>JADMNL010000028.1:136982500-146982500 GCA_016271365.2 Neoceratodus forsteri | reverse complement strand
ATACATCCATAGAACATCATTTAGGTTTAGAGTCCATAAAATTCTGGTTTGATCAACTACCACAGAACAGTGTCATGCCAACAGAATTGATTTTAGACTTAGTAGAATTCACCCTTACACATAACTACTTTTAATTTTAGGGGAGTGTTTATAAACAAAGATGTGGCACAGCAATGGGGCAGCCATGGCCCTAGTTATGCCAACTTGTTTTTGAGCCACTGGGAAGAAGAGATCATATCTGACAAAGAAAAGAACCCTTTCCATATGCACATTACTGGCTGGTACCGCTTACTGATGACATTTGTGCATATGGAAAGGAACAGGATTTAATTCCAGATTTTATTCTTTGGTTCACTAAAATAATTTAAACCTTAGATTTACATATACAACATGTAAAGAGTCACTGGATTTTCTGGATGTAACGGTCAGTGGTAATGTTCCCCAGAAAAAGGTGGAAACAAAAGGATATAGAAAACCCACAGCCACAAACTCCCTGCTCTCAGCCACGAGTGCCCACCCCCTAGGTTGAAGAACTCGATACCCTATGGGCAGTTTCTATGTATACGTAGCAATTGTAGTAATGATACTGATTTTGCCAGTCAGGCAGATGAATTGACAGAAAGGTTTAAGGCTAGAGGTTATGCAGAAAAGCTCTTAGAAGAGACTAGAGAAAAAGTAAACAGAATTTCCAGAGAGACACTTTTGGTTGAAAGGAAAAAAAGACACATCAGAGCACATTCCTTGTACTTTTGTGACTGAGTATAATCACCTAGCTGGACGTAATGGCAACATAATATATCAGAATTGGCAAATTCTACAGGGGAAGCCAGAGATTAACACAGTGGTGGGAGTAAAACCTAGGGTTACTTCCACCAGAGCAAGGAACCTTAAGGATATATTGGTCCACAGTAGGATGGAAAAGAACTCAGCCAAAAGAGAAAGGAACCTGGTTGCTGATGCTCCCAGCAGACTTTTACAGATGCATGAGGTGTAACATTTGTAAACATGCTACCAATAGCAAGTGTTTTAAACACCCATTAATTGAGAATATGACAGTGAACATATGTGAGCTCATAACATGTGACACAATGTATGTAATGCATGGGCTCTGGTGTGATTGTGATCTTGTTTATGTAGGTAAGACTGTTAGACCACTTAAGCAAAGAATACAGGAACATGTTCGTTCCATTTTACATGCAAAAAGAGACACTCCAGTAGGGACACGCTTTGTTGAGGTGCATAACTCTGACCCAAGATGTTTACAATTTGTGGGACTGGAAATGGTACCCCCACCTTAAAATGGTGGCAACAGACCAAACTTGCTGCTCCAATGAGAGAGCAACTGGATTTATAGGCTGGACAGCGTTAAACCTCTGACAACAGAGCTGCTGTATAGCAGATCTTGCACTACCTCTCACCTCCTCACTTCTTCCTACCTCCCCATCTTGCTATCACTACCCCTTCTCTCTCTACTACTCTAATGCTCCAGATTTTATGTTGTGTTATTAGTCTTTTGTATAAATTGTATTTGACATGGAACCTCTGTAAATGAGCTTCTGGCTCAAAGGTATTTTCCAAGAATAATAAATAAATAAATAAATACATAAATAAATAAAACTTTCAGGACTGAATGAAAAATGAGACTTAAAACCCTTTCTGATTAAAAAGTGATTTTGTGAATGAGTAGAGATGTAATGCTGAATTTGTTGTAAAGTATGTTATTTCATTTATTCATTTTTTCCTTTTCTCTTTCTTCTTTTTTCAGGTCTCATAACTATTTTGGTGCCCAAACCCCCTGATGTTTCCTGACCGTTCTGGTCTCAGTTGCAAGGAGGTCCCAGAACTTGGAAAACTCTCTAAATAAGAGTGTTGCCTTTAAATGCTAAGAGTTGCCCTTGGCAGACTATGTGGTTTGGTCACCTTTGTCTTTTTTGCTCTGTCTTCATTGGACTGCATTGAATAAATCATAACAATATATTATTATAGAAAGCACCTACTAGTTGATGGTTTATATTAGTAAGACTACTAAATTTTGACTATACCTTGCAGGTAGTATCCTGATTTATGCTTAGTTTATTTTGTATGAATTAATAGTTATTTATAAGTTGAAACACGTTACAATGCGTAGTTTAACAAGCATTTGTCAATGCCGAATGTTGCTTGCTTGTATGTGCTGTTTAGGTATTTGGAAGTGATAGTTCCATGCCTTCCTCCCAAGACATGCACTGTGTCTTTCCGTTCAGTATTCACAGAAGAGTGGAAGGGGCAAGGGCCACCGCAGTACAGCAGTTGCCAAGGGGGTGAAGAGGTGGACAATAGTCCATTCAAAGGCAAAAGAGTCCTGTAGGAGCTCACTAAATTGAAGGTAGACAAAGCGATGGAACCAGATGGCTACGCCCAAGGATATTAACAGAACTGCGAAGGAGATAGCAGTACTCTGGCAGCCATGTTCACTGAGTCATTCAACATGAGTGAATTGGAGGAGGGCACAGTGGTCCCTCTACACAAGTCCGGCAGCAGGGAGGAGGCAGGGAACAATAGGCCATTCAGCCTCACCCAGTAGTGGGGAAGATCATGGAGACATTGCTTAAAGAAAGGATAGTGGGCATCTAGATGCCACTGGAACCCAGGACCATAGACAACATGGATTCACAGTGGGACATCATGTCAGATAAATCTGGTTGATTTATTTGACTGGGTGACAAAGGAAGTGAATCAGGGTGGGGCAGTGGACAACGCTTACCTTGATTTCAGCAAAGCCTTTGACACCATCCCATATAGGAGGCTGATAAACTAGCTGGGTAGGCTGGACATGGGGAAAGGGTGGTAAACTGGGTTAGAAACTGGCTAACAGACAGGAGGCAGAGAGTGGTGGTAAATGATATGCAGTCTAGGGAGAGGGGCGACTTAGGGGTGCTGCAGGGATCGGTCCTGGGCCAGTTCTGTTCAATGTCTTCATTAGTAATATTGTAGAACATCTGAAGGAATTTTTCACCAAATTTTCAACATAGCCATTTTAAGACCTCTGCTCATGAACAGTGTCACTGTGATTTTCTTAATTTGTCCACACATTGATTTCGCACACCGACTGCGCCATTGTGCGCTACATGGGTGGAAACACATTTTGGGTGAGATTTGAAAAATGACAGCTATACTACTCATAAGAAGGTGTGGTAAAAATGCAATGTTGAAAATCTGGAGTGAAAATATTGAAAATTCGTGAACTTACGAGCGTGCGTAGGAACTGTACATCGCACGCTCGTAAAACAGTCATTTTTTGGAATTTTTTCACCAAATTTTCAACATAGCCATTTTAAGACCTTTGCTCATGAACAGTGTCACTGTGATTTTTTAATTTATCCCGCACATTGATTTTGCACACCGACTGCGCCATTGTGTGCTACCTGGGCGGAAACACGTTTTGGGTGAGATGTGAAAAATGACAGCTGTACTACTCATAAGAAGGTGTGGTAAAATGGCAATGTTGGAAATCTGGAGTGAAAATATTGAAAATTCACGAACTACAAGCGCGTATAGGAACTGTACAACGCACGCCGCTAAAACAGTCATTTTTGGAATTTTTCCACCAAATTTTCAACATAGCCATTTTAAGACCTCTGCTCATGAACAGTGTCACTGTGATTTTCTTAATTTGTCCCGTACATTGAATTTACACACCGACTCGCCATTGTGCGCTACCTGGGTGGAAACACATTTTGGGTGAGATTGAAAATGACAACTGTACTACTCATAAGAAGTGTGGTAAAATGGCAATGTTGAAAATCTGGAGGAAAATATTGAAAATTGCGAACTTACGAGCCTGCGAGAACTGCGCAACACACGCCAGAAGAACAGTTTTTGGATTTATCATCACCATATTTTGACCCTTCATGACTGATGTCATTGTCATGATGTTATTCAGGCCTGAAGGGTGATCGCTGCAGTGACTGTGCAGTGACTGCGAAATCACCCTTTGGGCCCAAATAACGCCATGACAGTGACATCAATCATGAGAGAGGTCCAAAACCCCATGTTGAAAATTTGGTGCAAAATTCCAAAATTCTGAGATATGCAACAAAGTTGAAACCCCAATCTAGCCCATTATACAGCTTACCGGCATTTTCTTAGTTCGCGGGTCGGCTTGAAGAGTGCAGACGTGTTCCCAGTCCATCAAGATCGCCGCGCGAGCCCGGAGGTAAGATGGGGTGAGGGGGTGGGGAGGCTGGGTGCGCAGTGGTGGGTGCGGTTGTGGGAGGGGGCGGAGACTTCATGGGACCGCTTTTTCTACGGGAAAAAAAGCGGACAACATGGACGTTGCCACACTGGGGTGGGCTCCCAGTGTGGCACAAGAATGGTTGGAGATGCGTTCAGCCGACTGGAGTTGGGGCACCCCCGCCTGGGCTTTGTGATTGCTTGCCCACTGGGTTGGGCTCCCAGTGTGGCACAAGGATGGTTGGGGTTGCTCACCGACGGGGATTGGGTACCCCGGCCGCTAAGGATATTTGCCACGCTGGGGTGGGCACCAGCGGGCATTTCAGAAGGGTTTGGGGAGGCGGGAGAACAGCACAGCCAACGGGATTGGGCACCCATCGCTATACAGTGCATGCGTGCCCTGTGTGGGGCTTCTGTCTGTGGGGGGAGCTGCATGAGCAGCCTTATCTTATCGCTGCTCACTCAAGCGTAGCTCCCCCTTTCAATTGTATGCCACTGCATTTTGGAGCGTGTCATAGACAGCTCCAGAATGCACTGGCTTGCAGGGGCCGCGCCTGTCAACACACTGACTAAATTGGAGGAGGGGGTGACACACCTCCGAAATCTCCGATGATGGCACTATGTTTCTTGCACATGCGTGCAAGCAACATAAAAATGGTTTTGTTTTCTTTTGTTCAAACACTACTTTGGTGCCATCTAGTGGTGCAAGATAGAATTACTGCTGATTTTTAGTTTGAATTGATCACTTATTTGTAATTGATTACACTTGTTTGATGTATGTATAAACTGTTTTTATTTATTTATTTATTGAAATGTTTCACCAGGAGGGCACACTGAACAACAAGTTGCTCATCTCACGGCGCGACCGTGGGGGGAGGGGTTACATAGGGTTGTGAAGGATGATCAGTTACAACAGTATGTGGGTAGTACAACCAATGCAACATTGTAAGATTGTGCAACAGTTGGAACACAAGGTATTGTACAATAAACAGTAGTGGAACATTGGGTAAATTACATGTCCAAAATCATACAAAAGAACATATGAATGTACGAAACAGTAATAATGTGATAGAACCATTTATAGTGCTCGAGTGTACCAGGAGCAGGCTCGAGGTAGTATACAAGTGCTGTTGGAGTAAAAAGGATGGGGTTAGGCTATGCACACTGGTGACTCAGAAGGGCAGGAGGAGCAGAGGGGGGGAGAGGCAAGAACTGAATATGAGGAGAAGGGGTAGCCATTTCCTGATTTCCCATCAGGATGTTGAGAACCCGGGGGGTGGGCTGGTTAGGAAGGCAGAAACTGGGGATAGGTATTATGGAGGGTTAAAGCAGGAACAGCTGAGCAGAGGTAATTGTGTAGGCAGAGGTAAGGGAGTAGTTGGAGGAGGAGTGACGATGTCAGGGACGAGGAATTCCAGATTTTAGGGAAACGATGGGCAAAACCAGTCTGACAGATGAGGGTGGAGTGGTGAGGGACCATCAAGGTGCGGCATCATTTGATCTGAGAGAGTGGGTAGGGGAGTGTAGAGAGGATGAGATAGGAGGGAGCCCCTGAACCAGAATTTGGAGGTTAGTTTGGCACAGTGAGAGATGCTGCCTGTGAGACAGTGGAAGGAAGGTTAGAGAACGATAGAGTTCACAGTGGTGAGAGCGGGAAGGGGAGTCAATAGCAAAGTGGTAGAAGGAGTTAAAGAGAGTGTCCAACTTGGTCAGGGAAGATTTGGGAGCAGCACCATAGACTACGTCACAGTAGTCAAAGATGGGAGTATCATCTTCTGGACAATTTCGCGCCTCACAGTCAGTGGGATTCAATTATGATTCCTGTACAGAGCACCAAGCTTGGGGTGCAGTTTCTTCAGGATAGCATCGATATGCACAGAGACATTGAGGTGCTGGTCCAGCCAATCTCCCAGATATCGAAATGAGGAGGTGTCCTCCAAGATGGTCCCATCAAGGATGTGGAAGGTGGGTAGGGTCAGGAGCCTAGAGAGTCTCTGCCTGGTGCCAAAGGTCATTGAGACTGTCTTCTTGCTTTAGAAAAGCTGGTGAGATGTAAACCAGAGTTGAACTTGGTTGAAGTCATGCTGTAAGCTGGTTTGGCAGTAGCAGGTTTTGCCGAACTGTACAAAAAGATATTGTCAGTGTACATGTGGATAGAAGAGGATGAGCAGGCCGTGGGAAGATCATTAAGGAAAATGGAGAAGAGTAGTGGATCAAGCACTGAGCCCTGAGGGACACCAGTGTTGATGGGGAGTGGAGGGGAGATGGAATCAAGGATTCTCACTGACAGGGCCCTGCCAGTGAGGTAGGATTTAAACCAGTTGGTGGCTGATGGAGCAAGGCCAGCTGAGAAGAGTGAATCAAGAAGTAGGGGATGTGAAACAGTGTCAAAAGCTTTGGCTAGGTTGACAAAGATGGCCGAGGTGATCAGACCATCATCCATCCCTGAAAGGATGGAGTCAGTAAGCCTGAGGAGGGAGGTGGTTGTTGAGTGGTTCTTCCAAAAACCAGATTGGAAGGGGGTGAAGATGGAGGAATCGGAGAGGAAGGGTGATAGTTGAGAGAGAACTAAATGTTCTTGAAGTTTGGCAAGGGTAGGAAGGAGGGAAATGGGGCGATAGTTGCCAGGAGTGGATGTGTCACCACCCTTGGGGAGAGGAAGGACTACAGCGTGTTTCCAGGATGAGGGTACTTGGGCAGAAATAAACGACAGGTTAAGGATTAGGGAGATAGGATAAGCAATTGCAGGAGCAGAAAGGTAGAGAAGTTTAGGATTGAGCTCATCTGGTGAGTAGCCTTAGAGGGGTCGAGGATAGGAGAGCATTAAGAGCATCACCAGGGGAGATAGTAGAAAAGGAAAATGGGGGATGGGTAGGCACTGGCTGAGGCAAAGGGCTGAAGTTAGTAGGTGGCAAAGGGGAGAGGGAATTTAGAAGAGACGTGGTGCACCAGGTGTAGTAGGCATTAAATTCATTGGACACGGAGCCAGAGTCGGAAACTAGGGAGTTATTTATTTTGAGAACTGGAAGGGAAGGGGGTGAGGGGGGAGAGAATAGGGCATGAACTACCCTCCAGAATTTAGATGGAGAGTTGGTGTTAGTCAGGAATGAGGAGTTGAAATAATCAGACTTAGCCAGTCTAGTAGCTTTAGTACACGAATTGCGTAGCATTCTGTACTTGGCATACTTGCTGATATTTAGTAGATTTGTGTTTTCTCCAGGCCCAGCCATGCTCCATGAAGCAGGCCAGTAGTTCGTGGGTGATCCAGGGGATGTGGAGCCCACGGACTCTGGTCCATCTGAAAGGAGCAAAAGCATTCCAGGTGGCAATGAATTTGTCCTTAAAACAGTCAAGTGTTTGGTCAACAGAAATGGCAGTGTAGAGGGGGGCCCAGTCGGTGGAAGCGAGTGCAGAGCTGATTGGGCTTAAGGTCTAAGGATTTAAAGGACTGGAGCTGCATGATTTTATGGGGAGGTTTGGGATGATGAACCTTACATACAATGAAAATGGGGTTGTGGTCACTAAGGGCATCAGGGAGGAGACCAGATTTAATGACGCGGTACGGGCAGGGTTGTGAGTGCCCAGTCAAGCAGGGTGTAGTTTTGTGTTTTAGAATTAGGCCGTGTGGGCTCAAGTATAAGTTGAGTGAGGTTTAGAGCAGCAACATCATTGCATAGCTTGTTTAACTTGGGAGACAACCAGTTTAGATTCACGTCACCCATTATGAAAAGTTCACCATATTGCGAGAGGGAAGTAATATTGGCAAAGAGTTCAGTCGTGACTGAGGGTTGAATGCTTGGGCAGCAATAAATGCCAGCCACAAAGACTGGGATTGAGAAAGGAAGGATAATGCTGGTGACAAGAGCTTCATAGGTAGCTGGGATTGATGTAGATAGGGTGGTGGTAAACTGCAGAGAGGACAGGACATACATGGCCACTCCCCCTCCACGACCCAATCGATCTTGTCTGGAGATGGAATACCCAGGGATAGCAATGGCACTGTCAGGGGTGCTTTTTTTGAGCCATGTCTCGGTAATAATTAGGATATCAGGGGTGTGTGAAATCATAAGAGTTTGTAGGAGGTCGATTTTAGGTAACAGGTTGCAGATGTTCAGGTGGAGGAGCCTCAGCCCGTTAGAGAGGGTTGTAGTAGGAGTGGGGTTTGGAGACATGTTACTTGGGTAAGGAGCCTGGGGAGGAGAAGAAATAGGGCCAGGGTTGGGGTGGATGTTCTCTGATGAAAGAAGAAGGAGGAGGGCAAGGATGAAATAGTGAAGTTTAGGACTTTTGTAATTGGTGTAGGAAATACGTGAGGGAGGGAGGGGTGGAGAGAAGGAGATAAGGAAACAAAGAAAGGCAAAGTGACTAGGAAGGAAAAACAGAGATGCTGGAGGGTAGTAGTGAAAGTGGGGTCTGCTTACAAGGGGGTGCTGTAGGGGTGATTGACAGAATGAAGGAGATATCTGGAAAGGAAGGGAGAGAAGTGGAAATAGGTGTAGAGGGGGAGACTGGGATAAGGGTAAGAACCATGAAGGGTGTGAATAGGAGGAGATGAAACCATTCTGGGTAGAGTAGTAGAGGCTTTGTACAGGCTTACAGATTCAGACCACGCCACTTAATGTTAGGACGTTGATTATTTACTTTAGGCATGAATGACCCAGGACTAGAAGTGATTAGGGAGACTAGTGGGTAGAGGATTGTAACCTACATGTGTTGTTGCCCTCTAGTGGCTTTACAGTATAATTTGCAAATGGGAGGAAGGCTCAAAAATTCTCTTTCCCTTGTTCAGGGTCCAGGACCAGATGTTACCTTATGGGCCAAGGAGGAGCGTGGGCAGCAGGCACCTTCTCAGCCTGTCCTAGGTAGGTGGGTTGCTTGTGGAGGGGACCGCATCAGCTGTATCAGCCCAGTGGGCTCCGATCAGCCTTATGGGCCAAGGAGGAGAATAGGCAGCAGGCACCTTCTCGGCCTGTCCTAGGCAGGTGGGTTGCTTGTGGAGGGGACCGCGTCAGCGGTACCAGCCCAGTGGGCTCCGATCAGCCTTATGGGCCAAATAGGAGCATGGGCAGCAGGCGCCTTCTCGGCCTGTGCTAGGCAGGCAGGTTGCTTGTGGAGGGGGACCACGTTAGCGGTACCAGCCCAGTGGGCTCCGATCAGCCTGAGAGAGAGTGTCCTCATTATGAGCTCCATCCCCTGAGGAAGATTCTTCTTGAATCGAAGCGCTGGGCAGCAAAGGTTTATTTATCTTTACCATGGCCGTTTGCCAGGGTTGTGGAATAAACATCCACTTAATCAAATTCCTTGGTTGGTACTATTTATTTATTTGGCCCGAGTGCAGTTTTTTATTTAGCGTATGCTTTCTTGTGAAGGGCAGGTGGACTTTTTTGAACTGCACCAATCAACAAAGCGGGGATATTCAGTGGCAGCACCATTCCTTTTCTTGCCCTGCACCCATGTAGCCTGCAGGGTGCCAGCCGGTGGTGGCATGCACCCAGGCTGATGTCTGGGGTAATGTTGCCCAGGTAGCCTGGTGGTATGAGTGGCAGCCTGGCATGGGCCAGAGACTGACATGTGGCACACACCCATGGTGGTACACCATAGGTGCACACAGGTGGGACCTACCTACTCAGGTAGCTTGTCACCCTGTGCATACGCCATTCCTTCCAGTTATCACCATGTTCCTCTCATAGGGTGTGTGGGGCACTGCAGGTGACTGTACACTGCACGGAGCTGGTGTATCACATGCATGTGGTATACTGATCAGACTGTGTCACTCTGTGCCCTCCCTGTTGCTTGTCCTGGTATGCCCCTGTGGCCATTGTCCAGGTGGGCCCCTGTACCCCAGTCTGACCCTGTACAGTGCTGTGCATAATAACACTGTACCAGACCAATACAGTCCACCCACCCACCCACACACAACCATTCCATCACACCTGTCTGCTAGGCTACAGTACCTCCTGTTCACCCTTGTGGGGTGGTGGAGCAACCATACAAAGCTGGAACTTCGCATGCCTGGGGTATGCAAATGACCTCAATACATTCCAGTAATGAGCTGCGCATGTAGGGAATGGGTTCAGTAGGTGCAGTGAGGCCATTTGTATATCTTGGCTGAATATTGTAATTTTGCGCACTGTGCATATGGACACCTATCGTGCATTTCCCTATGCTCCACATAGGGCTCAGATCACGTGCCGCGCATCTACCACTGCATGACAACACATGCTTGGGATATTCAGTCAGACATGCGCAATCGCATCTCCTGGCACATCTTCTGAATTTGCTATTAGTTTGTGCCAGCGCACCTCAGTTGCTTGGCACAGGCACTTGCGTGATGCAGCCTGCAACTTTTGAATATGGGGCCCCAGATGGGGAAACTTTAACTGAAGATGCAGGAATGCTTGGAGAAGCTGACTGCTGTCTCAGCCTACATAATGATTGCACCTTTTTGTGTACAGTAGATGTAGACTTGGTGGTGACTTGGGGGGGGGGTTACAGAATAGATCGTGACAGTCTGTACTACCCAAACACTTTCCAGCATCTGGTATGATACTCCCCAAAATATGGGAAAACAGAAGCAGGTTGTCCAAACACGGAGTCCAGCTCTTAAGTATTTAACATTATGACACAGCCTGTCTTGACGCCTTCCATGCATAATCTACTGTAAGATTCTTTATTGAATCCGTACAGCATTGTAGGCACCCCACTCCATTATAGGAATTGACCCCAGGTGCCTCTTGTCTCACAAATTGCATACCATCTGTATTTATTTTGACCTTATATTGCCACACCAAAGCAGGACAACCACCCCTCCTCAGCCCAGCAGCCTGTCACTGCTATCTCACACTCGCTACCCAGACTGTACCCCACCCAATCTGAGCTCCCCCCTAATTGCTCTAACCTTCACATAGCGTAATAAAACCATCCTGCACATACTCCTGGTTAAGAGACTCTCCAAAAGGTCTCCCCCCTCCACTCATTCGCTCACATGCCTTCTGCTCTTATCAGGTGACATGGAACTGAAACCTGGACCCATTAACGGGGCTGAGACTCCCTCCCTCCCTAACTCCATGCCAACCATGGTCATGTGAAAAAGGTCTTAAAATAGCCCACCTGAACATACAGAGCATATAACAAAATGGCTGAGCTTGATACATGGGTCCAGCACTACAAGCCAGACATACTCTGCATCACTGAAACCTGGCTGAAGCCCTCCATTCTGTCACACGAGATAGCACTCCCTGGCTTCGCCTTTATTTTGGAGAAATCGGTTCAAACAGGAGAGGCGGAGTAATGATCTACACCAGGGCAGAACTGGCAGTCCATGAACTATCAGAATTAGAATTCTCAGCAGCAGTAGAGCACCTTTTTCTCTCAGTTACCCTAGGGCAAATCAAGAAATTAGTAATAGGGTGTATCTATCTACCCACCTGCCTCACTTCCTCCTCCCACCCTGAGCTCTTCTCAAAGTTAGAAACGCCTCCTCATAGGGACATTATCCTCTGTGGTGACTTCAATCTCGATTGGTTAGGTGCCAGCAAAACCCAGTACCTAGCTACACTCTCAGACGCCAACCTGGAAAAAATACTAGACCAATCCACACGGCTCAATATGAAGATGGGTAAGCATAGCCTACTTGATTGGATAATAACCAACAACAAACACCTCATCAAAACAGCAGGAATTCTCCATGATGCTGTAAGTGACCACTCCCCCTCCTACTGCATCTGGAGGAATAACAACCCACACACCCCCGTCCAGAACTGTTAAGTCTCAAGACCCCACTAAGTTCAACACAACAGCATTCCTTAATAATCTGAACTTCGTCAACTGGGATCCTATCAATTCCCTCCCAGATATAAACCAAACTCTGGACTTCTTCATTAATACTTTCTCTTCCATCCTCAACACTCACACCCCATTCAAACTGAGAAGAGCCAAGGGCTTTCACTCCCCCTGGCTCACCCAGGACCTGAGGTATACAATCCACATTCGAGATAGAGCCTGGAAACTCTTTAAAAAATCTAACTGCAACTCTGACTGGCAAACCTACCGTCAGTTGCGGAATGCTTGTAAGGCAAAAGTCACCAAGGCCAAGTGAGATTACTTCCAAACTTTACAAATCAACCATCTCACTAACCCTACAAACTTCTAGACATAAGTCAATGGCCTTGTAAAGGGCAAGAAGTGTGCCATCCCCCCGACCATGACCAATAATGGTGCAGTTCTGACCACCCCCTGGGAATCGCGACTGGTATAAATCACTTTTTCACTGACCTAGACAGATATAAACAAGGCTTACCAAATGCGCCTAACACCCCAGTTTCAAGTCAGTCCTGACCCCACTCCCACTTCTTTCCATCTGAAACTCACCACATGCTCAGAAGTTTTCAAGCTCCTAAACAAACTTGACCCTGATAGCCCTAGGTTTTGAATCCCTTCCTCCCAGATTCCTTAAGATTGGTGCTTCTGCTATTGGATACTCGGTAGCGCAGTTAATCAATAGATCCTTCCTATCACAAACACTACTGGATAAGTGGAAAATAGCAATAGTAGCCCTGTACACAAAAGCGGCCCATCTAACCTCACTGAAAACTATAGATCCATATCCATATTGTGCCCCCTAGCAAAAATACAAGAAAAAATACTCTATAATCAGCTTTACTCCTTCCTAGAACAGACCAATGCTATTACAGTTCCCTGGACTAACGGTGCACAGGGCTAAGCACGAGGTATATCAGCTGGCAAAGGACTGTGGGGGTTCCCCAGACATACTGGTCCACCTGGGCACAAATGACATTGAGGGAAATAGCGAGCTAGAGATACAGGCAAGATTCAGGGAGCTCGCCAGAGTCTGTCATGACATAGGATGCACAGTTTCCTTCTCAGAAATCCCACCAGTGCCAAGGGCTAGTGGGGGAACACAAAAGAAAATTAAGGAGATAAACCAGTGGCTCGGGAGTGGTGGTGAGGCCAGAGGGTATGGGTTGATGGGGGATTGGGGAGACCTGGGAGGATAAGGAGCTGTATGCTAGAGATAGACTACATCTCAATTTGGAGGAGGGAATCCTTAGTTGAAAATAGAGGAGTTCATTGGTGAAAAGTGGGGTCTAAACTTGTGAAGGGGGTGGATGGGAGAAAAGGCAGTCAAGGGATGCCGATAAGGAGGGACTTGTTCCACCCCTGGGGACCAGGAGGATTGCAGGAAAAGACCAACTGGCAAAAGTGCAGACCAGGAGAAAACAGAATCCCAAGGAACACGAGCAGGGAAATGGAACTATAGGGAAAGGGTGGAAGGTAGTCCTGCTAAATGCCAGGAGCTTGGCATAAAATGCCTGAGCTCCAGGCAATGTTAACTGAGGGAGCAGTGGATGTGGCAGCTGTCACTGAGACTTGGGCCACTACAAGACATGACTGGGACCTGAACCTGGAGGGTTACACTATGTTCAGGAAGGACAGGGGGAGGGAGGAGGAGGGTAGCAATGATAGTAAAAACTGCATTGGCATAGGGGAGTAGAAGAGGCGGAGGAACCGTGGAGGCGATTTGGGTCACCTTGATAAGGGGGGCAAGAGAGTAAAATAGGAGTGGTGTATAGACCCCCGCCCTGGCGGAGGAGCTGGAGGACAGTCTGGTGGCAGATGTTAGGAGACACTGCAGACTGGGCAGAGGAAAGGTGGTGGTGTTAGGGACTTAAACATGCCAGAAACAGACTGGGAGACTATGACATCCTCTGTGACCAGGGAACAGAGGTTGTTGGATGTCTTTCAAGACGCGTTCCTAACTCAGCAGGTGAGGGAACCGACCAGGGAGGCACGGGTACTGGATGTGGTCCTGGCAGACAGTGACCAGATTGGGGCCTGGAGGTAAGGGACCCATTGGCGGAGTGACCATGCCACGGTCTGGTTCTGCCTGGACCTAGGAGGGTAGAAGGCTGCACAAAGACGGAAGTAACCGACTTCAGGGGTGGATTTTAAGGAAATGGGAAGGATCCTAAGGAGCATTTGGATGGGATTGGGTCAGACATGGACACTGATAGTAGGTGGGAAATCATCAGGAGAGGGGTGCAGGATGCTACCAGCACCTGTGCAAGAGTAAGACGAAAATGCGGTAGGGCCAAAAAACCTTGTTGGTGGACCAGGGAGGTCCAGGAGGTGGTGCGGGGAAAGAAAGCAGCCTATAAGAAATTCAAGTGCTCAAGGAGTGAAAGGGATCGAGGGAGTATGAGCTGATGGCTAGAAGGGCCACTAGAGTGGTGAGGGTGGCTAAGGCAAGGAAGGAGCAGAACCTGGCCAGGGAAATTAGGAGAGGGAAAAAGGGGTTCTTAGATACATTGGGGAAAGACGAAGGGTGAAGGGGCAGATTAGCAGGATTAAATCAGGGAAGAGATGGGCACAAGACCCAGAGGAGCAGGCTGAGGTACTAAATGAGTACTTCACCTCAGTTTTCACCAGGGAAAATGGGGATGCTACATCATACATGGGAGGAGACAGAGATAATGAGGAGGGGGGGCCCCTTACCAATCGGCAGGTCTGGGGAGAGGGGGGGCATCACTGGCAGGTGGGGGGAGGGCTAAGCAGGGAGAAGAGGTACTGGAAGTGGAAATCACAGCAGAGAGAGTGAGGGATGCCCTCAGCTCCCTTAAGACGGAGAAAGCACCGGGGCCAGATAAATTACATCCTAGAGCGCTGAAGGAACTTGCAGATGTCCTGGCGAAACCCCTGGCAGAGCTTTTCACCATCTCTCTGAGGACAGGGTGGGTGCCCCAAGACTGGAAGGTGGCGCATGTAGTGCCTATCCACAAGGGGGATCAAGGAGGTGGCAGGGAACCACAGGCCTGTCAGCCTGACATCAGTGGTGGGCAAGGTGATGGAGGGCATTGTCAAGGAGAGGCTAGGGGGGCTGGATAAGTCAGGGTGCCTGGACGATAGACAGCATGGATTCATCCCGGGAAATCGTGTCAGACAAACCTGGTGGAGTTCTATGACTGAGTGACAAGTGCCTTGACCTGGGTAGACCAGTGGATGTCCTCTTTCTGGACTTCAGCAAGGCATTTGACTCTGTTCCTCACGTGGGCCTGTTGGATAAACTAGGAGAAATGGGGTGGAAACCAGATGATCCGATGGATAGGCAATTGGCTCCAGGACCGGACCCAGAGGGTCATAGTTGGTGGGATAGTCTCTTCCCAAGGAGGGTCATTAGTGGGGTCCCACAGGGATCAGTCCTGGGCCCTTCTGTTCAACGCCCACGATCTGACATAAGGACAGGAATCAGGAGTGAGATGAGTCTCTTTGCAGATGACTCAAACTGGGGGCGTGGTGGATGGGGAGGAGGGGAGGTGGCCCTGCAGGGGACCTGGAGGCTCTGGAAAGATGGTCTAGAAAGTGGAAGCTGAGGTTTAATGCAGGAAATGCAAGGTACTCCACCTGGGGCCAGAAACCCAGGCCATGTACACCCTGGGGAAAATACAAGTCTCAATAGCTGAGAGGGACCTGGGGTGGTGGTGGATGTCAAGATGAACAACTCTGAGACTTGTGGGAGGGTAGCCAAGGCCAACAGGATGCTGGGATGCATCGCTGGGATCACCTCAGAAGGAGGAAGTGATACTCCCTCTGTATAACTGCTTGGTGAGGCTGCACCTGGAGTACTGCGTGCACTTTGGAGGCCGCACTTAAAGAGGGACATTAACCTCCTGGAGAGGGTCCAGAGGAGGGCAACCAAAATGATTTGGGGCTTGGGGGACAGGACCTATGAGGAGAGGCTCGAAGAGCTAAATATGTACACTTTGGAAGAGAGAAGGGACCGGGGGGACATGATAGAGGTCTTCAGGTACGTGAAGAGGGTAAATAGGGAGGAACAGTGAGGGTGCTTCAAGAAGGAGGAGGGGGCCACTAGAGGGCATGGGTGGAAGCTGGAGGGGGAAGATTCAAGGAGAAAGGAGGAGGTGCTACTACTGGAGAGGGTGGTAGAGCCATGGAATGCACTACCTAGGGGCTGGTGGAGGCAGAGACAGTGAGGGGTTCAAGAGGGGGTGGGACAGGTACAGGGAAGGGTTCAGGAAGCAAAATCCAATGCAGCAAGAACATCCAGAACTGGGAAGGGAGAAGCCAGAGAAGGCGAGGGGGACAGCAAGGTCAGCACCCAGGGTGAGGGCTGACAAAACGAGCAGACACGAAAGACCATTAGGCCTATTCTGCTGGCATTTTAGTATGTTAGTATGTTAGTACAGTTTCATAACAGTTTTCGGAAATTACATGGGACAGAATCTTCTCTCTTAAAGATAACCACGGATATCTTTCATGCCATGGATCAGAGGTGCGCTACTGGGGCTGTCTTTGTGGATCTCACAAAAGCATTCAATCTTGTTAACCACTGACTACTCCTAGCAAAATTAAGCAAACTCGGTCTAGACTCTAATACAATTAGATGGTTTTATAACTACCTAGCTAATCAGTCACAGTGCATCAAATGGGCTGAGTTACCTCTCCTTGCACTCATCATGGGCCGGTCCCCAGGGGTCTAGCCTGGGCCCTCTGCTATTCTCATGTGTAACCCCTAGATGGTGCTATCCCAGGGCTACTACCCCTGCCTGATTTGCTACTAACAGGTTGAGGGCCTGGATCCCGATGGCGGGTGCCTCACCCAGAGGTCAGGGTTTGCAATAGTTAAACTAACTTGGTCACCGCCTCTGGGACACTGCAACCCCCTTTCTTCCCACTAGTGGCCCACAGTATATCAGAATTACCTTCACAGTGTATACTTACCCCAGGACTGGTTCAGGCACTGGGACCCCTGTAAAATAAGAAGATACAGTGCAACAATCACAGTACAATTTAACATAGACAAATACCTCAGGCAGTATAACTTTGCTGAAACAAGCAGCTCTGATTTATTTAGGGGATATAACAAGGATAGGGGAAATCAGGTTAATTAGCTTATCACTTTACTCATCTACTTATGGCTCTGTGCACAGGCCTATCCCTACCAGTTACTGTCCCTGGGTACCCAAGCCCTAGTGGCTAGTCCAAACTGTGGCAGCTGGTAGGGGCCCTTTCACAGAGAAAAGAAAAATTAGTTAAACAGTCAGCAGTACAGTAATTCCATTTGGATTCAATGTGGCAATTCAACAGGAGCGACCTCTGAATTAGTACTCAAGACCTCCAAACAAGATAGGGTCCTTCAACGTCAGCAAGGCTACTCTTGAGCTCCACGAGACTCCTCACACATTTATATGACAAACTGCAACAGGCAAAAGTCCTTTAATGGCAGCAGGATTCACTTGAGCTACACAAGCCTCCTCACACATTTATATGGTAAACAGTAACAGGCAAAAGTCATTTAATGGCAGCAGGATTCACTTGAGCTACACAAGCCTCCTCACACATTTATATGGTAAACAGTCACAGGCAAAAGTCCTGTAATGGCAGCAGGATTCACTGGAGCTACACAAGCCTCCTCACACATTCATATGGTAAACAGTAACAGGCAAAAGTCCTTTAATGGCAGCAGGATTCACTGGAGCTACACAAGCCTCCTCACACATTTATATGGTAAACAGTAACAGGCAAAAGTCCTGTAATGGCAGCAGGATTCACTGGAGCTACACAAGCCTCCTCACACATTCATATGGTAAACAGTAACAGGCAAAAGTCCTTTAATGGCAGCAGGATTCACTTGAGCTACACAAGCCTCCTCACACATTTATATGGTAAAAAGAAAGTACTATACCAGGCAGGCTGCTTCTCTATCTCGATCGCAATTACTGCACAATACCCGGGAGAACACACAGCAGATTCAGTTCCTGACAGACTGAGCGCAATTCAGCAATTTCTCCAGTCTTCTACAGGGTGAGCCTGGTTTCTACTCTTCAGATATCCTTTGATTCTCTTCACAGGACGGATTCAGTCCTAACAAGCAGTTACACAAGCTGCAGACCGGAACTCGGGCCTTACACACGTTTCCCGACTAAAACTGCACACCGAAAAAGCACAGGGCTCTTTCCCTCTTCACTGCCAGAGCTCAACTGAAACTCCAGCAGACAAAACCTGGCACTTCCTTTGAGTTCCTCCCAGTTCTTGGCTGGATTGGCTGTCACTCACAATAGACTGCCCCTGTTGGTCCAAAAGGCACCAAGTCTAAACTACATCTCCCAGAGTCACTGCCCATACAATCCTCTTGTGGCTGGCTCAGATTACAGTCCAAGTTCTGATTCGTCCCAAGGCACCATTTTAGAGCTACCTTAACCCACACTGATTAGTCCAGTTCAGCAGTTCAAAACTAGAATGGGGAACTAGGCAAACACAGTTCTGACTGCAAAGAAAGCAGGTTAGACAAACTTGTATTTTCATTATTACTCTAAATGATTTCTGACAAACAGTTACATCTTTCAGATAGGTTCCCTTTGCACTCCTAGTGACTGTAAAAATGGAGTGAATTGGCAGCAGCTCGAGTGTTACTCAAGCAGAGAAACACACAGTCCCCCCATACAAACTAATTATGTCTGCAAGCAGACAGCACTTAAAGAGACAGTACCAGAGGCTCTAAAACACGAACAGATAAATGGCTTAAACGCCAAACACCATTCAGGCTTGGAGCATTCGAGCAAGCTCCTGGAAGTCTTTTGGGAACCCCCATTTGCAGGGGGGTTACATGTGTATTAATGAGTTACCCTACAACTGTGAGAGTGCGTTGGTACAACTCTACGCAGATGACGCTATTCTTTACAGATCTGACACAAAGATCTCTGCTATCAATTCGGGCCTTGAGAATGACTTCTGGTTACCCGAAGCATGGTTTAGGCAAAACCTACTAGTGCTCAATACCAAGAAAACCAAAAGACTGCTGCTCCGACACTCTACCTTTGACTTATCCAACCAACAACCCTTCATAATCAACACCTCCAATGGTATGGCCCTAGAAGGAGTTAACTCCTTTAAGTATTTAGAGTGACCCTGGATGAAAGTTTAACCTTGAAGATCACTTTCACAAAATTATCAAGTCTACACATCAAAAACTGGGCCTATTTTATCGAATTGCCCTTACCTGACTCCTCAATTTCGATAACTCTTGCCTCAGCAACTCTGCTCCCTGGTCTTTTTATAGGGCCCATCTACTTCTTCGCCAAATCATCGATTTTAACTAAATTAAAACAAACATATCACAGGACTGCATGCTTCAGAGCATCAGCACCTGCTCGCATGCATCACTGCGACATCCTCAATACCCTAGGGTGGCTGACTTTCGAGGCACAGCTTGACTTCTCCCTACTCTGTGTAATGTTCAGACTTATCCATCTCCCTTCCCCTCCTGTCCTCACCAACTTGATTACATTGAAACCCATCCCTAGGTCTCTCCACACCTCTCACCTCCCCTTAATGAGTCTTCCCAGGACATGGTTAGCAGTAGACACAAAATACTTCGCCTTCATAGCACCCCATAAATGGAATAACCTCCCACATGGACTGCTTTCCTGCACGTCCCTCTCCCAATTCAAAAACTGCTTTAAAGCCCTCTTCTTCTCACCACCCATCTGCCACTGTTACTAAGGACTCTTGTCTCCCCTCTATCTTGTGCTCCCGCATCCCTGTACTCCGCTTCCCCTACGTTACCTCTATTATTCCATCCATTATGGCACGTCTATCACATACTGCAGATCAGTTCAAAGCTCTTGCTGAATATTTATTTTATGACGTGTATATACCCTTACCTCATTGTCTAATCTTGCCTAATACTACTCTGATTGTGTTAACGAATGTTTTGTCATGTTGTACTCGCTATCCATGACATGTTTTTAATTTTTAATGACCATGGCACTTATAGATGTGAATGTTAGCTAATACTATTCTGGAAACTGTATTCTGGTAAATCCTACCTTGTTAAACTCATGTTTCTAACTGACGGGAATGTATTTCCCCGGGTCGCCCCTGAAAAAGGGATATGTTCATCTCAGTGGGCCTACCCGGTCATCAAAATTCAAATAAATAAATAAATATTGCTGCCCAGAGTCACCTGTGGCCTACCAATTTTTGTCAACCCCTCTGCATCCGTAATGCGCAAGTGGATTGTAGGCTATAACAATATCTACCATTTTGCCCTTGCCTGCAACTGGCTAACCCACCACTGCCAACTCTACAACAAGTTAGGATGGCTCTCTCCACATGCACTAACTAAACTAACCTTAGGGAGCGTGGGCCACAGTTTAATACAGAACAAAGCACCCTTCTCTCTCACCACCCGCCTTTTACCCAACATCAGTCACTACGCACTAAGATCTTCTGAATCTGAACAGCTGTACATCCCCAGAACCAGAACAAAATATGTCAAACTTGCTTTTTCCTTGGTAACCCTGGCAGAACTCATCTGCTAGCTCTTTCAGATCGCAGTACCAAACCTTCCTGCTCCAAAGACACCAATGCAACTGCACATAACTTAACTCCCGACCTTCCCACAACCAAATTAACTTCTCAGCTGAAGCACTTATCTATCTATCTACTGCACTTCCTCACCACCACTCAGCTCGCTTCTGTATCGCATCCACTGTGAGTGGTGCAACCAATTATAATCGACTTCAATGTACCATTACTGTGCACTCAGAGATTACTTTTATGAACTGTGTACCATTCTACCTACTGCATTTTATATTTCCTTGTTACTGTTCTTCTCATGACCAACCTTGTTTTTGTGTATTCCTACTTGAAGTCTGTACAATCCTTGTTGTTGCTATCCATTATGTGTAATTCCCATTGTAAGCTACCGGTCATGCCTGAAAATAGGTAAATGTATGTCTAGTGCACCCTACCGGTCAACAAAAATAAAGAAATAAATAAAATAAGCTGGCCGGTGGCACTGAGGCTGGTGCTGGACGCCTTATCTGCAGCACGCCCGGCGGCCCAGGTTTGGGAAGCGAGCCTGGGCCATGGGAGGTCAGTGGGGGAGAGGGAGCTGGATGGAGCTGCGGCAGGCAAGCTCTCTCCTGGGGAGATGCAAGGGCTTCCTCCGGCTGATGGCTGTCACCTGATGGAGGCTGGGGGCAGCACAGGCCAGGAGGAGCCAGACGCTAGGCCTGGGGTGGGTGGAAAGGGGCCATTACTGGGGCCGTGGGACTAATGCATGCCTCCACATGCATGAGTACCCACTCCTCGGGCCCCTGGGGTAAAAATGGAGGAAAAAGCCAGCGGCAGGATGGCGACCAACTCCCCGCAAGCTCCGCTCCTGGGCCGGGCGTAAGGTAAGCCCCGGTAATTCCGGGTGATGGGGCTGGGGGGGTCGCTCAGATGGGGCTGTCCAGTGGAGGGAGGCAAAAAATGTTAAATGATAAAAAAAAAAAAAAAAGTGCAGTATACAGTATATGTACCGCTTCATCTGGCGTGACTGATGCAATGTAGCTATAATAATCAGATGTTACTATGTATGTCGGTTTTGTGTGCTGATGAAATTATTCTTATTGCATAACTCATATGGACTGCCCACCCCCAACAGACCTGGAAGCACCACTGGAGGCTGACAGTAAATTTGCCAACTTCACACACAACGACGGCACAGTACCGATACTGGTATTGTGCCATCCCTAAAGGAAGTGTTTTTTGAGGGGGACTATGCCCCCCACACACCCCGGATTTTTATATAATCAACTCCAGGTTGGAGTTGCCCAAGGGGGGGGCAGAACACCGGGAGAAAAGCATCACTCGAAAACAGACCATTACAGTAACTGTCACTGTAATGGTCTGTTTTCGAGTTTCGCTGTCGGGGTGTTGCGCTGGAGGGGTAACCGAGCAGACCTGTGCAAGTGTTGGTGCGATGTGTCAAGATTTCTTCAAATGTTTTTGTATTCATTGGAAGAAACCCACCATGGCTACTGCAGCTATCCTAGTCTTCTAGGAAGGGGTCGGTATGCACTATACTCGATGTTTTACCTATAGGACACTTTTCGGATATCATGTGCTTACAGTATAATTGACAGATACAGTGCTGGATGGTAAGGGATGCTGAGGGATGCACACACCTGTTTTGTGGCATGCCACAACATCTTGCTAGCTCAAGCAGCATAGCAGGTTAGGTGTTAGCCAGCTGAGCCCATTTCCACACAGGCCTCACTGTTCCCTCTTTGGCAGGGGTGAAACTGCACAGCCAAAAAAGAGAATGATGTGCTCAAATTCAAATAAACAGAAATAAGCAAACTGTGGGTGTACGAGGGGCAGCAGAAGGGATTGCTCTGAGTAACAGGGTGTTTTTTGATAAAAATACAGGTGATCTCTCAATAACTATTATCTGAACAGACAAAAACTGTTGCCATGTTTCTAAAATAATGTGCCACAGATTGATGTCTCAGCTCCACCCGCTTTAGCATAAATCAGCATTAGACATTCTCCACCCATAAATTTCTCATAAATAACCTTTATCTCCCATTTATTTTAATATAGCCTTTTGAAGCCATTTAACTAAAAATAGTCAGGACGGGTCCGACCTGTCCTGACTGTCAGGTCGGCATTTGCTTAGATTGGTTAAGTTATGCGCTGGGTGTTAGTGTTGCTATGGTGCCCAGGCTCACTGCAAGTTCTGTTTATCTGAATGGCGGGGTGGGGGTGGGGGGCAGTCAAGGTGTGTGTCTCACTCATTATGCCTCTGTCTCTATGGTGCTACATGGCTGGGGGTGACAAGCAGTCATATCTGGGAATCCAGTATACACTGCCTGTTAGAAGCCAGTAGAAGGCATTGGCAAAAGGTGTGTGACACACTGTTGGTTCTTATTCTGTGCAGTCATTGCTGTGTGCTTGCCTCAGTCCTCTGTTGTCTTTTAGCACACTGTGCAATCACTGACAAAAGACATCAAAATGCACCATTACTGTACCATTCTGCTGAAGTTAAACAGGTTGTGGTACTGCTTCACAGGCTCAGCCTGCTAAAGTCACTACAGTGCACCAAGTCACTTTACTTTTTAACAAGCATTTGTCAATGCCGAATTTGTGCTTGCTGGCATTAGCAGTGGAAGTGCAGGAGCTAGACAGATGTAGTATAGTAATGGCAGTGAAGTACTGAACTGACACCAACTCACCCCACCCTGCAGAGGTGGACAGGCATTGGGATGTGCCTTTGGTCATCACCCATAACAGTCACAACATTTCACCTCACCCTGCCCTGCAGACAGTGACAAGTGTCGAGGTGTGCCTTGGAGTGTTCGGGCTTTACACTCACCTCATTCCATAAGGAAATACACTGAAATGGGTGCAATATAGGAGAATGGTGTGAATTCTGGGCCAAAGAGTCCAAGGTGCACCTCGATGCCTGTCACTGACTGCAGGGTGGGGGTGTGGGTGGAATGGCATGAGCATTATTGTCGACAACCCCAAGTCACACCCCTGACGCCTGTCAGTCCCCTACAGGGCAGGATGGACGCCTATCAGACTCTACAGGGTAGGGCGTTGTGGTCGGAAACTGTAAGGCCCGGGGCATTTCTTGGTATTTTTACTCTAAGTTTTCAACATGGGCTTTTTGTGACACCACCGCATGAACAGTGACTCTATCAGTTTGTTAGCTGAAAGGTGATTTTGCACACTGACTGCGCCATTTGGCGCCAGAGATGCGAAAACACATTTCGAGCATGATGAAAAAAATGACAGCTGTACTGTTCATGAGGAGGTGTAAAAATTGGTAATGCTGAACATCTGGAGTGAAAATATAAAAAAAAACTGGTGAAGTCATGAGCGAGCATAGAAACTGTGCAACGTACACCCATAATGCAATTATTTGGGGATTTGTATTCAGATTTTCAACATAGGCATTTTAGGACCTCTGCTCATGAACATTGTCACTGTGATTTTCTTACTCTGTCCCAAACACTGATTTCCCACAGTGGCCATGCTATTCTGCCCTGAAAGTGCGAAAACACATTTCGGCCAGGGTATGAAAAATGACAGCTGTACTGTTCATAAGGAGGTGTGAAAAAATGCAAATGTTGAAAATTTGGAGTGAAAATATTACAAATCCACGAATTTGCAAGTGTGCATGGAAACTGTACAACACACGCTCGTAACAGTCATTTTTAGGAATTTTTTCACCAGATTTGCAATATAGGCTTTTTGAGAGCCCACCTCATGAACAGTGACACTGTCATTTCGTTAATCAGTCCCGAAAGGTGATTCCACACAGTGACCACAAAATCACCTTTCGGGACTGATTAACCAAATGACAGTCACAGAATTCATGAGGTGGGGTCCCCAAGAACCCCATGTTGAAAATTTGGTGCAAAAATCGAAAAAATGACTGAGATATGCACCAAAGTTATTTATGCCATTATACAACTTACTGGCATTTCTTCAGTTTGCGGTCAACTTTGAAGAGTGCAGACTTGTTTCCGCTCCACTGAAGATTGTCATGCCAGCCTCCAGAGGTGAGTATAGGGTGGAGGGGGTGTGGGGAGGTGGGGTATGCAGAGGATGGGCACGGGTTGGGGGAGGGGGGAAGAGAGGCAACAAGGGACCATTTTTCTTTTGCTACAGTTTTTTTTTTTTTTACAAAGACGATGTGGGACTTTTGCCATGCTGGGGTGGGCTCCCAGTGTGGCACCTGAAAGTTTGGGGGGGTGCAGTGGAGCCAGTGGGGATTGGACACCCCATTGGTCATACATTGCGGAGGGGGCACATCAGGATGCTGGACTTGTGCCACACTGGGGTGGGCTCCCAGCGTGGCACCTGGACGTTTGTTTTTTATTGGGGGGGCAATGGAGCTGATGGGGATTGGGCACCCCCATTGGACATACAGTGTGCTTGGGGGGGAGTGTACATGAGCCGAGGGGGATTGGGCTCCCCTTGGCACACAACAAATGGGGAAGTGCACGCATGCAACGCGCTACAGTCAGCGGTGGTGACGTGAAGGCAATTTGCATACTGCTGATGGCACAGCAGTATGCAAATTGCCTACACATTACCACCGCTGATTGTAGCGGTCATTTGCTTTCAACTGTATGGCACTGCATCTGAACTGCTGTCATAGACAGCTGGGACATTCATTGGTGCCGCGCAGCCACGCCTGCAGAAACGCTCAGGACATTGGAAGTGGGGTTGCCACATCTACAAAAACTCATATGTGGCACTATGTTTCTTGCACATGCATGCAAGCAAACATAAAAATGTTCTTACAGAACAAAAATGTGTGGGTGAGGAGTGACTTCTATCATTAATTATGCAATGTTAACACTGCTGTTTGTATGCGTCAGTATTCTGCTGCCTTATAGTAGGATGTCATGAAGCAGCTTCACGGTCTGCTAAAAGTCACCAAAATGCACCATTTGACTTCCATTTTTAAATCTTTTTATGGGGGGGGGGCATGCTCCCAGACCTGCCTAGGGAAGTTGAGATTTTGTGCCCCTCTAAATTTTATGGTTGCATGATGCTCCGGAGTCTTCCAGTGAAATAATGCATGACCTTCGTGACTTGAAATGCATTCATATGTAACTGTAATTGATAGGGTTTGGAAAATCATAAGGTTTTACTTTTGCATTGATTGAAAACACAGTCATAAGGTTTTACTTTTGCTTTGATTGAAAACACAGTCATAAGTCATGTAACTCCACCCTTTCTCTGTGAGAAGATGGGTCCTCATTGATCCAGATAGCACAGCGGTTGGGTACCGGAGGTAACAATGTCAGTGCTTCACTGGAGTTCATTCCTAAGAACACAAGTAATCCCTAATGAGGGTGGGCTGCCTAGCAGCGTTAGGGGATTCAGGAAATCCTACACTTAACATTTGGATTAAGGCTCACCACTCCACTGTGTGGGTGAAACAGAGTGAAGATTTCACAGCTGCTAGTTGTCAGCCAGCTGAGTGGTACAGCATGGGCTGTAGGTGTGTATGAAGATGAATCATAGTTTGTTTTCACAAAACATAAGTTTACTGCTTTCATAAGTGAATAGGTAGATAAATACATTTTTTTGTTTGCATATAGCCAACCTCTTCACAAATCACTCAAATAAAGGCATGGCTATTTCTTAGCTACATATAGACAAACACCGGCAGCTGGACAGGAACTGAAATATACAAAATGTGTTATACTTCTTTGGCCTGAAAGGAACATAGAGAATAACTAACACCAAAAAGGGAAGAACAAGCTGTTTCACATACCTAGCTGGTGTTGTGACATCATTTGGCACAAGAGAGAAGTTCATGCACCTCAGTGATGTCAGAGCACCTTGAGGTGTGAAAACCTATGAGTTCTTAACACTTTTTTTCTTCTTAAATTATTTTTTTATTCTTGTTATTAAAAGTTAACATATTTTTAAGCATTTGCTGGAGTTTCTTCAAGAATTGCCATTTTTTTGTCAGAAGTTTGGACGGTTTTGCTGCGTGAAGATCAGCAAGCAGAGTTTCGAGGTGGAGATAGAGCAGGGTCTAAGCAGCGTGGAGCCAGGTGCATGTCACAGATTTCTTCAGTGTGACGCACGTTTCTTATAAGCAAGAAGCGGATGGGATCAGGATGGTAAGTGGTGGCTGAGGGCTCATGTGTCTCATTTGCAGCTTCATTTTGACAATCATCTCTTGGAGACAAAATGTGGGAAGGTCCGGGATTGCATGTAGCTGTTAAGGGGCCTGGTGCTTCAGACAGTGCTGGTGAGTGACTGAGTTCCAAATATGCAGTTTAACTGAGTGTGCAGCTCTGATTATCATAGGTGCAACTGGAGGTGAGTATGCATTGAATATGTCAAGTTGTTTTAAGCGTTCCCCAAAAGTTGTTCTCAATATATGTTTTTTTTATTTACTGTACTTTCCCCCATCACTCGACCAGCCTATGTCAGTGCATTGCTCCACTCAGCCCCATCACCTGTCATCTCTGGGACATGCTTTGCACTCCTTGTTCCCCCATGGACAACCTTCCATGGGAACGGCTGCCAGAGGCTACCCCTTACCCCGGACAGAGGTTGATGTTCACTGTGGGAGCGAGAGCCCAGTCGACAGTGCAAGACCTGCGGCCAGTGGCAGATGGCATATAGCATGGTACGGTCTTTTTCCAGTTTTTTTTTCATGGAGGTGGTGCATTTGACACTGGATGCATCAGAACAACACTATCCTCATCTATTACCACTGACTCCAGCCTTCCCCATCACCTGTGGTCACCCAGGTGGGATACTGTGGTGGAGACCAGGATCCCTTCCTCCCCCAAGGAGGTGAGTGTACACTGAGACACTCAACCATCCTTCCCCAGCTGGACCTCCAACCTTCCAGGCTTGTTCTTGAACCCAGGTCTCTGGCGTTGCAAGCAGCAGCACTACCGCTGCATGGACAGGCTGGCTGTTATCAATGTATGTTGAGAACACGTATGCGGAGAACAACTTTTTGAGGTCAGAAAAAGCATGCAAACTGTATATTATATTTTGATGTAAACAAATCACGCAACCTTTTTGTAATGTCAAAACTCTTTTCAAAACAGAACAGTAAGGCTCAGTCCCTGTCAGATTAGTCTACTATATTGAGTGCCCCCCCCCCCAAAAGGATCATGTGGCCAACCTTCCCCCAGTGAGTGTCGGAACTACTTGTTTCTGAGACTGGGCAAGACAGAGTTGCAAGCCATCCCTGACTGAATGTAGCTTCGGTGGACTCTCTCTCTTAACATTGTTCCTGAATAGCAGCAAGAACTTAACTGAGACACACACACTGAGCAAAGTTGTATAAAAGCAGAACCCTCTTTATTTTACAAACTGAGGAAAACTCTTGGGCACCAAGACTGACGGATTATGAATGCCCTGGTTTTGGTAGTTGTCGAGGGGCATTTTATCATCTACACAGAATTGCCAGACCATGAGCCGTTCTTCTCTAGTTCTCACTAGAGACACTAATCCATATGTAACCCTAGATGGCGCTATCCCAGGGGCTACTACCCTGCCTGATTTGCCACTCAACAGGTTGAGGGGCCTGGATCCAATGGCGGGTGCCTCCACCCAGAGGTCAGGGTTTGCAATAGTTAAACTAACTTGGTCACAGCCCTCTGGGACACTGCAACCCCCTTTCTTCCCACTAGTGGCCCACACAATATATCAGAATTACCTTCACAGTATACACTTACCCCCAGGTCTGGTTCCGGCACTGGGACCTCCTGTGAAATGAGATACAGTGCAACAATCACAGTACAGTACTTTAACATAGACAAATACCTCAGGCAGTATAACTTTGCTGAAACAAGCAGCTCTGATTTATTTAGGGGGATATAACAAGGACAGGGGGAAATCAGGTTAATTAGCTTATCACTCTAATAATCTACCTATGGCTCTGTGCACAGGCCTATCCCTATCAGTTACTGTCCCTAGGTACCCAAGCCCTAGTGGCTAGTCAAACCGTGGCAGCTGGTAGGGGCCCTTTCACACAGAGAAAAGGAGAATTAAACAGTCAGCAGTACAGTAATTCCATTTGGATTTAATGTGGCAATTCAACAGGAGCAACCCTGAATTAGTACTCACGACCTCCAAATAAGATAGGGTCCTTCAATGTCAGCAGGGCTCACTTGAGGTACACAAACTCTTCACACATCCATATAAAAGAAAGTACTACCAGGCAGGCTGCATCTGTATCCCGATCGCAATTACTGCACAATACCGGAGAACACACAGCAGATTCAGTTCCTGACAGACCGAGTGCAATTTTCAGCAATTCTTCCAGTCTTCTACAGGGTGAGCCTGGTTTCTACTCTTCAGAGATCCTTTGATTCTTTTCACAGGACGATTCAGTCCTAACAAGCTGTTACACAAGCTGCAGACCGGAACTCTGGGCCTTACACACGTTTTTGACTAAAACTGCACACTGAAAAGCACAGGGCTCCTTCCTTCTTCACTGCCAAAGCTCAACTGAACTCCAACTGACTTAAACTGGCACTTCCTTTGAGTTCCTCCCAGTTCTTGACTGGATTGGCTGTCACACACAATACTGCTGTTGGTCCAAAAGGCACTGAAGTCTAAACTACATCTCCCAGAGTCACTGCCCATACAATCCTCTTGTGGCTGGCTCAGATTATGAGTCCAAGTTCTGATTCGTCCAAGGCATCATTTTAGAGCTAGCTTACCCCACACTGATTGGTCCAGTTCAGCAGTTCAAAACTAGAATGGGGAACTAGCAGACACAGTTCTGACTGCAAAGAAAGCAGGTTAGACAAACTGTAATTTCATTATTACTCTAAATAATTTCTGGCAAACAGTTACATCTTTCAGATAGGTTCCTTTGCACCCTAGTGACTGCAAAATGAAGTGAATTGGCAGCAGCTCGAGTGGTACTCAGAGAAGCACAGTCCCCCATACAAACTAATTATGTCTGCAAGCAGACAGCTCTTAAAGAGACAGTACCAGAGGCTCTAAAACACTCACTGATAAATGGCTTAAATGCCAAACACCATTCAGGCTTGGAGCATTCAAGCAAGCTCCTGGAAGTCTTTTGGGAACCCCCATTTGCAGGGGGGTTACACCCTTCCTGGCCTGGGAAAGCTTGACGTCCGCGTCAAGCAAGTACCCCATAAGTTTCAACTGCAACCATATACATTTGCATTAGGCTCGCATATGTAATCATCAGTCAATATATCATTTTACCAAGAACACATTTCTGAAACATTGCAGTACGTCACTCTTTACACAGTATTACATACACATTGTACCATAACTCAAGTTATTACCTCTTGTACATGAAACCTGAAGAGAGGGGGCCCTTCCTTATCAGTTACCTTGGGGCTGGATGGGGCAAGGGCACCATACTTAGAGGGCAACACAAGTAACTTGGAGTTAGCACTGATGCTCAGTTTGGGCAATGAGCTCGGGGACACATACACTCCTTTATGGACAACATTGAGAGGCAAGTCCACAGGCCTCCCAAGTGAATCATAACTGAGGTGCACCACAGGCTTTACAGCTCGACCAGTCTTTCTAGGGGAACTGTTATAGTCTCTGCACTCTGAGCCTCATTTTCAGCATTGTCCTCACTTGTCAGGAGTCTCCATGGGGTAGAGAGGCTAGAACTTGGGGCACTTTCAGCTCCAGGAGTTACAGTTTCTGAGTCCACAACATTTGGCTCGCATGGAGAGCTTTCGGACACTGGCAGTGGACTGTCAGGGCACTCAAAATACTCTTCTTGTTCGGTGTATCACCAGTCTGCCCCAATCTATCATTTTCCTCCCCTGAAAGCTCAAACAGTTCAACCATGCACAATGATTCCATTTCATCTGATCTGATGCTTTGCACTTCACTTTCTGGGAGCATTGGCTCCAGGGATGAAGCTGGGGGCTTAGACAGTCCAGAAGGCCCAGCTTTGTCTCCAGTATTGACTAGGGGATTGCCCCGAAACAATTGACTCAGTTCGTAAGAAGGATAGTATTCAAAGTCACTCTCACTTTCTTCCGATATGGACTGACAGTCATGCTCAACTGGGACTTGTGGAGGGGAACACTTTAACTTTACTTCTGTAGGTGCAGACTTTCTTGATCTTTTCTTAGCAGCAGCTCTAGTCACTGGTCCAGAGGGCATCTTCTAGGGCTCAGACTCAATTAAGATTTGTCCAATGGGCAGTAAATGATTTCTATGCATTGTTTTACATCTTTTGAATTATTCTCAGGCCTTACTTTGTACACTGGCAGATCATCTAGTTTGCCCACTACAATGTGAGGAGATGGTGCCATCTGTCAGCAATCTTGTGCTTGCCATGCAGTCCCAGATTTCTTAGCAATACCCGATCTCCTCCTGGAGTTCCTGTGCTTTCACCTTTTATCATACCTTTCTTTGTTGGCCAGATTTCTTTTGGCAGCCATGGTTTGAGCCAGTTGGTACGCATGAGTTAGCTGGGCCTTTAACTTTGCACATACTGTAAATAGTTGTCAGCTTGAACCCCATCAGAGAGACCCCAAAACACACATCTACTGGTAGTCGAGCTTCTCTTCCAAACATCAGGCGGTAGGGGAGAATCCAGTGGCATCACTTTTGGTGCAGTTATAAGCATGTACCAGGGTGCTAATTTGTTGGCTCCATCTAGGCTTGTCCTTTGGGTGCAGGGTGCCTAGCATATCTAGCAAAGTGCGGTTGAAAGCTCAGGCTGTGGGTCCCCTGGGGTGGTAAGGAGTGGTTCTGGACTTTCGGACTCCCACAGAGAAAGCATCTCTTTGATCAGACGACTCTCAAAGTCTCCCTTGATCAGAATGGATTCTTTGTGAGAGCCCATAGTGAACAAAAAGTTTTCTACAAGTACTTTGGCTACAGTGGATGCTTTCTTTGGTGGGAAAGCTTGGGCATATCTCGTGAAATGGTCAGTGACCACCAGCACATTATGATATTTCTTTGATCCGACTCCAAACTTAGAAAATCAATACAGACCAGCTCCATGGGTGCACTGGTGGTTATGTTAACAAGGGGCAGCCCTCTGGGGCAAAGCTTTCCTCTGTAAGCAGCGACTACAAGTTCAAATGTGTTGCTCCACATCAGCCCCCATCTTAGGCCAATAGAATCTGGATCTCACCAAGTCAAGTGTTCTGTCTATACCAAGGTGCCCCATGTGGTTGTGCAAGGACCGCAATACTGAGTCTCGAAAGGCAGTGGGCAGCACTAGTTGTTGTTTGTCTACTTGTCCCCCTCTGTCTACTGTTTCTCTGTATAACAGTTTATTGATCAGTTTCAACTTAGGACCTTCTTTGTATAACAGTGCAGTTCTCAAATCAGTGGAAGCGTAATTTGGACACATCTTTTCTGCATAAGGGCGTACTAAAGCTGCTTTGATCATGGGATCAGCAAGGATTGAGCCATGAATACTGTCATTGTCCAGCTGAGGCAGTGCACCAATGTCTATTGCAGAAAAGTGGCAATAAGCAGCAGGTATGCAATTCTCAGAGGCTCCCAAGCAATCCACCATGCAGTCCACTCGTCCGTGGACATTTGTTCCTCCCTGTCAAACTTCCGGCAGAGTGCCCGAATGTCAGGTTCTGCCAGTCGGACCCAATCATTCTGGGGAACAGGCCTCCGGGAGAGAGCATCAGCATCTATGTGGTTCAGACCTGCTCGGTATTCGGAGCATAGTCATATGTAGATAATGCAGAAAGCCACCTATGGCCAGTGGCATCCAACTTAGCTGAGGTCTGCACATAGGTCAAAGGATTATTGTCAGTTTTACTAGTATTTTAGCCCCATACAAGTACTCATGGAATTGGTCAACAATAGCCCACTTCAAAGCTAGGAACTCTAACTTATGTACAGGATAGTTCTTTTCGGATGGGTCAGGCTTCTACTAGCAAAGGCCACTGGTCTCAGGCCATTCTCGTGTCTCTTGGTACAACACAGCCCCCAACCCTTGCAAGCTAGCATCAGTGTGCAGGACGTAAGGTTTTCTTGGATCGGCATAGGCCAGCACTGGAGCATGGGTAAGTTGATATATGATCTCATGAAAAGCAGTCTCACAATCAGGAGTCCAGCGGGCCTCAAATACTTCACTGGATGAAAATACACTCTTTCAGTCTTGAGGATGCTGACTTTGGTATTTTTTGTGGGTTGGGGATACCCTTGAGTAAGGTTAAGTAAAGGCGGATCACTCTTGAATAGTCCTTGATGAAGCCGATAATAACCACAGAATCCCAGGAATCTTTGCAGTTCTTTTAGATTTTTGGGCTGTGGCCAGGTGGTCAAGGCCTCAACTTTACTTGGGTCGGTCTCTATTCCCTCGGTGGATACTATGTGTCCCACATACTTTACTGATGTTTGAAAAAATTGACACTTATCAATGGACAGTTTAAGGCCAAAGTCCTCCAGTCGGTCCAATACCTTAAATAATCTGCTCTCATGTTCCTCCAGTGAGCTGCCAAACACAATAACATCATCTAGGTATACCAGGCACTCTAGTAAGTTCATGTCCCCCACTGCACGCTCCATCAATCGTTGAAAAGTGGCTGGGGCACCTGAAATCCCTTGAGGCATCCTCATGAATTCATAGAAGCCAAGCGGACAGATAAAGGCTGTCTTTTCACGGTCCTCTGGGGCCATCGGGATCTGATAGTACCCACTGCGGAGATCCAGCACAGAGAACCACTTGCTCCCGTTTAGGCAGTCCAAAGCATCCTGAATGCGGGCATTGTGTACTGATCAGGGATAGTCCGTACGGTTTAAGGTGCGATAATCCACACACATCCTTACTGTTCCATTCTTTTCCTCACTACCACAATGGGGGAAGCATAAGGGCTTCTGGATTCTTGTATTACACCAGCAGCTAACATCTCTTGCAGATGCGTCTCACATCATCTATGTCAGCAGGTGCCAGGCGTCGAGACCTCTCACGAAATGGTCTTTTCGTCATGCAGCCGGATATTGTGCTCAGCTCCTTGCACGCATCCTACATCCCATTCCTTTAAAGAAAACACCTGGTCTCTCTGGGCAAGCTTCTCACTGATCCTCACTTTCCATTCAGCTGGCAGCGGGGTCGCGAAATCAAACAAGTTGTATGCTACTCTGTCATTCTTCCTTGAACTCTTGCTGCTGGGTAGCACTGCAGTGTCTGCACAATGCACATTAGCCAGGATGCAACCTCTGTTTACTCGAATGTCTCTTTCAGACACATTATGAACTTGGACCATTACCCTTCTGGCATAAGCATGGGCTCTAGCGGGCAAATACTAGGCTTGACCAGCAGTCCCTCTGGCAATTTTCCATCGCCTGGTGCATCCAACATTAATATTTTATTCTTAACATCCTTTCTGATCACGGACCTCTCCTGTAAGGTACACTGGGCATTTGGCGCCAGGATCAGAGACTCAGGATCCTTCTTCCATACAATTCCGACCGGTTCCTCTGGTTCTGTTTTTTCAGCATCTCTCTGTGCCTCATAGGCCTTCTTAATTAAAGCCGGAACTCTTAAAAGCTCTACTAGTCTTTGACCCCTGTTTTTCATAACACAACTGTGCCAGCCTTCCGAACATATGAGCATTTGTTCCAATCAACAAAGGGACACCATCATACAGTCCAGTGGGGGGACACACTAAGGCTAGGGTCTCTACTTGTTCGGCCACTCCAGCCACGGAGGTGGGGAAAGACAGCCAAATTGGATATACCCGGAATAGGGGTAGCCTTCTCACTTAACCCCATACATGCAGTCCTTCTAATGGTTGTAAGGGCACGTCTGACAAATGCTTCTGATACCAATCTGGAACATAATTGTCACTTGGGAGCCACTGTCTAATATAGCTCTTGTAGACATCTGCTCACCTTTACAGTGGTCTCCATGGAGGGACCCACTATTCTGGACCAGTCTGGAGAGGCGGTAGTGGGGGCCTGGGCAGCTGACCTTGCCACAAAGGGCGTGAATTAGCATTTTGGTGCCCTCACTGGGATCATGTCGTGCACCTCTTAACCACTGATTTCTTCTCCAAGCTCTCCTTGTAGCCTATATGAAACTTTGTCAGTGTCTTTTGGGGACTGGCATTCCCTTTTCATGTGCCCATCTTTCCCCATTATAGCAAAACATACTTTCTGGAGTTTGGAGCTGGCCGAGGCGCCACACTGGGAGCCAGGGCGGGGGGTATTACTAACTGGAAACCTTGGTGCCATCTCTGTCTGCGTGCGTGATAAGCATTTGGAGACATTCGTCAGTTTCTCCACTTCCATGGTCAAGGAATCGAGTTCGGAGCTGCTATCAGCAGGAGATACATGGGTGGGTACCCCACCCCATAGCGGATGCAGTCGGATATAGGTCAGGGCCCGTACTTGCAGGCGTGGCCTTCATAAAGGACTGTTTTGAATTCCGGATCTCTCTCAACAGTTCAGCCCCATTGTGACATATCTTTTTCCTTGTCAGAGCACTCATTGACTGCCAACCTCTGCCCCTGAACTTCACTTGATGGGTCACCCTCAGTCCACTCGGGTCGTGAGCCGCAGCTTTGGTGCAGGTCCTCCCGAGGTCGTCTTTTCTCAACTCCTCGATTTCTCTCATTAACTCATCATAGGAGGGTGGGGATTCCAGTCGATCTGCCAGGTGTAACTGAAGCAACAGCAGTTCTGAGAAGGGGCAGACTTAAGGATCCTGTCCAGCCTGGTTCGGTCCAGTTCAATCGCTGGCAAACTACCTTTCTGAGGCATTCTTGCAACAATTTTTCCAGCCGAGATACATACACAGACAACAACTCCCTTGGTACTGTTGTGCATCTCTTACTCTCCACCATAGGTCCTCATCAGAATCTGGGCTCCCACACATTCTCCAAGGCCTCAAGATAGGCCTGTGCAGTCGCTTCAGGGTTACTGGCCCGTTTAGCAGCGGATGGTAGCCAGGGCCAGGACCTCGGAGGCTCTCACTAACCCTCTTTCGCTTTTCACCTTCGAGCATTGCCATTCTAGCACTTGGGGGCAACATAGTCTATCCAGGTCTCCCAGTCATCCTCCCTTGGGGTGGGGGAGGGTGCCAGAAGATCCTCAACCTTCGGTAAGAGTCGTGACTAATGGCAGGTGCAGAAATAGGAGTCTGCATTGGTTCAGCCACCATTACGGGCACTGGAGCAGGAGAGGGTGTTGGGGGAGGAACACCCCCAGGTGGCAAGAATAGTTTCTTCAAGTCCTCCACAGTTTTCCCCTCTCCCAGCAACCATTCAGCAAATTTCTCCTCAAAAGTTTCAGATAGTGGTGGGGGCTGATTCCCCCCCGGGTCTTTACTGTCCTTAGTTATCACTCTCCAAGCAGTGAGGGCTCCCTCTGGGGTAATGGTCTGTGGCACTTTGGAGCTATCTATGGGATCCTTAAACTCTACTAGGGCCAGGAAAGTGTGGGTGAGCAGATTAGCATGCCGACCCACCACCACAGGGTTTTGTAAACCTTCCACCTTGGAAAGTACTCCTGCACAGTGTCCGTGATTGATACCAGGGGATGTCCAGATAAGCATAGCATTTTGGGGTCGATCTCCTCCCAGTACACCACTCCACCAGCCGGTGCACAGCCACTTCTGTCGGGGTACCCATTTTTTCTTAACAGTGGTTCAGAATATGGCCACTAGAGGACACACAATCCCAGCGGTGAGCCTCCAAGATGTAACCCCTAGATGGCGCTATCCCAGGGGCTACTACCCCTGCCTGATTTGCCACTAACAGGTTGAGGGGCCTGGATCCAATGGCGGGTGCCTCCACCCAGAGGTCAGGGTTTGCAATAGTTAAACTAACTTGTCACAGCCCTCTGGGACACTGCAACCCCCTTTCTTCCCACTGTGGCCCACACAATATATCAGAATTACCTTCACAGTATACACTTACCCCAGGTCTGGTTCCGGCACTGGGACCTCCTGTGAAATGAGATACAGTGCAACAATCACAGTACAGTACTTTAACATAGACAAATACCTCAGGCAGTATAACTTTGCTGAAACAAGCAGCTCTGATTTATTTAGGGGATATAACAAGGACAGGGGAAATCAGGTTAATTAGCTTATCACTCTAATAATCTACTTATGGCTCTGTGCACAGGCCTATCCCTATCAGTTACTGTCCCGGGTACCCAAGCCCTAGTGGCTAGTCCAAACCTGTGGCAGCTGGTAGGGGCCCTTTCACACAGAGAAAAGGAGAATTAAACAGTCAGCAGTACAGTAATTCCATTTGGATTTAATGTGGCAATTCAACAGGGAGCAACCCTGAATTAGTACTCACGACCTCCAAATAAGATAGGGTCCTTCAATGTCAGCAGGGCTCACTTGAGGTACACAAACCTCTTCACACATCCATATAAAAGAAAGTACTATACCAGGCAGGCTGCATCTGTATCCCGATCGCAATTACTGCACAATACCGGGAGAACACACAGCAGATTCAGTTCCTGACAGACCGAGTGCAATTTTCAGCAATTCTTCCAGTCTTCTACAGGGTGAGCCTGGTTTCTACTCTTCAGAGATCCTTTGATTCTTTTCACAGGACGGATTCAGTCCTAACAAGCTGTTACACAAGCTGCAGACCGAACTCTGGGCCTTACACACGTTTTTGACTAAAACTGCACACTGAAAAAGCACAGGGCTCCTTCCTTCTTCACTGCCAAAGCTCAACTGAACTCCAACTGACGAAACCGGCACTTCCTTTGAGTTCCTCCCAGTTCTTGACTGGATTGGCTGTCACTCACAATAGACTGCTGCTGTTGGTCCAAAAGGCACTGAAGTCTAAACTACATCTCCCAGAGTCACTGCCCATACAATCCTCTTGTGGCTGGCTCAGATTATGAGTCCAAGTTCTGATTCGTCCAAGGCATCATTTTAGAGCTAGCTTACCCACACTGATTGGTCCAGTTCAGCAGTTCAAAACTAGAATGGGGAACTAGCAGACACAGTTCTGACTGCAAAGAAAGCAGGTTAGACAAACTGTAATTTCATTATTACTCTAAATAATTTCTGGCAAACAGTTACATCTTTCAGATAGGTTCCTTTGCACTCCTAGTGACTGCAAAATGAAGTGAATTGGCAGCAGCTCGAGTGGTACTCAGAGAAGCACACAGTCCCCCCATACAAACTAATTATGTCTGCAAGCAGACAGCTCTTAAAGAGACAGTACCAGAGGCTCTAAAAACACTCACTGATAAATGGCTTAAATGCCAAACACCATTCAGGCTTGGAGCATTCAAGCAAGCTCCTGGAAGTCTTTTGGGAACCCCCATTTGCAGGGGGGTTACACATACCTTTGTGGCCTCCTGACTGGATTGTTGCTGCTTACCCTATACTAGCCTTATTTTGTGTTCCTGCATCCTCACCCTGTTCTGACATACCAGTACCGCAGAATCCCTTGCAGATGGAGTCACCAACATATCATGTCGGGCCTGCTGTAGGGGTGTCTGGTGGAACAAGGTGACATGTTCCCCTCACCTAACAGCAGAGGGCATTGCCATAAGCAGCACGTACTCCCCTACTGCTGTAATGCAGAGATCTGGGATTTTGTCACAATCTCTTATGAGTCTCTGTTTGCACAACTGTCCAGTAGAGGGCTGCGTTACATAAAAAATACCTAACAGGTCACTGGTGTTTGAGGGCAGCATCTCTCTTGCTTTGCCAACAGGTGCTGTCCAAATGCTTCTTTGGTGTCTCTTTGTTAAATGAGAGATAGTGAGCTTTAGTGCTTAGTAGACTATGTCAGTGTGTAGTAGCCAACATTTAAGAATACCAGTTCAACTACTTAATTTTTCATCTCTAAATTCAGTTTAGAATTTGTCTCTGATTTAGTATGCCATCTAAACGATTTTGCATGTTCTCTGATGTGAACAATTATTTGTAAGAAAATATAAGTACTATTGTGGTTATAAGATGTTCTCTTTTTTCTTTTTTCAACTTATTTTTTTCTGCTCCCCAGCACCAGAACTCTCTCTGGCCTCTCCTCTCGCCGAATCTGCTCTACCACCCACTGTGGACCCTGCCATCTTCATAGACGTTACTCTCTCCCCGAGCCCCGGCCCCCTTATGGGTCCAAGGAGACCTAAGGGGCAGTGGCAGATAACCAGCATTGAGAATGTGGTGGAATGGCACTGGGAGGGCCGTTGCCTATTCGGGCCAGAGGATTTTCAGTGGTTGTCCCTGCTCCTCCCCCACACACAAGCGTGACATCCCCCTGACGCCATGTCACACGGCAACCCTACCCACATCACCCACACTCACCCCAACATGTGGTCTGCATTCTGCAGCACGCCTGCTCTCCACTGGGAGTTACTGGAACACCGAACAGCCCAGAGCCCCCCTGGGAGAGGAGAGCTGCCCATCGGATGCTCGATCATCTTCCTCCCCTGCCGACTCCCAACATCAGAGTTCGCTCCCGAACTCAGGTCAACGGTCTGGCGTGGTGTGGCATCCAGTGTAAGATGTTTTAATATATTAATTCCTTTGTATTCTTCATGGAATGCAATAAAAACTATTAAAAAGTGCAGGACTTTGAACCTAGAGATGTAGGTCTGAATCTAACCAATGCCACCTACTCGCTGAGTCGCTGTGTGACCTGGAGCAAGTCAGTTAACCTCCTTGTGTTTGCCAAATGACTGATGCACCTGATCATGGCATTTATGGCACTTTGGGATACAGTGTGTATTGTGTCTCAAAGGAAAGATTTACATGGCAGAACCAACTTCCTTTCCTTTCCTCTACCCTTCCATTATAGTACACTGACTATACTAGCCCTATTGCGGTACCACACCAAAATTAGCACAGGTAAGCAATTGCCTTGGAGACTCCTGTGAGTACTGTTTGTGAATTGACCACTATGGGGTGACAGTGAGTGATACTTGTGAACCTCCGCCACCAAACATTAACTGCATCATCCAAGCCCAAATCTGGACCTTCTTCACTGCATTATACATCATGACATCATTCTTAGCCAATCAGGATTACTTACAGTATTTCCAAACATCCCAGGTACTCATAACCATAACAGTGTGTCTCATGCAAATTGTTGTAAAATTCTGAAGTTCTGGCTGTCTCAGTGGTGCTAAGGGTTGAGGCACTGGACGCCACACCTCATGCCATGCTGGCACCCTCGGTTTGGGAATGATCTTGCGTCATCGGGAAGCCGGAATGGGGGGGGAGGGATGTAGCAGGATCGAATAGCCTAACAGCAGCTCTCCTCTCCTGGGGTGGTTGTCGCCCCCCTCCGTAGTTTTGCTGCCACCGGGTGGAGGTCTAGTGGCAGCGCAAGTGGGGGGGCAAGTCGGGAGGGCACTTCGGAACACAGAGACGCTTGCCTCCACATGCGTGCATGTGCTTCAGGATGGGGCAGATGAAAAAATGGGGAAAAACACCGATAAAAACACAATAGAAAAAAATTCTGAAGTTCTACACAGTTAATTTCCCACACACAGGTTTCTCTAATTGTCTACAAAGTGAAACATTTTGATTTCAAATTCATGCTCCATTTTTATTAAAAACAGAAACATGGTTTATAATGATTTATAATATGTTGATATGTACATTTGCCGTATCTCATGATTATAAGAAAAGCCTTCTTGAGACCTTTGTGTGCTTTGCATTTCTCTTATCTAAAGAACAGCTCACTGGAAACAGGGTGGGGTCCAGAGGGACTGCAGCAGGGCAAATGTAGTCCTGCTTCCCAACAAGCATTTGTCAATGCCGAATGTTGTCTTGCTGGCATTGGCATTGGTAGTGCAGGAGAGAGAGATGCATAATAGGAATAGTAGTAAAGTAGTAAGTAACTCAACCTCCCACCCTGCAGAGACTAACAAGCATTGGGGTGTGCCTTTGAGTCACTGGCCATAACGCCTCACAACTATTTCACTCACCCCACCCTGCAGACACCGACAAGTGACGCCGTGTGCCTCAGGGTCTTCAGGCCTTATGCTTACCCTCATTCCATAAGTAAATACACTGAGATGGTGCAGTATAGGAGAATGGGGTGAACTTTCAGGCCAAAGAGTCCAAGGCACACCTCGATATCTGTCACTGGCTGCTGGGTGCTGGTGGGGTGGAAATGGCTTGAGTATTACAGCCGAAAGTCCTAAGTCACACCCTGACACCTGTCATTCTCTACAAGGTGGGCGTTCGTTGGAAACCCAATGTCCCGGTGTTTGTTGGTATTTTCTCTCAAATTTTCAACATGGGCTTTTGTGACCCCACCTCATGAACAATTGCACTATCAGTTTGTTAGCTGAAAGGTGATTTTGCACAGCGACTATGCCATTTGGCTCCACAGGTGAGAAACTTCATTTCAGGCAGGATGTGAAAAATGACAGCTGTACTGTTCATGAGGAGGTGTAAAAATGGCAGCGTTAAAAAATCTGGGTGAAAATATAAGAAAAATTAGTAGAAGTCGCAATTATACGTGGAAACTCACTGCACGCAATGCACGCTCATAACACAGTCATTTCTTGGAATTTTGTCACCAAATTTGTAACATAGGCTTTTTTGGGACCCCACCTCATGAACAGTGGCATGGTTGTTTCATTAATCAGTCCTGAAAGATGATTTTGCACAGTGACCGCTAAATAACCTTTCAGGACCGAATAACGAGATGACAGCACATGTATTCATGAGGTGGGATCCCAAGAACCCCATGTTGAAAATCTGGATCCAAAATTCAAAAAAATGACTGTGATATCCACCTAAGTTGACCCCCCACACACACACACACACACATAAACAGCTTACCTGCATTTCTTCATTTCGCAGTTTGGCTTTGAAGAGTCCAGGCGATGTTCCCACTCCATCAAAGATCACAGTGCCAGACCTCCAGAGTAAGTATTGAGTGGGGGTGTGTGGAGAGAAATGGGAATTACAGAAGGTGGGTGTGGTTTGGGGAAGGGATGCTGCGGACAATGGACCGTTTTCTTTTTCTGGTACAAAAAAATGGACACTGTGCCGTGGGACAGTTTTAAACAAATGTTGGGCACACTGGGTGGGCTCCCAGTGTGCCCCATGTGTGCCCCATGACTTTTGGGGGCTTGATGTTGGCAACACTGGGGTAGGCTTCCAGTGTGCCACACAATGGGGTGGGGTGGGAGCAGGAATGCCCATGCAGTCTGCTAACTGTGAGTGGCAGTGCACTGGGGTGGGCTCCCAGTGTGCCACACAATGTGGGGGGGTGCCAGACATGCCAACAAGGGGATTTCACCCCTGATGTTGGCTTGCTTTGGAGATTGTGTGGTGGCAGCTCCGCCGCCACATGTATTGAAATGTTTCACTACGAAAGGCACATTCGGGAGGCATGTCATTTGTGCTGCTGCATGACGAGCTTGTCTCCGATTGCTGTGTCACGTTTGTTTCAAGTTGGTGGCACTTTGCATATACTTGTGCTAGCGCTAGCATGCTGGCTTTGGGGAATAGGATGCACCTTCTAAAGTGTGCTCTACATTTGCCAATACTGACACACTCTGCATTTCTCCTACTACCAGAAGATGTTGCTTGCACATGCACAGCAACATAAAAATGGAAACAGGAGGAGGAGGACATTTATAGGTCAGTCAGCCTGATATCAATGATGAGAAAGTTTATGAAATCACTGCTGAAGAAAAGGGTAGTGGAGTATCTTGAATCAATGGGTTACAAGACACAAGGCTGTATAGATTCATGGGTGAGGGGTTATGTCAAACAAATCTAATAGATTTCTTTGACTGAGTAACAAGGAATTAGATCAGAGTGGTGCAGGGGATGTGGTCTACCTAGATTTCATTAAGGCTTTTGACATCATTCCACATAAGAAACTAGTAAGCAATCTGGAAACTTAGGAGTGCATTCAAAGGTGGTAAACTGGGTAAGAAATTGGTTAGCGATAGGCAACAGAGGGTTGTGGTAAACAGAGTTTACTTAGAGGAGGGAGGTGACCAGCGGGTGCCTCAGGGATCAGTGCTGGGACCATTTCTCTTTAATGTCTTTATAAGTGACATTGTAGAGGAGCTGGAAGGAAGGTCTGCCTCTTTGCAGATTACATCAAAATCTGAAATAGGCAAGACACTCCAGGTGGGATTGAGACGATGAGCAGAGACCTGAGAAAACTCAAGGAGTGGTCAAGTGTATGGCAGCTGGGTTTCAGTACAAGAAAGTGCAAAATAATGCACTTGGGGCACAGAAACCCAGAGGCAGAGTACAAAATGGGTGGAGTGTTATTAGCAACCAATCAGGAGAGAGACCTGGGGATAATCACATTGGATGACATCAAGGTGACCAAGCAGTGCAACAAGGCAGTTGGGAGAGCTAGTGGAACGTAGGGGTGCATAGGGAGGAGTATCACCAGCAGAAAGAGAGCAGTGGTGTTGCCTCTATATAGATTCCTGGTAAGACCCAACCTAGAGTACTGTGTCCAGTTCTTGAGACCATAGCTCCAGAAGGACATAGATGGAGTGGGATGGTCCAGAGAAGGCAATTAAAATGTTGCAGGGTCTGCATTAAAAGCCCCATGAGGAGAGACTAAAGGAACTCAGTATGTACACCTGGAAAAGAGGAGGGAGGGAGGGAGAGATTTGATAGAGACTTTTAAATACCTCACAGGGATAAATAAGGTACAGGAGGGAGGTATTTTTCAGAAATAAAGGTGCTCAATAAAAGGGGACATGCTATGAAGCCAGAGGAGGGTAGATTCAGGGGAGATTTGAGGAAATACTTCTTCACAGAAGGAGTGGTGGATTCCTGAAACAGCCTACCAGTGGAAGTGGTAGGGGCAAAAACAATGGTGGGGTTTATAAATGCATGGGAGAGGCACGAGGGAATCTTAGGCGAAAGTAAGGGAGGACGGAGAAAGAGTCAGAGATCAAGTAGGTCTTTTCCTCACGTTGCACTACCAATGGAAACAAACCACTTCCTGACAAAGCCTTTTTTATAGACAAAGCTCTGAGCTAGAGTGTTCACATTTGGTGACTGGCAGAGGCCTTTAATTATATTCACAATAAAAGTGTTATTTTTCTGGCCTCTGTTTGTTTCTGTTGGTAGTGCAAGCTGAGGAAAAGACACGTCTGCCAGGATTAGTTGCCCCATGTTTGCACCCTTCTTGTTCACTTGAGTGCAGTGACTGCTTTGGGAGAGTCAGGGATTAAGTAGGGTCTGCTGTGATACTGTAAGTAGGGAAAGGGAGCAGAGTGGGTGGGCCAAGTAGACCTTATCTGCCAACAAATTCTATATTTCCATGTTTCTAACTCGAGAATTTACTCATAACAAAAGAGATACAGGAGCTACACATAGAAACATACATGTGAGCTGCAACATGCAGTTGCTAAGCCCCCAAGGACATAAATTCAGGGCATTCCATGATTTTTCATAAATGCATTTATATAAAACAGACAATTGTTTGCCCCTTAGACATCATCAGTTCCAGCTGCTTTTCCTGCCCTGAAGTCATAATACTCTGCTTATGATGTCAGAATCATTCCAGTGGCAACATGTTGTGACGTCATAAGCAGAGGATCATGACTTCAAGACTGAGTACAATTATATTTCACTTTTTTTATAATAATAATTGTTATTTTTATTTAAAATCAAATGCAAGCAACCAGTCAAAAAGGTGACAACATTATGTACATTAGTTTCATATCAGGTTAGCCTCTGAAAAAACAATACTAGAAAAAAAGAACTCTTAACTTCCTAATGCAACACTGTAAAACTATGCCTTAATAATCTGAGTTAAGGTTAACAATTGTGAATATCGTAGCAATAGAAAAGGGTAATCATCAAAACATTAGCCATAGACTTGGGTATATTAGCATTCTTAATAATATAATTTTGAATAACCGGTATCTGAACCTAAGCAGCAACTAACTGTAACTGTAAAAAGGGGCCCCAAATATCTCGGAATTTACCTAATCTATCTAGAAGCACATGCTATAAGAGATTCTTTCATTGTTTGTGGTGTAACTCATCATACTGTACCATTCAGATACAGCATGGGCTTTGGAATCCTACCACTGTTTGAGTATCAAACACTTCACACAGACGGTGGTTACTGAAAGCCACTGTTTCTGTTGATAAGTCAGGGTAGTGTCTGTCTGGGAGATTACAGGGATATAGATAAGTGTAGAGAGCGGCAAACCATTACTAACTGAAGCTTCACATACTTTCTGTACTTCACCCAGAAGTGCTTAGAGAAGTGCAATCCCACAACATGTGTGAAAGAAATGCATCAGTTTCCTGATATCGCCAACAGTTAGCGTTGGGAGAGAAGCTCATCTCGAACAATTTGGTGGAAGACTGTGGCAGGGCGATCTTGCCACTCTTGAGGAGCGACCTTTTCTTAAATCTATTGCAACAGTTCTTCTATTTCTTAGTCTAATCTATCCTTTACAATTTCTAGTCCATAAGGTTGGCCACCTCTGGGCACCCCCTCCCCTTTCTTGACTGTGCTATAGTGGCCTCTTTAATTTTCCTTTTCCCTCTCAGGTCCTCGTACAGGGAGGTTATTGTTGTGACCTCATAGAAACATAGAAGTTGAAGGCAGATAAGAACCGCAAGGATCATCCAATCTGCCCATTTCTTTTTCTACCTTATAAATGTGCCATCAGCCTTTGCTCTGTCAGTGGCCTATCTATTCTTACTCATCTGTATTGCTCCCTTATGTCTATCCCATGCCTGTTTGAAGCACTGCACTGTATTCATAGCCACCACATCCTGAGGTAGGCCATTCCATGCATCCACCACCCTTTCTGTGAAAAAGAATTTCCTCACATTCCCCCTTAATCGGCCTCCCTCTAATCTAATGCTGTGTCCTCTTGTCCTGCTATTTTTCTTATATTTAAATGTTAGACTCTTTCACCTTGTTAATGCCCTTAAGGTGTTTGAATGTCACGATCATATCCTCTCTCCTCCTTTGCTCAAGGGTATATATGCTGAGGTCTGTTAATCTGTCCTCATATGTCTTCTGATGCAGTCTCTGCACCATTTTGGTTGCCCTTCTCTGGACTGCCTCAATTTGGTTAATGTCCTTGTGAAGGTGTGACCTCCAGTACTGCACACAGTACTCCAGATGGGGCCTAACCGGTGTCTTGTAAAGAGGGATTATTACCTCCCTCTTACGACTTGTGATACCCCTACTAATACACCCTAACATCCCCCTAGCCTTACCTACTGCTTTAGAGGTCTGCTTGGATGATTTCAGGTCATCAGTGATGATGATGCCCAAGTCTCTTTCTTCCTTTGTGTTTGCCAGCAACTCCCCTCCCAGCCTATAGGTGGCTTCAGGGTTTCTCTTCCTATGTGCATGATCTTGCACTTCTTTGCATTAAATCCAGTTGCCACTCTTCTGACCATTTTGCTAGTTTATCCAGATCTCTTCTCATTCTGCCCACCCCATCTGGATCATCTACTCTGTTGCAGATCTTGGTGTCATCTGCAAACAGACAAGCCTTACCCTCTAGTCCAGCTGCAAGATCACTAATGAAGATATTGAAGAGGACTGGCCCAGGACTGATCCCTGAGGTACCCACCTGTGACTTGCATCTCTTCTGACTGTATACCATTTACCACCACTCTCTGTTTTCTGCCCGTCAACCAGTTTGCCACCCAGTTGACCAACTTCCGACCAACCCCGAGCCTACCCAGCTTATTTATCAATCTTCTATGTGGAACAGTGTTGAAAGCTTTGCTGAAGTCAAGGGAGGTGACATCAACTGCTCCCCCTTGGTCCACCACTCTGGTTACCCAGTCAAAGAAATCTATGAGATTAGTTTGACAGGACCTTCCTTTTGTAAACCGATGCTGTCTTGGATCCTGTGCCCTTATGGATTCCAGGTGTTGCACTATCCTTTGCTAGGTGCCTCCATAATCTTGCCCACTATTGAAGCAAGACTGACTGGTCTATAGTTCCCTGCCTCCTCCCTGCTACCACTCTTGTGGAGCGGGATCACATGAGCCCTTCTCCAGTCTTCTGGGACCTCTCCTGTGCTCAGAGACTCACTAAACAGTTCTACTAATGGCTCTGCTAGTTCCACCCTTAGCTCCTTAAGTACCCTGGGATGTATGCCTTCAGGTCCCATTGCCTTATCCACCATGAGCTTCGCGGGCTCTTGTAGGACCCTTTCTTTTGTGAAGAGAGTAGTGCTCACCTCCCTCCCCCTTGTGTCCATGGTGCTGAGCTGTGTGTCCTGCCCTAACTTCTCTTCAGTAAATACTGAGCAAAAGTATCTATTTAGGACAGATGCTTTTACAGGGTCCTCCTCCTCACATGTCCCCTTTTCTCCATTGAGCTTAGCAATACCCCCTCTGGACTTTCTCCTTTCACTAATGCATCTATAGAAAGTCTTGTCACCTTCTTTTACTGTTTGTGCTAGTGTTTCCTCAGTTTGGGACTTTGCCTGCCTTACTGCCTTCCCTGCTTCCCTTAGGGCAGTTTAGTATGCCTCCCTATCTTCATCCCGCTGTGTTCCCTTATATTTCCTGAAGGCCAGCCTTTTGGCTCTGACCTTTTCTGCTACTGTATTTGAGAACCAAAGTGGTTTCCTTCTTCTTTTGCACTTCCTTTTCTGTCTAACACAATGGGATGTTGCTTCAAGTATTGCATCCTTAATGCTTGCCCACTTTGCCTGTACCCCCTCACCTGTGTTTCTTTTTGCCAGGGCTAGCTTAACTCTGTTGGCCATCTTATCAAAGTCAGCTCCTCTGAAGTCCCATATTTTTGCCTTGGAATGGGATGACTTAGATGTAGTGGCCAAACTGAACCATACCATATGATGGTAACTGGCCCCCAGGTGACCTTCTACCTGGAGATCTGTGATCCCTTCCCTGTTAGCCAGCACTAGATCTAGGATAGCCCTGTCTCTTGTGGGTTGTTGTACCAGTTGTTTGAGGCGATCCCCCTGCAGGGAATCCACCATGTGTCTAGTTATAGCAGATGTTCCTGCTGGTATTGACCAATCTGTATCCGGCATGTTGAAGTCTCCATTATCAGAACCTCCCCTTTAGCTGTCATGTTTTGTATATCTTCTAACAGTAATGTGTCTATGTCCTCCCCTGGTCTGGGGCGGTGAACAACCCGGTTCTTATGGCTGTCCCATTTCCTGTTTCAGGGTGACCCACAGTTCTTCTGACTCCTTATGTGTATACTGAATTTCTGTAGCTTTGATATTTTCATTGACATACAGGGCCACTCCACCTCCCCTTTTTGCACCTTGGTCTCTTCTGAACAATACATAGCCAGGTACTGAAGTCTCCAAGCTGATGTAAAACAACAGGCTGTGTTCCTCGTTGTTGGATTTAGTATGCAATGGCACTATGTCATAAAATACCTTGATGTATATACTTATGTGGATGAAACCTGTAAATGTTGAAAATACCATAGCATTAGGTGTTTTTGATAAAGGTAAAAAGTATTATGTGACTGTATTATAGAAATTCAGTTACCGGGGAAGAGATATCAGAAAACCCCATTGTGTTGTTAAATGCATGTAAATTGCAGATTGAGAGGCCCTTTTACCATGCATTCCTGCTGTAAACTGAGGCAGTCTGAAATTTCATGCTGATCTGCAAATACTGTACATCCCATAATGCTTTACAGTTTGGGAGTATGTGTGATGTATTTCTTTGAAACTTGGCTTATTGCCAATACCTTTTCGGGTAACCCTTGCGTCAGTGCTTCTGTACTGAGGTTCTTTGTCTATAGCCTGTTTTTTTTTTGTCTTTTTTATTTGAGCCTCCATCACCCAAGCAAACAAGGCCCACATAGGGGAAGCTGAATATCAACTGAAACGTTAGATCAGAGATCAGTAAGTCACTAGGTGCTGGCAAAGTGCAAAGGAAGGACATACAGAGTCTGTTGCTGCACACTGATGTACTGAAGAAGGGATATGACATTGCTGAAGCTTATCTTCTGTATTGTGAATAAACATCACACAGAGATTGTGTGTTGAATCTGAAGCTTGGTGTCTGGTCCATCTGTTATCCCCAACCCCTCCACAGACTTGGTGTTAGCAGTGGGATAACTTGCGGAAGCTATCTGGACTGGCCTAAGAGGATGTTTTCCAATGGATATCACCCAGATGTCCCAGGTGGACTGATGCAACAGGAGTTGCCAGAGGAAAACCCAAAGAAGAAAGTCCATGGAGTTCTGACCAGAACCATGGCTGACAGACAGAGAGAAGCTGCTGCCTGGACTGGACTCAGGAGCTCAGAGGAAGACCAAGCCTGAAGATGATGAAGAGGTGCAAAGGGATAGAAACATAGAATTTGACGCAGATAGGGACCGCTTGGCCACCCAGTCTGCCCATTTTCCTACCTAATGGATAAGCTGCAGATCCTAGTTAACCAGCAGCCTACTTCTTCCTACCCCACCCACTAGAATTGCCTTATGACTGTCCCATGCATGCTTGAATTCCACCACTGTTTTGACTCCACAACCTCCTCCGGAAGGCCGTTCCATGCATCCACAACCTCTCTGTGAAAAAATACTTCCTTAAATTACCTCTGAGCACTTCCATCTTCAAATTGTGCCTTTGTTCTTGCACACCTCTTGTTTTGAAAGATACTACCCTCTTGGACTTTGTTGATTCCTTGAGGTACTGTGAAAGTTTCTATCATGTCCCCCCTCTCCCTCCTTTCCTCGAGGCTATACATATTAAGCTCCTTAAGTCTCTCTTCATATGTCTTCCGGTGCAGACCCTGCACCATTTTAGTTGCCTTCCTCTGGACAGCTTCCATCCTGTCTATGTTTTTGCAGAGATTGGGTCTCCAGAACTGCACACAGTACTCCAGATGGGGTCTCACCAGCTGTCTGTACAGAGGGATAATAACTTCCTGTTTTCTACTGATGATGCCTCTCCCTATGCATCCCAGTATCCCCCCAGCCCTCCTTGCTGCCCTCTCACATTGCTTGCCCACCTTTTGGTCATCTGATATGACTACCCCCAGGTCCCTTTCCATTTTGTTCTTGTTAGTATCTCACCCCCCATTGTGTACTCTTCCCCTGGGTTTTTGTTTCCCAGGTGCATTACCTTGCACTTCTTAGCATTGAATCTAAGCTGCCATACATTTGACCATTCCTCTAACCTTGCCGAGTCCCTTCTCATCCTTTCCACCCCATCTTGTGCATCAACTCTGTTGCAGATCTTTGTGTCATCTGCAAAGAGACATACTTTTCCTTCAGTCCCTCTGCAGACGTCGCTTATAAGACATTGAAGAGGACGGTCCTAATACTGAACCCTGCGGTGCCCACTAGTAAACCCCTTTCTTCAGAGTGGACTCCATTTACTATTACTCTCTGTGTCCTATTCTCCAGCCAATTCTTTACCCAAGCTGTCATCTTGGGACCCACTCCCAGGCTGGCTAACTTGTATATTAATCTTTTGTGTGGGACTGTGTCAAATGCCTTGCTAAAGTCTAGGTAGGGCCATTCCACAGCCCTCCCTGATCTACTACTTTGGTCACCCAGTCAAAGAAATCTATCAGATTTGTCTGGCATGACCTTCCCGCTTTGAATCCATGCTGCCTTGGGTCCTGTCCCTCTGGCCTCTAGGTACTCAACAGTTCTTTCCTTCAGAAGTGATTCCATCATTTCCCTACCACTGAGGTTAAACTAACAGGTCTGTAGTTTCCTGCTTCTGCCTTGCTCCCACTTTTGTGAAGGGGAATCACATCTGCCCTCCTCCAGTCCTCAGGTACCACCCCATCCTCCCATGATTTGTTAAAGAGGGTAGTCAGTGGTGTCACTAGTTCTACCCTTAGTTCTTTTAGAATTCTGGGATGAATCCCATCAGGCCCCATTGCTTTGTCCACCTTCAGTTTTAAGAGTTCTTTCAGAACCCTTTCTTCTGTAAATGGGCTGGTATCAACTTCTGTATCCAGAGTGTTTCTACTGTTTGTAGACCGCGAGGCCGAAAAGAGAACCAGGAGGCCGGGAGAGACAGCCAGCAAGCCCGACCCTGCCCTCGAGCACCCAGTAGCGCCCGGGGCTCAGCCCATGCGGTGGGCGGCGACCAGAGGCAAAGAGAGAACCAGGAGGCCGGGAGAGACAGCCAGCAAGGTCGCGGGAAAGTCACGACCAACCGGAAGGCGGCGCTACCAGCCTTGCTTCCGATTGGTCCTCCTTCTTCATTGCCTTCTGCTCTAGCTTGCACTTCCAAAAACTGACCAGGAATAGTGGGTTTTACTTTAATTTTTCCCAAAAAGAGCTGTTTTTACTAAATTGTTTAAAATTCTAGGATTTATGTTGTTTTTTCTTGTAAATGCCTAAGTGATACAGTCCTTTGGTGGGATTTCTGGTGGGCCAGACGCTAAGGCGCCGTACCCCCAGTCTTTTGTTGTGCAAAACTTTTTAGCACCTTATTGCAGAATCGCTTGATTACTGCAATTGTGCTTTCCTGAATGTCCTCTCCTCTGTCTCCTCCACTTTAGCCGACCCTGCCCTCGAGCACCCAGTAGCGCCGGGGCTCGAGCCGCCAGCCAGGTGGGCGGCGACTGCGGGCGAAAAGAGAACCAGGAGGCCGGGAGAGACAGCCAGCAAGGCTGCGAAAGCGCGACCAATCGAAGGTAGCACCACCAGCCTTGCTTCCGATTGGTCCTCCTTCTTCATTGCCTTCTGCTCTAGCTTGCACTCCAAAAACTGACCGGAATAGTGGGTTTTACTTTAATTTTTCCCAAAAGAGCTGTTTTACTAAATTGTTTAAAATTCTAGGATTTATGTTGTTTTCTTGTAAATGCCTAAGTGATACAGTCCTTTGGTGGGATTTCTGGTGGGCCAGATGCTAAGGCACACCGTACCCCCAGTCTTTTGTTGTGCAAAACTTTTAGCACCTATTGCAGAATCGCTGATTACTGCAATTGTGCTTTCCTGACTGTCCTCTCCTCTGTCTCCTCCACTTTGTCGACCCTGCCTCGAGCACCCAGTAAGCGCCGGGGCTCGAGCCGCCAGCGGGTGGTGGCGACTCTGAGCTGAAAAGAGAACCAGGAGGCGGAGGACAGCCAGCAAGGCGTCTGGGAAAGCCGCGACCAACCGGAAGGTGGCGCTACCTCAGCCTTGCTTCGATTGGTCCTCCTTCTTCATTGCCTTCTGCTCTAGCTTGCACTTCCAAAAACTGACCGGGAATAGTGGGTTTTACTTTAATTTTTCCCAAAAAGAGCTGTTTTTACTAAATTGTTTAAAATTCTAGGATTTATGTTTTTTTTCTTGTAAATGCCTAAGTGATACAGTCCTTTGGTGGGATTTCTGGTGGGCCAGGCAGAGGCACCCGTACCCCACAGTCTTTTGTTGTGCAAAACTTTTAGCACCTGTATTGCAGAATCGCTTGATTACTGCAATTGTGCTTCCTGACTGTCCTCTCCTCTGTCTCCTCCCTTTAGCCGACCCTGCCCTCAAGCACCCAGTAAGCGCCCGGGCTCTGAGCATAGCCAGGCCAGGCCCGGCAACCAGCGAGGCGAAAGAGAACCAGGAGGCCGGGAGGACAGCCAGCAAAATGCAGGAAAGCATAAAATTTTGCCCGCCCACCCCTCCCCCTCTTGGGTGTTTCCTTTATACACACCTTCCAGCCAAATTTCCTATCTCCGCCCATAGCCAAATTCTAGCCAATAATCTGGAAACAGTCCCCCACTGCCTTCACTATTATTAACCCTTAGTTACCGTAATCATGTTGATGCTTTTCCTACTGCTTCTTTCTCTCTCACCTTTTATATATCTTGAGGATGATACCTTTCCAGTCCATGCCCTTTTGAATAATGCGGCTTGCCAGGGTGACCTCCCTGTCTCACCTCCAGTGGATGCCTATCAATTCCTCAACTATGCACTACCATTGCTTCATTGTAATCCATGGGGTAGCCCTCAAAAGGGTCACAACCAATCATGCCTCTTCGCCCATGCTCAAATCTTGGCTCTATAGTGCCCCCTTGTACCTGTCCATCAAGCTGGTACTCTGTGAAAAGTTATTAAGCCTTAACCCATCCTGGACCGTCTCTAAAGATTGGACCCCGAGCAAGAAGAGAAAACCATCTTTTTGGTCCATCCTGCTATCACTTGAAGCCCTTATTAAACTATTATTCTTCTTGCTGATCTGCGCTGGCAATGTTGAAATCAATCCAGGGACCCCTGAAGGCTTTACCTCCCTTCAGACCTAGCCTCCATTAAAGGTTTAAGCTTCCTTCACATCAATGCATGCAGCCTCCTAAAAAAGATCTCATTAATCCAGGCCTGGGTCACCCACACCTTGCCAGACTTTCTGGTAATTTCTGAGACATGGCTTAAACCTGCTACACAGGGCAGGGAAATAAATCTACCCAACTACCAGCTATTCAGGTCGGACCGCCTGACAAGTGGCGGTGGAGTGGCTATCTATGTTAAATCAAATATTTCTGCATCTTGCCTTAGTGTAACATCAGTGCCCAAAGAATTCGAATGTTTATCCCGTAAAATAGCTCTCCCCAATATGACAGCTTTTCATTTGGTTGGCTGCTACAGGCCCCCTCTGCCGACCTTGACTCTAACCCATTTGGAAATATAATTAAACTGGGCCCCGAGGACACCATCATTTTAGGTGACCTGAACTTAAACTGGCTCTCAATGCATCTGCACCCTAGTATCTTTTGTGACACATATGGATTCACTCAATCAATAAATGAACCGACAAGAATTAACTCAAAAACAAAAGCAACAGCACCCTACTTGACATTATGTTGGTAAACAAACCACACCTGTTTCACATGCTGGAGTGCTATTCAGTGATATAAGTGATCACTGTCTTATTGCAGGATAAGATCATCAGTCAAACCATCCACCCTCGCGAAATTCCTCACAAGAAGGTCTAAAAGAACCTTAACATCGAAGGATATCTCCATGATCTATATCATTCTGCGCTGGCAATAATTCTCCCACACAGCTTCTGTGGAAACAGCACTCAAGGTGTTAAATGACATTATCATAGGCGCCCTCAATACTCATGCACCTTTCACTAGCGTTAGAATAAAAAGCAAATCCTGCCACTGGTTTTCTGCCCGATCTTAAATCTGCATTGCTTGCTAGAGATAAACTCTGGAAAAGGCTAGAAAGACCAAGGATCCATTTGACTGACTTCAGTTCAGAAAAGCCAGAAACAGCTGCACCAAAAAGTGAGAGAAGCCAAGGCTGCCTTCTATACAGCGAGCTTGATGCCTCTACCTTAACCCAGCCAGATTCTGGGGCACCATCAAGGGATCTAGGGCAGGATTCCAGCACTTCCTTGTCATCCCAAGTGCACCTTAACAATGTTATCACTGACAAGCGTGAAATTTTAGATGCATTCAATAATCATTTCACACGGCTGGCCTAGCTTTTGACTCCTCTAGCAAATCTATTACGGTCATAACTTAAATTCCAGTCTATCGATGGTCAGAAGGATGCTTCTTCATTCTCCTTCAAGCCAATTTTATTAAAACAAGTGGAAGACCTACTGCTACACCTAGACACCAAGAAAAGTGCAGGTGCAGACTCTCTGGACCCCTACTTTCTAAAAATTGCTCTACATGCCATTGCAGTTCCCCTAACTCATCTTTTTAATCTGTCCTTATCCACTGGTTCTGTTCCTACATTATGGAAGACAGCACAAGTGTTTCCCTCCTCAAATCAGGGGACATGGATCTCAACAATTATAGACCTATATCCATCCTACCGGTGCTGTCTAAAATGTTAGGAAAAACTAGTGAGTATCCAACTAAGAGACTATCTCAATGCTAATAATCTCCTTAACCCTGTTCAATCTGGGTTTAGGACCAGACACAGTACCATTTCTGCATTAGCAAAAGTAACAAATGATTGGCAAACTGAGTTAGACAAAAAAAGCAGCATATGTGCTGTATTTCTAGACCTAAGTAAAGCCTTTGATACAGTGGATCATGAGCTGCTAATTTCCTCACTGCACTCCTTAGGCCTGGATTCAACCTCTCTTGGGTGGTTCAGATGTTACCTCACTGATAGAATACAGCAGGTGAAAAATGAAGATGTCCTATCCTCCTCAAAACCACTTCTAAGGGGAGTACCGCAAGGATGCATCCTGGGCCCTATCCTTTTTGCTATCTACATCAACAACATTGACTCCAACCTCACTGTTGCCAATGTTCACCTTTTTGCTGATGATACTGTCTTGTATGTCAGTAATCCCTCACCATCAAAGGCCTGTGAGTTATTACAATCAGAATTCTCCCTGCTGCAACATCAACTACTTGAAAAGAAACTACTATTAAATGCCAAGAAGACAAAGGCTATGTTCTTCTCCACCAATATATACTCTACCACTCTCTCATCAAACACTCTTCCCCAACTATCCACCATCCTTGGAGAAAATCTTGATTATGTGGATAAATTCAAATATTTAGGGGTATGGATTGATAACAGACTTGATTACACTCAACATGTTGAGGAGCTCCTGAAAAAACTCAGTCAGAGGCTCGGCCTATTCTTCAGAATCAAACATTATCTAAACAGAGACTAATACAGGCATCATTTCTTTCTCTCATCGATTATGCAGATTTCCTATATGGCCACTGTACTATGTCCTATTTAAGTAAATTGGATACCTCGTACCAGAGCTCTAAGATTCATCACAGATCTTCCTTTCAACACTCATCCTGCTCTCTCTATAATGCTGTTGGCTGGACATCCTTACACCTTAGGAGGAATAAAAATGCTGCTTTATGCATTTACAAAGTTCTGTCAAACGAACTTCCACCTTATATTTCGATTGCTTTACTCTGGCTACACCTAGATCATATGCCCTAGAAGCAATAGCCTCATCACCTTGAAGATACCTAAAGTCTGTACCGGCATGGGAGATCTGCAATCAGCTACTTTTAGCATCTACCTGGAATTCTCTGCAGAAGACCTAAAATTGAACACCTTCATCCCTATAGCATCCTTTAAAAGCTCTTCATAAGTCTCTTTCCTGAGATATGCAACTGCTTTCACTAAGCCTAGTCCCTTCTTACCCTTTACCTCCTTTTTCTTTCTATCTTTTTATATGCTTTTTCTAAACTTAGCTACAATATCCTACAATCCATTGCCATTCCCTTTTTATCCCCCATATCTATTTGTTAAGTATCTATCCAATTACAACACACCTGACCAGTTTACAATCCCAATACCTTACAGTCATTTGAGTCAAACCTGTCTGACTTATTTTGTTTTGTGGTCCAAAACCATTAGCTACCTTGCTTGTATATACGTTTTTTATTACTGTACCTGTTTATTTATATTAAAGTCTTTGTCTTTTTCTCTGTATTTGTTTATGTATGCTACTGTACTTTATTTTGATCTTGACCTATCAGGTCCATCTTGTAAATGAGCTACGCTCAATGATGTCCGCCTGAATAAATAAAGATTTTGATTGATTGATTGATTGATTGATGGTTTGTTTTAGGTACCTCCCCCTCTTCCTTTGTAAATACTGAGCAAAAAATATTTGTTTAGTATCTCAGCCTTTTCACAGTCACCCTCTGCCCACCCTCCTCCCCTTTATTAAGCCTCACTATCCCTCCCTTGGTCTTCCTTCACTCCCTGATGTACCTATAAAAGGTTTTATCCCCCTCCTTAACTGAGTTGGCTATCTTTTCCTCGGTTTGGGCCTTTGCTGTTCTGACTGCCTTCCAAGCTTCCTTTTGCTTTAACTGATACAGTTCTCTGTCCTGCTCCTTCTGTGATTCCTTGTACTTCCTGAATGCTTTCTTTTTCTCTTGAACCTTCACTGCCACTTCCTTTGAGAACCATAGTGGTTTCTTACATCGTTTCATTTTGTTTATTTGCTTCACACAAAGGCTTGTTACCTCTGTGATGGCAGTTTTTATTATTCCCCATTGTTCTTCCACCCCTCCTTCCTGCCCATTTGCTAGTGCATTCCTTAGGCACTCACCCATTTTGGCAAAGTCAGCCCTCCTAAAGTCCAGTACTTTTGCCTTTGCATGGCTTGACTCTATTGCTCCTGTAAATGAGGATGAGGAACTACTGTGGGGTCGAGGCAGACCAACTATGTAGAGAGGCAGAACACTGGTGCCAGGTGCTTGAGAGGTCCCTGCCAGAGAGTTTGGATAAAGAATTGGAGGAGGATTTTTCATGGGCTCAGCTGGAAGAGGAGCCCCTGATTGAGCAGGATATTCCTTTGTTGCCTGTGTTCCCAGGATGTTACCTGTTGAAGATCAGAAATGCAAGTATGGAACTTGAATGTGAGACCCCAGGTAAGACTGTGCCTAGTGATATTGGTTGGGTTGAAGACTACAAGCTAGCAAGAAGAAGCCTATGAGGCTAAAGAGACATTTTCTTGTATTGATACAGCTAACTCTATTAACAGTATTGACTGGGGTATACTGCAGACTAAAGATGCTAATGTTGCTAAACTGTACCATTGGTCTCTGTTGAGAAATGTGTTAATGCCTCAGGGTAAAGAATGATGATATCCACTATGTTTATGATGAAATATTTATCATTAATAGGGACCCTGAGACAGAGCTTCTGAAGACGGATGGGTAGAAGCTCCATCCCTTCCTGGGATAGGAAGGTGGTAAGCAGTCTGCAATAACTGCTTCCCTCTTAAGGTGGGAGATATGTGACAAGGAAATCCTGCCACTCATGAGGACCGACCTTTTCTTAAATCTGTTGCAACAGTTCTTCTATTTCTTAGTCTAATCTATCCTTTACAATTTCTAGTCCATAAGGTTGGCCACCTCTGGGTACCCCCTCCTCTTTCTTAACTATACTATAGTGTCCTCTTTAATTTTCATTTTCCCTCTCAGGTCCTTGTATAAGGAGGTTATTGTTGTGACCTCCAAGCTGATGTAAAAACAATAGGCTGTGTTCCTCATTGTTGGATTTAGTATGCAAAGGCACTATGTCATAAAATACCTTGATGTATATACGTTATGTGTATGAAACCTGTAAATGTTGAAAATACCATGGCACTAGGTGTTTTTGATAAAGGTAAAAAAGTACTAGGTGACTGTATTATAGAAATTAAGTTACCAGGGTAGAGATATCAGAAAACCCCCTGCTGTGTTGTTAAATGCATGTAAATTGCAGATTGAGAGGCCCTTTTACTGTCCATTCCTACTATAAGCTGAGCCAGTCTGAAATTTCATGGTGATTTGCATATACATCCCATGATTCTTTACATTTTGGGAGTATGTGTGATGTTGTGTTTCTCTGAAACTTGGCTTGTATCTAATGCCCTCTGGGGTAACCCTTACTTCAGTGCTTCAGTTCTTTGTCTTTAGCTTTTTTATGTTGCTTGCATGCATGCGCAAGAAACATGTTGTGTTAGCTTGCTGCAGAAGCAGGTTGTGGAGGTGCCGCACTGTTGTGGCCAATGCCCCCACTGCCTTTGGAGGCTTGGCCCGCGTTCCCCAATGGGGTGTAACGCTGCTGCTGACACTAGTTCAGCCAGCGTGCCACCACCTTGAAACATTTTAGCTGCTGCAATCAGGGACTGCCTCGTCATTGCAGCATCATCCACTGCAATGAGGGCGACCCCTCATTGCAGGGGCTTCTGACAGGGCACCCAATCCCCATCATCTTCAGTTCTCCCTTCCCTTGCCGACAGGGGGCCCTCCCGTCAGCATAAGTTCACCCTCCTGCTTTTGTTCTGTGCCTAGGGGTGCCCAATCTCCCTCAGCTCTTGTGTCCCCCTTCAGTATGTGCCAATGGGGTGCCCAATTCCCTATCGGCTACAGATTCCTCCCCAAAACACTCAGGTGGCATGCTGGGGCCCATCCTAGTGTGCTAAATGCCCTGAAAAGAAAAACCATCCGCAATGTTTTTTTTAAACCTGTTAAAAAAGCGGTCCCTCACAGTCTCCCTGCACCTCCCCAACCGGCGCCCACACCTATACTTACCTCCGGGCCTGGCTGCAACGATCTTCGGTGGACCAGGAACATGTCTGCACTCTTTAAAGCCGACCGCAAACTGAGGAAATGCCGGTAAACTGTATAAGGGCATAAATAGGGCTTTTTCAACTTTTTTGCATATCTCAGGCATTTTTGGAATTTTGGCACCAAATTTTCAACATGGGGTTATTGGCCCCCTCCTCATGAATTCAGCTACTGCCATGGCATTAATCAGTCTCGAAAGGTGATTTCCACGGTCACTGCAAGAATCACCTTTCAGGACCGATAGCAACGACAATGCCAGTGTTCATGAGGTGGGCTCTCAAAAAGTCTATGTTGCAAATTTGGTAGGAAAATTCCAGAAATTACTATTTTACAAGCGTCACGTTGTGCAGTTCATGCGCTCATGCAACCTTCACCGATTTGCAATATTTTCACTCCAGATTTTCAACATTGCCATTTCCACACCTCCTTAGGAACAGTACAGCTGTCATTTTTCACATCCTGGCTAAATGTATTTTGCTCTTCGGCGCACAATAAGCGTGGTCACTGTGGAAAATCAGTGTTCGGGACATGTTAAGAAAATCACACTGACACTGTTCATGAGTAGAGGTCCTAAATTGCCTATGTTAAAAATTTTGTGATGAAACTCCATAAAATGATTGTGTTATGAGTGTGTGTTGTACAGTTTCTACGCACTCATGTAACTTCGCAAATTAGTAATATTTTCACGCCAGATTTTCAACACTGGCATTTTTTCACATCTCCTTATGAACAGTACAGCTGTCATTTTTCACATCCTGGCCAAAATGTGTTTTGGCACTTCTTGTGCAGAATACTGCAGTCGCTGTTGGAAATCAGTGTTTGGGACAGATTAGGATCGGCGAGTGAGAGAGGGGGTGACCGAGCTCAACTGAGCTCTGTTGGGACTGCTGCAGATTTCTTTGTGGGCATTAAAGGCGAAATGCGCACATGGGGGCCCAGAACAAGGGCAGCCTGCAGCGGTGGGAGAAACAGAATGAGTGAGTAAGAGGGGAGTGAGCTGCAGCCTGGCCTGGAGCTCTATCGTGACTGCTACGGATTTCTTTGTGGGCAGAAAAGGGCAGCAATGCAGGCAGGAGCCCAGTACAAAAGGCCAGCCTGCAACGCTGGCAGAAATGGAATGAGCGAGTGAGAGAGGGGGAGTGAGCGAGGTCAACGGAGCTCTGTCGGGACTGCTGCAGATTTCTTTGTGGGCAGAAAAAGGTGCCAACAGAGGCAGGAGCCCAGTACAAAAGGGCAGCCTGCAGCGCCAGGAGAACAGAATGAGTGAGCAAGACAGGGGGAGTGAGCAACCACAGTGGAGCTCTGTCGGGACAGCTGCGGATTTCTTTGTGGGCAGAAAAAGGTGCCAATGCAGGCAGGAGCCCAGTACAAAAGGGCAGCCTGCAGCGCTGGGAGAAACACAATGAGTGAGTGAGAGAGGGGGAGTGGCTCAACAGAGCTCTATCGTGACTGCTGCAGATTTCTTTGTGGGCAGAAAAAGGAAGCAATGCAGGCAGGAGCCAGTACAAAAGGCCAGTTTGCAGTGCCATAGAAACGGAATGAGCAAGTGAGAGAGAGGGAGTGAGCAAGCTCAACCGAGCTGTGTCAGGACTGCTGCAGATTTCTTTGTGGGCAGCAAAAGCCGCCAATGCAGGCAGGAGCCCAGTACAAAAGGGCAGCCTGCAGCGCCGGGAGAAACAGAATGAGTGAGTGAGGGAGAGGGAGTGAGTGAACTCAACGGAGCTCTGTTGGGACTGCTGCAGATTTCTTTGTAGGCAGAAAAAGACAGCAATGCACGCAGGGGCCCAGTACAAAAGAGCAGCCTGCAGCAGCAGGAGAAACAGAACGAGCGAGTGAGCGAGCTCAACGGAGCTCTACCGTGACTGCCGCAGATTTCTTTGTGGGCAGAAAAAGTCGGCAATCGCAGGCAGGAGCCCAATACAAAAGGAAAACCTGCAGCGCTGGCAGAAACGGAATGAGTGAGTGAGAGAGGGGGACTAAGCGAGCTCAACGGAGCTCTGTTGGACTGCTGCAGATTTCTTTGTGGGCAGAAAAAGACACCAACAAAGGCAGGAGCCCAGTACAAAAGGGCAGCCTGCAGTGCTAGGAGAAACAGAATGAGCAAGTGAGATGGGGGAGTGAGCGACCTCTACGGAGCTCTGTTGAGACAGCTGCGGATTTCTTTGTGGGCAGAAAAAGGTGCCAACGCAAGCAGGAGCCCAGTACAAAAGGGCAGCCTGCAGCACCAGGAGAAACACAACGAGCGAGTGAGAGAGGGGGAGTGAGCGAGCTCAATGGAGCTCTATCATGACTGCTGCAGATTTCTTTGTGGGCAGAAAAAGGCAGCAATGCAGGCAGGAGCCCAGCACAAAAGGTCAGCCTGCAGGCAGCAGAAGCGGAATGAGCGAGAAGAGAGGGGGAGAGCAAGCTCAATGGACCTGTGTCAGGACTGCTGCAGATTTCTTTGTGGGCAGAAAAAGCTGGCAACAGAGGCAGGGCGCAATACAAAGGGCAGCCTGCAGTGGGAGAAACAGAATGAGCGGTGAGAGAGGGGTGAGGTACCTCAACAGAGCTCTGTCCAGGACAACTCTTGCTTTCTTTGTAGGCAGAAAAGGTGCCAATGCAGGCAGGAGCCCAGTACAATAGAGCAGCCTGCAGCACCAGGAGAAACAGAATGAGTGAGTGACAGAGGGGCAGTGAGCGAGCTCAACGGACCAACGCAATCAACATTCGGCATTGACAAATGCTTGTTTAGCTGTTGTTTTCTGTCATTAAATTAATTTCTCCTCCCCACAATCACGGCAGAGAAGTCTTGAAATATTAGTATATGTTCCCCTCTCCACACTAACGACCTTCTCTCCCTAGCTAGACGCAAGATATCTTCCTTTATGGAAAATCTTAGAAAATAAGCTATAATAGGTCTGGGCCATTGATTCTTTGCCTTCGGACCCAAAAATCAGTGTGCCCTCTCAATTTTCAAGGGCCATGACAACTGATATCACAGCAATTCAGGCATGAAATTTTGTAAAAATGAAACCATATTGTTTCCTTCAGTGTCTTCAGGGACTCCAAGAATTCTAATATTGTTGCGTCTGCCCTGTTCTCTAAATGTCACCTTTCTCCATTAAGTAAGATATCTGTCTAGCTTGTCTTTGTGCAGATTGCTCCAAATAGCACACCACAGAGGTCAGTTCAGAAATGTTTGAGCTGTTAACTCAAATTAAAGCCATTTTCTCACTTTACTTAGAAGGTGACTGCTGACACTTTTACATCTGAAATGTCTAATTTAATATCCGATAACATTTCCTTTAACTGAGCGATGTCATCCTTATTAGCACAGTTAGATTGTGAATCATTGTTGTAGTTACCACTAGCGTACATCAGCGGGTCATGAGACAGGAGATCAAGGAGAATGGGCCTCCCGGCTGGCATGTTGAATCCCCACTCATATTTCTAGTAAAGTAAATGTAACAAAAATGTTTCAATCCGATCAGTGATTTCTATTATTTTGGTTTATTCAAACGCTTGGCAGTTCTTTCTTTTCCCTGAGATCTGATCGCAATGAGAAATGAATAAGAGCTAATTTTGTATAGAAACAGGACGGGTTTTTCATGGAGCTCACACGCACACAACCATCTCCATCAAGTGCCAGCATGAGCTCCCGAAATAATTTTTCTCTAAAAAAGGATGGTGGGAGTATCTCATATTCATTTGATTTGCTGTTACTGTATTCATTATTTTTACTTTATGATAGCTATAAAACAGAGAATGCTAATATTGTAGCTACATTTTAGCTATTTTTAAAACAAGTTGTGTTCGAGGCATTGACTCCTTAGAGGTGTAACCTCCCCCCCACCCCCGTTACTTTACACAGTTAGCTACTCCTTGTACCCTTGACTGGGCACAAACTACTATGGAAATGGTACCATTCCCTAGCTTTGAGAATGTATACCAGGCTCATAGTGGTGGCTGGGTGGTTACAAAAGGTTTTAAATATTTTTGTTTAGTCAATTACAGTAGTTCTATACTTTATCACTGTGTTGTTTTTTCTGAACACGTACTACATAATGAATAATGTACAGATGACCATACAGAACAAGCCTGTGTTTCCATCGAGGGGTTGAGAAACCAGCGTATCAAGTGCAAAGCTTGAGAGGTCCCCTGCTGTTAATCTCAACCCTGAGGTGGAAACACAAGGTGAATTGTGTATGGTCACCCATATTTTATTTTTAATAGTATATCATTCTGTAGACGGAAGCAGTGAGCGGGAGCAGCAAGCAGCTCCGAGCACCAGTACAGAGAGTGAGAAACAGAGAGCTCAGTGAAAATGAAAGTGGACTGACAGGAAGGAATCAGCAAGCAGAGAGTGCTCAATGAAAATAAAAGTGGGCTGCCAGATGGGAGTCAGCGGAAGCAAGGACACAGGTGCACCTTAAGATGGAACGTACACAACAACATCTTTAGAATGTCCACAACTTTTTGACTGTGCACAACAACTTTTTGAGAGCCACTGAATTCTATACACAAAAAGCCAGGGTTGGGCAACCTAAGATAATCAGAGGGCCACAGCTGCAGCCCTCAAACACTCCCAAGGGCTGCAAGACCCCATTTATACATTTGGATTAAAAACAAACTATATAGAACATGTCCATCACAGCCTTCAGCCTATCGCCCTTGTCTAGCTTTGCTCAGAGGGCTTTCTGGTGTATTTCTGGATGGTTGAGGACGCCACAGGCTGACGACTGGGGGGCCACATGCAGCCTCGGGCCATGGGTTGCCCACCATTGCAGTAAAGCTTAACCATGAACTGTATAGTTGCAACTTACTTGTAAAATATTCAGTAAAAACTTATTGACAGAAAAAATGAACAAACAAAGCCTAAAGGGGAAAGATCCTGTTTTGAGTGATAAAAAAAATGGAACATTTGGAAATTTCAATTTTGGAGGAATTTTTGTAACTGCTAGATGCTCAGAGCTGATTCAGGTAAGTCTCCACTGACTGCTCACAACAGTCTGATAGAAGTCTTACAAGCATCAGCAGTACATGCCACCCTCTGAAGAGTCTTGCAAGCAGCTCTGTTCTGTGCATGTGGGCTTGGAGCAGCAGTCATGACCCACTGCTATGTTCACAGTAACCACCCCAGCCAAACAGAACAAAACACTTTCTGTAAGCAAGGTCACAGCCATCCACCCTAGAAACTTAACCTTTTATACAGCGACATAGACACATGCACACAGTAAATGGAACCTGGCCTAGAAAACTAGCTCCCACGGTCCTAAAAATGTGAAATACTGGGAAGGTTGCTGTGAGCTGGCATGCAACCATTTTAAAATGTCAAGTATTCCTGCTGTCAAGAAACTAAGGTTCCCAGAAGCCTGCCAGCATGGAACGCCAGAGTATAAATCGAATGGCACAGCACTGGAGCTGCGTTCAGGTAATTTCTTTTCAGTTTCTTTAAAACTAAATAAGCAGCATTGAAATCTGTGTATGTATTTATTTATGTAAAAGGTTGTACCATGATGGCCCAGTGAACCGAGGCTCATTTCCTGGTGTGATGGTGGGGGAGGGGTAGGGGTACTGTACAGTGAATATTATAAATAGTACAAAATCAGCAAATTAATATAAATGTAACCCCTAGATGGCTATCCCAGGGGCTACTACCCCTGCCTGATTTGCCAATAACAGGTTGAGGCCTGGATCCAATGGCGGGTGCCTCCACCCAGAGGTCAGGGTTTGCAATAGTTAAACTAACTTGGTCACAGTCCTCTGGGACACTGCAACCCCTTTCTTCCACTAGTGGCCACACAATATATCAGAATTACCTTCACAGTATACACTTACCCCCAGGTCTGGTTCCGGCACTGGGACCTCCTGTGAAATGAGATACAGTGCAACAATCACAGTCGGTACTTTAACATAGACAAATACCTCAGGCAGTATAACTTTGCTGAAACAAGCAGCTCTGATTTATTTAGGGGATATAACAAGGACAGGGAAATCAGGTTAATTAGCTTATCACTCTAATAATCTACCTGGCTCTGTGCACAGGCCTATCCCTATCAGTTACTGTCCCTGGGTACCCAAGCCTAGTGGCTAGTCCAAACCGTGGCAGCTGGTAGGGGCCCTTTCACACAGAGAAAGGAAAATTAAACAGTCAGCAGTACAGTAATTCCATTTGGATTTAATGTGGCAATTCAACAGGGAAGCGACCCTGAATTAGTACTCACGACCTCCAAATAAGATAGGGTCCTTCAATATCAACAGGCTCACTTGAGGTACACAAACCTCTTCACACATCCATATAAAAGAAAGCACTATACCAGGCAGGCTGCATCTGTATTCCGATCGCAATTACTGCACAATACCGGAGAACACACAGCAGATTCAGTTCCTGACAGACCGAATGCAATTTTCAGCAATTCCTCCAGTCTTCTACAGGGTGAGCCTGGTTTCTACTCTTCAGAGATCCTTTGATTCTTTTCACAGAACGGATTCAGTCCTAACAAGCTGCAGACCCGGAACTCTGGGCCTTACCGTTTTGACTAAAACTGCACACTGAAAAAGCACAGGGCTCCTTCCTTCTTCACTGCCAAAGCTCAACTGAAACTCCAACCGACAAAACCGGCACTTCCTTTGAGTTCCTCCAGTTCTTGACTGGATTGGCTGTCACTCACAATAGACTGCTGCTGTTGGTCCAAAAGGCACTGAAGTCTAAACTACATCTCCCAGAGTCACTGCCCATACAATCCTCTTGTGGCTGGCTCAGATTATGAGTCCAAGTTCTGATCGTCCAAGGCACCATTTTAGAGCTAGCTTACCCCACACTGATTGGTCCAGTTCAGCAGTTCAAAACTAGAATGGGGAACTAGCAGACACAGTTCTGACTGCAAAGAAAGCAGGTTAGACAAACTGTAATTTCATTATTACTCTAAATAATTTCTGGCAAACAGTTACATCTTTCAGATAGGTTCCCTTTGCACTCCTAGTGACTGCAAAAATGAAGTGAATTGGCAGCAGTTCAGGTGGTACTCAAACAGAAAACACACAGTCCCCCATATAAACAATTATGTCTGCAAGCAGACAGCTCTTAAAGAGACAGTACCAGAGGCTAAAAAACACTCGCTGATAAGTGGCTTATATGCCAAACACTATTCAGGCTTGGAGCATTCAAGCAAGCTCCTGAAGTCTTTTGGGAACCCCATTTGCAGGGGTTACATAAATATAAGGAAAATCAGGCTTTCCAAGTAGACTGTGCTATACACATTAAACTTACTTTAGAAATGAGCTGGGTAAGAGGCTTATATGAAGTCCAACAAAATGCAATAAAGAATGGTACACATATCTCCACCAGGTTCAAAAATACTCATATGCTGCATGGATGCAGCAAGTAAGCGATAACACATGTCTAGAGTGTGGAATAGTGTGGATAGAAGCATGCCTGGAGCGTAGTGAGGCACAAGTGCCCTTACCACCCCATGAAGTGAATTTATCCACACTAACCCACACCCCAGAGTGTGTTATTGCACTTATAAAATAGGTAAATGTTGGCTAGTCTGCTAGCACAGCAGAAGCACTTCCATCTGCAGTGCTGATGACCGGGGCTCAGGAACAAACTCCAGACATCAGAGGTTCGACTGGGGGGAGGAGGTTGAGCATCCCAGGGACTGCTCACCTTTTCCAGGAGGGAGAGTATTTGTTACTTGGCACCTACCAATCCCTAGTGTTGGCAGAGTGGCGTGGTAGCTGGGACTATAACAGGCAGTCCAGTGGGACAGAGAGTGGCGGATCTCTGCATGTCGAGGGCAGAAGCATGCCTGGTTGTGTGCTGAGGTCACTGCACAACTAGCCCCAATTTGGCTGGCTTGGGAGGGGGGATGTTTAGGACAAAAATCCCTCAGGATGAGCTCCATGAAGTTGGATCCCGGTAAAAACCAGGATCTAGCCAATATGGGGGGGGTCCTCCCCTGGCAGTGACCACAGGGACAAAAAACAGCATTCATGATAAAAAAATAATTAAAAAAAAGGTTCTATGATGCTGGTTCAACAACAATTTTGTAGACCAACACCACAGTGACAGAATTTATGTCAACCACAAGTTGCGGTTGACAAATCCAGATGGACTCCCGGTCCATTTTTTCTATTGGGGGCTGGTTCAAGTCAGAGCTGATTCGGGAGAGGGTGCAGGACCAGAAGATGGTGTGCCCTGTCTCTGGCACACAATACAGTAACCTGTTGATGAACTGTCGATTCTGTCGGCAGCAAGGTAGAATGCTGTACTGGTGTCGCCATCTGAGAGGTATACAGTAACAAAAAAAAAAAATAGGTAAATGTTAGAAACTGTGATAGTCTCTTAATTTGAAATAGTCCCTCTGCTTTCCATTTCTTACTAAGGACGCTGTGGTGTTATCTGATGTTACTAAGGGTGCTGTTGTGTTATCTGATGTTACTAAGGGTGCTGTTGTTTTATCTGATGTTACTAAGGGTGTTGTTGTGTTATCTGATGTTACTAAGGGTGCTGTTGTTTTATCTGATGTTACTAGGGGTGCTGTTGTGTTATCTGATGTTACTAAGGGTGCTGTTGTGTTATCTGATTTTACTGGGGTGCTGTTGTGTTATCTGATGTTACTAAGGGTGCTGTTGTGTTATCTGATGTTACTAAGGGTGCTGTTGTTTTATCTGATTTTACTGGGGTGCTGTTGTGTTATCTGATGTTACTAAGGGTGCTGTTGTGTTATCTGATGTTACTAAGGGTGCTGTTGTGTTATCTGATGTTACTAAGTGCGCTGTGGTGTGCTACAGTTAACAGAGCCACCAGGTTATTACCTTAGGTCGCTGGCAAGACCACAGTTACCTTTGGGACAGTGGGGGTCTGTTGAGGATTCACCCTAAAGGATGGTCTCCTGATTGCTTCTGCACTAGTCCCATGTTCCTGTAGTGGCGAAGAAGTAGCGGACATAATCCTGAACTGGCAGGGAATTGTGACCTAGAGTGAAGGGCTTGTGTGTGGCAGAAAACCGGAGCAGAGTGTCTGAGCCCCAGGGTCAAGTGACAGACCTAGTCAGTTGGTAAGCCACTATTGCTGTGGCCATGTTAGGCTTTAACTCCGATCCCCATGGAGGCACGGGGCTAGAGGCAAACTAGCCAAGGTAACCTATACCTCAGTATGCTTTGTGTATGTATTCAGAAGGGTACATCCCTTCATTTGACCTCTGCTAAGGCATGGATAGCTCATTCTGTGCCATGCAGGGTCAGGCACACTCCAATGTCCCCTTATCTTGTTTGCTGCTATAAGGGGGACCAAAATATAGCTGTAGATGTCCCTAAATGTCTATATTTGAGTAAGGGGGGAAATGTGTCTTTAGAATGTGTAAATGAAAGCAGATCACTGTGAGATCTGAAATGTGGGGCTGCCAGGATCGTGATCACTACTTGACTGTGGATGAGAGTAGCCAGCGATGATAAATACTCAGAGTGGCAAGGCTGCACCTAAACTGTTACTTGAATTCAGTGTAAGGAGATTATCCTCATGTGGGGGGGGGGGGCTGTTGACGTTTCTTAGGACAGTATTGAGGAAATTGTGTATAGCTCATTCAAGATTTGAAAGGGTGGTAGCAAGCCAACTCGCATTGTGGAGTAGAGCACAGAAAAGTTCTGGAGAAGAATTGCTGGGAACTGTCTTTCGAGGTTCTGCAGATCACAGGTAAAGGAGTGGACTGACACTGGCAGTCAGGTGGATTCGCTCAAGGTATGAATATGCCTCTCCTGCTAATAATATTGTTATCCATTGTAAGTGCAGCCCTTATGAGGACATGAACAGCAGTTTTTTCTGGTGGGTCATGATGCTTATTGCTTGGCCCTCCAGGAAGACCTAGTTGTTGGTTAATGAGGTGGGGAAAAATACAACAGGGAACTGTACATACTACCTTCACTGTGCAGAAGGGTGGTGATCCACTCAATGTTTACTGTGGGAGCAGAAGTCAAACATTGAGAATGTGGACTGGAGAGTGATTTGGGAGGCATTTTTAACAGTGCCAGCTGATGATGCATATCAGTATAGGTGTGCACAACTCTCTGAGGTACAAGATTACAAACTGAGGTTTGATAATTCTCTTCATGAGACCGCAAGCTCATATGCGGCCCCAGGCAGTACTAAAGACAGGGTATGGATGGTGGGGTGTTCAACAGAAGGCAGGCTAGGTGCAGGGGTTTCACATGGAAAAAGAAAGCCTTATTTGTGGATTAACAAGAAAACATGAGCTTTGGAACTGAACAAGACTGGTACTTTGCTGTGTGACCCTGAGCAAGTCACTAAACTTCCTTGTGCTCCTAGGCCACACCTGTAAACAAGCTTTCAGCTTAGCGTGCCTCTCCTGGTTAACAAAAACAAAATTCAGTGCATTATATAACCACTAGATCATCAGGCATTTGAAGTGTTGTACTGTAATGCATTTTGCCAAAGAAAAAGTCAGCTGGCTTGCAAAACATTTTTCTGCAAGTTAAAGTAAACAAAATGAATAAAATCATAGCCTAACATTTGTAATGATCCAAATAATCCATGAGTTAATACATGGTGTTGATCATGCTAGTACAACAATTCAAAATAAAGAGGAAAAGGACTAGTTGCACTATAGAAATATATGTTGATCTCTGTCTCTGGCTCCTATGATGTCATCATGACTCATCACTCAACACACTTGGCAGGCATCTTAGGGAGAACCAAGGCTGTTTTTGAAGGTGAAAGGCTGATGTTTGCATTTTCCAAAAGCTATGAAACTGTATTTATGTTATTTACATAAATGCAGTTTTAGCATAAATGTAAACAGCAGCCTTTACCTTGCTATGAAGACAGATTTTGGAGTTTGCAGTTTTAAAAAACTGCTTGTTTAGGTACCATTTAAGGACTGCGGACCTCTTACTAGAAAGATGTAGGCCATCCCTCCCATATAGGCGCACATCCCTCCAGGTTGGTCCCCCATCTCCAATGTATCCAAAACCTTCCTCCATGCACCATGCCTTCAACCATTCATTAAAAGCCCTGGAATGGAGTTTCCTTGCTTCTCCCTGGCCATAAATAGGTAGCACCTCAGAAAAAGCCAGAAATAGCCACTGGACATGCTACTTGCTTGAGACTCCTTCCCAACTCCTGGAAATTCCTCCTTTACTGGACCTAGTTTCTCTTGTGCTATATCCGCTATATCATGTGTCACAGTATGGACAATGATATTCAGCTCCCTCCCCTCTCCCACTGCCCTAGCAATCCTCAGGATCTGTTCTCCATCCCTCCCAGCCAAGGCACCCCTCAAGCACCTCACCGCCCTATCTCCCTCCCCCCATCCAGCTTCCAAGTGAATCCCCTTCACATGTGAGTCCCCCAAAAGCAACCGTTTCCTCCTTGGCTGGGTGATTCTGCTTCTTTCCTTTGGTTCTGTCATTCCAAAAAATACCACCTAGAAAAGCAGAGTTAACAGACATGCTACTAATGTTAGTAACTGTGGCTGGAATCTCGATTTTTGGACAAACGTTTTTTGTTGCATTGCTGCTTTCAGCCCAAATGTTGGGTCTATACATGTTATTTCATTTCTCAAAATAATGTTTTGTACATTTCCTGTATCATTTTCCTTATAAACACAAAGTTTAAAAAATAAATCCCGGCCACACCTACACAAGACAATTAAATTCTTCCAGCTGTCTGATCACTGTGTTAAACAATGCATTCTTTGTTCATTTCAAAGTGAAGGAACAGCACAAACGTACACAGGACAATTCAGCCCTTCTAGCTCTCTGATCAGTGTGTTAAACAGTGCACTGTTCATTTCAAAATGAAGGATCACCACAAATGTTGCACAGGTTTCAGTTTTGACTCCCCCATTTCTTTTCCCTTGAGTACAACTTGTCTTACTATTCCAATGGTTTTGCAATACTGCCTTAAGAATCTGGTCTCTGTTGAACACTATGATCCGTTATCTTTCTCATTTAAAGCAGCAGTGCAACGAAAAATATTTTTTTCCAAAAAGGTAGTTTTAGCTTCAGTTAATAAAAATAAAAGCATTCCTGTCAAATGTGCTTTTCTATGTATCTGCTGTGCTGTGCACCATGAGTTTTGTTATTTTCTGGATCCCAACCCTTGCCAGGTCTACAGAACTATTTCTGAGCGAAATGTGGGGTCAATATTTTTTGCAGAGAAAACATAAATTAAAATGTTTATGAAATACTCACATTTGGTGAAACTAGAAAATGTTATCACCAAATAAAACTGGAAGATGCCTGGAATATTTTCTAATAAAAAAGGCAGGGTATATTTTTGACCAATTTTGTTGCACTACTGCTTTAACCCCTATTTGTTATACCCAGTGGGTCAGCATCTCATATAGGAAAATATCTAACACAAACCCTGACAGTGGAAGAACCTCCTGTTGTGGACTGTCTGAAGGACCAACTGATGACTCTGGGTAAAATGTATTAAAAAACTATTTGTTTAAAGCAGCAGTGCAATGAAAAAAGTTATTCCAAAAAGCAAATTTTTGCTATAGTTACGAAAAATATTGTCAGAAATATTAATTTGGATGTTCTGGAAGCTTTCTATGCTGTGTACTGTACTTTTGCATTTTTGTCTAGATTCTTACCTTCCTCAGGTCCTCAATATTATTTCTATGCAAACAAGCATTTGTCAATGCGAAAGTTTGTTGTATGTAGAGATAAGGAATGTGAGAGTGTAGTAGTGCAGGAAAAGTGTTATTGCTAACGAGCAATAGAAAGTTGTATGATAGCTGTACTGTACATGAGGTGGTGTGATAAAAAGGCTATATTGAAAATTTGAAGTGAAAATATTGAAAATGACCAAAGTTACATGAGTGCATAGAAAATTGTGAATGACCGGGTGTAACTCGGCCATTCCTTGGAGTTGTGTCACCACATTTTCAACATGGCCTTTTTGGTACCCCACCTCATGAAGATTGCCACAGTCATTTTATTCACTTGTGCCGAAAGGTGATTTCGCACACCAACTGCGCCATTGTGGGCCACAGGTGTGAAAACACATTTTGGGCAGGATGTGAAAAATGACAGCTATACCGTTTATAAGGAGATGTGAAAAAATGTCAATGTTGAAAATCTGGAGTGAAAATATAAAAAATTAACAAAGTTACGAGTGTGCATAGAAACTGCGCAATACACGCTGATAATGCAGGTATTTTGGGGAATTTTTCCACCAAATTTGCAACATGGGCTTTTTGGGACCCCACCTCATGAACAGTGGCACTGTCATTTCCATAATCAGTCCTGAAAGGTGATTCCACGCAATGACTGCAAAATCACCTTTCAGGACAGAGAAACAAAATGATACTGACATGTTCATGAGGTGGGGCCAAAATTCCTAAAAATGGCTGAGATATCAACCTAAGTTGAAACCCCTTTAAGTCCCATTATACAAGCTTTCCCAATTCCTCAGTTCCTAGTTAGACTTTAAAAAGTGCAGGCCGTATGCCAGGCCAGTGAAGATTGCGGCTCCTGACCTCCAGAAGGTAAGTGCAGGTGCGGGGAGGTGGGTGCTTAGAGGGAGGGCGTGGGGAGGGAAGACTGGGGAGATGACGCTGGAAGGTTTTCTTTTCACAGGGAAAATAAAAAAAGACTTTGGGTGGATGGTTTTCTATTTTACAGTTTTTTAAACATTTAGGCACACTGGGGTGGGCTCTGAGTGCCACAATGAATAATCTTGATAGTAACGTGTGTGTGTGTGTGTGTGTGTGTCTGGGGGGCATGCCTTTGCTGACATTGGAAGTGGGCATCCTGATGTTGGAAAGGGGAAATTGCTTAACAGGAAAGACACACTAAGGGGCTGCAGGGAACGGGGAAATTATTTAACCAGGAAAGACACACCAAGTGGTTGCACGGGATGGGGAAATGATTTAACCAGAAAAGGGGCTGCAGGGAACGGAAAAATTATTTAACTAGGAAAGGGGCTGCAGGGAACAGGGAAATTGTTTAACCAGGAAAGGTGCTGCAGGGAAAGGGGAAATTGTTTAACAGGAAAGACACACTAAGGGGCTGCAGGGAATGGGGAAATTATTTAACCAGGAAAGACACACCTAGGGGCTGCACGGGACGGGGAAATTGTTTAACCAGGAAAGACACACTGAGCTGCAGCTTACGGGCTTGCATTTCAAAGGACAGAGCCATGCGTAGCATCGGCTCTATCCTTTAAAATATTTAATGAACCAGCCCTTCAGCAAACCAATTATCATCAGGACACTGCCTACTGATTGCCGACCACAGACCAGCCCTGCAGCACCGCTGGTCATTGAGCTGGCACCACTCCACCCCTGTTTAACAACTCTCGTATCAACAATTTTGTCTGCGCTTGAGCGCACGATGAACTTAAAATGAGACGGACATCTTTATTTCTTGAGAAATAATTATTTTAAAATGTTCATAAAATTCGTAAATGATAATGGAAACTGAAAATGTTACCACCAAAATAACCTGGAAGATGACTGGACTCAACTGGGAAGAAAAATGGTGGTTCAAATGTTAGCCCATTTTCTTGCACTGCTACTTTAAATACACATTAGCTTATTTATTTATTTAGTTTTGGTTTACCAGGTAAGTACACTAGACAGAAACTGGCTATTTTCCGGCATGACCCTGGAGAAATATAACAATGTCAGATAACATAGGACAGTGCAGTACAATAGGACAGTAGAACACAACGTAACTTCAGAAGAAGATGCAACAGCATCAGGTTACAAGGAATAGTGCAGTATATGCAGTTAGCAGGACACCACGTAATTACCATAAGACATTTTAGGGGTAGGCAGTGTTGTGGTATGAAGCAGTTGATTAGTCAACCTCATAGCTAAAGCAAGTGACTAAGTGCTAAGGTTTAAGTGGATGGGTTGCCTAAAAGTATAAGAGGGACTCAGGGCACGGCACAAGTACATTTGTCATCAGCTTGTAGGAAGGAGTGGAGTTATTATTTATGATAGATGTTCTTCCTCATTCTTTGTTACCAAGAATATTTGCATGGAAAGAGAACGCTAGGCTCCATCCAGGAAAATTCCTCTGTTCTTGTTTTTGTTGTCCATATCAACAAAGCACCTAAAGCCATACTCATCGCCTTGTGACATGACAGTCTTGCCAAAGAATGATTACCCTTTCAGCGTAAACCCTATCGCGCACATTCATAAAAGTAGAAACAATGGGCAGACTGGATGGGCCTTGCAGTCCATATCTGCCATCAGCTTCTATGTTTCTATGTTAAGAGCATGGACTGATATCTTCAGGCATAGACGAGCAGCAGGAACCAACGAGATCCTTAGAACAAGTCTGCCTTTTTCAAATAATGTCGAAATAATTCAGTTATGGCTCAATGTAGCCTGAATAACACTGAGAAAAACTTCAGCAGCTGGCACAGAGATGTAGGTCTCTGGCTGGATCCTCAAGGGACTACTGTTCCCAGTTCTGGTGACATCACTGTGGAAGGATATAGCCTGTCCAGAGACAGTACAGAGGAGATACACTAAATGTATACATAGTATAGGAACACGCGAGAGCAAATCTAGACTGGAATTGCTGGGTTTGGAGAGGCGCAGGTTACGAGTTGACTAGATATTATTATATAATGTAATGACAAGTACCTGTGTGCATAAATGGGATTATTACAGCGGGACCACTCCCACTATACAAGGGGGCATAGCAAACAACCACAGGGCAGAACTTACAGAACCAGTGTTAGGGGATCATATTCTACCTAGAGGGTAGTGACATTTGAACAGGCTGCCTGATAATGTTGGTACAGCAATAAATACAGGCATTTTCAAATGACCATTGGACATATGTGTGGCTAACTGGACTGAACCATCTCGAAGGACCATTACAGGGCTACTCATGTTCTTTTACCACCTTAGTATCCTATAATTAGCAGCAAGGATCTGGCTTCATGCAAATATCTCATACTAATAATAACAAGCATTTGTCAATGCCGAATGTTTGCTTGCTGGCATTGGTATTGAGGTAGTAGAAGTTACAGAGCTGCGTAATAGGAATGGCAGTGAAGTATTGAACTGAAGCCAACCCACCACCACCCTGCAGAGTGACAGGCATTGGGGTGTGCCTTTGGAGTCGTCAGGCATGTGACCACGCCATTTCACACACCCTACCCTGCAGACACTGACAAGTGTCACGGTGTGCCTTAGGGTCTTTGGCCCTTATCGCACCCATTCCATCAGGAAATACGGTGAGATGGGTGCAGTATAGGAGAATGGGGTGAAGTTGGACCAGAAGAGTCCAAGGACACCTTGATGACTCTCACTGGCTGCAGGGTGTGGGTGGGGTGGAATGGTATGAGCATGACAGGCAGAATCCCAAGTCACACCCTGATGCCTGTCATTCTCTACAGGGTGGGACGTTATGGTCAGGAAACCCTAACGCCTCAAGCATTAGTTGGTATTTTTCTCCAAATTTCAACATGGTTTTGTGACCCCCACCTCATGAACAGTGGCAATATCAGTTTGTTAGCGAAACTGCTTTTGCACAGCGACTATGGCATTTGGCACCACAGGTGCAAAAACACATTCCGAACAGGATGTGAAAAATGACAGCGGTACTGTTCATGGGGAGGTGTAAAAAATGGCAATGTTGAAAATCTGCTATGAAAATCTTAAAAAAACTGGTGAAGTCACGAGCGTGCATAGAAACTGTGCAATGCACACCAGTAATGTAACTAGTTTGGGGATTTCTTTTACAGCAGATTGTTAACACAGGCATTTTGGGACCTCCGATCATAAACAGTGTCAGCGTGATTTTCTTTATCTGTCCCGAACAATGATTTCCCACAGTGACCACGCATTTCTGTGCTGAAAGTGTGAAAACACATTTCGGCCATGTTGTGGAAAATGACAGCTGTACTGTTCATAAGGAGGTGTGGAAAAATACCACTGGTGAAAATCTGGACTGAAAATATTACAAATTCATGAACTTATGAGGGTGCATGGAAACTGCGCAATGCTCACTCTTAAAACAGTCATTTTATGGAGTTTTGTCACCAAATTTTCAACATAGCCATTTAAGACCTCTGCTCATGACCAGTGTCACTGTGATTTTCTTAATCTGTCCCAAACATTGTTTTGCACACAGAAGCTGTACCATTGTAATGGCTACAAGTGCGGTAACTTGCATTTGGGTGAGATATGAAAATGGTAGCTGTACTACTCATAGAAGTCAGTAAAATGGCACTGTTGAAAATCTAGTGTACCAATATTACAAATTTGCAAACTTGCCAGTGTGCGTAAGGAACTGCATAGCGATAGCTCCTAATACACAGTCATTTTGAGAATTTTTCACCAAATTTTCAACATAGCCATTTTAACACCTCTGCTCATGACCAGTGTCACTGTGATTTTCTTAACGTACCATACATTGATTTACGTACGGCTGCACCATTGTGTGCTACATGAGTAGAAACACGTTGTGGGTGAGATGTGAAAAATGACAGCTGTACTGCACATAAGAAGGTGTGGTAAATGGCAATGTTGAAAATCTGTAGTGAAAATATTGAAAATTCAGCGAACTTACGAGCGTGCATAGGAACGCTGCGCCAATGCAGCTCATAAAAGTCATTTTTGAATTTTTCCACCAAATTTTCAAAATAGGCTTTTTGAGAGCCCACCTTATGAACACTGGCAGTGTCGTTTTGTTAATCGTTCCCGAAGGTGATTTCCGCAGTGGCTGTGAAATCACCCTTGACCAGTAACGCCCATGACAGTGATAGCATTCATGAGAAGGGGTCCCAAAAACCCCATGTTGAAAATTTGGTGCAAAACTTCAAAAAAATGCCCGAGATATGCAGCAAAGTTGAAAAAACCCTATCTATTACATTATACAGCTTACCGGCATTTCCTCAGTTCGCGGTCAGCTTTGAAGAGTGCAGACGTGTTCCCGGTCCACCGAAGATCATCGCGCAGGTCGCTGGAGGCAAGTATGGGGTGAGAGGGGGGTGTGGGGAGGCAGGATGCGCAGTGGATGAGTGCGGGTGGGGCAGGAGACTAGCGAGGACCGTTTTAATTTACAGGTTTTTGTTTTATTACTAAGGCGTCGGCGGGACGTTTGCCACGCTGGGGTGGGCTCCCAAGCGTGGCACCAGCTTTTTTTGGGGGTGTGGAGCTGCGGGGCATTGGGCAACACCATCGGCTATACAGTATGTGGGGGGCAATGCCAGCACGCAATATGTGTGCGTAAGGCGTTGGGGAGCTCTGTTCACTGAAGCGGAGCTTCCATTTCAACTGTATGACACTGCATTTTCAGCTGTCATAAACAGCTGGAGCAGTGACTGATGCGACCGCGAGCGCACCTGCAAACACTCTGCCTGAACTGGAAGAGGCTGACACACCTCTGGAAAACTCGGATGATGGCACTATGTTTCTTGCGCATGCGCAAGCAAACATAATAAAGGACAAGGGTGATTGGGGATACAGAACAGCTGTAAATAAAGTTGCCAGAATTGATTTTCTTTTCCCCAATTTCAACTGCTAAAATTGAGTTTTACTTTCAGTATTTGTTTCCTTTTTATCGAATTAAATAAACACAGTGTTGTGCAAAATCTTAGGTTTTTATGCTTTTATTTCAAGTAGTACCAACTAGTGGCTGGCATATATTTACAACATATATTTACTAAAAGGAGTCTTTTAACTGCCTGAGTTGTGGTGGGCAGAAAGGGACAACTCAAAGCCGATGAGATTCTGGATTGGGGGTGAAGCTTTGATTGCCTGAGTTGTGTTGGGAGGGGTTTAAATTGCCCAAGTCAAAGCAAGTGAGAAGGGAATACAGTGATTCACAGCTGACTGGGTCAGGAGCCCTAATGGGATGTCAGAGGTGGGGATGCAGTTTTAATTGTCCTCGTTGTGGTGGGAAGAAAAGACAAGAAAGTTGTAGCATCCAATACTGCTGCCATTTCATTGCAATTAAAAAAAACATTAGGCCTCCCAGTGGCGCTGAGGGTTGAGGCTTTGGATGCCACACCTTGCACCACGCCAGTGACCCGGGTTCAGGAGTGGACTCAGGATGCTGGTGAGTCAGTCAGGGGGGAGATAGGCTTGAGTGTCTGACAACAGCTCGTCTTCTCCGGGGAGGGAACAGGCCGATGCCCATGCACTTGCCTGACTCCGAGCAGAGGCTCGGAGTACTGCAAGCCCCAATTGTAGGGGATGGGTAGCCAGTATACAGTGTGGACATTGATGCCTTGCGCCATGACATCAGGGGGGAATTGCACACTGTATGGGGAGGGAGAAAATGTGAAAAAAGAGCCTGCCACTGCCAGGGAGAAGGGGAGCCAGGAGACATGCCAACGATGTGCCAGCGCCCGCCTGATGGACCCAGACTGACGAGCTGTAAGTTACGGGGTGTTTGCACCCTCTACCTCGTCCACACCCGGTGGTAAACCATGGCTTCATGGGGCACTGGAGTCCGTTCTGGGCAGAGTGGCAGGCAGTGGGATGTCTGCCATGTCTCTCCCGATGGATCGGGGGTGGCAGGCTGGGAGGTGAAATAAAGAGTAATTTCAAAAAAAAAAAAAAACTGACCAGGAGCCCCCCCATGAGATGGCAGAGTTGGGGTGAGATGCTTTAATTGCCTGAGTTGTGGTGGCCGGAAGGGTCTGGGAGGTCGCAGCATCTAGTACTGCTGCTAGTTTATTGCAATCTATTTTTTTTAATTACCTGACTAGGAAACTCGATGAGATGGCAGAGTTGGAGGTGAAGCTTTGATAAAAAATTTTATCAATATCGATGTCATTTTTTTTTGTCGGTTTCATGAATTCTTCCAAAATCGACGTTTATCGATTTCTGCTGATTTTAATCTAATCCTGGCAAGCACAGATATAAAACATTGCCTGAATAGGGTATAGTATCATCATAAAGTCTAGCAGTATAGTCTAGAGATTAGTGCAACAAGATCTAGATAAGCTTAGTACATCCAGCAGCCCTGTGTTTGATTCCACACCCTCCACTTTCATAATGTGTGACCCTGAGCAAGTCACAAACTTCTCTGGTGTTCCTGGTACAAACTTGTAAACAAGCTTCAGTTTAGTGTTCTTTTCCCAGCAAAATAATTGTAAAAATGTAACATCATTTTCAAGTTGTTTTTAATAAGGCTGCAGCAGCCCAGCCTAAGCTTGTTTGTAGCATGCTTGTTGTTCTTATGTTATTGACTGAATCCCCTGATTTATATAAAAAACAACCAGAATCTAAATGACAAAAACAGTCATTCAAAAAACTTAAACCGGGTATGTTAGGAGTGGAGGATGTCAGGGTGGATGAAAGAACGTCCTTTGGATGCTTTCTTCCTGGGTGGAGGAAGCTTGCAGCACCGCCTCTAGCAATTCCTGGTGGTGGCGGTGTCATGAGCCCCTGGCCCCCAAACCATGGGCAGCGCAGCAGGACCTCCTGTTTACAGAAAGGATCCCCCATTTTAAGAACTCGTGAGCAGGAGTAAGGGTTCAGGAAGACTTCCCAACCTTCCTTTTCTCAGTGGGAGGGTGGATTCTGTAGTTTCAAGTTCCCTTGACTCTACTATTTTCAGGATTTGAATCCCACCATGACCACTGGCTACATCTTGCCTAAGTAGTGTTATATGATAGCCAAGTGGCTCTATCTTTCAGGCACACAGTCTTTTCAAAACCCTTCTGTTTAAAATTTAAAAATCACATAATCACACCCCAGGCAGAGTTGTTCAGAAAATCATAAAAGTTTACTTAACATAAAAGCAATACAGAAAAGTCTACAGTTTGTAAGGACTTTGAAATCCATACAATAACAAAAGTAAAACTGGATGGTTTACAGAAAACACTAGCTACTGTAATTCTAAGCTATACCTTGTTTTGATGTTAAGAGTTCAGACAAGATTTTAAATGTCCTTGTAGAGATGAGTCCTTAAGCAACAGTTGTGTAGCAAGGTTGTACCAAATCAGTTCCTCTGAGATGTCCTTTTTAAAAAGTCTTCAGGTGCTGCACTGGTGCAATGTCTTGGTATCCAAAATTCTGACTTGAAATCAGAATTTTCTGTTAAGTATGTGACAAACGCTACGAGTAGTAGGGACCTTTTAAAAGTTGTGTTTCATGCTTTTAAGCACTTTTTTACTACATTTGTGGGACTATGACCCTTTCAGCACTTCCAGGTTACCAAAGCTGTATTTACAGCACCATGCGGCGAGCAGGGCGAGCGCATGTCATCACGTGCAAAGGCACGCACATCTTAGCGCATGTCAAGTGTGTCTGGCATATCAGACGGACCCGGTGGTGGACAGTAAGCTGTGCCGCAAATATGTCAATGTCATCAGCAGCAAGAATATTGCACCAGGCTTAGTGTAAGTAGGCTGTAATGTAGAGGGAGAGTGGGTAGGATATTCTACTTCAGAAAACTGCATGGTGCCCCTAACCAGGCACAAACTTAAGTAGTGCTAGTGTACTAACTGGAGCGAGACAGGTGCAGGGTACTAAAGAGTAAACAGACAACTGCTAGACAGCTGAGCAGGACTTACAGGCCCATAACCATATTATGTGTAAAGCATTTTACTGTCTATAAATATATCCATGAGGTAAATCATCCTGTATGGTCCATATTCTTTGAATGTGACACTTAAGGTTTCACATGATCTGTTGCATTTAAGTGCAAGAAAGTTAACTTATACTAGCAACACTCTGGGTGTAATATAAACAATGAAATCTGTACAGCTTGTGTAGTGGTTATTAGAATTCTGCTGGCAAGTCTAAACCTGATAAACTCATATTATCAATTAAGGTACCTTTTGGGGTTACCACATTAAATAAAATGAATATAAAATGAGATAATTGTTATCCTGTCCATGGGGAAATAGCCATGACATGTATCTTGTGCCAAAACCTTTGCCTAGAATCTAGCACAGGATTTGAAGGACTGAAATGTATGCAATGTATAGAAAATGCCAATTTAAGGAATACAATTTAAGAATAGGAAAACAGTTTCAAAGATTTAAAAGCCCAAAATGAACACCTGAATTCCCAACTAATTAAAATGAAGGTCTCCCACCTTGCAGCTAATGGTGCCGCTAATAAAAAACATGAAGATTCTTTAAAAAGAGGGAGACAGGAAAGTAGTGGGAATAGTGATGAGTGGAGCCCTGTGATTAACAAAAGGAAAACTAAAAAAGAACGTAGGGCCATGGGGTTCTCTATTCCAGTTCAAATTGTTTTCAGCTCTTAGAAAGTCAAGAGGAGTGTGGTGGAGGTGCAGATCCCAACATCTCGATGAAAATAATGCCGGTAGTATAGATATCCCCGGGCCTCTGGAAAGACATAATCCAGTAAATACACAACAGAATACTATGATAATAACAGCCCAGATTCATAATGAAGAAATGGCAGGGATACGCCCAGTTACCCCAAGTAGAGAATGATCCAAAAGCTCTATCAGCACCTCAGATCTTAGCAGGAAGTACAAAACAGATGCAGGAAACTCAGAATGTTGAATACTTATATAAAACTAGGATAATACTGTAGTTGGGAACATAACACAACCGATAGATGAGATAGAAGACTATAGTGCACATTCAAATTACAGACAGGTAATAGTGCTGGGACTCCATCACTAAGTACATTGATGGGCACATATGTAAAAGGACAAGCAGAATAGAATGTGTTCCAGTTTTAGAGGGGCATGGATTAGAAATATCTCGAGAGTTGTTCCCAATATTATGAAAGACGAGGAAAAAATCCACTGGTGGTAGTTCACGTTGGAACCAATGACGTAACTTAATTCACTACTGACGATATTAAGAGCAGTTACATTTCCCTAGTCAGTGCTCTAAAAGCAACCAAACCTGAAATTCGCCTGTCCAAAATTTTGCCAGTTCCCCGAGCATCAACAAAAATAGAAGCCAAAATCAAAGAAGTGAATGAGTGGTTAAGGAAATGGTCATTAAAAAATAATGTAACTTGTATTACGCATTGGGAAAAATGTAATAATGATTATAGTCTTTTTAGCTGGGACGGCTTACATTTCAGCAAAAAGGGGAGACACTGCCTTGGAAAACAGTTTTTGACCATCATTGAACAGCGTTTAAACTAAACACTAGGGGGAAAAAAGGGAGTATTATTGAGGACCCTCCAGCTCATATACATAATCTTGTACTCTTTATGAGTAATGCAAGAAGCTTGAACAATCATAAAACATATGGAGTTAGTTGAGAAAATAGAACAGAAAACTTAGATATAACAGCAATCACAGAGACTTGGTAGGATGAGGCCTCCACATGGCATAATGCTATTCAGGGTACAATTTGATTTACAAAAATGGGCCAATAGAAAAGGAGGAGGGGTGTGTTTTACATTAAAAACACAATTACGATAAGAGAAATCCCTATCCAGTTGGAAGAAGGACCCAAATAGAGGATGCTGTGTACAAGTACATCAATTAAATAAAATGTAACACCTGTTAAATATATATAGACCCACCGAATGCAGATGCTATATATGACTCTTCTTTGATGGCCCGGTGCAGAGGGTTGAGGTGCTGGACGCCACACTCACATCACACTGGAGACCGGGTTCAGGAACAGACCCGGTGGCCGTGGTTGGCAGGGGAAAGAGATTGAGCATCCAAAGGACTGCGCTCTCTTCCCGGGAGGGCTGGGGTGGCAAACGCCATCGAGCGGCCCCTGGCAGAGGCCAGGGGTAACTGAACGAGCATTGCTGCATATGCCAGGGGTGGAGCCATGGTGTGCACTGCCTTGGCAGCCGGGCTTCATAGGGGAGAAAAGGCAAACCCTCTCCACTGCTGATAGGCGAAGGTGCCTCCTTCACAGTCCACACTCCTGGAGTCGGGCTCAGTCCCTCACTTCCTCCCCTCTCCAGCCCGGTGGCTCAACACTAATAGATAGAGCACCCTGGTGGGTGACCTTCCCAGAGGGCAGACCTGGGGATGCCCGGCACTGGAGAGGAGTGGAGAGGTCACCGAGCGATGCAAGGAGGTAGAGATTGCAACAGGGAGGTCGCTGGAGAGAGTTCAGTAGTGGTGGGTACAAAATAGAGTTTGAAAAAATGACTCTTTTGGATTAAATTGATAACAAACTTCACAGAAAAGTCAGATGTTATAATTATGGGATTTAAATCTGCCAGGAATAGACTGGCAACATTTAATGACAATAGCAAAACCGAACAGAGATTCTTGGAAACTTTTCTCACCTTGGGGCTTGATCAGATGGTCATAGAACCTACCAGAAAAATAAACATACTGGATCTTGTGCTAACCTATACTCCTGAAGTAATCACTAGGATGGAAAATGGAGAACCTTTGGGCACCAGTGACCATAATACAGTTACTATTACTATAAATCAATCCAAGACCAGAATCAAACAGAATAACTTACTGACTTAACTATAACAGGGGAAACTATGATGAAATGAAGGAAACCCTCCATGCAAACAACTGGAACTCGCTATTGTCTGGTCTACAGACTAATGATAGTTGGCAGATATTAAAGGATATAATCTTTGTGCTGGAACAACTATACATCCCTCAAAAAAAAATATGAAATCATAAGGGAAAAATACCTGCCTGGCTAACACCAACTATACAAAATCAAATAAAAATAAAGGAGAAGGCGTATAAAAAATGTAAACAAAATCCAAATGACACCAATAAATCTGAATATAGGGAAGAAGTTAAGCTTACTAAATACCTCATTAAAAAGGAGAGAAAACAAATAGAATATAAATTATCAACTTCAAAAGGAAACACTAAAGCTTTTTATGCATACATTAACAATAATAAAAATTGTAATTCTGCTGTTACTACCATTTCAAATAATGGGAAAGAAATTACCAACAGGTTAGAAATTGGGAATACTTTTAATGAATACTTTGGGTCTGTATTTACCAAAAAAGATACCTCTAGCACAACTGTATATCCATACATAAGTAAGTATGAAGTAATAACTATTGAGGAAATAAAAGATGCAGTATACTCCCTGAAGGATAACTCAGCACCTGGCCCCAATAATATTAACACATTCTTTATAAAACATACCCTGGATGAACTCCTGAGCCCACTGAGTATAATCTTCAACAAATCCTATAAAGACAGTGAGGTACCCAAAGATTGGCAGAATGCGACAGTGATACCTATACATAAAAAAGGGAATAAAAATAATACTGAAAATTACCGACACAAAAGTCTTACATCAATAATTGTAAAATCATGGAAAGAATACTAAAAAAATCAATCAGAAATCAAAAGTAAAGGATTGACAGATGATACCCAACATGGTTTTAGAAGGGAAGGTCATGTACCACAAATTTGTGACCTTCTATGAGAGCATTAGTGACATCATTAACAAAAGCTGTCCACTGGATATCATCTATCTAGACTTTAAAAAAGCTTTTGATAAAGTATCTCACGTCTTATTAATTAGAAAGCTATCAAGATGAAATTCAATAGCTATACCATCAGATGGGTTGAGGGATGGTTAAATAATAGGTTGCAAAATGTTAGAATAGTGGATATTACCTCTGGTGACATTCCAGTGACCAGTGGTGTTCCACAGGGCTCTGTACTGGGCCCTATACTCTTCAGTTTATTTATAGGGGACTTACACCTGGGTGTATCCAATCAGATAAGTAAATTTGCAGACGACACCAAATATCATCTGAGGTGGACAGTGATTCAAAAATTAACAGACTTAAAACAGACCTCCAAATCATTGAGACATGGGCACAGGAAAACAATATGACTTTTAATACCGAAAAGTGCTCGGTTATACACTTAGGGAAAAGAAATCCAAATGCTGAGTACACCTTATGCAATTCTAATATTAAGACAGTGCAGAGAAAGAAACTTGGGCTCATTGTAAAGAATAAATTTAACTGGAATAATCAATGTAATAAAAGGCACCCAAGTGGGCAATCATATTATATCTGCCATTAAAAAATTGTTTATCACACGTAACAAAGAATGTATTACTAAACTAACAGGTCTTATATTCAACTCCACACTGATTATGCAGTCTCCTTCTAGGCTCCATACCTAGAACAAGACAAAAAGATGGTGGAGAGTTTACAGAGGAGAGTAACAAAATTAATACCAGAAATAAGGGATTTGCCCTACCAAGAAAGGTTGACATTCCTAGGATTATACGATCTGCAAAAGAGACGAGATAGAGGAGATCTACTACTGTTATTTAATATTTTAAAAGATGAGGATCTTAAAAATGTCTGTAACTTACAATTCTCTGATAAAAAGCATAGATTACGATGTAACACTAGGCAACTTCAAATTCCAAGGGCATTTACAAACAAAAGAAAATATTATTTTACTCTTAGGTCAGCTGAACTATGGAACACCTTACCTCAACATATAGTGGAGCAGTCATCATGTAAGCAATTTAAAATTGAACTGGGCAAGTTCCTCTTAGGAACACTTTGTAGATACCCTCCACTGTTGTGGGGAAAGTGGTCTCGATGGGCTTAGTGCCTGCTTCCACTTTTTCAAACCGAGTAGTACTGAGTAAGTCCAACTTTCCACACACTCAGGTCTGGTTTTAGAAAATTTTCCAGGCCTACACATATACTTCTGGTCTTCAAGTATATGTCAGCTGGACAGGTGATCTGAATTCCAGCTAAACTGTTTTTCAACTGCCCTTAGTTCAAAAAGTGTGTCTCATAAATACATGCAAGTCATTTTCAAGCCACGCCCACTGTGTGATGGGGTTCAACATTTTACCTTTCCCTGTAGGTGCCACTGTGGTTTCATGTTAGGTTTCATGTCAACCCCAGTGACATCTGGTCCATGCATTTGGCTTGACCCCTAGGTCACTACATTACTTTTCCCTGTCATGGAAAGCCACAATGGGATATTTTATGCCTTCCTGGGCTGTATACCTGTCTCCCTTATCTTGAGACATACCATCCACCCTAGCTATTAGAACAATTAAGACAATTTTCGTAAGTTCATTCCTAAAAGCCTTTTAAAGACACAGTGTCTTAATTCTAAAGTACATTACAGCATATACAATATGAACCCACATAATGGATATAGGCCTATCATGCAACATTAGGTAGATGTGTGGATAATGGCATGGGTGACCTATAATGTAGTACCTCCCCAGTCCAGCTGTGCATGCACACAAGCAAATGCAGAGGAGGGTGGGCAGGACACAAGAAATGGAAAATGACAGGCCAACCTGCCAAATAATGGCCTCTCTGCCCTCCCACACCTGGACCCTCCTTGATGATGTACCTGACAGCAATGCCCTTTTGGATGCAGCACATACGCCTCCACTGGGCTGTGGCAAGGCCACCAGCAGGGAAAAGCCAGCCAATAGAGAGGGAAGTCAAGGGGTTTCAGATGCACTCCCATGACAACAGCCCAAAGAGTCCCTCAGCAGGGACAACCCAGCCCTAGAAGGCTTCCAGAGGTCTGGATTGGAGTGTGACCCAGTGGAGTGCAAGTCGAGAGGTAAATTTAGTGGGAGAAAGAAGTGGTGATGTGGGGACCTGAAGAAGAGGGGTGCTGAAAGCCATGGTGGGAGCAAAAAACCAAAAACTTAAAAACAATAATTTTGAATGAAGCAATGTGATTGGCTGATGGCATTCTAAAAGAGTTATGTTTATAGCTGGGATTTGGAATGCCTCATGCGTGACATATAAGAATTTAAACTATATAACAGTATTTCTTTAAAACAAAACAAAGAATTCCAGTGGTTGGATTGCCTTCATTAATATTGCCTTAATGTTGCCTTCATTAATCCAAAACTAGGGGCATAAGGCACTCAAGTTTATGGGCAGACTGGATGGGCCTAGCAGTCCTTATCTGCTGATAATTTCTGTGCTTCTATGTTTACCTCATGCCCCAAGTTGAATTGGCTGGGGAACCATTGGTTGTACAGGGGACTCTGATAGCACACAAGACTAGGAGGCCAATGTAGGCTGACAAGAGGCTAAGAAAGCTCCCACTGGGATGCTCTCAGTCTCTAGGGAAGTTGACAGGTTGTCTCAGTGTTTGTGCCTCCCAGCAGCCCAGAAGGCAAGGTAGCAGTGGACTGTAGCAGTGGAAGGGAGGACCATCAGCATCCCTGTGGGTGGGCAAGAGGTTTAAAATGCCAAGAGAATGCCACAACTCAAGAGGATGGCAAGACACTCTTAGACTCCACACCCCAACTCTAACAGTTTTGGATATTTGACTTTAGAAGGCTCACCAACTGCCCTGAGGGCACCACCACAGGGGACAAGCCATTAGGGTTGCAGCCAGAGGTAAGGAGTGTTGAGACTGAGAGGTCCTGAAGGGTAGACCTGGAGGGCAATGAGAATAATGTAAGTTAAAATAAATCTATACAGTAGGTTGGTTGAGTGGCAGGGCTCCCCACTACCACCTGGGAGGCCCAACTGTACTCAGGTTTACCAACCAATGGATGTGGTTTGGCAAATGAAGTCACAGAGCTGAAGCTTACTATGGGGGTTGGGAGGCAGGTAGGGGACGGTCTTGGACAACCCACCATTTATTTCAGAGAAACCATAGCCAAACTCGCTTTTGGTTTTTCACAGATTTTTCTCCATGGCCATGTTCATCTTTCAGGGATATTCCTGGTCCCAAAGATATACCCTGTCCTGGCCTGCATCTTCGGATCCCTCCCCACCCCCCAGTAACCTACTAGTTACCCAGGAGCTTCTGCTCCATGGGAGGGACTCTGAGGGGAGAGGGCCAACCTCCCCCCAGAGCAGTTCACTATGTGGAGTACCATACAGTGATGGCATGCACTATGACCCAGGGAATTTTGGAGACCCAGACCATCATTTAGAGGGACTTTGTGTTTTTGCCCTTGTAAGTCTCTCCCATCTCCTTGATGTGAGAACAGCCTTCTGATGGCTATGCACACACACAGTGTACCCCCTACGGAAGCAGCAAGCTCCCTGGCCCAGCTCAGGAGTTGTGCTGCACTGGAGCTTGCTGTCAACCCTCCCCAGCTTAAGTTCACTGCCAGGCTGCAGCTGTCCGAGCCTGACCTACCTCCCAACATGGTGACTCAAGCTCGGTTTCATACCCAATCGCCTGTACTGCAGTGCAAAGTGTTACTGCTGGGCCACTTGAGTGGTCTAGCCAGACTGACTTTATAATTTTATGGGTCCGTTTGGAGGACATCTTATGAATATAAGGGTGTCGCCTTGTGTGTTTTTAGGACCAGAGGACTGCAAACCAAAAGTGAACAGTTCTCTGGTCCTGAGGACACAAGAGGCAACACTCTTATATCCACAAAATGCCCTCCAAAAGGACCCATAAAATTGTTATCGATCGCTAACTGTATTTAACGTTGCGAGCGGTCAGCAAGAAGCCCACTTACAATGATTCAGCACTTGAGATACTCTTACAGTAATAAGAGTACCGCATGCACAGCTGAAGGGAGGGCTGTGATTGGTTGAAGACACTCCCATGATCCATAATTAAAAACATTAAAACACGGTCAATTCCTTAGGTTCATCCTGTTTTTGTTTAAAAAACACATCTTATGATTTTTTGCTCTACCCATGTTCCCCCTCAAATTTGGACCTCACCCTCGTCCTACCACCCCAGGCGTGCTTATACCTGGACAATGGACACCCCCCAGTCCAGCCTAGACTACTAAATAATGACCAGGACATGGCTGGTGCCACCGTCCTGCAGTGTATGTACCCTGTTAACTGATTACCGTCTTTACTCTGTAACTGTTTTTGCAACTTTCTGTAACCACTTTTGCTAATGTACAAGCTTCTTTGTAACTATTGTGTCTTATTTGTTGCCATTGTATCTGATGTCTCAGTATATAATGACGTGAACCTTGTAAAGGAGTCTTTGACTCAAAGGTATGTTATCTGATATCTTCAATAAATAAATAAATATGATTGCTCACCTTTCTAGAATTTGCTGATGTAATTGGTTGTTTTCTACTGCTTCCTTGTTCTTAGTAAAGGTTAAAAACAGACTATTTGGCATAATTGTATCATGGCATAATAAACAGACAAGTTCTGTGTGGGAACTTTGATACAGAGGATAACCTTTTTATCAAGAAAAAGGAAGAAAACATGACATGATGTGCTACAGCTACAACAGCACATTCTACAACTGATGAGCAATCATAAAATGTTTTTTTTTTTTAAAACCAGGAACAATTTGAAGCCAGAGGGGGGGTTGATGTGTCCCTTTAAGTGAAGATGATCTAATCAGTCACTGTTATTTGGTCCCTTGCTGTATTCAGTGAATAAGGAGAATATGCTGTATAGGATATTATATTTGCTGACATAAAAATTGTACTATATTCATGATTTTGAAAATCCATCAATTATTTTTCTGCCAGTGAAAATGTCACTGTGAGTGCTGTGTGATTGGCAGTTAAAGGTGTGAACATGAGGTAAAAAAACATTAAAAAGATGCTCATACTATCTCATCACTTGCCCGGTACCTATCCTACTGTATCATTACTTAACTTGTGCTTTTTAACCTGAGCTATCCGCTCCTCGGGAAATGCTCCATCTTGTGTCATTTGAAAATACACCCCACAGTTCTGCTGCGAGCATAACAAACTTTAAGTAAATAAAATTATAGTGTATGGTTAGGACTTACTGTTCACAGAATTCAAGCAGCTCAAAAGCCTTACAGTATATGGTTAGGGCTTATTATATGTAAAAACCAGCAGCTACTCAAATGTTGTTGTGCATGTTCTAAAAGTTGTGCACATTCTAAAAGCTATTGTGCACATTGTAAAAGTTATTGTGCACATTCCACAATTAATATTTATGACTCCCTACTTTAATATTCATCAGGTTCATGCTATCCAGCATCTGATTGGACGAAACCACACTTTTGAAATGTGGAATCCAAACAAACATGGCAACGCCAGTTAGTGAGCAGGTCACAGGAAGATTTACACACAGAGTACTGCAGTTGGCTTGGTTTTACCAAAAGAGCAGTAATTTTACTTTTTTTTTTTTTTTAAATAAATGAAGCTGTGCCACTAGAATTTTAAGATTCAGGACTAGAATGGGACTGCAGTGACGACTGACCAGGAACCAACAAACACTGCAGCACATAGAGCTGCCCAGCACAAGCGTCAGCATGTACACAAGGTAGGAAACCTTGTAAAACTTGAAACTCTTCAGAAACACATCTTTTTTTAACTCTGGGAACCATATACTATAACAAATAAAGTATAGGACACCCATACTTTATTCCTTATGTTGTTCACATTTTAAAGTTATTGTGCACTTTCTAAAAACGTTATTGTGCATATTCTGTCATTAACTGCAGCTGCAATTCCCTTGCACTGACTCCCGCTGCCTGGTTGCACTTTCTCTGCTCACTGTACCTCAGTGTTATTGTGCGGTTAAAAAAAAAAAAGAAAGGTCAGCTCCATTTTCTTTTTTAACCGTACACTGTAACAAAAAAAATATGGATGACCGTACAAAAATCGCCTTGTGTTTCCATCTCGGGGTTGAGATACCAGCATGGAGGTATTGAGTTCTGCTCCTGAGGTCCATACACAGATATCTCAACCCCTCAATGGAAACACAGGCTTGTTGTGTATGGGTACCCATACATTATTCCTTATTTTATTTTTAAAAGATCAAGCAAAATAAAGCAAATTATAGTTAAATCAATAGAGTTTGGGTCCACATTCAGCATTTCAGTTAGCATTTGTGACCATGTGGTTGTTGACATCCTGATGGCGTATAATGACAGCAGTTTGGTCAGAGGTCCAAGCACCTGAAAAAATAAGAATCTGAACAAGGCATGCAATACAAAGGTATCAGTAATGTGATTAACAGATTAGAAAGATTAGTGACATTGTTGCGGAGCAAGTAATGCAGAGCTGCTGAAAAACACAATGCCGAGAGGAGATGATGGCAGAAACAGAGTGACATTTATTTGCTGTGACAATCAGCTGATCACTGTAACTGACAAGTGAACTTGTGCCAATTCAAAAAGGCATGAAAATGTCCATTCAGCTGAAACTGAGAATTTACCAGAAGTGAATTCAATGGCCTATACAGTATGCTGCTGTTACTAACCACACAGGTGTGCCTTTAGGAACAGTTGGGGGGTCAAGTTATTGCCACCTGTGTCTCATTTGATATGGACAATTAAATAGTTCTAGTGTAACTTGGATTTTGTTCTAGAAATGGAGGAAACAGTTTTTAGCCATTTCTTTTAGGCAGAGAAAAAGGACACTGGCTTTGACTTAGAAGAAGGGGTGGACTGTGTTGGCTATCCTGCAATGAAACTGCATGAAATGTGTAACAGTCATGATATTTAAAAGCATCCAAACCATATTTCACCTTCTTGAATATTTGTGCATTTCATTTTCAATATCTCTGATCATGTTTATTGCATTTTATTGCAATGTATGTGGCACTATTTTGTCCCAGGTTGTCCTTATTAATGGGCATGTATGCACCTATCTGGTTACAATAAATAAATACGTATATAAATAAAATAATTCTAATGCAGGATCAAAGAAACTTTAATTAGTAGGCATCTAAACTACTGAATGATCTACTTTATTCTTCTGCTTTTAAAGTTAAATTAAATGAACACCTGTTCCTAAAGACTCAGAGCAAACCTTTTACTAATCAATTTCAACATGATCTCCTACCCTGTTCCCTAATGAAATATTGTTTTTGTGAACATTGGTGTAATAATGTTCATCTTTGATGTCTGAGATTGTGTTTGACTTTGTACAGTTTAATTTTGCCACTTTGTGTCCAGACCACCCCTTTAAAAGGAACCTGTGTTCCAGAGAGTCCTTACCCAGTAAACAAAAACGATATGAGAGCAAAGCGTCTGTATTCTGCTGTATTTGTTTCTCAATCCTGCCAGTATGACCTTTGCATCCCTCTCCCCAGCATGGCTGAAAAGGGGCTCTTGAACCCAGACTGCCTTCCTGGTTAAACAACTAAATAAGACTAAACTAGGTGGGCTGTCCAAGCTTCTCCTAGCCAAAATACTTTCTTTATTCATACTGTATGAATGTATCATACATTTATATGAATGATCATTTCATTAACTTTTTTAGTTTTACATTTTAATAGCATTTTTAATTTATTTAGAACATAATTTACCAGGTAGGCCAGCCAGAGCCCTGAGGCTCGTTTCAGTTGCCAACTGGGGTGGGGGGGTGGGTTAGTTAGGAAAGAATGCGGTACATACATACATACAAGTACAGAGCTACAGCTGTGAAGCGGACACATACATGTGATGCAACACTTACAGTTATATAGTACAAGTGCAAGGCTCACAGCTGTGGAAAGACACATGCAAGCAATTCAATGGATTCAAGTCACACTTCGGTTTCAGAGCTGAGTTCTACTTCCTAGGGACAGAACGGTTTCAAGAGTTTGCAACTGCAAGGAGGATACTCTACATTGGGTGTATGTGGGTGGGCTAGGTTAGGCTGCAGCAAAGTAAAGAGCTTTACAGTGCAGACAGGATACTTCCTGACTGTACTGCTTTCTGACATTTCCCTTGTCCTGCCCCTCAATTTGACTGCCCCCCCCAGTTCAGCCTTCACTCACCAGCTCAAACAGCTGTGTATGCTGGCACAGTCTATCACATTTACTGTTTGGAACACCGCGCTAATAAGGCACATGAAGAGAGTCCTACAAGTCTGTGAAAGGCATGGGGGTTTCAGGGTTTTTTGCATAAGTGTTATTTTTGGTTCTCTGGGGAAGTGACAGTACCTGCCCAATCTAAAATTAGATTTCCGTATGTCTTAGTCTGTTTTCTTAAGAAAAGGAAGTAAAGATTCAGTTCCCTCAACCAAATGTAAAATGATGTCTGACTTTCCTCCATCTCAATGTCAGTACTATTTTTAGTGAGCTTGCAGTATAATGAACTGATTAAAGAGCCCCAGGCACCACTAGGAGTATGTTGAAAATGTAATATTTAGAAAATATTCAGCATATATTTCATATTTTTTTCTGTAACGCACTCATTTGCCTTATTACTGAGGACATTTCCATAAAAATAGAATACCTGTCCTGTTGTTTCTATTAGTCTAAGCTTGCCATAACAACTCTTTGGTTATGACATCAAAATCTGTTACTGAGGAGATTATAGCTATGTTATAAACACAGAATAATTTCATTTTAATTTACAGTTTATTTACCAGCATAGCTCAGCTGAGATGCAACATCTCATTTCCAGCAGGGTCCTGCTTCTATCCATTTCACACCTGGGTGTGAAGCACTGGGAGGTTACTCAGGTTTTAACAGGACAAAAGAAGGCCAAAGGCCCATCGAGATTGTCCCCTGCAATTTGCAGGCTAATTTATTGCCAACTTAAGTAGTTGACAGGATTATGTGACTTACCTAACATCACACAATAAGTATTTGGCTCTAGTGAGGTTTGAACCTGTGATCTTGTGGTTCCAAAGTGGGTGCTCTAACCACTAGGCCACACTAGCTATTTTATGTTATCATTATCATTATCATAATGCTTGACTGCTTGGTGTAAGCTGGCCCATCAGCACAATGGTAGCACTACTGTTCGTGACGCCGCTGGCCCTGTTTTGCAAATAAGCTGGCATCGTAGGAAGTCTGGCTGGGGGACTGAGAGTTCCAGAGGATGCTCTCCTCCTCGGCATGGGAGGCTCACAGTTGCTCGCACATTGCTGCTACCTGGGTGACCACAGGTGGCAGTGCAGTCGGATCTGATGCAGTGGAAAGGGAGGCATGTTGACTGGCTCTAGCATGTGCAGCCACGCAGTCACACGTGCATTCCCATTCAGGGCCCCTTAGGGTTCTACTTCTCTAAGGGATTGGGGAAAAAAATGCACAGCTAAATAAAGAAAAATGTGAAATGACACGGAAATTCCCCTATAAAGAGGAGGTGCTTATTATAACTAGCACCAGTATGCAAAGACCACAGTTTAACAGCAGTTGTGCTTTTAGTTTTACAGCTGATTAAATGACATCAGACAACAATCTCAGTTATATGGATGAACACTCCAGTGCTCAGCAGAATGAACAGCTGTTTCCCCCTGTTTCTAATGTTTCAGAACTCCTACTGATGGGTGTGAGGGAACCCTATGGCTCCATCTTATTCCCCAAATGACAGTATGCGCCGCAAAATACCACAGAAAGGAAAATGGCAGCCAGCCTGCCCACGCAGTGGGAGTGCTACCACCTGTGACACCAGTGACATGGGTTCGGGAATGAGCCTGGCTGCTGGAGTGCCGACCAGGGGAGGATAGTCAAGCATCCCATGGACACTTGCTTCCTCGGGGTGGGAGGGATCCTGGTTTCTGCTACTCTACTGCCACCTGGGTGATACAGGTGACAGTGCCACAGTCACAGACTTCAGGGTGGGGAGCACTGGTGTTCTGACATCTAGGTTTCAGATGCAACATCTCATGATGCTCGAGATAGGGGGGACGAGAAAATGGAGAAAATCCCTGACTGATCAGGATGCCTCTTGCCGCCCTGCTGCAGAGCCCCACAATGTCGACTGGGCTGTCTCTCCAGGACTGAAGCTAAACTGTGCTCAGGCGGTAAGGGGTGGCCCTTTCCCTTGGGGGAGTCATCCATGGGAGAACACAGGGAAGAGGTAAGTCCCAGGGATGTGGGTGACAGGGCTGGGCATGGTAGAGAAGACTGGTCAGCATCAGGGGCAAAAAGTAAAGTAAATTGAAAAAAAAAAGAAATCAGAATGGGTTGGAAATGCTCCAGTGGAGGAATGGGGATTCTCCAACAGATTTATTTACTTTGGGAGGGCTTTATGCCCGAGGTTTGATGGGCGGAGCAACTACGTCACTCCCCCATCAGGCTTAAAAGGTTACTCATCCGGGGGGCTCTCCAGGATTCGCTTCTTGTTGCAGCCAGAGGCGCTTGCTTTCTCCACCTATCTAGATTTCTGCTGAGCTTCCACTTCTTTCTGTGCACCCAGCTGCCCCTTTGTTCCTCTCGCCTTCTTTGGAGCGTTTTCCATCTCTTATCTCTCTTCTGCAGCTACTGTTGCTTACGTTCGGTTGGCTCTCCGCCGAGCTTTCATGCCTCCTCTCACCCCCCGCCGCATGACTCCAGTTTCCTTTGCTGCCCTCGCTTCTGCCATTCCCCCTCCCGGCACCATGTCATTCAATGGTGGGGGAGGGGAGCAGCTGGCCATCTGCGATTCTCTGCCTTGCAACCCTGCCTAAGTCTTTGATCTCAGTCAGACGCTATCTGCTCATCATGATGGCTCCTGCTCCTGCGAGCTGTACTACAGGCTGCACTAGTCCCCGACCCAGTTTATTCCAGGTATGTGCCACACCATAGTACCCGAACCTTGTTGCGCTCACGTCGGGAACTGTGCCTGCAGGATTTTGGGTGGCAGATAGAAGTGGGAGTCATCTGGCCTTCCCGAGACATGGGTCTTGCAGCAGCTTGCCGTGGGCTTGTGGACCTCGTTGGGTTGAACCATGTGTTCTTGTTCCCCCTTTTGAGGCTCTCTTTTCAATTTCTGCTGCTGTTTTCCACCTGATGCTACTCGTCCTGCCTGTATTCAGTAATGAGCTTCTCTCCTGTCTTTTGCATCTGTGGGTGCATCTCTCTCTCTCTCTCTCTCTCTCTCTCCACAATGGCACAGCATTTCAGTGGCTTTGTTCCCTCTGTTTCATGTTTACTGCAACTGCCCTGAATTGGTCGGATGACACCTGATTTCAATCGGTGGTTTCCTCTTAGGGCTATATGTGCTGCTCTGTCACTTTACGGGTGGTTCTCGTTCAAATCGCACCCCTGCTTCTCCTGTTGTGTCATTCCCTTGCAAGTGAGCTGGGTTACTGCAGTTTATGTGCTTATGGTGCCTTCATTGATCTGAACAGTGTACCCTCATCTGTTTCCTTGTTGCTCTCATCCTGTATGTTTGCTCATTCCCTCTTGTTCAGCATCCACAATTCATTTTCTGGTTGTTTTGCTCATCTCTTCTGCCTGTACCTCACCACCAGCCATGTTTCTATTCCTTGTTCATTGTGCAGCTTTGGCTTCCTTTGGTATTTTTTCCTCTGTTGTCCTCCTTGCATCTATGTACTGTGCTTATCTATTCCTTTCTTCCTCAGTATACCACTCATTGACTCCTATGCTTCCTGCTTTCCTGCTGCTCTCATCCCATACCAGCCATCATTGATTCCCTGCACTCACGGCCTGCATTTGATGTTCCTTTTGGGCATACCTATCATGACTCCTATGCCACCTCAGCCCTCCTGCCGCATGTGTTCAGGTTCATGACTTCGGTCAGTGTTCCCTCATCCATACCGTCCCTGCTACCTTGAATCTACTCTATCTCCTCCCCAGGACATACCTTCCTGACTATTGCTCTTTGCAAAGAGCTTGCTGCTCTCTGCCGTTGTTCAAGTTCATTTTCCAATTCATTCATGTCTCCTCTACCCTCTGGTTCCAGACACAGGCATGCCTTCTCGCAATCATCATACTTCCTCCTTCGCTTTCGAGCATCTAGTTCTGGACAACGGTCTAATCTTTCACATCACATAATCAGGCATGCCTTATTAGGCCTCAGAGTCTACTTCCTCTCCTCTTCCTTACACTCACATCGATCAACTGGGCATCCTCGTCCATTGTCCGATTTTGCGTATCAGGTTCATAACTCCAGCCATCATCCACTCATCCTTACCTCAAGGTTTATCTATTTACATAGCTTCCTCGAGCATTCCTATCATTCAAGCTCATCAAAGCATGCCTTATCGTCCTCGGTGTCTACCCTGCATCACTCAATCAGGCATACCTCTTATTGGGTCTTATGCTACCTAGTCGACCTGCCGCCCTTCTGCAGCGATCATCATCATCAGTCTTTATCGTTTGCCTCATGTTCCTTCTTGATCTGTGCTTCTTTTGGGGTTTTACCCTATCCCATCATCAGCTTCCCTACTCATATCCTTCTCTTTAATGAATCCTTCTGTTTTACAACATCGTCCTCAAATCAAGCGTCGTTAGCCTGGAGAGAAGGCAACCTAGGCCTTGGATCCCCAGGTTTTTCCTCAAAGGAGGTTTTCCTCTCCTCCATGCCAATGGTCATAATGTTAGTTAGAGTTAGGGCTTTCTTAGGTTAATTAGTTAGGTTCCGCTGTTGGATGGAGGCAGATGGTGGCCCCAGCTTTCCCCTCTCTTCTTAGGAAGTCCTCCCTTATCTTCTCGGAATTCACTCGTCATCCTCTTCGATGCTTGACACCTGATTGGGTATTCTTTTTGGGCTTCTTCCTAACCTACCTTTACCCAACGCAATCATTCCCGTGGCACCTGTGGGGGGGGGAGCCCTCCACTAGGGTTCCTTGCATCATACCCCTACAGGGTGGTATATCCCACGGATAGAGAGGCGGAAAGCCACAAAAGTAAATCAAGTCACACAAGCGTCATCTCATCTCATCTAGTTGCGTAGGCTCATTGAAATATAGTTTTTGTTAACCAGGTAGGTGCGCTAGACAATTCAATGCCTATTTTCAGGCACAGCCTGGGAAGTTACAAGGAGTCAGAGTCATAACAACAGGCAATAATACAAACAAGGGGCTGGATGTTCAGACCCCCAACAATTGGTGCAGGTGCTGGGCAAAACTGCCACAAGTGGGCTTCACTTGTGCAGTCATGGTTTACCCCGCTGCGATGAATGATTTTCAAAGCTGGAGCTGGTTTACAACTGGCTTCCAAATTAGAGCAGCTTGCAGCTATGTTTTTGGCGCAGTTACATAGAAACATAGATTATGACAGCAGAAAAGGCCAGAGGTCCATTCAGTCTGCAAACATTCCTATAATCCCTGAAACCTTCCCTGAACCTACTGTCCCTCCAGGGTACTAACCTCCCTTCCTATCCTCATTCTCCTCCTGGTCTTGTCATCCCAGGCAACCGGGAGGCGACCACCATTCCTTCATTCTGTCCCATGCCTGCTTGAATCCCCTGGCTGTGTTTACACCCACCACCTTGGCTGACAAACTGTTCCAAGATTCACCATCCTTTCTGTAAAGAAGTACTTCCTCACGTCCTCCTGAACCTCCTTCCTGTTTATTTCCTCTGTGATCATGTGACCTCTAGTTGATAGTCAGGATAAATAATTCCCCACAGTTTACCTGTTAATTACTGTAAGGAACTTGAAGGTCTCTATCATATCTCCCTCCCTCCCTCTCCCTTCTGGCCTCCAGCGAGTACATATTTAGTGCCTTGAGGCGCTTGTCATAGGACCTGCCCCGCTGGCCCTGAATCATTTTAGTTACTCTGTGCTGCACTGTCTCCAACCTATCCTTATCCTTTCTGAGGTGAGGACTCCAGAACTGGATGCAGTATTCTAGGTGAGGCTTGCCAGGATCTGTATACGGAAGTATTACTTCTTTTCTTCTGCTATCAATACCCCTCCCGATACATCCCAGCATCCCGTTAGTCTTGCTATAGGCCTTGTTGCACTGTTACACTTGTTGCACTTGCTATACCAAAATGTTATGCCTAGTGGGATCAGGCGTAACATCTCCCGCAGCTGCATGGCTGAAAATAGAACAGTAAGCAGGTGCGGAGAATTCAGTCCACATCGGCCAGCTGTGGAGTGGGACTTAGTCCCTTACAGGCTGAAAACCCAGCACACAGCATTCACATGGATAAACAGAATATATAAAAGATTTCATGACACCAGAGATGTTGGCAAAACATTTGACGCAGAAGCCTGTCAAAAATGGCTGGACTATGAAAACACGACTTCACAAATGAATAATCGAGGAGGGATGGACCAGCAGCTTAGAAGAGCAGCAGCAGGAGCAGCAATCGACAATGCCACCTGAGGAACATGCATTTCAGAGCTGTGGGCCATGATGAGTGTGTTGCAAGGAGAAGATTTCAGGCTGTTGGGGGAGGTGAGATTATCTAGGAACAGAGTGGTATCAGTTGCAAAGGCAGCAAGTCATCCCGCTGCTCAGCTGACTGTAAGTACTTGAAACTTGCAGTTGTAGCAGCCCTGGTCCTGAGCAACTGGAGGAGGGATACAAGACAATGGGTATAGGAATCCCAGTATCAGTTTGTTGCACCGCCATGCTGGTGACCCTGCCAGTGAGTCAGGCCGACAGGTCAGGGAACGTCTCTCATGGCATTACTTCCTGATCAGGGTGGGTTGACACTATGCCTGCAGTATCAGTGACCCCTGTGGGTGGTTGCCGTGTGGCTGAACGGGCTGGATCTTTGAGTAGGAGGCAGAAAGAGTAAATTAAAAAATTTACAATTGTAAACCCAACTGACATGACATGCCTATACCGATCATTCACAAAAACAACATGCTACACTAGTGACCCTTAACCTGTCAGAGAATTAGTGAACCAGTAGAAATTAGTGCCGCTTTTGCTATCACACCACCACTGGTCCATCCAGTCATCCAGTAACTCTCAGGTATTTTCCCCATTGATTTTGCTCTTTTATATAGATATAGATAAATACACATAGCTATATATAGCTATATAGTACAATCCCGCTTATCCAAAACCACTGCAGCGATACATTTTCGGTTCGGATAAATGGGAGTTCAGTAAAGTGATTTCTATTTTGTTATCGTGGCAGTACTTTTCTTCATTCCATTTGGTTTTGTAATGCTTATGCAGTACTGTATGGGACTGCAGAGGATAGGTATAGAAACATAGACTTTGACGGCAGATAAGGACCACTTGGCCCACCCAGTCAGCCCATTTCCCTATCTATTGGATAAGTTGCAGATCCTAATTAACCAACAGCCTACTTATTCCTACAGCCCACCAGAATTGCCTTATGTCTGTCCCATGCATTCTTGAATTCACGCACTGTTTTTGACCCTATGACCTCCTCAGGAAGGCTGTTCCATGCATCCACCACCCTCTCCGTGAAAAAATACTTCCTCACATTGCCCTTGAGCCATTCCCCACAGGTAGGGATTGGTATGATATAAGACGGGATTTAGGTGAAGTACTGAAAAATGATTACTGTATTTTTTTTTTTATTTATTTTATTTATCAAGTCTAGGATTACAAATACCTTTGAGCCATGGCTCTTTTACAAAGGTCCCGTCAGAGAAATACAAATTATGGGGAACATCAAGACAGGCATTAAAACAATGTGGACATTGCAAACAGAGTACAGATTAATACAGTTCAAGGGTAGCATTGTAACAACGCAGCCAGCGGCATTTGTCAGAGAAAATAGACAACAGATAAGAAGTGCCAGAGTCATAGGGAGAGGGAAGAGGTAGGGGGAGAAGGAATGTAGGAAGGGTGCCAAGAGGGTGAAAAGTGCAGCATTGGGTATACCAAGATGTGAGGGTAGAATCCAGGTGGGGCAATAGAGCAGAAAGGGAAGTGGAGAAACAAGGTTAAGTTGGGCAGTCACATTATGCATGCTGGAAAGTGCTTACTGTTTTTTTCTAGCAAGGTGACTGTGTTTGTGCTTTGACATGCTTTCACAATACAGGCGCAGTATTGCATATGTCTATTTAGACATTGGCTTGAAAAACTCCTGCATAGTAGATTGTTGTAGACTCTTGACTCTTTTGTTTGCTGCTTTAGCTCGAAGACCCCTCAATAACATCAGCAGCGTGCAATCACAATCCATCTGGTTTTCTATCCACAGCAAGCACTTGTCGAAGCTTTCCACAGCTTCAGGGTGTGATTATATGGGGTGTGGATCTGTAGCATCATCCAATTCATCTTTGATCTCAGTGCCACCAAGTTGCTGCCGCACAGCCTCGACTATTGCATTGTCTGACTGATGCGCATGACCTTCCTCCGTACTACTGCACAGCACCCAGTCTTCCATGTCTTCACGTGTCAGTGACACATTCAGTTTACTGATCATCTCCTCAGTCATGGCAGCTATGCCTGGATCCACGTCCGGGTGTTGCACATCTTTGCCGTCGGATCTGCACCTCCGTCTCTGAGACAAGTTCATCAGTTACCAAAATCTCTGACTTGCGCCATGCTTTTGCAATTGTATCATGTTTCACTTTGTCCCACGCCTCTCCTCCCATATTAGCTGTGTTTACATGTCCGACTTCACTCTTTCTGTGGAGCATGAAATGCTGCCCGACTCAAGGAGCTCGGTTTTAGTCTGCAGCCTTTCGGCGCGTGCAAGCTGCGCTGGAGAGGAACGCTGAGTCATGATGATCAGCTAAAATAGCCAAAAGATGCCCACAGGATTTGGCGATGTGGGAGCAAGCGGTGCAGCCTGTCTGCACAGCCGCTTAAACCATTTGCTCTGGAACACGTTCCCAGACTTCCTGGGACCGCGGGAGTGGAGTAATGACTGACTTACGTGTAGTGTCCACATGGCGGATTTGCACTACAGCAACCCGAGCACTCCAGTTGCTGCCGGCAAATGCTACCATGTAAACAGGGCTAAAGACAACATCTTTAAGAGATATCGATGTCACTGTCTCTTGTAGTGTCATATCCTCATTGGTGTCAGACATTAGCCTGGCTACCAATCAAATGCTGCCACAATCCATGACAGACTGCTACAGTAGTACAATACTGTATGCATTAATCTTTACTTCAATCTTTACTTTAACAATAACAGAAACAAGCACTACTGAACGACATTCCTTAAAGCGTAATGCCTTAAACAGAAAAGAACAACAAAAATGGGCAACATGATCGGAGTTTGGTTAAGAGGAATTTCCAGTTAAGTGGGGTTTGGTTAGACGGGAGTCTACTGTGTATAGATGTGTGTGTGTGTGTGTGTATATATATATATATATATATATATATATATACACAGTATATATGAGGCAAAAACTCTGTTTAATGCATCAGTTAGGGTTGTTCCACAGTGACAAAAGCAAGGAAATTCAGTGTTAGGGTTGAGCGCCCTCTTGACCCCTCCAGCCCATCCCCCAACCGCATCAGAGTGTGTGTTGGGGTCATCGGTCCTAACTCTCACCCCATCACATGTGTAAAGAAGCTGAGGAATAGAAGAATGGGGTGAGAGTTAGATGACGATTACCCCCGCAGCATCCGATGCCAGTTGGGGGTGGGCTGGAGGGGTCCAAGGGTCTTTCAACCCTAACACCGAATTTCCCACTTTTGTCGCTATGGAACAGCCCTAACTGATGCATTAAACGGATTTTTTGCCTATAATTTCTTCTTTGAGAATGATGATGAGAAATAGTGAATGTAAAAGGGCCCCGCGCTCCCACCACGTGATGTCTTGTGACATAGTAACAGGAACAGCAATGCAAATAGAAGCACCAACAGTGATGCACATGGTAACACAAACGTAAATGGTAAAGGAAACGTTAATAGAAACGCAAGCGCAAAGTGACGCTGAAGCGAACAGTGATGCAAACGGACATTGAAGCGTGTACAAAAATACAAACGGTAATGCGAACAGTGATGGCAGTAGTATTTTAAATGGAAATGTTAAGTGTCACAGCAAAAAGAACGCGAAAGGGAAGAGAAACGGAAATGCGAACGCAAGTGCACACGTAAACACAAACTGTAATGGCGACAGGCACGGTACTGCAATTCTAAATGTAAATGGTAAAGTTAACATGAAGAATAATACCAAAGGAAACAGAACCGAAACGGGAACAGAAGTGCATACGAAATAAACCGAAACGCGCGTCGGGCACAGTACCACAACTGTAAACGCAATGGTAACGTAACAGCAACAATAACAGCAAAGGAAACAAGAAAATGCAAAGGCAACGTGCATATGGAAACATAAACCGTAATGCGCACGGGCACAGTAACGCAATTACAAATGCAAATGGTAACAGTAACAGCAATGAAGACGAAAATGAAAGAGAAATGGAAATGAAAACGAAGGGCTGCCTGAAACGCAAATGGCAATGCGCATGGTGATGCAAACAAAAACGCAAACAGAAACAGTAGTGGAAATGCAAATGGTAACAGTAAGTAACGCACGCCAAATGACAACGTAAAGGGTAACGAACACGGTGGCGTATACAGGAACGGTAACACAAACGGGACATAAACGCAAGTGGAAACAGTAACTGTAACAGTAACGGAAGCACATACTGTGTTTTTGCTGAACAGGTGCATAGAGAAACTTGGTGTGTACAAAGAATGTATGCACTGTGATGGGCATCGAAGCTTAAAACGAGCATTGGAAGTACTTAATTGTTAATATCTCAGCAACTGCACAACATAGAAAAAAAATTTAAATTTTACAGAAATCATGATTTTCCTGGATAGGTTTTTGCTATTACATAGCCCAAAGGGCTATGTAACTTGCAACAAAAAATCTGTATCTCACATCATTTTCGAGACACAAGCCCCGAAAGGCACGGCGTACACCACCATGTTAGTCTATGGGGAAAAACACCAAATTTGGAGTACCATAACTTTGCAGTGATGCAATATTTTTTCAGCAAACCACCAAAAGGCACATCTGTGAGATGTTGGCTGCTTTCTCTCCAAATTTCAGCTCAAAAGACCAAACCGTTCTTTTGCAGCAGGGTGGCAAAGACCTGCTATCATTTTGGCCATAGTCTGAAAAAGTAGTGTCGTGATTTATGCATAGCTTTGGCAAACATTTGCAAAAGTGTTGTGAGTGTGAAACTACTTTTCATGACATTTGAAAACATATTTCTAGGGTGTTTAACCCCAAAATAAAGACATGCATAGCATCCTCAGGGCTCGACTAGGTAAACACAAAAATAATTGTGTACCTAGATGGTCCCAATTTTAAATGCCAAGCATTTTTCTGATCACCAACTGAAAACAAAATGGCAGATTTATGACACTACTAGAGTTATTTGCGACACTAAAAGTGCATTTGCAACACTGTCAAACTTTTTGTTAACTTTTCCCATTGACTTGTAATGGAACTTGTTTTTGAATAACTTTTAACGTTTAATATTTTTCACGAAATCTTCAAAGGCACATTGGGGACCCCGACCGCATTCCCTGAAGCTTTAGATCGGTCGCACAAACTGTGCAACCTGTAGGTGCGAGCAAAGAATTCAAGAAACTGTAAACATGCTGCAGATCACACTTAATAACTCCGCATCGTGATATCCGACTGGTACAAACATTGGCAGATCTCAAGATGTATGGTTCTTGATTATGCATTCCAAATTTCACGCAAATCTGTTGAACAGTGGCAAAGTTATTATGGTGCAAAGTTTCACCCTTTAACCTTAAAAGTGCTACTCAACTCTAACTATGGTAGCACTACCGTGCTACCATAACATATATATTCATAAAGGTTTTCTGATTTTGTTTATTCTTTTGCAGTGTTTTTTTGTCTGGCCTCCCTATGTCTGCCTGAAACACAGCTGTGAACGAGGGGCAGGGCGGGGAGGACGGGTACAGACTCGTTTCTCTCTCTCTCTTTGCATTCATGAGCAGTTCAGTCTAGGAAGCACTGACCCTAGTTTTGTGATATCTGTCTCCTGTGAGTATTCTGGCTGCACCTCAGGCCTCATCATTGCTGGCCAAGCTGCTGGCTAAGCAACCCTCCCCATACCCAGGTCCTGAACCCAAACTTCAGTAGCCCTGGTATTAGCCAACTTGAGCTGTGTCTCAACACAAGTGACTTATATCATCAGCAATATTACCCACAGGGGCAACAGCGCTGACTGTACTCTAGCACTGGGCAGTCATCTGGCCTGCTCTTTAGTAAACAACCAGCAGCTGAGGCAGACCAAGTTCAGCAGCCTGGGCTGCCCCATCTTCTTTCATTCCTTCTGCGGTTGGGGGCGGGCATCTTGCCCTAATTACCCTCCTCCACATCCCTAGCCTGATCAAACTAATAACATAGAGCCACTGCTCTAGCCCCCGCCATACCTCCTACTCTTCTTCCAGATATTTATCTTTTCTGTCAGCCTGTGTCTTCCTCTAAAATGTGCCCACTGCCTCTGCTTTTCCACTAACCTCACAGCCCGTCTGATGACTTAGCAGGCCCTGTGTGCAGCAAACCACATAACATGCTCCTAAGACTGCATGCTTTTTCCACGTTACCCATTCCTTAGTCCCACTACCACCCTTATATTTTCTTCATTTTTGTGGTTGTTCACCTATTTTTGCACCATTTTTCTTGTTTATTTGTTTGTTTTTTGCCATAGAGCTTTTTGCCCTCAGACCTCCCAAACCCCATCAGCCACTCCCTCCCCACTGCTGGACCAGTGGGAATCCACACTGAGCGGGGACCTAGAGTACCGATGGCTGCCATCTAGACAGCCAAGGAACATGGTGATCTTCAGGTTTCTTTTCCAGTCTCCAAATCCTGCCCACTTCCCAATAATGCTGAACAGTGCCCCTTCAGTCCTTGCACGCATGCAGTGAACTTAGAAACACAGAAGTTGATGGCAGATAAGGACCGCCAGGCCCATCCAGTCTGCCCATGTTACCTACCCGATGCATGTGCCCTAAGACTATTCTGTTCTTTTACTGTATACTCCTACCTATCTCTATGATTCCCTTGTCCCTAACCCAAGTCCTTTTGAAGCCCTGTACTGTAGTGGCTCCACTACATCTTGTGGAAGGCCATTCATGCGTCCACCACCCTTTCAGTGAAAAATAACTTTCTCACATTTCCCTTAGATGGCCTCCTTCTATTTTCATGTTGTGACCTCTTGTCCTACTGTTTCTTTTTAGCTGAAACATGATTGGCCATTACCTTGTTAATACCCTTGAGGTATTTGAAAGTTTCGATCATTTAGCCCCTTCCTCCTCTGCTCTACAGTATACATATTGAGATCCTTCAATCAGTTCTCCTTGTCTTATGCTGCAGCCTCTGCACCTTTTTGGTTGCCCTTCTCTGGACAGCCTCTATCCTGTCAATGTCTTTGTTAGGTCGCGCCTCCAGTATTGCAGCAGTACTCCAGATGGGGTCTAACAGTGTCTTACAGGGGAAGCATTACCTCCCTTCTGTACGCTAGTGATACCACTGCCAATACACCCCAGCATCATTTTAGCCCCTTCCTACTGCTTTTGTTGTCTGCTTAGAGGTTTTCAGGTCATGCTGATGATGACCTCCAAATCCTTCTTCCCTTGTGGTAGTCAGCAATTCCACCCCAACCTATAGCTTGCTACTGGGTTCCTCCCCCATGCATGATTTTGCATTTCTTTGTGTTAAACCTCGGTTGCCACTCCTCTGACCATTTCTCCAATTTTCCAGATCTTTCCTCATCCTGCCCACCCTTCTGGGTCATCAACTCTGTTGCAGATCTTGGTATCGTCTGCAAACAGGCAAACCTTACCCTCTAGTCCATCCGCTATGTCACTGATGAGAGATATTGAAGAGGACTGACCCTAGGACTGATCCTTGGGGAACCCATCTTGTGACATGCTTCTCTTCTGATGGCACCATTTGTCACCACTCTTTGCTTTTGGTCCTTTAACCAGTTTCCAACCCAGCTGAGCACCTCTTGGCCCACCCTGAGTCTATCGAGCATGTTTACCAATCTTCTGTATGGAACAGTATCAAAACCTTTACTGAAGTCAAGGTAGGCTACATCGACTGCGCCCCCTTGATTCACCTCCCTCGTCACCCAGTCAAAGAAATCCATCCGATTTGTTTGACAAGCTCTTCCTGCTGTAAATCCATGTTGTCTTGGATCCTGTGCTCCTATGGATTCCAGGTGTTCTACGATCCTTTTCTTAAAGAGTGTCTCCTTGATATTATCTACAGTAGAGGTTAGACTGACTGGCCTATAGTTCCCTGCTTCTTCCCTGCTACCACTTTTGTGAAGTGGGATCACAAAGCCATTCTCCAGTCCTCAGGGACCCCTCCCCCTGCTGTGCTCAGTGACTCACTAAACAGTAGTGCTAATGGCTCCGCTAGTTCCTCCCTCAGCTCTTTGAGTATCCTGGGATGTATGCCATCTGGCCCCATTGCTTTGTCCACCCTTAGCTTAGCAAGCTCTTCTCAGGCCTTTTGTTCTGTGAAAGGTTCCGAGTTCACCTCTCCCCCCCCCATGTCTATAGTGTCCAGTTGAGGGCCCTGTCCATCCTTCTCCTCAGTAAAGACTGAGCAGAAATATCCATTTAGTATAGATACTTTTCTTTGGGTCTTCTCGCTCTCCCCTTTATCCCCTCTGAGCTTAGCAATCCCTCTTCTTGTCTTTTCTTATCACTAATGTACCGTAGAATGCCTTGTCTCCTTTCTGTACGATTGCTACTGCTGTGGCAGAACTTTTATCTAGCAAATTCAGTGGCTACTACAACATTTTCCAAGACATCCTGATTGGTGCTCTTAATAACATGCACCAATAGTAAAAGTCCATGTCAGAATAAGTCCTGCCGGTGGTTCACAAATGAGCTTAAGGATGCCTTGCTGCACAGGGATGCACTCTGGAAAACTGCCGGAGACTAAACTCCCAAATGACTGGAACTCATTCAGGAGCGAGAACCTCTGCTCCAGGAAGGTCAGAGAAGCAAAGGTTAGTTATTAAAGCTCCATCTTGATCTCTCATCTAAGTGCTCATCCAAATTCTGGAGAATAATTAAAAACATAGAAGGTCATACCTCTGGTAGTTCCCTGCCCACCAAAATTTCAATTGGCACTACCACAATTGTCAATAAACTGACTATTCTTGATTCATTCAACAATCACTTTGCCACTGCAAGGTTAGCCTTCGATACCTCTCCAGCCAATACCCTCCAAGCTCAACTTGGAATCGATAACCAAAGAACCACCTTCTACACCTCGACCTTCTCTCTTTAAGCTACTTCTCTGAAGAAGTTGAAGAACTCTTGCTTAAGCTGGATGTTAGGAAAAGTGCAGGCACCGACCTCATTGACCCTTACTTCTTAGAAGTGGCCTACTGTGTCCTAGCGGTGCCTATTACACACTTGTTTAACTTATCCCTCTCTCAGGGTGACCTTCCTTCCATCTGGAAAACAGTCCAAGTTATCCCCCTGTTTAAATCTGGAGATCCCAGCAATGTTAACAACTACAGGCCAATTTCTCTTCTCCCAATCCTGTCCAAGATGCTCAAAAATTGTGAATTCTCAGCTTAGGAAATACCTGAATTCAGTGAACTTGCTCAACCCATTGCAATCCGGTCTTAGAGCTTAACACAGCACAATCTCAGCTCTAGCCAAGGTAACCAACGATGAGCAGGCTGAACTGGATAATAAGAACTTTGTATGCACAGTTTTTGGACCTAAGTAAGGCCTTTGACACCGGTCGAGCATAGCCTGCTTCTCTCATCCCTCCAAAATATTGGCTTAGATGCCATATTTCTCAGATGGTTCGATAACTATCTTACAGGCTGCTCACAGCAAGTAAAGGCTGATGGGGATGGCTCACCTCTAAAACCCCTTCTGAGGCGTACCCCAAGCTCCATCCTGGGTCCTCTGTCATTCACAATTTATATCAATACAATCAATACCATGCTAAAAAGGCCCATATTCATCTATTCCGGATGATACAGTGCTCTACATCAGTAGACCCTCCCCTGATGTAGTATGTACAGATCTTCAGGATGAATTCAATCTACTTCAGCTTCAGCTGCTAAGCAAAGTTGCTCCTGAATGCTAAGAAAACTAAACAATGTTCTTTTTGCACTTTCCCAATTTACCAAATCTGGCCACATCTGGGACTCTTCCCTGATTACCACCATACTCAGCGAACAGCTGGATGTACCTAAAAGTCAAGTGTCTGGGGTATGGCTTGATAATAAACTCTCCTTCCTAGGACACATAGAAGAACTGTCAAAGAAACTTAGACAGAGACTTGGTCTCTTCTTTAGGATAAAAAACTTCCTCACTAGGGACGCCAGGATGAGGTCAGTGCAAACTACCTTTCTTTCCTTAGTAGACTATGCTGACTTCCTTTGCAGCCAGGGTCCTGCCGGTGCTCTCATCAAACTTGATATGCTCTATCACAGAGCCCTGAGTTTCATAATGGACCTTCCCTACAATACCCACAATTGTTCACTGTACTCTGCAGTAGGTTGGCCATCCCTCAGCTTCTGACAACAGATGAACGCCGCAACCTGGACCTACAAAGTCCTTCTCAACAAATTGCCTGACTATATCTCTGATTGCTTACCACTAAGCCTACTAAGTAGGGAAGCACTGAGAAGTGCTTCTTGCATTTCAGTGAAGGTACTCAAGGCCAGATCTCGCGTTGGTCAAGCTTTCATTAGCTATGTGTTGCCTCAATTGTGGAATAAGCTGCAAAAAACATTAAAATAAGTCATCACATTAGCCTACAAGCCTTCAAAATGCTATATTTGAGCCACAACAAGGAATCTTGCGTTTGCTAGCCATTACGCGAGAGCCTCTTATTCCTTTTTTCTAAATGCACCCTGAATATCTGATGCCTCTGTTTCTTCATGCCGTATCCTTATCCACTGCCTGGTCTCCTTCTCCCACCCTCCCTGTAGTACTCATGTGTCCTTCCTATTTTTAATCAACTGAAATATGGACTTGGCTTATCTCCAGCTTTCACCTAGTCCTGGTACTTTCTGCTTCTTATTCTCATCCCTGCCCTTCTTATCCTTCCCCTCCCTCCCTCCATACTTTACCATCGTCCTGCTATGTCCCGTGTGGGACCTGGGTGAATCTATCTGGGCCTAGCCCTTACTGGCAACACTGTTTGCTTGTCTACATATATGCACCTCAGTTCCTCCATTGTTGAACCACGTTGATTGGATTACCTAGCCTGGCCTGCCGGCAACATTGCTTATTGTACAGTTCTCCAATGCATTTTGTGTTGTACATTTTGATTGACTGTATAATGTTTTTTTGTACTGTATCCCGCACTTATAGTTGCACTTGTATTTACATATGCCTTTTGCTGTTATGTCCCTGCATTGTATCTGTTGCTGTTCGTTTGTGTGAACTTTTTCTTTTGCACTGTAAGCCCCAGGTCCACTTCGAAAATGAGCTCTGCTCAGTGGTGCCCGCCTGGTTAAATAAAGATTTTGATTGATTGATTGATTGTGCCTTTGCGGTTCTCACTGCTTTACTGGCTTCCTTTAGACAACTCTGGTATGCCTCCCTGTTTGTGTCCCTCTGAGTTTCCTTATATTTCTTGAAGGCCACCCTTTTGACTCTGACTTTCTCTGCCACCATTTTAGAGAACCAAAGTGGTTTCCTCCTTTATTTGCACTTACTCTTCTCTTTAACACATTGACCTGTTACTTTTATTGCTTTTTTTATACGTGTACATTTCACTTCTACGCCCTCTTCAGTGATTCTGCTCCTCAGAGCTAGTTTGATCCTTTCACCCATCTTTCCAAAGTCAGCCCCTCTAAAGTCTTATATTTTTGCCTTAGAATGAGTTGACTGTGTTCCCGTGGCTGAATTGAACCATACCATTTGATGGTCACTGAACCCCAGGTGACCCTCAACCTGGAGGTCCAAGATCCTTTCCCCATTTGACAGCACCAGATCTAGGATAGCCCTGTCTCTGGTGGGTTTCTGCACCAATTGTTTGAAGCCCTCCCTTGCGAGAGTCTACTATATCCTGGTTCTGGATGATGGTCTATTGGGAATTGACCAGTCTGCATCTGGTATGTAAAATCCTCCATCAGCAGTACCTCCCCTTTGCTGCCATCCTTTCTATGTTTTCTAGCAATGATCTGTCAGCCTCTCTCTCTCTAGTCAGGTGGTCTGTAGACCACCCAGTTCTATATTGTGACCCTTTTCCAGTTTCAGGGTGACCCACAATGCTTCTGCCTCGTCCTATGTATTATGAATTTCAGTCACTTTTATGTTTTCCTTTACATATAGGTCCCCCTCATTCCTTCTGAACAGTACATAGACAAGTACCATTATTTCCCATGCATGGTTACTGGAGAACTATGTCTCACTTATGGCTACAATGTCAGGTTTAGCCTCTGTCGCTGTAGCCTCCAGATCTGGGATCTTGTTTCAGGCTGCGGCATTTGTGTACACATGATTTTCCATGTTCCAGATAGTAGCTTGTTGGCTATGGTGGAATGTTTACCCCTCTCCTTTTGTGATTTGCAAGGAGTTGGTCTCTTTTCCCCTCTTGCTGGTGTATAATGATCTAAGCAGTTGCTGAACCTCAGTTTGCTTGCTATCTGATGGAGGAGTGCCTTCCTTACCACACATTGTATTGAGTTGTATTGAGTGCTGCACCACATCCCTTACAGCCATTTGATTGATAGCCAAGGAGGAAAGGGTGTCTTTTTGCCTGTACGATGTTCCTGGTGCTGTATTTCTTGCCTTGTTTTCCATGTTTTGATTACTAGCTATGGGGAGAGGTGTCCTTTGACCCATATGTTGTATTGGGAGCTGCACCCTCTCCCCTTTACTAGTTTTCTATTTTTCAACTGTTTAACCAGGAGATGCACTTTGCTGAAAGCTTGTTTGCAGGTGTGATCTGGGAGCAGAGGGAAGTTAAGTGACTTGCTCAGGGTCACACAGTATGCAACTGGGGGCTGTGAGATTCAAACCCAGATCTCCAGATTTGTAGCTCAGAGCCTTAAATCACTATGCTATACTGCCTCCCCTTAAACATACTGCAAACACGTCAAACTTCTGTACCAGTGCACTGACTCCCTCTTTAGTCAGATTCAAGCCTTCATATTTAAAGAAATTCCTCTGCCAGAAATTTTGCCAGTCATCTACAAAATTGTGTTGTTTTTTTTTCCTGGCACCAGTCCTTTAGCCATTTGTTTACTTCCCCTATTTCTCCTTCTAGGACTTTCCGCTCATTTGTACCTCTTTTCCAGACAGGCAGAACTTCCAAGAAGGAGACGCTGGACGAAAAAGATGCCAGTTGTTATCCCAGCTTGGACAGGTGTTCCTTGGTCTCCCCCACAGACCAGCTGGCAAGATCGTTTGTTCCTACGTGTACTGGGACACTGATACTATCCTGTTTTTTGCACTATTTCAGTAATGCGTTCAGTGTCCCTCCAGGCTGACATACCTGGCAGATATCGGACCATTACCTCAGGCTGGGTGGGTATCCACTCCACGAATCATGGAGTCCATTATGATGTGTTTTTTTTATCCTTGCTTGCCTTTTCTGATTTGGTTCCTATTAAGGGCGTGTTTTGCCGTGTTTGCTGCAGTACAGCATTGTCCCTTGCCCCTTTGTTTGATTTCGGCATTAGAGTCATATATCTGTTTGATGTTTTTATTGGTTTTATGTCAGTGTTTCCCTTGTCCTTTGCCCTTTATTTGAGTTCAGCATTAGAGGCAAATATCTATTTGTTATTATTGGCATTGTGGTGTGTGTCTTGGCATGTGCCATGTAATGGAATTCCCGTTTGTCTCTCCTCACCACCTGCCAACCACCTGGGCGAACTACCCTCTGCGGACAAGGTGCTGCACTTGCATGCTGGGGGATTGTGAGTGATTACAGAATCCATTTTGTGGCAGAGACAAGCTCCCGGATACTGCAATGGCAAAACTCAGTGACATCCCTGCCCAGCTGGGAGCGGTACCCCACCCCCTTCGCCACCTAACCAAGCTCTTGGGTCAACTCTTAAACCCAGGTCACTGGCATGGGAGTATGACTCGCTACCCGCTGGCCATCTTGCTTTTAACATTTTTCATTTTGACTGCAATCATTACTGTTGGGGTCACCCCCGCTCCACCCTTCCTCCAGGCTGAGTGGGAGAGAGGACAGTAAGTAGCTTCCCCAACAACTGATGCCAATATGATTTCTTGGTCAGTTGGCTGGAGACGTACAAATGCTGGATGCCCAATGCCCACTCTCCTTGGGACCTAAGTGTCACACACCTGCAAACTGGCTCCTACCTGATTATTCACCCAATCACAGAGCTAGGAACAGCAGGTCCCGGGACAGATTACTGCCAGCACTGATCTGGGGTCAGTGTACTGTGGGAATAGTCTACTATGACATGTTCTTGTCACTCTCTTTAGTATGGATTTACTATTACAACATCAGATTACCATAATGAAGTAGGGGAATCTGGATTCAAGCTCAGATCTCCTGGTTTGCAGTCCTGTCCCTTAACCACTAGGCTATGCTGACTACTGTACTGCTCGGATCTGGACACATGCTGAGACACTACTGCCCATGAGTCAGACTACCCCTGAATCAGTGGTCAGGGCAGACAATCTTTCATAACTCAAAGTGCACGGCCACACGCTAGCTCCAGTGTGGGCTTCTCAGACTCAGATTCGAATCTGTTTTCTTGGAGGCAGGGCGATGCACTACAGACATGCCTTTTCAGCCAGCTAATATTCTCTTTTTGAGATGAAAGATGAAAACTTTGGAGGGCTTCAAGAGGGTGGGGGCAGATGTAGCAGGATGTTAAGAATGGAATGAAATCCAGGAAGGATAGGGGCTTCACTGCAATGAGTGTGTGTGGTAATGCATGTACAGTGTTAGGCCTCATCACCCAGTCAAAGAAAACTATCAAGTTAGCCTCACAAGACCTTCCCACCATGAATCCATGCTGTTTACTGTCTTGGAGGACACTGCTGTCCGGTAGTCCACAAGGTGCTGTCTGACCAGTGACTCCAGCAGCTTCCCTACAATACAGCTAAGGCTCACAGGTCTGTAGTTCCCCACTTGTTCCTTCTCCCACTTATAGAGCAGAACTATGTGTGCTGCACTCCAATCCTATGGAACTTCCCCCAGTGAATTGTTGACTAGATCTACCAGGGATTCAGCCAGTTCTGCTGCCAGTTCCCTGAGTAACCTCAGTTGCAACCCATCTGGTCCCAGGGCCTTATCTTTCTTTAGGGCTGTCAGCCCTTCTGGTCCTTTCCTTATAAATATTGGCTGCCTCATCTTTGGGACCCCTTGGTGGCTACTTTGATGCCACCCTTTGGCCTAGACCCACCATCCTCCTAGTGAAACTGAACAAAAGTGATCATTAAGGATGAAGGTGCAGGTTAGATAAGAACAGAGCAGACCTGATGAACCTAGTTTCTGCCTGAAATATTTCTCTGTTTCTATGCAGTCAATGTGAATAGGACAGATGTTCTATACTGGAACCATAAGACAAAATAAAATGATGGTTCTGGCTGAGCATCAAAACACAGGCTCATCCTATCCTTAACTGTGCTTCTGAATCAAAATAACATAGCTGCGGCTTCAACACAATCAAATCTATATGCTTGATGCCAATCCAAATATTCCATGCAAACTAGGCACATCCATCTGCTTTGTTTTGATTCTGCATAGGAAACGTAAGTAGTTCATACTAAGGTTCATACTAAGGTTAGAAGAAAGAGCTAGTAGGCCAAAGCCCATAATGCTCCTATGTTAGGCCATAGAGTAGAATGTTAAGTCATACCCAGACAAAATTAGCGTGTCGAGACGATGTTTAAAAATCTCTTTAGTATTACTTGTTACTACAACAGATGGAAGTCTATTCCAAGGCCCAATAGTTCTTACAGAAAAGAAAAACTTATGATTATTATGTTTAAAAGATTTACCAGTTAACTGGAGGACATGACCTCTAGTATTATGTATTGATGACTTAAAAGAAAATTCTAACTCAGTCATGATATAGGGGTCAGAATAATGTCATATAGGAGAGAAGGTCACCTCTAATGCGTCTGATCGTGGTATTAGTTTCAATGTATCCAACCTGAACTCATAAGATGAGGATTCGAGACCAGATATTTTTTAGTGTATTTTGCTGAACCCTTTCAAGAGAGTGACTATATGATTTTTAAAGGACACCACAACTGTGAAGCATATTCAAGATGGGGACGGACATAGGACCTGAATAAGGGTAACAACACCTCCTGATCTCGAGACCTAATATTACATAAAATAGAACAAATAATTTTATTAGATGTACTAATAACGAATGCATATGCTTGGAATATGTTAAGTCATCTGAAATGTTTATACCCAAATCCTTCTCATCATTAGTGGCACACAATGGTAAATCGTCCAGAATATACTGAAATTTAAATTATTAGAACCCAAATGCATTACTTTGCATTTTGTAGAGTTTAACTTCATGCCCCATTTATTAACCCAGGTACTAATAATATCAAGATCATGCTGAATACAAGATATTTGGTCTAAATTAGAACATGGTCCTCTGATCTTCACGTCATCTGCATATTTAATTGTAAATGAAAGGCAGGAATTAGTTAAATCAGATATAAAAGCCTGAAAAAGACAGGGGCCGAGAACCGAGTCTTGTGGAACACCACTTAAAACTTTACCAGAGTTAGAAAATGCCCCATTAATCATCACCTTTGAGTTCTGTTTGAAAGCCAATTATGAATCCATGTAATTATATGACTATTCATACCAAGACCTGTGAGTTTTGAATTAGAGCCCAGTGTGGCATGGTGTCAAAAGCTTTACTGAAATCAATAAAGACAATGTCACAGGCTAACCGGTTATCCAAACAAGAACTAAAATGTTCATAAAAGCAGAGCAAATTTGTCAGACAGCTTCTACCCTTTTTAAAGCCATGTTGTTCCAAATCAGATGCATCAATAATTGGGGCAATAATATCCTTTAGTAGACTTTCTAACACCTTACATATGGATGAAGTCAAACTAATTGGCCGATAATTTTCCCATAGATGTTTGATCCCTTCTCATGTATTGGTACCTAGCGCCTCTTTCCATTCACAAGGGATAAAATTATATTGTAAAAAGGTCGAATAAAAGTTTGAGTGGAAAGGCAATATGTTTAGATAGTAGGTAAAGTAAATGCCCTGCTATATTGTCTAGGCCTGAGCAAAATTTACCTTTTAGTAAGTGTAGTTTTTTAAGAATAGACTCAACTGAGAATGTGATAAAAGTATCTGATGGTGAAATCAAAGGTACAGGTGATTGAACTTCTGATGCAGAGAAAACTTCACAAAATTCATTATTAAATACATCAGCCATGGCTTTCGGCTCATGGAAAAGTATGTTTTCTGTTGTAAGAGGCCCCACCACACTTGGACTTTTCCTGAAGGAGTTTATATAAGAGTAAAATTGTTTGGAATTAGACTTACTAGCTGTTGTTGCCAATTTCATTTCTCATCTAGATTTGGCCCTACAGATGACTAATTTACACTTCCTACTTGATTTTAAATAGAATTCCCAATTAGAAGTTGTCCTATTCTTTAGGTAGTTATGATGTTTTTATTTTTGATATTAAACATTTTAGGCTGGATATTCAAAGGGTTCGCCATGCCTTAATAGGGTTCACCTCATAGTCGAAGTGTGTGCCATTCTGCGATATTCAGCAGGAGGCAGTTCGCCCCAAGTCATGCTGAGCAACAGCACAATGCTAATGAAGGCATGCTCAACGGAGGGGAGAGACCATGCATAAACTGCACAGCCCGATATTCAGCCAGGCTGTGCAGAGTTGGCTCTGACGCAACCCCAACCTGCGCCTGCACAACTTTGAGCAAAAAAAAAAAAAAGAGTAAGTCGAGGGCCACCCACAGGTGAGCTGCCATGTTGCAGGGTGCAACACAGCAGCTGCCACTGTGGGTAGCCCCTCCTGTGCCCCCCGCAGCCCGGATCGTGGGCATAATAGTAACTCCGACTGGCCCGATCAGGGCAAAACAGTAGTAATCCCACCCCCACTCAGCCCGATCAGCAGGCAAAACAGTAGTAATCCCACCCCACTAGCCCGATCGCGAGGCAGTACAGTAGTAATTCCCACCCCCACTGGCCCGATCACGGGCAAAACGATAATAATCCCACCCCCACTAGCTCAATCATGGGCAGAACAGAGTTCAACCGCCCAAAAGACCAATATCCCTGGTGGTCCAGTGGCCCCCCACCACCTGCGGAGTGACTAACACCACGGCGGGTGGCAGACCACCTGCCTGCCACCCACCGACTGACTGCTCGGTGAAACTGCACGCCCATTGGTTCAGGCAGAGCCAGTGTTGCCTTCCGCCGACCTGAGCAGTTCAGATATATAATTACATATCTGGACTGCCTTATCGTGATGGCATGTTGGCTCTTGCTCTCGACTCAATAGGCTTTAACTCACAAACATCATCAGTAAGCGGTGGTGTAACGGGCGGGCGGAGGAAGGCTGCCACCGGCTGATAGCGGGGCGGGGTGATGAAGATCGATGGGTGGGTGGGGTGAGAAACCACTAGATCGCAGGTACTGCGGACCTGGGGTTGAACTCTGTTCTGCCCGCGATCGGGCCAGTGGGGGGTGGGAATTACTACTGTTTTGCCCGCGATTGGGCCAGTCGGGGGGGTTCCCACTGTTTTGCCTGCGATCAGACTGCAGGGGGTGTCGGTCCCCAACGGCTGCTGCCTGGCAGGGTGCCAGGCGCAAGTCGTCGGGGATCGGCGCACCTGCATGCTAATGGCATGCAAATGGGGCCATAAGTAGATGCCAATGGCTCCCCCTGCGCCTTGCATGAATTATGGCCCCATTTGCATGTCACCTTTTGAATATCGGAAATTTGCGCATGGTGTAATGGAACTTGCGCCACCACATCTTGAATGCTCCACTCTGACCCCTTGCGGTGGTGCAAGTTCCACTGCGCCATGCACAGTGGCTGTGGCCAGGGGGTGATATTCAAAGGGTTGCTCAATAGCGCAACTCCGCTGAATATTGCCCCGCCACACCCCAGCACAACTTTTTGAGCAGCTAAGGGCTTGCGCCACAGAATGGCGAAAGTTGAATATCCAGCCCTTTATTGTTTTATTCATCCATCTAGGAGTCTGTTTCCATTAGAATTCTTATTTTTGATGGAATATAAGTATCAAAGAGTCGAAATAAGTGATTTGAAAAGTACCCAACTTTGATATAAGGACTGGTTTTCAAAAAAGATAACCAGTTTATTTTTCAAGGTATAGATTGATACTGTGAAGATCAGCTTTGTCGTACAGGTATATAATCGAAGAATTAGTATTAAAGACAATATGTCTCTGCAAGTTAAATAAAATAGAATTATGATCACTGCTGCAAATTGGTGATGAAATATGCACAACCCTAATATCTAAGGCGGTACTACTCAGAACAAGATCTAATATGTTATTCATCGGGTTGCAGAAGTTATCCATTGCTGTAAGTCCAATTCTGAACAAGTGGACAAAATGTATTACTAATACTGCTAGATGTTGTGAATGACTGCCAATTTATATCTGGGAGGTTGAAATCCTGTAATAATAACATAACCCATTTGAGTAGCTATTTCAAATTCGGAAAGAATGACGTCCATAATTAAACTAGATGAATTTGGGGGAACATAACATGTCCCAAGGATAATAAAATCCTGTTTGGATAGGAAAATTTTAAGCCAAAGACTCTCAGTCAGGAGATTATGAATTTTTATAGAACTAGAAATATTGACTGAGTTGATTTTATTGTTAATAAATGAGGCAACACCTCCACCCTTTCTTTCACTTCGATTTAGATAATAAGAGATATATCCAGGGAGTTGTTTGATCCAGTGGGAGTTATAATCATCCCATGTTTCACAAACCGTAATAATATCAAAATCCTTATTCGAAGTAGTAAGGCATGCCAGAGCATGTGTCATGCTGGGATAACGTTAGCCTTTGATGCATTGTGAGGGCATGAGGCCATAGCCCAAGTGCCTTTGACCACTTAAGTGACACTATCCAGTGTCACATGCCCTGAAGTGGCTCATTGCGATTATAAATGGATCCATTTAATGTGTTGTAAGTGAACTGCATTATGGGCATTAGTTTCATCGGTGAAGTTTTACTTGAATGACATTGCTGGAAAACTAGCTCTCAACTAATCGGTTTCAGCATTTTTCTGTCCATTTGAAAATCAGATATTTGACAGTGCTGTCAATGAGTCAGCCATCAGAAATTTATACCCACAGTTGTGCTCTATTTGACTGACAGCTTAAAGAAGCAGTATCCCTAACTTGTCCAAATGAATGCAGATCCTCAACCACTCAACAGGAATATTACGACCTGTGTCCCCTTTATGGAAGCAAAGGGTTAATAACAGTTGCTTGGTAGGTTGCATGACTACCTCTGGGGATGGAAGATTGGAAGGCCATGGATTCTAGTCTTACACCAGGAATTTGGGCTAAGTAAGTGATAAGACCCAACAGGGAGTGCAGTGTTGGAGATACCCACACATCCAGGCTGTAGTGAGGCCCAAAACCACAGGTGGAGGGCCTTCCAGTCACAGAAATGTGGGTATCTCCGAACACTGCACAACCTGCAGGGTTTTACTGTGCTTAGAAAAGGACCCAACACAACCTGTTTTCTAACCATGACAAGAAGGGGTTTTAAAACACTGCAAGAAATGCTGAGCAGAGCAGAGGCAGCACTGAACATAGCGGAGGGCCTTCAGTGTCAGCATAAGCTGCACTGTGGAAAGGTGAACCACATACCGGTCACCTCCTCCCCTCCCCAAGCGGTGATGACTGATACCCACCCCTCCTGAGTGCTGTAAGCCAACTGCTGTTATAGAATTTTTATAACCCATTTTCTAATACCTGTACTGCCACTTTAGTGCAGCACGGGGGTGGCACTGTTGAGGTGCCATCCTTCAGATGAGATGTTATACCAAGGTCCTTTTGCCTATCCCTGGTGGCTGTCCAGGTGGAAACTAGAGTTCCCATGACTCATGATAACAGTAAGGGATTATACCAGTGTCAGACCCAACATTCCTCCTGTCAGCAAAACATATCCTTGTAACCCTCTCTCCTCCCCAGGATGTACCTGAAAGGGAACTGTTGTAGCTCAATACTGCATAAAAATGACAAAGGAATTAGTAAACAAAATGTGCTGTATGAATTTGTGAGAAACCACAGTGTTCTGTTTTATGCTTCATTTTTGTTTGCTCAGTGAGGGCAGCTGCCCGTCCCTCTTCACGGGTCAAGGTCTGCAACAAGGGGCCTGTGTATTGTTCCCCTCCCCCAGCCAGTGGCTATGAATTAGGGCAACTGTTGTCTGAAGAATCCAGATGCCCTCACCTAATCTCTTCTGGGAGGGATAAACTGGTTAGGAAACATCCCCCCCACACACACCTAGAAATGGATATTTATTTCACATTTCGAATTGTTTCCCAAATCTCGACCTATAATGGGTCAGGTGGTTCGAATTTCAAATGACCTGATTTTGCATATGATTTAAATATCAACTACATGCAAATCATTTGCATATTAGAGGTCTGAGAACATTCCAAGAAAGGTATACAATTATGAACTGTTTCTAACCTTTTTTGTTTGAATATGACCTGTTATAAACCAGAAGCATAAAAAGGTTTACCCATCTCTAATTTCTTCACTGACACACCATTTTTACTGTTATAGCTCCCTGTCCACGTCTACTCTGTGCCACCACTATGCGTGCCACCAACAGCTGCCTGTGAGGGACAATGTTCATGAGCCTTCAGACTCCATCAATGCAGCTCCCAGACCAATCACTGGAAAACATGTTGGCAGTCTCAGTCTTCACACCAGAATGTGTGTCCATCTGCAAAAACAATCAAACACCTGGTACACTAAGGCCAAGGTGGAACATAGGATACCTACATGGACATCAAACCCACTGCCACCACACCATTATAACAGCCATGGATCTTCTCTGGGTTTTTCCCATACAGGTGTTTATGCCCAACAACCACCTGTCCAGCAGGATATATAGGATATGTGATGTGCCTTAATGCAATATGGACTTTATCTTCCTGGTGGCCAGTGAGCGCTTGACTTTCACGAGTGGCGAAGCCATGAGTGAGGTCAAAAGAGGTCTCTGACTACAAATGGAGATAGATTCCATATCACATAAACGCACATCACATGTGTGGTTATATAGTGAACATTAGTGTTTTGTGGTGAAAGTAAAAGCACTGATTCCTCGTGCTGGCAGAAGTCATGCAGCTGTAAAGAGCAGATGGTTGAATTAAGATCTGTGTGATGTACCCGAGTAGCTAGATAAATTTTTAATGACGTAATCTACTCTGAAGGTAAAAATTATGTAGCTACTTTGGGTTCTTAATAATGATCAAAGTGTTTTTATTTCAGTGAAAACGCTAATGTATAATGTATGAACCCTGATTTCAAGGATACACTCTTGTCATGCTGAAGCCACCATTCTGATGGCAACTTGCAATTTTATGTTTGCTTGGGCGCATGTGCAAGAAACATAGTGCCACCATACAAGTTTTAGTAGGTGTGGCACCCCACATCAATGCCCTGATCTTTTTGCAGGCGGCAGTGCTCTTGCCAGTGGTCGTCCAAGCTGTCTATGACAGCTAAGGATGGAAGGTCAGTGTCAGCAACTATCATTGCTGAACCATACTGATCTAGTTACCCTAGCAACACCTTCATCTTCAGTGGATTAAGTCTAAGCCAGTTAGCAGCAATCTAGTCTTGAATTTCCCTAGGGCATTTACTCAGCCCTGAGACTTCAATGCCCGTTTGGTGTATAAGACACATACAGCTGGGTATCATCACCATAACAATGAAAACCCAAGCCACAGCATCTAATGGTCTTCTCCAGCAGCAACATGTACATGGCAAACAACACGAGGCCAGGATCAACCCTTGAAGCATGCCACAGCAGAGCACAGCACTGTTCGAGACATAAGAGCCTTGTGCCTCCTGATGCCCTCTCCTGGATAAGTAGGACCCAAACCACGGTTACATTGTTACTGAGAGTCAAACACAGTACCTTAGTCAAACCAACAGCAGCCCATGGCCACCGTGTCAAATGTTGAGGAAAGGTCAAACAAGGATGGAACAACACCCGCTATCCCTTGCCAGGAAGAGATCATGGTGCACTGTTGACCAGCACAGTCTCAGTACTATGGTGAGGCTGGAAACCAGACTGGAAAGGCTTGTGGATGTCATATCTGTCCAGATTTTGCTCCAATTGTACCATTACCACCTTCTCAAGTAACTTCCCCAAAATAGGAAGGTTCGAAACAGACCTGTAATTTGAGAGATCATGGGGGTCCAATGCCTTCTTTTTTTTTTGTTGAGAAGAGGCTTCACCACTGAAGAGAATGGAAGGAAAGGAAAAATAACTCCCTAAAGGAACACCCAATGATCGTCACAGAAATCAGACCCATAGCCCCCCAGCACCCAAGAAGAAGACGTGTTTTCCCTGGATCCAATGTACAGTAAGTAGGAAGCAGTCCTGAGACCACCTTGAAGACACTATCCACCAGAACTGGCTCAAACTCTTCCCACAAAGATGGAGTGCCTCTGCCCACCATCAAATGGACACTGCCAACTGATGACAGGCCACATAAGGATATCGCAACCCAAACAGAGGAAACCTTCTCCAGAAAAAAAACATTAAACTTATAACTTTTCTGTGGAAAAGACTCTGCAGGATTGCAAACAGATCGAATTTAAATAATCTGTCCAGTGCTGAAGCATTGAGCTGGCTGGTTCTTTCCGGCAGCAATTACCCATGACAGGGATACTGACTTTTTCAGAGCGACTGCTTGCTCGCTGATACTCCTCATAATGGGCCCTCAGCACTAATCTGTCCTCATCAGATCTAGCCCTCCACCAACAATGCTCCAACTTCTGCCCCTTAGTCTTCAGCCTCCTCAGGTCATCACTGAACCACAGTGACCTGCGGCGGGAAATCAAGAAGCGAACATGGAGAGATGTCAGGGAGTCAAAGGCAGCTGTAAGAGCCAAGTTATAACCCTGCACAGCTCACTCAACTTCCCCAGCACAAGCTGTCCATGTACCTGAGATGTTCACTACTGCCAGGGTACTTTGAGGCTCTAACTTCTGAACTGGATGGTAACTGACCAACTACACTGGGAAGCATGCCACTCCACTTTTTGTCACTGAGATGAGGGACGTGGACATTTTAAGACACTCAAAATGAGGAACAATAAGGGACACAGACCCTCAGAATGAGGGACACATCCTCAAACATGGACATACATGCTCAGAACACTGTGGCAACCATTGTGTTTACTTGTACAAAGTTTATTTTTGATTTAGCATCTTGGAATATTATGAATTTCTGCTTTAAAGTTTGAACTTACAGCACATGCTCTGTGTGGGTAGCTGCTTTTCTATGAGGGATGGATGAGGGACAGAGCAATTTTAAGGGGTAAAATGAGGACATCCCTCGTAATCAGGGACAGTTGAGAAGTATGCTTGGAAGGTAATTAAATGGGGGCTCTGCAAAGGAACTGCATGGCATGATGAACCAACCAAGCAACAGGATCAGTCTTGACATTATTAAGGCCATGCTGGTGGGTACCAGTGGCAACCGCCTGTATGAGGCCCAGTGAAGACATCCTCTGGAGGAACTGCATTCCAAAAAGAGATGCTTCAACATCGACTCAGGCACCGACATCACTCAACACAAAGTTTTGGAGCTCAAACCACCAAGTTGGCCATGAAGCCCTTTAACTCCTGCAATAATTCCTTTCCACATCCCAGAGAGGGGCTCTGGTTACTTTATGAGGGGCTCTTGTCACTAGGAAAGGGTCTCTGGTCACTGGGGGAGGAGCACTGGCCACTGGGAACCAGGCACTGGTTATTAGGAATGGGGCTCCATCCACTGGGAGAGGGACTCTGGCTACTGGAGATCTAGTCACTGTGAGAGGGGGTCTGACTGCTGAGAGAGGGGCTCTGGTCCCTGGGAGAGGAGCTCTGGCCACTGGAGGGGCTCTGACTGCTGAGAGAGGGGCTTTGATCGCTGAGAGAGAGGTGAATAAAATCCTTATTGTAGAATTTTATACTGCAGATGTTTAAGGTGATGAACCTAATTTCACAGTGAGTCAAGGTGTCCCAGATCTGCCCTTCACACAAAAATTCTTATTCTCTCACTCACCATGTATGTACAAAAAGGCAAGGAGGAATCCTGTTTGTCAGAACAGATTTCAAGGACCAGAATGTTTGTGGGGAACAGTAAAATCAGTCACGTTGACAGTTTGCTTTGTTCTCTGCAGTGAGCAGCCAACAAGCTTCAAATACCTGAGCAGCAGACAGCAGCAGTAGCTCATGTCTCCCCAAGACCTTCTTGCTTGAGGCAGTGTTTTACAATTAACAGACAGCGACATAGTGACATACATCAGAGAGAAACCAGTATATTTCCGAAATTTAGTACAAGCGCTTTGCTTCGAAAGCAAACTGCTGCTCTTGCATCTGCAGTGCTAACCCCAAGCCTCATTTCACTTCTGCAGCAGATATATATAGAGTACACCACTATGGACCCATTTCCTCTTCTTCTCTCCTGATATGATCTGCATTTCTATGACAAGGGCCAAAGTTTGCATGCAGCTGTATCTCAGTCAAATACTGCTCTGTTGTTTCTATGACATGTATGCAAATAAAATGAAACAGAACTCACGTACTAAAGAAACAGCTCATGTTATGGCGAAAATGCTGTCCTACACAATGCATTTTTATTCCCTCTCAGATTGCCCATTTTTACCGATCTTGTAAGATGTTCCCTTATACCCATTTTTGAGTCTGATATAGTACTTGAAGACTTGAAATAGTTAACTGCAATGCTCCAGATAAGGTGAGATACCTTTTATTGGACCAACATAGATGTAACAAAGAAAACCATGCTTAAGCTTTCGGACCAACCAAGTCCTTCCTCGGAAGCTTGGTTGGTCCGAAAGCTTAAGCACTGTTTTCCTTTGTTACATCTATTTTGGTCTAATAAAAGGTATCAAACCATTTGTTTCTGGATCTGTTTTAACAAGGACCAATACAGCTACTAAACTAATTCTGTATGTCCAGATATGGCAAGTACTGGCCCATTTTACTCACTATATTTTAAGAAATACACTTCAAAAGATTTTGTAGTGATACTCACCCAACCCTTGGAATTGCTCCATACATACTTCAAAAGGAGCTGTTTTCACAAGTTTTAAGGTGTTTTTTTCATCAAAATTATATTTTACTCACCAAATGTCAAAAATGGTGAGTACATTGCTCTTGAATGCCATTGTCATCTGGAGTACTGGTTAACGGAGTGCTCCTTTAAAATGGCTACGCAGGTTTTGATAAGTATTTTTAGCTGTATTTGAGCATCCAGATCCTGATTTTCAATGATCTGAAAATTGTTCACATGTTCCTGACATTTGTGTGCAATTCTATGTTTCCATATTCTATTTATACTCCTTCGTCCAAGACAGGCTGGGCCCCCTTCAACCCTGCCCCGCCGACCCCCGCCATCCGACATCCCAACGAGACTTACCTAGTGGCCTGAATACCCACATGGATGCCCTCCCCCCGTAGTGGGGTCAGAAGGGGAGAGCGGTCCACCCCCCCACCTCCCCTCCCCAAGCACAAATCCAGTTCTTGGTCTCCAGGTCCTGGCGATGTGGCGGGTGAGGGATCGGCAGGCAGGGCTTCATACAAGCCCGTCCTGACACCATTTTGCTCTGTTTTCTCCCTTCCCCATGCTGGGGCACACTCGACAACATGCACACGTAGAGGTACACTGGAAGCACATGCTGTGAAGTCCCACAGCAGCACCCTTGTCTGCTACTCCCATCCTGCACTGCCACCAAGCCTTCACCTGGAGGCAGGTATTCAGCAGAGCAAGAAGTCCTCCCTCCCTCCCTCCCCGGAAGAGAAGAGCAGTCTTTCAGATGCTCGATCATCCCCCCTCCCACCCCAGCAACCCGTGCTCGTTTCCAAACATGGGTCACCAGCATGGAGTGAGGTCTGGCGTCCAGTGCCTCAACCCTCAATGCCACCAGGACAGCTTTTGTGTGCCATTTTTACACAGGTTATCTTTTTGCAACCATTTTCCCAGTATACGGCGCTTGTGGCCATTTTTCAGTGCGTATGGTACATGCCCTGTATGACCAGGCATATCACGTGCACAAACAGGGGAAAGTGGTGCCACTGCAGTGAAACTGCTGATTACAGCAGTTTCTCCGCTGGTCACTGGTGATGTGCTTTTACCACACCAGCGACTTGCACAGCTGACTTCATTCCTGGGACCTTTGAAAACTGGGCCCCCATTATTTAACATCACTTTTCTTGTCATGAAGGTGACCTAGGATGCAACACAAACTGCTCTCTCTTTTTTTTGTTAATATTTTTTTATTAAAAAACATTTTAAGTGCTGAGCTTGACAAGTTTACATAGAGGTATGACAGTATTTCACAGAGTAGAGGATAAAGCAGTTATTACAGTAGTTATGCCTGCTGGACCCCAGCCTCCCTGGTACAGTGGTCAGGGGAGGGAAACCCTAATGTTATATAGCTATCCTGACAATCATCTCAGGTCTCTGCGGGGGAATGGAATGAGGGTAGGAGATAGTCCTCATACTCATCTAATTGCCAATGGAGTTTGTTCTAGCGTACAACCACATCAACCTTCATAACCTCCAGAAATTATGATTCTTTCACCACGTGCGAATCCCTCCCGTCCATCCTGCCCCCACCCATTTAAACCATGTGACATTATATCACCCACCTGGTCCACCTAGACATAATTCATATATATACAGAGTGTATGTTTCCATGCATACTCACACCAGACATGGGAGGAGGTTGTTCTTACTGCCTCACAACATCCCCTTCATTATAAATAGTGGAGATAAGATGCAGTGTCAACTGGGTTCCAGCATGAGTGGCTAACACTTGAATAACTGGGGCTGATTTGGACTGGTCCCTTGGGTCCAATGACCAAGTGTGAAAATCATGTTTTGAAGATACTGAATAAAAATCTCTGCATCCCAAGCCAAATAGCCTCTGAAGCTCAGCAAAAGGTTTAAAAACTGCACCCCCACAATGCTGGCCTACGAACAGTAAGTTGTTCTGCTGCCAGTCCTGATAGGTATGGTCAATGCGGGCTGAAGGGAAATCTGAAAGTTGAGCCAATAGACATACACACCATATTTGTGCAGACAGCTCAAACATGGTCACTATGTCCTGCCACACTTACTGCACCCCATGAAGCCACCCAAATATGTAGCAGGTTATATCTCAATATGGCAGGATGTCCCTCTCTGCATCAAGCCACTGGGGACTCGGTCCAGTGGTATGCCAGATAAAGAGATTGCAGATCTATGTTGCAGCATAATAAAGCTGAAGATCTTTACCTTGGGGAGTTGTAAGATAGTGAGGCGCACTGGCAGCCTCCTTCCTTGTCAGAGAAACCTAGAAATTGTCCTTCTCCACCTTTGCTAGTCCACTAAGGGGGCAGGAAGAGGGACATTCTGGAGAAGATAGAGCAGTCTGGGCAAAACCACCATTTTGACTGCATCCACCCACTGTACCAGCCCCAAGGGTAGAGTATGCCAGTTGTGTAAATCAGCAAGTATTTGAGGGGAGATGTGTCTGTAATTAACCTTGTAAAGGGTTTCCAAGTCTTTAGGGAATTTATTCCTAAATATTTCATATCAGTAAGGTCTCACCAAAATGAGCAAATCTGACTCAAACTGGATGTCAGGGCATAGTACAATGGGAGGAGTTCCATTTTTGTCGCATTAACTTTATAAGGAGAGATGAGGCTACACTGATGTAGGATCCAAAAGGCCTCAGGAGGCGTTGTTTTGGGGCTGGTAATATACAGCAGCACACTGTCCGTATACAGCGCTATTCAATGCTCCTGCTCTGCCAACTGCAGGCCCTGGAAGGCTGTGCTCTCTCGTATTGCCGGTGCTAGAGGCTGAATGTAGAGCACACACGAACTGCTCTCTGACCTTATGGGATGCAGGAGACATCAGGAGTAAGTTCGGGTCACAAAGCTTTCTGACATGGTAAACATATAAAATTGTGGCACTACATAAATATATATGGGATATGCCAAGGCCCTACCACAAATATGACTGATATTCTCTGAGTACAGTTTGATCTTATGACATCCTGGTGGTAGTGATATCATGAGTTAAACTACACAAGAGAATAGAGGCCATAAGCATATTCAATTCATGCAATGCCCGACTTCATTTAAGAAATTTTTTTTGTGAATTTTGTTTACATTTTGGTATGTACGAGCATTTTTAGGATGACCGAGTGGCTTTCTGTTGGGATGACACGGCTGATGCAAAATCATGCTTTTGTGTATGTCAGCGCGTCATGTCTCCATGAATTTGCTGTGCGAGGCAGCAGGTGGAGAGCCGGTGGGTCGCTGTAGCGAGTTCCTGTTTATGAGCATCTGGGAACCTTCGCTTCATTGCCGGCATGAAGTTGGACAAAGTGACGGCTGGGGAAGTGCACCCGTGAGTGTGTGTGTAGCACTGAAGTAAGGACTACAAAAACTGTGAAATAGCTCTAATCTCTTGCACCATCGCCAGTAGCTTCACTGGTGTAAGGAGAATGTGGCTGGGAAGAAGAAAATATTTTGGCAGCTTTCCAGTTTCTTATTTTGCGCTCTGAATTTTGTGTGAGGCACAGTGCTGGTTGGGAAAATAAGCCAGCAAGCGGGCATTAGGCGATGAGATATGGGACTGGGAAAATTGTGAAAGATCTACACTAATGCAAGGAGAATGTGGGCAGGAAGAAAAAAAGAGCTTGGCAATAATTTATTTTTTTTTATTTTGTAGTGTCAGTTTGTTGTCTGAGGTCAGGGGAGAAAGTGAAAGTACTGGATGTGTGTCAGGGAACGGTATGAAACAGATATTACATTTTTGCAAGAGGCTTGTCTCTTGGGTCCTGAACATCTGTAGAAGTTTCCTCCTATGGAAATGGGGTGCGAAGTGGGGGGGGGAGTGAGTTTGATTTCCCACTCTACTCCTTTCCTACAAGAAAAGTTATTGGATCCTGAGGATGGTTTGTAAAAATTGATGGAGCCATTATATGACTCTCCCATTACATTGGCAAATGTCTATCTCCACCCCGGGAAGAACTAAGCAGGTTATTCTTTTATTTTATTTTATTGTACTACGTCATCTTTATTAAAAAGAACTTTTCAACAAAGTACAAACAATCAGAGAACTATAAACTTACAAACAGACAGTAATGTGCAGTATTCCAGCTATAGAGTAAAATTTAAATCTGGTACAGCAATTAATTTGAAAACACATAACACAGCAGAATCAACAATATGGCACAGTTGATCAAAGGATATCCTCTCAGCATCCCCTTAGCAAGGAATCTCAGTACAATGTAATGGTTCTTTATCTCATATGTGGCAGGTGTTGGGGGGCATACTTGACAAGTTGTTCGGGGAGAAACCTTTCCTCTTGTAAAGGAAATCTAGGATCCAAGGAGCACCAGGAAGGCTATATAAGGCACGCAATAGTAGGAGGCCAAGGTGTTCCTCACCAGATGTGAATATTTATTTAATTTCTAATAAACTGTTGCAGCTTTTGAAGGGGCAGTTGCTTCAGGGAGGCTTAATTTAAGATTAAATCAGGCATTGGATTTGACCTCGCAAAATAACTCCAGATTACTTCAACTCAGAAGTTACAGTATTTAGGACTACAGCAGAACATTTGGTACTAATGGACATATGGTGCTTTCTGTTTCCCTTTGGGCAATAATTCTCACATTATTCCACTCATCACAGAAGCTATGCTAGATCCAGAACACTTTTCTACTATACAGGACATGTTGTATGGCTCAATAACCCTTTTGGACATTGCTCCCCTCTCCCTGAAGGTAGATCTTGAGGAAACCCCTTAGGAACAAGCAATGGCATTTCAACAATACTATTGAGAAACACAGAATTTGTGAATTTATTTTCGGAGTAAATAGGGGTGATCGTGAGAGAGAACAATGTAGATGGGGGTCTCCCTGTGGATTTTGTGGGATACTTTAAAAACAGGGTACAGAAACAATCACAGCTTTGATTCGGCTCTGGCAAAATAAAAATTCAGCTCAAGATGTCTCCCACTCCATCACTACAAGGAGGAGGTAGAGGGCATCCATATACTGGATCAATGATGAAGTTAGACAGAACTTAAATCTCAGTATGTAATCGTGGAATAAGTTTAACTTTAGGCCTTGCGAGGGTTGCAGGGAAGGCTGAGGGATGAAAGAAGCATAAAAAAATGCACTCCAGTTTTTATTTGTTCAAATGTTTTTTATGTAGACTAATGTTCTTGTTGTACTTGTGCAACACAACAGTCTGGTCAAGCTGGTACTAAATTCCGCAAAGATCAACTGACATTGGAGGTACCATGATGGACACCTACAGTGGAAGGATCAGCTGAATGTAGATGGGACAGGCAAAGTGAACAATATGTTGATACCGAAGTAAGCCATGAGTTCAGTGTAAGACTAGTTCGTGTCACAAGACATCTGTGAAAAAGACCTTTTAATGTGCAATAGTACGTCTTGTACAGCTTCAGTTTAAACTTGGTTCTGTAACAGTAGTAGTTTCAGTATGGTTGGATGTGTACTATACTTTTTTCAATAAAACTTACCAAAAAAAAAAAAAACGGCATTAAGGGGGAGATAACTGTCTACGTGGCCCATAAAAGATAACTTCGGGATAAGAAGATGGTACATTTAATTGAAATGCTGTAGACATTGCAGCTTCTTTATTCTAGAGGGAATCGGGTACTGGAGAAGCAATTTATTCAGATAAAGCTCAAGATACAGAAACTGCTAAATTATCAGGTAGACCAGAACTTTCAATATGCCAAGCAGTATTATCGTGAGGAAAGAGCAATGGGCAAGAAATTTAGCACCTAAACTCCAGATGAAAAAGAGACAAGCAATTGTTACTTTGATTCAGAACTCTAGTTCTGGTAAACTTGAGCACAACACTGAATTACGGAAGTCCTGACACAGCACTACCAAGCATTATATCGAGAGTCTGATATGGTCACACAGGGCCTCATTGCACACTTAGATACTGTTCAGATGGATCAGTTGCTTGCTCCGGTGACCTGAGAGGAGTGAAAAGCATTGTTAGAAAGATGAATAATGATACATGTCCAGGACCAGAAGGATAACCAGTGGAGGCTGTTTTTTTTTTTAGTTTAAGAAGTGACTGCTACTGTTTTTATTGAGGGCCTTTTTTGAGTATATTGCAGGGTATCCTCCCCCCATTACTTGGAACATGCCTACGAGCGCTGTGATTTTAAAACCAGGAAAAGACCCGATCTAGCCTGCATCTTACTGGCCTATTTCAGTTTTAAATTTAAATGATAAAGTGTTTATGGCAATTTGGTCCAAAAAAATTGACACAATAGTCCCCTAACCCTTGACGTGGACAGGGCCAGTTTTATTCGACAGCGCCAGACCCAAGATAATATAAAGTGTACACTGCATCTGCTACAGTATGTGTGACAATGTGTTATCCTTATAGTGCTGAGGCATTCAACAGGGTGTCCTTGTCCTTTATTTGGGATGCCCTGTCGAACTTTTGAATGCCGAAGCAGTTTATATCAATGGTGTGGAGTTTTTATGCCATGCCCCAAGTATATGCAAGGATAAATGCTTCATTATCCCCTCCTACAGCCCTATCAGATGCCTCTTCACCAGGGTTGCAGGAGGGGATAATGAACCATTATCCCTTCCTAGAACCCTGGCGAGAGTCACCCGATAGGGCTGTCCTCTCTCCCTCTGTTATTTGTCCTTTACATAGAGCCATTGGCTATGGAACTGAGGAGATTCCATTGGGCGCTAAACAGTATAAAGTTGCGTTGCATGCTGATGACTTGTTATTAACACAGCTTTCCCCTGCTATTTCACTTATTGAGGTTTGGAAAGAACTACCTAGATTTGAAGAGATGGCGGGTTTTAAATTAAAGCATGCAGAGAATGGAAATCCTGCAATTTTCTGACAATCAACTGCAGGAATTTAAGAGTTTGTTACAGTTTAGATGGAATCAGGGGAAAATGTAAGTATTTGTTGGTAAGTTTACCTAAAGTCTTTGCTAAATTTGGAATGTTTACATTTTGAAGCACTAGCTCAGCAGTTAATGATGGCTTTACATTAGTGGAATTAGTTATTTTTTTTTCTTCTTGGATTGAAATAATTTGTATAAATATGCTACCGCGTATTTTATAGTTTTTTCAAACTCTTCTAATAGTTCTGACTGAAATACATTTTCAGGTACGATCTAAGATGGCATAAAGGTTTATATATGGAGAGTTATCGATGCATAAAATAAAGGGTACGACGACTGCCAAGATAGAAGGAAGGAGTCAGTGTCCCCAATTTCCTGTATTATTCACTAATCATTAGCTACACAACTTCATACTATCTATCTATGGATTTCCAGTTCCTATCAGGCCCACTGAAAGAGTATTGAATGTAATATTAAAGATCTCTATAATACCAATAGATATTTATTTTTTAACCCGTTGGGTAGCCTGGGAACCAGAAGTTTTACAAGTTTTATGGCAGTGACATTCCAGCAATGGAATAAAAGTTTTGGTATTGTCATCCTTTATGATATGCTTTTTCATGGTAAAGCCCTGGCATACGATTCAGATTTTACCCAGAGTCTTTTCGAGGATACTGCTGTTCCAACACACAGGGTTTTGTTTACCTCTTTCAGTTTTTGACTGATACTGGAGTACTTTAATTTCAAGAGTTGGAGGAAGAATTCCCCTTGACTCGGAAGACTGTTTCCAGTATTTGCAGGTACGTGCATACTTGTTGGGATTTGAGTGGGAATGCTCTCAAATACCCTGACACCACTCTTGATGGGGGCAGATTTTAATGGGTGTTTTGAAGGTTAGTTCTGGAGCAAACTCATAGGAAACATTTAAAAGGCTATCCAGCAGCATAGTATGGAGTCCACAGTACATATCCTGAGTAACTGGATTACTAAATTTGGGGAAAAATATTCCACAGACCAATGGTTAAATTAAGCAATTTTCTCTCTGAAGGTAACATATTTGAATATCGGGAGCCAATACACCTGAACAGGTAGAAATAGATATTTTAAAGCTCCTGCAATTCAGGCAAAATTCATGGGACCAGGGAAGGATAAATACTTCAGAAACTGCAGCAATCCTAGGGCAGACAATGCTCATATTTTGGAGCTGTCCCCTAATCAAGGACTACTGGGGGCAGAGATTAGGCTTCAGTTTCACAGGAATTGGAACAAGTGCACTATTTTAAGTATTTAGGCATAAATCTGAACACAACTTTGTCCTTTGCTAAGCATACAGATCAGACTATAAAGAAACTTAATATTAGGCTGGGTCCTGTTACACAGAAATAAAAAAAAATACTTTGGAAGCTCGTAAGTCAGTGCTGAAAGTTTACTACTTTCAATGCAATGGCACTTACAATGGCATGGCAACAGAGAGCGCACTGGAAAGGATGAGAACTGCATGTCATAGAATATGCCATTTTGTGTTAGATGTAAAAAGGGACTGTCATCATTGTGATTTGTATCAAGAGACTGGATTGGTTTTTATTGAAAGCTAGAATTTTATTTATTTGTTTATTTATTTCAAAAGTTTCACCAGGAAAAGCATACTTATCTGAAAATAGCTTATTTCCAAATGCATCCTGGGGGAAAGGGGAAGAGGAGAGTAATATATAACAAACATAAGCAAGTAATTACATGACAAGTATGAGGACTAAACAACAAACACTAAGCTACAACATATAGGCATTTTAACAATATATGTTCAAATATGGGGGTATTTTAAGCAAGATGCAATGGAGGAGGTGATTACAACCCAGGGGGGTGTCAAGGAGGAGCAAATAAAGCGCAAAGAGCAATAGGAGGCAGAGGTAAAGAAGGCTATCCATTGGGAATCAGGGAAGAATGGATCCAAGATGCCAGGGTGGTGGGGGCAGTAGAAGGGGTGGCCAAGAGGAGATCAGGGGAGATGGGGCAGCAGGTAGCAAGTAGAGGAACATGGACAGCTATCAGGTGCAATTGCAGGTATGAGTCAAGAAGTCATGGAGAAGGGAGGAGAATGAGCACTGGGAGAAGGCAGAGTGGATGTTTAGGGGAAGAGAATTCCGTAGTTTGGGGGCATGGTAAGAGAAAGCAGCCTGGCCGCTGATGATTTATTTGAAGGGAGTGCAAGGCAGCAATAGCCAGAGTTATGAAGGGTGTAAGAGGAGGGTGGAAAGGAGACGAAGAGGAGGGGAGGAAGCCTAGCCAGTATTTAAAGATAAAGGAGGTGCAGTAAGCGAGGCATCTGGCTTCAACGGAGGGAAGGGATAGGGAGGAATAGAGGGGCAGTGGTGGGTATGGGGTGGCCAGTCCAAGGCAAAATGGCAGAAGGAGTGAAAGAGGGGTCCAGTCTGGCTAGGGTAGACTTAGGAGCAGAGCTGTAGACAATGTCACCAAAGTTGAAAATGGAGAGGATCATTTTCTGGACAATAGCTCGACGAGCAGAAAGAGGAATGCAACATCTATTCCTGTATAACGCACCAGGTTTAGGGTGCAGTTTTTTGTGGATGGCATCCACATGCCCAGAAAAGTCAAAGTGACAGTCAAGCCACACTCCTAGGTAGTTAAATGAGGGGTCATCATCAAATGTGGCCCCATCTAAGGTGTTGGAGGGAAGAGCAGTAAGCTTTGTGAGCTTCAGTCCAGCACCAAAGGTAATAGAGACCATTTTCTTGGCACTAAGTGATAACTCACTAATTAGACCGGAACCACTGCGTGACATTGTTGAAGTCCAGTTGGAACCTGGCCATCAGGTCAGAGGAGCAGGTACCAGAGGTGAATACTACAGAGTCATCTGCGTGCATGTGGATGGATGAAGAGTTGCAGTCAGCAGGGAGGTCATTCAGGAAAACTGAAAAGAGTATCAGACCAAGGGCAAATCCTTGGGGGACACCAGTACAGACAGGGAGTTGGGGGGGATCACTAATTCTAACTGATTGAGTCTACCCACAAGATAGGAGCATAACCAATTAGTAAAGGAGTTGGAAAGCCCCACTGCCTTAAGCTTGTCAAGGAGAAGGGGGTTGGCTACGGTGTTGAAGGCTTTGGCTAAGCTAACAAAGTTGGCTGAGGTGATAAGGCCCTGATCCATGATTGAGAGAATGGAGTCAGTGAGCTGGAGAAGGGAGGAATGGAATTTACAGAAACCAGACTGGAATGGGGTGAAGAAGGAGGAGGAGAAGTTGAGGAAGCAGGAGACCTGAGCCAACACAAGGTGTTCTTGAAGTTTAGCTAAGGTGCACAGCAGGGAGATAGGGTGGTAGTTGCCAGGATGGGTGAGGTCTCCGCATTTGGGAAGGGTTATGATGGTGGCCTGTTTCCAGGCATCGGGGACAGAGACAAGTGAGAAAGAGAGGTTAAGAAGGGAGGTGATAAGTATGGCAATGGCAGGGGTAGAGAGATGGAGGTGTTTGTTGTCGAGTCCATAAGGGCTTTTGTCCTTGAGAGGATTTAAAGCCAAAAAGGCTTTGAGGGTGCCAGTATTAGTGATTGGAGAGAAGGAGGGAGACGGGTGGCAGGACGGGGGGAGGAGGAGGATGGGTAGGGAGGAGGGAAGGAGGACAGAAGGGAAGATGCACAGGAAGTGAAGAAAGAGCTGAACTTGGAGGCAATATAGAAGGGGTGAGAAATAAGGATGTTCCTACCTTGAGGACAGGGGAGGAGGACTGGGTTGGGGGAGAGGAGAGGGCATGGGTGACTTTCCAGTACTTCGAGGGGTGGCTAAGGTTGCTCTGGAAGGTGGAGGTGAAGTACTTAGCCTTGGCAAGCCTAGTGGCTCTGATACAGGAACTGAGAAGAGCTCAGTGCCTAAGTAAGTCGGCAGGGGAGCCAGAGGACTTGTGAGACTTCCAGGCAAGGTCACGTGCACATAGGCAGACCAGTAACTCCACAAAAATCCAAGGGAGATGGGAATTTCAGACCTTGATATTCCTAAAGGGGGCATGCCAATCCCAAAATTTCAAGGTATTTGGTATTGACGTAGTTAAGGGAGAGTTACTGGAGCTAGCCGAAGGGATGGGTGACCAGTCAGTAGCTATCAAGTCTGCATGGAGGGCGGATAAGTCTAGTGACTGGATGGACCGGATCTGGATTGGAGGCATTTGAGAGGGGGGCCTTCGAACTGTGTATTTTGCACATGCAGTAGACCATGTGATGGTCACTAATGGCATCAGTGAGGGTGCTGGCATACTAACATACTATGAAGCCAGCAGAATAGGCCTATGGTCTATCAAGTCTGCTCACTGGTCAGTGCCTATGCAGGGCACCAATCTTTAGCCCTCCCTCCCACCCAACAAGGACCCTATTTCCAGCAGGGCTCCTGGATGCACCTCCTGTACCTATCCCAGTCCTCTTCAACTCCTCCACAGTAGTAGCAGCCACCAGTTCTCTGGGCAACATTCAGGGCTCCACTACTCTCTCAGTGAAGTAGCGCCTCCTTGTTTCCCCCCTCTCAACCTCATGGGGTGTCCGCTGGTGGCCCCCGGTTCCCTTAGCTGTAGGACCCTCTTAAGGCTTACCCTATTGTTCCCCTAGAGATACTTGAAAACCTCTATCATATCCCCCCTGTCTCTTCTCTCCTCCAACAAGTATAAGTTGAGCTCCCCCACTCGCTCCTCATAGGGCATTTCCCCTAGCCCCATTACCTTCCTAGTCACTCTCCTCTATGCCCTCTCCAGTAACACAATGTCCTTCTTTAAGTAGGGATGCCAAAACTGCATGCAGTACTCAAGGAGTGGTCTAACCAGACTATTGTACAGCGGAAGGAGCACCTCACTACTCCTTGAGGTTATCCCCCTGGCTATGCACCCCAGCATTTTATTTGCTTGTGCCACTGCCCTTCTATACTGCTCTGAGTTGTTTATTTTGGCGTTACCACCACACCAAGGTCTCTTTCCCCTCTTGAAACCTGCAATGTCCCCCCTCCCCCAAGGTATGAGTTGGGTTTTTGGCTCCCAGGTGAAGAACCCTGCATTTTGCAGCATTAAACTTTAGTTTCCATAATCTTGACCACCTCCCTAGAGTCTCCAGGTCCTCCTGGGAGGTCCAACTTTCCCTCCTCCTCATCCAACAAGGCCCACAGTTTAGAGTCATCCGCAAAGAGACTCATCCTGCTCCTGATACCATTTCTGATGTCCATGACATAGGTATTAAATAGGAACAGACACAGCACCGACTCTGGTACCCCACTTGTGACTAACCTTGAGGATGAGACCTCCCCCCCCAACCTCACCCTCTGTACCCGCCATGCCAGCCAGTTTCCTATCCACCTGCCCATCCTCCTCCCACCCCCATACTCTCCAGCTTCTCCGGTAGCCTGCGAGTGGCACAGAGTCAAAAGCCCTGCTGAAGTCCAGAAAGAGGACATCCACTGGCCTGTCCTGATCCAGCGCCCTTGTTACCCCTTCATAGAACTCCACCAGATTTGTCTGGCATGATCTGCCATTAACAAAGCCATGCTGGTAAATGTCTATGTGCCCCCGAGCCCTCAGCACCCCCTCTATCCTTTCCTTCAGGATGCTCTCCATCACTTTGCCCACTACCGTCAGGCTAACCGGCCTATAGTTACCCGGCTCCTCTTGTGGGCCTCCCTTGTGGATAGGCACAATATGGGCCATTCTCCAGTCCTGAGGTACCCAACCAGACTACAGGGAGGAGTTAAAAAGATCTGCTAGGGGGTGGCCAGGGTATCCGCCAGCTCCCTGAGCACCCTGGGGTGGATCCCATCAGGGCCCGGTGCCTGGTCCCCTCTTAGGGCCTTGACTGCATCCAACACCCTACCTCTGGGTATTTCCTCATCCTTTTCCCCCTCTTTGACCCCCATAGCGCCATCCCCCTCTCCTACTGGTGCTGCTCTCCATCCTCCTTGGTGAAGACAGAGGCAAAAAGTAATTTAGTACCTCCACCTTCTCTCCCACCTACCCACCCCCTATCCTGAGCCAACTGATCTAGCCTTCCTCTTTCTTCTTTCGCTGATATACCTAAAGAACCCTTTTTTCCCCTTTTTGTCCCCTGTGCCAATCTCAGCTCTGCCCCCGCCTTAGCCGATCTCACCACCCTGGTGACTCTTCTGGCTGCCATATCATACTCCTCCTTGGATATAGCCCCCTGAGAGCATTTATAATGACTATAAGCAGCCTTTTTCTCCCTCACTGCATCCTGGACCTCCTTCATCCACCAACTCGGCTTCCTAGTTTTGTCCCCCTTACGTCTTTCCCTTGTGCAGGCCTTGGTAGCCTCCAGGAGCCTTTTCTTTATTAATTCCCATCATGCCTCTGTGCCCATGCTTGGGCTGATCCCATCCAAATAGTCCCTCAGGATCCGCTCCATCCCCCCAAAGTCCGCCCCTCTGAAATCCACCATGGTTGTTCTTGTGTGCGCTACCCTGCCCCCTAGTTCTAGGGAGAACCAAACCGTGGCATGGTCACTACCCGCCAGTGGGTCCCCAACAGCTAGGTCCCTGATGAGCTCCCCATCTGACAGGACCACATCCAGGATGTGCCCCACCCTTGTCGGCTCTTTCACCAGCTGGGTAAGGAACGCATCCTGGAAGATGTCCAACAGATGTTGCTCCTTGCTCATTGAGGACGCCATGGTGCCCCAATCTGCTCCTGGCATATCCAGGTCCCCCATCACCACAGTTATGTCCTTACCTCCACCACAGTGGTCCATAAGGTTAGCCACCAGGCCATCCTCCTGTTCTTCCTCCTGCCCAGGGGGTCTATATACCACCCCCATCTTTACCCATTTTCCACACTGAGCCTGCAGGGAGACTCAAAGAGCCTCTACCTGATCTCCTGCTTCCTCCACCTTGCTTATCGCTTTGCTATCCCAGATGATAAAAGCTACGCCCCCTCCCCTCCCCTCTATCCCTTCTGCAAGTGGTGTAGTCAAGTATGTTTAGGTCCCAGTCATGTCTGGATGAGGCCCACGTCTCCGTGACTGCCACCACATCCACCCCTCCTCCACCATCAGCACCTGCAGATATGGCATCTTATTTCCCATGCTCCTGGCGTTTATCAGGACCACCCTCAAACCTGTCCCCTTGCCTTCTTTTCCCCCACCCTGAGGCCACCTTGCCTTCTGCCTACCAGGACCAACACTTTCACTATCTGTTGCTCCTGCCCTGTGTCCCCACCCTCTGCCAGTGAGAGAAGGCCAGGGCCTTCCTCTCCCCCCCCCTCACAAGTTTAAACCCCACCTGGAGTGGATGAACTCTGCCAGTCTCAGCTGCAGGACCTCTTTTCCCTCACTGCTAAGGTGGAGCCTGTCCTCAGTGAACAGATCCTTGTCCTCCCAGGTTGCTCCCCAGTCTCCTACCCACCCATGTCCCCTGGTCTCGCGCCATCTGCAGAGCCATGCATTTATATCCTGTATCTTCTGCTTGTTTTCTACACTGGCCCTGGGCACTAGCAGGATCTCAGAGAAGGAGACCAAGCACCCACATCCTGACACACTCTGGCCAGCTCTCTAAACCTGGCTTGTATCTCCAGCTCACTGTTCCCATGTATATCATTTGTACCTAAGTGTATTAGTATGTCAGGGGTACCACCACACTCCTGAGCTAGAGCATAGATGTGATGTTTTGCCTGATGCACCGTTAGGCCAGGTATACTCCTTGACTTAACACCACAGGAAGCCCTCCTTCCTCCCCTCTCCACCTGATCCCCCTAGTCATGGAGTCACCCAAGAGCAGCACCCTCACTGCCTCCTTATCCCTGTTTCTGCTCGCTATCTCTTTGTCTCCTCCCCTTCATTTTCCTGCTTGCCCCTCCTCTATCCCTCCTGCCCAAACCCTGTCCATCCCCCTGCTCCACCTCATATCTCTCTCTTTGCCCTGACCTCCTTGGTTCCATTACATCCTGCTGGATCACTGTGGACAATGGCAGTTTGTCCCCCTAGAGCAAGGGCCCCCCACCCCCAGCTCTTCCTCCTCACTGACCTGTCCCCTCAGTCTCTTTTCTTTCACCTGTGATGCTCAGGACCAACCCGTATCTCCCCTGGAGTACTGACCCCCCCAGCCCCTGCTCCTTTTCCCTCCGTCCTAACCCCCACCACCTCTTTTCCTCCTTTAGCTTGTGTCTCCTCCAGGTGTGTCCCCAAAAGGGCCTCCCCATTTTGGGGCAACTTCCCAGCTCCCAAGAGAACTTCCCCCTTGTCTGCCAGCTTCCGTGCCCCAGAGCCCTCCTCCAGGGGAGTGTCTCCTATCCTCCTTGCTCCTGCTCCTTCCTCCAATGGTTCCTTGCAGTCGTTTTCTGCCCCTTTCAGTGTGACGAGGGGTGCATAACTGTTTTTCTGCTGAACCCCCATGCTTGTCTTTCCCATGTTTGCTGCACCCCCATCTGAAGTTGGGCCCACAATATCCGGCTTCCTCCTTTTTCCTGAACCTACTATCTTCCACCCCTCCTGAGCCGTATTTGCCTCAATGCCTCCTGATCTCCTAGAAGTCTCCATCTCCTGTGTTACCTTTTTCTGCCTGGTTTGTACCTTCTCAGCTCTAACAATTCCCTGTCTTAGCATTGATGATGTCTCATCATTTGCATCCTCTCCCCCCCTTTACCAACGGGTGTATTGGATTTAAACTATTTGTGAGCCTTAGCCCACCCCCAATGCCCCCTCCTTCCCTGCCACCCATCTTGGTTCCCTCTGGACACCCCCAGTCACCTTCCTACTGCTGTGGAAATGTCCTCCTTCTGTAGTTTCTCCCCTGCTGTTAGATGAAACTTGTCCGGTCTTCCTCCAACACTTCTCTTGTCCCTCATCCCCCATTTTCTTCGCCGCCATCAACATCCCCATTGCATCCTTAGCCAGTTTATCTCTCCTCTGATCTGCAAAAGCTGCCTACAGAGTGGGCAACCTCCCATCGCAGGCCCTATTTAGTATTACTCGCTGCCCCACAGCCCGTGCAGCCTACACTTCTTCCAAATATGCCTGCCCTGTTGGCTGGAGGCCCCCAAGTTATCCTTGTCCATAAAAATTCAGACTTCCCCCCTTGGCCTTGTCTCCTCCCACTGGGGTACTACCCCTCACCCTTCTCCAAGTAGCCATACCGGGGTGGTCTACGATCAAGACTTACAGACCCTTACAGTTGAACAGATACAACACAGCTCTCCTAACCAGTTCCTAATCTAGGTAAAGACTTTAGCAACTAAACAGTTCTAAGAGATACTAACAGCTTACCACAGCATTTAGCAACTAAACAGTTCTAATAAATTCTAACAGTTTGCAACAACATTCATAAAGTATACTTAGCACTGTTTTACCCCTCAGTTACTATAATATTATTCTGTTGCAATCATATAATATATCTTAGCTCTGTTACACCCCCAACTGCCTGTAGTATCACAGCCCCACTTGCAACTCCATGATTTCCCCTACTCGGCCCAGAATGACACAGTTTTATTAAAGCAGAAGTCCTGATTTGTCCACCTCTAGAGAACCCCTTCCCTTACCAACCCATAAAGGCTATTTAAAAAGGTGGCAGTGCGGGGTGGGTGGGAGAAAATTTATGTTCAGTCCCCGAGTTCCCATGAGCTCCCTCTCTCGCTCTCCACCCGTTAAACAGAGCAGCAAGCCTGCATAGTTTTGGTGCCGGAAATTAAATTTAAAAGTTCAGTCCCAGTCCCTGAGATCCGATGAGCTCCCTCTCGCTGCTCAATCCCTCTCTTGTTCTCCAGCGCTCCTGCAGGCTGCCCGTTAAATAGGGCAGCAAGCCTGCAGCGTTTTGGTGCCGAAAATTAAATTTAAAAGTTCAGTCCCAGTCCCTGGGCTCCGATGAACTCCCTGTCACTGCTAGATCCCTCTCTCACTCTCTGGCGCTGCTGCAGACCACCCGTTAAATAGGGCAGCAAGCCTAGGTTGCAGTGGGTGTGAGAGGTGAGAGCCCAGTCCAGCAAGGAGTGACTGAGGGATTTATGATTGTGATGGGTTGGGTCAGAGATTAGTTGAGTTAGATTGAGGGAATTAAATATTCTGGCAGAATTTAGATTGTGAGGGGGACAGCCAGTTGATACTGAAGTCCCCAAGGATGAGTAATTCCCCAGATGAGGTGTGAGTTGAGATAGTGGTCAGGAGTTCAGTGACAGATGAGGTAGATAGATCAGGGCAGCAATAGACGCCAGCTACAAAGACAGAGAAAAGGAGAGAGAGAGTCTGAGAAGGAGAAGTTCACATGCAGAGGGGAAGGTGATAGATAGTGCAGGGGCAAACTGGATGACAGAAGAGAGGTAGACAGCGACACCACCACCCCTCAAAGTACGATCCTGCCTTGTGAGGGTGTACCCACGCATGGCAACTGCAGAACTCAGGATCTTGGGGGGATAGCCAGGACTCTGAAACAATTAGCACATCAGATTGAAGATTAACCATGAGTGGTTGCAGCTGGTCAATCTTGGAAAGGTGGCTTCGGACATTGTTGTGAGTCACTTTTAACCCTTTGGGGAGACTAGAGAGAGAAGGGTGTACAGGGCCTGGATTGGTTCAACATCACCTGCCACTAACAGCAGCAGTGAGATGAGGAGCTTGATGGAGCTAGAGATGTGTTTGCATGGTTGGTGGGGAAGAAAGAGGCGGGGAGAAGCAGAAGGGAAAAAGATTTAAGGGTTTCAAGGTGGAGTCAAGGCGATGAGAGGATGGAACAACCAGGGAGCCAGGGATTGTGAAAGAGAGGAAGTCTGGAGAGGAGGAGAAGAAGAGGGAGGGAGTGGGACGAGGAGGAGAAGGACAACCAGTGGGAGGGAGGGAGGGAGGAGGAAGCTGGGAAAACAGGAGGAAGAGAGAGAGGAGATAAGCACTATATTAGAAAGTCTGGCAGAATAAGGGATCAGAGCTTGATAAAGGAGGAATGGGGTTGGAGCTAAGAACTGAGAGAGGGGCAGGAGAGAAAAGGAAATTTGGTAAGGCAGGGGGTGCACAGTACTGGGAGTGGAGCAAAGAGTAGAGGAGGTGGGTTGAGTAGTCTGGAGGAAAAGGATAGGGGATAGGTAGAGCAGGTGAGCAGCAAAGTAGTACAAAGATAAGGGACCCTAGGGACATACGGAATTTGTGCAATGTATGGAAAAGAAAAGGTAGAAAGGGCAGGCAGATGAGCAGAACAGTTATACCACGTAGGGGGACCCAAGATAGGGAGTTTGTGCAAATGCCAGAAAGAAGGGAAGGTGGGAGAGTGAAGACAGTCGGGGGAGGGGGGGACTGCTGGCCAGAGTTGGAGCAGTGCAGTGGGAGAAGATAGGGGGACCGTAATATAGGGAGTCAGTGTAATGGTCAACACGTGAGGGGGGAAGGAAGAGTGAGAAGAGCATGAGAGATGCAGTACAGGGGAGAAGGGACAGAGGAGGGGAAGAAACAGGCTAGGTTTCAGTAACATATTTAGAGCTGGGACATAGGATGAAAAATGCAGTATTAGCAACTTGCAACAGGCAATAATAAAATAAATGAGTACATCAATAAAATCAGTAGTCATATATAATCAGAATAGACAATAAACATGGCAGTGGTGATAGTCGAGCTGTGGGGCAGACAAACATGTAGCATTAAATCTAGACCGTAGCAGGGTATGCAGTCTTAGGCAGTAATTCCCTAAAACAGAGGCTGGTTGTCAGTACCCTCACTAGAGACTCAGTAACTTATTTCAGCAGAGCAATTCACAAGAGAACACAGATGTAAAGGCAAGTTACAGGAAATGCAAGATGGCTGCGTACCTACTGAGTTATAAACTGACAGCTTAAGCATAGTATGTTTTATATTATATATATATATATATATATATATATATATATATATATATATATAGAGAGAGAGAGAGAGACAGAGAGAAAGAACCTCTGTGCACAAACACTGAGGCAAGGGTTACCCAAAGGGCATTTGGCTGGGAAGCCAAGTTTCAAGAAAATACAAAATCACACATGCCCCACACTATATATATATATATATATATATATATATATAGCAACAAAGTTACTCATAATAAGCCAGCCCAGTGGTGCTGAGGGTTGAGGTGCTGGGCATACACACTTTGTACGGCGACCGGGTTTGGGAGGCGGGTCAGTGGGGGGCGGGATTGAGCCGCTGTATGGCAGCTCTCTTCTCCTGGGAGGGTCAACACCAATCCAATTAGCAGGCGGTGTCGGGAGGGAGGGTGCCGTTAGGCTCTTGGTGGAGAGTAGTGTCTCACTTGCGGCTTCCTGCCTGGACTTCGGTCCTTTGCACCGGCACCCTCGGGGTGGGTTTGGGGATCAAAGCAGTCCTCTAACTAAAGTAAAAAAAAAATTCCTACCCTAGCGCTGAGCAGTATGATTCCCGTAACAGGGGAATGGGCACTGCGAACCACCCAGCAAGCCCGGGCCGCTGGCTGGATGAAAAAATATGCTATAAAAAAAAAAAGAGTTACTCACTTAATGACACTCGCAGGATGGGGGCCATAGGCAGAGTCTCCTGGCGTCCTGGCATCTCCCCTTTGATGACTCCCCTCGAGGACTTGCACTCCGGCTGTACCACTCAAGCTGGGACAGCTCACACGGGACCATTAGGAGCTGGCCAGACAAGAGGAGTGCTCTGCGCTCTGACTGGCTGCTGGCAAAGTCTTGGAAAATGCAACTCCTGCATCTTGTAGTCCTCTGCGGCTGGCGAGCATGGGAATTGCCTATTTTGATAGTATTTGGACCTGGAAATCTGTTAATGTCAAGTATACTGGTGTATTGTGTGAACTGTTACCTGAATATTCCAACTTATATAATACAAGAAATACAAAAAATCTACAATTGGAGATACCAAATTGTTAAACCTCCCTGAAACAACAAAGATCTTTTAATTTTAGATTTGTTAAAATGTGGAACATGCTGCCAATGAATTTATTGCATACTGAATGGTTTGGGCACTTTACAAGTGGCTTGAGATTGTATTTAAAGGATCTACACAGAAACATAGACTTTGACGGCAGATAAGGACCGCTTGGCCCACCCAGTCTACCCATTTCCCTACCTACTGGATAAGCTGCAGATCCTAGTTAACCAAAAGCCTACTTCCTCCTACCCCCCCTTATGCCTGTCCCATGCATTCTTGAATTCCCCCACTGTTTCTGACCCCACGACCTCTTTAGGAAGGCTGTTCCATGCATCCACCACCCTCTCCGTGAAAAAATACTTCCTCACATTGCCTCTGAGCCATTCTCCCGCTATCTTCAAATTGTAACTGGGGATATGCAGTTGCTTTAGTTACTAGTTATGAATGAGTTTATGTAAGTGACAAAGTATTTACCTGCTGTATATTTGTTGCCAAATATGTACTGTATTGTTTACTGTCATTTTTGACTGAGCCATCTTTGAAAACAGACAGATGTGCCAAAGGATTGTTTTCCCTATCAATAAAATTCAAAATTCAAATTCAGTTTCAGAAGATTTTTGCTGGTCTAGAGTTTCTTTCAGAAGCTGTGGTATTACACTCCGTGCCTCTGCATGGAAACCATCTGGGGGGGTGGAATAAGTTACCCTTGATTCTTTTGTTGGTGGTTAAAAAGACAGTTGCAAGATTATGGTTGAAACAGCAGGCTCCAGGGCAGCAGCGTGGGGTATAGTTAATTCTATATACAGGATGGGAAAAAAATACTAACACGCTACATGAGGAGTTGACGCAGATCCTTACTCTGTGGCAAAAGTGGGTAATATATGTCATCAATCTGGCAAGACATTTATCCCTCAAGAAACTTGGAAAAACAGTGTGTGTTGTTAATTTAGTATCTCTATGAGGTTTGCGGTTGGGATGGGAGGGGGTGTGTACCCTGTATGGTTCTATTTTCATGATTTTTGTTAAGGGCCTGTAAACAAATAAAACTAAAAAAAAAAAAAAAAAAACTGGAGAACAGGATGGCTTCATGGCTTTGTAATGGGTCAAGGAGCCTTTCACCTCTAGGTCATGGGTTCAAATCCAGCACAGGTCAGTAGTGGTCAAAAGCCATTATCACCCGAGGGCTGTTCAGTGGCCTATGTGAAATAAGCTGTAGTGGTCTCAGTCCAGTTCCCAGTGGGCAAATGACCACATCACAAAACCACAAACACAATTGGCATTAGTTGGCACCCTGTTGACAATCTTACAATCTCACAGGAGAGGCCAAGGACTGAATGGGCATGGAGTTTGAAACACCTTGGTTGCTACAGAGATGATCACCATCCTCCGAAGGCCCCCACCTGCAACTCAGATTCCTCCCAGAATCTGGATCCGGATCTGGAAGGTTGAGGGACTCTCCACCATGGAAGGGCAAGCCATGGGGGATTATGGCTGAGGTAAGTCCTGGGAGAAGCCAGGGTGACGAGGCTGGGAGTATCGGTGGGAAGAAAGGCCGGCCGGGAGATTGGAGCATGAAAAAAACAAAAATGTAATGGGCTGGCAGGATAGCCTAGAGGTTAAAGTAATGAGCTATGAATGAGCTTGGTACATCCAGCAGAGACCAGACCTGGGTTTGATTCTCACAACCTCCACTTGCATACTGTGTGACTCTGAGCAAGTCACTTAACCGCCCAGTGCTCCCAGGTCACCCCCGAAAACAGGCACTTGTGCCTAGTGCGCCTTAACCGGTTACCAAACACAAAAATAAAATAAAAAAAACTGCCCTCTCACCTACATGGTGGTTCCTCAACGGCAGGGTTGAGGCACACTGGTGGGACAGTGTGAGGAGGCTTCCACTGTGACCACCCATGCTGTACCTGTCATGTGGATAAATGGAAGACTTCAGGTTCCTGTGCGGTCAATCCAACACCTTTCATGAACACTAAAAACTCACACACAGAAAAATAAACCAAAAAATCTTAAAAAACAGTTCCAAGGAGATGGTGTATAGATGATTACGGATGCCATCATTTTAAGATGTGTTCCCTGATACTGAATAAATGCAAGTAAACGGAAGATCTGCATTATCACTTGTGACACTGATGACCTGGGTTCATAAGAGAGCATGGGGTGCTGGAGGATCGAGCATATGTAGGACTGTTCTTCTCTTCCAGGGGTGAGGGTGGGGAATAGCCCAGTGCTCAAATGGGCCCTGGCGGAAGCCGGGAAAGAGGCAGCCTGAACTAGAAGGTTGTGAGGGCGTGGCAGACATCAGCCTGTGAGCCACGGCATCATGGCATGCCACATCTCCCACAGACCTGGAAAGCAAGAAACATCCTGGTTGCTGCAGAGATGATCACCATCCTCCACAGGCCCTCACCTGCAACTCAGATTCCTCCCAGAATCTGGATCTGGCAGGTCGAGGGACTCCCCACTATGGAAGGGCAAGCCATGGGGGACTACGGGTGAGGTAAGTCTCGGGAGGAGCTAGGGTGACGAGGCCGGGAGTATCGGTGGGAAGGAAGGCCGGTCTGGAGATGGGAGCATGAAAAAAACAAAAATGTAAGTATAAAAAGTAATGCAAAATGAAGTGTATAAAACAAGTTATTTTTGCGTGAACTGCTGCTTCAAGGTCACTTGCTTACTGTGGAACCCAGAGCAAGTCAAACACCTATCATGAATGGGTATAAAAATTCAGAACCCTGATTGGCTGAGGAGCTCAGAACTCAGTGCTGATATCCCAGCATAACAGCACTGGAAAAAGTGCTGTGATCTCACTGACCTGATTACATTATGCAGGCACAGCTGTATCAATACCCTCAATTCACTTACTTGAACTGAAAACAAATGCAGCATCTGTCATCTACTTTCTATAAAGGGAAATTGCAATGGCACAACATGACAGCTTTCTTTTGCTTTTTAATCTTGTTTTTAAATTTTTACTTGTTTAAATGTATTCCATTTTTTTTTTTTTATATTTCTTTACTAATTCTAATGGACCCATTTCATAATTGCAATAACGCATTCCAGGGTGTGCTGTGTTCTGGGACAATGGCAATTCCAAGGCGGTGGAAGCTCTTGGCTTTCAGCCTTGTGTTTCAACCTACCTGAGGCATGCTGTTGTCTAAGCACAAAGGACACCCTGCCATGCCTTATTCCTTAATCACTGCTTCAATCCACCAAACTGTAAAAAGAGGTAAAAGCTGAACCCCACTGAAAACACTGTATTGCATCGCAGCTATGCTATCCTGAGTAAACAGATTTGAAAATAAGGACTGCAGGGGTAGTCAGGGAGAGGTGTACGTAGGTAATATCTCTTGGCATTCGTGCTGTAAAAGTGCTCAGGCACTGGGCACAAGGGACGTCCCTCATGGCTACCAGTACTTTGCAGTTTGTAGCATACTTCTTTCTCGTGCTTTGCTCCTACGTATTACAGTCTGTTCCTGATGTATGCACACACTTGGGACATCTAGTCTTTGTGCATGCATCTGAAATTGAATTAAAATCGATGGAGCCACTCGGTAAAAATGCACTTTCTCACATACTATTCACTTTTCCCTGTACTGAGTGTATCAGACTCATTTAAAACATGACAGTATATTAAATGTTGCATACACTGCGTTATTTAACCTATTTGTTTTCTCTACTGCTGCAGGCTCTAACAAACAAACTGGCCGAAAGTGACTAAAACTTACATGTATTTTTATAATGTCAAGAAAAAAATCTAGAAATGTCATTGGCCAAGAGGCATCACCTGATCGTATATTAACTCTCTATAAACGCATGGCCAGGTGCCAAATCTCATTTCCCTCACTCAAAAAAACTACTTAAAGCCATTTTATAAGTGTGATAATCCCTTCCAAAGTGTCATCACAAGATTTTAATGCACTTCCCAGGGGCATAAGGACACGAGGTTGAACTACACCACTGAAGCGTGCATTAAAATCCTATAATGCAGACCCTGTTGTGGCTTATTACTTACTTAACCACTGGCAGCACAGTTCATACCTGCTAAGCAGGTGTGATTCACTGTATTAATGTCTATGGAACCCCTGTCTGAAGGAAAAAGTATGCACACAACTGAAATTTGGCATCTGTACAAAGATTTTTTTGTCACTAAGTACAAGGGCTTGGGAATGGGACATGTCATCTTTGTGCATATAACCAGAATGTGCATACATCCATTGTGCATACAAGTGGAATACACTGTATCAATCAATCAATCTTTATTTAGCCAGGTGAAACATCGTTGAGAAGAACTCATTTTCAAGATGGACCTGGGCATAATTACGTTAACAACAATAAAAACAGAGAGAAAATAAGGACTACAGCGTAACTATAGCATAACATTTATCATAGATTACAGATCCGTTCATACAGTAATGATTACCATACTCTTTTTTTTTACCATTATCTTTTTCTAAAACACAGTTTTTGCTCCTCGCACCAGCACAGTGGAGGTAACGCTATCTGGCCACGGAAACCATCACACTGCATTGGTCAAGAGGATTTATCCCTTTATGTTTCCCTTCCCCATGAGGAAGCAGGCACAAAGATGTAAGTCCAGGCTGCTTCCATGTAAGGGCATGCGCCTGCGAGGCACCTTCGGCATCCTCTCCTCCCTACTCTGCAGCTCTTGCACAACCTCCTGTGCACCCACAGGTGGCAGTAGCAAACCGAGGTACTGCAGTGCTACCTCCCTGCAGGAAAGCATCCTCTGTGATGCTCAATCTTCCTGCATCCAGCTGAAACCCTGATGGCTAACACTCATTCCCGAACCCTGGTTGCCAGCGTCATGAGAGGTAGCGCTGCCGCTAGACAACGGGCTGGATCACTCTTCAGTATTATTACCCCATGTTGCAACTGGAAACAAACCTTTCTGGGATCTCGTTGCTTATCGGGTAAAATATATTTAAAAAAATAAATAACCAAAGCCCTGGTCCAGCGGCACCAGCAGTAATGCACTGCGCATCTATGTGGCAGACCCTAGTTTGTGGCCCAGATCAAAACCTGACTCTCAGCATCAGACTGGTGGAATGCTGGGAGCACTGCAGAGACAGAGCCCTCAAACTCCACAGGCTGGGTGGTTGCTTGTGTACTGAATCAGCACCTCCAGCGGTGGACTGGTAGCACCACTGGCCCCATCAGTGACCAAATTAGCCTTGTTCCCACCCCTCAGGCTCAGGGTGGGACAAATCACTTTGGAGCTGGTGGCCAGTTTGGCCACTAGCTCCAAAATCTAGTAGCCAAATCAGTACTTCTAGTGGCTATCCTTTTTAAGGGCTCAAAAATCACTTTGTGGACTGGCAGCCAGCTGGCCAATGACTTTCTAACTCTAGTAGCCCAACCAGTTTTTTTTTAGTGGCCATCAGCCAATCAGCTACCCAATTTGTCCCACCCTGCTCAGGATGACATTGTGCAAAAGGCATGAGAGTGTGATTAAAATTTCAAAAGAAGCAGATATGCATGGTGCCCTGAGGGTGCCCACATCACAGAATCCTGGTCGACCCCCCCCCTCCCCAACAAATGGAAGGTGTTCCTGGGATAAGAACTGGTGGAGCCCTTCTTGTCTCACATCTGGTTGCAATTGCAAAGGGGGTTTCCTGGGAGAAGTAAGGAGAAGTGGTGGGGCTCTGGATCAAGACAAGGAGAGGTGACCAGTGATCCATTTGGCAGACAACCTGGGACTACAGGTATAAAGTAGGCATTTTGAGGTAAGGTTGGCACTGGAAAATTAGAATATATTTTAAAATAAAATGACCAATAGGTCCTAAATTATGAGTGAGGGAGGAGCCTCATTTGCAACTGTCCCCATATTACGAGGGACATCTCTTATTCACAACAGTGCAACATTAAGACATCCCTCATTCACAACTGTCCCACATTAAGACAGATGTCCCACATTCACAACTTTATCATAGCAGGGTATGAAATAGCTGGTATATCATAGCAAAACGCTACACATATTAGATGGTAATGCTAGCCAGATTCTGAATTTAACAGCAATACACTGCTAAGCATTTCTGAATGTTTTAAACATTGAAAACAAATTACAAATTAAGCATTTTTTCCCCATCACGGTTTTTATCCTCTGGGCGCTTCTCAGCCCTGTCCCTGTCTCCCTCACCTGGTGACTGCCTCCCCAGTCCACCAAGCCCCATATCCCCCACAGATTTCCCCCCGTGGCAGGGCCAGGAAGGGGAAGGCCATCCTCCTCCTCCCACCTGGAGACACTGGGCCGGATTCACAAAGGTCATCCGAAAGCTGTGACAATGGCAGCTTGCGCCGACCATCCCTTCGACCTGGACCCTGCACCTGATTCAGCATCGGAGCAGGTCCAGGGGTCTGCGCCCCACGACTTGCAGCTTAGGTCACACAGAAGGCGCAATGACCACACATGCCACAAGCCGTGGGAAAGGCAGGAGACACATGCACTGGCATCCTGCATGCCCCCCCAATCCAGGGCAGGTCAGGCACGCACACCCTCCACCACCCACCCATCAGTGTGAAGAGCCACCCACCACCCCAGCCAATACCCCACATTAGCTGCCCACCTCTCACCACCATGGCCAGCCGCCAACTGAACTGTGCCAAGATCACGTACAGTAATAATACACACTCTGTGAATGACAGTGAATGTCATTCATGGGCGCTAATGACCACTGTATGCGATCTTGGCACATCAGTGTGGCTAACCGTGAACAGTGTCGCCATTTCTCCGCGGTGCATGTTGGGGGTGAGGGGAGTGGGGTGGGCTGGCGTGTCGACTGGGGGTGGGGGCCACTGGACCACCAGGGCTATACTAGGCGTGCGATGGATGGGGGATGCCCTAGGGCATGTGGGGGGGCAGTAGGCATATGGGTGGCTCTCGACGTGTGGGTGGGTCTGGGCATGGGGGGGTGTTCCACACACCCATCCTGGCACAGTGGGTGTCATACCTGGGAACTAGGGCTATTGGGGGCTATAGCCCACAGGGGCTGTAGAGCTGGGGCACAGTGACAATCCCCTGTGGATGGCAAAGAACACTTACGCCACCTCATAGGTGGCGTAAGTGGTCTTTGACAGATGTCCACCGGGGATTGTTCCTGAATCCCGATGTGGGTCATAGCAGTCACCCTTTGTTAATAGGGTGCTGCTGCTGCCTTAAACCCCCTTACGCCCTGTCACAAGGGGGTTTCAGGTGCATTGGTGCAGTTGGGTGCAGGCAGCCTGCAGCATGTCGCAGGCTGCCTTTGTGAATCCCACCAGGATGCAACTCAGGACGCAAGTGCTACTTGCACCATTGTTTCAGACACAAGTTGCCTTGCGTCCAGAGTTGCCTTTTGTGAATCCGGCCCACTGTGTCCAGATTTGTGGGTCGGCAAACAGGTGGCAGCATGGGGCAAGGGAAGGCAGGCAAGGCTTCATGTAGCCTGCGACCACCATTTTCCTGTTTTTCTCCCATTACATCCCAGGCCTCAGCAACACGGATGCGCATGCGCGTGGAGGCACGCATGCGCTCTGGAACCAGCGGCACGATCCACCTACCTAGCCGGGCGCCAGCCCTCCATCAGCCCGATGCTACCACCAAGCCTTCACTTAGTCGCAGCCAAGAGCCGGGAACAGCTTACCTCCCACTCCAGGACAGGAGAGCTGCCTATCAGCTGCTCAATCCTCTCTCGGCCCACTCCCCTGGCTGACCCCCAGAGGCCCGAGCTCATTCCCGAACCCAGGTCCCTGGCATAGGACAGGTAAGGCACTTGAAGTGCCTCAGCCCTCTGCGATACCGGACCAGCACAAATTTAACATTTTTAATTTTGCTAATCAGTCTGTGTCAAGTACTGTGTTTTCACAGTTGATTTAGCAGTTTGACATGCAAAACTGCTAATCAGTTTTTTCAGGTTATTTAATACCGTGCACAGTAAGAGGGACATCCCTCATTCACAAGTGTCACACATTAAAGAGAGACATACCATAGTCAGAACTTTCCCATAGTAAGAAGGACATTCCTCATTCACAGCTGTCCAACATTAGGAAAGATGTTTCTCATTCTCAGCTGCCCCAAATTACAAGGGACATACCCCGTTCACAACTGTCCTACATTAAGAAGGAAATTTCTCATTCACAACTGTCCCAAAGTAGGAGGGACGTCCCTCATTCACAACTATCCTATGTTAAGTAGGATGCCTTTCATTCACAACTGTACCAAATCAGGAGGGATGTCCCTCATTTAAGTTTACTCAACTGTTTTTGAGTAATGTTTTGATAAGAGTAGAGCTGGGTTAGTTAGAGCTGCTGTTTTAGCTATAGTATAGAGTTTTAATAGCGAAGTAGGCAGTTTTTTTAGTCCATTTTTATGTTTGCACGCATGTGCAAGAAACATAGTGCCACCATACGAGTTTTCGTAGGTGTGGCACCCTGCTTCTAATGCCCTGCTCCTTTTTGCAGGTGCTGCCCCACTGCACCAATGACTGTCTGAGCTATCTAGGACAGTTCAGATGCAGTGGCGTACAGTTGAAAGCGAACAACTGCTACAATCAGCAGTGGTAACGTGTAGGCAATTTGCATACTGCCCTGCCGTCAGCAGTATGCAAATTCCCTGCACCTCACCACCTTTTTTATTTTATTTAGTTGTTTTAACCAGGTATAGCACACTAAGCTGAAAGCTTTTTTACAGGAGCGACCTGGGAGCACAAGGAGGTTAAGTGACTTGCTCAGGGTCACACAGTATGCAAGTGGAAGCTGTGGGATTCAAACCCAGGTCAGGTCTGCTGGATGTCACCAAATTTGCAGCTCAGAGCCTTAGACCACTGCACTATACTGCCTTAGCAGTTGAACTGTACGCCACTGCATCTGTATGATGCGCCCCCCCATTTGTTGTGTGCTGAGGGGGTGCCCAATCCCTCTCAGCACATGCACCCCCCAGCACACTGTATGTCCGATGGGGTGCTCAATCTCCGTCAGCTCCAGCGCCCCCCCCCAAAAAACAAACTTCACGCTGCCACGCTGGGAACCCACCCCAGTGAGGCAAAAGTTCTGCATCGTCATGTGCTTCCCGCACACTGTGTGGCCAACAGGGGTGCCCAATCCCCCATTGGCTCCACTGCCCCCCCCAAGCTTCCAGGTGCCACGCTGGGAGCCCACCCCAGCGTGGCAAAAGTCCCACGTCATCTTTTAAAAAAATAAACCTGTGAAAAAAGAAAACACTCCCTCACTGTTTCTTGTGCCCCCTCCCCAAATTCGCCCTCACCTCCTGCGCACCCCACCTCCCTCACCCCATACTTCCTCCGAGCTCGGCACGACGCTCTCGGTGGACCGGGAACATGTCTGCACTCTTCAAAGCCGACCGCGAACCTCAGGAGGAAATAGGCCTGCTCAACTCTTCTGCACTGTAGACAGGTTATTAAACCCTATCTGCCTGTAGTCTGGAGCAGTCTTGTCTCAAGAAGTGTGAGGAATTTGATTCTTTCATCCTGGACAGATTGTCCTCCATTTGAGCTAGTATCTTGACAGGTGGTCTGTCAGGGGCCAGAACTATTGGGGGGTGGGGGAGCGCAAAGGCACTCTGATGATCTGGAGTGAGTTTCGGCAAGATTTATGGAGGAGGTGCTTGAGGTGATTGCCTCCCTCTGGCCCATCTACTATCAGTCAGTTCCCCATACATACTCTGTTGTTGGTTGACTGCCGTGTGGCCTAGGTCCGATGTTTGCCGGCATTGTTAAGGGTTCCTTGTAGATGGATCGTTTCCAACTGGCTCTTAATAAAGATGTGGTGAGACCGCTCCTAAAGCAACCATCTTTAGACCCAGAGGTGCCAGCAAACTACAGGTCTGTCTTGAACCTTCCTTTTTCAGGGGAAGATTATCGAGAAGGTGGTGGCGGCACAGCTTGAGGCTCACCTTCAGAGTTTTGACATCCATCAGCTGCTTGTGTCAGGTTTCAGGCCTCACCACAGTATGGAGACTGTGCTCATCAAAGATGTCTGATGACCTGCTTCTGGCGAGAGACAGAGGTGAGTGCTCAGTTGTTGTTCTCCTCGGTCTCTCAACAACGTGCGACACTGTGGACCCTGGGGTTTTGATGGAGCACCTTAGTGAATATGGGAACTCACCTGGAGAACTTTAAAATAGTTTGAGTCCTTCCTTAATGGCAGAACACAGCAGGCTGTGATGGGACCTTTCTCATTACAGCCGGTGGTAGTCAGCTTTGGGGTTCCCCAAGGGTTAATTCTGTCCCCCATGTTGTCTGCCGTGTATATGCTGCCACTATGGTGAGTTATCAGACAGTATGGTGTGAGTTTCTATTGTTATGCAGATAATACTCAGCTATGCATGTCCTTTACATCGGAAGGGCGGGCGGAGGTTGCCGTGTTGGAGCGTTGCCTCAAAGAAATCACTGATTGGATAGCTTCCAGCTGGTTGAGTCTTAATCCTGCTAAGATGGAGCTGTTATTGTGGAACCAGGTCCTTGAGGGTTGGATGGACGATGTGATGCTATCAGATTACCATCCTTGAATGGCACACTTCTGACAGTTGTGGATGGGGCCAAGAATCTGGGAGTCATTGTGGATACATGGCTGACACTAGAACATCAGAGGTGTCAGCTGTGGTCTGCAATGGGTTCTTCCAACTGAGGAATATCTCCCTGATCAGATCCTATGTCGTGCAAGATGACAGAGCTGCAGTCTGTTGTTGCAACAACCCCTGTGGCAGGCAGGGAGCTTGGTCCTCCACAGGGGCATGTGGCAAGTGTGGAAGTCTAACATAAGCAGTATAAGGTGTCATGGGAATGGTGGGAGGGACAACAGCAGAGGGAGACATGTAGATGTTAAAAAACAGGCAGGGCGCCAAAGTGAAGACACCAGCCCTCATGAGCCCCATGCCCTCACTGCATTCCTGTATACCGTTAGAAGAGTGACTAAATTTTATCACCGCAATTAGGACACTGCAACAGGGGCTACGATGACGGGGCGATCTTGATTTTAGATCGCCCCCTCAGTCATGACACCCTTTGTGCCCACACAATTTCTGCCCACCCTGGAGTAGGATATATTTAGTTGTGGGGGGATATATGGAGAGCGAAGTCCCCTGCAAAAGCCAACTGTTTCCCGGGAGGGAACTTTTAGCCCCCACTCCCAATGTCTAGACATAATGTCTGGTGCTGTTATGCTAGGCGGCATGTTGCCTGCACCGTAGTCGGCGTCTGCAACATGTGTTTTGCACTGACATGGGTGAACTCTGAATTCCTAGGACCCTGGGATAAGGTGGGTTGTCAAGGCTGAGAGGTGGACAGCCAGTCAGCTTGATGGTGGAATCTAGACTAAAGGAGGATAAATGTCTGTATGGACAAAAATAATGTGGTTGATGATGACAGTGGACGAGGTCCAGGCAGTTGATGTGCTGTATCTAGATTTTAGTAAAGCCTTCCGCTCGAAACACCATAGAAGACTTATCAAGAAATTGGGGGGTCTGGGGATTGGGGCAAAGCTAACATGGTGAGCAGACAGGGTCACACAGTATGCAAGTAAGGGATGATGGGATTCAAACCCAGGTCTCCAGGTTTGCAGCTCAGTGCCCTTAACCACTACACTATACTGACACCTTAAAAGATGGACCTAGAAAAGTTGTAGGGTAGTTCAAGATACGGCAACTGTAAAGGTGCGCAGTTATTCACACAGGCAAGGGAAACCTGAAGACTGGTTATTGGTTGGGAGGGCAAAGAAAACAAAAAATTGTCAGATCACGGAAGAAATAGAATTTGGAATCCTCATAAGTGATGGTGTGAAGGTCTCAAGTCAAGGGTCCAGCGCTTTAAGACACTCGAGAAGGCAAACCAGGTGCTGGAATGTAAAGGGACGGGGTCTCCAGCAGAAGAAAAGAGGCACTGCTCTCCCCTCTATGCATCACTGGTGAGGGAGTACAGTGTCCAGTCCTGGAACCTGCATCTGAAAAAGTATAGGTGTAACCCCCCCTACAAATGGGGGCTCCTGAAAAAATCTTCCTTGAACTTGCCTAAATGCTCACTGCCAGGCTGGTGTCCTGCATTTTAGCAGTTTAAATGTGATTGCCAGAGAGTGCCTGTATAGCCTCTGTGTATTGTTTCTTTAAGAGCTGCCTGGATTGCAGTCATAAGTAATCTGAGAGGGAGCTCTATTGAAAGATGTAACTATTTGCTGAAAATCATTCAGAGTGATAGTGATAATGTAGTTTGTCTAACCTGCCTTCTTTGTAGCAAGGACTGTTTTGTTTATCTCCACTATCTTGGTCCTGGACTGCTGAATTGGACTAATCAGTACTGGTGAGACCTAGAATGGAGCCGGACTATAGAAGCTGTCTGGAGTCAGAATCTGCAGGAGTTGTAGTTTTGGGCTTTTGGCGCCTTTTTGCACCTGAAGGGGGAGCTCCTGCTGTGAATGACAGATGAATCAGCCAACCGAACCTTTTGGATCTTGGGGAAATTCCCAGGCTTGCTGCAGTTTGAGTCAGATCTAAGTTGGGAGCTGAAGGAGCAAGAGCTTGAGACAGTCCAGCAGTCACCTGAGTAGTTTTGCGCGGGAGAACTGTGGAAAGGCCTGAGTTGTGGCCTGCATGTCTGCCTGCTGCCCCGAGACGAGGAGAGGAGAATTATTTTGGACTAAATCCAAGTTTGTGAGAACGAAGTAAGCCACTGAATTTTTACCAGGCTCATACCTGAAAAAGACCAAAGATTTTGCTGAATGAGATCGGCCTGTCAGGATTTCCAGCTGCTTTAGAATCCCCGGTTTGTGCAGAGGCTTTGCAATTGTAACTGGAGAGCGGTTTGCCTGGTACAGTAGAATTTCCTTACATGTAAATGTGCTATGTATTGAAAGTGAGTCATGATTTGGTTCCCCACTGTGTGAACTGTGTTCGGCTTGCTGGTACCATAGAATCCTTTACATGTAAATGTGCTGTGCATTGAAAGTGGGTCGTGATTTGGCTCCCCACTGTGTGAACTGTGTTCTGCTTGCTGGAAGCTGTATCTAGCCCAAAACAGACTGTATCCGAATTTGTCTCCATTTGGTCTGGGCCTTGCCACACTGGCCCAGCCAGACTACCCGCTGCACAGAGAACGCCATCGACGAGAGACCTGCCTGGGGATCAGCCCCCTGCTCCATGCTTGAACAGGAACCAAGCCTCAGCGATTCGTGTGGGCCCTGCTTCTCCTGGCACTCCAGATTAACCATCTGCTGTCTCGACTTTCGTCCAGCCTGTGTCCAGTCTTGGGTACCGTGAGTAATCATCAGGGTAGCTGCTGCAACAACAGCCTAATCTAAAAGTGTGTCATCTGATTGGCTTGTTGTTTTCTTTTCATGAACTGAGCCCTCCGACTCTGGATTACAAATTGCGTGTGTTGTGCATGTTGTTTTCTTCCATCACAGGGCCCCAACCAGCTGCAACATTCCTGGCTAGCCCACCATTCTCCATCTGGGTACCCAGAGTGTGTGACTGTTCATGGACCCTGAAGTGCATGCATAACTGTTTGATTGATACAGCCTTTAAGCAAATTAACCTGATTAAGCCCCTCCCTTGTTCAAGTCCCTTAAATAAATCCGATCTAACTCTTTTTTGCATTTACCCTGACTGTGGTTCCAGTTTGTGCAAGAGTACTGTACTGCTGTTATTTGCTGTGTATAACCTTGTTTTACAGGGGGTCCCCAGGGCCAGGTCAGAGGAAAGCCCTGGAGGTAAGTGCAAACAGTGTGGGTACTGGTGTGGTGTATCAGGGGTATTGTGAAAGTGATTCATGTGTATTGTTCCGGCCACTAGTAAGGAAAGAGGGAGGTTACAGTGTCCCGGAGGGCTGTGCCCAGGTTAGCTTGACCACTACCAACCCTGACCTCCGGGTGGAGGCACCCGTTTCAGAACTCAGGCCCCTTAACCTGCTACTAGCCAAGCAGGCAGGGGTAGTAGCCCTTGGGATAGTGCCACCTAGGGGTTACATAAGGACCATATAGAATCTGTCCAGAGGCATGTTACAAAGATGATACAGGATCAGCACGGTAAATCACATAAGGACCACCTGACTGGTCTGAACGTGTACTCTCTGTTTCTTCATAGGCGAGGTGGTGGATGGATGAAACAGTTTGCCAAGGGAGATGGTAAATGCAGAGGGTGACAGGTTTAAAGAGACTGTGGGACAGCTATAACGAGTTGCTGAAAACTAAGGCAAAGAAGGGGTGGAGAGTGGGGGCACCAAGGCTGATCTGGAAATGGGCACATACAGCCTAGACAAGACCAAGGGTAGGGAGGTACGACTCAGGTAGGAAAATGGGCACACTTGATGGAGTATAAGACTTTTTCTGCTGACACTTTTGCAGGGCTCGCATTAACCCCCTACCAAAGTCCCCAGATGGGATTTGCAGGGATTTTGAACCACTAAAATTATAACTTCTTCAGTGCTAACCCTGAATATCGACAGGTTTGTGTCTATCACTAGTGATAAAAGTGTTAGGTAATGTAATATATAGATAGATATATATATATATATATATATATATATATATATATATATATAACATACTTCCAACCCCTAGATTTTACTGTCGCACACCCATCTTTGGGAGCAGACACTTTGCTAATACAAACCCTGACTTTGTACGTTTATTTTCTATAAGGTCCTTAGATGTGTGTTTGACTTTTCGGTGCATGCATATGTAAGTGTGTGTGTGTGTGTGAGATTTGTTCAGGGACAGTACTTGACAGAGCAAAAAACAAAAAGTAGCTGTCTGCCCAGAAATGGTCAACCTTCCACTTCTCAGTGGGTTCATAGTGGTGCAGTCGATCTGTAGTAATAGCTGAAAGATGGAAAAGTGAACAATGAGAGAGGATTTTTTTTTCTTGACACATTCTGACTTCTATACTGCTGAAATTTGTACTTTTGATTACGTTTTGACCTAGTTATTTCTCATTTGTGGGCCCACATTTTTCAATTCAGTGGTTCTAATTTGACCCATATTTAATACTCCCAGGGCTGTCACTGCATTTGTTTATTTATCTGCATAAATGTTGCTCACCCAAATAGCCTCCTGATGCAGCACATAATTTTCGTAAGGGTTCTGCAGGGTGGGGCTGTGGGAAGGCAGCAGACCAGTACACTACAACGGTTTCATTGTGGAAGACAGAGAATATATGCAGGAAAAATTATACAAAATAGAAATCAAATCAAAGGGGATGTATACACCGCTCCTCCACAGACAGCTTCAGAAATTGCACCTGCCCCTCCCCACCATGGTGTCAGATGTGTGGGGGGAAGGGGGCTGACTGTGAATATGACCATTAATAACCTCTCTGTCTGTGTGGGTGTGAGGGTGTCTCTCTCTCTCTCTCCCCCCTCCCTCTTCGCTGTCTGTCTCAGATGATGCAGAAAGTCATGCTTTACCAAAGCGTCAACTACCACTGCAAAACACACATTGCAGCATCTACCAGCCACAGCACTACACACAGGACAAATCCTGTCAACAATATGACTAAAGCGCCGTCTAAGCAGCACTGTAGGAGATATGAAACAGCTCTTCAGACATGGCCTCAGTGCTGCTCTGATGAAGCAGCACGCTAAACAAATGAACACTAACGCACACAGAGCAACACTACAAATAATAACAGTGAACTGACTAATCACGAAACATTGATTACATTGATAATCATTAAACATCCTCTCCCATGCGTGCGCGCAGACACACACGCACACACACACACACACCCCTCTGGCTGTGTTATGTGTGTACACACAAAGCCAAGATAAGACTGGATCTCAAAACAAGGACATGCAGTATTAAAAGGCTGTTAACATTCACCCACCTAACCTGAAAAGCAGCTTTGACCTTTTCACACGTCCTTTAAATATCAGGATTTACAAAAATGTGTTGGAAGAAAGACCATCAACTTGTCTGAATAACTGATCACAAACTGCACAGTCTGATCTTCTACACTGCCGGAGGAATATGCACCACAGTATAAACAAAGTGGTTCACTATACTGCGTGAGAAAAAAAAATCCCAATTCATTATAAAATATTAACTAAAGCTTTTTTTACATTATGTATGTAACTCCTAGGTGGCGCTATCCCAAGGGCTACTACCCCTGCCTGTTTGACTACGGACAGGTTGAGGGGCCTAGGTCCTATGGCAGGTGCCTCCACCCAGAGGTCAGTGTTTGTAGTGGTTAGACTAGCTTGGTCACAGCCCTTTGGGACACTGAGACCCCCTTTTATTCCCTTTAGTGGCTCACACAGTACACCGGAGTTACAGCCCTAATACCCCACTTATATACACTGTTCACTCATATAGATACCACTTTCTCTCGAGACTGATTCTGCAGCACGTCTCTGAGGACCCCCTGTAAAATAAGGTTAAATAACATACACAGCAAAACACAATACTGTTTCCATAAGTACCAACACCACAGACAGTATATAGTATAACAACAACAAATCTGATTTATTTAGGGGGCAGTAACACGGGAGGGGGAAATCAGGTTAATTGGTGGCATTAAATCACAGTACTGTGCACACATGAAGTGTCTGAAAAGTCATACTCTGGGTACCCAGGTTGGGGCGGGGGGCTAGCCAGGTCCGTTGCCCGGGGTTGGCCAGCAGGTGCAGACGGATAGGGCCCTGTAGAGAAAATATGCACAACACCCAATTGTAATCCGGAGCCGGAGGGCTCAGTCCATGAAACAGTGAAACAACAAGAATTAGATGACGCACTTGTGATTGAAAAACAAGCTGCAGGGGAATAACCCTGATTTGTACACACAACACCCAAGCTGAGGATCGGATGGAGAATGTCCTTCTGGATTGCCCGAAGAGCAGGGCATGAGGACAAGGTCCTTGTGACTGGACCCCACTGCAGTTGATAGCAAATGGATGTAGTCCGAATTAAGCTGGGGTTTACTTCCAGCTTCAGCACACAATTCACTGTACAGGGGATTTGAAATAGTGATTCCCCACAAGTACTATGCACATTTATATGCAAAAGGAAAGTACTATACCAGGCAGGCTGCTCCTCGATCCCAATCGCAATTACTGCAAAATACCCGGGAGCACACACAGCAGCTTCAGTTCCTGACAGACCGAGCGCAATTCAGCAATTTCTCCAGTCTTCTACACTTCTAGTGCTTCTTTCTCCTCACAACTCAGATTCAGTACAAACTGGCACTCACAAAGGCTGCAGACCGAAACTCAGGGCCTCACACGCGCTTCCCGCGCGAAACTATACACCGCAGAAGCACACAGCTCCTTCTCTCTTCACTGCCACAACTGATCTGATCTTTCCAGTCACAGAGCAGGGCATTTCCTTTAGCTCCACACTATTCTGTTGGCTGATTCAGCTGTCACTCACAATAAGACTCCCTCTGTTAATAGAAAAAGGCGCCAAGGTCAAAACTACATTTCCCAGACTCACTGCCCATACAATCCCCTTGTGGCTGGCTCGAATTAAGAGTCCAAGTTCTGATTCGTCCACAGGCTTCATTTTAGGGCTCCCTTAACCCAATTGGCCCAGCACAGCAGTTTAGGTCCAAAATGGAGAGATAACACACACAGAGTCCCAGCTACAATAAAGGCAGGTTAGACAAACTACAATTTTGCTAATGCTTTAAATGATTACAGGCAAACAGTTACAGCTTTCAGACGGGCTCCCTTTGCAACTTCAGCAACCGCAAAATGGAGCGATTACTCCGTAGCTCGGGCGGGATTCGAGCAGTAAATACACAGTCCCCCCATACAAACTAATTAAGTCTGCAAGCAGACAGCTTTTAAAGAGACAGTACGCGGAGGCTCAAATAGCACTCACTTGCAACCACAGTTAAGCAGCTCAGACACCGAACACCACCCAGGCTTGGAGCATTCAGGCAAGCTCCTGGAAGACTTCTGGGAACCCCCATTTGCAGGGGGGATTACATGTATTTACAACAGCAATAGTTCCGCTGTTTAAAGGGACTTCATCGACCCTCTTAGGCCTTAATGTAGTAACAGCGGTCTTTATTTGCTTGTGGCTCTCTTCCCTAGAGGCCCAGGGCAGTATTACAATATAACAATTCATAAACCATAAAAACAATCAGCCACACTGAACCACAGAAATAAATAGCCACATATAACTTATACAACCAGATTAATAAAAGTCAGGTTAACAATTTAGAATGTGCTGAAATACGATGTTACTAATAGACCCAAAATGCTTGTTGAAACAAATATGTTTTCAAGCCCCTTTTAAAGGCCTCCACCGAGGAGGGCCTCCTTCAAGGCTCTGGGTAGAGATTTCCAAAGGGTCAAGCCCGCTACCTCAAAAACCCAGTCCCCAGAGGTCTTCAATCCAGCCCTAGGAACCACCAGAAGTCCCTCCCTGGTGGATCAGAGTGGGCAAACGGGGATGTACAGGCGCAGGAGCTCAGCTAGGTAGTCTGGGCCCAGCCCATGTACAGCTCTGTAGGTTAACAAACCCACTTTAAACGAGATAGGCCACTTCCCTGGCAACCAGTGCAGCTCTCGCAACACTGGTGAAATATGGCATGATCTAGAAAGGCCCGCAAAGTAACAGGGCTGCTGCATTCTGCAACATCTACAGGTACTGCAGCATACCTCCTCCGACCCTACCGCCCCTCGTGCCCCCTCCACTCCAGGGATGAGGGATTGCTGGAGGTTCCAGGGTTCGTTTGCAGTCATCTGGGGCGCGTACTTTTGAATATGCAGCCCCAGTCCTCTGGAACTCTCTACATAGTTCTACACGAGAAAGTCAGTCTGTTGAACAGTTTAAGCGGGAGCTAAAAACCTATTTATTCAGAATACCTTTTCTTGAATAGGATCAATATTTTGTTTTATTAATGATTCTGTATTGTTATGATTTAGGTGTGTTTGTTTTTAAATGTTTTCATGTAAAGCACATTGAATCACCATAATAATTGCGCTATAAAAATAAAAGCTGATTGATTGAGTGATACCTCCACTAACCCCAAGGTAAAGAGCATTACAGCAGTCTAGCCTGGAAGTCACAAACACATGTACCAGTGTGGCCAGGTCACCAGAAGGGATAAGGGATCTGATCCGGGAGATATTTCGCAGATGGAAAAAGCCATTCTGGACTACAGCTGACACCTGGGCCTCCACTGTCAAGCCCTCATCCAGTATGATTACTAGATTCTTCATCCTAGAAGCACCTGGAAGCCCAGGGGGACCAAGCCGGAGCCCAGCCTCTCTCCCGGCAGCTGCCAACTACCCACACCATGGCCGCTCATCACTAGAACTTCAGTTTTCTCAGGGTTGAGTCTGAGCCAGCTCGCTGACAACGAGTCTAGGATCTTGGCCAGGCACTTATTAAGCATGTCAACAGCACCTAGTGTCCTGAGAGCAAAAGACATATAGAGCTTGGCATCATCTGTATAGCAGTGAAACCCTAGCCCACAAACATCTAATGACCTTGCCCATGGGTAGCATGTAAACTGTGAACAACATGGGCGACAGAACCGAACCCTGGGACATGTCACAGAACAGAACCACCGGGTGCGAGGAAAATCTTCCTAACACTACCCTCTGGGTTCTATCCCAGAGGTAGGACTTGAACCATCTGATGATCTTGCTGGTGAGTCCGGCGTACTCCCTGCATCGATCCAAAAGCAGTCCATGGTCCACAGTATCTACAGTAAGTGTCCCTAGTTTCAAAATCTCTCATTATGATTGTTCACATTCCGCAGAGAATGCTGATGTAACTGGCTGTTTGATTCATTCTTTCTTTCTTTCAAAAAGTGAAAAACAGACTGCCCATTATACTGGTGTTACCACACAAAAACATGTTTGCATTCTTTGATCAACTCACACCCCACCTATACTGGGCTTATGAACAGCCCCAACACAGTCTAGCCACTCATTATGCAGTGGGGGTAGAGGGGACTATTGCATCATGAGTGGCTGCACTGTTAGGGGGTGTTTCTAATGCTCAGGAAGTATGCACTAAGAACAGATACAGGATTTGAAACAAAACAAGGTTGGGTATAACTGTACATTAGCACGCATCTCAGTTCTACTAAACAAGGAGGCAGGTAAAACAACCAGCAACATTAATGAATTTTAAAGACGGTAAGCAAGCATAACATATGGGTTTTTGAATAAGAAATATTATAATGCAAACAAGATTGCCTCTGTCCCTTTAAGCTGCCAGTAGCCAAGTCACGTTTTGTTATAAAATTCTGGATTTCGTTTTTTTTTTCTGCGCCCCGAATCACCAGACCTAGATGCTAATAGCTGATGTGTGTGTATCTGACTAAATTAAATGTTTGGGTTTGGCTAAAGATTTAGGGATTTGACAACGTTTCAGTGGCAGTTCCCCCCAAACCTGCAAGTTTAACATTTCCAGTTTATATCCTGAATGCCCTCTGATTACGAGCATTTCCTGGCAATTTGTTAGTGAGAAGTAGGGGGTCCTTGGTGCCCCCCCCAACCACCACCAGCTGTTACTCACTAGGAAATGACTGCAGCCTTCAGGGATTACCGATTGAAGGGTTTTTCAGAATCCAGGAAAAGATTTAAAAAATATAATATTCAGGAACAATTCAGCCTATATTTCATTAACCTTCTATATTTATCTACCCACATCCTGCATTATGTCGCTTTAAAAACAGGAGGCGGGATTTTCAAACCATGGCTTAGGGATTGCTCCAGCCCTGCGCCATGGCACTTAGGTTCTGGTGGTGCACCCAGCCCTTTGCCACAGCTGTGCCTGATTTTACAATCTAGGGCACAGTTTCAACAGTCCACGAATTATGGCAGCTTGCGCCAAATATCTGGTGCAAGCTCCGTAAACTGGCCCCCAGGACTGCCACATGGTAAACCAGAAAAAGGTAGTCTACCGCGGCAACTGCCGCATGGCTAGAACATCCTGTTGGATTGCCGAAAGCTCCATGTGCCGTATCATCAGCACACCGGGGCTTGTGGTGATCTAAGGCTTTAGAAAATCCTGCCCAGGGCTTTCGTATCCCAAAACTTCATCTGGTTCCTCTGGCTTTTCCCTCTCCTGAAGTCATCATTCTGATGTAGGGCTACTGATTCTCCATTTTCAAAAATGGATAATTTCATTTTACAAGATCTTAAATTTGTTTTTTTTCTTTCATTTTCCCCCCCGAAACTGAGTGCAAATCAGCATGTTTTGGATTAAAAAATGTGGTGCAAAAGTGGTACAAACAAGATTTTTGTATAAAAAATGACTCACGGTGGTGTTTAAAAATGACAATTCCATTTTTAATCCTGTGCTTTTTTATTTTTTTTTTCATTTTTGTATAAAAGGGTGTTCCTGCTGTTTGAGGTATCACAGTCTGCTGCCTTGGAAATTATTACACTGCAAGGGTCAAAACTGTCCCAGCCCACTAGCCAAATGCTGGTAGATTTTGTATTGGGCTAGTAAGATTTTTCTTTATGTAGCCCTGCATGGTATGCCGACTGTATCCCAACACCATTACAGCGAACACGTTGATGCTGACAACATCAACAGTTCGCTGTAATGGTCCGCCCGAGACCTTGACACTTTGTCTACCAGTCCTGCACCCACTCTCTGAACCAACTCTGACTCAGAGTTGGAATCCTTTAGTTCAGGGGGTGCAGAGAGCAGAGCCCCCTGCATGGGTGGTTGGGGGGGGCAAAGCCCCCCGATAGAAAAAAGACCAGGGTCTCCTGCCAGATTTATGTCGACCACACCTCCTATGCTATCTCCCCCAACTAACTTGTCCTATACCAACTCCCTCAGTCTGTTGAAGTCCTCCCTTCTGGAATCAAGGACCTCTGCTTTTGATTAGGGTTTTCCAATCCCAAGAGCCAGACTGAGGCAAATGGAGTTGTGGTCGCTGTTCCCTAGTGGCCCCCCTACTCTCACAGTTCCTACCACCTCTGAACTAATGCATAGCTATGTTCCCATGTGCCTCCCATATAACAAGCAAGGAAAGAAACCACCATGGTTTACAAACAAGAGTAAAAACTGACTAAAACAAATATAAGTTCTTTAAATAGACAAAAAATAACCTGTCTGACCCATCTGACAATGCCTACAAAATGCATAAAACCTTTATAAAAGAAATCAGAAAAGAAAAATGCAAAACTGGTACAAGCTAGCAACAAATTAAGCTAACAATCGGCAATTTTATAGATTTGTAAACTCAATTTAATAAGACAATACCCAAGGAGGAGGTAGTATAGCGCAAAGGTAAAAAAAAAAAAAAAAAAGTTGGACCAATTCAGGAGGGGGATATCTTATTAACATCTGAAAAAGAACAGGTGCAAAAATGAAACAGCTTCTTTCTTTGCTGCTGTTTTTACACCCATAAACAGTACAGCATCGAATAACCCTTCACTACAAAATATATCAATATATATTTGTGATTCTCTGCTTGAGATATCACAGCCTGCTGCCATGGAAATGACTGTAAGGTCACGTATAGGATTTTGATGACTTGATGAGGGGTGTAAACAGCAACAAACTGAATTGCAGTGACAAACATCTTGTTTGCATACAAATACCTTCGGCATGAAGAAGAGATACAAAGAATGTATGGAAAACAAGCTGACCTGTGTCTAAACTAACAAGCATTTGTCAATGCTGAATGTTTTCTTGCTGGCAGTAGCAGTGGAAGTGCAGGAGTTAGACAGATGCAGTATAGAAATGGCAGTGATGTATTGAACTGACGCCAACTCCACCCCCACTGTGCAGAGATGGATAGGCATTGGGGTGTGCCTTTGGGACGTCGCCCATAACTGTTACGACATTTCACCTCACCCTACCCTGCAGACACTGACAAGTGTTGAGGTGTGCCTTGGGGTGTTCAGGCTTTACACTCACCTCATTCCATAAGGAAATACACTGAAATGGGTGCAGTACAGAAGAATGGTGTGAACTCTGGGGCCAAAGAGTCCAAGGCACACCTCGATGCCTGTCACTGGCTGCAGGGTGGGGGTGGGGGTGGAATGGCGTGAGCATCAATTCTTGTGAGGATTTTTTGTACCAGATTTTCAATATAGGCATTTTGGGACCTCTGCTCATGAACAGTGTTACTGTGATTTTCTTAATCTGTCCCAAACACTGATTTCCCACAGCAAGTGCGCTATTCTGAGCCGGAAATGCCAAAACACATTTCGGCCAGGATGTGAAAAATGACAGCTGTAAGGTTCATAAGGATGTGTGGAAAAATGCCAATGTTGAAAATCTGGAGTGAAAACAGTACAAATTTGTGAAGTTAGAGGATGCATAGAAACTGCACAATGCACGCTCATAATACAGTCATTTTATGGAATTTTGTCACCAAATTTGCAACACAGGCATTTTAGGACCTCTGTTCATGAACAGTGTCACTGTGATTTTCTTAATCTGTCCCGAACACTGATTTCCCACAGCGCCGGAAATGCAAAAACACATTTTGGCCAGGATGTGAAAAATGACAGATGTAGTGTTCATAAGGAGGTGTGACAAAATGCCAATGTTGAAAATCTGGAGAGAAAATATTACAAATTCATGAACTTGTGAGTGTGCGTGTAAACTGCGCAATGCATGCTCGTAACACAGTCATTTTGGGGAATTTTTTCACCAAATTTGCAACATAGGCTTTTTGAGAGCCAATCTCATGAACAGTGACACTGTCGTTTCGTTAATCGGTCCCGGAAGGTGATTCCACACAGTGACCACGAAATCACCTTTCTGGACTGAATAACCAGATGACAGTGACTGAATTCATGAGATGGGGTCCCAAGAACCCCATGTTGAAAATTTGGTGCAAAAATTCAAAAACATGACCGAGACATGAACCAAAATTGAAAAAAACCTATTTATGCTATTATACAGCTTACCGGCATTTCTTCAGTTCGCGGTCGGCTTTGAAGAGTGCAGATGTATTCCCGGTCCACCGAAGATCATCGCGCCGGGCTCCAGAGGTAAGTATGGGGTGAGGTTGGGTGTGGGGAGGTGGGGTGCGCAGAGCGTGGGCGTGGGTTGGGGGAGGGGCACGAGAAACAGCCAGGGACCGTTTTCTTTTTTCATAGGATTATTTTTTAAAAAGACGAAGTGGGACTTTTGCCATGCTGGGGTGGGCTCCCAGCGTGGCACCTGGAAGATTTGTTTGGGGTGGGGGGCAGTGGAGCCAGCGGGGACTGGGCACCCCACTGGTCACACAGTGTGTAGGGGAGCACATGATGACACAGGACTTTTCACTCTCTGAGGTGGGCTCCCAGCATGGCAGCGTGAAGTTTGTTTTTTGGGGGGGCACTGGAGCCAACGGGGATTTGGCACCCCGTCAGACACACAGTCTGCTTGGGCTGGGGAGCATGTGCCAAGAAGACTGGGCACCCCCTCAGCACACAACAAATGGGGGGGCGCATCATACGGGAGATGCAGTGGCATACAGTTGACTGCCAAGGTAGTGATGTGTAGGCAATCTGCATATTGCTCACGGCAGGGCAGTATGCAAATAGCATACACGTTACCACCGCTGACTGTAGCAGTTATTTGCTTTCAACTATACACCACTGCATCTGAACTGCTGTCATAGACAGCTCAGACAGTCACTGGTGCAGTGGGGCCGCACCTGCAAAAAGGAGCAGGGCATTGGAAGCGGGCGTGCCACACCTACAAAAACTTGTATGGTGGCACTATGTCTCTTGCAAATGTGTGCAAGCAAACATAAAAAGGGAAAATATACTGCAATGCAGTGCAACAACACATTTATCTCCCCTAGCGTGTACTAAAATCCATGACTCATGAGTGGTGAATCCGCAACTTAACATAGAAACATAGAATTTGACGGCAGATAAGGACCGCTCGGCCCACCCAGTATGCCCATTTCCCTACCTAATGGATAAGCTGCAGATCCTAGTTAACCAGCAGCCTACTTCTTTCTACCCCCAACCCCTAGAATTACTTTATGACTGTCCCATGCATGCTTGAATTCAACCACTGTTTTTGACTCCACAACCTCCTCCTAGTTATGAAGGTCTTGCCACTTGTGTGGTGGTAAATGGGTGATCAAACATAATGCACACCCCTGTCATGTTAGCACAACCCATTATGTATTTATATATATGTGTGTGTGTATATATATATATATATATATATATATATGTGTGTATACATATATATATAATATATATATATATATATATATATATGTATATATATAAGCAATAACCCACAGCTGGGTGTGGGGTTACTAGCATTTAATCTATGCCTGGGGTGCGTTGTGAGGCACTGCTGCATTATAACCTATTATCTTCACTGTGACTACTACAGGGTGTAAACACAAATTAGATCAATGTGTATACAGAAGCTGTGTCTGGGAAGCTGCTGACTGTGGATTAAACTGTGAGTTTAATCAACGGCTGCTGCACTGCCAACACTTGACAAGAAGTGTGTGTGTCACCCTGCTAACCGTGGATTAAACTGTCAGTTTAATCTACAGATGTTTGTGCACTTCACAAACAGTGTGTGTGCGAATGTCTTGACTATGCATTAACCACTAACTTTAATTAAAGGCTGTAGCAGTATTCGGAGTTCCACGGAGACTGCTACTTACTGTAAACATGCAGCTGTTACTGCACGGTGGATATACCATCGGGTGTTGAAGCACTGACTGTGATTTTAATCCGTGGATGTCTCAACAGTTCAGAGAAACAATATACAGCCTCTGCAGTACATGCTGGAAACATGCCATGAAGCTGGCTCTGTGTCTGTGTGACAGGCGGACCGAGACTGGGCGGGGGGTACTGGGAGTGGTACTGCTACTGAACGAAGTTCCTACAACTCAGCACAGATTTACAGGTTGCCATGTATTTCTGGCTGTCATTCTCTCTCTCTCTCTCTCTCTCTCTTGCTCACTTTATTGTCCCAGCACCAAAACACATTGCTGCGCCAAGTACAACGCAGTGTCACTGCCCCTCTGTGGATGCACACCTCAGCTCTTATTCGCGACTGTTATGCATGGCTGTGCACACTTCTGCATGCCATGTCACCATATGGGCCACATTCTCAACATATGTTAGAAATTATAATGTGCAAAACCCGGTAAAACCTTGTAAAAAAGTGACAGCAGTTAGAGCTTAGTTTCAGCGATGGTCAACCAAAACAATAAGTGGAACAAGCTGGCTGACTTTCCTTCTAATGTGGTGGTGGTGGGGGGGCCACTGGAAAAAAAAAAAAAACATGCAACACTGCCGTTTTCCTGGACTCCAACTGGAACACCATACAGCTGGTAATACTGCTTCAGAACAGGGTTCCATGTCATAAGGGCGATTGCCGAATGGCGATCATCCTTCTAGCGAGTGCACATCGCCGAAATTCAATTTCGGCGATGTGCAACTGCAGCGTCAGTGACAGCGGTGCAAAAACTCACATTTTTTTTATGTGGGAGGGCTGTGTCCCCTGCACCCCCCCATGGGGGGAGGGCTTTGCCACCCACACACACACCCCTAAATTTAGATTCTCGACTCCAGGGGGGTGCATGTCGGGAAGGAGTGCATCCACAGGAAAACAAAAATACTGTCTTGGGCCGGGCGCAAAAAAAAGCACCAGCGCCCTGTCCTGAACCCTGCATCCTCGCCACCTGAGGCCAGCACCCACCCCACCATGCCATGACGACAGCTCGACGGCAACCCACGGCACCACCCATCACAAACCCTCCCGCCCTCCTTGGCACGCTCCCTCTTCCCCGCCTGCCGCATATACCAACAAGATATCCTATCGCCTTATGCATAAACCCTCCCCATCCAGTCGCCGTCTCTACACCATCGCCGTCAGGGCAGTCACCGCAAGTGGGTCGCCATTTTGGTAGGCGCCCACTTGCGGTTAGCCCCTGTCACAGGATACCTCAAAGCAGGATTGCTCAGTACTGACAGGCGTTAAGGTGGCTATGTGCAACACACACTACTTCTCAATTGTCTAGTAAATGACAGATTCTGTTACGTGGCCATTGACAAATAGAGGGCAAGGAGAAGCAGCAGCACTGTAATACTCTTTCCCCATACCTGACATCATTCTGTACTGCTTGGGTGCACACATGATTCTTGGCTCCTTTGCTATGCCAACTCAATATAAAGTCTTTTTATTCTGACTGGGGTTCTGTGTAAAGGGTGACCACTCTCACTTATCACCTATCTTGCAGAAGCACTGTGCAAAGTATCTTTTTTTTTTTCTCCTGTGAGAGAACAATGTCTGTATCGGCACACAAGTGATCTACATATGCGTTTTCTGTACACGCTCAACAGAAAAGAAAATTTAGCTGTCTTAAGGTACATTTCACTTTCCTCGTTAAGTTAAAAAAAATGGCTGCTGCCAAAAACGAAATGAACACAATCTGTAGATCCCTCCACTGCGTGATCATCCCTACTGTGCTGTTAAAAATTAGATCAGGCATGAAAACTATGGATTAAATAGGGAATTTAATACATGGACAGGTGCCGACTTTCTTCCAATCAGATCTCCCACTTTAGGTAACCCATGTTATAAATATATATGTATATACGTATATATATATATATATAAATATATATATATATATATATATATATACACATACACATACACACATATACATATACATATATATATATATATATATATATATACACACACACACACACACACACACACACACAGTGGATTCCATTTAAATGCAATCCTGATAACTGCACATTCTTGATAACTGCATACTTTTCCATTTCCCGATTTTTTTACATAGACAGCCATATTAATAATTTCAGTTTAATGCACACTGGCTAAGTGCAAATTTTGTTTAAGAGCACACTTTCACACGCTCAGCATACCGTCAGTCCAGTAATACTAATTGTTCCTGATAAGCGTGCAGTGAGGTGCTAACAAAAACAACGAGGTGCTAACAGTTGTAACTGGTACCTCTACATAACAACCTGTCTGAAGTCTCAGTAGGAGGAAGTTTGAAACAATAGAGTGTGAGAAACTGTTTAACAAGTTGGAGTTAGGGCGAAGACCCCAAGCGCACCCGACACATGTTGGTCTGTGGATGGTGGGAGAAGGGTGTGGGGTGGGTAGGGTTGGAAACCTAACATCAATTTCCAGACTTTTGTTGGTGTGGAATCAACCCTAACTGATGCATTAACATAGTTTTTTGCAATATATATATATATATATATATATATACATACACATATACACATTCTTTGCAAAAAACTGTGATAATGCATCATTTAGGGTTAAAGCACAAAAAGTCAGGAAATGAAACCTTTAGGGTTAGCACCTACCCCCCCATATCGTGTACCCCCCTCCTCCACAGACTGACAGACGCCGGGGTGTGTCATTGGGGTTGTGAAGCCCTAATGTCACCCCATTCCATGTGTAAGCATGTTAATATGCCACAGTAAAGAAGAATGGGGTGACATTTAGACCTCAGAACCCCAATGACACACAACGGCATCTGTCATTCTGTGGAGGAGGGGAGGTACATGATATGGGGTGGTAAGGGCTAACCCTAAAAGGTCTCATTTCCTGACTTTTTGTGCTTTAACCCTAAATGATGCATTAACGCAGTTTTTTGCAAAGAATTTCCTTACTTTGGAAAAGCATAGTAGAGTACAATGTTGCGCAAGTTGGTGCCTAACATAACAGTACAAGTATTGAATATCATATGTATTGGTGAGAACGCGTCTTGGTGGGAGCGTGGGGCCCAACACTCCCACCAGCTTGAAACAAAACAAATTTTCATTCATCAGAGTGGCATAATACCACACCTGTTTAAATGTTACACATCTAACCACTGAAAATTACCTCCGTGGCAGTAAGGCTAGCTGCCCTATAAATGTCAAGCCATTACCACAATGGAGAATGCTATCCGCAAAACGTAAACTGCGTCACACAATATCTCTGCAGCAAATCAATTTTCTGACACCTAAACACCATAATTCACATCTACAGGACATCCCCTCAACACCCTCCATATTTCAAGTTAAAAGACCAAACCGTTTCCAAGATATTTAATTTTAAAGTTTTTGATTTTCATTCATTGGAGTGGCATAATTCCGCACCTGTTTACATTTTACACACCTAACCACTGTGGCAGTAAGGCTAGCTACTCTATAAATTTCAAGCCATTACTACAATGCAGAACACTATCCACAAAACCTAAAGTGCATCACGCAACATTGCTGCAACAAATACATTTTCCAACACCTAAACACCAAAACTCACATCCACTTGACATCCCCTCAACACCCTCCAAATTTCCAGTTAAAACACCAAACTGTTTCCGAGATATTTAATGTTAAAGTTTTTGCACCTTTAAAAATTCTTTGATCGCGAGAATTGGCCGCGACCTCGCGATCAAAGATCATCTTTGATCGTGAGGGGACATCTGGTCATGAAATTTGGGCTATCTGGTCCCTCCCAGAGACATTGGTCCAGCAAAAATCTGGCCATCTTGTCCCGTCCTCACGAACGAAGCTCGCGATCAAAGAAATCTTGCAACCAAAGACTTTGCAGGCTCGCTATCAAAGAATTTAAAAACGTTAAAACTCTATTTTTTGACTCAACTACATTAAACCACAGGCATGGCTCAACAGAGGGAAGTCCCCTGAGCAAAACCCATCATAGCTTTACTTCAGAAGTCACCCCTGAGATATTTGTTTTTTTCCAACAGCAAACTGAAACCAAGATGGCGGCCGCGTCGATCAATAAATTTCTCGCGATCAATGATTCTTTGATCGCGAGCCTGCAAATTCTTTGATCATAAGGAGTAACCAGATGGCCAAAACCCCATTCTTCTTTCACAAAATAAGTAGTTTTCTATGTGATAGCAGCCCGAAAGCAGCGTCGCTGTTATCAAACAGATCAGAAGTGCGAAAATATTTTGCTACTTGACACCTCAGAGCACAGGACAACGCACCAGGAACATAAATTTCAAGTTTCTAGGGGGCTGCACCAACCCACACCCCCGCGTCCACCTACTAAAGGATTTTCAACTCCGGGGGGGGTGCATGCCAGGAGGGTGACGTAAAATTAAAGGTTCGGACCGACACAATAAAATTGCACCAGTGCCCAGACCTGAACCGGTACCTCACCCACCCCAACCACAGGACAATCCCGATGCCACGCGCAGCTCGGCAGCACATAGCGCCACCCCTACAGCTCCTCCGTCCCCTCCCAGCCCGCTCGCCGTGATCGCTCCCCAGTGCGTACATATAGCGACATCCTGTTACCCATTGCGCCCACCCCCATCAGGGGCGCCCTGCCCTCCTATTGCCGTGGAGGGATTTCGCAGGGAACGAAGAATATGGAACGCATTAGCAGAATACGTTCTTCGGAGTGATAGTTTTGATATATTTAAAAGGAAATAGACCACGTAATATATCAAAATTAAAGTAGTGAGCCCGCTATGCGGGGAATAGTAAAATGGGCAAAAATGTCTTCTCCCATTCTATTACTCAGTATAAGGCCCAGTATAACGACTTGCCGATACGGACGGTGCCCTTCGTCATGCGCCCACCTCACGGGATACCAAATAACCATATAAATTCTCCCATAGACTTATAATGTGAGCTAAAAAATTGAATAACTTTTGAATGGATTAATATTTTTTCACCAAACAAAATGTGGCCTGTTCTTTGACCCAACCTCTTTCTATGTGCCAAGTTTCAGACTGGCAGACCACATGACGGCCGTGCAGTACCACGGACAAAATCCGAAAAACTGCCCACAAAACTGGCAAAAAGTGCATTTTGCAGCATTTTGGTGTGCAAAAACCATAAGTCCGACCGAAACGCAACTTGGCAAATCAAGAGATCTACCATGCCCCACCGCGCATACAAATTTCATGCACATCCGTTGAACGGGTCCAAAGTTATTAACGTGCAAAATTTCAAGTTTAACATAGAAGTGCCTTCATAACCCTATAATATTATCGCTGCTGTTATTGTGATATATGGCTACTGTCCTGCCCAAGAGGTGCTGATGCTGCCATCTGAGTGATGGTGCAGAGACTTTGAATCTGAATACCAGGGGTCACACTTAACTTTTTTTTGCACTGATCCACCCAGGAAAGTGATGCCCCAGCTGCACTGGCCCCCCCAGAGATTGCACTAGCCCCAACATAAACATGCAGAGTAAACTAGTGAGTCACCAGCGGTGGATAAATTGTCTGCAGTATAATCAGCATGGAGCACCCACGGCCCTTCCTCCCTCCCTAGCAGCAGCGTTCAAGTTATACTAGGACAACAAAACAAGAATGATTGTAGTGTTTCTGAAAAAACTTAGCGCAGCTTGATCTTTTATGTAAAGCAGCAGGGCAAGGAAAGGAGCCACAAAGAATTGTGCAAATTGGGCCTCCAAACAAAACACTAGGCCAATCACCACCAACCAACACCAGTCAGCCTAATCATGATGCAACCACCTGAGTGAGGGAGGGTCTTGTGGCTGGCAGTGGGCCCCAGGCCCTAATGATACTGTATAAGTTTGCACCTCAACAACAACAAAAACCCCACCGGTGTAAAATTAATAAAAATAATATCTTTATGGCGCCTTTCAAACACCAAGGTGCCTAACAAATTTAAAATCACAAATCAAACATTCCAGCAGCATAAGTTATATAAAATCACTGATATCATTATACAGTCATTTGCCAAATGCTTGGTGCCATAAATATGTTTTCAAAGCTTGCTTGAATCCCTCCACAGTTGTGCACTCCCGTAACCGACGGGGTAGAGAATTCCAAAGGGTTGGGGTCACGTGCATAAATGCTCTGGCCCCAGAAGATTTCAAGCACACCCTAGGAATCTCTAGCAACCGCTCGTCAGCTGAGTGGAGCGATCCTCCAGGGCAGTAAGGAACCAGAAGCTCTGTCAGGTAGTCCAGGCCCAGTCCGTGTAGGGCTTTAAAAGTCAGAAGACCGACTTTAAAGGTGATCTGCCACTGTACAGGCAGTCAGTGCAGTCCACGCAGCACCGGCAAAATATGACAGGACCGAGATGATCCCATCAAAAGCTGGGCCGGCGCGTTCTGCACTAGCTGCAGGTAACGGATTTCCACCCCCGGCAGCCCTAGGTAAAGGGAGTTGCAATGATCTAAGTGCGAGGACACAAAGGCATGGACCAGAGTAGGAAGATCACCGGATGGAACAAGGTGCTTGATCCTGGAGATATTCATCAGGCGATAAAAAGAGGATTTGACGACGGCCGATATCTGTGAGTGCAGGGTCAGCCCTTCGTCAAAAATCACCCCCAGGTTTCGCACCCGTTCAGAGGTCGGGAGTGATAAGTCCCCAAGAAGGAATCCGGAGGGTGAACCAGCTCCCAACCCCCCTATCTGGTGACCCGGATCCACTACCAGCACCTCAGTGATTTCCGAGTTCAGCTTCAACCAACTGGAATAATCCACTCCTGGATTTCTACGCGGCAGCTATTAAAGACCGAAAGAGCTCCATCCTGGCCAGGTGCAAAAGAAAGGTAGAGCTGGGTATCATCAGCATAGCAGTGAAACCTCAGCCCATACCTTCTTACAATATCTCCGAGGGGCACCATATACACTGCAAACAACATGGAGGACAACACTGAGCCCTGAGGTACCCCACATGACAAAGAAACTGGATCCGAGGAGTAAACCCCAGACACCACTCTCTGAGTTCTTCCCATGAGGAGCGATGTAAACCACCCGAGGACTGTACCTGACAGTCCACAGATGAACCTCAGATGGCCAAGCAGAACCCCATGGTCCACAGTGTCAAACGCTGATGAGAGATCCAGAAGAACCAAGATGGAACGGCTCTTCCGATCTCTAGCCATAAGGAGATCATTGAGCACCTGAACCAGCGCTGTCTCAGTACTATGTCTCTTTCGAAATCCGGACTGGAGGGGTTCATAGATGTCATGGATGGTCAAATGGTCCTCCAGCTATACAGCCACTACTTTCTCAATCACCTTCCCTAGAAAGGGAAGGTTAGAGATTGGTCTGTAGTTTGCATGGCTGTCTGAGTCCAAAGAAGCTTTCTTCAAGAGTGGTGTTATCACTGCCTCTTTCAGGGAGCTAGGAAACTCACCTGTTTCCAAGGAGTACCAGACTATCCATGCTAGGACCAGACCGATGGAATCAATACAACCCAAAATCAGGGAAGTTGGTCCTAGGTCCAAACTACAGCACTTAGGGCGTGCACTCTGGACAATCCACATGACGTCCATGAACTCTGGTCGGTCGAAGGTACTCCAGGAAAGCTGAGGAGCTGTGGCCTCATGCTGATCCAAAGCAATGCCCATAGAGTGTGCTGGTTGGAGTACCACCCTGATGTCAGCCACCTTAGTCACAAATAATCGAGCAAGTTCACCGCACTCTACTTGTGAAAAACATTTTGGACTTGTAGACAGGCTAGGTTGCACAGTCTGTCCACAGTTCAAAACAGCTGAGCTGGTTGATTCTAAGCAGCCGCAATCTCCCCAGACAGGAACTCTGCCTTCTTATGGATGATTGAAAATTGATAGACTTGATGATGGTCCATCAATCTAAGTTGGTCGGCATCAAGAGCGGATTTCTGCCAGCAACGCTCTAACCTTCGTCCTAGTCGCCACATCTCCCTCAAAGTCCCATCAAACCATGGGGATCAAGGGCGAAGGGAGAGAGGATGAGCTCGGACAGGAGCAATGCCATCCAGGGCCACTGAAATGGCTGAATTATAAGCCATCACTAGGGCCTCTGGGTCACTGTTTGCCACTGGGAGGGACGATACATCAAGCACTGCCACCAGGCCTTGAGAGCTTACATCTCGTAAAGGTTGGTACCTGACCATCTCCATAGGGATAGGCCTACAAAGGGGGGTGCTGAAACTATATTTATGCAGCAAGTTCCTGCACCAGCCTGCTCCAGAAGTCCTACCCCTGTCACATACATGCGGGTATCTGCAGGAGTGACTGAGTGCCTCCAGGCTCCACCAATACCACAGCCAACAAGTTATTCTGCCTTTAATTCATCTTGGCCTTAAAACAATTTCTCAAAATCTAAGCTCTGCTGGCTGTTTTATCTGCACGTTATTATTCATATCATTGCTATTCCCACAAGACTCTCCTCAATGTAAGGGAAGCTGGTAGTGTTTGGGGGCTCTAGCAGTGAGCTTCCACCCCCACCCCCCTAGCTTATGACCCTCTGGCCCAGTCACCAGTTCCTGCACCAGCAGGCCAGAAAATCCCCAGCGGCACCCAGCTGAATAAACACCCATCACCTGTAGTAGCCAGCAAGGACCCGTTTCCCTGAATCATTCTGGCTCCCATTGTGGCTTCACCACACACCGAAGTGGGACTTCACCTAGCATTACCTCCCTCGTGGCCCAACTGAAACTCCTCGGAAACAATAATAGGCAGCACAGAATAACGTGTTTTTTGTAGTCGCAGCGACTCTCTCCTTCACCCTCCCTCTGTTGGCACCCTCCCACCTCCCGATAGTCACAGCAGTTAATCACTTCAATATCCCAGCCTGCACCAAGCAGTACACAATGCTCTTTTTAACAAAAACATTAAAAAAATTGGTAATTACTCAGTTTCCCACCCCCCCAGGTCCTACAGTACCCCCACCCTGCAAGCCGCAGCAGACACATACAAGCAGATCATTTTAAACCAAGCCAGACCAGAGAAGCAATGAATTTATCTGCTTCAGGAGTCTAAACACTGCTGCTCTAGGCTCTAGGCTGCCTGACTGACCACAAAAAAATGAAAAAAAAGGTTCCTGCAAATTGATCTTGATGAAGCTTTTGGGGAAGGGGTGTGGGTGGTGTCGATCATTCTGACACTAAGTGCTGTCATGATTTGTAAACTGTGTTTAGTCAGAAGTGTATTCCCCTCATCTTTGATTGTGACTCGCCACATGTAAACACAGCGAGTCACAATCAAAGACAAGGGGAATACACTTCTGACTAAACACCAATTGGGACGCCAGTTTACAATTACGACAGCACTACCACATCAGAAGGATGGACCCCCGGTCCAGCTCATCAAACTCAATTTGCAGGAACCCGTTACTGTGGCCCACACAAATCCCCAGGCAACCTAATCCAGACAATGCATGGTGGTCGGATAAGCCGTTTTTTTCCATTTTAAACTCCACAATTTGCTTGAATTGCTAGTCAACTCTTCTTTTCTGTTGCTTACCATTTTTTAGGGCAGCCGGGCAGCACACTCTGTCTTGGTGGGTCAGCAGCAGTCACGTGCATACTATCATACCTTCACTAGTGTCTGCAGGCATGTGGCAAAGGCATGTGTGGAGATCAGCGGCTCACATTTGGGGATGGGCTGCAGGTGGGCACCAAACGTTTCTCCAGTCAGACGGCTTCCCATGGATGTTGCTAGGCTGCAAAAGTGCCTAATCGGATGACCAAAAAAAGGAACCAGGCGATTTTCTTTTAGAGGCATTTTTCTTAAAGGGCCAGGGTTATCAAAATGGGCTAGACTGCACTAGCCAAGCCGGGAAAGTCGAGGGAGCATTGCACTGGCCCAAATCAATTTGCACTATGCCCCGGGCCAGTAATATAATGTTAAGATCGACCCCTGGAATACACTAAAATAGCAGCAGACACCTCAACAACAACTTCTGAAAGCACAATATATACCACAGCAATGGTGCATGTGTGTATATATATATATACATATATATATATAGTGTTTTCAAAAGTTGTTGAGGTATCTGCTGCTATTTTAGTGTAGTCAGATTCAAAGTCTCTGCACCATCACTCAGAAGGCAGCATCAGCACCTCTTGGGCAGAACAGCAACCAAATGCCACAATATCAGCAGCAGTAATAATAACAGGTCAGCATCTATATACAGTAATGCTAATAACAAGAGTATCAGGACAGCAGCCATATACCACAGCAATAGCAGCACTAATACCAGGGCAGGATCCATATACAATATCTTAATCTTAATATCTATAAGCCAAAGATCTTTTGCCTATCGTGCCCCCAGCTGGTACAATGCCCTGAGCTCGCTCATTACATCCTCCACGTCACTAGGAGCTTTCAAATCTATGCTTTACTCTCACCTCTCAGCCTCTAGCTCCTGTGACTGCCTTGACTAATGATTCTTCCCTCATCACTGTTTTACTGTTTTCATCCTCCTCCTCTGCTCCTTTCTTGACAAAGGCATCTGAGTACCTCTAACTACTCTAAGTCTGCTCCCCTTCCCATATCTCCTCCTACCATTCCTACCTTGACCATTCCTCCAATGTTTTGTTTTTTTCCTGTGATGTACTGTATTATACTGGCTTACTGAAACCTTTATAATTTGCTGACCATTCTGTGTAACATGTCTTGTCTGTTTGTACATTGATGACCTTTGTAAAAGAGCCATTGGCTCAAAGGTAATAATTCCTAGAACAATAAACTAAACTAAACTAAACAATAATAACAGTATCAGGACAGCACCCATATACCACAACAATAGCAGCACTAATATCAAGGCAGGATCCATATACAATAATAACAGTATCAGGACAGCAACCATATACCACAACAATAGCAGCACTAATATCAAGGCAGGATCCATATACAATAATAACAGTATCAGGACAGCAGCCATATACCACAACAATAGCAGCACTGATATCAGGGCAGGATCCATATACAATAATAACAGTATCAGGACAGCAGCCATATACCACAACAATAGCAGCACTGATATCAGGGCAGGATCCATATACAATAATAACAGTATCAGGACAGCAGGCATATACCACAACAATAGCAGCACTGATATCAGGGCAGGAGCCATATACAATAATAACAGTATCAGGACAGCAGGCATATACCACAACAATAGCAGCACTGATATCAGGGCAGGATCCATATACAATAATAACAGGACAGCAGCCATATACCACAACAATAGCAGCACTGATATCAGGGCAGGATCCATATACAATAATAACAGTATCAGGACAGCAGGCATATACCACAACAACAGCAGCACTGATATCAGGGCAGGAGCCATATACAATAATAACAGTATCAGGACAGCAGGCATATACCACAACAATAGCAGCACTGATATCAGGGCAGGATCCATATACAGTAATAACAGGACAGCAGTCATATACCACAAATACAGCAGCACTGATATCAGGGCAGGATCCATATACAGTAATAACAGTAACAGGACAGCAGCCATATACCACAGCAACAGCAGCACTGATATCAGGGCAGGATCCATATACAGTAATAACAGTATCAGGACAGCAGCCATAACACACGATAGTAACAGAAATAACAGTAATAATATCAGGACAGCAGTCATGCACTATGATAATAATTAAAACAATAATAAAAATAACATCAGGACAGTAACCACATACAATAGCAGCAATAATATCATGACAGCAGCCATATATGACAACAACAACAATAACTAATAATACTACCAGAACAGCAGCCATCTACATTAACAGCATAATAATAAAATCAGCAGCAGCCATTTACCACTTAATAACAGCAATAATTAATTGGGGCCGGCAGTATAGCCTAGGTATTAGAGTAACAAGGTGTGAATGAGTTTGGTACATCCAGCAAGACCTGGGTTTGATTCTCACAGCTTCCCCTTGCATACTGTGTGACTCCAAGCAAGTCACTTAACCTCCCCAGTGCTCCCAGACCCCCATGAAAACAGGCACTTGTGCCAAGAGGGCCTACCCGTTACTAAAGATTAATGTGTATACATATGTATGTATGTATGTATGTATGTATATATATATACATATACACACACACACACACACACATATATATATATATATATATATATATATATATATATATATATACACACACACACACACATATATATGTATATATACATAACATATATATATATATATATATGTATATGTATATATCAGGACAGCAGCCATATCCCACAATACTACAACAGCAGCAGTAACAAACAACTCAGGGTAGAAGTCCTAGCCCACAATACTAACAGTAATAATAGAGTTTAATATGGGCACTCTATGGACATCAGTCTCTTTCTACAGACAGACTGTATGTTTCATTATCAGGATAGCAGCTATAATCCACTATAATAGCAGCATTAAGAATATATTAGCTGCAGTCATAGCCCACATCTTGAAATGGGCGGTAAGAATGCTGGCTCCTGATTGGTCAAGAGATGCTTTGGGTTGGGCATTAGCCAGGCACAACAGCCGGGCTGAAAGTAGCTCAACCAAAATATGTTTGAAAAATACTAGTAATAATATCAGGGCAGCAGTCATGTACCATGATAATAATTAAAACAATAATAAAAATAATATCAGTACAGTAACCACATACAATAGCAGCAAGATCAGGGGCTCACCCTGAAGCCCCATGTGAGCGCTGTAACAAAAAACATCCACCAAAAACTGGGCCTTCTCTATCGCCTAAGCCACAACATGATACCAGAGACTAGACTGGCTATCTCACAAAGCATCCTTCCCCAACCTTAACCTATGCTGCCCCCATCATACCTGGCATCGCTAAAACGGACCACAGTAGACTTATGACCCTATATCACAAAATAGCTCGCTTTGCTTCTAAAGCTTACCCTAGGACCCACCATTGTGATGACCTCACAGCCCTCAACTGGCCATCCCTGTGCAATAGGCTCCAGTACCCCCTACTAAGCTGGACCTACAAGCTCCTAGATGCCCAAACTCCGGCAGGTCTGAACGGATTACTTGCCCCAAAGCCGCACAGACGACCACTCTGCTCCTCGAACAAAAAACTCCTGGAAACTCCCCTGACCTGCACGGTCACAGGGAGTAAATCTTTTACTCACCTAGCCCTGGAATCATGGAACAATCTGCCCAGCCATCTTCAGGAGGCACCGCCATTAGCCTTCTTTCAAAAGAGGCTGCGTGCTCACCTTATCAAACCAAGTCCCTGCCACTGCCCCAATGGCTAAGACAACCACACCTCATGTCAATTTGTACCAACTAGACACTGCTCCCCTACAAGGGTAACAACTAATGACTGCACAAGCAGGTACTCTACCCGTCCGGAACTTCCTGTAGGCACTCAAAGCACTTATCACCCCCACTCCCATCTGTCGTCACTGCTGTACTCTATACTGTAATGTATTTGCTGCCCTCTTCTACAGAAACTGTATTATGTACTCATAACCCCATATTACTTGTACTACTCTGACATGCTGTACTCATCAGTGTAAAATACCTCCGGCATTAGATGTACTGTTCCGTATTGCTGTATTAGATGTTCTACTGTATTAGACGCACTGCACTGTACTACTACTGTACCAGCTAATATCATGTACCTCCTGCCCTCTTACACAAAACTGGAAAATTGTATACTGTCCTAGTAACCCTGTACGATATGTCTGACACTGTGATACCTATCTGTATGTTCAAACCATATGTAACAAACCCGGGTAAGCCCTGAAAAGGGACCCTCAGGGCCAGTGGGCTTACCGGTTAACAAATTTAATAAATAAATAATAAATAAAATACATCCAATTTACTAAAAGGCACCCATTTCATAATAGTATTATGGTTTGGCTCTCCAGAGGTGCGTTATGGTGGAATAATTGCCCTTCTCCAGTGGTGGAAGAACTGGACTTCACCTCCTGCTTCCGTGCACCCACCCAAAGCAGGGGTTATCCCATCATAAGGCACCCCGTCAACTCTACAGTAGGAATATCAGAACAACAGTCATGTCCTACAATAATAACAACAACAATAAGAATGTCAGGACAATAACCATACCCCACAATAACAACAGCAATTATAATACTGTCAAGACAGCACATGCTTTTTGACAGACTTGTGAGCGGCACTGTCCTTGTACAAACCGTGTTACTGCACCACTGATAACACAAGCCCTTTTCATGTTTGCTTGCACACATGCGCAAGAAACATTTTGTCACAGCTTAGGAGAGAAGTGGGGTTTTGGAGGTGGGGCACTGTGGGGGCCAATGCCCCCAGTGCCTTTTGAGGCTTGGCCCACTTTCCCCAATGAGGTGGCACACTGCTGCTGACACTAGTTCAACCAGCGTGCCACCACCTTGAAAGAAATCCACCACTGCAATGAGGGAGCGACCTGTCATAGCAAGGCAGTCCCTTGCCTGGTGTAAAATTTCTTTTAACATGGCGGCAGGCGGCAACTCTTGCCACCCGCCTCAGAGTCCCGATGAAAGCCGCCTCGGGGTTCCCAATCCTCATCAGCATGTACCCATCCCAGTTTATTTGCTGATGGGGTAGCCCAATCCCTGTCGGCATGATCGCCCCATTTGTTTATGTGCCAAGGGGTGCCCAATCCCACTAGGCTCATGCACTCCCTCCCCCCACCACACTGTATGGCTGCCGGGGATGCCCAATCCCTGTCGGTTCCAGTACCCACCTCCCCAACAAACACCCGGCCAGGTGGCATGCTGGGAGCCCACCCCAGTGTGCCAAAAGTGTCCCCGATGTCTTTGTTTAATTTTAAATGCAGTAAAAGAAAGCGGTCCCTAGTGAGGCCTTGCCCCTCCTCCAACTCCGTCCAACTGCTAGTACTCTACCTCCCCTCACCCCATATTTACCTCCAGAGCCGGCGCCGATGATCTTCGTGGACGGGAACACGCCTGCACTCTTCAAAGCCATCTGAACTGAAGAAATGCCGGTAAGCTGTATAATGGCATAAATGGTTGTTTTTTCCAACTTTGGTGTATATCTGCTTATTTTTTTGAATTTTGGCAAATTTTCAACATGGGTTCTTGGGACCCCATCTCATAATTCAGTCACTGTCATCTCATTATTCCATCCGAAGGTGATTTTGCAGTCACTGTGCGGAATCACCTTTCGGACCGATAATGAAACAACAGTGTTACTGTTCATGAGTGGGCTCTCAAAAGCCTATTTGCAAATTTGGTGAAAAATTCCAAAAATGACTGCATTATGAGCTGCATTGCGCAGTTTGTATGCATGCTCGTAACTTTGCAAATTTGTAATATTTTGACTCCAGGTTTTCAACATTGGCATTTTTCCCCACCTCCTTATGAACAGTACAGCTGTCATTTTTTATATCCTGCCTGAAATATACATTTGCACATCTGGCGCACAATGGCGTAGTCGCTGTGGGAAATTCATGTTTCGGACAGATTAAGAAAATCATAGTGACAGTGTTCATGAGCAGAGGTCACAAAATGCCTATGTTGAAAATTTGGTGAAATAATTCCACTAAATGACTGCGGTACAAGCATGTGTTGTGCAGTTTCCACGTACCCTCGGAACCTTGAGCATTTTTAATATTTTCACTACAGATTGTCAACATTGCCATCTCTTCACACCTCCCTATGAATGGTACAGCTGTCATTCTTCACATCTTGCCTGATCTGTGTTTTTGCACATCTAGCACAGAATGGTACGGTTGCTGTGGGAACTCGAAGTTCAGGACACATTAACAAAATCACAGTGCCACTGTTCATGAGAAGAGGTCCCAAATGCTTTCATGAGGTGGGGGTCACAAAAAGGCCATGTTGAAAATGTGTACTGCAAATACCAACACACACCCAGGGAGTTAGGGTTTCTAACCATAACATCCCACCCTGTACAGACTGACAGGCATCAGAGGTGTAACTTTGGATCGCCAGCAGTAATGCTCATGCCATCCCACCCCACCCTGAAGCCAGTGACAGGCATAGAGGTGTGCCTTGCACTCTTCAGCCCCAGACTTCACCCCATTCTCCTGTACTGCACCCATTTCAGCGTATGTCCTTATGAAATGGGGTGTTTTATGACGAACACCACAAAGGCAAACCCATAGCGGTGTCTACAGGATAGGGTGAGGTGATATGCCATGAGCATTATGGGCAATGACCCACGGCACACCCCAATGCCTGTCCATCTCTGCAGGGTGGAAGTGGGATTGGCGTGAGTTCAATACTTCACTGCCACTCCTATTCTGCATCCGTCTAACTCCTGCACGTCCAATGCCAATATCAGCAAGCAAACATTCGGCATTGACAAATGCTTGTTAAAAGTAAAATGGATTTACAGTGAATCGCAAAAATATGAACAAGCGCCCCCCGCCCCCAGCAAAGGAGAGCAGAATGGGACGGATTGAGGAACTCTCCGCTGTAACAGGCGAGAGATCATTCCAGTTTCTCCCGGTGCTCGTCTGGGTCACGTTTCTAGGTAACAACAGCAGCTACTGCTGGTCCGGTTCCTAGTAGTGGATGACATCTGTGACCGCTCCCATTCCCTCCGGGACAGGTGGGGCCGGTACTTGACCGCAGCGCACGGTATTGGTCCTGTTCCTTCAGGATGACAGCAGAGGCCAGAACTGGTCCTCCTGTTTTCCTTTCTGGATGACTGCTGCGATCGGTACTTTTGCGATTGGGACAGGTCCCATTCCTGGAATAACATATCTGGCCGGTACTGTTCCCCTCGGGGATGGCAGTAGGTGCTGGTCCCCTTCCCCTTCGGAGATGACAGCTGCTGCCACCGTCGGCCCAGATCCGGTACTGAATGACTGGCTGTGCCCGTATTGGCTGGGTTCAGTGCCGGGAAGACAGCTGCAGTCGGTTCTGGACCCGTTCTGCTCAGCAATTATTGCAGCAAATGGTTCGATTCAGCTCATCCAAGCGGCCGGTACTGGCCACGTCTGTTATCCGGTATGGGTAATGGGCCAGTACCGCCCAGGCTCCATACGGGATGACAGGCCAACCGGTACTGGCCCGGTTTCCCTGCAGGATGACAGGCACCGTCGGGACCGCTCTGGTTGAACACTCCTTGTGTAAGCAGCACACAATAAAACGAAATACAGTGCGTTCACAACCACCTGCGATGGAACAAAGCGGTCCAGAGCGGGCGCAGAGAGATCCCAGCTGAGCCGCCCCGTACCACCCTTGAACCCTGCAGGGCTCCATGGGCCACATCACAACACCCTGACCATAAAACCGCGATTTCCCTCGGACATTAGACTGAAGATGCCTACTCACATGTCGAGCCGCTGTCCTTTTCCTTCCAGCCATTCAAGTCAACTGTGACCCCGCCCACCCTGCTGTCAAACACAGCCGCACCGCCGTGTTTCAGCCAATCGCAGCGCTCGCCGCTCATACACACCATGTTCAATTCTGCCACCCGCTCTAGCATGTCAGCCGAACCGCACGCAGACTCGCCCAGTGATTGTAAAGCTGTCAGCGGCTGCCACTGGGGTGCAGCAGGTGCAGCCTGTCTCAGGCGGGCTGTATCGCTGACTGCCGTGAGTAGGTAGCATAGGAATTAGTGAAAATAAATGCCTGAGGTAAATGAACTTCCGCCTATTAATTGAACTGGGGCGCAGTCCGTGCATACTACAGACACGATACAGATACCTTCCAAGCCTGTAGTCTTCAAAATGATCAACGCTAAAACTAAGATATTTAACACTTTTGTCGCCAGAAACTTTAAACCTGTCTTTCTCATCTTTTTTACAATGAGCCATTGTATAATCGAAATTGTGCTTGCGTACGTGCGTGTTTTGGGATAATACAGTCACGCCTCGCCTGGTTTGGCAGAGCTCTTCAATAAGAGACTGGTCCAACGTCCCACGGTCCCAGAAGTGACCTTTTCCCAGCACAAGCACACACACATTATTCCGATTGTACAATGGCTCTTTGTACCAAAAAAAAAATAAAAATAATGCGAAAAACGGTTTGAAATGTTTAAGAAGGAAGAGATTTTTTCATACTTACCGTAATTTCCATGTCTTTTTTTTAATCTATATTTATTGTTTTCCAACGGAATTTCGGAAACACACATATGTCGTCATAGAAGACCAAAGAAACGTTGCAGAAATATTTTATCACAGTAAATGTCCACTAATATTTACACCAAGGACTGGGAGATGGACCTCTAACACTTTAAATAAGGTTTGTATTGGGTTACCAATACCACCTTTGGGTGAGGTAATAAAACCAGATCCGAAACCACACCCAAACTCCACGTCTGACTCCGCCCCTTTTTACGACTGGCGAGTATATAACTCCTGCTCCAAAGACATTTGTAATGTTGGAATAGACATTACTAGTAATAGGAAATAAGTTTTATACTGTTATTTATTTGATTTATTTATTCAGTTATTTATTTTTATTCTTTGGCAACCAGGTTACCTCCCATAGGCCACATAGCCCATTTTACAGGAGTGACCCAGGAGCACAGGAAGGTTAAGTGACTTGCTCAGGGTGAGGTCACAGTATTTAAATGTAGGTTGTGGAAATCATACTCAGGTCTGCTGGATGTGCCAGCTCAGCCACAGCTTATTGCTTAGCCCTCTGTTAAACACTCTCCCATTTTCCTTTCCATGTCAGCCATGTATTCTAATTCTTTGACCAATTTTGATAACTTAATTATCAGTGCTTGTGGTACCCTTAATACTGTACTGTGTCCCCTTTACCTCAGCAGCTACTGCTGTTTCTTTCATATTTCTAAGACATTCCACAATTTCAGATTCACAATTCCATGCTGTTTATCTGAATGACCTGTCAAAGTGTAGCTAATATCATGGAATGTTCAGGTAATACAAAAAATGAGAGCAAATGTATTTATTTTTATTTTATTTATTTATTTATAATGCAATCAGTTTACAACCTTTGAGCCAGGGGCTCATTTCCAAAGGTACCTTGTCAACAATGGTAGATAATACAGATAATACAGAAAGCAGGGTACATACAAAAGCAGAGCATGAATATAAACAGACGTGGATAAATGGCACATGGTTACAGCAAACATTGGTAGTGTAATACAGAGCAAAATATGGTATTATTGACAACAGGAGAATAACAGGGTTTAGCAGCATAACGGTATGTCATGGAAGTGTGATAACAGCCAAACAGGTCTACTGTGTCAGATTACAAGGAACGTAAGGCATGAGACAGGAACAGTACAGGTAAATCGATAAAGCAGTCACACGGTCATATGATAACAGATTACAAAAGCGTAGGGCCTGAGACAGGAGTAGTACAGAGCGGAGGTATGATCCGTATGGAACAGGGTAGTAAATAAGTAAGCATAAGCAGCATAAGGAATGCAACGTGGTTCGTTCTAGACAGTAGTGATACAGTAGGCAGCGGAATCGTGGCAGTAGTGAAGTTGTTAGAAATAGGAAGTGAGGGGGAGCTGCCAGAGGCATTGTCAGTGAAGAGGGGTTTGAGCATCCGTTAGGCACAGGAGCAGCAGCGCTTGCTGAATAGCTCGCTTTTGAGGGCATTTTTGAAAGTGGAGATGGTGGGGATTTCAGTGATGGCCTGAGGAAGAGTGTTGTACCAAGCAGGGGCTCTATGGCAGAAAGATCTCTGTCCAAGTGAGGTCCTAGCACGAGGAACCAGGAAGGTGGCTTTACAGGAGGTCCGGGTGCTGACTAGGGGCTGTGCTGGGAGGAGGGAGGAAGTCAGCCCGGGAGGAGAAAGTCCTAGTAGGGTTTTTTTTGAAATGAGGCACGCTTGGTAAAGCAGGCTGCTCTGAGGGTCAAGCATTGTTGCAAGGTCATAGAATTGGCAGGTATGAGTGGAGCCTAGGGCCCCAGAGATTAGCCTGCAAGCCTTATTTAGGAGGAGGCGGATTTTGTTGAGGTCAGCCATGTTGGCAGCACCATAGACAGGTAGCCCATAGTCCACCAGGGATAGTATGGAGGATGTAACTGCAAGCCGGAGGGCCGGGGAGACAGTTTTGTAGCGGTACAGGATACCAGTCGGATATTGGTTACAGAAGGAAAAGGCCATGTGGGTATGGTAGGAGAGGGCTGAGTCAAATAAGATCCCTAGATACTTATAGGATTGGACTTGCTCCAGTTGTAGTTTAGAGCTGGAGAGGATACGGAGAGGGAGTTGGATGATTTGTTTTGAGGGTGGCCGAAGAGCATGGTTTTAGATTTTTAAGGTTTATGACCAATCTATGCTCTTTAAGCCAAGTTTCAGCGCCATCATATGCCTTTAGTAGGAGACCTGGAGGAAGGGGTTACGGGTCAGTGGCAAAGAGGACGCATCATCTCATGACAGCAGAATTTTCCCAGGGCACACACTGGGCAGGGTGTTAAGGTATAGCGAGAAGAGAAGGAGCCCCAGGATGGAGCCCTGTGGAACCCCTGAGAGGATCGAACGTGGGTCAGAAAGAGTCCCACCAATTTTGACTCGCTGGGAGCGGGCGAAAGGCAGCTGGAGCACCAGGCAAGTGGTCCAGAGGCAAACCAGCGTGACAGAGGGCTTCCAGTAGTAGGGGTGGAGACCGTCAAAGGCCTTTGATAGGTCAAGGAACACGGCCCGCCAGGGAGCCAGTATCCAGTGAGGAGTGAAGGAAGGAAGCTTAATTCAATAAGAGCAGTGCTAGTACTGTGATCTCCATGCGAAGCCATGTTGTTCAGGGCAGAGTATGTTGTATTTGGTCAGGTATTCAGTTATTTGTGCAGCAACTAGTTTTTCCAGCGCCTTGAAAGGGGTGGGAGAATGGAGATCGGTCGATAGTTCTTAGCTAAGGACCTGTCACCCCTTTATGGATTGGAGTAACTGCTGCAGTTTTCCATGAGGAGGGAATTGTCCCAGGCAGAGGGATTTGTTAAGAAGGCAGGTGAGTGGGGAGGACTTGATCCAGGACCAACCGGAGAATTTTGTGATCCAGGGAGATGTCACTGACTGTTGCCTTTAGTGCACGGGTCAGGTGCAGTCTGGCTTCCTGGGTAGTAACCCCAAAGGTGGGAAGCAAGGGCGATGGAGGGCAGGTAGGATGGGGGTGGCTGATCAAAGAAGTTACTGGGGAGGATAGGGCTAAGGTCTGTAAAGGGTGTTGAGGAGGTTTGCAATGTCGGTGGGTCTGTGATGGTGGTGTTGGTGGTAATCTGGGATGGGGAGGGGAGCGGTGTTCCATTCAGTTGTTTGACCTTATCCCAGAAGGTACGGGCGCCTCCCCAGGAGGCAGTGAGGGTGGCCTGATAGTGGTCGGCCTTGGCTTTCCTGATTGCCCATGTACACTTATCTGCAGCACTGTAGGCCTGTCTGCCGCTGGGCGCCTAGTTTCTATGGCACGGGAACAGCGGTTGTCCCTCTACCTGAGCAGCAGTGAGAGTGCAGGGTAATCCAGGCAGGTTAGGGTCTTTGAAGGACGGCAGAGAGGGGAGCAAAGAGATCGCAGGCTTTATTAAAGGTGGAGGTAAAGAAGGCAAGAGCGTATCTATGTCAGGTGCATGGAGAATCGGGACCAGTCTTGCAGTTCAAGGTACTGTTTAAGGTTTTTAGGCCATAAGGTCTGAAACCGGTGGGGAACGGCGCAGTGGGTCGGGTAGGGTGGCCAACCAGCGGAAGAGCACAGGGAGTGGTCACTGAGTGAATCAGGAGGACTTGGATGTCCAGGATTTAGGGGGCGGTTAGTGATGATGACATCAAGGAGGGTGCTAGTACCTCTCTTGGGGTTCACACGTGGGTTGGGAGACTAGTTGGTTAGATCCAGCGCCAGGAAGGAGTCCCGAGTGGGGAGGATGAGGGACAAAGCCAGTTCACATTGAGGTCCCCAACTATGATTTTGTCAGCATTGTGGGGAAGGGTGGCAAGGTAGTCAGTGAGGGATAATAGAGCTGGGTTTTGAACCCATGGGTATAGTAGCAGTGGTGAGGTAAAGGGGATCTGGCTGGGTCCAGGGTAAGTTTAATGTGAGGGCTTGGGCCCCATTTACAAGGACTGGTGCAGGGAGGGCGAGACCAGTGAGGGAGCTCCTGTGTAGATAGCGCAGCCTCCCCACGTTTGCTTACTCGATCCTCACGATATAGGTGTAGCCAGGAGGGTAACAAGGGAGTCAGGGGTGGAATTAGATAACATCGCTTCCACCAGCGCAATGGATGTCAGGTTTGGCGCTAGAGACCCAACATTGAGGGAGTCGAATTTTTTCAGGACGCTGCATATATTCATGGAGGCAATCAGCAGTCCGGGACGCCCTCCTGCCGAGGTGGTCCTGGTGGGTCCGGGGTTAGTGGATATTGCCAGATAAGAGTAGAAGGAGGACAACAGTTCTGGCCAGGCACGGCGAGGGATTAGTTTCCGTGCTAGAGGAGTTGGGGGAGGATTGTAGAGGAGCAGGGATAGGTAGGGATTTAATGGCAGGGAGGGCAAGGATAGCGGCTGTCCAAAAGGGAGGGAGGGAGGGGGAGGGCAAGGAGATGGGAGTTGTTGGGCAGTGTGCATGGACATCGTAGGGTGAGTAGGAACCTAGGTTGGTGGGAATTAAAGGTGAAATAGCCTGTAACCTAGGGGAGATAAACGGCTGGAGGGAGGGGGAACCAGAGGAGGATGATGGGGAGGGAGTTTAATAGTAGGTGAACTAGCATGGTAAACAGGTGGTAATGGAGTAGGGAGTTAAGATAGCTGTACTGCCTCCTAGAGAGTGTGGCTGCCACTTTAGATTAGTGGCAGTGACACGGACTCTGGTGGTCAGGGTACAAGGTTCAAGTCCCAACTAGGCAGCACAGAATATGCCTGGGAGAGGGCGGAGAGCCGTAGTCTAGGGACAACGTGAGGCTGGGAAACGGGCCTCTGCAGGGTGGTGGCATAGTGACCCAGTGGTCACTGGGGTGCAGGTACAGGGAGGAGGGGTGGTCTAAGGGTGGATGGTATTTGGAAGACAAAGGGGGAAGGTGAGGATGGGGTTAGGCAGTGAGGGAGTATTGGTGAGTGTGCAGGAGAGGTGAAAGGAGGATTCCAGGGTAGGTACAGACATAGGAAGCACATCAGCAGGGGTCCTCTAGTGGTGTGCCGATATAATCTGCAAATGGGAAAGTGGGAGTTAGAAATATTGGCAGACAGGAAGTGATGTCAGGGACCAGTGCCTATAAAGGAAATGCCGACCCAGGGGTGGTGGGTGAGAGGGCGGGCAGTCGTGTCGACGGGCTAACCCCTCACAAACACTGCTGCTGAATGAGGTAGTTTAATTATCTCGTTCCTGGGGAGCTTTGTATGTTGTTTGGGGCCTGGGTTTGCTTCTGTAGTGATAAAAGCAATTAAAGTTAGATTATTAATTTAACAAAAATGGGTTTAAAACTTACCATAATATAGAACAAACAAAAAGAAACACATAAGAGCACATAAAGCTGTAAAAACTGTTTACTGTCATAGCAGTAAAAGGCCATACTTAAAATTCAGAGTGGAAAAGAATAGGTTAATTTACTGCTAATGATCTTAATGGTCATACTTTACACCTCTCAGACAGTCTGATTTTACAAACAAAGGCAGGTCTGAATGACTGTGACAGCAGAACTTCTTTGTAACCTGGACATGTAATGCAGCCAAAACAGTGAATGATTTGATACATCAGTTTTAAGAGTATATGAGCACTCAAAATGGCCCAAAAACCGGACTGCATGTAAAACCGGATGACCGGATAAGGACCCTAAAAACCGGATTATCCGGTCAAAAACCGGATAGGTGGCAACCCTATTTGTAAGGAAGTGCCAGCCATGACAACCACTTTAGTAGTTCAGGGAACAGTTACAAAGGCAGTGTGTATTGCAACTTTATAGTTGCTATATAACCATTAAATAGCACATTTAGTACAGAAACAATAGCTCTGCTAACTAAATTAGAAACATATTAAGTCAGGTGTACAAATGATCCTGACTGGAAGTATCATTAAACTGACTCAACATAAAGCATCTGGACTGCAGCTTTCAACACCATCACTGCGGTACCTGAAGAAAAGAAATTCCAAATTAAATAGTCCCAAAGTCTCTTCAGATATCGGGTCCATGGGTGACGAAGGTCAGAAATAATTGCAATAGCACAGTTACTACTTCAAGTCTGGAAACAAAACAACCAGAGAACTCAAACTACACTCAACTGTAACAGTCAACGGGCCTCTCCATTCACTGTTAAGATATGCCAAGAGGTTGACGCCATCTTACCCTCATCCAGGGTATAACAGAAACCAAAGGGAATGAAACACAACCCCTTCCCCTATGGTGTAAACCAAATTATGACAAAAGCAGTTTAGTCCCAATTCAGGTAAGGGAACTCATGTGACAATAGGCACCTGTAAATATGTTATATGTATACTTTGAGGAAAGAAGGGAAAGAGAGACATGATAGAAACTTTCATACCTCAAGGGAATTAACAAAGTCCAAGAGGGTAGCATCTTCCAGAAAAGAGATGTAAAGAACAAGGGGCACAATTTGAAGATAGAGGGGGACGGCTCAGGGTAATGTGAGGAAGTATTTTTCACTGAGAGGGTTGTGGATGCGGGAACAGCCTCCCTGAGGAGGTCGTGGAGTCAAAAACAGTGGGGGACTTCAAGAATGCATGGGACAGGCATAAGGCAGTCCTAGTGGCGGGTAAGAGGAAGTAAGCTGTTGGTTAACTAGGATCTGCAGCTTATCTGTTAGGTAGGAAAATGGGCAGACTAGGTGGGCCAAGCGGTCCTTATCTGCTGTCAAATTCTATGTTTCTATGTTTCTTAAATGTCCAAGGAGAAAAGTAATAGTTCCTTAGTCTCCTGACCTACCCTCGTGGCTTCGGTGACCTCCTGCCGAAAGAGAAACTCTGAGGCTGTCTTTTCTGTCCAATGACCGCATCCTTAGCATCTGAGAACTGAAATTGCTTGCCTCCATAAACTATATGGAGTTGGACAGGAAACAACAGGGAGTTCACTATTGCCAAAGAACACAGCCATGCACGAACAGCATCAAATTGTTTATGCACTGTTCTAGGTGGCGAACAATAGAATGGGATACAGCTTGATATCCTGTCCATCAATGGTGGCGGCCAAGCTAGTCTGGCAGCCGATAGGACCCTTTTCTTTATTTCAGCACTTGTGGTTTTAAGTGAAACCATGTGAGGGATATTAGAACTAGCTTGCGCTCCTTACATGTTGATCCTACAGGCTTTTGTAAATCAGCTCAGATCAATGCCCTCCAGCAGCCGTACGGACTCCTCTGGTAAGTCATGACAAAGTCCAAGAGATTGTCACCCTCGATCTCCTCAGGGATTCCCACCATGCGAAGATGAGAGGCCCATGCTGCATTCTCCAGGGCCTCCATTCTAGAGCGGAGCTACGCATTTGAAGTGGTGAGTTTCACCACAGCAGCCAAAGCTGTAGTGGAATGGGAATTAGATCCAGCCACTGTAGCAGTTAGGGATTTAAGCTGTGCATCTAGATTTTCAAGTTTCTGAAGTGTGCGTTCTCAGTTTTAAGCCCATCACTCACACAGCCTCCAGCACAGTGTGTCATGGCAGTTCTGTACCTGGGGCCTCAAGTTTCTGTGCTTGAGCTTGTTGAGGGCTCCACTGGTGCTGCTGCTGCTTGATCCTCCTCTGGCACTCCCTTTGGTCTCCCCATATCAAATATGGGCTCAGAATACTCCACAAAATGTCAGGAACTGCTAAGTATAGTTTGAAAGTGACAAAATTATTTTATCTAGAGACTCTAGTTGAAATACTACCAAATTAGCAGGAACTAATGTAAAGCATGTCCTGTCAGTTGATAGGCTCTCTAGCACTTCCCTCCATATTTACTTTTCTGTTAGCTCCAACATTGTGAATGCATAATCAGTACATGTGGGTAATGCCAACCCTACTAGGGAAATAGCACAACCCAAGTCTGTAATCAGCATTGAACCTTGGGGACATGAACATTCTGGACAGCAGCAACTCTCCCATCACTTTTATCCTCACAGTGCCCCTAATTATGTGAAAGACTCATATAGACTAGACTGCTCATCTTGTAATGAACCAATACATGTAAATTGTTTGCATACTCACACCTTTAACTAAAAGGAAGATACAGAGAAAACAATTTTCTATCTTGTCCAGAGAGTGGTAGGACGAAAGAGGCTTGTCGTCTGCTTCTCTGATGTGGTGGAGCTTCTTTGAGGTACTGAACCAACTAGAAAGAGACTTGCTAAAGGAAATAAAGAAACAGGTAACACTAGAAAGGAACTGCAACCAGAGTAAGCACTCGCCTGTAGCAAGGGAACCACCCTTATTGAGCAGAAAAAACTGAAACCTGTTCATCTACGTGCCGGTACCCAACATTTGAATATGAAATTGTTTCTCTTTCTTTTTCTTATATAAGAACAGCAGGTAAATTACTGAAGGATGTCCAGACAGACTTACAGTCAGAAAAATCTTCAGAAAACAATGGACATCCCAGTTCTGGCATACCAGACAATATTCTCCAGCAGGAGCTAGGTTCCTGGAAGGGCCCCATTGACAAGGTTAGATGTAACAGAAAAGGAAATTACAGTAAGTATGAAGAAATTTCTTATTTCTGTAGCACTCCACATTATCAATGGTTAATCAGTACATAAGGGTTCTAATAAGCAGTACCCATTATCCAACTGGGTTGGGACAGGATATTGTCCCATATGCAAACTGCAAAAAGGCAAAAAAAGGAACAGGAATCTACTTTAACCAAAGTCAGAAAACTCTGCATGACCAAAGACCGCGATCGGCAGAACTTTGAACATCCAGTCTGTAGTGTTTGGTGAATGTGGTCAGGAGGACCACATTACTGCCTTGCACAATCCTAAGACAGGTGCCTCACTTTCTCCACCCAGTGGTGGCCATAGCTCTGGTGGAATGATCCTTGATGAGATCCAGAGCCCGCTTTACTGCAACATAAGCCTTGGCAGTGCATGCCCTCACCCACCTTGACATGGTGGCCTTGGAAGCTTTATGTCCTTTTTGGCTGTTCCAAAAAATATGGACAACCTATCCAATTTACTGAACTCTGCAGTCCATCTAAGGTATGTCCTCACTGCCCCTGCTAAATTTAACTTGTGCAACTCTGTTTCTTTTGAATGAGTTGGCTGTGGACAGAAGGACAGAAGACAGATTTCCTGATTCTTGTGAAAGGCTGTAGGAAACTTCAGAATGAAAGACAGAACCATTCTCAGAACCACCTTGTCCTTATGAAGGATGAGATAAAGTTCTTCATGGGACAAGGCCTGGAGCTTGGCAATCCTCCTGGCTGAACACATAGCAACTAAAAAACACATACTTTGTAGGACAACACATCTAGCGGTACTGATGTAAGAGGTTTGAAGGTTTACATAGAAACATAGAAACATAGAATTTGACGTCAGATAAGGACCGCTTGGCCCACCCAGTCTGCCCATTTCCCTACCTGATGGATAAGCTGCAGATCCTAGTTAACCAGCAGCCTACTTCTTCCTACCCCCAACCCCTAGAATTGCCTTATGACTGTCCCATGCATGCTTGAATTCCACCACTGTTTTTGACTCCACAACCTTCTCTGGAAGGCTGTTCCATACATCCACAACCCTCTCTGTGAAAAAATACTTCCTTAAATTACCTCTGAGCCACCCTCCTTCTATCTTCAAATTGTGCCCCCTTGTTCTTGCACACCTCTCTTTTTGAAAGATGCTACCCTCTTGGACTTTGTTGATTCCCTTGAGGTACTTGAAAGTTTCTATCATGTCCCCCTCCCTCCTTTCCTCGAGGCTATACATATTAAGCTCCTTAAGTCTCTTCATATGTCTTCTGGTGCAGACCCTGCACCATTTTAGTTGCCTCTCCTCTGACAGCTTCCATCCTGTCTGTGTTCCTTATGGAGATTGGGTCTCCAGAACTGCACGCAGTACTCCAGATGTGGTCTCACCAGCTGTCTGTACAGAGGGATAATAACTTGTTTTCTGCTGGTGATGCCTCTCCCTATGCATCCCAGTATCCCCCAGCCCTCCTTGCTGCCCTCTCACATTGCTTGCCCACCTTTAGGTCATCTGATATGACTACCCCAGGTCCCTTTCCATTTTGTTGTTGTTAGTATCTCACCCCCATTGTGTACTCTTCCCTGGTTTTTGTTTCCCAGGTGCATTACCTTGCACTTCTTAGCATTGAATCTAAGCTGCCATACATTTGACCATTCCTCTAACCTTGCCAAGTCCCTTCTCATCCTTTCCACCCCACCTGTGCATCAACTCTGTTGCAGATCTTTGTGTCATCTGCAAGAGACATATTTTCTTCCAGTCCCTCTGCAATGTCGCTTATAAGACATTGAAGAGGACCGTCCTAATACTGAACCCCTGGTACCCACTGCTAACCCCTTTTTCAGAGTGGACTCCATTACTATTACTCTGTGTCCTATTCCAGCCACAATTTTTACCCAGGCTGTCATCTTGGGACCCACTCCCAGGCTGGCTAACTTGTATATTAATCTTTGTGTGAGACTGTGTCAAATGCCCTTGCTAAAGTCTAGGTAGGCCATGTCCACACGCCCTCCCTGATCTACTACTTTGTGTCACCCAGTCAAAGGAAATCTATCAGATTTGTCTGGCATGACCTTCCACATGAATCCATGCTGCCTTGGGTCCGTGCCCTCTGGCCTCTAGGACACGAACAATTCTTTCCTTCAGAAGTGATTCCATCATTTTCCCTACCACTGAGGTTAAACTAACAGGTCTGTAGTTCCTGCTTCTGCCTTGCTCCCACTTTTGTGAAGGGGAATCACATCTGCCCTCCTCCAGTCCTCAGGTACCACCCCATCCTCCCATGATTTGTTAAAGAGGGTAGTCAGTGGTGTCACTAGTTCTATCCTTAGTTCTTTAGAATTCTGGGATGAATCCCATCAGGCCCCATTGCTTTGTCCACTCTTCAGTTTTAAGAGCTCTTCAGAACTCTTTCTTCTGTAAATGGGCTGGTATCAACTTCTGTATCCAGAGTGTTTCTACTGTTTGTTTTAGGTACCTCCCTCTTCCTTTGCAAATACTGAGCAAAATATTTGTTTAGTATTCTGCCTTTTCACTGTCACCCTCTGCCCACCCTCCCTCCCTTTATTAAGCCTCACTATCCTCCCTTGGTCTTCCTTTTGCTCCCTGATGTACCTATAAAAGGTTTTATCCCCTTCTTAACTGAGTTGGCTATCTTTTCCTCGGTTTGGGCCTTTGCTGTTCTGACTGCCTTTCCAGCTTCCTTTGCTTTAACTGATACAGTTCTCTGTTCTGTTCCTTCTGTGATTCCTTGTACTTCCTGAATGCTTTTTTTCTCTTGAACCTTCACTGCCACTTCCTTTGAGAACCATAGTGGTTTCTTACCTCGTTCATTTTGTTTATTTGCTTTACACAAAGGCTTGTTACCTCTGTGATGGCAGTTTTTATTATTCCCCATTGTTCTTCCACCCCTCCTTCCTGTCCATTTGCTAGCGCATTCCTTAGGCACTCACCCATTTTGGCAAAGTCAGCCCTCCTAAAATCCAGTACCTTTGTCTTTGTATGGCTTGACTCTATTGCTGTGTTTATTGTGAACCATACTGTCGATGGTCGCTAGTCCCAGATGGCTACCCACTTACATCTGTGATCCCTCTTCATCTCCGCTTGAGAGAACCAGGTCTAAGATTGCTCCCCTCTCGAGTGGGCTCCAATACTAGTTGTCTAAGGCATGCCCCCTGTAGGGCATCTAGAATAACCCCACTCTTAGAAGTGGCTGCTGCAACTGCACTCCAGTTAACATCTGGCATATTCAGATCACCTTCAGCAATATCTCCCCTTTATCTGCCATTCTAAGTATACTTTCTATCATTTTCTTGTCCATTTCCTCCCCCTGTGAGGGGGGTCTGTATACAACCCCTGTGCTTTCCATCCTCTGCCACTCCTTTCTGTTTCTTTGCAAAAAGCATTCAAAACCAGATTCAGATCCCATGAAGGGACAGGGGATCAGAACAAGGATCAGCTTGTGCTGACAGCTCGTAGAAATCAAATAACCTCCCGGTTAGTCTCCAAGGATGAGCTCAAGGAGGCTCCAAGGGCTGACACCTAACCTCTCAAGGTGCTCAAGGTCAAACCTTTTTCCACGTTTCCTGCAGAAAGTCAAAATCTGCAGAACTGTTGCTTTGCAGGCCAGATATTTTTTCTCTGGCCAGCAAAAGTGGTCCATGAAAGCATAGGCTGCAGACGTGGAATTCTTTCTGGCAGCCATCAGGGTGTCCACTACCTTTCTAGAGAAACCCTGTTTTAGAAGTTGCCTCCTTTCAGGAACCAGGCCACAAGCTGCATTGCCTCCAGGCTTGAATGCAGAATAGGACCTTGAGGAAGAAGGTACCAGTGAATTGAGAGACAAAATGGAGGGTGTTGAGCTGGATTCACCAGGCTGGACAACCACGACCTTCTGGGTCATTCTGGAGCTATCAGAAGAAAGCTTCCTCATGAGTGTCTTATTTTGCATATAACCTTGGAAAGGAGTGGCAGAGGATGGAAAGCATACACTCTGCCAAAATTCCACACTGCAATGTCCTACAAGCCTCAGTTGTCATAGGACAGAGACTTGGTATTGAACAAGGGAGGGATTGAAATCTTCCTCTTTGGCTGCACCCACTCCCCTTCCTCCTCATCAGAGGGGCCATCCTCATCATCAAGTAATGCCATTGGGTCATGATTTTCCCCAAGATCTCCAATGTCTTCTTCCTAGCCCTCTGGATGGTTGAGGTCAGGGTCTGCCTGCAGATCAGGATTAGCAGATATGTCCTGCTCTGGCACACCTGGACGTGCTTGTGGGCCCCTCACCTGAATGGCCCGGCTTGGGGTTATTGTGTAAGGAAAGGAAGCCCAGTGGAATATCAGGCTCAAATATCACCTAAGAGCGACCACAAGGATTTATGCAATTCTGCTTTGCCACTGCCAGCCAGTACACCATGCACCCCCCGACTTGGGGTTCCAACTGGGGGGGAGCTGTGAGAGACATATTATCTTAAGTAACACAATAGGTGCAATAGGTACCCAGTGGAGAGTGCTCATTATCCTTCTGCAGGTCTTACATCATTTAAAAACTAAAGGTCTCTGATTAGCCATGGTGCCAGTATCACTTTAAGAGGGGAGTTGTAGCTCAGAAGATGGCAGAGAAATTGTTTTTTTATTTTTTTTATTTTATATATGTATATTAATAGAATGTTGCTCTGATCCAAAAACCAAAAAACAGCTAAATCTAATTGATAGAAGCATTCCTACCAGTCTACAGGAGCAACAGGCTTAAGTAGGTTCGATCGCCATCAGAGAAAACAAAGTCCAAGCTGCGAGAACAGAGCCACTGTTTCTAGTACTTCATAAATGGCTGACATGCACGCTCACACGAGTGTGCACGTACATGCTATCACAGTGCTATGCGTGACATCACCAGGTCGGGGGGCACATGCGCCCAAGCCAAGAGGCGTTGAAAATGAAAGTGCTGAGGCTCGCCTGAAGAGAAAAACAGAGCGTGAGCCCAACTGACAGGTTCTGAGCAATGGCAAGTGTCTGCATGGCTCAGAGAGCCATTAGAAGGCAAAACAATCAGCTCCTAGAAGGACTGCCCCAAGAAAAGCCTGACTGAATAGGCAACAGCATTTTTTAAACTATCTCCAGAAATAAAACACCTATCCACCCACAGACCAGCCAATAAACACAGTCTCCAGAGGAAGAAAAATATCAATTGCTCACCAGACAGTGCTAAGCACCCAGACACTTCTGCTAAATAATATACAGGATAATGTGATGGTCCTCTATTGGTAACCGGTCTGTTAACTGTTGATAGGTTGCCAAGGCAACCATGTAAAACCTCGAGAGCGAAGTCAGAGGTTTATGTCATGGCAACCTCCGAGACGGTCAACAGTAACCGGCTATAGAAGGAAAATACATTGTTTTTGAGTGTATGGTCCCAAGAAAAGGGAAAAACGGCTCCTTACTTTTCAAAACAGTCACCGCCATGGCCATTCAGTCTTCCCTTACCGCTGAGCAAATCCATCGTTCCTGAGGTAAAAAGCATTACATGCACAGATTGATCCCGCTGTTAACCTATCAATGTGACGTAGCATCGATAGGTTAACAACATTACCACGTCACATCGATGGTATAACAACCTTAGGAAATGATGATTTCCTAAGGTTAACAGCATTCTACCATACATTATAACACTATTTGTGTTGAATAAGTACATAAGTTAATTAAGATACCTGAATAAATATTTTAAATAACATGAACAAACCGATTTACTTTTAAAATGCAAGTTGTTTTTTCAGGTTAACAAAGCATAGTGATTTTAAAAAAATGTTTTACATGTTTTAGTGATGAGGCTTTCATGTTGCCTTGACTAGATCCATGATGTTGTGCTGGGATAACATCACGGGTCTACTACAGACTAACCAATCAGAGCTCAGGGATTTTTTTTGCGTTATTAGTATTAGTTACATGAGTTGAATGTGCTTGGGATAACGCCATGCCTCAGGTGGTTAAGCACGAGGTCAGGGCGAGTGTGTGTCCAACAACTGAGCGCTGACGTTATCCCAAACGACACACACCCTGGAGGGCTATTATTGCTATTATACAATGGCTCATGTGTTATACAGCATAAAAAAATTATTTTAAAGATGTTTTCGTGTGGAAAATGTTTTGTTTTTAAGAGCAGATGAAACAATCAAGCAAATGATGAGCATGCTGATGCTGAGCAGCAGGTTCACAGTGAGGTTGAGACTAGACCCGTGATGTTGTACTGATTAACATCACGGGTCCAGCCCAAGACTGACCATTCGAGTCCAGGATTTTTCTTGCCATTGTATAATTGTTATTATACAGTGGACATAAAAAATCCTGTAATTTGATTGTCATGATTCTCCTGAAGTCTACATATCTGACCTTTATTTACAGATGGAATGGGGTGAGCGTTGGTTTGAGAACCCCAAGGCACGCCCCACACCTGCTGTGCTGCCTGGTTGGGGTGATGTGGGGTGCTAGGATTGGGACCCTTAACACCACATTTCCCAACTTTTGTCGCTGTGACCCTAACTAGTGCATTAACCAAGTTTTTTGCAATTTATATGTAATATTGGCGGCAGATATAGGAGCACCCCATATTTGGAGGCTAGAGTCCTGGTTACACCAGTACCACATTTATGTACCTTTTTCACAGAGATTTGGTAGAAATAAGCCCTAAACACGCAGGGTGCTATATGTTTTTTAAAGGGGTCCATAATGGAAAATGCACAGGATTGCTTCTTTTGCCTGTAGGGAATCAAAACATTAGATTATAATAAGAAAAGTGTATATTTTATGAAACAACACAAAATACTGATTTTGAACATGGGTAACACGTAAGCATTAATGCTCAATGAAGGCTTCTACTGGAAATTAATGCATGGTTGGGGTTGTGGCACGAGGTTTTGGCTTAATGCTCACAACCACCCAACCATACATTACTTCCCCAGTAGAAGCCTCCTTCATCAGGCATTGATGCGTTTATAACACAGCAATATTTCTGTTGTTGTTTCCGCTTCTACAGTTCTGTTCGGCTTTGTGTCGGTGCATTGAGATGTTCCGTAATGCCGCGATGTGTGTTCTGGTTGCTGCTGTGACAGCTAGTGGTGCTAGAGCTTGACCCGTGACCTAGTGATTAATAGTTGGAGCGGGCATTACTGGGGAATGAATCATCGCCCAACTTTGGTCATGTGTTGTATTTGGTCTAATGAAATTACTTCATTTGCCATTTCCTTTGATGCCATGTTACAAAACGCACTGAGGTTCTTTTGTCTTTTAACTTGTTTCTTGTTTTTATTGGGTTCACCACAACGTAACACAGATAGACCATCTTAGGGTAGCTGGTTCATTCCACTGGGGTATCATACAGATGAGGCACACCGATAAGTCCTGATAGGATGAAACATGTGTCTGTGTCTTCTGTTGGTACCCTTGGCAAACTGTATGAGAGGCCTTTTGGCACCATGCATCATACCTCTCAACTGTACCACATTACGAGGAACGTTCCTCATTTTACTTCACAAAAGCTCCCTGTTCCACATTGTGAGGACTTGTTCCACATTCAAAGTCAACATTTTATAGCAAAAATCCATAGTAAATGATGCAAAAATATATATTATTCAATTAATAACAGACTTTCTGAACATAAATGCAACATTTTAACAGTGTTTTGAGCTTCTTAGGTAAAGATTTGATTAAGTGTTCCATATTTTTGTTCCACATTTTGACAGGCAATGTTCCACATTTGGGGGAAAAAAGGTTGAGAGGTATGCCATGCATTTCTGCTTAAAGTTGAACCAGCTTAATATTCTGTGGTGATTTGCATATACAGCCCATGATGCTTTGCATTACGGGGGTATGTGTGATTTTGTATTTCTTTGAAACTTGGTTTCCTGGCCAATGCCCTTTGGGGTAACCACTGCCTCAGTGCTTGCGCACTGAGCTTCTTTGTCTTTCCACTACCCAGATGTTTACTATCCAAACCCTCCTGCACATTTGGTACAACTATGAAAAATAATGGAAATTCACATAATTTGTGCTGTTTGGCAAACCACGTCTAGTCTGGTAAAATAAGCCCAAGCAGGATGCTAGGTGTATTTTAAAGGGAAAAATCTGGGTTCATAATGGAAAATGTGCAGCTCATTTTTGGATTCTACAGATAGTACTGGTTTCACTGGTAACACATTTATGTACCTTTACCACAGAGAACTGGTAAAAATAAGCCAAAAAACACATGGGGACGGATATTCAAAAATCCCTGTTTGTGCTTATAAAAAGTTTCCTCCAGCTGCAAATTAATGTCTGGCGCAAACCACTGGTGTATATTGGAACATGTCCAAAGCACATAGTGAGCATTAATGTCATTTTACAATATGCCGTCCCAACTGAGTAAGGCACTATCCCTGTGATTTTTCTATATATGTTTATGGAACCTGGAAATTAACCCCTCTTACTTATGTTGTTGTATGGCTCTGAGAGTCTTATGACTGAACATTCTAAGCAACTAACAAGGAAAGTGTTGGAGCTAAGGGTTCTGTGATTACATCACAGCTTAATTAATTAATTTGTTCATTCATTTTTGTTTATTTGTTTCAGAAGTTTTACTAAGAAAGACATACTGAGCTGGTATTAATTTGTTTCCAGGTGCATCGGGGGGGGGGGATAAATAGACTTTATAAAATGGCAAGGAAAAAATCTAGAAATTTAATTGGCTAATAGACATTGCCTGACCATGCATTAAATCTCTGTAAATGCATGGTCAGGTGCCAAATCTCATTTTGCCCCCCCCCCAAAAAAAAAATACTGAGAGCCATTTTGTAAGTGTAATAAGCCCCTTCAGGATGTGCAACGTAGGATTTTAATGTACTTCCCAAGGGTGTAAGGACACTCGGCTTTCAGCCTCATGCTTTACTACACCCCTGGGGCATGCATTACAATCCTATAATGCACACCCTATTGTGGTTTATTACTTACAAAGATAATGATGTAAGTGAAGTGCAAAGCAATAAATAATACAATTAAAGGAAAGCTGTCTTCAAATGAAGTCCACGCTAGGGGCTACCCCGGTTTAGCTTTTTATCTGAAAAGCGGTGTTTTCTCATGCCTAAAGTACTTTATTTTAAAAGAAAAGTCCGCCACCAGAAGTATGGTGATTGAAGGCACCATTTATCAAAGGTGTGTGTTACACTGCTTGCTTCAATACATTTTTATTGAAGTGAGCGTGTGGCACCACATCTTTATAGTAAATGGAGCCTCCTTCCATCTGCCAACTCCGGTAGCAGACTTTTCCTTTTAAAATGAAGTACTTTATGCACGAGAAAAACACCGCTTTCAGATAAAAAGCTAAACCGAGGGGTAAGCCTTGCAGGGGCGGAAGCTCCATTTGAAGGCAGCTTTCTTTTAAGATAATAAGCAGCGATATAAGCAAGAAACAGGTGTGCACAATTATGTGTAAGGGGACTACAGTGAAATAAAGTGCTAAGTAAGAACACTCGGCAGAGTGCAATATGCAGTATAGGGTTTAAGGTGGGAGTAGGGAATGCAGTTTAGGAGGGTGGAAGAGGGAGCTGTACTGATGAGGGTGCAGGGCAAGGGGGGAAACAGAGGAATGGAGTTTGTGGGCTACAGCCTGGGCGCAGCATCAGAAGAAGCTGCAGGAGTGAGTGGCGAAGTCTCGGAGGAGGGATTTGAAAGAGTGAGGAGAGGGGGCAGAGCGGATCGTAAGCTTTGGAGTGTGTTGGCAACTTGGCCCCTAGTGTATGAGCATGTACTACCCAGCAGAAAATGACTAGCTCAGTGACAGCACTGAAACTAACAGAAGAAGAAATTATGCTAAGTCTGGTAGAATTTCTTCTTTTTCTTCGTCCATGATTTTTATCATTAAAATACTAGCAGTTGTTAAACTCGGGGAATTTTAAAGGATGGATGCAGATGCAAATGCATACTGCGTGGTGTCTGCATCCATTTTCTTGCGTCCAGGTAGCCCTGCTGCAACTTTCAGAAGTTGCATCTGTTTACAACAACAGTTACAATTTGCAGCAGAAAATGTACACAGCTGCAAGTGGCATCGAGTTTGGATGCAGCTGCATCTTGTTTTTGATGTAAAAGTTGGAATAGATGGTCTAACAGGTTCAGATGCATTCCTGCTTTGAAAATGGCATCAAACACATACTGGACAGATCCTTTTAAAAAACTGTTCAGGACCTATACATTCTCAAAAACAATGTATAGTCAAGGGTGTATGACAGGGGTAAAATATTGTATTTCAGGGTTCTGATGAGTTTTGTAATCCTTTTGAGCTTATTCATTGAAAATTAAGTACATCATCAGAACCCTTGCAATACTAAATATTCCCTGGTAGTAGCCCTCAATAATACACCATATTATCCTTTATATGAATCACACATTTACTGTATGCATAAACATGATGGAGGACAATTATATTGCAACCATTTGCCACTTTTAGAAAACTTTGAAAACTACAGTAATTAGACACAACTTGGCTACGTTTTATAAACAGTATGCATTTCTCCTTTCCTTGTTTTCATTACAGTACTAAGTTCATTTGAAACATGATCATTGTCCTTTGATTCTGCTACTTAGATCATTCTGTACGCTCCATGTTGCCAATTGAAATTAGTTAATGCATATGGGTAATATGCACCCCTACCAGCGCGCATTACTCATATGTTTTAAATATTCCCCATTGACAACAATGGTATTAACAGACAGGGGATTTACAGCAGGTATGAAGGAAGTGGTCCAAGATTTGGTGGCTTGGCTTCAATGCCAAGAAATGCAAAGTGATGCACAACTGAGCCAAGAATCCTAGGATGGAGTACTACCTGGGAAGGGTCTGGGTATCTGCAACAGAGGAGAAGGATCTTCAAGTCATATGAACATACAAACATATGAAGAAGCCAGCAGAAGAAGGCCATTTGGTCTATCAAGTCTGCTCATATTGCAGGGTCCACAGTTTGAGCTAATGTCCCTGCTCTCCCCTCCCCACTCTTCCCATCCTCCCTACCCATGATCCTTGCCTTCCCCCATGCCTATCCCAACCTCCATTAAAGCTACCCACTGTCTTCAATGAGATGACCTCTTCCTGCAGTACATTCCAAGTGTCCACCACCCTCTCTATGAATAAGTGCTTCCTGACCTCCCTCCTAAACCTCCCACCCTCCAGTTTAAGACTGAGCCCCCTTGTGTTATGGTTGCCACTCAGCTTAAAGAGACTCTCCTTATCAATCTTATTTATCCCTTTCAAGTACTTGAAGGTCCTAATCATGTCCTTCTCTCTCTCTCTCTCTCTCTCATTTCCTCCCTGGAGTGCATGTTTAGTACCCTCAACCTCTCCTCGTATGCCTTACCCTGCTGACCCGCTATCATCTTTGTAGCCCTCCTCTGGACCTTTTCCAGCAGGTTAATGTCCTTTTTGAGGTGTGGGCACCAGTACTGAACTCCATACTCTAGATGCGGTCTTACCAGTGACCTGTACAAGGGCAGTATAACCTCTTCTCTCCTACTACTGATCCCCCTAGATATGCATCCCAGCATCTTGTTTGCCTTTGCTGCTGCTTTTTTGCACTGCGTGGAGTGCTTCGGGTCACTAGTGATCATCACTCCCAGGTTCTTCTCCTCCTCTGACGCAGATACTCGGACTCCACCCAGGTAGTACTGTGTTCTGGGATTCTTGGCTCTGATATGCATAACTTTGCATTTCTTGGCATTGAAGCCATGCTGCCAGATCCTGGACCACCTCCCCAGCTTTTCCAGATCTTCCTGGAGGTTCTGTATCCCTTCAACTGTGTCCACTCTCCCGCAGAGCTTGGTGCCATCCATGAATATAACATTTTGCCCTTAATGCCATCTCTAATGTCACTGATGAAGACATTGAACAACACCGGCCCCAGCACCGAGCCCAGCAGGACCCCACTGGTTACTTCTCTGGTGCCAGATAACTCTCCCCACACAATAACCCTCTGGGTTCTGTCCCTCAGCCAGTTTTCCACCCATCTGGCCATCTTTTCCCCATCCCCAAGATCCACCAACTTCCTGATCAACCTTTTGTGTTCACAGAGTCAAAGGCCTTGCTGAAATCAAGATAGAGGATGTCTACCACTTGGCTCCTGTCTACTGTCTTAGTGACACAGTCAAAGAAGTCAAGTCAGATTTGTTTGACACAATCTCCTCCCTCTCCATGAACCCATGCTGCCTCGCATCCTGGAGACCATGCTCCTCTAGATATTCCACCAACCTTTCCTTTAGTATGGTCTCCATGAGCTTGCCCAGAATGGAGATCAGACTGATTGGTCTGTAATTCCCTGGGTTATCCTTGGAACTGCTTTTGTGGAGTCATGATCACTAGCAACCTGAAGCGCTCCATACAGTGCAAGAAAGCAGTAGCAGGGCAAACGAGATGTTGGTTGCATAGCCAGAGGGATCAGCAGTAGGCGAGAGGAGGTTATACTGCCCTTGCACAGGTTACTGGTGAAGCCACATTTGGAGTATGGAGTTCAGTACTAGTGCCCACATCTTAAAGAACAACCTGCTGGAGACGGCCCAGAGGACAGCAATGAAGATGATTGCAGGGCAGCAGGGTAAAACATATGAAGAGAGGTTGGGGGCCCTGTACATGTCCCTGGAGGAGAGGAGGAAGAGAGGGGACATGATTGAGACCTACAAGTACTTGAAAGGGATAAATAGGGTGGATAAGTATGGTCTCTCTTGAAGCTAAGTGGCAGCCAAAACATGAGGGGATACAGTCTTAAGCTGGGGGAGTTAGGAGGGAGGTTAGGAAGCACTTCTTCATGGAGAGGGTGGTGGCCACTTGGAATGCACTGCTAGAAGAAGTGTTCTCATTGAAGACAGTGGGCAGCTTCAAGAGAGGCTGGGATACACAAAAGGAAAAAGTAAGGATAATGGCAGTTGGAAAGGCTGCGAGTATTGGTGGGGTCAGGGTCAGTAGCTTAAATTGTGGACCCTGCAATACGAGCAGCCTACACAGACCAAATGGGCTTATTCTGCTGGCTTGTTTGTATATTCCTATGTTTGTAAGGAACTCTTCCGTTGCTGAAGTCATAATAATTCTCTGTGAGATCACAATCTGTTGTGGAAATGATTATGATGTCAGAAACAGCGGACTGTGACATCAGCAAAGGATTAAAGAGCTGGGGCAGATTTTCAAGGATTGTCATTTTGGCACCACACGGAAGCCCTTGCAGGTCTGCAAGGTTTCTCTGCATGCACCACATTTTCAATCATGGAGGTGTCTGTGACCAGCTCTGCAATTTACAACAGCTTGCAACTGTTTTTGGTGCAGCTGTGCTGAAATGTTATGCCTGATTGGACCAGGTGTAACATCTTCTGCAGCTACGCATGCCACCCCTAGGGCAGTTAAGACTTGGTACTGGTGCAGAGATTTGTGAGACTTAGTCCCACAATGGGTTGAAACTCCAGACCCAGAAGTAGACCAACAGTAGTAGGAGAAGGTTCCAGTTTCCATGTAAATGGAATTAATAATGAAAACAAAAGGAAAGCAAATAGAGAAAATCCAGAAAGCATAAGCTGAATTGTGTCTAAATATTATGGGCTCAATTTTCAAAGGCTGGAGGATGATGCAAGATGCCTGCATTAAACATAATTGATGCAAGTGGCACCTTGCATCAAAAAGATGGGAGCAATCCCTATTTTGAGCGTGGTCTGCATTGAAAAAGGAGCCATTGTGCCAAAGTGGCACTGCACCAGCTTTGCGACCCAAATCGGGGTGCACCTGGTCACAAGGGGGCTTGCGCCATGGCAGGGCTTCAACATCCCTTTTTCTGCAATTTTGCAAGCCCTGCCATGGATGCAGAAAGAGGCTCCACTTAGACCAGCCAGGAGGTGGTTTAAGGGACCTGCACCAGTGCCACACAGTGTGGCGAGGTCTGAAAGGGGGCTGCCAGGGGCAGAAGAGGCACAGGGGAGCCATAGGGGGAGTCAAGGAGACAGCTGGGCAGGAGATGGAGTGGTGAAGCACCCAGTGGGGGTGCTATTACATATGAATACCGCCGATGGGATAGGACCACCGGGGGGGGGTGTCCAGGGACAGTAAATAATATGTCACCAGGTGGGCACAGCCCTGGCAGCAGCTCCTTAGGTGGCCACCAGCAGCTGCCAGGGCTGTGCCCACCTGGTGCCATGTAACTTTCTGTCCTTGGAACCCCCTTCCCCCTGATTGTCCCATCAGAACGGCTGCATGCATATGCAAACGGCACTCCTGCCAGGTGCCACATCACTCCCTCTCATGCCCAGTTGTCTCTCTGAGTCCCTCTATGGCACCCCCCATGCCCCTTCTGCTCCAGCCTCCTCCTGTCCAGCAGATTCACCCCCAACAATCCTGGCCCTCTAGTTTTGCACCAGGTGGGGGATCCCTATAAATTCCTGCAGGTGCACCTTATGTTTGGCGCTAACCTGCAGCTGCAGTGACTCCTGGATTTTTAGTGCAGGGATCCCCCCCTTTTGTAAAATTGGGTGCAGGGTCCCTGATGCATGCGGAGTTCACCACAGCCCTAGAGTGAATCAACTTGCATTGCTTTAAGGGCTGTTTCAAAATCGAGCCAGATATGTTTTTTTCAGTTTAAAAGTTCAGAGTTGCAGGATAGGTTTTATGAGAAATAAGTCTTGTTTGCAGAATGCCCCATGTCAGTTTACTATACAAGGCTAAACAAGAACAGATAACATGAAACAAAATCAAGCAACCAAGCTTGTAGCATGGACATAACAGTTTGGTGTTTAACATATGTAATTTCACGTGATGTTTGCTGTCAGTCACTGAGCAAGTACTACATACAGAACATGCTCAGGCATAGCTCAGTTGGCAGCTGGCCACAGTGGTAGACAGTGGCTGTGCCAATCGCTGACTGGGTTCACGGGTTAGGGGACGCGAGGTAGGGTATCTGGGGTGGGGGTCCACAAGACCACCAGGTTATTGGATATCTCATGTACTGGGGATCGGGACATCCACTAGCCCACCACGGAACTTTCACTTAACACTATGGGTGATTGGGGCTTAGGGGTCTGCTAGCCACCAGGGCATTCTATGTGTATAATATGGGAGATCAGTGGCTGGGGGGCGATAGCCCACCAGGGCAATCTTTATGAAGAATATGGGCGATCGGGGCCTTGAGGTGGTAAGGCACCCGTCCACAGCGCTTTTGTTGCTCAGTCCACCCACAGCTTGGCAAGGCTTGATGTGCCGTCTGTTTGGCACAGGGCCAAGTCTGTCCAAAGCTGCAGGACTTAGCCACTGGGACCGTACCCAATAGAGAATTGGGAGCAGGAGCCCCAGCGCATCGGCAGTGGGCGAAAGCCACTTTGAGATTGGCCCTATGGTGTGCAGCGTATGAGGCATTTGATAAAAGTAGATTTGACAGGTATTCTAATATTTTTTTTAACTATAGCTGAACTAGCTTTTTAGGGAGAAAAAAAAACTGTCATTTTATAGCTGCGTTAACTTTAAAGGAGAACTACACTGAATCAAAAAGTCATTTTCCCAATAGAAACTGTTTTTTTTAAATACTGGTTCAAATTCTGTTATTGCCCTAGCTGTCCAGGAGTTTTAGTTATCCTAGTGGGCGTTTCTGGATTACATGCTGCTGGTAAGAACCATTTTAGAACTGTATGATGTTGTTTATGTCCCTGTTCTGCTTTCCTATTGTTGGCACAATGCATCCATGTCTTACTAAAGAACTCTGTGTCTGAGAGGGGCATAACCTACACCATATGTTCTAAAATGGTGCTTCACACCAGCTTGTACAGCAGAAGCAGCCACTGAGGTTACTAAAGGGCCAGTATAGATGGAACAATACAAAATTTGAACCAGTACGTAAAAAAAAAAAAAACAGTTTCTGTAGGGAAAAATGACTTACAGGTCAGCGCAGTTCTCATTTAAGGAATGTTAACAGCAATTTACAGAGAGGCACACTCAACCAAAAATGGAAGACCCAACCAATACTTTTTCTCCTAGCTCCTGTATTTCAGTGTTGGTTTTCTGGCTTTTATGAAGGCTGTCATGATGTTTTTCTTTAACGTTATGGCACCTCTCTCAGTTTTTTTGACAGAGGAAGTGCAGGACCAGCTGGCTTTGGCCAACCCTTATTTAAAATGAGCTAATTGTTTAAATTTCCCATCACTGTTCCGTCCCCCTCCCCGCTGGAAGCTGGAGACTGTGTCTCCAGCTTCATTTGGCTTCTGCTCACTCAAAGCCTTTACTACACCGTCAGTTGGTCCTGTGCCAGAAACAAAATGAAATTATACAGTGTAGAATTAACAGGAGACGCATTGACAAATTTAAATACATTAGGTCATTCTGCAGTGAATGCTGAGGTCTGTATTTGATTCATTCTTACTAAACTGAAATAAACAGAACAAGCATTTGTAAAAGTTTTGAAATCCTCTTCAAACTTTTTTTTTTTTTTTTTACAGATCAGTTAATGGAATTATTTAGCTTAAAATATTTAAAAAGGGAGAAGAACCATATGGTGCCAGCAACCTGGATTCAAGAATAGACCTAGGAAGGCACATTGGGGTGAGGTCGTGGGTTGGAGCAGCTGCTATGTTGGCAGTGTGCTGCCCCTGAGAAGAAGGCTTGCAGTGGGTTCTGGTGCCATGGCGCCACCTGCAGGATGGCTGGTAGCTTTCTCCCTGCAAGCAGCCGTGACACACTGCTAAAATGGCTTCTCATCATGCCATGGAAGGAGGGAGGGAGGGATCAGGAAGATCAGGAGGATAGGCATTTTAGAACCTCTGCTCATGAACAGTGTCAGTGTGATTTTCTTAATTTGTCCTGAACATTGATTCCCCACAGCGACTGCACTATTCTGCACCAAAAGTGCGAAACAGCTGTTCTGCTCATAAGGAGGTGTGAAAAAATGCCAATGTTGAAAATCTGGAGTGAAAATATTATAAATTCTCAAAGTTGCAAGCGTGTATAGGAACTGCATAGCATAGCTCGTCAAAAGTCATTTTGGAATTTTTCACCAAATTTTCAACATAGGATTTGAGGGCCTACTCTGAACTGTGTCACTGTTGTTTCGTTAATCACGCCAAAGGTGATTCTGCTGTGCCAGACGAAATCACTTTTTCGGGACCAAATAACCAGATGACAGTCACAGAATTCATGAGTTGGGGTCCCAAGAACCCCATGTTGAAAATTTGGTGCAAAACTTCAAAGAAATGACCAAGATATGCACCAAAGTTGAAAAAACCCTATTTATGTCATTATACAGCTTACCGGCATTTCTTCAGTTCACGGTTGGCTTTGAAGAGTGCAGATGTGTTCCCAGTCCACCGAAGATCGTCGTGCCAGCCTCCAGAAGTAAGTATGGCGTGGGGGTGTGTGGGAGGTGGGATGCAGAGGGTGGGCACAGGTTGGGTGAGGGGCAAGACAGTCAATGAGGGACTGTTTTCGTTTGTTACAGGGTTTTTTTTTTTATTACAAAGACACCCTCAGGACTTTTTCCATGCTGGGGTGGGCTCCCAGCATGGCACCTGGAGTTTTTGGGGGCAGTGGAGCCAGTGGGGATTGGGCACCCCGTTGGCATACACAGTGTGTGGGGGGACACATGATGACGGATTTTGCCACGCTTGGGGTGGGCTCCCAGCGTGGCACTTGGATGTTTGTTTGGGGAGACAGTGGAGCCACGGGGATTGGGCACCCTGTTGTCCATGGGTGGAAGCATATGAAGACACTGGACATTTGCCATGCTGGGGAGGGCTCCCAGCATGGCACCTGGAAGTTGTTTTTGGGGGGGCACTGGAGTCGATGGGGATTGGGCACCCCATCAGACATACAGTGTGCTTTGGGGGAGGTGCATGAGCTGAGGGGATTGGGCACCCCTTGGCACACACAAAAATGGGGGGCAGGAGATGCAGTGTTGTACAGTTTGACAGCTACAATCAGCGGTGGTGACTATAAGCAATTTGCATACTGCTGACGCACAGCAGTATGAAAATTGCCTACACATTACCACCATTGACTGTAGCTGTCTTTCTCTTTCAACTATATGCCACTGCATCTGAAATGCTGTCATAGACAGCTTGGACATTCACTGGTGCGGTGCGACCGCGCCTGCAAAAAAGATCAGGGCATTGGATGTGGGGGTGCCACACCTACGAAAACTTGTATGGTGGCACTATGTTTCTTGCACATGCGTCCAAGCAAACATAAAAATTGCAAGTTGCCATCAGAATGGTGGCTTCAGCATGACAAGAGTGTATCCTTGAAATCAGGGTTCATACAATATACATTAGCGTTTTTTCACTGAAATAAAAACACTTTGACTCACACAGAACCCAAAGTAGCTACATAATTTTTTTTTACCTTCAGAGTAGATTACGTCATTAAAAATTTATCTAGCTACTCGGGTACATCACACAGATCTTAATTCAACCATCTGCTCCTTACAGCTGTGCACTTCTGCCAGCACGAGGAATCAGTGCTTTTACTTTCACCACAAAACACTAATGTTCACTATATAAACCACACATGTGATGTGCGTTTATGTGATATGGAATCTATCTCCATTTGTAGTCAGAGACCTCTTTTGACCTCACTCATGGCTTCGCCACTCGTGAAAGTCAAGCGTTCACTGGCCACTCAGGAAGATAAAGTCCATATTGCATTAAGGCACATCACATATCCCATATATCCCTGCTGGACAGGTGGTTGGTTGAGGCATAAACACCTGTATGGGAAAAAAACCCAGAGAAGATCCATGGCTGTTATAATGGTGTGGTGGCAGTGGGTTTGATGTCCATGTAGGTATCCTATGTTCCACCTTGGCCTTAGTGTACCAGGTGTTTGATTGTTTTTGCAGATGGACACACATTCTGGTGTGAAGACTGAGACTGCCAACATGTTTTCCAGTGATTGGTCTGGGAGCTGCATTGATGGAGTCTGAAGGCTCATGAACATTGTCCCTCACAGGCAGCTGTTGGTGGCACGCATAGTGGTGGCACAGAGTAGACGTGGACAGGAGCTATAACAGTAAAATGGTGTGTCAGTGAAGAAATTAGAGATGGGTAAACCTTTTATGCTTCTGGTTTATAACAGGTCATATTCAAACAAAAAAGGTTAGAAACAGTTCATAATTGTATACCTTTCTTGGAATGTTCTCAGACCTCTAATATGCAAATGATTTGCATGTAGTTGATATTTAAATCATATGCAAAATCAGGTCATTTGAAATTCGAACCACCTGACCCATTATAGGTCGAGATTTGGGAAACAATTCGAAATGTGAAATAAATATCCATTTCTAGGTGTGTGTGGGGGGATGTTTCCTAACCAGTTTATCCCTCCCAGAAGAGATTAGGTGAGGGCATCTGGATTCTTCAGACAACAGTTGCCCTAATTCATAACCACTGGCTGGGGGTGGGAACAATACACAGGCCCCTTGTTGCAGACCTTGACCCGTGAAGAGGGACGGCAGCCTGCCCTCACTGGAGCAAACAAAAATGAAGCATAAAACAGAACACTGTGGTTTCTCACAAATTCATACAGCACATTTTGTTTACTAATTCCTTTGTCATTTTATGCAGTATTGAGCTACAACAGTTCCCTTTCAGGTACATCCTGGGGAGAGAGAGGTTACAAGGATATGTTTTGCTGACAGGAGGAATGTTGGGTCTGACACTGAGTATAATCCCTTACTGTTATCATGAGTCATGGGAACTCTAGTTTCCACCTGGACAGCCACCAGGGATAGGCAAAGGGACCTTGGTATAACATCTCATCTGAGGATGGCACCTCAACAGTGCCACCCCCGTGCTGCACTAAAGTGGCAGTACAGGTATTAGAAAATGGGTTATAAAAATTCTATAACGCAGTTGGCTTACAGCACTCAGGAGGGGTGTGGGTATCAGTCATCACCGCTTGGGGAGGGGAGGAGGTGACCGGTATGTGGTTCACCTTTCCACAGTGCAGCTTATGCTGACACTGAAGGCCCTCCGCTATGTTCAGTGCTGCCTCTGCTCTGCTCAGCATTTCTTGCAGTGTTTTAAAACCCCTTCTTGTCATGGTTAGAAAACAGGTTGTGTTGGGTCCCTTTTCTAAGCACAGTAAAACCCTGCAGGTTGTGCAGTGTTGGAGATACACACATTTCTGTGACTGGAAGGCCCTCCACCTGTGGTTTTGGGCCTCACTACAGCCTGGATGTGTGGGTATCTCCAACACTGCACTCCCTGTAGGTCTTATCACTTACTTAGCCCAAATTCCTGGTGTAAGACTAGAATCCATGGCCTTCCAATCTTCCATCCCCAGAGGTAGTCATGCAACCTACCAAGCAACTGTTATTAACCCTTTGCTTCCATAAAGGGGACACAGGTCGTAATATTCCTGTTGAGTGGTTGAGGATCTGCATTCATTTGGACAAGTTAGGGATACTGCTTCTTTAAGCTGTCAGTCAAATAGAGCACAACTGTGGGTATAAATTTCTGATGGCTGACTCATTGACAGCACTGTCAAATATCTGATTTTCAAATGGACAGAAAAATGCTGAAAACCGATTAGTTGAGAGCTAGTTTTACCAGCAATGTCATTCAAGTAAAACTTCACCGATGAAACTAATGCCCATAATGCAGTTCACTTACAACACATTAAATGGATCCATTTTATAATCGCAATGAGCCACTTCAGGGCATGTGACACTGGGATAGTGTCACTTCTTAAGTGGTCAAAGGCACTTGGGCTATGGCCTCATGCCTCACAATGCATCAAAGGCGTAACGTTATCCCAGCATGACACATGCTCTGGCATGCCTTACTACTTTCGAATAAGGATTTTGATATAATTACGGTTTGTGAAACATGGGATGATTATAACTCCCACTGGATCAAACAACTCCCTGGATATATCTCTTATTATCTAAATCGAAGTGAAAGAAAGGGTGGAGGTGTTGCCTCATTTATTAACAATAAAATCAACTCAGTCAATATTTCTAGTTCTATAAAATTCATAATCTCCTGACTGAGAGTCTTTGGCTTAAAATTTTCCTATCCAAACAGGATTTTATTATCCTTGGGACATGTTATGTTCCCCCAAATTCATCTAGTTTAATTATGGACGTCATTCTTTCCGAATTTGAAATAGCTACTCAAATGGGTTATGTTATTATTACAGGGGATTTCAACCTCCCAGATATAAATTGGCAGTCATTCACAACATCTAGCAGTATTAGTAATACATTTTTGTCCACTTGTTCAGAATTGGACTTACAGCAATGGATAACTTCTGCAACCCAAGGTAATAACATATTAGATCTTGTTCTGAGTAGTACCGCCTTAGATATTAGGGTTGTGCATATTTCATCACCAATTTGCAGCAGTGATCATAATTCTATTTTATTTAACTTGCAGAGACATATTGTCTTTAATACTAATTCTTCGATTATATACCTGTACGACAAAGCTGATCTTCACAGTATCAATCTATACCTTGAAAAAATAAACTGGTTATCTTTTTTTGAAAACCAGTCCTTATATCAAAGTTGGGTACTTTTCAAATCACTTATTTCGACTCTTCGTGATACTTATATTCCATCAAAAAATAAGAATTCTAATGGAAACAGACTCCTAGATGGATGAATAAAACCATAAAGGGCTGGATATTCAACTTCGCCATTCTGTGGCGCAAACTATCTGCTCAAAAAGTTGTGCTGGGGTGTAGGCGGGGCAATATTCAACGGAGTTGCGCTATTGAGCAACTCCTTTGAATATCACCCCGGCCACAGCCACTGTGCATGGTGCAGTGGAACTTGCGCCACCGCAAGTGGTCAGAGTGGAGCATTCAAGATGCGGTGGCGCAAGTTCCATTGCGCCATGCGCAAATTTCCGATATTCAAAAGGTGACATGCAAATGGGGCCATAATTCATGCAAGGCGCAGGGGGGCCATTTGCATCTACTTATGGCCCCATTTGCATGCCATTAGCATGCAGGTGCGCCGATCCCGACGACTGCGCCTGGCACCCTGCCAGGCAGCAGCCGTTGGGACACCACACCTGCAGTCTGATCGCAGCAAAACAGTGGAACCCCGACTGGCCCAATCGCGGGCAAAACAGTAGTATTCCCACCCCCACTGGCCCGATCGCGGGCAGAACAGAGTTCAACCCCAGGTCCAAGTACCCTGGTGATCTAGTAGCCCCACCCCACCCACCCACGGAGCCCCATCACCCCGCTCCCGCCATCAGCCGGTGGGGCAGCACCTACCGCCTGCCACCCCGCCACCGACTGACTGCTCGGTAGAGCTGCATACCCAGTGGTTCAGGCAAGAGCCAATAGGCGTGCATCCATACCAAGAGCAGTCCAGATATGTGAATTCACATATCTGAACTGCCTGCTCTGCAATATGGGCTGCATCGTGGCTCTTGCTCTAACATCTGCTAAGCTAATCAAATAGACCGATGAGTAACAGCTGAGTAAAGGTGCTCACCACCGTGGTGTTGAGGCTCCGTGGAGTGGGTGGGGTCAGTGACCACTGGGACATCAGATAATCTTTTGGTGGGTTGAACTCTGTTCTGCCTGATTGAGCTAGTGGGGGTGGGATTACTACTGCATTTGCTGTGTCGAGGCCAGTGGGGGTGGGAATTACTACTGTACTGCCTCGCGATCGGGCTAGTGGGGTGGGATTACTACTGTTTTGCCTGCGATCGGGCTGAGTGGGGGTGGGATTACTACTGTTTTGCCCTGATCGGGCCAGTCGGAGGTTACTATTATGCCACGATCGGGCTGCGGGGGGCACAGGAAGAGGAGGGCTACCCACAGGTGGCAGCTGCTGTGTTGCACCCTGCAACATGGCAGCTCACCTGTGGGTGGCTCCGACTTCTCCTTTTTTTTTTTGCTCAAAGTTGTGCAGGCGCAGGTTGGGGTTGCGTCAGAGCAACTCTGCACAGCCTGGCTGAATATCGGGCTGTGCAGTTTATGCATGGTTCCTCCCCTCCGGTTGAGCATGCCTTCATTAGCATTGTGCTGTTGCTCAGCATGACTTGGGGCGAACTGCCTCCTGCCGAATATCGCAGAATGGCACAATTTCGGACTTGCGCAGGTGCAACCCTATTGCGCATGGCGCAACCCTTTTGAATATCCAGCCTAAAATGTTTAATATCAAAAATAAAAAACATCATAACTACCTAAAGAATAGGACAACTTCTAATTGGGAATTCTATTTAAAATCAAGTAGGAAGTGTAAATTAGTCATCTGTAGGGCCAAATCTAGATGAGAAATGAAATTGGCAACAACAGCTAGTAAGTCTAATTCCAAACAATTTTACTCTTATATAAACTCCTTCAGGAAAAGTCCAAGTGTGGTGGGGCCTCTTACAACAGAAAACATACTTTTCCATGAGCCGAAAGCCATGGCTGATGTATTTAATAATGAATTTTGTGAAGTTTTCTCTGCATCAGAAGTTCAATCACCTGTACCTTTGATTTCACCATCAGATACTTTTATCACATTCTCAGTTGAGTCTATTCTTAAAAAACTACACTTACTAAAAGGTAAATTTTGCTCAGGCCCAGACAATATAGCAGGGCATTTACTTTACCTACTATCTAAACATATTGCCTTTCCACTCAAACTTTTATTCGACCTTTTTTTACAATATAATTTTATCCCTTGTGAATGGAAAGAGGCGTTTGTGGTACCAATACATGAGAAGGGATCAAAACATCTATGGGAAAATTATCGGCCAATTAGTTTGACTTCATCCATATGTAAGGTGTTAGAAAGTCTACTAAAGGATATTATTGCCCCAATTATTGATGCATCTGATTTGGAACAACATGGCTTTAAAAAGGGTAGAAGCTGTCTGACAAATTTGCTCTGCTTTTATGAACATTTTAGTTCTTGTTTGGATAACCGGTTAGCCTGTGACATTGTCTTTATTGATTTCAGTAAAGCTTTTGACACCATGCCACACTGGGCTCTAATTCAAAAACTCACAGGTCTTGGTATGAATAGTCATATAATTACATGGATTCATAATTGGCTTTCAAACAGAACTCAAAAGGTGATGATTAATGGGGCATTTTCTAACTCTGGTAAAGTTTTAAGTGGTGTTCCACAAGACTCGGTTCTCGGCCCCTGTCTTTTTCAGGCTTTTATATCTGATTTAACTAATTCCTGCCTTTCATTTACAATTAAATATGCAGATGACGTGAAGATCAGAGGACCATGTTCTAATTTAGACCAAATATCTTGTATTCAGCATGATCTTGATATTATTAGTACCTGGGTTAATAAATGGGGCATGAAGTTAAACTCTACAAAATGCAAAGTAATGCATTTGGGTTCTAATAATTTAAATTTCCAGTATATTCTGGACGATTTACCATTGTGTGCCACTAATGATGAGAAGGATTTGGGTATAAACATTTCAGATGACTTAACATATTCCAAGCATATGCATTCGGTTATTAGTACATCTAATAAAATTATTTGTTCTATTTTGCGTAATATTAGGTCTCGAGATCAGGAGGTGTTGTTACCCTTATTCAGGTCCTATGTCCGTCCCCATCTTGAATATGCTTCACAGTTGTGGTGTCCTTTTAAAAAATCATATAGTCACTCTCTTGAAAGGGTTCAGCAAAAATACACTAAAAAAATATCTGGTCTCGAATCCTCATCTTATGAGTTCAGGTTGGATACATTGAAACTAATACCGCTTACGATCAGACGCATTAGAGGTGACCTTCTCCTCCTATATGACATTATTCATGACCCCTATATCATGACTGAGTTAGAATTTTCTTTTAAGTCATCAATACATAATACTAGAGGTCATGTCCTCCAGTTAACTGGTAAATCTTTTAAACATAATAATCATAAGTTTTTCTTTTCTGTAAGAACTATTGGGCCTTGGAATAGACTTCCATCTGTTGTAGTAACAAGTAATACTAAAGAGATTTTTAAACATCGTCTCGACACGCTAATTTTGTCTGGGTATGACTTAACATTCTACTCTATGGCCTAACATAGGAGCATTATGGGCTTTGGCCTACTAGCTCTTTCTTCTAACCTTAGTATGAACCTTAGTATGAACTACTTACGTTTCCCATGCAGAATCAAAACAAAGCAGATGGATGTGCCTAGTTTGCATGGAATATTTGGATTGGCATCAAGCATATAGATTTGATTGTGTTGAAGCCGGCAGCTATGTTATTTTGATTCAGAAGCACAGTTAAGGATAGGATGAGCCTGTGTTTTGATGCTCAGCCAGAACCATCATTTTATTTTGTCTTATGGTTCCAGTATAGAACATCTGTCCTATTCACATTGACTGCATAGAAACAGAGAAATATTTCAGGCAGAAACTAGGTTCATCAGGTCTGCTCTGTTCTTATCTAACCTGCACCTTCATCCTTAATGATCACTTTTGTTCAGTTTTCACTAGGGAGGATGGTGGGCCTGTGCCAAAGGGTGGCATCAAAGTAGCCACCAAAGGGGTCCCAAAGATGAGGCAGCCAATATTTATAAGGAAAGGGACCAGAAGGGGCTGACAGCCCTAAAGAAAGATAAGGCCCTGGGACCAGATGGGTTGCAACTGAGGTTACTCAGGGAACTGGCAGCAGAACTGGCTGAATCCCTGGTAGATCTAGTCAACAATTCACTGGGGGGGGGGGGGCAGTTCCATAGGATTGGAGTGCAGCACACATAGTTCTGCTCTATAAGTGGGAGAAGGAACAAGTGGGGAACTACAGACCTGTGAGCCTTAGCTGTATTGTAGGGAAGCTGCTGGAGTCACTGGTCAGACAGCACCTTGTGGACTACCTGGACAGCAGTGTCCTCCAAGACAGTAAACAGCATGGATTCATGGTGGGAAGGTCTTGTGAGGCTAACTTGATAGTTTTCTTTTGACTGGGTGATGAGGCCTAACACTGTACATGCATTACCACACACACTCATTGCAGTGAAGCCCCCTATCCTTCCTGGATTTCATTCCATTCTTAACATCCCGTTACATCTGCCCCCACCCTCTCTTGAAGCCCTCCAAAGTTTTCATCTTTTCATCTCAAAAAGAGAATATTAGCTGGCTGAAAAGGCATGTCTGTAGTGCATCGCCCTGCCTCCAAGAAAACAGATTCGAATCTGAGTCTGAGAAGCCCACACTGGAGCTAGCGTGTGGCGTGGCACTTTGAGTTATGAAAGATTGTCTGCCCTGACCACTGATTCAGGGGTAGTCTGACTCATGGGCAGTAGTGTCTCAGCATGTGTCCAGATCCGAGCAGTACAGTAGTCAGCATAGCCTAGTGGTTAAGGGACAGGACTGCAAACCAGGAGATCTGAGCTTGAATCCAGATTCCCCTACTTCATTATGGTAATCTGATGTTGTAATAGTAAATCCATACTAAAGAGAGTGACAAGAACATGTCATAGTAGACTATTCCCACAGTACACTGACCCCAGATCAGTGCTGGCAGTAATCTGTCCCGGGACCTGCTGTTCTAGCTCTGTGATTGGGTGAATAATCAGGTAGGAGCCAGTTTGCAGGTGTGTGACACTTAGGTCCCAAGGAGAGTGGGCATTGGGCATCCAGCATTTATACGTCTCCAGCCAACTGACCAAGAAATCATATTGGCATCAGTTGTTGGGAAGCTACTTACTGTCCTCTCCCACTCAGCCTGGAGGAAGGGTGGAGCGGGGTGACCCAACAGTAATGATTGCAGTCAAAATGAAAAATGTTAAAACAAGATGGCCAGCGGAGTAGCGAGTCATACTCCATACCAGTGACCTGGGTTTAAGAGTTGACCAAGAGCTTGGTTAGGTGGCGAAGGGGGTGGGGTACCGCTCCCAGCTGGGCAGGGATGTCACTGAGTTTTGCCATTGCAGTATCCGGGAGCTTGTCTCTGCCACAAAATGGATTCTGTAATCACTCACAATCCCCCAGCATGCAAGTGCAGCACCTTGTCCGCAGAGGGTAGTTCGCCCAGGTGGTTGGCAGGTGGTGAGGAGAGACAAACCGGGAATTCCATTACATGGCACATGCCAGCGAAGCACCACCACAATGCCAATAATAACAAATAGATATTTGCCTCTAATGCTGAACTCAAATAAAGGGGCAAAGGACAAGGGAAACACTGACATAAAACCAATAAAAACATCAAACAGATATATGACTCTAATGCCGAAATCAAACAAAGGGGCAAGGGACAATGCTGTACTGCAGCAAACACGGCAAAACACGCCCTTAATAGGAACCAAATCAGAAAAGGCAAGCAAGGATAAAAAAAACACATCATAATGGACTCCATGATTCGTGGAGTGGATACCCACCCAGCCTGAGGTAATGGTCCGATATCTGCCAGGTATGTCAGCCTGGAGGGACACTGAACGCATTACTGAAATAGTGCAAAAACAGGATAGTATCAGTGTCCCAGTACACGTAGGAACAAACGATCTTGCCAGCTGGTCTGTGGGGAGACCAAGGAACACCTGTCCAAGCTTGACAACAACTGGCATCTTTTTTCGTCCAGCGCCCCTTCTTGGAAGTTCTGCCTGTCTGGAAAAGAGGTACAAATGAGCGCAGAGTCCTAGAAGGAGAAATAGGGAAGTAAACAAATGGCTAAAGGACTGGTGCCAGGAAAAACAACACAATTTTGTAGATGACTGCAAAATTTCTGGCAGAGAATTTCTTTTTAAATATGAAGGCTTGAATCTGACTAAAGAGGAGTCAGTGCACTGGTACAGAAGTTTGACGTGTTTGCAGTATGTTTAAGGGGAGGCAGTATAGCATAGTGATTTAAGGCTCTGAGCTACAAATCTGGAGATCTGGGTTTGAATCTCACAGCCCCCAGTTGCATACTGTGTGACCCTGAGCAAGTCACTTAACTTCCCTGTGCTCCCAGATCACACCTGCAAACAAGCTTTCAGCAAAGTGCATCTCTCCTGGTTAAACAGTTGAAAAAAATAGAAAACTAGTAAAGGGGGAGAGGGGTGCAGCTCCCAATACAACATATGGGTCAAAGGACACCTCTCCCCCCATAGCTAGTAATCAAAACATGGAAAACAAGGCAAGAAATACAGCACCAGGAACATCGTACAGGCAAAAAGACACCCCTTCCTCCTTGGCTATCAATCAAATGGCTGTAAGGGAGGGGGTGCAGCACTCAATACAACTCAATACAACGTGTGGTAAGGAAGGCACTCCTCCATCAGATAGCAAGCAAACTGAGGTTCAGCAACTGCTTAGATCATTATACACCAGCAAGAGGGGAAAAGAGACCAACTCCTTGCAAATCACAAAAGGAGAGGGGTAAACATTCCACCATAGCCAACAAGCTACTATCTGGAACATGGAAAATCATGTACACAAATGCCCGCAGCCTGGGAAACAAGATCCCAGATCTGGAGGCTACAGCGACAGAGGCTAAACCTGACATTGTAGCCATAAGTGAGACATAGTTCTCCAGTAACCATGCATGGGAAATAATGGTACTTGTCTATGTACTGTTCAGAAGGAATGGGGGGGGGGACCTATATGTAAAGGAAAACATAAAAGTGACTGAAATTCATAATACATAGGACGAGGCAGAAGCATTGTGGGTCACCCTGGAAACTGGAAAAGGGTCAGCCATAAGAACTGGGGTGGTCTACAGACCACCTGACTAGAGAGAGAGGGCTGACAGATCATTGCTAGAAAACATAGAAAGGATGGCAGCAAAGGGGGAGGTACTGCTGATGGAGGATTTTAACATACCAGATGCAGACTGGTCAATTCCTACCAGACTATCATCCAGAACCAGGGATATAGTAGACTCTCTGCAAGGGGAAGGCTTCAAACAATTGGCAGAAACCCACCAGAGACAGGGCTATCCTAGATCTGGTGCTGTCAAATGGAAAGGATCTTGGACCTCAGGTGTGAGGGTCACCTGGGGTTCAGTGACCATCAAATGGTATGGTTCTAATTCAGCCACGGGAACACAGTCAACTCATTCTAAGGCAAAAATATAAGACTTTAGAGGGGCTGACTTTGGAAAGATGGGTGAAAGGATCAAACTAGCTCTGAGGAGCAGAATCACTGAAGAGGGCGTAGAAGTGAAATGTACACGTATAAAAAAAGCAATAAAAGTAACAGGTCAATGTGTTAAAGAGAAGAGTAAGTGCAAATAAAGGAGGAAACCACTTTGGTTCTCTAAAATGGTGGCAGAGAAAGTCAGAGTCAAAGGGTGGCCTTCAAGAAATATAAGGAAACTCAGAGGGACACAAACAGGAGGCATACCAGAGTTGTCTAAAGGAAGCCAGTAAAGCAGTGAGAACCCGCAAAGGCACAATCAATCAATCAATCAAAATCTTTATTTAACCAGGCGGGCACCACTGGGCAGGCTCATTTTTGAAGTGGACCTGGGGCTTACAGTGCAAAAGAAAAGTTCACACAAACGAACAGCAACAGATACAATGCAGGGACATAACAGCAAAAGGCATATGTAAATACAAGTGCAACTATAAGTGCGGGATACAGTACAAAAAAACATTATACAGTCAATCAAAATGTACAACACAAATGCATTGGAGAACTGTACAACAAGCAATGTTGCCGGCAGTGGCCAGGCTAGGTAAATCCAATCAACGTGTCCAACAATGGAGGAACTGAGGTGCATATATGTAGACAAGCAAACAGTGTTGCCAGTAAGGGCTAGGCCCAGATAGATTCACCCAGGTCCCACACGGGGACATAGCAGGACGATGTAGTAAAGTATGGAGGGAGGGAGGGGGAAGTGGATAAGAAGGGGCAGGGGATGAGAATAAGAAGCAGAAAGTACCAGGACTAGGTGAAAGCTGGAGATAAGCCAAGTCCATATTTCAGTTGATTAAAAATAGGAAGGACACATGAGTACTACAGGGAGGGTGGGGAGAAGGGAGACCAGGCAGTGGATAAGGATACGGCATGAAGAAACAGAGGCATCAGATATTCAGGGTGCATTTAGAAAAAAGGAATAAGAGGCTCTCGCGTAATGGCTAGCAAACGCAAGATTCCTTGTTGTGGCTCAAATATAGCATTTTGAAGGCTTGTAGGCTAATGTGATGACTTATTTTAATGTTTTTTGCAGCTTATTCCACAATTGAGGCAACACATAGCTAATGAAAGCTTGACCAACGCGAGATCTGGCCTTGAGTACCTTCACTGAAATGCAAGAAGCACTTCTCAGTGCTTCCCTACTTAGTAGGCTTAGTGGTAAGCAATCAGAGATATAGTCAGGCAATTTGTTGAGAAGGACTTTGTAGGTCCAGGTTGCGGCGTTCATCTGTTGTCAGAAGCTGAGGGATGGCCAACCTACTGCAGAGTACAGTGAACAATTGTGGGTATTGTAGGGAAGGTCCATTATGAAACTCAGGGCTCTGTGATAGAGCATATCAAGTTTGATGAGAGCACCGGCAGGACCCTGGCTGCAAAGGAAGTCAGCATAGTCTACTAAGGAAAGAAAGGTAGTTTGCACTGACCTCATCCTCAGTCCCTAGTGAGGAAGTTTTTATCCTAAAGAAGAGACCAAGTCTCTGTCTAAAGTTTCTTTGACAGTTCTTCTATGTGTCCTAGGAAGGAGAGTTTATTATCAAGCCATACCCCCAGACACTTGACTTTAGGTACATACTCCAGCTGTTCGCTGAGTATGGTGGTAATCAGGGGAAGAGTCCCAGATGTGGCCAGATTTGGTAAATTGGGAAAGTGCAAAAAGAACATTGCTTTAGTTTTCTTAGCATTCAGGAGCAACTTCTGGTTTAGCAGCTGAAGCTGAAGTAGATTGAATTCATCCTGAAGATCTGTACATACTACATCAGGGGAGGGTCTACTGATGTAGAGCACTGTATCATCCGTGAATAGATGAATATGGGCCTTTTTTAGCATGGTATTGATTGTATTGATATAAATTGTGAATGACAGAGGACCCAGGATGGAGCCTTGGGGTACGCCCCTCAGAAGGGGTTTTAGAGGTGAGCCATCCCCATCAGCCTTTACTTGCTGTGAGCAGCCTGTAAGATAGTTATCGAACCATCTGAGAAATATGGCATCTAAGCCAATATTTTGGAGGGATGAGAGAAGCAGGCTATGCTCGACGGTGTCAAAGGCCTTACTTAGGTCCAAAAAAACTGTGCATACAAAGTTCTTATTATCCAGTTCAGCCTGCTCATCGTTGGTTACCTTGGCTAGAGCTGAGATTGTGCTGTGTTGCGCTCTAAAGCCGGATTGCAATGGGTTGAGCAAGTTCACGAATTCAGGTATTTCCTAAGCTGAGAATTCACAATTTTTTGAGCATCTTGGACAGGATTGGGAGAAGAGAAATTGGCCTGTAGTTGTTAACATTGCTGGGATCTCCAGATTTAAACAGGGGGATAACTTGGACTGTTTTCCAGATGGAAGGAAGGTCACCCTGAGAGAGGGATAAGTTAAACAAGTGTGTAATAGGCACCGCTAGGACACAGTAGGCCACTTCTAAGAAGTAAGGGTCAATGAGGTCGGTGCCTGCACTTTTCCTAACATCCAGCTTAAGCAAGAGTTCTTCAACTTCTTTCAGAGAAGTAGCTTAAAGAGAGAAGGTCGAGGTGTAGAAGGTGGTTCTTTGGTTATCGATTCCAAGTTGAGCTTGGAGGGTATTGGCTGGAGAGGTATCGAAGGCTAACCTTGCAGTGGCAAAGTGATTGTTGAATGAATCAAGAATAGTCAGTTTATTGACAATTGTGGTAGTGCCAATTGAAATTTTGGTGGGCAGGGAACTACCAGAGGTATGACCTTCTATGTTTTTAATTATTCTCCAGAATTTGGATGAGCACTTAGATGAGAGATCAAGATGGGAGCTTTAATAACTAACCTTTGCTTCTCTGACCTTCCTGGAGCAGAGGTTCCTCGCCTTCCTGAATGAGTTCCAGTCATTTGGGAGTTTAGTCTTCCGGGCAGTTTTCCAGAGTGCATCCCTGTGCCGCAAGGCATCCTTAAGCTCATTTGTGAACCACCGGCAGGACTTATTTCTGACATGGACTTTTACTATTGGTGCATGTTTATTAAGAGCACCAATCAGGATGTCTTGGAAAATGTTGTATGTAGTAGCCACTGAATTTGCTAGATAAAAGTTCTGCCACAGCAGTAGCAATCAGTACAGAAAGGAGACAAGGCATTCTACGGGTACATTAGTGATAAGAAAAAGACAAGAAGAGGGATTGCTAAGCTCAGAGGGGATAAAGGGGAGTGCGTAGAAGACGACCAAAGAAAAGTATCTATACTAAATGGATATTTCTGCTCAGTCTTTACTGAGGAGAAGGATGGACAGGGCCCTCAACTGGACACTATAGACATGGGGGGGGGAGAGGTGAACTCGGAACCTTTCACAGAACAAAAGGCCTGAGAAGAGCTTGCTAAGCTAAGGGTGGACAAAGCAATGGGGCCAGATGGCATACATCCCAGGATACTCAAAGAGCTGAGGAGGAACTAGCGGAGCCATTAGCACTACTGTTTAGTGAGTCACTGAGCACAGCAGGGAGGGGTCCCTGAGGACTGGAGAATGGCTTTGTGATCCCACTTCACAAAAGTGGTAGCAGGAAGAAGCAGGGAACAATAGGCTAGTCAGTGACCAGGGAGGTGAATCAGAGGCTAGGTCGATGTAGCCTACCTTGACTTCAGTAAAGGTTTTGATACTGTTCCATACAGAAGATTGGTAAACATGCTCCGATAGACCTGGGTGGGCCAAGAGGTGCTCAGCTGGGTTGGAAACTGGTTAAAGGACCAAAAGCAAAGAGTGGTGATAAATGGTGCCATCAGAAGAGAAGCATGTCACAAGATGGGTTCCCTCAAGGATCAGTCCTAGGTCAGTCCTCTTCAATATCTTCATCAGTGACATAGCGGATGGACTAGAGGGTAAGGTTGCCTGTTTGCAGACGATACCCAAGATCTGCAACAGAGTTGATGACCCAGAAGGGTGGGCAGGATGAGGAAAGATCTGGAAAATTGGAGAAATGGTCAGAGGAGTGGCAACCGAGGTTTAACAAAAGAAATGCAAAATCATGCATGTGGGGGGGGGAGGAACCCAGTAGCAAGCTATAGGCTGGGGGGGAATTGCTGACTACCACAAGGGAAGAAAGGGATTTGGAGGTCATCATCGCCGATGACCTGAAAACCTCTAAGCAGACAACAAAAGCAGTAGGAAGGGCTAAAATGATGCTGGGGTGTATTGGCAGTGGTATCACTAGCCGTAGAAGGGAGGTAATGCTTCCCCTGTATAAGACACTGTTAGACCCCATCTGGAGTACTGCGTGCAATACTGGAGGCCGCACCTACACAAAGACATTGACAGGATAGAGGCTGTCCAGAGAAGGGCAACCAAAAAGGTGCAGAGGCTGCAGCATAAGACATATGAGAACTGATTGAAGGATCTCAATATGTATACTGTAGAGCAGAGGAGGAAGGGCGAAATGATCGAAACTTTCAAATACCTCAAGGGTATTAACAAGGTGAATGGGTCAATCATGTTTCAGCTAAAAAGAAACAGTAGGACAAGAGGTCACAACATGAAAATAGAAGGAGGCCATCTAAGGGGAAATGTGAGAAAGTTATTTTTCACTGAAAGGGTGGTGGACGCATGGAATGGCCTTCCACAAGATGTAGTGGGAGCCACTACAGTACAGGGCTTCAAAAGGACTTGGGATAGGGACAAGGGAATCATAGAGATAGGTAGGAGTATACAGTAAAGAACAGAATAGTCTTAGGGCACATGCATCGGGTAGGTAACATGGGCAGACTGGATGGGCCTGGCGGTCCTTATCTGCCATCAACTTCTGTGTTTCTAAGTTCACTGCATGCGTGCAAGGACTGAAGGGGCACTTTCAGCATTATTGGGAAGTGGGCAGGATTTGGAGACTGAAAAGAAACCGAAGATCACCATGTTCCTTGGCTGTCTAGATGGCAGCCATCGGTACTCTAGGTCCCGCTCAGTGTGGATTCCCACTGGTCCAGCAGTGGGGAGGGAGTGGCTGATGGGGTTTGGGAGGTCTGAGGGCAAAAAGCTCTATGGCAAAAAACAAACAAATAAACAAGAAAATGGTGCAAAAATAGGTGAACAACCACAAAATGAAGAAAATATAAGGGTGGTAGTGGGACTAAGGAATGGGTAACGTGGAAAAAGCATGCAGTCTTAGGAGCATGTTATGTGGTTTGCTGCACACAGGGCCTGCTAAGTCATCAGACGGGCTGTGAGGTTAGTGGAAAAGCAGAGGCAGTGGGCACATTTTAGGGGAAGACACAGGCTGACAGAAAGATAAATATCTGGAAAGAAGAGTAGGAGGTATGGCGGGGGCTAGAGCCAGTGGCTCTATGTTATTGGTTTGATCAGGCTAGGGATGTGGAGGAGGGTAATTAAGGGCAAGATGCCGCCCCCAACTGCAGAAGGAATGAAAGAAGATGGGGCAGCCCAGGCTGCTGAACTTGGTCTGCCTCAGCTGCTGGTTGTTTACTAAAGAGCAGGCCAGATGACTGCCCAGTGCTAGAGTACAGTCACGCTGTTGCCCTGTGGGTAATATTGCTGATGATATAAGTCACTTGTGTTGAGACACAGCTCGTTAGCATAATACCAGGGCTACTGAAGTTTGGGTTCAGGACCTGGGTATGGGAGGGTTGCTTAGCCAGCAGCTTGGCCAGCAATGATGAGGCCTGAGGTGCAGCCAGAATACTCACAGGAGACAGATATCACAAAACTAGGGTCAGTGCTTCCTTAGACTGAACTGCTCATGAATGCAAAGAGAGAGAGAGAGCGAGTCTGTACCGTCCTCCCGCCCTGCCCTCGTTCACAGCTGTGTTTCAGGCAGACATAGGGAGGCCAGACAAAAAACACTGCAAAAGAATAAACAAAATCAGAAAACCTTTATGAATATATATATGTTATGGTAGCACGGTAGTGCCTACCATGAATTAAGGTTAGTAGCACTTTTAAGGTTAAAGGTGAAACTTTGCACCATAATAACTTTGCCACTGTTCAACAGATTTGCGTGAAATTTGGAATGCATAATCAAGAACCATACATCTTGAGATCTGCCAATGTTTGTACCAGTCGGATATCACGACTGCGGAGTTAATAAGTGTGATCTGCGGCATATTTACAGTTTCTGTGAATTCTTTGCTCGCACCTACAGGTTGCACAGTTTGTGCGACCGATCTGAAAGCTTCAGGGAATGTGCGGTCGGGGTCCCCAATGTGCCTTTCGAAGATTTCGTGAAAAAATATTAAACGGTTAAAAAGTTATTCAAAAAACAAGTTCCATTACAAGTCAATGGGAAAAGTTAACAAAAAGTTTGACAGTGTTGCAAATGCACTTTTTAGTGTCGCAAATAACTCTAGTAGTGTCATAAATCTGCCATTTTGTTTTCAGTTGGTGATCAGAAAAATGCTTGGCATTTAAAATTGGGACCATCTAGGTACACAATTATTTTTGTGTTTACCTAGTCGAGCCCTGAGGATGCTATGCATGTCTTTATTTTGGGGTTAAACACCCTAGAAATATGTTTTTCAAATGTCATGAAAAAGTAGTTTCACACTCACAACACTTTTGCAAATGTTTGCCAAAGCTGTCGCAAATCACGACACTACTTTTTCAGACTATGGCCAAAATGATAGCAGGTCTTTGCCACCCTGCTGCAAAAGAACGGTTTGGTCTTTTGAGCTGAAATTTGGAGAGAAAGCAGCCAACATCTCACAGATGTGCCTTTTGGTGGTTTGCTGAAAAAATATTGCATCACTGCAAAGTTATGGTACTCCAAATTTGGTGTTTTTCCCCATAGACTAACATGGTGGTGTACGCCAGTTTTCGGGCTTGTGTCTCAAAAATGATGTGAGATACAGATTTTGTTGTGTTACATAGCCCTTTGGGCTATGTAATAGCAAAACCTATCCAGGAAAATCATGATTTCTGTAAAATTTAAATTTTTTTTCTATGTTGTGCAGTTGCTGAGATATTAACAATTAAGTACTTCCAATGCTCGTTTTAAGCTTCGATGCCCATCACAGTGCATACATTCTTTGTACACACCAAGTTTCTCTATGCACCTGTTCAGCAAAAACACAGTATGTGCTTCCGTTACTGTTACAGTTACTGTTTCCACTTGCGTTTATGTCCCCGTTTGTGTTACCGTTCCTGTGTACGCCACCGTGTTCGTTACCCTTTACGTTGTCATTTGCGCGTGCGTTTTCGTTACTGTTACCATTTGCATTTCCACTACTGTTTCTGTTTGCGTTTTTGTTTGCATCACCATGCGCATTGCCATTTGCGTTTCAGGCAGCCCTTTCGTTTTCATTTCCATTTCTCTTTCATTTTTCGTCTTCATTGCTGTTACTGTTACCATTTGCATTTGTAATTGCGTTACTGTGCCCGTGCGCATTACGGTTTATGTTTCCATATGCACTTGCGTTTCCTTTTGCATTTCTGTTTCCTTTGCTGTTATTGTTGCTGTTACCGTTACCATTTGCGTTTACAGTTGTGGTACTGTGCCCGAGCACGTTTCGGTTTGCGTTTCCGTATGCACTTCTGTTCCCGTTTCCGGTTCTGTTTCCTTTGGTATTATTCTTCATGTTAACTTTACCATTTACATTTAGAATTGCAGTACCGTGCCTGTGCGCATTACAGTTTGTGTTTACGTGTGCACTTGCGTTCGCATTTCCGTTTCTCTTCCCTTTCGCGTTCTTTTTGCTGTGACACTTAACATTTCCATTTAAAATACTACTGCCATCACTGTTCGCATTACCGTTTGTATTTTTGTACACGCTTCAATGTCCGTTTGCATCACTGTTCGCTTCAGCGTCACTTTGCGCTTGCGTTTCTATTAACGTTTCCTTTACCATTTACGCTTGTGTTACCATGTGCATCACTGTTGGTGTTTCTATTTGCATTGCTGTTCCTGTTACTATGTCACAAGACATCACGTGGTGGGGCCGGGGCCCTTTACATTCACTATTTCTCATCATCATTCTCAAAAGAAGGAAATTATAGGCAAAAAATCCGTTTAATGCATCAGTTAGGGCTGTTCCATAGCGACAAAAGTGAGGAAATTCGGTGTTAGGGTTGAAAGCCCTTGGACCCCTCAGCCACCCCCAACTGGCATCGGGATGCTGCGTTGGGATTCGTCTATCTAACTCTCACCCCATTCTTCTATTCCTCAGCTTCTTTACATGTGATGGGGTGAGAGTTAGAACCGATGACCCCAACACACACTCTGATGCGGTTGGGGGATGGGCTGGAGGGGTCCAAGGAGGTGCTCAACCCTAACAATCTGAATTTCCTTGCTTTGTCACTGTGGAATAACCCAACTGATGCATTAAACAGAGTTTTGCCTTCTATTATATATATGTATATATATATATATATATATATATATATATATATATATATACACACACACACACACACACACATCTATACACAGTAGACTCTGGTCTAACCAAACCCCACTTAACTGGAAATTCCTCTAACCAAACTCCGATCATGTTGCCCATTTTTGTTGTCTTTTCTGTTTGCGCATTACGCTTTTAGGAATGTCGCTCAGTAGTGCTTGTTTCTGTTATTGTTAAAGTAAAGATTGAAGTAAAGATTAATGCATACAGTATTGTACTACTGTAGCAGTCTGTCATGGATTGTGGCAGCATTTGATTGGTAGCCAGGCTAATGTCTGACACCAATGAGGATATGACACTACAAGAGACAGTGACATCGATATCTCTTAAAGATGTTGTCTTTAGCCCTGTTTACATGGTAGCATTTGCACGGCAGCAACTGGAGTGCTCGGGTTGCTGTAGTGCAAATGCCGCCATGTGGACACTTACACGGTAAGTCAGTCATTACTCCACTCCCGCAGTCCCAGGAAGTCTGGGAACGTGTTCCAGAGCAAATGGTTTAAGCGGCTGTGCAGACAGGCTGCACCGCTTGCTCCCACATGCCAAATCCTGTGGGCATCTTTTGGCTATTTTAGCTGATCATCATGACTCAGCGTTCCTCTCCAGCGCAGCTTGCACGCGCCGAAAGGCTGCAGACTAAAACCGAGCTCCTTGAGTCGGGCAGCATTTCATGCTCCACAGAAAGAGGAAGTCGACATGTAAACACAGCTAATATGGGAGAGAGGCGTGGGACAAAGTGAAACATGATACAATTGCAAAAAGCATGGCGCAAGTCGAGATTTTGTAACTGATGAACTTGTCTCAGAGACGGAGGCAGATCCGACGGCAAAGATGTGCAACACCCGGACGTGGATCCAGGCATAGCTGCCATGACTGAGGAGATGATCAGTAAACTGAATGTGTCACTGACACGTGAAGACATGAAGACTGGGCTGTGCAGTAGTACGGAGGAAGGTCATGCGCATCAGTCAGACAATGCAATAGTCGAGGCCAGCGGCAGCAACTTGATGGCACTGAGATCAAAGATGAATTGATGATGCTACAGATCCACACCCCATATAATCACACCCTGAAGCTGTGGAAAGCTTCGACAAGTGCTTGCTGTGGATAGAAAACCAGATGGATTGTGATTGCACGCTGCTGATGTTATTGAGGGGTCTTCGGGCTAAAGCAGCAAACAAAAGAGTCAAGAGTCTACAACAATCTACTATGCAGGAGTTTTTCAAGCCAATGTCTAAATAGACATATGCAATACTGCGCCTGTATTGTGAAAGCATGTCAAAGCACAAACACAGTCACGCATAGAAAAAAAAAACAGTAAGCACTTTCCAGCATGCATAATGTGACTGCCCAACTTAACCTTGTTTCTCCACTTCCCTTTCTGCTCTATTTGCCCCCCACTGGATTCTACCCTCACATCTTGGTATACCCAATGCTGCACTTTTCACCCTCTTGGCACCCTTCCTACATTCCTTCTCCCCTACCCTCTTCCCTCTCCCTATGACTCTGGCACTTCTTATCTGTTGTCTATTTTCTCTGACAAATGCCGCTGGCTGCCTTGTTACAATGCTACCCTTGAACTGTATTAATCTGTACTCTGTTTGCAATGTCCACATTGTTTTAATGCCTGTCTTGATGTTCCCCATAATTTGTATTTCTCTGACGTGGGACCTTTGTAAAAGAGCCATGGCTCAAAGGTATTTGTAATCCTAGACTTGATAAATAAAATAAATAAAAAAAAAAATACAGTAATCATTTTTCAGTACTTCACCTAAATCCCGTCTTATATCATACCAATCCCTACCTGTGGGGAATGGCTCAAGGGCAATGTGAGGAAGTATTTTTTCACGGAGAGGGTGGTGGATGCATGGAACAGCCTTCCTGAGGAGGTCATAGGGTCAAAAACAGTGCGTGAATTCAAGAATGCATGGGACAGACATAAGGCAATTCTGGTGGGCTGTAGGAATAAGTAGGCTGTTGGTTAATTAGGATCTGCAACTTATCCAATAGATAGGGAAATGGGCTGACTGGGTGGGCCAAGTGGTCCTTATCTGCCGTCAAAGTCTATGTTTCTATACCTATCCTCTGCAGTCCCATACAGTACTGCATAAGCATTACAAAACCAAATGGAATGAAGAAAAAGTACTGCCACGATAACAAAATAGAAATCCCACTTTACTGAACTCCCATTTATCCGAACCGAAAATGTATCGCTGCAGTGGTTTGGATAAACGGGATTGTACTATATAGCTATATATAGCTATGTGTATTTATCTATATCTATATAAAAAGAGCAAAATCAATGGGGAAAATACCTGAGAGTTACTGGATGACTGGATGGACCAGTGGTGGTGTGATAGCAAAAGCGGCACTAATTTCTACTGGTTCACTAATTCTCTGACAGGTTAAGGGTCACTAGTGTAGCATGTTGTTTTTTTGTGAATGATCGGTATAGGCATGTCATGTCAGTTGGGTTTACAATTGTAAATTTTTTTTAATTTACTCTTTCTGCCTCCTACTCAAAGATCCAGCCCGTTCAGCCACACGGCAACCACCCACAGGGGGTCACTGATACTGCAGGCATAGTGTCAACCCACCCTGATCAGGGAAGTAATGCCATGAGAGACGTTCCCTGACCTGTCGGCCTGACTCACTGGCAGGGTCACCAGCATGGCGGTGCAACAAACTGATACTGGGATTCCTATACCCATTGTCTTGTATCCCTCCTCCAGTTGCTCAGGACCAGGGGCTGCTACAACTGCAAGTTTCAGTACTTACAGTCAGCTGAGCAGGCGAATGACTTGCTGCCTTTGCAACTGATACCACTGCTGTTCCTAGGTAATCTCACCTCCCCCCCCAACAGCCTGAAATCTTCTCCTTTGCAACACACTCATCATGGCCCACAGCTCTGAAATGCATGTTCCTCAGGTGGCATTGTCGATTGCTGCTCCTGCTGCTGCTCTACTAAGCTGCTGGTCCATCCCTCCTCGATTATTCATTTGTGAAGTCGTGTTTTCATAGTCCAGCCATTTTTGACAGGCTTCTGCGTCAAATGTTTTGCCAACATCTCTGGTGTCATGAAATCTTTTATATATTCTGTTTATCCATGTGAATGCTGTGTGCTGGGTTTTCAGCCTGTAAGGGACTAAGTCCCACACTAGCTGGCCGATTGGACTGAATTCTCCGCACCTGCTTACTGTTCTATTTTCAGCCATGCAGTTAGGAGATGTTACGCCTGATCCCACTAGGCATAACATTTGGTATAGCAAGTGCAACAAGTGTAACAGTGCAACAAGGCCTATAGCAAGACTAACGGGATGCTGGGATGTATCGGGAGGGGTATTGATAGCAGAAGAAAAGAAGTAATACTTCCCGTATACAGATCCCTGGCAAGGCCTCACCTAGAATACTGCATCCAGTTCTGGAGTCCTCACCTCAGAAAGGATAAGGATAGGTTGGAGACAGTGTAGCACAGAGTAACTAAAATGATTCAGGGCCAGCGGGGCAGGTCCTATGACAAGCGCCTCAAGGCACTAAATATGTACTCGCTGGAGGCCAGAAGGGAGAGGGGAGGGGAGGGGAGATATGATAGAGACCTTCAAGTTCCTTACAGTAATTAACAGGTAAACTGTGGGGAATTATTTATCCTGACTATCAACTAGAGGTCACATGGCCACGAGAGGAAATAAACAGGAAGGAGGTTCAGGAGGGACGTGAGGAAGTACTTCTTTACAGAAAGGATGGTGAATCTTGGAACAGTTTGTCAGCCAAGGTGGTGGGTGTAAACACAGCCAGGGGATTCAAGCAGGCATGGGACAGAATGAAGGGAATGGTGGTCGCCTCCCGGTTGCCTGGGATGACAAGACCAGGGAGGAGAATGAGGATAGGAAGGGGAAGGTTAGTACCCTGGAGGGACAGTAGGTTCCAGGGAAGGTTTCAGGGATTATAGGGAATGTTTGCAGACTGAATGGACCTCTGGCCTTTTTCTGCTGTCATAATCTATGTTTCTATGTAACTGCGCCAAAAACATAGCTGCAAGCTGCTCTAATTTGGGAAGCCAGTTGTAAACCAGCTCCAGCTTTGAAAATACGATGCATGCGGGGTAAACTATGACTGCACAAGTGAAGCCCACTTGTGGCAGTTTTGCCCAGCACCTGCACCAATTGTTGGGGGGTCTGAACATCCAGCCCCTTGTTTGTATTGTGCCTGTTGTTAGTGACTCTGACTCCTTGTAACTTCCCAGGCTGTGCCTGAAAATAGGCATTGAATTGTCTAGCGCACCTACCTGGTTAACAAAAACTATATTTCAATGAGCCTACGCAACTAGATGAGATGAGATGACGCTTGTGTGACTTGATTTACTTTTGTGGCTTTCCGCCTCTATCCGTGGGATATACCACCCTTGTAGGGGTATGATGCAAGGAACCCTAGTGGAGGCTCCTCCACAGGTGCCACGGGAATGATTAGTGCTTGGTAAAGGTAGGTTAGGAAGAAGCCCAAAAGAATACCCAATCAGGTGTCAAGCATCGAAGAGGATGACGAGTGAATTCCGAGAAGATAAGGGAGGACTTCCTAAGAAGAGGGGAAGCTGGGGCCACCATCTGCCTCCATCCAACAGCGGAACCTAACTAATTAACCTAAGAAAGCCCTAACTCTAACTAACATTATGACCATTGGCATGGAGGAGAGGAAAAACCTCCTTTGAGGAGAAAACCTCTGGGGATCCAAGGCCTAGGTTGCCTTCTCTCCAGGCTAACGACGTTTGATTTGAGGACGTATGTTGTAAAACAGAAGGATTCATTAAAGAGAAGGATATGAGTAGGGAAGCTGATGATGGGATAGGGTAAAACCCCCAAAAGAAAGCACAGATCGAAGAAGGAACATGAGGCAACGATAAAGACTGATGATGATGATCGCTGCAGAAGGGCGGCAGGTCGACGAGGTAGCATAAGACCCAATAAGAGGTATGCCTGATTGAGTGATGCGAGAGGGTAGACACCGAGGACGATAAGGCATGCTTGATGAGCTTGAATGATAGGAATGCTCGAGGAAGCGATGTAAATAGATAAACCTTGAGGTAAGGATGAGTGGATGATGGCTGGAGTTATGAACCTGATACGCAAAATCGGACAATGGACGAGGATGCCCAGTTGATCGATGTGAGTGTAAGGAAGAGGAGAGGAAGTAGACTCTGAGGCCTAATAAGGCATGCCTGATTATGTGATGTGAAAGATTAGACCGTTGTCCAGAACTAGATGCTCAAAGCGAAGGAGAAGTATGATGATTAGTAGAAGGCATGCCTGTGTCTGGAACCAGAGGTAGAGGAGACATGAATGAATTGGAAATGAACTTGAACAACGGCAGAGAGCAGCAAGCTTTGCAAAGAGCAATAGTCAGGAAGGTATGTCCTGGGGAGGAGATAGAGTAGATTCAAGGTAGCAGGGACGGTATGGATGAGGGAACACTGACCGAAGTCATGAACCTGAACACATGCGGCAGGAGGGCTGAGGTGGCATAGGAGTCATGATAGGTATGCCCAAAAGGAACATCAAATGCAGGCCGTGAGTGCAGGGAATCAATGATGGCTGGTATGGGATGAGAGCAGCAGGAAAGCAGGAAGCATAGGAGTCAATGAGTGGTATACTGAGGAAGCAAAGGAAATAGATAAGCACAGTACATAGATGCAAGGAGGACAACAGAGGAAAAAATACCAAAGGAAGCCAAAGCTGCACAATGAACAAGGAATAGAAACATGGCTGGTGGTGAGGTACAGGCAGAAGAGATGAGCAAAACAACCAGAAAATGAATTGTGGATGCTGAACAAGAGGGAATGAGCAAACATACAGGATGAGAGCAACAAGGAAACAGATGAGGGTACACTGTTCAGATCAATGAAGGCACCATAAGCACATAAACTGCAGTAACCCAGCTCACTTGCAAGGGAATGACACAACAGGAGAAGCAGGGAGTGCGATTTAGAACGAGAACCACCCGTAAGTGACAGAGCAGCACATATAGCCCTAAGAGGAAACCACCGATTGAAATCAGGTGTCATCCGACCAATTCAGGCAGTTGCAGTAAGCATGAAAACAGAGGGAACAAAGCCACTGAAATGCTGTGCCATTGTGAGAGAGAGAGAGAGAGAGAGAGAAGGACACCCACAGATGCAAAGACAGGGAGAAGCTCATTACTGAATACAGGCAGGACGAGTAGCATCAGGTGGAAAACAGCAGCAGAAATTGAAAAGAGAGCCTCAAAAGGGGGAACAAGAACACATGGTTCAACCCAGCGAGGTCCACAAGCCCACGGCAAGCTGCTGCAAGACCCATGTCCGGGAAGGCCAGATGACTCCCTCTATCTGCCACCCAAATCCTGCAGGCACAGTTCCCCGACGTGACCATGTCTGGGTACTATGGTGTGGCACATACCTGGAATAAACTGGGTCGGGACTAGTGCAGCCTGTAGTACAGCTCTGCAGGAGCAGGAGCCATCATGATGAGCAGATAGCGCCTGACTGAGATCAAAGACTTAGGCAGGCTGCAAGGCAGAGAATCGCAGATGGCTGCTGCTCCTCCCCCACCATTGAATGACATGGTGCCGGAGGGGAATGGCAGAAGCGAGGGCAGCAAAGAAACTGGAGTCGCGCGGCGGGGGGTGAGAGGAGGCATGAAAGCTCGGTGGAGAGCCAACCGAACGTAAGCAACAGTAGCTGCAGAAGAGAGATAAGAGATGGAAAACGCTCCAAAGAAGGGGCGAGAGGAACAAAGGGGCAGCTGAGGTGCACAGAAAGAAGTGGAAGCTCAGCAGAAATCTAGATAGGTGGAGGAAAGCAGCGCTCTGGCTGCAACAAGAAACGAATCCTGGAGAGCCCCCCGGATGAGTAACCTTTAGCCTGATGGGGAGTGACGAGTTGTCGCTTCATCAAACCTCGGCATAAAGCCTCCCAAAGTAAATAAATCTGTTGGAGAATCCCATTCCTCCACTGGAGCATTTCCAACCCATTCTGATTTCTTTTTTTTCAATTTACTTTACTTTTTGCCCTGATGCTGACCAGTCTTCTCTACCATGCCCAGCCCTGTCACCCACATCCCTGGGACTTACCTCTTCCCTGTGTTCTCCCATGGATGACTCCCCCAAGGGAAAGGGCCACCCCTTACCGCCTGAGCACAGTTTAGCTTCAGTCCTGGAGAGACAGCCTCAGTCGACATTGTGGGGCCTGCAGCAGGGCGGCAAGAGGCATCCTGATCAGTCAGGGATTTTCTCCATTTTCTCGTCCCCCCTATCTCGAGCATCATGAGATGTTGCATCTGAAACCTAGATGTCAGAACACCAGTGCTCCCCACCCTGAAGTCTGTGACTGTGGCACTGTCACCTGTATCACCCAGGTGGCAGTAGAGTAGCAGAAACCAGGATCCTCCCACCCGAGGAAGCAAGTGTCCATGGATGCTTGATCATCCTCCCTGGTCGGCACTCCAGCAGCCAGGCTCATTCCCCGAACCCATGTCACTGGTGTCACAGGTGGTAGCACTCCACGCGCGGGCAGGCTGGCTGCCATTTTCCTTTCTGTGGTATTTTAGCGCATACTGTCATTTGGGGAATAAGATGGAGCCATAGGGTTCCTCACACCCATCAGTAGGAGTTCTGAAACATTAGAAACAGGGGAAACAGCTGTTCATTCTGCTGAGCACTGGAGTGTTCATCCATATAACTGAGATTGTTGTCTGATGTCATTTAATCAGCTGTAAAACTAAAAGCACAACTGCTGTTAAACTGTGGTCTTTGCATACTGGTGCTAGTTATAATAAGCACCTCCTCTCTTTAGAGAATTTCCGTGTCATTTCACATTTTTCTTTATTTAGCTGTGCATTTTTTCCCCAATCCTTAGAGAAGTAGAACCCAAGGCCCTGAATGGGAATGCACGTGTGATCAAGTGGCTGCACATGCTAGAGCCAGTCACCATGCCTCCTTTCCACTGCATCAGATCCGACTGCACTGCCACCTGTGGTCACCCAGGTAGCAGCAATGTGCAGCAACTGTGAGCCTCCCATGCCGAGGAGGAGAGCATCCTCTGGAACTCTCAGTCCCCCCAGCCAGACTTCCCTCGATGCCAGCTTATTTGCAAAACAGGGCCAGCAGCGTCACGAACAGTAGTGCTACCATTGTGCTGATGGGCCAGCTATACCTAAGCAGTCAAGCATTATGATAATGATAATGATAACATAAAAAGAGTAGCTAGTGTGGCCTAGTGGTTAGAGCACCCACTTTGGAACCACAAGATCACAGGTTCAAACCTCACTAGAGCCAAATACTTATTGTGTGATGTTAGGTAAGTCACATAATCCTGTCAACTACTTAAGTTGGCAATAATTAGCCTGCAAATTGCAGGGGACAATCTCGATGGGCCTTTGGCCTTCTTTTGTCCTGTTAAACCTGAGTAACCTCCCAGTGCTTCACACCCAGGTGTGGAAATGGATAGAAGCAGGACCCTGCTGGAAATGAGATGTTGCATCTCAGCTGAGCTATGCTGGGTAAATAAACTGTAAAATTAAAATGAAATTATTCTGTGTTTATAACATAGCTATAATCTCCTCAGTAACAGATTTTGATGTCATAACCAAAGAGTTGTTATGGCAAGCTTAGACTAATAGAAACAACAGGACAGGTATTCTATTTTATGGAAATGTCCTCAGTAATAAGGCAAATGAGTGCATACAGAAAAATATGAAATATATGCTGAATATTTTCTAAATATTACATTTTCAACATACTCCTAGTGGTGCCTGGGGCTCTTTAATCAGTTCATTATACTGCAAGCTCACTAAAATAGTACTGACATTGAGATGGAGGAAAGTCAGACATCATTTTACATTTGGTTGAGGGAACTGAATCTTTACTTCCTTTTCTTAAGAAAACAGACTAAAGACATACTGAAATCTAATTTTAGATTGGGCAGGTACTGTCACTTCCCCAGAGAACCCAAAAATAACACTTATGCAAAAAACCCTGAAACCCCCATGCCTTTCACAGACTTGTAGGACTCTCTTCATGTGCCTTATTAGCGCGGTGTTCCAAACAGTAAATGTGATAGACTGTGCCAGCATACACAGCTGTTTGAGCTGGTGAGTGAAGGCTGAACTGGGGGGCGGGGGGGGCAGTCAAATTGAGGGGGCAGGACAAGGGGAAATGTCAGAAAGCAGTACAGTCAGGAAGTATCCTGTCTGCACTGTAAAGCTCTTTACTTTTGCTGCAGCCTAACCTAGCCCACCCACATACACCCAATGTAGAGTATCCTCCCTTGCAGTTGCAAACTCTTGAAACCGTTCTGTCCCTAGGAAGTAGAACTCAGCTCTGAAACCGAAGTGTGACTTGAATCACATTGAATTGCTTGCATGTGTCTTTCCACAGCTGTGAGCCTTGCACTTGTACTATATAACTGTAAGTGTTGCATCACATGTATGTGTCCGCTTCACAGCTGTAGCTCTGTACTTGTATGTATGTATGTACCCGCATTCTTTTCCTAACTAACCCACCCCCCCACCCCGGTTGCAACTGGAAACGAGCCTCAGGGCTCTGCTGGCCTACCTGGTAAATTATGTTCTAAATAAATTAAAAAATGCTATTAAAATGTAAAAACTAAAAAAAGTTAATGAAATGATCATTCATATAAATGTATGATACATTCATACAGTATGAATAAAGAAAGTATTTTGGCTAGGAGAAGCTTGGACAGCCCACCTAGTTTAGTCTTATTTAGTTGTTTAACCAGGAAGGCAGTCTGGGTTCAAGAGCCCCTTTTCAGCCATGCTGGGGGAGAGGGATGCAAAGGTCATACTGGCAGGATTGAAACAAATACAGCAGAATACGGACGCACTGCTCTCATATCGCTTTTTGTTTACTGGGTAAGGACCTCTGGAACACAGGTTCCTTTAAAGGGTGGTCTGACACAAAGTGGCAAAATTAAACTGTACAAAGTCAAACACAATCTCAGACATCAAAGATGAACATTATTACGCCAATGTTCACAAAACAATATTTCATTAGGGAACAGGGTAGGAGATCATGTTGAAATTGATTAGTAAAAGGTTTGCTCTGAGTCTTTAGGAACAGGTGTTCATTTAATTTAACTTTAAAAGCAGAAGAATAAAGTAGATCATTCAGTAGTTTAGATGCCTACTAATTAAAGTTTCTTTGATCCTGCATTAGAATTATTTTATTTATATACGTATTTATTTATTGTAACCAGATAGGTGCATACATGCCCATTAATAAGGACAACCTGGGACAAAATAGTGCCACATACATTGCAATAAAAATGCAATAAACATGATCAGAGATATTGAAAATGAAATGCACAAATATTCAAGAAGGTGAAATATGGTTTTGGATGCTTTTTAAATATCATGACTGTTACACATTTCATGCAGTTTCATTGCAGGGATAGCCAACACAGTCCACCCCTTCTTCTAAGTCAAAGCCAGTGTCCTTTTTCTCTGCCTAAAAGAAATGGCTAAAAACTGTTTCCTCCATTTCTAGAACAAAATCCAAGTTACACTAGAACTATTTAATTGTCCATATCAAATGAGACACAGGTGGCAATAACTTGACCCCCAACTGTTCCTAAAGGCACACCTGTGTGGTTAGTAACAGCAGCATACTGTATAGGCCATTGAATTCACTTCTGGTAAATTCTCAGTTTCAGCTGAATGGACATTTCATGCCTTTTGAATTGGCACAAGTTCACTTGTCAGTTACAGTGATCAGCTGATTGTCACAGCAAATAAATGTCACTCTGTTTCTGCCATCATCTCCTCTCGCATTGTGTTTTTCAGCAGCTCTGCATTACTTGTTCATAACAATGTCACTAATCTTTCTAATCTGTTAATCACATTACTGATACCTTTGTATTGCATGCCTTGTTCAGATTCTTATTTTTCAGGTGCTTGACCTCTGACCAAACTGCTGTCATTATACGCCATCAGGATGTCAACAACCACATGGTCACAAATGCTAACTGAAATGCTGAATGTGGACCCAAACTCTATGGATTTAACTATAATTTGCTTTATTTTGCTTGATCTTTTAAAAATAAAATAAGGAATAATGTATGGGTACCCATACACAACAAGCCTGTGTTTCCATTGAGGGGTTGAGATATCTGTGTATGGACCTCAAGAGCGGAACTCAATACCTCCATGCTGGTATCTCAACCCCGAGATGGAAACACAAGGCGATTTTTGTACGGTCATCCATATTTTTTTTGTTACAGTGTACGGTTAAAAAAGAAAATGGAGCTGACCTTTTTTTTTTTTTTTAACCGCACAATAACACTGAGGTACAGTGAGCAGAGAAAGTGCAACCAGGCAGCGGGAGTCAGTGCAAGGGAATTGCAGCTGCAGTTAATGACAGAATATGCACAATAACGTTTTTAGAAAGTGCACAATAACTTTAAAATGTGAACAATATAAGGAATAAAGTATGGGTGTCCTATACTTTATTTGTTATAGTATATGGTTCCCAGAGTTAAAAAGATGTGTTTCTGAAGAGTTTCAAGTTTTACAAGGTTTCCTACCTTGTGTACATGCTGACGCTTGTGCTGGGCAGCTCTATGTGCTGCAGTGTTTGTTGTTCCTGGTCAGTCGTCACTGCAGTCCCATTCTAGTCCTGAATCTTAAAATTTAGTGGCACAGCTTCATTTATTTAAAAAAAAAAAAGTAAATTACTGCTCTTTGGTAAACCAAGCCAACTGCAGTACTCTGTGTGTAAATCTTCCAGACCTGCTCATTAATCATGCTGCTATGTTTGGTTTGGATTCCACATTTCAAAAGTGTGGTTTGGTCCAATCAGATGCTGGATAGCATGAACCTGATGAATATTAAAGTAGGGAGTCATAAATATTACTGTGGAATGTGCACAATAACTTTACAATGTGCATAATAGCTTTTAGAATGTGCACAACTTTTAGAACATGCACAACAACATTTGAGTAGCTGCTGGTTTTACATATAATAAGCCCTAACCATATACTGTAAGGCTTTTGAGCTGCTTGAATTCTGTGAACAGTAAGTCCTAACCATACACTATAATTTTATTTACTTAAAGTTTGTTATGCTCGCAGCAGAACTGTGGGGTGATTTTCAAATGACACAAGATGGAGCATTTCCGAGAGCGGATAGCTCAGGTTAAAAAGCACAAGTTAAGTAATGATACAGTAGGATAGGTACCGGGCAAGTGATGAGATAGTATAGCATCTTTTAATGTTTTTACCTCATGTTCACACCTTTAACTGCCAATCACACAGCACTCACAGTGACATTTTCACTGGCAGAAAAATAATTGATGGATTTTCAAAATCATGAATATAGTACAATTTTATGTCAGCAAATATAATATCCTATACAGCATATTCTCCTTATTCACTGAATACAGCAAGGGACCAAATAACAGTGACTGATTAGATCATCTTCACTTAAAGGGACACATCAACCCCTCTGGCTTCAAATTGTTCCTGGTTTAAAAAAAACATTTTATGATTGCTCATCAGTTGTAGAATGTGCTGTTGTAGCTGTAGCACATCATGTCATGTTTTCTTCCTTTTTCTTGATAAAAGGTTATCCTCTGTATCAAAGTTCCCACACAGAACTTGTCTGTTTATTAGTGCCATGATACAATTATGCCAAATAGTCTGTTTTAACCTTTACTAAGAACAAGGAAGCAGTAGAAAACAACCAATTACATCAGCAAATTCTAGAGAAGGTGAGCAATCATATTTATTTATTTATTGAAGATATCAGATAACATACCTTTGAGTCAAAGACTCCTTTACAAAGGTTCCACGTCATTATATACTGAGACATCAGATACAATGGCAACAAATAAGACACAATAGTTACAAAGAAGCTTGTACATTAGCAAAAGTGGTTACAGAAAGTTGCAAAAACAGTTACAGAGTAAAGACGGTAATCAGTTAACAGGGTACATACACTGCAGGACGGTGGCACCAGCCATGTCCTGGTCATTATTTAGTAGTCTAGGCTGGACTGGGGGGTGTCCATTGTCCAGGTATAAGCACGCCTGGGGTGGTAGGACGAGGTGAGGTCCAAATTTGAGGGGAACATGGGTAGAGCAAAAATCATAAGATGTGTTTTTAAACAAAACAGGATGAACCTAAGGAATTGACCGTGTTTTAATGTTTTAATTATGGATCATGGGAGTGTCTTCAACCAATCACAGCCCTCTCCTTCAGCTGTGCATGCGGTACTCTTATTACTGTAAGAGTATCTCAAGTGCTGAATCATTGTAAGTGGGCTTCTTGCTGACCGCTGCATAGCGTTAAATACAGTTAGCGATCGATAACAATTTTATGGGTCCTTTTGGAGGCATTTTGGGGATATAAGGTGTTGCCTCTCCAATGCCAGGACCAGAGAACTGTTCACTTTGGGTTTGCAGTCCTCTGGTCCTAAGAACACACAAGCACACCTTATATTCATAAGATGTCTCCAAACGGACCCATAAAATTATAAAGTCAGTCTGGCTGACCACTCAAGTGGCCCAGCAGTAACACTTTGCACTGCAGCACAGGCGATTGGGTATGAAACCGAGCTTGAGTCACCATGTTGGGAGGTAGGTCAGCTCGGACAGCTGCAGCCTGGCAGTGAACTTAAGCTGGGGAGGGTTGACAGCAGCTCCAGTGCAGCACAACTCCTGAGCTGGGCCAGGGAGCTTGCTGCTTCCGTAGGGGGTACACTGTGTGTGTGCATAGCCATCAGAAGGCTGTTCTCACATCAAGGAGATGGGAGAGACTTACAAGGGCAAAAACCAAAGTCCCTCTAAATGATGGTCTGGGTCTCCAAAATTCCCTGGGTCATGAGTGCATGCCATCACTGTATGGTACTCCACATAGTGAACTGCTCTGGGGGAGGTTGGCCCTCTCCCCTCAGAGTCCCTCCCATGGAGCAGAAGCTCCTGGGTAACTAGTAGGTTACTGGGGGGTTGGGAGGGATCCGAAGATGCAGGCCAGGACAGGGTATATCTTTGGGACCAGGAATATCCCTGAAAGATGAACATGGCCATGGAGAAAAATCTGTGAAAAACCAAAAGCGAGTTTGGCTATGGTTTCTCTGGAAATAAATGGTGGGTTGTCCAAGACCGTCCCCTACCTGCCTCCCAACCCCCCATAGTAAGCTTCAGCTCTGTGACTTCATTTGCCAAACCACATCCATTGGTTGGTAAACCTGAGTACAGTTGGGCCTCCCAGGTGGTAGTGGGGAGCCCTGCCACCAGCCAACCTACTGTATAGATTTATTTTAACTTACATTATTCTCATTGCCCTCCAGGTCTACCCTTCAGGACCTCTCAGTCTCAACACTCCTTACCTCTGGCTGCAACCCTAATGGCTTGTCCCCTGTAGTGGTGCCCTCAGGGCAGTTGGTGAGCCTTCTAAAGTCAAATATCCAAAACTGTTAGAGTTGGGGTGTGGAGTCTAAGAGTGTCTTGCCATCCTCTTGAGTTGTGGCATTCTCTTGGCATTTTTAAACCTCTTGCCCACCCACAGGGATGCTGATGGTCCTCCCTTCCACTGCTACAGTCCACTGCTACCTTGCCTTCTGGGCTGCTGGGAGGCAATAAAGCACTGAGACAACCTGTCAACTTCCCTAGAGACTGAGAGCATCCCAGTGGGAGCTTTTAGCCTCTTGTCAGCCTACATTGGCCTCCTAGTCTTGTGTGCTATCAGAGTCCCCTGTACAACCAATGGTTCCCCAGCCAATTCAACTTGGGGCATGAGGTAAACATAGAAGCACAGAAATTATCAGCAGATAAGGACTGCTAGGCCCATCCAGTCTGCCCATAAACTTGAGTGCCTTATGCCCCTAGTTTTGGATTAATGAAGGCAACATTAAGGCAATATTAATGAAGGCAATCCAACCACTGGAATTCTTTGTTTTGTTTTAAAGAAATACTGTTATATAGTTTAAAATCTTATATATCACATGATGAGGCATTCCAAATCCCAGCTATAAACATAACTCTTTTAGAATGCCATCAGCCAATCACATTGCTTCATTCAAAATTATTGTTTTTAAGTTTTTGTTTTTTGTTCACCATGGCTTTCAGCACCCCTCTTCTTCAGGTCCCCACATCACCACTTCTTTCTCCCACTAAATTTACCTCTCGACTTGCACTCCACTGGGTCACACTCCAATCCAGACCTCTGGAAGCCTTCTAGGGCTGGGTTGTCCCTGCTGAGGACTCTTTGGGCTGTTGTCATGGGGAGTGCATCTGAAAGCCCCTTGACTTCCCTCTCTATTGGCTGGCTTTTCCCTGCTGGTGGCCTTGCCACAGCCCAGTGGAGGCGTGTATGTGCTGCATCCAAAAGGGGCATTGCTGTCAGGTACATCATCAAGGAGGGTCCAGGTGTGGGGAGGGGCAGAGAGGCCATTATTTGGCAGGTTGGCCTGTCATTTTCCCATTTCTTGTGTCCTGCCCACCTCCTCTGCATTTGCTTGTGTGCATGCACAGCTGGACTGGGGAGGTACTACATATGCGGTCACCCATGCCGTTATCCACACATCTACCTAATGTTGCATGATAGGCCTATATCCATTATGTGGGTTCATATTGTATATGCTGTAATGTACTTTAGAATTAAGACACTGTGTCTTTAAAAGGCTTTTAGGAATGAACTTACGAAAATTGTCTTAATTGTTCTAATAGCTAGGGTGGATGGTATGTCTCAAGATAAGGGAGACAGGTATACAGCCCAGGAAGGCATAAAATATCCCATTGTGGCTTTCCATGACAGGGAAAAGTAATGTAGTGACCTAGGGGTCAAGCCAAATGCATGGACCAGATGTCACTGGGGTTGATATGAAACCTAACATGAAACCACAGTGGCACCTACAGGAAAGGTAAATGTTGAACCCCATCACACAGTGGGCGTGGCTTGAAAATGACTTGCATGTATTTATGAGACACACTTTTGAACTATGGGCAGTTGAAAACAGTTTAGCTGGAATTCAGATCACCTGTCCAGCTGACATATACTTGAAGACCAGAAGTATATGTGTAGGCCTGGAAAATTTTCTAAAACCAGACCTGAGTGTGTGGAAAGTTGGACTTACTCAGTACTACTCGGTTTGAAAAAGTGGAAGCAGGCACTAAGCCCATCGAGACCACTTTCCCCACAACAGTGGAGGGTATCTACAAAGTGTTCCCTAAGAGGAACTTGCCCAGTTCAATTTTAAATTGCTTACATGATGACTGCTCCACTATATGTTGAGGTAAGGTGTTCCATAGTTCAGCTGACCTAAGAGTAAAATAATATTTTCTTTTGTTTGTAAATGCCCTTGGAATTTGAAGTTGCCTAGTGTTACATCGTAATCTATGCTTTTATCAGAGAATTGTGTTACAGACATTTTTAAGATCCTCATCTTTTAAAATATTAAATAACAGTAGTAGATCCCTCTATCTCGCCTCTTTTGCAGATCGTATAATCCTAGGAATGTCAACCTTTCTTGTAGGGCAATCTTTTATTTCTGGTATTAATTTTGTTACTCCTCTCTGTAAACTCTCCACCATCTTTTTGTCTTGTTCTAGGTATGGAGCCTAGAAGGAGACTGCATAATCAGTGTGGAGTCGAATATAAGACCTGTTAGTTTAGTAATACATTCTTTGTTACGTGTGATAAACAATTTTTTAATGGCAGATATAATATGATTGCCCACTTGGGTGCCTTTATTACATTGATTATTCCAGTTAAATTTATTCTTTACAATGACGCCCAAGTTTCTTTCTACGTGCACTGTCTTAATATTAGAATTGCATAAGGTGTACTCAGTATTTGGATTTCTTTTCCCTAAGTGTATAACCAAGCACTTTTTCGGTATTAAAAGTCATATTGTTTTCCTGTGCCCATGTCTCAATGATTTGGAGGTCTGTTTTAAGTCTGTTAATTTTTGAATCACTGTCCACCTCAGATGATATTTTGGTGTCGTCTGCAAATTTACTTATCTGATTGGATACACCCAGGTGTAAGTCCCTATAAATAAACTGAAGAGTATAGGGCCCAGTACAGAGCCCTGTGGAACACCACTGGTCACTGGAATGTCACCAGAGGTAATATCCACTATTCTAACATTTTGCAACCTATTATTTAACCATCCTCAACCCATCTGATGGTATAGCTATTGAATTTCATCTTGATAGCTTTCTAATTAATAAGACGTGAGATACTTTATCAAAAGCTTTTTTAAAGTCTAGATAGATGATATCCAGTGGACAGCTTTTGTTAATGATGTCACTAATGCTCTCATAGAAGGTCACCAAATTTGTGGTACATGACCTTCCCCTTCTAAAGCCATGTTGGGTATCATCTGTCAATCCTTTACTTTTGATTTCCTGATTGATTTTTTTAGTATTCTTTCCATGATTTTACAATTATTGATGTAAGACTTTTGTGTCGGTAATTTTCAGTATTATTTTTATTCCTTTTTTATGTATAGGTATCACTGTCACATTCTGCCAATCTTTGGGTACCTCACTGTCTTTATAGGATTTGTTGAGATTATACTCAGTGGGCTCAGGAGTTCATCCAGGGTATGTTTTATAAAGAATGTGTTAATATTATTGGGGCCAGGTGCTGAGTTATCCTTCAGGGAGTATACTGCATCTTTTATTTCCTCAATAGTTATTACTTCATACTTACTTATGTATGGATATACAGTTGTGCTAGAGGTATCTTTTTTGGTAAATACAGACCCAAAGTATTCATTAAAAGTATTCCCAATTTCTAACCTGTTGGTAATTTCTTTCCCATTATTTGAAATGGTAGTAACAGCAGAATTACAATTTTTATTATTGTTAATGTATGCATAAAAGCTTTAGTGTTTCTTTTGAAGTTGATAATTTATATTCTATTTGTTTTCTCCTTTTAATGAGGTATTTAGTAAGCTTAACTTCTTCCCTATATTCAGATTTATTGGTGTCATTTGGATTTTGTTTACATTTTTTATACGCCTTCTCCTTTATTTTTATTTGATTTTGTATAGTTGGTGTTAGCCAGGCAGGTATTTTTCCCTTATGATTTCATATTTTTTTTTGAGGGATGTATAGTTGTTCCAGCACAAAGATTATATCCTTTAATATCTGCCAACTATCATTAGTCTGTAGACCAGACAATAGCGAGTTCCAGTTGTTTGCATGGAGGGTTTCCTTCATTTCATCATAGTTTCCCTGTTATAGTTAAGTCAGTAAGTTATTCTGTTTGATTCTGGTCTTGGATTGATTTATAGTAATAGTAACTGTATTATGGTCACTGGTGCCCAAAGGTTCTCCATTTTCCATCCTAGTGATTACTTCAGGAGTATAGGTTAGCACAAGATCCAGTATGTTTATTTTTCTGGTAGGTTCTATGACCATCTGATCAAGCCCCAAGGTGAGAAAAGTTTCCAAGAATCTCTGTTCGGTTTTTGCTATTGTCATTAAATGTTGCCAGTCTATTCCTGGCAGATTTAAATCCCCCATAATTATAACATCTGACTTTTCTGTGAAGTTTGTTATCAATTTAATCCAAAAAGAGTCATTTTTTTTCAAACTCTATTTTTGTACCCACCACTACTGAACTCTCTCCAGCGACCTCCCTGTTGCAATCTCTACCTCCTTGCATCGCTCGGTGACCTCTCCACTCCTCTCCAGTGCCGGGCATCCCCCGGGTCTGCCCTCTGGGGAAGGGTCACCCCCACCCAGGGTGCTCTATCTATTAGTGTTGAGCCACCGGGCTGGAGAGGGGGAGGAAGTGGAAGGGACTGAGCCCGACTCCAGGAGTGTGGACTGTGAAGGGAGGCACCTTCGCCTATCAGCAGTGGAGAGGGTTTTGCCTTTTTCTCCCCTATGAAGCCCGGCTGCCAAGGCAGTGCACACCATGGCTCCACCCCCTGGCATATGCAGCAATGCTCGTTCAGTTACCCCCTGGCCTCTGCCAGAGGTCGCTCATTGAGCGTTTGCCACCCCAGCCCTCCCCGGGGAAGAGAGAGCAGTCCTTTGGATGCTCAATCTCTTTTCCCCCCTGCCAACCCACGGCCACCCGGGTCTGTTCCTGAACCCGGGTCTCCAGTGTGATGTGAGGTGTGGCGTCCAGCACCTCAACCCTCTGCACCACCGGGCCATCAAAGAAGAGTCATATATAGCATCTGCATTCGGTGGTCTATATATATTTAACAGGTGTTACATTTTTATTTAATTGATGTACTTGTACACAGCATCCCTCTATTTCGGGTCCTTCTTCCAACTGGATAGGGATTTCTCTTATCGTAATTGTGTTTTTAATGTAAAAACACACCCCTCCTCCTTTTCTATTGGCCCATTTTTTGTAAATCAAATTGTACCCTGGAATAGCATTATGCCATGTGGAGGCCTCATCCTACCAAGTCTCTGTGATTGCTGTTATATCTAAGTTTTCTGTTCTATTTTCTCAACTAACTCCATATGTTTTATGGTGTTCAAGCTTCTTGCATTACTCATAAAGAGTACAAGATTATGTATATGAGCTGGAGGGTCCTCAATAATACTCCTTTTTCCCTAGTGTTTAGTTTAAACGCTGTTCAATGATGGTCAAAACTGTTTTCCAAGGCAGTGTCTCCCTTTTGCTGAAATGTAAGTCATTCCAGCTAAAAGACTATAATCATTATTACATTTTTCCAATGCGTAATACAAGTTACATTATTTTTTAATGACCATTTCCTTAACCACTCATTCACTTCTTTGATTTTGGCTTCTATTTTTGTTGATGCTCGGGGAACTGGCAAAATTTTGGACAGGCGAATTTCAGGTTTGGTTGCTTTTAGAGCACTGACTAGGGAAATGTAACTGCTCTTAATATCGTCAGTAGTGAATTAAGTTACGTCATTGGTTCCAACGTGAACTACCACCAGTGGATTTTTTCCTGCGTCTTTCATAATATTGGGAACAACTCTCGAGATATTTCTAATCCATGCCCCTCTAAAACTGGAACACATTCTATTCTGCTTGTCCTTTTTACATATGTGCCCATCAATGTACTTAGTGATGGAGTCCCCTAGCACTATTACCTGTCTGTAATTTGAATGTGCACTATAGTCTTCTATCTCATCTATCGGTTGTGTTATGTTCCCAACTACAGTATTATCCTTAGTTTTATATAAGTATTCAACATTCTGAGTTTCCTGCATCTGTTTTGTACTTCCTGCTAAGATCTGAGGTGCTGATAGAGCTTTTGGATCATTCTCTACTTGGGGTAACTGGGCCGTATCCCTGCCATTTTCTTCATTATGAATCTGGGCTGTTATTATCATAGTATTCTGTTGTGTATTTACTGGATTATGTCTTTTTCCAGAGGCCCCGGGGATATCTATACTACCGGCATTATTTTCATCGCAGATGTTAGGATCTGCACCTCCACCACACTCCTCTTGACTTTCTAAGAGCTGAAAACAATTTTGAACTGGAATAGAGAACCCCATGGCCCTATGCTCTTTTTAGTTTTCTCTTTGTTAATCACAGGGCTCCACTCATCTCACTTATTCCCACTACTTTCCTGTCTCCTCTGGGAATTCAGGTGTTCATTTTGGGCTTTTAAATCTTTTTTGAAACTGTTTTCCTATTCTTAAATTGTATTCCTTAAATTGGCATTTTCTATACATTGCATACATTTCAGTCCTTCAAATCCTGTGCTAGATTCTAGGCAAAGGTTTTGGCACAAGATACATGTCATGGCTATTTCCCCCATGGACAGGATAACAATTATCTCATTTATATTCATTTTATTTAATGTGGTAACCCCCAAAAGGTACCTTAATTGATAATATGAGTTTATCAGGTTTAGACTTGCCAGCAGAATTCTAATAACCACTACACAAGCTGTACAGATTTCATTGTTTATATTACACCCAGGAGTGTTGCTAGTATAAGTTAACTTTCTTGCACTTAAATGCAACAGATCATGTGAAACCTTAAGTGTCACATTCAAAGAATATGGACCATACAGGATGATTTACCTCATGGATATATTTATAGACAGTAAAATGCTTTACACATAATATGGTTATGGGCCTGTAAGTCCTGCTCAGCTGTCTAGCAGTTGTCTGTTTACTCTTTAGTACCCTGCACCTGTCTCGCTCCAGTTAGTACACTAGCACACTTAAGTTTGTGCCTGGTTAGGGCACCATGCAGTTTTCTGAAGTAGAATATCCTACCCACTCTCCTCTACATTACAGCCTACTTACACTAAGCCTGGTGCAATATTCTTGCTGCTGATGACATTGACATATTTTGCGCACAGCTTACTGTCCACCACCGGTCCGCTTGATATGCCAGACACACTTGACATGCGCTAAGATGTGCGTGCCTTTGCACGTGATGACATGCGCTCGCCCTGCTCGCCGCATGGTGCTGTAAATACAGCTTTGGTAACCTGGAAGTGCTGAAAGGGTCATAGTCCCACAAATGTAGTAAAAAAGTGCTTAAAAGCATGAAACACAACTTTAAAAAGGTCCCTACTACTCGAAGCGTTGTCAAGATACTTAACAGAAAATTTCGATTTAAGTCAGAATTTTGGATACCAAGACATTGACCAGTGCAGCACCTGAAGACTTTTAAAAGGACATCTCAGAGGAACTGATTTGGTACAACCTTGCTACACAACTGTTGCTTAAGGACTCATCTCTACAAGGACATTTAAAATCTTGTCTGAACTCTTAACATCAAAACAAGGTATAGCTTAGAATTACAGTAGCTAGTGTTTTCTGTAAACCATCCAGTTTTACTTTTGTTATTGTATGGATTTCAAAGTCCTTACAAACTGTAGACTTTTCTGTATTGCTTTTATGTTAAGTAAACTTTTATGATTTTCTTAACAACTCTGCCTGGGGTGTGATTATGTGATTTTTAAATTTTAAACAGAAGGGTTTTGAAAAGACTGTGTGCCTGAAAGATAGAGCCACTTGGCTATCATATAACACTACTTAGGCAAGATGTAGCCAGTGGTCATGGTGGGATTCAAATCCTGAAAATAGTAGAGTCAAGGGAACTTGAAACTACAGAATCCACCCTCCCACTGAGAAAAGGAAGGTTGGGAAGTCTTCCTGAACCCTTACTCCTGCTCACGAGTTCTTAAAATGGGGGATCCTTTCTGTAAACAGGAGGTCCTGCTGCGCTGCCCAAGGTTTGGGGGCCAGGGGCTCATGACACCTGCCACCACCAGGAATTGCTAGAGAGCGGTGCTGCAAGCTTCCTCCACCCCAGGAAGAAAGCATCCAAAGGACGTTCTTTCATCCACCCTGACATCCTCCACTCCTAACATACCCGGTTTAAGTTTTTTGAATGACTGTTTTTGTCATTTAGATTCTGTTGTTTTTTATATAAATCAGGGGATTCAGTCAATAACATAAGAACAACAAGCATGCTACAAACAAGCTTAGGCTGGGCTGCTGCAGCCTTATTAAAAACAACTTGAAAATGATGTTACATTTTTACAATTATTTTGCTGGGAAAAGAACACTAAACTGAAGCTTGTTTACAAGTTTGTACCAGGAGCACACGGAAGTTTTGTGACTTGCTCAGGGTCACACATTATGAAAGTGGAGGGTGTGAGAATCAAACACAGGGCTGCTGGATGTACTAAGCTTATCTAGATCTTGTTGCACTAATCTCTAGACTATACTGCTAGACTTTATGATGATACTATACCCTATTCAGGCAATGTTTTATATCTTGCTTGCCAGGATTAGATTAAAATCAGCAGAAATCGATAAACGCCGATTTTGAAGAATTCATGAAACCGACAAAAAAATGACATCGATATTGATAAAATTTTTATCAAAGCTTCACTCTAACTCTGCCATCTCATCGAGTTTCCTAGTCAGGTAATATAAAAATAGATTGCAATAAACTAGCAGCAGTACTAGATGCTGCGCACCTCCCAGACCCTTCCGCCACCACAACTCAGGCAATTAAAGCATCTCACCCCAACTCACATCTCATGGGGGGGCTCCTGGTCAGTTTTTTTTTTTTTTTGAAATTACTCTTTATTTCACCTCCCAGCCTGCCACCCCCGATCCATCGGGAGAGACATGGCAGACATCCCACTGCCTGCCACTCTGCCCAGAACGGACTCCAGTGCCCCATGAAGCCATGGTTTACCACCGGGTGTGGACGAGGTAGAGGGTGCAAACACCCCGTAACTTACAGCTCGTCAGTCTGGGTCCATCAGGCGGGCGCTGGCACATCGTTGGCATGTCTCCTGGCTCCCCTTCTCCCTGGCAGTGGCAGGCTCTTTTTCACATTTTCTCCTCCCCATACAGTGTGCAATTCCCCCTGATGTCATGGCGCAAGGCATCAATGTCCAACACTGTATACTGGCTACCCATCCCCTACAATTGGGGCTTGCAGTACTCCGAGCCCTGCTCGAGTCAGGCAAGTGCATGGCATCGGCCTGTTCCCTCCCCGAGAAGACAGCTGTTGTCAGACACTCAAGCCTATCTCCCCTGACTGACTCACCAGCATCCTGAGTCCACTCCTGAACCCGGTCACATGGCGTGGTAAGGTGTGGCATCCAAAGCCTCAACCCTCAGCGCCACTGGGAGGCCTAATGTTTTTTTTAATTGCAATGAAATGGCAGCAGTATTGGATGCTACAACTTTCTTGTCTTTTCTTCCCACCACAACGAGGACAATTAAAACTGCATCCCCACCTCTGACATCCCATTAGGGCTCCTGACCCAGTCAGCTGTGAATCACTGTATTCCCTTCTCACTTGCTTTGACTTGGGCAATTTAAACCCCTCCCAACACAACTCAGGCAATCAAAGCTTCACCCCAATCCAGAATCTCATCGCTTTGAGTTGTCCCTTTCTGCCCACCACAACTCAGGCAGTTAAAAGACTCCTTTAGTAAATATATGTTGTAAATATATGCCAGCCACTAGTTGGTACTACTTGAAATAAAAGCATAAAACCTAAGATTTTGCACAACACTGTGTTTATTTAATTCGATAAAAGGAAACAAATACTGAAAGTAAAACCAATTTTAGCAGTTGAAATTGGGGAAAAGAAAATCAATTCTGGCAACTTTATTTCAGCTGTTCTGTATCCCCCAATCACCCTTGTCCTTTATTATGTTTGCTTGCGCATGCGCAAGAAACATAGTGCCATCATCGAGTTTTCCAGAGGTGTGTCAGCCTCTTCCAGTTCAGGCAGAGTGTTTGCAGGTGCCGCAGTCATGTCACTGCTCCAGCTGTTTATGACAGCTGAAAATGCAGTGTCATACAGTTGAAATGGAAGCTCCGCTTCAGTGAAACAGAGCTCCCCAACCGCCTTCGCACACATATTGCGTGCTGGCATTCCCCCGCACATACTGTATAGCCGATGGTGTTGCCCAATGCCCCGTCAGCTCCACACCCCCAAAAAAAGTTGGTGCCACGCTTGGGAGCCCACCCCAGCGTGGCAAACGTCTCACGACGCTCTTAGTAATAAAAACCAAAAACCTGTAAATTAAAAACGGTCCTCGTAGTCTCCTGCCCCACCCGCACTCATCCACTGCGCATCCTGCCTCCCACACCCTCTCACCCCATACTTGCTTCCAGCGACCTGCGCGATGATCTTCGTGGACGGGAACACGCTGCACTCTTCAAAGCTGACCGCGAACTGAGGAAATGCCGGTAAGCTGTATAATGTAATAGATAGGGTTTTTTCAACTTTGCTGCATATCTCGGGCATTTTTTTGAAGTTTTGCACCAAATTTTCAACATGGGGTTTTTGGGACCCCTTCTCATGAATGCTATCACTGTCATGGCGTTACTCGGGCCCGAAGGGTGATTTCACAGCCACTGCGCGAAATCACCTTTCGGGAACGATTAACAAAACGACACTGCCAGTGTTCATAAGGTGGGCTCTCAAAAAGCCTATTTTGAAAATTTGGTGGAAAAATTCCTAAAAATGACTGTTTTATGAGCGTGCATTGCGCAGTTCCTATGCACGCTCGTAAGTTCGCGAATTTTCAATATTTTCACTCCAGATTTTCAACATTGCCATTTTACCACACCTTCTTATGAGCAGTACAGCTGTCATTTTTCGCATCTCACCCACAACGTGTTTCTACTCATGTAGCACACCATGGTGCAGCCGTGTGCTGAAATCAATGTATGGTACATTAAGAAAATCACAGTGACACTGGTCATGAGCAGAGGTGTTAAAATGGCTATGTTGAAAATTTGGTGAAAAATTCTCAAAATGACTGTGTATTAGGAGCTATCGCTATGCAGTTCTTACGCACACTGGCAAGTTTGCAAATTTGTAATACTGGTACACTAGATTTTCAACAGTGCCATTTTACTGACTTCCTTATGAGCAGTACAGCTACCATTTTCATATCTCACCCAAATGCAAGTTACCGCACTTGTAGCCATTACAATGGTACAGCTTCTGTGTGCAAAACAATGTTTGGGACAGATTAAGAAAATCACAGTGACACTGGTCATGAGCAGAGGTCTTAAAATGGCTATGTTGAAAATTTGGTGACAAAACTCCATAAATGACTGTTTTAAGAGTGAGCATTGCGCAGTTTCCATGCACCCTCATAAGTTCATGAATTTGTAATATTTTCAGTCCAGATTTTCACCAGTGGCATTTTTCCACACCTCCTTATGAACAGTACAGCTGTCATTTTCCACAACATGGCCGAAATGTGTTTTCACACTTTCAGCACAGAAATGCGTGGTCACTGTGGGAAATCATTGTTCGGGACAGATAAAGAAAATCACGCTGACACTGTTTATGATCGGAGGTCCCAAATGCCTGTGTTAACAATCTGCTGTAAAAGAAATCCCAAACTAGTTACATTACTGGTGTGCATTGCACAGTTTCTATGCACGCTGTGACTTCACAGTTTTTAAGATTATTAGCAGATTTTCAACATTGCCATTTTTACATTCCTCCCCATGAACAGTACCGCTGTCATTTTTCACATCCTGTTCGAATGTGTTTTGCACCTGTGGTGCCAAATGCCATAGTCGCTGTGCAAAAGCAGTTTCGCTAACAAACTGATATTGCCACTGTTCATGAGAGGTGGGGGTCACAAAACCATGTTGAAAATTTGGAGTGAAAAATACCAACTAATGCTTGAGGCGTTAGGGTTTCCTGCACCATAACGTCCCACCCTGTAGAGAATGACAGGCATCAGGGTGTGACTTGGGATTCTGCCTGTCATGCTCATACCATTCCACCCCACCCACACCCTGCAGCCAGTGAGAGTCATCAAGGTGTGCCTTGGACTCTTCGGTCCAACTTCACCCCATTCTCCTATACTGCACCCATCTCACCGTATTTCCTGATGGAATGGGTGCGATAAGGGCCAAAGACCCCAAGGCACACCGTGACACTTGTCAGTGTCTGCAGGGTAGGGTGTGGTGAAATGGCGTGGTCACATGCCTGACGACTCCAAAGGCACACCCCAATGCCTGTCACTCTGCAGGGTAGGGTGGGCTACCCCGTGTAGCCAAACAATATACAAATGTACACCAGGACCGTGTTTCTTGCCTCATTCGCACAATAAATACAACTTTTGTATCTCATGACAGTGGTTGTTGCCATGCATGGGTAAATACAAATGTCATGCATTGTTCCCTAAGACACTCACATACCAGCCCAGAGCCTGTAAAGTTATATTGTCCTTGGGATGCAAAGAGAGTATTAGTGACCAGTCCTTCTAGTTTCGACTCCTATGAATAAAATTACAGAAAGGTTCAGTATTTTCTTTGTTAGTTTTCATTGAAAAAGGAAGCAGTTCAGAGCCTGTTTGCTACTCCCTTAAATAAAATTGCACACCATGGAGTGCTTGGAGTATGCCTACACCCATGCTTGAAGAGCCTTCTATCCCAGAAGCCCCCCAGTCCCCCACAAAGTGATACCCCTCCTCCTGACACCATCCCTTCAATAACCCATTAAACTCCTCAGTCTCTTCCTTTCTTACTTTATCATTTCCATTACCCTTATTCCATATAGGGAGGCGTTGGAAAAAGCCAGGAAGCGAATGCACCTTCAATCTGTCCCCAGTGTCTTAAAGTTTTGCTTTACTACCACCAGGCTGGTTCACCAGATCATTGGTGCCCAACTGTACCAGTACCCCCAACTCCTCTCCCTCGCCCTCTCCTCAGCCATCCACCCTATCCTATCTATACGCTGATGGTAATGCACTAGAAAGACATCTGACTGCTTCTCCCCTTCCCACCCCCTTCCCACCCCTGCCCACCACCCTCTGTACTCTCCTAATCCTTGAGTCCCCAGTCACTAAGACTCTTCTTGTGCCTTCCTCCTGCTCACTTCCCTGGGTGCTACCAAGTTGTTCTGCCAATTTCCCCAACTTGACTCAGAGCACCCCAACTGGAGTCAGGTATCTGAGCCTCCCTAGGGTGCAAACAAATTGCTGTCTGGATAGTGTGAAACTGCTTTTAACTCCTTGTGGCTGCCTTTGCCCATTCTCCTCTCCCATCCCACAACTCTTTAGCTCCCTGGGCCTGAGGACCTCTGGGGAAGTTGGGGGTATGGGGGGTGGACCCCAGCTGAGCCAGTGCCACAGCTGAGATAGCTGATTTCTTGCTGCTACTAGCTGAGCGTGGAGCTCCACAAAGGTCCAGCAGATGGGGCAGTGTCTCCTCCTCCAGAGCATAACCCTGGAGAAGAGTGCCCCACAGTTCCTGCAGCTATCTACCCGCTGTACCTCATCTCTATACCGTTCCTGTGATAACCCTCCGTAGACTGTTGTTAATAATTTGTTTTCCTCTATCTGCCTAGTACCCTTAGACTAGAACCAAAAAGGCCTACCTTATATATGGAGTTCTGTTATACGTGGAGTTCTGTTATATATGGAGTTCTGTTATATATGGAGTTCTGTTGTATGTGGAGTTCTTCCTACACCACCTTACTTGCTCCTTAACCTTGCTTACTTTATCCAATATGTAGGGATATGCCATGGACTTACCAGACATATCTCGGTTATTTGTTCCAAGTGCTGCTTGACATTTTGATATCATGAGTAGCGAAGCCATGAGTGATGCCTGAGGTCAAAATGGCATAGAGGGACAAATGACCAGCTATTTCTGGTAAGGGTCATGGCATATTCAGATATGCAATTCCATCATTTTCTGTATTTTTTTTTAGGGGGTACCTTTTTGTTTTAAGTTTTAACATTTTAAAATATCATGTTTGGATGGCCACAGAGGTTTTCAGGATGGCGAGTGGCGATGTATGTCTTATGTTATGACATCTATGCGTGACAGCTGCATGAATGTATGTGCAGAGGGAAGGAGTCGAGGCGAGCAAGCTACTTGAAGTAGCCAGGCCAGGATGTGGCCTTATCGAAGAAGACTTAGGAAGTTCAGCAAGTCCTGCTGTGGAGGGATGTGTGGCAGCAAGAGAAACAGGAAAGTTGTTGTGTGCCAGAATCTTTGTTGCTGTACAGGGTTTGAAGAGAATGTTGTGTGTTTGCTGGTAGGGGTATTCTTTTATGGCAGCTTGTAGTGGGAAACTGTTTAAAAAATGTGTTCTGATAAACAGAACACTAAAATAATCCTTTTTTAATTGCAGTGATATTACAGCGTGGAGAGTCCCGGTGTCACTGATGGCATTTTTGAGCAGGGCAGAGTCGGAGCCAGTGCACAAGTTAACTAGGGGCTGTAAAACTGACAAATGCGCTGCTCGTGCTGCCTGCTCCAACCAGTCAGCACCTATAGGGAAAATATGTTTGCCCTTGGAGACATAGAGTGACAATATTTCAGTAGTCTCATTCAAGGTCTGGAGGGAGCAAAACTAGCAGCAGGTAGATACTGGCTAAAAAATGCCTTTCTAAATGCTTTTTTTTAAAACAACACAAAATCAACAGTCCAGAAAGCCCACCAAACAGTTGCAAACAAAATCACAGTACCACATAATTAACAGGCCACCACAGCAGCAAGTCAGCAAATCCTCGTCACAGAGACAGCCCCACAAAAGGCACACAGACTGCCAAACTATATAAATAAAATGAAATCCACATGAGAAGTGATTCACCACCGAACAAATGACTATCCTGCTCCCAACCAACATCAAACACCCAAATCCCACACCTTCCTGTGGGTAACAGTTCCCTCCTTCTCAATCCATCAACTGTACACAAGAAAAATATTTTAAATTAGAACGAATATGGACAATTTTCACTTAGCTATGGGAGCACCACACAGACATGGATACCCAGCTGCTGACAGCATTCTAGAACCAATGCTTATTTCTGAACTTTGGGACTGCTGGCTTGGTGACTGATAGCGTGCTAGCCAGTGACTGGTAAGGGACTGTCTGGTGACTGGTAGGGTGCTTGCTGGTGACTGCTAGACTACTGGCTGGTGACTGGAAGACAGATTGCTAGTGACTGGTAGACAGACGTCTGTTGACTGGTTCTCAAATGGCTGGTGACTTGTAGACTGCAGGTCATGGACTGGTAGGCTGCATATAGATGACATGAAAATTACATGACTGCTCATTTGCATATTGAACCCCTGTCCTCTTTATAGGGATCCAGGTTCTAGGGGATTCTTGCTTTCTTCTAAAACTGGTTCCACCCATCTCTTCCTGTTTCCGATCTTCCTGTTGGCTCCCTCATGTCATGCAACAAGGCTGTCAACAGAATGAACACAAAAGGACTGAAAATACAGGAAACAAAAAAAGATTCTCCTGGGCTCAGAACATCTGCACTCTGAAGGTTTGTGGGAGCGTGTTTATTTGTACTCCAAGAGATGCCTCTGATGGTATAAGTGTGTCATCGTGTGCAACTTGGAGCAAGAGGAAAGCAAAGCTGAGCTGAGCGTTCTGTCTGTCCAAATTGTACAAGGTGACACTGAAACAGAGAAACAGAGATTTTGTCAGCAGAAAAGGACCTTTAGGTCCATCCAGTCTGTCCCTTGTCTCTGCTTGTTCTGTCAGCACTAACCATAATTGGTCATAGGTGTCACTCCCCCCCCCCCCCCGGTATTCTACCTAATATGCCCCTGTGCCTATCCCACACATGTTTGAAGCTCCCACGGTCTTTGGCTCCACTACGTCCTCTGGCAGGCTGTTTAGGTCATCCACTGCCCTTTCCGTGAAGAACTATATGTACACCTCTCCTAAACTTTCACCCTCTTAGCTTCATTGCATGCCCCCTTGTTCTTGTGCCTTCCTTTCTCTAATGTAGACCCTCCACATGCACCTTCTTCGCTTCTGTGATGTACTTGTAGATTTCAATCCTGTCCCGCTTCCCTCCCTTCCAGGGAGTACATGTTGAGTTCCTGCAGCCCTTCCTTGTATGGCATGTTGTGTAACCCCCTCAACATTTTGGTTGCCCTCCTCTGTACCACCTCTGTACCATTAGGGGAGAGACATCTCTTCTGGGTACTTTAAGTTCTAAGTTTTGTTGTCTAGAAAACAAACAAATGTAAAGCTCCTCCTCCTCTGCACCTCTAAAGGGAATGCTTCACTCCAACACCACTGAGCAAGACCAGTGTAAGAGGCTGTGTTTTATTATTGTTTTTACTGATAATTTGGGATCATCTTTATACCTGTAATTATTGTTTTTTGCAGGTTGTGTTCGGTAGCACTTATTATTTTCTCAGGCCCATGCCTACTAACAAAAGTCAGGCATCCTGGTCTATTGCAGTGCCAGGCAAACTTAGAAAAAATTTCCTGCACTTTCACAAAATAGTGTCAGTTCTGTATAACAAATTTTGTATAATTTCACAGTTTCATGAACTCAAACAGTGTTCAACATGAGCTCTTTTGTTTGAAATTGCACCTTAAAAAATTTATAAACGCGCGGTTTGGAAAACAATTATTTACTGAAGTTGCTCTCATCCTTACAGCTCTCTTGTTTAAACAGTGTTTGTAGAAACTGTTTCTTTTATACACAGTTGTACAATGTAGTATTTGTTTTACCATTTTGCTGACCTGTCTCATACTTATGCTATGTGTATCTTTTATTTGAACTCTCAATAAAAGTCAGAATTATGAAATTGCTCTCATTCTAGTTTTAAGATTGGCTTGAAACATACTTGCGTAGCATTTTCTCAGAACAACAGTTAGGATATCCCTTGAGTTTTTTTTACTTCTTAAAATTGTATGATTTTCAAAGAACAGTTATTTTATTGTTGTAGGTTTGTAATTTTGTGTCAGGCGTGGCTGAAAATGGGCATTGTCCCAGATCTTTTCTGGTTAAAACTAAAAATGAAAAATGAAAATGAATTTTCAAGAACTCATATTTTCAGAAATATGAAATCTGGGAGAAAATGGTGCCATTTTAATAAATAAGCATTGGCAAAAATATGGCTGAGTTGAGTGCAGTTTAACAAAAATTGCTCAAATGTAACATTGGCATTTTTACACTGTTTCACAAGCATAATAAAAATGTTGCCTAGCACTAGTGTATACATTGTAGCTTCAAGATTATTTGGTGTGTGTTTTTATGAAGGCATTTTCCTTTCTCCCCCATTCCATAGGTGGTAGAAGGGTCTGAAAAGTGTTAGGGCCAGGGATGTGAGGAAAATCCCCGAATGGATTCACCCACACCTTTATTTTTTTCCTCGATTAAATTTGTGATATGTGGAGTAACCCCACCCCATCAACTGACAGCATTTTCCTGTGCCTAGTTCCTTGATCCCCATCCCATACCCCTCCCCAAAGGCCTGACCCTTCATTTCATTTTAAAGTTTGACCAGTAATGTGTATTAACTCAGTAGGCCATAACCCCAGCCCACCCCACAATCACTACTCAGCCCTTCAGTATCCCAGATTCCACTGACACCCTGCAAGCCACAAAGGGAGTGATTAGAAAGTAACACTGCTTACTGCACATGCTGCATTTGCAAGGCACAGTTGTCCCTAGTAATAAATAAATATGATTGCAAGAACTGATAGAGCATAGCCTCCAACCTATGAAAGTTGTAGGGCCATGACTGTAGTGGCCCCCATTTTGGCATCTGTGTCCACTATGCTCGCTCTCTCTCTCTCTATACCACCCTCTTTCTGCCCACTCTCACCCTCTCTCTCTCTCCCAACCTCTTACATTCTCTGCCTTGAATATATCTCTCTCTCTCTATCTCCCCCCAGATTTCAATCTCCCCCTTCCTTTCTCTCACCCTCATTCTCCTCCCTCTTAGTCTCCCGCCCCTCCCTCTCTTTCCATCCCTTACTCTGTGTGCCTCTCTCAGTCCCTCTCCCTCTCTGTCTCTCGTCTCTCGTCTCTCCGCCTTCCCTCCCTCAATGCACTCTCTCTCATCCTCTCCCTCACTCTACCTGTCCCTCTCCTCCTTCTCTCTCTCTCTCTCCTCCCTCCCTCTTTCTGCCCCAACCCTCCAGATGACTAACCCATTAACACTGGAAAAATCTAATGTATGCGGAGAGGCTTCTAGGTGGTTGGAAGAATAGCATAAATAACAGTTCAAATTTTGGGGAAAAATGGATGAATTACCTATTTAATCATTTTTCCCTCATGTTCTTATGTGCGTGTGCATCTCTAGTTGCCAGTGGCATAAAGGCTATCAAGAAATTAATCTGTCACTGTTCCCATGACTAATTATAGTACGGCATGTGCACACATTCAAGCAGCTAGCAACCTCTGCACTTCAAGGAAACAGAGACAGATAAAAGAATGATAAAATATTCATCAGGCAACACAAAACTGCACTTTACAGAGCAGGAAAGGCCAGCTAAATCAGGTTACAGAGCCCCAGCGCCTGAGACTCGCAGTGGGGCTGGTAGCACATTTGCTATTCCGACACGACAGTCTCCAGTGCAAGTTATAGGAATCTGCTTTTAGTTGCAGCCATGTCCCATCAGGACATTTTTCTTCCTCAGTTGTGCAAAATGGCATGTAGCTGCATCTGCAGGATTTTCAGAAGGTCAACTCTGCCGCTTCTCTTCCCATAAATTTCAAAAGATGTACCAGCGCTGTATTCTAAGTGCCCAATTTAGAGACTTCTGCATCTAGCATGATTTATAATGACACCCACCTGTCCTGAAAACAAAGTAGGTCCTTTCTAAGGATGACGTCACCAAGTGAGCAAAACAAGTATTTGCTTCATACTGCTATGGAGAAATAATGACTAAGATGAAACATCTCAGTGCTAAAACTTATTATATTTTTAAGGCCACAATAAGGAATGTATACAACACCTGAAATGCAATAACTACTTGGCCACTTATAGTATTATGTTAGTAGTCACTGGTGGAGTCGTTGTTATGGGAGTGTGTGGAGGCAAAACACAAGAGACTACTGCAAGAACCACCTGCACTTTCTACCACCTTAGCCTGACGTGTGTCTGATACCGCACCTAAGCAGTCTCTTGCCCATTATATTATAATATATTGCATTTTGTTAAATTTTGCATTCCTAGGGCTGGATGAACAGCTTATTGGAAATAAGAGTGGTTCTAGAGGACTAGAGGAGGGCAGATGCAGTCTCACTTCACAAAAGTGGTAGCAAGGAAGAGGCCGGCAATTAAAGACCAGTCAGCCTAACATTAGTGGTGGGTAACTTAATGGAATCACTGCTGAAGGAAAAGATTGTGGAATATCTTGAATTCAGCAAATTACAAGACCTGAGGCATTGATTCACAGAGTAGGGAGGTCATATCAAATTAATCAGATTTCTTTGCATAGGTGTCGGAACTGGGGGAGGGGGGTGAAAGGGGTGGTAGCCACTCCACTTTTATTTCTGTATGGCAAAACTAGGTATAGAAAAAGTGCCCTTTATACCCTTATAAGTGCCTTTTGATTCTCAGCCCCTCAGCTTTTACCGTCTTCGGCACCCTTGTTTCTTTGCCTGGGTGACCAATGAACTAGGAGCTATGGAATTGACCCACCTAGATTTCAGTAAGGCTTTCAACATTATTCCACACAGGAGACTAGTAAGCAAGCTGGGTAGCTCAGGGGTGGGTGCAAAGGTGGTAAGCTGGGTAGGAATTGGTTAGGGGCTAGGCAGCACAGAGTGGTGGTAAATGGAGTTCACTCAGAGGAAAGGAGGGTGGAAGATCTACCATGTGGTAGATTGGGGCATCTGTGAATGTTTTCATTGGTTCCTGTGAATGTATATTGTGCTGTTTTGCTGCTGTTACTGCAAAGAAGGATACTTACGGCCAGTAAGCAGATCCTCCTTGTCTCTCCGTAAAGTCCTCCTCCCCCACTCCTTCCCAAATTGAGGTCACTAATGCTGTGTGCAGTAACGATACCACCACACCAGTGGACCAGCTCATGTGATGGCTAGTGGTTTTTTAAAGCCGTTGGCACCACAATTGACTATTTGTTCTTGTAGCCTTGCCCCTGTTTTTTTTTCACCTGAAGTTAAAGAGATGTCCATAGCAAACTCTCCAGGCTGCAAGGGAAGAGACAGTACAGCAGACCAGAATTAACAAGACAGCAGCTCGCTGCTCAGAATGAAAAAACAGACACAATTCATCTTAAGAAGTATTGCTGATCAGTGCTCAGTATTTACAAATCAATAGCTCTGTCGTCCTCCTCGCCCCCTGCTTCATAATTACAGCATGCTAATTGAAAGCTAAACACCTGTCGATATGTGGTAATTGTCACGGAATAGCTCCGCTGCCATTACCTGAAGGGACGTTGTTTGCTCCCCCTCCTTACACTTTACTTTGGCTCCTGTCAAATTCGAAGCAAACAGTGTCACACAAAGGCCAGTGAGATGGATGAATTCAAAGAGTCACTCACATCCCAAGGGAAACTTTGAAAAAAGAAATTAATTTTTAGACACATTTCGTATATTGTCTGTATTTAGTTTTCTCTTTTTCTTCATAACTATGCAGATTACCAAGGAAACAGGATCCCTGAGCTAGATTCAGGGAACTCATCACTGGCGGTATCACTGTGGTGATGGCACGCCACCAGCTGGAAAACACCCGATTATATATGAATGGCTTGAGCACCCTGCACTAGGACATAGCAGCAACCTGGAGGCAAATGCAATACAGGGCATGGGTGTACACATACCACGTTGGGGACCGCTGGCATTATTTACATACAGGCCACACTGCCTGTATGCAGGAGCGAGCATAACGGACAGAGTTGGCCAGTGAATTGGAGAACAGTAATGTAAAATTAAATATTCCTTTGTGTTGTCTGCTGCCACCTACAACATCAGTAAACACCTGCAAACCACTGGTCAGGATGCCGCCAGCAGCGATGCCTGGGGGATGGCCCACCGCAGGCATTCGCTTTTGTGTACTATGATTTGACACCCACCCCAGTAAAGCCTACCATCCAGCCTGCGGTTTGGGGTATTCACAGCAGCCTCCTCCCCGGTACCCTGTATCCATTCCATATCTACCATGCTGGGCATGTCATCACTGGGGGAATTACAGGGCAGTGCACAGGATCATGAATATTCATGAACCACCACAAAGCTTGAGTCACGTTACGGCTGGGGCTGCACACTACTGCAGGGTGCCATGTATACCAGTATCCCATGATATGGTGGCAGTGCTAGTTGTGACTTGCAGTATATATCCATGCTCCATTGCGACGGTGTGGGAAGGCAGCAGTAGCTACTCTGGAAACAACCTGCAGGGGCAATACACAAAGTATAGCGACCACTGCAATTTGTGCTGCAGAGTTTGCATTCCCAGCTCTGCAAATATCACAAATTATATCACCGATCATGAAATGCAATTGAAATGGCATACAGATGCCCGTGCAGACAGCTGGTTGGCAAAAAGAGCCACAGGTGCATTATGAGCGGAAGTGGGGGAGGGATTACAAAACAGAAAGGAGAGCATACTGTTTTGAACTTGGGTTACATCTCTGTGATCAACCCCATAAGGTACTTGGATCTGCTTCTTACAGCAGTAATTGAGTTCCTGTAGATTGGCTCAGGTAAGAATTTAAAAAATAACTTTAAGAAGTCCATTGTTTGATGAAATGCTGGAGTGTTTGCCTTTGGGTCGCTGTGTGTTTTCAACTGATGAATTGCCAATTAACCTTTTTGCAAAGAGTGTATGTGTGTGCCTTTTTTTAATTTTTACATTTCTGTTTTTGTATTGGACTTCTTTTCTACTTTGCAATCCAGAATGTTGTTTTGGGACTTTCTACGCCTCTAAAAAAGGATAATGACTCTACTGACAGGCTCAGATTACTACTGCCCTATCAAAGACCACACTGGCATGCTCGAATGACTACTGCCCTCTCAAAGAACACACTAAGCCTACTCAGATTACTATTGCTCTGAAACAGGGCAACAGTGAAATCTACAAAATGTCATGTGAGCCACTGATAGCCGATCACTAGGCTGACAAATCCTGAAGATCTAGTGGGCTCAATTTTCAATGGGTGGAGCAGGGGTTGCATCAAGACCTGCTTCAACCCGACTTTGATCACAACTGAGCCAATGCCCTTTGTTGCAACTGCACCCAGTTTTGGTAGGACAGATGCAGTTGTGACAGTTTACCCGATTTTGGGAGCCTGCACCATTTCTTTGGCACAAGCACTATAAAAGCGGGTCCCCAGGTTTCATGTAAGCTAACCAGAAAAAGTTGGTCTAACTTGCAACAATTGCCACATGGGCTCAAACTCCCAGTCGCCAGCCGAGATTGCTGCAAGCCACATGTGTCATATCGTCAGCACACCCAGGGCATGTGGCAAGCGTGAGGTTTTAAAAATCGAGCCAAGTCTCAAGTCGTTGAGTCTGGCCCTATCTTCTGTTTTCAGCGGTAATCTAATTCCACTCTTTTGTTTTATTTGCAGCCCACATGCTGATACAGCATCTTGATTTTTATTTCTGTAAGACTGTCTCCCCCCTGCTGGTCCATCTGCCCAGTTTTCAGGCCTGGTCACTAGTGGCCAATTAGATTCAACTGCTGCAAGCTCCCACCCCCCAAGATCAAGCTTGGAGGGGTCCAAGTGGCAGGGCCTGAAGGAGACAGCAGCCATCACAGAGACTGTTGGTGTTTTTTCACCTTTGGTTAGCTCTTTCCCACCACTTTCCAACCACTTGATGGCACTACCACAGCCCATTGGCCTTGGATGCCACAGTGGAACCCCTGGGAGAACAAGCTCCTGGCCCCTCATGGGAATCACTGTGGTGCTGGAAGCTGCACTACACCCCTATGCTGGGAAGCGCTGCTCATTGGCATCACTATAGTGTTTCTCAGCCCCAGCCATTCACCCACATGTCTTGAGTCCACCCCCAGAACCCAAGCTGCAGGCCTGGCAGCATGATGTGCCATCCCTTGGCCAATAGGTGGCTTGAGCAGCACCTAGTTTGTTTGACTTCCTCTGGGTCACACAGTGAGCCTGTGTGCTGTGCTGGGATTCAAACCTTAAATCTCCTGTTTCACAGGTGGTGGACTGTAACCACTGCACACCACAGTCTTCTAACAGATCCCCCAGTCTGATGATAAAACTATTTGAAGTACCACAGCCCCAACTGTGAAATTGTACAGAAAATAAAGTATAGAAAATGTTGAATCTTACATGTGTGCATGCCTCTCCCTGCCCTTCAAGGGGCAATTTTATTTCATGAATAATAGGTGATGTTTTCCATTTCAACAGTTAACAAGAAACGGTGTCTTATTCAATCAACATCAGGAAAGGTGGATTCTCCAGCTGCTGCTCCCCCCTCCCCATTTGATTACTATGAATTATAAAATGGGTAGGGGTAGTCCTGGAACCTGACTGGTTAAGACAGGATTCTACCCATGTCTTTTATTTGCACTAAACCACAGATAAAAAAAAGCCCCAGCACCTGTGTCCTTAGTGCAGTCTAATATCCTTGAGTGCAGCTGAGTTTTCAAAAACTGTTTCCACTGCCTTTTTTCCTCTAGCGATTGGCCACCGCTTTCATTGGTTCTGATGAAATAAGAGTAGACAGAAAGTTGCACAGAACTACAAGGAACATGTTTATTTTTAACAAAAACATCCATGTGGCTTGTTTTCCTGACCTGCAACCCTCACTGGACTCATCCGTGCTGTCTCGCTGTAACTCCTGAGCCGCTGATAGTGAGAATGGCTGGAGTTTTACAGAATGCACTACTGCAGATGGTAGTGTGCTGCTGGCAAGACTGAAACAAAATTGTGGTCTCAACGGCGGCCTAGCATAGGGACCCAGAAGCTCAGTGTCGCATAGCACAACACCTCTAGTGACAACTGGGCAACATGCAAGCACTGTGAAAGGCAGTGGGTCTATATACTACAAAACATAGCATTTTGTTTAACAATTTTTTTTTAACTGTATCATGTTTATAAACATATACTCATTTTATAAGTGCAATAACACACTCCAGGGGTGTGGGTTAATCTGGATAAACGCACTTCTAAGGGCAGTAAGGTCACTTAGCCTGTGGCCTCATCCTTCACTATGCCCGTAGGTGTGCGTTTATCCAAACTAAGCCACACCCCATCATGTGTTATTACTTACATGAGGTCCTATGTAGACAAGCATCTAAAAAAGCTGATTTCACTGCAGAGAATTAACTTCTGAATACAACTAGCAAGTTTTGCTCCTGTGTTTCCTACCACTGACATGCCACTGTAACTGAAAGAGCCAACGCAACAATCCTAAAATCTAGGCAGATCCACCACAGGCTGCCTCCAATCTCCTCCTGTGTTAATGGAGGCAATGTGCTTTGCCGTACTTTACAGCCTTTATCTTATTATAGCCACTTACCAAAGCTGACAATATGTCCTTATGCCGCACTGTTCTTGCTGTCTCCTGAGTTTTTCTAAACCTAAAGTGAATTTTCTAGTATCCAGAAAATAGTTTCAAATGTAATATTTTGCTGGCCCAGTAGTGCAGTGATAGTCATACTGCTCCCTATGCCAGCGACCCAGGTTCTGGAGCAGACTTGGGAGACTCGGGGCTGGCAGGGGAAGGAGGAGGAGGAGGATCAAGCTCCCAGGCTTCTCTCCTTCATTGAGGTGAGGAGAGCGCACTCTGTTATGTGACTGCCTCCTGGCTGAAGCTGGATGGTAGCACAGCCAGAGACACAGAGCTGGGGCGGAACCACTACTGGATGCCAGTGCAACTGTAGTAGCATGCCTTGTAGCAACCCAGTTCCCTTGAGGAGAAAATGGGTGGAAAACCTCCCTGGTAAGTAGGATAAGGCTGACCTCCCATACACCCCACTCTACCAACCCAGGCACCCTATCCAACAAGTGGTCCCATGCAAGTAGAGGGGTAAGTTCCAGGGACTTTAAGTGATGGGGGGGTGGTCTGCAGAAGCAGGCGAGCCAGAACAAAAATCTATATGAGATAAAATATATTATTTCAACACACTGCAGCTTATAGTTACTTAATGTTCTGTATTTCTCTCCATTCTTTGTTACTGGGGCATTTGTATAAAAGCAGACTCTGGGCACGATTCAGTGCAAGCTGCTCCAACGGTGGCTTGTGCTGACTCCCAGTTCACCAGGTACAATGCAATAGAGGAAAATGTAACGTAACTTTGATCACAGTGGGCTACGCCTCCCCCACCCCTTTGCGGTGGGCAAGCCCACACCCTCATACTAATATAATCAACTCCGTGGGAGCGAACACTGGGGAAAGGGGCAACATATGGGAGGGGGCTACAGTGTGCAGGGGGATACCGTGGCTGGAGCAACACAGTTGGGGAACCACAGGCAACAAAATAAATTAATTTAAGAGTAACGGCCATCACAACTCTAAAAAGAATTCACCTGCAGGCAGTCCTGAACCCAGGACCATCAACACTCAAGGCACTGACCATATCTACCATGTTTTCTCTTGGCCTGTTGCAGGAAGTTTCTACTGTGACACACCAGGGTGGTCACATGTTGGATTGGTCTTCTCTCTGGGGCTTGGGTTTCTAACCTTAAGACTGATGGGGTTGTTTGGTCCGATCATTGCATGGTAGAATTTTACTCCGCCCCCCAATGAGCCCCCCTCCTGAGATGGTCAGCTATCACACTTTGAGATGTTTGACCCTGGAAAGATTACTGGCTGTGGCTGATCTATCTAGTGTGGCAGTGCATGTGTAGTGAGTTCAGGCAAAGCAGTTGCCACCTATAATAGGGTGCTAACTGCGGCACTCGACTCTCTCATACCAATCCATGCATGGCCCAAATCTTCTCACTTGAGGTCCCCCTGGTTTGATGAGGAGCTCAAGACGATGAAGGTTTTGGGTCAGAGGTTGGAGTGCTACTGGCAGAGTTCCAGCTTGGAGGTGGATAAACTGGCCCTGCATACCCACTACCATGAGTACCAGGGGCAATCATCCAGAAGAAGGCAGAGTTCCTGCCAAGGGAGATTGCCAGGAAGAATTGACCAATAGCACTCTTTTGGACTGTGGACAGGCTTTAAACCCAGCTGTCTACAGTCGAAACAGACTTTTTCTAGCATTTTATGTGAAGAGTTTGCTCTATCATTCTTGGACAGGGTGTCTACCATCTGGCAGGGTATTCTACCAGTGGGTTTTATGGAAGCCAACAGTGGTCGCCAGGGTCATCTGGACAGCACTCCACCTAGTTGGAGGGAGTTTAAGCCTGTGGAGGCAACAGAGGTTATAGAGGTTGCATCCAAGCTGGAGCACATCTATTGTGAACTGGACCCGGTACCGACACATTTCTTAATGGAATGCGTGGGTACCGTAGGCTCGATGTTCACCTTGATTATCTGGTGTTCTTTATCTGAGGGGATTTTCCCTGATGCCTTGAAGGAGGCATTGGTGCATCCCCTGAAAAAAAAAACATCTTTAGATCCTGACATCAAGGTGAATTATCATCCCATCTCCAATCTCCCATTTTTAGGAAAGATTATTGAGAAGGTGGTAGCACTTCAGCTAGAAGAGCACCTCTTGACCTTTGATCTCTATTAGCCCTTCTAGTCTGGTTTTCATGCAAGGCATAGTATGGAAACCACTCTTGTTAGAGTGCATAACAATCTCCTCAGGGCTAGAGATCAAGGGAAGGGGACAATTCTTATCCTCCTCAATCTCTCGTCAGCGTTTGATATGGTAGACCATTAGTAGTGTGTTCCTTAACCGTTTGAGGGAATTTTGTGGGTGCACTAGCACGGTCATCTGCTGGTTTGAGTCCCATCTCATGAACAGGAGGCAATGGGTAGTGATGGAGAATTTCTCCTCCTCCCCTAGTCTCCTGTGCTGTGGAGTACCTCAGGGCTCTGTCTTGTCCCCAGTGCTGTTTACCATTTACATGCTGCCCCTGGGTGAGATCATTAGGAAATACAGTCTGGATTTTCTTTGCTATGCTGATGATACCCAGCTGTATTTTTCCTTTGCACCAGGAACATCCAATACAGTGGAAGCACTAAACAACTGCCTTGCAGAGCTCAATGACTGGATGGTCTCAGCTAGCTGTGACTGAACCCTGATAAGACGGAGGTATGGGTGGTGGAGTCGAACACAGGGTGGAATAGGATGGCCTTGGATGTGTAAACTGGCTTGTTTCTGGGATCCATGCCATTGAAGGCCTCCTCAAGGGTACAAAACTTCAGCGTAATCCTTGACAGTGATCTGACACTTGAGGCTCAGGTGTTGGCCATTGTCCAGACAAGCTTTTACCATCGCAGGAATATCACCAGGGTTAGGCCCCTTGTTCCACCCTGGACCTCCCCACTTTGGTGCATGACTTTGTATCAACTAGGCTGGACTACTGTAATGCGCTCTACCTCTGGGTCTCAGGGGGTGCCTCTGCTGGCTGCAGCTAGTGCAGAATTCAGCAACCAGGTAGTTGATGGGCAGTTTAAATTTTGCCACACCCGCGGTGCTGCGTGAACTGCACTGGCTGCCGGTCAGATGGAGGATCCTCTTTAAGGTGGGCTTGCTCACCTTTAAGGCCCCATGAGTTGGGCCCTTGTTATTTGTCTGACCTCCTGTCATCTACTGCATCAACCCACTCCCTCTGATCCTCCTCGAGGGGCCTCCTAGCAATTCCCAGCACGAGGTTGAAAACAACCAGCGCAGGGCATTTAGCATCGCTGGCCCCGTCCTGTGGAATTCGCTTCCACCAGCTTAATGGGAGGCCCCTTCTATAGAGGTTTTTAAGACCCACCTCAAGGCTCACCTGTTTTGCCAAGCTTTTCTTGATCCCCCAGACTGAGCTGGGCAGGATCATTCCTTACCTCCCTTTGTCCTTTTTTGGATGTACTGATTTTAAAATGGATGTGATAATCTGTAGATTGGAAATTTTATATTTTTGTAACTTACAATGGATTTCTTGTTGTGCAACACCTACAGCCTGATAAATCAAATTTGCCTTGCCTTGCCTTACCACACCAGGCGGCCAGCTACTACTGCCTTTAACCCAGAGCACTATTCCATGTCCCCCATCATTTGCCCTTGCTATTCAGTCACTCTCCACTCGCTCTTCCCTCTCCTCGCTCTTCCAACCCATTCGCTACTCCTTCAGGCATGCAAACTGAGTCACTCATATCTGAGTCGCTTAATTTGCTTTGCTCATATCACAGGATACCCTTTCTCTTTACAATCAGTGTCTCTCCACTGCAGCTCTCAGCCTCCGGAGGAGGAGAAGGATTCTTTCTTGTCAATGCTTTTTTACCTCCATCTTCCTCTCACTCCAGCCTTTCCATTGCCACAGTAATATCCCCCTGCCCCGTGGTCCTGCAATTCCATGCCTAGGTCAGGATTCCCTCAAATCTAGTTGCCAAAACTTTAGTGGTGGAGGAAACACCGAGGCCATCCTTGGACAGGAAGGAAGATAGCCCAAATGAACATGGAGATGGAAAAAAAAATCACCTGACCACCCAGTGACTTCCAGTTTCTGCTGCAAAATCTCCAGTCATGAGGATGCAGGAATCCTTGGCACCAGCATACCAGGTGCACTAACACTTGTTTTCTCCCCTCCACTGTGCTCTCCTGAACAACCTCATAGTAAAGGTACCACTTCATTCAGAGACATACAGGTTTTATATGGCTTGTAAAGTAGGAGCCCCTGTTGGGATTAGAACCCATGTTTCCTGATTCATAGATTGTGACTTATACCTCTGCACCACAGGAGCTTCTATGTACTTCAGTTCAGGCCAATGGTTCATCAGATGTGTCTTTGGGTCCTTCTTTGGGTTAGTACATAAAGAGCCAGGGGTTCAAATCTGGGTAGCATCCTTACATTTTTGTATTTCAACAAAAGACCAAGGGTCAAATCCTAACAGAAACTTAAACATTTCTTTCTTTCTTGAGTTTCTTTTCCAGTTTAAATTTCACCACAGTGGTCACCCGTGGCAGTACGAAGATGACATGGTTATGTTTACAGAACGCCATCTGAATTAGTTGGGGGAAGGCCCCCCACCCAAGTCCTGTGTAACTGCTCTCTCCCTCTGAACTCCACTGACAGCAGGGAGAACGCCAATAAAACTCAGCTGGGATTCTTTCACCTGCATTTGTATTGAAGAGACATCTGTCACATCAAAAGTAGAAACAGCTCCTCGGACAGACATCTGACACATTACAGGTAGAAACAGCTCCAAGCAAAGACTACTTTTCTAGTTTTTAACAAAAAATATATATTTAGAGGAAGTTGATCTTTTTAATAGGTACATTGTTAAGGTTACAGGTATTGGAATTTAGTTTACAATACTGCAGGCAACACAGAATTGAAAAAGACTAGTTGTATTGTTTTTAATAAAAATAGCAAGGAATGCTAACTAATAAAGCTCTTAACTTTGTAGCTATATGGTAGAGAACAGTCTTAGTATTACATACAACAGTATGGTAAAAAATGTTTTCAGTATCAAATTAATAAATAAGTGTCACATTTAAAATGCAAACTGCTGTGTTCAGTTGTGCTTGGCAGCAAACATAGCAGTGATCGTTCAGGACATTTGGTTGAGTTATTTAAACTGGGGGTAGAAATGATGTGTGAGTCCAGACACACCCTGGAGCTCAGAGTGGTATATTCATGGGTAACACTAGGGGGCACCATTTCTCCCAGGGAGTGGTAACCCTATAGAAAAGCCTGCCAGCAGAGATGGTGGAAATGAAGACAGTAGAGGCCTTTAAAGCAGAAGTACTACCTATCCAGGAAGTGATCAATTTCCATTTTCTGTAAATCTACAGAAAATACGGTGCCTCTCTGTCTGCCTATCTTTTACTGCTGCTGCTAACAAGGTGGGAGGCAGAAACGTAAACAAAAACAAATGACAACTAAGCAGATTACAAGGTGATAGTACAATGCCGCCAGGAAAGAGTACCAGGGACATGCTCAACAGAGCACAGGGAATAAACTGTCGAAAATGTGCACTTTTTTTTTTTTTACATAGTACTGCTGCTTTAAGGTAAGCCTGCACAAATTCCCTGCTTACCAAGGGACTCACAGGGTACCCAAGGTATCAGAGCAGGTAACAATATCTCTATAAACTGGTACACATTCACAAAGCATACTTATTTTATCACTGCTTGTGAAGCAAGGAGGTGAGGGTGGACATGATGGGCCTAGAGTCTCTTCTGACCTTAAATTACCACATTACTATGTAGGATGTGGTTACTGCCAACATGAGTTGCTGAAATGAAACTGAGGGAATGTGACTGACCATTCTTAAACAGAGGGGCTTGCCCAGTAAAACTGAAGCTGCAAAATTTAATGAAAAATGTAAATGATCTAAAGTAGTTTGGACAAATAGGAACATAAGGATACTTAATGTTCTATCCGTTGCATTTCATTTTTGACAGATGCCTGTTCCTGACATTTCCCTGAACACTTGTCCTACTACCCAATTACAAACCAACATCATCAATAGCTAAACAGGACTGTTTGTTACTAGCCATTACAGGTACTCTTGTAACCAAGAAAAGTGATCTCATCATTAATAAGGTAGAGGAAGGTAGCATTTGTCGTAGAAGGACAGACTCGAGGACAAGGGATCACGCTATGAGGCTAGAGGGGGGAGGCTCAGAGGGGATGTGAGGAAATATTTCTCCACAGAGAGGGTGCTGGAAACTTGGAAAGGCCTCTCAGCAGAGGTGGTAAGTGCCAAAACTGTTGCAGGATTCAAGCATGCATGGGACAGATACAAGGGGACCTTGGAAGGAGCACAAGGGGTGCGGACAACCGGAGATCATGAAAGGTCTGCGGTGGCATAGTAGCCAGGGAAAATGGGCAAACTAGATGGGCCAAAGGGTCTTTTATCTGTCAACAACTTCAATGTTTTATGTTTCCATGTTCCATCATGCCCATGGGAAGAATATGATGCACTATCTAGTTGACCTATGTTTTGTTTTCTTATTTCTTTATATTGTTTCCCTTACTGGTTCCCCAGGACCCCCTTCTGGGTATTTCATAGCCCCATCACCCATTACTAGTGGCTATAACCCTTATGGCTTGCCCACTCTCTCTACCTCTGTGGAGGGGTTATCAATGCAGGTAGACCCTTCCTGAGTCAAATATCTAGAACTGCCAGAGGAGGTGCACAGTACGCAAGAGCACCCTGCCGTTAACCTTAGGCCCAGCATTTTCTGCAGCTTTTTTATGGTCCCACCATCACATAGGAACAACGCCTCTGTTGGGCCTAGGAATGCAGACAAAATAGCATACCAAGCCAGACCGGGTCAGCATCCCTTCCTTCCACTGCTATGTTCCATACCTTTCTGCATCCTAGACAACCCAGGGGCAGCAAAGCATCAAAACATCCTGTCTCGCTTCTGAGACTGAGCATGCATGAGCAGACAGCAGTTCAGCCTCCTACCATCCCACAAAGGTATCCCGTTGCCACCATGGCTAGCCATTTCCCCAGCTACTGCACCTACACAGGTAGGCCTTTCTAGTTGATATTTAATTGCTAGGTGTTGGTTTGCTATCAAGAGTTGACTGAGCAGAGCAAGCGAGAGATGGAGGCAGTTCAGCCTAGTGGTTACAGCACAGAGCGGTGAGCATACAGACCCAGATTTAAATTTCAAAACCACTACTCCCTCACTGTGTCACTCTCAGTAAGTCATGTGACCTCTCTGTGTTTAACCCCTCTTGAATCTTTCTATGTGCTCTTTCAGGGTACATGACAATTCGCTCCCGCGATTTCGTCCCCCGACAATTTACTTCCGACAGTACACTGCGGCGACCGCTCGCACCAGCAGAAACTCGCCCCTGAGTCAATTAGCTCCTGGTGTAAAAAACATTCAGAAAAAAGTCCATTTTCTTAAGTTTTATTTACTGAATAAATTATGGCATTATTTGCCACCCTGTCAGTATGTGATTGGCTTACATCACTGAACTTGTGATTGGCTCTCAAGTCCTATTATAATGAAGCCTCTTTTTGCCCACAGTTACATACTTTTAGTAGCCACAATGGCTGGACATTTTGTTCTCTCGGAGAGGTCCAAGAAGAAACTAGCTGATGACCAGAACTACATATATACCTTTCATAAGAAAGGTCAGCAGGATAAGGCGATATGGCAGTGTGAATTAGCAGTCAAAAAGGCAGAAACCATACAATGCCTGCATTCACACAGTGTCTTGTGACAATCTGACAGTAGTACATCAATTCTCCGAACATACTCATGCACCTGATCCTACTGCAGTAGAGAAACACAAAGCAGTGAGCACTGCAAAAGAACGGGCTACCACATCTCAGGATACAACAACGCAAGTGCTGCTACATCGCAAAATGAACTCCCAAAATGAACTTCCAGCTCTGCACCAAGCTTGCACGGTTGTCTGGTTGCTATGGTTACTATGACCTACTGGTTCCTAGGTGCTACAACATTGTGGACTTTCTATGTGGTACTGCACTATATTGAGCTGCACATCCGAGAGGGCATGGAGGACTGGCTGTATGGTAAGACATATTTCTTATATTTATATATGTACCAGACTTGCAGAAGCAGAAGCAAATTGTCATGGGGGTTAATATGTACCGGAACGGATGATCACAGGAGTGAAAAGATGGGAGCGAATTGTTGGGGTGCGAAATCTCGGGAGCGAATTGTCGTGCTCCCACTCTTTAAATATATAAAGTGGGAAGGGAAAATCTTGTGTCCTGATCAGTTGCTACCAATGTCTTAGATTTGTCTAATAATGTGTGATCAGAAACAAACTAAGCTGATCGTGTTTATATTCTTGATCTCAGAATGCACAAACATAAATGATCAGGGGATATTAATTAAGAGGAAAGGGTGGAGTAGCCATGACTGCTTACCTTAAGGGAAAAAGAATGAGGAGGAACATGCTAACAGCATAAATGTCTGATATGATACGTCAATCCTCTTGACTGTATTGAAGAGTTCTGGTCTTCTCAGTACAAAAAGGGACACTGAGGCAGTCAAGGGGGGCAACGCAGGGCCATCAGTGATCAGGGTAGGGGGACCAAAGCTATGTGAAGAGGCTGGAGGTCCTGTATCTGTCTCCCCAGGAGAAAAGGATACTTAGCGGGGACATGATCTTAACTTTCAGCATACTCACATGTACTACAGTATATTGACAAGCATGCACATTCAGAGATATTTGATCTGGTGTCCTCCAGCAGAGGGCAGGGACACGCCCTGAAATTCAGAGGCGGTAAATTTTGGAATAACTTCGGGAAGCACTCCTTCTCCCAGTGGGTTGTGAACCTATGGGACAGCCTACTAGCTGAGATGGTGCACATGAAGACGGTACAGGCCCTTAAGGTAAACCTGGACAAATGTCTGCTTACCAACGGAATGACAGGGTACCCTGGGTAGCAGAGTGGGTGTGGTAATTAGTATGTATTTACATAGCATACTTATTAATCTTTGCCTATGAAATGGGGTGGACGGCAGACATGAAGGACCTAAAGTGCCTTCCGATCCTGAATAACTATGTTAAGATATATGAAGTAAACCTGGGCAGAACTGTTTTATAGGAAAAGTTTTGTGTTTGGGGCAATTAAAGCATTTGCCTGAGTAGTAGCTTAGAAACACAGAAACAGAGACATTGATGGCAGAAAAAAAGACCACTGGTCCATCCAGTCTACCCGAGTGCCCGATTTAGCCCTGTGACCTAATGTCCCTCCAGAGTCCTAAAATATTTGCCCCATTTAAAAAGATCAAACTCAAGACCTTCAGATTATGAGACTGATGTGCTACCTACTCCTTTAATGAAGGCTTAGATAAGCGGTCTACACTGGCGATCGAATCCAGGCCCCTTACCCACTACTGCTTGGTAGCGTGTAGCTCTACCACTGTACTAAGGTTCCTTGTCTTACTATTTGCTTTACATTTGTAACTATATGTTCTGTATACCTTTTGCATCTCTGGTATTAGTACTCAATATTTGGTTATCCCAGTATTTACTTCTCTTGTGCATGAACTTTGACCTTTTGGGTTGCACTGTATCCTTTCCTTTCCTTTCCTTTCCCTTTTTCATTTAAGGGAACCTTAAAGTAACTTGGAGAAAACAAACATGCCACATTCTGCTCATAAACACTGCCAGTTACGGTTACATTGTACACATTGGCCCCTTGCCCCAGCCAGCACTGAACAATATATAGCAGGCTTTGTGGCATTCTCAGTCAGTAGCTTTGCCTCTCTGAAGGCTGAGTCAGAGGGATGGAGTCAGTTTCTAGATACAGTAATCCATATTTTTGTACAGCTTGTTCCTCAGATCCCCCGTTGCTGTGCAAATCTAGTCCAAAATTTGACTGGCACCTTCTACAACACTGTCCACACAAGCACAGAGATCATGGTCTGAAGTTCACGCCAGGGCCTCCTGGTAAAAAACAAAAAGAAACAGAAATTGAGTTAATTCAGAAGTAAAACACTATAGAAACAGATGTAAATAGAGAGGGGGCCAAGTGACTTTACATTATGGGTGGTAGGAATGCAAAGAAAGCCACCTAAAGAGTTATGTAACCCATAAGTGTACAAAGTTCTGTAACCCAGTAACTGTGAGTGTACAAAGTTCAATGAGCCAGTATCTGTGAGTGTGCACAGTTCCTTAACTCAGTATACGTGAGAGTACAGTGTTTTATAACCCACTTACCTGTGAATGGGCACAGTTCTGTAATCCAGTATCTGTAAGTGTACAGAGTTCTTTCACCCAGTATCTGTGGGTGTACAAAGTTCTGTAACCCAGTATCTGAGTGTGCACAGTTCAACTCAGTATCTGTGAGTGTACAGAGTTCTGTAACCCTGTATCTATAAATGGGCAGTTCTGTAACCCAGTATCTGAGAGTGAACAGAGTTCTGTCACCCAGTATTTGTGGGCATACAGGGTTCTGTAACCCACTATCTGTGAGAGTAAAGAGTTCTGTAACCCTGTATCTCTAACTACTCAGAGTTCTGTAGCCCAGTATCAGTGAGTATACACAATCACATAACCTGGTATCTGTGAGTGTTCAGAGTTCTATAACCCAGTATCAGTGAATATACAGAGTCATGTAACCCGATATCAGAGAGCATACAGAGTTCTGTAACCTGGTATTTGGGTGTGTATGGTATTTTGTAACCCACTATCTGTGAATGTACAGAATTCTGTAACTTTGTACCTGTGGCTGGTCAGAGTTCTGTGCAGAGCTCTGTAACCAGTATCTGTCAGTGTACAGAATTCTGTCACCCAATGTTGGAGCATGTACAGAGATTTGTCATATAGTTCTGTCACCCATACAGCTCGAGTTGTCAGAAGGCAGGTCAGAGGGGCGGAGTAAGCAGAGCATTCTGTGGATGTTTGCTACCTCAGGGGAGGGAGGGTTGCAGCCTCCGCTCTGCTACTGCCACCTGAGTGACCACGCATGGCAGTGCAAGTGGAGCTGCAGAACAGGCGGTGGACACCGACGCCATGTGATGCATGTGCATGTGTGCTCACTCAGCTCAGGGGATCTCTCAGCATCTAGCAGAAAACCAGGGAAAACACTGCCAGTCACTGCAGGAAGACATCCGACCCTCACTGCAGGCTTCTACTGCCAACTGTGGCACTGCTGTCTAGAAGAGCACTACTGAATCTCCACCGGAGGTGAGGAACCCCTCCAGTATGGAGGTAAGTTCCAGAAAAGGTGGGTAAGGGGTGTGTGTGTCTGTGTGGGCAGGACTGATGGGGGCTGACTTGCAAGAGAGAGAACAAAGTGTAGTAATTAAAAAAGAGTGAGTACAGAGTTGTGTCACCCAGTTTCAAAGTCTGTACAGAGTTCTCTTACCCAGTATTGGATTGTGTACAGAATTCTGACTCCCATATTAGAGCAGGTACAGAGTTCTGTCAACCATTCCCAGAGCATGTGCAGAGTTGTCCTTCAGTATCAGAGTGCATAGAGAGTTCCATCTCCTTGTATTAGAGTAGAGTTCTGTCAGCCAATATCAAAGTGTGTAGAGAATTATGTCACCCTGTATCAGAGTACAGAGTTCTGTCACCCAGAACTGGAGCATGTACAGAGTTCTGTCACCTAGTATCATGGGCCCCTATTCACAATCGGGGCATAGGTACGCGTAAAATGCACGCATTACCTAGCCTGTGAAGCTGCTTTTCCGTGAGACAGGTGCACTGGTACTGGCATTCACTAATGCCGCCACCTGTCCACGGCCCGCCCCTCCGGCATGCAGGTCTGCACAGGGTGGGTGCAGGCAGAGTCACGGAACCAGCCGGGCATCCAATCAGATGTTGGCATGGGTCTGCCAGTGAATCCCTTACACAGCGGGGCGCATTGGCAGCACCCCACAGATGTCTGAGGGGCGGCGGCTGTGGCAGTTGGTAGGGGCAATGCCACCAGTCTCGATGGCACAGCAGTAGTGCGGTATGAGCCAAGGCCTATGCTGGGTGTCCCGGGGTGACTGTACCAGAAAGCAGGGAGGGGGTGCACATGCACTGCAGCATGTGGGGTCTTTATTCGTGCCGCCGGTGCTCCCCTGCAAGGGTTGTTGGATTAGTGAGGGGATGTGCCATGCCACATTTACAGCCGTGTGCTGGGGTGTGCAGGTGGCATCGGGCAGCTGTGGCACCGGCATGTAGTAGGGCTGTCCCCCCTGTCCTTCAGCATGTCCCGCGGTGTGCTCGGGGCACATAGAGGGTTTATGACTGGGTCTCCTGGTGTACCCCATGCCCCCTACACTCCCCGTGGCCAGCACTATGCACCTTAGTGCATGGCGCAGATGCCGACCCGCCCGCTCGCCCGCCCAGCGTGCGTGCCCTCATCACATGGCGGGGGGTCTGGCATATTTACTGCATGCCCCCTTTCGTGCATCCTGTATGCGGGGGCGAGTTGGTGAAGGTGGCTTCTGCCCCAGATATGTGCACGAGCTACTGGCGCACCATTTGTGCATAGGAGCCATGGTGTACAGAGTTCTGTCACCCAATATCAGAGTGTGTAGAGGGTTCTGTCACCCTGTATCAGAGTACAGAATTCTGTCACCCAGTACCAGAGCATGTACAGAGTTCATAACCTAGTATCATTGTGTGTACCGAGATTTGTCATCCAGTATCATTCTGTGTGCAGTGTTCTGTCACCCTGTATGATTGTATGTACAGAGCTCTGTCACCCAGCACCAGAACATATACAGAGTTCATCAACTAGTATCACACATTGTGTGTACCAAGATTTGTCACCCAGTATCATTCTGTGTGCAGCGTTCTGTCACCCTGCATCATTGTGTGTGCACAGTTCGGTCACCCTGTACCACAGCATGCACAGAGTTCTGTCACCGAGTACTGGAGCATGTACAGAGTTCTGTTACCCACTATCATTGTGTATAGAGTTCTGTAACCCAGTATTACTGTGTGTACAGAATTCTTTCAACCAGTACTGGAGCATGTAGAGTTCTGTCACCAAGTATCATTGTGTATAAAGTTCTGTCAGCCACTATCATTGTGTGTACAGAGTTCTGTCACCAGTATGACAGCATGTACAAAGTTCTGTCATCCAGTATCATTGTGTGTGCAGAGTTCTGTCACCAGTACAACAGCATCTACAGAGTCCTGTCACCAAGTATCATTGTGTACAAAGTTCTGTCACCCACTATTATTGTGTGTGCAGAGTACTGTCACCCAGTACTAGAGCATGAACAGAGTTCTTTCACCAACTATCATTCTGTGTACAGAATTCTGTCACTCAGTATCACTGTTTTATTTATTTATTTATTTTATTTACTGAAATGTTTCACCAGGAGGGCACACTGAACAACAAGTTGCTCATCTCACAGTGTGACCTGGGTGGAGGGGGTTACATAGGATTGTGAAGGATTATCAGTTATAATAATATGTGGGTAGTACAAACAATACAACATTGTAAGATTATGCAACAGCTGGAACACAAGGCATTGTACAACAAACAGTAGTGAAATATTGGGTAAATTACAATACATGTCCAAAATCGTACAGAAGAACATATAAATGTACAAAACAGTAATAATGCGACAGAAACATTTATAGTGCATGAGTGTACCAGGAGCAGACTCAAGGTAGTACGCAAGTGCTGTTGGAGTAAAAAGGATGGGGTAGGTTGTGCACACGGGTGACCCAGAAGGGCAGGTGGAGACGAGGGGGGGGTAGTGGCAGGAACTGAATTTGAGGAGAAGGGGTAGCCATTTCCTGATTTCCCCTTCAGGATGTTGAGAACCCTGTTGGGGGGGGGGTCAGGGTAGGAAGGCAGAAACTGAGGATAGGTATTAAGGAGGGTTAAAGCAGGAACAGCTGAGGGAGAGTTAATTGTGTAGGGCAGAGGTAAGGGAGTAGCTGGAGAAGGAGTGTCATATTTCAGGGGAGAGGGAATTCCAGATTTTAGGGAAGTGATGGGCGAAACCAGTCTGACCAATGAGGGTGGAGCGGCCAGGGACCGTCAAGGTGCGGGCGTCATTAGATCTGAGAGAGTGGGTGGGGGGAGGTGGCATGGAGAGAGAGAGAGGATGAGAGATAGGAGGGGAGCACGCCAAACCAGAATTTGGAGGTTAGTTTAGCACAGTGTAAGTGTGAGATAGTGGAAGGAAGGTTAGAAAGTGATAGAGTTCACAGTGGTGGGAGCGGGAAGGGGAGTCGAGAGCAAAGCGGCAGAAGGAGTTAAAGAGAGTATCCAACTTGGTCGGGGAAGATTTGAGAGCAGTACCATAGACTACATCAGAGTAGTCAAAGATGGGGAGTATCATCTTCTCTGGACAGTTTCATGCCTCGCAGTCAGTGGGATGCAACTACGATTCCTGTACAGAGCACCAAGCTTGGGGCATAGTTTCTTCAGGATAGCATTGATATGCACAGAGAAGTTGAGGTGCTGGTCCAGCCAAACCCCAGATATCTAAATGAGGAGGCGTCCTCCAGGATGGTCCCATCAAGGGTGTGGAAGGTGGGTAGGGCCAGGAGCCTAGAGAGTCTCTGCCTGGTGCCAAAGGTCATTGAGACTGTCTTTATTTATTTATTTATTTAAGAGATTTACCAGGAAGGCATACTGAGCAGAGTACTGCTCGATTCCAGATGCGCCCTGGGGTAGGGGGTTTACAGAGTGTAGTAAATAAGACATAACAGTACATTCATAATTTGCAGATAGCAAACAGTAGTCCAGTAGGATGGGTGCAGTAACTGAGATGCATAACGGTTTGTACAAAATGAAGAGTATTACAGACAGTGATGTAGCAGCATGGTAGAAATATTTCAGCAATTACATAGAGTGGACAAAAAAAATTGAGTAGATACAATATTGGTAGGCGTGCATAACTACAGCAACAGTAGAAGGTACAGTGGTATATGGTACGGATTAAGAAATGGAGCCCAGGATAGCTGATAAGAGTTGTGCAGGGAATTCAGCGATGGGGAAAGCATGTGCAGTTGGTAGCAAAATGCGCTTTGAGAAGGGCATTACGTTGGGGAGTACTTGAAGTGAGTCTGATGTCGGCTGCCAGCGAGTTCCATAGCTTGGGCAGTCTGAAACTGAAAGCTACCTGATCTGATCGTGTGGATCTGTGGGGAATGTGAAGGAGCCTGGAGTCAGTGTTCCTGAGATCGTAGGTGGGGGGGGCCGTGTTAGGATGTTGATAGGTAGAGGGCAGCGATGTGCCCAGTACCACAGTAATTCTAGCACAGTGCAGCAAACGCCGGTTCTGGAGTGATGGGAGGTCAAGGGACTGGTAAAGGTCACAGTGGTGAGTGTTGGGGGGATGGTCCAAAGCGAACCGGCAGAAGGAGTTGAAAATGGGGTCGATCCGGGCTAAGGATGTTTGAGGGGCAGTACCGTAGATGACATCGCCATAGTCCAATATTGGGAGGATCATTTTTTGAACTATTGCGTGCCTGGTCGGTAGAGGGATGCAAAACTTGTTACGATGGAGAGCTCCCAGCATAGGGTGTAGTTTTTTCTGCGGTGCGTCTTCATGCACTGCAAAGTCAAGGTACTGATCTAGCCAGACGCCGAGATAGCGATATGTGGAGCAGGCCTCAAGCAGAGTTCTATCCAAGGTATAGAATGTGGGTGTGTCAGTAAGCCGGGTTAGTTTGGCTCGGGAGCCGAAAGTGAGGGAGACAGTTTTCTTTGAGTTTAGGAATAGCTGGTTGTCAAGGAACCAGTGTTGGATGGAGTCGAAATCCTTTTGGAGGCATGCTGCTACGGCGGTTCCGGATGGGCCAGAGGCGAACAGTACCGTGTCATCCGCATACATATGGATGCCGGATTTTGTGCAGACAGCAGGCAAGTCATTGAGGAAGATTGAGAAAAGCAGCGGGCAGAGTACCGACCCTTGAGGTACGCCGCTAGTGACAGGGAGTGGGGAGGATAGAGCCGTACCGATGCGGACTGCTTGTGACCTGCCTGTTAGGTATGAGTGGAACCAGCTGAGTGCTACCATCGACAGACCAGTTTGGGCCAGTTTAGATAGCAACAGGGGGTGTGAGACCATGTTGAAAGCTTTTGCCAGGTCTATAAAAATAGCTGCGGTTATTTCCCCTTTGTCAATGCCTGTAAGGATGGAGTTGGTGAGGCGAAGGAGGGATGTGGTAGTGGAGTGATTTTTTCTGAACCTGGCTTGAAAGGGGGTGAAAAAGGAGATTGTATCTAGATAAGTATGTAGCTGGGATAGGACAAGGCACTCTTGAATTTTGGCTAGGATGGGGAGCAGAGATATAGGCCAATAGTTTGATGGGGAGGAGAGGTCCCCTCCCTTGGGGAGAGGAATGACTGTGGCCTGTTTCCATTTTGTGAGGACAGCCCCTAATTTAAAAGACAGATTATAGAGCACAGTTAGGGGGTAAGCTATGGCCAGGGCAGAGAGTTGGAGCATTTTAGAATCTAGTCCCGACGGACATTTTCCTTTGGAGGTGTTTAGTGATTGTAGAATTTTTTGCATCTGGTCTAGAGTGACTGGGCGGAGCGAAAAGGAGGCCCGGGGGTGTGTGTTGGGGAGAACAGGGAACTTTGGGAGAACGAGAGGTGGGGGGGGTGGGGTGGGGTGGAGGAGAGTAGGAGACAGTGTTGGTGGAAAAAGGGCATTAAACCCGTGGCAACCAGACAAGGGTCATTTATGATTTTGCCCGCGCGGTTGAGAATGGGGTGGGGGTGGGTTGGTGGGTGAGGAGGGATTTTATGGACTTCCAGAATTTGAAGGGTGGGTGTGACTTTTGTTAAAAGCCATTTTAAAGTAGTTTGATTTGGACTACCGTATGAGTCTTGTGCAGGCATTTCGAAGAGACCTGTACTTTTGCTGGGCTGGTTGAAAGCCTGTGGCCTTGAAAGATTTCCAGGCCTGGTCTCTGGCTCTGAGTTTATCCATGAGGTTTGAAGTTATCCAGGGTAAGTGGGAGCCTCTGACTCTGGATCTCCTTAGTGGGGCATATATGTCCCAGATCGCGAGGAATTTAGTAGTGAAGTAGCTCAGGGCCTCGTCCATGGTGGTGGCGCTAGGGATGGGAGACCAGTCAATGGTGTTGAGGGCGTTTAGGAGTACAGGCAGATCCAGAGAGTTGTAGGTTCTGCAATGCAGGAACCGGGTGGGGAGCCGGGGGATGGAAGATTTTGCGCACTATGTAAATCATATGGTGGTCGCTAAGGGAGTCCGGTAGGAGGCCGGCTTTAATTATCCTATGTGGGTGGGTAGTGAGTGCCCAGTCTTGGCATTTAGAAAAAGCAGGCGAGAAGCAAACCAGAGCTGAACCTGGTTGAAGTCATGCTGTAAGCTGGATTCCACAGCAGCAGGGTTTTTGCCGGAACTCTATAAAACAGTATCGTCAGCGTACATGTGGATAGACGAGGATGAGCAGGCTGTGGGAAGATCATTAAGGAAAATGGAGAAGAGTAGGGGACCAAGCACTGAGCCCTGAGGGACACCAGTGTTGATGGGGAGTGGAGGGGAGATGGAATCAAGGATTCTCACTGAATGGGTCCTGCCAATCAGGAAGGATTTAAACCAGTTGGTGGCTGACGAAGCAAGGCTAGCTGAGGAGACGGAATCAAGAAGCAGGAGATGGGAAACAGTGTCGAAAGCCTTGGCTAGTGTTTACAGAGTTCTGTCACCCAATATCATTGTGTATACAGTATTCTGTCATCCAGTGTCATTGTGTGTACAGAGTTCTGTCACCTAATATCACTGTGTTTATAGAGTTCTGTCATCCAGTATCATTGTGTGTACAGAGTTCTGTCACCCTGTACCAGAGAATATACAGAGTTCTGTCATCAAGTATCATTGTGTACAAAGTTCTATCACACACTATTATTCTGTGTACAGAGTTCTGTCACCTTGTACTAGAGCATGTATAGATTTGTCACCCAGTCTCATTGTGTGTACAGAGTTCTGTCACCTTGCACCAGAGCATGTACATAGTTCAGTCACCTAATATAATTGTGTGTACAGAGTTCTGTCACTCAATAATAATTGTGTATACAGAGTTCTATCACCCAGAATCAGAGCACGTACAGAGTTCTGTCACCCACTATCACTGTGTATGCAGAATTCTGTCACCCAGTACCAGAGCATGCATAGAGTTCTGCCACCTAGTATCATTGTGTGTACTGAGTTCTGTCACCCAGTAAAACAGCATACACAGAGTTCTGTCACATAATATCATAGTGCATACAGAGTTCTGTCACCCAGTATCAGAGCTTATGCAGCATTCCGTAACTCAGTAACAGAGCATGTACAGAGTTGATGTTTATTATGACTAGGAAGAAAATTTGCTATCCAGACCAGGACCCTACATGGCCTGATTTTATCAAATGATTGTTAACCTCAGTAATCAAACCATTCAATTTAGCCTCCCCTGTTTTCTAATGGTCAGTAACCCATCAGAAGCCTGAATGTATTCCATCTCTATAATCCACGATGCTTACCTTCTGCATCACCTCTTTGACACCCTGAGCTATCACAGATGCCAGGTGGGCCGGGCTCCCCAGGTTGTCCAGGGACACCAGGGTGGCCAGGAAGACCAGGTGGTCCAGCTGATCCAGGTGGGCCTTGCTTCCCTACAACCTCTTCTCCTGGAGGACCTAAAGACAAATAAATATGGAGCGTAGAGCAATCCTTAATTTATAATATCAGAAATGTGTGGCTCCCCTACCTGGTTATTCTTCGAGTTGCAACAAAGAGTCAGCCCACAGTTAAAGAGCATAGTTCACTTCTAATAAATAGACAATTATTTTACTTATTATATTTTCATTTGTTGATAATTGCTTTCTAATTTTCATAATACAATACAGTATTTTGTATTCGCTATGAAACAAGTTGGTTTTCACTGTTACTTTTCAAGCAGCTACTATAAAGAATTCAATAGAATTCTGGTATTGGGATGTCAGAAAATCCCAAGTACTCAAGAGTCCAGTGTATTTCTATGAGAAACTATAGATATTTTTCTAGTTTTTCAAACACAATAAATGCTTCATTGAACGACAAATCATGCATTTTACATGTCTGTATGTAATATTAAGATTCATCTGTTTGGTTTCTACATTTTTTTTAGTCTGTAGCTGCTTCTGTTTTCTTCTTTCAGAAGTAAACTCTGGTTAGGAAGAAAATATCTACTAAATCATAATAAAAAGATCAAAGATTATGAAAAATCATAAATTTCTATTAAATTACTGTTTCAGTAGAAGGAAACTGTGTTTCTGTAAAAATATGCAAACAAATTTGCAGTTTCCCATTGAAATATACTACTAGCCTTATCAGTGCACATTTTCTTACTGTCTAGTGCACTGACCCGGTCAACAAAAACTAACTAAATAAATAAATAATTCAGTGGAGCCCTGTTATAAGCACATCCTAAATGCCAAGCAAAAATGGTCTTATAACCGGGATGTTCTTATAAGAGGGCTACATTGAAAACAATGGAAATCTATGTAAAATCTATGATTAACTTGATGAAACTGGCCTCAAACTACATTTTAGAGAACTCATTATTAAAAGTAGCATAATATAGCTTTTTAAAAGAACTCTTGTTCAGAGTATTGTAAGGTTCATACAACGTCTCACCTAACTATGAAAGAAAATGTGCTGCCTTCTTCACAAGGCGTCATTCCCACATCCATTAACTACTTGAGTGACTGTTAATGAGGAAACTCGATGATGATTCAGCCAAGACTTGCACACTCAGAGGCGATAACGAGCATCTACCACTACCTCTGGGGGAGAAAACTGTTCTTATAAATGGACTGACTGTTCTTATAAACAGGCATTACTGCCATTGAAAATAATGGGCAAAAACTGGGACATTCAACAAATGTTCTTATAAACGGGATGTTCTTATATCTGATGTTCTTATAAGTGGGCTCCACTGTACTGTATAAGGCTTCCATTGGATTCTGTTCTTTGCTAGTTAGTTGGCAAAACAGAAATAAAATAATAGAAAAGTAAATAAATAAAATAATTAGCAAGGCATCTAAAGGTCCCAAACCTTCATTCTTTAAGATATATATCCTTACTAGCACGTACTCTTTAAAAAATCAGTTCCTCATGAAAAATACCCTTGTTGGGTACGAAAAAATTACTTACCATAGTAATCTTCTTTCTTCCCAGTGATGCTCAGATATTCATAACTTTGTGCAGTGAGCCTGGAGGGTTGGACTGCCCGGAGAGATGGAACACATGCAAATGATGGAATTCTTTGCACATGAGCATCTTTCAAACACTGCCTCTACCAACTGTAGTGTTCTAACCTCTTTAGATTTGTAAGAAGCCTGGAAGTCAGGCATTAGGAAAAAATCCAACAGTTAATCCTTTTTTTTTTTTTTTAGGGTTACCCTAATAAAGAGAATTAACCAAAAAAAACTCCTGAGGAGGAACTATATCAAATAAACAATGGTGTTCACCAAACAGCATGAGAAAACTATTAAGAGAAACAGAAAACTCTCTTTAAATTCTATTTGGTATAGAGAAATGCACCAAGAAGGGTATGGCTATGTGGCACTAGCATGCAGAGTGCAAAGGCTGAAGTTCTGGAAGGGGAGTATGGGAGGGAGTTTGAATATCTGAGCATCACTGGGAAGAAAGAAGATTATTATGGTAAGTACTTTTTTCTTCTAACCCCAGTAATGCTCAGGATATTCATAACTTTGTGCAGACTACCAAGCAGTACCACTGGAGGTGGGCACAGAACTTATTTTGGAAACAGACTTTGCAGGACTGCTGTGCCAAACCTGGCATCACTTCTCAACAAAACATCCAAGTTGTAATGCTTTGTAAAGGTGTGTACTGATTTCCAGGTAGCTGCTTTACAAATATCCAATAATGGAACCTCCCTAGCAGCTGCTAGACTACCAGCTGTTCCTCTTGTTGAGTGTGCCCTCAGCCCAGCTGGGGACTCCCTACCTGCTTTAGTGTAGCCGAATTGAATACACTGGACAATCCATCGAGAAATTGATCTTTTTGAGGCTGGTTTGCCTATTCCAGCATCCCCATATGTAAGGAAAAGTTGTTTTTTGTCTTGCCTATGGCCCTTTGTAGCTGTCATGCAATAGCTGAGAGCTGAGAGCTCTTTTCACATCCAGACTGTGGAGTCTTCTTTCACCAGAGCTCACATGGTTTGTGAAAAAGACAAGCAGAGTGATTGATTGATTCAGATGGAAGTCTGAAACGACCTTGGGAAGGAATTGTCTGTTTGTTCTGAAGACTACCTTATCTCTGTGAAAGGAGATTTAATCCTGGTCAACACAGAGAGCCTGAAGCTCACTGATTCTTCTTGCTGAGGTAATTGCTACCAGAAAAACTGTTGTCCAGGTAACATACTTTAGATGGGCTGTAGCCATGGGCTCCAAAGGAGCCCCCATTAATTTTTGGCTATACATATATTAAGATCCCAAGCAGGCACTGGTGCCCTGTGAGGAGGATGCAAATGCATCAGGCCTTTAAAAAACCTTTTGAAAATGGAATCTGATGCTACTGACACCTTTGTCCTAGCAGAAAGACATGCAGACACTGCTGCAAGATGAACCTTTAGAGAACTGGGTTGTAGACCTTGTGAATGTAAATGAGTCAGATAATCCAACACCACTGAGACGCCTGCATCATTTGGGGTGAAATTCCTACCAGAGCACCAAAAGGAACATCTCTTCCACTTAGAAGAATACGTTTTCTTAGTGGAGGGCTTCCTATAACCTTTCAAGATAGTTAATACAGCTTCAGAAAGGTTTAAATCTGCATACTCTAATTCCTCAAGAGCCATGCCTTGAGGTGGAGGGACTTGAGATTTGGGTACAGCAATGTTCCTTGATTGGAGGTCAGGAGATTGTGCCTGAGAGGCAAACTTATTGGTTTGCTTACTGACATGGAGAGTAGAAGAGAGTACCACAGCTGCCTGGGCCAATCTGGAGCTATCAAGATCAGAGAAGCTGAGAGGGATTTGAGCTTCAGTAGTACTCTGAAGACCAGAGAAAAAGGGGGAAAGGCATAGAGGAACTTGTCTGACCAGTTCAGCACCAGGGCATCCAGAGGGATTGTGCCCTGGGCCGGTGGTCTGCAGCAATACTGAGGCAGCTGGTGATTCTGGTGGGATGCGAACAAGTCTATCTCTGGAGTGCCTCACCTCCTGAAAATTACCTGTACCACCTGCTTGTTCAGTGTCCATTCATGATGGGACTGGTTGATTCGACTCAGTGCGTCTCCCAAGGTATTGTCCTTTCCTGGCAGATGGATTGCTTGCAAGGACACCTTTAGGGAATATGCCAGAGTCCAAATTTTCATGGCTTCTGTGCATAGGGGGCCTGATCTGGTGCCTCCCTGCTTGTTTATGTAGTACATATTAGTGGTATTGTCTGTTCTGACTTGTACCACCTTGCCCATTACCAGTGTAGAGAAAACTTGTAGTGACAGCCACACTGCTCTGAGTTCCAGCAAGTTTATATGTTGAAGGGACTCAGCTTCTGTCCAGGTACCCTGAGTTGTGTGCTCCCCCAGATGGGCGCCCCAGCCCGGAAGGGATGCATCTGTTGTGAGGACTAGCAAAGGATTCTCCTTCTGAAAAGGGACTCCTTGCCTTAGATTGGATTCCTTTTTCCACCACAAAAGGGCTTGTAAAAGTGCCATTGTCACTGGAATAAGTTTTGAAAAGGGGTCTTTTTTCTGACTCCAATGATTCCTGAGATGAAACTGGATGTTTCTCATGTGAAACCTGGAACCATGCACTGTGCCTGTGGATGCAGCCATATGACCCTAGAGCTGCATGAATTGCCTGGCTGTTTTTTGCCTGTGCAACTTGAAGGAATTTGCTTTGGACTGAAGGTTTTGCACCCTGTCCAGTGGCAAAAAGGCCCTGGCCTGTAGAGTACTGATCTCTGCTCCTATGAACTGTAAAATCTGTTTAGGGGTTAAGACAGATTTTTTCTGGTTTATTATGAAGCCCAAGGACTCCAAAAGATCCTGAGTGAGCTTTAGGGAAGTTCTGACTTGTTCTGGTGATTTGCCCACCACCAGCCAGTCATCCAGATACAAGAAGACAGTCACTCCCTGTCTTTGAAGAAATGCCACCACAGCTGCTAGGCATTTTGTAAAAACCTTGGTGCTGAGGAAAGGCCGAAGGGCAGGGTTGCAAACTGATAATGACCTGATGGGAGTCTGAAACTGAGATATTTTCTGAAAGATTCTTTTACGGGGATGTGAAAATAGGCGTCTTGCAAGTCCAGAGATGCCAGCCAGTCCCCTTTTTGGATTGCTGGCAAAATCCAAGCCAAAGTTACCATTTTGATCTTTGTTTTTTTCAGGCGCTTGTTTAAAGCTCTGATATACAAAATTGGCCGCCACTCCCCATTTTTCTTTGTTGTTGGGAAGTATCTGGAGTAAAAACTCTGCCTCTCAGGGTTGTAGGAACTGGTTCCACTGCTCTGAGTTGTAGCAGCTTTTGAACCTCTGCCTCTAGCAGTGAAGTTTCTGCTAGGGGAGGAGAGATGAAAACCCTGGACTTTTGTAGAGGAAGAAATTTGAAGTCCAGAGACAAACCTTTGTCCACTACCTCCAACACCCACTTGTCTGTGAGTATGGTTGACCAAAGATGGAGGAAATGGGACAGTCTGCCTCCGACAGGTAGGGAGGAGGCGGCCTGCATCTTAGGGGTTCTGTTTAGGCTGGGGCTGAGGTTGTGTCTGAGACCCTCGCCTAGAGCCCCTTCTACCCCTACCCCTAGAGTAGCCCGCTTGTGGGTACTGCTGGTATTGGGGCACAGCTACTGGCTGGAAAAAAGTCTTGTCATGAAAGACCGACCTCTGCCCCACCTTCCATAGGGCCTGGTGGATGAAGAAGCTTTGTCCCTGGCAGAGTTGCTTCTATAAGTAGCCTTATATTCATCCACCTTCTTCATATAGGCCACCATGGATTCCCCAAAAAGAGAATTTCCTTCTAATGGAAAATCCAGGGCCTTTGATTGGGTATCCTGAGTGAGGTTTGTAGCCCTAAGCCAAGCAAACCTCCTCTGAGCCACTGTGTTAGCCATCCATCTGGCTGCAGTGTCATGCGAATCAGCAGCCATCTGGAACTGGTTCTTAGCCGCCTCCAGCCCAAACCTGGCAATTTCAGCCAGGTCATCTGACAAGGGTGAGGAGGCTTTCATGGACTTTGCCAGTACCGACTGCCACAGGGATTTCTGATACTGGGCAGCATAAGCCTGGAAGGTAGCCTGTCTCATGGCCAGTGAGCCTGACAAATAGCCTTTTTTGGCCATACTGTCCAATTTTCTGGAGTCCTTGTTCAGTAGATGTGAGGACAGAGGGACTTTAGCCTTATCACAGGCCGCCTGTTGTATTACCCCTTGGTGATCTGGATGGGAGAAGAGGAAGTCAGCTCCCTCTCTATCCAACTGGTACTTCTTGTCTATTCTCCTGTCGATGGGAGGAATAGAATTAGGGGGTCTGCAGGAGCTTCAGAGCATCCTTCTTAAAAAATTTATATACTGAGAGGAGGAGGGCCTTTGTGGGTGTTAAACCCATCATATTCAGGTACTCAGTTTCCTCCTCATCCTCCACTTGCTCTGTTGTGGTGATATCTAGGGCATCTGCCATTTTCCTTACAAAGGAAAAGTGGGAGTTAAAATCCTTAGACACCCTGAGAGGCAAGCCATAAACCTGCTCAGGGGACACCTCTGGAGGGATAGGTTCGTCCTCCTCATAAGGCTTATCATGCTCTTCAAAAAATAGTTGCTCCGGTACAGAGGGCAACACAGTATTAGCAACCTGGGGACCCTGTGAAGGGGCAGGAGGCTGAGGGATGATGCTCTGCAGAGCCTGAATAATTTTGAATGCCTGAGCTATCTCTTGAGCTGAAGGCATTGCAGGCACCTGCGCAGAAGTCCCTGGATTAACAGGAGAGGGTTCTGCATGTTTAAGTTTCTTTGCCTTCTTTGAGGGAACCAGAGAGTCAACCGGTTCTTTTCCCCTTTTGGCCCCTTTTTTGCCCATATCACGGGCAGGGGTAGTAGCACTTGTGGGTTCAGCCACAACAGACTGGGGTGTCAGCTGGTCAGAGACTGAGGGACCCCTAGGAAACTTCTTATTGAGCCGTTCAAGGTGCTTTTCCACAGTTTTATCTGGAAAAGTTTTACATATTTCACATTCCTGGTCCAGATGTTCGAAACCCAGACAAGATACACATAAGGTGTGCTTGTCTGCCTTAGCAAAGACATCTGCACACTTTAAACAGTTTTTAAACCCAGGCTCCCAGTTCTCTTTTTAGGTTTCTCTGCCATGGTGAAAGCCAAAGAGGAAAACCACCAACCGCTAAATAATAAAGACTGTTGCGGTTATTTAAACGTTTTTTTTTTTTTTTTTTTTTTTTTTGTTTGCGGTCGGTTCCGGAACCGATAGGAACCGGAGAAACCGAACCGGGAGATGAAAAAATTAACTGGGTCAGCAGTTCTGTAACCAATAAAAACGGTTACAAATAAACTTTGTAAGGACCAAAATTTAGCAAAAATAAAATAGGTTCTTTAGTCAGAGAACCTAAATCACCTAAACTAACTCGGATCCCTCACGGTTATGCCGAACCGCGAGGAACTGAGAAAATAACTACTTTTTAATAATAAACTAGATCTAAACTGACAATCAGTAGAGGCAGAAAAAGAAATTAAATATACTTATGGTTTCTGAAGATTTTTTATCTTTCTTCATGCGAAAGAGGGCGACAGAGACTCCGAGTGACCAGACTTTCAGGCAGAGAGAAAAATCTAAAGAGGTTAGAACACTACAGTTGGTAGAGGCAGTATTTGAAAGTTGCTCATGTGCAAAGAATTCCATCATTTGCATGTGTTCCATCTTTCCAGGCAGTCCAACCCTCCGGGCTCACTGCACAAAGTTATGAATATCCTGAGCATTACTGGGGTTAGAAAGCAATAATTGACTGGGGAAGGGCAGGTCACGAGAAGCATAGACACCTACAGCAGAATTAGTATGGGTGTATCACATGACCTTTTATTACCAGGGTTTTTTGTCACTGGTGGTTTACCTTTTCTTATAAAATGTGCAGCGAAAATCCTGTAATCTCATTGGCTGAAACACATGAAATGACTGTTTATTTTCTGACAAAAAACAAACCTCACCTGAACTATATATATTAACAAATAAAAGGCAATTTTATAAGTGGGATAACACACTCCAGGGTGTCATTTATAAAGGAATAATGCATTTCTTGATTGGTTGTGGCACTTAGGTACGCCTTGTGCCTTACAATGAGCAGAGGCATGTATTTTTCCATTCTAACCACACACTCTGCCATGTGTTGTCCCTTACATAGTGCCAGAGTCCATAAAATTAACTAGCACTTCCTGTTTAAAGGAGAACTGCACTGAGCTGGTATACTGTTTTTCCCTGTAAAAACCGTTTTCTAAATACTGATTCAGTTCTGTTATTATAGATTGAGGGAGCACTCTCGACCAGTCGGAGCACGTCTTTATCTTGCATATGAGACACTCTTATTCTGTGAAGAGTGTCTCATACACAGATGCTCTGGAAATGGGGACATTCCTGGACAGTTTTTTTTTTAAGTAACATTGAGTGCTCCCTCGACCTATAATATAATAATACGTTCCCCGTTGCCACTCATTGCAGATAAGAGTGATTTCACTTGCATTCTGCTTGAGCAAGAACAACTCAGCTTAGCTTTGCTGTTTTCTCTCTCTCGAGCAGAACACGTGTGAAACCACTCTTATGCTGCAACGAGTGGCTCCAGGGGACATATTAATATATATTGTTCCATCATTATTGGCCATTTAGTGAACTTGGGGGAGCTGTGATTTATACACTGGTGATGAGTCCCATTCTTGAGCAGTATGATGTCGTTTATGCTCCTTCCCAGGTGAAATGATGTTCATCAACTCATGAACTCTGAAGAACGTTCATGAACATCGACAAAGTTCATCAACTGTTTCTCAGCTCAGTTTGTGAACCAAGTTACTGAACTGTTCATCAACACAAAGTTCGTGATGCTGCAGAACTTTTAAAGGACCCCGATGAACAATGACAAAACTACATTTGCATAACTAATTCACATATCAGAACACTGTTTCACACTATAAGAGTTGTAAAGCATCACAAAATAAACTTTTGTTTTCAGTTTAGGAGTGGAACATATATGCTCTACAAGGCAATTAACTGTCTCAGCACTCAAAAGTATTAACATGCAAACTCCTTACATTTTAAAAGCATTTCAGATTCTGCTGATATAAACAGCAACTGGGCCATTTATTTACGAAAGGAAGGTGAGCAGTAGTTTTATTTTAAAAAGAACAACTGAAAAAAGTAAGTATACGGTAAGTTACTAATTCTCAAATGCATGGTAAGAAAAGCTATTCATTAGAAAATAGTGCGTTTGTTAAAAGCATTCAGCTGTCATGGTTAATTGCTTAAGTTGTTTATATATCTTTTAGATTGTCCTAATAAATCTGTGTTCTGCTACAGAACCTCTTTGGTTGAAAGGGACATAACTTCTGCACATCATACAGTTTTAGAATGCTATCACCAGCGTGTCAATCAGAAACACTCCCTGAGCTTACTACAAGGCCATAAAGATTGAAAAATAATTCGAATCAGTGTTTATAAACAGGAACAAATAGCATATCTGAAAGCAAAAGCGGCTAAGGGGGAAGCAGTCGGGGAACAAGCAAACTGGTGAGAAGGTTCTTCTTACCTGGGACTCCAGCTGGGCCTTGCGGACCTTGCGTATTGGATCCAGGACTTCCTTTCTGTCCCTTGAGCCCTGTCCTTCCTTGATATTGAAGAGACAAAAAATACACAAGAAGGTATTTAAAAAAAACGGCACAGCAAGACAAGTAAACAGGGCAGTTTTAAAACTTAAGAACCCATTTGTTTATTTCATTGGTGACATATGGAGCCAATGCTGTCTATTTCATTGGTTGCTATATAAATGTGACCAGTTATACTGAATACATGTATGTGGAACCCATTCTACTATTGCTGTGGTCTATATAAGGCAAACTTTCCTGTTTTATTGGTTACATGGGTCCACTTTTGCTGATTTCACTGATTGGCTGGCAACAGTTTTCTGGATTTCATTGGTTGGCCGGCGTCAGTTTTGCTGATTTCATTCCTCAGTTTAGGGTCACTTTGCTGATTTCATTGGTTGTTTTGGGTCAGTGTTGCTGATTTCATTACAAATGTACAAACACATGAACCTCATTGGCTATTTTGGCACCAATGCTGTTGATTTCTTTGGTAGTTTGGGGAAGTTTTGCATTTTTCTTTGTTTTGTATTGGAACCCTTTCCAGACTACGCTGGTTGTGTGGGGGCCACTTTGCTGATTTCATTGGTTCACTGGTACATTGGGTGACTAATGTGAGACTGCTTAAGCAAAGCTGTAGGAATGATTGGTAGGTGAGGAGGACCTCTTATCAGAGGTCACAGGGTGTGTTGCCCATTGCCCCACTAAACTACAAGCAAAGCTCTCTTATTCACTGGTGCATCATGAGACTTTAATAGGAATACTTAGTCAGTGAGTAGGAATGACTAGTAGGATGCTTATAATGACTGACAGGATGTTCAGTACAAAGTAGCTGTGTGTAATTTAAAAACTCTGCAGTTCGCAGAATTCACATGAATAGTGTCACTTCACACTTTGCAATTCACTGCAATTGAGCAAATTTTACTATGCAAATTAACACAATTTGCACAAAAAGTTGCCGCAAAGTGGGAAATTGTGTCAATTCGAATAGTAAAATTCATGCAGTGGCAGCAAATTGCAAAGTGCGTAATATGCAAATACTCTATATAGTGCATAGTGTGCAAATTCACTACAATTCTTGTGTGAATTTCAAATTCACAACATTGCTTGTACTGATTAAGTTTGTACTGGAGTAGGCGAGGGTATCAGTGCAGTCAACGTACATGGATAGGTTTAAAGCAGCAGTGCAATGAAAAGCTTTTTTTCAGAAAGCTAGTTCCAGTTGGGTTCTACATCAAAAAGGTGACCGCCAAATGGCGACTGCCATTTGGGCAAGTGTACATCGCCGAAAATAACTACTTGATTGATGTACACTCACAACATTTCCTAAAAACAGTGTGAGATTCCTTATATCACGGGGCAGTTCAGGGCAATGTGAGGAAGTATTATTTCACAGAGGGTAGTGGATGCATGGAACAGCCTTCCTGAGGAGGTTGTGGGGTCTAAAACTGTGGGAGAATTCAAGAATGCATGGGACAGACATAAAGCAATTCTTGTGGGGGTAGGAAGAAATAGGCTGTTGGTTAACTAGGATCTGCAGCCTATCCTGTAGGTAGGGAAATGGGCAGACTAGATGGGCCAAGCGGTCCTTATCTGCCATCAAAGTCTATGTTTCTATGTTTCTATGAGCGGGGCTGTGCCACCCGCACCCCCCTATTTAAAAATTATGAACTCCACGGGGGGTGCAGGTCAGGGGGGTGTAAAAGTTACTAAAATATTTTAAAAAGGCCAATGCAAAAATGAATCCCGCCACAGAACCGAACCTGGCACCCTCCCAACCCCAGCCTGCCACCCTACCCACCACGGCACATGGCCAGCTCGGCAGCCATCCATCACGCTACCTCCCACATACCCTCCCTCCCCTTCCACCCATCATGCGGTGTTGGTCCTCCCCCCCCAAGCGTGCATGTATATATCCTGTCGCTGTAGTCGCCTACTCCTGTTTCCTGCCACTACCCTGCCATGTAGCCCAGAACACAGGTGGCAAGATTGAGTTGCCCTTTTTGCAGTCACTCAATCACAGTCGCCGTTTTCACTGGCTACCTTCCAGTTGCAATTAATAAAAATATTAGTGTACCTGTCAAGTTTACTTTTCCGGGTGCCTCCTATGCTGAGCCATATGTGATTTTTTATTTTCTTGATTCTAATCCTTGCCAGTGTCCACAACCATATATCTAAATTAAATGTGTTTGCCATCTTTTTTCTTGAGAAAAAAACTACATTAACACATTTACAAAATATTCAAATGTTAGTGCAATTAGAAAATTTTACCTCCAAATAAAACTGGAAGATGCCTGGAATTTTGTATAGTGAAAAATTGGTATGGTCAAATTTTTTGCCCAATTTCATTATACTGCTTCTTTAAATACTTTTGCAGGTTTGACCCTTCACTCTCTTTGTCGTTGCTACATGGACTACAACACTTTTTTTTAATTAGTGTATTTATCCCTTCTATGGCTGAATTGCCCCTATTGTTCCTGACCCCTATGCCCAGCCCTGTCATCTGCCTCCCTAGGACTTACTTCGACTCCTCAGCACCCTTGCTTGTCCCCCCCGGGCAAGCCTGCCAGTGGCACCTGTTCCCCTGATGGAGACTCAGTTGCCACATAGGGAGCGAGTGTCATGGTCAGTGATGCGGGGCCTGCAACAGGGGGCAGACCTCCTCCTGCTGCAGTCAGAAATCTTCCCAATTTTTCACACATAGAGGTGCCATAGGGACACGGTCCCCTTAGGCCAAAAGTACCTGAGGGAAGGAGCCCCAAAATGCAGAGCTGAAGGCATTAAATAGAATGTGTGCCAACATTTACTTCCCATAAGGAGAAAGGAATGCAGCCAATGATAAATAATATGTAAGTGAAGCAACTGTCCAGCCATGAATGAGCACCCATATCGCAAGTTACAGCTAAATTATTATCATATATGGCCTTCAGTAAGCATGAGAGGAAAAAAAACACTTGTGGAGGAATACTCTAGGTATCCAAGATCTTACATCGCTATCCCTCCAGGCTTAATATTTTATTCACTAATTAAGACCCTTAAAGGGTGATACTATTGCTGACCCATAAACTTCCAACTCGCTGTTTCAATTAGAAGTATGAAGGGTCTGCTTCTTCTGTCTCAGATAAGATAGCCACCATCTTAGATGTGCTATTTGGCTTGTCTTTGCAGCCAGTGGAGTCCTTGCTTGGGAGGACTTTCCCCCTGGAGAAGTGCTCGGAGGGCTAGGCCTGGATGCCAAATGAATGACAGGGTTGAACAATTAACCCAGGGGAAAGGGGAAGACTTGCATTACAGCTGCTTTAGGTCTGGCTACCCAGTTACTCTCCTCAGCAGTGGTCAGTTTGTGGTCACTTTGGAGATTTCATTCGTTATTTGGGGTCAGTTTTGCTGATTTTATGGAACATGTGGAACCATGGGCCCTTAGTCCGTGGTTATTACGATATTGCATACAAAAAAGAAAATCACAGTTATGGAAAAACACAGGTCTCTAGGGTACTTTGCACCATGCAGTTTAATGAATGGTTGAAAAAATGGTGTGAAGAACAGGGGTTTGGCTTCATTGGGGACTGGGGTTTCACCTGGAGGGACACCAGCCTATATTGGCAGGATGGTCTGCATCTGTCCAGGAAGGGAACAAGTCTTTTGAGCAATCGGTTTAAATGCTTCATTGGCAAGCTTTTAAACTAGTCAAGGGGGGAGAGGCACTGATAAGCAGCAGGAAAATCCCAGCCTCTCCTTACAAAACAGGGACTTAATGAGAAAAAGACAGAGGTAGACAGGTCAGTGGGGGATGCTGCAACAGAAGGTAAAGCCATCAAAACATGGAGAGCAATAAGTACCAATGCCCGTAGTCTGAGTAACAAGCTTCCTGAATTAGTGGCCTTGATGGAGGAGGAACATCTGGATATCGTGGCAGTCACAGAAACATGGTACACACAAAACCATGACTGGGACATAAACATACCAGGATACACTATCTACAGGAGGGACAGGGAGGGTAAAGAGGAGGAGGAGTAGCTCTTTACATAAGGGAAGGAATCAAAGCAACAGAACAAAGGGAAAACAGGGAGGAGAAAGAAGCACTGTGGGTAAATTTGGAGACCGGCAATGGAACCACAATCCGCACAGGGTTAGATACAGACCCCTTCAGGGGAGGAAATGGACAAGGAAATGATAGAAAGTATACTTAGAATGTCAGAAAAAGGGGAGATATTGCTGATGGGTGATCTGAATATGCCAGATGTGAACTGGAGTGCAGTTGCAGCAGCCACTTCGAAGAGTGGGGTTATTCTAGTTGCCCTACAGGGGGGCATGCATGAACAACTAGTATTGGAGCCCACTCGAGGAGAGCAATCTTAGACCTGGTTCTCTCAAATGGAGATGAAGAGAGGATCACAGATGTAGAAGTGGGTAGCCATCTGGGAACTAGTGACCATCGAACAGTATGGTTCACAATAAACACAGCAATAGAGTCAAGTCATACAAAGGCAAAGGTACTGGACTTTAGGAGGGCTGACTTTGCCAAAATGGGTGAGTGCCTAAGGAATGCACTAGCAAATGGGCAGGAAGGAGGTGGAAGAACAATGGGGAATAATAAAACTGCCATCACAGAGGTAACAAGCCTTGTGTGAAGCAAATAAACAAAATGAAACGATGTAAGAAACCACTATGGTTCTCAAAGGAAGTGGCAGTGAAGGTTCAAGAGAAAAAAGCATTCAGGAAGTACAAGGAATCACAGAAGGAGCAGGACAGAGAACTGTATCAGTTAAAGCAAAGGAAGCTGGGAAGGCAGTCAGAACAGCAAAGGCCCAAACCGAGGAAAAGATAGCCAACTCAGTTAAGAAGGGGATAAAACCTTTTATAGGTACATCAGGGAGCAAAGGAAGACCAAGGGAGGGATAGTGAGGCTTAATAAAGGGAGGGAGGGTGGGAGAAGGTGACTGTGAAAAGGCAGAGATACTAAACAAATATTTTGCTCAGTATTTACAAAGGAAGAGGGGGAGGTACCTAAAACAAACAGTAGAAACACTCTGGATACAGAAGTTGATACCAGCCCATTTACAGAAGAAAGGGTTCTGAAAGAACTCTTAAAACTGAAGGTGGACGAAGCAATGGGGCCTGATGGGATTCATCCCAGAATTCTAAAAGAACTAAGGGTAGAACTAGTGACACCACTGACTACCTTCTTTAACAAATCATGGGAGGATGGGGTGGTACCCGAGGACTGGAGGAGGGCAGATGTGATTCCCCTTCACAAAAGTGGGAGCAAGGCAGAAGCAGGAAACAACAGACCTGTTAGTTTAACCTCAGTGGTAGGGAAAATGATGGAATCTCTTCTGAAGGAAAGAATTGTTGAGTATCTAGAGGCCAGAGGGGCACAGGACCCAAGGCAGCATGGATTCACAATGGGAAGGTCATGCCAGACGAATTTGATAGATTTCTTTGACTGGGTGACCAAAGTAGTAGATCAGGGAGGGGCTGTGGACATGGCCTACCTAGACTTTAGCAAGGCATTTGACACAGTCTCACACCAAAGATTAATATACAAGTTAGCCAGCCTGGGAGTGGGTCCCAAGATGACAGCATGGGTAAAGAATTGGCTGGAGAATAGGACACAGAAAGTAATAGTAAATGGAGTCCACTCTGAAGAAAGGGGGGTTACTAGTGGGGTGCAGGTTCAGTACTAGGATCGGTCCTCTTCAATGTCTTTATAAGCAACATTGCAGAGGGACTGGAAGGAAAAGTATGTCTCTTTGCAGATGACACAAAGATCTGCAACAGAATTGATGCACAAGGTGGGGTGGAAAGGATGAGAAGGGACTTGGCAAGGTTAGAGGAATGGTCAAATGTATGGCAGCTTAGATTCAATGCTAAGAAGTGCAAGGTAATGCATCTGGGAAACAAAAACCCAGGGGAAGAGTACACAATGGGGGGGGGTGATACTAACAACAACAAAAATCGAAAGGGACCTGTGGGTAGTCATATCAGATGACCTAAAGGTGGGCAAGCAATGTGAGAGGTCAGCAAGGAGGGCTGGGGGGATACTAGGATGCATAGGGAGAGGCATCACCAGTAGAAAACAGGAAGTTATTATCTCTCTCTGTACAGACAGCTGGTCAGACCCCATCTGGAGTACTGCGTGCAGTTCTGGAGACCCAATCTCCGAAAAGACATAGACAGGATGGAAGCTGTCCAGAGGAGGGCAACTAAAATGGTGCAGGGTCTGCACCGGAAGACATATGAAGAGAGACTTAAGGAGCTTAATATGTATAGCCTCGAGGAAAGGAGGGAGAGGGGACATGATAGAAACTTTCAAGTACCTCAAGGAATCAACAAAGTCCAAGAGGGTAGCATCTTTCAAAAAAGAGGTGCAAGAACAAGGGGCAACAATTTGAAGATAGAGGATTGAAGATGAGACAGAGGTAATTTAAGGAAGTATTTTTTCACAGAGAGGGTTGTGGATGCATGGAACAGCCTTCGGAGGAGGTTGTGGAGTCAAAAACAGTGGTGGAATTCAAGCATGCACAGGACAGTCATAAGGTAATTCTAGGGGTGGGGCAGGAAGAAGTAGGCTGCTGGTTAACTAGGATCTGCAGCTTATCCATTAGGTAGGGAAATGGGCAGACTGGGTGGGCCAAGCGGTCCTTATCTGCTGTCAAATTCTATGTTTCTATGTTTACAGTTTACAGTTGACATGCTGGTTTGTTTTTTAATCTCTGCCACTGAAACAGATTTCCTGCAGTGAATGTAGGACTAGTGAAAGGTGAGACACAGGATGCTGAAAATCCAGTAGACTGATGCCCTCCTCAGGCCATAGAAAATATTGCAGGTATCTTCACACTGAGCTTGAGACACATACAATTATTACTATAAAGCTATATGCTAATTATTTCTTCTGCTAACATATACTGTTCTTTACATAAATAAATGAACAAATGATTTAGTGCTAGTGAAACCTGAGGGACTGACAGCACAGCAGACTGATGTATTTTGTTTAAAAAGTGCAAACACAACATTAAGATGTATGGATTGGGCAGATAATTTAAGTTATCTCAAATTACTCATATGCTGATTGGCGATTGTAATATTATGTTGTTTTCTGTCCCCTATGTTATACAGCAATTTATGCTGAACAATTTCAAAAGGCACAAAGGAGAGACACCAGAATGATTCAGGGCTTTGGGTGATCCAAGTTAAGCACAAGGGTTATTTTATTTTGATTTATTTGTAAATTTTGACTCGGAAAGACACTCTGAGTTGGGACTGCTCCTTTGCAGATGTGTCCGGGGGTGGGGTGGGGATGGTACATGGATCAGTTTTATTGACAGGTGGAATGCTAACCAGCACACCAATGACATTCACCTGCTCTTGGCATACATGTCATGGGATCTTTAACTTCCAGCTGGACAGTCACCAGAGATGGGCAGAAGAGGCCTTTATTTAACAATGCATCTCAAGGACAGCACTGCAGCACCCTTAACCCCCGCCTCCACTGCAGTGTCAACAGTGGATATTAGCCCAAGTGCCTGGTGTGGGACTAGAACTCACAACCTACTGATCTTCCAGACCCAGATGTGAGTGTGCAACCTGCTGAGCCACTGAAACTGCAGAAGTTAGGGAGATTACTTCCATGTATTTCAGAAGAAAGAGACTGGAGGAGGGGGCAAAATCTCATAGAAGCAGAGAAGTAGTTTGTTCACGTTGGTGTGAAATTTAAACAATAGGCGTCAGACATGGACACTAAATCTGAGTCCAAAAGGACTCTGGCAAAAAGTGTTCATGCAGAGGATCATTAATACTGTATATATGAAGGTAGTCTGCATGCAGCACTGACATCAGTATTTAATAACATTATAAGCATCATTTAACTTTCCGTGCTGCAGCATGGTTATTGAAGTGCCCACATTGTGCTGCGATACCATGCTTGCCAGCTAAAGTTCCCATGCATGACTGCGGCAGAACCACAAAGCAGTGCAGATGCTGCAATGCTTGCTGGGCTACTCGTGTTCAGGCACTGTAAAGCATTTTATTCGAGCTCGTTGCGACCTCAAGCAATGCAAGTAGATTGTTTCTTTTTGTTGGTGTCAGGCTGAAGAAAGTGATAGAAGTGTGGCAGAAGTTGCCTTAAACTGTGTTACAGCACGGTTTGCATCCACATTGCTGTTAACATGGTTTAAGGTAACCACGTTGGTCAAAAACCATGCTGAAGTCTTGCTCTAAGCAGGGTTTTAACACGGTTTTTAAATACGGGTTATAGTACTGTTTTATTGTGCTTCAGTGTGGAGCAAGTCTTTTAAACTGATTCAACAGAGTTAAAATGGTTGAAAACACGGTAAAGGGTGTCACTGTGTAATGGACCAAAGATGTTGCAATTGCAGAGTCCTACAGATGATTCACAGAAAGGTGACAGAAGCCATGTAGATATGAGATGCTGCAAAAATAAGAATCAATCAGCATTATGGAATGGTAAGAGTAGTGCCCTATATATGTGAGATGCTGCATCAGTAGAGTCCTTAAGCTTTGGGGAATGCTCCCTCTACATGTGAGACCCTAAAACAAGAGTCCTACAGAATTACTGAAGAATTCAACTCTGTAAACTAATGAACAAAAGAACTAGACATTTTTATGTTGATTGCGGCGCATGCAGAGAAACATATGCGGCAACTTTCTCCAGAAGCAGGTTGTGGAGGTGCGCACTGTTGTGGCCAATGCCCCCACAGCCTGTAAAGGCTTGGCCCGCTTCCCCCAATGCCGTGGCACGCTGCTACTGACACTAGTTCAGCCAGCGGGCCACAACTTTCTAACGATTTAGCTACTGCAATCAGGGACCGCCTCATCATTGCAGCATCAGCCATTCGCTGCAATGAGGGAGTGACCCGTCATTACCAGGCGGAACTTTGAAACACTGATATTGTTTGTGAACATGGTGGTGGCTTGCCACCATGTTCACAAACAATATTAACCCCCCCACCCGCCGAAGAAGTGCCCAATCCCCTCGCAGCATGTGCCCCCAATTGCAGTTTGTTTGCCGACGGGGCCCCAATTACTATCAGCTTCAGTGCAATAAGGTTAACCCCCGCTATGTTGTCTGCCAATGGGATGCCCAATCTCCGTTGGCATAATGTAACACCCCTAACCCTTTTCTTGTGTGCCGATGGGGGTGCCCAATCCCCTGTCGACTACAACTGCCCCCCCAAACAGAAGACTCTGTTGGCATGTTGGGAGCCCACCCCAGCATGCCACATGCCCCTATAAAATAAAAAAATGGTCCTGCGATGTAATTTTTTTTTAACCTGTAAAGAAGAAAACAGTCCCTCAGCGGTCTCTCTGCCCCCCTCCCACAACCCGCACCCACCCACTGCGCACCCTGCCTCCCCACACCCCCCTCACCCCATACTTACCTTTGGAGTATGGCGCGATGATCTTCGGTGGACCGGGAACATGTCTGCACTCTTCAAAGTCGACTGCAAACTGAGGCAATGCCGGTAAGCTGTGTAACGGAATAAATAGAGTTTTCTCAACTTTGATGCATATCTCAGGCATTTTTTTGAATTTTGGCACCAAATTTTTAATATGGGGTTTTTGGGACTCCTCCTCATGAATTCTGGTACTGTTGGCGTTGGTGTTATTTGGACCCGAAAGGTGATTTCACAGTCACTGCGCAGAATCCCCTTTTAGGACTGATTAACAAAACAACAGTGCCAGTGTTCATGAGGTGGGCTCTCAAAAAGCCTATACTGTAAATTTGGTGGGAAAAATCCAAAAAATGACTGTTTTATGAGCGTGCGTTGTGCAGTTGCTACGCACGCTTGTAACTTTGCGAATTTGCAATATTTTCACACCAGATTTTCAACATTGGCATATTTTCAGACCTCGTTGTGAACAGTACAGCTGTCATTTTCCACATCCTGGCCGAAATGTGTTTTTGCACTTCTGGCACAGAATAGCGTGGTTGCTGTGGGAAATCAGTGTTCAGGACAGATTAAGAAAATGACAGTGGCACTGTTCATGAGCAGAGGTCCTAAAATGCCTATGGTGAAAATTTGATGATGATACTCCAAAAAATGACTGTGTTACGAGCATGCATTGCGCAGTTTGCACGCATGCTCGTAACTTCACAAATTTATAATATTTTCATCTAGACGCTCAACATTACCATTGTTCTGTACCTCCCTATGAACAGTATAGCTGTCATTTTTCACATCCTGGCCGAAATGTGTTTTCACACTTCCGGCACAGAATAGCTCGGTCGCTGTGGAAAAGCCGTGTTCGGGACACATTATGAAAATGACAGTGACATTGTTCATTAGCAGAGGTCATAAAATGCCTATGTTGAAAATTTGGTGATGAAAGTCCATGAAATGAGTGTGCTATGAGTGTGCATTGTGCAGTTTCCAAGCACGCTCGTACCTTCACAACTTTGCAATGTTTTCACTCCAGATTTTCAACACTGCCATTTTTCCACACCTCCTTATGAACAGTGCAGCTGTAATTTTTCATATCCTGGCCGAAATGTGTTTTCACTCTTCCGGCGTACAATGCTTGCCAGTTGCTGTGGGAAATCAGTGTTCGGGACACATTAAGAAAATCACACTGACACTGTTCATGAGCAGCGGTCCTAAAATGCCTATGTTGAAAATTTTGTGATGAAACTCCATAACATGACTGTGTTATGAGTGTGCATTGTGCAGTTTCCACGCACCTTGTAACTGCAAATTAGTAATATTTTCATGCCAGATTTTCAACACTGGCATTTGTTCACCTCCTTATGAACAGTACAGCTGTCATTTTCACATCCTGACCAAAATGTGTTTCGCCGCCAGCGCAGAATACTGCAGTCGCTGTCGGAAATCAGTATTTGGGACAGATTAGCATCGAGCGACGGCGGGGGGGGAGGAGTGACTGAGCTGAACTGAGCTCTGTCAGGACTGCTGCGGATTTCTTTGTGGGCAGGAAAAGGTGACAACACAGGCAGAAGCCCAGTACAAAAGGGCAGCCTGTAGCGCCGGGAGACACAGAACAAGCGAGTTAGGGAAGGAGAGTGAGTGAGCTCAACGGAGCTCTGTTGGGACTGCTGTGGATTTCTATGTGGGCAGGAAAAGGCAGCAATGCATGTAGGGGCTGAATACTAAAGGGCAGCCTGAAGCAGCGGGAGAAACACAATGAACGAGTGACAGAGGGGGAGTGAGCGAGCTCAACGGAGCTCTATCGTGACTGCTGCAGATTTCTTTGTGGGCAGAAAAGGGTGACAACGCAGGCAGGAGCCCAGTACAGAAGGGCAGCCTGCAGCGCCAGCAGAAACAGAACAAGCTGTGAGACAGGGGGAGTGAGTGAGGCCAACGGAGCTCTGTCGGGACTGCTGCAGATTTCTTTGTGGGCAGAAAAAGATACCGACAGAGGCAGGAGTACAGTACAAAAGGGCAGTCTGCAGTGCCAGGAGAAATAAAATGAGTGAGTGAGCGGGGGGGGTGAGCGACCTCAACAGAGCTCTGTCGGGATTTCTTTGTGGGCAGGAAAAGGTGCCAATGCAGGCAGGAGCCCAGTACAAAAGGGCAGGCTGCAGCGCTGGGAGAAACAGAATGAGCAAGTGAGAGGACAGTGAGCAAGCTCAACGGAGGTCTATCATGACTGCTGCGGATTTCTTTGTGGGCAGGAAAAGGTGGGAATGCAAGCAGGAGCCCAGTACAAAAGGCCAGCCTGCAGCGCCGGCAGAAATGGAATGAGTGAGTGAGTGAGTGAGTGAGTGAGTGAGTGAGTGAGTGAGTGAGTGAGAGAAGGGGGAGTGAGCGAGCTCAACGGAGCTGTGTCGGGACTGCTGCAGATGTCTTTGTGGACAGAAAAAGTTGCCAATGCAGGCAGGAACCCAGTACAAAAGGGCAGCCTGCAGCAGTGGGAGACACAAAATGAGCGAGTGAGCTCAACGGACTCTGTTGGGACTACTGCAGATTTCTTTGTGGACAGAAAAGAGCAGCAATGCACGCAGGGACCCAGTACAAAAGGGCAGCCTGCAGCGGTGGGAGAAACAGAATGAACGAGTGAGAAAGGCGGAGTGAGTGAGCGAACTCAATGGAGCTGTATCATGAGTGCTGCAGATTTCTTTGTGGGCAGAAAAGGGCGGCAATGCAGGCAGAAGCCCAGTACAAAAGGGCATTCTGCAGCACCACCAGAAACAGAATGAGCAAGCGAGTCAGGGGGGAGTGAATAAGGCCAACGGAGCTCTGTCAGGACTGCTGTAGATTTCTTTGTGGGCAGAAAAAAATGCCAATTGAGGCAGAAGCCCAGTACAAAAGGGCAGTCTGCAGTGCCAGGAGAAACCGAATGAGCGAGTGAGAGAGGGGGAGTGAGCGACCTCAATGGAGCTCTGTCGGGACAGCTGCGGACTTCTTTGTGGGCAGGAAAAGGTGCCAATGCAGGCAGGAGCCCAGTACAAAAGAGCATCCTGCAGCACTGGGAGAAACAAAATGAGTGAGTGAGAGAGAGGGGAGTGAGCAAGCTCAATGGAAGTCTATCGTGACTGCTGCGGATTTCTTTGTGGGCAGGAAAAGGCGGCAATGCTGTCAGAGTCCAGTACAAAGGGCAGCCTGCAGCGCCAGCAGAAACAGAATGAGCAAGTGAGAGAGGGAGTGACCCACCTCAACAGAGCTCTGTCGGGACAGCTGCAGATTTCTTTGTGGGCAGAAAAACTTGCCAACGCAGGCAGGAGCCTAGTACAAAAGAGCAGCCTGCAGCACCAGGAGAAACAGAACAAGCGAGTGACACAGGGGCAGTGAGCGAGCTCAACGGACCAACGCAATCAACATTCAGCATTGACAAATGCTTGTTTTAAAGAGGGAAGAAAACTGGGGGACAGCAATGCGCACTGGTCCTCACTATTCCGTGAACTTTCTACATTCCTATGTTTATGTGTAAACTATAGTCATGCAATTTATCAGTAAAAAGAAACAAGTATATAGATATCCAAGAACATGGCACGCTGATTTAGGAAAAGGAAGATATTTACTGAAGGGTCAACTCTTGGCAAATGGGTTAACATAAAAATTGAAACTTTGGTCTGATTCTTGACCTTCAGAGTCCCAAGCAAGTCACTCTGATTGCTGAGTTGCTGACTGAATTCCAGCCCGGAAAGCTAAAAGATGAGATGTTGTATGAATGGCACCCCAGAATGTAGAGAATTAGGAAAGCTTTCACAACCAATAAAGAGGCATGAGCACAAAGGATGCAAAGGATTGGTGTGAACTGCAAGAATGGAACCTCTGTGGCACACTGGACCCAAGTTACAGAGATGAGGATCCCAGCCCCCATCAAGGAAACTGTTGAGGATCCAGAGCCCTGCCTCCAGACTAGGTAGAACATATACACATGGTTTACTGGGTCATGAAAGCTGCAGTTCAAGATGAGGAAGAACTTGGAGTTTGTATGAGTTGATGATCAGTTGCAGAGACGGTTATACAAGATTTATTTATTTATTAAAAGTAACATAAATTACAGGATACATTCTATGAGAAATAAGGCTCATTTACAGAATGTCCCAAGTCAATAAAACAGCAAATACATAAACTAATGTAGACAAAATCAGTTAAGCAAATACAAGTAGATTGTTCCTGCAGCAGTTTTTTTAGATCATATTTAAAATGCCAGTGGTTGATGAAATTCTTAACTAAGGAGGAGATGATTCCATGAGAGAGGCAGCACAGGAAAAACTTTCTTTCCAAAGTGAGTTTGGAATTTGGGTAAACAGACAATGTTAAGACACACCTCTGAAACTGTAGCTGTAGGTGGGAAGTACATAGATACATAGATACATAGACAGTGTCGTAGATAAGGGCCTATGGCCCACCCAGTCTGCCCATTTGAGCTTGTAAGTTCAGTTTGTTTTCCTAGAAGTCTGTTCCCCTTACCTGACCTCTAGAATTCCTTTATGTCTATCCCATGCATTCTTAAATCCGTGATTGTTTCAGCCCCACCACTTCCTCTGGCAGGGTATTCCACTTGTCCACCACCCGTTCTGTGAAGAAATTTTTCTCATGTTTCCTCTGAATCATCCTCCTCCAACTTCATCCCATGCCCTCTAGTCCTGAAACATCTTTTTCGCTTAAAAATAGTGTTTTCCTGCACCCTGTTCCTCCCTGTAAGATATTTGTATGTCTCTATCATATCCCCTCTCTCCCTCCTCTCCTCCAGGGAGTACATGTTCAGTTCCTTCAACCTGTCTTCATAGGACTTGTGATGCAACCCATGCACCATCTTTGTTGCCCTCCTCTGAACCTTCTCTACCCTGTCTATGTCCTTACGTAGGTATGGTCTCCAGAACTGTACACTGTACTCCAGGTGGGGCCTCACTAGTGTCTTGTATAGCTGAATTATGACCTCCTTTTCCTGCTGGTGATGCCCCTGCCTATACATCCCAGCATCCTATTTGCTTTACCTGATGCCTTGTCACACTGTTTCCCTACCTTGAGGGTCATCAGAGATGACAACCCCAAGATCCTTTCCTGCTTGGTGCATGCTATATCCTCACCCCGAACTGATATATTGTGCCAGGATTTTTGTGCCCCATATGCATTATCTTGCACTTCTTTGCATTGAATTTCAACTGCCAAACCCTTGACCATTCTTCAAGTTTCTGCAGGTCCCTTCTCATTCTGTCTACACCCTCTGGTGTGTCTACTCTGTTACAGAGCTTTGTGTCATCAGCGAACAGTGAAATTCTGCCTTCTAGATCCTGTGCAATGTCACTGATGAAGATGTTGAATAGGACCGGTCCCAGCACTGATCCCTGTGGTACCCCACTGGTTACTCTTCCCTCTGTGGAGTGACAGCCATTTACCACCACCCTGTGTCCTGCCACCCAGCCAGTTACCTACCCACCACACTACTGTCCTGCCCACCCCATATTCCCCATTTTGTGTAATAGTCTTCTATGTGGCACAGTGTCAAAGGCCTTGCTGAAGTCCAGATAGGCCATGTCCACTGCCCTCCCTGATCCACCTCCCTAGTCACCCAGTCAAAAATTCAATGAGGTTGGTCTGACATGACCTCCCCCTGGTGAAACCATGCTCCCTTGGGTCCTGTAGTCCATTGACAACCAGATGATCCACCAATCTCTCCTTCAGTAGTGCTTCCATGATCTTTCCCACTACCGAGGTGAGGCTGACTGGTCTGTAGTTCCCTGCTTCTCTTTTTCCCACTTTTGTATAAGGGGACTACATCTGCTGTCCTCCAGTCTTTGGGTACCTCCCTGTTTCCAGTGATTGGCTGAACAGGATAGCCAGAGGTTCAGCCACCACCTCTCTTAGTTCTTTAAGGACCCTGGGGTGCACCCAGTAGAAGCCTTTCAGACAGGTAAAGGGAGTCTGCTTGTTTACAGTTTTATAAATGAGGATAACCAATGAAAGGTGCATCTGGAAGGTGGAATGCAAACTGGAACAGCAGATTTTTTAAGCAAAAAAGATGTTCCAGGACTAGAGAGCATGGGATGAAGTTGGAGGGAGGACGATTCAGAGGAAACATGAGAAAGAATTTCTTCACAGAACAGGTGGTGGACAAGTGGAACACCCTGCCAGAGGAAGTGGTGGGGGCTGAAACAATCACGGGATTTAAGAATGCATTGGATAGACATAAAGGAATTGTGGAGGTCAGGGGTAAGGGGCAACAGACTTCTAGGAAAACAAACTGAACTTACAAGCTCAAATGGGCAGACTAGGTGGGCCATAGGCCCTTATCTGCCGACACTGTCTATGTATCTATGTATCTATGTATCTGTCAGGCTCTTGTAGCAGCAGCACCCTTACAGTATAATGTGTGACCTGATGGATTGGGACGCAGGCATACCTTACCCATGACTCCCGCCCCACCCATCACATAGACTGAAAACTGGGCTCACCAACTCCATTGCAAAGGACAGATTCTTTCAATGAAAGTTACCTCCAGGGCTGCCCTGCCTCGGAGGCAGCATTTTACAGTTACACTTATTCTTACTCACATTTAAGTCCCTTTTCTAATATATTTGCTAGTCTAACTCCCATGTCATGGATCAACACTGTAGTGAAATTCCGACAAAATAAAACCGAGGGGATTTTGTCTGGATGACACCAAGCTGGGACAGCAGTGAGGCTCTGCTCTTCAGCTGCAGAGGTTCAAGCCCTGTCTGTGAGGCAGCCCTATCCATACTGTCTGCCTCCAAGCAGTACTGCCTCAGAGGCAGGGTTGCTCTGGAATCAACTTTTACATACATACGAACATACAAAGAAGCCAGCAGAAGAAGGCCTTTTGGTCTATCAAGTCTGCTCGGATTGCAGAGTCCACAGCTTGAGTTAATGTCCCTGCCCTCCCTCCCCACTCCTCCCATCCTCCCTACCCATGATTCTTAGCTTCCCCCTATGCCTATCTCAGCCCCTCTTAAAGCCTCCCACTGCTTTCAACGAGATGACCTCTTCCAGCAGCGCATTCCAAGTGTCCACCACCCTCTCTGTGAAGAAGTGCTTCCTGACCTCTCTCCTAAATCTCCCACCCTCCGACTTAAGACTGTGCCCCCTTGTGATATGGTTGCCTTATCAACCTTATTTATCCCTTTCAAGTACTTGAATGTCCCAATCATGTCTCCTCTCTTTCTCCTGTCTTCCAGGGAGTACATGTTCAGTGCCCTCAACCTCTCCTCGTATGTCTTGCCCTGCTGACTGGCTATCATCTTTGTAGCCCTCATCTGATCTTCTCCAGCAGGTTAATGTCCTTTTGGAGGTGTGGGCACCAGTACTGAACTCCATATTCTAGATGCAGCCTTTGCTTTCTTGCACTGTGTGGAGTGCTTCAGGTCACTAGTGATCATCACTCCCAGGTCCTTCTTCTCCTCTGATGCAGATACTTGGACTCCACCCAGGTAATACTCTGCCCTGGGATTCTTGGCTCCAATATGCATAACTTTGCATTTCTTGGCATTGAAGCCAAGCTGCCAGATCCTGGACCACCTCCCCAGCTTTTCCAGATCTTCTAGTAGGTCCCGTATCCCTTCGGCTGTGTCCACTCTCCCACAGAGCTTGGTGTCATCTGCAGATAGGCACATTTTGCCTTTAATGCCATCCCCAATGTCATTGATGAAGACATTGAACAACACCGGCCCCAGCACAGAGCCCTGAGGGACCCCACTGGTTACCTCTCTGGTGCCAGATAACTCTTCCCCCACCACCACCCTCTGGGTTCTGTCCATCAGGCAGTTTTCCACCCATCTGACCATCTTTTGCCCAATTCCAAGATCCACCAACTTCCTGATCAACCTTTTGTGGGGCACAAAGTCAAAGGCATTGCGGAAATCAAGATAGAGGATGTCTACTGCTTGGCCCCTGTCTACTGTCTTAGTGACACAGTCAAAGAAGTCAGTCAGATTTGTTTGACATGATCTCCTCCCCATTAACCCATGCTGCCTCTCATCCTGGAGACCTTGTTCCTCTAGATAGTTCACCAACCTTTGCTTTAGTATGGTCTCCATGAGCTTGCCCACAATGGAGGTCAGACTAACTGGTCTGTAATTCCCTGGATCATTCTTGGGACCGCTTTTGTGAAGGGGCACTACATGTGCTGTTCTCCAGTCCTGTGGTACCACATCTGACTCTAGTGAACTATTAAATAGGTCTGCTAGTGACCCTTCCAGCTCTTCAGCCAGTTCCGTTAGTACCCTTGGATGTACTCTGTCCGGGCCTGGTGATTTGTCCACTTTCAATGCCAGTAGACCCTTCCTCACTCTATCACTGCGTCTGTGTTCTCCACCCCCCTGCTCCTCTTTTCCCTCCTGAAGGCACTGGTCCATCTTCTCCCTGGTGAAGACAGAACAGAAGTATTCATTTAGTATCTCTGCTTTTCCTACATTATCCTCCATCCACTCCACACCTTTCTTAAGCCTAACAATCCCTTCCTTCTTGTCCCTTTTCTCACTCATATAGTGAAAGAAAGCCTTCTCCCCCTTCTTAATTCCTTCAGCTATTTGAAGCTCCTTCTGTGCCTTTGCTCTCCGGACTTCCTTACTTGCTTCCCTAGTAATTGCATTCCCAACTGAAGCTCAGCCCATTACAAACAGGAGTCATCCAGCACCAGATTTAAGACAAACACCAGAAGTAGATTTCAGCAGCCTACTACAGCACATTCCTTTCAGAAATTATACCCCAGGCTGAACTGCCATACTACCCGCTTCCCAGAATAAAACATAGAAACATAGAAAAGTGATGGCAGAAGGAGACAAGGGTTCATCTAGTCTGTCCAAGAGTTTCCAAGCCTTCTATAGGTCCTGGGTCTATCCCCTTTCAAGTTTTACCTCTTCTGATCCTGCAGTTTCTGCTTGATCCTACCCTTGTTTAAAAGTTGCTATGGTCCTTGCACTCACCACTCCTGCCAGTAGGCCATTCCAGGGCTCCACCACTCTTTCCATGAAAAAATGCTTTCTTAGATCTTTTCTGAAGCTCCCACCCCGCATCTTCCATTCACGCTCCCTGGTGGTTGAGCTGGTGACCCTTTGGAATAGATCTCTATATGGCACCTTATTAATGCCTCTCAGGAACTTGAATCTCTCAATCATATCCCCTCTCTCCCTCCTTGTTTCCAGTAAGAATAAGTTTAGTTCTTTCAGGCATTCCTCAAGGCACCTCAAAAAGGAACCCTCTCTGCGCCTCAAATTCTATCTCTCTTCCTGTAACTAGGCACCTATACACACTGCCCAGTCCGTTGACACTGCCCTCACCTCCTTTATTAAAAATTTTCAACACTGCCTGCGACATATTTGCCCCTTTCACAAAACAGGTTATAAAAAACAGGGACACTCCATGGATCTCGCAGACCCTCCTTCAACAGATGCACCACAGAGTTACCTCTGGCATAGGGCACTGAACTCCCAGCTTCCCCATGACAGGCAGCTCTATAGAGAGGCAAGAAACAAGTGCACCTGGGCTATTCGGCTAGCTAAGTCAAACTACTATAAGCAAGCACTCACCTCCACATGGGGCTCTGGGAATAACTTCTGGAACAATGTCAAGGAACTCTGTGGGAAATCCGTTTCCCCTACCCCCATCACAAATACTTGACCATGGAGCACTCTCTCAGGACCCTACCACCATATCCAAAGTCCTGAACAACTCCTTCTCCGATCTTAGTCACATCCTACCACAAAACTTCTTTGACCCTATCACCAATAGCCCCTCTAGCACCTCCCCTACTATTACACTCCCTCCCTTCTGGCTGAGAATCATCTCCTGCAACGAGGCTAAACACTACCTATCCAAAGCCTTGCACAACTCGCGGTACAGTAGCAACTCCCTAGACCTTAAACTTCTCTGACTAACTCTTGATGAGACCCTGCCTCACAGTCAGTCACGCACTACTTATCCACTCTCTCCCCTCCCTCTATCTCGCCCCTGAAGCTATCTCCTGGTTCAAAAACTATCTCACTGACTGGACACAACAAGTCAAAATTAACACCACCCTCTCCACCAAGCAACCAGTTCTTGTGGGTGTCCCTCAAGGGTCGATTTTAGGCCCTCTACTTTTCATTCTCTTTCTAAACTCCCTCCCACAGGCCTGCAGTGGTAAGCTTTTGCTCTATGCAGACGATGCCGTAGTATACTGGAAACCCACCAATCCAAACTCTCTTCAAAATGTCCTGCAAGGCTGCTTTAGAGAACTAGAATCCTGGTTCACCGAACATCGATTAATACTAAACTACAAGAAGACTAAATCTATGATCTTTGCTCACCACCAAAACCTCTAAAGTAATGCCCTGCTGTCTATCTCAAATTCTCAGGGCATCCATATTGAACAGGTCCCCAACTTTAAATATCTAGGCATCACACTGCATACATCCCTCACCTACCACATACACATTAAGCACCTCTCCTCCTCTGTAAACACCCGGCTAGGGATTCTATACAGACACAAACACTGCCTCCCCCCCCCCAGGCCCTACGGCTGGCTGTAGCCTGCTCAGTCCTATCTTTGGTCAATTATAGGATAATAATTTACAGCTGGCTGACCACACAGCCCTTAACAGCATCAATCTAGCCCTCAACAAAGCCTGCCGACTGGTCACAAGCAGTGATAGATTAATCCATACGCAGTGAGCTCCCAGGCGAGCAGACTGGCTGACCTTGAAGGGAGACTAAAGTATCACACTTTCCTCCAAGCCAAAAGATCCTAATGAATCTTGCACCCATGGGCCTTCACCCCCTCATCCAACCAACCCCTCACAGGAGCACCCCTAGGCACCTGGCATGCACCTCCCTCTTGGTCCCTAACTGTAGGATCGCACTAGGGAAAAGGTATTTCTGTTATCGTGCTCCCCTCTGGCTTAATAACCTTCCTTCCTCCCTCCATCTCTCTGGCCCCTAGCCTTGGCCTATTTAAAAATGGTATCAAGAGACTTCTCCTTGACTCGGAGACATGTGGCTGCAACAGTTCTCCCTAATTCGGAATATGATAGAAAAATAGCATTTCCCATGACTCCAGACCTAGGCCTACAAACCTAACGGTATTTAAACCACAAACTCAAGGCTTGGTAAATGCCTTCTGAATTGGTAACCTGTCTCACTTCACCTCGATGACCCAGGGTCCTTTAACAACCCTAGAAAGATGCTAACCAAGCAATGTAAATTATCCTGTACAGTGAAACCATGTAGAATGTGTCTTAAATGTAATGTTTCTGCTTAGTTAGCTATGTACAAATTGTCTGTAAGTAATGTTTCTGTTTTGTATTGACGTGGAGCCTTTGCAGAGGAGTCTTCAACTCAAAGGATTGTAATTCCGAAATTTCGGAGGACCTGCATCATCTTGGTTGCTCTTCTCTGCACAGTCTCTAGCCTATCCCTGTCCTTTTTAAGGTGCAGATTCCAAAACTGGATGCAATACTCAGGTGGGATCTCACCAGGGACCTGTATAGTGGGAGGATCACCTCCTGCTCCCGAGTCGAATCCTCTCCCTTGAGCCCCAGCATTCTACTTACCTTTCCGTAAACTTTGTTGCATTGACTTGAATGTTTAAAGATGCCACGTGATGATGATCCTTATGCGCCTTTCTTCCTGAGAGGTGTTGAGTTTGACCCAGTTGAGCCAGTGATCCATCCTAGGTTTTCTTTACCCAATGCCTAGGTCTTCCAACTTTTTACCAGGCGATTGTGGCACTGAGCCTATAACTTATAATCAGCAGCCACAAAGCAACACCCCCTCCTCCAAAAAAAAAAAAACACAAAAAACAAGGTTCGGGCCACATGAGCCAGAAGCAGACAAAGCAAAGGGAGGCCCAGAATACCACTTCGCTAATGAGCAGAAAGAATAGGCAGAAGCAGGGAAGCCCAAGGGACCTTTGGATAATGTCAATTGATAGAGCATTGCATGAAAGAAATTAAGGTGAGCAGACCTAAAGCCTCAAATAAGAATGAAAACAAAATACAGATAGAAACACAGAAAAAAGAAAGATTTGCAGACAGAAAAAGTTATGCAGATCAGTTAGTAGATAACTTATCAGTACACATTTTACTTTGTAGTACAGTACTGAATGCCCGTGTATGCTGTCTATTTTTACCATGAACAAAAGTTTTTGAGTTATATTTTTATAATCAATCAAAATACAAAGTAATTTAGAAAAGCTTTCATTTACCTGAAGAAAAAAAAAACACAAGGGCAAAATCTAAAACTTATTAGGGAAATCCCAAATTTTCCTAACCTTGGTAGATCTCCGAGGAAAACAGGTTTTCAAGTGGAAATAAATGTACTCAACATCTACCCTAGCAGACCCACCAAGGTCAGAAAAATGAGAGAGGCCTCCTGACCTCACGCAAACCCTGCAAATGTAGCTATCATTTATTAATCATCACTGACTCTGCCCTTTGTAGTGTCAATATTCACAGGAGGGAGCAACGGAAATGACAAGGGACCAGACAGCAGGCAAGAAAAGAAGATGTAAACTGAGGTCGAGTCCGGATTATGTAATCATGCAGCAGTTTCCACTTGAACAATGTGCAAAGTAAAGGTAAACTGTATTTCTATAATGTAGTGCCATTTCACACACATTCAGTGCACTATACAGGTTGCAGTACGCAGGTACTGAGCAAATAGTTCGTGCCAAACGAGCAACAGACATGCCTCCAAAGCAGTACAAATTAAGTATTGACAGAGTGCAGAATCTATGAAGAGAGAATGGACACTCAAATTATTTAGCCTATGCCCTAGATTAATTAATAAATTTATTTATTAAGTAAACTAGACAAAGCAATCGTCTGTTTTCAGGTATGACCCAGGAGGTTACAGTAAGATAAAGATGACACAAAGTAAGCAAAGATGTGAATGCAATACTTTGAGTTCAAACCTGTTAAACATGCTTTTAAAATGGCAAGGAAAAAATCTAGAAATTTCATTGGTCGAGAGAAGTCACCTGACCTTGCATTAAATCTCTATAAATGCAGCCAGGTGCTCAATCTAATTTTCCTCCACACACATACACACATGCAAAACAAAACCACACTACTTAAGAGCCATTTATTAAGTGTAATAAGCCTGTATCCATCATAGGATTTTAATGTATTTTAAAGGGCATAAGGACACTGACCTTTGGCCTCATGTCTACTGCACCCTTGAGGTGTGCATTAAAATCCTTATTACTTATTAATTACATAAATGAAGTGATGCAGTAAAGTACTATGCTAAAATACACAACTAGGTATATACAACAGGGATAATATGATATAGACTGGCACTGTTTTGAGATAGGAGCATAATATGGAAAAAGGCTGACAGGGACCATGAGGACAGTGTTCTGCAAATGAAGGGGATGGATATAGGGTACAGTATACACAGATGTTTGAGGGAGTATGTCGGCCACTGCAACAAATTTGTGTGGCAAAAGGTAAGATAGTCCTGGAGATGGATGTTCCTCACCGGCCACAGTCAGCAATGCAGGCTTCTTCATGTTGGTGTGTGTAGTGCAGCTGAAGAAAGGTGACAGACTGACAGCACTCGAGAGTGAAGCCCTCTGATTATCCATGGAACCAGGTACATTGTGGGGTAGGGACAGTATAGGCTTTCCCACACTGTGATGAATTTACTGCTGAGGAAAGGTTAGTGCCGACAGTACTGGAGACTGAAACCCTATGATTATCCATGAGGTCAGGTATAGTGCGGCTCCCCCACACTGTGACATATTTACTGCTGGTGCAAGATGAGGACTGACAATACCAGAGACAGATGCCTGTGTTTATCTACAGGGTCAGGTGCACTGCGGGGCAGATAGAGTGCAAGCTTCCTCACGCAGCGATGAATCTAATGCTGTAAAACAAGAGGGACTGACAGCGCTGGAGACTGAAGTCCTCTATCTACTAGGCCAGGAACACTGAGGTGAAGTGAGTGTTTCCTTTGTCATGCAGCGATGAATTTAGTGTTGGTGAAAGGAGAGGGACCTGCAGCACTGGAGACTGAAGCCCTCTGTTTATCTTTAGGGTCAGGTTCACTAAGGGCCAAGGCATTTTCCAAGCTTCCTCACACAATGATGAATTTAGTGCTGGTGAAAGGCGAGGGAGTGACCACACCGGTGACCTACAGTTTTAATTTTTTGACCACTAGAAGAGTTGAGTCTGTGATGTGCACAGTGTAACTGACGAGCTACTTACCTGCCTCCCGGAAGCCTGTTTGCCAGGTTCTCCTGGGGTCCCAGGAATCCCTGGGGCCCCTCTGGTCCCAGCTTGCCAGTTGGACCAGGCATTCCAGGTTCACCTGGCTGCCCTTCAACCAAACAGCACAGGAAGTGCTCTCTCTCTGTCATGGATGAATGAATCGATCTTTAAGACATGAGCTAGAGGAAAGCAAGAGAAGAGTCATATGAAGCACACTCTTGACTTATTCAAGTCTTTTCCTGCAGAATCCATATTGAATAAAATCACTTTTTATGTGGATTATTTTTACTTTATTTGCCGGGGATACTGCTGCTGAGATATGTCAGTTTCAGTGGGGTTCTGTTTGTTTACCAGTTTGCACAGCTGGGAAGGACTAAAAGCACTGAGAGACTAAGTGACCTGCTCAGGGAGGGTCATGCAGCATGCGGCTGGTTGTGGTGGGAACTGGGCATCCTGGTTCCCAAGTCTATACTCTGACTCACTGTTTCTCAACCTGGGATCCTCCCCCCCAGGTCCCTGAGGCCTCACTTGGAGTTCCTGACAGGTAAGGCACACACAAAAGACAAACTTATTAAGATTTATAAATGTTATAAATTTACAACATTTCTATTTCTAATTATTATTAAATAAACTAAAACTGCTAAAATGTAACACCGCTTGGGATAGGGGTTCTCGGAAGTCTCGTCACAGTCTGGGTTTCTGAGGCATGTCTGGTAAGGATGAGGGGTCCTCACAGGTTAAGAATCCCTGCTGTTACTGCTAAACCATGCTACCCCTTTTACATGCGGTGCCACTACGAATTATGCAACTATGGCGGGTAAAGAGCAGACGAAGGTGATTAGCCGATAGGTACTGCTCCCCCGCTATTTCAGTGGTATTACTTAATTGTTCTAAAACCCCATCACATGTTTTCTAACCTCCATGGAAGTTTAAGAGTGAGAAGAGGAGGAAGTTTACTTTTTTAAAAATAATATAGCTTGTTGGCGTTGCTTACCACAGGAGTAAAGCTCACCAAAATCTGCGAAACTCTGCATGACTTATGCTCTTGGAGTGAGATTGGGACAGGAACATGATGTGCAGTTCAAATTTTGATATGTTACAAAATAAATAAAAAACACATCAAAATGAAGTAACAAATGGTTCACCTCTTTTTTTAACCTTCCACTGAAAGTAAGCAGGCAGCATTTTTTTCTCCCTATCGAATTCTGGACCCTGCCAGAAAGAACCAAATTATGGTCCCAAATCCTGACAACTTCCCATTTAAAAGACTTATATTTTCATCAGGAAAAAAACTCAGACTTAGTCTGAGTGATGTATTTAACCATGGGAATAAGTGAGAAATTGCTGATGACAGAGACTGATATCCCTTACTAATCCACAGATCAGGCCCATTACATGTAGTTTAAGGTGAAAAATGATGAACTGACATCAGCGATAAGATGTTAATAGCCAATGCGGTCGTGTGGTTAGAGCACTGATATGGGAACTGGGAGATCACAGGTTCAAACCTAAGTGGTGCCAAATACTTATTGTGCGACCTTGGGCAAGTCACTTAACCTCACAGTGCTCATACAAACAGAATTTGATGGCAGAGCTCTCCTGTACCTTATAGACCCCCATGAGGTATTTATAGGCCACTATCATATCTCCCCTTTCCCTCCCCTCTTCCTGGGTGTACATTTTCAGATCCTATAGTCACTCCTCATAGGGTTTCTGATGCAGACCCTGCACCAACATTCATTGCCCTCCTCTGGACAGCCTCCACCTCCACTCAGTCTCTATCCTTCTGGAGACGTGATCTCCAGAACTGGACACAGTACTCCAGCAGGGGTCTCATCAGCGATCTAAACAGGGGTAACACTGCCTCTCTCCTTCTGTTGGTGATGCCCCTCCCTATGCACCCCAACATCCCACTCGCCCTACCAAATGCCTTGTTGCACTGCCTGGCCACCGTTAGATCATCAGAATGATTACCCCCAGTTCCCGTTCCTGTTTGATGACTGTCAATTCCTCCTCTTCCATTTTGTACTTCTCCTCTGAGTTTCTGTGCCCTAAGTGTATGATTTTGCAATTTTTTGTACTGAACCCAGGCTGCCATGCCCTTGACCTCTCCCTGAGTTTTCTCAGGTCACTGCACATCCTTGCCCAGTAACGTCCACCCTATTGAAGATTTTTGTGTCATCCACAATGAAGCAGATCTTCCCTTCCAACTCATCTGCAATGTCACTTATAAAGACGATCCCAGTACTGAGCCCTAAAGCAACCCACTACTCACTTTCCCTTCTCCAGAGTGAACTCTGCTTACCACCACCCTCTGTCACCTATGCCTTAACCAATTTCTTACCCAGTTTAACACCTTAGGACCCACCCCTAACCTGCCCAGTTTCCTTATACATCTCCTATTTGGAATGGTGTCAAAAGCCTAAATCTAGGTAGGCTATGTTCACTGCCCCACCCTGCTCTATTTCCCTGATCACCCAGTCAAAGAAACCTATCAGATGTATTTGACATGACCTCCCCCCTTGAATTTGTGCCATGTCGGGTCTTGTAACCTGCTGGATTCAAGATACTCCGCAATCCTTTCCTTCAGCAGTGTCTCATTAACTTTACCACCACCAATGTCAGACTGACTGGTCTATAGTTGCCGACCTGCTCTCTGCTGCTGCTTTTGTGAAGCAGGACTACATCTGCCCTCCTCCTCCAGTCCCCTGAAACCAGTTCTGATTCTAGTGAGCTGTTAAATGGGACTGTCAGAGGTGCAGTCAGTACCTCCCTGAGCTCCCTCAATACCCTTGGGTGTGCCATGTCTGGCCTCATAGCGTTGTCTACTTTCAGATCCGTGAGTCACTTTAGGACTCTCTCCTCTGAAAAAGGACTGGAGTCTACCTCCCTTCCTCCTTCCAGTGCTCCTGTCACTTTTATGTGGCTCCTCCCCTTCCTCTATGAACACTGAACAAAAGTAATTGTTCAGGATGTCGGCCTCTTCCTCCGCAGAGTTCTCTCTGCCCTTTTCAACTGTACCGTCCCTCCTTTGGTCTTTCTCTTTTCACTTATGTACCTAAAAAAAACCTGAGCTAGTCTTTCCTCAGTTTGTGCCTTTGCTCTCCTCAATACTTTCCTTGTCTCGATCTGTTTCTCCCAATACGCCTTTCTTTACTGTTCCCTCTGCATCTGTTTATACCTCCTGAATGCTACCTTTTTAGACTTCAGCATTTCAGCCACTTCTTTTGAGAACCATAATGGTCTCTTCTCGTCCTGATTTTATTAATTTCTTTTGCGCAGAGATTTGTTGCCTTCACTGTGCCCTCCATTAACTTTGCCCACTGTTCCTTTACGCCAACCAGGTCATCCTCTCCACTAAGTCATCCCTGAGGCATTCATCCATTTTTTTCAAATTTGCCCTCCTGTAGACCCAGACCTTCTTCCTTGTGTGGTTCGATTCTGCTACTCTCCTGATACTGAACCACGCTGTATGGTGATCACTGGTCCCCAGGTGGGCTCCCACCTTGATGTCTGTAATACTGTCCCCATTAGTGAGCATCAGGTCCAGTATTGCCCCATCACGAGTCGGCTCCCTGACCAGTTGCCTGAGAAATGCCCCCTGCAGGGAGTCCAGGGTGTCCCTGCTTCTAGCTGAAACTGCAGTCAGAAGGCTCCAATCTACATCTGGCAGATTTAAGTCCCCCACTAGCAGCACCTCATCTTTTTCTGCCATCGTGCCAGTGCCTTCCACTTGTGCCCTATCTAAATTACCCCACTGTGCTGAAGGTTCATAGATCACACCAGTGCGAAAAGTGGCTCCATCTCCCATCTCAGGGTGATAATATCACCAACCCCTCCACTCCTCACTGGATGCCTGTACCTCTGTCCTTTTATACCCTCCCTTATATAGGCGCCACCTCCTCCCTTTCTTCCCACCCCACCCTGCCCTGCTGTAGTCCACTCAGCTGTGGAAATGGGTAGAATCATGACCACTCTCCGAAATGAGGATGTTGCAACTTAGCTGGGCTAGTCTGGGTAAATAAATTATAAAAAAAAAATGTAAGCCCTGTTTACCCATGGGACCAGGTACAGTGCAGGTAGGCAACCCCACTGATAAGCCTTGTTCTATCGTCTAACTGTGCTCAGTGAATCTAGTTTTGGTCTCTTCCAGCAATTGTCACTAAAGCACTGAATGTGGATGTGGAAGGAGTTCACAGTTATTCCAGTTCCAGCCCCTGACAGCAGGAGTTACTGCAGGCAAGGCACTGGATGAATAGAGCTCACAGCTACTCCAATCCTAGTTACTTTGAGTCCAGTCCCAGCATCTCCCAGTAGGAGTCACTGCATGCAAGCATGTAAGAGCACTGGATGAGTAAGAGCTCACAGCTACTCCAGTCCCAGTTTCTTCGAGTCCAATCCCAGCATCTCCCAGTGGGAGTCACTACAGGCAAGCATATAGGAGAATTGGAAAGGAAGGAGCTCACCGCTACTCCAGCTCAGGTGTCTGCCAGTCTGAGTCATGACTGGAGTCCCAGACCAGTCTCTTCAAGCAGCAGGCACTGTAGTAAAGTTGCAAGTTCAGTTCTACTGGGGAATCACTGGGACTCTACTGGGAAAATATCACAAACTTTTTTTTTTTGGTTTGACTGGTGTGAAACCAGTTGAAGTGGCAAACATAGAACTACTGAACCATGGAAATGATGCAGCCTCCACCCCTTCAGTGCTGCCATATACACATTTAAAAAAAAAAAAAGAAATATGCTGACCAAGCCTTTTGCAGCCATGCCGTATGTACTACACACACACACACATATACACACACACATGCAGAGTTCCCACAGAATAGCAGTATTATCCGGTAGGGCCCCTGATCCCAGTGCATGATGGGAATAATAACAGTAGTTCAGAGCCAGGTTATTACAGTGTTCCCCCTCCCTAGTCGACAGTGCTGCATTCTCAATCATTAAGTTCATATAGTCACCTGACTGTAAGAGTGGATGGTACGTGACTGGGGGGGTGGCTCATTCTATGTCAATGTTGAAGCACAGCAGACAGATGTATTCTAGCCACAACCCCCTCCAGCAGGAGTCCCTAACTCTCTGTAGACTGTGGTTTTGAAACCCATTGAAACATAGAAACATAGGAATTTGTTGGCAGGAAAATACGCTTGGCCCCCAGTCTGCCCAGATGGTCCTTGCCTAGTCTGGCTTCACAGACTCTGACTGGTCTCTGGTGACCCTCCCTCCTCCCTGCCCATTTCCTAATATTTCCTTACATCTGTCCCACACATACTTGAAGCCCTCTGCTGTTTTCACCTCCATCATTTCTGCTGGCAGCCTGTTCCAGGCATCCACCACTCTTTCTTCCTCACACCACTCCTAAACTCCCCCCTTCCCAGCTTCATCACATTCCCTCTGGTTCTGGTGCTCTTTTGAAAGAGATTACCCTTCTGTGCCCTGGTCACCTGTGTGAGGTACTTGTAGGTCTCGATCATGCCCCCTCTTGCTCTCCTATCTTCCAGAGTGCACATATTGAGATCCCTCAGTCTCTAGCTGGCCCGGTGGCACTGAGGGCTGAAGCACTGGATGCCTTACCTCACGCTACACTGGTGACCTCGTGTTTGGGAATGAGCACGGGCCGCCGGGGGTTGGCAGGGGAGGAGAGGGTTCGAGCATCCGATTGACTGCTCTCCTTCTCTAGGGAGGGTAGGTTGCCAGTATTCAGCACTTGCCTGCTCCCTAGCGGAGGATGGGGACAGTGCGCCATTGCTGTTGTAAAGGGAGGAGATGGGGCAGATGCTTGGAGAGAGCACATGTGGATGCATGCAGCTCTCTGCCAGCATCATTACGCCTCATCTCCTAGGGTGAAAAAACCAGGAAAAAGACAGATGCCGCAGTGAATGATGGAGGGCACCTCATAGGCTCCGCTCCTGGCTAGCCATGGTGCTGGCCACACTTGGATCCAGTCTCCGGTAGGGGCTGGGGAACCCCGTCGGTAAGCCCTGGAGTGTGGGCCAGTGCCAGATGGTAGACGCTGGGGGCCGGGGTTGGGGGCTCCCTCCAGAAGATGGCCAGCATCAGAGGAAGAAAAATATTATAAAAAAAACAAAAAAAGAGAGATCCCTCAGTCTGTCCTCATAGGACTATTGGTGCAACCCCTGCACATCTTAGTTGCCCTCCGCTGGACTGCCTTCACCCTGACTACATCCTTTCTGAGGTGCAGCCTCCAGAGCTGGACACTGTACACCATGTGGGTTCTCATTAGCGAGTGATATAGTGGCAACACCATCTCCCTTCCCCTGCTGGAGATACCTCTCTCTGTGCATCCCAGCATCCCAGTGGCCCTACCCACTGACTTATTACACTGCCCTGCCACTTTCAGGTTATCAGATATTGTAACCAAAGGTTCCTTTCCTGCTTCATGACTAACAGTACCCCCTCTATTCTATGCTCATTTCTTGAGTTCCTGTGCCCTAGGTGCATGATTTTGCACTTTTTGGCATTGAACTCCAACTGCCATGCTCTTGACCACTCCTCAGGCTTCCCAAGATCCCTGCACATTCTTTCAACCCCTTCCTCTTTGTCCACCCTACTATAAATGTTCGTATTGTCTATAAAAAGGCATATCTTCCCTTCCATTTCATCTGCAATGTCACTTATGAAGACATTTAAGAAGATCTGGTCCCAGTACTAAGTCCTGTGGCACCCCACTGGTCATGCTCCCATCATTAGAGCGAGTGCCATTAACTACCGCCCTCTGTCACCTATCTGTTAACCAGTTTCTAATCCAATTCTCACTTTTGGATCTCACTCTGTGCTGCTCAATTTCTTATCAGTCTCCTGTGCAGCACGGTGTTGAAGGCCTTGCTATAGTCCAGATAGACCATGTCCACTGACTTCCCCTGGTCTATTTCCCTGGTCACCCAGTCAAAGAACTCAGTCAGATTCATCTGGTATGATCTCCTCCCCATGAATCCATGCTGCCTTTGGTCGAAGCACTGGGGTTAGTACTGCTGTACGGTTCCATCTCATACACTGGATGGCCTGATTTGTAAGTTACTCTTGTTACCCTGACTTTTATGAGTGTTGCTTTTTGCAGGGGTTTTAGTACATTGCTGGTTGCTGGCCTAGCACCCGCACGCTTCATGAGTGTGTGATCACCTGTGTTCCCTCTGTCTGAGCAATGTCCTTTGTAGGGAGCCAAGGATGACCCTGCTCCTTGCTGAAGCTGCAGCTGTAGGCTCCAATCCACATTTGGCAGATTGAAGTCACCAGCTAGCAGCATATCCTCCTTACCTGCCATCCTGATTATGTCCTCCCAAAGTGCCTTATCCAACTTCTCTCCCTGGGCTGAAGGTCTGTGTCCCACCCTGTACAGACAGCAGCACAACTCTGCCTCTAGGATCTCGCATCTACCCAGCACCTACTTTTCCAGTAGGGGGCACTAGAATGTAGTGTCAGTAATGTCACTATGACCCCTCACTCAAAGTGGTAGGCAAAACGGCAGTGTAAATGTACTCACTCTGAACCAGCTGCTCGCAGGCTTGACTGACAATCTGGTAAATTGCAGCGATGGACTGAGGTTCACCCTGGAAATCAAAACAAGAGTACAGTAACAAAAAACAAAACAAAAAAACAACCCTATTTAGGACATCATAACATTATGACTATTTCCATTTTCCTGACTGCGTTTTTTGTACACTGCAACATCTATGTTAAGAAAACCCTGAAATGAATATGTATTTTTAAAAGTTGGCAATTATCACTTTTTATAACTGAGATACTTTTTCTTTTTGCTTTGGCTTGTACAATATTTCATACTTCACAGCACTAGGCATAGAAACATAGAATTAGCAGATAAGGACCTGGCCCACGATCTGCCCAGTTTGTCCCTGCCATACCGCCACTGCAGCACCTACCTGATCTCCGCTACTTCCCCCTGCTTTCCAGCTAAGATTCCTTTGTGCCTATCTCATGTATGCTTGCAGCTGACCATTGTTTTCACTCCCACCACCTCTGCTGGTTTGACTATTCCAGGTGTCCCCCACTCTGTCAGCAAGGAAGTACTTCTGTACATGCCTCCTAACCCCCCCCACTCCAGCTTCACTGCATACCTTCTTGTCCTTGTGCCCCTTTCTTCTGAAAAATACTCCTTTCCTGTACCTTGCTTACCTCTCGTGAGGTACTTGTAGGTCTCTATCATGTCACCCCCCTCCCTCGGGTGTACATACTGAGATCCCTCAGTCTCTCCTCATAGGGCTTTTGAAGCAGTCTATGCACCATTTTAGTTGCCCACTTCTGGACCACATCCACCCTGTCTCTGTCCTTCCTGAGATGTGGTCTTTAGAACTGGACACAGTCCTTAAGATGGGGTCTTACCAGCAATTATACAATGGCAAGAAAAAATCCTGGACTCTGATTGGTCAGTCTTGGACTGGACCAATGATGTTATCACACACAACATCAAGGGTCTAGTCTCTTCCTCACTGTTAACCTGCAGATGACCATCTGCTTGATATCAATCTGCTGGATATCAATATGCTGGATTGTTTCATGTTCTCTTAAAAACCAAAAATACTTTTCCACACAAAAACATCTTTAAAATGATTTTTTTTATTCTGAATAACAATGAGCCATTGTATAATAGCAATAATGCCCTCCAGGGTGTGTGTCATTTGGGATAGCATCACGCCTCAGATATTGGACGCACTCGGCCTGCGGCCTTGTGCCCAACCACCTGAGGCGTGACTTTATCCCAGCACGACACACACCCTGTTGGGCATTATTGCTTAACTGATACAGTGACAACACCACTTCTCTTCTTCTTCTGCTGCTGATTCCCTTTCCTATGCACCCCTACATCCTGCCGACCCTGCCTACTGCCTTGTTGCACTGCCCCACCACAATGAAGTCATCAGATATAATGACCCCAAGTTCTCTTTACTTCCTTGTGACCATCAATCCCCCCCTCCCCATTTTATAACCTTAGCTGCAAATTAGGCATGATATGTGGAACCATAATCTGTGTGGAGCTGACATAGCTGGTTCTATTCCTCCTCATACCTCATCAGCATTATGACCTCACTGTCTGTGACATCACAACTGAACAAGAGGAGCCAATCACCTGCTGCCAGGTAGAAAATCTTCTAATGAGCAAAAGGAAAAGGAAGGACTTCAGAAACGAAAAGTGAGAACTGACTACTTTTAAAAATGAATAACTTCTTCTATCTGCTACCCTTGGTGCTACCAGCTCCCTAATGACCAATTCCTTCGATGCTGACGGTGCCTTTAAAAGATATTGCAGGTTGCACTGTGATAGGAAATTAAACAGTATTGGATGTGTCACTTCTCAACATTGCTGTTGACTCCAAGCTCATATTCTCTGGGTTCCAAGTAGGAACAGGTCAGCTTCTGTCCAAGCGCGGGTCACCAAACTGACCAGCCCGATCACTAATACATCCATAAACTATAGCTGTTCTTCCCACTTACTCCCCGACACACCTGGAAATGAGCTGCTCATAGCACAGCACGCTTTCTCCTGGACAGAAATTTCAAATTAAGAAAATCAGGCGAGAACGTAGCTCACCTTCTCTCCTTTCTCCCTTTCACCCCAGGAAGGCCCTGCAAAACATAATCAGTTACAACCAGCAACATCCACAGCAGCAATAATGGGTTATTATAAATCAGAAATGCATTGTTAACCAATCAGAATTGTTTATTTCTAAACACTGCAGAACTCTTCCGTTTATAAACAGTTTAGACTATAGAACTGATGTGCAAGTGTAACCCCCTTGTTACCCAGGGTTACTAGAATCCCAGTAAGACCTAGTGGTAGGCAGGGAAGGCAGCTTGTGAAACTCCAGTTAAATGGGTTTCACACTGTCTCACTCTGTTCTCAGTCACAGCTGAGACTTGAGAGATGACATCACCATAGAACTCTCGCAGCTGCATAAGCCACATTGGAATCTGCAGCTCAGGGAGTGAGTTTAGAACTTTGGGAGTTTTCAAAGGCAGTTTCTGTTTACCTTTTGTTGGAGAAGGAGGTGTGATCCTGTTTACCTTTTGAAAGTGGTGGAGACCGCTGTCTAGGTCTCCGTGCCCCCTCCCTCCGGGGTGGGGGGGAGATGGAAGAAAAGTCGCTCTGTGGATTCCAGGGGCAATCCCCTATTTCCATTATGGAAGAAAGCTGCCTGTTTTCAGTTCTGTTCTTGTATAACAGTAAAAGAAGTAATACTTCACCTGTGGGGCACCTGCAACGAATGGGTGAGTGTTTTGCTCCATTTGAAGGGGCAAACCAATTGTTTCATCAGTTTGGAAATATAAAGGAAGTTGGAATCTGGACTGCTATTTGGGAGGACTATTTCAACTGGGACAAACAAATAGAGCAGTCAAAAAGTCTAAAGTTTAATGGATTTCAAGTAATGCTGTAGAGGGGGTGCTTCAGGTCATCCACCGTTTGATCTACATTTTCACAGTTCTAAGTTTATGTTTGTCCAGAGAAATGGCCGGGTATGGGCTGTGCGAGCTGGAGGTGGGAACACCCCCCAACTTTAGTAACCAGGTCCACCTCTACGGATTTCTTCTGTGATTTGCTACTTGCCTCATGACCCTGGCCAGTGATGAGGTGGGTACCCAGATGTGGGTCGCAACTTGAAAATCTCTCTAGGAGCTGCAGACTCTATGTGGTGTGGGGAGCCACAGGATGGGAAATTTTCTCCTTGTTTGATGGGAGTTCATGGAAGTAAGAAAACAAATCTCTCTAGGAGTCGCAGACTCTATGTGGTGTGGGGAGCCACAGCTTGGGAAAATATACTCCTTGTGTGATGGGAGTCTCTCAAGTTAAAGTTTGGGTTCATTCTCAAATGGACCATCAGTCAAGTGGCCAGCAGGGAGCCGGGCCAGTCGGGCTGTGTATCCAAAGTGCATGCAAGTCCGGCTGAGTGCCTGGTGGGTCCAGAGCCAGACAATGTAAAATGTGTTCATTCTCAAATGGACCGCTTTAGTCTCTATCTGCATATACAGTGAACGCTAACCCCTTGGGGACCATGCAATGCTTTGTCATGTGTCATCTAGTTTTGAATAAAGCCACACTGAAAAATCCCAATCCTGGTTCTGGACATTACAGTTATTGCTTCCTGTAGTTGGATTTACTTGGGTGCCCCTGTGCAGAGTAGCCAAACCTAGGTCCCTTGTGCCGGGTAACCTCATCCTCCCCAAACCCAGGTCCCCACCAGGTATTGCTGCCAACGCCAACAGCATGCCACCTGTCATTTTAGTAAAAAGGCAGGGGTGAGGGGTTACAAGAATGGAGGCACCACTGGGATTTGTTCGGGAAGGAAGGTGCTTGGGCAAGTGGGCTAGCATTTTGGCTATCTGGCAGTCGGTAGCCCAAAAAAGTTGAAGCAATTTCCCTAGTGTGTTGCTGTGTGCTGTGAATCTTGTGCTGCTGTTTAAAAAATGCCAACTGTTTACCAAGGAGCTGTAAAGCGAAAGAGTGTGCCCTTGTCCTGCATCAAAAATGTTTACAGAGTTTTTGTCAGTTTAAAATGAATTTCTGTGAAGGAAGTGTGGAAACTAGGGAAGCAACAGAAATATATCCCTGGACGTTGGAAATGCTTTCTGTGCAAAGTTAGAGACTGCAGAGTAATGGCAATGTTACATGGTTGAAATGGGCTCCACATGCATGAAGTCAGTTGAAAATAAAAAGTGCATTTACAGTTTAAATTTGCCTGCTCGGCGATCGCCCGTGAGGAAGAGGAGCCCTCGTGAGGAAGAAGAGGCTCATTTGCATGGCGTCGTGTGGTTGGTCAGTTTGCCATTAGTCCTGCCCTCAGCCAGCTCTTGTGACTGCTTCAGCATTCGAGAGGAGACAGAGAGTAGTGCGTGTACTGGCAGTGGAGGAGCATCGCAAAGTTCAAGCGCTGTGGAAATAGTTCAAAGTGACTTTTAAGTTTAAAATGGGCTCAACCCGCAAATCGATCGATGGGATCAGTGAGTTGTGGTTAAGCAACGATCGCGGAGACTGCCTGCCCGTTTGCATTCTGAGGCCTCCAAAAATCTGGCTGTAGGCCGTTTTACCCCATCGCAGCAAGTTGCTACAAATAACAGTGAGTAAACAATTAAAACTGCTCAATCAGTGATTTTTCAGTAATGCCATATAAAATTTGTTAGCAGCTGTATAGTCGCTTTGCAAGTAGCGTTTGTGTGATGTCCTGCTGGCAAGTGCAAGTCTGTAAAGCCATTGAATGTGTGCATAGCAATGAAAGTAGCCTCAGTTTAAAGTTTGCAGCCAGAGAGAGACTGGGGGTTGTAAAAAAGTGCAACACTAATAGAAGCAGGCAATCCTGTGCTGAAACCTGAAGTTTTAAGGGACTGTAATTAAATGAATGTTGCCAGCATGTGAAAAGTCCAAGAAAATCCTGTAAATGTGAACAGCCAGATTAGAGCAAGTTGTGCAGTTTGAGTAAAAGTTATCAGTAGCTGATGTAAATTGGGTGCGCAGTGGCTTGACCCAGAGTCTAAATGTTGATGCACAGGAGTGCTGCGCCGCCATTACAGGGTGGGGTAGTAAAAGTAAACACAGCAGCAGAGGAGCCATTTTAAAGCTACAGAGTGTGTTCATTTAAAGTGGGACTTTCAGTTACAGTGAATTTTGTTTGTTTTTCTGCAGTTATGGCCTCAGGACCAGCTCGTTACCCGGGTCATGCCCAGGTTGCAGTAACAGCAGCAGTAAATAGACTGAGAGATATTGAAAAGTGGTGCTATGGAGGGCAATTCTCTCCTGATGTGGCAATTCCTAATTATCCAGTGCATGTATGCCAGATGTGCTTGAGTGCTGGAAGGGATGTCTTCATGATTCCTCACTGTGCTGGATGTCTACAAAAATATGGCTTGTATAAAGTGCCTCCAATTCATTTGGCTCCCACATGGACAAAAATTCAAGAATCTGCAGTTGGCAGCACACAGCATCAGGCGGAGCCTGTGGAGGAAGGTCTCTCGGGGGAGTGTGGCACAAAGTTAGAGGGTGCAGAATTAGAGACTGAATCTGAAATTGAAGTTTTGGATGCTGGATCTCAGAAAGAAAGTTCGGGTAAAGCATCAATAGACCCCTGGGTGGGGGGGGCCTAGCCTAAGTCTCGAAGGTGAAGATGAGATGCGGGAGGCCTTTGAATGGGAGGTGTCGACCTCCACTCCTAGTGATGAATGGATAGTCTCAGGGGGTGAGAACGACTGCTCACTCCTGGGCTCAGATCCTCAGTGCAGAGGAAGATGAGGGGGAACCTATGTGGCCTTGTGAGAAAGGAACGGGTACACAGCCTCAAGATCTTGCCTCGAGGAATGTGTTAAAGAAGGTGGTGATGCACTGCCCTGGGTTTACAGAAGAAGAAGTCAGGGATCCGTTTTAATTTCGTTGAGGATGCAAAGCTGGCAGAACCAGGACTGGCCACCCCAAGCCAGGCCAGCGGTCTCAGATTGACCAAAGCAAGTAAGAGGAGAGACTGGTTTGTAGAAAGGCCAATGAAATCTATGGAATGACCTTTCCTACCTTTCCTCGGAGTCTGGGAGGAGATTGAGGACTGCAGGAAATCCTGGATCTGGGATGAAGCAATGAAACATGTGCATCCTGGGCCAACCAGCATGTAAAAATAGACTGTTTCACAAAAGTATACACAGTGGAAGAGAGGCAGGACACTGTTTATGGACAGAGTGAGAATAGTGGATGGAGAGGGACGTGATCTCCCACTGTGTGAATTCTGTTCACCCAGGCAGGTAATAATTCAAGCCCCTGACCCCATGTATTTGGCCTCAGTGCAAGGACCTCCCAGTAATTAAGCATGTGCCTACAAAATGGAGAGCCGAGCAGTGGTAGTCAATACTGCCACATCTAGACTGTGAAGTGCCCTTATTGATCCTCCAATATGAATAACCAAGGACTCAGGTGCTCCACATTCTTCAGTCTACAGTGTACTGTCTTGTTCAGCAACCATCTACTGGCCCACCAGATGACTTCAGATCCAGAGAGGACACCAGCCCAGCTGTTTCCTGTTCATCACCTGGTAATCGGATGACGTTTGACCAGCTGTTTTCTTTTTGCTCCTGTTCTAAGGTTCCTTCTCCAGAGATGACATCATCCCAGCTGTTTCCAGATGTGCCCTCCTGTGTTCCTGGAAGATGTACGCCCAGCTGTATCAGAAGAAATGCTGCCAGGGAGAGTCTTCGGCTGCGGTGCAGGTCGGTGCCTAGTCTTATACTTCAAGAGGCTGGTAAGTCAGAAAAAACCTTTTTTTTCTATCTTTATGACATTGCAGTACACACCCTACACTACAGACTTCAAAAATGTGTGAACTGCCCGTAAAGACTCTCCCCTTTGGGATTTTGGCCTTCTAGAACTGTGCTTCACAGGGCTCCAGCCCAGGAGAGACTATTTATTGGACTAGCCTTTGGGTCTTGTGGTCACTAGTTGGGACCTTTAGGGCACTCCATCCCCCCCAAATGTGTATTGTAACCAATGTCATTTTTGTACTCTAATGTAAATACTGTTTTTTCTACCTTTTATTTTTCTAAAAAAAAAATTCTTTTTTGGGATTGTTCAGTGTTTTTTCTGTATGGTAGGGGTTGTTGTTGTTGTTGTTGTTTAGGTAGACTGTGTATGTAGATTAGGAGTTTGTTTTGTTTTGTCTTTTCTTACAGGTGTTCCTGGGAAGACAGAAGAGAAGACAAGAAGAGGAGGAGGGGCTCATCGGAGTTCCTCGTCAGTGCTTTATTGTGTTAGAATTTAAAGTGCTGTTTAGTAGTTGCAGGTTGCCCAAGGTCGGGGAGGTCCCCGGGTTTTGTTTTTGTTTGGAATGTTATGTTAGAGGCAGATAGGTTTTCCCTAGAGGGTTGGGGGATGGACAGGCTGTGGCCCTGACCTGCAGTAGGGGCCGCAGTGCTGATCTATCAGGGCTATGCTCTGGATGGTTCTACCAGAGCCACTAGGTGTCCATAGTAAGTGGATAGTGTAGAGGCTGACATGTCAGCTATAGGCCTCTAGGCCCTTAGTGTTGCCTGCCTGTGCTTGCACATGGTGAGGGGAGCCTGATCACCCCCCTCCAGGGTAGCACATAGGGTGGGATGGCCTTGGACCGGGTGCATAATGACTGGGGACAGTCATTTTCCTGGTCAAGGGTGAGTGTAACCCTTGTTACCCGGGTTACTAGAATCCCAGTAAGACCTAGTGGTAGGCAGGAAGGCAGCTTGTGAAACTCCAGTTAAATGGGTTTCACACTGTCTCACTCTGTTCTCAGTCACAGCTGAGCTGAGAGATGACATCACCATAGAACTCTGCAGCTGCATAAGCCACATTGGAATCTGCAGCTCAGGGAGTGAGTTTAGAACTTTGGGAGTTTTCAAAGGCAGTTTCTGTTTACCTTTTGTTGGAGAAGGAGGTGTGATCCTGTTTACCTTTTGAAAGTGGTGGAGACCGCTGTCCAGGTCTCCGTGCCCCCTCCCTCCGGGGGGGGGGATTGGAAGAAAAGACCCTCTGTGGATTCCAGGGGCAATCCCCTATTTCCACTATGGAAGACAGCTGCCTGTTTTCAGTTCTGTTCTTGTATAACAGTAAAAGAAGTAATACTTCACCTGTGGGGTACCTGCAACGAATGGGTGAGTGTTTTGCTCCATTTGAAGGGGCAAACAAATTGTTTCATCAATTTGGAAATATAAAGGAAGTTGGAATGTGTACTGCTATTTGGGAGGACTATTTCAACTAGGACAAATAAATAGAGCAGTCAAAAGTCTAAAGTTTAATGGATTTCAAGTAATGCTGTAAGAGGGTGCTGAGGTCATCCACTTTGATCTACATTTTCACAGTTCTAAGTTCATGTTTGTCCAGAAAAATGGCCAGGTATGGGCTGTGGGAGCTGGAGGTGGAACACCCCCATCTTTAGTAACCAGGTCCACCTCTCACAGATTCTTCTGTGATTTGCTACTTGCCTCATGCGCCTGGCCAGTGATGAGGTGGGTACCCAGATGTGTGCTAACCAGAAAATCTCTCAGGAGTCGCAGACTCTATGTGGTGTGGGAGCCACAGGATGGGAAATATTCTCCTTGTTTGATGGGAGTTCATGGAAGTAAGAAAATAAATCTCTCTAGGAGTCGCAGACTCTATGTGGTGTGGGAGCCACAGCTTGGGAATATATACTCCTTGTGTAATGGAGTCTCTCAAGTTAAAGTTTGGGTTCATTCTCAAATGGACCGTCAGTCCAGTCAGAGCCAGTCGAGCTGTGTATCCAAAGCGCATGCAAGTCTGGGCTGAGTGCCTGGTGGGTCCAGAGCCAGACAATGTAAAATGAGTTCATTCTCAAATGGACGCCTTTAGTCTTTATCTGCATATACAGTGAGCGTGCCCCTTGGGGGACCATGCAATGCTTTGTCATGTGTCATCTAGTTTTGAATAAAGCCACACTGAAAAATCCCAATCCTGGTTCTGGACATTACAGTTATTGCTTCCTGTAGTTGGATTTACTTGGGTGCCTGTGCAGAGTAGCCAAACCTAGGTCCCTTGTGCCAGGTAACCTCATCTCCCTGAACCCAGGTCCCCACCAGGTGTGCTCCACGCCAGCAGCATCCACCTGTCATTTTAGTAAAAGGCAGGAGTGAGGGGTTACACAAGCAAGTAAATACTGGAGAAAAATGTAATGTTCATGGACAATAAAAGTCTCCCTAAAGTATGCTGGGAAAAGACTCCTACAAAACTTATAGATATTTCTGCTCAGTATTTACTGAGGAAAGGTAGGGTAGGACCTACAGCTCAGCACCATGGACACAGGAGGAGGGTAGGTGCACTAGTCCCTTCACAAAGAAAGGGTCCTACAAGAGCTCACTTAGCTCAGGGTGGACAAGGCAATGGGACCTGATGGCATACATCCCAGGGTACTAAAGAGCTAAGGGTAGAACTAGCAGAGCCATTATCAGAACTGTTTGGTGAGTCTCTGAGCACCGGAGAGGACCCAGAAGACGAGAAGGGCTCATGTGATCCCCTGCTCTCAAGAGTATTAGCAGGAGGAGGCAGGGAACTACAAATCAGTCAGTCTTACCTAAGTAGTGGGCAAGATTATGGAGGCATTCCTTAAGGAAAGGATATTGAAACACCTGGAATCCATAGGAGCACAGGATTCAAGACAACATGGGTTTACAACAAGAAGGTCCCTCAAACTACTCTCATAGATTTCTTTGACTAGGTAACCAGAGTAATGGACCAAAGGGGAGCAGCTGATGTCACCTACCTTGACTTCAGCAAAGCTTTCGATACTGTTCCATATGGAAAATTGATTAATAAGTTGGGTAGGTTCGGGCTGGGTCAGAAGTTGGTCAACTGGGTGGCACACTGGTTGGCGGGCAGAAAACAGAGAGTGGTGGTAAATGATATACAGTCAGAAGAGATGCAAGTGACAAGTGGGGTACTTTAGGGATCAGTCCTGGGGCCAGTCCTCTTCAATATCTTCATCAGTGACATTGCAGATGGACTGGAGGGTAAGGTTTGTCTGCAGATGACACCAAGATCTGCAACAGAGTAGATGATCCAGATGGGGTGGGCAGAATGAGAAGAAATCTGGATAAACAGGCAAAATGGTCTGAAGAGTGGCAGCTGGGGTTTAATGCAAAGAAGTGCAAGTTCATGCACATAGGGAAGAGAAATCTTGAAGCCACCTATAGGTTGGGAGGGGAGTTGCTGGCAATCACAAGGGAAGAAAGAGACTTAGGCATCATCATCATCACAGATGACCTGAAATCATCCAAGCAGACCACTAAAGCACTAGGTAAGGCTAGAGGAATGTTGGGATGTATTAGTAGGGGTATCTAGATTGTATGAAGGAGGTAATAATCCCTCTTTACAAGACTCTGGTTAGGCCCCATCTGGAGTACTACGTGCAGTACTGGGACTACACCTGCACAAGGACATTAACAAAATGGAGGCAGTCCAGAGAAGGGCAACCAAATGGTGCAGGGACTGCATCAGAAAACATATGAGGACAGATTAATGGAGCTCAATATGTATACCCTAGAGCAAAGGAGGGAGAGAGGTGATATGATCGAAACATTCAAACATCTTAAGGGCATTAACAAAGTGAAAGAGTCTAACATGTTTCAATATAAGAAAAATAGCAGGACAAGAGGACACAGCATGAGATTAGAGAGAGGCAGATTAAGGTGGAATGTGAGGAAGTTCTTTTTCACAGAAGGGTGGTGGGTGCATGGGCAGCCTACCTCAGGAAGTGGTGGATATGAATACAGTGCAGGGCTTCAAACAGGCACGGGACAGGCATAAGGGAGCAATAAAGATGAGTATGAATAGATAGGCCATTGACAGGGTACAGGCCTATGGCACATTCATAAGGTAGAAAAAATGGGCAGACTGGATGGGCCTTGCTTTCCTTATCTACTGTCAACTTCTATGTTTCTACAACAAACACATGGTTTGCTAATCTCTTTTTCCATAGTTTCCTTTATACTCCTGGCAGGCTGTGTGGCTGTATCTGTCTGTCGCATTCAGGCTGCATGGCCATTCGAGTCACACCACCTCCAATCTCAGGTGGACCATCAGTGCTAGCTGGGGGGGGGCTTTATCAAACCCCAACCCCCAGTTTTTCCACCAATTTTCTCCCCATTTACCCTGGAGTCCAGGACAAGGTCAAACATGTGCGTGGAGGTGCACACGCAAGCCATGGCCCAAGTGACTCCATTCCTCCCATGCCTGGCCTAGTGCCTAGTCCCCCCTCAAATGCCTGCACCACCACCACACCTTCACATGGTGGCGGTCAAAGCCCAGGACAGCCAACCTCCCTATCCGAGAGAATAGAGCTACTGAGCAGCCGCCCAATCCTTACCCAGCCCCCAACTTGGCTGACCCGGCAACCTGTGCTTATCTCGAACATGGGTCACTGGTGTGTGGGAAGTGCGCACAGGCACCTCAGCCCTTCATGCCATGGGGCTAATCTTAATGAGATACTTAAAACAATGGATTACCTGGCATTTGGTCAGTCAGTGCAAGACGCCGGATAGTTTTACTAGGGATACAATATTTGAGACTCAATGATTATTATTATATAAAGGATACAAGTGTACTATCTGATTATGAAAATCTGAGATTATATAGACCCAAACTGGAAGACCAAAATCATGAATACTATCTTAAAATCTGTGAAAGAACTGAAGACAGAAAAGCCTTGTGTAAACTGAAACTACCCATTTTATGCAAGTCTGAAAATTGGTGGAATTTTAATGCATCCTTGGCAAGTAATCGATAATTGCTTATGTTCTGAAAACATTGGACTAACAGTTAAACATGTTCTGTTTCAATGCAAAACACTAACTAAGGAGCATAAGCAAGGGTTAGAACCAATTATGAAAAAAATGTCCCCGTCCAATAGTCGAGACAGTCTAATGGAACAACTATTATCCTTTGTAAATCAGACAGTACTTTCTGCTTTAGCAAAATTTTGCACTTTGATGTGTTTTAAGTTGAGCCAAGTGATACTGAAGAGTATATTTATATACTCACTGTTGTTGCTAGTTGTGGATAGGAAAATAGGATGGCAACATTGGGAAATCAATTTGAATTGTTTCTAACATAACCCATGTTTTATCTCTAAATTATGTTTTGTAATGTTTCTCTTGTAATATTAATACAAATACATGACGCTATACACATTTTACTAATAAAATTTGAACTTGAACTTTTGACACTCCTGTGTAGGTTAATACCACCACCAAGACTGTGGTCTCATGTACATGCTTAGGGGAACAGAACTGCAAACCAAAGGTGAGTGGTTCTGATACCGTGAGAATGTAAGTGAGACAACTTACAACCATAAGAGTGTTCTAGGTGGCAGCATTAATATATTATTGATCAAGCTTGATCAATAATATATTACTTTTTTTAAAAAAACCTTACCCTCATGTGCCTATTTCCAGGGCAGCTGTGTGAGAGACATTCTTCACAGAATAAGAGTGTCTCACATGCAGAGGAAAGAAGCTCTCCGATTGGTCAGGAGCATTCCCTTGATCTATAATAAACATTAAAGGGCCTTTCATGCAAACAGTTCTAAAGTTCTGATGTTCTAAGTTCAGCTGGCACAATTTACTTCCCTCTTGAGGTTTCTCTTATGTTTTATGAAGTAAAATATTTTAATTTTAAATCCAAGGTCCCCCTTTTTTTTTTATGAACAGAAGACTTTAACATGATTTAGAATTTGTTTACAGTTGCTCAGAATCGGATCAACGGAATCAGATTAATTGGATTCTGATCTGGTGTTCAGATTTCTGGAACTGAAGAACAGAAATTTTAAAAACAGTTAAATCAGACTTGGAATCAGAATCAGATTCCAAAATCCAGTTCTGAAATCTGTGAACCAATTTTGATTGCGTGCAAGATGTATAAATATTTACTTTTTATCTGCTAGAATTTTTAGGATTTCAGATTCCGATTCAGAATCAGCTATTCTGAAGTCCCAAAAAATTATATTGGAATAGATTTCAGGAAATCTGAGCACCTGTACATAATATAAGTAATAGGCCATGACAGGGTGTGCATTATATATAGAGGCCCAGATATTCAAAGGGTTGCGCCATGCGCAACACAGGGTTCTTAGCGTCTTGGAACTCAAAAATCGCCATTCTGCATGATATTCAGAAGGGGCCAGTTGCATCCAAAAACATGCTGAGCAACAGCGCAATGGAAATGAAGGCATGCGCAACCTAAGGGCCATGCATAAAGTGCGCAATGCGAGCATCGAACACTCATAATGCGCAAGAGTGGCTAGCCGGAAGTCATGCAGTAGGAATTGAGCCAAAATAAAAAGGCTAAAGGAAGTGGCGCAAGAACCCTAGCAGGCCGCAAACTGGGGAGAGAGAGACAGAGAGAGAGAGACAGGAGCTGGAAGGGCAGAGAGGGACAGTGGGTCCAGGAGGACAGAGAGGCCAGTGGGGTGCCTGGTGCAGTGGAAGCAGCAGTGGGGGCAGCGGGGTAACACAGGAACAGCAGCCGGGGCAGAAGCCAGGGAGATGGACAGTGCCAGCTTCCACATGGAAGCTGTAATGAGGGGTGAGACACCATGCTGCAGGGGCGTGGCCACGAGGGACCCATCGGTATGCCCCGACAGGTGGTATCGTGCCGCATCAGCCCGAGCTGTACACAGGCGTCGAGATTGTGGGCCAGTACCGCTGAACAGGGCAATACTGAGGCGGCTCTGCGAGCTGTGCAGTGATGTGATGCAGGCACCTCACGACGGAGTCACGCTCTGTCCGTGGAGACCAAGGTGACAGTCTGCATGTGCCTGCTCGCCACGGGCACCTTCCAGAGGCCAACAGGGACACCACAGGCATTACACAGTCGGCCACGTCACGCATCCTCACCCAATTCCTCAGCGCACTGCTGCCTCATGTGGTGGAGTACATCCATTTCCCCAGCACCGGCAGGCATACAACAAACATGCAGGAGTTCCACAGGGTAGCACGTATGCCTGGCGTGCCTAGGGGCCATAGACTGCACCCATGTGGGCTTCAAGATGCCACCTGGCCCCGACGGCCAGGCATATCGAACCAAAGGGGTTTTCCAGTGTCAACTGCCAGGTGGTGTGTGATGCCACTGGGCGCATTATCAATGTCTGTGCCACACACCCTGGTGGAGCACATGATGCCTTCATATGGCACCAGTCTGCACTGTGCCATCGATTGAGAGTGGGGACATCCCACGGGTCATCTAGTGGGTGAGTACACATGTATGGAATGCAAACACTGGGCAAGGGTGGAATGACACAGGTGCCATGGTAGTGGCACACAAGGATATGGGCAATATGGACCTGACATGACACTGATCTCCACTATCTCACACAGGTGACTGCGGATACCACTCCGTCCCTGGCTGCTCACACATGCAGCGCCCGACGACCCCAGCGCAGCTATGCTTCAATGAGGCACATGCCGCACACGTAACATCATAGAGTGGGTGTTTGGGATGCCAGGGCACGCCCGATGCCTGGACACCTCGGAGCCCTCACAGTACAGCCCCAAAAGGCCTGTGGGATATTCCTGGCCTGTTGCATCCTGCCAACATGGCCAAAGACCATGGGATAGCCGTACAGGTCCAAGAGGGGACAGCGATGGGGACGCCAGTGGCGCCGGTGATGTTAGTGATGAGCAGCCCCTAGGGACGGAGGGACCCCGACTGACCCGCAGGCCCAGCTGCACCGGGACACCATTGCAGAAGAGCACTACGCCCAACACAGGTAAGTCAAGGGGACATGTGCAGGCAACACTGTCCATGCACAAACCACAGGCACACAGGGGAACACACCGTGCATGAAGGTCAGGGGAGTTGAAGGTTCCAGGCATACCGACACACCATCAGAGAGGGGTGAGCACTCATATGGACACACACACACACCAGGCAGCATACATGGGCAGCAGCACAGCACTGCGGAAATGACATGCAACACACAGCACCACCAACCACCCCACCACCTGGACTGTCCACGACGTGTGTCAGGACCTGGGCACCCTTGCACCTTGGTGTACAGTGCAATGCAGGCATCATCATGCACACGCACCTGTGGACAGCAGTTGGGAAGTGTGCAGGTGGTCCGTGTGTCAGCTGGTGAGCAGAGCACCCAGCAGTGCACCCCACCATGACACACACATTGCATACAGGGCAGCACCAGACAGGGCCTGCACTGGGAGACAGCTCAGTCAGGTAGCACTGTCCCACGGCCACCACGGATGCACGGGCAGCCCCGCCGTGGCCCAGCAGCACTGGCAGGCTGAGCAGGGGCCACATCGGGTGGCGCTGGTGCACCACCAGGGGTCCCACTGTGCGAACGCGACCTTGCCTGCAGAGGGGTCTGCATCCTGCCAAACAAACTTGCACCAGGGGTGCTCGGGATGCCCAAAGCAGAACCCGGTGTCGACAGGTCTGGTGTCACACGACGCCGGGAACAGGGAGTGGAGAGCGCACTGTGTGGGGTGTGTGGTACAGGGGCACCTGACAGTGTGGCCAATGCGTCAGCGACAGAGACCACTGCCTGGGTCAGCCTGTCAATGGCAGCGGTCATCCGTCGCGCAAGGACCAGCTCGGCTCGGTCCCAGCACACTCCCTGCTATGCCGCTCCACGGACACAGACAGTGCCTCCACGGACCTTGCAACCCACCCCTGCAGCTGTGCAGAGCCCTGCAGCAGGCGGGTGTCGCGTCCAATGGGTACTGTGCCCCAATGGCATCGTGGACTCTAGGGTGTGGATCGGTCCTGGTGCACAGCACCCCCTTGAGGGTGGGCACCGTTCGCCAGGACCAGGTATGGGCGGATCAAAGGGCGGTGGACATGTGCCACTGCTTGACACTGTACCCCCAGACCTGGTGTGTGACTGCTGCTGCCGCCCCTCCAACTGCTGAGCCCCCAGGTCCACCTGTTCCACCTCCGTGCTGACAACAGTGCCAGACACCTGCACAGCCACTGGTGCTGCCCCACCTGTGCTGACAGGCACAGCCTGGGACTGTTCCAGCATGCTGGTACACAGGTGTGAACCAGAGGGGCCAGGGGCACGTGCTGGCCTGCCATGTGTCCGTCATGGGACACACACCTATCACTGCCCATTGCAGGCCTGCTATCATCAATGGTGCAGGTGCGTGCCACTGCCATAGGCACAGCATGCTGGCATGCCTGCATGCCTGACTGCTGTGACACAGGCTGTGCCCCCCTGCACCCGTATCACTGACACGGAGTTGTTGGCCCAGCATGCATGCTGCTGCAGTGCCTGCAGGCTGGTGGCGGAGGTGGATGGTCCTCCTCCATGTCCAGCAGGTCTGCATCACTGTCTGGACCCACCACCACCACCGTCTCCTGAAGGCGAGACAGGATCTGTAACAGAAAGAGAGTACATGTGAGTGCATGTGAACAACCCCCACAACACCACCATGTCATACCGTGCAGTGATGGGCTTCCACCTGTCTGGAATCCTCCACCTGATGCGCCCGCAATGGCACTCAGCTGCATGGCGCAACCAGTGTCTCCTCTGAGGGGTCAGCTGCAACACCACTGGTGGGCCCCACCAGTGCCAGCATGCGCCGCTGAAGGCTGCCACCTTCTCCTTCAGCCTCCTGCGGTCAGTCCCCATCTTCTTCTTGCATTCCTGCCCGGAGGCGCTGGTGGCTTCCGTGCAGGTTGGCCGACTACCCCTCCCATGCAGCTGCGGTTCCTGAGGGTGCCCCTCCGTCCACTCACTAGTGGCTCATCCTCCAGGTAGGCCTGGAAGAGGGCCTCCGTCTCTGCAGCGGTGAAGTTCGGCCTCCTCCTACGCCCGCCGTCCACACCCTCAGCTTGGCTCTGGTCAGTCATGGTGATCTGTATGGGTGGAAGTGGACACCTGTCACTGTGCAGTCGACAGCATTTCCCCATGAGCATAGCTGCCGGCCGGGGCGGAAGCCCCACGTTTCCACTCCGCATGGCAGATACTGATCGAAAGGGTGCCCTTTGTCCCTTCTAAATGCCCTTTCATGCTCAGCCCCTCAGCCTTTATCATCCTCCGCCCATGAGCATTGTCCTGAGCATCACACAGCATGTAACTCACCTCTCACCTGCAGTAACCAAATCTGGCCAGCACAACCCACTGTCGCATTTTTATAGCGCAACACATGCAAATGAGTTGTGGCGCAACTTTAATGACATGCTAATCGCGCCACTGCGCCTTTGAATAGCTGATCACATGATTTGCATATGTCGGCTGAATATCGCGTATTTGCACTTTGCGCAATACGGAAGGTCCGGCTGAGCCAATGGCGCAGGTTTGTGGCTGTGTGCCACACTGCATTGCACATGCCCAGACAGCTTACGCATGCGTCTATCGTGCTGCAGACCTGCTGAGCATGATAGGCGATTCAGACCAAGGCCACCATTGTGCCAGTGGCGCTACAGCACTGGGCACTATATGGCGCTGTGGCACTACTGCGCGATAGTCCACTGTGGCACTGGTGCTCAGCTTGGCAGTCGCGAAGGATGCCTATACATCCTATGGCGCTATGCGTAGCTTTGCGTCATTGCCGTGACCTTGTGTATGCCCTCTGACCCCTGGCGCTGTTGGCATGCCATGTGTACGTCCCTATTGCGCTGTCTGGTGACAGCGCCATGTAAGTGTCGGCTAGTTCGAACAAGCGATTGGAGCCTGTGGTGGTCTATTGCGCAACAACTCCACGTGAGGTTACGGCGCAGCAGGGCGCCATATTGCCTGCTGTAAAGTTGGTGCCATGGCTAGGAGGAGGGCGGTGTCCTGGAGCCAGCTTGAAGTGGCCAACCTGGTGGCCCTGGTGGAGCCCCACTGTGAGGCACTGTATGGTGAGGCCCCCCTCACCATGCCTAGGACCCACGTGTGGCAGCAAGTGGCCACTGACCTGGTGGAGGTCACTGGCCAGGGCCGGTCTGCTGAGCAGTGCCGGCACCGGTACAGTGACCTCCGCCGGAGGAGCCTGAACTCTTGGCTGCGTTCACGTGCCAGGCGGGCGTGGTGCCCTAGGCTGGTGAGTGACCATCTATGACCTATATTCTCTGTAGGGGTGTGTGTGTGCTTGGGTGGCTGTGCATAGGTGCCCATTTCCGGACCACGGTGGGCTGTGTCAGTGTTGGCAGCTGTGCGATGGATGGTTATGGCTGTGTGGGCAGGCACTCTCACTGGGGCAGGGGGCACTCTGCTTTTGAGTCACACTAATGTTTGTCTCAACATATGTCTCCCACAGGCCAGATTGTGAGGACACAGGGCCAGGGTGCGTGGGCGTGCCAGAGCCCTGGTGCGGGGTGTTGTGCCCAACAGCAGCAGCAGCAGCGTCAGACCCAGCTGCTGGAGGAGTGAGTATCATTACTTCATGGATGCTATTGCATGCTGGGGGCAAGACCACCAGCCATCGGGACACAACAAAGGGAGGTCATAATTCCACTATACAAAACACTAGTGAGTCCCCACACTGGAGTACAGTGTACAGTTCGAGAGACCATACCTACGTATGGACATGGACTGGGTGGAGAGGGTTCAGAGGAGGGCGACACGGATGGTGCATGGATTACATCACAAGTCCTATGCAGACAGGTTGACGGAACTGAACATGTACTCCCTGGAGGGGAGGAGGGTGTGGGGATATGATGGGGACATACAAGTATCTTACAGGGAGGAACAGAGTGCAGGAAAACAGTATTTTTAAGCGTAAGGATGTTCCAGGACTAGAGGGCATGGGATGAAGTTGGAGGGACGATTCAGAGGAAACATGAGAAAGTATTTCTTCACAGAGCGGGTGGTGGACAAGTGGAACACCCTGCCAGAGGAAGTGGTGGGGGCTGACTTGGTCACAGGATTTATGAATGCATGGGTTAGCCATAAAGAATTCTGGAGGTCAAGGGTAAGGGGCAACAGACTTATAGGACAACAGAGTGAACTTACAAGGTCAAATGGACAGACTGCGTGTCCCATAGGCCTTATCTGCCAACACTGTCTATGTATCCATGTATGTAGGCATGACACAGGTGACCTGCATCACAGTGCAGTATCACGCGGCGTCTGTATGCGTCACTGGTGGTCAGGCATGCACTGGGCACATAGCTGTGTAACTGGCATCGCACCACATTGCCACATCACTTGCCAGCCTAGTTTGTACTGTGATTGACGTGGGCAGTGTGTGTGGGCGGTGGTGCGCATAGCTGGTGCCGCCTGTTTGTGATGGCCATGTGCATGTTCACTGCGGGTGGGTGCATGCCATCACAGGTGCGGGACATTGGGCTATATGGCTTGCAGGTTGGGTGGTGTTCAGGGTTGTGGTCAGTCACAGCCATTGACTGTGTTCCCATTTTCCTAGGCCTCGAGGTTCTAAGGAGGATGCAGCGGGATGTCCGTCGCCTCACAGAGGTCAGCGTGGCAAGCCACAGGATCCTGCGAGCAATACAGAGGCATGGACGCCATCAGGGGCAGACTGGAATGGGGCGCCAGCAGGGGGAGGACCAGGAGCCAGCTGGGCCGTAGCCCGCATTACCCTTCCCACTTCTTCCATCCCTACCACCCTGCCTTCCCTCTCCAAGTTTTTAATCCCTCCCTCTTGAACACCCCTTCCTTGTACCCGTCCCCCCCCTTGTAAATAGTTTTTATTGTTCTTGTTGCACTATGTTTAATATACATTTCTATTTTGATATATGAATACTGTGTTGGTCTCTGATTTGTAGCTGGCTATGGGTGCTCAGTTGCAGGTGTGTACATGCCATCTGGGCTGGTATGGTCCTGGGTATGTGTGTGTGTGCATGTGTGTGCATGGGAGGTATCTCCAGCATGGCAGTGACTTTTGGTTGGTCTTGCCATCTGCGCCACCACTGCTGGGTGCACAGGGTGTGTCTGGCTTGTAGGCTTTTGTGTTGCATGGGGCTGGCGTGTGCTGGGGGTCTGTATGGTTTCCTGCAGTGCCAGTCACTGCACATGGGTGGTGTCTTGGGGTCACAGTGCAGGGTGCGCTGTGCGCATGAGGCTGATGTGCATTGTGGTTGTCAACCCCTGTGTAGCACTCTCCGCCTGCCAGTGGTTGTGCTGGGGTGTCAGGGCTCTGCTATGCTTTGTTGGCTTGTCCCCATGGGCACGTGGATCATCCGTCCCACCCCAGTGATGCTGTGCTGGGGTGTGCCGGTGTGGTGTGGGTTCTGCAGTGTGTTCCTGTGCCCATGTGGCATGGCTGGCAGGTGGGCCCCAGCCTGCCTCCCTGGATGTGCAGTTCCATTGCTCTGGGGGGCTGTGCTTGCGTATGGCAGCTCTGGAATGCTCAGCTGAGCTTCCATGGTTGCGCCATAAGCGCAACATTTTGGCTCAGCTTCTCCTTCCTGGTTGCGCGATGGCGCAGTATGTGCGATATTCAGACATTGGTTGCTTGCGCAATTTGCTCTGCTCCATGTTTGAATATCGCACCTGTTGCGCATTTGTGCAACTGGTTTACGCTTGCTCCTGCTGTTGCGCCAGTTTTGAGCGCAGTTTGAATATCCAGGCCAGAATAAAGTATGGGTCGGGGTGTGTAACGAGATTTTACACACACCGGAGTTGTGGGATTTTTATTTATTTTATTTATTTATTAAATTCTCGGATTACAAATACCTTTGAGCAGAAACTGCTCATTTACAAAGGTTCCACGTCAAAGGATGAGGTCAACATACATACAGAGGTAGTAAAAGAATGCACAATAAACAACCAAAACAACTAAAAGAAAAAATAAAGATACTCAGTTATAACATACTTTGAGATAATATTCATAAAACGAGCAGCTTGAGTAGGCAGCTGGCTGCGGTAACAATAAGAGAAAGAGGGCACCACAGGCAGTTAGTATTGCAGGCATGCGACCGGGAGAGGAAGTTGGCAGGATAATGGGCCACTGTCCGATGGTAGTGGCGAAGCCCGAGGGGTTTGTGAAAAGCATCCCACAGCGAGGGTGTGTGTAAAAATCGAGTTTGACACCCCGACCCATTTTTTATTTTATATAATTGCTGGGTTTGCCTTTTTTGCCTCAGCAATTATATAAAATAAAGAGGTCTGTGTCTCCTGCCAGTGTATGCCAAAGTTGGTCCTTTTACTGCGGTGCCGAGATTTTTGTATTTAAAATTTTTTTTTTCCCCCGATTTCTTCAGGTCTTTCTGTGCAGGGTATAACGGGGAGAAAAGAAGAGGACTTACCCCGAGTTGTTCTGGTGGTTTGGTTTGGTAACATGGGCGAGGTGTGCTCATGTCTGGTAGATGCCATGGAGCGATGTGCAGAGGAAGGAAATCGCAAGTATGCCGTCGTTATAAATGCTCCTTTATAACGGGCAATTATGCCACGGTTTCCTTATGGAAAAAGGCAGAGCCGGTAATTAAAGGATTTTAATGCACACCCCTAGGGTGTAGTAAGGCATGAGGCCAAAGTTTGAGTGTCCTCATGCGCATGGGAAGTGCATTAAATACAGAATAATGCATGGGGTGGTGTGTTTAACAAGATTTTACACACACCCGAGGTGCTGGATGCTACATAAAGCCTAAGAGTGAAGCTCAAGGGGTTTATTAACGCATCCAACACTGAGGGGCATGTGTAAAATCTAGATTTAAACACGCCACCCCATGTTTAATTTTATATAATTGCTGGGGAGCATTTTCTTGCCACAGCAATTATATAAAATAAAACTGCAGTGGTCCAGTCGGGCTGTGAAACACTGACAGCGGTCTGCAGCCGAGTGGCTGCTGAAACCTTTTTTCTTTTATTTTTAAAATGTTTATCCAAGAATCAGAGGAAAGACTGAAGTTTTGAACTGCTGAGAACATAGGCAAGTTTGATGTTATTTTTTAAACACTTACCTACTGAGTGGTGACAGTAGCGGCCAAGAATCCAGTCGTGGGACAGCGGTGGCAGGCACATGCTTGGAGCAAGGGAAACCTGGGTGTGTTTGCCATTAAAACCCACAGGTTATAACGGTGAATTATAACTGGGTTTCCTTTGGGAAACACTCCCAGTTATTATAATCCTATAATGCACACCCCAGAATGGCTCATTACACTTATAAAATGGCTCTAAGTAGTTTTTCTAAGGGAAAATGAAATGTGGCATCTGATTGCGTGTTTATGGAGATTTAAGGCACAGTCACATGATGTCTCTCAGCAGATGGAATTTCTAGATTTTTCCTGCCTTCTCAAGTTATCTGTCAGCTTCACTTCACAGTTCTCTTACCCAAAGGGCATGAAAAGCACTCTTATGACCATAGGAAATGCCAAGCGTACATATAAAACATGACTCTGGAACTCCAAGACAAGTATCTCCTACTGTGTCAGCCCCAGGGATACATGCTCAGCAGGATTTCCTGGCTGGGATTCGATGGGAATTATGGGATACCAGGAAGATGTTTTTGAATTAGTCGCAATCTCTCATTCATTTTTACCATTTCTCCTTAATATCTTAGGCCTCCACCCCATATCATGAACTGTTGCAACAATATTATAAAACAGCAGGGAAAACACCAATGCTATTGGCTGAACCAAGTCACATGATCACAAGTTAAGATTTGTCTTACCACACAGCTGGCTGTCAATCACATTAGTAATTGTATTTCATACTTACAGAACATCTGGCTGAGACATTTTTCTGATGAAAGCAGCTATTTGATGAGCAACTCCATTTCCAAAGATAAGCAGTACATCAATCCTGCATGCATACCTCTCAACTCCAAGTGAGGTAGTGAGTGGAGGTCTGTGCCAGCCACTGTCTGCTGATCTGCCAGTAGCTCATGATGGTCTCAGGATGGGCGAGTTGGGAGGATGGGTATGGGGGTGTTGGATACTGAATGGGTGGGCCAGGAAGGGGTGGGGCTACTGATACTGTAATAGGAACAGGGTGGAAGAGGGTACCACTGAACTACCAGGATGTTTCTAATTCTGTCGGGATTGGGTGGGAAAGTGGAGTACCACTGGATAACCAGGAATGTTTTAGGTTTGTTTGGGGATTGGACATGGGATGGGAGACTATTAGACTACCAGGGCTTATTCTCAGTTCATCATGGGGTTCAGGCAGTGGGACCCCCCTTGACTTCCAGGGCATTTACTCACTTCATATCGGGGATTGGTTGGGTGGAGAGTCATGTACCACTGTGTGGGTTGTTAAAGGTGATAGGAAACAGTTTGTATACCTCTAATGCCCACCTGGTTTCCTTATAGTGTCTACCCAATATTCTGATATAGTTTTGACCTTTTTTGTTCAGGATACCATTAGGTGCTTGGCTGGGACCTACATTTGCACATCCCCAGTCTGGACCTCGGTCCTTGTGCCAGCATCCTCAGGGGGCAGGGTTTCCAGTGACCAAAGGAAGACACGTTACATAAAATCCAGCCCCCGCACTTGTGAAGTATGATCCCCCATGCAGGGAGAGAATGGCGCCCCGCATGGTTGGCATAGCTGTCACCGAGCCCTGGCCGGGAGTGGGCAAAAAAATACGCTATAAAAAAAAAATCTAATTTGTTTTGCCACTGTAACTACTCTGAATCTCTCCCTCTGCAGCAGATGCTGCTGTCTCTTTTCATGCTGCCTGAACATTCTATGACATCAGTAACACCATTCCAGGCCAGTCAGATGAATAGCACGCAATATTATGACTGATGTCATGGAATGCCTCCGAAAACAAGAGCAGTAGCTACTGAGGAGAGTGACACTATGTAGATCAGAGGGCGCCCCAAAGCCTAGATTATTTATCAAAAATTGGTCAGAGCATATCAGAATACATAACTGGCATGGAAAGAAAAATGGGAGGGGCAATTAACTATGTAACATTTATTTCCCATCACCTTTAAAGGTAAGTTTGAAGAAGCAGTAAATAGTCCTGCCAGGGCAGTATTTTACTGCCTCCAAAATCTGCCGAATTTACCACTGCACCCCATATGCAAGACAGATCCCTCATTTGCATGTGTGAAGTGACGTATGTAACATGATAGCTCTATCCACTGTGCACTGGGGCACTTTGAATCTGTCCCCACCCCATTTGAGCACCCTTTGCCCAGTTAGCATGGCACTATTCATGTTATCTCACATTAACCTTGGAACATCAGGGCCCATGTTTCTCGGACTTCATCTGCTTCTGCCTGCCAGTCCACATGTGATGTCATAATTCTCCGTTTGTGAATCACAGTTGGTTGCCAAGGAAATAGTTATGATGTCACAGGCAGGAAATTATGACATCACATGTAGACAAGTGGCAGGAACAGATAAACTCCAAAGAGTATAGTTCATGTTTGCATATAAATTTCATTAATAACATGGAATAATAGGAAAATAAAAACAGGAAATCAAGGAACTCTACCTTGGTGTAAGATTTCTATGCTTTTTTCTAGAGCTGTCACAGGGTCTTTACTTGAACCCCTGGTGGTAAACTGAGGGATGTTACTCAAAATGTGGACAGCTAAGAGTTATGCCTACATAAGCCCCCACACACAAATCGACCAACTTCTTTTGGCCTCCCAAACATCCACCAACTTTCAAAACCTCTCCTGCCTCAAGGCCAGTTAACTGAAGGAAAGCAATCCTGGTTCAGTATTCAGTCCAAGGGAAGTACACTACAATTCTGTAAGGGAAACAGTGGCATGTGACTGCTGGGGGTGGCAACTCAATAGCAGTTTCATTTGCTGATGACAGTATGTCAGACCTGGATGAGAAGTCTCCAAAGTACTGCAATTCAGCCAAAGTCCTAGGCACTGCCGATGATGCCTAGAGCTACACAACACCAGAACTAGGGCTGAACTGCAACTATGGTGCCACCATTGTGTATAACTAGCAAGGCATGCTGGGAATTATAGTCCAGCCATAACTGAAGAGAAAATTCTTGCAAGCAGTGACTGCTTTAGAGAAAAACTCTTTCCCAGGGAAACTGGCAGAGGGGTCCTGCAGGAGGCATCTCAGGGTGCAGGGCGTGTGCTTGTTGGAGACCAGAGAGGAGCAGGGAGATGTGACGGAGACCTTCGGATGCCTAAAGGGTGTTAAATAGGTGAACTGCAGGGAACTTTTAGGCTGAAGTACTAGCTCATGATCATGTGGACATGAGTGAAGACTGACAGGAAAGGAGGTTTGGGAGGGACATGAGGAGGTATTGTTTTGTCAGGGGGGGGTTGAGCTATGGAGCAGTCTGCTAGCCGAGATGGTGGGTGCTAAAGCCATTGGTGGTTTAAGTGGAGCTGGGATAGAACAAAGGGTATGGTGGTTGAGAGAGGCAGTACAAACTGAGAGGTAAGTGGGGGGATGGGTGGGGCTTGGACCCTGAAGGGACAGTAGGTCCCAGGGCTAAATAGGGAATACAGGCAGACTGGATGAACCATTGGTCTTTTTTTACCATCATGGTCTGTTTTTACGTAAAATGCTTTAGCATTTAATCCTGGCCTTCTGGGTAGTGGGTACTCAGGTTGGTGATAGAGGTGGCTTTGAATAACATCCCCACAGCATGCAATATTGGGGCACTACATCCATTTGCAAACTTACAGTTGGTCCAACAGAACCAATGGGACCTCTTTGTCCTTCACTGCCTTTCGGTCCTGGCATTCCCTGGAATCCCTAAACAAGCAGAGATGGTTTAGTTAACAAGTAAAGCAGGAAAACAATAAGTCCTAAGCAACATTTTGCAGAATTCCTGATTCAGTAAAGCACAGGGTGGGCATGTTTTGGCAAATGTATTTTGTGTGAACACATTTGCAAAACAAGATTTTAATGGGACAGGGAAAGAAAGGAATTGATTGACAGACCAGTTCTTTTTCCAGACTTTCTGACTGCACTTCAGAGTTAGGGCTCATGTTGGATAATGGATGCCACTCGGCACTTTTGCTCCCTACATTTCTGTCTCAGTGCTCTGTGTGTGTGTGTGTGTGTGTGTGTGGTGGGTGTGTGATGAGTGTGTGTGTGTCTCTTTACATATATAGATATACATATATGCATATATCCCTCTTTCTCTCTCCTTTTTCTTTCTCACACTCAGTAACTCTTACCACCCTCTCCCTCCTTTCCCTTTCCTCTCTCCAATTGCTCCGTCCCTCTCCATCCCCCCCCCCTTCTTTCTTTCTCCATAAGTTTTCTCTTTATTAATATGTCTCTTTTTGTGTGTGGTTTAACGTCTTGGGCTTGACTGACCAGGAGGGTCAAAATGACTAATACTAGAACTCAGCACATATACCCACCCATAATTACATCATTACATTAATGCCATACTGCTGATTTAAAGGGTTTGAGATGCACTCCTCATGGTTGGATGGACACAAAGTCAAAGGTGAAGTGTTCTTTCACTGCTGGAAAGTGCACCTCAGAACCTTAAACTATAATCTGGAGCCTTCCTTCTTTGCTTCCTTCCTTCCTTCCTCAGGACTTTTGTGCTCAAGAATCCATTTTCAAGGTGTCCAAGTCAAACAAGGTTGCACACAACATGAGGTCAGTATAATTAGAACTAACAACTGGAATCAACAAGCATTAAGCTAGATGTTAGAGTAATGAGCTGTGAATAGCTTGGTACATCCAGCAGACCTGGATTTGAGTCCCACAACCTCTACAACATACTGTGTGACTATAAGCAAGTCACTTAACCTCCCCACTGCTCCCCAGTTGCCCCTGAAAATAGGCACTTGTACCTAGTTGGTCTTACCTGGTTACCAAAGAATAAAACAAGAAAAAAACATATTACAAAAAGAATGTGCAGTGAGGATAGCATCAGCAACACAGCAGGTAAAAAAGTAACAGCAAGTATCACAAGCATGAACAAATAACACAAGGTGTGTGCAGTCTGATAGGCTTCAAAAGTGACAAACTACAAGAACTGTGGATGGCAACAATGGGGTTGAGGTGCAGATATCAGACTTAGGTCCACTAGGTGGTAAACTAGTGTTTGATATGGACAAGGCACTAGTCACACATGGAGATAGGTTTCTGCAATAGGTGAGCTATGACTTGAGCCTTGAAAGGGGCATCGTGGGGAGAGCAGTAATTGCCATGGCCAAGGATCTCCAAGTTTTGACTGCTCTAGATACGAAAGAGCGCTGTCCCAGTGATATTTGCCTGAGGGACAGGAGCAATGTATTGGTCACCAATGGAATGAGCTCCATAGTTGTTGCTGATCGGAGAAAAGTGGTTGTGGACACCCAGTGATATTTGGCTGAGAAGGGCTCTTCATTGAGGGTAACTCAGAGGTGGAAAGGTAACCAGTTGGAGGAGATGTAAAGGTCACATTGATGGGAGTCAGGTGTCTTGTTGAATGGAAATCTGCAAGCACAGTTGAAGGTGACAGAGATTCTACTGACAATAGAGTTGTTGGCGGCTGAGTAGATTTCTGCTCCATAGTCAATTACTGAGACGATGAGGCTGGAGACTAGGAGGGGGTTTTTTTTCACCTCAGTGGTAAGGTTTGGCCCATTTCTGAATAGCAAGCCAAGTCACTGGTGGATATTTCTGACCAAGGAGTCAGCATATGAAGTGAAGGACACGGTTAACTCCAGGGGCACAATTTGTAAAGCCTCACCATTGGCACAAGCTTTGGGGGCACCGACGATATGGAGCACGGGGCTTGCAGCACTCTCCCAGCCAACAATCGTGATGTTTGCTCCCATGCACTAATTGCCACAAGTTTGATCAACCTTTTCTGGTCTAGCTTGTGGCAATCCCGGGGACCTGTTTTGTGTTGCTTGCACCAAAGTTTGTATGAAAGCTATCATGAACTGGGTAAACTGTTGCAACTGCAACCGACCTACCAAAATCGGGCGCAGCTGCGACAAAGGGGATTGGTGCAGCTGCATCAAAGTTGGGGGTTAACGCAGGACTTGATACAAGCCATGAGCCACCCATTAAAAATTGAGCCCCAGGTGTATACCCAGATACTTGAAGACGTGGACTTGCAGGATGGGGTCCCTAGACAAGGTTGTGATGTAAACAAAATGGCAAGAATGGCCTATGTGCAGCCTTTCTACAAAGGAGATTTAATAAATAGACCAATGCAGTTTCATGCATGCAGCAAAACAGCGATTTTTTTGCATTATATTATTAGAGGTGATTAAATAGTCCATTTTGCCTCCATTAACTCATTCTATCTGATGCTGCCATTTTTGGGTCAGGTTAAGCAATGGATGACTCTGACACCATATGGTGCTAATGAGTATAATTAGGGAGCAGTTTGACATATTGCATCTGCTGGTGGTTCTGATTAGCTGCTCAATCCCACCTTGTGCTGGTGTGTGAATGTAGTGGTGGTACTGCTGATTAGAAGCTAAAACAGCTGTGGTGGCGGGATGTGCTTCTCTGAAGAGAAAAAGAGGAAGTGAGAGAGAAGACTGAGCGACACAAAGAGAGGGGGTGAGCGACTCAGTGGAAGGCAGGCAAGTTAGTTTTGAAAGCTGGTGTGTGAGTGTCATGACTCTTTTTCTTCATTTGTTTTCTTTGCCTGCCATCCCTGGTCCTGGCAGCATCCTCCCAGCCTTATCATCAACCTATATCATCGACTTATGGGTTAACCACTTGAAAAGAGCCATATCGCCAGATGGCCAGCCACATAGGGTACTGAGGTGCCTGCAGAGGATGCTGGGTGAGGCAGGGATTTATCCTTCATTTTCTCTCCCAGGGCATCTGTGAGTGACACGTGGACACATGTGTATACTGGTGCACTTGCATGTTGCATCAGTGTGCGCCCCCACCCCCACGGCTGCTGATCCTGTCGATACTGCCACACAGCCTCTCCTAGGTGGTAAGCAAATGACATGACTCAGAATCCACCTTCCCCAAGGGAGGAAAGACAACTTGGGACACTCCATCCTCCCTCACCTGTCCATACCCCAAGATGACCTTGGTCCATTACCAAACCTGGGTTGTCAGCAGGACTGGAGGTAAGGTGGCAGCACCTCAGCCCTCCATGGCACTGACTGGCAAAGTGTAGTGAATTTTAACACAGGTGGCTGGTAATTAAGTTTTCCTAAGAACTACAGTGTGTATATCACAGGTTAAACCACTGTCAGGTTATGTATTTTGGCCAATGACATTTCTAGATCCTTACTTGTCATTTTATAATCATGGATGTTTCTGAACTGCTGCCAGCTGCAGTATGACAGGGAGATCCTGGCACTCTTGAGGACCAACCTTTTCTTAAATCTGTTGCAACAGTTCTATTTCTTAGCCTAATCTATCCTTTACAATTTCTAGTCCATAACCTATGGGCACCCCCTCTCCCCTTTCTTGACTATGCTATAGTGTCCTCTTTAATTTTCATTTTCCCTCTCAGGTCCTCGTACAAGGAGGTTATTGTGGTGATCTCTGAGTCGATGTAAAACAACAGTCTGTCTTCCTCACTGGATTTAGTATGCAATAGCACTATGTCATGAAATACTTTGATGTACATGCCTTATGTGTATGAAACCTATGCCCTTTAGCACCATGCATTCCTGCTTTAAGCTGAACCAGCCTAAAATTCCATGGTGATTTGTATATATACCATGGTGCTTTGCATTATGGGGTATGTGTGATGTTGTGTTTTCTTGAAACTTGGCTTTATTGCCAATGCCCTTTGGGGTAACCCTTCCTTCAGTGCTTCTGCACTGAGTTCTTTATCTTTAGCATGTTTTGGGTTTTCCTTTTGAGCTCCCATCACCCGAACACACAAGACCAACATAGGGAATGAAATAAATTTCACTAAAGAAATAGGGCCAGTAGGTGCTGACTAAGTCGGAGGAATGACATGCATAATTTGTTGATGCAAACTGATGTATTGAAGAAGGCATATGCCATTGCTTAATGTTATCCTTGTGTTTTAAATAAACATCACAAAGCCGGTCTGCTGGTGCAGTGGCTGGATTTCTGCTTATGGGCGCCAGCAACCTGGGTTCAGGAATGGACCCAGGTCTCTGGAAGGACCCTTGGGAGAAGGATGGGCGTCCCATGGACTGCTCTCCTTCTCCGGGAGAGGACACTGTCCAGCGTTTGATGGAACCCAGGAATAGGTTGGGGGCACCACAGCTACTGGTGCTTGACAGAATTCGGGGGCAGGGCAGACACACAATGTCATTGCACGTCCCCACCTCCTGGATGGGGGACAAAAAGGGGAAGAAAAAAACACCCTGCTTCCACCACCTTGATGACACCCGCTCCGGCTGGATTGACTCTCAGGCTGACTCCCGCCTCTCCCACGTTCGTGGTGCCCTTGGCACAGAGTGCCATGACCTCGCCCTGTGGGGCAAACCAGGAGGTCTAGGGAGGATGGCTAATATGAGTAGCCGCAGCCAGAGTCTGTGACCAGGCAGATGGTCCTGGTGGTAGGGGACAGCAGCGGCAAAAATACAGAATTAAAAAAAATTAAAAAAATAAACATCACACAGAGATTGTGTGTTGAACCTTAAGTTCTGTGTCTGGTCCATCTGTTATCCCACAACCCCTCCACATGCAGGTAACCCCAATACTTTGCTCAAAGGCTCATTATATGGGCCACCATGCTGTGAAGGATGATAACTGTTCACCGTCCTTCCCCTTTAAGAAACAAGTTATAGTTATGATGTTACTTACCCTCAGACCTGGGGGACCAGGGCTCCCAGAGGTGCCCTCCTGTCCTCTCATTCCCTAAATGTAAACAAATATAATTACAGTGGTTAACTACCAACTAGAATCTCTCAGAGCTGTAAAAATACAGACAGAAAAAAAATCACTGATAGATGAATGGATAGTACAGAGATAGAGAAAGAGAGAGACATAGGATAAAAAGAGCAGACTGACAGAAAAGACTGAAAGACACAACTCTAGAAATGAACAGAGACAGACAGTGTCAGGGTTCAGTTTTCACATGCTTTCCTCTGCGCCTGGAAGATCAGAAAGTTGAGGCTTCTAATCACACACCAGCGACTTGGGCTCATACCCAGTACTGACACTGCAGTGCTGCATTAGGGATGGGGGCTGCACTGTTGAGGTACCACCCTTCGTCACTTCTGCCCATCTCTGGTGCTGTCCAGGTGGAAGAGGAGGCAGTGTAGTCTGCTGATTAGAGTTCTGGGTTGGGAACTGAGAGGCTGCAGGTTCAAACCTTGCTAGAGCCAACTGCTCACTGTGTGACCTTGGGCAAGTCACTTAACTCCCAGTGCTCCAGTCCAAATAGCTGCAGAAATTACTAGGAGCTGGGCCCCACTTGAAAAAAGATGTTACATCCATCCCAAATGGGTTAGCATGGATAGATGCATTTTTTAATAAAATTAAAAGTTGTAGATCCCATGACACTTAGTGTAGCGCAGTTAAGGATGCCAGAGTGAAACAGAGAGTGTGCAGAGTGACATTAACCAGTAAAAAAACAGCTTGAGTCAGAGAAAGTAAGAATGGGGAGACAGTGAGAGTGAGAGAGAGAGAGAGAGAGAGAGGCATGAGTAAGCCAAGAAATACCGAGGTTAATCTAATGCTAACTTCTGTCGGATCAAATTAGTGTCAAACAGAAAATGTACGTGGCCTGTGACAAGCCTGAAACCAGTGAGCATGCATTCCTCCTGCCAGAAACAACAAAATGCCATTAGTCACTGTGGCTTGGGATGCGCACAGCTTTATGAGTCAGTACAGCTTGGTGTAACACTAATGACTACGGGTCAGCAGGATATGGGTTCAGGTGGATGCCATACTGCTACTTAGTCTGCTACCCAACACTGACTGTGCAGTACAGTACAGTACAGGCATGGGCTCCTAGCCCACACTGTGCAGTACAGTACAACTGAGGAGTGGAGCATGGGCTCCTAGCCCACACTGACTGTGCAGTATAGTACAACTGAGGAGTGGGGCATGGGCTCCTAGCCCAAACTGCGCAGTACAGTACAACTGAGGAGTGGGGCATGTGCTCCTAGCCCACGCTGACTGTGCAGTACAGTACAACTGAGGAGTGGGGCATGGGCTCCTAGCTCACACTGTGCAGTACAGTACAACTGAGGAGTGGGGCATGGGCTCCTAGCCCACACTGTGCAGTACAGCACAACTGAGGAGTGGGGCATGGGCTCCTAGCCCACACTGTGCAGTACAGTACAACTGAGGAGTGGGGCACGGGCTCCTAGCTCACACTGACTGTGCAGTACAGTACAACTGAGGAGGCATGCCCTAGCCCACACTGACTGTGCCGCATAGTACAACTGAGGAGTGAGCATGTGCCCTAGCCCACGCTGACTGTGCAGTACAGTACAACTGAGGAGTGGGGCATGGGCTCCTAGCCCACACTGTGCAGTACAGTACAACTGAGGAGTGCGGCATGGGCTCCTAGCCCACACTGTGCAGTACAGCACAACTGAGGAGTGGGGCATGGGCTCCTAGCCCACACTGACTGTGCAGTACAGTACAACTCAGGAGTGGGGCATGTGCTCCTAGCCCACACTGACTGTGCCGTACAGTACAGTACAACTGAGGAGTGGGGCATATGCTCGTAGCCCACGCTGACTGTGCAGTACAGTACAACTGAGGAGTGGGGCACGGGCTCCTAGCTCACACTGTGCAGTACAGTACAACTGAGGAGTGGGCATGGCCCTAGCCCAGCGACTGTGCAGTACAGTACAACTGAGGAGTGGGGCATGGGCTCCAGCCCACACTGCAGTGCTAGTACAACTGAGGAGTGGGGCATGTGCTCCTAGCCCACACTGACTGTGCAGTACAGTACAACTGAGGAGTGCAGCATGGACTCCTAGCCCACACTGTGCAGTACAGTACAACTGAGGAGTGGGGCATGGGCTCCTAGCCCACACTGACTGTGCAGTACAGTACAACTGAGGAGTGGGGCATGGGCTCCTAGCCCACACTGACTGTACAGTACAACTGAGGGAGGGCACGGGCTCCTAGCCCACACTGACTGTGCAGTACAGTACAACTGAGGAGTGGGGCATGTGCTCCTAGCCCACACTGACTGTGCAGTACAGTACAACTGAGGAGTGGGGCATGTGCTCCTAGCCCACGCTGACTGTGCAGTACAGTACAACTGAGGAGTGGGGCACGGGCTCCTAGCCCACACTGTGCAGTACAGTACAACTGAGGAGTGGGGCATGTGCTCCTAGCCCACACTGACTGTGCAGTACAGTACAACTGAGGAGTGGGGCATGGCCTAGCCCACACTCGTGAGTACAGTACAACTGAGGAGTGGGGCATGGGCTCCTAGCCCACACTGTGCAGTACAGTACAACTGAGGAGTGGGGCATGGGCTCCTAGCCCACACTGTGCAGTACAGTACAACTGAGGAGTGGGGCATGGGCTCCTAGCCCACACTGACTGTGCAGTACAGTACAACTGAGGAGTGGGGCATGTGCTCCTAGCCCACACTGACTGTGCAGTACAGTACAACTGAGGAGTGCAGCATGGACTCCTAGCCCACACTGTGCAGTACAGTACAACTGAGGAGTGGGGCATGTGCTCCTAGCCCACACTGACTGTGCAGTACAGTACAACTGAGGAGTGGGGCATGGGCTCCCAGCCCACACTGTGCAGTACAGTACAACTGAGGAGTGGGGCATGTGCTCCTAGCCCACACTGACTGTGCAGTACAGTACAACTGAGGAGTGCAGCATGGACTCCTAGCCCACGCTGTGCAGTACAGTACAACTGAGGAGTGGGGCATGGGCTCCTAGCCCACACTGACTGTGCAGTACAGTACAACTGAGGAGTGGGGCATGGGCTCCTAGCCCACACTGTGCAGTACAGTACAACTGAGGAGTGGGGCATGGGCTCCTAGCCCACACTGACTGTGCAGTACAGTACAACTGAGGAGTGGGGCATGGGCTCCTAGCCCACACTGTGCAGTACAGTACAACTGAGGAGTGGGGCATGGCTCCTAGCCCACACTGACTGCAGTACAGTACAACTGAGGAGTGGGCATGGGCTCCTAGCCCACACTGTGCAGTACAGTACAACTGAGGAGTGGGGCATGGGCTCCTAGCCCACACTGACTGTGCAGTACAGTACAACTGAGGAGTGGGGCACGGGCTCGCCCACACTGTGCAGTACAGTACAACTGAGGAGTGGGGCATGGCTCCTAGCCCACACTGACTGTGCAGTACAGTACAACTGAGGAGTGGGGCATGTGCTCCAGCCCACGCTGACTGTGCAGTACAGTACAACTGAGGAGTGGGGCATGGCTCCTAGCCCACACTGTGCAGTACAGTACAACTGAGGAGTGGGGCATGTGCTTCCAGCCCACACTGACTGTGCAGTACAGTACAACTGAGGAGTGCAGCATGGACTCCTAGCCCACACTGTGCAGTACAGTACAACTGAGGAGTGGGGCAGGGCTCCTAGCCACACTGACTGTGCAGTACAGTACAACTGAGGAGTGGGCATGGGCTCCTAGCCCACACTGTGCAGTACAGTACAACTGAGGAGTGGGGCATGGGCTCCTAGCCCACACTGACTGTGCAGTACAGTACAACTGAGGAGTGGAGCACGGGCCCCTAGCCCACACTGTGCAGTACAGTACAACTGAGGAGGGGCATGGCTCCTAGCCCACTGACTGTGCAGTACAGTACAACTGAGGAGTGCAGCATGGACTCCTAGCCCACACTGTGCAGTACAGTACAACTGAGGTGGGGCATGGGCTCCCTAGCCCACACTGACTGTGCAGTACAGTACAACTTAGGAGTGGGGCATGGGCTCCTAGCCCACACTGACTGTGCAGTACAGTACAACTGAGGAGTGGAGCATAGGCTACTAGCCCACACTGACTGTGCAGTACAGTACAACTGATGAGTGGGGCATGGGCTCCTACCTCACACTGTGCAGTACAGTACAACTGAGGAGTGGGGCATGGGCTCCTAGCCCACACTGTGCAGTACAGTACAACTGAGGAATGGGGCATGGGCTCCTAGCCCACACTGACTGTGCAGTACAGTACAACTGAGGAGTGGAGCATGTACTCCTAGCCCACACTGACTGTGCCGTACAGTACAACTGAGGAGTACAGCATGGACTCCTAGCCAACACTGTGCAGTACAGTACAACTGAGGAGTGGGGCATGTGCTCCTAGCCCACGCTGACTGTGCGTACAGTACAACTGAGGAGTGGGGCATGTGCTCCCAGCCCACGCTGACTGTGCAGTACAGTACAACTGAGGAGGGGCAGCATGGCCCAGCCCACACTGTGCAGTACAGTACAACTGAGGAGTGGGGCATGGGCTCTAGCCACACTGACTGTGCAGTACAGTACAACTGAGGTGGGGCATGGGCTCCTAGCCCACACTGTGCAGTACAGTACAACTGAGGGTGGGGCATGGGCTCCTAGCCCACACTGTGCAGTACAGTACAACTGAGGAGTGGGGCATGGGCCTAGCCCACACTGACTGTGCAGTACAGTACAACTGAGGAGTGGGGCATGTGCCTCAGCCCACACTGACTGTGCAGTACAGTACAACTGAGGAGTGCAGCATGGACTCAGCCCACACTGTGCAGTACAGTACAACTGAGGAGTGGGGCATGTGCTCCTAGCCCACACTGACTGTGCAGTACAGTACAACTGAGGAGTGGAGCATGGGCTCCTACCCCACACTGTGCAGTACAGTACAACTGAGGAGTGGGGCATGGGCTCCTAGCCCACACTGACTGTGCAGTACAGTACAACTGAGGTGGGCATGTGCTCTAGCCCACGCTGACTGTGCAGTACAGTACAACTGAGGAGTGGGGCATGGGCTCCTAGCCCACACTGTGCAGTACAGTACAACTGAGCAGTGGGGCATGTGCTCCTAGCCCACACTGGCTGTGCAGTACAGTACAACTGAGGAGTGCAGCATGGACTCCTAGCCCACACTGTGCAGTACAGTACAACTGAGGAGTGAGGCATGGGCTCCTAGCCCACACTGACTGTGCAGTACAGTACAACTGAGGAGTGGGGCACGGGCTCCTCGCCCACACTGTGCAGTACAGTACAACTGAGGAGTGGGGCATGTGCTCCTAGCCCACACTGACTGTGCAGTACAGTACAACTGAGGAGTGGGGCATGTGCTCCTAGCCCACGCTGACTGTGCAGTACAGTACAACTGAGGAGTGGGGCACGTGCTCCTAGCCCACACTGTGCAGTACAGTACAACTGAGGAGTGGGGCATGTGCTTCTAGCCCACACTGACTGTGCAGTACAGTACAACTGAGGAGTGCAGCATGAACTCCTAGCCCACACTGTGCAGTACAGTACAACTGAGGAGTGGGGCATGGGCTCCTAGTCCACACTGACTGTGCAGTACAGTACAACTGAGGAGTGCAGCATGGACTCCTAGCCCACACTGTGCAGTACAGTACAACTGAGGAGTGGGGCATGGGCTCCTAGCCACACTGACTGTGCAGTACAGTACAACTGAGGAGTGGTACACGGGCTCCTCGCCCACACTGTGCAGTACAGTACAACTGAGGAGTGGGGCATGTGCTCCTAGCCCACACTGACTGTGCAGTACAGTACAACTGAGGAGTGCAGCATGGACTCCTAGCCCACACTGTGCAGTACAGTACACCTGAGGAGTGGGGCATGGGCTCCTAGCCCACACTGACTGTGCAGTACAGTACAACTTAGGAGTGGGGCATGGGCTCCTAGCCCACACTGACTGTGCAGTACAGTACAACTGAGGAGTGGAGCATAGGCTACTAGCCCACACTGACTGTGCAGTACAGTACAACTGATGAGTGGGGCATGGGCTCCTACCTCACACTGTGCAGTACAGTACAACTGAGGAGGGGGCATGGCTCCAGCCCACACTGTGCAGTACAGTACAACTGAGGAATGGGGCATGGGCTCTAGCCCACACTGACTGTGCAGTACAGTACAACTGAGGAGTGGAGCATGTGCTCCTAGCCCACACTGACTGTGCCAGTACATACAACTGAGGAGTGCAGCATGGACTCCTAGCCACACTGTGCAGTACAGTACAACTGAGGAGTGGGGCATGTGCTCCTAGCCCACTGACTGTGCCGTACAGTACAACTGAGGAGTGGGCCATGTGCTCCTAGCCCACGCTGACTGTGCAGTACAGTACAACTGAGGAGTGGGGCATGGGCTCCTAGCCCACACTGTGCAGTACAGTACAACTGAGGAGTGGGGCATGGGCTCCTAGCCCACACTGTGCAGTACAGTACAACTGAGGAGTGGGGCATGGGCTCCTAGCCCACACTGTGCAGTACAGTACAACTGAGGAGTGGGGCATGGGCTCCTAGCCCACACTGTGCAGTACAGTACAACTGAGGAGTGGGGCATGGGCTCCTAGCCCACACTGACTGTGCAGTACAGTACAACTGAGGAGTGGGGCATGTGCTCCTAGCCCACACTGACTGTGCCGTACAGTACAACTGAGGAGTGCAGCATGGACTCCTAGCCCACACTGTGCAGTACAGTACAACTGAGGAGGGGCATGTGCTCCTAGCCCACACTGACTGTGCAGTACAGTACAACTGAGGTGGAGCATGGGCTCCCTAGCCCACACTGACTGTGCAGTACAGTACAACTGAGGAGTGGGGCATGGGCTCCTAGCCCACACTACTGTGCAGTACAGTACAACTGAGGAGTGGGGCATGCTCCTAGCCCACACTGACTGTGCAGTACAGTACAACTGAGGAGTGGGGCATGGGCTCCTAGCCCACACTGTGCAGTACAGTACAACTGAGGAGTGGGGCATGGGCTCCTAGCCACACTGTGCAGTACAGTACAACTGAGGTGGGGCATGGGCTCCTAGCCCACACTGTGCAGTACAGTACAACTGAGGAGTGGGGCATGGGCTCCTAGCCACACTGACTGTGCAGTACAGTACAACTGAGGAGTGGGGCATGTGCCCTAGCCCACACTGACTGTGCAGTACAGTACAACTGAGGGTGCAGCATGGACTCCTAGCCCACACTGTGCAGTACAGTACAACTGAGGTGGGGCATGGGCTCCTAGCCCACACTGACTGTGCCGTACAGTACAACTGAGGAGTGGAGCATGGGCTCCTAGCCCACACTGACTGTGCAGTACAGTACAACTGAGGAGTGGGGCATGGGCTCCTAGCCCACACTGACTGTGCAGTACAGTACAACTGAGGAGTGGAGCATGGGCTCCTAGCCCACACTGTGCAGTACAGTACAACTGAGGAGTGAGGCATGGGCTCCTAGCCCACACTGACTGTGCAGTACAGTACAACTGAGGAGTGGGGCATGGGCCCTAGCCCCACACTGTGCAGTACAGTACAACTGAGGAGTGGGGCATGTGCTCCTAGCCCACACTGACTGTGCAGTACAGTACAACTGAGGAGTGGGCACGGGCTCCTAGCTCACACTGTGCAGTACAGTACAACTGAGGAGTGGGGCATGGGCTCCTAGCCCACACTGACTGTGCAGTACAGTACAACTGGGAGTGAGGCATGTGCTCCTAGCCCACACTGACTGTGCAGTGACAGTACAACTGAGGTGCAGCATGGACTCCTAGCCCACACTGTGCAGTACAGTACAACTGAGGAGTGGGGCATGTGCTCCTAGCCCACACTGACTGTGCAGTACAGTACAACTGAGGAGTGAGCATGGGCTCTAGCCCACACTGACTGTGCAGTACAGTACAACTGAGGAGTGGGGCATGTGCTCCTAGCCCACACTACTGTGCAGTACAGTACAACTGAGGAGTGGGCATGGGCTCCCTAGCCCACACTGACTGTGCAGTACAGTACAACTGAGGAGTGGGGCATGGGCTCCTAGCCCACACACTGTGCAGTACAGTACAACTGAGAGTGGGCATGGGCTCTAGCCCACACTGTGCAGTACAGCACAACTGAGGAGTGGGGCATGGGCTCCTAGCCACACTGACTGTGCAGTACAGTACAACTGAGGAGTGGGGCATGTGCTCCTAGCCCACACTGACTGTGCCGGCAGTACAGTACAACTGAGGAGTGGGGCATATGCTCCTAGCCCACGCTGACTGTGCAGTACAGTACAACTGAGGAGTGGGGCACGGGCTCCTAGCTCACACTGTGCAGTACAGTAAAACTGAGGAGTGGGGCATGGGCTCCTAGCCCACACTGTGCAGTACAGCACAACTGAGGAGTGGGGCATGGGCTCCTAGCCCACACTGACTGTGCAGTACAGTACAACTGAGGAGTGGGGCATGTGCTCCTAGCCCACACTGACTGTGCCGTACAGTACAACTGAGGAGTGCAGCATGGACTCCTAGCCCACACTGTGCAGTACAGTACAACTGAGGAGTGGGGCATGTGCTCCTAGCCCACACTGACTGTGCCGTACAGTACAACTGAGGAGTGGAGCACGGGCTCCTAGCCCACACTGTGCAGTACAGTACAGTACAACTGAGGAGTGAAGCATGGGCTCCTAGCCCACACTGACTGTGCAGTACAGTACAACTGAGGAGTGAGCATGGGCTCCTAGCCCACACTGTGCAGACAGTACAACTGAGGAGTGGGCATGGGCTCCTAGCCCACACTGTGCAGTACAGTACAACTGAGGAGTGGGGCATGGGCTCCTAGCCCACACTGACTGTGCAGTACAGTACAACTGAGGAGTGGAGCATGGGCTCCTAGCCCACACTGACTGTCAGTACAGTACAGTACAACTGAGGAGTGGAGCATGGGCTCCTAGCCACACTGTGCAGTACAGTACAACTGAGGAGTGGAGCATGGGCTCCTAGCCCACACTGTGCAGTACAGTACAACTGAGGTGGGGCATGTGCTCCTAGCCACACTGACTGTGCAGTACAGTACAACTGAGGAGTGAGCATGGGCTCCTAGCCCACACTGTGCAGTACAGTACAACTGAGGAGTGGGGCATGTGCTCCTAGCCCACACTGACTGTGCAGTACAGTACATACAGGATGGGCTCCTAGCCCACACTGTGCAGCACAGTACAACTGAGGAGGGAGCATGGGCCCTAGCCCACACTGTGCAGTGCAGTACAGTACAACTGAGGAGTGAGCATGGCCCTAGCCCACACTGACTGTGCAGTACAGTACAACTGAGGAGTGGGGCATGGGCTCCTAGCCCACACTGACTGTGCAGTACAGTACAACTGAGGTGCAGCATGGACTCCTAGCCCACACTGACTGTGCGTCATGACAACTGAGGAGTGGGCATGGGCTCCTAGCCCACACTGTGCAGTACAGTACAACTGAGGAGTGGGGCATGGGCTCTAGCCCACTGACTGTGCAGTACAGTACAACTGAGGAGTGGGGCATGGGCTCCTAGCCCACACTGACTGTGCAGTACAGTACAACTGAGGAGTGGAGCATGGGCTCCTAGCCCACACTGTGCAGTACAGTACAACTGAGGAGTGGGCATGGGCTCCTAGCCCACACTGTGCAGTACAGTACAACTGAGGATGGGGCATGGGCTCCTAGCCCACCTGACTGTGCAGTACAGTACAACTGAGGGAGCATGTGCCCTAGCCCACACTGACTGTGCAGTACAGTACAACTGAGGAGTCAGCATGGACTCCTAGCCCACACTGTGCAGTACAGTACAACTGAGGAGTGGGGCATGTGCTCCTAGCCCACGCTGACTGTGCAGTACAGTACAACTGAGGAGTGGAGCATGGCCTAGCCCACCTGACTGTGCAGTACAGTACAACTGAGGTGGGGCATGGGCTCCTAGCCCACACTGTGCAGTACAGTACAACTGAGGAGTGGGGCATGGCTCCTACCCACACTGTGCAGTACAGTACAACTGAGGAGTGGGGCATGGGCTCCTAGCCCACACTGCAGTACAGTACAACTGAGGAGGGGCATGGGCTCCTAGCCCACACTGTGCAGTACAGTACAACTGAGGAGTGGGGCAGGCTCCCTAGCCCACACTGACTGTGCAGTACAGTAGTACAACTGAGGAGGAGCAGTGCTCCTAGCCCACACGACTGTGCAGTACAGTACAACTGAGGAGTGGAGCATGGACTCTAGCCCACACTGTCAGTACAGTACAACTGAGGAGTGGGGCATGTGCTCCTAGCCCACTGACTGTGCAGTACAGTACAACTGAGGTGGGGCATGGGCTCCTAGCCACACTGACTGTGCAGTACAGTACAACTGAGGAGTGGGGCATGGGCTCCTAGCCCAAACTGCGCAGTACAGTACAACTGAGGAGTGGGGCATGTGCTCCTAGCCCACGCTGACTGTGCAGTACAACTGAGGAGTGGGGCACGGGCTCCTAGCTCACACTGTGCAGTACAGTACAACTGAGGAGTGGGGCATGGGCTCCTAGCCCACACTGTGCAGTACAGCACAACTGAGGAGTGGGGCATGGGCTCCTAGCCCACACTGTGCAGTACAGTACAACTGAGGAGTGGGGCACGGGCTCCTAGCTCACACTGACTGTGCAGTACAGTACAACTGAGGAGTGGGGCATGTGCTCCTAGCCCACACTGACTGTGCCGTACAGTACAACTGAGGGGTGCAGCATGGACTCCTAGCCCACACTGTGCAGTACAGTACAACTGAGGAGTGGGGCATGTGCTCCTAGCCCACACTGACTGTGCCGTACAGTACAACTGAGGAGTGGAGCATGTGCTCCTAGCCCACGCTGACTGTGCAGTACAGTACAACTGAGGAGTGGGGCATGGGCTCCTAGCCCACACTGTGCAGTACAGTACAACTGAGGAGTGCGGCATGGGCTCCTAGCCCACACTGTGCAGTACAGCACAACTGAGGAGTGGGGCATGGGCTCCTAGCCCACACTGACTGTGCAGTACAGTACAACTCAGGAGTGGGGCATGTGCTCCTAGCCCACACTGACTGAGCCGTACAGTACAGTACAACTGAGGAGTGGGGCATATGCTCCTAGCCCACGCTGACTGTGCAGTACAGTACAACTGAGGAGTGGGGCACGGGCTCCTAGCTCACACTGTGCAGTACAGTACAACTGAGGAGTGGGGCATGGGCTCCTAGCCCACACTGTGCAGTACAGTACAACTGAGGAGTGGGGCATGGGCTCCTAGCCCACACTGACTGTGCAGTACAGTACAACTGAGGAGTGGGGCATGTGCTCCTAGCCCACACTGACTGTGCCGTACAGTACAACTGAGGAGTGCAGCATGGACTCCTAGCCCACACTGTGCAGTACAGTACAACTGAGGAGTGGGGCATGTGCTCCTAGCCCACACTGACTGTGCCGTACAGTACAACTGAGGAGTGGAGCATGGGCTCCTAGCCCACATTGACTGTGCAGTACAGTACAACTGAGGAGTGGGGCATGTGCTCCTAGCGCACACTGACTGTGCCGTACAGTACAACTGAGGAGTGGAGCATGTGCTCCTAGCCCACGCTGACTGTGCAGTACAGTACAACTGAGGAGTGGGGCATGGGCTCCTAGCCCACACTGTGCAGTACAGTACAACTGAGGAGTGCGGCATGGGCTCCTAGCCCACACTGTGCAGTACAGCACAACTGAGGAGTGGGGCATGGGCTCCTAGCCCACACTGACTGTGCAGTACAGTACAACTCAGGAGTGGGGCATGTGCTCCTAGCCCACACTGACTGTGCCGTACAGTACAGTACAACTGAGGAGTGGGGCATATGCTCCTAGCCCACGCTGACTGTGCAGTACAGTACAACTGAGGAGTGGAGCGGGCTCCTAGATCACACTGTGCAGTACAGTACAACTGAAGTGGGGCATGGGCTCCTAGCCCACACTGTGCAGTACAGCACAGCTGAGGTGGGGCATGGGCTCCTAGCCCACACGACTGTGCAGTACAGTACAACTGAGGAGTGGGCATGTGCTCCTAGCCCACACTGACTGTGCTGCACAGTACAACTGAGGGTGTAGCATGGACTCCTAGCCCACACTGTGCAGTACAGTACAACTGAGGAGTGGGGCATGGCTCCTAGCCCACACTGACTGTGCCGTGCAGTACAACTGAGGTGGAGCACGGGCTCCTAGCCCACACTTGACTGTGCAGTACAGTACAACTGAGGAGTGGAGCATGGGCTCCTAGCCCACACTGACTGTGCAGTACAGTACAACTGAGGAGTGAGCATGGGTTCCTAGCCCACACTGTGCAGTACAGTACAACTGAGGAGTGGGACATGGCCCAGCCCACACTGTGCAGTACAGTACAACTGAGGAGTGGGGCATGGGCTCCTAGCCCACACTGACTGTGCAGTACAGTACAACTGAGGAGTGCAGCACGGGCTCCTAGCCCACACTGACTGTACAGTACAGTACAGTACAACTGAGGAGTGGAGCATTGGCTCCTAGCCCACACTGTGCAGTACAGTACAACTGAGGAGTGGAGCATGGGCTCCTAGCCCACACTGTGCAGTACAGTACAACTGAGGAGTGGGGCATGTGCTCCTAGCCCACACTGACTGTGCAGTACAGTACAAGTGAGGAGTGAGCATGGGCTCCAAGCCCACACTGTGCAGTACAGTACAACTGATGAGTGGGGCATGTGCTCCTAGCCCACACTGACTGTGCAGTACAGTACAGTACAGGCATGGGCTCCTAGCCCACACTGTGTAGTACAGTACAACTGAGGAGTGGAGAATGGGCTCCTAGCCCACACTGTGCAGTGCAGTACAGTACAACTGAGGAGTGGAGCATGGGCTCCTAGCCCACACTAACTGTGCCGTACCGTACAACTGAGGAGTGGGGCATGGGCTCCTAGCCCACACTGACTGTGCAGTACAGTACAACTGAGGAGTGCAGCATGGACTCCTAGCCCACACTGACTGTGCCGTACATGACAACTGAGGAGTGCAGCATGGACTCCTAGCCCACACTGTGCAGTACAGTACAACTGAGGAGTGGGGCATGTGCTCCTAGCCCACGTTGACTGTGCAGTACAGTACAACTGAGGAGTGGGGCATGGGCTCCTAGCCCACACTGACTGTGCAGCACAGTACAACTGAGGAGTGGAGCATGGGCTCCTAGCCCACACTGTGCCGTGCATGCACAACTGAGGAGGGGCATGGGCTCCTAGCCCACACTGACTGTGCAGTGCAGTACAACTGAGGAGTGCAGCATGGACTCCTAGCCCACGCTGTGCAGTACAGTAGAACTGAGGAGTGGGGCATAGGCTCCTAGCCCACACTGACTGTGCAGTACAGAACAACTGAGGAGTGGGGCATGGCCTAGCCCACACTGTGCCGTGCCATAACTGAGGAGTGGGGCATGGCTCCTAGCCCACACTGACTGTGCAGTGCAGTACAACTGAGGAGTGCAGCATGGACTCCTAGCCCACGCTGTGCAGTACAGTAGAACTGAGGAGTGGGGCATAGGCTCCTAGCCCACACTGACTGTGCAGTACAGAACAACTGAGGAGTGGGGCATGGGCTCCTAGCCCACACTGACTGTGCCGTACAGTACAGTACAACTGAGGAGTGCAGCATGGACTCCTAGCCCACACTGACTGTGCAGTACAGTACAACTGAGGAGTGGAGCATGGGCTCCTAGCCAACACTGTGCCGTACCGTACAACTGAGGAGTGGGGCACGGGCTCCTAGCCCACACTGACTGTGCAGTACAGTACAACTGAGGAGTGGGGCATGGGCTCCTAGCCCACACTGACTGTAGTACAGTACAACTGAGGAGTGGGGCATGGGCTCCTAGCCCACACTGACTGTGCAGTACAGTACAACTGAGGAGTGGAGCATGGGCTCCTAGCCCACACTGTGCCGTACCGTACAACTGAGGAGTGGGGCATGGGCTCCTAGCCCACACTGACTGTGCAGTACAGTACAACTGAGGAGTGGAGCAAAGGCTCCTAGCCCACACTGACTGTGCAGCACAGTACAACTGAGGAGTGGAGCCTTGGCTCCTAGCCCACTCTGTGCCGTACCGTACAACTGAGGAGTGGGGCATGAGCTCCTAGCCCACACTGACTGTGCAGTACAGTACAACTGAGGAGTGGAGCATAGGCTCCTAGCCCACACTGACTGTGCAGTACAGTACAACTGAGGAGCGTGGCATGGGCTCCTAGCCCACACTGACTGTGCAGTACAGTACAACTGAGGAGCCGGGCATGGGCTCCTAGCCCACACTGACTGTGCAGTACAGTTGTAGCGTTGTGAAATAAATTACAGTTAGTAAATTATCAATTACAGATACTTAGAATGGAGACGAACGGAGACGAGACTGATGGCGGAAGAATTTCATGATTATAACAATAATCACAGCAAGAGATTTCAAGTGGTACATTCTTCATTGTTCAAAATAACAGTGTGTTCTGGCTTGCTTATATAGTGGAAGACAGCATCATCATTTCCTATGGTTTTCTATGATTGGTTTAAAACAAGCACAAACATCAACATACAAGGCAATACTCCTTTGGTATATGTATGAGTTCATCCTTGGTCAGCACAAGTATAGATAGTGTACATTCTATTATTATATATGGCTAGTAACAGTTGTCACTACCAGTTACCAAAGTCTAGGAGGAAGAAATTGGTTTGGACTTAGGAATGTGCATACAAGCATTTTGGCTTGTCCTGATAAGAACAAACACTAGAGATAGTCAGAAGGGTAATTTGGACACTATCCTGTGTTTCTGTCTTGCAGACACATAAGACAACTGTTTGCTATTACTCACATGGTCAGCACAAATGTCAAAAGGCACTGTAATATTGCAACTTGTGGCTTAGTTTGTCTTGTGGCTTCACAAGTTTTATATGATCCAATTATATAGGTCAACATTTGTTACACAGACACATTATGTTTTAGACCAAAATGAGGTTAGGCTGAAATATAGGGACAAACTTCTTTATCCCTTGTTACAACAGTACAACTGACGAATGGAGCATAGGCTCCTAGCCCACATTGACTGTGCAGTACAGTACAACTGAGGAGTGGAACATAGGCTCCTAGCCTACACTGACAGTGCAGTACAGTACAACTGAGGAGTGGAGCATGGGCTCCCAGCCCACACTGACTGTGTAGTACAGTACAACTGAGGAGTGGAGCATAGGTCCCAGCCCACATTGTGCAGTACAGTACAACTGAGGAGTGCGGCATGGGCTCCTAGCTCACACTGTGCAGTACAGTACAATGAGGAGTGGGGCATGTGCTCCTAGCCCACACTGACTGTGCACTACAGTACAACTGAGGAGCGGGCATGTGCTCCTAGCCCACACTGACTGTGCAGTACAGTACAACTGAGGACTGGGCCATGGGCTCCTAGCCCACACTGACTGTGCAGTACAGTACAACTGAGGAGTGGGCCATGGGTTCCTAGCCCACAGTGACTGTGCAGTACAGTACAGTACAACTGAGGAGCGGGGCATGGGCTCCTAGCCCACACTGACTGTGCAGTACAGTACAACTGGGGAGTGGAGCATAGGCTCCTAGCCCACACTGACTGTGCATTACAGTACAGTACAACTGAGGAGTGGTGCATGGGCTCCTAGCCCACACTGACTGTGCAGTACAGTACAACTGAGGAGTGGAGCATGGGCTCCTAGCCCACACTGACTGTGCAGTACAGTACAACTGAGGAGTGGAGCATAGGCTCCTAGCCCACACTGTGCAGTACAGTACAGTACAACTGAGGAGTGGAGCATGGGCTCCTAGCCCACACTGACTGTGCAGTACAGTACAACTGAGGAGTGGAGTATGGGCTCCTAGCCCACACTGACTGTGCAGTACAGTACAACTGAGGAGTGGAGCATGGGCTCCTAGCCCACACTGACTGTGCAGTACAGTACAACTGAGGAGGAGCATGGGCTCCTAGCCCACACTGACTGTGCAGTACAGTACAACTGAGGAGTGGAGCATGGGCTCCTAGCCCACACTGACTGTGCAGTACAGTACAACTGAGGAGTGGAGCATGGGATCCTAGCCCACACTGACTGTGCAGTACAGTACAACTGAGGAGTGGAGCACGGGCTCCTAGCTCACACTGTGCAGTACAGTACAACTGAGGAGTGCGGCATGGGCTCCTAGCCCACACTGTGCAGTACAGCACAACTGAGGAGTGGGCATGGGCTCCTAGCCCACACTGACTGTGCAGTACAGTACAACTCAGGAGTGGGGCATGTGCTCCTAGCCCACACTGACTGGCAGTACAGTACAGTACAACTGAGGAGTGGGGCATGTGCTCCCTAGCCCATGCTGACTGTGCAGTACAGTACAACTGAGGAGTGGAGCATGGGCTCCTAGCTCACACTGTGCAGTACAGTACAACTGAGGAGTGGGGCATGGGCTCCTAGCCCACACTGTGCAGTACAGCACAACTGAGGAGTGGGGCATGGGCTCCTAGCCCACACTGACTGTGCAGTACAGTACAACTGAGGAGTGGGGCATGTGCTCCTAGCCCACACTGACTGTGCCGTACAGTACAACTGAGGAGTGCAGCATGGACTCCTAGCCCACACTGTGCAGTACAGTACAACTGAGGAGTGGGGCATGTGCTCCTAGCCCACACTGACTGTGCCGTACAGTACAACTGAGGAGTGGAGCATGGGCTCCTAGCCCACACTGACTGTGCAGTACAGTACAACTGAGGAGTGGGGCATGTGCTCCTAGCCCACACTGACTGTGCAGTACAGTACAACTGAGGAGTGGAGCATGTGCTCCTAGCCCACGCTGACTGTGCAGTACAGTACAACTGAGGAGTGGGGCATGGGCTCCTAGCCCACACTGTGCAGTACAGTACAACTGAGGAGTGCGGCATGGGCTCCTAGCCCACACTGTGCAGTACAGCATAACTGAGGAGTGGGGCATGGGCTCCTAGCCCACACTGACTGTGCAGTACAGTACAACTCAGGAGTGGGGCATGTGCTCCTAGCCCACACTGACTGTGCCGTACAGTACAGTACAACTGAGGAGTGGGGCATATGCTCGTAGCCCACGCTGACTGTGCAGTACAGTACAACTGAGGAGTGGGGCACGGGCTCCTAGCTCACACTGTGCAGTACAGTAAAACTGAGGAGTGGGGCATGGGCTCCTAGCCCACACTGTGCAGTACAGCACAACTGAGGAGTGGGGCATGGGCTCCTAGCCCACACTGACTGTGCAGTACAGTACAACTGAGGAGTGGGGCATGTGCTCCTAGCCCACACTGACTGTGCCGTACAGTACAACTGAGGAGTGTAGCATGGACTCCTAGCCCACACTGTGCAGTACAGTACAACTGAGGAGTGGGGCATGTGCTCCTAGCCCACACTGACTGTGCCGTACAGTACAACTGAGGAGTGGAGCACGGGCTCCTAGCCCACACTGTGCAGTACAGTACAGTACAACTGAGGAGTGAAGCATGGGCTCCTAGCCCACACTGACTGTGCAGTACAGTACAACTGAGGAGTGCAGCACGGGCTCCTAGCCCACACTGACTGTACAGTACAGTACAGTACAACTGAGGAATGGAGCATTGGCTCCTAGCCCACACTGTGCAGTACAGTACAACTGAGGAGTGGAGCATGGGCTCCTAGCCCACACTGTGCAGTACAGTACAACTGAGGAGTGGGGCATGTGCTCCTAGCCCACACTGACTGTGCAGTACAGTACAAGTGAGGAGTGAAGCATGGGCTCCAAGCCCACACTGTGCAGTACAGTACAACTGATGAGTGGGGCATGTGCTCCTAGCCCACACTGACTGTGCAGTACAGTACAGTACAGGCATGGGCTCCTAGCCCACACTGTGTAGTACAGTACAACTGAGGAGTGGAGAATGGGCTCCTAGCCCACACTGTGCAGTGCAGTACAGTACAACTGAGGAGTGGAGCATGGGCTCCTAGCCCACACTAACTGTGCCGTGCCAGTTACAACTGAGGGTGGGGCATGGGCTCCTAGCCCACACTGACTGTGCAGTACAGTACAACTGAGGAGTGCAGCATGGACTCCAGCCCACACTGACTGTGCAGTACAGACAACTGAGGAGTGCAGCATGGACTCCTAGCCCACACTGTGCAGTACAGTACAACTGAGGAGTGGGGCATGTGCTCCTAGCCCACGTTGACTGTGCAGTACAGTACAACTGAGGAGTGGGGCATGGGCTCCTAGCCCACACTGACTGTGCAGCACAGTACAACTGAGGAGTGGAGCATGGGCTCCTAGCCCACACTGTGCCGTACCGTACAACTGAGGAGTGGGGCATAGGCTCCTAGCCCACACTGACTGTGCAGTGCAGTACAACTGAGGAGTGCAGCATGGACTCCTAGCCCACGCTGTGCAGTACAGTACAACTGAGGAGTGGGGCATAGGCTCCTAGCCCACACTGACTGTGCAGTACAGTACAACTGAGGAGTGGAGCATGGGCTCCTAGCCCACACTGTGCCGTACCGTACAACTGAGGAGTGGGGCATAGGCTCCTAGCCCACACTGACTGTGCAGTGCAGTACAACTGAGGAGTGCAGCATGGACTCCTAGCCCACGCTGTGCAGTACAGTAGAACTGAGGAGTGGGGCATAGGCTCCTAGCCCACACTGACTGTGCAGTACAGAACAACTGAGGAGTGGGGCATGGGCTCCTAGCCCTCACTGACTGTGCCGTACAGTACAGTACAACTGAGGAGTGCAGCATGGACTCCTAGCCCACACTGACTGTGCAGTACAGTACAACTGAGGAGTGGAGCATGGGCTCCTAGCCAACACTGTGCCGTACCGTACAACTGAGGAGTGGGGCACGGGCTCCTAGCCCACACTGACTGTGCAGTACAGTACAACTGAGGAGTGGGGCATGGGCTCCTAGCCCACACTGACTGCAGTACAGTACAACTGAGGAGTGGGGCATGGGCTCCTAGCCCACACTGACTGTGCAGTACAGTACAACTGAGGAGTGGAGCATGGGCTCCTAGCCCACACTGATTGTGCCGTACAGTACAACTGAGGAGTGGGGCATGGGCTCCTAGCCCACACTGACTGTGCAGTACAGTACAACTGAGGACTGGGGCACAGGCTCCTAGCCCACACTGACTGTGCAGCACAGTACAACTGAGGAGTGGAGCCTTGGCTCCTAGCCCACACTGTGCCGTACCGTACAACTGAGGAGTGGGGCATGGGCTCTAGCCCACACTGACTGTGCAGTACAGTACAACTGAGGAGTGGAGCAAAGGCTCCTAGCCCACACTGACTGTGCAGCACAGTACAACTGAGGAGTGGAGCCTTGGCTCCTAGCCCACTCTGTGCGTGCCGTACAACTGAGGAGTGGGGCATGGCTCTAGCCCACACTGACTGTGCAGTACAGTACAACTGAGGAGTGGAGCATGGCTCCTAGCCCACTGACTGTGCAGTACAGTACAACTGAGGAGCGTGGCATGGGCTCCTAGCCCACACTGACTGTGCAGTACAGTACAACTGAGGAGCCGGGCATGGGCTCCTAGCCCACACTGACTGTGCAGTACAGTTGTAGCGTTGTGAAATAAATTACAGTTAGTAAATTATCAATTACAGATACTTAGAATGGAGACGAACGGAGACGAGACTGATGGCGGAAGAATTTCATGATTATAACAATAATCACAGCAAGAGATTTCAAGTGGTACATTCTTCATTGTTCAAAATAACAGTGTGTTCTGGCTTGCTTATATAGTGGAAGACAGCATCATCATTTCCTATGGTTTTCTATGATTGGTTTAAAACAAGCACAAACATCAACATACAAGGCAATACTCCTTTGGTATATGTATGAGTTCATCCTTGGTCAGCACAAGTATAGATAGTGTACATTCTATTATTATATATGGCTAGTAACAGTTGTCACTACCAGTTACCAAAGTCTAGGAGGAAGAAATTGGTTTGGACTTAGGAATGTGCATACAAGCATTTTGGCTTGTCCTGATAAGAACAAACACTAGAGATAGTCAGAAGGGTAATTTGGACACTATCCTGTGTTTCTGTCTTGCAGACACATAAGACAACTGTTTGCTATTACTCACATGGTCAGCACAAATGTCAAAGGCACTGTAATATTGCAACTTGTGGCTTAGTTTGTCTTGTGGCTTCACAAGTTTTATATGATCCAATTATATAGGTCAACATTTGTTACACAGACACATTATGTTTTAGACCAAAATGAGGTTAGGCTGAAATATAGGGACAAACTTCTTTATCCTTGTTACAACAGTACAACTGACGAATGGAGCATAGGCTCCTAGCCCACATTGACTGTGCAGTACAGTACAACTGAGGAGTGGAACATAGGCTCCTAGCCTACACTGACAGTGCAGTACAGTACAACTGAGGAGTGGAGCATGGGCTCCCAGCCCACACTGACTGTGTAGTACAGTACAACTGAGGAGTGGAGCATAGGTTCCCAGCCCACATTGTGCAGTACAGTACAACTGAGGAGTGCGGCATGGGCTCCTAGCTCACACTGTGCAGTACAGTACAATTGAGGAGTGGGGCATGTGCTCCTAGCCCACACTGACTGTGCACTACAGTACAACTGAGGAGCGGGGCATGTGCTCCTAGCCCACACTGACTGTGCAGTACAGTACAACTGAGGACTGGGCCATGGGCTCCTAGCCCACACTGACTGTGCAGTACAGTACAACTGAGGAGTGGGCCATGGGTTCCTAGCCCACAGTGACTGTGCAGTACAGTACAGTACAACTGAGGAGCGGGGCATGGGCTCCTAGCCCACACTGACTGTGCAGTACAGTACAACTGGGGAGTGGAGCATAGGCTCCTAGCCCACACTGACTGTGCATTACAGTACAGTACAACTGAGGAGTGGTGCATGGGCTCCTAGCCCACACTGACTGTGCAGTACAGTACAACTGAGGAGTGGAGCATGGGCTCCTAGCCCACACTGACTGTGCAGTACAGTACAACTGAGGAGTGGAGCATGGGCTCCTAGCCCACACTGTGCAGTACAGTACAGTACAACTGAGGAGTGGAGCATGGGCTCTGCCCACACTGACTGTGCAGTACAGTACAACTGAGGGAGGGAGTATGGGCTCCTAGCCCACACTGACTGTGCAGTACAGTACAACTGAGGAGTGGGAGCATGGGCTCCTAGCCCACACTGACTGTGCAGTACAGTACAACTGAGGAGTGGAGCATGGGCTCCTAGCCCACACTGACTGTGCAGTACAGTACAACTGAGGAGTGGAGCATGGGCTCCTAGCCCACACTGACTGTGCAGTACAGTACAACTGAGGAGTGGAGCATGGGCTCCTAGCCCACACTGACTGTGCAGTACAGTACAACTGAGGAGTGGAGCATGGGCTCCTAGCCCACACTGTGCAGTACAGTACAACTGAGGACTGGGCCATGGGCTCCTAGCCCACACTGACTGTGCAGTACAGTACAACTGAGGAGTGGGCCATGGGTTCCTAGCCCACAGTGACTGTGCAGTACAGTACAGTACAACTGAGGAGCGGGGCATGGGCTCCTAGCCCACACTGACTGTGCATTACAGTACAGTACAACTGAGGAGTGGTGCATGGGCTCCTAGCCCACACTGACTGTGCAGTACAGTACAACTGAGGAGTGGAGCATGGGCTCCTAGCCCACACTGTGCAGTACAGTACAGTACAACTGAGGAGTGGAGCATGGGCTCCTAGCCCACACTGACTGTGCAGTACAGTACAACTGAGGAGGGGAGCATGGGCTCCTAGCCCACACTGACTGTGCAGTACAGTACAACTGAGGAGTGGAGCATGGGCTCCTAGCCCACACTGACTGTGCAGTACAGTACAACTGAGGAGTGGAGCATGGGCTCCTAGCCCACACTGACTGTGCAGTACAGTACAACTGAGGAGTGGAGCATGGGCTCCTAGCCCACACTGACTGTGCAGTACAGTACAACTGAGGAGTGGAGCATGGGCTCTAGCCCACACTGACTGTGCAGTACAGTACAACTGAGGAGTGGAGCATGGGCTCTAGCCCACTGACTGTGCAGTACAGTACAACTGAGGAGTGGAGCATGGGCTCCTAGCCCACACTGACTGTGCAGTACAGTACAACTGAGGAGTGGAGCATGGGCTCTAGCCCACTGACTGTGCAGTACAGTACAGTACAACTGAGGAGTGGAGCATGGGCTCCTAGCCCACACTGACTCTGCAGTACAGTACAGTACAACTGAGGAGTGGAGCATGGGCTCCTAGCCCACACTGTGCAGTACAGTACAACTGAGGAGTGGAGCATGGGCTCCTAGCCCACACTGACTGTGCAGTACAGTACAGTACAACTGAGGAGTGGAGCATGGGCTCCTAGCCCACACTGTGCAGTACAGTACAGTACAACTGAGGAGTGGGGCACGGGCTCCTAGCTCACACTGACTGTGCAGTACAGTACAACTGAGGAGTGGGGCATGTGCTCATAGCCCACACTGACTGTGCAGTACAGTACAGTACAACTGAGGAGTGGAGCATGGGCTCCTAGCCCACACTGTGCAGTACAGTACAACTGAGGAGTGGGTCATGTGCTCCTAGCCCACACTGACTGTGCAGTACAGTACAGTACAGGCATGGGCTCCTAGCCCACACTGTGTAGTACAGTACGACTGAGGAGTGGAGAATGGGCTCCTAGCCCACACTGTGCAGTGCAGTACAGTACAACTGAGGAGTGGAGCATGGGCTCCTAGCCCACACTGACTGTGCAGTACAGTACAACTGAGGAGTGGAGCATGGGCTCCTAGCCCACACTGACTGTGCAGTACAGTACAACTGAGGAGTGGAGCATGGGCCCCTAGCCCACACTGACTGTGCAGTACAGTACAACTGAGGAGTGGAGCACGGCCCTAGCCCACACTGTGCAGTACAGTACAACTGAGGAGTGGAGCATGGGCTCCTAGCCCACACTGTGCAGTACAGTACAGTACAACTGAGGAGTGGAGCATGGGCTCCTAGCCCACACTGACTGTGCAGTACAGTACAACTGAGGAGTGGAGCATGGGCTCCTAACCCACACTGACTGTGCAGTACAGTACAACTGAGGAGTGGAGCATGGGCTCCTAGCCCACACTGACTGTGCAGTACAGTACAACTGAGGAGTGGAGCATGGGCTCCTAGCCCACACTGACTGTGCAGTACAGTACAACTGAGGAGTGCAGCATGGGCTCCTAGCCCACACTGACTGTGCAGTACAGTACAACTGGGGAATGGCGCATGGGCTCCTAGCCCACACTGACTGTGCAGTACCGTACAACTGAGGAGTGGAGCATGGGCTCCTAGCCCACACTGACTGTGCAGTACAGTACAACTGAGGAGTGGAGCATAGGCTCCTAGCCCACACTGTGCAGTACAGTACAGTACAACTGAGGAGTGGAGCATGGGCTCCTATCCCACACTGACTGTGCAGTACAGTACAACTGAGGAGTGAAGCATGGGCTCCTAGCCCACACTGTGCAGTACAGTACAGCTGAGGAGTGGAGCATGGGCTCCTAGCCCACACTGACTGTGCAGTACAGTACAGTACAACTGAGGAGTGGAGCATTGGCTCCTAGCCCACACTGTGCAGTACAGTACAACTGAGGAGTGGGGCATGGGCTCCTAGCCCACACTGACTGTGCAGTACAGTACAACTGAGGTGCAGCATGGACTCCTAGCCCACACTGACTGTGCAATACAGTACAACTGAGGAGTGGAGCATGGGCTCCTAGCCCACACTGTGCAGTACAGTACAACTGAGGAGTGGGTCATGTGCTCCTAGCCCACACTGACTGTGCAGTACAGTACAAGTGAGGAGTGAAGCATGGGCTCCTAGCCCACACTGACTGTGCAGTACAGTACAACTGAGGAGTGGAGCATAGGCTCCTAGCCCACACTGACTGTGCAGTACAGTACAACTGAGGAGTGGGGCACGGGCTCCTAGCCCACACTGTGCAGTACAGTACAACTGAGGAGTGGAGCACGGGCTCCTAGCCCACACTGTGCAGTACAGTACAGTACAACTGAGGAGTGGAGCATGGGCTCCTAGCCCACACTGACTGTGCAGTACAGTACAACTGAGGAGTGGAGCATAGGCTCCTAGCCCACACTGACTGTGCAGTACAGTACAACTGAGGAGTGGAGCATGGGCTCCTAGCCCACACTGTGCAGTACAGTACAACTGAGGAGTGGGTCATGTGCTCCTAGCCCACACTGACTGTGCAGTACAGTACAAGTGAGGAGTGAAGCATGGGCTCCTAGCCCACACTGACTGTGCAGTACAGTACAACTGAGGAGTGGAGCATAGGCTCCTAGCCCACACTGACTGTGCAGTACAGTACAACTGAGGAGTGGGGCACGGGCTCCTAGCCCACACTGTGCAGTACAGTACAACTGAGGAGTGGAGCACGGGCTCCTAGCCCACACTGTGCAGTACAGTACAGTACAACTGAGGAGTGGAGCATGGGCTCCTAGCCCACACTGTGCAGTACAGTACAACTGAGGAGTGGGGCATGTGCTCCTAGCCCACACTGACTGTGCAGTACAGTACAAGTGAGGAGTGAAGCATGGGCTCCAAGCCCACACTGTGCAGTACAGTACAACTGATGAGTGGGGCATGTGCTCCTAGCCCACACTGACTGTGCAGTACAGTACAGTACAGGCATGGGCTCCTAGCCCACACTGTGTAGTACAGTACAACTGAGGAGTGGAGAATGGGCTCCTAGCCCACACTGTGCAGTGCAGTACAGTACAACTGAGGAGTGGAGCATGGGCTCCTAGCCCACACTAACTGTGCCGTACCGTACAACTGAGGAGTGGGGCATGGGCTCCTAGCCCACACTGACTGTGCAGTACAGTACAACTGAGGAGTGCAGCATGGACTCCTAGCCCACACTGTGCAGTACAGTACAACTGAGGAGTGCAGCATGGACTCCTAGCCCACACTGTGCAGTACAGTACAACTGAGGAGTGGGGCACGGGCTCCTAGCCCACACTAACTGTGCAGTACAGTACAACTGAGGAGTGGGGATAGGCTCCTAGCCCACACTGACTGTGCAGTACAGTACAACTGAGGAGTGGAGCATGGGCTCCTAGCCCACACTGACTGTGCAGTACAGTACAACTGAGGAGTGGGGCACGGGCTCCTAGCCCACACTGTGCAGTACAGTACAACTGAGGAGTGGGGCATGGACTCCTAGCCCACACTGACTGTGCAGTACAGTACAACTGAGGAGTGCAGCATGGACTCCTTGCCCACACTGACTGTGCAGTACAGTACAACTGAGGAGTGGAGCATGGGCTCCTAGCCCACACTGACTGCAGTACTGTACAACTGAGGAGTGGGGCATGGGCTCCTAGCCCACACTGACTGTGCAGTACAGTACAGTACAACTGAGGAGTTGGCCATGGGCTCCTAGCCCACACTGACTGTGCAGTACAGTACAGAACAACTGAGGAGTGGGGCATGGGCTCCTAGCCCACACTGACTGTGCAGTACAGTACAATACAACTGAGGAGTGGGCCATGGGCTCCTAGCCCACACTGACTGTGCAGTACAGTACAGTACAGCTGAGGAGTGGGGCATGGGCTCCTAGCTCACACTGACTGTGCAGTACAGTACAGGTGAGGAGTGGGGCACGGGCTCCTAGCCCACACTGACTGTGCAGTACAGTACAGTACAGGTGAGGAGTGGGCCACGGGCTCCTAGCCCACACTGTGCAGTACAGTACAGCTGAGGAGTGGGGCACGGGCTCCTAGCCCACACTGACTGTGCAGTACAGTACAGCTGAGGAGTGGGGCACGGGCTCCTAGCCCACACTGATTGTGCAGTACAGTACAACTGAGGAGCGAAGCATGGGCTCCTAGCCCACACTGACTGTGCAGTACAGTACAGTACAACTGAGTAGTGGTGCACAGGCTTATACCCAACACTGACAGTGTAGTACGGTACTTAGGTAGTGTGTCCCACATGAGGGAGTCAGACATGTCTCTCAGTAGGGATTGGAAGAAGGGCTCATACCCAACACAGACCATGCAGTACAGTACTTGCTTCATGTAAAGCACCCTGAACCTATTGAATAGGGTGCTACATAAAAAATAAATTGGCTTGCCTTGCCATATTAACATGCATCACAATAACTATGTACATTAACATACACCACAGTAATTATATACACTATCATGCACCACAGTAATTACATACAATAACATTCCCCACATTTACTATGTACATTAACTTACACCACAATAACTACATAAACCAACATTCACCACAATTACTATATACATTAACATGCACCACCATAATTATGTACACTAATATGTGTCACAATTATTAAGCACATTAACATGCATCGCCATAATTACGTACACTAATATGTGTCACAATTACTACGTACATTAACATGCACAGCCGTAATTACATACACTAACAGGTGTCACAATAACCGTGTACATTAACATGCACCACAGTAATTAAATACACTAACATGCACCACAGTAATTACATACTCTAACATTCACCACAATAACTATGTACATTAACATACACCACAGTAATTAAATACACTAACATGCACCACATTAATTACGTACACTAACATTCCCCACAATAACTACATACATTGACATGCCACAATAACTACATACACTAACATTCACCACAATTACCATGTACATTAACATGCATCACTGCAGTTACATACACTAATATGTATCACAATTACTACATACATTAACATGCACCACCGTAATGTACACTAACATGTCACAGTTACTACATACATTAACATGCAGCACTGTAGTTACGTACACTAATATGTATCACAATTACTACACTACATTAACATGCACCACCGTAATTATGTACACTAACATGGTCACAGTTACTACATCATTAACATGCACCATGTAGTCACGCATACTAATATGTATCACAATTACTACGTACATTAACATGCACCACCGTAGTTATGTACACTAACACATGTCATAATTACTACGCATATTAACATGTACCACAATAACTGTGTACATTAACATGCACCACAGTAATTAAATACACTATTATACAATGGTGTGTGAAAATCCTGTAACCTCATTGGTCAAAACATGTCACATGACCGTGGGTAAATCCTGCATTACCACGGCTGAGGGACTGCATTTATAAAAACATAATTAAACACATTTTTGCATTTATTTTACACATGGGTTCATTGTATAATCACAATAAGGCACTCCAGGGTGTAAGTTATTGGGGATTTACCCACTTCTTGTGTGGTTAAATCACTTCAGCTTTCTCATTGACACACCACACAAGGTGTGGGTAAATCCTAAATAACCCACACCCTGTTGTGCTTTATTGTTTAAACATGCACCACAGTAATTATGTACACTAACATTCCCCACAATAACTATGTACATTAACATGCACCACAGTAATTAAATACACTAACACTCCCCACAATAACTACATGCATTAACATGCACCACAATAACTACATACACTAACATTCCCCACAATAACTATGTACATTAACAATGCACCACAGTAATTAAATACACTAACATTCACCACAGTAATTACATACACTAACATTCCCCTCAATAACTACATACATTAACATGCACCACAATAACTACGTACACTAACATTCACCACAATAACTATGTACATTAACATGCACAACAGTAATTAAATACACTAACATGCACCACAATAACTACGTAATTAACATGCACCACAATAACTACGTACACTAACATTCCCCACAATAACTACATACACTAACATGCACCACAATAACTACGTACACTAACATTCACCACAATAACTGTGTACATTAACATGCACCACAGTAATTAAATACACTAACATTCCCCACAGTAATTACGTACACTAACAATCACCACAATTACTATGTACATTTAACGTGCACCACAGTAATTAAATACACTAACATTCACCACAGTAATTATGTACACTAACATTCCCCACAATAACTACATACTGTACATTAACATGCACCACAATAATTACGTACACTAACATTCACCACAATAACTATGTACATTAACATGCACCACAGTAATTAAATACACTAACATGCACCACAGTAATTACGTACACTAACATTCCCCACAATAACTATAAACATTAACATGCACCACAATAACTACGAACAATAACATTCACTACAATGACTATGTACATTAACATACACCACAGTAATTAAATATACTAACATTCACCACAGTAATTACGTACACTAACATTCACCACAATAACTATGTACATTAACATGGACCACAGTAATTAAATACACTAACTTGCACCACAATAACTACGTACACTAACATGCACCACAGTAATTATGTACATTAACATGCACCACCATAGTTATGTACATTAACATGTACCACAATAACTGCATACACTAACATGCACCACAGTAATTATGTACATTAACATGTACCACAATAACTTCATACACTAACATGCACCACAGTAATTAAGTACATTAACATTTACCACAATAACTGTGTAATTAACGTGCACCACAGTAATTACGTACATTAACATGTACCACAATAACTGCATACACTAACATGCACCACAGTAATTATGTACATTAACATGTACCACAATAACTTCATACACTAACATGCACCACAGTAATTAAGTACATTAACATTTGCCACAATAACTGTGTAATTAACGTGCACCACAATAATTACGTACATTAACATGTACCACAATAACTACATAATTAACATGCACAACAAACTACGTAATTAACATGCATCACAATAACTACATACATTAACATGCACCACGATAACTATGCACAGTAACATTCACCACAATAACTATTTACAGCCTGCCTGATGGCACTGGAGATTGTGGTGCTGGTCGCTACACCTCGCGCCACACCGGCAACCTGGGTTTGGGAATGAGCCTGGGCTGCTGGGGGTCAGCAGGGTGAAGAGAAGATCAAGCATCCGGAAGACTGCTCTCCTCTCTCAGGGGGAGGGAGACTTGTCATCCTGCTCATTGATTGCCCCCTAGCAGTGGTGGCAGGAAGGCAATACTGGCAGGGAGGCACGTACCAATGTCCTCACATCAGTAGGGAAGGGGGCATGGGGAAAAAGGAAAAAGGAGTCTGGCAGGGTTCCATGAAGGCCCCCGAGGGCCATCCCTGATGTCTGGATTGGGTCTGTGAGGGGGAAGAAGCTGGCATCCTCCACCCTGGCCCCACTGTGAGGGGGCAATCCATGGGGGAATTTCCAGGGTTGGCAAGAGCAGGGACATGTGGGACTGGATAAGTGAGTTCCTCTGTGAGGAGGACCACAGCCACTTGCCAGGGCTCATGGCGGAGAAAAAAATCTGTATGGAAAAACAAAATTACTATGTACACTAATATGTACCACAATAACTAAGTACATTAATATGTGCCACAGTAATTACATACACTAACATGCACAGTAACTACATACATTAAGATGCACCACAAGAACTTTGTACATTAACATGTGCCACAATAAACTATGTATATTAACATGAACCATAATAGCTACGTACATTAACGTGTCACAATAAATTATGCATATTAACATGTACCACAATAGCTACATACATTAACATGCACCATAATTGGATACACTGACATGCACCATGCCACAATAACTACATACACTGACATGCACCACAACAACTACATACATTAACATGCACCAGAATAACTATGTATACTAACATGCACTACAATAACTATATACACTAACATGTGTCACAATGGCCCGTGGCGCTGAGGGTTGAGGCACTGACGCCACACCTTGCACCACGCTGGCAACCCAGGTTCGGATCGAGCTTGGGCCATTGGGGGGTTGGCTGAGGGGAGATAGGCTGAGCGTCCGACGACAGCTCACTTTCTCCGGGAGGGAGTGTTCCTATAACCCGCAGCGGTGATCTCTGGCGGAGGCTGGGGTGCGACAGCAAGCTGGCATCTCAGAGGCATGACTGGTCGAGGGTGTAGGTCACCGAACAATCAGCCCCAGGGACTACTCCTTCATGGAAGGAGGGGGAGAGATGTTGCCGACGTCCACACTTGAGCCTTGACGTATGGGTCGGCAACGTCACACAGAAAATGTGGAAACACCCCCACTGCAGCCAGGAAGACAGAGCGCTGAGCCATGTCTCGATATGCCAGTGCCTGCCTGAAGTGTCAGGACTCTGACAGCAGCAAGATTCGGGGGTCTGCCCCAACTCTGACCCTGCCCGGGGGGTATCTGAGGCACAATGGCGGGACTGGGGACTGTCAGGTAAGGCACTGGTAGAGACAGGCTTGATGGGCGACTCCCAATGGTACAGCTCCAGAGGGATGCTAGGGATAAAAAGAAAAAAAAATAACGTGTCACAATAACTACTTACACTACATGCACTCAATAACTACATACATTAACATGTGCCACAATAGCTATGTACATTAACATGGACCACAGTAACTAAGTACATTAACATACACCACAATAACTACATACAGTAACATTTGCCACAATAGCTACGAGGGCTAACATGTGCCACAGTGGTGAACTGTAAATAAAATTAATGTTAAACCCGCAAAGAAACAGGTAAATAATGGGTGTTTTTATTGCTTTTACTGTGCTGTTGTGAGTGGGGTAAAGTTGTGAATCTCGGTAAGTAAGAAGAAAGAAAGGCGGCTGTGAAGCCGTGAACTGGACACAAGGATATTTCTCTGGAAGGGCAGGCTGGCACTGGGACTTGTTTCCAGGTATCTGTCGGCACATAAATGTATCTCTTGCCAAGGTGCTCAGCCAATCAGAGGCCAGGACATTTCTAGTACATTTTCTAAAAAGGATGATAACATGGGTAAGAGAAATGCTGTACTGTGATTGGTGGAATCCAGTCACATGACCATGCTGATATCCCAGCACAACAGCACAAGTCAGAAATGCTGAACTTTCTGAACCTCATTACTTGGTCCTAAAATAAAAAAAATCAGTTAAGCCACTTTATAATTGCAATAAGGCATGACAGGGTGCATATAATTGAGAGATAACAGCATTTCTCGGGTGCGTAAAGCCTGAGGCGAAACTTCCCAAACTATGCAGTTATGCCACAATAACATACACCCTGTCATGCCTTATAGGTTAAATAATGCATGCCTCAGGTGATGGTGAGGCACATGATACAGCTGAGTGTGGCAACCATACAAGAAGTGCATTATTTCTTTATGACCATACATCATGACGTGTAATACCCACTTATAAAATGGGCTCTTACTTGTTTAAAAGAGAGTAGCTTAGGCGAGGTGTATGGTTGTCAGAAAATAATCAATGGTCCTGTGACATGTTTTGACCAATGAGGTTGTGGGATTTTCATGGCCCATTTTTATAAACACACAAAAATTCCAAGGAATTCTGCATTCCACAAGCGGAAATAGCAGAATCTGCAGGATTCTGAACAATTCTGCAGAATTTTACAATTTTCGCCCACACCTTACTCCCTTTGCCTTCCCTGTGCTGCAGTCCTCCTGTACAATTGTATGGAAGCAGGCCCTCACTATAAGTGAGAAGTTGCATCTTAGCTCTGCTATCCAAGGAATAAAGATCAAAGAAAATTACCTTGGTCCTTGAAACCCATCTCTCCCTTGAGGCCCAGCTGGACCTGGAGGACCCCGTGAATGACAATAGACTAAGTTACAATTGGACATTAAGACTTGTTGGGCGTAGTGGTGCATGCTTGTAATCCCAGCTACTTGGGAAGCTGAGGCTGTTGGATCACTTGAGTCCAGGAGTTCTAGGCTGCAGTGCGCTATGTCGATCAGGTGTCCCCACTAAGTTTGGCATCAGTATGGTACCCCAGGGGGAGCCCAGGGCCACCATGTTGTCTAGGGAGGGGTGAACCATCCTAGGCTGCACATTAAGACTTACAGTCAGGGCAGGATAATCCGGTTCCATGGCATAATAGCAATCACAAAACAGTGAGCACTATTATGGCGAGTGTATATCGCCAAAAAGCAAATCAGCGATATACACTTCAAAGCGACCTGACATCCGGATTGTTAAAAAGTGTTTCTGTGGACCCCCGCACTCCAATGAATTAGATTCTCAACTCCGGAGGGGGGGTGCACGTCAGGAAGGGGGCAAAATCCGGATGTTGGCAAAAATTAAGTCCTGCAGTTGCAGGCAGCGACGAAATGTATTCACTCCCGGTCCCGAACCCAGTACCTGCTGTGCCAAAGCTAGCCATCCACACCACCACGCCACATGGCTAGCTTGGCAGCAGCAGGTACACCAGTCCCCCAAAACCCCTTCCCTGTCCCTCCCCTTCCCCTCGCTATTTCACCCTTCCGTTTGCCCTTCCCCACGGTTGCTTTCCCACACACTCACTATTCTGCAAGGTAGCCCTGCAAATGAGTCACTGTTTTTGTAGTTGCTCATTTTCAGTCACTATTATCACTGGATACCAATAATCCAGTTCTGCTTACAGTACATGATTTAACTTACTGCATTCCTGCTTTTTTCTTTGGAGCATGGTAGTTTTTTAAAAGACACTCTGCCCCATCTCCAAAGAGCTTGACAGGTACCTGCTACCTGTACTTTTTTCATCCTATGGCAGACAATTTGAACCCACCCCCACATGGCATGGGGCTGCGTTAAACATGTCTAAAAGCATGCACTTACAGCAGCACCGCCCCTGTCCAACCCAGAATGATGGAGGCATTCAATCAGCAGCAGACCAGGCCACAGAGCGCATTGCAGTGTTTGGCTCTGTGCTTCACTGCCAAAACTAGGACTGCATTCCCAGAATGTACTGAGGGGGAAGCAGAGACTAGAAGTCTTAAAGTTACTTAGAGAGGGGTTGGATGTGGCATCTGGGAGGGGGAGTTTGAATATATGAGATGGAGGGTAGAGACACCTTTCTGCCTGCCTGGGCTGGTACAAGCCCCAGTGGTGGCCCACTGAGGGGGCCAGTAGGCATTCTAAAGGCTGGTAAAGCTGGGTCATTAGATGTAGTAAGTCTCCATCTTTTACCTTAGCCGGGGGCAGGGTTAAACAGCGGGGAGGGTTGCTTTGTTTAGGGCCCCAGACATAGAGCAGTTCATTTTTTCATAGCTCAATGAGTGTGGCTATCTCCTTTGGGGCACAGAAAAGAGGGGGGGGGTTACAGAGGAGAGGTGGCCCAGCAATAATACTGTCTTTTGCAGAAATGTCTGCAAAACACAGTTTTAACAGTATAGCCTAGAGGTTAGAGTAACAAGCTGTTAATGAGCTTAGTATATCCAGTAGACCTAGGTTTGTTTCCACAACCTCCACTTTCATACTGTGTGACTCCAAGCAAGTCATTTAACCTGCCCAGTGCTCCCAGGTCATCCTGAAACAGGCACTTGTGCCTAGTGGGTCTTACATGATTACCAAACAATAAAAAAAAACTCAAATACCCAAATACTGCTGGATTGCCAACTATTTCAGCAGTATTCTATTAATTTTAATTAACTAGGGTATTTTGGTATTCATAGTCACATCCAATTGTGTGTTATTGCTTCTGTGTATGGGACTTAAAGCTGGTCAGGCCCAGACACTGGGAGTACAACAGAAAGATAAGAAAAACACATAAAGGGTGTGGTCCTCCTTTGTGGAATAACACTAGTATCTTCCAGTGACGCAGTCAGTATTATTCAATTGTTTTCTCCCATAGGGAAATCCAGTTATAATTCCGTTACAACCAGCTGGTTACAATGACAAACACATGTTGGGTTTCTCTTGTGCACATGTGCACGCGCTGCTTCCCATCCACACACACACTGCAATGGGCTCACAGTAAACAAAGTCGGTGTAAGTTATTTTACACAAGCTTCTTTGCAAATATAGTTGCCATTCAGCTTCTTTATGTCTAGTTTTGGGGCAATCACACAAAAAGGTACAAAGGTAAAAGTAAAACTGCACTCCAGCCCAACTGCACTATCGAAACCGCTGTTTTCTATAATTGCTGGGTAGTGTTTTCAAGGCGAGAAAACACTATCTAGTAATTATATATAACAAGACATGGCGTAGTGTGCAAAACTCGAACTTTACACATACCCTGTGCTGGAAGTTATACAAACCCCTCGAGCTTTGCTCCTAGGATTTATATAACATCCAACACCCTGAGTGTGTGTTAAATTCTCATTATATAGCCGGCCCAGCAGAGCTGGAGGTTTAGGTGCTGGTTGCTACTAGAGATGCAGCAATGTTTTACTATGCGTGAGAAATTGCCGTAAAGTCAGCAAATTTGCCTCAAGATGCACTTTTGCGTAATTTTTTAATACACAGAATTACCATATGTGATTTCACTATGCTTGAGGGTTTTTAAGTGCAAATTGCACTTAAACCCCAAAACAAACTGAAGTTACAAATGGTGAATTCTCCCAACACCACCCCTGATCTATCCCTAGTGTCTAGTGGTCCCTCCTCCAGTCCTACCTATCGCATGCCCAATGTCTATTGATAAAAAAAAAATAATCCCTTCCCTGGTGTATAGTGGCCCCTCACCTCACCACCCTGTCAGGTAGTTCCCCACCCCGCTCCCCAACCCATGGGTCCCATCCATGTTTTAAAAAAATATTTAATCCCTTCCCTGGTGTCTAGTGGACCCCAACCCACCACCCTGTCAGGTAATTCCACACCCCACTCCCCCAACCCAAGAGTCCATTCATGATGCAAAAAAATATGTATTTATTTTATCTCTTCCCTGGTGTCTAATGGACCCCCACCCCACCACCCTGTCCAGTAGTGTCCCCTGCTCCCCCCAACCCCCAGTCCTCCACTAGAGGGGGCCACTGGCATGGCCTTCCACTCACCTCCACAGCTGGCAGCCTGCCTGACTGAGCTCAATGAATGAGCATGTGCCTGTACAAGCATATGCTCATTCATTGACAACTCACAGTGATTTACACTGCAGATTAGGATTGTAAAAGAGGGTAGGGGGCTGCTCCAGTGTCATGTGGGGCTGCGGGATGGGCAGAATGGTGTTGTGGACCCCCCCAGGGTTCACAATGCCATTGCCCCATCCCACCCCCTACGAGACACCAGAGCAACCCCTACCCTTCATACAACCCTGATCTGCAGTGTAAATAATCAGTTAAATCAATGAATGAGCGCGGTTTGTACAAGCATGCACTCATTCATTGAGCTCAGTTAGCGGGCTGCCAGCCATGAAGGTGAGGGAACAGCCATGCTGGTAGCCCGCCCAGTTGGGGGGAGTAGGGGGGCACTACCAGACAGGGTGGTGGGATGGAGGTCCACTAGACACCAGGAAGGGATAAAATAAATACATATTTTTTATATCATGGATGGACTCTCAGGGTTGGGGAGTGGGTGGGAAATTACCTGACAGGGTGGTGGTGGGTGCATCCACTAGATACCAGAGAAGGATTGAATATTTTTAAAACACCGATGAGACTCATCGCTGGGAGGAGCTGGTGGGGCACTACCTGACAGGGTGGTGGGTGGTGAATTGCCAAATTCGCAAATTGCATCTTCATGGACTAAGTGCAATTTGGAGAATTTTGGCATGTAGCAAATTGTCATGACTGCGCCACCTTTAGTCGCTATACCTCATCCCACACCTGCTGCCCGGGTTTGAGAATGAGCCCTGGCTGCCGGGGGTTGGCAGGGGCGAGAGATGGATTGAGCATCCATAGGACTGTTCTCTTCTCTCGGGGTGGGAGGGAGGTTTGTCATCCTGCTCGTTAACTGCCCTCTGGTGGTGGCTGGAGGGTAGTATGGGTCGGGAGACATGACCCAATGTCCTTATGTCGGTAGGGAGGATGGGAGAAGAGAGGAAAAAGGGAGTTGGTGGGTTCCATGATGGCCCCGCATCCCTGTGCCACCCCTGGATTATGGATTTGTGTCCTTGGGGGGAGCTGGTGCTCTCCTCCCTGGCCCCGCTGCAGGGGACAAGCTGCTGGGGAACTACCAGGGGTTGGCTGAGTGGGAACACGTGGGGCCAGAGGATGAGTCCTTCTGAGGGAGGGCCATAGTTGCCCACCAGACTCCACGGTGCAGGAAAAAAAAATTCTCATTATATACACTACTCCATGTATTTTTCTATATACAATATTATTTCATTAAAATATTATATAATGGGAAATTTGATAGAAACTGTCAAAAACACACATCACTATATGTCAATGTGTATGTGTGCATATATATATATATATATATATATATAAATATATACATATATATATATATATATATACAGTATATACACACACACACACAAAGTATATCTGGGATACACAATGACCTGACTCAGATAAGTATGTATATATCTGGGATACACAATGGCCTGACTCAGAATATGCAATTTATCATTATGAGTGATGGGGAAGACCATAACTCATGAGTGGTAGAACCACAGCTTAGTTAAGAAAGTCCTGCCCCCTCATAAATGATGATAAATGTCATATTCTGAGTGAGGCCATTGTGTGTCCAGTTTATACAATGTGTCCTAAACTACAGAGCTTTCAGATTAGTTCTTTTAATGAAGAATACACTGTCTCTGTTTGATTTCACTACTCTGTTTTGAGTGCAGCAGAGGTCACTGTGATGTCATCGGGCATTGTTCAAGCTGCTCTCCCATTGGTTAAGATCTCCTTTGTGACCAACATCAAGTGATGATAAATGGTGATCACCCACCTAGCATGATTATAAATGATTTATCATCATTTTAGGTCTTCAGGCCATAGAAATAAATCATTTATCTATAAGGTGACACAGTGCTGAGTCCAACTTTTTATTTAGAAAATAAAAGTGCCTAGTTAAAGAGGTCCAGATTTATCACTTCAAGAAGTAATGACTTTCAGAAAGGTATAACTTTAAAACTCCTTAGGCTAGGACATTCAATTGCTTTTAAATGAAAGCTTAGAGTCAGCACTGAGAGCTTGTTTATCAGTATATATATTGCTATATATAAAGATATATCGATGTACATTTTAAACCATCCCTAGGAATTTTTATTTAAAATTAGGTTATGGGGACAAATGTATATTGATATGTACCATACCAGTGATGAATATAGTTGGTAAATAAATAATGTTATTTTGATCTAAAGATTTATTTTCACTTAAAACATGTTATTACACTTAGAAAACATTTTTTCATGCACATAGAATCTGGAAATAGAACACTGGAAAAATAGGAAGTTTTAAGCTAAAACAAGGTAAAACCGTAATAAAAACATTAACAATAGTGGGGTATCTATCAAATACAGAATAGGCTGCAGTGGAATAGCACATGTATCTCCACTCATGACTGTAAATGGAAGCCATCTTTAACAGCTCCTTCCCTCTGTGGTGGCCATTTTGACCAAGGGTTGAGTGAGGAAATATTGATGCCAATATGTGCTACCGGAGGGGAAACCCAAATTATCCTTGTCTAGGCAAGGAATGGCATTACTGAAAACTGAACACAGCAACTGTGATATCTCTGTGAATAAACACTACCCCATCCTAAACAAGCCCAAACCAGAACAAATGGAATGTGTACCTGCACGCCAGGGTTGCCTGTTTCCCCCTTTTCACCCTTTGCACCAGTTGGTCCTTTTAATAAATAAAAACATACAGAAGAAGAAGAATTTACATTGATTTTGTGCTTTTCATACACATTGTATCCAACAGTAATTTACAGGTTTCAGGACACACACACACACACACACACACACCCCTAAGGACAATTGCCCCAACCAGATTTATGGAAAGGGACTGACATCCAGGACATAGAGAAAAACCCTGCTCTTGTGAAAACTGCCATAGGTTCAAGACTTCCAGTTGGTCACCAACCAAAGGAGCACCAAAGATGGGCAGAAGGGACTGATGTTTAAAATCCAGAGTTGGACTGGCCCACCAGGATACCCGAAAATTCCCAGGTGAGCCCCTTGGTTGGGTACCTGGTCACCTAAACTCTGAAAATCTTTGTGTTCATCAGCTGTTCTAATTAAATGGTAATCAGACATTAAGTACACCATCCTAGGTGAACAGACATTAGGTACACTATCCTAGGTAATCAGACATTAAGTACACCATCCTAGGTGAACGGACATTAGGTACGCTATCTTAGGTAATCAGACAGTAAGTACACTATCCTAAGTAATCAAACATTAAAGCAGCAGTGCAATGAAACATGTTTCCCAAAAAATGCTAATCTCAGCTATTACCAATAAAAATATTAGCATACCTGTCAAATCTATTTTTTAGGTATCTCCCATGCTGAGCAACATAAGTTTTTTTTATTTTCTCAGTCCTGACCTGTACCAGATTTACAATGTATTTATTTATTAAGATCTTGGACTACACCTTTGAGCGGATGCTCACTTTATAGGTTCCATGTCAGTTAACAAAAAGCAGTAATATACAACAGATGAGGCATTTACATAGTTGGTACAGAAGTTACAATACAATAACGCATGATTGAAACAGCTGAGGCATTGTACAAAGTATGCCAGCATCTGGAAGTTAGAGTCACACAACTAGAGATGGACACATAGTGGGAAGCAGACAGAAAAGACAGAAGAGGACAGAGGGAGGGAGAGGTGGACACTGTACTGGGGGAGTGGTGGTTGTTTTGCTTGTTAGTAATCATGAAACCAGCATGAGTTTTTACTCATCTTTATTGTGCAGCCATCTTAAACACACTGCCCCAGCCAAGCAAACTTCCCATAACACCCCACACTCTAGGGGCTGTCTACAAATCATCAGCTTCTTACATTTACCTTAAGGACCGTATAATAAGTATGTTAAATTCCTGTAACATCACATCTTCCTCACTTAAAGAACAGTTCTATATTGTTTTCAAACTGAATTATTGGATTACAGTAACTTGGCTGAATTATTATTATCATTATTATTTCAACTTCTTACAAACTGAGGTTTATAATTAAACTAAACCTAATCTTGAGAGGAGAGGCCACTAGTACTTCACTCTCTAATGAGTCTTTACCACTCACTCCACTTTACTTATCTAACAAGTTTCAATCAGTCTCTGGATGTTGAATTTTCTTTTGGGTCTCGCTTCCTTCTCTTGTGACTTTTCAGTGGATGCACACTGCTACAGATCATCCTTGCTATCAGTGTCCTTGGTGTTGTCTTGACTGACTGCTGTGAAAGTTGGTAAGTCAACTTCAGTCAAATTGGCTTCTTCAGCCTTTGGCAGAAGTTTTTAAATCCACACGATTCCACCTCACCTCACCTGTGCTCCTCTTTCTGTTTCAATCTGATATGACCTTGGTGCAATTTGAGCTTGTACAGTGCTTCTTTGCAGCCATATTACTTTGTTGTAGTCTCTACGGCGCTTGATCTCAAGCCTTAAATCAGATAAGTTTCTTGCTCTCCTGTCATGTAACTGTTTTTGCTTTTCCTTTTGTTTTCTTTGCTTTGTTTCACCTGTTCTGAGTCAGGAGTCTTCAGAAGCTCTTCATGTATTGGCAGATTTGTCCTGATCCTCCTTCCCATAAGCATTTCGCTGAGAAAGCCCATTCTGTAATGGTGCACTTCTGTAGATCAGTAGGCTTTTGTAAAAGTCTTCTTTTCCATCATGTGTTTTCTTCATAAGACTTTTCACAGTTTTACTGAGCTCTCTGCCAGTCCATTTGATCTTGGAAAATTGGGACTAGAAGTACTGTGTATGAATTCTCATTCATAGGCGAACTGTTTAAACTCAGCACTGGAAAATTGTGGACCATTATCAGTGAACACTTCATTTGGAACACCATGTCTTGAAAGATTGACTTCATGCAGGTGATTACAGCTTTATTGGTAGTTGTAGGCAGTGTTGCTACCTCTGGATAATTTGAGTAATAATCTGTTACAGCTATATGGGTTTTCCCATTGCAATCAAACAAGTCGGCACCTACTTTCTGATATGCTCTGCCTGGCACTGGATGAGGACATAACGGCTGGCTTAGCTGCTTTGGTCTGTAGGTGAGACACAATTCACAGGTTGCAGTTACCTGGGCAATATCTTAATTCATTATCAGCCAATACATTACTTCTCTGGCTCTTCGCTTGCATTTTTCTTCTCCTAAGTGCCCTTCATGTATTTTGCGTAGCATTTCTTTCTGAGTAGTCCTGGCATAACAAATTTGTTGCCCTTAAAAATAATGTCATTGACAACAGATAGGTTGCTTCTACATCCAAAATCATGAACAGACAACGGACAAGCACTTTTCTCCTTTGGCCAACCTTTTAATATGGTATTTCTCAGGATTCTCATTGTTTAATCTGCCTCTGTTTCTCTTCTGATCTGCTCTTTCTCTCGTTGGACACAGGAAGAGAGATCACGATCATATCAACATATGCCTTTATTTCTCTGTCTGTTTGACTTTCTGGGCTTTCACTCTTGTCTACAGCATGTGAAAGTGTGTCGGCAGCGTACCTGTATTTTCCAGGACTATAGATCAACTGAACTTCATACTTTTGTAATCTAATTAGCATTCTCTGTATTCTCATTGGACAGTCATTTAGAGACTTGGCCATTATAGCTACTAGAGGCTTGTGGTCTGTTTCCACTGTGAAGGCCTGACCATACACATATTGATGAACTCGCTCACAAGCATAAGTTATCGCTAGTAACTGTTTTTCAATTTGGGCATACCTTGTCTCGGTGCTCATCAAGGCTCTGGAAGCGTATGCTACAAGTTGCCAGATTCCTTCATAATTTTGCAGAAGTACTGAACCCAAGCCAAACTGTGAAGCATCAGCTGATATTCTTGTTTCTTTAGCAGGATCATAGAATCTTAATACTGGTTCTTCTGTAATAGCCTTCTTCAGATTTTTCCAGCTTTGTTCCTGTTCATGTGACCACATCCATTTGTTTTTCTGCTCCAACAGCCATCTGAGTGGGGCTGATTGTGCTGAAAGTTGAGGGATAAACTTCCCTAGGTAATTAATCATCCCTAAGAACCTCCTGACATCATCTTTGCAGCTGGGCTTCTGCATATCCACTATTGCAGATGTCTTGTTAGGGTCAGGTTTAATGCCCTGATCTGTAACAATATCACCCACAAAAGTCAGTGCTTTTACACAAAACTCACATTTTTCTTTGTTGAGTTTAAGATTTGCTTTCCTTGTCAGATCCAGCACTTGTCTCAGTCTGGTCATGTTCATCTTTTGTGGAACCCCACACAATGATGTCATCCATCATGGTTTCAACATCTGGAATGTGCTCAAAATCATATGAATTCTTTTATGGTAAACTTCTGAGTGGACAGTATCCCATACGGCAGATGAAGAAATCTGTATCTTCCTTCTGGAATATTAAATGTGCATAACTTTGAACTAGCCTTATCTAACTTAATTTGCCAAAATCCCAACAAAGCATCCAGTTTGCTAAACCATTTAGCACCAGCAAACTGTGACATTATCTCTTCTTTGCTAGGTAACTTGAAATGCTCCCTTTTTATAGCTCTGTTTAAGTCTCTGGGGTCAAGACATATTCTAAGCTGACCATTTTTCTTCTCAACTATGACTAAAGAACTCACCCAGTCTGTAGGTTCATCAGTTCTCTTGATTACACCTGTGGCTTCCATGTGGTTCAGCTCTTCTTTCAGTTTGTCCCTCAGTGCAAATGGCACTTTCCTGCAGGGATGTATTACAGGTGGCACTTGGTCGTCTACAGCATGTTTATTTTGTGCTCCCCAGGCAAACATCCTAGACCTTTGAACACATCGCTGTACTCTGTAAATGACGATTCACATTTAGCTTCAGCTTGTGATGTCACGACAAACACTCTTCTCACTAAATTGAGTTTCTCACAGGCACTTATGCCTAGGATTGATTGCACATCCTTCTCTACAATTAACAGAGACACCTTCAACTGCTGACCTTTGTGCTTCAGAGCTACCATGCAGCTCCCTTTTTCTGGAATATTCTCTCCTGTATAACCAGTTACTTTTATCTTGGCTGGGTGAATTTTAGATTTTACATGCAGAGTTTCATAGTCTTGCAATGAAATCAGGTTCACCTGTGCGCCTGTGTCAAGCTTGAATGGTATGATAGTTTCATTCACAGTTAAAGGTACAATCCATTCCTTTTCTTCAGAAACACACAGCTCAATGGAATCTACAAAGAACTCTTCCGGCTCATCTTCTTTGACAGTGTGAACTTTATTTTGTTCACTTTTCATTTTGCAGCATTTAGCAAAATGGTTATTTTTGCCACACTTACTGCAGGACTTCCCATAGGCAGGACAAGCTTTGGGGTTATGGTTATTTCCACATCTACCACATGTTTTTCGATTAGGCTGCTGCTCCTTCTGCTGCTTTGTTTTAAAAAAATATTTCTTGTTTATCTCGAGCTTCTATAGTGTGTGCACAGCGCCCTCGTTTTCTTTGTTCAGCTCTTTAGCCTCTGATTTGGTAGTTTCAGCAGCTCTACACGTTTACAGCTTTGTCCAAAGTTAAATCTTGCTCTTTAAGCAATCTTTCTCTGAGCCCATTGTCTGTGATTCCACATACATTCTATCCTTAATCAATGATTCTTTCAGATGTCCAAACTCACACATTTTGCAGAGCGAACGTAACTCTGTTAAATACTGATCAAAGCTATCACCCTTTTTCTTGTCGCATGTGAAAAACTTTTGTCTCTCATAGGTTATGTTTCTTTTTGGTACAAAGTACTCTTCAAATTTTTTCATAATTACATCAGGATCCATGTTTTTGCCATCACTGAACTGGAAACTGTTGTAAATGTCTAACACATCTTCCCCAACTACATGTAGAACGATCGAGGCCTTTGTTTTGCCATCTTCACTTTCAGCACCACTAGCAGTTAAATAAATGTTAAACCTTTGTTTAAATCTCTTCCAATTTTCAGCTACATTTCCAGACAATTGCATACCTGACGGAGGATTTAGTTTATCCATTTTTTTTCTTCTCTCTCGTTTTTTTCACCAGACCGTCTTCTTCTGGAGTTCTTTTCTGTCTTTTCAGGTTTTGATATCCGCTTCTGACACCATGTTTTGCTTGTTAGTAATCATGAAACCAGCATGAGTTTTACTCATCTTTATTGTGCAGCCATCTTAAACACACTGCCCCAGCCAGCCAAACAAACTTCCCATAACTCCCACACTCTAGGGACTGTCTACAAATCATCAGCTTCTTACATTTACCTTAGGGACCATCTAATAAGTATATTAAATTCCTATAACATCACAGTAGTGGTACCCAAGGTGTGAGGCAGGGTGAGGATCAGGGAAGTGCTGAGGTTGGGTTGCACCAACTGGGACTGTTGGTGGGGATGCTATGTGCTAGCAGGTGAGTACTGATAAGAAAGGGGATCTGGTGGAAGCAGGCACAGTTGTCAGTTGTAGTAAGGTGCTGGCAAAGTTTTCATTTGAAAGAACCAATAGTTGCAGCACCAATGATGTCTGGAGGTAGAGCGTTGGACCAGAGGGGCACGTTAGAAGAACGACGCTGGGCCAAGGCAGTGCAGCATCTAGGTACATTGAAGATTTTACTGGTAGGACTTCTGGTCTGTCAAGTACTTGTATGCAGCTTTAGTAGGTTCTGGACCTCTGTTGGTAGTAGATTTAGAGAGACTTTTTTGGCGAGAAGGCAAGCCTGGTATCTAATTCTGCTTTTTAATTAGAGCTATCCTGTCCAGGTATAAAAGATCACAGGTGTGCATGAGACTTGCAGCACCTGTGAGATGATGGAAAGCTTTGTTTAATGCAAGAGAGATGAGGTGGAGGGCGTGTCAGTTGCTTACCAGTATATAGCCAGACCGTAGTCAATGAGGGAGACAATTGAACTGTTCATGGCCAGGTTCGTGCTTCATATGTTAGACTGTGTTTGTGAAGGTAGAGTATCCCAATTCTTGTATTGATTGCTCTTGCTGTATTGTCTATGTGTTGGGCATATGACAGGGTGGAGTCAATTGTGATGCCCAGGTACCTGAAGTGCTGAACAAGTTCCAGAGTGTCACCACTGTCATTCATGATTGCTATTGGGAAGGCCTTGTGTTTGCTTAGGGAGCTGGAGTACAACATGGTCTTTGTTTTTCTGTATTTCATGACTAGTCTGTGCTCCTTAAACCATTTTTCTGTGAATGAAAACCATCTTTGGAGATCCGCCTCTAGAAGATCAGGGTGAGGATTGCTGGTGATTATGACCGCATCATCAGCTTAAGGGAGCATCCAACCAGGGCAGAAGACCTGGAGTGATAGTGTAAGACTGACCTGCCTGCAAGTAACATTGACATTCCTAAGCCAAATGTGGCAGCCATCTTTTTTCTTGAAAAGAAAACTAATTAAAACATGCATAAAATATTCAAATTTTAGTAGAACTAAAAAATGTCGCCGCCAAATAGAACTGGAAGATGCCTAAAATCTTTTATAGTGAAAAAAAGTAGGATCCAGCCATCCCGCAGGCACAGTGGTAGTGCTACTGCTCGTGGCACTGATGACCAATGTTAGTGAGCAAGCATGGGACATCAGAGAGTTGACCGAGGAGGTAGGATGAGCATTCCATAGACAGCCTCCTCCTTGGGAGGAGGATCATGGTCTCCCCAGCATCTAGTGACACCCAGCAGAGGCTGGTTGTGCAGCAGCCAGGGTCACTCAGCAGCTGGGAGGCAATGTCAGACATCTGTGGGACAGGTGCAGGAGTGCGCCCATCTTGCACTGACATGATTGCACACCTGTGCCTCCAAGAGACATGTAAATGGGAAATTCTCTGGCCTGTGTTATGATGCCCTGGACCTCTGCCCAAAGGATGCCCAAGGCTGCAGCACTACTAGGGTCTCCACTAAATCTCGGTCTCTCCCTTCTCCCCACTGCCATGGGGGAGGGAGTCCCACAGGGGGCAAGCTGTGGACCACCCCAGACCAGAGCTGGCCTGATGGGGGATGCTGGGTGTGGGGTCCAGGTGCAGAGTAGGGGTATATCCCCACCGACTCACTGGAAGGAAAAAGAAAGTTGAAAACAAAAGGTACAGTAGGCTGAATTTGTTTGCCTAGTTTCACTGCACTGCTGCTTTAAATACACTATCCTAAGTAATCAGGCATTAAGTACCTTGGGTTACGAGGCTTCATCCATTTCAAATTCACTGCCAATGGAGAGTTTGAACTGTTAGTCTTTTGGTAGCTTTAGACATAATCTTATGTCATTTTTGTTAGACATCAATGTATGTTCTTATACTTGAACATTGTTTGACTTTTGTATTGTAAATGACTGTATTTTGTCTATATGATCTATTTCTCTCTGAAATTTTCACTTCTGGTCTTCCAAGAAAATAGGCAGCTTTGCTCCTTGTCTTATCGGGCCATTTTAATGAAAAACTGAAAACTTATGAACTGTGGCCTTGAGTGAGTCAGTTAACCTACTAGTGGTCCAGCCCATCCTGTTGCATAACTGAGTAGGAAACAAGATCCTACTGCACCTCAGCCCAGCTATTCTAAGGAATCAGACATTAAGTACACTATCCTATACAATCAGACAATAAGTTATACTGGCTAATCAGACATTAAGTACACTCAGGGTTAGCACACAAGAGAGGCAGTCTGCAAGCAAAGCAGTATGAAGTGTTCATAAAAAGGATACAGGATGAGAACACACATCCAGCTTGACTGGTGTCTGTCTCTCAATAACACATTCACTCTTAAGTCTCCAACCTATTGCAAAGCATCATGGGTAGCAGTATGGAGATTCCTCTGCAGGATACTCACTGATATTCTAACACCCAGATGATGACCAGATGGTCCACCTCACAGCCTTTCAAAGCAGCAATGCAAATTGAAGCTTACTATTGCAGATTTAACACAGAAGTTGCATTTATACTCACCATTAGGCAACATTTTAGCAGCAACAAGATGGTTCCCAAGTTCCATGTTGCAATATTACTGTGTTCTATAATAAACCACTATGAAGTAAAACAGTGCCTTACCGGAGGTCCTTGCACATTCATTCCCTGTGGTCCCCGTGAGCCCTGCTGACCACTCACTCCTTCAAATCCTGCTTTCCCTGGTGGGCCAGACTCCCCCTGAAAAAGAAGAAAAACACAGCAGTCAGCCATTCACTGATTAAAGCTTCTTCTGATTGACAGACTGGGGATGAGCTGTATCATAAAGGCTTGACTAGGTTGTTACTTGTGTGGGTTTTTTTAATTGCCCAATTCTCCACCATCACATTCCCACCACAGAGTGGTTATTTTTGCCATCTCTATTTCTAATTCTGAGCTCTCAGTCCCCACTGCAGAAGATGCGGTCACAGCACAGCAGTATTCATACCTCTTAGCAAACCCTTATAAGGTGGGACCATAGAGATCTTGTATGTTAAACTAGAAGGGACATAATAATAATAATAATTTTATTTTTTATGGCGCCTTTCAGAGTATCAAGGCACCTAACAAATTTTAAAATAACATATCACAATCCAGATCATAAACATATAAAACCAATAATCCCTTCTCACAGTTATTCATTCATCAAAGACTTGGATCCACAAAAAAGTTTTCAAAGCTTGTTTGAAGCCCTCCACAGTCGTGCACTCCCATACCCGATGGGGTAGAGAATTCCAAAGGGTTGGGGCTGCGTGCATAAATGCATGGTCCCCAGATGATTTCAAACACACCCTCAGAATCCCTAGCAACCCCTCGTTGGCTAAGCGGAGCAATCGTCTGGGGCGGTAGGGAACCAGAAGCTCTTTTACGTAATCTGGGCCCAGTTCGTGTAGGGCTTTAAAAGTCAGTAAACTGACTTTAAAGGTGATCCACCACTGTACCAGCAGCCAGTGCAGTCCACGCAGCACTGGCATAATATGACAGGATCTAGAAGTTCCCATCAAAAGCCAGGCTGCAGCGTTCTGCACTAGCTGCAAGTGACAAATTTCTACCCCAGGTAGACCTAGACATCACATGAAATTACTAGGGCACTCAGTCACCATGTACAAATTGTTCTGTATCTTTAACATTAGAAAAGTGAAAAACAGAAAGCAACAGGAACGTGATGTCCCCTCTAAATTTTACATATATTCGATCTCTGTGGGTGGGACATCCCGGATTTTACTTCCCAGAGTCCCTTTATTATCACATGAAAAGGATGTTGTTGTGTATTTAACGAGTGATTCATACATCTCAGATATTCCTCATCCTTTTATTACTGAGTTCAAATTTTATTTGTCTGACCCAAAGCTCATGTCTCCGTGCCACTCCCTAGAGGCCCTCCCTCTCCTACCCCAGACCCTTGCCTGCCTGTCCTTCTGCCTAACCTCTTATACCCCTGCACTGTACCAGTACTTTAGCAGCTTAAAATAATGTCTGCCGTGGTTTATATTGCTTCAGATGTCCAAAAACTCTGAAATCTTACCTGACTGTTGTATTGTATAGTGACACAAATGTTTAAATTCTCTGTAACCTCTCTTGACTGTTGTGTGGAATAGTGTCACAAAGGTCTAAAACTATGTAACCCTCTTGCTTGAAGTATGTACAGTACTCTGTGCATATGACATGGAACCTTTGTAAAGAGTCTTGGCTCAAAGGCTATTTCCGAATTATTAAATAAATAAATATTTTTCAAGTACATATACTCTACATTAAAAGCAATCCTAAACCAGATTGCATAATCACAATAAATACATTAAAAATCTGTATTATAGGAACAGTTTTACATAACTAAATAAAATAATCCCTGGCAGTCATAAACAAACAGAAAAAGGCTATACAAAACACTATGGTTATATACAAATATTCAGTGTTGGAAATACATTTACTAATAAAATGCATAAAACCACAGACTGGGTTCAGGTCTGGCTATCTGTATCCCCAGTCTGTCGTAATCCCTATACAAGCTGAAGTAATTTTATTACCCAGAGTTCCCTTCCCAGATAGAGTGGGTGCTGCTATCTCATAATGCACAGCAAGATTCATACCTCACAGCTACCCTTCATGAGGTGGGGGTACTGCAGCTCTGTTAATCACCCTTTGTCCCATCAGTCCCATACAAAGAAGGTACTCTCCCACACTGCACAATGGCTTTTATACTTCACAACTTTCCCATATTAGGTGGCATTTGCTGTTTGTGGCTCCCACAGAGTAGTCAGGTGCTCCTTCATCAACCCATGCCCCTCAGATCAGCAGCACTGAAGGGATCCCCCACATGCTTCCTGTAGATCACTGTCAACCCCAGAGGAATGACCCCTCCTAAATAGGGCATATGGTCCTCCCTTATAGCTGACTGAGTCCAAATCCAGTCAGAGAGCTAGGACGTCCGGACATTCCTATTGGGGAGGTGATAGCAAGGCAATTTTATATACTCAGGTCACTCCACCCCTGTTTTCTCTTTTTTCCATCCCATTTATAGAGATCCCAAGCAGAGAGAGGCCTCCACTTCAGAGCTGACATGCTGGCCTCCTCAGCTTCTCTTCCTCCTTCTAAGGCGGGCAGTCATCATTGTGCCAGTCACAGCAGGCATCTGAAGCTAGGCGCTGCAACCCACACTTGCAAAAGGATAAAAACCTTCCCTGAGAATCTTCTCCTTGCTGACCTGACTGGCATCGTGGGCTTTGGTGTGTAAACCAGAGTTAATAAATCATAAAGTTCACCTTCCACGTCCACCAGGGACTTGCTCAAGAAGGGCATCTTATTAAACTAAGAGTCCTCTCTGTTCTGCACGAAAAGACTGCTGTCCCACACTGCACAGTGAGTTTTCCAGAAATGAAAAACAAACGTTAAGAACTTACTTGTAAGCCCAGAATAAAACACATAGTTAAAAAAAAAAGTAAAGAAAGTTACCATTAGCAACGTTGCATTTTATTGAAGTACAACTGCTGTATACCATCTAGGGAATGGCCTAAGCAGAGGCACCAGGGGCTCCCCAATGTTTCGGGGCCACTGACACATCCTCGGGGGGGCAGTGAGGAAATGTCAGTGTGGCCCTCTTGCAGAAGTATCAGCAAGCCACAAAACATCAGGGAGTCCTTCCCTGCTGGAGAGTGTAAACTGTGCGAATCAAAATGTTCCACGCTCAACTGTATTCAAAATGGCCACCCTGAACTGAATGAGTAAGCCTCTGTTTAGGCCTTTTTGCCAGTGATTCATTTGCATTTTAATAAAATGCAACTTTGCTAATCACAACTTCAGTTTTTTTTGCGCTATATGCCTTATTCTAGTGAGTGTGAACTCTACAGCTGTCTGTTTTGAGTGTGTTCTGGCTATCTAGGCATGTACAGCATAACCTCCACACACATGCAGTGCCTTTCTCCTTTGCTGATTTTACAATAGAATGGCCACTGTTTAGTTACCCCCACAATAAGTGGGACGCACCTAGTGCTGTGTGAAATTTTCAAATTCCGACAGAACGAAATTTTGCGAAATCTTCTCAGTTCCACCAAAATTCTGCCAAATTTCACTGGAAACTGAATGGTGCAATTCTGTGGTAGAAAAAATGTGGAATGAGTTTTTCTGCAACATTTCTGTGGAATATTATTCCACAGATCTTAATATTTTCTGCAGAAATGGTTATGGAATGATTTTCCATGGAAAAAATGCTATTCTGCAGAACATTATTCCACGGATCTCATTATTTTCCATGGAAATGGTTGCAGACTGATTTTCCATGGAATAAAAATGCTGTTCCACAGAACATTATTCCATGGATCTCAATATTTTCTATGAAAATGGTTGTGGAATGATTTTTCTCAGAAAAAATTATTGCTCAATAGAATATTATTCTGCAGATTGCAGCAGGTAGAATTTTGCAGAAGAACCAGTGAAACTGTGGCAGAAATTCCATTGGGAGAATGGTTATTTATTTATTTATTGAATTTTGTTGACCCGGTAAGCCCACTGGGCCTAGAAGTCCCTTTTTCAGGGGTGACCGGGAGGAGGGGGGATACAGATGGTAAGCTAGTGAAACTGAACCAGATTAAGCTGTTGGTGGTATTTTTAGTGAATGGGAGAAATCTGGCCAGGACACCGGGGAAATTCCCCTACTCTTTTTCGACAAGTGCCATGGCATCTTTAGCATCCACCTGAACTTTTTGCACTAATTTCGCAGTTGGAATTCTGCATTCCGCATAGCACTAGATGCACCTCTTTTTATCACCCAAAGCCCCTGCCATCCCACACACAGCTGGTGCTGTGCTGACCTACACTAAACTGTAGTATTTATACTTCTCAGCTGTCCCTCATTTTGGGTATTAACCAGTGCGTTGCCGCACCATTAATGTGCCCAACATTTTCTCCCTGTTTCAATTTTTATATTTTATTTATTTAGTTATAATTTGTTGACAGGGAAAGGAATAGCAGGAAATTGTGAAGTTACTGCCAGGTTTGTAAACATCCCTGTTGCATAGTTGAGAGATAAAAGTAGAGATGTAGGAATCTGGTTGCTTGCAGTCACTCTATCATATCTACCTTCCGCCTCACTTTAAATGAGACTGCCTCGCATGCCTGTCAGTAGATGGGCTAGCAGGCAGACTGTCAAATAGTAACTCACTCCAAATGCAATGACACATACTGCCTTCTGATTGCTCACCTTGGGCCCCGGCTCTCCACGCTCGCCCTGCAGACCTCGTTTACCTGGCTTCCCCTACAAAATGCACAGGAGAGAGAGAGAGAGGAGGATTGTAATGTTTTCATCTCTTTCATTCAGACAAGGCAGCTTTCAAATTATTGCTTATACACTTATGTACCAGAGCAATGCAGAATAAATACCAAAAACAGACTAAAGCAGAGGTCCTTATTTCTAATTTTAAAAGTCTCAAAAATCATTTGAAATTAAAGTAATGCTACAAAAGCATCATTTATATTCAAAAACTGTTGAAGAGCTGAGTTTGTAGAATGCTCCTGGTGTTCAGGTTACTCTAGCAGTCCATTACTAGTGGTATAAGGCCCACTGGTAACCCACATCAGAATGTGGGATTCTGTGTTTAGTTTTCCATGAAGTTTATAAGAAGTAATTTTGTGGTTCAAAACATGTCTTTACAGGTAATACCATTTTTCATACAACCTTTGCTCCAGTGCTTTTGCCCTGAGGTTCTTTATTTTTTTTGTTAATCTCTTTTCTCACCATCCAACCGACCCCCTTTCCACCAGTCGCTCCAACCCTGACACCCCAGCATCCTCCAGGGATTATCTGCCCATGCCTGTCCCTGGGCTTGGCCCCTTCCAGTGGGGTCGGCAGGGTTCCCTAACTTCTGCAGTCAAACAGGATCCGGTTTTGCTGGGCAGGGCCTGGATAGCTCGGCTCGGAGCCTGCTGGTGACCAGTGTCACCCTGCTGGTCAGTATTTTTCCTGTGTTCTCCCCAAGGAGGTGTGGATGTGCAGTGCCATCATGATGCATGTTGCATGATCCTGTGTAATGTGCATCGATGGCCACTGCACCTCCCTACACATCTGGCAGCCCCAACTGCCTTCCTTCTAGCCTCCACAAGGGGTCAGGCATATGCCAGGCTCCATGTCCCACCACCCCACCCCTGGAGGAGAAAAGTAGTCCCACAGACACTCGATCCCCCTCCCCCAGTCAACCCTTTGACACCCCAAGCTCACTTCTGAACTCAGTTGTCAACATGGGAAGTGGTAGCGCTACCACAGCACTGGTGGGCCAGCAGTATGAGGTTCTTTTCTGATACAACAATGTAAGTACATAGATATATACATACTGTTACAATGTAACATACATACTGTTACAATGTAACATGCATACATACTGTTACAATGTAACATGCATACATACTGTCACAATGTAACATACATACTGTTACAATGTAGCATACATACTGTTACAATGTAACATACATACTGTTACAATGTAACATGCATACATGCACACTGTTACAATGTAACATGCATACATACTGTTACAATGTAACGTATATACATGCATACTGTTACAATGTAACATGCATGCATACTGTTACAATGTAACGTACATACATGCACACTGTTACAATGTAACATGCATACATACTGTTACAATGTAACATGCATACATACTGTTACAATGTAACATACATACATACTTTTAAAATGTAACATACATACATAAATACATACTGTTACAGCATAACATACATACATACATACTGTTACAATGTAATCTATCATTTATGTAATAACAACATAATTACTACAGTAAAGTTTAATTGCTAAAATGAAGTCAATTACCCACATCGGTTTGTGGGGCTTTGATGAATTAACTAGCTGTACAGTGCCTGCCTACAGGCACTTCATGCATAACTGCTATAAAAATTGCTTGGAGACTGCCTTAACCAGTAGTCTGAGCACACTCCAGCAGATACCTTGGTTATCCAGCAGTTATCCTTTTCGGTGACATCCACCCTGGTCAAATTTTCAGGATTACTATTTTTTCACAGATCTGGAATTAATTATCCATATCTAGGGTTCCATAACCATTACTATTTACTTGGATACCCTAGAAAATCCTGGCAATTTTAGGCATAGATTGCACCCAGAGAATGAGGTATCCTGGTCATTATCCTGATAAATTATCCAGATAATCTGGGAATATCCAGCTAAAATGATCCCTCATTCAGAGGACATCTACTGGATAGGACAGATAATAGTGAGCATCCACTCTGGAAATATGAATGTGGGTTACCGTGGTGCAGAGGAAGCATATTTGTATTGCTCGCTCCAGCAGCCAATCATGGAGTCTGGAGGTATCCGAAAGGTTACCAAATTATCTGAGTATCCCAAATAAAAAATATATACAATATATATATATATTTAGGTGTTTTCTTTCCTTAAGCAGAAGTTGTGTCTCTCTGGATTATGCTGGTAAAACCAATGTGCCGTCTTCACTCCTCTGCAGCCCCAGCTGCTCACTTGAAAATGAGAGATACAATATATATGTATGCAATACAGAAGTCACACACATATATGCACACACACACACACACCAAAACACACACACACACATATGCACACATACCACACACCATATTTCTTATATTGATTATTAAAAAGATCTGTTTTTAATTATTAAAAGATCTGTTTAAGTATCTTTGTACCTGAAGGCTGTTTATTGGTTTGAAACCTTGTACCTGTAAATATTATTTTCCCTTTTTACGCTTTTAACATCAGGCAAAAGGTCTTGATTACAAATCATTAAAAAGCACAGCTGAGCACCATGGGATAATCTCAATGGTTAAAGAGACTCTGAAGTCACACGTACCTTTCAGACATATCAACATCCTAGTATAAATTTACAACATAACTACAGGTAGGAGTTGCAAGGATTTGAACTCTGTATTAATGCTCCTGAATGTATCACCAGGTTGTGCTGCTTTTCGTAGTGCGTCTTGTAGTTCTACTATTCTGGGCACGCCGCTGAGGCATGGTGTGTTGAGGGCAAAACTAAAAAGAGCTGTATTTCTCCACTCTCACTGGCAGCAGAGTAGGCAGCGCTGCCCACTGACCTTAATTTAAAAAAATACATTATATACAACAAACTGTAACCCAATGATAATGAATTGGTAGTGGTGCTCGTCCTCATTCTTTGCCATGATGTCATAATTTGATCGAGCTTTGCTCTTGCAAATTATGGATATCAGGCAAAGAACTTAGAACATTATCATCTTGTTTGTTACGATCATGTAGTGGTTATCATCTATGTATGTTATCATCTATATATGTCATATAATCTCTGTAGTGAGCGTTTCCTTTCACTGTAATTGGTAACTACATTTATGGATCGCTGTATATAGTATGTAGGGAATATCTTTATGTAGGTTGATGTGGCTTATATTGGGTCTTGGCTCATGCTCAGCACTTGTGATTTTGCATTGTACGTGATTCTGAACTGAATCTATTCATTCCGCTGTTTGTAGCTATTGCAACTTTTAACAGTTCATGTCTGTACATTGTCTGTAACAATGCCCTGCTTTGCGGCTCAGGTCATGCCTGAAAACAGGAAACTGTTGGCCCAGTGCACTTTACCTGGTCACTAAATTCATACATACATATATAAATAAATAAAGAAACCAAGCAATAAATAAATCAGTAATGAACAAGGCACAGAAGAGAAGTCTGTTTCAGAGGAGGATGAGCAGCAGAACATGGGGTCATGCTAAGATTATTTTTTTTTAAACTATTTATCACCTCACTTGCAGTGGTGATGGCACCTATCCCCAGTCTGCCCAGTACATGGACCCTCAACCCTTCCCCAGGCCAGCTCCTGCCACAGCTGCAGGGACGGGGAGGACAGTGGCTTACTTTCCATGGAGGGGCCCCTGTGGAGGAGAACGGGGGGGGGAGACAGAGATCACCTTTGAGCCCCAGACCTGACTTACACTGGGCTTAGTTCAGCCGGAGGGAGTGGGAGCCTGTCAGAGGCTTCATAGCGCTCACCAGTGAGTGTTTTTTTGTTTTGTGCATCCCTGAGGCACGGATGTGCAATGATGTCAGTGTGCAATGGGCACCCTCCCACATCTGCCCACAGGACATCTGCCACCACCTCTGCCCTGTTCTTGGCATCCCCAGCTACAGCCATGCCCCAGTCTCCACTAGGAGTCACTAAGTGCTGGGAGATGCATCCCCACCCTCCTCAGGAGAGGAGAGCAGTCTTCCAGATGCTCAATCCTCTCCTACCCTGGATGATTCCCAATGACCCAAGCTGGCTCCAGAACCCGGTCGCTGCATGGTGCGAGGTAGGTGTCCAGCACCTCAGGTCACAGTGCAACCGAGATGGCTCTCATGCTATGATGCTTGAGGGGAGAAGTTTAAGAGAGACATGAGGAAACTTCTTTCACAGAAAGGGTGGTGGATGCCTAGAACAGTCTGCCAGAAGAGGTGGTAGAGGTGAAGCAAGGGAGCTTCAAGCATGCATGAGGATAGGCACATGGGCATAATAAGGGATGAGAGAGGGACAACTGTGACCAGATAGGGTCCAGGATGTGGTGACAGGCAGAGAAAACAGGACAGGCTAGATGGGCCTACCAGTCCTTTTCTGCCATCACATTCAAAAAATAAATAAACAAACTTTATTTATATGAATACAAACACAAAAACAGGATCACTGTTCTCAAAACCTTATCCACTCTGGCTCCTTGCCCACTCTGCACCTCACATTCTAATGCTCTGCATGTAGCATCGCAGTCTGTTACCATGAAAATCACCGTGGTGTCACAAGCAGAGGAATATGATGTCAAGTGCAGACAGCCTGAGCATGAACCCTAATGGAAAGTAGAGCTGCGCAGAATGTTCAAATCCCACTTCTGCCAGAATTCTGCAAAATTTCAAAATTCCATTAGAAGCAAAATTCTGCAGAATTTACCTCAAAAGATTGGTTATGAATCTGGCGTCGTCAGCACCGAATCACAAACTCTTACACATGTTGTGAATACGGCTGGAAGGTCACCACTAGATACTTCAGAACACCACAAATTACTGCTAAATTTTCATTGACAGGTGACTCCTTCTGCTGGTGGAAATGTGGGGCAAAGACAGCCACGCATGCACATATTTTCTGGCATTGCCAGAGACTGACGGCTTATTAGACTGGCGTATCACATAGCATCTTAGAAATCTTCCCAGACTTGGGAGTGCTCACTCCAGAGACTGCCCTTCTTCTACATTTTCCCACACACTTTAAACAAAAGCAGACCAACTACCTAACATCTATACTCTTGACAGCGGCAAAAAAAGCCATCACTAGAAATTGGCTACAATCAGAACCACCTTCATTAACACATTGTCAAAATATAGTACAAGACATTTACATGATGGAAATAATGACAGCCAAACTACAGAATACGGAAGACAAGATCCAAAATAGATGGCCTAAGTGGTTTCTAAGTATGGCGATGCACCGCCCCCAGACATTATACCCTAGGATATATATTCAGATGTATGACAGGAGAAGGGATGTGGAACCCTACCTCTAAGGGGAATACTTGGGGAGGGGTGGAGAAGAGGGGAGACTTAATGATCTTGGTGAATTTTTCTGTTTGCTTTTCCCTGTCTCTCCCCGTGGGAGTGATCAGCCAAATATAGAGACCAAACAACACAGCATTGTTTTATCTTCTTTTTATTATGCTTAATAAAGTCATATGGAAATATTGTCTCAGACCTATATTATCTAATTGGTAACTGTATGAAATTGTATAAAGCATATTAAGCTGGAACCTCAGAAAAATTTTTAATAAAATTTAAGTTAAAAAAAAGAAGCAAATTTCTGAAAGTATAACTTTTTTTTACACTTTTAGAAACTGCGGAATAGTACTCCCCAATTTATGTAAACTGCCAATTCCACAAACAGCGATATAGTATTATGCGAGAGATGTACTCCAACAAATAAAAATGCTTTATAGAAAATCTGCAGGATTAAAAAAGGTATTCCAAAAAGCATTTCAGAAGTGGAATTATCATTCTGCATGAATTTGGCCTGTGGAATTCTACATTATATACAGCTCTAAAGGACAGGGATTCTCTCTTTATCTCGTGTGTAGTTACATAGAAGAAAGAGGAATGCAAACAATGGGCTCAATTCACAAAGGTCAGTGTAAGCTGCACCAAAGGCAGCTTGCGTCGACTGCCAGTGCGTCAGGGACCCTGTGCTTGATTCACTATTGGGTAGGGTCCTGGCGGCACAGTCCCACAGCTTGCGACAACTGCAGCCATGCATCTAACAGATGGTGCATCTGGCAGGTTTGCTGCAAGCTGCAGAGTGGTAGTGCAGCAATAGAACCATGGCTAGCACTCTCTGGTAGTCTAGCAGATCCCCCAGCCCTGATCTTCCCGCATATATTAAAGATGTTTCCCTGGTGGTCTAGCGGACCCTCCTCCCTATCCCTGATCAGCCCATATAATATAAATATATATTTCCCTGGTGGTCTGGTGAACCCCACCCTGCAGGTAGTGCTCCACCACCCCGCTCCTCCCATCCCATCCCCGAGCCAGCAACTGGCACAGCCTCCACTCATCACTATGGCCAGCCACTCTCTGAACTGTCAAGGAGCCGCGACTCTATATAGTACATGCTTCTTGACAGTTAAGTCAGCTGCTGCTGCGGTGGTGTGGAGGGTTGTGCCATCTGCCGGGCTTGAGGATGGGATGGGGAGCAGGGAGGTGGGTACTGCATGCTGGGGTGAGGGGTGGGTCTACTAGACCACTAAGGTAATATATATTTATATTATATGGGCTGATCAGGCATAGGGAGAAGGGTCCGCTAGACCACCAAGGAAACATCTTTAATATATGAGCAGATCAGGCTGGGAGGGTCTGCTAGACCACTGGGGAAACATATTTTAATATACTTAGCAGATCGGGGCTAGGGGGAGTCCATTAGACTACCAGGGAAACATCTTTTAATGTATGGGAAGATCGCAGCTGGGGGGGGGTCCACTAGACCACCAGGGAAACATCTTTTCATATATGGGCGGATCAGAGCTGGGGGGGTCCACTAGACCACCAGGGGAGTGAATTTTTTACTAAAGGAGGATTGGAGCTGGGAAGGGGGGGGACTGTGGCACATTGGCGCTCAGTTCAAAACCCTCCCAGAGAACACACTTATTAGTACCCTTAGACCAGCCCTGGCTGGTCTAAGGATACTTAGAATTTCACCTTCTTGGAGAGTTTCATGTATTCTGATTTAAGGGATATGGCAGCTTGTGTCTCCCACAAGCCCCCTAGGGCCATATCGCAGCCCATTTTGGGGCATGAGCCTAGTGCAAGACCCCTTTGGTGCATGCAGCATGCATTTGACACAGTCTGCTTTTGTGAATCACTCCTAGCACATCTTGTGGCACAAGCCGCTCCTTGTACCATTCCTTGTGGCGCAAGGCCCTTGTGCTGCTCAGAGGAGCTTTGTGAATCGAGCCCAATATATTATGAAATATCAGCTAAAATGAGTATAATAAAATGTATATTTTTTCAAAGTATCACCTGTGATATCAGCGTGGAGCTCTTGAAATCTCAATAGTTTGCCTTCCTCCTTCTCTTCCAAAGGCTCTCCAGTAGGAAACAGCACTGCTTTGGGTTTTATTTGTATCTTTCAGTGCTGACTGTTTCACATTTCCTCTGGTGTGTATTTTTTTTCCCCAAAAGAAAACCCTGCAGACATTACAAGCAGCTGTGGTTATCATTTGTTGTCAAGTGAAAAAAGTGATCTCACTTACTGGTGGCCCTGGGGGCCTGGTGAGACCTCAGGACATCGAGGAGCAGGTGCAGGTGTGTGCCAAGGCTGGGCAGCTTTCAATCTCTCTTGGAAGAAAAGAGTTTTCAAAATCAAGTTATGGCTAAGGCAACAGGAAAAAAATTTATTTTGCATTAATATAGCTCTTTCTAATGCACACTTTCACCTGTATCTATCCATTCCCTTTTTCTCCACACCCCTACTGCTATAATAGCTCCCCACCACCCATAGTCTTCTGCCTCTATCATCCTTCCATCCTCCCGCCACCTTTATAAGATACAAATTTGAACTAATCCTTGGCTCATGTATCTTCCTGTGTATACATAGTTTCCCCTCGATTCTAATAATGCTGTATATCTTGTAAATATCTGTGCATATTATATTCTTGTAAATGTTGCTGTCACTGCGTGTCCACACTGTAACATGTTAGAATGTACCAGGACCTCCTTATAAAGAGCTTGCTCAATGAAGCCTTCCTGCCAAATAAAACTGGACTGAACTGAACTGAACACTGCATCCCAAAACACTTTACAAGTGAGACTGGTAGTGCTGTCACTGCATGTCAACCTGTAGTGGCAGACACAGTGCTCGTTATCACCCACACACAGTGATGGACAATTGCCTAAGATTGATTTATTGGAAAAGGGCATGTTTGCCAGGACACCATGGAAAACACCCTTCTTTTGTGAAAAGTATCTCTAGTTCTTTGAATTCCACCAGGAACACCCCCGTCATGGTACCAGAGATGGACAGAAGGGGTCCAGCTTTAACATCTCATCTGAAGGACCGCACACCCTGACTGATGGCCTCGACCGATATACAACATGGATTTCTGGTACCCCAGAGGATCAGGAAAGCAGCAGCTGGCTAGCAGAGATGTGGTGGCTGTGGAGTTACTTGGGAAGTATGGTATCCTAATAAATAAGATACTGCACTCAGATAGTGCCCTTTGGTGGTGTACCCTCCCCCCTCGCATCTTGCTTCTCTCCCCCCTTCTATCCCTTATGGCCTTTGCAATGCTTGCTGTCACTCTCTTGCTCTCCCACAAATAAAATCCACTGCTGGCCAGTCTGCCTTCTTGTTCCTCTTCCCTAAACAATGGGGCTCTCTCTCACTTCTATTCACTCTGCTCCTTCCTTTCCCACTCTGAAATACTAATTGCCAGTAGATTAGGCCTTACGATCTATCGAGTCTGCTCGAACCTCAGATCCCTAGTTGGGTACCGAGGCCCTCCCCCCTTGTGTTCCAGAAACCCCTATCATCCATCCCCACTCCCCTGGGCCAGGCCATCATCTGATACATCCGCTTTCTGTATCTGTCCCACCCTCTCTTGAAGCCCTTCACTGTGGATCTCTGAACCAGCTCGCCAGGCAGCGTGTGCCAAGGATCCACCACCCTCTCAGTGAAAAACCTCCTCCTCTTCCCCTCCTCATCCTTCCACCTTCAAACCATGCCCTCTGGTGATACCTCCCTGCTTTAGTCTAAAGATCCCCTCCGTGTTTACCCTATTTATTCCCTTGAGGTACTGGAAGACCTCAATAATGTCCATCCCCCATCTCTCCTCTCCCAATGAGAACAGGCCAAGCTCCTCAATGTCTCTGTGATTTCTCTATTCACTCCTGCAGTTGCTTCTGATACTGAGGTGGACTCCTGTTATTTGCCTTCCGCCCCACAGGGACTCCAGCACTGCCCCCCTCCCCCGGTTCTGCAGTCACTATTCCCGTCTCATCATTTTATTGTTTTGTTGCTCTCTGTTTAATGTTCTTCTGCCTGTTCCACAATTTACTGAATAATGATTTAATGTCTGGCAATGTTATTCTTTAAACAGTCCTGTAATTTCATATTTTGTTATACTTATCTCCATATTATTGTATAGTTTTCATACATTGTACTTTGTATCTCTTCTGTTCTGTTCCCCGACACATCTGCAAATGAACTGAAATCAGCTCAGTATGACCTTCCCAGGAAAATGTTTGAAATAAATTAATTTTGGAATTCTCATTTAGCTGAATGGTTAAAGCTGCTGCCTGAGAGACTGTGGGTCGATGGTGTCATTTCTAGCAAGAGCTAGAGGTGTGTCTGCCCAGGTAGAGGGGGCAGATATTTATTGAATGATGGATTTCAAAATTCACATATGCTGGGAAGTTCCTTAAGGCAAAACGTCTTGCTTACAAGAACATTCAGGAAAGTAACAAAACACATGACACACTACGAGTACACATAAAAAAAATCAGCAAACATGCAGGCCAACATTAATTAAAACATGTACAATTGTTATTATTATTTTATTATTTATTTATTGTTTTTAGGCAACTAGGTAGGCCCACTGCAACCAATGCAGGGGTGACACAGAATTAATAAGATAGAGAAGTACATCAGTAGAGACATACTGTAGCAGAATCGATCTGTGCAAAATATCTGTGCAGAAGATAAAACAGGGACAACACCTTACAGTACTACAGCTCATTAAGGTTAATCACTAGACATTTTACACAGGGGAGATGTTTAGAAACCAACACACAATTCATTGCCCTACAGCACTGACATCAAACTGTGGGAAGAAACAGTTATGTGCTCAGAGGGACAAGATTGCTCACGTAAATTAAGTAAATGCAGGTTGTCTGCCTGCTGGCTAAGCATAGAAGCAATTGAATGGCCTTGGAAATGTGTTATATTAGCACTCCTTCCCATTAGAGTTTTTGAGCCAAATGTGTTTTGTTTTTTGTAATTAGCTTTTCCAGACTCTTTATTTTCATTTGTTGAGTTTGCTCCAGACACGTAAAGCAATCGGAGACAAATAGTTTTTCCATGACTGCCTCAACCAGCTGGAATGCCATACTGATTACAAAAAAAAAAACAAGAAATCTGTCACTCTTTAAAGAGGCTATCTATGAATAACTCACAGGTGCCATATTCATTGACCTCTCCAAGGCCTTCGACCTAGTTGACCATATTTTACTTTGCTCTCAAATTCGGTCCTTTGGTCTGTCCCCACCTGTCCCGAGTTGGTTCAGTAATTACCTTCAGGGCAGGCAGCAACTTACTGAATTCAGCAAGGTCCTCTTGGGCACCACTCCTGTGACCTTCGGTGTCCACCAGAGGTCAGTTCTAGGGCCCCTTCTTTTCTCTATATTTGTCAACAATCTACCAGCTACTGCTACCAACTGTTGTACTATCCTATATGCGGATGACCTGGTAATCTTCATCCATTCCCGGGACATTGGGGTCATCAACCATCAACAGAGTGAGGATTTCAGAAATATCCAGTCCTGGGTAATGACTCACAAGTTGGTCCTCAACCTACAAAGAACTGGGGCCATGCTTTTGGGTCCCTGGCCAGATTAAGGCCTCCCTGCCCTCTGTGTGACTGGTATCAGTGTTACTCCTCTTCTAACCACTGACTCCATCAAATACCTTGGGGTGACACTGGACCCTCATTTGACTTTGGGTGCCATATCCAAAATGTATGCAGAACTGTCAATGGCAAACTGGGTCTGGCCTACAGAGCAAAGAATCTTATGTGCTGCTCGCTTTGCATTGTTAGAGGAGTGTTGGTTCCTCTGTTTGCTATGGACTTCTCCTGTTTGCACACACCTCCAAAGTTCACCTCACTAGATGGAACACAACCTACAATAACATTTTCCACTTTGCACTTGCTGCCTCTCCCTCACCCACCACTGTGATTTATTGACAAACTCGGGTGGCTCTCCCACCCAACCACAAGAACTTTGTCCTGGGCTGCTTCATGGGTGAGGTTCTCAGTGCTGGCACTCCCCAGGGCTGGCTGAACTTCTCAAACCAGCTGTCTTTACCTATTCCCTCAGGTCTCTGGGCACTGGCATTCTTAAAGTCTCTATCACCCGCATGCAAATGGGGGACAGGATTTGCTTCATGTGTCCCTAGGCTATGGAACTCCTTTCCTACTCAAGTCCGCTCCTCCCCCTCTCACTCATGCCTCCGGAGCTCCCTGTGGTATCACTTGAAGCTCTGCTCTGCATGTGGGTGTCCTAGACCTCCATAGCTAGTTCCAGTCCCCTGCACCAGAATCGCATGTCCTTCCTGGCACCCCTCTTGCAGCTCCTGCTGATGCAGCCTGTCTAACTGGACTCTGAGGTGCATGTAATGTATTTTTTCTCTGTTTAAGGAGATACTCCGACTGTGGCTCTGTTTGTGGCTCGGAGCCGTGTATACCTTGTAAAATTGTACTGTTCCTAGCCTTGGCGTCTCTATGTATATATATTCCTGTATTTATCTTAACTGCGCTTACTGTCTACTGGTTTTGGTCACATGATTCTATTTTGACTCTGTATACTGCCTAACTTGTGTCATGTTGTCCTCTGTATGAACCTGTATCTCACTGTATCTGTATCTCATTGTACTCTCCCAGGTCGTGACCTGAAAATAGGTATATAACTTGTCTAGTGTACTTACCTGGTCAACAAAAGCTAAATAAATAATACATAACCCCTCCATACCCACGTAACTGCTTCTAATCAAAACTAAAGTCATCCTCTTCCTCCTCCAACTTTAGTATCCTCCTGTCCCTCCTGCCTCTAAGTCACCCATACCTCAAACCGATCACCCAAAGTATACGCCAGAATGGGTATATGTATTTATTCCAGTCTGTTGGACCAGAAAAGAGGGTCACTCAATATCCATATATTTAAATATCCTTGTACACATGCATGTTTTTATATGTATATACATATATCTGTGATCTGTAAATGCTTGCGTAAATAATGACAACCATATTAGTTTCTTAACTTGCTGTTGAGGTACTGTATTTATTATAGTGATAATACCATAGTGGTTTGGATTTATGAGGTAATAACCAGATCAGGGTAATAAACACTGAGACCAAAGGCTGAGGTCTTTAGTAACCCTCTGGTCTGGTTATTACTGAGGAAATCCCAACCACTATTGGTATTATCGTTATAATACTGTAAAATAATAAAAAAATTAAAACATGCCAGATCTGTTTGTTGCTCTACCATGTGTCTGTGAGAAAGCTAGAACTGTTTTCAGAAGTGCTGTAGCATTATTAGAGTTCCTGATTGTCCGATTATGCATGTTGAAGTGAGCGGAAAACAGGGCTTGCTCTGTGATTGACTATCACACACACAGCAGCCAATCTGAGTGCAGAGCTGTTGTTCCATTGTTCTTAGCTAATCAGAACACAGAGTCACTGCGCCCTTATTCAGTCTAATGTCTAGTTATCACAGAATAACTGGACAGTAACTCTCCATCCTGATTCACTAAGAGGGATCTTTTCCAGTACAATAGTGTGTATTTGTCTGCACATATTAATGCTGATATTAATTCTGACATGTGAATGTTGAAACATTACACCATGCTGCTCTAATGCCCCCTGGCACGGACCCTCTAGGAAACAAGGTGCATTACTTTCTGTGAGGCTATTCCAGGGTGCAAAACAAATAAATACATACATACATAAATGTATTACTGTCCTGCCTGTATTATATTCCCTGTACTTTCAGGATGTGGACTTGAAGGACATTACATAAACAAAACATTTACTGACTGGATTACATTATGCAGCAGCACAGAATTATGGTGTCACTGGGAAAGAAAACAGTAAAAACCATAGGAATTGACCATCCCCGGTGTTGTCTTGGAATTTCAAGTCCTGGAAAAGGAATTTTATTAAGTCACTTATCATTAGTCACTGGCCCAGAGCTGAAGGGCCAGTAAAATGAAAAGAGGCCACAGAGGGTGGCAGTGTCCCCTCAATCTCATAGAATTCTGCACCCCAGGACAGGCTTGTTTAGATGAATCACCTATTTCTGAAGAGGATACCCGAGAACTGATACTGCAACAGAGTTGGCACTATACAGTTTCGTAGTTATGGAGAACAAGAATTTCCAACATTGGTTAAAATATATTTACAAACATTGGAGTCATATAACAACACTATTATACAGATGTAGAAAGGCTACAGACAGATGAGGTTGTGTGTATGGGAGGGTAGGAGAGCAAAGACATGCCTAGCAGTCACATAGGCTTTACAGATGATCAACCACAGCTCTTTTGAAGGATCTTAAGTTTTTGGCTTCTCTTTTATTGTATCATTATGCAGTGTTACACTACATGCGGACCGTCTCCTCCAATCAGAAGCCAGAGTCACACACACCTTATTCCTCTGCAAACTCACACCTGTCATTTTATTCTCAATTAATGACAGTAGTGACGTCATCCTTTTTATTTCATTCTGACTGGTCTATACTAGGGATGGGAGAACCACAAAAGGTTCTGAGGTTCTAAAAGGTTCTGATAACCCATAAAAGCTTCTGATAGTTATCCAGACCGTATCAGAACTTTCAGAACCTTTCAGTTGAAAGTATGTGAACCGTTTTAACCATAACTGTCCACCCTTAGTCTATTGTCAGTGAGGGGAATGGAATCTAAGAACAATGTGGTATGGTACTGCTCTACCTTCAGCCTCCTTTTGAGTCATTCTGCTACCACCACCACCAGCTTTCTCACTAGACAATGATCTACTGGGGGGTATATTAAGCTCCAAAATCAATGCTTTAAACATTATCAGAACCTTACTAGAACCCAAAAAAATGTTCTGATAAGGTTCTTTTACCAAAACTGGCATATGTTCTGAGTGGTTCTGAACTTATCCGAACTGGTTTTCCCATCAGTAGTCTACTGTCACAGCAGCAAACACATGAAACATAACAGATATACTGTGTGGTTTGCCACTAGTGTGTATGGATTTCCATACAATCTTCTTGGTGTGGTGCAGTTCAAAGGTCGTAAAAAGTTGCTGTGGTATCGCCTGACAACACAATGATACCATAACAACTTCTTTTCAGCCTTAACATCAGTGCGTGACCAGCGATTTGTTGAAGATGTAACTTTTCAAACAGCTCACTGAAAATGGTTGTGCTATTTAGCAAGTGGGTCACCGAGGCTGATTCAGTTAGACTCGTAGAACGGCTGTGTTGTTAGGAACTGTACTTATTGATTATGGTTTTATTATTATGTTTTTAAACACTGTGGCTGTGGCTTATCCACCAGCAGTTTTGGAGAGTAAGGTTCAAGGTGCTGGAATGAGGGAGCACTGCAGTATTCAGTAAGAATGTTTTAATTGGAGGTCCTATGATGTCATCACATACCCTCGATGGAAACACAGCCTTGTCGAGATGGTCACCAATACACTATTCTATATATAATAACTGGTGACTCCTATAATGACTGGATGTCCCAGTCCTCAGAAAACACTATAATAACCTGCTGAATTCCATAATAACTTAACAGTGGATTACTATGGTGTCTTCCTCCTCATGCTCACACTTCACTGAAGTACAAGAAAGCACTTTGTTTTTTGGTGACTACGGTGGCTGCTCAGAGACAAGCTCACTCATGCAAAACAGCTTACAGTTTTTGCTCTGTCCACATCTTGCACCAGTTATTATCAATACAATGCCTGTGCAAGGTTTGTCTTATGATATACACCGGTGTGTGATAATATCATAAACCCCTGAGCTTCACTCTTGGGGTTTATGGATTACCACACACCTCGGTGTGTGAAAATTCTCAAAATACACACCTGCACAGGCATTATTCTCTGTATAATGTGCTAGTTGGTTTAGTATCCTTGGAAATAATGTGATTCTCACATGAAGATGAGGCACTCAGCCTTCAGTCTTGTACTTTATTCGTTCAATAATCATATTACTGCTTCATCTAGTGACCTAACTAGCACAATATCACTTAAGTGAATTCCAGGTTGTTGGGGCTGCTATGGCAAAGCCTTTTCCCCAGAAAGGATTTGTATGCTGGTGGCATGTGCAGCAAGAACTCTCTAGTCTGGAAGCGCAGTAATATTTGTGATGGGGTTTGACTACAAGTCTGCTTAGATAAGCCAGAAGGAGGTCATGCATGCTTCTGAATACTATAGTCATCTGTATAAGTTCAGTTAATTTCACTCTTACCAGCGATGGGAGATCGCAGCAGTTGTCCTCATCTGCCCAAAAGGTGTTGCAGATCATCTCAAATGATTGCAGCTGGAACTGCAAAATGGGGAAAAACAGAAGAAAAAAAAAAATGAAAGACAAGAATTCAGTAGCCATGGGGACAAGCCTTTTCCAGAAAATGGCCCAATACCAGTACATAGGTGTTATCCAGGGATCACATACTGTAATTGTCACCATTGACTGCCTAGAGTCACAAAACTGGACACAGTAATAACTGAGGGGCCACATACAGTAACTGTACCCAGTGATCACCAGGATCCGCAAAACAATACACAGTAATAGGTGAGGGGCCACATACAGTAACTGTACCCAGTGATCACCGGGATCCACAAAACTGTACACAGTAATAACTGAGGGCCACATACAGTGTACCCAGTGATCACCGGATCCACAAAACTGTACACAGTAATAACTGAGGGCCACATACAGTAACTGTACCCAGTGATCACCGGATCCACAAAACTGTACACAGTAATAACTGAGGGGCCACATACAGTAACTGTACCCAGTGATCACCGGATCCACAAAACTGTACACAGTAATAGGTGAGGGGCCACATCAGTAACTGTACCAGTGATCACCGGATCCACAAAACTGTACACAGTAATAGGTGAGGGCCACATACAGAAACTGTACCCAGTGATCACCGATCCACAAACTGTACACAGTAATAGGTGAGGGGCCACATACAGTAACTGTACCCAGTGATCACCGGATCCAAAACTGTACACAGTAATAGGTGAGGGGCCACATACAGTAACTGTACCCAGTGATCACCGGGATCCACAAAACTGTACACAGTAACAGGTGAGGGGCCACATACAGAAACTGTACCCAGTGATCACCGGGATCCACAAAACTGTACACAGTAATAACTAAGGGGCCACATACAGTAACTGTACCCAGTGATCACCGGGATCCACAAAACTGTACACAGTAATAGGTGAGGGACCACACACAGTAACTGTACCCAGTGATCACTGAGATCCACAAAACTGTACACAGTAATAGGTGAGGGACCACATATAATAAGTGTACCCAGTGATCACTGGGATCCACAAAACTGTACACAGTAATAGGTGAGGGGCCACATACAGTAACTGTACCCAGTGATCACTGGGATCCACAAAACTGTACACAGTAATAGGTGAGGGGCCGCAAACAGAAACTGTACCCAGTGATCACCGAGATCCACAAAACTGTACACAGTAATAGCTGAGGGTCCACATATAGTAACTATAACCAGTGATCAGCAGGGGCCACAAAACTGTATAATAACTGAGGGGGCCACAAACAGCAACTGTACCCAGCGATCACCTGAGACCACAACACTGTACACAGTAATATTTGAGGGGCCACACACAGTAACTGTACCCAGCGATCACCTGGGACCACAACACTGTAAACAGTAATAGTTGAGGGGCCACACACAGTAACTGTAACCAGTGATCAGTAGGGGCCACAAAACTGTGCTGTACCAATTAATCTTGCTTCATACATTTGTCCCTCAGAGTATACATACAGTCTTGTGTTTGTTACAAATTGTATTTATCTGCCTCTGTTACAATCTGGACAACTGGAAGCTTGTGTAAAAGGGCAGTGTTTGCCCACATGCCTTTCCAGTATAAAATAAAAATGAAATGAAACTGTATAATATCTGAAGGACCACATACAGTAACTGCAGCAGTAATCATTGGGAGCCACAAAACAGTACACAGTAATAGCCGATAGGCCACATATAGTAACTGTGACCAGTAATCAGTAGGGCCACAAAACAGTACACAGTAATAGTTGAGGAACTGCATACAGTAACTGTACCCAGTGATCACTGGAATCTACAAAATTGTACACAGTAATAGGTGAGAGGCTGCATACAGTAACTGTAATCAGTGATCAGCAGGGGCCACACAACTATACACAATAATAACTGAGGGGCTACAAACAGTTACTGTACCAAGTGATCACTAGGAACCACAAAACAGCACACAGTAGTAGCTGAAAGGGCCACATAACTGTAAATTAGGATTGCTACAGCAGACCCATTCTTCTTCTGCTCTGCACTGCATCTGTGTCACCCTGCACCTTCCTTATGCTGTACATGCTCTGCCTTACACTGCATCCACCCTAGACTGCAACTGTCTCACACTACACCTGCCCAGTGTTGCATCTACCCCACACCTCACCTGCCCTACACTGCATCAGCACCACAATGCACCTGCCCTACACTGCATAAGCTCCACACTACACTAGCTCCACATTATACTAGCACCACACTGCACATGTACTACATTGGACCTCCCTTTACTGCACCAGTCCAACACTGCTCTACTGTACAGCACTGACCTACACTGGTCTCTGCCACACACTGAGCAAGACCCACACTGAACCAGACCCACAATACACCTGCTATACTGATGCACTTGTCCTACACTGACCAGCCCTACTGTGAACCTGCCCCACACTGCATCAGCCCCACAGAGAATCTTCTCCACTATACTTGCCCTACTCTAAACTTGCTCCACACTGTACCTGCCTAGACTCACACTGCACCAGACCCACAATCATCTACTCTACAGTGTAGCTGCCCTGCATTGGTCCTGCCCTACAGTGAACTGCCCCCACACTGCACCAGCCCCACAGTGCACCTGCCCCACAATGCACCTCCCATAGTGTTCCAGCCTCACACTGCACTTGCTCTGCTCTGCACTTGCCCCCACAGTCCAGCTGCTCTACACTGCATCTGCCTCACACTGTACTACCTCCTCATTTACCTACCGTACAGTGTACTAACACTGCACAACGCTGCATTTCTTTGATACTGCACTTTCTCTGTCCTGCATCTCTGCCATGCATTTCCTCTGCACTGCCCTGCATTATACCTGGCCTACTAATAGAGAGTCCCGGTGTCCAGAGATTCCATCACACAACCATGTTCAGTAGCACTAAATCCCATTGCACATTTCAAGAGTCAAAAAATGTTGGGTACTTACGGGGGTTGATCCACTCCTCTGCCCTTTTGGCCAATCCATTTCCCAGAATTTCAAACCCACTTGTTGATACATCTCCCAAGGGGGTTGCTATGTCTCCGGTCTACCTTCCTTGTAGTCAATATACAGTTTCACATAAGCTCTGCTGACAACAATGTGGACCTGTAAGGAATTAAGATTCTGATAATAAAAAGTTGAAGGGCCCAGTGTGATGGTGCCAGTGATAGTGTGTTGTGCCACTATATCCGAGACCCCTGGTTGTGTCATAAGCCTGCTGAAAGACAAAGAACCTTAGTGCACAAGCACTGAGGCAAGGGTTACCCCTAAAGGGCATTGCCAGGAAGCCAAGATTCAAAGAAACACAAAATACAATACAAAATACAAAATTGGCTCACCACAACCCAATCCAGATACACCAACTTAGGGTAGCTGGTTCATTCCACTGGGGTGTCATACAGACGAGGAACACTAATGAGTCCTGGTAGGGTGAAACATGTGTCTGTGTCTTCTGTTGGCACCCATTGCAGTCTGTGTGAGAAGCCTTTTGGCACCATGAATTTCTGCTTAAAGTTGAACCAGCATAATATTTTGTGGTGATTGGCATATACAGCCCATGATGCTTTGCATTATGAGGGTCTGTGTCATTTTGTATAAGCCTGCAGTCAGCCCCAGACCAGGGGAGCTATGAGAGTAGTGATCTCAGGTAAACCTGTACAGAATTTTAAATTCCACTTCTGCTGGAATTCTGCAGAATTTTGGAAATTCGGCCTAATTCTGCAGAAATCTGTCAGAAGTAGAATTCTGAAAACAATTAAAAAAAACTGCAGATTACTAACCTGCACTTTATAGTAACCCCATAACAGTACTCAACAGTTTCCATGAACTGTGCATTCCCATCAGGGGCCGGGGACAGTCAAGAGCGAGGATTGAGCACTCCAGAGGACATGTTCCTGCCTCATGGAGGGAGGGAGGGTCCCATTTGCCCTTGCTACACTGCTCCCTGGATGCAGGGGCAGTTGGGCTCAGCAAAACATGGGGTGGGAGGAACTATGCTAGCTGTGGGTAATTTCACACTTGTGTGCATACACCCTGCAGCCTTTGCGCACATGGCTCTTGAGGGCTCCAGCAGAAAACGTGAAAAGAGTAGACCCTGCCTCCAAAGACGAAAGGCTCATGCGCCACTGAACCCCTTCCTCACCACAGATGTCTCCTGATGAACCAGAACAGTTCAGGGTAAACCCTCTCCACCATGACCTCACCTGGGGACAAAGCCATGGCTCTGTGGAGGATGACACCAAGGGAGTGAGGTAGAGGACTGGCAGTAGCCATGTGAGACTGGAGGAATATGGGGGCAGAATACAGAGGCTTAACAAAATTACTAAAAGTAAAATAAATAAATAAACTCATGATTCATTTTCATAAACCACAGAAGGGGAATTTAGAACAAAATTATAAAAGCATTATGGAAGTGAAATTGCTGCTCAGCATTTAATCCTCCAGTGGAGGGGATGGGCATGGCTGTCTTACCACAGGAGCATGTTCTGTGGCTGGTTTGAGGGGCACATATTGCTATTGAGTATACAGTGTCCTTCCCTTTCATATAAGGTTTGACACTGTGGGCGGGTTCAATAACAGGGAGGTTTATGCTGAGGAACTTTTTTTTACTGATATAGTATTATATTTTCAATCAAATAACATTGATATCAGGTTGCATTCATACTGTTCATACTAATTTAAAACAAATAATGAAATATATGCTATAGCAATACACAGTAGTACAGCCTAAGTCATATAGATGGGGAGGAACAAGTATAGAAAGACTTTAAAAAGTTAAGTCATATATACTGTCTACACTTTGACGGCCAATAAGACACATTACAACAATTAGCAAGTACAATAGGAAAAGGAAGAGGAGACCATTATGGTTTTCCAAAGAGGTAGCAAAGAAAGTGAAAGCCAAAAAGATTGCATTCAGGCAATACAAAAAGACACAGGCAGAAGGGGATAGGGAGAAGTACCAGGAGAAGCAAAGGGAGGCAGGGAGGTCAGTAAGAGAAGCCAAAGCTCAGACAGAAGAACACATTGCAAAATCAGTGGGTGAGGGACAAAACTTTTACAGGTACATAAGTGAAAAAAGAAAGACAAAGGAGAGGATAGTGAGACTGAAGGGGAGGATGGGGCTGTGTGGAGAATGACAACAGTAAAGCTGACATATTGAACAGGTATTTCTGCTCAGTCTTTACTGAGGAAGAGGAGGGTAATGGGTCTAAAGGGAGTACAAGGGTGAGAATGGTGCAGAAATGGACACAAGTCCCTTTACGAGAAAGGGTCCTGAAGGAACTGGAAGTAATAAGAGTTGATAAAGCAATGGGGCCAGATGGGGTGCACCCCAGGGTCCTTAAAGAACTAAGAGAGGTGGTGGCTGAACCTCTGGCTATCCTGTTTAGCCGATCACTGGAAACAGGGGAGGTACCCAAAGACTGGAGGACAGCAGATGTAGTCCCCTTATACAAAAGTGGGAACAAAGAGGAAGCAGGGAACTACAGACCAGTCAGCCTCACCACCGGTGAGTGGGGAAGATCATGGAAGCCCCTACTGAGGAAGAGATTGGTGGAACATCTGGTTGTCAATGGACTACAGGACCCAAGGCAGCATGGTTTCACCAGGGGAGGTCATGTCAGACCAACCTCGTTGAATTTTTGACTGGGTGACTAGGGAGGTGGATCAGGGGAGGGCAGTGGACATGGCCTATCTGGACTTCAGCAAGGCCTTTGACACTGTGCCACACAGAAGACTATTACACAAACTGGGGAATATGGGTGTGGGGCAGGACAGTAGTGGTGGGTAGGTAACTGGCTGGGTGGCAGGACACAGAGGGTGGTGGTAAATGGCTGTCACTCCACAGAGGAAGAGTGACCAGTGGGGTACCACAGGGATCAGTGCTGGGACGGTCCTATTCAACATCTTCATCAGTGACATTGCACAGGACCTAGAAGGCAGAATTTCACTGTTCGCTGATAACACAAAGCTCTGTAACAAGTAGACACACCAGAGGGTGTAGACAGAATGAAAAGCGACCTGCAGAAACTTGAAGAATGGTCAGGGTTTGGCAGTTGAAATTCAATGCAAAGAAGTGCAAGATAATGCATATGGGGCACAAAAACCCTGGCACAATATATCAGTTGGGGGGGTGAGGATATAGCATGCACCAAGCAGGAAAGGGATCTTGGGTTATCATCTCTGATGACCTCAAGTAGAAATCAGTGTGACAAGGCAGCAAGTAAAGCAAATAGGATGCTGGGATGTATGAAGCAGGAGGCATCACCAGTAGGAAAAAGAGGTCATAATTCCGCTCATACAAGACACTAGTGAGGCCCCACCTGGAGTACAGTGTACAGTTCTGGAGACCATACCTATGTAAGGACATAGACAGGGTAGAGAAGGTTCAGAGGAGGGCAACAAAGATGGTGCATGGTTGCATCACAAGTCCTATGAAGACAGGTTGAAGGAACTGAACATGTACTCCCTGGAGGAGAGGAGAGGAGAGAGAGAGGGATATGATAGAGACATACAAGTATCTTACAGGGAGGAACAGCGTGCAGGAAAACACTATTTTAAGTGAAAAGATGTTCCAGGACTAGAGGGCATGGGATGAAGTTGGAGGGAGGACGATTCAGAGGAAACATGAGAAAGAATTTCTTCACAGAACGGGTGGTGGACAAGTGGAACACCTGCCAGAGAAAGTGGTGGGGCTGAAACAATCACGGATTTAAGAAAGCATGGGATAGACATAAAGGAATTCTGGAGGTCAGGGATGGGGCAACAGACTCTAGGAAAACAAACTGAACTTACAAGCTCAAATGGGCAGACTGGGTGGGCCATAGGCCCTTATCTGCCGACACTGTCTATGTATCTATGTATCTATGTAATAGTAACCTAAGCTAGGCTTACCAACCATAACATTTAAACTCATCAAAGGTAACAGTATAACTGAAAAAAAAGTTTATGGAAAGGTAAGAGGAACAGCGTCCCCTCATAGACCTTTCCACCCTGAAAGTTCTCATAAACCCCAAAATGAGAAAAATATTTTGAGAGATTACTATGCTGTTAATTGCTCAGTTTCTGGTTAAATAGTGCATATGCATGCATTCATATATTATCAGCTTGAATGGACTATTTTAAAAGATGCAAATCACATGATACTATAACCATATTAAAGTAAGAACATCAAAATTAAGTGATGTTTAAAATGAAAAAAAAAAAAAAAAAACAAGGAACTTTAAAGGAAAACTATGGTCAAACTTACAAAACAATACCCTGTGCAGAGCATTTTGATTTGTGGGCATGATCTTAATGTATTCTATTCTGTGTTTGCTGTCGGGATTTTCTAAACTTGCATTCTTGTATTATGGTCCTTGGGGATCTCCATGGCTATATGCTTAATTGCCTTTCTTTTTACAACTATGCCTCCTGCCCCATGTGACAGTGATGTATTGTGGACCATTGATTCAGTGAGTGCTTAGTGTCTTCTCTGCAATAGTAGAACTGTTCTTTTAAGTGCCTCTCCTTCTCCAGTGAGGACTAATAAAGGTTACATTCACAGTTTGCCAAACACCTGGGAGATCATTGAGTTGGGCTATTCTTTCAGGAAGCTAAAAGCTACGAAGCTCTGCACTCACACATAACTCTGTTCACAAAGATGTCCACATTACTCAGAAAGTTGCTGATTTCCAACTTATTTTATGAAAGTGCTCTGGTCAAGATATTAATGGCAGCTCAAGAAATATCCATAGCCAGAATGTCCCTGCACTTTACCAGTAAGGCTTCCTCAGTGGACTTTACTGGTGAAGTGACGAGGCATTCTGGCTGTACATTTTACTCAAGCTACCACAGATGTCTTGACCTGAGCACTTTAATAAAATAAGTTGGAATCAGCAACTTTCTGAGTCCTGTGAACAAATGGAGGTCAAGTCCAGGATGTGGTAGTACAGGACCCTAGCAGGAAGTGACCACCACTCAGTGTGGTTCCTCCTCAACACAGGGAGGGAGTCGGCTAAGACCAGGACAAGAGTGCTGGACTTCAGAATGGCAGATTTTGCAGAGTTGGCAGCATCCTGGAGGGGTATTTAGCTAAAATTAACCCAGGGATGAATGCTGAACAGAAGTGGGCAGTCAGTAGGAAGGAGCTGAATGAGGCCATGAACACGTGTGCCAAATCTCAGAGTAAGCAGTCCAGGTAAAAAAAACCTAGCTGGCTCAGCAAGGAAGTGGATGGGAAGGTGAGGGGAAAAAAAAGATTGGCCTTCATTAAGTTCAAAAAATCGGGCGTAAAGAGGATAGAGAGGTGTTCACAAAGGCATCTAGGGAGGTGACCAGGTCTGTCAAGGCAGCCAAGGCAGCAAAGGAGGTGAAGTTGGCTCAGGAGATCAAAGAGGGGGGGAAAAGGGGTTCTTTTAATACATAAGGGAGAAGAGGAGTTGTAGGGATGACATTGCTAGACTCAAGAGAGAGGAGGATGGGCGGAACAAGGGGAAGATCAGGCAGAGGCACTCAATGAGTATTTCTGCTGTGTGTTCATAAAGGAAAGGGATGGCCTAATACCAAAGGGAAAGGGGCAAGGGTGGGGGGCAGAGATAACAGATGGGGTGACCCAAGAGGATAGAGTTCTGAAGGGCCTTAAAGCCTTGCGGGTGGACAAGGTACCAGGACTGACGGTGTACACCCAAGGACTCTGAAGGAACTGGCAAAGGTGTTGGCAGGCCCTCTGACAGACCTGTTCAATACCTCCTTGGAGACAGGGAATGTATCCAGGAACTGGAGGATAGCTCACGTAGTGCTCCTTCAAGAGGGACCCAAGGACCAACCGTGCAACTACAGACGGTTAACTTGACTTCCATAGTGAGGATGTTGATGGAGACCATTCTGAAGGAGAGATTGATAGCCTTTCTTGATAGCAATGATCTGCAGGATGAGAGACAGCATGGGTTTGTCATGGGAAGATCTTGCCAAACTAACCTGATCGACTTCTTCGACTGAGTCACTAGAGCGGTTGACAAAGGCCATGCTGTGGATGTCCTGTGTCTGGACTTTAGCAAGGCTTTCAACTTGGTGCCACACAGGAGGTTAATGAGTAAGCTAAGGACATGGGGGCAGGGGAAAAACTAGTGGGGTGATGGAGAGCTGGCTGCAGGGCAGACAACAGAGGGTTGTTATAAGGGGGACATCCAAGCCAAGGCCAGTAACAAGTGGGGTACCCCAGAGTTCAGTGCGGGGCCCTGTTTTGTTCAATTACTTTATTGGAGACATTGCAGAGAGGGTCAAGAGTAAGATCAGCCTGTTCACAGATGCCACTAAGATTTGTGCACAAGTGGACAATAAGAAAGGGAGGCAGGCACTCAGAGAGGATCTAGCTAAACTTGCACACTGGTCTAGGGAGTGGCAGTTGGGGTTTAATGCCAAGAAGTGCAAGGTCATGCACCTTGGAGCCAGAAATACCAGGAACAGCTACTGGCTGGGAGGGAGTGCAGGTAACAGCTTCAGAGAAGAAAAGGAACCTGGGGGTAATAGTTACAGGGGACATGAAGGTATCAGCACAGTGTATAGGGTGGCAGCAAGGGCAACTAGGATGCTGGGGTGCATTACCAGAGGGCTCATCTCTAGAAAGGGGGAGGTCATCCTGTCATTGTATAGATCACTGGTGAGGCCACACTTGGAGTACTGTGTACAGTACTGGTGCCCATACCTCAAAAAGAATGGGAGATTACTGGAGGGGTGCAGCGTAGGGCTACAAAAATGATCACAGGATTAGGGGGTTGCCTACTAAGGAAAGGTTGAAGGAGCTCAACATGTACTCACTGGAAGAGAGAAGGGAAAGAGAGGACATGATAGAGACCTTTAAGTACTCAAAATACATAAACAAAGTCAGGGAGGGAGGAGTGTTCTGCTTAAAGGGGGGAAGGGTCACCAGGGGTGCACAGTCTGCAGTTGGAAGGGGGAAGGTTTAAGAGAGAAATGAGGAGGCATTACTTCACCGAGAGAGTGGTGGAAGGTTGGAACGCACTTCTGGAGCAGTTAATCGCTCAAAGGACAGTGGATAGCTTTAAGTGGGGTCGGGATCGAGTTAAGGGCAGGGTTAGTACAGATAAGAACACAAAGTGGAGAAGGACTAGGAAAGAGGAAGGAAGGAAGGGGTTTGGGTGGGGGTGGGGCAGCTGTAGTGACATGAAACTAAGAGTTGCACAATCAGGCAGACTTGTTAGACCTGTGGGCCTTTTTCTGCTGGTAATTTCGTATGTTCGTATGTGGACATCTTGGAGAAAAGAGCTGCGTATGAGTGCAGAGTTTCATAGATTTTATTGTATGTTTGTTTGAGCAGGCAGTCCCCTGTTTCAGCACACAGGTGAGCTCACTGCTGTGCACTCATTTACTTCCCAACTATTCTTTAAGGAAACAGAGTGTTCGCTAATTACGTCACTGGTGACCGAAGGTGATTACTGTGCTTTTTTATAGCTGCATGTGGTTTGATGAAAAGAAAAGCTTTAAAAACATTCACACCTGTTGGCTAGACCTAGACATACACCTAGAGAACATAAAGACTGGATTAAAAAAGAGTTCCTTGTTTGAGGCAAGAAAAACAGGCTGTTAAGACCAGTGTTTCTGCAGAGATGACAGGAAGTTAGCACTCACTGCATCAATGGTCTCTGATGTCTCACGGTCACATGGTACAGCATGCTTAGTGGGAAAAGGAAAGGTAATGAATGATACCAGCATGGATATCCCTAAGGGTCATTAAACAAGTAGGCAAATTTGGAAAATAAATCCTAACCGCAAACAAAGGAAAGGACACACAAGGATTGCACCCACAAATCAAAACACTCTGCGCAACATATTTTCTTGTAAACTTTGACTGTGGTTCTCCTTTGACAGCAACACCCTCTAGATGTGAGATGATGCAAATTGAAATGGGGGGAATTTAAAATTGGCTAACATCTGTTTCAGCTGAAATTGTGCAACTTCTGTGCAATTTCTGTCCAGTATAAAGTCTGTAGATTCTGCCCTGCAGAAGTTTGTTTTTACCAGCAGTATTTAAATGTCTGCCGTTTTCTACAGTCAGTTTAGTAAAACTGCATATTTTATTTCCACATTTCCATTAATTTTGTATGAATGTGTGGAAATTTAAATATAACAATTTCATTCACATGCAATAAAAAATTGTTGGAAGATTACGTAGGTAATTTCTGCAGAATTTAATGGAATTGAGTGGAAATTATACATTCCACTACAAAAATGTGCAAATGCAAAATCTGCAGATTTGCCCAGACCTATTCTCAGCAAGAGCCAGAGTTCTAGGTGAGTCAGAAAAGACAGAAAGAAATCTGAACTCGATTTTTTCCCACAGACCTTGTGAAAGCTCCCATAGAAAAGTTTCTTCACTTCCTGTTGGTCAAAGGTCACTTCCTGTTTCTCTGCCTTATAATCATGACTGAAATAGGTCAGGGATTTCTCTTTGCCTGATATGTGAAAAGAAAGAAATCCCATCAGAACAGGACGAGTAACATAAATAAGAAGCAGATCAAAACTGTGTAGAGATTCTGAAGAGCTTACTGTCCAGGGTGATACCAAGCGAGGGCTGGAAATCCTCATCCGTAACCTGCCAGATAGCAAAGGCCTCCTTGGTCATGTCTGGGAAGAGTCGGAAAAGGATGCTAACTGTATGTTCATGTGGGATCCCCGTGGGATGCACATCACTGCCAGGGGAGAAATAAAAACAAGAATTATAACCCTAATTTAATCAATCCAAGCAGACTGTACAGTCGGTGGGCCGCGTCTCAAAACAAAGCCCACAGAATTCAAATGTGTTGTGCATGTGGCAAAGCAGTCTGAGAAAAGCAGCGTCACCTACATGTAAGAGATACAAATCACAGAATCCTACAGGGCTGAGAAATAGTAACAAAGAGACCTCTGGTGGTGTTTGGTGAGACTGCAATGAATGACATTAAATAACTCATTTTAACCTCCCAGCTAAAGGAGGGAAGGGGGTTCTTTTAGTTGAATGGTTAGAGGTGTTGTTTTGGGGACTAAGGTTTCCCGGTTTGAGTCCCAGCAAGGGATGGTGGTGCATACAAATATGTTGGGAGGAAGTTCCTCTACCATTTTCCACCCTTCCCCATCCCGTTTGTTCTAGCTGCATCACACTTCTGATCTGCCAGCAGTGACGGGCATGCAAGGCAAAGCTCAGCGGGTCTGTCTACCTAAACCTCAAAAGATCGACGTCTCATACCACAAGAGACACCCCTCGGACTTATTAACTTATTATATCTCACTCAAGTATAGCTTCAGGGATCTACCAATAAGTTTATGGACATATTTATTCATTTTACTTGTGCTGCCCTAGCTCCTGGTGCTGAAGTAGGCGCTCCCTCCCAAACTCTCCGCACAAGAGCACACTGTACACAGCATAAAAGTACAGTGGCTCTGTGTGCTGATTAGCTGAAATCACTTAAGTGAGTTATAATTATTCTAATATTATCTGTCAGTTTTGAATTGGTTCTTACTCCTACTCATTACTTAACTCAGAATGGGTTTATTATTTTCCTTCAGGTGCTCTCTGGTTGTTCTACTGTTTTTGTCACCCTTCTTTGTATACAGTTCTTTTTGTCCTTGGACAGTAGTTCTGATACTGCCTGTTTTGTAACCTCCTGGTGTACCTGAAAGGTTATCACTATTTGCCTCACTGGGTAAGATGATCTACATCAACGTGGGTTCCTTTTCTTTAGTGCTCTGATTCACAGCCCCCATCCTAAGCTGTTAAAGAGGGTCAGAGGTTCATGGTAATCCACTTGCAGTTGCCATTGAGGAGGGTGAGGGAGTCGGTGCCAGGAAATGTCTGCAGTGGGCAAATTTGTCCTGGATTTGCAAGCACCTGTTGTATGGGATAGAACAGCCTTTTCTATACACTGTATCCTAAAATGCTTCTTGAAAACAATGAGTAATATGCTTGTGCAGCAGTTCAGGGACTATATTGCTGTGCACATCAGTGCACTAAATTAATATTAACATTTAAAAAGAGTCAACTGAACTGGTCCAGTGGCACGACAGTAGTGATACAGTCCACCATGCTGGCAACTCGGGCTGGTGAGTGGACCTGGTGGGCAGGAGAGGACAGATTGTGTGAGAGAATGCTCTGCTCTCTCAGGGGTTGGGGGTTGCAGGAGGCTTGTCAGCCCTGCCATCAGCAGCCAGCAGGTGGAGTGATGGTGGTAGTGCAGGCTGGGGGGCTGGGGAGGGACCACTGTTTTGGCATAGTGCATGTGTGCTCTGCATGTCATGCACTACTGCCTGTCTGCAGCAGGGGATGGGAGGGGCAGAAAAGCGGAAAAGATGTGCGGGCTCCATGAAGCCCTGCCTACATTTTTCCAATCTGTGCCAGCACCCAGACTAGCTCTGGTTATGTGTGCTGGTGAGGGGGGAGGATGGCCTTCCCCTTCCTGGCCCTGTCACAGGGACAATCCGCTGGGGGGGGAACTTCAGGTCCTGTAAATACCAGTGGAGACAGCAGCCTATCGAGAAGAAGGGGACAGAGCTGGTAGCCTGTCCACATGTCACCTGATAGAAAAACCTTTATTAAAAAAAAAGAATCAGCTTTTCCTTTTTATAAGTAAATCACTTTTTCATTTCCCTTTTGCTATTTAGGAGATATCGTACCTGACAGTCCCAGGAGAGAAATGTTGAACAGCACTCTAACTCAAAGCTGATGTGTCTAGATTTATTCCGCTTCATACCTCATTAGCATTGTGACCTCACTAATTATGACATCACAACTAACCAGGAAGAGCCACTCACCTGTTGATAGATTAATCACTGGCAATATCACAATGAGTGAGATCAGAATGCAGTTGAGGAAGGCCGGCCCGGTGGCGTTGAGGGTTGAGGCGCTGGATGCCACACCTAGCGCTATGCTGGTGACCTGGGTTCAGGAATGAGCTGGGGTCGTCGGGAGTCGGCAGGCGAGGGAAGAGATTGAGCATCCGGAAGACTGCTTCTCTTCCGAGGGAGGCTAAGGGGTTGCGTCACACAGGGCTTACCTCTGGTGGAGACCGGAGGGAAAAGCCAAGTTTGTGTCGCCACGCATTGCAAGGGGTGGTGTTGCAGCAGGCATCGGCACTATTGCTATTGGCGCCCATTGGTAACACCGAGCATTGGGGAAACGGAGGAAAAATGGAACCCCACCTCCAGAGGATAGGCGAAGGCACTGCTGCCAGCTCCACACTCCCAACGCTGGGCTCCTCACTCTCCGGGCCCTCCACTCTGACAGGCTCACTACACTATAGATAGAGTGCCCTGGGAGGATAGGGCAGCCCTTCCCTGTGAAGGCTTGGATCTGGGGGTGCGGCCTGGTCAGAGTGAGGGAGTAGTTGCGGTCACCACAGCGGGAGGGAGAGAGCGGGTTAGGCTGATGCTGGAAAGAGTTCCTCAGGCAAGGGGGCGTAGAAATAATGTGTAAAAAAAAGAATGTGGATGAGGTTCGAAGAGGAATAGAACTAAATATGTCATTGGGTGCTGTTCTACACATCAAACTCAATTCAATCAGTTAAAAAAAGTTCTTTTTTTTTTTAATTCACACTTTTTTCACTCTGCTCAGGTGCCTCCCTACCTCATCTGGCCATGACTGCCCCTGCTGATCCAATCCTTTCCACTGGGTCACACGGCCAGTCTGTATGTCCAGCCCTCTGGGGAAACCTAGGGATTACCCCCTTTGTGCTGGGATATGGACCAGCCCCGGTCCCTGGCTCATGTGTCAGGATATAGTCCATACTGGGGCAGGGGAGAGGCAGGTGGAGCAGTGCAGTGGAAATGGGGTTGGGGTCAGCAATCATGATACTTTGAGGGAGCGATGTTTTTCCCCTTGATATTTCCCGCCTCCCACCACTGTTATGCAGTTGTGTTAAGCCTTGTGCCACACACCGTCTTCCGGAGGACGGGCCGGCATGTGGTTACTGACAATGTCAAGGCACTCCTTTACCCCTAGAAGGGGCTCAAATAGGAGAACACTTCCCTCCCATCACCTGGAGCCATGGAGCACTGCCTCCCACAGGGCACCACAACTCCACTGGCCCAAGGTGGGTTCGTGCTAGGAGCCTGGGTCACCCACATAGCAGCGTGATGAGTCTGGCCAGCACCACCAGGCCAGACTGGTAGAAAACAATCTAATTAGCAAAGGGAAAAAAAAACTTGAAGTTTACAAAGGAGCAACTGGTTACTTTTGAAAACAAAGAACAGTTTCCGTCTTCTGCGTTTGGTGCTACTAGCTCTACAGCAGCACAAACATTACACACAAAGCCAGCCCAACAGCACAGCAGTAGAACTACCTCTCACGATGCTAGAAGCCCAGGTTCGGGAATCAGCCAGGGTCATCGGGCACCAGCCTGGGGGGAGGAGGATCGAGCATCCCCGTGGACATGCTCCTCCTCTCGGGGGAGGGGAGGGTGCCGCATTCTGCAGCACTACTTTCACTTGTTGATGTAGGGGTGCCAGAGTGCTCAGGACACAGAGAGGGACGTTGTGCCACATATTGCACAAGTGTGCAGATGCACACTCATATCGGAGACTGCATCACAAACTCCAGCATCTCTGCAAGGGATGGAAAAAACCCTCCTCTGCCTGCAGCTCTGCAAAGTCTGATACATCCAGACCAAAGGCAGGTATATTCGCCATGCCAGAGAGGAAGGGGCACAGAAACAATATAATTTAACAAAAAAAAAATCACACACACAGCTGTGCTGCATTAGACTCCATGTCACTGAGCATGAGTAGGTATGAAACCAGCGATAACTTTTAGAAGCCTTCTCAGGTGGAAATATAGGCTTTAAGAATTGGAAACATTCTGCGGGTAGGACAATGAGGAATATAGCACAGGGTTATGCTGAACTGAAATATTGTATATTTTTGATTAATTTTAGAGGTAATCATTTTCTATTCCTTTTAATATGATTTTAAAGTAATCTGGATACTTCAAAGTAATATAGACTTTATTTATTTTATAAAAGAAACTTAAGATAATCAGAGTAGTGCCGCTCCATCCATCTCTCTCTCTCTCTCTCTGTACATATATATATATAAAACATGGGTTGCATGAAGGAGAACAGCCAATTGGTTAAACAGCATCATGTGACTGTGGATTCAATTCCCTTTTTAATCCACACTTGGGTGACCTGCACTTCTTCCCTCAAAGCAAGTGATGTGACTATCCCCCAAAAATCATATCTCTTACCCTGTAGATGCAGTATAGTGGTGACACAGAAAATGTTGCTGATGTGGGAGCAGAAATGGAAAGATTTTCAGCAAAGTAAGTCTACATATTTACACGTGATTGTTAGCAGTACTGTGTCTACAATGTGTGTTTGTTTTTAACTTACCTTGTATTTTGTGAACTGCTAGTTAAAAGAATCCAGTTGAATCCTTGTATTATGAAGTCAGAACCTCTCTATTGGCAAGGCTATTTACATACCCATAATGCAGCACTTGCAACTCATGGAAGTAATGTATTCTTATACATGGCAAAAAAGCAAGTAAAACAGGTGTTCTAACATGTTGTACTGATTACTATAGGAAAAGAGCTGTTTTACTTTGCTGTCCTGTGTTTTAAACACTAAAAAAGTACTGTCATTACAATATAAATAACAGTTTACTCATGTATTCTAGGAAGCATATGTCAACATGGAACACATTTCCACAGAATTATGCAGTCCATAACGTGCTTGTCAGTGCTGAGTTGTATTTTCCACATGTTGTGTTTTGCTTAATTATTTTTTTTTGTTTTAGTACTTGAAAAACCATTTCAGCTCACAATGCTTTACATAGGTTCCACGTCAGGACACTTCAGTACAACAGATAGGCGAAATTATACAAAGGATTGCAGAAAACAAAGGTAAACAAACAGAATTATATATCAAACACAGTACAGGTCACAGGAAAAACACAATTTACAGAGCCAACAGTGAAACTGTCAGTTGTCCAACAAACAAGAGGTTGTTTGGGCGTTGCTAAGTGCTAAGGAAAAAAGGGGTGAAGAGGAGGAGCCCAAGTGCAATGTGCAAATGAGGCGTAATATCAGTAAGCAGTAGGGACCGGAGGGAGGTGACTAGATTGGAGGCAGAGGGAAAGGGTGCTAGGTTTGTGGGGGAGCAGGAGGCCTACTCAGGAGTGAGGGAAGGGTTGAGGGCAGGGATGGAAATAGTGATGGCGGTTGAAAGGTGGTGCTAGCGATGGCAGGCACATCGAGATTCATGTATCATAAAGAGCTTCAAGCTCATTTTGAAAGTACCCAGTGTGGGCAGGTGTGCAATGTTGTCCTGGAGGGAGTTGAACCACAGCGGCGCATGGTAAGCAAAGAACCATTGTTACTGAGATGTTCAACATTTCGGAGTTAGGAAGGACTGGTGTTCGGACTTACGAGCGTGCCATGGATTATTGCTGGGAACCAGAAGTTGTTGGACTCCTGGCAGTAGCTGACCAAGGCAGATCTTTTTGGCCAGAAGGCAGGATTGATATTTTAGTCAGTCACTGAGTGTGAGCCAGTGTGCCCTGGCACAGAGATCACAGGTGTGAGTCAGTCGGTCCGCACCTAAGGTGAGCCAGCAGGCTTTGTTGACTGTAGTTTTTATGCACTGGAGAGCAATATCTGTGGCAGAACCACATGAGAGGGGTGCTGCATTTCTGAGGTGCCGTCTTTCGGATGAGACGTTAAACCGAGGTCCCATCTGCCTGGATTGGTGGTAGTTCAGGTGGATGTTAAAGATCCCATGGCACTTCTCGAAAAGAGTAGGGGAATTTCCCCGGTGTCCTGGCCAAATTTCCCTCATTCACTAAAAATACCTCCAACAGCTTAATCTGGTTCAAGTTCAGTTGGCATTCATCTGTATCCCCCTACCCCGGGTCGTGCCTGAAAATAGGCAGGATTTGTCTAGTGCACTTACCCGGTCAACAAAAGCTAAAATAAATAAAAATAAAAATATATAGGCAGTCCATAGTCCACCAGGGAACCCACAGAACTGTGAACAGCTATGCTGAGGGCTTCAGGGGAGACACTATGCTTGTGATGATAAAGTAGCCCTATGCACTTTTTGATAGCTTTGGCCGTGTTGTCAATGTGGACAGTATAGGAGAGTGAGTTGTCAATAGTGATACCGAGGTATTTGAAGTGTTGAACAAGTTCAAGGGAAACCACGCCACTATTGCATAGTGATAGTGGGTAGTTTTTTTGTTTGTTTAAAGAGCTGGAAAACAGCATGGTTTTTGTTTTCTTGTAGTTCATTATCAATTTATGATCTTTGAACCACGTCTCTACACTGGTGAAGTCGTTCTGTAGCTGCTGCTCAAGGGCACTGGGGTCTGAGCCATTTGAGAAGACAATCGCATCATCTGCATAAAGGAGGATGCGGCCTTGACTGGCTTGGGGGAGGCAATTCAAGAATAAGTTGAATAGGAGGGGACCCAGTATTGACCCCTGCGGAACACCTGAGCAGACAGGCTTGCTGTCTGAGAGGACAGTACCTATCCTGACTTGCTGGGAGCGGCAGTGCAGGTTACTGTGGAACCATGCAACCGCCTCGGGAGCAAGGCCTGTAGCAGTGAGTTGGTCAACTAGAAGGGCATGATTGACCATATCGAAGGCCTTTGTTAGATCGATAGCAAGCGATCGAGAGATTTGTGGATGAAGCCCGTGAATTCCAGGAGGGCTGTAGTGGTGCTGTGCCCTGCCCTAAAGTTATGCTGCTCAGGGCATAGGAGCTTATGTTTGTCCAGGTAACCGACATGTTGGTCCGTGATGATTCATTCCAGGGCCTTGAGGTGGTGGAACTACAGAGATGGGTCTATAGTTCTCGGACATGGCCCGATCCCCACTCTTGTACACAGGGGTAACTACTGTGGCTTTCCATTTTGAGGAATACTGTGAACGGGTGATAGGTTGAGGATATGGGTAAGGGGAGACAGGATTTCTTCCAGAGAGAGCAAGATTAGTTTCAGATCAAGGTTATCTCCACTGTATCTCCCCTTACCAAGCACCTAACACAGGTATTTCCTGGCTTCCCTGATAGTATTAATCTTAAAGTGAAAAGGGAGATGCACTGGAGTCTGTGAAGGAGCAGCAGGGTTGGTGAGGGAGAAGAAGTCGGTAGGGAGGACATTACGGAGGTTGGTGAAAGCAAGGTTGAAGGTGTTGGCTATAGATTTAGGATCAAGGACGGGGATCCATCAATGTTGAGCATGGTGGGGGCCATTTGGGGCTCAAGTCCGTGACCTCTTTTAGGTTTGTTCAGAATTTACAACCATCATTCCAGTTTTGGCTAGGGCCTCCTTGTAGTGTAAGTTTTTGGCTATTCGGATGGTCCTGGTACAGTTATTCCTGGCAGGTTTGAAATTCAGGATATTGGACTGCTTCCTGTGGCCCTGGCTACATGCCAGAGATGGTCTCTATTTTCATAAGTTCAAGGGTGTCTGGACTCATCAGTGGTTGAAATGCCCTTTGATTTCACGCTTTTGAAGGGTGCGTGACTGTCAGATCGTATTGAATAGGAGGATGAAATGGTCAAGCGTGCTATCAGTGTCAGAAGCCCCAAACACTGCTGACCAGTCAGCATTGAGGAGATCGGCTTTAAAGCAGCCCATGTGACAGGCTTGAGGACCCTGTTGGTGGCTGTTCTTGGAGGGGGTTTGGTGAAATTATTAGCCCAACTGAACATGACAGGAGAGTGGTCACTGATGTCGTCCAGGAGGACAGAGGCATTGGAAATATGCTCAGGTCAGTTTCTGAGTACCCAGTCAAGCAGAGTACTAGTGCCCATTCTGTAATTGGTCCTAGTGGAGGCTTCAATGAGCTGTGCAAAGTGGACAGCCTGAATTGCATCTTTGAAGTGGTTAGCTTCAGGGGTAAGTCAAGTAATATTGAAATCACCAAGATGTATAACCTCAGAGCTTAGGGTCAGTCTTCCAAGGCAGTCTATGATGGCTTAGAGACCTTGGGCCAAGTTCTTTGGTGGGATGTAGACTGATAACAGTGTAATTGTTTTATTACAGGCCCCAAGAATGACCTTAATGGCAAGGACCTGAGAAGAACGGCCTAGGCTGGGTAAATTGGAGGACTATGCTCTGTAAGCTATCCTTAAGGTAGAGTGCACAGCCACCACCTCTTTTAGATACTCAATCTTGCCTAAAAATTGTGTAACCCGTAGACTGATGGCATCATCGGGGATCCTGGGAGACAGTCATGTCTCAACAACTGACCACACATCAGGATTATGGAGGGCTACCCAGGCTTGTAGATTGTCAAACTTTGCTGCCAGGCTGTGGATGTTTAGGAATGTAAAGGTTAACAAGCCTGGTTTGTGGGCAATCGTACCCTGATTTTGAGGGGGCCCAGATTGGGGTGCATGTTGCCTGAGAGAAGTAGCAACAGGAGGGCTAGTCTAACTAAGTAACTTTAAAAATATTTAGTGTTAGCTTTGTGCTGCCTTCTTGAGTTTATTCTGATGGCTTGCTTGTCGGAGAGTGAGGCAGTCTGAGCAGGAGTGCGGAAGGAGGAAGCCATGGCTGGGCGTGCTGAGTTCTGGACCAGGCGTGCCAGGTTGTGTTGTCAGGCCTGCAAGTGGCAGGTAGGTCGGAGTCAAGCACAGATGTTATGGTGCAATAAGTATTGCCATAGGTATGCTCAGTGATAAGGAGGGTAGGCGGTTTAGGGTCATTGCATGGCTGCCCTGAGAACATACAGAGAGTGGTCAGAAGAATATAAAAGGCATTAATCTGGTTCGAAGTCATGATTGATGGGGAGTCTAAGATTAATACTACTCTAGAAAATGCAAGGACTAAAGGGCTGAAAAGATAAGCAGCAGCAATGTTTGTTAAATTTGAGCACGAGAGAGGATCAACCCTTTAAAGTTGCAGGAAAGGAGAGCCCTTTAGTTGCTGTAATTGACTAGTATGAGGCCACAGGGGTGGGGATCCCTGGGGAAGTGTATTTACCGATCGTACTTGCTTTCCTTGGTCAGGGGTGGTCGGCTGGATGCAGAGGTCTGCCCGCCAGCAGGTAGCAGCACTGGGGCTGCTCGACTGAAGTGAGAGCCTGATTTGGGCTTGTGGCTAAAAGAGCAGAAAAAGCGAGTGGGCCATTAGTTAAAAAGTCAAAGACAAAGCTCAAGTAAGTTGGTGGGAGGGCCCTGGGCAATTTAGTGCTCAGGGCAGAAGTAAGCTGCAAATAGTGGAAAGAAAGGTTCCCCTGCAGAGAGGTCTGGTCAAAGGTGCCAGGTGGGAATTTAGCAAAACAGAAGGCTGGTTCAGGAGGTTGACTGGGGAGAGGCCCTTGAATGTGACCAGGAGAGGTAGAAGGAGGTGTGTGGTGGTGAGGATTCAGGGTAGTCTGGAATGGTAGAAAGATGGCCAAAATGGCAGACAATATTTACAGAATATGCTAGTTCAGGGGGTGTCAGGACAGGGAATCAGGGTCCAGTAGCTGGCAGAGAAACAGTGTTGGGAACAATAAAGAAAAGAAATGCAAATGGGAAAAACAAGTGAAAGAGGAACAAAGTCAGTCAATCAGTGTCAGTGGCTCAGTACGTAGCACACTCGCCTCTGAGGCCAGGAGATCAGAGGGCTGTGGGTTCAGTTCCCACATCTGGCACTTGGGTTAATATCCCAATACTGACACTGCAGTGCAGCAGGAGAGGGGTGCTGCACTTCTGAGGTGCCGTCTTTCGGGTGAGATGTTAAACCGAGGTCCCATCTGCCTGGATTGGTGGTAGTTCAGGTGGATGTTAAAGATCCCATGGCACTTATCGAAATGAGTAGGGGAATTTTATTGGGAAATGGACTTCGATACATATCAAAACAAAAGAAAAAAAAACAGAAAAAAACATAATCATACAATATTGAAACAATCAGGTAGCCCATGTCATACAATTGATCCAATAGCTGTTAAAGCGTTCCAAAGGAGTGTGAGAAAAGTCATAGTCCATCAGATGTTTCAGGGCTGTACCAACATTGATAAATAATTCTTCCTGTGTAACATACTTCTGTTGTAAAATCCAGAGACATCTAGAGTGCCATACATAATAGCGTAAAATACAAAAAAATAACATAAAGGTTATCACTATGATATTTAACAAAAGTATTCAAAAAGGACCAAACAAAAGGGTGGAATAAGCAATATTCCCAAATTCTAGCTTCTGCCATTGGTCAGCCAAAAAGACCAGAAAGGTTGTATATAAGCACAGTCAACAAAGAGATGACATTGAGTTTCCAGCAATTGTATACAGGTAGGACAAGGACAAAATCTCTCAGACATTTGTTTGTGCTTGCTATTCCACTTAACCCCTAATTTCCCAAAATTGCTAAGCCATACACAATCCCATGCATAAGGAGGGATACGTTTGTTTTGTAAATGTCGGAGAACAGCTACCTGCCTATCCTGCGGGCACTCAGGGAAAACAGTCTCAGTAGAACGTTCAACTAATAAGATGGACCTATAGATCATTTTTCTATCAGCAGTCAGAAGTGAAGAAGGGGTAATATGCCATTTAATAAGCTGTTTTATACAGTCTTTAATACTATTCGGTACAGCAGAAAGTTTGGGCAACAGCCAAGGATTACCAGATAGCCAACTAGGCCTACATAAAGTGATCTAAAAAGGTCTCCAAATGAGATTCCTGGTCTCAACACCTTACCATAGTTATATGCTACAAAAGACTGTAAAAAGGCAATAGGATGAAGCACAGAGACACCACCTTCAGCAAGCGGTCTATAGGTAATCTTCCGCTTAAGGGGTTCAAGCAGACCCCAAAAAAGCTTGAAAAACACTAAAAAGCTGTGTCCAAAGAGGAAACGGGAAGAAAAACATAACAAATATATAAAAAAATAGGGGTGAGAACAGTTTTAATCAACAGTACCCTCTTTTTTTTTGACAATTGCTGTCCTTTCCAATTACCTACCATCTGAGACCCCCTGGCTAAGACTATGTCCCAATTTACCTTTGCCATATCACCAGGGCCAAACAATAGGCCCAAAATCTTAATAGGTTCCCTAGAAACAGGGATCCCAGCAATAACCACCCTAGGTGGGACAGGAGTAGAACCAATAACAACCCACTTACTTTTACTGTAATTAATTCTGGAACCTGAAAGGTGAAAAAAAAGCTCAATAGAGTCTTTCAAAGCAGAGACAGAAAAATGAAGGGGCAAAAGTAACACCAAGTCATCAGCATAAGCTAATACCTTGTGGGGAGGTAGAGAAGGAATCACAGCAAGGCCCTGCAAAGCAGTGTTTGCATGCAGTAACCGAATAAAAATATCGATGGTAAAAGCATAGAGAACAGGACTGAGTGGGCAGTCTTGACGTACCCCTTTAGTAATAGCCAACCTATTCATAAGCCAGCCGTTAACATTAGGGATAAGCACAGCACCCATGTACATTGTGGAGAGCCAACAAATAAACTGATCAGGGAACCCAAAAGCTTTCAACACTAGAAATAAAAAGGAATGGGCCACCCGATCAAAAGCTTTCTCCTGATCCAAACCAAAAACATACCCTTGTAAGGGACCCACTTCCCCTTTAGCAAACACCACTCGTAAATAAATTAAATTGTCCTGTTGTTTGCGTCCTGGAACTACACAAGCCTGGACTGGGTGCAGTAACAATGGGTAAGTGTGAAAGCCTAGCCAAAAATTTTACTCAATATCTTCAAATCAGAATTCAATAAGCTAAGGGGCACCAATTGCTTAAATCAGTCCTATCCCTTTCTTGTATAGAAGTAGCAAAATAGCTTCAGACATAGATGGAGGTATTCCCAGAGCGTAAGATAAAGTTCAGGAGGATCACCAGCACAGGACCAAGGGACTGTAAAAAGGTCTTATAAAAGCCTGCACTGAGGCCATCTGAGCCAGGGGCAGATTTGGAAGGTAACCCCTGAACAGCTGCAGTAACCTCAGCCAAAGTAATATCAGCTATCAAAGTCTGCTGTTGAACTGTAGACAGTGTGGATAACTGCAGCTTATCCAAAAGCGGAATAACCACCTCAGCTGCCAGAACAGGGTCAGGAGCTAAAGAGGACACCATATGAGTTTCAACCACATGTAAAAGCTCATGGGGTCACTGACAACATATGGCTATGCACATCAGTCAAAACAGAGATTAATCGAGAATCAATCCGGTTTTTATTTTCTGTAAAGGGTCCAAAGAGTGGCGTGTCATGAGAGTGCCAAAGCGTAATTCTTGCTCAAATATTTGCCCCTATCATATTGTAGCCCCACCATTATTTACTTTATAGTAGCTATAAACTCACTATACAATCCCAGTTAGTAGTTTCAGAGAGGGAAATAAGATGCTGTAATTGGTGTCTCAGCTGTAAGTATCCCATAGTAGTCAGCAGTAGATTTAATATGTCCTGACATTGAAAAAGGACTTCAACCTTGTTTAGAATCCTCCCACCAATCCAAAATGGAATCATAACATTCCAACACTGAAAAGCGAGCCACCAGTCCTCTCCCATAACTTACAGAGCGAGGATTGTCCAACAGTGATTCATTCAACACGCCACCCATTCTTTTATACCTGGGAGCTCCTCCCAGGAAATAGTAACTATGAAGTACAGTGATCGGAGAATTCTATGGGCGGGTAGAAGCCTGCACAACCTTAAGTACCGAGGATAAAAAAATGAAATCAATACGGGTCCGGAGAGGTCCCGAAAATACGTGTAACCCCCCGTAGGATATAACACCCTATAAGAATCCAACATATGTGCTGTAGAGATAATATTTTTCAAAGCTACAGAATCACAAAAAAGTTTATCCGTGACTAAACCCCTATCAGTAATAGATAACCCACAATTAAAATCACCCAACCAACCAACCAACCGAGAAGTATGCAAAAAAGGTTGTACTTCTTTAAAAAGTGCCACACGTTGAGCTTTGGTTTGGGGGGCATACACCGTGATAACCCTAACACGTTCAGAAAAAAAACATCCAAACACAAAGCCCTCTGGCTGTATACCTACTAATCTAGAAACCGAGAGCTGAGGGTTAGTAAACAAAATGCCAAGCCATCACAAGTATCATCCCCACAGACCAAAGGAAGGTCCCAGGACCAACAATGAGAGGACATGCTGAAGGTCGGTGTGATTTCAGATGTATGTCCTGTAAACAAATTATATCAGAGGAGAAGGAATGAAGATGGGAAAAAAAAAACTAGTTTCTTCTCTCCCTTAATACCATTAACATTTAAAGTGGAAAATGTTAAGGAGGACATCAAAGGGGAAAAAAAGAAGGAAAGAACCAGAAATCCTAACCTCGAAAAAAAACACTCAAGGGGGGCTTCCCTGCTTGCCGGTGTCTAGTCCTCTTGGCAAAAGAGTCCTCAGAACGGCTATCAATGTCAGTAGTAGAGACAATAGACGAGGTATCAGTCTCGTCACCTGAATCCCTTCCAGTATCTTCCTCTAAAGGGGCAAAAATGTTCCCAACAGGTACAGGATCCTTGGGAAGTGAAGGCTTCTGTATGGGAATAGTTTTCTGTGAAGTTTTGGACTCAGACATGGTTTACCACGTCTATTTCGTTTCCTAGGAGAACCACCGTAAAGGGACTTGGGAGGGGTGGGGGAGGCATGGTGTCTACAGTATTAGGTACAGGGGACTTAACAGGGACTGTTGTAGCAGCGAAGCCAAATCTGAGGCCAAGCATGAGGAGGAGGTGCAGCAACCAAAGGCACAGGGGAAGGGATAGGAGGAGCAGTATCTGGTGCAGAGGCCGGGACAATCTTGGCTGGGACAGATTGAGCAGCAGCCACCTGTGAAGCTAAAACATGCTGAGCTTGATTGATGAGACCTTCATGGGAGGGACAATCCTCATGATTATGAGAGGCCCAAGGACAACGGCCATAAGCATGACCGGTTTGTTCACAGAGGTTGCATTTAAAAAGATTCAAGCAGGTGGAGGCTAGATGGCTGTACTCTAAACTATGACTGCATCTGGTGATATCACAAGCCGAACTCAGGTGGGTACGAGAGCCACATTTGAAACAAGATCTGGGCTGCCCTATATAAAAATAGAGCCCTGTCCGGCCTAAAAAAATACACTGGGAAGATGTACAGGACCAGAATTAGTGGAGAAAAGTTTAACTTTCACCTTCCAACCCGTCCCAAATCTGTTAAGCTATCCATAGTAGGGGTAGGGGCGACCTAAAATCTCACAGCGTTGCGCAGCAAAAAAGAATATCCTCAACATTAACCCTTCATTTTGAATAAAACCGTAATGGTTTTAATCAGAGAGCTTAGTGAGGGTATGGCCTGGAAAGGTACCCAGATGGGGTCATTCTTAAGAGTATTGTACTGAGACCAGAACCTATCCAAATTAGACACATTTTTGAAACTTACATCATAATTGCCATTCCCTAATGAAATTAAAGCAAAAATCTCAGAGGAAAAAAATTTCATTGATTTCTTTAACAGAGTGTGTTCCAAGCCCCTTTGTGCAAAAGCGAACTCTTTCCTCCAGAGAGCAGGTTCCCAATGGAATGAAACAAATCAGCAAGCTTGAACAAAGGGGCAGGAAGACTTCTCCTGGTGGTCAGCCAGAGCCTCAGGGCTAGGCCCCATCCTATTTGCAGCAGATACAGGTTCTGGTGTGGTACCAACACCAGAAATATTAACTGTAGAGACATCAGGCATTAAGTTTGATAAGTTCCCCCGGGGGGGTGGTGGAGCTCAAAGCAGGATCAGCGTTGGTGGCCACAGTGGAAGAACACATCCTTCTGTAGGAGGGATCAGATGGGTCCGGAGTCCAGTGTCCTGAGGCCGCTGGGACCCAGCCAGCCACCTAGAGGGCCTTTTCAGGAGACCAAGAAGCATCTCTAAAAGCAACCAGAGGGGTGCGGGAGCCAAATCACCCCATTTGGTGGAGGAAGTATGATCCAAAAATGAAAATACGGTCTCCGAAGGTGGAGGAGAAGTAACTATGGAAGCAGGAACAGTCCGGTCAGCTCGAGACAGTCCCAGTCTCAGTTTCGGGTTTCTAGTAGCACCAGGCTGCAATGTTGAGGAAGGTGGTGGTAAATCCAATGGCTGTTGGCACGTGGGAACAAAATCACAATCACTGCCAGCCGAAACAAGCACCGGAGAGCCGGAGGAAGCAGGAACGTTTCCCAGAGCAGGCATCCGACCGGGTAACACCTGCCTACCGGTCCAACGCAATACTGGTCCCCTCAGAAACTGGAGGCACCACGGAAGATCGAGTTCAGCTCCCCACGAACATGCAGCTGCTCTGGAGTTGTTGGCGAACTGGAGGACTCCTAGATGCAGGAACAGCCAAAAGACAAGTCGGCAACAGTGAAACAGGTAAATTCAGAGCCACAGAGTCGGTTTCCATACTGTCTTCTGCAGCACTGTCAGGAGAGACCAGCAGCTGCATAGCAAGATCCACAGCTTCCTGAGTGGAGAGGATAGGAGCTGAGGCCAGAGCTCCCATCCAAACAACGTCCTTAGAGAGGTGGTGGCTGAACCTCTTGCTATCCTGTTTAGCCGATCACTAGAAACAAGGGAGGTACCCAAAGACTGGAGGATAGCAGATGTAGTCCCCTTATACAAAAGTGGGAACAAAGAGGAAGCGGGGAACTACAGACCAGTCAGCCTCACCTCGGTAGTGGGGAAGATCATGGAAGCACTACTGAAGGAAAGATTGGTGGAACATCTGGTTGTCAATGGACTACAAGACCCAAGGCAGCATGGTTTCACCAGGGGAAGGTCATGTCAGACCAACCTCATTGAATTTTTTGACTGGGTGACTAGGGAGGTGGATCAGGGGAGGGCAGTGGACATGGCCTATCTGGACTTCAGCAAGGCCTTTGACACTGTGCCACATAGAAAACTATTGCACAAACTGGGGAATATGGGTGTGGGTAGGACAGTGGTGCGGTGGGTAGGTAACTGGCTGGGCAGCAGGACACAGAGGGTGGTGGTAAATGGCTGTCACTCCACAAGGGAAGAGTGACCAGTGGAGTCCACAGGGATCAGTGCTGGGACGGTACTATTCAATATCTTCATCAGTGACATTGCACAGGACCTAGAAGGCAGAATTTCACTGTTCGCTGATGACATAAAGCTCTGTAACAGAGTAGACACACCAGAGGGTGTAGACAGAATGAGAAGGACCTGCAGAAACTTGAAGAATGGTCAGGGGTTTGGCAGTTGAAATTCAACGCAAGGAAGTGCAAGATAATGCATATGGGGCACAAAAACCCTGGCACAATATATCAGTTGGGGGGTGAGGATATAGCATGCACCAAGCAGGAAAGGGATCTTGGAGTTATCATCTCTGTTGACCTCAAGGCAGGGAAACAGTGTGACAAGGCAGCAGGTAAAGCAAATAGGATGCTGGGATGCATAGGCAGGGCATCACCAGCAGGAAAAGGAGGTCATAATTCCATTATACAAGACACTAATGAGGCGCACCTGGAGTACACTGTGCAGTTCTGGAGACCTTACCTCGTAAGGACATAGACAGGGTAGAGAAGGTTCAGAGGAGGGCAACAAAGATGGTGCATGGATTGCATCACAAGTCCTATGAGAACAGGTTGAAGGCACTGAACATGTACTCCCTGGAGGAGAGGAGGAGAGGGATATGATAGAGACATACAAGTATCTTACAGGGAGGAACAGGGTGCAGGAATGCACTATTTTTAAGCGAAAAAGATGTTCCAGGACTAGGGCATGGGATGAAGTTGGAGGGAGGGCGATTCAGAGGAAGCGTGAGGAAGAATTTCTTCACAGAACGGGTGGTGGACAAGTGGAACACCCTGCCAGAGGAAGTGGTGGGGCCTGAAACAATCACAGGATTTAAGAATGCATGGGATAGACATAAAGAATTCTGGAGTTCAGGGTATGGGGCAACAGACTTCTGGAAAACATAACTGAACTTACAAACTTAAATGGGCAGACTGGGTGGGCCATAGGCCTATCTGCCGACACTGTCTATGTATCTATGTATGTATCTATGTCCTCACCCTCAGAGTACAAGGAGAGCTGGCCATCTCAGCAAGATGGCAGCAATCTACTGGCAGAGTAGGAAATTTCCCGGTGTACTGGCCAAATTTCCCTCATTCATTAAAAATACCACCAACAGCTAATCTGGTTCAATTTCAGTTGTTTACCATCTGTATTCCCCGGTTGCCCTGAAGAAGGGACATAGGCCCAGTGAACATGGCGGCGCTGCTCTAAATACGGAGAAGCGAAGAAAGGCAGTCTCGAGGAGAAATGAGAGCAACCGTAATGGAAAGAGGTGTCAGAAAAACAGCAGGCAGTAGGCAATTTTCAAATTATCCTACAGTATTGGGCAATTAGTTCAGCAGTGAAAATTCAGTAGCACAAGCAGTAAGCTATATAGAAGTCAGGCAGAAGTCAGGCAGTCAGTTAAGGTTCCCTACAACTCTGCTATACTCTAGAAGGCAATTCCTACATATACAATGCAGTAGTTTAAAGGTAAAATGTTTAAGCAGTAAAAATAATCAGTAGTACAAGACATAAGCTATATAGAATTCGGGCCTCGCTAGTACAGTAGGTTAAACAGCAGAAAATTCCAAAAAGAAAAACAAATAATTTACACAGAGAGCGGCTGTCACTCACGGAGCACCTATTATTACTGTATGCAATTTTGGCACAGCTCAGTCGGCGGCTGGCTGTGGTGGTGAAAGGTGGGCAGTGCCAGTCGCCGACTCACCCACCGGGTGCATGTGTTGGGGGGGTGAGGGGAGTGGAGTGGGCTGGCATTGTCGGCTGGGGCGGTGGGGGGGCCACTGGACCACCATAGCTATACTGGACATGCGATGGAGGGGTGATCTTGCCCTAGGGCATGTGGGGGGGCAGTGGGCATATGGGTGGCTCTCGACGTGTAGGGGGTCTGGGCATAGGGGGGTGTTCCACACACCCATACTGGCACAGTGGGTGCCATACCTGGGAAGTGGGGCTGTTGGGGGGCTGTAGCCCACAGGGGCTGTAGAACCTGGGCACAGTGGCAACCCCCTGTGGATGGCAAAAAACACTTACACCACCTCATAGGTGGCATAAGTCGTCTTTGACAGATGTCCACTAGGGATTGTTCCTGAATCCCGATGTGGGACATAGCAGCCACCTTTGTGAATAGGGTGTAACTGCTTCCTTAAACTCACTTCGCCCTGTCGCATGGGGTTTCAGGTGCACTGGTGCAGTTGGGTGCAGGCAGCCTGCAGCATGTCGCAGGCCGCTGTGAATATCCACCAAGATGCAACTCAGGCCGCAAAGTGCTACTTGCACCATTATTTCAGATGCAAGTTGCCTAGTGTCCTGAGTTGCCTTTTGTGAATCTGGCCCTATGTTTGTACACAATTGCATAGACTGTTGTGCCCCAGGGAACTACATAGCACAGGCACTGGTGGTGGTGCTGCACAGGTGGTGGTGCTGCATGCAATAGTCAGACTGTTGTTCCTGCTACGGTGCATAGAAGATGCTACAGTAACAAGGTGGCCTGTAGTGTGAGAGACTCAGCAATGCCTAAGGTCTGTAGGGCAGCAATGACTGCTGCACTCCACACAGTGACAGGCCCATCTGGCTCAGAGCCCAGTGTATTTCAGTGAGAAACTAAATATATTTTCTATCTTTTTCAAATGAAAGTGATACTTATTTCATCAACAAACTTTGCCTTTTGTATGTTTGCACTATAGTGTTCCATCTGTATGATGTTCGTTTTGAATACAATAATTAGCTTCTCTACTTCTTTCCAAGTAAAATCTGATTATGAAGAAAATGTTGCTTGCTAAATTATAACAAAACATCACATGATATCAAACATCACATATTTCTATTAAATATATAATATTTTGGTGGCAGGAAGTGTTATGTCTCCATAAAAATCTGAAAACAGATTTGTAGTTTCCCATTGAAATACACTGGCAGCCTTGATAGTAAGGATTTATGGCGTTGTCACACAGGGACTCCATTGGACTCTTTTTTCTCTAGTAACTGGCAAAATACAAATACAAAGATGGAAAAGTAAGTAAATAAACAAATGAAAGCAAACTGAATGATTGCAGAGGCATCTAAAGGCATCAAACCTTCATTCTTTAAGACATGCACCCTTACTATGCACCTGCTCTTTAAGAAAAATGTTATACACATTTATTCTGCTATTGATTAAACAAATAGAACACATGTCCATTGAATTGTGCAGTCCATAGCAAGTTTGCCAGTGCACACTTGTATTTTCCATATGTAGTATTTCACTTAGTTTACATGTGATCATTAATATAAATGTGTTGACAATCCTTTTGTACTTTACAGATAGGTCTAACTGAACCATAAAATGTTTATCCTCAGTCTACATGTGGAACTGTTTCTTCAGATGGAAGAATACACAATAAAATTGTATTATCCAGCCTTAAAATCACCCTTTATAGCATTATTTGTGTCCTTCACACAACCCATGATATAAGCGCAATAACCCACTCAGGGGTGTGGGGTTATAGGCATTTAATCCATGCCTAGGGCACTGTGAGGACACTTGGCCTGTGCGCTCATGCCTCACAATGCACCCCAGGTGTGGACTGTCACCACTATACTGCATCTGTGGGTAGGGATATGATTTTGGGGGATAATGACATCACTTGCTTTGAGGGAGGAAGTGCAGGTCAGCCAAGTGTGGATTAAAAAGGGAATTTAATCCACGGTCACCTGATTCTGTTTGACCAATTGGCTGCTCTCCTTCAGGAAACCCATGTTATAAATGCCTATAACCCCTCACTCTGTTGTGGGTTATTGCTCTATATATATATCTATCTATCTATATATATATATATATATATATATATATATATTGTAAAATACTAATGCCTCCTCCTCCCCTCCCCCAACCCGTAGTTTCCTATCTGAAGCACCATGTACAGCTTCAAGCCAGTACCTCATAGTGAGACAGTTTTTGGAGGTAGAAAGTAAGGCTTCCTGCATGTTGCCAATATAATCAATCATAGCTTTCTTCATGCAGTGGGTTCTGGCCTGGCATCTGACTGTGTTTGCTCAGAAAGGGTTGGCATTAGAGTTGACAACCCGAAACGACCATACCACTGATTCATCAATACTCTGGAGACCCAAAACCTAATGTTTTAATTTCTTTACTATGTACTCTTGCATTCTTGACCCTAATGTCTGCATTATGGGTTTCGCAATGAATTTCCTTCTTTTCTGATAATAGAATCATATCCTCACTGTGCAAAATTAGTCCTGACCCAGTGCATGGGCTCATCAAGCCTCGACACATGTCAACACCTTGTGTGGAAAGGCTCCCTGGCATCACAAGGTGTCGTGTGTCTGTGCCAGAACACAGCTCTGTCCCCCACCAGGCTGGGGCCAGTGCTGCACACTGCGGTACCGTCCCTTCCCCAGCCTACGCCCATTGAGCTGGCTCACTAAACTCGCACTTGAACTTAGGTCACGGGCACAGGAAGGAAATGTGGTCCCCAGTGGGTGAACGGACGTCCCTGCAAACAATGTTACTTCATCATTTTTTTTGACATTTTTCGCCCCCAAATTTCAGCAGTCTTTTTTATGACCCCTCATTCTGAACATGATAGGTGTCGTTTAATAATATACTGGATAAAATGTTATTTTGCTCCAGATGTGGGAAATCACATGTTAGCCAAGATTTGAAAAACAACAACTGTCATGTTCATGAATAATAGTGAAAAAATGGCTATGTTGAAAATCTAGGGTTCAAATATTGAAAATTACCAAAGTTATGAGCATGCATAGACAAATGATAATATACCTTCATAACTTTCTTGTTTTTAATATTTTGACCACAGATTTTAACATAGTCCTCTTTTTTATTACGTTTTTGTTGGTTTCCATAAGCATTACAGAGGTATAGGCATTCAGCAATACAGCACTGTTACACATATTCTCTAATCAAGGTTACAATACAATTTCAGTTCACATTCAACAGTAGATAAATTATGTTCTTCTCTATGAACATATCAGGTGGAAAGATCATTTCACCTTTCCAATATCCTTATACTTTTAGCCTATCCCTGATGTCTCATGGTACTGTATCTTTCATCACTCATAATAACCATTTGTTCTGGAGCGTTGTAAAATGTTTTGTCTGTAGAGTTAATACTTGCAGTTAACTTTTCCATATGATATATTTGTTGGACAATATCCTCCCACTCCGTTTGTTTGGAAGTGGAACTATCTTCTGCAACCACCTACGCAAAATGGCCTTCTTAGCAGCCCAAAGTAGGACAGCCAACATCTTCTTAGTATGACCATTGCGGACCTGCTCTGGAAAATGGTGCAGAATAGCGCATGAAGGAGAAAGAACTCCAATTTCTGGAAATAGCTCCACAACAGCTCTCAGATTTTCTCAAAAGCTCTGTAATTCTCTACAACCCCAGAAGATGTGCACGTGGGTGGCACAAATCTCCCCACATCCTCTCCAGCATTCTGATCCAAGGGTAGTATTAAATTTCACTGTGATCCATGGAGTTCTAAAGTACCACAGAGCACACTTCCACCCATATTCCTTCCATAGATGTGAGGTGGTGGCCTTATGTTGAACTACATATATATATATATTCTCCTCCAATCTCCTTCTCTTAAGATTACCCCCATTTCCTCCTCCCACCTGTGTTGTAGTTTCCGGAGTGCTTGGACCGTATTCCCATGTATAGATCTGTACACACAAGAGATAATGTGTTCTGGGACTGTCACTTTGATAGTTTCTATTATGATCTGTACTAAGGGGTGTGCATCAGTGACATTCCAGGCTAGGCCCTGCTTTCCCACACAGTAGTGTCTAATTTGTAAATAGCGGAAATGATTCCACTGTCTAAGTTGATACTTCTGTATCAGGTTTTAGAAAGTTTGAAAAGCTTCTGCCTCATAATATTGGTAGATGTGGCTCAGTCCAAGCCTGCACCACTATTTAAAGGTGTGGTTCAGATGTGCGGGGATAAAGGTGGGGTTATCTATGGGATTGGCTAAGATTTTAGCGGAAGACTCGACTCGTTGTGAGTTTAATATTTTTTTCCATGTTCTAGCATACTAACATACTAAAATGCCAGCAGAATAGGCTTAACGGTCTTTCGTGTCTGCTTGTTTGGCCAGCCCCCACCCTGGGAGCTGACCTTGTTGCCCCCTCGCCCTCTCTGGCTTCTCCCTTCCCAGTTCTGGATAGTCTCGCTGCACTAGATTTTGCTTCCAGAACCCTTCCCCTGCACCTGTCCCACCCCCTCTTGAACCCCTCCACTGTCTTTGCCTCCACCAGCCCCCAGGCAGCGCATTCCATGGCTCCACCACCCTCTCAGTGAAGTAGCACCTCCTCCTTTCTCCCCTGAATCTCCCCCTCCAGCTTCCACCCATGCCTTCTAGTTGCCCCCCTCCTTCCTTCGAAGCACCCTGACTGTTCCTCCCATATTTATCCCCTTCATGTACCTGAAGACCTCATCATGTCCCCCGGTCCCTTCTCTCTTCCAATGTGTACATATGTAGCTCTTCGATCCTCTCCTCATAGGTCCTGTCCTCTAAGCCCCAAATCATTTTGGTTGCCCTCCTCTGGACCCTCGCCAGGAGTTCAATGTCTCTCTTTAAGTGTGGCCTCCAAAACTGCATGCAGTACTCGAGGTGTGGCCTCACCAAGCAGTTATACAGAGGGAGTATCACTTCCCTGCTTCTGGAGGTGATCCCCCTAGCGATGCATCCCAGCATCCTATTGGTCTTGGCCACCGCCCTCCTACAAGTCTCCGAGTTGTTCATCTTGACATCCACCACCACCCCCAGGTCCCTCTCAGCCATTGAGACTTGTAGCATTCCCCCCCCCAGGGTGTACACTTGGCCCAGGTTTCTGGCCCCCAGGTGCAGTACCTTGCATTTCCCTGCACTGAACCTCAGCTTCCACTTTCTAGACTATCTTTCCAGAGCCTCCAGGTCCCCCTGTAGGGCCACCCTTCCCTTCTTCCCATCCACCACCACCCCCAGTTTTGAGTCATCTGCAAAGAGACTCATCTCACTCCTGATATCTGTCCTTATGTCAGAGACGTAGGCGCTGAAAAGGAGGGGCCCAAGGACTGATCCCTGCGGGACCCCACTAATGACCCTCCTTGAGGATGAGACTATCCCACCAACTACAACCCTCTGGGTCTGGTCCTGGAGACAATTACCTATCCAGTTGATCAGCTGGTTCCCCACCCCCATTTCTTCCAGCTTATCTAACAGTGTCCCGTGAGGAACAGAGTCAAATGCCTTGCTGAAGCCTAGAAAGAGGATGTCTACTGGTCTACCCAGATCCAAGGCACTCATCACCCAGTCATAGAACTCCACAAGGTTTGTCTGACATGACTTCCTTGGGATGAATCCATGCTGTCTATCGTCCAGACACCCTGACCTTTCCAGGCCCCCCATGCCTCTCCTTGACAATGCCCTCCATCACCTTACCCACCACCGATGTCAGGCTGACGGGCCTCTAGTTCCCTGCCACCTCCCTTGATCCCCCCCTTGTGGATAGGCACTATATGCACCACCTTCCAGTCCTGGGGCACCCACCCTGTCCTCAGAGAGATGGTGAAAAGCTCTGCCAGGTGTTTCACCAGGACATCCACCAGTTCCTTCAGCACTCTGGGATGTAATTTATCTGGCCCAGTGCTTTCTCCATCTTAAGGGACCTGAGGGCTTCCCTCACTCTCTCTGCTGTGATTTCACCTCTGCTACCTCGTCCCCTGCTTAGCCTCCCCCTCCTGCCAGTGATGCCTCCCCTCTCCCAGACCCGCTGATCGGTGGTTCCCACCTCCTCAGTATCACTGTCTCCTCCATGTATGATGCAGCCCCACATTTTACTTGGTGAAAACTGAGGTGAAGTACTCATTTAGTACCTCAGCCTGCTCCCACGGGTCTTGTACCCATCTTTTCCCTGTTTTAATCCTGCCAATCTGACCCTTCACCCTTCGTTTTTCCCCAGTGTATCTAAAGAACCCCTTGTTACCTCTCCTAATTTCCCTGGTCAGGTTCTGCTCCTTTCTTGCCTTAGCCGCCCTCACCACCCTAGTGGCCCTTCAAGCCATCAGCTCCTACTCCCCTCGATCCCTTTCACATCTTGAGCACTTGGATTGCCTATAGGCTGCCTTCTTTCCCCTCACCGCCTCCTGGACCTCCCTGGTCCACCAGCAGGGTTTTTGGGGCCTACTGCATTTTCGTCTTACTCTTGCACAGGTGCTGGTAGCATCCTGCACCCCTCTCCTGATAATTTCTCACCTACTGTCAGTGTCCATGTCTGGCCCAATCACATCCAAATGCTCCTTAAGGATCCTTCCTATTTCCTTAAAATCCACCCCCCTGAAGTCAGTTACCTCTGTCTTTGTGCAGCCTTTTACCCCTCCTAGGTCCAGGCAGAACCAGACCATGGCATGGTCGCTCCCTGCCAACGGGTCCCTTACCTCCAGGCCCCCAATCTGGTCACTGTCTGCCAGGACCACATCCAGTACCCGTGCCTCCCTGGTCGGTTCCCCCACCTGCTGAGTTAGGAACGCATACTGAAAGACATCCAACAACCTCTGTTCCCTGGCCACCGAGGATGTCAGTCTCCCAGTCTGTTCCTGGTATCTTTAAGTCCCCCAACACCACCACCCTTCCCCTGCCCAATCTGCAGTGTCTCCCAACATCTGCTATCAGACTCTCCTCCAGCTCCTCCACCAGCGCAGGAGGTCTATACACCACTCCTATTTTTACTCTCTTGCACCCCCCCCTTGTTATCAAGGTGACCCATATTGCCTCCACGGTTCCCTCCACCTCCTCTACTCCCCCTATGCCAATGCAGTTTTTGACTGTTATTGCTACCCCTCCTCCCCTTCCTCCCCCCGTCCTTCCTGAACATAGTGTAACCCTCCAGGTTCAGGTCCCAGTCATGTCCTGTGGTGGCCCAGGTCTCAGTGACCGCTGCCACATCCACCCCTTCCTCAGTTAGCATGCCTGGCGCTCAGGCATTTTATTGCCCAAGCTCCTGGCATTTAGCAGGACTACCTTCCACCCTTTCCCTATACTCCCATTTCCCCTGCTCGTATTCCCATGGGGATTCCATCTTTCCCTGGTCTTCACCTTACCAGTCGGCCTTTTCCAGCATTCCTCCAGCTCCCCAGGAGGGTGGAGACAGAGTCCCTCCTTTATTGGACCCCCCTCCATAGCCTTTTCTCCCATCCCTTCCACCTTCACAAGTTCTAATTATAGTTTGTATATAGAATGAATCTAAGTCTGATTTATTTCTGTTTGCTGAGAGTCAAATTAAAAAGTATTTTCTCTATTTGTTCAAATTCCCCCCCAGTCTCCAAGTCCTTCCAATGCACATCCGACTTCCTATCCAGCCAGTGCAAAGCATGAGCCAGTTGGGCTGCCTGGCAGTATTTTTCTAAATTTGGTAGGCCTAAGCCTCCTTAAGGTTTAATCAGTTGTAGCATATTAAATGCTTTCCTAGGTTTCTTCCACTGTCAAATGAAATGTGAGATTAATTTATCCCATTTCTTGAATTCTGATTTTTTGGACATAATCTGAATATTTGAAACAAATATAAAAATCTGGGAAGAATATTCATTCATACAGAATCAATTCTCTAAATGAAAGGAAAAGCAAGTGGAACCACCTCTGTAAGTCCTCTTGTATTGCTGCTAGTAAAGGGATATAATTTACCTCATATAGAAAAGAAAGGTCCTGGGGGATATGAATTCTGAGATATGGAATTAGGTTCCAGTCCAAGCGAAAGGAAAATGATGGATAATGCCAGGGCTCGGGTTGTATTAAATTCTAGTACTTCTGTCTTATTGGTGTTTAACTTATAGTCAGCTAGTCTCTCAACCTGTCCCAAAAGATCGAGCGATATGGGTAAGAGGAGGACTCAGTTGAGTCATGTATGAAATATTAAAGGTCATCTGCATAGAAGGCCACTTTATGCTCTATACCTTGGTATGTTACCCATGTAATTTGAGTTGCTCTCTGATGGCTCAAAGCAAGGATTCTTCATGAATGCAAATAATAACAGGGAGAGAGGGCACCCTTGTCGGGTCCCTTGTTAAAGGAAAATGTGGATGGCCGTGCGGGGCAGGGCAGCACCTGGGTGGTCAGTCAATCCGGCAGTTGAAATCCCCAGTAGCAGGATTTTTGCCTTTTGCTGCCATGTTGTATAGGTCCTCCACTGAGTTACCTGCCAACTTCCTCCTCTGTGTCGGAGGTCTGTAGATCACCCCTGTGCATATTGCTGTTCCATTCCCTGGCTCCAGGGTGATCCACATTGCCTCAGCCTCCCCCATCTTCCTGAACTTCTGTAGCCTTTATACAATCTCTGATGTACAGGGTCACCCCCCAACACCCTTTTACCCTCCTGTTCCTGCTGAACAGTGTATAGCCTGATACATCGACTTCCCAGCCATGATTAGCAGAGCACCACATCTTTGTTACTGCTCTTTATGACAGGTCTGCATCCGCCAACAAGGCTTCCAGGTCTGGAACCTTATTTCCTAGGCTACAAGTCATTTGTTAACATGACCTTCCAAGTTTCACAGTCTGCCTCCCTCTGCTCCTGTCCGCCCTCTCAGTGTCTTCCCCACGGTTTCCTTTCCTATGTGCTCCCTATGTCACTTGTTATACACTCTTTGCCTACATGCCCTCCCTGTCTGATTCAGCTTCATCTGTTGTCAACTTATGTTCCCATGGGGAGAGGTGTTCTAACCTCCTGCCCTTTGGCTCCCCCTTGCCAGTTTAAATGCTCAGCTGAAGCATTTCAACTTCCCACTAAGGGCCAAGGTACCCTTTCGGACAGATGAAGGCCATCCTCTTTATAAGCTTGCACCTGTCCAGGTCAGGCCCCAGTCCCTATGAAGCCAAAACCTCCCTTCAACACCAATCCTTCAACTAGGATGCATCTATCTCACTTGATGGCTACACTTTCGTTCCGACAAGATAGGATTGCTAAGCACGGGAGTGGGTGCTAGTATATGTCAGGTCTGGAATAAAGATCCTTGATAACAGTCTTAATACAGAAGAAGCCCAAATTCTGAACCTCAAATTAAACATAGGGCCACAGAATAAAGTCCTGCTGGTCTCCACAGTATACATACCTCCAGGGCACCAACCTGCTGGGCTAAACCATGTAAATCGCAAGCCAAGAGCAACTAGGCAACCACTGGGAGAAGATCACTGTAGGCGACTTCAACATTAACTGGCACTCACAGAAGGATGCCAAACTCAAGGATTTAATAACCAACCTTTTCCTAACACAGATGGTTACTACTGACACCAGGATGAACTACAAAACAGGGAGCAGTTCTCTCATAGACTGGTTCCTGACCACTCACCAGACATATAACAGACGTTGTTGTCCTGCCCTGACAGCCTCAGTGACCACTCCCTGTGAAGTGTACAGACCAACAACTTCACAAAAGCCCACCCAAGGTATGCAAAAAATGCTGTTTGAGGCCAGGGCTACTCGAGCACTTTAAACTATACCCGACACATATGGATTGGTCTCCATTGGCAGGGGGATATTAATGGCAATGAGGCTCTTAACTACTTCATAATGGTCTTCAATCGAGCTTGCGATATTTTTGCACTGCATAGAATTAATACAATTAGGGGAACCACCAATCCTTGGCTTTCCAAAGCCCTAATTAGACTCATGCGGAACAGAAACAATCTTTGGCATACAGCAAAGGCAACTGGAACATCCGCTGCAATAAGCACCTACAAGGTAGCCAGAAATGCTTGCATCAAACTCATCCGACAGACCAAAGCCTCCTACTACAAGGATCTACTTAACAAAACATGGGGTTCTGGCAGAGACTTTTGGGGGGCCTTGAAATCCCAGATGGGCAAGGCCACTAAGGCTCCCCTGATCTTCTTGTTACCACAAGGGGGCTCTTGCAGGAACCCATCAATATTGCCAATGAGCTCAACAGCGCCTTCACAGACCTCTCAAGTGTACGCCCCAGTGACTATTTCATGGATACACAAGCACAACCACGACAAACTGCCCTTCACGACCCATTAAGAAAAGAGGTACCACCATTTCAGTTTAATTGTTTCGGCCTCGGTGACACATTTAAACACACTAAAGGGGCCCTTGGCAAGAGCAGGATGGGAGCGGATATGCTTGACATGAAGCTGGCTGGTCTCCTCCTCAATGAACTCTCTGGTCCTCTTACCATGGTTTTCAGTGCCTCTCTTAAATCGGGAGTGTTCCCAGATTTATGGAAGTCAGCAAACGACACACATATCTTTAAAGCAGGGGACAAGACACAAACATCCAACTACAGACCCACCTCCATCCTCCCTTCCCTATCTAAAGTACTCGAAGGAATGGTCTCAGAGCAACTTACGGAATATCTAGATAAACATAAATCTACTCTGCGCACAGCAGCATGGCATTCGAAAAAAGCACTCCACGCTCACCGCACTAGAGGACTACTCATCCCACTTATACAACGCATTGGACAATGGGCATGCAGTTGGTTCGGTCTACATCGACCTTACAAAGGCCTTTGACTCTGTAAATCATAACCTTCTCCTAAGCTGCCTTCTATCCACAGGTCTATCCCCTGAGACGGTAAATTGGTTTGTCAGCTACCCCACCAACAGGACACAACAAGTCAAAATAGGTAATACCCTATCTGCAGCTAATGAGGTGACCCTTGGGGTCCCGCAGGGGTCAATCCTTGGTCCTCTACTCTTTAGCATTTTCATCAACTCCACCCGTACAGTATGTTCAGCAAGCACAGTTCTCTATTCTGATGACACAGTAATATCAGTCGGTGGTAAAGGCCACCACTCCATCACAATAGATCTCCAAAGCAGCTTCCTTAAACTTGAATCGTGGTTCACAGAAAAACTTCTGTTAAACGTCAAAAAAACAGAGTATGCTCTTCACCACCTCCCAAAGTAAAAAGAAATACCTACCACTGCTGATACATAACCAAAAGGGCGAGTTTCTAGACCAAGTCACCAAGTTCAAATATCTCGGCATCACGTTTGATGACACCCTCACCTTCTCAAGCCACACAGACTCAGTTATCAAGACCACAAATGCAAAGCTGGGCGTGCTTTACCATCATAGACACTCAATGACTCCTGATGCTCTCAAACTAGCCGCTAGTAGTTCAATACTGTCTTTCATAGACTGTGGATTGCTTATTTATGGGGCGGGCACAAAAACAGCCCTAAACAGGATCAGCACACTCCTCAATAAAACCTGCCGCCTCACTCTGGGGGCTGCCATTGACACCCATATCTGCATGCTCTACAAAGACACTGAGTGACTCCCAATCAGCCTTCAAGGGCAATATCCAACCTGCCTGCTTCTAAAAAGGTGCTGCTGGGTCTGTCGTCTTCCACACTGAAAGGCCACTTTAGGCTAGCTGTCCCTACAAAATGGACCCGAAGTATGGCCACTGACAGGATGAGGATTTCCTTCAAAAGGATGAAACTTGCCCCAAACTCCATCCTGTATCAGGGACCGAAGTGGAACAATGAACTACCCACTGACCTCTTTGAGACACCCAAGATTAGTACTTTCAAAACTGGGCTCAGAACCTTCCTTGGCTCAAAAATAACCTGTACCTGCCAGTGCTAATGTGGTAATAACTCAGCCGACAGTCTCCCAGTACCTAGCCCTTTCCTCAATTATCACCCCACTGAATATCACCTTCCCCGGGACCCCCCTTACCCTATCCCGTTGTAACTAACGATGTCTCCTCATGTCTGAACACTCCCCCCCCCCCCCATCTCTGACGATGCCACCTTTGGCTGACCCCCCACTTCTCTTTCCTTATATCAAGCTTATGTAATTAAGTACTACACTGATGTGTAAAACCTCAAGACTTGTTCCATCACTGGTTGTGTGCAGTACGTACTGGCGCCCGATACCTGAAGAGGGACATTAAGTTATTGGAGGGGGTGCAGCGCAGGGCGACAAAGATGATCAGGGGCTGGGGGACTAATCCTCTGAGAGGAGGTTGAGGAGTTGAACATGCACTCACTGGAGGAGAGGAGGGACAGGAGGACATGACTGAAACCTTTAAGTACATGAAAGGAATAAACAAGACAGGTACAGAGGGGCTGTTCAAAGTAAGGGAGGGAGGGACACCAAGGGCCATGATGAGACCCGGAGGGAGGAAGGTTGAGGAGGAGATGAGGAGACACCTTTTTTTTTTTTTTTTTTTTACACAGAGAGGTGGTGGCTGGGTGGAATCGTTCCTTGAAGTGGTATCCAGTAGAAGGGTGGACTGCTTGAAAGGGATGGGACAGGACAGGGGAGGGTTAATGAAGGAAGGGGTGGAAGGGAGGGGCAGCTGCAGAACAGTGTGCTAGCTGCACATTCGAGCAGACTTGATAGACCCTAGGCCTTTATCTGCTGGCAGATTTCAGATGTTCATATGTGTATATGATTCAATGTTCCTTTTACTGTTAAAACTCTGTATTTTATACTGTTATGTCTGTTTTAACAACTGACATGGAACCTTTGAAAATGAGTCCTTGATTCAAAAAGGTATTAATCCCAAACTGAAATAAATAAATAAATAAGGTGTGGGTATGGAGTGCCCTATCCTCCCCTGTGCCCTGGACAGGCAGTGCCTCTGAGAATGAGATGGAGCATGCTATCTGTTTCAGGTTCACCCCAGCTTCCTGAAATCCTCCGGGATTCTGGCTAACTCCACCTTTCTCCCTGCCAGGTCATTGGTCCCCAGGTAGACAATTACATTTAGCTGCTCCCTCCTAGCTACTGCCTTAGCAGTCCTATGGATCTGATCCCCATCCCTCCATGCAGCGCTCCAGGGATGCACTTGATCTCCTCTCTCCCTGCTAGGTGTCCCCAACTCCACTCCCCAGACAACAGAATCCCCCACTAGAAGCAGCTTCCCCTCCTCCGGGTCCCCTGCCTCCCTTCCTGGGGCTCCATTCTGGGGGACTTGCCCATCCTCCCTGGTCCCAGCCTCAGGTTCCCGAGTGGGGCTTTCCCGTTCCTCCAAAAACACTGTAGGAGTTACTAAGCGGGACAGGTTGGGGGGGGGGGGATGTGATTTTGACCACCCCCCCTACCCTCCCTGAGCCCACCATAGTCCAATCACTCTTCTTACCAGGCATCCATCCTTTGAGGTTCAGGCTGTGGACCCTGTGGTCTTTGGGTGGGGGTGGATGCCACCTGCAGCCTGTCCAACTCAGCTCAGAGACAGGCAACCTCCTCCCTCAGCCCAAAGAGTTGCCTGCAGATAGAGAAGCATCACAGCCTCCAGAACGTCTCCCTGAAAACTATTGCTCTACAACCACTGCACTGCACCACTCCCATCATGTCTGTTTCCCTCTTCAATCTACTGCCTGCTTAAGACACCTATTCGTTATCTCCCAAAGGTTTTTTTTTCTGTTTTTGCTACTTCCTGTATGGGTGCAGGATGTTGCAAGGCCCTATGAGACCCACCCTATAACTGTAGGGCAAGCCCTGGGGTGGGAGGGTAGAATTACATCACACGTTGTGTCCAAAAACAATCAGCCAAGCAGTCCTCTGGCAGTGGCTCCTCACTCCACTCACCGTGGTCCAGACACAGCCAATTACAAACACAGTCACAAACTTATCAGCTAGAATCCCTCAATTCTGCCCAAACTAAATGGAGAAGCACACTGAAATGGCAGTTAAGAAAAGACTTCAAATTCAAACTACACTAATCCTTGTAATATGATGCCTGCACTTAAGGTTTTAAACTCAGCCATGAAACTTTTCAAGGCACAGTAAGTGGCCTGCTGTTTTGTGCAGTTTTAAAGTGCATCTAAGTTTGGAAACAATACTTTTAGAGAATACAGAGACTTCTCAAGACATGCAACAGAACTGAATGAGTAAGCAATAAGACACAACAGAGTGTGTGTTGAACAGATATTACCGCACGCCCAGGGGCGTAGTAAGGCACAAGGCCACCGGCCAAGTGTCTTCAGCTCCTGGAAGTGCAGTAATATCTGTTCAACACACACCCTGGAGTGTCTTATTGCATTTATAAAATTGGCGTCTTTTTTATCTTATAAAAGTTTAGACAAAAAAGTATGTCTATATGTAGACAAAGAGATGATTTAATTGTTAATACATGATAAAATAGTCCTTCTGCCTATTTAAAAGTGGCGTCATTATGTAGTTGCGAGTGGTACTACTGATTTAATTTTGTTGCACTACCCCAGTGCTCTTGTGTACTTCTTACATTTTTTTTTTTTGTTTTGTTTCGTTTTGTTTTGTTAATAGGAACGAGATCAGACTGGGGGAAATCCAACTGGTGCCGTGCCCTACTGTTTGAATCCCGGTCTGGTGACTGTTCCTGTGGGTACTTGAAGCTTCCAGCCCATACGGAGCTCAGGCTGCGGCCTGCTCCATGCAGGTAGGGTATTACGTGAAAGTAAGACAGCGGTGTGATGTGGGAGGCACTGATTGAAGCGCCCTGTTTTTTAGTACTTGCAAGTTTTGCTACGGTCCGTTTTTTTTCCTTCTACTGAGAAAGAAAAATGAACAGCGAGTGGCTCAAAGCTTGGTGATCTGCCATGGTGCTAAAACAATGGCGGCCTTAAAAAAACGAATGTTCCATGCCTAGCTCTGAACATTCCATTTGGGGCATTGATTTCTTTGCCTGTACTTTTTTTCCCCTATGTGTAATACATATATTGCACTGCTTTTCTAGCCAATCACTAGCCTTATTTTGCTATGTCCATTTTATAAGATAGTATAACTTCTGCTGTGTGACAGGGTTGAATAAGACCCTGTTCCATTTGTTATGCAGAAAGAGTTAAAAGCAATGATCTGTTCTGTCCTCTCCTTTTCTGTCTCTTGTCTGCTTGCACAATCAGATTTTCCTGTGAGACCTAGGAACTGATCACTCCAACAATCTCACGATTCTCCCCCTCCCGCTATCTCCCTGTCTTTACTTACTATTTCTATCTTTTCTTCCTCCTTGCTTATCTGTGGTTATAAAATATATGTGGCTCTTTATGTGAAGTTGGGATCCCTTGGTTTGAAAATGTATATTAGTTAAGCCAGGGTGGTTTGTTGGTCATGGTTATCCCAGTGGGTGAGCGGATCCAAAAAAAGGTAGGGTTGAGGTGCTGGGGAACATCAACCACCCCCCCCAAAAAAAAAGAAAGCCATTTGGAACTCAAGGGGTTCCTTGAGATGCAGTTTTGACCTCCACAAACTAATCTGCAGAGCTGTCAGCAAGAGATAGTTCTGGAACACAATGTTCTATTTTGTTGCACCTGCAAGGAAAGAAACTGACATAATTCTGATACATTTTGGGAGAAATAGGATGTCTCTTAACAAGCTCAAGATGCAGAAGCTAAATGGAAGGAAGACACTGGGGCCTATTCTGAAATAGCAGGGGCAAGCCGCTGCAAAGGCGGCTTGTGCCAACTGCCAATGAACCTGGGACCCTGCACCCGATTCTCTATTGGGTAGGGTCCCAAAGGTCAAGTCCCGCAGCTTACAGCAACCTTGGCCATGTGCCAAACAGACAGCGCATAGTGAAGGTGTGCCACAACCAGGGGCAGTCATATAGCAATAAGCACCACAGATAGCAATCCCTGCTGGCTATCGCCCCCCGCGCCAGATCAGGTACAAATGTGAAATAAACTCCTGTGGTGGGCTAGCGGACCCCCTGACCACCGATCTTCCATAACATTCATATATATTACTCTGGTGGGCTAGCGGACCCCCAAAGCTCCGATCTCCACAATATTCATATATATTGCCCTGGTGGGCTAGCAAACCCCAAGCCCCGATCACCCATAATACTAATTTAAAGTTCCCTGGTGGGCTAGCGGACAGCCGTGATCCTCCAGTATATGATATGTCCAACATCCTGGTGGTCTAGTGGATGCCCTCACCCCGCAGTGACCTACCACCCCGTTTCCCCAACCCGTAGCAGCGGTGACTGGCACAGATCACGCTCACCCACATGGCCAGCCACCAACTGTGCTATGGTGAGCACGTACTGCATATAATGCGCGTTCGGTGATTAACATCACTGAGTGCATACTATATACAGATGCGTTCTCATTCATAGCTCGGTCGGCTGCTGACGCCGAGAGCAGCGATTGGGCTGGGTCGGTCGCCAGCTTCAGGTATGAAAATGGAGCAGGGTGTGCCGAGGGTCTGCGGTCACTGAACCACCGTCAAGCAGATATATATCGCGATACCGAAGTAGGGACCGTCCGGCTGGCCCACTGAATTTTAATGTGCAGTCAAGGCTGAAGTGCTAGCCCTCGAGTAATATGCATATCGATTGGGGTTTGGGCGCTAGCCAGGAGGGTAATATATATGCATATTATGGGTGGTCGGGCTGGGAGGCCCTAGACCACCGGAATACTAATTAGTAATTCAAGGGTATTGGAGCTGTTGGTGGGTGTCCTAGACTACAAAGGCGGTATGTACACGGGTATCAGAGCCCTGGCTGCACTAGTGGCACAACCCCAGAGGACACCTAAGTACACTTAGACCAAATTAGACATTTCCTCTGCGGGTGGTTTTAGAACATCGATATAGAGGATGTGGCAGCTTGCATCTGCCACAAACCCCCTAGTGCCATGCCACAGCCCATTTTATTGGGCGAGGCTGGAGCAAGTCCCCTTTGAGACAAGCAGCCTGCGTTTGCTGCAGGCTGCTTTTGATAATTGCCAATGCTTGGGTGCATTTTTGCCGCAAGGTGCCACCTGCATTGTTTACATTTGCTGCAGGCACCTTGCATCATTCTACAGGCACTGAGAATCAGCCCCACTGTATATATAAAAGAGTGTCATCACTTGTTGAAGACAGATTTTTAGAATTAGAAATACCCTCAAATGTTGTTTGAACTGCCTGTAAAAGCGATCCTGCACAATTTTATTTATTTTGTTACTGATAATAATAGTAAACTGCTATTTGCAAATGTTACAGCTGCTCCTGGTTTTATTATGCTTCCTGACCTGCACCTTGACAACATGCTTGCTTGTGCAGGCATGCAACATCAACTTCCATGATGCCTTGCACGAGTTGGGTCATGAGCTTTGCAATGGAGACAAACAGGTTTTCACAACAGAGTGAATCAACCTCATTTATATTAAAATTAGGATGAAATAAGGGGGTGCAAGAGAGAGATTCCTTGTCCATGCATGCAAGCTACAGGTATACAGAAAATTGGTTGAGAGGACTTTATCTTTAATCCATGATCTCAGAAAATAAACTACTGTGTTACTTCAATCGCTGTACTACAGTGCTGAGCAGCAGGGATCCAAGAAAGGGCAAATCACTCACAGTGCTCATACAGTCCTGGTACAGAGTCCTGGTCTACAGGGACCAGAGAGGGGGTAGATCACTCACAGTGCTCATACAGTCCTGGTACAGAGTCCTGGTCTACAGGGACCAGGAGGGGGTAAATCAGTCACTCTGTTCATTCAGTACAGGTACCAGAGCACTGAACCATGTGGACCCAAGAAAGGCTCAATCGGTCAAAGTTAATTTAATCCAGGTACCATAGCTTGATCTGCATGGATCAAAGAAAAGATGAACTGGTGTTCATTCACTAAAGCACCACAGTGTTCTTTCACTCTAGGTTCTGTTTTCAGAGCAAAGACCAGCACCTGTTCCCCATTGTGGAATGGTTGTCAATCATTACCATGTACCAAGATCTGAGCGGAGATCCCTAACATACATTGCATATTACACAATTGCATCAAAAATACTGGCTCCTGATTGGCTGGCATGATTTACAACGTGTAAATCGTGCCATCACCACACTGTAAAGAGTGCCAGCCAGTCAATCACCACCCGCACCCTGAATCACTCCGATGCCCGTAGATGAAAGGCGCTGACCGCCATATTGTTACTGGCAGTAAAAAAAAAAAAAAAAAAAAAGACAAGACGCGGTAAACTTAAAACAGCAAAATGTGCTCCTCCTTTCAAATGTATGACCAGGAAGAATCAGAACGTATTTTTTTCTGGCATTCCAGACACAGAAATGGAAGCGACAATAACACAAAATGTACCAGAAAATTTGCCTCTGCCCAAACTAACTGAGAAGGACATAAGCTACTTATATGCCGACGCTGGTAATATTCCTCCACTAGCCAGTCAACAGTCACTGCCGCCCCTGGCCTCCACAAGACGCCAGACATGCTGCTCCTCACATACAGTGGTTTACAATACTTGTTCTGCAACCATAGTACAGCGTCATTCTACAGTTATTTTAAATGTTGCTTATATATTCATACCTAATTCTAAACAGTTTTTCTGAGTCTTATCAACTTCATTTAAGAACCATTTTGTTACCCGGAGGAATACTATTCCATATATACATATATATACATATACATACACACACATATATAAAAATATATATATATTAAAAAAAATACTTTCAAATGAAAATGTTTCCAATCTGAATATTTTCAATTGTATAACAGCAATATCCCTCTCGAGGGTGTGGGTAATGCTAGGATTTACCCACACCCGGGGCGGTTTCCTCATTTCAGCCTATGGCCTTGTGACCAAACCACCAGGTGTGGGTAAGTCCTGGCATCACCATACCCTCTCATAGTATACTGCTTAAATTGACCACAGCCCAGCACTGGTCTCCAGCAGTGAAAAACACCATGTGCCTGGTCATTCAAGACACCCACTCTATGTTTTCAGGAAATGCAACACACAAACACACGAAGGCCCCCCCCCCAAAAAAAAAAGGGGAAGAAAAGCATCATCCTACATTGTTCTCATCTTGTGCCCTGACTTCTTTGAGCACTCTCCGTGTTCTTGGGCTCGCCATCTTATCTGGAAGAGACAAAAGAAAATTGATTTTCTACATGACTCAGGATGGACGTACTGTGGTTACTGAATTTTAAAAGCACACACAACCCTAACTCAGAGATGGAAATGAGGACTGTTCTCCATGCAAGAGAGAAGAATCAGGGCAGACATGATTGCATATAGGATAAAGTATGGGGTGCAATGTGTTACCAGAATTTACCACACACCCGAGTTGTTGGATGGCACATAAACCCCAAGGGTGAAGCCCGAGGGGTTTATGGCAGCGATCCAACAACGAGGGTGTGTGTTAAATTCAAGCTAAACACACTGCACCCCATATTTTATTTTATACAATTACTGCATTGTGTTTTTTCCCCCACAGAGGAAGTGCAATCGCTTATGTATGGAGCCTAGAGTAGCCTGGATTGCCGGATGTAACATGTCAGAGTATTTATTATATCCACGCAATACCGTAATACCTACTCAGGTATTATGGTATTTATTACACAGCCTTTTTTTTTTTTATTGAAAAACACACACAACCCAGTAATTATAGTACACTAATAAATAGGCTCTCGCAGACATGGGTCCCCACATCCTTGACATGCCAGCAGCCCGTCGGGATGCACGTCCATCAATGTGGAGGATCCCCAAGATGGACTGTTGGCTTCTCAAGATGGACAAATGGCTATATAGTGCCCACCTGCACTTTAGCAGAACACACCAAAGCAGCTCCAAAGGAATACTGTTAGATTTCAGTTACCGGTTAAGATAATATCTATGAATCTCGTTATTTGTTTGTTACTTTCATGTGTAGCATGTGCCTGTGACTTCTTGGCCAAGCTCCAACTGGACTTCAACATCCAACACTGCTTCCAGGCTAATCAGTAATCCTTCAATGCTAAGAAAACTGTCTCCAGGCCTGGTGGCACTGAGGGTTGAGGCGCTGGACACCACACCTCACCCCATGCGGGCGACCCGGGTTCGGAAGTGAACTCGGGCCGCTGAGGTTAGCGGGGGAAGGAGGGAATTAAGCATCCGGAGGACTTTTCTCTCCTGGGGTGGGTTGCCTCACTTTGTAGTGGCCCCGGTGGAGATCGGAGGAACTACAAGGAGCAGAGCTGTTGAGGGTGGGGCAACAGCAGCCAGCACTCCACACACAGGCGTCATCGGCTTGTCCACATCCCAGGGAGAAACACACAGAGGAAAAACCCCAGTTGCCGGGTAAGCGACTGCGGGGCTCGAGTGGCCAAGCCCACATGCCCAATGCCAGACCCAACCTAAATTAACTCTCTTTGGTCCCTGCCTCCTCCTCCCTTTAGGGTTGGGCAGGAGAGGGGGGACCCAGCACCCGATTCCTTGGTCGGGGACAGAGTTCAGGCGTGCAGTAGAGGCTATGTGAGTGGGTCCCCACCCAAGAGATGCCCCAGAAACAAAAAAAAAAAAAGAGTCTCAGGACACAAGGCAGAGAGCAGCTAGTCTACCCCACCTCCATACCCTTAATGATGATGTAACTGAGGAGATTACCCCTTTAAATACCTTGGGTCTGGCTAGATCATCACCTTAATTTCTCTGTTCATGCAGATGCCATCCACCAAAGCTTCACCCCAAAATGGAGTGCGCTTTATAGGAATAGAGTATTCCACTTCTGCTGCATGAGATCCTCTCAAGACGGAGTCTCCCTATGTTCAATTACAGGGACACTGTTTATAGTGCTGCTCCCAAATCCACCCTAACCAGACTGGACCCACTACTTCACTCCTACCACCACTTTACCTTTGACACGCCCCACAAAAGCCTCCACCACTGCTCCTTTTCTCCCTCTACTCCCTCGCTTGATGCCAGCTCCCTTGCTCACTGCGCTATTTTCATCTCCAAATTCTGGCTTGGGTCTCTCCTTTACCTTTCTTCCTCCTAATCCCCCCCACTTCCTTTGCAGCTCTGGTCCTCGCTTTCTTGCACTCCCCTCAGTAAAATCCTCAGCTGGCCAAGCTGCCCTCTCCTTCACTTCCCCAAACTATGGTGTTCTCTTACCATTACCTTTTTGTACTGCTCCCTCCTCCCACTCATTCATCTAGCTCCTCCATGAATTCTACTCACTCCAGCAGCTGCCTCTGATCCTGTGCTGTATTTTGCTGCCCAATCCTCATCCCACTACCCCTACTCCTATCATAATCAATTTTCCCCTGCCTCCCCAGTTTCCTCTGTCCTCCCCTGCTGAATGAAGCAGCAACGCTTCATTCACCTGTCAAATTGCTGCTGTCTGCACTTTAATAACGCACCTAGCAGTGCCTTGTTCATACTCCAGCTGGGTTCCAATTTGCACTTATGTTATTCGCTGCAATTCCGATGCTCTGCCCAGCTCTTGTTCATTTTGTTGCTACTTAATTGTTCAACTTGTATTTTCAATTTTGTAACCAACTGTTGTAATTTATTGATGTATGCTTCTAATTGTCAAACTGAGGTGTTAATCCTTAATCATGGATAATAAAACTTAGCTGAACAGATTTCTAGACAGGTACAAAGTCTTTGATCAGACAGACTGGTAAGGGAGAGTGCAGCCTGTTTTATCCTAAAAGTTAAAAGTAATCAACTGTAAATTAATTGAATCTGGAAATTTTAATGGGACCATTTATTATCTACTGCTAAAATTTTAACTGGGAGGTCCGCTAGAACTTTTCTATATTTATTGTGTGTGTACTACCCCAAAAAACTGCAGCAAATGACTTGAAAGTGCTAGATAAATGGCCTAAAACAAAGTCAGCAAAGGGCATATAGTGGTAGGAGATTTTAACCAGGGCTGGAATGTGTGCCCCAAAAATAACAAGATCAGAAGTCTGCTTTCTGACCTCAATTTACTACAAATTCATTATTGAAAATACAAGAATTACAAAATTAACAAAGGATCTTCAATTGACTGGGCATCACACGGGTCAAAATTAAGTTTTGCAGTCACTAGCCAACACACTCTCCTTCCTCTCCTGACCCCACCATGGGGAGCAAACTCATGGAGGTGCCCTCACTACCAGTGCCTGGGGAGGCATAGGACGGTGGAAGGGAGTGGCGGCAGACAGGAGCATAAACAGAATATTGGGGGTTGGGGGGGGAGAAATACAAGTTACGCACCTCTAACAGGAGTTCTAGGGACATGGATATGTTGTTCAATCCACACTGGCAGGTTCCTTGCTGCTTTAAGATGTTCAAAACAATAATACTGCAGAACAAAACAGTTACATAGTTTTGGAGAGCCTAAATCTTTCTGGGGCTCATTCAGGGATTTTGGACGACCCAAAATTACGATGGGGAATTGAAAGGATTAAAATTGATACTAAAGTACTTACTGAAAAAGTTAACATCACTGAAAGCTTCAACAAATACTTTACAAATATGTTTAATTACAGAACAGGCAAACAATTTATAAAGGGAATTTGTTGACAGAGTTCCAAGTTAAGAAACTAAGCAGTGTGGGGATGGGAAAGAAAGCGACAAGCTGGGTATCAAAGTGGTTAAGGGACAGGAGGCAAAGGGTGGTTGTAAACAGCAGCCACTCAGGTGACCAGAGAGTGACTGGTGGGGTGCCACATCGTTCGGTACTGGGAGCGGTCCTCTTCAATGTCTTCATAAGCGACACTGCAGAGGAGCTTGAGGGCAAGTGCATGTTTATGGATAATACAAAAATCTGCAACAGGGCTGACACTCAGGAAGGGGTGGAGAAAATGCAAAGGATCAGAGGAAACAACAGGAATGGTCTAGGGGTAGCAGCTGGGTTTCAGTGCCAGAAAAGGCAAGGTTATGCACTTAGGGCTGCAGAACCCAGGAGCCAAGTATAAGATGGGGAGTGGAACTTACGGTTACAAGCAAGAAACAGACCTGGGGGTCATCGCATCTGATGACCTCAAGGTAGCTTCGGCAGTGTGACAAATCAGTGGGAAAGGCTAGCAGGATGCTTGGGTGCATTGGGAGAGGGACTTCTGGCAGGAAGAGGTGGGTGCTGCCATTGTATCGCTCACTGGTGAGGCCCCACCCGAAGTACTGTGTCCAGTTCTGGAGGCCACACTTTTGCATGGACACTGAAAGGGTGAAGGAGGTTCTGAGGAGGGCAACCAAAATGGTAAGAGGGTTGCACAAGAAGCCATATGAAGAAAGGCTGCAGGAACTCAACATGTTCTCCCTGGAAGAGAGGAGAAGAAAAGGGAACATGACAGAAACCTGCAAGTACCTCACAGGAATGAACAAGGTTTAAGTGGAGGATCTACTTCAGAAAAAGGAAGGCACTAGAACAAGGGAGTAGACAATGAAGCTAACAGGGAAGGTTTAGGACAGATGTGCAGAAACAGTTCTTCATGGAAAGGGTGGTGGATGACTGGAACAGACAGAGGAGGCAATGGGGCAAAGACTGTGGGAAGCTTCGAGCATACATGGGATAGGCACAGGGGCATATTAGGTAGAGGAACGGGGGTAGGGGAGTGACACCTATGACCAACTAGGGTCAGTGGTGACAGAACAGGCGGGGAAAGGGGGCAGACTGGATGGGCCTAAAGGTCCTTTTCTGCCAAAAACAATCTGTTTTCTATGTTTCTATGTTTCTGTTCCAAATGTAAAAATAGATGTAAAAGTTTTTCATTCATGTAATAAGGGTGCAGAATGGACTTCACCCTAAACTGTTGAAAATTACTTTTAGTCAAATAAAACATGTGACATTCATTACTGTAAATCTTTCACTGTGAACTAACTGTGTAACCATCTGTTGGAAGAACGCAATGGTCCATCTTTAAAACAGGTGACTAAGAAATCATGACAAACTACAGAACAAGCATTCGTCAATGCCGAATGTTTGCTTGCTGGCATTGGTAGTGCAGGAGCTAGAGATGCATAATAGGAATGGCAGTGAAGTACTGAGCGGATGCCAACCTGCCCACCCTGCAGACTAGAGACTGACAGGCGTTGAGGGTGTGCCTCTGGGTCATCGGCCATAATGCTCAAGCCATTTCACTTCACCCTACCCTGCAGACACTGACAGGTGTCGCAGTGCCTTGATGTCTTGGACATATACTCACCCCATTCCATAAGGAAATATGCGAGATGGGTGCGGCACAGGAGAATGGGGTGAGCGTTGGGGCCGAAGACCCCAAAATACACCCGATGCTTGTCACTGGCTGCAGGGTGGGGTGGAATGGCGGCATGTACGACCAGCGATCTCAAGTCACCCCCGCCTGTCAGTCTCTACAGAGTAGGTCGTTACAGTTGAAAACCCTAATGCTCTGGCCGTTTGTTGGTACTTCTGCTCCACATTTTCAAAATGGGATTTTTGTGACCCCCACCTCATGAACAGTGGCACTGTCATTTCGTTACTGAATCCTGAAAGGTGATTTTGCACAGCGACTGCACCATTTGGCACTACAGGCGTGAAAACACATTTCTGGCAGGATGTGAAAAATGACAGCTGTACTGTTCATGAGGTGGTGTGAAAAAAATGGCAATGTTGAAAATCTGGACTGAAAATATGAAAAATTGGCAAAGTTACGCGTGTGTGTCGAAACTGCACAACGCACACTCGTAAAGCAGTCATTTTTTAGAATTTTTTCACCAAATTTACAACATGGGCTTTTTGGGATCTCCTCTCATGAACACAGGCACTGTCGCTTTCATAATCTGCCTTAAAAAGGTGATTCCATGCACCGCAAAATCACCCTTCAAGACAGAGAAACTAAATGACAGTGACATGTTCATGAGGTGGGCTCCCAAGATCCCCATGTTGAAAATCTGGGGCCAAAATTCCAAAAAAATGGATGAGATATCAATCTAAGTTGAACCCCCCCCCCCACTGCCTCCCATTACAAAGCTTTCCGTCTTTTCTTCAGTTTGCAGTTCGACTTTGAAGAGTGCAGACGTGTTACGGTTCAGAGAAAATTGCAGTTCCTGACCTCCAGAGGATAAGTATGGGTGAGGGTGGTGCAGGAAGCTGGGTCTTGGGAGGGTGGGATGCAGAGGAGGACGAGGAAGACAACGGTGGACCGTTTTCTTGTTTGCAGGGAAAAAGACTGCAAGGAAATGTTTTCCTTTAGAGACTACAAAAAAAAAAAAAAAAAAAGAAGAACCAGGCACACTGGGGTGCCACAATTCGGGGGGGGGAGAATGCCAACACGAGGACTGGGCACCCCGATGTCAGCAATGCATATAGACGGGGGGGGTGCATGCATCCGACACCAGGAGTAGGCATCCCAGTGTTGGAAAGGAAAGGGGAAACTGTTTAACCAGGAAAGACACACACTGGGATGCCGACACAGGGATTAGGCACCCAAGGCGCTTTTGGGAGTGTGTGGCGAGCAGCAGGAGCCGCCATGTTACGCTGTGCTAGTACATAATGTTGGGGGGGGGGGGACAATAGACTTTGACGGAAGATAAGGACCGCTTTGCCCACCTAGTCTGTCCATTTCCCTACCTACTGGATAAGCTGCAGATCCTAGTTAACCAACAGCCTACTTCTTCCTACCCCCCACCAGAATTGCCTTATGTCTGTCCCATGCATTCTTGAATTCCCCCACTGTTTTTAACCCACGACCACCTCAGGAAGGCCGTTCCATGTGTCCACCACCCTCTCTGTGAAAAACTACTTCCTCATATTGCCCCTGAGCCATCCCCCTTCTATCTTCAGATTGTGTCCCCTTGTTCTTGCACATCTCTTTTTCTGAAAAATGATACCCTCTTGGATTTTGTTGATTCCTTGAGGTACTTGAAAGTTTCTATCATGTTCCCCCTCCCTTTCCTCAGGGTATACATATTAAGTTCCTTTAGTCTTTCTTTGTATGGCTTCTGTTGCAGACCCTGCACCACTTTAGTTGCCCTTCTCTGGACTGTCACCATCCTGTCTATGTCCTTGCAGAGTTGGGGTCTCCCAGAACTGCGCTGTACTCCAGATGGTTTCTCACCAACTGCCTGTACAGAGGGATAACAACTTCCTGTTTTCTACTGGTGATGCCTCTCCTATACATCCCAGTACCCCCCTCCCCCACCATCCTTACTGCCTTCTCACATTGCTTACCTACTTTTATCATCTGATACGACTACCCCCAGGTCCCTTTCCATTTTTTTTTGTTGTACTCTTCCCCTGGGTTTTTGTTTCCCAGGTGCATTACTTTGCACTTCTTTGCATTGAATCTAAGCTGCCATACCTTTGAAACAGTCCTCCAACCTTGCCAAGTCCCTGCTCATCCTTTCCACCCCACCTTGTGTATCAACCCTGTTGCAGATCTTTGTGTCGTCTGCAAAGAGGCATACTTTTCCTTCCAGTCCCTCTGCAAAGGACCAGACCCAGTACTTAACCCTGCAGTACCCCGCTAGTAACTCCTCTTTCTTCGGAGTGAACTGTTTACTATTACCCCTGTGTTCTGTTGTCCAGCCAGTTTTTTACCCAGGCTACCACACTGGGACCCACTCCCAGGCTGGCTAATTTGTTTATTAATCTTTTGTGTAGGACTGTGTCAAATGCCTTGCTAAAATCTAGGTAGCCCATATCCATAGCCCCTCCCTGGTCTACTACTTTGGTCACCCAGTCAAAGAAATCACCAGTGTCCCTAGTTCTCCCCTTAGTTCCTTTAGAATTCTGGGGTGGATCCCGTCTGGCCCCATTGCTTTGTCCACCTTCGGTTTTAGGAGTTCTTTCAGAACCCTTTCTTCTGTGAAAGGACTGGTATCGACCTCCAATCTAGAGTGCTTCTATTGATTGGATTAGGTACCTCCCCTTCCTCTTCTTTTGTGAATACTGAGCAGAAGTATTCGTTCAGTATCCCTGCTTTTTCACTGTCCCTCTGCCCACCCATCCTCCCCTTTATTAAGCCTCATTGTGCCTCCCTTGATTTTTCTTCGCTCCCTAATGTACCTATAAAAAGGTTTTATCTCCTTCTAACCGAGTTGGCAATCTTTTCCTCAGTTTGGACCTTTGCTATTCTACCTTCCCCACTTCCTTCTGCTTTAAACTGGTACAGTTCTCTGTCCTACCCCTTCTGTGTTTCCTTATACTTCCTGAATGCTATCTTTTTCTCCCTAACCTTACCCACCACCTCTTTTGAGAACCACAATGTTTTTTTTCCTTTGTTTTGATTTATTTGCTTCATACAAAGGCTTGTTGCCTCTGTGATGACAGTTTTAACGTTTCCCCATTGTTCCTCCACCCCTCCTTGCCTGTTTGCTAGTGCTTTTCTGAGGCACTCTCTCATTTTGACAAAGTCAGCCCTCCTAAAGTCCAGTACCCTCACTTTTGTATGGCTTGACTCTGCGGCTGTGTTTATCGTGAACCACACTATTTGGTGGTCACTTATTCCCAGATGGCGCCCACTTCTAGATCAGAGATCCTCTCTCTGTGCCCGTTTGAGACCACCAGGTCTAAAATGCTCCCTCCGGAGTGGGTTCCAACACTAGCTGCTTGAGGCATGCCACCTGTAGGGCATTGAGAAAGACTCTGCTCTTGGATGTCGCTGCAGAAAAGGTGTTCTAGTTAACATCTGGCATATTCAGGTGCCCCATCAACAATATCTCCTTTTTCTGCCATCCTAAGGATGCCGTCTATCATTTTCTTGTCCATTTCCTCCCCCCCCCCCCCAAGACGGGACTCTGTATACAACCCGGTGCTGATTATGGTGCTATTTCGGTCTCCAGGCTGACCCACAGTGCCTTCTCTCCTCCCTGTTTACCCTTTAGTTCCATGCTTTGATCCCTTCCTTATGTGAGAGCTACTCCTCCTCCTTTTCTACCCTCCCTGTCCCTCCTGTAGATTTTGTACCCTGGTATGTTGACATCCCAGTCATGGTTCTCTGTGTACCATGTTTCTGTGACTGCCACAATATCCAGGCATCCCTCTTCCATCAATGCCACCAGTTCAGGGAGCTTGTTACCTAAGCTATGGGCACTGGTACTCATAATCCTCCATTTTTTGATGGCTTTACCCCTTTTTGCCTTATCCCTGTCCTTACTGCCTTTGTCTCCCCCCCCCATTTAACCCTGCCCTTCTCCCTACTGACTTCATTATCTTGGTGTTTACCTCTCTAACTACCCCGATTTTTTTTTTTTTTTTTTTTTCGGGGGGGGGGGGGCGCTAGTATTTCCCTGCTCCTTTTCAGTGCCTCCCCTCTTGGCTTGTTTAAATGCTTGCCAATGAAGCATTTAAACCTATCACCTAGGATCCTGGTTCCGCTCCATGACAGATACGGACCATCGTGCCAGTATAGGCCTGCATCCTTCCAGGTGGACCCTCAGTTCCCAATGAAGCCAAAACCCTGAGCTCTGCACCAGTTTTTCAACTACTGATCGAATCCCATGGTGTGGAGCACCCTAGCCTCACCTATGCCACAGACAGACAGCACCTCCGAGAAGGTTACCATATGTGCTAGTTGTCTAAGGCCCTCCCCAACTCCACAAACTCCTCCTGCACTGCTCTGATCCTTTCCCAACCAGGTCATTTGTCCCTAGGTGGACAATGACATCCAGCTCCCTCCCCGTGAAGCTGCTCCCGCAATCCTGAGGATTCCTCCCTGTCCCTCAAGCCATGGCGCCAGGCAGGCACCTTGCCTCACTCTCTCCCTCCCCAGTTCTACCCCTCCTAACAATGAAGTCCCCACCAGGAGTTGTTTCCTTCCCCTGTGGGATCCCATGCCACCCTCCTGTGGGTCTCCTTTGTGAGGTTCCCACATCCTCCTTGGTCTGCACTGCAGGTGCCTTCATGAGGAACCAATTCTGCCAGAATGGCGTATGAACTGTGAAGGGTACAACTAGAGGGATCGCCATGTTCCACCACCGTCACCCTCCCTGAGCCCACTGTGGTCCAACCGCTCCTCTTTCTTGGCAACCTCTGAGGCAGCGGTGGCAGCCCTGGTGGTCCCAGGGTGGGAGAGAGGTCCCAGATCCTAGCCAACTCAGCCTGGAGATTAGCAACCTCTTCCCACAGCCCAGAGAGATGCTTGCAGATGGGCCAACACCGCATCCTCCAGAATGACTCCCGGAAGACTGCCGCTCCACAGCCACTGCACCACTCCCATCATGTCTTATTGTGGCTCAACTGTTGTTCTGTATGCTTATTCTTTCCTCTATTTATTATTTTTTTCTTATTTTTTTCTCCCTACTTTCCTGCTGTCTCCGTGCCTTAAAGCTCCTGCTCTTCCTGTTCTGGGACAGGAAGTTCCTGTATTCTTCAGTAGTCTCCTTCTTACTTGCGCAGAGTGAGACCTCCAGCAGCTGGGGGATGGAGAGCTACTCTTTCCTTTCTAGGATGGTGAGTCTTTATGCCTCTGTGAGCGCACTTCCTTCCTGCTCCCAAACAGGAAGTTCCTGTTGTCAGTCAAATCCTATGCCTATAAAAGTAGAACTGGCTAAGGGGTGGAGGGAAGCTATATAGTCCCAGTAAAGTTGTTTGTTTTTACCCTAAATTGAAGGTCCCAGTAGTAAAGTTCTAGTCCTAAAGTCCCAGTAGAGTAGTAAAGTTCTAACAGCACCTCCTTCCTCTTGCTGTTCTCTGCTAAAAGCTATATAGGGCAGTCTGATGTCAGCTTTCTGGGGAGTGTGTGGCAGATGTCAGGAGCCACCATATTTATTGAAATGTTTCACCAGGAAAGGCACACAATGGAGGCATGTCATCTGCCACTGCAATGAATGATGAGCCTGTCTAACTACAGTGACAGATTTGTTTCAACTCCGTGGCGCTCTCTGAAATTGCTGTCATCGGCAGCATGCTCACTGCTTGGCGGCTGAGGGACGCACCCACTAAAGCATCCCCTATATTTCACAACAACACTGACACACCTCTGAAATGTGCTACAACCACAAGATGTGGCTTGCGCGCATGCACAGGCCAACGTAACAATTCCAGTATCCAAATTGTTTGAGACGGTTATTTCTGGGCAACTGTTCAAATATCTGGAAACGAATAATTTGCTTTCAAATGACAAGTATGGATTCAGGAAAGATTAAAGCACGGCCCTGGTCAGGTTGGTGGGAGAAATTTATGACAACCTCAAAAATGATCTAGTAACAGGGGCCATCTCCATCAACGTGACCAACGCCTTCAACCTGGTGGACCATTCCAATCTGATCAATAAACCTGAATCCATAGGTGTCAGTAAATATACTCTACATTGGTTTGCAGACTATCTGACTAAAAGAAAGCAGTCAGCGAGAACTGGAGTGTCTTTGCCAGGTCCGTTAGGATCAACTTAGGTGTTCTTCGGGTTCAGTGATGGGTCTCAGCGGTTTCCCATTTCTGTAAATGTTCTACCTGCAACATGCAGTGATGTGTCTACTATCATGTATGCATATGATGCTGCACTGTACCGTACTGGTAAAATGAAAACAGACCTAGAAACATGCCTCCAAACACTTATAATAAGCTTCAAAAGTTGTTTCAGGGGAACAAGCTTCTCTTAAATGAGAAGAAAACTAAAACAATGGTCTTCAGTTCCAGACAAAAGTTAGTTGTCTCAGGAAATGACGAGTCTATGCCGGCACTGGACGCCTTACCTCGCGCTACGCCAGCGACCTGGGTTTGGGAACAACCTTGGGTCATGGGGAGCCAGCACGGGAGGGACTGAGCAGCCACTAGGCAGCTCCCCTCCTGGGGTGGTTGTCCTTTCCTCGTAGTTCTGCTCCCCAGGTGGAGGTCTGGTGGGAAGCATAGGTGGGAGGGTGGCAGCGATAGCCAGGGGTGGGGGCGGAAGGGCCAAGCTAGTATCTGGCGTGCACCTCCACACACATGCACGTTCGTGCCGGGGTTCCGGGTCCAGGTGGAAAATGGGGACAAAAACCAAAAATACTACTAATAAAAAAAAAAATAAAAATACTTGAGTCTGACAACTCTTCCATAGAAACTGTGAAAACATTTAATTGTCTGGCCATAACACTTAACCAGGCTCTTACTTTACAAGATCAAATCAATGCAGTGACTTCAAGAGTACACGGAAAACTGATTTCTGCATAGGAATCAATCAAGTTTGACAGGTGATGTAAGAAAAACTGTAACCAAAGGTTTTATTTCTAGTACTGGAATACAATTCTATTCTTTTTTACAATTTGTCGGTTAGTATTCTATTGAAACAAGAAACAACGTTCAACAACACGTCAATTTTAGTCAAAGCAAACTCATCGCTGTGACTTGTATCACCAGTCTGACATTTTGTCACCGTCACTAAGGAGATATCAAAATACAGCAAATTTTATTCAAATGTGCAATACAAATACACCAAATGTACTCATAAGTGACATTTGTTTAATATGTTAACTCATTATGGAATACATCAATCAAGCAGCATGCAGAAAAGACGAAAACCAAAACTGCCGAACGTTCATTCACTACTTATGGTCCAATGATACCAAATCAGCCAATTCATCAGAGCTTAGACCCTCTTGCAAAATGTTCAGTTTCCAAATCAAGACTCTGACAAACCGCGGGCAAATACCTTTTGCAGCCGTAACCACAAGTAAGGTGGAGTGGATGTTGTAAATATACCACGTACTTAATAGCATCTATTTTTGCTTTAACATGTATTTTCAAATTTTTTATATTTAGTATTGCATTTGTACATGCATTATTATCCTTCTGTTGTAACCCTTATCCCAATGGGTTCTATGTGATAACAACGAAACAATTTGGGCAGCGGCAAAACAGCGAGGATGTAAACAGTGAAAATAAACAGCGATCACCGAAAAGGCGACAACAGTTTTTGTATTTATGTGGGGGACTTACTCGGGAGGGGGTGAAAGTTGAAGGTCACCGTTTCATGTCGCTGTTGTTCTTGAGTCGCTGCTTTTGCTGCTAGCCATTATTTCATCGCTGTTCTTGTCATCGCCCAAATCACGGGATATCATCCTAAGGCATGGCAGAAAATGGATCATTTTGATCCAGTCCCCCTTCCAGGTAAAACGGAAATAAATAAAAAAAAAAAAAGTAGATATAGTCTGGGAGGTGGTAGTGTTGACTACTACCAGTGCAGACTGGGAGAGCAGTATACATGGGCTTCATGGCCATCTGCTCTTTATACCTTAATATGTATTAGTATTAATGTGCTAACCTTCCGAATATTGGGACCAAGGTGTATTAATCTAGTATAATAACTGGTGACCCTTGATATCAACCCGTTTTTGAGACCTGTAAAAAGTCACATCAACCTGCGAGTCGATACAGCTTTTACTGTCTCACGCTGGGTTGTGTGTACCACACTAAGGTACTTACCAGCTCGGAAAATTTAACCATTTATTTATTTATTTATTTATTTTTTTAAACTTTAAACAATAGAGAAACCGTTGAACCTTCACCTTGTCATCACAACAACCAGCATGCCATGGAGCCCATATAGAGTTGAATCAGCAACGGAGAAGCAGGTAATGCTAAGACTCTACGCTTTGTTTACTTAGCACCAGTTATTATAAAAATAGCACATATGAGGTGTGTGATCTGCGGTTTTCTACACGCTCGGTGTGTGACAATGCATAAACCTCTCGAACTTTGCTCTCGAGGTTTATATATAATCACACACCTTGGATGTGTAAAATCTGCATATCACACGCCTACATATGCATTATTCTCTAAATAATCCACACTTGTATGTTATTCCTTGCATAAAATCGACAAACTTTAGAGTGCTATTCCACTTATGTTTTAAATTATTAAGAAAAAAATGTATAACAATTTGTAACAGACATACATCTCATTCCTGAACAGCAGCTAGCACCCCCATGCCATCTGGCTAAGGAGGAGAAAATTTGAAGTTGCCCAATGCCTGATGCCCACTTTCTCTCCTGGTATCCCGGACTCCTTCTGGCTGCACTCTCTCCCCAGTATCCATACTCCCTCAGGTCACTTTCCATCACTAAACTCCTGGTATTCTGACTCTTGCAGGCCCTCTCTCTTTCTATTGCAGTATCCCAGCTCCCTCAGGCCTGGGTGCTCTTTCTCTCCAGGTCTCCCTGCAACCTCAGGCCCTTTTCTCCCTCTCCCTCCCCACCTGATATCCCAGCTCCCTCAGACAGAGGAACAGAGAAGGGTAGTAAAGGAATATTTTACTACCATTTTTGCACAATCTACTCCCACTTTCAGATTTTAGGAGTTTGTTTCCACCCATTTGCAGTACACTGGTATATGTTCATAAAACTGGAAGCACCTTGCACAGTGCTACCAGCCATGGATCCACACGTTAATATATTGCAAGCAGTAAAGATGGTGACAGAAAACAGCATCAGTATCAATTGTGTACCGTGTCAGGAGCTGCTCACTGGGTGGCCAGGACAATTGCAACATGGCAAAATGTTAAAATAGAGTCACAGCACTACACAGCAGTGGGGAAGCATCTCAATACTCCAGAACAGTATCAGACAAAGAGAGTCAGTGGCTGCAGGTGTTGAGTGGGTTTGAGACTTGGCAAAAAGGTTGGAGGACAAAGACAGATCAATGGATGGTATTATTATTTAGATGAAAATACTAGCAGATGAAAGAAACTAGCAATAAATACTTCCAGTCCTCAAAACTATCTGAGCCCCAGCCCTCAGACAGCTTGCCTTCTAGCGCTCTCTCTCTCTCTTTCTGGCTGTATCTCCAGGTCCGTCAGGCCATTCTGTGTATAAATTCACATTTATATACAGAAACAGAAAGAAAGAATAAATGCTACAGAGTAAGTGTGGGGTATGGGAAATATACCATCCAAGGGCTAATTAGCTCCTGCTTGAGCTTATGGGACTATCACCAGTACCCCACAAGATGGTATACTTTCCCATACACCACACTCACCTAGCTTTTATTTTATATAATACAGTAGGATGGTTTCTTTCATTTAGATCACATTTGTGACAATTTCCGAGTTTACCTCTACTTTTTTTTTTTTTTTTTGAGGTGGGGGCATTGTTTTGGTTCCACAGTGCAGGGTCCTCCTATAAGGAGGTGTGGATAGGCCAGTTGGTCCTTTAGCATCTTTTGGTGAGGATCGAGACCGGCGTACAGCTGGGCTGGCATGGCGTTCTAGTGCGGCAGTTCAGCAGTCGGGAGCGGCGGTCGTAAGAAACAGAGGCTACAGAAATACTAGCATGGAGGGTGCAAGGGAGTAGCCAAACCTACTGTCAGGGATACTGTTAAATAAAGAGAGGGATTTTCTGAGAGAGGGTTGGGTGTACTGCACTGGTGAGCATCAGTGCTGTTTGGGGAGTCTGGGAAAAGTAAGACTGGAGCTGAAGGGCCAAAGCAACATATCTTGGCAATGCAAGTCATATACCAGAGTCATTAAAGTGACAGACCACGGCCAGTCATGGTATTACTGTGGTATGACATTAATTAGTGTGATATACAGAGAAACAGGTGATGGGCTTTTGAATGTGTCACAAGCCCCATCCATGTATTGCGTATGTAATGGATGACCCACTCTAAGGTGTGCGGTCACGCTCCAATATACGTACGCCTTGGTGTGTGTTGTTATGCGTCCGAGTGCATCCACCACCCAAGGCATGCATATATCAGAGCGCAACCGCACACTCTGGCTCTCTCCAAGTATTCCCAGATTCACCAGAAGACCATTCTCTCTCTCTGCTACTATATATGGTGACTCCCTCCAGCTGCTTTCTCTCAAGTCATTTCTTCCTCTCTGAGCTCTCAGTATCTCAGTTCACACATATGCCTTCTCACTCTCACTCTCCCCAGTATCCCTGCTTCCACAGACCCATGTTATCCCCCCCCCCACTTTCAAAGCTCCCTCGGGCTCACTCCACTCTTTGTCCCAATATCCCCAACTCCCTCGGCCTGTTTTCTCTCTCACCCCTATCACCAGCTCCCTCATGCACCCAGCTCCTGTTATTCTGGCTCCCCAACGTCCCCTTTCTCTCTCCTCAGTATCTCTGTCTCCCTCGGATGCAACCCCAGTATCCCCATCTCCTAAGCCCACCTCCCAGTATCCCTCCCACACTTGCCTTTCTAGGCTTCCTGCTCCCAAACTCCAGCCCCGTGAAACGCCCTCTACTCCCTCTCACCCCCTTATCCCAGCTCCCATAGTCCCTCTCTCTTCCATCTAGTATCCCAGCCCCCTCAGACCCCCCTCACTTTCTCAGTATCCCTAGCTGCCTCTCACTCCTCCCTCAGTATTCTAGCTCCAAAAGCCCTCTTTCACTAGTATCCTGGCTCCCTCTTTCTTCACTAGTATCCCAGCTCCTTCAGGGCCTCTCTCTATCGTCCCCAGGTATTCCGGGCTCCTCAGGCAGCTGTTTCTCTTCTCCAGTGTCACGTCTCTCTCTCTCCGCAGTATATGTGGCTCCCGTCAGGCCGTTGTCTCTCCATCACTTGCCGATAAGCTCTGCTCCTTATGGCCGTTCCTCCCGCTCCCGACATTCCCGGTTCTCTCAGGCCCGATCACTCTATTACTGCCGTTATTCCGGTTCATTCAGGTCCCCTCACTCCATCTCTCCGAATTTCCAGTTCATTCCAGCCACCTACTCCATCTCTCCTAGTATTCCCAATTCATTCAGGCCCACTCACTTCATCTCCCGGTATTCCAGGCTCATTCAGGCCCTTTCACTCCATAGCTCCCAGGTATTCCTTGTTCATTCAGGCCCACTCACTCCATCTCTCCCAGGATTCCAGGGTAATTCAGGCCCCTCACTCCATATCTCCGGTATTCCCGGCCCCTTACCTCACTCCAGCTGAATTATTCCTTCGGTTCCGGTTCGATTTGGTAACAGATCCCGGCAGCGGTTCAGCTGTCACCTGCAAAGACTTCCCGTCACCGGCTTCCCATCTTCGGGCTACGTTGCAGTTTCTCGCGGTGCACGCTGGGTACAGGGGCGGAGCGAACGCCTCCTCCTCCACCAATCGGGTGTGAGACTGGGCTCGAGCTCCGCCCCGTGTCGCCGAACCGGATATATGATGTACAGAGCGGTAGCGCATTGGCGAGGTTACCTGTTGGCTACTCAGTACTGTGGTGCAGGGATATTGGGCTGGTCAGTCAGTACCGGGTATGGGTGACCTGTATTCTGAACAGCCATCCTGTCTTTCAAGTGACCCTTCCGCCAGAACGACCTCCTTGCCCCCCAACACTTGCTGGAATGCCCACCCTGGTGAACGAAATGATAACCCACTGCATCAGTACCCACTCTGGGGCCGGACAACGACCCTGGTTCGTGGGCAGATAGGCCAGTCTAGGGCCTGACCAGCACACCGAGAGCCACAATGCCCTCCCTAGGGCAAGAATGATCCCATTCAGGGATTGAATGAATTAGACAGGAACTCAGACCCAGCACCTCTTAAAAGCTGGTTGATAGTTCCACACAATCTCTGTCATCTTTCTCCATTGACTACTGTAGGAGAGTTCCAGCACCAAAACATCTGGCAGTGAGAGTTCCCACAGGTAAACATTTCCAATTGAATCACTTGTAAGCCCCACCCTGTCCAAGGGTATTTGAGATGTTAAAGTTCGTGGGTGGGAGTGCGTTACAGCCAGCAAACCTTGTCCAAATTATGGAGTCCACATACCTGGCTTACCAGACCTGATGGAATGGGGTGCCCACAGATCTTCAGAGGTAGGGCTGGTATACTGAGGAATGCAGGATGCTGACCTTCACCTTCCTGGCCTTATCCACTTCACTGGGAGGCCTTTGTAGACTGTCTGGCTCGAGTGCACTGCTACCGACTGTCTTCGCCAGGCAGGCCTCTAGATGTCTTCCTGGAGGGATCTCAGGTTCCCACTCCTCTGGATGCCACCCTGGAACATACTGGGAACATGGCTGTGGAGGCAAACTTCTTTTAGCAGCAAAATAGTCCCTCCAAAGGAGACAAACATCAAAATTGCAGACAACAGTTAATTAGAACAGGAAACAGTCACTCCATGGAGCAGTAAAACACAGTTGTTCAGGACCATGTGGTCACATCAGAAACTCATAATGTCACTTTGGACCAAAAGGGTCACATCAGAGGCTGATAGGTGCTGAGGACTAATGGGTCCCACCAAACGCTAAAACAGTACTCCAGACCTAGGGATTACATTTTAGCAGTGAATCCAGAGGTCATCCTAGAATCTGGACAACGAGCAATCCAAATGTAACTCCATGCCACTTTTGGCAAGTTGGCACCAATATTAAAAGAACTAGTACCCACATATGGCATACCATTTACTTTTGGCAGAAATACTCAGATTGGTATCACCCAAGCTGTAGAGTGTATACCAGGCTCATTATCTAAAGGAAGGGTGTGGGGCACAATTACCAAAATGAACTTTTGTAAATACAACAAGGTCCGGGGAGAGGATGCTAGGCGTATGCTAGACCTAACTGCTGAGAGGGCCCCAATAACTCCACACAGAAAGCAGTAATCAGAATATCCAGTGCAGCAGCTAGAATTGTGCAGTATGGCTCTATTCACAGATGTTACTAAAGCACAACTGGACCCTCAATGGTTGGTCATGGCAAACAAGTACATTCCTTTTCCAGACACTCTTTGCTAGGCAGTACAGTTCTCTACAAAAAACATTTCTTTTCTCTTTCCCATGGTGTATGCTTGTAGATTGAACCACACACCCGAAACATTTCATTTTCCCAAGAGTGTATGCTATTGGACTGTTGCCACACACTCAGAACATCTTCGTTCCCACAGGTGTATGCTTGTGGACTGTTGCCACACACCCAAAACATTTCCTTTTCCCAAGAGTGCATGTTTGTGGATTGAACCAAACACTCAGAACATTCTCCTGTGGCAATGGCCTTTGCCCAGGGAAACCTGGCACCCATCAACGAACCAGTTAGCCCTGCCTTGTAGACTCCAGATGGTGTTCGTCCCACCCTTTGCCCCAACCAACAGTCTCTGCCATTCCTTCAGGGTTTCACAAAATGAGTCTCCAGTGCCCACTGAATTGCTAAAGACTCAAACTTTAAACTGACACAGAAGTGTATGAGGGGTCCTGTCAGGTGTGATCTAGTCTTATCTTGGGAACAGACACCTCAGCCAACTCCCTAATGAGGACAGTTACTGCATCTGTATCACAAATCTGTTGCTCCTTCCTTTAGGCATGGAAACTACCCGGGAAGCATCCTTTTTCTATGGTAGCGTATCAGAAATTCTCACTCAAATGTCCTTCTCAAAGGCAGCTGTACACACTTTAGGACTATTAGGGGATTGCCCTTAGATACACTGAACTGGCAGTCCCTCTCACTCCCCTGGAGTGAATTGATGAATCCTGTTGGAAAAAGGTCTCCACTTCACTGGCGACTGTAGATTTAATCCAAATTAGGGTGAGAAACACAGGGCTCTGTGACAGAGCCTCAGCTGACAGACCTCCTGCCACTCTGACTTCCAAACTCAGACTGACTGGATATTCTAAACTTCCCCTGAGCAGCTGATTCAAAATAGTTATGCTGCTATGGGAGTTCTAAATGACATAATCATTCCCACCAGGCGCTGAGTAAACTGATTTCATTATGTAAGAAAGCCCCTAATGAGCTTCTTACCAGTTGCTTTTCACCTGCTTATAGACTAGTACTAATAGGATTCTAGTAACCCCAGGGGACTGGGTGGTTACGCTAACACAGGCAGCAAAACTTGAGGCTGAATCAGGCCTTTAACAACAAGCAGCACCAACTCTGTTCTCGGCTACCCTCTGCAAGGAGCACGGACCTCCAGGGGATGACCTGACCAGCTGCATCCCGCTCACTATCTGCTCCTCCTCTTCGAGACTTACAGTGTACACACCTCTTGAGGGATGATTGCCTGACCCACAGCATGCTTCTCCTGTTTGGACACAAAGCCCAGAACTGAACAATCCAGGCACAAAGGGACATGCGAGGACCAGGGGCTGCCCACTTCCTAGGCCCCATACAGGAACCCCCTCACCTCATGGTTCCTCATCACAGCAGGCAGCAACTATCTTCAGTCCCTCCCAGAGACTACTCTTAATTTTAGCTCCAAAGCACAGGGCTCCACAGAAATGGCAGCTGGCACTTACCATTTTGGATGGCTGCACCGACACTAAAAAACAATAAAAGAAACACCGCAGCTGCATGGGCGAGTGCTCAACTCCGACCACTCCTTCCTCGAGCTCCCTCACGAATCCCCCTCTGTCCCTCAGCACTCCCTTTTATGCCCTCTGCTCGTTGGGTGCCTAAACCCCCTGGTCCAATCTGGATCCTACAAACAGGTGCCAATTCTGGGCTCCTCAAATGCCCCATGGGACTTGTAGTCCCATTTAAACTATTTTACAGATGCCAACGTGTGCCAGCCGGGCACCGAACTACTCATCTGAAAAGAGCAATTGCTCCTTTAAATTTTACACAGCCAGTGGCTGCACATGCACACTGAGTGTGGTCTGCCATTTTACTATTTACAAAATATATTATTTATTTTACAAAATGTGGTCCCAAGCCTGGCCAACTCACAAACCAGACCCATGACCACCCTACATGCCCGGAGGCACGGACAACAACCCCTGGCTGCTTAGCCTAAATCTGAAATGGCCAATATAGCAGGGTTTCAGTGGCTCAGAGCAGAAGCCGCACCATGGGGTCACAAGGTTTGACTCCCATCAGAGCCACAGGAACAACCAGCGCCGTGAGGGAGACCAGAGCCGCCACCCGGAGGTAAGTCTGTTTTGGGGAGTTTACACACTGATCACACTGTGGGCTAGAATGACTACCCTCTTTGACGTGTGCACCGTAGGGCTGGAATGGCCACCTGGGACCGGAATGATAACTCTAGGACCAGAATACCATCCCTGGGTTCTGGAATGCCCACTCTGAGTGGCACGGTACCCTCCCCAAGGCTGGAATGCCAGCGTGGTAGCTAGAATGACCACCCTCTGTGTCTCAGCAGCCAACCGGGGACCAGAATACCCACCTTTAGGGTTGGAGTAACCACCTACTGCCAAGATCTGGCCCACCTTTAGGGTTGGAGTAACCACCCACTGCCAAGAACACCCACCCTGCCATTGAAATGACCTCCTACTCCAACTTCCCCCACCAGAATGCCCACCCTGTCCCCAGAATGACCTCCTGCCCCCATGGAACATTCACATTGCAGCAGGAATGGCCTCCTGGCTCCAGTGCAAGGGAGGGGGTGCGACTGTACCCCAGGGAGTGCTTGACTGGGGCTTGGAAAGGGGTGCCAGTAGAAACCAGGGAGCGGGGACTACTTGGCACTTTGTGGTGGGACAGGGTTCCATTGGGGCCCCAGAGAGTGCTTGGAACAAGCAGGTGGTGCCACTGGACCCCAATGAGTGCTTGAAAAAGATAGGGAGAGTTCAGATAGACACCAGGGACTGCTTGGTGTTAGCAGATGGAGGGGTGCCAGTGGACACTAGTGAGTGCTTGGCATGAGGGGAGAGTGAGAGTGCTACTGGACACCTGGAAGTACTTGGCTCAAGTGGGTAGAGGGTGAGGTTGCCACTAGATACCAGGAAGTGCTTGGTGTGGGAGAGGGGGTTAGAGAGTGGTACCAGTGGACACTTGGAATTATCTGCCATGGAGCAGAGAGAGGGAGTGGTTTCCACTAGACACCAGAGAGTGTTTGACGTGGGAGAGGGAGGCTTTGCTACTAGACACCAGGGATTGCTTGGCACTCTGTGTCTTCAGGCAGGTCTGTCTGTAACTCCATAGTCTCTCCACATTGTCTGCTCTACCACTGAGTTTGGTGTCCCTTCCTGGATTCTTCTTCTATGTCGCTAATGAACATATTGAAGAGGACTGGGCCCAGAACAGATCTCTGTTGTATTTCGCTAGTGACCTTGCTTGCCTCTGATCTGACCCCATTCACTGTAACTCTGCTGCCTCCCTCAACCAGCTCCCTACTGTGAGGGAATTTTTATATATCCTAAAGCTATATTTGCTATTAAATGCCTTGAAGCTATGCTTGCTTTGAAAGCCATGCTGTAACAAAGTCATAATGAATGTAGTAGAAATTTCTGAGTTCATGTTTTCTTTTTTTAAGGGTTATAGAATTTGTACTGAGGTTACTTGAGGTACATTTGTAAAAACAGAAAGATAGATAAAACTGAGCAGAACTGGTTGTACCAGCCTGAATAACGGGCTTGGACAAAATATAAAGATAAGAGCATGCCTGGGCAAAATATAAAATAACAGCACGTGGTAGCATTGAAGGCAAGCTATCGTTGCTATGGTGTGAGTGGAAACTCATTGTCTCTTCAGGTCAGCTTGACCAAGGCATATGTATCAAGCAGTAATGGGAAAGAAATAAAATAAGCAGTGGAAAAATACCTCATGCATATCAATGTGTTTTTTCTGTTACGTTGCTAAAAACTTGTTATGCTGTCTTATGATTGGCTTATACTGAAATGTTGGTATTTTTCAAGATAAGAAGTGCAAAATCTAGCTTATAAAAAGCTGCTGTAAATTGTAATCGGAGAACTTCTCCGTTGTAGAAGTCCCACATGCATGTGTAAGGTTGATCAAATAAAGCGACGTTAAGACAAAACCCAGTGGTGTGGTTTTTGCCCCGTGACGACGGGAGTGGTTGCTCAGGTAATACTTACAGTGAGAGAATTTGCGATCACAGTTTTGGCGTAGTCGGCAGGATGAGTTCTTCGGTCCGTGTCACCTCATGATCGGGTTGTTTCCCTTGGACAAAAAGAAGGACATTTTTGTGGAACCCCATCAGGGCGTGGCCTAGACGGCGCGACACTCATCATCACTGTAAGTACAAGAATACCTTGGAGCAGTGTGCACTATAAAGGACAGGCCTAGATAATATGGGAAACAAGGGAAAAAATAGCTGGGTCCAGAGTTAGTATTATCTGGACGCAAAATGTATGTTTGATAAGTTTGACTAAATAAAATTACAAGGGCAACTGCACTGCCCTTTGTACTTGTAATTTGTGCTTGCTGCAAGTATATACTGTTAGAGCCAATGATGGCTTTCACAGTTCAGGCTGCTTTTAGGAGAAAAACAGCGGCTGATTAAGTAAAGTTAGATAAGCAACATCTAGAGAAAGAAAAATAAACTACTGTGGATGTACGCACAGTAGGTGACTACAGACGGGATGATTTGAAAATCCCCCATGTTGCCTATCTGTGTAGTTTCAAGTTTTTCTGTATCAATTTCAAGTTCTCTTGCCTCCTATAGAGGCTGAAACATTTGATCCCAAACCCAAGTACTGGGGACCTCTACCAGATGGATCTCAACCTAGTACTGTTAGAGATTTTTTGTTTTGTTTTTAAACTGCAAACCAGAGCTCTGGAAAAAGACTTGGTTTGGCAGGTTACTAAAATGGCCAAAAGAAAACCTTTGAAAGGGTTAATAGCTGCAGTGTTTGGAAATTATCATGAAGGTCCTGCAGTCAGTTTTCTTACTCAGACTAGTGTATCGGAAAAGAAGAAGAAAATACCTTGGCACCGGGTAAGTCTGAATTTTTATTTAAAGTTGTTTTATGTCTGTCTGTTTTATTTCTGTAATACATATACTAAACAAGGTAATGCTCCGTCTTTCAGTGCATATTTTCTAGCTTATATCTGTGTTCTGTAATTATGTTCTGTTGTCAAGGTTCTAGAGATAGGATTGACTGCTTCAGTGCACAACATGTTACAGTAAAAAGAAAGAAGAAGCTTCTTTTGCCTCATAGCTGACTGTTTAATTGGCTTTATTTTTAATGGAACATTTGTGCTGCCTAGATAGGGTCAGTGAAGAACTTTGTTTGTAGTTGTTGGTTGAAGCAGGTAGTGTTGATGGTGAAGAGTTATGACGTCATATAGATTGCAATGTGCAGAAAGATTTGTAGTTTGCAAGTAATGTGTCAAGCCACTGCTAGGTGAAAATGTAATGTGTTAACAGCTATAAATGGCTTTATCATACTTCTAGTTATAACCAGAAACTTTTGCAAAATGGCAGGGTGCCATATTTTGGCTATGCGCCAAAAGGTGTAACCATGTTATACAAGATGTGTTCACTTACAGATGATATGTTGTGTGCTGCGTTTTAACGGAGTTAAAATGTGTTTAAAAGTGTTTTGTTCTGGAAAGATTTGGCATGGTGATATGTATAAATGTGTTGATTTAAAATTGTCAGTGTTACAAGACAGGGGAGGCAGCACATATATCTAAAACACGTACAGTTTTCTAATGAAACTATAGGGCTTACTTCAGCAAATTGGTGTGAAACAATGTCAGTCTTATTTTGTGTTAAGTATTTCTTTTGTGTATGTGTATGTGTGTACTGTCTTGGCCAGCAGTTTTATTGTATGCTTTATTATTATTTAAAGATATTTAATATCAGTAGTGTTCAAGGACACTAAAAAAAAAATAACTGGGTTTGAACGACCCTTGCATGCACACTGTGACCTTTTGCACGTTATTTGACCTTCTTGTGTTTCAACATTTTATGTTACTACCAGTTCAAACTTGATGTGTATTCCATACCTAAAGCACAACTTTTCACACAAAATGTATGTTTTCATGAAAGCACACCAAGAGTGAACCATGTAATTTGACTTTTTATTGCAAAACTAGTATTCTAAGTGAAGAACAAACTTTTCTTCTCGTCTCACTGCTTCTGACTTGCAGCCAACACAGGCAATACTCCAGTTGAAAGGGGAGAATTATTTATCATCTCCCCATATTTTTATTATATATATAGTATGCTTTTGAAAAAAGGACTATTACGGCTGTTTTTGAGAGTTTACCATCTACAGTTAAAAACAATGGCTTTTGTTTTTATGTGTGACCATGGTGTAATCTTTTTTTTTTTGTCTTTTTGAAATGCATTCTAAGAGATACGTACGTACGGTATTACCATCAATCTGGATTTTTTATAAACTCAGCTGACATTTTGTCATGCTTAGGATAAGGGAACCTAGGGACGTTAGCTTCTTTTATCCTATGGAAATAATCTTGTTTTATTTTAAACTGGTGTGTGTTTTTGTTGTTTGTCTGTGTTTCTTCTCTTTCTTCTAGAGAAAGAAGTTCCCCATCTTTATAGTAAGATAAAACTTACTAAACTAATTGTAATATTATCTTGTTATAATTTAAAGTGTAGTAGGTGGGGATCATGTCACCATTCACAGCTAACCTTTTATTGCTACAGTATTCGAGCTGTCTCTTTCACTTCGAGCTGTCTCTTCCACCAGTAGGAGCTTGGGGGGAGGGGGTAAGCTACCCTTCCTCTATCCCTTCCAGTGTAGTACCCACAAAGGTTGCAAGGTACATCACTGTTCCCCCAAAGGGGTAAATAAAGAAAATGTATATTTGCCAATAATTGTTTCTTATTTACAGGTTTTAAAAAAGACCCAAGGTATTTTAACAGCATAACCCAGCTCAAGCCCTTCTGTTTTTTCTAGTGCAAACAGTTAAATCTCACACCTATTATTGGTACAAGGGTTTCTGCCCTCAGCAAGTAATCAGTTACGCTGGAGGGTGAAGTTGTGTATGTATGTCCACACATATTCATTCTTTTGATTGTCTTTTCAGCTTTCTTATCCTGTTAAAACAAATGCAAAACAACTTTTGTCATTGCCTTACAGCAATGAATGCATTTTTTTTCAACCAGTAAATTCACAGTACTCTAACATTTCTGGACTCTAAGCTAAGTTTACAGTCTATATGTGTTGTTTAAAATGTATTTTATGCATTATGCTCAATACTGAAATTGTTCTATTACAAACATGCTTATGTTTCATGTTTATGTTATAATGTTTTGATATACATCTTCCTACACTGTATCATGTGTGTATTCAGAAAAGTGCTCCACATGTATAATGTTTTTAATGCTCATAACCAAACCTAAATACTGGGACCAGCATTGCTGACCCACCCCTACAATATGTTCCAAAGCAAAACCAAAAGTAAAATTAATGCTCCGTTTGTCTTATTGCTCACAGGTACCCCTGAAGAATGAGTGTACTCTATGCAGGTTTTGTCATTTTAAATTTTAACAATTATAATATGCAAAATTTAGATTGTACTCCAAACCTATGCTTCAAGCCTTACCCCACTCAGTACTTTGGAGTATTTCACTATACAGGGTAAAGAAGGTAGACCTTTTCACTTGTCACAGGTGCAATAGGCAGTGTTATTAAATTGGCATAGGCAACAACATATGTATTTGTCCCACTAATTGCATTGTGTAAAAGGCATATTGTTATGAACAATATGTTTGAGCGTGTAACTGCATTAAGCAGGTTAGCAAGAGGAAAAGGAAGAGGAGACCATTATGGTTTTCCAAAGAGGTAGCAAAGAAAGTGAAAGCCAAAAGATAGCATTCAGGCAATACAAAAGACACAGGCAGAAGGGATAGGGAGAAGTACCAGGAGAAACAAGGGAGGCAGGGAAGTCAGTAAGGAAGCCAAAGCTCAGACAGAAGAACACATTGCAAAATCAGTGGTTAAAGGGGACAAAACCTTTACAGGTACATAAGTGAAAAAAGAAAGACAAAGGGAGGGATAGTGAGACTGAAGGGGGAGGATGGGAGTCGCGTGGAGGATGACAACAGTAAAGCTGACATATTGAACAGGTATTTCTGCTCAGTCTTTACTGAGGAAGAGGGGGTAATGGGTCTGAAGGGAGTACAAGGGGTGAGAATGGTGCAGAAATGGATTGCATCACAAATCCTATGAAGACAAGTTGAAGGAACTGAACATGTACTCCCTGGAGGAGAGGAGGGAGAGAGGGGATATGATAAGAGACATACAAGTATCTTACAGGGAGAAACAGAGTGCAGGAAAACACTATTTTAAGCGAAAAAGATGTTCCAGGACTAGAGGGCATGGGATGAAGTTGGAGGAGGACGATTCAGAGGAAACATGAGAAAGAATTTCTTCACAGAATGGGTGGTGGACAAGTGGAACACCCTGCCAGAGAAGTGGTGGGGGCTGAAACAATCATGGGATTTAAGAATGCATGGGATAGACATAAAGAATTCTAGAGTCAGGGGTAAGGGAAACAGACTTCTAGGAAAACAAACTGAACTTACAAGCTCAAATGGCAGACTGGTGGGCCATAGGCCCTTGTCTGCCGATACTGTCTATGTATCTATGTATCTATGTATTGTAACATTACAAGATTTTATAACTCAGGCCTCAGTCAGGCCTGCTTGCAACAGACAGGAAATAATGTTCATCACTGTCATAACTGCTTCTGTGATTTAAAAGCAGGAGGTAACCATAACATTGTCATGATTTACAGATGGTCAAATGGTATAATTGAACCTCGGCCTGCACCCCAGGTGTGCAGTTAATGTCCCATTTTTATTTTTTTTTTCTAATTGCCAGAATTTAGGCTCTGTCACACCACTCTTTACAAAACAAGAAGTAAATGGTTTAAAAGATTGTTATTCATGTGTTTTTAACTCAGTGTCTAACACACTTTGCAAGTTTGCAGGTTTCCACGGTGTGGCACACATAAGATCTCCACGTTCAACAGCAGTAATACTTTCATCTAAGTTGCCAAGACCTTCATCTTTTTCCTTAAGAAAGAAAAACAACTGCCACAGTTTTGATGTTATCACCATCTTTGTGCCTGACTGGTTCCTTATATGGACTATTGCATGAATCCAGTTATTATTACCTCTGCAAGTGTAATGTTTTCAGCAAAATTGCACCTATTTGTAGAACTTTAAATCAACGGAAGAAGGTCCAATCAGTTCAGACTCTGCAATCATGCTTATTGTTTCTGCTTACTATGAAGTTAAGTCTGGGGAAGGGGCACTCCCCTAACTCCAGCGAGAAGATTCTGCTTCAATTGACCTTCAAGCAATACATCCATTTTCTTCACTGCCGCTTGTTCCAAACATGGCTGGTACTTTCTACAACCCTATTGCTCTGTTATGGACTGTGTTCTTAATGGTTTATTGTCAATTGTTACCTTTTATGGACTGTTAATCTTATGCCGGGTGTAATCAACTACGACAAAACAAATGCCATGCCAGTGTGTGTGTGGGCTACTCCATTAAAAGGACTCAATGCACCCTGGCCAGTGTGTCTACTAATCAGCCATCCAGCAGCCAGCCAGCAAAATGAACACTGACTTTTCTACTATGCTGGTGTTTTGTTTTTAAATTACTGTCTGTATTGCCCCATATGCCTTGTGGGGTTACCACCATTCTGCAAATGACATTTCATCTGTACTGTAACTACATCAACCTGTGGATACTTATATGAACTTATGAACTGTTCATTTCATGGACTGTTGTTTTATAAGGACTTATCTGTCAAGAGACATTATCAATAGATTCTTCAATCAAGCTCCAAGGGTGTGCCACACCTCAACACAAGGTAGCATCTACCTTATTCACTCTCAAAGTGAATTCCATGAACTCTTTTTCATCAACAAAATTGTTATGTTATATTGTGTTATATGTGGTGTCACATGTTAGCATTTTTTCACATATTTCAATTGTGGTGTTGACATCCCTCAATTCTGTATTATGTTTTACAAACTCATGATTTGTGTTCCGTCTGTAACCACCCTGTACCAACTCCAGAACAGGATGTTTTTATAAATGCCTTGACTATCTGTATGCTGGCAACCAGTTTTAAATCATATACCTATTCACCTAGTCTAACAGTCTAAAAGTAGAAATGTTTAGTTTTTTTAACCTTCAGTTATTAACTAATATCTTTACATTTATGTTCAATTTTTAGACTGTTCGAGTCCCTCAGGGCCTCCCTATCTTCAGGGTGGAAATTATTAACAGTGGTCAGTGGCTAAGGTTTTAGTAATCAGTGACCAAACTTTTATCAACAATGTGTAGTTGGCTAACCATAAAACTGAGGAAATAAAAAGGTGTAAAATGGCTAGTGTAAATTGCTAAAGGGCTAGTAAAAGGTAAAATGGTTAGTAAATGACTAAATGATGCCAACATGTAAATTAGTATATCTAGTAGCAAAAGGCTGCAAGTGGAAAATACCACTATGTCACTAATATAATGCGTGTAAGACTTTAAAAGGGTTAATTGTAAAATTTATACAATGAAAAAAAAAAATAGCTGAAGCATAATGAGGCCGTACGAGATATGCACAAATTCCAGCCTTGCATTTTTTTCTAAGCTTGCTACACATAAATATGGGACCCATGGTCATGGCTTACAAGCGTAGTTGGTGACTGGGGTGCTACTCTTCTCCATTGGGTGACAGTACTTGTAAGTGGTCATATTGGCACTCTGGCTACTGACTGTCCTAATCAAACTTCTCCTACAATGCCTGTGCAACACAATGGTGTCATGGGACGCCACCCACCTGCCCCCTTGCTACAACCCGAACAAAAGGACCCCATTAAACTGGAGGGGGTGTTTTCCATTACAAAACGAGCCAGATTGTGACCAAAATATAAAGTGAGAAAAAGTAAAAAGGGATCAGTTAGTTGATACATAGTATCAAAAGGGGGGAGAGTGTGAGGGAATTTTTATATATCCTAAAGCTATATTTGCTATTAAATGCCTTGAAGCTATGCTTGCTTTGAAAGCCATGCTGTAACAAAGTCATAATGAATGTAGTAGAAATTTCTGAGTTCATGTTTTCTTTTTTTAAGGGTTATAGAATTTGTACTGAGGTTACTTGAGGTACATTTGTAAAAACAGAAAGATAGATAAAACTGAGCAGAACTGGTTGTACCAGCCTGAATAACGGGCTTGGACAAAATATAAAGATAAGAGCATGCCTGGGCAAAATATAAAAATAACAGCACGTAGTGGCATTGAAGGCAAGCTGTACGTTGCTATGGTGTGAGTGAAACTCATTGTCTCTCTCAGGTCAGCTTGACCCAGGCATATGTATCAAGCAGTAATGGAAAGAAATAAAATAAGCAGTGGAAAAATACCTCATGCATATCAATGTGTTTTTTCTGTTACATTGCTAAAAACTTGTTATGCTGTCTTATGATTGGCTTATACTGAAATGTTGGTATTTTCAAGATAAGAAGTGCAAAATCTAGCTTATAAAAAGCTGCTGTAAATTGTAATCGGAGAACTCCTCCGTTGTAGAAGTCCCACATGCATGTGTAAGGTTGATCAAATAAAGCGACGTTAAGACAAAACCCAGTGGTGTGGTTTTTGGCCCGTGACGACGGGAGTGGTTGCTCAGGTAATACTTACAGTGAGAGAATTTGCGATCACACTACTCACTTTACTGTTTCCCCAGTCATTCTCAGATCCCCCATCTTCTTCAGCAGCCTTCAGTGTGGCACCAAGTTGAATGCCTTGCTGAATTCAAAGTATAGTAAATCTACCTCGTAGCCCTTATAAACTACCCTGGTTAGTCAGTTAAAGAATACTAGGTTGTTCTTACAAGACCTCCCTGCCATGAACCCATGCTGCTTACTCTTCGGAAGCCCCTTTTTTTCCAGGTATTCCACTAGATCCTCTTTGACTAGTGTCTCCAGTTTCCCTACAGTGGAGCTAAGGCTGACAATTCTTTAGTTTTCCAGCTGTCTTTGTTCCTCCCTTGTGCAGCAGAAACATATCCACCATCCTTCAGTCCTTGGGAACCATCTCTTACTGCATAGCGATATTGAATAGCCCTGCCAGGAGTTTGGCTAACACCAACGTTAGTGCCCTTACTGTCCTCGGATGCATCCCAACCGGCCCCTGGACCTTGTTTACCTTCAGGGCTGCTAGTTCTTTTCCAACTCTTTCTCCTGTAAATTTCTGCACTTTCATTTTCGGGACCCCTCTGTCATCTACCTTTATGCTACTCTCTGCACGGGCCTGCTGTTTTTTTCTAGTGAGTACTGAGCAGAAGTAGTCGCTTAGTATGGCTGCATTCTTCCCATCCTCCTCTATAACCCTGCCTCCTTCCACTAGCTTGAAATTTCCCTTTCTAATCTTTCATTGTTCCCTTATATATCTCAGGAACTGTTTTTTCCTCTCTTAACACCCTCCGCAGTGCGCAGTTCTTTGTCTGCCTTTGCAATCCTGACTGCCCTCTTGGCCTCTCTAGTTTTTTCCTGATATCTGTCCCCTTCTTCCCCTGCTGCTCTTTGCACCTTATAAAGGCCCTCTTTTTGGCCGTCACTGCCTCCCTGACCCATTCAAAGAACCAAATTTGTCTGTTATATTTGTTTCTCTATTTAAGTGTTATTGTGCACTTTTTTATTGCTTCGAGAATGGCCTCTTTTATAACCCACCATCTATCTCCCACTCCCATGACGTTTCCCTCATATGGTTGAAATTTTACCCTGCTGAAGTCTAGCGCTTTAGCCTTGGACAATGGCTTACTAGTACCCAGGGCCCCCTCAAACCTTACCATATAGTAGTATGTGGTTATTGGACCTCAGTGGTTCCCATCTTTTACTCACCTACTCTTTCTGCAGTGGTGTGTACCACATCTAGAATGGCTGATTGTCTAGTTGGAATCCCAGATCTGCTGCACCATCATGCAAGATATCAAGCAGGCCCTAGCTTCTGGCCACTGGGATGCCCCAGTCAGTGTCTGGCAGGTTGAGATCTCCACTATTGCAACCTCCTTCTTTGACGCCCTTCCTACTTCAGCACCCAGTTCCTTACCTCTCTCTTCTCCCTGCCTGAGTGGTCTGTAAACCACCCCTATGCGAGTCTTCCTGCCTGACGACTTTGTGAACTTAGCACACAGTGATTCTACCCTCCATCCCCCAGTGGTAGTGTAACCCCCCTACAAATGGGGGTTCCCAAAAAATCTTCCTTGAGCTTGCCTAAATGCTCACTGCCAGGCTACTGTCCTGCGTTTAGCAGTTTAAATGTGATTACGGAGCCTGTATAGCCTCTGTGTACTGTCTCTTTAAGAGCTGCCTGATTGCAGCCTAAGTAATCTGAGAGGGAACTCTGTTGAAAGATGTAACTATTTGCTGAAAATCATTTAGAGTGATATTGATAATGTAGTTTGTCTAACCTGCTTTCTGTAGCAAGGACTGTTTTGTTTGTCTCTACTATCTTGGTCCTGGACTGCAAATTGGACCAATCAGTTCTGGGGGGACCTAAAATGTAGCCAGACTACAGGCGCTGTCTGAAGTCAAAATCTGTAGGAACTGTAGTTTTGAACTTTTTGCGCCTTTTTTGCAAATGAAGGAGGAGCTCTTGCTTTGACTGACCGCCAAATCAGCCAACCGAATCTTTTGGATCTTGGGGAAGTCCCGGACTGCTGGCAGTTTTCAGTTAGTCCTGAGCTGAGAAGTGAAATGAGAAGAGTTCAACTGTATTTTGGGCAGCAATCCTGAGTGGATTCGCATGGGAAAACTGTGAAAGGGCTGAGTTTTTGGCTTGCATGTCTGCCAGCTGCTCCTGAGAGGGAGAGAAGAGAATTATTTTGGACTAAATCCAAGTTTGTGTGACTAAAGTAAGCTACTGAAGTGGGCCAGGCTCAAGCCTGAAGATGACTGAAGATTTTGCTGAATGCGATCAGCCTGTCAGGAGTTCAGCTATCCCTAAGCTCCCGGTGTGTACAGAGACTTTGCGGTTGTGACCGGGGGCGCTGCCTGATACTGATAGAATTCCCGTACATGTAAATGTGCTATGAGCTGGTAGTGGGTTGTGAGTTAGTTCCCCATGTGTGAACTGTGTTCTGTTTGCTGAAGCTTTATCCAGCCCAAACGGACTACATCCAAATTTGTCTCCATGCGGTCTGGGCCTTGCCAGACTGGCTCAGCCAGACTACCCACTGCACAGAGAAGCCATCGACAACAGACCTGCCTGGGATCAGCCCCTGCTCCACGCTTGAACAGGACGACACCTCTGCGACTCATGTGGGCTCTGCTCTCCTGGCTTTCCAGATCAACCACCTGCAGTCTCGATTTTCGTCCAGCCTGTGTCCAGTCTTGGGTATCGTGAGTAAATACCAGGGTAGCTCCCTGCAACAACAGCTTAATCTGAGTGTGTCATCTGATTGTCTTGTTGTTTTATTTCCTTTACGAACTGAGCCCTCTGGCTCCGGATTACAAATATTGTGTACTGTGCACGTTGTGTTTTCCATCACAGGGCCCCAACCAGCTGCAACCCCGGGCAACAGTCCTGGCTAGCCCATCTGTTCTCCACCTGGGTACCCAGAGGTGTGACTGTGTGGGGGGACTCAAAGCGCATCCATAACTGCTTGATTGATATAATCTTTAAGCTAATTAACCTGATTTTGCCCCTTCCTTGTTCAAGTCCCCTGAATAAATCAGATCTAACATTTTCTGCATGTAATGTGACTGTGGTTCCAGTTTGTGCTCAAAGTACTGTACTGTTGCTATTTGCTGTGCATAACCTTGTTTACAGGAGTCCCCAGGGTTGAGCCAGAGGAACCAGCCTGGTAATAAGTGCAAACAGTGTGGGGGTACTTGTGTGGTGTGTACCAAATTGTGAAGTGATTATTGTACAGTGTTCCAGGCCACTGGAAGAGGTCCCAATGTCCGGAGAATGTGCCAGGTGAAACAGCCACTACCAACCTGACCTCCGGTGAGCACCTGTTTCAGAACTCAGGTCCTTAATCTGCTACTGGCCAAGCAAGCAGGGGTAGTAGCCCTTGGGACATCAGATGCCACCTAGGGAGGTTACATCTTGGAGGCTCACTGCAAGTAGCCCTAAAGTGGCCAAATTCAGAATTGCTGTTAAAATAAATAGCTACCCTAACAGAAGTGGCTACACCAGTTGGTGGGGTGGTGTACTGCAGAGATTGACCTCCAAAATGCTATACTTATCCTGGATATTCCTCTAAAGGTACCAATAAGAACACTGTAGAGGGACTATCAAGGTTGAATGTTTACAAAACCTGTGGCGGTGGGTCGATGAGGCTAATCTGCTAGCCAAGTTTCATGGCGTTAGTAGAGTGTAAGGACCCAGTAGACAGTTCCAAAGTACCACGGACTGTCACCCGAAGGAGCCTTCACTGCCTGGAAGTGATAACTAAAGACAGTAAGACCCAGGAGAATGAGCCCCCCACTATCTGAGACTTTTGAGGAGAAATTTGCTAAGTTGTTGCTGGAGGGAAGGAAAAACTGTGGAGGACTTAAAAAACTATTCCCCTACCTGAGGTGTTCCTCCACAACACCTCCGATCCATCACCCATTGTTGCCCTCCTTCTGTGCCCGTGCCTATGCTGGCTCTATGTCTGTACCAGCCATGAGTCATGACTATGACCGAAGGTTGAGAATCTTCTCCAGCACCCTCACCCCCAAGGGAGGCTGATTAGAGACCTGGACAGATAGTGTGCCCCTTTGGTACCTGAATGGCAGTGTCTGCGGAGGCTGAGAAACGGAAAAGGATCATAGAAAGTTTGAGGGATCCCTCCTAGAGGCATTACATTTCTGAGGTCCACAAACCCTGATGCATCTGCCCAGAGTACCTATCTGCACTAGAAGCAATTTTGGGAGAACTGAGTCAGGGGAGAACTTGATGTGGAAATTTCAAGGTACAAAACAATGGCCAGGGGAAAGTTTGTCTGCATATGTTACTCCTCTGGAAAGAACATTGCAGAAGGCTTACCGAAAAGGTGGGGTAGCTGCCAGTGACTTAAACTGTGTGAGGTTGGGACACATACTGCAACATGCAAAGCATTCTAAATTGCAGCTCCTTCAATTAAGGCTCCCAGAGAGAAGGGGTAACCCACTGGACTACTGTGACTTGATAAAAAACTCTGGGAGGTTGAAGATGAAGAGGATTGTAATTCTAGGGTGAGCACAGCCCAAGTGATCACGGCACCGGAAGGCCCTTCGAAGTGGGGACCAATGAGGGTGTGCCGCTATGGGATGAACTGCTGAGGGAGTTCAGGAAACAAAAACAGTCTCTTTATGAAGGCCGCTCCTACAAGTACAGGCGACCCTTATCCAACTGCATCTGCTATGGGGTGGGGTGTCACCCAGGCATCTCCTGCTGACAGCAGCTCGAAACTCGATGTCTTGACTATAGAAGTAAGAGAATTGACGAGATGTCTCCAAATGCTCACCACACAGCAGACAGAAATGGCACCAAGGTTTTCAGTTGGTAGTACCACCGCCCCAGCTCCCAGTGTGATGCCTCGGCCACCCCAAATCCCAGAAAACATATCTTGCCATAATTGTGGGAAGGATGGGCACATGAAGAGAGAATGCTGATCCACAAAAGACCTAGATAAAGTTGTATACAGCTTCAAGGAGAGCTTCGGAGAATGAATCAGCGGTCGAGGAGTGCCCAAAATGACCGTAGTGAGGGTTCAAGAAGTAGTAACTCAAATTCCTATGTGGCTAAATCATCTGTCCAGGCCCTTGCTGCTGTCCCTCCAGACTGGTCCAAAATAGTGGGCCCTTCAATGGAGACTACCGTGGCTGTGAATGGTATTCCTACTCGGGCTGTGCTGGACAGTGGGTCGCAAGTGACCATTGTATTTAAGGACTGGTATGACAAGCACTTATCTACTGTGCCCTTACAATCCCTGGAAGGCCTACATGTTGGGGGCTGAGCGACAAGTCTTATCCCTGCCAAAGATATGTCCACCTCTGGTTGTCATTTCCTGCAGCTGTAACTGGTGTAGAGGAGCAAGTCGAGACACTGGCCTTAGTTTGTCCCCCTACTGGACTGTATGATGGTGTTCCCTTGTTAATTGGGACCAACGTCCATATGTTTGGGAGACTGGCTCAACTCTGTCATGAGAAACAAGTTCGACGGACTGGGAGGGCCCTAAGAATTCCCGGTCCGATCAAGCGGGCCTATGATTTGCAGCAGAACCCCAAGGGAATGGACCAGGATAAGGGGTCATGTGGAAGAAGGATCCCGATTCAATGGTACTGGACCCTAACACCCAGTGTACCGTTCAAGGGGAGGTCCACCTCTGCAAAGATGTCAAGAACAAAATACTGATGTTGGACGCACCAGGCAATGAAAAATTGCCGGAAGGATTATTGGTTAAGCGAAGCATCTTGCCAGCTCGTACTCATGCCTATGCACGATGAGTGATGGTCCAGATTCATAATGTGTCAGATCGGGAGATCCAGGTGAACAGAGGATGCACCCTAGCTAAGGTACACTGCGCAGACACTGCAGTGTTGCCCAGCAACAAGCACCCTAACAAGACAGATAGAGTGACTCCTGACTTGTTTGATTTTGGTGACTCCCTGTTGCCAGCTGAATGGAAGACTAGAATTAGCCAGAAACTTGCCCAGAGAGATCAAGTGTTTTCGTTGAAGGAATGGGATGTGGGATGTGCCCAGGGTGCGGAGCATCACATACGCCTGCACGATGAACGGCCATTTCGAGAGAGGTCTTGATGCCTAGCCCCTGCAGACATAGATGATGTGAGAAGACACTTGCAGGAAATGAAACATAGAAACATAGAACATAGAAACATAGAAGTTGACGGCAGATAAGGACCGCAAGGCCCATCCAGTCTGCCCATTTCTTTTTCTACCTTATAAATGTGCCATCGGCCTTTGCTCTGTCAGTGGCCTATCTATTCATAGTCATTTGTATTGCTCCCTTATGCCTATACCATGCCTGTTTGAAGCCCTGCACTGTATTCATAGCCACCACTTCTTGTGGTAAGCCATTCTATGCATCCACCATCTCTTCTGACTGTATACCATTTACCACCACTCTCTGTTTTCTGCCCGACAACCAGTTTGCCACCCAGTTGACCAACTTCTGACCCACCCCGAGCCTACCCAGCTTATTTATCAATCTTCTATGTGGAACAGTGTCAAAAGCTTTGCTGAAGTCAAGGTAGGCAACATCAACTGCTCCCCCTTGGTCCACCACTCTGGTTACCCAGTCAAAGAAATCTATGAGATTAGTTTGACAGGACCTTCCTTTTGTAAACCCATGCTGTCTTGGATCCTGTGCCCTATGGATTCCAGGTGTTGCACTATTCTTTCCTTAAGGAATGCCTCCATAATCTTGCCCACTACTGAGGTAAGACTGACTGGTCTGTAGTTCCCCACCTCCTCTCTGCTACCACTATTGTGGAGCGGGATCACATGAGCCCTTCTCCAGTCTTCTGGGACCTCTCCTGTGCTCAGAGACTCACTAAACAGTTCTGCTAATGGCTCTGCTAGTTCCACCTTTAGCTCCTTAGTACCCTGGGATGTATGCCATCAGGTCCCATTGCCTTATCCAATGCTCACTGCTGGTGTGATACAAGAATCCAGGAGCCCATATACTTCTCCCATTGTGGTTGTCTAAGAAGAATGGGTCTGTGAGAATGTGTGTTGATTATCGAACTCTGAATTGGCGAGCCACCCCCGATCAATACACCATGCCCCATATACAAGATGCTCTGGATTGTTCGAATGGGAGCAAATGGTTCTCGGTTGGATCTTCGCAGTGGATACTACCAGATTCCGATGGCCCCGGAGGACCATGAGAAGACAGCCTTCATCTGTCCTTTGGGGTTCTATGAATTCCTGAGAATGCCACAGGAGATATCAGGCGCTCCAGCCACCTTCCAGCGACTGATGGAACGAGCAGTGGGAGACATGAATTTGCTAGAATGGCTGGTGTACTTGGACAATGTCATTGTGTTCGGAAGCTCCCTAGAGGAACATGAGAGTTGACTGTTCAAAGTACTAGACCGACTTTAAGATTTCAGCCTCAAGCTGTCCATCGACAAGTGCCAGTTTTTCCAAACCTCTGTGAAGTATGCGGGGCACACAGTGTGTACAGAAGGGTTAAAGACTGATCCTAGTAAAGTTGAATCCTTGACTACTTGGACCCAGACCCACAATTTGAAAGAACTACAATGTTTCCTGGGATTCTGTGGCTACTACTGTCGGTTCATAAAGGACTATTCCAGAGCGATTCGTCCACTCTTGAATCTTACCCAGGGTTACCCTCCTATCAATCGGAAATACAAAAAAGGGTCCGTCAAAGAACCAGACAAAGCATATTGCCGCCCAGGTGAACTTTTCAGGTCCCGTTGGACGCCTGACTGTGAAGCAGCTTTTCACAAAGTCATATACCAGCTCACCCACGCCCCCATCCTCGCTTATGCTGATCCCAACAAACCCTATCTGCTGCATACTGACGCTAGTCTGCAGGGTCTAGGAGCTGTACTGTATCAAGACCATAAGGATGGTTTGAGACCAGTGGCATTCGCCAGTAGGAGCTTGACCCCATCAGAGCGAAACTACGCTGTGCACAAGTTGGCGTTCCTTGCGTTAAAATGGGACATTGTCAACCAGTATCATGATTACCTCTGTGGGGCAAAAATATTGGTGAGGACTGACAATAACTCGTTGACCTATGTACAGACTTCAGCTAAGTTAGAAGCCCCGGGGCACCAGTGGCTTTCTACATTGTCAACATATGATTATGCTGTGAATACAGACCAGGCCTGAATCATATCAATGCTGACACCCTATCTCAGGGCCCATTTCCAAGAGTGACTGGGTCAGGCTGTCTGAACCTGACATCCGAGCATTGTTCCAAAAGTTTGATAGAAATGAACAGATGTCTCACGGACACAGCGGACTGCTTAGTAGATTGTTTGGGCCCCTATGACACCTGCATACTGGCTGCATATTGCCACTTCTGCTCTAGATATTAGTGCACTACCTCAGTTTGACAATGACGGCATTCAGTGGGCTCAATCCCAAGATCCTATGATTCAGCAGCACTTGATGCCCTTACGTGCAGGAAAAGATGTGTCCAAGTTGCATTCCTCTGATCTACGAACCACTTTATTGTTTAAAGAAGGCCCCAGGTTGAAGCTGCTTAATCAGTTGTTGTATAGAGAGACTGTAGATCAGGGTGGCCAAATAGACAAGCAACAATTGGTCCTGCCCACAGCCTTCAAAGATTTGGTACTGAGGTCCCTCCACAATCATATGGGCCACCTCTGTATCGATCGGACCCTTGACCTAGTACGATCTTGATTCTGGTGGTCCAAGACGGGGGCTGATGTTGAGCACAATGTATGGACTTGTAGTCGCTGCCTACAGAGAAAAGCCCTGCCTCAGAGGGCTGCCCCCCCTGTCAACATTACTACCAGCACCCCAATGGAACTAGTCTGCATAGACTTCTTGAGTTTAGAGCCTGATCAGCAAAACATTGGCAATGTGTTAGTGGTTATGGACCATTTCACACGTTATGCACAAGCTTTTCCACCAAAGATCAAAAAGCATCTACCGTGGCCAAGGTGCTAGTGGAAAATTTCTTCATCCACTATGGTGCCCCCCAGTGCATTCACTCTAATCAGGGCCGGGACTTTGAGAGTCGGCTAATCAAAGAAATGCTCTCTCTATGGGGGGTGTGAAAGTCAAGAACCACCCCTTATCACCCGCAGGGGGGATCCTCAACCAGAATGCTTTAACCGCACCCTACTAGACATGCTAGACACCTTCCACCCAAAAGATAAGCATAAGTGGAGCCAGCAGATTAGCACCTAAGTACACGCATACAATTGCACAAAGAATGATGCTACCGGGTTCTCTTTCTACCGCCTCATGTTTGGAAGAGAGGCCCGGTTGCCTGTTAATGTCTGTTTTGGGGTTTCTCCCAACGAGGTCCGAGCCGAAGATCACCTGCAATGTGACAAAACTGAAAGCTCAATTGAACCATGCTATCAACTGGCCCAGACAATGGCCAAAAAAATCTAGCCAACAAAGAGAGACATTATAGAAAAGTAAAGGCTCAAGAACTTAGGCCTGGAGACTGTGTGTTGCAAAATTTAGGATTGCATGGTAAACATAAAATTGCTCATCGATGGCACCATCTTCCCCATGTCATAGTCAGAAAGTTGGATGATTTGCCAGTGTACAAAGTGCGCCCAGAGAATAACTCCAAAGCTGTCAAGAACATGCACCATAACCACTTGCTACTATTGGTCAAATTATAATTGAGGCTGAACCCGCCGAGATTGATTCCCCTTGACCAGTGACTCATGCTGCTGCAAGAAAGAAACAGAGTCAGCCTGCCCCCGTGGTTGCCGATTTAAGACTTCCCCCGCAGCAGGCCCAGAATGATAGTGACTGCCAGTCTAACTCGGATGACAGTGAGTGTGATAATGCCATTACCCTCATACGAACTGAGTCAGTTATTTCGTGGAAATCCTATATTGAATTATGGGGATGAAGCTGGCCTTCTGGACTGCCTAACCCCTGGCATTATCCTTGGAGCCAATACTCCTGAAAGTGAAGTGCAAAGTATCGTCTGAGGATGCTGAGTCTTTGTGCATCATGGAACTGTATGATTTGCCTGAAGGAGAGGCTGATGGTATGAGTCTTTCTGGTGACATGCCAGAACTTGAGGAACACTGTAAGAGTGCTGACGACCCTCCTTCAGTGCCAGTGTGTCTTCAAAATGAGCCAAGTGTTGTAGAAACAGAGACTACAGAGCAAGGGATGACAGTGCTCCCAGCTTGGACATTCCCTTCATGCAGAAACACCCTCACAAGTGATGAAAGCTCCAAGACCATTGCTGAAAGTACAGAGATTGTGGTTGTTCACCCCAGAAAGACTGGCGAGCTGTCAAGCCAGTGGTGCGCTTCAGTTACAATTCCCCTGGAGGCCAGTGGATCTGCCTCTCAATGTAGTCCTAAAGGTGATTATGTCTCTCAGAGCTCACAGCCCAAATTGAGCTTGAGGCCATTCCAGGTTACTTGTTTTGCCCTCTCACCATGGTGCCCCTGCCCCATCCAGCCCCAAGTTAGCTGATAGGGAAGGGCTCCCTCTTGCATTGTTTAAAGTACAAGAAGTTATTACATGAGTCTGTATAGTAATGTTCAATTTACCTGTGTGAAATATGCATAATGTATTGTCAGAATGGAAATGATATAGTGAAGTACATTGAAATGTATAGTAAAGTGACAAGTTATGCCAATTGATGAATCAGATAGTACTTGTATAGCATACTAATGGTATAAATGCCTTGTATATGTTGCATTTTCAATGTTATGATGGTACAGACTTGACGCGGATGCCAAGTTTTCCCAGGCAGGAAAGGGTGTAACCCCTAAAAATGGGGTTCCCAAAAGTCTTCCTTGAGCTTGCCTAAATGCTCACTGCCAGGCTGGTGTCCCTGCTTTTAGCAGTTTAAATGTGATTACCGGAGCCTGTATAGCCTCTGTGTACTGTCTCTTTAAGAGCTGCCTGATTGCAACCTAAGTAATCTGAGAGGGAACTCTGTTGAAAGATGTAACTATTAGCTGAAAATCATTTAGAGTTTTAATGATAATGTAATTTGTCTAATCTGCTTTCTTTGTAGCAAGGTCTGTTTTGTTTGTCTCTACTATCTTGGTCCTGGACTGCAAATTGGACCAATCAGTTCTGGTGGGACCTAAATGTAGCGGACTAGGAGCTGTCTGAAGTCAAAGGCACCATTGAATGATGTCATTCAGTAGTGCCCGCAAGGCATTCGTAGTGCCCGCAGGAAGGATGGATCCTTTCGTAACCACGTGTGCTTTCTTACAGACAGGATTGGGTACATTTTGTGAACAGAATTGCTTCTTGTGGAACTGCGTAGATGGGTGGCACCGGGTCTTGTAGTGGAGTGCACAAAAAGCGGAGTGTGTGACAGCGGGTGGGCTGGATGGCGAGCGGGTGGGTAACTGAGCATGAAGGCTAATGGCCAGGGGAAGGGGAATACAAATATTTGGACAAACTTGTCTGCAGCTATTTTTTAGTAGCAGCATAACAGGATACATAGCACTGGGTTATTTTTAGTGGTGTGGACGCAAAAGGCTGGCGGAGTGTGTGACAGCTTGCAGGGAAGCGAGCAGGCTGATGGCCGGGGGGTGGAGGGGGAGATGAAAGGATGGAAAACTGCATTTGGCAATAGATCTATTTATTTCTTCAGCAGCAAACCTGTGGAATACCATACTAACAATGGAAGAAAACAGCATCTTTGCCGCCGGACTGGACTGCTACTTCAAAATAATCACTAGACCACCAGGTATCTGAAACGTTTTACTGTGTTGCTGTTTGCACCTGTGTTTTACTAGATAGCTGTCAGATTAAAACTCAGTTTCTGTATGTTTAAATTAGAAAACAAACAAAACCATAGCCTAACATGTGTATTGATCAAAATAATGCACATGTTAAGTCATGATTTTGTTTACTTTTGTGAGACAACATTAAAACAATGTAAATAAATGGAGATTTTTGGCATTAGACAGAGCAATGTTGCTGTCTGCCTGAAGCTCCCATGACATCACACAGCACCTCCGGAGACCATTTTAGGAAGCAGACAGAGCGGGAGTTTTGAAATGGGAAGGCTGATGTTTACATTTTTCAAATGCTATGAAACTGCGTTTATGTTGATTACATAAATGCAATTTTAGCATCAATGTAAACAGCAGCCTTTCCTTTACCTTTCTATAAAGTCAGATTTTTTAAATAGCTCATTGTAAAAATAGGGGGTTTAGTTGTCTCTTAATTGATTTTTGTGTTCAATTTTTTAGCCTTGAATTTTTATACAGTATTGTATTGTTATGTATGTTATTGATGAAATTTCAATAAACTGTTAATTACAAAAAAAGAAGAAGAAATCTTCACTGGACCCAGACTATCTCCCCAATTATAGACTTGTCTCCAACTCTTTATGCCCGGCTAAGGTTGTTGAGAAAGTAGACAGCTCATCGGCAGAGCTGCAGGGCTACTGGTGATGATGATGCCAGCAACTAGCGTTTGGGAGCAGATCCTGGTTGCCATGGACCAGCTGGGGGAGAGGAACTATGCTCTGCAGAGTGTTTGCTCTCTTTCTGGGGTGGGATGTTGTGCGAAGCGACAGCTACAGTACCACCTAGGTGACCACAGGTGATGCTACAGGCAGGGTGCACCTTTGGGTGGAAGGGTTGCTGGCTCACACTGTGCAGCTCTGCATGTTTTGTGCATGCATGTTCTTGGCATGAGTAGTGCAAGCATCCTTGCTGGGGCACACAAAATTTCCTAGCTCCCTGTGAACGACAGACCCTGGTATATCCAGGTCTTGAGCCACCACTGCCAATTGCCTGATAACGGTGCTGTGGGGGTATATCCCCCACCCTAATCCACTGGGAGGGGCTATTCAGAGTGTTATGGAGGCAAGTGAGAGCGGGGGGACAGGGGGTTGTGGTGTGCCTTGGGGGCTACTGAGTGAAATAGTCACCTGGAGCATGAGGAGCAAGGGGAAAGCAGATTATAGAAAAAAAAAGTGTCAAGAAAGTGGGAATGGGCCATTTGGGATTCACCATGAAGAAAATGATACATCTTTAACTCATTCCAGTCTGGTCTCTAAAGGTGCCAGAGCACTGAACCATGGTGTGCTATAATCTTCACCTAGCAGTGGACTGAGGGGAGGTTTCTCTCCTCCTCCTTGACCTGCCTGTGGTATTTGATACCATAGATCACTGGGAATTGCTGATCAGACTCAGGGAACCTGCAGGGGTGACTGGTACATTTCTTCAATTGTTATAGCAATTCCTGAACGGGAGGAAACAGTCAGTGGTAACTGAGTCTTTCTGATCGTTCCCTGTTGCTGTTAGCTGTGTGATTTCACACGGTTCTGTTCTGATGCTGGTGTTGTCCGTTCTATGCATGCTTCCACTGAGGAAAGTCATAAGGTGATGCAGTGTGAGCTTACAAATGGAATAATAGATAGTGGACTGTGTTTTACAAGACTATAGTACCATTGAGAGGTTCTGGTGATATCTGAGTTTCAAGAGCAAAGCTCAAGTACTGTATAAAATAATAGATAGAGGACTGTTATTACATAGACAATAAAGGATGGGGAAGTGTGTGATATGAGAATTTAATGCACACACGAGGTGTGGGATGCTACATAAACTCAAGGGTGAAAAATCCTGTAACCTCATTGGTACAAGCACATCATATGACTGCATGACTGTTGATTATTTTTTGATGATCGCACATCTCACTGTGAATCACATTTTGTTTTTGTTTTTTTTACCAAATGAAAGTCCATTTTCTAAGTTGGATGACACTCCTGGGTGTACGTTTATAAACAAATAATGTACTTCTTGGGTGGCTGCAACACTCAGCTATGCCTCCTGCCTAACATTCACCCACATCATGCATTCGTTTGTTATGACTACACACCCTGTCATGTGTTATCCCTTACATAAACTACAGCCCAGTGGAATATTTGCAGCTTAAGCAATAATGCATGACAGTGCTTGTGTTGTTGTTGTTGTTGTTGTTGTGGGAATTACCCAGACCTTGTGTGGTGTGGCATGAGGGGCAGCTGAGTGCTGTAAACTGCAAAAGAAGTAGGTGCATTTCACAATACACACCCTGGAGTGCATTATTGTGTTATAAAATGGGTCCAAAGGAAAAAAGATTAAAAAAAAAATTCTAAAGCTTAACTAACAGCTGGGAATTTACCTGGCTGTCTGTTGTGAGATGTACTTACAGGTAAGGAAAGGGAAAGGGGAAATTGTTTAAGCAGAAAAGGTACACTAAGCTGAAGCTTGTTTTGATGTGTGACTTGGGAGCACAAGGACATTAAGTGACATCCTCAGGGTGATACAGTATGCGAGTGGGAACTGTGGAATTCAAACCCAGGTCTCCAGGTTTACAGCTCAGAGCCCTAAACCACAGCACCATACTGCCTCAGTAAAGACCCAGATTGATCAATCAGATGGCATGATTTTTATTGTCCAGTTTGTGATATATTATAAATCATCAGGTGCTTAAGATATTACTATTAAAGCAAGCTGGAATAGGGAGGGGGGAAACAAAGTCAGAGAGAGACATGTAGATAGACAGAGCCAGACTTATGATAAAGAAGGAAAAGCAAGAGAGGAAATGAATGCCTGAGATGTGATGCAAAAAGAGAAGTCGAGTTACTTTGGCAAAGATGAAGAGTAAGGTTAGTCCGAGCATGAGGAATTGGGACATTTCATTTTAATTTATAAGCAGGACTCACACATTGAGCGGGTGCTCATTCTCAGGATGGCCCTGGAGTAGTACAAATGGACACAGTTACAACCTGTATAAATATTTCGCTAACAAAATAGACTGTATTAAATACTACAAGGAGCAGCAGCATCATATACTATATTTATAGCCAACCATATAATAAAATATGATAATAAACAGAGGTTTTAAAAATATTACTCTTGTACATAGCAACATGGTTTAGATCCTGTTTCATGAAACCACAGCTTTGTAGAGCACTTTCATATGTAGTTTTGTAAACAAACTTTCAGCCGTTACAATTCACTAAAGAGTAAATTTCTTTTTCCTTTTCCATTCCAGGATTTATAACATAGCTTGCTAGTCTGACACGCATGTATAGAAAAGCACCTGGCTGTTCCCAACTGACTTCAAGAGCCTTTGTTTATGACATCCTAGTGCTCACCTCACCATGGCAAAAGATTGTGATTTCACAACCAGCACTAGTGAGCACATTTGTGAGCCGTCAGTCTTTTGAAAGTCGCAGTGAAATGAGTACTGCCGTTTCTGAAATAGTTACTAGACCAAGAAGAAAAATTGATATTTATATAGCACTTCTCATACATACTGGGCTCAATTTACAAAGCCCCTGATTGCCTCAAACCCCATGTGCACTGAAGATACTGCGCACTGGGCTTACAGCAATCACCCTGCTGGTGATCGGGAGTTTCAACCAGTGCACCAGGTGCCACATGTGAAACCAATTTTTCTGGTTTAGCTTGTGGCAATCCTGGGAGCTGTTTTTATGGTGCTTGTGCCAGATATGTGTCTCAAGCTGCCGCAAAATGTGGAAACTATCGCAACTGAACCTGAGATTCGAGAATCGGACACAGTTGTGGCAAAGGGGGTTAAGTGGACTAGAACCCAAGTGTCGTGCCAAGCCCTGAGTTGTGCTTTAAAAGTCACACCCAATGTATCCCAAAGCACCTTACCAGCGATGACAGACTGGCAGTGATAATAGTGAAATAACTGTAGACGTGTAGTGGGAGCCATTATGAACATCAGCACCCATCCACAGCCTTAGATAATTGCCTGAACCAGTTTTATGGGAAAAGGAATGTTGGCCAGGACAATGGGCAAAATCCTCATTCTTTTACAGAGATTGCATGGCTCCTGCTCTCCAAGGACCTCCGGAACATTTTAGGTGTATCCTTAGGGGCATGTGAAACAGCTTCTTACTACTTCCACTCCTGACACTAGAGTTCCAAGTTTGAATGAGCACAGATCAATGGAGTTGGTTTGAGAGTCTCATAAGATGCTTACTTCCTCTGGGGAGGGAGTCTGATTTCGCTTTGCTAGTGCCACCTAGTTATTGCTAGGTGGAGCAGCAGATATAGTTCTGTGGGTAGGGAGACAACTGACTTTGCAGGCATGCATGCCTGTTGTGTGATTACACCTGCATAGTTAAAGTCAACATTTTGGGGTAGGGAACAATGTTGAGAAAAATGAGTGCCAGTTGCTGCAGGGGAAGTCAAGCCCCCACAGTCCACGCACTGCTGACTGAGGTTCCTATTTCCTCTGCTGGATGAAGGTTCTCCCAAGGGGCTTGAGGGCACCCTGAGGGTCCTGCTATGGGGGGCAAACAATAAGGCTTTGGGAACCAGGGTAAGTCCCAGAGAAGACTGGTGATGGGGCTGGCGGGCTGGCTGATAGGGAAAGGCCAGGCATGTAGGTGAATAAACAGAAACTGAAAAAAATTGGTGTAAATATAGATTTTAGCCTTTTATTATTAGTAACTACTTTTTCTTTAATTGGTGAAGATACAATTATTGGGGGGGGGGGACTGTAGGGGTCTAAGGGCAATTGATAATGCACTCCATGAGTGAGGGACAGAAAAAAAGGATTGGTTCTCAAAACATACTCAGTAAATAGATACTCCTTTTATATATAATCCAAGACCACTGCAGGACTTATCAATTCACACATATAGCCAATTGGAAAGACAAGGGTAATTCCCTATTATACATTTAGCTATAAACTGTATGGATCAATGTGAGATAGGTGATTTCTCTAGTTATCTTTTTGATTGGGTAGATGTGAGAATTCCTGACATGCAAGAACTTATTAAAATCTCTTCCCATTTTAATCTCAGCAGATCTGAACCAGAAAAGACTCGCTTGTCCTATTTTGCAGTGTCCTATTTTTAAACTGCCTTTCACCAGCAGGACTGCACAGCCCATAGAAGTGGTGTTTCAAATATTGGTTTGCAGTCTGTGTTTGTTCCATTATTACGGACCTTAGTTAGCTCAGTGGGTGTTCCTGAGTTACGGTTTGGAGGCAAGTACATTTTTGAACTCTCATATAATTCATGCCCTTGTGTTTTTTTATAATCATGTTTTTCTCTGTCTCACCCTACCATCATTTCAGGGATATACTCTGTTCAGGCAGACATATATTTTTTTAATTACACGTTTCAGCCAGGAAAGACACACTAAGCCAAGTCTTGTTTCCAGGTGCATCCTGGGGGCACAGGGAAGTTGAGTGACTTGCTGATGGTCACACATTTTGCAAGTGGTGGCCGTGAGATTCAAACCCAATTCCCCGGGTTTTCAGCTCAGTGCTGTTAACCACTACATTATGCTGCCTCCCCAGATAGTAAGTGTTTGCCATCATTCAGATGGTGGAGGTGGATAGGTAGGATTTACTTCCCATTTTCTCCCCTTGATCCGTCCCTCAGACCTAGGCATTCGCACTGCTGCCACTGTCACCCTTGCATGCAGCAGTGCTCCTGTGGTGAGAGCAAGCTGCTTGGCCAGTCTGCAATGTTTGCTGCAGCACTGGAGCTCAACGCCGACCCTCTGGGGTTGAGGCACCCTGCCTCTCACCTGCTACCCAAGCCTAGCATTCCTCCTGATGCAGCAACCCAAGCCCACCCTTGAACTCAGCTCACCTGCAAGGCAGTGCATCAGGCCATCGGGTGGCTGTTTATGCCCTTGTTAAGCTCCTGCATTGTTTTCACAACACATCTGTGTTCTACAAATGAACTCTGTGGTTTGAAGAGACATGAACTACATCATACGGTACTAAAATGACATAATGCCACTGTGCACAGCAAAGTTAGAAACACTCACTGAAGTTACTGAAAGAGAAAAATAACACCAGCAGAGGGATAGGGTTTTTTAATCTCTTAGAATATTTTCTTTGAATAGGGAAAATTATAATTACTGGTGAACCCTAGTTACAACTTTTTTTTTAAATCATGTTTATTTGCTAAGCACATAGGTGGGAGTATACCCTATATCAGACCCCTGTACCCCACATCCAGCATCCCTCACCAACTGCCCAGATCAGTCATCATAGCTTATCCCCTACAGCAGAGCTGCCAAAGTCAAGTCCAAGACCCACCTGTTATTGGTCTGAGACTTAGGCTGTGGCGTCATTCAGCTGAGGAGAGGAGCTTCATGCTGTGGCTGCCGCATAGGAGTTTTACGTGTTAGTTTCCCCTAGAGATGTGGATGTGCAGTGACATCACCGAGTGTGCGTGCTCCCACACATACCCTACAGATGTCTGCTGCTGTCTCCAACCCTGCAATGTGGTCCTGACCTGGTGTACACCCACCTACCACTGGGTGTCACTAAAGGGCCAGGTGCCAATGACACCACCCCCCCCGGAGGTGGAGGGCTATCCATGGGATGTTCATCCAACCTCCCACCGCTGGCTCTCTGATGCTCCAAGCTCATTCCTGACACCGGGTCATTAGCGTTACAAGCAGTAGTGCTACTGCTGTGCAAGTGAGCCAGCATGACCTAGTAACAACTCAAAAACAGCACCTTGCAAATCCTGTTACACAGAGTTGGGACAACACAACCATGAACAACAGGATTTGCAAAATGGTTTCAAAAGTTACTAATGTCACCATTGTTACTGTGCAGTCATGATCTCTCCCACCCCCATTTGTTTTCATAAACCTTCACAAAATTTTAAATTCAAACACCTCACTCAGCTTGTAACCCCCCTGGTATGTTTAATAATTTTAAAACTTGTCTGGTTGATCCTGCCATTTCCCGGTCTCCTTTTTCTTCTGCTCCAAATGCAGGCTCGAATTCTCGCTACACCCACTGTCCGAGGAAGAAGCTCTTTGTCTCACTCAGCAGGCAGAAGTTGAGCACAGTGGGAGTTAGAAGATTGCATTCAAAAAAGGCGGATACAAATGGCTGAGTTACCTGAATGAGTTTTGAAATTATGAAATCTATGGGTTTGCCGTGGGTGAGGGTTTGAAGTTTAACAAGCAGGGAATGGGTCAGTTTTAAACTATAGTAGACATTTTTGAAAATGGGGTAAGAGTTTCCTTTTCTGTAGATTAGATGGTCCAGGAGTCTTTGTTTTTCCATAAGCAGCCACGCGTCTGTGATTCCTTTTATTCTTCTTTAAAAAAGACAGCAATTGTAACAAAAATAGGACATGGGGACTTGTGTCAATATTTTTTTTACACACCCTCAGTCCTTTTATTCTACTGTCTTGAGGCAGCCTACTCTCAATCCAATATACAGGTCACAGGCCACAGACAGATCTTACCGCATGCCCCAGGTGGGTTGTGAAAGAAGAGGCCCAGTCAAGGGTTTTTAAGCACCTTGGAAGTGTAGTAACATCTCGCTTAAAGCACACCCTGCAGTGGGTTATTGGGCTTATAAAATGGCTCGTTTTGATAGAAATATGTCTGAAAGAGACATTCTAAATTTGATTGAGACAGCCAGCCATGCAGTAAGACAAAGCTTACTGCCCAGTCACATGATGTGGTTCAGCCAATCATGTTCTTTCTTTTCTCACCATTGTTTTACAAAATAATTCACCATTCTGCCAACTTGCACTGGCAGAATGGTCACCTCCCCCCAAAAAACACACACCTATACACAGACACACAACAGGCCTCATATGGAGCCAGGGCCTCAATTTCATCTGTACCAGGGTATCAGCAGAGTTTTCCCTGGCAAACTCATAAGGATAGGAGGGGAATTTTTCATAGTCACCAAAGAAACACCTAAAATTAAAACCATGAGTTGTATTTCATTTCTTTTTTAAATTTGTTTATTTATGTAACGAGGGGATCATGAGAGGAACAACATTTATTTATTTTCAATAATGGAGTTACTTTTTAGGGCTAGTTGAGGAATTTCAGTGAGTGAAAGTGGCAATATGCTTATGATTGCAATCAGGGATGAGTGAAGTGTAAGGGCTTGTGAATTCTTATTTATTTATTTTTATTTATTTATTTAGTTTTTGTTTACCAGGTAGGTGCGCTAGCCAGCAGGTGACTATTTTCAGGCACGACCCGGGTCAATTCTGTATGTGAGTAGCCCGAATTGCAGATCCCACTGCCAGAACTTGTTCCAAGTGTGCATTCATAGGAGAATTAACATATATGTAACCCCCCTGTCCCGGGGGCTTACCTGACTGCCCCTTTTGGGGCTCCTGTTTCCCCAGGTTTGTCCCCCCATTTCTTTTTTTCCCATCCTGGCTGTGGATCCCCTGTGCCCCTGTAGTCCCCCTGAGTTCTCCCTGCGGCACCCGCATTAATTTGTGAGAGTGTGGGGCCGGGGGAGCTAGAGTGAGGAGCCACCACCTGTTTATGGCACTTCGGTGCCAGGCGAGCTCCGCGCATGTGCAGAAGCGCCTTTTCGATTGGCTGTTATGTGGCCTTTGAGGTTGTCTCTCTCCGGTGATCCCGGTTCCTTTGGGGGGACTGGAGACCTCAAGCAGACCAGAGAGACAACTGGGGAAAGAAAAGGAGAGCTTTTTGGGAGTGTAATCACGCTCAGGGAATCAGAACCACCTCATTAATATTCATGATGCGGCTCATGCATAATTCATGATGGGAAGCCTGTCTAGTACTGGAGACAAAGAGTGTTAGCACTAGCGACAGGCATAAGAAAAGTAAATTAAAGTATTTAACAGCTGCAAGGTGTGCAAGAGCACAGTTGGGGATTTAATAAGCAAAACTGTCTTGTTTGGTTGCAGCAAGAAGATAAAGTGGGGACAATGTATAAACTGCATTGGGACTTTGTGTGCTGTCTGGGGTCAGTGTGAAATGGCAGCAGTGACTACAAAAAGGCAGAAGGAAAATGGTACAGAGTGCAGTTGCTTAGTGGGGCACAGGTGAGGCAACAACTCTGAGGGGAAACAATTAATTACCAGTAAAAGGTTTGGCAACAGAAATAGTTTAAACGTGGGACACTGTTAGACTATGTTGTGACTGTGTACTCCAGCAGCCATGTGTGCAGCCCTTGTGATATCATCCAACCAACCACAAAGCAGGATTTGCCAGGAGGATTCTGGGGCTTGTGAACAGACTCTTGGGGGGAAAAATACCAGGGAATATTCTTGCACCCTTTTGTGCAACCAATGAGGTGTCGAGGGAGCCTCATACATATTAATTTTCTGAAAGGACAATGGCTCCAGCCAATAGGGAGCTGCCAGAAAGCTCCCAAAAGCAGAGAACTTTTAGATTTTGAATCAGACTGGGGATATCTCGCCAAAGGGAGGGGGCTTCAGCCCCTATGCAGAAGATGGGGCTGCAAGGCTGGGAAAGGGTCTTGCCTGGGGGGCTGCCAGCCATCTGTCTCCTGGGGTTGGTCATGCCTTCCCCCATCAAGAGTGGAAAAAGAAGAGAGTTAAGTGAGCAGCTTTGTTGGAAGAGAGAGAAAGCTGCAGGGTCCTGGAGAAGTCTGCTGCGGCAGAAAGTTTCATCACAGCGGTAACGTGAAGAAAAGGTTGCATCTTGAGCCTGGAAAAAGACAAAGGTTGTGTCTTGAGCCTGGAAAAAAAGACAGAGGTTGTGTCTGAGACTGGGAAAAGATGAGTGCTTTCGTCTGCACCTCATCAGTGAGACAAGTGAGAGGAGAGATCTGCTGAGAGAATTGTGAAGAAAGTAAGCCTCTTCAGATCAGATTGTTCTGCACCTGTATGGTGAGAGGAAAAGGGACTTCCTGTAACTCAAAAGCTGAGAGAGTGAGTTCTGGAATTTTGTGTGAGCCAGAGCAAGAGTGCGACTGTGTTCCAAGTTGAGAGACTGTGAACGGACAAGGACTAGCAAGTGCCTGTCGAGCAGGGTGCCTGCTGTCTGCTTCTAGATACAGCTAAGAAAAGAGACTGTTTTGATGAATCTGTAGCCTAGACTTTGCACCCCCTGGAGTCCGGGAGACAGGGAAAGACAGAGATTGCTTTTGGCTGCACAGCGTAGCTGGAACTGTGAAAAGGAAAGATGACTTAAGAAGTTTCCATCTCAAGTCCAGGGCCAGGTGGGGAACTTGCTAACCCCCAACAAGTGGGATCTGCTGGCTGCAGGGGGCCACAGGTCTTGTACCCAAGTGCTAGGGTGCTCTGATTGGTGAGGGGAGCCGGGACATGGGGCCACTCCCAGATCTGGGTCCTTTGTGGCTGGCAGGCCTTGTGTATGTGCTCTGCAACAGGCCTCAATAGGCAGAAGGGGACAAGCTACAAGACCTTCAATCAAGCCTGCTGATCCAAGATGCAGCCTCTGTATCACCTTCCACTTGCTCAAGCATCGAACCTAGTTCTGCAAGTGCTGTTTCCATCAACCCCAGGACTCCAGTTAACTTTGCCACCCAAGGACTGATTCTGCAGAGCCATGAGTAACAGCAGGAATTGCCCTACCTGGGGACTGTATATAGTTCAGGTATGTCCTCTGACATAGGAAGCTAATAGAGAAACAAGAGAAGGATATAAAAAGTTAATTTTAATACTTCAGGTGTACCAGCGCCAGCCGACCAGCTGCACCTCAGGTGTGCAACTGACATCTGGGTTTTGGGAAAACCTGCAGCAGTTAGCTAGATAGATAGTGTGGAGGCTGCATTAACTAAATGTGGGTTTCACTAATTAAAGGGGAAATGTGATTGTTTAAAATTGCTAAATCTCTAAATGCAGATTCAAGGTTTAAAATGTTTACATAACCTCTTTTCCACTTACCCCATCCTATCCCTCCCAAATAAATTATGATGTCATTGTTTCAGAAAGCACTGACTCAAAAGCCTGATTTTAGTGAGCATGTTATTAGATGAAATGAAACTGAAATGTGAAGGGTAGGGATGTTCGATCCTGGTAAGTCCATGGCTGGGGTAACTGTTTTGGGGGGGGGGGGTACGACATCCCAGGGAGTTGTACTGGCAGAGATCAGACCCCCTAATTGTGCTCTGGGTGGAGGCACCATCATTTTATTTGCATCTTGGGAAAGGACCCCCAGTAATAGCAAATATGGGAACCCAGGCCCCTTATCCTTCGTCGTGCCCGTAAGGCAGGGCTAGTGGTCCTCTCTAGGATGGCACCAGAGAGGGGCTACATATAGGTGTTGGAACTTATTTAGCCAGTCAGGAAGCAGGATATGTCCAATCCATTTTTCTATAATCTTCCCTTCAGTGAGTAGCATTGTCACTTCTAAGAGTAGAACTAACTTCTATTGAGTTGCTTATTTGACTGTCTTGGGCACACTCTGTGTTTGCATTTGCCCTTTGCTGATAGGTGAAATCTTGAGTTGGTTGTGACTGCAGTACAATATTTTACCAACTTGCCCTACTTTCTAGGGCAAAATGAAGTTAAGGTGGAACCCTGGCTCTACCTGATCAGATGTAAAAAATGGACAGAGGCCTGGTACTGTATGTGAGGGAATCTAGTCAGGCCTTCAGGGCTTGGACGAACTTGTACAAATTCACAATATAGCACACAGACATGCATGCACCAGTGGGAGAACACTTCTTGTAAACAACACTTACAAGATCTGATAGTCACAGTCCTTTTTTTATTTTATAAATTACCATTTTACACTCCCACACGTGACTTGGCCACCTCCCTCAGGATCACCCAGCCCCACCCCAAGCGTTCCTGCCATTTACCTTGAGCTGCTTTAGCCCCACAAGCTTGCCACCACTGTGGTGGTATCTGACCCAGCTGGATCCAATCTCCAGCCCCATCCAGCTAACAGAGGCAGGAGTTCAAGAGGTGCCGCCAAGTGAGCAGTGGCCAGGGGCAGGGTAAGGGCCCGAATGCACCTAGGATCATCCCACATGAGTCAGGCTTTTCCCTAGTTTGTCCCATCTTCTTGGATGCCAGCACTGCAGGGGCTCCATGCTTGCACATTCAAAGCATGCCTGAGTAGAGCTCAGCTGACATCCCCCCTCCCACTTCACTGTTGTGCCACCTGTGGTCTCCCAGGGGCCAGTGTGTGGTAGCTACCCTCCCTCCTTGGAAGAAGAACGCATCCTCTGGGATACTCAGTCTTCCTCCCACAGAGCCAGACCCCAGCGACTGTTAGCTCATTCCCAAATGAGTGGAAATGCTACCACTGCACCAACAGTCCACCCACAGTACTTTTTCCTTATCGTTTGTTTATTGTCTTCCCTAGGTAGCTGCACAATCTGGCCATCCCTGCAGACCCATCAGCTGCCTTCCTAAGGTGTTTACCAAGCCTTTTTTTTTTTTTTTTTTTTACTGTTTATGCCTCCTCCATCTCTCCAGTCACCCTCCTTCCCCTCAGATCCTCCAGGCACCTCCTGATCCCCCTGCCTCCCCCACCCATTGCCACCTACCGCCATGGACCCTTGATTTTTGCCCCCAAGGCAGGGTCAGGGTCAGGGTAGGGAGCTGTAACCCCAAACATCTTGTCACACATCAGGTGGTGCCATGCTGGGGAAGTGGGAACCTTGACATACCAGGGTCCATCATCACAAATGTGCTGGGGCCATGCTTTTTCCTTGTTCCTGCCCCCCTGGGACATTGGGTGCAAATGACATTTAGGCACACCCATGCATGCTATGCTATGCATGCATCCTCAAGCTAACATCCGTGATGTCCCCCTTCCTTATCCCTCTCCAGTTGCACTACCCCTGTGGTCACACAGGTGGCAGTATCGTGGCAGAGAATGGAACCCTCCTTCTTTCCCACAGGAGGACAGCATCCTCTGGGATGCTTGATACCCAGTCTCCTTGATCCCCCATGGCATTGCCCCCCTGACGTAGGGCCTCAGGGAGTGCAACTTCCCCAGCAGGGTCAGGGTTCAGGGTAGAAGTTGGTTCCTAGTTGGCAATGCAGGGCCTGCAGGGGGCTGGACATTATCCTAGGCTATGCAAAGTCTGCAGTGGGCTGGACACCCTCCTACTTGTTGGGGTTTTTCCATCAGTTGCCGGAACCAAGTCATGTGTTATCCCTTGCATATCCAGGTTTGCATAGTACCTAGGAGAACTGTAGTTCCAACAGCTTTTGTAACAAGTCTTTTTTCAGTCAAATAAAATGTAGCACTAACACCAGTGTTTTTTGCACCAGCTATAAGCCATAGATGATTATAATGGAAAAGCATTTACTTCAAAATTAAAGGATTTTATTAAAAAATATTTTTCAGATTATTGGAATCCCCTCTTTCAGTGGTAGAGGATGGAACAGCCCAAAAGTCTGCACAAGAGCACAGCTGTACACAGAATAGGAGACAGGGGGCATGTCTCACGTCCTGTGCTCTGACTGGCTGATGGACCTTAAGTGATTTCACTTCTGCCTTTCTCCACTTCTGTCCTCCCTTTGAGGTTGGTCCCCAGCTCCACTGCACCCCTCTCTCTCCTCCCTATTGCCTTGACTTTGCTTGACACTCTATCGCAAATCTTCTACACTGACGTCCACCTTCCTTTGCATTCTGGAACACAGAAAGGAGTTCTTTCTGCCAGTCATGTATTAAGTTACTGAATGGAGGCAGCATTGGTGTCAGAAGCCCCCCTGAAAGAGGATCTCTTTTTCATTTGTACTGATCTCCTGGATCCCTAGATTAAAGCCCTTGCATGTGCTGTGCATGTGTGTTCTGGGAGTCGCCTACTTGTTCTAACTTGCCTCTCTCTGCATCACCCTGGGACTAGAAGCACTAACGCAAAATGTGCCAAGCTCATCCAGGCCTAACTGGCAGAGAAAGTCTCACAACTGATATCCTTATAGTGAGTGGCCATCTAGCTTGTATTCTGGCTGGAGGTGTTGTATTTGTGAACCTTGAGGCAGCAGACAGCCCCCGCTTCACACAATCTTATTGCTCTTAAGGTGCTGAAGTCATAAAATGGTGCCACGTGGACGATCCACAGGAATGGGTGGCAAGACTCTGCACTGCCACATGGGTTACCTGGGTTCTGAAGTGACCCTGGATCCTCATGCACTGGGCCGATGGCAGGTGGGCACATTTCAGAGACCTGGTGAGGTTGTGGTAGCTAACAGTGTTTAAGCTTTCAAAGCAGGCCTAAGATGATTCTTAAGGGAGAATAGCATTGGCTATTACACAGCATGAGTAGGAGTAACACAGGACCTGACAGATCACTTGAGGGAGAATGGCAGTGAGGGTTACACAGCATGAATAGGGGTAGCATGGGACTAGACAGATTCCTGAGGGATAATGGCATTTAGAGTTACACAAGAAAGTAGGGGTAACACAGAACTAGACAGAATCTTGAGGGAGCATGGCATTGAGGGTTACACAGCATGAGTAGGTGTAACACAGGACAGATCCTGAGGGAGAATGACATTGAGGGTTACACAGCATGGGTAGAGGTAACACAGGACTAGACAGATTCCTTAGGGATACTGGCATTATGGGGTTACACGACATGAGTATGGGTAAGATTCTGGCTGATAAGCTGGAACGTATGCCCATAACCAGATATAGTATAGTCACTGCCATGCAGCAGAAGAGTCAAGCATAATAGACCCAAGTCCCTTCTGTTACCATAACCATTTTAATCTCAACAGCAATACCTTTAGTCTGAAAGGAGGCTTGGAATGCATACAAAATGAATACTCAGCTGTTGGCAAAAGAAGTGGTACCAATTCCTGTCTCGACAGTGAACCACTCCATTTTGTTTTGTTCCAACCCTTGTTCCAGATTAAGCATGTCATTTTTGTGACCAACGTGTATTCTGTGTCACCATGTTACTTTTACAATACTCCCACTCAGTGGCCAAAGAAGCCTAGAGCATCCCTGTGGTCAAGTTAAAGCAGGAATAGGCAGGGGGGTTCAGAGGAGCCAGCCTCTTGTACCCACTGCAGCTGAGAATGTGTGTTGCATTCCCGGGTTGCATTGCACTCTGAGAGCACTGTGGAATGCAACGGAAGGGTGAAATGGGGTCATCAAGCCTCAGGGAAAAAAGAGGTACCACTTAAGCGAATTTGCTTGGAGTTTTGTAATGCAGTGAACTCAATGACAACCCAGTTTATGAAATTCTGATTTGATTCCATGGTAGAGCATTTGCAGAACATCTGACTGTGGCTAATGCATTTCATTTGATTGGCTCATTTAGTGGCTGCAGCAAAACCTCGGTGGGGCCCTTATAATTATATGTGTCTACAAATACCTTCCAATTAAAATGTACAGAACATGCTGCATTTTTACAAACGCAGTCTGCTACTGACACCGCAAAGGCTGCTGGGAAAGAAATGGATTTTTACAGGCACGTTTCAATACACTAGAAATTTTGAGACGATGCAGATTTCTGATGGGGTGAACTTTCCTAATTTGTGGAACCTATTTTGTTTTTAAAACAAGGGGGGAGGCATTTATGGAAATGTTAAAACAAAACAATATGCATAAACCATATATCTACAACATCCCTGAGAAGTGATCGTTAAAAAGAAAAAAAAAAAACTGATCTGCATACTGTGTTGCCTTATGAGCAGCGGCGGAATATGCAAATGTGGTCCTTTTTTTTCTGTCTACGAACACCAAAACAAATGGAAAATACGTTTATTAGCATAGAGATGAGTTTAATCAAATCAGTGGCGAGTACAAATTAGCCACAGGAAATGTAATGAGTTGGGAATTAATTAGCAGCATAATGATAATAACTTCGTCTGCTGATTACCTTGTGGCCATGGCGCTCCCAGTAGACCTTCGGTAGGCTCTCCGACAGCTGATCCTTCTCTGCTCTGAGAGTCCCTGGACTGGAACAGCGCAGTCGACAAGTTTGACGTAACAGACTAGAGGAAGGAGCACTTGCATGAGAAGCAAAAGGAGCTTTTTTTGTTGGAATTGCTGAAATTACAGCTGTACTTGTTTCCCTACTATGTCTTTTTCTCTCTGTCTTCTCTCCCCCCTCCCCCCACGCTACCATCACCGTCCTCAGATGGCCTGTTTGTTTTAATTCCTCATTTGCATGCAGTGTCTGCTGGGATTCCCCCTGAAGGAATTTGCTCTGCATGGAGTCTGGCTGTGAGCACTGAGGTGAAGTCTTTATGTGACTCCAGGTTGATTTTTTTTTTATGTGAGCAGTCCTACAGCTGTGTGTTTTATGGTGTGGTGGTACAGTCTACAGCCACTCACACACACATGTTCCCATACCTCTCAACCATCCCTGATTTTTGCCTCAGAATTATACTCTGTCCCTCCTAAAATTTGTGTTTCCATGACTAAACAGTGGGGACTGTAAGCACAAAATGCCAGTTTAGTTTAATTTATGATATTTAGAAAATCTTCGAGCTAAAATAACCCTTTTTCAAGTGTCCACGACATTTACAGATGAAAAGTACAAACAGTCCAAAACCATACAATGAAACAATTTAATTTACAATTACAAACCCACTTATTTGAAAACAAAGTTTCAGACTTGTTCTTTTTTAGAAAATGCATTTAACACAAAGCCCCTTATTCTACTAGCCTCCTGAGTGGATATCAACGATTTTGAAGATGTGTCTCTGATTTTGGTCCTTTGTCCCTATTTTTTCAAGCCTTGTCCCTGATGAATGAGACAGGAGGTTGAGAGGTATGCTTGTTCCTACACTGAAGCTGCAAAAAAAATCCATCCTGTAAGCCTGTGTACTGTATGTGTTTTTGTGCGGGTATTTCTTCTCACAGTTTATGTACTTCAAGAAAACGTAGCCTTGATTCGAGTGGCTTACAGACTCCGATCCATCACTGGTATTGTGGCCACACAATTAGCAATGAGCAAACATTTTTTTCTGGTTTTGACTTGAACTGATTTTACATAGAGCCCATAAAGATTCTGATGTTTTAATTTTCAAGCCGCATTTCGCACCTTGCGATGTGCCCACATTTGCATATTGTTTAAATGGCAATTGCATGCAAATTACTCATTTGCATGTTGAACCACTAACTGTTTTTTTGATGGGAAGGCTACTCTTTGGATCTGAATCTTAGAACCAACCAGGTTCTATGGGGTTCTTTTTATTTATGTTTTTTTAAAGTCATCCCTACCCATTCCTCCGCATAGGAGTGCATGTGTGTGTATAAGTATATATCTCTCAGCATTAAAATGCATAGTACTAACCATTAAAATGCAGAGTAAATTGTCAGAATACAGTATGTAGCACATTCTTAATTTAATGAATTTCGAGTTTAAGAATAGTGAGCACCATTTCCATGGATTTTCAGAAGTCTGAATGTAGCATTTGCGTCCTTTTTTTTTGGTGGCAGTTGCATTATCTTAAATGTGTCATAATGTATGTGCCCTATTTTCAAACAATGTGACAATTTTAAGACACTTTCTTAATGGCACACACATGGAGCATGTGTCACAATTCTGATGCTCATGCCATTATTTTGTGCTCAGATTGTGGTAATTGCGATATAACTTAAGACCACCTTTTTGCAGTCTAACAGTTATGCTGTAAATTGTGTTAATTGTGAAATAATGTTAGACCACCTTTTAACTAAATACTCCAAGACTCCAATTTATACCTTAAATTGGAATAATGTATGGCAAAATGTATATAGATGTTCAAGAGAAGTACAAGCTTGAACCATTCAGTACGAGATACTACATCATATACACTAGACTCTAGTTATTGTTTAAGTATACTCACTGCTTTTCTCTCTCATTGTATCTCCCATTGTATGTGCCAGTCTCTGGCCTGGGCTGTGCCTAAAAAAGGTCCTTGTACCAGTGCACCAACCTGGTTAACAAATGAGTAAATAAATAAATAAATTATATACCAGAAACAATTTCCAAAATTAAGGATTCTGGAGGAGATCTTTTCTGGAGGTGTAGTATGTATATTGCTAACCTATCTCGTATGGTGCAATTTTTTTCCCAGTCTTAAAAGGTGTCTGGGGCAAAGTGCTAAATGTATGTTCCAATCTATTTCACATCCAGATTAAATCTGACCCCTTACTTTGTGTATAGGAGACTTCTACCTCCCTTTCATCTTTGCCAAAACATTTTCAGTTTTGGGTTCTTGTTGAATGCCTTGGCCTAAAAAGACTAATTCTATCTCAATGGAAAACAGCAAATGTATAATGTTTTTGAGACTGGATACGTTATATGAGAACTCTTGCATTCAGTGAAAGAGTTAGTTATTTATTGATAGGTAATCTTGAGTTGTATGAAAAAATATGGAATCTGTTCAGTAGCCACATAGAATCTGATAGATGTTTTGGAATTATATATTATTTACAATAGTAAACACCCAAATCTAACCCTAGCATAGTAGCAAATGCATGTTATACTTATAAATCTTCTGTATCCTATTTATTGTACAGCTATTCCTGTATATATTGTTAGGTTTTTATCTGCAGAATTCAATACTGTAAAACATTATCAAGGAAAAAAATTAACCACCTCTTTTTAGGTCTAATATTTATGCCTCCAATTATGCGATTACAACAAAAAAAATGCCATAAATCTTTTTTTTTTAAAATAGTTTAAACATCTAGACTTGTTTTAATATTGTGTGGAACATCTTTATAAGCTGAGTGTAAAATGAGAAGTGCTGTGTGACGTGCATAGTTGAGTGGTATGTGTGGCAGTGTGTATGTGTACTCGCAGATGTCCTCTCCTCAAAACTCCTGTCTAAATTTAGTGCCCTCCACTGCAACAAGGACTGTCTCCTGGCTGCTGCTGCCAGGTGTAAGATTCTCCAAATGATTAACTTCCCTGTCGTCAGCTATGGCGGCATCATCTACAGTGCTGCCTCCCAAGTCTACACTAGCCAGGTTGGAACCTCTATATCATGTGTTCTGTCATTTTGCTCTGAGCTGTCCATGTTGCATGTACCACTGTGATCTTTACTTCTCTCTGGGTTGGCCATCCCTGGAGAAACACTATCTCTTGCACTCTGTCCTGCAGTCTTCAAGTTCTGGTCCAACACTCTCCTTGACTATCTTTCATCTCTCGCCACAAACTCCCTTCCCCCAACCTATCTCCTTAGGTTTTCTTTGTTTTCTGTAGAGTTTTTCTCTCCCCGCTCACGTTTGGCAGCACACTCCTCCCCAGCCCCATAATCAACTTTCTCACAGACTTATAGGTCATCCACCACTTATCTGGGATCACTGTCGGTGGGTGGCCAGGAGTGTCCGGCATTCGCTTCCCATCTCCTGGTTTTCTCCCTGGGGATGCCACTGTTCAATGATGTGACCATGCATTCATGATGTTCATCCAGCAGTGGCCTCACCCTCATCCCCTTTCTGGTGCTTTTGACTGTGCTGCTGATTGGTCTCCAGCTGTTGGTGGTCATACTGCAGGACCAGCAGCCCTCTTCCCCAAGGAAGCAGAGCTGTCCTTGGGACACCCAATCCTTTCTCTCCTGGCTGACCCTTGAGGTTCACTCATGCCACAGCAACAGCAAAGCTGCTGATGTAAAGTACAGCACCAGCAATTCACTGATACCAACCACTGCGCTCCGACTATCTGCCGCCTTGCAGTAGGAGCGACGTCCATCGCAGGGGGCTACGCTGTTCATATCCCCAGTTATTTATATAACAAACTCCAGGTCGCACCATGGCAGAAAGGGGGTGGATCACTGAAATGGCAAGATCACAGGTTAGTAAGAAATGTAAGTCGCAGGAGAGGCATGTGACATAAATTCCTCAACAACATTACGGCGGCAAGAATCAGTCAGCACATTAATGGGATACAAACCATTGATGACCTGCACATGTTCCTGAAAGAAAGTTTCCAACATCACAAGTGGTAGCAGTAGGGCTGCACCAGAGGGCCAGCTTTGTCCTTAGACAGTCTAACCCTTGCCCTTTCTTTACTCCTAGATGTCACATCCTTTGGACAAGCAGCTTTGTTATGCAGACGTCTTGTCTTCTGAAACTCCCTCTTCTGATTTGTTCCTCTGCCTCACGCTGGTCCCTAAAAAGACAGTGTCAGAATCTGCTTCATATTACCTGTGTCTGCACCCCTTCCTCAAAATAGTTTGCCTGCCCAGTGTCTCACTATGCCCCTAGTCCTGCTCATCTACCTAACTGTCAGTTACTTGGAGTCACCTCATCATTTGCTTTGGCCCCAGTTTTGTCTTTTATGCTGCCCTGTCCCTGCCACCTGTCCTGATCTTATTTTCCTGCTGATACAATTTATAACATGTTGCTGTTTCACTGCTGATGATTTATTTGTACTTCCTGTTACTCAGTGCTGTAATTACTCCCATGTACTTTACTCCCTAGGTCACACCTGGAAACAAGCTGCTTATACCTCAGCGTGCCTTTCCTGGCCAAAACCTTTGAATACATATGTAAATAGTGTGTGTGTGTGTGTGTGTGTGTGTGTGTGTGTGTGTGTGTGTGTGTGACTCTGTGTGTGTATGTGTGTGACTGTGACTGTGTGTGTATGTTACTGTGTGTTCATGCAGTGTGCATGTTATATATAGGGGATATGACATGGCCTTACTGAAGATATCATATTTATCTTTCTGAGAGGCCACCAAATGTTATGACTTACCAGGCTGAAGGCCTTGGTTAAAGCAATGAAAATGTCTCCTGTGGCTTTGCATTATTCATGGCACTGAAAATGTTGTAGTGAGGTATACTAGGACTGTATCAGTGCCATGATGTTTCCGAAAGCCATGTTGGACATCTGTTACCAGGGAGCTCGAGTCAATGAATGTGTGCAGTTGGTTGTAGACTAAACATTCTTGGACTTTAGCTAGAGTGCTGAGTACGGACACAGGTTGGTAATTCTCTATAGGTTCCCTGGCTCCCCCTTTGTGAACGGGAATCACGTGAGCCACCTTCCACTTATGCGGCACTTTACCTTAAAGTAAGAACATGTTACAGAGCTTCAAAAGTGGATAGTCGGCCCTGTGGTGCAGTGGTGATGTGACCACTTGCTATGCCAATGACCCAGGTTTGGGAATGAGCCTAGGACATTGGAGGGCTGGATTGGGGAGGTGGGTTGAGCACCACCTCAGGATACTCTCCAGCTCAGGGAAGGGAAGGTTGTGCCTCCAATGCAGCACCACTACCTGGGTGACCACAAGTGGCAGCGCAGCTGAAGCCCAGGCTCAGGGAGGGTGGATGCTGGCGTGTGTGTGTGAGCATACATGTTACACTTGGTATTGATGTCATGGTGTCCGGGAAGAGAACAGGGAACCCCCCGACTGATACACAGGCACTGCACTGTTGACCATGGTGCTATCCTGACACCTTACTCTAACTCTCCTGGGGTTGGCCCCCCCTGACTTCCCCACCCTGGGGGGGTGGCAATTCAGAGAAGAACACAGGGCAGGTAAGTCCCGGAGAAGGTGGATGATGGGGCTGGGTGTGAGGTTGGGCTGGTCAGGGTGAAGGGAGGAAAAAGTACACTAATGAAAGAAAAGCTTCACAAGTGGATATACTAGTATAGGGGCAGCAAGCTTTGTATAATTGTGGCTTTAAATCTTCGGCTATATAATGACACATAGGTCCGCACAAACCCCACCCCCTGATGGAGGCTCAGCTAGAGCTGAATTGCTGGAGTGTATGTGGAGAGGCCCAGCTGTGAACTTTACACTACTGTATATTTTCACTTATATTTCTTGTATCAAGCAATTAAAGGAAAACACTGATTGCCTGCCAGCACTCTCCTGCTAAGTGACAATATCTCCAGATAGTGGTTCTATATCAAAAAGTAATTTTTTTTTAACTTAGGTTAGGTATTTATTTATTTATTTTGTTTATTAGATCATCGGTTTACAGACCTTTGAGTTAAAGACTCATTTACAAAGGCACCTTGTCAAGAGAGCAATACATCACAGCAAACAAAACAGTACAATACATAACGCTTAGATTAAAAAAGCAACCAGTGTTACAGGAATTCACTGGTGGTACAAGCTTGGTAACAGGTAGATAACAGTAGTCATAATATAGGTACAATAAGTACCATGTCAAGTAGCAACCAGAGATATTTTATTACATTAGTAATTATATTTAAGTTTCAAACATCACCAGCAAACTTCTGTTTTCAAAGGCTGCTGGCAGCCATCTCATGGGAGTCCCTCGCTTCCTTGTCTGGGGTATGCTAATATGCCCTGCTGACGCAGCACACTGGTCAGTGGGGGCATATTAGCATATCCTGGGTGAGGGAGTGAGTGGCTCCCATGAGATGGCTACCAGCAGCCTTTGAAAATGAAAGTTTGCTGGTGCTGTTTAAAACTTAAAATATAGCTTCCAAAACTAAGTTAGAAAAATTATTTTTTAATATAGAACTGCTAGTCGGGGCCATATAGAAACATAGAAACAGACAGTGATGGCAGAAAATGACCAGGGGTCCATCCAGTCTTCCCAAGTTCCCTATAACTCCTGGAACCTACTGTTTCTCCAGGGTATTAACCCTCCCTGTCCCCTCCCCATTCTCCTCCTCCTTGGACCTGTCACTCCAGATGACCACTATTCCCTTCATTCTATCCCAGACCTTCTTGAATCCCCTAACTGTGTTTGCACCCACCATCTCGACCGACAGACTGTTCCAAGATTTCACCGCCCTTTCTGTAAAGTACTACTTCCTCACGTCCCTCCTGAACCTCCCTCATGTTAATTTCCACTCGTGTCCACGTGACTGTGAGTTGGTATTTAGGGTAAATAGTTTCCTGCACTTCATTTTGCTAACTCCTTTAAGGAACTTGAAGGTTCTGTCATATCTCCCCTCTCCCTTCTGGTTTCTAGTGAGTACATATTTAGTGCCTTGAAGCGCTCCTCATAGTATCTGCCCTGCTGGCCCTGAATAATTTTTGTTACTCTGCTCTGCACAGTCTCCAGTCTATCCTTATCTGTTCTGAAGTGAGGACTCCAGAACTGGGCCCAGCACTCTAGGTAAGGCCTTACCAGGATCTGTAGAGAGAAAGTATTACCTCTTTTCTTCTGATATCAATACCTCTCCCAATACACACCAGCATCCTGTTGGCCTTGCTATAGGTGGCAACTGGGGTGGAGCAAGATGGCGGCAGAGCTGCACTGAGCATCTTGCAGCTCTCTGTTTTTAAGAGCAATCTGCCTTCTCCCCCCTTTTATTTTATTCTTTTACTGTTAATTTGATTTCCCTCTCAGAGAACAAATTTGGATGTGCTGATCTCCCAGTCTCCGTTGGTGACTGGAGATCTGAAAACTTTAGTTTGTTTCTTAGAGTTAGGGGGATAGTTAAGGTTTTAGAGTTAGGCAGGGCTGGGAAGTGAGCAAGAAGTAGGAGCCATCTCTTTTGTTTTTTAGGTAGCAGCCCATGATACCTACCTTGGTTGAGTGCTGGACAAGAGGCTTCAGTTGCTGTTCCTGTTTCAACTGCCATTTTCCTGGGTGCTATGGTCTGGCAGGGGCTCATTGTGTGATGACTGGTGCGCTATCGGAAGGAGGTGCTCTTTAATTCGAAGGGGCCTACCTGATTGAACTGTTACCAGATCATGTGGCTTTGACTTGTCTGCCAATCTATCTGTGGTTGTCACCTGCATCGGTTCAACTGGGCTTATAGGAAGGTACTTCACTCCATCGAACGCGAGGGCTGACTGGGCTGGTTGGTGCCATTTGCTTGTCAGACTTTCCCTGGGAGAACGCGGAAGAGAGGGTGTTCGCCATGTTCATTTCAAGGGGTAACGGTCGAACTTTCGGCTGTAGTCCTTGCTGAAGTGACCCTGGACCTGTTCTATTTCACTGGCCTATTTCCATAGTTTGCTGGCTGCCAGAGCCTGAAGATCATTTTGCCAGCCTGTGGCCTTCCATTCCCCCCCCGTTGGATTATCGTTAAGAGAGGGGGGTTGGATTGAACAGTGACTGTCTGGACTGGGACAAATTCCATATCTTGCAATGAATCTGTTCCTGGACCCCCATGAGCTGGTGAGAGTACTTGAGGGGTAAGTTCCAGGAACACTCCTGCTTCAGCACTTTAAGTATCTTCACTTATAAAATCTTGTCCTGAGGCGGAGGTCAGTGAGATGGCCCTCTGTCTCTAATTTATTGGGCAGTGAGGAATTTCTCTCTTCTTTTAATTTGTTTTCAACGTTTACAGTAACTTTGCCCCATCTTGATTGGGCCCCATTATAAAGGGATCTATGGGCATTGCTCTCCTAAACTGAATGGCTGCCTTCTATTATTTCTTGCCTTTCTTTGGGGTGTTGGGTGGGGGTTGGTTTTGGGGTGTGGGGTTTTAAATGTGAATGAGTGTTTGTGTGGTGAGACTGCTAAGGTAAAGTTTTGTATTAGTTGTGTGGTTGTTTTGTGTGATTGGTATTCTGTTAGTGGTGTACAGGGGCTATCTGGCGAGACATTATGTGTCTGAGGAGGTCCATGGGTCTGGTGCAGGCTAGAATTGTGTATGAGGCATCCCAGCTCTTCGATCTGTGGCCCTTTACCGACCACCCAGCTTCCATAAGGTTGTATAACTGATTATCACCACAGCACATCACTGTCGGGAGATCGGGATTAAGAGGTCCCGTATTGATCGAGTATGGCGGGGTGCCTCGTGCACTACAGATGGGGGTAGAATTGAGGTTATCAGGTGCAGAAGGTGCCCTGGGTGTTGATGGAGCCTAGGGAGAAGACAGACATGCTTGGTTCTCATCCCCAGGGTTCTCACCAGACAGAGTGGGCTAGTAACCAGAAGGGCTACACTATCCACCAGTCCCCTGAGGGCAGTGCTTTGCAATGCCAGATCGATCAGGGACAAAACTGCAGTTATAGCAGACTTGATTTCTTCTGTAGATCTGGCCTGAATCACTGAGACCTGGGTGTGTGATGATGCTGATCCAGTTTAGAGACCGCTGTCCCCCTTGGGTACTCGTAGTGCACTGCCCCAGAGTGGAGCACAGGGGGTGGGGGAGTGGCCATCTGTTTTAGATCTGAACTTGGCTTCACTGTGCACTCTGTGGGAAAACCAGGAGCCTTTGAATGTGTGCTCATACTGTAAGTGGGGGTCTGGGTGCAGGCTGTAGGATTCTCCTGATTTACTGCCCCTCTGGGGCGGCAGGTGAATTTCCGCAGGAGGTAGCCAACTTGGTCTCTATTGAAACATTGGAGTCCCCCAGATGTTTAATTTTGGGGAACTTGGGCTGACAATGAATCCTCTAGGCTAAGTTATAACCTCCTCCAGATGATTTAATCTCTGGGCCTGTCGCAAGAAGTTTCTTCCATGACTCACCAGGGTGGCCACATGTTGGACCTGGTCTTCTCGCTGGGGCTTGAGGTTAGTAACCTCAAGACTGATTGGGTTGTTTGGTCCGATCATTGCATGGTGGAGTTCTCATTTAGGGCCTCCCAAGAGCTCACCCCCTGCAGAGATAGTAAGCTACTGCCCTTTGAGGGGTTTGACCCCAGAGGGATTTCTGGCAGTAGCTGATCTAATTATTGTGGTTAGTGTATGCGTAGGGGGTACGGGCGAGGCTATCATTGCCTATAATAGGGTGATGTTGGCAGCGCTCGACTCTCTGGCACTGGTCTGTGTATGACCCAAATCCTCTCAGTTGAGGTCTCTGTGGTTTAATGGGGATCTCAAGGCAACAAAGATTTTGGGTTGGAGGTTAGAGTGCTGCTGGTGGAGGTCTGGGTTGGAGGTGGACAGACTGTTCCTGTGCTCCCATTATGGTGAGTATCAGGGGCAATCACCCATAAGAAGGCAGACCAACTGTGCTCTTTTGGACTGTAGACAGGCTATTAAATCCAGCCTGTCTACAGCTGCAAAAAAGCCTTTTCCAACACTTTATGCGAAGAGTTTGCTCGCTTCTTCTCAGACAGGGTGTCCACCATCTAGCAGGACATACCACCAGTGAGCCATATTATGGCCAACAGTGGCTGCCTTCAGCATCTGGAGAGCACTTCACCTAGTTGGGGGAAGTTTAAACCAGTGGAGGTAGCTGAGGTCACTCGAGTTGCTCTCGGGCTGAAGCACACATATTGTGAACTGGACCCGATGCTGACACATTTCTTTTTGTCAATAACATTTTCATTAAGTATACATATTAATAAATTACAAATTGTAGCATCAATGCTCGAACATGAAAAACAGTCCATTCTGAACTATAACAGATAAAGAGAAAGCACATAATAATGAAAAAATATCTATACTTATATTACCATAATTATAAGTGTAATATAGCTATCTAAATAATCACATAATGTTTACTTCCACAGAAAACAGAAGGAAACAAGGAGAAAGAAAAAAAAAAGAAGAGCAGAAAGAAAAAGCAAGAAAGAGGAAAAAGAGATAAATATGAGTGGTACTATAGCTCCAGCTTTACATGGGATGTGTTGACACCCTTGGCTCAGTGTTCACCTTGCTTGTCCAGTGCTCTCTCTCTCTCTCTGAGGGTGTCTTCCCAGATGCCTTGAAGGAGGCACTGGTCAGATCACTTCTGAAGAAACCATCTTTAGACCCTGATGTGAAGTCAAATTACTGTCTGATCTCCAACCTCCAATTTTTAGGGAAGGTTGTTGAGAAGGTTGTGGTGCTGCAGCTTGAAGAGCACCTTGTGGCCTTTGATCTTTACGAACCTCTCCAGTCCGGGTTTTGTGCGAGGGATAGCACAGACACCGCATTAGTTTAGGTGCACAATGACCTTCTCAGGGCTAGAGATCGAGGAGAGGGGACAGTGCTTGTTGTTCTTCTCAACCTCTCTTCAGCTTTTGACACAGTAGACCATTGTGTGTTACTCTACCACCTGAGAGAGTTTTATGAATTCACCGGTAATGTCATCTGCTGGTTTGAGTCCTATCTCACAAATAGGAGGCAATGGGTAGTGATGGGGAATTTCTCCTCCTCCCCTAGCCTCCTGTCGTGTGGAGAACTTCAGGGTTTGGTTTTGTCACCAATGCTGTTTGCAGTATATATGCTGCCCCTGGGAGAGCTCATTAGGAAATACAGTTTAGGTTTTCATTTCTATGCGGATGATACCCAGCTGTATTTTTCCTTTGCCCCTGGGACATCCAATGCAGTGGAAGTGCTAAATGAATGCCTTGCTGAGATCAATGACTGGATAGCCTCCAGCTGGTTGTGACCTGAACCTTGATAAGATGGAGGTACTGGTTATGAAGTCGAACAGAGGGCATGTTAGGATGGCCTCTGGTGCAGTAACAGGTTTGTTCCTGGGTCTGTGCCATTGAAGGTATCCTCTAGGGTGCAGGATGTTGGTGTGACCTTTGACAGTGGATTGACATGCGAACCTCAGGTGTCATCTGTTGTCCAGACCAGCTTTTATCATCTTAGGAACATCACCAGGATCAAGCCCTTAGTTCCACCCCTGGACCTCCCCACATTGGTGCTTGCTTTTGTGATGTCAAGGCTTGACTACTGTAATGCACTCTGTCTCGGGAGGTACCCTCCACAGGCTTCAGTCAGTGCCGAATGCAGCTGCCAGGTTCTTCATCGGGCAGTCGAAATACTGCCATGTCACCTCAGTGCTGCGTGAACTGCACTGACTGCCGGTCAGGCGGAGGATCTTCTTTAAGGTGGGCTTGCTCACCTTTAAGCCCTACATGGGCTGGGCCCTGGATACTTGTCTGACCTTCCCATGCCCGCTGCCTCAGTCCACTCCCTCTGCTGCTCCTCTAGGGGCCTCCTTGAGATTCCCAAGATGAGGTTAAAAACTGCCAGCAACAGAGCGTTTAGTTTCACCGGCCCTGTCCTGTGGAATTCGCTTCCACCACCTGTACAGGAGGTCCCTTCAGTTGAGGTATTCAAGGCCCGCCCCAAGACCCACCTGTTTAGTCAGGCCTTCCCAGACACTGTATATTAGATCTTAACCTTGGGATGGCCCCTTTTAGCTACTGTGTTTAGCTTAGGCCTTGTCTATTTATATGGCCTGTTTAAATTTATTGCTGTAATTTTTTACCTGTTCTTAATTTATGGATAGTTTTGTTTTGATGTGTACAGCATCCAAAGCCTCTGGGTTTGTGTGCCTAGAAAAATAACATTTGCCTTGCCTTGCCTTATCGCACTGACTCAATTGCTTAAGTGAATTGCTTATAACTCCCAGATCCAGTTCCTCAGCTGTAGTGCTAAGTCTCTTCCCTCCCATCCAGTACTCCGTCTTGGGGTTCTTTTTTCCTAGGTGCATTACCTTGCATTTTTTTTAAACTCTATTTATGCACCTCCATGTAGGGAACTCTCTCCAGCGACTGCTTGCTCAAGCCTCTACCTCCCACTGTGAAGACCCAATTTCTGCTCCTCATCCTGGACTGGCGACATACCCGGATCTAAACCCCCATGGGGAAGGGCCGTCCTATCCTCCCAGGGTGCTCTATCTAGATTATAGAGTGCCGGCAGGGGGTGGGGACACAGGAGCAGAGAGGGTGAACAGTATTAGGAGTGTGGGCGGGAGGGCAGTGCTTTTGCCTATCCCCACAGAAGGGGATTTTCTACTTAAGGTACTGCCTCTGCGGAGCGCGACTGACAAAGCAACGCTATGCTGCAGCTTCACCCCCCAGCATATGCTGCAATGCTACATCGGTGCCTCTGACTGCCGTCAGTGGTCACTTCCCCCAATCCTCCCTGGGAACAGAGAGCAGTCCACCGGACACTCAATCTCTACCCTCCCCTGCTGACCCCAATGACCCGGGCTTATTCCTGAACCCAGGTTGCTGGCGTGGCGTGAGGTGTGGCATCCAGCGCCTCAACCGTCAGCACATTTTTTGACATTGAATTTTAAGTGCCAGACCTTTGTCCAACCCTCTAGCTTTTGTAGCTCTCTCTGCATTTCCCTTATTCCCTCGTCATTATCCACCCTTCCACATAGGTTTGTGTCATCTGTGAAGAGACACAATCTGCCCTGGATTCCTTCTCCTGTGTCACTAATGAACATGTTGAAGAGAATTGGACCCAGGACAGATCCCTGTGGAACCCCGCTTGTGTCCTCCCTCTCTTCTGATTTAACCCCATTTGCCATCACCCTCTGCTGCCTCCACTCTAGCCAGTCACCCACCCATTTAATTATGGGTTTAGCTGCACCCAGGTCTTCTATCTTCTTGAGCAATTATTTGTGAGGTACTGAGTCAAAAGCCTTGCTGAAGTCAAAGCATAGCAGATCCAGTGTGGCCGTTCTCTAATTCCTTTGTCACCCAGTCAAAGAAAACTATCAAGTTAGTCTGACAAGATCTTCTTGCCATGAAACCATGCCATTTACTATCCTGGAGCCTGTTGCTTTCCAGGTAGTCTATGAGGTTCTCTTTGATCAGTGACTCCGTCAGCTTCCCTACAACAGAGGTTAGACTGACAGGCCTGTAGTTTCCTGGTTGCTCCTGATCCCTCCCCCTTATGAAGCAGTACAATGTCTGCCACCTTCCAATCCCTTGGAACTTTCCCAGATCTAAGTGAGCTGTTGAATAGGCCTATCAGTGGTTCAGAGAAATACAGAATCACACATACCCCCATACGCAAGTATCATGGGCTGTATATGCAATCACTCCTCAGAATATTATAAGTTGGTTCAACTTTTTAAGAAGAATGTGACAAATACAGCAGTTTTCACCACAGTTCGTAAGAGCAAAAGTTATTAGAAGATACAGATACCGCAGCTAAGCCTTGTTAGATTTCATCATCAGTGTGTTTTTTGTCCATATGACACTCTTTAGTGGAATTTGAACCAGCTACCCTAAGTTGGTCTATCTGGATTGGGTTGTGGTGAGCCCAATAGAAACAAAAAACAACTTAGGGTAGCTGGTTCATTCCACTGGGGTGTCATACAGAAGAGGCACACTGATGAGTCCTGGTAGGATGAAACACGTGTCTGTGTCTTCTGTTGGCACTATTTGCAGACTGTGCGAGAGGCCTTTCAGCACCATGCATTTCTGCTTAAAGTTGAACCAGCATAATATTGTGTGGTGATTTGCACATACAACCCAAGATGCTTTGTATTATGGGGGTATGTGTGATTTTGTATTTCTTTGCAGCTTGGTTTCTCCGCCAATGTCCTTTGGGAGTAACCCTTGCCTCAGTGCTTGTGCACTAAGATTCTTTGTCTATCAGTTGTTCAGCCAGCTATACTGCTAATTTCCTGTGTATCCTTGGATGCAACCCATCTGTTTCTGGGGTCTTATCTATCTAAAGGGCAGCCAGATCTTTCAGGACCCTTTAGAAACATAGAAACATAGAATTTGATGGCAGACAAGGACTGCCTGGCCCATCTAGTCTGCCCAGTTTTCCTACCCAGTCCATATATCGCAGTCCCTAACTGACCTTAGGCTTACCTTTTCTTGTCTACTGCTAGTGTTCCCTTATGTCTATCCCATGCATTTTTGAATTCCCCCACCATTTTCACACCACCACCTCTGCTGGGAGGCTGTTCCATGTATCCGCTAGCCTTTCTGTGAAGAAATACTTCCTCACGTTACCCCTGAGTCTACCTCCCTCTAGTCTCATATCATATCACTAGTAAGCAATGGCTGTTTCATTTCTGGGAATCCCTTAGTGGCCTCTTTGATGCCGCTCTCTGCCATGGACCAACAGTCCTCCTTAGTGAAAACTGAGAAAAAGTAGTCATTCAGGATGGCGGCCTTTTGCCCATCCTCCTCCTCCATCACCCTACCCCCCCCAACTAGCATTACGATTCCTCCACCTTTTTTCCTTTCTTCACTAACATAGCTGAAAAACTGTTTACTTTCATATCTGACCCCCTCCGCGATCCACAACTCTGTGTGTGAACATCCATCTTTGCCTCCCTATTTTTCTATAGATAATCCTCCCATTTACCTCCCCCTGCTTTACCTTGCATTAACAGAATAGGAACTAGCAGGAGCATGCCGGCTGGTAAGCAATGTTTTCTTTTAAAGCAGAAACACTTCTCAATAAATACATTGAACATGCAGTTATGCACTGTGTCTGCCTCATACAATTTTCCACAGGGTAGGGGTTCATTTGTTTTGGATGTGTTACTATAGCCTCTGAGGGAGGCTTGTAAGGGAGCAGGACATTTATAATTCACTGATGACTCCACCACTCATGAGTTATGATCCAGCTCACTCGTGAAGAAAAATTGCATATTATGAGTCAGCCAATAGCATATCCCCTATATATTTTTGCTGTTAGGCAGGTGACGCTCAATATTGTGAAGGTTAGGTACATCACAATAGAATACTGAACCAATCAGAGACCAGCTTTCACAAAGCTGATGACATCCCAATATTCCTAAATAGCAGCAAAGCCCGAGATTGAATGCACAGAGAAACAGTAAAATCTCCACGCAAAATAAAGTGTATCACTTGGTGCAGCAAGATTTTCATAATACACTCAGAGCTTTGCCACTCATGAGTTATGGTCTTGTACCCCTCATAACTGAAGATAAATTACGTATATTTCACTTAGTACATTGCCGGGGGCTGAGAGCACCACATCACTGAATCGAAAAACACTAACATTTTGAAAACTAGAATTCTATATTTTTGTACCGTCCTTTTTTTAACATAAGCCATTCAGTTGAAGAACGTTGACAAACTGAAGAAGTAGTAAAAGTATTTTTTTAGCCAATTGTCTGTTAGCCTCTGATAGCCGATGCTGGCTACTGACAGCATTCGGCTAACTGGCACATGGATCGATGAGTCTCTGCCACATGCTGCCTCCTTTCACAGAAACTGACAGGCAGCACCTGACAGGATGGGGCTTGTTTCTGATGGCTGCTTTGCCCACAGCACATGGGGTGTCTGAAGCAACAACACCCAGCTGTCGGAAGAATTGGCAGAGACTTGGGGGAGGGGGGGTTTATGCAGCATTCTGATCTCTCAGTTGTGCAAGGCTTCCAGAATAAATAGGTTATTTTCTGCATTAGCTGTAGACTTCAGGAAGTGCCCTGTGGGAACTGGTAGAGCGTGTGCTCGCAAGAGAAAACATCCTATCATCAGGAACCGTCAGTAAACTGCAAACAGCAAGACTACCAGCCGAAGATGAGGCACAACAAGCACACCCAGTCACGTCCGTGCTGCATTGGCATGTATGGACCCTGGGGAAAGGCTTGCTTAGATCCCCCAGGACTGGGGGATTTTGGACTGATTAAAAAAAGAGAGAGAAGCAATAAAACAGAACAAAGGGACCTAAGTCTAAAATATGCAAGCAGAACAAACCCAATTTAATCTTGAATTAAAAAATATATGTATAAACACAGGGTGGGATCACATGAGATGTGTATGCGATCATGTGATTGTTTGTAGGGGTTGTGCATTGAGGATGACATGGGTTTATTGGTTCATGTGAGCATATGCTTGGTGGTTAAATATGTATGTGAAGGGGTTTCAAGAGCAAGTTGGGTTATTACATGAGTGTGCTGGGGGTGTAACATGAATGTGTGGGGCCATTAGATGGATGTATTGAGATATGAGTGTGTGGGGGAATTACATGAATGCATAGGGCAATACAAGTGTGTGTGTGGGGGGGGATATATTACATGATTGCATGGAGGTTTTCGTGTGTGTGTGTGTGTGTGTGTGTGTGTGTGTGTGTAAGTGTATAGTGTACAAAGATGTAAGCTTATTACATGAATGTGTGAGGTTATTACCATTCGTGCTTTTAGGGGTAATGCATGAGTATGTGGGAGGTTATCACATGAGTGAGAGTATATATCATTTGCTTTTAGGGAAGTCAATGAGTGTGGTTGCACAGTATGTCAAGTGACTAGGTGAGCGGGAGTCACATGAGTGGGTGCATATCTCATGACTAGGTGAGTGGGAGTGACATTAGTGTGGGGTGTATGTCACATGATGACTATAGGTAAGTGGGAGTCACATGAGTGTGGGTGTACAGTGCCGCTTGCCAGGATGAAGAACAGCATCACAAATTCTGTTAGTGATATCTTACAGAATACTGCAGGAACCAATGTAATCCTGCGGTAGAGATTCCAATTTGTCATGCAGGAAATTGTGACATCTAATTACAGACAACTTCATCTTGCCTGTGTATCAGTTGACTGCAGGAGTGTCACATGAGTGTGAATACATGTCTTATGATTGCCAGGATGTCACATGAGTGTGGGTGTGTTATATGACTGCAGGTGAGTGGGAATCACATGACTGTGAGTGTCATATGATTGTGAGGGTGTTACATGAATATGGGTGTATGTCACATGACTGTAGGTGGGGCCCACAGGTGTGGTACAGTTGTGAGAGGGAGGATGTTGGCACAAGGGCATACTGGCGCACTTGTGTGTGCATGCATTTATAGTTTCTGGTGCTAGTGTCTTGGGGGCGCAAAACTGGAGGAAAGCACAACAATGGTGTGCAGAAAGATGGACCCAGGAGACAGTCTCAAGCCCTAAGCCCCCCCACTGCCTACAGCTGGTGACACAACTCTGGTAGATGGTCCCCACACCTCTGGTCTCATCTCAGGGAGGGGCAAGATGTGGTGTACTCTGGCAGGGGGTTGGTTGGGAAGTCACCACAAAAAGAGCTGCCTATGATATTAGCCTGACTGAGACTGGAAGCTAAATAAAAGGAGCTGTTCAGACTGTGTCAGCCTGGCAGAGACAGGAGGCTGAACAAAAGGAGCTGTCCGGATGGTATCAGAAGGAACTGTCCGGATGGTATCAGAAGGAGCTGTCTGGATGGTATAAGCCAGGCTGAGACAGGACTCTGAACAGCAAATTAAAGAAAGAATTGAAAGAAAAAAAAATCAGGTACTAGTCCTTGTGTGTGTGTGTGTGTGTGTGTGTGTGTGTGTGTGTGTGTGCGCCTGTCTGTATGTGTCAGTGTGTGTGTGTGTGTGTGTGTGTGTGTGTGTGCCTGCCTGTGTGTGTGTGCGTGTGTCAGTGTGTGTGCCTGTGATCGATCACTGTAAGGTGGTTGGTAATGTCACTCTGGGCAACAATGGTAGATGAGCCAGAGATCTAAGCAGTCCTTATTCACCATCCAAAGTTCATAATGGCAGCTAGGGAAACAAACTACATGCATTTATATTTGCAAAATACCTTACTTTCAGTTGGAATTCTGATAGATTGTTGTCCATTTTATTTATTTATTTATTAAATTTTGATGACTGGGTAGGCCCACTGAGCTCTGAAGGTCCCTTTTTCAGGGGCGACAGGGAAAGACATTACATGGAGAAATACAGACAGGGAAAAGGTTACAGAGTACATACAGATAATTTATAGGTTAGTCATTCTTGGTGTTTTTGCAGTGCGTAATGGTATACAAGCTGTAATGGCATGGCAAGGCCCTAGTACATTTGTTAGTTAGCGTGATTAGAGACAATGCTTTACTAAAGTTGAACAAGTGAGGGGTTAGCATTAGTAAGGGGGGGGGTGGACTTTCAGGTGTCCTGACAGTGGCAAGTGCTGGCTTCAAGCATGTGGGCCTTGAGCCTGGTATGGAAGTTCAATAGAGAGGGGGCTTCCTGTACCACTGGTGGAAGTTTGTTCCACAGGTAGGGGGCGGTGAAGGAGAATGACTTGCCGCCCGCGTTGGTCCTGACCATGGGGGTTTCCTGCAGAGTCCAACCTGAAGTCCTCAGGGTCCAAGGGTTGTTCTTGGTGGAAAAAATAGCTGCTAGGCTGGGTAGAGTGGACGGGCTGAGTAAAGCAGGGGGTATTGGAGGTGTGCAGCAAATGAAGACCACTGTAATTGGGCTAGTGTATCACAGCGGTGGCTTCTGGAGTGATCCTGGGTAGCGAACTGAGCTACCTTCTTGTACAGGATCTGCAGCCAGTTGACCTCCTGCTTGCCATACCTTGTATTACAGGGGCAGCATAGGTCAGTGTGGGGAGCAGGACACTGGAGGCAATGGAGAGCCTAGCTTCTGGCATACACTGGTCCTCTATCTGATACAGAATGCCTAGTTTACAGTGGATGATCTTGGTCACTTGGTCAACATGGTTCTTATAGGTGAGACCTTGGTCAAGTGTGAGCCCTAGGTATTATAAGGAGGCCACTACTTCAATTCTATTCCCTGCGAGTTAGCTAAGCTGTAGGGAGTTGGTCCTGTCTTGTCCCAGGGATCTGGGTCTGAACAGCTTGGCTTTAGTTTTGCCTGCATTTAGGACCATTCTGTTCATTTTTAGCCAGGTCTCCAGTGATGTTAGGTCAGCTTGGAGTAGGGGACCAAGATCCACCAGGTTATCCACAGAGTGGTAGATGATTGTGTTGTCCGCATATTGTACAACTGAGCTACCCCCGCAGTGGAGGTTTAGGTCATTTGTGAACAGTGAGAACAGGAGGGAACCAAGGATTGAGCCCTGTGGTACTCCCTCTTTTAGGGGTAGTGGGTCTGATAGCGCTGCCTTCCAGATGAACCTCTGTGTGCGGCCAGATAGGTAACTCTCGAATCACTTGAGGGCCAGAAGGTCTAGGCCAGTTTTGTTCAGCTGGACTAGCAGGAAGCTGTGGTCAACAAGGTCGAATGCCTTGGACAGATCTATGAATACTGCGCCAGAAGGGGTCCCCTTGTCCATAGCACTGAGCACGTCTGTTGTGAGGTTTGTGGGGGCAGCGTCTATGCCATGGTTGGTTCTAAAACTGTGCTGGAAGGGGGCTAGTTGTTGGTGAGACTCCAGGTAGTCACAGAGTTGGCTATATATTAGCCTTTCCTGAAGTTTTGCAAGTAAACAAAGTAGGGAGATTGGCCTGTAGTTGCTTGTGTGTTCTCTGGAGCCACTCTTGTGGTTGGGAACCACGTTTGCCTGTTTCCATTGGTCAGGAACGGTTTCCTCCAGCAGGGGTGTATTAATGAGCCAGGTCAAGGGTCTGGAGAGGGATTGGGCTCCATTCTTGAGTAGCCTGGGATTGATCCCATCAGATCCTCCTGAGTCTTTGGTTTTCTGGGCCCTCAGGAGGGTTTGTACCTTTTTTGTCTTGACCAGTCTCAGGTGAAATAAGGGTTGATTCAGGCCTGGGGGCTCAGTCATATTTGGTGCCGGAGTGGGAGTGGGTAGACTGGCTTTGTATGCGTCAAGATCGGTGAAGTGAAGGTTGAGGGCTGAGGCAATTTGTGGGCAGTCACTCACTAGTTTACCATTGACCTCCATAGGGCCAGGTTCTGCCTTGGTGTTGCCTCTAATCAGCTTGTTGATGTGAGACCAAAATGTTTTGGGCTGCCTAAGTTGCTTTTTTGGAGGCGGATGACATACTCCCTTTTCGCAAGTTTAGTGGCGCTCTTGCATTTGTTTCTCAGGACTTTGTATGCTACAAGGTTGGCAAGGAGAGAGGATTTCTTGAACCTCTTCCAGGCCTTGTCTCGGTTGATCATCAGGGCTTTTAGGGTTGGGGAGATCCACTTGTAGCAGCTGCCTTTTGCTATGAGCTTCTTCAGTGGGGCAAAGAGGTTGGCTGCCTTAATTAATGAGTTATGGAAGTATTCTAGTGCCTCATCCAAGGTAGAGAGGAGCCTTTCCTTACAATGTGTACTTTCACCTGAATGACATGGAAGCAGTAATGGCAATGCCATGGTTGCCAATACCCATATACTGCCAGACAAACAGTACCCTCACATAGGAATGGCAAACTGCCTCGTCACTAGCCTTCTCAGGGACTTGCTGGTTATTCACCACTTAGCTACGACCACAGTGTGGTGGGTGACCTGCCCTGCCCTGTCAGTTGTGCGTGGGCCAATTGGGGGGTTGCTAACACGACTCTGGCAGACTCTTTCTCTTCTATGCTTTTTCTTCCACTGAGTGTGCTGCTGCTGTGCTGTGACATGCACACATACATGTTGGTCGACAGCCTGTCCCCCTGTATCGAGCACTGCTACACTGCCTTTCAAATTCCATGAGGTGGCAGTCACTGAGAAGGATGCTGAGTCCCCCCCACCACCCCAAGGGAGGAGAGACGTCCATGGAACACTCAATCCTGCCTCCCTTGGCTAGTTCTCCAGTGACCCAAGCTCATTCCTGAATCTGAGTTGGTGGCATAGCAAGCAGTAGCGCTACCAATGTGCTATTGGGCCAGCGCAGTTGAACGCATTTCTGTTTTGAAAATAACGATGGTCCTTTTAAAGAGCCTGATCTCTGTATTTAACATGGCTTGTTGGACAGAGATATAAAATATAGATGAAACAAAAGATAAGCAGACAGACAGACGGGCAAATAAAGAAGCTGGAAAAAAAGGAAGTATTTACTCAGAGACAGTGTAGCCTAGTTGTTAGAAGATAAAACTCCGAACCTGCAGATACCCAGGTTTGAATCCCTCTCCAGTGCCATTTAACTTACTGTGAGACCATGAGCAATCTTCCACTATTCAGTAAAATGTTTTAAAATACAGTATTCAGACATAATTCTGCTTGTATTTCATTCATTTTATGTAGTAAGCACCATCATTCTTTACTATGGAAGACATCTGTGTGAAATCCGCATCTGTGTGTCTCAGATTTCATCTGTATCTCCTGCTTTTCCCGCTGCTGAAGTCATGACCCTCTGTCTGTGAGGTTGTCTGTGCATTGCTCCTGTTGTACATTGTAACCTGCCGGGTCATACCTGAAAATAGGCAGCTCACATGTAATGCACTTACCTGGATAATAAAATCTAAAACTAACTAACTAACTAACTAACTGACTGGTAAGGGCTGGCTAAGACCCTGTCCCATTTGTTATACAGAGAGAGTTAAAAGCAATGATCTATTCTGTCATCTCTTATTCTGTTACTTGTCTGTCTCTTGCCTGTATGATTATGCAATAACATTTTCCTTGTACAGCATTGGAATTGGCCACTCCAATGGTCCTACAATTCCCCCCTGTTTTCTCCCTTTCTCACTTGCTGTTCCAAGTTGCTCTTTCTTCCCTTGCTCCTCTGTGGTTAAAATATATATGAAATTGTATGTGAAACTGGGATCTGTTTGGTTTGCATATGTGTATAGTTATATTGTTAGAGTGATTGCACAAAGCTATTTGGAACTCAGGGTTAACCTTGTGATGCAGTTTGACCTCCACAGGCTCATTTGCAGAGATGTCAATAGATCATCAATTCTTGGACACAATGGTCTATTTTGTTGCACCAGCAGGAAAGAAACTGGCAAATTGCTGGTACATTTTGTGAGAAACAGGAGTTGTATCTTAACGAGCTCAGGATACAGAAGTTAATTGCCAGAAAAAGACAGTGGGCTTGTTCTTCAAAGAGCTACTAGATTGGAGCTTGTTGCACTGATCCATGGCTGCAGCAAACTCTGGGTGCATCAGGGACAATGCACCTGATTCTAGTGTAATGGGTCCCTGCACTGAAGTCCCCAGAGTTGCTACAGTCGGAGTGGTGCAGCAAAGATTTGGTGCACCAAAGGGGTTTGATGGAAGGTCCCATCAACCCCCGCCTGGTGCAATACTGGCCCAGACCCACAATGTTGGGGGGGAGCCTGTGTGGTACACAGAAGATGGAACTGTGAGGTTGCCAGTAGAGGGCAGCATGGGCACAGCAGGGTGTGGGAGGGTATATTGGTGGCACTGGGTCAGTAGTGCTCTGTACAGTGCCACACAGCTGTGGACAGGGTAATGACGTATGTAGACATTGACCATCTCCCAGACCCCCTGATGCTACAAGCCTTGCCAGCTGTCCCATATCACACTACCATCAGGACATGTGGTGCCAGTCCAGGACTGCATGAGATGAGGTGCTATTGTGGGACAGGGATGTACCCTGGGCAGCACCACCTGCCCCTGATGCACAGTCCTCTGTGTGCTTCATACTGCTGCTACAGAGCTGCAGACAGGTTAAGGACATATGCAGGCACTAACCAGGTCCCAGACCCCCTGATGCTACCAGCCCTGCCAGCCGTCTTGCATCGTGCTATCACTGGGATATGTGGTGCCAGTTCAGGGCTGCATGGGATGAGGTGCTGTTGTGGGACAGGGACGTATTCTGGGCAGCACCACCTGCCCCTGATGCACAGCTCTCTGTGTGCTTCATACTGCTGCTATAGGTGCCATAACAGTTGCGGTACATGGGAATTGTACTTCAACTGCCAGGTGCCTTAATGAGGTCTGGCAGATGGCATGTACAGTACCTGCCCACATATAATGGAGTATGGATGCACAGTCCCTGCCACTGTACTCTACCATGGTGGAACAGTGCACTGATATGTCTTGTGGGTGGAAGCATACTGTGCAACACCCACGTATCTGATGGTGCCCCTCCCTGACTGTGTAGCAGACCATCAGCATGGCTCTACCTGTATGAGGCCACCATGGTATGGTTCCGTTAGCAGGTCCTGTACATGCCATCTGCCAGATCTCACTATGGCACCTGGCAACTGGTGTGCCCTTTCCACCAGCCACAGGTGTTACAGCACCTGTAGCAGCCATATGAAGCACACACAGAGCTGTGCATTGGGGCAGGTGGCGCTGCACAGGGTACGTCCGTGTCCCACAGGAGCACCTCATCCTGTGCAGCCCTGAACTGGCACCACATATCCCAGTGGTGGCATGATGCGGGACGGCTGGCAGGGCTGGTAGCATCAGGAAATCTGGGACCCGGTTAGTGCCTGAATATGTCATTACACTCTCTGTGACTCTGGGGCATTGTACAGGGCATAATCGACATGGTGCCAGCAGTGAACCCTCCCATGCCCTGTCATGCCCATATCACCCACTAATGGCACCCCCACTGGTCTGTCTGCCATGTACCACACACTCACAGCCCCCCGCCCCCCACTGTGGCAAACTCTGGACCTGCGGTGCAAGGGCTGTCAGACCAGCTCATGGCCGGTCTAACCTCAGCCCCGACTTGCGGCCATGGCAGGGCTTCCAAAATCCCAAATCCCATATAAGATGATGCTGCAGCCCCACCATGGTGCAATCCCCATTATGCCTTGGCACACCACCACTTCTGGTGCACGGGTGGCGTGGGGCTGGCTTGATGCACAACATCCCAATTTTGACACAGCCTGTGTTTGAAAATCTTGATTGTCGCTACATGTAGCGCAGGGTGCCACTTGTGTCAATTTCTTTTTGTGCAGGCACTGTCAGATGTCGGCCTTTGAAGATCAAGCCCATTATATATAAAGAGAGTAATCTTTTGTTGGAGAGAGAGAGAGAGAGAGAGACAGAGATATTTAGATTTAGAGATAATTAATATGTATACCCTTGAGGAAAGAAGGGAGAGGGGGGACATGATAGAAACGTTTAAGTACCTCAGTGGAATCAACAAAGTCCAAGAGGGTAGCATTTTTCAGAAAAAGAGACTTGCAAGAACAAGGGGACACAATTTAAAGATAGAAGGAGGACGGTTCAGGGGCAATGTGAGGAAGTATTATTTCACAGAGAGGGTAGTGGATGCATGGAACAGCCTTCCTGAGGAGGTTGCGGGGGTCTAAAACTGTGGGAGAATTCAAGAATGCATGGGACAGACATAAGGCAATTCTTGTGGGAGGTAGGAAGAAATAGGCTGTTGGTTAACTAGGATCTGCGGCCTATCCTGTAGGTAGGGAAATGGGCAGACTAGATGGGCCTAGCGGTCCTTATCTGCTGTCAAATTCTATGTTCTATGTTTCTCAGAGGAAAGACTTTTTTTTGTTTGAACTGCCTGTATAAAAGCTATCCTAAACAATTAAATTTTTTTTGTATTTTATTCTTATTGATAATCACAGAACGCTACTTGCAAATATTATAACTTCTCCTGGTTTGCCTATGCTTCCTGACCTATGCCTCGATGACACTAACTAAATAATACTTTCCACAGCAAAAGATTCTAATGTCACAAAAAGAGAAGTACGACTTTCATGGAGGAAAAAAGCAGGAGGAGGAGCAGATGATGCTGGGGGGGGGGGCAAAGAACCTGTTATCATGCAAATGCCCTCAGTAACATGTCACCATGCTCCTACACCCTCAGGTCCCAGCATCAGGCACTGCTATCTACCCCTACATGCCACACAGAACTGGGAGAATTCACCTATTTCTGCTTTGCACCTAGGTATTGGATGAAATCATACATTGTAGGTTGATACTTGTCATTGGTTATATATAACTTACTATACATATGTTCTAAGTTACTGTATATAATGTACATGTGTGTATAATACTTGTAGTTCTTTTTGTACTTGATATATTTACTTTGAGTACTTTTAGAATAACACATTTTAGATTTGTAACTGGAAAAAGTGCAATGGTATCCCTTGTAAATGGTCTCAGGCTCAGTTGGAAATACCTTATTCATGTTGGCTTGAATGACATTTTACTAAGACTCATGCTACTACTATTTGTGTAACAAGTTTGGAATCCTGGACTGCCTTATTGCAATTAAGAAATGTGTCCTTTTAATAAATGTGATGTATTTTTTAAACATATTTTTGTTGAGCTACTCTCAGCTAGGCTGTTGTGCTAGGTTCCACCATCAGAACACACCCATGAAAACACCACCGACAATTAGAGTGCCGGCAAACAGGCAACCACAAACCATGCGCTGCACCGACAGTACACATATCAGGAAGGTTGACCGTCGATGGCAGCACAGGTGAGGTGTGTACACCACCGAGTCATGCACATCCTCCTGCCGAGCACCAGCAGGGCAACCAGAAGGGTGATGACAGCATCTGACATCGTGGGCAATAGCGCATCCATCAAGGTGCCCCTGCTGGACCCAATGACACAAGAGGAAGGGCACAAAGGAAATGCGGCCACGGCACCCACGCCTGACAACCATCTAGGGACGCAGACCAAATGCCTGCCCAATGGTATACGGCCATCGACAATGCCCCCCAGCCACTGGAACTGGCCTGGACAACCACTGTGCCGACAGTGTTCGGGGGAGGCTCCCCATGTGGACACGGCCCAGTGCAGTGGCCTGAAGCTTGGCCACCTAGCCAAGGGTGGCACCAACACCATGGATGATCATGGACCCCCCCAAGTGTATATGCAGCAAGTGTGACACTGAGTGGGTGTGCCAGTGCACCACAGATGCCATTGCAGCTATCATCAGTGGGCTGCTGGTATACAGGTACACCACACTGGGCACACCAAGGGCAGCACAGAATGCAGCATAGGGACCTGCACCCAGCCAGATGCACTGGGAGTCAAACTGCTGTGGAAGTAACAGGCTCCTGGGGGCCACGGGGACAATGGGGTGTTCACTGGACGCTAGCAACTCTGCCACGGCCCGTAGGTGTCAGACCCCCACTACATCACTGGTACAGAGATGTGCCACCCACAGATGTGCATGTCAGGCTGTGATGGACGCCACCTGCCAGACACCCTGTTTGCATGGTGCTGTGCATGTGGTTTAGCTCTTTTTGTTTTTGCCGGTTTGCCAGTGGTGTAACGCCGGTGGTGAAATGCCGACACTCTGATCACCTAGAATCATTGTGCTGGGATAACAGACCAGCTGAAAGTACCTCTTGGCCAATCAGGAGCCAGCATTCTTTTTACCCATTTCATAATATAATACTTTCTTCCATTTTATTATTTGTGCCTGTTTGTTACGTTTGAAAATATTGAAATGTGTTTACATCTCTGCCTGTTTTCCTGATGTCTTTATCTCACTGTAACCTTCTGCTTCGTAACTGAAAATAGACAATTTCTTTGCTTAGTGTACTTACCTGGTTAACAAAAACTAGATCAATAAATCATAAAAAGTGATGGGAATTAAATACAGAAAAATAACAAAATATTAGTTGAATTGTGTTGGAATCTTATTTTTAAAAATGTTTTCCTGGATTCTGGTAAAATTCTTTAAACTCCCCTGTGCATCTGCTTCCCTAGCTGTAAAACTGGGTAGAAAAAAGATCCCACTGATAATGAGATACTGTATCTCAGCAGGGCTGTCTTGGGAAAGAAATTGTAATAAATCAATCAATCACGCTTAGGTAACAACCTATCCAGGGCATCACAGCTGGTTATTGCCAATAGCACCTTGTTGCCTCTCATACAATATGCTACCCCTGCTCCCCAGTCCACGAGAAGCACTGAACTTTAATAAGCTTAACATGCTTTATAATAAGATTGGCCCCTTTGCTCTGGTTACTCAACTGGAGTGCACCACTGTGATGTTTTCCACTCCCTGAATTGGTCTTCTTTGGGAGGTAGGCTCATGTATCTGCTCCTCTCCCTCACTTACAAAGTTGTAAAGGGTCCTACCCTTCCCTGCCTCCAAGATAGCCTGATGCCTAAACCATTAAGGAGAATGCTGAGATCCTCTGGCTGTTCACTATTAGAAGTACTCAGGGTCAGCTCTAGTGCAGGGGAGAAATCCTTTGCCAACTCAGCTCTTTCCCTGTGGAACACTCGCCCTACTTCCCTCCTGAACTGCTCCTCCTTCGGAGGTTTTAAAAAAGGGCTTTAGGTGTATTTGCTTGAGCGCAGCCCATGTTCCTGCAATCGCTGACCTGTAGCCACTGCCTTTTCTCAGTTCCCTTGGTTTGCCCTTCATGATGCTATGCCACTGAATGTACTGATCGATCTGTATTATGTTCCACTGCTGTCAACTGTGGTACCTCTCCTGTATGAATTCTTTTTCGCTCTGGCTTTGTGTTCTTGCTTGTTTGCTAATCTCTTGTACCCCTGTATATTTATTTTGGTAGTATGTGGTTCTGTATATTTCTATAATGTACTTATGCATTCACTGACTGTATAATTCTACTATGTGCCTGTGTAATTAATCCCAGGATGCTCCTGAAAAAAGGACTTGTCTCAGCGGGCCCACCCAGCTAACAAAATTAAATTAATAAATAAATGATGACATAAATAAATGTCTTGGCATACTGTATGATGGGAGATTTAATATTGTTTAATTAAATAACTATTATCACTGCTGGCTGCATTTCACCACTTTTACATTGCAAGCTAAATTCAGTAGTATTCCGTATTGACTGGGATAACATCAGAGGCATTGTGAGAAAATGGGGCATCATAAACAGCGAACCCAGCTATATTCTTAACACGTACACTTATATGCATGACTGGTTCAGATGATAGAAGCAGGTCGCAGAAAAAAAAAATCCACTGTAATCACAAACCTTTCCACCATCAACATGAGTACGCAGGTTGTCCCTGAGCAGCTTTGCCCTTCCTGTAACCCCCCTGCCCCAACTGAAAAACAACAGCATGGGGAGCACAAGGGACTTGGCAGGTGCTACGTGGAACTACCTGCTGAACACAGGACTGAATTACAGGCTACTAGGACTGTTTACTCTATCACTATTTTTTTTCCAGGTCACATCTGCCTGTGTATTTCCTCTGTAAACCTAGGAACATTAAACAACTAGACAGCTGTAGAGCTCGCATTCAGCACCCTTCGTCTCGGACAGCTCCAAGACAACATTGCTCTGGGCAGGTTTGAATATTCGAGAACAACAAGTTTCACTGCAGTGGGGCAGGTTGTTCTCCATTATAAAATGATGGCTGGAATGAAATGGTGCATGGTGCATTCTGATTGGCTGATATGCATCCAGCATAAAATAATTTACTTGACTCTTTCAAGAACAGGGTTGTCAGGACACCAAGGGGTTCTTGCGATGTCATGAAGCTCGTGTGACCTAGTATTGTTTTTACTTTACTTTTTGTTGGTCAGGAAAGGAGGGCTAGGCAAGTCTGCCTATTTCGAGGCTTGTCCTGGTTTGGGGGGGGGGTACAAATGCAATCTGACATACTGAATTAGATTAAGCTGCTTGTGGTGTTTTTAGTGAATGGGAGAAATGTGGCCAGGACAGCAGGGATATTCCCTTACTCTTTTCAAGAAATGCCACAGGATGTTTAACGTTCACCCGAACAACCACCAGAACAGGCATGCAGGACCTTAGTTTAATATCTCATCTGAAACATGGCGCCTCAGGAGTGCAGCACCTCCCTGATGCCACACCACAGTGTCAGTATTGAAATTTACTCCAAGTTCTCAGTGTGGGGCTACAAACCACAATCTTCAGATCTTCTGGCCTCATAGGTGAGCGTGCAACCTGCTGAGCCACTGACACTGCTGAGAAGACACCTAACCATACTGTTATAAACATATGTATGTTTTAAAGGAATCAGAAAATGATTTTTTTTAAATAGTGATTTTTCTGCTCTGAGCTTGGTCAACCCTCTCTGCCATAGCCCACCATGAACTGGAAGCCAGCTTCTGCCAGTACTCACTGACCATGTTCCCTCATGGTTCATCCCCCATGCCAGGTCCAGGAGGGTGAGGGCCATCCCTCCCCCCTCTGAAGCACAACCTAGTGGGGCAGAGAGCACCAGGCAGCAGTGTGTGTCTGGAGTTAACCAGATGTCATCTGTCAGCTCTGTTTTCTCCACTCAGCTGGCAGTGTGCAGTGATGCAGTTGGGCATGCATTTAAAAGCATGCACACACCATGCATCATGCCGCCGGCTGTCCCACATTGCTGGCACACCTGCGGCCCTGCCACCACACTGCCACATGGCAGCAGCACTGCTAGTTCCACCTCTCCGGGAGAGGAGAGCAGAGCAGTCTGGTGGATGCTCAATCCTCTTCCCCTTTGGCTGACCCCCAGCAGCCCAAATCCACTCCCGAACCCAGGCTGCCGGTGTGGTCGGAGGTGTAGCACCCAATGACTTGACCCTTCATGCCACTGGGCCAGCTCAGGAAATTAATTTGTAATGTGCAGCTGTTTATAATGTTTTTATTTTCAGAAATGATATTCCTCAGCCAGCCCGGTGGCACTGAGGGTTGAGGCACTGGACACGACACCTTGCGCCATGCTGGCGACCTGGGTTCGGGAATGAGCATGGGTCATCAGAGGTCAGTGGGGGGAAGGGAGAGGATTGCAAGCAGCTGCTGGTTGGCAGCCCTCCACCTCAGGAGGGAGAACTTGGTCTCCTCAGAGATTGGCTGCCCCCTGTTGGAGGCCGGAGTGGCTGTGTCACTCTGAGGAGTGCTGGCATTAGGCTGAGGGAGGGCAGAAGAGGCTGGTACTAGAGCTGCAGTGTGCATGTGCACCTCCACACATGTGTCACTGCTTTCAGAGTCTCAGGAATAGAACTGAAGGGGATAAAATGGAGGAAATATCAGGGGCCACCCAAGGATGAAGCCTCTGGGCTGGCTCTGGGGTTCCGCCGGGGCGCGCATAGCTCTAGAACCCTCGAATGACCTCGAGTCCAGTAGGCTGGTAGACAACCAGGCAGCCTACCAAGGAGGATAAAGAAAGCTGTAAAAAAATAAGAAAAAGAGCTGATATTCCTACCCTAAAAATTATTCATCCTTAACCGTACCAGAACTAAAGGTAATGCGAAAGACTGTCTTGTATTCCTTTTATTTTATGGACAATATTCTGTTCCATTATCTCCGTGGTACAAAGAATTTAGAGTCCTGCCTTTGTTACTGCTTGTAATCAGAATTCTGAGCACTGCTCTGATAGGACAACAGCTCATGGACAGATTCTGAATCCATGCAGTGGCATAATCAAAACACCATATTCCTGGTTGCATGAAGGAAACTGTACAGACCTTTACCCTTATAAATAAAACAATTAAGCATTGAGACATGACTGGGCATGAGGTATTGTGGGATTTAGTGGTGGTAGTAGTAGTAGAAGCCTTATTTATAAGGTCCCTTCCTCTAAGGCTCAGGGCACCAGACAAAAATGACAGGCAATCAACAGATAAAAGCAATCATAAATAACTTTATGCTCTGAAAGCATATTTACTTAAGCCTAATGTGGTGTGGCGTGAGGCATAGTTGAGAACTTAAAACCACCTGAGAAGTGAGTAAATCACACAGACCCATGCTCTGGCATGCCTTAAATGATAACCCACCAAACACTGAACTATGTGACTGATTTTCATTTAGAATGCTTCAGTAGCTAAAATACCTCTTTATCTATAAGGTAATGTGACACTCTGCCTATCTGCGCATTATTATATTGCATCATATTTGTGATATAAATGTATGTTCTGTGAATTTCTGCTGGGAAAATAAGGCAACCAGCAGAATGGCACCATGGGGGCTGGAATTTCAAAAGGGTGGTGAGGAGGGATGGTCTCTCCAGGACCCAGTGGAAACTCCAATTAAAGGAGTAATCCATCCATAATTTGCAAAAAACATATGTTATGTGGAGTATTTTGATCTGTATGTTAAGTCCTAGTGTGTCCTTCCCTCTGTCTTCTATTAGGAGTTTTTCCTAAATTAGCCTGCTAGCTGTATGGTAGTTTTACGACCCCTGGGGATCTCCATCACAAATAGGTTTATTGGCTTTCTTTCTCCTACGATGCACCCTGTCTCATGTGACAATGATGTAGCCATGCCCTTAGATTTAGCATGTGTACTGCTTTAAAATCAGTTTAAAATCACTTCACAACAGCAGAGCTTTGTAACTATTCTTATCCAGGGAGCACAAATGGCATCAGTTACAGTTTAAGCAGATACCTGAGAACAAGCTAACTGGGGTTTCTGTAAGACAACAGTTACTAAATATCTCTAATTCACTATTTTTGTTTTCTATGTGCATCAGGTCTAGCTAGCAGGAGTATTTTAATTTTAAAACTTTTAATTTTATCAAACTATACATGACCATAAAAGCACAGAAACTGCCCAGATTATCAGTGCTATAATTTATTAATAAAGACTCTAGCTGTTTTCTTACAGAACCCCCACTCAGATGTCAAATATTTGCTAAACTGTAAATGCAGGTATCAGCATTCTGTTGACAGTTTGTGCTGATTTTGCTCTGTGACAAGATTTTCATATTTTTATTTTATTGTGATTATTTTTTTTACAAATGAAGTGTATAGTATGAAGCTGCAGCCTAGAAACTGCTAAATACTTTGAAGTCAGCTTTTCACCTGCCTGCGGTATGGCATGAAAGCAACAGGATGACAGTGACTATTCCAGCTACACATTTGATTCCATTTTACAATGGTTCACTGCACTACACATTTAGTGTATCACACTTTTTCAAATAATAAAATAAATATTCTCCAAACTAAATAACTCACACATACATATTTTTGTACCTTATTAAAAAGACACTTCACATTTGTAACAAAAAATAAATAAATAAATGAAAGTGATACCACAGAGCAAAGTCAGCCCTAACTCCCAGTTCCTTCTAGTAGAATGATGGTACCTACATTTATGGTTTAGCAAATACTTGAGAGTTGAGCAGGTGTTCTGTAAGAAAACAGCTACGGTCTTTACTAATTTTAGCATTGGTGATCTGGGGCAATTTCTGTGCTTTTTATTGCTGTGTGTAGTTTGATGAAATAACATATTAAAATGAAAACACTTACTACTGCTAGCTAGACCTGACACACACCAAAAACACAAATAATGAATTAGAGCTATTTAACAGCTGTTTTCTTACAGAAACCTCAGTTAGCTTGCTCTCAGGTATCTGCTAAACTGTAACTGATGCCATTTGTGCTCCCTGGATAAGAACAATTACAAAGCTCTGCTGTTGTGAACTAATTTTAAAGCAGTGCATATGCTAAATCTAAGGGCATAGCTACATCACTGTCACATGAGACAGGGTGCATCGTAGGAGAAAGAAAGCCAATAAACCTATTTGTGATGGAGATCCCCAGAGGTCGTAAAACTACCATACAGCTAGCAGGCTAATTTAGGAAAAACTCCTAATAGCAGACAGAGGGAAGGACACACTAGGACTTAACATACATATCAAAACACTCTGTATAACATATGTTTTTTGCAAATTCTGGGTGGACTACTCCTTTAAGAGCTTTCTTCAGAGACCAGGTTATAACACACTGTAAACCATCCATTTACTTTGAAATCCAGGTACTGTACCAGGATGAATTTTATGACATCTTGGGAAGAAGCAACTTCTGACTAATATGTTGTTATATTTCACAAATAGGTGAAATAGCTCATCAGGAAGTTTGCTCTGAAGATCAAAGGGGTAATTCTGACCTGTCATAAAGCATGCTGCTCACTAATTAGGAAATATATATATATATTTTTTTAATTGGAATGTTTGGCAGTGGACAGTGGCATGTAACTGGTCCATTAATTACAGGACTAACAGTGACCTCATGTGTTATTGCCAAGCAGTCTGAGGGGACTGTGGCTCACTCTTATTCTAGCTTTGAAAGAGAATACACACTTGTGTTCTGGATTTAAGGGCATTTCTGTCAATAATAGGTATCACACAACTGAAAACTGAGTTAGAACCAGAAATTCAGTTACAAAGCATTTTGTTTTTGTAATTTCCATTTCTTTTGACTGTAAGCATTAATGTATATATGTTCTCTGTGTTGTATTTATTTACTGTTTTTAATTGCAGTAAATGTTTTGGTTTCCTTAATTCTGCCTGAGTCTTTTCTCATTTTGAATGTGAATGCTGGGATAGTGTTGACAGGTCTGACAGAACTGTTAAGGGCTTACAGTGCGTTACCATTTTACAACAAGGTAAGAAAATACCTAGGTCTCAGCTGAGTCAAAAGAGGGATTGTGAACCAGGTTGGGTGTCTATGGGGTTAAGTAATGCACTGCATTTCCAGAAGAGGGTATGATATTTGATCCTGTTAACTGGGCGTGCTAGTGAAAAGAGTTCATACTTGACCTCAGGACTCAAGACTGGTAGGTTTTTCGGACCCAAAATAGACAGGAGGGTTATCCTGTTTGTCTCCTGTTCACATATTGCACTTCAAGGTTTGGCACTGTGGGAGCAGAGGGCCTGACCTGCAGAGTGTGCTTGTCACAGGTTTGACACTCACCTACATTGCACAAATGTAAACTTTTCATATAGTGTATGGTTTTGCTTATTGTGCACTGAAATTGCACAAGTCAATAACCCTATTGTGCTCCTTCTCAAAGCTTATTGTGCACGTTCCATATGCAAATCCCTCCTTATTGTGCATGTTCTATATGCAATTCCCTCCTTATTGTGCATGTTCCATATGCAAATCCCTCCTTATTGTGCATGTTCCATATGCAAATCCCTCCTTATTGTGCATGTTCCATATGCAAATTGCCTCCCAGTAGCTTACACCGACTCCTGCCGACTTCTGTGACTTTTTGTTCACGGCACTTCAGACTACCTCACAGAACTTGGAATGGCACTTCAGCCAAAACAAACAAAAACAAATGCACTGCAGAGAAATACTGGTCAGGAGAGGAGACTGTCAAACAACAGTATGCTGTTTATTTTGTGCTTCTACATTTTAAAATGGTTTCCCTTTTTTAGCATTTATGGATCTTGTTTTCATTTAAAACGATGGCTGTGTTGTCTGGGAGTGAGCGTGTCCCTCTGGCTACTGTAGTTCACAGTTTTGTCCTTCCTGATTTTCAAATACTTCTCAAACTGCTCTGTTTTGTCATGCTTTCCCATTAACTGGCTAGTAGAAGTGGTGAGGAATGGAGACTGGTGATTCAGGGGAGAACTGCAAATCCAAACCTCACTAGAACACCTGCGACTAAAAAAGTAGCACGTTTCCTTTTTTCCTTACAGCAGTTCTGCAGCTTACCCATACCTACAACAAAATTACACCATCTGACTCTGTAGTTTAAAAACCATACACTATAAGAAATAAAATATGAGTGTCCATACACAACTTGCCCTATGTTTCCATCTCGGGGTTGAGATACCAGTGTGGATCTCTCAAGTTTCGCTAGTCTCGAGGACAATATGCTGATATCTCAACCCCTCAATGGAAACACAGGCTCATTGTGTATGCACATCCATACATTATTCCTTATATCTGTGATTGTTTTTATATCAGTGGGAAATGATGACCCTATAGACTGGTGGGGTGGCAACAGTGCTGGTAGTTTTCTTACAGGCTATGATCCCAGCCATGATTCTTCTGCCTTTGGTCTCATGCACCGTACCCCACCTCTAGAAAGAACCAGCCTAAAAATAGATCTTTAAACACCAAGGGCTGAATTTACAAAATGCATGATGCAGGTGTAATTCACAATTTTGGGTTCAATCTTCATCATTTCAGATGTGCCAAAACATTTGCGTGCGATTTTCAAACATTGTGTCGCATTTGCAACAATTTCCACACTTCATAGCAAAAAAAAAAACCAAAAACACATGCATCATATTTTGACACAGTCATCATTTGATGTGTGTAACTTGCTGCATTTGCAGCAAAATGTTAGACCTCCCTTTTATATGTTCTAACAGATATGCCACAAATAGCACAATTGTGCTAAAAACATAACTGAAAGGTGATAGGAAATAGATTTCTACACCCCTGGATGCCCACTTGTTGTCTCGTTAGTGTCTGTCCAGTATTCTGACATGTTTTTGACCTTTTCTGTTAAATTAATAATCAAATTTTTTTGCCTTTGGAACTACTCTGAATCCCTCTCTCCTCAGCAGTTGCTGCTCTTCCCCGGTCCATCTTGTAAATGAGCTTGTCTCGATGTTCTACCTGGCAAAATAAAGATTTTGATTGATTGACTGATTGATGGATGGATTTTCATACTGCCTAAACATTCTATGACATCAATAACACCATTCCAGGCTATTCAGATAAACAGCATCGAATGGTGTTACTGATGTCATAGAATGTCTTTAGTCATGTTTGCATGGTTGAGTTCGCCCCTTCTGGGGAGCATTGCAACCCTGCCCCAATGCAAAAGACACCCAGTGTCTGCATCTACACAGCCCCTCTCAGTGCCGGTGCAAGACTCGCTGGAAAGAGGCTGCGAGTCAAGGGGCGGTCTGCTGCTAAAGTGGAAAAGACGCCTCCAGGGTCTGGCACATGGGAGCAAGCAGTGCAGCCTGTCCACATGGCCGCTTAAGCCACTCACTCCTGAATGTGTTCCCAGACTTTCTGGGACTGCGGAGCGCATCAGGGACCAGCTTACCGTGATCTGTTAAGTGTCCACATGGTGGCATTTGCACTGCAGCAACCTGAACACTCAGGTTGCTGCGATGCAACTAACGCCGTGTAAACATGGCTTTAGAAACATGAAAAGAAAGAGCAGTAGCTGCCGAGGAGAGTGGACCTCTATGTATATGTAGCTCTGAGGGCACACCAAAGCTTGATTATTCATCAAAAATTGGTCAAAGCATATCAGAATACATAAATAGTGTGGAAAGGAAGATAAAAAGGCAGTTATCTATGTAAAAATCATCTCCTATCTCCTTTAAATCGCTGATAATCCAACCCTAAAACTCCACATCTAGGTTTGAAACTTGGGTGGAGTGTTGAGATTGACTGAAACTGGTTTGCCCATTAACCCCCTTTCTATGGTGCTGATTACCGATTCCCCTGCAAGCTAAGCTATTTGGTGAATATGCTTGTCTTTCATCAATTTAAAACCAAGAAGCATCTCACACCACACGTATAGCTGGCTTTACACTGAACACTACCCATACACAAGAACAAAAAGATGACTTTATCAAAATACGAATGTTAAAACTTTTGACTTTTTTTTTTTACTAGGCCGGCAGAGAGAGAGAGAGAGAGAGAGAGAGAGATATGGATCTTTATTTTTGTATACTATCAAAAACATTTTCCAAAATTCAACTACAGTTTTTAGAAATTCACTGTTGATTTCTGACTCCTAAGGTTTTAAGCAGGAACAGTTCCCCACAGAAACTGTGTGTACATTTAAATTAAAAAACAAAACCAAACTTCTGACATTAGCAAGGTGTTAGATAATTAAAGAGGTCCACTTCCTTCCTTTCTTCTTCCTGGTTAAGTGACAACTGCCAAATTCCTAATCAGCATTCAGCACCTTTAGGCTTGGACAGTTCCAATATGAAGCAAATACCCGATGAGGAGCTAATGCAAAAGTAAAGGGGTAGCCCTGTTAGTCCAGTTGATGATATATGTTAACGAAAAAAAAAAAATGTTGTAGGTGATACCTTTTATTGGACTAACAAAATTGTTTTTGAGCTAATGCAGGGAAGTCTACCCCGCTGCCCAGATCATTAGGAAACCTATCAGCACTCCGATGAGTCACCAGTGCATATGATACCTTATATTTAAAACAACTCTATCATGCCATTTGTATTTTGACAGACTCCCACTCAATAGCTTCTGATTGTATTTCACTTTGTCTAAAGCATGAAATGATGAAGAAATATACCAAATTGTTCTGTTTCAAAGTACCATGAAAACCAAACAATTTGATTTTCATTTCTTGGACATGTGTGATGGTTTCTGGGTGAATAATATTTGTCGTGTACAGTAATATGCAGAGCTACTCAAGGTCACAGTAAAATGTAAAGCCCTGGGTGGCTGACAAGCACGAAGAGCTGAAAATGTTTACAAGCAGTTGACAACTCGAATGTATGCATGTGCATGGCACACAATCCCTGTCTTGCATGTCCTGGTTTGCATACCATATTGTGCGTCTTAGTCTTGCTATAAAAGAGCTCGGCCTTAGTACCCCCCATTGTAATTAAATACTGATGCAATGGGTTGAGTGACAACCACCACTGCCGACTCCATTTTACTTATTTATTTATTATGCATCTCGTGGGCCAATATTTTAACTCAAGTCCTGACTCAACAGAACAGGGCTCTTGAAACACTGCAGACAGATCAATCCCTATTCATCAACGTATTGCTGTGCTTAACCAACCTTGCAGCCACACTCTCTCTTTGCTTGATAACTTTCTTCATTAATTGCATTTCAGATCGCACTCATTACAAGGTCAGACTATAGTAAGGCACTGAGCTTTTTGTTCTAGGTGGGTCCTAAATACCTTCCCCCCATCACACCGGCTTATTATTTCCTTCCAGCAATCTTACTGGTGAGATGTATTTTGGTCTCCAAATATAATACTTGAGCTATACAAAATTCCCCCACTTTGCATTTAGGCGTTCATGCAGTTCAGAAACACCTTTGCAGAATTTCTGTATTACATGACATATTTTCAGCACTGCAATTTTTTTTTCTGCTGTAAGTTCACAGAATGCAGACTATTGTGTAAAATCTGTGGGAATTTTTTTTCTGCTTTTCTCTGACTTTGTAGACATAGATCACAGAAAGTGGAAAAATCCTAAATGTGTTTTTCCCTGGCCAGGATATTCAAAGGGGTTGTGTATGGCGCAACAGTGTTGCACCATGTGCAACCCACTGATACGTCTCAGCATGATATTCAAAAGGGGATGCCATGCCGTACAGATCCCGATGCGCTGGGGCACACCAGTAATGTATGCGGCGCAAGTGTGGGGGGCATACCCATGCATATTCTGCACATCCCGATATTCAGGCTGGGATGTGCGGCGCACATCCTGGTGCAACCCCTACTTGCGCCACATACTGGAACTCAAAGTTGAGCCAAAAAGAAATAGGAGCAAGGGCCAGCCACCCACAGGTGAGCTGCCGTATTGCAGGGCGCAACACGGCAGCTGCCATCTCTAGGTGGCCACCTGAGCTCCGGAGCTAGGGTCTGCCGGTGTTGCTCCCCCCCCATGCCCGATCACGGGCATTGGAATAGATATGATATCCCTGGTGGTCTAATGGACCGCTTCCAACCTGATTGCGGGCATAAGTACAAGAATAAACATGTCCAATATCCCTGGTGGTCCAGGGGACTGCTTCCAGCCCGATTGTGGGCATATGTATTAAAATAAACATTTTAAAATATCCCTGGTGGTCCAGTGGTACCCACCTTCCCACCCGCCCACTGCACCCCATCACCCAGCTCCCCCCCCGTCAGCGGCGGGCAGCAGCTCCCCACCCGCAGCTGCCTGGCTGCACGCCAACTGACTGTGTACAGTACAGTTGCACACCATTGGTCCACACGGGCCAATGGGCATGCAGACCATACCACACCATACAGTCCCGCATGTGAATGGGTCCATTCACATGTCTGGATGTGTAGTACAGCACAGTCTACATGCCTCATTGGCCCACGCCAGGACCAATGGGCACACAGCTGTACTGTACGCAGTCAGTCAGTGGGCAGCTGGGTGGCTTGTGGGTGGGAGCTGCCACCCACCACTGACCGGGGAGCAGGGTGGCAGGCACAGTGGGCGGGTGGGAGGGGGTACCGCTGGACCACCAGGGATAATCTAAGATGTTTACTTTTATACTTATGCCCTCGATCAGGCTGGAAGCGGTCCACTGGACCACCAGGGATATTGGACATGTTTATCTCTATACTTATGCCCACGATCAGGCTGGAAGCAGTCCACTGGACCACCAGGGATATTGGACATGTTTATCTCTATACTTATGCCCACGATCGGGCTGGAAGCAGTCCACTGGACCACCAGGGATATTGGACATGTTTATTTCTATACTTATGCCCGTGATTGTGCTGGAAGTGGTCCACTGGACCACCAGGGATATTGGACATGTTTATCTCTATACTTATGCCCACGATCGGGCTGGAAGCAGTCCACTGGACCACCAGGGATATTGGACATGTTTATTTCTATACTTATGCCTGCGATCAGGCTGGAAGCAGTCCACAGGACCACCAGGGATATTGGACATGTGTTTTATTACACATATGCCTGTGATCAGGCATTGGGGCACTTTGCCATGATGTGCAGGGGACATCGGTCCCCAACGGCTGCAGCCTGGCAGGGTGCCAGGCGCAAGTCGCTGAGGATCAGTGCACTTGCATGCAAATGGGGCCATAATGACCTGCTAATGGCCCCAGTTGCGCCATGCATGCGTTATGGCTCCATTTGCATATCCACCGCTGAATATCACGGTTCCGGTGCCTAGCACAACCGCACTTGCACTGGCACATCCCCCTGCTCCTCTCTTGCCACTTGCCCTGGTGCAGTGCCACTGCGCCATGTGCAATGCGGGAGGCCATGTTGCCATATTCAACGGTGCTGAGCCATGGTGCAGCACCGCTAAATATCACCCAGCCCACGCCCTGGCGTATCCCAATTGTACTGCACCCAGGCTTGCGCCTCTGCCTGGTGCACTCTGAATATCCCACCCCCTGCATTCAAACATCTTAGGTGAAGGCAAAACTTTTGTGAGAGTTGTTAATAAAACTCCATAGAATGCTCATAGTTTGGAATATAAAAGTGCTGCAAATTTTGCTTGCAAAAAGAGGAAATTCCACATAGCTCTATAGAACACCCACTCAGGTCCGGCAGTATAGCCTAGAAGTTAGAGCAACAAGTTGTGAAGGAGCTTGGTAAATCCAGCAGCCACGGGTTTGAGTCCCACAACCTCCTCTTGTGTACTGTGTGACTCAGGCAAGTCACTTAGCCTCCCTGTGCTCCTGGGATGCACCTAGACAGAAGCTTCAGCTCCGTGTGCCTTTCCTGGACAAAAATGATAAAATAAGGAAATAAACTGTTGACTACTCCAGCATTTTCACAATTTTATCGTGCAGCACTACTGTACTATTGAACTTCCAATTACAGCATAAGTAAAATAAGCATACTAAATCAGGCCATATTCGACTATCATTAGTGGCCATAGCAAGGTCTTTAAAAAATGATTTAAAATCAACATCTTTATGTGCTAGGATTTTCCCAAAACCTTTTCTTTTTGTTTTGTTTTGTTTGCAGTTAGATGCATGTGTTCCTCTGATTCTCCTTTGTTCTTCTTGGTGGACTCCCTTCCTTCTAGACCTTCCTCTCTTTCACATCCATCTTTCAAATAGAAGGTATCTACTAAAATATGTTTTATACCTTTCTGTTTATAGTGACTGCACTTAAAGGAGAACTGCACTGAACCTGTACGTTATGTTTTTCCCCCCAGTGGAAGCTGTTATTTAAGTACTGCTTTCAATTTTGTTATTGTTTCATCTATGTAGGACTTTTAGTAACCACATTGGGTATTTATGACCTACACTCTGGTGTTAAGTGCTATTTTAGAACTGTGCAATGTAGTTTATGTCCCTCTCAACCACAGAGTTCTGTAGTAGAACACAGATGCATTGTGACAACAATGTAAGATCGTAGCAAGGACTCAAACTACGTCATACATCCCAAAATCCAATCCATTTTTCATTTTTCATATCTGAGGATTATCCTAATCTGAACTCTGATCCAATTCAATTACTGTAACCCATCAGATTCAGATTTGGATTTCGGATCTGAGTCCTAAGATGCTAAATACTAACATAAACAATCTATCTGCAATATCCCAGTTTAGGATTTTTAGCACCTAACTTCGAAAATCTGAAATCCTAATGCATGACCAAACTCTAAGGCCCACTAATCCCAATCCTAATCAGAAAATGAATATTCTATCATGCCATCATGATTTGGTCCTTGGCATTCCACACCCTTAGCAATCATGATCTGGCCCTTGATTCCACACCCTCAGCCTTCATGTGCTGGCCTTGGCATTCCACACCCTTAGCAATCATGATCTGGCCCTTGGTTCCACACCCTCAGCCTTCATGTGCTGGCCTTGGCATTCCACACCCTTAGCCTTCATGGTCTGGCCTTTGGCATTCCACATTGTTAGCCATCATGGTCTGGCCCTGGTATTCCACACCCTCAGCCATCATAGTCTGGCCCTTGGCATGTCACATCCTTAGCCATCACTTGGGCTATACCTTTGTCATAGAAGTCATTGATGCAATGATGTTTCCCATGTTTATAAAAACTCCATTGCATTTTGTCATCTTCTATGACAACACAATCATTTTTAGTAGGGATGGGTGGGCCACTCCTGTGTCAGATCTGAACCTCCAACCCCACCCCAGACAGTCCTGTGTTGACTTGACTGTGGAAATCAGAGTTATGTGTGACTCAACCTTGATTTGACCCTGTTGAGAGGGGAACAAGGTGCAAAAGTCCAGAATATAAAATACATTGGTGAAAGAATAGGAGAGTACAAGGCTCAAAAATACAGATGAGCAAATAGTCACAGTCCAAAGTGCCAATACTGCAAAAGGAATAGCTAGGGCAAATAACAGGCAAATAAAATAGAGTACAATATATAATATGCTGCAATGTCAGAAAGCCTGGTGACAAAAAGGGAAGGCAGTTTGAGGGGAAAGGGGTAAACTAGTGTGCGAGGACCAGAGGAGGATCCCTGGGGGGGAAGCGAGCACTGGGCTACTTTAAACAGGATGGGGCAAGCCATAAGGGGGGGGGAGCAGATGACTTAGAGGCTAGGAAAAAACAAGAAAAGGGAATGTCATGGGTTTGGGATGGGAAGATGAGAGGATGGGGAGCCAAAAAAAGATCTGGGGAGAAATAGAATATTATGTATGGTATTATGATGGTAGTACTGTAAGCAAAACAAAAACATGGTGATGTGCACATATTACTCATGATTCCTTTCATTCATTGAATATGTATAATTTTGTTTCTTTCTTTTTTTAAACTTGATTACTGTGTTATAAAATGGCAATAAAAAAATCTAGAAATTTCATTGGCTGACAGACATCATCTGACTACACATTAAATCACTATAAACACATGGTCAGATGCTGAATCTCATTTTCCTCCCCTCAAAAAAACCTACTTAGAGCCATTTTGCAAGTGTAATAAGCCCCTGCAGGGTGTGCATCATAGAATTTTAATGTACTTCCCAGGGGCATAAGGTCACTCAGCCTTCAGCCTTGTGGCTTACGATACCCCTAGGACATGCATTAAAATTCGATAATACACACTCTGTCATGACTTATTCCTTTTATTTCAAATGTGCATTAACAAGAAGGCATCATAAACTGAAGCATACACAAATAACAGGAAAGCACAATTCCTGACTGCCATCTGGAATAAAGCACAATTCCAGAAATTCATGGAGGGATCCATGAAATAAAAAATTATTTTGCAGCACTGACAACCATTTTAAGGGTAAGAATAATACTTAGCAGTGAGTGTCACAAGAATCAGAAATGTCATATATTCACAGTTTGTCTGTATACTCTTGGACATGGAGTGAGAAACATACTGCCTTTACAAAACAATATATATATATATATATATACACGCAGTTTTTATAATCACTGTCCTCATCAATTCCAAGTATTTTTATAATCATTATAATTTATTGATCTTTACATCACAAAGTTCATTTTCCTGTCAGGTATCATTTACATCTGAAAGAAAAAAAAAATGATTGGAAGAAAGTTGCATTCCATGTTATTGTTTCAGAGGAGGATGTCAGTCATTTCAGCTGGTCCAAGCTCCATTTCTTGTTTCTTCCAAAGCTTCTTGTCTTCTTCTTTGATTTTCCTCAGCTTCTGCTTTCTTTGAAATAATTAACTCTTTCAATTGATTGGACTGAAATAACAGGAACTGGTTGTGTAAAGTTAACAGATACTTGGCAGCACCTAGTTTCAGCATCCCCTCCTTATACTGTAAGAAATCACTTTCTTCTTTCTTTTGTAGACTAAGCCTCATCTGGGAAGTTGTGAAATTGTTATTTTTGAAAGAGTAATCCCTTCTGGGGTGCTGTTTGGGTTATTATCTCTTTGTCTGTCTCAAAAGCAAGAGTCATTATCCACTATCTTTTTGATCTGGCCAAAGCCTTCAACACTGTTGCCCACACCTTTCTCCTAGACAAGTTTGGGGGGGGGGATGTTCTGACCATTCTGTAAGTTGGTTTCGTTCTTACCATGATGGCAGGTTCTAAGCTGTCCATATACTGTAGGTGAAACACTTCCCTCCACCCCCACTCCCCATTTGCACAGGTGTTCCCCAAAGCTCTGTCCTTGGCTACTGTACATCTGTTTTAACATAGAAACAGAAACATAGACTTTGACGGCAGATAAGGACTGCTTGGCCCACCTAGTCTGCCCATTTCTCTACCTACTGAATAAGCTGCAGATCCTAGTTAACCAACAGCCTATTTCTTCCTGGCCCCCCACAAGAATTGCCTTGTGTCTGTCCCATACATTCTTTAATTCTCCCACAGGTTTAGACCCCACAACCTCCTCAGGAAGGCGTTTTCATGCGTCCACCACCCTCTCTGTGAAAAAATACTCCCTCACATTGCCCCTGAGCTGTCCCCACTCTATCTTCAAGTCGTATCCTCTTGTTCTTGCACATCTCTTTTTCTGAAAGATGCTACCCTCTTGGACTTTGTTGATTCCACTGAGGTACTTAAAAGTTTGTATCATGTCCCCCTTCCTCAAGGGTATACATATTAAGCTCCTTTAGTCTCCTCATATGGCTTCTCTTGCAGACTCTGCACCATTTTAGTTGCCATCCTCTGGACTGCCTCCATCCTGTCTATGTCCTTGTGGAGATGGGGTCTCCAGAACTGGACGCGGTACTCCAGATGGGGTTTCACCAACTGTCTGTACAGAGGGATAACAACTTCCTGTTTTCTGCTGGTGATGCCTCTCCCTATACATCCCAGTATCCTTTTCCATTTTTCTGAATGATCTCCCCAAAGCCTGTATCTTCTTAAACATTCATATTTATGCAGATAACACTGTGCTTTTTGCTTCGGGCTCATTTGCTCCTTACCTGGCTACTCAGCTCCAGATGGATTTTACAAATATCCAGCTCTGGTTTTGTGTCAACCAGTGTTCCCTGCCCACCATTATAATGCTCAGTGGGGCGGCAGTTGAAGAGGTCGCTTCCTTCAAATACCTTGGGGGTTGGCTGGACCATCATTTTGACTTCTCTAAGCATGGGATGCCATTCATCAGAAACTTCTCAACTGTGGTAATTTATAGGAGCAAAGCATGCATTCTGTTTCCCCGCATGTAGACAGACCATCCTTAAAATGATCTTCCTGAACATTGACTACAGTGATGTGGTGTATAGTGCAGTGCCCAAATCCACCCTGGCCAAACTCTTGTTCTCTTCTTCTGCCATTTCCCCCTTGACTGTACCCCTTCCCATTCTCTCCACTGCCCCCTTTACACTTCTGTAGCACTCCCTTCTCTTGTGGCCAACTGCCTTTCTCACTGCATCTTTTATCTCTAAACTCTGGTTTGACTCTCTCCCTGCTACCTTAGCTCCAACCTCACTCACCCCATATCCTCTACTTACTCCCTTTGAAACTCTGACATTTGTTCACTCTCTCTCCCTCACACTAAGTCTTCTGCAGCCTTCACTTTTAGATTCTCCAAACTTTGGTCTAACCTCCACCCCATCTGTTCTGCCTCTACTCCTTCATTCCTAAAAACTCTCTTCTGTCACCTCATGACTTACTCTCTGCCCCTAACCTCTATCAGTCCAACTGTGCTATCTATAAGATGACCCCTTCACTGTGTGCTTTATTTTTTGCCTGCATCACTGTGCAGCTATTGTTCTTACTCTGTGCATTGTATTTTCCCATGTACATTTATTGCATTTTAATGTTCACCAATTGTATTGCTGTGTGATGCTACTTTTGATTACTCTGTACCTTTTTATTTTCTTTATAGCTACCTTCGTATTGATAAATTATTGCACTGTGCATTGTAGTCCCTACACCTCTTTTTCCCAGGATGCATCTGCAAACAACCTGTTCAGCTCAATATGTCTTTGCTGGCAAAACATTTGAAATCAATCAGTCAATCAATCAACCAACCTGTCTGTCTGTCTGTCTGTCTGTCAGCCAGTCAGTCAGTAAATCAATAAAAAGTGGATCTAGGTCCTAAAAGTTACTCAGCTATTAGATTTTAACAGCTCTTATCCTCTGAAGTAAGTACACCTGAATATTAGAATCCTTATTCTGTGGAAGCTGAGGAGAATTAGGATTGTCTCAAAGAAGAGTACCACCTAATATTATTCTATTAGAGATTCTGAAGGGGATCCCAATAGAAGATTGTCCTGGAGAAACTTTAAAACAAAGAGATCTCTTTCAGCATTTCTCGAATGATCTGGCATTACAGATCCAAACTATTTTGGAAGCATCATTATATACAAATTATGATATCTGAGAGAATTCTCAAGTCAGTCAGCATTTCTCTCAAGTGTTACAGCTGAGCTAATACTGGTCAAAGCAAGAGCTTACTAACATACTAAAATGCCAGCAGAATAGGCCTAATGGTCTTTCATGTCTGCTCGTTTGGTCAGCCCCCACCCTGGGTGCTGACCTTGCTGTCCCCCTCGCCTTCTCTGGCTTCTCCCTTCCCAGTTCCGGATATTCTTGCTGCATTGGATTTTGCTTCCTGAACCCTTCCCCTGTATCTGTCCCACCCCCTCTTGAACCCCTCCACTGTCTCTGCCTCCACCAGCCCCCAGGTAGTGCATTCCATGGCTCTACCACCCTCCTCAGTGAAGTAGCACCTCCTCCTTCTCCCTGAATCTTCCTCCAGCTTCCACCCATGCCCCTAGTGACCCCTTCCTCCTTCCTTCGAGCACCCTCACTGTTCCTCCCCTATTTACCCTCTTCATGTACCTGAAGACCTCTATCATGTCCCCCCAGTCCCTTCTCTCTTCCAAAGTGTACATATTTAGCTCTTCGAGCCTCTCCTCATAGGTCCTGTCCCCCAAGCCCCAAATCATTTTGGTTGCCCTCCTCTGGACCCTCTCCAGGAGGTTAATGTCCCTCTTTAAGTGTGGCCTCCAGCTTCAGTAGTTAATTTTTTTTTTTCTGAATCCCTTCAGCTGTTTTCTCTGTTTAACTATGTGTCTCTTTAACCTGATCTAGTTCTTCCTCACCCCTTTCATCTCTCTGCATATTTTGTTTTCTCCAATAAGAAATCCAGCTTTTAACCCAGAACCTGTAAAAGGTAAAGAGACTTGGAATCACCAATGAAGCTCCTGCTAGGCTTTTGACACCTGTCCCCTCCACCACAAAAGGCTAAGCAGAGAATTGATCAGCTGGCACTGCCAGTGTAACTGGCAATGCGGTGTGTAATGCAGAAGGAAACATCGAGGATGTTTGCTTTCAGCAGTGAGTCATTCCCCTGTCCATGCAAAAGGGTAGGTTCAATAACTGGGTTAGGGCTGATTGGTGCATCCAAGGCTATAGCCAATGTTTCTGCATTGGTAGCCATTGTACCATGGGCTGTGGCTTTCCTTGGGCTCTTATCTAATGAAATCAAGAAATTAATCAAAGTGCCTTTTTTCAATTACAGTAGCAGTCTCTCTCACAGAGAATGAATACTTTTTCCTTTTTTGTTGTCCCCCCCCCTCCCATATTCTGTTTTTCCTCATTGTGACCATGACAGGCTGGCTCCCTTCAGCTCTTTCCCCCATCGATCCCACTGTCCTGCACTTCCCCCAGTCTTGCCTGAGAGCTGGAGCATCCCCATGGATTTCCCCAGGGTCAGGAGGGGAGGGCCGTCCTTCCCCCAAAGCACAATCCAATTTTCTGGCCCGGGGGTCCCCAGTAACACAGTAGGTGAGGATCAGCAGGCAAGCTTCATTAAAGCCGGTCCTACCACCATTTTCCACCACTTTTGTCCTGTCCCCATGCTGGGGCATACTCATCAATGTGCATATGTGGAGGCATGTGCATGCTGAGGAGTCCTGCAGCACCTCCTTTCCTCTGCTCTCCTCGACCCGCACTGCTACTGGGCCTCCAGCTGGTGGCAGTCATTCGGCAGAGCACGCAGTCCTCCTCCTCCTCAGGAGAGGAGAGCAGCTGTTCAGGAGCTCAATCTTCTCCCTCCCCAGTCGAGCCCTGGCAACCTGTGCTTGTTCCTGAACACAGGTCGCCGGTGTGGTGAGAGGTAATGTGCTTAAGGCACCTCAGTCCTCCGCACTCCTGGGCCATTTGGTTGTCTCATTGAAGGTTTTTAAGACTTTTTTTTATTCTAGTTACATTCTCCCAAAGGTCTAGGAGGAACACCCTACTGTGTGGCTCCTCACTGTTGGCTAGCTTGACTATCATTTTGGGTTTCTTTTAAACTTGACTTTATTGCCGATGTGCTATTTGAGCAACCCTTGCTTGACTGCTTTTTGCATTGACATTCTTGTCTTTCAGATTAGTGTCCTGATTTGGGTTCACCAAGATGCAAATGATTGGCAACAGTTGGCTGGTTAGCCCCTTGTTTCCTGGAGTGAGATAATGACTGTATCCCACTGAAACATCCTAGAGAGGACACACTTGTGTCTGTGGTTTGCTGTTGTCGGCCTTTACCAAATGGGCTACAGAATCCTTCTGAATTAATCTCTAGTATATAAACAGTTCATAACTGGCCTGCCCTAATCTACCAAGCAACAACCTCACTAAATGAAAATTGGAAAAGATTTCAGGCCAATGAAGTTGTTAAGATTCTGAAGGATTCCGAAGCCCATTTTATAAAAGCTAATAACAGCAAACCATAGCATGTCAATGCAATCTTATATACCCTGTATTAAAATGTAGCATTTCTATATTCCCATACAGCTCTGTTACTTTTATTTGTACGTGTTTTGTCTCTTCGTCTTGTCTCATGATGTGTACATCCATAGAATTTAATCTATATATTACGAGACAATATAAGCCATCATAGCGGAGAAGGACCAGCACATAGCGACCATAACTGAGCCGAGGTGCACTGAACATCATGACTGGGATATGGCCATACCAGGATACTCTCAGTTCGCAAGAGATAGGGAAGGGAGGAGGGGTTATCATGAATGTGGGGGAGGGTATTAGGGTATGGCAATGCAAGGGAACCTAGAGACAGGGAAGGGCTAGAGGAGCTGTGGGTCATCCTAGAGACAGGAGCAGGGGTCAGTATTCACAATGGGGTGGTATACAGCCCTCCAACACAGGAGGAGGAGTTGGACAAGACACTAAGGGAACCATTGACAGGATAGCAAATAAGGGGGATGTGCTTCTGGTTGCAGACTTCAGTTTGCCTGATGTGGACTAGAGCCTTCCAACTGCAGCTTCAGCTAGAAACAGGGCCATCCTAGACTCCTTGCAGGGCATGTCTCTCAGGCAGCTGGTCAGTGAAGCCACTAAGGATGGGACAAGACTGAACCTGGTACTCACTAACATTGACAGTACAGAAGATATCACAGTGGCAGTCCCCTGGGGACCAGTGATCACCTTACAGAGTGGTTCAGTATTAAGATGGGTGCAGAAGCAAACCACATGAGAAGGAGGGTTCTGGACTTTAGGAAGGTGGATTTTAAAGTAATGGGAAACTGCCTTGGAAACAGTCTAGCAGTGTTGGATTGCCAGAGTGGGGTAGAGGAACACCAGAGAAAAGTAAGGGAAGGCATAGTGAAGTCAACCAGCCTCTGTGTGAAAGAGGAGAGTAAAAGAAGGAAAATGGCCACTATGGTACTCTAAGGAGGTGGCCATGAACATGAAGGAAAACAGGGTGGCATTCAGGGGGTACAAAGAAACATAGAGGGGAGAGGATACGAAGGTACCAGGTAAAACTCAGGGAAGCAGGAAAAGCAGGGAGGCAAGCAAAAGTGCAAACTGAGGAAAGGATAGTCAAAGATGTGGCAGAAGGGGACAAGACTTTCTAAGTGAGAAGAGGAAGGCAAGGGGAGGGAGACTGAAGAGAAGGAGGATGGCAGTGACGGTACAGAGGAGGATCAGAAAAAAGCCGACATCCAGAACAGGTTCTTCCGCTCAGTTTTCACAGTGGAGAAAGAGGGACATAGATCAAAAGGAGCAGCAGAAACATGGGGGTGGGGGGGGAGGCACAGTTATTTACAGAGGAAAGGGCCCACTTGCAAACTTGAAAGTGGCCCTGGCCGTGGGACCAGATGGGATACATCCAAGGGTACTAAGGAACTCAGGGAGCAGTTTGGTGCACCACTGGCAGTCTCATTCAACATATCCCTGGGGACAGGAGTGGATCCAGAGGACTGGAGGAGAGCTGTCTTAATTCTGCTCCATAAAAGTGGCAGCCGGCAGGAGGCTAGCAACTATAGACTGGTCAGTTTCACATCAGCGGTGGGGGGATTACTGGATCCCTGTTAAAAGAAAGGCTAGTGGAATATTTTGAATCCAGTGGGTTGCAAGACCAAAAGCAGCATGGATTCATGAGAAGGAGGTCATGCTAGACAAATCTGATTGATTTCTCGGACTTGGTGACCAGGGAAATAGATCAGGGAAGGGCAGTGGACCTGGCCTACTTGGACTTCAGCAAAGCCTTTGACACTGTGCCACATAAGAGACTGATAGAGAAATTGGATAATCTAGGGGTGGGAGCCAAAGTGGTAAACTAGGTAAAGAACTGGTTAATTAATAGGTGGCAGAGGGTGGTAGTAAATGGCACTCACTCTAATGAGTGGAGAATGACAAGTGGGGTACAACAGGTTCAGTATTGGGACCAGTCATGTTTAATGTCTTCATAAGTGACATCGCATAACTTAAAGGGAAGGTATGCCTATTTGCAGATGACACCAAGATCTGTAATAGGGTGGCTACTCAGGAAGGAGTGGAGAAAATGAGTAGGGACCTTAGAAAACTTGAGGAGCAGTCATCATATGGCAGCTGTGGTTCAATGCCAAAATGTGCTAAGTCATGCAGCTAGGGCACAGAAACCCAGGACATGAGTATAAAATGGGTGGGGAGGAGGGAGTACTGTCTGTAACTAAACAGGAAAGAGACCTTGGGGTTATAATATCTGATGACCTCAAAGTTGCAGGTCAGTGTGACATGGCAGTGAGCAGGGCCCACGGGATACTGGGGTGAATAGGGAGAGGTATCACTATCGGAAGGATGTATGTGATATTACCATGGTATAGATAATTGGTGAGACCACTCTTGGACTGTTGTGGCCAGTTCTTGAGGCCATGTCTCAGAAAATACATAGATAGGGTAAAGGCAGTCCAGAGGAGGGCAACTAAAATGGTGCAGGGACTGCATGAGACACTATATGAGGAGAGACTGAGGGATCTCAACATGTACACCCTGGAGGATAGGAGGGGGAGGGGACATGATAGAGACCTACAAGTACCTCACGGGGGTGAACAGGGTACAGGTGGGGAGCCTGTTTCAAATGAAAAAGTGCAACAGAACAAGACAGCATGAAATAAATCCAGAAAGGGGGAAATTTATGAGGGACATGAGGAAATACTACTCACTGAAAGAGTGGTGGACGCCTGAAAGAGTCTGCTGCCAGAGGCAGTAGGAACAAAAACAGTGGAGGCTTCAAGCGTGTATGGGATAAATATAGCAGAATACTGGTAAATTAGTGTGGGGGGGGGTCGCCAGAGACCTGTTAGGGTATGTGGAGACCGAATAGGCCGGGAACATCTGGGCAGACTAGGTGGGCCAAGCGGTCCTTTTCTGCTGACAAATTCTGTGTTTCTATAAAGGAAGAATTACACAGGGATTTGGGTATGTCTTGCTAGATTACAGCTTGCTATTCATATGTGTGGAATGCCTCACATAGTAACAGGCCATTTCCTTTTTATGTTTGCTTGCGCGCATGGGCAAGAAACATTATGCGGCAGCTTAGGAGAGAAGCGGGTTGTGGAGGTGTGGCACTGTGGCAGCCAACAGCGGCACTGCATTTTGGGGGCTTGGCACTGCTGGACCAATGCAGGCACACTGTGCTGATGACGTTGGTTTCCAAAAGTGCCACCAAGTTGAAACGATTTCACCACTGCAATGAGGGGCCTCCTCATCATTGCAGCATCAGCCAGTCCGCTGCAATGAGGGAGCGACCCGTCATTGCAGGGCAGTACCTTGCCTCGTGTAACATTTTTTGTAAACATGGCAGTGCTTGCATACCTCACAGCCCCATGAAGCTGGACGGGGTGGCCAGCATGCCCAACGCTGCAGGGGCCCAGTACAAAGGGTGGCCTGCAGCCTGGGAGAAATGGAATGAGTGACTGAGAGAGGGGGAGTGAGCGAGCTCAACGGAGCTCTGCCAGGACTTTAGAGTTGTCCACCCTCCCGCCCCAAGGTCCTCTGTGGTCCTATATTACAGCAGAGTCTCTAGGGTGGAGACAAAGCAATGGTTGGATACTTTTAGGATTGCTGTAATACTACAGATTTAGTTCTGTTTATTTCTGTAACTGAGCTAAGTACTGAGCTATACTGTTAGGATTGCTGTAATAATACATATTTATTTGTTCTGTTTATTTCTCCTACTGAGCCGAGTAATACTTGTGGTGCAATAAGCTTTCTAACTGGGCTAAATGAAACTATATGAGAGCTGAGAACAAAAAGTATGGTAGCTAAAGGGTGAAAAACGGGCAAGGAGGCCTTAGGATTGCTACAGTAACACAGTGTCTAACAGATGAGATTTGAGACTGAATTAACCCGGTCAGCAAGGGGGCAGTAGGGGGACTAGTGTGGGGAGGGGAACAGGAACTTGAGTAAATAGGGGCCTAACAGTTGTAGTAGAGTACAGAAACTGGGAGTAAGAGCCCGTAACATAAGATGGGGGCCAAAATGGGGCAGGTGCCACATGTCAATAGGGCGGGCATCATTGGAAGGGTGGTGGGGTGTACAGAGTGTGGGTCCGCCATGATCCTGGACTGGGCTTAGAGGATGGGGGGGTGTATGGTCTGTAGACAACTGGCTAGTTAGAGGGAGGAACTGTAGATGTTAGGGAGGAATCTAAGTGGCAGGGCAGATGAGTATGGTAGGCATACTGGCTGGGGGGGAGGAATAGGGGATGGCAAGGGGGGACGGAGGCAGAACAACTAGGGACTGAAACCCACCCCAGTATCAGAGGCACTAGCAGAAAAGAGAGGCGAAGGGAGGGGGTGCCTGAGGCAAGGGGGAGGCCTCCTGATGGGGTAGGAAGAGACCACAAGGTATACCAGAGAAGAGAGCAGATGGCTGCGGGTTGGGAGGGACCAGGGGTGGCACGAAGGGGAACAATTAGGAGGGGGGAACCAATAGGGGGAAGTGATGTAGGAGAGGTATCGACTAGGAATAGATTCAAGCCTCTGCTATGGGAGAGAGAGAGGGAGCAGGAACATACTGAAGGGGGAGAGGACAAACGGGGCATAAGAGGGATGGCAACAGGTAGGGGAAGAGATAGCGAGGATGAAAGGGTAGAAGGGGGCTAGTAAGGAAGGAGGGGTGGTGACTGGAGGGGAGGAGAGAAGGCTATGGGAAGGGGAAAGGATGGGAGAGGCATCACTACCGGGGTAGAGAGGGATGGGGGTTCTAAATCTACAACAACAGGAATAGGAGAGGGGTTGGAAATCAGCAGGAGGAGGGAGGTTGACATGGGAAGCCCAGTAGGAAGCAGTCAGGCTGGAAAGGGGTTCAAGGGGATGGGAGGAATAAGGCAGAGAGAAAGGGTGAGGCAGAAGTAGGGGTACAGATACAGAAGTCACAGAGGGTGCAAGCTGGTGGGAGTAAGGGGCAGGGAAGAACAGATACTGGGGGTGGTGGAAAGGACATTAGAAGGAAAGGGGTAAGGGACAGGGGGCTACTCATCCTGGGGGATTCTGTACTGAAAGGGGTGAGATGGAGCGGAAGGTGGGAAAGGGGCAGCCGTATTTTGGTTGAAGCTATCTCCGGGTTGACTGCAGGAGGGGCAGGGCAGGCACTGCTCAAGTGTGCAGCGAGGGGGAGGAAGAAACCTCATTCAGTGTTGCATGTGGGTACAAACGACTTGGTGGGGAGACTGTGGAAGTAGTTGGGGGAGGTTCGAGTAGTTTGGCAGGCAGTGTGTGGGTTGGGGGGGAGTCGGTGGCATTCTCGGAGGTACTCCCGGTACCATGTGCAAGCATGAGGAGGAAGGGTAGGACTGAGGAGCTCAACAAGTGGCTAAAGGATTGGTGCCACACCAAAAATTATGGGTTAGTGACTAACTGCGGTAGGGACTAGGGGAATAGTGACTTGTGTACGGGGACAGGCTACACTTGAGCAGGAAGGGGAGGAGAGGGGAGTATTAAAGGCAGGATTTAAGGTGTATATCTCTACTAAGGTGGATTTAAACTAGTGGAGGGGTGGCCAAAAGACTGAGGTAGGTAGAAAGGTCCGGACAGGGGAGCCTAATGAGCTCAGCTCTCTAGATATAGGTAAAGGTGGAGGCATAGTAACCCTGGGAGGGGGTGGGCAGAGTGGTCTGAGTGTAATACTGAAGGCACCACTACCTAGTAAGAATAAGGAGGAGAAAGTGTGCAGACTACCGGGAGGAGGGACACAGGTCAAGGAGGAGAACAGTGAGGAGAAGGGGGGTAGAGGTGGAAGGTGGTGTCTCTCAATGCAAGAAGCCTGGGGAACAAAATTTCAGAGCTTCAGGCGCTCCTTTCAGAGGGGAAGGTGGACATTGCTGCAGTGACAGAGACTTGGGCCTCAGAGTACCATGACTGGGACTTGGCAATGCCGGGATACAGGGTATACAGGAGGGACTGGGGGGTTGGAAGGGGGGTTGCACTCTATGTGAGGGAAGGGATTAAATGCATAAGTGATGAGGGAGAAGAGGAGAGGACAGAGGCACTTTGGGTGCAGCTTCTGGACTCCAAAGGCAGAAAGCTGAGGCTGGGAGTGGTGTACAGACCACCAGGCCAATCCAGGGAACTGAATTGGGGAGTTGGCAGAGCAGATAAGGAGGGTGTGTAGAAGGGGCAGTGTGGTGATAGTGGGGCATTTTAACCTACCACGGGTTGACTGGAGCACCCCGGCCACTAGCAGTACCAGGGAGCAGGTGCTCCTTGATGCATTCCAGGACAGCCTTCTGACGCGATTGGTAAGTGGGCCTACAAGGCTTGGTAGCACTCTGGACCTAGCACTGGCAAATGGGAAGGCGGTGAGGGAGGTAAGGGTGGAGGACCCACCAGCAGGTAGTGACCACCAAACAGTGTGGCTCATTCTTGCGCTGGGCAGGGAGACAGGAGGCACGGGCACTAAGGTGGTGGACTTTATTAGGGTGGACTTTGGGGGGATGGGAGCAATACTGCAAGGGAGACTCCAGGATATAAGGCTGGGGATGGATGAAGACCAGAAGTGGGAAGTCATAAAGACTAGACTAACAGAGGCCACAGAAGCCTGCAGCATGGCCAGGAGTAAGAAGAGTAGAGCCAAGAAACCATGCTGGCTGAACAAGGAAGTGCTGCAAGGGGTGAGGGCAAAGAAGGCTGCATACTGGAAGTATAGGAGAACAGGGAAGGGAAAGGATAAGGAGACTTTCGGGAGTTGGTCAAGGGAAGTGGCCAGGAGGGTGAAAAAAGCTAAGGCCTCCAGGGAATTAAGGTCCATGCAGGGCATAAAGGGAGGGGAAAAGGACTTTTTTTAGGTATGTCAGGGAAAAGAGGAAGTGCAAGGAACATATTGTGAGGATAAAGGAGGGGATTAGGGGAAAGGGAGGAGCAAGGAAATTTAAATGAGTACTTCTGCCGTCTTTCACTGAGGAGAGGGATGGTCCACTACCGTGAATGGGCTGGGGGGTGGGGAAGGGGAGAGGAGGTGGCGGACAAAGTGATCACAGAGATAGGTGCTAGAGGGCTGAAGGCAGTAGGGTGGACAAGGCACCAAGTCCCGATGGCATCCACCCCAGGGTGCCGAGGGAGATGGCAGAGCTGTTGACTGAGCCGCTGGCAGATCTGTTCAGCATCTCCCTGGAAATGGGGTGTGTGCCCCAGGACTGGAGGGTGGCCCATGTGGTGCCCATACAGAAGAGTGGGCCTAGGGAGGAGCCAGGAAATTATCGGCCAGTAAGTCTCATGTCCATAGTGGGTAAGCTTATGGAGGTGATACTCAAGGAGAGGCTAGTGGCATTCCTAGAGAGTAATGGCCTCCAAGATGGGCGGCAACACGGGTTCGTCTCAGGGAGGTCTTGTCAAACCGACCTAATAGAGTATTATGACTGGGTGACAAGAGAGTTGGACAGGGGCCATGCGGTATATGTCCTGTGCTTGGACTTCAGTAAGGCCTTTGATACAGTGCCTCATGGGAGACTGGGGGGGAAGCTGATGGCAGTGGGGGTGGGAAAAAAGCTGACTAAATGCAAGGAGAACTGGTTACAGGGGAGGGTGCAGAGGGTGGTGGTGGTGGCGGAGCTCTTGGCACTCAGAGCAGTGACAAGTGGGGTGCCGCAGGGGTCAGTGCTGGGCCCAGTACTATTTGGGCTCTTTATCTCTGATATAGCACACAGAGTGGGGAACAGGGTTAGTCTGTTTGCAGATTATACCAAATTGGGGGTGATGGTGGACGAAGAGGACGGATGGGAGAAACTGCAGGGGGACCTAACCAAACTAGAGACATGGTCGGTGGAGTGGCAGCTAGGATTCAATACAAAGAAGTGTAAGGTGATGCACTTCAGGGCTAAGAACCAGAAGAGAGAGTACTGGTTGGGGATCACAGAGGAGGAGAAGGACCTAGGGGTGTTGGTAACTGGGAGCATGAACAACTCGGCCCAGTGCAGAAGAGCAGTAGTGAAGGCAAACAGGATGCTGGGGTGCATCGCAAGGGGGCTCTCATCCAGACACAGGGATGTGATCCTACCTCTCTACAGATCACTGGTCAGACCGCACCTAAAGTACTGTCCGCAATACTGGAGGTCATACCTGAAGAGAGATATAACATTACTGGAGGGGGTGCAAAGGAGGGCAACAAAAATGTTAAAGGGGATGGAAGGAAAGAAATATGAAGTTAGGCTGAAGGAGCTGAACATGTACACACTGGAGGAGAGGAGGGATAGGGTGGATATGATTGAAGCATTTAAATACCTGAGGGGTGTAAATAAATCTAGCACTGATGGGGTGTTTTAAACTGAGGAGTGGAAGAGAGATCAGGGGGCACAGACTAAGGTTGGAAGGGGGACGTTTCAAGAGGGAAATGAGGAGGCACTACTTCACTGAGAGGGTGGTGTCTAGTTGGAATGCCCTGCCAGAGGGGGTGGTAACGTAGGACAGTCAATAGCTTTAAGAAGGAGTGGGTTCAAGCAAGAGGAAGAGTCGGGGGGGACAGGCGGGAACAAGCGGGGAGGAACTGAGGGGAGGAGGCTGGGGCAGCTGCAATCTAGGGTGCTAGCTGCACACACGGGCAGACTTAGATAGACCAATTGGTGTGTTCTGCTGGTAGATTCATATGTTCCATATGTTCGTATGTAAAATCACAGTGACTCTGTTCATGAGCAGCTGTCCTAAAATGCCTATGTTGAAAATTTGGTGACAAATGTCCATGAAATGACTGTGTTACAAGCATGCATTGTGCAATTTCCACGCACCCTCGTAACTTCGCAAATTTTTAGTATTTTCACTCCAGATTTTCAACATTGGCATTTTTTCAGACCTCCTTATGAACAGTACAGCTGTCATTTTTCACATCCTGCCCGAAATATGCATTTACTGTACTCATCTGGCGCAAAATTGCGCGGTTGCTGTGGGAAATCAATGTTCGGGACAGATTAAGAAAATCATAGTGACAGTGTTCATGAGCAGAGGTCACAAAATGCCTATGTTGAAAATTTGGTGAAATAATTCCACTGAATGACTGTGTTACGTGCACGTGTTGCACAGTTTCCATGTACACTCGGAAGTTTGAGCATTTTTAATATTTTCACTACAGATTTTCAACATTGCCATCTCTTCACACCGCCCTATGAATGGTACAGCTGTCATTCTTCACATCCTGCCTGATCTGTGTTTTCGCACATCTGACGCACAATGGCACGGTCGCTGTGGAAACTCAAGGTTCGGGACACATTGGTAAAAATTACAGTGCCACTGTTCATGAGAAGAGGTCCCAAATGCTTTCATGAGGTGGGGGTCACAAAAAGGCCATGTTGAAAATTTGTAGTGCAAATACCAACAAATGCCCGGGGCATTAGGATTCCTAACCATAACGTCCCACCCAGTACAGACTGACAGGCATCAGGGGTGAGCCTTTGGATTGCCGACTGTAATGCTCATGCCATTCCACCGCCACCCCCCCACTCTGCAGCCAGTCACAGGCATCGAGGTGTGCCTTGGACTCTTCAGCCCCAGAGTTTACCCCATTCTCCTATATTGCACCCATTTCAGCATATGTCCTTATGGAGTGGGGTGACTGTAAAGTCGAACACCCCAAGGCACACCTCAACACTTGTCAGTGTCTGCATGATAGGGTGAGGTGACATGGCATGAACATTATGGGCAACAACCCAAACACATACCCCAATGCCTGTCTGTCTCTGCAGGGTGTAGGTGGGGTTGGCGTGAAGTTCAATACTTCACTGCCATTCCTACTCTGCATCTGTCTAACTCCTGCATTTCCAATGCTAATATCAGCAAGCAAACATTCGGCATTGACAAATGCTTGTTATTGTTGAGACATTTCTTTTATGTTGCTCTGGTACAGTTTACTGCTGGTGATTTTTATGCTTAAAGAGCTAGTAGCACCAGAAATTAGCTGTCAGAATTTTTTTAGTAATTTTTAAAAGCAATCTCGTTACTTTTTATTTCTGAAGTGTTTCTCTGTTTCTGTGTGCTCATTAGGTGGTTTCCTACTTAATAGTATTGGATGTGATCTGAAAGGCAGCGTTTTACCTGGCAGCTGACATATCTAGTTCTGTTCCTCCCACTACATCATCAGCACTGTGACCTCACTCACTGTTACAGACTGGCTCTTCTTGGTTACTAGTGATGTCACAGTCAATGAGGTCACAATGTTAATGATGTATAGGGAGACACAGAACAGGCTATGTCAGCCTCCAGGTAGAGTGCTGTTCCACACATCACATCTAGTACTATCAAGTAGAAACTCCTTTAGTTAGCAAAGCAGAAAAATAGAAAATTACTTTGGATATAAGAAGTGATAGTTGACTACTTCTGCAAGTTACTATTGTTTCCAGTTAGTGCACTAGCTCTTTTTTGCTATAACTGTTTGTACCTCCTTTGTGGCAGGATGGAAGGCTGGTTCCACTCAGTCTCATCAGCTGCGGCCATCCCTTGCTCTTCTCTGGTAGATCAGGGACCAGTTTCCCTCATGGATTCCCCGTGGTGGGGCCGGGAATGGAGGGCCATTCTCCCCCACCCAGAACACAAATCCAGACATCCTGGATCCTGGACAGAGTGGGCAGGCCGATGGCTTGATGGACAGGGCATCATGGAGCCTGTCCCCCAGGTTTTCCTCCTGAAGTTTTCTCCCTGGTCTCCTCACATGATGTGCAGTGAGAACAATGTGCGTGCCCTGCCCCTGCAGAGTTACGATCCCATTGGTCTGTCATGGACCCCCCCATAGTGGTGATTCGCATGTACCTCCACCAGGATTCCTCCAGGTGGCAGCTGATCGCCGAGCCACGCAGTCCTCGCTCCCCAAGGGAGGAGAGCAGTCAGATGGACATTTGATCCTCCCCTCGCATGACCCACCTCTGTTCCTGAACATAGGTCACCAGCAAGGGAAAAAGGAAGGCATCTATGGAGCTTCAGCCCTCTTCACCACTGGGTTGGTTGTCGTACCCTAGCTCTTTAAGTTCATTTATTCAAGTCTGTGCAAGTTACATTGCTCTGTTATATGTACTGTGGATATAATGAAATAAAAAACGCTATTAAAAAAAGTTTAACTCCACTAAAAAATATGTTCACATATCACAAAAATCAAGTAAAATGCACAGGAACATCCACAACACAACATACACCAAATCTGGCAAGAAAACAAGTATGGGGAGTGGCCATGCCAACCTCTGTGTATTGGTCCATATGTAAAGACTTGACTAATAGTGGAACAGAAAATATACATCTTTAGGGCATCATCCTTGCACGGGAGTTTAAGGGTGGAAGGGACTCTGGGTCCATCTGATCCACCTCTGGTTAATAGGCTGGCACCAACAATTATGCTGTGCAAACACGTGGAATACTGTGCTCCATTCTGGGGACATCCCCGAGGAAGGACATGGACAGGCTAGAGATGGTGCAACACAGGGTGACCAAGATGACTCCGGACCAGCAGGGCAGATCTTACAAAGATTGTCTCAAGGCACTGAACATGTACACACTGGAGACTGGTGGGGGGAGGATATGACAGAGACCTTCAAGTTCCTGAAGGGAACAAATAACGTGAACTGCAGGGAACTATTTAGTAGGAGTACAGAGTCAAGAACCAGAGGTCAGGAGTACAAACTGGATGGGGGGGTTAGGTTTACAAGGGATTTCAGGAAGTTCTATTTAATGAAAAGGGTGGTGCAGCTGTGCAACCATGTGCTACGGGGGGGGGGGGGCGCCAAGACCAAGACCATAAATGGGTGGTTGCTTAGGTCAGTAGCAGTAGGAAGAGGAGCAAGGGGATGGACTGGGAGGGATAAAACCCCCATATTGACAATAGGTTCCAGGGTAGACAGGGAACTCTGGGCAGACTGAATTAACCTTTGGTCTTTTTCTGCCATCATCATCCATGTTTCTATGTACCAGTTTAAAGGAATTCTCCACCCACCCGACTACCCAGGGTACCCTGTGTTTTTCTTGGTAAGCAGAAATTGCTCAGGCTTACTTTGCAGGTCTGTTCTGTCTTCATATCTGCTTGTGAGCTCTTCCCCTTCAGTTCCACAAGGCTTGTGGCTACGTCCTTAAATGCCCGGATGAGGCTTCGGCCCTTTAACATTTGGAGGGAGGGCTTGGATTTGGGTGATACAGACTGGGCAAAATATTCAGTGATGTGCCGCCTCCACCTGGTGATGCCCTTTGAAATACCAGCTAGCAATCAGGATGTTACTCTTAGAAAGTAAAATAATTCCTGGAAAAACACAATCCTGCCCTACAATTCAGTACTGGTAGTTCTGTGTGGAAATAAAATGCTGCCAGCTGCATTATCGCGAAAGTCAGAATTTCACTTCTGTGAGATTACGGAATGCACTTTGGCAACTTTTGCAAAATTCTGAATTAGAATGGCAGAATGAATGCATGTGTTGTGGATTTAAGCAAGAAACCTCTACAGGGTGTGGGTTTTGCTGGGATTTAGCCACGGCTAGTGTGGTTTGGCCATAAGGCCATAGGCCGAGTGGTCAAACAAGGTCAGCCGTGGGTAAATCCCAGCATAACCCACACTCTGGAGTGGTTTATTGAAATTATACAATGACTGCCTTTTTTAGTTACAAAAAATATAAAACAAAATAGTGTTTATTAGTACTTTATATAATTTTTATTAAAATTATTGTTGCGCCAGAAAAAGTAGTTCCTGGTTCATCAGTAGAATAAGCCCCTACTGTCATATGTTTAGAAGATGACAGAGCCTGCTAACATTCAGTTGTTTTGATTCATCCTCCCCTCCATGTCCTGCTTGCTAGGATGTCCCCCATCCCAACACAGCACAGTAAGGGTCTGTTGCCCAAGATGACAGCATGCGTGCCAGTCTTCAGTTGTTTTTATTCACCCCACCATTCGTGTCCTGCTTGCTACCACCTCCCCCACAGCATAATGACAGTAAAGGTCTGCCGTGTAAGATGACAGAGCGTGCCAGCCTTCAGTTGTCACAAGAAAACTTAAAAGAAGGAAGGCAGTTTATAATGTGAAATGCTTTTCTATCTGTCGCATTTTGAGCTTCAGTGAAGTCAGTCAAGTGTGCTGTTGACACTTCTTGGGTTACTGAACTGCGCCCAGCCAGTCACAGTCAGAAAAAGGAAAAAGAAATCCCCACCCTTTCACCTTACTTGACTACGGCATGAGTGCAGTTGTAAGTGTGCCAGCAGTACTTGTTTATTTGTATTGTTTTGGTTTGGGCTGGTGGAGTGGGGAGGGAGAGACAGAGCCGGAGACCGCAGACTTGGGAAGGAGCGAGCGCTACAGAAAACATTTTTTTTTTAAAGTTTGTGGTCATGTTTTATAGGCTGCAGTAACTTTTTTAACAAATGCTGGGACTGTGGAATTTGTTTTACATGTGAATGGATGGCTGCTTCATCCCAGGCAGTATTGAGGCTCGTGGTTTTGTGTACTGTCAGTTTAGTGGGGAAACAACATGGCTCAGGAGGAAAAACAAGGTGGAAAATGGCTGGGCTGCTACATGCTACCCCACCCAGGCTCTGGCACGTCTGACACGGCTGGTCACTGATCAGTTAGAGTCCTGTGCAAGAGGTAGATAACTGGCGAGTCCATGAAAAGGACTGTGATGGGCCTGGAGAGTGCTGCCGGCATACCGGGGTGGGGGGAGGGTGTGAATAAAATAACTGATTAAAAAAAGAAAAAAGAAATGCTTTTCATAATTTCGTGGAATAGAAAGAAGAAATTCTAAACAGCATTTTGGAAGTGAAATTGCCATTTCACATGAATTCTGTGGGCAGACTTCCACATTCCGCACTGCACTTTTGCAGAGACAGTGCCCTGATTTGATACTGATGGTTCTGGGGAGCTTGCAGACCCTGGAAGGCTTCAACTGTTGAGCTCATGTCTCACTGGCTGCTAACGCTGCATTTTGAATTCTGGCTCTGGATGCTGTTGCACTGTGGTCACCGCAGCATGAGAAACTTGCAGTACACAACCTGTGATGGTGCCTCAGCTTTGCTGCTCCTCACCCCACATGGAGACTTCACTCTTCACCCTTTGGTCAGGACGTTTACATCCTCTTCTGTCCCATGTGGAGGACTTCCTCAACACGTGGCTGGTGGCTAAGGGCAGTCATTCTCACAGCTGGCTTCCTTTCTCCCTCTGGAATCTAGGGTCCATTTGGAACACACTTCCCTTAGGCATAGGTCTGCTGGGCTTCTGCCTTTGTCTGTTTGGAAATACCCCAGTATGGGGCAAAGACTCTGGGGCAGTATGCCTAGTTCCAAACCCTCTGTCCTTGCCTGTCTTTTCCATGTCTGGATCAGAACTACTCCTTCACGGTCTGTATGTTCACACACAAAGTCTCTTTCTGCCAAGCCCTCATGGGTCTCAGGCAACCATCCTGGTTCCCCTCTCAAGCAGCAGCAAATGTGCACAAGGCTGGAGCAGGAACTCTCCAAACCTCAAACTGTGTCAATTGGAAAGGCTTTGCCTGGAGTTCAGTGGCCAAGCAGCCAGCCACTCCCATTTCCTGAGCTATATAAGCAGTTCCTCTCAGCCTCACTGTGAAACATTTTTTCTTTGCCCCACCATCCTCCCCTCCTTCCCTCCTCCTCCAGCGGCAGCACTCTCTCCTTAGGGGGATTCCTAAGGTATCTTTAGCCATGGGAATCGCCTCGTGGCACCTCTAGGGGAGGGTTCCTTGCCTTCATACCCCTACAGGGTGGTAATTCCTCTGGAACAGAGAGTGCAAACAGCCAAAACCAAACTAACACAGTTGCACAAGCATAACACTATACTGGCTATGCAGGTCAGTGAACTTAAGTAGTTCTGAGCTCCAACCCCTAGGCTGAACAGTGGATATTCAGTGCTGCTTGGCTGGAGTTTTCTGGGCAAAGCCCATGACAATATCTTCCAGAATCCTGTGTTTGCTTTCACTGCCCTCAGTTCTTTGTATCTTGTGACCCTTATTGTCTCTCCTCCCTCCGTCCAGGGGTAAGGGCTTATCAAGCATGCTTGTGGCTATATTTGTATTGGGAGTATAGCCCCATGGAAGCATTATTGCCTGCTTACCAACAGGTGCTTGTGTTGCCAGCACTAGCTCTCTGGTCCTTCATTGTGGGCGGCAGGCCCAACTCGGCCCCAATGTCACATGATCACACCAGCAATCAACTGTGCATCTGTTGGTGGACACACTGTTCTCTACCTCTTGCTGCTTCCATGGTCCCTGCAGCTGCAGCTCCACAGCGGACCGGGAGGGAGAGATGAGTCTCTAGTCAGTCTGGTGGTGGGGCCCAGGTACTTCCCTCACACAATGGGTGAGGGTGGTTACACACTGCTTACCCCCCTCTGACATGACAAATGCCTTCTAATGCAACCACTCAATATACAACAGGAGTGGGGTAAAAATGACAAGTTAAAAACATCATTCTAGCTAGTGACGTCAGTAACAGCAACATTTCAAAAAATATTGTTATTGTGTCACAGTGGATATTTATAAGGTTACTGTCGTCACAGTGGAATACTGAACCAATCAGAGAGCAGCTTTCACAATGCTGATTACATCACAATGTCTAGTACAGCACTGAAGCCAGCTGTTAAAATCAAAGAAAAACAGCAAACTATTCAGACAAACTACAGATTTAAAAGCTATAACTTGTAAACTACTGTTGTATACATACTGAATATTCAATAGCCTGACTCCAATTTATCATCACTTGTGAGTGGGCAGGACTTTCATAACCCACGCTGGAAGATAAACTGCATATTTTGAGTCAGCCCATTGCACGTCCCCTATATATACCACCTCTGAGCTCTAGGGTGTGTCCTTGCATCCCACTGGAGCACAACAGATCAAACATCACCTGTTCGACTCTGAAGATACTTTTCAGTATGCATAAGACTAAGATCATGTCTCTTTTCAACTTTTTTTTCTCCAGGATAAACACGTTAAACATAGAAACATAAATGCTGACAGCAGAAAAAGGTGGAATGACCTGTCCAGTCAGCTCAGGTGAAGGTCAAGCTGACATGTGAACACGTCACTGTTAATGTATCACTAGGTCTTTCTTTTGGTACAGGATGGCCCAGCTCCAAATTGCTTGAATGGACTCTGTATCAACATAGATACTGGGAAGGGTGTCTGTTTGAAAAAGTCCCTGGGATCGTCACCTCATGCACACTGAAGTGTTCTTGACCTTAGCTTGGTGACAGCCCCGATTTCCTACAGCTTTTTTTTTCTCTCCACTGCCAAAGCTCAAAGGGCTCAAGACCAGAAGCACTGTCAACTAAACCCAGGAGAATTCACGGCTCTGTCACTGTGGCTAAACTCAGACCTGCTAGGATTGTTTCCCTAGGGCACTGCTGAGCTATTTCCAGCACTGTGACCTGTCAGAGCTAAAGGGGCCAAGGTGACTCTGTTGGACATGTCTTATACATTTTAATACTGCAATTCAAACAGAGCTGCAGCAAAGTGCAGTCTGCAACTAGGGACTTCTTTTATCTTGCCCCCTCTCCCATCTTCCTCCTAATGATTATCAAGGAGTTTATATTTTAAGAGAGTTGCATATGTGTTTGGGGATTTGAACATCTTCACAAGCAAGTTGCAGTCTATTTTAAAAACTGCAAGAAATTGCTGGCCTGTCGGTGCAGCGGAAGCATTACCGCCCACAATGCCAGCGACCTGCTTTCGGGAACGAGTGCAGATCATTGAGGGCCAGCTGGGGGGAGGAGGATCTAGTGTCCCAGAGAATGCTCTCCTCCTCCACTGGGGTGGGGTTGGGGCAGCCAGATCCACTGCTATACTGCCACCTGGGTGACCACAAGTGATTGTGCAGTGGAGCAGCTCAGGGGGAGAGAAGATGCAGGCTAGTGTCACGCCATGCACGTTCACATGTGCACCCGAGCCACCTGTGTCTTGAGGGATGGGTAAAAAAAAAAAAGAGCAACCTCCCCCATGCAGAATGATGGCTGTACTGCACCCACAGACCCCACATTCACCTATCTGAGCATGCTCCTGATGGCTGGATATTGTGCACCCAAGGGATCTAGCCCCATCCCATGGCTTCACTGTGGGGGCAAACCATGGGGGTAACATAGGAGCAGGTAAGATCTGGAAGAAGATGAGCTGACAGGTCTGGGGTGCCGTGGGGGCTCGAGTGGGGGTCAAGGTCCGAAGGGAGCAAGGAACATACACAGAATAAAAAAAAAAAAAAATTGCAAGAAATCTTCTAACCCATCCAGACAGTGGCCTGTGATTAAAGCAGCAGTATCTGTTAAATTTCATGATACAAACAGAGGAGAGAAAGAAGTAAGAACCTCAGCTGAGACTTGAACCCAGGACGCCCAGAATACTGTTCTGGTTGCGAGTTGCGAACGGTGTTCCGGGCGGCCTGTGTTCAAGTCCCAGCTGAGGCACTTACTTCTTGTTCTCCCCTGTTTGCATGTGTTCCATAAATATGCACACTGCACTCTTGTGATTGTAAATTTCATCATGTAGTTTTTTAGTAATAATGTATTTCTAGAAAACATGTCAATATATCCATTTTTCTTTTCATTGTATTTCACCCCAGAACTGAAATATGGGGTTTTAAAGGTTTTAAAAGTCCCACTTCTTTAGCCACTCCCACTATGAATAAATTAAAAATTTTGCTGTGGGGGCTATGCATTATACCATTAGAAATCTGTGCTAGCAGCCTCTTAATACATCCACAGTATAAATCCAGTGTGTAACGTCAAAAGGTAACCACAAAGTAAGGGATTCTTAAAAAGTGCTAGCGGCAGCTATCTTTAAGGAGTCATTCATTATAAAATTAGCAATAAAAGCCATTTTAAAACATTTGAGAGACATAAAAATGCACCAATAATGAATGAAATTATACCAGAAATATATTAGTACCAAAACCTATATAATGTGCGATTTTTTTACATACTAGAAAACACTGCTGCTTTAACTCCTGTTGACTGGGACAAACACTTCAGATCTGTTCTGCCATATTCGTAACTCTCCAATAGCTACTGAAATTTCATATAGTGCAAGGCACCCTCAGATATGAGCCACAGGCCACAGTGAATAATTTTACAGGTATTTATTTATTTACTGATCGACTGATTGCTTGATTGATTTATTTTATTTTGTTACGGCTAAGTGAATTGCTGCCAAGATGCCTTTTTCAGGCACAAAAGAAATTTTAATAAAAGCCACCCTCAACTAAGACGCTGTTTTTTAGTTAGGGACGAAGTCATGCCATATGAAGCATGGTAGCTGGGACTCTCTGTGATCATTATCTTTGTAAATACGATCACTGTAGTATTTAGCAGGTTTGTTTGACTTTTGCAGAGGGAATCACTGATGTCTGTGGCACACTTCTGTACAGCCAATGCTATTTAAGCAATAAAGCATGACAGGGTGTGCTTTATGCTGGGATAACGGCATGCCTCAAGTGTGCTGAAGTGCAAGGTAAAAGGCTGTGTTTCCACCACTCGAGAAGTGCCATTGTCCCAGGACACAACACACCCTAGCGTGTCTTACTGTGATTATAAAATGGGTCCATTAAGATTAGTAAAGAAATTATAAAAAATTAAAAAAAAGTAAAAATTAGAAAAAAGGTAAAATAAGATGTCACTGGTGCCAACAAGGCTAGTCTTGCCTTTTTATGTTTGTTATGTTTGCTTGCACGCATGTGCAAGAAACTTAGTGCCATCATCTGAGTTTTTGGAGGTGTGTCACTCGTCTTCCAATTCAGTCAGTATGTTTGCAGGTGCGGTCGCAGTTCTCCAATCAACGCTGCAGCTGTCTATGACAGCAGTTGAAAATGCAGTGCCGTACAGTTGAAAGGGAGAGCTCCACGTCAGTGAGCAGAGCTCCCCTCCTACACATGCACACACGCATGCATAATGCGTGCTCATGCGCTCCCCCCCACCTCACACACTGTATGGCTGACGGAGGTGCCCAATCCCCCAACAGCTCCAGGCCCCCCCAAACAGCCTTCCAGCTGCCATGCTGGGAGCCCACCCCAGTGTGGCAAATGTCCTGTGTCGTCAGCTTTCCAGGTGCCACGCTAGGAGCCCACCCCAACATGGCAAAAATGGTTATGGCCGATGGGGGTGCCCAATCTCCCGTCGGCTCCAGGCCCCCCCCAAACAGCCTTCCAGCTGCCACGCTGGGAGCCCACCCCAGCATGGCAAATGTCATGCATCGTCCAATAAAAAAAAAAAACTTGTAAAGAAAAAAGTTCCCTCAGTGGTCGCCCTGCCCACCCGTGCCCACTATCTGCTCACATTACCTCCCCACACCCCCACCTCACCCCATACTTACCTCCGGAGCTCAGCGCGACGATCTTCGGTGGACTGAGAACACGTCTGCACTCTTCAAAGCCGACCGCGAACTGAGGAAATGCCGGTAAGCTGTATAATGCAATAAATAGGGTTTTTCCAACTTTAATGCATATCTTGGGCATTTGTTGGAATTTTTGCACCAAATTTTCAACATGGGGTTTTTGGGACCCCTCCTTATGAATTCTCTCACTGTCATGGCGTTAATTGGGCCCGAAGGGTGATTTCGCAGTCACTGCGCGAAATCACCTTTCAGGACTGATTAACGAAACAGCAGTGCCAGTGTTCATAAAGTGGGCTCTCAAAAAGCCTATGTTGCAAATTTGGTGAACAAAAATTCTTAAAAATGACTGTTTTACGAGCGTGTGTTGCGCAGTTCCTACACACGCTTGTAAGTTTGCAAATTTGTAATATTTACACTCCAAATTTTCAACATTGCCATTTTACCACACCTCCTTATGAGCAGTACAGCTGTCATTTTTCACATCTCACCCAAAATGTGTTTCCGCGCATGTAGCGCACAATGGCACAGTCGGTGTGCAAAATCAATGTATGGGACACATTAAGAAAATCACAGTGACACTGTTCATGAGCAGAGGTCTTAAAATGGCTATGTTGAAAATTTGGTGAAAAAATTCCTAAAAATGACTGTTTTACGAGCGTGTGCTGAGCAGTTCCTACGTACGCTCGTAAGTTCGTGAATTTTTAATATTTGCACTCCAGATTTTCAACATTGCCATTTTACCACACCTCCTTATGAGCAGTACAGCTGTCATTTTTCACATGTTGCCCAAAATGTGTTTCCCTGCATGTAGTGCACAATGGCTTAGTCGGTATGCGCAATCAATGTTTGGGACAGATTAAGAAAATCACAGTGACACTGTTCATGAGCAGAGGTCTTAAAATGGCTATGTTGAACATTTTGTGACAAAGTCCATAAATGACTGTGTTATGAGTGAGCATTGTGCAGTTTCCACACACCCTCGTAAGTTCATGAATTTGTGATATTTTCAGTCCAGATTTTCACCAGTGGCATTTTTCCACACTTCCTTATGAAAAGTACAGCTGTCATTTTTCACAACATGGTCAAATGTTTTCGCACTTTCAGCGCAGAAATGCGTGGTCGCTGTGGAAATCATTGTTCGGGACAGATAAAGAAAATCACAGTGACACTGTTCATGATCGGAGGTCCCAAAATGCCTGTGTTGACAATCTGCTGTAAAAAATCCCAAACCTAATTACATTACGGGTGTACGTTGCACAATTTCTACGCACGCTTGTGACTTCACCAGTTTTTTTAATATTTTCACTACAGATTTTCAACATTGCCATTTATTACCCCTCCCCATGAACAGTACAGCTGTCATTTTTCACATACTGTCCGGAATGTGTTTTTGCACCTGTGGTGCTAAATGCCATAGTCGCTGTGCAAAAGAAGCTGTCGGCTAACAAACTGATATTGCCACTGTTCATGAGGTGGGAGTCGCAAAAAAAAATGTTGAAAATTTGGAGTGAAAATACCAATGAATGCCTGAGGCGTTAGGGTTTCCGACCATAACACCCCACCCTGTAGAGAATGACAGGCATCAGGGGTGTGACTTGGGATTCTCGCCTGTAATGCTCATACCATTCCACACCCTGCAGCAAGTGAGAGGCATTGAGGTGTGCCTTGGACTCTTCAGCCCCAAAGTTCACCCCATTCTCCTATACCGCACCCATCTCACCATATTTCCTGATGGAATGGGGTGCGCATAAGGGCCAAAGACCCCAAGGCACACTGTGACACTTGTCGGTGTCTGCAGGGTAGGGTGTGGTGAAATGGCATGGCCGTTATGCCTGACGACTCAAAGGCACACCCCAATGCCTGTCAGTCTCTGCAGGGTGGTGGTGAGGTTGGCTTCAGTTCAATACTTCACTGCCATTCCTATTACGCAGCTCTGTAACTCCTACACTAGCAATGCCAATGCCAGCAAGCAAACATTCGGCATTGACAAATGCTTGTTTATGTTGCTATGTTTGTTTATTTTTGTAGTAGGCCTTACTATCTCACCAGTGTCACTGTTATAACTGTAGTTATATAAGAACCACACTTGGTGTCAGTTTTACAGATTTTTTGTATACAGTGTCCCTAGGGAGGGCTTTGACCCAGTAGCACTGCTTTTCAGTAATGCTGCCTACACTCTACACAGTGGTTTAAGTCTACCCAGCACCAAGCAGTTAGTTTCATCCCCCAGCACCAAACTCACTTATAGCCCCCTCTATATCACTGTTCTTTTTATTCTCTAGTGGTCCTGGCTGGACAATGGACCTGTCAGGTAGTTGGGGTGGGGGGGGGGAGGCCAGATTGGGCACCAGACCTGGCAGGTAGTTGGGGGAGAGGGCCAGATGTTCTTTATTCCCTGATGGGCCAGGTTTTGCATCAGACCCGTCAGGTAGTTTGGGGGAGGGAGACTGGTTTGTTTTATTACATGACAGGCCTGGCTGGGTTTGAGATTCAACTGGTTGTTGAGGTGAGCTGGATAGATTTTGTTTATTCCATGATGGTCCCGGTTTGGCCCTGGACTCATCAGGTAGCTGGGTGGAGGAGAAGGGACAGATTTTCTTTATTCTCTAACAGATTGTGTTGGACATTGAACCAATTAGTAGTGGGGTGAGGGGGCCAGAGTTTTTTATTCCCTGCTGGGTTGGGCACTGAACCCATCAGGTAGTTTGTGGAGGGGGGACAGATTTTGTTTTATTCCCTGACGGGCCAGGCTGGGCACCAGACCATTCTTCTGCACAGCAGGCTGGGTTGGAGTGTGCATGGCAGTGTGATCCCATGTGCATATTGGTAAGAGTGCAGAGCTGAGATAGAGGTGTCAGAGAAGGAAAGAGCGACAGTTGAGCGGTGGAGTCAGAATCACTGACACTTAGGGTTATAGCCCCAGAAGTGTATGCCATCTGCCCTTCTTGGTCCATTCTCCCATCCTAGAGTGCTGTGGGCTAGAAGAGGTGGAGATGCCTGAACAGGCTGGTAGCAGCTGTAGTGTGGCAGCAGCCTCAAGCTTCCCATGCGGTGCTTGAGCCTCTCACTGTGACCTGAGTGACTGGGGATGGTGGGGAGGGCAGTGTTTTACTACCCTGCCTATTCCACCTTCCACTCACCACTTTGCTGCTGCTCCTCCTTATCTCCAGTTGGCTTAATACATGGGCCAGGTTGGGCATGGGACACATCTGGTAGTTGTTTTGGGCTTGTTTTGTCTTTTTATCCTTTCATTTCAAGGGTTTTTTGTTCATGTAGCAGTTCCTATTTATGTTATCCATGTGGAGAGGGGTGATTGATGTGCTCATGTTTCGTGCTGTCTGAACCCTCATCAGCTGGGTCTGCAGCTGCTTCTCATCAATTTGCCAGTTACAACTTTAGCTGCTAAGGGTATTTCTCCTCATCCCCGAGTTATGTCAGACTCGGAGGATGCATATTTAATTATCAGGGGGTGAGGGGGCAGAGCCTTCCTCAATGGGGGTGTGGGGTGCGAAAGCCCCCCACATTAAATAGGAACACATGAATTTTAGCAGGTTGTGTGGTATATAAAATGTGTTTGTTGGGTTCAGTGGTGTCAGGGTTTAGCATGGCACGGTGTGATTTTCAGTATAGCGGACACGATATTTTGACAGTCGGGATATCGAGTCTCAGTGAAACGTAATATAGCCCAGTGGATCTGTCAAGGTGTTGGGAGAGGGAACAGATTTATTTTATTTCCTGATGGGTTGAGCTGGGCACTAGACCCATCAAGTAGTAGGGGGAGGAAACAGATTTTTTTTATTCAGTGATTGGCTGTGCAGCTCACTGGACCCATCAGATAGTTACGAGAAGGGGCCAGACTTTTTTTATTCCCTGTCAAACCAGGATGGGCACTGGAAAGTCTATTCTATTTTACATTCCATGTGCTACAAGTATGGAACTCCTGTTCCTTGTAAAATACTTTGGGATACAGTGTATATGAAAGTCATATTGGCTAGTTGTTGGTTTTTTTGCAAATTGCCTCTCCATGGCCCACCTCTTGCTCAAGCAATTGATCTCCCTCCTTACTGGGACTTCCCAGTCCATAGACAGGCTATTCGAACTGACTGGAAACTCAGCTGTTTTTTTTTTTCATTATACAGAGAGGTTGGGAAAGATACTCTCTAGTTCCTAAAAGCATCAAATGGTGCCACAGCTATGTGAGTCTTTGTCCTTTTGCAATGCAATAATTAAGTAGCATGAAAACTCTCAGTTTTATATAGGTGATTTTAATTTTATTTTAGAAGAAAAAAAAAACAAAGGTTAACTTTCTATCCATGAAGTTGTGCATGTAGATAGAGACTTTATTAGTGTTTCCTCTATGAGCTCATTCATTGTCATTCTTGTCATCCCAGTTGGGGGTAAGCAACCCAAGGACTTCTTCAGTGTATCACCTAGGCCAGATGCATGTTCACGAGAATACCCCACTTGCCCAACAGGTTCCTCATCTGTAGCAAGTAAAAAGTTTGGAGAGTGCTACAGACAGCTGCAAGGAGCAGTAGCAAGGCACAACACTTAGTAACTTTTTTTTTTTGCATCATCTTTTTATGGAAATTTTAGCGTATACAGAAAAACACAACATACAGTACATCACATACATAACAATTCATCAAACTATATGCAATTGGGTCCAGTCCATTACTTATAAAAATTACATTTCAATCACATTCTCTATCACATCTATAACATTCTATGTGAGTTATGGTATCTAGTACCTAATTCCTTCAGTCTAATATATGTGGGAGGCACAGTGGGCTCTCCCTACTCTACAATGGTCAGGGTAACATCAGTTGTGAGGTCTCTGTCCCTCAGAGCTGACCTTAGGGAAGCTTCCAATATTCAGGTATTCCTCTCCTTTTTAAGCCTCCCACTCCATCAGGACCATCCCTCACATAGAATCTGGTTCTCCCAAAGGGTTAATGAAGAGAGGAAGGGCTCCCATGTGTTGTAAAAGAGCTCCCCTCTCCCCTTCATGACATGGGAAAGTCGTTCCATTGCTAAGGCCTGAATGGCCAAACTTTGCCATTGCTGTATCGTGGGGACCACCTATGAAACCCATGTGTTCAGGATGCAGTGTCGAGCCAATATGAGAAGCACTCTGGACTAACATGGCAGTGGGCACTGTCCCTCCCTCCTTCTCCAGGTCCTCCAGTCCAAACAAGTGGAAAAGTGGGGTCACCAGCAGCACCCTCCCCATTAATTTTCCCATTTGCCCGCCACTTCTTCCCAGAAGATCTGCAGGATTGAGCAGGCCCAAAAATAGTGATAGCAGAAACCCAGGTCACTACTGCATTGCCCACATATTAGTGATTGGCTGGGTTAAATTTGTGGGCAATGAGTGGTGGGCAGTATAAACGGTGAATAAATTTATAGTAGGACTCCTTATACTTATTACAAATCAATATTCCCATATGTAATTTTAGAATCACCTGCCAATTCTCATCAGAAATCCCTATCCCCATGTCTCTTTTCCACAGACTTCTGGTTTTCCTTGTGGTGTCCATCAAACATTGTTTCCCTCCCTGGGCTGTCTTTCGAATAATGACCTTGGCATCTCTTTTAGCTGTAAATACCAACTGTTCTATTTGTCCCAGAGGGGAGCTCATTGCCTGGTCCCTCCCCAGCCCTCTGCTATATGCTCTGATCTGTAGATACCAGAAAAAATGAGTGTCCCAACCCCATCCTTTCCTGTATCTCCTCCAAGGAGCAGAAACCTTCTTTACTATATAGGTCTCCCATGCAGTGCACCCCCCTCTCCTCCCACTCTCTAAACCCTGCGTCATTAAGCCCCGGCAAATAAAATGGGTTTCTGGACACTGGTAGTAGGAGTGTTTCTTCTGCTCCCACTCCTTGAGCTCTACTCAGTTGTTCTCAGCTATCCAGCACCGCAGACACCAAGGGGTTGTCCTTGCTCAAACTATGATATCCTCTTCTACCCCTCTTTGCCAGATATGCCCATAATCTGCCTGGGCATTCTCATTCCTCCAGGTCAGTCCATCCCGCCACAGTTTGTTCTGTTATATGTTCACATTTTATGGTGTCCACTGCTGTAATCTGAGCTATCCCGCTATGTATGTTATGTTTCCTGACTTCGGCATATGTCTGTACCTTATTTGCATCAATTTGTACTCTGTATGTTCTTTTATTCTTCTGTACTCTCCCGGGTCGTACCTGAAAATAGGCATATGTCTTTGTCTAGTGTACTTACCTGGTTAACAAAAGCTAAATAAATAAATTAATAAATCCAGTCTTGTATATAGCGGTGTTGTATTGCCAAGAAATAATTCCGCAGATCTGGGAAATTAACCCCTCCTCCCTCCATCTGCACCTTGAGTCTCAAAAGACTAACCCTGGGGCACTTTCCCTGCCAAATAAATGTTGAGAAAGCTCCTTCCAGCCTTCTTATGTCTGCTTTAGCGAGTCCCACATGTAGCATCTGCATGACATATAAGAGTCGGGGAAGAATATTCATTTTTAACAAATTGATTCTACTCAGCCAGGAAATTGGTAGGGGCCTCCACCGTCACAGCTCGGCTTCAGTTGTCTTTATCATGGGTGTATAATTCAGGTCATAAAGGGAGCCAAGATCTCTGCCTGCTCTTATTCCCAAGTAAAAGAAGGAACCCCGTACCTCCTTGAGTCCCCATCTTCCTGACTGGTTCACTCCCCCACATTCTCAACAGTTCAGATTTCCCCAGATTAAGTTTATAGCCTGAGAAGCGGGAAAAGCTCTCAATGAGTTGTAGTAAATATGGCACTGATTGTCACGGCTCTTCCACGTATAGCAACATGTCATTGGCATATATGGTGACCTTATGTTCCCTACCCGACCTTCCCCTGACCCCCACAATTGTTGGATTGTGTCTAATGCTCACGGCCAGTGGCTCCAGTGTGAGTGCAAACAGGAGGGGTGAGAGGAGACATCCCTGTCTAGTCCCCCTACGTAACGGAATCCTATCTGACAAGGGGTCATTAAGCAGTATCTGTGCTATCGGTGCCTCATACATGGGCCACACCATCCCCACAAAGCTTTCCCCCAGATCAAATCTGGCCAACACCTCAAACAGATATTCCCATTCTATGCGGTCAAAAGCCTTCTTGGCATCCATGGATATCACAAAGGTGGCACCATGATGCCGAGAGGCCCCACCATACAACATTCAAGAGCTTATGCATAACATGGTAAGAAAATCTTCTTGTACGAAACCAGTCTGGTCCAGGTGAATCAGCTCCAGGAGAAGCTTGTCCAGTCTCCCTGCAAGAATTTTGCTAGAATTTTAAGATCACAATTCAGGAGCAAAATCGGCCGGTACGAGGCACATTCAAATGGGTCCTTGCCAGACTTCGGTATGACGCAGATGACCGCATCTCTCCAGGAGGCCGGTAGTGTCCCCCTCACCTCTCGCTTCTGGAGTTTCCCACAATATGTCTACCACCTGAGCCTTCATCATCTTATAATACTCCACCGGAAAACCATCCGGCCCACTGGCGTTCCCATTCTTCAATCCACTGATAGCCCTCCTAATTTCCACCTTAGTGATTCCAGAATCCAGCCGTTCCTTTTGAGCCTCTGAGAGGCAAGGCAGATTGATGCCATCCAAAAACCTCCTTGCCAAATCTAGCGTTCCTGAACATTCTGCTTGATATAACCTTTGATAGAACTGTTTAAATCTTTCCCTTATTTGTTTTTTATCCCTTACCATGTTACCCCAGTCGTCTTTTATGCCCGTTACCAGGTTATGTCCCCACTTCCCTCCTATCAAGTTGGACAGCATCGTTCCTGGCTTGTTCCCCCATTCAAAAAACTGTTTCTTGATAAAAAAACAGGATCTCCAGGCCTCTCCCAACAGAAGTGCATTAAGTGTTTCCCTTGCTACTAACAGAAGGCATGGCATCTTCCCCTTCCCTTGAGGCTACCCTCCATTCTAGGTCTTTCAGGTGGGTCTCCAGATTTACCCTCTTTTCCCACACTTTCCTCTTGTGGTGGGACACAAAGTTAGTGGTTACTCCCCTCATGAAAGCCTTCCCCGCATCCCATAGAGCTGCCTTACTAGGGCCATTGCTTTATTCATTGGCATATAATATTCTCATTGCTCCTGCAGACATTTCCAAAAGTCTGCATTACCCAAGAGATAGTTGGGGAACTTCCAGGGGGGTGGTCCCTCTCTCGGTTCCTTCAATCCTAGTGTCATGATGACCAAAGCATGGTCCGATATGTGGATTGGGTTGTGTTTTACATTTACTGAATTAAAAAAACAGCTTCTAGGCAGGTACAAGTAATCTATCCAGGACTAAGGCTTGTGAGGGTGGGAGTAAAATGTATATTCTCTAAAATTTGGGTTTATGGCCCACCTGCAGGCAATCAGATCAAGGTCACACATACCCACCTGCCAGTTTCGTATATCCCCTCGCATCCGTCCCTTTTTTTCAGAATGATCTATCACCGGGTCCATATGACAATTTAAGTCTCCTCCCAGTATTAATCCCAAAAATTGTTCTCGTACCATAATGTCCAGCAAGGTTTGAAAAATGTGGGGTCATAAACTGCGGGGGCATAAATGCTGGCAAAAGTGACCCTCTTCCCATACAATTCCCCTTCCACAAAGATATAATGTCCATCTGTAGGGTCCACCACCACTCTCACTGTATGAAAAGGTAGCTTTATGTGCAACAGTACAGCGACCCCTTGTTTGTGTGAATTATAGGATGCCATATGGCATGTTCCCACCCATCCCTTGGCTAACTTGGCATGCTCGCCGTCAGTCAGGTGAGTCTCTTGTAGCATGGCTACCTGAGCCCCTTGTCTTTTCAATGCTGTTATCAAAGCAGTACACTTTACTGGGGAAGATATCCCTCGAACATTCCATGTAATTATGTTCAGATTCTGAGACTTAGCCATGGCGTTTACCTCTGTCTCTCACCCCCCCATATCAGTAACTTTTTTTTATTTTATGTTTATTGACTTTTTCACATGATAGTGGTCAGATGAATCAACCCCGGTGACATAGTGGAGCAATGGTTATCCCACAAAACTTACAAAAGTATTCTTTTTTGAACTGTATTTGTCATTCTGGTTCACGTGGGGATGCACCCTTCATTTGGCCCTAGGGCCACCTACCTGGCATCCCCCCAAGCTGCACCGACTGGGTTGCCTGCAGCTTGCTCCCTGAAGCAGGGCACTTGGGGGGGGGAGACCAAGATCAACTAGAATCCTCAGCTGAGGCTTACACCTGGGGTGTCATTCGGGAGGGTGCCAAGGGAGAATCATCCTGCTGCTGTCCCTGAGCATTTCCTACTTACAGTTTCCTCGGAGGCATGAACGTCCATGGACGTCAGTTCATGGATGTCCGTACTCCCATTCATGTTCTGCAGACGTCTGCTATGCCTCCGCCCCTACAGTACATGGTCCCAGTCGGTGTACACTTAGTCTGCACTGGGCGTCACTCGTATGCTGGGAGATCACAGCCTCCCACACCCCAGAGGTGGACAGCCATCCATAGGACACTCATCCAACCTCCCCCCACCCCGGCCAACTCTCTGATGCTTCAGGTTCATTCCCAAACCCGGGTTGCAGGGCATTGCAAGTGGTAGTGCTACCACTGCACCGGTGGGCCACCAACAACAGTATTCTTTACTATGTCCCCTGCATTATGACATGTAGGGGTATCCAACAAGTTGAATAACAGCCTAAAAGAGTGTCCAGATGGCCATTATGCAGCAAAGCCATGGACCTAGTCCGTAGTGAATGTCCAAAAAGTTCATATATTGTGCTGTACACCCTCAACATCTTTCTGGATGATGTAATAGTCCAAGTTGAAACAGAATGTGAAGCAGCATCAACACATGCGAATCCTCAGGAGCTATATTATTATCTGGAGAAAACAAATCACTTTTTCACTCATTCTGTTTTCCTTATGCACCATGTTGAACCTTTGCCAGAAATGCTAGTAATACCTGTTACATATAGGGCAAACAACAGGTTTTAAATAGTCCCCCTTGATTCCTCGAAGCTTAACAGCTGCATAATTAACTTCTGGAAATTGAAAATAACTGTAAACATGTGCCTAACACTTCAGCAGACTGTCATTACAGAGAATGCAGGTAGTAATAAGCAGCGACTGTAAGCCCAGTAAATGCAGAATGACTGATGGGCTCCATACAGGCGGAGGCAGCATGCAGGCATATAGCGCACTAGGACCAACAGTCACATGAGGCAGTGGCCATTTTCCCTCGAGCCGACATGCATGAGGCAAGCACCTCCACTCAGGGGAGAAAACTGTTCAAAACTGGTAAATTTATACCACACAGCCCCATAACTAACATAGTCACATTGTTTATTGATTCGTCCACCATTGACTCCAAACTGAACCACTCTCCTGGTATGTCAAAATCAAGACCTGCAGACACATTAGATGTAACAAGCAGTAAGGTGAACACAAAAGCCAACGGACTGTCCCAAGGTTTCTGTCCTCAGCCTTATCTTCAGGGGGATAGTTGGTGTGCATTAAAGTCTTTTCAGGCTGCCTCCAATTTCTTTCCCACTTCCAGCAGGTCTGAGAACAAGAAGGACGTACCTGCATATGTAAGCTGCAGTTTAGCGGGGAAGTGAAGATTGTGGACAGTTCTGAGTGCCTGAAGACCCACTTGAACCGCATCAAAAGTCTTTCTCCTTTTTTGGGTTTCATAGCTTAAGTCTGAGAAACTATACAATTGCATCCCATCTGCTGTGTAAGGGTCCAATTTTTTTTTGCTGCTGCCAGAATAGCATCTCTTATGTGAGATCCCTAGGTGACCACAAGCAGGATTTGAAGCTGGTCCGGGTCAGCTTGTCTTTTCTGAGGGGTGATGCGGTAGGATTTTACAATCAGTCCTGAAATGTCCATGCTGAGTACAGAGCCCAGATGTTCTGTAAGGAATCGCGGTGCTTTATTCCCCTCGGATTCTTCAGGTAAACCTAAGAGGTACATGTAGGGGATATGAGCGCTGTTCTTTAAGTGCTCAAGCCTTAATCACAGGATCTTATTTTCTTTCAGGAGTTCAGTCACAGCAGTTGATGTGGTGTGTGTGATTTTAGTAGCTTGCTTGACTTCAGTTGAAAGTCTGTCCATCCTTGCCCTGAGGGCTGTGATTTTCTGGCTTATTCCTTCCCCTTTTCGATTGAGAACATGGATGGCCTGTAGTAACATGGCTTTAGTAGGCGCTGCCACACTGCTCGTCATTCTAACCTGTCCGCTCTAAGTTATGGGTTCTTGTGGATTACTCTGCTTCCCCTTTGTGCTCTAATGTGGTGCAGTCTTGCAAAGGTTCCCCATCATATAGAATGATCTCATCCTTACCAGGTACTCTCACTTGATGTAGCTAGCTGCTATGTCAACTGAACTGCTGGAAAAGTGATTTTAAAGTAAGTTTACACTTATAAAACAGTATCACTCTGAGGAGCTTGCTGAGATGTTGCCTTCTCTGCTGGCTGGTAGCCACACCATTTCCCACAACACTCACTCATAGACAGCCATAAAAAGTTGTGTGCCAGCCCCACACTGCATTTCAATGGGACAACTACAAAACACTTTCTGACATGCCAGCCCGGTGGTGCTGAGGGTTGAGGCGCTGGATGCCACACCTTGTGCCATGCCAGTGACCCAGGTTTGGGAGTGAGCCTAGGCTGTTGGGGGTCGGCAGGGGGAGGAGAAGATCAAGCATCCAGAGGACTGCTCTCTTTTCCTGGGGAGGGCTCTGGGGATTCCTCGCTCAGTGGCAGCTCCTGGTGGAGGCTAGAAGCATCACCCAGAAGCAGAGATAAGCAGAGGGGATCTGGTGATGACAGGCTGTCTGTGGGAAGGCCCGCACTGACGCCATTGCACGCTGCACCGGGGGCAGAACATACAAGAAAATACCCTGCCTCCTGGTAGGCTAAGGAGGGTACAGGGGCCAGCCAACCACACCCAGTGCCGGGTCTCTCAAGTTTGCTCCCCTGACTCTCCTCTCTGCCTGACTACTCTGCTGAATTATAGATAGAGCACCAGGAAGGAGTAAGACAGTCCCACCTCAGGGGACTCAGAGCTGGGGGGTTGAGTGAGTCTAGGTAGTGGCTGGGAGAGTCTGGCAGTGAGAGAAGTAGGACGGAGGACTTCAGGTGGACTGGATCATCAGAGCCGAGTGACCCTCTGGAGAGAGTCCAGGTAGGTCAGTGAAAAAAAGTTCGGAAAAAAACCCCACACTTTCTGACTTTGATCCCAGTAGTAACTGGTCTGCTATGCAAACCAGCCCTAAAAAGGAGAAAAAATGTACAGTAGTCCTATTAGCCATTGTTGTTTTGCTGTTTGGCCAGTAGATGGCTGATATTGCAAGTTAGTGAACTGAGGTGTATTGATACAGCTGTGCCTGCTTAATGTAAACAGATCATTGAGGTCATGCATCTTTTTCCAGTGTTGTGGTGTTGTGCTGTCAGTAGTGCACTAGGTGCCAGGCTCTTCAGTCAATCAGGTCTCTGGGTTTTTGTATGCCCATTTCATAATGGCCAACATGTCAGGAGTTCCCATTCATAATATCAGGTATGAAATATGTGGGAGGGACTTCAAGACAAGCAAAGAAGGGAAAAGAGCCTAGAATTGCTGAAATGTAACATTTTGGGCCCATCCCATTGGCACAGTGGTAGGGCAACCACTTGGGACACCTGTGACCCAGTTTGAAAAAGAGCCTGGGCATCAGGAACTGGCAGAGGGGATAAGAATTGAGCATCCCACAAGACACTGCACCATCTAGGGCAGGAGGGCTGCAGTCTTTGTTGCAATACCACCCCTGGCTGACCACAAGTGGTGGTGCAGTCAGAGTGGCAATGAGTGGAAGGACACTAGCTGTGTTGGAGCGTGAGCATGCTTAACATACATGCATGCATAGCCGGTTTTAAGCACCAGCAAACCCTGCAGTTGCTGGGAGCTTCTGCTCATGGGGGCTCCCAACCAGAGAAGTTTACCTTATTCATTTTTAAACATTTTTGTTTCTTAATGTATTTTTAAAACATCAGTAAAGGACTGTGCAGATTCTTCTGGTTATGTCATGAAATACCTCAACAAGCTATGATCCAGTCAATATGAGGTGGATGGGCAGCAATGGATGGGACGGGAAGAACAGCCCCAAGAACTGACACCGCTGTGTCCTCCTAAAAAAATGTTTTAAATACTACTGGTTATACTAAAGCTATACATAAAAACAAAGAAATATAAAATTTGCTGGCAGATAACTACGGCTTGGCCCACCTAGTCTGACCATTTTTCCCTGCCTATAGTATCACCACAAGTAAAATCTTGCACCTATGGGCTACAGTAAAACACATGGGCTAAGGGTGGTCCAAGTAGAGAGGCCCCATGACTTCACTAATTCTGCTGGGGGCCCCCAAAGCCCTAAAGCTGGCCCTGCATGCATGCACCATGATAACTTGTATGCCAGTGTCCTGGGAAGAAACCGTGAAGAGAAGTCCTGGTTGCATGCAGTGTGGAGCTGGTGGAACATGGTCAAACCGCCCTGCCAGGCCACACTGCCTCCCGCATGTTAGATGGACCAGACGTGGCAACTGTACAGCCTTGAGACAAAGCCCACCCCAGATGCATGAGCTGCAATGGAGACCCCCCTGGAGGTGACAGTAAATGCAAGTGAAGAGTAAAGGACAGAGCTGGGGGGAGGTTAGCTAAGTGGAGGTGAGCCACACCAGTGAAAAGTAGGATAAAACGTATAAAGAAAACTAATACTTTTAAAGAGCTGGTGACATATTCAGGAGAACTTTAACAGAACATAATAATTAGGCACTGTCCAACTTGTATTTCCCATTAGTGCTGTATTCCTCCTCCCCATTATTTAGTAGTGAGGTCATTTACATGAAAACAGGATCTTTGCTCCAAATAGTTCACCTATTCCTGCTGCTGCTTTCTCCCTACCTGAAGTCATAGAGCACTGCTTGTGACCTCACAGTTATTCCCATGGCAACAGACTGTGATGCCACAACATAGGATTATGACTTGGAGTAGGGAGTAAGCTATAGAGCAGATGAACTCAAAATGAACTCTAAGGGATGATAATCATATACTCACTCACATTTCTTTAGTAATAAATCATGGGGAGAAGAAATATATAAAATATAAATGGAATACAAGCAGAATTGTACCTAATTATTTTATTTTTTTAAGCTTTCTTTGAGGTGTCAGTTAGTGGTGCTCGGATGGTATCTGGACCAATCCAGATCCACCAGATACCTGCCCTCATGGCAGGATAGTGGATTCAGCTGGATACCACCACTATCTGCCCGTGGATCCAGCCGTCGGATACCGGGTTGGATCCTGCATTATCCGATGCTGATTCGATGGATCGGGCATCGTATTCCTGGATCTGGCGCTGGATAACACGGGATCTGACCTGGGATCTGACCTCCGTATTCGTCCAGATCCTGGGATAGATTCTACTTGAATAGTACCGCCATCTGCCAGATCACTGGCGGATCCACGGCAGCACTATCCGAGCATCACTAGTGTTAGTAACTCGTTAAATGAAATCACCAAAACTGGCCGATTTTGTGGCTACATTTAAGTTCTATGTCAGGATGCAATTTTCTGTGGCAAGTGCTGCAGCTGCAGGCCACCAGAATTCAAAGGGCCTTGCTCGTCATAGGATATGGGCCTCATCGCACAGGAACTCAATGTTTTCCAATACAAGATGGTGCTAGTATTAGCAGGTGGGCCTGATCTTGTCAGACGGCAGAGTCATTCCCTCCACTGAGCTTTGCCAGTTGGCACCTGGAATGGCTCATTCTGAGGGTTTGGTTGCTCTTAAATAACATTTCACAGATTAAAAACAGCAGTTGGAATTTAATAGCCAGATCTGAGGCTGAAACAGAGGCTGTCACCTAATCTGTCAGTGTCGATTTAAGCAATTATACACTCCAGGGTTTGGTATGTCGTGGGATATTGTCACACTTTGGGTGAATTGTGAGGCATGAGGGCAAAGGTCGAGTGTCTCATGCACCCCAGAAGTGACAATATTCTATGCTATACCAAACCCTGGAGTGTATTATTGCTATTATGCAATGGATTAATTTTGTATGCATTAAAAAGTTTTAGTGAGTTTATATTTGTACTTTTTTTTATGTGTATGTATACATTTTAAAAAATTTGTTGTGTTTTGACAGTAGAGGGTGACGTTTTGAAGGATATGCTTGACATGTGGGTGGAGGGATTTGAAGTAGGTAAACAAAAACTATTGGTTGGGACCATAGAATTCAGATATAAAGTAGAGAGGGCTAGAGGATGGACTCCAATGGCTCAGGTGAAGCTGCGCATCCGCCATATTAGAGGAGGATTGAGGTGCTGGTAGATAACGGGAACCCATCCAGAAACTTAAGGTAACAGCGCCGACATATTGTTTTGATAGACATCCAGTTGGTAACAAGCACCACTGACAGCAGGGAAGTGATGCAGCAAACACACATTGTGGTGACAAAAACAGTGTATGCTCGTTTGTCCTTTGCAGTGCATTACTTGACTTTTGTAAAAACAGTGTGCAGGTGCCGTTATTGTAAGTTTCCAGAAGGGTTCCTGTTATCTACTGGCACATCCACCCTCCTCTAATATGGAGGATGTGTGGCTTCAACTGAACCATTGGAGTTCACCCTCTTACCCTCTCTACTTTATATATGAAATCTATGGTTGGGACTTTCTCTTACCCTTGAATATGTGCTGAGATTTAATCACTGATAAGACGAGTGCTGGGTCCTTTTCATCTATTGCATGACTGAAAACAAAATACAGAATGAATTGATGCATGGACTCCTTCTTCCAACAAAAATGGTCTTACTGAGAGGAGAGCCACTGAACGTCAGTCTCTGACATATCAGTAGCCCCCAAACCCCGTACACACTCAATATTATAGTAGTCGTGAGCTAATATGCACAGCCATCATCTGTCCTTGTAATGACTAGCAGAGCAGCAAAGTATTTGCTATCAATTTTTTTTACATTAAAGTTTTTATTGAAAATGTTTATAAAAAGACCGACCAATACCACAAAGTACACTGTATAACTTATGAACATCAGGAAAAGTAAGAAAAGTAAAGGAGGTCATTAAACCATAAACAAGCTGGCCATATCAGGGTCATCATTTAGATTTTACAGAGCTAGTGGAACCAAAACAGACAGATAGGAAAATGATACAAATTTTAATGATACAATGGTGTGTGAAAATGCTGTAACCTGATTGGTCAAAACATAGAAACATAGACTTTGATGGCAGATAAGGACCGCTTGGCCCATCTAGTCTGCCCATTTCCCTACCTAACGGATAAGCTGCAAATCCTAGTTAACCAACAGCCTACTTCCTCCTACCCCCCACTTGAATTGCCTTATGTCTGTCCCATGCATTCTTGAATTCCCCCACTGTTTTTGACTCTACGACTTCCTCAGGCAGGCCATTCCATGCATCTACAACCCTCTCTGTGAAGAAATACTTCCTCACATTACCTCTGAGCCATGCCCCCTCTATCTTCAAATTATGCCCCCTTGTTGTTGCACATCTCTTTTTCTGAAAGATGCTACCCTCTTGGACTTTGTTGATTCCCTTGAGGTATTTGAAAGTTTCTATCATGTTCCCCCTCTCCCTCCTTTCCTCGAGGCTATACATCTTAAGCTCCTTTAGTTTTTCTTCATAGGTCTTCTGATGCAGACCCTGCACCATTTTGGTTGTCCTCCTCTGGACAGCTTCCACCCTGTCTATGTCTTTGCAGAGATGGGGTCTCCAGAACTGTACATAGTACTCCAGATGTGGTCTTACCAACTGTCTGTACATGTCACATGACTGTGGGTAAATCCTGCATAACCCACGGCTGAGGAATAGCATTTATAAAAAACATAATTAAGCACATTTTAAATGTATTTTACACATGGGTCCATTGTATAATCACAATAAGACACTCCAGGTTGTGGGTTATTGGATGATTTACCCACTTCTTGTATGGTTAAGTCACCGCTGCGCCTCATGACACACCACACAAGGCGTAGTAACTCAATAACCCACACCCTGTTGTGCCTTATTGCTTAAATAGTAGTCAGTTTAAACATTTTATTCCTAGAGTAGTTTCTTTTTCCGTTTGTTCATTAGAAAGTTTTTTTATGTGATAATATTGTGTTGGATGTGTGGACTAGCTCTCAGCCTGGCAGCTGACATATCTATCGCTAGTCACTCCACTACATCATTAGCATTGTGATCTCGTTGACGGTGACATCACAGCCAGTAAGGTCATAATGCTGGTGAAACACAGTTAGGCATGTCAGTTGCCAGGCAGAGTGCTCTTCCACATTGCACACCTACTAACACCAGGTAAACAATCTACTAGTTAACCAAAAGGAAAAGCAAAAGTACCTCAGATATAAAAGGTAATGGCTGACTGGTTTTAAAAACTAAACTTTAGGAAGTACTCCAGCTCTTTAAGCCTTAATATATTTCTGACATTAGAGTCACCATATCTGTATTGCTGTCAAAGGTGTTTGAAATAGCTTTTACTCTAATTTTATAATTATTGACTCAAGTCATTAAAGATGTCCGCCACAAGCAATTTTTAAAAATCCCATCTCTCAAAGATGCTTTTTGACTTTACATGCTGGATACATAGTGTGGATGTGTTAAGAAGGTGCTAGCATGCATTTTTGATGGTAAACTGCACAGTACTATGCCAAAATGTTTAATTTATTCATAGTGGGCATGGCAAGGGAACAGGGATGTCTGAAAACTTCGAAACCTCATATCTCAGTTCAGGAGGGAACTACAACAAAAGGAAAAATTGTTATATTGTTATATTTATTTGATAACTGGGTAAATACACTTGTCCGAGGGACCATTTTCAGGTACGACCTGGGTCATATCGATGGCACATACTGTACAGTCAGTGCAACATACAAAAATCAAGTAGGCATATTCAGCACAAGCAGAACAATTATACATAACAGTCTGTACAGGTAGAAGCAATACAGCCATACAGAGAATGCAATAAGCAACAAATAACAGATTTGGCCCCCAGTAACAGACTCAAGCCAGTGATGCAGTAAGCTACAATGTTACAGGATGAGCCCACAGTTTGAAAGCCCAGGCTAGGAAGAGAATGAGGGTAACACTATTATTTATTTTGTTCGTTTTTGTTGACTGGGTAAGTGCACTAAACAACATTGTCTATTTTCAGACACGACCCGGGAGAGTTACAGACAAAACCAGCATATTATAACAGGGGTGTTCCAGACAGCATACAGCACAGAAAACAGTGGGGTACACGATAAACACATGGAATACAATGAATATACACAGAAAGTACAAGGAATTCAACAGGCAATCATCACTGTAAGGAAAAAAAAATAACACATGTAAGTGCAAGAGGGCACCATGAATCAAAGGGTGGAAAGAATTACCCAGAGGACTAACAGGGGAATCAAGGGTAAGTGGACAGCAGCTTGGTTCTAAGAGCAGTGAGCTAGGATAGGGGAGTCTCAGAAGTGCTAGTGGGGTAATATATATATATATAACATCATTTGACAGAAATACATTATTACTAAAAACTATATGATAACATTTTTTCCGCTAACAAATACCGCTGCTTTGACTGATGGAAAGTGAGCCTGACAGATGATACCATGTGAAGATACCTGAGTATTCCTGGTTTTAATTAGGGGTACCCATGTTCAGTTTCCTTCCATTTTTCACCAGTGAGCACACTGCGATCATAAAGGTTCACGACACCTTACAGCAACCCAAAATATTTTGCTGGCCATTTTGATACCGAAATGTTCACCTCTCAAATGTAGGATGGATATACATCTAAAGAGATTGACATGGTATTCAACAAGACAATGGTTTTCACCAAAGGGACCGGGGTTGGGGGGTGAGCATAATGTCACTTTAAGACACCTCAGTCAAACATCATGGGGGGTTTCTAAGGGGATTTTGTGGAAATTATAATGGAAGAAAAAGGTTCTATTTAAAGCAAGGAGCAGTCTCCGGAAGCACACTGACTCTGACTTAAAAAGCAATCATTTTTTTAATGTCACCCAGCCACTCCTGGAGTTCTCCTGACATCAAAGTGTTACATCTAATGCCTAGCGACGTGCACTTCACAGCTGTCTTTTAAGAATTGTCATGCATGCGGCTATCTGATCCCATAAATATTCAATGCAGTTTTTTTTTATTTCTTAGAGAAACAGACCTCATTGGCTACCAAGGAAAAAACTATGTTTAGAACAGGAACAGTCAAACTTTTTCTGGTTCTAACAGTTAAACTAGCAGTATTTGGTAAAACATTTTTTGTTTACTCTATTCTGTACTCCTCTGCAATCTCCAGTTTTGATTCCTTCAGTTCATTTTTGTTTCCAAATCCATTTATGTGGTGTAACATTTCATTTTTGGTTCACCATGTAAGGGCCCCATCCACAAAGCCCTCTGTGGCTGCAGAGGGCTGCCTAAACCCGCGGAATGCACCGCCACATAAGCGAGCACCCCATGGTATCCAGAAAGTCCCACTGCATATCCATTAAGTGCTGCTGGCTGCTCTATCCATGTGTGTAAGCTAGTGGGTGGTATGGGGTATGGAACGAAGCTCCACACCAACTACAAAGCCAGATACATCTGGCTTTGGGAGTGGGACAGGGGATGGTTTAGATGGAGGTGGGGCAGACACCTGCAATGGCCATTCGGTGGCCCCTGCAGCACCCAGCTGAAAGGATGTTGGGCCCTGAATGGGCACCTGAGGATTGTGTCCCAAGTCACAGCAGTGGCACAGAGGGCTGGTGTATCCCACAACCCTCTGCTCTTTCACAGGGTTTGATTGGAAACCTGGTGACCAGCTCAGCTCTGCCCCTCTGACTGCCCCCCTCCCCAGGTTCATGTGGTCATTTGTGCTTACAGACAAGGGTGGTGTGGAGTAGTGGATGATGGTCATAAGCAGGACAACCTAAAGCAGCACTGGAGAGCAGAACAGCTGGGGCCTGTGACACGAAAATCAAGCATATGCTGCCCCAACTGTAGACTGGGCTGTAGGACTTACATTTTGTGGCCTGGAGTTAGGGTGCAGATCGGTTCTCCCTCCCAACTCCCTCCCTCGAGGCAGACTACCACAGATCAACTCTGATCATTCAGATCAAATTCACAGAGATTTGAGCTAGAATCTGTGCTGGGGCACCGAGTCGATGCCCTCATCCTCTAACGTGTAGGCTGGCTTGGAGATAGATTCCCCAAAACCCCCCAGGCGTCCATCTTAGATCAGATTTGTTCATCCAGGTGAAATTTTCAGCGATCCAGGCAGGAATTCTTGCCAGGGCACAGTTGGTAGGCCATTCTTTATTCAAACTCCTTTCCTGTCCCTATCTCCTAGCGCCCAATGAAGCTTTGTGTCAGATAGCGGAGTTTTCCACTCCCGTTTAGTCACACTGTATATGATCAGGTTACAGTTTGCAGTAGCATGTAGCCACTAGTAACTTACCATTTGCTTTCTGTATGATGCAGTACTGCCAGTGTTTTCTGAATTTTAACCTGATTTGACTCATAACTGCTTACCCCTGTATGTTGTCTTGACTGTATGTGCCAACTAAACTGCTTAGCATGGTTTTTGTGACCCATGGCTGAAATGTGCCTTGTAACACTCTCGTAATTTCTGCCTACCTGCATCTGCTTGCCTGTATCCTATTATTACTGTATGTATGGACTGAACAACACTGCATGTACTACGTTTTTGACCTCATGTTGAGGTGTGCACTATACCATGTAATGTGTTTTCTGTGTGCACTATACCTTGTAATGTATTTTCTGTGTGCCTGTACCATGTAATACATTTTCTGAGTGCCTGTACCATGTAACATATTTTCTGTGTACCTGTACCATGTAATGTATTTTCTGTGTGCCTGTACCATGTAATATATTTTCTGTGTGCCTGTACCGTTGTATTTTATTTCTGCTTGTTGGCTGCCACTACGTTTCCCGGATCATGACTGAAAATGGTCCTTTGGATCAGCTGACTTACCCAGTTACAAAAGACATAAATAAATAAATAAACGGCTAACAGACTAGTATATCTGAGCAAGTGCTCCTGCGTGTTTTAAAGCAGCAGCTCATGTCAAAAAAAATTGTTTTGCAAAGTTTATTCTGAATTCCTTTCCAGCCCCAGTGTTGATCCCCGCTGTTCATTATTTTTCTTTGTTTCTGCTGCTCTGACGCTTGGCCCTGTGGCACCCCCACTACCCTGTCACTGACTTTCTCATGGACTTACCAGTTATCCACCACTGACACATGACCACATGTGGTAGTGAGTGGCCTGCCATGTTGTTTGTTTGTGGGCATCATGGGGGTGTTGGATTGGTCCAGGGCATTTCTCTCTCCTTTCCTCTCTAGGGTGCCGGCGCATGGTGGCGTGCATGCATGCATGTGGTGGCACGCATGTGCATATGGAGTCCAGCAGCAGTCTCTACCCTGCATTGTGTGCTCACTTGAGCTACCACTGGGCCCCCACCAGGTAAAAGGTGAAGCAGCAAGGTGCAGTGTCCCTCCCAACCTTGAGGGAGGCGCTGCGCTGTCCTTGGACTGCTTGCTCCTCCCTCCTCTGGCTGGTTCTTATGCCCTGAGATTGTTCCTAAAACCAGGTCAGCAGTGTCACGAGTGGCAGCCCTACTACTGCGCTGACATGTCAGGGACCCCTGCTGTAAATTTTTATTTCCAATGTTTTTACCTTTATAGTTTTTTTTCCTGTGTAAATTTTAGCCTGTATGTTACTATTCCTGCTGGACTATGTTAACCTGTTGACTGCTGCTATCCTCCCTGGGACCCTCAAGAAAATGAAATGTTGTATCTCATGGGGCTATCCTGGTTAGAGTAATTTCAAATAAATAAATAAATTCATAAATAAGTAAATTAGGTACATGAAAAGAGGAGTTAAACTATTGGGGGGGTGATTCCTTGTTCCCTTATGCGAATCCCCCCAGAGCTATGCTCAAAGAGGACTGTGACAGCCTTCTGCACCTGTGCACATTAAAGTGTGCTGGAGTGTGAAAGGAGAGAGGGTTGCCATGCAAACAGCATGCAGTACAATACACAAAGGGCATGGTGACCCTGCCCCGACTGGTCACACTTTTATCATGGTCCCTGGCTGTAAAACTTATACAAGCTGGTGGTAGAGACATCACAAAGTATAGTCGCAATCAAAGAGACAGCAGGGGATGAAGACCGGCAAGTGGCCAAATCATTGAGGCTTGGACGTGCATGTTAAGGACTAGGGAGGGGGCCACACTGGACTACCAGGGACATATTTTGACTGGGGTTTGGGTTGGGGGCCTACTGATCCACCAGTGGATGATGGCAAGGGATATATGGACATCAGCCTACAAATGGCCCAAAAGGTACAGATCGGGGTTGGGGGGGTGGATTTCATTCTTGAACCACCACACACGTATTTGCATAGTAGTGGGCCATGCGCATGGGTGGACTGGTCTGTGGTAAATTAGAACCCCTCCAAGACCGCATAATATTTGGTGCACCTGGGTTGATCTGGACTGTGTAACTAGTGTACTAGCTGAGTCCTCCAAATTACTGAAAAGAAAAAAAAAAACACCCCACTTAGTCCGAAAAAAACACACTCACCCCTGTCAAAATGCTCTTGGAATTTTCTTTTCCAGCTTTATGCCAATGTCCGTTTCCCTGGCCCAGGGTAATACACATGTTCTTAATACACTGGTACTCCCGCTCAAATAAGCATGCTTGAAATGTTACTGCACAGAGTGAAGGCAGCCAATGAAGTGAACAGGGTCTCGTGGCAAGCATGTTTTTTCATGAAGGAGAGAAGAATGTCTGGAAGCTGATGTGCACATATGTTTTCTTTTAATATACAATGGTTTTGGCATCGGGTGAAATGATGGTGACAGCAGCAGTATTCAGGTGTGTGACTGTGGACTACAGAAGCAGGGGGTGTTAGGTGTGTTGGCTGTGGTGAGAAGGCCCATAGCTGTGAAGGTAAGAAAATCAGAAAGTGGCAGATTAAGAGAGAAGATGGAGTGGGATTTGTTTAAACTGTCCCATTGAAAAAATGTCGTACAACTCTTCAGGTTACTGAAGAGTGAATTAACAAGTAGAGTGATATGCTCATTGCAATTAATTGAATAAGAATTTTATCTTAAAGAGTCTTACTTAAAACAAGTGACATTTGGCAGCAAAACAGTGGCAGCAGGCAAAAAGGGGTGTGAAGAATGTGAAATGTCAAACTGGCCTACCTAGATACCTGGAAATTTGCAGGTGCACATTCCCCTCACATGGGCCATTAAACACCCTTAAGTCTCTGATAACCCTTTAATTCAACTATGTTCTAATTAAGTGGGGGTTTCTGACCACTGCAAGAAAATATAAAAAAACAAATGCAACCTCTGTACGAAACTGAAGTGTATTTATTGGCCACTATGCACCAAGGGGTGGACTGCCTACGCCTTGGATCCAAGAATGCGTAGGGCAACCTTCTTAGAATGTCATGCACCGGGAGTCTTGTGGACCCTGACAGAGTGCATAGAAGGAACGCACGCCACTTCCCCAGTCAATCCTCCTGCCATTCACGCAGCTACACATGCGGATGGTCCAGGGGAGTGTCAGGAGGCGTGCCTGCACGCCACGCCATTCACGGAGGCAAGGAGTGCTGAATGAGGGGGCTGCAGGATATGGCAGGAGGCACCCCCCCAGATGACACCTGCCAGCTGTGGTGGAAAGTAGCACACACAGGCAATGCTACCTCAGCTCTCCAGTCAGGAAGGAAGTGCTGGGAGCAGCACTTCGGGCACTTGCCCATTTGTGTCAATTCTATGGGGCTCATGCCATTTCACAATCCCCTGCTCCTTGTGGAGTAGGGAATCCACTTTTGGACTAGGTCAGGCACCTGATTGGATGCCTGTCTATATCTTCTGATCCTCCCCCTCTGCACCAGTAAGGAGGGGCAGGGCCATGGAAAGGTACCCTGCAGTGGCATGCATTTGTGCATGCCATACCCTGTGCACCTCTCCATGGGTACTAAGTTGTGAAGGACAGGTATGTGCCTGTTACACATACCCGGCACCATATAGTGTATATTCCTATCATGAGTACATTGCCCCTGCATCCTTTTATACATTTTTCAGGTGGGACCCACGGTTCCAGTTTTCCAGGTGGGTCCCCGAATCCAAGTCCACCACTGGGAGTGTGAGTACTGTATTTAAACAGGGTGGGTGGCGCAAGATATGTAGGGGGAGTGGGTGTTTGTTTTTCTAAAGGACAGGGTGGGTGTCTGCTGATAGCTTGAGTATCATCAGAAGGGAGGTGTCAGGGGTATAATTAATGGGTTAGAGTAGATACCTGTCAGCAGTAACACCAACCCAAACTGAGTCATGCATAGAAAACAGTATGGTGCTGGCAGAGGCCGGCCAGCCTTCTGGGTACAAGCAAAACAAACGTGCCGCAATCAAATCATGCAAAATAAATGGCAGGGAACATTTAAGTGCTGATGCTAAAGTGCAAACCTTAATGGAGTGAACTCTCCATGCTGCTGCTCCTACTGGCTCACGCAGAGGCTTCATCAGGGGTCAGCGGAGCAGTGGCATAAGGTGTTCCCCATTCAAGTTGGCACTTTTGCATCAGCTCTTCAGGTTTTGTGCCTTTTGTTTTATTTGCATGAACTGAGTGTGCTGAAATTGTTCTGCTGTTATGTGTCTGTCAGCAGATGGGCCGTGACTAGGAAACGCTATGTCAGGGCGGAGGGCTGGCAATGTGTTTATCAGATGCTCTACCATGATCCCACACAGTGGGTGAGTGAAATGAGCAATAGTGGATGCTCCAAAGCAAGGGAAAATGGGGCAGAAAGAGTAGAAGAAAGCAGAGAATGGAGTCAGACGCACAGACTAACAAATATAGGTTAGAAAAATATTTTATTTTGTACTTATAGTGTATTTTGTGACTGTTTTCTGATATTATCATCAAATTCCAAGAGGTTCTGAATCAGTCAGAACTAATCAGGATCCTTATCCTGACAAGAAGGGTCAGGACTGGTTTGGGTCAGCCCATCCCTAATGTACATACATGTCTTTGATGATACTGTGTGCAAACCATGTTTAATCATCCTCTAAAATCAGTAACATCTGGGCATCCTCGCTTTCCGGTGTTAAAAGCTATGATTTCAGATTGGTCCATGGGTGTTTAAATCCATCTGGGAAAAGTGAGAGGAAGCTTAAAGCGCTCATATTTAATTTTATATGTACAACTGATTTGGTGGTACGCTTTTTAGCATGTTCGACAGAAAAGTTTCCACATCACATTTTGATGTATTGAAATTCACAGATCATGTTTATGCTCTTCATTCTTCCACGAAACAGTTACAGTTATTGCTAAAATTTAATTTGAACTCCACTAAAAGAGCTTTCCAGTACTGTGTCATTTTTAGTGGGATAACTTCCCATGTGCAGTTAGAAACACAGTCAGGCCTAATAAAATCAAACCAGCATTAAACCAACAGGAGAACAGAAACACTGCAGTAGTCATAGAAACATAGACAATATGGGCAGATAAGGACCAGTGGTTCATCCAGCTTGTCTGAGGCCTACCTCTGTCCAGGTTCCAAACTAATGCTGGCCAGACCGTATCTGCTTAGATGACTCCCATTGCCATTGGTTCCTCTCCCCCAATGCCATCAGCTGCCACTTAACCCCCCACTCTGTACCCCTTCCAGGCCCATAAATCTGCCCCATCCATGCCTGAATACTTTCACCGTCTGCACACCAACCCAACCCCTACAGCGAGTGATTCCATTTGTCCACTGCCCTCAGTGAAGGAAACTTCATATCTACCTATCCCCTGTTCTCTTTTGGTACATCGCTCTCTCTTTCATTGTTTTCTGTCTCCCTCATTTGTATATGACCAATTGTATATGACCAGTGGCTGTACTGACTGGGAGCAGACAGTGGCAGATCCAGCATTGCTAAAGATCCTGGGGCACTGGGACCCTTCTTTGACATTTAAATGACATACAGTATAAGCAATCCAACATACTATAATTTATTTCTTATACAACAAAAATTAACTTTATCATGGTCTACTACCCAGAGTTATGTTCAATACAAGAAATAGATACAGAAGCACTCTGCCTGCTTGCCAAACAGCCCAGCACTTTTAACTTTGATCCCCTATCATCATGGCCGCATGACCTTTTAGAAAATCCTGGATATGACACTGGGAGCATGTGTTCAAACCACAATTCCTGAATCACACTAAATTTCCTGAATATTAGACACCTGAAAGTGAGCTGGAATTTGGAACTAGGATCTCCTGACCCACTGAATTTTGCTTTAATCACCAGTCTCTACTGTATGGGAGCTGGGATTCAAACCACAAATCTCCTGGCTCACAAACCTTTACTCTAACAAGAAGGCCAATGCCCTTGATGTTCTGGGCAATGGCTGAAAGGTCCATTTCCTTACTACAAGAAATGTCCCCAGTGAATGCTTTTAGACACTTAAGCACTGAACAGTATTTTTTGTGTGCAGCTGGGGGGGGGGGAGATTTTGAAACCCCTGGATCCAAACTAGCCAAAGAATGCTTATAGCCGCCTTTAAAACATTTTGCACCAGGAGTTCAGTGCAAACAGCCTTGCTCCTGCTGCGTCCTATCAGTATTACTGCGGCAGCCAGAACAATGACTTCACTCCTCTGCATTGCAACAGCGTGTAGTTTAGAAATGCTGGGCTCTGCTAATCTGTGAGCTCTCGCTCGCTCAGGGACCTGCTGCTGACTCAATCACATTTAAGAGGCCGATTCCTTCCAAGCCAGAGGTTTTATGGCTCTGAGGATTACAGGCCTTTCTATTCTGAGGAACTCTGAAGCTTCTTCCACATTGCTTTTTATGGTGAGCTTTACCAATCAACTGGTTAAAACCATATGCTAATTGGCTTATTGCAGATAATAATTATAAGGTGCATCGTTAAGATCATGCATCTCCCCCTTTCCACGGTTGCCAATTGCAGTTAAGGCTGGGTGGGAACATTAGTTACGGGTGACCCTGCTGAAGCCCCTGCTCTTTCTACATGTTCCAAATGCTGTTGTAGCCTTGAACCTTGCAGGTGAGTACTTAGTCATCCAACCTTCTGGTACCTGCTAATCATTCATCACAAAAAGACAAAATAGTTACTCAGATTTCTTTGCCTTCTTTTTTATTAAAACATTTCTTTACCAGGTAGTGTGTCACTGTGATTGCTGTGTCTTTTGCAAGCGTGACCTGAATAGGGTATTGGTGAAAATCGGACTGAACCAGATTGGTAAAAACTGGACCAGCCAGGCCGGGTGTATGACCAGCAGGTCTAACTTTTACTGATCTGGTCTGGTACAGTTCCAGTAGTCCAATTTTCACCCATACCCAGGAACTGATAAAAACGGGATTGCCAGAACTGGCCTGGACCAGATCAGTAAAAGCCGTATTATATGGCCTGGCTTTTACTTATGTGGTCTGGTCCAGTGCCGGTGGCCCATTTTTTACCAAGTCTCGCCTAAATATACATGATGCAGGGTTAGCGATCCTATGCATTACACATAAGTAATCAAAAGTCACAGTGCAATACAGTCACAGAATAATCACGGTTATTTTTTTGTCAGGCACCTACAGTAAGAATATATGATATAAAAAACTATCTTAAAGGGAAAGTCCCCTCAAGCTACTGGTATTTTATCTGTGTAGTATGTAGGCATGAACAATGATTCCCTCCATTGCATCTCCCTAATTTCATCCTAATTTAAATATAAATGAGGTTGCTTCACTCTGTGCTGCCCTGGTGTGAAAATCTCTTTGACTCCATTGCAAACTTCATGACCTGACTCATGCAAGGTATCCTGGAATTTTATGATGTTTTAGTGCTAAAGCCTGCAGTTGTTATACTGTATTAGTCAGTAATGTTGCTGTCCTCCACAGTCCCTGTGTTCTCTTATGCTGGCCATGAAACTTTTCAAGACATAGTAAGTGCCCTGCTGTTTTCTGTAGTTTAAAGTGCATCTGAGTTAGAAAAGAAAATGTGTTTTAGAGACTATAGAGACTTCACAAGACATGTAACAGAACTGTATGAGAGTATAACTTCTGCTGGCTCATGCAGATACGCATCATCAGCTCCCATGATGCCTTGCATGAGTGGGGTCATGACTTTTGCAATGGAGACAAAACAGATTTTGACAACAGGGCAAAACAAAGTAAAGCAACCCTGTTTATATTTAAATTAGGATGACATTTATGTAAGAGAGGGAATTATTGTTCATGCCTACAAACTACACAGGTATACAGAAACTAGGTTGAGGGGACTTTCCCTAAATTTCCTAGTAATCACTGTCCTTCCCAAAGTCATCATACTAACCTGCTTACTTCATCAAGCGATTTTATACTGACTTACAATACAATCACAGTGTTTGGTTTACAGTCTCAGTGAGGCTAGCTCTAGGACACTGGGGGGGGGGTGGTGCTAACATATTAAAATATCAACACTGTAAGTGTAGCAGTCACCCCACTCTGATTGAATTCATACAGACGATGCTGAGGCTAAACTCATGAGTAGGAACAACACTTATTAAAATGCATTTGTACTCTCCAAAACAAAAATCGTTGTGGGTGTTCCCACCTGCTCACCCGACTTTGGGCTAGAGTTAGAAAATGCTCAAAACTCCTGCAGCTGCGTGAAAAAAACTTGGTGCAAGTGGGTTGCCACTTGCGGATCTGCAGTTTTCCCCGCAGCTGTGAGTATTCCAAAGGTGGAGCTGGATTACAACCGGCTCCATGATTTACAGCAGCTTGAGAGTGGTGTTGCCCGGGAAATCCCCGCAGCTGCAGAAAACTGTTACGACTGGTGGGACCAGCCGTAACACCTTCCGCAACTGCTGTGGCTGCGGGGATTTTGGTCCGTAAATAGAGTTGTGGTGTGGGACCTAGTCCTGATATGCTTCATGAATCTAGCCATTTTTACGCCATGTTGCCCTTTTGCAAGGATAGGCCCGCTGGTCCCACAACATGGCCTCAAATAGTGCAGCATTTAAAGATATTTACACACAATTTAAAATGCACCAAAATCAGTGCACAAACATAATGCTGAAAAGAAATTAAATGCTCCTGTCAACACATTATCTATAGAAGCGGTAGGATCTTTCTGTTTAGTATGAAATATTTTCAGGATTGTCATTTTAAATGTGCTTGTTTGCACACTTTTTTCCATGCAGCGCTTCCATTCAACTGATGTCACAGAGTTCCAGAGCTGCTAAGTAATTAAACAAGCATTTGTCAATGTCGAATGTTCGCGTCTTGCATTGCTGTTGTTACTGGGTCCTGCTTATGCACAGTTTTACCTCAGATTAACCCAAGATGGGCCAGGTGATATGTAATTTGTCATTTGCAATGGAGTCCTGATTTTACACAGTTTTATACTGCATTTACTCAGTATAGTAGAGGTGAGATGTGGTATCTCGTGTTTAGTGTGGTCCTGCTATTATAACGTATTTTTCTACAACAGGTCATTTTAGATGCAACATCTCCTTTTCAGTGGGGTTCTGCTGTTGAGCCCTGTGTTTTACACAGTTTTGCAATATATTTACCCAGGATAACCTAATGCAGTATCTCATTTTCAGTGGGGTCCCATTTTGGACACATTTTTTGTACAGTATTTACCCAGGCTAGCACAGTTCAGATGCTATCTTTTTCTCAGTGGGATTCTGCTTTTCCCAATTTTAACTCTGTGTTTACTGGAATACAGAGCATGATTTGGGGCTCAGTTTATTAAGAAAATAAAACGGTACCAGCTGCTCATCCTAAAGGAGCACTGTGCTGGTGAGGAGTCATTCTGTTTTGTTTGGCTGAATAAGCTTTTTTTTTTTTTTTAAATATTGTTTGCAATTCTTTTATTGTTTCTTTTTCGCTGGTTTTTAATTAAACTCGATGGGTGTTTCTGACTTGATGTGTAGCAAGTACCATTTTAGAACTCAGTGATGTAGGATTTACCCATTACAATCATAGAATTCCATGCCTGAACAAAAGACACATGGTGACAACAATGTAAGAGTTAAGCAAGGGCAAGAACTACGTCATATGCTTCTATAAATGGTCTTTAGCACTGGAGTGCAAGTCAGACACACGCATGGAATTTACTCAAAGGCCAATAAAGCTGAAACAAACACAGAGTATGAACCAATATTTGAGAGCAGCTTCTTAAGATAATACAGGGTTGCAGGATAAATGCAGTTCTCATTTAGGGACTAGGCAGGTGAAGGACAGTACTATAAGGCCTCCACTGGGCGACTCTTACATATGTTTATGGGTCTGTTTGGAAGGCCTCTGATGGATATAAGAGTGTTGCCTAATGCATCCTTAGGACCAGAGGACTGTGAACCCAAGGTGAGCAGTTCTATGGTCCTACAGGACACAAGAGGCAACACTCTTAGATCCATAAGAGGCCCTCCAAAAGGACCCAAAAACTTATCATAGATTGCTTACTGTATTAAATAATTAAAAAAAAAATCCTTCTTTTATTTAAAATGCTGATGGCACAAGCGGTCAGTGAGAAGTCCACTACAATGGCTCAGTGCGTGAGGCACACTTACGGTAATAAGAGTACCTCACACGCAACTGAAGGGAGGCCTGTGATTTGTCAGGGATGCTTCCCCATTCTATAATAGCACAAAAGATTGTAGAATGAGGTTAGATAAAATATGAAAAAAGGCAGAGAGGGGGGCCTTGCACTACCTAATCCACAAATTGTATATTAGGCAATGCAAGGGCCTCCTCTCTGCTTTCTCTCAGTTTATTTAACCTTGAGAGGGGGACCTTGTGCCACCTAATACACAAACTGTATAGTAGGTAATGTAAGGCCCCCTCCTCTGCTTTCCCTCATAGTTTATCTAACCCTGAGAGGGGGGTCTTGTGCTACCTAATACATGAACTGTATATTAGGCAATGCAAGGGCTCCCTCTCTGCTTTCCCTTATAGTTTATCTAACCTTGAGAGGGGGGTCTTTCACTACCTAATATACAAAGTGTATATTAGGTAACGCAAGGCCACCCTCTCTGCTTTCTCTCATAGTTTATCTAACCTTGAGAGGGGGGGTCTTTCACTACCTAATACACAAAGTGTATATTAGGTAACGCAAGGCCACCCTCTCTGCTTTCCCTCATAGTATATCTAACCTTGAGAGGGGGGTCTTTCACTACCTAATAAATGAACTGTATATTAGGTAATGCAAGGGCTCCCTCTCTGCTTTCCCTTATAGTTAATCTAACCTTGAGAGGTGGGTCTTGCACTACCTAATAAACAAAGTGTATATTAGGCAATGCAAGGCCCCCCTTCTGCTTTCCCTGATAGTTTATCTAACCTTGAGAGGGGGGTTGCACTACCTAATATACAAACTGTATATTAGGTAATGTAAGCCCCCCCTTTCCCTCATAGTTTATCTAACCTTGAGAGGGGGGGCCTTGCACTACCTAATACATGAACTGTATATTAGGTAACACAAGGGCCCCATCTCTGCTTTCCCTCATAGATAATCTGACTTTGAGAGGGGGGGCCTTGCACTACCTAATATACAAATGTTATATCAGGTAATGCAAGGTCCTCCTCTCTGCTTTCCCACATGGTTTATCTAACCTTGAGAGGGGGGCCTTGCACTACCTAATACATGAACTGTATATTAGGTAACTCAAGGCCCTCTCCCCCCCCCACTGCTTTCCCACATAGTTTATTCAATCTTATTTTAGGATTTCTTTTAGGATCTTTTATGCTGTAAGGCCTGTAGTATTACCAAGCTGTAGAAAACTGAAGCTACATATCAGATATGCACAGAAAGATTTAAACTCATTCAAGCAGTTAAACAAAACTGTTCTGCCCCCTTCACATTTTTGTTAGATATTCACCGATCAGAAAAGACATTCAGGATAGGAAATGATGAACATAACAAACCATGCCTTCGAAAAACAAACTAAGCAGGGACAAAGGGATAAAGAATATTGTTCTTCCAGTCCCTGTCTTTAAGTTTTTAAGTTTGGTACTGAGTAAACAGCAAAACTGGACACTAGTTTAGAATCTGGACTTTCCTTTAAAGCAGCAGTATTTGCTTGCAGAAATTTTTATCATATAATGTTTTTATTTAGAAAAATATTATTCCAAATGATTACATTCATCTATATCTTTTGATCTACTCCCTTACCCCTTCTCCAGGACACATCTGCAAATGAGCGGTTACCAGTTCAGTACTGCTTTTCCTAGTAAAATGTTTGAAATAAATAAACAGTACTGCTATGCTGCTAGGTAGCCCATATTTTTGGTAGTAAATATTACCACAACACACACACACACACACACACAACACATGCACAGGCACCCCCCCCCCCACACACACACAGAAACCAAGATGTTTCATTTTTCTTTTCTTTTGGACATTGCAGGGAGCAAGAACTTTTAAAAACATCATAATCATTCATCTCGGTTCAGAAATAAAGAAAATTAAAAGAAAAAAAAATATGTAGTGATGTTTTCTCCAGAAATACATTACAAAGGTACATGTGTCTCCACACACAGTGGCATCAGGCAGCCTTGATGGACCGCAGAGCCTTCTTGTGCTGGGAACTGGGAACGTTCTCAGTTTCTATGGCTAACAAATGCTGCTGCTTTAAGCTCTTTTTATGATAAATAAGATGCACCAACAAAAACAGATTTGGAAACGGAAATTAACAGCAGGGATTCAGACTGGCTTGCCTGTTGCCACCAAGAAGACCAAGTCATGAAATTGGAAGCGCACGATTATTAATATATCTATTAACAAACGTGTCTGCTAGTTCGGTAGGGTGGGTGGGGGTGGCTAACAATGCAATTTATAACATACAACCATACCCACAATAAATCAAAGTGTGCGCTGAAAGGGGACAGACAAAATGAAAAAGGAAACAGCATATGTGCCTTCGGTCTTTTTCTTTACGTTTTCCTTTTAGCATGGATTTTCTGTGTGACCAAATGAATACATTTTATAAAACAAACTATGTAGGTGAGTAGATGAACAGTGTGTGGTGATGAGGAGGGCTTGAAAGGCGGGGTAATTCAGTGATATTTTTTATTGTTTTTTAATAAGAAAAATGACACAGCATGACTACTTCTCCGTATTGTGTTTAGAGCAGCAGTTACTGTTGCTGTAGAACACAATACAGAGGAGCAGTCACACTGTGTAATTTAATTTTTTAACAAAAAAACAAAATACTACTGAATGTCCCCTGCCTTTCAAACCCTCCATGCCACCCATTCCCCTCAACTGTTCCCAATTTTCAGTGACGTCCCTGATTTTGCCTCAGAATTTTCCTCTGTTCCTCCTAAAATTGGGTTTTCTGTGAATGAACAGTGGAGACAGTAAGCACAAAATAATCTCAAGCATTAAAGTTACAGGCCTGTTCTTCTTCTGAAAGTGCACATTTTATACTATGTCCCTTATCCTACTAGTTTTCTAGGTGGATATCACCAGTTTGTAAGATGTGTATCTGATTTGGGTTTTGTCCCTGTTTTTTAAGCCTTGTCCCTGATTTATGAGGCAGGAGATTAAGAGGTATGACGCCACCATGGGGTCCCCAAGTTTGTTTTATAAAATTTCTTTCTTTGGTCACACAGAACGTCCTTGATCCATGCTAAAAGAAAAACACAGAGACTGGAGGAACATATGCATTTTCCTTTTTGTTGTTCCCCTGTAAAAACACACATTGATTTACTATGAGTCTGGCTGCATTTTACACGTGTTAACCAATCCCACCCAGCCAGTAGCCCCTACCAATCTTGCAGACACAGTCAGATGGATCTTTGAGAGATTTCTTGGCTAAACTAAAAATACATTTTGACAGGAGACTGCATTTGAATCATCATGAAACAATAAACACAATCTTATAGAAGAATCTGCAAACTTGGAGCCAGAAAGCCAAAGATGGGAGAAGGCCAGGTTTATCCTGCCTCAAAGTGACCCACTCACACCAAAATTAGTTTAAAAGGGTCAATAGTTTGTACTCTGTTTTTGTGGCCAAAATGCAGCATCACTAATGGCTACTGCAGTGCAGCTTGTACCTAAAATAGAGCCATTCAGAACGATGGCTCCCCACACCCACATCGTGCATGCCGCATGGTCCAGATGTGGAAGCAGATGGTCAGGGAGAAACCCAACACCCAGCCAAGACAGGTCATCATCTCAGTCGACCTGATTTGACTCCTTCTCCCACCTTGTCCTTGACTACTAAGTGACTGTCTCGGTGAGCGTGGTGAAGAGAGTCGAGAGTTGAGAGAGAAAGGTTGAGCTGTGGCACAGGCCATTAACATACACCCCCTCTTGCACAGCTTGAGTCTGGTGGCAGCACTAGCCTCACCCCAAAAAGTACAATGGAAAAGCAAGCCAGTTACAAAGAGCCCTTTGAAAGCTCACTAAAGCTGCATTCTCTCAGTCTCTCTCTCTCTCTCTCTCTCCCCCCTAACTCCCTGGCTCCATCCCATAAATCCCCTGCTGGACCTGTAGGGTGTGCACTGCTCCCTCTACATTCCAACTCTTGCTCTTAGAATTGGTTGGATCAGTCCTTCCAATTGACTCTGTGACAGCCTGCATTAACAACAACACCACAAGGCAAGTCAGAAAGCAACAATCCAGGAATACTCTCCATTTAAGGACCTGTACCTGCTTAAAGAATTTCAAAGCCATCAGAAAATGATTAATAGGTGCTTGTGATATCGCTTATATTGTGGGCAGATAAGAACTGCTAGGCCCATCCAGTCTGCCCATAGGCCCTATACTTGATTATGGCTTCTGTTCCTCCCTCTTCTTTGCCTCTATGATGCCCCTATACCTGTCCTATGCATGTTTAAATCCAACCACAGTGCTTGCTCTCACTACCTCTTGTGGCAGACCATTTCATGCATCCACCACCTTCTCTGTGAAGAAAAACTTCCTCACATTCCCTCTTAACCTGCCACCTTCCAATTTCATGTCCTGCCCCCTCATTCTTGTACTCTTCCTGTATTGTAAGATGTCCCCTTCCCGCACCTTGGAGGTACTTGAATGTTTCTATCATGTCCCCTCTCTACCTCCTCTCCTCCAGTGAGTATATATTGAGGTCCCTTAATCTTTCCTCGTAAGTTTTGCGGTGCAAGCCCTGTACCATCTTAGTCACCCTTCTCTGGACTGTCTCCAGCCTGCTAATGTCCTTTCAAAGGTGTGGCATCCAGAATTGCATGTAACGCATATAACAATATATGTAACATATATAATGCAGAAATGCATATGACTCGACTCCTGTAATGGACTGGATCCCTGGGTACTTTCCTTCCTACTGATTTTGCTTTGGGGGAGAGGGCTCTGAAGTCCTAAAGTGACTCTCTTAACCTAACCCTGCATCAGTACTACCGGTGGTGCATTAATAAGTTAAAGCCGCAAGTGAAAGTCCCTGTGAGCTTGTAACAGGCAGTATGCATAAGCAGAGAGGTAGCATGCTTGAGACCATGGGGACTCTGAATGTTGGGGGGGGAAGGACTTCTTTGAGATTGCCCCAAATGTTGGGGGGGGACTTGTGCCCCCAATCCCTATATAATTATGCCCATGCTGCGTCTCTCCCATGATTTGTAAAAACCCTACTCAGCTGGCTGATGCTTGGCATTGTGTAGATGAAGGAAAGCAGCCACTGTCTGATAGGTGTGGCTACCTCTTTTCAACTACATGAAGTCTCGGCCCATCAACCGGCAGAGCTGCATCACGATCAGCATCGCAGATCACTGGACAGTCATGGTCAAGCTCAATGCAGTTTGAGCTGCACTGGACCTGAGAGTGAAACACTTCTGAAATCTAGCATCACAGTAATACATTCGCTAAGCAGAAGGGTGAACATAAAACTAGGAGACCACAATAGCCTGTGTGTACTTACTTTTGGTGAGATAGAATAAAAAGTTTCAGGCTCTGAGTGTTTCTCCCTTAAGGTGTGCCAGAGGCTCTGTTTTTTTTTTCTTCCTGAAAAACAGCTATACAATCTCAGTATCTGAGGCAGAAATTTGGCTTCATTGCATGTGAGGAACTTAACACGTGAAAAGAGATTTACTCTGTGTTTGGATTTACCAACTCCGCAGTTGGGATACTACCACTACCAACAGCTAAGCCATGAGGTGCAACTTTACAAAGTTTTCAGCTTTCTTGTGTCCAACTAGAAATTATATGTGAGCTATAATCAGAATTATAGATTGAGGGGGAGTGCTCCCGACCAATCAGAGTGCTCCTTTTCCCTGCGCATGAGACACTCTTATTCTATGAAGAGTGTCTCGTGCAGATGCCATGGAAACGGGAATGTTCTAGAAAGTTTTTTTTTTTTAATATACTATTGATTGCTCTCGATTAATAATATATTAATATGTCCCCGTCACCACTCGTTGCTGAAAACAAGTGGTTTCATTTGCCTTCAGCTTGAGCCAGAACAGCTCAGCTTCGCTTCGCTTCGCTGTTCTCGCTCACATGAAGGTGCGTGAAGCCACTCGTTTTCAGCAACGAGTGGCTCCGGGGGACATATTAACACATATTATAAGAGCTATTTCAAAAGTATGCACCATGCTTGATCTTGTATCCCCTTATGACTGCAGGGGTCGGATTTTCTAACGCTCACAAATGTCACAATCCCTGGGTGCGCCATACATATGGTGCACAGAGTTTGCTGCATTCACCCAGCCAGCAATCAGGATTTTTTATCCTGTGCATCGAATGCTGCAAGTTAGACCAGCTTTTTGCTGGTCTAGCTTGTGTCAATCCCCCGGGTAGTCTTTTCATGGGGCTGGAGCCAAATATCTGGCACAAGCTGCTGTAAAGTGGGAAACGTGTCGTAACTATGCCTGATGTACTAAAATTGGGTGCAGTTGCGGAAAATGGGTTTGGCGTACTGCCAGATTCAAAGTATTGTGGTGCAGGACTTGATGCAAACCCTGCACCACCATTTGAAAATACGGCCCCAAGAGTCTGAGTGGCAAGTGCTGGTTTGTGTTTAATTACACAACCGCTAAGGAAACTCAAGAACCTGATTGGCTGACTGGATCTGTGAACCATGAGTAAATCCCAGTATAACTCATGGGAAAAAGATCCAGTCAGCCTCATCAGCCCCATCACCTAAAATTCAATACTACCCCCCAAAACTGAAACCATTTCCGAATTTTCCAGTGGCAGCATGCCAGCCACCACAACACTGAAGTGCCGGGAGCGTAGACCCCCCCAACAGTCCCAGAACTACTTCACATATCCCAAAACTGTTCTTTTTTCCCCAGAAATATCTCCTCTATGAAAAGTCACACTGTACACCCACCTCACCTGCCTCCACATAGTGTCAGCAATCAGCTTCATTTCCTGTCCGCACTACATCGGTATGTGGCAGCTACAAAATTATAAATCCTCTCAACTGGAAAATGAATGGCCAGTGTACCAATCGCAAGCAAAAAAATACCCCAAAAAACAGAAATAGCACCCGAAGAAAAGCATTACTTGCTTCCGATCGCAAAACGCACAGTAAAGCCGGAACCACTAAAGCGACCGGAAACCCGGAAGCAGATGACGCAAATTCAGCGCTTGTACTGCACTGTCTAAATGCAGTGGAAATCGCAAGTGACAGGCTCTGCCTTTAAAAAAAAAAAAGTGAAGCCTAGCGCACTCTATTAAAAACAAACATAATGCTTCTGTGTGTCTGTCACTGTGGGATGACAGTTGAAACCTGGAAGCAGATGATGCAAACTCAGCCGCACCGCACTGTCTAAATGTAGTGGAACTTGCAAGTGACATATTCTGCCTTTTAAAAAAAAAACTGAAGCCTAGTACACTTTCTGTTAAAAACAAACATCACACCACTGCATGTCTGTCATTGTGGGATGACAGTTGCAATCTGAGCTGGCCAATAGCCCCTACTACAACCACATGTTACCTGACATCAAGGGACTATACAATGCACAGAGGAAGGATACCACACTAAAAAATCAATAACAAGTACTCTTTTTTTAATTTTTCAATATTTATCTCTAATCCTTCACTTTCTGCCCATTGTATAATCACAATAAACCACTCCAGGGTGTGGGTTATGCTGGGATTTGCCCACTTCTGGTGTGGATTTGATCACTCGGCCTGCGGCCTCATGACCAAACCACACCAGGGGTGGGTAACCCACACCCTGTCTTGTTTTATTGCTTAAATGACCATATGTAGGTTATGTCACCTAGTGACAAAATGCATGAGCCAGCATGGTCCAAAAATGTGCTTTTATGGAAAATGCTGGGAAAGCACGTGAAACCCTGGAATGCATACAGGCAAGTCTCAGTTATTAAGAATTAATTTACTAAAATAAAAATATCGATATTTTTTTAAATGAAACGTTATTGTTAAGCAGATGAATCCAAAAGCTGCACAATCTATTCCAATTATAAAGTCCTAAGCCAGCCCAGTGGCACTGAGTGTTGAGGCGCTGGACGCCACACCTTGTGCCATGCCGGCAACCTGGGCTTGGAGTGAGCTCAGGTTGCCAAGGGTCAGCAGGGGAGGGAGAGGATTGAGCACCCGACAGACTGCTCTCCTCTCCCATGGAGGGAGGGATGGCCGTCTTGCTCCTTGGCTGCATCAGGGTGGAGGTCAGGTGGCAGCGCTGAAGTCAGGGAGACACAGGAGCATGGTGACATGGCGCGAGTGTGCCTTTACATGCATGTGTTCATGGTTGCAAGGGGAGGAGTAGAAAATGGAAAATGGTGTCCACAGGCTCCATGACCCTGCCTATCAACCAGCGTCCCACTCTGTCACTGGACCACTGGAGGCCTCTGACCAGATTTGGATGCACTGGGTGGGTTCCCAGCCCCACCATGAGGGAAATCCATGGTGGTACTGGGAGGTTTGGTGGGTAGCGGGGAAGTGGTGGATGGACATAGGTGGCAAGGCAGTGGGAGTTTCCCTGCCTGTGGAAGCCAGGGGGAGATAAACAGAATAGGAAAAAAAAATTATAAAGTCCTGGTTAAATCCATCTGAAGTTTTAAACACTAGTCTTAGTCATGTAGAGCTTATGTATTACCTTAAAATTAGTTTGTATTCGAAAATAAATAAAAATAATGGTGAGATCATATTTATATTTTTTTGTCCTCTGTGTCTTCTGTTTCCCTTTGAGTCTGTCCCCAATTCAAGTCCAATTTATGTTTAATGTGAATAATACGGTACCTAGTTTTTCTATGTTTAGATTTTCAAGTTTAGTACGTAAGCACGAGCCGTTCATCCAGACAAAGCACATTGAATGTCCATCAGCAGGTCAGCTTGTGTACAGACTCAAACGGAAAGCCAGCAATCCAGTGTCAAGCCAGGCAATGATGATAGCAATGTTAAAGCTGGTAAACCTGGTAAATCATCACCATATCATACCGTCTCCTCATCCTCAATGCAACACCTGCTAAGGGAGGGGTGGAGGTAAAGAAACCGCCACAGGTACCGGTATTAGGGAACAACCCTCTTAGGAGACAAGGCGAACAGTGCAAAATTAGTAAACACACAAGCTGAGGAACAGACAGGGGATGAAAAAGAGGACTTCTATCTTAAAACCTGAAATGTAAAAGCACAATAAATGAAATAAAAAATTGTATGTAAAGAGTGCAAACCCTATACAAATCCCATTAGTCCCGCTGGTCTCTCTCCACACAGCATCAGTGGCACAGAGCCTCTGACAGTAAAATAAGAAAATAAATGTGAGCTTTGAAGTGGAGAACACAACCCCATAACCACATTCACGTGTGACACAAGTTTTGATGAAATTCACAAAGAAATCATAGAAAATAAGCCGAATGTGGTAGAAATCAGTCACAGTCCTGCTCCTGAAGCGATAACTATGCCCGAATACTGAGTCTCTCCAGTGAACTGCAGAAACGCTGTTTAGCTGGTTGGTGGGTGGCGTCATGCAGATGAAGGAAGGCAACCGCTGTCTGATAGGCGCGGATACCTGTTTTCAACTACACCAAGTTTCTGCCCATCAACCGGCAGGGCCGCATCATGGTCAACCTCGTTGATCACTGGACAGTCATGGTCAAGCCCATTTCAGCTTGAGATGCACTGGATCTGACAGTGTCATGCCTCTGAAATCCAGTATCGCAACAATATGTTCACTTTGCGCAAGCGCAAAGGCATATGTGAAATTGAATATGGGGGGGGGAGGGGGAGCACCCATGCCAGTGATCCAGGTTTGGGATCAGACTTGGGAGTTGAGTCAGACTGCTGTGCGGGCTGGGGTAGTGATGCTGCATGGCAGTGCTCTCTGATAGTGGGGATTGCGTTGGGTTCTGCTGCAGTGACCTCTGAGGTGTGCAGCTATTGGCCCTCCATGTAGCCATGGTTCAGCTCCAGGCAGGGACAGGGGAAGGGGGATTTACCCTTTGCTTCTTGTCTTTTACAGGTGGTGTGCCTAGGCAGGGGTGTGGGCCCCAGATATATTGGGATCCTTTAGGTGGCTGGGACAATTTGCCTCCATTTTTTCCACCCCCCCCTCAGGAGGTTGTGCGCCATGTCATCTTGTCACATTCATGCAAGGTGCCTCTAGCACTGAAGACCAAGATGTCCACACCCTTCCTGGGCTCTCCATCAGCACCACCATCTGTGGTCGCCCAGGTGGCAGTAATAAACACTAAATTTGTTGGCAGAGAAGGAGCGCTCAGCCAGTCTAGTCTGCCCAGTGCAAGCATTGCGGGGAGGATGCAACCCTCCCACCCCAGAGAAGGGGAGCATCTTCTAGGACGTGTGATTCTCCTCCCCTTGGCTGGCCCCTGATGACCCCGACTTGTTCCCGAACCTGGGTCACCAACATCATAAGCGGTAGCGCAGTAGCGCTTACAGAAGTGCCATTAGGCTGGCTCTGATCAATGACTTTTCATGACTTTTGTCTTTTTGTCTATGACAGGACTGTAATTTTCTGAAACATTTTCCATGACTGACATACAGACCTAATGATAGGCTATGAGGCCAAGAGCAAGATTTTAAAGAGCCTGGAGTGGAGGGGTGGGACAACCAGAGAAAAATATTGCCTCCCCAACCAAACCCTCTCTGTTTCTGATATTTTAAATCCACACTCAACTCCTACAGAAAGGATTTCAATGATGAAATTTTCCGATTAGATAATTAGCATGACACTAAATGTTAAATATATGCAAATAATATGCTAATTGGCAGTAGAAGTTCTGGTTCCAGTCCAAGCCGAATCCATCTTGATGCGAAGAGAAAAAGTTCTGTCCATCCTTAGGAGATACAACACGAGCCAGCAGACAGATAACTGCCGAACTGCAAACAGAGGCCTTTTTTTTTTTTATTAAAAAAAGAAATGCTATTGAATCATAAATGGGTGAGCAAACCTGACAAGCAGCCCTTGACGAGAGCATGATCACAACTCTAATGATATTAAAGCTGACACCTGCCGGGGCAGATAGCGCTCAGCTTCAACCCGACTTCGCTAACAATTAGGACACAGGAAAAAAAAATAGATGGGGGAGAAAATCACATCTACATTTTTAAGGAACAAAAGAAAGAAAGGGAATGCTAATTGTCTGACACTTCGTTAATTCAATCAGCCTCCCGGTTTAAAAATAGCTTTGCTCTTCAGAAGGAGAGAAATTAATTACACATTCCCTCTGATTCTGCAGGCAAAATTTAGGAATTTTTTTTTTCAGCTGTCTTACACGGTGAGCTAATTAAATGCATTACCCCCCTACCATTTTAACACATATTGCCCCCTTGCTGTGTATTCCCTGATATTACCCCATCCTCCCACATTTACTGACGCTTCCCCACACCCATGCTACATGTTTTGGTCCAATCCCTTCCCCACATTAAATGACGTGTTCTACCTCCATGGCACTTGATATTGGCCTATCTCTCCCCCTCACATCAACTAAGATGCCCCACCCCATGGCACCTGAAATTGTCCTACACCCCCACATCAGCTGGCACGCCTCACCCCCATGGCACCAGATACTGTCTCACTCCCCCACATCAACTGGCAAACCCAACCCCCATGGCACCAGATATTGTCCCACTCCCCCACATCATCTGGCACACCCCACCCCACCCTCATGGCACCGAAATTGCTCCACACCCACATCAACTGGCTCTCGCCCACCCCCATGGCACCTGAAATTGTCCCACCCCCACACATGGACTGGCACGCCCCACCCCATGTAACCTGATATTGTCCCACTCCCCACACCAACTGACACACCCCATCCCCATGTAACCTGATATTGTCCCACTCCCCCCAACACCAACTGACACGCCACACCCCCTTATCACCAGAAATTGTCCCACTCCTTTCCTCGCATCAGCTGCTATGTCCCAGCTCCATGGCACCTGATGTTGTCCAACTCCCCCACATTAACTGGCACACTCCAGCTCCAGGCCACCTGACTTTAACCCATTCCTTTCCTCACATCAGCCGACAAGCCCCAGCTCCATGGCACCTGATATTGTGTCATTTCCTTCCCCCACATCTATTGACATGCCCCATCCCCACGGCACTTGATATTGCCCCCACCCCCAAGGAACACAATATTGTCCACCCCCACATAAACTGACATGTTCTACCCCATGGCACCTGATATTGCCCCCCGCATTAACTGACGCTTCCCCACCCCATTACACCTGATATTGTCCCATTCCTCCCCCACATCTATTGACATGCCCCACTCCCATGGTATTTGATATTGCCTCCTGCAGTAACTAACACTTCCCCACCCCAAGGCACATAATATTGTCCACCCCCCACAATAATTGACATGTCTCACCCCCATGGCACTTGATATTGCTCCTCTCCGCATTAACGTACACTTCCCCACCCCCATGATATGTGATACTGTCCCATTCTCTCCCCCACATCCATTGACATGTCCCACCCAAATGGCACTTGATATTGCCCCTGCAATAACTCACACTTCCTCACCCCAAGGCATCAAATATTGTCCCTTCCCCCACATTAACTGACATGTCCAACCCCCATGGCACTTGATATTACTTCCTAAAATAACTAACACTTCCTCACCTACAACACATCTAATAATGTCCACCCTTCCCCCACATTAAGTGACATGTCCCATCCCTATGGCACCTGAAATTGTCCCCCCACATTAACAAACAGTTCTCTACCACCACAGTAAATAATATTGTCCCAGACCCCCAGGCCCATACACACAATTATTGACACACCCCATCCCATTTTACCTGATATTGTCCCAGCTCCCCCACACAATTATTGACCTACGCCACTCCATAGTACCTAATATTGTGCCTATCCCCACATTCTCACAGTCATTGACATGCCCCACCCCATAGTATCTAATATTGTGCCTGTCCTCACACCCACACAAACATTGACCTGCCCCGCCCCCACAGTATCTAATATTGTGCCAGTCCTCACACCCACACAAGCATTGACCTGCCCCACCCCCATAGTACCTAATATTGTGCCACTCCTCACACCCACACAATTACTGACATGCCCTATCCCATAGTATCTAATATTGTGCCAGTCCTCACATCCACACAATAATTGACATGCCCCACCCCATAGTATCTAATATTGTGCCAGTCCTCACACCCACACAATTATTGACCTGCCCACCCCATAGTACCTAATATTGTGCCAGTCCTCACATCCACAAAATTATTGACATGCCCCACCCCATAGTACCTAATATTGTGCAAATCCACACACCCACACAATTATTGACCTGCCCCACCCCATAGTACCTAATATTGTGCCAGCCCTCACATCCACACAATTATTGACATGCCCCACCCCCTAGTATTTAATATTGTGCCAGTCCTCACACCCACACAATCACTGTCCTGTCCCACCCCCATAGTATCTAGTAATGTGCCAGTCCTCACACCCACACAATCATTGACATGCCCCACCCCATAGTATCTAATATTGTGCCAGTCCTCACACCCACACAATTATTGACATGCCCCACTCCATAGTATCTAATATTGTGCCAGTCCTCACACCCACACAATTATTGACATGCCCCACTCCATAGTATCTGATATTGTGCCAGTCCTCACACCCACACAATCACTGTCCTGTCCCACCCCATAGTATCTAATATTGTGCCAGTCCTCACACCCGCACATTTATTGACCTGCCCCACCCCATAGTATCTAATATTGTGCCAGTCCTCACATCCACACAATTATTGACATGCCCCACCCCACCTCATAGTACCTCATATTGTGCCAGTCCTCACACCCACACAATTATTGACATGCCCCACCCCCATATAATTTAATACTGTGACAGTCCTCTCACCCACACAATCATTGACATGCCCCACCTCATAGTATCTAATATTGTGCCAGTCCTCACATCCACACAATTATTGACATGCCTCACCCCATAGTATCTAATATTGTGCCAGTCCTTACACCCACACAATCATTGACCTGCCCCACCCCCACAGTATCTAATATTGTGCCAGTCCTCACATCCACACAATCATTGACCTGCCCCACCCCCATAGTACCTAATATTGTGCCACTCCTCACACCCACACAATTACTGACATGCCCTATCCCATAGTATCTAATATTGTGCCAGTCCTCACATCCGCACAATAATTGACATGCCCCACCCCATAGTATCTAATATTGTGCCAGTTCTCACACCCACACAATTATTGACCTGCCCTACCCCCACAGTATCTAATATTGTGCCACTCCTCACACCCACACAATCATTGACATGCCCCACCCCATAGTATCTAATATTGTGCCAGTCCTCACACCCACACAATTATTGACATGCCCCACTCCATAGTATCTAATATTGTGCCAGTCCTCACACCCACACAATCACTGTCCTGTCCCACCCCCATAGTATCTAATATTGTGCCAGTCCTCACATCCACACAATTATTGACATGCCCCACCCCACCTCATAGTACCTCATATTGTGCCAGTCCTCACACCCACACAATTATTGACATGCCCCACCCCCACATAATTTAATACTGTGACAGTCCTCTCACCCACACAATCATTGACATGCCCCACCCCATAGTATCTAATATTGTGCCAGTCCTCACATCCACACAATTATTGACATGCCTCACCCCATAGTATCTAATATTGTGCCAGTCCTTACACCCACACAATTATTGACCTGCGCCCCCCCATAGTACCTAATATTGTGCCAGTCCTCACATCCACACAATTATTGACATGCCCCACCCCATAGTATCTAATATTGTGCCAATCCTCACACCCACACAATTATTGTCCTGTCCCACCCCATAGTATCTAATATTGTACCAGTCCTCATACCCACACAATCATTGACATGCCCCACCCCATAGTATCTAATATTGTGCCAGTCCTCACACCCACACAATTATTGACCTGTCCCACCCCATAGTATCTAATATTGTGCCAGTCCTCACACCCGCACATTTATTGACCTGCTCCACCTCATAGTACCTCATATTGTGCCAGTCCTCACACCCACACAATTATTGACATGCCCCACCCCCACAGAATTTAATACTGTGAGAGTCTTCTCACCCACACAATCATTGACATGCCCCACCCCATAGTATCTAATATTGTGCCAGTCCTCACACCCACACAATTATTGACATGCCCCACCCCCACAGAATTTAATACTGTGAGAGTTTTCTCACCCACACAATCATTGACATGCCCCACCCATAGTATCTAATATTGTGCCAGTCCTCACACCCACACAATCATTGACATGCCCCACTCCATAGTATCTAATATTGTGCCAGTCCTCACACCCACACAATCATTGACATGCCCCCCCACAGAATTTAATACTGTGACAGTCCTCACACCCACACAATTATTGACCTGCCCCACCCACCACAGTATCTAATATTGTGCCAGTCTTCACACCCACACAATCACTGATCTGCCCCACCCTATAGTACCTAATATTGTGCCACTCCCCACACCCACACAATCATTGTCCTGTCCCACCCCATAGTATCTAATAATGTACACGTCCTCACACTCATACAATTATTGACCTGCCCCACCTCCATAGTATCTAATATTGTACATGTCCTCACATCCACACAATTATTGACCTTCCCAACCCCCATAGCATCTAATATTGTGCCAGTCCTCACACCCACACAATCATTGATCTGCCCCACACCCATAGTACCTAATATTGTGCCACTCCTCACACCCACACAATCATTGTCCTGTCCCAGCCCTATAGTATCCAATATTGTGCCAGTCCTCACACCCACACAATTATTGACCTGCCCTAAACCCATAGTATGTAATATTGTACGCATCCTCACACCCACACAATTATTGACCTGCCCCACCCCTGTAGTATCTAATATTGTACACGTCCTCACACCCACACAATTATTGACCTGCCCCACCCCATAGTAGGTGGCCCTATTGCATCTAATATTGTTCCAGTCCTCACACTCACACAATCATTGACCTGTCCCAACCATATAGTATCTAATATTGTACACGTCCTCACATCCTCACAATTATTCACCTGTCCCGCCCCCATAGGGGGTGGCCTCATTGCATCTAATATTGTGCCAGTCCTCACACCTACACAATTATTGACCTGCCCCACCTCCATAGTATCTAATATTGTGCCAGTCCTCACACCCGCACATTTATTGACCTGCTCCACTCCATAGTCTCTAATATTGTGCCAGTCCTCACATCCACACAATTACATGCCTTACCCCCATAGTATCTAATATTGTGCCAGTCATCACACCCACACAATTACATACCCTACCCCCCGGTACTTGATATTGGTGTCTGCCAGGATCAGACATAGTGTCAATGTGTTATGGTGTGCTGCATGATAACTGCCATTTAATTGCACTATTTCTGCAGAATTCAGCAACATTTTGCTGAATTATGTAGGATCAGGTGTCTGGCCCTTGTGGGCACCAGTGTAGTTGTGGCATATCCATGCCTATAAAGGGGGAAGGGGCTGGTTGTCAAGTACCACACACGTCTGGGGAGGAATATAACAATGCCTTCCTGTGCACCATCTTTTCATCCCTCCCCGCCCCCCTTGCTTGGGCCAGTGATGCTAACAGAAGCTCTCCTAGGCTACTAAGGGTCAAGACCACACCAAGCCCTTTTTTACAGATGTGGTACTGGATGTGCTAACACCTACATGTCACATGAGAATCTGTCCTCATCACAGCAGCCAAGCAGTCCTCAGTGGTCATCGACTTCCTGTTCACCTGACTTGCTCCCTTGGGACTATCTGGGGGCAGTTGTGTAGAGGCAGGAGACCCAACCTTCCCAAGGATAGGAAACATCAAAAAGCGACACGCTGTCTTTAACCTGTACCACACAATGAATGGGCTTCCCAGATTCAGGACCGGAGTTGGCATGCTTAGCTGTGGGTCATTGTGTGCCCCAAATTCACCATTTTTGATGAGTTTTATAATGAAAATATTTTTTCTCGCATTTCCAGATTTTCTTCTTTTCTTTGTTCTGAAGTCCACCCCTACACTCAATATCTGATGTCATGTGTTACATCATATGGTGTCTTAGCCAACAGAAATCCACCACAGAAGTAAAAGAAATGTAGACTTAAGACTTGGGGCTGTAGTGCTGTGGTGAACCAGGAGTCTGGAATACAGCATTTCAAGTTATCAGTTTTGAACAGTGTATTTACCCAAGATAGTCCAGGTGAGATGCAACTACTGCCATTTTCATTGGGGTTCTGCTTTTTATTCATTTGCACAGCAGGAGGAACTTGAGAACTGAGTGGTTAATGATTTGCTCAAGGTCACACAGTGAGTATTTGGCTCTGGTGGGTGGGGTTTGAACCTAGGATCTCTTAGTTCCCAGCTGTGTGCTCTAATCCCGGAACCACACTGCCTTGTAACTAAGCTTCAGAAGTAGCTAGAATGTAGTTATTTTTGTGATACTAATGAGCTGGTTTGGGGAATGAGTTTGAGATGCCAGGGCTGGATGGGAGGAGGAGGAGGTGTAAGCGTTCCAGTGGATACTCTTCTCTGGGGAGGGAGGGTAGCAACTCCTCACTGTACTACTGGTGGCACTGGGTGCACAGGTATCTGTGCAGCATCTGTGTTCTGGGGGAGAAGAGGACATCATTAGGTGTTTGGTGGCATGGATTCTCACCCTTGTGCAGATGTTCTCATGGGGGGTAGACAAGGGAAGAAATCTCCCTAGCCATAGCAGCATGATGGCCTAAATGGCCAGAAGGTGGTTAAATCTGTGCCACTGTCGAAGGTGATAAAAAACAGAATAAAAAGAAGAAATTCCATCATACTATAATGTCCTTTTCTTTTAGCTCCAGCATTGTCAATGGGGAAGGTAGTTAATACATATGGATAATGTGCTCCCTTACTGGGATGGTGATACAGCCCAAAAGCTGTGATCTCAGCATAGTCACCAAGTGACATGGAACGTTCCAGAAGCTGCAGCATTACCTCAGTTTACCTCTGTCAATGCAGTACACAAAACGCATGCTACTATTATTGCCCACTTCCCTAGTTGAACGATTGCATAAACATATATCAGACAAACCAGATAAAAATAGAAAAATAAAAGTCTACCTCATTTTGAAGAACAGGCACATCATATGGGATGTAGGACTGTGACTTTTATCCTACCTTTGCCACTCTTGGCTTCCAGTCTTGGGTAGCAAATTCACCACCGGATCTTATGGACTTCTGTTCCTGAAAACTTGTCTTAAACAGAAAAAATACATTTAGTTAAAAGAAACACAACTGGATTTGGCATGACTGGTGGACACTCATGCGGGTTCACCCTACAAACATAACCTCATATGGCTGACCTTGTAACCTACTGACTAACTGCGCTAATCATAATTGAATATATGAAAGCATCCAAACATAGTTGATGAATCCAGAACACAGTAGGCATCTTTCAATGAAATAATACACACCTAGATATAAATATATATACAGAACAATACTCTCCAGCAGAACAGATGACTCCAAGAAGAGGCCCCATTGATAACGTTGGAGCAAACATAAAAGGAAATTGTGGTAAGTATGATGGAATTTCTCCTTTCTGTATCATTCTACATTGTCGATGGGAAAGGTAGTTAATACATATGGGTTCTAAAATGCAGTGCCCATCTAAAATAGGCTGTGGGAGACTATTTCCCATATAAAACCCTAACAGGTAGCTGCTAGGCTCACTGGACAGTTTCTGCTTAATAAATTCAACATCAGATAGTCATGTCAGTAGAACTTAGTGCATTAGCTCTGTAAAGCCTTAAAAATATAAGAATGCAAGGCTACAATACCAATTGCTAGATTCTGCCACAAGACTTAGCACTCTCAGTCCAGGGTATATGATATTCCTGGATGAAAAAAAAACTCTTCCTTAAGCAGGCCTTACCTTTCCACCAACCGCAATGGCAAACAAAAGGTTTTATTCAACTGCTAAGATAACTCTGAGGTCTTTTCCCCTCTTTCTGTTCATACCAAAAACAATAGGGAAGGACTGAGATGAAAAGAACAAAACTGGTCACACTAACTACTTTTCACACATCTCTGGTCTTTTGAAGTATGCTTTATCCTGTATCTGCATATTACAGGGTAAAAGTCCTGATGCAGAAAAATCTAGAGCCTTTCATTTCTTCTGGCAAAGCCACTCAGCATCAGGAAGACAGTCAATAAGAAGGTATGTATCCCTATGGAACTGTGGCATTACAGTGTAGCGATCAGCACTTCCCACATGCAAAACAACACCCAAGATGGTAGAATCATAACCTAGGAGACCCTATACCCAGGACTTTGACCAAAATGAGAGGGGTTCTACACTCTGATGAAGACCACTGAGATGAATGTCTTCTAGGAATCAGAGGGTGTTTCCTCCCTTGTCAGAAACCCCCGCTCCTGGAGTCTTCTGTTCTGAGAAACCAGGCTGCTAACTGCCGACATTGTTAGACCAACCATAAATGAAGACCATGGAATTCTTGCCCACTCTAGGACTATCAGAGGGAACTTTGTTCTGATCCCACTCCTCTGCAGACACAGAGCAATAGTGGATACCACTAAACAGGTCTAGTTGATGAGGTTTCATTACCAGGGTAGGGCATCAACTGCCTCCACTCAAGATTAACAGAATTAACTGGAGGACCTTGACAACTGAGAGATCTTGGGTTGCATAGCTCGACCTGCGGCCAACCGAACCTTCTGCCCAGCTGAACAGAATACATCCAGGATCAAGGATTGTTCCCCAGGTGTACATACTCCTGGCCTAGACAGACTGTCTGGGCATTCTGTCCTTCTGCTGGGAAAACTGCTGCTAGTGGCAATGACACTTGCTGCCTAATGAAGCACTCTGTGCACTTCCACAAGCAAGCTTGAGATTCCTTTGCCTCCGAGGCTATTATGAATGCTAAGAAAATAGTGCTGCCTGATCTCATCCTTGCCGCTTTGGACCAACCCGGTCCTTTCAAAGGCTAGACACATATTTATGCTTTCCAAAACATTGACCTGGAAGCAGTGATGCTGTTATTCTCAGACTTCCTTATACCAGAGACTGGTCTCATGCCACAGACTGGTCTAGAGCCGCCGCCTTCATCCCGACGGACTGGCATTGGGGATCAAATCAGCTTAGAGGGAGCTTTGTGGTGAGCCCCCTGAACATTGCCTGGAACTGTACTAGCATGCCATTCAGAGCAACACTGGTCTAGACAACTGAATCATAGCCTGGAAAACCTCCAATCTGGAAATCACACTGATAGCAGCCCAGCTTGGTGAGGTCTAATACAAACACTGGCCCACTGCATCAGTTCTCTTGCTGCTGCCAACTCTGCAAGTGGCCAACTCATATGGATTTCAGCCACTGAAGTCCCCAGACTAGGTTCTCCTTCCTGGCTGTGGCTAGAAAAACTTCCTGTCTTGTCCATCGGGAAACTCCAGCATTCCAACCTATGCTGCAGAGTTAGGGAGCTCTTTTCCTGCTAAATGTCCAGCTGAGAATCTCTAGAACTCCTAGGGTCCCACCATCAACCACTGTTTGGTACCCTGGTGTCCTGATGGGTGATATCCCAATAGGGGTATAAGTGACCCCCATCTCAGAGATGCAATAAACACAACCAGGACAGTCAAAACAACAGTTGGCACAAGTGCTAAATCCTGACTGGCTCAGTGGCACAGAGGGCTGAGGCATCTCTGCCTTACCTCACGCCACACTGGTAACCCTAGTTTGGGAACTACCTTGGGTAGTCAGGGAGCCGGGGGGGGGAGCAGGATTGAGCTGTCTAACAGTGGCACTCCTCTCCTGGAAAGGAGGGGGTCACCCTCCCAGAGAGAGGGGGGGTTGCCCTCTTGCAGTTCCTCTGCCTCTGGGTGGAGGTCTGGTGGCAGCGCAGGTGGGTAATGGGTGAATGGTAGGGTGGGGCATCCCACAGTGTGTGACACATGCATGCTTCCACATGTGTGCAGTCATGCCAAGAATGTGAGGGTGGCCAAAAATGGGGGAAAAATGGCTAAACAAATAATAGAAAAAAAGTGCTAAATCCTGGGAGCATGTGGATCTGACCTCACAGGTTGCTCATGGATTGCCAATCTCCAGGTATCCTGCATAATGTAAACTGGAGTATGGGATGGGCATCTTTCCACCTGATAGGCATGAGGACCCCCCCAGCTGAATGGCTGTAAAGACGGACTCCCCCCAGATGTTATGTGTTGATCTATTCTGGAAAAAACAACCCAGAATGAGCTAAGGGGACTCATGACTCCTAGTGACTAAAAATGAATGGATATGGAACCACTGTCCCTCTCTGAAGGAGGAACTGGGAGATCATCCAGCTCAAGTGGTCCATGCTCTCATCTGTACTGCATTTGTCAACACTGCTGCAAGGAATTGTGAACCGAGATAAAACAATCTCTCATGGACACATAAAATAGGTCCTTGATATGGTCCACAACCATATTGTGTAGCGCTCATACATCCAAAGTTGCCTGGGTTTCTTGCTGGCAGGAACCTTTGCAGTCTGTCACAAGGGACAGTGGGGCACAAACCTCTGTACATTGTGGAGAGCTACCTCTCCTGCCTGCACCTGCATTGTGCCACCAAGTAAAGCTGCCCCTTTATTGTTGCCTGTACCTGCCCTGCGACAGTCAACCCCCCCCCCCAACACAAGATAGCCTTCCATTACTGATTGGGTCTGGGAGCTGTCATTCCACTTTCCATACAGTTCTGTCTGAAGATCACGTCCTCAGCAAAAAAGGTGCGTATGACAGGCCCGACTAAAAGGTGAGATCTATGGCCCAGTTATGCGGCAATACCTCTTGGATGGCTGCCGCACTAGAATAGGCTAACAAAGCCAACATAGGCAACTACTTACAGCCATCTTCCAGAACCAGAGAAAAACATCAGCCCAAGGAAGAGCATTCATATAAGGCCCCAGTAACAGTGCAGAGAGCCCACATTGCTTGCTGACTGCTGCAGTTTGAAGTACAGGCCCTTCGGCATGTCATGTTTGTCTTTGTCTTGAGTGCCTGATCAGGCAGCAGAACCCTGTAAGGCAAGACAGGGTAGGGTTACCACTTCTCAAAAGGAAAAATAAATTCCTATCGACATTCACAGCCTAGGTCAAGAGAGTTGCATCTTGGGCACCCTGGCCCATTCCAGACCTGTCCTGGCCACAGTGATGGGAGGCAGGATTGTATCTAGGACAAAAAGGATTGTACATCATTTGTATACTATGACCTTGTTTGTTGCCCCCCCCGAGCACTTTTTGTTGCCCCTAGTTGTACCGTTTGTTGCTCTACAATTGTGTACACTAGTGCTGTGTTAAGCATTATAGAAACCTAAAGCAGTACTCAGTTTTTGCATTTACATCGTGGCTTGCTTACACACAACAGAAAAACTGTAACATCAGAATAGTTTGACAATAAACCATTGCAATGTATGTGGGACAAGTTTAGTAGTAAAATTAACAATCTGGTCCAGAAATATGTACCTATCACTAATAAGTACAACAGGTCCAGGAAATCCCTTCCCTCATGGCTGACTCCGGCAGTCAGAAAAGTAATAAAGAAAAAAAATAAAGCTTACAGTAAGGGGAGCCAAAGCATCTACAGAACTCAGGCTGGCACAAGGCATTAAGAAGGGGGAGAAGGACTTCTTTAAGTACATCAGGGAGAAAAGGAGCTGTAAGGACCACATAGTAAGGATTAGGAAGGAGGGGGGTTGGGTGGAAGCAGGTGCGATAAGGCGGAAGCACTAAATGAGTACTTCTGCTCAGTATTTACTAAAGAGAGAGGGGTGACACCCAAGATGGGAGAAATGGCAGAAGCAGGGGGAAGTGGTGACAGATGGGAAATCATGGAGGGCAGAGTTCGAGAGGGTTTGAAGGCACTGAGGGTGGACAAGGCGCCAGGCCCAGATGGCATCCACCCAGAGTACTGAAGGAGCTGGCAGAGGTCCTTGCAGGACCTTTGGCAGACCTATTTAATGCCTCACTACATTCGGGGTGTGTACCTCAGGACTGGAGGATGGCTCATGTGATGCCCCTCCACAAGAGTGGCCCCAAGGATGAACCGGGAAACTACAGACCAGTGAGCCTCACATCCATCGTGGGTAAGCTAATGGAGATTATCCTGAAAGAGAGGCTGGTGGCCCTCCTAGAGGTCAAAGGACTACAGGACAGCAGACAGCATGGCTTCATATGTGGCAGATCCTGCCAAACCAACCTGGTCAAGTTCTATGACTGGGTAACTAGGCAACTGGACAGGGGCCATGCAGTGGATGTCCTGTGTCTGGACTTCAGTAAGGCATTCGACTCGGTGCCACATGGAAGGCTGGGAAGGAAGTTAGTAGGCACAGGGGCGGGTGCAAAGCTGGTGAGATGGGTAGGAAACTGACTGCAGGAAGGCAACAGAGGGTGGTGGTGGGTGGGAGCTCTCACACCAAGGGCAGTGACGACGGTGTCCCACAGGGCTCGGTGTTGGGACCAGTGTTGTTTGGGATATTCATTGCAGACATATCATGGGACATCAAGAGCAAGATCAGTCTGTTTGCTGATGATACCAAGGTTGAGTGCGGTAGTGGATGACCTAGGGGATGGCAGGGGTTGCAGGATGATCTGGCAAAGCTTAAAACCTGGTCAGACACCTGGCAACTGGGGTTTAATGCCAAAAAGTGCAAGGTGCTGCATTTTGGGATGAAGAACCCAAGGAGGAGTTACCAGCTTGGGGGAGTGCAGCTAGCCAAGACAGAGGAGGAGAAGGATCTGGGTGTGCTCATTACAGGGTCAATGAACAACTCGGCACAATGTAGGGAGGCAGCTGCAAAGGCCAACAAAATGCTGGGTTGTATTGCAAGGGGTATATCCTCGAGGAGGGAGGAGGTGATTCTGCCACTGTATAGGTCATTAGTTAGACCACACCTGGAGTACTGCGTGCAGTACTGGCGTCCGTATCTGAAGAGAGACATTAAGTTACTGGAGGGGGTGCAGCGCAGGGTGACAAAGATGATCAAGGGGCTGGGGGACTTATCATATGAGAGGAGGTTGAAGGAGTTGAAAATGTACTCACTGGAGGAGAGGAGAGACAGGGGTGACATGATTGAAACCTTTAAATACATGAAAGGAATAAAGAAGATGGGTACAGAGGGGCTGTTCAAAGTAAGGGAGGGGAGGGCCACCAGGGGCCATGATATGAGACTGGAGTGAGGAAGGTTCAGGAAGGAGATGAGGAGACACTTTTTTACAGAGAGGGTGGTGGCTGGGTGGAATGCTTTACCTGCAGAAGTGGTATGCAGTAGAACAGTGGACTGCTTCAAACGAGGATGGGACAGGACAAGGGGGAGGGTTAATGAAGGGGAAGGGTGGAAGGAAGGGGCAGCTGCAGAATAAGGGGTGCTAGCTGCACATTCGAGCAGACTTGATAGACCTCTAGGCCTTTATCTGCTGGCAAATTTCGTATGTTTGTACAAAATGGCCAAATTGAGCGGAGACAAAAAGTGTTGGATCACTTATGAAAATGCCTAAAAGTTGCAAAAAGGAGTATCGAAATGGCCAAAAATAAACATGAGTACCATTTAGCAACGAAAGCACAGGATAATTACAAGTCCTTCTATGCTTATATTAATATTAAAAAGGGAGTTAACAGAACAATTGGCCCTTTAAAAGGCTCCAAAGGGAACCTAATATCAGGAAACCAAGAAATGGCTGAACACTGCAACAGCTACTTCTCCTCGGTTTTTAATTTAGGGTCACAAGCAGCTAATGTTCACATTGATCAATCAACTGTATCTGGCCCTGTACTCAATATTTCAGATGTGGAAAAAAGATTAAAAAATTTAGACCAGAACAAGGCGCAGGGCCCCGATGGTCTGCACCCAAGAGTTCTAAAGGAGATGGCTGAGATTCTGGCAGGACCAAGTTACATTTCTATTTCAAAAATCATTAGATGAAGGAGAGGTATGGAGGCAAGCTGTGGCTGTTCCAGTCTATAAAAAGGGATCCAGGCAGGAGGTTGGTAATTACAGACCAATCAGTCTGACTATGGCCCTTGGGAAGATACTTGAAGGCATTGTTAAGGAGCTCATCATGGAATTTATACATTCAGCTGGGGCTATGGACATGGCACAACAAGGATTCACAAGGGGCAGGTCATGCCAAACAAATTTGTTAAAATGTTATGGCAAGGCCAGCAAAACTCTGGATGATGGCAATTCAGTCTACGTCATCTTTTTGGACTTTGCCAAAGCTTTCAACAAAGTTCCACGTGGGGAACTAATTGATGCCCTAAAGGAACTAGGAGTACAGACAAAACTATCCCATTGGATAAAAGCTTGGTTGACTGGTAGAAGATAAAGGGTCTGTATTAGGGGTGAATTTTCCGGGTGGGCAGACGGGACCAGTGGTGTACCACATGGCTCTGTGCTGGGGCCCTGTCTCTTTAATTTGTACATTTCATCGATGAGTTCCCAGTCGGACATTTGGCTTTCTTAAATTTGCCGATGATACGCATATTGGCTATCCGGTTCACAATCATATAGATGCAGGGACATTGCAAGCAGCACTAGGGGAATTAGAAACTCTACTCTCTCCTATCATGGACACATCAACCAGGTTTGCAAGGCTGGTTTGCTCTACAGGCACAGGCAATGCATGACACCAGACGCCCTCCGCCTGGCTGTTACCAGTTTGGCCTTGTACATAGCAGTCTATGGTTTAGTTATCTATGGATCTGCAGTAGATACAGCACTGAGTTGCATTAAGGTCACACCAAATAAAGCCTGTCGCTTAGTTGTCAGTGGTGATAGGCTCACTCACACGTGACCTTTACAAACAAGAAAACTGGTTAAACTTTGAGGGAAGGCTTACATACCAGACTTGCTTGTTGGTGAAAAAGATATCCTCTGGTTTTTCGCCTCCAGCAGCCCTGTATCTCCTAACTCCTGCCCCGACCCCTTGGGCTACTAGAAGTGCCTGTAAAGTGAACTTCTTAGCACATTTCTGTAGGACGTCCATGGTCAGAGGGCATTCATGAACTGTATAAGGCCCCACACTGGTTAAATGGCCTACCCACTGAAGTCTCATCTCTTGAAAAACTAGACCCTTTCAAACATGCACTTCGGAAGCATCTCCTTGCCAAAGGTAGTTGTGACTGCTCCTAGTCTTCACTTCAACTCCCTTTCTATCCTGTCTCTCTTTTCCCTTATATGATACTCCACTTTGACAAGGCCACTTTGGAAGCTCCTTCTATCTACCCCCTCCCTCTCTAATCTCCTCTCATCTACCTATTTGCTATGCCTCTATGATAAGGCCTCACTCTTCAATGGGTCCTTCTCCCTAATTCTCGCTCCCCCCAACTCCAACTCTCTATTGTGTCTCCCTTCTCCCCTGTCCCACCAGTTTCCACTCTCCCTGTTTTCCTGTCTGGTGCTCCTTCCCCCCTCTACAGTATTCTCTAGTTTACTGATGCAACTCCTCTTCCTGATCGCCACTCCAAGTAATTCATTAGGGTAGCTGGTCTTGAATCTTAGTTTGTACCCATTCTCTGCCTAGCTTGCGTTTATTCACACTACTAATTTCATGCTCTCAAGGTTTTCAGTGCCTTTGTTTACCATTTCAGTTTTGCGTTGCCTGTCTCCCTGCATGGTCTGGCATCTTTGTACTGTGTCTCTTGAATGAATATATATATATATATATATATAGATATATAGATATATATAGATATAGATATATATATATATATACACATATACACTTGTAATTGCTGCTGCACTGTTGTTAATGATGTCTGGAAATATGTATATGCAATTTTTCATCATGTCCTCTGTTTTTGATTGTAAAGAAGTGGAGCCTTTGTAAAGGAGTCTCTGACTCAAAGCTTTGTAATTCCGATATTCTCAATAAATTAAATAAATAAAAATAAATAAACTGACAAGGGACACACCACAACATATTCACTATCTAGTCTGCTGCCAACAAAAGTGAGCACCCCCACTGGAGGGAAATCTGACACCAACCTTGTAGTGCCTCCTGAGCACTAACAAGTGAACAAGCCAGTTGTGGGTAGACTGGGTTGAGTTGAGCATCCGATTATCCCAAGAGATTTATGACTCACCCTGGAGCATTGCCATCTGCGTCATGACTTCAAGAGTCAGACACTCGCGTGCACACTGGCCTGAGGGATGGCTCACATGCACCCCCCACTGATCCTGCACACATTCTTCACAAATGACACTTCTACTAAAAGTGGGAAGAAGCTAACTGTGTCTGAAAGTGCTTGCATACAAGCCCACTGATCCTGTGCACACTAACGCTCCTACTAAAAGTGGGAAGATGCTAGCCACATCTGAAATTGTTCTCCCTTGTGGTCAGGGCAGAGGCACAAAAAAAGATGCTAGCTGTGTCTAAGTCATCAGGCCACCAGACCACGAGGAAGAACAGACCCCAAGTGTGCAAACCACCATGCCCACTTAAATGCCACAAGGTAATGTTGCCTGAATGGACACAACTGTCTGCCACCTGAACAACTGTCTTGAGGGAGGGAGGAAGGGAGGTTGGGGGGGATGTCCTAGACCCTGGACAAAAGACACCTAGCACCACCGATTTCTGTTACATAAACAGTGGTCTGTAGATTTAAAAAAATACCACAGCAAAAAGGCAGATGGGGGTGCTGTACACCTGTATATTATTAGAGGATGACCAACCATGCTAAAAAACACTATGGGGGGAGGCAAAGGCAGGAGAGAAAGCAGATAAAAATAATGTAACAGTGACTAGACCAACTTAACTGTCCACCACCCCACCCCCAAAATAAACAAAAATTCACTTACCCGAGGCACCAGGCTAAATGACTTTGGCAGACCACTGTACAACACCCTAAAATGGACAGTGGTTCCCATTCAGGCACTGGAGACACTGAAAATGGGTGTTGACTAGCGGGGTTAGTCAATTTGAAAGCTTATCAGCCATTTGTTTCTAAATTTAGGAGGCCCCCCTCTTACCAAATTGCCCTAACCTGCCTTGAGGTTACACAATCCCTACCAGAAAAATAACAAACCGTAAGAAGAATTCAAAGTCTTACAGAGATCACAATCTATGCTGTCTACCCCTCTGTGATACAGTAGAAACTGAGGTAAGCTGAGGTAATACTGCAGCTGGAATGTTCTATGTCCCTGGGAGACTATGCTGAGGTCACAGTTTTTGGGCTGTACCACTACCCTAGTAGGGGAGCATGTCGCCTGTATTTATTAACTACTTTCCCTATTGACAACGTCGAGCGATACAGAAAAAGATATATTTATGTCTCTAAAATAAAGACCTCTGGTAACCTAGTGGTGTAAGCAGTAGCATGCTGTGTTGTTTGGTGGTGTATATACTGTAGATGAGTTCCAGGTCAGCTGGGACAGATACAGGCGGTATGTAACCCTGTACTGAAAAGGTGGTGGTGGGGGGTGGATGACGAGTGAGAGCATAAAAAAGTGTGGGTGGGGAGGCATTGGGGGACTTGATGGTCAGATCTCAGGGTAAGAAACCTGTTCTACAGTAGGTCAGTGTAGACTATGTAGGAAAACCGTGCAGACTGGATGTATCTCGGGTCTTTTTCTGCCATCAGTTTCTGTGTTTCTATATTGTCCCAGGCCTCCCCCCCATAATTACATAATTGTTCAACCCCATGGTACCTGATATTTTACCAGCCCCCCCAATTATTGACATGTCTCAAGCCCTTGGTTCCTGATATTGCCCCAGCCCCCCCACACACAATTATTGACATGTCCCAACCCCATGGTACCTAATATTGTCCCAGTTACCACCACCACATACAATTATTGACATGCCCCAACCCCATTGTATCTGATATTATCCCAACCTCCCTGCACAATTATTGACATGTCCAAACCCCATGGTACCTGATATTGCCCCAGCTACCTCCCCACACACACAATTTTTGACATGCCCCAACCCATGGTACCTGATATTGTCCCAGCCCCCTCCTCACACACAGTTATTGAGATGTTCCAACCCCATTGTACCTGATATTGTCCCAGCCCCCCCCACACAATTATTGACATGTCCCAACTCCATGGTACCTGATATTGTCCCAGCCCCCCTCCCCACACACAATTATTGACATGTCCCAACTCCATGGTACCTGATATTGTCCCAGCCCCTCCCACACACAATTATTGACATGTCCGAACCCTGAAGTACCTTATATTGTCCCAGCCCCCCTCTTCACACACAGTTATTGACATGTCCCAACCCCATTGTACTTGATATTGTCCGAGCCCCCACACACACAATTATTGACATGTCCCAATTCCATGGTACCTGATATTGTCCCAGTTCCCCACACACAATTATTGAGATGTCCCAACCCCATTGTACCTGATATTGTCCCAGAATCCATGCCCACACACACAATTATTGACATGTCCCTACCCCATGGTACATGATATTGTCCCGGCCCCCTCCTCACACACACAATTATTGACATGTTCCAACCCCATGGTACCTGATATTGTCCCTGCATCCATGCCCACACACACAATTATTGACATGTCCCTACCCCATGGTACATGATATTGTCCCGGCCCCCCTCCTCACACACACAATTATTAACATGTCCCACACCCATGGTACCTGATATTGTCCCAGCCCCCCTCCCCACACACACAACTATTGACATGTCCCAACCCCATGGTACCTGATATTGTCCCAGTCCCTCCCACACACACACAATCACTGAGATGTCCCAATCCCATGGCACCTGATATTGTCCCAGCACCCTCCCCCCACACAATTATTGAGATGGCCCAACCCTGTGGTACCTGATATTGTCCCAGCACCCCTCCCCACACACACAATTATTGATGTGTCCCAAACCCTGTTTTACCTAATATTGTCCCAGCCCTCCTCCCCACACACACAACTATTGACATGTCCCAACCCCATGGTTCCTGATATTGTCCCAGTCCCACCTCCCCACACACACAATTACTGAGATGTCCCAATCCCATGGCACCTGATATTGTCCCAGCACCCCTCCCCACACACACACAATTATTGACATGTCCCAACCCCATGGTACCTGATATTGTCCCAGCCCCCCACACATAAATATTGAGATGTTCCAACTCCGTGGTACCTGATATTGTCCCAGCCCCCACAATAATACTTATTGACATGTCCCAACTCTGTGGTACCTGATATTGTCCCAGCACCCTCCCCAAACACACAATTATTGACATGTCCCAACCCCTGGTACCTAATCTTGTCCCAGCCCTCCCCCACACATAATTATTGACATGTCTCAACTCTGTGGTACCTGATATTGTCCCAGTACCCCTCCCCACACACACAATTATTCACATGTCCCAACCCCTGGTACCTGATATTGTCCCAGCCCCTCTCCCACACACACAATTATTGACATGTCCCAACTCCGTGGTACTTGATATTATCCCAGCCCCCATTCTTTCACACAATTATTGAGATGTCCCAACCCCGTGGCATCTGATATTGTCCCAGCCCCTCCCATCACATAATTACTGACATGTCCTACCCACTTAGCGCCTGATACTGTCCCAGCCTCCCCAAACACAATTATTGACACTCCCAACCCATGATTGCTGATATTGTCCCAGCTGCACCCCCACAGAATTATTGATATTCTCCACTCCCATGGTACCTGACATTGTCGTAACTCCTCAAACACATGATTATTGACATCCCCCCAAACTCTGATATTGTCCCAGATCCCCACCACAGACAAAGAATTATTGACATTCCCTACTCCTATGGTAACTGATATTGTCCCAGCCCCCCCACACAGAAGTATTAACATCCCAGCTTCCATGGTACTTGATATTGTCCCACCACCCACATTAACTGACTTGCCCCACCTCCCCACATTAACTGATGTGCCCCACCCTCATTGTACCCCCACATTAACCAATATGCCCCTCTTTGTACCTGATATTGTCCAACCCTCCCACATTAACTGACATCTCTCACCTCCATTGTACTTGATATTGTCCCATTCCTTCTCATTACCTGGCGTGCCTCACCCTACAGACAGATACATACATAAGTCAGCATGACCGGGCACCTAACTGGATGTTATTCCTTATGTAATGCAGTTAAAAATGACAGCCCCCCCCCCAAACTGGAGTGACCACATTTCAGTACTTAAAGTAAAAGACACCCAATGCAGTGGTTTGTCGGGGATGTTTGACGGTGGCTTCCATTTCACTGCAACCCTTGTAGCTGGGCCAGGGAGCTTCCTCTTGCCAGAGGGACTTGGGGGTATGTGTTCTAGGCCACACAGAAGGCTGATGTCAGTGGGGGTGGGACGCACCTAAAAGAGAAGGAAATCCTATGTCCATCTATATGATACTCTGGGCCCCTGGAGTCCCCCGAGTCCTAGTGCCTGTTGTCATAGGAGACTAGTCCACACAGTGAACTGCCTCAGGGAGGTAGAGGGGTAGACAGCCCTCCCCCAGATCCCCTGCCATGGAGCGGGGGGGAGCTCTCTCCTGGAATCCCTGCCATGGAGCAAGGAGGGGACAGCCATCCACCAGATCCCCTGCATAGAGTGGAGGCCATGGGATAGTCAGTGGGGCATTGCACCTGGGAAGACAGGGCTTATCCTCCCTGCACAGGGTATATCCCTGGAATGACAAGCATGGCTGGGAGGTGAAAAAATAAACCTCAGTGGAAATTAATTTGAGTCTCTAATTTAGAACAGTGCAAACCCAATAAGTAACTGCACAGTCACTGCACCAAACTGAAACCAACTATTGCTGCTCGTTTTTAAATGATGTACTGATTTGGCTCCCACTTATCCATTGAAACTACTTCACCAGCACTGTCCTACCCACTGACTCCAATCCTCCAGTGGTCATATTTACAGTGTTCAGACTACTAGACTGGCAACCTCTGGCAACAGATCCTTCTTGGTCTACGGTCCACATCTCTGGAATGGTCTGCCTTTGGATAGTCGGCCTTGCACTGATCTTGCAACTTTTAAATGCAAACAGAAAACTCCACTCCACTAGGTAACCTTCTACACTACTTTATTTTTTTTCTGTTTTGGTTTTGTTCAGTGCCCTGACAAATTTTCAAGGCACTATACATATTTTATTTTTATTTATTCATTTATTAAAGTCTTTGTTTACTGGTTAAGTGCACTGATCCAAGGACCATTTTCAGGCACGACCCGGGCCACAAACAATGGCACAGAATCAAACAGTTAAAATAATTTACAATCCAATAAAAGCTGTACAAACACAAGTCCAACGGAAACAGACACAGCATAACAAACAATGGTACAGAGAAGTAACTGAACAATGTATAGTTGCAAGCCCGATGAAAGCAGATAACTAGCTGTACAACAATAGATTGACACAGGGTACTGGAAAAAATCAGTTACAAGCAGTAATACTAAACTGAAACAGGGCAAACAGACTGCACCACAGTAACCTAGTAGGATAAGCAGTTCAACAAGCAACAATACCTAGATGGAGGTGAATAGGGAGGAAGCAGGGAAGTTAGGCACCAGAGGTGGTAAATAGAGGCACACACCACGAGTGCTAGGGAGGGGATGGAGAAAAGCAGAGAAACTAAGTGCCAGTGGTGACATGGAAGCACACACACCAAGGTTACTATGTACTAGGGTAAGGAGGAGGGAAAGTAGAGCAGGAGTACAAGGGTAGGACAAATAGAGACAAGATCTAGGGAAAGGAGGAAGTGCAGACACGGGAAAACAAGGTAACTAGTAGGGTAAGGATGGGAAGAGGGAAGGTAGAGAAAGCTAGCATGTAAGGGGAGGAGGAATGAGAAAAAAGGGGGGGCAGGAGTGAGGGAAAGGGGGTATAAGTACCTACACCCCAGAGGGGGGGAGGGTTTAAACAAGAGACCAGAAGCAGGTGTATTCCAGGAGTATCATTTAGTTAACATTATTACTATATTGTAGTTTAAATTCATTGTACTCTGGAGGTTAGAGTAAGAGGCTGTGAGTGAGCTCAGTACATTCAGCAGACATGGGTTTCATTCCCACAACCTCCACTTGCATAGTGTGTGACTCAGAGCAAGTCACTTAAACTCCCCAGTGCTTCTGGGTTTCCCTTAAAAACTGGCACTTGTGCCTAGTGGGCCTTACCTGGTTACCAAAGAATACAAAAATAAATAGATAAATAAATAAAACACCAGTATGGACTGAAAGGCTGGGCTCCACTTATTGGCTATAGATAACTGTCCAGTACCTCACAATGTGACTTAGTGCTACTGCTAGTATACCTTAAGTTTTCATTCTAAAGGTTTTAATTTCTAATTTTAATTAAGTTTTTAATTAAGATTTTTCTACTCTAATTATAAGCTGGGAAAGGGACAAAGATTAAAACAACACATGATAGCGTGAGACAAAGGAGATAAGCGATGGACTGTACTTAGCCCCAGCAGAACAGCGGCACCAGCAAGCATCTGATCGGAGCTTGTAAAAGCTGTAATATGACCTGCAAGCTATTGACTCTCCCTCTGCTGCAGCCCTCATCTGATGTCAGCTGCAGGGGATTCTGGGATTTGTAGTTACAGAAAATGTCAGCTTGCAAGTCAGCAGAGAATCAGACTGATACAATCTACTCTTCTGCGGTGAATAGTTAAGTCAGCATTCCATGTTGTTGTACCATTGTAGTGACATAGTCAAGAGGGTACAACAACCTCTTGACGTCACAACGATGGTACAACAACACTTGGAATCTATTGAATTCAATTAACCATAGCCCTCTCCCATGCACTATAGTGTTTCTGCATACAAAGAGCAAATTTCGGACCAACTAATAGTGCTGACTGTTCCCCTTTAATTCTTGCAAGGGGAATCACTGATCTTAGCAAGATCTTTGGGTTCCCTACTGACTGGGTTTTACTCCATGATGTAGAACTTAAAAAAAAAAACATGCAGAAACACAATAATAACAATAAAAAAAAGTATTCTTTTAATCCTCTTGGCAAGCCAAGATTCATAATTTTTCTTTCACATCTGTGTGGTTGGTAATCAAGTTCCAATTGGCTATTCATAACGTAGTTGCGTAATTACATTATTCTGTCTCTCTCTCTTGCTCTCGCTCTCTCTCTCTCTCTCTTTCTCTCTGCACTCATTGTCTTATCCCACAACTGCCAATTAATGTTAGAAAGAACATGAAATGGAAGAGAAATTACAGCAATTTAGCAATCGAAATTATAGGTGTAGACACATGTCACCACTAGAAGCCGTTTCTATCAAAATGGAAGTATTTGGAGACTTACCTCAAATTTCAAATTATTCAAATCCCCCCCATTTATAATGCAGGTTTTAATTGTAGAATTACCAGCACAACCCAAGCGGCAGTTTGAAATTCTGAAAAATGATTTTTTTGGCTTTCTTCCTATGTTGTGTGGTTTAATTGTTGCAGATTTCAGAAATAGGTTTTGCACTGAGCACTGTTGTTTCAAGAGAGGCTGCAGTAACCAGCAAAATAAAATGAAATAAAATACGTCTGGTATCAGCAGAACTCAATTATAAAACAATTTCAAACTTGTTTAAAATGTTGAACCATTTTGTATTTATTTTTGTGGACATCTACTGTACATGAAAATGGGATCTTAATATCGTGTTGTTTTAAAATAATCTTTGTCATATAACATTTTCCCTCTCCCACTATTTACTCGTTTTGCTTCTTACCCTACTCTATCGCTTAAAACACATTACAAAATGGCAAGAAAAAATCTAGAAATTTCATTGACCAAGAGATGTCACCTGGCCCTGCATTGAATCTCTATAAATACATAGTCAGGTGCTGAATCTCTTTTTCTTCCCACAAAACATATACTTAGAGCCATTTTATAAGTGTGATAAGCCCCTCCAGGGTGTTCATCATAGGATATTAATGCACTTTCCAGGGGTGTAAGGACACTTGCCCTTCAGCCTCATGCCTTACTGCATCCCTGGGGCAAGCATTAAAATCCTATAATGCACACCCTGTCATGGCTTATTATTTACGTATACTCTGTAATTTGAATTTTATGCCAGCATGATTCTGTTACAACTATCAACCCATATATTGGCAGCCTGCTCCTCTAGCTCTCACATTGACTACCCCCCAAACTGATGCACTTTGCACACTTTTAACATTTTTTCTTTTTTGGAATTTATTACTTGACCCTTGTTTTTGCTTTTCATGTAAATGCATCTACTGTTGTCACTTTGTTATTCCTGTTTCACTCCCTGCTGTATCCCCTCCCACGAGTCACGCTTGGAAACAACCTCTGGCTCAGTGTGTCTATCCCTGTCGGCAAATTTTAAATAAGTACAGTATAACCTTGATTATCCAGACTCTCTGGGAGACATCTGATTTGTTTGGATAATCAAGAATTTGGATAATCGAGGATCTGTTGCATTAGGCAAGCTAGAGTAAGGGGACCATGTCAGAGTTTGGATAATCAGGAGATCTGGAAAGGGGGTCCGGTTAATTGCTGTTGTACTGTACTGTAAATAAATAAGGACTATTGCTTTTTTATGTTAAATATTTTAGGTTGGATTTTCAAAAGGGTGTCCCAGATTTGCAGCATCTTTTTACTGCAATTGAAAAACTTCTGGGAAAAAAAAATAATAAAATAAAAATAGGGCCACATGAAATGGGGTCTAACGATTTGATGCAATTGTGGCAGTTTGTGCACAGAAAATGACGCGCGCATAAAAATAATGTAGCATGCTTCACTTTTGTGCCATAAAGCAGGTAAACTGTAGAAAATGCATGAAAGTGTTGGAAAACAGCATTAAATGTTTTGGCGCATTTCGGATGTTGCAGGTGCAGCCTCAAATCAGGAAATATGTCTGCATCATCATTTTTGAAAAATCAAGCAATACCGTTCACATTCTACATAAAACTGTTCACATTCTATATCAAATGTAATTATGCTGTGTTCTGAGCATTGTGGAACAGTTCTATATAAATAAAAAATATATATTTCTCTCTAGCTATGTCTGTCTACAGTAACTGTCTATCTACCTGTCTGTCTGTCTACCTATCTGTCTGCCTACCTACCTACTGTCTGTCTGTCTGTCTATCTATCTACAGACAGTATCTATTGATCTGTCTGTCTATCTACGCACCAGCTGCTGTTATCACTCTGTACTCCTTACCTTAATTATATTGAAAGCTATTATTATTGCCTGTCTACTGTTCTAATGTATCCTGTATTATTTTGTTTACTGTATTTGCTCCTGTATACTTCATCCTATGTTTTCTCTCCACGGGTCACACCTGGAAATGAGCCTTGGCTCAGTGTGCCTTTCCTGGTTGCCAAATGTTTCAATACAAAAATCTATCTATCTATCTATCTATCTATCTATCTATCTATCTATCTATCTATCTATCCTATGTACATACAGTATTTGTCTGTATGTCTATCTATCTATCTAGCTATCTACCTACATACAGTATCTATCTATCTATCTATCTATCTATCTATCTATCTATCTATCTATCTATCTCTATCTACATACAGTATCTATCTATCTATCTATCTATCTATCTATCTATCTATCTATCTATCTATCTAGCCATCTATCTATCTGTCTGTGTTTCTATCTGTCTATGCTTGCTACTGTATCTCAAGACTTCATGCATGATGTAGCTTGTATGTATCCCATCAGTCAACCAAAGGACTTAGTGTCATTTCAGTGCCTATTTCTATGAAGTCCTCTATGCTACTATGTCTCAAGGCTATTTGCTCAGCACTTTGCTGCACACACTTTATACTGTATTCAAACAGTGGGTTCTTATCATAACAATTTGGCACAACACATGTTGTATCTCTTTTGACTTTGCATTGCATCTGTATTTAAGAAGTATGTACGTGATTATATTCTTCCCTATGACCCCCCCCCAGGTCGCAATTAGAAATGAGCCTCCTGGGCTCTGCTTCTTTACCTGGTAAAACATGTTTAAATATCTAACTGTCTGTCTGTCTATCTATCAACAATCTCTATCTTCTATGTATCTGTCTGTCTATCTGTCTATCTGTCAACAATATCTATCTTCTATGTATGTCTGTCTGTCTGTGTCTGTCTGTCTGTCTATCTATCTATCTATCTATCTATCTATCTATCTATCTATCTATCTATCTATCTATCTATCTATCTATCTAGCTGTCTATCTGTCTATCTTCTGAAAGAGAGATTGGTGAGCTTTCTGGAGGATAATTGGCTCCAGAACATGAGGCAGTATGGGTTTGTGTTGTAGTGGTCCTGCCAGAGTAACCTGACTTCTTCGACTGGGTCACCAAAGCAGTGGAGAAGGGCCAAGCAGCTGACATCCTGTATCTGGACTTCAGCAAGGTCTTTGACTCTGTACCTCACAGAAGACCAGTCAAGAAGCTATAAGACCTTATGGTGGGGACTAAGCTTGTTGGGTGGGTCAGAATTTGGCTGCCGGAAAGAAGCCAAAAGGTGGGAGTTGCGGGGATTCTCATTAGCTAGGCTTGTGAACAGTGAGGGTCCCACAGAGCTCTGTCTGGTGTTGCTTAACATATTCATAAGTGACACTGCAGATGGGATCAAGGGTAAGACACACCTGTTCATGGACAATACAAAGCTCTGTGGGAGGGTGGACATGGAGGAGAGAAGACAGGAACTCAAGAATGACCTGGCTAGGCTAGAGAAGTGGTCTGGTATTTGGCAACTGGAGTTCGATATTAAAAAGTGTAAAGCTATGCACTTGTGGGTGAAAAACCCAAATACTGCTTGGGTGGTGTGCAGGTAACCAGATAAGAGGAAGAAAAGGACCTGAGGGTAATTATCATGAGTGACCTGAAATACTTGGCATGCTGCTTGAAAGCTGCAGCCAAAACAAATTGGATGCTGGGCTGCATAGCCAGGAGAATTATCAGCAGGAAGGCAAAGGTCATTTTGCCACTGTCTGTACAGGTCTCTAGTGAGACCGCACCTAGAGTACAGTGTGAAATATTGGTGGTCCAATTAGGAGGCACTTTTTCACCAAGAGGGTGGTGGCTAAGTGGAATGAGTTCCTGGAGCAGGTGGTATCCCTAAAAATGGTGGCCAGCTTCAAGAGAGGTTGGGACAGGGTGAGGGGGAAATTGCAGGTGGAAGGGGAGAGAGGGGGAGGGTATTTGACAGGGGTCAAGGGGGATATGGGGGGGCATTTCCCTCTGTAAACATAGTGGGAACTGCACACTTGAGTGGACTAGATAGACCATAAAGTCTTTATCTGTTGGCACACTTGTATGTTTGCATGTTCGTATGTCTCTACAGTTCATTTACTGTATCTTATTCAAGAGTTGGAGTCATAATTCACTGTTGCTGTGAAAATGATATAATGTCACATGTGGTACATTATGGCCTCAGCTCCTGGTGAAGCCTCAGCTGCAGATGAACTGTAAGGGGCAAAGCTCCTGTTTTCATGTAAACACCCACTGGGAGTGCAGAATGGAATGGCCTGAAATTCAAGGGATTTGTAGAACAGTCGCAGTGTACTGATTCAGGCTATGCTTTTTGTCATGGCTAGGGCCCTTTAAAAAAAGAAAATTACGCAATTTCAAGATTTCAAGTTAGTGTTAGTGGACCCATTTTCCAAAAATTGCATTTTAGTGGCTGGCCCATCAGTGCAGCAGTAGTGCTACCGCTCGTGACACCGGCGACCCGAGTTCGGGAACGAGCACGGGTCGTGGGGGCCCAGCCTCAGGGAGGAGGATTGAACATCTCAGAGGATGCTCTTCTCCTCTGAGGAGGGAGGGCAGTGCACTCTGTCATAACATCATCACCAAGGTGACCATGGATGGCGACACAGCTGGTGCACCAGAGGAGGTGGATGCTCCCTGATGGCAGATGTAAGCACACTCTGCATGTATGGCATCCCATCAAACTCTGCGGAGCATCCAGAGTGTTGGACAGAAAATGGAAAGAGCACCAGCTGGCAGGATGGTGCCCACGATTCCCCCCAGACCCCACACTGCCTACTAGGCACAGGACCCACCAACCCAACATGGCACCTGTAAGAGGATTGGGGTACTACTGATGGCCCCGCCACAAGGGGCAAGCTGTGGAGGAACAGTTGGTCCCCACCAGGTAAGGCCCAGAGATGGGGGGGTGATAGCGGATGGGGGGTACCGTGGAGCTGAAGGGGGTCGGTCAGGTGAAGGGGGGAACAGCATTGCAAAACTTAACACTGAAGTTGCTTCCACAGACAAACAAGACGTGATGCAAGATGGCTCTGACCCATCCCTGCTTATACTAGACCTGTAAGTGTTAGTGTCAGTGGCTCAGTAGGTAGCACACTCTCCTCTGAGACCGGGAGATCAGAGGGCTGTGGGTTCAGTTCCCACATCTGGCACTTGGGTTAATATCTCAGTACTGACACTGTAGTGCAGCATGAGAGGGGTGCTGCACTTCTGAGGTGCCGTCTTTCAGATGAGACGTTAAACCGAGGTCCCATCTGCTTGGATTGGTGGTAGTTCAGGTGGATGTTAAAGATCCCATGGCGCTTATCGAAAAGAGTAGGGGAAAGTTTTATTGAAACAAGAAATCAGGCAATATACAATAAAGAAAACACAATAAGAAAAAACTAAGTAAAATCAAGACAGTATACAACAGTGTTCATATCAAAAGGTATGGAAGAAAACAAAGAAAGAAAACTAAGGAAATGATACTGAGAGAACAAAAGTCCTTCAAGTCACCAGTGCATCCGAGTCTGTAATCCAAGGTAGGGCTTTCCAAAGGGCGAACAGACCAGGCCTGGAATGCGATACAAGTTCACGTGCATAAACAGTTTTCAAATCCTGAGCAATCTTTTGTTCAATTTCTATATATGTACAAATTTTCTGCTGCAGGGTAAACTGGCATCTTGCCATCCAAATATGCCATTTAATTACAATAAAAATAAGATTTAAAGTATCAGTGTTCCACAGAGACCATTGAGGGGGGAATGCTCCATACATAATCATCGGGTAAGAGACAAATTGAAGCAATGGCATACCCCATTTTTGGGCTAGAAAGGTCCACCAACATTGTATAAAGGGGCAATCAAAAAATAAATGAGAAATAGTTTCCAATTCATCAATACAAGAGGGTCTAGAACACAGCCTGTCTTGTAGCTGTTTATGTTTATGGTTTGATTTAACATTAATTCTCTCATGGCAGGATAACCAATGGAAGTCCCACATATGTATTGGGATTCGCATACAACATAACAAAATAAGCAGAGAGGGACAATATTGGGCAGGACATTTAAAAAGGGACTGAACTGCACACACAGAGGAAAGAAGCAATCTATACAGGGATTTATGCGCATTAGTGAGAAGCTTTTGTGGGGTAACCATACATTGCTTTAGAGCGATGAAATGTATACCTCACATAAGGTGGCGTGTTTCCCGAGGCACGCAGAATATGCAGGGAGTCATGTTCCCATTGGTGAAACCATATTTTACAAGAATCATAGAACCACGCTTCCCATCCTTTCTGCGAGTTAATCAAAAGCGGTCTAATGTTTGCTATGAAAAAAATACTGGAGAAAAACAAAAGGGGGTTAGTCATGCCAACACCACCATCCATGAGAGGGAGATAGGTGACAGCCTGTTTTATTGGGTTCAACCTGCTTCCCCATAATGCCTGAAAAAAAAGGCTAAGAATCGCCGTTTCCAATTGTTTTGGAATAGGAAAGATATAGCTAACATAGAGAAAGAGGGAAAGTAAATATGTCTTAATTAAATAGACTCTTTTCTTTTTCCCAATCTGACTCCTGTTCCATGAGGCTACCTTTATGCAACCTTGTTGTAGTTTAGAAGTCCAATTATAAACGTCATCGGCTCGAGTACCAAAATAAACCCCTAAAATACAAACAGGGCCATCTACAATCTGCAATGGTCCGATGTTCCTAATTGGTGCAATAGCAGATCCCAGCTGTATACCAACACTTTTCTCAAAATTCAGAGTAGCTCCCGAATATGTCCCAAATAAGGAACATTCCTGCAAGGAGGCTATCATCGAATCCTCGTCTGCCACCAAAAAGCAGATATCATCTGCATATGCAATGGCTTTAGAGGTGCTGTTGTTATAGGACTACGATACAGCATGTATCTGTGAAGCATATTAACACGGCGGAGCAAAACATCCAAAAAACAGTACATATAGTAATGGACTCAAGGGACACCCCTGTCGGACTCCTCTTCAGGTATCAGAGGTCCCACCCAACCATTCACTACTGGCATGACCGTAGCTGTCCTATAAAAATTACGTAACCATTGGATAATGATAGCTGGTATATGCAAAAAACTGAGTGCTTGCCATAAAAAATCATGATTCACCGAATCAAATGCTGCCCGTTGATCCACAGATACTACAAATCCAGAAGTCGAAGCTGAGTACCCGTGAGAGAACAATTCACGGATCAGAATCAAATGATCCGAGATGTTCCTGTTGGGGACAGAACAAGATTGAGCAGGATGCAGAACAGTTTCTGCAATACCTGTTAAACGTTTTGCTATTATCTTCATCAATATCTTAAAGTCGGTGTTTAGCATACAAAGAGGGCGCCAATTCTCAAGACAGTGGGCTTCCCCCTTCTGTTTATAGATATAAAGCAAAACACCAGTCATAAATTCTAAAGGGACAGACTCACTGTTCAACAAAGAATTAAAGACAGAGGTAAGTTCAGTAAGTAAGTGGTCACCCAGAACCTTATAGAGAGCTGCCGGAAGACCATCTGGGCCAGGAGTTTACGAACGGCAGAGAGGACATAGTCATGCACAACTCCAAGGTCGTAATGGTTGGCACGCCATCTCCACTGCTGTTGTAGAAGGGAGGATCTCTAAATTCTCGACAGGGCAGCAGGGTCAGGTAGATCAGCAGGAAAGGGGGAAAACAAAGCAGTCGTGTAGTTAGCAACTATCTGCTGAATCTCTGTTTGAGTAGAGCATATAGTCCCCATGGAATCTGTAAGACATAATATCGTCTTTTGAGCAGTCTGATGAGAGTTAGACTCAAAGGGACAAATGATCTCCCCTGGTCCAGTAACCTGAAATTTATGTTGGTGGTACAATTGCCGTGATTGTCGAGATTGGAAGTGCAACATAGCCACCCGCGTCAATTGAATTTGAGAGGAAAGGTCATGACCCGTGGTATATGATAAAGAAAGAAGCGATTGATGATGCGCTCTTCTTTGTAAATAGTCCAAATATTGGCTCCTACTTTTCACACGACTATACCGTATCAGGAATGATATCAACGCATGTTTTGTATCAAACCACCACTGTATCGGGTCTTCATAACAGAGAAACACAGATTTGCGTGCAAAAAGGAAGGACCGAAGGGTCGACAAAAACACCTTATCCTGCAATAGGGAGGTGTTAAATTTCCACAACCCCGGCCCTTTTGAATAAGGATTTGCAGTACCCACACCAACAGAAAGCAAGCTATGATCCGAAAAGGCCACTGCCTGCACCATAGCTGAAACAATTGGTAAGTACGGGACAAGAAAACAAAATCAATGCGGGTAGCCAATTAACCTTTATGAAACGTAGGGGTATGTTGTTGCCAAAAAGAAAAATAAGCTCAACTAAATGGGCAGTATGTATTAGCTTGCTCAGTTCCTGTGAGTTGCAGTACAGTTTTAGTAGTAGCAAAGGAACTTTTATCCCAAGACTCAAGCCACAGTTGAAGTCACCAGAAAATAAAACTTGGAATGAAGTGTGCAAGTAAGGGCGGATCTCAGTAAAAGGGCTATGCGAGCTGATTTAAGTTGTGGCATAAATATTGATAACTCGATAAGGGCAATTACCTATGGTGAAGTCCAAACCAGAGCCTCACCGGTACCAAATCAAATAGTTTCAAAAGACGAAAGTCAGGCATATTTATCAAATGCCAAGGCCTGAACAGGGTCGTGACCTATGGACCAGAATGAGGGGCCTAAGAGCCAATCATTTTTCGCTTGTCTAATCTCTTGAGTTGTATGGAGTCTGGTATCCTGCAATAAGAAAATACCCAATGGTAAAAGTCTTAAAAAGGAAAAAACTAACTGTCTCTTAGGAACACGTTTCATACTATTAACGTTAATAGTGTGACACGTAAACTGCGCCATGTAGACAACAGGAAAGTATAAAACATCACAATTTCCACTTCCCAACTATATTCTTCCCTTTCAGTCTAACTTTGGCCTTACGTTTCTGTGAAAGTCCAATGCCCACTGGAGGTCCAGTGTCAGCAGGACCATCAGGGAGGGAGGACGCCACCGAGGATGAGTCAGACTCACCACCTGCGTCGTCCGAAGTCGGCTGTAGTAATTCAAAAGGATTCGACAGGGGTATGGGAGCAGGCAACAAGGATGCCATAGGAAATGGTAAAGGCCGAGAAGCAGTTCTCAGAGACCTACGGCGAGTACCTGCAGTAGGTTCACGGGGAGGTAGCATTTTGCTAGGACCTGGGACAGAGTCCACATCAGAAGCAACAGGCCTGATTTTCTCCATTTGGGGGGGTTCAGGTACCAATAAGGGTGGTACCATCTTGTCAGGTTGAGGATCAGGGTTCTGGGGGGGTGCTAGCAGTAGGGGCTACACCGCTGAATCTCCCGTAACAGAGGGGTGCTTAGCCACAGATGCACATAACCGTGCTTTTTGTGCTTGTGTGATCACAAAACATTGATCAGCCCCACCATCATGGTCTTCCTGAGCATGTGCAGCCCAGTGACAAGTCTGGAATAGATGCCCTAATTCGTCACACAGTTACATTTACTAGCATTCCGACAGTGAACCCCACATGACCCATTTCACCACAATTATTACATTTAATCTTATCACAGACACTACTGAGATGTGAGGATCCCACATCTATAACAGGCCTTGGGTTGGCCAGGATAAAACAAAACTCCCTGTCTCGTCCTAAGAAAAGGAATTGGGCAGGTGCACAGGACCTGAGTCATTTGTGTGTAGCAGCACCAAACCTCCAACCCCCAGTCCAAATATTTTCAGTGTCTAGAATGGCTTCAGGCTGACCCTGTACCATGCAGTGCTGTTTCAGCCAGTACATCACATCAGATACATCAACACCTTCATTACGGAACATAACCGTAATAAATTTAAAGGCAGGCTTCGACAGGGGGATGGCCTGGAAGGGGGTCCATAAGGGGGTATTCTTCAAAGCATGGTATCTAGACCAAAATCATTCAAGTCCACAAGATGTCTGAAAACTGACGTCAGGATGATTCTCCAGACACATGTATCAAGGCATATATCTCGTGAGCAAAAAATTTTAAAGAGTCTTTTATCAGGGATCTAGCCACAAAGACACGATCCGGGGGGTCAGAAAGTCCACCTCTATAAATAAGACGGACAGCATTATGTCACTTAGCAGCTACAACAGGTGCCTTAAAAAGGGAAGAAAAGGAACGTGAAGTCTTTCCCTGATCAGGGAGAGGTAGATCAGGGTCCGGAGCTGTAAAATCCATGGATTCCATCATAGGAGATGCCTTAGAGGTCGTATCCTGTAAGAGAAATAATACAGGGTTTTGGGTGAGTGACAATTCTCCTGGCAAACTCAAGGGGTCAGGAGAGTCATTCAATTCCAGTCCCTTCGGTTGTTCCTCCAGGAAGTCTTCAGGTTTAGGAGACCGAACAGGGGACGGACCAGAGATCCACTGTCCCTTCCTGGGGTCCTGTATCCAGCCTGCCCCTTGCAAAGCCTGCTCCATGGACCACACAGGCTTAGGTTGGGGCAATATCTCAGAAAAGGAAATCAGACTGCCAGTTTCCAACATAGTAGGTGAGGAATCCTGCGATGCAATCCCGAGCTGTGCACCCTCTGCTGTGTGGGCCGTTGCGTGCGCAGTGAACAAAAAGGCGTTGACTCAGTTCGAGCAACAGTGGGTCAACAGAAGGTCCAAAAGTAGGATGGGATCCAGGAACTGCCAGGGACGATCCCTCCGCCAGCTGCCCAGCCGCCAAAGGCGTCGCATCTTGTTGCGACATCTGCACGAACAAGTATTCTCCGTGATCACCAAGCGTGCGTAGCATTCACTACCTCCACCAGTCCACTGTGCACGGCGGGCTGCAGCACCTCCACTCGCTGGACACAACTGCAGAGGCGCTCTACGATCTCCGTCATGGCTACTGCATCGAGCAGGAGGAAGAATGAAAAGCAAGCCATGGGAGCAGCTTCAGTCACAGTAAGTACATGTTCATACAAAATTTCTGTCTGAAACGGTCTCTAGTAAATCAGAGACAGGAGCAGAGACCAAGTCCCCTGCCTCACCAGCTAGCTCTGCCAGGGTCACCAGAGCGTCCGCCACCTTGGACAGAGTATTCCCGTCTGTCAGAGTAGGGGAATTTCCTCGGTGTCCTTGCTAAATTTCCCTCATTCACTAAAAATACCACCAACAGCTTAATCTGGTTCAAGGTCAGTTGGCATTCATCTGTATCCCCCTCCCCCTGGGTCGTGCCTGAAAATAGGCAGGATTTGTCTAGTGCACTTATCCAGTCAACAAAATCTAAAATAAAAAAATAAATAAAGAGGCCAGAACCATCTTTACTTTGGATCAGCAGAAATAACTAAGGTAAGTGTAACCCCCCTACAAATGGTGGTTCCCAAAAAGTTTTCCTTGAGCTTGCCTAAATGCTCACTTCCAGACTGGTGTTCTGCGTTTTAGCAGTTTAAATGTATTGCCAGAGAGTGCCTGTATAGCCTCTGTGTACTGTCTCTTTAAGAGCTGCCTGGATTGCAGTCATAATTAATCTGAGAGGGAGCTGTGTTACAAGATGTACTTGTTTGCTGATCATTTGCTAGAGCAGTAATAATATTGCAGTTTCATCTAACCTGAATTCTCTGCAGCATGGACAGTTCTGTTTGTTTCCATCGTCTTGGTCCTGGACTGCAGAATGGGCCAATCAGTACATTTGGGACTCTAAAATGGAGCCTGCTTACAGGGGCTTGGTGGGGCCAAAACTTGTGGGAATTGTAGTTTTGGCCTTTTGGCACCTAAAATAACCTGGATGGGGAGCCCTTGTTGTGACTGACAGACAGATCAGCCAACCAAACCTTTTGGATCTTGGGGAAAGTCCCACACCGTTTGCAGTTTCAGTTAGATCTGAGTTGGGAAGTGAAGAAGTAACAGCTCGAGATAGTTCGAGCAGCAATCCATAGTGGATTCGTGCAGGAGAACTGTGGAAAGGCTTGAGTTTGGTCTGCAGGCCTGCCTGCTGTCCCTGAGAGGGAACTTGTGCATTTTTAGGACTGAATCCGAATTTGGAGAGTGAATTAAGCCACTGAACTGTAACCAGGCTTTAACCTGAAGAAGACCGAAGATTTGCTGAATGCGATCGACCTGTCAGAACTTTCAACTATCTCTGAACTCCCAGATTGTGCAGAAATTCTGTAATTGCAACCAGAGAGCCATTTGCCTGGTACAGTGGAATTTCCTTACATGTGATTGTGCTGTGTGCTTATAGTGGGTCATGATTTGGTTCCCCACTGTGTGTCTGAACTGTGTTTTGCTTGCTGGAGGCTGTATCCAGCTCCACGGACTGAATACGTATCCATTTCCATTTGCCTGGGCCCTGCTACACTGGCCCAGCCAGAATACCTGCTACGCAGAGAAAGTCATCGACGAGAGATCGGCCTGGGGATCAGCCCCCTGCTCAACACCTTGAACAGGAATGACGCCTCGGTGGTTCGTGTGGGCCCTGCTTCTCCAGGCACTCCAGCTCAACAGCCTGCAGTCTCAATTTTATCCTGCCTGTGTCCAGTATTGGGTATCATGAGTAAACATCAGGGTAGCTCCCTGCAACAATAGCTAAGCCTAAAAGTGTTGTCATCTAATTGTCTTGTTGCTTTTTCTTTCATGAACTGAGCCCTCCAGCTCCAGATTACAAATAGTGTACGTTGTGCATGTTGCTTTCTTCCATCACAGGGCTCAACCAGCTGCAACGTTCCTGGCTAGCCCACCGTTTTCCTACCTGGGTACCCAGAGTGTGTGACTGTGTAGGGACTCTGAACTGCATGCATAACTGTCTGATTAATATAGCTTTTAAGCAAATCAACCTGATTACACCCCTCCCTTGTTCAAGTCCCCTGAATAAATCAGATTTAATTTTGTTTGCATTTAACCTGACTGTGGTTCCAATCTGTGCAAAAAGTATTGTACTGTTGCTATTTGCTGTGCTTAACCTTGTTTTACAGGGGTTCCCCAGGGTCAAGCTAGAGGAACCAGCCCTGGTGGTAAGTGCAAACAGTGTGGGTAGTTGCCAGGTGAAAAAGGGTCATTGCGAAAGTAATTATTGTATATTGTTCAGGCCACTAGAAGGGAAAAAGGGGGGTTACAGTATCCTGGAGGGCTGTGCCCTTGTTAGCTTGACCACTAACGACCCTGACCTCCAGGTGGAAGCACCCATTTCATTACCCAGGCCTCATAACCTGCCACTAGCCATGCAGGCAGGGGTGGTAGCCCTTGGGATAGTGCCACCTAGGGGTTACATAAGAACAAAGTAATTTACCAAAGTTATTTTAGGTTCTGTCACCTGATTCTGTAAGGGGCCTAGCTGCTCCCTTACTGAATCAGTACCAGCTGCTGCCCAGTTTTGTCCAATGGCTAACATGAACTGCTGGCTTAAAGATGGATTTACAAATACGGTTTTCCATTTTAAATGAAAGGTTTCTGATATTCCTGTTGCGGACTGCCCGGCGTATTGGAACAACTTACAGTTTTCTGTGGATATGTTTGAAATTCGTGGTGCTAAGAACATAACTGTGTTGTTGTATCTCATGTAACCCCCAGCTCCCTAATAAAAAGTGCTCAGAAATGGACTGTGCATTTTGTATTTTTCATATTTGTTTCGATCTTCCTTTTCCTAGTCTGTACCTGTGTGCAACCAATAACAACTCAACTACAAAAGTAAAGCTGTAAGATTCCAAGGTTTCTGGTTTGTGGTGTCATGTTAGCCGGAGGAAAGTCCAGTGCATGGTTTCTTTTATATCTGCAAGATATGCCCCTCTAACACTGGCTTATCACCTGTCTGCATAGGCAACCACTCAGCCTCATCACCCGTTACCTGTAGACTCCTTACAGTCCCACGGATCCCCCCTTCCGTGCAAAGTAGATTGGTAGAGATGACAGATGACGGCAGCATTCAACCTAGGCACATCCAGTGGTAGGCTGGTTAGGCTCAAGTAGGAAAATGGGCAGACGAAATGGACTATGAGCCGTATGCCATCACCTTTCTTTTCTTCTATGACAGGAGAACTGCAGGGCCAAGCTTTCTGGGCATCATCCAGCAGATCGTGGTTTTCCCCTCTTTTCTCATTCCAGCATCCTTTCTCCCATGTGGTACCATGTCTGCACTTCCACTCGTAGTTACTCGGATGGTGGTACTGCAGTGGCGGCACTGACCCACCTTTCCCAAAGGAGAGGAGCGCACCCTTCAAAACACACTGTCTTCTTCCTTCGGCTCTGTGCCTCCCAGGCTTTGGTCACTGGCATCATGAGGGGGGATGCTGCCATTGTACCAATGGGCTGCCAGTGTGCAACCTTTTGTAACATGGGTAGAGAAAATTCTGCAATGTGATTGGTCAGCAGCCACGAATGGTGAGACCACTATTAACATCAAAAAAACAAGTGTTGCCCACCTGGACACAGTGCAGGTGAAATCAATGTGTTTGAACCCTTAAGAATGTTCAGGATGGTTTTAAACAGCAGCCATTTTTTTCTTGCAAACAACTAGCACACTAACAGTAAACCTGCCAGCTCCCTCTAGTGGCTTCAAATGGTGACCTATTCTACATTAAATGTAAACATATTTCGATTGTTAAATTGTTCTAAACTGTACATTTTTATTTATTGTTTTTATTTAGTTGTTTACCCATTTTATTTGTGTAACACTCCAGGGTGCTGGTAGTTGTGCCACAACTGTACTTCAAAGGGTAGACGTCACTCGGCCTGTTGCCTAATGCCTTACTATGCCCCTGGGACATGCAGTTGTGGCACAACTACCAACACCATGTCCTGTCCCACTGCATACTCGATGGACTAATTGAAAACTTTTTACACAAGCTTTTAGAACTTCTTTGGTCACTTCATCAGTAATAGCTGTATCCAAGGAAGAAACTGTTGTGGTCCAAACAACTTGTGTAAAAATTATTCTGCTAGTTTAATAAAAGTTAGTACTGCAGAAATGTGTGTCAGGGATTCAGAGGCAGACCCGGACAGTGGATTAATAGTTTATCAGGTTGTAAAGCATTGGCGTGGCTGAAGCTGTTTATTCTGGGTGCCTGTTTTCAGTAATCAGGCAGCTTGTTCCTGCTATCTGGAGCATGAAATGCGAACACGAGTCTGCCATAGTCCTTTTTGGCCTTGGGTACTACAAAATTAAGTGATCCAATCCTGAGGATCTTAAAGCTGCAGAACATATAAATTACTTATATACAAATGGCAATAAAGAATCTAGAAACATCATTGGCCAGAGCACATCTGGCAGTGGTTTAACCTGTGATACATGCACTGTAGGTCTTAGGAAAACCTCACTTCCAGCAACCTGTGTTAAATATCACTGCACTCACACTTCAGCTTTTAAAACTAACCTGTCTGCCTGGACTGGATTTTCAAACCCCCCCAAAAAAATCGGCAAAGGTGCGGGGAGAAACTGCTACAAGTGAGGCTTCACTTGCAGAGCTGCATTTTTTCCTGCACGCACCACATTTTCAAAGTGAGAGCCCCCCAATTTATGTCAGCTTGTGGCATTTTTTTTGGTGCAGCTGTGCTGAAATGTTATGCCTGATGGGACCAGTTGTAACATTGCCTGCATCTGCGTGGGCAGAAAATAGCAAACTCCACAGGTTTGGAGAATTTGGTCCACGTTGGCCGGCTACAGACTGGGGCTTAGTCCCTGATGGACTGAAAATCCAGCCCTCTCAATCTGTTTTATCTTCCAATCAGCAGGATCTCCACTACACTCACACACCAGCACAAAGACAGGGATCAGTGGCCAGTCAGCACCACTAGCAGACCTGAGGTGGGAAAGCCAGGAATTCTTCCGGTAGAGCCTAGCCAGAGCTGAGCCAGGGGTCTGGCTTGACTCTTTTAGCCAAAGCGTGAGCCACGCCATGGCTACGGCAGGCTGTCCTTTATGTTACTGACAGTGTCCCCTATGAGGTGCATGAGAAGAGTTGAACGTTCCTGTCACTGCACTAACTGTTTGGGTTGACTAAAATGCTAGCTTTGATAATAACTGGCCCAGCATGATGCTGACTATCAATTGCTTATTCAGGTCGAGCCAAGCCAGAACCAGGCACTAGACTCAAGCCAGGCTTGAGCCTGCCTCAGCTAGCCCACCTCTATGGTAGACACAACATGACACACTGCTCTTAAAGGAGCCACAATGGACTATGTAATCACTTCTAACACTGTAAGACACAAAGTCATTGTTTTATTGCATCCATACAGATGTGTCTGCCTATTTATTTAATCTGCGGTGTGCAAGGGCTGCACCCCGGCTATTCTGGACATTTTATAGGTGGAATAAGACACTCCAGATTGTTGTTTAATGGGGTTGAGATGCACTTCCTAGCAGTGAAAAGACACTTAGAATGAAAAAAAAATACCAGCCCTTCTAATAGGTCTTTTGGTATAGTAATGAAAAAGCTTTACTACAAGGACAAAAAAAAATCATTCGGAAAGAAAGATGTAGGTGCAAATCACAATAAATACTGCCTGAACACCACATTCACGAGCCCCGGTGCTTCGAGGTGTCAACCTCTTCCTCAGGGAGCATGGCCAGCTGTCTCTAAGCCTGTCCTTTTAAGCCATGCAGTGATGATATTTGAACAGCCCTGGCAGTATAAAAAAGCAATCCTGACTATAGAAAAAAATGATAATACATGTAACAAACAATGGTTTGAATAAATGGTCCAGACAACATTTACATTAAATTACAGATCAAAAATATCCCTTTTTATCTTTGACATCTGCCATGTTTTCAATTTATCTACCATACTTTCAGCAGTGTCAGGTTTGTGTAGCCAGTTTACCTGTGCCAAGTTCCTTTTCTAAATATAGCCCCTAAAACAGAGTTCGTCATCTACTATTTGTATGCGTGCTCTCTCAGTATTATCTGTAACACAGGCAACTCCAAGTGCCATACTGCTACTTGTGCTCAGTTATTTTGGATCCAAAATCCTTCATGAAGTCTTAAAATAGTTTTAAGGCTGTTTCTACTGACCCACTATCCGGCAGTAACATGCATATGTCATCCGCATAGGCCACGGTATTTGATGGAAAATGGCCACCCTGGGTGGGCTGTAACCTACTTCATTGTGTATAGCCAGCTTTCTTAAAATAGGGTCAGTACAGAATATGTATAATGTGGGGCTCAGGGGGGCCACCCTAGCGCTCTTCTCTACTAGCCTTACTGGATTCACCAAGCCTTCCATTTACCAAAGGACTGATATATGCACTGTCATACAGAAATCGCATTAATTCAATGACTCCAGGGGATCCCATAATACCTCAGGAACGGCCTTCTTCTGATATAAGAACAGGAAAAGGCCATTGGCCAAACCTGCATTTTCTGCCAGTACTGACTCTCTGATCAGAAATAAACGATCTTGTATATTCCTTCCTGGAATCAAACAGGTCTGTGATGGTGAGATTAGGAGGACTGCTGCCTGCATTAATCTTTTATCCAATATTTAGTCAAAATCTTAAAATCACAGTTTATTAGGTTCAAGGGTCTCCAGTTTTGAATGTTTGATTTGGAGCCATTTTATGTAGGAAAATCAAGAGGCCCTGCAAATAAGACTTGCCAGGGTTCAAACTTGTCAAAAGATTATTATAAACAGACACTAATGTAATGGAGCCAATGTAGAAACACAGAAACATAAACAATGATGGCAGACAAAGACCCATGGTCCATCCAGTTTGCCTGAGTTCCCTATTTAGCCCTGGGACTTACTGTCCCTCCAGGGTTCTAGCCCTCCCAATCCATCCCCTCATTCTACTCCCAGTGTCTGCCGCCCTGAGCCCCTACAATACCATTCATTCTGTCCCTGCTGTGTTTGAAACAATCAATGGTTTTAGCACCCCCACCACTTCAGCTGGGAGACTATTCCATGGCCCCACCACCATTTTTGTAAAGTAATACTTCCTCATGTCCCCCTGAATCTCCCTCCTGTCAGTTTCCACTCATGTCTACATAATGCAATGTAATGTATCGAAGGTGTGTGTGTAGAATTCACCTGGCAGACCATCACTACCTGGTGCAGATTCAGCACTTAGAAAGGAGATGGCTGCCTCAGTTTCATCTATAGTCACCTTAGACTGTAATGCTTGTACTGTTTCCAGGGGGGAGGGGGGGAAGCTCAGATCAGTTGCAAAGGAGGACCCATCCTCATTAGTGATGGTAGGCATGCCAAATGTCTCTAAAGCATGTCTGCTTACAAATGAAATGAGAGATTGTTGAGTTTTATGGGTACCTCCATGCTCATCAGTTAGTTCTGTTACAAGTTTCTTATCCACCCTCTGTCTACAGTCTTCAGGTGGGTTAAACTGTTGTCTTTTACCCTGAGACTCAAAACATTGTTCCTGTATTAATGAGTATAGATGGTTATACTGCAGGTCACATATTCCAGCTTTTATTTTCTGACTTTCTTCTGAATTGTTCGCCATGGTTGATGCTGACAAAGAAGTTTTTGAAATTGCTGTCTAAGCTCTAGATAGTTAATATATTTTTTCTGTGGAAGTTTACGTGAGTGAGTTTTATAAAAGGTTTTCATTTCTGTTTTACAGTCTTCCCACCATTCCACAGTAGACTCGTCCATTTCAATTAGGAGTTTTTTGGCCTGTAGCAAAGCTTACAGTTTTGAATCAATTTCCGGGACTTCAAATAAAGTTATATTTAATTTCCATATGTTGGAACCCATAGGAGGAGAAGGGGAATCACTGACGGTGTCACTTACTGCTTTGTGGTCTGAAGATTCCATTGGTATCATATACATTCCTATTGATAAAACAGAAAGCCAAGGGGACAGAAATAAATCATCTATTCAGGATGATAAAGTACCTTTATAGCATGTATGTTTGCTCTTGTGGTTATTAATATAGGCAGCTCGAAAGATTAAATGTGTAAGTAATGCCATATCACAGAAAGTCTTATTTGATTTAGCCCCTCTATCCGACAAGGCTATTCCGCAGTTGAAATGTCCCCCCATCTCCTTGTGGAGAACATACTTTGAGGTGAACAAACATGGCTGGATTAGCTTAAATGGCTCAGTCCTTCCTACTTTGGTTTGAGGGCCGAATATGTTAATAAGACATAGCTCAATAACTTTAAAGTTAATATCTAAGATAAACACCCTCCCAGGGACCAGATCTATGAGTTTTTGCAGTGTTGCATGATGGGACGAGAAAAGGATACTTACTCCCATGCACCTGTCTTCTCCTAGCTGACAGTATACAGGTTAGCGTAACAAATTGTTAATGAGCTGGGTACATCCAGCAGACCTGAGTTTGAGTCCCACAACCTCCACTTGCATACCGTGTGACTCTGAACAAGTAATTTAACCTCCCCTGTGCTCCCAGGTCACCCCTGAGAACAGGCACTTGTGCCTAGGGGGCCTTACCTGGTTACCAAAGACTGAAATAAATAAAGACCAGAAGAAGGATCCCCTCATCCACACCTTCCTTGCTTTTTTGTATTTCCTGTAAAGTGTGGAGTCGGGTGCCTTGGAGGAATTTGATGTTATGTTGGAATTTCTGTAGGATGGAGAAAGTTGTTAGTTGTTTCTTAAAGCTCATAATGCAATTCACATTCAACGTGCAGATAGAAAAGTTAAGATCTGATCCCTCCTCCATCAAAGAGAGAAAGATAAAAAGGTAAACCCAAGACATCATTAGAAATTATTTCTTTTTAGTCCCAGATACACTCTTTTAAGATCTGGATTTCCTGTTTTTTTTGTTGTTGTTGTTTTTTGTAGTCTATGTATCCATAGAATTCCTTCTGCTTCTGAGGAGGGGTTTGGTTGCAAGGAGACTATGGAGGAAACATTTGATTCTTCCCCAGCATCACCCCAGTCTCTCCCTGTTGTAGCATTTCAAACCTATTCTGTGAGGTGTCTCTCTCTGTTGCATTTTTGGCTTAGGCTGGCCCTCTTTAAGATGTCCCCTGGTGACCATGTGAAAGGCCTTAGTTACAGGTGTGGAAGGAGGGGGCATTCTGGTAACATTCTCTTGTGTCATAGAGGTCCTGGAATCTTTAGGTATGTCCTGCTCCATACTGGAAACTACACAAACTGCACTGCAAAGAGACTCAGCCATAGAAGCGACACTTTGCAATACAAATGGTGAATACTTTATTAGTGGAACCTAACAGTGGACACGTCAAAACCCGTGCTTCGAACCACACTGGTTCTTCCTCAGGGGTTGGGGCCAGAGCCTTTAAGCCCCTGATAAATAGTGGGTGCTTAAAGTGACAGAGGCCCACCTGTGTCTAAATATCAGTTATTTCTCAGCCATGACAAACTACAAATTCATGTTCAAACAAGTAAAAAAAAAAACCTATTATATTAACAGCATCCATTACATGCACTTTGGTGAGAACTAGAAATTTAGTAAACAGGCGACATATTATAAAAATAAGAGAGAGACGGAGAAGGGGGGAATATAAAAACTAGTAGGAAAGAAGGAAAAAACAAATACTAGTAAATGAACGAAAAAGGGAGGGAGGAAGGGAGAGAAGGGAGAAAAAGGAAGAGTAACAGGCTGTGGGTCTGATATTACAAAATGTTCCAAATGTTAAAAAATATATTATTCAATAATCTACATATGAGTTAAGTCCATTTAGTGAAAAGTCTTCATGAGTCTTATAGCTTGTAAGGACAATATAAACACAAAGAAAACATAAAGCATTAATAAATCAAAAAGGAAACGGTCACAACAAAACTCCCCCCACAATGAATACTATGAATTCCTAATTTTTTTAACCTAATTAACACATAGGATACTAACCTAACCATTACAAAAATTCAGAAAGGTCCCAGTTGTCATTTTAATCTGCTGGGGTCAAAGCTCCCAATGTATATACTGTAGTAACCAATTCTCTCTTTTAAAGGAGGTCCCTAACTCTGTCTCCTTTCTGGGAATATGATTAGTTCCCATAAACAGCATGATCTGATCACTGTCACCATGACAGGTTGCCCAATGGGACCCAAGTGGAGTGTCAGCCCTTCCACCAGTTATCGACTGTACATGTTCTTGTACCCTTTTGTTCAGTGATCTGGAGGTCCTGCCCACATACAGTTTGTAACAGATCCCATGCTCTGCTCAGACGTAAAGTACATGGCGGCCACTGTGGTGCCTCCCAGAATCCCCTGCAGCTGATGTCAATGATGGGGGGTGAGCAGCCACTGGAGAGTCAATGGCACAGCGCATACTTAGCCTTACGAGTAACTCAGAAATAATAACAGGCATGTCAGAGCTTTGGAAATCTCGAGGGCACATTCAGTACAATCCAACCTCTCCCAACTGAGCCCCTTCTCAGAAGTGCCAACAGGGGGCAGCCCCACACATTTCGAGTGAGGCTGATATGATGGACATTCTCCTTAAAACTAACAAAGTCTGGTTTTCAGGCTACACTTAAAGTTCTCCAGTGTAGGCTCTTCCTGCATTTTCTGTGGGTCTGTGTTCCATAAGCAAGGCATCACAGCTGAAAAAGCTCAGTGTCCCCGCCAGGGCACAAGGGGCTCAATTAGCAAGCCATCATAGACTTTAGAAAGCGCATCTGGGGGTGAGTGGGGGGCAGATGCTTCTCATGGTTTCCAGGCTTGCACATTGGTGCAGCTGAGTGGCAGCCAGGTGCAGTGGTGGGAGGGGGCATGGAATCTAGGTGAGTTGAGAGCACATAATTTGTGTATCCAAAAAAAACAATGCAGAGCAACTGGTAAAGCAAAACAAAACACTGTATTCATCCAGTTTTGCTAGAACCAACCCCACAATTTCTTCTTAGCCAGTGTCTTCCTCAAGCACCAAAGTGTCCCTGCGATAAGCATATTTTACAAATTAGCAAGCGATTCATCCCGCTTTTGTTTTAATGACTGAAATGAATGATGCTGTGCTGCTTGCTGCTGTGCTTAGAGCCTGCTGTTCTCAGGAGCTGGGACACCAGGATATTTGCATACATTATGTCAGAAAATGGCACAGACTAAGCAGACTCCCTTTCTTTGCCTTGTGCATGTTGATTTACTGCCATACAGTCAAGGGGGCTTAATCAAAGGCTTCCCAAAGCCAGCCACACGCCTTGGCACAGTGATGACTTGTCAGTCTTCCCAGGGTGTGCTGTGTGTGGGTAACCATGACTTGGGGTGTACTGACATTTCCAAACACAGGATGCGGAAGGTCAGAGCAACGTGTATACACAGAGCTATGCAAACATGTTTATTACACCAGCAAAGACAAGTTAGCTTTTTTTTTTTGCAAGTCCTAAATATGTTTGATCTGGTGTGCACCAGGTCATAGGGACATAGGCCAAAGCTTTAAGGTGGTAATTTGTAAGGTACAATTAGAAACCTATGGAACAACGTACCAGTGGAGAAAGTGATCATGAATACAGTACAGGCCTTCAGTGTAAGCCTTGACAAACTTCTGCTTACCAAAGGAATTAACAAGGGTGTCCAGTCAAAATCATGACAGCAAAACAGTATATCTAATCTAGCGTGGTTTTTCACCACACGGTCTTGACATAGCGCCATTGCAAGGCATCCTGGGCAGAAAAATGGGTGGGAAATCTTTATAAATTAGTATACGTTTCCCCAGTATACTTGTTGATCACTACTTATGAAGTGTGTGTGGGGGGGGGTGACAGATGTGATGGATCTAGTGTCCCTTTCAAGCTCGAATTATTATATTACTATATATGTGTGTCTGTGTACATTAAGCAATAATGACCAAAGGGCCAGTCATTTCTGGAGGATTAATGACTAGCTGTGGAGTGTTGCTGTCCTGTGGTGATGGGAAGCTGAGGGCCATAACCCCAGCTGGCCATTAATTCCTCTGGAAATGAATGGTTCTCAGGATGTTATTGCAATTGTAAGTCTAATTTTTACTTCTAATCATTTTTGCATTTTTTTATTATGTATTACATTTGTTCATGCACTGGCACTGTTGGTCTCTGAGTGGTGCTGGTCATTTCAAGGGGATTAACGACTGGCATGGCAGCCAATCAGAACACCTCTTTGCCTACTGAGTATTTAATTTGACTTATAATGTATGCTTACATATTGTACTTTATTGTAGATTTACTACTGCCTGCTGCTTGTATTATGGACTGCTGCTACTTACTGTGTATGAATTTTCTGTTTGTGCTGAAGTCGCCTTGTATTAGTATACATTTTAACTGTTGCACCATCCCTACAGCATGTGTCAAACTGTGGCTACTCATTGTTATGAATATCTGTCTGCTGTTAAACTGCTGTGTGTGCTTCCCTATGTATGTCACACCAGGGCACCTCTGGACATGAGCTGTTTACTGCTCAGTAGGCCTTTTCTGATAAAACTGGAACAATCAATCAATCACTAAATAAATGTTGGGCTGGATATTCAGCCCATCTGGGAATGAAGTCTCATGCTGCAGCCACTGCTGCAGGATGATATCTCCGTACCTGCAGAGCTTTGCATTTTCAGTGGGCGCAGCTGTGGGGAATGCTATGTCTGGTCCTACCAAGCATAACACTTCTTTATTGATTCAATCTCGGATTACAAAGTACCTTTGAGCACCAAGCAGCTCATTTACAAAGTTTCCACATCGGTGGGAAGGGATTACAAACAGACATAGGAGGAACTAGCTGACAGAGTAACTAAAAACATCATATACAATAATATAAGTCATTAATAACACAACATAGATATGCAGCAATTATTAAAGGAGAGGAGGAGTCAAAATGAATGCAAAGAAGAGAGGGCAGTAAAGCTAAGACCAAGGAAGAGCTGGTAGCAGTCAGAGGCTTTGTCAAAGTTGCATTTGAGGTAGGCAGGAAGTAGGGCATGGAAAAGAAGAGGAGAAGAGAGGGGAGAGGGAGCAAGGCATGGGAAAGGGTGACAGCAGTCATCTAGTCAATGCCTAATATGAGGTGAAATCAGGAGGGGAGGGAGCACAGCAGTGGAAGGGGGAGTCAAGGATTTGGGAACCTGTGAGTTAGGTGATGCAGTCACAGGAGCTTTCAGATAGCTGCACCAGCTGAAAATGGCCATAAGTGGCCGTAAATCATGGAGCCAGTCATAAACCAGTTCCACCTTTGAAAATACTGTGTTTGGAGGAAAAACTGTGGCTCCACAAGTGGCAACCCACTTGCCGCAGATTTTTCCCACAGCTGCGGGACTGACAGGGGCTGTGAAATCTTGCCCATTGTGTTTATTGGATTTTTACTGATGTGCATGTCCTGACATCTTTATCCCTGTAAACCTGTGCCCCCGCCCCGCCACACACACACCTCCACTACTTGATTGCACGTGGACATGAGGTGTTGCTCAGCATTCTTTCCTGGTCATGACTTTTAAATAAATTAATTCCATGTTCCTGCAACCACATGTCCAGCTTTTCCCTGGAACAGGGGCATCAGTCTTACTGGGGACACTACTTGGCAAAATAATGTTTCAACAAAATAAAGAAATAAAATTTCAATAAAATGAATGCTATTCAGTAAACTGAGCTTCTAGGTAGCTCTGTTTTCTGAAAAAAGATTTTCAAATCAATAAATTCCCACTAGCACCTTGCTTAAATATCTCTCAGTATTCACCCTGCACATCTCATATTTGTTCATTGAAAGGCCGGGCAAGATATTGGGGTCAGCTTAGCTTTTAAAAATTCATCAGTGTGTGGATGGCTGTCTAATTTTAATCTCTGGCCCTCACACTTAATCTGCTTTCTAGAGCACCTGCTGTTCTGAGCCCAACCTGCTCTGACCTGAAATGCAGAGAAATGCAAATCTCCAGGATTAGGAGAGCCAACGAAACAGCCACACTGGTAACTGTCCTGCTCTCATCTCGCTGATCATCCAGTCAGTATTTCTCTTAAACTTTCCATCTAGAAGAGGGACTTCAAAACAACACCTCCATGTTGAATGAGAACATTCACTCTATTCTGCATGCAAACACCCTAGAAAATGGGTCCTAATTCTAGGTATTGAACACTGAAATGTTGTGTGTGACAGCAGAAAGAGGCTCATCCCATATAGTCTGCCCAACCCTGTGTAACACAAGCGATGGTCCTACTGACGATTCATCCTCTTGTTTCCTTCCCCTCCCTTTCCCCATCACCCCCCGATCATATTGAGCCCCTGAGCCTGTCCCACTCTAGTCTGAATCCTCACATGGTTTTAGCACATGCCACCTCGCTCAATAGACTGTTCCACTTGTCCGTCACCCTAATTGCAGACATCCCTCCTGAATCCTCCCTCCAGCCAGTTTCAGTGGCTTTCCCCTTGTGTATGAATTTGCACTTATGGTTAACAATTATTTCCAGTTAACACTATTAATCTGAGGTGAGGATGTGTGTGTGTGGGGGCGGAGGTTGGGCATGTGAGAGATAGACATAGGTGAATACTGGCCAAAAAAGGAGGGGAGGATCACCGGACACCAGTTAGGGTCTGCTGAGACAGAATAGGCAGAGAATAACTGGACAGACTGGGTGGGTTAAGCAGTCCTTTTCTGCGACAAACTGTTTCTAATCCCATGGAGATATGCATTTCTATTATGACTCTCCTTTCCCTCCTTGTTTCCAGGGTATACATGTTGAGATCTCGCCTCTCTCCTTTCTCTATGTCTTTCTCTCACACTCTCTTTTTCTAAAAAAAAAAACTTCCTGAGCTTTCTTTGACCTTCCTCTATCTGTGTTAACTTCACTATGCTTGCTTAATAGATGCAAACAAAAGATGCATTCCCTGCCTCCAAAGGTGCTGCTCTAGACCCAGAGTATTGAAGAAAAGACAAGAGAAATACACCCACCAATGTAGATTTCAATGACTTTATTACGCATTGAAGAACATGGAACAAACTCTCCTACGTATCGCCTTCCAACATGGAGGCTTCATCGAGGGTGGAGTCTGGCTGTCTGGGCACCAATTAGACTACCACTCTGAGGCAATGAACCTAAGATTTAGCATCAGGAATATACCAAAATCTGACCCTGAAACAGCTCTCCTTGTGGGTGAAAATCCAAGAATCACAGTTAGAAAGGGCAGCAGCCTACAGAGTCGACTGGCCTACCAGGATACCTGGAAATTTGCAGGTGGGCCTCCTCTGTTGGGTAACTGGCACCTTCTAAACTCTGAAAATCTTTCTATTTATCATCTATTTTCTAATTAAATGGGATATTTTGGGCACTGCAAACAAATGTAAGATGCAAACACAGAGCTAGTGTATCAAATTTAAGTGGAATACTGATACGGGTATGTCACTCTGAGCCTTCCACTAATGATTTTCTAGGTGGGCCCTGTACCCCAGTCCGATCCTGCCAGCATAGGGGATCATGTGATGAACAGTCACTTTTTGGAAGGCACTGACAGGGAGCAGCCAACAGAAAAATGCAACATCTGCAGATTTTCGCATATGGGGCCTGATTTTTCACACTCCATTACTGGGAAACGAAATACAGCCACAGACAGTATGTAGACTGTAGAACAGAGTTCATGGTATATGTGAGCTGATGTGCATGCAGATTCATTAATGTGTGCAGGACTGTGCATCCCCTGATGTGTCGCATCCGGGAACACATTAGGGCTGTTATTAAGGGGTCCATGGTTAATACCTTGGGTGTGCACTTAAAGAATAATCCACAACAGGGTGTGGGCTGGGCTGGGATTTAGCCACACCTGGCATGGTTTGGTCACAAAGCTGCATGGCCAACAATGCCAGGTGTGGGTAAATCCCAGTCTTGCCACACACTGTCATGGATTATTTCAATTATACAATTAGAACACGACAAATACAAACAAAAAGAAGCTAAGAACGTTTTTTACATTTTTATGCTGATTTTAATAAAATAGCCTTTCCCCTACACAAAATCGTTCATTATTGCTGGACAGAAGCTGTCCTGTGCCCCGATAACTGTGAGTGGGTGAATGGCAAAGAGACAATGAGGTGCAGCTGACAGTGCGCGGCTCAGTAAGCTATGGCAAGAGAGCTGACCACAATGTGAATGAGCTGAGCACCATAGTTTAATAGTTTAAATACAAGTCTAAAGGTCATAAGACCTATTGAGACTTGTCACAATATCAGTGGAAATGCCTACACCTTTCACCCATAAAACTATCCAACCTCCTCTTGAAAGTGTCTAGAGAGCTATTATTTACTACTTCGCTCAGTAAACTGTTCCATATAGCCACTCCTCCCTGACTAAACCAACCTCCCCTTTTATTGATTTTGTAACTGGTCCCTTTGAGCTGTTTATCTTGTGTTTTAGTATTTACAGACCTATTGCAGGATTCTAACCCTACTGCTGCCATTATGTATATGTTATTGTAATTGCTGTAGACATAACACATGTCCCCTTTAATTCTCCTTTATTCGACTGAGAACAGCCCGGGCTCCTCCATTCTATCATTATTTGTTTTTTTCCCCATACCATTTACCCTTCTCGTCAATCTTCTCTGTACCTTCTCCAGGATAATCTTATCCCTTACCAGGTGCGGGGAGCTAAAGGGGGAACAATAATCTAGGTGAGGTCTCACAAGGGCAGTGTACAGGGACATTAGGCACATGAGTCATGACTTCTAATATTCTTATGTATGCATCCCATTATCCTATAACACCTTGAGCAGTGCCCATGGAGTGCATATGGAACAACAGGTCGCTATTAATAGTTACCCCAAGTCCCTTTCCTGAGTAGTTTCTGGTATTATATTTCCCTTTAGTCTATACTAAAACTGTGGGTTACCATACCCTAGATCCATTACCTTACATTTACTAATGTTAAAGTGCAGTTTATTGGCATCGGCTCATGAGGAAAGCACATCTAGATTTTCCTGTAATACAAAAGTGTCTTGTGCGTTGTTGACTATAGAGCCAAGCTTGCTGTCATCAGCTTACTTACAAATCCAGGCACTATGTGACACCTGCATATCCCACACGTATGCATTGAATAGTGTGGGCCCCAAGACTGACCCCTGGGGCATGCCGCTCGCGATGGAACCCCATTCTGAAAGATGCCCCCAACACTCATCCTCTGCCTTCTGCTGTCTAACCACAAATTGATCCAAGAGATTAAGTTAGGGTGCAGATTGAGGGCTACAAGCTTTTCCACTAATTTTCTTTAAGGCACAGAATCGAAGGCCCTAGAGAAATCTAGATATATAACATCAACGACCATATTTCTGTCCAGTGCAGCACTTCGTGGTTCAAACAATGCAAGTAGGTTGGACAGGTATGATCTCCCTTTAGTAAACCCATGCTGGGTTGGGTCAACGAATTCTTACTCCTCCATAGAAGAGATTACCCAATCTTTAATCAAACTCTCAAGGATCTTCCCTAACACCGACATGAGGCTTATCGGCCAATAGTTAGATATGTCATTTTTGCTGCCTCCTTCATAAATTGGTGACATTATGGCCTCCTTCCATTCGGACAACACTTGTCCACGAGGGAGTGATTATAACTGAAAATGCGAGCAGTTTCAATTTAACAGTGCTGGTTAGAAGGAACAAAGATGGCAGCGATTACAGAGGGTGCAGTGATTTACTTTGACTGTATTTTCTGTGTGCAGTCAGCTGGCACTTTATGTGGTGTTTATGCAGAAATTAGCCCAAGGCATAAAGTATCAGCCCACAAATCAGGAGAGATCATTTTTAGACCCTATTGTATAATTCAGGGTAGTGCACAGTTCTAACCCACAAGGATTCTACTTCAGGGCTTTGGAGCATATTCCAGAAAAGGAAAGCGATGGGGACAGGCTGAAAATCCTCCTGCAAAGGCTGATGCGATGGGGCAAAAGCAGTGGTGGGGTTCAAGAATGCATGGGACAGGCATAAGGGAATATTAGTGGAACAAATGGGGGAGAGAGAGAAAGAGCCAGAGATCGGGTAGAGTATATGGAGATACTGTAAGTAAGTAGGTAGGGGAAAACTGGGCAGACTAGGTGGACCAAGCAGTCTTCCTCTGCTGACAAATTCTATGTTTCTATGTAAACGATGGTCTGAATGACCAGACTGATTTCAAACCCTTCCTATGAAGGTGATGATTTTTTTTGTTTCATGTATATGACCTTTCAGATGCTTTGATCTTAGAATGAAATAGACCTTGTTCATGTCTGTGAACAATTTGTATTATTATGCTAGCCATTTCTAATTGGGTTTATAGTTGGAACATTATAAAATAGACAACATTAATATTACTCAGTTTCAGTGCTTACCTTTCTTTTCCCCTTGTTGCCCCCCCCCTTTATTTCCCTTCCCTTCCTACCCTCTTTTTTTCTCCTGTGCCAGTTACTTTCAGCCCATCGATCTTATAGGCTTTGGGCACCAATTATTATCTCCTGGGCGATGGTAACTAGTCAATCTGAGCACGTTACCTTGAGGAGACACATGCCTTTATTCCTCCTTCAGGGAAATTGAAAGTTTTCTGTATTTGTTTGAATATGGATAACTACTTATAATTCCTAAATGAATTTCCATTATATTGCCTAGTAGAATGCTTGGAGAGTATGAAGGTTTTAATAATAAACTGTTGGGGTAGTTTAATACACTTGGAGTATTATGTACTAGCATTTTAAATACCACTCTTTATCTGTGGGGGCACGTTAGTGTGTGTATTTATCACTATTTGCAACACATGAACCCCAGATTATCAACTGATTTATTATGTAAATGTCTAATGATATTGTAAGGGTGTGCCTCACAGTCAGACTCCACCCCCTGATTAAGCCACCATGTTGGGAGGCGAAAGGTTGTGGAGTTTGTTCCATGTTTTAGCCACTGAAGTCTGCACTGGTGGGTGCACTCTTTTGTTTTTTTTTTCTTTTATGCGTGCCCAATGGCTGGCGCAAATGTTCATGGCTTATAAAGCACTTTAGTATACAGTGTGTATGGTAAGGTTGTGTAAATACATGAAGCTGAATATTTGACCGAGTATTCGTATTCAGGTGTCCAAATATTTGAATTCTTTATTCAGTATTTGTTATTCAGGCTAAAAAGCTTTACAAAGACTTTACAAGCCTTTCCCTCTCCCTTAGATGGCCAGAGCTACCGAGATGGCTATCCCCACCCCCTCAGAGGTCACCCCCTCTCACCATCCTCTTCTAGTCAACTGCATGTTGTTGTAAGCTCACAGTTCCTAAATACTTCTTTTGAAAATGTCTTTCCCCTTAGCCTGATTTCTCCCAATCCCCCCAAAGAGTATTTCTTAAGTAGCCTTCTGTAACCCTGAAGGAATGGCAGAGAGTGTCAGATGGGGCAAAGGGTGGGAGGAACACCATCTGAAAGCTTACAAGGCAGGGCTTACTGGCCAGTGCTGCAGGTTTTAGGTGTGTGGCTGAGTTTCACATAATTGCACCTATTTTCGAAGAATGTCATGCACTGTAGAGCGTTTGACATTTTGACCTGGTAGATGAAACCCCCATTCCCCACTGAAATACTAGAGGTCCCACACTTTCCATTCCTGTCATGCATTGGGGTGAGCAAAGTACAAACTGCACTCTCCTGGGTGAACACTTTATAGAAATTCACTCTCCTTGGTGAACTAAGGGCAATGGCAGGTGCATTCTGTCCTTATCTATGGGCACTCCCCAGAAACTATTCCCCTAAATAGGTGGATAACGTCTCTCCTTAGAACAGTACTCACAAACTAGTTTTCCTGTCCACTGGGCACAGAACAACAAAAAGAAGGCACCTCTCCTGGGTAGCATGTCAGGACAGTCTCTCAGAAGTTCCTTTCCAAGGCAGCTAAAACACAAAAAGGATCTTCAGGGATTGCCCTTGAACCACTGAGAACAAGCAGTTCCTTCCACTTCACAGGGGTAGAAATCAGGAAATCCTGCTGTAGAAAGGTCTCCACCATTTCACTGGCGCTGAAATTGTAGTCCACACTAGGGTGAGAAGTGCTGGGCCTCAACTCAGAGCCCAACTGGCAGTCCTTCTGATACTCTCACTTCCACACTGAACACTCCACTACAGACTCTTCAGCTATTACTGAACATTCTAAGTTCCCCAGAGCAGCTATACACACAAAGGGTTATGCTGCTGTGAGAGTTCTGAATGACCTAATCATTCTTCTCTTAGGCTAGCTGAGTAAACAATGATGTCATTTTGTAAGAAGCCCTAATGAGCTCCCTACCAGCTGCACCTGCCTAGCACAACACTGATAGGATTCTAGTAATCCTGGGAACTGAGTGGTTACACTTGCAGCAATCAGACCACTGGCTGTCTGCAGCCAGAACATGGCCTAGTACCAGGCTATTCTTCCTCTGATGCTCCCTACGGGGAGGGTTGATCAAGTACTCCCCTACCATGTGCTAAGCACAGGCAGGTCACACCAAAGGATAGAGGCCCACTGAAGAAACTCCAGCTCCTATCCTACTACTGTACTATCTATGGATTCTCAGTGACCCTAAGAAACTGCCTGAAGCATGTCCTTCCAGACAGCATTGGTGACCCCTATATCCGGAGTCAGGACCACCAACCTGCCTTCCCCCCTCACCCTCTAGGAAAATATTTATCTGACCTATGCTACCTACCAGGTGCCCAAACTGCAGTCCAGACAGGAAATCTATTAGGTGAATAAAGTTCCAAGGATATCTTTGATTGCAGGAAAACAGTCAAATTAAAAATGAAAGAGTACCTTACCAGTTTCTAGGCACAAAAAGATGTCAACATCATCTCTCTGGACCTGCAACCTGATGATCTTTGTCTGCTGGGTAGACGAAATCTTCGGAACAGATGCTTCCACGACCTCCTACTGGACCCGGACTGGAAATCTCTCTGACTGTTGGGTTGATGAACCTGGATGTTGCCACAGATGAACCTGGATGCTGCTGGAGCTGAACCTGGATGCTGCTGGAGCTGAACCTGGATCACCAGAAGAAAGGCACTTCCATCCTGGGTTCCTGCCCTTTGGTGGAAGATTGCTGGGCTGGCATGGCTGCATTCACTTTTGGCAAGCAGGTACAATGTCAGATGAATGGCACCAATTTCAAGGGTAGTACCACTCAGAATGTGGGGCATAAATTGTTACCCCATCTGGATGCACCATGGGAACATTGTAGAAAGTATCTTGGCCAGCTTTGTCCACTACTCTCACAGAGCCAATTAACAAGGTCCTGCCATGCTTCCAGTATTGCAATCTCTCATTACACACTTTAATTCGACCCACTTGTTTACTGTAGGGTGCAGGTTGGCACAAGCTTCCTCCCACAACCAGGCATGCCTGTTTTCTCAGTTTCTTCCCAGATTTAGTGAGAGAAGAAAGGTCATGAAGGTCCATACTTGGCCACAGCTCATCTACGTACAATTCTTCCTCTTTGCTGCTTTTAACCAACTCCAAACCAGAAGCACAGCTTGGGGTGGCCAGTCCTGGTCGAGCCAGCTATGAGCATACAGTGCAGAGTAAAAGCAGTCCACCTCTGCACTCAGGGCACATTTCTAGAACCTTCCTCCATACAGACATCGGAGGCTCCATAGAAGCTAACGCCAATGGCGACTCACCAGGTCCCACTGCAGTATTGAACCTTCTTCCTCTTCCACGATTCTACCCAGGAGCTGGTGATTTCACCAGCCCTGAAATTGTCTATTCTCCACTATCCTCAGAGGCATTGGCCTCCCAATAACATGCTTTCTCCACCTCAGACTCTCCCATGAGGCTAGGACTCGGGCCTTCCACCCAAGGATTTGCTGAACCTGCAATTGCAGCATCCAACTCCACCATCTGTGGCATGTAACATTTATCTTTTTCTGGGCCTTGCATGGCATTGACACAGACAATGTCCAAGGACTGCTTTACAAACTCTATGGGGTCTCTCTCACTGCACCAAGACTGCTGCTGTTCTGATACGACAGGGTCCCCTGCCAGTGTCCAAGTTGGAGCTAAACAGAGGTGTTTTGTTTTAGCTATAATTGTGCCACCTGACTTGGTCATCCGAAATCTCTTTCTACAGTCTGTGCAATGTGGAATTGGCAGGACGTCTCTTCCTGGTTTTAGGCATACGACACACACATTAACCAGATAGTTCGGCAAAGCCACCTCGGCTGGTGCTGATGAACAGTCATACAATTTCTCAAAATTGGCTAGCTCTTGTTCTTGTTGTGCTACCCATGCCTTGGCATGGAGAAGGTAGTGAGGGGGTTGCTGTGCCATGATCTGCAAATTAAACACACAAGTCCCAAAATTACTGCTTTTGTAATCACTCCGAGATTTGGCTTTAACACACTGGTACAGTTCACTAACAGGCTGCCTGGCTACTGCATTTGTATTCCACAACACTTAGCAAAACCACTTGAAACTTTATTTGGATTTGAAAACACTGGTCTAAAATGGTGCTGAGTTGTTTACTTTGCTGACTATGCCCCAACATAGTGACTGTAACTTTTCATCACACTCAGTTAAAAATTGCTAGGATTCTGGCTGGATCTTTTTGCATTTCAACTGATTTTCTCAGAGTACAAATTCACTTTACTTTCTCAATCTATTACATTTACGAGCACTTGGACCAAAGGGATCATTTGGCTTAAAGTTCACTCTCTTTGAAAACAGCACTTTCACACACACACACAGTCCAAGATTTAAATGTTCACAAAACTCTATCTCTTTCGGTACTTTTGCTGCATTTGCTTATATTCTTGCAGAGTTTTCCAACCTTTAGCACCACAGTCATTTACTTTTGCACAGGGTACTTACAGGCAGTAGCTGGTTTCCATTGTCAATGAAATATGGCCTGCTGACGACTCAAGGAAGGCCTCTGGGGTGAAACGGGCTGGTGGTCCTGCCGATCATAGCTACGATCGCCTCAAACACTCTTCAGTCGGTCAAAATACGGGTTGAGCCAGGTTTTACTGTGAAAAGTTTGGAAAAACTGCGGTTACAGAAGCACTTCTGCTGTAAGCGATTCCTCCTGCTGCTGCATGAACTACACTCTGCTCACGACACTGCTGGCTGTTCCTCCTGAAGGTTCCACAACTCTGAGACTTGGGCAAGGGCAGGGCTTGGGTGCACTTTGACCAATCACATGATGCCAAACAAATGAGCTCTCTCTTAGCCACACTCCTGCATGGCGATCACAGAAAGGGCAAAATTTAAACTGCAAACCATCACTTTTTCCTCGGCTGGAAATTTCAGTGGGTGAGCATTTGAAGGCATTTTCACTCAGTACTGGTGCATTTTCCTTAGCGACTCCCAATTTTCACTGTACACACTTGAAACTTTCTGAGCACTTAGAAAACACTGTCCTTTAAGTCCACAAATACTTTTCTCTGGAAATCTGTAACTTTTAAACAGTTCTTAAGTACTTTAACAACAAGGCAAGGGAAATCATTATTCAGTTCCAACAGTCCACATTTTCAAGTTTATCACACAAGCAGCACATTTTTTCACATTCCTTTTCACAGTAACTCAGGCAGCAAAAGACTTTCAGGTGACATTTTTCTTGGCACAACTTTGCTTTCTGGTAAACGATCTTCTGTTGGGTGCACCACCACCAGACAGGAAGGTCTTAGACATACCCTCAGCACTGCCTCTCACCTCAAAACATATTTCTTTTGGACAAGACTTCACTCTCTGTAACTCTCACCCAAATTAAATATCACCAGACAAGCCCCCATTTTTTGTAACTCCTGGGCCACTTTTAAACAAGTTAGCACACCCCCCATTAAAATCTGGACACTAGTACCCACATATTGTCTATGGTCTAGAAAGTGGAAGCTAAGGTTCAATGCAGGGAAATGCAAGGCACTGCACCTGGGGGCCAGAAACTCGGGCCAAGTGTACACCCTGGGGGGGATGCTACAAGTCTCGATGGCTGAGAGGGACCTGGGGGTGGTGGTGGTGGATATCAAGATGAACAACTCGGAGACTTGTAGGAGGGCAGCAGCCAAGCCCAACAGAATGCTGGGATGCATCACTAGGGGGATCACTTCCAGAAGGAGGGAAGTGATACTCCCTCTGTATAACTGCTTGGTGAGGCCACACTTCGAGTACTGCATTCAGTTTTGGAGGCCACATTTAAAGAGGGACATTAAACTCCTGGAGAGGGTCCAGAGGAGGGCAACCAAAATGATTTGGGGCTTGGGGACAGGACCTATGGGGAGAGGCTCGAAGAGCTAAATATGTACACATTGGAAGAGAGAAGGGACCGGGGGGACATGATAGAGGTCTTCAAGTACATGAAGGGGGTAAATAGAGGAGGAGCAGTCAGGGTGCTTTGAAGGAAGGAGGAGGGGCAACTAGAGGGCTTGGGTGGAAGCTGGAGGGGGGAAGATTCAGGGGAGGAAAAGAGGAGGTGCTACTTCACTGAGAGGGTGGTGGAGCCATGGAATGCACTGCCCAGGGGGCTGGTGGAGGCAGAGACGGTGGAGGGGTTCAAGAGGGGGTGGGACAGGTACAGGGGAAGGGTTCTGGAAGCAAAATCCAGTGCAGCAAGAATATCCAGAACTGGGAAGGGAGAAGCCAGAGAAGGCAAGGGGGGCAGCAAGGTCAGCTCCCAGGGTGGGGGCTGACCAAACGAGCAGACATGAAAGACCGTTGGGCCTATTCTGCTGGCATTTTAGTATGTTAGTATATTGCCATGCCATTTACTTTTCAAAGGCTGGTACTACCCTTGGCGTTAGGATGTATAACAGGCTCATTTTCTAGAGGAAGAGAGGGGTGGGGGTACAAGAACAAAACACATCAACCTTGTGTAAAATTACAACCCAGGTCCAGGGTGGAGATTGCTAGGCATATGCTAGATGTAAACTGCTGAGTGGGCCCCAGTAATTCCAACAACCAGAAGCAATAATCAGAATGTCCAGAACAGGAACTGAGACTGTGGAGTATGGCTTTATTTAACAGATGGAAAAACTAAAACAAATAGTGGACTGCCATGGGTCAGTCAAAGTAGGACAGGTACATTTCACAAACTCTCCTTGCATGCAGTACAGTACATGAACACACAAAAGAACATCTTCTTCCCATTTCCTGATGGTGCATATAGTGGACACCTGGCCACACACCTGATTATTTTCCTCCCATGAGTGTACATATTGTAAAACTAAGCCTCACACTCAGAACTCTTCTTCAAAAATAGGTGCAATTATGTGAAACTCAGCCCACACACCTAAAACCTGCAGAACTGGCCTTTGCTCCAGGTCATCGAGGCAGTATAAGCGCAGTGGTTTAAGGCTCTGAGCTGCAAATCTGGAGACCTGGGTTTGTATCCCAGCCCCACTTGCATACTGTGTGACTCTGAGCAAGTCACCTAACTTCCCTGTGCTCCCAGGTTGCACTTGAAAACAAGCTTTCAGCTTAGTGTGCCTCACCTGGTTAAACAATTGGAAAAAAAAATTGTGCCCTTTATGAACCAGTAAGCCCTGCCTTGTAAGCTTTCAGATGATGCTCTTCCCACCCTGGCCCCAATTGACAGTCTGTGCCATTCCTTCAGGGTTACACCACTGAAACTCTCATTCCTCTGAAATGCTAGAGGTCCCATACTTTCCATTCCTGTCTCTCACTGCTGTGACTACAGTACAAACTGCACTGTCCTGGGTGAAACATGTTGCAGAAATTCACTCTCCAGGGTGAACTAGGGGCACTGACAGGTGCATTCTAGCCTTATCTATGGGCATACACACCCCCCAGAAACTATTCCTTTAAATAGGTGGAGAACTTCTCTCCTTAGAATAATACTCAGAAACTCACTGGAATTCACTGGTGCCTTACACAGCTTGCTGGACAATGGTCAGCTAACCGGGTCTGTCTTTATTGATTTGACTAAGGTGTTCGATACTCTCCACCACTGTCTACTGCTTGTGCAACTCCAGAATGCTGGGCCTTCCTGACTCTACAGTTTGGTTCAAAAGTTACTTGGAGAACTGGTCGCAACAGGTAAAAACTGAGGATGTCCTCTCTGATACCAGGCCTGTCTGCTCAGGCATCCCCCAGGGATCCATACTTGTCCCCCTACTTTTCAGCGTGTTCCTAAACACCCTTCTGAATTCTTGCTCTGAATAAATCATCCTCTATGCTGATGATGCTGTTATTCTTGCCTCACATAAGGATCCCAAACCACTGTAAGACAAACTTCAGCTTGGCTTCGCTTCTGTTGAAAACTGGTTTTCAAAACATAAACTGGTCCTAAATTATAAAAAAAGTCTATGCTGTTCAGCAGCCTCATAACACTCATAAGCTGCACCCACGCTCTATCAAAACCAGCCATGGAGTCGCACTGGAACAGGTGCAATCCTTTAAATACCTTGGGATCACTTGACCCTAGTCTATCTTATGGTGCCCACATTGACTGTGTAGCCAAAGCTGCTAATACTTGTCTTGACCTACTTTTCTAGCACAGGTAACATCTTACTGCAAGCCTTGACAGTCACTGTTCAGAGCTCTATCATTTCCATTATTGACTATGGACTGATTACCTATGGCTCTGCCACTACTACTGCTCTCAGATGTGTATCTACCTCCCTCAATAAGGCCTGTCAGCTTCTCACTGGATCCTACCATCTCACACATATGTGTGACCTCTATGCACAAACTGGATGTCTGCAACTCACCAATCGGATAAAGTACCTAACCTGCACTGTGGCACAGAAAATAACCATGGGCCTTGCACTCCCTGGAGTCTGAGCTCTCCTGCACCCAAGCAATAACCCCCACACAACCAGGGGGTCTGAATCCCAGCTCCTGCAGGTTCCCCATTGTTGTACCACACAAGGTCAAAGATCTTTTGCTTATAGGGCACCTAGCTGGCTAAATGGTCTCTGCAGTGACATTTCTTCCACTCCCACGCTTGGCACATTTAAATCCAGGCCCTTTCTCACTGCCTCTAGCTCCTGTGACTGCTTCATCTAAACGACCCCTCTGAACATTACTCTAGCCTCATTCATTCTCCTTCCACTTAGCACTTGGCTTCTCTTCTAGCCCACAATCCTCACCCCCCCGCATGCACTTCCCTATGTTATGTGTATGACAATGGCACTAGCTGCTCTGACTTTTCCGTTGTTCCCCCTCCCACTCTCTCTCCCCTTTTTTCTTTCTCTGTCCTCTAACCTCTCTCCACCTAGTTCACTGTTCTCTGTAACCTACACTCCAAAATTGTTTGTTTAATATTCTGTGCAACTACACATATCTTGATTATTGTCCTGTTTTAGCTTATACTGTTGTAATTTTGTCTTCCTGTATTGAATTGTAACTGACGTGGAACCTTTATAAAAGAGCCTTGGCTCAAAGGTATTTGTAATCCTAGACTTAAAGAAAAACTGCACCCTCATATCTTCTAAATGTCATTTGCTTCCATGTCAACAGACAACTCTTTTCACGTAGCTGTTAAAGATGTATGTAACTGCTTCAGTTAGTTTTCACACTTCATACTAGGCCCTGTCAGTCTCCTGGGAGGGTCCATTTCATGGCTGTTGAAATCTCATTGTTCCTGAGAACTGCATTAGCATATGAGAATGTGATGTGTAATCAACCTTTAAACTCCCTAGTATGCTCTGCTTAAGTAGTTTTAAAAGAACCAAGCTGCAAGAAGGTGTGAAATACCACATTCACCTTCAATAAGTTTTACAAGCTATGTGAGTTGTAATGCAGGTTTTTTCCCCTTTAAACTCCATTTGGTTTATAAGTTTCCAGAGAGTTTTTGCAGGGTATTTGTTATTTTAGGATAGAGATACATGGTATACATGGTTGATCCGACATCATGTTCTCATATGCTAATGCAGCTCTCAAGGACAATGAGATTTCAACAACCACAAAATGGACCCTCCCAGGACAGTGACATGGCCTAGTATGAAGTGTGAAAACTAACTGAAGTAGTTACATACATCTTTAACAGCTACATGAAAAGAGTTGTCTGTTGACATGGAAACAAATAGCATTTAGAAGATATGAGGTGCAGTTTTCCTTAAATAAATAAAAATAAATAAAGTTGTCCCATCCACTGGGCATGGAACAACAAAAGGCACCTTTCCTGGGTAGCAGATCAAAACAGTCTCTGAAAAGTTCCTATCCAAGGCAGCTGAAACACACAAAGGATCTTCAGGGGATTGTCCCTTGAACCCACTGAGAACAAACAGTTCCTTCCACTTCTCAGAGAGTAGAAATCAGGAAATCCTGCTGTAGATAGGTCTCCACCACTTCACTGGAAGCTGGAAACTGTATTTCACACTAGGGTGAGAAGTTCTGGGCCCCCCAACTCAGAACCTAACTGGCAGTCCTTCTACCATTCTCACCTCCACACTGAATACTCCACTACAGACTCTCCAATGCTAACTGAACATTCTAAGCTCCCTGGAGCAGCTGTACACACAAAGGGGTTATGCTGCTGTGAGAGTTCTGAATGACCTAATCATTCTTCTCTCAGGCTAGCTGAGTAAACAATGATGCCATTTTGTAAGAATCCCCCAATGAGCTCCCTACCAGATGCCTGCTACCTGCCTAGCACGACACTGATAGGATTCTACTAACCCAGGGACAGGGTGGTTATATCTAAATAGTACACCAAGCTTGGGGTGGAGTTTAGAGTGTAAGGCATCTATATGGGTTGAGTCATCAAGATTCGGGTCAAGCCAAACCCCTAGATATTTGTAGGATGGGACTACATCAAGGGGGGCGCCTGCCGGGGTAGTGAACACTGGAGGGGATGGAAACCTGGACAATTTTTGCCTAGTGATGAATGTCATAGACAGCTTTTTTGGTGTTCATGGTTATACCATTGACTTTGTGCTGAGGTGGCTAGTGGAGATGTTGAGAATTCCTAAGGTGGCCTGCTGTCTGGAGTCAAACGAGCTTGCAGAGTAAACAACTGGAAATCCAACAACAGCTCAGTGTACTTTGCTAGTGGAACTGGATAGTATGATGTCCAGAAATTATTTTCTATAACTGGCCTGACTTAATCACCCCTGACATCATGATAACCCGGTTTGTGGACTACGTGTAATTGCTGCAAGCAGTTTGACAACACAGTATAACAGCAGCTTTGGAGACTTGGGATAATTCATTCCCTACTTACTGTATGTGGATTATGAGTGGGGAAAACGCTTTCAATTCACTGACTCCAAGGATACCAGAAGATGGATTAGCAAACATTCAACAGAGTTTCCCCTTCAAAGAGGCTGAGGAATTGGAGAACGATGACTGAACATTCCAGTGAACAAGTTTCACTTTGGTTAGGCAGGTTTTGAGATCAAACAGGCATATGGACATGTTGCAATGTTTGTTTTACAACTTCTGGTTTCTGTTTCAATGTAACTATTAATTACATGCAACTGGGTAGTTACACTGTAGTTACATGTTTGTTAGATGCAACTACATTGCAATTGCAATGTAGCTACAGTGTAGTTAACTGCCACTTAAACTAAAATGTAACCCAACTTCCCTTATTCTGTTATTTTCTAGAAGCACAAATTAGTACTATAATTCATGACAGATGTATGGACTAGGGAAGTATATTTGTTTTTTTAAATGCCTGAAAAACAGATTGTATGTACAGCTATGTATTTAAGATGGTGCCTAACTTATAGTCCTAGATGCATCTTTTGTGGGTTTGTTAGTCCCCCCACCAGATGTCTTACAGTTTCTATTCATTTATTATTTTTATTAAAATGTTTGTTAACTGGGTGGCCTATTTTCAGGAGTGACCTAGCACAAAACAACAACAACTTCAGCAATAACAACACATACTATAAAATTCCATTAAAAACAAGAACATGTTGACAAAGTCAGCATATTTTTAAAACCATTCTTAAAGATTAGATTCCTGCAGTGTGGCTGATAAGAAAACAACACTGTATGGAACTGTCTCCTTATTTGAAAATTTAAACTGGACCGGTCTCCTATATTCTAGTTTTCAATGTAGTTATGTGAGATAACTGATTTGAAGTTGTACAGTTATATGATAAAACTATTGTTGTGGATATGTAGTGGGGTGGTCAGGGAGCTGGTCCTCCTAAAGGAATGTTTAAGAATACCTAATACTGGCTCTCAGGTTTTCTTTGGAACACGGCGGCATGACAGAATTGAGTCACCTCTTCTTGTATGTAGAAAATACTGCTCCAAGCTATGGAGATGGTAGTTTATCATAGTATTGGATACTGATATAATTTTATCTTGTATCCCCCAGTGCTGTACCATCAGATTATGTCTAATGAAATATTCATGAGTTTAGTGAGGCTCCTGATTGGCTACTGGATTGGATATTAATGTCTTCGAAATGAGAGATCCAGCTGCCAACTAACGCTGTATGGCACACACAGCTCTCGCCTCTCCACTCAGAACCTAAAAGTAAGTAAAAAAATGGTGAAGGGGAAGGGGGAAATTGTTAACCAGGAGAGACACACTAAGCTGGAGCTTGTTTCCAGGTGTGACCTGGGAGCACAAGGAAGTTAAGTGACTTGCCCAGGGTCACACAGTATACAAGTGGGGGCTGAGGGGATTCAAACCCAGGTCTTCAGGTTTGCAGCTCAGTGTCTTTAACCACTCGCTATCACGCTAAAGTTGTTAGATTTATAATTGCAATAACCACCTTGAAACTGGTAATTTCCTTGGATTAGCGACTGGCTGGAGGGGGGCCACCCATCCCCCTAACCAGTTGTTAATCTATCGGAAATGAGTTGACCAGCTTTTTGGTTGTTCTTGATTAATTGTGAGCCTTCTGGTACTTCACCTAAAATATTTGGATGCACAGGTCTTTGTAAAGACATATTATATTGATGTCTAACATAACTGCACTTTATGGATTTTTTTTTCATTTTCTATTTAAGGCTTTTTATTAACTTTCATACATTACAGCAGGAGTAATAAATGAGAGGCAGAGCAATCCATTTTCCAACATAAGCCTTAAAGGATGTAGCTTAACATATTACCCTTACAAAGTCCACACTATTACTTTGGATATATGAAGCTTCTTAACCATTGCCTCTGAATCTGTAGAGTAAAACTCTTCTAGAGAGTCAAATCCATAACAGATCCAAAAGTCCATTTGCAGGTGTCTCAGTGTGAACATTAAATTAACCCCAATACTTAGCCTGTATGAATGAATAAATGCAACTCCCATAAAAAACAATAAAATATCAGTATAAAAAAGAATGCAGTCTGGCGCAGTCCTGGAGACCTGGTGGTTGTGTTTTTAAAGGGATAATAAGCTAACTTTCAATCTTTAATTAGAATATGAAAATGTTAATGTTGACAAATCTAGTCTGTTGTAATCTCTTTACTGTACTGTCTCCTGTGTTTGCATTCAAATTATGTTTTTCCTTTTAACAACTCAGTTTGCCATTTTTGACCTGGGAAGTCACACTGAGCTGCAAGAGCTTGTTTCCAGATGCATCCTGAGGAGGAGATGGGGAGGGGAGTTATAGCGTGGACTAGTTCTACTGACGGGGGAATGTTGGCCCAGACAAGAGGGGAAAATCTTTGACTCTTGTGATACATGCTATAGGATCTTGAAGTTCTACCCTAGACAGCCACCAGAGATGGGCAGAAGACGTGATCGTGACTTAATGTCTCATCTGAAGAAGAGCACTCAACAGTGTAGCACCCCTACTGCTGCACTGAGACTACAGTTTCAGTATTGGATATCAGCCCAAGACTGTAGGGTTCTCAGTGATGCTGCCTCTGTTTTGGCAAATTTAAATCACTAACGGGATTTCTGCCAATCATCGTGCAGAGCCACTATAGATCTCATCCTGTGTACAGTGTGCTTTTGTGCGGGAGTGTTAGGGAGAGAGTTTCACTTCAGTACCAGGGAGAGGACGGCATAAGTAAATGTAAAAAAAGGCTCTAAGCCTATTATAAATCACTTGAGTTAAACTCAAGTGATTTATAATAAGCTAATAGGGCCTACACGTCCCACATTGACAATATCGCCAAAGCTGCCAACATGCGAATTGGCCTTCTCTACAGACATAGGTCTTGCTTAACTCCTGCTGCCCTGAGTATTGTAGTGCAAAGCTCCATTCTGTCCATCATCGACTATGGCCTCATTATTTATGGAGTGGCCACAACTACGGCCCTTAGACGTATCTCTACCACGCTCAACAAAGCACGTCGTCTAGTCACTGGGTCTAACTGCCTAACACACACGTGACCTCTACACACAGTCAGGATGGCTACAACTATTTAATTGCATAAAATATCAAACCTGCATAATGGCTAAAAAGATCACAATGGGCCTGGCTCCACCTGGGGTACTATCTCTCCTCAGCCCCAGTAGTAACTTCCATCACACGAGAGGCTCTGACTCTAGCACCTGCGACTGTCATACCTAGCAGGATCTCCCATCTCAGCTAAGCAGTCCACGCCTCCTTGCCTCACCTTGTTCCACTCCCTCCCTTCCTGCCTCTCCCTTTTCACTACCATTCCCCCTCTATTCACCCCTCCCTGCAACTCTTCCTCTCCTATATCCTGATTGACAACTGCCCTTGGCAAGCTCTACCTATAATTAAGTTTTGCAACTGTATGTTAAATCTGATGCTTTGTTTTGCTTTATAATCTGTCTTGTAGTCTATTGCACTATGCCTGATTATGTATCATTGTATTGTACTGTCTCTGACGTGGAACCTTTGTAAAAGAGCCTCGGCTCAAAGGTATTTGTAATCCTAGAAGAAATAAATAAATTTAAAAAAGGGCCCCCGAGGGTTGTCTCTTATGGTATAAGAGACACCTGTCGTGAAATTTAGGCTGACAGAACTGCTCAGCTTTGCTTTGTGGTCCTCTAGCCCAAACCTCACAAGATTGGAGTCTCTTATCTCATACAGACAACCCTCAGAGGCTCTATTAACTGATAATATTAATTTTTCACTTGTTAGTCAGTTGCAGAACCCAGAGACATGAGTTGAGTGGAAGCCTACAGTGAACCACTCAGTGTAGGCTTCCACTCAAATTATTTCACCGGTTCTGGAACAGATCAATAATAAAAATAATTAATATCAGGAGAAGAAAATGTAGCATCCAGTGGCAGATCCAGCATTGGTAAGGATCTTATGGCAGCAGAACCCTTCTTTGAGGGCTACATTACTTTCAAACTTCAATATAATATGCAGCATTTCTAGCATAACATAATAAACATTACTGTGCGCTTGCCCCCCAAGGATAATCAGTTTAGTTTTTGTTGACCGGAAAAGTAGGACTTGCAGTTCTCCTATTTTCAGCCTCATCTCGGTGGGGATAAAGATGGAAAAAAACAATTGAAACTGAATCAGATTTAAGATGTTGTTGTTTTGTTTTTTTCATTAGTGAGTGGGAGGAATTTGTCCAGGACACCAGGGAAATTCCCCATCTCTTTTCAAGAAGTGCCATGGGATCTTGAACATCCACCTGAACAACCACCAGAACAGGAAGATGGGACCTCAGTTTAACATCTCATCTGAAAGATGCCACCTTAGTAGAGCAGCACCCACCCCCATGCTGCACTACAATGTCAATATTGGGTTTTACCCCAAATTCCTGGTGTGGGGCTAGAACCCACAACGTTCCAATTTTACAGCCTCAGAGGCAAGTGTGCAACATGTTGAGTCACTGGCAGTGTATATTATTGCCACAGGGCACTCCTTAAAACTGGGTATGACAATGGTAGCATCAGCATGAGACCTGAGAAAGGTAAACCAAGGCTGTTTCAAAATGAACACAACAAACAGTGGAGTAGGGGACTATGAGGTTGCTATGTGATGCCTCAAACCCAGTGCAGGGCATTATGGGTATACAAATCCTTGTGGGGGTGGGGCGCATGCTGCCAGGCTTCAGCAGAACAAAATCCTCCCTTTATATGGGCTTTCACGGCCTATTTGACATTCATAGCTGGTAGTACACAGCACTACAATGCGGAGAGACTTGGAATCGACTCCCATACTCCAGGCGCCAAGGCATGCTGCGAATGCAGGGCACAAGCCCTGGGAGGAGGGATGAGGCTGCTCACCTGCAGTGCATCCTGTGGATTGATGGGAAACCTGGCATTGTGGGGACCACGCTGCACTGCCCCCCACAGGCCAGGTGCAAGCATAGCAGTAATATGTGCCATCATGAGAAGGTGGAGGGCTCTCCCACTAACAGGGGCAAATCCCCACTTAGACACTAATGGTGGCTGCCCCCACTTCAGGCCTTAGGTCCAACTGCCTCTTATGCCTCTTCTCCTGCTATCAACACAAGAGGGCAACAGTTTTTTGTTTGGTTTCCACCCCACCAAGGTGTGCCCTATTGGAGAGGGCAATCTCAGGGTTATCCTTGGTGTTAAGGAAGGTCTGGACAGGACGGTAGTGATTAGAAATGGAAATTCTGCAGAAATTTTGGGCACAAGAGCAGTTTGATCAAGCTGGAAGGTCTGGCAAACACCAGGTAGGTGACGGGCAAAAAATTAAAAAAATGGGGTTTTGCATTCAACTAGTTAGGCTGACAATGACCAAGTACAGGCTGTCAGCTTCTAGGAGACAAAATATGATCCCTTCCCCTTACTTCTAGAACAAAATCAGAAACTGTGCCTGTAGAACTAGATGATTCAGTTGGAGGTAAGTCGCCTTCATTATTTGAAGGAGGGCTTTTCATAAAGCGAGCATGGTTGATACTTATTAAGGGTGGAGGCTGCTAAACTTTGCTGTACTGAAGAGAACACAATCATACTCATTTTTCTGAACTGGGAGCCTGGAAAGACATAATATTGCTTGGGACCTGTGAGGAAGATTTGAAACACTTTTTTACTGACACTTTCATTTTTTCTTATTTGAATTAAGAAGAGGCTTGCAGGATTCCATTTTAGGAGTGTTAATTTTATAACCAGTGGGGGTGAAATACTACTAAATTTGCTTTTTACTGTGATTGATCACTGGAGTAGAGACCTAGTATTTGTAAGGATATTTTTGCAACTTTTAGAATTGTACTGCTGGCTGAGGATTGATTTAATTTTTATTCTTGGGTTCAGTAGAGTGGTTTGTGTAGGTGGAGTGGTCTGTTAAATTGTGGTGCTGGTTGAATTACTGAAAGAAAGGGCAGCACTCACCAGGATGGTGGGGCAGTGGAGTAGTTGATTGTTTCTGAAGGTCACTGGTGGCACTAGCAAATGGCAGAAAGGAGGGGTGGAAGAACAATGGGGAAAAATTAAAACTGCCACCATAGAGGCAACAAGCCTTTGTGTGAAACAAATAAAGAAAACAAAACGGAGTAAAAAACCACGATGGTTCTCAAAAGAGGTAACGGGGAAGGTTAGGAAGAAAAAGATAGCATTCAGGAAGTATAAGGAATCACAGAAGGAGCAGGACTGGGAACTGTATCAGTTAAAGCAGAAGGAAGCGGGGAAGGCAGTCAGAATAGCAAAGGCCCAAACTGAAGAAAAGATAGCCAACTTAGTTAAGAAGGGGGATACAACCTTTTATAGGTACATTAGGGAGCAAAGAAAGGTCAAGGAGGGATAGGAAGCTTAATAAAGGAGAGGGAGGTGGGCAGAGGAGACAGTAAAAGGCAGAGATACTGAATGAATACTTTGCTCAGTATTCACAAAAGAAGAAGATGAGGAGTTATCTGAACCAAACAATAGAAGCACTCTGGCCAGGGAGGTTGACACCAGTCCATTCACAGAAGAAAGGGTCCTGAAAGAACTCCTAAAACTCAAGGTGGACAAAGCAATGGGGCCTGATGGGATTCACCCCAGAATTCCAAAAGAACTAAGGGAGACCTAGTGACACCACTGACTACCCTTTTAACAAATCATGGAGGATGGTGTGGTACCTGAGGACTGGAGGAGGGTAGATGTGATTCCCCTTCACAAAAGTGGGAGCAAGGCAGAGGCAGGACACTACAGACCTGTTAGTTTGACCTCAGTGGTAGGGAAAATTATGGAATCACTTCTGAAAGAAAGAATTGTTGAGTACCTAGAGACAGCGTGGGCACAGGACCCAAGGTAGCATGGATTCATAGTAGGAAGGTCACGCCAGACAAATCTATTGATTTCTTGACTGGGTGACCAAAGTAGTAGACCAGGAGGGCCAGATATGGCCTATCTAGACTTTAGCAAGGCATTTGACACAGTCCCACACAAAAGATTAATAAACAAGATAGCCAGCCTGGGAGTGAGTCCCAGGGTGGTAGCCTGGCAACAAATTGGCTGCACAACAGGATGCAGAGGGTAATAGTAAATGGATTTCACTGCGATGAAAGGGGGGTTACTAGTGGGGTATCGTAGGGTTCAGTACTGGGACCAGTCCTCTTTAATGTCTTCATAGGAGACATTGCAGAGGGTCTGGAAGGAAAAGAATGCCTCTTTGCAGATGACACAAAGATCTGCAACAGAGTTGATACACAAGGGGGGATGGAAAGGATGAGAAGGGACTTGGCAAGGTTGGAGGAATGGTCAAAATTATGGCAGCTTAGATTCAATGCAAAGGAGCAAAGTAATTCACCTGAGAAACAAAAACCAGGTGAAGAGTACACAATGGGAGGAGGTATTAACAATAATAAAAATGGAAAGGGACCTGGGGTAGTCATGTCAGATAACCTTAAGGTAGGCAAGCAATGTGAGAAGGCAGTAAGGAGAGCTGGGGGGATACTGGGATGTATAGGGAGAGGCATCACCAGTAGAAAACAAGAAGTTGTTTTCCCTCTGTACAGACAGTTGGTGAGACCGCATCTGGAGTACTGCATGCAGTTCTGCCGACCCTATCTCCACAAGGACATAGACAAGATGGAGGCAGTCCAGAGGAGGGCAACTAAAATGGTGCAGGGTCTGCATCAGAAGCCATATGAAGACAGACTAAGAGAGCTTAATATGTATACCCTTGAGGGAAGGAGGGAGAGGGGAACATGATAGAAACTGTCAAGTACCTCAAGGGAATCAACAAAGTCCAAGAAGGTAGCATCTTTCAGAAAAAGAGATATGCAAGAACAAGTGAGCACAATTTAAAGATAGAGGGGGGATGACTCAGGGGCAATGTGAGGAAATATGTTTTCATGGAGAGAGCAGTGGACACATGGAACCGCCTTCCTGAGGAGGTTGTGGGGTCAAAACCAGTGGAGGAATTCAAGAATGCATGGGACAGCCATAAGACAATTATAGTAGGGGGTAGAAGGAAGTAGGCTGCTGGTAAACTAGAATCTGCAGCTTATCCAATAGATTGGGAAATGGGCAGACTGGGTGGGCCAAGTGGTCCTTATCTGCCGTCAAAGTCTATGTTTCTATGGTAAGGGTGCCTCTGTAAATCAGGTCTTGCAGAAAAGGTTTAATGTACATTTTTTTTTTAATATTCATTTTTGTTCTTGCATTTGTGCTATAGCCAGAGGTTCCACCATGGGCCAGAAAGTTTTGATGATCAGCTTGAAATAAAGACATCTTCCCACCCACAGACACACACACACACACACACACACACACACACACACACACACACACACACACACACACACACACACACACACACACTCATATATATATATATATATATACACACACACTCATATATATATATATATACACACACACACTCATATATATATACACACACACTCATATATATACACACACACACACACACACACACACTTCTTGTTTGCTGTTGTATGTGTACATCCCCACGCAATCGAGACCAAGAGACAGAAGTGACTACAAACTTGTTTCGTCAAATATCATCTATGATGGAGCCATGTGACTGTCATTAGGCTGAAATGTTTTGGGTTCCTACTTCACCCATCTTACTTCAGTGATTCAAAACCATTTCCGGAGGGACTTAATCAGAGACAGCAGAGTACTGAACTGTCCCCCAAAATGGCAGGCAGCAGAGACAAAAGGGAAGATGTCGAGAAACTCCCAAGGATGAACTGAAAGGAGTTTTTTTCCCACATTGGATCCATTAGCTCTGTCTGTGTGCCACTCCAGATTTCATGCTAGGGTGAAGCTTGCTTGCTTCGAACCTGTAATGAACTGTACAACTCGGAGGGCTTTTTAGATAAGTGCTGACATCTTAAAAAGAGAGAGAGAGAGAAAAACAGAGAGGGAGTGAGGGAAAGAGAGGGAGGGAGGGAGAGAGAGAGAGAGAGAGAGGCACGTTGCTTCTTCCTGCAGGCAAAAAAAAAAGCAAAAACATAAAGAGAAAGTAGATTATGTATGGGTTGAATCAATGTTGGACAAAATACAGATGAACTCAGAATTTAGGAGAAAGTATAACTGCCCATTAGACATGGAGTAGGCTGGTGTAGACCCGAGAGATTTTGCTAGAAGTACATTGCTGATTATTGTTCACAGTGGGGGGAGTTGTTTGTACTGTAAATACACTGTTACTAGGCATGTGAAATACAAATCACAGTGAGAAAGAAGTAATGTGACCAAACTGGGAATTGAGGAGGACAGCAGGACTGAGGGCAGCAGAGAGAGAGAGGTAGGCAAATGTACTGCAACCTCGCTTTGTTGAGGAGCTCCAGAGTCACTAGTTTTTCCTCTACATGCAACAGTCCTTATTATGGTAAAACCTGTTGCGCTTGTGCTTTCTATTTCATTTTAGATTGACATTTTCCCTCATTTTAAGTCTGATTCAGCACAGATGTGAGACTTCTTGTATATGGATTCCCATGCTGTGAAATTGCTGTATGTGTTTCCCTGTGTAACCTCTTCCCCCCACGACACCTCTGGAAATGAGTTGTTATAGCTCTGTAGGCCCTTTCTGGTAAAACTACCTATGGGCCATTCCATGAAAACCGCTGTGTTCTGTGTAAACTAGGTATGCCTGAAGCAAACACTGCTCCTGCTCAGTCAGATTTAACTTTTTAATGAATTACATCAAGAAAGTGTATCAAAAATGCATGTAGCATAATGTATAGAGCCAAGAATAAGCCCTTTCTGGTAAACCTCTTTCCAGATATACATATATAGCTTACCTGGCTAGTTAAATGAAATGTACCTGCTTCCTGTGACCTATTTCTCTTTGCTGTTGTACTCATCTGCCCTCCCAAATAAGCACTTCTATACTTCCCAACCTGCAACTTAACAGTATTACTCCCCCGCTCTTCCCAGTCTCCTGTCCCTTCCTCCCCCCTCACCTGCACCCAGCCCTCACTCATCACCGCTTCATCGACCTACCTCTCTCCCAATCCCCTTCCCAATTTCTGCAAATTTGCTTACCCCCACTGTCTACAACCTTGACAAGATAATTCAGATTCTACAGTTACCATACCATTTTCTATAACCCCCTCCTCACTATATTGGCCACGCCTTTAGATAACTCCTTGTCATTCTTGCTTATCTTGTTTCTATAAATGGACTAAGGCACCATGTTTATGTCAAATCTAAGAAAATTTTCACTGATTAACTGTCTGTTAATGTACAATTGCTTCTGTATTGCTTTTACTGTATGTATTGTCTTTTTCTACCTGACGTGGAACCTTTATAAATGAGCTTATAGCTCAAAGGTTGTAATCCAAGACTTCAATAAATAAATAAATATATATATATATATATATATACTGTATATATATGCATGCAATAGACAAACCACTCTGAGGTGTGCAGTCGTGCTCTGATATATGCACGCATTGGTGTGCATCAACTGGCCAAGGCGTGCGTATATCAGAGCGTGACTGCACACCTCAGAGTGGTTAAACTGTCTTATAAAATGTCAAAATTGTTTTGAAGGGGGGCAAAAGTGCAGGTGTGCGGTCGCGCTCTGATATTCGCACGGTCATGTGATGTGTTTTATACAATCAGAACACTGGATTTGTATTTGTATTTGTTGCTCATTTTATAAATATGCCTATCTATATATATATATATATATATATATATATATATATATATATATATTATACAATAGAGTGAGCAAATAACTCATTGCATAAAACATGTATTCTCACTGTAGGAAATAAATCCATTTATTCCACTGTGGTGACATTATCAAACCAAAAAACAGCACAAAACACAGTCCTATTGTATAAATCGGATACGTTATAGCTGGTGGTGGAATACACTATTTATGTGAATGAGTGAGTGACCTTGGCTACCATAACTCATGGCTCGCTATGCTCCACCACTCGTAAGGATATCCGAGGTCAGTCTACACATTCATTCACATAAATAGTGTATTCCACCACCATATTATTAACTGGATCATTTCATGGCTGGATGGTAGGAAACAGAAAGTGGTGATTTGTGGACATGAATCTGACTCAAGTAGTGTCACAAGTGGTATACCACAGGGCTAGTCTTGGGCCCTGTTCTTTTTAATATACTTGTTTCATCCATGCAGGTCAAGTCCTCAGCCTGAATGTGTAAATACGCAGATGACAGCAAAATTGGTGCAGTCATTACTGACATTAATTCATGTAAACAGTTTCAGGACAATATTAATCAACTAAGTTTGTGGGCAGCACTAAACCAAATGAAATTTAACAATAGTAAATGCAAAATGATGCATTTTGGGCATAATAATCCAAACTACATATACACACTAAACAAACACATAATACAATCAACAGCTTGTGAAAGATACTTGGTGTCTACATCTCCAATGATCTATCTTTAATACTCATATTAAATATAAGGCCAAAGAGTGTAATAAAATATTAGGTTGTATCTTTCTCAATATGAAGAGCAGAGATGAAAAGGTGAGCATTCTTTATATAAAAGTCTTGTCAGACCATATCTGAGTATTGTAATCAGTTTTGCTCCCGCAAACAATAAGGGATGAGAAAATCATAGAAACCATTAAGAGGAAAGCTACAAAAAAGGTTAAAAGAATTATGTAAGTTACAATGACAGACTAAACAACTGGGACTGTTCTCTATGAGATACAGGAGGCTGCGAGGTGACCAATGTCTAGCTTTCAAAGCTATGAATAACCAATTATTAAAAGAGACTACTGATATTAGTCAAGTTAAAATTCAACATACTAGATCACATATGCAACAAATGAAAGGTGATAAAAATATGTCAATTGAAAGGACAAAATGGTTTTGTCAAAGAATCATAAACACATAGGACACTATACCCCAGTGAATAATTGAAAGCGACACAATAACTACATTTAAGAACAGACTTGATGAATATATAGGAAGGTATAAATATGAGTATCACCCATAAATTGGATGGCAAGTTCCCTATGGCTAAAGCCGTTGAACTTATTAGTTACAATATGAACCCATATATATATATATATGTATATATATATATATACATGATACATGATGGGCAGGAGTGTGATATGGAAAATATTCTCACTCTGCAGGGTGAGAATGTTCTCCATAGCACACAATCTGCACATCATGTGTGCTATTTATACAATGGGGTGGGAGCTCCAGAAATATTGTTATATTTTCCTGAGATCTTTTCCTGTTTCTGTGTGCTTTCTGCTCTTCTGTGTGTGGTCTGAGTGTGTGTGAGTTTTCTGAATGGGCTGGGAGTCTCAGAAACACTATGGGACACAGGTGAGTGTCCTTTGCAATGCTAATTGAGTAAGTTGGTAGCAGTGAGAAACAGAAACTTTTTGTGAAGCAGTTTAATTTAGAATGCAGGCTGTAGTGAAGCTGAGATCAGCATAGTAATGGGCTGGGAGTCTCAGAAACACTATGGGGCACATGTGAGTGTCTTTTGCAAAACTAATTGAGTTAGTTGCAGGTAGCAGTGAGAAACAGAAACTGTATTGTGAAGCAGTTCCATTTAGAATGCAGGCTGTAGTGAGTGAGTGAGTGGTGACATCAGCAGAGTATATATATCTGTCAGATATTTTAACTCTTCTGATGTCATCTTCAGATATTTATTTATAAATCTTCAGATAATCACTCCTGTGGAAATAACTGAGGTTATCACACTGATATTGCCCCCACCCCTAGTGTGTGTGTGTGTGTGTGTGTGTGTGTGTGTGTGTATATATATATATATATATATATATATATAGGATACATGATGGGCGACTATGGAATATGACAAATATCAGCACGAGTGCAGAGTGCCCTGTGATAATATCACGAGTGCCAAAAGCACAAGTGATATTATCTCAGGGCACTCTGCACGAGTGCTAATGTTTGCCATATTCCACAAGTCACACATCATGTGTGCAATTTATACAATAGGGCTCTGACTTATTTTTTTTCCATGTTTTACAGAGTGTTTTTGGTTACATTTCATGTGTGAAGAATTTATTTTATATACATGTGTCAGTCCGGGTTATTTGGCCTTAGCAAGTTTGTCTGAATGGGTTTTGTATGGGTAGGTTGTGAATGGGAAATATGTATCTAACGATTGGTTGTTCTGGATTGAAGGTAGTGTGATAGGTTCTGTCTGTTTGCTTGCCGAGATGCATGTCTTCTGATTGGTGATAATGTTTTGTGGGCGAGTTTCAGAGAGAATGCAGATACATGGAGATGTTTAATGTTTTACTTTGTAGGACCATTAGTTTGTTAATTATTTGACAGTATTTCATGGACTTTATTAGATGTTGTGAAGGTAATGGAAGTTTTATCTATGTTTATTTTCAGGAACATTTACTGCCCCCATTTGAAATGCTGTTTGCTTTTCTTTTCTGTGGTGTTGTGAAGCATGGTTAACTTGAGCTGGTTAAATTTTGTTTTCTACGGGATAACAATACAATGACTTCCTTTTATTGTTGGTAAATGGTGTAACAATGTTTATTGAATAAAAAGGATGCAAGGCTTTGTTGGTAGTCACTCAAAGTCGATCTTGGGTTCCAGAACTGCAACTCGTTTTTGTGGTTGCTTCCTTTACTGGTTGCCTGGAGAAACAAACAGATATTGTGAGAAGGAATGTTTAAAAAGGACTTACATGAGGGTTGTTTTTAAATTTGTGCATTTGTGAGTGTTTAGGAAACTAGTGCCGGTATAGTGTAGGTAACATTTGTGGAGTGTGACATCACCACTGTTGGTTTATCATGTTCTGACGTAGACACTGTGGAAATAAATGAAAATAAACCCACAGTGTTTATGTCATCAGACAGTTATTCCACTGCAGTGAGAATACGTCTTTTTATTCTCAATGTTCCATACTCACCCTATTGTATAAATAAATATATATATATGTATATATATATATATATATATATATATATATATGTCATAATGGTGATTATCATTAAAGAGCTAGTTGTGCCAAAATAGTAGGCAAAAAATGTTAATAATTTTTAAAAGGAGTCAATTGTTTCTTTTTATTTCTGAAGGATTTTCCTTTTTCCAATTGCTTATTTGAAAGTTTTCTACCTAACAGCATTAGGAGTGACGTGAAGAGCAGTACATTACCTAGAGGCTGACCTGTCTGTTTCTGTTCCTCTTTAAACCTCATCAGCATTATCCCTGCACTGAATGTGACATCTAAAGTGACCAAACTTACAGCAGGTGGCTGGCTTCTTGGTCAGTTAGATGTCACAAATGGGGAGGTCAGAAGGCAGATGAGGTAAGAGGAGGAATAGAACTAGCCATGTCAGCCTCCAGGTAGAGCACTGTTCCACACAGCACGCTAAGTATTATCAGGTAGAAAATCTTCAAAATCTTGAAAAGGAAAAGAAACAAAATAGTTAATATATTAGAAGTAATAGTGTACACTTGCCTGTCAGTGCAGCAGTATCGCTACTGCATGTGATGCTGGCAACCTGTGTTTGGGAACAGGCTCGAGTTGTCGGGGCTGGCGGGTGAAGGAGGACAGGGATTCACAGAGGATGCTGTCCTCCTCCGGGGGAGGAAGGCAGCATGTTCCGCTGCTCGACTGCCTCCTGGTAACCACAGGTAGCAGTGCAGCCAGAGCAGCTAGTGGGCCGGAGGATGTCAGCTGGTGCTGCACTGCACATGCTTTGTGTGTGCATGCTTGCGCACCCAAGCAGTCTTAGGTCCTAAGGGTACTGGGAGGAGGAGAAGAGTGAAAAACGACCTGATTGGCAGGAAGACGGTAGCCCCTCACAGGCCCCGCACCTGGCAATCCAGGTAAGACTTCTGGACTGGATCCATTCCACAGTGGGAGTTGGGAAACCCCACCACCCCTACCAGAGGGGGCAAGCTCTAGGGAAACAAGGATGTCAGCTAAGTCCTGGGGAATGCCAGGGTGAAGGAGCTAGGTGGCCGAGCAACATGGGGAGGCTGGAGTGAAGGGGAAGCGGATAAACTAATAAAAATAAAGTGATCATACTACTTTTGAAAGTTAATATACATTTCAGGCAGTACACTTAGCTCATTAAATGTGGCTGCCTTATGGTTTCCATGGTAAACAGGAGATTTGGAGCCTTGTACCAAACCAGGTCAACCTCACTGCTGATGCTAGACACCTCACAGTGGCAAGCTCAGTACTGTCACTAGTTGACAATGGCCTCCCTGTCTATGCAACTGCCTGTGACTCAATCCTCAGCAGAATAAATCTGCTCTGTAATAAGGCTTGTCACTTTGTGCTTGGGGCTGACAAGCACACATATAGCTGCACCCTCTACACCCAAACAAATTGGTTACCCTACCTAGCAGAATTAAGTTCCAGACATGTCTGCTAGCCAAGAAGGTGCTACTGGGCCTAACCCTCCCCCACCAATCCACTGATTCCACCCTGTCACCACTCTGTACAACACCAGAAGTATAGCTCAGAATGCCCTTGTGTAACCCCAGAAGCGCTACCCTTAAGGCTACCTACCCTATCTGCCTCACGGAGGCAGGATGAGGGCAGAATCCATTGACGGGTGCCTCCACCCAGAGGTCGGGGTTAGCACAATTAAGACTACCTCGGTTACACCCTCTGGGCTACTGCAACCCTTCTTTCGTCCCACTAGTGACTCACACTGGGTACCAACAATTCTGTTCACCAGTACACTTGCCCCACGGATAATATATTCCAGCTCTCAAAGTAGGAGGAAAGTTTAATTAGGCAGTCAGCAATACAATAGTTCACTGAAACCACTGCGTAACCACTCTGCAGGGAGCTACCCTGAATTAGTACTCACAACCATACCTCTCAACCTCCCTCATCACAAATCAGGGACAAGGCTAAAAATGATCAGGGACAAATGACCAAAATCAGGGACACATCTGAAAAAATAGTAATATTAGTTCCAGAAGTTGTGTACAACATGCTTCTTAGTATGACTAGCATTTTCTTAATGAGAACTAGACAGTAACACCAATGGCTGGCATTATTTTGCTATTCAAATCCCTCCTCTTCAGTGACAGAAATGCCAAATTTATGAGGGACAGAAGAAATGTCTGAGGTAAAATCAGGGACATCCCTGAAAATCAGGGACAGTTGAGAGGTATGCTCACAACCCCAGCAAATAACGATTCCTTCACCGCTACCAGGATGGAGCCTGACCTTCACCAGCCTTCTCACACATTTATATGGCAAACAGCAACAGAGGGGTACCACACCAGGCAGCTGCTTCCAATGCTCCCACAAACTCACAGCCACTGAGATACTGCAATGGCAGCTTCCGCTTTTCCCTCGGACCGAGAGCGCAATTCAGCAATTTTCTCCAGTCCTCCTACAGGTCGAGCCTGGTGGGTAGCTGTACAGGGCACAGCCTCCTCTGACCGCCCACCGGCGGATTTCAGAGCGAACTCGCTCGCAGAGAAAAACGGCCGAACTTAGGCCTTCACGCGCTTCCTGTGCGAACACTTCCCAGCACAGAAGCTCCTCACTCCTCACCAGCCACAACACATCTGCCCTTGGCAGCACAGAGCACTCCTTTCAGATCGGGCGCTACCCGCTGTCATTGGCTGGCTACACATGCCAGTCACTTCCTCCAGCTCTCAGTGGTGCGAAAAAGTGCCATAGCCCATAATGCCTTTCCCAATTACAAACAGTTCCTCCATTGGTCAGTCAGCTCTGTGGGGTTCCAAAGTACCGATTGGTCCAATTCAACAGTTCTGGGCCAAAATGGAGGAGGAAATCGAAACCATCTGTGCTGCAAAGCAAGGCAGGTTAGAATAACTACATTATCATTACTATTTCCCAGTATTTTAAGCCAACATCCACATCCTCTTGTAGAGCTCCCTCTGCACCACTAGCGATGGCAGAAATGGAGTGAAAAATCAACAGCCCGGGCGGGACTCGGGCATACAACCCCGTAGCCCCCCTCCATTTTGATTACGTACAACTGCAACAGGCAGCCCTTAAAGAGACAGCACACGGAGGCTTTTTAAAGCGCTCCTGGCTTCCCATTTAAACGGCTTTAACACCGAACTCCAACCAGGCACGGAGCATTTACCCAAGCTCCGGGGAAGCTTTAAGGAACCCCCCATTTGCAAGGGGGTTACACTTGGATTTCTGCCATGCTCAGCTCAACAAGTCAGTCAATCATCTAATCCGTCAATATAAAACTGGCTTATTTTATTTACTAAATTATAAATAATGACATCATTTTTAGCCAGTCAGGATTATTTATTTCTAAACATTCAAGGCACTGTTATAAACATGACTGGCTGTCTCATGAGAACAGTTCTAAAATTCGGAACATCTAAGTTCAGTTGGCATAGTCCACTTCTCAAAAAGGGGAATCTCTAATATTCTGCAAAGTAAAACATTTTCATTTTAAATTCAAATTCCATTTTTGGAAAAAAGATTTTGAGCATCATTTCTGATATGTTTAGGCATTTTATTGGTCATTGCCCCAACCTGTTCCATTCTGTGATGAGTCCTTCAGTGTGGCTATCACAGCCACCATTGCCTGATGTCAGCTCACTTGGGGGTGGCCCTCGCTCTACACCCGAAGATAGAAGAATATACAATGACATGGGGATAGCATAGCCATCACCAATGGCCTTAAGTAAACTATTCCATGTAGAAAGGCAGTAGCCAAGGCAAACAGAATGCTGGGATGTATCACTAGAGGGTTTACCGACCAGCTCAGCTTTTCCAGGTGGTGGACAGACTTTTAAATCTGATCTGTCTGCAACTGGTAAGAGCTAATTCAGCCACTTGGTGCAAAGGATTTGTTTAGTTTTTCTCTGACAGGGTGTCCTCAAGTCGGTCTGGGATCTCTTCATCTGGATCTTCTCCATCCAGCAGCACCACATTGGTGAGGGGGGGATGCAATCCAACAGTCTGGAGCAAGTTTACACCAGTTTTGATGGAAGAGGTTTGTGGGTGGTCTTGGAGCTGCGGCCCACTTATTGTGAGCAGGACCCAGGCCCGACTTGCCTAATAATTGGGTGTGTGGGGTTTCTGGCTCCAGTGTTCACTAAACTGATCCAGTGTTCCTTTTAGGAGGGGGTCTTTTCTGGAGCATTGAGAGTGGCATTGGTGAGACTTCTTCTGAAAAAGCCATCTCCGGACCTGGCCTCTTTGGCAACTTATAGACCCGTCTCTAAACTCCCCTTTCTAGGTAAGGTTATAGAGAAGGTGGTGGCTCTGCAGCTTGAGGAACACCCTATGAACATTTCCTGTCCAGGTTTAGGTCTAGGCATAGTACTGAGACAGCACAAGTCAGGGTACAGGATGATCTTCTCAGGGCTAGAGATCGAGGGCATCAGTCAGTTCTCATTCTCCTTAATCTCTCTTCAGTGTTTGACACTGTGGACCATGGGTTGCTGTGGGATCATCTCAACAAGTACTATGGATGCACCGGCACTGTCATCTACTGGTCTGAGTCCTACCTTGGAGGTAGAATGCAGAGGGTGGTGATGGTGAGTTTCTATTTATCCCCAATGCCCTGCTCTGTGGAATACCACAGTGGTCAATCCTCTCTCCTGTGTAGTTTGCAGTGTATATCCTGCCCCTAAGAGGGATTCTTAGATGATATGGGTTGGCTTTTCATTGCTGTGCTGATGATACCCAGCTGTATCTGCCTTTTGCACTCTGGACGTCTAGTGCTGTTGAGGTAATAAATCCGTGCCGGGCTGAGATCCAGGACTGGATGTCATCAAGCTGGTTGTGACTCAATCTGGAAAAGTCAGAGGTACTGGTGATTGAGCTTGGTCAGAAAAGGGGTGTAGGGGCCACCAGTGGTGAGACTGGCTTAAGGCTGGATTCCTCTGGGTTGGTGGCCTCTGCTAAGGTTAAGATTCTGTGAGCAACGCGGCTGGCAGGGTCGATGCAAGCTCTCTCGAGGAGAAAGTTGAAGCCCGCCTGCCAGCAGCTCTGTGTGTGTGTGGGGGGGGGGTGGCATAGAAGGCAGAAAAAAAAAGAATCTGGGGGTTCATTCTGAATGAGAGGCTGACATTTGATCCTCAGGTGTTAGCTGCAGTCTGGAGTGACTTTTATCATCTGAGGGACATCACTGAGATTAAAACCTTAGTTCCCCCTGAAGACTTGCCCTCATTAATACATGCATTCATTACCTCTAGATTTGACTGATGCAACACTTTACACCTCAGGGTGAGTGGAGGTGTCATACAACATCTGCAGCTGCTGCAGAATGCAGTGGCCCAGTTGTTAACAGGCCTTCCGAGTTCATGTCATATAACCCCGTTCCTGCGTGAACTGCTCTGGCTGACCTATAAGACCCTGTGCAGATGGATCCTGGCTACCTGTGTGACCTACTGACTCCATACCAGACTTCTCACCCCCTCCACTCCTCTGAGGTGAGTCTCCTAGCTGTTCCAAGCATGAGGCTGAAATCCTCTGGTGATCGGGCCTTTTCACCCGCCAGCCCTGCCCTTTGGAATAGGCTTCCCAGGGCTCTGAGAGAGGCCCCTTCAATGCAGGCTTTAAAAAGGGTCCTGAAATCCTTCCTCTTTCAGGAGGTTTTTGACACAGTGTAATCTTTAAACCAGTAATTAACCTACTGTCCAGTATTGCATCATTAGAGTTTTATATTATTTTTAATGTTATTTTATTATGGTTGTACATTTTGAATGTTTTATTTTTATGCTGTAAAGTTTGGAATCTTTGTTCAGCACTCAGAGCCCCTGGGATTGGGTGCTATATTAATAAAGTTTACTACTACAACTTCACAAACAGAAAGGAGGAGGTTATACTGCTACTTTACAGATCCTTGGTGAGACCGCCCCTGGAGTATGGCGAGCAGCACTAAAGCCCCTACCTGAAAAGGACAGCAACCAGCTCAAGGCAGTTCAGAGGAGGGCAATTATGAGGGTTCAGGGACAGCAGGGCAGGGCATATGAGGACAGGCTGGGATAACTTAACATGTACTCACTCGAGGAGAGGAGGGAGAGAGGGGACATGACTGAAACCATCAAGTACCTGAAAGGTATAAACAAGGTGGATATCAGGGACCTTTTTTGTCTCAGTGAAAACAAAACCACCACCAGGGGGCACTGTTATAAGCTGCAAGGGGGAAAGTTCAGGAAAGAGGTCAGGAGGCACTTCTTTACAGAGAGCAGTGCTGGAATGGAATGAACTCCCAGCTGAGGTCGTTACTCATAAGACAGTATGGGGAAGGGGTTCAAGAGAAAGGGTGGGACTAGATGAAGGGGTGAGTCAGGGTTCAAGTGTAGGGGTGGGGATCACTGCAGTTTCTAGATCAGGAGCTCCACAGTCAAGCAGACTCAAGAGACCATCAGACCATCTTCTGCTGGCTATTTTGTATGTTCATATGTTTGTATATGTACAGGTCCGGCTGTGTCTCTTATTGTTATAAGAGTTTCTTCTCAAGTCCTTTGTGTGCCAGAGCAGCTCAGCTTCACTTTATAGTTCTCTCACCCAAAGAACTCGTGAACGCACTCTTATAATCACAACAAGAGACTTGTATATAAAGACAAATAATGCAAATACCGAAGATAAGCATATGTGTAACCCCCCTGCAAATGGGGGTTCCCAAAAGACTTCCAGGAGCTTGCTTGAGTGCTCCAAGCCTGAATGGTGTTTGGCATTTAAGCCATTTATCAGTGAGTGTTTTTAGAACCTCTGGCACTGTCTCTTTAAGAGCTGTCTGCTTGCAGACATAATTAGTTTGTATGGGGGACTGTGTGCTTCTCTGAGTACCACTTAAGCTGCTGCCAATTCACTTCATTTTGCAGTCACTAGGAGTGCAAAGGGAACCTATCTGAAAGATGTAACTGTTTGCCAGAAATTATTTAGAGTAATAATGAAATTACAGTTTGTCTAACCTGCTTTCTTTGCAGCCAGAACTGTGTCTGCTAGTTCCCCATTCTAGTTTTGAACTGCTGAACTGGACCAATCAGTGTGGGGTAAGCTAGCTCTAAAATGGTGCCTTGGACGAATCAGAACTTGGACTCATAATCTGAGCCAGCCACAAGAGGATTGTATGGGCAGTGACTCTGGGAGATGTAGTTTAGACTTCAGTGCCTTTTGGACCAACAGCAGCAGTCTTTTGAGTGACAGCCAATCCAGTCAAGAACTGGGAGGAACTCAAAGGAAGTGCCCGGTTTTGTCGGTTGGAGTTTCAGTTGAGCTTTGGCAGTGAAGAAGGAAGGAGCCCTGTGCTTTTCAGTGTGCAGTTTTAGTCAAAAACGTGTGTAAGGCCCAGAGTTCCGTCTGCAGCTTGTTAGGACTGAATCCGTCCTGTGAAAAGAATCAAAGGATCTCTGAAGAGTAGAAACCAGGCTCACCCTGTAGAAGACTGGAAGAATTGCTGAAAATTGCACTCGGTCTGTCAGGAACTGAATCTGCTGTGTGTTCTCCCGGTATGGTGCAGTAATTGCGATCGGATACAGATGCAGCCTGCCTGGTATAGTGCTTTCTTTATATGGATGTGTGAAGAGGTTTGTGTACCTCAAGTGAGCCCTGCTGACATTGAAGGACCCTATCTTATTTGGAGGTTGTGAGTACTAATTCAGGTCGCTCCTGTTGAATTGCCACATTAAATCCAAATGGAATTACTGTACTGCTGACTGTTTAATTCTCCTTTTCTCTGTGTGAAAGGGCCCCTACCAGCTGCCACGGTTTGGACTAGCCACTAGGGCTTAGGTACCCAGGGACAGTAACTGATAGGGATAGGCCTGTCACAGAGCCATAAATAGATTATTAGAGTGATAAGCTAATTAACCTGATTTCCCTGTCCTTGTTATATCCTAAATAAATCAGGAGCTGCTTGTTTCAGCAAAGTTATACTGCCTGAGGTATTTGTCTATGTTAAAGTACTGTACTGTGATTGTTGCACTGTATCTCATTTCACAGGAGGTCCCAGTGCCGGAACCAGTCCTGGGGTAAGTGTATACTGTGAAGGTAATTCTGATATATTGTGTGGGCCACTAGTGGGAAGAAAGGGGTTGCAGTGTCCCAGAGGGCTGTGACCAAGTTAGTTTAACTATTGCAAACCCTGACCTCTGGGTGGAGGCACCCGCCATTGGATCCAGGCCCCTCAACCTGTTAGTGGCAAATCAGGCAGGGGTAGTAGCCCCTGGGATAGCGCCATCTAGGGGTTACATATGGATACACCTACAATTCCATCTCCAAGTGCACCCTGGTTAGGGGACATGTGGCAGGAGCATGGACACATGACATTACCCATTCATAAAAACAAAATGAATTCAGTAGGAACATTTATGTGTCAAATACAACTGCAAGTTAGTTTTAATCCATAACATCAGAGTCCAGGATTTTATTCCACATTTTAGGGGTTCTATATTCAAGAGTAGTCTGACAGGCTATCTTTACAAATATCTAGACTAATACTGCTGTTAAATCCCAAATCATATGTCATATTATTAGTGGAGATCAGTAAACTACTTAAATATTCTGTCACATTGTCCCAAATGTATTTGGAAAACAGAGATGCAAAATGCATAAACCTTCTGGTGGAGAATGAGGGCACCCAAGTGAGCTGACATCAGGAAAGATGGCAGTGATAGCCACTGATGAAGGACTCCTGTCACAGAATGGAACAGAAGCAGGTTGGGCGATGGCCAAGGAAATGACAAAAGCTGAGCCTGAGATGCTGGGAGTATGCACCTGGGGTTGGGGGTGGCTGAGCAAGATAGGAACCATGAGACAGATGGGGTGTTGGCAGAAGGAGCAGAAACAGCGGATGTGTTGGCGTCAATGGGCACATATGGCTTGATGACGGATCATTGACTATGTCCCATGAAATTCATAATTTCCACTGGCTCAGTTTCCATGGAGTCAGGAGGTGATGGATCAGCTGACAGTCAGAGCATTGCAGAATCATAAAAAGTTAAGAGACAAAAAACATGAAAGCCGAGGGCTGGCAACTAGTAGAGTGTGTGCTTCAAACTGATGGCCCACCACTGTCTTTTGGGTCACCAACATGAGCCTTGCCAACAGATGAAATTACAAATGAGTGACTAATCATCTCTCCTAAAATAATATACTAAGACTATTAACTATTTACATTGATTTGCAAAAGAGTTTGTCAAACTAAAGAATTTGCTGACTGAAATGATTGCAAACAATAGACAGACTTTTTTCAAATGAGCAATTGTATTTTGATTTAAAATTTAAAAAGCAGTTATTTTCTGTATAAAAAATAAAAACTCAATAAACAACTTTATGGCAAAAAAAAAAAAGAAAAAGCAAGTATTTACTAAAAAAAAAAGAAAACCATTATGTTTATAAACCTTTCATTTAACTTAATTGTCTTTTTTTTGCATCATCCCATTAACAGTCTTTATAGTATTTTACTTTTACAATACTTTCTTCACTGTCTCTTTGAAAAAAAGATAAACATATGACAGTCCCCAACTGAATCCACAACTGCTGCTGTTTCTGTGATAGTCTGTTGTTATTGTAAGCACTATGAAATATAGAAACACTGAATTTGTCATCCGATAAGGACTGCGTGGCCCACCCAGTCTGCCTATTTTTCCTTACCTACAGTATCACTGCAGACCCTACTTTACCTCCGGCTCTTCGATGTCATAACAGGTGTTCTATAAAGTGAGAAGGTTCTGATGAAAGGTTTTCGTACATATTCCATGAGTATATTGGCAAAATATACTGCATGACCTGAAAAAGACGAATGTAATTCAAAAACAGGTGTGCTATAGTAAGTCACCTATAGCAAGGGACACATCAGCTTTGTGTGCATGGTTGCCTAGATCTTATTTTGTATAGTATATGTTTGTTTTAATGAATTTACCTCTTTCTAACTGCGTCTTGAACTGTGGTCCAATAAACTGAAAACACCAAACAACTGGGTAAGATTAAAACATGTAACGTGATTTCAGTCTTAGCTATTTGATCTGACAACATTCCTAGTATTTCACTGTTTAGCAAACAGTTCACTTAGGATGTCTTCAGTTTGGTGGATATCTCTGTTATGAGGATTCTGCAGTGTGTGTAGGTAAGTAGGAGGAATTTTGATAGACATAGGATTCTATCTTGCTGTACTGCAGTAGCAACATAGCTACTGTGGCACAACAGCATTCTGATATAATTACTGTGGTACACCAGCATTCTGAAATAATTACTGAGGTACAGCAGCATTCTGACATCACTAGTGTGGTACAAACAGCATTCTGACATCACTAATGTGGTACAAACAGCATTCTGACATTCCTACTGTGGTACAGCAGCATTCTGACATCATTACTGTGGTACAGCAGCATTCTGACATCACTAGTGTGGTACAAATAGCATTCTGACATCCCTACTGTGGTACAGCAGCAGCATGCTGACATGACTACTGTGGTACAATAGTATTCTGATATCACTAGTGTGGTACAACAGCATTATCACACCTGTACTGTGGTACAACAGCATTCTAACATCACTGCTGTGGTACAGCAGCCTCCTGACATCAGTAGTGTGGTACACCAGCATTCTGATATCGCTGCCATGGCACAACCGCATTCTGATATCACTGCTGCAGTGCAGCAGCATTCTGACATCACTACTGCAATGCAACAGCATTCTAACATCACTATTGTGGTACAGCAGCATTCTGACATCACTACTGTGGTGCAGCAGCATTCTGACTTCACTACTATGGTACAGCAGCATTCTGACATCATTACTGTGGTGCACCATTATTCTGACATGACTATTGTGGTGCAGCAGCATGCTGACATGACTACTGTGGTACAACAGTATTCTGACATCACTAGTGTGGTACAACAGCATTATCACACCTGTACTGTGGTACAACAGCATTCTGACATCACTGTTGTGGTACAGCAGCATCCTGACAACAGTAGTGTGGTACACCAGCATTCTGATATCGCTGCCATGGTACAACAGCATTCTGATATCACTGCTGCAGTGCAGCAGCATTCTGACATCACTACTGCAGTGCAACAGCATTCTAACATCACTACTGCGGTACAGCAGCATTCTGACATCACTACTATGGTGCATCATTATTCTGACATCACTACCATTGCACAACAGCATTCTGACATCACTACCATGGTACAACATCATTCTGACATAGCTACTGTGGTACAACAACATTCTGACATCACTACTGTGGTACAACAGTGTTCTTATATCACTACTGGCTACAACAGCATTATGGCATCACTACTGTGGTACAACAGAATTCTGACATTACTGTAGTAGTTCAACAGCATTCTAATGTTGCTACTGTGGTATAACAGAATTCTGACATCACTAGTGTGGTACAACAGCATTCTAATGTTGCTGCTGTGGTACAACAGCAATCTGACATTGCTGCTGTAGTACAGCAGAATGCTGATATATCTGGTGTGGTACAACAACATTCTGACACCACTACTGTGATACAGCAGCATTCTGACATCACTACTGGTGCAGTAGCATTCCGACATCACTACTATAGTGCAGCAGCATTCTGACATCATTACTGTGGTGCAACAGTATTCTGACATGACTAGTGTGGTACAACAGCATTATGACATCTGTACTCTGGTACAACAGCATTCTGACATCAGTGCTGTGGTACAGGAGCATCCGACAACAGTAGTGTGGTACACCAGCATTCTAATGTTGCTGCTGCTGTGGTACAACAGCAATCTGACATTGCTGCTGTAATACAGCAGAATGCTGACATCTCTGGTGTGGTACAACAACATTCTGACACCACTACTGTGATACAGCAGCATTCTGACATCACTACTGTGGTGCAGTAGCATTCTGACATCACTACTATGGTGCAGCAGCATTCTGACATCATTACTGTGGTGCAACAGTATTTTGACATGACTAGTGTAGTACAACAGTATTATGACATCTGTACTGTGGTACAACAGCATTCTGACATCAGTGCTAGGTACAGGAGCATCCTGACATCACTACCATGGTACAACAGCATTCTGACATCACTACTGCAGTGCAGCAGCATTCTGGCATCACTACTGCAGTGCATAGCATTCTAACATCACTATTATGGTGTAGCAGCATTCTGACATCCCTACTGTGGTACATCATTTTTCTGACATCACTACTGTGGCACAACAGCATTCTGACATCACAACTATGGTACAACATCACTGTGACATAGCTACTGTGGTACAACGACATTCTGACATCATTACTGTGATACAACAGTGTTTTTATATCACTACTGGCTACAACAGCATTTTGACATCACTATTGTGGTGCAACAGCATGTTGACATTATTGCAGTAGTACAACAGCATTTTAATGTTACTACTGTGGTACAACAGAATTCTGACATCACTACTGTGATACAACAGCATTCTGACATCACCACTGTGGTACAACAGCATTCTAATGTTGCTACTGTGGTACAACAGCATTCCGACATTGCTACTGTGGTACAGCAGAATTCTGACATCACTGGTGTGACACAACAGCATTCTGACATCACTAGTGTGGTACAACAGCATCTTGAAGTGCATGGATTTTCTTTTTTTTTTTCCCATATAGTTTTTTATGGCCTCTGGGCCTGGCAGGTGACTCTGGTCCCTCCCTCAGTTGGACTCAGTCTCCAGCTGCACTGTTCCCTGACCTGACACCCCCCTAATTCCCCACAGGTTTCTCCCCCGTGGCAGGGCTGGGGTGAAGGGGTGCCAGTCTTTACTCCCACCCCAGAGTGAAATCCAGACATCGGGGGCAGGTCAAGGTGCTGGTGTGGCTAGTGGGAGCCTGCTGGCTCCTTTCCTCCCATCCCCCCTCCCCACCAACATAAGGACACCGGCGCGTGTCCTCCCGACCTGTACTAGCCCCCCGCTACTGCCAGAGGGCAGTCAGCTAGTGGGAGGGCAATCCCTCCCTCCTTGAGAGAGGAGAGCAGTCCTCCGGACGCTCGATCCTCTCTCGCCCCTGCCGACCCCCGGTGGCCCGGGCTCGCTCCTGAACCTGGGTCCTGAACCTTGGGCATGACATGAGGTGTAGCAACCTGCGCCTCAATCTCCAGTGCCACCGAGCTGGCTAAAGTGCATAGATTTTCATACACAAGAACACTAATCCATATACTATAGCTGACGTTAGTACTGTATGTCTACGAAATGATGTGTTGAAGTGGCTACCTACTGTTTGAAATAACAGATTCACTCTTAAAAAAGGAACACATGAAAACATGGAACACCATACAAAGCAAAAGAAAAATTCTGACTTGTCACTTTGTGCTTTCTTTACTTTCTGCCATCATTAGAAAGCTTTTACAACTGGATTTTACTTTCTATACCAAAGGCTGACCTCTCACTAAAGCTGTCAAGTGATCATTCTTGATACACTGCAAAAAAAAATACTGAATTTGTGCTCTTTTGTTTATTTTTATGTATTATTAAAGCAGCAGCGTAGTGAAAGTGGGCAAACAATTTGACCCTAACTTTTTTCATTATAAAAGATTCCAGGGATCTTCCAGTTTTATTTGGTGGCAAAATGTTCTAGTTCCTCCAAAATGTGTGTATTTTATAAATGCTTTAATTTAGTTTTTTTCTCAAGAAAAAAAGATGGCCACCACATTTGACTTAGAAATACAACTGAAGACATGGTAAGGGTTAAGATCAAGAAAATAAAAAACTCCTCAAAACTCAAAAAACGTAGGAGGTACCTAGAATAGGAGATTTGATAGGTATGCTAATATTTTTATTAACTGTAGCTGAAACTAGCTTTTTGGAAAAACATTTCTCGCTGCAGTGCCTAGGGTCATCATGTACCTCTTTTCATACACGTCCCTAGTCAAAGAAGAATCCAGACATTAGTGTCTTATTCGCTATCAAACCCTGTGTTTCTATACACACAACGTGGTGCCGTACCAAAAGCACATTGTTGCCAGCAAACAGAGACAATTATGTCTCGCTGTACATAGAAACATAGAATTTTATGACAGATGAGGACCACTTGGCCCATCCAGTCTGCCCATTCCTCCTTACCTACGTTATTACCGCAGACTATACCCGATCTACAGCTCTTTCTCCCTCCCCTCCTTCCTTTCCACTATGATTCCCTTTTGCTTATCCCATGCTTTCTTGGACCCCACCACTGTTTTTGCCCCACCACAAATTCAAACATCTGATTTATAACACAGTGTACAATTTATGTGACTGTTTTAAATTGTTTTACAATGTTTATGCTACACTGTTTTTTTTATTTGACCTACTGTGACTTCCATTGTAACTGTCTTCTGAGCGCACTGGATGAAGTTGTAAATGGGCTTCTTCTCCTGTAGCTCTCATTTTAATAAACTGAATTGATCTGACAATATAGCAAACTGGGCTTTTATATCTGACTGAACTGAATGGCTACAATATACAAAATCAATTTGTGCCTACTGTACCAGCAGTCAGGACCACATTAGGCCAGCAAACTTTTAGTCCTGCAGCCCCTTCCTCCTGGAGCCATCTGGATCCAACCATCACTAAAAGGCCACTAAAAAACAGAATTGTCTTTAAAAAAAAGCTCCTTACTAAGAAATACAAATCCAAATGTGAGTGCGAAGTTAAAGGGGAATTACCAAGCACTTGCTTTCATTTCCTGTAACAGGACTGGCCCACTAGGGACAACTCTTCTGTCAGCCAGTACCCTTCTTCCTTGTAATTTTAAATTGCTTGTGCTATTGTTTTTTTTTTATTTGGTTGTTTAACCAGGTATAGCACACTAAGCTGAAAGCTTTTTATAGGAGCGACCTGGGAGCACAAGGAGGTTAAGTGACTTGCTCAGGGTCACACAGTATGCAAGTGGAAGCTGTGGGATTCAAACCTAGGTCTGGTTTGTTGGTTGTCACCAGATTTGTAGCTCAGAGCCTTAGACCACTGTGCTATACTGCCTCGTTTTGTGTATTGTGTCTCTGTATAACTGCGTGTGTAACTGTATATATAACCATGGCTATGTAAAATGATAAATTCTACCAGTACAATTCTTGCAGAACTGCCATTCTGCTTTCAACAATTTTCCACCAAATGTTTAAAAAATTGCTATCGATATGTGAACTGTTTCATCTAGATTATGGACATTTTTTTCTCCCCACAGTTTTGTCTTGCATACAGACTAGTATAGACATCAATGTAAACTGAAGAATTTTGATGAAATTAAATGTAAACTGTGAATTGTTGTCTCCAACACAGAATATACATCAATAGTAACTGAGGAATTTTGCCATTTTCCTTGAGAATGTTGAAATTCTATTGCTTTTGATTAGCAGGATACTACAGAATGTCATTGAAAACATAACTTCATAATTCTATACAGCTCCATATATACAACCAGAACTGGCAACCACATCTTAACAACACTGCACTGAAAAGAATACATATAGCTAAAATAAATCTTGTACCTCTGTAAAGGAAATGTTTTAATAAAAAAAGAGGCAATCTGCTGACAGTTGGGTTTATTGTTTATTGTATACTTATTTAAAATTAAATATTTTTAAGAGAAACATAATTTTGCTAAAGCATAGCCTAGAAGTTAGAGTAATGAGCTGTGAATGAGCTTGTTACACCCAGCAGACCTGGGTTTGAGTCCCACAACCTCCACTTGCATACTGTGTGACCCTAAACAAGTCATATAACCTCTACCTGCTCCTGAGTTACCCCTGTAAACAGGATTTGTGCACAGTGGGTCTTACCTTGTTACCAAAGAATAAATAAATAATAATTAAAATAAAGCAACAGTGCATGTTGCAGTGACAGTTTGGTACCTACACACTGTTACTCTTTCCTATGTTACTTTTTTCTCATGTCATAAGATGCCCACTGATTTCTCCAATTTGGGCATACTTTAGCATGTCTTGAGATGTCAAGTAATTAAACAAGAGTTTATTTAAATATCGCTAGCCCCAGCTTCCCCTGGTGTTCTCAGCAGCATTCAAACACCCATTGCCCCATAAGCAAGGCCACTGGTTTCTGGGTTTCACTGAAAACCCAGTAAAATTACAGAATTTGGACTGCCTGCACACCGTTAAAAATGCAAACTTTCACAGAATTTAACATTTTATACTAGGATCAGTGAATCGACTGAACTAGCATTTTTCTCACAATTTGCTTCCTTTAAAGCTCTGTGTATTGAGCTTTCTTTTATTCTGATTATTTATTCACAGACTGAAAGAAAGACAGTGGAATCCCGGTAAAATCTGGAAACTGGACTTACAATCACCAGTGCAATTCCTGAAATTTCAAATCTTGAACATGGATAAGATGAAGGAGCAGCGTCTTTTGCATACTTGCTCATCTTAGACACAAGAGAAAAGTGGCAAACTGTGGGCACGGAAAAACATCTGAGAATACTAAGGGAAGCCTGGAGAGAACCATATTTTTTTCACATAGAAGATTTTTCTTTTCTCTCCAGTCATGTTTGTCTTACAGGGATATATGCTGTTCCCATGGATATACCCTGATCAGATCTGCATCTTCCAAATCACCCCAGTCGCCAGTAACCCACCAGTTACCCCATGGCTTCCACTCCATGGCAGTGGTTTTGGGAGGGAGTGAGGGTGGGCCCCCCTTCTGAGGCATTCTTCTGTGTGGAATTGGCTCAAGAAATGGGAGGCACTAAGACCCAGGGGATCTCAGAGGTCCAGACCATTATGTAGATAGACTTGGATTTTTCTCCCTTGTAGTCCCCCCCCTCCCCGACATGAGCACATCCTTCCTGGTGGCCTCTCATGTACACAGCATGCCCCTGGTCAAGGCTCACTGCTGCTCGACAGCTGCTCCAGCTGGGTCAGCCTCCTGACATGGTGATTCAAGTTTGCTCCCGAACCCAGGTAATCTGCATGACAGCAGATGCACTGCTACTGAGTCATCACAGTGGCCCCTTGTTTGTTTTAGTTTTTGTTATTCTTTGGTAACTGGGTAAGCCCCACTAGGCACAAGTGCCTGCTTTCAGGGGTTACCCAGAAGCACTTGGAAGGCTAAGTGATTTTCTCAGAGTCACACAGCATGCAAGTGGAGGTTGCGGGAATCAAACCCAAGTCTGCTGAATGTACCAAGCTCATTCACAGCTCATTACTCTAACTTCTAGGCTACACTGTAAGCCCCTGGATAACCATATTAAATAGTGTGTGCTTTTATTTCAAATTGAATAAAATGCTAAAGCAGTCTCAAAATAGGGGAAAAGGCATCTTAGAAGACAGGAGAAACAGGGCAACCTAAAACTGCATAAAAGGCACAGGTCAAAATTGTTGTTGTAATGCGTACAGCTGCTGTAAAGGCGAGCAAAAATGTTGCAACAGAAAGTAATGTATTGGGACCAAGAGGTCCCAAACAGCAATTTCATCAGAAAAAATGTCATTATTCACTTTTAGTAGTCAATGGATTTTTATCTGGTTGGCCCAGTGACCTTAAGCCTTTCTGAAATGTCTCTATTTAAAATTTGGTAACCAGGAAAGGCACACTGAGCCAAGGCTGTTTTCCAGGTGTGATCACAGAGAGAGGGAAAGGGGAGCACAGAGTAACAAAATTACATTAAGCCACAAAATGAGGCTGCAATGACAAATTACAAAGTGCAATGACAGTACAGAGCAAACAGGTGAACAAATGGAGGGGACAATTAAGGGGCAGTTCCTTCATACATACCGTATTTTCCTTTTCTGTTAGCTCCAGTGTTGTCAGTGGGGAAGGTAGTCTGTATAGTTTCTCCATATGTATTAACTACCTTCCCCACTGAAAACGTGGAGCGATGCAAAAAATAAGCTTGCAGTGCAGCGTACAATGGAGACAAGCGCTAAGTAAAGTGCACAGTGCCTATTGAAGAAAGTGACAGTGCTTTGGCACTGCAGACAAGTCAAAACAGGCAGTTTTAGTTCACTGATAACAGACAAAATCATAGGGGGAGCATTTTCCAGAGAGGAGGTCAGGAGCAGGGGAAAGGTCTGGTGGGGGGTTGGCAGGAGCAGGAGGGAGCAGGGAGAAGCCTTAGCTGGTGTCTAACAACTGGGAGTGAGGAGAAGAGGTAGAGAGAGCAGGAGGGCAGGTTCCAGAGAGAAGGGAGTTGATAGGAGAAGGCAGACTGCACAGCAGAGGCATGTGAGTGAGGAAGAGAGAAGGTGCGAGGATCCCTGGAACTAAGGGAGTAAGATGAAGAGGGGACAGGAGAGAGGAGTGTGGGCAGGTAAGAGGGGAGGGACCCAAACCAATATTTTGAGATGAAGGAAGCACAGTGGAACTGGCAACGTGAAGGGAGAGGGACGATGGAAAGGGAGGAATAGAGAGAGCAATGATGAGTATGAGAGGGTGGGTTGGTAGCAAAGCAGCAGAAAGCACTGCAGAGGGTACCCAGTCTGGCAAGGGAAGAGGAGGAAGTGGTGTCATAGACCACATCCACATGGTCAGAAACCAGGAGAACCATTGTGGTGATCAACTCCCTGTGGACCTAGGGAGAAAGGTAATCCTTATTGCAGTACAAGGCACCAGGTCTGAGGTGGAGCTTGGTGTGGATGGCATTACGGTGAACAGAAAGTCCAGCTACTGTCTAGCCACACACTGAAATACTTGAAGGCTGGGACTATTTCAAAAGGGGTGCCATCCAGCGTGGAGAAGAGGGGTAGGGGTGAGGGCCTGGCCAGTTTCTGGCTGGTGACAGAGGTCATGGACACTGTTTTCTTAGTGTTGACCCAGAGTTGGTTGGCATGGAACATTGTACACTGTGGAAGTCTTGCTGGAGCAGATCTTCCACAGCCGCAGACGAAGGGCTGGAGTTGTAAATGATCGATTCATCTGCATGCATATGGATATGTGAGTTGACACAGGCAGAGGGTAGGTCATTGAGGAAAATTGGGACTAGGAACCCAAGGAGAGAATACTGGCTGGGGGAATCAAGCTGGGGATCACCAAGGAGGAAAAGGACCTGGGATATTGGTAGCAGGGAGCATCAACAATACTGCCCAATACAGGAGAGCAGCAGTGAAGGCAAACAGGATGCTGGGGTGCATAGCATGGGGATTCACATCCAGGCACAGGGAGGTGATCTTGCCCCTCTACAGGTCACTGGTCAGGCCACACTTGGGAGTACTGTGTGCAGTCCTGGAGGCCGTACCTGAGAAGGGATGTCAATCTGCTGGAAGGAGTGCAGAGGAGGGCGACAAGGATGATTCAAGGAATGGAGGGAATGGACTATGAGATAAGGCTAAGGAAACTGAATATGTACACACTGGAAAAGAGGCGGGATGTGGGGACATGATTGAGACCTTCAAGTACCTGAAGGGTATCAACAAGGGAGGGGGCAGAGGGATGTTTAAACTAAGAAGTGGGAGGGGAAACCAGGGGCATGGGCTAAGAATAGAGGGAGGGAGGAGATTCAGGAAGAAGAAGAGAAGACATTACTTCACAGAGAGAGAGTGGTGGCAGGTGGAACACACTACCAGAAGGGGTAATATCAAGTAAAATGTGGTTGCTTTTTAAGAATGCTTGGGACAGAGTACAGGGTGGGTAAGGGTGGGTGAGGAAGACAACAAAGGGAGGCCAAGGGGATGGGGAAGGGCAGCTGCATGCTAGGGGGCTAGCTGCACAATTGAGCGACTTTGATAGACCAGTAGGCCTGTTCTGCTGGCAATTTCATATGTTCATAATTGAGAAAAGGATTGGGCCCAGGATGGAGCCTTGGGAACCCAGTTAGGATAGGGAGGAAGGAGACAGGGCACCTCCTACCAGTATTGACTGTTAGCAGCCCGTGAGGTAGGAATGGAACCAGTCAACAGCGGAGCGGAGAGGTCGGCAGAGCTCAGCTTGTCTAGGAAGAGTGAGTGGGACACTGAGTCAATGGTTTTGGCCAGATCAATGAAGATAGTCATAGCGATATGTACCTGATCCAGCCCAGTGATGATGGAGGCAGTGACATGCAGTATGGAGGAGATGGTAGAGTGGTGCTTCTGAAAATCAGACTCAAAAGGGACGAGGAAGTTGGAGGATTGGAGGAAGTCAGCAAACCTGGAGTAGACATTTTCTCCTGCAGCTTTGCAAGAGGGGGAGAAGGGAGATAGACTGGATGTTGCCAGGGGAGGAGGGGTTGCCCCCTTTGTGCAAAGGTAAAACCTTAGCAATCTTCCAGGCCTGACGCACAGCACTGAGTGAGAAGGAGAGGTTCAAAAGATGAGTAAGTGGAAAGGCAATGGCAGGAACTGAGTAATGGAGAAGTTTAGGGTCCAGCCCATCAGGGCTGGGCTTAGCAGGGTTAAGTCAGGAAAGGGCAAGCAAGTTTCCTGAGGAGGATGGGAAGGAAGTGGAATCCTCAGGTGAGTGGGGCGAGAAGAGAGGAGGAGAGGGACAAGGAGTGGAGGAGATGGGTGTCAATGCCAATGACACAGGTGTTGGTGCCAATTCTAATTTTTCTCCCATGGAATATATTACTGCAGGGAGCAGAAGATTCATGTACTAATCCTTCACTTCTGGAACCCTGGGGTGGAACTGAACTCAGACAACATGTGTAATGAGTGGGGGTGAGGGTGGTCCTCAGAGTATATCCATCAACTATGCAATACTGGAACACAGTTCAGCCCAGTCAGCCAGTGATGAGGTCTGGTAGTAAGGATACCATGTCTCTCTCTCTCTCTCTCTCTCTCTCTCTCTCTCTTGCTCTCAGGTAACTCTTCCATCATCCCCTGACTGGGAGAGAAGAGCATCAGCAGACCAGTGTGCATGTATGTATATGAGTTTGTGGGTGTGGAGCAGGCACTGGTAGTTGTAGTAGTGACTCCTACGCTGGGGAATCTGATGGTACTGATCTCAAGTGTCACCACACAATGTCCTTCCCAGGCCTAAACTCTTTCTATCTCTCAATCTATCTCTCTCTGCACTGTTTGAATCTCCCTTTATGTTGAAAATGGCAACAACATTCTCTCCTCTTTTCTGGACTGTGCATCATTTTTCCTTGAGCAACAGTTCATATGAAAAGTGCTACATTAAATCAAACTATTTTCCTTTTCTGCACACCCAACAATGTGGCCCTGCAGATACAGTAACGTTAGCCAAATTCGGAGCAACCGCCAAACACATTTTGCTTTATTATGGCCCTGGAGTCAGGATTCATTCAGACCTGTTGCCGAATAGTGAAAATCATGTGGGCAGGTTATTCAAAGGGCTGAATGCAGATATGTGCTGTGTCTGTGTTTGTGTCTGTGCCTACCCACGTGTGTCAGTGTCCACCAGCACTACTTTCAAAGGACTGCATCCATGTACCGTGATTTGTATAAAACAAATGATGCAAGGCTGGCCCATCAAAGCAGTGGTAGAGTTACCGCTCACAATGCTGCTGACCCCAGTTCAGGAGTGATCCTGGGCCATCAGGGGCTGGCTGGGAGGGGGGAGGGTTCCAGTTTTCCCTACCACATCACCCTCTAGGTGACCACAGGGGAAGGTACAGCAGAGACTGCAAGCCAGGGAGAATGTTGCTGACATTGATGATTGTGCACCTGTGCACATCTGTAATGATGCCCCAGTGTGAAGTGTGTCCAGGGGAACAAGAAAGAAGGATCACCTTCAGCCGTGCACTATGATGGCACTGCTGCCCCTGCAAATCCTGCACCTGGCGGCCTGGTTTCTCACTCTGGTGAGTCGTTGCAACTCCCAAAGGACCTGCCCCAGCTGGAGGGCTGCATCATTGGGAGTGTAAGCCATGAGGGTAATGCAGGGAAAAGTAAGTCCTGGGAGAAGCAGGGGGATGGCACTGGGGCAAGGAAGGGTCCTCAGAAGGGGGCCAAGGGCCAGATTAGAGTAGGCAAATAAACAAAATGAAACAAATAAATGCTAATCCAATCTGCAACAATTTTTTAAACAGGATGCATCTTTTTATTTTAATGCAAATGTGGCCAACATGTGGCTGGCTGGCTGGAACTGTTAGATCATCTATTAAACGTGCCAACAGTTCTGATGACTGCAGAAGTAAGTCTGCTACTGAAAACAGTGGTAGGCAGGTCTTAGCCGAATCACTTTGAAAATCCTCCCCTGTGCCTTCAAAGGTTCCTCCGTACAGTATGGAAGCCTTAAAGAAAAAAAATGGCAAAGCTTTCAGAGTTCTTTCCAGCCTTTCATAAATTACTCACCTCATGAACACGACAAATATGAGCTTGAGAATCAATTAAGCAAACCACAGTGAAAAGCTTCCTTCATTAAGAAGATCCTAATTGCTAAGAATTAATTTGCTAATTGCATGCAACTAATCTGTGTCCTCTTTTTTTTGCTTTATATCAATTAACAGAGTAATTAAAAGAAGCAATCTTCTGCATTGTTCCTTGCTAACAGGCTGGGCCCTGGCGGAGTTAATGACACGGGATTGGCCTGACATGGGAATGAGGCTCAGCGTACCCAAATTCTCTTCACTTGCTTGGATCCAGAGTTGATATCCAGAGCCTGGTGTTGCGAGTTGACAAGAAGGATAGGGAGCTTTATACCTTTGACACAAAAGGAGCAGAAGTCCTATAGTTCTTTGGTTCACTGTGAAGCTTGAATTCCAAAGACCTGAAACAGAACACTGTTGGTTTGACTTTCTGAAGGTTCTTTTTGACTGCTGTGGGTGATCGGAGGTGTGAGGTGGACTCAGGCCTCGTAGTCTATTTAGTCTAGTCAGTATCCTAATAACAAACACATCCCACAACCTGTTCATAGAAACATAGTTGTCAGCAGATAAGGACCTCTTGGCCCACCTAGTCTGCCCTAGTTTCTGTACCTACAGTGCCACCACAGGCCCTACTCGATCTCTGGTCTTTTCCCCCCTTTGCCTTACTTCTAAGGTCCCCTCTATCTCATGTATGCTTGAATCCTGTTACCGTTTTTGCACCCACCACCTCCGCTGGGAGGGTGTTTCAGGTGTCCACCACCCTTTCTGTGAAGAAGTATTTCCTCATATCTCCTCTGAGTCCCCCCAGCTTCATAGCGTGACCCCTTGTCGTCGAGTGTCTTTTTCTTTGTAATATGCTACCCTCATGTACCTTAACAATGCCTGTGAGGTATTTGAACATTTCTATCATGTCCCCCTTTCCCTTCTTTCCTCATGTATTTCTTTTTTTTTAAACTTTGTTTTTATTTATATTAAAAAGCAAACAGTCACAAAAAAATACATGTCTCTGACACTACGATTAAAATGGATATCATAATAGAATACAACTCTCACCATCCTTTGCTGCTAATGTTGGGAGACCCCACTGCAATCTTGAAATGATAAAGTCATGTTGCTTACTAACAGTGTGGAACTATAGATTAGCACACTCACAGACTTAAAGTGGAAATTAGACCAGAGCCCAGAATTAATGTCATTTTCACTGTAAAGTCAACTCTGTGACTGGAAAGTCCATGAGATGAAAAGCAAGACATTTAAAATGAATAATTCCAAGCAGTGTAGGAGGACAGCTGCGAAGGTGAATAGGATGCTGGGGTGCATAGCTAGAGGGGTAACATCAAGGAGGAGAGAGGTCCTACTGCCCCTGTTCAACTACCTGGTTAGGCCACACCTGGAGTACTGTGTGCAGTTTTGGTGCCCATACTTGAGGAGGGATGTTGCCCTTCTTGAGGGGGTGCAGAGGAGGGTGTCAAGGATGATCCATGGCCTGAAGGACCTGTCCTATGAGGAGTGGCTATGGGATTTGAACATGTACTCCCTGGAAGAGAGGAAGGATAGGGGGGATATAATAGAGGTCTTTAAATATTTGAAGGGGATTAACCAGGTCAGCTCTGATGGACTGCTCCAGTTGAGGAAGGACAGAGCCACGAGGGGACATAGCCTGAGATTGGTGGGTGGGAGGTTTAAGGGGGAGACGAGGTGGCACTACTTCACTGAGAGGGTGGTGGCACCCTGGAACTTGTTGCCATCGGAGTTGGTGGGGATAGAGACAGTGGGAGACTTTAAGAGAAGGTGGGATAGACACAGGGGTCTAGTCCAGGGGTTGGAGTGGGGTATGTAAAGGGTCAGTAGGGGGTCACAAAAGGGGAGGGGGCAGCTGCAGTGAGTGAACTGTAGGCTGTTGCTCGAGCAGACTCGATAGACTACTGGGCCTAATCTGCTGGAAATCTAGTATGTTAGTATTATCAGCATTGTGGATGAATTCCACTTGACACCTCCCCTAAATCTCCTTTCCCTATAGGAAAAAAAAGGAAGCACATATATACAACATACATTTGACATTATAAAACTATATCGAGAACTGAGTATTAAGCATGAAAAGACAAATGTATCCATCTGCCTACCTGCCTGCCTGTATGTATGTATGTATCTATCTAGCTATCTAGCTATCTACCTCTGTCTGCTTGTCTGTCTGTTCATCTACCTATCTGTCTCTGTCTGTCTGCCTACCTACCTGTCTGTCTGTCTGTCTGTCTGTCTGTCTATCTATCTATCTATCTATCTATCTAAAGTTTCACCAGGAAAGATATACTGAGTGGGTAACAGCTCATTTACTGATGTTTAACAAAAAGCACAGAATAAATAAAATAGAAAATACACTGTACAGTACAATGTCCAGAACAGAGCTCTTCTGCACTTAGAAGGGGAAGTCGAAACTGCAAATCATGCAACACAGTAACATAGACCACTTACTGGAAATAGCCTGGGCGTCACTTCAACATAACATAAAAAAAAAACCTCAGGAATTTCATAACCTCATAACAAGTATCCCCTCAGCTATAACTTTCCTCCATACAGTTGTCAATTTGCAGAAGCCCACATATAATGAGGCACTGATATCAGTCACACTACAATTTCAGCCAGCTTGTTATCGGACCAGCGACTCACACCATGAAGTAATTTCAGCCAGCTTGTTATCGGTCCTGTGATTCATACTGTGAACACAGAACAGGTGATGCCATTATTGTGGGGATGGAAGACTTACCTTCCTAGTACTCATTAAGGCTTGTACCTGAGCAATAAGACATTCCAGGGTGTGTATTGTCATGGGATAACAGCACACCTCGGGGGTGTTGTGAGGCACTGACGAGTGCCTTCAACACTTGAGAAGGGCCATTATCCAACCACAAAGCACACCCTGACATTTTCTACTGTGATTATGAAATGGGGCCAAGATTTATTTTGGTTGTGGTGAAAAATGCACAAAAATAATTTTAAACATTTAAATCTTTGTTTTTAAGAATGTTGTTCATCAACCTCAATAAAATAGTCCCAGCATATCCCAGCTTAGGTATGCCATCTCAGTTTCAAATATTATGCACAACAAAGTACATTTTTAGTTAGCCCATAAACCCTCTGTTTTTCCCAACCCACCCTTCTTTATATTATTTTCTATCCCTACCTTTGTTTCTTTTCAGTTTTTCCTATATTCAATGGATGGAGTGTTTATTATGTATGATGATGTTCTTTTGCATCTGCTCCTCTTCCTGTGATCTTACCTCCTGACCACAGTTAGATTTTGACAACATTCAGCGCTGGTTCAAGGTTAACCAACTGTGTCTTAATGCCAGAAAGTCTCAATGACTTTTGGTACTTGCCAGAGGCTTCCCAAACTTTCCTCTCCTCCACTATTTAATACCCTTGATGGTGCCAAAACTGAAGATGTCTCCTCCTTTAAGTACCTCGGGGGTCTGCCTTGTCCAGCATCTTGAGTTCTCTGTGCACATTGATGCAATCCACCATAAGCTTCACCCTAAGCTTGGTGCTTTGTACAGGAAAAAGGCAAGTGTACCGCTCCTTGCCCGTCAAGAAATTGTACTAAAAATGATCCTTCCAATCTTTGACTATGGTGACTTAGTCTATAGTAGTGCCCCTAAAATCTCCCTTGCCAGACTAGATCCCCTCTTTCATTCTTTCTGCTGCCTTGCTTTAGAGTGCCCCTCTCGCACTCACTACTGCTCTCTTTACTCAGTTGTTTCTCTCCCCTCTCTTGATGCTAGGCACCTTTTCCATTTTATCTCTTTTTTGTCCAAATTCTGGTTTGGTACTCTTCCCTCCTATCTTAAAGCCCTTCTTTGCCTTCCTCCCTCTTCCTCCTACTCTCTTCGCAACATCACTCTGCATTCTCTTAATATCCCTTCTAGAAACAAGCATTTGTCAATGCCGAATGTTGATTGCGTTGGTCTGGTGAGCTTGCTCAGTGCCCCTCTGTCACTCGCTCAGTCTGTTTCTCCTGGCGCTGCAGGCTGCTGTTTTGTACTGGGCTTCTGCCTGCATTAGCATCTTTTCTGCCCACTAAAGAAATCTGCAGCTGTCCCTACAGAGCTCCAGTTGGGTGGCTCACTCCCCTCTCACTCGCTCATTCTGTTTCTCCTGGCGCTGCATGCTGCTGTTTTGTACTGGGCTCCTGCCTCTGTTGGTGGCGTTTTCTGCCCACAAAGAAATCTGCAGCAGTCCTGACCTGGTCTGTTGAGCCTGCTCACTCCCCTGTCTCAGTCACTCATTCTGTTTCTGCCAGGCTGCAGGCTGGCCTTTTTGTGGGCTCCTGCCTCGGCTTGCCGCTTTTCTGCCAACAAAGAAATCCGCAGCAGTCATGATAGAGCTCCGTTGAGCTCACTCACTCCCCCCATCTCACTTGCTCATTGTGTTTCTCTCAGTGCTGCAGGCTGCCCTTTCATACTGGGCTCCTGCCTGTGTTGGCACCTTTTTCTGCCTACAAAGAAATTTGCAGCTGTCCCAACAGAGCTCCGTTGAGGTCGCTCACGCCCCCATCTCAGTAACTCATTCTGTTTCTCCTGGCACTGCAGGCTGCCCTTTTGTACTGGGCTCCTGACTCTGTTGGAGCCTTTTTCTGCCCACAAAGAAATCTGCAGCAGTCCCAACAAAGTTCCATTGAGCTTGCTCCTCCCCTTCTCACTTGCTCATTCCGTTTCTGCGCGCTGCAAACTGCCACTTTCTACTGGGCTCCTGCCTGGGTGCAGCGTTCTTCTGCCCACAAACAAATCTGCAACAGTTACAACAGAGCTCCGTTGAGCTTGCTCACACCCCTCTCACTCACTCATTCCGCTTCTGCCAGCTGCAAGCTGGCCTTTGTACTGGGCTCCTGCCTGCATTGCGCCTTTTTCTGCCCACAAAGAAATCCACAGCAATCATAATAGAGCTCGGTTGAGGTCGCTCCACTACCGCTCTGTCACTGACTCATTCTGTTTCTCTTGGCTGCAGGCTACACGCTTGTATTGGGCTCTGGCTGCATTGGCACATTTGTCTGTCCACAAAGAAATCTGCAGCTGTCCTGACAGAGCTCCATTGAGGTCGTTCAGTCTCTCTCTCTCTCACGTGCTCATTCTGTTTGTCTTGGCTCTGCAAGCTGCCCTTTTGTATGGGGCTCCTGCCTGCATTGGCGCCTTTTTCTACCCACAGACATCTGCAGTAGTCCTGATAGAGCTCCGTTGAGCTCACTCAGTCCCCCTGTCTCACTCGCTCGTACTGTTTCTCCCACCGCTGCAGGCTGCCCTTTTGTACTAGGCCCCTACCTGCATTGACACCTTTTTCTGCCCACAAAGAAATCCGCAGCAGTCCTGACAGCAGTCCGGTAAGTTCGCTCTCTCCCCCTCCCTCACTCGCTGTCTCGTTCTTTTTCTCCTAGTGCTGCAGGCTGCCCTTTTGTACTGGTCTCTTGCACTGGGACCTTTTTCTGCCCACAAACAAATCTGCAGCAGTTCCGACAGAGCTCAGTTGAGCTCGGTCACTCCCCCCTCTCACTCACTTGATCTTAATCTGTCCCAAACAATGATTTCCCACAGCGACTGTGCTATTCTCCGGCAGGAGTGCAAAAACATATTTTAGCCAGGGTGTGGAAAATGACAGCTGAACTGTTCATAAGGAGGTGTGAAAAAATGCCACTGTTGAAAATGTGGTGCGAAAATATTACAAATTTGCGAAGTTACAAGGGTGCGTGGAAACAGTTCAACGCACGCTTGTTACAGTCATGTTGTGGAGTTTTGTCACCAAATTTTCAACATAGGGGTTTTAGGACCTCTGCTCATGAACAGTGCCACTGTCATTGTATTAATGTGTCCCGAACACTGATTTCCCACAGTGACTGCGTTACTCTGCGCTGGAACTGTGAAAATACATTTCAGTCAGGTTGTGAAAAATGACAGCTGTACTGCTCACAAGGAGGTGTGAAAAAATGCCACTGTTGAAAATCTGTCATGACAATATTACAAATCCTACTTGAAGTTACAAGGGTGCATGGAAAATCTTGTAACACACTCTGTAACACAGTCGTTTGATGGGCTATCATCACCAAATTTTCAACACAGGCATTTTGGGACTCTGCTCATGAACAGTATCACTGTCATTTTCTTAATCTGTCCTGAACATGGATTTCCCAGAGACTGCGCTATTCTGCACCGGAAGTCCGAAAACACATTTCGGCCAGGATGTGAACAATGACAGCTATACTGTTCACAAGGAGGTATGAAAAAATGCCAATGTTGAAAATATGGCATAAAGATTTCCTACAGCAACCGACCGTATTCTGCGCCGGAAGTACAAAACACATTTTGGCCTGATGGGAAAATGACAGCTGTACTGTTCATACGCAGGTGTGGGAAATGGTAATGTTGAAAATCTGGAGTGAAAATATTACAGATTTGCAGATTACATAGCGCGCATGCAAACCGCAACACACGCTCGTAACACAGTCATTTTATGGAGTATCATTACCAAATGTTCAACATAGGCATTTTAGGACCTCTACTCATGAACAGTGTCACTGTTATTTTCTTAATCTGTTCCGAACATGGATTTCCCACAGAGACTGCGCTATTCTGCACCGGAAGTCCGAAAACACATTTCGGCCAGGATGTGAACAATGACAGCTATACTGTTCACAAGGAGGTATGAAAAAATGCCAATGTTGAAAATATGGCATAAAAATATTGCAGATTCGCGATTTACAGCATGCGGTAGCAACTGCTCAACGCACTACACAAAACAGTAATTTTTTGATTTTTACACCAAATTTGTAACATAGGCTTTTTGAGAGCCCACCATGAACACTGGCACTGTCGCTTCGTGATCGCACCAAAGGTGATTCTGCAGAGTGACCGCTTAAATCACCTTCGGGACTGATTAATGCCAAGACAGTTCTAAAATTCATGAGGAGGGGTCCTAAAACCCCATGTTGAAAATTTGGTGCCAAAATTTCAAAAATGACTGAGATACGATTAAATTTGAAAAACCCTATTTCTACCATTATACAGCTTACCGGCATTTCCTCAGTTCGCGGTCGGCTTTGAAGAGTGCAGATGTGTTCCTGGTCCACGAAGATCGTTACACGGACTCGAGGTAAGTATGGGGTGAGGGGAGGTGTGGGGAGGCAGGGTGCGTGAGTGAGTAGGTGCGGGTTGCGGGTGGGGGCAGGGAGACCGTTGAGGGACAGTTTCCTTTTTACAGGGAAAAAAAAAGACATCAAGGGACCATTTTTACTTTACAGGGGCATGTGGCATGCTGAGGTGGGCTCTCGGCAGCACCGGAGGCTTTCTTTGGGGCAACAGTAGCCGATGGGGATTGGGCACCCTGTTGGCACACAACAAAAGGTGGGGAGATATATGCTGACGGGACTAGACACCCGCCAGCAGACAATAAAAGTGGGAGGGGAATCCACGTGATGAGCTAAGTTGGAGAAGACGCCTCCATGCTGCTCCGAGGCCCAAAGCTAAATATAAGGCTTTAAAGCTTCCGGATCAGCTTGAACTGCACCAAATATCTATATCCGACTGGTGAGGTGCCGCAGCCTTGAATAGTGGTGTAGTGGTGCAAGACAGAGATTATACAAGTGCGGCGACACTGTAAGCGTGCAAGCGCTTGGTAGTACTAGACCGTGGCACAACTCTGAAATGAAAGCGAGACAGTGGAGCCACTTATGGGAGATTCCCGCTACTAAGAGACCGAAGCCTCAATCTCCCACCCCTAATGAGCAAGAGAGGTGACAGGAAAGGAAGGGGAGCCTACTCGAGCAGCGAGGATATACAAGAAATAAAGCAGATGCTGCAGGGGCTTGTAGTGGACTTTGCAGCAGTCAAGCCGCTGCAGTCGCTGGCACAGAGAATGGGGACGCCGAGGTTCGGATCTCATCCCAGGAGGGGAAAGTTTCTACGATTGAACAGGAGCTTGTGATGGTCAGAAAGCAAGTCAAGAAATTGGAGGAGAGAATAGCGGACCAAGAATCGAGGAGCCGAAGGAACAATCTGATTCTGGCAGGGCTGCCTGAGAGGGCCGAAGGCTCAGATTGTGTATCGTACATACAAGACATGTTGCTTAAGCTGTTTGGCTCCACGCCATATGGGGATGCATACAATCTAGAAAGAGCACATAGAGCTTTGAAAGAGCTACCACTACCGGGGGCAAGACCTCGGGTAATCATTATGCGCTTCCTTAACTACAAAGAGAAAGCCCATGTATTGTCAGCTGCCAGGCAAAAAAAATCAATGCAGTGGAATGGTGCTTCCTTATGGTTATTTCAAGACCAGACACCTGCAATAAGAGAAAAACAGAAGGAATACACGAAATAAAGAAGAAACTATACCTCGCTGGAATCAAGTTTCAGCTGCTACCCTGCAACATCAGTGGTGTGGCTGCAAAATGGGAGAAGAGATTTTCTCGGCAAAGGAGGCTTTAGAAGGGCTATGAGTCTAGCTCCCGAGTTATTTAGATCGTGTTGAACCACCCCGATGAAAAGGGAAAATGCTCTGACTGACTGGTTTGGGATTGTAGAGACCTAAAAGCTTATCAAACTTAATTTCTCTCAGATTGCTGATTCAAGGCTAAATGGGTGGGAGCGAAAAGAGCTTTATCAATTCAAATGGGGTTGGGGAGGTTAGTTATGGAGGAGGAAGGATTGAACGATCTCACTTTAGAGACAGGGAGGAGAAGATCAGACAATCGGAAGTGACCACAGAAGCAGTGGGGGGTGGTAAGGGTCTAGAGCATAAGGGGTGGCTGGGTGGATAGAGCAAATAGGGATCTGGAGGAGTTCCTCTCATGGGGATGTAGAGAAGGGCGATTGGCCACAGTCGAGGGGTTGCACACAAGATAATTGGAAGGGGCATCACCCGGGGGTATTAGGGAGTAAATAAGTGAGGAGGGTAACCTCTGGGGACCGGTAACTCCCCTGTCATTCATAAAAGAAGGGTCTGGATTCTGTACATGAAGGGGGTCTGAACTGGCGGCAGTTGCTTTCTATTTTTGGGTTCTCAGGGGGAGGAGAATAATGGGAGTTGCCCTTTTTGACTCTTCTCTTACCTGATGCTCCCTGAGGCAATCTTGATCTCCTTCTACCTCATTCACTTTGCAGGAGAGGAAAGAGGAGGTGGATAGGGACTATGGAGAACTTTGGGTGACAAGCGTTGGCCAACAGCATTACTAGAGCGCGTCTTATCCCTTAGGCATGGATCAGCTTCATGCTATAAGTCGGCCCAATGGTATTATTTTATTGAAAGGCTTTAGGACGGTGTCAAGCGAAGCTTAGGCAAAGGGGGGGTAAGGTGTAAAAGTGTTGGGGTAGTAATCAGAAAGGGCCACTTAATTGGTGGGGGAATATTGAGGGGGAAATGTTCAATCAATCCTGTCTCCTAACAAATTGGAATGGAAATGAGGTTGGTTAGGTTTTATATATATATATATATATATATATATATATATATACACGATTGGGAGATCATCTGTAAACTGCATATACGAGGTTCAGAAGAGGGGTGAGATCTGAAGGTTGAATGATCAAACGAGCTGGGAGAAGAGGGGATCCAAGGGAATGGAGTAGTTCTATAGCAGGCTTTCTTGGTTTCCAGACTAGATCCTGGAACTGTTCAGATGGTGAGGTTGGGGGTAGTATAAGAGGAGTTCATCTATGATCCGATATTTGGAAGGCGGGCGATCTAGGATAGGGGCGGGGGTAATGGGAGCTGAAAGAGAGAGAATCCATAATGGTAGGAGAGAAGGAGGCAGACCCTGATAGTGCTCAGAGGGTTCGCTTTATTCGAATAAACTTTGGCATTGCCTATGTCTAGTGTTAGACTAATTTCCTGAATGTTAAAGGACTCAGGGTAGACATAAAAGAATGGCAATCCTGAGACATATGGATCATATGGGTGCCCATATTGTTGCCTTACAAGAAACACAGTTGCTGACGGAGGAGCTGAATAATCTTAGGTGACTTTGGGTGGGCAAGTTTATGTGGTTGGTAAGGAAAGGGCCTCGGGGGGGTAGTGATATTAATAAAGAAATCCTGTCCATTCAAAGTAGAGCAAGTGGTGGCAAGGGAAGATGGCAGAGGGATTTACGTCTTAGCCCTTTTGAATGGTAAGGCAATCTCGGTCGCTTCCATTTATGGGCCGACGCCCCTCAAGCTGGAATTTTTTGCCTCGATAGAGAGGGACATAGCTGTTTTTCCTGTGCATCCCCTTATCATGGCAGGGATTGGAATACATTCTCTAATAATCAGGAAGACAGAATCCCACCTGCTAGAGGGCCTTTAACTAGGCTCAAATTGCCTTAAATAGGTTGCTAGAGGTTGCGGTTTGGTGGACCCGATCACGACCCACTCTAATGGGGGTAATACTATGACATTTTACTCAGCGAGCACAAGACTCAATCTCGAATTGATTTTTTCTGGTAAATAGGGAGGCATTGATGGACATTAGGAATATGACAACAGGGGTAGAACCTTTTCGGATCACTTCCGATTCAACTGATTTGGGAACCTAGATCAGGCCCTCCTAGACCGTAGACGGTGGAGATTAAACGATTCCTTAGTGATGGAAGCTGCAACATCGAGGGCAAGCTCAAGAGGCATTGTTAGAAATTATATCGACCATAGCTGCCCACGTTGCAAAATAAAAGTTGGCGGCCAACCTGTAAAGTGCTATATGCAGGAGTGGCCCAAGAGTTGGCAGCACAAAGAAGCAGGCAGAGGAGGGCAAAAGAAGAATTTATTCTGGGGGCAATTAACTTGCTGACGCCGCTGGAGGGGTCTACGGAGGAAATTGATAGGGAACTTAAAAGTCTTAGAAGGGAATGGGCGGATATTGTGTATGGCAAAGTAGATTTTTGGTTGGAAAAGATTAAAGCTAAATATTTATTGCTGGAGGATGTTCCCGGATGTCTGCTGGTGGCTAGAGTCAAGGAGTAGGAAGCGAGTAGAATGGTGACAACTATCCGATATGAGGGGCAGCTTATAACAGACTCCCGGGAAATGGCAGACGCTTTCGCGTCCTATTTTAAAGAACTTTATCAGCTTAGGAGCACAGAGGGGGAGAAAGAAATTATAACTTATTTGGAGGGAGTGTCTCTACCCATCTTAGATCCTGCTCAGGCTAAGGAACTGGCGGCTCCTATAGGAACAGCGGAGATTATTGAAGTGGTGAGGTCTCTGCCTGCTGGTAAAACACCGGGGCCAGATGGCCTTACAGCGAAGTTTTATCAGGCTCATATTCACACTATACTAGCTACGCTTCAAGAATTTTTTAATGCTATAATGCAGGAGGGAGTGGCTCACCCCCCATTATACCAGGTGTATATTACGTTAATCCCCAAACCGGACAAACCTAGGGATCTGCCCAGCAATTATAGGCCCATAGCATTAATGAATCAAGACATCAAGATTCTTACAAGAATTTTGGCCAGCAGAATTTGATGGATTGCCCCTAGCTTAATCAGCCAGGAGCAAGTGGGATTCATGCCAGGGAGGGGGGCGCAAGATGCTTGAGGAAGCTACACATATTCTGAATTTTGCATCGGACTCACAATTACCCTTAGCTCTGATATCTTTAGATGCCGAAAAGGCCTTCGATAGGGTCTCTCATCCTTTCCTCTTTGCTACAATGAGAAGATGGCTTCCCTGAGGGCCTGCTCAGAGGCATTAAGAATTTGTATGCTGCTCTGGCGCCAGGATTTTATGTAATGGCTACACTTACATGGAAATTCAGTTGGAGAATGGGACCCGTCAGGGATGTCCTCTTTCCCTGATATTATTCAATATCTATTTAGAGCCCTTGTTGAGACCAATTTATAATGACAGGCATATAAAGAGGGTGGAGATAGCAGGAAGAGAGTTAAAACTCTCAGTTTTACATGAGCGATGTACTTCTGCATCTACAAGATCTAGCGACTGGTTTTGAGAAGATAAGAGAATTAATAAAGCAATTTGCTAAAGTCTCGAATTATAAACTAAACTTGGCTAAAACTCAAATTCTCCCGTTGACGCATGCCGTACATATATAGGGTGGATTTTGCTCCGCTGAGAGTCCAATGGGTAATAGACAAGATCAAATATCTGGGTATTTGGATTACAGCGAATATTGAGATGGGGGCCGAAATAAATATGGAAGGGATTATATCAGCTATTCGGGGTGATTTAGTAAAATGGAATAAGCTCCCTCTGAATTTTATGGCCAGATTGGGGCTTATCAAGATGAATTTACTACCTAGGCTGCTATATCCATTGTATTTAGCTCCATATAGTATCCCTAAAATATGGTTTAAAATGATTAGGAAGCTACTTTCAGATTTTCTATGGAACTCTAAGCTTCCTAGGAAAAAGAATAATGTCCTACGGCTACCATATTCAGGGAGGATTAAACTGCCAGATCTCCACATATACTATGTGAGCGGACAGCTGGGTATGATGACTCGATGGGGTAGAAGCATTGAGGGGAGACTTATATCCCAGATTGGCTGTATTTGGAGATCCAAATGTTGAAAGATGCTGGCCTTTCTCCTGAGGGTACTCATGTATTAATATAGGCAAGTGTTTTAAAAAGGGGTTTGGGAATCCAATCCTGAAGGCGGCGGAAGCTTGGTGGTCACTTCTGACCCCGACTCAGAAAAAGGACCAAATGAGGGCCCAAGAGCAACCACTGGTGGGCAAGTCCAACTTTGTCATTGGGGGTCAAGTAATCAGGGGGAGGTGGGCTAAGCAGGTCTTGGGCCTGAAACTAAAGGATGTTAATCAGGATAATAGGGTGGTCCTCCCGATCCATTGTGAGGGGATGCGCTTTTTTCAATGGCTACAGTTTACACGGATGCTGGAGGGGGTGTTAAGGGGGTCAGGGGGTCCCACAGACTGCTCTTTTAAATGGGATATGCTGAAGGAAGTTGATCCGAAATCCAGATCCCTGTCAAAAATCTATAAAATACTTCTGGATTTTCTTAGTTCGAAATCCCCTATAACAGTTCCATACTGGGACAATGTGTTGGCCCCTCGAAGTCTTGACTGGGTCAATATCTGGGAAAGCAACAAATTTATAGCTATACCTAAATACAGGAGCCTGCATTTCTTTATTGTTTCTAATATATATTTTACCCCTGTGAAACTGTGTGATAGAGGCCTTAGACAGACAGACCTGTGTTTTAGGTGTGAGTCAGGGAGAGGAGATCTCCTGCATGTGTTGTGGGACTGTAGCAAAATATCTCCCCTCTGGGATGAAATTAAGAGACGGATGGACCCATTGCTAGATTACTCAGAATTTATAACACCAGAGATATGTGTCTTAGGTGATTTATCTCAAATCTCCGGTGTTACACCTAAATATCATCTATCTTTGATGGCTGCGGTAATTAAATCATTTGTGGTACAACACTGGAAGGATGACCAAACTTATGTTTATAGGCAATGGGCAGGAGATCTCTTGGGGCTCTGGGTAGAATAAAAGACATCTATACTCAGAGGGGAGAAAAGGGTTATATGCTAAAAGATGGCGGCTAGAGGCAATATACTCCCACCAGGGTGCATATGTCCAAACTCAGGTCTGTTTGTCGGGCTGCATTTAGCGGAAGAAATGTTTGCTGGAATGAGTAATAGACTTTTGGACACTAGAGAGTTTTAAGTGTCTGGTTATGGGAATGTATTTGATCGGGTAAGGTCTCTGGACAAAGTTACTAGCTAGATATTAGGGTCTGCTGAGCTAATATGGGGGGATGGGGACTCTCTCTCTCTTTCCAGGGTGCACAGAGGGGCGCTACTCTTCCAATCAGTTTGCTCCTAAAGAGGAGTCTGGTCTAGTGAGCAGTTATCGGGCTGCAGGGGGTTATTACTCGGGCTAATGGGAGGGGGTTAAGTTGGTATGCAGCCCTGATATTTTCATTTTTATTTAATATATTAATGAAATAGGTTTAAATTATAGTTGGTGGGAGTGGCGCTACCTGCTGTGTATGTATAGTTGGATTGTATATAGTTTACACAGTCAGTTTTGGATTGTGTGCCCTGGGGTTCCTGGTTTTTTGTTTGTCTTGTCACATATCTAGAAAATGAATAAAGATGTGTTTTAAAAAAAAAGTGGGGGGTTTACCTAATTCCGACAGGGTGGGCTCCCCGTTGGCAACAAGCTCAGAAACCGCAAAACCAGAGAGTTTGGGCCCCCATCGGCAAGTAAACACGGTGGGGGGGGGGTTTAACATTGTTTGTGAACATGGCGGCAAACCACCGCCATGTTCACAAACAATATCAGTGTGTGAAGATCCCACTCTGCAATGACGGGTCGCTCCCTCATTGCAGCGAATGGCTTATGCTGCAATGACGAGGTGGCCCCTGATTGCAGCAGCTGATTTGTCTCAAGTTGGTGGCATGCTGGCTGAACTAGTGTCAGCAGCAGTATGCAATGGCATTGGGGGATGCTGGACAACCCTTTAAAGGTAGTGGGGGCATTGGCCACAACAGTGCCGTGTCTCCACAACCTGCTTGTGGAGAAAGCTGCCGCAATATGTTTCTTGTGCATGCGCACAATCAACATAAAAATATGGTTGGCCAATCTGCTTTTTCTTACTGCTTTCCAAAACTTTGGTTCTTTCTTCCCCTTTCTATTCATTCTGCCTCTTCTCCGTTCTCTGTAAATTCTCTTCTTTCTGACTTTTGTCATCCTACCTGCAACTGCCTTTGACCCTTCCTCTTTTTCTCCATTCTCTAGTCTTGCCTCTTCTTGCTGTTCTGATTTTTGTTTTCTTTAGGTATATATTGAGGCGTTTTATTTTCTAGTTGCCTTCATTTACTGTTTTGCCTTTAATATTTATGATTCTGCTTATAATTACTGTATTATTGTATTTTACCTTATTTTATTATTTGCTGTCTCCTTATCCCCTCTCCCTAAGACTCATCTGGAAACAAGCTGTTGTCAGCTCAGTATGTATTTCCTGGTTAAACTTTTCAATAAATAAATACATAAATAAAATCACTGCTCAGTTCTACTGGCAGAATCGTCACCTCCACAATCACATAACAGAAGGCCTCAGCCAGAACCAGGGCTTCTGATTTACCTACAGCAGATTAAACAGCAGAGATTTTTCTAGTAAGCATGTGAGGACAGGAGGGGGATTTTTCATGGTCAGCAAAGAAAAAAATCAGAAATTAAAACTCTAAGTACTGCAGTGTGAAAGAAGATAATTATGAGGGCAAATAGCATTTAATTATTATTCTTTTTATTATAAGGCGGTTTTATGTTTAGTGCCTAGTTGAAGATTTTTAGTGAGTAGAGGTGGCAGCCATGTGTGTGATGGCAGTCAGGCATGAGTGGTTATCAGTGATTTTATTGTGAAGAGGTTACTGAATCTTTATCCAGTGCTGTTGTGCTGAGATAACAGCACGGATAAAGGTGTCCATCAGTCAATCAGGCTTCACAATTTTAGTAAATATGTTCTTATACAATTTTGTGCACATCCACACAGAACATCAAATAGACGTAACACAGAAACACAAATCACAGGTCTAAAACAATGTCTATATATCATGGTTCAGTGCCCTCTGCCACCTGGGTCAGCAATGGGGGCAAGAGCACCCATGTAAACATTTAAAGTCCCTGTACATTTACCAGTGCCTTGGCGCAGGGGGAGCAGGGTCACCAGGAAGGGTCAAATGGAGTGTTATTTTAGGGCAGAACAGGTAATAGGGAAGGCTAGCCATGACCCCTCTGTGAGTCTGCACTGACAATATCCTGGCAGCGGAGGCGCCCTCACTAGACACCATGGCAGTCATACCTAGGGCACAAAGGTGATGTCATGGAGCACGGCATACATGGCCCAGGAGTTCCATCTGGATGTGAACAGGTCAGTCTCCTCAAGGAAGTTAAATTTAATCTTTCCATTTTGTATGTCTCATTTACAGTACCCCTCCACAGACCCAGGTGTGTCTGTTGAGGGAATAGCCACTATCTCATTATGCATTTTCTGGCTGCTAGAAGCATAATTCCTGGTAAAAACTTGATATGTCTATCTCTTATCCCCGTGGGAATACATGTATGAGATGGCAATCTTATTGGGGAGTAAAGAACCTGTGAAACGGCCTTCACCAGATCTGCCAAGTAGTTTTGAAGGCTGGGACAGGTCCACACAATATGTGAGTGGGCAGCATACACCCCCCCACACACACACTTTCTCCAGCATGCAGCACTAATCCCCCCCCCGCCCACACACACACACACACACACACACACACACACACAAACACACACACATATTGGATGGCAATTGCTGGAGTATGAAAGAAATGGATTAGTTGCTTCTAGGCATATTCATGCCAGACTTGCAAGGAGGTTATCCTGCTGGTCTCATAGCACCCCCTCTTCCAGTTCTCTCTAGTGTGATTTAGAGCTCCCCCTCCCACTTATGGGCCACATATAGAATGTCCTTATGCTGTTTCCTGAAATGCTTTATGTACGACAGAGATAAGATGCCTAGTTATCTGGACTCTAATGAGCATTAATAAAGCTATTAGGACCGATGACTTTGTGTGGTCTTTAAGTTCTGGGGGGTGGGGGGTTTAGTTGCATGGAAGTGGCGTACTTGAATGTACCTAAAAAAATCCCTTCTGTCTGATCCAAATTGCTGCTGCAGCTCTTTGAAGGATTTCAGAGCATCACGCTGAGGTACGTTATATTTTTCACTGCCAGTCTCAGAAAGTGGAGTCACAGACACATAGAAACAGAAAGTGTTAGCAGAAAAGGACCGGTAGGCACATCTAGTCTGCCCTATTTCCCCGTCTAACTCTGCACTCTGGACCTTACTTGATCACAGGTATCCCTCCTCCCTCCTCTCTTATGTCTACTTATAATACCCATGTGCCTATCCCATGCATGTCTGAAGTTCTGCATTGTTTTGTCCCTCCCACCTCTTCTGGCAGGCTGTCCCAGGCATCTACCACCCTTTCTGTGAAGAAGTATTTCCTCACATCCCTCTTAAACTCCCCAAAGTTTCATAGCATGCCCCCATGTACTGGTGCTCCTGCTCCTTTGAAAGAGGCTCACCCTGCATGCTGTTCACCCCCGTGAGATACTTATAGGTCTCAGTCATGTCCCCTCTCTCTGCCCTTTCTTCCAGGGAGTACATGTTGAGCTCCAAGAGCTCCTCACATGGCTTCTCGTGCAACCCCCACCCCATTTTAGTAGGATTCCTCTGGACTGCCTCCACCCTGTCAATGTCCTTGCAGAGGTGCAGCCTCCAGAACTGGAACATGTGGGCAGGCACAAAGCCCTCCAGCTGTGCTAGGGGGCACGCCCAGATCAACTAGTGGGTCACACCCATGTCCTCCACCACAACCTGCCACCTCCTGGACCCTTCTGATCCATGGATTTTTATCTATCAGAGCCCATGTTCTGGCTTCCATGCCAAAGATGTTGGGAGCCATATCCCAAAAGGGCAAAAAGTTCCTCACTATTTCCAGCCATTGTGGGCCAGTCCCTATCGTATGCCGGTGAAAAAGTATTTGAAGCTGGGCTGTTGCATAATACATCCTAAAGTCTGGTAGACCGAGTCCACCCCTACATTTAGGCTGCATAAAAGTTCTGAACTTAATTGTAGGTTGTTTACCCAGCCACAGACAGCATGAGATTGTAACCTGACACTTTCTCCTGTGCGTAAGTGGGATCAGAAGTGGCATGTTCTGAAAAATATATAAAAATTGGGATAGGATCACCATTCTGATGGAGTCCACCCATTTCAGGGCTTGATTAACAAAGCCCAAATGTTGATGCAAAGGAGCCTGCATCAAACAGAATTGATGCAAGTGGCTCCCTATGTCAAAAGTTGCGCCACCCCTGATTTTTTAATGTGGGCTGTGTCCAACACTGGACCCCTTGTGCCAGACTGATCCTGCACCAAGGTTGCAAGTGACATGGAGGTGCACCATAAATCTAGAGGGTTTACGCCATGGCGGGGCTGCCATATCCCCCTAATATGGGAATCTGGAAGCCCCCCATGGGCGGATGGAGCCTGCCGTTAGACCAGCCCGGGACTGGTCTAACCTGTCATGCCCCAGTGCTACAGCCTTTTCTGGGTGAAGGGTGACCCTGTGGCCCCTTGGGGAAGGCACCCATACACCCCCTGACACCTGCTAGACCACCGCTGGAGTGGCTGGTGGTCAAATCAAATCAAATCAAACTTTATTTATAAAAGGCACCTTTCCAAAACCAAGGCGCCTGTACATAACATAATAAAATCAATAAATAATTAAGACAATATTAAAATTAATCCAGTCCTGCAACATTTAAAAATCATTATATGCAAGGCTAAAAAGGTGTGTTTTTAATGCCCCCTTAAAGCTTTGGATGGTCGGGCAATCTCGTACCTGACAAGGCAGAGAATTCCACAGGGTTGGGGCCATAAAACTAAAAGATCTGGCCCCAGAGGTCTTTAAGCGAACCCTGGGAATCTCTAGCAATCCCTCGTCAGTGGATCGGAGAGAGCGGAAGGGACAGTAGGGACAAAGGAGATCTTTTAGGTAGCTAGATCCCTGATCGTGTAGGGCCTTATAGGTCAGCAAACTGACCTTGAAGGTGATTCGCCAGCATATTGGCAGCCAATGCAGTCCACAGAGCATAGGCATTATATGACTGGACCTAGAGGAACCAGTCAATAGCCTGGCTGCCACATTCTGCACTAGTTGCAAGTGGCGAATATCAACCCCTGGTAGCCCAAGATAAAGGGCGTTGCAGTAGTCAAGGCAGGAGGTAATGAAGGCGTGGACCAAAGTAGAAAGATTGTCAGGATGAACCAGATGCTTCACCCGGGCGATGTTCCTCAGATGGTAAAAATAGGCTTGGACAACTGCCGACACCTGAGATTTAAGTGTCAAACAGTCATCAAACACAACACCCTGGTTCCACACCCGGTCTGAGGTAGTTAGCTGAACACCCCCAAGCCATAAACCCGAGGGAGATCCTGCCAACAAACCCACCTCCCGGTGACCTAGGTCCACAACCAACACCTCAGTTTTTTCTGGATTCAGCCGCAGCCAACCCACATTCATCCAGTCCTGGATTTCGGCCAGACAGTTGTTAAAGACCGAAAAGGCAGTATCTTGGCCAGGCACAAAGGACATGTACAGTTGAGTATCATCTGCATAGCAATGAAAACTCAGATCGTACTGCCTAATAATCGCCCCTAATGGCAGCATGTACACCGCAAACAAAATGGGCGCCAAAATGGAACCCTGTGGCACCCCACAGGATAGGGAGAATGATGCCGAGGAAAAAATCCCAGACACCACCTTCTGAGTCCTACCCTCGAGGAAAGATCGAAACCAACTGAGGACTGTACCAGACAGCCCACAGATAAACCTCAAGCACTCCAATAGCACACCATGGTCCACGGTGTCAAATGCTGCAGAGAGATCAAGAAGGACCAAGATGGAACGAGTCCTTTGATCTCTCGCTATTAGGAGGTCATTTAGTACCTGGACAAGAGCTGTCTTGGTACTATGTCTCTTCCTAAATCCGGACTGGAGAGAATCATAGACATTGTGGCTGGTCAAATGACCATCCAGCTGCGATGCGACCACCTTCTTAATAACCTTACCCACAAAGGGCAGGTTAGAGACAGGCCTGTAGTTAGCCAGACAATTCGGGTCCAAGGAGGGCTTCTTAAGAAGGGCTGAACCACAGCCTCCTTCAGAGGATTTGGAAAAATCCCCTCTCCAAAGGCTTCCAGACTATCTCAGCAAGGACCGGGCGATTTTATCCACACAGCCCACTAGGAGACGTGTGAGCCCGAGGTCAAACCACATTTGGACGCAATGATTGGATAACCATCACAATGTCACTGCTTGTGGGAAGGCTGAAGTCAGATCACACAAATTGGTGTCCGACATCTCCTGCCGACTGTCACATCTCCCATTAGGAAGGTCGCGAATATCAGACCTGATTGTGGCAACCTTATCTGAAAAGAATTGAGCAAACTCCTCACACCATTCTTGAGAAAAGGCTCTTCTGGACCAAAGACAGATTGGATTGCACAATCTGTCCACAGTCTGGAAAAAGCTGAGCTGGTCTATTCTGTGCAGCAGCAATCTCTGGACAGGAATTCTGCCTTCTTACGCGAGATTGCTGATTGATAGACCACATAATGGTCCATCAAACTAAGTTTGTCACAATCCAGGCCTGATTTCTGCCAGCACCTCTCTAATCTTCATCCGACTCTCCTCAACTCCCTCAGAGTCTCATCAAACCAAGGAGACCTGGGGCGAAGATTGAGGGGACGAACACGAACAGGAGCAATGGAATCCAGGGCCCCTGCTACCGCCTTATTATAGGCAAGTACCAAGTCCCCTGGGTCTATGCAATCACTCGGTAAACCCGATAGGTCCAGCACCGCCATCAGTCTGGTCAGTGGCAGGTCGAACTCCAACCCCCCCATGGTAGCACTGTTGTTCCCGCCATCTGTCCATGATGTTCCACTGTTGCCCAGTTGGAGGCAGTTCTCACCCCCTTCCCCTCAGCCTGACCCATCCCCTCCTGGAGTCTAGGCATGCCTAAGATGAACCGCCAGCCACCAGGTGACCAGCCAGCAGGTTGCCATCACTGTCATGGGTGCCACAATCCCATCCTGTGGCTTGTGGCATTCCTATCAGTTGTGCCAAGTCTTGGCCACAGCTGTCAGCTTGCAGCAAACCCAGGTACTTTTGTGCCAGGACCCTGTTTTTTATAAAATCGGGTGCAGTGTCCCTGGTGCACCCGAGTTTGCCACAGGTGGCGGATCAGCACAGTTTGCGCCACTGTTGGAAAATCAAGCCCAAAGTGTGCCACTGCTGTAAGTCAGTTGTTAGGTGTCTGGACAGCGGTCTGTAATTCACCTCATATAATCTATCCAGCTGGAAGGGGAGTTTAACATCCAGATATTTTATTTCACTGAGGTCCCAACAGAAGGGGTACTGTTGTTTTAATGTTAGTCTGGGTTATAATACACGGGGAGAGCCTCAGTTTTAGTCATATTCAATTTATAGGTTGAGATAGTGCTAAAGTGGTCTAAGATGCACAATACCTCAGGGAGTGCAGTCTCTGGGTTGGACACATAGAGAAGGACATCATTGTCAGAAAGAGCCACTCAATGTTCTCCGCCCCACTCCACATGGATGCCCATAAAAGTGGCGCATTTCAGACTGCCTGTGCCAGGGACTATATATAGGCGCAAACAAAGAGTAGAACACTGGGCACCCCACCAAGTGCCCCAACCAACTCAGAAGATTCTCGTGTGTGGCCATTTACCTTTATAAATGTTTGTGGAGAGTTGTGCACTCCCTGGAGTAGAGGAACAAAGGCTGATGGGAATCCATTCTATGCAATGCCAAAAGATAGTCATGACATCCTATCAAATGCCTTTGCAGAATCTAACCCGACTAAGAGTGAGAGAGTACGCTCACAGTGGATATGGCATAGGAAATGTAGAGTGCACCGGGTGTCTTCTCCAGTTTGTCTAGCCTGGATAAAGCTGGTCTTGTCATGAGGATCCACAACTGGTCGTCGACAAAAATTTTGTCGAACAACCAGACAGCGAAACAGACAGGTCGACCGCATTTTGCAGTCGGCTGCTGGTTTTGTACAAAAATGAGTGTTTTCTTCAGGGGGCTTTGCCCCTCAAACCCCCCCCCCACTTAGGATTCTCAACTCCAAGTCAGAGCTGATTTGAGGAGGTGCAGGACCCCTGACAGACAGTGCTGGGTTCCAGTGGGTTCCCTACAGTGCAGTGGTGCTGTAATCGCTGTATGGGACCGCACTGTCGAAATGTCACTGGATCTGTGGTATTCCTTGTCATGACGCGTCAGTGATGGTAATAATGGTTCTAACCTCTGGGTCAGGACTGCCATGAAGAATTGTATTCCGCATTTAACATAGATACTAGTTTGTGTGCAGTACAGTCCATGGGGTTCTTCCCTGGTTTGGGAATAACCAAGATGGAGGCATAGTGCCAGGGGCTCAGGATCTCTCCGTCCACCAGGACCTCATTGCAGACCTTCAGTGGGAGGGGGGAGCAGAAGACATTCTCACTGATTTTTATAAAGCTTTGTAATGTAACTATCAGGCTCGGGGGCTTTCTCGTTCTTTGCCTTATGTACCACCCCTCCAGTCCTGCCATCTGAATGGGGTTCATGAACATCTCGGACTGTTCAGGTATAAATTGTGGGAGGGTCAAATCCGTTAAAAAGGCATCCATGGTCTCCATGTTGTGGGGGCCTTTGGGGGTATAGAGAGCTGTGTAGAAGGTGCGGAAAGCATTGGCAATCTGCTACATCTCTCTAAGAGTTCGGCATGAAGGAGGGTGCATGAGACTGGCCACAGTGTGGCCTTGCTCTTCTGCTTCCTAAACCACAGCCCCTGATGAAGAGGCAGTGTGTCTTGAATGCCGGGGCAAGGTTGATTAATGTGATTTGTTTGTTGCACCTTTTTTTTTTTGAATAAATCTCTACTTTTTGAAGATCTTTGTGTGAACTGTTTTTTTATTTTTTTTCTTTTTCTTTTTTACTTAGTATGCTTTATCCCCTGTTGTCCAGTCTACCCCATAAGCCCCCAGTTCTTCTGGCCCCATTGTCTGACTGATTTTTTGGTATTCACTGGCTGCAGTGCCCCACAGCTTACCCCCCCATGGTGCAGCTGCCCTGGACCACTCCCCATTAGCCTGGGAGGAACTCTAGTACAGATACTAGGTGGTGAGTCTGGCAGGCTGTGCGGGGCCGGCAAGGAGAGCAGCATCATCCTATGACTGAGAGTTTTTCCATAGAGTTGCACCCCTCACCCATGCCATCAATGGCGCACCAAGCGTGCACATTCCCATGCACATCCAACCTGCCAGCATTGTCCCTCCCTCTCCATGCTCTGGTGTTTGTCTGCCACCAGTGGTCACCTGGGTAATGACATAGCACCAGGGGCATGTGTCCCCCTCCACCCAGAAGAGTAGAGTTTCCATAGGACACTCGATCCACCTCTCCACGGCTGGTCCTCTGATGTTCTGGGATCATTCCCGAACTTGGGTTGTTGGCATCGCTAGTGGTACCACTGTGCCAGTGGGCCAGCCCCAGTTTTCTTTTTTCTAGCCACTTCATTGCTGAACACTAGTGACCTGTGTAGTGCACTGCTTCTCCCTGCTATCTTCTGCCTCATCACCTGATGTGCTAGGAGCTTAGTGGCCTTGGGTCCCCTCACCTCATAATATCTGTGTCTTAAACAGGTCTAGGCTTTCTGATAAGTGCATGCCTAACCTGAACTACATGGAATTTAACAAACAAAAGCCCACTTTATAAGTGGGACAGCACACCCCAGGGTGTGTAGTCATAAGAGAATAAAGCACTCCTCATGTGGTTCCAGCACTCAGCTATGCCTCATGCCTCACAACCACCTGAAGTGTGCATTATTCCCTTATGACCCTAAATCCTATTGTGTGCTATCCCTTACATGATTGCTGTGCTCTTTTTGAATTATACGGGCTGGCAGTATAGCCTAGAGGTTAGAGGAACAAGGTGTGAATGAGCTTGATACATGCAACAGACCAGACCTGAGTGTGATTCTTACAACCTCCACTTGCATGCTGTGTGACTCTGAGCAAGTCACTTAACCGCCCAGTGCTCCTAGGTCGCCCCTGAAAACAGGCACTTGTGCCTATTGTGCCTTACCCAGTTACCAAAGACTAAAATAAATAAAAATAAATAAATATACATTACGCTAAATGCATAATCCTAAATCCTGCTGCAGTTTCTGTTTAAGCACACCAGAGGTGTGCCACTTTGAGGATTCACAGTGAATGGGTGGGCTACTCTGCAGAAAAGTTTTTTTGCAGATGAATTTAGTCACAGTCTGAGTAAATGTAGCTACAAAAAAAGTTGTCTTTTCAAAGACAATCTTTATTTAGTAACCACATAAAGAAAGCAGCTTTTTACCTACCCTCATCCCCAGCAGCATGTCCTTAAAAACAAGCCAAAATTGAGAGCAGCAGTGTGGCAGAAGGCTGTGCTCAAACATGCGTTCTCGGCTTCAACATCAAGTTCATTATTCTCAGAAAGACTTCTGGGGCCTAATATTTGAAATAGCGCAAAGTGGAGTGCAAAACTTTGCACTATGCCTTGCGATTGCCCAGGAGCCCAAGGATGTTAGATTCAGCCGAACAGTGCACCAGTGCTATTCAACTGAATATAGCCATAGCGGCACAGTGCTAATTATGTGGCTTCCCCACACATGGATCCCAATGTACCACCAGAGTGGATAGCACCGGAGCGCTATCTGCAATATTAAAAGGGACTCATGCAAATGAGCCCATTGGGTATGCAAGGTGCTAAGGGGCCATTTGCATGCCCATTATGGGTTCATTTGCATGGGTAGCGAGGCAGATTAGCTCGGCACTGCCCCCAAATTGCCTGGTCCCCGATGTGTAGATGTCCCTGGTGCTAGTGGTTCCCCCCTCGCTCCAATCACCAGCTCATATTGTAATAAAAAATATCCCTGGTGCTAGTGGTATCCCTCTTGTAGGGGGTTGGAGGAAGTAGGCTGTTGGTTAACTAGGATCCATAGCTTATCCAATAGGTAGGAAATGGGCAGACTGGGTGGGCCAGCGGTCCTATCTGCCATCAAAGTCTATGTTTCTATCACCAGCCCATACTATAATAAAACATATCCCGTAGTAGTGGTCCCCTCACACAGATTGCCAGCCCGTACTGTAATAAAAAAAAAAATCACTGCTGTCCAGTGGTCCCCCAGAACACCAATCCATGGTACCACTGCTGGCAATGCCATAATTCCTGGTGTCAAGCTGCCCCTCATGACTGCACCGAACACCTACCCCCCCAGTCACCTTACCAGTCCCCTTGGTGCTGTAGGTGTATATGGCAACTGGCGCAGCCCTCCTCACACCTCCTCAGCTGGTGACCATATGTCCAGGCAGGGAGTGCACCTCTAATTTGTAGGACAGGGTGACATGCCCTGTCCTATAATTAAAGGGCATGCATCTGCCTGGACATATGGCAGCCGAGTAAGAATGTATGAGGAGGGTTGCGTCGGTTGCCATATGCACCCGTGGCACCAAGGGGACAGGTGAAGTGACTGGGGGTGGTGTTTGTGCCATGGTGGGGGATGCTAGATGCCAGGGATTATGGCATTGTAAGTGATAATACTGTGGACTGGTGCCCGAGGTGTGAGGAGGTATTTTTCAGGTATGTAAGTGAAAAGAGAAGGACCAAGGGAGGGATAGGAAGGCTTAGGAAGAAAGGAGGGTAGTGTGTGGAGGGGGACCAGGAAAGGACATCTTGAATAAGTACTTTTGTTCTGTATTCACAGAGGAAGGGGAAGGAGAGGACCACAGATAAGGCCAGGAACATCAAAAGGAAGGTAGACACTAGTCCATTTACAGAGAGAGGGTTCTGAGGGAACTCACAAATCTGAAAGTGGACAAGGCAATGGGGCCAGAAGGGTGCATCTTAGAATATTGAGGGAGCTCATGGAGGTGCTGGTGGCACCTCTGACAGCCCTGTTCAATCACTCACTGGAGACAGGAGTGGTTCTAGAGGACTGGAGGAGGGCAGAGGTAGTCCCTTCACAAAAGTGGAAGCAAAGAAGAGGCCAGCAACTATAGGCCAGTCACTCTGACTTCAGTAGTAGGGAGAGTAATGGAATCACTACTGAAGGAGAGGATTGTGGAATATCTGGAATCCAGTGGCCTTCAGTATCCAAGGCAGCATGGATTCACGGAGGCGGGACTCGTGTCAAGCAAATCTGATAGATTTCTTTGACTGAGTTGCAAGGGAATTGAATCAAGGTGGAGCGGTGGATGTGCCTACCTAGATTTCAGTAAGGCATTCGACATACTTCCACATAGGACACTCATAAACAAGTTGGGAAGATTAGGAGTGGGTGCTAAGGTGATAAACTGGGTGAGAGAGTGGTTGGAGGACAGGAGGCAGAGGGTGGTGGTAAATGGAGTTCACTCCGAGGAAGGGATGGTGACAAGCAGGGTGCCACTAAGATCAGTACTTTGACTGGTCCTCTTTAAAGTCTTTATTAGAGACATTGCAGAGGGGCTAGAAAGGAAGACATGCCTCTTTGCAGATGACACTAAAATCTGTAATAGGGTAGACACTCTGGGGGGGGTGGAATAGTGATCTAGGAAAGTTAGAGGAGTGGTCAAGGGTATAACAGCTAAGTTTCAATGCAAAGAAGTGCAAAATCATGCACTTGGAGAGAAACCCTGTGGCAGAGTACAAAATGGGGGAGTATTTACTACCACAAAGCAGGAAAAGGATCTAGGAGTAATCATATCTGATGACGTAAAGGTGGCCAGACAGTGTGACAAGACAGTGGGAAGAGCTAGTGTGATGCTAGGTCGCACAAAGAAGGGTACCGCCATCAGAAAGAGAGAGGTGGTGTTACCACTGTATAGATCACTGGTGAGACCTCATTTAGAGTACTGTGTCCAGTTCTGTGAGACCACATATCTGGAAGGACAGAGACAAGGTAGAGGCCTTCCAGAGGAGGGAAACAAAATGGTTCAGGGTCTGCATCACAAGCCCTAGGAGGAGATTGAAAGACCTCAACATGTTTATTTATTTAATTTTGGTAACTGGGTAAGCCCACTGAGACCATGACAGTCCGTTTTTCAGGGGCAACCCAAAGTTATTTACACACAGTAGAGGTACAGAAATAGACAGTAGCATTGTAGACAGTGACACATTCTGTGAGACTCTTTCTCACTTTACAACATTCACTTGCAGCAACTGTTCACAAACCAATGAATAAAGTCATCTTTACTTGACATTTGTTAATCCATGTAAGACAGTTTAGGTTACAGATAATCACATAAAGTACATTGTGTGCTAAGTATATGTACAACCTGGAGGAAAGGAGGGAGAGGAGGAATATGATAGAAACCTTCATATACCTCAGGGGTGTAAATAAAGTTCAAGAGGGAAGCATTTTTCAGGAAAAAGTACTCAAGAACAAGGGGACATGCTATGAAGCTGGAGGGGGAGACTCAGGGGAGATGTGAGGAAGTACTTCTTCACAGAAAGAGTAGTGAATGCCTGGAACAGCCTTGCAGCGGAGGTGGTGGGGGCAAATATGGTAACAGGCTTCAAGAATGCATGGGATAGGCATAAGGGAACCTTAGAGGTAGAGAAAGGGGGGGTAAAGACGGAGATCAAGTAGGGTCTGCAGTGTTACAGTAGGTAGGGAAAATGGACAGACTAGGTGGGCCAAGCGGTCCTTATCTGCCAGCAATATCTATGTTTCTATTACCAATGGATGCCAGGGACTTTTTTAATTACAGTACAGGCCAGCGATCGGAGGGAGTGGGGACCACTAGCACCAGGGATATTTTCTATTACAGTACGGGCTGGCGATCGTGGGCACTATCTCCAGGGATATGCTTTATTATGGTATGGGCTGGCAATCGGGGGGACACCACTATCACCAGGGATATACTTTACTACGGTACAGGCTGGTGATTGTGGGAGCACTACCACCAGGGACATGTTTTATTACAGTATGGGCCGTGATGGGGGGGACCACCACCTCAGGGATATTTTCTATTACAGTATGGGACGGTGATCGGAGGGAAGGGGCCCACTACCATCAGAGATATGTTTTATTACAGTATGGGCTGGCAATCAGGGGAAGACCACTAGCACCAGAGATATGTTTTATTACAGTATGGGTGGGTGATAGGAGGGGGGACCACTACCACCAGGCATATTTTCTATTACAGTATGGGACAGTGATGGGGGGGACCACTACCACCATGGATATTTTCTATTACAATATGGGACAGTGATCGGAGGTGGGGAAGGGGGGACCATTACCACCAGAGATATGTTTTATTACCATATGGCCTGGCGATCAGGGGGACGACCACAAGCACCAGTGAGATTTCATTGTACATTACAGGCTGGCAATCGATGGGGGGATGCCAGGGACCACAGAGGGCAGATGTGCTCCCCCAGTGGCTAACCGACTAGATGGCTGCATTACCTACAGCAGCCACCAGGGTTGACAGGAGTAAGTTGGGTTTTGCTTGGCATATTGCGCTCACTAAAAGGACTGCGCTTAAACCATTTTGCACAGCACAAAGCTGCTGAATATGAGGCAGCATGAATATTCATGACCATGCCAGGCTCCTTGCCCACCTGCATACATTATGTTAAGTGCTAACCCTCTTTGCCTCTTTGCCCGCGCAACAGTTCCTTTTGAATATGGGGATCCAGTGCAAACCCCAGTTTGCGCGGGCAAAGACCTGTTAGCACCCACGCAAACTTTTGAATATTGGGCCCCTGACTTCCAAACTCAGCAATGTGGCTTACTTAAGTTTCACTTAAGTTTCACAATAACTTTTCTTTGCCAAAAAATGTTACAACCTTTACTTTCAGTTTTTTGGAACCACTGCGCCAATGACGTCTGACTTTTAGCTATGTCACACACACATATGCTAACATTTCACCAGTAGCTTCTTCAGAGTTTATTCAGAGTAGCCCACCCATTCACTCTCAATCCTCAGAGTGGCACACCTCTGGTGTGCTTAAACTGGTTTTGTGTTTACGCCAGGTGGAGCATCTGAACTCCTGCGAACAACAAACACTCTATTCTGCACTGTCCTGCGTGTTTGCTCTTCTTTTCTCTGCAGTACAACATGGAGTATAGAAAGGGCCTGGTAACAAACAGGATTTGTTGGGGGAAAGTGGGGGAGCTGGTGAAGGGGCACCAAAGAGGATTCCATTCCACAAATTGTATTTCCATAGCTGCACCTGTTTAGGCTCTAAGCTGCAAATCTGGAGACCTGGGTTTGAATCCCACAGCCTCCACTTGCATACTGTGTGACCCTGAGCAAGTCACTTAACTTCCCTGTGCTCCCAGGTCTCACCTGTAAACAAGCTTTCAGCTTAGTGTGCCACTCCTGGTTAAACAACTGAAAAAAAATAAAAGTATAATATATTTTAAAAGCAGTACAGGGTGAAAATGCACATTGGTAGGATAATGGATCAATAGCAGACAGCAATAGCAGTGTTAATAATTTACACTTTATGTTCCAGTTGTGCAAGGTGTTATAATAGTACCATCATATGTGTGGGATAGAGTGCCCCTGAGCAGTATAGGATGACCCCCACCTGAAGTGGTGTAATTGAGAGATGTCAATGCCATTGTGCAGTGTGAGGAGCATCCTCCTTGTAGGATAAAGTGGACTTTTTGATTTAAAAATAAAGAATGTCTCTCCTAATCAGGGACAGCTGTGAGGTATGAATCCCAGTGAATGGAATAGAACCCTCTGTGTGTGGGAGAACAGGAGCCTACAGTATATGGCAAAAGCAAGATTTCCCACCTAAGGAAGCTGAGTTGAGAAGTATGAATCCCACTATGAAATGTGGATATCTTTAATACATGGGACAGAGGGAGAATTGGTGAGGTACTAAGAGGGAAATCCCACTTAATATGGGATAGCTGAGAAATTGAACATGTCACTCTGCTGATTGCATTTCTTTGGAAAGCTTAAAAGGGCATCTAGTGAAAAAGTGTGCCCTAGATTTCAGATTCCAGCCCTTGTAAGCTGCTTATCCCTTGGAGGTAAATGAGGCGACAATAACTTATGTGGGCGGAAGGTCTCATCAGCTGAGAAATCCTTGTAAATCACCCGTTGGTGTGAAAAGCCCCACGTGCGGCACAGATGGAGAGTGGCCCAGTTGAATCCCAAGGGAGGCAGGTGCTTCTGGCTTTGCCCCAGCCCTAGCTCATGGGGATTACGTACCTCCTATGGAGTCTGGTATGTTGACAGCAGCTGGGATGAATCTCAAGACCTCCCACTCTACTCTTGCTTGGCTTTCTCTGTATGCTTATTGCTTGCTACTCTGTATCCCTGTGTATACTTCCCAGTCATTGGCCATTAGAATGGGGGATGAGTGGCCCTTTTTCGTCTATCTATCTATCTATCTATCTATCTATCTATCTATCTATCTATCTATCTATCTATCTATCTGTAGTACAGCTGCAAGTTTAGTTTTATGGTGAATCAAACACCTTAAACTGGGAGTGTTCTATTCTTACAGACTCTTGCAAACTTTATGGAGCCAAACGCAAACTTTTAGTCAAAGTGGCATGGACCAGTTGAACTGGCAAACAGTTGAACCATGGTTCAATGTGCTACATGCTCCCTAGCTCACATGATGGTCAGTAGAGCAGACAAAGGCCATGCGGTCTTGTTCTGGTGTCAGTTTGGCACTCAGCAGCAGCAGCTGAGGTCACTCACACACTGAGTTTCAGGCTGACGGAAGCTAGATGGAGATCTCTGTACCTGATTACTAGTTAACTAGGTTTCAATTGAAAATTACTTTGAAAACTAAACGCCTGATCAAAAAAACAGCAGCAGCAACCTTTTATCTTATCATTAATCCAAGCAATACCTGTATTTAGTTTTTGCAAAGCTTGGGGTGTGTGTGTGTGTGTGTGTGTTCGCGCGCTCGCATGCATGCACTTGTGTGTGCTGTGCTGGCCTATAGTGCCTAGCGGGAGAGTAGGGGTGAGGCTCCTGACAGTGGGATCAGAGTGCAGCAAATAGGTCTGGGCTACCAGCCTGCCAGTGCCAGTTATTAGTTATATATTTTTTTGCATTACAAAAATGTGTATAGATACAAATAAAAATGCAAAATGTTTTTGCTCCAGGATATGAGTGCGTGCTTGTGTGTTTGTGCATGTGTGTTTGTACATGCTTGTGTGTGTGTGTGTGTGTGTGTGTGTTGTGTTTGTGCATATGTGTGTGTGTGAACTGTGTAAGCCAGCCCCACAGACGGTAGTAAGTGGGTCAGGACTGGCAGCCTAGTCAAGCAGCAATGCAGCAGAGAGAAAGACATGGGGGCATGCAGTCAACCAGAATTAGAAAAGAAAAGGCCAAGCACAGTCCAGTTAGACAAGCCCCTCCAAGGAAACAGGACAAACAGCCCATAAAGTATCACCCATAATCCATACCACTCCCAGTGGCACTGCAAGGGCTTGGGCAATAATAATTGTGAAAACAGAAAAAGGGGCAACAAGCATTGGGTGTGGTGGGGTAGGGGAATATACTGGTTCAGATGAACATGAGGACAGAGATGTTCAGGCATTAATGGTGGTAGCAGCAGAAGCAATTCTGGGAAGGAGGAGGAGAATCAGGTCAGACTTAGGATATGTAAGAGATCAAACAGACCGACTGTGTTTTCCAAAAGAAAAAGAAGATATCGGGCTAAAAAAGTGTGTTAAACTATTGTTAAAAAGCAGTGGTGAAAGGAAAGAAGTATCTCAGCTTTTATTTTTTCATTTAAAAGAAAGCTGTCCTTTGCAGGGGCTACTGCCCTGCAAAGCTTACCCTCTGATTTAGCTTTTGTGAGAAAAGCATTTTTTTTCTCGTGCCGCAAAGTAGTTTAACGTAATTATGAAAAGTCTGCTACCTGGAGGTATGGTGGATGCTGGGGCAGCTCCATTAACTGTAAAGGTGGGGCGCTGCAACGTGCGCTTCAACAGTATGCAAGTGGTGGCTGTAAGATTCAAGCCAGTCCTCCAGATTTGCAGCTCAGTGTGTTTTACCCATAGGTGCCGATTCCATGGATGCTTGGGTGCTCAAACACCCACAAAGTTGAATTAAGCACCCTCAATCTTTTGAGGGTAGCCTGCAAAAAAATATTACTTGGGAACCTGGCCAAATAAAAAATACTACCTACTGGGCATGAGCACACACAAAAGTTCATAACAGTTGGTACTCCTGGTTTAACCACTACACTATACTACTTCCCTGGACACAGTAGAGCTGGAGAAGTTGGTTCGTGAACCTTTTCACCCTGAACTGGGGTGAAGATGGATGTGGAAGAAGAAGAAGGCCATAGTAGACAGCCCACAAAACTAAGAGTACATCTAGGAGACCAAATCGGTGACGTTGATGTTGTAGTATTTCTGCAGAATGGAGAAAAAAATCATGATGGGCCTTAAACTGTATCTAAGGACAAGTTCGGTCTGGATAAAAAAGGTACACAGCTGGGAACATCTAGAATGACAAGGCATTTGCTTTAAGTCACATAGGTCTGAGTAAGAGAAGGGGTGCCAATGTATGATTCCACCATCAGCAGGAGAGATGATGATTTGCAGGGAGAGGAATATGAAGGCAGAGAGGAGGAGGAGAAGGAGGAAGGAAGTCATCACAATTTAAGTGGCAGCACAAACCCATCATCCAAATGTTCTTTAGCCCACTGACTCTCCCACACCTCAGAGAGCCAAATTGCCATTCGCCTCCACTCCAAGGCCAGCAAAAGTGGGATCCAGCCATCTGGTTGACCCCTAAAAAGTAAAATGAGTCAACCGTCTTTGATTAACTCTCTGCTCTGGGAGAGAGCCAGAATATAGAAACCTTAATAGGCTCAATGCCAAAAAGTTAACAAAAGCAACTGTGGAAATTAAAGCCACTGATGTGCTGCTATCTTTTTTATAAGCAATTAAGGGTTTCTATTGCTAATGCAAGTTGCAGTGCCAAGGTACGAAGTGTCAAGCTGGATGTACTTCTCCACAATGGCTCTTCCAAATTTGTATCAGAGTCTTTGCAATATTTTGTCCCATATACTGAGATAGAAACATAGAACTTGTCAGCAGAAAGAGAATGCTTGGCCCACCCAGTCTGCCCAGGTGTTCCCTACCTATTCTACCTCCACAGACCCTAACTGGTCTCCAGTGACCCTCCCACCTCCCTGTCTCTGTTCTAATATGCCCCTGTGTCTATCCCATGCATACTTGAAGCCTTCCACCATTTTAGCTTCCCTCACTTCAGCTGGCAGGTGGTTCCATGTGTCTACCACCCTTTCAGCGAAGAAATAGTTCCTCAATTCCTTCCTGAACTTGCCCCCCTCTAGCTTCATTGCATACCTCCCTAGTGTTGGAGCTTGTCCTCATTTAAAAAGAGACTCCTTTCTGCACCCTGTTCACCTCTGTAAGGTACTTGAAGGTCTTGATCATGTCACCTGTTGCACTCCTCATCTCCAGGGTGTACATGTTGAGATCTCTCAGTCTCTCCTTGCAGGGCTTACCCTTGCAACCACTGCACCATTTTGGAAGTCCTCCTCTGGACACCCTCCATCTGGTTTATGTCCTTTCTGAGGTGCTGTCTTCAGAACTGGACACAGTATTCCAGGTGGGGGCATACCAGAGAGCTATACAGTGGCAGCACCACCTCCCTCCTCCTGCTGGTGATGCCCCTTCCTATGAACCCCAGAATCCCACTAACCCTGCCCATGGCCTTGTCACACTGTGCTATCACCTTGAGGTCCTCTAATATAATAACTCTAAGATCCCTTTTGATTGACAGCGCTGTCAATCAATGAACGTACACTGTATAATGTACATGCTCCTTGACAGCTCAGTTGGTGGCTGGCCATAGTGGTGAGAGAAGGGCTGTGCCGGTCACCAGCTCAGGGTTGGAATGGGGGAAGTGGGATGGTGGGGCACTACCTGCTTGGTTGGGGGGGCTGCTAGACCACCAGGGAATGGATTACATTAATTTTACAGGGGATCAGGAGAGGGGGGATGTCCGCTAGCCTCCAGGGAGTGTTTTTCTCTAATCATACAGGGGATCAGGATGGTGGGAGGGACCACCAGACAAAAGGGAGATACATTTATTCTTATTGGGTTGGGGAAGGGGACCACTGAACACCAGGGATAACATCTTATTGTTCTCGGGCTGGTGATCTGTGGGAAGGGGACCACTACCACCAGGAAACTATTTATTTCATAATTGGCCAGCGATTGGCGATTAAGGAGGTGACCACTAACCACCAGGGAAGAATTAGATTCATACTCCGGACCGGTGATTGGAAACTACCACTGGCACCAGGGACTATTAATTTTTCTAGGACTGCCAATCAGAGATGGGGGCACTGGCAACAGGGTCTATTTGTTTTTCCTAGGACCGGTGCTTGGAGACCACAGGGAGGAGGGCACTGGCAACAGGGTCTATTTGTTTTTTCCTAGGACCGGTGCTTGGAGACCACAGGGTGGAGGGCACTGCAATAGGGACTATTTGTTTTTACCTAGGACCAGCGATTAACAGGAGGGGAACTGAGCCACCAGAGAAGAAGTAACTTCATACACTTGGACCAGTGATGGGAGGGGGGCACCACTGCAGTACCTCCACCAACCACTAGGGTTGCATGGGTTTAAGGCAAGGTCTCAGTTGGCGGTATTTGCTTTATGCAAGGGAGCCCCAGAAGAAATCCTTGTGCAAAGCAAATAGTTTGTGAATTGGACAGTACCTATTTTCATGTTCCTTCCCCCCTCATTTGCATTGTGGCCCCTGCCACATTTTTCCCTGGAACAACCCGGTTTGAGAGCAAACTGGGTTTGTGAATACCAACTCAGTGCAAAACCCAGTTTGCACCACACAAAATCAGGTTTGTGCCGGGCAAATTTTTTGAATGTAGCCCCTAACCTTTTATTGCTGGCCCTCACTGTCCTCCCTGGGCTAATTACAGTCACAGATGACTGTATTTAGTCCCTGGAGAAAAGCAGAACCAAAAACATCTGATCAGAGATGATAAATTCTCTAACATGCACTGCAGGCTATTGACATCTCCCACTGCTACCTACTGCTCTGATGTCAGTTGCAAGGGATTCTGGGATTTGTAGTAAAAGAAGATGTGAACCTACAACTAAGCAAAATTAGTTGGATACAATCTACTATACTACAGCAAATAGTGAGTAAATCAACGTTTTTGCCAGCAAAGTGCACTTTGGGACCGCCCCCACACTTGAGTGTGGGGTCCTTTGTGCTGACTGTTCCCCTTTAACATAAGGAAGCTTGCTCTAGAGTCAATGCTGTTGCTAAAAACAAAACAAACATCATCAGTCAATGATAAGCCAATGTGAGAACAGCTGTATAACTATATACAGTATAGTTCACATTAAATTGTCATGGCAATCCGTTGGTTTAGCATTGTTTTTTTTAAATTTGCAATGTATTAGTAGCTCCCATTGCATTGTTTTCAACACTTAATCAGCTCAAAGCAACTTTTTAAATGGTTTCACAACTCAGCTGGAATGCATCTGCAGTTGTGTCCAATACTAAGTGAGACTGACTTGCATCTGTTAGGCAACAGTTTTTGTCAGGCTTTGTGCTAGATTCAACCAACAAGGCTGATGCTGCTCATTGAGAAATGTAAAATCAGCTCATTGTTGGAACAGTTTAATATGAATTGTGCTGTAGCTTGATTAATAAGCAGGCCCAGAAATGGCTCACACTCAGCAGTACAGGATAAAGTGCTGCCTTGGGGCAAAGCAAACCCCTCAAACCAAAACCAAGCAACAGGAACGAAGACCCAGCCGGTCGAAGCACCGAGGAAACTTGTTAGTGTTATGTATCACTGATTCTATTTGTGGATTTTGTCCACTAAATATACCTTTTGCAGCATTTATTTGTCCACTCTGTTTTTGTGCATCTCTTCCCGTTGCTTGCTTGATTAATAAGACCAACAAGTCATGATCTTCCAAGTCAGAGACGTCAGCAAACAAAATGGCGCAGAACTAAATGAGAACATCACACTGGCAGATGTAGATGAGCCGCTAGTATAATGGGATGAGACAAAGACCTCTGTCTCTCTTTGGCAGAGGTAGCTGTTACCTTAGTTGTCCACCCTCATGGGTATCTTTAGTGCTGCAGGCAAGATAGTCAGCAACAAGGAAATGTACATTTCCAACAAAAAGGCAGAGATGCTCACTTTTTTAAATTCACGCTTTTATTGCTTTTATGAGATGCTCACTTTTTAAAAGTAAACCAATCTATTTTTAACAAGACTGCCTCCACACCCAAGGTTTATGGATGATGAATCTCTTACGCTGTCTGCCATGACATAGGAAGGTGAAGAGGCTGACGGTTAGGGCTTCTGTGTCCATTAGTTATATTACTAGTAGCACAAGTTCTTCTTCATGCTGTCACTGCTGTCTTTTCTTGGCCTAGGCTGCTTCACCCTTGCTCAGTTTTTTAATTGGCTGTCATGCCTGGCCGGGTAGCTGCTCCCCTCCTCTTGCCGCTCAATGCTCAGTAAAATTATCCATCCACCTTTCAGTGTCTGACCCACATGTCTGTCTGATTTGATCATTTGAGATACACCGGAAGTTTTTATGGTGTCTGGTTTGTCCTGTGGAGCTCAAGTCTAACTCTTGGAGAGTGAGACAATTCTTTTGACTGGAGGGATTATCCCATGTTTACTGGTCCTTTACACAATCAGAAAGGCCAAATGGTGGAAATGGAAACAAAAAATCTCTGGGAATCCCACCATCTTTGACGTAGGATGTAACACTTCTAATAGGAGTCTGGGGTATGTTTTCACAACAAAATGTAACATTTTCACAATTTCAGTTAAGGATTTTGTGGATTTGTGTGTGTGTGTGTGTGTTGGGGGGTGCATTTTACAAATGATAAATCTGTTTCATGATTTCAACCAATCAGTGCACAGAGTCACTGTCCCTCTTATCCTGCTTACACTGATCTCTCATTCAGGAATATAGGAGTGGAGCATTCCACTTCACAGCATGGGGAGGACAACATCATTTACATTTTTAAATAAAAAAAAAAACTCATGACATTTGGGAAGCCAGGCCCACTCAGCTTTACTTCGCTGTCCTCTCACCCAAACCTCATGTTCAAAGTCTCTTATACCATGAAAGACACCCCACAAAGGCCCTATTAACTTATAGCTGCTGTCCCTTCCCATTTTGCTCCTGAACTGAGTCAGATTTTAAATTTACTCCCAGAGTTCCTGTGTTTCCCTCCTCACCACCACCAGCACTGCAAGGCTAGATTGTTCCAGCTTTGTACTGCGGAAACATTTTATGAGAACCTTGCTGACCAGTAGCCTCTCATAAATGGGCTGTTTCACCCTTGTCATCAACCTTTCAAACAATTATAAAAATTTAATTTGTGACAAAGTTGACCAAGTACACTGTCCAACGCATATCCTTGGCATAACGTGAAACCTTGTCCACACTTGACAGTGTCTGAATGGATGATGTTTTTGGAATTAGTAGCCTTGATTGTGGGCAGCGACCCCTTGTTTTCAGATGTTTGTGCTCACACAGTCCTTAAACAAACATTTAATTTTTTTTGCCAAAGTTGGCAAAGTACTCTGTGTCCAACATATATCTCTGGCATAGCCTTGAGCTTTGTCAGTGTCTTCAGTTTTGGAACCAGTAGTCTTCTCATCATTAGGTGCTTCTGCACCATTCTGATGTTTTATGTTCTTCATTTGCTTGGCAGAAAGGAAACGTCTCTCACATTACATTCTTAACTGCAACACAATGGTTTTCTATAGTCAAACCAGGCTGAACTAGTTTAAAAGTAAGTGGACTTTGGAGAACTATGCCTGGTTTGATGGGCCATTGTTCACAAGATCAGAGTTTGAGAGGATCACGCACTCTAATAATTTTCATGCTCATATAATGCTTACAGGCAATCATACTCTTAGCACGCATGCATACAATGCAATGATACATGTGGAACAGGAAAAAATACAAAAAGAAGTATAAAAGACAAAGTAAATATAAATAAACAAAACAGGAAATGGAATTTTGTGTGTACTAGTGCCAGACGTTTAGGAAACAAAATAGATAATATACGGGCATTAGTGGCAGTAAGTAAATTAGATATAATAGCAGTGATGGAGATGTGGGCCACAATGCACCATGATTGGGAGTTATTAATTCCAGCATACTCATTGTTCAGAAAAGATAGAAAATGAGTGAAGGGACATTCTGGTAGGGGGTAGGGGTAGCGTTGTACATGAATGACAACATCTAGGCAACAGAAACTGTTGACAGCCAAAACAGTGCAACAGTTGAAATATTATGGGGTACAATCAATTGCAACAAGACACAGAGAAATTAGGGTGGGCGTAGTATGTAGACCACCCTCTCAGCAGGATGAAACAGACAAAGAAATGATGGACTGGATTAAAAGGTTTGCAGATGAAAGGGAAGTACTATTAATGGGGGATTTTAATATGCCTGATGTCAACTGGATAATCCTATCAGCTATAAGTGAAAACTACCATAAAATAGAAGAGGAGATGCAGGAGGCATTCCTAACGTGATTAGTGAATGAGCCAGCTAGGGGAAAAAGCTACATTGGACCTAGTATTCACAAATGGGAATAGGACAGATAATACCAGGGTTTGAGAACCACTGGAAACAAGTGATCATGTAACAGTTTGGTCTGAAACACTGCTAGAGGTTAGCATAAGAAAATCAGAAACAAAAATAGTGGATTTCAGGAGTTTCAGGTTTGTGGTGCCATGTTAGTGTAAGGAAAATCTAGTACACTTTTAAATAGTAATACCTTTTTTTATTCTTTGGTAACCAGTTAAGGCCCACTTGGCACAGTGCCTGCTTTCAGGAGTGTCCCAGGAACACTGGGAAGGTTATGTGACTTGCTCAGGGTCACACAGTATGCAAGTAGAGGTTGTGGAAATCAAATCCAGGCCTGCTGGATGTACCAAGCTCATTTACAGCTCATTACTCTAACCTCTAAGCTATACTGCCAGTCTTTTATTAGACTAACTGAAACATTTTTACATGAGCTTTTGAGCTCTTCCAGGAGATGGATTTTCAAACCCCAGGAAATTGGCGCAGGTGCGGAGAAACACTGGCACAAGTGGAGCTTCATCTGTAGAGCCACAGGTTTTTCCCACAGGCACCATATTTTCATAGCTAGGGCCTGTTTATGACCGCCTCCTTGATTTATGGCAGCATGTAGCCATTTTTTGGGCGCAGCTGTGCCAAAAAGTTGTGCCTGGTTGGACCAGGCGTAACATCTCCCCACAGTTACACTGTTCAGGAATAACATCCCCACAATTCAAATGGACAAATAAGAAACAAGACAGTGCAACAAGCCCAGATGCAAAACTTATAACATGATTGATATGTGTGACTCGGTCTATTCTCCATTTAACAAAGTGAAACACAAAATAAATGGGTCTCTTCCATTCAACACCAACAATTGTGGGGTGTTATTCCTGAACAGTGTTCTTCCGGTTCGTGGTTGTCTATATGATATTATAGGTGGTTTGCTGAATATAGTGGACAGTCTGTTATCGCTGTGCTGGACTGGTTGCAGTTCTCTGATGATCTTCTGCAGTGGTTTGTTGATGGGCTGTATGTCACAACCAGCAGTGTGGAGTTTGAGTCTTTCTTCTTTTTGTACATCAGAAGCTGTTCTCGTGGTACAGTATTTGTCTAGCTCATGTAATCTGTTTGTCAGTTACACATGAGGAGGTAGTTCTTGTTGCTGAAGGCCACTTGTAGTATTTCCAAATTGTAGTCACTGTCTGAATTGTCTGTGCATATATATTTGTATCATAGACCGTAGCTGCAGACAATTGCTCTTTTTGCTTGCTTTGGGTGTGCACTAGAATGGTGTAGGTAGCTGAAACAGTCTGCTGGTTTTCTGTACATTGATGTGTTTGTTTGCTTTGATGCACTTCAATGATAGTGTCCAGAAAGTTGATTTTTTGCTCAGAGTGCTCCATTTCCAGATTGATTGAGGGATGAAAAGTATTGAAGGCTCTGTGGGACTCATGTAGCTTGTCCTCACTCTCTGTCCTTATAAGAAATATGTCACCAATACACTGGTAGCAGATCAATGGTTTTGTTCTTTGCTGTGACAGGACGCTCTCCTCTAATACAGTTATGAAGATAATGGCATATTGAGGTACCATTCTTGTGACTATAGCTGTGCCGATTTTTCTGTACGTATAGTTTGTAGCTGTAGGTAAAATAGTAATGTTTCAGTATGAAGTCAGTGAGTTCCAGTCCTACATCTGTAATTGTCTGGTTGTCAATGTTCCTTTGTAGTAATGTTTTGCATGTGTTTAGTCCATCCAAGTGCAGTATGTTAGTATAGAGAGAGACCCTACATCCATTGTAACCAGAAATGAGTTGACAGGGAGTGCACTTAATTTGTGAAGTTTGTTTAGGTAGTCAGTTATGTCCAGGATGAAGCACAAAGAGTTCTTTGCACCATTGGTTTGAGGATTCCCTGGACCCAGCCTGATATTTTTTTCAGTAAGAGTGCCACTACCTGAGATTATTGTCCGGCCTGTAATTCCTGGTTAATGTATCTTTGGGAGTGTATAAAATATTCCCGTTCTTTGATTTTGAGGAATTAAACCAGTTAGTTGTAATTTGATGGTTGGTGGACATTAATCACACAAATAAAGGAGTTTCCTTCTGATGTTTTCTGTTAAAGCCTCCTGTAATGGCACATAGAATTTTATATCTGACAGTGGTCTTCCTGCTTCTGTTGTGTATTGTGTATTGTTCATGCTTACAATTGTTCCTGCTTTGTCAGCAGGCTTGATTTCAGGAAAGCAGGATATCAGGAGAGCAGATTTTCAAAGTTGAGTGAGACAGTTAAAACGAAACTAGAAAGGATGAAGGATGCAATGGGTCTGGATAGCAAATGGAGTATAATTAAGCAGGGCCTACTAGAGGTGACTAGTCTTTGTGTAAGGGCAGTACGTAAAATAAGAGGAGAAAAGCCATTATGGTATAATATGGATGTCGAATTGCAGTTAGAGAAAAGAAACAAGCTTTACAGATCACAAGGCAAACCAGACAAGAGATAAAAGGGCAATGTACCTGACAAGCACGAGGAGGCTGACACGAGAGTGAGAAAATGCAAAATCAGGTACAGAACTCAGAATAGCTGAAGAACTATTAAAGGGGACAATACTTTCTTACACTATATCAGGAAAAAGAAAACCGAAAGATCTTAAATGAGTATTTCTGCTCAGTATTTATGGCAGAGAAAAAAGGTCCATTACCAGACTGTAAACTGTGGGTAAAGAAAGGATCGAGATGTGGGTGGTCAATGTGAGAAAATAACAGCAGAACGCGTATTAAAGGGTCTTAGTAATTTAAAGGTGAATAAAGTCATGGGTTCTGACAACATACATCCAAGAATACCAAAGGAACTGGGACTGATATTAGCTTCACCACTGACTGACCTCTTCAGTTGTTCATTAGAGATAAGTGTAGTTCCAGTGGACTGGAAAACAGCAAATTTGATGCCTCTGTATAAGAGCGAGAATAAGGATGAGCTGGGAAACTGTAGGCTGGTTAGCCCAAAGTCTATAATATGTAGGATGCTGGAGTCAATTATAAAAGAAAGATAAGTAGACATTTTGAAGTAAAATGGGATACAAGATGAGAAACAACATGGTTTCACAAGGGGACAAAAATCAGTTGATAGAGGCCACGCAGTGGATATACTGCACTTGGATTTTAGCATGGCCTTTGACTCAGTACCTCATGAGACAGTAATTAAAAACTAAATGACTTGAGGTTGAGAAAATTACTATTTGATGAATTAGAAATTAGTTATGTGGGAGAACTCAAGGAGTTAGTCTTAACGGGGAAGTCTCGGACATGAGGGATGCCACTAGTGGGGTTCTCCTATATGCAATATAGGTGGGAATAAATTCAAAAGTGAGTTTCTTTGCAGATGATACCAAGAAGATATAAGACTACTTAAGGAGGATTTGGAAAAACATGAGAAATGGTCTAGTTTGGCAGCTGAAGTCCAATGCCAAAAATGTAAAGTTATGCATACTGGAATAAAAAAGTCCAAGAATAATATACATGATGGATGGTGTAGAAGTAGATGAAACAGATAAGGAAAGGGAGTTAGGAGTGGTTATAATTATAAATGAGAACTTAAAGCAGTTGTCACAGTGTAATAAGGCATTGATGGAGGCAAATAAAATGCTGGATTGTATAGTTAGGGGAATCAGTAGTAGAAGAAAAGAGGTAATATTACCCTTATGCACATCTCTGGAGAGGTCACACTTGAGTATTGTGCACAGTTCTGGAATCCACACTTGAAAAAAATATAAGGATATGGTTGAGGCAGGGCAGAGGAGAGCAACAACAATGATACAAGGGCAACAGGGCAAGTCATACGAGGAAAGATTATAAGACCTGAATCTGTACACATTGGGTGACAGAAGGCAGAAGGGTAAAATGGTAGAGACATTTCAGTTTTTAAATGGAGTAAACAAGAATGCAAGGATTTATTTCACGTTAAAGCAAACACTAGCACAAGGGGAAACTCTATAAACTTGGTGGGAGGAATGTTCAAGGAAGATGTCAGGAAGTATTATTTTCACTGAGAGGGTGGTGGAAAACTGGAACTGGCTTCCAAAGGTTGTGGTGTGTTCTAATACCGTAAATTAATTGAAGCATAGATGGGACAGACATATGGGTACTATGAAAATGAGTGGGGGGTTAAATATGGGAAATGAGTGAATGTCTACTAGGGCATATTTCACAAATTAGAATCTGGCAGACTTGGTAGATCATGAGGCTTTTATCAGCTGTAAATAATCATAATAATAAAATTAATAATATTTATTTGTTCTGCACCTTTCTAAAACCAAAGCACTTTAACAAGCGATTCCAAATAAAAACAATATACTAAAACACACATACAATAAATACTGGTTCATAAAATCCAATAAAATAACATCAAGTCAAATATGCTTGATACCACTGGGGGGTCTTCAGGGCCTGTTTAAATTCCTCCATGGACACGCACTCCAGAAGTGGATGGGGTAGAGAATTCCAAAGGGCTGGGGCCACGTACATAAAAGCATGGGCCCCCGAGGATTTTAAAGAAACCCTTGGAATCTCTAGCAACCCCTTGTCCACCGAGCGGAGCGATTGCCTAGGGCAGTAAGGTACCAGAAGCTCTTTCAGGTAGTCTGGGCCAAGTCTGTGTAGGGCTTTATAAGTCAGAAGTCCGATTTTAAAGGTGATCCGCCACTGTACTGGCAGCCAGTGCAGTTCACGCAGCACCGGGGAAATATGACAGGCACGAGGAGTACCCCTCAATAACTGGGCCGCAGCATTCTGCACTAGCTGCAAGTGGCGGATATCAACCCCTGGTAGCCCTAGATAAAGAGAGTTGCAGTAATCAAGGTGCAAGGTCACAAAGGCGTGGACCAATGTAGGAAGATCACCGGATGAAACAAGGTGCTTAATCCTGGAGATGTTCCTCAGATGGTAAAAGGAAGACTTGATGACCGCCGACACCTGTGATCACAGTGTCAGCGCTTCGTCAAAAATCACCCCCAGATTTCGCATCTGTTCAGAGATGGTGGAGCTGGGAGCCACCAAGAAAAAGTCCTGAAGGCAAACCAGCTCTCCCTCCCTCTATCCGGTGACCCGGGTCCACAACCAACACCTCCTTCTTCTTCAAGTTCAACCTCAGCCAACTTGAATCCATCCAGTTCTTGGATTTCAGTGAGGCAGTTGTTAAATGTCGAGAGAGTTCTATCCTGGTCGGGTGCAAAAGATAGGTAAAGCTGGGTATCAGCAGCATAGCAGTGAAACCTCAGCCCATACCTTCTTACAATGTCTCTGAGGGGCAGCATGTACACTGTGAACAACATGGGGGACAACACCAAACCCTGAGGTACCCCACATGACAGAGAGAGACTGGTCTGGAGGAATTAATCCCCAACAGCACCCTCTGAGTTCTGCCAGTGATGAAAGATCTAAAACACCCGAGGACTGTACTAGACAGGCCACAGATGAACCTCAGGCATTCGAGAAGAACTCCATGGTCCACAGTGTCAAACACTGAAGAGAGATCAAGAAGAACCAAGATGGAATGGCTCTTCTGATAACTCTCACCATCAAGATATCATTGAGCACCCAAACTAGCACAGACTCGGTACTATGCCTCTTTCAGAAAGCAGACTGGAATGGTTCATAGATGTCATGGATGCTCAAATGGTTCTTCAGCTGCATGGCCACTACTTTCAAAATCACCTTCCCACAAAGGGAAGGTTAGAGATTGGTTCTGTAGTTAGCATGGCAGTCTGGGTCCAAGAAGCTTTCTTAAAGAAGGATGTTACCAGTGCCCCCTTCGGGAAGCTAGAAAACTCACCCATCTCCAAGGAGCACCAGACTATCCATGCTAGGACCAGGTCAATGGTATCCCACCACCCCTTAATCAGGGAAGTTAGGCCTGGGTCCAAACTACAGCATGTAGGATGCATACCCTGGACAATCCACATGACATCAATGAGCTCCAGTTGGTCAAAGGAACTCCAGGAGAACTCGGGGTTAGTGACCAATTGTTGATCCATAACTTCTTCCACAGTAGGTGCTGGTTGGAGCGTCGCCCTGATGTCAGCCACCTTAGCCACAAAGATGTGAGTAAGCTCTTCACATTCTACTTGTGAAAAAGCTCTTCGAACCTGCAGGCAGGCTGCGTTGCACAGTCTGTCTACAGTTCAAAAGAGCTGAGCTGGTCAGTTCTGAGCAGCCACAATCTCCCTGGACAGGAACTCTGCCTTCTAACAGGAGATTGCAGAATGATAGACTTGGTAATGTTCCATCAGTCTAAGATGGTCAGCATCAAGGGTGGATCTCCACCAGCAATGTTCTAATCTTTGTCCTTGTTGACGCATCTCCCTCAAGTTCCCATCAAACCAAGGGGACCGAGGGCAAAGGGGGAGAGGACGAACACGGACAGGAGCAATGATATCCAGAGTCAAGAAGATGGCCTTCTTATAAGCCAGCACCAAGGTTTCTGGGTCATTGCTCACTCCAGAAAACTCCGATAGATCAAGTACCGCTGCCAGGCCCTCAGAGCTTACATCTCGCAAAGGGTGGTACCTGACCATCTCCACAGGGGTAGGCTTACGAAGGGAGCACAGAAATTGAACCCCATGGTGTAGTGATCGGACCATCTGACTGGTTCCACCCCAAATTGAAGGCATTGATCCCCAGGAGGAAGAAAAAGTCAAGGGAGTGACCTCCTTTATGAGTGGCGGAAGTAACAACCTGTGTAAGGCCCAAAGATGTCATCAATTGGAGGAAGTGTTGACCAAATTGTGAGAGTTCATCATCGACCCAGGTATTGAAGTCACCCAGGACCATCAGCCAGGGCGACTCGAATGCCATGTCGATCACGAAGTCTGCAACTTCCTGTAGGAAACGCTTCTCATCACCTGGTGGATGGAAAATGAGGGCGATCCTACAACCCACATCCACCACTATGGGAAACTCGAATGACTTAGCCTCTTCAACTGGTACACTCGTGAGGCCCAGTTCAGTCTTAAAACAGACCGCAACCCCAATGGTCCAACCCAGGTGGTGCAACACCAGTACCGGCCAGAATATTGGCCTCTAATATGGGGCCTTCATTCCATTACAGCCAGGTCTCAATGATGCAAGCCAGATCCTCAGACGCAACAAGATCTGCAATAATTGCAGTCTTATTTTGATGGATCTGGCATTACACAACACCACTCGAGTGGGACGGGCCTCTGGATCAGCTAGGGCTACCTGCCCATCAATATTGGTGGTGCCCTTGGGTATGGAAACTAGGCATGGAGGACCATGGTCCAGATTCCATTTTGCCCCAGGGCATCGTCTGGATCTCACTACACAAATACGATGGCCCGCTCATTCGATCTCCACTGTTCGCACCCCCAATGCCCTCCGATGAGCAATACTGAGTGCTCTCAGTAGCTGGTATGCAGATAACTGTAATGGGGTGAAGAACCAACAGAGGGCATGAAGGGTGGAGCACAAATAGCATGACACCATGGGGTAGGCCTCCTATACATACTGAAGAACCCAACAACAGCAAAACACTCCTAAGACGTCAAGAAAACCCCATTTAAATAGCTAACTAAATTCAAAAAGAAACTTAAGAAAACTATTAAACAACAAATAAATGAAATAAAATTACCCTCTACCCCTAACAACTACCCACCTTTAAACAATAATTTTACCAACAAATCACATGTACTTTATATATACTTCTCACAATCCCCAACAAACTAACAATAACCTCAACCCTCCCCTTCTACAATACATACACTAAAATAAAACACTAAACAATTAGATATGAAATAAGATAAATCTTATGGCATTAAGCCAGTCTTTGCAGATCATTGAGACTCACTAAATCTCTTGAGCAGTTTTAGTAAAAGTCCATCCGAGCTCTCACCTCTTCAGGCAGTGAAACCAAAGCCCAAAACCAAAATTCAGCTCTCACTTTGAACCTTAGTAATAAGCGGGCAGAAATTATTTGAAGTTATTTAAAACAAAATTATTTAAAGGCATTCTCACTGCCTAAAGACATGTAGTATAACCAAGCCCCAAAAGATCTGACGGTATTAGATCTAATCTCGAGCCCTTCAATGTACTACTGAGGACTATTGGTATCTTCTCCACAGTTCTTGTGTCTTTCCCTCTGGGATCACTGTACCATAGGCAAAACCTCAACAGCAAGCTGGAGCAGCTGATTATAGGAAATAAAAGGGGTCCCTCAAAAACCCTCATCCTGGGAGACAGCCACCCTGTCAATTAAACTCACAACTGCTGCCCACGACCCAGGGTCCGCTCAACAGCAGACCCCTCACCGTGGAACATAAAGGCCACCAGCAGCCAAGATCCACCCTCCAGCAGACCCGAACCGGCACCTCCCGTTATGGGCCCGACACACAGCAGCCACCCTGAGATGGGCCAGAGCAGAACCCCCAAATGCTCCCACCGACCTTCATAATTTGCCTGTCCAGCAACTCCTCGGGAAAGACCAACGGCACACAGTCCACCAGCACCAATTATACGACGATGTTCTGAGAAAAAAGTCCAGCCACCAAAACTCCTCAATCGATTTTCTGGCTGAGACAACCTCCTTCAACAGTTCCTCCTCAGATACCCAGGTCTCTCCTCCCGTGGGAACAGATCCACAGCAGGAACCATGATATCCAAATGGTGTTTTCTACTCAGACTCTTGTGAACTTACAGAGATTGCTTCACTTACTAGGCCCTTCCAATCTCTTCAAATCACATTTCAAAATGCCCTCTTAATTGTCATGGCTAGCAAGTGTACCTCCTCATATGAGACTAGGGGGCAACCTACCGGGTCATAATATCACAGACAAAACCACACACATCAAGATCATGTTGCTAGTAGCGTGTGTGGCTTTACAGCGATACAAAAGTATCACTACCCCTTGATGCTCACCAGCAACAAGGAATTGGGTGTAGCCACTGCCGGTCGGGGTGCTCAGTTGAGCCACTCTCATAGTGGAGTGGCTAGAGCACCTAACCCAGCAGTGGATGGGGTTGGGGGGGGAAGTGGTTTGATTCCCTGCTAGGGAATCTTTTTTTTTTTTCTATTTTATTTCTTGTCCCTGTATCCACACCCCCTTGGAGTTGATTATAATAGTTATGGGGGCGTGGAGAGCGCAGAAGCAAAGCCCCACACAAAACACAGGAAAACAGTCGGTGTTACCACTCTGTACTGTGCCACGCAGTCTTGATCTGCGTGGTTCGCTCTGACATTATGACCCCATGCCAGGTGGCAACGCTACTAGTTGTATAATCCATTTTATCCCCTGCCCTTGTACAAGTTTCTGACATACTGGTTATTTGTAATAGTAGTAGTAAATCATTTTTATTCAAAGAATACTGGAGACATTCCATTGAGCAAAGCTCATTTTCAATGAAGTTCCAGGTTCATAAAGTGTAAAGTTCCACATAAATTTAGACATAAACATATACATACACTTAAAATAATAATAAATAAACATTCACAAACATGACATTATGATCATTAAATTAAAATTCTATATAACATTACACTGATTATAAAAATAAGCAGTCTTTGTCCAATCGGTACACCATTGTTGGAACTGTTGGTCTAAAAGCATTACCCCAACTGGATATATCACCGCCACTTGTATGTTGATCCCGTGGTACTGGTTATTGGAAACTCACTGGAAACTCACCGCTCTTATGTCGTGGGCAACTTCATTGACAATATTGTCAGAACTGCCACCCCTCAAAACCTTGCTGAGACCCTTGTTCTTGCTACACCCTCCTACAACCTGCGATCCAGCAGCTCCCATGCCCTCCTGGTACCTAAAACCTGCACACAAATGGGTGACCGAGCCTTTGCTGCGTATGCTCCCAGGGTTTGGAACTCTCTTCCAACTAACACTCACTCCTCTCCCTCACACCAGAGCTTTAAAGCCTCCTCTGGGGTTTTCTCAAAATGGCTGCCATCTGTCTCTGCACTAGACAAACCCTCTCAGCCTGAGATGCCCCAACAAACTGAGATGCTACCTAAACATTACGACTTGGGCAGAGCACAACTGTGCTCATACTCCTCCCTGTTCTCACAGCATATATATAAAATGGACCATTTAGGCCCTTCGTAAAACAGGGTGAGCACTATAACTGTGCACCTTTTCTCGCACCGGCCCACTCATCCCAACTGTGACTCCTCCTTATTCTAACTGCTAGTCTTTACAATTTGCTGCCTGGAGCAATGAATTCACACTGCACTTCTTCCTACTGACTGCAATGTTTAATACTGTATTATAATACCTGTTTTTGTATTGTTGTCTTACAATGTCCCTGTGTTCTGGTCACTTTATATTAACTCTTCACTACTATTTGCCTGATGAAATCTGATGCTTGTAAAGTCCCTGTTGTGCTAATTCTATGTAATGTAATCCTCCACTTGTATTTGCCTGATGTTCATGTATGTACCTTGTAATCTCCCAGGTCGCACCTGAAAATAGGCACTTGGCTGTCTAGTGTGCTTACCCGGTTAACAAAAGCAAATAAATAAATAAATTGCATGAATTTATTTGACTATATGTTGTTTTTTTTCCCCTCTGATTGTAAGTTATTATGTTCTGTGTGCTTTATTACTTATATTCTGTGTGCTTGATCTCATGTTTCTGTATGTGCCATCTTGATGGCCTGGGCTATTCCTAGAAAACAGTCCCTGGACCAGTGTAACATGCCATTCAATGCACAGATATGGCTGTAATTAACAACAAGATGTGTTTATTTCTTGATTTATTTGTCCTTGTTACTTTGGAGTTTATATCTGAGCTTGTATATATTATGTGTGTTTGTGGGGCATGTGTGATTTTGTATTTTTATATATATATATATATATATATATATATATATATATATATATATATATATATATATATATATACACTACACATATATATATATATATATATATATACACATATATATATATTATTTGTACATGCCATTTTGTTGTAACGTTATGTTTCTATCTGTATCATATCCTACTCCTCCCCCAGGTTGCACCTGGAAATAAGCTCGCTCAGTGTGCCTCCCGGGTCTCCAACTTTTTAAATAAAATAAAAAATAAATAAATATATTTGCCCTTCATTCATTTTTGCCATTGGATAGTGAGCCAGCCCTGACCAAGGGGAAAATAGGATTGCAATGCAGGAAGTTCATTTCGACATCGGGACTGACCCTCCAGCAATCCACATACTGCTGTGTGGCAATATTTCAGGAGGAGCAATGCAGATGGGAGCGTAGTGAACAAGGTTAGTGTAAATGTACCTAAACACACACACACACACACACACACACACACAGTAATTTTCATCCACATATACAGCTTCCAGACACTTGCATGTTAACATTCGCACACAACAAAAGAAGTGAGGCCCCATTACCTCATATGAAAGGTGCTCTATTGTTAGCGCCCTCTAACAACATGAATATGGATCAGGAAGGCTGGCTGACTGACACCTCATTAACCTTCCATACCTCAATCAGTCAAAACCCTGGGGCAGCTATCACTCCCCCCCCCCTTCTGACAGCTCTCTGCTGACGTGGCGGCTTCCTCCCACACAGAATGCTAATGCTCCTGCTGGACTGACAGAAAACAGCCAGCATATTCTGTGTGTGTGTGTGTGCGTGTGTGTGTATGTGTGTGTGTGTGTGTAAGGCTTAGTTTTCTTGGCTTGTATGCTAGCAGCCTATGTCAAGCCTGTCTTCTATTTGAAGTGAGAAAGTTGCTCTGCAGGCGTCCCTCTGCCCACCACCAGGCTGTGAGGTTTGCAGATTTAAGGATAGCCACAAACTGCAAGAAAACCTGGTGAAGAATGCCTCACAGTGCTGGTACAAAGACAAACTGGCTGTTTAGCTGCTGTTGTGAAAGTAATGCAAGCCTGTCACAGCTTACTGTTCATTACGTACAACCCACTCAGCTACTGCCTTTCAGCTAAGACTGGCCCATATGATAACCCTCTCTTGGTGTCAGCAGGGGATGAGCATAACCCAGTAAAGGTTATCACACAACCATAAAACAATTACAATAAAACAATCATACATAACATTCTCACCTTAAATATCAATAAAATATCAGTGTCAGTGACTCAGCAGTTTGCACACTCACCTCTGAGGCTGGAAGATCAGAAGGATGTGGGTTCTATCCCAAACCAAGCACTTGAGTTAAACCCAATACTGACACTGTAGTGCAGCATGTGGGGTGCTGTACTCTTGAGGTGCTGTCTTTCTGATGAGATGTTAAACTGAGGGTTCATCTGCCTGCTCTGGTGGTAGTTCAGATGGATGTTGAAGATCCCATGACACTTCTCAAAAAGAGTAGGAATATTTCCCTGGTGTCCTAGCCAAATTTCCCCATTCACTAAAAATACCACCAAAAGCTTAATCTGGTTCAGTGTCAGTTTTTTATTTATTTTTATTTATTAAACTCTAGGATTACAAATACCTTTGAGCAGGAACTGCTTGTTTACAAAGGTTCCATGTCAAAGGATGGAAGGTTAACATACAACGAAGGTAAACATTAATACAGAATCAGTTGGCATCCATCTATATCCTCCTCCCCGGGACAAGGCAAAAAATAGGCAAAATTGTCTAGTCCTCCTTTTCTGGTCAACAAAAACTAAATAAATAAATAAAATCTTCTGGCAGTATAGCCTAGAGATTAGAGTAAGGAGCTGGAATGAGCTTGGTCAACTATAAGAAGACAATCCATGCTTTTGCATCACCCCAAAAGCCCAACCATCACAAAACCTATCAACTACAAATCCACAACACCCAAAATGAAACACTGGAAATGGTTCCTCCTTTAAATATCTTGAGGTTACCCTTTACTGTCTCTTTCTACTCACACCACATTGAGGTGGTTGCCAAGACTGTCAACTCCAGAGAGTAGGCCTGCTATATAAGCGCGACGCATCTCACTGACGAGGCACTCAGACTAGCAGTGTCCAGCTCTGTCACTTCGATTATCGACTATGGGCTAGTGGTTTATAGTGTGGTGACTGATTCAGCCCTTAATAGAATCAGGGTTGCCCTTAACATTGCCTGTAGGCTGATCTTGTAGGCTCACCGCCTGACCCACACATGTGAGCTTTACTCTCGCATTGGATGTCTCAACTTAGATAATAGGATTCAATACTAAGTCTACCTCCTTGCTAAAAAGGCCAGCCAGGGCCTGGCCACCCTGGGGGTCAAAGGCCTCCTGCTCCCCAACATAAGTTCCAGGAACACCTGTAAAGTGAGCAGCCAGATGCTAAAAGTACCTTTCTGCCAGACATCACAAGGTCAGCGTTCTTTCACTTATAGGGCTCCTATAACCGAAACTACCTCAGCACTGACCTGCTGTCCTGCCCAAATATCGGCCACTTCAAATCTTTGCTGAAGGCCCACCTGGTATCCAGCAACTCTAAGTGTGACTGTGGGATTAGCTCATAATCTCCTCCTTCGACAGAAGTACTCCCACCCTCCCCTTGACCCTTCCCTGACAAGGCCCTAGCCGGCTGCCCCCACCCTCCCCTTACTCCCCTTACTCCTCTCTTTCCTCCACCATCCCTTGCTCTTTAATTATTGAAAATGTTTGTTATTATTGATATGCTTAATGACTATGGTACCTTTAGATACTGTATTTGCCTAGCCATAATAGTTGTTCAATCTCACTCCATCTATGTAACTTTGTACATTGTCATTATTGGTCCTTGTTTTGACGCGGAACCTTTGTAAATGAGCTGTTAGCTCAAAGGTGTTTTCCTAGTAATAAATAAATAAATAAGTTATACCTCAGTAAAGGAACTCCAAAATCAATGCACCAAGTGCTGCTCCAGCTTATTGAAGTGCTTGAGGTACTGCTCATGGTGCAGTGACCCAGGTTCAGGAGCAGGCCCAAGTTATTGAGGGCCAGCCCGGGAGGGCGGGTCAGGTATTTCAGGGACAGCTTTCCTCTGACGGAGTGGGAAAGCTCTGCATCTTGCTGCAAGACTGTCCCTGGGCAGAGGCCAGGTGGTAGTGCACACAAGTGCATCAGAAGGTGATGGGCTGTCATCAGACACTGGCGTCTGGGAGAAAAAAAAAAACTGTGAAAAAATGCCTTGGTCCTATTAGCTCCCCACCCCCACAGGTGCAGCACAACTGATATGGCAGGTTACCTACCAACATGTATAGTTCTGGACATGTGGTGGGCAACTGGTAAATCCATGAGAAGGTCAGTGACAAGGCTGGGGGTGTGCAACTGGGGCAAGGGGACAGAGGAGCAGAAACACAAAATGGAAAATAAGAGTGTTGCTAGTGGTAGAGTTTCATGGGGGATGACGGGTAATCCCTTCTTCCTCCCCTGCAGTGACCCCTGTGGCAGATTAATGAGCTGGTTCTGTGTCTCCTTCACAGTGGGCGTATGCAGATTAGGCATTGTCTCAAGACGCCATAGTGTAGGTGGGTGGATGGAGGTCAGAGGGAGAAGACAGATGGTAACAAACACATTACCAACACCTGACACCTTGCAGTACTCTCTGACCTCAGGGCCACAACTGCCCAACCCTGGTTGTCAGGGCAAGAAGGTCACCGGTCAGGGCTTGGAAGGAAATTGGCATTAGCAGAAGGGAATAAAAAGCATGATTTTAACAAAAAGTTCTAGTGGCTTGAAATGCAAAGGGTCATTAGCATACAATTAATATAAAATGAGTTTGCCCTAATGGGTTCAAAAGGAGGTAGAAAATAAGAACCTTTCTGGTTCTAATCAGAACTAGTGAAGGGTCAAAGGCTCCAAATGTGTTGCTTTATGTATAGGTAAGGCTACTATATTCCTGCAAACAGGGTGAGGTACATTGGTCAGAACAGCATGACCAAAGACAAAGACAAAACTTATTTTTTTAGCAAGAGGATCAAGTGGTAGGACTCATGCAGGACTGCAGCAGGCGAACACCTAACCACATTACTTGGGATAGGGCAGGACTGAACCAACTGCTGTCAGACACTTAACTATTTTTTTTAGTCTGATATGAAGTTTATATTTTGAAAGAAAGACAGGATCATGCCGTCTACGGAACTGCAGAGGGTACATCACTCTGCGGAACCTGGACACAGATTTCTGTATCACCGTGACAGGAGGGACAGCTGGGCATCCCCTCCCCCCACTGTCAGTGTGTGGACACAGTGCATGTCACAGGCAAGGTGACAAATTCATCAGGACAGTGTCACCATCTGTCACTGATGAAACCACCATGAAAACAAAAGGGTCATGGCTAATTGCTGGGAATGCTGGGAACAGGTCCCTACCACTGCTGCCTGCCACTTTTGTCTGTTCCTCAATTCAGAATGGGACAGTCTGACCCAAGGGTGGGTATGGGGCACGGGCAGTGACACCTTTAACCTTCTGAATCCACACTATAGATAAAACTGACATGTTGCAATCAACAGTAGTTTTATTTTGTTTTATTGGCTTGAGAAAGTCGGATTTGTGATCTCATTTTCATATTATGTAGTTTTTTAACATTAGTACCCTTATAAAATGGGACAGACTGACCCCAGGGTGGGGGGGGAGGTCAGGGGCAGTGACACTTCTACCATCTGAATCCAAACTGCAGATGAAGCTAACATGCTCTTTCACTAGTTTTTTTTTTAACTGACTTGAGAAAGCTGGATTTGTGATCTTATTTTAATGTTATATAGTTGTTTTTTAAACCTTAACTCTTTTATAGATGGCATGGAATTACATCTTTCTAATTGTTAAGTGAATATGCCATTTCCTGTAATTGGCTAATTCTGACACAAGAACTCACTGATCATGAAGTGAGAGGAAGAGGGGCTGAACTGGCATTAAGGCACTCGCCATCACCAGACCAATCTTAGATTAGAACAGCTCAGGTATAGACTGCACAGACATGATGAACCACATGTTTTATTTCTAACAGTGGATTTTTATGTTTCTATCAGACTACAGATGGCACATTCCTTGGTCACTACTTCTTCGCACATGAATGTCAAACCTGAAAATGAGGGTAAAATTAGACAGACTGCCTGCAAAAACAGGTAATTAAAAAATTATAACAAAATACACCAAAAAATGTACTTATAAAGCTCTAATTACCTCTTGGGGTCTAGGTAATGAATAAAAACTACTCAAGCTGTGGAGTTCCTATCCTAGATGTACCCATCTGCTATAAAATGCGTTCACATTTAGTACCAATAAGAGATACTTATTAAAATAATTAGACCTTTAATATACACTTTTTAAAGAGCTGGTAGAACTAAAAATAGCAGACAGGAAATGTTTAAAATTTGATGTAGTCAGTTGCAACTTTTTATTTCTGTGGTATTTTTCTTATTCCTTTTGCTCATTAGAAAGAAGGTTTCCTGTGATAGTATTGTGGTGGCTGTGTGGAATAGCACTCTGCCTGGCAGCTGGCATATCTAGTTCTGTTCCTCCCACTACATCATCAGCACTGAGACATCACTGACAGTGACCTCACAGGTGACTGACCTGGCAGCTACTGAGTGGCTCTTCCTGAGCAGCAGTGATATCACAGTCCAGCGATGTCACAGTGCTGATGATATAATGGGAGGAACAGAGCTGGATATGTCAGCTGCCAGGCTGAGTGCTGTCCCACACATCACACCTACTAACATCAGATAAAAAATGTTCTAATTAACCAAAGTGAAAAGAAAAAGTACCTCAGATATGAAAGGTAATAGTTTACTGCTTTAAAAAAAAATATATCCATTTTAGAAAGTATGCAATCTCTTTAAAATAAGAGCCATGCAGAAAATGTTTGTTTTTTTCAGAGCAAACATATGGGTAATTGGAGACACAATAATAAGCTGCACCGCTGAGGTTACACCATCAACTTGCAGTGTTACCAGTCTATTTTGATCTAATATTATTTTTGGACCCATTTAACTCTAAATCCAACTCTGAACTTTTATTGTACATAACTACAGTGGTGTCTGCCTGGATCAGGCACAGTGTAATAGTGTGTCACAGTTTTCTGCAAGACAACTGCCATTGAATGTCACTGTTTCCTGCAGGATTCTGCACTATCATGCATCAGCTCCTGTTTGGTGCTACAGTATCTGTACATCTGTAATGATATATGTTATTTAAGCAATAAAGATGACACGGTGTGCTTTGTGCAGGGGTAATGGCACACCTTGGGTGGGCTGAAGCATAAGACCAACGGCCAAGTGCTTCCACAACCTGAAACATGCCATTATCTCAGCAAAAAGCTCGCCATGGAGTGCCTTATTGCAAGTATGAAATGAGTCCATTAGGATTAGTAAAGAAATAATTTTTTTAAAGCATTTCTTCTTTTATTTAAATAAGTAAAAATGAGGAAAAGTTAAAAAAGGAGAAAAAAGTAGTCCTATTAAGCCACTGTAATTTTGCATTTGGCCAGTAGATGGCAGATGATACTTTTTTTTAAAGAGCAGGTGTTTACTTTATACTTTTTCTGCCCCCTTCCCCTCCCCAGACATAGATTGCAACTTACCAGTGTGCAACTCTGCTGGTCCTGAAAGGATTTTTTTGCCTCCATGCTCATCTTGAATGGACATCACAAACCGTGCAAACGTAGGGGCGTGTCTCCGACTGAGGAAGTTGGAGCATTTTGCTGAGGAACTTAAAACAATAATTTTATGAAAGATGTAACTTTTAAATAGGAATGAAAAAAAATTATTTTTGAACCGGCAGAGTTGCACACTGGTAAGCTGTCTGTCTTGGGGGTATCAAGTAAACACCTGCTGAGCTGAGTGACACAGCTGTATCAATATGCACAACTAAGTGAATGGTGGCATATTGGTATGGCTGTGTCTGTTAATAAATAGGTCAGTGAGTTCCAAGCCCCTCAGCCAATCAGGTTGTTGGATTTTCCTACCCATTTGATAATCTGTTTTATAAAATGGGTCAAGATAGCCATACTGCAGTCTCATTGGATGAACCAGGTCACAGGTCATACCAATATGTATTCGTACACATGTTGCTGAATTTTCTAAGCCAAATGTTCTAATACATGACCATTTTATAACAGCAATAACACACTCCAGGGTGGGAGATATAGGCACTCCTCTAGTCTATACTGAGTAGCACGCAACCTGTGAACCTGTACCTTAGTACACATCAGAGGAATACCTATATTGAACCAACAGGTACACACTCTGTTGTGTGTTACTGCCCACATCTCCTCTGTACCCTTTTGCCCCAGGATACAACTGCCAATGATCTGTTTCTCAGTTCAGCATGTCATCCTGCTGAAGAAAATGTTAACTAACTACCTAACTAACTAATTAACTAATTAACTGAATAACTAACTGAATAAATGTCCAGGGAGGGACCTTTGACCGTGACTGTTATGCTCTGACTCTATACCTTGTACGTTCAACAGTATGACTAGGATTTATTCTTTGTCATTTCTTGAGACTTTGCATCACCGATTATACCAAACTTTGTTATCATGGAAGACAAAAGACTAAACATTGAGTTATAAGGTATAGAGAAGCTTGTTTGGCATGGATTTTTATCCTAAGCAGAACACTTTTGTAACACGTCTGTGGTACAACAGTGTTCTACACAGCTGATCACAATCCCTGCATAACCATCTCTAATGAAAACACAGCTAAAAAAAAACACCACGCTTCCAACAGATACTATAAAATGGAACACTACAATGTGGACCTTTGCTAGTTGACTCTGTTTTCAACAAAACTTTGAAAAATTATACCTTTAGATGGATGTTAATTTACGTAGTTTTATTAAAAAATATATCTGTTTCTCCCTATCAACTGATACTTGCACCTGACAATGGAAGAATGGCCTGAGAAAGTGGCAACAGTTTAGAAAAGTTTAAAAAAAATGTATTTTTTGCTCTATACACTATAAAAAATACTGGCTGGGCAAAACTATGTCCAACCAGCCTGTGCTGCCACCTCAGGGCTCAGATTACAGTGGACCTATCGAGCTTCACTCTCAAGGTCTGCTGTAATCTGAACCTCTCAGTGGCAGCACAGTCTGGTTGTGCATGGTAGCCCAACCAGTATTCTCTGTTTATTTATGTATTTATTCGTTTTATTTTCAAATTGTTGGCTGGGAAAGGCACATTGAACAAGGCTTATTTTTAGATGCAACCTGGGGGTATTAAAGTTGGGGAGTACAATAAAAATAATTATAGTGTATAAATAAGAAAATAACTTTATGTGTGGGAGATTAGTGCAAATAGGAAAAAAATAATTTAAAAGGTGCAGAAGTAAGAAAACAACATACTGTGGGTAAAGGTGCAATTACCCAAAATGTTAATAAATGCAGGTACAAAACATTGCCCCAGCTAAACTCTCAAATACTGTGGGTGCCCCAAAAGTGGTGGTGGTGGTGGTGGTGGAGGGATGGGGGGATTGACAGATTGTGTAGTCGTTTTTTGTGTCCATTTGTTTTACCTCTTGGTTCCGCTGGTCTCCCCCCACTTCCTCTGCTGATGTGGATGCCACAACTGCCCCTTTCTCTGGGTGGCAAGGTGGGAAAGCAGCTACCTTCCCAGTTGACTCTAATGCCACTTTGTGTTCAGCTGGCCTGGGGTGCATATATGTCAGCACACCCTTGCAATGATGAAGACCATTTTATAATGAAAAATAACAGAACTGACTGAAGTGTATGAACTCAGGACAGGTGGACCATATTTATTTATTTATTTATAATTACTGGTGACCCTTTTTATCAACTGTATTACCGGTCGCGCCAAACGCTGTAATAACCAGATTTTTACCTTTAGTTTTCCTCTTTTCATGAGAAAGAAGCCGCCAAGTGTGAGAGAGGAAAGTGAGTGACTCGGTGGCTTTAGTAGACTGACGCAAGCGTTACGCTAGGCTTGTGTCAGTCTACTGAAGCCGCTGAGTCACTTGCTTTCCTCACTCACATTCGGTGACTTCTTTCTCATGAAACTAGGAAAACTAAAGGTAGATAAAGAAACTTAACAGGCTTTTTATACTAAGCAGTGCCGTTTCTCAAAAATTTGAACAGTTTTGTTTAGAACACCAAACACCGCTTGGCTGCATTACAGTCACCAGGTAAACTGCAGACAACTAAAAATCAAAGAAATACGGGCACCAGCAATTATAAAAAATAAAGGGTAGGTAAGTTTGTGTCATGGATTTTTTTCACACACCTTCACTGTGTGGTGACCACATAAACCTCTCGAGCTTCGCTCTTGAGGTTGTTGGGGCATCACACACAAAAGGTGTGTGAAAAAAACCCATAACACACACTTGCCTATCCATTGTTCTCTATATACACCCAGAATATGTTTAAAAGGTACTGATTTTCTAGTCTTGTCATTTGAAAACATTCACATTACATATGCCAGCATAGCTGCATACTAATTTGAAAAGTCGCAAGTTTGCTTCATGTGCCACTTTTTGATGAAAATATGATGCAAAGTTTACCAGACATCTGTGTTGGGCCAGCTTCCCCAGACCCTAACAAAACAGCAAGAGACCTGCTTGATGCTGTGCATGACAGCAAGAAAAAAAAACATACCACTGTCTGCCATACATAATCCAATAAAACCTTAGTGGGCCTCATTCCACTCTGTAAATAGTTCTGGTACCGTTTATTATGTAAAGTGCCACAAACGTCACACTCTCTGTGGTGACCAGGTACATAGGAACATAACACTGTGAAGATGGAAGGGATGTAGGATCCATCATGTCAGTCGAAAACCAAACTTGGGCTTTTATAATAAGTTGTCAGAGTTTGCATCACACTTGTTAATGTACGAGGCACATATGATGCACAGCATAGGCAGGCAGCATGGAGAGAAAATGGAGGCTTCCTTTTTTATTTCCAGCAAAGGCTTATGACACTGGTGACTACAGGAAGTTTTTTCATTATTTTATCATTTATGTAGTTGTAGTAAAAGGTTTATTTTTATGCAAATGCAGACTATCAGGGTGGAAGCCTATTTACAGTGTCATACCGGTTACGAGACGACTACAAAAACTTTAGACAGTGACAAAACATTATGGATCTATAAAAATACACAAAATGCAAACATAAATTTAAATATAACAGCACTCCTAGATTTATTTGACATTTTCCTTGTAACTCCATGACAATTTTCCTGTGTTTTCCTGTAGATTACATTATTTATTTATTTATTTGTATTTATTTATTAGGAATTCAGAGAAGACCTTTGAGCCAGTGGCTCGTTTACAGAGGTTCCACATCAGAGTAAACAGGACAAATACAACATAAAGTTACAATAATAGAGGAGTTCATAGGGCTAACGCATTCTAGTGACTGGTACAAAGAGCAGAGGCATCTGACATAAATGTAGGTTACATCATATATGGAGATATTTGAGAAGTACAGTAGCAAGAACATGTTAATCAGTAGTTCTGTTGTCTAAAATTATTTCCTATGGAAGCGAAATTGCTCTGTTTTCCCATATAACCAAATACCAGTCTATGGGAACAACTTTCCTGTAAATGACTCCATTTCCCCAGTAAACTACAAGCATCCCTGTAGGTCTGGGAGACCTGATATAGACTAGAATTCTTTTGTGCTTGGATATATTGAAGTGCAAAGAATTTAAAAGCAACAGTCACTGAAGAAACACTCAATGTTTCCGTAACACATATGCTTTATTATATTATGGCTATTATATAGTACCTGGACTCAGTTGTGGTATATACAGCCTCATTAGGTCTATTCTGTATTGTATATTGCAGACATAAAAAACAACTATAAATTAAAAACAAAATCATAGTTTGTATAAAACAAGCACATTCACTTTTTTTTACATAAATTCAGTTTGTGTCTTTTATTTGACACAAAATCAATCTTCCTTTTCTTTTTTACGCAAATTTGGGCAGAAATGAGATCAATGCATTGGGTTGTTAGACTGTCTAGAAGATTATCTACAATGTCCAGACAAATGCAGGTATAAGTCAGCTATTGTAACAAGGGTTAGGGGGATCCAGGATGATGACCTTTGGAAATCGTGCATGATATCTTAATTTGACTGACAGATTAGCTGATAGTCACTTGCTTATTTATTTAAAAGTTTGACTGTGCATGTTATTTATTTGTCTACTTTATTAATCATATAGGTGCGTTAGACATAAAATGGCTATTTTCAAGAAGGATCCAGAAGAGTACAAGCTAACACCTTTACAATAAAAACAGAGTTACAATACAATACAGTTGAGTAAAAGATAACAAGTATAGATTATGTACACTTAGATTTTTTTTATTTGAAAAATGCCAATTTTCTAAGCACAATAATACACTCCAGGGTGGACAGTATGGGCTGTACCCATGCTTCCAGAGGCTATCAGGCCCCTGATGAAGACCTCATGTGGGTTGACACACTGGGGCTCAGTCTATGATTTTCCTGTCTCACCTATAAACTAAGGTTTCACTTTATAAATAGTTTTTTATTTTATTGCCTGTTGTTTCTTGAGTGAAGGGTTTGGCATTCCTTTAGTTGTTGCAGCTCTGCAGCTGCATATAGAAATCTATGATATCCAAATTGAAACAGTACTTTTGTCTGCAGAAGTGCAGGCCCCTGTGGGGCCAGTACTTCTGCAGCCACAGGTAGTCACGCACACTGTAAGACACACACACACACACACACACACACACACACACACACACAGAGTTGTGGCTGCAGAAACACAGGCCCCAGTGGGCCCGTGCTTCTGCAGATACAGATACATCCACAAAGGTAGCATATCAGTTCTTCTGCATTGGTGTCATCTAGAAACAGTTGTATGTTGTTTGTCTTACCAGACAATGGTTGTCTGTGATTGCTTGTGTGGTCTTATCCTTTTGCACTTGGGGGTGGTGAGGAGCTAAGGTTGGAAACCCTAACATCACATTTCCTTACTTTTACGTTAAACCCTAACTGGTGCATTAACACAGTTTTTTGTAATGCATGTCATTTTTTTTTTTTTAGATAGTGAAATCATATCTTCATTCATACAGGTCCTGATGGATCCTGTATGAACAGATGTAGAAGCACAGGGCAACAGATGTGAAGAATTTGTGGGGCTGCTTGGTGGGCTGCAGAGGCCCTGCACTTCCATGTGGCTACAGATACAGACACACAGGGCAAGGAGTCCCTTTGTCAGCCAAAATGCAGGGCCCTCTAGCAGTCATAGGTGCAGAGGTACAGAGAACTATGCAAAGTGAAGATTCTCTTCAGTATATGATACTTGGGCACATGCCACCAACCCTGCACCTTCCCTTCTCAGGCTGCAGTGAGGTGCCACCTACCCCCAGCCTTGGCCCATCCAGATGACTCACTGCGCTCACCCCCAAACTCAGCTCACTAGCATAGGGTCACAAAGCATACCCACTGCAGGAAAGGCTGGCACTACATACAACGTTTCTTAATCATTTCTTTTTTTTTTTCATTTTCATCCCACATTTTCGACATAGTAATTTTATGACTCGCCCTTATAAACATGACACACGGCATTTATAGGCTACTGTCTGAAATATCATTTTGAGCCACAACTGTGAAAATATTTTTTGGCCAGGATTTAAAAACTTGACACCTGCCACGTTTATGAGGCAGTGTGAAAAAATGGCTGTGTTGAAAATTTGGAGTAGAATATTGAAAATTACCAGTTATGAGCAAGTATGGAAAAAATTCAACATGCATTCATAACTTTGTTTTTTTTTAATATTTGTACCCCAACATTTTGAACATAGTCTTCTTATGACCCCATGTCATGAACCCAGTAGGTGAACATTTTTAAATCTTCACCAAAACGTGGTTTTGCAGTGTGACTGTGAAATCACCTTTAAGTCTGGATTTGAAAAATGTCACCTGTTGTGATCATGAGATAGAGTTCTAAAAAGGCCATATTGAATTTTTGGTGTAAAACTATTGAAAATTAGTGAAGTTATGAGTGAATGTCAAAATATTTCAACATTCACTCATAACTTGGTCGTTTTGCCATATTTTTCCACCATATTTTCAAGATAGTTTTCTTATGACACCACCTCATGAAGTCAGTAGGTGAAAATTTCAAAATCCAGCCCAAAAGGTGATTTCATGAAGCAACTGCAAAATCAGCTTTTGGGCTGGATTCAAAATCTCATCTAGCTTGTTTATGTGGTGGGATCCCAAAAGACCGTGTTGAAAATTTGGTGTAAAATATTTAAAAATGACAAAGTTATGAGTAAGGGGGGTTCCAAAAGGTCATGTTGAAAATTAGGTGTAAAAATATTTCAAAATTACAACATTGAGGGTAAAAGTTCAAACGCATTGAAATACATTAACTGGATTGATTTTATTTCTTCATATTGCACTTGTTGTTCCTGGGGAGGACATCTTTTGAACAGAGAGTGGATCTATGACGTGGGACCATCATTTGGTGAGTGAGGGTATATGGTGGTGTGGGTGGTGGGTGCTGAATGGGGATATGGGTGGGGTGGGTGGGGGTTTGGGTGTGAGATCAATGAGGGGCTGTTTTCTTCTTTACAGGTTTAAATAATTAAGAAAAGAAAAGATCAACAAGGGGCAGTTTTCTTTGTTTGAGGAGGGCTGTCTGAGTCTTTGGCAGCACCAGGGGTGGGCACCCTGGTGACACCACCTATGTGTTGGGGGCAGGGATCTGGAGGGGTGGGGTGGCATGAGCGGTACTGGGGTGGGCACCCCAATCTGCTGGGGCTATATGTAATTTGAAATAAAATAAGGAAAGAAAGAGGGAGGCTCCCTGGGTTTGGAGGGAGGAAGGAGTACATACATATTTTCTTAATTTATTGTTTATGCTCCTGATTCTCTGGGCCAGTCCTCTGGCTAGGAGCAACTGGTCATCCTTGCTCCCCACCTGACCCACTGCAGCCTGCCCCACAGAGCCTGGGTTTACCCTCCAGATAGGGGTAGGGTATCCAGCTAACCCCTGTTCAAAAACATCACCAAGTGGTTTTACAGGATGAAGAAGGACTGCCCTGGCTTTTACCGGAGTCCCACCAGAAGCCAGCATCAGGTTGAGCTTTTGTTCCTGGTACCATGATCCCTGGCAATGCCAGCATACACATGGGAGACCAATGCACTGAGCAGCAGGTCCCCTGGCCAACGTCACCCCTTACTGTTGCAAGGTATTCTTGACTGCACTGCTGCTGTGGTCACCCAGGTGGCAGTATTGCAGTGGGAATGGCAGCCCTCCTTCCCCAGAGAAGGACAGCAGTCCATGGGATGCTCAATCCTTCCCCTTCCCCCAGCCAGCCTTCCAACAGCCCAAGCTCATTCCTGAACCTGGGTCATTGGCATCATGAGCAGGTAGCTCTACCACTGCACCAGCAGGCCAACATGGGAAGGAGTATGTTTAATTTTAATTAAATAAGATTTCAAACTGGGAAGTAAGAGGGATTACTAGCTGAGCTAGGAGGGGGAGGGAGCATGGAACACTAGGAAGCAAGAGGGAGGGCTGGCTGAGCTGGGAGGGGGAGGAAGCATCACAGGATGTCTTGTTTTAGTTGCAAGCCAAAAAATTCCCCTGTCACATCGCATTGTGTGCGACAGGGGCATTCTCAGCTCATGGCATGAAAAATGCCTGGTCTCGCTAAGCTGGGCACTCAGGATTTTGGGGTGCCCAGAAAACATGTTTCTAGGGCTAATTCAAGAAAACAAACACCATAATCTAGCTCAACAGGTCCCGTTAACCTAAGTTGAGGTGTTTGTTTTTGGAAAATGTATTATTTTTATGTATTTTCCATGTTTTTTGTTGTAAAAAAAAAGATGGCGGCCATCACAACCCATATTTTTTTCTCATGACCTGTAGTGCACTAATTTTGCAAAAGGTGAATGTTTGCAAAAGGTAAATTTATCTTTTGTATCAGTGTTATCTTAAAACCCTACTGAGCATGCTCAGAAAAAAACTTAGAAACCTTATAACTCTGGAACTTATTAATATTTTTTCACGAAATCTTTGAAAGGACCTTGTCACTGGCCCCTTCTACCCTGAAAGTTTCAGAGCAAAAATATTCTGTACCATCTAGGCTGTAACGTAAGAGCAAAAAAACAAAGTGCCATAAGTATCAGTCAATCAATCGATCAATCAAAATCTTTATTTATCCAGGTGAACATCATTGAGCAGAGCTCTTTTACAAGATGGACCTGGATTAGGAAACAGGTCGGGTAACAACCATCATAAAAACATATAAATACATGTAAATAAGTATATAAACACAAACACAATGGTGTAGTAATAGGAGTCAAATGATAAAGGAAGACAAGGCAAGCCGTAACAGAGGAGGATTCAAATACAAGCGGGCAGGTCCACCATTGAACCATGCAACTGTATATAAACCATGTTCTCTGTATAGAAGTACCAGTTAGTTCATTTACAGGGGCAGTCACTAGTACTAGCCATGAAAATGGCCTGGATAACCACCAACTAATGGCAGGCAGGGTACCAGGAGGGGTATGTAATGTGTGAAGGATAAACATTGTGAGAAGTGAAGTCCCAAGGATAGGTCGGTAGGACTGATCGCGGTGGGGGCCTATGGGGAGAGGGAAAGGGGAGTTAGGACTTTTATAGTATGATTGCGTGTAGATTGTGGATGAGTATGCTTGCGTGTAGATTGTGGATGAGTATGATTGCGTGTAGATTGTGGATGAGTGCAGTATAGAGTTGTGAAAAGAAGGCTGGAGAAAGTGGGAAGATAGACCAGTATCAAAGGAAGGACAGAGGCATCAAGGTGTTACATGAAAGCATGATGACAGACCAGGGCCAAGGAGGAGACAAGCACTAGAAAGTAATGCGTTCATAGTTAAATGGTACAGGTTAGCATGATGACAATTCATGGTCATGGAAACAATTGCATTGATCATTTCTGAGACGGAATATAAGAGCTTGAAAGATGAGATGCCGATGGGTGACCTCGGTTTCAGTTTTTTTGCAATTTATTCCACAAGGAGGACAGTGTAAAGCTTATAGCAGCCCTGCCAAAGCAAGAGTTAACTTTGGAACCATCAGTAGGAGAGATCTGCAACTTCTCACGCAGAATTGCCATTGGTTTTATAGGAAGACAGTCTGTAATGTATTGGGGCAGTTTTTTGGAGATGGCTCTCAGGGTCCATAATGCTGCATTTTTATCACGCCTGAAATGAAGAGAACTCCACCCCACTGATTGATATGGGGAGCAGTGGTGAGTGGAATAAGGCAGACCTGTGATGAACCTCAAAGCTTTATGATATAATGTGTCAAGTTTGGTGAGGTAGAAAATGGGACAGTGACTGTAGAGGATGTCAGCATAATCTATCAAGGATAGAAAGGTTGATTGTACCAGCTGTAGTTTGGCATCTCTATTTAAGAAGCGGGCTATCCTAAAGAACAGGCCAAGTCTCTGTCGTAATTTTTTGAGTAATTCTTCAACGTGCTCTATAAAGGCGAGCCTATGGTCCAGCCATACTCCCAGGAATTTGAATTTAGGGACACATTCCAACTTCTCGCCAAGAATTGTAGTAATCTGCGGCACAGGATCAGATAGGGCTGAATTTACCATTTGGGCAGAGGAAGAAAAGAGCATTGCTTTTGTTTTCTTGGTGTTAAGTAATAGTTTTTTGTTTAGGAGTTGGTGTTGCAGCAGGTTGAACTCAGATTGAAGGTCATTACATGCAGATTGTAATGACGGGCGGCTTCCGTAAAGAACTGTGTCATCTGCAAACAGATGAATGTTGGCCTTAATTATGCTTTCATCAATATTGTTGATGTATATTGCAAATAAGATCGGTCCTAAGATACAACCCTAGAGACACCTCTTAGGAGAGGTTTGAGAGTTGAGAGATCTCCTTCCGCTTTCACCTGCTGGAAATGATCAGAGAGGTAGTTGTTGAACCACTGTAAAGATAATGGGTCAGCACCTAGTGAGGTCAGGAAAGAGAGTAGCAGAGAATGGTCGACAGTGTCGAAGGCCTTGCTCAGGTCCAAGAATACGGCGCAGGTGTAATTCCTGTTGTCTAGCTCTCTCTGCTAGTCTTTAGTCACTTTGGCAAGTGCTGCGAGGGTGCTATGTTTAGCTCTAAACCCTGATTGGACTGGATTAAGCAGGTTATTAGCTTCTAGATACTGCCTCAGCTGGTTACTTATGACTTTTTCCAGTAATTTTGACAAGACCGGGAGAATCGAAATTGGTCTGTAATTATTTAGACCACAGGAATTTCTGGACTTGAACAGGGGTATGATGTGCGCTGTTTTCCATATTGAAGGAATGGATCCTTGAGTTAATGATAGATTAAATAAATGGGTTATGGGCATGGCTAACACATGGATGGCCACCTTCAAAAAATATGGGTCGAGGTATCGCTAGGCACTTTTTACAACCAGTTTAGCAATAGGTCTTCAACTTCTTTCAGAGTAGTAGGGCCTTAGGAAAAGACTGAATTGGTGATGTTAGGATCTGCACCTTGATTATCCACCTGAGGTGTATCAAATTCACAGGGGAATTGTGGAAGGCTAAGCCTGCAGTCATAAAGTGATTACTGAAGGCATCCAGAACTTCCAGTCTGTCACTAATGGTGTTATTGTTTAAGGAGATTTCATCAGGTAGTGAGCCACCGGACGTGTGACCAGACAAGTCCTTGATGGTTTTCCAAAATTTTGCAGGATTTTTGGAGGCAGAGTGAAATTCAGAATGATAGTACGCAGCTTTTGTATCTCTAACCATTCTAGTACTTGAGTTTTGTGCTCTTTTGAACTTGAACCAGTCTGCAGTAGACTGGGTTTTGCATCCTTTTTTCCATAGGTTATCTCTTTCAGTCAATGCAGATTTTAATAATGGTGTGAACCATCTACATGCATTTTTTGTTATTCGCACCTTAACTATGGGGCATATTTATTTAGGGTGTCTAGGATAATTTTGCTGAATATGTCGAACACTGATTGCATGTTTTTTGCCAAATAGAACTCTTGCCAATACAAGGAGTGTTTCAGTTCGTTTATGTAGCAGTGAGATCAAAGTTCCGTCTAGATCTCTTGGCAGCAAACTTCATGCTAGTAGTAGGTTTGTTGCTCGATCTTATGCAAGCAATAAATGAGTGATCACTGATATCACTGAAGAAGGTGCCAGCAAAGGAGAAGAGATGTGATTTATTCACTAGGATAACATCTAGCAGGGAGCTGTTATCCACGTTCTTTTTATTTACTCGTGTTGGTTCGACAATGAGTTGCAATAATCCATGAGTGTCACAGAAAGTTACGAGAGGAGCGGTGGTTTTAGATAGCCAGTCTAAATTAAGATCCCCCAGAATAATTATTTCTGAGGATTGTTGTTCGATGATATTACTCAGATGAGGTAACAATTGTAGATCGGGAGAAGGAGGTCTATAGCACCCTATGATACATAATGTTGAAGTGTGCGAGATTGTGACTTGAAGAGACAGACATTCATAAGCATTTTCAACAGATAAAGCACTCAGACAGGATGCCGTATACCTATCCTTGACATAGATGGCAACCCCTGCACCCCTGGAGTATCTGTCTGCTCTAAATAGTAAATAGTTAGGGATATTGACTTCCCTGTCGGAGGGGGCCGGTCTAAGTATAGGAAAAAAGTTGGTCTTTTCTGTGAAAACGACATATGTGGAAACCACACAAACTACCATCACAAAACTTTCCATGTCTTGAGAACTCTACTGCCACACCACCATCTGGTGATGACAGGGGGGTGGTGCAGCTGGAGAGTGATGTGGGGGATGTGGCTTCATTCTGGCATGTTTTCATGCACATATGTACACATGTGCACCCCACAGCCCTAGCTGGTGGCATCCTGAAGTAACAAAAACAGGAAACACCCCAATGAGTGGCAGAATTGCGCTGGGTCTCTCAGGCCCAATCACTTCTGATTGCCCACATACAATGGAACTGAAAGAGGCTATAGTTGTCAGCTCTCCCACGGAAGACCACTACAAAGGGAAAATTCCCTGTAAGTGAGGAAATGTCCCCAGTGAACCCCCAGAAACCAGGTAATTGAAATGCAAGGGATGTGGATGGGGGCTAGAAGTTTGCTGGGTAGAAAAGGGCAGCATCTCTTCTCCCTTTTCCCTTAAGTCTCTTCTTCGTGACTTTTCTACCCCACCTGTAACTGTCCTTAACCCCCTCACCTTATTTCATCTCTTTCCCGCATATTCATATTCCCCTGGCCTTATAACTCCCCCCCACACTATGCCTGTTGTGATAATTTACCCTTGCCTATCCAACCTCAATTTTTATCCTCCATATGTACCTAGTTGTTCTGTTTAGCCTTGCAATGTTTAAGATTATGCACCTTTTGATGTACTGCATTGTTTGTACAGTATAAGACAATTATTTTTGTAATGCCGTTAATTTACTATTTATTTTCTTTTCTTGCACTCTCTTCCATGCCCCTCTCTCCCCCAGGATGCATCTAGAAACGATGTAATCAGCTCAGTAAGTCTTTCCTGGTAAAACTTTTGAAATAAACATAAGCAAGTAATAAGCCACAGCAGGGTGTGCATTATAGGATTTTAATGCACACCCCAGGGGTGCCGTAAGGCATGAGGCAGACGGACAAGTGTCCTTATGCCCCATGAGAAGTGCATTAAAATCCTATAATGCACACCCTAGAAGAGCTTATTACACATATAAAATGGCTGTAGGTAGGTTTTGGGGTGCGGAAATGAGATTCAGTACCTGACCATGCATTTGTAGAGATTTAATGCACTGTCAGGTGATGTCTCATGGCCAGTGAAATTTCTAGATTTTTTCTAGCCATTTTGTAAAAAGCATCGGTTACCAGGGCATAAAGTGAAAAAAAACCAGCCTTCAAACTTCATATTCATAACACCATAAACAACCTGCTGTACCTTTATCACATGCACACATATGTAACTGACAAGCAGGCACATTTTCTGCAGCCAGCTCTAGTTCCTGACATGAAAGAAGTCTTGACAGATACCTTAAGAAAACATCACCCCTACACAAGTCCTTCTCATGTTTTCCTGGGACCTCTGCAGCCTTTAGTAAATCCACCAAATTAGTTATGCAAATGAACTGAAACAGGCGCATACTCTCCGCTGGGGAAGAACTGTTATCCCAGGGCAAATGAAGCACTCAGGCCTGTTCGGAAGTTAGTTTGGTGCCTAATGAATATAGGCCATTGTTTCCATAATAAAGGGGAGCTAACTGTTCTTCCTGAAACCTTAAAGGGGAAAAAAATTAACATTTCTGTTCAAGATGCAATTTGTAGTTATGGGTGTTGACCCCTTCTTCCTCCCACTCCTGGAAATTTCAATGGGTCCCCTGCTTTAAAGTGAATTAGCTTGCTTTTTGGGTCCAGGTTACCTGAAGGTTCTCCTGCACCCCTACGTCCCATCTTGCCCCCTCAGATCAGTTACCAGCGCTCTCCTGAAGATCCCTAGAGTGAGACTGAAGAGCTCTGGAGATTGGGCGTTTGAGGTGGCTGCCCCGACCTAATGGAATTCTCTGCAGGGGTATCTCTGCAAGGCACCATTGATTGAAATATTTAAATGTCAATTTAAAGTGTTTCTGTTTGCACAAGCTTTTGGGTCTGAGGGGACCATTTAAGTATATGAATAAGTTTAGCTATTTTTAACTGTGTTTTGGGGATTTTATATATATATATTATTCATTGTTTTTGTACTGTTATTTTTGTATCTGTATTTGTAAGTTTATTGTAAGGGCACCCTGAGCCTTCGGTGAAGGGCACCCCAAACAAATAAGATCTACCACTGCTACTACTTATTGCATTTTATGAATCTGGATTCTTGGTTTACAGGGGCAGGAATTCCAAAGGGATCCTTCCAAGGTGCGTCCACTGATATTTATTCAATAGAAATGTGTTAGAACTGTTAGATCATCTCTTCTGTGGTCTACCAGCATCCAAAGTTAGCATCCAATAAAAAGATGCAAGTGCATCTGAACTGGATGCAGATCGCAGTTGTGTGCATTTTTTTCCTGCAGATCATAACTTTTGTTTATAAATGTACACAATGTTTTAAAATAGCATCAGGATTGCCTGGACGCAATCAGATGGATGCAGACATAGGCGTTGTATGCATGTGTGTGTGTCTGCTTCCAGCCTTTATAACCCCTTCCCCTGGTACATGTGTGCATACCATAAACAACCTTTCCTCCCTAAATGTGGGACACTGTCCCTCTAAATGCTAAGAGAGAGACAAACTGTTGGGCACATCATCATGATATGGAGATAAGACATCAGCACAGAACATTGCAGAAGTGAATGCTTTCATGTTAATGAAGTGCTTTGTTTAAACAAGCAACAAGGCACAACAGGATGTGGGTTATTGGGGATTTATCCACGCCTTGTATGGTGGGTCACAAGGCACAGCCAAGTGACTTAACCACACAAGAAGTGGGGAAATCACCCAATAACTTACACTCTGGAGTGCCTTATTGCGATTATACAATGAACCATGTGTAAAATAAAATTTAAAATGTGTTTAATTATGTTTTTATAAATGTCATTCCTCACCCGTGGATTATGCAGGATTTATCCATGGTCACGTGGCATGTTTTGACGAATGAGGGTACAGGATTTTTACACACCATCGTATCTACTTTTGCTGTATATACCTGGGGTCTCATGCAACATCTGCTGACTAATGTAATAAAATATCTCAGGTTGCTACCTGACGTGGTACTAAGTGTACCTATATTATGACTATAGTGATCTACCTATTACCAAGCATGTGCCACAGTGAATGTCTGTAACACTGGTTGCTTTTTAATCTAAGCGTTATGTACTGTACTGTTTTGTTTGCTGTGCTGTATTGCTCTCTTGATGAGGTGCCTTTGTAAATGAGTCTATGGCTCAAAGGTCTGTAAACCAATGATTTAATAAATAAATAAATAAAAATTTGCAATAAAGACAAAAAGTAACAAAGTAACATAGCAATTGATGGCAGATGAAGACCTAGGAGAGGAGAATCTAAGGTACACTTCTTTATCCATGTTAGGTTCTGAGTAAAAAGCAAGAGATGTGTCTCTAATATGGGACTAGAGTGTAATGTGAGACAGTATGGGCAAAGGGGTTCTGATGGATAAAATGAGATATATCCCTCTTAATGTGAGATTGTTGAGAGGTATTGACAGATGGGTTCTGAGGGGTACAATGAGGGACATCCCTTCTAATGTGGGACATTTGAGAGATATTGACAGATGAGTTCTGAGGGGTACAATGAGGGACATCCCTTCTAATGTGGGACAGTTGAGGGATATGGACAGAGGCGTTCTGAAGGGTAACATGGGGGACATCCCTCCTAATGTGGGACAGTTGAGAGGTATGAACAGATCTGTTTATAGAGTTAAAATAAAGGATGTCCCTCCTAATGTGGGACAGTTGAGAAGTATGTATTTAGAAGTTCCTTTTTTTTCCTTTTGAATTCTCTTTCTGCACCTACCTAACTGGGCATCTCTCAGGGATCCATGCTCTGCTCCTCGGCTCCACACGCCGTCTGAACTATCCTCCGTTGCTACATGGAATCAGGACCCTGGACTCTCCTGGCCCAAGGAGGGCCTGCGAGTCCCAAGGGAGAGTTGGGAGTTGCAGCCAACTTTGGGCTGTGGCTGGGGCAACTGATGGTCCCGTCGCCTCACCCGGTGTAGGGATTTTCATGTTTTTCCTCCATTGGCTGGGAAGTGCAATGCACTCCAATGTGCTCGTGCTTGCTCAGAGCGCGCTCACAGGGCACCTCCAGCCAATCCCCACTAATTCTGGCTCCTGACTGTTGTAAGCTCCCTGGTACCACCAGAGGCCACTAGACTGTGGGAGCATGAAACACCACCCAGGAAGGAGGAAGAGCTGTCCTCCAGACACTCAATCCCTGCCCTCCCCTGCCGACCCCAGTGTCCCGGGCTCATTCCCAAACCCAGGTTACCGGCATGGCGTGAGGTGTGGCGTCCAGCGCCTCAACCCTCAGCGCCACCAGGCCGGCATATTTAGAAGTTCTGAGAGATAATGTTAGGGATATCCCACATAAAGTGGGACAGTTAGAAATCCATTTGTGCTTTGTAGGTACTATGTGTCAGTAAAGTGATATCTTGTAAGTGACTGTTATTTTCAATCATAGTAGATTTAAAGGTATTTAATAGTACTGTATGTTACTGAAAATGATTCTTTTCATATAGTAACCCATTTAGATATGTCTAATATTCTAAACTTTTGTAACCCTCCACTAGACAACATTGTGCTTGATTATAATGTATAGGCAATAACATTAAATACATATTTTACATTTTCTGTATGTTTGTGTATATTTTGATACATTAGTGTGCATTTTATGTTTAAAAATGTATTTCATTGGATATAGCATACAGATTACTTTCTTTTAAAATAATTCCTTCCTTCCTTCCTCCTTCCTTTCTTTCCTCCATCTTCATTTTCGGTTTATAATCCTGTTATCTAAATTCCAAATCAAAACCATCTTGACTTGGCTACGGTGGATTGTAAACAGTAGTTGGAACTGGAGAAACCTCATTTTCTGACTGCATTCTACAACATCTAAGTTGGAAACCTCATGCCCTGTAAAACAATTAGAATTTTAACTACAAAATGTGCATTTTTCTTTTCTTAATAAAATGTTATTAAATGTTTTCAAAATACAATACTATGAATCTTAAATAACACAATACAGAGCTCTATCTAGTATCATTTAGAAAACTAAAACTATTTAATTAATAACATTGAGACACTGGCGATTGGGTTACCTTCATTATTCTAACCCTAGGGCAGAAGGCGATTGGCTTTTCCTCATACACCTACCCCATATCATCCAAGTTTCAAACCAAAATTATTTCAGGAACTGCAAGTCCCAGAATGCACCTCAACCACAGAATACACTGCCACGCCCACATTGCACTGGATCTCCATTTCCTTTTTGTGGTCAGGCCTGCCTGTATTCATTTGGTAATCAGGTAGGTGTGCTGGTCCAACAGTTAACCTGTTTTCAGGCACAGCCTGAACATACTGTACCTCTCAACCTCCCATCGGCTTGCCAATGTGTAACAGAGGGTGACAAAATGTGTGACAAATGACCAAAATGGTAACCCATTTTTCACAGTGTGGAGCGGCATGCCAGCACATTGTTGTAAAATGTACAAAAAAACTGAATTTACCACAATAAAGGTTATGTGTGTATGTTGGCATATGCTTGGAACAATCACCAATGCTACGGCTTGTTTACAGCTGCCAGCACAGTTGGGAGCTCCTACAGCTGAGTTGTGGTGGGGACTTTTGGTTTGCTTTTTGTGGCTCCCTCCAACTCACAGTCACTGCTCCGCAGAAGCGCATATCGCTGATCAACTCTAGTGAGCATTCAACACCCCCAAAAATGGAGGGATGCAGCAGTGCAATAAGTATTCAGCAGCAAGCCTGACCCCCCCCAAAAAAAAGAAGCAGCACCAGTCCCCAAAATAGGCAAATAGCAAGAAGCGTCAAAAGCTAAGCAACATTGCTGGATACCATGCCAGTAGTCGCCTCATAGCATACAGCCCATAAGAGCAAAATTCCATCACTAGACAAGGTGAGAAAGGCAGCAAGTAGCAATGAGCACAAATATTGCATCTCTTCTCCTCCATCCCACCCAGCAGCAAAAAATGGACATTGTTATTGTGTTGGATACCATGATACTAGCAGTAGCAATAGCATACACCCAACCTTGCCCTTCCCCACATTTCCTCCATACCACCCAGTAGCAAAAATGGAAAATAATCACTGCTGAATACCACACCAGCAGTAGCCATAGCATGTATACATACCGCCAGCCAGCCTGCACCTCCCCACCCCAGGTCCCTTTAAGCAACTTTCCAGCACTGGACAATGCAAGATTAGACATCAAATGAATAAGCAGCATGAGTACAGATCCACAGCAAAAATAGGTAAAAACACACTCCCCCCCCCAACCAAACATTGTTTTAACTGGGATGCCATACCCACAGCCACAGTAAACACAGCATACAGCCTCCCACCACCACCACCATCACTGGGCAACACATAAAATAGAGGCAGAACCCACATATTAGCACAATTATACCACCTGCACTGAGCAATACATAAATACATCTCCCTCCCTCCTGAGTTCCACCACCACCAAGTATATAAAAGCAGCAGCAAAGAGAAACCAGTCATCAACAACGTAAATTATTTACCTTTCTACTGGCCTGGCTAGTTCTTCTTCTCTTCTCAGGTTGTCCCCAAAGTCTTCAGCAGCCCATAGTACCAGAAATAAATCCACAGGTGATGGGTGAGTCTTCCTGGTCCAACTAGACCCACAGTGAGCAGAGGTAGTAGGTACCAAGGCTGAGCTGACACCCGAAGCAGCGGGCAGTACAGTTACTAGCATGACAGCACTGCAGTGTTGGCCACTGGGTTGCAAGTCAGCCTGGAGAGCAAAACAGGCAAGGAATACCTGAAGACTGGTGCTTGGCTGGTTACAGTTCCTTTATTAGCTTGGCAGCAAGCAGACCAGCAGTGAGACTGAGCTGTGTCCCAAAGCAGACCATTAGTATTGGGATGGCTGCCAGTGAAGTCAAATGGCACTGCGTGAACTCTCAGGGTCCGGCAGTGGCTCAAGCAAGTGGTCTCAGCAGCTGAGCTGAGCTGCGCTCACTCATCAAGGGCATCAGTCACAGTTCTTCTCTTGGTGTGGTGGCTACAAACAGGCCAGCTGGGTGAAATACTGTACAGCTTCTTCAGGCAGTGGTACAGGGAGGACACGTACAGCTCTTGTCTTCACTTCCACCTTGCTCCTTTCATCTGCTGCTGAGTCTGGCTTTCTAATTAAGGTCCTGGAGCAGAACTGAGGGGGTCAGGCAAACTGATAATTCACAGTAGAGAGAGAGGCAGATTGATGAACAGACACGGGCTGACCTGATGGAAAAGGAGATGGCAATGCATGTAGGGTCCAGTGGACCTGCCCTACAAGTGATGTCAGAAGAGGCGGTGGTGCAGGGAGGCTGATAGAACCTGGTAGTTGGCTTAGAACACACATGACACCAGCCTCATCTAAGCCCACAAAATTCAAACATGCAGCAGCTCAAACAAAGAAATGCTAGAGCAACACATGAGACCTGGCGTTCTTTCCGTGCAGTTTTGGCTATGGTGCAGCCAGTAGAAGGTAAAAAAGCGGCCGTTTTCTGGGACATCTGAGAAAATCCATGACAGGTGAGCGGTATGAACCCCAGCCATAAAGTCAAGGATTGTTCCAGACAATGCAAGGCATGAGACAGAGACAACTGCAAGGATGGTTGGCAACTGTTACACAAAATAGAATCCACAGAGATAGCTCAAGCAAGGAGAAGTGAGCAAGCTACGCAATGAGAGGTATAGGCCTTGACTCCAAACTGGCAGCAAAATAACATACATTTCCTGGACCAGTCAAATCTGTGCAGTCCTGCAAACTGAATGTCCCTTGTTTCACTCCAGCTTCTTATATTCCTCTGAACTACTGGTTGTCCGCTTCTACTTAGCTTTCATCTGGTTTCAGAATCTATCAGTCTCTCTCTCACGCTCTTTCTCTCATTTTTTCATGTAAATGCTCACATGATGTCAACTGCATGGTACTTGAAGAATGCTGTTTACTGTCTTGGCTAATGCCATTTACTTGCCCCACCTCATCAGCTTCCTGGTTGATCCATCCTGCCCTTCTCAAACAGTTGCCACCTGGGGCTCATGGTCACCTTAAGTCTCTGCTTGTGTGGCTGTGGGAGCCATGGAATGGAGCCAGATCCCTGCTGCTACCAGCAGGGAGTGAGCAATATGTGTCACATGTCCAAGAAGTCTATGGAAAGAAAGGATGAGGTCACTGCAGGGATCAAAACCAAAGGAACAAAGCAGAGTAAAGTCTTTTAAAAGCGAGTACACTGCCTGAAATTTTCATTCTTTTAAAAGCAGGCAACTGTTACTTTGGTTATCTGAAGTACTTTATCTTTTTCCCTTTTGCTAATTAGAAGATTTTCTACCTGACAGTACTAGGAGAGATAAATAGAGCAGTACTGTACCTGGAGGCTGACATCTTCATTCCTCATTCCTCTTCATACCCTCATTGTGGCGTCACTGTTTGTGCCATCATGATTAACCAAGAAAAGCCACTCACCTACTTCCAGACTGGTCACTTGTGATGTCACAGTGAGTTTGGTCACAATTCTTGTGGTTAGAGCACTGGCTTGGGAAGGAGGACATTTCTCAGGTTCAAACCCAGCCAGATCTAAATACTCTCTGTATGACCCTGAGCAAGTCATTCAGCCTCTCTGTGATCTAGTCCACCATGCTGTGAAAATGGGTAGAAGAAGAATAAGAATCAGCATTTATATAGTGCGTTTCATACACAATGAATCCCAAAGCACTTTACAAGTAATGCTAGATAGGTAGAAACTGGACTTCACTGAAAATAAGATGCTGCATCTCAGCTTGGCTGTACTGGCTAGTGTTTTGTGAAATTAAAATTTTGCCAGTGAAATTTGAGCAAAATTTTCAATTATGCTTCTGTGAAATTATGAGAGCGTTTACAACTCTGTCTCAAAATTTCACCAATAAATAATCTAGGAGATTTTACCTGTGACTTTTTTATTTATTTATTTATTCATTCTATTTTTCTCCCTTTCTCCAACTGGTTATCATCAGTCCTGCCTCCCCCCCCTTGCCCTGTTACCTGCCTTCTCGGGACTTGCAGGCACCGTATTCCTCCTGGCTTAGCGCCCAGGGCAGGTCTTGCCAGATGGAAGCCAATTCCTCCAGTGGAGTTGATGCGGGCGTGGTCTGTGGTGCAGGACCTGAGGAGTGGGGCAGGACAACATGCTGCAAGCAGTTGATGTTGCTCCATTTCTGCCTTGCCCTCGGATGACGAGGGAGGGCCTTGATAGGTCCATGCATGCACAATGTGCAGGACGTGCCGATGTGCCCCTCCCTAATCATTCATCTCCAGCTTGCACTGCCACCTCTGGTCACCCAGATGGTGGCACTGAAGCGCAGATTGAGAGCCAACCCCCCCCCCCGAGGAGGCGAACACCTGCTTGGATGCACCACCATCACCCCACCCACTGGCCTTCAACGACTCAGGCTCGTTCCACAACCCGGGTCACCGGTATCATGAGCAGTACTGCTGTCACTGCACCAACAGGCAGGCTCTTCCCTGTGACTTTAAACCTGCACAATAGAAAGTCACCATATTTGGCAGGTTTGAAGACTGTGTCTCAAAAGGATACATGACAATTTTCAAGACTGTAGCGCAAAGAATTAATGACATATGATCAGGGCTCCAAGTTGTCCCTGGTACTTCAGTCCTGATTGCTGCAGCAGAGCTCCTAGGCTTCTGTGATAACGTTTGAAGAGTCCTACTGCATGATTTATTCATTTATGTAACAGAATGCAGCCCTGCCATTGGCCAAAATATGATGTGATGTCATCAACGGCATCACATGCTGAGCTATGGAGGAGATGTCTTCAGGATAAACAGGAAGGGAAGGGGAGCAGAGGGGAGGGAAGGGAGGGAAGGAAAGAGAAGCAGTAAGGAAAAACAATATATTTGAATGAAAATTCACCAAGAGCAATGAATTCTACAGCACTACTTGTAATCTGCAGCATAATGCAAGTTCTGCAGAAAATTCTGTTGCTGAAATTGCAGAACTACGGGGGGCCTGCTTATAATTAGCCAAGTATACTGGAGATCTTCATGAATGTTCACATACAAGTAAACTGCAAGAACATGAGACGGTGTAACTTTAAACTTACTTATACAAATATAATCAAATTTGGCAGCTATTATAGCTGTAATACCCTGCAACAAACGGTAAGCATCCCAATATTCTGCCTTGTAGCTCCTTGGGTGGTCATGTTATAAGTGGCCAACTATTTTGAAAATTGTCATGAAATTGTGCAACTATGTCAACTGTGGGACTCTGAACCCCTGTATCATTAAAATTACTTTTTTTGAATGTCACCCTTTTTGGCACGTACTAAGCCCTATGACATATAAGTAAGCATGCCAGTTCTCAGAAACCCTTGTATATAGAACGGCTGACTTTTAAGAGGCCAAACAATCACAGATTAAGCAGTAGACTTTCGAGCATTTTGTGATAATTTCACCAAAGTGAAGTTGGTAAATTTCACCCAGCTAATCTTAAACAAATAATCTGTCAAATGAACAAATATATGAGGTATGTAAGGTGTGCAGCTGTAAAGAAATGATGAACACACCCTGGGTGGCTGTGAGGCATGAGGCATAGCAAAGTTCTGCATTGACCCAAGAACTGCATTATTCCTTTATGACTGCATGCCCTGGAGTGTGTCATCTCACTTATAAACTGGGCTTTATTTGTTAAAACAAAATGTAGCTCAGGTGAGTTGTGCAATTGTTTGAAAATAATCCACAGTCAGGTGACATGTTTCCACCACTGAAGTTACAGAATTTTCATTGCCCATATTATAAGAAGGTGAACAGAACTAGATATGTCAGCCAACATTTAATGTACTGCTGTATATAACTCACCTAATTTTATCAGGTGAAAATAATCTACTTAGTAAAAAACAAACTACCCGGTACTTGAGTAATGTGAACATTTCCTATTTACTAATTTTGATGCTATTGGCTTTTTTTGTAAGCAGATATCTGTCTATCTGTCTGTCTGTCTTACCTCTATTGTGGGGAATCTGATGGAGTCATTATTGAAGGAAAGAACAGTGAAGTATCTACAGTCCAGTGGGCAACAGGACCCAAAGCAGCATAGCTTCACCTCATGGAGGTCATGCCTAACAAATATGATAGCGTTCTTCAATTGGGTAACAAGAATGATTGACCAGGGTGATGCTGTGGATGTGGTATATCTTGACTTCAGTAAGGCCTTCAACTCTGTTCCCCACAGGAGGCTAATTAACAAACTGGAGTACACATGAATGGGCCCTACGTTTGTCAACTGGGTTAGAAATTGGCTTCAAGGAAGAACACAAAGGCTGGTAATAAATGACACGCTAGCAGGGGAGGGAAGGGTGACCAGTGGGGTGTTGCAGGGATCAGTGCTGGGTCCGTCTCTTCAACATATTCATCAGCAACATCACTGATGGTCTGGAGGGGAAGGTATGCCAGTTTGCAGATGATACCAAGCTCTGCAGCAGGATAGACACACAGGAAGGACTCTCAGGAATGATATCTGATCTCAGAAAACCAGAGAACTGGTCAAAAAACTAGCAACTAAAATTTAATGCAAAGAAATGCAAAGTCTTGCACCTGGGAAGGTGAAACCCCAAATAAAGATACAATCTGGATGGAGAACAGCTAACAGAGACAAAACAAGAAAAGGATCTCGGAGTAATCATGTCACACAATTTAAAAGTTGGAAAGTAGTGTGAAAAAGCAGCACTAAAAGCCAACAGTATACTGGGCTGCATTGGCAGAGGTATCGCTAGCAGAAGGCGCGAGGTGTTAATGCCACTGTACAGATCCCTGGTCAGGCCTCATCTGGAGTACTACGTGCAGTTCTGGAGGCTGCATCTAAGAAAGGACATAGACTGTTTGGAGTCTGTGCAGAGATGGGCTGCTAAGATGGTACAGGGCTCCACCATGAACCTTATGGAGCAAGGCTCCAGCAGCTTAACTTGTACTCCCTAGAACAAAGGCACAATAGAGGTGACATGATAGAAACTTTTTGTTCTATATTTTACCTCCTTATGCGGCTGGGGGGTGTTGCCAATGGTTCCCCAGTCTGGTCAGACAGCCAGCCCCAGACCTTCCCCATCCCAAGCTCAACCCCTCACCTTCAACCTCTGCCATGATCTGTTTGCCGTGGTAGAGTACGTAACCACCACCACAGGATCAAAGGTGGTGCCAGTACAGAGAGCATCCAGAGCAGAAGACAGTGAGGGCCGTCCATCCGGCCATCATACAGCCGCAAGATTTTCTTCCTCCGTTACTGCCTTACGTCTGTGGTGTAACGACGTCAAGGGATCAGAGCTGCCGCCCGACGCTTCTCTCCCAACGCCTTGCCACAGTATGTCCCCACCAGCTTGCCCTTGACCTGTCATAGCCCCCAGCCACCGCTAGGAGCCGACAGGACAGCGAGGATTCCCTCCCACCCCAGAGAAGGAGAGCAGTCAGCAGGCGCTCAATCCTTCTCTGCCCCGCTTAAACCCCTGGCGGCCGGGCTTGTTCCCGAACCAGACCGGCTGGCGTACTCAAGGTGTGGCGTCCAGTGCCTCAGCCCTCAGCGCCACGGGCGGCTAGAAACTTTTAAATACCTCAAAGGAATAACTGCAGTACAGGTAGTACAGGCTCAGAGCCTCTTCCAGGAAAATATGGGTACACGGACAAGAGATCACAGTGTGCGCTTTAAGGGAGGTAGATTTAGAAGCAGCCTCAGGAAGTTCTTCACAGAGAGAGAGTGGGGGAACCCTGGAATAGCCTGACCGAAGAGGTTGTAGCTGCTAAAACAATAGGGGAGTTCAAGCAAGCTTGGGACATGCACACTGGAAACCCAAAATGAAGTTAGGAGGGAGGGAGGTAGGAAATTGGGCAGATTAGATGGATCGCATGGTCCCCTTCTGCTGATGCATTCTTATGTTCTTATCTATCTATCTGTCTGTCTGTCTGTCTATCTATCTATCTATCTATCTATCTATCTATCTATCTATCTTAGCTATCTATCTACATGTTTCTCTCTCTCTCTTAGCTAGCTAGCTAGCTATCTATCTATCTATCTAGGAGAAAACATTGACATCCTGGTACACATAGGGACTAATGATCTCACCAGCCGGTCAGTTGTGGAGACCAAGGAACACCTGACCAGGCTGGGTGACAAACTATCATCCATTTCATCCGGCATCTCCTTCTCTGAGATCCTGCCAGTCTGGGAGAGGGGGGCAGATGGACGGAAGGTAAGAGAAGGGGAGATAGGGGAGCTAAACATGTGGCTCAAGGGCTTGTGCCAGGACAAAGGACACAAATCTGTAGGGAACTGTCAACAGTTTTGGGATTGAAAGTTCTTTAAATTTGATGGACTGCATCTGACTAAGGAGGGAGTCAGTGCACTGGGGCAGAAGTTTGATGTCTTTGCAGAATGTTTAAATTAGCAAATGGGGAGAGGGATGCAGCACCCCATACGTCGAATGGGAAGAACACCCCTCCCCCCTCAGCTAGTGGTCAAACAGGAGTTCAGCATGTTTGCAGTTCATTTGCATCACCAGGTAAGGAAAAAGGTCCAGCTCCCCATACAACGCACAGGGGAAACTCCAGACCTCACCAAACAACTCACACACCAAAATCTGGCCAATGAAAAATCATGTACACAAATGCTCGCAGTCTGGGAAACAAGATCCCAGACCTGCAGGCAATAACGACAGAGGCTAAACTGGACATAGTAGCCATTAGTGAGATGTGGTTTGCCAGTAACCACACTTGGGAGACTTCAGTACCTGGCTATGTACTTTTCAGAAGAGACCAAGGTGCAAAAAGGGAGGGGGGTGGAGTGACCATGTATGTCAATGAAAATATCAAAGCTACAAAAATTCAGAATACACATAAGGAGCCAGAAGAACTGTGGGTCACCCTGAAAACAGGAAATGGGACAGCCATAAGAACTGGGGTTGTCTAATGGTCCCCAGACCAGTGGGAGGACATAGACACATTACTGTTAGAAGATATACAAAACATGACAGCTAAAGGGGAGGTTCTGATAATGGGAGAGTTCAACATGCCAGATGCAGATTGGTCAATACCACCAGGAACATCTGCCAGAACTAGACACATGGTGGATTCCCTGCAGGGGAAGGGCCTCAAACAACTGGTACAACAACCCACAAGAGACAGGGCTATCCTAGATATAGTACTGACAGGGAAAGGATCAGAGATCTCCAGGTAGAAGGTCACCTGGGGGCCAGTGACCATCACATGGTATGGTTCAATATAGGACTTCAGAGGAGCTGACTTTGATAAGATGGTCAACAGAGTTAAGCTAGCCCTGGCAAAAAGAAATACAGGTGAGGGGTACAGGCAAAGTGGGCAAGCATTAATGATGCAATACTTGAAGCAACATCCCATTGTGATATAGGGAAAAGGAAGTGCAAAAGAAGGAAACCACTTTGGTTCTCAAAAACAGTAGCAGAAAAGGTCAGAGCCAAAAGGCTGGCCTTCGGGAAATATAAGGGAACACAGCGGGATGAAGATAGGGAGGCATATCAAACTTCCCTAAGGGAAGCAGGGAAGGCAGTAAGGCAGACAAAGGCCCACACCAAGGAAACTCTAGCACAAACAGTGCAAGAAGGTGACAAGACTTTCTATAGATACATTAGTGAAAGGAGAAAGTCTAGAGGGGGTATTGCTAAGATCGAGGGAGATAAGGGGGCATGTGAGGAGGAGGACCATGTAAAGGCATCTATCCTAAATAGATATTTCTGCTCAATATTTACTGAAAGAAAGTAGGCTGGGCCACAGCTCAGCACCATGGACAAGAGGGTGGGGGTGGGAGGGAGGTGAGCACTAGTCCCTTCACAAAGAAAGGGTCCTACAAGAGCTTGATAAGCTCAGGGTGGACAAGGCAATGGGACCTGATGGCATACATCCCAGGGTACTAAAGGAGCTAAGGGTGGAACTAGCAGAGCCATTATCAGAAATGTTTAGTGAGTCTCTGAGCACAGGAGAAGTCCCAGAAGATTGGAGAAGGGCTCATGTGATCCCGCTCCACAAGAGTGGTAAAAGGGAGAAGGCAGGGAACTACAGACCAGTCAGTCTTATCTCAGTAGTGGGCAAGATTATGGAGGCACTCCTTAAGGAAAGGATAGTGCAACACCTGGAATCCATAGGAGCACAGGATCCAAGACAGCATGGGTTTACAAAGGAAGGTCCTGTCAAACTAATCTAGTAGACTGCTTTTACTGGGTAACCAGGTGGTGGACCAAGGGAGCAGTTGATGTCGCCTATCTTGACTTCAGCAAAGCTTTTGATACTGTTCCATATAGAAGATTGGTTAATAAGCTGGGTAGGCTTGGGGGTGACGAAGTTGGTCAACTGGGTGACAGAAGCTGGTTGACGGGCGAAAACAAGTGGTGGTAAATGGTGCATACAGTCAGAAGAGATGCAAGTCACAAATGGGGTACCTCAGGAATCAGTCCTGGGGCCAGTCCTTATATCTTCATCAGTGACATTGCAGATGGACTGTAGGGTAAGGTTTGTCTGTTTACAGATAACACCAAGATCTGCAACAGAGTAGATGATCCAGATGGGGTGGGCAGAATGAGAAGGATCTGGATAAACTAGCAAAATGGCGGAAGAGTGGCAACTGGGTTTAATGCAAAGAAGTGCAAGATCATGCACATAGGGAAGAGAAACCCTGAAGCCACCTATAGGCTGGGAGGAGCTGCTGGCAGTCACAAGGGAAGAAAGAAACTTGGGCATCATCATCACCGATGATCTGAAATCATCAAGCAGACCACTAAGTTAAACAATTAAATGGAAAGCACGCTTCTCCCCATCCCAGATCACCATTGATGGCTCTACCTCACTGACCCTGCCTGCATAGCCAACTACCTTAACACATCTTTTACTGACCTTAGCTCTTTTTCCTCCCCAGTAATTTCTTTGACCTCCCCTCCCTACCTACCCCAGTCCTCCAACACCCCAGTTTCCACCATGTGGGGCATCTGCCCAGGAAGCCAGACCTCACCTGATCAAAGCTTGAAGAGCAATAGTCCCGTGGCGACTCCCTAGACCCCAACATTCTCCGGCTGGTGCTGGATGAAGTTCTTGCCCCACTCACCAGCCTTCTAGACTGATCCCTCTGCATGGGTCAATTCCCCACTGCATGGAAAACAGCCATAGTCACACCCATACACAAAGGAGGTGACAGGTCCTCCTCCGGGAACTACCGACATATCTCCATCCTCCCTCCCTTCTCCAAAGCCCTAGGAAAACTAGTGGCCATTCAAATCACTGAATACCTGGCCAAACACAACATCCTATGCCCAGAACAGCATGGTTTCCGTGCTGGACACGGTACCGGCACTGCACTACTTGAGTTCTCAAATTTTCTACACTCCTCCCTGGACTCTAGCTCCCTAGCTGGTGCAGTGTTCGTTGACCTCTCAAAGGCTTTCGACACTGTCTCCCACCCTCTTCTGCTGGATGCCCACTGCCACACTGGTTTCTCTGCTGGGCCTCTTGCCTGGTGCACTAGCTACCCATCTGCTCACTCCCAATGTGTCAAAATCAATGGACACTCTCAAAACTCTTCCCATCCGCTCAGGGGTCCCTCAGGGCTCCATCCTGGGACCCCTACTCTTCTCACTCTACCTAAACACCCCTGCCCAGTGCATGCACTGGAAAAATTCTTCTATATGCAGGCAGCAGCTGTCATTTTGCCACCCTGCAATCCCATCTCCTCCAGGACACCCTACAACAGTCCTATAATGATGCTGAAACCTGGTTTAAAGAGCACAGACTCATCATTAATCTCAAAAAAAACAAAGCAATGCTTTTTGCCCACCCCCAAAACAAAGCCGGCAACTTCCCACTCCATATCCTCCCTAGCATCAAACAACCACTTGAACAAGTCCGCTCATACAAGTACCTTGGAGTTTCTTTCGACTCAGCCCTCACCTACCACACCCACACTGATGCGCTTGCATCCGCCTCTAATGTACAGCTTGGCATCCTCTACCATTATAAAAACTGCCTCCCCGATACCCTCCAACTAGCGGTTACTTCCTCAATACTGTCCCTTGTTGACTATGGCCTGCCAGTATACGGTGCTGCTGACACTACCACCCTCAATAAAATTCACCTCACCCTGAATAAGGCCTGCAGGCTGATTACTGCTGCCCCCAGGCTCACTCATATGTGTCAGCTCTATGACAAGGCAAAACTGCTTAATCTAGATGAACGGCTATGCTACCAAACCTGCCTCCTTATGAAAAAAACTCTTCTCGGGCTATCCCCTCCCGGGATGTCAGCCTCCATCCACCAAACCCAACCCTCGGTCGCTACATGAACCTCCTGCAAGACCAATCTGGATCATCTACTCTGTTGCAGATCTTGGTGCCATCTGCAAACAGATAAACCTTACCCTCCAGTCCATCTGCAATGTCACTGATGAAGATATTGAAGAGGACTGGCCCCAGGACTGATTCCTGAGGTACCCCACTTGTGACTTGAATCTTTTCTGACTGTATACCATTTACTACCACTCTGTTTTCTGCCCGTCAACCAGTTTACCACCCAGTTGACCAACTTCTGACCCACCCCGAGCCTATCCAGCTTATTAATCAATCTTCGCTGTGGAACAGTATCGAAAGCTTTGCTGAAGTCAAGGTAGGCGATAGCAACTGCTCCCCCTTGATCCACCACTCTGGTTACCCAGTCAAAGAAATCTACGAGATTAGTTTGACAGGACCTTCCTTTTGTAAACCCATGCTGTCTGGGATCCTGTGCTCCTATGGATTCCAGGTGTTGCACTATCCTTTCCTTACTAAGGTAAGACTGACTGGTCTGTAGTTCCCTGCCTTCTCCCTGCTACCACTCTTGTGGAGCGGGATCACATGAGCCCTTCTCCAGTCTTCTGGGACTTCTCCTGTGCTCAGAGACTCACTAAACAGTTCTGATAATGGCTCTGCTAGTTCCACCCTTAGCTCCTTTAGTACCGTGGGATGTATGCCATCAGGTCCCATTGCCTTGTCCACCCCGAGCTTATTGAGCTCTTGTAGGACCCTTTCTTTTGTAAAGGGACTAGTGCACACTTCCCTTCCCCCTGTGTCCATGGTGCTGAGCTGTGGGCCCTGCTCTACCGTCTCTTCAGTAAATACTGAGCAGAAGTATCTATTTAGGATAAATGCTTTTACATGGTCCTCTTCTCACCTTATCCCTTTGATCTTAGCAATACCCTGCCTCTAGACTTTCTCCTTTCACTAATGCACCTATAGAAAGTCTTGTCACCTTCTTGCACTGTTTGTGCTAGTGTTTCCTCGGTTTGGGCCTTTGCCTACCTTACTGGCTTTCCTGCTTCCCTTAGGGAAGTTTGGTATGCCTCCCTATCTTCATCCTGCTGCGTTCCCTTATATTTCCTGAAGGTCAGCCTTTTGGCTCTGACCTTTTCTGCTACTGTTTTTGAGAACTAAAGTGGTTTCCTTCTTCTTTTGCACTTCCTTTTCTCTCTAACACAATGGGATGTTGCTTCAAGTATTGCATCTTTAATGCTTGCCCACTTTGCCTGTACCCCCTCACCTGTGTTTCTTTTTGCCAGGTCTAGCTTAACTCTGTTGGCCATCTTATCAAAGTCAGCTCCTCTGAAGTCCCATATTATTGCCATGGAATGGGATGATTTAGTTGTAATGGCCAAATTGAACCACACAATGTGATGGTCACTGGCCCCCCAGGTGACCTTCTACCTGGAGATCTGTGATCCTTTCCCTGTTAGTCAGTACTAGATCTAGGATAGCCCTGTTTCTTGGGGATTTTGTCTGAGCTACTGGTGAGGGCTAGAACCCACAACCTTCCAGTCTTCTGGACTTGGAATCGAGTGCACAACCTGCTGAGCCACTGATACTGATTAATGAAAATTCAGTTGTGATTACCTTAATTTCAAAATAGATCCTATGTACACATAGATTTTTAACATCCAAGCCAGGGAAATGTAAACAGTTTGACGTAGTGGTTAGAATGCAAAGCTGTGAACCCAGAGACCTGAGTTTGATTCCCATAGCTGCCACTGTGTGACCCTGAGCAAGTCACTTATCCTCCCTGTGCTTAACTTCTCTCTCTAATCTCTGTATTCTTTGACTCTCCCAGTGGACTGAAAACTGCAGTAACATTAACACCCTCGCTCTCCTGGACTCTAGAGTGCTTTGGGATACAGTTTGTGTTAGAGCTGCTACTTGTGATGTTAGCGAATCCTTTCCTCACCATCCCCTTCTCTTTTCTCCTCTGTTCTCATCTGTCTTCTTTTACCTTTCCCTTCTCTTTCCCATTTCTCTTCCCCTTCCTCATCCTCATCCCCTTCCACTTTCCCTTTCCTCTTCTTCACCCCTTTTCTTTTCATTTTCTTTCACTTTCCCTTTCATGTCTCTCCCCCCCTTTCTTTTCCTTTCCCCTTCTTTTTGTTCTCTTCTCCCTTTCACTTCCTTTTCCCTACCTTCCATTTCCCTTCCTTCTTTTATTTTCCCTTTCATTTCTTGCCCCTTGTCTTCCATTTCCTTTACCTTCCCCTTTTCCTTTTCCTTCCCCTCCTTCCCTTTACCATCCCATCCTCCTTTCCCTTCCTTCCTTTCTTCCCGTCCTGTACCTTCACTCCTCCCTTCTCCTCCTTCTCTTTCCCTTCTCCATTCCCTTCCTCTTCTGTTTCGTTTCCCTCTCTCTTTCTTCCCTTTTCTTGTCTAAAGCAATCTGGGTCAGACCTTCTTTGTGGCCACTCCACTGCTTTGGAACTCCCTACCTCAATATTTGAGGCAGGCCCCACACTTGAGCAATTTAAGAAAGGTTTGAAAAGTCGTCTATTTAGGCTGGTGTTTATTGACTAACTATTACATCTTGTCAGAGGTCAGAATAATCTTGGGATGTTGTAATATTGATGTTTGATTTCAGACAGATTTTAGCCTGTAAAATGCTGGGATTTGTATTAGCATTTCAGAATTAGTTAGGAATATGACACTGCTATATATGTATCATATTTTGTGTGGCACCCTGAGCCCTTGGGAATGGGCATTGAACAAATAAACTACCTACTTTTCTTTCAGTTTCCTGCCCCTGTCTGATCTCTTTCCCCTTCCCTTCCACATTGTCTTCCTTTCAATTCCCCTTCACTTTCCAACCCTTCCCCTCATCTTACCCTTCCCTTTCCCATTCTCTTCCCATTCCCCACTTCTCTTCCCTTGATTAACTGTATGAAGTACCAGTCAGAGCATGTAGTGACACATTTTAATGAGCATGACACTTATCCTCACACTTCTCTGGTCCACCCAGCTATAGAATTTATCTTGCTGGATCATATCACTGATCTGATCCTGTAGGGCAACCAAAAAAAAAAAAAAAAAAGAGAAAAACAAGACGGGTAGAACCAGCACCCTCACATGTTCGTGCGTATACACACACACAAAACACTGTAAACAAGATGTTCACCTGAGTTGGGCTCTTCTAAGTGAATAAATTGCAACAACTAAAAATAGGTAGGGGGAGAAAAGGTAAACCTAGAAAACAAAAACATAATTACAATTAAATTCTGAAATGATTCCATTTAATAGGATAATTACTCTGCTGTTTCTAACAGCACTCATTATGTGCAGCGTTTTACATTATCTAAATGTCAGCCTCTTGAAATAACTGGAATGGCTGAAAGCCATCTGAAAAAGGGCTTTTACCAAGGGTTAAGTTTTTTTTTTTCAAGCTTCTGTTGCCTTATTTACTGGGCCTTAATATATCTGTTTTATTTCAAATTATTTTTGTTTATTGTTTTTATTTTTTTTTTTGTTTGATGTGGCAAAAAAAAAAATCCTCCTGTTAAACAGACTGTTATTGATTTAAGGAAAGCAAAAAGTGTCTGCATCCCCTCGCTTCGACTGGTGTGGGCCTTATCTTCTGAAGGCAGCTGCTCGAATATTAACTAGACGGGGGCTGTACCGTGAGGAAGATAATTAGCCTTGACTGTTCCACTCGAGCTTCGGCTTACAGCAGGGAGCAGTTTACACTGAATACCAGCACGGCTGTAATTAGCTGCTACAGAGCTCATACAAGATGGCTGGGACTAACACTGAAACACTTAAAGATGTACCCCCAGGGTGGGGAGGGGTGTAGCTATGAAATAACATTTGTGCATCATAACCCTCTTAGTGACCCTCCACCCACCACCCACCACAAAAGTGATATAAATAAATCTGTTTCCCACCCCTAGTTATGTTAGCTCCAGTGTTTGTCTTATTTCTGGTATGTGCATTGTTGTAAGAGAAAAAAAATTGAAAGAAGCTCTTAGGTTTAAGTATTTGCATACTGTGTTCAAAAAGAGCACAAACATGATATTGTATGTTACATCGAACGTGTTGGTGGGGGTTGGGGACAACCAAAACAGACTGCTTCGGGGACCAGGGTGGGGCCCCGTTCAATAAATCAATTACCATATTTGTTAGGAAGCAGGGGCCTTCTTTCAGTTCTGTTTAGAACCCAAAACGATTCTAAAATGTTCTTTTTTTTTTCAAACATAAATTCAGAAAAAGAAATTTGCATATATTTGCATGTAAAAGAAGAACAGAAGTCTGTATCCATGCAGTGTAGTGTGACTGGCTGATCTTGTACGAAATCAGCCACTCAAAAATATTTTAACTAAGTTTTATTGAGTTTACAGATTTGTCTGGCTGATCCTCTGCACCCACCCTCCCACTTTGATCTGTCCCTGTGGGTAATGTCAGTGACTGAATGAGCTGTGAGAGTTTTCAATAGGAATTAACAGTGGCTTGGGGATACTGCAGTTGTCACGAACAGTACTCAGCCTGCCTTTTAATGTGCTCCTCCCTTATGCAGAGTACTTAGTAACAGAAGCAGCTTTATTTCTTTGGTAACCAGGTAGGCCCACTGGGTACAAAGCCCACTTACAGGGGTGACTGGTAGTACTGTGGAGGTTAAGGCAGCAGTGCAGTGAAAAATGTTTTTCCAAAAAAGCTGGTTTCAACTACAGTTAATAAATGTATCAGCATACCTGTCAAATCTTCTTTTCTAGGTACCTCCTATTCTGTGCACCTTGAGTTTTTAATTTATTTTCTTGATCCTAACCCATTCCAGGTCTGCAATGCTATTTCTAATGCATACAAACAGGTAAAGAGCACACAAGGAGTGTAGTGCTCACGAGAAGGATAAAGGATCCTGTGGTGATCGAAATGTGTCAGCAGTGGGCGCTTTTTATTGTTTATGTTGCTATGCTGTCCACTGTACAATGAGTATTGACTCTTTTGTTGCTAATACTGGAGTCGAGTGCATCACTGTGTTGATGAGTGCCCGAGTTGTTAATGCTATTTCTAAGCCAAATGTGGCAGTCATCTTTTAATTTTTGTGAAAAAAAACTAAATTCAAACATTTATAAAATGCTAAAATTTTGGTGGAGATAGAAAATGTTACCTCCAAGTAAAACTGAAAGATTCCTGGGGCCTGATATTCAAAACTTTGCCTAGGCACAAAACTAGGTTGCCTGCGAAACAGGTTTTCTTGTAGAGTGCAATATTGAAAAGCCCAGTTAATGTGGGCAAAATCAGTTTGCACCTGGGCAAAAACAGAGGTGGAGGCACAATGTAAATGAAAGGGTGAGATCGGGAATATTGGCGCAGTCAATATTCAAAAGTATGTTAAACTGTGCAAGGCCGTCTCGCATGGTCCCTTGCAGTACACTCACTCCGACTGAAACCCTGACTAACTCTTGCGCATCCCTAGCAGTTGGCGGAGGAAGGGTGGTGGCCCCTCCTGACCCCCAATACAGAGGTCCCTGGTGTCCAGGGGTACCCCTCCCCAACGACCATGGCCCATTGATATAAAAACATATCCCTGGTGGTCTAGTGGTCCCTACCCCATCACCGATCGCCATCCCATTCAACGGTACAACCTATTACCCTGGTGGCCAATGGTCCCTCCCCCTGCCTGATCATCTGCCCAATACATACATACAGCTTTAGCACTTTTTTCACATTTCAAATAATAAAAAGGAGAGCTCCTTTCAATATGGATCACAGCTTTTCATCAGTATTCTCAGCTGTTTTTGTACGCCTGTTGTCCCATATGATCAGGGAGCAGTGTCTGTTGCATGCTAATTTATTTTATTTACATGAAACGTGATCTTAAACAATGGGTGTTCAAAAACCTCACAGAAAATTGCTGAAAACCTGGTGTGAGCCATATGAAGATTAGTGTTCCTTTTATTATTTCAACTATCAAAAAAAAAGTGGTAAAGTAGACTCAAAATGGGATACACAAGTCTGGAGATAATGGGCAATCTAAAATAGAATAAGGAAATGATAGGCCAGATTTTTCACTGCTATCATGCACTACTGCTTTGAAGCTGTTTTTCGAATATAGGTTCACATTCTGTTACTGTTCCATCTTTGCTAGCTTTTTAATAAATTCAGCATGAGTTTTTGACTTACAGACTGGTGCTAAAGACCACTTAAGAAGTGTACCATGCAGTTTATGTACTTATTAGCAGTGTCAGTGGCTCAGTAGGTAGCACACTCGCCTCTGAGGCCGGGAGATCAGAGGGCTGTGGGTTCAGTTCCCACGTTTGGCACTTGGGTTAATATCCCAGTACTGACACTGTAATGCAGCATAAGAGGGGTGCTGCATTTCTGAGGTGCCGTCTTTCGGATGAGACGTTAAACCGAGGTCCCATCTGCCTGGATTGGTGGTAGTTCAGGTGGATGTTAAAGATCCCATGGCACTTATCGAAAGAGTAGGAATTTCCCGGTGTCCTGTAAAATTTCCTCATTCACTAAAATACCACCAACAGCTTAATCTGGTTCAAGGTCAGTTGGCATTCATCTGTATTCCCTCCCGGGTCATGCCTGAAAATAGGCAGGATTTGTCTAGTGCACTTACCCAGTCAACAAAAGCCAAATAAATAAATAAAAAATAAATAAACTCTTTCATTGTTGGCACAACGTATCCATGCTCTACTATGGAATTATATGGTTAAGCAGGACATAAAGTAAATTATCAAGTTCTAAAATGGCACTTACTATCAGTGTGTCAATCAGAAACACCAAATGAGGTTACTAATAGACCAGTAAAAATGAAATAATAATAGAATTATGACCAGTAATGAAACAAATAGTTTCTAAAGGGGAAAAAAAGCAAACTTACATATGGGTTCAGCACGGTTTACCTTAAAATTATGGTGGAAAAATACTGATCAGCAGTAGCAGACATCCATACAAAACAAATAAAAAAAAGTTTTGCCACTGACAGCAACCAGTTTATGTTTCCTTCAATGACAGATAACAGCTTAGCTCCATGTGCAGAAGGGGTTCAGATCAAAATCATGTGGTGAAAAATGGCGCAGTCAAAAGGCGTGCTGTGTGGACACCACAAAAGCACACAGTCAAAAAATGCACAAATGTAAATAAACCAATTCTGAAACCGTACACACTTTTATACCCACGCATTTTTGACTGCGCTCTGTTTTACCGTGCGATTTTGACCAGATGTAGTGCAGAACAAACACCTGGAGGTCAAAATTCCAGACACATAGTACAGTCAGAAGTAGGGTACAATGAAGGCAGTCTGAAAGATGATCCGAGTGTAGGTTCCCCCAAAAAAGGGGAGAGAACAAACATTCAAATTGTTTGGTTTCCTTGTCTTTCTCTCTCTGAATTATAGGCAGACATTCTAATGCCTCAGACCCCCATGCAAAGCATAATAGGTAGCAGTATGCAAATCTTTGCATAGTGTTGGCTGACAAAGCTTCACCAGAGCAACAGTTACCTGAAAACTGGCTTTCACATGGCTGGAGCTGGAGTTTGTATCTCCTTGGAGTTACCGGGAAAGTTGACTTCAGGACAAAGGAGTAGTGCAGTATTGCATGGGCTTTAGAAACCTTATCTTACTACTAAAAACAAAACTGAGAGTATAACTAATTGTACCTGCATTTGTGTGACAAGGCAAATGTTAAAATTGTGTGTATGTGTGTGTGTTTTGGTTGACAAAGTTCCACCACAGCAACAGTCACCCCCAAAACAGGCTTTTACATAGCTGGAGCTGGAGTTTGTATCTCCTCGGAGTTACTTGGAAGCATGATTTCAGGACAGAGGACTGCTGCAGTTTTATAAGGGCCTTAGAAAAATTATCTTACCCCTACAACAAAATTGAGAATATAACTAATTGTGCCAGCATTCCTGTGGCAAGGCAAATGTTAAAAGTGTGTGTGTGTGTGTGTGTGTGTGTGTGTGTGTGTGTGTGTGTGTAAAATCCTAGAAATGTGATTGGCATCTTTTGAGTGTCTAGTTATCTCAGCATGACTAGAAATCTCAGATCTCTGTAAATGTAGCTTTTATTTGGTTCTGTATAACTATTTTATAAGAGGAATCATACACCCCAGAGTGGCCTGTTATACTGGCTATGTGGATGTAGTGAAAGGAGATGGGAAATTATTTTTACATAGTTAATTGCCTCCCATCTTCCATTCCATAGCAGTTATGTATTCTGATTTGCTTTGACCAATTTTTATAATTAAATAGTCTAAATTTGAGATGCCCTCAGATCTACATAGGGATCCACTCTCCTCACTGGTCACAGCTCTTTCTTTTCATATTTCTAAGACATTCGTGACATCAGTAACACTACTCCATGCCCGTTATCTGAATGGCCTGGAATGGGTGTTATTGATGTCATAGAATGTTCAGGCAGTGTGAAATGAGAGAGCAGCAACTGCTGAAGAGAAGGATCCAGGGTAGTTACAAAGGCAACAAAACTGGATTGTAACTTTAACAAAAAAGGTCAAAAACATATTAGAATATTGGAAGGACACTAGAAGGACAACAGGAGTGCAGCTAGACGTGTAAGAAAACCTATTTCTTATCACCTTTAAAATCACTCAGCTTTGCAACACGCTAGAAGTGTTCTGATACCTCAGTATAACCAGACACCCTGACATGCTGGCAAGAAATAACACAAGTCACAATGTGGGCACTTCTGTAAGAACTGCATGCCCTGGGTGAGTGGTTAGAAAGCACAAGGCTGAGCCAAGGGCCATCAACTAACTGGGAAATGCAGTTATTTTTCCAGCACTCCCACACCCTGAGTGCATTATTCTAATTACTATGAGCATAAAAGCACAAACATCTCATAAATATATGTTTTACCTGGTGCGCCATGCCCTGCCTAGCCCAGTTTTGTATGTCTGAGTCACAGAAACTTTAGTGGTGCTTCAGCATCACTGGTAACAAAATCCAGTTAGCATCAGCCAGTCACAAGTTGCACATTCATAAATGGAATTGAGTTACAGGCCCTTCCGTTCTTTACAGCTTAGGATATGTGCATCAAAATATGACCCTTGCCCTTTAATTAAGCAAAAGGCATGACAGGGTGTGCTTTATTTTGAGATAATGGCATGTCTTGAGAAGTGAGGGCGAGTAACGCTGGTACCTTACGCACCTAAGAGGTGCTGTTATCCCACAAACAACACACACACATACTGGAGTGGCTTATTGGGATTATAAAATGGTAACTCTCATTTTATTTTTAAAAACTGAAATTGAGGTCCAGAATGTTAAGTATTTCTGACGTGTGCTGTTGTGCTGGAATAATGCACAGTCATGTGACCCTATTTGACCAACTCCAGGTCTTCATTTTTCTTACCAATTTTATTATCTTCATTTTGCCTGGGTTTAGTTCATTTCCTGAGGTTACAATCCTCTGCTTATGACATCACAACTCATTCCTGAGCCGCTACCTGTGATGTAACAAGGGGAGATTATGACCTGGGATGCTGAATAGCATCAGGATAAATTCACTTTAAAAGACAAGAGTTACATTTTCATGCAATATCCTTATTAATAAAGAAAATAATAGGTTGAAATGCCACTTTATTTTGGAACGTTGGGTAACTGATTTCTGCTGATGGTCACTGGAATTTGTAAAGGTACCTGGGGCAGTACACACTGAATGGACGGACTTCGTGCGGAACAGCAATTTTAGCTACTGAAATACTTTACAGAATTGCTTTCTGAATTCTGGAGGATTATGCGATGCATTTATGTGTAAACTGTGGAATAACCTTCTACTGGTGGTTCATCTAAGAATACACCTGAGTACTGCAGCCGTTGTTAAATTTAACACAAGGATATCCACCTACAAATATGGTCAGTCTTTGGAAACCTAAGAAGGGGGCACACCTCCCCCCATCAACTTCAAAACTGGTGAGCACTTTGGACCTATATGGGAAGCTGCGTGTAAGGAAGCCTTTCTAAGGATTATGCAAACTGCACAATAATTTTCTTTGGATTTTGGAAAAGGAATTCGCAGTTTATGAAAACTGCTGATGAATAATTTATGAAAAGCATCCCACATTCAAAAGTCTGGAATTCTGCTACTGATGGAATTCTGTGAAATTAGGTGGAATTTTCTGAAATTCCTCTGAATTCCATTTCGTCAGAATTTAGAAAGTCCTACACAGCACTATTGGGTGACCAGATCCCTTCTTAACCTTCTGGTCACATCATAACTCAAAGAGAGCATTATAAGTCTAATTAATTATTCATGAGCCTAGCTAGGCTCCTGATTGGCTACTGGATTGTTCCTTAACATCTTAGAAATGACTGGTCCAGATTCCAGCTGATGCTGTGTGGCACACACGACTCGTGTCACACAGCTAAAACCTAAATGTGAGTAAAAAAAAAAAAAAACACCAAAAACTTAAGTTGTTATTGCAGTTATCTTGTAATTACAATAATAACCGTAAAGCCAGTCATTTCCTTGGATTAACGACAGGCTGGAGGGATGTGACCATCAGCTGTGCCTCGTGCCACCCCAAGCTTGTCATTAATCCCTAGAAATGATCGCTTCTTGACAGTTATTCCTTAATTTATACACAGGACCAGTCAGATTTTGCATAACCAGTTATGATTAAGTGAAGATTATCCATCCCCCATTTTGTGACCACTGCTTCTAGTCACATTTTACAACTGCCCTTGAAATAATGACAGCAGGTGGGAACTCAGACAATTCGAGGGTCTGTTTTGTGTTGACATGGGCGAACCTTTTGTGATTCAGAATAAAAAAGGCACTGTGGTCGACTTCCCAAGCCTGTGCTCTGGGTGTTGGGCTGGGGGCAGGAACCTGGTTTGTCAACATGCTTGCACAATGCTCCACCCTCAGCACTACTGTGATGGGCCTTGCAGAGCCATGCTTCCTTTCTTAGTTTCCTGGAAGTGAAGGCAGAGTGCTCTCTGACATGGAGACACTGTGTCAAGTATGCCAAGTATGGTCATTAGAGTATGTCTTCCCTCACAGTTCTCCAGGCACTACAAGGCAAGGCGACTTTTATTTATATGGCGCCCATTCCCAGGGGCTCTGCGTGCCTAACAGTAAAACAGTCAGGGAAAAACAATAAATAAAACCAGATTTCAAAATAGTACAATTCAGTTTCAGCATTATAGTAAATATTTTCAAATAGCTTGGATGAATTGGGTTGGAATACCTAGTCCATAAAGGTCAGGCTGAAGAGGTGGGCCGTCAGCCTTAGTTTAAATGCCCTAATTGAGGGGGCCTCCCAGACTGCAGGTGGTAGTGAGTTCCACAGGGTTGGCCTGGCGACACTTAAGGTGCGGTCACCCGATGTCTTGAGCAGAACCCTGGGAATGTCCATGAGGCCCCTCGAAGAGGAGTGGAGGGAACGGACAGAGGTCACAGGTGTCAGAAGCTCAGACACATAGCCTAGCCCCAGCCCATATAGGGCCTTAAAGGTGAGCAAGCCCAAATGGAAAAGGACTCTCCACCTGACAGGCAGCCAGTGCAGGGCACGCAGGACAGGGCTTACATGACTGGACCTGGACAGGCCCCTCAGCAACCAGGTCGCCACGTTCTGCACTAGCTGCAGTCTGCAGAGGGTCCCTCCCATGACCTTGAAGTACAGAGCATTGCAGTAGTAGACCCTAGAGGTAACAAAGGCATGTACCAGAGTCAACAGATCTTCGGGTGGAATGAGGGGCTTTATCCTGGCAGTGTTCCACAAGTGGTAAAAAAACACTTTTGACAACAGATGATACCTGATCTTCAAAGGTCAGTCTGCTGTCCAGGATCACACCAAGATCGCTCACCCTTGGGGAAGCCACCAATGGAGTAGACCCCAGGAAAAGACCTGTGCTAACTCCAGGTGGCAACTCATCACACCCATGACCCGGCTCAATCACCAGCACCTCCTTATTATCTGTATTAAGTAGTAGCTAGGAGAAAGGCATCCAGTCATTGATTTTAGCCAGACAGGTGTTGAGCACATCCACAGCATCAGATGTTCCAGGTGCAAATGACAGATACAGCTGGGTGTCCTCTGCGTAGCAGTGAAAGTCCACACTGTACTGCCAAATGATCTCCACCAGGGGCAGCATGTACACTGCGAACAACATCGGCAACAAGATGGAGCCCTATAGTACTCTGCATGACAAGGGCATTGGGGAGAAGGAGAAATTACCCATCACCACCCGCTGCACCCTATCAGATAGATAGGACTCAAACCATTTGATGACCAAACCAGTGCATCCACAAAACTCACAGAGCTGATCAAGAAGCACGAAGTGATCCACAGTGTCAAAGACTGAAGAGAGAGATGGAGGAGTATGAGAATTGACTTGTCTCCTCTATCTCTAGCCCCGAACAGGTCATTATGCACCCTCACTAAGGCTGTTTCCATGCTGTGTCTGGCCCGAAAACCCAACTGAAGTGACTCATAGATGTCAAAAGACATGAGATGATCCTCGATCTGCTGAGCCACAAGTTTCTCAACAACCTTGCTCAAAATGGCAGGTTGGAGATCAGACGGTAATTTGCCAGGATGTCTGGGTCGAGGGAAGGTTTCTTAAGGTGGGGCCTCACCAGCACTTCTTTCAAAGCTGCTGGGAATACTCCCTCCTCCATCAAACACCTGACAATCCTGGTGAACACCGAGCCAACAGCCTCGGCACATCCCATTAAGAAACGAGTCGGGCTGCGTCCAGTTCGCAATAAGTATGCTTCAGCTCTAAAATCACCCCTGTGACCTCAGCCACCTCAACTGGCCTAAACTCCTGCCAGATAGAGTGCCACTGTTCCTCTCAGTCTGACCACTGTGAGGCAATAACTTCCCTGACAGAATCCCCGCCTGGATAGACAACACTCTGTCAGAGAAAAACAGAGCAAACTCTTCATATACAGTGGATGAAAAAGTCTTTCTTGGCTGTAGATAGGAAGGATGGAGTAGCCTATCCACAGCCTGAAAAAGCTGAGAAGGTCTGTTTCTCCCTGCACAAGAATTCTGCCTTCTTATGGAAAATTGCCTCCTGGCACACAGGGCCAGTTTGTCAGTCTCCAGCCGGGTCTTCCTCCAGCAGCACTCCAACCTCCTATAGAAGCCAGGAAACAGAAAGGATGAAACAGTTATTACCCACATGCCTCTTTTGGTGTCTGCAGTTGGATTATGGGAAAATCCGCCTTGCAGTGGCCTTAGAATCTGCTGGCAAAACAGGCATCAGCCAAAAAGTCTTTACAGCAACAGAGTCCACCAGTGTGTCTCCATGCAGGATGGTAACAAGTCCTGAAGGTCTCCAGCAGCTTCCAATTACAGTAGTGAAGCTTTGTTAGGTATTGGCTCTATAGCTTGCTGTATGGCATGCAGGAAACACTGTCCTTCCCTCCAGGGAGGATTGTCGCTAAACACAGCTGGGTAATTAGTGGTGTTCTAGCCAGCTGGGCTGTAGATGCTACAGGAACCCATCTTGCTTGCCAGCACCACCGTCTGTTTCAGAGTCATTCCCTGAGTTGGACTGACCCACCAGAATACCTGGAAATTTCCAGGTGCACCCCCCCCCCATTTGGTACCTGGCCACCTTTCAAACTCTAAAAAGCTTTACTTCCATCATCCAGTTTCTAATTATATTGGGTAGTTTGAGCACTGCAAGTACAGTTAAGATGTAAACACTGAACTAGTGTGTCATAGTTAAGTGGAATACTGATATGAGTGTGTCACCTGGGGCACTTCTCTATTTATTTTTCCAGGTGGGCCCCCGTACCCCAGTCTAACCTTGGTCTTTCCTGCACTCCCTGCCCCAGTGACTACATGTACAATATGCAAGTCCCCACTGTCTCAGCCTCTGTAGGGCCATTTGCCTTTTCTAGTAGAAAACCACTCTGTCACCTTGTAAGGCAGCTAAGTCTACCTCATACGCAAACACACATAATGGGCCCTATGCACTAATGGGGCAGAGTGGCTATGCGCACGTATCTGGGGCACGTAACCACTCCACACCCTATGCACCCCTTGCATGGAATGCTTGAAGGGGGGCACTTAACACATATGTGCCCGATCCCTCGGTCGTGCAAGGAGCAAAGCGCTGGGGGCAGGCAAGGGGCAGGCTGGCACTACATGCCATGTACTAAGGCATGTAGTGCTGGCCACGGGGGGTGCGTAGGGGAGCAGGGTATACCAGGGAGGACCCTGTCATAAACCCCCTATGCACCCCCCCGCAGGACAGGGCGAACAGACCACTGACCCTCCAGGGCCACAGGAAATGGCTGCCTAATGCCACCCACCCACCCCAGCACACAGCAGTGAGTGTGGCGGCCTCCCCCACACACATACACAACACCCATACCCCTCACAGGGGCACTGGCACAAGGCTGTTGCCCCCCCCTCTCCAGCAGCTCTGGATGTCAACTCCCCCTCCCCGCTACCGACGGTAATGCTCCCCCCACCAGCAGACGTGCCTCCCCATCCCACTGCACCACTTTGATGCCATCGGAGAGGGCTGGCAGCATTGCCCGCGTACCACCCACTACAGCCGCTGGCCCTCAGACATCCGCGGGGTGCGCTGCCAGTGCATGCCCTGCTGCATAGGGGATCCACTGTTGAACTCCTGCCGGGCATCCGATTGGATGCCTGGCTGGGTCCACGACTCCGACCGTGCCCGCCCCTAAATGGATCTGCACACTGGGGTGGGGGGCAGGGCCACGGACAATTGGCTGACAGTTGTGAATGCCGCCGTGCACATCTGTCCATAGATGCAGAGCTCTGTAGGTACTGCCTCCGCATGTATTATCCGCCCATTGGCATAGGGCCATTAGCAGAGAAACACACATATGCTCCACAGTACACTTATGCCCAAGGCCCCTAGAATTCTGCAGGCCACAGAATTTTGTGCAGAACTTTCAACCTACTGCAGAACTTCTGCAGTGCCGCAGAATTCATTTCTTGATGATTCTTTATTAATATTTCTGTTTATCCATAGAACCTGGTTCTCTTCCCCTCTTTTTATATCCAAAACCCCTATGCTCAGAATGTGATGTTATCAGTGCTATAACATCATACATTAGCTAATGAAATGGCTGCATTCTGTCACAGAAATGAATAGTTACTTATCTACCACAGCTCCCACTGCCAGAGGCGGTAATACAGCACGTCAGGCACGGTGATATTTGCTCAATCTGCACTACAGCCTAATACAATTTTCAGTCTTATGTTATTACCCTAGGCCAACTTAAACAAAACCTTGACAATAGCATAGACTTGTTAAGTCCATACCTTACTTTGTACAAACTTATTTTTGCTTTTAAGGTATTGAGATGCCATCTGAAATGAATAACTAGTAAAATTAATTAATTTAAGAAAATAAAGTAATTGTGCCCAGAAAAGTGGAATATAATAATGTGTAGACCTGTTGAAAGAATAGACCTGTGAAATAAATAATTGTGCTGAACACATTTTTGCCAGGGTTATTGATTACATATTCTCATTGGTTGATAGAATCACCTAAAAGTTACGGAGAAATGGTGTGTGCAGGGCCAGCTGTTGGGCCAGATGGTAGCATGTTGTGTTCCCGTGCTGGCAACTCAGGTTCAAAGTTGAGCTGTGGGAGCTGGCTGTGCAGCGCGAGAATTAGAGAACACATCACTGCTCTGAGGCTGGGAAGGTATGGCACAGTGTTCTGCCACACGGGGGACACATTGTGATGGGCTGGAGAGCTTTCTTTCACAATGGGTTCACATGCATGTCATGGTCTGATGGTGTTACGTAGTGCGTCAGGGGAATCAAGTTGGCATGAAAAATGAGTTTTGCAATATCTCTTCTGTTTATTCCATTTCCAAAGGGACCTGTATGAATGAGGATACAATTTCATGGAAATTAAAAAAAAAACAAACATATACATATATACACAGGGTGGGATATTCAGAAGGGTTGCACATGGCAACACAGTTGCACATGCATAACCACTGATGCCACCAATGGCGATATTCAAAGGGGAAAGTGCCTGGCACAAATCACGATCATGGGGGCACATCAGTAATGTATGCAGCGCATGTAGAGGGGGCATGCCCATGCATACTCCGCACATCCCGATATTCAGCCTGGGATATGCTGAGCAGATGCAGGTGCAACCCCTACCTGTGCCACACACAGTTGATCCAAAAAAACACACAGCAACAGCTGGCCATCCACAGGTGAGCTGCCATATTGCAGGGCGCAACACGGCAGCTGCCAGCTGTGGGTGGCCACCCGAGCTCCAGCGGCACCGTCCGTCCTGGTAGCTCCCCCGCCAGATCGCGGGCATATGTCTCAATACATAATATTCCAATATCCCTGGTGGTCCAGTGGACCTTGTCCAGCTCGATCGCAGGCAGAAGTATAAAAATAAAGATTAAATCAATCCCTGGTGGTCCAGTGGACCACTCGCAGCCCGATCACGGGCAGAAGTATCATGTAAGGGATTAAATCCCATCCCTGGTGGTCCAGAGGACCGCTGCCAGCCCAATCACAGGCATACGTATAAAAATAAGAAGTCCTATGTCCCTGGTGGTTCAGTGGACCATGTCCAGCCTGATCTCGGGCGTAGGTTTTAACATACTATGTACCAATCCATCCCTGGTGGTCCAGCGGTACCCCCGTCCCCACCCGTCCGCTGAACGCCACCACCCCGCTCCTCCCTCGGTCAGCGGTGGGTGACAGCTCCCCACCTGCAAGCTGCCCCACTGCCCGCTGGCTAACTGTATACAGTAGGGCTGTACGTCCATTGATCCACAGCATGGGCCAATGGGCATGCAGACCATACCGTATTAGATCCATTCACATATCTGGACTGTGTAGTACGGTATGGTCTGCATACCCATTGGCCCACGCTATGGACCAATGGGCATACAGCCCTACTGAACGCAATCAGTCGGCGGGCAGCGGGGCGGCTTGCGGGTGGGGAGCTGTCACCCTCCGCTGACTGGGGAGGAGCGGGTGGTGGGGCTCAGTGGGCGGGTGGGGAGGGGGTACTGCTGGACCACCAGGATGGATTGGTATGTAATATGTTAAACTCATGCCCGCAATCGGGCTGGATGCAGACCACTGGACCACCAGGGATATAGGACTTCTTATTTTTATACATATACCCATGATTGGGCTGGGAGCGGTCTACTGGACCACCAGGGATATAGGACTTCTTATTTTTATACATATGCTTGCGATCAGGCTGGGAGCGGTCCACTGGACCACCAGGGATATAGGACTTTATCTGTTTAATACATATGCCTGCGATCAGGCAGTGGGGCACTTTGCCACTTGTGCAGGGGGCGTTGGTCCCTGACAGCTGCAGCCTGGCAGGGTGCCAGGCGCAAGTCGCCGGGGATCAGCGCACCTGCATGTAAATGAGGCCATAATGACATGCAAATGGCTCCATTTGCATGTGCACTTTTGAATATCGTGGTTGATGCACCTAGCGCAATGCACTTGCGCTAGTGCATCCCCCTGCCCCTCTCTGGCCACTTGCGCTGGTGCAGTGCCACTGCGCCATGCACAATGCGGGTGGCCACAGAGCGATATTCAATGGTGCTGAGCCATGGCGCAGCACCGATGAATATCACCCTGTCAGCGCCCTGGCACATCCCAGTTGCGCTGCTCCCAGGCTTGCGCCACAGCCTGCCGCAGTCTGAATATCCCACCCACAGTATCTCTCTCTCTCACTATATATATATATATATATATATATATATATATATATATATATATACACACACACACATACACACACAAACATACATTTGTATGTATGTTACAGATTGCATATAAATATATAAGTGATGCACAGTGGGGACCTCATGAGTGGTATAGACAGCATGAGTATAGAAATAGTTTATTTATCAGATAAGGTCCTTCTGCATATTTAATTTATGCAATAGGCTAGGACCTTAAGGGATATATATTTTTTGCATTTTTAGGCATGCATTTATTTCTATAAGTCTATTATTTTTTGAACTAGTGTTACTGTTTATTTCCCCATCCTGATTGCTATAACCATTGCCGTGGAAGTGAAGTTAGGATGACAAGCTGACACTGTGATGTGGTAGTTCGTTAGTGCTGCAGAACTTCCACAGAAATTACAACCCACCGCCGCAGAATTTCTGCGGCAAATGGTAATCTTGCCGCAGAACTTGGTCCCAATGTGCCACAGAAAAGTAGGGGCCTTGCTTATGCCCTGCTCAACATGGCTGTCACATTGCCACCTGATGTGTCTTGTCACCTCTTTTTTGGCCGCATGATTTAAGCTTTGAAGCATCTACCTCATCCATGGCATCTCAAAAACCTCCTCTCAACGTCTTTGCTGAGAGCACAGCGTACTCACACTCCCTCCCTCTCTCTCTCTCTTTCTCACTCTCTTTCTCTCTCATACAAAAGTGCTGACAATACACTAGCCCTCAGTACACCCACTTCTTCACACTCTGCAGCTATAAAAAGATGTTCTCAGCTGTACTGGTGATTCAATGTTTTTGTGTGATAGCACATCAGCCCTCAGGTATCTGAGCATCCAGATACTTGCTTTTCATCCAGTCGCTGCAGCATCAGGCCTCCTACTGTAGTTCTGTTGTTGGGACTGGGAGGATGTATCCTGTAACCTGCCCTCAGCCACTTTGGGCTTGGAAAATTGAAAGCAGGACAGCTGGCACCTCACTGTGTTGCCAACTAACCACTGAAAGGAAAATAGATGAGGTCTTTGTGGGGTAGCCAGTTTCTGCTCTGACTTCACTTTCTAAGAGAAGGGGATATTCAGGAGGGACGATCATGTTTGGATGGACCCAAGGACAAGGAAAGGCACAAGAAGTAAGCAATAATGCATGACAGGGTGTATGATAACACTCTGTTACCACATGTCTCAGGTGGGTTGTGAGGCACAAGGTGCAGCTAAGTGCCCTAATCTTCCTGGGATGTGTGATAATTGTTTAAAAAAATTAGTACTTTTTTGCTCCCCACACACCAGGGGATGAGGACTCAGCCCCGTATTGCCTGCCTGCATGCCCACCCACCCACCAACAACCATTTCCAAGACCCCTCACAGCTTGCCTCCCATGGCAGGGCCAGAAAGGGAGTTTCCCCCCCTCCCCAGAGCACAATCTAAATCTGGGGAGGTAGTGGTGGCAGAGCAGCAGGACAGGGAAGAGCTTCATGAAGTCCCCCAGCCACCATTTTCTTTTTTCTGGACTCCCCTCCCTCCAGGCGCACAGCCACACGCGTGTGGGGGCATTCGCACACTGTGATCACCGGCTGTTATGCCCTCCCTACCTGCGCTACCCCAGCCCCCACCAGAGGGCAGCAGACAGGAGGGACAGCAATCCCTCCCTCCCTGAGAGAGGAGAGCAGTCCTCTGGACTCTCGATCCTCTCTCACCCCTGCTGACCCCCGACCACCCGGCTCACTCCTGAACCCAGGTTGCCGGCATGGCGCAAGGTGTGGCGTCCAGCGCCTCAACCTCCAGTGTCATCGGGCTGGCAGAAGTGCAATAATTTATGGCATCCTGGAGTGTGTTGTTGTGCATATAAAATGGTTTTAAACGTTTAAGAAACAAGAAAGTAAAATCTGAAGTGTACATGAATCGGAAATAAATTCATGGTTAAGTGACCAGTTTTGACCAATTAGATTGCATTTTGATTCAAGCTATTTTATTAGGTATACACAGTCCCACAGATTCAGATGGTGGCCGACCAAATTGATAAGTGGAGGAGCTGTGCCAGTCACTGGCTCTGGTGCCTGGTGTTGACTTTGGTGAGTCGAGGCCGGATAGGTGGGGGGTGGAGATCAGGGAAGGGCTGTGCCAGTCACTGGCTCTGGTGCCTGGTGTTGACTTTGGTGAGTTGAGGCCAGGGGAGGTGGGGGTGGAGATCAGGGAGGGGCTGTGCCAGTCACTGGCTCTGGTGCCTGGTGTTGACTTTGGTGAGTTGAGGCCAGGGGAGGTGGGGGTGGAGATCAGGGAGGGGCTGTGCCAGTCACTGGCTCTGGTGCCTGGTGTTGACTTTAGTGAGTCAAGGCCAGGATAGATGAGGGGGGGTGGAGATCAGGGAGGGACTGTGCTAGTCACTGTCTCTGGTGCCTGGTGTTGACTTTGGTGAGTTGAGGCCAGGGGAGGTGGGGGTGGAGATCAGGGAGGGGCTGTGCCAGTCACTGGCTCTGGTGCCTGGTGTTGACTTTGGTGAGTTGAGGCCAGGGTAGGTGGGGGGTGGAGATCAGGGAGAGGCTTTGCCAGTTGCTGGCTCTGGTGCCTGGTGCTGACTTTAGTGAGTCAAGGCCAGGATAGATGGGGGGGTGGAGATCAGGGAGGGACTGTGCTAGTCACTGTCTCTGGTGCCTGGTGTTGACTTTGGTGAGTCGAGGCCAGGTAGGTGGGGGGTGGAGATCAGGGAGGGGCTGTGCCAGTTGCTGGCTCTGGTGCCTGGTGTTGACTTTGGTGAGTCGAGGCCGGTTAGGTGGGGGACGGAGTTCAGGGAGGTGAATGATCACTAGACACCAATGGGAGTTATTCTCATATTCTGGATGGATAGATTGGCTACTGGGGTGGCCACTGGATACCAGTTGGGGTTATTCTCACATTCTGGATGGATGGATCAGTGATTGGGGAGTGGTACAGCTCTGCAAATGCCACTGTGCAGTTGTGTGCAGCAGCATTGTGCTGCATACCAATAAACCCATAATGGGCATGTAGATGGCCTCTTAGCTCTTTGTATGCCCTATGAGCTTATGAGCATAATCTTGTTTTTTTATTGGTAACCAGGTAAGGCCCACTAGGCACAAGACCTGTTTTCAGGGGTGACCCAGGAGCACTGGGGAGGTTAAATGATTTTCCCAGGGTCACATAGTATGCAAGTGGAGGGTGTTGGAATCAAACCAAGATCTTCTGGAAGTACCAAGCTCATTCACAGCTCATTACTCTAACCTCTAGGCTATACTGCCAGCCCAATGTGACTGTGTGTGGCTCATCAGAGCACTGGCGCCATACTCTTTGGGATGGACTAGCTCCATTTTCTCCTGTGGGCCATATTCCAGTAGAGACCTGTGTGAGCTCTGTGCATAGTCACTCTGCACTGCACCAACACAGCCTCACATTTAAACAGTTAGTGTGATCTGGTCAGTGCATGCTAACTGTATATTGCCCCGAGATGGCCGTGTGCAATCTCACATGCACTGCTACTGGGTGTGCGGTGCACACGATTGGCTCTGAATATGAGACCCATGTTGTTCTCTTGTAAACTGAAATATAGGCAAAAACTTAAGTTTGTGACAGCATACACTGGCATGGACTGCTGCTCTTTAATGAGGAAAGTTTTAGCTGCTGATCTCATAAAATGTTTTTACCCTGTTCAAACCTTGCAATTTACCTGCCTCCCCTAGTCCACCAACAATTTTACTGATTCCTGAAAGATAAAAAAAAAAGTGGATATTATTTTATTAATTTATTTGAAATTTGCATCAAACAGAAAAGAGATGCCCCATGACAGCTACAGTGGGTTTGATTTTCAAACGGTGACACAGAGTTTGGATCAAGCCCTACATCAAACCCTTTCTTTGGTGCAGTGCACCAATCACCTTTGCTGCAGCTGTGCCTGATTTTGGTGGGTTGGGTGCAGTTGCAACATTTTACCTGATTTACAACAGCTTGTGCCAACTCTTTGGTGTAAGCTCTGTAAAAAGGTCCCCAGGATTGCCACAAGCTAGACCAGCAATACTTGGTCTAACTTGTGGCTATTGGCACACAGGATCAAAAATCTCAGTTGCTGTCCAAGTGATTGCCCCAAGCCCCGTGTGCCATATCTTCAGCACACCTGGGGTTCATGGCAAACAGGGGCTTTTGAAAATCAAGCCCAATATCTAATTTTTGTTTGGGGTCCCTTGCAGGGTACAAAACATGCTTAGGGCCAGGGCCTCAAAAAGCCCAGGATAAGCATGATTCATGCATAGCGGGGCAGAGGAGCTCTGCACCCCAGGCCCCAATCCTTGCATGGGGGGCATGGGGCAGTCTGCACGGAGAAGCAGGACCAGGTTGAATGCAAAGAGCATCCCCAGCAATGCACAGAGCAGTTGTGGGACAGGGAAGTCCTCCAAGGGTTGCCCTTTGCCTGTACAGACCAGCACAGGCTGGGGGAAGTGTCCTGGGTGGACTGTTTGGGCCCTGATTTGACCAGGGAGGCTGGCCTGGGAGGAGCAAGGACGATACTGCAGGGGTCCCTGTGATGTAGTCCTTGTGTACTCCCAAGTCCTCTGTATCACATGTTTCAGGCTGTAGGTCATGTGGTCAGACAGCATCCCTGCCTGGTGCCCATTCCCCACTGTGACAGCCCATGTAGCTGCATGGGGAGCATGGGATCGGGTCGATGGCAACAGATGCAAGACAGAAACAGTTATTAGATTAGAAATGCGAGAAATTAGAACCCAGTTCGTTTAACCTCAATTGTAAGCAGACTTCTGGGAATCATCATTATGGAACAGATTGTTGAATTCTTGAAGGCAAATGGTTTGCAGGGAAGGAGGCAGCATGGATTTATACCAGGGCTAGCTTGCAAAGCAACCAGACAGTCTTCTTTGATTGGGTCACAAAGGTGGTGGGTGGGGCCAAGCAGTGGATGTGGTGTACACTGACTTTACCAAGGCCTTCAGTTCTATTCCACACAGAAGTATAATGAAAACTCTGGGTGACCTGAGGGCAAGGGACAAACTGAGCAGGTGGATAGGGAACTGGCTGGGAAGAGGATGCAGAGGCTGGTTGTCAATGGGGTGCAATCAGAGCCTAGAGGAGTCATGAGCGAGGTACCGCAGGGACTGGTTCTGGGACAGGTGCTCTTCAGAATCTTTATTTGTGATATACTGTGGGAGAGGGAATCTGTCTCTGCTGACGATTCTAAGATCTGTGGCAGAGTGGACACTGCAGAGGGAGTTAGAGAAATTAAAAAAAGACCTGGAAAATTGGAAAAAAGCGGTCCAGATTATGACAGCTTAAAGTAGAAAGCAAAAAGTGCAAAGAGATGCACATTGGTAAAAAAACCCTAAAACTGACTACTGGATGGGGCGGTGAATGGTGCAGAAAACTGAGAAAAGAGACCTGGGGGGGTGGTATCATTAGTGATAGCCTGAAGTCCACCTCTCAGTGCAGCAAAGCATGGGAGAAGGCTAACAGGATTCCGGGATGCATAGGAAGAGGATTTTATGGTAGGAGGAAGGAGGTGATACTGCCCCAGTACAGGCTCATGGTAAGGCCACACCTGGAGTACTGTGCACAGTTCTGGATGGAGTCCACGCCCTAGGAGAGACAGAGAGCACAGAGAGACCATTCAAAGGAATGAAACCCCAGTGGTCCCCCCTCCTCCACAGTGATAGGAATTTCCATGCAATCCTGGGAATCCTGTGGCATTTGTGTGATACCAGTATACATTGCTTCACACAGTGGGGTGCAGCAGTTGCTTCTTGCAACACCCAGAGCCCCTCCCATCCCCAGTTGCTGTCACTCACCGGCTTCCCTCCTTACCCACAACCTTCCAACCTCCACTGCGAGTGCTTAGAGGTCACTGAGGAAAAGAAGCAGCTGTGGAAAGGATTCCCAACCCTAACATGTATACACTGGAGACCGGGAGGGAAAGGGGCACATGACTGGGATATATAAGTTCTTGCAAAGAACCAGCAAGGTGATTTTAAGGATGTGTCCATAAAGAACAAGGGTGCAGTAAATATAGAACATGGGTGGAGACTGGTGGGGATATTCAAAGGGGACTTGAGAAAATTCATCACAGAGTGGGTAGTGTATGATTGGTATAAACTGCCCATAGAGGTGGTTGAAGCCAAGACTAAGTCTGGGTTCAGCCCTGGGTGGGACAGACATAAGGGAATAGTGGGACCCACAGCCAAAAGAGGTGAAGGGATACTTGGGGAGGGGGTGACGATGAAGCCACTAGGCAACTGGAGCTTTAAATCCAGGTGGGTGTTAAGCCAAGCACTTCCTTTTCTGCTGACACAGTCTATGTTTCAATGTGATATGCATCACTGCCTGTCAGTCACAGAATGTGCTTCATGTAAAGGGGCATTTACATATCCCTCCACACCTGGGGGGGGGGGGTTCTGGTTCTTTGTGGATTGAGTCCTTAAGTTATACTAAAGTACAATAGGATACCCCTTGTGCAAGATGCAATAGGGATATGCAAAGTAAGCAATGAGGCATGATGGGGTGTGCATTATGTATGTTAATACCATTGCAGAAACCATTGTTATACTTGCAAGAGTGGTCTAGCGTGCATTTTTAGGGTATGAGGACTGCAAACCAAAGGTAAGCGGTTCTGATATGCTAAGAATGTAAGTGAGACCACTCTTACAAGCATAACAGTGGTCTCCATGGTGGTATTAATATATTATTGATCGAGGGAGATCAATAATATATTATTTTATTTTAAAAACTGCCCTGGAACGTGTTCGTTTCTAGGGCTTCTGCATGGAAGATACTCTTCCCCAAATAAGAGTGTTTCATGTGCAGAGAAAAGGAATGAATGCTCTGATTGGTCCGGAGTGCTTCCATGATCTGTAATTGTGGTATAACAGCCTATCTTGGGAAGTGAGGCACAAGGCAACGCTGAGTGCCTTATGCATCTGAGAAGTGCTGTTATCCCACAATTACGCGCACTCTATTCCGATTATAAAATGGTACAAAGGTACATGGATACATAGACGCTGTCGGCACATAAGGGCCTATGGCCCACCCAGTCTGCCAATTTAAGCTTGTAAGTTTACTTGATGTTTTTCTAGAAGTCTGTTGCCCCTTATCCCTGACTTCCAGAATTCCCTTATGTCTATCCCATGCATTCTTAAATCCCATGATTGTTTCAGCCCCCACCACTTCCTCTGGCAGGGTGTTGAACTTGTCCACCACCCATTCTGTGAAGAAATTCTTCCTCATGTTTCCTCTGAATCGCCTTCCCTCCAACTTCATCCTATGCCCTCTAGTCCTGGAACATCTTTGTTGCTGGAAAATAGTGTATTCCTGCACTCTGTTCCTCCCTGTAAGGTACTTGTGTGTCTCTATCATATCCCCTCTCTCCCTCCTCTCCTCCAGGAAGTACATATTCAAGTCCTTCAGCCTGTCCTCATAGGACTTGTGTTGCAATCCCTGTACCATCTTTGTTGCCCTCCTCTGAACCTTCTCTACCCTGTCTATGTCCTTATATAGGTAAGGTCTCCAGGACTGCACACTGTACTCCAGGTGGGGCCTTACTAGTGTCTTGTATAGTGGAATAATGACCTCCCTTTTCCTGCTGGTGATGTCCCTGCCTATGCATCCCAGCATCCTATTTACTTTACCTGCTGCCTTGTCACACTGTTTCCCTACCTTGAGGTCATCAGAGATGATACCCCCAAGGTCCCTTTCCTGCTTGCTGCATGCTATATCCTCACCCCCATATGGTATGTTGTTCCAGGGTTTTTGTGCCCCATATGCATTATCTTGCACTTCTTTGCATTGAATTTCAACTGCCAAACCTTTGACCATTCTTCAAGCTCCTACAGGTCCCTTTTCATTCTGTCTACACCCTCCGGCATGATCACTCTGTTACAGAGCTTCGTGTCATCAGCGAACAGGGAAATTCTGCCTTCTAGGTCCTGCACAATGTCACTGATGAAGATGTTGAATAGGACCGGTCCCAGCACTGATACCTTGGTACCCCACTGGTCACTCTTCCCTCTGTGGAGTGACAGCCATTTACCACTCACCCTTTGTGTCCTGCCACCTAGCCAATTACCTACCCACCACACTACTGTCCTGCCCACTCCCATATTCCCCAGTGTGTTTAATAGCCTTCTATGTGGCACAGTGTCAAAGGTCTTGCTGAAGTCCAGATAGGCCATGTCCACTGCCCTCCCTGAGCCACCTCCCTTGTTACCCAGTCAAAACATTCAATGAGGTTAGTCCGGCATGACCTCCCCCTGGTGAAACCATGCTGCCTTGGGTCCTGTAGTCCATTGGCAACCAGATGTTCCACCAATCTCTCCTTCAATAGTGCTTCCATAATCTTCCCCACTACCGAGGTCAGGTTGATAGTTCCCCGCTTCTTCTTTGTTCCCGCTTTTGTATAAGGGGACTACATCTGCTGTCCTGCAGTCTTTGGGTACCTCCCCTGTTTCCAGTGATCGGTTATACAGGATTGCCAGAGGTTCAGCCACCACCCCTCTTAGTTCCTTTAGGACCCTGGGGTGTACCCTATCTGGCCCCATTGCTTTATCGACTCTTACTCCTTCCAGTCCCTTTAGGACCCTTTCCCATGTAAAGGGACTTGTGTCCATTTCTGCACCATTACCACCCCTTGTACTCCCTTCAGGCCCATTACCCTCCTCTTCCTCAGTAAAGACTGAGCAGAAATATCTGTTTCATATGTCAGCTTTACTGTTGTCATCCTCCATGCGGCCCCCATCCTCCCCTCCAGTCTCACTATCCCTCCCTTTGCCCTTCTTTTTTCACTTATGTACCAATAAGAGGTTTTGTCCCCTCTACCCACTGATTTTGAGATGCGCTCTTCCGTCTGAGCTTTGTCTTCCCTTACTGACCTCCCTGCCTTTCTTTGCTTCTCCTGGTACTTCTCCCTATCCCCTTATGCCTGTGTCTTTTTGTATTGCCTAAATGCAATCTTTTTGGCTTTCACTTTCTCCGCCACCTCCTTGGAAAACCATAATGGCCTCCTCTTCCTTTTCCTCTTGCTAACCTGCTTAATGCATAATTCTGTTGCTCTTGTAGTCCCTGTTTTAAATATTGCCCACTGTTCCTCAACTCAGTTCCCTCCCCATTCCCATTAATGTCTCTTTCAAGCATCTCCCCATTTTCCCAAAGTCTGCCCCCCTAAAATCCATGATATGTGTTTTTGTGCAGTTTGGTTCTGCTCCTTCTGTGATTTCAAACCACTGTTCCCCAGGTGCTCCCCAACCGTTACCCAACACACTGTCCCAGTTTGTTAGCACAAGGTCCAGTATTGCCTTCTGCTGAGTTGGTTCCATGACCAGTTGCTTGAGGAAGGCACCTTGAAGAGAGTCCAGGATAAATCGGCTCCTGGTTGATGCTGCTGCTGGGAGGCTCCAGTCCACGTCTGGAATATTGAAGTCTCCAACCAACACCATCTCACCCTTGTCTGCCATCCTTTGGATGGCTAGCATCAGCTCCCTATCTGTTTCTTCATACTGGAATGGTGGTCTGCAGACCACCCCTGTGCAGATGGCTGACCCCATTTTCCTTTCCAGCTTAACCCACAGTATCTCTCCCCCATTTTGTTCTTCCTGGATCTCTGTGGCCTTTATGCCATCTTTCACATAAAGTGCCACTCCACCTCCTCCCTTCCTGTCTGCCCTATCTCTTCTGAATATGTTGTAGCCAGGTATTGCTATCTCCCAGTCATGGTTATCATTACACCAGGTCTCTGTGATGGCCACAATGTCCAGGTCTGACTGCACCATGGCAGCCTCCAGATCCTCTATCTTGTTGCTGAGGCTCCTGGCATTGGCACACATGGCTTTCCATGATGTGAACTCCCTGGACTGTTTCACTGTTCTACTTCAGCCCCTTCCCTGGTTGTCCTTTATCCCTGGTTCTCCCTGCTGCCTGCTCTTCTGCTGAATTTTGCCCTTTTCTGCCTATCCACCTCTTGGGTGCTTATCTCCATCTTTTGCACACTGCTTTGTAGAGATATCCATGCCTCCTGTTCACTGGTTCCACTACTAGCTGTGGGGGGTGGGCAATTAGGTATCCTCCTTGCTGGCCTGCCACCCCCCTAGGCAAGTTTAAATGCTTGTCCATGTAGCATTTAAACTTATCATTGAGTGCTTGGATTCCCCTCCTAGGACGGATGCAGGCAATCAGGCTTGAACAAGCCCCCATCCCTCCAGGTGGGTCCCCAGTCACCTATGAATCCAAACCTTTCCTCACAGCACCAGTTCTTCAACCATGAGTTAAAGCAATGGGGCCTGATGGGATTCATCCCAGAATTCTAAAAGAACTAAGGGTAGAACTAGTGACACCACTGACTATCCTCTTTAACAAATCATGGGAGGATGGGGTGGTACCTGAGGACTGGAGGAGGGCAGATGTGATTCCCCTTCACAAAAGTGGGAGCAGGGCAGAAGCAGGAAACTACAGACCTGTTAGTTTAATCTCAGTGATAGGGAAAATGATGGAATCACGTCTGAAGGAAAGAACTGTTGAGTACCTAGAGGTCAGAGGGGCACAGGACCCAAGGCAGCATGGATTCACAATGGGAAAGTCATGCCAGATGAATTTAATAGATTTCTTTGACTGGGTGACCAAAGTAGTAGATTTGGGAGGGGCTGTGGACATGGCCTATCTAGACTTTAGCAAGGCATTTGACTCAGTCCCACACAAAAGATTAATATACAAGTTAGCCAACCTGGGAGTGGGTCCCAAGATGATAGCCTGGGTAAAGAATTGGCTGGAGAATAGGACACAGAGGGTAATAGTAAATGGAGTCCACTCTGAAGAAAGGGGGGTTACTACTGGGGTACCGCAGGGTTCAGTATTAGGACCGGTCCTCTTCAATGCCTTTATAAGCGACATTGCAGAGGGACTGGAAGGAAAAGTATGTCTCTTTGCAGATGACACAAAGATCTGCAACAGAGTTGATGCACAAGGTGGGGTGGAAAGGATGAGAAGGGACTTGGCAAGGTTAGAGGAATGGTCAAATGTGTGGCAGCTTAGATTCAATGCTAAGAAGTGCAAGGTAATGCACCTGGGAAACAGAAACCCAGGGGAAGTGTACACAATGGGGGGTGAGATACTAACAACAACAAAAATGGAAAGGGACCTGGGGGTAGTCATATCAGATGACTTAAAGGTGTGCAAGCAATGTAAGAGGGCAGTAAGAAGGGCTGGGGGGATACTGGGATGCATAGGGAGAGGCATCACCAGTAGAAAACAGAAAGTTGTTATCCCTCTGTACAGACAGCTGGTGAAATCCCATCTGGAGTACTGTGTGCAGTTCTGGAGACCCAATCTCCACAAGGACATAGACAAGATGGAAGCTGTCCAGAGGAGGGCAACTAAAATGGTGCAGGGTCTGCACCAGAAGACATATGAAGAGAGACTAAAGGAGCTTAATATGTATAGCCTTGAGGAAAGGGAGGAGAGGGGGACATGATGAAACTTTCAAGTACCTCAAGGAATCAACAAAGTCCAAGAGGGTAGCATCTTTCAAAAAGAGTGTGCTAGAACAAGGGGGACAATTTGAAGATGGGGGCGGCTCAGAGGTAATGTAAGGAAGTATTTTTCACAGAGAGGGTTGTGGATGCATGGAATGGCCTCCGGAGGAGGTTGTGAGTCAAAAACAGTGGTTGAATTCAAGCATGCATGGGACAATCATAAGGCAATTCTAGGGGGTGGGGGTAGAAAGAAGTAGGCTGCTGGTTAACTAGGATCTGCAGCTTATCCATTAGGTAGGGAAATGGGCAGACTGGGTGGGCCAAGTGGTCCTTATCTGTCGTCAAATTCTATGTTTCTATGTAAAGTTCCTGGTGCGGGCACCCCTACGCTCTCCCATGTCTCTCACAGGTAGGACTTCCAAGGAGGTGAGAGAAGTAGCTACTTGCTTCAGACCCCTCCCCAGTTTCCTAAACTCTTCCTGAACTTCCTTAGACTCCCTGTTTGCCAGGTCATTAGTACCTAGGTGGATAATGACATCCAGCTCACCCTCCCGTCTTGCCTCTTCGGCGATCCCCAGGATCTTCCTCCCATCCCTCCATGCCGTGGTAGGCACCTCACCTGGTATGCACCTCACATCCCTGTCCTCCCCCTCCTGTGTTCCTCTGATTTTCTTTTTTATTTGAAATACTGAGTAATGAGTTTCAGAAAGTAAGTATTTCTAACTTTGTGCTGTCGTGCTGGAATAACACACATTGTGTGATCACATCTGACTAATCACAGGGTCTTGGTTTCTCTTGTCTATTTTACAATGCAAGTTATTAGCTGTACAAGAAAGTTCCTGGCATCAGCGGGGGCAAGTACTCATACAGCAAAATAAGGGATGATAAGCACAATCTTTGAGGATTGCCTATTATTACACACAGCCTCAACATGGAGGTGAAAGCATGGCAGGCACTAGTGTTTCATAAGATAAATACATGTGGGGTATAAGAAGAGGGAACATGTTCAGGTTTACATTCCTCCCTTTCCAAACTTTGACTTTGAGGATTTTGTTTTTAATTCTACATTGATCCTTTGGCCTTCCCTCTAATTAAAATAATCCAATAAAGTACCTAGGCACACTCTTCTTAATACTCTGCAAGGCTTTCTAATTGCTGATCTATTTTTAGCAATTTAATTTTCAGTGACCTGCTTCTCCAATTAATGCAGCAATAGCACAAATGTTTATTGTGTTTGGGAATAGCATTCCTCCCTTCCGAAGATGCCACTATCCCTCTGGGTCCACCATTAAAGTGGTAGTGTTCTGCATTCCAGACATGAAAAATATCATCTTGAAGGAGCAGGTGATTTCTCTTGTGTTTTATGCAACATTTCCAGAGATGCTGATTTATGGGGCCCGAAAAAGTCAAAATAAATTTCAACGCTGATAACAAACAAATGTTTTACTTTTTATACATTCAAACAATTTCTTGTTTATTTATTTTGATCAAAGATAGGGGAAAAACAATGGCCATACTTAGAATATGCCATTTATTTTCATGAGAGAGTTATTATATGAAGGCGCCCCCCCCCCCCGACAGATCAAGATAAATGTCAAATTCTGAGCCAGGCCATTGCATGTCCAGTGTATACCACACATTTGCAAGTGTAAACCTTACAATTTGCTGTTTTTGGAGTGGTAAGGCAAAAAACAAAAAGTCATGCTAGATGTTGCAAAGTTTTACTTCGCCAGTGAAGTTCCAGCGAAGTTGTGAAATTCGCCTTTGCGAATAACTCCGCAAACTGCCCACTTTGCCACTTCACATGGAGTTTTCCTGGGGAAATGTCACTTTTTGAGGTGAAGTCAGATGAAGTGAGTGTGATGATAAGGTGAAGTTGTGACTTCGCCAAAGAATTTGCATAACTTCTCCTGAAAAAGTGCCACGTTGCCTGCCAATAACTTCACAAAGTCAGTACTTCGCACTTCACGAATTTGGCAGATTTCACAAATTATTTCATAGAGTGAAGCTTGCCAGTTTCACACACCTCTACAGTACAGTAAGACATCATAAAGTAACACACAAGGTTCAAAAAATTATTTGAAAACATCACAAGATACTGGCATACACACGCTTAGGGTAATAGTTACATGACACAATCCTTTCTGTATTGGGAACAAACACATTTGAGTATCAGATGTAATAGGAAAAATATGATGTATGTTTTTGCCTAATATAATGCTAAATAATAACTTATAGACATGTGGGTATGTTATAAAGTTTTCCCTGTTTCTTAGTGAAGCCTCCCATCATATGGATAATGTTGCTTGCTGATAAACATTCCATATAAATTGCCTCTAGTACTGTATTTGGAGTGCCATTCATTTAAATGTAATAAGCTGGTTAGTGATATGATTTTTAGTACCAGTTTCTTTACTACCATTGTAATAACTAACATCTCTTATTTCCATGCTAGTCAGCATGTGGGTTTAAAACGAAAGAACGAGCTTCTGGGGAGAAACCACATCTGGTTGGAATGCTGCATAGCTCCACTGTGATGTCATCAAGTATTGTTTCAACCACTCTTCCAATGGTTAAGTACAGTATTATTATATATCTAACCTATGTTACTTTGTCTGTGACTTATCTACTATCAAGATAAACATTTTTATCTTGATAGTAGGTATGTCATCAACAAAATAGTGCTATTTATCTGGCAGAATGTACAGTACTCTCACTGGTGTGGTATAATCTAGTACTTTTTTTAGTCTCTTTTTTTTTACTAATTTAAATTAACATTTTTTATTCTTTTAATTAATCCTAATGGATCCATTTCTTGGTCACAAGAAAGCACTACATGGTATGTTTTATGCTGGGATAATATCATTTCTTAGGTGGTGGAAACAATTGTCCTTTGGCCTCCTGCTTCAGCCCACCTGAGGTGTTCCATTATTCCAGCACAAAGCACACCCTATCTTGCCTTACTACTTACATAATCAGTGTGGGACAGTGGGAATGAACATCACAGAATGCCCAGGAAACACTGGGACAGAAAGTTAAATAACCAGTACTGGGTGGGACTGTAAAGCACATGCGCTGGAATTTAACAGTAGTAAAAAAACAGTTTCTGAATAAATAAAAAAATACCTGACTTCTGTCAGAAGCACAGATACTATGAAACCGAAGATACTGTACCAGAGGGGTTTTAAACAATAAAGCACAACAGGCTGTGAGTTTTGGGGGGATTTATCCTTGCCTTGTGTGGTGCAGCCAAGTGAGTTAAGCACATGAGAAGTGGATAATCCACCAATTACCCAAATCCTGAAGTACATTATTGTCATTATACAATAGACCCCATATGTACAATAAATGTTAAATTGTTAAATGCATTTTTTTAAAATAAATGTTCTTCCACAGCTGAGGTTACAAGATTTTTATGTTCATTGTATAAATAATGATTTTTTTTAAATAGTTTTCTATCACCTTTGATGCATGGGATTTAGTTTTTTTTTTATTGTTGTTATCTGCACTTCCATTTATCATAAAACAAGTCTTTCTGCAGTTCTGGTAATTTGGCTAATTCTGCTTTCCATAATTCCATTGACCCTCTTCTGTTTGACCTCACCTTTTCAAACATCTTTTCTCCCCTCCCACTCCCTCTTTTTTATTGCCACCAGTGCCCCCAGTGTCCCTCTGGGCAACCAAAGTACAGTATTCAATGTGCATTTGGGGGCACATGCCATCTTCTCTCTTGCCCCCTACTGCTAACCCTATCTCCCCCTCGACCCCAGACTATTTGCCCCTGCTGCTCCTCCTGGGCAGACAACACACTTTGTTGTATGCTGTATCATGTTTGCCCCAGTTCTCATTTGAATTTGACTGCTGTCTGCATGCCTGCAATTTGCATTTGTGCCTCACCTGGTTTTTGCACTTGCATCTCTCATTAGTCTTCTTGTATGTAATGTTGAGCAGAAAATGTGAATTCCAGTTTCCCAAAACTTTAGAGAAATTTTGAAAAACTGCAACCAGGTTAAAATCCAAATCCTCTAAGTGTGTTCTGTGAATTTTTGCCCCGTATTGCAGTATTTTTAGGTGAAATGATGCCTATGAACTGTGGAGTGAGAATTCTGCAGAATTCCAATCCATAATTTAATATATTATTCAACAATACATGCAATCATTCCCCAGTTCTATAGATAACGGAGCAATTAGCTCCAAGGAATTCCAGTCTGCAACATAATACATCAATCTGCTATACATACATTCAGTCTCACAGTTCTAAGTCAAAACTTCACAAAAGTTGCCAAAGTGCATTCCTAAATTTTGCGGAAATTCTGCTGGCAGAATTTTATTTTACACAGTGCTACTAGTTTATTATTTTTCTTATACTATTGTATTCCTATCTTTATGCTATCATATAGAATATATTATATTATTATATGTGTCATTACTACGGCACTGTATCATTTATTTTTCAATGTTTCCCACCATTTTTACTCCCCTCCCTGGGGCTCACCTGTAAAAGAGGCTTTGCTCTGTGTGCCTTTCCAGGTCAATGAATTGTACAAATCAATCAATCAATCAATCAGTCAATTTATTTTATCTGCAAATGCCCCAAACCAGCATCCTTGCACTAATCTCTATTTTTTTTTCTTTTTCCAGGATGCATGCAATACTGGTGAAAGGTGACTGGTTGTAAGTACTGGGAACTGAAGTCCCCTGTTTACCTCCAAAGTGGATGCCACCAGAAGAGTTACTATTTTTTTCACAAGAGGCTTTAAAAAAAGCAGCTTTAGAGTCTATGTGGTGCCATTAACCATTGACTGCATGCAATCAAACCAAATTAAGGCACTCTACTACCTCATTGGGGTTATATTCCACACAGATATACTACAGTGGGCCAAAAAATGTATTTAAAGGAAAACACCAGTTAGCCAAATAGCACCCCCATAAATAAACTCCCAATTTGGGGGTTAGCATAAAAAAAGTTTTAGTACCTTTTAGCTCCTGTGTTTAGTTTTTTTAAATCCTCCGGTTTGTAAACAATGGCTTGCTGCGCCATTTTGAGTATAAAGCATGGCTCCATGTGGCTCACTTGTACTCAATGCATGCAAGAGAGTCACTTTGTTACACGCCATCCAAATCTCTGATGACGAACCCCCTGGTGTGAAACATTAGCGTTGGCATTTTGTACTGACCACCTCTTGTGCTGCTGCTCATGTGAATTATCTTTTTGATATATCAATATGTAATAAAAAAATGTTAAAGACTTTTTATTTTGGCTACTACAGTATATCTGTGTGGGATATAAACCCAATGAGGTAGTAGAATGCTGGGTATAAACCTAATGGGGTAGTAGAGTGCTGGGTATAAACCTGATGGGGTAGTAGAGTGCTGTGTATAAACCTGATGGGGTAGTAGAGTGCTGGGTATAAACCCGATGAGGTAGTAGAGTGCTGGGTATAAACCTGATGGGGTAGTAGAGTGCTGGGTATAAACCCGATGAGGTAGTAGAGTGCTGGGTATAAACCCGATGGGGTAGTAGAGTGCTGGGTATAAACCTGATGGGGTAGTAGAGTGCTGGGTATAAACCCGATGAGGTAGTAGAGTGCTGGGTATAAACCTGATGGGGTAGTAGAGTGCCTTGATTTTGTATGGTTACTAAGATTTTACTTTCTTATTTGAAATTTAGTGACCAGGAAGCCACAGAATGAGCTGAAGTTTGCTGCCAGGTGCAACCCCAGGGTAGGGACTAAAGAACAAAGGAAGGGGCAAAAAATATGAATGCACTAGTGCAAAAGGCAGTCTTATGAGATAAACTACAAAAAAAAAAATCTAAACAGCTGCACTACCTAGAATGAATCAGAATAAAGCAACATTAAGAAACCTAAACAAGCATTAAATCAGGGGTGACGGGAGGGGGTAAAGGTGGTTTAAGCAAGTGACAGATCTAGAAGAGACATAGCACAGGGGACAGACATACCCCTTCACCTCCCAGAAGGTTCTGATCTGTTTTATTTGTCCTCGAAAGTTTGATAATCCCATTTATACAATAGAGGTAAGGGATAAATGAGTGAAAAAACGTGTTATTCTCACTTCTGTTGAATAACCACAGTGATGACATCACAACTGTGAGAATATTTGCATTTATTCAATGGCACAAACCTGCACTAAATCCACGCAAGCCGCATAAAGCTGTGCAAACAGTAACTTTGGAACATTAGGGGCCCCTATTGTATAAATGGGATACATAATGTGCACTCATATGATTTGGAAAATATTTTCACTCCTGCACAGTGACCTCTGGACACTCACGCGTGGCTTCGTCACTCATGAATCCAGAGGTCACTCTAGAGGAGTGAAAATATTTTCCATATCACACTCATGCCCAACATGTATTCGCTATTTATGCAATGCCTCTGAAAATAAGCTGTGCCAAATAGCCCTGATATTTTTGCTTGTCATGGACTTACAGTGAGAATATCATGATAGTCTCACTCAAGGTGGATGACAAAGCAAATATTTACACTGTAGGTCCTTCAGAATAGAAGCCAGTCCTCATACTATTCTGGAATATTCTTGTACTCAGAAAGCTCTGCTTATACAACTTGAATTGTAACTTCCTTGAGAAAGCAGAAAATCCAACAGTTTTTACCACACAAACCAATGCCACTGCATAAATCAGATATGGCATGAGCCTAAAGAAAATATGCCTAATATTTAACTTGTGGACTGTGACCCTTGTAATATCATTTATTACTTCACCACTCATGATGCCATCGGTTACACACCACTTATGAAATATGAGGCATATTTTTAATAAGTTAAAAGTTGATTGATTATTTTTTTTTTATTAACATAACTTCCAGTTATTATCCAACACTTTGTGGCTAATATCTTTATTAGGCCCATGCCCTATCCTATACAAATCCAATCTGAAAATATTATTTCTTTTTTGGGGGGTAGGGGTTGTAAAATAGTTCTAAGTTGCACAGTCCCAGTGGCAGCATCCTGTCTGTGAAATACCCTGCCGGGCATAAATGAAAGCTGTACCCTTCTACTGGGAATTTTGAAGAGCAAATCTGCTTTACAGCTGACATTGGTAGAAGTCTGTTACAAAAAATTCCAGGGAGCTAACAAAAAGGGCCCCTTTGAGCATTGTGATGCATCCTGAAAAAGCAAGTCAGAAAGATCAAAGAGCAGGAACACCCATATACCGAGAACAGTCATTGACACTGTTTGTCAAAAGTGAAGTGGATTTATTGTGACAAAGCAGGCCACGATAACAATAGAGACTTTGGCTAACCCCCATAAATATAACTCCCCAAGGTTTCATACTGCACCAGGCATGTGAAATGTAGGGGAGTCATGTTTGTGGGGGATAGCTACAGCAGGAGATGTACACTTATGGCCTTTGGCCTTCTGTACATCTATACCTTCTAGTATGACTCCTAGAATAGCTGGCAGCTCTGTGTTTGTCACGGCTTCCATTATCACAATAAATCAACTTCAGTCTTGACAGTGCCAGTGATTTTCTTGGTGTGTGGGTGCTTGTTTTACCTGTTCTTTGTTAAAAAAAATTTATCTCAAAACATTTTTGAATTCGGAGCCATCCTTTTTTTTGTTATTCAAATCCGCTTCCACCAGAATACCATGAAATGTCAGAAATTCCACATAATTCTCTAGAATTCTGTGAGAAGCATAATTCCATAATTCTCAAAGCAGAGTTAAAAAACAAACACACTGCAGATTAGTATTCTGTGGTTTTCATAAACTGTGGATTCATTTTCTGCAAACAACAGAATAATATCCTCTGGATACTTTATTCGAGAATATAATACTGAGGTTCATATTAAGGTTCTTGGGACCTGAGGAGGCATGAGCTCATCTGTAGCTCCATAGTAAGCTAGTAGTAAGACATTTTGGGTGGGATTTTTGGAGCCTTGGCTCCAGCACTCCCGTCCATAGTTCAGATGCATGCTGCATCCATGCAAATGCGTCAGGATGCTTGCTGCATATTTACAAATGCCCTGATGCATTTGCAACAAATCCTGTAGCTTATGACAGTTTTTGCTGCAACTGCAGTAGAGATGAAAGGTTTTAATTCACTGGCGAATTGCTGGTGAAGTAACCTACTCCACCTCCACAGAGCAATTCATGAATTTTTGCTATTAGCCTAAAAATTCACCTATGTGACTGTGCTGGGAATTTTTTAATTTTATTTATTTATTCAAAAGTTTCACCAGGAAAGGCACACTGAACAATATAAAATTGCTTATCTCATGGAACGCCCTAGGAGAAGGGGGACATGGGAGTACAGTAATCAAAAGCACATTTTCCATGCAGTATTATAGAAAAGTAGATATACAATACTCAACAACACATTTCCAAAGGTAATATAAAACAGAGACGCAACTGAGTGAAAAAACAGTACATCAGTAGCATTAGACAAACATTGGGATTTGATGTGAGAGGAGTGAAATAACAGCACTACAGACTAATACATACAATGCGGACAAGAAAGTGCAATAAAATACATTGGTTACTCCTCACGTTAAGTGCTAGGTTGGGAAAGGAGATGGGGAAGCCAGAGAGGAAATTAAGAGGAGTGAGGAGCCAGAGGGGAAATTAGGAGCAGCTGCAGGACAGAGAGAGGAAGTTGAGGAGGGATGTCAGGATGAACCATGGGAAGGAGCAGTGTCTGATTTGATGAGGCATTGAGTTCCAGAGCTTAGAGAACCTATAGGAGAATGACAATTTGCCTATAGAGGTGGTATGTCGTGGTATAGCTAGGGTGCTGGAGTCACTGGATCTGAGGGAGAGGAGCAATGGGGCGGGGGTACAGTGAGGAGGCAAGGTAAGGGGGAAGTATATCAAACCAGAATTTAGAGACAAATTTTATCCAGTGAGCTAGATAGCAGTTTTCCAAGAAAGAAAAAGCTAGAGAGCAATATAGATGGCGGAATTTTGCCTACAAAGTGTGGAATTTCACCTGTGAATGGTGGAATTTCACCTGCGAATGGTGGGATTTTGCCAGTGAATGGTAAAATTCTGCCATTTGCAGGCAAAATTCCACACTTTGCGGGTGAAAATTTGCACTTTGCAGATCAATTTGCACTCCACAAATTGTGCTAAATTCATGGATTAATTTTACCAACTTCATCCTTCTCTGAACTGTGGGAATCACATCAATTTTTTGGACACAACTGTGGAATTCCATCCATGGAGTTAGACCAGCTTTTTGGGATACATTTTGGCAGCTGCATCTGAGAAACAGATGTAGTTCTTCGAAAATTCCCTCCCCTTTGACTTTCATAATGTATTTATTTAGTCCAGTTTTCAATTCAGATTTATTTTTACAGATGATAATGTACCGAGGTAAGGAGTTCCATACATTGAGAATTCTATGTGTGAAATAATATTTTCTTTTGAGGGTGTTAAAATGTTTCCCAGAAACTTGAAGTGGGTGTACTTCAGTTTCTGCTACATTAGGTCTGAATTTTTGATACCTAGTTCACACAACAGATATGGGTCATGTATGATATCAAACATGAGCAGCAGACTTCCCCTTAACGGCTTAGAGTTAGTGGCATGGGTTTCAAGGAATATAAATGTTACTTATAAGAATTATTACTATATATTGATATTAATTTGGTGATATTTCTTTAAACCCTTTCTAATTGTTAGATGTCAGCTTTTTTGTAAGGACACCAAAAGGGTGTAGTGTAACCTAGGTGTGGCCTTACATAAGCCCTGTACAATGGAAAAATAATATCCTTGTGTTTGGAGCGAATGTTTCTCCTGATGGGCCACATAGCGCAATTAGCCCTAGCAATTACCTTGTTGCACTGTTTATGTTACTCATGGTCTGATTTCACTATTACTCCCCGATCTTTTTCACTTGTGGTTTCTTTCACCTTAGGGATGTTGCCTAGATGAAGCCCTTTCTTCGTCCTCAGGATATGAAGTCCCTGGTGCGCACCTTTGTGACATCAAGACTAGATTATTGCTCCTTGTATCTCAGGCTATCTGAAGGTTTGATGTGTTACCTGCAGCTAGCGCAGAACACCATGGCTAGATTGCTGGAGTTTCTCACTCGGAACGTATCTCTCTAGCTTTGCAGACATTGCACTGGCCACATGTGAGGTGGTCATCTCCTTCAAGATAGGTTTGTTAACATACAAAGCCCCATGTGATCTGGGTCCTGGCTACCTAAAAGAGCTCCTGTGTCCGTATGCTCCTGACCGCCCTCTTCGTTCTCCTGAGGTGGGCCTCTTGAAGGTCCCCAGATCCCGTCTGAAGTTATCCGGGGATTGTTCCTTTGTGGTGGCTGCTCCAGTTTTCTGGAACCAAGTGCCACAAGAGCGTTGGGAGGCCCCGTCAGCAGAAAGTTCGAAGTGGGGGCTAAAGCACTACCTTTTTATAAGAGCTTTCCCTACTGATTCCTAACCTGTTTTTATGTTTGCTTGCATGCATGTGCAAGAAACATGTTGTGGCAGCTTGCTGGAGAAGAAGGTTGTGGAGGTGCGGCAGTGTTGTGGCCAATGCCGCCACTGCTTTTTGGGGCTCATCTGTGTGTCACCAATGAAGAAGCACGCTGGCTATGACTGTAGTCTGCAAGCATACCACCAACTCAAAATGGTTTTGCCGCCGCAATGAGGGAGCGCCCCCTCATTGCAGGGCATGCCTTGCCTGGTGTAACATTTCAATAAACATGGCCGCGATTGTCGCCCTCCACCTCTCACAGTCCCCAGCAAGCCAACTTCAGGGATGCTCAATCCTCCTGTTGGCATGCCCCCTCCCCAGTTCATTTGCCAATGAGGGAGCCCAATCCCCATCAGCATATGTGCCACTTTGCTGTCTTTTGTCTGCCGAGGGGGGGTGCCTAATCCTCCTTGGCATCATCCCCCCCAAACACAGACATGCTTGCCAACGGGGTGCCCAATCCCTATGTCAGCATGTTTAACCGCTCCCATCATGTCAGCATTTTTCTGGCCTCGCCCCACACCCATTGTGTGCCACAGAGGGGAGCCCACCCTAGTGTGGCTAACATGACCCCCCAAACTCTTACACCTGTAAAAAAAGAAAACGATCTGCGGCAGTTTTTTTTTTTTTTTTATAACCTGAAACACAGAAAACAGTCCTTCACTGTAGGGTCCCCTCCACCAACCTGCACCCACCCTCTGAGCACCCCACCTCCCTGCACCCCCCTCATCCCATACTTACCTCCGGAGTCCAGTGCAACGGTCTTCGGTGGAGCAAGAACACATCTGCACTCTTCAAAGCCGACCACGAACTGAAGAAATGTACATAAGCTGCATAATGTCATAAATGGGGGGGGGGTTCAACTTAGGTGGTTATCTTGGTCATTTTTGTGACTTTTGGCCCCAAATTTTCATCATGGGATTCTTGGGACCCCACCTCATGAACTCAGTCACTGTCATGTTGTTATTCAGTCCTGAAAGGTGATTTTTTCAGTCACTGTGTGGAATCACCTTCCAGGACCAATTAACAAAACAACAATGTCACTGTTCATGAGGTGGGCTCACAAAAAGCATATGTTGTAAAGTTGGTGAAAAAATTCCAAAAAATAACTCTGTTATGAGTGTGCATTGCGCAGTTCCCATGCACGCTCGTAACTTCGAGAATTTTTAATATTTTCTCTCCAGATTTTCAACATTGCCATTTTTCCACACCTCCTTATGAACAGTACAGCTGTCATTTTTCACATCCTGCCCGAAATGTGTTTTTGCACATGTGGCACACAATGGAGCGGTCGCTGAGCAAAATCAATGTTCGGGACAGATTAAGAAAATCACAGTGACAATGTTCATACACAGAGATCCTAAAAAGCCCATGTTGCAAATTTGATGAACAAATGCCAAAAAATGACTGCGTTACCAGCGTGCATTGCACAGTTTTTACACACGCTTGTAACTTTGATAATTTTTTATATTTTCACTCCAGATTTTCAAAGTTGTCATTTTTGCACACCGCCTTATGAACAGTATGACTATCATTTTTCACATCCTGTCCAAAACATGTTTTTGCACCTGTGGCACACAATGGGCACAGTTGCTGTGCGAAATCAACGTACAGGATAGAGTAAGAAAATTACAGTGCCACTGTTTATGAGCAGAGGTCCCAAAATGCCTATGTTGAAAATGTGGTGTAAAAAATCCCCAAAATAATTGCATTATGGGTGTGCATTGCGCAGTTTCTACGCACGCTCGTGACTTCACCAATTCTTTTTATATTTTTACTCCAGATTTTCAACATTACCATCTTTTTACTCCTCCTCATGAACAATACAGCTGTCATTTTTCACAGCATGCCTGAAATGTGTTTTCACACCTGTGGTGCCAAATGGCGCAGTCGCTGTGCAAAATCATCTTTTGGCTAACAAACTTGTAGTGTCACTGTTCATGCAGTGGGATCACAAAAAGCCCATGTTGAAAACTTGAAGTGAAAATACCAAGAAATGCCCAGGGCATTAGGGTTTCTGACCATAACGCCCTACCCTGTAGGGACTGACAGGCATCATGGGTGTGACTTGGGACTGTCGACAGTAATGCTTATGCCATTCCACCCCACCCCCACCCTGCAGCCAGTGACAGGCATCAAGGTGTGCCTTGGACTCTTCCGCCCCAAAGTTCATCCCATTCTCCTATACTGCACCCATTTCAATGTATTTCTTTATGGAGTGGGGTGAGTGTAAAGCCTGAACACCCCAAGGCACACCTCGACACTTGTCAGTGTCTGCAGGGTAGGGTGAGGTGAAATGATGTGAGCTTTATGGGCAATGACCCAAAGGCACACCCCAATGCCTGTCCATCTCTGCAGGATGGGGTTGGGGCTGGCATCAGTTCAATACTTCACTACCATTCCTATTCTGCATCTGTCTAACTCCTGCACTTCCAATGCTAATGCCAGCAAGCAAACATTCGGCAATGACAAATGCTTGTTTATAATGTATTATTTATAGATAGTAATTTATTATGCTACTGTTATTGTCTTTGTATTAATTTGTAAGGCACCCAGAGTCTGCGGGATGGGGCACCTAAGAAATAAATGTACTACTACTACTAGTTCAGTACCCAGTGTGTATTTATTTATTGTTTTTGTGCAGCCCAGGTGCATGACCTTGCATTTATCAATGTTAAATTTAATTTCGCAATTGACCATCCGTTCATATTTAGTGTTAAGGTCTGACTGAATTATCTGGATTTGCTCTTCAGTTTTGCATGGTCCCCCTATCTTTATATCATCAGTGTATTTTTAGAGGCCCACCTTGTTATATTATTAGTTGGATCAGAGATGAATATATGGAAAATAACAAATGACCTCTCCATACTTGGATTTAGCACCCTTGAGTTTTACTAATTGTTTTCTGTTGTGCAGCCAGTTTTGTGTCCAGATTATAATCTTAGGTGTAGTATATGCCCTTTCCATCTTTTCAATAATGGCCCAGTGTGAGACAAGATTGAATACCGTACTAAAATCCAAATAAATGATGTCACAAGGGATCTTATTGTCCAGGGAGCAATTGGCTTTCTCATAAAAAGATTGTAGATTGGTAGTACGTGATCTTCCAGACTTAAACCCCGGCTGATCTGGGTCTATATCTTTAAATGTACATTTCAACAGTGCCTTTCATAATGCCTTCTAAGAGTTTCCTAGATATTTATTGATTTTTTTTTGACCGGGTAAGTGCACTAGACAAGTTCTGCCTATTTTCAGGCACGACCCGGGGGAGGGAGATACAGATGAATGCCAACTGACTTTAACCAGATTAAGCTGTTGGTGGTATTTTTAGTGAATGAGGGAAATTTGGCCAGGACACCGGGGAAATTCCCCTACTGTGCTGCTGTTCCAGTGGCCAGAGGGGGAGTAAGGGTGTTACGATGTGGTGACTGAGAGAACCATGGCTCAGTCAATGCAGGAGGAGGTGGAGAGAGCGCTGGTGAGCACTGAGCGGTCAGACCAAGACAATTGTGGTCTTCCAGCAGAGCAAAGCAGATCTTTAATCAAGATGGAGATGTCTTCAGAAGAGAGAAAGAAGGAGGCAGAGGTATTTTGCAAAAAGAGGGGTTCCTTTAATGCAGCTTTTGCGGAGGACCCCATTCTGATGGCTGAACGTAAAAAAGACGCGGCTCCTTTAAAACCGGCAGGAGAAGCCGGCAACGCGGAAGTAATGGCGGACGAGAAACGAGGAATAATCCCAACGCTAGCGGTCCTATCTAGGAGAATTTTACAGCCAGAACAGAAGAAAGTGGATTCGGAGGTCGGAGGACAGAGAAGTGCATTGAAGGGGGAACTTTTTCAGTTGGCAGATATCGAAGGTCAAGAAGCAGGAGTGAGAGGTAATGGCTTGACTACTAAACTCTCGCGGCCTGTAAGTACAATATCTAAACTGAATAACTTTACAACCATACCTATCTCGAAAGATTCAGGTTTTGTGTTTAACCCAAAGGTGATAGCGGATGCTAGAGGTTCCACTGTGAAGTTTCAATCAAAACATGGGCAGCAAGATGGAGTGACTGAATTTAGCTTTCAGAATGACAATAAAGCCTTTAAGACTTTACAAAAACGGGATTTGGGAGTTGAGAAAAAGGGTTTATCTGAAAGTTTGGTGGTAGTGGGAGAACATGATAGCTCCTGGACTCCGAAGCTGCTCTATTGGCTGCTGGCTGGAAGCAGAAAGAACATGAAGTGTGGACACCAGATTCTTCATGGGAGGATGTTTGGGGTTTACAGTCTGCCTCACCTGAATGGAAACCAGGGTGGGAGGGGGACAGTCATCTTGCCTCTGATATTAATGTTGCTACAGAAAATAATAAAAAGGATCAGTTTTCTGTAGTAGTGAATAAAACTAATAATGTGACTGCATTTAAGGATAGGAGGGTTAGTTTAAATAATACTGAGCAGACAGAAGTTAGTGGAGCTAAGCCGGAAAAAACCCTTTTATCCAGTTTATTTTCGCAGAGTAAGAGGGAGGCTGCTCCGAGGAGGAATGCTGTAAGGATCCAGTATAAAGGAGGTTTGAAGGAAAAGCCAAATAGATATTATGTTGGTAGAACGTTAATTAAAGACTCTTTGAAGTTTTCCCCCAGGGACGTGTTTGCTTTTATCAATATTTCTGGTGAGGACAATTATGATGTTAGCTTCCGTTCACCTGCTTTACTTGATCTGTTCTGGGAAAGGTACAATCAAGTAAAGTTTTCTCCTTTATGGACCCCTTTTTTTGTTATTCCTCTGTCCAAACCTTTGATTAAGTTTGTGACGGTGATGTTTAGGAATGAGGGGTTCAGGTAGACATTAAATTTTGGTTATCACAAAAGTGTGAAGTGTTAAGTGAACCGGACCCCATCTTAGATTTTGAATTATTTTGACAGGAGGATGGAAGTTTAAGGTGAAACTAAAACAAACAACGACAGGTGTTGAACATATGTTCCCAATTCATTTATGTTGGGGAGAGATAGGGGTCTGTTTTACAGTGGGCAGCCCAGGGCCTGCTATAAATGTGGATCCAAACACATTTATCTAATGTTTGTGATCAACCTAAATGTGATAATTGTGAGAAGTAGGTCATATCACTTTATTTTGTTCAAAAGCTTTAAAATGTGACTTATGTGAAGAATTAAATCATGCGTTTAAAGATTGTCCCTGGGCGGCTCAGAATAAACAAGCTTGTGGAGTTTCGGACCTACTGATCCAACAAGCTCAAAATGCAGGGGTATCTCAGCAAGAGGTGTCCACTGGGGTTAAGAGGTATTAGTTTCCGAGCGGGGTAAACAGAAGGAAGAAGTAAAGGTAGCTGACAAAGTGGTTCGGAAGCAGGAAGCAGGAGAGGGAGTACTGAATCTTCTTCTGCCGGTCTGTTATTCTGATACCTTGGAAGGAAGAGGGATGGGTGTTGATGAGCTTCAGTCTCGTAGCCCGCCATCATTAAGAGATCTAGTAGAACTGCTAAAAATCTGGTACCTGTAGAAATGGAGAGTATTGAATCAAAAACCCGCTTGCTGAATTGTCTTGGGAGATTCGAGATGGATATGGGGATACTGATTCTCAAGTTTCGTCCAAGAGGGAGGGAGAGTACAGAAGGATGATTATAAAGGAAAAAAAAGAGGAGGAAGAAATGAGAATAGAAAGGTTCGTGCTTTCCTTTGGTAAAATAGGCTGATGGATATTACATGGGCTACCTTAAATACCCATAGTCTGTTAAAACTCTAAAAGGCGCAGTATTTCAAGTAATAGCAGATTTGTATATATCCATTTGTTTTTGCAGGAGACATGGATGTTTGCTAGTAATCAAGCTGGGGCATTTTCTAAGGATTGGCCGTGGGGACCCTGCTTTGGTCCTTTGGTGAGGAAAGGGCTGATGGGATAGGAATTCTTTTTAACTCCTTCAACTTTAAGTTACATAAGTTAATCGAGGTCTGTCCAGGAAGGGTATTAATTATAGAAGGGTGTTGGTTTGAAAAAAGGATTAGATTAATTAATATTTATGGCCCACAATCTAAAGCTGGGAGGGTGGCGTGTTTTTCTGACATAAGACCTTTTTTAATAACAACTACCCCGTTTTTTTGGGGGACTTTAATTGTAATATAAAAGGGAACAGAGGTAAGGATAGGCAGGATCCAGGAAGAAGATCTATTGTGATTCGTATGTCTAAATAATATTGTGAAACAGCAGACCTGGTGAGTTGTATGGATAGTAAGGATGGTGGTTTGTCAGGCACCTTTTTTACAAAGGGGAAAAGTTTTATGATTGATTATTTGTTCATATCTAAAAGAATCTCGTTTCATAGTTCACAGATTATTCCTATGGAATTTTCTGACCATGCTCTGATACTTACTAAGGTTGGGGCACATCAGGGGTTTTTTAGTCATAAAACTGTATGGAAATTGAATGCTTCAATCCTCCATGAGACGGTGGTTTCTAATTCCATTTGTTGTATTCTGGATGCCAGGTTGTCAGTGGCCTTTTTGTACCAAGATCTTGGGGTTTGGTGGCAGGAAACAAAAACTGATTGCATTTGTTGGTTCAAGAAATATGGGGTTGGGAAGATGAACAAAGATTTTTTTGAATATCTTAAACTCAGAAAACAGCTCCAATATATATTGTCATGTGCGAATTCTTCTAGAGGTAATTTTTCAGAGCAGATAGCTGAAATTAAAGGTCTCATGAAGAAGAGTCAGTATGATAGGGCAAAATCACTTCAAGTGTTAATACAGAATCATTTAAAAAAATCTGTGTTTGGAGATCCTTTAGAGCTATGTAAATCAATTAAGGAGAAGGAGTCATTAGAATTTTTATACCAAGGAGACACCAAGGTTTCTCTATTAAGGAATTAGGGAAATTATTACAGCACTTTAGGGATCTTGAACCAAGGTTGCTCCATTGCCACTTCAGATTAGACAGTTTTAGGTACTGGGTTAGAAGACATCAGGGCAAAGAAGTCCTGAAGGAATTAGGTCGGCTCTTTTTGAAAATTGAAATTTTGGAAGTCATTAAATCTTTAAAACTGAATGTGTCCCCGGGTATAGATGGGCTATCAAATGGTTTTTATAAAGCCTTTTCGTCCGAATTAGTGGAATGTCTTTGGTTAGTGTTTAATTTTTTTCTCACAAAAGGGGTAGTGTTGAATTCCTTTACAGAAGGGTGTCAGACATATATCTTTAAATCTGGAGATAGAGGTAATTTTAGAAACTGGAGGCCATTAACACTGTTGAATTCTGATTACAAAATTTTGACTACTCTGATTAATAATAGACTTAAAGAGGTTGTAGAGGGGTTGTTTCTACCTATCCAACACAGTGGGATCCCAAACAGAAGAATTCATTCAATAGTGTGTTTAATTAGAGACATAATTGAGCAGGTCAAGCAGGAGGGTCAGTCAGGGGTGATTGTATCATTGGATCTGGAGAAAGCATTTGATAGGGTGGATCATGATTTTTTATTTGCATCCCTAGATTGGTTCGGTATTCCTCAGATTATCATACAGCTCATTAAGGGTTTATATAATAATGCGAAAGTCTATCCAGTTTTGAAAGGTACTTTGGGAGATGGTTTTATTATAAAATGTGGAGTGCGGCAGGGGTGTCCATTAAGCCCGCTTTTGTATAACTTCTCATTAGAACCTTTAATAAGGGCAGTTTGTGTTTCCCCCTTGTGGTCGGGAATAAAGGTGCCAGGGGCTTCGAACCCCTGTCTTATTCAAGCATTTGCAGATGATATTTGTCTGTTTTTTTCTAACCATATGGATTTTTCTGGTTTCTATACAGTTTTTAAGGCCTATGCAAGTGTAGCTAATGCTAAATTGAATCCACATAAATCCAAAGGGTTATTGTTAGGTAACTATCAAAGAGAATTGTTTTTCTTTAAATCTGTAGAATTTTCCCTACAACCCTTAAAAATTTTAGGAGTAGAGTTTGCAAATCAGACTAGCCCATAGGAGGTTTGGCGGTGTTTTGGACACAATTTCACAGAAAGTAACAATTTGGAAAAGTTTAAGTTTTCTAAAATAAAACGGATTCAGACAATAAAGCAATTTATTTTACCTAGACTGCAGTATATAACGGTTATTTTTCCATTGCCGGTGCAGCTAGAAACAAAATTATATAGCATTTGTTTCAGATGCTATGGGGAAACAGATTGAATCCGTAAAGAGGGATGTACATATCTAGACAGAAGACAAGGTGGGTTGGGGATGGTGGACCCGTGGTATTTTTGTTTCTCCCTGTTCTTCTCCTATTCTTTAAAAAAAAGTTTGGGGTGTTCCACAGAGTTAGACAGTTTAGTCTTTCAGAATCTGTTGCAAGCATATCTGAGTATGTGGAGACCTCTAGCTCCTAAATGGTCTATGAGATTAAGGACACCCGGGGTATTTTAAGCCAGCGGCCCAGAAATTATTCAAATGGAAAGTTTCAAAAGACATGATTTTAAGGTGTACAGCAAAGGGTTTGTACAAAGAAATCATGGTGCAATTTTTTCATATAGAACCGAATTTTAAAAATTGTTTAAGTAATAATAAAAGTAATGTGTTGGAGCAGCTGAATAATAATAGACTTCCTCCTTATATGTGGGAAAATTTATGGCTAATTATGTATGGGAAACTAAATGTAAGGGGTACGGCCAAACATAAAGCGGTTGAAGAAAGAAGTTGTCCTTATCCAGAATGTATTAATCTACAAGAGACGATGGAGCATTTTTTTTTGCATTGTTCTTTTCCCTCTAAATTATGGGTTTTTTTAGCTCGGGTTTGGGATCTCCCTTGGTTAGCACAAATGGATTATGATTTCCTGGTTATTGGGAATTTTCCACATTTTTTGAGTGGTTTTGAGAAAAACACGTTAAGAGTCTTTTTTGGCTAGTTTGCGGTTTTGCTTATGGCAAACTAGAGTTCAATGGGTACTATATCAGAAACGGCCACCCTTGGAGGGCTATAGAATTTATGTAACCAATGTGTTGAATAAAATTTATATTGAAGAATGTCAAATATATAACTCAGGTAAAGTTAAATTTTGGTGGAGGGGATTTCTTCACTTTATTAAATATAAGTAAAAAAAAAAAAAAAACAACATAAAAAACAATGGGTATACATAGAACTGTTTAGAGATTGCTTTAGTTAATTGTGAAGATTAGGAATGTGCGAGTATAAGTTTGTTTTTGTTTCTGTTTTATTTTATTTTTCAAAAATACGAAAGTTTATTGGTTTGATGTCTTTTGTTGATAAGTTTGATTTGTATGTGAATATTTTAATAAAGTTACCCCTACTCTTTTCGAGAAGTGCCATGGGATCTTTAACATCCACCTGAACTACCACCAGTCCAGGCAGATGGAACCTCGGTTTAACGTCTCATCCGAAAAACGGTACTTCAGAAGTGCAGCACCCCTCTCATGCTGCACTACGGTGTCAGTACTGGGATAGTAACCCAAGTGCCAGATGTGAGAACTGAACCCACAGCCCTCTGACCTCCTGGCCTCAGAGGCAAGTGTGCTACCTACTGAGCCACTGACAATGATACTGAAGTGAAGCTTGTGGGTCTGTAGTTGCATATGCTCTGTTTATCCATGGTTTATATAGAAACATTTTCTGGAATTCCATGGAATTAAAGAAGAAATTCTAAAAAGCATTTTGGAAGTGGAATTGCCATTCCACACACATTGTGCAGATCTGGTATTAAAGGGGAACAGTCATCACAAAGGGCCCACACTCAAATGTGGGGTGGTCCCAGTGTGCACTTTGTGAGCAAAACCATTTTGGTTTACTCTCTTTCTACTGTAGTATAGTAGATTGTATCAGACTAATTTTGCTTACTTGTAGGCAGACATCTTCGGTTCCTATAAATCCCAGAATCCCCTGCAGCTGACATCAGAGCACTGGGTAGCAGTGGGAGATTCAATAGCTGGCAGTGCATGTCAGAGTTTATATCAGCTCTGATCTTTTGTTTGCTGGCCATGCTGGCGGCCTCCCTGGGCCAAATACAGTCACAGCGCACGATACGTAGCCCTTGGAGAAAAGTAGAAGCAGAAAACATCTGACTGGAGATTATAAAAGCTGATGAGACCCCACTTGGAGTACTGTGTCCAATTCTGGAAACCACATCTCCAAGAGGACATAGGCAGAGTGGAGGCTCTCCAGAGGAAGGCAACTAAAATGGTGCAGAGACTGAATCAGAAGCCCTATGAGGAGAGACTAAAGGGCCTCAGTATGTACACCTTGGAGCAGAGGGGCAGAAAGGGAGATATGATAGAGACCTATAAGTATCTCATGAGGTGAATAATGTAGGAGAGGAATTTTTTCAGGAAAAAAGATGCATGAGAACAAGGGGGCACGCAATGAAGGGGGTAAATTCAGGGAAATGAGAGGAAGTACTTCTTCACAGAAAGAGTGGTGGATGCTTGGAACAGTCTTCCAGCAGAGGTGGTGAAAACAGTGGTGGGATTCAAGAATGCATGTGATACGCATAAGGCAATCTTATTAGAAAGCAAGGGAGGGAGAGCTGGAGATCAAGTAGGGTCTGCGGTGACACTATAGGCAAGGACAAATTGGCAGACTGGAGGCAATTGGCCCATTCTGCATCATTAATGAGGATATTCAGTTCTGCCTGCCATGCTGTTTTGGATGGCACAGAGGTGTCCAGTTGCACATCCTGGAGATCAACAAAAATTCAAAGACCAGCCACATCACAAACCATGTATTCCTGATTTTGTTTTTTATTTATAATTATATCCAGCAGAAGATCCCTATTAGAAAGCCCAGCGTTTCGCCATTCATGGACCTCTTCAGGGATAAGGATCTACATGTAAAGAATATAATGTTATCAGAATGGATATTTAAAATTAAGTTTTTCACATTTGCATCACCAGCCCTCAAAATACACATGTTCTAAGAGAATATAGAAGGGAACCCATCCAGGACTGCTTTCCTTTGGCATCCTGGAGATGGCCATAGTTAAGGCTTACTCTGCCTCTACTGGAGGCAGTATAGTATAGTGGTTAAGGGCACTGAGCTGCAAACCTGGAGACCTGGGTTTGAATCCCATCAGCCCCCACTTGCATACTGTGTGACCCTGAGCAAGTCACTTAACTTCCTTGTGCTCCCAGGTTGCACCTGGAAACAAGCTTTGGCTTAATGTGCCTTTCCTGGTTAAAGAATTCCCCTTTCCTACTTATCTTGCTACACAGACTGATCAGTGCTTCAGACTCAGTCCCATCTCTTTGGCGTATGGAGGGCAACCTGGTGCTAATCATGCTCCGGATCTGGAGATACTTCCAGAAATCTTGTTTGGAAAGATCATGTTTATGTTATAGGATGCTAAATGCTTCCACATGCCTTTAATCAGGAGTGAGGAGGTTCTTTTTCACTAGAATCCCTTTCTGCTCCCTTGATTTCCAACAGGGAGGGGAGTGCCCTATGCAGAGAGCACCATTACCCCATTGAGGTTCTAGTGAGATGGGTGTGGAGTTTTCACCCATATGTTTTTGTTGCTGAAACCATGTGGCTCTTGAAGTGTCTATGGTTGGATATTCTTTAAGGTGTTGTGGGATCCGGTTGTAAAGATAATCAATAACTAAGGAGTTCTCTGACACACTCTGCTCCATTAGTAGCCATTGTGGTGAGTCCAAACTGGCTGGTGAAAACCAATGCATGATTTGGGCTGCCATAAAAATGGTATCCCTTAAACCATGGTAATCCCCACCCACCTCGTGACTAGTGGCTTTGTAGTTTGGCTGTACTGTAATGGGGCAGTTTGCCCTCCTATAATTACCCTCTGATGAGTTTGTCTAAGTAACCTCCCCACACCAGCCCCCCTTTTTTCTCTGTTAGCAGGGCTGCTCCTCTCACATCTAGGCACCACCATGAGGGGCGGGGGTAGTCACTACAAATTATTTTTGCAGAAACTCTGTGTGTGGACCCATTACTTCTACTACTGAGCCTGCCATCCTTCAGAAAGGCACAACAACTGTGGCAAATACCTGGCTCACACCTGAGGGGACCATTTAGCATGGCCATCAACCTGGGTCCCTGGTAGAAAATGTTTGCTCAGCATTGTGTTAGGTTTGTACTTCTGGTCAGTGGCACCCAAGTAAATCCGGACACTGGAAGCAATAACTGAAACTGTCCAAACCAGGAATGGGATTCTAGTGTGGCTTTTATTCACATAACACAGAGAATAACAAAGTAAAGATGTACCCCCACAGGGCTACACTCATTGGTAATGCAGATTACTGAGGTACAGAGCACACTTCTTCACTAGGAACTCTCAGGTTCTGAATGGATCTGGGCACACATGGCATGAACTGGTACACTTTTTTTCTATTCCTTGACATGGCACCCCGGCCAGTACTAGGACACTTTTCCATATGGCATGGAGGTTGATGGTGGCTCCCTAAACCACCCATGAGCACTTTCTAGCTCTCAGGGAAAATCCAAAATCCCATGTCTGGGTGCTTTCTTCAGACACTGGCTAAGTGCCTGAGAGAAAACCGTAGGTGCCTAAACTGAACCCGGAGAGAGAAACCTGGTTACTCCAGATGGGGGGTCTCCCACCTCTTGCTCCCAAATCTATACTCGGCCATTCATTTGGTTACAACATCTTTCTTTGAACTACTATTTGTAGATGCTCTCTTGAAATGTTTAGCACATTTAACATTCTACATTTCACTCAGGAGGTGTCCTGACTTTAAAAGTTCTGTAAGTGGCTATGTCTATGTCACTGTTGCAGATGCTTCTAAGCCATACACAAACTAAAAGTTCTGTACTTGGCAAGTCTTCCTTTAACTCCACAGTAGGCAGACGCTTTTACTCTAAACTCTGTCTTGGTGAACATAGTCTCTGTTTTAGAGTAGAACTCACCAAAGGTATGCAGATGCCCCAGGGCTTCTCTCCCACAACAGATTCTCTGGTACTCACAGAACAACTCGATTCTCAGGCAGCTTCTCCCTGTCCAGGTTGGGACCGGGGATTGCCCCTGAATTCCTGGAATTCCCCCCATCCCTCTGGGGATGGGGCACTGGAACAACTCTAGGAACGGTCTCTACCACTTTCTTCTGATCTCTTCTGTGTTGCTGTCTAGGGTGAGAATACACAACCCCTTCTTTCTACAGTAGCTGTATATCAGAGCTAGGCTCTAAGGAGCTGCACACTGCAGCACTCCTCACTCTCTCAAGTCTCCACTCAGACTGCTCTCTGAAGACTCACTTGAATTCCCCAACATTCTACTGCTAACCCCTTGCAGCTAGCATTCCATTGTGACTTAAGCTGCTGCAAGAATTCTATGGTGACATCATCACCCCAGCTCAGCTGAAACTGAGAACAGAGTGAGACATTGTGAAACCCATTTAACTGGCATCTCACAAGCTGCCTTTCCCTGCCTGCCACGGGTTCTAAGTGGGATTCTAGTAACCCCTGGCAACAAGGGGCTTACATTTATTTTTAGGAACCACTTCTGAGTGACATGTGTAGGAAGAAGAGTTAGGGTATGAGTGATTCATGGGGCTGGACAATGTAGGAAACCAGCCAACTCCAAATGAAATCCCTCTTATATTTTCTTTTAGTTCATCAAAATCACATATAGATCACCATGTCCCAGGTAAGTACCCCTTATGTTTCACTCTCTGTAGGGGCTTCTGCAGGGATGACATGGTGTGCATTTTGGGGCCTTGGTACCTGTATTTGCTGCTTGCTAGATTCTGGCTGTGGTCTTTTCTGCTAATGACAACATAGGGCTCAGATATATTTAAAAGCTATCAAATTTGGAGTTAGCTGGTTTCCACCTTCTTCTGTCAGGTGCAAGTCCACACTGGACCCCAACCTAAACTTGTTTTGAAAAGAATAAGTTTTCTACGCTGAGAGGGTACCCTGGGGGCAACCTGTTTTTTTGAACCGACTTGGGGAGCTGACATCAGTTTGAAGGCTTCCAGTTTGGTGGCCAAGGAGAGATGTGCAAGTTTCCACTGATTCAGTTAACTCTTAATGAATCAAGTATGGGTGAGAGGTTCATATCGGTCATCCTGGACAGAGAGGGGTGAATACTGGTTCCTAAGTCAGTAATACCTTGTGCGGTCCATTTCAGACCACCCTCCACATATGGAGCAGCTGGGCATGAATGGTAGAGTAGGAGGACCTCTGTCTTATTCTGATTCACCTGTAACCCAGAGACTGTAGTAAACTGATGCAGTAGTCTCAGGAGAAGGTCAAAGGCAGTGGGTCCATCTTCCAGAAGGATTAGCAAATCATCTGCATATAATTGAGTCTGATACTGTTTGTCCTCACACCTCAACCCCTTTAGGGAGGGATGGCTCCGTATTGCAATGGCTAGTGGCTCTATTGCCATTATTAATAATATTGGGGAAAGTGGACAGCGCTGCCAGCTGCCTTTGTGAAGCAGGAAAGTGGGGAGCATAGACCACTGGCTGTACATACCTTCCCTTGAGTGTCTTTTAACCCTGCAATATATTTCTCAGTTTGTCACTTTTTAATGCGGTAAGCTAGACATTTACCCGCTTTGAATAAAAGCTGTTTTCAAAAACATCAGACAGAAATAAAAATATACTGAAGATAAATCTAAATATGCCTGACGTATACTGTTGCTAAAAACTAGGGGTGTAGTGAGGCACACTGCTGCAGGTGGAGTGTCTTCAGCACCTGAAAGTTTGGTTAGATCAGCACAATGTACTTTCAGACCCCAAAGTGTCTTATTGTGCTTAGAAAATGGGTACACTTAGACTAATAAAGAAATATGCCAACTTTTTTAAATTAAAAACAAGTATTTTCTTTTGTTAAAAGTAACTAGTAAAAAGTAGCCCTCCCCAGTTGTCGAGCATCTGTCTAGCCACACATTCAGTAGATGAGATGTATGCTTATCATGGAATACAGGAATTCAAACTTCTGCAGAATTCTATTGGCTGAATGTTCACCTGTCCCCACAAAACACACAAAACAGAAGGTCTATTGAAAGCCAGGGAATCAGTGCTATCTCTGGCAGGGCAAGCAGCAAAGATTCCCCTGGAGGGAGGTAAGGCTGGGGTGGGGGGTTCCATGGTCAGACAGAAGCTCCAAAATATAAAACTGTGTGTAATATTTCATTTTTTTTAATTTGTGTATGTGTGTAAGCAGGGTAATATAAAGCAAAAGAACATGTATTTAACCAATTTGTTTGTTCTTTTTGTTTTGAGGTAGTTTTATTTTTAGGGGCTAGATGAAAGGTAGCAACCAGGGGCCGAATTTTCAGCCCATCTGGGAACTAAGTCCCATGTTGCAGCCACTGCTGTTGGACGAAATCTCTGCACCTGCGGAGCTTTGCAGTTTCAGCTGGTGCAGCGTTGGGGGATGTTGCACCTGGTCCCACCGGGCTTAACATTTTCCCACAGCTGTGCCGAAAAAACAGTTGCAAGCTGCTGTAAATTATGAAGCCAGTTGCAAACCGACTCCACCTTTGAAAATACTGCAGCTGCAGGAAAAACTGTGGCTCCACAAGTGGCGACCCATTTACACCAGTATTTTCCCCACAGCTGAGAGACGACAGGGGCTTTGAAAATCTAGCCCCCAGAATTTGTTTTTCAGTTAATAAGTTTTATTGAGTTTTCAACATACAAAACAAAACATGTAACAGAAACCAACTAGGTTTAGCAAGTATGTTACATGGTTATGCTGGGGATTATACACACTAAAACCATAATTAACATATGTTTAGAAGCAAAGACACAAAATATGAGCAGTGTCCATGGATAACATAATTGGCACCAAAGGAAAAAAAAAGAAAGAAACACCTACCAGGTGAATGTGGTGATATGATGCATAAAGGCAAAGCTGGATATCTGCCAGTCAGTTAAGCCCAACAAACCTGGGGTGACTTCTCTGCCCTGAGCAACAAATACAACAAATATTGACCAGGCAGACATAAATATACCATTAAAGGGGTCAATAACAATTACTGAGGTATAACAGCAAGCTTGTACTAGCTCATGGACATCAAGTGGCTCCCAGGGAGATGTACAGAATAGATACGGGAGGGAGTGAAGAAAAAAAAAAAGCTCACCCAACTCCAGTTCTAGGTTTTAGATAGACAAGAAAAGGATCCCAACAGGTATAATATTTGGCCAGGTTGTTCTTCAGCACACATGTCAAATGGTCTAATGATGCCAATTGCGCATGTGAGTGGAAAAGCTCTGAGAGGGATGGGATTGTAGTGGTTCTCCATCTGGACAAAATAAGGCACTTAGCTTGAATGCTGAGGAGAGCTAGCCAGTGGTGCTGAAGAACCTCAAGGTGAGCACCCTGAGGGGGAGGATGCCCAGTATCCAGACCACGGGATCTAGTTGTATCGAAGATCCTAAGATTTGAGTAGCCAAGTGGGATATCGCCGACCAAAAGGGGGTCAGCAAAGGGCAGCCCCCAGAATCTTTGAAAAAAGCATTGATACATTTTGTGTGATGTGTCCTGATTGCTAGCACTTTATTTTATCAGTGCACTGTACAGACCTAATGCACGGGCTGTGACCAGTCAGGCTGCAGTATTTCCCTTATCAATTTTACACAATAGGCTCGTTCACATGACCAACTGCGAGCCATTGTCACTGGCTCACAGTGACCCGATCGTTGCCACTGCCGACGTATGAACCTTACCCTTTTGGCATTTTTCCATTGTGCGGTGTTGCCACTAGAATCCCTCTTTCCCTTGGTTCGTGGCACAGTGTTGGTGGTTTGATTTGCCATCTGAACAGATTAACTAACTACATCGACATACAGTATATTCCCACCCAATAGACTGGAACAACACTCAAATCACTGGAAAGGAAAAAGGGCAGCAGCAACACCGATGCCATGTGATTGTGGCTCTATAGCACTTCAGAAGAAATTTTCTGAATGATTACAAAGGAGCCACTGCGGCAAGGCGCTGTGTGAACAAGCCTAATGGGGCACACAATTGCTAGTTGCTACTTGTAAGAAAATTTATGGTAACATCAGAGAACAAGGACTCAAAAAGCATATAAGGGGAATGAAAGCTACACATGTTGAGGGTTGCCTGTTTATACACACAGGCATCACAGAGAGTGGAATAAAGGGGTAGGAGAAGGAAGGAAAGAGAAGTAGGGAGTTACTTAATAATATGTGTCAAGGAGTGTGATACCATAGGATATTGTCCTGCCTCAGGTGCATTGTGGGGCATGAGGTTGTAGGGCAATTGACATCAAGCACCTGAGAAAGGATGATATGCCATGATATTGCACACCTTGGAGTGTATTATTGTGATTATGAAGTTAAAAAAGTAGTATTAAAAATATTTTATAATGTTTTGTTGATTGATGGCGTTACCTACTATCAGCCCGGACTTGCACAATGAGATATCAGATATGAGGATTTTTTTCCCATCTATTTTACGATATTCCATACAAATTAATAATTATTGGTAGGGGTGGATCATCAGAAGGGGCCAGGTAGAAGGGCTTCTAGGAAGAAGTAGGCTGTTGGTTAACTAGGATCTGCAGTGTATCCTATAGGTAGAGAAATGGGCAGACTGGGTGGGCCAAGTGGTCCTTATCTGCCGTCAAAGTCTATGTTTCTATGTTATACAGATATTTGAGTTGCTCAAGCAGTAGCCTTTGAAAAGCGAGAAGGTTAGGGGTGTGTGAGTTTGCTTGTTAGTGTCAATCATACCCATCATTCTTCCCATCCCCAGCTATTCCAGATTTAGGGTGCCTTAACCTTGGGCTAACAGTAACATCAGTATCTTTCAAAATAATTTGTGAAGGGTTGAGTTGGAACATTTACATGCATACACAGTAACACAGTAAGTTAAGGTTGAAAGGGACTCTAGGTCCACCAAGTCCCCCCCCCCATTTTATAAGCAGGGATCAGAAACATATATGAATTTACAGAACTGTCCCTCCCCCCGCTAATCCGGGTATCCAGAGATTCCCTCGGCAGGCATAAATCTGTCCAGGCTTATCTTGAAAGTAAGTTATACATTTATTTGTTCATTTATGTATTTAGCCAGGTGTGTTTATGTACTGTATGTGTTTATCTATTAGTGTATTTATGTATGAATGTGTATATGTATGTCTACATATTAATGCACTTCTTTGTTCTTTATTGATGTGTTTATTTGGGGAGTTATTGGTGTATTTGTTTAGTTATCATTTATTGGTTTATGTATTTCTATTTTTCATCTATTACGTATGGGTGTATGCATTTGTGTGCTCATATGTTCTTTATAAGTTTATTACGTATTTGTCTATTTACTTATCTTTGGCTTTATTTATCTTTCATTTATGTGTTTACTTACATGCTTGTTTGTTTTGTAATTTATAGATTTATGGGTTTATGTATTTATGTATGTATTTGTTTCTTTGGAGTTTATACCAAGATATTACTCATGGGGACAGTCTCGTTTTCTGTGAAATCCCAAATTTGAGTAATGAACAGGATAAAATCACATCATCAACTGTTGAAACTAATGAAAAAGTAAGATTAGTGGGTAAATAAAGTTGTTTAGACAAATACTTCCATTGCCAGTGTTCCTTAGTCCTGAAACAGTTAAATGGCTTTGGATTCAGTAGTAAGACATTCCCCAATAAGTGACCATGAACACTAAAGGCTCTTAAACCTCTGGGTTTTGGGGGCCCTTTTCTTTCTCAGATTACCCCTATTACACCTCCCCTTGCCCCATCAATCCCATCAGCCCCTCCCAAGTTCACTTCACCACTAGGCTGTGAAATCCTTCTCTGTCCTTACATTCTAGAATGTCTTCAGCTGATTCAGGTTACATGTAAAACATGCCTACTGCAAGTAGTGGGCTTCCAGCAGAGATAGGCAGAACCCTTTCTGAAAAACAAAATCCTGCATGAATGCAGTAGCACTGAAGTTTAAAACCAAAATGATCTTTGCCTTAAAAAAAACAAACAAATAACATTTGAATGGTTTAAAGTGCAAATTACTGATATATACATAATTTGCATCCAATTAATATGCAAATGCATGCAAACTGTTAGGTTCAAAAGAAGTTTATTACCAAGAACCTTTTAAAACCCTTTTATGTTCTAATTAGAAACTGGAAAATATCTGTCTGTTTCTACTTTCCAACCCAGACTATTTGTAACTCCTTAAGTATAAAACAAACTATTTTTAGCTACCCCTGACAAGCACTCTGACCCCTCCACAAGCAGCAACCATGCTAACGCAGTTCTCTTATTCCCAGTTTGTTTCCTTGGTGTGTTGTTGACTGAACTTCATCATGTGGTCTTGGCCCCCTTCAGACGCACAACACACAGAAGTTTGATTTGTTTTTTTAGCTTTTTTAACTTTGACAAAAGCAGTTACGCCAAAAGTGAAACTGTCATGCACAAAGTGTGATAATCATTAACTTGTGCCTGACTTTAAACAATAACTATGACACTGGGGCTACAGCTACATCAGCCATTGCCATGGCAACCGCTTTCAGTGCACAGGCAGACTCAAAGAAAGAAAAGTGACTGACAGAAACGCAGGGTCTCTCATTCCACCAAAGCAGAAGAAGCAGCAGCAAAAAAATGCAGACTTAAGAAAGGGCTTTCAAGAGCTCCCCTTGCCCCCACCTGGGCTCTAAATTCATCATGGCGTGGGGAAACTTCAGCTGCCTTCACTTGCCTTGTACTCTACCTCTGTCATCAGGGGCATTCTGTCTCTAGTGCTGTCAACTGCTCATGGTTTACCAGCACTAAAGTCTTCCTGAAGAATGCTAGCTTACTTACAATGTCAATCACTGTGAATAAAATCAGAGCTTCAGCTTCCAGTGCAGACATGCTTTAGAGGCCTTTCTAACTGTGGCAAGGAAACTCTGAAGACTACATAAAAATGGATTTGTGTCCCTTATAGTTCACTTCCAGCTGAAGTTGGTTTTGGGGCTGTGACATCACAGTCTGCTGCTGTGGAAATAGCTGCGATATCACAAGTAGGGCATTATGAATTCAGCACCTGAATAAACAGGACCAAGCCCCTGTTTTCATGGAACTACCCTTAGTAATAAATCATGCTGGGTGTAATTTTTTTTTATGTTTGCAGAATTGTGGGAACTTACTGTAAATTCTCCCAGTTTTCGTAAAATTACACCAAAATCTAGCATAATTTAGTAAACACCTTTTTTATTCAGATAGCACCATTTTCTCCCAAATTGTGATTTTTTAAAAATGTGAGTTATCAATGCACAATTTTAGCAAATAGTGCTGTGTTTTCCAAACTGTGCATTTTTAAAAATGTATTTTTTTTTAAATAGGCACACTATCAACCAGAAATTGTCAGTTTAAAACCCACTGCTCTAGTTTGCAAAATTGCATGAAATTGTATTCATTCATTCATATTTTTTTATTTGTTCAACAATTTTGTCATTACAATATATTTATAAGCAACAAGATATAAACAAGAACGTGGAATACAGAGCATAAAATCATATTCAGTTGTCAGATTACAAAAAAAAGGTGTAGCTACTATCATTCATAATTTTAAGTTATAATGCATATATAGATATTTTAGTGCTAGAGAACCTGACCCATCAACAGTGTTTTGTAATACACTGATGTTATTTTCTGTAGGGCTGCATATTTGTAATATCCCCAAATCTCTGATCCATACATGATATATGATTAATCTTTGAGTCCCCTGCAATCAGTGGTGCTTCCAGTGCTTAGTCTCCTTATTCATGGTTACATTTCAATATAGCATGTTTAACTGTATTGCCTTTAGAGGTGGTTCGGGCCATATGCTTAGTTCATATGTTATTACTTGAGATAGCAATTGTCAAACACAGATACTGGTTACCGTCCATTGATTAATGACTTACTTTATTTACTAGCTTTTATTGACCAGGTAAGAATACTAGACACCTTCATGCCTATTTTCATGCACCACCCGGGACATGTCTTGACTTGTTCTAACCAAAAATGATCACTTTTGTTTTATCCATATTTATAACCAGTTTTACATTTTTGCACATTGTGATCTCATGACCTCGAGGTTTGACTACTGCAACACTCTGTACATTGGGGTCAAGGGGGGAGCACTGTGATGCCTGCAACTGTTGCAGAACACTGTGGTCTGGTAATGTGTCTCCGGTGCTGCGTGAACAGTACTGACTGCCAGTAAAGTGGTGTATCTCCTTTAAAGTGGGTCTTCTGACCCACAAGGCCCTGCATGGGTTGGGCCTGGGTTACCTAGCAGAGCTCCTGCATCCTTACATTCCTAGTCACCATCTCCTGAGGGCAAGAATAAAACCATCCAGGGGACCAGGCATTTGAGGTGGCAGCCCCGATCCTGCGAAACTCCTTGCCTAGGACTTTGAGGGAGGCCCACTCAGTTGAGGCCTTTAAACGGGGTCTGAAAATGTTTCTGTTCATGCAAGCATTTGGGGATTAAATGAGTATATTTGCTATAAGTATTTAAATATTTATGTGTATTGTTTTATTTGTATTGAACTGAGTTGAGAGTGTATACAATTTTATATTTTGTATTTTATTGTCTTTGTAATGGTGCCCTGGGCCTCTGGGGAAAGGCACCACCAACAAATAAAACTGCTACTACTACTACATTCTGCCTGCATTATCAGGCATTATTCAGTCCTATTGTAGAGACTACTTGCAGAATCAACCCATCTGCTGAAGCCAGCACATCCCAGTTAATCACAAGGATATTTGGTAAATGGAATAAAGGTTGACCCATATTGATAAGAATTGTATTAATAAATATATTAAATAAAAGGGGCAAGTGGACGCCCTTGATTAATGCCCCCATTGATTTCAAATGGATAAGCTAGTCTTTTATTAAGGGTGCATCTTATTTGTTCCCATGTTCCTCAATGGAGTCTTTTGACACTATCCAAGGTGAAAGGGTTAATATTTAACTCTGCCAATGTTTTCCAAAGTAAATCTCTTGAAATTCCATCAAAAGCTGCTTTGAAGCTGGCCTGGTGGTGCCGAGGGCTGAGGCACTGGATGCCACACCTCGCGTCACGCCGGTGACCTGGGTTTGGGAATGACATTGGGTCGTCGGGGTGCCGGCATGGGGGCGGAGGGTGGGAGCAGGATTGAATGGTGGCTCTCCTCTCCTGGGAGGAGGGGTTACCCTCCCGCAGTCCTGCCATCACCAGGTGGAGGCCCAGTGGTGGCGCAGGTGGGTCGGGCAACCAGTATGGGAGGGCATCCCGCAGTACATGGTGTGCACATGCCTCCACATGCATGCGCTCAAGTCAGGAATGTGAGGGCGGTGGGACAGAAACAACAGGGAAAAGCACCATAAAGACATAATTAAAAAAGAACTGCTTTGAAATCAACATATGCCGCATACAGTTTATGCTTTTCATAGTTAACATACTTTTCTCCAAGATGGGTTAGGGTGTAACAATCATCTAATGTGCAGCAGTTTTTCCTAAAATGAAATTACGTGAAATCGGCATAATTTCATAAGTGCACAAAACAGATTTTTTTTTATTTCGCCCAGTGCTAGTAACGAAGAATGGCGAGGTCTGAAATTCAAATGATTTTTTTACAGTGGGTGAAATATAGTGCAGCTCTGTTCTGCCAATGCTAACTTTGATTTCTTTGCTCATGTCCAGAACACATCTTTGATGCCATCATTAGTATTCCTGCCTAAAAATGAACTGGTCCAGATTTGTTTTTTTAACATTTGCGCACGTAGTTCAGTTGCTCCAGCAACTTTTAGAACATTTATTTTTTTTCATGGGGGGCCCACAATTTCCCAGGGAACCACTGCAGAACTGATAACTCTCAGAAATTCTTGGTGATGTCTACCCCTCCCCCCAAAAAAAGCAATTTAGAAAATGTTGCCTGAGCTGCCAAATTATTTGCACATGCAAAGATTTTAAAAATCTGGCCGCTGGGTTTTCTTGTTCATTGTGTCTTTTTACGGACTGTCTGATTCAAAAGGTTCCCTCACCAGTTAATTCACTCTCAATTTGCAGAGCTCATAAAATTTACTGGATTTTATTGGCCAGATGCCTTGTATAAAACAACAAGGGCCAGCATCCTCCACTCTTTGAGCCTGTTAAACCCTTCTTTTCAGAGTGCTGCTCCTTGGCACCACATCACACAAACAGACACGGGCCGGCGTTGAGGACTGGTTAAACTGTCAGAATCCCTTTTCAGTCAGCCCTTGCAGCCTAACTGGGGGTGGGGAGGAGGAGAAGAAGGGGATTGTTAAAGAAATCTCTCGGTGGCAAGCTGCCCACGGTATGCTGGCAACGGTCCAGGGCAGCATGCATTCCTCCCTACAATGGGTACAGGCATGTGCCAATCTGTTCCATACAACCTCCTTCTGCCGGCATGCCCGCCCCACCCCGTGCAAAATAGGAGAACACTGCCAGGTTTGTGTCCACAGGGTAGAAAACAAAAAGTGACTTTGAAAGAGCTTCCCTGAAGTACCGCCTTTCCAGCTCCAGTCTATTACAGTTGATTAACAATGCTGCTGAAAGTGAAGTTGTAGCTGAACTAAATGGAACAGGGCAGAATTTAAAAGAGGACAAAATAGATTTAAGAATAGCTCAAGGGAGCACAGCCAGCCAATCAGGACACTCTATTACTCTGCATGTTACTCTTACTCTGTAAAGAGTGTCGTAAGTGCAGTAGCCCTGAAAATAGAAATGAAGATTTTTTTTTCAGTTCTTTTTTATATTAGTACTCCCTGCTCCCATCTACTGACCTCGGCCCATCCGGACTGGGCACCCTAGGTCAGACACCCAACATCTCTGGGTCTTACCTTACTTCAGGTCCTGCTGCAGGATCTGTTGGAGGTGCTCATTCACTGGTGTGAGGCCTGTGAAGGGATAGGTCATCATCCAGCTGTGGTCCATGTTTTTCCATGATTTTTTGTCCCATGGAGCCACACATGTGCAATGATGCACTAGGGGTGTTCTGCCTTTGCGGAGACATCCTTGGCATTTGAGTGTGGGATCCCTTCCCAGTGCGGTCTTGCTGTGCTGCCACCCTAATTTCTTCAGGTGGCAGTCGACTAGTGAGATGCACTAGTCCCCCCCCCAACCTGTGGGAGGAGAGCTCTCCAAGGGATGAACAATTCTCCCTTCTCTGGCCAGCACCTGAGTGGCCCGAATCAATTCCCAAACCCAGGTCACCGGTGTAGCAAGCGTAGTGCAGATTGATGCATTTCTGGGCTGGCTTATCTTTTTAAACTTTAATAATTTTCGGCATCCCCTCACTCAATAATTTATAAATAGCTCCCTTGCCGGCACTCTTACAGTTGTAAGAGTCACCTTACTTGCATACTTAGGGTGCCAGAACTGTACAGCTTTGGTTTCCTGTTCCCATACCCTAAGAATGCATGTGAGATTGCTCTTAAAGCCATAAGAGTCCCACCGGGGATGTAGTGGTACAGTATTACATAGAATTACATAGACTGTGATGGCAAATGAGGGCTGCTGGGCCCAACCAGTCTGTCCATTTTTTTTAACTACTTTATCAGTACAGTTCCCTTGTGCCTATCCCAGGCAGTTTGAACCTCACCTCTGTTTTTGCTCCCACTGCCTCCTCTGGAATGCTGTTCCAGGCATTCACCACCCTTTCTGTGAAAAAGTATTTCCTCATATCCCTCCTGAATTTACCTCCCCCAGCTTCACAGCACGCTCTCTTGTTATGGAGCACCTTTTTGTCCAAAAGATACTCCCCTCCTGTACCTTATTAAGCCCTGTGAGGTATTTAAAGGTTTTTATCATACCCCCATCCACCTTCTCATCTCCAGGGTGTACATATCAAGCTCCTTTAGCCTTTCGTCATAGGGCTTTTGTTGCAGACTCTGCACAATTTTGGTAGCTCTCCTCTGGACCACCTCCAATCTGTCTAGATGCTTCCTGAGATGTGAGCTCCAGAACTGGACACAGTACTCAAGGTGGACAAGGTGGACAACTGGACAAGTACTCAGTATATAACAGAATGCTGGCCCTCCTGTGCCATGCCATCGTGGGCCTCTCCTAAACTAGGAAAGATTCTTGAGCCTCCCCATAGAACTCACATCATAAATTTCTTTACACTATACACAAGAAGTAACATGAAATGCCATGGGAACAATGGTTGAACTTATTTACCCACAATTATTTTATTCTATTTATTTATTTATTGGGGTCTCTTTTTCTCCCCTTTCCGGCTGGCTCTCCTTCCCACCAGACCTCCCAGTCCTGTCACCCCAGCTTCCCCCAGAACTTACCTCTCCCGGTGTCCACCATGGCTTGCCCTCTGTGGCAGGGGACAGGGAGTCCCTCAACTGGCTAGACCAGATCCAGATTTGGGAGGTGCCTGAGTCATCAGGTGCAGGATGACCTGCGGAGGCTGGTGGTCACTGTGCACAACTGGGATGTTTTTCCCATTTTCTCCCTGGTGCGGCGGTAGTGACATGCAATGATGCTAACGGCGGTGTTGCGCACAATGGGCATCTGCCCCATCTCCACCCCATTGGGCAGCGTCGGTGTGCCAACCCCAAGCTTCTGCTAGAGGCTGTCATAAACCCTTAGGTGACTTTGTTAACCTTCATAAAACTTGTCTGTTCACAAATCACTTTTTTTAAACAAAAACAAAATGAAAACAATGCTATTTGACTGAAAACTAGAGTAAACAGGAGGAAAAACAATTTCCATGTTACAGCAAATGATGGCTAAAGATTAGGCATTGCTCACAACTTCAAATACCTGGAATTGTACTTTTACTTTTTTTATTTATTTTAGTCTTTGGTAACCAGGTATGGCCCACTAGGCACAAGCGCCTGTTTTCAGGGGTGACCTGGGAGCACTGGGTGGTTAAGTGACTTGCTCAGAGTCACATACTATGCACATGGAGGTTGTGAGAATCAAACTCAGGTTTTGGTCTGCTGGATGTACCAAGCTGGTTCACACCTCGTTCCTCTAACCTCTAGGCTATACTGCCAGCCCATACTTTGGCTCCCAATAAGTTTACCGTGAGCATCTGCCTGTCTGCACAGAAAAGTTACACTGCAGTCTAGGCCTATTGTCTAGGATAATAGGTTGTCTAACAGTCGATACCACAATTACAGTTCCTCTGCAAACTCTGGTTCCTGTACTGGATCCTGTGTTAACAATTATTGTAACATGGGCTTCAGAGTCCTAGTAACTTCATTGGTCTAAACTCATCCACTGACCATTCATTAAAACCTGTTATACAAACAGTTCATAACTAATTTGCCCTGATCTACCTAGCAAAAGCCTAATTAAATGAAAATAAAACCTTTTTCTGCTAAAATAAAAACAACTTTTCCACTTTTTAAACACAAAAGTACCCACAACAAGGCATAGGTTTCTTCTAAATAAATGCAGTTCCTGGGTTCATTCAATGGCTCTCAGTCTTTGTTACCAAACTCACATAATCTACCCAACAGCAACTTAACTGATGGGAAATAAAACCTTTGTCCATTAAAAAAAAAAAAAAAAAAAACACTTTTCCCATTTTATAAGCACACTAATTCACTCCAGGACATGAGTTTCTTAAATGTCTCAGATGCGTTGAATGTCACTTGTCCGTTGGCCTCATGTTTTCCAGTACACCCGGGGCCTGCATTAAATCTCTTGAAATGCATACGCTGTTGTTCATTAATGCTTACTCAGTCTAACACCTGACACTGTCTTAAACTGCCTGACGATGCAATAAAATAAAATTGAAAAACATTTTTTTTACTGATCCACAGAAGAACACATTGCTTGATTTTATCACCCTTAAACTAACTCCCCCTTTGATGCTAAATTCAACCATGTTAAGCAATTGCTCAAGATGCCAGAGACTCAGGTTTGGGAAAGAGCCTGGGGTGTTGAGGCTCATTCAGAGGGAGGAGAACTGAGTGTCCCACAGGACATTGTCCTCCCTCTGGGGAGGGAGGGTCACTGTCGCCGCTACTGTGCTGCCACCAGGTCCACAGGTGGACACACAGTGGAGACATGATGGAAGGATGTATATTACAAGTTCCTGAGGGGTGCAAACAAAATTGATGGTGAAGAGTGGTTCACTAAAAAGGAAGTGCGATGATAAGGGGGCATGGGCGATGACTAGTTAGGTTAAAGTTTAGAGAGGATGTCAGGAAGTTCTTCACTGAGAGAGTGGTGGATCAGTGGACAAGACATCTAAAATGAGGTGGTAGAGGCAGGGAATAAAACTGGGCTTAAGAGCGGGTCAGACGTAGTCAGAACCTTAGTAACACTGTAATATGAGGTGACGAGGGCGGTAATGGGGGGACGGCTAGAAGAATTAAGCAGTTGATAAATCGATAGTCCTTTTTTGTCAGTAGGCTGGTGGGCTAACAGATAAGCATTTGGGGCAGACTGGATGGACTTCTGGGGCTTGACTTTTAAACACTGATGCAGGGCTTGTATGAAGCACTGCGTCAGCCCCAGTTTTTGGCACAGCTGGGCCTGATTTTAGTAGGTTGGGTGCAGTTCCGACACTTTATCCAATTAACGGCAGCTTGCACCAAATATTTGGCACAAGCTCCATGAAAAGGGTACCCAGGATTGCCACAAGCTAGACCAGAAAAAGCTGGTCTAACTTGCGGCAACTGGGACATGGGATAGAAAACCCTGATCTCCAGCTGGAAGAATGTCGCAAGCCCTGTGAGTCATATGTTTGACGCACCAGGGGCTTGCTGCATTTGGGGCTGTTTGAAAATTGACCCCTTGGTCTTTTTTTGCCCTCACTGTCTATGTCTCTATGTTATGGCTAACCTCGTACATTGCATATTGACGACTGGTGCCCTGATTGCTTAGTAGAACAAATGATGTTGCCTAACCATAGTATAAACTCCAGAGGCCACATTTTTAAATGTGTGGAAAAATGTGCATGGGTGTCAGAAACAGCGCACAAGGGGTGCTTCCCTTGTGCACCTACCTGTTTTCCCACATGTGCACGACTTTCAATGAGGGTGCCATTTCACAATTGTTTCCCTAATTTACAGCAGTGTGCATATCGGTTCCATGCACAGCTGCACTGAAATGCTACACCTGGTATTACCAGGCATAGCATTCCTTTGCAAGCTGTGTTTGCTGCCCATGTACATGAAATGCTGAAAATAGCATTTCTGCCAGTGCAGAGATTTTTACTCTGCACCATCAAGTTGTGCAGTGGGACTTAGTCCCTGGCCTTAATCAGGCCTCTTGAAAATCAGGCCCCAGGCCTTCTACACAAAATGTGCTTACTGTAAGATAAATCTGATGAAATCCAGTATGGGCCAAAAATCACTTGCTTGTGTGTTTGGAACCCCTTGCTATCACACATCAGAAACACAAAATCCCCACGATGATGCTTTCAAGTGACATCTCAAAACAAACCTGCTCGACAACTCTGCATGCAGTTGTTGATAGTCGGATACTGTAGCTTGCACTGTTATTCACATAACTGTATAAAGTAACATTTTCAGTGGCAGTTTCTATAAAGTCCAGTATTGCATCGATTTGTATTTGTTTTCTGCCTCACATATAATGGGCAGGATTTTCAAATAGCTGCATCTGTTTTTGGGATGCGGACATGCAACATCCATCCAGCTAGACCACCCAAAAGGCATTCTATCTTCTGGATGCAATTGCTGCATCCTGTGCCCCAAAAATGATGAGTGTGTCAGAATCTTGATGCATACATAATTTTTATTGCCACAGACTGCGTCAAGTGTCGCAAACATGTCAGGACATGTAAAAATCTGACATAAGCAGTCCCACACAAAAGATTAGTAAACAAATTAGCCAGCCTGGCAGTTGGTCCCAGGGTGGTAGCCTGGGTAAAAAATTGGCTGGACAACAGGACACAGAGAGTAATAGTAAATGGAGTCCACCCCGAAGAAGGGCGGGTTACTAGCAGGATACCACAGGGTTCAGTACGGTCCTTTTTAATGTCTTTATACGTGACATTGCAGAGGGACTGGAAGGAAAAGCATGCCTCTTTGCAGACGATACAAAGATCTGCAACAGGGTTGATACACAAGGTGGGGTGGTAAGGATGAGAAGGGACTTGGCAAGGTTAGAGGAATGGTCAAAAGTATAGCAGCTTGGATTCAATGCAAACAAGGGATCTCAAATTTGATAGACACTGTAGTGAGGTACAAAAAAGGGGGAATGGAATGATGAGCTGCATAGCGAGACATGTCAAGAGCAGGGATAGCAAAGTTGTCATGCCATTGTACCGTGCATTGGTGAGGCCACATGTCGAGTACTGTGTCCAGTTCTGGACACCTAATAGTAGACAGGCTACTGATAGATTGAAGAGACTATAGAGAAGAGCAACGAGAATGGTGAAGGGAAATAAAGGTTTGGCATACCCAGAGAGATTAGAGGGGTTAATCATGTATTCATTAACACACAGAAGACTCCAAGGGGATCTCTGCTTGGTATATAAGGTGACAGAGAATAAGGATCTGTGGGAATGCCTGGCACTTGAAGGTAGAGAGACTGAAAGATTAACTAGGGGTCACCACTTGAAACTTAAAGGAGAGCAATTCAGGGGGAACAATAGGAGACAGTAGTTTAACCAAAGGGTGGTTGAAGAATGGAATAGGCTCCCAACAGATGTGATACAAAGTGAAAGTATAGGTATATTTCAAAACAGACTGGACATATATATGACAAACAAAGGATGTACAGGATACAGGGGAAGTTAGGGAAAGGTTCCGGTCCTATTGGCCTTCCTAGGCTGTGGACTTGTAGTCTTCCTATGATTCTTATGAAGTGCAAAATAATATACCTGAGAAACAAAAACCCAGGGGAAGAGTACATAATGTGGGGGGGGGTACTAACAACAACAAAAATGAAAAGGGACCTGGGGGTAGTCATATCAGATGACCTAAAGGTAAGCAAGCAATGTGAGAAGGCAGTACGGATGGCTGGGGGATACTGGGATGTATAGGGAGAGGCATCACCAGTAGAAAACAGAAAGTTGTTATTCCTCTGTACAGATAGTTGGTGAAACCCCATCTGGAGCACTGCATGCAGTTCTGGAGACCCCATCTCTGCAAGGACATAGACAGAATGGAGGCAGTCCAGAGGAAGGAAACTAAAATGGTGCAATGTCTGCAACAGAAGAAGAATCAGCATTTATATAGCGCTTTTCATACATCCAAAGCGCTTTACAAGCAATGCTAGACTGGTAGTGAAGTGACTGAATGTGTGGTGGCAGCCATATCGCACATCATCACCCACACACAGCCTGGATAATTGCATGAACCGCTTATGGGAATAAGGCTGTGGCCACAGGAATGTTCCTACTCTTTGCGAAGAATGCCCTGGGTTCTTTTACTTCCACCTGGACACCCACCAGGACAACACCAGGATGGGCAGAAGGGACCTCGGTTTAACGTCTCATCTGAAGGACGGCACACCCCAACAGTACAGCACCCCCCAATACTGCACTCGGATGCCAGCGATTTTTAGGTGCAAGTCCAATCCCGGTGTGGGACGAGAACCCATGACCTTCTGGTCCAGAGGCAGATGTGCTACCAACTGAGCCACACTGACACAGAAGCCAAGTGAAGACAGACTAAAGGAGCTTAATATGTATACCCATGAGGAAAGGCGGGGGGACATGATAGAAACTTTCAAGTACCTCAAGGAATCAACAAAATATCCAAGAGGGTAGCATCTTTCAGAAAAGAGATGTGCAAGAACAAGGGGCACAATCTGAAGATAGAGGGGATGGCTCAGGAGCAATGTGAAGAAGTATTTTTTACAGAGAGGGTGGTGGGCGCATGGAATGGCCTTCCTGAGGAGGTCGTGGGGTCAAAAACAGTGGGGGCATTCAAGAATGCATGGGACAGACATAAGGCAATTCTGGTGGGGGGGTAGGAAGAACTAGGCTGTTGGTTACCTAGGATCTGCAGCTTATCCAGTAGGAAGGGAAATGGGCAGACTAGGTGGGCCAAGCAGTCCTTATCTGCCATCAAAGTCTGTTTCTGTGTTTCTATAAGCACCCTGATACATTTGCCTAGATGCAGCACATGTCTGAAATATGGGCACAAGTGCAGCATCCAGGCATTTGAAAATTCCCTCCATTTTGTTTTCCTTATTTATTGCACCCATACCTCCAAATTGTATACAATTTACTGCTGGGTGTATGGATCCCTGAGTAGACTGTAGTACTCGATGACTGCACTGCACTTTTTCTTATTGTCTTGCATTTTTACCTTTTACACTGTATGCAGTTTTTTTTACTGCCCTGCTCACTCCTATAAATGGGTTTTAATACCCGGGGTACGAGTCTCCAACGAGTTGAACTGCCACGAGCCCCGGGTCTGCCAAACACATGGTACATGGGGCTTGCGGTTTTCCCTGGTTGGCAATCGGGATTCTCGATCCCGTGCTCCCCATGGCGTAAGTTAGGCTAGCTTTTGCTGGTCTCACGTTGCAGACCTTTTTACAGGGTTTGTGCCAATAATTTGGTGCAAGCTGCCTTAAAAGGGGTAAAGTGCTGCAAATGCATGCGGCCTTTGCAACTGGGGCATGAGGTGTGGCAGTGTGTGTGGTGCAGCTGTAGGGTTTGATGTAGGGCTTGTGCAAGCCCTCCCTTCACCATTCTTTGAGAATCGGTCCCCCAGTGTACTTGCATGATAATTAAAAATAAGCCAATAAATACATAAATACATACTGTGCACGCATAAAGGAATGTGAAGTCATTACTTCTAAGAAAACACTAAAACCCCTAATATTTGGACACAGTTCAACTTATAAGCACACCCTAAATGCCAAGGAAAAATATTCTTATAAGTGGGATTTTAAAAAAAATGTATTTTAATGTTTTACCAGGAAAGGCATACTGAGTAAATAAATGCTCATTTCTAGATGCGTCCTGGGGTACAGGATAATAGTAAGTATATAAGCAGGGTACACAGGTAAAATACAGTGTCAAATACTATATACAGTATAAAATAACATACAGCATAAATACAGATGTTCTTATAACAGGACTTCATCGAAATCAGTGAAAATCCATGTGAAATCTTACTTATTTATTTATTTTTTAGTCTTTGGTAACTGGGTAAGGCCCACTCGGCACAAGTGTTGATTTTCAGGGGTAACCTGGGAGCACTGGGGAGGTTAAGTGACTTGCTCAGTCACACAGTATGCAAGTGGAGGTGGTGGGACTCAAACCCAGGTCTGCTGGATGAACCAAGCTCATTCATAGCTCATTACTCTAATCTCTAGGCTATACTGCCAGTCCTTAATCTATGGTTAGCATGATGAAACTGGGCTTACGCTCATTTTTAGAGAACCCATTATTCACAGCAATATAATGTAGCTTTTTTAAAAGAGCTCTTACCCAAACAATTAGAATATTGTAAAATTAATTCAGTGTCACAGATAGTCCTGCAGGGATGTGTGCTGCCTTCTTCACTGGGCATCTTTCACACACCCATTCACTACTTACGTGAATGTTAATGAGGAAACTAGATCACTATTCAGCCCAGGCGTAGCACACTCAGAGGTAACAATGACCATCTACCACAGTCTTTGGGGAAAATGTTTTTATAAATGGGCTGAATGTTTTTGTAAACAGGCTTTACTGCCATTAAAAATAATAGGCAAAAACTGGGACATCCAAAAAATGTTCTAATAAACGGGATGTTCTTACATCCAATGTCCTTATAAGTGGGCACCACCGTATTTTCTATATTTTGTTTTGTATTTGTTCTTCATCTGTCTGCATCAGAGGAGGAGAAGGACCTGGGAGTGATGATCACTAGTGACCTGAAGCACTCCACAAAGTGCAGGAAAGCAGCAGCAAGGGCAAACAAGATGCTGGGATGCATAGCAAGGGGGATCAGTAGTAGGAGAGAAGAGGTTATACTGCCCTTTTACAGGTCACTGGTGAGGCCACATCTATGGTATGGAGTTCAGTACTGGTGCCCACACCTCAAAAAGGACATTAACCTGCTGGAGAAAGTCCAGAGGGCTACAAAGATGATAGTGGGTCAGTAGGGTAAGGCATATGAGGAGAGGTTGAGGGCACTGAACATGTACTCCCTGGAGGACAGGAGAGAGAGAGAGAGAGGACATGACCGGGACCTTCAAGTATTAAAAAGGGATAAATAAGGTGGATAAGGAGAGTCTCTTAAGCTGAGTGGCTACCATAACATGAGGGGCACAGTCTTAAGCTGGAGGGGGAGGTTTAGGAGGGAGATCAGGAAGCACTTCTTCATGGAGAGGGTGGTGGACACTTGGAATGCACTGCCAGAAGAGGTAATCTCGTTGAAGACAGTGGGCAAGAGAGGCTGGGATAGGTATAGGGGGAAGGTAAGAATCATGGGTAGGAAGGATGGGAGGAGTTGGGGGGGCAGAGATAGTAGCTCAAGCTGTGGATCCTGCAATACGAGCTGACTGGACAGACCAACTGGCCTTCTTCTGCTGGCTTCTTTGTATGTTCATATGTTCGTTACTGGGTTCATTTGAATGGAAACAGGATCCTTGTCCCTGACCTTTACTGTCTAATCTTTGCTACAGTCACAATCCTATGTTTGTGACATCAAAATAATTTCTACAGCAGCAAATTTTGATGTCAGAAATGAAGAATTATGACTCTAGCAGAGTCAAGTGGCAGAAACAGATAAACTCTAGAAGACAAGGATCCTAGTTCCATGCAAATGAACCCAGTAATGATGAACAATGGGAGGAGAAATGCAGATATTATAAAGAATGTATGGGCTGGGACACCTGTCCTAGCACTGATATACCCACTAGGAGGGGAATAATAGCAAGGGTTAAAACCAAGGGGTAACTCCCCTCCAAAATTGGCTCTATGATGGCCAACATAACCCAAAGATTATATATCTCCCCAACCTCACGAAAGAGTGAAACATGCCATCTAAAATGAATTGTGTCCTTTGTTTTGTGACACAGACTGTACGACACTTGACATTTGTATTGTTGAGATGGGATATACAGATGGGAGGCAGTGTAGCGTAGTGGTAAAAAGCACTGAGCTGCAAACCTGGAGAACTGGGTTTGCATCCCACAGGCACCACCTGCATACCGTGTGACCATGAGCAAGTCACTTAACTTCCCTGCGCTCCCAGGCTGCACTTGGAAACAAGCCTCAGCTTAGTGTGTCTTTCCTGGCCAAAAAGTATAGAATAAATAAATAAAAAAGAAATGTTTTCTGGTCATGTGGTGCTGCAAATGAAATGGTCATATTAAGTCAGTTTTTGTCTGAGAAATGTCTGTGTCGACTCTCAACGCACGACAGCTGTATTGAGAGAATACATCAGGGATTCTCATCAGCGAGGTAAGCAAACACAGTGTGATTCCTTAGGTTAACGCATCGCAGTCAGTCTAACAACTCATCTCATTCACATCTGCAGCAAACCCCACAGAATCCCTTATCGCTATTAACATTACATGCAGGATACCCTCCCTGCTTCCCATAAACTATATTTTCCACGTATGGCAAAAGAAATGTATTTTAAATATATCATAAATGATTCCTTTTTGTTATATTTAAAGTATTCTGTATGAAAGACTGGGAAAATATATTGAAAATACATTCTCAATGTAAAACAATGTCATGCATGTTTTACATTGAGCCATATATTGTCCAAACATGTCCCATAGAAACATAGAATTTCCCCATTATTTCAAAAATTTTTAGTAAACCATAAAAGGACCAATATTTATTTATGTCATCTACGTCAGTGTTTTAGTATTCTGCTGTTTGTGTTGCAACTATCTGCACTCTGCAAATTTGGAATAAAGTATATCAAATTTAAAAAAAGTACATTACAGTATATAGTGGAATGTTGTTCTGGATGGAAATCCATGCCTAGAATAGGATTCGTGTGCTGCAGTACTGACATCAAAATGTTGTTGTGCTGCAGTACTGACAATATGTTATTGTGTTGCAGTACTGACATTAACATGTTGTTGTGCTGCAGTAGTGACATCAATATGTTGTTGTGCTGCAGTACTGACATCAATATGTTGTTGTGCAGTACTGACATCAATATGTTGCTGTGCTGCAGTAGTGACATCAATATGTTGTGCTGCAGTAGTGATATCAGTATGTTGTTGTGCTGCAGTACTGACATCAATATGTTGTTGTGCTGCAGTAGTGACATCAATATGCAGTGCTGCAGTAGTGACATCAATATGTTGTTATGCTGCAGTAGTGACATCAGTATGTTGTTGTGCTTTAGTACTGACATCAGTATGTTGTTGTGCTGCAGTAGTGACATCAATATGTTGCTGTGCTGCAGTAGTGACATCAATATGTTGTGCTGCAGTACTGACATCAATATGTTGTGCTGCAGTACTGACAACAGTATGTTGTTGCGTTGCAGTAGTGACATCAATATGTTATTGTGCTGCAGTAGTGACATCAATATGTTGTTGTGCTGCAGTACTGACATCAATATGTTGTTGTGCTGCAGTAGTGACATCAATATGTTGTTTTGCTGCAGTAGTGACATCAATATGTTGTTGTGCTGCAGTACTGACATCAATATGTTATTGTGCTGCAGTAGTGACATCAATATGTTGTTGTGCTGCAGTACTGACATTGATATGTTGTGCTGCAGTAGTGACATCAATATGTTGTGCTGCAGTAGTGACATCAATATGTTGTTGTGCTGCAGTACTGACATCAATATGTTGCGCTGCAGTACTGACATCAACATATTGTTGTGCTGCAGTAGTGACATCAACATATTGTTGTGCTGCAGTAGTGACATCACTATGTTGTTATGCTGCAGTACTGACATCAATATGTTATTGTGCTGCAGTAGTGACATCAATATGTTGTTGTGCTGCAGTAGTGACATCAATATGGTGTTGTGCTGCAGTACTGACATCAATATGTTGCGCTGCAGTACTGACATCAACATATTGTTGTGCTGCAGTAGTGACATCAATATGTTGTTGTGCTGCAGTACTGACATCAATATGTTGTGCTGCAGTACTGACAATATGTTGTTGTGCTGCAGTAGGGACATCAATATGTTGTGCTGCAGTAGTGACATCACTATGTTGTTATGCTGCAGTACTGACATCAATATGTTATTGTGCTGCAGTAGTGACATCACTATGTTGTTCTGCTGCAGTACTGACATCAGAATGTTGTTGTGCTGCAGTAGTGACATCAATATGTTGTTGTGCTGCAGTAGTGATGTCACCACTGCAGCACAACACTTAGAGTGCCACTACACAGCTGCTTTCCTCCAGTCAATCTTACTGGAAGCTGTTTTTCTTTTTGAACTTGAACTAACAGAAACAGCTGCAGCTGTAATCACTAGCCACACATGGAATCAGTAGTTTGAGCCCACTACCAGCCCTCAAGTGCCCCCCCACCCCCCAGTTCACTGAAAGGAAGCGGAGTGTCTGAAATGGGCATGGATGCCCATACACTGTAAAAGATAATGTATGGACATCCATACACAGACAGGCCTGTGTCTACATTACTCCCTCCCTCTACATCACTTCTATCAGACTCCACCTCTACTACACCCACCGCTCCTCTTAACGCCTTTCATCTTCTCTCCCCCTCCACTATCCAAAGGTACATAAATACCCTGCTCTCTCCTTTTGTCTCTTCCTCATCCTGCTTCTATAGGGCCATGTGGAACTAAACCCCGCCCCTCCTCCACAATGCCACCTGCCCAACCCCCAAGGGTCTCCACATATACAACCTTAAAGATCATGTGCAATGGTTTTTGCATATTTTTAATAAAAAAGCTTTAAAACTGAAATTCAAGTCCTTTTGTCATTAGTGTTTCCTGAAAATTTCATGCTGTTTGGTTTTGTGGTTTTCTTTAAATCAGCATTTGTTAACTTGCTCTACAGTGGCTGAAAACAGTGGAGTTATTTCTGTCCTCTCAGTCAAACTTAGAGTGCGATGACATCATTTTGGAGTAGCTTGCTGTTTCAGATTCCCAATCAGAGCAGCACTCTGTAGAGTTTATGGTTTTCTGAGCTCTCCAGTTTCCTTACAAACCCAGCCTCTGATTTGTGTTTAGATAGATCACCTTAAAATATATCATTCTCTTCCTTTACAAAGCTGATCATTTCAGTTCCAATGATGAACTGAAGTAGTGGAAATCTTTTTCTGTGAGAAATCAGCTTGTCTGTATCACAGCTCTGTTCTTTCTAATCAAACCTCAATTTTTTTTCTAACTATATAACACAGGGCTGTTTAATAAATATAAAATAAATCTAAATTTTGTTCATTCACAGAAACAGTTTGTCTTTGATGTAGCCTTCGTAAATACAATCATGCAAGAACTTTTTTTTCCATGTCAGATTGACAGACAGGTGCTTGTCACGCTCTGCTACAGTATTTCAAGCACATGTACTGTCAGAACTCTAAATTTAAGCCCTTTGGTGGTTTCTGTGAAAATACATCATGTGCGTGTACAACTAGAACCACTGTGGCATCCTGATGCACTGTGAGTCTGCCCCACAGTTGAGGCAGCTGCAGTCTACTGCCACCCGTCCCACAAGCCCCTGCCTTCTGCTCCACATTCGAGGCTGCTGCACCTGCTGCCCACTGTCTCTCTCACACAGTCATGGATTGTGCACCCTGCTGCCTCCATCCCCTGCCTAAAGAATCAGGACTACTGCACCCTGCTGCTCCCTGCCCAAACAATTGGGGTTGCTGCACCCTGCTGCCCTATCTCCCCCGCCCTCACAGTTAGGGAAGCTGCCCATGTTGCCCTCTGTTCCTGTCTCCACAGTCAAGGTTGCTGTGCTGTGCTAGGCCCTAAAGTGCCATGTTCCCTGCCTCCACGGGCAGGGCTGCTGCACCACGTGTACCCCATCTCACAGTCAGGGCTGCTGTATCCTGATGCCCCATGTAACCTGCCCCACAGTCGAGGTTTCCGCACCATGCTGTTTTCTATCACCTATCACCACAGACAGGACTGCTGCACCCTGCTGCTTTCAACACAGTTGTGCTTGCTGTGGCCTGCTGTGCTCTAGAGCACCATACCACTATAGTTAGGGCTGCTGCACCATGGTGCCACTTGCCACAAGATTCAGGGCATTTGCTGCACCCTGTTGCATGCCTCCACAGTTGTGGCAGTTGCATCCTGCTGTCCTCCTGCCACCAAAGTCAGATCCTTTGCTACACTCTGCTGAGACAGGAACAGGGGGCAACATGTGCAGTGTCCCTGACTGTGAGGGTATGAGAGAGAAACAGAGAGAGAGAGAGAGAGAGAGAGAGAGAGGGTAGCAGGGTGCAGCAACCCCAACTGTTTGGGAAGGGTACAGCACAAGTGTAAGGGCATTTGCTGCACCCTGTCCCTTGCCTGTGGAGGAAAGGGGCTGTGTGGTGCAGCAGGACACAGTGGTGGCAGGGGACAAAGGACAGCATGGTGCAGAAGCCCTGACTGTGGGGCAGGACACAGGTGGGCATCAGGATACGGTAGCCCTGACAGTGGTACAGGGAGCACATTGTGCAGCAGCCCAGCCCATGTGGGGCAATGGAAATGTGTAACAGGGCTCAGCAGCCCCAAATGTGGATGCAGGTAGCATGAGACTCTAGGGTGTAGCACAGCACAGCAGCCCTGACTGTGGAGACAGGGACAGGGGGCAACAGGGTGTTGTGGCCCTTATTGTGAGCGTGGGGACAGAGGACAGCAGGGTGTAGCAGCCCTGAATGTTCTGGCAGGAGATAGGGGTGGCATCAGGATACAGCAGCCCAAACTGTGGGACAGGTGCTGCAGCCATGCCTGTCTGGGACAAGGGATGTGGGCAGCAGGGTATAGCAAAGGACCTGACTCTGGTGGCAGGAGACAGCAGGGTGCAACTGCCCCAACTGTGGAAGCATGCAACAGGGCAAAGCAAATGTCCTGCATCTTGTGGCAAGTGGCAGTATGGTGCAGCAGCCCAAACTGCAGTGACATGGGGAACTAGAGCACAGCAGGCCATGACAACCCCAACTGTGTAGAAAGGAGCAGGGTGGAGCAGCCCTGCCTCTGGTGACAAGGGATGGAGGACAGCATGATGCAGAAGTCTCGATTGTGGTGCAGAACACAGGAGGCAACAGGGTACAGCAGCCCCTGACTATGAGATGGGGTACAGATGGTGCAGCAGCCCTGTCCATTTGGGGCAATGGAAGTGGGTAGCAGGGTGTAGCAAAAAGCCTCACCTCTGGTGGCTAGGGCAGCATGGTACAGCAGCCACAGCTGTGGAGGCAGGGGACCTGGCACACTAGGGCTTAACACGTCAAAGCAGGCCTAACTGTGGAGACAGGAACAGGGATCAACAGGTGCAGCTTCCCTAACTGTGAGGGTGAGGGAGAGACAGCAGCAGGGTGTGTCATCCCCAACTGTTTGGGCAGGGGGTGGCAGGGTGCGTCATCCCCAACTGTTTGGGCAGAGGGTGACAGGGTGCAGCAGCCCTGATTCTTTAGGCAGGGGATGGAGGCAGCAGGGTGCACAGTCCCTGACTGTGTGGGAGAAGACAGTGGGCAGCAGGATGCAGCAGTCTCGCATGTGGAGCAGAAGGCAGGAGGCTTGTGTGGCAGGGATAGGTGGCAGTAGACTGCAGCTGCCTCAACTGTGGGGCAGAGACACGGTGCATTGGGATGCCACACAGTGTTTCTAGTTGTACACGTACATGATATATTTTCACACAGAAACCACCAAAGAATGGACATTTGTGAGTTCAGACAGGTGCCTGTAACACTCTGCTACAGTATTTCAAGCACATGTACTGTTTGTCAATCTGACATAAAAAAATGTTCTTACACGAACACATTTATGAAGGCTACATCAAAGACAAACTGTTTCTGTGAATGAACAAAATTTAAATTTATTTTATATTCATTAAACAGCCCTGTGCTAAATAGTTAGAAAAAAAATCAGACTTCTGATTAGAGAGAACTGAAAGCTATGATACAGACAAGCTGATTTCTCACAGAGAAAGATTTCCACTACTTCAATGCAGCATTGAAACTGAAATTATCAGCTTTTTATCAGAAGATAATGATATGTTTTAAGCTGATCTATCTAAACACAAACCAGAGACTGGGTTTGTAAGAAACTTGGAGTACTCAGCAAACCATTAACTCTACAAAGTACTGCTCTGATTGGAAATCTGAAACAGCACACTACTCCAAAATGATGTCATCGAACTCTAAGTTTGACTGAGAGGACAGAAATAACTCCACTGTTTTCAGCCACTGTAGAGCAAGTTAACAAATGCTGATTTAAAGAAAACCACAAAACCAAACAGCATGACATTTTCAGGAAACACTAATCATGACACAAGGACTTGAATGTCAGCTTTTCAAGCTTTTATAAAAAAATATGTAAAAACCGTTGCACGTGATCTTTAACGCCAGAAATCTACTCCTGAAACTGGATAATATAAAGGTTTGGATGTCTCGGCACCCCACACACATTCTTTGTGTATCTGAAACATGGCTGTCCTGCAGGATCCCAGACTCCACCCTAGCCATCCCTGATTTCATGCTCCATCACCAAGACTGGGGTAGGTGGGGTGGTGGTGTTGCCATGTACATCCATTAATCCATTACCTGCTCCATCACCTCCCAAACATCCAGTCCTGACTCACCCAAGTATCTTGGAGCACACTTAACCTTGCCTTCCTCCATACCTGTCTATGTTGCTGTTATTTATGCCGCCCCAAAACTTACCACAGAATCACTCATAAAGTACCTCTCCTCCATCTTCTCCCCTTACAAGTGATGGTGAATGTATATTTATGGGTGATTTTAATTTGGACTAGCTCTCCCCATCATCTAAACCATCCATCTAGAGAACTGAATTCCTCAACCTCACACAACTAATCAAGAACCTACCAGCTACAACCCCCACTCCCCAAACCACTCCATTTTAGATTGGATTCTCTCATCACACCCACACCACATCTCTGCCGCTGGCGTTCTTCCAGACACACTAAGCGACCACTGCATAATTTACTGCATAAAAAAGTAAATTTCCCCCACTCTGCCCCAAGTATATTAGCATACGACTAATCCGAGCTCTAGACACTAATACCCAACATCACAACCTCGCTTTGGCCAACTGGTCTCCCGTTTATTCCGCAATCAACATCGACTCTCCGCCCTCAATCACTTCCTGATTATCTTTCACCAAGTCTGGGACTACCATGCCGCGATGGAAAAAATCCCTGTCAAGCAATCTCACCACCCATGGATCTCACATCAACTCATTACCATGTGCAAATCCTGAGACAAGGTCTGGGCTCGAAACAAGTCCTCCCAATCTCAATCAAATCTCCTTGCCTACAGAACCATCAGAAATAGTTGCACGAAGGCCACTCATCTTGCCAAATCCACATATTTTAAAAAACATATACATCTAAACTCCAGTACGCTCTCCTCTTTCTGGAAGACAGTTAATTCACTCATCAATCCTCATGCTCCACCTCCTTCCCCCTCCCTCCCTCAAGACAGACAGCGTATCCATCACAGATCTCTCTTCAGTGGCAGACATTTTTTTTTAAACTTTATGTTTATTGAGTATTCATCAAACATACAGTTACATATGCTAGAACTGACATTATACAATGGCAAGAAAAAACCCTGGACTCTGATTGGTCAGTCTTGGGCTGGACCCATGATGTTATCCCAGTACAACATCACGGGTCTGGTCTCAGCCTCACTGTGAACCTGTAGATGAACTTTTCTTGATTACGTGCTGCTTGATGTGCTTCATTGTTTCATCTTCTTTTAAAAAACAAAAATATTTTTCCACACAAAAACATCTTTAAAATGATTTTTTTTTATTCTGTATAACAACGAGCCATTGTATAATAGCAATAATGCCCTCCAGGGTGTGTGTCGTTTGGGATAACGTCACGCCTCAGTTATTGGATGCACTCGGTCTGCGGCCTCGTGCCCAACCACCTGAGGCGTGACATTATCCCAGCACGACACACACTCTGTTGGGCATTCTTGCTCAATTATACAATGGCAAGAAAATTTCCTGGTCTCTGATTGGTCAGTCTTGGTCTGGACCTGTGATGTCATCCCAGTACAACATCACGGGTCTAGTCTCAGAGCACAACCTCACAGTAAAAGTGTGTGTAAGTAAAACAGAGTATTCCTTAAACAACTGTATGGGACAACCCATTTTTTGTGTGAGGTCAGTTAGCTCCTCCTCTGTCAGATATGTATAAAAAAATATATATCTTATACAAAAGTATTACATTCTGCAACTTCAGCATAATTCATGTCCTTCAAATTACACTTCTTTTGATCTCATAATAAGCTTCCTCCTTCCAGGACACGAAAGCATCTTTATGATTTCGCACTTCAATGTAATAACCTGGGTTTTCCTTCCAACGTCATAAAATGGATATGTTATAGCAACTATGGTTGTAATTAACTCAGACAGACAGGATCCTTAATTAAGGCCTTACATGTAACACATGGTCTCTAAAAACTGAGTGTGTGTGTGAACTCACATGCTGTCAGCATTTTTCTTATGGCTTTCATCTTTTAGCTGAAATCTGGGGGGGGGGATGAGTGAGGTCATTCTAAGAGCATCAGATTTTTTTTTAGCAGAGACAGTCAGTCATACATTTTATATTTAAAAAAAATGATACAGCACTCAGAGCTGACTGTCTACATCACAGTCTCCACTCCCAAATTTCAGTCTCATAGGTAACAATGACCATGTTTTAAGTATCTGTATGCACTAATTTCCACCATAAATGCATGTTAAATGTGTATCTGCATTTGTAACCCTGTTTTGTTCTATTTCTGTTTTTATGGTGCCAATGTAATCAAGCTAAGGCTTGCTCTGTTTATTTTTCTTGTCTTGTATTGTCTTTATCCTGTATGTACACCTATTGCTTTATATCCCCATGTATGTATCTTTCACTGTACTGTACCCCTGAGTCGCACCTGGAAATGAGCTTTGGCTCAGAGTGCTTTTGCCTGTCACCAAATTTTAAATAAATAAATAACTACATCTTGAGTTTTCTATGCCAACAAGGGAACCTCTCAAGCTATACTCTCCAGGTTCCTGGTTGCCGTACAAACTTCTCGATGCAGACACAGGCTTGTTGTGTATGTCTTCCCATACAGTATTATCTATGCTTTGGAATATATGGAAAATATAGATTTTTTTCCTGAATGGAAGTCAGCACATGGAATGCGAATAGATATCCAGGATTGCTTCAGTGATGAAGGTGGCACACCCTTGGGATAAAAATATGAGAAAATGGGATTGTGGAGCCACAGTAATCGGTGACTATCAAGGAAGGGAGAGCAGAGGAGGATATGATGCCAGTAGCTGTCCCTGCCTTCTGAGGGACAACATTTCCCCTTGTAATTCAACATGGTTCTAATTTCTTCAACCCTAAAAGATTCTTGTTTCATAATCCTCTTTGTGTACCTAGTAAGTTCCAGACAGTTTATTTATTTTTTTGTTAATATATATTTTTTTATGTATCTTTGCAATCATCAGTGACAGATCCAAAGTGCTACAATGGGGGTGCTGGGGTGGTATGCATACTTGATATGCAATTTTTTTTAATTTGTATTAATCCTTTATATTGTTTGCTATTATCATTTTCAGTACATTTTTGACAGAAAATACAAATCTAATCCTTAGTTTGGGATGCAAACTTTTGTACATGCAGTAAATCAGACTTCTTTAATAAAGTGAAATGCAGCAACAGCAAGCAAATATGTTACAATGGGGGTGTATGGTTGCACCCTTCACTCCTCCTGAGATCCACCACTGGCGATCATATTGTACTCTTCCCTTTGGCCCAGTTGCATATTATTATCAGGGCAGGGTGAACATCATAAAGTTCAAGATTTTTAAAACTGATCCAAGAAAGTTTTATAAGTTTGTTTTAAATCTGACTATATTTAACTCCCCCCCCCAAAAAAAATGCAAGAAACCACTGTTACCCAAATCCAGATCCTCTGGCTGCCCTGCTACTTGCATAGAAAGAGGTACGCAGTGGGTGCGGGAATCCCAGAAGGTAGAGCATGACTGGGAACTGAGAACTCAGCTAGGTGCCTGGATCAGTGCCTGGGTGGATCCCCTGCTCTGCATGGAGAAGGGGACTGTGGGGGTACACTGAGGACAGGAAATGGAGGAGTAATACAGAGGAGAAATACCCAGACAACCAGAGGCATAATTATAACTAGGCAAACAGAGATAAACCTATAACCAGACAAACAGTGGTACAATTATAACCAGACAAAGACAGAGCTATAACCAGGCAACCAGAGACACAACTATAACCAGGCAACCAGAGACAGAGCTATCACCAGGCAAGCAGAGACACAACTATAACCAGGCAAACAGAAACACAACTATAACTAGGCAAACAGAGACACAACTATAACCAGGCAAACAGAGACACAACTATACCCAGACAAACAGTAGTACAATTATAACCAGGCAAACAAAGACAGAGCTATAACCAAGCAAACAGAGACACAACTATAACCAGGCAAACAGAGACACAACTATAACCAGGCAAACCGAGCAAACCTATAACCAGACAAACAGTGGTACAATTGTAACCAGGCAAAGACAGAGCTATAACCAGGCAAACAGAGACACAACTATAATCTGACAAACAGAGGTACAACTATAACCAGGCAAACAGACATAGTTATAGCTAGGCAAACAAGACACAACTATAACCAGGCAGAGACACAACTACAACAAGGCTGACAGAAGGCCCTTTTATATGAGCAGCTCTACATCAATGTGAGAGGTACAGAGCAGTTACAATGCTACCTTTTTTGTGTATAAAGGCAAGCTGCACTGCATCAGAAGCAAGCATTTGTTGCCCATGTGGTTGCATTTTGCCATTCGGCGCCACAGTGTGTTGTGTAATCAACCCCCCAGCACTCACATCAATCCAGGAGTGCATCTAGTATGAGACTCCTGGATCCCTGTCCAGGGCCAGCTGTGGTAATGTTGGGGAGAGGTGGGTGATGGTGTGGGGAGAGCACAGCTAAGGGGAGGTCTAGTCAGTGCCCTGACAGCCTGCTATGGGGGGTAATCTATGGGGCACTGGTGGCTGTAGTAATATTGGGGACAAGGTGGGTGATGGTGCAGGAGAGCACAGCGGGGGACAGGAATGAGGAAAAAATCTGCACAGAGGTTAATGATGTTCCCCTACCTTAACTGCTCAAGAAAGGCTCGGGCTTTCAGCCAGTGGAAACTTGATAAAAATGCCAGAAGAGCCACGAGAGCGATGCAAGGCTGCAAAGTATAAATGCAAAGAGAATTGGTGCAAATGGAGCTGAGCAAGCTGATTAGAAAGGAAACAATGTGAATTAGGCTGCATGGAAAAGAGCTAAGAGACATAACTACAACCAGGCAAACAGAGACACAACTATAACTAGGCAAGCAGAGGTACAACTATAACTAGGCAAGCAGAGGTACAACTATACCTGACTACCCAAGCTATTATACAACTATAACCAGGCAGACAGAGGTACAACTATAACCAGGCAAAGACAGGTGCAGCTATAACCAGGAAAACAGGGACACAACAATAACCAGCCATATAGAGGCACTACTATAACCATGCAAACAGAGGTACAGTGATAAACCAGGCAGAGACACAACTATAATCAGGCAAACCTACTGGTTACAGTTGTACCTCTGTTTGCCTGGTTACAGTTGTGTACTAGCCCATTATTGCTACTTACGTTTCCTCCTAGGGGCTGGGCCATAGCTGGCAGCTAACTTTTTTCTTAGCTGTAAGGTGTTCTCCACTGTCCTTCCCACCCCAATCCCAATCCAGATTTGGAGATAATGGCCATTTATTATTTTATGTACCCCTCACATAAGTTCGATACAAGATCGGGGGTAGTGTTTTGTTTCATTCTTAGCAGCACAACTGAATCAGGCAATAAACTATTACTTTATCACATGACTCAGCCACTTTCTGGTTTGCATCCATTTTGACTAAACCACTGAACCATGTGATTTTCAGACTGTCCCCTCCACCCACGTGCCATTCTGCTATACACCACAGAAAAGCAAAGAAATGGTGAGAGTGTTTACGGTGCAGAATCAATTTCTGAAAATCTGCAGATGTTTTGAGGATATCTGGAAAATCACACAAAGAATTCTCCTGGTCTGGAGGAGAATTTTATACAGTCTGTGGATAATGTTTTAAAACATGTTTGGGTGGTATATGCCCTTTGAATACCCACCAAAAACATATTCATTTCACTTACAACAATTCCTCTGTCCTCAACGACATCATTTCCCAATAGAGGGTGATCAGTATCAAACCTTTTGTGTAAAATGTGGTAACTCTCCTGGCCTCGGTATCTGTATCTGGCATAGTCTGACCAGCTGTATGTAGCCCCCATGGAAAGGGAGAAGACAGAGCCCCCACTGTGCAGTGCAAACACCTGTCAATTCGCATTATTTCACAGTATGGTGCACAATTTATGGGTTTTAGAATGGACTGAAACTGTAGGAACTGCTGGGTCTGACTTCAGAACGAAAGGAGCTGCTGAGCCTGTGTTCTCAGCATAACACAATTCCAACACTACACTTGCTTGTTTTGAAGTGGTGGACCTTAACTGTCCAACTGCAATATAAATGGCTATCTTGTATTTGATTTTATTCATTTATTAAAGTGTTTGGCTTGGAAAATGAATTTAGTGGATGAAACCAATCATTTCTGGAAATATTTAAGGAGCAGGATGCAGATGTTGGGCTCACTCTATGTACTATGGGGCCTGATTTGCACACTTTGAGGCATACATTATGCTGTTCAGATACGTACCATGCACCCAGGTTCTGCTGAACACATGGATATGGGATTCGCCAAGGCAGCAGCCCCCTCCGTGCTGGTGCATATCAGCATGGAAGAAATGGAGGCTGTCTATTGGGTGGAGCCAGCCCAGACACCAGGCTTCCAACAGAAGTCTGTTCCAGCTTTGCAGTATATGCCCTGCTTTACAGAAGCAGGAGATAATGTGATACTACAGTCTGAGTCTGCATGCACGCTGTTATATCCACTTAGTGAAATACAATTTTTTTTTAAATCTGACAGTTTGCTAGTGTTGCCTTCCCTCACCCTCAATGTCAACGAGATGGGCTGGAGTGCATTGTTGTGGGAGCCCAATTAGAGTCCCAGATAGCTTGTTGGGAGGACGCACTAATGTTATGGCAGGTTTCTTCTATCCTGTATAATAATCATGCCCCCAAATCCACCCAGTAGTACCAAGGTGGTCTCTGTTATGTTCACCCTCTGCCTCTTCCCCAACCAGGCATGCAGTAGTGTGGCATACAGCCTAGTCAAGACATCTGTAGGATACACATCTGTGGGAGGGGGGTTGGTGCATCTGCAGGGGTCCTCAAGAAACCTGGGATGTGTGTTTTGTTGCCCAATATAATTTAGGGTTACTGGATAGAGCCACTAACAGTAGGGAGTTACATTACAATCTTGTGTAAGGTTACAACTTATAAACTAGTCAAGAACAATAATATTGCCAATACAGCAAGAGCTTAGTAGTAGTGAAAGTGAGTAACAAACCAGTCAAAAGCAGGAACTGATATTTTCTAGGTAGGCAGTTGACGAGGCGACAAAGAAGATACAGACTATGGGAAGTATTTACATTGAGTTATGAGGGGCATTTTCTCACAGCCAAAAAAGGATCTGTAGTGTTGTCAACTGTTTCAAATCCCTGACTCTAGTCACACAAGTGGAATGAGTTTGAACGTCTCAGGTGTGCTGCTGTTAGGTATGGCAGGCCCCCATCCCAAATCTATCCAATGCTGTTTCACACAGTTTGGCACAATTGGTGGCCTTTGCTTGAAAGCGGCTGTGCATTGAGTCCTGTGCTGAGACTAAAGCCATCACCTCGCTCAAGACAGGTGAATCCCTCTCTCATTACAGTGGAGATGCAATGGCACAGTAGTGTGGGGAGGCCTGCGCCGTGCTCCTCTGCATCGTGCCAATTGGAAGTATAAACCACCCACGCCGGATCTGCTGCTACTATACCTTCCCTGTACTTTACCTGCCCATACTGTACCTGCCTACAATACACCTGCCTACATTGTAACTACCCACAGTGTACCTGATAACATTGTTCTTACCTGCATTGTACCTGCCTGAAACTGTATCTGGTTCACAGTGTACCCACTTACACCGTAGCTTCCTGCACTGTACCTGGTAACACTGTGCCTGTCTGCACTGTACCAGCTCACACTGCACCTACCTGCATGGTACACACCTGCACTGTACACATTATGCACTGTACTAGGCTTGCACTGCATCTGCTCACACTGCAATTGCCTGTACTGTTCCCACCTGGGACATTACCTGACTCACACTGTACCTGACCGCATGGTACTAGGTCATACTGTATCCAGCCTGCATTGCACCCATCTGCACTATACCCAGCATGTGCTAAACCCGGTTCACACTGTACCTGCTTGCATTGGACCTGGTTCACACTGTACCCAGCCTGCTCTGTACCTGCTCACTCCTACCGCACTATGCTAGCTCACACTATTCCCAGCCTGCATTGTTCCTAGTTCACACTGTACCTGGTCACACTGTGTCTGCCTGCACTGTACTAGCTCACACTGTATCTGCTCACATTATCTGCATTGTACCTGCATATATAATACTCACCTGCACTGTACCTGCTCATGCAGTATTCACTTGCACTGTATCTGCTCACAGTCTGTACCTACTCACACTGCACTCACCTGCACTATACCTGGTCACACTGTACTAACCTGTGCTGTACCTGGGTCACATTGTCCCTGTTCACGTTGTACCTGCCTGCACTGTACCTGTTCACACAGAACTCACCTCCACCGTACCTGCTCACAATCTGTACCTGTTTGCACTGTACCTGCTCACACTGTACCTGTCCTGCACTGTACTTTCTCACTGTGTACTCACCTGCACTGTACCTTCTTACTGTGTACTCACCTACACTGTACCTGTCACACATTGCTCACCTACACTATACCTGCCCACACCCTCTACCTGCTCACACTTTACCTACTCACACAGTATTCACCTTCACTGTACCTACTCAAACACTACACATGCTTACACTGTACCTGCTCACATAGTACTCACCTGCACTGTACCTCCTCATACTCTGTACCTGCTCACACTGTACCTGCTCACACAGTCCTTACCTGGACTATATCTGCGCACACCCTGTACCTGCTCACACTGTACCTGTATGCACTGTACCTGCTCACACTATACTCACCCGCACTGTACCTGCTCATATAGTACCCACCTGCATTGCACCTGCTCATACTTCACTCACCTGCACTGTACCTGCTCACACTGTACTCACCCACATTGAATCTACTCACACTATACCCACCTGCACTGTACCTCCTCATACTGTACTCACCTGCACTGTATCTACTCACACAGTACCTTTCATTGTACTTGAAGACACTGTACTCACCTGCACTGTACCTGCTCACACTGTACTCACCTGTACTATACCTGCTCACACTGTACTCACCCACACTGTTTCTACTCACACAGTACCCTTCACTGTACCTGCTCATACTGTACTCACCTGCACTGTACATGCTGACACTGTACTCACCTGCAGTGTACCTGCTCACACTGTACTCACACGTACTGTATCTGCTCACACTGCAGCCACCTGTACTGTACCTGCTCACACTGTATCCACCTGCACTGTACCTGGTCACACAGCACTCATCCACACTGTACCTGTCTGCACTGTACCTTCTCACACTGTTCTCATCACACTGTACCTGCTCTCACTGTACCCAAATGCACCATACCTGCTCACACTGTACCCAGCCTGCACAGTACCTGGTCACACTGTATCTGCCTGCACTATACTAGCTCACACTATACCTGGCCTGCATTGTACCAGATTACACTATGTTCACCTGCACTGTACCTGGTTCAGACTGTACCTGCCCACACTGTACCTGCTCACACTGTATCTAGCTTGCACTGTACCTGGTTCAAACTGTACCTGCCTGCACTGTACTAGCTCACACAGTATTTAGCCTGCACCGTACCTGGTGTACACTATATCTGCTCACTCTGTGCTCACGTGCACTGTACCTGCTCACAGTCTGTACCTGCTCACATTGTACTTACCTGCACTGCACCTGCTCACATTGTACCTGTCTGAACTGTTCCTGTTCACAGTGTACCTGCCTGTACTGTACCCACCTGCACTGTACCCGTTCACGCTATACTTACCTGCACTGTGCCTTCTCACATTGTACCAGCCCACACTGTGCCCACCTGTGCTGTACTCACCTGCACTTGTACCTGCACACACTGTACCAGCCTACACTGCACCCACATGCACTGTGCTCACTTGCATTACACCTGCTCATACAGTACCTGCCTGCACTGTACCCACCTGCACTCTACCTGCTCATACTGGACACATTATGCACTGTAGCTGCTCACATAGTATCTACCCTCACTATACCTGCTCACACAGTACCTGCCCTGCACTTTTCCTGCTCATACAGTACCTGCCTGCACCATACTTGCTCACCATGTACTCACCTGCACTTTACCTGCTCACACAGTGCTCATCTACACTGTACCTACTCACACCCTGTACCTGCTCACACAGTGCTCACCTGGACTCTACCTGCTCACAGTCTGTACCTGATCGCACTGTACCCCCTGCACTGTATCTGATCGCAGTGTACACAATGGGGGGGGGTGAGATACTAACAACAACAACAAAAATGGAATGGGACCTGGGGTAATCATATGAGATGACCTAAAGGAGGGCAAGCAATGTGAGAGGGCAGTAAGGAGGGCTGGGGGGATACTGGGATGCATAGGGAGAGGCATCACCAGTAGAAAACAGGAAGTTGTTATCCCTCTGTACAGACAGCTGGTGATACACCATCTGGAGTACTGCATGCAGTTCTGGAGACCTTATCTCTGAAAGGACATAAGCAGGATGGAGGCTGTCCAGAGGAGGGCAACTAAAATGGTGCAGGGTCTGCACCAGAAGACATACGAAGAGAGGCTAAAGAAGCTTAGTATGCATACCCTCGAGGAAAGGAGGGAGAGGGGGAACATGATAGAAACTTTCAAGTACCTCAAGGGAGTCAACAAAGTCCAAGAGGGTAGCATCTTTCAAAAAAAGAGGTGTGCAAGAACAAGGGGGGCACAATTTGAAGATAAGGGGGGACGGCTCAGAGGTAATGTGAGGAAGTATTTCTTCATGGAGAGGGTTGTGGATGCGTGGAATACCTTCCTGAGGAGGTCGTGGAGTCAAAAGCAGTGGAGGAATTCAAGAATGCATGGGACAGACATAAGGCAATTCTAGTGAGGGGTAGGAGGAAGTAGGCTGTTGGTTAACTAGGATCTGCATCTTATCCATTAGGTAGGGAAATGAGCAGATTAGGTGGGCCAAGCGGTCCTTATCTGCCATCAGATTCTTTGTTTCCATGTTTCTATGCACTGGAGTCATCTGCACTGGACCTGCTAACACACTTTACCCACTCACACAGTACTCACCTTCACTGTACCTGCCCACACACTACACCTGTTTACACTGTACTTGCTCACACAGTACTCACCTGCACTGTACCTCCTCATACCCTGTACCTGCTCACACTGTTCTCACCTGGACTGTATCTGCTCACACCCTGTACCTTCTCACACTGTACCTGTCTGCACTGTATCTGCTCATACTGTACTCACCCGCACTGCACGTGCTCACACTATACTCACTAGCACTGTACCTGCTCATACAGTACCCGCCTGCACTGCACCTGCTCATACTGTACTCACCTGCACTGTACCTGCTCACACTGTATTCACCCGCATTGTACCTGCTCACACTATACCCACCTGCACTATACCTGCTCATACTATATTCACCTGCACTGTATCTACTCACACAGTACCTTTCATTGTACCTGATGACACTGTACTCACCTACACTGTACCTGCTCACACTGTACTCACCTACACTGTACCTACTCACACTGCACTCACCCACACTGTTTCTGCTCACACAGTACCCTTCACTGTACCTGCTCATACTGTACTCACATGCACTGTAACTGCTGACGCTGTACTCACCTGCACTGTACCTGCTGCTCACACTGTACTCACATGTACTGCATCTGCTCACACTATAGCCACCTGTACTGTACCTGCTCACACTGTACCCACCTGCACTGTCCCTGGTCACACAGCACTCATCCACACTGTACCTGTCTGCACTGTACCTCCTCACACTGTTCTCATCACACTGTACCTGCTCTCACTGTACCCAAATGCACCGTACCTGCACACACTGTACCCAGCCTGCACAGTACCTGGTCACACTGTATCTGCATGCACTGTACTAGCTCACACTATACCTGGCCTGCATTGTACCAGGTTCACACTGTACTAGATTACACTATACTCACCTGCACTGTACCTGGTTCAGACTGTACCTGTCCACACTGTACCTAGCTTGCACTGTACCTGCCTGCACTGTACTAGCTCACAAAGTACTTAACCTGCTCTGTACCTGGTTCCCACTGTATCTGTTCACACTGTACTCACCTGCACTGTACCTGCTCACAATCTGTACCTGCTCACATTGTACTCACCTGCGCTGTACCTGCTCACATTGTACCTGTCTGAACTGTTCCTATTCACACTGTACTTACCTGCACTGTACCTTCTCACATTGTACCAGCCCACACTATGCCCACCTGTGCTGTACTCATCTGCATTTGTACCTGCACACACTGTACCAGCCTACACTACACCCACATGCATTGTACTCACTTGTACTATACCTGCTCATACAGTACCTGCCTGCACTGTAACCACCTGCGCTGTACACACCTGCACTGTATCTGCTCACACTGTACACATTATGCACTGTAGCTACTCACACAGTACCTGCCCTGCACTTTACCTGCTCATACAGTACCTGCCTGCACTGTACTTGCTCACCACGTACTCACCTGCACTTTACCTGCTCAAATGGTACTCATCTACACTGTACCTGCTCACACCCTGTACCTGCTCACACAGTGCTCACCTGCACTGTACCTGCTCACAGTCTGTACCTGCTCACACTGTACCCCTCTGTACTGGATCTGATCACACTGTATTCACCTGCACTGGACCCACTAACACTCTGTACCTGCTCACACTGTACTCGCATGAACTGTACCTGACCATGCAGTATTGAACTGCACTGTACCTACACATAGTCTGTACCTGCTCACTCTGTACCACCTGCACTGTACCTGCTCAAACAGTACTCCACTGCACTGTACTCATCTTCACTGTACTCACTCGCAGTGTACCTGCTCACACTGTACCTACCTGCAGTCTACCTGCTCACACTGTACCTGCTCACACAGTACTCCTCGGCACTGGACCCACCTTCGCTGTACCTGCTCACACTGTACTCACTGCACTCTACCTGCTCACACTGTATCTGCCTGCACTGTACCCACCTGCACTGTAACCATTTGGACTGTACCCACCTGCACTATACCTGCCTGCTGATACTAGCTCATATAGTATCTGCCCGCACTGCACCTACCTGCACTGTACCTAACATCTACAGTACTTGGTTCACACTCTACCTGCCCTGCACTGTACCTGCACATACAGTACCTACCTGCACTATACCTGCTTACACCATTATTGCCTGCATTTTACCTGCTCACACTGTACACATTATGCACTGTACCTGCTTCCATTGTACCCACCCTGCACTATAGCTGCTCACACTGTACCCATGTGCACTTTACCTGCTCACACTGTACTCACCTGCCTGTACCTGCCTGCACTGTGTCTGCTCTCACTGTACCTGCCTGCACTGTACCTTCATACACTGTCTCTGCCTGCACTGTACCTTCATACACTGTCTCTGCCTGCACTGTACCTGCACACACTGTACTCACATACACTGTACCTGCTGACACTATACTCATTTGTACTGAACCTGCTCACACTGTACCCACCTGCACTGTACCTACTCACACTGTATTCACCTGCAATATACCTGTTTACTTTGTATTCACCTACACTGGACCTGCTCACATGGTACCAGTTTGCACTGTATCTTCTTACATTGTACCTGCACTGCAGCTGCTCACACTGTACTCATCTGCGCTGTACCTGCTCACATAGTAATCACCTGCACTGTACTGGCTCACATTGTACCCACCTGCACTGTACTTGCTCACATTGTACCCACCTGCACTGCACCTGCCTGCATGATACTAGCTCATATAGTACCTGCCTGCACTGCACCTACCTGCATTGTATCTAGCATCTACAGCACTTGGTTCACACTGTACCTGCCCTGCACTGTACCTGCACATACAGTACCTACCTGCACTATACCTGCTCACACCATTATTGCCTGCATTTTACCTGCTCACACTGTACACATTATGCACTGTACCTGCTTACACTGTACCCACCATGCAGTGTATCTGCTCACACTATACCCATGTGCACTTTACCTGCTCACACTATACTCACCTGCACTGTGCCTGCCTGCACTGTGTCTGCTCACACTGTACCTGCCTGCACTGTACCTTCATACACTGTCCCTGCCTGCACTGTACCTGCACACACTGTACTCACATGCACTGTACCTGCTGACACTGTACTCATTTGTACTGAACCTGCTCACACTGTACCCACCTGCACTGTACCTACACACACTATACTCACCTGCAGTGTACCTGCTTACATTGTATTCACCTACACTGTACCTGCTCACACTGTACCTGGTTGCACTGTACCTTTTTACATTGTATCTGCACTGCAGCTGCTCACACTGTACCCACCTGCACTGTACCTGCTCACACAGTAATCACCAGCACTGTACCAGCTCACACTGTACCCACCTGCACTGTACTTGCTCACACTGTACTCACCTGCACTGTACCTGCTCACACAATACCAAAACTGCACTGTACCCAGCCCGCACTGTACCCAGCCCACACTGTACCTGCCCTGCAGTGCACCTGCTCACACTGTACCCACTTGCACTTCACCTGCTCACACTGTACCAAGTCTGCACTGTACCTGCTCACACTGTACCAAGCCTGCACTGTACCCAGCCTGCACTGTACCTGCTCACACTGTACCTGCCAGCACTACATCTGCCGTGCACTGTACCTGCTCACACTGAACCCACCTGCACTTTACTTTTTCACGATGTACCTGCCTACACTGCACCTGCTCACACTGTATAAAAGTGTGCACTGTACCGGCCATGCACTGTACCTGCTCACACAATACCCACCTGCACTGTACCTGTGCACACTGTACTTGCTCACACTGTGCTTGCCTGCACTGTATCTACCCAGCACTGTACCTGCTCACATGGTAACAAGCCTGCACTGTACCCAGCCAAAGAATGAGCCAATGCCAGATCCGTATTTCATGAATGTGCAGATATTCAGCCCTTTTAACTTTGATTTGACCCCATCAAACATTTGGCACATTGGATCACTTAGATTTGCAGCTAAATAATTAAAACTATTATACTCTAACCCTTCCTAGGTACCCAGGTCTAGTTCTATGGCTACCCCTCCCCACCCCAGTTTCTTTCCACACTCTGCCCCCCCTCCCCAGGCATTATTTTTATAAAAACAAAACATCTGGCCTCTGGTACTGTGCCATGTGCTGACTGCATTTTTGTTTATTTACTGACTGGAGGAACAAGGGATGGTGACAGAGGTTGGGTTTGACTGAAGTAGCAAGAGATGGTGGAGGGCTGTCTCTTACCCCCCCCCAATTTGAACCCCCATACCAAGGACCCAAAGTGCCCGGCCTAAGTGTTGAAGATGAACTGAAGACAGGGGGCTTGATTCTCAAAGCACTGTAAATGCTGCAAGCCCCTGGTGCACTGATCGTTTGGCGCACGGGGCTTGCGGCACTATCCTGGGGTAACCCATTATATGGGCGACTGAGATTCAACGATTCACATATGAGTGACTCAGTCTCAGCACCTGTAATGTGATCTACCCTGAAAGGGTAGTGATGGAAGAAGGGCGAAGATGCAAGTTGGCTAGGGAAGAAGAGTGACAAGGTAGGATGGCCAGCGGAAGGGGAGGGATGAGGAAGACAGTATGTGGGAGGTAGTACGGCGTGGTGTCGCTGAGCTGCCCATGTGGTGCCGTGGTGAGGGCTGCTGGCTATAGAGTGCTAGGTGCAGAGTTCGGGGATGGGGAGGGGTAAGCTTTTTGTGCGGGTGGGATTTTTAATTTTTTTTACGACTGTCTCCCCCTCCCTGACATGCACCCCTCTGGAGCTGATAATCTATAATTAGGGGGATGCAGGGAGCAAAGCCCCCCTCATAAATACAGTTTATGGTTTTCACCCAGTACTCGCTGGGAGCGTACATTGCTGTTTTTCATTTCGGCAATGTACACACTCTCCTCTTATGGATCGCAGTTTGATGATCGCCATTATGACATGGAACCTTATCCCGCCAGCAATCGAGATTTTCAATCCTGTTAATTAAATGTTGCAAATTAGACCAGCTTTTCCTGGTCTAACTTGCCCATTGAGGGGACCTTATGTGGGGCTTGGCCCAAAGCTTTGGAGCAAGCTGTTATAAATTGAGGAAACTATCTAATTGCTTTGCAATGTACTAAAATCGGGTGCAGTTGCGTCAAAAGAGTTTGGTGCAGCTGTGCCACAAAATGGGTTTGATGCAGGGCTTGATGCAAGCCCTGCATCGCCCTTTGAAAACTGAGCCCCGGGTGTACAACCTGAAGCCTTTACAAAGGTAGCAAAAATACGGCCGTATGTACATTTCATTGCATTTTCATTTTATTAGCAAAAAAGCAAGCAGTTAACAACAGTAGTGTATACGAGGGAGCAGTTTATTGATAGTTGTGGGGCCAGAGAGACCTAGAGGCTTGAGGGAGGGGGAAACAATGCAGAGGGAGGGAGGGAATGGAACAGGTTAAGGACTAGTTACCGGAGCAAAGGTGAGCAATGAATTCACAGAGCAGTGCAGAATTTTCCAAATTTGTCTTCTACCAGAATTCCACATTAGTTTGGAAATTCCATCTAGTTCTGCGGAATTACTTCAGAAATGGAGTTCTGAAATTCCTGAATGGGATTTTTCTTTGAAACTGCTGCTTAGTAACCAAACTATTCTGGCCTCCAGGGGGTACATGTTTAGACCATTCAACAGCTCCTCATAAGATTTGACCTGCTTTCTGAGTACATTTTGATCACCCTCCTCTGGACTGACTCTGTTGCTATCCATTTTTAGATAAGGATTCCAGAACTGCATGCAGTATTCCAGATCCAGCCTCCGCAGGGATCTATAGAGGGGCAAGATCACATCTTTTTACCTGCTGGAGAAAGTCCTGCCTATGCACCCCAGAAGTCAGCTGGCCATTCCAAAAGACTTGTTGCAATACTGGTCCGTAGTCTTGATGCTGTCGTGTACGATAAACCCAAAGGTCCCTGTGTTACCTAGGCATTCCAGCATAATGTGCCTGATGTTCAACTGAACTATCAGAACTTTCCATGGCTTATCAGAACTTTTCAGAACCCCAGAAACTTTTGTACTTCTCCCATTCCTACTCTCAACCAGATTTAAGGTAACTTACAATGCCCTTTGCTCAGCTAACACTATCATTTGAATTCTTTGTTGGCAAAATCCCCCCTCCCCTCTCCCCAACCAGCCCTTCCTTCCCCTTCTAAATTCTTGGAGTCATCTCTGTTTGCCATATGATATAGCGCAACATATAGTGGCCTTCGCTCTCCAGTGCTCGCGTTCTCTTTTTCCCCCAGCACTGAATTCAATACAATGCATACACGCCGGCTGTCTGTGTCGATTATTTTTCAAATCTGAGCAATACAATCAGAGAATTCCACAGAATTATTTTTCAAGATTAAATGTGTAATTTTACATTTCTTTCCCACCGGCTATTTTGTTGTTATGACAGGTGATGTTTACATTACAATATGGATGGTGGGAGATAGTATAGAAGTAACTCCAGATAACATGAGTGCTCTATGATCATCATGTCGCGTTTGGGGTTTTTACACTGCTGTATCTGACTCCTCAGCCACTTTTTTTTTTGCATTTTATCACCTTCAAAGCTTATTTTTGATCAGTTCTGCAGTGTTCTGCATTAAAGGGAAAAAATGTTTCACCTTTTCTATGTGCGGCACAGAAAACTGGCATGCGTGAAAATGCTAGCTTTGCTCACTTGGAGCACGAGATAAGGATATTTTTAGCCAGTAGGGTTCATTTCCTGGTTACTTTCTATTTGTTCTCTCTTGTTTTTTTTTTTTTTTTTTGCAGTTTGTTTTTTACCAAGAAAGGGACAGAATGTTTTCACTTAATTCAATGATGGTATTTAATGCAACAGACCAGGAACAGTTGGAGCATGCAAGTACAGCCTTAGCAGCTAGATATACCACAAACCAGGAGGACCTCTGTCTCTCTCTCTCTCTCTCTCTCCCTTGCTGTCTCGTTCCCTCCCCTCTCTCTCTTCTCTCCCCGCTCGCTCCCTCCTTCCCTCTTTCTCTTTCTCCCATCCTCCCACTGTCTGAACAGAGCCTGTGGAATTACTGGCTCAGGCCTGGACAAAAAAAAAGAACATTGTCACTAGGCAACCAACTGTGGGGGGGGGGTGCAGAGGTTGCCATGGAGACTTCAAGTCGAGCAACTGAGCCTATCAGCACTGAATGCAATCTGCTGATGACGGAGGGAATCTGAGCTTCATGCCAGCACAGAAAGGCAATGCATGCTGCTGAGGTATGCAATATGCCAAGAGTACGCTCCTGCCCATATGTGCATGTGGACAGTGTGGCCCTATCATTAGAACCAGCACACTAATGAATATTCATTGAGCTGATTAGAGCAAAGTCAATTAACCACTTGACTGCTTGATTTTAACCTCTTTTTTTTTATTTTTTTTTTGTTTTGTTTTTAACTTCCCGATCTGTTCGCCATTCATGTCCCCCTCCGGAGAGGTCTTCGCTGATTATATTCTGCACTGCAAGCTATTAGCCATGAGGTAGTGTTGTCACACTTACACCTCTCAACTATCCCTGCTATCCCTCCTGAAACTGATTTGCTGTCTTACAAAAGGTGGACACCATTGCTAAATAATATTAATAAATATGTGAAATAAATTCAAACTGAAACTGACTGATGGCCCCCCCCCCGCCACCACAACACAGGGTTTTAGAAGTATAAAATGTCAGACATTACAATTACAGTCTAGTTGTCCTTCAGAAAATGTTTATTTCCCACTAAGAGAAAGAATTGTTTGCATACAGCAGGATGGGTTAGAGGCCAAAGCATAGGCTTGGGAACCAATGGAACCAGGTTCAACTCCCACCCGAGCCAATCACACCCTGAGCAAGAAATTTAACCTCCCAGTGCTCCAGCATACCCAGCTGTAAACATGGGTAAAAGCAGGACTCCGCCGAAAACAAGATATTGGATCTCAGCAGAGCTATCCTGAGTCAGTAAATTGAAAAATCAAAATCTGTTATTTCCAACAGCTTCACAGGGAACCAAGGAAATGTTGAATGAAAGAAGGCAGTGGGTCCATCTTGTCTGCCTCAGGCTATCAAGACTTCTGCAGCATTCAATATTATGAGTAACACAATAGTTGTAGCCATTTCAGAGATAATGGCACAACTGCAAGCAAAATGCTAGGCTTGCCCACAGCAGCAAGAAAATTCATTTCAGTAGTCTTTTGGTCTCAGGGATTCAAATTCATTCAAATGGTTAAACTCAGCTCCAGGTCAAGGCAGCTTCAGCAGCTGAGTCCTACCTGGACTGGTGTGGATGTTCTGGTAGAGGAGTCCCTTTGACATGGTGCTGAGCTTTACCAATTGATTCAGACAGAGTTAATGGTGCAAAAGATTTGGAGTTCACAGTAGAATATAGACAAGGCATCTGGAATTCTGAGGTTCCGTGGTTGTGGATTTTCCACAAAATTTGCATCATGCCGCAGAATATATATATATATATATATATATATATATATATATATATATGTAATGAATAACGCTCTCTAAGAGGTGTCACGGTCATGCTGTGATATCGCACTTTTGTGGTGTGCGTTATTACACTTATGAGGCTGCAGGCTGAGTCGTCAACCACCAAGGTGTGCATATATCAGAGCGCGACCGCACACCTCAGAGTGGGTTATCTATCTTATAAAATGGCAAAATTGTTTTGGAGGGGGGTAAAAGTGCAGGTGTGCGGTCGTGCTCTGATATACGCACAGTCATGTAATGCTGTTCAGCCAATAAAATAGCTACAGTTTCCCTACCCATTTAATATATATATATATATATGTATCTAGTGCTGCAGAATTCATTGTTTTTGGTGAATTTTCATTCAGATATACAGTTTTTCATTGTGCTGACTCTCTTCCCCATTCCATTTATCCTGAAGCACCTCCTCTATGCTCGCCATGTGATGTCATTAATGACATCCCATCATATTTTGCCAATGCCAGGATTACATTGTGCCACATAAATTAATATATCATGTTGCAGGAATCAGAAAATACTACCGCAGAAGTGTAGCAGCCCTACCACAGACATCAGGACCAAGTGCCGCAGAGCACTAGGGGCCTGAATATAGCATCCTCGATTGTTTGGGATCTTTCTTCAGTAAGGGGAACTAAGGATACCAAACATTCTGCCCAAAGACCGAAGTTACATACATAATACTTCTAAATGTCCTATGAGCTCCATTTACCTAGTCCTGTGTTCTGCCCTGGTCCCATGTTGTACTAAATTCTTTCTGTGTCAAGTGTTGTGCCCAGCAGGGGCTGAAGATGGGTTTGTCTCAGTCTTCCTACCTGGTGAAACACAAAAACAAACAAATAAATAAATAACTAAAAATATGAACTGAATTACATTTCTTTTGCAAGCAGAATTTTGTTTATGTTTGTTTGCGATCAGAAAATTGTAGAAATGACACAGAACTGCAGGTTTAAGGAAATTCTTTTATGATTGTTCGATAGGGGCCAATTTCAAAAACGGTTTGTTGTTGTATGTTGTGACGTGGAAAATGTATTTATTTACAATTTTGACTGCCCTGCCAGAGCTGCAGTAACATTATCACTCCTTTACAAGTGACCAGGGTTTGTGAACGATCCAGTGTTGGCGCGGGGGAGGAGGACTGAGCATCCTGTGGGATGCTCTCCCTTAGGGAGGGAGGGAGGAAGGGTCCTTGTCTCCACTGTAGTGCTGCCACCTGGGTGGCCACAGGCAGAAGTGCAGTGTAGGCATGCTGGGAGGGTGGGAACGTCTACGGGGCTTGTGATCAGTGTGCTGATGTGTGCAATCCAGCACTGAGCTCATAGAACACAGTCGTCCCAGGGACCAGGCATTACAAAGAAAAGCACCCTATTGATGGCCGAATCTCCCTGCAGGCTACACACCAGTGACTATGGCACCTCTTGGCTATTATGCTGACTGAAGATGCCTCAAGGGACCACTTGTCAGTGCTGATGACAGAGCTCCGCCCACCATAGGGGTAAGACATGGGGGCAGTAGAGGAAGGAGGTAAATTTCAAGGAAGCGTGCGATGGAGATGGTAGACAGCAGAAAGATGTGGCCAGCTGAAGGGACAGGGGCATACATAGAGAAACAAAATGTCATCAGGAGGGCATGCTGAGCTGAGAGCAGCTCCTTTGCTGAAGCATCCTGGGGGACAGGGTAGAGGGGAATCAGCAATAAGTGAAATCTGGCACAATTGAAGTGCCAGAGAAGGAACGCATCGACTCAATAGTGAGATGCCTATTGTGTGCAGACAGCAGTATCTGAGTAGGGTAGCAGAAACTTTACCACAACAATCAATGTGCAAACTGGCATGTGTGTAGAGGAGCACAGAGTATGAGAAGCTAGTAAAAACACATTTTATTTAAAGGAAAACTCTAGCTAACTGACAAACCTGCATTTTTTTTTTCATACATTTGTTTACTCCTTGGGTGGCTTGCCAGTCCTGTCTCCACCTCCCCCCAGTCAGGAACCACCTCCCCCAGACCTAGCTGGAGATGTTCTCCCATGACTTCCCCCCAGGGTGGGGCCAGAGGAGGGAGAGCCATCTCTCCACCTCCAGAGTATATATCCAGAGAGCCCTCGGTGTCTGGGTGCTAGTGTGAGTTGAGGAAGATGAGCAGGGTGTCATGCAGCCCTCAGGTCCCTTTTTCCATTTTCTCCCTTCCCCTTCCCCTTACCATGATGGCATTAACAGGTGCACCTGGAGGCACGCACGCACTATGGAATCATGGCCCCTCCCACGAAGTCTCTCATGCTTGCACTGTCATGGGGCTCTAGCCAGTGGCAACCAAAGGCTAAGATGACTTGCCACCCTTTCCTTGAGAGAGGAGAGCAGTCCCTGGGATTGCTTGTTCCTTTCTCCTCCTGCTGCCTCCCAGTGACAAGAGTCTGTTCTTGAACCTTGGTCACTGGCCTGGTGGCAGGTGAGTTGCCAGACCCTCAGCCGTCCACACCACCGGGCCGGCACACCTGCATTTTTGTTGCAGTTTAAGGCACAAATATCAGCTGCTGATCTGTCTGAGCAGCAGAAGGGATTCTGCCAACAATACTGGCAACCCAAGTTCAGTAATGAGCCCAAGACATCAGTGGCCAGATTGAGGGTGGAAGATCATGTTTCCCAGAGAATGCTCCTCCCTCTGGGGAGGATGGGAAGCATGTTCTGCTGTTATACTACCATCTGGGTGGCTTAAGGTGGCAGTGCAGATTGAGCAACTTGAGGGAGGGGGGATGATGTCTGAGTCGGGGGGGCACCATCACACTCTGCATGTGCAAGCTCACCACCTCGGTGTCCCTGGTAGTGATATCCCAGGGTGGGACGAAATGCAAGGTGGATAACCCTGGCTGTGTGGCAGCATGATGCCAGCCCTCTTTGGCCTCACCAACCTGGATGCCCACCACCTTCCTGCAAGTGATGGCCCTGCGAGGGAGCAGCACCAACCCCCAGTGGAATCCACCACCGTGGCCAGGAAAAGGGGGAGGAACTCCGTGGATGCCATGTAAAGTGGGTAAGTGAGAAAGAAGAGAGGTCAGGGCTGGGATGTGGCCCAGCTGAAGAAGGCAGTTCCAGTAACAAGGGATAAAGAAAAGGAAAATAAACATCAGCTGCAGGAAAACAGAACCAGTGGGAGGGGGAGGTGAGGAAATCAGGGTAGAATGGAGAGGCAGATGTAACCCCTTTGTTACCCGGGGTTACTAGAATCCCAGTAAGACCTAGTGGTAGGCAGGGAAGGCAGCTTGTGAAACTCCAGTTAAATGGGTTTCACACTGTCTCACTCTGTCCTCAGTCACAGCTGAGACTGAAGAGATGACATCATTATAGAATTGTTACAGTTGCATGAGCCACATTTGGAATCTTCAGCTCAGAGTAGTTCTAGAACCTTGGGAATTTGAAAAGCCAGTCTTCCGTTTGTCCTTGAGCAAGAAGGAAGCATCAGATTGTAGTCTGAGTTTTGCCTCCACACAGAAGGAAGTTTTTCTGTGTTTCACCATTCTTCAAGTGGTGGAGACCGTCCCTCGGTCTCAGTGCCCCCTCCCTCGGGGGGTGGTGAGAAAAAAGGTCTCCTGTGGGTTCAGGGGCAATCCCTTTTCCCACCAAGGAAGAAGCTTCTGAAATTACTTTGTCTGTTTGGGTCATGACAGAAAAGGTTAAAGGACTTCGCCTGTGGGCCCTGCAATGATTAGGTGAGTGTTTGGCTCCAGTTTAAGGGGCAAACAACTGTTTTTCAGTCAGGAAATGTTATTGGGGACTGCTGTTTGGGAGCACTATATACACTAGGATGAACAAATGGAGCAGTCAATTCAGTTTCAAGTTTCAAATGGTTTTATTGGGGACTGCTGTTTGGGAGCACTATATACACTAGGACTAACAAATGGAGCAGTGAAGTTTAAAAGTTAAATGGATTTAGAGTTCACAGTAGAGGGGTGCATCAGTTCATCCACCATACAGTCTACAGTTTTACAGTCCTGAAGTTTCTGTGTGTTCAGAGAAATGTCCGGGTATGGGCTGTGGGGCTGGGAGGTGGATAGATCCCCATCTTTAGTAACCAGGTACACCTCTACGGTTTCTTCTGTTTTGCTACTAGCCTCATGCGCTTGGCCAGTGATGGGGTGGGTACCCAGACGTGGGTCGCAACTTGAAAATCTCTCAGGAGTCGCAGACTTCAAGTGGTGTGGGGAGCCACAGGATGGGAACATTACTCCTTGTTTGATGGGAGTTTTGAATTGGCACGAAACAAAATCTCTCTAGGAGTCGCAGACTTCAAGTGGTGGGGAGCCACAGTTTGGGAGCCTCCTTCTTTGATGGGATGTCTTTCCAAGTAGGTTGGGGTTCATGCATGAGTGGACGTCAGTAAGAGTGGCCGGCAGGGGAGCCGGGCCAGTCGGGCTGTGTATCCAATGCGCATGCAAAGTCCGGGCTGAGTGCCTGGTGGGTCCAAAGCCAGACAACTGTTGTAAAGTGTTCATTCCTCAAATGGACCGCTGTGTTTAACTTCTAATCTGCATTACAGTTACATAGCCCTGTGGGGGACCATACAGAGCTTTGTTTATGTTCAGTGAGTTAATAAATAAAGCCACACTGAAAAATCCCAATTCTGGTTCTGGACATTACAGTTATTGCTTCCTGTAGTTGGATTTACTTGGGTGCCCCTGTGCAGAGTAGTCAAACCTAGGCCTCTTGTGCCAAGTAGCCTCATCCTTCCCCGAACCCGTAGATATACAGCTCCCCGCCAGGTATTGCTGCCAAATGCCAACAGCATGCCACCTGTCGTTGTTTTGGTAAAAGGACAGGGGTGGGGAGGGTTACACAGAGAGATGGGGGAAAGGTGAAAATACTGACTTGAGAAATGTGTTGATGGACTAAGGACATCAGGACAGCTGGGGAGATGGAAGAATAAATGGTAGATTGTAGAGGGAGGCTAGGTTAGAGCCTGGAGAGATCATGGCAGAAGGCAGCCTGGCCAGCAGTGGTCTTAATGTGGGTTGAGGGGAGAGAGAGAGTTGGGGGTCAGAGTTTCTGAGGGAATAGGAGGAGGGCAGAGAACAGGAGAGGATGGATGGATGGTTACCTTGAGCAAGTGACTTAACCACTCAGTGCTCCAGTCCACCCTGCTGCAGCAATAGATACAAGCAGGACCCCAGTAGAAACGAGATGTTACACCTCAGCTGGGTTATCCTGGGTAAATAAATTGTAAAAAACAATAACAACCAAAAATTCCCCCCACTACCAGTTTGTCACGTACTCATTGTGTGGCCTTGAGCAAGTCATTTAACGTTCTTGTTCTTAACATCCTCTCTTTCTCTCATTTGCTGTGCTTACCCTTCCTCATTCTCATTTATAAAATGGGTAGAGAAAATTCTTCTTCCTGATTGGTTAAGAAGCTTTCAAAGCACTGCAGTTCAGGAATAGTAACCATACTGCTAAACTTAATTTTTTTTTTCAGTGGATCCATTTTATAAGCACAGTAAGACTCTTTGGAGTGAGGGTTACTATTCTGGAACCGCACTTCCAAATGGTTGAAGACATTCAGCGCAAGTGCCTGGTGCCTCCCAACACACCTGGGCATGTGGTTCAGGAACTGTAACCCCCACCCTGTTGTCTCTTATTTCTTACTTACCTCTTTGTGAGTGCCTTATCGCTACTGACAACTGTTTACGGACTGCAAAGCACGCTGGGATGCACTGGTATAAAAAGTGCTGCATAAAACCAGATTCTGTTCCTTCTTTAGTTTCTACACACCAAATGCCCCCGCCCCACAACAAGGGTCTGCACTAAGTGCACAAAAAAATGTTTTATAACATGCACACAGAAGAGACTATGCAATGCAAGTAACCTAATTCTATAATACGATACCTCAGTGTAGGCTGCCCGCGGCCTAAATCTTAAGCCGCTTTCCTTAACTCCCTTCGCACCAGCAGTGAAGAAATCCTGAACAGAGTATTAAACAGAGGATAATGGATGGGCCACAGTGAACAACAATGCTGTGTTTGCTTTGAGAGGTTGTCATGACAACCGCAAGAAGTAAACTCGACATTGTGGTTCACTGTTGCCCATACCTTTGCACAACAGCCAAGAGTTTCACAATTTGCAGTATTGTGTGATTTAAACTTCTTTGGTTTTCAATGTACCCTGTTCATACTCCATGTCCTTGAGCCCCACCAGTCTGAATCACATAAGCAGAGTTCAAAGCACGGACAACACCACTTGTTCAGAAAAAGACATTTTTAATACAATTAAAGCAACAGTATTTAATATAAAACAGTGTAACTTGCAAACAAACAAAAATAAGAGTTAATATTAACAAAAAGTCCCAACTGTTATTATAAAGAGAGTACATCAAGTGACGTGGTGGGTGGTTTCAACGACTGCCATAAATGTCATTTTTTAAAAAGGAACTGTCTTTAAATGGTGAATTATGGAAGTTTTCATTCCTCCTGCAGTCACTCCTCAATTCTGCACCTTCAAGGTACTGGTTTTGAAAATACCGCTGAAGTCATCACTGATTGTTCTTTTTTCTCATTACCACTGACAGCTGAAACTGGCAAGAGAAAAAAATGAGTGATCGGTGATGCTGAGAGGAAAAGTACTGTGCCCGGGTGTTCTTTCTTGTTGTACCCTAGTAGTGACACACTTAAGATTGTAGAACAGCAGATGGACGTCACTACTAGGGCAGATACATAGAAACATAGAATTTGACAGCAAATAAGTCCCGCTTGTCCCACTCACTCTACCCATTTTTCCCAGAGGTACAACAACTCTGGGAATTCATTGAATTCCATCCATAATGGCCCTTAGCCATATACTATAACAGGGTTGTTTAGTACCACGGTCGTCCTCTCCAGCCTCAGATGGAGCACTCGAATGGAGGAAGGCAATCGAATACTCTCTTCAGAATTTACCTAATTATACTGGTAGTGATTCCTTTTTTGTGGACTCACTTAAAAAAAACAAGTTTTGAAGACTTTCTGCACAGAGATTTTAGTTTTTTTAGCAGGCCAGCCCCAGTTATAGAAGTTCCCAAATGCAAATATTTAAAATCTGATTTTAAACATAATCAAGTCTGACCAGTTTAATAATAGTAATAATAAATGAATGGACAACCTATTTTATGATTTAGAAAAGAATGGTAGAAATGTGAATTGGCCGGTCCGGTGGTGCTGAGGGTTGAGGATGCCACACCTCGCTCCACACTGGTGACCTAGGTTCAGGAACAAGCCAGAGCTGTCAGGAGTCGGCAGGGGAGGAGAAGGATTGAGCGTCCCTAGGACTGCTCTCCTTCTCCGGGAAGGGGGGTGGACTGCTGCCAGTGTGTGGGCGGCCCCTGGCAATGGCTGGGGATCACTGAGCATGGGTAGGATGTATGGGGCTCGTACTGTGGTAGGATGCCAGGATCAGGGTGCGGGCAGATGCTCACACGCTCGGGTCTTTGGGCGTCATTGCACGCCATAGACGACGGGAGGGAGAACAAGGAAATACGGGCACCAGACACGGTGGTTTGATGGCCGCCCCTTGTGAGGAAGACCGGTCATCTCAGTGGATACACGGCACTGGCTCCTGTTCAGGAGGGTTGAGCTCAGGGGGAGAAGCTCCCCTCCACCCCGCTACGAGGGTAGCCACGGGACCCACAAAGGAGTGCTGGATTCCTGGAGATGGCAGCCGGAGACCTGAACGGGATGCCAGAAGTGGTCAGGTAGGCAGTCTGGTGGCTCAAGGAAGAAAAGTAGATAGCAAAAAAAAAAAAAAATGTGAATTATTATTTAAATGATCTATAGAATTGAGTAAGATGCATTATTTTACATTGTTTATGTATTACTGTATTCTTGCTAATTTCTTTCTTTTTTTTGGTCCCGGGTCCCCCAATCCTCCATTCGGAGGTCAGACCTGCCCTGTCTGTCATCCCCCATGCCCAGGCCACCAGAAGGGCTCCCCCCTAAGGACACTGTAGGCAAGCCCCGGCTCCCCCCCCCGGGTCGGGGCCACGGGAGCAGGACCCCCCTGGCAGACTTCGAAGGCCATAGAGACAACAGCAAAGCAGTTCATCATGCTAGGGGGCCAACTTTTTTTGATGCTTGCTGGATCCCTAGGGAGGGGACGTGCAATGATGTCCAGCATCCACCCCACCCCCTAAGGTGATGGCGCCAGCCATGGACCCCCAGCCTCCATCAGGGGTTTGTAAAGCACCAGACACTCTACCCCCTCCTCCTGGAGAAGGAGAACAATTCCCAGGATGCTTGATCCTTCTACCCCTGGCCAGCCCTCCGACTCCCCAGGTCCGTTCCTGAACCTGGGTCATCAGCGTCGCAAGCAAAAATCCAACCGCTGTGTGGGCAGGTCAGCTATTTTCTTTTTTTATATACAAAATGAAATTTATTAAGAAAAAAGTAGACGTCTTGCCTCCTAGTAAGGGACAAGGGGTCCGATTTTCTTTTCTTTTTTTTTTTAGCTATTATTTCTTTATGCTCCTGGGGAGCCTGGCAGGCGGCTCCAGTCCCTCCCTTGGAGGGACTTGGTCTTTGGTTCTCCATTCCCTGCTCAACTTCCCCTGCAATCCCCGACAGATTCCCCCTGTGGCAGGGCTGAGGCGAAGGGGCGCCAGCTTTCCCCAACCCCCGGAGTGAAATCCAGATATCCGGAGAGCTGGAACAGGTGCAGGAGAGCCACCATGAAGCCTGCCAGCTCCTTTTTTCTCTGTCCCCACCCCCCCGCCGACAGCGTACATTGGCAATGTGCCTCCTGACTCGCATCTCCTCCAGCCACCGCCAGAGGGAGATCAATGAGTGGGACGGCAATCCCTCCCTGCCCAAGAGAGGAGAGCAGTCCTCCAGATGCGCAATCCTCTCTCTCCCCTGCCAACCCTCGGCAGCCCGGGCTCATTCCCAAACCCTGGTCACTGGCATGGCATGAGGTGTGGCATCCAGCACCTCAATCCTCTGTGCCACCGGGCCGGCTAAGGGGTCAAATTTTCAAAGCATCAGGGTGCATGTGAAGCAGGAAAATTTGCATGAGGGGGGTTTCCTTGTGTAACTGATTCCTGCTATGTAAGTGCAGTTTGTCAGAAGGATGCCATTTTGCAATGTTTGTTACAAATTATGGCATGTTGCAGGCTTTGTTTTTGTGCAGATGCCACACCTGGTATGACTGGACAATCAGCTATCACACTGTACATGTCTTATCAGCTGTAGTGATCAAATGCTTGTCTTCTAATGACTCATGAAGGCCATCAGTTGATTTTTTTTTTTTTTGCATAGTTCATCATTAGGGCTTATTGTGCACGGAATTCAAGTAGCTCAAAAACCTTGTGGTGCACATACTAAGTTGCTGTGCACATTCTAAAGTCATTGTGCACGTTCTAAAGTGGTTATGCACGTTCTAAAGTAGCTGTGCACATTCTAAAAACTTTATTGTGCATGTTGTATCATTAACTGCAGCTGCAATTCCCTTGCGCTGATTCCAGCTACCTGGTTTCCCTTTCTCTGCTCACTGTACCTCAGAGTTATCGTAACCGCGGTTAAAAAAAAAGACGTCAGTCGCATTTTTTTTTAAACCATACACTATAACAAATAAAATATGGGCGCCCATACCCAGCTCGCCTTGTGTTTCCATCTCAGGGTTGAGATACCAGCACGGACATCCACATGCTGGTATTTCAACCCCTCGATGGAAACACAAGATCGTTGTGTATAGGTGGCTATACATTATTCCTCATATCTCATTGGTTATGTCATCAGTATAAGCCTCTGATAGGAATTCCCATTATTCAGCTGTGATCCTGCCTCTCTTACATACTTGTCTGTATTCTGAATCACAATGCTCCCCAATTATCATCCAGCTGGATGGCAATCATCACAGTTTTTGAAACACTCTCTGTGGCTGTCCTCTCTTCTCTAGACACATTACAGTATTTCAGTTCCTGCTCAGATTCCAAAAAAATCTTCACATCTGCCACACAACATTTTGTAGACATATCCACTGCGCTGTGTATTGGTGGACAGAATGTAGGTCTGGATCTAAAACCTGATTGCCTCTATATATCCCCTCCTACTGTGTGAACATTAGATGTAGGTTCAGCACTACAGATGGCTGTCTGAGGAGAAAAGAATGCTTTTAGACGTAAACGCTTCGCAAACCTCTGTATGCCTGCAAAACATTTGAAGGGGTCTGCATTCACTGTGGGAATAAATGAGAGTCCTAAACGCTGCTCTTTTTTGCATAGTGCCTCTTTGGAATGCTCCCTCCACATGCGTTAAATGACGACATTTGTTATTTGTCTCCTGGGGCCATATTTTCAAAAGTGGAACATTGTGCATGTATGGAAGAAAAGTTATGCAAGGGAGGGTTTCCTTATGCAACTACAATCCATTTTGCATGCACTCAATTTGCAAAAAGATTGCAGTTTTACGGCCTTTTCCACAATGGGAGCTTGCATGTATTTTTTTTTTTGCGCTGCTGTGGAAAAATGCTCTGCCCAGTATTACCAAGTGTAACATTTTGTCCACAACTGCAGAAAAAATGAAAATACCCCCATGAGCAGAAAATGCTGACAACAGCATGTTTGCAGTACAGAGATTTTTTTCCGCCACACCAGCGACTGTGTTTTCAGAAATCAAGGTAATCGCACATGGGTTGCAAAACCTGTGTCGAAGGGGTGCATCCCTTGTGCACTTGCACGTTTTGCTGCAAGTGCTGTGTTTTCATACATGGAGCCAGATTGCAATTGGCACCATGATTTATGGCAGCTCGTCGTGTTTTCTGAGTGCAGCTGCATGGAAATGCTACACCTAGTAGGACCAGGGCTAACATCCTTCACAGCTGCAACCTGCTGTCCATGCAGAGCATGGGCTGAAAATCAGAATGTCTGCCAGAGTGGAGACTTTTTTTTGCACTGGTGGATGGAGACATGGGACATAGTGCCAGGCCCATTTTGGCCCTTTGAAAATCCGGCCCCAGTGAGTTTCGCATAGGGACATAGTCCCTGGGCCATGCCAGGCCCTTGCAAATTGGGTCCTTGACCTTTAAAATGAGTTCTGTACATAGCCTCCTACTGCACCATTGCTGGCACTCCTCTAACCAGTGACATCATTGGTTGCAATTAATCAGTGGCTTCTGACCCTGATGCTCGGGACTCTCTTAGATACTGATACCCACATCCTTTATTCACACTGGTCATGTCAGGAAGGATGTGCATCCCTGAGATGCAGAAGCCCAGCAGCCAGGACCACTGAGTGAGTTGTGCCTTGTAAACCCCCCCTCTTCCACCCATCTGAGCCCTATCACCCTTCCAACCCAAACCTTACACTCCTTTCAGCACTTAATATCTTTAAAATGTAAATATTTCCCCTAAAGTCCAATGCAGCGAGTCCAGTGCAGTGTGCCAATCCTCATCCTTGTCTCCCTCACTTCCAAGCCAGAATGTTAGTATCTGACCCCAGTAGTTGCTTTGGTGAGTGGGTGAGATATTGAGATATTGGCATTGGGGTCTAGCAGAGAGAGAGAGAGAGAGAGAGAGAGAGAGATTGAGATTTTAGGCACTTTTACACACAGGTTTCTGTAATGGAATGACTACTACGGAAAAGTAGTCCGTTACATCCCTTGTGTGTAAAGTGCATCTGTTCCGTTCCCTTGGTGAACGTTTGTGCAAACCGCAATCTCTGCTTTTTGCGGTTTGCACCAATGTGTTCCGTTTTGACTGGTTGCCTAAAATAGCCATTCAGGTAGCACTGCAGAAACAGTCTATAGAGAGGTAAACTCTGTGGGGGAGCCGAAACAAATGGAGGCAGGGGTTACTGGAATACTCGCGAAGTGTAAAGGGAATACTGAACACAACAGAGTACAACGGCACTACACAGGTAACGCTCGCTCCGTTTCTAAACCCTGTGTGTAAAAGCGCCCCTACATTAAGTTTTGAAAGGAGTGTCTAAGGACTAGGGGTGAGGAGGGTAGGGGCCTAGATGGGTGGGGGGTTACTACATGTTAAATTTAAGTGACAGACTACAGTCAAAGTGAGTGAGGTGGAAGTGCTGGGGGTGCACTTACAATCCAGGAAAGAGGGAAGGAAGAGAATGTTTCTGCAGTTGACAGTACTGGGATGACAGAGATAAAACGAAGTAAAAAATGATTGGGAGTCCCACTCCCAAAACAATATGTTGGAACTCTTTGAGTTTTTGCAAAGACACCCATTTTGTTTCCACAGGGAATCCCAAACCTTCAAAATTAAAATCTTACTGAGAGCCTTAATACGGTTCCTTGCATACGTTGCCACTTTGATCACAACAGAGCACATTGGGGAGCTGCTTAGTACTCTGCAGAGTTTTCAGATTCTGATGGAACAGAATTCTGCAGAATTTTGGAGAATTCCACCTAATTTTGTGCAATTCAGACTGTAAGGGAATTCCAAAATTTCACAAGTGGACTGTTTTTTACAGATAAGTACTCTGCTGTTCACATAAACTGCAGGTTCTCTTTCCGTACTCCACAGAAAGCTGTTTGGCAGTTTACATGATCTGTCAAACATTATTCCACAGTTTACATATAAATGCTTTTTGGAATTTACCAGAATTTAAAAAGAAATTCCAAAAAGCATTTTGGAAGCAGAATTCAGCACAAATTCCACATTCTGCGCCCAGCTCTAGAGCTAGTTCATTTTCCTCAACTTTAGAAGCCCATGCTAGCGGCGGTATCGGTGTTGGAAGCCACTAACTGATTATAACCAATGATGTCACTGGCTGGAGAATTTAGAATGGTGCCATGGGGTAGGGACTACACACAGAGCTCATTTTAAAGATGAGGGCAATGGAAAATAAAAGCAAGAGACGTAGACATCAAGAGAAAAGGGAGTGGGTGTCCCGATGGCCTGGAGCAGCATGTTACTTGAGTTGCTAAGTCGGGAGGCAGGCCAGGCTGGGGCAGCTGCTGCTGCTTGGCAGTGAACCTCAGCCATGGAGGGTCAACGGTGAGCATTGATGGCACAGCGACCCCTGCAGCTGGGCCAGGGAGCTTGCTCCTGCCGCAGGGAACATGCTGTGTGCATGCGAGCCCACCAGGAAGGCTGTGTTCATGTTCAGGGAGGTGGGAGTGACCTACAAGTGTGAAAACCACAAGTGTGCCTCAATGACGGTGTGGGCTTCTGAGATCTCTTGGGTCCTGTCTCACAGCACTGAATCCTTGTCCACACAGTACACATTCCTCCCCGAGATCCCTGCCATAGAGGGAAAGCCATGGGGTAACCAGTAGGTTATTGGGGCCAAGGTGGGCTGCCTCAGCGGGGAGGGACGTCCCTCACCCAGATCTCTGCCATGGAGAGAAAGCTGTGGGGTAACCAGTAGGCTATTGGGGGCTAAGGTGAACTGCCTTGGGGGGGAGGACATCCCTCCCCTAGACCCCTGCCATGAAGGGAAAGCTGTGGGGTGATCAGTGGGTTACTGGGGGCCGAGGTAGATCGCAGGGCACAGGCCTGAGCAAGGTTTATCCCTGGAAAATAAATGTGGCTGGGGAGATTTAAAACCAGAATGCTGCAATGTATCCCTTCCCCTTCACTGAAAGAATGGAGATGCTTATTGCAGACACCTGGCTCCCCATTCTAAAGTGATGGAATTATCAAGTGGAATACTCAAATAAGGGAGCAGTGCTTTATAACAGCTGAAAAAATAAAGATCCTACTTTCCCTAGTTCCCATGTGGGCTGCACTATCAGACCTCAGGGAGTGTTTAATTTTCCTTCCTCTGCTCTGCATCACACACTCCTCCTCCTCCTTTCCTCTATGCGACAGGCTGGCTATTTAAAGCAGTAGCGCCATTTTTTTCTCCAAAAGAAAATCTGGGTCATCCTTCCAGCTCTAAAGTGAGCAGGTCTGCTGTCATCTCTCTTCAAGGAGTTTAAGGGTTAGTTACAGGCAGAGTTATATAAAAATATGGGCAGACTAGGTGGGCTTGGCTGCCCTTATCTGCCATCATATTCTAGGTTTCTGTGTTTCTGTATAACACAGCTGGTAATTGATAGACGAAGGATCCAAGGTCTCAGAATAAACAAACAAACCAGCCTCACCTGAGAGTAAAAAAATCCAAGCAGGAGTACCATACTTAAGCAATAATACATGACAAGGAGTGATATATCACAAGAGGTTGGGTGTGTTGTGAGGTATGAAGCAATGCTGAGTGCCTTTAACCTCCCAAGATGTGATGATATCCCATATTATAAAATGGGTAGGGACAGTTCTTTTATCTGGCTGGCTGAAAGGATGTTTCAGCCATGCTTTTTTTTTTTCAATTAGTATAGCACAGTAAATAAGAAGTGCCTATGCCTGTGTCTGCATGTGACAATAATTTTGTACTGTTTTTCTGTTTTTTTTTTGTTTGTTTGTTTTGTTTGTTTAACTCTGTCTGCTGAGGGAACAGAGATGTGCTGGGAAAATTAGATCAAAATTGATGTCAGAGGCAGACTTGCTGGCCCTGAAAGATAATTATAGTCCCTTTGTGCTGGAATGCTAAATAGCTGGCCCTCTGGACTGTTTTGTCCCCCAACTACAACTGGGTCTAAGCATTCTACCAGCTATGGTGGGAATCTCTGTATCCATTACTGTGCACTTATCCTACCTCCACCCCATCCGCTGGCTGGTAATTGAGTGTCTTGCACTTTATTTGTATTTTTGCTGCTTATGACAAATTCTGACTTTTTGTACTACGTTTTTAAATGCCATTTTGTTATCTTCCTGTATAATTCATTTTGCAGTCTATGTCATCCTGTATTTGCCCTGCATTATGCCCTGTGTTTTGCCTGTGGTAGGACCTCCTTGTAAATGAGCTTGCTCAATGGAGCCTTCCTGATGAAATAAACTTAAACTTGAACTTGAAAGACAGGACCCCTGGTCAGTTAAGGAGGGAGCTTCAAAGAGTCCAAGATCTTTCATATCAGGAAACTGTTTTGGCTATGCAGTCACCACCTGCAAGGGCAGACATGGCACAGAAGAATGAGAGGTGGCATTGACTGCACAAAATCCATGGGTCCAGTTCCAACCAGTTCCTTTAATGGAGCACACTTAGTAGGGGTGGACAAGGGATGGAAGGAGACCTTCAAGTTGACTGGCCAGGGCTTTGGCAAGCACCTTAGCATCTGCGTCTACAAGATGGGGCTGTAATGGGTGGGGTTAGTAGGATCCCTGTCCTTCTTAGGCAGGACTATTATTACTGCCTCTCTTAAAGTCGGACGCAGGATAGATGATTGGCTGGCCTCCACGTATACCCTGTATAGAATGGGACACACCAGTGTCGAGATCAGTTGGAGGAAATCTGCAGAGAGACCATCTCCACCAAGTGCCTTGTTGCGATTTAGTTGGGACAAGGCTAGTTCTAACTCAGATGTTGTCGGGGGGGGGGCACCCAGTGTGGCTGCTGTCTCTGACAAATGTGTAGGAAAGTCAATATACTTCAGGAAGGGCAGGACCTCCCTTGTCATTTGGGGAGTGGGTGAGGCATAGAGGGTTTCATAGAAGGTATTCATGATATGACCACTGTGGCTTATATAAAGAAGTCAGCTGGCAACCCCCTCGCCACCCAGTGGCTACTCCATTTAGGTACCTGGACCCTCAAAAGTCTACTAAACAAATTACCAACCTATATCTTCTCACTTGTTAATATTTTCCAGTGCTCCTACTCCCTTAGGAAATCCACCTACATCCTCCTTGACATACCCCGGATGAGTACTTCCCTCAGCAAGGGTGCCATTAGCTACGCCATCCCATCAGTGTGGAAGATGTAGCTGAAATTACTGCAACCCATTCAATCTCTCATCCCTGTTAAGGAGCACCTAGCACTTATTAGTCTCCCTCCCCTTCCCTTCTCTCCGCCCCCCACTTCATATACATCCTCCTCTTTTTTTCCCTACATAACCCTTCTTATAAGATAATAATCACCTTATCTTGTTGACCACCTAAGTATTAACTCTTTATCTATCGAGTCTACTAGTTTTGTCCTGGTAACTGTCTTATCTATGTTAGCCATGTATACATAGGCCTACTATTTATGACCCAACAACTGTAATACCTATGTTAACTATGTACTTATAGGTATATGTATAGGCCTGAATATTCCTCCATCTGTACTATGTCTCTCCCTTGTCAATCATTTGTTGCCTGTGATCTGTATTAATGTCTAGGATTGCCTTGAAAATGAGCTTGCTCAACGGTGCTTATGCCTGGTTAAATAAAGTTTGACTGATTGATTGAATCTCATCTAGATGTCACTCAGGCTCACCAGCACTGTCTCATTAAATTTCTTCAGAGCCCTGACCTACAAATTCTTCCCAGTAGTCTGTCACTGCCATAGGTCCTAGCATATCATGCCAATCTCTTGCCACTGCTATCAAGTGAGTACCCTCTGACTTCTTGTATCCTTCTCCCTAGTCTCCCTATCCACCCTGGCCCACCCTGGCCCCTGTCCTCCTTAGTCCATCCCTACCTTTACGCCCAGGACTCCTTCTATACCCTCCATCCCTGATCCCTGCCCAACTCTCTCCCTTGTGTCCCTATGCACCTTGGCCCCTGTCCTCCTTAGTCCATCCCTACCCTTACGCCCAGGACTCCTTCTATACCCTCCATCCCTGATCCCTGACCAACTCTCTCCCTTGCTCTTTTGTCCTCTCGCAACTTCTTGCACTTATCCCTTGCCCCCTCAGTTGGACTCCTTCCTCGTCAGAAGTAATGTATTTCTCCTTAGCCCCTTCCTTTCTTCCTGCACTCTCAGCCATCTTGGGAAGCTGACAGCAATTGTATAAATTCTTACTGATACTATTTTTTGTTCTCCCTCTTAGTATGAATTGGTTCCTGTGTGCTCCACTATTGTTTTTCTTTTCATTGACCCTGTATGTATTTCCTACCAGTTATTGTTGCCTTATGGTATGTCACCGCTGCTTACCCGGGCACCGAATTCCGACCTGTTTTATTATTGTTTTTACTGACCATATGTGCACTTTTTTTCTACCAATTATTGTACCTGTATGCTATGTCATTGCTTTTATTGTACACTGTTGTTTACCATTGTCCTTACAGGACCTCCTTGAATATGAGCATGTTCAATGGAATCTTCCTGCCAATAAACTTAACAATATCATTGATTCCCTCTATTTTGCCCATGCTGTATCTCGAGCTACCCATTAATGTGACTATATACCTTTCCACCTGGCACTAGTGGAGACTGTAGGCCAGATCTCTGCCTGCCTGTTCTCCTCCTTCCAGTAACTGTGCTGCAGCCAAGTAATGGCCGTCAGCCTTACGTGTCATCAACTCATTCATTCTGACCCTGGTCCTTAGGAGGTCTGCATTCACCTCTGTAAGGTTGGTGCCGGGGAAGGGGGGGTTAATCTTGGCCTTAAGTTGCTTGAGTTTGGCTGCCAGGGTGGCATATTCCTTCTCTAGGTCCCTGCATCTCCAGTTACATATGTCATGACCTGTCCCCTTATGTAGGCCTTGTATGCCCCCATGGGGTTGCTGCAGACATGTCTCCTGTGTTGTTAAGTTTAAAGGAGTCTATGGAGACCTCTTTCACCCAGGTTTGGAATTCATGATCTGCGAGCAGTAAAGAGTCCAATTTCCAGGATTAGGACTTGGGGGCCTCCGGGTCCCATACAAGAGACAAGGAGAGGGTTGTGGTCTGAGAAGTGCCAACTGCCAATGTCTGTAGCCACCATCCCATGGGCTATCTGATGGGGCCCCAGACAGAGATCCAGTCTACTGAAAGAATTGTGTACCACTGAGTGGCAGGTATAGTCCTTGACTGAAGGGTTCTGAGCAATTATCTTTATTAATAAGAATAAATATATGAAACTACAACCCTCAGCCTTTGTGGCTCAGTTTGTCCTGATGCAGTCCAGAAGTTGATGTTGTAACCCTCTACTTGTGACATCACACTCTTTTACTTTGGAACTTTCTGTGATGTCACTAGGTACTCAGAAACATAGAATTTTCTGGCAGTAAAGGACTGCTTGGCCTACCCAGTCTGCCCAGATGGTCCCTTCTTAGTCTGTCTCCGCAGACCCTAACTGGTCTCCAGGGACCCTTCCTCCTCCTCCCTGCCTATTTACTGACACAATCCCATATATCTATCCCATACATGCTTGAAGCCCCCTACTGTTTTCATCGCCACCAGGTGACAATGACCTCAGCTTCTGAACAGCTTTAGGGCCAAACGATCTGTTAAGGTCAAAGGTCATGTTCAAATGCGAATGTCCCCATTTTTGAAGAAAAGAGTGGCATGAATTTTAATTTTATGTTGGAGTGCTGCATAATTTGGATCTACTGATGCCTTTTACAGGCAACTGGGGTCCCTCTTTAAGTCATATTATAGGTCAGGCTGGGGTTAACATTGGTAAACAGTTCCAACGTGTACTGCTCTGGCCCTCAGCAGTATTTACAACTGCAAACTGTTACATCTTTGCTTTGCATTGTTGTGGAAATGCATCTGGTGACAGACTCTGAAGAAATTGTTTTATTTAATTAATTAACTGGCTGCCCTCCTAACACTGAGTTCATTTATGTTTCGGATATTGTCAAATGCTGTTCACCACACTTTGAAAGCTCCCATCTTTTCTGTTGGTCCTGCAGGCACCGTTGAAGCTGCAAGCATTCACATTACAGTTTAACGTTCCACCTGGCATGCTTGCCATATGGACAGCCTGTTTTAGTGGCCTGAACCATGGACAGCAGTGGCCCCAACACTGAGCCCAAAGTACAACTCCACTCGGAGTAGTACCCATCCCCCACCCCCTGCTTCCTGCCCTCAAGCCAACTAGTATTCAATTTTGAGTCTGTCTCATGTACACTGCACCGGTGTTCTTTCCCCAGAAGCTTGTCATGTGTCACAGTATTAAATACTTTGCTGAAATCCAAACAGACTACACCCACTGCCATGCCCCTGTCCACCTTCCTGGTTATCCACTCATCAGGTTTTGTTTAGCATAATCTGTCCCTCATAAAGGCATGCTGAGAGGGGGCAGGAATCGTGACCTCAACCAAGCGCTTTGTTATTCTGTCCTTGAAAATGGCTTCCAGAACCTTGCCCAGCACTGATTACAGACTAACTCACCTGTATTTACTCAGGTCTGAACTTACCCTCTTCTTAAAGATGTGGATCACAGCTGTCACATTCCAGTCATCCAGCACTACACCTCTCCAGTCAGACTCCTTAAAGATCCCCTGACACCACTGGGAAAACTTTGAAAAAATGCAAGATCTGGATACTGTTTGGCTCAAATTTTATATATTTTCTGCAAATGTGTCCTCCCTTTCCTTATCACTGAGGAAAGTTATGTGAAAACAGGATCTCTGCCCACTATATGTCACCTTCTCTGGCAGCTTGTCTACCCCTGACATCATAGTCTCTTGATTATGACATTATAATTATCTCCTTAGCAACAGCTTGTGATGTCATAAATAGAATTGCGATGTCAGGTGTAGACAAACAGATAGGGGAGAGAGCCTGTTTTCATGCACATGTCCTTAGTAATAAGGAATAATGGATGAGAAATACTCAAAAATGTTAAATAAAAGCTGAACTGGGTCTAAATATTACAGTTTTAAAAATCTGGTCCAGTGGGGTTATGGGCTCTTTAAAGATTGCAACAACTTTATCAGCTGGAATGTTATCCCTGCTCATGCTGTATAACCTGTAACTTCCATAATGCTGAAACAGGTCCACCTTGTAAACAGGGCTATTTCATGCCCTAATGGTGTCACTGTCATCAAAACCTGTCTAACAATAAAGATTTTTACTACTAATACTATAACCCTCAATGCCATCCTCCCTCAGAAATCTGTCTAGCCTTGCTTTGAATGTCTGAACCGTGCTAGGGGTGTGCACCAGGGGCACAGAAAAGATGGAACTGGAGAGTTGGGCACCAGAGATTTGGGCTCGGGAAAGTTTGGAACTGGACAGTGTGGCACAGGAAGCTTTGTCACAAGTGAGTGTGTGGACATTTGGTTACAGTTGTTGTGGCACCTTCCTGTAGTTTGACACGTCCCCCTCACCCCCCCCCCCGTAGTTCTTGGGTTGAAGTCCATGTGTGTGTGCCATCGAAGCATGCTGGCAGTGTAGTGTAGAGGTTAGAGTCACAAGCTGTGAATGGACTTGTTACATCCAGCAGACCTGGGTTCGATTCTTTCAACCTCTGTGTTTCTGAGGTTGTCAGTTTGATTTTTTTGCTGTGAGTGACTTAAATCACGTCACCCCCTGAGTTTAGAATAATAAATCTCCCCCGACTTTCTCCACCCCAAGTTGCATCCTCTCCAGAGTTTAAAATAATAACCTCCCGAGTTGCATCCCCCCAGAGTTGAGAATAGGAAATCTCCTCCCTCCTGACTTTCTCCTCCCCCCGAGTTGTATCCCCCCTTGGAGCCCAGAGTTTAGAATAGTAAATCCCCGACTTTCCCCCAGTTGCATCCACCTCGACAGTAAATCGTCCCTTGCACATTCAGTAGTTTGTGCTGTATTGGTGACACATGGTTGTTGCTGTCGGTGTTTTGTCTGCGTGTGAATTGACCACGACATTTTTGTTTTTGCAGTTTTATGGTGGACCCCACTTAATTGTTATTTCAGTGGGTGGGAGTAAATTTCCATGTTAGACATTGTGCCTAATTTTCCATTTCCGTGATGTCCAGTGCCGAACTTTCTTGGGATGAAGTTTTTGGTGCCGGAATTTCCAGTTCTGTCTTTTCCTACACCTGTGCACCAGGCTGGGCTGGAGATTTGGGCAGCCTAGTTTTGGCTGGTCTGGTTGGGGCAGACAGAATAAGACCTTTTCTGGTCCAACCCAGAACTGACACCAATGGGTGCAAATGATGCCCAATTCACCTCCTGCCTAGCCTCGGGTAATCAAGATGCTGGTCAACAAGGTGGGGGGGGATGAGTGACCTGCGCACTTGGTGTGCTACTGTAGAAGAAGGCAGACATTTTCATTGCAGGCTCTGCAAAAATAATTTGTGAACAGTCCTAGGAAGTATTTATTTAGAAGACAAACCTTATCAACCACATCCATTGTGCACCGGCCCACTGGTGCAGCAGTAGCGCTACCGCTTGCAATGCTAGCGACCCAGGTACGAGAACGAGCCTGGAGCATCAGAGAGCTGGTTGGGGTGAGGTTGGGTGAGCATCGTATGGACACCTCTCCTCCTTCAGGGTGAGAGGACTGTGAGCTCCCAGCATATGAGTGACACTCAGTGGAGACTGGGTGTACACCGGCCAGGAGAGCATGCAGTAGGGGCGGAGGCATGGGAGACATCTGCAAAACATGCAAGGGAGCATGAACATCCGTGCTCTGATGTCATCTACATCTGCACCTCCAGCAGAAACTACAAGTAAAAACACTTGGGGACAGCAGCAGGATGACGCTCCCTGGACACCCTCCCAAATGATGCCCCAGGTGTGAGCCTCATCTGGGGCCCTTGGTTGATCTCTGTCTTCTCCCCTGGGAAGCCCCACTGCATGGGGCAAGCTGGGACCACCCAGTCTAGGTGGCTTGCGGAGGATGTTGGGTGGGCTAGCCCAAGGGCTGAACAGGGGGTATATCCCTTGCTTGAACTGGAGAGATAAAAAGAGAGTTTAAAAAAAAAAATCCTTTGCGAGGGCTAAATTGTAGGGAAGAAGATCATAAATAATCAGCCCCTGAACCACATTAAAATAAGCAGCCTCTGTGAAGCAATTTGGGGGAAAGAAGCAGGTCAAAAAAGCTCTTGTGATGGATCATATAGAACAGCCCTTGTAAGGGCTAATATTGGTGGTGGGGCAGGCAGATCAAAAAAACAGCCCTCCCTAAGGGCTAATTTTGGGGGGGACAGGCAGATCAAAAAGAACAGCCTTGTGAAGACTAATTTTGGGTGGAGAAACAGAGTGTATACCAACAGTCCCTGTAAAGGCCAATTGAGGGGGAAACATAGGTCATTAATAAGCCCTTGTGACTTCTGATAGGGGGAAGCAGATTTAAAATAAAGATTCCTTAAAGGCCAAAAAGTGGGAGAAGCAGAATAAAAATAAACAGCCCTTGTGAGGGTTAATTGAAGCTTTAGCCCCAAATTAAAAAGCCTTTTACAGGGGCTATAGCCTGCCAGTTAGTCGCTTGCCTCACCCGTTGCCAGCCAGAAGTGTGGCACTGGTGCAGTACTTTGCCACAGTTTGTTGCCCCAAGGACTAGTTGCTTTGGTTATAGCATTTGTGTATTATTTCCATTATCAAATACATGGAGAATATCTGCTTGAAAAGGGTGTTATACAAGGAAATATTACCATCAGGAGGCTAATGACATCATGTAACAATGAGCCCACAGGGCTCCAACTTCTCCTGTTTCATCTCAAAATATTGGTTTGGTCCTCTACCCTCCTACCTCTCATCATTCCTCTCTCAAGTTACCCAGGCTCCATGTTCTGTCCGCTCCAGGGACCAGCGAACCTTCTCCATTCCTCATCCCCATTCTTCTGCAAGGCAATCTGCTTTCTCCTATCACTTCCCCACACTCTGGAACCAGCTCCCTTCTTCACTTCACCACTCCACTGCCTCAAGCTCATTCAAGCACCTGCTCAAACTCCTCCCACCCATCACCTGTACCTATTTTCAGTAGCAGGTCTTCCCTGTTTGTTTTAGTTGCACTGGGCCTAAGTTTTCTCACCGACCTATATCTGCCCCTGGGTGCACTGGGAGTTTGAGTTCTAGAATTTTGAATAAACTTTCTCCTAAATCTGTGCTTCAAATTGAATATGGTTTTGTACCTGTGAAGTATTTATTGAATTGTAATTTATGGCTGTACTTTCTTGCTGTACAATCATATGCTCTGTTTTGTTTCACTCCTGCTTTTTCTTTACCCCTGGTCACACCTGGAAAGAAGCTTCTGGTTAGTGTGCCCTTCCCGGTCACCAATTTTCAAATAAAGCAATAAATAAATATTCCCAAAGCACATCATAGGCCAAGGGCACTGAGAGGGTCACATTATTTTTATTATTCTTTTCCAAAAACAGGAAATTAATTGCGAAACAAACAACCCAACATTGTCACCTCAGCCAGTTTAAGCCCACTAACTGCAGCTGAGGGTGGTGCCCCCAAAAATGCCATCTCAGTGACACCATTGGTGCTCCGAGATCACGTCACAGTAGTTCCTTGCTTTTTAGGCTTTGTGCTTAAACCTTAAAGGGACACTGTCGGCTTTTAGCTGATCTCTATAACCCCAGTTAAAAACGATACCAGCATATACATTTATTACTGCACATCCTATTCACGGTTCCTGTTTATTTTAAAAGGTGAATTTATAGACGTTTCTTTCATAATTTTAGCATTTACCTATCCTGAGTCAAATCTTGGGTGGCCGGCTGGCCTGACAAGTGCACTTCTAACATGGTGCAGAAGCGTCAGTAAACTGGTGCATGAACGAGTTTGGATTTTTTGAAGGCATGTAAGTTAAAATGATTTTTAAACAGAGGACACTTTCCTGAACATTATATAGAAACATAGAAGTTGTCAGGAGATAAGGACCTCTTGGCCCATCTAGTCTGCCCTATGTACCCTACCTAATGTGCCACCGCAGACCCTACTCAATCTCCAGTCTTCTCCCCCACTTTTCTTTACTTCTAAGGTCCCCTTGTGTCTATCCCATGCATGCTTGAATCCTGTTACCATTTTAGCACCCACCATCTCTGCTGAGAGGATGTTCCAGGTGTTACAAAGGCATGACAACATGACTGCACTGCTGCAACAAGCACTCTGACATGTTTAATTCATTATCTGATATACCATGAAGCCATGACTCCAGGCATGCACATGCAGGTAAGTACTAAAAATATGTGCCCGTTTAGTTGATGCATTAATGTAGTGTTCTGCAATATACAGTATAATTTATCTATCTGTCTATCTATCTGTCTATCTATCTATCTATCTATCTATCTATCTATCTATCTATCTATACATACATAGGCACATACTTTATAGCAGGTTATATTCGATGTAAAATATTTATAGCTATATTCGCTGAAGTGATAATCGCACTAAAATAAAATGGTGTTAATTGGTCAAAATTGCATATTTTCAATGGACACAAATTAGGAACTAACTGCGGAGCGTGAAATTAAATTTGCACAGTTGTGGCCGATTAGTGCCATGCGCTAAATTTAACTTGCGCAATAATAAACAGTTCTACAGTACTCAAAACAGAATGGTAATATTAAATGCACTCTGAAATAGAAAACAGAGTTAGAAATGATGTTTCGACCATAGGTCTTCTTCAGGAGTTATCTAAAAGACAAAAAAGCAAAGTTTTCTTTTTCTCTTTTAGATAATCCCTGGAGAAGACCTATGGTCCAAACATTGATTCTAACTACTGTGGTGGAACACTACAGGCAGAGCCATGCTGATGATCTACTGCACAGTCAGGGACTGTCACCGTCAGATATGTAGGTGTTGCACAGTATGCCCCCACCTACCAGACATTTCAGTACACTGTTCCATCATGGTAGTGTATGGCGGCAGGGCCAGAGTGTCCATATTCCATTATCTGTGTTAGTGGCTCCTTTAAATGCCATGTGCCAGACCTCATTATGGCACCTACCTATTGGGGTGCCCTACCCACCTACCATAGCTAGTACGGCACCTGTAGCAGCAGAATGGCAGTACACAGGAAGGTGTGCATCACGGGCAGGTGGCCCTGCTCAGGGGTATGTCCCTGTCCCCCAACAGCACTTCATATCATGCAGGCATGGACTGTCACCACATGTCAGGGAGTTTGCATGATGTAAGACATCTGGTAGGGCTGGTGGCATCATTGGGTCTGGGACACAGTTAGTTCCTGAATACTTCAGCTTACTCTGCGGCAGGTCTGTAGAAATGTTCACAGCATAACTGCCTTGGTGCTACCACTGTACCCTGCTAAACCTTACTGTGCCAATGTCACCCACTACATCACCCTTCCAGGCCCCCCCAACATCGTGGATCTGGGCCGGTGATGCGCCAGGTGGGGGGGGCTTGATGGTACCCTTCGTCAAACTCCTCTGGTGCACCAAATCTTTGCTGCACCACTCTGACTGTGGCAACTCTAGGGAACTTTGGCGCAGGAACTCCCACTGTACTAATATCAGGCGCTGGGTACCTGGCACACGTGGAGTTTGTCACAGCCAGGGATTGGTGCACCATGTGCTGATCCAACAGCTCTCTGAAAATCGAGCCCATGACATCAGTTTAGCAGAATTCTAGAATGAAGCTTTCCTTTGCAGGTTTCCACTCAACTGAGGTCACAGGGTTCTGGAACAGATAAGTAATAAAAATGCAACATTGGGATAGAAAAGCACAATACAGTATTAACAAAAGGCCCTAAATAAGGAGAAAATAGGTCTATTTCAAAACAAACACTCAAAATATTGCACTTGGGGTATTAAGAATTATTTGTTGCTATATTTGCCCTTGTACAAAAAGATGAACAAAATGGGTGATTTTATACCTTTTATTACACTAACAAGAGAGCCACAGAATGTTTTAACCTTTTGAACTACACAGAGTTCTTCATCAGAACAAACTCTGGTCAGGGCCAATACAGCTGCAAAATGATGGCATTGATGCAGCGGAAAAAAGTGAGAAGCTGCTTCAAACTGGAGGAATGCTGAAGAATTCATCGATAAGTGTACAGGTGTGGATGTGCAGGGCACTTTGGGCTGTGTGCTATGGGAAGACTCTGTCCACCTACAGAAGGGTAGGACCTGGCACATTGATTCTTTACGCATTCACTCATTACACATTCAGTAAACATTCACTCTTCACACACTGACAATTCACACATTCACTCTTCACAGATTCAGTCTTCGTGCATTCCATCTGTACACATTAAGTCTTGGCACATTCACTCTTTTTTTAGTTTTGACACCAAATTTTCAAGATAGTAATTTTATGACTGGCCTTATAAACATGACATGTGGCATTTATAGTATATTGACCAAAATGTCATTTTGTGCCAAAAGTGCAAAAAGACATCCGTTCAGGATGTAAAAAATTACATCTGCCATGTTTATGGGTGGTGCGGAAAAATGGGTATGTTGAAAGTTTGGAATCAAAATATTGAAAATTAGCAAATTTATGAGTGACTGTTAATATGCTGCAACATTCCATCATAAGCTGGACATTTTACTGTATTTCTACACCAGAATTTCAGCATAGCCTCCTTATTGACCCACTTCATGAACCCCATAGGTGAAAGTTTTCAAACCCCTGCTAAAATGTGATTCCGCACCACTGAAACATCATTCAGCGCCACAGGTATGAAAACACATTTTAGCCAGGATTTGAAAAATGACAGCTGTCACATTCATGAGGAATTGGGAAAAATGGCTATGCTGAAAATTTGGAATCAAAATATTCAAAATTGCTAAAGTTATGAGCAAAACGAAAAATTTAGGTGTACAGTATGCTCATAACATTGTCATTTTTACATATTTTTACCTGAAATTTTCAACAGAGCCTTCTTATGACCCCGACTCATGAACAACAGATGAAAATTGTCAAATCCTGCCCATAAGGTGATTTTTACCAAGTGAATGTGAAATTGACTGATGTGCATAAGTCCACCAGCATTGATCATGAGGTGGGGTGCCAAACAGAACATGTTGTAAATCTGGGGTCAAAATATACAAAAAGGATAAAGTTATGCATCAAAGTTCAAAACCCCACAGAAATACATTGAACCGTGCCTACCTTAGTTTATCATATTGAAGCTTCCAGTTCCAGCAGTGATATGTGTCTTTGAACAGAGAGAGGATCTTCACCATGGGACCTGTTCAGCTGAGTGAGGGTGTGGTGGTGTGTGTGTGTGTGTGTGTGTGCGGTGACTGCTGAGTGGGAGATCGGGGTGGCATGGGTCAGAATGGTGAGGGACCATTTTCTAACAGGTTTAAAGACAAAAAAAATTGGGAGATGATTTCTTTTTTTACAACTGAGCTGACATTGTGAAAAGCAATATGGGGACAGTGATCAGAGGGTGGGGGTGCCACTAGACAACAGGAAAAAATTACTATACAATGGGGATGGTGATCAGAGGATGGGGGGTGCAACTAGACACCAAGAAAACATTACTATATAACAGGGATGGTGATCGGAGGATGGGGGGTGCCACTAGCCACCAGGGAAGCATTACTATACACAGAAATGGTGACTAGAGGGTGGGAGGTGTCAGTAGACACCATGGAAGCATTATTATGCAATGGGGATGGTAATTATAGGGAGGGAGTGCCACTAGACACCACAGAAACATTACTATACAACAGGAATCCTGATCGGAGGATGGGGGTGCCACTAGACACCAAGAAAGCATCACCATTCAACAGGGATGGCGACTGTAGGGTTAAGGAGTGTCAGTAGACACCACAGAAGCATTACTATGCAATGGGGATGGTATTGAAGGGTGGGGTGCCACTAGACACCAGAGAGACATTACTATACAACAGGGATGGTGACTAGAGGATGGAGGGTGCTACTAGACAGCAGAGAAACATTACTATACAATGGGTATGGTGATCAGAGGATGGGGGTGCCACTAGACACCAGGGAAACATTACTATACAACAGGGAAGGTCATCAGAGAATGGACAGTGCCACTAGACACCATGGAAGCATTACTATGCAATGGGGATGGTGATAGTATGGTGGGGGGTGCCAATAGACACAAGAGAAACATTACTATAGAACAGGGATGGTGATAGGAGGATGGGGTGTGCCACCAGACACCGGAGAAACATTACTATAGAACAGGGATGGTGATCGGAGGATGGGGTGTGCCACTAGACACCAGAGAAACTTTAGTATACAACAGGGTTGGTGATCGGAGAATGGGAGGTGCCACTAGACACCAGAAAATCATTACTATACAACGGGGATGGTGATCAGAGGATGGGGAGCCACTAGACCCCAGGGAAACATTACTATACAACAGGGATGGTGATCGGAGTATGAGGGTGCCACTAGACACCATGGAAGCATCACTATCTATTTATTTTATTTTATTTTATTTATTAGATCACATTATTATACAACAGGGATGGTGATTGGAGGATGGAGGGGTGCCACTAGACACCACAGAAGCCTTACTATGCAACAGGGATGGTGATCGTAGGGTGGGGGGTGCCACTAGACACCAGGGAAGCATTACTATACAATGGGGATGGAGATTGTAGGGTGCAGTGCCACTAGACACCAGGGAAACATTACTATAAAATAGGGATGATGATTGGAGGATCAGGGGTGCCACTAGACACTAGGAAAGCATTACTATATAATGGGGATAGTTATCAGATGATGGGGGTGCCCAGAAGACACCAGGGAAACAATACTATACAACAGGGATGGTGATTGGAGGATTGGGGTGCCACTAGACACCAGGGAAGCATTACTATACAACAGGGATATGATCAGAGGATAGTGGGTGCCACTAGACACCAGAGAAACATTACTATACAACAGGGCTGGTGATCAGAGGATGGGGGGTGCCACTAGACACCAGGTAAACATTGCTTTACAACAGGGATGGTGATCAGAGGATGGGGGATGCCAGCAGACACCAGAGAAACATTACTATACAACAGAGATGGTGATTGGAGGATGGGGAGTGCCACTAGACACCAGGGAAGCATTAGTATACAACAGGGATGGTAATCAGAGGGTGGGGGGTGCCCCTAGACACCAGATAAACATTACTATACAACAGGGATGGTGATTGGAGGATGGGAGGTGCCACTAGACACCAGGGAAACATTACTATACAATGGGGATGGTGATAGGAGGATGGGGGGTGCCTATAGACACCAGGGAAACATTATTATACAACAAGGATGGTGATCATAGAGTGGGGGGGTGACAGTAGACACCAGAGAAACTTAACTATAAAACAGGGATGGTGATCAGAGGATGGGGGTTGCCACTAAACACCATGGAAGCATTACTATGCAATGGGGATGGTGATCGGAGGGTGGGGGGTGCCACTAGACACCAGAGAAACATTACTATACAACAGGGCTGGAGATCAGAGGATGGTGAGTGCCACTGGACACCAGAGAAACATTACTATACAACAGGGCTGGTGATCAGAGGATGGGGGGTGCCACTAGACACCAGGTAAACATTGCTTTACAACAGGGATGGTGATCAGAGGATGGGGGGTGCCAGTAGACACCAGAGAAACATTACTATACAACAGGGATGGTGATTGGAGGATGGGGGGGTGCCACTAGACACCTGGGAAGCATTAGTATACAACAGGGATGGTGATCAGAGGGTGGGGGGTGCCACTAGACACCAGGGAAACATTACTATACAACAGGGATGGTGATCGGAGGGTGGGGGTGCCACTAGACACCAGGGAAGAATTACTATACAACAGGGATGGTAATCAGAGGGTGGGGGGTAACCCTAGACACCAGAAAAACATTACTATAAAACAGGGATGGTGATTGGAGGATGGGGGGGTGCCACTAGACACCAGGGAAGCATTACTATACAATGGGGATGGTGATAGGAGGATGGGGGATGCCAATAGACACCAGGGAAACATTATTATACAACAAGGATGGTGATCGGAGGGTGGGGGTGCTACTAGACACCATGGCAGCATTACTATACAACAGGGATTGTGATCGGAGGGTGGGGGTGCCACTAGACACCAGGGAAGAATTACTATACAACAGGGATGGTAATCAGAGGATGGGGGTGCCACTAGACACCAGGGAAGCATTACTATACAACAGGGGTGGTGATCAGAGGGTGGGGGTGCCACTAGACACCAGGGAAGAATTACTATACAACAGGAATGGTACTCAGAGGGCGGGGGGGTGCCCCTAGACACCAGAAAAACATTACTATACAACAGGGATGGTGATTGGAGGATGGGGAGTGCCACTAGACACCACGGAAGTCTTAATATGCAACAGGGATGGCGATCGTAGGGTGGGGGGTGCCCCTAGACACCAGAAAAACATTACTATAGAACAGGGATGGTGATTGGGGGATGGGGTGTGCCACTAGAAACCAGAGAAACATTCCTATAGAGCAGGGATGGTGATCGGAAGATGGGGCGTGCCACTAGACACCAAAGACACATTACTATAGAACAGGGATGGTGATTGGAGGATGGGGTGTGCCACTAGACACCAGGGAAACATTACTATACAATGGGGATGGTGATTGGAGGATGGGGTGCCACTAGACCCCAGAGAAACATTACTATACAACAGGGATGGGGATCGGAGGATGGTGGGTGCCACTAGACACCATGGAAGCATTACTATTTATTTATTTTATTTTATTCATTAGATCATTGGTTTACAGACCTTTGAGTCATAGACTGATTTATAAAGGCACCTCGTCAAGAGAGCAATACATCATAGCAAACAGACAGTAGAGTACATAACGCTTAGATTAAAAAAGCAACCAGTGTTACAGGCATTCACTGGTGGTACATGCTTGGTAATAGGTAGATCACAGTACTCATAATATAGGTAAATGAGTACCACGTCAGGCAGTAACCGGAGTTATTTTATTACAATAGTCAGCAGATGTTGCAATCGGGATGGTGATTGTAGGGTGGAGGGTGCCACTAGACACCAGAGAAACATTACTGTATAACAGGGATGGTGATCGGAGGATAGAGTGTGCCACTAGACACCAGAGAAACATTGCTATACAACAGGGAGGGTGATCAGAGGATGGGGAGTGCCCCTAGATACCAGTGAAACATTACTATACAACGCGGAAGGTGAACGGAGGATGGGGGTGTCACTAGATACCAGGGAAGCATTACTATACATGAGGGATGGTGATCGGAGGGTGGGGAGTGCCACTCGACACCAGGGAAGAATTACTATACAATAGGGATGGTAATCGGAGGATGGAGGGTGTCACAAGACACCAGGGAAACATTACTATACAATAGGGCCACTAGATACCAGAAAAACTTTACTATACAACAGAGATGGTGATCGGAGGAGGGGGTGCCACTAGAGACCACGGAAGCCTTGATATGCAATGGGGATGGTGATCGTAGGGTGGGGGGTGCCACTAGACACCAGGGAAACATTAATATTCAACAGGGATGGTGATCAGAGGATGATGTGCCACTAGACACCTGGGAAGCATTACTATACAAAGAGGATAGTGATTTTAGGGTGCGGTGCCACTAGACACCAGGGAAATATTACTACAGAATAGGGATGGTGATTGGAGGATCAGGGGTTCCACTAGACACCAGGAAAGCATTACTATATAATGGAGATGGTGATCGAGGATGGTGGTGCCACTAGACACCAGGGAAACATTACTATACAACAGGGATGGTAACTGGAGGATGGGGGATGCCACTACACACCAGGGAAGCATTACTATACAATGGGGATAATGATTGGAGGATTGGGGGTGCCACTAGACACCAAGGAAGCATTACTATACAACGGGGATTTGATCGGAGGATAGGGGGTGCCACTAGACACCACAGAATCATTACTATGCAATAGGGATTGGATTTGTAGGGTGAAGGGTGCCACTAGACCCAAGAGAAACATTACTATACAACAGGGATGGTGATCGGAGGATGGAGGGTGCAACTGGACACCAGGAAGACATTACTATACAACAGGGATGGTGATCAGAGGATGGGGAGTGCTCCTAGATACCAGAGAAACATTACTACACCATGGGGAAGGTGATCGGAGGATGGGGGTGCCTCTAGGTACCAGAGAAACATTACTATATAAAGGGCATGGTAATCGGAAGATGGGGCTGCCACTAGACACCATGGAAGCATTACTATGCAATGGGGATGGTGATCGGAGGGTGGTAGGGTGCCACTTGACACCAGAGAAACATTACTATACAACAGGGCTGGTGATCAGAGGATGGTGAGTGCCACTGGACACCAGAGAAACATTACTATACAACAGGGCTGGTGATCAGAGGATGGGGGGTGCCACTAGACACCAGGTAAACATTGCTTTACAACAGGGATAGTGATCAGAGGATGGGGGGGTGCCAGTAGACACCAGAGAAACTTTACTATACACTAAGGATGGTGATTGAAGGATGGGGGTGCCACTAGACACCAGGGAAGCATTACCATACAACAGGTATGGTGATCAGAGGATAGGGGGTGCAACTAGACACCACAGAAGCATTACTATGCAATGGGGATGGTGATCAGAGGATGGGGCTTGCCACTAGACACCAGAGACACATTACTATACAACAGGCATGGTGATCGGAGGATGGGGGTGCCATTAGACATCAGGGAAGCATTACTATACAATGGGAATGGGGATTGGAGGATGGGGGGTGCCACTAGATACCCGGGAAGCATTAGTATACAACAGGGATGGTGATCAGAGGGTGGGGGGTGCCAATAGACACCAGGGAAACATTACTATACAACAGGGATGGTGATCGGAGGGTGGGGGTGCCACTAGACACCAGGGAAGAATTACTATACAACAGGGATGGTAATCAGAGGGTGGGGGGTGTCCCTAGATACCAGAAAAACATTACTATACAACAGTGAAGGTGATTGGAGGATGGGGGGTGCCACTAGACACCAGGGAAGCATTACTATACAATGGGGATGGTTATAGGAGGATGGGGGGTTGCCAGTAGACACCAGGGAAACATTATTATACAACAAGGATGGTGATCGGAGGGTGGGGTGCTACTAGACTCCATGGCAACATTACTATACAACAGGGATTGTGATCGGAGGGTGGGGGTGCCACTAGACACCAGGGAAGCATTACTATACAACAGGGATGGTGATCAGAGGGTGGAGGTGCCACTAGACACCAGGGAAGAATTACTATACAACAGGGATGGTACTCAGAGGGCGGGGAGGGTGCCTCTAGACACCAGAAAAACATTACTATACAACAGGGATGGTGATTGGAGGATGGGGGTTGCCACTAGACACCATGGAAGCCTTACTATGCAACAGGGATGGCGAACGTAGCATGGGGGGTGCCACTAGACACCAGGGAAGCATTACTATACAATGGGGATGGAGATCGTAGGGTGCGGTGCCACTAGACACCAGGGAAACATTACTATAGAATAGGGATGATGACTGGAGGATCAGTGGTGCCACTAGACACCAGGAAAGCATTACTATATAATGGGGATAGTGATCAGAGGATGGGGTGCCCAGAAGACACCAGGGAAACATTACTATACAACAGGGATGGTGATTGAAGGATTGGGGTGCCACTAGACACCAGGGAAGCATTACTATACAACAGGGATATGATCAGAGGATAGGGGGTGCCACTAGACACTAGGGAAGCATTACAATACAATGGGAATGGTGATCGTAGGGTGGGGGTTGCTACTAGACACCAGGGAAGCATTACTATACAACAGGAATGATGATCAGAGGGTGGAGGTGCAACTAGACACCAAGAAAACATTATTATACAACAGGAATGGTGATCAGAGGATGGGGTGCCACTAGACACCACAGAAGCATTACTATGCAATGGGGATTGCATTTGTAGGGAGAAGGGTGCCACTAGACACCAGGGAAACATTATTTTACAACAGGGATGGTGATCAGAGGATGGGGGTGCCACTAGACACCAGAGAAAAATTACTAAACAACAGGGATGGTGATCAGAGAATGGGGAGTGCCACTAGACACCAGGGAAACATTCTATACAACAGGGATGGTGATGAGAGGATGGCAGGGTGCCACTAGACACCACAGAAGCATTACTATGCAATGGGGATGGTGATCGAGGATGGGTGCCACTAGACACCAGAGAAACATTATTATACAACAGGGATGATGATCGGAGGATGGGGTTGCCACTAGACACCAGGAAGCATTACTATACAACAGGGATGGTGATTGAAGGGTGAGGGGTGCCATTAGACACCACAGTAGCATTACTATGCAATGGGGATGGTGATCGTAGGGTGGGAGTTGCCACTAGACACTAGATAAACATTACTATACAACAGGGATGGTGATCGGAGGATGGGGGTTGCCACTATACACCAGAGAAACATTACTATACAACAGGGAAGGAGATCGGAGGATGGGAGTGTCACTAGACGCCAGGGAAGCATTACTATACAATGGGAATGGTGATTGGAGGATGAGGGGTGCCACTAGACACCAGGGAAACATTACTATACAACAGGGATGGTGAGCAGAGGATGGAGGGTGCCACTAGACACCAGGGAAACATTACTATACAACAGGGATGGTGATCAGAGGATGGAGGGTGGCACTAGACACCAGGAAAACATTACTATACAATGGGGATGGCGATCGTAGGGTGGGGGGTGCCACTAGACACCAGAGAAGCTTTACTATAAAACAGGAATGGTGATCAGAGGATGGAGGGTGCCACTAGACAGCAGAGAAACATTACTATAGAAAAAGGATGGTGATCGAGGATGGGGTGCACTAGACACCAGGGAAACATTACTATACGATGGGGATGGTGATCGGAGGATGGGGGATGCCACTAGACACCATGGAAGTATACTATTTATTTATTTTATTTCATTTATTAGATCATTAGTTTACAGACCTTTGAGTCATAGACTCATTTACAAAGGCACCTCGTCAAGAGAGGAATACATCACAGCAGACAAACAGTACAGTACATAATGCTTAGAATAAAAAAGCAACCAGTGTTACAGGCATTCACTGGTGGTACACACTTGGTAACAGGCAGATCACAGTAGTCATAATATAGGTAAATGAGTACCACGTCAGGTAGTAACCAGAGATATTTTATTACATTAGTCTGCAGATGTTGCAAAGGGGATGGTGATCGTAGGGTGGGGGGCTCAACTAGGCACCAGGGAAACATTACTATACAATGGGGATGGTGATCAGAGAATGGAGGGTGCCACTAGACACCAGAGAAACATTACTATATAACAGGGATGGTGGCCGGAGGATGGGGGTGCCACTAGACACCACAGAAGCATTACTATTCAATGGGGATGGTGATCGTAAGGTGGGGGGTGCCATTAGACACCAGAAAAACATTAATATACAACAGGGATGGTGATCGGAAGATGGGGGATGGCACTAGACACCAGGGAAACATTGCTCTACAACAGGGATTGTGATCAGAGGATGTGGGGGGGGTGACACTAGACACCAGACAAATATTACTATACAACAGGGATGGTGATCAGAGGGTGGGGGCTGCCACTAGACACCACAGAAGCATTACTATTCAATGGGGATGGCGATCGTAAGGTGGGGGGTGCCATTAGACACCAGAAAAACATTAATATACAACAGGGATGGTGATCGGAAGATGAGGGATGGCACTAGACACCAGGGAAACATTGCTCTACAACAGGGATTGTGATCAGAGGATGGGGGGGTGACACTAGACACCAGACAAATATTACTATACAACAAGGATGGTGATCGGAGGGTGGGTTGCTACTAGACTCCATGGCAACATTACTATACAACAGGGATTGTGATTGGAGGGTGGGGGTGCCACTAGACACCAGGGAAGAATTACTATACAACAGGGATGGTAATCAGAGGATGGGGGGTGCCACTAGACACCAGGGAAGCATTACTATACAACAGGGATGGTGATCAGAGGGTGGGGGTGCCACTAGACACCAGGGAAGAATTACTATACAACAGGGATGGTACTCAGAGGGTGGGGGGTGCCTCTAGACACCAGAAAAACATTACTATACAACAGGGATGGTGATTGGAGGATGGGGGTTGCCACTAGACACCATGGAAGCCTTACTATGCAACAGGGATGGCGAACGTAGCATGGGGGGTGCCACTAGACACCAGGGAAGCATTACTATACAATGGGGATGGAGATCGTAGGGTGCGGTGCCACTAGACACCAGGGAAACATTACTATAGAATAGGAATGATGACTGGGAGGATCAGGGGTGCCACTAGACACCAGGAAAGCATTACTATATAATGGGGATAGTGATCAGAGGATGGGGTGCCCAGAAGACACCAGGGAAACATTACTATACAACAGGGATGGTGATTGAAGGATTGGGGTGCCACTAGACACCAGGGAAGCATTACTATACAACAGGGATATGATCAGAGGATAGGGGGTGCCACTAGACTAGTACTAGGGAAGCATTACAATACAATGGGAATGGTGATCATAGGGTGGGGTTTGCTACTAGACACCAGGAAAGCATTACTATACAACAGGAATGATGATCAGAGGGTGGAGGTGCAACTAGACACCAAGGAAACATTATTATACAACAGGAATGGCGATCAGAGGATGGGGTGCCACTAGACACCACAAAAGCATTACTATGCAATGGGGATTGCATTTGTAGGGAGAAGGGTGCCACTAGACACCAGGGAAACATTATTTTACAACAGGGATGGTGATCAGAGGATGGGGGTGCCTCTAGACACCAGAGAAAAATTACTAAATATCAGGGATGGTGATCAGAGAATGGGGGGTGCCACTAGACACCAGGGAAACATTCTATACAACAGGGATGGTGATGAGAGGATGGCAGGGTGCCACTAGACACCACAGAAGCATTACTATGCAATGGGGATGGTGATCAGAGGATGGGGGTGCCACTAGACACCAGAGAAACATTATTATACAACAGGGATGGTGATCGGAGGATGGGGGTTGCCACTAGACACCAGGGAAGCATTACTATACAACAGGGATGGTGATTGAAGGGTGAGGGGTGCCATTAGACACCACAGTAGCATTACTATGCAATGGGGATGGTGATCGTAGGGTGGGAGTTGCCACTAGACACTAGATAAACATTACTATACAACAGGGATGGTGATCGGAGGATGGGGGTTGCCACTATACACCAGAGAAACATTACTATACAACAGGGAAGGAGATCGGAGGATGGGAGTGTCACTAGACACCAGGGAAGCATTACTATACAATGGGAATGGTGATTGGAGGATGAGGGGTGCCACTAGACACCAGGGAAACATTACTATACAACAGGGATGGTTAGAAGAGGATGGAGGGTGCCACTAGACACCAGGGAAACATTACTATACAACAGGGATGGTGATCAGAGGATGGAGGGTGGCACTAGACACCAGGAAAACATTACTATACAATGGGGATGGCGATCGTAGGGTGGGGGGTGCCAATAGACACCAGAGAAGCTTTACTGTAAAACAGGGATGGTGATCAGAGGATGGAGGGTGCCACTAGACACCAGAGAAACATTACTATAGAAAAAGGATGGTGATCGGAGGATGGGGTGTGCCACTAGACACCAGGGAAACATTACTATACGATGGGGATGGTGATCGGAGGATGGGGGATGCCACTAGACACCATGGAAGTATACTATTTATTTATTTTATTTCATTTATTAGATCATTAGTTTACAGACCTTTGAGTCATAGACTCATTTACAAAGGCACCTCGTCAAGAGAGCAATACATCACAGCAGACAAACAGTACAGTACATAATGCTTAGAATAAAAAAGCAACCAGTGTTACAGGCATTCACTGGTGGTACACACTTGGTAACAGGCAGATCACAGTAGTCATAATATAGGTAAATGAGTACCACGTCAGGTAGTAACCAGAGATATTTTATTACATTAGTCTGCAGATGTTGCAAAGGGGATGGTGATCGTAGGGTGGGGGGCTCAACTAGGCACCAGGGAAACATTACTATACAATGGGGATGGTGATCAGAGAATGGAGGGTGCCACTAGACACCAGAGAAACATTACTATATAACAGGGATGGTGGCCGGAGGATGGGGGTGCCACTAGACACCACAGAAGCATTACTATTCAATGGGGATGGCGATCGTAAGGTGGGGGTGCCATTAGACACCAGAAAAACATTAATATACAACAGGGATGGTGATCGGAAGATGGGGGATGGCACTAGACACCAGGGAAACATTGCTCTACAACAGGGATTGTGATGAGAGGATGTGGGGGGGTGACACTAGACACCAGACAAATATTACTATACAACAGGGATGGTGATCAGAGGGTGGGGGCTGCCACTAGACACCACAGAAGCATTACTATGCAATGGGGATAGTGATCGTAGGGTGGGGGTTGCCACTAGACACCAGGTAAACATTACTATACAACAGGGATGGTGATCGGAGGATGGGGGTACCACTAGACAACAGGGAAGCAATACTATACAAAGGGAATCGTGATCGGAAGATGGGGGTGCCACTACACACCAGTAAACATTACTATACAACAGGAATGGTGATTGGAGGATGGGGGGTGCCGCTAGACACCAGAGAAACATTACTATACAACAGGGATGGTGATCAGAGAATGGGGAGTGCCACTATACACCAGGGAAGCATTAGTATACTAAAGGGATGGTGATTGGAGGGTGGGGGGTGCTACTAGACACCACAGAAGCATTACTGTGCAATGGGCATGAGGATCGTTAGGGTGGGGGTTGCCACTAGACACCAGAGAAAAATTACTATACAACAGGGATGGTGATCAGAGGATGGGGGATGCCACTAGACACCAGAGAAACATTACTATACAACAGGGATGGTGATCGGATGATGGGGGTGCCACTAGACTCCAGGGAAGAATTACTATACAATGGGAATGGTGATCGGAGGATGGAGGGTGCCACTAGACACCAGGGAAACATTACTATACAACAGGGATGGTGATTGGAGGATTGGGTGTGCCACTAGACACCAGAAAAACATTACTATAGAACAGGGATGGTGATCGGAGGATGGGGTGTACCACTAGACCCCAGGGAAACATTACTATGCAACAAGGATGGTGATCAGAGGATGGGGGTGCCACTAGACACCATAGAAGCATTACAATTTATTTATTTTATTTTATTTATTAGACCATCGGTTTACTGATCTTTGAGTCATAGACTCATTTACAAAGGCACCTCGTCAAGAGAGCAATACATCACAGCAAACGAACAGTACACGCTTAGATTAAAAAAGTAACCAGAGTTACAGGCATTCACTGGTGGTGCACGCTTGGTAATAGTTAGATCACAGTAGTCATAATATAGGTACATGAGTACCACATCAGGTAGTAACCAGAGATATTTTATTACATTAGTCAGCAGATGTTGCAATGGGGATGGCTATCGTGGGAGGGGGGTGCCACCAGACACCAGAGAAACATTACTATAGAACAGGGATGGTGATAGGAGGATGGGGTGTGCCACTAGACACAAGAGAAACATTACTGTAGAACAGGGATGGTGATAGGAGGATGGGGTGTACACCAGATACCGGAGAAACATCACTATAGGACAGGGATGGTGATCGGAGGATGGGGTGTGCCACTAGACACCAGAGAAACTTTAGTATACAACAGGGCTGGTGATCAGAGAATGGGAGGTGCCACTAGACACCAGAGAAACATTACTATACAACAGGGCTGGTGATCAGAGGATGGTGAGTGCCATTGGACACCAGAGAAACATTACTATATAACAGGGCTGGTGATCAGAGGATGGAGGGTGCCACTAGACACCAGGTAAACATTGCTTTACAACAGGGATGGTGATCAGAGGATGGGGGGGTGCCAGTAGATACCAGAGAAACATTACTATACAACAGGGATGGTGATTGGAGGATGGGGGGTGCCACTAGACACCAGGAAAGCATTACTATACAACAGGGATGGTGATCAGAGGGTAGGGGGATGCGACTAGACACCACAGAAGCATTACTATGCAATGGAGATGGTGATCAGAGGATGGGGCTTGCCACTAGACACCAGAGACATATTACTATACAACAGGGATGGTGATTGGAGTATGGGGGTGCCATTAGACACCAGGGAAGCATTGCTATACAATGGGAATGGAGATCGGAGGATGGGGGTGCCATTAGACACCAGGGAAACATTACTATACAAAGGGGATTTGATCGGAGGATAGGGGGTGCCACTAGACACCACAGAAGCATTACTATGCAATAGGGATTGGATTCGTAGGGTGAAGGGTGCCACTAGACCCCAGAGAAACATTACTATACAACAGGAATGGTGATCAGAGGATGGGGAGAGCCCCTAGATACCAGAGAAACATTACAATACCATGGGGATGGTAATCGGAGGATGGGGGTGCCACTAGACCCCAGGGAAGCATTACTACACAACAGGGATGGTGATCTGAAGGTGGGGGGTGCCACTAGACACCAGGGAAACATTACTATGCAACAGGTATGGTGATCGGAGGAAGGGGGTGCCACTAGATACCAGGGAAGCATTACTATACAACAGGAATGGTGATCAGAGGATAGGGGGGTGCGACTAGACACCACAGAAACATTACTATGCAATGGGGATGGTGATCAGAGGATGGGGCTTGCCACTAGATAGCAGAGAAACATTACTACACAACAGGGATGGTGATCAGACGATGGAGGGTGCCACTAGACACCAGGGAAACATTACTATACAATGGGGATGGCAATCGTAGAGTGGGGGGTGACAGTAGACACCAGAGAAACTTAACTATAAAACAGGGATGGTGATCAGAGGATGGGGGTTGCCACTAGACACCAGAGAAACATTACTATAGAACAGGGATGGTGATTGGACGATGGGGTGTGCCACTAGACACCAGAGAAACAATACTATAGAAGAGGGATGGTGATCAGAGGATGGTGTGTGCCACTAGACACCAGAGAAACATTACTATAGAACAGGGATGGTGATCGAAGGATGGGGTGTGCCACTAGACACCAGCGAAACATTACTATACAATGGGGATAGTGATCGGAGGATGGGGTGCCACTAGACCCCAGGAAAATATTACTATACAACACTGATGGTGATCGGAGGATGGTGGGTGCCACTAGACACCATGGAAGCATTACTATTTATTTATTTTATTTTATTATTAGATCATCGGTTTACAGACCTTTGAGTCATAGACCATTTATAAAGGCACCTCGTCAAGAGAGCAATACATCACAGCAAACAAACAGTACAGTACATAACTGCTTAGATTAAAAGAGCAACCAGTGTTACAGGCATTCACTGGTGGTACACGCTTGTAATAGGTAGATCACAATACCATAATATAGGTACATGAGTACCACGTCAGGTAGTAACCAGAGTTATTTTATTACAATAGTCAGCAGATGTTGCAATGAGGATGGCGATCATGGGGGGGTGGGTGCCAATAGACACCAGAGAAACATTACTATAGAACAGGGATGGTGATCGGAGGATGGGGGGTGCCACTAGGCACCAGAGAAACATTACTATACAACAGGGATGGTGATCGGAGGATGGGGGTGCCACTAGACACCAGGGAAACATTACTATACAACAGGGATGGTGATCGGAGAAAGGGGCCTGCCACTAGACACCATGGAAGTATTACTATGCAATGGGGATGGTGATCAGATAATGGGGGTGCCAGTAGACACCAGAGAAACATTACTATAGAACAGGGATGGTGATCAAAGGATGGGGGTGCCACTAGACACCAGAGAAACATTACTATGCAACAGGGATGGTGATTGGATGGTGGGGGATGCCATTAGACACCAGAGAAACATTACTATACAACAGGGCTGGTGATCGGAGGATGGAGGATGCCACAAGACACCAGCGAAACATTGCTATACAACAGGGATGGTGATCATAGGATGGGGGGAGTGCCACTAGACACCAGAGAATCATTACTATACAACATGGATGGTGATCGGAGGATAGGGGGTGCCACTAGACACCACAGGACATTACTACTAGCAGGGATGGTGATTGAGGGTGGGGTTGCCACTAGACACCAGAGAAAAATTTCTGTACAGCAGGGATGGTGATCGTAGTGAGGGGGGTGCCATTAGACAACAGGGAAACTTTACTCTAAAACAGGGATGGTGATCAGAGGATGGAGGGTGCCACTAGACACCAGGGAAACATTACTATACTATAGGGATGGTGATCGTAGAGTGGCGGGTGCCTTTAGACAACAGAGAAACTTTACTATAAAACAGGGATGGTGATTGGAGGATGGGGGGTGCCACTACACACCGGAGAAACATTACTATAGAACAGGGATGGTGATTGGGGGATGGGGTATGCCACTAGACACCAGACAAACATTTGTATAGAACAGGGATGGTGATCAGAAGATGGGGTGTGCCACTAGACACCAGGGAAACATTACTATACAACGGGGATGGTGATTGGAGGATGGGGTGCCACTAGACCCCAGAGAAACATTACTATACAACAGGGATGGGGATCGGAGGATGGTGGGTGCCACTAGACACCATGGAAGCATTACTATTTATTTATTTTATTTTATTCATTAGATCATCGGTTTACAGACCTTTGAGTCATACACTCATTTATAAAGGCATCTCATCAAGAGAGCAATACATCATAGCAAACAAACAGTAGAGTACATAACGCTTAGATTAAAAAAGCAACCAGTGTTACAGGCATTGACTGGTGGTACACGCTTGGTAATAGGTAGATCACAGTACTCATAATATAGGTAAATGAGTACCACGTCAGGTAGTAACTGGAGTTATTTTAATACAATAGTCAGTAGAAGTTGCAATGGGGATGGCGATCGTAGGGTGGAGGGTGCCACTAGACACCAGAGAAACATTACTGTACAACAGGGATGGTGATCGGAGGATGGCTGGGTGCCACTAGATACCAATGAAACATTACTTTACAACGGGGAAGGTGAACGGAGGATGGGGGGGTGCCACTAGATACCAGGGAAGCATTACTATACATCAGGGCTGGTGATTGGAGGATGGGGGTGCCACTAGACACCAGGGAAGCATTACTATACATCAGAGATGGTGATTGGAGGGTGGGGAGTGCCACTAGACACCAGGCGAGAATTACTATACAATAGGAATTGTAATCGGAGGATGGAGGGTGTCACAAGACACCAAGGAAACATTACTATACAATAGGGATGGTGATCAAGGGTGGGGGGGTGCCACTAGACACCAGGGAAGCATTACTATACAACGGGGATGGTGATCGTAGGGATGGGGGCTACTAGACACCAGAGAAACATTACTATACAATAGGGATGGTGATTGGAGGATGGGGGTGCCACTAGACACCAGGGAACATTACTATTCAACAGGGATGGTGATCGGGGATGATGTGCCACTAGACACCAGGGAAGCATTACTATACAATGGGGATAGTGATCGAGGCGTGCCACTAGACACCAGGAAATATTACTATAGAATAGGGATGGTGATTGGAGGATCAGGGGTTCCACTAGACTCCAGGAAAGCATTACTATATAATGGAGATGGTGAATGGAGGATGGAGGTGCCACTAGACACCAGGAAACATTACTATACAACAGGGATGGTAACTGGAGGATGGGGGTGCCACTAGACACCAGGAAGCATTACTATACAATCAGGGATGGTGATCGGAGGGTGGGTGCCACTAGACCAGGAAGAATTACTATACAAAGGGATGTGATCGGAGGATAGGGGGTGCCACTAGACACCACAGAAGCATTACTATGCAATGGAGATTGGATTCGTAGGGTGAAGGGTGCCACTAGACCCCAGAGAAACATTACTATGCAACAGGGATGGTGATCCGAGGATGGGGGGTGTAACTAGACACCAGGAAGACATTACTACACAACAGGAATGGTGATCAGAGGATGGGGAGTGCCCCTAGATACCAGAAAAACGTTATGTTACCATGGGGATGGTGATCAGAGGATGGGGGTGCCTCTAGGTACCAGAGAAACGTTACTCTACAAAGGGGATGGTAATCGGAAGATGGGGGTGCCACTAGACACCAGGGAAACATTACTATACAATGGGGATGGTGATTGGAGGATGGGGTGCCACTAGACCCCAGAGAAACATTACCTTACAGCAGGGATGGGGATCGGAGAATGGTGGGTGCCACTAAACACCATGGAAGCATTACTATTTATTTATTTTATTTTATTCATTAGATCATTAGTTTGCAGACCTTTGAGTCATAGACTGATTTATAAAGGCACCTCGTCAAGAGAGCAATACATCATAGCAAACAAACAGTAGAGTACATAACGCTTAGATTAAAAAAGCAACCAGTGTTACAGACATTCACTGGTGGTACATGCTTGGTAATAGGTAGATCACAGTACTCATAATATAGGTAAATGAGTACCACGTCAGGTAGTAACCGGAGTTATTTTATTACAATAGTCAGCAGGTGTTGAAATGGGGATGGTGATCGAAGGGTGGAGGGCGCCACTAGACACCAGAGAAACATTACCGTATAACAGGGATGGTGATCGGAGGATAGAGGGTGCCACTAGACACCAGAGAAACATTACTATACAACGGGAAGGTGAGCGGAGGATGGGGTGCCACTAGATACCAGGGAACATTACTATACATCAGGGATGGTGATCGGAGGGATGGGGTGCCACTAGACACCAGGAAGCATTACTATACATCAGGGCTGGTGATCGGAGGATGGAGGTGCCACTAGACACCAGGGAAGAATTACTATACAATAGGGATGATAATCGGAGGATGGAGGGTGTCATAAGACACCAGGGAAACTTTATTATACAACAGGGATGGCGATCGGAGGAGTGGGGTGCCACTAGAGACCACGGAAGCCTTACTATGCAATGGGGATGGTGATCGTAGGGTGGGGGGGTGCCACTAGACACCAGGGAAACATTACTATACAACAGGGATGGTGATCAGAGGATGATGTGCCACTAGACACCTGGGAAGCATTACTATACAATGGGGATAGTGATTGTAGGGTGCAGTGCCACTAGACACCAGGGAAATATTACTACAGAATAGGGATGGTGATTGGAGGATCAGGGGTTCCACTAGACACCAAGAAAGCATTACTATATAATGGAGATGGTGATCGGAGGATGGAGGTGCCACTAGACACCAGGGAAACAATACTATACAATGGGGATGGCGATCGTAGAGTGGGGGGGTGACAGTAGACACCAGAGAAACTTAACTATAAAACAGGGATGGTGATCAGAGGATGGGGGTTGCCACTAGACACCAGAGAAACATTACTATAGAACAGGGATGGTGATTGGACGATGGGGTGTGCCACTAGACACCAGAGAAACAATATTATAGAACAGGGATGGTGATCAGAGGATGGTGTGGGTCACTAGACACCAGAGAAACATTACCATAGAACAGGGATGGTGATCGAAGGATGGGGTGTGCCACTAGACACCAGGGAAACATTACTATACAATGGGGATAGTGATCGGAGGATGGGGTGCCACTAGACCCCAGGAAACATTACTATACAACACTGATGGTGATCGGAGGATGGTGGGTGCCACTAGACACCATGGAAGCATTACTAGTTATTTATTTTATTTATTAGATCATCGGTTTACAGACCTTTGAGTCATAGACTCATTTACAAAGGCACCTCGTCAAGAGAGCAATACATCACAGCAAACAAACAGTACAGTACATAATGCTTAGATTAAAAAAGCAACCAGTGTTACAGGCATTCACTGGTGGTACACGCTTGGTAATAGGTAGATCACAATACTCATAATATAGGTACATGAGTACCACGTCAGGTAGTAACCAGAGTTATTTTATTACAATAGTCAGCAGATGTTGCAATGAGGATGGCGATCATGGGGGGGTGGGTGCCAATAGACACCAGAGAAACATTACTATAGAACAGGGATGGTGATCGGAGGATGGGGGGGTGCCACTAGGCACCACAGAAACATTACTATACAACAGGGATGGTGATCAGAGGATGGGGGTGCCACTAGACACCAGGGAAACATTACTATACAACAGGGATGGTGATCGGAGAAAGGGGCCTGCCACTAGACACCATGGAAGTATTATTATGCAATGGGGATGGTTATCAGATAATGGCGGTGGCAGTAGACACCAGAGAAACATTACTATAGAACAGGGATGGTGATCAAAGGATGGGGTGCCACTAGACACCAGAGAAACATTACTATGCAACAGGGATGGTGATTGGATGGTGGGGGATGCCATTAGACACCAGAGAAACATTACTATACAACAGGGCTGGTGATCGGAGGATGGAGGATGCCACAAGACACCAGCGAAACATTGCTATACAACAGGGATGGTGATCATAGGATGGGGGAAGTGCCACTAGACACCAGAGAATCATTACTACACAACATGGATGGTGATCGGAGGATGGGGGGTGCCACTAGACACCACAGAAGCATTACTATGCAGTGGGAATGGTGATTGTAGGCTGGGGGTTGCCACTAGACACCAGAGAAAAATTTCTGTACAGCAGTGATGGTGATCGTAGAGTGGGGGGTGCCATTAGACAACAGGGAAACTTTACTATAAAACAGGGATGGTGATCAGAGGAAGGAGGGTGCCACTAGACACCAGGGAAACATTACTATACTATAGGGATGGTGATCGTAGAGTGGCAGGTGCCTTTAGACAACAGAGAAACTTTACTATAAAACAGGGATGGTGATTGGAGGATGGGGGGGTGCCACTACACACCAGAGAAACATTACTATAGAACAGGGATGGTGATTGGGGGATGGGGTGTGCCACTAGACACCAGGGAAACATTACTATACAATGGGGATGGTGATTGGAGGATGGGGTGCCACTAGACCCCAGAGAAACATTACTATACAACAGGGATGGGGATCGGAGGATGGTGGGTGCCACTAGACACCATGGAAGCATTACTATTTATTTATTTTATTTTATTCATTAGATCATCGGTTTACAGACCTTTGAGTCATACACTGATTTGTAAAGGCACCTCATCAAGAGAGCAATACATCATAGCAAACAAACAGTAGAGTACATAACGCTTAGATTAAAAAAGCAACCAGTGTTACAGGCATTGACTGGTGGTACACGCTTGGTAATAGGTAGATCACAGTACTCATAATATAGGTAAATGAGTACCACGTCAGGTAGTAACCGGAGTTATTTTAATACAATAGTCAGTAGATGTTGCAATGGGGATGGGGATCGTAGGGTGGAGGGTGCCACTAGACACCAGAGAATCATTACTGTACAAAAGGGATGGTGATCGGAGGATGGCTGGGTGCCACTAGATACCAATGAAACATTACTATACAACGGGGAAGGTGAACGGAGGATGGGGGGGTGCCACTAGATACCAGGGAAGCATTACTATACAATCAGGGATGGTGATCAGAGGGTGGGGTGTCCACTAGACACCAGAGACATTACTATACAATAGGGATTGTAATCGGAGGATGGAGGGTGTCACAAGACACCAAGGAAACATTACTATACAATAGGGATGGTGATCAAGGGTGGGGGTGCCACTAGACACCAGAGAAACTCTACTATACAACAGGGATGGAGATCAGAGGAGTGGGGTGCCACTAGACACCACGGAAGCCTTACTATGCAATTGGGATGGCGATCGTAGGGTGGGGGGCTGCCACTAGACACCAGGGAAACATTACTGTTCAACAGGGATGGTGATCAGAGGATGATGTGCCACTAGACACCAGGGAAGCATTACTATACAATGGGGATAGTGATCGTAGGGTGCGGTGCCACTAGACACCAGGGAAATATTACTATAGAATAGGGATGGTGACTGGAGGATCAGGGGTTCCACTAGACTCCAGGAAAGCATTACTATATAATGGAGATGGTGAACGGAGGATGGAGCTGCCACTAGACACCAGGGAAACATTACTATACAACAGGGATGGTAACTGGAGGATGGGGGATGCCACTAGACACCAGGGAAGCATTACTATACAATGGGGATAATGATTGGAGGATTGGGGGTGCCACTAGGCACCAGGGAAGCATTACTATACAAAGGGGATGTGATCGGAGGATAGGGGGTGCCACTAGACACCACAGAAGCATTACTATGCAATGGAGATTGGTTTGTAGGGTGAAGGGTGCCACTAGACCCCAGAGAAACATTACTATGCAACAGAGATGGTGATCGGAGGATGGGGGGTGTAACTAGACACCAGGAAGACATTACTACACAACAGGAATGGTGATCAGAGGATGGAGAGTGCCCCTAGATACCAGAGAAACATTATTATACCATGGGGATGGTGATCAGAGGATGGGGGTGCCTCTAGGTACCAGAGAAACGTTACTCTACAAAGGGGATGGTAATCGGAAGATGGGGGTGCCACTAGACACCAGGGAAGCATTACTACACAACAGGGATGATGATCTGAAGGTGGGGGGTGCCACTAGACACCAGGGAAACATTACTATACAACAGGGATGGTGATCGGAGAAAGGGGCCTGCCACTAGACACCACGGAAGTATTACTATGCAATGGGGATGATGATCAGAGAATGGGGGTGCCAGTAGACACCAGAGAAACATTACTATAAACAGGGATGGTGATTGGAGGATGGGGGTGCCACTAGACACCAGAGAAACATTACTATACAACAGGGATGGTGATCGGAGGATGGGTGGTGCCACTAGATACCAGTGAAACATTGCTATACAACAGGGATGGTGATCAGAGGATGGCGGGTGCCACTAGACACCAGAGAATCATTACTATACAACATGGATGGTGATCGGAGGATGGGGGGTGCCACTAGACACCACAGAAGTATTACTATGCAGTGGGGATGGTGATCATAGGGTGGGGGTTGCCACTAGACACCAGAGAAAAATTTCTATACAGCAGGGATGGTGATCAGAGGATGGGGCTTGCAACTAGACAACAGAGAAAAATTACTCTACAACAGGGATGGTAATTGGAGAATTGGGGTGCCACTAGACACCAGGGAAGCATTACTATACAATGGGAATGGTGATCGGAGGATGGCAGGTGCCACTAGACACCAGGGCAACATTACTATACAACAGGGATGGTGATCAGAGGATGGAGGGTGCCACTAGGCTCAAGGGAAACATTACTATACAATAGGGATGGCGATCGCAGAGTGGGGGGTGCCATTAGACAACAGAGAAACTTTACTATAAAACAGGGATGGTGATCAGAGGATGAGGGGTGCCACTAGACACCAGAGAAACATTACTATAGAACAGGGATGGTGATTGGAAGATGGGGTGTGCCACTAGACACCAGGGAAACATTACTATACAATTGGGATGGTGACTGGAGGATGGGGTGCCACTAGACCCCAGAAAAACATTACTATACAACAGGGATGGGGATCGGGGGATGGTGGGTGCCACTAGACACCATGGAAGCATTACTATTTATTTATTTTATTTTATTTATTAGATCATCGGTTTACAGACCTTTGAGTCATAGACTGATTTATAAAGGCACCTCGTCAAGAGAGCAATACATCATAGCAAACAAACAGTAGAGTGCATAACGCTTAAATTAAAAAAGCAACCAGTGTTACAGGCATTCACTGGTGGTACACGCTTGGTAATAGGTAGATCACAGTACTCATAATATAGGTAAATGAGTACCACATCAGATAGTAACCAGAGTTATTTTATTACAATAGTCAGCAGATGTTGCAATGGGGATGGCGATCGTAGGGTGGAGGGTGCCACTAGACACCAGAGAAACATTGCTATACAACCGAGATGGTGATCAGAGGATGGCGAGTGCCCCTAGATACCAGTGAAACATTACTATACAACGGGGAAGGTGAACGGAGGATGGGGGGTGCCTCTAGACACCAGGGAACATTACTATACAATGCAGATGGCGATCAAGGGTGGGGTGTGCCACTAGACACCAGAGAAACTTTACTATACAACAAGGATGGTGATTGGAGGAGGGGGGATTCCACTAGACACCATGGAAGCCTTACTATGCAATGGAGATGACGATTGTAGGGTGGGGGGTGCCACTAGACACCAGGGAAACATTATTATACAACACGGATGGTGATCAGAGGATGGGGTGCCACTAGACACCAGGGAAGCATTACTATACAGGGGGATGGAGATCATAGGATGCGGTGCCACTAGACACCAGAGAAACATTACTATATAATGGGGATGGTGATTGGAGGATGAGGGGTGCCACTAGACACCAGGGAAACATTACTATACAACAGGGATGGTAATTGGAGGATGGGGGATGCCACTAGACACCAGGGAAGCATTACTATATAACGGGGATGGCAATCAGAGGGTGGGGGGTGCCGCTAGACACCACAGAAGCATTACTATGCAATGGGGATGGTGATCAGAGGATGGAGGGTGCCACTACACACCAGAGAAACATTACTACACAACAGGGATGGTGATCGGAGGATAGGGGGAGCCAGTAGACACCGGGGAAACATTGCTATACAACAGGGATGGTGTTCGGAGGATGGGGGTGCCACTAGACACCAGGGAAGCATTACTATACATCAGGGATGGTGATCGGAGGGTGGTGAGTGCCACTAGACACCAGGGAAGAATTACTATACAATAGGGATCATAATCGGAGGATGGGGGGTGTCACAAGACACCAGGGAAACATTACTATACAATGGGGATGGCGATCAAGGGTGGGGGGTGCCACTAGACACCAGAGAAACTTTACTATACAACAGGGATGGTGATCGGAGGAGGTGGGGTGCCACTAGACACCACGGAAGCCTTACTATGCAATGGGGATGGTGATTGTAGGGTAGGGGGGTGCCACTAGGCACCAGGGAAACATTACTATTCATCAGGGATGGTGATCAGAGGATGATGTGCCGCTAGACACCAGGGAAGCATTACTATACAATGGGGATAGTGATCATAGGGTGTGGTGCCACTAGACACCAGGGAAATGTTACTATAGAATAGAGATGGTGATTGGAGGATCAGGGGTGCCACTAGACACCAGAAAAGCATTGCTATATAATGGGGATGGTGATTGGAGGATGAGGGGTGCCACTACACACCAGGGAAACATAACTATACAACAGGGATGGTAATAGGAGGATGGGGGATGCCACTAGACACCAGGGAAGCATTACTATACAACGGGGATGTGATCGGAGGATAGGGGGTGCCACTAGATACCACAGAAGCATTACTATGCAATGGAGATTGGATTCGTAGGGTGAAGGGTGCCACTAGACTCTAGAGAAACATTACTATACAACAGGGATGGTGATCGGAGGATGGGGGGGTGCCACTAGACACCAGGAAGACATTACTATACAACAGGAATGGTGATCAGAGGATGGGGAGTGCGCCTAGATACCAGAGAAACATTACTATACCATGGGGATGGTGATCGGAGGATGGGGGTGCCTCTAGATACCAGACAAACATTACTATACAATGGGGATGGTAATCGGAAGATGGGGGTGCCACTAGACACCAGGGAAGCATTACTACACAACAGGAATGGTGATCTGAAGGTGGGGGGTGCCACTAGATACCAGGGAAACATTACTATACAACAGGGATGGTGATCGGAGGAAGGGGCCTGCCACTAGACACCACGAAAGTATTACTATGCAATGGGGATGGTGATCAGAGGATGGGGGTGCCAATAGACACCAGAGAAACATTACTATAGAACAGGGATGGTGATTGGAGGATGGGGGTGCCACTAGACACCAGAGAAACATTACTAAACAACGAGGAGGTGATTGGATGATGGGGTGCCACTAGACCCCAGGGAAACATTACTATACAACAGGCATGGTGATCGGAGGATGGGGTGCCACTAGACACCATGGAAGCATTACTATTTATTGATTTTATTTTATTTATTAGATCATCGGTTTACGGACCTTTGAGTCATAGACTCATTTACAAAGGTACCTCGTCAATAAAGCAATACTTCACAGCAAACAAACAGTGTAGTACATAACGCTAAGATTAAAAAAGCAACCAGTCTTACAGGCATTCATTGGTGGTGCACGCTTGGTAATAGGTAGATCACAGTAGTCATAACACAGGTACACGTGTATCACGTCGGGTAGTAACCTGAGATATTTTATTACATTAGTCAGCAGATGTTGCAATGGGGATGGCGATCGTAGGGTGGGGGGTGCCACTAGACACCAGAGAAACATTACTATACAACAGTGATCGTGATCGGAGGATAGGGGGTGCCAATAGACCCCAGGAAAACATTACTATACAACAGGGATGGTGATCAGAGAATGGGGAGAGCTCCTAGATACCAGAGAAGCATTACTATACAATGGAGATGGTGATCAGAGGATGGGGTGACCCTGGATACTAGAGAAACATTACTATGGAACGGTGATGGTGATCAGAAGATGGGGGTGCCACTAGACACCAGGGAAGAATTACTACACAACAGGGATGGTGATCGGAGGGTGGGGGGTGCTTCTAGACACCAGGGAAACATTACCATACAACAGGGATGGTGATCAGAGGAAGGGGGCTGCCACTAGACACCAGGGAAGCATTACTATGCAATGAGGATGGTGATCGGAGGGTGGGGGGTGCCACTAGACACCAGAGAAACATTACTATAGAACAGGGATGGTGATCATAGGATGGGGGGTGCCACTAGGCACCAGGGAAACATTACTTTGCAACAGGGATGGTGATCGGATGGTGGGGGATTTCACTAGACACCAGAGAAACATTACTATACAACAGGACTGGTGGTCAGAGGATGGGGGTGCTACTAGACACCAGGGAAACATTACTATACACCAGGGATGGTGATCAGAGGATGGGGGGTGCCCCTAGATACCAGAGAAACATTACTATACAATGGGGATGGTGATTGGAGTATGGTGGTGTGCTCCTAGATATCAGGGAAACATTACTATACAATGGGGATGGTTAACGGAGGATGGGGGGTGCCACTAGACACCAGAGAAACTTTACTATACAACAGGAATGGTGATCGGAGGAGGGGGTACCACTAGACACCACGGAAGCCTTACTATGCAATGGGGGTGGTGATCGTAGGGTGAGGGGTGCCACTAGACACCGGGGAAACATTACTATACAACAGGGATGGTGATCAGAGGATGGGGTGCCACTAAACACCAGGGAAGCATTATTATACAAGGGGGATGGTGATCGTAGGGTGCTGTGCCACTAGACACCAGGGAAACATTACTATAGAATAGGGATGGTGACTGGAGGATGAGGGATGCCACTAGGCATCAGGAAAGCGTTACTATATAATGGGGATGGTGATCGGAGGATGGGGGTGCCACTAGACACCAGGGAATCATTACTATACAACAGGGATGGTAATTGTAGGATGGGGGATGCCACTAGACACCATGGAAGCATTACTATACAATGGGGATGGTGATTGGAGGATTGGGGGTCCCACTAGACACTAGGGAGCATTACTATACAATGGGAATGGTGATCGTAGGGTGGGGGAGTGCTACTAGACACCAGGGAAGCATTACTATACAACAGGAATGGTGATCGGTGGGTTGGGGGTGCCACTAGACACCAAGGAAACATTATTATACAACAGGAATGGTGATCGGAGGATGGGGGTGCCACTAGACACCACAGAAGCATTACTATGCAATGGGGATTGCATTCGTAGGGTGAAGGATGCCACTAGACACCAGAGAATCATTACTATACAACAGGGATGGTGATCAGAGGATGGGGGGGCATGCCGCTAGACAAAAGAGAAGCATTACTAAACTACAGGGATGGTGATCAGAGGATGGGGGGGCACCACTAGCTACAAGGGAAACAATACTATGCAACAGGGATGGCGATAGGAGGGTGGGGGTGCCAGTAGGCTCAAGGGAAACATTACTATACAATAGGGATGGTGATTGGAGGGTGGAGGGTGCCACTAGATACCACAGAAGCATTACTATGCAATGGGGATAGCGATTGTAGGGTGGGGTGCCACTAGACACCAGAGAAACTTTACTATACAACAAGGATGGTGATGGCAGGATGGGGGGGTGCCACTAGACACCAGGGAAACATTGCTATACAACAGTGATAGTGATCGGAGGATGGGGGGTGCTACTAGACCCCAGGAAAACATTACTATACAACAGGGATGGTGATCAGAGAATGGGGAGAGCCCCTAGATACCAGAGAAACATTACGATACAATGGGGATGGTGATCAGAGGATAGGGTGACCCTGGATACTAGAGAAACATTACTATAGAACGGTGATGGTGATCAGAAGATGGGGGTGCCACTAGACACCAGGGAAGAATTACTACACAACCGGGATGGTGGTCTAAGGTTGGGGGGTGCCACTAGACACCAGGGAAACATTACTATACAAGAGGGATGGTTATCAGAGGGTAGGGGGTACCACTAGACACCAGGGAAACATTACCATACAACAGGAATGGTGATCAGAGGAAGGGAACTGCCACTAGACACCAGGGAAGCATTACTATGCAATGATGATGGTGATCGGAGGGTGGGGGGTGCCACTAGACACCAGAGAAACATTACTATACAACAGGGCTGGTGATCAGAGGATGGGGGGGGGTGCCACTAGACACCAGAGAAACATTACTATGCAACAGGGATGGTGATCGGAGGATGGGGGGGTGCCACTAGACACCAGAGAAACATTACTATGCAACAGGGATGGTGATCGGATGGTGGGGGATTTCACTAGACACCAAAGAAACATTACTATACAACAGGGCTGGTGGTCAGAGGATGGGGGTGCTACTAGACACCAGGGAAACATTACTATACAACAGGGATGGTGATCAGAGGATGGGGGGGGGTGCCCCTAGATACCAGAGAAACATTACTATACAATGGGGATGGTGATCGGAGTATGGTGGGGTGCTCCTAGATACCAGGGAAACATTACTATAGAACAGGGCTGGTGATCAGAGGGTGGGGGGTGCCACTAGATACCAGGGAACATTACTATACAACAGGGATGGTGATCAGAGGAGGGGGTGCCACTAGACACCAGGGAAACATTACTACAGAATAGGGATGGTGATTGGAGGATCAGGGGTTCCACTAGACACCAGGAAAGCATTACTATACAATGAGGATGGTGACTGGAGGATTGGGGTTCCCACTAGACACCAGGGAAGCATTACTATGGAATGGGGATGGTGATCGTAGGGTGGGGGGGTGCCACTAGACACCAGGGAAACATTACTGTACAACAGAGATGGTGATCAGAGGATGGGGTGCCACTAGACACCAGGGAAACATTACTACAGAATAGGGATGGTGATTGGAGGATCAGGGGTTCCACTAGACACCAGGAAAGCATTACTATACAATGAGGATGGTGATTGGAGGATTGGGGGTCCCACTAGACACCAGGAAAGCATTACTATACAATGGGGATGTGATCGGAGGATAGGGGGTGCCACTAGACACTAGGGAAGCATTACTATACAATGGGAATGGTGATCGTAGGTTGGGGTGTGTTACTAGACACCAGGGAAGCATTACTATACAACAGAAATGGTGATCGGAGGGTGGGGGGTGCCATTAGACACCAAATAAACATTATTATACAACTGGAATGGTGATCGGAGGATGAGGGTGCCACTAGACACCACAGAAGCATTACTATGCAATGGGGATTGCATTCGTAGGGTGAAGGGTGCCACTAGATACCAGAGAAACATTACCATACAACAGGGATGGTGATCAGAGGATGGGAGGGTGCCCCTAGATACCAGAGAAACATTACTATACAATGGGGATGGTGATCGGAGTATGGTGGGGTGCTCCTAGATACCGGGGAAACATTACTATACAACAGGGCTGGTGATCAGAGGGTGGGGGGTGCCACTAGATACCAGGGAACATTACTATACAACAGGGATGGTGATCAGAGGAGGGGGTACCACTAGACACCACGGAAGCCTTACTATGGAATGGGGATGGTGATCGTAGGGTGGGGGGGTGCCACTAGACACCAGGGAAACATTACTATACAACAGGGATGGTGATCAGAGGATGGGGTGCCACTAGACACCAGGGAAACATTACTACAGAATAGGGATGGTGATTGGAGGATCAGGGGTTCCACTAGACACCAGGAAAGCATTACTATGTAATGAGGATGGTGATCGGAGGATAGGGGTGCCACTAGACACCATGGAAGCATTACTATACAATGAGGATGGTGATTGGAGGATTGGGGGTCCCACTAGACACCAGGGAAGCATTACTATACAATGGGGATGTGATCGGAGAATAGGGGGTGCCACTAGACACTAGGGAAGCATTACTATACAATGGGAATGGTGATCGTAGGTTGGGGTGTGTTACTAGACACCAGGGAAGCATTACTATACAACAGGAATGGTGATCGGAGGGTGGGGGGTGCCATTAGACACCAAAGAAACATTATTATACAACTGGAATGGTGATCGGAGGATGAGGGTGCCACTAGGCACCACAGAAGCATTACTATGCAATGGGGATTGCATTCGTAGGGTGAAGGGTGCCACTAGACACCAGAGAAACATTACCATACAACAGGGATGGTGATCAGAGGATGGGGGGGGGTGCCGCTAGACAAAAGAGAAGCATTACTAAACAACAAGGATGGTGAGCAGAGGATGGGGGTGCCACTAGACACCAGAGAAACAATAGTATTCAACAGGGATGGTGATAGGAGGGTGGGGGTGCCACTAGGCACCAGGGAAACATTACTATACAATAGGGATGGTGATTGGAGGATGGAGCATGCCACTACATACCACAGAAGCATTACTATGCAATGGGGATGGCGATTGTAGGGTGGGGTACCACTAGACACCAGAGAAACATTACTATACAACAGGGATGGTGATTGGAGGATGGGGGGGTGTCACTAGACACCAGAGAAACATAGCTATACAACAGGGATGGTGATTGGAGGATGGGGTGAGGGTGCTCCAGATACCAGAGAAACATTACTATACAATGGGGATGGTGATTGGAGTATGGTGGGGTGCTCCTAGATACCAGAGAAACATTACTATATTATGGGGATGGAAATTGGAGGATGGGGGTGCCACTAGACACCAGGGAAGCATTACTATACAACAGGGATGGTGATCTGAGGGTGGGGGGGTGCCACTATTCACCAGGGAAACATTACTATACAACATGGGTGGTGATTGGAGTATGGTGGGGTGCTCCTAGACACCACAGAAACATTACTATATAATGGGGATGGTGATCGGAGGATGGGGTGTGCCACTAGACACCAGGGAAACATTTCTATACAACAGAGATGGTGATCAGAGGGTGGGGGTACCACTAGGCACCAGAAGAACATTACTATACAACAGGGATGGTGATTGGAGGATGGAGGGTGCCACTAGATACCACAGAAGCATTACTATGCAATGGAGATGGCGTCTGTAGGGTGGGGTGCCACAAGACACCATAGAAACATTACTATACAACAGGGATGGTGATCGGTGGATGGGGGGTGACACTAGACACCAGAGTAACATTACTATACAACAGGGATGGTGATTGGAGGATGGGGGCTGCCACTAGACACCAGGGAAGGATTACTATACAATGGGAATGAAGATCAGAGGATGGGGGTTGCCACTAGACACCAGGGAAGCATTACTATACAATGGGATGGTGATCAGAGGATGGGGGGTGCCACTAGACCCCAGGGAAGCATTTGCTAAACAATGTGGATAGTGATCAGAGGAGTGGGATGCCTCTAGACACCAGGGAAGCATTACTATACAATGGGGATCGTGATCGGAGGATGTGGAGTGCCACTAGACACCAGTGAAGCATTTACTATACAATGTGGATGGTGATCGGAGGATGGGGTGCCACTAGATGCCAGGGAAGCATTACTATACAATGGGGATGGTGATCGGAGGATGGGGGGTGCCACTAGACACCAGGAAAGCATTACTATACAACAAGGATGGTGATCGGAGGATGAGGGGTGCCACTAGACACCAGAGAATCATTACTATACAATGGGGGTGGTGATCGTAGGGTGGGGGGTGTCCCTAGACACCAGGGAAGCATTACTATACAATGGGGATGGTGATCGTAGGGTGGGGGGTGCCACTAGACACCAGGAAAGCATTACTATATAACAAGGATGGTGATCGGAGGATGGGGGGAGCCACTAGACACCAGAGAATCATTACTATACAACAGGGATGGTGATCGTAGGGTGGGGTGCCACTAGACACTAGAGAAACATTACTATTCAGTGGGGACTGTGATCAGAGGATGAGGGGTAACTACAGAAACATCACTATACAGTAGGGACTGTGATCAGAGGGTGAGGGGCACCACTAGATCCCAGGGATACAGTAAATTATAACAGGGACAGCGATGGGTGGTGGGGGGTTCCGCTACACACCAGGGAAACATTCCTATATAATGGGGATGGCAATCAGAGGGTGGGGATGCCTCCACACACCAGGGAAAACAGTACTGTATAACAAGGACAGTGATGGGAGGGTTGGAGTGCCACTAGACCTCAGGGAAACATTACTATATGAAGAGGACAGTGATCGGAGGGTAGGGGCTGCTACTAGACACCAAGGAAATATTACATATATAATGAGGATCGCTGTCTGGGGGAGAGGGTGCCACTAGACATGAAGGAAACATTATTACATATATAACGGGGAGCAAAATAAGTGCTATCTCTGATTCTGGAAGTGAACCAGAAGTGAGTGCGGAGCAGTATAATAGTGCTTCTGGTGAGGGAGGGGAGAGGAACAGCACTGTAGACAAATGAAGAGGACTGCATATACTTCAGCACCACTGTGGAAGGACACAGTCGAGGTATCCAGTCACGTGCTTCCAAAATCCCCTCTCTTTACTATGTAATAGCAATACATTGCATAGCTCTGCTATGCAGCTATAAGAATGGCAGTTATACAAAGAAATCACCCAGTCATATACAGGCATACTTGTAGTAATAAACAGACTTCTGAAATGGACAGAAAAATCATTGCATCTTTATTGGCCAGGGCCAGTGCATGGTGACAATACCAACAGGGTAGTTATTTTTTTTATTTTGAAAGTTTATTTTTTAATTCATCGCAAACTCACTTTATAAGTGCACTAAGACACTCCAAGGTGTTGGTAGTACTGTGACTACCACACTGCAGGGGCAGAAGGCACTCGGCCTATGTCCTTGCACCTTACTATGCCCCGGCCGTGTGATTGTCCCAGTGCTCCCAATGTCCTGTCATGTCTTATTGCTTGTTTTACACATGCCCACAGTTCTCACTGTATTAAAAATGTAAGACATAGGGTTTCTGTTACCTTTTAGTTGAATTTTGCCTTTCAGTATACAATGTCGGGTAACCCCTTTTTCATATGTGAACAGAGGGGCACTGACTAGTGAAGTGAGGAACATCCCTCCTAATGAGAACCAATTGAGAGGTACTGCATGCTAGTTCATAAGTGTGCCTGTGTCACGTGCGCTGCTGTTCTTGTCCATATCACCATGAGACTGCATGGAGCTTTTCTGTCGCATTACCTTCAAATGTAATCCCCTCTCCCCTACCCCTCCTAACTGAATCTGGTCTTTTTCCTTTCGCGTTACAGCTAGACTAGATTAGACTACTGTGTCAGCTGGGCTGAGGCCAAGCATGGGGGGAGGAGTGCTAAGAGGTGCCTGTGATAATTCTCATTTCAAGTCGGCCCTCAGCATCTCAGCCATGTCACTCAATGTGTGGGACCATCTTACCTTCTCCCTCTGCCTCATCAGAGTGTATTCACTGTTTTCAGCGCACCAGCAGCTTAATTAGAGTCATTTACTGTGTTGACACAAAGTGGCTTTCATAGCAGCATCTCATCTTTATGTCCTTAGGCAGGCTCCATAACACCCCCTAGAACAAAGAGCATGTAATGTGGGGGTCATTCAGATGTTATTCCCCCACCCCAATATTTCTGCTAATCAGCAGCAGTGGCACCCTTGGAGGGGGGATGGAGAGTCTGTTGTGCACATGCTTCTTTAATTCTTTAATTTAGAGAAAAAAGAAAATATTTACAGTGGAGATGAGATGAATTGTGAGCTTCTCTTCAAGTGCTCTTCTTGCAGGGGAACAAAGGAGTGACTGATAGATCATTAGGTTTAGCAGGCACTAGAGCAGGGCCGGTTGCATTCTCATGCAAATGTTACTAACAAGTAACCCCTTAATGAATCTGCAGAGAGAATCACTCCTTCCAGGGTGGGGGTGGGGAGTCAAAAGTGAGACTTGTAAGACAGATTAATATCAAAAGAGCAGAATTTTCCAAGCCCCAAGAAGAATGCAAAGTTTAAGTTAGGAAAATATTTCCAAAATCAGCACTGCTTTGGGGGATCTTGCAGTCCTTTGCAGTGTGCATGATTTTTCATACCTGAGACTTTTGGAAGTTCCCAATTGTTTTGTCTGCACTCCCAACGTGGCCCCCAGTACCTCACTTCATCAAGCCCTAAAATGCCCCTCTGCTGGTCCCAGCACTCTGCAGGCCCCTGGATCCTCCTTCTTATCCACCCCTTACCTTCACCCTCAGAGGGCTTTGGAGTATGCAGTACCTGGGGAAGGGGCCCTGCTACTGTCAAGGGGAAACAGTTTGTTTGGCATGCATGATGGTGGCTGGGGTGTGGGGGGTCAGGGCTGTCAGGGGCTCTGTGATGTGGTAGTGGGGACTGGAGGCTGCTAGTGAAGCCATCAAGCTAGCCCTGCTCCCTGTTCTGTCCCCATCCACCTCCCCAGTGAAGAGGAGACATCTCCAGTGCCACTTCTCTAGGCTGGGCCTGACTGAAGACTTGTGGTCACACTTAACACCAATGCACAGCACCCATTAACTGCAGGACTGGCTATGGGGATTTTACAGATCAAAGGAGAGGGACTTCGGGGGCATTTTTGCTGCAGAATTTTTGGTCTGTCTTCCTGTGGCCACTATTAAGTATATAAATGAAAGAATGGACAGACGGTTGCAGCTCCTTTTTTTTTATCAAGATTTTTATCCCTCCAGGTGCATTGCAGGTGGCTTTCTCAGCCCTGTCCCTGTCTCTCCTGCCCGGGAACTGCCTCCCCTGTCTACCAAGCCCCATATCCCTCACAGATTTCCCCTGTGGTGGAGCCAGGAAGGGGAGGGCTGTCCTCTCCCCACCTGGAGACCCAGGGTCCAGATTCATGAGTTGGTGAACCAGTGGCAGCGCGGGGTGAGGGCAGGCAGGCAGAGCTTCATGTAGCCTGTGATTGCCATTTTCTCATTTTCTCCCCTCTGTCCCTGCCGCAACAAAAGCACATGTATGTGGAGGTGTACACATGCTATGACTGCAGCCCCTCCCTTTGTGTCACTTGAACTACTGACACTACCTGCGGGCCTCCACCTGGGGGCAGCCAGGGACCAAGTTGGCAAGGTTCCCGATTCCCCCTCCCAGGAGAGAAGAGATCCTCTTCCTCCCAGCTAACCCCTAGTCACCTGAGCTCATTCTTGAACCTGGGTTGCCGGCTTGACGAGAGATAAGGCGCATAACACCTCAGGCCTCTACGCCACTGGGCCAGCTTCAGTTGCATCTCCTTGTTGGCAAACCAGTGATAGAAGACATTCTCAGAATGGCTGAAAGAGAGGAGATATTGTTGATGGGGGACCTGAATATGCCAGATGTTAACTGGATGACATGTACTGCAGCCACATCCAAGAGCAGGGTCATTCTCGATGCCCTACAGGGGGCATGCCTTAGACAGCTAGTATTGGAACCCACTCGGGAGAGAGCGATATTAGACCTGGTACTCTCAAATGGGGAGAGGATCACAGATTTAGAAGTGGGTAGCCATCTGGGAACAAGTGACCACCACACAGTGTGGTTCACAATAAGCACAACCATGGAGACATGCCATACAAAAACAAGGATATTGGACTTTAGAAGGGCTGACTTTGGCAAAATGGGTGAATACCTAAGGAATGTACTAGCAAATGGCCAGAAAGGATGGGTAGAAGAACAATGGTGAAAAATCAAAACTGCCATCATGGAGGCAACACGCCTTTGTGTGAAACAAATAAAGAAAACAAAATGGAGTAAAAAAAAACACTACAGTTCTCTAAAGAGGTGGTAGGGAAGGTTAGGGAGGAAAAATGTGGCATTCAAGAAGTATAAGGAATCACAGAAGGAGCACGACAGGGAACGGTATCAGTTAAAGTAGAAGGAAGTGGGGAAGGCAGCCAGAATAGCAAAGGCCCAAACTGAGGAAAAGATAGCCAACTCAGTTAAGAAGGGGGATAAAACCTTTTATAGGTACATTAAGGAGCAAAGAAATGTTAAGGAAGGGATAGTGAAGATTAATAAAGGGGAGGAGAGGTGGGCAGAGGGAGACAGTGAAAAGGCAGAGATACTGAATGAATACTTTTGGTCAGTATTCACAAAAGAAGAAGAAGAGGAGGAGTTACCTTTAACCAAACAACAGAAGCACCGTGGGCAGAGGGGTTGACACCAGTCCATTTACAGAAGAAAGGGTCCTGAAAGAATTCCTAAAACTCAAGGTGGACAAAGCAATGGGGCCTGATGGGATTCACCCCAGAATCCTAAAAGAACTAAGGAGGAACCTAGTGACACCACTGACCACCCTTTTTAACAAATCATGGGAGGATGGGGTGGTACCTGAGGACTGGAGGAGGGCAGATGTGATTCCCCATCACAAAAGTGGGAGCAAGGCAGAAGCAGGAAACTGCAGTCCTGTTAGTTTGACCTCAGTGGTAGGGAAAATGATGGAATCACTTCTGAAAGAAAGAATTGTTGAGTACCTAGAAGACAGCGGGGCACAGGACCCAAGGCAGCATGGATTCACAGCAGAAAAGTCATGTCAGACAAATCTAATTGATTTCTTTGACTGGGTGACCTAAGTAATAGACCAGGGAGGGGCTGTGGATATGGCCTACCTAGACTTCAGCAAGGCATTTGACACAGTCCCGCACAAAAGATTAATAATCAAGTTAGCCAGTCTGGGAGTGGGTCCTGGGGTAGTAGCCTGGGTAGCAAACTAGCTGCACAACAGGACACAGAAGGTAATAGTAAATGGAACTCACTCAGAAGAAAGGGGGGTTACTAGTGGAGTACCTCAGGGTTCAGTAATGGGTCCAGTCCTCTTTAATGTCTTTATAGGTGACATTGCAGAGGGTCTGGAAGGAAAAGTATGCCTCTTTGCAGATGACACAAAGATTTGCAACAGAGCTGATACACAAGGGGGGGGTGGAAAGGATGAGAAGGGACTTGGCAAGGTTGGAGGAATGGTCAGACGTGTGGCAACTTAGATTCAATGCAAAGAAGTGCAAAGTAATGCACCTGGGAAACAAACACCCAGGAGAAGAGTACACAATGGCGGGGGAGGTACTAACAACAACAAAAATGGAAAGGGACCTGGGGGTAGTCATATCAGATGACCTAAAGGTGAGCAAGCAATATGAGAAGGCAGTAAGGAGAGCTGGGGGATGCTGGGATGCATAGGGAGAGGCATCACAAGTAGAAAAAGGGAAGTGGTTATCCCTCTGTACAGACAGTTGGTGAGACCCCATCTGGAGTACTGTGTGCAGTTTTGGAGACCCCATCTCCGCAAGGACATAGACAGGATGAAGGCAGTCCAGAGGAGGACAACTAAAATGGTGCAGGGTCTGCATCAGAAACCGTATGAAGAGAGACTGAGAGAACTTAATATGTATACCCTTGATGAAAGGAGGGGCAGGGGGGACATGATAGAAACTTTCAAGTACCTCAAGGGATTTAAAAAAGTCCAGGAGGGTAGCATCTTTCAGAAAAAGAGATGTGCAAGAACAAGGCAGCACAATTCAAAGACAGAGGGGGGACAGCTCAGGGGCAACGTGAGGAAATATTATTTCACAGAGAGAGTGGTGGACACATGGAACTGCCTTCCTGGGGAGGTTGTGGGTTCTAAAACAGTGGGAGAATTCAAACATGCATGGGACAGACATAAGGCAATTATAGTGAGGGGTAGGAGGAAGTGGGCTGTTGGTTAACTAGAATCTGCAGCTTATCCAATAGGTAGGGAAATGGGCAGACTGGGTGGGCCAAGCGGTCCTTATGTGCCATCAAAGTCTATGTTTCAATGTTTCTATGTTCTATGAAACATTCAAACACCTTAAGGGCATTAACAAGGTGAAAGAGTCAAACATGTTTCAATATAAGAAAAATAGCAGGACAAAAGGACACAGCATGAGATTAGAGGGAGGCCAATTAAGGGGTAATGTGAGGAAGTTCTTTTTCACAGAAAGGGTGGTGGATGCATGGAATGGCCTACCTCAGGAAGTGGTTGATATGAATACAGTGCAGGGCTTCAGACAGGCATGGGACAGGCATAAGGGAGCAATACAGATAAGTATGAATAGATAGGCCATTGACAGAGCAAAGGCCGATGGCACATTCATAAGGTAGAAAAAGAAATGGGCAGACTGGATGGGCCTTGCGGTCCTTATCTGCCATCAGCTTCTATGTTTCTACGTTACGTTGGAACAAACACCACCAGAGGCAAAAAGACAGACAAATAGAGAAAGTCTTCATGAAACTCAGAAAGCCGATTTAAAACAGAAACAAGGAGGCTATCTATCAAAGTTTGAAGATGAAAGACACAAAGTCAGGATTTCAAGGATAAATGCTTAGATCAGGTACAGAGAAATGATCCTGCACAAAGACATCATCCTTGAAACAAGGACCTTACACTGTGGTTATGACATATCTTCTTTGTCTTTTAAGACTCTTTCAAACCATCTGTGGAACTTTTCATTCAAAATCCATGCCAGTGCTATTAAAGGGGAGCAGTCAGTACTAAGAACCCCACACCCAAGTATGGTGAAAGTCCAATTGCAGTTTGTGTGCATTTATTTACTACTGTTTTACTGCACTATATTAGATTGCATCAGGCTGATTCTGTTGACTCCCACCCTGACATTTGCTGTAACCAGAAATCCCAGAACCCCATGCAGCTGACATCAGAGCTGGGCTACAGTTGTGGAAGATTCAACAGCCTGAAGTGTGTGCTAGAGTTTTTTGTTTGCTGGTCCTGCTGTCCTCCCAGGACCAAGTACAGTCACAGAGGACTGCACTTAGCCCTGGGAGAACAGTGGGACTGCAAACAGCTAAACAGAGCTTATAAAAGTTCTAACATGCACTGCAGGCTATTGAATCTCCCACGTCTGCAGTCCAGCTCTGACGTACTAAAGGAGATTCTGGGATTTCTAGTTACAGCAAAAGTCAGCTGGATGCCAGATATGATCTACTAAACAGTAAGTAAAAAATGTATTTTTGCACACAAAGTGATAATTAAGCCCAGCTCCACAGTTGGATGTGGGGTTCTTAGTGCTGACTTTTCCCCTTTAAATCAGAAGAGCAGTCATCGCTAGAGTATAAAGGGCATTCTTCAGCAAAGCTTAGGAGAACCATGGTAATGACCTCACTAATAGGGGCACTGCTGATGCCGAGGTCACAGGTAGCATTGTCAAAGGGGGAAAGGAGTTGATGAAGTTGGTTCTGCCAATGCCATTTGACATGGCCATTACACGTATGCCTTCCTTTGCTCTGCTAAGTTGTTCTACTATGTAATAGAATGAGTTCCACCAAATGGAGACTTTCAGTATCAAGGAATGTTGAGGCACGTTCTGTTCCTGTTGGAACATAGTGTCCATTACCCTCCCAGACCTGTGGAAGTGGCTGGTTATTGTGCTGTTTCAGTAAGATTGCACGTATTCTGGTGCTTGACTGGGGGTTGGCAGAACAGCTAAATTTAATGTGTGTGCAAGGCAGTGGACATAATTTTACAACCCTGTAACTGTCACCAAAAGTCTTTCACCATGCCAGACCTATTTTCTGTTGCTATCTGTCCTAGTTATAATCTATTTGCAAGTATTTATTCATTCCCCAGTTTCTTCAGGGTGTTGGCTGCAGTGTGTCCCCCATTCATTACACTGGTACGAAGAAATGCCGTGTCCCTGTACTGCCATTTTGGTGTCAGATTAGCTGGCTGAGACTGAGAGCAAGTGACCCAGTGTACAGCAAGAGACATAAATCATAAAAAGACCCTATTCTGGGATGATATCTAATGAACCTGCACGTTTCATAATTTAAATCGGTGCACTTTTTTCACTGTCTGATTGCACAGAAAATGACTGAATTTGTGGATTTTCTTGTAATTTTACTAATAACTTTTGAACTGCCAGAATGATTTTGGGGAAACTTGCAAAACAAATTAGCCCCTAGGACTGAGACTGTGTGCACCAGATTTCACGGTTCTAGGGCTAAAATTGCCAAAGTATTAACTGTCAAAAGCCCAATTTTTGACATAAACGCTAATTCTGCCCTAACATACAGATGCTACCTAGCCTGTATAATATAGAGGATAATGCCTGATATACGGGAGACAACCATGGTGTAGTCACCTCGAGTGGTTGCTAGGGCATCAGTAAACTTTCGAGAGCACAGCTCGAGAGAGGTTTACCATTGCTCTAGCAACCACGAGAGGTGATTACACCATGGTTATCACCTGTACATCAGGCATTGTCATTTATAGTGTATGGGACTCAACATGAGAAGTTACCCCCCCCCCGAACAAAAGTAATTTAGCTTTACCTTATTAATGAACCTGCACTACGGCCACATGAGTGTGAACAATTTGTTAGGATACACAGACTGAACTACAGCAGGGTGAAATAGCACCAGATTTAAAATCTCTATCAGACATGGTGATCGCTAGACTCAGTAACAGTAAACTGTGACAACTGGAATGTTATTTAAATACTGTACTGAGACTAACAATCACATTCTGGGTGTGCAGAATTAAGCAATAAGCCATGAGGAGGTGAGGGTTATCAGGGGATTTATCACGGCTGGAGTGGTTTGCCCATGAGGCACAGCCGAGTTGGTAAATCCTTGCCAGCCGTGGTAAATCCCCCGATAACCCATATCCTCCAAGTGGCTTATTGCGATTATACCAAGGTTCATTTTTTTTACTATGATAAAATGCAGCTTTTAAAGAGGTTGCTTTGTTTGTTTATTTTTATTGTATTTATTCCTGGGCTGCAGATGATTTAGATTAGGATTAGGAGATACTCATCAACAGCCATTGATAATCAGAGGATTTACACCGGTGGTAAACTACAAGTCTTGACGATTTCATTGGCTGTTCATTTATGTCCATGGTATAATAAAGGAATATGATGATAGGGTGTAATGTGGTTGGGATAACGCCTGGGGTGATTAGGCACGAGGTCGCAGGCCTAGTGTGATTAATCACCCCAGAAGTGACGTTATCCCAGCATGACACACACCCTGGAGTGCATTATTCCTATTATACAATGGCTTAATTGTAAACAAAGAAACAAAAGATAAAAATATATTAAAAGTAGATTTTTTTGTCATTTTTGTAATGGGTAGGATTACATTATGCAAAAATAGTGCAGTTCTTTGTTTAGTCAGTAGGTGGAGTTGTCCTGTTTTGTTGTGGCTTTGTGCCCTGTTAGCAATCTTTGCTACTGCTGTCTTTTTTATGAATAAGGGTTCCATATTAGCATAGCTCATTGGGGGTTACCTTTTTTTGGTATAATTCCGCAGTCGCTATGCATTAGAAGGCAGCCTCCACACACACACACACTCAGTTATTATGCGGCACTGCCCATGCGCTCAGAGGATTGCTGTATTAAGGTAGGGACAGGCTGTAATATTGTTTTGGGTATTTTTGGTGGTGAAGTTCTTGTTTTAAGGAGAACAGGAGGAAAGTGTTTTGTTGAAGCGAGCGAGTGGGAGCCGCGCGCTGACTGTTTGAAAGCGCGGTTTCTCATTCTCTCACTTAGCGCTCATTCTGTATATGGGTCCTAATGTCCTGTTTTTAAAACTGAAAAACAGGAGATTTTGATGCTTGTGTTTATTGTGTTATTTGTGATGGCTGTGGGTGTTTCTTTGTGCCGTTTGTTGTGGGGTGATGGTAGGTGTTATGGCGGGTTTTCGGTTTTGGGATGACAACGGTAGCTGGCAAAGCGGAGACCAGGGAAGCTGCTCGTGGGCAGCGGAGAGATGTTTTTTTAAACTGACATGCGGTCATCAATGTGCTGGCACTAGAGCCGTGATGTTATGCCACGATAACATCACGGCTCCAGTGCCAGACTGACCAATGGGGATGCAACATTTGTTCTTGCCATTGTATAATACTAAATAACACTGGCATTCCATTTTGTAAACCCACTGCTATGACATAGGTGAGAGAGAGAGAGAGGTGTATAAGGTTCTGACATCACAACAGTGGGATTATAAGGTTGTAATCATCTTACTTTCAGTGGGTAATAAGGGCTATCCATACATTATATATAGCTATAAGCACCAAGACATGAGGTGGTGTCCATTGCACTGATCTAACTGCACAGCCAGGGACGTAGTAAGGCATGAGGCCACAGGCCAAGACCCTTCAGCACCTGAGAGTGCAGTTAGATCAGCACAATGCATAACCCTTGAGTATCTTATTGTGCTTATAAAATAAGTGTTTTTTAAATGTCTTTAGGAATTTAAGTAAACATATTTAATTATGTAAAACCAGATATGCTAATATGAATTTTTGGCAAAATAGTCCTTCTGCATGCTGTATCTTGATGCAATTTTTTTGCCATTTTTTTTCTTTAAGATATTTGTCCTTTTCTAGTATCCATATTTGTATCCCCTCTCTTCACACACTCATAAAGTTATTTGTTTCAAAACAAATACATTTGTTATTTTTGTGTATAACTTATAAGCCCATTTTCCTTGGTACTGCAAGAACATTTAGAGAGATGAGAGTGACTGAGATGTGGGACGCATGTAACCAGTACTGACGGTCATTATACTTCTCCTAAGTCAAACGTGGCATCCCTCAGGGATCCATCCTGGGGCTGCTCATTCTTTCCTTTTATATGAATACTGCCCCAACCTTATGTGTCTCAAGTTCCATCACAATGTACGCAGATGATGCAGTAATTTATGAGGCTAGTCAAACATCTAATGAAGCTCTCCATAAAATTCAGATTAACTTTAATTCTTTTCAGAATTGGCTGACCTCTAATTCATTAGTACTTAATTCTGCCAAAACCAAAATTATGCTGTTTTCTAACAAAAAAAATACAACAGTACTGTTGACTTAGTTCCTGTTCGTGATGTTATGGGAAATGGTACTGAACTGGTAGATACATTTAAATATCTGGGTCTTGTATTCGATACAAAACTCACTTTTGAACCTCATGTTTCTCACATTACTAAAAAAATTCATCAAAGACTTGGTTGCTTATATAGAATTAAGCCATTTTTATGTTTGCTTGCATGCATGTGCAAGCAAACATAGTGCCACCATACGAATTTTCATAGGTTTGCCACCCCTCTTCCAATGCCCTGCTCCTTCTCACAGGTGCGGCCTCACCCCACCAATAAATGTCTGAGCTATGACAAGCAGTTCAGATGCAGTGGTGTACAGTTCAAAGTAAAAGACCGCTATAATGAGCGGTGGTAACGTGTAGGCAATTTATATACTGCCGTCAGCAATATGCAAAGTGCCTTCACGTCAGCACTGCATCTGAACAGCTGTCATAGACAGCTCTGTTTTTTCTTGGATCCCCCAACAAACACCCAAGTAGCATGTTGGGAGCCCACCCCAGCGTGCTCATGCACTCCCCACCCCGTGACACTGTATGGCCAATGGGGGCCAATCCCCATCGGCTCCACTGCCCCCAAAACAGACTTCCAGGTGCCACGCTGGGGGCCCACCCCTAGCATGGCAAAAGTCTGCATGGCCGACGGGGTGCCTAATCCCCATCGGCCCACTGCCCCCCAAACAGTCTTTCCAGCTGCCACGCTTGGGAGCCCACCCAGCATGGCAAAAGTCCATATGGGTCATGGGGGTGCCCAATCCCCATTGGCTCCACTGCCCCCAAACAAACTTCCAGCTGCCACGCTGGGAGCCTACCCCAGCATGGCAAAAGTCCTGCATCATCTCCCCAAAAACACCTATAAGAAAAACGTCCTCATTGACTCTCTCTGCCCTCCCAATCCATGCCCACTCTCTGCGTACCCCACCTCCCCACACCCCCACCTCACCCATACTTATTCTGACGCTGCATGATAATTTTGGTGGACCGGAACATGTCTGTACTTTCAAAGCCAACTCGTAACTGAAGAAATGCTGTAAGCTGTATAATGGCATACATGGGGTTTTTTTTCAACTTTGGTGCATATCTCGGCCATTCTGGGGAATTTTTTCACCAAATTTTCAACATGGGATTCTTGGGATCCCACCTCATGAACTCAGTCACTGTCATTTTGTTATTCCGTCCCAAAAGGTGATTTTGTGGTCACTGCGCGGAACTACCTTTTGGGACTGATTAATGAAATGACAGTGTCACAGTTCATGAGGTAGGCCTCAAAACCCTATATTGAAAATTTGGTGAAAAATTCCAAAAATGACTGTTTCACGAGCGTGCATTGCACAGTTCCTACGCACACTCGTAACTTTTAGAATATTTAATATTTTCACTCCAGATTTTTAACATTGTCATTTTACCACACCTCCTTATGAACAGTACAGCTGTCATTTTTCACATCTCACCCAAAATGTGTTTTCGCACAGGAAGCATACATTGGCGTGGTTAGCGTGCAAAATCAATGTTCAGGACACATTAAGAAAATGACTGTGACACTATACATGAGCAGAGGTGTTAAAATGGCTATGTTGAAAATTTGGTGACAAAAGTCCATGAAATGACTGTGTTACAAGTATGGGTTGATGCAGTTTCCACGCACCCTCGTAAGTTCACAAATTTGTAATATTTTCAGTCCAGATTTTCAACATTGACATTTTTCCACACCTCCTTATGAACAGTACAGCTGTCATTTTTCACACCCTGGCTGAAATGTGTTTTCGCATTTCCGGTGCAGAATAGCACAGTCGCTGTGGGAAATCAGTGTTCGGGACAGATTAAGAAAATCACAGTGACACTGTTCATGAGCGGAGGTCCCAAAATGCCTGTGTTGACAATCTGCTGTAAAAAATCCCCAAACTAATTACATTACGGGTGTATATTACGCAGTTTCTATGCACGCTCGTGACTTCACCAGTTTTTTTTATATTTTCACTCCAGATTTTTAGCAATGCCATTTTTTTACACCTCCTCATAAAACAGTACATCTGTCACTTTTCACATCCTGTTCAAAATGGGTTTTCATACCTGTGGTGCCAAATGGCACAGTCACTGTGCAAAATCACCTTTTGCCTAACGAACTGATAGTATCACTGTTCATGTGGTGGAGTCACAAAAAGCCCATGTGGAAAATGTGGAGTAAAAATACCAAGAAATGCCCAGAGCATTAGGGTTTTTGACCATAACGCCCTACCCTGTAGGGACTGACAGGCATCAGGGGTGTGACTTGGGATTGTCGACAGTAATGCTCATGCCATTCCACCCCAACCCCCACCCTGCAGCCAGTGACAGGCAACGAGGTGCACATTGGACCATTTGCCCCCAGAGTTCACCCCATTCTCCTATACTGTGCCCATTTCGGCATATTTTCTTATGGAATGAGGTGAGTGTAAAGCCAAAACACCAAAGGCACACCTCGACACTTCTCAGTGTTTTAAGGGTAGAGTGAGGAGAAATGTCATGACCATCATGGGTGACGACCCAAAGGCACACCCCAATGCCTGTCCATCTCTGCAGGGTGAGGGTGGAGTTGGCGTCAGTTCAATACTTCAATGCCATTCCTATACTGCATCTCTCTAACTCCTGCAATTCCACTGCTAATGCCAGCAAGCAAACATTCCGCATTGACAAATGCTTATTAACAAATGAGTCAAGGAAGCTACTGGTGCATAGTTTTCTTCTAGTGTTCTGGATTATGGGCTTACAGTATACTCAGCTTTGAACTGTAGCGCCTTAGATAGACTAAGTGTTACTTATAATTCTATTTTGAGATTCATGGTTTGTGCACCAGCAAGAACTCATCACTGTCTCCTGTTGAAACTTTCTAATTGTCTCTCCCTCATTAACAGGATACACTTTAAAATGAGTATTTTTTTATTTAAAATCCAAGTTGGTCTTTTGCCTAAATCAGTAAGTGTACTTTTTCCTAGCTATCTAAATCTTAAAGGTACCAGAACTCAGTCTTTGTTTACATTTGGCCTACCCTTCTTTAAGAAAGCTTTAGGCCAACGTTCCTTATTATATAGGGGCCACACTTTTTTAATTCTCTCCCTCAGGATGTGTTAAATTGTAATACATTATTGTCTTTTAAAACCAGTTTAAAAAAGTATTTCAAACTTTCTCAGGAATGTACATGTTGATTTAATACTTTTTTATTATATGATGTCTGTATTGCGTTTGTCATTGTTTTGTATTTTTGTAATGCTTGTCGTTTGTGAAAATGGGCAGCTATGCTCATCGGACTTACAAGGATAAAAAATAAAATGAATGGAAATGAAATGTGGCTTCGAGGGTGTCACAAGAGAGAGATCAAGTGAGAAGGGGCTCCGACTGTGCAGTGTCTAAGTCTCATAGAGATACTTATCTCCAGCTGTGCGAGTGGACTCCAGTACATATATTTAGCACTGATTAGTATGCCGCTGTCCATTACAGGGCTCAAGTACTTACTTAACTACCGAGTGTGCAGAGGATTTCTATATGTGCTAGGCCGCAGTCTCGCTTCAGTGATGATATTGCTTATGACATCTGTGCACATCTTAGAGAAAGATCTTGGCACAGGTTATTGACAGGAAGAGGGGTTTGTTTACAATTTTCAAACTCTACGAAACCAGATTAAATGCTGCTTTTACAGGTACAGAGTCACATTATTTAAAAGAGCAGTTGCTTGTTAACAAACGTATGGGATCCATTTTTGCTAATATTTACCATAGAAATGAAGGGTTTAGTTGTCCTTTAATAATTCACTGAATGGTTAGCATACATAGGGACGTAGCTTTCAATGAAAGGCTTAGTCGTGTGGCATTGAATAAATTATACATATTGAACAGACTTGGAATGCTTTCCTGGGTTCCTAATTCTGGTTAACAATTTGTATTTATGTATACATACCCTCAAACATACTTTAGAATGCAAAATAACTAACTATAACGTGAGCTCTGTTATCACAGCATCTCACATTGCAGAAGGCAGATTAATTATAAATATAAGACTTGCTATATATTAGTAGTGAAATTATTGCAGAGTTTACGGTTAGCAGACTATTCTGGAATTGACTGAATGAATCCATATAGTGCATATATATTTTAAGTTAATGTATCTTGTTAATGAATAGATGTTTCAGTAGTTTATATATTAACAATGCTTCGTTATTTTTTTTGTAATCTTTTTAAAAAGTTTAACATAAAATTCTAATGGTAGGACCATTTAATGATTTGTGCCAAGCAGTGTTTGGCCTTTAGCACTTATTTATTTGCATTTTTTACCAGGAAGGGCAGACTAAGCTATGACAGCTCATTTCTAGGTGCATCCTGTGGTGTGGGTTACACAAATGTGTTTTATTGACAGGGTAAAGTTGTCCAGGACACCAGAGAAACTTCTATGTGCTTCTTTGATGAGTGCTATGGGATCTTTAACTTCCACCTGGACAGTGACCAGAGATGGGCAGAAGAGACCCTAGTTTAACATCTCATCTGAACAGTGCAGTATCTCCCTCTCCCCCTCATACTGGACTACAGTGTTAGTTATGGGTTTTGTCTCAAGTACCTGGTGGGAGGCTAGAACCTACAAACTTCTGATCTTCAGGTCACAAAGACAAGCCTGCTACCTCATGAGCCACTAATAAAACAAGTTAATGATTGCTTTTGTCTACTGGCAATGGTAACCAGAATGGACTTTGGTGTACTGCATCCAAAGGGTACACTCCAAAGACAAGTTCCTGTACTTACACAATCAGTAGTGAAGACATTTTCCCTTGCTTTCTTGATGCTGACTAAAAGTGGCAGAAATAGAATAATTGATAAGCAACAGATCTGAGTCCCTAATGGGCTTCCTTTATCTTACTTTACCTTAATTAGTATTACCTTTTGATGTGAAAAAAATAACTTTTTTTTTTATTCTTTTGGTAATGAGGTAAGGCCCACTAGGCACAAGTGCTTGTTTTCAGGGGCAACTGGGCAGTGCTGGGTGGTTAACTGACTTGCTCAGAGTCACACGGTATGCAAGTGGAGGTTGTGGGAATCAAACGCAGGTCTGCTGGATGTACTAAGCTCATTCACAGATCATTGCTCTAACCTCTAGGTTATACTGCCAGCCCCCATTGTGGGCCTGGGAAGGACCCTAAGCTGTTGCTTATTTAACTTCGACACATTTTAGAATACTCACAATGATGTTGTGGCACAATGTATTCTGCTTAGCGATAGAGGACATGTAATGATTTGGAAGTACCGTGAGAAATACGTGACCAAACAACCTCATAATAGGCCAGGTATGGTCAATAGATGGGCTTACAATTGTATGTTGGAGCTGCCAGTTGTGAAACTGCTTCTAAATCCCTGCAAACATCTAGTTTGGCACAAATAGTGTTTGCCAAGTAAACACTGTATTTAGTGAAAGGTAAAGTACTGTCGGGCAAGACGCCAAGGTAGTTGAAGTAAATGTAACAAAGTCCAGGGTCACCGGCTTGGAGTTTAATATTATTAATGGAATCAAATGTGTGCAAGAGGAACGCCAGGCTGCTGCTCCTTTCAGAGGATGAATATTATTACTGTGCCTTTGATATGAGCCAACTCGGAGAAAAGAGCGCTATTAACAAAGAGGATATCTGGATGAGCAGTCACAGAAACATAGGAACACAAATGACTGAGAACTGAAGAAGACTATGAGCCCATCGAGTCTGCCCTGATACAGTATGTTTGTTTGTTTGTTTGAGAAGTTTCACCAGGGCCTGGTGGTGCTGAGGGTTAAGGCACTAGTCGCCTCACCTCACGCCATGCCAGCGACTTGGGTTCGGGAATAAGCCCGGGCCATCGGGGGTCGGCAGGGGTAGGGAAGGAATCGCGCATCCAAAGGATGGCTCTTCCTTCCTGGGAGGGTGTAGGGTATTGCATCGCACTTGCATGACACCTGGCAGCTGTCGGGGGTAGCCTAGAACAGGAGTCACTGCCATATGGCATCGGGGGTGGAGCTCGGCTGATGCTGGTCATCATTGCATGACCTAGCTCCATGGGAGGGAGGAGGAAGGGAACAAAACACGCAAAGAAACTCCCCCCAGCCCTGATAGGTGATGGCTCCCACAGTGCCGGTGCCACACACACCCAACACCAGTTCCTTGCCTCCGCCCCTCCGGTCTCCCCATAGACTCAGGCCAGGTGCCCTGGAGCGCCCTGACCTGGGGGGGGTGCCCAGAGCTTGGGTCCACCTGGCGGGAGTTGCAGGGAGGCAGTAATATAGTTGAGGAGGCATGAACATGGAGAGTGGTAGAAGCGACAGGGTGAGTTGGGAAGCCTGAGAGAGTTCAGTTGCTTGGGAGCAAAAATAAAGTTTCAAAAAAAAAAAAAAGAAAAGAAAAGTTTCACCAGGAAAAGCATACTGAGCTAAAAAAAAGCTCATTTCCAGATGCATCCTGGAGGAAGGGGACAAGGAGTAAGTACACTTGATTTTTACAACAGAGTAGGGCATACCAAATAAAACTTCATTACAGCGATTAAATAACTTGATACAGCTATGTACAATATGTAGGTATGTGAAATACAAATGTAAAGCAAATAAATACTGAGCACAAGGTAAGGTATAGGCGGCAAGTCCAATAGCAAACAGCGGGGGGTGGGGAGCAATAATGAGGAAATAAAACAGGGAAAAAAGAAAGGCGAGGAGGAAGAGGAGGAGGGGATGAAAAGGAGGATGGGGAGAAAAGTAGAGGCGGAGATCCAAACCATATCCCTCTGGAATGTAAAGCCCACAAGGGCCAGACACGGCTGGACATATACCCAGCCCACGTCAGATTCCTGGTTCACAGTGAAGAAGGTATGTACAATACTCGATACTGGTCTTGTGCAGAAAGTGCTGCTCTTGTGGGAAGGAGTGGGACTTGCGCCACAAGCGAACGCTTGCTCCACTGTGCCAAAACACCTATAGTGTCTAGCTGAAGGTTGGATCAGATAAAAATATCTGTGGCCCTGGCCCTCCATTTCCCCTTGGAGCACGCCATCACTAAGCAGCTAGGCCAGCACTGTCAGCAGCACAAAGGCCAAGAATGGAGGGAGGGAAGGAGTGAGGGAGACACACAGCATGCACCCCATAATTCTAGTGCTGAGACTGCTGCTGCTGCCCCCGCCTGATGAATTTTCAAATGAAATGATGGACTGTGACTCATGACCTCATATTCCCATTCCTTTACCTTCTTATCCTTTATACTGAAGTTACGCTGATATCACATACCTACTCTCTCCCAAAAGCAAAGTGGTCCTTCCCGAAGCCCTTTTTTTGGTCTCATTCTTACCCTCGTTGTCTGTACTGTACTTCTTGGTGGAGGTGGTGTTGGTCTTATGTTCTTGGTGGAATCTGTCTCTGATTTTGTGGTGAGGCCACTGCCGAGTATTTCTTTTTATACTGCTGCTCATGCCTGCTGCCCTCCGTGCTATGGCCCACACCTGCAATAAACCACCACCTCAGAGTTTTGTGCACTGCTGTGCCAGGCTTACACCTCCTCCAACAACAAACCAGCAGCCTCGGAACAGCACGCAGCAGGCGAGGCTGTGAATCTTTATCCTGTAAAATGGTGCATGCCAGTACATGTGCAGCAGTACACTAGCTCATTGCAGTTCAGTCACTGACATGGTGAAGACAGGTGCCAATGGCTGCACTCCAGCCTGGGCCCTCATACGCATGGTGCAGCTAGGCAGCAGAGGGCAGAATCAACTCCGCAGTGCTGCGCACAAGATGATCAGGGCTGGTGGCAAGCAAAAAAAAAAAAAAATTATAAAAATGTTTTAAAAATTAAGGATGTCAAGGGTTCTGGTGATGGGCTTAAAATATGTCTTGGGGGCTGTCACCCCCCCCCCCAGCTGCGCAACTGCTTTAAGGCAGGAAAAGCAGCAGTAAGAGATAAAGTCTAAGGGGCAAAGAGAATGTTTTCATGTAAATATCTTTAGTTTGAAGGACCAATTGGGCTCAGTATGTAGTAATACTTAGGGAACAGAGAACTGGTAACGACTGAACAGGGAAGGACTAAGGTAGCTGGTTGTAATATGTAGAAATACAGAAACACAGAATTTGCTGACAGATAAGGACCGCTTGGCTCACCCAGTCTGCCCATTTTCCCTACCTGCGTTATCACTGCAGACCCTGCTTGATTTCTGGCTCTTTCTCCTTCCCCCAGTTCCTTTCATCTAAGATCCCCTTATGCCTGTCCCATGCTTTCTTGAAACCCCATCACTGTTTTCACCCCCATCAGCTCGGCTGGTAGTCTGTACCAGGAATCCACCACTTTCTGTGAAGAAGTACTTCCTCACATCTCTCGTGAATGTATCCCCTTCCAGCTTCACAGCATGTCCCCTTGTTCTTGAGCACCTTTTCTTCTGAACAATACTTTTCCCCCTGTATCTTATTTACCCCCTGAGGCATTTAAAGGTCTGTGAGACTGTGAGATATTTAAAGTATTGGAGTACTTGTGCAACAGATTTGATCTTTGGCTTATGCACTCTTTCTTTTCTTGCCACAGGGAGTACCATCCTATCGAGATGCCATGCAGCAACAGGAACCCTTGAGGAGTCACAGGGATGAGGTTCCTGAGACCAAAGGCACCGTAGGTAAGAAGACCCAGCCACAAGAAGAGAGAGGTGCCACTGGAGGAGGAGGAGGAGGAGGGTCAGAGGGAGGCAATGAAGAATCAGAGTTTTCAAAGGATTAAGTACTACTCAGATTGGGGGACCCAGAGTTGCCCACTGCCCCTCCGAACCGCGGACCAAGCCGTGCAATTATAAAGAACAGAATATCTTGAAATTATAACTTTTAGGAAATGTTATGAGGACTGAGCCTTGCTGATTACAACTGCTTTTTTTCCCTCTGGATAGTGGGAAATCACTTTAAGGTAATTGCAGACTCGACTGAGAGATAGTCCTGCAGCCCGCATGGAAAATTGGGTGCAGCAGTTAGGGGTTGCTGGATCTAATTATCTAGATGAAGTGTGACTGACGTAGTTTGTTACTTTTCAGTTGGTGAAAGTCATACAAAATTGTGTGTGTGTGTGTGTGTGTGTGTGTGTGTGTGTGTGTGTGTGTGGGGGCTGTGCCTCTGAAAGCCACCCCATAGCTATGGGCCACTGCACAGGGTTCCAATCTATGATTCATGACAGGTCAAAGTACCACTTCCCAGACACCATGACGGGCTAAATGGTGGAGCACCCACTCCTGGAAGACATGCAGTGCAGCTCCTGCCAGCACTGGCTGCAGTTTGTTCTCCACCAGCCAGAAATGGCTTGGACTTGCCTTGCAGCTTCCCTCTGTTTGCTCACTGAACCAGAAGCAACAGCAGTTTATGGGCACAATAAAATCCCATAAAGAAAGTACTAATTAGCAATAATAGCCTATCATCATCCCGAGAGATGAAAATACCCCACAGTTTGTAACCCCCTCTGACAGTTACCAGGCCTGTTTAACTTTCTGACTGCAGTTTGGCTCAGGGAGCATGCAGCCCAAAAAACTAGATGTGCCAACTGTAGTAAGAGAGCACAATACAGGCAGAGCTTGCAAGTCAGTGGATTAGGGAAGGGCTCATATAATGTTAGGCTTTAAGATGCTTCCCTTGGAGATGCTCTGTGTTCGGGGGTGGGGGTATATATAACAGGTACTGGGTTGTAATCTAAACACAGCCTAGGCAACTCTGTAGGTGTTTTTACATTACAGCTTACCTGGAGAGTTGCCATCTGAATCGACTTGCTCTGCTCATCGCACTGCCATCATTTTCTTTTACATGCTGTGGCTGTGCGGTGTTCTCAATGGCCTTCCTTGGTTTTGGGGGGCATTTCTGGCAGAGGGGTTAGTGAATGGAAGTGGCACCAGTGCAGGTGAAGCAGCATTTTTACAAGCTTGCAATAAATGCCTGTACTGGTGCACTCTGCCATGTATCCCCAACAAACAGGGAATTCCTGTGCTGTAATGGAGTAGCCTGCAATGCTTTGGCAGCTCTTTACACTGCCAGATCTGAACCAGTGCAACTCATCTCCACCGCTGGCACCGATGCAGATCCGATAGTGTAAAAGTCCCTTATGAGATAAAGAGTAATGGTCGATTTTAACATTGTTTGATGTGGCCGGTGGATAGTGCAAATTGCCCCAGGCTATCGCAGCTAAACCTCTACCTGTCCGTCTTGACTAGTGCAGGAACTCCCTGGCTGCCACTGGAGCTGCTCATTTGACCCTGAGGTTCATTGCTGGTGGCTCACTTGGCATGGTAATATAGTTAGAACCGGAAGGGTAGCACGTTATAATAGCGACTGAAATTGAGCGACTCACTTGTAAGCTACTCAGTTTCAGCGTCTGTGATATGAGCTACCTTGAAAGGGTAGCAAGGCGCGGTTATAGCACCAGGTTGGGGACAAAAATAGAGAGGTGCTACGATGGCAAAGAAATGGAAGGGGAGGGTTCAGGAAGTAAAAGGTATGTGAGCTGTAGTTTGGTGTTGTGCTGCTCAGCTGTCATTCTGGTGTGGTGGTGAGGGTGGTGGACTGCAGTGAGGGAGGTTCGTGGCTGGGCAGGGTTTTTTATTTTATTTCACATGTGCGCCACTTAACATTTTGTCTGGGTTTCTCCCCCTCCCTGACATGCACCCCCCTGGAGTTGAGAATCCTAATTTGGGGGGGGCGGGGAGCACAGCCTCCCGCATAGATACATTGTTGCTGGTTTTCATCGTTGTTGTCGGGTTCGGCAGGGAGTATTCATTGCCTTTTTGATTTTTGGTGATGTACACTCGCTGTAATAGCGATCGCTGTTATAACATGGAACCTTCCAGAAGTACAGCTCTACGTCTGAAACACAGAAACAGAATTTGTCAGCAGAAAAGGATCGCTTTGCTCACCCAATCTGCCCAGATAGTCCCTGCCTAGTCTGTCTCCACAGACCCTAACTGGTCTCCAGCGTCCCTCCCTCCTCCCTGACTATTTACTAATATCTCCATATGTCTATTCCATGCATGCTTGAAGCCCCCTTACTGTTTTCGCCTCCACCACTTCTGCTAGCAGTCTGTTCCAGGTGGCCACCACTCTTTCAGTGAAGTAGTACTTCCTCACATCCGTCTTAAACTTCCCCCACCACCAGCTTCATTGCATACCCTCTGGTCCTGGTGCTCTTTCCCATTTGAAAGACTCCCCTCCTGCATTCTGTTCACCCCAGTAAGGTACTTGCAGGTCTCTATCATGTCCCCTCTTACTCTCCTCTCTCACCAAGGTGCACATGTTAAGATTCCTCAGACTCTCCTAATAGCACTTTTGATGCAACTCATGCACCATTTTAGTTGCCCTCCTCTGGATTGCCTCCACTTTGTCTATGTCATTTGTCCATTCTGAGGTGCAGCCTCCAGAACTGCACACGATATTCTCAATGGGGTCTCACAAACGATACAGTGGCAACACCACCTCCCTCCTCCTGCTGGAAATACCTCTCCCTATGCATCCCACCATTCCACAGGCCCTACCCACTGCTTTCTCACAACGCCCTGCTACTTTGAGGCCATCACATATGATTACCCCAAGGCCCCTTTCATGCTTAGTGACTGTCAGTACCTCCTCCCATTCTATACTCAGCTTCTGGGTTCCTATGGCCTGGGTGCATGATTTCGCCCTTTTTGGCATTGAACCCCAACTGCCATATTCTTGAACACTCCTCAAGTTTCCCATGGTCCCTACTCATTTTCTCCCCCACCCCGAGTGTCCAGTCTACCGTAATACAGATTTTGGGGTCATCTGTAAAAAAGCATACCTTCCCTTCCAGTTATTCTGCAATGTCGCTTATGAAGACATTGAAGAGAACTGGTCCCAGTACTGAGCACTGCAGCCCTCCAGCACCCCACCGATCACTCTCCCATTATTAGAGTGAGAGTCATTAACCACCACCCTCTGTTACCTATCCATTAACCAGTTCCTTACCCAGTTCACCACTTTGGGTCCCACCCCTAGGCTGCTCAATTTCTTTATCAGTCTCCTGTGTGGCACAGTGTTGAAGGCCATGTTAAAGTCCAGATGGGTCACGGCTACTCCCCTCCCCTGATCTAGTTCCCTGCTCCCTGCATGACCTCTCCTCCCTCTTCCTAAGAGTGGTGACCTTACTTTTCCTGATAACAATCGCCCTATCTCTCTCCTCCCCACCCTCGCTAAGCTCCAAGAACACTTGGTTCTCTCCCAACTCACCTCCTTTTTAACGAACTCCTCCTTCTTCACCCTGTTCCAATCTGGATTTCAGAAAAATCACTCCACCACCACCTCCCTACTGAGGCTCACTGACTCCATCCTTATCGGGATGGACAATGACCTAATCACCTCCACCATTTTTGTCAACCTCACCAAGGCTTTCGACACTGTCTCCCATGACCTCCTTCTTGACTCCCTCTTGGCAGCTGGTCTGTCTACACCCGCCACAACCTGGTTTAGGTCCTACCTCACAGGCAGAACCCAATCTGTCAAGGTCCAAGATTCCATCTCCCCTCCACTCCCTATCACCACAGGAGTCCCACAGGGCTCAGTGCTTAATCTCATTATCTTCTCCATCTTCCTAAATGACCTCCTATCAGTCTGTTCCCCCTCCTTCTCTATCCACATGTACACCAATGATACTGTCTTGTATACCTCCGGTAAATGCCCAGCTGATGTTGCAACCACCCTACAGAATGACTTCCACCAGGTTCAGCTCTGGTTTGCCTCCCATCGGCTCTTCCTAAATGCCAAGAAGACAGTTGCCATGACCTTTGGCACTAGGCAGAGACTCTCAAGGCTCCCTGGCTTGCCCTCTTTCCACACCCTGTATGGGACTATCCTAGAGGATACCACCTCATTTAGATACCTTGGGGTTTGGTTGGACCAACACCTTAACTTCTCTGGACATATTGACACCATCCTGAAAAAACTACGCCCCAAGCTTGGTGCCTTATACTGGAACCGTAGCTGCATCCGTTCTTCGGCCAGGCATGAACTCATCCAGATGATACTCCCCATTTTTAACTACTGCAATGTAGTCTATGGTATTACTCCCAAGTCCTCCCTGTCCAGATTGGACACTCTCTTTAACTCTTTCTGTTGCTTTGTTCTCGATGCTCCCTCCTGGACTCATCATTGTGATCTCTATCATGCTCTGTCCTTTCCCTCACTTGCAAACAGACACCTCTCCCATTGTGCCAAACTCACCTCTAAATAGTGACTCAGAGAACTCCCTCCTGACCTTACCACATCCCTCTCTACCCCACCTCCATCCTCCCATTCCCTCCAATCTACTGACACTCATATTTGGGCAGTCCCTCACCGCTCCACAATCATCGGTCAGTCTGGTTTTACCTATCGCTTCCCCAAAGTCTGGAACTTCCTCCCTCCCTCCTCAAATACGCCACTCCTCCTCTTCCTACTGCCTTGGATCTGCCTTACCCAACTACCTCTCCCCCAGCTGCTCCTGCTATAACCCTCCTTGACTTCATCCTAACACTCTGCTCCTGTTTACTCACCCCTAATCCCAACCCTCTAATTTTATCCCCATTACCTCTATTTCCCTTTTCTACTACCAACCTTCTCTCCCTACCTCCTTCTGCCCCCCCCATCTATCCTCTCTCCTTCACTTCTATCCTTGCCTTGCTCTGCCCCCTAGCAGGGTTCTCAGCATCCTGTAGGGGCCAAACCTTGTATGCCTCTCAATCCCCATCCCTCACCTCCCCCTCATCCACTGCACTCCTCATCACTAACTCCATACCCCCTTATGTCCCCTTCTTATCTATCTTCTCTCCACCACCTCTATCTTTGCTTTTTTCTGCCCCTGGCAAGTTCTCCTTCCCTCCCCTCTCCCCCCTTCTACACCCTCATTTCACTCCTCCTTAACTGCTCTCCTCTGCACTAACTGCTAGCCCCTATTCCTAAAATGCACTTGAATTTAATTTGCACTTCTGATGTACTGAAGCTTATTGTTCTGGTTGTCCTATTTTTACACCTGCTCACCCTAAGACCAAACTGCTTGTTCTCTATTTTATGACAAGAAAAAAGCACATGTAGCACTGGGATAAATGCAGTGGTGCTCTCTATAATGAGTGCAAGGAAAAAAAGAATGTAGCACCCACTGCCCGGACAAAATTAGCACACAGGGAAACAGTCACTTGAAATTGTTGAATCCTTATTTCAGACAGCCATAAGGACAAACAGTGTCAAGAGCCTACAGTGGCAGCAAAGCAGTACAAAAAAACTTACGTTTCACCTAGTCCTCTGCTAGCCTTCGTCAGAGTGATGCCTAGCAGAGCAGAAGAACCTGTTCAGGATGTCAGCTTTTTCCTGATCCTCCTCTGTACTGTCACTGCCATCCTCCTCATCTTCACTGTCCCTTCCCTTGCCTTCCTCTTCTCACTTAGAAAGGCTTGTCCCCTTCTGCCAACCCTTTGGCTATCCTTTCCTCTGTTTGTGCTTTTGCCTGCCTCCCTGCTCTCCTTGCTTCCCTCTGTGTTACCTGGTACTTCTCCCTGTCCTCCTCCCTCAGTGTTTATTTGTACCACCTGAATGCTGCCTGTTTTACTTCACTTTTGTGTCCACCTCCCTAGAGTACCATAGTGGTCTTCTTTTCCTTCTGCTTTTACTCACTTCCATCACACATGGGGTGATTGCCTTCACTACACCTTCTCTTATTTTATGCCATATAGTTTCTCTACCCCATCCTGACAATTCAACCCTGCTAGGCTACTCCTCAGGTAGTTTCCCATTTCTTTAACATCTGCCCTTTTAATGTCCAGGACCCTTGTCCTTGCATGGTTTGCCTCTGCACCCATCTTACTGCTGAACCACACTGTATAGTGATCACTGGTCCTCAGGGGACTGCCCACTGTGATGTCTGCAATACTGTCTCTGTTAGCACTAGGCCTAGTATTGTCCCATCCCTAGTCGGTTCACTGACTAGCTGCCTAAGAAATCCCTGGAGACTAGGATTGCCCTGCTTCTAGTCCAAGCTGCTGCTGGAAGGCTCCAATACCTATCAGGCAGATTGAAGTCACCAACCAACAGCATCTCCCCCATATTCACTCTCATGCTGATGATTTCCCCTAATGCAAATCCTCCCCCTGTGCTGGGGGCCTGTATACTACCCCCATGTGAATAGTCACTCCTGCTCCTGTCACCAGGGTGACCCGGAGCACAGTGCACCTCCAGCCCTTCCCTTCCTCTAAAGTCCCTTATACTTCCATATCTTGATATCCTCCCTCACATACAGAACAGCCCCTCCTCCCTTCCCTATCTCTTCTGAACAGAGAGAAGCCTGGTATGACTATATTTCAGGCATGATTTTCAGTGTACCACGATTGAGTTGTGGCCACAGTGTCCAGGTCCTTCTCCTCTATAAAGCTCTACGGGTCTGGAATTTTCCTAGACTCTTTGCATTGGAGTATATGGCTTTTCAAACCTTGCTTCTTTCCTGCTTACATCTCTCCTTTCCTCCCCACTTTCTGCCTGTGATGCTTCCCCAGACTTCTTCTAACTCCCCCTTCCTTCATTGTTCTCTCTGCTCCTGACCACTCTACAACTCTCTCTCTTTTTTCATCTTTTGTTATTACCTCCCTCATCCACCACCCTGTCTACCATCCCTTCATACCCCCCCTGTCTTGGGGAAGTTTTCTACCTCTGGGCTGTTCCTCACTATTTATTTAACCTGTAGGGCAGGGGCCATGAATGCCTCTCTTGGTAATACAGCCTCCTTCCCGGTAGTTTAAATGCTCATCCAGGTAGCATTTAAACCTCCCACTGAGTACAGAAGTCCCCTTCCCAGAAGGGTGCAGGCCATCCCCTTTGTATAGGCTCATATCCTTCCAGGTTGGCCCCAATCAGATCCCTCCTCTCTGCACCATGCCTTCAACCAGAGATAGCCCTAACCTCCCCATGGCCATATACAAGCAGTACCACACAGCAAATGCTGCCATTCATGCTACTTGTTTAAGGTCCCTTCCCAGTTTCCTGTACTGCCCCTGCACTACTCCTACTCCATCCCTCACCAGGTCATTATTCCCAAGGTGGACAATGGCATCAAGCTCCCTTCCAAGGCCTACCACCCTAGCAATCCTTAGGGTCTGCTCTCCATCCCTCCGAGCCAAAGCGCCAAGTAAGCACCATACCTCCTTCTCCCATCTCCTTTTTGCTCCCAAGTATACACCACTCACTATCAAGTCTGCCACCAGCAGCTACTTCCTCTTCTGCTGTGGGTCTTTTCCACCCATGTTAGGGCCTCCTCTTCAGGGGCTCACCACATCCACAGAGGCTATGGTTTTGGCCTATAACCAGGCCATTTCCTTGGCCCTGGACTCAATAGCTCCTGCCCGTGTTCGTCCTCTCTCTCTTTGCCCTCGGGCCCCATGGTTTGATGGGTCCCTGAGGGAGTTGTGACTTGTGGGACGATGGTTAGAGCGTCGTTGGAGGAAATCTGCTCTGGATGCCGACTGCCTTAGTTTGGAGGAGCATTATCAGCTCTACCAATCAGAGATCTCCCATAAGAAGGCAGAATTCCTGTCCAGGGAGATCTCTGTCACTCAGAATCGACCGGCTCAGCTCTTCAGAACTGTGGACAGGCTGTGCAACCCAGCCTGTCTCCAGCTCCGTCGAGCCTTTTCACAAAAGGAGTGTGATGAGATCGCTCAATTCTTTGCGAATAAGGTTGCCGACATCAGATCCGAAATCCATCCAGCACACTCTAAGGGGGAAGCTTTTAGTCGGCGTTTTGTCGCGGAATCCTCCATCCCCTGGTGTTCCTTCGACCAGCCGACATTCAGTGATATTATGCGGATCATCCAGGGGATGCGCCCTACGTGCTGTAGTTTAGACCCAGGCCCCACCTCCCTAATTTTGGGTTGTGTTGAGATCGTTGGCCCGGTTCTGGCTCAAATAATCTGGTGCTCCTTGGAATTGGGTGAGTTTCCAAGCCTCAAGGAAGCTGTGGTGACTCCTTTTGAAGAAGGTCTTTGGACCCAGATGTTTTCCAACTACAGACGATCTCTAACCTTCCCTTTATTGGGAAGGTTATTGAGAAGGTAGTGGCAAACCAGCTGGAAGACCATTTGACCATCCATAATATCTATGAACCTCTCCAGTCCGGTTTTCGTAAGAGGCATAGTACTGAGACTGCTCTGATTCGGGTGCTCAATGATCTCTTGATGGCGAGAGATCAGAGGAACCGCTCTATCTTGGTCCTTCTTGATCTCTCTTCAGCCTTTGACACTGTGGACCATGGGGTTTTGCTCGAACGTCTGGAGTCCATCTGTGGACTGTCTTGTACAGTGCTCAGATGGTTTTCTTCTTTTCTATTTGGGAGAACGCAGAGAATTGTGTCGGGGATTTTTTCCTCTGATCCGTTCTCTCTGCAATGTGGTGTTCCCCAGGGTTCGGTGCTTCCCCATGTTGTTTGCAGTGTATATGCTGCCTTCAGAGACATTGTAAGAAGGTATGGGCTGAAGGTTGCATGCTGATGATACCCAGCTCTACCTTTCTTTGCCCCACCAGGTTAGTGCTGTCTCGTGATTTAATAGCTGCCTCGCTGAAATCCAGGACTGGATGAATCTGAGCTGGTTAAAGTTGAGCGCGGTAAGACTGAGGTTTTGGTTGTGGACCCGGTCATGGGTCAGGGGGTTGAGGTCTGGTCAGCCCGTCTGGCGTATTGCTGAGGAGATCAATCCTTACCTCGAATGGGTGCGTAACCTTGGGTGGTATGATGACGGAGCTGACTCTTAGGTCATCAGGTGTTAGCAGATCATCAAGTCCCATTTTACCATCTTAGGAATATCGCCAGATGAAAACACCTTGTCTGCCCAGCGATTAATCGTATTGGTCCATGCCTTCATGACATCTCGACTTGACTATTGCAACTCCCTTTACCTGGGGCTTCCTGGGGTTGATATCTGCCGCTTGCAGCTAGTGCAGAATGCTGCAGCAAGGTTAATGACAGGGGTAACTAGAAGGACACATATTACCCCTGTGCTACGCGATCTGCACTGGCTGCCTATACAGTGGCGGATCACCTTTAAAGTAGGTCTTTTGACCTTCAAAGCCCTGCACGGACTCGGTCCTGACTATTTGAAAGAGCTTCTGATTCCTTATCACCCCATGCGACAGCTCCGTTCAGCCGACGAGGGGTTGCTAGAGGTTCCGAGGTTATATTGAAATCTTCTGGGGCTAGGGCTTTTGGGTTCATGGCCCTAACCTCTGGAACTCTCTGCCCCGCCGGGCTTAGAGAACTGACGGTAATCATGGAGGCCTTAAGCGTGATTTCCAAGACTTTTTTATGGAACAGGGCTTTTGGGGATTGACGTTGTTACCAACTGTTGTTTTTACATGTATATTTTGATTTTATGGTTCATTTGTACAGCTCCTTGGTACCTGAAAGGCGCTAAATAAATAAAGTTTTATTATTATTATTATTATTATCCTCCCTTGCCACCACTTCAGGTGACTCCTCCCAGCTGTCCTGTCCCAACAGAATGGCAAAGGAATTTCAGAGTGACATAACCTGCCACCCCCCCTCCCAAAGCCCACCAATATCCAACCTTCCCTCCTCTGTCTAGGCATCCTTTGAGGCAAAGGTGGCATAATCAGTAGCCCCTGGGAGGGACAAGAGATTCTCTGGATCCTTGCCAGCTCAACTCAGAGTTCGGCGACCTCTGCCATCAGCCCAGAGAGGTGTGTACATATGGGGAAACTCATCAGTCTCCAGAATGTGTCCCAGCAGACTGCACCAATTACACTGCACCACTCCCATCATTGACTGTCCTCTTGCCCTTTCAAAGCATTTAACCTAGCCTATCCCCTTCTGAACTACTTAACTCTGCTCGCTTGCCTTTTATTTTTTAACCTCTGAACCCTCCTGCCTTTTTACCACAGAGTCTAGCCTAACCCTCTCTGCCTCCTTCCTATACTCTATTCCTTTCTTTCGTTCCTTACACTTTTGGAGTTTGGGTTATTGCCTTACCCCAGATAGGGTGTTGCCTGCTTTCCCTTCTCTTAGTGTTTTTCACTGTATTCACATGACCTACCCCATTTGTGGTTGCATTGTGGTGCAGGCTGCTCTGTTCAACCTGCAGCGATATGGCTCCCATTCACACAGCAGCCCCCTACATTGGTACAACTGACCTTCTGGCATTTTGGACAAACTTCCATCGGGTGGAGGGAGTGTAACACATACCAAATGAGGATAACATATACAGAAATGGGTCTAGGTAATGGGTCTCACTACCAAATGTGCTTAACATATACCAAAATGGCTCTAACACATACGAAAATGAATACAAGACACAACAGAGTCAGTACATACCCAAAATCGCATACTACCAAAATGGGTATCACATATTTTAAATCGAGTATGAGATATGAGGAACTGAAATGAGTAACAATACCGGTCTAGTAAATAGGTCTAGCACATAACAAATGAGTATGAGTATAACACACACTAAAATGAATTGACACATAAAACAATTAGTATAACATAGTGTGATGAGTATTAAGCATACAGATATGAGTGTAACATATACTAAAATGGTTGTATTGTACTGAAATGTGTATAATTCAGTTCAATTTAATATGGAAAGCAAATTGAGTCTTAGCTCTTATACAACTGCATCCTCATGACAAAGTACACAAAATTCGTTGAATGTCAAGCAGCCCACATAAGTCACGCATTTTATACATAGTAAAGAGGCTGCAGTGTGGTTAGATTACATCACCTGGAGTGGTGCCACTTGCTTAGATGGCCGCGTGAAATGTCTACACCACTAGACAATCCCAAGAAAAGAGGGACTGCAGTTTTCTTTCATTTTTATTTTATACTGGAAAGGACTGTGAGAAAATGAATGCCCATTTTCACAGGCATCCAGTTAATGTATAAATATATATTGGCTATGTCTTTTACCACCTCATTTACTGTCTGTATGTATTCAGGATGGTACTTTGTAGTTATTAACGATTACTTAACTATTACTTAACGCCAAGAAAACAAAAGCATTGCTCTTTTCTCCCTCTGCCCAAATGGTAAATTCAGCCCTATCAGATCCTGTGCTGCAGATTACTACAATTCTTGGCGAGGTTGGAATTTGTCCCTAAATTCAAATACCTAGGAGTATGGCTGGACCATAGGTTCTCCTTTATAGAGCACGTTGAAGAACTACTCAAAAAATTACGACAGAGACTTGGCCTGTTCTTTAGGATAGCCCACTTCTTAACTAGAGATGCCAAACTACAACTGGTACAATCAACCTTTCTATCCTTGATAGATTATGCTGACATCCTCTACAGTCACTGTCCCATTTCCTACCTCACCAAACTTGACACATTATATCATTGAGCTTTGAGGTTCATCACAGGCCTGCCTTATTCCACTCACCACTGCTCCCTATATCAATCAGTGGGGTAGAGTTCTCTTCAATTCAGGCATGATAAAAATGCAGCCTTATGGACCCTGAGAGCCATCTCCAAAAAACTGCCCCAATACATTACAGACTGTCTTCCTATATGTCTTTCTATAAAACCAATAGGCAATTACACCCTGAGAAGTTGCAAATCTCTCCTACCGATGGTTCCCAAAGTTAACTCTCGCTTTGGCAGGGCTGCTATAAGCTTTACACTGTCTTCCTTGTGGAATAAATTGCAAAAAAAACCTGAAACTGAGGTCACCCATCGGCATCTCATCTTTCAAGCTCTTATATTCACGTCTCAGAAATGATCAGTGCAATTGTTTCCCATGACCACGAATTGTCATTATGCTAACCTGTACCATTTAACCATGAACGAATTACTTCTAGTGCTGGTCTCCTCCTTGGCCCTGGTCTGTCATCATGCTTTCATGTAACACCTTGATGTCTCTGTCCTCCCTTTGATACTGGTCTATCTTCCCACTTTCTCCAGCCTTCTTTTCACAACTCTATACCGCACTCATCCACAATCTACACTCAATCATACTCATCCACAATCTACACGCAATCATACTATAAAAGTCCTAACTCCCCTTTCCCTCTCCCCATAGGCCCCCACCGCCGCATCAGTTCTACCGACCTATCCTTGGGACTTCACTTCTCACAATGTTTATTCTTCGCTTACATATTACATACCCCTCCTGGTACCCCATCTGTCATTAGTTGGTGGTTCTCCAAGCCATTTTCATGGCTAATACTAGTGACTGCCCCTGGTAAATGAACTAATTAGTACTTCTATACAGAGAACATGGTTTATATACAGTTGCATGGTTCAGTGGTGGACCTGCCCCCTTGTATTTGAATCCTCCTCTGTTATGGCTTGCCTTGTCTTCATTTTATCATTTGACTCCCCTATTACTGCACCATTGTGTTTGTGTTTATATACTTATTTACATGTATTGATATGTTTTTATGATGGATGTTACCTGACCCTGTTATAACCAGGTCCATCTTGTAAAAGAGCTCTGCTCAATTATGTTCGCCTGGATAAATAAAGATTTTGATTGATTGATTGATTGATTGATTGATTTGCTCACCCTGAATTTATTGATTGATTGATTGATTTGCTCACCCTGAACCAATCAATAAACTACTAGTATTTTTAAAAAAAAAATGTATAAGTAATAGATAACCCACTCTAAGGTGTGCGGTCATGCTCTGATATACACATGCCTTGGTGTGCATTGTTACACACAAGGCCGCAGACCGAGTGCACCGACCACCCAAGGCGTGCTTATATCAGAGTGTGACTGCGCACCCTAGAGTGGGTTATCTGTCTTATAAAATGGCAAAATTGTTTTGAAGGGGGGTAAAAGTGCAGGTGTGTGGTCGCGCTCTGATATATGCACTGTCACCTGATAGTCTTTGTCTAATGCCATTGATTCCTTTTATCTAGCCTATTTTACATACATATATATATATATATATATATGTATATTTATATATATATACACATTATATATATATATATATACATATATATATATATATATATATATATATATATATATATATATATATATATATGCATGCATGCATATACTGTGATGCAGATTGCATTCACACCACTAAAGTGGCAATGCTGTTAACAGCTCTCCACCACTCACAATGGTGCAGAAAATGCATTACGAATGGCCCTTTTATGAGGTGAACTCTTCCCTCATTCCTATTCCTATTTGCTTACTTTCCTTCCTTATTCCTATTGAATTAGGTTCATCACCCTACCCCTGCTAGGGTGTTGCATACATTCCCTCTGTTTAAGCTAATTAAGTGACTAAGTAGCTAAGGAAGACAGCTGATTAGTTTAAAGTTAGTACTTTGCATTAGTTCATTTCAGTTTTTCATCTGCCACACAACTGGAATCCTAGCTTGCACTTCCTCTCAATAAGGTGACTGATCTTCCAAGGCACATACACTTGTAAAATTACACACAGCTGTTCAAGACTGATGCTGTTTTGTCCATGCACAGGAACATACTCTATTATGTAGTCTGTATGTACATATTCTTTACTGTCAATCTGTTTTCACAACTGTACCTCTGTTGCCATTAACAGGACAACCACGTAAATAAGAGGTGTCATTTTTTTCAGGTTTTTTTTTCATTTTATTCATATTCAGAAGACCTTTGAGCTCAGAGCCTTTTTTCAAACATGTCCATAGAACATAACACAACACAACACAACACAACACAACACAACACAACACAACACAACGTAATGTAACACAATACAATAAATAAGCAGTGTTTCAACAACAGACAGCATGTAAGTAATGAGCAGTAGTGTACAAAACAATTAAATAATGTGATAGTGATACAAGCTCAGGTTAATTATCTGCATATGCACAAACACAGCCTGACCACCGAGATGCTCAGGATAGCGATACACAGCTCAATCACATCGATCATTGACTATGGCCTGGTAATCTATGGTGCAGCAACTGACACTTCTCTAAGAAGGATCATGACAGTGCTTAATAAAGCCTGTAGGCTTATCACAGGGGTCCATCGACTCACCCATACATGTGATCTATATGCACTGATGGGGTGGCTATATCTGAAAGGCAGGCTCAAGTATCAAACCTGCATACTAGCTAAAAAAAAGCTAGCCTAGGACTAACACCCCCGGGTGTTCGTAACCTACTAATCCTATCCAGAAACCCTCACCGCACTAGAGGCTCAGAAAGCCAGCCATTCAAGGTCCCTCTATGCTGCACCATTCAAGGACAAAGGTTGTTCACTTGCCGAGCTCCAAATTAGCTTAACTCCCTACACGGCAACATCCTGTCTGAATCAAAACTGGACTCATTCAAATATAAGCTTCGCCAACACTTTGTGGCATGTAGTGGTTGTGACTTACATAGAAACATAGACTTTGACAGCAGATAAGGACCACTTGGCCCACCTAGTCTGCCCATTTCCCTACCTAGAGGATAAGCTGCCGATCCTATTTAACCAACAGCCTATTTCTTCCTACCCACTACAGAAATTGCCTTATGTCTGTCCCATGCATTCTTGAATTTTCCCACAGTTTTAGACCCAACAACCTCCTCAGGAAGGCTGTTCCATGCGTTCACCACCCTCTCTGTGAAAAAATACTTCCTCACATTGCCCCTGAGCCATCCCCCCTCTATCTTCAAATTGTGTCCCCTTGTTCTTGTACATCTCTTTTTCTGAAAGATGCAACCCTCTTGGACTTTGTTGATTCCACTGAGGTACTTAAACGTTTCTATCATGTCCCCCCCTCCCTCCTTTCCTCAAGGATATACATATTAAGCTCCTTTAGTCTCTCCTCGTATGGCTTCTCTTGCAGACCCTGCACCATTTTAGTTGCCTTCCTCTGAACTGCCTCCATCCTGTCTATGTCTTTGCAGAGATGGGGTCTCCAGAACTGGACACAGTACTCCAGATGGAGTCTCACCAACTGTCTGTACATGGGGATAACAACTTTGTGTTTTCTGCTGGTGATGCCTCTCCCTATACATCCCAGTATCCCCCCAGCCTTCCCCACTGCCTTCTCACATTGCTTGCCAGCCTTAAGGTCATTTAATGTGATTACCCCCAGGTCCCTTTCCATTTTTGTTGTTGTTACTACCTCCCCCCACCATTGTGTAATCTTCCCCAGGCTTTTGTTTCCCAGGTGCATTATTTTGCACTTCTTTGCATTGAATCCAAGCTGCCATACTTCTGACCGTTCCTCCAACCTTGCCAAGTCCCTTCTCATCCTTTCCATGTTTCCTTGTGTATCAACCCTGTTGCAGATCTTTGTGTCATCTGCAAAGAGGCATACTTTTCCTTCCAGTCCCTCTGCAATGTCACTTATAAAGACATTAAAAAGGACTGGACCCAGTACTGAACCCTGCGGTACCCCACTAGTAACCCCTCTTCCTTCAGAGTGGATTCCATTTACAATTACTTTCTGTGTCCTGTTGTCCAGCCAATGTTTTACCCAGGCTACCACCCTGGGACCCACTCCCAGGCTGGTTAATCTGACTATTAATCTTTTGTGTGGGACTGTGTCAAATGCCTTGCTAAAGTCTAGGTAGGCCATGTCCACAGCCCCTCCCTGGTCTACTACTTTGGTCACCCAGTCAAAGAAATCAATTAGATTCATCTGACATGACCTTCCCGCTGTGAACCCATGATGCCTTGGGTCCTGTGCCTCGCTGGCCTGCTTTTCCTAATCTGGCATCTGTATTTTATGCAATGCAGTTTCCTCCAAAGCACTCAGCAGCTGAACTTGCCCATTGATCACCCTCCCTCTCCACCCTCCTCTTTACCATACCCTATCTTCATCTATCCATCAACCCCCGTACCCCTCTCTTGCATACTCCATATTTTACCTCCCACCATTCCACAACTGCCTTTCTCTATCTCCTTCTGTCCACCCCCTCCTCATGGACAAGGCTTCCTTGGCTGACTCTCAACATTGCTTATGTCCCTATGGGGATTTTGACTAAATTGTTAAGTACACTTCATTATGTTTGTAACCTGTTCATATTGCCAATTGCCATTGTATTGGAATGTTATCCTGTGCTAAGATCCTGTCTTTCTGTTAAACTGTGTTAATTTCTATCGTCTTTTATGCTTAACTGTTAACTTCCAACATGGAACCTTTGCAAAAGAGCTCCAAGCTCAAAGGTATTTATAATCCAAGAACCTATAAATAAAAAAGAAAATAAATAAATAAAAAAATAAACCTACACAACATTATGTCATAAAAGCAAGACCTTGCATGTTTTTTAAAGGAAACTAGAGAAGGAATTTCACAAAGTCAGTAGGTAGTGAGTTCCATCCTTTGGTGACTCTGTACAGGAAAGAGCGCTGCACAAGGATAGTCTTCCTCAATGATGTTTGGAGCCTGCCACCACACACTGCATGCCTAGTGTACTCATTGATCACAAAGGTAAAGAATTTTTAAATGCTGATTGGCAAGAGTCTTGGCAGAGCATTTTTTCACAACAGTGCCAACTGGAAGGGCACTCTGTGATAGAAGCACAACCAATTTATGTTAATGTACAGCATCACACTTGATGGGTCACATGTGTGACCTGTACATTACTCTAAATCACATTTAGTGGGTCGATCCTATAGAAAGAATACAATTAAATACATAAATAAGAAAATTCTGGGAGCGTGCATGAACAAACAAGAAACTCTGTGTTTAAACTGAATGAGGGAGGTACTAACAATATACATTGTGCAACAATGCGGATGATCTAGGTTCCAGAGTGAGCATGGGCTCCCTCCTAAAAGGCATTCAATGGCTAGAAGTGCTGCAGGCAACAATACTTCCCAGTAGGGGAGGAGACCCTGCCATTTACACTCCTGCAACAAGCCCTGTAACAAGCCCAGGAGGTGATGCATATGCAGACTGACAGACTGATGAGCCAAGAGTCTTTCTCTGCCATCAGCGCCTATGTATCTATGTATGCTCCACCTCCTCCACAGGGACCCTATGGATCTAGAGTTACATCATGGTGTTTCTGGGAGGAAGGAGGGAAGGGCAAAATTGGGGGTACAAACCCTGACAGCAGTGTGGGTGGTGGCCCACAGCACTCTCAGGACCCACGCCAACCTCTCTGCATTGAACACAGTCAATGTCAAGACTGGGAGGTCTCACAGGGTTCTGAGGGACAGCAGCCATCAGGGAGGGGAGAAAAGGCTAATAAAACTAAACAGGGAAACAGAAAAATGTTTGTAAATAATTTAGAAAATATATATTTTTTGTGCTTAACAAGCATGTGCCTAGTAAGGCTACATATCTTACAGAATGAAGGTTTGGGACATTTTGATGCCTTGGTAATCATTTTTATGCATTTTTTTTACCTTTTTCATTATTTTTGTTTTGTAATATAACACATTTGACTGTAGCTTTTAAATACAATCAAGGTACAGAAAAAAAGGAGAGAAAAGGGTTTAGAATAAAGACAGAACATTCAAGTTGGTCAGGATACATACCTAAAACTCAACATAATTTCCATGTGGAGTAATGTGATTCATATCAGGAAGCGAAGCTATCCAAAGGACATCCAAAAGAAGGATTGCAGCAGACTAGTAAAATTTAAAAAAAGGCAACATATTTATCTTAAAGAGATAGAATACTGCCTAAAACTAGTATCAGTTTTTAAATGTAGTGAGCTATTACCTTCTATATCTGAGGTACTTTTTTCTGTTCCCTTTGTTTAATTAGAATATTTTTTTACCTGATGTTAGTAGGTATGATATGTGGAAAAGCACTCTGCCTGGCAGCTGACATATTGAGCTCTGTTACTCCCATTACATCATCAGCGGCAGCACTGTTACCTCACTGTGACATCACAGCTTCTCAGGAAGATCCACTCAGTAACTGCCAGCTCAGTCACCTATGCTGTCACTGTCAAGTGAGGTCACAGTGCTGATGATGTAACGGGAGAAATAGAACAGAGTGCTATTCCACACATCCAGCATAGTGTTATAACAGAAGTTTCTAATGGACAAAAGGAAAAAGAAACCTATCTCAGAAATAAAAAGCTACAACTAACTACTTCTTAAAATTTGTAGCATTTTCTTGTCTGCTATCTTTGGTTCTACTAGCTCTAACTCTATTTAGTATCTATAAGCAACTTTAAAATCCTTCCCTACCAGTGTCAGGTTTCCCTAGATTCTTGTTTAGATTATTACACATCTTAGAGTTGTTGGTGAAATACTGTGAAAAGTAATGGATATAAATGTCCAAAAAAAAACAACATTTTTGTTTTATTGTATAATGTTACTGACATGTAAAATACAATAAAATAAAAATGCAATAACTACAGAAAAAAGGAGAATAAAATGGTTTAAAACCAGTTAAAACAAATCAAGTCAGTCAGGAAACATACTTAGAAATCAGTATAATGTATCTACATGGAATTATGGATCCATTCCCAGAGCTAATCTGTCAAAAGGATGTCAAAAAGAGAAATCGTGTCCATTTAGTAAAGGTTACCTGATGGAAACACCATTACCCAGAACCTATTAGCAATACTCCAAGTCCAATTAACCCCCCAAATACAGCAGATACAATAAGTAATAATGGTTAGAAGATAATAATGTTATCATAAATAAATTCAGTATTTCTAAGAAAGTTTAATTAATTGGAAAAAAGAAAAACAAAAAAGTTGCAATACTTTTTATTTGAATAACAGAACCTTATACTATACAAGCTTTAGAGGCAACATATGCCCCTTCTTCAGGTATTATGAGAACATGGCCACAAGTAGAAGATTTTATACAAAGAATTCAATGTTTCTTTCTTTTTCAAATCTATTTTTTTTTTGGCTCCCAGAGCCAGTGGGGATTTACCCCATATCATCCGCTGTGCGGTCTCCAGGCCCCCTCATGCCCCTGGGAGACTGCTTTGACCTGCAGGGTGGACCCCCCCCATGAGGGGACAAGAGAGGAAGGAGTAGACTATGCTAACCCAGGAGTACCTGGAGAGGGAGGGATGAGCTTGGAGCTAGGATTCACTCTGCTTGGCCATAGGGGTTTTCTTTGCTTGGTTACCCCTGGTGATGAGGATGTGCAATGTCGTCCATGGCATGCAGGTCCCACTCCTGCACGCTGTGTGCCAATGTCTGCCTTAACTACCAATCTCCACGCTGCTGTGACCCACTGGTGCAATGACTCCCAGCCACCACCGGGAGTCTGGATATTGCCAGGAATCAAGAACACACCCCACCTGGAAGAGAAGAGTTGCCACCGGACACGCTTCCCTCCTCCCCCTGACTGGCCCTCCGATGCTCCAGGTTCGCTCCCTAACCCAGGTCTTCAGTACTGCAAGTAGTGTCGCTGCTGCTGTGCCAGTGGATTGTCCCAAGAATGCAATGTTAATTAGAATAACAAATTCAAGTACTTCAACTGTAAATAAGCTTTATGCTTATGAGTGTGGCAGTTCTGTTGATAAGGAAATATTTTAGCAAGAGAGCTATAAATAAATTGATGTACTGTATCTATGGACGGCAAGGGCAGCCTTGGAAGAATGAGGTTATAAATCAGCTTGGGGAGTATCCCAGTGGTGTAGAGGGCTGAGGCACTGGACGTTTTACTTCACCATGCTGATGACCCATGTTTGGGAACAAGTACGGGTTGCCAGGGGTCGGCCGGGGGGGGAGGGCTGGGAATGGATACAGCGGCTGTCAGGCAGCTCGCTTCTCCTGGATTTGAGAAGTAGGCCTTCCTGGCCCTTGGCTGCCACTGAGTGGAGGCTTGATGGTAGTGTTGGGCAAATGAGGGGCTGGTGCTAGGCTGGGTGGGTGGATTGGGCCATTGTCAGTTCTGGAGAGCATGCACACCTCCATGCGCATGCATGAACATGTTGGCCATGGTCCCAGGGAGTAAAAAGGGAGAAAATCAGCAGAAATATCCTGGAAGCAGGATGAGAACTGACCCCCTGCAGGCTCTGTACTGGTGGCTGGTGGCTGTGGCAGAGGACACAGGCATAAGGTAAGTCCAAGGGGAGCCGGGTGAAGGAACTGGAGGGGTTGGTTGGAAGTGGGAGTGGGTGGCCAAGGACAGGAGCATTAAAAAAGAAGAAAAAATAAATAAATCAGCTTGGGAACACAGACTCCTTTCCTAGGATGGAATACGGTGGCAGGATGCCTATATATTGTTACACGATTATATTTCAAGATCCTCCCTAAAATCCTTTTTTCCTATGAAATAAAATATTTTTTTCCTCTAACATGTTATAGATGTAAGATGAACATGTGATTATTGATAATCCATGAGCTTTAGTTATGATTTAGGGTCAATATTTTCTTCCTAATCAGATTTCGCTAGTGAAAAAGAAACAGAAGATATTTACTTTTTAAAAAATTGGAAAATCATACAGATGGACCACAATATTACAAACACACAAAAGGTACAGTTTATTGCTGACAGGTGTGTATATTTCTTTTTGAAACAGATATAAATAATCAAGAGTTACTCATTGAAATACATTGGGATCCTAAGTAGTGAGGATTTTTTTTTTTACACCACAATACTTCATTACTTGTGGTTTGAAAGTAACAGTGAAAACCCACTAGATTCATTGCACAAACAAATAGCGTATTATAAAAGTAGAAAGTAATTTATAACACATTAAAACACAACAAATAAAATAGCAAATTGTCTGTTTATTAGAAGTCAACATATGGGGCCATATTTTCAAACAGCGAGATGTGCCACAAGCCTCGGATGCGTCAACGAAATGATGCACCAGGCTTGCCGCATTCTAGAGGACTTTCGCATCCTCTGCATCACATTGATGCTTGCTAGACCATCTTGTTGGGGTCTAACAACCTGCGGCATTGTTAGGCACCCCTTACACGGAGCTTGCAGACGAAATTTGCCGCAAGCTGTTGTAAAGTGGGCAAACTGTCGCAACTGCACCCGAGATTGTAATATTGAGTGCAGTTGCATAGTCGGGAATGCCGCAGCTATGATGATGGAAGGGTTTGATGCGGGGCTAGATGCCACCCTTTGAATATCTGGCCCCTGCTCTTTAACTAATAACCTGTGTTTGTCTAAGTCTATAGCTACTTTTCTGGAGAAGAGGATTCTAAATAAGAAAGGCCTCATGTCTCACAACATACCTGCGGTGGGATGATATCCTATGATATCACACACCTCAGAGTGTATTATTGCTTAAACATTACCACCAGCTATAACACCCCTTTATTAATGCCTTAATAACTCAGTTTGGCAATCTCCCACGTTATTCAACAGTACGTTGCTGAACAGAATTAGTAAAGGGAAAGTAAACTGGTGTTAACGCTGGAAGTAAAGTTCATGAATTAGAGACTTGGCTCTTGAAGTAAAGCATTCTCAAAGCAAACTGATTTCAGATCAGTTCGGCTTTTAATCTGATCCTGGAGCAGTTGTTACAGGAGCAATCTGACTGGAGACACACATGCAAACATGCACGCAGAGCATTTTTACTTCTGAGTGTCCTAAATAGATTCTGTCTGCGCATCTGATGTGTGTTAAGTTCGCCTTATGCTTAGGTGCGCTTTAAATGCCTAGTCACTCAGCGTCATAGTCCTCCCTGTACCAGAAAGCACTACCGATCTCCCTGAGTTACACGCAACCTGATTTTCTTGCTTCTGGGGCTTTCTGACTTTTTCCTTCCTCTTTGCTAGTTCAAACAAATGGGTTCCAGCCACGTGACACAGTTTTCATCAGCACAGCCTCGGGACGTGTGCTATTTATTTATAGAATGCAGCCGGCAAGCTGTTTCTCCATCAACCGAAAAAAAAAGAAAATCAGCAAGTCTCTCCAGTGGCTTTCTGTTCTAGAGGCCTATCACTTCAGTAGAAAAGATAACCCTGTCACTTAAGAGCTTTTTCTTCCACATTACAACAAATTAGTCCTAGAAAATATGAGTCTAAGTGTACTGACTAGGATCCTAATACATTGTCAGACTGGTCGCAGTTCATTGAAGCAGCAGTGCAACGAAAAAAGTTTTGTTCCAAAAACACTAGTTTTAACTATGATTAATACAAATATTAGCATACCTAGCAAATCTATTTTTCTAAGTACCTCCTGTGCTACTCATCACAAATTTTCTTTTTTAATTTTCATGATCCTATCCCTTAACACTTAGGTATACAAAGGTATTTCTAAGCCAAATATGTGTTGGCCATCTTCTTTTTTTTCCCTGAGGAAAAAACTACATAAAAGAAGGACTCCTGCCAAAAGTGCTACATTGGAGAATTAGACCAAGCATATCCCCAATAAATCTCATATCAAAAATTAGGTTTCTACATTTCTTCGCTTGAAAGTCATGAGCTTTTTGTAACCCTGATTTCACCACCTATTCAAAAACCCCAGTTTCAATGAAGAGCCATTGATTTTATTTATTTATTTATTTTATTTAGTTTTTGTTGACCGGGTAAGTGCACTAGACAAATCCTGCCTATTTTCAGGCATGACCCGGGGGAGGGGGATACATAGATACATAGATACATACATAGATACATAGACAGTGTCGGCAGATAAGGGCCTATGGCCCACCCAGTCTGCCCATTTGAGCTTGTAAGTTCAGTTTGTTTTCCTAGAAGTCTGTTGCCCCTTACCCCTGACCTCCAGAATTCCTTTATGTCTATCCCATGCATTCTTAAATCCCATGATTGTTTCAGCCCCCACCACTTCCTCTGGCAGGGTGTTCCACTTGTCCACCACCCGTTCTGTGAAGAAATTCTTTCTCATGTTTCCTCTGAATCGTCCTCCCTCCAACTTCATCCCATGCCCTCTAGTCCTGGAACATCTTTTTCGCTTAAAAATAGTGTTTTCCTGCACCCTGTTCCTCCCTGTAAGATACTTGTATGTCTCTATCATATCCCCTCTCCCTCCTCTCCTCCAGGGAGTACATGTTCAGTTCCTTCAACCTGTCTTCATAGGACTTGTGATGCAATCCATGCACCATCTTTGTTGCCCTCCTCTGAACCTTCTCTACCCTGTCTATGTCCTTACATAGGTATGGTCTCCAGAACTGTACACTGTACTCCAGGTGGGGCCTCACTAGTGTCTTGTATATGGAATTATGACCTCCTTTTCCTGCTGGTGATGCCCCTGCCTATACATCCCAGCATCCTATTTGCTTTACCTGCTGCCTTGTCACACTGTTTCCTTTACCTTGAGGTCATCAGAGATGACAACCCCAAGATCCCTTTCCTGCTTGGTGCATGCTATATCCTCACCCCCAACTGATATATTGTGCCAGGGTTTTGTGCCCCATATGCATTATATTGCACTTCTTTGCATTGAATTTCAACTGCCAAACCCTTGACCATTCTTCAAGTTTCTGCAGGTCTTCTCATTCTGTCTACACCCTCTGGTGTGTCTACTCTGTTACAGAGCTTTGTGTCATCAGCAAACAGTGAAATTCTGCCTTCTAGGTCCTGCGCAATGTCACTGATGAAGATGTTGAATAGGACTGGTCCCAGCACTGATCCCTGTGGTACCCCACTGGTCACTCTTCCCTCTGTGGAGTGACAGCCATTTACCACCACCCTCTGTGTCCTGCCACCCAGCCAGTTACCTACCCACCACACTACTGTCCTGCCCACATCCATATTCCCCAGTTTGTGTAATAGTCTTCTATGTGGCACAGTGTCAAAGGCCTTGCTGAAGTCCAGATAGGCCATGTCCACTGCCCTCCCTGATCCACCTCCCTAGTCACCCAGTCAAAAAATTCAACGAGGTTGGTCTGACATGACTCCCCTGGTGAAACCATGCTGCCTTGGGTCCTGTAGTCCATTGACAACCAGATGTTCCACCAATCTCTCCTTCAGTAGTGCTTCCATGATCTTCCCCACCGAGGTGAGGCTGACTGGTCTGTAGTTCCCTGCTTCCTCTTTGTTCCCACTTTTGTATAAGGGACTACATCTGCTGTCCTCCAGTCTTTGGGTACTCCTGTTTCCAGTGATCGGCTAAACAGGCTAGCCAGAGGTTCAGCCACCACCTCTCTTAGTTCTTTAAGGACCCTGGGGTGCACCCCATCTGGCCCCATTGCTTTATCAACTCTTATTACTTCCAGTTCCTTCAGGACCCTTTCTCGTGTAAAGGGACTTGTGTCCATTTCTGCACCATTCTCACCCCTTGTACTCCCTTCAGACCCATTACCCTCCTCCTCTTCAGTAAAGACTGAGCAGAAATACCTGTTCAATATGTCAGCTTTACTGTTGTCATCCTCCACGCAGCCCCCATCCTCCCCCTTCAGTCTCACTATCCCTCCCTTTGTCTTTCTTTTTTCACTTATGTACCTGTAAAAGGTTTTGTCCCCTCTACCCACTGATTTTGCAATGTGTTCTTCTGTCTGAGCTTTGGCTTCCCTTACTGACCTCCTGCCTCACTTTGCTTCTCCTGGTACTTCTCCCTATTCCTTCTGCCTGTGTCTTTGTATTGCCTGGAATGCAATCTTTTGGCTTTCACTTTCTTTGCTACCTCTTTGGAAAACCATAATGGTCTCTCTTCCTTTTCCTCTTGCTAACCTGCTTAATGCATAATATGTTGTTCTTGTAATCCCCATTTTAAATACTGCCCACTGTTCCTCAACCCTGATTCCTGTCCCATTCCTTAATGCCTCTTTCAAGTATCTCCCATTTTCCCAAAGTCTGCCCCTAAAATCCAGGATACGTGTTTTTGTGTGGTTTGATTCTGCTCTTTCTGTGATTTCAAACCACAATGACTGGTGGTCACTGTTTCCCAGGTGCTCCCCCACTGTTACCCCCATCACACTGTCCCTGTTTGTGAGCACAAGGTCCAGTATTGCCTTCTGCCGAGTTGGTTCCATGACCAGTTGCTTGAGGAAGGCACCCTGAAGGGAGTCCAGGATAAATCTGCTCCTAGTTGATGCCACTGCTGGGATGCTCCAGTCCACGTCTGGAATATTGAAGTCTCCAACCAGTACTACCTCACTCTTGTCTGCCATCCTTTGGATGGCTAGCATCAGCTCCCTATCTGTTTCTTCCTCCTGGGCTGGTGGTCTATAGACCACACCTGTGCAGATGGCTGTCCCCATTTTCCTTTCCAGCTTAACCCACAGTATCTCCCCCCATTTTGTTCCTCCTGGATCTCTGTGGCCCTTATATCATTTTTCACATACAGTGCCACTCCTCCTCCCTTCCTGCCTGCTCTGTCTCTTCTGAATATGTTGTAGCCAGGTATGGCCATCTCCCAGTCGTGGTTATCATTGCACCAGGTTTCAGTGATGGCCACAATGTCCAGGTCTGACTGTATCATGACAGCCTCTAGATCTTCCATCTTGTTGCTAAGGCTCCTGGCATTTGCACACATGGCTTTCCATGATTTGACCTCCCTAGACTGTTTCACTGTTCTACTCCAACCCCTTCCTTGGTTGTCATTTATCCCTGGTTCTCCTTGCTGTCTGCCCTTCTGCTGAATTTTGCCCTTTTCTTATCCACCTCTTGGGCACTAATCTCCATCTTCTGCATACTGCTTTGCAGAGATAGCCACTCCTCTGGTTCACTGGTTCCACTGCTAGCTGTGGGGGGTGAGCAAGTAGGTACCCTCCTTGCTGGCCTGCCACCCCCCTTTGCTAGTTTAAATGCTTGTCAATGTAGCATTTAAACTTATCATTGAGTGCTTGGATTCTCCTCCAGGATGGATGCAGGCCGTCAGGCTTGAACAAACCTCCATCCCTCCAGGTGGGTCCCCAGTCACCAATAAATCCATACCCTTCCTCACAGCACCAGTTCTTCAACCATGAGTTAAAGTTCCTGGTGCATGCACTCCTATGCTCTCCCTTGCCTCTCACAGGTAGTACTTCTGAGAAAGTGACAGAAGTAGCTACTTGCTTGAGACCCCTCCCAGTTTCCTAAACTCTTCCTGAACTTCCTTTGGCTCCCCATTTGCCAGGTCATTAGTACCTAGGTGGATAATGACATCCAGCTCGCCTCCTGTCTTGCCTTCCCAGTGAGCCCCAGGATCTTCCTTCCATCTCTCCATGCCGTGGCACCTGGTAGGCACCTCACCTCCCTGTCCTCCCCCTCCTGTGTTCCTAGCTGGATCCCTCTTATGATGGAGTCCCCCACCAGGATTCACTTCCTCCTCCTCTGGGGTCCACTGCTTTCCCCGCTGAGGTCACCTCCTTGGCTAACCTCCACATCCTTTGCTTCCACTTCTTTGGGTACCTCTATTTGGTTGTCCTCATTTGCCAGTGTGGCATATGAGTTCTTGAGTGGAATAGGATCTGGGATGTGCCTCTGCCTGACTTCTCTAACCCTCCCTGAGCCCACTGTCATCCAAGTGCTCCTCGTTCTCGGCATCCTTTGAGGCAGTTGCATTGGACTGGGTGGTCCCTGGATAGGGGTGATGGTACTCCTGACCCAGTTTACTTCCGCTCTGAGTCTGGCTACCTCATCCCGCAGTCCAGAGAGAGATGCATGCAGATAGGGCAGCACCTCAGTGTCCAGAAGGTCTGCCTGAATATGGCTGCCCCACAGCCACTGCATTGCACCACTCCCCACATTATACTGCAATTCCACTACTTGTCTGCTACTGAAGCTCTCCTAGTTCCCTTTTTATTAATTTACTGTACTAAAAATCCTGCCACTGATCCTCAGATATTTTTTTTTAAAGAAAAAGAAACCAATAAATAAATAAATGAGTCAAAACACTTGTCATGCTGAGGGTGGGCTTCTTCCTCCTTATGCCCCTCCTACTTCACACCCCTTACTATACCCTGTGTTTAGCTCCTGTCAATCAGATTTAACAGGGCATATAATTAAGAGTTGGGGGAAGGGGGGCGAAAATTTGCAGCAATTAAAGACAGCACAGAATTACACCACCACTATGTTTTAAATTCTCAACAGCCCAAAAACAATTATAAGTAAAGACAACAAAGAAAGTATAGTGTCTCTAAAAGCCCACAATCTAAGTTTAAAAGAAAAATAGCAATTACCAGTTACTCTAAAGCACTGAATTGAATATGTTTCCTTCCTTCCCCTTCTGGCTTCTTCAGATGAATGCCAACTGACCGTGAACCAGATTAAGCTGTTGGTGGTATTTTTAGTGAATGAGGGAAATTTGGCCAGGATACCAGGGAAATTCCCCTACTCTTTTCGATAAGTGCCATGGGATCTTTAACATCCACCTGAACTACCACCAATCCAGGTAGATGGGACCTCGGTTTAACGTCTCATCCGAAAGACGGCACCTCAGAAGTGCAGCACCCCTCTCTTGCTTCACTACAGTGTCAGTACTGGGATATTAACCCAAGTGCCAGATGTGGGAACTGAACCCACAGCCCTCTGATCTCCTGGCCTCAGAGGCGAGTGTGTTACCTACTGAGCCACTGACACTGATGATGTCATCTTCTGAACTCTCGCTGTCAACAACCTTTTAGGACCTGCTTCTTCAAAGTTTAAGAAACTGTAGCTATAGTAGTCCTTCAAAAAAAAAAAAACAAAAAACACAAGGTTGGCTGCAGTGCTTGCATTTTCAGAATGTTCAGATGTATGGCACTGTACTTAAGAACACGTTAGGAGGTGGTTTTGGAAAGCAGCACTGAACCAAGGCATAGAATGTCAAGGTGGTGCACAGTTTTAAAATGTTTTTTTTGGGGGGGAGACATGCTATCGTGGAATGTGGCAGGGATGTACCATTTCAAAATGTGGTGGGACAATCAGACTCAGAATGCGACAGGGACACACATCAAGGAATTTGGTGGGGACTGGCAATTTCAGAATACTGTATAATGGGGATGCATGCTGTCGGAATGTGATAAGACATATCATATTATTCTGAAATTGCTTGTCCCTGCCACATTCCAGAATTGTATGCACCCACCATATTTAAAAATTGTGCATCACATCCCCACCACATTCCAACGTATGTGCCCCACCACATTCAAAAATTATACAACCCTGTCCCATTCCTAAATTGTGCATCCCTGCCATATTCTGAAATGATGCATCCCTGCAGAATTCCAAAATTGCACATCCTCGCCAAGTTGTGTTTTAATGCCACATTCCAAAATTGTCACTGCCTTGTTCTCAAATTGTGTGTCACTGCAGCATTCTGAAATTATGCACCACCGCCACATTCCAAAATTGAGCATCACCACCACATTCTGAAACTGTATCACTGCCACATTCCAAAACCGTACATCACCACCACATTCTGAAATTGTGGAAGACCAATGCATTCCAAACCTGTGCATCACTGCCGCATTCCAAAATTGTGCATCACTGATGCATTCTAAACCTGAGCATCACCACATTTCCAACATGTGTGTCACCGCCACATTTCAAACCTGTGCATCACCACCACATTTCAAACCTGTGCATCACCGCCACATTTCAAACCTGTGAGTCACTGCTACATTTCAAACCTGTGCATCACGCTACATTTCAAACCTATGCATCACCGCCACATTTCAAACCTGTGCGTCACTGCCACATTTCAAACCTGTGAGTCACTGCTACATTTCAAACCTGTGCATCACCACCACATTCAGAACCTGTGCATCACTGACACATTCTGAACCTATGAATCATTGACGCATTCTGAACCTGTGTGTCACAGCCGCATTCTGAAATTGTGCATCACTGATGCATTCCAAACCTGTACTTCACTGCCACATTCCAAACCTATGCATCACCACCACAATCCAAAATTATGCATCACCGCCACATTCCAAAATTGTGCTTCACCACCACATTCCCAAATTGTGTGTCACTAATGCAGTCAAAAACTGTACATCACCACTACATTCCAAACCTGTGCATCACCTCCACATTCCAAACCTGTGCATCACTGCCACATTCTGAACCTCTGCATCTTAACCACCTTCTGAATCTGTGCGTCACCACCACCTTCCAAACCTATGTCACCACTGCATTCTGAACCTGTGCATCACTGCCACATTCCAAACCTGTGTTACCACCACATTCTGAACCTGTGCATCACTGCTGCATTCTAAACCTGTGTATCACCACCACATTCCAAACCTGTGTATCACCGCCGCATTCCGAACCTGTGCATCACCACTACATTCTGAAATAATGCATCACCGCCACATTCCAAAATTGCACGTCACTACTGCATTCTGAAATTGTGCATCATGATGCAGTTCAAAATTGTATGTCACCACTACATTCCGAACCTGTGCGTCTCCAGCACATTCCAAACCTGTGCGTCACTACCACATTCCAAACCTGTGCGTCACCACCGTATTTTAAATCTGTGCATCACCACCACCTTCCGAACCTGTGCATCACCACCACCTTCCGAACCTGTGCATCACTGGCACCTTCTGAACCTGTGCATCACCGCTGCATTCCAAACCTCTGCATCACTGCTGCATTCCAAACCTGTGCGTCATCACTGCATACCGAAATTGTGCACCACCACAGTATTCTGACATTGCATGTCACCACCATATTATGAACCTGTGCAGCACCGCAGCATTCTGAAATTGTGTATCATCACTGCATTGTGAAATTTCGCATCACCACAGCATTCCAAAACTGTGCATCACTGCCGTATTCCTAAGCTGTGCGTCACCACCTCATTCTAAACCTGTGCGTCACGTCACATTCCAAAATTGTGCATCACTGTCACATTCCAAAATTGCATGTCACCACCACATTCTGAAACTGTGTGTCACCATCGCATTCTGAAATTATATGTTCCAGCTACTTTCTGAGATTGTATCACTGCTGCATTCTACAGTTGCAACCTGGTGACATTTTGAAAACCCATACCTGCAGTTTTCTAAAAACTGCACACAACTTTGTCATTCTAAAACCATGTTTGCCACTGCATTCCCCACCCCCGTCACATTGTGAAATACTGTACCTTGCATCTACATATTATTGGAAGTGCATGTGCTGACCCACCCAGTGTCAGTTTTCCTTTTTCAGATGTTTGCTACAATTGCAGTTTTATGCAACATGGGAGAAATAATCCATATAAAGCAGCTTGCAGGGAGGACTAGATTGTGAGTTTAGGAGATGACAGCATCAGTAGCTCTTCCCTGAAACTGGCTTTTTTGAACAGGTAGTGAATTAAAGGTTAAAAAATGACTTGTGACTTTCAAACAAAGTAACTTACAGATCTGATTTTTGGCATGAGGCCGACTGAGGATATGCTGATCCAAATTCTGAATTTACTGATGCCAAAAATTTTGGTGACAGTCCCTCTTTAAAGTTTTTGTAACAAACTCAAATTTTGGTAGCTCTAGAAAATATTGCCACCAAAGAAAATTGGAAAATGCCTGGAATCTTTTATAGTGAAAAAAAGAGTAGGGTCAAGTTTTTTTTGCCCAGTTTCTTTGCACTGCTGCTTTAAATGTTTTCCAATTGCACTTTTAGATGTCTGAACATTACATTGCTTAAACATGATGCAACATGGTCGTCTCAGAAGGACTTAGAAATGTAGACACAGAATCTGATAGCAGGAGACGAACAGCCCATAAAGCCTGACCATATTTATCAAACCTTACCCCCAACCTAGTGCTGTGGCAGATTCCCCCAAATGGGACTATGAGTCCTGTAGCCTTGTCCCACCCATGTTGGAATCCATTTTAGGGTCTTGCCCCCACAACCTCCACTGGCAATCTGCTCCAAGATTTTGCCACCCTTTCAGTGAATAAGAACTTCCTCACATCCTTCCAGAATTTACCTCCCACCAATCTGAAATTGTGCCCCCTCATGATTGCATCTTTATCCTATTTATACCCCTTTGTAACTTACAAGTCTCCATCATGTCTCTGTTCTCGCATCTGGCTCTAGTAAAGCCCCATCCCCCTCACAGTATTTTATCACCAAGATGAAAGACACGAATACAGGGCAAAGAAATTAACTGCACTAGAAAGGGGGGCACAGGACTTAGGATCTAGGACTTAGAAAAGGTTGTAGAAATGTTGTCAAGGGGATTGCACTTTCCCAAAAAATATAAAATGTCCTCTTTTAAAGCTCAGATTAGGCTAAAAAAGCAACATTTTGCAAGATTAAGGGAGTAGCGGATGCAATTTTGCTATGTAGATAGATCCACTAGTGGCGGGGGAAATGAAGAGAAATCATCACACAGTTGACAGAGAAATAAAGGCCAGCTGTGGGGGATACTGGTAAGAGTGCAGAACTTTGAACCAGAAGATCCACAGGTTCAAATCCCACCACTGCCAGTAGTTCACCCTGTATCCTTGAGAGAATCACTTGGTCTTGCTATGCTCCTCCCCTCCCAGCTATAAAAACAAGGCTGTGTGGGGACTGTCTGTGCTGATTTGAATGGTTCAGATACTGGCAATCATACAATGCATGTGAGAGTTAAACTTTACAGACGAGTGAGTTATAAAAGTCCTGCCCCCTCACAAGTGATGGTAATGTGCATAATTAGAGTCAGCCTATTGCGTATTCAAATTATACATTAGTTTACTTGTTATAGTGTTTGACTCTTCTGTTTGTATGATGATTTAACTATTTTTCTTTGATTTCAATTGCTGGCTTCAGTGCTGCACTAGAACTGCTTATATTTGCAGTAACATAATTTTCGCTGTTTGTGCAAAAATAAAATGGTGCTAGTGGACCAAAATTGTGCATTTTCAGTAGAGGTGAATTAGGTGCTAATCGCTTAGTGCAAAATTAAATGTGTGCAATTTGGGCCGATTAGCACCATATGCGAAATATAACTTTTCACCAACATAAACGGCGCTACAGTAAGCTGAGATTGCCTTACCATAATGCTAATAATGGAAAATACGATCAGATGGGCTCTTGCTCTCTGCTTCATCCAAGTATTGTTAAACTACTAACATGGAGACAAGGTCACCGCTCAGATAAACTCACATTAAAAGCTTTACTCTTTTCCCTGTTCTGCTCACTCCCTCTTCATCTCCTTGATTTTCAAGGTGACTTCCCCTCCCCCCAGCCCTTAACTCTGAACTTTCCAGCTGAGTTGGGTTGCGTGCATATTATCACATGGCCCAAAAGCCACTGCTGGCAGTCAACAGGACAAGGATTTCGACTGTGGACTGCCAGATGCCAGGTCATTAGGACCACACATGATAAAGCATCCCCCTTTGCCGACTGTTCTTGCATCTGTACAGGAAACGAACTCCAGGAAAAATAGGCATGTGCCACTGGAGTCTGTGAGGAAAGGTTTCTTCACAGAAACCATTAATATTGTAATGTCAGATTTCAGCGGCATTGGTTGTCCTGTACAAAAACACCTCAATTCAACCTGCAGTAGGGCTCCCCCTCAAGCTAGGAAGTGTGTACAAGTGAACCCTGAAGTAATACTTGTATTTCAGAAGGCAATAAATCATCAGTATCTGTAACTCAGTAGTTAGCACACTTGCCTCTGGGGCTGGAAAACTGAAAGGTCCTGGGTTCTAGCCCCACACTAGGTACTAAGGGCAATACCCACAACTGACATAGTAGTGCAATACAAGGTGGGTGCTGTACTGTTGTGGTGCCATCCTTTGGAGGACATGTTAGACTGAGGTCCCTTCTGCCCATCTCTGGTCACTGTCTGGGTAGAAGTAAAAGATTCTATGCCATTTATCAAAGAAGCATAGGGGGAGTTCCCCTGTGTCATGGCCAACATTCCTCCTGTCAATAAAACAGGTCTCTTGCATCCACCCCCAGTATGCACCAGGAAACAAGCTTAGTGGACCTTTCCTGGTCAAAAGTTACAAATACAAAAATGACAGACAGGGTAGAGGAATCAATCAGGAGTAGAGATGGCTGAAGTCCGCCAAATTTGCTTGGTAAATGAATTAGCAAATTTCACAGAATTCGTGAAGTGCGAATTCACAAAATTCATGGATCACAAAGTTCGGAAATTTGCCCGCGAATTCTGCACTTCACAGGTGAAATTCTGCACTTCGAGGCAAAAACTTTGTGATTCGGGCGAAGTCAAAGTTTCCCAGATGTGAAGAAGGTTCGTGAAGCTCTGCAAAGTGTGAATTTTTAGCACTTCACCTGAACTTTGACTGCGAAGTTCTACTTCGCAACATCTCTAATCAGGAGCTATGGATTACTACATGAAGATAGGCTGATTATGGTATTTCCTCTGCTGGGAAGCAAAAACAAATTATTACTTCTATAGGGAAGATGGAGTTATTTTTGATGTGTGTGTGTTGCTGAATATCGAATTTGACAAGCCATACTGTACTTAAGCTTGATTACTCCTTACACTAACAAAGCAAGTAGACCTATACATGTACTGTAAATATTTCATTGCACAAATAACAGAAACATAGTATCTGGCAGCAGAAAAAAAGGACTAGCAGCCCATTCGGTCTGCTAACCCTACCTAATTCTCCTAAGCTGGCCCTAGTGGCCATCCTTTCCCCTTACCCTTTGCCCCTAATGCCCTTGCTATCGCCTTGTGCCAGTCCCACCCTTGTGTAAATCCCCCCCCCCCCCACTGTTCTGACAGATACCACATCCTCTGGCAAGCCATACCACTTCTCCGCCACCATTTCTATGAAAATGTGTTTGTGGACACTGTTCTTGAATCTTCCCCCAGGTAATTTAAGTGAATTCCCTCCTATGTGGTTGTGCTCATGCTTAAGACAAGCAGTTCTTTGTATGACACCATGGGCTGGCTTTTCAGAGGGACCAGTGTGCCACAAGTCTTGGGTGTGCCGAACATATGGCGCACTGGGCTTGTGGCAATCTAATGGGATTTTCTATCCCATGTGGAGACTGGCGCAAGTTAGACCATCTTTTTTGTGGTCTAGTTTGCATCAGTTCTGAGGACCATTTTTAAAGAGCTTGCACCCAGGATTTGGCATAAGCTACCATAAAGCGGGTAAACAGTCGCAACTGCATCTGAGCTTTGGAAATCGGGTGCAGCTGCAGCACATGAGAATGGCATAGCGGTGGAGACTAAGTGTTGTGGTGCAGTGCTTGATGTAAGCCCTGTGCCACCCTTTGAAAATATTGCCTCCTGTTTAGCCCATGCAGGTATTTGTTTCCCTTAATCATGTTCCCCTTCTCCCGTCCAGTCACCATGGTGTATGTGTTGAGGTCCTTCAGCCTCTCCTTGTATGTCTTCTCACCCGTCATGTGGATCATTTTGATCCCCTTGCTTGGTACAGTCTTCACCCTCACACAGACCTTCCATAGGTATCACACCAGAATAAGTAAGCAGTAACTCACTCAGTGGTGTTCTATAATGTTAAACAGATGAACGTCTGCCGGCCTGCCAGTGCAGCAGTAATGTTACCACCTGTGGCGCCGATGACCAGGGCTCTAGAGCAGACCTTGAACGTCGAAGGGTAGGGTGGGGGGAGGAGGTGTAGCATCCAGGGGATGGCTTGCCTTCTCCAGGGAGTGAAGGGACTTGGTACCTAGTGCCTTCTGACCCCTAGCTGGGTAGGGGGGTACAGCAGCTTAGGACTATGCTGGCTGGCCTTGTTGAATGGGGCCAGTGGATCTCTGCACATCGAAGTTGGGAACTCACCCAATAATGTGCTGAGGTCATTGCACAACTGACTCCATTCTGGCGGGTCATGGGGGACATATATTGTACATGTAAAAATACCTCGTCATGAGTCCCACGACACCCAGATCTCGACACATACTGGGACCTAGCCAATATGGGTGTGCCCCCAGCCATTGACTGATGCCATAAAACTCCTCCCCCTCCCCATCTATCTTTCTTTCTCCCTAGCCTTCACAGTCTCCCTTGCAGGGTTCTCAGCATCCTGAGGGTGTCCTACTCTGTCTAGTCTTGTCTCCACTCTTTCCCCTTTCCCATCTTCCTTTCTCCCTGGCCATCACAGTCCCCTTGCAGGGTTTTCAGCATCCCGAAGGGGTCCAACTGGGAAAGGGAATATTGTTTAACCAGGAGTAGCACACTAAGCTGAAGCTTGTTTCCAGATGCGACCTGGGAGCACAAGGAAGTTAAGTGACTTGCTCAGGATCACACAGTATGCACCCAGGTGGCTGTGGGATTCAAACCCAGGTCTCCAGATCTTCAGCTCAGAGCCTTAACCCACTGCACTATACTGAGCCATAGCATATCTCGCCTAATCTATCTAGCCACTATCTTGACTTTCCATGACTACTAGCAGGGCCCAATTGCATCCTGATGGACTATTGATTAGGCTCCATCCCCTCCAAATGTGTGAATTCTCTTCCCCTCAAGGGTTCAATTCTCACTCCCTCCCTCCATCCCTCTCCTATCACTCTCTTAATCCCTATCTACTGACCCTCCCCAACCCCCTTTCAGGGTACCCTGCATCTTGAAGGGTCCCCTCTTGGGTTGGGTCCTAGTCCTCCTCCTAGCATTTAAGTCACACCTCCTCCTTCATTCTCCTCCTTCTTTAAATCACTACAGCCTTATCCTCCTTTCTATCTAGCCCCACAGCTCCCTTGCAGGGTTCCCCGCATCCCGAAGGGGTCTCTCTGGGACACTGCCGTATCTCCTTCTCTCTGGTCCCCGCAGTCCCCTTGCAGGGTTCCTTGCATCCTGAAGGGGTCTCCAGGGACATGTGTCTTCCCCCTCCTCCCACCTAACCCCTCCCTCTCCTTTCCCCTTTTCATTCATGTAAGCACTTGTTTACTTATTAACCTGGCACTTATTATTGTCCACTCTTTCTATCTATTATGTGCAACACTGTTGTAACACTGTTTGTAATACCTGCCTTATAACTGTATGTTAATGTTGATCTTGTAACTTGAATGTTTAATGTCTCATTCCTATTATGTCCCTCTCCCCAGGTCACACCGGGAGACGAGCAACTTGTCGCTCAGTGTGCCTTCCTGGTGAAACATTTCAATCAATAAATAAAAAGAAGCATTAAAAAAAAGAGGCGAATGTCAAGGGGTGATGAGTACATTACACAGTAGGATTAGTGCACAGCCTGCAGTGGGCTACTGTGCTTATGAAATGGCTCATTGCTTTGTAGGAAATAGGCTTTTTGCTTATAAAAAAATGACTCTGAATGTGACTGTAATGTAAAATTGATGTGCAGTCATATAACCTGTATTGGTCAGTCAGCTTTGTGTGTTGTTAAATGCCATTTTATAAATGGAACTATTTTTGTTCTTTGTCAGGGTCAATAATCTTTTGTCTTTCCAGAACTGTTAAAGTGCAGACATTTTCTATCATCTGAAGAGATGCTTGATACATGTTACAAAGGATCTTTGATGTGATCTGTGTTCATAAGAAAGGTAACAGGGAACTGCACCTAAGTGTATGTCCATAGCAAGGGATAAAGACAGCTCAGAGATGCAGAAGAAGGGATCATGGGTATAGGTTATTCCAACCTAAAAGTTAGTGGTTGTGGTGACAGATTTACCTTTCAATGGACTGACAGATTCATCACTGTGGGAGGCAGGGAACCATGAGGGGTCTTCAAGAGGAGAAATACAGACTTAATAGGAGCTATGTGGCCTAAAATGGAAGGCACATTGATTTGAGATATATGTGTGCAGTGTGTGTGTATATATATATATATATATATATATATACACACACACACACACACATCTAGAGAGAGAGAGAGAGAGAGAGAGAATCTGCTCTCTAAGTGTCAGATATGAGGAAGTATCACCATCAAGGGGTCAAACAAGTCATAAAGCCTCGAGCCTGAAGGGTGAGTGGCTTTTATAAGCTTGTTCAACCCTGAGATGCTGATATTTCATGAATATCTAGGACTTAGTTATTGTGACAGGGTTGAGATAATACCTTGTTCCATGTGTTACAAAGAGAGTGTAAAAAGCAAGGATCTATTCTGCCCTCTCATATTCTGTCATTTGCAAATTTTCCTTGTGGCACCTAGAAATTGGCTGCTGCAAGGGTCCCACTATTTCCCCTTGTTAACTCCCTTCCTTCACTTGCTGTTTCAGTTCATTCTTTCTCCCCTTGCTTCTATGTGGTTAAAAGAGGTATATATGAATCTGTATGTGAAACTGGGATCCCCTAATTTGCAAATGTATATAATTATATTGTTGAAACAGCTACTTAGGTTTGTTAGAAAAGTTTGCAATTTGGAACACAGGGGGTTGACCTCAAGAATCCTTTTGACCTTCACAAGCTTCGTGACAGAGCTGTCAGCAGGAAGCCAGCTCTGGACAGAATGTATTAATTGGTGGCACCTGTTAAGAAGACTATATGTACTGTTCAGGCTGACCTCAGGAAAGAAACTGACAAAGTTTTGTTACATTTTGTAAAAGACAGGAGATGAAACTTACAAGAACAGGATGCAGAAGTTTGAACTGCCAGGAAAAGATATATCATAAAAAGACAGCAATGTTTTGTTCAAAGAGAGACTGAAATTTAAATTTAAAAGACTCAGATGAAAGACTTTGTTTTTTTTGTTTGTTTGTATTGCCTTTGTGAAGCACTATCCTGTACAACTTTATTTATAAGTTTATTATTATTAATAATAAATGCTACATGTGAATTGTACAACTTTTCCTGTTTTGCCTATGCTTCCTGACCTATGTCTTGATGACACCTATCCAATGTTTTATATATTACATTAGGTTGGTCTGTTTTGCTTTAACATAAAGGATCCTCTGGCCTCCACAGTCATGGTTTACCCCCCGGTGGGGTTTGGGGAAGGTGGGATATACCCCTGAGTGAGCCATATATCAGGTCCATTGATGGAGGTGGTGGGGCCAGACTGAATATATCAGAGCATCTTTTCTAGGAGCCAAGATTGGAACCATTTACCCTTGTTTTTGTCCTGGCCCCTGCAGGTGTTGACAGGCTCAGGGGACCAGTGCAGTTGCAGACACAAGGCGTGCTCAGCATGGCTCCCCAGACAACATCTGCCCCTCCCACACTACCTCTTCCACTGCACTGCTCCCTGTGGTCACCCAGGTGGGAGTAGAAGAGTGAGGACAGTGGCCCTCCGTCCACTGAGGAGAAGTGCATCCTCTGGGATGCTCAATCTTCACACACACACCCGGGGCCCAATGACCCAGGCTTGTTCTTGAACCCAGATCACCATAGCCCTACAGCTGTGCTGGTGAGCTAGCTCATTTTTTTATTATTGATCAATGACATCAGTTGAGCGATTACTCACAGCACAAGTTACAATGAATGGCATCCACTCAAATGCTGTCACCGTTTTGTGGAGCAGATAAGTAAACATGAAAAAGGAATTAAGGTAGGAAAAGGCAGCATTAACAAGGGACCTCCAAAAAGACAAAAAAAAGCAGGATTACTGTAAAGTGAACAAAATAAAAAGTACAACGTTAGGATTAAAGAGGCTTCACACATGCCCAAATTTCTAATTATAGTTAAAAATGGTTAAGAAAGTTTTGTTTCCTTTAAAAATGAATAGTGGATTCAGGGCAGTGTAACAACTCTTTAACAAGGCCTTGAGCAGCCCGTTACATACTCTAAAAGAATGTCCTCTGTTCTCTAAACCTGCCTGTTTTGGGACAGCTTCTATGTGTCCACAGACGAAAAAGCCAGTCACTTATAATTCTCTTCCCAGCTCGGCGATCTCATTTCTTCTTACCTGTCTCATACCCCCACTGGCTATCATGCTGAAGAGTCCCCAAACTGCCAAAATCATGTTAAAATGAGAGTTCATTAAACACAGTGGGAAAAGGGAAGGCAGCCGAGTAACAGCATGAAAAAAGTCTGAAATCTGTGTGCTGCGCACAGCCCAAAACATGTGACTTGGCAGCAGAAGCCGGGAAGAGTAAAGGGAGTCGGATGGGCAGATTTGACAGTCCCTTATTTCAAGCTGATTGGAAAGAACTCAATGCAACATAGGGCTTCTTAGCAGAGTTTCAGAAAAGCCACTTCTATGAGGTTAATGTTGGAGTTGCCAGGCACCTGTCTGTCTGTCTGTCTGTTTCTGTTGCTCCATCCCTGAAAACCTTTCTGCTAGTAGGAACACATTTCACTTTCTGCTGTTTGACAGAACAGCTGTTGAATGGCTGTTCCTGAAACAGGGAATTCTACCACACATCTGCAGTGCAGGGGATGCTGTCGGTGCCTGGCAGTGGATAACACTTGCTAGCAGGTTTGCTACAAAGTATAGTTTTCTGAAATTCAGTTACTTCATTTAACATTCAGTTAGACAATTACGTGAATACACTGAGGATTGATGGTTATGGGCACTTGATATACATTGCTGGTTTCCTTCCCATATAATTTCCTATATTCCTATGTTCCTATGCTTCACTCTCAGACCAAAAGTTGGAAAAGAGAGTCGGGGGAATTCAGTACCAATACCAATGAAATATTGTGGAATATGTGTTCACGTGTTTGCCTACAAAGTATAAAAAAATCCCAAACCTCATAGGGTCAAAGATGAACTGGGTATCTGTCTATCTCTATCTATCTATCTATCTATCTATCTATCTATCTATCTATCTATCTATCTATCTATCTATCTATCTATCTATCTATCTGTCTGTTTGTCTAGCTGGGTATCTGTCTGTCTGTCTGTTCAGTCTGTCTATCTGTCTCTCTCTCTCTCTCTCTCTATGTATTAGTCTCACTATCTGTCTGTCTGTCTGTCTGTCTGTCTATCTATCTATCTATCTACCTATCTATCTATCTAAGAACCACATTTGTAGCTGTACATCAAATAGCCCCCCAGTAACAATGATGGCTTCTCGTACTTCCCACCATATCCCAGACAGACGGCCTTTACTTCTCCAACCTGTAGGTCCTTATTCTGCTTTTCTCTTACTGGCGAAGAGCCTCCATTCCCCAGTTTTGATTTAAGACATGGCCACTTACACTTCACAGCAAACTGCCCACTCTGTACCAGCACTCCCATGCACCTAAGATGTAACAGCACATTGACGCATGCAGTAGCATCATGCATTGTTGTATTGTGAGTCATTTGGCATCTGAACACACAGATGAATGAGAAAACAAATAATTTCAAACAAACTGCAAATAAAAACTGGACACAAAAACTAAAAAAAAAAAAAAAAAAACACCAAGCCTTGGATAAAACAAATAAGCCATGGTCCAAAGAGAAATAGCTTAAATATTTCTATTTGACCTTTGGCATCACTCATGGCTCTGCCACTCGAGATATCATAAGGTTGAACAGCACTCATGCAAAATATCAGAGATATTTCTCATGGGGCAATGGCATATCCCAGATATAGATATAGATATAGATATAGATATAGATATAGTTATAGATATAGATATAGATATAGATATAGTTACACACACACATATATATATATTTCTAGCCCTGCTTCACCAACCAAATAACAAGTGAAAGACAACAGTTTTTTTAATCCTTGTAGTTACACCATTGTATCATGCCATCCTAATTTAGATCCAGTACTAATAATAAATATTTGTTACCTGGGCTCTGGGGATTCTGGGATGGGGGTTGGGCAGGTTGAGGAAACATCCAGTCATACCTGTAAAATAAAAATAGCAACGGGGTCGCAAAGGATCTGCAGCTCTTTAGTAACTAACTGGGACATACAATGTATGTTAAACATAAAACAATACTTATCTGATAGACATGATCAGTATCCTCCAGTGCTGGGGTTGGTGTCCTGTTGCGTTATGTTCTCATTCCACTGGACCTGTAAACATAAATTGGAAAATGGGTTAGTAAGGGTAATAAAAATACGGATCAGGTCTGTTGAGTGGGAAGGGATTGTAGTGTTTTTTGGGGGGGGGTAAAGTTTGTTGGTCGGGAGTTACATACCTTTACCATGGCAGCAACCCAGGTTAGGGAACAGAGTTGGGTCACTCATGAAGGCCAGTGTGGGTGATGTGGACATGATTCAGTGTCCCTGGGACCACTCTCCTCTTGTGGGGGCATGTTGCTCCACTCATTGACCACCACTAGGACAGGATAAAGCCATCACCTTTCACACACCTTGCAGTACTGACTGGGCAATGGATTGCCAAACTGGCTGAGAGTCGGGGGGGTGAGCTTCCCTCCCCTTTCTACCCCATTATGGGAGGAATCTGTGGGGGGGTACCAAAGCTTCAATATAAGCTCCTGAGATGGATGGTGATGGAAGTATGGGGCCTGCCAGTGGTGTGGGGCCTGCAGCACCCCAACCCTCATCCTGCCAGTTGCACTTTCCCCCATTTTTCTTGCCACCCCACTGGTCCCAATGCAGTGCATGGCCCCATTAGGCATCGACACACAAATCAACCCCTTGTGAAGGAAGGCTTCCTGGCACCACAAGGCATCATCTGTGTGCCAGCACACTCCTCTGTCCCTTGACAGGCTGGGGCCTTACCCCCCAACCTCAGCTCATCCAGCCAGCTCACCAAGTTCACACCTGAGCCTGCTCAGGTCACCAGCACAGGAAGACAATGTGGTACTCACCACAACAATGGCTATCCCTTCAAACAATGTTACTTCCTAATTTTTTTTGTGTGACATTTTGACCCATTTTCCAAAGTCTTTTTATGACCCCCCCCCCATGACAGGCGTTATTTATACAATACTGTCAGAAATGTCATTTTGTACCACAAGTGTGCAAACATGTGTTGGGCAGAGATTTAAAAAACAACAGCTGTCATGTTCATTAGGTGGTTTGAAAAATGGCTATGTTGAAAAATTGGGGATAAAATATTGAAAATTACCAAAGTTATGAGCGAGCATCGAATAATTTAAACATACCTTCATAACTTTGTTGTTTTTTAATATATTGTCCCCAAATTTGCAACATAGTCATCTTATGACACTACCTAATGCACCTGGTATGTGAAAGTATTCAAATCCAGCTGCAAGGTAATTTTGCAGAGCAACTGTAAAATTACTTTTTGGGGCAGATTTAAATATTTTCACCTACCTTGTTCATGAGGTGGTATCCCAAAAAGGCCACATTGAAAATGTGGGGTAAAGTATTAGAAAATGACCAAATAATGAGTAAATATAATTCAAAATGCATTGGAAATGCATTAACCGCACTTATCTTATTTCCTCAGTTCACAGTCATCGTTGCAGGAGAAGGGAATCTTTGGGTTTGGTGACTGGATCTATGATGGTGGAGTGTTTTTAGGTAAATGAGGGTGTGGAGCAGTTTGGGTTGGTGGGTGCTGAGTTGGTGGTTGGGGTGGGGATGGGACCATGAAAGACATTGATAAATGGTTTTCTTTGTTTCAGGGGGAAAAAAGAAAAATAAAGAAAGAAAAAATTATGTGGGGCTGTTTTCTTTACTACAGGTAGACTGGCTGGCTGTTCAGTAACATGGGAGGTGGGCACCCAGGTGTGGCTACATATCAGGGGAGTGGAGGATGGACAGACACATGGAGGAGGGTTCACCCATGGGAGCACCAGGGCTGAGCACCCCTGTGGCACTCAATATTGGAGAAGGAATTGTATGCCAGCACTGGGGGTTGGGCACCCCACTGTCTGAAAAAAATGGATGCATACAGTGGTGGGATTGGCCACCCATCATTGTAAACAGTGTTGGAGACAGGATGGCTACCAGCTGGCAGGATTAGGCACCTGCTGGCCATTCTGTATTCAAAGGCACAGATCAGGAGAGAGGGGAGCACCAACCAATGGAATTGTGCACCCACCAGCCATTTAAAAAAAAAACACTGGTCAGGAGGGGTGGGGTGTACCAGCCAGAGGGACTGGGCACCTGCTGAACATTCTGTATAAAAGGTTGGAAGGGAGGCACATTCCATAGATAACTATGAGTGGCATCAGCAGTATGACTGAAAGTGATTTCTTTCACACTGCTTTCCTCATCCACGGCTGACAAAAGCAGTGTGAAGGAAAACCAATTCAGTTAAACCACTTTTGATTTCCTTCAAACTCATTTCATCAGCTGGCTGGTGAAAATATATATTTTCTTTTTTTCTTTCTATATATATTTTATCCTCCTTTCAGCTGAGACAGGCTAGGCTCCCCTTCATGCTGCTCCTCTGACCTCTACTGTCCCCAACCTCCCCAGAACTTATTGGCTGACCTGAGCTCCTCTTTGGTTTCCCCCTATGGTGGGGTCAGGATGAGAGGCCCATCCTCCCTCCCCCAGAATCCATTAAGCCGGTTCAGCCATCGGTGTCCTGGTGGTGAGGTGGGTGAGGGCTCAGTGGGCAGGGCTTCATGAATGCCTGCCCCACTGCCATTTTTTCTCTGATTTTTTCCCAGGCTTGTTGCTGGGGTGTGCACATTGGTGTTCACATGGGGAGGCACGTGCATATCATAGTGTCCCACGGCCCCTCCCACTACTGCCACTTCCACTCCACACTGCCACCAGGCCTCCACCTGGTGGCAGTCCTTCAGCAGAGACAGCAGGCCTCCCTTTCTGGGAGAGGAGTGCAGTCCCTGGGATGCTCGATCCTCTCCCTCCACGGCTGACCCCTAACATCCTGGTGCAAAGTGTGGCATCCAGCATCTCAATCCTCAGCACCACCAGGCCAGTTTGGTGAAACAGTTTGAAGGAAATCATTATCAGTTATTTCATTAGTGCATAAATCCAGCTAGCCATAAAATGTTCTTTTTTTTAACTGAGCATGCTCAGAAAATGGGACAGTTTTTAATTAATATTTTAAAAACTATGTGCGTTTGAAAGTTCAAACTTGTGAAAGCATGTACTGTGGACCATACTCTTATCAAACTTGTATGTTTTAGATTAAAAAAAAGTTTTATTTACAGGTGAGCAAAAAAGTCTTAATTTGGGCAAATTTTAGCATTTTTGCACCTCTGTAACTTTGCTCCCTATGAACTGATTAACATAACAATGTCAGAATCCAGAGACCCTGGCCCAAACTCAACACCTACCACATTTTGGGCAAATTGGTTGAATGAGGCAGCGTTATTAAGGTGAAAAATTGGGGTTTAACATCAAAGTGCTTACTTAACCCTATGCCTGTATAATACACATAAATAGGATATGTGATGAGCTAATGTAAGATAGCAGAAATTATTGTCTTGCATTGTACTTGACCTCTAGCCTCATGAGTGGCAAAGCCATGGGTGAGGCCACAAGAAGTCACGTATAATGAAAAAAAAATTTCTTATACTTCAACATTAGCTCATCTCAAGCCGGCCCGGTGGTGCTGAGGGTTGAGGCACTGGATGCCACACCTCACGCCATGCTGGTGACCCAGGTTTGGGAACAGACTTGGGGATCATCAAGAGAGGATTGAGCACCTGGCGGACTGCTCCTCTCTCCTGAGGTGGGTACCTGGGGATGCAACACTCTGCAGTGGCCCCTGGTGGAGACCGAGGGCACCACAATAATGTGCTGTTTACAGGGGGTGAGGTGGCGATGGACATCAGCTGAGGGTTCACCCTCGGCGATGATGTCATTGCATGTCCACGCCTCATTGTGGAACATAACTAAGGTGGAAAAACCTTGGTGTCCTGGGAGGCGATGGAGGGGCTCGAGTGGCTGAGCCCACATGCCCAATGCCAGCCCAATCCCAACTTGACTCTCCATGGTCCCTGCCTCTCTCATTTGGGGGTTGCATTGGGGGGGGACCCAGCAACCAATTCCTCAGTCAGGGAAGGGCATGGTGGGTGGTAGAGGTGACACTGAGTGGGTCCCCACTGGAGAGATGCCCAGGATGCTGGTGACCGGAGTGAAAAAAAACCCAAAACATTAGCTCATCTCATATTTGATGTATGCAGCAGGACCTGAAAGTTTCATAAACAAAGCTGTAAAAAATGGTTTTGTTTTTTATTCCATTTTCATGTTTATTTCTATGAACAGAATGTCTCTGAAGAATGCGTGAAGTAATGATTGTCAAGGCAGCATTGTTATGAGGTAATATGGTATGTCCTGTTGCTATTACTCAGTTATGTTATCAATAGGTCAATAGTGATGCATCTGATAGGTGATGTACAGGATACACAATGGCCAGACTCAGAATATGCCATTTACAATCATGAGTGAGAGGGCAGGACCATAGACCATGAGTGGCAGAACCACGAGTGAGTTATGAAAGTCCTGCTCCCTCACAAGTCATGATAAATGTGATATTCTGAGTAAGGCCATTGTGTGTCCAATTTATACTATGTATAAATAAAATTGTAACGCTTTCAGATTAGTTATTTTAATGAAGAATAAACTATTTCTGTTTGGATTCACTGCTATGTTTTGAGTACAGCAGCCACCAATGTGATGTCATCAGGCATTGTTCAAGCTGCTCTCTCATTGGTTAAGAGCTCCTTTGTGACCAACATCAAGTGATGATAAATGGTGATGACCCACCTAGCATGATGATAAATGATTCATCATCATTTTAGGTCTTCAGGCCATAGAAATAAATTATTTATCTGTAAGGGTTTATTCTCACCTACAGTACATTGTGTAAATCTTGATACCTAACAGCTAATATATTGATATATCTCGAAACTTAGCTAAACGATTATGCTAGTTATCTTTATAAATTTATACTCACACCTATTGTATACATACATATATATTATACTTTCGCAGTAGCATACTTATATTTAGGGTTGAGAAGCCAATTTAATGTTAATCTGAAATTTTTGCACATTAATAACTTTGGAGACTTTTGACAAAATTGTATGAAATTTTGCATGCACAATCCAGGTGACAAGTTCTCAAGATGTGGGAAAATTAGTGATAGACACTCATCCAGATTCCATTTCTGGAACTTTTAAAAGCCTTAAATATGCACTTTTTGGCCTTTTTGTTCTCTGACCTACAGCATAGTCAGTTTAGAAGATGAGGACCAAGTGCACATGGTTGTACCTTTCAAAGGTTTCACGAAAAACTATCCATCAGTTCTTGAGTTACAAGGTTCTGATATTTGGCTTCTGAGCATGTTCAGGGTTTTTGAGTTAACCCTCACATACATAACAAGAATTTTTCTTTTGCAGCTATTTTTCTTTCACAAGAAAAATGTGCTTTTTGATCATGAGAAAATAATTTTGGTCATGTGTGTCACTATCTTTTTTTTTTTGGTTAATTAGCAAAACACATAAAAATGATGTCTTTGCAACAATCAACCACTTGAACCTAGGTAAATGGGACTGTTTCCTGTGTTCTTGTTTTTATGTTCAAGGATTTATTGATCAACAAATAAATCATTACAATATATTTAAAACACACATAGTTCATAGAACAAAGCACACATTCACTACATCTTAAGCAGCTACAACTTCATAACACTTTTTGTGTGAGTATTTTCTGGGGAAATTGGATGCCCTAAAACTTTTAGGAAAGTGGGGCTAATTTGCTCAAAAGGAAGTATTTGTATTTGTTGTTTGTGAATGAGGTTGCACATGCTCTTGTGTGCAATTTTATTAATTTTACACAACATTTAGGACTGTTAGATAGAGTTTGCCTTACTTTTACAAAAAAATGTTTGCTTTATGACTGGGATTGCTTTTCATTTGTTGGGGTTAACCAGAACCCAAATACAGGCAAAGAAGTGTAGTATTCAGCTATTTGCCGAACGATTTTTAGAACAGACCAAATTTCAGGGGGACTGTGACTCTGAAAAAATTAAGATTCGAAACACGGCGGAAGCTAATTTCTTCTATCCTTTCTTATGGTACAGTAAAAAATGAGTTCATCAAAGCAGAATCAATTACTGTTTCTTTCCACAGGTGAACAGGACAGCTGGAAGACCTTTATAAATAGTTTAACCAAAATTGTATTTCATGCATCTAGGAAGGATTACTATTACTTTAAAGGTACAAAGTTGTTTAAGACACTTATTGTAGTATTTTTCTCACATGCGGACACATTCGCCCAAACCCAGGTCCTGGGATAATTCAAACTCATTGTATTACATTGGAGATGCTTAAGGGGGAAGCATAGTGCATTTCAGTGCAAGGAGTATTTTGAATAAATTAAATCATGTTAGAGAATCAATCTCTTGTTTTTAACCTGATTTAGAAGTAATATCTGAATTCTGCCTAAACCCCAAAATTACAGACTCCTTAACTGGCATGGATGGATATTATTCTTGTATGATGGATAGAACTAAGAGAGGAGGAGGGATCTTAATCTATGGGGAAATAGAAATACAAATTAGAGAAGCAAATGTAGGAAAGGACTGGCAGGGTTCTGAGGTACTAAACCTGGAAAAGCAGTTACCTTTTACTAAACATGTCCTGCTAACTGGAGTATGTCATCCTCTGAGATAATTTTTGTTTTTGATCTATTACAGGATCTACTTCAAAATTTTGTAAAAAGCCATATGTTGTTAGTTATAGGGGATCTAAATGTTGACTGGCAGAAAACTGAGAGTAACCATAGCTTAGTGGATTTAATGATACATTTAGGAATGACGCAAGTCATAAAAGAAGACATAGAATAAATACTAGGGAGTCCAAAGCCCCATACAATATTAGGCCTAATCCTGACTACATATCCTGACAACTACCAGATTCTTTTTCCGACCACCAGGTGATTTTTATGTTTGCCATGCGCGCTTGCATGCAACAAGCAAACATCTTCCTATGATTGTGAAGGGGCGTGATGCTGTCCCTCCAGTGCAGAGCAGTTTATCAGCCAGCCTAACTATGACAGAGTTTTAGCTTGGTAAGTAAAACGTGCGTCTACTTCAAAACAAAAAGCTGACCCAATCATGGGTTTATGGTTTCCTCTGATGTAGTTGGCCAGCATGCTGACCTCTCCTTATCAGACTGGTTCAGGTATTCCAGGCATCCAACAGCACAGTTCCAGACATCAGTTGTTAAACGTAATGTGTGTATATGTGTCTTTCTTTCTCTTTCTCTCTCTGTCTCACTGTTGGCAAATTATATTTACTCACTGAAAAGGTGATTATCCTTGCAACTTTTATGTTTTTACATGCCTCAGTAACATCCATGCTTTTATATTTATATTTGTAACAGCATTTATACACTTCCATGTTGTAGCTAGTAGCATGCAGTATCCCTTTATTTTATAGTTGCTGCAGTATAAACATTGTTTAAGTTTCAAGCAGCTAGCCATGTGTCTGCAATGATCCATGCAGAGGTCAGATTAAGTTTTATAGCTACTAGCCAGCAGGGTAGTGACTTGCAAAATCCACTAGCCCCACAGACTTTTATACTGACCCAGTTGATCTACTTATTAAAATATTAGCTTTTCCAGTGCAAGCCTTCCTGGCTACTTAAAATATTTTTGACTATCCCAAAAGAAAATCTAATAGCATTTGGCTAGTGGACTGGTGCCAGTTTCTACCCTGTCCATGAACATCCACATGTGGTCACACAGTTGACATTACAGGAATGGACAGCCAGGATCACCATCCCAGTACAAACACACACACACACACACACTGGCAAACATCCAACATTGACAAATGCTTGTTAGAAACTGTGACAGAAAAGTGGATTCTGGTAAAATGATTCACTTTAGGTCATAAAAAAAAATGTTTAACTATTTTAAGTTTATATTGGAACTGGACAGTAAAAATAGGAATAGGCTAGGACTAATCCCCACAGCAAATGAAGCCTGACTCATGTTCCATCAGATGTTCATGGAAACTTGTCATACACACAGACAAGTGAGAACAAAATGAGAAAGTAAAATAATGCCCTGTGGTTCAATTCACACCTGCAAAACATTCAGGAAAACTAGGAACAACATGTGGAAAAAGGCTAAAAAACAAAAAAAAATCAGGGTTGGATTAGCTTTTTTAATTATATATTTTCATTTCATATTTTATATCATATAAGCAATTACATAGAATTTTCCATAAATCATTTCTACCTCCTATTAAAAATCAAAATCAACAACTGGACCAAATGCGTTCCCATAGTAACCTCCCAATCCAAAAAGAAAGGGGGGCAGACGTGTTATCTATATAAAGGACTACCTCTCATGCCACCTTGCCAGTTTCTCCCCAGAAAACACCTTAGTACAACTTCTCCCTGTCAAGCTTCTCCTTGGTGCCCATAACAAAGTGCTTACCGTGGCTGCAGTCTATATCCCCCCCCTAAAGCTCCAGTCTATCCTTGAATTTGCAAGATTACAACCTCCTGACTCTGAGCTCCTCCTTCTTGGTGATTTCAATATAAATTGGCTTGCCTCAGATATCAGACCCAGCAGGGATACTATCCTAGCAACCAACCTAACACAGATGGTCAACTCCCCTACTAGAAAAAATGACAAGACTGGAACCAGCACTCTCATTGACTGGATTCTTACTAATTGCCTGGACTGGATAAAAAACACCACCGTTCTCTCCGACTCCCTCAGTGACCACTCCCCTGCGATCTGTATCTAGACAAATAAATTCCACAAACCACCTCCTAAAACCATCCTAAGTCGAATGCTACCGCACAGAAACCTTGCTAAGCTAAAGACCTGCCTCCTACAACAAGACTGGTCCCCTATCTACAATACGCTGGATGTGGACGCTGCCCTAGACTTCTTCATTAAAACTTTCAACACTGCCTGTGACACCTACGCACCTTTCAAAAATGTAAAATCAAAGCCCTCTCTAATCCCTGGCTAACAGCCAAACTACTGGCTCAGCTTAAAGCACGTGACCATCTTTTGGGCTATAGCCAGGGCCACAGGCTTCATAACAGACTCATTTAACTATAAACAGGTGCGCAACCTATGCACTTCACAAATCAGGCAAATGAAGAGCTCCTATTTCAAGAATGCTCTAGAAACCACCTGGGGTGACAGGAGATCCTTCTGGGACAATATACGTAATATTACGGGCAAACAGTCTAAATCCTCCCACGGCAATGAACATTGATGGCTCCACTACCTGTGACCCTAAGACTATGGCCGATGCCCTAAATAAACCTTCACTGACCTCAGTGGTGTCCTCTCACCAGACTTCTTCCAGGACTTGTCAGTTCCAAAACTCGTATCCCAAACCACCTCGCCAGACAAACTGCTATTTCACTTTAAAATAGTTAAGACATATGAAGCCTACAGATACATAAAAAAGGCCTGCTCTAAATCTAGAAATAGCAGTGACACCCTAGATCTAAAACTTCTGTCCCTCACCTTGGAAGAAGTGATCCACCCCCTCACCAAAATTCTCAACCTCTCCCTATGCCAAAGTCAATTCCCCAACACATGGAAGGCCACTATAGTCACACCAGTGGATAAAAGGGGTGACAAATCCACACCAGGGAACTATCGGCCCATATCTATACTTCCACCCCTCTCCAAAGCTCTTGAACGGATCGTGGCAGATCAACTATCAGACTACCTGCAAAAGTACGATCTACTCTGCATTCAGCAACACGGATTTAGGAAAGGGCACAGTACGTCGATGGTCCCTACTTGATTTCTAGTGAAACCAATAAAGCCTTGGATAAGAGTTATTTAACCGAGCTGTTTCATAGACCTCACAAAGGCCTTTGACACTGTTCACCATAGCCTTGTAATCTCTTCTGCTCAACATTGGGCTAGGCGAGGGACCTGGAGCCTGGGTAAAAGTTACCTGGCACAACATTCTCAAACAGTAAAAATCTCTGAGGTTCTCTCTGACTCCAAACTGGTCCTCTCTGGTGTCCCCCAGGGCTCAATTTTAGGTCCTCTCCTCTTCAGCCTATTTCTAAACTTGCTTCCCAAATCCTGCCCTGAAAAAAAATTAATACTCCATGCTGATGACGCTGTAATTCTCTCCTCCCATAAGGATCCAAATCCACTACGACAGAGCTTGCAGCTTGCTTTCTCACATGTTGAAAAGTGGTTCCTTGAGCACGAACTGGTCCTAAATAAAAAAACAAAAGTCATGCTTTTCGCCAGTCATCAAAACAGAAATAGGCATACTCCACTGGCCATAAAAACTTCTCTTGGAAATACACTAGAACAAGGAACACCTTCAAATACCTTGGTATCACTTTTGGACTTAATGTCTTACTTTTTATGTCTATATTGATAACACTGCAAAAACAGTGCACCAACGCATTGGAATTTTGTACCGGAACCGTCAATTTTTCAACCAAGCTGCCTTGAGGATTGCTGTTCAAAGCTCCATCATCTTAATCATAGACTATGATCTAATTGTCTATGGCTCAGCTACTACCACTGCACTAAAGCGCATCTCAGCAGCACTAAACAAAACCTGTCGACTCCTCACTGGAGCACAGAGACGGACCCACACTTGTGACCTCTACACAGAAACTGGTTGGTTGCATCTTTCCAATCGCCTCATGTATCTCACCTGTGTGATGGCAAAAAAATCAATCTTGGGACTTGCTCCTCCATGTATCCGGGACCCGCTCTGCCTGAACAATGGCACTTGTACCACCAGAAGATCTAACCACCAACCTTCCCTTGTCCCTAGATGCCGGACTACTCAGGGACAAAGATCTTTTACATACCGTGCCCCTACCTGGTACAATGCCCTTAACCTGCCCTCCCTATCCTCCACGACATTGGGAGCTTTCAAATCCATACTTACACTCACCTCACAGCCTCCAGCTCCTGTGACTGCTTTGACTAAAGTCTCATCCCACTGAGTGCACTTACATTTGTTTCACTCAACCACCATGGTCTCCTCTTTGACAAAGACAACCTGAGTACCACTAACCTGGTTCTGTCTGCTCCTAAACTTCTTATTTCTCCTCTCTTCCTCTCAAGCTCTCAATCTTATTCCTTGCCCTTGACACTGCCTCTGAGTTCCTTTTTCTTTTCTGACATAAATGTTACTGTTTAAGTTGTGGCCTTGTTAAACAGCTTACTGATTGTTTGTAACACTGTCTACTATGTTTTTGTACTTAATGACATGGAACCTTTGTAAAAGAGCCTTGGCTCAAAGGTATTAATTCCTAGAACAATAAACTAAACTAAACAAAACTAATCTTCCACTCCCCTTCATTCTTCTTCCTTCTTTGAAGGGTCTCAGGGAGTACTAAACCTTATAAACGTCTTTCAAAATTTGCATAACTGGTTGAAATATCAGCATTAACTCCCTCCAAGAATTTCCTGTGGGATCATCCACAACTTCAATAATGTATCCTAGTTTTTCAAACATCAATGTTTCTTTCAGTGTGTGCCACTATTCATTTTCTATACTTTGAGGAAGGCTTTGGTTGTTCCAGTTATTTAAGAATAACCCTCATAACTGCCATGGAGCCTAAACATAAAACCTTGTAATGATTATTGTCTAGTGCAATCAAATCACATAAATTAAACAGAAGAATCCTAGAAGAGCAGGGAATATTGTCTCCCAATAATTGTGAAAGAAATTCTGTAATAGTAGCCTACCAAACCCTAATATGAGGGCATTCCCAAAAGTTGTGAAACATGTTAGCTAACCTGCTGAACCCACATCAGCAGGTATCTTTATATTCTGGGTTAATGTTATATGTAACAACTGGAGTGATGTAAGTTCTATTTACACATTTCTGTTGTACAAATCTATTTTTTTTTTTGCAGATATAAGATTTTTATTAGCTCTAATCCTGATCTTTCTCCAATCATCTTCTTTCATTTCATATCCCAATTCCAGCTCCCATTGATTATTTATTCTTTCAAATTTTATTTTATAAGAGCCAGAAATTATTAAATGAATTTTGGATAAAATTTTTTGCTACTAGTTGCTCCACTAATTTAGCTTCTTTTTCAGTTTGACATGAAAAATCTGGGCCTTTCAATGTTACTTTTGTACAATGTGATTTAAAATATTCTTGAATGGTTTTATATGAAACATAATTACTAATAATGCCCTTCTCAATTTTTGTTTTAAACTGTGGATAAGGTATGAATAGATTGTCCTCTAACAGATGAATCCAGCTCTTAATACAATTTTTTTTTCTAAAATGTTTGCTATTTTCTTCAGGGGTTTCACCTTTGCTTGTCTATCAGCCTTTTAAAATGCAATAAACATAAAGTACAAAAAACAAAGGTGAGTGGAGTCATGGGACTTTATCTTCTCCTATTCTTATCTTCCCCTGATGAAGATGAATTGCAAATACATGAAATAATGGTGATCTTTAGTCTTCTCAAATTTTTTTCAAAAGTAATATTTTAATATTTTCTAATTACATATTCCCTTTGTCTGTGTTTAGGATACCCTGCAAGACTGTGTAACCTTCCTTAAAGCAAAAAGACCATTCCCATGTATTAGCTAGTAGCTGGCTCAAAAAGTATGAATGTTGATCCAGATAGCCAAAACCTCCCTCTTTTCTTTGATATAATCATGTAAGACCAAGCAATTTGGAGCTTCCTTCCCCTCCACAAACATTTTGAAAAAAAATGTTGTTATATCTGCAAACTATCTACCACCTGGACCTCTACCAACTGGACCCCCATACAATGACTGAATAAAGAAAATCATATAGGCCACATCATCATTTGAATGACTTCTACCCTTCCCCAGAGGGACAAGGACAGATTTTACCAAATTAATAATTTTTGTTGGATTTTCTCTTTCACTATTTCATAATTCCAGTACTAACTTCTATTTTATTCTGTAATATTATGTCTAAATATTTAATCTGTTCTATTTTTTTAATTTCCAATTTTTCTTAATCACTGTCTTTGTCTGGTTAGTTGCATTAACATTAATTTAACCTGCAAATGAGGAAAAGTCTTCTATCACCCTCAGCAATGCATTAATGAAATTGCTTAGATCCCTAAGAAGAACCATTGTGTTGTCTGAAAAGATGCTTAATTTAATTTCCTGTTCTTCTACCCTAATCCCCTTAATCTGTGGGTTCATTCTAATATGACATAATAGTGGTTCTATACAGAGTAAAAAAAATATTGGGGATAGGGGACACCTCTGTCTTACACCATTGCTCATTTGTATCTTGTCCATGAGCTCCCATTCACAATAAAGACAACTGTCGGATTACTATATACAGTAATTTATATATTACTCTCATTAGTATTATAGGTAATCCCCACTTTTCTTGTGTTGTAAACATATATTTTATTAGGTTGAAAGCCTTGCTGGCATCCAAGGCTAATGCAAAGTAAGTATCATCCTCTTTTTGTATAAATTCTATCAAAACCTGAACTTTAGTAACCACTAAAGCAGTGGCTCTCCTGGCTATAAAACCATTTTGGTCAGGGTGGATGGAGAGGGGAAGATCCATTAGAAGTCTATTGGCTACTAATTTTGCAATGATTTTTGCAGTCTGAATTTAAGAAAGCCACTGGTCTATAACTTTTCAAATTCTCCTTCTGTTAACCTTCTTTCAATAACAAAACTACATTTGCTTCCAACATAGAATGTGGGATCGCCCCTACTCCATCCACCCATTTCTTTATCATCCTAAGTATCCACAGGGCCAGCTGCTCCATAAATATCTGATAAGATTCATTGGAGAAACCATCCAATCCTGGACTCTTGTTTCTAGTGTGCTAATAACTTCATATAGTTCCTCCTTAGTAAATTGCTCATTATTTATAATGATTGGCTGTACATTTGCTCTAGACAAAAAAGTTATTTTTTAGCTGGCCACCCCTCATATCACTTTGATATATTTGTTTATAATAATTTAAGACCAACTCCTCTGTCTTATCCCATTCTGATGCTATCCTTCCCTGCTTACTTTTTAAGCCTACCATTAAGTTATGTTCACATCTTTTGTAATAAAGTTGACCAACAGGGTACCAGATTTATCCCCCTGCAAATACCTTGTTTTCTTGATTTTTGTAATGTTAGCAGGATTTGATTAGCTATAAACAAGCAAGTAACAGGTACACCCTGTATATAAAGAAAGCAAAGCAAAGCAAGATTTTTATAAAAAGGAGCTAAAGAACAACATAAAACATAACCCTAAAGATTTCTGGAAAATCACATGCAGCTTACAAGGACAGCAACAAAAAACATGCACCCGAGCTGAAGGAGTATAAGCAAAAGATTTATTAAAGTGCCAATAGTGCATGGTCACTTATGGTTGACCACAGAGATTGTGGCAGTAACAGGCAAACGTAACAGGCAAACAAGCTAGGTGCATGTCTCACAATTCACATGTACAACTGTGATGCTTCATCAGAGACAATGTGCACTGTGACCAAGTGCTGTTTAAATACCACAATCAAACAATTAGAACAAAGTGCATTCAGAACAGGTAATCGTGCAAAACATAAGTGGCTTAAAAAACATTTAAAAACAGTATGGTTGAAATAGCCAGGTACACAATTTAAGGTGATGTTACATAGACTGAAACATATTTGTAAAATATATATTAGAGCCTATGGTGCACAAAATGTGGCATAATTAGAGATGGTTACCGGGTACAATTATATGCTCTTGTAAAAACTTGCTTACAAAAAAACTACTACAGAGAAATGAAAGGTAAGATGATGGGAGCCACCATAGCCCCTGGTTATGCCAATTCATATGTTGGTAGCTGGGAATAGGAAACACTTTATAGCGATGCCACAAATCCATTTTTCGATGTCTGGATTTGTGGCATCACTATATTGATGACATACTGGTCATCTGGCAGGCCCAGAACCAGAAGTCTATGCATTTGTGTCATGGCTGGAGAGTACAAATCCACAATTCCAGCTTAAGGCTACTGTTCACAACCAAGAAATCACCATTCTTGATCTACAACATTTTTAACCCTTACAAGGCCATGGACTGATATATCAGTTCAAAATTCCTATATGTTCTAATTTTGTCGGCAGCCTAAGGGTTAAGATGGGTGATGGCAATGTAGGCACAAACTGTTTACAAAACCAACAGATAGGAACAGCTTATTTATTTAAGAGTTTTACCAGGAAAGCACACTGAGTGGGTTACCGCTCGATTCCAGATGCGTCCTGGGGGATAGGGACAAGTGGAACATACAATCATAAGAACAAAGAAGAGTGTACAAGAAATGCAATTACATTTACTTACAGTAGAGGAAGAGGGAGGGGAGGTGCATACAAGTAACAGCCACGAAGTGGAAGCACATGTAAGCAGCTTACATATTACAAACAGTAGGAGAAATAGCGCATGTGACAAATTAACAATAAGCATAATTAGCTGTGAAGGAAGCAACGAGGAAAAACATAAGAGTTTATTCACGGTTCTATGAGAGGACTGCTTCTGTAACCCCTAACAATTTGCTCAACAAACGTGTAAGCTATGCAGGGATGGTGTTCTATGAGCACATCAAGAGAGCCTAAATATGAGTAGGGGACTTGAGGTACCAGCCCTTAGGTGGCCCTATGTGCAGACGCATATTGGGGAGTAGTGTGCCTTGAGGAGGTGGTTCAGGTGAGCCGTGTTGGCGAAGTTACGAATGTCTTCTGGGAGTGCATTCCAAAGTTTAGGCATAAGGTAATTCAATGCTGCTTGGCCCCTTGATGTGGCCATGCATGGAACATATAGGAGCCAGGAGTTACCACTCCTAAGGGAGTAGGTGGGCTGTGATGGGACTGAGCAAGAAGATGCAAGGTAGGGAGGAAGGGACTGTGCCCAGAATTTCACTGTGGTCCTGATGCTGTGGATGTGTCTGCGAACGTGGAGCGATGTTAGAATGAGGGAGCTGTAGAGGTCGCAGTGATGAGTCAAAGTGGGGCAGTCAAGGGCAAAGTGACAGAAGGAGTGGAAAAGAGGGTCAATGCTGGCTAGGGCAGACTTGGGAGCAGCGCTGTATACTGTGTCCCCGTAGTCCAGAATCGGGAGGATCATTTTTTGGACACTTTCCTTGTGGGTTGCCAGAGGTAAGCTACCCTTGTTCCGATATAAGGCTCCTAGTTTTGGGTGTAGCTTTTTGTGGATTGAGTTGAAGTGAGTGGAAAAGTCAAGGTGCTGATCAAGCCAGACCCCAAGATATTTGAAGAAGGTGCAGGTCTAAATGAGGGGTCTCCTCATTTGCTGGCTAATAGTTGCCATCCCAAACATATCATAGGTTCATAGTTGGATACATGTTCTATAGACAATTTGTCCTTAGTGAACTTGCCACCAACTGTTTCTACAGGTGGAACATATATTTTTTATTTCTCATGTGTTGATCTAATCTACATTTGAAAGTTTCAATATTATTACTTTCAACCACCTGTTTAGGCAATTCATTCCAGCTTTTAATGATCCTTTGAGTGAAAAAATCACAACGTTTTTTGGTTACATTAGTTTTCCCTTTTAATTTGCAGTTATGGGACCTAGTTTTCTTATTTCGTTCCTGACATTTATGAATTCCAGTACATTCCAGCAGACATTGAACTTTGGTTGCTCTAAAGATTAAACAAAGATCACCTTATAATTGTCTGTACTCAGTGGACTACAGCCCTAGCTGGCTTAGCTTGTCTTTATATGTAAAATTTTGTAATCCCCTTATTTTTTTTGTTATTTTCCGTTGTACACCCTCCTTTAGCTTTTGGCTTTTGGCTTTTAACAGTATTTGCTGCTGAAAACTGGGAGTAATATTTTAAATGCAGTCGCACTAAACTAGTGTAAAGTGAGAGAATTACTTTTTGATCTCTACTTTTTATGTTGGCCAAAATACAGCCTAATAGTTTTTGACATTTTTTAACAGTTTTTTTGGTATGCACATCTGTAGATAGTTTGTTCGTTATTATTCTCAGATCCCTTCTTCTGTAGTGGTTTCCAATACCTGGTTGTCCAATCTGTATGCGAAGTTCAGATTCCTAACACCAAAGTGCATCACTTTATACTTAGATGTATTGAATAACACTTTATTATTTTTGGTCCATACTAATAGCTTATCTAAATTATCCTGAAGTTTTTGACCCTCAGACTGATTTTGTACCATACCCTTTCATTTACAGTCATCTGCGTACTTGCTTAACCACGCATTATCTGCCGTCTGGAGTGTATTAACTAATATATTAAATAATGTGGGCACCAAGATGGAGCCCTGGGGCACCCCACTTGTCACGTCTCCCCACTCAGACTGAAATCCTTTTATTGTCACTTTTTGCTTCCTGTGTTTCAACCATGATATTATCCAATGCTACTATATTTGATTCTAGCTTAATTTGATAAAGTTGTTCAATTAATTTTTTATGAGATACCTTGTCGAAAGCTTTTGTGAAGTCCTAATATATTACATCAACTGGTACCCCTTTCTCTAAGGCTGCACTCACTGGCTTGAAAAAGGCTATTAAATTGATGAGGCATGATCTTCCCTTGGTGAATCCATGTTGTGAAAAGTCTGTTATCTGTTCATTTGCCAAATTATTCAATATTCTTTGCTGCATGCCTCTTTCCAGTATTTTTCTTAAAACTGAAGTCAGACTTATAGGCCTGTAGTTTTTTTGTTTCTGAATTTGAGCCTGACTTATGTATTGGTGTTATACAAGCTTGTCCCCATTCTGGTATTGTCTTCCCATATTTTAGTGATAGATTAAAAAGGTAAGTTAATGGTCCCACCAGTTCATTTTCCAACTCCTGCAAAAGTCTTGGAGTTATGTCATCCGGGCCTGCTGAGCTGTTGGATTTTAGTCCTTTAATGACTGTATTGATTTCCTTTTCTTAATTAGAATATATGTATTTATTGAGTTTGTTAATGGTTTGTCTATTGTTTCTTTGGGTTCATATACACTCAAAAAATATGTGTTTAATTCTGAAGCTATATCCACGTCTTCTGTAATTGTTCCGTTATGTGTTACTATTGGCCCTATCCCCTTTTGATTGCCTCTTAATGTTCCTATATAATTGTAAAACTGTTTCTTATTATCTTTTGTTTTGTTTATTAAGTTTATTTCCATATTTCTTTTTGATTTTCTAATCATAGTTTTTATTTGCTTATTACATTGTTTCAGCTTTGTGCCTATAGTACTTGATGGATTCTTTTTAAACTTGGTGTATAGTTTCTTTTTTTTTCCTAATTAATTTCATGGTATCCCTATTCCACCATGGTGGGCGTCTCCTGTTGTTTCTGTATTTACTAATAACTGGTACCCGTGTATCTGTGCAGTAATCTATTTGATTTTTAATGATTTTCCATATAATATTCAAATCCTGATTCAAGAATTCCTTCTTCCAACCCCAGGTTGATAAGTATTCTTTAATCTTTCTATAGTTTGCTTTATTGTAATTTTTTAGTAGTGTTTTACCTTTTGTTTATTTATAGCAGGCTTTGTAAGAGAATTCTATGATTTGATGATCAATGTCCCCTAATGGAGAAGCTAGTTTAAGCCCATGTATATCATCCATCCCATTAGTTAATATCAAATAAAGAATATTGTTTCCCCTAGTAGGATTAGTAACTTACTGGTCCAGATTGAGCTGGATGGTGTATTCAATAAGTCTGTTATCTAAATGACTGCTACTGTCCAAAGTTTCCCAGTTTTTATTTGGGAAAATAAAGTCACCCATTATTACAGTATTATTGATTATTTCCTATTTTTCCAGATAATTTAGAAATTGTTCACTATCTTCATTACTTAGTCCAGGTGGCCGGTAACCTAATCCAAGTGTGAGAGTTTTATTTGATAGTTTAATTTGTACCCAAATAATTTTGTTTTTGTCACTAGAATTATTTATTTCGTATGGTTTCAAATTTTCTACCTACCTACCGACCTATGGCCTACCTAGACTTTAGCAAGGCATTTGACACAGTCCCACACAAGAGATTAATAATCAAATTAACCAGCCTGGGAGTGGGTCCCAGGGTGGTAGCCTGGGTAAAACACTGACTGGACAATAGGACACAGAAGGTAATTGTAAATGGAGTCCACTCTGAAGAAAGAGAGGTTACTAGTGGGGTACTACAGGGTTCAGTATTGGGTCCAGTCCTTTTTAATGTTTTTATAAGTGACACTGCAGAGGGACTAGAAGGAAAAGTATGCCTCTTTGCAGATGACACAAAGATCTGCAACAGGGTTGATACTCAAGGAGGCATGGAAAGGATGAGAAGGGATTTGGCAACGTTGGAGGAATGGTCAGAAGTATGACAGCTAGGATTCAATGCAAAGAAGCACAAAATAATGCACCTGGGAAACAAAAACCCAAGGGAAGATTACACAGTGTAGGGGGGGGGAGGTAGTAACAACAACAACAAAAGGAAAGGGACCTGGGGGTAATCATATCAGATGACCTTAAGGTTATCAAGCAAAGTGAGAAGGCAGTAGGGAGGGCTGGGGGGATACTGGGATGTATAGGGAGAGGCATCACCAGCAGAAAACAGGAAGTTGTTATCCCTCTGTACAGACAGCTGGTGAGACCCCATCTGGAGTACTGTGTCCAGTTCTGGAGACTCCATCTCCGCAAGGACATAGACAGGATGGAGGCAGTTCAGAGGAGGGCAACTCAAATGGTGCAGGGTCTGCAAGAGAAGCCATACGAGAAGAGACTAAAGAAGCTTAATATGAATACCCTCGAGGAAAGGAGGGAGAGGGGGGACATGATAGAAACTTTTAAGTACCTCAGAGGAATCATCAAAGTCCAAGAGGGTAGCATCTTTCAGAAAAAGATATGTGCAAGAACAAGGGGACACAATTTGAAGATGGGGGGTGGTTCAAGGGCAATGTGAGGAAGTATTTTTCCCAGAGAGGGTGGTGGATGCATGGAACAGCCTTCCTGAGGAAGTTGTTGGGTCTAAAACTGTGAGAGAATTCAAGAATGCATGGGACAGACATAAGGCAATTTTTGTAGGGGTAGGAAGAAATAGGCTGTTGGTTAACTAGGATCTGCAGCTTATCCTGTAGGTAGGGAAATGGGCAGACTAGGTGGGCCAAGCAGTTCTTATCTGCCATCAAAGTCTATGTTTCTATGTTTCTTTTATGTATAATACAACTCCCCCTACTCCTCTTCTATCTTTCCTATTTTTCTGTATTTTGGTGTAGCCTTTTATGTTGGTATTCTAATAAGTGTCACTGAACCAAGATTCTGCAACCCCGCATTTGTCTACTTTATTATTATTTATTATGTAGGTGAGCTCATCAATCTTGTGTTGGAGACTTCTGGCATTTAGTAATATGATTTTTAAATCCATATCTTTTTCTTTTGGTTGTTTCTTTATTATATTGGTTTTTGAGGTACTTTCTGTTATGTATGATGTTCCTAGCTCAAGAGAGGTACCTAGATTGTTCCTCTCCCCCTTAGTGCCTAGCTTAAACAGTGACTGATGCTGTCTACCATGTGCTTCCCCAGAAGCCTGCTCCCTCTGCTACTAAGATGCAGGCCATCCCAGCAATACAATTCGTTCCTTCCATTAAATGTTTCCCAGTGAGTAATGCACTTCATATTCTGTTGTAGGCACCATTTACTTATCCCCAGTAATATTCCAAAGGGCCAGTTTATATGAACACCGCACAACTGTATGAGAAGGCAGGACTATATGGTGACGTGTAATGAGCAGGTTCACTGCTTTAAAGAAAGAGAGGATGGCTGGGAGGTAATTAGTTCAGCGGTGAGAGATGTGAATAACATGGACCGGGTGACTACTTTGGTACCAAAACAGAGAGGAAATTACCCTGATTCACACATGTGTGGTTTCATCACTACACACAGAAGCAGAGTCAATCGGACTGGAGATATCCTCAGGAATAATTAGGGAATCGTTTTGCGTGATGCAAACCTGAAGAAATGTGTGAGTGATGCTCTGAAAATAGATTACAGGTGGCCTGCAAGAGGAATGGACAAGGCTGTTAATAGTTTTCTCCCTGTACCAAAAACATGTAATATGCTGTGGTTACTACCACCTCCTGTTGGTAATCACCAGTGCAGGAAATGCAAACATTGTCCTTTCCTAAAAAGCACAAAGTCCTTTAACAACCCAAGTACGGATAGGATTTACCAGATTAAGGGCTTTATCAGCTGCTATTCTACAGGGGTGGTATATGTGTTAGAATGTTCCTGCAAAGCATTCTATGTCAGATGCACAATCAGGCAATTCAGTGTGCACATGGGGGAACACTTCAGAGCGATAGAATATTAATGGTAATACATATGCCATTGTACAGTATATACATGCAAATTCTAATATTGAACACAAAGTGATGTTTACAAGGTTGGACAGGGTAACTATTGGACCTAGGGGTGGCAATTTGGAGCAAATGATTGGTCAAAAAGAAAGCTTTTAAAGGCAAGAGAAGATAAAGTCCTTAATTACTGCATAGATTTGGCATCATTTTTATGAACAATTAAGGTGGTACTTTGCACATTGCTGTCTTTCTACCAGGTAATGAATTTATATTTGGTAATTCTTACATCCTAGCTGTAATGTGTATTAATATGTGGCATTAAGCAATCTGTGTATTTTTTTAGATCTGATTTTCTATGCAGTTGCACATGTTTCTCTATAATACAGACATGAAATATCAATATGTCCATATGTCTTGCTGTTAAAACAAAATTGTTGGTAAGCGTTTTTACAAGTGCATGTATTAGAACACGATAGTCATCTGTAATATGCCACATTTTGTGCACCATAGTGTCTAATTTATATATTACAAATATGTTTCAGTCCCTGCAACATTACCCTAAGTTGTGTACCTGGCTATTGTAGCCATGCTGTTTTTAAATGATTTTGAGACACTTATGTTTTGCATTATTACATATTATGAATGCACTTTGATCTGACTTGCGGGTACTGGCATTTAAATAACACTTGGTCACTATGCACAGTGTCTCTGATGAAGCACGGCAGTCGTACCTGTGAAATGTAAGATGTGCACCTAGTTCATTTGCCTGTTACTGCCACAGTGACTGTGGTCAGTCATAAATTATCATACTTTGCACTATTAGCACTTTAATAAATCTTTTGCCTATACTTCTTAAGCCTGTAGCTCATTTTTTGTTACTACATTCGACTTGTTATATAGTAGCACCAAGCTTTTTCCCAGTGCAACCATTTTTTGGACTCTGCAGCCTGCAAAGGACAAAACAATCTTGGAATTTTCTAGTTCATTTGAAATGGATGTATAGAACAGTCACCTAAATAAAATGGTAGCAGAAAAGTGTAATGATTATTTTATCAAGATGGGTACAGAAGCCATAGGGGTAGCTCTTTTATAGCCTCCAGTAGAGGAGAATACTAAATTTTTTCCTTCACTCAATATATTTACCCTTTTTTAAATAACGTTTTTTGATTGATTTTCATAAATAAATACAGCAATTGAACAGTGTATAGGCAGAGCTAAAATATACAAGCATCTATAAATTTCAATTACATTTTTAACCATACAGAGTGATATGATATTTCTTAGTTAATAACGCCTTTAAAAATAGAGTTAAAAACTATATAATTGTACCATTAGCAAGAGAAATTTGCCATTGAGACTGTTACATCAGAGGAAGTTGGGGGTGACATTTTAAAAGTTAACTCTAGAAAGGCTAATGGTTTAGGTGGAATCCCAGCAAAATTGTTTCAAATTTGCAGTTCTGACAATTGCCCCCCGCAGGAATTTTTGACCTCTCTCCACAATCAGAAAAATATCCACAGGTTTGTTCACATCATCCTTGATGCCCCCACATGACTCATTATTGCAGAATGTACAGGAACCTACTGTATAATGGTTGAATCTGGGAAAGCGTAGCCACCATCACACCCTGCCATATATGTACAGGTGTGACAAGAAGCTTGTACCTGACTGTATATTAGAGAACTTAAATAGAAGAGGTATAAAAAAAGTCTCAGCTCATCAGATATACTTTGGGTAGAACTATTACTGAATAGAGGACATTGAAGTCCAGCCTCCAAAACTTCAGTTAGAGGTCGGCAGGTCTCATTTCTATTATCAGGGTCCAGTGATCTGTAAATCTGTTCCACTTAAACTGAGACCACTAAAGGGCAATGTAAGGATGGGACAACTTAAAAGCTGGTTCATAGAGTAGGCAAAAGGGTTGTCAGCATGTTGCTTCAATCTGGATATGTGCTGACCTACTTTATTAAAGTGTAAGGCCCACATTTTCAAAAGATGAGTGGCGCATCTCTGGAACAAATGGAGATGAGCCACACATCCCAAAAGATGCTCCGAACTCCCACATTCAAAGGAGGGAGATGGGCCATGGCCCAAAGTTACTGTATGCGGCCTAAGTTGAGGGGGCGTGCCCATGAATATCCAGCACCATGGGATATTCATAGCAGATGAGCCGCCCAAGTGCTGGAGATGAGCCATGCAAAGTTGGGCATGGAAAAAGCATTCCTAACTGCTGGCCGCCCACAGGCAGGCTGCGGTAGTGCAAACAGGTACACAACAGTCTGCCACCCCAGTAGTCCAGTGGACCCTCCACCCATCCATACTACTCAGCTGTCCCTGATGTTGCCTCAGCATATTCCTCTGTCCTGCGTACAATTTGTGCTGTTGTGACAACAGTGGGGATTAAAACCACAAAATAATGGTAAGCATGAATGGTACAGATGTGTTCTTCTACAGAAAATGCATTTTCTCATGACTCCCCATATTCCATCAGCTGTCTGGGTGTATAGTACCAGTATTTAAGGTGTATTCCTGATATTAGGTCTTTTCCCTGATATTTAAAAGCTTTGTCCCTGAGTCATGAAGCAAGAGGTTAAGAGGTATGACCCACCCATCCGAGAACCCAGATTGTGGTGTTCTACACACAACATATGTATATTACATCCCTGGTAATCTAGCGGACCTCCCCCTTACCTGAACCCCAGTCACGATGTCCATAATAAAAAATGAATTATCCCACTCCCCGGTAGTCTAGTGGAACCCCCCTTCACTGAACCCGACTGCAATGTCCATAATAAAAAATTAGTTATCCCTCTCCCTGGTGGTCTAGTAGAACCCCCTTCCCTGCACCTCAATCACATCAACAGTCCCCATGGCCCCATTTCATAGTGTAATGGCTCTCTCTGTTTCACTCAGGCACCTATTATCCCACCCCCGGGCCTCAGTTCCAGATGTTAGTGAGCACAGCCCTCCGCATATTAGAGACCACGGCCGCCCGCCGAGTGACCGGCACGATAGCACAAGCATAGATGACATGCCTATTGGCAACCATAGGTGTGTCATTTATACTGTATGCTATCATTGCCAGGTTAGTGGGCAGGCAGCCATGGAGGTGTGTGGAGGGCTGTGCTGCTCGCCAGCTCACTGATAGTGCTGGGATGAGGGGAGTGAGGTTGAATGTGAATGCCTGAGTGGGGGGCCATTACACTATGGAAATGGAGTCACAGGGACTGTTGACACTATCGGGGTGCAGGGAAGGGGGGTTCTACTAGACTACCAGGGAGTGGAATAATTCATTTATCATTACCCACGTCGCAATTGGGGTTTAGGAAAGGGGGACACTAGACTACCAGGGAGTGGGATAATTATTTTTTTATTACAGACAATGCGATTGGGGTTTAGGGATGGGAGGAGGGTTTCACTAGACTACCAGGGAGTGGAATAATACCTTTGTTTATATGAACACCATGATCGGAGTCCATGGATGGGAAGGGGAGTCCACTATACTACCAGGGACTTGATATACGTATTTTTATTTAGAACACCACGATCGCGGTGCAGGGACAGGCAAATTATTGTACAGGGATGGGGATGGGGGGGTGCCTGGCCCAGCGCATCCTGCCAGGTGCAGGCATGCAAATCAATTCATAATGGGCATGCATGAGGGCTGTTTGCTTCAGCCATGCATAATGAGCTCATTTGCATTTCATGGCTGAATATCACCTTTTGGGGTGCCACGCATTCATGATGGGCCAGTGCATCCCTATTGGCGGTATTCAGCCCATCCCTGGGATGTACACGTGCATTGGCTGACACACCACTTTGCACCGCCCATGCATGTTGCTATATTCAAACAGGATGTGCAATCCAGTGGGATCACACATCTTGTTTTAATATAGCATTATTTTAGGCTGGCCCATTTCTTTGGGTGGCGCATCCAGATGCACCGTGCATCTCTGTCCTTTTGAATATCCTGGCCTAAATGTCTTGGTTTTTAATGTAACTCAGCCCTGTGCAAACAGTATATAATATAGAGAATACTGGCTGGGCAACCATCCATAACCAGTCTGTGCTGCTTTAGAGGGGTTCTGATTATATCAGACCACGAGAGCAAAGCTCGAGTGGTCCAGTGTAATCAGAAGCCCAAGGTAGCAGCTCAGGCTGGTTTATGTGGTTGCCCAAACAATATTTTTTTTACAGTGTATGTTTTTTTTTTTAAGTTTTTATTTAAAAAAAATGAAAGTGTTTTCACAGCACTTCAGCAGCAGGCAGGCGATTTCAGTTTAGAACTTGAACTGATTGCCATACGTGCAGCAGCACTGAGAAAAACACCAGCTGCCTGAAGGATTTCTGATCAGTCGGAACCTTGTTGTACCACAGAAGAGTGCCACCACCTTCCATGACCTTTGAACTGTGGTGCAACTTGGTTTCAGCTGGCATAGAAATCCATGCAGAACAAACCCTCACTATACACTACACAGTGGAGCCCACTTATAAGAACATCAGATATAAGAATATCCTGTTTATAAGAACATTGTTTGGATGTCCTGATTTTTGCCCATTATTTTCAATGGCAGTAAAGCCCATTTATAAGAACAATCAGCCCATTTATAGGAACATGTTGTTCCCCAGGGGCAGTGGTAAATGGTCATTATCACTGCTAGTAGTCCGCTAGAGTACTGTCTATCTGCAAGATCTCCTTGTCCACTACCATCCACCCTGGGCACTCCGTTCTGCCGGGGGAGGCCTCCTTGGAGTTCCCAGGGTTAGGCTGCGGCATTCTGGGAACAGGGCATTCTCAGTGGTGGCACCTACCCTGTGGAACTCCCTTCCTGGTTATCCAAAGGAGGCTCCCTTGGTAGAAGCATTTAAATAGGGGTTAGAAACATACCTATTCCAACAAGCCTTTACTGATTGATTAATTGTTGTTTTTAAGGGATGAATAGAAGAATTTTAAATACGTTCTAATGATCAACTGTTGTATAAATATTGTTGTGTGTTTTTACTGTGTAGTGCCCAGAGTCTCTGGAGATAGGCACTTTTATAAATAAAATCTCTCTCTCTCTCTCTCTATCTATCTATCTATCTATCTATCTATCTATCTATCTATCTATCTATCTATCTACCTCTGAGTGTGCTAAGCCTGGGCTGAATCATCATCATCTAGTCTCCTTATTAACAGCCACTTAAGTAGTAAATGGATGTGTGAAAGATGCCCCATGAAGAAGACAGCACATATTCCTTCATAGTTAGGTGAGACACTAAATTAATTTTACAACATTACACTAATTGGTTGAGCAAGAGCTCTTTCACAAAGTTATGTTATACTACTTTTAATAATGAGTTATCTAAAAACTAGTTTGAGTTTCTTCATGTTAATCCATAGATTTTACATGGATTTTCACTGTTATCAGTGAAGCCCTCTTATAAGAACATCCCGGTTATAAGAACGTTTTTGCTTGGCATTTACGGTGTGCTTATAACACGGCTCCACTGTATTATAATGTGTATACAAGAGGATTACCTCCTTGATTATGTGTTTTTCTTTTACATGTGTATATTTTCATACAGCGGATTTGATGTTATATAAACTGTTATTTGTATGCAATTATATTGTACTATACAACATACGTAAGGCACTCTAAGGATCTCTTTACAAATGAGCTTGTCTTAATCGAGTTTCATGTTCATATTTATATACAGTATATAAATACAAACTTTTACTACTTACTACATACACTACATTATTCATTGTTAATAAATTAAGACACATTTATACAAAGCTGTGCAAATAATTGCAGTGTACATTATTTTGTCCTTTTGTCATCTGTAGTTTATTGTGCCTTAAACACATTTTCCCTTAACAGCTTACGCCTAGAAGAATATAAGGGGAGTTATGGATATGAGTTTTACTCAATTCAAGTTATTACCAAAAAGCTGAATAGAAACTGGACTCTGTAGGGTTCGGGCCTGATCACCCAAACCCCTAGTCAGTGTAATATGGCAGTATTCGCTAACTCTTAAATTGGAGTTGATAGTCTTCATAGACTTTCAAAAACTTATTTTCCATAGTTCTTCTAATTGTTATAATGAGACCAGTATCAATTCAAACCATATAAAATAAACAGTTTCACCATCCAAACATAAACCTATATGTAACCCCCCTGTTATCCAGGGTTACTAGAACCCTAGTTAGATCTAGAGGCAGGCAGGGACAGGCAGCTAATGAAACTCCAGTTAAATGGACTTCACTATGTCTTGCTCTGTTTTCAGTCTCTGCTGAGCTGGGGCTATGACATCATTTAGAATTCTGCAGCAGCATAAGCCACAATGGAATGTTGCAGTTGGGAGTTAGGTAGAATGCTGGGGAATTTCAAAGTCAGTCTAGAGTTGATCCTTGAAGTCAACAGTCTAGTCTGCAGTCTGAATCAGTCTGCTGAAGTCTGAAGTAGGCTCAAGAGAGGGAAGGATATAGATCCTGCAGTGCAGTGGAGGGAGGGGGTGCCCTGTAGGGACAGCCCCCCCTGCTCTCAGCTCTGACACAGAGCTACCTTAGGGTGTGTGCTTCCACTATAAGAGAGGCACAAGGAACCAACTCCCAGGGGCAACCCCCTGGCCTGGGAAAAGGAAGAAGCTGCCTGATGAAGAGTGCTGTGGCACTACAGTTTTTGAGGAATAGATATTCCTTCAGAGTTTTTGGACATCTGCAACAATGAGGGTGATGAAGCTTTGACAAAAGGCCAGTGACATTCACCAAAACAGTGAGTAAATAAGTCTCTGGGGCTGTGGGTCAGTCAGGATGCTAAGTCCAGGGCTTATGGAACAGTGAGATGTAATGACTGTTGTATGTGGGGGGTCTTCAAGGGAAAGATAGTTTTTGCATTACAAAGCCATGTACAGTCTGCACTATAGTAGCCAAGGAAGAGGCTTATGGAACAGTGAGATGTAATGACTGATGTATGTGGGGGGTCTTCAGAGAAAGACAGTTACTGCGTTACAAAGCCATGTACAGTCTGCACTACAGTAACCAAGGATGTGTGTGTGTAAGCAAAGGAATTGCTGGGTATGAGTCTATGGAACAAAAGGTGGGAGACCCCCCCACCTGGTGTAACAGGGCTCACCTCTAGGGATTTGCTTTGAGATGCCAGTCACCTTTCTGTCAGGTATTGGTCAGTGCCTGAAGAGGGTGCCCAGACATTGGGATGGAGTAGAGGGTGATAGTGCGCCACTAGTTAAAGAGTCCATGACATATGGAAGCTTAGGATCCAAGAATGGATTATGTCTGGAAGGAAAAGTATGCCTCTTTGCAGATGACACAAAGATCTGCAACAGGGTTGATACACAAGCAGGCGTGGAAAGGATGAGAAGGGACTTGGCAAGGTTGGAGGAATGGTCAGAAGTATGGCAGCTTGGATTCAATGCAAAGAAGTTCAAAGTAATGCACCTGGGAAACAAAAACCCAGGGGAAGATTACACAATGGGGGGGGGGAGATAGCAACAACAACAAAAATGGAAAGGGACCTGGGGTAATCATATCAGATGACCTTAAGGTTGGCAAGCAATGTGAGGAAGTCGGTAGGGAGGGCTGGGGGATACTGGTATGTATAGGGAGAGGCATCACCAGCAGAAAATAGGAAGTTGTTATCCCCTGTACAGACAGTTGGTGAGACCCCATCTGAGTACTGCATCCAGTTCTGGAGACCCCATCTCCCGCAAGGACATAGACAGGATGGAGGCAGTTCAGAGGAGGCAACTAAAATGGTACAGGGTCTGCAAGAGAAGCCATATGAGGAGAGGCTAAAGGAGCTTAATATGTATACCCTTGAGGAAAGGAGGGAGAGGGGGACACGATAGAAACATTTAAGTACCTCAGTGGAATCAACAAAGTCCAAGAGGGTAGCATCTTTCAGCAAAAGAGATGTGCAAGAACAAGGGGGCACAATTTGAAGATAGAGGGGGGATGGCTCAGTGGCAATGTGAGGAAGTATTTTTTCACAGAGAGGGTGGTGGATGCATGGGACAGCCTTCCTGAGGAGGTTGTGGGGTCTAAAACTGTGGGAGAATTCAAGAATGCATGGGACAGACATAAGGCAATTTTTGTGGGGGGGGGTAGGAAGAAATAAGCTGTTGGTTAAATAGGATCTGCAGCTTATCCTCTAGGTAGGGAAATGGGCAGACTAGCTGGGCCAAACGGTCCTTATCTGCCATCAAAGTCTATGTTTCTATGTCTGTATCATCACCTTATCTGCATTACAAGGAGTGTAGCCCCGTGGGGGTCCGTCTATGCTTTTCATTCAGTGTTGTTGAATAAAGCCACACTTTAGAATCCCATCTCCTGGAATTGGACATTATGTTATTGCTTCTAGTCTCTGGATTACTTTGGGTGCCCCTGTGCAGAGTAGTCAAACCTAATCACCATGCCGAGTGACACCTTTCTCCCCAAATTTTCAGCTTATAAAAATGGTGGCACCGCATCATAGGACCCAGGCCCCTCAACCTGTTCACTAGCTACACAGGCAGGGGTAGTAGCCCTCTCAGTTTAGCGCAGACTGGGGGTTACATATATTCTTTTATAATAAATTTTGTGTGTATGCTACATGACTCAACATTCCTCTCCTTATTAATTCAAGGTGGTATCTTTCCCAGTTTTTCTCAGTAGGGACTCTTTCTTTTACTTCTAGTTTCTTAAAGACTTCCCTAAGATAATCTATGGCATCTTTTGTGACTGCATCAACCCCAGAAAAAAGCAACATTCTTACAGATTCTAATGTAATTGGATAACATGGATTTAGATATGAAAATACAATAGATATTTTGTTTTGTCCTCCATGTAGTTTGGGTAATACAATGAAAGGTGCATACCATCTTCTGTTATATTTTGCCAATCACAAGATACAGTAGATCGACACATCTGACATTTCCTTATAATAACATACATACAAAAATTTAGATGGATATATTTTTAACCAAAAAATCATTAATATTTTTCTATCCTTCCTAACACAGAAACAGAATTTTTCAGCAGAAAAGGACCAGTTGGCCCATTTAGTCTGCCCTATTTTCTTTGTGTACTACTACACCCTGGACTCTGTTTGGTCACAGGTGTTCCTCCTGTTTGGTCACAGGTGTTCCTCCTGTTTGGTCACAGGTGTTCCTCCTGTTTGGTCACAGGTGTTCCTCCCTCCTCCCTTACCTTTACTTATTATACCCATGTACCTATCCCACAAACGCTTGAAGCTCGACATTGTCTTTGCCTCCACCACCTTTTCTGGCTGACTGTTCCTTACATCCATCACCTTTTCAGTGAAGAAATATTTTTTCACATCCCTCTTAAACTCCCTCCCCCCCATCCGCAAGCTTCATAGCATGTCCCTGTGTTCTAGTGCTCCTCCTCCAGTGAAAGAGATTCCCCTCCTGCACCTTGTTCACCCAGTAAGGTACTTGTAGGTCTCAATCATGTACCCCATTACTCTTCTTTCCTCTAGGGAGTACATGCTGAGCTCTCACAGCCACTCCTCACATGGTTTCTTGTGCAACACCTGCACCATCTTGGTAGCCCTCCTCTGGACTGCTTCCACCCTGTCAATGTCCTTGCAGAGGTGTGGCCTCCCGAACTGGACATGGTACTCCAGGTGTGGTCCCACTAGTGAGTGATACAGTGACAATACCACCTCCCTTCTCCTGCTAGAAATCCCCCTCCCTTTGCAGCCCAGCATCCAGTTAGCCTTACTTACTTACTGTTTTGTTGAACTGCCCTGCCACCTTGAGATCAACCGCTATGATTACCCCAAGGTCCCTCTCTTGCTTGGTAATAAGTACCCCCCCAAATGTTATACTCAGCCCCTGGGTTTCCCTGCCCCAGATATATGACTTTGCCCTTTATGGCATTGAATCCTAGCTGCCACTCCCTAGACCACTCCTCTAGTGTCCCACTCCCCAGATCCCTTTGCATTCTCTCTTTCCCCTCCTTATTGTCCACCCTGTTGCTGCTTTTTGTGTCATCTGCGAAAAGACTCACCTTCCCTTAAAGCTCTTTAGCAGTGTCACTTATGAAGACATTGAAGAAGACATGGCCCAGTACTGATCCCTGTGGAACTCCACTGGTCACTCTCCCCTCCTCTGAGTGATTGCCAGTTGCCACCACCCTCTGCCTTCTATCTTTCAACCAGTTTTATGCCCAGTGCACCACCTTCTCCCCCACACCCAGGCTACTAAGTTTCTTTATCAGCCTCATGTGTGTACAGTGTCAAAGGCCTTACTAAAGTCCAGATAGGTCACATTCACTGTCCTCTCCTGATCCACCTCCCTACTTACCCAGTCAAAGAAATCTATGAGAGTTGCTTGACATGACTTCCTCCCTGTGAAGCCATGCTGTCGGTGGTCCTGCAGCCCATTTTCCTCCAGATACTCCTTCAGCAGGGTCTCCATTAATTCCCCCACCACTGATGAGAGACTGACAGATCTGTAATTGGTAGCTTCCTCCCTGTTTCTGCACTTGTACAGAGGGAAATCAGCCCTCCTCCAGTCCTCTGGAACTACCCCCCCCCATATCCAATGAGGTGCTGAATAGTGTTGACAGAGAGGCAGATAGCACTATGCTCAGTTCTTTTAGTACCCTTGGGTGGATCCTGTTTTCCTTTAGGGCTTCCAGTCCTCGGCAGACTCTCGCTTCTGAAAATGGAGCTTTGTCACAGCCAGGTGCTTATTAATGCATGTCAGCCTGTCCACTGCCCCCTCCTACTATGAAGACCTATCAGAAATATTCATTTAAAACGTTTGCTTTTTCTTCATCTTCCCCTGCACAACCCCCCTCCGTTCTCCTGATCCTTACTATATCCCCTTGTCTTGCCTTTTTCACTCACATACCTGAAGAAAGTCTTGTTCTCCATTTTGACCTCCTGGGCTATCCTCTCCTCTGTTTGAGCCTTTACTGTTCTTACCCTCCTACTTGCCTCCCTTTGTTTCTCTAGATATATATCTAACGTCCTGTTTCCATCTGTTCGTGATTCCTTGTACTTCCAAAAAGCTGTTTTTTCTCCTTACCGCCTTAGCCACTTCCTTTGAGAACCATAGTGGCCTCTTTCTTCTCTTACCCTTGTTTTTTCCTTGAAACAACTTGCTGTTACTTCAGTTATTCCCTCCTTTATCCTTTTCCACTGTGTCTGCACTCCTCCCCTCTGGCTATCCCCCACTTCAAGATATTTACTACGGCAGTCTCCCTTTTAATTAAAATCTGCTCTCCTGAAGTCCAGGACTCTCATCCTTGTGTGTTTTTTTCTCCTGTCCAATATGCATGCCAAACCACATTGTACAATGATTGCTTGCACCTGGGAGGATGCCGCTGTGTGTTTGCAATGCTGTCCCTATCCATTGGTACCAGGTTCAGCACATCCTCATCTCTAATGGAGTCTGTAACCAGCTGCCTAAGAAATGCCCCTTCCAGGGAGTCTAGGATTGCCCTGTCTTGATTTCAGCTGTGGACAAAATGGTCCAGTCTACATCCAGCAGAATAAAGTCTCCCATAATCACTACTTCCACTATGCTTGCCATTCTGCTAACAGCTTCCACAAAACTCCATCTAAATCATCTCCCTGTGCTGGGAAAAGTGTACATACCACCAACACAGGGAGATGATTTAGATGGAGTTTTGTGGAAGCCATTAACAGAATGGCAAGCAGAGTGCAAGTAGTGCCCCAGGCTTTGTCTCTAAGCCAATCCAAACCACCTCCAGCACTTCCTTATCCCTGCTGTGTCCTTGTAGCACCACGGCCTTTATGCTTCCCCCCCACATATAAAACATCCCCCTTTCTACCCTGCCCTATCCTTCTGAAACATGGTATAGCCTGGTATGGCCACATTCCAGCCGTGATTGTCGGTGCACCATGATTCTTTTATGACCACCAGATCCAAGTCCACCTCCACAATGGTAGCATCAAGGTCAGGAATTTAATTTCCTAGCCTCCTTGCATTGGCACACATGGCGCTCTACTCTTTATGCCCCTCCCTGCTATTGCACTGCCCTCCCTTTCTGAGTCCATCTTTCACTCTTGCCTCATCTCAGGTACTGTCCTTCTCCTTTTTATCATCCCTCTGGTTACCCTCCCTAATTCTTCTCTCAGTCTTTGTACCACCTCCTGCCCTCCCACCCCATCCCCTTATCCTTACACCCCTCTACTTCTGGGAATTTATTTCTCCTGTGCTTTTCCCCTCTGCTGCTTCATTTTCTGGGAGCGGCATTCACTGCTTCCCTCATTTTTTCTGCCACTTCCCTTGGTTAGTTTAAATGCCCATCAAAATATGATTTAAACCTTCTACCCAGGACTGCTATTGCCCTGCTGGATGGATGGAGGTCATCTCCCTTGCACAGACCTTTATCCCCCTAAGTGTGACCCCAGTCCCTTATGAAACCAGACCCCCTCCTTCCTGCACCATGCCTTCAACTAGTCATTAAAGACCATTGTGCAGTGTTCCCTAGCCTCCCCCTGGTCAAACATAGGTAGCCCCTAAGTGAAGGCCACCGTGCATGCTACCTGCTTCAGGACCCTCCCTAGCTCATGAAACCTATCCTGCACCACCCCTGCTGAATCCCTTGCCAGGTCATTAGTCCGCAAATGGGAAATGACATCCAGCTTCCTGCTCTGCTACTCTAACAATCGTGAGGATCCATTCCCATCCCTCTGTGCCAAGGCACTAGGTAGGCACCTCAATGTCCTCTTTGCCTCTCGTCCTGTTCCCAAAACTACCCCCCTAATGACTGAGTCCACCACCAGAAGTTGCTTCCTCTTCTACTGAGGTCCTCCGCATCACATCTTGGAGCATCTCCTCTGTAGGATCCTCGCATCCTCCCTTGCCACTACCATGGGTGCCTCCTCTTGGGAGTCCCATCCTGCCAGAGTGGTGAAAGAGTAGTGTAGTGGCACTGACTGAGGAATATGTTGCTGAAACCCCAACCCCCACCCTCCTGGAGCCTACCACAGTTCAGCCAGCCCTCCTTCTTGTCATCTTCTGAAGCAACAGTGGTGGACTTTGTGGCCCCTGAGTGGGAGAAGAGGTCCCACGAATCCTACCCACATTGGCCCAGAGTCTAGTGACCTACTCCCTCAGCCCAGAGAGGTACATACAGATAGGGCAGCACCTCAGAATCCAGCCTTCCTGTCCTTTATGTGTTTGAGATATGGTGCATACCACAGCTAGAGTTAATTAATGTGTTTTTTTTTTCCAGTACCTCTTCAGCAGATGCTGATATTCACTTGCCATTTATTACATTTATATAACAGGGGCCAATTTTCATTTGTCTGAGTTGGTCTAACCATAGTTGTAGTAGATTAATTTCTTCTGGAATATTTTTAATTAAAAAATCTGGGGGTTCCACAGCCTTCCCCATTTATAACATCTTCTCCTATAAGCATAAATGTGTTAGCTTAGTGTCTGTATGATTTTGGCAGTTAAGCCAGTATGCTAATGTACTCAGCTTAACAATATTCTACCTAATTCTGCTCTGGCTGTTTCACGTGTTGTAGATCTAGGCACCTGTAATAATAATTTGTAAAGTGAAGTGAATGGTTGTTTCAATCACATTAGTCTTTTTTTCTTGCCAGATGTCAGCCACACATAATGCAGCACTAGACATTGTGCATCTGCAGCCTTTAAAACTGCTGTAACTGTGTACCCTCTATATTTTGCATTAAACCTAAGCAACAAATATTTTAACTGAATTAATCTTGCTTTTGTTTTGTGTAAATGTACAGCCCATGTATTATTATTTTCTATATTCATTTCTAGACAGCAGTAGCCTTTAACATCTTCCAGTTACTTGACTTCAAGCCATAATTTGTGCTTTAGTTTTAACCCATTTTTATGTTGCTTGCACGCATGTGCAAGAAACATAGGGCCATTATCCGAGTTTTCGGAGGTGTGGCACCCGTCTTCCAATGCAGTCAGTGTGTTTGCAGGCGCGGCCCCAGTTCCCCAATCACTGCTGCAGCTGTCTATGACAGCAGTTCAAAATGCAGTGGCATACAGTTGAAAGGAAGAGCTCCACTTCAGTGAGCAGAGCTCCCCCTCCACACACACACACGCGCACGCACGCACGACTGTGTGGCAGCGCGCCTCCCCCACACTGTATGGCTGACGGAGGTGCCCAATCCCCGTCAGCTCCACGCCCCCAAGCATCCAGGTGCTATGCTGGGAGCCCACCCCAGCATGGCAAATTGATGTTATAGCTGACGGGGTGCCCAATCCCCGTCAGCTGCCGCCTCCCCAAAACATCGGTGCCATGCTGAGAGCCCACCCCAGCATGGCAAAATCTTTATGGTTGTAGAGGTGCCCAACCCCGTCGGCTGCACACCCCCAAAACATCCAGGTGCCACGCTGGAGCCCACCCCAGTGTGACAAAATTGATGTTATGCGACGGGGTCGGCTCCAGCCCCCAACAGTTTTCCAGCTGCCACGCTGGGAGCCCACCCCAGTGTGGCAAACGTCCCTCATAGTCTTATTAAAAACAACCTGTAAATACAAAACTGTCCTCGGCGCCTCCTGCCCCTCCCACAACCCGCACCCACCCACTATGCACTTGCCTCCCCCACACCCCCAATTCCTATACTTACCTTCGAGCTCGGCACGACGATCTTCGTGGACCGAACACGCCTGCACTCTTCAAAGCCGACGCGAACTGAGGAAATGCCGGTAAGCTGTATAATGGGATAGATAGGGTTTTCAACTTTGTTGCATATCTCAGGCATTTTGGGAATTTTGGGCCCAAATTTTCAACATGGGGTTTTGGGACCCTTCCTCATGAATTCTTGCACTGTCATGGCGTTAATCAGGCCTGAAGGAAGGGTGATTTCAGCGGTCACTGCGTGAAATCACCTTTCGGACTGATTAATGAAAATGACACTGCCAGTATGTTCATAAGGTGGGCTCTCAAAAGTCTATGTTGAAAATTTGGTGAAATAATTCTAAAATGACTGTTTTAATGAGTGTGCTAGTTCCTATGCACGCCAGAAGTTCATGAATTTTCAATATTTTCATCCAGATTTTCAACATTACCATTTTACCACACCTCCTTTTGAGCAGTATAGCTGTCATTTTTCACATCTCACCCAAAATGTGTTTCCGCCATGTAGCGCATAATGCATGCAGTCGTGTGCGTAAATCAATGTATGGGGACATTAAGAAAATCACAGTGATACTGTTCATGAGCAGAGGTCTTAAAACGGCTATGTTGAAAATTTGGTGAAAAAATTCCTAAAAATGACTGTTTTACGAGTGTGTGTTGCGCAGTTCTTACGCACGCTCCTAAGTTCGCGAATTTTCAATATTTTCACTCCAGATTTTCAACATTGCCATTTTACCACACCTCCTTATGAGTAGTACAGCTGTCATTTTTCACATATTGCCCAAAATGTGTTTCTGTGCATGTAGTGCACAATGACGCATTCGGTGTGTGCAATCAATGTTTGGGACAGATTAAGAAAATCACAGTGACACTGTTCATGAGCAGAGATCTTAAAATGGCTATGTTGAAAATTTGGTGAAAAAATTCCCTTCAGACATTCTGCAATATTGCTAATGAAGACATTGAGCAGAACTGGCCCCAGGACCGATCCCTGCAGCACCCCACTGGTCGCCCCCTCTCCCTAGACTGCACATCATTTACCACCACTCTCTGACTCCGGTCTGTTAGCCAGTTTCTAACCCAGTTTACCACCCTTTCCCCCATGCCCAGCCTACCCAGCTAGTTTATCAGCCTCCTATATGGGATGGTGTCAAAGGCTTTGCTGAAATCAAGGTAAGCGTTGTCCACTGCCCCACCCTGATTCACTTCCTTTGTCACCCAGTCAAAGAAATCAACCAGATTTATCTGACATGATGTCCCCACTGTCAGTCCATGTTGTCTACGGTCCTGGGCTCCGATGGTATCTAGATGCCCCACTATCCTTTCTTTAAGCAATGTCTCCATGATCTTCCCTACTACTGAGGTGAGGCTGAACGGCCTATTGTACCCTGCCTCCTCCCTGCTGCCGGACTTGTGTAGAGGGACCACATGTGCCCTCCTCCAGTTCACTCATTTTGAATGACTCAGTGAACATGGCTACCAGAGGTACTGCTATCTCCCTTCGCAGTTCTGTTAATATCCTTGGGCATATGCCATCTGGTTCCATCGCTTTGTCCACCTTCAATTTAGTGAGCTCCTGAAGGACTCTTTTGCCTTTGAATGGACTATGGTCCATCTCTTCACCCCCTTGGCAACTGCTGTACTGCTGTGGCCCTTGCCCCTCCCACTGTTCTCTGAATACTGAACGGAAAGACACAGGGGATGTCTTGGGAGGAAGGCATGGAACTATCACTTCCAAATGCCTAAACAGCACATACAAGCAAGCAACATTCGGCATTGACAAATGCTTGTTGTCCTTGTTTATCTGGAGTTTAGATGTCTTACAGTAGTTTCCAAGCCATTGAAATTTCCTCTTAAGTCTAGCTGGCGTTAAAGAAAATAATATCAGGCCATCTGTGTACATTAGACATTGGACCATATAATTTTTTATTACAGGGGAGTGACCATCTGTACCAGGTAAGTTATTGATAAATAAATAAATTAGAAAGCAAAGGCGATAACAAGCATCCTTGTTTTACATAAGTATTAGTTTTGAAGGGAAAGGATGTATTCCCCCTTTCAGTCATATCTAAATATAGAACAAGTGTCAGAACATAAATTAAGGAGTATTCTTAGAATGGTTTGATTGAGACAAGTTCCTTTAAGTTTTTCCCATAAAACCTTTCTGGACACCCCATCAAAAGGCCCCATGAAATCTATGAAAGCTAGATAGACCTTCAGTTTTTGCCTCACATATTTTTCAATTAAAGAGCAACTCTCTATTATAATAAAAAGCTTAAAAACCCTAGAGTTATACCAATTATATTTTAACTTTATTGTTTTCTAGTTCTTTGTTATCTTTTTTTTCACTTTCCCCTGCTGTTGGTCTACAAAATATTGTAGCTAATGCGGCAATTATTTCACTAAGTCTGTCAAAATGTATCTGATTATCCCCTGCTAAACACACAATTGCTGTTTGTGATATCACTGTTGTTATGGTGAACACTATGATGTAATAAACAAAGGCACTGTGAGGTGAACAGGGGAGTAGCAAATGTTTTTAGATGTTTTCTATACAGACTTTTTAGGTGGACTACAAACACATGCTGTAAATCATGGAAAGGAACATTAAAAATTAAAAAAAATGTATTCTCTGATAAATTGTACCAGCTGAAACATCTTATTTATGAAAGAAGATGCTGAAGTGCAGAGTTGCTCTTTAAATGTTGGAGGATAAGGCATTGGTCTACCATTGAATGGACTTTTCTAAATCCTGCTTGATAGGGGATCAGTATCTTATTTTTGTCCTCCCAGATATTTATTTTTCCTAGGATAATTTGTGTAAAGAGTTTGGCTAAAACATTTATTAGACTAATAGGTCTAAAATTAAATGAAGATTCTAAACTTCCCTTCTTGTGTATGGGAATTATTATATTTCTATTCCATGCTGAAGGATAACGATCTTCCTGAATTAACTTATTGTATAAGATAGACAGCAGATGGTTCCACCATGCTTTCTTAATTTTAAATATAGACAGGGTAATGTTATACTTGCCTGGTGCTTTACTACCATTAGTCCTGTCAATAGCATTGTTCACATCTTCAGGAGAAATGATAAGGGGATCCTCTCTAAGATCTAGCTCTCTAATTAATTGTTTTTAATCATATTCTGCCTCCTCATGGAAAGAAATTTGTTGATAATAATGTATCCAATTTTGAGGAGGAATATGTGCTAAGATATTGGTATTAAAATTATTCATGCCCTTTGCTACCAAAAGACCAAACTTCTTTTGGTCATTTTCTCAAACTGTATTGTACGTCTTCCCATTTTTCCATGTGATATTTATGTTTTACTGACACGGAAATCTCATTATAGATTTTTCTAGCTCTGTTTAAATAATTATGTTTTTCCTCTAATGGGTGTTTTTTTTTAGTCCATGTTATTTATTTATTTATTAGCTTTTGGTAACCAGGTAAGTGCGTTAGGCAATTGGCCTGCCTATTTTCAAGCATGACCTGGGAGAGTACAAAATACAATGAAGCAATTGATGCAGGGAGCAAACAGTTAAATCAATACAACAGATAACAGGACCCCACGCAGGGAAGGTCAGAAACATAATTACAGTATAAGTACAACACCCACATAGGAGTACATAACTTAAAACAGAGACAGGTCATGTAGTATACAAAAATGGTAGTATGGTACAGAATGAGGTAGGCATTGAGCAAATGGGGAAGCCTAAAGAAAAATTAAGAGCAATTGCAAGCACCAAGTGCACTCAGGTGAGAGAAAAGTGCATTCTTGAAAGTGTTGTGAGATGTAGAACAAATAATATGGGGGGTAGGGAGTTCCAGAATTTAGGAGCAAAGTGGAAGAAAGCTTGAAACATAGAAACATAGACTTTGACGGCAGATAAGGACCGCTTGGCCCATCTAGTCTGCCCATTTCCCTACCTACAGGATAGGCGGCAGATCCTAGTTAACCAACAGCCTATTTCTTCCTACCCCCCCACAAGAATTGCCTTATGTCTGTCCCATGTATTCTTGAATTCTCCTACAGTTTTAGACCCCACAACCTCCTCAGGAAGGCTGTTCCATGCATCCACTACCCTCTCTGTGAAATAATACTTCCTCACATTGCCCTGAACCGCCTCATCTTTAAATTGTGTCCCTTGTTCTTGCACGCTCTTTTTCTGAAAGATGCTACCTCTTGGACTTTGTTGATTCCACTGAGGTACTTAAAAGTTTCTATCATGTCCCCCTCTCCTTCTTTCCTCAAGGGTATACATATTAAGCTCTTTAGTCTCTCCTCATACGGCTTCTCTTGCAGACCCTGCACCATTTTAGTTGCCCTCCTCTGGACTGCCTCTATCCTGTCTATGTCCCTGCGGAGATGGGGTCTCCAGAACTGGACACAGTACTCAAGATGGGGTCTCACCAACTGTCTGTACAGAGGATAACAACTTCCTGTTTTCTGCTGCTGATGCCTCCTCCATGCATCCCAGTATACCCTCAGCCCTCCTACTGCCTTCTCACATTGCTTGCTAACCTTAAGGTCATCTGATATGATTACCCCCAGGTCCCTTCCTTTTTGTTGTTGTTACTACCTCCTCCCCCATTGTGTATTCTTTCCCTGGGTTTTGTTTCCCAGGTGCATTATTTTGCACTTCTTTGCATTGAATCTTAGCTGCCATACTTCTGACCATTCCTCCAACCTTGCCAAGTCCCTTCTCATCCTTTCCACGCCTCCTTGTGTATCAACCCTGTTGCAGATCTTTGTATCATCTGCAAAGAGGCATACTTTTCCTTCCAGTCCCTCTGCAATGTCACTTATGAAGACATTAAAAAGGACTGGACCCAATACTGAACCCTGTGGTACCCCACTAGTAACCCCTCTTTCTTCAGAGTGGACTCCATTTACAATTACCTTCTATGTCCTGTTGTCCAGCTAATGTTTTACCCAGGCTACCACCCTGGGACCCACTCCCAGGCTGGTTAATTTGACTATTAATCATTTGTGTAGGACTGTGTCAAATGCCTTGCTAAAGTCTAGGTAGGCCATGTCCACAGCCCCTCCCTGGTCTACTACTTTGGTCACCCAGTCAAAGAAATCTATTAGATTCATCTGACATGACCTTCCCGCTGTGAACCCATGCTGCCTTGGGTCCTGTGCCCCACTGGCCTCTAGGCTCAATTATTCTTTCCTTCAGAAGTGACTCCATCACTTTCCCTACCACAGAGGTCAGACTGACAGGTCTGTAGTTTCCTGCCTCTGTCTTGGTCCCACTTTTGTGAAGGGGAATCACATCCGCCTTCCTCCAGTCCTCGGGTACCACACCATCCTCCCATGATTTATTCAAAAGAGTAGCCAGTGGTTTCACTAGTTCCCCCCTTAATTCTTTTAGAATTCTGGGGTGAATTCCATCAGACCCCATTGCTTTGTCCACCTTCAGTTTTAGGAGTTCTTGCAGAACCCTTTCTCCTGTGAAAGGACTGGGATCGACACCCCTATAAAGAGTGCTTCTGTTAATTGGATTAGGCACTTCCCCCTCCTCTTTTGTGAATACTGAGCAGAAATATTCATTCAGTATCCCTGCTTTTTCACTGTTCCCCTCTGCCCACCCACCGTTCATTCTATTCAGCCTCACTATCCCTCCCCTTGTCTTTCTACATTCGCTGATGTACCTATAAAAGGTTTTATCCCCCTTCTTAACTGAGTTGGCTATCTTTTCCTCAGTTTGGGCCTCTGCTATTCTGACTTCCCTCCCTGCTTCATTCTGCCTTAACTGGTACAGCTCTCTGTCCTGCTCTTTCTGTTTCCTTATACTTCCTGAATGCTATCTTTTTCTTCCTGACTTTCACAGCCACCTCTTTTGAGAACCATAGTGGCTTTTTCTTTCATTTTGATTTGTTTATTTGCTTCACACAAAGGCTTGTTGCCTCTGTGATAGCAGTTTTGATGATTCCCCATTGTTGCTCCACACCTCCTTCTAGCCTGTTTGCTAGTGCTTTTCTGAGGCACTCTCCCATCTTGCCAAAGTCAGCCTCCTGAAGTCCAGTACCCTCACTTTGTGTGGCTTGACTCTGTAGCTGAGTTTAATGTGAACCACACTGTTTGATGGTCACTTGTTCCCAGATGGCAACCCACTTCTAGATCTGAGATCCTCTCACTGCCCCCGTTTGAGAGTACGAGGTCTAAGATTGCTCCCTCACGAGTGGGTTCCAAAACTAGCTGTCCGAGGTCTGCCACCTGTAGAGCATCAAGAATGGCCCTGCTCTTGGATGTGGCTGCAGCAAATGTGCTCCAGTTAACATCTGGCATATTCAGGTCTCCCATCAACAGTATCTCCCCTTTCTCTGCCATTCTAAGAATGCCTTCTATCATATCCCTGTCCATTCCCTCCCCCTGACATGGGGGTCTGTACACAACCCCTGTGCAGATTGTGGTGCCCTTTCCAGTCTCCAAGGTGACCCACAGTGCCTCCTCTCCTCCCTGTTTACTCTTTTGTTCAGTTGCTTTTATCCCTTCCTTTACATAGAGAGCTACTCCTCCCCCTCTTCTCCCTTGCCTGTCTCTCCTGTAGGTTATGTACCCCAGTATGTTAACATCCCAGTCATGGTTCTCTGTGTACCATGTTTCTGTGACTGCTACAATATCCAGGCATCCTTCTTCCATCAAGGCCACCAGCTCAGGGAGCTTGTTGCGCAGACTACGGGCATTGGTACTCATTACCCTCCATTTCGTGATGGCCTTACTCCTTTTTGCCCCATCCCTGTCCTTCTTGCCTTTGTCACTTTCTCCATTTACCCCTGCCCTTCTCCCTATCGACACCTCTATGTTGGTGTTTACCGCACTTACTACTGTGATTTTTTTTGGGGGCTAGGATTTCCCTGCTCCTTTCCAGTGCCTCCCCCCTTGGCTAGTTTAAATGCTTGCCAATGAAGCATTTAAACCTATCACCTAGGATACTGGTTTCCCTCCTGGACAGATGCAACCCATCATGCCAGTATAGGCTTGCATCACTCCAGGTGGACCCCCAGTCCCCAATGAAGCCAAATCCCTGAGCTCCACACCAGTTTTTCAACCACTGATTGAATCCCATGGTGTGGAACACCCTAGCCTCTCCTACGCCATAGATGGGCAGCACCTCCGAGAAGGTTACCGTGCGTGCTACTTGTCTAAGGCCCCATCCCAATTCCACAAACTCTTCCTGCACTTCTCTAATCCCTTTCTTAGCCAGGTAATTTGTCCCTAGGTGAAGAATGACATCCAACTCCTTCCCCTGTGCAGCTGCTCTGGCAATCCTGAGGATTCGCTCTCTGTCCCTCCAAGCCATGGCACCAGGTAGGCCTTACCTCCCTCTCTCTCCCCTTCCTCCCCCAGTTCTACATTCCTAACAATGGAGTCCCCACCAGGAGTTGTTTTCTTCCCCTGTGGGGTCCCCTGCCACCCTCCTGTGGGTCTCCTTTGTGAAGGTTCCCAGCATCCTCCTTGGTCTCCACTGCGGGTGCCTCCATAGAGGAACCACACTTTGCCAGAATGGCATAGGAATTGTGGAGAGGTACAGCTGGAGGGATGTGCTCTGTTCCACCACCCTCACCCTCCCTGAGCCAACTGTGGTCCAACCGCCTCCTCTTTCTTGGCAACCTCTGAGGCAATGGCAGTGGCACTGGTGGTCCCTGGATGGAAGAGGAGGTCCCACAATCCTGGCCAACTCAGCCTGAAGATGAGCAACCTCCTCCTCAGCCCAGAGAGGTGCCTGCAGATGGGACAACACGCATCCTCCAGAACGTCTCCCGGAAGACTGCTGCCCACAGCCACTGCACTGCACCACTCCCATCATGTCTTATTTCTGGCCCCTTAACTGTTTGTAATCCTTACTCTTTCCTCTATTTTTTTTTCTCTCTCTGCTTACTTTCTGCCTGTGTGCCCTTTAAGCTCCTGATTGTGCTGTTCTGAGACAAGAATATCCTATATTTCTCAGTAGACCCCTTACTTGCTCAGAGGCAGACCTCCAGCAGCTAGAGGGGGCCGGAGAGCTACTCTTGCCCTTCTAGGATGGTGGGTCTTTGGTGGCTCTGTGATCACTCATGTCCTGCTCCCAAACAGGAAGTTCCTGTTGTCAGTCAAATTCTGCGCCTATAAAAGTAGAACTAGCTTTGGGTGGGAGGGTGGAGGGAAGGGAAGGAGGGCAATATAGTCCCAGTAGAGAAGTCCAGTCACACAGCAGTCCTTTATCCTGGTGTCTTTTGCCAAGCTACTAGCAAAATCTTTCTAAGGCAGTCTTTAAATGTAGCTTCCTTCTAGCTAAGCCACTCCCCCTACTTACTAGATCTTTCTACAAGTAATTTAAACCTCACAGCTATCAAGTCCTTTCAATCACCTGAGATTTACACCTAGATAACTGTTCAGAAAACCATTCAGTTCAGTTAACTCAGACAAACACACACTTTTTTTTGTTTTTTTAGTTTTTTTTACCCTAAATTAAAGTTCCAAGTACAAGAGTTCTACTTCTTTAGTCCCAGTAGAGAAGTCCAGTCACACAGCAGTCCTTTCTCCTGGTGTCTTCTGCCAAGCTCACCCATCTTAGTAGAGTGGAGAGGGATGGAGCACAGGGGAGGGGCAGAAGACCTCAGGGAGTGAGAGTAAGTAACAGGGTTTAACATAGCCCCAAGAGAGTCAGGTCAGGGTTGTCGGATTAAAGAGTCAATGAAGCATCCAAAAGTGTAGGAGCACAAGTCATTGGGAGACAGCCAGTTCAAGGAAGAGTAGAGCAGACAGTGGTGGGTGAGACGAGGAGCTGACAGAGCAAATCTGCAGATATTGTGGTAAGTGATATCCCATTTATGGAGAGCACTTGCATTGGCATGGGAAAGGATTGGTAGAGCATATTTGAGTCCAGGGAGCAGGACACCATGAGCTATGGAAATTCTGGCAGCAGGGGTAAGGGAGTGACACAGTCTGTATGTGACTCCAATCTTTGAGTTAACCTGCTTACAAACCTCATTAATATGCAAGGTGAAGTGAAGAGAAGGGCCAAGTGTACCTTCCAAGTATTTAAAGGAGTCAGTATTTGTTATGACTGACCCCTCAAGGCCTCGGACCTGCAGATGGGGAGACTCTGTATGGACTTTTCTAGTAGATCCAAAGAGCATGGCCTGAGTCTTAGATAAATTAAGGATAAGATAGTCTGAGGAGAGCCAATATTGGATATGTTGAAAGGAAGCTGAAAGTTGATCACTGAGGTCAGTGACTGACCTAGAGACAGTGAAGAGGATCAGATCATTGGCATAAATTATTGTCCAACAGGGAGTAGAAGGGGAAGGAATATCATTGATAAAAAGGGAAAAGGGCATGGGGCCAAGTATAGAACCTTGGGGAATACCACAGGAGATGACAGCAGGGGATGAGAGGACTTTACTGAAGGAGACAGATTGCAGATGACTGTCTAGATAGCCATTAAACCAGGATAAGGTGGATCCAGTTGCACCTAACTTTTGGAGTTTACTTAATAGCAGAGGGTGGTTAACCAAATCAAACACTTTGGTGAGGTCAATAAATACGGCACCAGTAAGAAATCCATTGTCCATGTTATTCTTAACCTCACTGGTGAACTGTGTAAGAGCTGTAGTGGTGCTATGTCCAGGCCTAAAGCCATGCTGGACAGGTGACTGAATTTTGAACTTTAGGAGATGTGCAGAGATCTGGCCATGAATTAATTTTTCAAGTAATTTACTAAGAGTAGGCAGAATAGCAATGGGCCTGTAGTTTGTTAGGACCTTTGGGTCACCTTTTTTGAACACATGGATAGTTCTGGCAGTTTTCCATACCTGAGGAACAGTGGAGGTGGAGATAGATAGGTTAAAGAGTCTCGTAACTGGAGTTGATAGGATGGAGGCAGTCAGTCTAAGGATCCTGGGTTCTAGTTCATCAGGCCCCGCACTGTCATGTATAGGAATAGTTCTAAGCATTTTTGGGACTTCCAGACATGTGACCAGAGCTAGCTTCAAAGGTGGGGGGCATCAGTAATAGCCAGATTAGATGTCTGAGAGCTGAGGGATACAGAGTGAAAAATATCGGGAAGCTTGGTGAAGAGGTAGTTAAAGGCATTAGCGATAGTAAAGGGGTTATTGCAGTTGACATCATTTACCAGCATTTCCCTCAGAGTCTGTGACCTATTGTTTCCTAGGATATCATTAATTTGAGACCAGTATCTCTTCAGATTAGATGTAGTGGAGTGAAGGAGTTTGCGGTAGTAATTACTTTTGGCCAATCGAATCTCCTTCTTACAGTTATTCCACAGATCGCAATACTCCTGGTTGTCAGTGGGTAGAGAGGAGGATTTCCATTTTGACCACAACTTATCCCTCAGTTTTAGGAGTTGTAAGAGTGGGCACTTAAGCCGCTTAGTGGTTTTTCCCTTGACCCTACGTGTAGAGAGAGGAATATGTCTTTTCTGTAGAGAGAGTATGGCATTGTTGAAGTATTCAGTTGCACGGTTTAAATTGTTGGTGATGAAAATGGGGGACCAATCAACTAGATTAAAGTCATGAAGAAGAGCAACTGTGTCAAGGAGATCAAAGTTTGAGAAGGTTAGAACTTTGGGTGGATAAGAAGGGGAGGCATCCCACACACAATATATGGGACAGTGGTCACTGATAGAGTCAGCTAGAACACCAGCTGAGGTAAATCGATCTTTCCTATTGGTAAGTATCCAGTCTATAAGAATGCAGCTGGAACCACTGGGAGAGATCCTAGTGGGAGACAGGATAAGTTGAGCTAAGTTGGCCTTGCTGATAGTTGATGCAAGGTGAGAGGCATTTGGGCCAAGCCAATCTAGGTTGAAGTCCCCTCGACAGATTATTTCATTTTTTGATGACACAGTTGGTATTAGATCTATGAATTCCTCAAAACCAAGTTTGTTGTTTCTTGGGGGTATGTAGACATCAAAAATGTGGAGTTTCTTTGACCCTCCCAGGAGTAGGAGAGAATGTAATACTTCACAGTTGTTTAGTAGTTGCCCTGACATGAGGGTCACGTTGAGGTGGGATTTGTGGTACAGGGCTAGGCCACCTCCTCTTTTGGAGGTGGGATGGTTGGCCCGAATAATGTTATACCATGGAATTGTGCATAAGGAGTTTGAGACTGAGGGCTTCAGCCAGGTTTTGGATATGGCTAGAATATCAGGGTTATTTACTTGTACCCAAGCTTCTAGTTCAGTGAGATTTGCAGTTAAACTTCGGATATTGAGGTGGGCAAAGGATATTCCAGGAGACTGTGGCATTAGATGGGAGAAGATGGGCAGATTTAGATTGTTATTGCCTTTAGGCTCAGCGTTGGGCTCAATGTCACCAGACTGGGATAAGGATAGAGTTATGATCCAAATTATGGTGAGCACAAATGAACAAGAGGTGCACCCTGAGTGGGTGAGTTTCTTACATATCAAGAACTTAAGAAGTAACCCAACAGGCTTGTTACTGGGGTCCCTTAGAGATATCAGAGTACAGGATTTATATACTAACAAATCAGGGTAAGCAAAGTTATTATGGGATATAGCAAAGTAGGTAGAAGGGGTCCCAAAGTTTAGTGCCAATGCGTCTAGGGTCCATTAGGTGAGAAAAGTGAGGAGGCACCTAATTAGCAGGGGCATCTTGGCTCAAGTAAGGGAAAAAAGAGAGAGAGAGAAAAAACAAAACAAAGCACAAGAAGAACAGGGAGTCCAAATTCCAACAATCTATCTGCTGTGGGCTAGGAGAGAACAACAAAATGGAGACCTCTTGTGGTCTAAAAATATAACCTGCTGATGAGAAAGTGAGGAGCTAGGTCTACACGCCTCCTACTACAAAATAAAGCCACGCTATAAATTTAAGACCAGTTAAGGGTGGAAGGGAATTAGGGGTGGGTGGGGAGCAGCCACACAGCCACTGTGGGGAAGGGTTAGAGCACAAATTAAAATAAGTTTGGCTCCAGAGCACCCAGTCAGAAGGCTGGTAAAATTAAGCTGCTACAGTGCATTTCTTGGTCATTTGTGGCTAAAATTAACTTAAGCTGTTAAAGTTGAATTTCTTAGTTGTTTTGCTGCTAAAGTTAAATTATATTTTCAGCCATTTTTCAGAAATAAAAGTAGTTAGGTTCCAGCCAGAATGCTAAGACAAATTAAAATTCAGCCGAATGAAGTAGCGTGGAGCTCCTGAGCACACTGGCACAGTTAATACACCAGATATAGGGCTCCGTTCCTAAGGTTGATTATGCCATAATAAGAGCCCACCAGCTAGGATTAAAGTTTGGCTGACTCAAGGCATAGTTAGGTGAAAATCTTAAAAAAAGTAAATTAACAAGAGGTCCTCCAGTCGCTCACAATTAACAGAAGCTCTCAAACATAGATAAGGATCACCTGACTCACGTAAGAACACAGTCCAGGATGATCTGGAGCTGAGGAGCAAAAAAGGCACCAAATTCAAACTATAGATAAAGGCATCAGGGGTGCTGACTCCACAGGTGTCCAGTAGCATACCTTCAGTGTCTCAGCGGGACTGCAGGGGAGCAGCTCCAAGGGTGGCAAACCCTACTGTGGCAGGGGGCTAAGAAGAAAGAAAACGGAGGGCAGAATGTTAAAACTGCTCCTGGAGGAGTCAAAAGAGGGTCATTACAAAAGGAGGACAGAGAGAGGAGGCGGGAGGGGATAGAGAAGGCAAAGACAATTCAGGCTGTAGAGCAGAGTTTCAGATGCAGAAAATTCAAATACAGTCAATTACCTACAAACTAACTCAATAAAAGCAAATTCATGCACAGAAAAGCTGCTAAAATGTCCTTATCCACCCTATTTAGCAAGTAAAATCCAGTACTGAGCATCTAAACACAGAAATGAAATAAAATTTAGATGGGTTAGAGCACAAATTAAACTAAGTTTGGCTCCAGAGCACCCAGATAGAAGGCTGCTAAAATTAAGCTGCTACAGCGAACTACTAGGCTGTTTGCAACTAAAAATAAATTAAGCTGCTGAAGTTGAATTTCTTAATTGTTTTGCTGCTAAAATTAAATTATATTTTCAGTGTTTTTTTGGAATTAGAAGTAGTTAGGCTCCAGCCAGAATGCTGAGACAAACTGAGTTCTAAATTCAGCCAAATGAAGTAGCATGGCGTTCCTGAGCACACTGGCACAGTTAATGCCAACCAGCTTGCCGAATACCTGACCATGCACAATATCCTGTGCCCTGAACAACATGGCTTTCATGCAGGTCACAACACCACAACTGTGCTACTTGAATTCTCCAACTTCCTGTACTCTGCTCTTGATGCCAGAAGTCCTACCTGTGCCGTGTTCATTGACCTCTCCAAGGCCTTTGAGACAGTTTGCCATCCCCTCCTGCTTGACTCCCTCAGATGCCTTGGTTTCTCCTCCAGCCCCCTTGCATGGTTCACCAGCTACCTCTCTGCCAGAACTCAGTGTGTAAAAATCAATAGCACCCTATCTGACACACGACCTGTCCGCTCTGGAGTTCCCCAGGGCTCCATTTTAGGCCCTCTCCTCTTCAGTCTCTACCTCAACTCCCTCCTTCCCCTCAGCCTGCCAAAGTAAGATCCTCCTCTATGCGGATGACGCTGTGCTCTTCGCCTGACCCCAACCCCAACACACTCCAGGCCACCCTCCAACAAGCTTTTGATAGAGCTGAGCATTGGTTCACATCACGAAGGCTAGTCCTGAACCTAAAAAAGACCAAAGCTATGCTCTTCTCGCATCGCCAAAGCAAAGCCAGTGATGCCCCTCTCGTGATACTGCCTAGAACACTAAACCCCATTGAGCAGATTTTCTCCTACAAGTATCTGGGCATTACCTTTGATTCAGCACTCTCCTTCCATTCCCATATCAATACCCTTTCTGCTGCCACCAATGTCAGGTTTGGACTGTTATACCGCCATAGGGACTGTCTACCACAAGAGGCCCTTAGATTGGCAATCACCTCCTCTGTCCTGTCGCTAATCAACTATGGGCTGCCCATCTATGCTGCCGCCAACAACACCGTGCTTGCAAGAATCCAGCTCTCTATAAACAAGGCCTGCAGGCTAATGCTGGGAGCCCCTAGGCGCACCCATACGTGCCTGCTGTACTCCACCATCAACTTGCTCAACCTTGAAGAAAGACTCCACTTCCAAACCTGTCTTCTTGTAAAAAAGACCCTGCTAGGGCTCTCCCCCATGGGGTTGCCACCTCGCTGCAGTGTGCCTCCCCCTCAGTCTCCACTTGCAACACTGTCAAAACCTCCATTATTGTCCCCAGGGTAAGGACCTCTATGGCCCAGAGATCCTTTTGCTATCGGGCTCCCTCCTGGTTCAGTTCCCTCCCAGCCAACATAGCTGACTCCACTAAGCTTGGTCCTTTCAAGGTCTCCTTCAGAAGCCATCTGACAAGCACTCGCTGCTGCAACTGCACAGAATCCTCCACCTGCCCCTTACCCTCACCTCTAGGCTGGGTTTGCCCTGTCTACTTTTGCTGTATATGCCTGGGATCTCAGGCAACATCTGCTAACTAATGTAATAAAATATCTTTGGTTGCCAACTGATGTGGTACTCGTGTACCTTTATTATGACTACTGTGGTCTACCTATTACTAAGCTTGTACCACCAGTGAATTCCTGTAACACCGGTTGCTTTTTTAATCTAAGCGTTATGTACTATACTGTTTTGTTTGCTGTGATGTATTGCTGTCTTGATGAGGTGCCTTTGTAAATGAGTCTTTGACTCAAAGTTCTGTAAACCGTCCATCTAATAAATAAATAAATAAATAAATAAATAAAATAATACACCTGAAATAGGGCTCCGTTCTTACGGCTGATTATGCCGTAATAAGAGCCCACCAGTTAGAATTAAAGCTCGGCTGACTCTGGAAGCAGTTAAGTGAAAATCTAAAAAAAGTAAATTAACAAGAGATCCTCCGGTCACTCACAATTAACAGAAGCTCTCAAACATAGATAAGGATCACTCAACTCAAGTAAGAACACAGTCCAGGGTGATCTGGAGTTGAGGAGCAAAAAGGCACCAAATTCAAACTTTAGACAAAGGCAGTAGGGATGCTGACTCCACGGGTGTCCAGTAGCATACCTTCAGTGTCTCAGCGGGACTGTAGGGGAGCAGCTCCAAGGGCGGCAAGTTCTACTATGGCAGGGGGCTTCAGTGTCTCAGCGGGACTGCAGGAGAGCTGCTCTGTCGGCAGCAAACCCTACTGTGGCGGGGGCTTCAGTGTCTTGGCGGGACTGGAGGGGAGTAGCTCTGAGGGTGGTCTTTAATAATTCCCCTTTATATTTCCTACAGGTGCTATTAAACCAAGTTGTATTTTGTGAACCACCACCTTTGCCATACAAGAATGGAAGAATATCTCTTGAGACCTTCAAGACATGGTTATACCTGACTGTAACAAAGCACAATTGTTGTGGCAAGAAATTAAGGTGAAGTTGGACCCACTTCTAGGTCTAGGAACATAGGAGAATGTATACAAGTCTAGAAGCCAGCTGGCCATGAAAGACTTGTCACATATCAGTGGAGATAGTACTTTGACAGCCCACCCATGTATTTATCCAATAGATTTTTAAACATTTGAATATTTGTGGCCTCAACAATACTTGGAGTCAGTGCATTCCATGTTCTTACCACCCTTTGGTTGAACCACCGAGCTCTTTTAGTGGTCCTGTACTGCTCCCCTTTTAACTGTTTGTTATGCAATCTTGTTGCTCTTCCTGAATTTAATTTTAATTGTAATCCAGCTGATTCCCATAACACTTTATTTTCATAGGTTCTATAGATAAAACCTAAGTCACCTCTAATACTCCTATAATGGAGTGAGGAGATACCTAATTTATCCAGTCTGTCTTCATAGTTTTGTTGTTGCATTCCTTTTATTCTTTTAGTAAACTTCCTTTGAACCCCTTCTCTCATTTTAATAGTTCCAATGTTTTGTGGAGTTGTCAGTGGAGCCCCATATTCCATATAGGTCTAACCAATGTCCTATAAAGTGGCAACATAACCTCGCTACTTCTGTTTTTGATGTTTCTAAAGATGTTCCACGTAACTTTATTAGCCCTTTTTTTTTCAAAAATGAGAATACTTTATTAGCAGGAAGATTTTTTTTTTGTATGCTTAGTTACAGACATAAAGAAAACGTCATTACATTACATTAAATGTCTCCTTGTTATCCTGTATAAATGAATGGAATAGAGATCTGCCACATAAACATAAATGAACATATGGTTCTAATAGTTAATAATTAGAGCTATAACTTCACTCTATAGATCTCTCCACAGGATAAGGAGTACAGTTTTGTCTATCTTCCTATTCCTTCCCCCCCACTAATTTTTCTACCCATTCCTTCCCCACACCCCCAAGTACGCAGTGGGAGTAATTCTAACAGGCTGTTAGCCCTGAATGTGCTTGCAGAAAAGAGCCTGGAGATACTATTGTTTTTTTATTGTAGAGCTTGCATAAGGATTAGTGTGGTCTGCACTCTTATTCATTAGATGGTTAACAGAGTATGTAAAGGTGCCCATTCTTTTTGATAGTAATGCAGTCTTTTGGCCTTGTGAGCGATGGTATTTTGTGCTTGTAAGGCAAAGAGTATCTCTTTTAACCATTCTGTGTAAGTAGGAATACTCTGATCTAACCAGTGCCGCATAATTATTTTCTTGGCGCAAAGGGATATTAGGGCCATATGTTTGCGTTGGTTATCAATCAAAAGTTCCCCATAATCCCCTATTATGCATACTTCTGGTTTAAAAGCCTCTGAAAGACCTAGAAGAGGGTTTAATTTGGATTTAATGGCATTCCATTGGGGTGTAGCTTTACTACAGTCCCAAAGGATATGTAATAATGTGCCAGACCATTCCTTACACCTCGAACATAGATTGGAGGAGAGTCTCCCCATTTTGTGGAGCCTGGCTGGGGTATAATACATATCATGGAGAACACAGAACTGTAAAATGTGATATCTGACCCACTTCACATCTTGGTATAGCAGTGCCCAGGTTTGAGACCATGGTCGAGTTATTGAGGGGTCTGAGGGTAGCACCTGATCCCAGAAATATTGTGGTGTTCCTTGCAGTTCCTCGATACCATCTCTTAGAAGACAGTAGAAGTATGAGATGAGATGAGATGGAGGTAAGCTGGAAATGGCTGGGAGAAGTGGGCCTGCTAAGTTTTGCTCCTAAAGTCCTGACCCAAAGTGTTGTAGTAACGTGTTATAGTTGGATGTACTTGAAGCAGAAAGACACAGGGAGATTAAATTGTGCATGTGCTGTTTGGAATGGCATCAGTTTGTGATTTTGCAGTAAATGTATAATCCTCAGTTGGATGTCTCCTGGCTAAAAGTTGTATGGAAGAGGAGATCCCCCTATTTTGAAGTTGGGGTTACAAAAGATGGGTTGAGAGATATCTCTCTCTTTATGGACATCTGGAAAGTGGCACAAAGTTGAGCATGCACCTGAAGTGTTACCCCGATAGGTAAGTCATGGAGACTTTTGGGTAGATTTTTAAAGGGAGTATATATGAGGGCATTGAGAGCTATACCATATGATGAGTCTAGGGACCTTTCTATTTGAAGCCAGAGAGGGTAATACTGTACTTGATTGACATGTGTCAAGTTCTGTAACCAGTGTGTGAGGACAGAGCAGGTAATGGAGAAATAATAGAATAGGAAATCTGGTAACTGTAAACCTCCTATCTCTTTATTCCTCTGTAGTTTAAAGAGGGCCCTCCGAGGTGTCTTGCCAGCCCATATAAAGTGAGATATGAGTCTGTGAGCTTGTGTAAATCAATTTTTTGGTAGGAAGAGAGTCGTCGTCTGTAAGGGATACAATATCTGGGGGAGGACATTCATTTTCACTACATTTATTCTTCCCCAGAAAGAGAGAGGGGGGGAGTATGGCCCAGCAGGACAGATCTATTTTGAGTTGGGTAAGGATTTTATCAAGATTGTATTGTTTCATCTTGATACTAGAACTGGAGAGAGATATATCCCCAGATATTTTAGTTTATCCTTAACCCAGCAAAGTCCTAGATGAGCAACATCATCTGAAAACGTGTGAGCATTCAGAGGCGTTAATTCAGTCTTGGATATATTAATCTTATAATTACAGGACTTGCTGAATTCTGTTTTTAATTCAAATGTGGCAGTGACCAATGTAGAAGGGTATGAGACATGCAGTAGGATGTCATCTGCATATACCGAAAGTTTGTATTGAAGGGGACCTACAGATATGCCAGAAATGTCGGGAGAAATATTGATACGTCAGACGAGTGTTTCCAGATATAGATCGAAAAGGAAGGGGGAAAGTGGATACCCTTGTCTGGTACCTTGCTGCAGAGTAAAGGATTGTGAAAGCTGGCCATTACAAAGTACTTGTGCAGATGGTTGTGTATACAAAATCTGTATCCACTTGATAGATTGTGGTGGTATATTAAAGCGGAGCAATAAATAGAACAGATAGTCCCAGGAGGCCCTGTTGAATGCTTTCTCTGCATCCAGGGAGACCAAGGAGGATGGAATTCGGGAATCCCTGGACACAGAGATCAAATAGGCCAGTTTACACATGTGATCCGAGGAGACCCTACCTGCCACAAAGCCAACCTGTTCTCTGCTTATAAGACCTTGCCATACCTCGATCAACCTGGCAGCCAGGATCTTGGCAAGTATCTTCATGTTTACATTAATTAGGGAAATAGGGCGGTAGTTATTGACTTGAAGTGAATCCCTGCCTGGTTTGGGGAGGACCACTATTGTAGTCTCTAATAGAGAGTAATCTGAGATACCATGGTTAAACATGTAATTATAAGTTTCTAGGAGAACTGCAACCAGTTGTGTTTTGAAGATTTTATAGAATTCTGTGGTATAGCCATCCAGTCCTGGGGCTTTGTCAAGTGGAAGGGAGTCAATGGCCGATCTTATTTCACCAGTAGAGATAGGCGCTTTGAGCGAGGCTGCTTGGCTGGCATCTAGCTGAGGGAGTTGGACCATTTGTAAAAAAGTATCAACTGCTGATGGGTCAAAAGGGGAAGGCAGATAAGAATATAAGGTTTTATAGTACTCCTAAAAGCAATTCCCTATCTCTCTGGGGGGAAGAGACAATTTGTCCTCCGGAATTCTGAATACATAGGATTATTCTATTGGAGGCCTATGCCTTGAGACGTAAAGCCAGAAGTTTTCCTGCCTTATCCCCTTGGTCAAAATAATGAATTTTGGAACATATAAGGAGTTGCTCATCCTTTTCAGTAAAGATTGAATTATAACAGGCTCGGAGAACTTCTAGAGCATTAAGCTCTTCTGATGTGGGATGGGTAAGGAGTGACAGTTCCGATCTCCTGATTTCTTGTAGAATAGCAGAGGTTACCTGGGAGGTGATCTTTTTCTTAACTGTGGCCATGCAAATGATTTCCCCCCACACTGAACATTTGAGAGATCCCCAAAGAATTTCTAGCTTGGACATGGTGGAGGTATTAATATTGAGAAGGTTCGTGATGAGGTTTGTGAGCTGGGATACTAGATGATCTGATCTGAATAGTAGGCTGTTAAATCACCATACTTTATCCATAGAATGAGGCTGGCCAGGGCTCTAGCATAATAAAGTAGGATGGTGATCCGAGATCACCTTAGGTAGACAGTTACAGGATAGTGCTAGTGAGAGATGCCCAGTGTCCAGGAGACAATAATCAATTTGGAAAAATGTGTTGTGGGGAATAGAGTGAAAGGAGTACTCCCTCTGGGAGGTAAAAAGAGCCCTCCAGGGGTCTATTAGACCCACCGAATCCATCATTTCTCTGATGGCCAGTTGTGCTGGGGAGAGGGATGGGAGATGAGTTCTTGAATGATCTAGGAGGTTACAATATACCAGGTTCCAATCGCCCCCAAGTACAATGGGGGAGAGGACCATGGTATCAAATTATTTATAAGGGAAATAAAGAAAGGAGGATCATCTGTATTTGGGCCATATACAGAGCCAAGTACCATCTCAGAATGGCCTAGTAGAGCCCTGATCAAAATATATCTATTCTGGGGGTCTACTATGGTATCCAGCATACGGAAGGGAACCCATCATGCTACAAGAATTGCCACACCCCTTTTCCGGGTGTCAGGCCCAGCCCTGAATACTTTGCCCACTCAGGACCTTCTGAACTGAAGTACCTGGGAGGGGGGCAGATGGGTTTCCTGGAGAAATTTTTTTATTTATTTAATTTTAGCTTTTGTTGACCGGGTAAGCACACTAGACAAGTAATATGCCTATTTTCAGGAACGACCCGGGAGAGTACAACATAGAGATACAGACATTGTATACAGTAGTGAGTAAGTACAGCTTAACAACATGTGTGAGATAGTAACATAGTCCAGGGGGTATGGACGGACGTAATACAACTTATAACCGCTGAGGTTAACGAACCCCCGGGATGAGTGGGTCACACGCAGATTTACAACAGAGCATTTACACTTTTCACGTAAGAGACAATTAAGAAAGGCAATGTCCAGGGAACCATGGCATGGGCAATATGCCCTGGGTCAGGTGCCCTGGTGTAGTGGAAGAGTCAAGGAGTGCAGCAGGAGTTATCGGGTAGTGTCAGAGGGAGGCAAGCTTTGAAGCCGGAAGAGCATCCGTATAGAGAAATACTCTAGGGAGGCTTGGGACAGTCGCACGCAGATGCAAGTTTCAGGAAACCCCGGAGGGAGTTACGGAAGCACAGGTGGGAGGACAACAACCTGGTCGGCTCTAGAAGGGAGTTCCAGAGCCTGGGCGCATACACGGTAACATCCCGCCTCCCATGAGGGTGCAGCGGGTGGGGGGACCTTGAGCATCCCCAGGGCCTAGGACCTAAGGAGGTAGGTAGTGATGCTACATCTGTGTCTAATTTCTGGAGGTGTAGCAGTATCTTGGCATGTTTAACCGGAGACTGGGCACCTTTCACATTCCAGGAACACATTTTATAATAAATCAACATATTGACATTGTTGCCATGATTTAACCTTTAGCTCTGTGGGACACCAAGAATATGTATGTCTAAATCTCCCAGAGCATAAAAAAAAGAAAAACCCTGTCACACTGCGTACTTGACCCCCCCCCCACCATCTCTCTTCCTTTAGTTACCCTTCTGTGCCCTCCATCTCCCCAACCTATCCCCCAATTCCCTACACTCACAGCAAATGTGAACGACCCCCTTAGGGGTTTCCCTATAGCATGGGTTGCCCAACTGCAACCCGCAAGGAAAACAATTGAACTGAAAAACTGTCCCAAAAAATGCAGGCTAAGGAACTGTGAGTCTCTCCTCCCCTCCCCTTACTCTAAATCGCAATACCTGCTAAGGTTGCAGATTCAGATTGCCCTTCCCCACCCCAACTCTCAAACTAACATAGAACATAAAAACAATGACTTTATAATTGCCTAAACTTGCAACAAATGGTAAAATGCAGTAATATTATGAAAACGTTGAATAGTGAATCCCTTCTTAAAATGGGGGTTCAAACTAGAACTTGAAAATTATTGTCCCGCCCTTTGCGATAGTAAAAAGAAAAAAATGGAGTAATAAAAATAATGGAATTCCAGAGAAGTGTTCTGTATTACTCCCTTTTACCAATACAACGCTGATGAACCAGAAACAAATTAGGGGGTCAATAAATGTCAAGTCATGGCTGGAACCTTAATAGCTTGTCTTAGCATTATAAAACTGGTGCCATGAGTGGATAAGAAAGAAAAAGAAAAAGGATGCATATTTGTCCATGAGTCAAAGAAAAGCGTCAGTGCTCAGTCACGATGTTCTGCTGCCCTCATGTGGTGAACCGGTAGAGTAAAAAGGTGTAAGGAGCTCAGGAAGCTTCTTTGCACATTCGTGATAATTATCCAATTTCCTGAAATCCAGCATCAGACCTCAGCATGCACTGAACAAATCGGGGATCAATGCTTGCAATTCAGGTAGGGCTTGCGAGTCGAAGTTATGCCAGATATTTTTATAGTGGATGGAAAGTCTCGATGGATACTGAATCTTGTATTTAATGCTGGCAGCTATCAATTATGTGACCATAGGGTGATATGCCGCCTGTCGCTGCCAGATAGTTGCTGGGAGCTCCTGGGCAAATTGTAACTGCTGGCCCTTCCATAGAATTTCCTGGAGTTTCCTCACTTGCATCAAGACATATGTCTTGTCCAAATAGTTAAGGAATTTAAGTATGAGGGGTCTTGTTATTTTCCCTGCAGCTGGCTTAGGTCTAAGTGAGTGATGGGCCCTCTCTATTATATATGTAGTGTTGTTGGGAGAAGGCCCAGCTATTTTGGTGAGCATCTTCTGCAAAAAGATGATCAGTGCAGCTCCCTCCATATCTTCTGGAAGGCCAAAGATGAGAATGTTGTTGTGGCGACTTCAACCTTCCACGGCTTCTAGCTTAGCTTCCATCCGGTTCAGTTTCTGTCTCATTGCAGGGAGTTCAGGCTCAGTAGTGGTTTTCCAGCCCTCCAGCGATGATGTCCTAGCCACCACGTCTTTAATCACGTGGGTGGCGATAGTAAGATCTCCACGCATCGATTTGAGCTCCGAGGTTAGATCTTGGAGGGCCGTATGAAAGGGCTGCAACTCCTCCATAAATCTTCATTTGGTGAGGGGTGCCGAGGCTTGTGAGGGTATGGAAGATGTGTTTTTTTAGAAGCAGTACCAGGTTGGCCTCTGGAGCGTTTCGGGATTTTTTCAGGCATCCGTGGTGAAATATGCAGAAGTAGTGCCTGACGCATTTCTGCTTCCATGCCGCAGGTAAGCCTCAAGGAATGGACTGAAAATTCCACTTGTTGATGCTTTAATTCATGCCCAACTTCACCTCAGATGATCTAGTTAGCTATCAGAAGTTGAATGATCAGAAGATATATACGTTTGATAGAGATAAGTCATAGAATACATTATAGAATGAGAGTTGAGGTAGGAGCCGGTCCTCTGAGCTGTTAACCCATCAGTAGCATCACGTGATCCTCTTTATTTGCCTTTTTGATAGCTTCCTTATTATGTATATCAAAATCTAAATTGCTTGTAATCCATGCTCCGAGATCTTTTTTATTTTCAGTATTCTGTATCATGTTATTATTTATATAATACACAGAATGCATGTTAGTCACCCCAAAATGCATTACTTTGCACTTTTCTTCATTAAATCTAAGTCTGTTTTTTTTTTTTATCCCAGTTTTCTAGATTGTTTATCTGGTTTTGAAGTGTGATTGCTGCATTGCTGTTAATAACTATTGCGCCCACTTTGGTATCGTTTGCGTATTTCTTCAACCATGCACCATCTGTTACTTGCATACTAGATACCAAGAATGAGAACAAAATTGGTCCCAAGATTGACCCTTGTGGCACACCACTGGTCACAGAACCTCAGTCCGATTTATAACTCCTCAATTGGACCCTCTGTTGTTGACCAGTTAACCATGATTTAATCCAGTTAATCAGAGTCTGGTTGATACCCAGGTTTTGTAAGGTAATTATTAAATCTGAATGTACAGCAGAATCAAAGGCCTTGGAATAATCAAGGAATATGACATTTACAGGCAGCCCCCTATCCAAGGCTTGGCTCACAGGTTTGAAGAAGTCAAACAAGTTGGTAATACAGCGCTTCCCTTTTTTAAAGCCGTGTTGCGATATGTTCACTATTCCCAGTTCCCTCATATTGTCCTCCAAGAAGGACTTTATGAGGCACTCCATTATTTTGCCTATTGCTGAGGTGATACTTATCAGCCTATAGTTTTCTGCCAATGCCTTATCTCCTTTCTTATGAATGGGTGTTATATTTGCTAACCTCCATTACAGTAAAGATTCTCCCTCTCTTAAATATTTATTAAATAGCATGGATAGGGATCCTGCCAATTCTCTTGCCATGTTCCGTAGAAAATGGGGGAAAGATCTCATCTGGGCTGCTGGACATGTGAAGATTTAGGTGTTGCAATTTTTCAAACGTTTGTGTTTCAGATATTACATATTCCATTATATTGTTCTCATTATGTTTGGTATCTATTAGAGAAGGGGAGATATATGTTTTTTTGGAAACACTCAAAAAGTAATTATTAAAAGTTGTAGCCATTTTTGACTCATCATTAATAACAGTACTATCGTCTCTTATACAAGTAATGTGCCTATCCCCTTTTCTTAAACTTCCGATATAGTTATAGAATTTTTTTGTAGCTATCTTTAGGGTCCCTAACTAAGTTAATTTCTGCCCTAACTTTGGAATTTCTAATCATTTTCTTGCACTTTTTTTACTAGAGTTCTATATTTTATTTCTCGTACAGTAGTTGGACTTGTACTTGTGGTATGCCTTTGCTTTGGATTTTAGGGCCCTTTCTATTTTTTTTTAACTATTTTGGTATTCTTCCTTTACCATTGTATTTGTTTTCTGGGAACAAATTTGTTCATACATGTATTTATTTTATTTTGTATTATTAGCCACATAGTTTCTAGATTTTTATTGTTTAGCCCTCTTTCCCAATCCCAGTCCTTCAGTACCTCTTTGATGGTTTCATAATTTGCTTTGTTAAAATTCCATACTCTTGTTGTACCTTTTGATTTTAATGACTTTTCCATTAGGGAACACATCACCATATTATGGTCACTTCCTGCTAGCGGCTCTAATGTTTTGATGTTCTATATTCCATCATCTATATTACTAAATATTAGGTCCAGGATATTATTGTATCTGTTTTTTTTCAGAGACATATTGATGCATACCATTAATAGTACATAGGTCTATAAGATTATTCTCTAGAGTAGTACAACCATTTAACGCAGTCCAATTACTATTAGGGAGGTTAGCAAGATAGGTTTACACCTTTGTTATGCCTCACTAGCTTAGGGATAGAGAAATTAACTGGCCAACGATGATTTCTTATGACTCTCATAACAGCTGTCACTGAGAAACATATAGCGAGGCATTGGATGGATGATCAGACTCCATCATACAGAGAATGGTTAGCAGCCATCCTTGAAGCATTATGTATGGAACGAATGCTTGCTAACATGCGACATGCAGAGCATGTTTACCACGGTCAGTGGCAAGTACTTCCTACGTTGCTGCACTTGTCCCAGTGCCCTTTCGATGCTTTAGTGTTTTTCTCTCTCGGTGATCAGTCACTATGTCAGCTGTGGTTTGATTTAGTTTCTTTTTTGGATGCCGTTGTTGTGCAATATCTCCTTTACTTCATTAGACTATTGATTGGTGCATTAACATTGTTTTGCCATAGTTCATTGTCACTGCTGCTTTTTCTTGGCTTATTTCTTATGTGTGGATATGATCAGTATATGTTATGTACTACCCTCCTGCTGCCCTACTGCAACCTTTTATTCTTGTTCTGAAAGTTTAACTAATGTCTTTATCTACTCTTTGTTCGTATTCTCACTATTAAGTTGTAATATTTGCTGCCTTAGCTATTAAGGAGTAAGAACATGCACGTAACATTCCATAGTTCTGGTAACTGTGTTTGGGATTCTTGTTCGTGTACTTGCTTCAATATTGTGGTACAACTTTCTCAGCCTTACTGTATTTTTGCACCTGTTTAATAAAATTTACTCAGTTGAAAAACGATATACCTAGTTTCGCCTGAATCCCTTATCTCAGTTAAAGGAAAACACCATGTTAAAATCAGAAAAAGATATGTAGTAGTCTTTTTTTCTGTATTCTAACCAGTTCCCAGTGTTTTCTTTTCCTCTGGCTGTGAGAGATGTTTTTTCTAACTTTCCCTGTTTTATTGCCCTTGGAGGATGCCATTCTGATTTGTTTTATGTCCTGTAGTCTTCCCAGAGTGCCCTTTGGTGTGATGTCTAATTGCCCCTGCAGGAAGCCAGTGTCTTGTTACAGGGTCTGTGATAGCTCAGTCACAGAGGAAATACTTCTTCCAGAGAAGACACACTGCTAGATTTTGGGTGAGTGTAATCATTATTATTTTTTTATATCAGTACCTTGTCCTGCTATGTTTTGCTCTGTGTGTGTGTGTGTTTGGATCATGTCACTGTTTACTCTATTCCTCTCAGTCACTTTCAGTTTTTGCACCAGTACTAAGTAGCAAAAATTGATCACCACCTTATAGGTTGTAACATAGCATGACAAGGTACTAATATCAAAAAATAATAATGATTACACTCACCCAAAATCTAGCAGTGTGACTTTACTGAAAGAAGTATTATCTTTGTGGCTGAGCTGTGACAGACTCTGCTAAATCTAAGGGCATGGCTACATCAGTGTCACATGAGCAAGGGTGCATTGTAGGAGAAAGAAAGCCAATAAACCTATTTGTGATGGAGATCCCCAGGGGTCATAAAACTACCATACAGCTTGCAGGCTAATTTAGAAAAAACTCCTAATAGCAGACAGAGGGAAGGAGACACTAGGGCTTAACATACATATCAAAACACTCTACATAACATATGTTTTTGCACATTCTGGGTGGACGTCTCCTTTAAGTCCATTTTGTTATTATAAAATGTGCTGTTTTAAAACCATTGTTATTTTCGCTTGAGATTTTTCACTAAAATGGACTTTTATTATTTCTTATTTCCAGTTCATTTCAGTTCTTGAACTTGCATTTGCAAACCAGAATCTTTAGTTATGACATGAACAGTAAGCTGAATCAGGAAATGTTCACTTTCTGTCTGTGTAAGAACATTTAAAGATTAAAAAAAAAATGCCAGGGGTAACACATATATAAAACATTTACATTTCCACCCTTGATGAGAAGTAAGTTTTCTGTGCTGGTACATCCCTATCTGTGGTCCCATTTAGCATACATAGAGCCACATTATTCACCAGGTCTTCTTCTATGTTTCTATGTTTCTAGGTCTAAGAGATTTCTGCAATTCTTTTCACATAGTGACGTTAAGCTAGATTCTGGTGTTTATTTTTCAAAAACTAACCAAGAAATACTTTTTGTGGGCACACCAAAAATTGTGGGTGCCCAGCATAGTGAGGGGTCCAATTTATGGTCATTTATGACACGATGCCGTAGCACTAATGTGGTAGCTTCAAAATTATACATACTGCATGCTGCCCTTAAAAAAACATACTAAAATCACTGCTGTTTAGAACTGTAACAGTGTGACTGCAGAAGTGCGTGTGTGTGTGTGTGTGTGTGTGTGTTTGTGTTTTACAGTGTGCAGGTATATCTGTGGCTGCTGAAGCACTGGCTCCACAGGGGCCTGCACTTCTACAGACAAAAGTAGGGTTATAACTGGGGTGTCATGGATTTGTATATGCAGCTTCAGAATTGCAGATCCTATGGGTCCCAGCTCTTCTGCAGCCAGAAGTGTGTGAATACTTCTGCAGACAGAAGTAGTGTTGTAATTTCAGTATCATGATTTCTATATCTGTAGCTTTAGAAGTGCAGTCCCACAGGGACCTGTGTTTCTGCAGCCAGAAGTGTGTGTGTATATCTTGCACTATACATGGGTTTCTGTAGCTGCAGAAGTGCTGACCCCACAGAGTTGTGTTGTGATTTAAGTATTGTGGGTTTTTATCTGTAGCCAGAAGTGGATGTGGATGTTTTGCAGTGTGCATGTGTTCCTGTGACTGCAGAAGCACTGGACCCTGATGATGCATGTCTTTTGTGTCATCTGGAAACAGTTGTATGTTAGTCTTACATGATGATGGCTGTCTGTGGTTGCTTGTCTGGTCTTGTCTTTTTGCTGCTTGGAGGGGGTTGGTAGTTAGGGCTGGAAACCCTAACACAACATTTCCCTCCTTTTGTGACATTAAGTTTAACCTTAACTGGTGCATTAACCAAGTTCTTTGCAATGAATAAATGTGTGTGTGTGTGTGTGTATATATACATATATAGGAAATAACCAACAACAGGGTATGTGTTTACTGAACATTAATCCATGCTTGGGGGGTGGGGCTGGAGTCACAAAGTGAAGCTGAATGACTTCAATCACCCAGGCGTGGATTAATGCTCAGTAAGCCCATACCCTGGAGTGGGTTAATCCTCTTATAACATAGGCACTTTTTGTTTTCAGGATCACACTGCTGGGGGTGGGGCTTGCAAATGCTGACACAGGGATTGGGCCCCCGGTGTTGGCAAGTACTCATAAAACAACAGGCTGGGGGGGGCATCCAACACTGCAGTGGGCATCCCGGTGTCAGATTATACAAATAAATTAATTAATAAATAATAATTGAAATGTCAGTGACTCAGCAGGTAGTACACTTGCCTCTGAGGCTGGGAGATCAGAAGACTGTGGGTTCTATCCCCACACCAGGCATTTGGATTAAATCCCAATACTGACACTGTAGTGCAGCATGAGGGGGTGTGCTACACTCCTGAGGTGCCGTCTTTTGGATGAGATGTTGAACCGATGTCCCATCTGCCTGTTCTGGTGGTAGTTCAGGTGGATGTTAAAGATCCCATGGCACTTCTCAAAAAGAGTAGGGGCATTTTTATTTGATAAAGAAATACATACAATTCAGAACAATTCCCAAAATATACATACAAAAACATAATTTTCAAACATAAAGCAAATACAGTCCTCCTGTCATTATAATACTATAGAAATATACAGTTTAAACAGTCAGTTGATTGGTAAACTTCCAATGTCTTTCTTATCCCTACTTTACTTAGCCACATACTTGTTCAAGCTACCTCAATAACTTCCTTACCCTCATAATCCTTACAATTTGAATCCATGTATCATGAAAAAAAGCTCCCTATCCCTATGTATAACGTATATCATATATTCTGCACGTCACAAGTATCACCTGTTGGCTAGGTGTAGTCTTTATTTGTTAGTCTTGTCAAACTGATCCTTATAACATCATGGTGTGAGAAAGTTATAATTTCCCCATAAGACTCCTACTTTGTTCTGACTATACAATTGTGTATCTTTCTGATATATAATTTGCAATGCATTTCCTACATTTTGGATCACTTCTTGATGGAACACATATTTTTGCTGAAGTAACCATGCACATCTGAACTGCCATATGTAAGATATCATCATAATCCCACTGACTTGCAATGTATTTTTGTGATATGCCGCCCATCGTCCTGAATATATTCCCAGCACCAGCTCCTGACAGATAATTTCCACATACAGAGGGGTGCGCCAGATTGCAGATATATTAGTCCAAAATCCTGTGGCATATGGACACTGTAGAAACAAATGCTCCTGAGTTTCTAGGGTATCCCCACAGCCTGGATGAGGGCAATACCTGTCTGTTAATGGTTTGTGTTTATAGGTATTTCCTACCCCTAATTTCCCACGGATACTCATCCAAAGCACATCCCATACATATTCTGGTACCCTTTTACATTTAAGAGGCTTAATACATTTTTGCTGTCCAGGAAACACCACCTGCTCCTCAAAGTTTGTCCACATTATTTATTTATTTAGTATTTAGTTTTTGTTAACCGGGTTAGGTGCGCTAGTCAAAGTTGACTATTTTCAGGCACGACCTGGGAAATTATCTCATGATACAGCTGTTTCCAAGTACACGTGGTCACTTCCAGGTCACAGGCACAGCTAAATTGGAGCCCTGCTGCGAGCGGGCATCAGATATTGTACGGCAGCAAGGGAAAGGCTGCATCTTTCATAGATCTGCAAGGGAGTGTGCTTAGGCACATGACATTTCCAGGGAAACAGACTATGTAAACAAGCATTGCCAAGGGGTGGGCAGTTTGAGCCCTGCTACATCACATGAGCAGAAGCAGGAAAAGAAGCCATGTAGTTCTGAAGGTCTTACACCAGAACTACCGGCTTATACCTACTTGGGCCATAGTGGCCTTGTTTATAGCATCTAGTCATTTGGACTTTTAAACAGCATGCCAGGGCTATGAATGAGTGGCTTTCACCTGCAGGAGCACAGTTTTGTTGCAGTACATCTTTAAAACCAGTCACTATTTTATTTGGCACTGAGGGCGGGTCTGTGGCCAAGCATGACCCCCGGTACACTTCCGGGTCACAGGCACAGCTAAACTGGAGCCCTGCTGTGAGCAGGGTGAGCAGAGCAGGGCACACGCAGCTCTGTGCACTGAGACACACGTGGTCGGCATGTGTCTGGCGTGTCTGGTGCATCAAGAGTGATCAGAGTGTACAGCCCTTATAACAAGTCGGGCATAACAACCAGGTAAGAGTCCAGCATGGCATAAAAATACTACAAAGGAATTTCAAAGATAAAAATAGGTGGCTTACATATCAAACCAACCCCTGATAGTATAGGGGCAGGCTGGCAACTATGCAAAAGCTGTGATAGATACACAAAGGGGGAAAGCTTGGAGAATTCTGAGTGAGACAAATGTGTCCTAATAACAACCCTGTTACAAGAAATAGCTTTATTAAAACATAGCCCCTCGGTAAAAGAGGAGATCACTCGCTTAGAAGTATTTATAGACCAGGCAAATACTTCCTTCTGCCCTGAACCCACCATAGTTAGTCTAGGCGAAGCTAGAATGGATCCCTCACTAAGTCCCCAGGATACAGATATCCCTCAAAATGAAGTACTAGAAACCTGGAGTATAGTTCAACCCCTAACAAGCAACACAAAAAGAAGGGGAGATCAGATTGGAAACAGCAATCCAGCTGTGCTAAAAAACAAATTTAAGATCCTAACAGATGAGCAATCATCAATGGAAGAAACAAAACCTGAAACAGATAGAGACATACTAGTAATAGGAGACTCAATCACCAGAGAGATAGACTCAGCAATATGCAAAGGAAGAAATGAGTTCACAACTGTTAGTACTATGCCTGGGGTCAAAATCAATGACATAAAAAATATGTCAAGGGGATTATTATCAAACTTGTCTAATCCCTTAGTAGTATTACATGTAGGGGTAAACAACATAGGATCTAGGCCTCTAAGAGACATATATACGCACTATGATGCAGTGGCCCAAGCAATTCAAAACATTGGGGGTGACATCATAATATCAGGCATTTTGCCAATCAGAGGGTTTAATGCTTATAAAAACAAATAAATACAGATAGTAAATAAATGGCTTAGAGACTGGTGTGCTACATGAAAGTTTGGATTTATAGACAACTGGGTAAATTGTGGGGATGAAAAGCAATTTAGAACGGTTGCATCTGAACAAGATGGGGTCAAGACGTCTAGCAAGGATTACAAACAAGCAACTACTTACTCATTTAAACTAGCAGTTGGGGGGTAAGGGATACACCAGCACCAATCAACCATAAACTAAATACTAATGCAATTGATATGGGTCGGACTGGCTTACTACTAAATGCAAGAAGCGTGACCAAGAAAATTGATTAATTTAAATACATCATGGAGACAGGACAGATTTCACTTTGTGCCATAAATGAAACCTGGTGGGACACCGAGCATACCTGGGACCAGCAAATAAAGGGATAACAACTCTTCACAAAGTCTAGGAAATACAGAAAGGGTGGAGAAGTGGCTCTATACATTAGGGATAACATACACATTGAACAGACTGAAGTCCTCGCTGATAACTTTGAACATCTATGGATCAAAATAACCCATTAGCTCACTGAAAATAGTGATGGGTGTAGTGTATAGAGCCCCCTCTATCACAGATGAGGCCGATTATTCATTACAACAATACATTCATAACTTGAACCCAGCTGATAGGTTAATAATTGTAGGGGACTTCAACCTGTCTGGAATAAATTGGGATTTCCTCACAGGCACAGTTAAGGCTGAAAAAACATACCTCAAAATATTCAAGAAGGTGGGCCTGGAACAGCTAGTGCATGACAGCATGAGGGGACAGAACATATTAGATTTGGTATTGACCAACATGAGGGCGCACATACTAGCTTGCAACATCAGAGCGCTGCTGGGCAACAGCGACCATAACATGGTCAGCTTCACAATTCAGAAACAAAACAACCCCATAGAAGGTGACTCTGAAGTACTGATCTGGAGCAAAGCTGACTTTATAGCTATTAGTAGAAATTTGCTTCAATGGGATTGGAAGCAAGCATTTATTGGAAAAAGCATGAAACAAATGTGGGCCACCTTGGAAAATAAAATAAATGAATGCATCCAGGAATTTATACCCACTAGGAAGAAATATACGAGAGGTGCAAAATCACCAGGGTGGATGAATTCCAATTTAAAAAAATTGATTAAGAAGAAACATAAACTATTTAAATCCACGAGGCACAATAAATCGGAGGGGAAGTTGTTTAAAGCTTAACTGCAAAACACAGTTAAACAACAGGTTAGGAAAGCTAAAGCATTTTATGAAATCAGACTAGCAAATAAAACAAAATATAATTTTAAAGCCTTCTATGTGTATATAAATGAAAACAAAATTCAACTGTCAAACTATAGAACCCCTAAGAAAAGCAGATGGGCAAGTGGCTACCACTAACAAAGAAATGTCAAAATACTTACTTTGCATCAGTTTTTACTAAAAATGATAGCTTAGAAACAACAGATGCACAAAGCCAGAACCTCACAAACCATATAAATATAGAAATCAGTGATATCAAAAACAGGTTATTATCATTTCATTTAAACAACTCAGCAGGACCTGACGGCCTACATCCTAGGTTACGTAAAGAAGTGGCCAACAAGCTGGCACCACCAATTAGCTACTTATTACAGCAATCTTTAGACAAAGGAGAAGTGGTCTCTGCATGGAGGGAAGCGATTGTCATACCGCTATTTAAAAAAGGGGAGAGGAAAAAATGACCATCTAACTACAGGCCAGTAAGTTTAACTAGCACATTATGCAAGATCTTAGAAGGCATAATAAAGGATGTCAACTCCACATTTCTATATGAAAACAGCTTGAAAGATGACACATAACATGGGTTCAGAAAAGGGAGATCATGTCAAACAAACATGCTCGAGTTTTATAGTAAAGCAAGCAAGCATCTTGATGAGGGAAAATCAGTGGACTTTACTAAGGCATTTGACAAACTCCCCCACAAACAACAGCTCTCTAGATTACAGACTACAGGATTCCCAAAAAACATTTTGGCTTAGGTCACTTCATGGCTCATACAAAGAAACAGAGTTAGTATAAGAGGGGTATTATCTAACTGGACACATGTGCCCAGTGGGGTGCCACAGGGTTCAGTGTTGGGGCCATGTTTATTTAACATATATGTCTCCACACTACAATTTAATCATAAGAAATCTGTTTGACTAAATTTGCTGATGACTGTCACTTGGTTGTAGAATTATCAGAAAAGGATGATTATATGATACTACAAAAAGCATTGGAGCAGATAAACAACTGGATCAGCACCTATCAATGATACTTAAATCCCGATAAATGCACTGTTATGCACCTAGGACACAAAAACTCAAAGCATACTATCACCTGAGAAATATTAGTATCAGAACTACAACTAAGGAAAGGGACATTGGAATCCCCATCTCAAACGACCTTCAATTTGGCGTACATTGTACTAAGATCAGCAGAAAGGCAAATGGGGTACTAAATTGCATACTTAGGCATACTGCTAGTAGTGAGAGATCTGTCATGGTTACACGATACAGTTCTCTGGTGAGACCTCTGTTTGAATACGGTGCTCAAGTTTGGGCCCCATACCATAAGGCTGATATAGCCAAGCTAGGGAGTGTGCAAAAAAAAGCCATTAGATCTATAGAAGGGATGCAGTCAAAAGACTACTACACCAGGCTTAGAGACTTAAACATGTTCACAGTAGAGTATAAAAGATTAAGGGGGATATGTGCTTGCTTTTTAAGTCCTTAATGGATTATGAGCTGAAAGAGACATTGGGATTAAAATTTATGAATAAAACTTATAATACAAGGGGACATCCGCTCCAGCTTTCAGGGGAACACTGCAGAACATGGAGGAGAAAGTGGTGGTTCGATCAGAGGGTGATTACAATTTGGAAAGGGTTACATGGGTCAGTAAAAGAAAGTCCATCCATGGAGGTGTTTAAACATTGTTTGGGTGAACTGTATCATTCGGTTCGGCTTTAAGCCACATAAGGCGAGCACTATGGATGAAAGTCCTTTCAGCTCACTATATACCTATGATACCTATGATGAAGACATGAGATATTTTCCATTGTTTTATTTTAGTGAAGGCATCACAGATATAGTCTGGCTGATAGCCTGATATCTTAGTTTTCACCAGCCTAATATTTATCCATTCCGGCCACAGTAATGCACACCATGATTTAATGTGGACATTTCACTCAGGTCTGTGTTGTCTACAGATAGCTCCTATGTTAGTATATAATAAAATACCACCGGATTTATCATTCCCAGACCTCCCTTCTTCTTCTTCTCTTTATATGTTATATTTCTTTTTACAGGATTCAACCTGCTTTCCCACAAAGCCTGATAAAAAATGCTATATAACTTAGTCTCCAATACGTTAGGTGTGGGGGAGATATAACTAATTAATACAAAAATGGGCAACAAGATTGTTTTTATTAACATCATTCTTTTCTGCTTGGATATTTTTTTTTCCCTTTCCAAGCCGCTATCTTGTATTCTGCTGTACTCATACATTTATTCCAGTCCGTCATGGCCATATCTTGTGTTCCAAATGTCAGACCTAAGATATTTTTTTCCTCTGAGCCTACTGGTGTAACTGCTATGTGTAAAGGAGCTTTCGGTACTTGATTTACCTTATTTATTGTATTCCCTCCTTATACTCCTATTTTGACACTGTATTGTATTTTATCCTACCTTTTGTTTATTTTTGATACATGCACTGTATTTCGTTCCTTGATAATTGTCTAATTATGTATTGTAATTACTGTACTGTTATTGTTTTCATAAGTCCTGTTCTGTAACCTCCTGGGTTGTGCCTGAAAATAGTCATTGCTATAGCTAGTGCACCCCACCCGGTCAACAAAAACTAAATAAATCAATAAGAAAATAAAATAAAATTCCTGAGTGATTATCCTTTACTCTTGTGGTAGTTTATTGTAGAAGCTGAATATAAACTATATTCTTCTAATAGTATTTTCAGTTCTTCTCCCAACTCCTCATCTTGAAGACATACAACCATAACATCTGCATACGCCATTATCTTGATCTGGGGTGTGCTTGGAGTTAAGCTGAGCCCCTTCATTCTTGGGTTATCTTGAATGTGCCTAATTAAAGGGTCTAGACCAAATATATAAAGCAGCGGACTTAAAGGGCATCCTTGCTGCACCCCTCTTCCCAACCTATAAATACCCCCGTACCAACCATTTACCAATGGCATTACATAGGCCTGTTTGTAGAGATTGGCTATCCAATTTACAAACTGTATTGGGATCCCATAAGCCCTTAGTGTTGACCAGAAATATACATGCAACAAACAGTCGAAGGCTTTCTCTTGATCTATACTAAGCACGAAACCCTGCAAGTTCCCATTCTGTCCTTTGTAAAAAAGCTCTCTTACCAGAATTAGGCTATCTTGAATGCTTCTGGATTTAATGGCACAAGTTTGCTTAGGACTAATGACTGTCTCAGCTACCTTAGCTAAATGTAATGCTAGTATTTTGCTAGGATTTTATAATCCGTATTCAGGAGACTCAATGGTCTCCAGTTTTTATAAAGCTGCCTTGTCTCCTTTCTTATATATAAAAAACATTAACCCATTTTCCATTGTGAACAAAATAGAATTTATCTGTAAACAATAGTTAAAAACATCTGTTAAAGGTGTCACCATATGTTTTTTAAATATCCTGTATAGTTTAGAACTGAGCCCATCCTGTCCTGGTGAAATATTTGTTTTTAATGAGAGGATACTAGCTTCCACTTCGGCTTGTGTAATAGGTGTTACTAAATTCTAATTTTCTTGTCCTGGTAACCGTGGAATATTTAATTGTGTAAAGTAGGTTGGATCCGGTTCTAAGCCCCCACTCACACAAAATTTACCTTTCACATGATTATTGACCTCCCTTAGAATTTCTTGTTTGGTAGTTACTACCTGGCCATTGTCTGTATTTACCTGTACCATGTGTCTACTAGCTACCCTTTTTTTGCAATCGGTAAAAGGATCAAAAGTTTGTTTGGTTTGTTGTGTACCAAATTGCATCTCCTGTTTCAGTGTTGTCCCTCTATCATATTGGAGTTGTCTCATCTCCTGAGGTAAGTTATCGATTATGGCTGAATTATCATCTCCAAAATTTTCCTTCTGAGAAAGTGCTTTATGCAAGGTAGATCATGGTCATAAGTATTTTAAATAATTCCCCGTGGCTTTTCTCCCTGAATATTGTTTCAATAATTCCCATATTTCCTCCTTTGTGTCCTCCCACCAACTCAACAGGTCTTCATAAAGGCAAATCACTGATTCCCTAGCCTTCCAAGTTTGGCACCATCATTTTTGGAAATTTGGCTCTTTAAGAACTTGGACATTCATCCAGCAAGGGCCTTTGCCAACTGGAGGCACCTGCCCCCATTGTAGTAAAACTCCGAGCCTCTTATGGTCAGAAATGTCTGTAGCCATTGTCCTAGCATGTAAAACTTCCAAATTATTTGAGATCAATAGAAAATCTATTCTAGTCTGTAGACTGCCTTTGGAAAAGATAAATCCCCCTACCTCATGTTTGGCCCTATATGTATCTTTTAGTGCAGCTTGCTGTATTATTTTGACTAAACAATTTATGTGGAAGAACAGTTTCTCTGTATGTAAGCCTCTATCCTCCCTATCTACAGCGCAATTAAAGTCTTCACCCCATATCAGTACCCTGGAGGTATGTAAGTATGGCTGTGTTGTCTGGAATAACTCTACTCTTGCTGCTTTTGTTTGAGGAGCATAAAAGGATATAAACCTGAATCTGGTAGTCAAATATGTGACATCTAGTATCAAAGTTCATCCAGGAACTACATCTATAAGCTCTGATACTGGAAATTATGTGCCTACCATTAAAATCCCAACGCCTTCACATCTGTCCAGTCTCAAGGACCAGAAGGCCTGCCCTTTTGTCCATAGTTTATTAGTTTGGCCTATCTCAAAATTGGTTTTAATCGGGCATCCAGCAAAAATATTATCTGGGCATTATTGTACCTCAAAGATGTTAGGGTAGCTACCCTCTTTTTATAGTTCTTAATGCTGTTTACATTCAGGGTGTGTATTAATAGTGTGCCCATTGATGTTTGTACCTATGAGGGAGATAATCTCTAAAAGGATCCCTCATGGAGGTTTCCTAGACTTGCCAACTGACCTTCTTATTCTCTGTACTTTGGGGGTATTCTGCTCAACTTCCATTTTCTCTAGTTCTGAGGAAGGGTCAGGAGGAAGGACAAGACAGTGGAGGATTCAGACTCATTCCATCATTGTCAGACTCTCCCCACTCTTTCTCTTTTAGCAAAACTTTGTACCTGTTCTGCAACAATAAGTCCCTCTTCTTCCCTCTAGGTGTAGGTGTGGAACCTGACCTTACTCTCTTTTTTTTCCTTAGCTTTAACCATGGTAAACTTAGTCTCTGGAGGGAGAGGGGTGGCATAGTTATTGAGGAAGCTACTGGCTCTGCCTCCAGTACTGGAGCTGTCTCTACTTGTTCTGTGCTTTTAACAAGCTCTTCTGGCTGTTCCACTTGTTCTACTAAGTTCTCTGCCAGTTCAGAGCTTGGTGTATCCCTGTTCCCATTTCCTGTTCAGGAAGCTCCTCTGTCCATTCCTCTGCCTGAGGGGGGGGGGGTGTTGTGTACTAGATTGGGCCTGTTGTTGTATTCTTATCTCCTCCATGTGTTTCCCAGATGCTCTGGCAGCCCCCTGCTGTTGCTTTTCTGTCACAGTCTCTTCCTGTGTTACCCTCTTACCTCTTATGTGTGCTGCCCAGGGGCATTTAACAAACAAATGGCCAACCTTAAAGGATAAGCTACATCGAAAAACATTTTTACAGGCTGCAGTAACATATCCATACTCCATACAATGAGCACATCTAGTGTTATCACAAGCATTGCTAAAATGTGACATGGAACCACATTTAAAGCAGGATTTAGGCTGGCCTGCATAGAATAATACACCTTTGTCTCTGCCTATCAAGAAGCTATTTGGTAGATGTGAAATATCAAAATCAGTGTGCTGAAGCTTTACCCTCACTTTCCACCCCCAGTCCAAATTTGCTCCATTATCAATGATTGGTTCTGGCCTATCCAACACTTCACATCATTGTCTCAGCCAGTAGAGGATAGCCTGAATGTTCACACTTTCTGTTCTGAACATGATTGTAATTGTTTGTACCACTGTCTTTGTCAAGGGAATGGCTAAGAATGATAGCTATAGAAGAGTATCTTCAAGGCAATTATACTGTTTCCAGAATCTATCCAAATTTTGAATATGCTTAAAGCTCACATCATAGTTTGATTTACCCACATGTATTAGTGCATATATTTTGGAGGCATAAAACTTGAGTGAGTCCTTGATCAGTTTTCTGGCCACATAAATTCTGTCTGGAGGTCGCTTTAATCCCCCTTATAAATTAAGCATACTGCATTCCATCTTGGTTCAGGCTCCCCCATAGGTCTAAAAACTCAGAGTACTGTCTATTCCCAACATTTGGACCAGCTGAAGGCCTCCCTTGCCCTCCTTGTGGCTGTTATCCCTCATGTGCACTGTCTTTCTCCTTGTTATGCTGGTTTAAATTAGTTTCAGGAGCATCCCCATTTATCTGTTCGTTTCCCTGAGTAGTGTTGCTACAGCCTTCATTTAGCACCACTTCTATAGTAATGTCATCATACCCTGCATCATTCGTACCTATATCATTATTTTGGCTTTCTGCATTGTCCTGTGACTGCCTTTTTTTTCTCTGTCGGCCCCAATGTTTGTTACAGTATTTCCAGCCAAAGTCTTACCCATAGATGTGGGCTGCCATTCCCAACTTCATGTGATTCACGATAAACACAGCCATACAATCAAGCCATACAAAAGCAAGAGTATTGGACTTTAGGAGGGCTGACTTTGGGAAAATGAGAGATGCCTCAGAAAAGCACTAGCAAACAGGCAAGAAAGAGGGGTGGAGGAACAATGGGGAGTAATCAAAACAGCCATCACAGAGGCAACAAGCCTTTGTGTAAAGCAAATCAACAAAACACAATGAAGGAAAAAACCACTATGGTTCTCAAAAGAGGTGGTAGGGAAGGTTAAGGAAAAAAGGATAGCATTCAGGAAATATAAGGAAACACAGAAGGAGCAGGACAGAGAACTTTATCAGTTAAAGCAGAAAGAGGCTAGGAAGGCAGTCAGAATAGCAAAGGCCCAAACTGAGGAAAGGATAGCCAACTCTGTTAAGAAGTGGGATAAGACCTTTTATAGGTACATTAGGGAGCGAAGAAAGACCAAAGGAGGGATATTGAGGCTTAATAAAGGGGAAGGAATGTGGGTAGAGGGTGACAGTGAAAAGCAGGGATACTGAATGAATATTTCTGCTCAGTATTCACAAAGGAAGAGGAGGAGGTACTCTAAACCAAACAAGAGAAACACTCTGAAGACGGGGTCATACCAGTCCATTTACAGAAGAAAGGGTTCTGAAAGAACTAATAAAATTGAAGGTGGACAAAGCAATGGGGCCTGATGGGATTCACCAATAATTCTAAAGGAACTAAGAGTAGAACTAGTGACACCGCTGACTAATCTCTTTAACAAATCATGGGAGGATGGGGTGGTACCTGAGGACTGGAGGAGGGTGAATGTGATTCCTCTTCACAAAAGTGGGAGCAGGACAGAGGCAGTAAACTACAGACCAGTTAGTTTGACCTCAGTGGTAGGGAAAATGATGGAATCACTTCTGAAGGAAAGAATTGTTGAGTACCTAGAGGCCAGTGGGGCACAGGACCCAAGGCAGCAAGGATTCATGATGGGAAGGTCATGTCAGACGAATCTAATAGATTTCTTTGACTGGGTGACCAAAGTAGTAGACCAGGAGGGCTGTGGACATGGCCTACCTAGATTTTAGCAAGGCATTTGATACAGTCCCACACAAAAGATTAATACACAAGTTAGCCAGCCTTGGGTGGGTCCCAGGGTGGTAGCCTGGATAAAAATTGGCTAGACAACAGGACGCAAAGAGTAGTAGTAAATGGAGTCCACAGTGAAGAAAGGAGGGTTACTAGTGGGGTACCGCAGGGTTCAGTACTAGGACCGGTCCTTTTTAATATCTTTATAAGTGACATTGCAGAGGAACTGGAATGAAAAGTATGCCTCTTTGCAGATGACACAAAGATCTGCAACAGAGTTGATACACAAGATGGAGTGGAAAGGATGAGAAGGGACTCGGCAAGGTTGAGGAATGGTCAGATGTATGGCAGCTCAGATTCAATGCAAAGAAGTGCAAGGTAATGCACCTGGGAAACAAAAACCCAGGGGAAGAGTACACAATGGGGGTTGGGATACTGACAACAGTAAAAATGGAAAGGGACATGGGAGTAATTATATCAGATGACCTAAAGGTAGGCAAGCAATGTGAGAAGGCAGTAAGGAAGGCTGGGGGGATACTGGGATGCATAGAGAGAGGCATCAATAGTAGACAACAGGAAGTTGTTAACCCTCTGTACAGACAGTTGGTGAGACCCCATCTGGAGTACTGTGTGCAGTTCTGGAGACCCCATATCCGCAAAGACATAGACAGAGTGGAGACTGTCCAGAGGAGGGCAACCAAAATGATGCAGGGTCTGCACCAGAAGACATACGAAGAAAGACTAAATGAGCTTAATATGTATACCCTTGAGGAAAGAAGGGAGAGAGGGGACATGATAGAAGCTTTCAAGTACCTCAAGGGAATCAACAAAGTCCAAGAGGGTAGTATCTTTCAGAAAAAGAGATGAGCAAGAACAAGGGGGCACAATTTGAAGATAGAGGGGGTTGTGGATGCATGGAACACCTTCCCTGAGGAGGTCGTGGAGTCAAGAACAGTGAGGGAATTCAATAATGCATGGGACAGACATAAGGCAGTCCTAGTGGGGGGTAGGAGGAAGTAAGCCTTTGGTTAACTAGGATCTGCAGCTTATCTGTTAGGTAGGAAAATGGGCAGACTAGGTGGGCCAAGCAGTCCTTATCTGCCATCACATTCTATGTTTCTATGTTTCTATGCTTAACTTGAATCACCAAGGATTACAGCTCCTTTTTGTCACAATACAGTCTTCTCCAACTGTTGTATCCCAGACTCTGTTCTCAGCTGTGCTCCCTGTGACTGATATCGCTGTACCGTCGGATCCTCGCTATCCAGGATCCACACTCCTATAGCCAGCTGTGACCATCCCACATCAGCCAACACCCGTTCTGGAGTTCAAGAAGCAGCCTTATTCTTGGCAGATGTCCATTCGCCATCTGGCTTACCTAAGGGTGAGTTCCTTTCTGTACAAAGTGCAGCTGATGAAGTAGTGGCTACAGCATGTAGGTCCTCTGTTTGTCCCGTACATGTATGTCCTGTGACAGTGGCTGTTTTTGCCACTGCCAAGTGCTGCTCTTCTTCCTGCAGTTGTGCAAGCAGTAGCACTCTCCTCCTTTCATGACTAACAATGTCTTGTGAAGCTGCCCTTGTATTTGCCAAACCTCTTAGTCGTCGTTCTGCTCCTATTTCATTTGAATCCATTGCATGCCTCTCCAGAAAAATAGGAGCTACAAATTCTGCATCTGTTGAAGTTACTGGCATCACATACATCTGCTGGGCCTCTGAGGTTCAAACCTCCAGCCCTCCTCCTTCCAATGTTTGTTGTGACAGCTTCTCCATCGCCACCATCTTGGGCAAGTGGCACCCCCTACCAATGAGTAGGGGAATTTCTCTGGTGCCCTGGTGAAATTTTCCCCCTTTCACTAAAAATACCACCAACAGCTTAATCTGGTTCAAGGTCAGTTGGCATTCATCTGTATTCCCCTCCCCCGGGTTGTGCCTGAAAATAGGCAGAATTTGTCTAGTGCACTTACCCGGTCAACAAAAATGAAATAAATAAATACAAACTAAATATATACACTGCCACAGGGGACTGGGGCCCATGGTGTGCAGATACACTTTGGTAAGGCACAACACAGTCAGGATGGCAGGGATGTAATGACAGTAGCCATATCTCTGAAATACGAGTCACTACACTGCAAAGGTTGCTATATGACACAGCTGTCATTTGTTAGTAAATGACAGCTGTGTCGTATAGTGCAACCAGCTGTTGTTGCAAAAATTCAGCTATACATAGAACATTTGTTTTTTAAACTGCACATGCTCACAAACTGAACTTTTTTCTAAAATAATTTAAAAATTACTGAGCTGTGAGAGGTAAAAGCACAAAAGCACATTACTTGGGCCAAACTCTATCAAACCTGAAAGTTTCAGGTTTCAAATCCTCCTATTTCTTTTAGTTATCAGGTGGCAAAAAACTCTTAAAAGTTTCAAAAATGGTGACTTTTACATTTGTTTGCACCTTTGTAACTTTGTTTCCACTGAACATATCTACTTGACATTTTCAGGATACAGAGATCCTGGCACAAAGGCTGTGCTTTCCAAATATCATGTAAATCGGTTGAATGGAGGCAAAGTTATGAAGGTGCACAAAATGGGGGTTAACATGAAAGTGCTTACTCAACCCAAATATACAGGCATGACTGCACCTGTATAACACATAAATATACTGTATATGTATATATATATATATATTCATTGCAAAACCTCTGTTAATGCATCAGTTAGGGTTGACAGTATAGCAACAAAAGTTTGGAAATTCAGTATTAGGGTTCCCACCCCCACACCCCACCCTGCACCCACCAGCAGACATCAGGGTGTGCCATGGGGTCATCAGGCCCAACTCTCACCCCATTCCATGTGTAAACAAGCTGACATGGTACAGACTCCAATGTCAGTGGCTCAGCAGGTAGCACACTCACCTCTGAGGCTGGGAGATCAGAATGCTGTGGGTTCTATCTCCACACCAGGCACGTAGGTTAAATCCCAATACTGACACTGTAGTGCAGCATGAGGGGGTACCGCACTCATGAGGTGCCGTCTTTTGGATGAGATGTTAGACCGAGGTCCCATCTGCCTGTGCTGGTGGTAGTTCAGGTGGATGTTAAAGATCCCATGGCACTTCTCAAAAAGAGCAGGGGAATTTCCCCAGTGCCCTGGCCAAATTTCCCCCCATTCACTAAAATACTACCAACAGCTAAATCTGGTTCAAGGTCAGTTAGAAGTCATCTGTATTCCCTTCCCCCTGTGGGGGTCATGCCTGAAAATAAACTGAATTTATCTAGTGCACTTACCTGGTCAACAAAAACTAAACTAAAGAAAAAACAAATAAAATAAATAGAAGAATGGGGTGAGAGTTAGGCCTGATGACCCCATAGCACACCCGACACTGCCCGTGTGTGTGTAGGGGTGGGGTGGTAGGTGGGAACCTAACATCAAATTTCCAAACTTTTGTCACTGTACTATCAACCCTAACTGATGCATTAATGGAGTTTTTTGCAATGAATTTCCTTCTTTTTGGGAAAGCGTAATGTAACTGGTATGTAGTTGTGGGAGCGCAGGGCCCTCCCTTCATACTGCCCAGTTTTGCATAATGGTATGCATATGTGGGAGCATGGGTCCTCTGGGCCCTGCGCTCCCACTTACACATAAGTAAGGAGACATACCGCAGTCCTAGGGTCATGAAAAGGAACCCCTGTAACATTAATTTGGCAATATCTCAGTAACCATAGCAACTATGAAAGAAATTCCACTGCAGTTGTAATCATGACATGGAAACCTCCAGCATGCTTAGTCCTCTTAAAGATGGACTAAGCAGCCCAGAGTGAAAAATAGTATCTCGAGTCGTTTTTGAGATACGGGTGTCGAAAGGTGCCATGGGTGCCACAATGTTATCCTATGGGAAATTTCTCAACTTTGGAACACCTTAACTAAGGAACCATTGTAAATATTTTCACCAAACCAGCAAAAGGCACATCTATGGGGGCAAGGGCTTGCCACCCTGAAAATCTCAGCCCAAAAGCCCTAATAATTTAGTTGTAGTGAAGTGACAAACAGTGTTTTTTGGTGCAGTAGTGTTGCAAATTGTGACACTTTCATAAAATTTGTGAAAGAATGGGTGCAAAAGTGTCACAAATCGTGAAAGTGTTGTATCCTTTCTTTCACAATTTGCAACAGTGCCGGGGGTCTGATGCTGGAAAACATATTTCCAAGGGGAATTTTAAAATTCTGATGCCAGCATTGTGCTCCTCAGGCCCTGATTAGGTAAACACAACTGTCAGTGTTTACCTAGGGGCAGTCAAATTTGAACTACAGCCGTTTTTCTCCACCTCTAACTGAAAACAAGATGGCGGTGGCACAACAATACTGAGGGCATTTGTGACAGAAAAATGTACTGCCAGCAGCTTTCAAGAGGCACATACTGTATATTTTTTCCCCATTACTATAATGGGAAAACTTTAAAACTGAATAACGGATTAATATTTTTTCAGCAAAAGGGACATCAGTGACCCAGACTACATATTCCTTGAGAACTTCAGACCAGACAGCAAACTGTTTGGGCTGTAGCCCTGAGCAAAGAAATAGCCCAAAAAGTGGGTTTGTACACTTTGGCACTCTGCAGCTCTGCAACTGCATATCCGACCAGAACAAAACTTGCCAGATCCAGAGATCTATAGTGCATGCCCACGTGCAAAATTTATGATATACAGTAGATATATAGATATATATATATAAAATGCAAAAAACTTTGTTAACGCACCAGTTAGGGTTCCTGTCATGCCCTTGATAGTATGGAAACATGACATATGGGTGTACAATCGTAATAGCACATCTAGACTCACAACACAGTTACACACATTCCTAACCTACAGAACTTTAATTGCAACAATTACAACAGCTTATGTTACACACACTCATAAGAGTCAATACTTTTAAGTCAACTCATGTCCCTAACACTCAGGAGAACACACTAGTGAGTTATATGAAATCACAACAGACTGATTTAGGGTTAACAACCCCTAGGAAGACTCCAAATTGTCAACATAGCCTTTCTATTGCACCACCACATCAACCTGATTGTCAAATCTCCACCAAAATGTCATTCTGCACCACCTCAGTGTAATTCTGTGACAGTGGCATGAGAAGACATTTTGGGCAAGATCTGAAAAATGACAGCTGTCACATTTATGAGGTGGTGTAAAGAAATGGCTATGTTGATGATTTGGGGTTAAAATATTTAAAATTAACAAAGTCACAAGTGAGTGTAGTGAAATGTCAACAGATGTTCACATGTTGACCATTTTAGCATATTTTGACCCCAAATTTTCAACATACCCTTATTACCCCACCTCATGAACAAGCATGGTAAACATTTTGAAATCTCACCCAAAATATGTTTTCACCAACTGACTGCAAAATTGCCTTTCAGGCAGGATTTGCAAAATGACACCCCATTGTTCATGAGGAGGGGTCTCAAAAGGGGTATGTTGAAAATCTGGTGTCAAAATATGCAAAAATGGCAAAGTTACACACCAAAGTTGAACATCCCATTGAAAGGAAAAAAAATCTTTTTTCATGCTTTGGCATACGAAACAAGATCTTTTTTTGTGAGATGCCCATAAGAAAAAATAATTTTAATGTTGAAAAAACACATTTTAAGGGCATTTCTTGAGCAGTAAAGTGCAGAATGCAGCTAGGGGTGTCCTGATAAGTAATTACTGTACATGTGTTGGTTCCTCCCCAGAATATCATTTTTGGGGAGTTCCAAATTTGAATTTATCAGGCAAAACTGAAAACAAGACGGTGGCCATATGAAAAAGGAAATTCCTCAAATGAAAAAGGATGACATCATGAAAAAAAAGGAATTCTTTTTTGTTTCATGAAGCTATTTTTTGGTGCTTACTGAGCAAGCTCAGAACCAAGTATTCAAAAATTTAAAACTAAATAACTTTGGAATGGATTAATATTTTTTTCACCAAACAAGCAAAGGGTGCATCTGTGCATCAGATCCTTTCTACCCTGTAAATTTCAGACCAAAATTGCAAACCATCTGGGTGCTAGCCAGGTTGACAGAAAACTCATTCTAACCAATGGGAAAAAAATCAGAAAAATTCATTTGTTTCTTTATCTGTATCTCGCAATTCACACATCTCACCAGAATGAAACTTGGCAAATCAAGAGATCTACTCCCACAAGACTGTGCATGCAACATTTCATGCAAATTCATTAAACAGTTCCAAACTTATTAAAGTGCAAATTTTGGGGGTTAATATTTAAGTGCCTGTACAACCCTATATATAGGGGCACGATAGCACCCTTGTAGTTAGGTTGGTACAGCCTTTCGATGTTAAATCTCAATTTTTGTACCTTAATAACTTTGTAATTTTTCCACCAAATAACACAAAAATTGGTATGTGTAGTCATGTTGTGAGTGTCGCAAGATGTGGAACATTTCACGATGGCAGGTTTTACAGTTTCGGAGATATAAAGTGGTCAAAAATGCAAAAAGGAACTTTTTTTTTCATAGGATAACATGGGATTTTTTTGTTCTCATATACAGCACACATGGAATTAAGTCTGCCTCTGATACATTTAGGGATGATGGGGTGTATGCCAAGGGTGTGCCTTTGGATGGTTTGGTGAAAACATATATAACCATTTTTGAATTATAAAGTTTTTTGTGATAGATGCAAGACAGGCAGTGCGGAGGGTAAATAACATTTACTGTTCGAACAGTAAATTGCTAATGGTAAATTACATTTACCATTCGCAGTTTACTGTTCAAATGGTAAATGTCTGAAAAGATAAATGCCATTTACTGTTCGAACAGTAAATGTTCGAATGGTAAAAGGCATTGCCATTCGCACCTTACTGTTTGCAGTCACAGTTTTTAGTGCCTATTGCCGCCATCTTGATTTCAGTAAGCTGGAAACTGGAATATTTGAAAAAACAATGCCCCAGGTAAACACTAACATTTGTGTTTACCTAATGGGAGCCCAAGGAACATGCTCCTGACATTTTTTTTTTATTGCGAGTCCCCCAGTGTGGCTCAGGTGCAATGCTCCATCCTGCATTGAACTGCCATGCTTTGCCGAACAGCATGACAGTTCGATGCATCAATATATTTTCTGACATGGGGGTATCCATTCTCCATGACAGCAGTAGCTCCTCCACATCCCCCTTAGTGTGGGACACTGGGTAGCCCATTCCCAGTGTCCCGATGCCAGTGTTGCCCCATTTATTTACTTTGATGCAGAATTCTGCATTGAAATTTTTGATGCAGGATCCTGCGTCGAAGTAGCTTGTCCACATATGCTTGTCCAGCTTTTTGGCCGACATCGGGGTGCCCAATTCCCATGTCGGCATGTCTTCCCCCTCCCCCGTACTAATGTGGCATACTGGGAGCCCACCCCAGTGTGCCAATTTTATATTAAATGTTTCCACCAACATCAGGGTGCCCAATCCCCAAGTCGAGTTGTGTCCCCCCCAGTAGTGTGACACACTGGGAGCCCACCCCAGTGTGCCAAATGTGTTTTTTTAATTAACCTGTAAATTAAGAAAACCATTTCCTGATGTCTTTTTTTTAACTGTAAAAAGAGAATGGTCCCTCATCATCTCCCCAGTCCCTCATTCCCACCCTCCTACTGAGCACCCACCTCCCCACACCCCCCTTACCCCATACTAACCTCCGGAGGCCAGGAGCAGTGATCTTCTCTGGACTGGGGACACGTCTGCACTCTTCAAAGCCAAACTGCGATCTGAGGAATCAAGGTATGCTGTATAATGGGATTCAATGGGGGGTTCAACTTATGTTGATATCTCGGCCATTTTTTGAGATTTTAGCACCAAATTTTCAACATGGGGGTTTGGGACCCCACATCATGAACAATGTCACTGTCATTTCATTACTCAGACCCAAAAGGTGATTTCATGGTCACTGCATGGAATCCCTTTCGAACCTGATTAACAAAAGGCGGCAGTGCCAGTGTTCATAAGGAGTCAAAAAGCCCATGAAATTCAGTCTAATATCAGAAACAGCCATGTTACAAGTTGCATTGTGCAGTTTTACATACGCTCATAACTTCACCAATTTTTTTTATATTTTCACTCCTGATTTTCAACATTGCCATGTTTTTAAACCTCTTCATGAACAGTATAGCTTTCATGTCTCACATCCTGCCCAAAATGTGTTTTCACACCTGTGGCACAGAATGGCATGATTGCTGTGCAAAATAAACTTTCGGGATGGATTAAAAAAATCACAGTGCCAGTGTTCATGAGGGGATTTCCCAAAAACACATGTTGAAAATTTGGTAAGAAAATTTCCAGAAATGGCTACATTACAAGTGTGCATTGTGCAGTTTCTATGTGCACTCGTAACTTCACCAATTTTTTATATTTTCCCTCCTGATTTTCAACATTACCCTTTTCCACACCTCCTCATGAACAGTATATAGTTGTTATTTTTCACATCCTGCCCAAAACATGATTTTGCACCTGTGGCGCAGAATGGCGCGTTCTCTGTGCGAACTCAACTTTGGGGACACATTAACAAAATGACAGTGACGTTGTTCATAAGATGGGGTCCCCAAAAGGCCATGTTGAAAATTGGGTGAAAAAAATCCTGAAAATGCCTCAGTTACGTGTGTCTGTTGAAATGTGGCACCTGCGGCGCCTTTCAGCTCCCGTATCTCTAAAACAATTCAAGATATGGATTTTTCGCTCTCTGCAGCTTACTCCACCTTTAGGTGAACTAAGCGCCTGTGGAGGTTTCAAAGTCATGCTTACAATTACAGTGGAACTTTTTCCATAGTTGCTACGGTTACTGAGATATTGCCAAATTAGTGTTACAAGGGTTACTTTTCATAACTATAGGGCTGCAGTATGTCCGTACTTATGTGGAGGCCCTGTGCTCCCACTTATGCATATCATTATGCAACAATGGGTAGCGTGAGGGGAGCGCACGGCTCAGAGGGCAAGCGCTCCCACAGCCACATACCAGTTGCATTACACTTTCTCAAAAAGAAGGGAAATTAATTGCAAAAAAAATACATAATGCATCAGTCAGGGGTTTTATTAAAGCATCAAAAACTGGGAAATTCAACGTTAGGGTTACCAACCCTACCACCCCACCTCCAACCCCCACCCTCCACACACCAACAGGCGTTGGGGTGTGCCTTGTGGCCATTTGGCCTAACTCTGACCCCATTCTCCAATGCTGTACCATCTCATCTTGTTTATGCATGGAATGGGCTGAGAGTTAGACCCAGTGACAAGACACACCTGACACCGGTTGGTGTGGAAAAAGAAGGGGTGGGGTGGTAGGGTTGGTAATCCTAATGTCGAATTTCCCAGCATTTGACGCTGTAATAAAAACCCTAACTGATGCATTAATGTAGTTTTTTGCAATGAATATATATATTATAGTTGCATGGTAGTGCAGCTACTGTTAGGGTTGCCCAGCCACTTCCATGTTAGACCCCAAATTTTGCACTTTAATAACTTTGCCACTGTACAATGGATTTGCCTGAAATTTTGAATGTGCGGTGGAGCACCATAGATTTCTGGATGTGGTAAATTGTGTTATGGTCGGATGAGCAGTTGCGGAACTGCAGAGTACCAACAAACGTGCAAAAATGGGGTTTTGTGCATTTCTTTGCTCGAGGCTACAGCCCACACGATTTGTTTGTCTGCTCTGAAATCGTAAAGGAATATGTAATCTGGGCCCCTGATGTGCCCGTTTTTTTTTTTACTTTCTCCTGGTCTTGGCCTGGAGGAACCCTTTCTTTTGGTCTTGTCAGCTGGGTCCCGACATACTGGGAACCCAACGTCCTTTTGCTCGCTACTGGGAGATTTTTTTGCCTTTGGTTTTTCTCCCAGTTTGTCCCTACTCCTGAGGGTGCCAACGTGAAGAACTTATGTCCAGATGAACGGCGTGCTTGTGCACACCACAGTCAAGTGTCCACAGCACCCTCCCCAAGCTAACTCCCTTGAGGAGCGATTATGCCTTGCCGCCCATGCTTCCACAGGCAGCAATGCTACAGGTATCGCTGCCCAGTAACCCACCCCTCCCAAAGGAGGAAAGCATCCATTGGGATGCTTGATTCTTCCTCCCCCAGCTGACCCCTGGTGACCCGAGTCTGTTCCCAAACCCGGGTTGCCAGTGTAGCGCGAGTTGTGGCATCCAGTGCCTCAACCCTCAGCACCACTGGGCCAGCCCTGATCTGCCTTTTGAAGATTTGGTGAAAAAATATTAATCCAGTCAAAAGTTATTCAGAAAACAAGTTTCCCATTATAGTCAATGGGGAAAAAAATACATGTGCCTCTTGAAAGCTGCCGCCAGTGCCTTTTACTTTCGCAAATACCCTATTTACGACAAGGCCGCCATCTTGTTTCAGTTAGCAGTAGATAAAAAGGGCCCTAATTCAAAAAATAATGGCCCTAGGTAAACACAGATGATTGTGTTTACCTAATCAGGGCCAAGGAACACACTGGGGGTATCAGATTTTTAATCTGATACCCTGATTTGCCATTTTCACACCGTCCTCGGTGACTGTCACAATTTGCAAAACATCGATGTGATACTTAAATTCTGCGAAAAGCTGCCAGCAGTACTTCAATTGAAACGCCCACAAACTCTTATTCCAAGGCTACAAGGCTCGCTAAGTCCGAGTACTTTAGATCCATCTTTGATGCTAACATACGTACCCCGCCAACATTTTGGAAAGTTATTAACTCCCTCTTCTCCCCCCCTCTAAATCCTAAACTCCACTCATCTATGTTAATAATGCCCTTACATCTGCCCACTTCTCAGTTGCCACTGAATACAGCTCTTACTTTACCTCATATGCTGCTGCTCTACTAGCTTCTCTTCCTCCTACCTATTCTTGCTAAGCTTCAGGAGCACCTGATCCTCTCCCAACTCTCCTCTTACCTCTCTGACTCTGCCTTTTTCACTTCCTACCAATCTGGTTTTAGGAAAGATCATTTCACTACCACTTCATTACTTAGGCTCGCCGATTCCATACTCTCAGGCATGGACAGTGGTCTAATGGCATATGTGATCTTTGTCGACCTTGCAAAGGCTTTTGACACTGTCTCCCACCCTCTCCTCCTAGATAATCTGTGATCTGCTGGCCTTTCTGATTCAGCCACAAACTGGTTTAGCTCCTACCTAACAGGCTGGACACAGTCAGAACTGCTGATTCCACCTCCCCCCCACTCCAGATTAATGCTGGTGTACCCCAAGGCTCCATCCTTGGCCTTCTACTATTCTCCATATTCCTTAATGACCCCCTGTCAGTGTGCACCTCCTCTTCCATCCATATGTATGCTGACGATTCTGTCATTTTCTACTCTGGCCAATTGTCAACTGATGTCACTTCCACACTTCAGCATGACTTTGAGAAAGTTCAGCAATGGCTACGCTCCCATCAGCTTTTCCTCAGCACCAAGAAAACAGTCTCCATGACCTTCAGCACTAGGCAGAGACTCTCTAGGCTAACTAAATTGCCCTCCTTCCACACCCTTGATGGCTCTACTCTGGAGGACACCTCCTCCTTTAGGTATTTCAGGGTCTGGCTAGACCAGCACCTAAACTTCACTGGACACACAGACTCCATCCTGAAGAAATTGTGCCCCAAATTAGGTGCCCTTTACAGGAACCAAAGCTGCCTACCTCTACAGGCCAGGCGGGAGATTGTCCAGAAAATGATACTACCCATCTTTGACTACTGTGACATAGTCTACAGTGCCACAAAGAAGTCATCCTTAACCAGATTGGACACCCTTTGAAATGCTTTCTGTCATTTTGCTCTGGATGCCCCTCCCTTTACCCACCACTGTGATCTATATCGCTCTCTAGCTTTTTCTTCCCTGGAACACTGCCGTCTAACCCACTGCATAAAATTTGTCTCTAAATTCTGGTTTGATATGCTTCCCCCTTACCTTGCCTTCTCACTGTCCTCCCACTCCGCTGACCCTCTCTTCCTCAGATCCAGTGACTCCCACACCCTAGCTATACCATGGCACACCACCTCAAAAGGACAATCATTCTCCTATAGATTCCCTAAGCTCTGGAACTCAATGCCTCATCAAATCAGGCACTCCTCCCCATGGTCCATCTCGACCTCCCTCCTCAACCTCCTCTCTCCATCCTGCAGCTGCTCCTAATTTCCACTCTGATTTTTCATTCCTCCTAATTTTCCCTCTGGCTTCCCCATCCCCTTTCCCTACCTAGCACTTATTGTGAGGAGAAACCAATGTACGTTATTGCTCTTCCTCGTCCACATTATATGTATTAAGTCTGCAATGCTGCTAATTTACTTCTCTTGCATCAAATCACAACGACTGTCTAATGCTCCTAACTGATATTTTTTTTTTACTCTGTTGCTTCTGTGTTTTATATTACCTTTGAAAATGTGTTGTTGATTCTTGTAGATCTACTTTTCTATAATACTGCATGGAAATGTGCTTTTGATTACTGTACTCCCTTCCCCCAGGATGCTCAGTGAGATGAGAAATTTTATATTGTTCAGTGTGCCTTTCCTAGAGAAACTTTTCAATAAAATAAATAATCAATATTGTCCCTGTGTAAAAAAAAAAAAATCTAAAATGTTTGCTGGCCACTTTTTGGCCAAACGAATGCTGCCGCCGTGTTCCTCAGCCCCCGTTTAGGTAAACACCTGTTGGTGTTTACTTAATAGAGGGAGCTTGTCTCCTTTTTAGATCTGTGAGGGCCCCGAGACTTGTTTTATTATTAAAATATTTTCCGCCAACATTGGGGTGCCTAATCCCAATATTGGCAACAGGATCCCCCCCCCCCACTGATGTAGCACACTGGGAGCCCACCCCAGTGTGCCCAACTGTTTTTTTAAAACTTTACTACCTCTTAAATAAAGAGAACCATACCCGACATCTTTTATCTTTGATAAAAGATCCTGCATCGAACTCCTGTTGTCTGCCCCACAAAATGAACTGATATCAGGGTGCCAATCCCCCTGTCAGCATCATGTCCCCCCCCCCCCACAACTCATGTGGCACACTGGGAGCCCACCCCAATGTGCCTAAATGTTATTATTTTTAAACTTGCTGACGGGGCTGCCCAGTCCCCCTGTCAGGAGCATATGCCCCCCCAAACTCATGTGGCACACTGGGAGCCCACCCCAGTGTGCCCCAAAGTCTTTTTTTCTATTTCTTTACCTGTAAGTAATGAAAACCATTACCCATTGTCTTTCTTTTTTTTTATGTGTAAAAAAGAAAATGGTCCCTCATTATCTCCCCAGTCCCCCCTGCCCCATCCCCAGCACTAAGCACTAAGCACTCACCTCCCCACGCCCCCCTCATCCATACTTACCCTCCGGAGATTGGGATCAATGATCTTCTCTGGACCATGGACACGTCTGCACTCTTCAAAGCCAAACTGCGATCTGAGGAACCAAGGTAAGCCATATGTAACCCCCCTGTTACCCAGGGTTACTAGAATCCAAGTAAGACCTAGTGGTAGGCAGGGAAGGCAGCTTGTGAAACTCCAGTTAAACGGATTTCACACGGTCTCACTCTGTTCTCAGTCTCAGCTGAGACTGAGGGATGACATCACCATAGAACTATTGCAGCTGAATGAGCCACACTAGAATCTGCAGTTGGGAGTTAGGTTAGAATGTTGGGAGTTTTTGAACAGTGAGCAGCAGTTGTGTGTGAGCAGTCTTGGAGAGAGGAGCACAGCAGTCTGTGCACAGGCTCTTGGAGCCTAAAGCTCTGATATAGAGCTACTTATAGGGAAAGGTGTGTGTTTCCGCCAAAAGAGGAACACAGTAAGCTGTTCGTGAAGTGGTGGAGACCGCTGTTACTGGTCTCTGTGCCCCATCCCTGAGGGGATGGGGGTAAAAGGTTTGCCTGTTATTCCAGGGGCAACCTCCTGGTTCCAGTTAGGGAATAAGCTGCCTTATTTTTCTGAGTTGTGCTGTGGCACCAGAAGCTGTGAAGAATCGCCTGTGGGGCACCTGCAACCAAAGGGTGAGTTCTGCTCTTACATGGGGCCTATGTTTCACCTGAACTGTTGTAAAGTGGGGATTGGACTGCTTAATCAGTGGGAGGCCTAGAGGAATAGGCTAAGCCAAAGTACAAGTATGTTCAAGTCCAGCACAAGGGGAAAGCCAAGACATGTAGAGGAAGTGTGCTATGCATTTACCCTTTAATCTACACTGCCAAGCTTTTCAGAAAGAGTTGTTTAATGTCCAGAGAAATGGCCAGGTATGGATTGTGGAAGCTAGAGGTGGGAGACCTCCCATCTTTAGTAACCAGGTTCACCTCTACGGATTTGCTCTGTGGCCCTTTTACTTTGCCTCAGGCACTTGGCCAGTGCTGAGGGAAGTACCCAGACATGGGATTGAAAGGAAATTTCCCTTAAGGAGTCGAAGGCTCTAAGGTGGTTTAGAGAGCCATCAGGAAAATGTGTCCATGTCATATGGATGGGGTTCAAGTGGCCAGCAGGGAAGCCGAGCCAGGGAAAACCCAAATAGTGTACAAGTCGGGCTATGTACCCAAAGCAGCGTGCAAGTCCGGGCTGTGTGCCTGGTGGGTCCAGAGCCTGAGGGCTGAAGTGTTGAGGAAGTGTTCTGTTTCTCTTAATCTGCATTACCAGGAATGTAGCCCCGTGGGGGTCCATCTATGCTTTGTTTGTTCAGTTTGGATGTGAATAAAAGCCACACTTTAGAATCCCATCCCTGGTATTGGTCATTATAGTTATTGCTTCCTGTGTTTGGATTTACTTGGGTGCCCCTATGCAGAGTAGCCAAACCTAGCCCTTGTGCCGAGTAACCTAGTCCTCCCCGAACCCAGTCCCCCACCTGGTACTGCTGTCAGCTTCAACAGCGTACCACCTGTCATTTGCAAAAAGGCAGGGGTGAGGGGCTTACACATATAATGGGAGTGAATGGGGGGTTGCAACATATGTTGCTATCTCAGCCAATTCTAGGAATTTTGGCCCAAAATTTTCAACATGGGGTTCTTGGGACCCCACCTGGTGAACACAGTCACCGTAATTTTGTTACTCGGTCCCAAAAGGTGATTTCATGGTCACAACACAAAATCACATTTTGGGACCAATTAAGAAACAACAATGCCACTGTTTATGAGGTGGGGTCCCAAAGCCCATGTTGCAAATTAAAATAATTCAAAAAATATTCTGTGACATCGTTACATGTTCATGTTAATAGCTTTATAAATGTTAATATTTTCACTCCAGATTTACAACATTGCCTTTTTCTAACACCTCCTTAGGAGCAGTACAGCTGTCATTTTTCACATCCTGCCTGAAATGTGTTTTCGCACCTGTGGTGCAGAATGGCACGGTCGCTATGCAAAATCAACTTTTGGGATAGGGTAACAAAATCACAGTGCCACTGTTCATGAGGGGAGGTCCCAAATAGCTCATGTTGAACATTTGGTGAAAAAAATCTAAAAAAGGACCACATTAAGAGTGTGCATTGCACAGTTTCTATGCACGCTCATAACTTTGCAAGTTTTTCATATGTTCACTCCAGATTTTCAATATTGACATTTTTTCACACCTCCTTATGAACAGTACAACTGACATTTTTCATATCCTGCCCGAAACATGTTTTTGCACCTGTGACACATAATGGCGCGGTCGCTGTGCAAAATCAACTTTCAGGATGGATTAACGAAATTGCAGTGCCAGTGTTCATGAGGGGAAGTCCCAAAAAGCCCATGTTGAAAATGTGGTTACAAAATTAAAAAAAAAATCACCATGTTATGAGCATCCATTGTGCAGTTTCCCTCCTTGCCTTTGATTACTCCCTACTCCCTAGCTCCTCCTACCCCCTCATCCTCCTACTCCTTCTTACCGATCACCCCTCTCTCCCTCAACCCAGACCCCTAGGGCTCTTCCCGTCCTCCCCCCTTGATTACTTTCCCCTCCTACCCCCATCTGCCTCCCTCTCTTCCACCTGTCTTTGCCCGGGCTACCACCTCCTCCTCTTCCAGGCTTCCAGCTATCCCTTGATTGTAGTCGGTTTGGAACCAAATGACGTGGGCATACTTTGTTCATTGCCCAACTAATTGTTCATGTCTTCCTTTGCTTCTTGCTATAGTCCCTGTCCTCAATTAGATCATATATTCCCTAGGTTAACAGTGTTCCCTATCTTGTAGTCACTCCCTGCTTTGTAATACTTATAGTGGACTGCCTGTACGCACTTGAAATGTAACCTGATACTTGTATTATTTGTTTATGTTTATCTTCTGACATGGAACTTATGTAAATAGCATCTGCTCAAAGGTACTAATCCAAGATTTCAATAAATAAATAAATAATTTCTTGCGAAATTACCCATAGGAAAACATTGCGACGCCCATTGCACCTTTCAATGCCCGTATCTTGAAAACAGTTTGAGATACAGATTTTTCGCTACTCGCAGCTTAGTCCAGAAGGTGAACTAAGCATGGGTGGAAATTAGAAAATCATGAATACCACCGAAGTTGAATTTTTTCCCTAGCTGCTACGGTTTCTGAGATATTGGCAATTTAGAGTTCCAAGGGTTCATTTTCATGTCTCTAGGCCTGCATTATGTCCCCGAACTTAAGTGTAAGTTGGAGCGCAGGGCCAAGAGGGCCTGTGCTCCCACATATGCACACCATTACACAAAAGATTTTAGTCTTGGGGGCCTTGCACTCCCGCAATGACATACCACTTACTATTTACATTACACTTTCTCAAAAAGAAGGGAAACTCTTTGCAATAACTCTGTTAATGCATCAGTTAGGGTTGATAGTGTAATGACAAATGTTTGAAAATTCAGTGTTAGGGTTATCAACCCCTACCGCCCCACTCCCACCACCCCACCCTCCACACACCAACAGGTGTCGGGGTGTGCATTGGGGTCATCAGGCCTAACTCTCACCCCATTCTCCTATATTGCACCACCTCAGCTTGTTTACATGGAATGGGGTAAGAGTTAGGCTCGATGACCCCATTGCACACCCTGATGCCTGCTGGTGTGTGGAGGGTGGGTGAGGTGTGGTAGGGGTTGGTAACCCCACACCTAATTTCCAAACTTTTTGTAAATATATATATATATATATATATATATATACACACACAGAAAGTAAATACAGTTAACCAGTTAATCTGGGCTGGGAGCAGTTTAGCAATAAGTGGTACATTATTGCCTGTGCAAGGATAAGAACAAAAAGAGCCAGATGCTTAGTTCTTTTAATAAGCTGTAATTTCATAAAGCCTTGTTTTCTATTGATTGCTTATCCTTCACAGTTTCACGAAGATAAACAACTCTGGCACCCTTGGGTCATTGGAGCTCTGCTGTGTCTATACTTGCTAATTTGTTACATTCCAAATTCAGCATTTTTTCCTTTCGTTGTGTTCTACTAATGCAATTGGGGGATGAATCACATTTCACAGGTTTTCAACACTGCATTGCCAAGAGCATCACCCTCTTCTACAATAAACAAAGGAAATTCAGTTTCTGGGTTCGTATGCAAAGACCCAGAATCCTATACCTTGGCCTGATGGGGCCTGGAAGCATTGTAAAGGTGAGGTGCTTGACTCCAAGGAAAGGAAAAGGAGGTGAGGGCTGCATGGCATTCACACACCCCTATCATCCAACCAAGGAACAGCATTGGCCATGAAAGCAGCCACTCACCCAGCCTCCAGGCTGCAGGAAGTGTAAATCCAGGCAAGCCCCAGTGCCAATGTGTGTGTAGCGGGGGAGGGAGGCAGTGGGGAACCAAAGTGTGACTGTGAAAATAAATTAGAAAAAAGGAAATTCCATTTCTTTCTGGAACAAAATCACTAGCATTTGTTTTCTTCCTTCTGCATCGCTCAGTATTATCTACTCATCTTGTGGTTTGTGTCTGTCTATCTGTCAGTCAGTCTGTCTGTCTGTCTATCTGTCTACCTGCCTACATACCTATACATGTGCACGCGCGCACACACACAAACACACAACAGGATTACTCAAAATATGCAATTTATCTTCAAGTGTGAGGGGGCAGGACCATAACTCACGAGTAGCAGAGCTATTAGAAGATCCTGTACCCCATTACAAAAGAGACGGAGAGCAATCCCCCAATATCCACACCCTCTTTCAGCAACACAGGTTATAATACAATATGGCTGTGTGGGTAGAATTAGCATGCTTAGGGACTACTGCATGTATGCATGTGTACCATATACAGCCCCCACACTACCAGTAGCTACAGTAATTCATTATTTCTCATCAGGATACAGTGTGTATGAACAGCACTATGTAAAACCAAATAATTTTCCTTCAGCAAGAGTTATTAATTGTACAAAACATAATATAATCAAAGCATGTTATCATTATTTCATTATGAAGCTCTGATGATTAGATTAGAAATTGTTTCTAGCCCTAATGAGGCTAATAAAGTTAGCTATTATACAATTGGTTATCAATAATACATATTATTGATAACTATTTGTATAATATAGTAAATAACTGTAATGCACGGTGAGCAATAACTGCTTTATAAATTACACTTTGTTGCCTTATTATCATTTAGTACTAATGTCAGCAGTGAATAGTAGCAAGGCATGACATAGGAACTGAACATTAATAAACTCTGTAACTTCTAGTTTCTGTGTCAAACTGCAAAGGGTTCTTCTCTATTCCTTTTTACTTCATCTCCCAGTCCTATGTGTTTTACGTTTCTGTTCAGTGTGCCTACCCAGCTGCACAGAACCCTTGCTGTTGTCTTGTACAGTACCTTCATATCTGTAATAAGTAAATGAATAAATATATAGTTCTGATCCTGTCTACCTTTTTATTAGTAGGCAGTGGTTCAGCTAGGTTTGAAAGATGTGAGTGTGAGTCGCTGATAGTTTCCGTAGTAGAGCTTGCACTCATGTCTTTCTAACCTACCTGAACTGCTGCTGACTTACATAAAAAGTGAAATGAATCATCCGAGTGTAGTTTTACAAATACAAAGGTACAAGGCAACAAGTAGGATTCTGTGCAGCTGTGTGGGTGCATTATACAGAAAAGTAAAACACACCAGTGGGATAAGTGAGAGATGGAAGATAATTGAATAGAAACTGTGTTGTTTCCCGCCCTTTCTCCTAAAATTCCCTCACAAAGCAAAATATAAGAACTAATGCAGATTATGCACAAAAGTACAAAAAATAAAGGTGTAAAGGCATCTTAGAGTTCTCATCGCAGATATAAACCACTTAGCCTATAGCATCATGGTTTATAAATGCCACCAGAACACATCAATAGCTTGATGCCCGGATGGTTTACAATTATGCACAGTGTATCCCTTACATTAAAAAGAGCTATTTATTATACAACACATAATATTATCAAAACATGTTATCATTTTGGAATCTATCTATCTATCTATCTATCTATCTATCTATCTATCTATCTATCTATCTATCTATCACATAGATGAGAATGAAACCTTGAAGATAAATGATTTATTTCTATGGCCCAAAGACCTATAATGATAGTAAATAATTTGTCATCATTCTAGATTGGTCATTACCATTTATCACTTTAGGTTGCTCATGAAGGAGCTTTTAACCAATGGGAAAGCAAGTTGAAAAATGCTTGATGACATCACAATGACCTCTGCTGCACTCAGAGTAGTGAAATCAAACAGAAACAGTTTATTCTTCATTAAAATAAGTAATCTGAAAGCTCTACAATTCAAAATACATTGCATAAATTGGGCACAAAATAGACACTCAGAATGACATTTATCATCACTTGCTTGAGCTTCACTCTCCAGGTCTCTGTGATGTCATTACATACCCTCAATGGAAACACAGCCTTGTTGTGTATGGTAATCCATACATTATTCTTTATTTAGCTACATGTTCACAGACATGGCCCTGTAAAGCCATCTCAACTTTGCTTGTTTTGAGACCGTGTCACAAAAGTAAGGTTGTACCTCATGAAAGTAGTTGTGTGGGTCACAAAGCATATTCACAAGAAATGAAAGCAAAGCCTGTTTTGTGAGATGCTTCAGCCATCTTTCATTATTATTTAAAAAAAGAAATATGTGTTGTATAACAAAAAGCACTTGCAGAATCAACCTTATACCCACACTGTCGACATCAATACTGTCGACCACAATAGTTTTAGACTTAACTTCTAACAGATTTTCATTTTGTCATTTTTGATGTACAATATTTTCTGTTAGTTTCCCTAGTTTCACGACCACTAAGACTCACAAGTGTGGGTTTGTGAGTCGTGAAAGTGGGTTCATGATCATGACTCATGAAAGCAGGGCCTGTTTTTGTGAATGCAACAGCCTAATTTCATTAATATTTTAAAACTACTGGATTTTGAATAAAAAAATGTGAAGAATCAACTTTGCACCATACAATATTGACCACATAAATTTCAGACTTAGCTTCCAACACATTTTCTTCTTTTGAAATATTTCTTTTGTTTTTCCCATTTTCCTGACTGATATGATTCATGAAACCATGAGTCTTATACCCTAAAAGTGAATTCCAACTCACAAACATGATTTATGTCAGTTTTGCAAAAATCCAGTTATGAACAATTTGTGAAAAAATAAACTGTGCATGCATGAAAATGGCATTCCATTTTCTTAATAATTAAAAATCTACACATTTTTCAGTAAAATCACCTATCAAAGACCCATCCTTGGGCAAAGATCTAACTAACCTGAAAGTTCAAATCTTCATCTCTGTCATTTTTGTGCTGTCGGTGAGCTAACATCCTACAAGTCCGGTGGAGCACAGCAGGTGGAACGTGGCTCTTTCACACTGAGCAGTGCTGTGCTCTTCTATGGTGTGCTTTAGGGGGGATTCTGGCCATGTTATTTGCCATGTACATGTTGCTGTTGGGGGAGATCATCAGACATTACAGCTTGGTATTTCACTGCTATGCTGATGACACCCAGTGGTATGTGTCTTGTGTCCTCAATAACAGTGCTGCTGTCCCAGAATTGAGCAAGTGACTTACAGAATGCAAAACCAGATGGTGACGAGCTGGCTTAGGCTTAATCCCTCAAAGATGGAAATATTACTGGTGGAACTGGGCTGGTCAGGTTTCAGTGGCAACAAGTGGTAGTTCCGCCCTTCCTTTATTGAATGGTGTAGCTCTTCATGCTGCGAATAGGGTGAAGAATGTGGGGGTCATTGTGGATTCCAAGCTGACTCTGGAGTTCCAGCCATTGACTTGTCCACAGTGGCTTTTATCATCTTTGTAACATCACTCAGATCAAGCGCTATCTTGAACCGGCTAATCTGGCAACACTGATACATTTAATGCTGTTTACCTTGGGTTACCCATGAGGTTGATGCATCCCTTGTAGCTAGTTCAGAGTGTGGCAGCATGGCTGGTTGCTGGGACCTCCTGGTTTGAGCACATCACATGGGTTCTCAGCTCTCTCCACTGGCTGCCAGTTCAGTGGTGCCTCAGCTTCAAGGTATGCTTGTTGACATACAAGGCCCTGCATGGTCTGGGTCCGGGCTACTTGAAAGACCTCCTGGTTTGATATACTCCTGGTCATGGCCTCCAGGCAGTGGAGGCAGACCTCCTGTCTGTCCTTAGATCTCAGCCAAAATCCTTGGGTGACAGGAAGTTTGGTGTTGTGGCTCCAGTCCTTTGGAGGTGAGAGGTCTTTCTTCACTGGCTGTTTTTACAAGATCTTTAAAAACTCACTTTTTCACTGTAGGTTTTGGCCTGTATTCATGATTTTAAATGACTTATAGCTTTGTCATCCATTGCTGTTCTAATGTATTTGTTTTATTGATTGTTAGGTGCCCACAGCCTCTGGGATTGGGCACCATATAAATAAAATTGCCTTGCCTAACATAATGCCATTAAAACATATTTTTATTTATTTTCATCCTTCTATTACTTTGAAACTTCTGAACAGACAATTCACATATTTACAGGACCTATACATCCTGGCACCAACTGTGTGCAGGCTGAATTTCAGCCTATTCTGTCCTGGAACAGATCCATTACTAAGGTGCAAAAATCATGGCTTCACATAGATGTGCCTGCTAAAGCCTAATAATACAGGTGCTATTGCACCACTATAACATATATGTACATATAGAGAGATTACATGATAGTTAAGTGTGGTGTATAGGGAAATATACCATCAAAGGGGGCTAATTAGCTCAATAACCCATGGGCCTGAAGGGCAAGTGGGTTTAATGAGCTAACTAGCCCCACAAGATGGTAGATTTCCCCATGGCACACTTACCAACATTTACTTTATATAATATATAGGGATGGCATAGGGGTGTCCAAGTCTGTATGCTTTTGCAGTCATTTCCTCATTAGGATGGTTGTCCTGGTAGTGTTTCCATAGTGTTGTGGCATTTTTAAGGGCAGAGGAAGTTGTTTCCCTATTGATTTGCCATGGTGTAGTGGCATGCTATAAAAGGAGGCGTGTTGGTGCTCATTTCTTTGATTGCACATGGTGAGTGAGCTGTTGCAGCATTTGTAGTGAGAGCAGCAGTTTGTTCAAGTTCCGCGGGGAGTGTTGCTGACACTTTGCATTTGACCTATGCGGTCTGTGGCATCTGTGTTGGGTTTGCAGTCAGAAACTGTGATTTCTGCTGTTTGGAGTACCAGGAGCAGCAGCAAAATGAAACTGAAAGCAGCATGTTTGGTTTGGAGCCTCAGTAATTGCTCAGTGTGCCTTTCCTCCCCCAGGTTGCACCTAGAAATGGCGCTGGCTCAGTGTGCCTTTCCGGTTACCAATTTTCACATAAATATAAATGCATTTATATATATAAAAACAGGGTTCAACTTAATGCCACAAAAGTAGGGACATGTGGCATTAGAGTTTCCCTAACTCCCCCCTCAAGCAACAAAAAGACAAGACCACACAAGCAATCAGAGACAGCCATCAAGTAAGACAAACAACATACAACTGTTTCTAGATGACACAAATGCAGTAGCACTGATGTGCTACTGTCATACATTTGTATCTGTGGTATGTACACTGCAAGATATACACACTCTTTTCTGGATGCAAACAGAAATCCATGATACTCAAATCACAACACTACTTGTGTCTGCAAAAGCAGAGGCCCCTGCAGTTACAGATACAAATCCATGCTACCCAAATTACAAGAGCTCTTTTGTCTGCAGAAGCACAGTCCCCTATGGGCCAGTGTTTCTATAGCCATAGGTACTCATGCACACTGTAAGGCATACACACCATTCTGGTTGCAAAAGTGCAGGACCCTAAGGGGCCTGCAGTTCTGCAGGTATAAAACATACACACTGACCTCTGACTGCAGAAGTGCAGGCCCCATGAAATCCAAGACACCCAAATTGCAAAACTACTTCTGTCTGCAGAAGTTCAGACCCCTCAGGGGCCTGCACCTCTGCAACTGCAGGTCTAAGAAATGCACCCTGTGGGACCTATACTTTCATAGCTGCAAATAGAAATCTATGATATCCAAATTGTAACAGTAGTTCTATCTGCAGAGGCATGTGCTTCTGCACCCACAGGTACTCATGAACACTGTAAGACATATACACACACACACAGTTCTGGCTGCAAAAGCACAAGCCCCTGTAAGGCCTGTACTCCTGCAGTCATAGATACAAATCCATGAAGGTAGCACATCAGCGCTACTGCATTTGTGTAATCTGGAAACAGTTGTATGTTGTTTGCCTGACCTGAAGATGGCTATCTGTGGTTGCTTGTGTGATCTTGTCCTTATGCTTCTTGGGGGGGTGGGGAGTTAGGGTTAAAATCCACAATGCCATATTTCCCTACTCTTGTGGCAGTAAGTTGAGCCCTAGCTGGTGCATTAAAGCAGTCTTTTGCAATTCATTTCCTTTCTTTTTGTGATAGTGGAATTGTATCCTCATTCAGACAGGTCCCTTTGGGACCTGCGTGAAAAGATACAGATGGGCCGGGGCCGCCTGGACCCTGCACAAAGGGAAGAGTCCATTTGCCTGTGGAAGTTCAGGGCCCTCTGGACCCTGCACATCCCTGTGGTTATGGATTCAAGGAATTTGTTACGATGTTTGGCGGGCTGTGGAAGCTCAGGGCCCTCTACAGATACAGACACACAGGGCCAAGAATCCATCTGTCAGCCAAAGTGCAGTACTCTCTGGCAGTTGCGATTGCAGAGGTGCAGGGCCCTATGCCAAGAGAAGAGTTCTCTTCACTATGTGGTTCTTGGGGAAGCGCGTCAATTCATTCCCAACAATTTGCGCCCTGAAAATCGGCTCCCAACAATACGCTCCTGTAAATTCACTCCCTTTGGCATTTTGCTCCTTGTCTTTTTGCTCCCACAAGCAATTAATGCTGTGTTTCAAAGTAGTCCAAAAACTCGCAAACAAATAGCCCAAAACTCCTTGTTTCCCTAATCCCTAATCCAAAATCAGGCATTAGCATACAAATGCCACAAATGCCAAGCACCAGAACTGAAGTAGTCCAATCTTCACTGCAGCTCGAACCTTACAGCACTGAAGCAGCTCCTGCAGTACAAAAGCTGAAGCAAGATCTGCAACAGATAAAGAATCCAGCACTCACTCTTTTACTGATGCAATGCTGTGATCATACAGAACAGCATTTACACCACCGGCTCCTCGTCTTTTTCACTCCATTAGGCAAAATTTTTCATTTTCATTTTAGTTGCATTTCAGTGTGTGATGAACATGCTGAGGGTTGTTGCTCTAATCCTAGTGTGGCTTGTTGGTGCTTCCATGGTGGTTAAGATGATTGGTGTGGAGGAGGGGGTTTTGAATGCTCTGGTCTCCCCTCACAATCCCCTGTAGGATGGAAGTGAAGTGAAACCAAATAACCAAGTAAGCGTAGATATGCTGAGTGTTCCATTTCATATTTCCAATACGGAGATAACTTCAGTGTGCCCTCTTGAACAGTGAAATGTTTTGAATATATTGTATGCATTTAATTTTATTTTAGCAGTGTAAGATAGAGAATCAGGTACATGGGCCTGTAAGCTGGTACAGACATTCAAAAGAAGTAGAAATCAAAAGAGCAGTTGTATTCCGATATAGGATGGGGGATCTTCCCAAAATGCCAGTTTTTATACTTGAGCTACGTGTTTGTGGCAGAGGCAAAGAACGTTCAGCACAATCACAAAACTGAGTGTTTGGGAGTGAAAAGACGCAGAGCGGGAAGTACAGGAGCCAATTGACTTGTATATGAGTTGTTGGGAGCGAGTTGTCGCGGTGCGTATTGATGGGAGCAAATTGTCATTGACCCGGTTCTTGGGCCCATGCATTCAACCCTGCACTTTCCTTTGCTAGGCTGGGGGTGGTGCTGCATGGCAACATCATCCCCCCCAGCATCAGTCCATCCAGCTGGCTCACTGAATTCACTCCCAAACTCAGCTCACCAGCACAGGATCACAAAGCACTACCACTGGGCCAAAGGCTAGTCCTGAACATAATGTTTCCTAATAATTTGTTTTTTAATTTTGGCCCCAAATTTTTAACATAGTCATTTTATGACTCCCTCTTATAAACATGACATATGGCATTTATAGAATACTGGTCAAAATGTAATTTCATGTCACAAGTGTGAAAACATGTTTTGGCGAGGATTTGTTTGTTATATAAATTTATTTTCAGTCCTTAGAGTGCCTGTACGGTAAACACAATAAATCCAATATAAATAATACAAACCTACTGTACAAACTACATCCACTGATACAAACATCCATCCTCTTATACAGTACTAAAAACATGAACTGTACACAATAACAGTTATGTTAAGCAGCTCGAGTTAATCAAAAGCTCTTAGAAGTAGGTAATGTTTCAGTTTCTTCTCAAACAATATTACAGATCTGGCAGTGCATATCCCTTCAGGGAGTGGGTTCCATAGGGCAGGGGCTGCAACCAAAAAAGCCTGGTCATCAGTAGCCTTTAGCACGGAAGGAGAAACAGTCAGCAAACCCTGTCCACTAGACAGTAAATCCCTGGATGAGACATGAGGAATCAGGTGATTACTGCAGTACTGGGGGCCCAGTCTGTTCAAGGCTTTAAACATCACTAATAATATCCAGAAATCAATATGCCACCTAATCCCGAACCCACATCGAGGGAGTAATATGCTCTGACCTCTGGGTGGAGGTCAGAAGTCACACTACAGTGTTCTGAACTGACTGCAGGTGATGCCATTGATCCCTGTGTAAGCCTTTATAGAGCACACAGCAGTAGTCGAAATGGGGGAAAATGAGGGCATTAACTAGAGTAGCTAGATCAGCAGACTCAAGCAATGGTCACAACCTGGAAACATTCCTGAGATTATAAAAGTAGTTCCTGACAACAGAAGACACCTGCAAAACAAATGTCAACTGTCCATCAACAACGACTCCTAGACTATGAACCTACTCTGCCACTTGAAGGTGTCCCCCAGAGAAGAAAGTGTCAGGGGCAGCGAATGGCTAATATTTCCTTCTCTGAGCCCACCACAAGTGATCCAGTCTTGGCTGGGTTCAAAGCCAACCAACTGGAAGCCATTCATATCTGATTTCCTCCAAGCATTGTTCTAATCACAGCACAAAGGACAACCCACTGGGAGCAAAAGACTCACACAGCTGGGTGTCACTGCTATGTAGATGATACCCACCCATACAGCTGGGTGACATCTGCATAACAGTGAAACTCCACGCTGTAGCATCTAATCATCTCTCCCAGCAGCAGCACACACTCCAAGAATAGATCAGGTGAACACACAGAACCTTGGGAAACACTGCTGTCCAGAGCACCCAGCCACAGTCGGCAAGAGCTGAGCACTACTGACTCTAGCCCAGTCTTGGACAACCCTCTGTGCTCCCCAAGTCTGGCCAATACCTTTGCATGATCTACAGTGTCCAATGCAGAAGTATGATCTAGCAAGAGCACAACAGATATCTCCTCATGATCCCTTGTCAGGAAGAGATCATTGCATACCATAATCATGGCTGTCTGTTGTGCTGTGCTTGCTATGAAACCCAGACTGAAGTGACTCAAAGAGGTAATTCTTATCCAGATGACTCACAAGCTGGGTTGCAACCACCTTCTCCACAACCTTAGCTAAAAAGGGAAAGTTGGAGACAGGATAAAAACTGGCAGGTATGTCAGGATCCAACAATGACTTCTTAAGGAGGGTCTTAACCACCACCCTTTTTAGGGGTAATGGCAATAACCCCTCCCAAAGAGAAACACTGACTATACCTGTCAGTACTAGAACCAACTGTCCCCACCTAGCCTTGAGCAGCTGGGTGGATGTAGGGTCCAGGACACATGTGGTGCACTGCAAACCCAAGACCACCCTGAGGACCTCCTCCTTATCCAGTGGCTGGAAGTCACTCCAGCCATTCATTGATACTCACACTCCTGTCTTTGTCCCTGCTGACTGATGACTAGATAGTGGAGGAAATCTGGTAACATATGCCAGCAACCTTGACTTTAAAGAACTCATTTAACCACTCACACCTCTCCCTGGAAACAAGTACCTTTGGCACAGATAATCTGAATGTAATAAATTGTTTATAGCATGGAAATGTGCAGCAGGGTGGTTCCTTTCCATGGCAATCACAGAAGAAAAGAAATCCTTCTTTCCACTGTGATAGCCTCCCAGTGCAGCCTCAAATGCTCCTCCAGAACAAGTCTGTTGACAACTGGCAATGACCTCCTCCACTTGAACTCTGACTTATGACCTACAACCTTCATCTGCTAGAGCTTAGATTTGAAAAAACATGTTTTATATTCATGAGGTCATGTGAAAAAATGGCTATTTTGAAAGTTTGGAGTCAAAATATTTAAAATTAAAGTTATGAGTGAACATGGAAAAATGTAAACATACGTTCATAACTTCATTGTTTTTTTTAACATTTTCACTCCAAATGTTGAATAAAGTCTTTGTATGACTCCATCTCATGAACCTGATAGGTGCAATGTTTCAAATCCTGCCCAAGAGGTGATTTTACAGAGCGACTGTGAAATCACCTTCCTGTACTGATTCGAAAAAATCCACCCACCTTGTCCATGAAGTGGGGTCCCAAAAAGGCCATGTTGAAAGTCTGGTGGAAAAATATTGAAAAATAACAAAGTTATGAGTGAATGTCATAATATTTCAATGTTGACTTATAACTTGGCCATTTTACCATATTTTTCACCAAACTGTCAACATGCCTTTTATGAATCCACCTCATGAACCCATTAGGTGACAATTTTCAAATTCCACCCAAGAAGTGATTTTTGCAGAGTGATTGCAAAATCACCCTTCAGGCCAGATTTGAGAACTTCACCTACCTTGCTCATGAGGTCGGTTTCCAAGAAGGCCATGTTGAAAATTTGGTGGAAGAATATTTAAAAATATTTAAAAATGGTAAAGTTATGAGTAAAAGTTCAAAATGCATTAAAATACATTAACTGCACTTAAATTAGTTCCTCATTTTGCAGTTGCAGTGCCTGGAGGAGGACGTCTTTCGGCTCAGAGACTGAACCTATGAGCTGGGACCCTCTTTAGGTGAGTGAAGGTGTGTGTGGGGGTGGGGTGGTAGGTGGTGAGTGGAGAGTTGGGTGGAGTGGGTGTGGGGTGTGGGAGAGAGGAAAAGATTGACCAGGGACCTTTTTCTTCTTTTCAGGTCTTTAAAAAAAAAAGATCAGCAGGGGACCATTTTCTTTTTCACAGGGGGGACAGGTCAGAGTGAGCCAAACATTCTTCTGTCATAGCACATTGTGTGTGATAGGGGAATTATTGGCTTTCGAGCTGGAAAATAGCCCCCTTGCTAAACTGGGAACCCAGGATTTTGGGGGTGCACCAAAAAGGTAATTCTGGGCTGATTTTCCAAAAACAAACTACAGAATCCAGCTAAATTGATCCCTTTTCCTAGGTTCAGTTGTTTGTTTTTTGAAAAATCATCATTTTTATGTATTTCCCATGTCTTTTGTTTAAAAAAAAAAACAAGATGGCTGCCATCATGACCCAAAATGTTTTCTCATGACAGGAAATGCAAGCAGAGAGGCAGGAGCACCAGGAACAAGGCTATGGTACTAAATTCACTTAAGTCAATAGTGGCAAAGATAAAAAAACACCCGTAGCAGCAGAGCACAGACAGGACACAAGGGTAAACTTACTTCAAGTCCTCATTTAATGTTTATTTATGTATTTATTTGAAGTCTTGGATTACAAGTACCTATGGCCCCATTCGCACTACAGCACGGTTGAGCAAGAAAATGTTTTTAAAGTGGATTAGATTTCACCGCAGGTTGTGCATTCATACTGCAACCCCTTCCTGTGATCCACATCAGGCAATGCATTTTACAGCATTCACACTGCGGCAGAGGTCCGTGCCCACTATGAACCGAATTCAGCAGCATGGAAAAGCTGCTTACCGTGATGCTTTGCGCGCTTACTTGAAGTGCATTAAAAGGATACGAGCTGGCGCGTTCACACTCTAGGTAAATCGCTTTACTTTTAAAACGGATTTCTGGAAGCATGCTCAAGCCCAGGTCTCATCAGGGTTTGAGCATGCTTCCAAAATTCTGATCTAAAAGCGGGTTATGTGCGAACGCGATCTGGGCCACCACGCATTTGAAATGGTTCAAGCGCTGAGAACCATTTCAAATGCCCCAGTACAAACGGGGCCTATGAGTCTAAAGACTCTTTTACATAGGTTCCACGTCATACACCAACAAATCACAATACAAACAACTAAGTCTACTAAAACTGTAAATTATGGATACATAAAAGTTTCAAGAGGCTGTTAGAAGGAATATAATCATAAAGGCAAAGGCTACTGAGTAACTGAAACATACATTGAATAAACTAATTGATTTGTCCCAACAAGGACTGCAGGCAGGAGGAGGCAGCCAGAAATGACTTTGTTGGTAAGGTGATAGTCAGCCATATGTAGGCTTCGTCCACAAGGTGGTGAGGGGGTAAGAGTTATCATAGGTGGGGCGGGGAGGAGAGTGGGAGGATATATGGGGGCTAGGGAGGGCAGTCACAGAGGCTGTGTGCAATGAGGTGTGATCTCAGGAGTTGCTTAAAGGGGCCCAGCATGGGTGTGTCAATGGTGCCGGCTGGAAGTCCATTTAGCCAACTGGGAGCCCTATAACTCAAAGACCGTTGTAAATGTAAATGTAAATAGTGCAAATAACATACACAACATGAGAGCAAGCAACATGAGAGAGCTGCTAATGTTTCACTTGACTGCTGCCAAGCATCATCATCATGACAAAACATTAATTTTACAAAAAGAAAGCACTTGTGAAAGCAAACGTTTGGTGTATCAAAGGGTTATCCTAAAACCCTACTAAGCATACTCAGAAGCAAAATGTCGAAGCCTTATAACTTTAGAACCGATTAAAATGTTTTCACGAAAACCTTCAAAATGCACACCCTTGGCACAGGCCCCTTCAAGTTTCAGAGCAAAATTCCATACCATCTATGCTGTAGGTTAGAGAAAAAAACAGCAAAAAACAGCAAAATCTGTAGCTTTTTCTGTAAATGCGACACATCTGGGTCTCATGAACCAGATAAGTACCTGTCACAAAACTTCCCACATCTTGAAAACTTGCCATCTGGACAATGCATGACAAATCTGGGGGCAATTTCATCAAATACTGTCAGGTTGTTAAAGTACAAAGTTAAGGCTTTAACATTAAACACTGTATTCAACCCTTACTATACTTGTGCTATTGCACAGGTATAACATATATTCTTAAAAACTGCAGTAATGCTCCACTTAGAGTTCAAGTTAATGCCACAAAATTGGGGAAATGTGTCATTAGGGTTTCCAACCCGAACTCCCCACCCAACCCCTCAAGCAGCAGCAAGGCCCAGAGCAAGAAGGCTAGGGAAGAGAAACCTAGCTGGGCGAGCAAGAAGGTCATGGAAAAGGTAAGGAGAAAAAGAGCTGCCTTTAGCAGGTACAAAAAAAACAGGGAGGGTGGAGGACAGGGAGGAGTAACTGAAGGAATCAAAGGAGATGACAAGGGCAGTAAGGGCAGCCAAGGTGTCTAAGGAGCTTAGGCTGGTGCAGGGCATTAAGAAGGGGGAGAAGGACTCCTTCAGGTACATCAGGGAAAAAAGGAGCTGTAAGGACCATATAGTATGGATTAGGAAGAAGAGGGGGTGGGTGGAAGCAGGGGGTGATAGGGCAGAAGCGTTAAACAATTACTTCTGCTCTGTATTTACTAAGGAGAAGGAGGTGTGATATCCAAGGGGGGGAGACAAAGCAGGAATGGAGGGGAAGGAGGTAACAGATGAGGAAATCATGGAGGGCAGGGTTCTGGAGGGGTTGAGGGCACTGAGTGTGGATAACGCACCAGACCCAGATGGCATCCACCCCAGAGTACTGAAGGAGCTGGCAGAGGTCCTCCTGGCGGGACGTTTGGCAGACCTATTCAATGCCTCACTACACTCAGGGTGTGCACCTCAGGATTGGAGGATGGCTCATGTGGTGCCCTTCAACAAGAGTGGCCCCAAGGATGAACCAGGGAACTACAGACTGGTGAGCCTCACATCCATCGTGGGTAAGTTGATGGAGACTATCCTGAAGGAGATGGCTGGTGTCCCTCCTGTAGGCCAAAGGGCTGCAGGACAGCAAACAGCATAGCTTTGTAAGTGGCAGATCCTGCCAAACCAACCTGGTGGAGTTCTATGACTGGGTAACTAGGCAACTGGATGGAGGCCATGCAGTGGATGTCCTGTACCTGGACTTCAGTAAGGCATTTGACTCAGTGCCACATGGGAGGCTGGGAAGTGAGTTAGAAGGCACGGGGTGGGTGCAAAGCTGGTGAGATGGGCAGGGAACTGGCTTCAGGGAAGGCAACAGAGGGGGGTGGTGGTGGATGGGGAGCTCTCATCCCCAAGGGTAGTGACAAGTGGTGTTCCACAGGGCTCGGTGTTGGAAGCAGTATTGTTTGGGGCATTCATTGCAGACATATCATTCGGCATCAAGAGCAAGACCAGTCTGTTTGCTGACGACATCAAGATGGGAGCAATGGTGGACAACCTAGGGGGGTGGCAGGGGTTGCAGGATGATCTAGCAAAGCTGGAAACCTGGTCGGACACCTGGCAACTGGGGTTCAATGCCAAAAAGTGCAAGATGCTGCATTTTGGGGTGAAAACCCCCAATGAGGATTTATCAGCTGGGGGAACTGCAGCTAGCCAAGACAGAGGAGGAGAAGGATCTGGGGGTGCTCATTTGGGGATCAATGAACAACTTGGCACAATGTAGGAAGGCAGCTGCAAAAGCCAACAAAATGCCAGGTTGCATTGCAAGGGGTATATCCTCGAGGAGGTAGGAGGTGATTCTGCCACTGTATAGATCGTTAGTTAGACTGCACCTGGAGTACTGCATGCAGTACTGGCACCCATATCTGAAAAGGGACATTAATTTATTTGAGGGGGTGTAGCGCAGGGTGACAAAGAGGATCCAGGGGCTGGGGGACTTACCATATGAGAGGAGGCTGATGGAGTTGAACATGCACTCGCTGGAGGAGAGGAGGGACAGGGGGATATGATTGAAACCTTCAAGTACATGAAAGGAATAAACAAGACAGGTACAGAGGGGCTGTTCAAAGTAAGGGAGGGGAGGGACACCTGGGGCCATGATATCAGACTGGAGAGAGAGGAAGGTTCAGGAGGGAGATGAGGAGACACTTTTTTATGGAGAGGGTGGTAGCTGGGTGGAATGCATTACCGGTGGAAGTGGTATCCAGTAGAACAGTGGGCTGCTTCAAAAGGGGCTGGGACAGGGCAAGTGGGAGGGTTAAGGGAGGGGGAGGATGAGAGAGAGGGGCAGCTTCAGAATAAGAGGTGCTAGTTGCACATTTGAGCAGACTTGATATACCACTAGGCCTTTCTCTGCTGGTGAATTTCATATGTTTGTAAGCAGCAAAAGGAAAAAACATTAGCCTTTTGGGTCTCTGGAGTCTTGGCAAATCAGTGGTGGGGTCTTCCACAGAATCAGTCATAACTTTCTTTGGCCCTGCATGAAGCAGATCACTCATAAGCTTCTTTGCATATTGCATTGAGCATAATGTTCTTAAAGCAGGGTCTTGCGGGCTTTGGCAAGACAGCAAATCAATAACATCTTTCTTCAGAAAGGGCACTGTAGGCTATGCATGAACCTGAAGATCATTTCATAACTTTCTTTGCACGTGGCATCGAACATGATGTTCTTCATGTAGGGTCCTGCCAGCCCTGGGCAAACCAGCAAATCAATAACTTCTTTCTTCACGTAGGGCCCTTTGGGTTATGCATGCACCAGGAGATCACTCATAACTTTCTTTGCATGGGGCTTAAATCAGGAGATTAATCAAAGGCCCCTGACCTCTAGCTGGTCCTTGGGTTACCAAACTAGGGTCTGGAGAAAGAGGGTGGTCCAAGCTGATGTCACTAGATTCTGCTTCACAGTAGTCTTCAACTCAACTAATGTCACTGGGTTCCAGAACTACTAAGTAATTAAAAAATGCATATTGGGTGGCAAAAACTGCATTTATACGGGGCCCTAAACATAGAAACATAGATGATGATGGCAGAAAAACACCAACAATCCTCCAAGGTCTTGCCATCCCCATACTTCCTCCCATTCCCCTCGCAGCTTCTGCCACCCTAAGCAACCACTATACCCTTCATTCTAGCTCAACTGTGCTTGAACCCACCAACTGTTTTAGCACCCACCACTTCGACAGGCAGTGTGGTCTACAGAAGAAAAAAAAAAGGACTTTTTCAAAACAAACACGCAAAACAATACACTTGGGTGGGGTAAATATACTTCACACATGCCCTAATTAACAATTATATTAAGAAACGTAAACATCAGAGTTTATGTTGCCTTTTAAGTAACAGTATGTGTTGGTCATCATGTAGTTATTTTAGCAGTAATGTACGTCTAGCAAAAAACACCAATTTATCAGTTTTAGTTTTCATTTTCTTTCATTCCTGAAGTGACACATAAGTGTGAAGTTTCCAAAAGTTCCTGTTCCCATGCAATGCTAATCATCACAAAAATGAAATCTCTTGCTGTGGTGCAGTGCTGTTAACCATCAGATACTTGCTTGCACCATCGCAATAGAAACACAGAACATACAGTAAGCTGCACATAGATGAAGACCAAGGGCCAGATATTCAAAACTTTGCCCCGGGGCTAAATTAGCACTACCCGGTGGGCAAACTTAGCATGGAGCAAAAAGCAAGCTATATTCAAAAGGAATAGACCGCTGCAAAACCAGCTGAATAAAGCAAGCAAAGGAAGCCGGGCAAACAGGGCCAGGAGTGCAGGGCAAAAATAGCCTAGGAATAAGACAGCACTGAATATAGCAACAGGGAAACGCTCACTGCTACTGCAGCTCATTAGACCCTGGAGAAAGCCAGTGTTGCAGGTGGAGAACATTGTGTGTGATTGCACAGAGATGTCTGACATCTACTGCAAACAATGATGTAAGCCACACACTGCAGAACTGTGCTATGCTGAAGTGAGGTTTGCCGGTGCAACCTTAGTGCACAGTGCTGCTAACACATTAACACGGTGCAAACCCAGATTAGCCGGAACAACAAGGAGCTATATTCAAAGCTTCCATGCAAATGAGCCTACTTAGGTAATCTGTGGGCAAACAGGTACATTTGCATCTCATTAAGTGCTGTAGCATACATTACCAAGCAGTTTGCCCGGTGCTACTGCATGGAGCACAAAGCTACTCCTTTTGGTCGGAATGGAAGTATAGGCTGGACACTGCAGGCCAAGGCATACCCACAGCATCCCCTGTTGGTCAGAATAGAAGTACAGGCTGGAAACAGCAGGAACTGTGTGCTGCTAGGCACAGTCGGTGCATACATACCTCACAACCCCTTGTCTCCTGAATCAGGGACAAGGCTTAAACAAATCAGGGACAAAGGCCCAAATCCAGGAACACAGTTTCAAAATTGGTGATATCCACTCAGGAAGCTAGCAGAATAAGGGATCGGTGTAGAATATATTTCCTGAAGAATAAGAAGTCTGCAACTTTACTGGTTGACATAGGTGTATTCTTGCAATCCCCACTGTTTAGTCACAGGAACACACATTTTAGGAGGGACAGAGTAAACGTTTGAGGTGAACTCAGGGACAGTTGAGAGGTATGCTGTTCTGTCACATAAACACTCGCTGTATGAGGGACAGAGGAATATGTGGAGGCTAAATCAGGGACCTCCCTGAAAAGCAGGGACAGTCAGGAGGTATGGGTACATACAACGCACTCATGCATATGTGTGCCTGATACACACAAGTGACCCTGGTAGTCCAGTGGTCCCCCAACCCCCCAGCACAACTCCTGACCCATTCACAATAAATTCAAAATTGATTCCCTGGTAGTCTAGTGGTCCCCCACCCTCCCTGCATGACTCCCAACCCATTCACAATCGAATTAAAATGAATTTCCATGGTAGTCTAATGTCCCCCACCCTGCATGACTCTCGACCCATTCACAATAGAAATAAAATTAATTTCCCTGGTGGTCTAGTGGTCCCCCACCCCCCTGCATGACTCCCGACCTGTTCATAATAAACATAAAATTAATTTCCTGGTAATTCTAATGGTCTCCCCACCCCCTGCATGAATCCTGACCCATTTGCAATAAAATTAAAAGTCATTTCCATGGTAGTCTAGTGGTCCCCACCCCCTCCGCATGACTCCCAACCCATTCACAATAGAATTAAATTTATTTCCCTGGTAGTCTAATGGTCCCCCACCCCTGCATGACTCCGACCTGTTCATAATAAACATAAAATTAATTTCCCTAGGTAATTCTAGTGGTCCCTCCACCCCCCTGCATGAATCCTGACCCATTTGCAATAAAATTAAAAGTCATTTCCCTGGTAGTCTAGTGGTTCCCCCACTCCCAGCACAAATCCAGACCCCATGCACCGTAAAGAACAGACTGTTCCCTGGTAGTCTAGTGGTCCCCCAACCCGGCAGTGACACCCCCGCTCAGCCCAGGAACAATCTACAAACAAAGCCGGCAACCAGCTCAGTCCTCCTCTCACCACCATAGCCGGCCGCCCCACTGAGAGTGCAGATAGGCTCATTCGTGCCTCAGTCGATGATCCATGGTGATGAGAGGAGGGCTGAGCCATCACCAGCTCTGTTCATGAATGTTCCTGGGCTGAGCGGGCTGTCACTGAGGTGGGGGACCACAGACTACAGGGAAATCGTTTGTATGGTGCTTGGGGTTGGGATTCATGTAGGGGGTGGGGGACCACTAGACTACTCAGGAAATTAATTTAAATTTTATTGCAAATGGGTCAGGAGTTGTGCAGGGGTGGGGGACCACTAGACTACCAAGGAAATTTATTTTATTTTATTGTGAATGGGTCGAGTCATGAGGGGTGGGGAACCACTAGACTACCAGGGAATTGATGATTAATTTTATTGCAAATGGGGTCAGGATTTGCAGGGGGGACCACCAGGAGATTACTGTACTACCACAGCTACAGGGGTCCACGATATGGGGGAGGGGCACCGCCGCATTGCCATCAGCTTTTTTTCAGCGGTATCTAGTGCAGTGCTACAGGTTGCACTAATTCCTGTTGCGTGGCACTATACCTTTGAATATGCTGCGCTGCTGGCATTCATGGGTGCTCCCCTAACCCCGCCCCTGCATACCATTATGTATTAGTGTTGACATTACCACACAGCACCGGAGCTAATAGGGCTTTTGAATGTTGCAGCCTCGCACAAATCCAGCGCTATTCCAGCACTATGGTTTTGCGCTAGGCACAGTGGTTTGAATATCTGGCTCCAAGGGTCTATCCAGTCTGACCATAAAGAGTTTCCTATCTATTCCTCAACTTACCATCTTAAAGGGGGTTTTAGCCTAATGCCTACCCCAAACCCTCCCCCATTCCCTAATCCTCCCACCTCCCTAGCTGCTCCTGTTGGAATTATCAGCTCTGTCTGTCTGTCCCAGCTGTTTTTAAACCTGTTTATAGTCTCTGCCCACGCCACTTCCACAGGTAATCTGTTCTGTGGCTTCAGCATCCTCTCAGTGAAGTAAAGCATCCTCATGTTTCCCCTGAAGTTTCCACTGACTAGCCTTCATTCAAGACCTCTTGACTGCACTGCTGTTCCTGGTGAACAGGACCTCACTGTTCACTTTATTGATCCATCTTAGGAACCTGTATGTCTCTATCACATTGCCCCTCTCCCTGATGGCCTCTAGCGTAATAAGCACCTCCAGTCATTCCTCAGTGAATCTGACCTGTTGTCTATGGATCATCTTTGTGAACCTGTGCTGTGCAGTCTCTAGACTATCCCTGTCATTTCTTAGGTGTGGACTTCAGAACTGGGCATTGTACTCAAGGCAAGGACTCACCAGGGACCTGTACAAGGGCAACATCACCTCCTTCCTCCTTGCAAATCCTCTCCCAGTGCATTCCAGCTTCCGTGTTGCTCTGATGTATGCTTTGTTCCACTGATTAGATTGTTTGAGGGCATCACTATTGATATTTCAAGGTCTGTTTCCTCAAGTTTTGACCAACCATATCCCCCTCTCCGATCCAGTACTCAGTATGTGGGTTCTTCTTCCCTATGTGTATCATTTTGCACTTTTGGCATTGAATCTTTATTTCCATATTTTGGACCATTTCTACAGCTTCTCCAGGTTCCTTCTTAGCTCCCTCACTCTTTCCTGATGGTCTGTCCTGCCACATAGTTTTGTGTCATCCACAAAGAGACACATCTTGCCCTGGATACCCTCCTTTGTGTCACTGTTGAATATACTAAACAGCACTAGTCCCAGGACAGACCTCTGCTGCACCCTGCTTGTGACCCCTTCATCCTCTGAGTTCACCCCATTAGCTATCACTCTCTGTTTTCTCTCCACAACCAGTTTTATACTCATCTTATCAAGTCTCTCTCTATTCCCAGGTCTTCCAGCTTCCTCGGCAGTCTCCTATGTGGCACCAAGTCAAAGGCTTTGCTGAAATTTAAATAGGGTAAATCTACCCCTCCCCCATCAAATAGAGTCTCTTTATGACATATTTTTTGCCTTTTGCTCCTGATTTACTCCTTAGTATGAAATACCCTTGTGACCCAGTCAAAAAACTACTACTAGTTTGGACTGGCATGACTTTCCCACCACAGATACATGCTGCTTATTGTCCTGTAACCCATTTTCCTCTAGGTAGACTACTATGCTTTCCTTGGCCAGGGTCTTCATCAGCTTACCTGCAATGGAGGTAAGACTGGCCAGTCTATAATTTCCAGGGTCTTTCCTGTCTCCCTACCTTATGGAGCAGAACCTCATCTGCAGACTTCCAATTCTCCTAGCACCATACCAGTCTCCATGAGCATCTGAACAGCTCAGCTAGGGGTTCAGACAGGTCTGATCTCAGTTCTCTAACCACCTTCAGGTGTTAGCCATACAGTCCCAATATAAATCCAGTATGTTTTGTCAGAATATACCCTCAATGTAAGATATTTTTTAAATACTGTGACTGGTGGCCATCTTTAATGACTTGAGTCACTGATTGCAAAAATAGCTATTAAAGCTGTTTTTTTAAATATCTGAGGGGATTTAAATGCACTGATAATGAATTTATGGATATCAGAAATATGTTTTGCTGAAAAAACTGTACAATGAAATATTTTATTAACTAACAAATACTGCTGCTTTAAAAAGATGGAGAAGTGTACTGGACCCAAAATGGATGCCTGTGGAACTCTTGAGTGGATAAGAATGCAGTACAGAGCATTGGGTTTGGGGCGAGGCTTTTTACGGATGGCACTAATATGGGAGGAGAAGTTGAGGCTTCAGTCTAGCTAGAGCTGTGCAAGTTTGAGATTCTGCTTCCACCAGAAATGTGAAGAATTTTAGAAAGTCCACCTAATTCTGCAAATTCCCTTCCGAAGCAGAATTTCACAATTCCAACAGAGATTTTTTTTTACAAAAAACATGGAATAGTATTCTGCAGTTGACATGAATTTCAGATTCATTTTCTGCAAATCATGGAATGATATTTCATAGATTTCATAATACTAACATAGAAATGCTTTGCAGAAGTCTGCACAATTAAAAAGACATTCCAAAAATAATTTTGGAAGAGGAATTGCCTTTCCGTACATATTCTGCCAGTGGAATTCTGCATTCTGCACAGCTTTGCATCCAGCCACACACTAAGGTACTTCATTTATTTATTTCTTTCTTTATTTAGAATTCTTGGCCAGGTGAGGTACACTGATCCATAGCTCATTTCTATATGTGACCTGGCAGAAGAATATGGGTGGGATTTTCACACAGCTGCCCCCGTTTTATGTACACAGCCACCTGACATCCACTCAGATAGTAAGACTACCTACAAGGTGGTCTAACATCTGGACATGATCATCGCAACCTGCATCCCGAAAATGACATGTGCATAGAGGATTGTGTATGTGCAAGCATACACAACAAGGCAGTTACGATCGAGAGGTTTCCGTGGTAACCTGAGACCTCGAGAGCGTAGCTCGAGAGGTCCGTTACACGGAAACCTCTAGATCGCAAAACTGCCTTAGTTTAGGTATGTCGCTCATACACAATCTTTATAGTGTATGGGCAACCATAAATACCACTCGTGAACACTCGGGGGAGCTACTTCTCAATGTCTGCCCGTAAGTGCCGCCTTCCGTGTTGCCGTCGCACCGCTCTGTGCGCCTCTGCCCGAATGGCCTTCGATCTTGTTGTGTGCTGCACGGTGGCGCACTGGGTGCAGCACAACAAGATCATGACGCACGAGTGAAGGACAACAACGCTGTTCCAGGCATGGATTTCCATGCGGAACAGCGTTCCACCACACACTATATCTAAATTAGATGCATGCATTATTTGTTTTGCCAGAAAAAGTGACAAGTGTCGCAGCTGCTTTGGTATGTTTCTAAATACATTGCAAGCATCCCAATGCATTTACCTGTACGCTTCACTTGTCTGAAATACAGACATGAGTGCTGGGTCCATCATTTTGAAAATCCCCCCATGTGTTCACATCTAATAAACAGGCAACTGACTGTTGTATTTATTGTTGTGTTAGTAATTGCTTTCTACTATCATAATAAAATACTTGTTTGTGTAGTGAAACAAATGGGTTTTAACTTTTGCTGTTCACACTGCTGGTAAAAATGAATTAAATGGAATTCTGGTATTGTGATGTCAGAAACTGCCAACTACTGAGGAGCCCAACGTATTTCAATGAAAAACTAAATATTTGTTTCTATCTTTGTCAAAAGAAATAGACACTTTGTTCAGCAATAAACCATTCCTTTTATACGTTTGCACTACTGTAGGCCATCTGTATGATTTTACAATTTTGTTAAACAGTAACTGGCTTCTCTTTTCTTCTTCCCAAACGAAATGGAAATGTCACCTGCTAAATCATGACAAATGATCACAGGTTATGAAAAATCACATATTTCTTTCAAATCTATAATATTTAAGTGGAATAATGTTTTACTTCAATATAAAAATCTGAAAACAAATTTGCAGTTTCCCACTGAAGTACACTGCCAGCCTTGCCAGTGAACATTTTCTGACTTCATAATACAAGGATTCAGTTGGATTCCTTTCTACTCATATTTGTTTTTTTTCAATAAGAGTTTTTATGTTCAAGAATAATCAATAAATGCAAACAAATTAATTTACAATTAAAATATCATTACATGCAGATCATCTATACCATCAATAATTGGTATAATATTTAAACTGGAAAAATAGACATAAAATTATGAAAAGATAAATAAAGAAATGAATAAAAATTAACAAAATTATTACCAAGGCATCTCAAGGCCCCAAACCTCATGCATCCTTATTAAGCACATGCTCCTTAAGGCAAAATGACTTACACAGGGTTGCACAGTATGCAACAGGCAGTTGTGGGATTCAAACCCAGGTCTACTACTGTAGGTCTCCATGTTCACAGCTTGGTGCTCTTATCTCTAGGCTATACTGCCTCCTTAAGGTAGGAAACATCTTTAAGGAAGTTATCCATCCAAGGTCATGAAGATAGGGGGCCAGATTTTCAAATGTATTTGATCGCCACAAGCCCCAGTGTAACAATGATATGGCGTATAGGGCTTGTGGGAATCTAATGGGATTTTCTATCCCATACAGCAATTGCCACAAGTTAGACCAACTTTTTCTGGTCTAACTAGCAGCAATTCTGGGGCCTGTTTTACAGAGCTTGCACCAAATATTTGGCACAAGCTGCCGTAATTCATGAAAACTATCACTACTGTGCCCCAGATTGTAAAATTGGGCTCAGTTGCAGCAAAGGATTTGGCAACACTGCCAGAACCAAAGTGTCATGGTGTAGGGCTGGACGCAAGCCCTGTGTCATGTTTTGAAAACCCTGCCCAGGGTTTTTATTAGGGGCGCTGACCTTCAGTTCTGAGCATGCAGGGCCATAACTCTATTTTGAGTTAAAATTGTTATTGTTTTCCAAAAAGAGAAAAGTGAAGTACATATATAAATTTAAACACAAGACAGGCATCATATACACCAGTTAAGTTTTTTCCCCCTTCTTTTTCCCTCCCATTGCCAGTCCTGGGCATCCCTCAGGCATCCCCAGCTTATCCCAACTAGTCTGAAACCCCCCTCACCCTAGGTCCCCCCAGAACCCAGACCTAGCACCCTGTTCCACCAATTCCCCCCCCCAGGCTTGTTGGTGATCTGGTGTAGGCCGGAGGATATCAGGACCTGGTTAGGCAGGGTCTGACAGTGGGCGTGGGGCTAGCATGCCATTGTCTCCTCAGGAGCCGGTGAGTTTTCCTTGTTTCCCGGTTCATAAGCGTGATCCCCATAGAGGTGCAGGCATGCAATGACACTCAGCGTGAGCCACTCATGCTCCAGTACCCTGCTAATGAGCGTCCGCCATTGCCTCCACCCCTTACGTGCACAATCCTGGCTTTGGCACCCCCAGTCTCCACTGGGAGTTGCTGCTGTGGTGGGATCACAAGCCCACCCTCCCCAGGAGAGGAGAGCTGTCCTCCAGATGCTCAATCCTCTCCTCCCTGGCTGACCCCTGGCAACCCAAGCTCGTTCCCAACCTCAGGTTGCCGACGTGGCATGAGGTGTGGCATCCAGCACCACCAGGCCAGCTTCAGTTACATTTTTTAAATACACAAATTTGGTGAGTGAGATTCACACAACAAACAATAAAGCTAGAATTAAATTATAGTTTACAAGATGACCTTTCTATATTAAACACATTTTAGTCCACAATTTTTAACACGTTGCTAGTTTTCCTCCCCAAACTTCTTTACCCCTTTTTTATTTTATTATACTTGCAATTTTTGTAAGAAAGAAGACCACATGTCTGTAAAAATGTTTTCTTTATTGATCAGGATGTGGCTGATTCTTTCATTGTTTGCTGTCATGTTCATGTAGTCTAGCCACACTGTCAAGGTCGGAATTATGTAAGATTTCCAGTGTTGTAAAAGTAGTCTTTTCCCTCCAAGTGATGCAGCAAGAACCCATAATCCAGGGCCAGAACTCTTGAGTGACGGATTAACAAGTGAGTTACGAAAGTCCTGCCCCATCACAAGTGGTAGGTAGGTAGGTAGGTAAGTAGGTATTCTTTATTGTTCACTCTGACAAGATTATTACAAATAAATAGAACATCACATACAAACAGATATATAGACATACTGTAACAGGGTGCCCCTGTTATGCTTTAATAATGTGCATAAAGAACCCCCCGTCCCCCATTTTTACATTCGCTTGCGTGCATGCGCAAGGAACGTTTTGGGAGAGTAGCACACTTTGGAGGTGTGCCTCTCCTGTTGAATCCACTGCTCCATTGAGCAGGTGTGTCGGTCCTGCACCAATGGGTGTGGGAGCTGTGTATGACAGCGTGGGTCTTCGCTTCAAAGAAAAACACCGCTATCATACACAGCGCTGGTAAGCCTCACCCCCAAAGCTTTGGTGCCACACTGGAGCCCACCCAGCGTGACAAACATCCTGGGTCCTCTGCTGACGGGGGTGCCCAATCCCCGTGGGCTCCATGTCCCCCAAAGGCCCCATAAAAGCTTTGGTGCCACGCTGGGCAAACATCCGCGTCGTCTGCCGACAGGGGTGCCCAATCCCGTCGGCTCCACGTCCCCAAACGCCCCCTAAAGCTTTGGTGCCATGCTGGAGCCCACCCAGCGTGGCAAACGTCCGCGTCTTTTTTTTTTTTCAACCTGAAAAGCAAAAACGGTCCCACATAGTCTCCCAGCCCCTCCCCAACCTGCACCCACCCACTGCGCACCCGCCTCCCCACACCCCCCTCACCCCATACTTACCTCCGGAGCTCGGCGCGACGATCATCGCTGGATCGGGAACACGTCTGCACTCTTCAAAGCCGACCGCGAACTGAGGAAATGCCGGTAAGCTGTATAATGGGCTAGATAGGGGGTTTTCAACTTTATTGCATATCTCAGATTTGAATTTACCAAATTTTCCAACATGGGATTTTGGGACCCTTCTCATGAATGATGTCATTGTCATGGTGTTATTCAGGCCCGAAGGGTGATTTCGCAGTCACTGCACAGTCACTGCGCAAAATCACCCTTTGGGCCCAAATAACACCATGACAGTGACATAATTCATGGGAAAGGGTCCCAAAAACCCCATGTTGAAAATTTTGTGCAAAAATTCCTAAAAATGACTGTTTTACGAGCATGCATTGCGCAGTTCCTACGCAGGCTCGTAAGTTCGCAAATTTTCAATATTTTCACTCCAGATTTTCAACATTGCCATTTTACCACACCTCCTTATGAGCAGTACAGCTGTCATTTTTCACATCCTGCCCAAAACGTGTTTCCGCCCATGTAGCGCACAATGGCTCAGTAGGTGTGCGAAATCAATGTATGGGACACATTAAGAAAATCACCATGACACTGTTCATTAGCAGAGATCTTAAAATGGCTATGTTGAAAATTTGGTGAAAGAATTCCTAAAAATGACTGTTTTACAAGCATGCATTGCGCAGTTCCTACACACGCTCGTACGTTTGCGAATTTTCAATATTTTCACTCCAGATTTTCAACATTGCCATTTTACCACACCTCCTCATGAGCAGTACAGCTGTCATTTTTCACATCCTGCCCAAAATGTGTTTCCGCCCATGTAGCGCACAATGGCGCAGTCGGTGTGTGAACTCAATGTATGGGACACATTAAGAAAATATCAGTGACACTGATCATGAGCAGAGGTCTTAAAATGGCTGTGTTGAAAATTTGGTGAAAAAATTCCTAAAAATGACTGTTTTACAAGCATGCGTTGCGCAGTTCCTACGCACGCTCGTACGTTTGCGAATTTTCAATATTTTCACTCCAGATTTTCAACATTGCCATTTTACCATACCTCCTCATGAGCAGTACAGCTGTCATTTTTCACATCCTGCCCAAAACGTGTTTCTGCCCATGTAGCGCACAATGGCGCAGTCGGTGTGTGAACTCAATGTATGGGACAAATTAAGAAAATCTCAGTGACACTGATCATGAGCAGAGGTCTTAAAATGGCTGTGCTGAAAATTTGGTGCAAAAATTCCTAAAAATGACTGTTTTACGAGTCTGCGTTGCGCAGTTCCTACACATGCTCGTAAGTTTGCAAATTTTCAATATTTTCACTCCAGATTTTCAACATTGCCATTTTACCACACCTCCTCATGAGGAGTACAGCTGTCATTTTTAATATCCTGCCCAAAACATGTTTCCGCCCATGTAGCGCACAATGGCGCAGTCGGTGTGCGAACTCAATGTATGGGACACATTAAGAAAATCACAGTGACACTGTTCATGAGCAGAGGTCTTAAAATGGCTGTATTGAAAATTTGGTGAAAAAATTCCTAAAATTACTGTTTTATGAGTGTTCATTCTGGCTCTATACCTGCACGAAATGTTTCGCGAATTTTCAATATTTTCACTCCACATTTTCAACATTGCCATTTTACCACACCTCCTTATGAGCAGTGCAGCTGTCATTTTTCACATCTTGCCCAAAACGTGTTTCCGCCCATGTAGCGCACAATGGCACAGTCAGTGTGCGAACTCAGTGTATAGGACACATTAAGAAAATCACAGTGTCACTGTTCATGAGCAGAGATCTTAAAATGGCTATGTTGAAAATTTGGTGAACAAATTCCTAAAAATAACTGTTTTACGAGCGTGCGTTGTGCAGTTCCCACGCACGCTCGTAAGTTTGCGAATTTTCAATATTTTCACTCCAGATTTTCAACATTGCCATTTTACCACACCTCCTTATGAGCAGTACAGCTGTCATTTTTCACATCCTGCCCAAACTTGTTTCCGCCCATGTAGTGCACAATGGCGGAGTCGGTGTATGAAATCAATGTATGGGACACAGTAAGAAAATCATAGTGACACTGTTCATTAGCAGAGGTTTTAAAATGCCAATGTTGAAAATTTGGTGAAAAAATTCCTAAAATGACTGTTTCTCGCGCGTCGTTGCACAGTTCCAGCGTCGTGGGTTTGCAAATTTTCAATATTTCCACTCCAGATTTTCAACATTGCCATTTTACCACACCTCCTTATGAGCAGTACAGCTGTCATTTTTCACATCCTGCCCAAAACGTGTTTCTGCCAATGTAGCGCACAATGGGGGTAACAAAAAGGTCATGCTGAAAATTTATTGTGCAAATACCAGCAATCGCACAGGGCATTAGGGTAAAGCACCATACGTGCCAAACACCACTGCAAATACCTGCAAGCGAACGTTCGGCATTGACAAATGCTTGGTCTTATTCACTTTATTCTGTCCTCTTTCTTTTTCTCCCTATCATTTCTTTTCTTGTCAGGGTGGCCAACCTGACAATCTATTTACTTTGTCTATCCCTGTTCCTTTACCAAAAACCCTGATGTATCCACTCGCGCTGAAAGTGTTTCTAAAATCATATTTATAGCGCATGTAGTGCTTAATGTTTTAAAATAAATATTTCTTGCCTGCTGCCCGGGATAGCGCTTAATAGCGCTTAGTCAGTGAGCTCCCAAATGGGAGAATGTCTCGGAGTGCACGCCGCGCTGTAAAATAATAGACTTTGGAGCAATAATGATGCTGCTAGCTGCTCCAAGGCCCCTTTCATAACCACTGCTGCTTGTATCAGAGCAGGATGCTCCGTAGCACTGTTACCGCATGCCACCATTTATTTCAATGGTCCGAGTGAGAGCCGAGCAATAGGCTCTCATTAATAAATGTAGCCGCAGGGGGTGGCAAAAAGAAACAATTCTGGGGACACAAAATGAACACTATGGGCAGAAATAGTGTTATAAGTCCCGTAGTGTTCACATGAAAGAAAAACAAGGGATCTAAATGGAAAACAGCCCCAAAATGTGTTACGGGGCTGTTTTAATTGTAATGAAGCTGCAAGAGCAGAACCGGAGCAGAAGAGTGCTCTGACTAGGAAAGCAGCGAGCGCAGCTAAATATAGAAGCTTAAGTAAAGTGTGAAAGGAGACACTAGAGGCAGAAAAAGGAAATATAAGCCCCATAGTGTCCAAATTTAAAATACAATCAACGAGGTTGTTGATTAATGGCCCAGAGTTTAAGAAGCTGGTAGCTGTTGGTGAAATGGGCCAGAATGAAATGTTCTGCCGATGGCTGATATTTCAGCCATCGGGAATAAAAGAAAAACCACACAGAAGTTAGGAAATGCCTGAGAAAGGATAATAAAGATGATGTGTGGGTTTAAAGCATCTCTCTAGGGTACAGACTTGTGTTATATGCTGACCTGATGTAAATGAATGCATTTTTCTGATGTCACAAAAGTTTCAGTTTCTTACAGTATTTTAAAACCTTTCACTTCATTACTGTGGCTATAAATGGGAGAGGATAAGGAGCACGCCTTTCATCTTTCTGTCATTTATTAGTTTACAGGATATTGTGAATATTAGACACTGTAAAGTAAACACTTTATTTTCTTGTACCTGGAGTCTTGCATCTTGGGTCCTGCTTATGAGCTGGCCGACCCAGGAATGACAGTATTTATACAGATAGGTCATTATGTCATCAGTTAGGAGAGGAGTTACTAGTCCCAAAAGGAGACAATATAAAGCCCCTGCTGATAGGCTGAGTTAGAGAGTAAGGTGGAGGAGTGTTCAGTAGGTTTCTGGACACCGAGCAAGAAGGAGCTTGTTGGAGAAAGCTATTACTGTTAAAAGAGAAAGACAGGAATCGAAAGGATATGATTTCCCTGTTGTGGTGTGATGGACTAACACCTTTAATTTTTCTTTCTGTGAAGTAACAGTGCTTTCTTTTTTTGTTTTTGTTTACTATTTTGAATTTTTTTATTTGCTTTGGACTTTGAGAAAATAAAATGATAAATGCATTAATTTGCATTTTTTATGCACTATAACATCTGTCTCAGTGTCTGTCATTGATCTCATGCTTCTACACATACATGCAGGGAGGCAGGGAATTACAGACCAGTCAATCTTACCTCAGTAGTGGGCAAGATTATGGAGGCACTCCTTAAGGAAAGGATAGTGCAACACCTGGAATCCATAGGAGCACAGGATCCAAGACAGCATGGGTTTACAACAGGAAGGCCCTGTCAAACTAATCTCATAGATTTCTTTGACTGGGTAACCAGAGTGGTGGACCAAGGGGTAGCAGTTGATGTTGCCTACCTTGACTTCAGCAAGCTTTTTCATACTGTTCCACATAGAAGATTGATTAATAAGCTGGGTAGGCTCGGGGTGGGTCAGAAGTTGGTCAACTGGGTGGCAAACTGGTTGACTGGCAGAAAACAGAGAGTGGTGGTAAACGGTATACAGTCAGAAGAGATGCAAGTCACAAGTGGGGTACCTCAGGGATCAGTCCTGGGGCCAGTCCTCTTCAATATCTTCACCAGTGACATTGCAGATGGACTGGAGGGTAAGATTTGTCTGTTTGCAGATGACACCAAGATCTGCAACAGAATAGATGATCCAGATGGGGTTGGGAGAATAAGAAGAGATCTGGATAAACTGACAAAATGGTCGGAAGAGTGGCAACTGGGGTTTATTGCAAAGAAGTGCAAGATCATGCACATATGGAAGAGAAACCCTGAAGACACCTATAGGTTGGGAGGGGAGTTGCTGGCAGTCACAAAGGAAGAAAGAGACTTGGGCATCATCATCACAGATGACCTGAAATCATCCAAGCAGAAGACTAAAGCAATAGGTAAGGCTAGGGGGATGTTGCGGTGTATTAGGGGTATCACAAGCCATAAGAGGGAGGTAATAATCCCTCTTTACAAGACACTGGTTAAGCCCCCTCTGGAGTACTGCATGCAGTACTGGAGGCCACACCTTCACAAGGACATTAACCACATTGAGGCAGTCCAGAGAAGGGCAACCAAAATGGTGCTGGGACTCTATCAGAAAACATATGAGGACAGATTAGTGGAGTTCAGTATGTATACCCTAGAGCAAAGGAGGGAGAGAGGTGATATGATCGAAACATTCAAACACCTTAAGGGCATTAACAAGGTGAAAGAGTCTAACATGTTTAAATATAAGAAAAATAGCAGGACAAGAGGACACAGCATGAGATTAGAGGGAGGCCGATTAAGGGGTAATGTGAGGAAGTTCTTCTTCACAGAAAGGGTGGTGGATGCATGGAACAGCCTACTTCAGGAAGTGGTGGATATGAATACAGTGCAGGGCTTCAAACAGGCATGGGATAGGCATAAGGGAGCAATACAGATGAGTATGAATAGATAGATCATTGACAGAGTACGGTCCTATGGCACATTCATAAGGTAGAAAAAATTGCGGACTGGATGGGCCTTGCGGTCCTTATCTGCCGTCAACTTCTATTTTCTATGTTTCACTCATTTTGTAGATATTTTTGTGCTGAACAACTTTTGTGCTCACAGTACCATGCCATCATTTTGCATTTTAAAGTTATTCGCATTTGTTCATCAAAAAAGTGAAATGAACTGAATTTTCTGCAGTTTTTTACTGATTATAAAAAAAATTATCTATAAATGAAGCACCACTGTGTGTGCATGTATGTAGTTGCATTTATAATAATAGTTGTTGTATTTATATGTTGTATTGTTAATGATGTCTTGATGTATTTTGATACTATAACTTAACTAGGATGTACTAGGGCCTCGCTGGAAATGAGCTTGTCTCAGTCGAGTTGTACTTATTCACTGTTTATTTCAGTTGAATAAAATGTTTACTACTACTACCCAATTTGTAGATATCTGTATGCTGAACAACGTTCTTGCTCATAGTACCATGCTATCATTTTTTATTTTAAAGTTATTCGCATTTCATAACGGTTAGTACTGTTACTGAGGCTGAGCATTCCGAATCTGAACAAAGAGAGCTAACACTATGACATAATGCATCATAAAAATATAACATTGTCTTTTCATGATTAGAAAGATATCACTTTTTATCTGACTGGTTGTCTCAAAACATATGTTGTATAAATATAATTATGAAATGGGTAGACAGAATGCTAGCTCATGATTGGCAAGATTTCAATTCAGCTGGGACTTTATCCCAGCACAACAGTCCACTTGAAAGTAGTTCAAAAAATATGTTTTAAACATACAACCAATTTACTAAAAAAATACCCATTTCATGATTGCAATAAGGCACTCCAAAGAGTGTGTTATGGGGGGCTGAGGGCCCTTCTCGGGTGGTGGAAGCACTCAGCTTTGCCTCGTGCTTCAACCCACCCAAGGTGGACCTTTATCCCACCATAATGCACCCTTTGTCATGCCTTATTGCTTAATCATACACCAAGTGTGCATCACAAAAAGCAAAGATAACAGTTTGTGTCTTGACATGTGACCTTGCTGACCTCTAGATAAGTCCAGAGAGCACTACAGCTCCACTACGTATGAGGGTGAACGATTTTAACTAGATAGTCCACACAGAAAAAATCTGCACACCTCAGCTGGATGCAAAAAAGGCTTTATTCGTAGTGAAATTTAAAAACTGCTGCCATTGAATGCAAGATACAGGCCAGTAGCTGGCAAACACCCCAACCAGTTTCGTACAACAGTATGTCATCGGGGGGATCTCTAGATAACAGGTTATCATGAGGTCATTTATACCACAAATGTGTTATCTTGAAAATTCCAATTTTAATTAGCTATCTGGGAACTACTTAACCAACGGGAGGCGTTTTTAACGGTGTTTGGTGACATCAGAATAAAAATGTGTAGCGTTCTAACTTGACATCTGACTTGTACTAATGCTAAGCAGAAATGCAAGAAGGCAGCACCAACAAACCAAAACTTTAAAATGTTATTTTAATGCTTAAATTGCATTACAGCCATGCAAGCCCAGTAGGGTGTGGATAACGTACTCTCAATGGCCCCGACTGGTTTTGCACATGCAAGCTTCCTTATGGCTGTAATGCAATTTAAGCATTAAAATAACTTTCTGAAGTTTTGGTTTTGTTGGTGCTGCCTTCTTGCATTTCTACTTATACTTTTACTTGGGCACTGTATATCAAAGCGAGCTGCTTTTTTTACATTCAGTTGTACTAATGATCCCTGTTCAATTATTATATATATTATTTATAAGTATTTATAAAATGGCAAGAATAAATCTAGAGATTTCATTGGTCCAGGGACATCATCTGACCATACATTAAATCTCTATAAATGCATGCTCAGCTGCCAAATCCCATTTTCCTCCCACAAAAGCCTACTTACTTAAACATATCACTGCTCTCCAAAGTGAATGTAAAAAAAAAATCCAGTAGCTGCCATCCTGAAAATCTAAAATTTTACTACACTGATATTTAATTATTAGTTATCATTTATCTTTAACTGCTCACAATCTTTTCAAAAACAAACTGCATTGCCAGCTTTACAGCACTAGGAAAAACATATTCCACAAGTTAAATAAAGCAATTTACCTCCCAACTGCTTAATCCAAACTGTGTGGTCTATGTACAAAAAACACTGACTTTACCCATTCCACTGCTAACTCACCACATACTGCCTGCTTCAAGATCCAGTGGAAAGAAAAAAAAAACAGTTATCTCCTACTCCACTTCACAAAAACAAAATCAGACTTATATTTTTTTCTGCGATAAATGTGCTGTTGCTGAGCTCTTAAGTCCTGCTGTATGTACTGGTGGGATGGGGGTAGAAAAGAGCTTACAGGACTCTGATTTATGATGCGGTAACCTGCTTGGGGGGACACGGCAGTCTAACTCATGATGTGACTCCAGCCACAAATGGAAGTGGCTCCTGCTGAGCTCCCGGGCCCGATCTGTAGAATTTGTGGGGCCGAGACAGCAACTCATAAAGTCATTTCTGTTATACAATGGCAAGAATATTTCCTGGACTCTGATTGGTCAATGTGTGCCTGAGACAGTGATGTTATTACACAATAACATCACTTGATTTTTTGAATGATCCTTATGAGCCACTTTTTTTTCAGAAACAAAGATACACTGCCTCACTAAAAATCTACTAAAAACATTTGTATTTTTATTTTTTGTTTTCTATAACATTGAGCCATTGCATGATTGCAATAAGGCACTCCAAGGTGTGTGTTATCATGTAATAAAGTCACTCCTGGGGTGGTGGAAGCACTTGGCTTCACCTCGTGCTTTAACCCACCCCAGGAGTGACGTTATTACATGATAACACACACCTTGTCATGCTTTATTGCTTAATCGACACACACCCCAGTCCTCCTCCAGGTGGGCGCAGGAGTTCGACTGTACATGTGGCTCCTGCCACAGGTGAAAACGACTGCTCCTGTGCTTCCAGATCCATCTGTAGAGAGTATGAGGCCAGGAGAGCAGCTTGTAGTGTGGCTCCATCTACAAGTCTGTCAGAGCTAGCAAATAAGCCACCATGTGCCTTGGGGCAGACTAAGGGGGAAGCAGAAGATGAACAGGTGCCTAGTCTGCTCAAATGGCATGCCACATCTTTTTGACACTCGTGTGCTTTGGGGAAGACTGAGGGGGAAGAAGAAGCAAGCAGAACCTAGGCTGCTCAAAAGGATTATCGGGGACTATAACTGAAATGTACAGTATTTCCATAAATAAATTAAATCACAAAACTAACAAAGTGAAAAATTCAAACTGCTACCTATAAACAACAGCACCACCTACTTGCACAAACTCACCTAGTGGACTATTTTACCAGTTTAACAATAAATTTAGCTTTAAACAGTTTTAATTTAATATGATTTAAAAAATCAATTTATTTACTGCTTTTTATTTAAACTGTAGCAAACAATGAGCCATTTTATAAGTGTAATAAACCACTCCAGGGTGTGCATTACAGGATTTTAATGCCTTCAGCCTCACACCTTCACCCTAAGGGTGTACATTAAAATCCTGTAATACACACCCTGCTGTGGGTTATTACTTACTTGTTTTTCACTGAAAAATCAATAACATATATTATGCTATAAAACTTAGAAAAGTTAACTTATGATCTGAACAATAACCTATCATGTTTTGAGTAAAAGTGGAAAATACTCTTGAATTCAAATAAAAATATATGAGAAACAGATTTAATATATGCAGATTATAAGAATTAAACTCTTGTATAATAGTTTTGTAGCTGATAGTGGAACAAAAATGTCATAATATATTTTTAGTAATAATGTATGTCTGACAAAACAATATATTTTTCATTCCTAGACTGTGATACATGGCTTTGAAGTTTGTAAGTAAGCAATAATACCCAACAGGGTGGGTGGTATTACACTATACTGGACCACCCAGGGGCATAATGAGGTCTGATGCCACAGGTGGAGGGCCTTATAGCCCCTGGAAGGTCCAGTATAGCACAATACTGCCCACCCTGGAGGGTATTATTGTGCTTAGAAAATGGGCACTATAAAAAAAAAAAAGTTTAATAAAAATGTTAATGCAAAATTGATTGTAAGTAAATTTTGTAATAAAATAGTTCCTCTGCCTGGATTAGAATTATTTTTTTTAAGATAGGGACGTTTGTCCTACTGAAAACTGTATTAAGTGGAAAAAAAGGTTGCTGATGGGAGTGTGCTGCACTATAGAGCTGAGGTGGAGGGACTGATTCAAATTTAAAAGCAACACTCTGAGACTACTGAAGGTGGAGATAGCAAATGGAAAACCATGTAAGGCTACTTTTAAGTTTAGGTACTACCCCTCTAAACTGCCTCCTTCTGCAAGTTGTTGTCCTTCCTACCTCTCGAGGGACAGAGACCATTGATTGTATGTGTTTCTCTGCAGTTTACAGTCCCCCCGTGCTGTGCTTCATGTTTTGTTTTTTTGTCTTAGTATTGGAGCTCCGGTACCGGGCTTCCTCCCAGGTGCTTTTTTTTACAAGGTAGCAGGCTGGGGACCATGGCTTAAAGCTGCTTAGAATGATGGAAGGTCGAAGCTGATCAGAGAGGAAGCACGAATGAAACAGGTAGAATTCTGTGTATCTTTAGGTCTTGATACCAGAGACAGTGAAATGGATGTTTAGCACCACATCGCCAGAATGTTTCACATATGGCAAAGGGTGGATTGTCTCTTTTTCTACCAGGTGGGGGCACAGAGTGGAGCAGCACAGCACAGCTCCAATGTGGTAGAAATTAAGTAGCAGCTGAGAGTACCAGGAACGCTGTCTAATCGCTGAGGTAAGTATGTGACCCATCCGACTGCTGCTGGTAGCTAACAAGAAAAAAATACTTTTACATTGTGAGTGGCACTGCCATGTACAGGTAGCAATCCTGTTTTCACCTGCAACTTTTTTAAAACTACAGTCTGCAGCAGGTTTAAACTGGAGTGAGAGTGATTCTGATAAGGAAGCAATAATTAGTACAGGACATGAGCAGCAACCCGCAGGGAGATCTTTCTGTACTGAACTTGAAAATATTTTTTTTGTTGCAGTTGTTGTTGGAATACAGAGCCATCATGAATCTGGCGGGGGGGGGGGGAGGCAGAGCATCATTTGAAAGGTCTCAGTAAGCGACCAAAAAAATGGCAGATAATTCAAATGTCATTGTTCCAATACCCACTGATTTTGGTAGAAAGGCAGGCAAGCATAGGGACTACTTGTGTACTGGTATCTGTTGCCTGACACCCGTCCAGGTAGAAGATGCTCTTGACCAATCAGAGCGTAGCGTTTCTGCAACCCATTTTCTAAATGTTCCTGATGACTTGCCATGCCCGCCATGAATAAATTAAATGTCTTGATTTGACACATAGAAACATAAAAATATACAATTAGTTGGCAGAAAAAGACCACTTGGCCCACCCAGTCTGCCCAAATGTTCCTTGCCTAATCTGTCTCCACATACCCTAGTTGGTCTCTAGTTGCCTTCCCTCCTCCCTGCCTATTTCCCAATATACTCCTAAGTTTATTCCATGCATGCTTAAAGCCCCCCAACACTCACATGCACACACACACACACACACACACACACACACACACTGTTTTCACCTCCACCACTTTTGCTGGCAGTCTGTTCCAGGCATCTAAGTCACTTTTAGTGAAGAAATCTTCATCTCTCTAAACTCACCCCTCAGCTTCATCACATGCTCCTGGTCCTGGTACTCTTACTTATTTAAAAGAGGCTCTGCCCCTACACCCTGTTCACCCCTGTAAGGTAGTTGTATGTCTCTATCATGTCACCTCTTGCTTGCCTCTCATCTCTTCCAGGATGTACAGGTTGAGATCCCCCAGTGTCTCCTCATAGGGCTTCTTGTGCAACCTCTTAATCATTTTAGTTGCCCTCCTCCGAACTGCCTCCACCCTATCTATGTCTTTTCTAAGGTATAGCCTCCAAAACTGTACACAGTACTCCAGGTGGGGTCTCACCAGCAAGTGACACAGTGGCAACACACCCTCCATCCTGCTGCTGGAAATATCCTTCCCTGTGAACCTCAGCTTCCCACTAGCCCTACCTACTACTTTGTCAAAATGCCCTGCTACTTTGAGGGCATCAGATAGTATCCCTTTCCTGTTCAGTGACTGTCACCCTATACTCAGCTCTAGGATTCCTATGTCCTAGATGCATGATTTTGTACTTTTTGACACTAAACCCCAACTGCCATGCTCTTGACCACTCCACAAGTTTCCTAAGATCCCTGCACAATCTCTTCACCCCCTCCTTTGTGTCCACCCTATTGCAGATTTTGGTATCATCTGCACAAATGCATACCTTCCCTTCCAATACTTTTGTAGTGTCACTTATGAAGACATTGAATATGATTGGTCCTAGTGATGAGCACTGTGGCACCCACCGGTCACTGTGCCATCATTAGAGTGAGTGCCGTTTACCACCACTGTCTGTCTCCTATCCGTCAACCAGCTTCTAACTCAGTTTACCACTTTGGATCCACCCCTAGGCAGCTCAGTTTCTTTACCAGCCTCCTGTGCATCACAGTGTTGAAGGCCTTATTAAAGTCCAGATAGGCCTTGTCTACTGCTCTTCCCTGATCTATTTCCCTGATCACCCAGCTAAAGAATTGTATCAGCTTCATTTGGCATGACAGCCACACCATGAATCCATGCTGCCTGTGGTCTTGCAGCCACTGGATTCATGATACTCTGCCAACCTTTCATTTAACAGGGTTTCCATTAATTTCTCCACCACTGATGCAAGACTGACTGGCCTACAGCTGCTAACCTCTTCCCTGCTGCCGCTCTTATGTAATGGGACCAGTCAACTCTTCTCCAGTCCCCTGGAACCATGCCTGTTTCCAATGAGCTCCTGAACAAGGCTGTCAGTGGTGCAGCCAGCACCTCCTTGAGTACTTTTGGTACCCTTTGGTACATCCCGTCCAGTCCCATAGACTTGTCCACCTTTACCACTGCACATCCCTTCAGGAATCTTTCAGCTGAAAGTGGACTTGTGTCAACTCCCTCCTCCATGTTTCTGCTTCTCCCAGGGTTGCATCCCCCCACCATAAAGACTGAGCAGAAGTACCTGTTCAGGATGTCAACTTTTCCTTGGTCCTCTTCTGCACAGTTTCCTCCTTCCACCCTTCTGAGCCTCATAATCCCTACCCTATCTTTCCTCTTCTAACTAATTATCTGAAAATGCACAAAATAGGTAATTTTGTACCTCTTATTGGACTAACAGAGATTTACAGAAAATCCTTAAGCTTTCGAACCTACAGAGTTCTTCTTCAGAAGGAAAATGTGTCTGAAGAAAGACATCCCCTTTATCGACCCCTTTGACTATCCTTTCTTCTGTCTGCACCTTTACTCCCCTCACCGCCTTTCCTGCTTCCCTTTGTTTTACTTGGTATAACTCCCTGTCTTCCTCCCTCTGTGTTTCCTTATACCTCCTAAATGGTAGCCTTTTCTCCTTTAGCACCTTGGCTACTTCCTTACAGAATCATAATGGTCTCGTTTTCTTTCTGCTTTTAATCACTTTCTTCACACAGAGGTTGGCTGCTTTAATTCTGCCCTCCCTTATTTTACCCCATGCCTCCACCCTTTCCTGGAAATCCCCCATGAGGCAGTTTCTGAGGCAGTCTCCCATTTCTTTAAAATCTGCCCTCCTAAAATCCAGGATCCTCATCCTCGTGTGGTTTGCCTCTGTTCCTGCCTTTATGTTAAACCATACTACACGGTGATCACTGGTACCCAGGGGACTGTCCACTGTAACATCTGCAATGTTGTCCCTGTTTGTAAGCACCAGACCAAGCAGTGTCCCCTAGTTGGTTCTTTGTCTAGCTGCCTCAGAAAACCCCCTTGTAGGGAGTCAAGGATGGCTCTGCTCCTTGCCAAAGCTGCAGGTGGAAGACTCCACTCTACATCTGGCAGATAGAAGTCACCAACTAGCAGCACCTCCCCTTAATTGCCATTCTAATGATGGCTTCCCCAAATGCTTTAACCAACTCATCTCCCTGTGCTGGAGGTCTGTATATAACCCTGGTATGGATAGCGGCCCCAGAACCTGTCTCCAGGATTGCCCACAGCACATCCAGCCCTTCCTTTTCCTCCAGGTGCCCCAGTACATCTGTGGCCTTGATTCCCTCCCTTACATATAATACAACCCTTCCTCCCTGCTCTGTCTCTCCTGAACAAAGAGTAGCCTGGTATGGCCATGTCTCAGTCATGGTGCTCAGTGTACCATGACTCCAACATGGCCACTAAATCCAGGTCAGTCTCTGTGATGATAGCTTCCAGGTCTAGAATTTTGTTTCCAGGCTCTGTGCATTGGCATAAATGGCTCTCTGCACCTTATTCCCCCCCCCCCATCTCCTTCCCTGCTCCCCCACTTCTTGCCTTTGATGTTGCCTGAAGTTCCTCTTGACTCACCTCTTCTCTTTTTACTGTCACCATTCCCTCTCTCCTCCAATCCATTTCCCTTGCTTACATAATGTATACCCCCATTTTCCTCTTTGTTGTCCCCATCCCTGTCTCCTTGTGCCCCTACTCTAGGGGAGTTTACTCCACTCAGGCACTCCCGGCTTAATGATCCATCACCTGGAAGGGGCAATATTTGCCTACCTTGGTTTTGCTGCCCCCCCCAGCTAGTTTAAATGCTCATCCAAGTAGCATTTAAACCTCCCACCAAGGACTGAGATCTCCTTCATGGAAGAATGCAGGCCATCTCCCTTATAGAGGCCCATATTCTTCCTGGCTGGCTCCCAGTCACCAGTGTAACCGAAGCCCTCCTCTATGCACCATGCCTTCAGTCAGTTAATAAGTGCCCTGTTGCAGAGTGCTCTTGCCTCTCTTCAGCCATACACAGGTGACATTTCAGCAAAGCCACCATGCATGCCACCTGCTTGAGGCCCTTCCCTCGCCCTCTGAAATTACCTGCACTATTCCTACCTCATCCCTTGCCTGGTCATTTGTCCCCAGATAGACAATGATGTCTAGCTCCCTCCCATGTCCTGCTGCCCTAGTGATCCTCTGGATACTTTCTCCATCCCACCAAGATGAAACACCACTCAGGCAATCCATCTCCCTATCCCTTCCTCCCCCAACTCCCAAGTCTGTTCTCTTAACAATAGAGTGCCCCACCAGCAGCTGCTTCCTCCTCAGATCAGGGCCTCTTCCTCCTTCTGTGGAGCTTCCCCTTCTGAGGACCCCCTCTTCCTCCCTTCCCACTGTGACAGGTGCATCCTCTTGGCTGCCCCATCCTGCCAGTACAATGAAGGAGTTCCACAGCAGTTTAGGCTGAAGACTGTGCACAATTCCAGCCACCCACACCCTCCCAGAGCCAATCAAGGTGCATCCACTGTGTCTAGGCATCCTCTTGGGGAGCAGAGACAATCTTGGTGGTTCCCTGAGGGGCAGTATGTCCTCTGTGCCCTTACTAGTTCAGTCCAGAGTCCAGCAACCTCTCTCTGCAACCCAGAAAGGTTAGTACCTATGGGGTAGCAACTCAGCCTCCAGAGGTTATCCCAAAAGACTGCAGACCCACCACCATTGCTCTACATCACTCCCATGATTTCTGTTGCTTAGTCTAGTGTCTGTTAAAGCTCTGCTGTACCTGACTACCTCATTCATGCTTCCTTGTACTCCTATCTTTCTCTTTTCTTTCCTGAAACAGTTTTGTTATTGTACCCTAGATAGGGTGATTCCTGCTTCTACTTTCGTAACCCTCCTACTTGCTCCTACCTTTTCCTGGAAGACTACTGCCCCTTACACAGTTGTACTATGGCTACAAGCTGTAGTTATCTGCTGCTTAGCTGGTTATCAATGTATGCAGTAAGCAGATTATATGTCACCTCCTACCTTAATCTGTTGTCCCACATGCAGAGTCTCCTGCAGAATGCAGTCTCTTTGTGGATGCCCCTACAGTAGATGCCCCACTCCTGCCCTGTGCCTTTCATGAGATGGGATGCAGGAGTGATGGGAAATGCTGGATGTTACTTAGTGATAAAATCTGCTCTGTGAAATATATTGTGGATTGCGCTCAATTCACACAGCGCAATTTGTGAGATTAGTCAATTCGCAGTGCAGGGATCAACTGCGAAGTGTGGAATTTCAATGGTGAAATTCCACACTTCACACAAAAAATACTTTTAAATACCTGGTGTGTAGTGGTCCCCACCACCTTCACCACCGATCACCAAAAAAATATATTATTTTTAAATCTCTGGTGTCTAGTGGTTCCCCCCCCACTGCTGATTGCTGGCCACAATGTAAATAATTAAATCCCTGGTGTCTAGTGGTCCCTCCCCCACCACTGATTGCCGGCCACAATGTAAATAATTAAATCCCTGGTGTCTAGTGGTCCCTCCCCCACCACTGATTGCTGGCCACAATGTAAATAATTAAATCCCTGGTGTCTAGTGGTCCCTCCCCCACCACTGATTGCTGGCCACAATGTAAAACATTTTTTCCATAAAATCTCTGGGGTCTAGTGCCCCCCCCAAATTGCCAGCCACAATGTAAATAATCATGTATATTTTTCATTAAATCCCTGGTGTCTAGTGGACCCCCCCCCACCATGGATCACTGGCTACAATGTAAACATATTTGTTTCATTAAATTCCTGGTGTCTAGTGGACCCCCCACCACCACCCAACCCCATAAGAGAGTGCCCCACCACCCCGCTCCCCCCACCCCAACCCCTAGCAGGCCACCAGCACAGCCCTCTACTCACCTCCATGGCTAGCAGCCCAACATACAAGCATGCGCTCATTCATTGAGAGCTCAGTCAGTCTTCTAGCTGTGGAGGTAAATGGAGGGCTGTGCAGGTGTCCCACTCAGGGTTGGGGTGGGGGGATCTGGGTGGTGGGGCACTCCCTGATGGAGTTTGGAGGTGGGGGTCCATTAGACACCAGGTATTTCATGAAAGTATATATATATTTTTACAGTGTGGCCAGCAATTGGCAGTGGGAAGGGGGACAACTAGACACTAAGCAAAAATACATATCTTTAACATTGTGGCTGGCGAGCAGCAGTGGGGGACTAGACACCAGGGATTAAAGATATATATATATAATTTTTTACGTTGTGGCTGGTGATTGGTGGGGGGGCCACTAGACACCAGGGATTTGGGGGATACGCCATTTATCACTTCTCCTTACTTTGTTTTTTTTTTAACTGCAATTTGCACTTAAAAAAAACAAAACCAAGGTGAAGTTACAAATGGTGAATTCTCATTAAAGGGGGGCAAATTCGCAAAGTGATTCACGGAGGCAAATTTAGCAACTTTGCCTAAAATTCACCTGCGAAGTAAAACTTTGCTGTATCTCTAATGTTACTCCTTTGATCTCCCTTTCCTTTTTCCTGTGCTGTTTACCATCAGAAATGTGTGCTAGCACCAAACCAATACATATGCAGTAGGAATCTAGTACTGTATCTACATTTAAAAAGTAACCTCAAGAGATTTTTCAAAATTGACAATGATGGCCATGTTTATTGACTTGAGTCAATAACTGCAAAATTAGCACAATAGCTGTTTTAAATATATCTAAAGAAATTAAAACTAGACAGATAATAAATTTAAGGGATTCAGAAATACATTTTTAATAAAAAATTATATGATTTTTTTTTTGCTAACAGATACTGCTGCTTTAAAGTTTTGGGGGCATACACTTATTTATTACCTATGATCAGAATTAATTGTATTTCTGTTAGCACTATCATAGATGGGTTAAATTATATATTCATATTGTCTCTATCCCTGTGTGAAATACATATTTGCTTTTATGTGTATTTATTTATGAAATCAAAAATATAGACTGTGCTATAAACAGTTAAAGTTTCCAAAACATCTAATTTGAAAACTTTGCATTTGAAAATGTGTGATAAAAACTGGACATGTAATGACCAGACTCAGAATATAACATTTATCATCACTTGTGAGAGGGCATGATCTTCATAACTCACTTATGGCTTTGTCACTCATGGGTTGTGGCCTGCCTCTCACTTACAAAGATAAGCAATATAAGCACTGGCGTCAAGTCCCTTCATATCTCATATGCATACAACACCACTAGAAGTAAATGTGCTACAATAGCCATTTGTTAATGATGTGCCTGGGTTGTCCTGACCCATTGGTATATTACTGGGCATACAAAATTAAATTAGCCTGGCACTGGGATGACCTTCAAGAAAAGATAGTTGGCAACACATGAAACTATACTCATCCCATTCAGACTTTTTTAATAAATAAAGAAAATACACAGCTAGCTATGCAAATCTAATTTTGTTCCAACTGAGTTTCAAAAGTATATAAAACACTATAATGTCATTAGTTGTGAAGGAGGTGATTAACTTTAATAAATAAATAAAAAGGATATCCCTTTTGGTTATAGTCAAGTATATGGTGGAATCACTTAAAGGGACACTGTCAACCCCTTAGGTCTCAAAGTGTCCCTAGTTTAAAAAACAAATGTTATGATTGCCAACATTCTGTAAAGATTGCTGATGTAGCAGGTAGTTTGATTCTGACTCTTTTTTTCTTTTAAAAAATGAAAGACTGCCCGCCATACTGGTGTTACCACACAAACACATGTTTGTTTACGTTCCTTGATCAGCTCCAACTGCATCTTTCCTGGACTTGGGAACACCCACAACACAGTCTAGCCCCTCATGATGCAGTGGAGTTTAGGAGACTACTGCTTGATGAGTGACTGTACTGTTTGGGTGTGTTTCTAATGCTCAGGAAGTCTGCAGTAAGAACAGTTCCGGATTGTAAACAAAACAAGGTTGTTTATAAATATACATTAGCATGCATTTCAGTTCTACTAGACAAGGAGACAGACAAAACAAACAGCAACATCAATGAATTTTAGAGAAAGTAAGAAATTATAAAATGTAGGTTTTTAACTAGAAATAATATGATGAAAAACAGGTTGACAGTGCCCCTTTAATTTAGCCCACAGAGTCCATCCACAACCTCTTCTAAAAGAAAATATTTCATCAGTCTAGGTAAGATAAATTGGATTGATGTAGTAAACAAAACAGCCTTGATACATTTGGAACCCTTAAATACAGTAGATATAAATATTACTGATTACTTAGCAATACAAATAAACTTTAAGAATTTACAAAGAAGTTAAAGTAAAATTTTCAAACTGGGAACTAATGTTAGAAAACCAGGGAAAATGGGCTCAAATAAAGAAAAAAGCTATTATGAACCTACATATGAAAATAATTGGGAATATTGAAAAAAGAAATTTAAACCCAATAATAACTGTGAACTTTCTTGGAATACCGAGAATTAGCAGGGTTTATACAATGGGGTATGAAAATCCTGTAACCTCATTGGTCAAAACACATCACATGACCATGGTATATCCTGTAATAACCCACAGCTGAGAAATGGCATTTATTAAAAAACATGCTTAAACACATTTAAAATGTATTTTACACATGGGTCCATTGTATTATCACAATAAGGCACTCCAGGGTGTGGGTTATTGGGGGATTTACCCACTTCTTGTGTGGTTGAGTCACCCAGCTGCGCCACGTGACACACTTCACAAGGTGTGGGTAAATCTCCCAATAACCCACACCCTGTCATGCCTTATTGCTTAAATGTCCTCTTATATGTAGGAATATAGAATTGTGGCATATAAATTATACAGTAGTGCCGAAAAAGCATACAACACAAAATTTTGACTAATGCACATATTACACCTACAAAACTATTTCAAATGAAATATACTCTAGTTAGTTCTGCTGGCATGGATGTCGTTTTAGAAATGACTTCACCCATATGTTCTACAAGGAAAAATAATTAATTGTAAAAACAAGGATACCTTTTAATATGGAAACCTTTATCTTCAATGGCTACAAAACATTGAAACATAACAAATATCTACATACACTCTGCAGCATAGGTAGTATGGCTACCAAAATAATGCTATGGAATTCACCTGCTCTGGAGAATGTTTATGAACAGAAATTAATTCATATTATAAAGAGACACTGAGGAAGATTAATAGACCATATTGATAATGTGGAAGATCTCTGTGACATAAACTGGGGAAAAATATATGTCTTGTTTTACTCCCAGTGTTAAGTCTCTGAAAGAAACTGAAAAACACATGAAACATAATACATTCACTACCCTCTCCCCAATCCCGTGGTTTGTAATTATGCAGCATGTAACAGGACCCAATAGGGGATGATGTCAATATTATATTGTATTGTATTGTAGTGTATTGCATTGCAATGCAACACAATGCTACACTACGTTATGTTACGTTACGTTATGTTTCATTACGTTATGTTATATTGTAATGACTGAGCAGTGATTTTTCCATTGGAAAAGCTGGTTATAATTCACCATTATAATCCACAGGTTATAACGGTGATCATGTGCCAGCTTCTCCACTGCACAGCTTGCAGTCCCTCAGCCACACAGCAAACCCCACATGTGCCATGAATCTTTCATTAACACAAACAGAAACCATCCTGACTATTGTGTCAGTTTCCTTATTTCTGTGCAAATTCACCTCATCAAGTTATAGTTTAAGTCAACTGCTACCCCATGGAGACTTCAAACTGGACAAATAGATATAGAAACCATAGTGACCTCTGAATGGTGCTCCTTGTTTCAATATCACACTGGTAACCATATTTTGGAGTGGCACCGATCTTATACTATTAATAAGACTTTCTAGTTTCCAGACATTTTAAGCAGTAGTAAAACATGATTTCTGTTAACATCTTGCTACATGTGATTAGTTTATTCAGTGTTTTACACACAATCTTCTTACCCTGATCCCGTTATCCTCCTGTTGACTCTGTTTGCTGAATATCAAGGGAAAAAAACTGTCCCAGCAGTTACATAAAACAATGCATGGGGAGGAGAGCAAAGCTCAAATGTTTTTGCACACCCTCAGTGTGGGATGCTTTTATTTAGCATCCCTCACTGAGGGTGTGCATAAAATTATCACTATGCACTCATCCCCATTCATTATTCTATTTGTATTATATTAGCAATAAGGCATGACATGGGCAGTGGTTGACATGGATAAAGGCACACCTAGGTGCATAATGAGACACAAGGCACTTGCATTGAGTGCCTTTAGCATCTAGAAGTGCATTAACCCCAGACAACCAATGGCCTGGAGAATCGTTCTGCTTATAAAATAGGTAGTGACTAGTAAACAGCATAATGAGACACAAGGCACTTGCATTGAATGCCTTTAGCATCTAGAAGTGCATTAACCCCAGACAACCAATGGCCTGGAGAATCGTTCTGCTTATAAAATAGGTAGTGACTAGTAAACAGTTTTAAAAACAGAAAAAAATTTAATTTTCTAAAATCAAATACAGATATTTTCTTTTGTTAAAAGTAACAAGTAAAACATGGCCCCTTCCTATCTGTCAGTCATTTGTCTTTCCACACATTCAGTAGATGGAATGATTGTTTATTATAGAACACAGGAATTCAAAATGCTGCAGAATTCCTCTGGCAGACTGTTCACCCCCACACACACACACACACACACACAACAGAAGGCCTTATATGGAGCCAAAGTCTCAATGGTTTCTGAAGCAGTGCAAGCAGCAAAGTTTGCCTGACAAGCTGGTAAGGGCAGAAGAGGGATTTATCATGACCACCAAAGAAACATCAAGAATTAAAACTGTGAATAGTACATCATTTTTTAAGTTTATGTGTGTAAGGAGGATATCATGAGAGGAAAGAATATTTTTTTTTTATTTAAAAGGACACTTTTGACCCTTTTTGCATCATATTATTTCTAGTTAAAACCCTACATTTTATGATTGCTTGCCTGCTCTAAAATTCACTGATGCTGTTTGCTGTTTTATCTGCCTCCTTGCTTAGTAGAAATGAAATGTATGCACATTTATAGTTATAACCTACCTTTTTTTCTTTCAAATCCTTGATCTACGTCCATTGCACACTTCTTTAACATTAGAATACCCCCGAACAGTTTAGCCACTCATGATGCAGTAGTCTCACTACTCCTCATGCATAATTAGTGGATAGACTGTATTCAGGGTGTTCCAAAGTCCAGAAAAGATGAGTGGGAGTTGATGAAGGAATTGTGTGGTAACACCACTGTGGTGGGCTATCTGATTTCCACTTTTTAAAAGAAAGAAATCAGAATCAAAGTACAAACTATATCAGCAGTCTCTACAGAATGTGAACAATCATAACGTGTTTTTTAAACTATGGACTCTTTGAGGCCTAAGGGGGTAGATAGTGTCCCTTTAAGGGAGTTTTACTTTTTTAGGGCTTTGTTGAAGGTTTTCAGTAAGTAAAGGTGGTAGCCATGTTTGTAAAGGCAGTCAGGGATGAGTGAAGTGGCTCAAGAATTCTGCATGTGACTTGCCCAAATTCAAAATCCCATTGTTTGAACTTGTTCCAACATGTGCATTTCTGAGGAATTAACACATGGGTCTCATAATTTATTTAGTCAACCAGAAAGCAGGAAATGTCTAACCATTTTATAAATTATTTGATACTGTATTATGCTGTGTTGTGTTGTGTTGTGTTGTGTTGTGTTGTGTTGTATTATATCATATTATATATCATTTCCTTTTTTATCCCTTTTGCTTCAATTAGCTTATTAAATTAGATTAAGAAGAAATTATGGTTTTGGTGTATATAAAATAAAGTACAAAGAAACTTACATATGCATGTTAATTATATGAAATTTAATAAAGATCATTATTTGAAAAAAAAATGTTAATGATGTGCCTAGAGTGAGAATTCCAATAATACTTCAGATGCATCATCACCTGATATTCTCACAGTACACCTGTCACTACGGACTGCTTAACCAGTGAGAGAGCAGTTTGAACAATTGTGGATGGCAGCACACTGAAGAAGTTTTCATGCAGTTGACATTACCTACACTACACCATGTTACACTACAGAATTTATATGTAGCTGATATATGTCACAACATTGCTACCAATTATTGTAGAAAAGCTTTAAAATTATCTTAATTTTTCACTCATGTTTGTTTGTAATGATATAGGTTTACATACAGGATGAACATCAGTGCATTTTAAAGCTTACTTTTTTTTTTACAAAAATAGTGATCACAGTTATTATTAAATGTCAACAACATGTAAAAAGCTGTAAAACACCATTTATATGTAAACAAAAACACAAGTAATGGGGCTTTCACTCTGATTTACAATGTATGCACATACCTGAGATTCAATGTAAATAGGTAAAGGACCCACAGGTAAGTGGGAAAAGGTCAGCACCAAACATTTAAACCAGACCTATGTGGCCAATGGAGAACATAATACCGGCTTTTATTTGCATATAAATAGTAAACAAACGGAGGCTTACCCACATCCAATACAAGTTAAAACAGTTCAGATCTGGTGAAGGTACAAGGAACAAGGATAACATTTGTTGTAAGCTACAACTTCAGTACATTGCTATAACAAATAGGATGCCTCTAACCACCAAGACCCCGGGTGAGCACAATACGTGTTTACATATCGACAGGTGCGGTCATCATCAGACTGTCTCCAGTTTGTTATAACTACATACGAGGTCTGATTCAAATGTTTGGTGCGGACCTTTTCCCACTTAACTGCGGAACCATTTATATGTAGTTGACATTCAGTGACAACAGCAATTAGTGTTTTATTTTTTTTTAAGCGAAGAAAATCTATAAAACTACAAAACATGATTCCATTTGAAAGTCTTCATCAATATGAACATAAAAAGTGAATGTAAAAAAGTGAAAAGTGAAGCTAACTTTTAAAGTTTGATATGCATTCTGTTTGTATTTTTTGTGACAAGTATCATCTACAGGTAAACCCCAGTGTGTAGTGTATACTGGTAGTAGCATAATGTAGTGTCAGCTATATATAATCAACCTCACTGTCCCTGAACTGCATTCAAACCATCTGTTGAACTCACACTGAAACTGCAGAAATCTTATTAGAAAGAGCTAATTCAAAAGGTTCAATTGAATTAGCAGGTGTTGTATCAATTGAATATGAAAACCTGCCAGAAGATATGTGATTTACCCTCACTCATGAGGGGGGGTACTTTAAAGGGGAGCAATCAGCACACTGAGCCACACTCAAGTGTGGGGCTGATCTCAATGCGTACATTGTGTTCAAAAACATTTTGTAGTGTTTACTGTAGTATAGTAAATTATATCAGACTAATTCTTTATAGTTCTAGGCTGACATTTTCTTTTACTGCAAACCCTAGAATCCCCTGCAGCTGACATCAGAGCAGGAGACAACAGTGGGAGATTCAACAGACTGCTGTGCATGTTAAAGCTTTTATATTCTCTGATCAGATGTTTTCTGGGTCTGTTTCTCTCCAGGGGCTAAATACAGTCCTCTGTGAGTGTACATAGCCCAGGGAGAACAGTGGGACCAGCTAACAAAAGACCAGAGCTTATATAAGCACTAACATGCATTGCAGGCTATTGAACTTTCTCACTGCTGCCTACTGCTCTGATATCATCTGTAGGGGATTTGGGGGTTTGAAGGAAGAGGCCAGTCTAGAACTAAACAAAATTAGTCTGATATAGTCTACTGTACTACAGTAATGCATAAGTAAACCAAAATGTTTTTCCTCACAAAGTGCCCATTGGGACCAGCCCCAGACTTCAGCATTGGTGGTGACTGTTCCTCTAACAACTCAGTTGTTGCTTCCTCTTGGAAATAAATTGCATGTTTTCCAACAGACCATTCAGTAAGTCAGTCTCTCTGTCTAATCTATCTATCTATCTATCTATCTATCTATCTATCTATCTATCTATCTATCTATCTATCTATCTATCATAAATCACAGGCAACTGTGATGTACAAGGAAATTTACCATGGGGAGCTCTTGAAGTGATAACCACAGTTGCCTATTGCTTATTTTATATAATACATTTGTATGGTTATTGTTAAATTTTGATCATAGTTGCACATACAGAGAAATAACTGTGAACAACTTCTATGTGGAAAAAGTCTCATCCTAACGTATATATATATATATATATATATATATATATATATATATATATACTGTATATGTATGTACTGTATGTATAGTGGCATGGTAGTGTTCCTACTTTGCAACCGTTCATGTGATTTGCCTGACATTTTGCATGCACCATCTGGTACCATAGAACTCTGGATCTGACAAGTTTCATTCTGGTTGGATGCACAGTTACAGAGCTGCAGAGTGCCAAAACATGTGAAAAATCATCTTTTTTGCAAATTCTTTGCTCGGTGCTATGGCCCAAATAGTTTGGGGGTCTGGTGTGAAATTTTCAGGGTATATGGGGTCTGTGTCACTGATGTGCCTTTTGAAGATTTGATGAAAAAACATTAATCCATTCGAAAGTTATTAAAGTTTAAAGTTGCCCATTATAGCCTATGGGAAAAAATCTATGTCCACCTCGAAAGCACTTTTGACTGCTGCAAATAGGTTTTGTACTTTTGCATGGCCACCATCTTGTTTTCAGTTAGCAATGGCTAGAAAAGGCTGTAATTCAAAAAATATTGCCCCTTGGTAAACACCAACAGTTGTGTTTACCTAACTGGGACCTGACAAACATGATCCTGGCATTATTTTATAAAATGGGTGGCCAGAAATATGTTTTTGTGCTAATCCATTGGTAGTGTTGCAAATTCGTGGCACTACTTTTGCGAAAGTGCCACAAATTGTGGCAGTTTTTGTGCAATTAATGCACTGTTGCGTGAAAACTGTCACAAATTTGTGGTACTACATGAATAAAAAAAAAAAACATTGACCCCATAAATAGCCAAAATCTTTCCTGGCCACTTTTTGATTAAAAAAAACACCAGAATTGTGTTCCTCTGCCTCCATTTAGGTAAACACCTGTTGGTGTTTACCTAATAAAAAGAGTTTTTTTCTCCTGTCACTGTCTCCAAGGGGGCCGAGACATTTTATTTTTTTTTGCTGACATAGGGGGTGCCCAATCCCTGTGTCAGCATTTACTGCCCCTTTAGTACTGTGGGACACTGGGGAGCCCACCCCCAGTGTCCCAAGATCCTGTCCTTTTTATTCCAATGCTGGGATGCCCACCTCCCCATGTCAGATGCCCCCCAAAAAAGCCCATTGTTGAGGCCGCCCCAGTGTAACAAAATAAAGATTTTATTGGATGCTTATTCTGACACCGGGATGCACCCCCCCCCGCTGTCAGATGCCCCCCAAACCCAAATGTTATATTTGCCAACATCGGGATGCCCAATTCCTGTGTTGGCATTCTGAAGACCTCTCCAGCACTGTTGGACACTGGGGAGCTCACTCCCAGTGTTCAGAAATAAAGATGTCAATCCTGTAAAAATTAAAAAGAAAACTGCCCCGACATCTTTTTTGTTTTTACACCTGTAAAAAAAACAGTCCCTCAATGTCTCCCCCTCCTCATCCCTACCCACCCACTGGAGCACCACCACCCCACACCCCCTTGCCCTATACTTACCACAGTAGATTGTCTTCTGTTGTCTTCTGTGGACTGGGACACGTCTGCACTCTTCAAAGTCGAACCGCAAACTGAAGAATCAAGGTAAGTGCTGTATAATGGCTGTCTAAGGTGTTTTGAGCTTATGTTGATATCTCAGCCATTTTTTTGCAATTTGTACACCAAATTTTCAACATGGACTTCTTGGGACTCCACCTCATGAACACTGCCACTGTCATTTCAATAATCGGACCCATAAGGTGATTTTATGGGTGCTGTGAGAAATCACCTTTTGGGACTGGATATCAAAATGATAGTGCAAGTGTTCATGAGATGGGGTCCCAAAAAGCACATGTTGAAAACCTGGTGCAAAAATACCAAAAATCACCTGAGTTATGCACAGTTGTTGAAATGTTTCTACGCACGCTTGTAACTTTGGCAATTTTAAATATTTTCACTCCAAATTTTCAGCATTGACATTTTTTCATACCACCTCATGAACAGTACAGCTGTCATTTTTCACATCCTGCCCGAAATGTGTTTTCACTACTGTGGTGCAGAATGGCATGTTCTCTGTGCGAAATCACCTTTTGGGACTGATTAATGAAATACCAGTGCCAGTGTTCAAGAGTGGGGTCCCCAAAAGTCCATGTTGAAAATTTGGTGAAAACATTCCTAAAAATGCCCGAGTTACATGCGTCCATTGAATTTACTCTACATATGCACATAATTTTTTTTCTCAATCTTTTGATGCCAAATTTTCAGCATAGTAATTTTTCACATCACCTCATGAACAGTACAGTTGTCAATTTTCACATCCTGCCCAAAATGTGTTTTTGCACCTGTGACACAGAATGGCACTACAGTTAAGCATCATTACGTTTTGTCTTGCATTTCACAATTTCTCTGTACCGAGGTGCATGAGGTGGGGTAATAAGATGGCTATGCTGACAATTTGGTCACTGCTGTTCAACACAAGGATGCGCAGGGCCCAGACAGCCCTGCCCTTCCACATCTACGTACATATGCACATCTAAGTAGGGATCAGAGCGCAGTAAAATAAGGATACTGTTATACTATCTCAAAAAGTAAGGAAATGTATTGCAAAAAACTCTGCTAATGCATCAGTTAGGGTTGATATTAGAGCAACAAAAGTTTGGACATTTGTTGTTAGCCACCCAACCCCACTCCCATACTCCACACACCAACAGGCGTCGGGGTGTGCCTTGGGGTCGTCGGGTCTAACTCTTTCTTCATTCTCCTATACAATACCATCTTAGCTTCTCTACACAATGGAATGGGGTGAGAGTTAAGCCTGACAACCCCAAGGCACACCCCAACACCTGTTGGCGTGTGGAGCGTGGGGGTAGAGTTGTGAACCCTAACACCAAACTTCCAGATTTTTGTCACTCTAATTTCAACCCTAACTGATGCATTAACAGAGTTTTTTGCAAAATATGTGTGTGTGTGTGTGTGTGTCTGTGTGTGTGTACATATATATATATATATATATATTATACTGGCACGATAGTGCCAGTATAGTTAGGGTTGCACAGCCACTTCTATGTTATGCCACCCACCCCACCACTCTCCAAGCACAGGCTTGCTGCCCACTTCAGGCAAGCACCTCATCCTCATAGCTGCTTTTAAGCTTGAGCAGCCCGCCGACCACAGTGATGAGACCAAGAACCTACCTGGTGCCACCCACCACCACCGCCCTCCAAGCACAGATAATTGCCAAAGCCAGATCTTCAGCCCTCAGCTGCTGTTGCAGTGAAGATCCTGGATTTTTCTTCCAAATTCCTGGCACCATCTGACTGCAGTGCCCCCATTGGCTGCTCACCATCTTGGTGAACTCCCTGAGTGGCTAGCTCTGGAATCCAGCATGACTGCTTTCCCAGGACTAATTGCACACCTGTGCACAAATTTTGTAGTCTGTGCTGCCTGGCCCTCACTACTAGTGTGTGTACATAATACCAATTACAGCTAAACTGAAAACCGGGATTCCTCCTGCTGATTTTTTGTTTGTTTAAGGACTGTTACTAGCCTGTATTTGCTCATTCTGGTAGGAAAAAAGAGAGTAAAATACTGTTTGTTTGCTTTGCTAGTTTCCATGTTTTAGCCTAGCCAGACCCCTTAATCTTCCCATTCTCTCCTTTGTGTGTCTCTTTGTGTGATTTTTTTGCCCTCCTCCCCACTCCACAAATTCTTAAATACACCTAAACCACTCCCCCTTCTGTGTACCTCCTCCCGTGGGCCATCTTGCCCTACACAAATTTAAAGCTGCAGAACACCTCCTAGAGTGCGGTTCTGCCCCACAGAACTACATTTCTAACAGCCCCTTGCCTCACCACTCCCTCCTCTCCCCCTTCATAAGGCTGACCACACTAAGTCTCTCCTACTACTTCCCCTTGTCCCCCACTCTCCCTCGGAAAGATGAAGCTGGCACTGCCTATATTATGGGCCATCTCACTAACTACCGCACTGGTACTGACCAACTTCTATGCAACGGTGCTGGCCTGTGATCAACAGCGCCTCTCCTTCCCCCTTCCCCTGTCTCAACCCTCTTCACTCACTACTAGGGATAAGTCCACCCTGGGTTAAATCTCTCTCATCCTACTCACTAAAGGAGAACACCGCCTCCTTGGCCACTACCTGGCTAACCTCTCCTGGTCTCCTACTATTCCCTTCTGCCCATACATTCTCCTACGATCACTACTGTCCCTTGCTGGGGACATTGAGTGCAACCCTGGCCCAACAAACTCCCATATCACCCCCTGCTCCAGCAGCTGGACAAATGTCCCTGGTCTTAAAATCGCACATATCAAGGTCTGCAGCTTTCTATCTAAAGTCATTGACCTTGAGGCTTGGATTGAGCTACACAAGCCCCATATTCTGGGACTCACTGAAACATGGCTAAAGCCACACCACACCAAAAACACCTTCAAAATACCTGGCTACTCCTACCTACGCCTCGACAGGCCAGGCAGAAAAAAAGGTGGTGGTGTGGCCCTGCTCTTAAGGGAACCCCTCTCAGCTAGCATTGTCCTACACTCTGACCCTTCCTCACCTAGTGAATGACTACTCTCCAAATTGACCCTGGGATCCTGCAAGAAACTCTATATTGGCTGCTGCTACAACCCCCTCGTGACCAGAACCATTGGACTCACCAGCCTCCTCCAAGGCCTGAGCTCTCTAACTCCCCATAGGGAATCTATCCTTCTTGGCGACTTTAATCTAAACTGGCTGAGCTGTCACCAGCCTGACTATGTATCCCTGTTAAAGCAGCACAACCTGGTGCAGGTGATCACTCTCTCCACCAGACTTAATCCACGCTTGGCCACCCAGACTCAACTAGACTGGATCCTCATAAACAGGGAGGACCAAGCATTACACGCTGGCACCATGGCTGACTCTATAAGTGATCACTCACCAACCTATCTCCTCTGGTCTTCCAAATTAAAGTGCCCCCCACCCAAATACCTATCTCTCAGAAATTTCAGCTACCCAATATCCACAAATCTCCTCAAGGAGGCCCAGTCCTTGGACTGGTCCATCCTTTTTTCCCTTTCAAATGCAGTGACAGCAGTTTCCACATTTACTAGGACTCTACTAACACTCCATGACCATTTTTCCCTGTCACCACCAGATGGATCAGAGGCAGGTACTCGTGTTGGGTCTCTAAAGACCTCCTAACCCTTATGAAGGCCAGATACCGTGCCTGGTCCACTTTCAAAGCAACCCCCTCTCCTGCCCTCTGGGATGCTTACAGGTGCATGAGGAACAAATGTAAACAAGAGGCCAAATTTTTGAAACAGACCCACTTCCACAATCTGCAAAAGGCCAACCTTGGAGACCCTAGAAACATAGAAACATAGAAACATAGAAACATAGAAACATAGAATTTGACGGCAGATAAGGACCGCTTGGCCCACCCAGTCTGCCCAAAAGAAGATTCTGGGACTCAATCAGCTCCCTCCTAAACCCCCACCCCAGCTACGCTGCACCACATCTCAACTCCCAGAATGGGCTGCTGACTGAACCTCACGATGCGGCCAGTGTTTTCAACTGTGAGTTCACCAACTTATCCATGTACCTAAATAAGCTGCCAACTGCCCAGCCTCAACACTCAGCCCTAATACCTGATACACTGCCATCCTCCTCCTCCAGCTCTGCCACTCACCCGCAAATACCCCCATTCTATTTTAAAGCCCTCTCCATACATGACACAGTGAAGCTACTCAAAAGTCTACCTAACCACGGCTCCTCCGGATCCGATGGGCTATCTCCAATCTTCCTTAAGCTGATCTCTCCAGTGATTGCCAGGCCATTCACCTTTGTCTTTAACCTTGCCCTTTCTACCTCCTCTATGCTTGACCCATGGAAGATAGCTAAGGTTATCCCCATTCTTAAATTTGGTGACCCCAAATCCTCCGACTATTACCGTCTGATATCCATCCTCCCTCATCTCAGTAAACTACTCAAGAGAGCAGTCCACAATCAGCTCGCTGAGTACATAGGCAAATACACCCTTCTATGCAACCAACAGCATGGCTTTCGCAAGAATCATTCCACTGCCACTGTCCTTGCCCTTCTGACCGACCACATCCTCTCTAACATGGATAATGGTAAAGCCACTGGGACTGTCTTCGTCAACCTCTCAAAGGCTTTTGACATGGTTAACCATGCTCTCCTTACTGCCAAGCTTAACCTCCTTGGTTGTTCTTAGAAAGTCACAAGCTGATTCACTAACTACCTCACCGATCACTCACAATTCATGTGTATTGGTCAAACCTGCTCCCCCACCCTGCCTGTCTCTGTGGGGCTCCCTCCAGGCTCAATCCTGGGTCCCCTCCTTTTCTCCTTATTCGTTAATGTGCTTCCCCTTGACTACCTCAACTGTCACTCTCTCCTGTATGCTGATGACCTTGTCCTTTTCCACAATGACAAATCCACGCCCGCAATCTCCTTGGTTCTCTCACACAACTATGCTGCGGCCCACAGCTGGTTCTCAAAAAAACTCCTCTTAGTAAATGCCAAAAAAACTAAATCCATTCTGTTTGGATCTAAGCCCTTTCTGGCCAAAACTAAAAACCATGCCCCCTTACACATTCTCACCCCAGACAGCACATCCCTGGAGGATGTCAACACCTACAAATACTTAGGAGTGCTGCTCGACCTCTCCCTCACTTTCAATGAGCATGCAAATTCCCTTGTCAGATGGTACCATCAAAAGTTAGGTGCCGCCTATAGATTTCAGGCAATACCTTACCCCTGAAGCCAGACTAGCCATTGTCCAGGGTAATCTTCTCCCTATTCTTGACTATTGCTCCCCTATGTATGCCAGGACCTCAGCTACTGCCATAGCTAAACTGTCCATTGCCTACAACAGTGCCTGTCGCTTTGCTTTATTGGTCCCGTTCTCCACCCACCACTGTACCCTCTATAATACCCTTGCATGGCTACCGCTGCAAGGTCGCTTTGACCTAGCCCTCTGCTGCATGGTAGACAATGTCATCCACATGGCTCCAGAATCCCCCCCAACTGTCCTTCTGAAAACCAGAACACTCCTCCACAACCTCCGCTCTAATGGTACTCCCCCTCTAGCTGTTCCTAGGGTATCCACCAAAATGGGTTGCAGAGCTTGGTCTGCAGCTGCCCCTTTGCAGTGGAACAAACTACCGGCTGAACTCCGTTCTATTGACACACACACTCCAGTTTCAAGTCCCACCTTAAAGTCTGGTTCCTGGCAAACTCATCCTGCCGCTGCTTCCTGGGGTCTGACACCAACCCACACTAGTCAACTCCCCAGCCCAGGGGTTACCCACCTACCCACACTAGTCAACTCCCCTGCCTACAACTGTTATATTTTTCAGAGTAATATTAGACTTCCTTGCCAGTACATATTGTATATATTCTTTTTTTACTAAGTATTCTGTGTATTACTTACTCACTGGACGATGCAGTCACACATTGTACACTGTGCCTATAATTTGTTTGTTTTGTACCAAATCTCCTCATGTCTGATATTGAAACCTTGTATTCACTGTTCTCAAATGGACCTATACATCAAACCTGTATATTGTGCTTACTATTGTTGCTTGTATCAAATCTGTTTCATGTGTATTACTGTTACCTTGTACTCCACTGTCACCCTGCGCCATGTGTTATGGCATGGGTCGTGCCTGAAAACAGTCCCTGGGATCAGTGCACTCACCCGGTTATCAAAGTCATAAATAAATAAACACAAATTTTGCACTTTAATAACTTTGCCATTGAATGACAGATTTGCCTGACATTTTGCATGCACAGTCTAGTACCAAAGATCTCTGTATCTTGCAAGTTGTGTTATGGTCAGATAAGTGGTTGTAGAACTGCAGAGTGCCAAGAAACACAAAAAAATAGGGAGTTTGTACATTTCTTTGCTCATGGCTACAGCCCCCATGATTTGCCCATTTGGACTGAAATCTTCAGGAAAGATGCAGTCTGGGTCATTGATGTGCCTTTTGAAGATTTGGTGAAAAAATATTAAACCACTCAAAAGTTATTCAAAAAACAAGTTTCCCATTATAGTCATTGGAAAAAAATACATGTGTGTCTCAAAAACTGCCGCCACTACATTTTACTGTCACAAATGGTCCTTTTACTGTCATGTGGTGGCCATTTTGTTTTCAGTTAGCGAGATAGAAAGATGTCTGGTGTTTAACTTTGGGACCCCCTAGGCAAACACTGACTATTGTGTTTACCTAGTCCGGTCCTGAGGATCACAGCACTATCTTATTTGGGGGGGAAACCCCCAGAAATGCCTTTTTAAAGATCAGAACCCCCGTAGTGTTGCAAATTGTGACAGAAATGGCCATAACACTTTCACAAATCACGAAACCCTAACACCACATTTCCACACTTTTGTCACTGTGCTGTCAACCCTAACTGATGCATTAACAAAGTTTTTTTGCAATGAATACACAAACACACACACACACACACACACACACACACAATAGATGAACTCTTTTGCCCATATGAAAAAAGCATTGCTTATTTCCCCATATTAGACACAAAACAAAGCCGCCCACAGCTGAATGTGCAGCAAAGAAATGCAAACAGACAGAATTACTGCACCATCCATCAACTGTAACAAATGTCAGTCAGATACCTGACATCCTTGGTAAGAGGTATTCCTTTACTGTGGCTATTGCAAATAAAAAGATTGTATGCACCTTAATGATTTTGGTGTCTGGCTGCCATTTGTTACAGCTAGTGGATGGTGCAGTAATTCTGTGTCTCATTTCCCCATATACCTACCCAATTAACCAGTACAACTTACTTAATCTGCAAACATTGAAATAACACATGAACACCTGATAAACACTATGAAGCACCTTACTGCAACCTTATTACTACATGTATGACAGTTATATACAAATGTTAATAATACAATGACAAAATTCCCTTATTACACATGAAAAAGATGCCTACTTTACATAATAATTTTTTTTAACCAAATAAGCCCTCCAAAGACTAAAAACCTACAAAATGAACACAAAAAAAAACAGTTTGAAAAACTCTTTAGAACCCTGCAATCACTTTACAGACGTGTATATCAACTACAGCCCCTAGAAAAGGAAGCACTACCACTGCCTTAAAATTCCTGCCACATCACAAATACCCCTCTCTGTCCTGCCCCATCACACTCACCAAATGCTCATCTCTTGACACATCTCCAAGTCTCTTTCACCAAATGCTGTCCTCCATATTTTTGCCATGCTAAGCAACCTACCACTCCATGTCACCACTTATGTCACCACACTAACACCATCCCCCCAAAAGTAAGGAAAACTTTGTGCATTCCCTGCTGCCAGTTATGTACAAACTCTAGCAAGAGCCTATACAGCTGCAAAATAATGGTATTGTGGGCTGTGAGAAATGTGTAAACTAGCACATTTTGCACTAATCACTGAGCCACCTAGTTGCACTTTGTAATTGTTGTGATACACACACACATTGACTAATACATATACACAAATATGCATATATATTCCAATATAACATAGCAGTACACTGTCTACACACATTTCTACAGATTAAAAAAAAAAGACATTAAGGGACCATTTTCTTCTTTTCAGGCTCAGAGGGACATTGAAGGGTGGGGGGTTGCCACTAGAGGCCTCATTTAAATCAGCAGTGACATGCATAAGACTGAAACTGATAGCAGGGGAATGTAGACTAGCGATTTTTGCACTAACCACTGAGACACCTAATTGCACTTTCTAATTGTTGCGATACACGTGCACACTGACTAATACTTATACACATATATGCATATATATTCTAGTATAACATAGCAGTGCACTGTCTACACACATTTTTACTGATTAAAAAAAGACATTGAGAAACTGTTTTCTTCTTTTCAGGATCCAAGGGATATTGGAGGGTAGAGGTTGTCACATGATACCATTTAAATCAGCAATGGCATACATAAGGCTGAAACTGATCTAGATAGTAGGGGAATGTAGACTAGTAATTTTTGCACTAACCACTGAGCCACCTAACTGCACTTTCTAATTGTTGTGATATGTACACACTAATACATATACACATATATGCATTTACATTCCAGTATAACATAGCAGTGCACTGTCTACACACACAGAGCTTTGCCCCCCACACACACACACACTCTAACACACATACATTGCCTTATATGGCATTTATTTATTTATTTATACATCAAAACCTTACTTTTACTATATTTAGGATAACAATTATGTTTTGCACTAACTTATTGTACTAATCTATGGCATGACTGGGTAACTAAGGTAGTGGACCAGGGAAGTGTGGTGGATGTGGCCTATCCGAACTTCAGAAAGGCCTTCAACACCATCCCCCATAGCAGGCTGATTAATAAACTGTGCAGCCTATAGGTGGATCCTAAAATAGTTCTGTGGGTGGAGAACTGTCTTAATGGCAGGTGTCAGAGGGTTGTGGTAAACAGGGAGTATTCTGGAGAGGGAGAGGTGATGAGCAGGGTGCCACAGAGATCAGTGTTGGGGATGTTCCTCTTCAATGTCTTTACTGGGGACATTGCAGATGGACTGGCAGGGAATGTATGCCTCTTCGCAGACAATACAAAGGTATGCAATAGGGTGGACACTCCAGGGAGTGTTGAAAGGATGAGGGAAGACCTTAAAAAAATGGAGAAATGGTCTGAAGAATGGCAATTGGGATTCAATTCAAGGAAGTGCAGGATCATGCACATAGGACACAAGAACCCAGGGGCAAAGTATGAACTAAGTGGGGAGATACTGACAGTCGCAAAACAGGAACGGGACCTGGGAGTTGTCATCTCTGAGGACCTAAGAGAAACTAGGCAGTGTGGTAAGGCAGCTGGAAAGGCTAGCCAGATGCTTGGATGCATAGGCAGGGGTATTACGAGTAGAAAGAGGGAGGCCATCTTGCCCCTGTATAAGACACCTGTGAGACTGTACCTGGAATACTGCATCCAGTTCTGGAGGCCCTATCTGAGAACGAACATAGACAGGGTTTAGATGGTGCAGTGGAGGGCAACTAAAATGGTGCAGAGACTGTGGGATAAGACCTATGATGAAAAACTAAAGTAGTTAAATATGTATTCCCTGGAGGAAAGCAGGGAGTGGTCGGACATAATTGAGACATACAAATACATCACCAGGGTAAACAGAGTACAGGAAGGAAGAATCGTCCAAAGTAAGAGATGCTTCAGGTCAAGGGGGCACAAAATGAAGTTAGAGGGGCTGAAGGCTCAAGGGAAACATGAGAAAATATTTTTTCATGGAGTAGATGGTGGATGCCTGGAACAGCCTACCAGAGGGGATGGTAGTGGCTAAAATGGTCACAGAATTTAAGAAGGAGTGGGATAGGCACAAAAATATCCTGGAGGTAAGGGGGGGCTCCAGAATTCAGTTTGGGCATGGGGCCTCACACTAGATAGGGATTAATAGGGCAGACTGGGTGGTGATGTGACTCCCAACCCCCAGCCTGACCTTCCACTGAGCTCACACCACCCCATACTCCCAGACCCCCCCATACACCCTCACTCACCTAAACAGTTCCCAGTGTAAAGATCCGCTCTCCCATCGAAGATTCATCTTGCTGTTGGAACTGGCGACTGCTATACAAGAAATAAGGTAATGGCAGTTCAATGTATTTCAATGGGTTTTCAATTGCACTTATCTTATTTCTCATATAACAGCCGCCGGTTCCAGCAGCAAGACGTGTCTTCCATGGGACAGTGGATCTTCACACTGTGATCTGTTCAGGTGAGTGAGGATGTGTGTGGAGGGTCTTGGGTGGCAGGTGTTCAGTGGGAGGTCGGGCTGGGGGTGCAGGGTTGCATCAGTGATGGACCTTTTGTACAGATTAGAAAAAGACATTGAGGACCAGGTTCTTCTTTTCAGGTTCTGAGGGATATCATAGAAGGTTAGAGCCGTGCTGGCGCAAGTCCGCCCTTGATGCCGACCACCTTAGATTGATGGAACACTATTCTATCTATCAATCTGCAATCACCCATAAGAAGGCAGAATTCCTATCCAGGGAGATTGCAGTTTCACAGAATCGACCGGCTCAGCTGTTTCGGACTGTGGACAGACTGTGCAACCCAGCCTGTCTACAAGTCTGGAAAGCTTTTTCTCAATTGGCGTGCAAGGAGCTCGCTCGGTTCTTTGCAAATAAGGTGGACGACATCAGGGTGAGCTTGCGTCCAGCAATCTCTAAGGGTGATGTTGTGGAACAGTGCGAGTTCACAATGCCTAGTTTCTCTTGGAGTTCCTTTTGCCAACCGGAGGTCATGGATATTATGAGGATCATCCAAGTGCGCTACTAGCCAGTGCAGCTTACACCCTGGACCAACTCCCCTAATTTTGGGTTGTCTTGAGATCATTGGCCCAGTTATGGTGCAAATAGTCTGGTGTTCCTTAGAGTCAGGTGAGTTTCCTCACTCCCTGAAAGAAGCAGTGGTTACACCTCTACTGAAGAAAGCTACTTTGGACCCAGACTGTTTTTCAATCTACAGACCTATCTCTAACCTTCCCTTTTTGTGGAAGGTTATTGAGAAGGTAGTGGCAGCCCAATTGGAAGACCATTTAACCATCCATAATGTCTATGAATCCTTCCAGTCTGGTTTTTGTAAAAGACACAGCACCGAGACTGCGCTGATTCGGGTGCTTAATGATCTTCTGAGGGCGAGGGATCAGAAGAGATGTTCTATTCTAGTTCTTCTTGATCTCTCATCAGCCTTTGACACTGTGGATCACCTGGTGTTGTTAGCACACCTGAGGCAAATATGTGGAATGTCGGGAACTGTTTCAAAATGGTTCACTTCATTCCTTACCAGGAGATCACAGAGAGTTGTGTCGGGGGTTCATTCCTCCAGCCCAACTTCTTTGTTGTGTGGGGTGCCTCAGGATTCAATGCTGTCACCCACGTTATTCGCAGTGTATATGCGGCCCCTCGGAGACATTATAAGACGGTATGGGCTGAGGTTTCACTGCTATGCAGATTACACCCAGCTATACCTGTCTTTTGCGCCTGACCAGGATGGAGCTCTCTCGGTGTTTAATAACGGTCTGGAAGAAATCTGAGGGTGGATGGATTCTAGTTGGTTGAAGTTGAACTCAGAGAAGACAGAGGTATTGGTGGTGGACCCGGGTGGTCAGATAATGAGGCAGAATGATGGCTCGCCCTCTGGAATTTTTCTTGACGGTGTGTCACTTCCGACCTCTGAACGGGTGCGCAACCTGGGGATTGTCCTAGATGACAGGCTGACCTTTCAATCTCAAGTGTCGGCCATTGTCAGGACTTCCTTTTATCTTCTCAGGAATATTGCCAGGGTGCATCACCTTGTTCCGTCTGACTCTTTGCCAACGTTGGTCCACGCCTTTGTCTCCTCGTGGCTGGACTACTGCAACGCCCTTTACTTTGGGCTTTCTGGGGTTGAAATCCGTCACCTTCAGCTGGTGCAGAATGCTGCAGCCAGGGTGCTGACTGGGACAAGGAGATCCAGTCATATTACCCCGGTACTGCGTGAACTGCACTGGCTTCCCATACGGTGGCGGATCACCTTTAAAGTAATTTTATTGACTTTTAAAGCCCTTCACGATCAGGGTCCGACCTATCTGAAAGAACTTCTGGTGCCTTACTGCCCCTCCAATCGCTACGCTCGGATGACGAGGGGTTGTTAGAGATTCCAAGAGTGAGTTTAAAATCTTCTGGTAGCAGAGCGTTCTCTTATGCAGCTCCCACTCTTTGGAATTCTCTACCTCGCCAGTTAAGGGAGTGCACCTCCATGGAGGTATTTAAGAAGAATCTGAAAACCTACCTGTGGCAGAGGGCCTTCTTGGATGATTAATTGATATTTGAGTATTAATATTATTTTTTGACTATATGGATGATTTTATTGTTGGTTTTTAATATGTGATGTTGCTATGTATTTATTGTATTTATATGTTTTTATGTGATATTTTATATTGTGGATTCTGACATGTAAAGCGCCTTGATATTTTGAAAGGCGCTTTAAAAATAAAGTTATTATTATAGGGTGGAGGTGGGGTTGCCACTAGACACTTCATTCAAATCAGCAATGGCTTGCATAAGGTTGAAACTGATCTAGATAGTGGGGGGATGTAGACTAGCAATTTTTGCACTATCCACTGTGCCATCTAACTGCACTTTCTAATTATTGTGGTATATACATACGCTGACTAATACATATATGCATGCATGTATATATATATATATATATATATATATATATATATATAATATAATAGTCCAGTATAACATAGCAGTGCACTATCTACACATATTTTTACAGATTTAAAAAAAAAGACATAATGGGACCATTTTCTTCTTTTCAGGTTCCAAGGGACATCAGAGGGTGAGGGTTCTGACTAGACACCTCATTTAAATCAGCAATGGCATGCATAAGACTGAAACTGATCTATATAGCTAGGGAACGTAGACTAGCAATTTTTGCACTAACCACTAAGCCACCTATCTGCACTTTCTAGTTGTTGTGATACACACACACTGACTAATACATATACAGATATGTGAATATATATTCCAGTATAACATAGCAGTGCACTGTCTACACACATTTTTACTGTTTAAAAGACATCAAGGGATCATTTTCTTCTTTTTAGACTCTGAGGGACATTGGAGGGTGGAGGTTTCCACTAGACACCTCATTTAAATCAGTAATGACATACATAAGGCTGAAACTGATATAGATAGCAGGGGAATGTAGACTAGCAACGTTTGTACTAACCACTAAGCAACCTAGCTGCACTTTCTAATTGTTGTGATACACACACATTGACTAATACATATACACATATATGCATATATATTCCAGTATAACATAGCAGTGCACTGTCTACACACACAGAGCATTGTCACACACACACACACTAACATACATACACTGCCTCATATGGCATTTATTTACTTATACATCTAACCCTAACTTTTACTGTATTTAGGATAAGCACTGTGCTTTGCACTAACTCATTGTGCTAATCTATGGCATGACTAGGTAACTAAAACAGAGGAATAGAGAGGTGCGGTGGATGTGGCCTATCTGGACTTCAGAAAGGCCTTCAACACCATCCCCCGTAGGAGGCTGATTGACAAACTGTACAGCCTACGGGTGGATCCTAAAATAGTTATGTGGTTGGAGAACTGGCTGAATGGCAGGAGTCAGAGGGTTGTGGTAAACAGGGAGTACTCTGGAGAGGTAGAGGTGATGATCAGGGTACTGCAGGGGTCAGTGTTGCGGTTGGTTGTCTTCAATGTCTTTACTAGAGACATTGCAGAGGGACTGGAGGGGAAGGAATGCCTCTTTGCAGACAATACAAAGGTATGCAATAGGTGGACATGCCAGGGGGTACTGAAAGACTAGAACAAAGTACCACACACACACACACACACACACACTCATACACTAACACTAACACACATGCACTGCTGCATGTTCTGAACCATGCACTGCTAACATATAGCATTATAGCCAGTTGCAAGCTGACTAGGAATAGGTTAATGTACCAGGAAAGGGTTAACAAAGTGGTACATGCACACATACAAACATTAACTCTTTTAGAGCACCTAAACTGATAACAAAACACAGCTGTTAATACACTGAGTGCATCCACTGACTGTAATTTGAGCTGGCATGAGTATGCTCCATATAGAAGAAATGTATGAGTGAATCAAACAGTTTCAGCCAAAATATTGCAGAGCAGGGAGACACCAAAGCCAAACTGCTCTAGCAGAGTAATTCTAAGAAAACTCCAATTTTATGAAGTCCATTAGGAATCTGGAATCTTTCTCTACTGTGATATCAGCACGTCTGCAGGGCTCAGCCCACTGCAGCTGTGAAAAGGGATGCTGCCAGTGCCCTCTAGGAGTGCTGTATTATATGCTCATGCACAGCTGCATGGGCTCACGCAGAACTTTGTGGCTGCACATGCACAATGCTGTATATCTCTGGCTACAAATGACCCCTAATACAAAACTGCACAACACTGTACCATCCTTATTCATTATATAAAATACTGTACATACTCTGTAAGTGTGGTGTGTTGGGGAAATATACCACCATGGGGGCCTAATGCACTTATAATACCATTTGCTCTTTGACTCAAGGCCTTATAACATTGTTAAGACCCTCAATGGTATATTTACCCATATACCGCACTTTCCCATGAATTATTCTCTGTATGTGAGTGGTCCCTACCAGTAAGGTATCTGACCTGTAACTCATGGATGGCAACACCAGTGATTAGTTAAAGGCCTCAGCACTCCTGTGTGGGGATAAAATGCAATGTTCCCTGCAACCTGTTACTTTTTTCATATTATATGTTTATATACACATTTATAGGATGGGATGTTATAAGAGTTCATCTTTAAGTTCTCTGGGGAGGGAACCATAAAACACAGCTGAGTACTACTGGTACACAAAGGACTTGAGAACAAACTCATAATCATAGGAGACACAGAAAGCATATAATACAAACATATTATATATCATGTTGAAGATTTATACAAAAATCCACAACAGAACATGGGTTATGCTGGGATTTATCCATGCCTGGAGTGATGTGTCACAAGGCTGCAGGATGAGTGGCTTAAACCACGCTAGAAGTGGATAAATTCCAGCATAACCCACACCCTGGAGTGGATTATTGTGATTATGCAATAAACTATAATTAAAGAATTAACAAACATTATAAAAATTTTACATTTACTGCTTTTAAAGCTTTGTTAATTGATTTTTGTAATAGCCTTCCTGCCTATACTACATAGTGCCTTGTTGCTAGGCAAATTATGGTTGAAGTGCTCCCCTCCACCCAGACACACACACACACACACACACACACACACACACACGGATGTTTGTTTTTAAATGTTTTCTCATGCCATTTTTTTTAAAGAGAGAGGCTGGTGTGAGTTGTGAGTGGCTCTTTAGTTCAGGCCAGGCAAGAGAGCATGGTGCATGCAGCTGCTATGGTTGAGTATGTGGTTCTAGGATGAGTGTGGCTAAGAGTTTTGTGGTCATGTTGAAGGGTCTGATTCAACTCCTTTTTTTGTTGCTGTTGTATTATTGCAATCAGGACACTGGGTAATTTAGAGTTACCATGAATGAGTTTTTGCTTGGAAGCAGGCAGCTGATGATCATATGAGGAGCTCTGACATGGAGCTGACAGCGAAAGAGTGAGACAGATGATGCAGATGTGAGCAGTCATGAAGGAGCTACTATAAAAACTAGCATTTGTCAATACTGAATGTTTGCTAGTAGGTTTTGGTTGTGTTGTAGAGAATGATGAAGGCAGAATAGTATTGTAGTAAGGCATTGTAGTAAGACAGAGTCTGCAGTGGAGTCAGTGAGTAATAATGTTTTAATGTATTTTCATTTCTGAAGCAAGGTATAGGATTTTTTAGAGGTTTTAAAAGTTCCCGGTCTCATGTCATGGACGCCATGTAAAAATAAAATATGTTGGTACAGTGCTGTGTTGTTTACTATTACAAATATGTGATAACATCATCCTGCTACATCCAGAGTATAAATGTAGCATGTACATTGAACAGGTAAGGGAAGAGATTTTTACAAGTTGCAAATGGTGGTCATGTTTAATGACATGAGTAAATAATTACAAAAGTAGGTCATGACATGCAAAACAACCCCTTATGAGGTAAGGCTCCCCAGCCCATCACAAGGTGTTGCCTGTATGACAGAATACTGAGCAATACCTTCCAGGCTGGGAAAAGTGGTACATAACACTGTTCGCTTCCATCACTGTGCTGCCCAGCTGGGTCCCCAAGCTTATCCTTGAACTTGAGTCACCAGCATGGGAACACAACATGTTACCCACTCAAGTCACTGGCATGGGAACACAACATGTTACCCACTCCAGTCACTGGCATGGGAACACAACATGTTACCCACTCGAGTCACTGGCATGGGAACACAACATGTTACCCACTCTAGTCACTGGCATGGGAACACAACATGTTACCCACTCGATTCACTGGCATGGGAACACAACATGTTACCCACTCGATTCACTGGCATGGGAACACAACATCCTACCCACTGGGCCAATGGCTGGACCCGCAGACAATGTTTCTTCATAACTTTTTTTTTTGACATTTTGAACCCAAATATTTAACATAGTCTTTATATGATCCCCCCCAAAAAAACATGACAGGTGTCATTTATAAAATACTGATCAAAATGTAATTTTACACTACAAGTGAGAAAACGTGTTGGGCAGGATTTGAAAAACAACACCTGTTGTGTTCATGAGGTGGTGTGACAAAAAAGATGTGTTGAAAATATGGGGTCAAAAATACTGGAAATTACTAAAGTTGTGAGTGAATGTTGAAAATATTCAATGAACCTTCATAGTTTGGGTGTTTTTTAAGACTTTGACCCCAAATGTTCAACCTAGTCTTTTTATGATACCATTTCACAAACCTGGTAGGTGAAATTTTTCAAATCCTGCTCAAAAGGTGATTTTATGGAGACAGTGCAAAATTGCCTTCTGGGGCAGATTTCAAAAATGTCACCATACTTTGTTCATGAGGCTCAGTCCCAAAAAAGGCCATGCTGCAAGTCTGATGGAAAAATATTGACAAATAACAAAGTTTTGAGTGGGCATTGAAATATATTAATGGCCACTCATAACTTGGTCATTTTACCACATTTTTTTCACTAAATTTTCAATATAGTCTTCTTATAACCCCACCTCATTAACCTGGTAGGTGAAAATTTACAAAACTCACCCAAAAGGAGAGTTCAAGGAACAACTGCAAAAGCACTCTTTGAGCCAAATTGGAAAAATGTCACCTGTCTTGTTCATGAGGTGGGATCCAAAAAAGGCTTTGCTGAAAATTTGGTGAAAAAATATTAATAAATGACAAAGTTATGAGTAAAAGTTTGAAATGCATTGAAAATACTTTGACCGTACCTACCTTGTTCCTTCATTTCCCAGTTGGTGTTGAAGGAGAAGGATGTGTTTTGCAGCAGAGAGGTGGTGGACAATTTCAAGGTGACTGAGGGTGTGTGGGGGAGTAGGTGCTGAGTGGGTGGTTGGGGTGGGTGGCAGGTCAGGAGGCTGGTAGCTTCACAGGATGTTGATGGACATTTTTCAACTTTTCAGGGTAAAATGAAATAAAAGAGACTATGAATGACCATTTTTTGTTTTAAGAGTGACACTGGGGATTGGGCACCCCAGTGTAACAGATGTTTGGCTGCACAAGGGGTGGGCAGACCAGTGTCTGAGCATACTACATTGGTTGAGGGTGTTATATGAAAGACAGTGACAGGGGAGGAAGAGGAGGAGGTTTGTGCTGTGAACTCCCTGCTCAGGAAGGGGGCTAGGATTCAGTGTAGCACATTAGAGGGCAGGAGGGAGGAAGAGGAATAAGGTGAGCATGTTGGTGCTTGCTGGGCAGCTTCGTGCACATAAAAAAGATCAAGTCTCTCTCTGATAGGAGCGGCTCACTTCTTTCAACTACAAGAAGTTACCACCCCACAAGCACAGAACAGTGTCGTGATCAGCCTTGCTAATCATTGGGCTGTCACTGTTGAACCCACTGCAGCCTGAGCTGCATTGGACCCAAGAGTGACATGCCTCTCAAACCCTGTTTTTATAACAAAATGTTTGCTGTGCATGCGCAACCAAACATAAAAATCATTATCATTATTATGGTATAGAAAATGGGTTTCAGAAATGTTTTTATAAAGAAAGTTGCCTTGGAAAGTTGGTGTAGTTTTGTAATCCTCACAGTTAGGAATTCAACATGGCAGATAAAAGAAGGTGAAAAAAAGGGGTTGTGTTTTGCTTTGTTTTTGTTCAACCAGTTGGCTGGGATGGCTGGAACTTTACCAGTGGATTATGCTGGGATTTACCAGCAAGTAAAAACCCCAGCCAGCCAGTCAGGTTACTGGATTTTTCATCCCATTGTATAATTCTAGTCTAGAAATAATACTTTAATTTAAAAAGAAAATAGGCTTTTGTTCCTAGCTATCAACAAAATACCGACATACAGCAAGTTGTGGGGCCCCTTTCTCAATTTAAGAGCCAACAACAGATAAAGTTACCATATCAGTAACAAGGACAATTAAGTCCAGTGCAAGCTGCTATAGTAGCTCATATATCAGATAATGCTCTAATACTTTGACTATATTCTGTAACACATATGTTGCCATATCATTTTCAGTGTGTACTATGTTTTTTTATTTGTATATGCTGTTTATGTATGTCTGTATTGTTTGAAAACACTTTTTAACAGACTATATATACACACACACACACACACACACACACACACACACACACACACACATATATATATATATATATATATATATATATATATATATATAATCATTTATTTATTTTTTACTTTCCAGAAAATTAGAGAACCCCCTTTATGGGAGATGAACTATACCAACTGAACTTCAACATTTTAGACTGCCAGGCTGAAAGAACCTCTTATAGTCACAGAGTACCTGGAATGTTTAGAAATAAGCAATCTTGATTGGCTGAGAACAATTTAATGCTTTATAAATACAACTTTGTTTAATAGTTTTATGTGTTCTTTTTTATCTTGGTCTACAAGGACATCAAATATGACCTCCGAGAACATAAGCGTCAACTGGTCGAATCAGTGCCTAAATCAGAACTTAGAAAAATGCATTCATGCCTAGAGCTGTTAAACTCTGGAATCAGCTCCCGTGTTATTTGGTAAATGTACCAAACATGGCAACATTCAAACAAGGGTTGGATGCCTTCATACAAGAAGGCGACTTGGGTAACTTCCACTGAGCAGTGGGGGCAGCATCTATGGGCCTCGGCCTTCTGTTACCCTATAACCGAGGTATCTTAAAGTCTGTCTTCCTTTCCGTTAAATATTCTCTTGCTGTTACATTGTAATGTGTGTTCTAAATAAATATAGAATAATGCTCTAAGCGGGATACAATATGTGCTAAGTGGAAATATTTGTTATATATTCCTAGTGGAAATATTTTTTATTTAAACACGTTCATAAAATCACAAGATTTATTTGTTGCCATAACCCGCAAAAGTGGACTGGCATGTGTGGTTCTGCCGTTTTGTTTGATGTTGGGGTCACTGACAATTCTTTGTGGAGAGTTAACTAACGAGAAGGAGGAGAGAATTCTTCCTGAATCTTAGACAATGGGCAGTGGATGGGGGTGGTACTATACAGTGAAGGCACAGCGGCAGAGGCATTAAAACGGGCGGCAGTATAGCTCAATAACCCTATACTTAGGCCATTGTTATTCTTAATTTTTTTTTTCATGTTTTTGAAACACTAATATCCGGCCTGTCTGGCTCCACAAAATTATAGGAACCAGACAGCTGTAGAGCATTTTATCTTAAAGTCCAATTGTATCACGGACCTCAGGGACAAGAAAAAGATACGTTTTCCATGTTGGTTGTTTAGAAAAGTAAGTTTGGTTGTTTGCAAGCAGCAATGAAAGTAGGTGAAATGGATTGTGCGTGCTGGTAAGGAGGATGAAAATCCACACAAGGGCATTTATACCCAATATATACTTCTATACAGCACCCCGGCCACCATACACAAGCGCTTAAACTTTTGAACCGGAACCCCGATACAGTGAGGACTGGCAACTGTTTCCAACCACAAGGAGCCTTATAACTGTAATTGCTTCTGTTGTATACGGCTGTGAGTGAATTCTTCCAAGTGTCCAAACGTCAGCTGAATAAAAGCAAAACATAGGAACACTCCACCTCCTCCCATCAAGTTCATGCACTTTTCCCTAATTCTGTTGAAGTTTGAACTGTTGTAAAAGGGAATGCTGAGGCTGAGAAGCTCCGTTCCACATGAGGCAGTATAAAGTCTTTTGGTTCCATTCTGACTATGTTAACGCATAGCTGTGCTTTCAAACAAAAGTCACAAAACGAACTTTGACGTATTACTGTTAATAGCTCTAGATGGTTTCTGCATTATATACATTTACTATTAATAAATTATACACAAGCCAGGTGTCGTGTATTCAAAAAGGGACCTGGTGATATATAGACGTGTCAGATTTACGTAATTGTTGACAGTCTGGGCATTGGTGTACCTAGCTGGCGATTAAATGTACTGTTCCATCAAAAACGGACCTTAACCAAAAAAAGAAAGAAAGAAAGGAAGGAAGGAAGGAAGGTAGGTAGGTAGGTAGGTAGGTAGGTAGGTAGGTAGGTGTAGCGGGGTCTTTCTAGAATAAAATAGACTGATAAGACTGAAATGTCTTGCTGCTGAACTCAAGCGGCCTGCAACAGTGTTCCAGAAAATATACGTTATTGCTATTAGATAGTTTCTGCCTGCCACGTCTAAAACAAAGGTCTGACTTGTGTGTGTGTGTGTGTGTGTGTGTGTGTGTGTGTGTGTGTGTGTGTGTTTAACAGGGTTTCATTTAGCAACAAACTTTTGAACATTTTGCAAATGTGTGTGAAGGTTATAACCCCACCCACTTACACACATAACAGTCCGTTTAAAAGAAAGGAAAATGTCTACCAAAGTCTAAAACCATTTCCGACACAAACTAATTATTTATATATATTTGTACGGGCTAATATTTTATGTTTAATACTTGAAATTCAGAAGAATATGACAAGTTTGATACCATTATTTATAAGCACCCTATAAAGAACACTACTGAAATCAACTCATCGAATATGTATAGTATTCTACCGAACACATTCAGAAACCGAACACGTTTTAGCTCAAGTTTTTTCTTCACATTTTTTGTTGGTTTATTGTAAATATAGTTGTAGAAATGCACGTTATATTCCATACATCAGCTTCTTCTAGCTCGATAAGGTATCCTTTTCTATCAAACATGCAACTTTTAATGCAACCCGAATGCGAGAGAGAAAAACCAAGTCTCTCTCTCTCTCTCTCTCTCTCTCTCTCACACACACACACACACACACACACATACACACACATATATATATATATATATATATATATATATATATATATATATATATCGAGAGAGAGAGAGAGAGAGAGAGAGTTGCTTTGGCACTACAGGCTACAAAGTCGTTTTTATCCAAGATAAAAAACACTGAGCAGAGCCCGTTTGCAATGGTGCCCTGTTAATGCACGTTACAGACATTAATAGTATACAAGTCAGAAGTTTCGTGGAACATTGTTTTCATTGTAATGGGTTTCTCGTGGTACACAATGCAAGGTGCTTTAAATAGCACGCCTCATTGCTGACCCTGCCTTTAACACATGCTGTACTATATATGCGATGCATTTTACTCAGAGTTTCCTATAGCTGCAACAACCGGATTACATGTACAGTAACTGCATTATTTTGTACAGCCTTCCCCCAGGCACAACGCTGGTCAAAGCTATCAAATGTGCACAGTTCCCAGATTTCCCGTGACATGGACTACCAGATGTGCCCTGATTTCTCAAGGGGAAAGGAAGGCATTTCGTAATAACAGGGTCCTCATCATATGATGGTCACACAAGGAAATTCATATATAGTATATCCGCTGACTGCAATATGGTATGAAGTGAAACGCAGCCCTTTCTCTGTGCAGCACTTCAAAAAAAACTACCATCGAAAATCAAGTTAAAACTGATACTTTTAAAATGCTTACCTGTAATGAGTATAGGATTCCCTCCCCCATGAGAGATGCTGCTGGTCTCTCTCTATCACAGAAAATGCAACCTTGGAACCAAAAAATTCCCCAACAGTTTCCCAGCCTATGCAGCCACACAAGTTTAACTTTACAACTATAACAGGGGTTCCTCTTGTTTGGGTGGGGTGGGATCTGATTTGGTGGCAGTAATTGTTAATTCTTTTTTGAAGGGGGAGGGAGGATTGGGGAGATAAAAGAGCCAGTTGCTAGAGGTAGTCATTGAGTCAGCCCTTATTAACATTTCGGTGTGGGGCTTTTTTGTCCTTTGAAAAGTGGGCCCCTGGCCAGCATTCAAATCAGCGACCACCGTCCTCATTGTAAAGGACAGGCCCTCAGCAGGCCCCCTGAATTGTCCTCTACTAACAATCTCTCCCTTTGTGCCGGAGGTGTCCCATTCAGAGCGCCACATAGTGCTGAGGGTACTCCAGGCTGACCTCTTAGGGCAACTGTTTACCAAATTATCCCCCTTTTCGGTGAACTCCTCCGTCAGCAGAGGAGAGTGTTGTCATTAGCCAAACATTATTCAGGCCAGTAATTTAATTAAAAAAGGTTCATGGAGACAAAATATAAACGGGAAAGCTAGTTTCCTTTATCCCACAAATGTGTATTTTTTTAGACAAAACATGGAACTAATAAAACTGTCACTATTGGGTATGTTTTGCTAAAAGCGATTAAATACAAGTCAGGCAACTGGATGTGCTATGAAACTATTTCTGCATGCACCTTAAAAGGATAGCTGTCTTTGGGTAGGGTAAATCAGGTTAAAGGTTTAATGTGGAAATTGGAAGTTTGACTTAATTAAAAAAAACACAGCTCATCTGTTTGAGGGATGTAAAAATACAAACAGGGTTATAGAGAAAACAGTTCTTCACACGAAGATAAGTTATTTGGGGGAATTTGCGGCAGCAGTGGCGGCTTCTTTCCTTGTCTGTTTACTACATAGCAGGTGAATGGCTGACCCCTCGGTTGCATGGGTGAGTGCCTCGCGAGGCTGCCCGCTGGGTCTATCTGGACACTTCAGCTCCGAAGCTACAGTGATTTGCCTGGGAACACAATAGATACTGACCAACTGCCATTGACTGTACAAAAAATGAGACACAGAGATCCCACCACCACACCACATATTGTATACCACTTAGAAATTAAATGTGAAAATAGAATACAGAAAGCAAAGTATCAGGTACAGAGTTTAGAATGGAAAAAAGGCAGTTTTAAGTTAAGGTTAGGTAAAACAAATAAAAGCACTACACATACAGTAAACCCCTTGTTGTAATGTGTATTCGTGTGTAATTTTGTACACCTGTAACTTTTTGTTAATTTCATTGTAATTCACCGGTACCCTTCCAAAATCTAGGCATTTGTGTCTAACGTACTTACCTGGTCAATATAAACTAAATAAACATATAATGGGCTGCAGTGAAATAACACAGGTATATCTACACGAGTGGTAACCTCTTCATACAAATGGTTTCCCTACTCCTCAGTTATGGGTCTTATGATTCACTAGTGGAGATAAATATGTTATTCCACTGCTACTAAATAAATAAATAAATAAAAATACCCATGATGCATTTCATATAGCGAAAACTGTTTAACCAGGAAAGGCACACTAAGCAGTAGTTTGTTTCCAGGTGCTACCTAGGAGCACAAGGAAGTTAAGTGACTTGCTCAGGGTCACACAGTATGCAAGTGGGGGCTATGGGATTCAAACCCAGGTCTTCAGTTTGCAGCGAAGAGTCCTACACCTCTGCGCTATACTGCCTCCTTCCTCCATATCTATCTATCTGTCTGTCTGTCTGTCTATCGATCTGTGTATCTACATACCTACCTATCTGCACTAGTTGGTAGAGAGAACTCTTTATTCAAGTTTAGTTGGAGCAAAATGAGAAAGGACCGCCTCCTACATAAAATGAACCCCCCCAAAGGCATAATACTGACTAAATAAAGTGTACAATTGCAATCATGAGGAAATCTGTCCTCAGATCCCTGTCAGGTATCTTCTATCCTACATAATAGTTATGTGTGTATGTGTATATATATATATATATATATATATATATGTGTGTGTGTGTGTGTGTGGATAGATAGATAGATAAATAGATTGATAGATAGACAGATAGATAGATAGATAGATATACACATGTGTTAGGGTTGAAAAATAAAATATAAAAAGTAGGGAAATAAAAAGTAATAGAGAAAAAGTCCTTGGAGCCTTGGTGATTCTGTGGTGTGGTGTTTCTCAGGGTTTGAATGATTATGTAATGCTGCACTGGCCCTACCTTAACTTCAGTACCATCCATCCAACAATTACTTTGCCAGTGCTTTACTTTACCTGACAATACAGTGCCAAAGCTAGGGCAGTTTCAATGCTGTAATGTCTGTTCCGTCAAACCTGAGGAACAGAACACCACAAGATTCTCCAAAGCTCCAGGGACATTATCCCTTAACTTTTATTTCCCAGCTTTTTATATTTTTGTGCTTCAGTCCTAACAAATGCATCAACATATATTTTTTGCAATTTATTTCCTTACTTTTTCAAATCTCTCTCTCTCTCTCTCTCTCTCTCTCTCTCTCTCTCTCTCTCTATATATATATATGTATATATATATATATCAAACAACAGACCCCATAGGTTTCTGCAAAGCAACAGACCAATCGGACACATCACTGGACCTGTAGCTTGCTTTATACTGGCCCTACCTGGAGCAGCAGACACACTGGGCATGGCACTGGCTCTGTAGTTTACTTTTGCATAGGGCCCTATGGGCCCTGCACAAAGCAACAGACCCATTGTGCTGGGGCATAGACTTGTATCATGCAGGGTCCAATGGACCCTATGGAAGGAGCTGATCCACTGGTTATGGTGAGGAAGCTGACCCATCAAGCATCACACTGAACATATGAGTTGCTTCATGCTGAGCCCTTTAGGTCCTATGCAAAGCACAAGACCCATAAGGAACTCTGCTGTATCTGTAGGAAGCAACAGACCTGATGGTTAGCTCTGAAAGTTGCCAGTAAGGTGCTTATGAGGGGATGTGATAAGTAGCCCAACCCCCAAATTTGGGCTTAAAAAATGAAAAAATGTGGGGGGAAAAAACAAATCAGTGCACATGTTCAGATCATGTTTTGGGGTTCTTTTTTGGGGGGCAGGGGTATTTTTTAATCACCCATAACATTTTATTTTTAACTGTTTTTCAAACTTGAGGGTCATCCCCCCACCATAACCACATAATTTGGGGATTTACATTTGGCCCCAAAATATGTTTTCAGGGACACCAAATTAAACCTTTTTTTAATAAGTCAGCTGCTGCAGCACACTGGGTGGAGCAGAAGACAGTGACTGGCCAAGGTGGAGGGAGGTCTGTGCCAGTTGCCCACTGAGGAACCAGTCATTAAAGTATGTACTGGGGTGGCCATGGGGAAAGGAGCATGGTATGAGTACTACAGGACCAGGGAGCAGGCAGTGAAGCTGGGGGGGGGGGGCTACTTTAAGATTGATGTGAAGAAGCACTGCTTCACTGAAAAGGTGGCAGATGCCTGGAACAAATTGCTAGTGGAAGTTGTGGAGTTGAAAATAGTGGAAGGGCTTCAAGCATGTGTGGGATAGACTTATATTAATAAATAAGTAGGAAGAACGGAGGGTCACCAGAGAGCAGTTAGGGTCTGCAGAGATAGATTAGACAGGGAACGTCTGGGCAAACTGGGTGGGCCAAGTAGTCATTTTCCACCAACAAATTCTATGTTTATAAACACACACACACACACACACACACACACACACACACACACACACACACACAGTCCAAATAAAAAGTAAGTGATATTCAGGTGCTACCATGTGGATAACATTGTGTGAGGATGAAGTGTGGAAATAACATGTTATTTCCAGGCTTTTAGCATCACCTGTAAACAAGCTCTAACTTAGTGTGCCTTTCCTGATTAAACAATTTCCCCCATGATTCATATGTTATTTCCACACTTTCAGTATCATAATGACAATTTCTAACCATTGAGAGAGTAGCTCTCACAGTACTTGATGATATCACAATAGCCCTGTGCTGAACTAAAAAGCAGCTGAATTCAAAGAGAAACAGTTCCATTATCATGGAAAGAGCTAATTTAAAAGGTATACCTTTTAAAATATTTTGTTTTAAATGGTACCCCTGGTCTGCAATTGATTAACCATATGGTGTCCACTAGTGAAGCTAAGACCTTCATTACACACTTGTTGCTTCCCCCCTCCTGACCTATGGGTCCTAATCTAACACGTGGGAATAAGTAAGGAATAACATTTGCCAAGGTGTACCTGGCAGTGCCTTTTGAGGTCCTGGGCATATGCCAAGTGCCTTCAGCCACTGAAGACGTTCATATATCAGTGCATAGAGACAGAAGGGTGTTATTCTTCTTATAAAACGGGCCCTAAACTGATTTTTGAAGTGTAAACAATCATTTAGTTCTAAACTGCAGGTGTGTGCGCTGATAATCAGTCAGGTGATGCTCTCGGCCAATCAGATTGCTAGGATTTCAACGCCCATTTTATAGTAATGGCTATCCCACTGCAGTCCGTTACAACTATATTATAAATATGGTTATGAGATTTTCTCCAGCTGGTTGTCTGTGTGTGTATACCAATGTCCTATAGCATACCATTTCAGATGCTTTTCTCATTTAGACAATATACTCTAGACAAGTTTAAATTACACTTCAGTGGAAAATGCAAGACAAGTCTTAGATACATCCAATGAGACCTTAAATGCTGCCAACAAATAGAAAGGTGGGCCTGACTAAGCTTTCGGTGAGGAAGCAATTTGTGTTATTTTGCTAATCATAATCCACCATTTTGCTGCTGTTCTAACATCTGATTTCTGGCGCCTTTAACCTTTCCTCCTTATTAATTTGGAGAAAATTGGTGTATATTATTTCTGTTATAAAGAAAGGCTGCATCTCTTTCTGGTGGCACTGGAGAAATGGATCTCCCTCTCTCCGTCTCTCTTTCTCTTATTCCCTTTATATGTTGTTAAGATTACATGCTCTTTGGTAGTCTTTCAGCTTTCTGTGTATTTCAACCAAACCCATAATGTAAAAGAAACTAATCAAATAAAGACTTCCTTATAATAGGGCAATAGGAAACTACATTCTTATAAACATCTGTCAGAAATCGAGTGTGTGTGTGTGTGTGTGTGTGTGAGTGTCACGCGCACCCATGAATAATTCTATTGTTGTTACTGAAGTACAGGCCCAATATATACAACCAGTATGGGTGACCTCTGTTATTCATAACTGCATCATCTCATGTTCTGATCTAGCAGTTATAAAGCGATACACTATACATTCATGTGATACAGACAGTTTTCACCACAACTAGCTTGTAACAAGTTATTAAAATATTCAAATAGTATTTTCAAATTAGTTCAAAGGTTTCTAGATATGTTGCTGAAATCCTTTATTCGAGGAGTGCTAAATAGTTTTCCTAAATACACTGAGAACCACCGGACATGTACCGAGCTACAGTTTACATTGTTCTGAAAATAAGCAAAATTAAAAAAAAATCACATATCGACAAGACAGGCTGAAAACGGGTTCATAATTTGATTTGACCGTCGATTTGTGAACAACCTCCTTGCAGGGTAATGTTTAGTTTTGGGTTTTCTTTCCTTTCCTTTCCTCCCTTCCCTCCCCGTGTAAGTGGCTAATAAATCGGTAGATTGGTAGTCTGGACTCTGGCTACCGGACTGGGGGTAGTGGAATATAGCCCCGCCCCAAGCTCACCACATCACCAAGTCCACCCTGTTTTCTCTCTCCCCCGCCCCCCATCAGTCCCCGCGTCTAGCACCTATCAATCGCCACTCCCGCCACCCCCAGTTATAGATGGTGCAACCTGTATCAGTAAAAATGCTGTGTTGGGTTTTATGCTGTTCTAACAGGCCAGTGTTTCTTGTTAGAGCAGTGCATTACGAAATCTTACAAAATTATGTCCCTCATCTAAAAAAACAGCTTTTTGTGAAGTGTAATGAGCACCTCTCGCTCTAACCTAACAGCCAAGACTTAAAAAAAAAACTGCTACAAATGAGTAGAATCAGGGATATATCTTACAAAATGGTGATGCCTGCTCAGAAACAGGGTTGTGCCTTATGTGAAAAAGATATTTCCGATAATGAACTATAGGAGCCACGATTAATATCTGACATTTTATCATTTCCGTTTTTATCGTTTGATAACAGAAATGCCAAATTTTGGAGGGACCGATAAAATATTTTAGGCAGAATCAGGGCTAGTTGGGAAGTCTAACTATGGGCGATGAGCTATAATGATATAGCTACACACACACACACACACACACACACACACACACACTCACACCATGAGTAGGTGTAAAAATGACAAGGTAAAAAAATATCTTCTCCAGTGACATCAGTAACAGCAACATATCAGTAGCCTGAATCAAAATAAGCAACTTATCATCACTTGTAAGTAGACAGGAGTTTCGTAACTCACTCGTGGGTCTGCCACTTGTGAGTTATGGTCGATAGCTAGCTAGATGGATGGATGGATGGATGGATGGTGTGTGAGTGTGTGTGTGTTATTCTACAAGTGAGATTTTTGTCAGAAAATCTTCCCCAATTAACTAAAAAAATCACAGTTTGAGCATTTCCTGCATAGTGAGGATGCTGAAGTCGCATGTGGGCCAAGAAAAGCACATCTGTAGTACATCTGTAGTACATCTGTAGTATCCTCTCCTCCAAGACATATTTTCTGATCTAGGTATAGATTTGAGTCCTGTGAAGGAGAAAACTGATTGGGAGATTGGGATCAACAGCACAGCTTTCTGTCTTTTTTTTTTCCCTGTATTTTCCTCTAAAAGCTTTGTTTTTCTATAATGTCAGAGACATGTTTTATGTGAGTTGACCACAGTGGAAAACTATATTGAATGTCCTTTTGTTATACTGCTCAGCTGTATTTAAATTCGTATATCCCAAATCTGGAATCCCGCTGATATTGATAAGTACATAAAAAGTAAGGCAGTGGGATTACAAAACAGTGCAATACAAAATGTAATTGTGGCGTTTACTATCTGTTGGGATTTCTTGTATGCAGCCATGTGGGAATAATAAGTAAATGGGAGTGACTTACAATCACGATTCTAAACTATAAATAACTTAAAATACAGATTTATTTAGTATAGTACTGTAACTTGGCAACTTAAACGTGCAGAATTGAGACAATCATAGTTATCTGCGTGTTCCTGCTTTCTGTGTGTGCAGGTGTCGAAATGCATTTCTGTATTTTCCGTTTTAAATCGTATCCGGTAAAAGGGCCCATGCGATGAATGACATGTGGCCAGTTGTGTGTGTGGATCTGTTAGGGGTGGGGGTAGGGCTGAGGTGGGAGTCATAGTATACAATAATATTTAAAATGTGTCTAATGGACATCATCATCTTTTGGAATTTAAAAATCGGTCACAAGTGCACCAAGCAATAGCAATTAATGATTTGCATGGAGCACAGAAAAATGTTCTGTAACCGACTTGAAGACGATGTAATATCATTATAGGGAGCAGGAAGAAAGAACAGAATGGGGGCGTTGGCCGTTGGATAGTACACATACAGTGATTTGAGCGTATAACTCGGATGCCGCTAGGAAGAACTTAACAATCGCAGGTGAAGGTTAAGATCAATTTTGCGCCATGAGTTTCCAGTTATTCATTTAGATGCATAAATAAAGAAACTGTTGCCTTTATAAAGATGAGGGGTGGGGGCACACACGAGTTCATAGGATAAGTGCCTGCAACCCTTGAGTGGTCGTTTAGGTTGAAATGGGCACTGGGCCATTAATACCGTTTGATACTAGGGCATTCTCTAAATTGGACTGTAGTTCAGATTCGTATTGTTCTCAACCATAAACGGGATTATGTACTCTAAAAAAATCTTTCAGGTTATATGTCTGGTGAAAAGGGGTGAGAATAATTTCACGACTTGGTTGTAAAACCAGTTTGCTGATTTGTGGAAGTGGCATTTCTGGCAAATATTTTCCCCAAAATAAAACAATTTTTCCCCCTTCTGTTTTCTTCTCGGCCCCAGCACAGTATGCCAGACATAGATGGAATGTCAGGGTTACAGGGAATGAATTACACAGCAGCTCGCCATCCAGATGCGCAAAGGTCTCCAAGTGGGTCTTGTCCTGCGCTTGACGGCTATTGTACTGCCTGTGTTTCAGACTTGGGGCCTGGTTAGGGGGCTTTGGCCCCCTGATGGTGTAGATTTGCTGTCCAAAGGCCGTTAGAAAGAAAAAAAAAGCCCCAGTGAATTTGATTGTACTCCTCTAGGCCCCTCCCCTACTCTCCCCCTCCTCCTCCTTCTTCTTTCCTTCACAGAGCAGGGAGGCCAAGGCGAGCGGTACAAGGGAGAATGAGACTTGCGACTGAAATTAGTTTTTTTTTAACACACTCACACTCAACCACACACGCACACACTCACACGCAAATGCAAATATTATTTCAATTTCCTTGCAGATTAGGATGCGACAGCCCCGAAAAACTGAAGGCCAAGCTCAGGAGGGTGGACGCTAGAAACCGAATGCCTGAAGACTGAACTCCTGTAAGTTGTGCTTCTGTATGTATAATCTTTCACTGTCTCCCACGTGGGTCTGTTTAAAAAAAAATAATATATATGTTCTTAGCAAGGTTACCCAAACCTAAGCTTGACTAGAAACAACTGCTCCCGCCCCCTCCAGAATGTTAAGGCAGCGGCGCAGCTCTGGTCCGTACTGCAGTGGGCCTCAGGCGAACCCACTTCTCCGTCTTCGGCCCCATACCATATTCAATCTGAATTTTGCCATTCTTCCTCCCAGAAGGGACGGAAAACTGGCACATTGGGAAAAAAAGTAAATCTGAATAGGTTTTCCGACATCCTGCCTGAGGTTTCTCTTGTCATAGTTTAAAAGCAAAGCGATTAAAATTGAATGAAAAAGCGCGCCTTCACAGAGTAAGCAGTACAAAATGGTATCGAGGTGTGTCTGTGTGTGTGCTTTTCTGGTCTATTTATGTTCTGGGAGACAACTTGCTGGACACACTTGGTCCTCGCTCATTTTCTTGCGTGGTTTTGGCGTGGTCTTATATTTTAAAACAACGTATATAGTTGATGGTGTAACAAGTCTCAGATTGGTGTTGCTGGGGTCCCTTTGTTCCAGAAACAGTGGGTGGCTGTTCTGAGAATGGCCAGTTGCACATCGTGTGACATTTTTCTTCCGGGACACCCTTTTGTAGCGCGCGCGTGTGTGTTAATTCACTTATTTAAAATAAGTTGTACTGTTATCTCAATGCCCGTAGCCAAATCTTTCTTTTCAAATGAAAAAAGGGCAACAGATATATGCATATTTTGTTCAAAACTAAAAGGTGGGATATTGAAGTTAACTGTAAAAAAAAAAAAAAAAGGTTGGTGGGCTTGCTGTTTAAAATGTTTGCGAGGCATGCAAAGAAAGGTGTAATGATAAGCTAGCTTAAGACCGTGTTTTATTTCCAGGTAAGGCTATAAACAGTATTCTCTCAACTGAAAATGAATGTAAAAGTTTAATTATTTCTCAAGAAAAAGGTTACCTAAAAAGTTGAAACCACTAATTTTCAAATGGCTTCTCTAAGAATTGTTTATTCTGAGGCAAGACCAAATACATTGAAACGCGCTTCTGTCAAGGTTGGTCACCCTGCATAAATGATAACAATAAGGAAGTTGTTTCACACACCAACCATTATTATACAACAAACGATTATTACAATTTAGTGTAAATTATTGAAGTCATTGCAAGAAAAAACTATATATGCACTGAAATCACACAGTTTGGCTACAGACGAATTAGAACGTACTATTTTCTCTTCAAATTGGAATACAACTGGGGAATAATGTCTTCTTTTTTACACCTCCTGTAACTTGTGTATGTATTCCTTTGTTTATCAGTGTCAGTTCACGCAAGCTAAAGCTGTAAGGAGGTGGGTTTAAGCGTCAGGCTTGTATTATTTTCTACATTTTATTTTGTACAGCAAAATTCAGTCCCAAATTGCAGCTTCTGAATGGAGGGTGCGCTTCCCAGATCTGTTCAACACTTATTTTCTTTGATATCTGAGAGTGAATGGTTAACGGGGTAGGGCCGAGGAGGAGGAGTGCCGACGGTCCCCATTGTATGGTCCAGAGACGGCCTGGTCCCCCTATTCATTTCAATACCATGGACAGCGAAGCTCTCGCCTCTCTCTACAAAGGCGGCCGCGCTCACCTTTCAGCACCTCTCTGCTGTCCGCAACTAGGCCGCATCTCTTCCACTCAACAACCAACTCTCTCTCTCCTCACCAATCCTTTCTCTCTGTATCTCCCTCTCTCCCTTTAAGTTTTCTAGGACATAGGACATTAATCACATTTTGCCAGGTTATTCCTGAGAGATGCATTAAATATTGTTGTCTTCTTTATACACCTTCTTCTCCACCTCTTTTCTCCGGCTCTCAAAAATATGCCACCTTTAGAAGATACTGAGAAATGCACCCTGATCTTCGAAAATAATCATTCACACAAATATGTATAACCAAAGGACTTATAACGAACACGGTATTCAAAAGCTGTGCACTAGAATGCAATGTGCTCCCCGGTTACATAGTACAGACAGCCTCTGACTATATTTATGAAGCAGTTTTTTTCAGTGCATAAAGAGTTTTATTTTACCACCCTCTCCATTTTTTAAAGTATATTCACGGGTGCGGCACCTTTCTCGTAGTTTTAGTACACTCCAGATTTTGTACTGCCCATTAGGAGTAGCATAAAACAACAGACGTAAGATTAAGACAAAGTAAGCAAGCGTAACACGCTAAAGGTCTTCATGGGGGGGGGGGGGGCTATTAAATGCAAACTAATTCTTCCTGAATGTCAAAGATTCATGAATATAGACAAGAGTGAGTAACTCCCCCTCCACCTTGAATGTTGTGCTCCTCTCTGTGCAAACGAGATAATGTGATGCAACCACACCAGCAACAATATTTTAATGTAGGTGTCAACGTGGCTCATTTGGTAGTACATCCGCCTCTGGGCCAGAAGGTTGTGGGTTATCGTCCCACCCTTGGATTGGGCTCATGTTAAAAGGATGGCACCCAACTGAAGTACTAGGGGAGTCCTGTACTTTCTGGTGTGCCATCCATCGGATAAGAGCTTAAATAGATATCCCCTTCTACCTATCTCTTGTGCTGTCCTGGTGGTGGGTGTCTAGGTGGAAGTAAAAGAACCCAAGGCACTTTTCGCACGAGTGGGGGATTTTCCCCGGTGTCCTGGCCAACATCCTCCTTCCCATAAAACCGATTCATTGCAATTCTCCAAGGCTGTGTGTGGGTGTTGATGTGCGGAATGGCTACCTCTACACATTCAGTCACTTCACTGCCAGTCTGTTATCGCTTGTAAAGTGCTTTGAGATACAGTCAGCGTGTATGAAAAGCACTACATAAATGCTGATGCTGATTCGTCTTCTTCCTCGTCATCTTCGTCTTCTTCATAACAAAGGAAGACAGGGACTTGTGGCGACACATCAAAGTACTGGCAATTTTCTTCCCTGTTTAAAACCTCGATTATAATAAACAAATCTCATAAATTTCCAACTTCTTCATTTGACATGACCAGTTTCGCTTATTTGTTTGTTTTAGTAAAACTGCACTATTAAAGGGTGGTGTTTGCGTGTGTGTGTGTGGGGGGGCTCAAAATGTTGGGGCACTGACATTCCTAGCGAGTAAAAGCAACTGTACAAAGGAGCAAACAAAAAAAGACTGCCACAGTAGACGTGTGCCCTGCAACAGGAATGTTGTGTAAAATAATACCACTTAACCCTGCCATTCTGTAGTGTTTCCTTTCCCCATAACCTTAACTAGATGAATTCTTTGCTTGCTTGTACATTGAGTGTGTGTGTGTGTACACACACGCACACACGCGTACAAACTCCACTCTATGGGTCAATGGATCAAAAAATGTGTTTCTTCTTGTCAAAACATTTTTTTTTAATTGTAAAGGCTTTCATTTAGTAATAAATAGGCATAGTGTGACGTCCACAGTGCGTCTGAAGTGCTTGGAACCCCTTTTTTGTTTATGAATTTAGTTATTTGTTTTTAATTAGCGGCTGCGTCATAATGAGTGTAACACAGTATTATGAAAAAATCAGGGGAACATTGGATGTATTTATTTGCAGGAAGATCAAGGACAAGAACGTGTCTATACCCAGTGGATTTTTATTCTAATTTGGGATATGGGGCATAGTTCTCACTGATGTAATGGGGGCAGGTTACTCAGACGGGACAGTGTGGCGCGTCACGGAAAACTTTGAAAAAACATAATATTTAGAACAGCTTGTATTTCATATCTTCTCTACAGTTTTCTCCTCCCTGTTATTTATTATTGAGTAATCTGCATGAGCACAGGCTCTGTATTCTTTACCGTTCACTGCCCAGTAGCTCATTCCCCACTTGAACTGGTAATCCTCTGTTGTAGCATCACAACCTCTCGCCACGGGAATGACTGTAATGTCACTGTCCGAGGATTATGACATCGTTTGGGAAATAAGCAAAATGAGCAGATGAATTCTTAATGAACACATAACCCATTTTCATGCATATTAACTTAGTAATAAATAACGGGAAGGAAAAATACAGAAGGAATGTGAAATATAACCTGAGTTGCATCCATCAATCAAACAATTAATCAATGTTATTGGTAAGCATATTGAGCAGAAACTCCTCTCTTACAGTTACAGCTGTCATCAACAGCACAATACACAGAACAACAATATATAACATCAGCAGCAGTACAATGCATGAAACAACCATACAGAAAAAGTAGCATGGTGTGTATTGTGGAATTTGCTCGAAGTTCTCCTGAAGGCCTCAGTTGCTCTGTAACAAGAACGATTGTTGGTTAGCTTGAATGTATGTTAAATACTCCCTGGGTAAAGGGCCTTAAAATAACATTTTAGGTTTATCTGAATAATATGGGATATTTTTCTGGTAGATGAACCATGTATTTTTGTTACAGTAGGTTATACCATAATCTTTACACATCAAACATCTTTCAGAATCGCCTCTAATCAATAGCATCTATTTGTCTATCCGCCTGCCTATCCCGCATGCAAGGGCTTAACTCAAAATATGTAATTTGTCCTTAAGTGTGTGGGGCAAGACCATAACTCAGTAGTGGCAGAGCCAACAGTGAGTGATGAAAGTCCTTCCTCCTCACTAGTGACCATACCAGTTCTTCCTCCTCCTCACTAGCGACCATAAACTGTTGTATTGGGAGTCAGGCAATTGCATATTCAATTTATACAAAATCTCTTCACTAATTATAACTTATAAATCTATTGTTTGACTGAAGATGTAATTATTTGAGTTCAACTGCTGGCATCAGTGCTTTTATTGGTTCATTATTTCATTTGCAATGTATCTAACCTTCAAGATATCAATTATAACAACACATAACAATATATCATGATATCTTGAGGTTATATACAAGAATATCAGGTATATTCTAATTTTTTATTTCCACTGATGGTGTTGGTGATGGTGGTGCTGATGTGGGTGTATTTCTGCCTATGGGGTTATATATAGTCGCCATGGATCCTCTCTAAAAATGAGACATCCATCCTAGAGGGGTACTTTCTGAAGAAAGAAAGAAAGAAAGAAAGAAAGATGATGTCTGTAGATAGATAAACAGATAACTAGATGGAGAGAGAGAGAGAGAGAGAGAGAGAGAGAGAGAGAGAGAGAGACGGCTAGATAGATTTGGAATGTCTGACTCAAAATGTGCAGTTCATGTGTGTGAGAGTGTGTGTGTGTGTGTGTGTGTGTGTGTGTGTCCCTCCTCAAGTGAGTTATGAAAGTCCTGACCCTCACAAGTGATGAAAACCGTATATTTTCAGTTAACCCATTGCATATTGTATTTGTACATTACTTTACCAGTGTAACTGTTATATCTGCTGTTTGTCTGAAGATGTAACTATTTCTCTTTGATTTCAGCTGCTTACTTCAATGTTGCACTAAGTAATTGTGATGTCATCAGCCATGTGAAAGCTTCACCCTGATTGGTTCAGTAGTCTATAGTGATGACACTGGCCCTTTATGATCTCTATTGTGACAACTGTAACAGCACCATATATTTTGATATCTTGATGTTGCAGTTGTCATCATCTATCATTTTGATAATGCCTTTTCACCCCCCCCCCCAAACACACACACACACACTGTTAGTCGGTGTGTCTATTCGGTAGATAGATAGATAGATAGATAGATAGATAGATAGATAGATAGATAGATAGATGGATGGATGTAGCAGAAAAATGTATAACATTGTAGACAGATGACAGCACCAGGCCCAGTATAATCCTAATCAGATTAAGGGCAGTTGAGATTCATCTGTGAGAGAAGAGGGAATATTGCTTATGTGGCTCTTGGAATACAAACTCCTGGTGAGGAGTATAAACCCAGATAATAACGCATATATAGATGGTTAAAACAACCCAAAAATATAACAGGAACACCACAATCTGAAACATTAATTACGTAAGAAAGACACACAATAGGAGTAAAACGCCATCTGGTGCCTTTTTGCATGGGGTATCAAAATGGGGAGGGGGGCTGATTTTAAAACAAAGATCAACTGGGTTCCAATTTTTTAAATGAAGATATGTACTTTAATAATCTAGCAATGCATGGGTTGAAAGGAACCGCCTATCAAGGTATTAAAGCCTCGACTTCCGTACAAATGCCATATTTCTCAGTACTCAAATCTTGTGTCACTTGTATTTGACACAAGATATTATTTTAGTTAAAACCGGTTTGCCTAACTGAGGTGAAAATTATATTTCTAAGGGATCCAAACAACAGAGTGGTTGTATAGGGTGACGTGGCTGATAGATAGATAGATAGATAGATAGATAGATAGATAGATAGATAGATAGATGGATGGATGGATGCATGGATGCATACATACATACATACGCAGGCAGGCAGACAGACCCGAGGAATGGCAATTTGGATAAAAGCATTAAAAAACGCCCATGGTTACCGGCTTTTATGGAGGCAAAAAGTTTCTTTGTGCAAAGGGCGATATAATACAGTTTTAATGTGGTTGCTGGCAGGTGGTTATGGAAAGGGAAGATGTCTGTAACAGAACACTAAAACGGTCCAGATGCGAAGGTAGCCAGTGTATTTTTAGTTTAAATTCAAAATAGCTGCTTAGGTAACATTAAGAGGCTTTGTTGGTTGGGGGAGTTGGAGTGGGAGCCTAATAACAGCAAGCCCTTAACAGATTAAATGTTGAGGTCTGTGTGTGTGTGGGGGAGGGGAGTGGGGGATACTTAAACTACACTGTTAATGCAAAAGGACAGAGCCTATATATAATAGAAACTGGTCTACCATTCTTACACACACACACACACATATATATGCATATAAAATTACTGTGTCGACTGTTTACAGTACCGGCCTCTCCCTTTCAGAATACGTAATGGTTAAGTAAATGTTTAACGTCTTATATAGCTTGTTGTTGTTTTCATCTCTGATAGTATAAAATGACTTTCCTGTAAACAGTTAACCGCTTAATGCTTTCAGGTAGCCCTCCATTTTGTTTGAGGGATGCACTGCCGTGTGTGTGTGTGTGTGTGTGTGTGTGTGTGTGTGTGTGTGTGTACAGAGCAATCGTCTCTAGAATGTTACCCCACAGTTTTCAAGGACATCTTGCTGATGAGGATTTGGTTAATGGAGGAGAACTTGTGTCCTAGCAATGACGTCATTGGGTCCCAATGTAATCCTCTTGTGCTGAACCCAGTCAGCAGATGTGCGGAGACTGTGGATGCGGAGGAGAAGCTCTAATCCCTTAGACTGGATCAGCTCAGCAACAGCCATCAGGACTAGACCTAAAATAAAAATAAAAACACCCCTCTGCTAGGAAGATCAAGAGGAAAGGGGATAAATTGAAAGAGACGCTTCCACGTCCCTTTAAAGAGCTTCAGAGAACGAAGAGTACAGAATGGGGAGAAAGATGGTTGGTACTGCATAGGTTGTCCTGCGTTCTCCTCCCACATCCCAGAGCCTTGCCGGAGTCGTGTGTTTTCATTCTGATGAGGTCTTCTTCATTGTTTCAGGGGCAAAGAGGTCCGGAATGCAGAAGATGACAAGAGGTCGGTCGACTTCCTTTTTTTATTTTAGGCTTGCAGTACACATCCACAATAACACAGGCACGAAAAAAAAAGACCCCTGCTCCACGGGAGGGCGTTCACGATGGATGGAGTCGAGAGAGAGAGAGAGAGAGAGAGAGAGATAGCTTGTTTTTTGTTCTCCGTGATGCTGCTGCTACTGAGGAGGAGGAGGAGGCTGCCTGCCTTGGAAGGGGTAAACCTGCTAAAAGCTTGTGCTGCTTTATACTGCAATTATGGGTTTTATAGCTGCAATAGTGGGATCTATGTTTCTAACTTGGATGAACGTTGCGAATTGTATGAAAGATCGTAATGGGTTTTATTTTTGACGAAATTGCAGGAATATTTATATATATATATATATATATAGCTATAGATTTGGAGTTGGATGTTCTCCATTTTATAAATATATATATATATATATATATATCACTTATGTATGGATATATACGCACACGTATGTGTGTATATATATATATATATATATACAGTGTGTGTATATACACAGACACCCGCCCCCCCCAAAAAAAGAAAAATAACACAATCTTGTGAACGTTAAATGATCATATTACATAATTATACGCATTTTAACAAAGTCAGATTAAAATGCATGTATGCAAATACATCGATTTGGCTCTATTGCACCATGTTGTGTACCACCTAGGAAATGCATAGTTGACTGCAGATGCCTACGCGTTTTTAAGTAATTCGGGGTTTGATTTACCATTTTACTAACTCCCGCCCCCGCCCCCAAAAAGAAAAATAACACAATGTATACTCAATTCGCATTTTAAAAGTTAGGCTCAGCGGTCATACTAGGCTCTGCCCTCAAGATTTCTTTATCGGTGCATTTTGGATCTTTGTAAGCAAAAGCACGCACCATAGAATCACCTTATGCGATACATGGAGAAGGGGTAGGTAACTTTTACATGGATACTACAGCCTCTTAGCAGCAAGGGGTCATTTAAAACCAAGCGTTAACCTTTTATCCCCCATTGCTCAGGGGCCTTATTGAAACGGAGTCCCTTCCATGGCTGAGATTGCAGTATAGTAAGAGATTTGGGGGAAACCGTTGTGGTGATTGTGGAAGTCTGGGAAAGTTTTTTTTCCAGTTGTGTAATTCAATCCCCAACCCCCAAGGTTGTATTGGGCTCCCTCTCTGCGTGTTCACAGCGGACCTTGATTTAATGTCCATACAATTAAGGCACGCGGTGAATGCCAAGAGAGGAGCTCCACGCGTCTTCATTTTTATGGAAATAGGGGCATCACCCACCCGCTTTATTTAATAACCTTTAGAAGCAGTGAACGAAAGTGGTGTGTGTGTGTGTGTGTGTGTGTGACTGTAGTATAGAGTATCCTCAGCCTTTTCTTATAAGGATACTTAAGAGCATAATCGCTTGATACCTCTTCTGGCAGATAACTGTATTAACTTACGGAGCTGGGAAAACCCAGGGCCCATATTATTAGTACGTCGAGGCTTATGGGGGAAGCGGCAGGGGTGGGGGATATTAGGATCTGAAAAAGACTGCAGATGTATTGAAACCTGCAGTTTCAGCTCATGCACCGATGAAAAACGGCTGTTACCTGCGAAAGAATGGGTGCAGTAAAAGAGAATAGCAGCAAAGGCAGAGTCTAGCTAGTTAACGGGGTACCACTGCTAAGCATAACGTGGCCCCTTGATCTCTAGAGGTGGGTAAGAGCAGTTAACGGTGTAGGTGAGCTGACCCCCCAACTGCTGTCACCACTTGCTCTTTGGAGGTGGTTGAGACTAGTTAACTGTGCAGGTGAGCTGCGCCCCCCACCCCCACCCCGCCTGTGCTAACGAGTGACAGCGAACAGAACTGCGTTCATTAAAACCACAGCTCGGAGGTTAATGACAATGTGCAAGGGACTGGTCATTGTCGCTTTACACACCGAAAAATACATTTATATACGCTGTAGGAGTTCGTCTGAAATTCTAAACACATATAACTGTAGCACTAATAACACTAAAAACAAAATCGAAAAAGAGATACATTGGATACGCTGGCAAGGCAAGTGAAAGAGGTATATAGGGGTGTACATTTTTAATTCCTTAACTTTATAACAATGACTATGTGCGTACACACACACACACACACTATATATATATATATATATATATATATATAGTATATATATATATATAATCTAGTTCTTACTATGTCTAAGAAACTTGTGAGAAATGTGTCCATAATCCAGTAAACTCTGGCAGCTAATCAATGCAAATAAAACTTTTCAAGGAAGCTATAATGATCTTTTTTTGTTGTCATTTTTGGTTTTATGTTTTATACTGTCCTTGATGAGTATACCCGCTCATATGGAACCATACTAGAACAGCCTTTTGATCCACTGTAAAAACTATTACAATATGACATTAGCTGCAAAGTTAGACTTAAAAAAGGTGAGATCCCAGATCCGGCGATGGGCCGTTTAGAATGTAATAATAATCCTTCCTGAAAGGGCCGCAAATCCTGATATTGTTGACGTCAAAAGGCCCATGGCTTGTCAGTTTGGGCTGGCACGAAGTAAACGCACTTGCGCCAGTATTAGGTTTAGAACGTATATATCTGATTGAACAGATGAATGGTCACGCTGTCAGGTCGGACATAATTGCAATTAAAATTTAAGTGTATGTGTGTATGTAGACAGACAGACAGATATAATGAATTCGTCTTTAAAGAATCATCCTCCCACCCCTAGATAATGATAGATAGATAGACAGACAGACAGACAGACAGACAGACAGGCAGATATATAATTCATCTTCAAAGAGTCATCCTGCCAGGGGGTAGGGAGGGAGACAGATGCAGATAGCTGGGACCGGGTGGTCTTCTTATAGGGCGTCAGAACACTCCAATTTCACCGTGCGTCCCATTACCAGGGTGTTGCATACCCCGGTATGAGGGAGGTGGGCATAACTCGAAACTATAGCCCCCTTCTTATACACAGGCGATTTGTGGTGTCTGCACTGTCTATTGCTGAGAACTGTGTGAAACACCCATCAGTTCCGAGGGCTTCTTTACCCCAAAGGGGAAACAAGTATTATCAGACCAGATGCTGATTATAAAGGTCAAACAATCTAATGCGGTTGACGCAGAGAAACAAATGCCTACAAGATGTTTTCATAGCTGCGGGAAGGTGCCGCAGATTGGCTAGGAGTAGCCCCGTATTGGATTACGTAATGGTTGTCCTGTTTGTCTGACCTTAACAGTGTCTGCTGGTTTCAGTTTATGCCATGTGCGAGTGGAATAGTAGTAACCTGAGTAAGATCCGTTTTCTCCTTTAGTTGCCAGCTAAGTCGTTTCAGACGATCCCCCATGGACCACAGAAGCATCACCTCGCAACTGTCCCTGATCAGCAGTCCCTCATGTAAAAGGTGCTACCCCCACAGATAATGTGCTGTAAATTCCAGCTTCCAAACAAAATTGCATAGTGTTCTAAGATTCTAAATCAACACTTCATCTTGTGTAAGTAAACACAATGGTTTCCAGGTTGTTTTGAGCTTCCATCTCCACGTTTATAGATGTGTCCCTCATTCTGAGTGTCGGTGTCCCTCATTTCTGTGACAAAAGGTTGAGAGGTATGCACAGAAGTGCAAAAACAAGTTCTCGAGCTAGTAAATGTTTTAACATAGGCGGTGATTATACAATCTGGAACAGCGGAGTAAAGAAGCCGCTGGTGACAAGCGCCTCCACCCCGCCGAATGGTGAGCGGTGACCGAGTGACTACCAAGACAAAGTACTCCGGCAACCATCCATCACAGGTGCATCGTACTTCGAGTACTGGACTGTGAGGCAGGAGATCCCAGGTTCGAATCCCTGCACCACAACCAATCGATTTTTGTGTGATCTTAAAGGCCACGAGGCCTCCCTGATTCTGTCCATCACATCAGTAAAACTAGGTAGAAGCTGGCACAGACTGAAACCAAGTTGTTGCATCTCCAATGGGCCATCCAGGTTAAATACAATTTCAGTAACACGCTGTACTTGGAGGTTCATGACCCCGAGTTATGTTCTGCCAGAATTGGATAAGTGTCAACAAAGATCATTTGGAGTTACAAGCAGAAAACCTCTCACAAAAACGAGACCACGCGAACAAGGGGGCACAGTTTGAGACTAATAGGGGCTACCTTTAAAACCAACATTCGTATGTTCTACTTCACAGAGAGTGTGGTGGACCATAGGAATAGCTCCCCAAGCCCTACCACCAGAGGTTGTGGAGGCCAAAACAGTCGCTGCTTTTAAGCTAGGGTGGGACAAGTATTGCGGCAATCTCAGAAGAATAGGGGGTAGGCATTCTGGGCAGACTAGATGGATCATATGGCCCCCTTCTGCCCACAGGTTCTTATGTTCTAGATAGAAGGTTCAAATCCCACCACACTAGTGGCTCAATATGCAAGCACCCCCAAGCCCTCCCAACTGTAAAGCTGGGAAAATGGAGCAAGTAGGCTGTTGGTTAACTAGGATCTGCAGCTTATCCGTTAGGTAGGAAATGGGCAGACTAGGTGGGCCAAGCGGTCCTTATATACCATCAAATTCTATGTTTCTATATTTCTATGTTTAAATGAAAATGAGATTTGATTGTCTCTGGGTTGGGCGGGCGTGGGAGAGGATACATTCAATAATTAGTTGCCAAATGACAAATAGGGGAGCCAGTCTAGGAGGCTGAATGCCTGGAGGAGAGATTCATATCACCCCCAATCAGTGACTCATCTCTGAGCTGCCTCATGTAAAACCAGTATCCCAGAATTCCTCCACCACAACAATGGACTTTTGTATTATGAGCGTTCAATTGCATTTCATTATGTAAGAAATAAACATAGGCTGGGAGTGGTGATTCTGTGCTAAGGACAAGCCCTGGTTGGGTCGTGAGATATGAGATATGGCGGAGTGTGGTTAGGGAGTGTGGTTCCAGTACAATAGGCATACAACACTGTGTGATTCGGCTTATAACAACTCATAAAATGTCACAAGTGTTAGATGTCTAAAACGGTCCGAAAAATCATATCATCTGATTGGCTCTAACACATCACATGGTGTGATTTCCCTTTGGGCTGAATGTCTTACAGGTCTTGCTCTTTTCTGTATTTGTGTATTTCTACTTTTTGACCAGGAAAGCCCCAGAGATGTGGCAGCTTGTTTCCAGGTTTGTCCTAGGGTGGGTTGTATTGACTTGTTTTATTGACGATCCCAAGGATTATATTTCACATATGCAGTGCCTACCTAGTGCTGCACCACTACAGGGTCCATATTTGGTACTATTAAAGAAGGTTCTGGGTTTGAGAGAACCAGTGACAGAGGTCACCGTTTTACGGTTTTTACCGGAAAAACCTGGTAAAATTGCAACATTTGGACGGCCTATACATTGGTAAAAACAAAGAATTTCATGGAATTTGGCATTTTATACCAGATCAGTACATCTACAGAACTTCTATTTTTCTTATAATTGCTTCCGGCACTATTTTCAGTTTGCTTCATTTAATGCTCTGTATATTACGTCTTCTTTTATTCTTATTATGTATACACTTACTAAAAGAATGGCAGTAGAATCCCAGTAAAATCTGGAAATTAGACTTACAATCACCAGTGGAATTCCAGAATCTCAAGGCTTGAGAATGGAATTTCATTACTTTAATCACCAAAAATCAGTGGCCTTGCCCATGACCTTCTGATCTTCCAGCCCCAAATACCAGCAGGTAACCTACGTTTTTGTTGTTTATATTTTTTAAAAAAAGTGCCACCATTTTATGTGTGATAACACACTTCAGGGTGTGTGGTTGCAAAATAATAATTACACTTCTCTGGGTCTTGTAGGCACTCCACTGCCCTTATGACCAGCTGTCCCCAGACATGAGAGTACTGTATTTGTGATCATATGCCTTGTCATTACTTATCTCTTACTTAATCAGTCTGCAGCACCACTGCCTAGTACAATTCAACGGGGTGGGACGGGGCACCCTGAAACCCTGTATTGAAAAGGCCCAGCATGACAAGAAAGGGCGGGTGCAGTATGTATTCAGAGAAGTGTGATTGCATAAAATTATAGCTGGATCCAACCTTTGCTCTAGCTGGCTGTACATTGTGATTAAATATATGGTTACTTTGTCTCTTACAGTGTCGGACTAGCCAACATGGATGACTGGACATTTCCAAGTGCCCCCATCTCGGCCCATACCCACCTTCCAAACTCTGAAAATCCCTTTGCTTATCAGTATTATCTATTTCAATAGGGGGTTCTGACCACTGCAAGAAAATATAAAATGTCTTCCAAAAAATGTGTGTACCAAAGTGAAGTGTAAAGTTGATATGAATATGTCACCCAGGGCCCTCTTATTCATTTTTCATGTGGGTCCCCAATTCCATATTTCCAGGTGGGCCCCTTACACCCCAATCTGACCCTGGACTTTTATGGCCATATTAACAATTTTGTGCACATTTTTTTTTTTGTGGTGAGAGAACTTAGAAGCAAAGGTGTCTGCAGCTCTGGTACAGCGAAGGCTTGTGAGAAGACATTCTTGTGCAGTGAGATGCTGATTAGCAATACATACCAACAGGTTTCAAATCAGGTTACTTACAGTTGTTATCAAAACATGAAGTTTTAAAGCAGCAGTTCATATCAGACAATGTTTTATATGCTTCATTATGCCTCATTGTCAACCTCTGATGGTGACCAGGGAGCAGTTTCTGTTACAAACTCAACTTAGTCATGAGAAGAGTGGTGGTCAGTAATGGGTGTACAAGGATAACTGAGAATACTGATGTAAAACAGGGACAGCCATATTTAATGGAGCTCTCCTTTAATTATTTCAGCTCTAAAACCAATACTAAGGCAGACTCAAAATGTTGTAAAAGGGCATCTTACAAGGCAGGAGATGAAGGGCAATATAAAATGGACTAAGGGTATAAGTACGAAATTGTCATCGTAACATGAACGTCTCCATCAGTGTAAAGGTAACATGTTTTACTTTGCTTTAAATTTATTTATTTATTTAGTTTTTGTTAACTGGGTAAGTGCGCTAGTCATAGCAATGACTATTTTCAGGCACGACCCGCGAAAGTACAGAATGAGAAATACAGGCAAAGACATTACAAAATTGGTTTGACATATTTGACAATATAGTACCGAAAAGCGTAGATACTGACAAAGTAGGTGCATTAACAGTAAAGAAAGAGATATGAAAAAAACAGTTCAAGTTATAAGGCTACAACATAAAACCAAAACTGAGGGGAAAAAAAGAAGCTATTAGTAAATATAGAAGTATTCTCAGGGAAATGGAAATCACAGTTTCAGAATTTTGAAGCTGTTCACCTGAAATGGCATGCTTGGTAACATACAGGCTGCATGGGAATGTTTTGAAATTAGCAATCCTGATAGATGGTGGCCTAAAGTCAATGAGGCTAGCAGTTGTTATAAAACGGCAATAAATATCTAGGAACTTCATTGGTCGAGCACTGCACGGTCAGTTACTGGATGTCATTTCCATCACCCCAAAAGTACTTAAAAGCCATTTTATAAGTGCAATAAGCCACTTCAGGGTGTGCATTACAGGATTTTAATGTGCTTCCTAGAGGTGGAAGGAGACTCGGCCTTCAGCCTCATGCCTTGCTTCACCCTTGGGGCATGCATCAAAATCCTGTAATGCACACCCTGCCATGGGTTATTGCGTGTTTAGACTATGTTTCATCTCATTAAAATACAGAACCAACAATTAAATGTGGTCTGAAAAGCATTGCCCTCCTCTCTCTCTCTCTCTCTCTCTCTCTCTCTGATTGAAAAGATCACTCCTTGGTAATATTAAAATCAGCTGGGCCCGGGCTTTTATGTTTGCGGCCCCCTCCATTTAGAATTCTCTACCCTGTCGGACAAGGGAGTGTACGACCATGGGGAGTTTTAAACAGGCTCTCAAATCCTTTTTATGGGAAAGGGCTTATAGTGTGACTGCTTAATAATTTGTTGTGTTTGTTTTTTATAATATTTTCTGTATCATTTTGTATTTTGTACTGTATCTCATTTTACTGGAAAGCACCTTGACATTTGAAAGGCGCGATATAAATAAAAAATATTATTATTAAAATATTATTGTTTTATTGTTCACTCATTCATATTCCTTTATTCACATAAATGTTCTTTTTTTCTTAATTAATTCAATTGTCATTAATGGTTGGCATTATCAATGGAGAATAAAGCCCTCTACGAGTCACCTGACAGTTACAGCAGGGGAAACCACAGTGCCAGCATCTCTACACTGCCCTGCCAGAGTGCTTCAACCATTGTTATGAAGGGACCACTGGTAGTGGATGGGAGGGTAGTTCAGACTCTATGCCAACTCAGTCCTTGGCCTTTCATGTGAGACTGCCAATCAGGGGGGTACACACCTTTCAACTGTCCCACATTAGGAGGGCCAACCCTTATTTTACCCCTCAGAGGTCCTCTGTCTCACATGAAAGAGGGGCTGTCCCACACTGAACACTAGAAATTTACTAATTCACATTAATCTGTGCTACCCAGTCAACAGCAAACTCCAGGAACATGGAAGCATTAACTTCCACTGTGTTCTAAGCTTTCAGGCAGAATTTTCAGCACAAAGGATGCTGAGGCATGGGCAGATTTTCTGCTCCATCAGCATGCTCTGATTTGCTCAGAAACTTGAGTGCCTTATTTGCAAAGACACTCTTGATTTTACCAGTTTCCACAATCTGTAACATGGATACCTAGACTCTGATGGCAGAAAAAGGCATAGAGGTCTGTTCCGTCTGCCCATTTGTGGTGTGACACAGACACAGCTGTTCTGACACAAACCGTGCCATATTTGCCATAAATCATGGAAACTGTACTGGGAAGTTAGACCACTTTGTCAGAGGTTTAATATTTGGGTATAAAAGCTTGATTGTGCGGAAAAATGGTCTCTGTGTTTTTGTGAGTCCTTTAAAAACCGTTCCTCCTGTCTCTAAGATTTGGTGATACATCCCAACTAGAGCAGCCTTGAATAAGAAACTTGTTTCTCCTAAGGTGAGATCTCAGTTGAGTCAGAGATCATTTTCCTATAAGCTAGCCAGAGACCAGAACGACCCTCCACAAACTTTAGTGGGGTAGTGCAAGACTGTTATTAAACTAAAAAGCTAAGAAGTATATTCGTAACCACTGTACTTCACATTCCAGTTTTCCATTTTTTTTTCTTCATTTTTTCATGTTATTGGTCGACTACATGTTTCAGGTAATGCAGCACTTTTTTCATGGTACATTCTCAAAATGAGTCTGCCACTCCCCAACTGACTTCATACTTGCTGACTGTGACGTTACCATCTGCTGCCATGTTGAGCAATATCATTTTATAGAGAAAACCACTATGAAGTCAGTTAGGGATCGTGAGATGCTTATTATACAGACTTATTAGACAGTCTGCCATAATGTGTTATGTAAACCCTGGACGGAAAACTGAAAATTAATGAAAATGTCTTATAGCTGATAATGTTTATGCAAAACATGCTATAATTCAGAACTGCCCTTTAAGGCCTTCTTGAAAGACTTCCTTTTGACCTCTAGATTGTAAGTATTTTTTTAATTGATGTAATTGATCATTTTTATTTTGTGAAGACAATGTGGGTTGCACTTCACTGTTTATGAATTTTGTTTAACTTGACTGTGGTCATCTACGTCAACTGACACTTGTCCACAGACCTACCGTTAAGGCAATAAAGTTATATGAAATGAACATTTTGCCTCTTCATATAACGAGTTAAGGTACAATTCCCCACATTTAGGTGGCAAAAGACTGTGAGGTAAGAAAGTGCCAATTTTTTACAATTTATCCAAGGTAACCAACTGAGATGGATTTTTTCTCGTTTTTTGTAGGATCCTACTTTCTGACTTCAAAAAATAACAGCACACACACGCTTAAATACCCCCTACACAAAAAAGGGTCAATATATGACCAGCATCATGAGTACATGAATTTTATTTTTTTCTACTCATGATACAGGATACATTGTGGTAGAGTGGTGGGGGTAAAGTGCCAGAACAATAGTGCGAAGTGTACCCTGCTGCCAGAAAACCACCCTGGGTGAACAGAAGTACTGAGAGGTTTAGTCAATTGCCTAGGGTCACACAGTAAGTTGCTTTGGTTAGAATTGAATCTGAATTCCCTGGTTTCCAGCATGGTTCTCTAGCTATTAGACCTTGCTGCCTCTCTTTCTGCCACTTACATAGGTGCCTTTTTGTGATACAGATGCCTGTACGTTAGGAACTGGTGTGGCCACCACAACTCATTACATGAAATAAGGCACCAAATAACCACTGGACCATAACAGCCGAGTCAGTCACTATCAGCCTCTTGGGTCACACGTGAAGCAGAGACCCATACGTAAGAAGCTCGGTGACTGCAACTGTCACTTTCTATTGCTTATAATTTATGAGAAAATGCTTTATTTGTATTATTAAAAAGGAGAGAAACAAAAAGAGAATCTTTTTGCTAGGTAAAGATAATATCTTTATCAGGCTAGCAAAAAGTTAAATATACAAGCTTTGAGGCCTACAGTACTACCTCTGCTTCAGGCAGTACTACAGGCTTTGAAAGCTTTTATATCATTAAATTTGTGTTGGCCTAATAGAGATAGGAACCTAGGAACATAGGAATAAGCAGATGCAAAGAGGCAATAAGTGAACCAATAAGTCATCTGCCACAGTCAGTGGTTATACCCTTTCACCCCCCTTTTCAGCCAAGTGATTTTTTAATCTGAATTGAAATGCTGATACTGACTAGGCATTAACAACTGATACTGGTAAGCAGTTCCACGTGGATACCACGCTTTGAGTACAAAAGTTACACCTTAAATTGCTTCTAGCTGTACTGCCCTTTCACTGGTGGTTGTACTTCTTGTGCAGAGAGCTGTGTCCTTTAAAGTGAGATGTAAGCTAACTGCCTCGAAGATAAGAGTTATGCCCCCTCCCCCCACAGTCTTCTATACCCTACTGAGAACATGTTTAGGGTTTCTGTTCTGTCCTCATAGACACTTCCCTCCAACCACTTAAATCTTTCTAGTACAACCTCTTTGTATACCTTCAAGCTGTTTATATCTCTCTAGAGGTTTGGTGCCTAGAACTGGACACAGTACGCTGTGTGCTGTCTCACCAGTGCTCTATACAGTGGTAGTATCACCCGTTCGTCTCTGCTAAAGATATTACCTTTACCTAGCAAAAATAAATATATTTTTTGCTTCTCTCCTGGTTTTGTATATGCAAACATGGTACAGTCCTATTATAAAACAGGACATAATTTCTGGCCGATCAGGACTGTTCATTTCTTGTCATTCCAGACATTTCTTGTGACTATAGCAGGGTGTCTCATGCAAGCAGTTCCAGAATCCTGTAGTTCTAAGTTCAGGTGTTACCATCCATTTCCCACATAAGGGTTCCTCTAATCTTCAGCAGAGTAAAACATTTTCATTTTAAATTCAAGTACCACTTTGTAAAAACTTGTCTCTATTAATTTATTTATTTGAAAATTGGTAACTGGGAAAGGCACACTTAGCAGAGGCTCACCATTACAAAATGACATCAAGCCATAAGATACAGTTACAATGATAATGTATAAAGGTGCATAATGGAGTGCAGAAAAACAGGTTATCAAAACTATGACATTGGAGGAACCATTAAGCAGCACTATGAACTGGAGAACGTAAATACGTGAAGCTGATTGGCCGAGAGGTTTTTGAAGCCGTGATGATATTGGGCTACATCATCACGGCTTCAGAAAACCTCCGGTCACCAGCCTTCTCACCAGCAGAAAAAAAAAAATCATTCCAATGGCAATGGGCAGCCATGCTGAACTTACAGTTGGCAGCAGCAATAGCTCCTCACGTACTCCCACTTGCATCATTCTTTTACACAAAAATTCCCCAGAAGTCAGCTGCTGCTGTTCGTCTCCAATGATGCGGTCTTACAATCCGGATATAAAAATAAACTACTGAATTCACGCTGATGTAAAAAAAAAATATTTTATTACTCAAAGTATTGTTTTTTTTTACCTGGCAACTGCCTTTCGAAAGCTAAACACGGACCTCGAGCATGTGTATCAGCACCTGTATGGACGCTGATGCGCTCTCAGAATCAATGGGCTTTAGTTTTCAAAAGCACTTCCCAACTAAAATAATACTCATTTTAAGCACTACACTAGTATTTTGACATCAGGATGAACTTATAAATTAATTTCTATGTTCAGAAAATACACGTCAAAAAAAGTGATTTCGCGTCATGGGTTGCCAGCACCATTCCTGCTCAGGAATTCAGAACCTTGTCATCTGCTGAACAAGCAACTACAAATAAAAAAAAAAAAAATGTATTCAATTCACAACCTAATTCTTCCTCATTCTAACAAAGCATTACAATAAGGCCACCTACTGCCCACATCAAAAACTAAACGGACTATATTATTTCAATGTATCCCTACACATTACAAAACGGATTACTAAAACATTTTAGAAGCTTTTTGTAAAATATTTTATTGATGCATATATGCAATCCAGTTCATAATAGCAATAAGTCACTCCAGGGTGTGGTATATCATGGGATATCATCACTTCTCAGACGGTTGGATGCACGCGGCCTGTGGCCTCGTGCCCAACCACCCGAGGCATGATGACATCCCATGATATACCACACGCTGTCATGCCTTATTGCTTAATTATACAATGGCAAATATAAATCCTGGGCTCCAATTGGTCACTCTGGGACTGGACCCATGATGTTATCCCAGCACAACATCATGGCTCTAGTCCCAGCACACAGATGACTGCATGAACCTATTTTAAATCACTATACACTGCCCACAATGAGTGATCCCTCTTTCTGTAGGCAGCTCGCTTTCCCCGCTCACAACCCTCCTTCCTTACTCCTGGCTGCTTCATCATAAAAGCAAAAATCTCCAAAACAGAAAAAGATTTCCAATCCCGAAATGTACCATTTTATATTGGAACAACTGTTTCCTGAGCGGCTTTAAGTGCCATTCAAATTCCGCCTTCATATCAGTGCTCTCCCGCTCACAGCACACACAGCCTCATGCAGAAACTGCAAGACCTGAGCTTCACAGCAAGCAGTTTTTCCCCTGAAACTCTGTCTCCCGTACACAAATCAAAACAGTTACAGAAGCCCTCAGTTCAATCTGCTCCCCCCAGTTTAACTGTACCACTCATGGCATTCCTCGCTGACAACCCTACAAACACACACTAACGACAAGTGTGAGAGCATGCTTCAGTGTGTCTTACCTGATCATTGCCACTCACTGTTTTCAACACCGCAGGACCGACAGATGGGGAAACACTTAAAATAAAAAAATGAAAGCTGAAAAAAAAACCAACTCTGGGCTTAGCAGTACACCTCAGCAAAGCAATGACACAAAAGAAACAAACAACACATAAAGATTGATGTGCAGACTCAGGACTGCAGAGCCACAGATAAACAGGGCAGCTCCACCTACTAACATGAAATCAGCAATATTTTTTTAAACAGTATACCTCCTCATTAAAAAAAACAGTAAACAAATTAGTTTTAAACATATTTCTTCATCTTTTTTTTTTTTCGACTCACGAGTCATTGTATAATAGCAATAATGCACTCCAGGGGGTGTGTGTTGTGCTGGGATAATGTCACTTTTGGGGTGATTAGTCACAATCGGCCTGCGGCCTCGTGCCTAATCACCCCAGGCATGATGTTATCCCAGCACGACACACAACCTGTCATGCATTATTGCTTAATTCAGTATTGTCAGGAGTAAAATAAAGTGCACGGTGCCTGTTGAAAAAGTCACAGTGCTTGAGCTCTGGAGAATAGTCAAAAACAGGCAGCAATGGTTCATGCGGAAGAGCCAGATCATAGGGTGAGGGGGTCAGTAACAAGGGAGGGTCAGGTGCAGGGTTGGCAGGAACAGGAGGGAGCAGGGAGAAGTTATAGCTGGTGTTTACAGGGAGGGATTTGAGGGGGACAGGCAGAGGGAGGAAGAGAGAAGTTTCCAGAGGGAGGGGAAGCGATAAGAGAAAGCAAACTGCCCAGCAGAGGAGTGGGGGTGGGGAAGGGAGAAGTTGCGAGAGTCCCTGGAGTGAAGGAAGTAGGAGGCAGAGGGGAGAGGAATGAGGATGGATATGAATGAAGGACTCAAATCAGTATCTGGAGTCTTTCATTTGGTTCATCAGCTGTTTTTATGTGTACAGTCACGGTGTCTCTTAAAGGTGATATGAAACAGTGTTATACCTTTAGGTGGCCTCCTACTTTTCTTTTAGTGTCTATCCTATATTTTGACATGTTTTGACCTTTTTTGTTAAATTAATCATTTTTTTTTATTGTGTAAGTACAATGCCTCAAATTTCTCTCACCTCAGCAGCTACCACTTTCTCTTATCATACTGTCTAATGATTGCATGACATCAGTTGCACAGTTCCAGACCATTTCAATGAATAGCATGGAATGATGGAAGTGATGTCATGTAATGTCTTGGAAATAGAATAAAAAAGAGCTGTAGATGCTGAGGAGAATGGTAGCATGATTTATATTTGAGGGTGCTACACAGAGCATAATGCACAGACGGCTGTGCGTTATGACATTTTTTTACACACCCGAGATGCTTGAGAGGTTTATATAGATGGCACACATCCAGGGTGTGTAAAAAAAATTCATAAGCAGACTGTCGCTTATGTTTTATTTTTTATAATAACTGATGCAGGGACATAAGCACCAAAAAAGACAACCAGGAAGATCCCTGTGGCTCAAGTTTCCCCATGTCAAACTGCAGAAAGGGAAAGTGGTGCAAGAGTGCTCTAAATGCCGTAATAACTGGGTACGACATCATAGCCAGTTGTTATGGCATTTGATCACACTTATAATCAGTTTGATAAAGGGGGTCACCAGTTATCATAAAGCAAGATCACTAATCTATCAGACATGATGGAAGCATATCAGACTGCATGACTGACATGGAAAGAAAAACAGGAGGGCATTGACCAGTATAAAAATTATTCTTTGGGCTAGAAGGTCATGGGTTCTAGTCATACACCAGGAGTGGGCTCATACCATAAACACTGGCATTTGAGTGCAGTACCAGGGGGATGCTGTACTGTCGGGTGGCTGTGCCATCCTTCAGATGAGACATTAAACAGAGGCCCTGTCTGCTGGTTCTGGTGATTGTTCTGGCACTTTTTAAAAGAGGATTAGGGGAAATCTCCCCAGTGTCCTGGCCAGATTTCCCCCATTCACTGAAATACCACCAACAACTTAATCTGGTTCAATTTCAGTTGGTTTGCATTGGTATTTTCCTTCCTGCCTCTATGACAAGGCTGAAAATAGGAAGTACAGTACTGTCTAGCCCTCTAGCCCTCCTTTCCTGGTCACCAAAAGCTAAATAAATAATGAAGTGATATCTTCTCAAGTCCTTTGTGTACCAGAACTCCTAAAATTGGCAATGTAGTTCTTTCACCCAAAGAACTTGAAAAGGCATTCATAGCCATAAAAGACACAGTAACTGTACGTATTGTATAAACATTATAACAGATTCTCAAAAAACAAACTTGCATGACGGACTTAGGAGGGAGGATACCTATGACTGGGTACAGATTTCTGTCCAAGCATTAGGTCACATACCATGTGATGTCACTAATGACATCAGGCACAGATTGGGTGTGGGACTTCCGGTAAAACAAAGCAAGGGGGAGGGGATGAGGAACAATCCGGAACAGAGGTAACATAGTATTTTTAAATAAAAATCACCCCCAAATCATGAAGTCTGTGCTGACATGTTAGTTCTGCAGCAGGAAGCAAGTTCTGCAGTCAGAAAAATGGAGTGCTGCATCAACATGTGGACTGCATATCAACCACTTTTCCCTGAGTGGAGACAAAGTCTTCTAGAAGCTGTTACATTAGAAAAGCTGGCTCATTGTTTTTACTTAAAATCTGCATTATTTGAAAGGAAATGTGGTGTCTTATTAACATTTTCTACTGTTCAGGACAGAATTGACCCAGATGGACAGTGATTTCTGAAAACCGGAAATAAGGCAAGTGCACTTTTCTTCTAAATTCTTTCTGAACTTAAAGCAGCAGTGCAATGAAACTGGGCAAAAATGTGACCCTACTTTTTTTCACTATAAAAGATTCCATGCATCTTTCAGTTCCATTTGATAGTAACATTTTCTATTTCTACCAAAATATGAATATTTTGTAAATGTTTCAGTTTAGTTCTTTTTCTCAAGGAAAAAAGATGGCCCGCCATATTTAACTTACAAATGCCATTTTAGACCTGGTAAGGGATGGGATCTGGAAAAAAATAAAACTCATGGGCTGGGATAGTCAAAACAGGTTCATTCACATATTGGGCCTGTGTAGTACAGTATGGTCTGCACACCCATTGGTCCACGCAGTGGACCAATAGGCGTACAGATCATACTGTACGCTGTCATTCGGCGGCCAGGCTTGGTGCTGCCACCTGCCGATGATGGGGTGCTGATTGGCAGGGGACCTCTGTGAGTGGGTGGGGAGGGGGGTACCACTGGACCACCAGGTAACTCTTTCTTTTCACAGTGGCCCGCAATTGAGCGAACGGGTGGGGGGGCTTACAGCTAGACCACCAGGGATTCTCTATTATTACAACAGCCTGTGATTGGGCACAGGGGGGGTTACCTCTGGGCCACCAGGGAATTCACTATTTTCACAGCAGCCCATGATCAGGCAAATGGGGGGGATTACCGCTAGACCACCAGGGGTGTCAGTTCCCTTTACGTCGGCTCACAGTTGGGCATGGGGGTTATCACTAGACCACCAGGGAGTGGTATGTCAGTTACAGATGCCCTGATCAGGCATACAGGAGCAAGGGGGGCTGCAATGGCACAACAAGGTATCGATCCCTGATGGCTGCAGCTTGGCAGGGCGTCAAAGCGCAATCACGGGATCAGCGCATCACATACAATGGGGGCCATAATGACATGCAAATGGCCCCATTTGCGCCTTGCATGCATTATGTTCTGATTTGCATGCCCCAGGCTGAATATCGTGGATGCTGCACCTAGCGCAACTGCACTTGTGCTGGCACATCCCCCTGCTCCATTTCTGTGTCTTGTGCTGGTGCAGTGCCACTGCACCATGCGCAGTGTGTGTGCCCTCCATGCCATATTCAACTGTGCTGGGCCATGGCACAGCACTGTTGAATATTGCCTGGTCCTGGCCTTGGTGCAGCCCTGTTGCACTGGGCCCAGGCTTGCGCCACTGCCTGGTGCAGTCTGAATATCCGGGCCATGATGTGCAGCATAGCTGGTACCTAGACAAGTAGATTTAACAGGTATGTTAATATTTTTATTAAATGTAACTAAAATGTTTCGGGGAAAACAATTTTCTTTGCACTGCTTCTTTAATTGTTTCATCTCTTTCCCCAGAGGCATTCATTCTCGTCTTTGCTTTCTTCCTTTCCTTTCTTTGATTATTTTAACTTCTTTTAGCCTGCATCTATCAAAGTTATTTACATTTTGGTTTTTATAATACAATGCCATATAAAACTCTCAACAATTTATAATTTTCTAACTTATAAAGTTTCTATAGCAATAGAGGAACATACAGTCTTGTTTGATACAGTCTTGTTTATGCATTATATAAACTTTTTCGTTCATAAATGATGGATATTTGTTATGCCCTTTATAAGCCATTGCTGATTTTAGTACTTGTATTTTGGACTTTTCTGATCACGTTATCACTATGTATTTGAATCTTGCTGATTTTATCGTTATTTGTTTATCCTTTATAATAATAAAATTTTATTGAGAAAAAATCAAAGGTTGTATGTTAAATGCTCATTTAACACAGCAGTACTGTATTTGTTAGTTGGAAAATAATTTCATCATATAGTTTTGGTTTTTGTTTTAGCAAAAGTGTATTTCTGACATCCTTAGATTTATCCTCCGTCTATATTTTTATTTTCTCAGAGATTTGTAAAAGAAACAGCTTTTATAGCTCATTTTCATAATTAATGACTCAAGTCATAAAAGATGGTCACCACTTGTGGTTTTTAAAAATCTCTTCCACTGAGATTACTGTACCTGTTGAATGCACATGCTATATTCTTACTGTGGATGTCTTAGGAAGGTGTTATCACATGTTTCTGATGGTAAATGGAAAAACAATGTACCAAGATACTGTAGAACTGTATATTCTTGCACAAGTTATATTTAGCGCATGACGCTAATTGGCTGCAATTGCGCAAATTTAATTTCATGTCCTGCAATTAGCTCCTAATTAATGCCCATTGAAAATATGCAACTTTGGTCCATTAATGCAATTTTATTTTCACTCAAAGGTAACGTGAGCAAATATAGCTATAATTATATTACACCAAATATAACCTGTGCTATAGTATTTCATTTTTATAGCAGGCATGTCACGGGAGAAAAAAATGTAAATCCAGTATCTTAGTTCAGGAATAAAAATTAAACAAAAACAAATGGATATATTGATGTTTTTGTTTGCCAGAAAAAAAAATATTGCTGAAAAACAAACAAACAATATGGTTAATAACAAACCCTGCTACTTTAAAACAGACAATAGTGGTTGAATCTACCTTTTTACCATAGGTCTTGTTCAGTAGTTATCTACTGCACTCTCTTGAACCACTCTTACTGGCATGCTTGTCAAAACCACACACCTACAGCTAGCCTTCTTTCTCATCTCTCCACTTTACAGCCACCTGTCTCCTATCAAATCTCCACTATTTACCCATTTTGCCTTTTACCCTGTTACATAGCTTAAAACTCAGTGCACTGTGTGATCTGAATTTTACGCCACCATGATTCTGTTACAACTAACTTGCCATATGCTGGTGGTATGCTGCTCTAGCTCTTATCCTGCTTACCCACATAAAAATACACTTTGGACAGTCTTTGCATCATTTCTGCCATTTTCTGGATTTATGATTTGTACCTAACCCCAATGATCGTTCCCAAACTTAGAACGATGTCTGGGGAATCCTCCTTTGCTTATGCTGCCCCTACTTTATAGAACTCCATTCCGCCTGATATCAGACAATGTTTCATGGCTGTCTCACTCTGTAATAGGTTCCCTGAGCATCCACTTAAGATAACGACGTGCTCCTGTCAATTAATTTGTAATATCTGATCACATATTGTAACCTATCATGGCATCGAGTTATTGTGCAGTTATGTAATAGTTCTTCGTGCATCTCCACATGGAATATATGGCTTTATTTGCTACATTTTGTACAGTTTTTCACTATCTACAATATATTTAGTCCTACTCAAGTCCACTCATACTTTGAAGGTGCTATCATGTTTTTACCTATATTTTGGTATGCCACATGTGTCTACTGTGCTTTGTGCTTCTCTATGTAATCTCCTGGGGTGTGTCTGAAAATATGTATTTGTTTGCCTAGTGCACTTACCCAGTCAACACAAATAAAATAAATAAGTGATTAATGTATGCACACCCCTTGTTGTTACTTTATTTGTTATTGCTGTTTCACTCCCTGCTGCATTCCCACCCAGGTCGCACTTGGAAACAAACCCCGGCTCAGTGTGCCTAACCAAGACACCACATTTTAAATAGTCATGCAATCAATTAATCTAAATATTAAGCATGTTAGTTATAACTAAGCTTGCATTTTCTTTCTACATCATCCCAAAAGAGGCCCTGCAGTCAAAAAGTGATTTGAACTTTATTTACTATTTTTGGCCTACAGTACATATAGTCTGCCCCTTTTGTTAAAGTCATGCAGTTGGTTCAGTGGCTGCAGAACTATGGAACTGTGAAGGCCTTGCCTACGGCTCAGACTTGTGTGCCCTTTTATGTTTTTTAAAAACATGACAAAGGGCTCCCATGCAGGTGCCCTTCAAGCGTCCTGTTGCCAAACTGTGACCCTCATTTCCTACCTCACAGTTTAGAGCCGAATGTGGAGGTGAGATGTTGTGCACAGACTCTGGGAATTGCTACAACCACCTGCTCTTACAACATAACTTTCTGCTCACCTCAGGAGTAGCGCAAACATAGCATGTGAGCTGGACTTATATCCACTCACCCAAATGGAAGGTGGGCCTGGTGCAGCTGAGTGGTCCCACTTGAGAAAAAGACAGAAATGAGTTGCTCTGAATTGAATGATAGAGTGGCAGCAGCATATTAGTGCCATAGCGGAATACTGATCCTGGGTTACTGTCACAGAACATGGGCATAGGAAGGTATACTCTGTTTATACCATTGAATACATTTTCTTTTGAGAGGGAAACAAGAGGGGTTGTGCATCTTGGGAGCACATCTGTTTATCCCTGTCATTTCACTCCACGACAACTTGCCCCAGACTATTAGTTCCATCGTCATTTGGTTCCCACGTCATTTCATCCCTGGACAATTAGCTCCCACTACATATCGTACTGTACTCCAACAACAATTACAGTATGACTTCCACTTCTACAGCCCTCAAGCACATTGCCTTATCTGGTGGGTGGATTGTGCCCCCCTGGAGTTTATTTTATAGTATTTACGCCGGGGGGGTGAATTGCCCGGGGACAAACTGACGTGGGAGCCGACTGACATTGAAGCTAGTAGTCTGGGGCAAGTTGTCATGGAGTGAAATGACCAGGATGAATTGTGATATGTCCATGCACCTCCAGCAATGCCCCGCATTCTACCCCCAACACCACAGGGTCAGATGATCCTTTGCGTTGTCTTTCATGTGAGCCCAACCTTGGAATGTTAGTCACGGGGATTGACCATATGTCTCCCCCAGTTACCCTGTCAGCAGTGATAGAGACCCTGGAGTGGAAGATAATACACTAGTCCTCTGGAACCTCCACATTGTTTAATGGCACCAGGGAAGAAGGGTTTGTATACGTGGTGAATCAAGTGTGGACACTGCTTACTAATATGGGGAGGCAACAAGCAAGGATATACTTTATGTATGCAGTATTAATTTCTAAGATATGTTCCTGCTCCAGGACGCTGCTCTAGGATCAGAAGCCCATATTGGGGGTGTCTCGCCATCAACAGTGATTCAAGCCCAAGTGGTCACTTCAAATAGAGGTTGCAGAGCTAAGCGATAAAAAGGGAATAAAAGGTCAAGAAAAAGTGGTCACCTGAAAAGATAAGAAGCTTCTTCATTTTTGGAGGTTTTGCTCAGCATCTGACATAACAGTTCCTGGGGATTCCCCAACCCAGCATAGTATGAGACTGTGAACAAGTCAGACTGCAGATCGTAAGAGCAAATGACAGAAAAGCCCTTTTTTGTTGAACACCCATGTATTCATCTTTTCTTAAGTGTAGCAGATTTTGACAGCAATTAGGAAACAGAGCACAGAATGATAACACAAAGGGTTAAAAATCCTAAACAAAGGGAAACAAAACCCTGCCCTCCTTCTAACTGAGATGCCAAAAACTCCAAATGGCTTATGAAACTTTAACAAACTCCTTGTACTCCATCGTTTTATTAGTGGGCAGGATGTGTATGTGTGATGGGGTGTTTAAAAGTTCCAGGCCTGAAGTAATTGGCTCACATGTTTGAAGAAGCCCCTGTTTTGCTGTTGAAAGGTAATGAAATAATGGCAGGGTGTACCAGCTGGTCCACATGATGACAGTCGCCTTGACCGGCTCAGGAAACCTGCAGAGTGGATGGCTAATGCAGTGGCTGAAAATGGAACCTGGAGCTGGGACATAGAATACAACCTGCTTCTGTGGTTAGTGAGGGACTTGATAGCTGAACCTGGAGTTGGGGTATAGAGTATAGTCTGCGTGCATTGTCAAAAAGAGGCCGACTAGTTTAACTCAGAGCCAAGGTACACAGTACAATGTGCTTCCATGACGACCAACAAAGGGCTTGATAACAGAACTTGAAACTGGATTACGACATTTATTTGTTTGTTTAACTTTGATGACTATGTAAGTACACTGGCATGAGAAGCCTTTTTCAAGTATGACCTGGGTGCAGCAGCACAGGTGAGAGCAGAGATACATAATACAACAGATGTAGCAACATTTACAGTATTCATTTACATTGCAAGATATTTACAATGTGCTTCACTGGCTGATGAAGGACCTAATCATTTAATCCAGAGAGAGGGTATAGAGTACAGTTTGCCTCCTTCTACACTCTGCAGAGTCCATGGCAAATTCTTAGAGACTATGAGGTGTTCTCATTTGTTTCACACTTTGTGTTATTCTGATGTGATGGAACATTAAGCAATAAGACCTGACAGGGTGTGCATCATTGTGAGATAATGGCGCACCTTGAGAGGTGAGGCATGAGGCAACACCGAGAGCCTTACGCACCCAAGAAGTGCTATTATTCTACAGTTAAGCACACTCTGGACTGTCTTACTGTAGTTATAAAATGTTACCTCTGATTTTATATTTTAAAAACTGAGAAATGAGATTTGGTAAGTATTTGTGACCTGTGCTGTTGTCCTGGAATAGTACATGGTCTCATGACCACATCTGACCAATCAGATGTCTTGGTTTCACTTAACCAATTTAAAATACAAAATTATGGATGCCTGAATTCAGACCATGGATGTGGCCACCTTGTGTTCCAGTTTTCTGGGTTCTGTATCCAGCTGCTTCTAGTCATCAATAGGAAGGTGATAACGGTCAAGGTGAAGGACTAGGACCCCTGAGAACAAAGGTTCAAATCCCACCACAGCCATGGGCTCACGGTGTGACCTTGAGCAAGTTGCTTAACCACCTGGTACTTCTGCCACTCCCAGCTGGAAACTTGGTAAAAGCAGGACCTCCCCCAAAAATGTGACGCCATACTTTAGTTGGGTGATCATGGGGAAATAAACTAAATAACATAAAACATTTTGATAGTTTCCTAACCTGCTCTATGCAATGACTGGTTGGAGTCTGCTACATTTTTTCTACTTGAGTTGAAGAAGGAATGAAACACACACACACACACACACACACACACACACATTTGTTGAGGTTTATATGAATTTGGAGGTGACGAATGGGTGGGTGGTACTTAAGAACTGGTCAAGGTAGGTTCAGGTACAAACAAACCCATGCACTTTATTTACAGTGCATACACAGGCTTCAGGAACTTTATTTACAATGTCCTGGTTTATGCAGCCCCTCCATGGAACCAACAACTCAGCTATCATGGAAACAAAAACTTGAAAGCTTATGGTGTTTGTTGGTATGAAGTTCTGTGTCCTATGTTCTTCCCAACAAGGCCCACAGACCCCATTACAGGGGCTCTCTCTCTCTCTCTCCCTCTCCCTCCCTCTCTCTCTCTCTCTCTCTCTCTCTCTCAGAAGAACTGCACTCTTCATTTTCCTAAGGCAGATCCTGATTTTCTCCCAGCTCCCATGTTATTCTCCCCACAACTGATCCTTTTAATCATCAGGTTTGCAAGCCACATATGCCCACATCTTTTCTTTCAAATCCAGCAGCCCAACTGCACCTCAGTCGGCTCACATGAGGAAAGGGAGGAAAAACTCCACTAGCAGACAATGGCCTAGGAAGGGGGAGAGGAACACCTATCAGGCCATCTCTCCTGTCATCATGAACCTTTATTTCTCAAATACAAGCCTACTTGTCTCCAGGTATTATGGGTGATGGTGGGTAATCCCACACTACAGTGCCACACAGAACTAAAGAAAAGAAAGTGGAAAGCAAAGAAGAAATAAAGAAGAAACCATCTTCAGCAGCTAACACAAGGGAGAAAGAAAAAAGGGACCTTCATCTTCCCAAGATCCTAGCATGCCATCCCAGTCCAGTCTGCTAAAGAAGACATCCAGAGGACTGTGCGCTGCAGCATCAGCAGACTCTAGAGATACCTCCCCCCCCCCACACACTCAGGCTAGACCACCACTCAAATGGAAACACATCAGGGCCAAGGTAAGACTTGAACATCAGAGAAAATATGCAAAAACACAACATGGTTTTTGCGCTAACCAGTACCTGAGGCAGAGGCCACTGACATGGTTGTCTCCCCAGGTCCTACACTAAAACAAAAAACAATGATTGGGCTTTCCATAGACTCTATTACTACTCTCCTGTTGCAAACTCCACATGGTCATGGAAATACCTCACAAGAGAAAGTTGGAATTTAAGTTTACATTCTGCTATAAGACTTTTCATCGAAACAAATTCGAAGTTGAGGACAAATTGCTAGGCCTGTGCGGGAATGTGGAATGCCACTGGCAGAATTCATGCATTATGGCAATTCCACCTCCAACATGCTTTTCAGAATTTCTTATTAAATCCTGTGGAATTCAAAAAAGCATGTCTATATAAACTGTACAGTAACGTTGCATGGATTACTTAAAGGATTGTAGAAAAAGAAACCATGGTTTATGTAAAAACATTCAGCCTTTACAAATTTACTGGATTTCAGTAAGGCCTTTGACTCTGTTCCCCACAGGAGATAAATTAGGAAGCTGGAGGGCCTGGCAAGGGGCAAAATTGGCTGGATGGGCTAGAAACTGGCTGCAGGATAGAAGTCAGAGGGTAGTGGTTAGGGAGAGTTCTCTTGAGGCTAGACCATCACTAGCAGGGTCCCTCAGGGCTCAGTGCTCAGTCCGGTGTTATTTAATATCTTTATCAGTGACATTGTTGACAGGCTAAAAGGTAAGATATGCGTATCTGTGAATGACACAATGGTCTGTGGGAGAGTGGACATGGAAAAGGGGAGGTAAGACATTAGAGAAGACCTGGCCAAGCTGGAGCGGTGGTCTGGTATTTGGCAACTGGGATTCAGTGCCAATAAAATATAAGGTAATGCACCTGGGGGCCAAGAACCCAGAGACCAATACTGGCTGGAGGGGGTGTAAGTTACCAAGTTAGTGGAGGAGGATGTGGGTGTGATCATTGGGGTGACCTAAACCACTCAGCACACCTGTAGGGGAGCAGTGGCCAAGGCAAATAGTTGGTGCCCTTATCTAAATAAAGACATCAACTTGCTGGATGTAGTCCAGAGAAGGGCAACCAAGACGATCCAGGGCCAGCGAGACAGCCTCTCCCCCAAGGAGTGTACCATATCAAGAAAGACTCAGGGATCTCTTTTTTTTGAAATTTTAAATTATTGTTGTTTTATCTTGATACAATAACACAATAAACCACTTTGCAATATACAAGTAACACACTCTGGATAAACCAAAATACCACTAGCTAACCTACCTTTCCCTTCCCCCCTCTATAGCCCCTCTCCCCCAAGGAGTGTGCCACTTATATTACTGGGTCTATAAAAAGGAATTATCAAATAAAATCAGCTAGGGAATCAGTAATACCACTTAGTTCTAAATCATGTACAAAGCGTAAAGCCTGCCCCATCTTTTATCAAAAAGATGACGCTTGCTGCCTGAAACTGCAATTAAATGTTCAGTCTTAAGATATGCTGTGATCTCATTTAACCATTCAGTGTGTGAGATGGACAACTGATCTTACCAGTGTTTAAGCACCAGCTTTTTAACAGCCATGGAGACTAAAGCCATATGGAACTTACGCTCTTCGACTCCTATGTCCTTATAGATACCCAGAATACAAATTTCCACTGTAAACAGCTCAGCGAGACCTAGTAGAGGATCTATATTACTTTGAAATGTATGCCATAATGGTGCCACCTTTTCACATCACCAGAATATGCGCGTAATAGACTGCACCTCCATTTTGTCACATCTAGAACAATTAGGACTAGGGAGATGCTTGATCTGGTATAATTTAACTGGGGTATAGTACATGTTATTAAGTATGTGATACTGGGTAAGTCGAAGTTTATCCTGGGTAATATACAGATAAAGGTCTTTCCAGATTTGTGGCCAATTTAATTGTGTTGGTAGTAAAGAGGTCCATATTTTGGAGCCTGGGAGAGGATCTGGATATTTAACAGCTAAGAGACTCGCATACAGCTGGGATATACCATGGGGTTTATTGGACAGGTTCCACATTTGCGTTAGTATAGTGTCTAACCTGGGTGCTTGAAGTGTATTACCAAAGTGGTGTCCTATTAGGTGCCTCAACTGGAAAACTTTGAAAATACAGGAACCAGGTATTTTATACTTCTTAAGAATATCTATAGAAGAAAGAAGGGAGTCCTACGAATACAAGTCAACTACTTTGGCTTCCTGTAACTGTGGTAGCCAGCCCCAGGTCAGGCTTCTACCTCCTGTTTTAATATTAGGATTAAGAATAAGGGTTTAGGCCGCATTCTGTGAAGGAGATCTTTCAAGGGAAGAACAGCACTGGTGAAAAGCCTTTAATGAGGTTCCAATCGCTGAGTGATAGAGTTCCTGTGGTAGAACTTTCCATGCCATGAAGAAAATGGATGAGGCTTCCAAATTATATGAGTGTAATATCTGATTTTCTGTCTGAAGCCAAATGGGCGTGTACTTGTCCTCCAGTGGAGCTAACCACCTGCCCAATCTTGACATGTGAATGGCCCAATAGTATAAGAGAAAGTTGGATAGACATAGTCCACCGCATTCCTTAGGAAGACTTAACTTCTGGAAAGAACGTCTGGGATGTCTGTTTAGCCAGATAAAGCCTGAAATAATGGAGTGTAGGCGATGAAAGAGGGACAGAGGAAGCCAAATATTTAACATGTTTAGGGGGTGACTCAGGGATCTCGACATGTACCCCCTGGAGGATAGAAGGGAGAAGGAAGACATGATCAAAACCTTTAAATATCTTAAGGTATCAACAATGTGAGCTCTGAGGATCTCTTCAATCTTAGTGGGAACAGAACCACTAGGGGCACTGTCTCAAACTGGTGGGGGAAGATTCAGGAGGGAGATGAAGAGACACATTCTCACTGAGAGGGTGGTGGCAAAATGGAATTAATTGCTGGAGGAAATTATCTCTCTAAACACCTCTTTTGATATAAATTTGAATATTTAACAATTTTATTTGACGAGTTTATAGTATTAACTACTATATGTTCTTTTTCAAAAATTTAGGTTTCCATAATAAATTGTCTTATTCTATTGTATATGATGCATTGTGTATTTATGTTTTAGTCAATAAAATACTGTTGATATAAAAAGACTGTGGACAGCTTCCAGAGAGGATGGGACAGAGTAAAAGGGAAAGTTTCATGAGGAGGGTGGGGAAACATCTATGAGGGAGGAGTGGATAATGAGGAGGGGCAGATTTCTTAGTAGATACTGATGGATCTGCAAACTCGAGTAGACAAAGATAGACTGCAAGGCCTTTTTCTGCTGGCTCATTCTTATATTCATAAAATCTGGAATTGCACTACCAACAGAATTTTGTAGAATTAAGTGGGATTTTCTGAAATTCTGCAGAATTCTGTTTCATCATAATTTAAAAAATCTGCACAGCTCTACACATTGCACAAACAGTATTAAGACAAGACCCATGATCACATTGCACTTTCTGTCTCAGGGGCAGTTTCCTTTTAAGATCTATAAATCATGCCTTCAGTTGGCTCCCTAGTAGGCCCCACCCCCTCCCTTCCTAACACTCATCAATGATCTGGGATAAATTTGTTCTTCTTCATCTGATCTCATGCTATATGTAAATGATATAGCATAATATCATGCTATACATAGATTATATAACATTATATCATGCTATATGTAGATTATGTAGATAATATAGAATGTTGTAATGCTATATTTAGATGATATAGCATGACATCATGCTATATGTAGATAATATTCAAGGGAAATAGTAGGAGCTATGTCACAGAATGAGTGGTGAATATGTGGAACACACACACCCAGAACTGGTGATATCACTCAATCCTGTAAATACCTTTAAACTCAGATTTGTTTGTCACTTTGAAGAAAATGGAGTGAGAGGGTCTTTCCCATGTGCTTGCAGAGAAAAGACCTCAATGGATCAGTTGCTTTCATTCTTTATAAAATTATATGTTCATATGTTCAACAGGTCATGGGGCAGAATTGTCATATTCTTAATTACCCAGCACAGTGCATAAAGGGTAAGTACACACACACACACACACAAATATATATTACTCATTGTATATTATAAAGGAAGGGGGACATGTGGGGAGTGATGCAATGCACTGGCTGTGGGGCAGCAATTTTTCTGGGAGACATTCTGGAACCTGCGTTGCTGCCCTATTTGCAGACAACTGTCAGCTCTGAGGGAGGAGGTTGCCCACCTCCAGGCTGAACTGGCAAGGACTAAGGAGGCCTCCCCCACCCAAACAGCACCAGTTCCACAACCACTGCCTCAGAGGTTGCCATGTGTGAAGAGCAGATGGACCACAGTAGGTTCTGGGAGGGTGAGGGCGGTGGAACAGAGGTGTAGCCCTTGAGTTGTACCTCTACACAAATCATATGTCAGTCTGGCAAATCAATGTTCCTCTATGATGACACCCTCAGTGGAGACCAAGAAGAATGTTGGGGACATCCACAAGGGAGACCCACAAAAGAGTGGCAAGGGACATCACAGGGGAAAGAAACAGCTTCTGATAGGGGACTCAATTGTTAGGGGAGTAGACCTGGGGAAGGGAGAGGAGAGGGAAATAAAGTATCTGCCTGGTGTCATGGCTTGGAGGGACAGGAAGCAAATCCTCAGGATTGCAGAAGCAGCATCGCAGGAGAGGAAACTAGATATCATTGTCCACCTCGGGACAAATAACCTAGCTAGGCATGAGATCAGTGCAGTGCAGGATGAATTTGTGGAGTTGGAGAGGGGCCTCAGACAGGTAACAAGCACGGTAACCTTCTCAGAGGTGCTGCCAGTCTATGGCAGGGGTGAGGCTAGGGTACTGCACACCATGCAGTTTAATGAATGGTTGCAAAACTGGTGCAGAGCACAGGGTTTTGGCTTCATTGGGGACTGGGAGTCCACCTGGAGAGATGAAGGTCTATACTGGCATGATGGTCTGCATCTGTCCAGGAAGGGAAACATGCTCCTAGGTGACAGGTTTAAAGATTTCCTTGGCAAGCTTTTAAACTAGCCAAGGGGGGAGGTGCTGATAGGAAACAGGAAAGTTCAAGCCTCCCCCCACAAAACATGGCAGGTAGTAGGGTAAACACTGAGGTACAGAGCTTGACAGAGGGCAGGACAGGGGTAAATGGAAAAATGGACAAGGCCAATAAGAGCAGGGATGGGGTAAAAAAGGATAAAGCCAACATTAAATGGAGGGCAATGAGTACCAATACCCGTAGTCTTGGAAACAAGCTTCCAGAGCTAGTAGCCCTGATGGAAGAGGAACACTTGGATATTGTGGCAGTCACAGAAACATTGTACATGGAGAACCATGACTGGGATGTCAACATACCAGGGTACACAATCTACAGAAGGGACAGGGAGGGTAAAAGAGGAGGTGGAGTAGCTCTCTACATAAGGGAAGGATCAAGGCTACAGAACTAAAAGTAAAGGGGAGGACAAGAGGAACTCTGGGTCACCTTGAGACAGGGAATGGCATCACAATCTGCACAGGGTTGTATACAGACCCCGTCTCAAGGGAGGAAATGGACAAGAAAATGATAGAGGGCATCTCAAAATGGCTGAAAAAGGGGAGATACTGTTGATGGGGGACCTGAATATGCCAGATGTTAACTGGCCGACATGGACTGCAGCCACATCCAAGAGCAGGGTCATTCTCGATGCCCTACAGGGGGCATGCCTTAGACAGCTAGTGGTGAAAACTACTCGGGAGGGAGCAATATTAGACCTGGTACTCTCAAATGGAGAGAGGATCACAAATTTAGAAGTCAGTAGACATCTGGAAACAAGCGACCACTGCACAGTGTGCTTCACAATAAATACAACCATGGAGACAAGCCATACAAAGACAAGGATACTGGACTTTAGAATGGCTGACTTTGGCATAATGGGTGAATACCTGAGGAATGCATTAGCAAATGGCCAGAAAGGAGGGTGGAAGAACAATGGAGAAAAATCAAAACTGCCATCATGGAGGCAACAAGCCTTTGTGTGAAACAAAGAAAACAAAGCAGAATAAAAAAACACTATGGTTCTCAAAAGAGGTGTCAGGGAAGGTTAAGGAGAAAAAGGCTGCATTCAAAAAGTATAAGGAATCACAGAAGGAGCATGACAGGGAACTGTATCAATTAAAGCAGAAAGAAGTGGGGAAGGCAGTCAGAAAAGCAAAGGCCCAAAGCGAGGAAAAGATAGCCAACTCAGTTAAGAAGGGGGATAAAACCTTTTATAGGTATATTAGGGAGCATAGAAAGGTTAAGGGAGGGATAGTGAAGATTAATAAAGGAGAGGGGATGTGGGCAGAGGGAGACAGTGAAAAGGCAGAGATACTGATTGAATACTTTTGCTCAGTATTCACGAAAGAAGAAGAAGAGGAGTTACCTAAACCAAACAGTAGAAGCGCTCTGGGTAGTGGGGTTGATGCCAGTCCATTTACAGAAGAAAGAGTCCTGAAAGAACTCCTAAAACTCAAGGTGGACAAAGCAATGGGGCCTGACGGGATTCACCCTAGAATCCTAAAAGAGCTAATGGAGGACCTAGTGACACCACTAATCACACTTTTTAACAAATCATTGGAAGATGGGGTGGTACCTGAGGACTGGAGGAGGGCAGATGTGATTCCCCTTCACAAAAGTGGGAGCAAGGCAGAAGCAGGGAAACTACAGACCTGTTAGTTTGACCTCAGTGGTGGGGAAAATGATGGAATCACTTGAAAGAAAGAATTGTTCAGTACCTAGAGGCCAACAGGGCACAGGACCCAAAGCAGCATGGATTCACAGCAGGAAGGTCATGTCAGACAAATCTAATCGACTTCTTTGACTGGGTGACCAAAGTAATAGACCAGGGAGGGGCTGTGGATATGGCCTACCTAGACTTTAGCAAGGCATTTGACACAGTCCCACACAAAAGATTAATAATCAAGTTAGCCAGCCTGGGAGTGGGTCCCAGGGTGGAAGCCTGGGTAGCAAACTGGCTGCACAACAGGACACAGAAGGTAATAGTGAATGGAACACACTCCGAAGAAAGGGGTTCACTAGTGGAGTACCTCAGGGCTCAGTACTGGGTCCAGTCCTCTTTAACGTCTTTATAGGTGACATTGCAGAGGGTCTGGAAGGAAAGGTTGCCTCTTTGCAGATGACACAAAGATCTGTAACAGAGTTGATACACAAGAGGGAGTAGAAAGGATGAGAAGGGACTTGGCAAGGTTGGAGGAATGGTCAGACAAATGGCAACTTAGATTCAATGCAAAGAAGTGCAAAGTAATGCACCTGGGAAATAAAAATCCAGGAGAAGAGTACACAATAGCAGGGGAGGTACTAACAACAACAATAATGGAAAGGGATCTGGGTGTAGTCATATCAGATGACCTAAAGGTGGGTAAGCAATGTGAGAAGTCAGTAAGGAGAGCCAGGGGGATACTGGGATGCATAGGGAGGGGCATCACAAGTAGAAAAAGGAAAGTGGTTATCCCTCTATACAGACAGTTGGTGAGACCCCATCTGGAGTACTGCGTGCAGTTTTGGAGACCTCATCTACACAAGGACATAGACAGGATGGAAGCAGTCCAGAGGAGGGCAACTAAAATGGTGCAGGGTCTACATCAGAAACCATATGAAGATCGACTGAGAGAGCTTAATATGTATACCCTTGATGAAAGGAGGGACAGGGGGGGCATGATAGAAACTTTTAAGTGCCTCAAGGGAATCAACAAAGTGCAGGAGGGTAGCATCTTTCATAAAAAGAGATGTGTAAGAACAAGGGGGCACAATTTAAAGTTAGAGGGGGGACGGCTCAGGGGTAATGTGAGGAAATTCTTTTTCATGGAGAGAGTGGTGGATGCATGGAACTGCCTTCCTGGAGAGGTTGTGGGGTCTAAAACAGTGGGGGAATTCAAACATGCATTGGACAGACATAAGACAATTATAGTGGGGGGGGGTTGCAGGAAGTAGGCTGTTGGTTAACTAGAATCTGCAGCCTATCCAACAGGTAGGGAAATGGGCAGACTGGGTGGGCCAAGTGGTCCTTATCTGCCATCAAAGTCTATGTTTCTATGTAATGTAAACTATAATAGCTTCATTTGACAAGCATGCAGCCTCTGTCAGTCAAAAGTCTCAGCCGGATTTTAACAAGGCCTGGCACAGGCTCCAAGACAACCATCTACCTCTCAAAAACTCTGAAACAAAAGGTATGCTATTTCCTCAGAGAAAGACCATTCCATTCCATTCTCACAAAAATCCAACTGCCATTTTTGGACTCAAACATCCCTATTCACTTGTTCCCACATTCTTTTAAAAGGGTTGGAAATGTTCTACTTCCTGATTTACTAAACAAGTCATGAGACCCATATGCTAATGCTCCAGAAATGCACAGACTGGAACAAGTCCAGGCAATGGGATTTGGAATTTGGGCCAGTCACATACAGACTTCATGAGTCACGTCACTCATCCCTGACTACCATCACAAACATAGCCATCACTTTTACTCAAATACCAGGGCATTAAAATTACTCAGGTTTATTATTCAGGGGTCCCATTGGTTATGTAGCTGGGAAAATCAGTAGTAGACTAGGGGTTTTCTGGAGAGCTCATGGTTTAGCATTATGTGTTGTAGGGAGCTGGTGCAAAGTACCATCCTCCTATATTTTGATGTTGCTGACCCAGTACTAATACTCTCATATACAACGCTATAAGAGGAATTCCCTTCCCCTCTAAAACAGAGCTAGCAGATTTGCTCTAAATGCTGCAAAGCTAACTCATCACTGCATTCCTTACTCCAAATGTAACTGGCTTCCTCTTTACTAATGGCAGAAATTCCACCTAGAAAACACTTTCTATAATACTTCCATCACAATTCATCCAGTTAGCTCAATAAAACTGTCCCTACCCATCAGACCTCATATGCTCTCAGAAATACTGATTAAATGAGCCTGACTACAATCCCAAAATTAAGAACAACAGAAGCACAGGAATTTACTTCCACAGCTGTCAAGGAATGGAACTCTTCACCTCTCAACATCCAAGGCTCTTCGAACATCTATGCTTTTAGTCTGTGGTATGGGACAATTTAATCACAGCAGCAACACATCCACACTGGTAATCCCTCTCTGTATTATACACTGATATCTGCTGTAAATTACTTTGCATAATAATGCTATCAAAACTGATAATTGCATCATCTGAGTCAACTGTAAGCATGGGTAAGTGTACACTTTTCTGTATATCTCTGCTCATGGAATTATATATATTCTCCATGGAACCTCTCTGAAGATGGGACATCTGTCCTAGAGGGTGCTTTCTCTTAAAGATAGATAGATAGATAGATAGATGGATGGACAGACAGATAGTAAGTAGACAGAAAGATAGATAGCAATAAACATGTCCCCCAGCACACACACACACACACATGTGCGCATGCACACACACACACACACACACTCTCTCTCGCAGAGTTGAAGCTGACTTCACACTTGCAATGACTGCCACTAAGCACAGAGACTATCTGCTTTGAAAGAAAGCCTGCAATGTACCCTTGCTTAAGCTGGATCTCATGTCACACATGCCCAGCAAGCAGGCCTGTGGTAAGATCAAGTGCCAGTGCTGGAATTATCCTGCCACAGCTGGACAGAGGTGGAGCAACACTTAGGGAGCCTATCCTGTTCCATTTCTACTGTGCCACTGATAAACACTGCATTCAACTTGCAGAGCACTACAGCCTGTCATGTGATAATATTCGACAGCTTGTGACACACGTGCATCTTCATTAGCTGTACAGTGCCATCGCTGTAGCAGAGTCATTAGGGCACACAGCAGTGAACAAGAAGGCCTAAGTTTAAACCCTACCACTGCCACTTCGCTGCCTGACATGGTGTTACCTACTTTAATCTATTATGACAACTTTATTCATTTAGTTTTTATAATGCACCACTTGACCTTGTCTCTCAGAGTGCAGTAGAATATAAATGGTAACATACACAATAACTAAGCAATAAACTAAAAATTGTAGAAGGCAGTATGGTGTAGTAGCTAGTGCACAGACTGGGAATTAGGAAACCTAGGTTAAAATCCCACCATAACTACTTATCAATTGATTGATTTATTTGAACATTTTTTTTTTTTACCAGAAAAGCCCCAGTGAGCTATGATAGCTTACTTCCATGTGAGTCCGGGGCGGAGTTGTATGGACCAGTTTTACTAACATGAGGAAATTTTGGCCAGGATATTGGGAAACTCCCACACTCTTCCTTGATAAGCACCATGGGATCTTTAACTTTCACCTGGATAGTTACCAGAGACGAGTAGAAGCGACCTCAATTTAACATCTCTTCAAGGAACAGCACCACAACAGTGCAGTACCTCCCTCATACTGCACTACAGTGTCAGATTTTGGGTATTACCCCAAGTAGCTGGTGTGGGGCTAGAACTCATGACCTGCCAATCCTCCAGCTGACAGGCAAGTATGCCACCTATTGAGTCGCTGATGCTGGTACTTATTCACTGTGAGGCGCTGAGCAAAGTCACTCAGCCTCTCAGTGCTTCCAACCATTCTGCTGTAAAAAAATAAGTAAAATGCAGGACACCACTGAAAATGAGATACTGCATTTCAGTTGCACTATTCTGGACAAACAGTGTAAAGAAATCAGTTATTGTTCAATCTTAGCCATGACCAGCTGAATCAACCCACATATTTTCACACTCCGATGTCAGTGTGTTTCGTTTCATTGCAGTCTTCAGCTCAAACAATTTCGTTGGGTTCCAGATCTGCTAAGCAATTAAAAAAATGAATATTGGGCAGAAAAAAGCTGCATTAATACAAGGCCCTAAATAAGGAAAAAAATGGGACTATTTCAAGCAAAAACAGAAACAATACACTGGGGTGATTAAACAGACTTGACACATGTCTAACCTTATAATTATATTATAAAATGCAAATAACATTGTTTATGTTCCCTTTAAGCAATAAGGAATGATCAGGGGCTACAGTAACAGTCTAATCACCCCATAGGGGTGTAATCAGGCGCAAGGCACAGCCAAGTGCTACAGTGCCCCTAGGGGGTGATTAACTGGCTGTTAATCTAACTATTGGAGTGCTTTATTGCTACTATAAAAATTATTCCAAAAGAAAAGTATTAAACGTGTAGCTTTTGAAATTTTTCTCCTCAGTTAGCAGGAGATTATTAATAAAACAGTTCATCAACCAATTGTTTAAGAATCAGAATCCAAATGCATCATCCCAGTCATTCAGCAGTGCTGGAGGATAAAATGCTGGCAGGAGAAATCCATGCACCATAGTGATCAGGCTGTACATGACAGTGTAACAGAGATTAATGTAAGGGTCTCAGAATGCTGACATCCAATCAGGTTGTAGCATTTCTAAGAACCTTTTTATAATCCCTTTTTATGCTGATATTAATCAGCAGTAGAGCAAAGGGCATGACTGTGCCACTGTATCACTCATTGGCGAGATCACACTTGAAATACTCAGTGCAGCTCTAGTAAACATATCTGAGGTCAGATTCATAGATTCATAGAAGTGTGATGGCAGAAAAGGACCAGACTAGGCTCACCAAGTCTGCCCATTTGTCCAGCTATCTGCTTGGACCTGTGCCTCCCCCCTTTAACACTCCCATGTGGTTGTCCCATGCCCTTTTGAATCCCTCCACTGTTTCCTCTCCAACGACTGCTTCTGGGAGTCTGTTCCACTTTTCTACAACTCTCTCTGAGTAATAGTATTTTCTGATGTTACCCCTGAACTATCCTCCCTCCATCTGCAGGCCATGGCTCCTCGTCCTCTGCCTTCCTTTCATCTTGAAGATGCTCCCCCCGGCACCCTGTTTATACCCTTAAGGTACTTGAAGGTCTCGATCATGTCCCCCCTCTCCCTCCTCTGCTCCAGGGAGTACATGTTCAAATCTCTCAACCTTTCTTCATAGGATAGGTGGCTTAACCCTTTTACCATTTTTGTCTCTCTACTCTGAACCCTCTCTATCCTCCCCACATCCTTCCTGAGGTATAGCCTCCAGAACTGGATTCCGTACTCCAAGTGTGGTCTAACCAAATGGGTGTACAAGGGTACTATGACCTCCCTATTCCTACTGGTGATTCCCCCTTCCGATGCATCCCAGCATTCCACTCCCCCCAGCCACTGCCCTCCCGCACTGCCCTTCCACCTTCAGGTCCCCGGATATAATGATGCCTAGGTCCCTTTCTTGCTTCGTCTCCCTCAGCTCTCTTCCCCCCATACGGTATCCTGCCTTCTGATTTCTGTAGCCCAGATGCATGATTTTACATTTTTCTGCATTGAATTCAAGCTGCCACATTTTTGACCATGCCTCAAGTCTCCCCAAATCTCTCTGCATTTTTTCCAGCCCTTCCTCAGTGTCCACCCTATTGCAGATTTTGATATCGTCCGCAAACATACTCACACCCTCCTCAAGGCCCTCCACGATGTCCTCTATGAATATATTAAACAGTATGGGCCCCAGCACTGATCCCTGGGGGACCCCACTAATGACCTTACCTTCCTCTGATGCCACCCCATTTATTATGACCCTCTGCCTCCTTTTCCCCAGCCAGTTTCCCACCCATTTGACTACCCCCTGCCCCATCCCCAGCCCTGCCATTTTACACAGCAGCCCCCCATGAGACACTGAGTCAAACGCCTTTCTGAAATCCAAGTAAGCTACATCTACCACTCTACCTTGATCTATTTCCTTGGTGACCCCATCAAAAAACTCTATCAAATTTGTTTGACAAGATCTGCCCCTAGTAAAACCATGCTGTCTTGGATCCATCAGGCCGTTTGTCTCCAGGTAGCTGGTGATCCTGCCTTTTACTAGCTTCTCCATGAGCTTGCCTACCACTGATGTGAACCTCATGGGTCTGTAACTTCCCACTTCCTCCCTTCCTCCCCCCTTATGCAGAGGGACCACATTTGCCTGCCTTCAATCCCCCGGCACCACCCCGGTTTTTAGGGACCGACTGAATAGTGCAGTCAAGGGTCCTGCCAATACCCCCTTTAGCTCCCTTAACACCTTTGGGTGCACCCCATCTGGCCCCATTGCCCTGTCCACCTTCATGCAGCCTAGTTCTTCCAATATTTCCTCCACGAGGAACGGCCTCATCTCCACCCCACCTTCCTCAGCCATTTCATTACCTGCTCTGCTGCCCTCTTCTCCTTCTTCCTCCCTTTTGAACACTGAGCAAAAGTAGGTGTTTAGCAGGTCTGCCTTTTCTCTATCTCCTTGTAGCACCACCCCTTCTTTTGTTCTTAACTGGAGAATCCCCTGCCTAGTCTTCCTTTTTTCCATTTACATATCGAAAGAAAGTTTTATCCCCTTTTTGACCCCTCTCGCTATTCTCTCCTCTCTCTGTGCCTTTGCCCTCCTTGCCTCTACCCCTGCTTCTCTCTGGCACACCTGGTATTTTAGATGAGGACAGTATTGAGAGGGTTCAGAGAAAGGCCACCAAAATGATCAGTGAAGATAGGGGTATGAACTATGAGGAAAAGCCAATGAACTTAATTTGTTTTAACCTTGAGAGAAGAAGAAGAAGAAGAATGAGAGGAGATACAAAGAGCTAGTGTACTGCCTAAAACTAATATTAAGTTTTTATTTTGTTTGTTTTGTTTGTTTAAGCAGTCAATTATTACTTTTTATAGCTGAGATACTTTTTCTTTTCCCTTTGGTTAATTAGATAATTTTTTTTACCTGATGTTAGAAGGTGTGATGTATGGGACAGCACTCTACCTGGCAGCTCACATAGCTAGCTCTGTTCCTCCCATTGCATCATCAGCATTATGGCCTCACTGGGTGTGACATCACAGCTGCTCAGGAAGAGCCACTCAGTAGCTGCCAGGTCAGTCACCAGTGATGTCACTGTCAGTGAGGTCACAGTGCTGATGATGTTGTGGGAAGAATAGAACTAGATATCTCAGCTACCAGGCAGAATGCTATTCCACACATACAGCATAATACTATCACCTATCACACAGAAAATGTTATAATGAGCAAAAGGAAAAAGAAAGTTCTGAAATAAAAAGTTGCTACTTCTTCAAATGTGTAACATTTTCCTGTCATGTTTTTGGTTCTGCTAGCTCATTAATATTAGTATGCAAGGCATTTAAATATGTATAACTATTAAGAACACTTCATTTGCACCTTAAATCTCTATATATCAGGACTATGGGACACCCCCTACAAGTAGAGGCCATATAATTTAAAACAGAGCAAAGAAGATGCTTCTTCACCCAGAGAGTGGTGGATCTCTGGCATGCTCTGCCAAACAATGTGGGAACACATTTCAAAAATAGTTACAACTGCTGAGCAAATGGCAAATGGTTTTGATGGCTCTTCAAACCTTCTACCATCTTTACTGTCTCATAATCTTATGTTCTTAGTTTTAAAGAAAGAAGGGGGAGGAAATTCAACACAATTTAGGAATTAGAACTGGATAGACATTACAAGGGAGATTTACCGTATGGAGCAGCTAACACTCCAGGCCAACCAGCGTATGCCCAGTTTCACAGCTAAGTGGCTGAGATGGGTATTGTACCTGGGTGAAACAGACCCTAACATCCCGTAGAAGTGTCAATTAGAACAAAAATCCAGAAAGAAAATCTAGGAAAGGTGGCACACTGTCACCTGGAAGAATAAGGGGGGAATAAACCATGAAGGGTTCATTAATCAGCCAGACCGAACCTGTAAACAGAGAATGCACTGTCTGTGCCTGCATATGCAGTAGTTATCATAAGGCTCTGTAATGAAATGATGTGAATTGTTATTTTGTAACTGCTTTTTCTATTAAACTCCTTGTTTTAAATGAATTTTTGGACTGATGTAACCTGTACCTAAGTTGTTCAATAAACTTGCATTTTAAACAAAGTATAGGAATTACAACCTGAAATATGTCTAAAACATGTTTTTTTTAATGTTTCCCAGAGATGTCTGGGGATCTTTAAGGTCATAAGGATTCTAGGTCCCTCATGTCAGCCTCTGCCACCATGCTTTATAAGTAAGGATGAAATAAATCATAGTGTACGAATGTACTTACTGCAGCAAAGGGAGGCTGCTCATTGATTCAGACTTACTGAACTGGCTGGTCGGCAAGAAAGGAAGTCTCTTCAAGCAAATTATGCCTTCACTGGAAGATCACAGCACACCACCCAATTTTTCAAAGTAACAGCAATTGTTTTCCATTACAAGAGGGTCCTCCTGTGTCTGTTCTCCATACTTTTGCAGATTTTTGTTTGGGGGTGGGGGGCATTGCTGTTTTCCTGGAGTTATTTATGAACTTTGAAGGACCGTCGAAGCTTTTCCTGCAACTTGAACTGTCAGTGCCACAATGACCAGTTCAGCTATTGCACCAGTACTGCATTGTTAATGCTTTAGGCATACAGTTACAGATAAATTGTGGAATGTGCACTGCAGGTCAAAGGTTACTGACACTTAAAATGCATCTCCAGGCTGGCCCATAGCATAGGTTGGAGGTCTGTGTTTCTATCCCTCCCAAACCTGAGATATGCACCCCCTCATATGCCTGGTTGCATTGCACTGAGGACTTCAGGTTGTTGGTGATAATGACTCCCAGGTCCCTTTCTTCTTTTTTTCTTTTGCAGCTAGTGTTCTTTTTCCCTCTAAGCACTGGATGGCCCCCCTTCAAGCTGACCACAATAGCCTCATCATCCCACCATCTCCAGTACTTACCCAGCCAGTGTGTTCCTCCAGTGCTTACCCCACCCCCAGGCAGGGGATACAGGGTTCCCCAACCCCCACCATGAAATGGATCCAGTTCCATGGCAATGCCTGGTTGGCACACAATGGAGTCAATGACAGCACCATGCATGCTCCTGTATGTGGAGCACTGGACTTCTGCCACTCCATTCCTTACATAGTATTCCCTGCACCCTACCCCCTGCCAGCACCAGGGGCTGGGCTATCACTGAGATCCATGCCTTCCCTCCCCAGTGGAGGAGAGCAGTTTACTCGCTCCTCCTCCCCAGGCCAACTGTCTGACAGTCTGAGTTTGCTTCCAAACTCAGGTAATCAGCGTGACAAGCGGTAACGCTACTGCTGCACTGGTGGGCCAGCTTCTAGGTCCCTTTCTTCACTAATCTCAGCCACCCTCATTCCCCATTCAATAGTCAGTTTTAAAAGGTTTCCTACCACGATGCATAACCATACATTTCTTGGCACTGAATATAAGTTGATACACCTTATAAAATGACTTGAATCAAATAAGCAATCTGACTGGTTAAACCTGGTCACATGACCCTGTGGTAATTTCAATTACCACACAGCTCAAATTTTGCTTCCATTTTTTCCTGCTTTTTTAATTTTTTAAAACCATTTTATAAGCACAATAACACACTCCAGGGTGTGTGGTGATGCCATAAAAAAACACACTTCCCAGGTGGTTGAAGGCACTCAGCTGCATCTCATGCCTCACAACTCACCAGGGGCATGCAGTAATTAAGCATTACCACACACCCTGTCATGTGTTAGTGCTTACTTAGATCACTTCTCCAGCCTTTCTAAGTCACTTTTCATGCTTTCTTCCCTCTTCTGTTGCCACCCTCCCACAGATTTTGGTGTCACCAGCAAAGAGACAGACCTTCCTCTGTATACCCTCTACTATGTCACATATAAAGATGTTGAACACCACCAGTTCCATTATCAGTCCCTGTTGCACACACTGGTAACCTCCCTGACCCTGATAATTCCCCATTATCTTCCACCTGCTGAGCCCCCCACCAGTTCTCTGTACATCTGGTAAGTTTGTTTCCCTACCCCCAGGTCCACCAGTTTTTTAACTATCCTTCTGTGCACTACAGTTGAAGGTCCTGATGAAGTCCACAATAAGGCACTTTAGGGTGTGCATTATTTTGTGATAACAGCACTTATCAGTATGAAAAGACATAGCATTGCCTCTAGCCCTCCTTCTCAAGGCATGCTGTTATCCAACAGTAATGCACATCCTGTCACGCCTTTTTGCTTAAGTAACCCATCAAGGGATGTGAGCGACAGGGCTGGGAGGTAGCCTACAATGGGCCAGATTGGGGGGGGGGGGTAGCCAGGATGACGAAAAGGGCATAAATACAGAATATGAAAAAGAGGTTGCCAGCCACCAGCAAAACAAAATCTGTCATTAGAAGAACACAATTTCAGTCCATTCCTGGAGTCCATTGCTCTCCAGGTAGTCCATGAGGTCCTCTTTGACTATCAGTATAACCACAACAGAGGTAAGATTGTCAGGTCTGTAATTACCCAGTGCTCCCTGTCCTCCATCTTATAGAGAGGGACTACGTCCACTACCCTCCAGTCTTTTGGAACTACCCCTGTCTCAACTGAGCTATTGAACAGCCCTACCAGGGTTCAGTTACTTCCATTGCCAGTTCCATGAGCGCCCTTGGATGCATACCATCTGGACCCAGAGCCTTATCTGTCTAGCACTTTCCAAACCCTTTCACTAGTAAATACTTACTGCCTCATCTCTGGGATTCCCCTTACAGCTGCCTTAATGCCACTCTCTGGCAGAAGCCCTCTGTCTTCCCTTGTGAATACCGAGCAGAAGTTAAGAATGGCTGCTTTCTGCCCATCCTCTTCAATTACCCTACTTCCCTCTGTTAGCCTAACAATTCCTCCTCCCTTCTTTCTTTTTTCTCTAATGTATCTTGCAGAACTGTTTTTCCCCTCCCTTGACCACTTCTGCAATACACAGCTCTGTGTCTGTATATGCTTCTCTCACCACCCTCTTGGTTGCCCTTGTTGTCATTTGACACACTCCCCATTCTTCCTTCCCTTGACTTTCCTTGTATCTGGTAAAGGACTTCTTTTTGGCTCTCACTGCTTCCCTGACATTTCCAGAGAACCTTATTGGTCTCTTGTACCTTTTTTTTGATTACCATTCTCATGCAAGATTTTGTTGCCTCAAGAATGCCCCCCCCCTTGATTCCCTCTCCCTTCTTTTCACCACATCCCTGATGCTGTCTACTCCAATTAACTTGTCCTAGATCAGCTCCCTCATCCGGTTAAAATCTGCCCTTCTGAAGTCAAGCACTTCAGCCTTTGACGAGGGCTTACTTGTCCTAAGGGCGAGGTCTAACCATACAGAATTACAGTCACTGGACCTTCGTGTCTCTACTGCCCTCACTCCTACTACCACCTGTGAGCACCATATCAAGAATGGCAGCCTGCCTACTGAGTGTCTTAACCAGCTGCACCAGCAGGCAGTCCTCCAGCATGGCCTGACTTACGGAGCTCCTGGCCAATATGTTCATTATATTCAACTTTTCAACATGTTCATCAGTGACAAGGAATAAATACAGGCCAGATGTGTCTCTTTCCAGATGACACTATGCTCTGTAGCACAGTAGACAGCGGAAGAGTGGGTTGTGGAGATGCAAAGAGGCTTGCACGGGCAAGAGACATGGTCACTGGTTTGGCAGATGAAAGTCAATGCCAAAAAGTGCAAGGTGATGCATATAGGGGGAAAAAGAACCCCAGGACAGAATACTGGATGATGCAGGGTAAAGCTGGGCACAACTTCTGAGAAAAGAGACCTAGGGGTTACCATCAGTGACTCCCTGAAACAATCAAGCTAGTGTAAAGTACAGTTATGTAAGAACTTACCGTAACAGTAGATTTTTGAGAGGAGCTCTTGCAGCAGGCTATAACATTCAGGACTATGCCGCAGGCACTAGGACCATCTGGAAAACTTCTCAGCCAGCAGTATACAGCAGGGACTGCCCCTGATGCCGGGCCCTGCCCCGACTTGGCCCTGGTACAAAAGGGGACAGACCCAGCTCCACCTCAGTTCCCCCGCCAAGACCCGCAACAAGCCCTGACAAGAGAAGGAGACGAAGTGATTATAGGAGATGTAAATGAAGATAGATCTGCACACCTGGAGGGGGAAGGCGGGAGGGAAAGTAACACCTGCTGCAAGAGCTCCTCTCGAAGATCTACTGTTATGGTAAGTTCTTACATAACTATACTATCTTACTTCGAGTGGGAGCTCTTGCAGCAGGCTATAACATTCAGGACTGAATACCAAGCAGTCCACGCCAAAGAAGTAGACGACCCCAGGAGGTGGAATATGCTGACTCCAGAAGCCTCAGGACAGAAGTCCTTGCAAAACAGCCAAGCCGAAGCTAGCTCAGCATCTGGAGATGATATCCAAGCTGTAATGCTTGACAAAGGTATGCACTGAGTTCCAGGTAGCGGCCGCACAGATGTCCCCGATACGGACATTTCTCAGGGTGGCAAATGAAGCAGACACTCCTCTGGTGGAGTGACCCCTAACCGGGCCAGTAGGGGCTTATTGTGTTTCTCATTGCAGAAAGAAACACAGTGGACTATCCACTTCGATATCGTCTGCTTGGTCACCGGTTTACCCAAGCATTGTGGCGCAAAGGCCACAAAAAGTTGCTCCGATTGACGGTGCACAGCTCTCCACTTGAGGTAATACCTCAAAGTCCTGTGGACATCCAGCGTGTGAAGGAGAGCCTCCCCTCTATTGGATGGGGAAGGAAAATAAACTGGAGGGTCAACCGACTGGTTGAGGGTCAACTCCAAGACCACTTTCGGAAGAAACTTAGGATTTGCTCTAAGGGAAACCCTTTTCCTATGGAAAATCAAATACGGCTCTTTACACATCAGAGTCTGAAGCTCAGAAACTCTTCGAGCTGAGGTAGTAGCAACCAAAAAACAAACCTTCCAAGAAAGGTAACGCAGCTCACAATCCGCTGCCGGTTCGAAGGGAGGGAGGGTGAGCTTTCCCAACACATAAAGGAGATCCCAGGGTGGGATAGGGTCCTGAATGGGAGGTCTCATATGCAAAACTCCTCTTAAAAAGGTGCGGGCGACATCCAAAATGCCAACGCCCTATCTCCAATGAGGGCATGATAGGCGGAGACAGCCCACATGTGCTCCTTGATAGAGGAGCAACTCAGGCCATTTTGATACAAAGAGAGGAGATACTGTAATGCTGAATTCACTGGACAAGTGACGGAGTCCAAATGCTGTGACAAGTCCCAGAGACAAAAACGCTTCCACTTTATAGCATAAGCGGAGTGGGTGGAGGGCTTTCTCGCTGAAACTAGGACTGCCACCACTTCTGGGGAAACCCCATATCTGTGTTGGGCTACGTCTGAAGGAGCCAAGCATGTAGGTGTGAGGACTGAAGGTCCGGATGGACCAGCGACCCCTGTTCCTGGGACAGCAACTGAGAGCATATGGGCAGCGGAACTGGAGGCTCCATGGATAACCGCTGCAGCAGTGGGAACCAAATCTGCCGAGGCCATCTGGGGGCTACGAGAATCATTCGGGCCCCTTCTGCCTGTAACTTTAGTAGGACTCTCTGAATGAGAGGGAAGGGCGGGAAGGCATAGAGAAACCTCCCTGCCCAGCAAAGGGATAATGCGTCTGGCCAGAAAACTCCAGGCCCATGCTCTCGCAAGCAAAACATTGGCAGTTTGGTGTTGCGTGGTGATGCAAAGAGGTCCAGCTCTGGATGACCCCACTTGTTGAAGAGCTGATCTGCCATGGACTGTAGCAGCTCCCACTCATGTGCTCTGGATCGAGACCTGCTTAGGCTGTCAGCAAGATCATTGAGGACACCTGGAACATGCACTGCGGACAGCAGAATGCGCCGCTCCAGTGCCCAGTGCCAGACTCTCATCGCCTCCCTGCAAAGGGGGTACGAATGAGTGCCCCCTTGCTTGTTGATGTAGAAGATGACTGCCATATTGTCTGTTTGAATCAGAAGAAAGCCTGGCACCAGGTCCTCTTGAAAGGCCTGTAAGGCATAGAGAATCGCTCGCATCTCCAGTACATAGATATGAAGGGACCGCTACTCGGGTGACCAAACCCCTTGCATTTGATGAGCACCCAGGTGCACCCCCCCATCCCAGGTCTGATGCATCTGTTGTAAGAGTCTGACCTGACAGCTCTGGATGAAAGCTGACCCCTTTCTCCAAATTACAGGGGTCCATCCACCAATGCAAAGTTCTTCTGACTGGCTCGGTGATCCTGACCATGAAGTCTAGATCATTGTAGCCTTGGTCCCACTGTACCCAGAGCATCCATTGTGGGATCCACATGTGGAGGTGGGCCAAGGGAGTGACAGGAATGGCCACCGCCATGTGCCCCAGTAGCCTGAGGAAGTTCCGTGCTAGAACTTGAGGAGTTATTGAGATCCCTTCGGCAATTTCTCGCAGGCGATCGCCCCTGTCCTGGGGGAGGAAGGCCATGCCCTGGTTAGAATCCAGTACCGCTCCAATGAAAACAAGCTTTTGACTGGGCTCAGGACTATTTTTGTAGATTCAGGGTGATCCCCAGCTCTCGGAATAGAATATAGGTGTCTCCAAGGGCGTGAAGTAGGCCTCCCCTTGACGGGGCTGCAAGTAGCCAATCATCTAGGTATGGGAAAATGTAGTGTCCCATGCGCCTTAGAGCTGCAGCCACTACTGCCAAGCATTTTGTAAGGACTCGCAGAGCGGAAGAGAGGCCGAACGGAAGAACTCAAATCTGGTAGTGCTCCCCTTGGAAGTGGAACCTCAGAAACTTCCTGTGGGGAGGGAAGACCCCGATATGCATATATGCATCTTGCATGTCTAGGGAGCAGAGCCAGTCCCCTTGGTGCCGCAGAGGAAGTAGACTCGGGAGGGTCACCATCTTGAACCTTTTGTACTCTATAAAAAGATTTAGAGAGCTGAGGTCCAGAATGGGACGAAGATCCTGTGTCTTTTTTGGGACCAGGAAAAAATGGGAGTAAAATCCCTTTCCCCATTGATCTAAGGGGACTACCACTATTGCCCTTTTCTGCAAGAGGGTCTGAATCTCTCCTTCTATCAGTGGGATGTGAGAAGGAGGATAACGGGAGTACTTTGGTGGAGTATTTGGGGGAAACTCCGTGAACTCCAGTGTGTGTTCTCTCCTGATGATATCTAGGACCCATTCGTCCATCGTAATCGACTTCCACCTTTGAGATGAAGGGAGAAGCGGCCCCTGACCATCTCTCCTGGGTCTTCCTGTGGAAGGGGGGGGCAGAAGGGAGTCATTGGGCTGAGCCGGGTGTAGGCAGAGAGGCCTGGGATGACTTGGGCCCATGGGTAGGAGTGCCTCCAGGCTTCTGATTACCGGATCTCCTACAGAAGCCGCCTCTCTGCCCCTGCTGGTTACCATGGGTATGATCTTGGCCACCTGAGGGCTGACGAAATGGCTGCTTGCGTTGTCTTCGCTGGTCGTAGCGGCACATCTGGTGGACCGACCAGATACACTTGCCCGACTCCTGGAGATGAGAAATCAAAGCTTCCATCTCCTGCCCAAATAGCACGGTACCCTGGAAGGGTAAGTCCTTGATACCAGCCTGCAGATCCTGGTGAAAGCCAGAGACTCTCAACCAGGCGTGGCACCATAGGCACACCCTGGAAGTGGCTGCCCTGGCTGCTGTATCTGCGGTGTCATACGAGGCTCTCAGAACATGAGAGCCTACGTCTGAGCCCAATTTCAAGATGTCCAGAAGCTCTGTCTTCTGATCAGAATCTGGTATGGCCTTCAAAAGCTCTTGTCCTCACTCCCATAGCGCATTCTGGTACTGGACCATATGCGTCAAGAAATTGAGGGACCGTATGGAGCAGGTGGAGGCAGAATAAACCTTCTTGCCCACCTGGTCCAAATAGCGAGACTCCGGGTCGGGAGGCTGTGAGCTGAGGTGCTTTGGCTGTCTGGATTTATCATGGGCAGCCGTGATCACCGAGGAGTCCACCTGAGGGTGTTCAGCTAGGAAAGATTCTGCCCTCAGGGCCTTGTACAGCCTATCCAACTTCTTAGGAACAGCCGGGACAGAAGCTGGATGTTTCCAGGTAGTCCGCGTAAGGTCCTGGAAAGTATCCACCAAAGGAGGGATCACCAGTGGTTTCAGCTCCTTCTGCCTCAGGTACTTTGCCAGTTTCCAGCATTCTGGATCCAGGTCCCCCGTCTCCCACTCGTTGGAGGCCTGGATATGCCTCATGACGTCCATGAAGGTTGGATCGTCTGGAGGTGAGCGAGGCTGGTCCTTCTCTCCTGGGGACCGCTGCAAGCTGAGAGAGGAAGATAATGCAGAAGAGGATGAGAGCGATCGACTATAAGATCTCAAATAGTCTGACCTCTCCTTATGACCAGACTCCCGCTGTCGTCGGTAACTGGAGGACTGACGTCTGTCCGAAGACCGACTCCAGTCCCGAGACCGGCGACAGAGCAGAGACCGACGTCGGGAGCATTCTCGTCTAGAAGACCAAGAAAGACTCTGAGAACGTGACCTAGGCAGACAACGGTCTCCAGAGTCCCTGGAGCAACATCGGCGGTCTCCAGACTGGGTGCGGGAATGAGCCCTAGAAGGAGGTGTAGGCGGTCTCTCTGGGGATTTCCATGGGGAAGGCTCACCTCCCGGCTGTGGTTTACCCGCCGGGCCGGTGATGGGGGGGGTCCACTTCTGGACCTGCCCCCACCAAAAGGAAAACAGCTCCTGCAGCACATCCTTCGAAAAAAGATCGGCCGCCCAGCCCGGAAAGGGAGTATCTGGGACATTGGCCCATGAAGGAGAGCCCTCCTGGAGGCCCAGGGGGGAGAGAAGGACTTGGGTGATGGGGACGTTGGCTCTTCCACGGCTGATCCCTCATCCTTTGCCCCTTCGACCGGCATTGGTGGTGGTACCAACAACGGGGTGCCACCGGGGGGGTGCCGGAGAGTCCTTGAGCTCCGGAAGCGTGCCTTCAGCAGGCAGCACCAGTGCCTTGGGAGGTGGGGCTGCAGCTTTCACCTCCAAGGGCTTGGTGGTAACTCCAGGCGGGTTACGCTTGGCCGGCTTCCCGAAGGGTTGGCCTTGGCCTGAGATGACTTCGGATGCTCTCCTGATCCCAAAGGGCGGGCCTTCTTGGGAGAGGGCCGCGAGTGAGACCGGGACCGCAACCGGGACTGGTGCCGGGACTGACTACGGTCTTTACTGTGATGCTTCTTCTCTTTGCGTTTCCCCTCGGAGGAGTGCAGATCCATCTTCTGCTCCAGAAGAAAAGCCTTCAGGGCCTTCAGACGATGGATGCGGGTCCAGTTAGTAAACGCCTGGCAGGCAGAGCAGGCCGTGGTGTTGGGGTCCGGCCCAAGGCAGAACACGCAGCATCGATGGCTGTCCTTGGCCGGGATCTGCCTCCCACACTCGCACTTATTTTGATGGTGTTCAGGCGAGGTCATGACGAAGACATCCGGCTGAAACTTCAAAAACCGTCGGAAACGGTCTGACATCGGTTAAACGAGAAAAAAATGTAGAAAAACGGTAAGAAAAGCAGGTTTTGTAGAAAATCTTGCTGTTTTCTGGCAAGCTGATTATAGATCTTCTCTCTTCACATGCGGGACGCGGCGGGAAAAGAAATGAGGTGGAGCTGGGTGCATCCCCTTTTGTACCAGGGCCAATGTCGGGGCGGGGCCGGCATTGAGGGCAGTCCCTGCTGTATACTGCTGGCTGAGAAGTTTTCCAGATGGTTCTAGTGCCTGCGGCATAGTCCTGAATGTTATAGCCTGCTGCAAGAGCTCCCACTCAAAGTAAGATCAAACTATACACTAAGGCAAACATGATGCTGGGGGTATAGGAAAGGGTACTGACAGCAAAAGGAAGGAAGGAGGCATTACAACCTCTCTATAGATCACTGGTGAGGTCCCACCTGGAGTACTGTGCCCAGTTCTGCAGTCCTCACCTAAGAAAACATGAGGACAGGGTGAAGATGTGCAACAAAGGGTGAACAAAATAATTCACAGCCAGCAGGGTAGATCTTATGAAGATCACCTCAAGGCACTGAATGTTTACTCGCTGAATGCCAGATGAGAGAGGGGAGATATGATAGAGACCTTCAAGTTCCTGAAAGGTGCCGAAGGAGGGAAGTGATACTCCCTCTGTATAACTGCTTGGTGAGGCTGCACCTCGAGTACTGCGTGCAGTTTTGGAGGCCACACTTAAAGAGGAACATTAAACTCCTGGAGAGGGTCCAGAGGAGGGCAACCAAAATGATTTGGGGCTTGGAGGACAGGACCTATGAGGAGAGGCTTGAAGAGCTAAATATGTACACATTGGAAGAGAGAAGGGACCGGGGGAACATGATAGAGGTCTTCAGGTACATGAAGGGGGTAAATAGGGGAGGAACAGTCAGGGTGCTTCGAAGGAAGGAGGAGGGGCCACTAGAGGCATGGGTGGAAGCTGGAGGGGAAGATTCAGGGAGAAAGGAGGAGGTGCTACTTCACTGTGAGGGTGGTGGAGCCATGGAATGTGCTGTCTAGGGGCTGGTGGAGGCAGAGGCGGTGGAGAGGGTTCAAGAGGGGTGGGACAGGTACAGGGAAGGGTTCTGGAAGCAAAATCAATGCAGCAAGAATATCCGGAACTGGGAAGGGAGAAGCCAGAGAAGGCGAGGGGGGCAGCAAGGTCAGCTCCCAGGGTGGGGGCTGACCAAAAGAGCAGACGCGAAAGACCATTAGGCCTATTCTGCTGGCATTTTAGTATGTTAGTATGAATGAACAAGGTAAATTGTGAGGGGCTATTTAACATAAGTAATAAATCAAGAACACAGGGGCATGAGGGGGAAACTGAAGGGGAGAGGTTCAAGAGGGAAGTGAGGATGTTTTATTTTTACAGAAAGGGTGGTGAAGTTGTGGAATAATCTCTCAGATGATGTGGTGGACACCAAAACTATCAATGGTTTCAAGCACAGCTGAGATAGAGTGATGGACTTAGTGGTTGCTCAGGGTGCTAGCGGTAGGGTGGAGAGCATGGCGGTGGATAGTGTGGGTTAAAACCCCGTTTGGACAATAGGTTCTGGGTTTGTTAGGGTTTAAAGGGCAGACTGGATGGACCAATGGTCTTTTTTGCCATCATTTTGTATGTTTCTACGTTTTTATGTTTACCAGCCCATGTAAATGTAATGTAAATTAATTAACTGTGACATCATCAATACACTAACCAATCAATTATATCACTAACTGATTTTTATTTAGCCTTTCTTACCTCAGCCTCAAAACCAAGCTTTTATAACAAAAAAGGAGTTCTCAAAATTTTGGGTACAACACTCCCCCACAAGCACAGCTTAAAAGCAATACATTTGCACAAGACTGCTTTCTTAACAATTTGGGTTAAACCCTTACAAGCACCTCCCACAAGCACAACTGAAAATCAGCAACCCCCCAAAAACAAAACTATTAAATTCACCTTTCAAAACATGATTTCCATACAACAAGTAAGCAGCATGAACATAACTTCCTACTGCTGGGTATTTCAAACCATTTCCTCCAGCTGCAAGATTTCTGCAGTACAGAAGGAAAACTTGTAAAAGTGGCAGCACATATCTTCAGACTCAAATAAATTAATGTGCTTTACTACAAATTATGTCTAATTAATTATTCGTGAGCTAAACTAGCCCACTGATTTGCTGCCATGCTGGTCTGAAATCTGTCAGAAACGCCCGGCATAGCAGCAACACTCAGCTAATTGCACGCTCTACGCTGACAGCAGCAGCACCAAAACTCTAAATAAAACCAACAAAAATGAACGTTGTTATTGCAGTTAGACTTATAATTGCAATAACAACCTTAAAGTCGGTCATTTCCTTGGATAAACGACTGGCTGGAGGGAGGTGGCCCTCGACTACACTTCGAGCCACCCATCCTAACCAGTCATTAATCCCTTGGAAATGAATGGCTTCTCGATTGTTATTTCTCAAACATGATGAGCTCAATTTTCAAAGGACTCGTGAATGCCACAAGCCCCTAGTGCGCCAACTGCAAGGCACAGGGCTTGCAGCATTTACTCAGTGCTGATCATGATTTTCTGTCATGTGGGCCAAATGCCATAAGTTAGGCCAGCTGCCCCCCGATCTAACCTGTGCCATTTGACGGACCCTTTTTATGAGGCTTGCACCAAATATCTGGCACAAGCTGCCGTAAATTGTGGAAACTGTCGCAACTGCACCCAATGTACTAAAATTAAGTGCATTTGCGTCAAAGGAGTTTGTCACAGTTGTGCCAAACAATGGGGTTGATGTTTGGCTTGACAGAAGCCCTGTGTCCCCCTTTGAAAATCAGGCCCGATGTGGTAGAACTAAGCCACTTACCAGCAGAAACGTACCTTCAAACACAGAGAACACACGCACGTATGACGAGGAATGAAGCACTCACAGTACAGAGGCAGACAGCAGCCACCTTCCACTGCCTCACAGTCACATGACCTGCAAGTCATATACTCGCTGTTGCTTCCTGCTTCATAGTCAAAGTGATGCTTCTGATCTTCCCAAGCTTGTTAAGGAATTAATGCTTGCACTGCTGGAAACTTTTCACATTTCTAAAACAAAACCAAAAAAGAAGCAATGTTCAACTATCCAAATCTATTATATAACACAAATGTTAGGAACGTGCTGTGTACATTGTACTCGTGAAAGGATAACATTAATGTGGCCTAAAGAGCTCATAATGCTACTAGCTCTTTGAATGTGTGGTTTATAAGTTTTTTAGATCTCCTCAATTACTTTATTTCCTTGTACACGTCACTTATCTAGCATTTAGTATAGTGCCACGGTAGTTCCACTATAGTTAGGGTTGAGTAGGGTGTTTAATGCTAACCCCCTAACTTTGCATCTTAATATCGTCGCCCCCGTTCAACGGAATTGTATGAAATTTTGCATGTGACATCTGGGGGCGGGGGAGTGGACAAGGTCTCTTGATTCTATATATAAAACATGACATCATTTTAGCCAGTTTAGATTGTTAATTTCCAAACATATCAGACACTCTTGTATCTATAAAAGGATCTCTCACGCTAACAGTTCAAAACATTCTAAATTTCAGAATTTGGTTGGCATAGGCCATTTCCCACATGTGGTTCCCTGTCTGTAAAGTAGAACAGTTTGATTTTAAAGCCATGGTTCAATTTTTAAGAACAGAAATGTTTGAACATAATTTATAATATATCTTAATACTTCTGCCTGGACTACTCTTACGGTTTTAAGAGTGATCTCACGTACATTCTTAGGGTATGAGAACTGTGAACCAAAGTTGTGCGGTTCTAAAACCCTAAGGATGTGAGACCTCTCTTACAACTGCAAGAGTGGTGTTGGTGGCAGTATTAATATATTATTTATTGTGCTCAATCAATAAGATACACATTTTTTTTAAAACCTTACCTGAACGTGCCCATTTTCAGGGCGACTGCACATCAGACACTCAGTGTTTGACACACAGTGGAAAGGAGCACTCCGACTGGGTGGGAGTGCTCCTTCGATCTATAATAAGTGTATATGTACAATAATGGTGTCTCTAATGGTTATAAGAGTGTCTTCTCAGGTCCTTTGTATGCTAGTACTGCTCAACTTCACTTCGCAGTTTTATTACCCAAAGAACTCAAGAAGGCATTCTTTTTGTTATGTAACTGGTAAGGTCCACTATGCACAAGTGCCACTTTTCAGGGGTAATCAGGGAGCTCTGTGGAGGTTAAAAGACTTGCTCAGAGTCACACACTATACAAATGGAGGTTGTGGGAATCAAACCCTGGTCTGCTGGATGTACCAAGCTCATTCACATCTCACTACTCTAACCTCAAGGCTATAATGCCAGACACTGTCTATGTATCTATGTAACCCTGAAAACCATAAGAGACGCAGAAACCTTATGTACAAACATATATAATAAAGAATTGAATGGTTTGAATTACATTTTTTTTAGAATGTTGTGTAACTACATTCTGATAAGACAAAAGACAGCACTGTATCTCTGTAACATACAAAAAACAAGCATTTGTCAATGCCGAATGTTTGCTTGCTGGCATTGGCATCGGTGGGGTGTGCCTTTGGGTCGTCAGGCATAACAGCCACGCCATTTCACCACACCCTACACTGCAGACACCGACAAGTGTCACAGTGTGCCTTGGGTTTTTGGCCCTCATGCTCACACCATTCCATCAGGAAATACGGTGAGATGGGTGCAGTATTGGAGAATCGGGTGAACTTTGGGGCCGAAGAGTCCAAGGCACACCTCGATGCCTCTCACTGGCTGCAGGGTGTGGGTGGGGGTTGAATGGTATGAGCATTACAGGCGACAATCCCAAGTCACACCCCTGATGCCTGTCAGTCTCTACAGGGTGGGGCGTTATGGTCGGAAACCCTAACGCTTGAGGCGTTAGTTGGTATTTTCACTCCAAGTTTTCAACATGGGTTTTTTGTGACCCCCACCTTATGAACAGTGGCAATATCAGTTCAGTAGCCGAAAGCTGATTTTGCACAGTGACTACGGCATTTGGCATCTCAGGTGCAAAAACATATTTTGAACAGGATGTGAAAAATGACAGCTGTACTGTTCATGGGGAGGTATAAAAAAATGGCAATGTTGAAAATCTGCAGTGAAAATAGTAAAAAAAAACTGGTAAAGTAATGAGCGTGTTTAGAAAGTGTGCAACACACACCCTTAATGTTATTAGTTTGGGGATTTTTTTACAGCAGATTGTCAACACAGGCATTATGGGACCTCCGCTCATGAACAGTGTCATTGTCATTTTCTTAATCTGTCCCGAACAGTGATTTCCCACAGCAACCACGCATTTCTGCGCAGAAAGTATGAAAACATATTTTGGCCATGCTGTGAAAAATTACAGCTGTACTGTTCATAAGGAAGTGTGGAAAAATGCTAGTGGTGAAAATCTGGACTGAAAATATTACAAATTCATGAACTTACGAGGGTGTGTGGAAACAGCGCAATGCTCGCTCCTAACACAGTTATTTTATAGACTTTTGTCACCAAATTTTCAACATAGCCATTTTAAGACCTCTGCTCATGAACAGTGTCACTGTGATTTTCTTAATCTGTCCCAAACATTGATTTTGCACACCGACTGCGCCACTGTGCGCTACATGAGTGGAAACACATTTTGGGGGAGATGTGAAGAATGACAGCTATACTGCTCATAAGGATGTGTGGTAAAATGGCAATGTTGAAAATCTGGAGTGCAAATATTAAAAATTCGCAAACTTACGAGCGTGCATAGGAACTGCGCAACGCACGCTCGCAAAACAGTCATTTTGGGGAATTCTTTAGCCAAATTTTCAACATAGCCATTTTAAGAACTCTGCTCATGAACAGTGTCACTGTGATTTTCTTAATTGTCCCAAACATTGATTTCGCACACCAACTGCGCCACTGTGCACTACATGCGCGGAAACGCATTTTGGGGAAGATGTGAAAAATGACAGCTGTACTGCTCATAAGGAGGTGTGGTAAAATGGCAATGTTGAAAATCTGGAGTGCAAATATTAAACATTTGTGAACCTACGAGCGTGTGAAGGAACTGCACAATGCACGCCCGTAAAACAGTCATTTATGGGAATTTTTTCACCAAATTTTCAACATAGCCATTTCAAGACCTCTGCTCATGAACAGTGTCACAGTGATTTTCTTAATCTGTCCCAAACATTGATTTCACACACCGACTGTGCCACTGTGCGCTGCATGCGCGAAAACACATTTTGGGCGAGATGTGAAAAGTGACAGCTGTACTACTCATAAGGAGGTGTGGTAAAATGGCAATGTTGGAAATCTGGAGTGCAAATATTAAAAATGCGTGAACTTACGAGCGTGCATAGGAACTGCGCAATGCATGCTTGTAAAACAGTCATTTTGGGGACTTTTTTCCCCAAATTTTCAACACAGAGTTTTTGGGAGCCTACCTCATGAACTGTGACACTGTCATTGTGGGTTTGCTGTCAATATCGCAAATCCATTATAACATGAGTCTTTTAAGCGCATATATAATCGCGCTTGTAAGTATAGCGTCTTTGCAGTATAGCGTGTGTCGAAACAGCGTTTTTTGAGATTTATGAATTGATCCACTTACTGTACATGCAATAAGAATCATATGCCCAGTGTCTGTCTCTGATGTTCCGTGCGCTGTTCTGGGGACTTGTATTTGTGTTATGCCTTATTTGTCCTACCAAAAAATGCTTCCCTCTAAACAATGTTGTCACTTTTCATTCCTCCTACTAATCACCATGCATGTAGTTGAAACACTCACTCAGATCTTAAGGTAATGAGATGAAGTTTTGTTTTTTTTTTTTGGTTTTTTTTTTTAACTGCAAGTGATAAACTTATTAAGTTAATACCATTACCGATGTATTCACCCAGTGGCAATTCATATGAAAATGTACGAAATGAATGAAATTCAATTCATGTATTCTTTAGCCGCTCATTACACAGTGTTCATGCACCCCTTTAGGCCTGTAGCTGAAAATTAGATGCAATCCCATGGAGATACTCAATTTTGGGATGCAAGCTAAACTGTTCAACGATTATAGTAATTCTCTTGGCTGTGTCTTTATATTTTCCTTTCATGCCTGTGCTTGCCGTTCCTGCAATTAACTGCTCAATCACAACAGTACTGTAGTGTTGTTCCTCTCTGAGGCACTGGAGGAATTTCCATATGGAGGGATGATGTGCACTGAGAAAGTGGTTAAACTTACAGTGCCAAGCTTCAACAGAGTTTGTAGTGCGTGGGATTCCTTCCTCCACCGCATCATAGCAGTTCCACAATTTAATCTCAAACAAAGGTCGTCTGCAACCATCTCTTGCCAATGGGCGTTCCAGACAGGTATGCTCGAAATAGTCAATCACTGGGGTCAGTAACTCTACATTAGTTTGGTAGAAAGGAGTTGTAATCAGCTCTTCAAAAGTTTTTATTACTTCGTACACTGGTACGCAGGCAAGAGCTGGCAGGAGTCAAATTTGCAAAGCAAAGTCAGGGTCTGAAATGTAACTAGCACAAAGTTCTTTATTTTCTTGAATTTTCCTCCAGAAACTTTGACAGAAATGAAAGAAACAACCGCAAATATGAGCTGAAGGGAATGCATGCTTGAATGCTTTTATTGCAGCTTGCTCATAGTTGAGTACTATAGTTTCTGGTTGTAGGTTAGGGCAGAGGCATAGCAACTCAGTGAAAACTCGATTATATGATGCGGTGGTTCGGTTTGCCATTAAGATATAAACAAAAGGTACTGCAGTGTTGTTTCCTATCCCATGGAGAGCATACAGTTGTTGAAATATACTTAGGCAACATTTAAATGTGCCATCTGCAAACCAGTGCTTAGAGTTCTTTAAGTGTTCTAGATCCTGTGATGTGCTGAAAATAAGTATTCTATCTGCAACTGACCCAGAATCGAATAGAAGGAACTTCTTATTTTTATGTTCGCTTGTGCGCATGCACAAGGAACGTCTTGGGAGAATGGGACACTTTGGAGGTGTGCCCTTCCCCTGCAATCCCCTGCTCCATTGAGCAGGCGTGGCAGTCCTGCACCAATCGGACGCGGTGCTGTGTATGACAGTGGTGGTCTTCTCTTCAAAGAAAACCACTGCTGTCATACACAGCATCGCGTCACCCCGCCCCCCCCAAAATCTTTGCTGCCATGCTGGGAGCCCACACCAGCGTGGCAAACGTCCTGCATCATCTGCCGACGGGGTGCCCAATCCCCATCAGCTCCATGGCCCCCTGCCAGCCTTCTGCCAGCTGGGAGCCCACCCAGCGTGGCAAACATCCTGTCTGCCGTCGGGGTGCCCAATCCCCATCGCTCCACGGCCCCAGCCATCTTCTGCCACGCTGGGAGCCCACCCCAGTGTGGCAACGTCCCCGTTGTCAGTCGGCGGGGTGCCCAATCCCCATTGGCTCCGCAGCTCCCCAGCCATCTTCTGCCGAAGGGAGCCCACTGGCGTGGCAAGCGTCCGTGTTGTCAGCCGGCGGGGTGCCCAATCCCCGTCGGCTCCACACTCCCCAGCCATCTTCTGCCATGCTGGGAGCCCACCCCAGCGTGGCAAAGCATCCTGCGTCCAATTGTCAAAAAACCCTGTAAATTGAAAAAACGCCCCACGCAGTCTGCCCACCCTTCCCACAACCCGCACCCACCCACCGCGCACCCTGCCTCCCACACCACCCTCACCCCATACTTACCTCCGGAGCTCGGCGCGACGATCATCAGTGGACCGGGAACCCATCTGCACTTTTCAAAGCCGACCGCGAACTGAGGAAATGCCGGTAAGCTGTATAATGGGCTAGATAGGGGGTTTTCAACTTTATTGCATATCTCAGGAATTTTTTGGAATTTTTTCACCAAATTTTCAACATGGGGTTTTTGGGACCCCTTCTCATGAACGATGTCACTGTCATGGCGTTATTCGGGCCCGAAGTGTGATTTCGCAGTCACTGTGCAGTCACTGCATGAAATCACCCTTTGAGCCCAAATAATGCCATGACAGTGACATCATTCATGACAAGGGTTCCCAAAAACCCCATGTTGAAAAATTTTGCAAAAATTCCAAAAATGACTGTTTTACGAAGGCGTTGGCGCAGTTCCTACGCAGGCTTGTAAGTTCGAATTTTCAATATTTTCACCCAGATTTTTAACATTGCCATTTTACCACCTCCTATGAGCAGTACAGCTGTCATTTTTCACACCCTGCCCAAAATGTGTTTCCGCCCATGTAGCACACAATGGCGCAGTCGGTGTCCGAAATCAATGTATGGGACACATTAAGAAAATCACAGTGACACTGTTCATTAGCAAAGGTCTTAAATGGCTATGTTGAAAATTCCAGGAAAAATTCTAAAATGACTGTTTTACAAGCTTGCGCTTGCGCAGTTCACGCACGCCGCGACGCTTGTGAATTTTCAACATTTTCACCCAGATTTTCAACATTGCCATTTTACCACACCTCCTTATGAGCAGTACAGCTGTCATTTTCACATCCTGCCCAAAATGTGTTTCCTGCCATGTAGCTATATTAAATGGCGCAGTCGGTGATGTAAATCAATGTATGGGACACATTAAGAAAATCACAGTGACACTGTTCATGAGCAGAGCTCTTAAAATGGCTATGTTGAAAATTTGGTGAAAAAATTCCTAAAAATGACTGTTTTACAAGCGTGCCTTGCACAGTTCCTACGCACGCTCATAAGTTCGCGATTTTTCAATATTTGCACTCCAATGACTTCCAAATACCTAAACAGCACATAGAAGCAAGCAACATTCGGCATTGACAAATGCTTGTACTTCTTTGTCACTGATTTTTTTAAGCCATGTCCAAGTGCCAAATACCACTGCAAATACCTGCAAGCGAACGTTCGGCATTGACAAATGCTTGTTTATTGTAACACACAGAGCTGCAGTTAGCTCAAGAGATGCTGCATCACTTGGTTCTGGGGTGGACAGGCAGCCACCCTACGAGTTATCCTGATAGTCCACTTAATGAGAGACATCACAGGGAGCTGGGATGCTACAGAGGGACATAGTAGTGAGACAGCACCTGCAACAATTTTGTGGGTTGTTTCACTACTCGTTGCAGCCTTATCCTTCATCCCAGTGATAGCTTCTTTAGCAGATACAACTGCTGGATCAGGGACATGATTGTGCTCGCCAAGTTTTTTCAGCACAATTTCCCCATTTAAATGTATTCGGGCAGTGCAATGGCCCTTGTCATACTCAAGGCATTTGTTATATGCCTTTGCAGCTGTAGTTTTTTTATGGCGATACAGAAAGCCATTTAGCAGGGCAAGCTCTCCACCCTTCTGACTTATCACAAATCTGACTGATTCAGACGATGACATGTTTGCTGTTTGGTTGTACTAATGAGTGAAATTTATACACAAGTAAATTGCAATGCTAGATGGCGCTATATAATTCTTGTGCTTTTATCCTATGCGCTATTTAATACACACGCTGAGAAGTTCGCGCTATTGTTACTTGCGCTGTTGTGGACGCGCTATTTTCAGCGCATACCGTCATTTCGTACATCGGTTCCAAAAGGTGGTTTCGCGCAGTGACCGCAAAATCACCTTTTGGGACTGACTAACAAAATGACAGTGGCAGAATTCATGAGGCGGGGTACCAAAAACCCCATGTTGAAAATTTGGTGAAAAAATTCAAAAAAATGCCTGAGATATGCATCAAAGTTGAAAAAACACCATTTATTCTATTATACAGCTTACCGGCATTTCCTCAGTTCGCAGTCAGCTTTGAAGAGTGCAGATGTGTTCCCGGTCCACGAAGATCATCGGCTGAGCTCTGGAGGTAAGTATGGGGTGGGTGTGTCTGTGGAGGCTGGATGCAGAGTGGGTGGGCACGGTGGGGTGGAAATAAAGACAGTCGGCGAGGGACAGTTTTTCTTTCTAGGTTTTATTTTACTTTTTAGGAAGACGACACGGGACATTTGCCATGTTGGGTGGGCTCCCAGCATGGCAGCTGGAAGTTTTTGGGGGGGCAGTGGAGCCGACGGGGGATTGGACACCCCCGTCAGCCATAGTGAGGTTTGCCACACTGGGATGGGCTCCCAGTGTGGCACCTGGAAGTGTGTTGGGTGGGAGGGTGCAGACGGCTGTTTGCCATGCTGGGATGGGCTCCCAGCATGGCACCTGGAAGGCTGTTTGGCGGGGCAGTGGAGCCAATGGGGGATTGGGCACCCCCATCAGCCATACTGTGTGTGTGTGTGTGTGTATGTGGGGGGGGAGCACATGAGCATGCTGGGGTGGGCTCCCAGCATACTACTTGTTGGGAGGAGCTGTCTATGACAGCTCTTGCAGTGCAGTGCCGACATGTAGGCACTCTGCATACTGCCGACGGTGGCAGTATGCAAATTGCCTACACACTGTGGTTCTTCCTTTCAACTGTATGCCACTGCATTTGCAAAGCTGTCATAGACAGCTCTTACATTCATTGTGCGGGGCCGCCTGCAAAAAGCAGCAGGGCATTGGAAGTAGGGAGGCACACCTATGAATTCGTGAGTGAGAGACTATGTTTCTTGCACAAGCGTGCAAGCAAACATAATAAGGAAAAGGATAGTACGTTCTATACAATCCTAAATATTTATCTGTATTCACGCTGCCATATTGTGCACAGATTTCTTTGCTCTGTATTTTTTTATTGTGATGTTGTATGTAATGTTTGTCAAATATTTATGCCTGTAAAAATCTTTTTTACGATTGAACAAATAAAGAATATATACATCCATACATTTTGCTAATAGCAACCATCATCTTTTGTGCAGTCAGCATGACTCAAGCCCATTTTTAAGGAACAAAAACCATGATTTGTACACTGTTTTAATATAACTGAAAATCTGGGCACGCATGAAATCTGTGTAATCCTCCCAAGCCCCAATATTTTATATGTGCCCATTTGAGCCACACATATCATAGCACTATTTATGAAGTAGCATGCATTTGACAGGGAGGCATATTCATACAGGTAATGCATCCCTGTCCAGTGCATGCTGTCTGTATAAAAATGATGCCGTGTTATTGCTGTGCAATGTGAATGTGCATGGCACACCACCTCCCCCTGCTGGCAACAGACACCCAGGAGTAAACTGGGATAGTGCATCTTAAACAGATAAGCCCCTTTGCTTCTGGGTGCCACATTCAAAGGTTGGCATTGTAACAGCCAGATATGGCACTCAAGGCACTAAGGGGCCATTTTCAGCATATGGCTATTAGCAGCTCTGTGAAATACCTGCATGCATTCATAAGTATGGAAACATTAAACAGAGGTTCAGCTATTGCCAGTCACCCTCGTCCAATCCCCATTACACTGATGCAGAAATCCTTGGCAGTCCAGTGGCACCCGCCTCCCACACCGATCCCCATACTAAAAGTTGCAACTAGCCTGGTGGTCTAGTGGTACCTACTCCTGCCTTGATCCTTGTAGTGAAACAGACATCTACCCTGGTAGTCTAATGTACCCCCTTCCACTCTATCCCCATTATAAACTGATGTACCCCCCCATCCTTCCTACACAACCTTCCACCACCATCAGGCACCTGACTTCCCTTAGAAAAGTTCATCCATGACTGTGGGCAGATCAGTGGACGGTGCCTGGCACAGACCCTTCTCTCACCAACTCAGCTGTCTGCTGTCTGAATGACTGGGACCGAGCATGTGTGTATTGTTATACTTGGTAACAGACAGAAGAACACTGTTTGTCCACTGAGTTTGTCTTCCGCATCAGCAGACCAAGTGCACCCCATGCTTCAGAATGTATTTGTCTAATTTGTTCTAGAATATTGTTAAGGTTTAACTCTGTATTATTGTTTTTGGTTGGCTATTCCATAACTTACCTGCCCTTTGTATAAATGACTTCATTCTTTCATTTTTTTGTTGTATTTTCTAATTTAATTTGTTGGGTATGCAATTGTAAGCAGAAATTTTTGGTCGGATGTTCAGCACTCATCTGTAAACTTAGATCATTGTTGTTCATTATTTTATATAGCTACAGCAGGTCCCCTCTTGTGTGTCTTTTTCCCAAACTATATAATCCCAAGTGAACTAGCCTTTATTCATATGATTGATGTTGTAGTCCTAAGATTATTTTGGTTACCCTATATTGAACCATCTCAACAGAAACAGCTATTTTTACAGTATGCCCAAACTCAGTCATAGTCATTTAGAGCATGGCGGGCCAAGGTGGTGAGAGGAGAGTCTATTATAATTAATGATAATTTCTACCCTCAAGTAATCATATAATAGTAAGTTCTATAAATCAACAATGAAAACTGATTCTTTTGTACATCCCAATACAGGGGAGACTTTCAAGACGAAAGATTTGGCCAGATGCTGTTGTCTCAACCTAGAGGCCATCATGGCGGAAGCAGACCTGGATATTATGACCGTTACTGAGTCATGGTGCACAGGAAACCATGACTGGGGCATGGTCATACCAGGCTATACTCAGTTCGGGAAAGATAAGGTGGGAAAGAAGGGAGGAGGGATGGTGCTGCTACTGCATGTAAGGAAGGGTATTAAAGTGGCATAGACACATGGAATCCAGGGGATATGGAGGGGTTGGAGGTAATGTGGGTCAGCCTGGAGATGGGAAACTGAGTCACTTTTCACGCTGGCATGATCTGCAGACCCCCAGTACAGGGGGAGAAACTAGATAGAGCCCTGGTGGAAGCCACGAACACAATGGCAGAAAAAGGGGAGGTGCTGCTGGTGGGAACTTCAGTCTGCCAGCTGTGGACTGAAGCCTCCCAGCTGCAGCTTCAGTTATTTATTTATTTAGTTTTTGTTGACCGGGTAAGTGCACTAGCCAAATCCTGCCTATTTTCAGGCACGACCCGGGGGAGGGGGATACAGATGAATGCCAGCTGACTTTAAACCAGATTAAGCTGTTGGTGGTATTTTTAGTGAATGAGGGAAATTTGGCCAGGACACTGGGAAAATTCCCCTACTCTTTTTGATAAGTGCCATGGGATCTTTAACATTCACCTGAACTACCACTAATCCAGGCAGATGGGACCAGAAGCTGCAACTGATGCTGAACCTTCAGCTAGAAGCAGGGAATCCTATAGTCATGCAGGGGGCATTTCCCAAGCAACTAGTTAGGGAGCCCACTCTTGACGGGACAATACTGGTTCTGGTGCTCACGAACAGGGACAGTATTGCAGACGTGAAGATGGGAGGCCACTTGGGGACGAATGAGTGCCGTACAGTTTGGTTCAACATAAGGATGGCAGTGGAAGTGAAGCATACAAGGACAAGGGTCCTGGACTTCAGGAGGGCAGATTTAAAGAAAAATGTATAAATGCCTCAGAGATGACCTAGTGGGGGGCATTACCCTGTGTGGGGAGAAAGAACAATGGGTAAGCTAAGGAAGGGCACAGTGATGGCAACAAACCTATGTGCAAAGGAAGTGAGCAAAAACAAGAGAAAAAGGAGATTGCTATGGTTCTCAAAGAAAGTGGCTGAAAAGATAAAAGCTAACTGGGTAGCATTTAGGAGGTACAAAGAGATTTAGAGGGAAGAGGATTGGGGTGTATCAGGAGAAGCAGAGGTTGGCAGGGAAAGCTGTGAGGGGCGCAAAGGTGGAAAGAATACCTCATGGGGGTAATTAAGGGGAGAAGACATTTTTTATTCTTTGTTAACTAGGTAAGACCCACTAGGCACAAATATCTGTTTTCAGGGGTGACCTGGGAGCACTGGGGAGGTTAATTCACTTGCTCAGGGCCATACAGTATGCACGTGGAGGTTGTGGAAATCAAACCCAGGTCTGCTGGATATACCAAACTCATTTGCAGCTTGTTATTCTAACCTCTATGCTATTCTGCCAGCCCATTTTTTAGGTACATCAGTGAAAAGAGGAAGAATAGGGCAAGGACTGTGAGGGGAGGAGGAGGAGGTGGGCACTGTGCAGAGGAGGATTAGGAAATAGCAGATATCCTGAATGAATACTTTTGTTCAGTCTTCAGAAAGGAAGGGGAAATGAATCGGCTACAGAGAAGCAGCAGGAGTACTGGAGGGTGGTGGGAGGTAGACACATGTCCATTTACAGAGGAGAGAGTTCTGAAAGGACTCACAAATCTGAAAGTGGACAAAGTTATGGGACTAGGCAAGGTATGCCCAAGGGTACTGATAGAGCTCAAGAAGGCAGTGACAGCCCCTTTTAACAACTTGCTGAAAACAGGAGTGGTTCTGAGACGTGAAGGGGAGGGCCGATGTAGGCCCACTTCACAAAAGTTGTAGCAGGGAGGAGGCTGGCAACTATGGGCCAGTCAGCCTGACATTAGTGGCAGGGAGGTTAATGGAGTCACTGTTAAATGAAATGATTATGGAGTATCTTGAATCCAGTGAGTTGCAGGACCCAAGGCAGCATGGATTAATGAGGGGAAGGTTGTCAGACAAATCTGATAGGTTTCTTTGACTGGGTGTCCAGGGAAATATATCAGGTGGGCGGTAGACATGGTCTACTTAGATTTCAATAAGGTTTTCGACACCATTCCACATAGAAGTCTCATAAGGAAACTGGGCACCATAAGGGTGGGTCTTGAGGTGGTAAACTGGGTAAGAAACTGGTTAAGAGAGAGGCAAAAGAAGGTGTTGATAAATGGAGTTCACTCCAGGGAAGGGATGGTGACCAGCGGGGTGCCTCAGGGCTCAGTACTGTGACCAGTCTTCTTTACTGTCTTTATAAGTGACACTGCAGATGAGCTAGAAAGGAAGGTATGCCTCTTTGTGGATGACACCAAAATCTGCAATAGAGTGGGCAAACCAGAGGGGGTGGAAGAATGCACAGAGACCAGTGAAACCTCAAGGAGTGGTCAAGGGTATGGCAGCTGGGTTTCAATGTGAAAAAGTGCAAAATCATGCACCTAGGGCACAGAAACCCAGAGGAAGAGTGCAAAATGGAAGACAAAGTATTGACAGTCACCAAACAGGAAAGAGACCTGGAAGTAATCATATCTGATGACCTCAAGGTGGAAAGGCAGTGCAACAGAGCAGTTGGTAGGGACAGTAAGATGCTGGGGCGCATAGGGTGGGGTATCACCAGCAGAAGGAAGGAGGTGGTGTTGCCACTGTATAGATCAGTGATGAGACCCCTCCTGGAGTACTGTGTCCGGTTCTGGAGACCACATCTCAGGAAGGGCATAGACAGAGTGGAGACAGCCCAGAAGAGGGCAACTAAAATGGTACAGGGTCTGCTTCAGAAGCTGCATAAGGAGAGACTAAATGACCCAATATATAATAAATTCATATTAATAAAAACCCTGGAAGAGAGGAAAGAGATGCAGGACATGATAGAGACCTATAAAGACCTCATAGGGGTAAATACAGCACAGGAGGGGACTATGTTCAGAGGAAAAGATGCACAAGAACAAGGAGACATGCAATGAAGCTAGAAGGGGGGCTAAATTTAAGAGTGACATGAGGAACTACTTCTTCACTGAAAGAGTGGAGGACGCCTGAAACAGTCTTCCAGTGGAGGCGGTGGGGGTGAAAACTGGTAGGATTCAAGAGTGCATGGGATAGGCAGAAGGGAATCTTAGTGGAAAGCAGGAAGGAGGAGCTGGGGATCAAGTAGGATCTGCACTGTCGGTATAGGTAAGGAAAAAATGGGCAGACCGGGTGGGCCAAGAGGTTTTTATCTGCCATCAGAGTCTATGTTTTTCTGTGTTCTACATTTCTATGTCAGGCACTATATGTAGGTCAGCCATAAGATGTAATGGCAATTTAAAGAGCATTTATTTTATTTATTGTTTTATGTATTAGTAATGACATTCTACTTTAATAATAAAATACTTGTGCGGTGAAACAATTGGGGTTTTACCTGTGCTTTTCATAGAGCTTGTAAAAAGAATTCAATGACATTCTAGTATTGTGATGTCAGAAACTGCCGATGTATTACAGTGAGACTACAGACATTTTTCTATCTTTTTCAAAAGAAATAAATACTTCTGCATCAACAAACTTTACCTTTTATATGCTCGCACTATTGAGGTCCATCTGTATGATTTTTTTTCCATTTTTAAAACTGTATTTGGCTTCTCTTTTCTTCTCCCAAGTAAAATGTGGTTACGAACAAAATATAACCTGCTGAATAATAACAAATGTCACAGGTTATACAAAATCAAATATTTCTTTTAAATCTATAACATTTTAGTGGTAGAAAGCTGTGTTCCTCTATAGAAAGAAATATGTATTCCTTTTTAAAAATCCAACAACAGATTTGCAGTCTGCTATTGAGATACACTGACAGCCTTGCCAGTAAAGATCTTCTGACTTTATAATAAAATAATTCTTTTGGATTCCTTTTTACTAGTAGTTGATGTAATATCGTTTAATAACCTCTTAAAGAGCTAGTGTACTGCCTAAAACTAATGTTAGTTTTTAAAAGCAGTCAGCAATTATCTTTATATCTATGGTACTTTTTCTTTTCCCTTTGGTTATTTGGAAGACTGTTTACCTGATGTTAGCAAGTGTGACGTGTGGAACAGCACTCTGCCTGGCAGCTGACATATCTAGCTGTGTTCCTCCCATTACATCATCAGCTCTGTGACCTCACTGACTGTGACATCACAGCTGCTCAGGAAGAGTCATTCAGCAGCTGCCAGGTCTGTCACATGTGATGTCACTGTCAGTGAGGTCACAGTGTTGATGGTGCAGTGGAAGGACTAGAACTAGATATGTCAGTTGCCTGGCAGAGTGCTATTCCACACATCCTCCATAATACTAGTGCATAGAAAACATTCTAATAAGAAAAAGGAAAAAGAAACATACTTTGGAAATAAAAACGTAAAATTTGACTGCTTCTTAAAATCTGCATCATTTTCCTGCCTGTACTTTTTGGTTCTACTAGCTCTTTAAACACTGTGATAGTTGAAAATGTTTTACTAATGGGTTTTGCCTGTTTGTTCTTATGTGGAGTTTACTTATTGTTTATTGGATTATTTATGTTACCAAATAAAAGTTTTATTGACAAAAAAATACTAGTAGGAAAATATGTAACTGTACAGTAACAATCTAGTGTATTTGAATTATTTTCCCCATAATGACTTAAGGTATTCTCTCACAGATTATATTACTGGATAAGTAATATGTAGGCAACACTTTAAGTTTCCTTAACTTCACTGTAGTTACAGTTCAACTACACTGCAACTGCATTGCAATTGCAATGCAGTTACATGCAACAAATGTGTAACTACAGTGTAATTACCCTGTTGCATGTAATTAATAATTACATACACTGCAGTTACATTGAAACTGACATAAAACAGTGTGACCAATATGGGTAACACATAACTTTAAATTTCCTTAGCTACACTGTATGTTATGCAAATATTCATATTCACATATTCGAGTTTGATGAATCCTTGTATAGTTTGTTTCCTAAGTCTTGTTTTATGTGCTTGTATTACACAAAATTTAATAAAAAAAAATGTTAGCAAAAAAATTATGAAAAGGTAAGTAAAGAAAGAGTATAGCAAGCCAGTTGATTACAGAGGCATCTAATGGCCCAAACCTTCATGCCCTAAGATACATCCTTACTAAGCACATACTCTTTAAGGTAAGAATAGGTGAACATCTGAGGATCATTGAGAAGGATGCTGTGGAAAATAAATGGACAACTCACATTACACAAAGTGATTCAGGTCATAATTTTGGATTTATGGGACTGGAGAGGGTATCCCTTGGTCCAAGAGGTGATAATCTGGATGGTCTCCTATTATGCAGCAGGGATTTGGGGGATATATAGGTTGGGAGCTTTGAAAGAAAAAAGTCTTAATGACTGTTTGAATTACAACAGTTTTTAATATGAATAACCATCTTCTTTGTTTTTCCACAGCATTTTCCCATTTTCAGCATTATCTGTTCTGCTGATTATGTTGCTGCGTCTAGGGACCTCACTGATAACCTCCAGTGGGCACGTTCTCATTGCTGATTCCATGTCTTGGCTTTAAATTTAAATTGGAATGAATAACTTTTTCATATGTGGTTTGTTTTCACTGAAAATTATTTCCTAGTACAGTGGGAATATTCAGTGTAATTAGAAGAATGATTTATTTGATGTTTTCATTAGTATTTTGAGCACAAGTTTGTGACAGTTTGTTATGAAAATGCACTATCACTTTCAACGTGCACTAGACCAATGAGCTCACTAGAGGGCACTTAAACACTTGAAAAAAAACACACTTACACAAAATATGTTTTTCATTTCACCTCTGCTGCGAATCCCTTGCTTTTTATCCTTTTTGGATATTAATAAAGTGTTATATTTAAACCACATTTTTAGTTCAATTGATGGTGCAGCATGTGAGCCTGGCTTGCTGCTAATACATTAGCCAGCTAAGGGATATTTTATTTAAAAGCTGGTGACCAGGAAAGGCACACTAAGCCTTTCTGATATAGAGGTGATGTGTAGGTTGGATTGTACTTTACTTGTCTTATTGTGATGTAATAATCTCACCCTTACTTTGCAGCACAATAATACCACAAAGCAAATAAAATAAAACAAAACCTTACAACTCAAGGTAATGTAGAATCATCTGTATTGGCTCTGACAACAGACACATACATGCACACACATGCACATATATACACATGCATACAAACACACACAATGACACTCAGGCATGTATACACATGCACACACACACAGGTACCCACATGTCTCAGACACAAACAAACTCACCATCTTACTACTCAGAACCCAACTCTTTTGGCCCCTCAGAACAGAGCTTGCAGTAACTGCGTTCGCTTGTGGTCGTGGGTGCCATGAGGGAGCATAGGTGGTAATCACTGCCACTATATCAAGGTTCTTCCCCATGGCCACTGGTTAAAGCCAGAAGTAAACTGACTTAAAAAAAACTAAGCTGAAATACTTACATGTAGCCAAGATAGGCCCCTCTGTTAGAGATAAAAAGAGACTCAGGTAGGGATGGTGTGAACCTCTCAGAGACTCAGGGTTGGATTGTCTGGGATACGGTGCCCCTAGGGAGAATCAGAGGGGACTGGTAAGGCCATAAGCAGTGATGAGAGAGGTACAGGAAGAAACAAGAATAACAACATGGGGTACAAGTTTCAAAAGGGGCAGGCAGATGCAGACACAGGTACTTGCTCCATTTGTGTCTGCATCCGTACTATTATATCAAACTTCAGAACCATATTCTAAAGAGGCCTGTTTTTTGGGGGGAAATTTTCATGATTTTTAGCAGCTTGCACAAAAAACATGATGTAAAAGTAATTTTTTATGCATACTCTGCTTGTTTCCATGTGACTCTATCCGCAGTTCTGATGCGCAATACCTCCTATTAGGGGGACTACCAGCATCAGAGCTTTGGACATAGATTCAAAACAAAACATGGGACTCAAAACCCTGCCTGCTTTCTTTACGTACATTAGAAACACAGAAACATAGAATTTGACAGCAGATAAGGACCGTTTGGCCCACCCAGTCTGCCCATTTCCCTACCTAATGGATAAGCTGCAGATCCTAGTTAACCAGCAGCCTACTTCTTTCTACCCCAACCCCCTAGAATTGCCTTATGACTGTTCCATGCATGCTTGAATTCAACCACTGTTTTTGACTCCACAACCTCCTCCTCCGGAAGGCCGTTCAATGCATCCACAACCCTCTCTGTGAAAAAATACTTCCTTACATTACCTCTGAGCCATCCCCCATCTTCAAATTGTGCCTCCTTGTTCTTGCACACCTCTTTTTTTGAAAGATGCTACCCTCTTGGACTTTGTTCCTTGAGGTACTTGAAAGTTTCTATCATGTACCCCCTCTCCCTCCTTTCCTCGAGGCTATACGTATTAAGCTCCTGTAGTCTCTCTGCGTATGTCTTCCGGTGCAGATCCTGCACCATTTTAGTTGCCCTCCTCTGGACAGCTTCCATCCTGTCTATGTCCTTGCGGAAATTGGGTCTCCAGAACTGCACGCAGTACTCCTGATGGGGTCTCACCAGCTGTCTGTACAGAAGGATAAAACTTCCTGTTTTCTACTGGTGATGCCTCTCCCTATGCATCCCAGTATCCCCCCAGCCCTCCTTACTGCCCTCTCACATTGCTTGCCCACCTTTAAGTCATCTGATATGACTACCCCAGGTCCCTTTCCATTTTGTTGTTGTCAGTATCTCACCCCCTATTGTGTACTCTTCCCTTGGGTTTTTGTTTCCCAGGTGCATTACCTTGTACTTCTTATCATTGAATCTAAGCTGCCATACATTTGACCATTCCTCTAACCTCACCAAGTCCCTTCTCATCCTTTCCACCCCACACTGTGTATCAACTCTGTTGCAGATCTTTGTGTCATCTGCAAAGAGACATACTTTTCCTTCCAGTCCCTCTGCAATGTCACTTATAAAGACATTGAAGAGGACCGGTCCTAATACTGAACCCTGCGGTACCCCACTAGTAACCCCCCTTTCTTCAGAGTGGACTCCATTTACTATTACCCTCTGTGTCCTATTCTCCAGCCAATCTTTACCCAGGCTATCATCTTGGGACCCACTCCCAGGCTGGCTAACTTGTATATTAATCTTTGTGTGGGACTGTGCCAAATGCCTTGCTAAAGTCTAGGTAGGCCATGTCTGCAGCCCCTCCCTGATCTACTACTTTGGTCACCCAGTCAAAAAAATCTATTAGATTCATCTGGCATGACCTTCCCGCTGTGAATCCATGCTGCCTTGGGTCCTGTGCCCCTCTGGCCTCTAGGTACTCAGCAATTCTTTCCTTCAGAAGTGATTCCATCATTTTCCCTATCACTGAGGTTAAACTAACAGGCCTATAGTTTCCTGCTTCTGCTCAGCTCCCACTTTTGTGAAGGGGAATCACATCTGCCCTCCTCCAGTCCTCAGGTACCACCCCATCCTCCCATGATTTGTTAAAGAGGGTAGTCAGTGGTGTCACTAGTTCTGCCCTTATTTCTTTTAGAATTCTGGGATGAATCCCATCAGGCCCCATTGCTTTGTCCACCTTTAGTTTTAAGAGTTCTTTCAGAACCCTTTCTTCTGTAAATGGGCTGGTATCAACTTCTGTATCCAGAGTGTTTCTATTGTTTGTTTTAGGTACTCCCCTCTTCATTTGTAAATACTGAGCAAAAATATTTGTTTAGTATCTCTGCCTTTTCACCGTCACCTCTGCCCACCCCTCCCTTTATTAAGCCTCCTCACTATCCTCCCTCCCTTGGTCTTCCTTCGCTCCCTGATGTACCTAAAAAAGGTTTTATCTCCCTTCTTAACTGAGTTGGCTATCTTTTCCTCGGTTCAGGCCTTTGCTGTTCTGACTGCCTTCCCAGCTTCCGCTTGCTTTAACTGATACAGTTCTCTGTCCTGCTCCTTCTGTGATTCCTTGTACTTTCTGAATGCTTTCTTTTTCTCTTGAACCTTCACTGCCACCTCCTTTGAGAACCATAGTGGATTTCTTACATCGTTTTGTTTCATTTATTTGCTTCACACAAAGGCTTGTTACCTCTTTGATGGCAGTTTTTATTATTTCCCATTGTTCTTCCACCCCTCCTTCCTGCCCATTTGCTAGTGCATTCCTTAGGCATTCACCCATTTTGGCAAAGTCAGCCCTCCTGAAGTCCAGTACTTTTGCCTTTGTATGGCTTGACTCTATTGCTGTGTTTATTGTGAATCATACTGTTCGATGGTCACTAGTTCCCAGATGGCTACCCACTTCTACATCTGTGATCCTCTCTCCATCTCCATTTGAGAGAACCAGGTCTAAGATTGCTCCCTCTCGAGTGGGTTCCAATACTAGTTGTCTAAGGCATGCCTCCTGTAGGGCATCTAGACTAACCCCACTCTTAGAAGTGGCTGCTGCAACTGCACTCCAGTTAACATCTGGCATATTCAGATCACCCATCAGCAATATCTCCCCTTTTTCTGCCATTCTAAGTATACTTTCTATCATTTCCTTGTACATTTCCTCCCCCTGAGAGGGGGGTCTGTATACAACCCCTGTGTGGATTGTGGTGCCATTGCCTGTCTCCAAATTGACCCACAGTGCTTCTTCTCCTCCCTGTTTACCCTTTTGTTCTGTTGCTTTAATTCCTTCCCTTATGTAGAGAGCTACTCCTCCTCCTCTTTTACCTTCCCTGTCCCGCCTGTAGATAGTGTATCCTAGTATATTTATGTCCCAGTCATGGTTCTGTGTGTACCATGTTTCTATGACTGCCACGATATCCAGATGTTCCTCCTCCATCAAGGTCACTAATTCAGGAAGCTTGTTACCCAGACTATGGGCATTGGTACTCATTGCTCTCCATTTTTTTATGGCTGTACCTTCTGTAGCAGCATCCCCCACTAACCTTTCTACCTTGCTCTTTTTCTCATTTAGTACCGTTTTGTAGGGGGAGGCTGGGATTTTCCTGCTGCTTATCAGTGCACAACATTGTTGTGAAATGGGGGAGGGGTGACCACATTTGTAATTTGTGGCTTTTCTTTTACCAGGAAAGACACACTGAGCTGTGACAGCTTGTTTCCAGGTGCTTCCCAGGGGCTGGGAGTGCTACGTGGACTTGTTTCATTGACATGGAGAATGTTGGTCAAGACTCCCAGGAAACGCCCTACTCTTCTGTAATAAGTTTTTTTTTTTATTTTAGTCTTTGGTAACCAGGTAAGGCCAACTAGGCACAAGTGCCTGTTTTCAGGGGTGACCTGGGAGCACTGGGTGGTTAAGTGACTTGCTCAGAGTCACACAGTATGCAAGTGGAGGGTGTGAGAATCAAACCCAGGTCTGCTGGATGTATCAAGCTTGTTCACAGCTCATTACTCTAACCTCTAGGCTATACTGCCAGCCCCAGGTTAAGTGCCATGGGGATCTTTAACTTCCAGACTTCGTGCTCTTCTTTGGTAAGTGCCACGGGGATCTTTAACGTCCACTGGGAAACTGACGAGAGATGGGCAGAAGGGACAGCAAATTAACACCTCATCCCAAGGAAGGTAACAATCCTTTTACTTAGGCTGAAAGCGGATAGCATTAAAAGCTAGGGGATGAGACAAACACCATACTGAGCCAAGGGTGCCATCTGCTGGATAAAACTAACAATTACAGCAAGCTGACCAAGAAAATAAAAAAAAAAAACCATAAATACCAGAATGACAAACAACACAGCTGAGAGGCAATGGAGGTAGTAGATTGTACTGCTTTGCGGGAGACCTGAGCCTGACTCCCACTCTGGTCTGGTGGCATCTGGAATGCCCTGCGGAAGCTGCAAATTCAGGCTGTGGGGGAAAAAGATCAACTTGTCTTGCTGAATGAGTGCCGTCTTCAGTCAGAACAGGAGGGGTTTCACTGCGCAGCAACTCCAAGCATGTACTATAATTTGTTTTAGGAGGATACAGCTTTTTTTTAAATGTTCAGTTTTTCTTTCCAGAGTTTGAAATTACAGCTGTGAGGAATTTTCAAATTCTGCTTCTGATGGAATTCTGTGGAATTTGGAAAATTCCACTTAATTCCAAGAAATGCCAAAATTTCAAAAGTGGATATTTTTTTTTGTAAGCCGCAGACTCATGTTCTGCAACATGCTCCAAGCACAAGGTCTGGGTAAGAGGGCAGAGAAGCAAAGCTGAGCGGATGTGGCTGCACAAACCTTATGAGCTGAGTATCTTATACCATAAGAGTCACCCCCGTGGAGACCCTATTAACTTATATATCAGCTTGGTTAGAGTAATTTATAATAGGTCTTACATTCTTTTTTTTATTTCAAAAGTTAAATTGAGCCCATCTTCTGAAAGCTCTGAAAAGGAACTGCTGCTGGTGGTGGTGGATGTGGTGGGAGCGGGGGTTAGAATTCAAGTGTCTGCAGTGAAAATAAAAAGCAGGCTACAGGTGAGAATGGAAAAGACACCCTTTGTAGGGTAGGGATGACTAAAAAAGAAAGAAGTAAAAAGGTAGAGGGGTACAAAGTGTGACATAGCCAAGCAAGTGAGGGAAAAAAGGTGAAAGCAAGAAACACCCTATCTAGGGTAAGGAGATAAAGAAAATACCATTAGAAGGTGTAAGTGGAAAAGAACCAAACCCAGGACAGGGACAATCAGGGCAAGGTAGGTAGCAATACATAAAGTCAATTATGGGAGTGGTGCAGTCCAAAGGATGGAGAGCTGCAGTTTTCCCAGCAATATTCTTGAGGCAGAGGTGCTACACCATCTGCATGCACCTCTTTAGGTTGAGGGAGGAGTTTGCTGGTCTCCAGGCCAAGTTGGTTAAGATCCAGATTACAGTGTCAGTGGCTCAGTAGGTAGCACACTCGCCTCTGAGGCCGGGAGATCAGAGGGCTGTGGGTTCAGTTCCTACATCTGGCACTTGGGTTAATATCCCAGTACTGACACTGCAGTGCAGCATGAGAGGGGTGCTGCACTTCTGAGGTGCCGTCTTTCGGATGAGACGTTAAACTGAGGTCCCATCTGCCTGGATTGGTGGTAGTTCAGGTGGATGTTAAAGATCCCATGGCACTTACCGAAAAGAGTAGGGGATTTCCCCGGTATCCTGGCCAAATTTCCCTCATTCAGTAAAAATACCACCAACAGCTTAATCTGGTTCAAGGTCAGTTGGCATTCATCTGTATCCCCCTCCCCCGGGTCGTGCCTGAAAATAGGCAGGATTTGTCTAGTGCACTTACCCGGCCAACAATAAATAAATAATCCAGAGGACCTCTACCCTTCCCCCCTTTGGGAGTCAATGAGTTTACCGCTGTTGCCCCAGGGGTTGCCTACGAAAAGGAGAGCCAGCTGGCCCACGTGGGCTCAGGGAGGGTGAGGGGGTGGGGTGGCAGGTCAGGGGCACATTCTTAGCCTGTGTCACTACAGAATTCCTTCACTATTCTGGTGGGAAAGGTCTGCTGGGAAGAGGTGCCCAAAGTAGTGGCAAGGAAGGATGTGGGGTCCTCTGCAGTGGAGGACCGAAGGTGGAGGACCCCAGTAAAAGAGGAAGCAGCTTCTGATGGAGAACTCAGTTGTTAGGGGGGTAGATTTCGGAACATGAAGTGGGGTGAGAGGGAGTAAGGTGTCTACAAGGCACTACAGCTCAGAAAGATGGGCAGCAGATCCTAAGAATCGCTATGGCAGCAAGGCAGTGGGGAGCTGAATGTCATTATCCACATGGGGACTAATTACCTAACAAGGGACAAGGGTGGGATTATGCAGGGAGAATTCAGGGAACTGGGAAGGGGCCAAAGGCAAGTAGTATGCATGGTTACTTTGGCAGAGGTGTTACCTGGCTATGGCCAAGGGAAGGATATGGTACTCCACACCAGGTGATTCAACTCATGGTTGAAGGAATGGTGCAGAGAAGAGGGGTTCGGCTACAGTGGGGACTGGGGACCAACCTAGAAGGATGAAGGCCTATACAGAAGTGATGGCTTGCATCCATCTGAGAGGGGAACCACAGTCCTCAGTGGACAGTTTAAATGTTACTTTGATGAACATTTAAACTAGTTGATGGGGGTGGCAGAAAGGGAGGCATAAACTTCCCTCTTGCCCCCTCCCCAGACTGAAGCAGTAGGCAGGGAGGACCTGAGGGGAGGAAAATCTCACAGGGGAGCAGGTTAATGGGACCAGTACAGAAGTAGAGGACAGGGGGAATGAGGACAAAAGTTGTAAAAAGAAAGGGGAAATGGAGGGCCACAAGGGGATGAAGTAGGGTTGCAGGCAGAGTGGCAGCAAGGTGGGGAGGGCCATGTGTGCATATGCAAGGAGTCTTGGAAATAACATTTCAGAAACAGAGGCCATCATGATGGAGGCAGACCTGGATAGTGTGGCCATTACTGAGTCATGGTGCACAGGTAGCTATGACTGGGACATGGCCAAACCAGGATACTCTCAGTTCAGGAAGGATAGGGAGGGGAGGGGAGAAAGGGAGGAGGGGTTGTGTTGTGTGTAAGTGAGGGTATCAAGGTAACAGAAATGCAAGGGAAGCAGGGAGGGGGAAGGAGAGGCTGGAGGAACTGTGAGTCACCCTGGAGACAACAGCTGGAGCTATCATTGGCACTGGGTTGATTTCTCAGACTAGTCAAAGAGTCCACTCATGATGGGGCAATACTAGACCTGGTGCTCATAATCAGGGACAGTGTACTGCAGACATCACAGTGGGATGCCAACTGGGGACAAGCAATCACCGTATAGTGTGGTTTAACAGAAGGACAATAGTAGAGGCAAACTACACAAGGATGAGAGTCCTGAACTTCAGGAGGGCAGATTTTAAAATAATAGGTGAATGCCTCAGAGATGACCTAGTAGGGGGAGATGGTTTAGTGAAGGCAACAATCCTCTGTATGAAAGAAGTAAGCAACAACAGGAGAAAAAAAGAGACCGCTATGGTTCTCAAGGGAAGTGGATGCAAAAGTAATGGCTAAAAACATAGCATTTAGGAGGTACAAAGAGACATATAGGGAAGAGGAAAGGGAGGTGTACCAGGAAAATCAGAGAGAAGCAGGGTAGGCAGTGAGGGACGCAAACGCAAACTGAGGAGAGAATAGTCAGAGGGGTAACTGGGGGGGGGCAATACCTTTTTTAAGTACATAAATGACATGAGAAAGACAAGGGGTAGGATTGTGAAGTTAAAAATGGCTAGCGGTGGTCAGCCTGGTGGTGCTGAGGGTTGAGGTGCTGGATGCCACACCTCTCTCTGCGCTGGCAACCTGGGCTCGGGAACAAGCCCGGGTCACTGGGGATCAGTAGGGGAGGACTAGGATTGAGCATCCACCGACAGCTCTCCTAATCCTGGGGAAAGGGGTGGGTGCACGCCACGCTCTGGTGGTCCCTGGGGACGCCCAGAGGTACTGCAGATGCACAGGTGCTAAGTGGGGTGGAGCATGGCAGATGTCTGCACGTTGTGCATGAACATCATTGCATGTCCATGCTCCCATCAGGGGAAAAGGGAGGAAAATGGCAGCACAGTCCACAGCAGCTTGATGGCCGCAGCTTTACCGACCGATGATGCCTGAATAAGGCGTGTGCCAGTATTGGATCCTCACTGGGCGCAAGGCCTTAGGGAGGCCCCTCTTGACAGTTGTAGCTGCATATGCCAGCTGGGCATGTCAGCTTCGAGGTCGACGGTGAAGGAGGAGTGGTGGCTGGATTAACATGGCAGGACTGTGGCTGCGGGTGAGAAAAAAAGAGATGTGATTAAAAAAAAAGGGCAAGGTGAGTATTTGCAAGGAAGATCAGGAAAAAGCAGATACCCTGAACAGTTACTTCTTTTCAGTCTTCACCGTGGGAGGGGAAGGGATGGACCACCTAAAAATAGTAGAAACACTGGGGGAAGGGAGATGGACACAAGTCCATTTATAGAGGAAAGAGTCCTGAAAGGACTTGCAAATCTGAAACTGGATAAAGCTATAGGACCAGACATGGTACCCCCAAGGGTGCTGAGGGAAATCAGGGAGGTACTGGCTGCACCTCTGACAACCATATTCAACGACTCACTTAAAATAGGAATGGTTCCAGAGGACTGAAGGAGGGCAGCTGCAGTTCCGCTTCCTAAAAGTGGAGAGGAGACTGGCAACTATAGGCCGGTCAGCCTGATGTCAGTGGTGGGGAAGTTAATGCAGACTCTTCAAAAGGAATGACTAGTGAATCATCATGAATTTAGTGGCTTACAAGACCTGAAGCAGCACAGATTCACAGAGGGAGGTCATGTCAGATGAACCTGATTGATTTATTTGACTGGGTGACCAATGAAACTGATCAGGGTTGGTCAGTGGATGTGACCTACTTCGACTTCAGCAAGGCCTTCGACATCATACCATATAGGAGGCTCATAAGGAAACTGGGCAGTTCAGGGGTGAGTCCCAGGGTAGTAAACTGGGAAAGAAATTGGTAGATAGGTGACAAAGACGGTGGTAAACAGCACTCACTTTGGGGAGGTGAAAGTGTCCAGGATAGCTCAGTGCTCAGTACTGGGACCAGTCATCTTTAATATCTTCATTTGCAGAAGAGCTGGAAGGGAAGGTATGCCTTATTGGAGATGACACCAAAATCTGCAATAGGGCAGACACTCCAGAGAGGGTAGAGGGAATGTGTAGAGACCTGAGAAAACTAGAGGAGTGGTCATGGGTGTGACAGCTAGGTTTCAATGTGAAAAAGTGCAAAATAATGCACCTCAGATACAGAAACTCTGAGCCAGAGTATTAAAAAGGGGGAAGAGGTATTGACAGTCACTAAACAGGAAAGGGATCTTAGAGTAATCATATATGATGACCTCAAGCTGGCAAGGCAATGCAACAAGGCAGTACTGTAGGTAGGGCCAGCAGGATGATGGAGTGCATAGGGAGGGATATCACCAGCAGAAAGAGGGAGGTGGTGTTATCACTGTATAGATCGCCGGTGAGACCCACCTGGAGTCCTGTGTCCAGTTCTAGATATCACATCTCAGGAAGGACATAAACAGGGTACAGGCTGTCAAGAGGAGGGCAACTAAGATGGTGCAGGGGCTGCACCATAAGCCCTAGTAAGAGAGATGCCCTGTAAGGAGAGACTGAGGGATCTCAATATGTACACGCTGGTAGATGGGGGGTGGGCGGACAAGATAGAGACCCATAAAATCCTCAAGGGAGGTGAATCAGGTACAGGAGGGGAGTATATTTCAGAGGTGTACGATTACAAGGGGACATGGAATGAAGCTGAAAGAAGGGAAGTTTAGGAGGGACGTGAAGAAGTACTTCTTCACTGAATGAGTGGTAGATGCCTGGAACAGTCTTAAAGCAGAGGTGGTGGGGCGAAAACAATAGCGAGCTTCAAGCATGAATATGACAGGCAAAAAGGAATCTTGGGAGGAAAGTGGGGGTGGTGGGGGGAGGTAGCCAGAGATTAGGTAGGGCTGTGTTGATAGTACAGGCAGGGAAAATTGGGACGACAAGGTGGGCCAAGCAGTCCTACATCTGCCAACAAATTCTATGTTTCCATGTTTGTATGAATTGCCACTGGTAATATTCCTGAGTGAGAGACAGCTGTACACAGGATAACAGGTACAGTCTGTTTGCAGCCATTTGCTGAAATAATGTAAGGGATTTATAATGAATATTATGTACATTCCATATATCCTCTGTCCCCTACTAGCTATCCTACCTCTTCTCCCCCTCCTAACTCTCCTCCTCCCTCCCCTTCCTCTTTCCTTACCCTCTCCCATCTCTCCCACATCCCATCCTCTCCCCCTCCTCCTGCCTCTCCTTCACACCCTCTTTCTCCCTCCACTCCTTTGATTCCTGCTCCTTCTGCTACCTCCTTCTATGACCTCTGCTGGTTGAGCAGCTTTCTCCTCTCACCTCTCCTCTCTTTGTGGAACAATGTCCTCTTCCCTGCACTCTTCCTCTTTCCTTTCAACAATTTTTTGGATGTCTGTGTGTATGCCTGCCCCTGTAATTACCCCCTTAATTCCCTCTTTCTCCTCCCCCTTTATCATTTTCTCTCTTCGTTCCCCTTCAACTGTTTCTCAGAGGCTGTGAATGCTGCTCTTCTCGGACCTTGTCATCCATCACCTCAGTTGTACAGCTGATGAAAGAACTGTGATTTGTGCAGTTCACCTTTAAGATTGAGCTATAAAAGTAGACTATACATTGGGGCACCCACCTTTGAGAAAGCATTTTGTGAGCAAGTACAAAATGTGCCAGGATGACCAAGGGAGCTTCAGTGTGTGTGTTTGCCGAACTTTGCACCTGCACTTTTATAATAAAATCAGCACCATTAATAAAAAAAGATATTTTAATTGACTGTGAGTATAACTGATTATTTAGCTAAAGTGTGTAACAGATTTGGAGACATGAACTTTGGGGCTAAAGTTGCTCAAATGTGGGATCTAATAAAAAATGAGATAAAACAAATACAACAGTTTATGAAGGCTATTAGATAGGATTTAAATATGAAATGGATGTGTAATGACTGAGCTGGTCTATCCTGATTTGTTTAGTGTTGAGGTATGTAGTACTGTACAAGGTAACCTTTTTTATCAGGGTATATGTAGATTAACAGATAAGATGTTAAACTGTAATTTATTTAAAATGTTACATTTTTCTATATGAAACTTGAAACAGGTCCATCTTGAAAATGGGTCTTTCACCCAATGATGTGTTTTGTTAAAATCTACTTGTGTAAAAATAAAGTTTTACTACTTATTATGTGTGCCTGGACTGGAGGGTTGGTCTTCAGCGTGCTGTTGTGGGAAGTGATTTTTGACCATGGCACCAGAATCTATGGAGACATTACTTTATGGTGTCCTCCTGGTTGTGCTTAGTGCCTACCCCACCTATTATTAGTGTCTTAGTTAGGGCTTTGCTCTGGGGGGCTATATTCAAACATGTTTTTGGGCAATCACAATGTGTTTAGCATCTATGCCAATGGTTTAGGCTCCAGCCATCATCCTTCTGACTACTGGGACAAAGCTTACTTTCTGAGGGTTTTTCAGCCAATTTGGGTGTCCAACAATGAGGCAGTGGATGCTTGATCTGAACCATGAAACATCCAGGAAAACACAGAAATTATTGGCAGATAAGGACTGATAGGCCCATCCAGTCTGCCATAGGCCCTATACATGTATACATCCACTCACCCCAAGTGGTCAATAGCTTTTCATCACTCCCTTCCCACCCAAGGTTTCCCTGTGCTTGCCCCTACCACCTCTTGTGGCAGACAATTCCAAGCATTCACCACCCTCTCTGTATAGAAAAACTTCCCCACTTTACCTCTTAATCCCCCCCCCCCCAATTTCATATTGTGCCCCCTTTTTCTGGTATATTTTCTACATTGAAAAGATCTTCCAACTGCACCTTGTTTATGCCCTTGAGGTACTTAAAAGTTTCTATCATGTTGTCTCTTTCTCTCTTCTCATCCAGTGAGTACATATTGAGGTCTCTTAGTCTCTCTTCATATGTTTTGTGGTGCAAACCATGCACCATCTTTGTCGCCCTTCTCTGGACAACCTCCACTATGTGTGGTCTCCAGTACTGTACACAGTACTCCAGGTGATGCCTTACTAGCGTTTTATACAATGGCATCACCACTTCCTACTAGTAATACCTCTGCCTATGCACCCCAGCATGCCACTGGCCCTACCTGCAGCCTTTGCACACTGCTTCGATACCTTCAGGTCATCACATATGATAACCCATTGGTCCCTCTCCTCTCTGGAGATGCTCAGCACCCCCCCCATCCTGTAGGGATGGAGGGGCTGGGTTTGGGGTACCCCAGGGTTCTCCCAACTCAGGTGCATTATCTTGCATTTTTGCACTGAACCTCAGTTGCCACACCTCTGACCATCTTTCAAGCTTCTCCAGGTCCCTCTTCATTATCTGCACCCCTTGTGGAGTATCCACCCTGTTGCAGATCTTGGTACCAACTGCAAATAGGCAGACCTTTCCTTCCAGTCCCTCTGCAATGTCACTAATGAAGACATTGAACATGACTGGTCCCAGTACTGATGCTTGTGGCACTCCGCTGGTCACCCCTCTCTCCCCAGATTGGATCCCATCTACCACCACCCTTTGCCTCACTTGCTTTCTGCCAGTTTCTCTAATACCAGTGTTTCCTTGAAAAACATATGACAGCAAATTACTTGATAGCTCTGGAGAGCCAGGAAGCCTGTCAGTCAGTCCTCCAATTTAGTCAACTGGATAGTTTAGGAACCATACTGGCTCCCACTTCTGTGTAATCTTTCACCAGGAATACATGTTCCACCCATGTCTGGCTTTGCCACACCTAGACAGCTAGCTTCTGGGTGGACGACAAAACTTAGGCAGTCCTGAGAAGATAGTAGGCAATCTCATGTCTTCCAGGAAACGATCTACATCTGTAACATCTGATAAGTCCTTGATAATCTTTGATGGATAGGCCAGACTACTGGGAGTATGACCCAGAAAGAATTCAGAGGCACAAATCTTAGATTTTTTATAGTCAGAATAAACATACAAGAAAATATAAAATACAGATACAAAATGGACCCCATACACTCTGTCCACCTGCCACATATACCCTGTAATGTTGTTGTCCTGTCTTTAGAGTTCTTACCGAGTCCAGCTGCTGACTTCTGGAATATACCACCCGGGGCCCTCCTCTCACTCTCAATGGGAAGAGAAGAGTGCATTGCACTGTGGTAGTGGCTGATGGGATGTGTCCACATCTTGCATGGGGGCTCATTGTCAAGGAAGTACGTGAAAGCCATCATATCACATTCCAGTCCTGGTTGCACTTCCATTTTCTGTTCCCCCCTCTACCCCCATTAACAGAAGCAGTTCATATCAGCATCCTGGGGAAGGGTGCCAGCCAGTGGATGGTCACCCACACCAGCAGCTACACCACCATTACACACCCTCAGGAGTCGCTCACCAAATGGAGTACGTAGACACACTCCCTTGGTAGGATAGCATCTTAGCAGAGGCTCTGTCAACCACCTTGCCAGATTCCACACCTGATGTTCTGGGCTCTAGGCTTGAACCCAGGTCAACAGCACCCCAAAGCTGTGCTGCACCTCTGAGTGCCATGAAGCCATTGTCTTACATCTTCTAAAGTGCTCTCTGTGGCATCAGAAGCTACAGTATGCCCTATCTCTCAGCACCACAGAGCCACTCTTACACCTTTTAAAGTGTTCTCTGTGGCATCAGAAACTGTGGCCAATCTCTCAGCACCACACAGCCACTATCTTGCATATTTTTAAGTGTTCTCTGTGGCATCAGAAGCTGTGCCCCATCTCACAGTACCATGGAGCAACTGTCTTACATCTTTTAAAGTGTTCTCCGTGGCATCAGAAACTGTCCCATCTCTCAGTGCAATAAAGCCACTGTCTTACATCTTTTAAAGTGTTGTCTCTGGCATCAGAAGCTGTGTCCCATCTCTCAGTGCTATGGAGCCACTGTCTTACAACTGTTAAAGTGTTCTCTGTGGCATCAGAGGGTATGCTCCATCTCTCAGTGCCATGGAGCCACTGTCTTACATATTTTAGTGTTTTCTGTTGCATCATGAGCTTTGCCCCATCTCTTAGCATCATGAAGCCACTGTCTTACATCCTTTAAAATGTTCTCCACAGCTTCAGACGCTGTGCCCCATCTCTCAGCAACATGAAGCCACTGTCTTACATCTTTTAAAATGTTCTCCACAGCTTCAGAAGCTGTGCCCCATCTCTCAACAACATGAAGCCACTGTCTTACATCTTTTAAATTGTTCTCTGTGGTCAGTTTAATGCCTTATTTAAATTATATTTTCATGTTTTCAAACTTAAGGTCACTATTCATAAATGCTCCTCTTTAAAAAATTAGTATGTAGGAAAACCCAGTGAGGTTCATAAGCATCTTGTTTCCACATGTCCCAAGGAGGATGGTAGTGGCTGCGGTAGACAATAGATTTATATGTGGAAAAAAACAGGGCAAGACAATACAATCAAGTTAAAACAGATCATAAATCAAAATGATAAAACAGTGGTTGGAAATGGAACATTCTGAATGGCTGACAGCATCGTCAAATAGTTAAAATGGCTGAAAGCTTCACGTACAACAGAATCATCAGAAGTTTAGCTATAAAAATCTTCATTGAAAATATGTAAACAGTTTAGTTTAATAATAGCATTAAGGCACTTGAGGGGTTTTGTTATCTTTGTTAATCTAACCCTAAGGACAAAACATACTCAGCTATGCCTCATGCCTCTTGATACTGCTAGGGTTAGATTAAATTAAACAATAAGGTAGTACAGGGGTTATATTAATGTCCTTTAACCCCCCCCCCCATGGGCATGCCGTGGTGCAAGGTGGAACTGAGTGCCACATACCCATAGGGGGTGATTAATTGGATAGTAACATGATCCCAGAAGAAACTTGTTGGTGTTGTTGTAATTTGATACACATATTCACGGTCACTAACATGCTTTTGAACACAATTTCTGTTACTTTTGATGTTCTTAATGTAAACTAGTCCTTTAGTCTTAGATTTTGCTTTTTATCTGGGTCTACATATACATTAGTTGGTTGACAAGTGAAGGGTTACACATCAGTTTCTGAGTAGTGAATCATGCTGGCCCATCAGGTACTCACAGTACCAAGTAGGGGTACTGCTCATGGCAGCAGCTACCAGTGTTTGGGTTAGTATGTTGTGGCTGTTGTCTCCAGGCCATGCGTAAGGATCCAGCAGTGATCAGGTCAGCATGTTGTGGCTGTTGTCTCCAGGCCATGCGTAAGGATCCAGCAGTGATCAGACATGAGAAAAGAGCAAAGTAGACTAGTGTTACAACTGTTGCTGTTCAGTAAAGAAAGAGAGATTGCAGGAACCACTACATTTGGGTGGACCGATGATGCTGTGTACTGGGGGGGTGGTGGTGGATATCTTTTATGTACAGAACCTACAAAGGAGAAAAGAGAGGGACCAGAACCATGCAGAGATCACATTAAATGATAATAATTGTCATTTTCATTGCTAAAGACACTTTATAAGTCTACTGAGTTCACTCACAGTCAGTAACATATTCAACCATCCAGATTATGTGTATTCATGAGCTTTATAATATGTGATGAGGTCCTAAATGCACATTTATCTAACAATAACTTAACGTGGGTGGAATGCAACTGACCAATCATATTGTTGGATTTTACTCACCATTATAACTGACAGTAACCCACTCCCTGGGCATGCCTTAATGATTAATAAACAAGCGCAAATGTACACATGGTCTTCCATTGCACAACATGCTGCATCTCCTGGGGCCATATAGAATGCACATTTTAAACCAAAAAAATGTGCAGGCATGTTTTGCTGGGATAGTGCATGGTCATGTGATCACAGCTGACCAATTACAGGTCTTGTTTAGTCTTACCTATTTTATAATTAAGCAGTAAGGCACAACAAGGCATGTATTTTGCTGGGTTAATGCATGGTCATGTCATCATAGCTGACCAATCAATAGTCTTGTTTCTGTTACTCATTTTATAATTAAGCAGTATGGCATGACAAGGCATGTACTTTGGTGGGATAACATCACGCTCTGGGTGTGTTGCCCACCCAGTGCTTCAACCACCTGAGAAGTGGCATTAGCTAGCATAGCACACCCACAGAGTTAAACTGGTCAATAGTTGAATTGGATCTAATATGAAATGGAACATCATTCCAACCAAGTGAACCTCTGTACTTGGTTACTCTTTTTCCAGCTTCTGTTTTGATGTTTGGGTCGTACTTTAAAAAAAAAAAAAAATACTTATAAATTATTACCAGCATACTGAGTTCCTTTAAAAAAAATATGCAAGGAGGTGAGCTGGCCCAGTGGTGTAGAAGGCTGAGGTGCTGGCACCTTACCTCTTGCCATGCTGACAACCCAGGTTCAGGAACTGACTCAGGTTGCTGGGGGTCGACCAGGGTAGGAGAGAATCGAGTGTCCAAAAGGCCGCTCTCCTCTCCTGGGGTAGGAAGGCATGATGGCCCAGTCTACAAATGCCACCAGGTGGAGGTCTGGTGGCAGTACTACACAGAAGCAAGAACAGGAGGGGCCAAGATTACATTGGGTGTGCACACCTCCATGCACATGCATGGCACCGATGGCAAGGGGTGAGAGAAAGGAGGAAGATATCAGGGGCTTTGTGAATCCTTGCTTGCATGTCCTGAGCCCACACCACCATCCAGGAGCTCACTTGTGGTCCACACTAGACTCAGGTATGGGGGGAGGATGGCCCTGCCATGAAGAGATGATTTGTGGGAGTACTCCAACTACAGGTACATCCTGGGGGAGGTGGTAGCTGACTTGGGGGATGCAGGGACAAGGCTGATAAGATGTCCCTGGTCATGGAGGATAAAGTCCAGTTATGTAAGAACTTACCATAACAGTAGATCTTTGAGAAGACTTCCTGCAGCAGGTAACACCATAAGGACTAGGCTGTCAGGCACTAGGACTCCATGGCAAACTTCTAGACAGCAGTACCCAGCTGGGGACTGCCCCAAACGTCGGTCCGCCCACCGACATCAGCCTCCGTATAAAGGGAACGGTCCCCAGCCCCACCTCAGTTCACCTGCCGGAGACCAGTAGGATGATCAACAGGAGAAAGCTTGAGGCATGTGTCGAGGTTTCCCATAAGGAAAAAATGAATAGGGGGATAGAGGGAGGGGGGAAAAAAGCACCTGCTGCAGGAGCTCTTCTCACAGATCTACTGTTACGGTAAGTTCTTACGCAATTGTACTATCTTACTGCGAGTAAGAGTTCCTGCAGCAGGTAACGCCATAAGGACAGAGTTCCAAGCAGTATCAGAACATATAATAAAGGGTGGAGGGAAGAGATTTTCCCCCGATATTAGGAAAAAAGGCCTTGGAGCACAGCTAGGCCGAATTCTGCCTGTCTTCTGGAGGTAATACCCAGAGTGTAATGCTTGACGAATGTGTGCACAGAATTCCAAGTGGCTGCAGCATGAATGTCTGCTGCAGAAACGTTCTTGAGAGCTGCAAAGATGTAGCCATCCCCCGCCGAGTCAAGTGAGCCCTGACCGTCCCGGCAAGGATTTCTCATACCTCTCATAAATTAAGGTAATACAGTTCTTCAACCATTTGGAAATGGTCTGCTTCACCACAGGTTTCCTCAAGGATTTGCGAGCGAAGGACACAAATAACTGGTCCTATTTCCTGACTGATTTTGTTCCATGCAGGTAACACAGGATCCTATGAATGTCCAGAGTATGAAGGAGGGCCTACCCTCGATTGGAATGTTCCGGATAATACACGGGAAGGCAGGTGTCTTGATTAAGTGTCAACTCAGACACTACCTTTGGGAGAAACATAGGATTAGTACGAAGAGACACCCTGTCTCTGAGGAAAACTAAATAAGGTTCTCTGCACATCAGTGCCTGAAGCTCTGAAATCCTTCGAGCTGAACTAATGGCAACTAAAAAGAACACTTTCCACGACAGAAAGCATAGGTCGCAATCCACAGCCGGTTTGAAGGGAGGCAACATAAGTTTCTCTAGGACGTACAAGAGGTCCCATGGAGGGACTGGATCCCTAATGGGGGGTTTTAGATGGCGAATGCCCCAAAGAAATGTTTAGGTCAGGTCCAACTGGGCAAGATTCTTCTCTTCTACTGGTGCATGGTAAGCTGAAATGGCGCCAGATGCACCTTGATAGAGGAGTATCCCAGCCCTGCATCTAAGAGGGAAAGGAGGTAATCCAATACCGACTTCACGGAGCATGTGAAGGGATCCAGGGAACATGCAACTGCCCAAATGCAAAGGCGTTTCCACTTCATAGCATAAGTCATTCTTGCAGAAGGCTTTCTTGCCTCTACGAGAACGTTGACCACCCTCTGTGAGACTCCATACCTGAAGATGGCTAAGTCTGTAGAAGCCATGCATGAAGGTGTAGAGACTGAAGGTCTGGGTGAATCAATATGGCCTGTTCTTGGGACAGCAAGCTGGACATGATTCGAAGCTGGAGAGGGGGGTTGTGTCGCCAACTGTTGCAACAGCGAGAACCAGATCTGTTGTGGCCAGAATGGAGCTACTAAGATCATGGTCGCCCCTTCACCTGAAGCTTGAGAAGGACTCTCTGTATCAGCGGGAAGAGAGGGAACGCATAAAGGAACCTCCCTGTTCAACAAAGGGACAACACGTCTTGCCAGAAAACACCAGGCCCTGGATCTAGCAAGCAAAAATTGGGCAGTTTTCCATTGCACGGGGACGCAAAGAGGTCCTGCTCTGGATGACCCTACTTTCCAAAGAGGTCGTCTACCACTTCTTGGAGCAATTCCCATTCGTGAGTTCTGGTACGAAAGTGACAGAGTTCATCGGCCAGGACATTTTGGATGCCTGGAACATGAACTGCTGTCAGGGTGAGTCTGTTTTCCAGAGCCCAATGCCATACTTTCTTGGCCTCTTTGCATAGAGGATAAGAGTGTGTCTCTCCCCCCAGCTTGTTGATGTAAAATACCACCAAAATATTGTCTGTCCGGAGAAGAAGGGGCCCCTGGATAAGGTGATTCTGAAAGGCCTTCATGGCGTAAAGAACCACCCTAATTTCCAAAACGTTGATGTGCACAGATGCTTCTGTCTCTGACCACGCACCCTGCTTATGGTGGTGTTGGAAATGAGCTCCCCAACCAAGACTCGAGGCGTCCATGGTGAGAGTCTGGATTGGTGAGGGAGATGGGAATGGAACTCCTAATTCCAGATCGGGTGACGTCAGCCATCATGACAGCATCTGCTGAACAGCCCTGGAGATAGAGATCTGATGATCCAGGTTCTGGGAGCCCTGATCCCACTGGACTCGCAGATTCCACTGAGGTACTCTCATGTGCAAGCACGCTAGCTGCACCATGGGAATGGCTGCCGCCATGTGACCCAAGAGCAGCAGCATAGACCGAGCTGCTACCCAACGGGATGTGACTATTTTGTAGGCCTGATCCCTCAGCCAACTAGCTCTGTCGGTAGGAAGGAAAGTCATACCCTGCTCTGTATCCAGGATGGCTCCAATGTACTGAAGTCTTTGGCAAAGCCAAGGACAAGACTTCTGAATACTGATGGTGATCACCAACTGCTGGAACATCAGAAATGTGTCTGAGTCTGTGTGAATCAACTGATGCCTTGAGGGGGCAGTCAGTAGCCAGTCAACTAGGAAGGAATAGATGAAATGGCCCCATCTCCTTAATGTGGCTGCCACCACCGCAAGACATTTGGTAAACACTCTGGCCGCTGAGGAAAGACTGAAGGGAAGGGCCTGAAATTGGTAGTGGTTCCCTCGAAAAGTGAATCGAAGGAACCTCCGGTGAGCTGGAAACACCGGGCTATGGCGGTAGGCATCTTGCATATCCAGGGAACACAGACAATCTCCTTGGTGTAACATGGGGATCAGGCCGGGCAGGGTCACCATCCTGAATCTCTTTTATTCTATGTACTGATTAAGATGGCTGAGATCCAGAATGAGTCTTAAATCTCCCGTCTTCTTTGTCACTAAGAAGAAGTAGGAGTAAAACCCAGTTCCCTGCTGAGATGGAGGAACAGGCTCGATGGCCTGCTTTAATAGCAAGGCCTGAATCTCTTCCTGGATGAGGGCTGACATCCTACCATCTCCCCCACTTCCTCGGCCGGAGGGGTGGGCAAGGAGTCATGCATGAGTGGCCGATGTGGACAGTGAGGACTGGGAGGATTTGGCACTCTTAGGCTCGCTGTTCCCGGAGGGCTGAGAGGCAGCCTTACATTTGAAGGAACCTCAGGGTTGTTGTCCTCTCTTGTCTGTGGGCACCTGGACGCTGAAAGGGCCTACATCTGGGCTGTTGGGGTTCAGCTTTGTACATCTGGTGAACAGACTGCACGGCCCTTCCTGAGTCCTGCAGTTATGAGATCATCTGTTTCACCTCCTCTCCAAACAGGACAGAGCCGTGAAAGGGGGCATCCATGACAAAATCCTGGAGGTCCTGCCTAAACCCAGATACCTTCAGCCAGGAGCGAGGGCGAAGGCACATACCAGTAGCCACAGCTCGAGTGTCTATATCCGCTGAATCACAGGAAGCCCTTAAGATGTGCTTTCCTACATCCAACCCAGATTGGAGAACATCCAGAAGCTCCATGCGGGATGGGTTATCTGGTTGCTTCTGGGCAAGTTCAAGGGCCTTCGTCCAGAGGGATTTCTGATAAAGGACCACGTGGACCAAGAAATTCAAGGACCGCATGGAACATGTGGATGAAGGGTAGACTCGCTTCCCGAGCTGGTCCAACTTCTTGGACTCCTTGTTGGGGAGTTGTGAGCTCATATGCTTGGGTTTTCTGGTCCTGCTGTGTGCAGCAGTCAGGACCATAGAGTCTATCTTCGGTGTCTCTTCCAGAAAGGGCTCGGCCTTGTGGGCTCTACAGAGTCTGTCTGCCTTCTTGGTGTGCACAGAAAAGGAGGCAGGGTGCTCTCAGGCCAATCTGGTCAGGTCCTGGAAAGGAGGGACCAGAGGGGAGATGACCAGCGGTTTTGGGTTACTCATACTCAGGAAGATGTGCAGTCTCTTCCTCTCAGGGTCCAGCTCCTCTACGTCTCATTGGTTAAGGAACTGAATGTAATGCATCACATCCATGAAAGTTTGGTTGTCTGGTGGGGAGCAGGGGGAGTTGTGTGAACCTTCTGAGTCAGGAGAATGTGGCTCCAGAGAGGAATCTGGAGAACATGGGCCGTAGCCCTAGAAGGAAGACCTAGAATGCCTGTGTCCATGCTGACATTTGATTCTGTCATCGGGGGATGGAGACCTGGAGGACGAGTGACAAAGTCTCCGCTTACGCCTGCGCCCTTGATCAGAGTCCTGTAGGGTAGGGCCTTTAGGCTGTGTAGTGTCCTCCCCTGCCAGGACTGGGGGTTAAGGCTGTGGGGGAGGAGGAAGGGGGATCATCTCTATGCAATAGATTCCCTTTTACAGTATTCCACCAGAAGGAAAAAAGCTGTCCCACTTCCACTAAGGGAATCATGGAGATGTTAGGGGAAGTGCAGGCTTGGGGTCCTCTTCCTCTCTGGGTGAAGCATTAGGCTCTGATGCATCCTCAAGGCATTCATCAGGGCTTTGGCTATCGTGAGCCGTTGCCTGCTGACTGGTCACATGTCGCCTGGTTGTCCGACGCAGGGGGCGACAGTGAGTGAGCCGAAGTAGTGTCCATGGGGGGGGGTCGAAAGGAAGCCTGACAACAGGTTGGCCATCGACAGCTGTCGACCGCTCCAATGATGGATGTATGGGCGGGTGACTAGGGAGTGCCTGGGTTGCAGTGTCTGCTCCTGTCATCTGGTTGTCTGATGCCTGGCGCTGCAGCGTCTGCCTCCGATCCTTTCTACTGCCGGAAGGTCTGTTGTCCAAGACTGCCGTTGGGTTAACGGCCCTAGCCACTGAAAGGTCTTGGGAAGAATGTTCTCTGGAGTGGGAATGCTCCTGAAATCCTCGCTTGTCCTCCACAGGCGAAGAAGAGCTGGAGGATTGCGAGGCTGTCACCACCTTAGTAGTGGAAGACCCTGCTTTAGACCTGGAATGTTTGAAGGGTCTAAGGCTAAGGGAGGACCCCAAAGGACCATGCCCCGAAGAGCTGCTGCCTCCAGACATGGTAACGGTGGGAGCCTTCATCAACGGCAGGTCGAGGATGAGAGGCCTGACGGAGGGGCCGAGTCTGCTCTCCTGCTGGAGCAGGAAGAAGATTCTCCTTGACGGGGCTCCGACCTCCTGTGCTCCTGGTGATGGTGCTTCCCTCCTGAATGTTTTTCCTTATGGGAAGAAAGCGACCTGGTGGAAGAGGGACCGTCCTTGGCGGGACGTTAAAAGGCGGCCAGCTGCTGCTCCAAGAGGTAGGTCTGGAGAGTTTTTGGGCGACGGATGCGGGTCCTCTGATTGAAACTGGCATAGTCCGGGCAGGCATCCACGTTGTGGCTAGGCCCCAGGCAGAAGAGGCAGTGGGAGCGACGGTCTTTCACCGGAATTTACCGCCCGCACTGGCACTCAGACTTCTGTCGCTTAGATGGAGGAGGTGGAGCAGACATAAAATGGATGTATATTATTGGAAGATTCTTAAGAAAAAGCAATACTGCTAGGCCAAAAGTGAAAAAATGGCAGCTGACAATGCAACAAGGCGTCTGAGAAGCCGAAGCGCACAGATCGACAATGGGAAAAGAACTGCGGTGGGCTGGGGACTGCCCCCTTTACACAGAGGCTGACGTCGGTGGGCGGACCGACATTAGGGGTGGTCCCCAGCTGGGTACTGCTGGCTAGAAGTTTGCCGTAGAGTACTAGTGCCTGGCGGCCTAGTCCTTATGGTGTTACTTGCTGCAGGAGCTCTTACTCGAAGTAAGATCAACCTTTATGGGGGGAAAGTGAGTATTAAGAATTATCCGGCTGTTGATACATTGAAAATGCTAGTAAATGTATTTAGCAGGCAAGACTTTTTGTCACCCTTTCAGGGCTTCTCCAAACACTACCGTATCTCAGCTTCAACTGGCGAGAGCCTAAGCAGCCAGTGGTCATGAGAGCAGAAGTCCTCAGAATGTACGAGGCCTGCACTGACAAATCTTCGCTGTCTTCCAGTGGTGCAAAGATAGAGTTTGAAGATTGTTGGAAATGAAGCATACCTTGGCAAGGTTCCAGCATAATTACCTGACCTGTTAGCTAACTACTCTGTGGGGAGGTACCTGAGATCATCCAACTACATTCTTAGTTGTCCCTTAAAGAACTGTCATTTTGTTCCAGAAGGTTTTTTCTCCCATAATAAGTTTTAATTTAAATTTTTCATAATAAAAATATAACATGTGTATATCAAAGTATACAATAGTCCATCATGTAATAGTTTTAGTTGATAACCATAAACAGTACAGCTGACAGCAAATACCTATGTATAAAAACATCATTAATGTTTACCTATCATTTGTTCCATCAATTAATAAATTTGCAATAACAAAAGTGAATAATGATTATATAACTATTTGTGAAAATAAACTGCCTGTAGAAAAAACAATAAAGGATTACCTTGTCACAATTAATAACTGTACTGTCACTGCAGAAGGTGTTTTAAAGGTAAAAGTAAACATTTGTTGTATCTTCGGATGCCTCTGTTTTTCCTTTAGTGTCTAACCTATATTCTGATACATTTTGACCATCATTTATTGCATTAATCACGTGTATTGCCTTTGTAAATAAATTCCTCTCTCATCAGCAGCTGCAACTCATTCTCTTTTAATATTACCTGAAAATTATTTAACAACAGTCACATTATTCTGGGTCATTAAGTTGAATAGCATGGAAAGGTGTAACTGATATCATGGAATGTACTGCAAATAGGAAAAGACAGAGCAGTCGCTGCCCGAAAGAGAGCACAATGTATATTTGATCACACTGCCAAGGTATATAAACATATCAGTGCTTATAGTATTTAAGTAAGCACTAAGACATGACAGGGTGTGCATGGAACAGATTTTACCGCATGGCCAGGGGCGTAATAAGGCACAAGGCCTTGGCCGAGTGCCTTTAGCCCCTGGCGTGCGGTAAAATCTGTTCCATACACACACCTGAAGTGTCTTATTGCACTTATAAAATGGGATCCTAGCTTTTACTGTTTGCAGTTAGACAAATCTTGCTTGTATATAGAAAAAAAACATTCAATGCTGCTAATGTATGATAAAACAGGCCTTACACAGACATTGTGTTAATATTCATGAGGTCATTTACATAATATTCATAAGGTTATTTGCCTATAACACTTTAGTAACATGGGAGGACTGCTAGAGGGCCAACGAGCAAGTACACAAACTGCCAGTACATACTCCCTGCCAACTAACATTCACAGTTACACAGCAGGAACAAAACATCAACTAGACCGCTGCCCTAGCCGGTGACACATATGCGAGGAGGTACCAGAGAGGTACTGATCGGGGGTTCCTTTAGTGCTCTAACACACTTAATGGCAACACTAAAGCATGATTTCTATGTGACAGTACCGTGCCAAGTGAGTGAGCGAGCAATCGGCGGGTAGGGAGATTAACGGGGAGACCAGGAGTGCCAAGTGAGAGAGAGAGCGAGCGGCGGGTGGGGAGATTAACGGGGAGACCAGGAGTGCCAAGTGAGTGAGCGAGCGAGCGGCGGGGGGAGATTAACGGGGAGACCAGGAGTGCCAAGTGAGAGAGAGAGCGAGCGGCGGGTGGGGAGATTAACGGGGAGACCAGGAGTGCCAAGTGAGAGAGAGAGCGAGCGTCGGGTGGGGAGATTAACGGGGAGACCGGGAGCATGGGAGAAGTAACATGATCGGCAGCAGCAGAAAAACATTAAATGTTTGGAAACGCAACCACCAGCAGCAGAATATAAACTCTGAAAAACATTTCACTGGCGGGAGGAGGGTAGGGAGAGAAATTTTCTGTTGTTTTGGCTGTTCAGTATTATAAAATAGATAGGCTAAGCACTCTTGCATTGGGTAACCAAAAGTTGGCTGCCAGTGAAAATGCCAATATTCTATGGCTCCAGAATCTTGGCCTTTTTACTGCTAGCTCATTTTTTTTTACCCATGCATGGAGCATATTTCATGCATGGACAGCCTGGCTTCTGATTGGATGGTTTAGCCCACCTATTTTATAATGTTACTTAACATATTATATTGAATTATTGTTGAACATGTATATTTGACACTTTAAAAATAAAAATGTTTTTAATGTTAAAAGAACAAATGGTCAAGAAATATGCAATATCCTGACTCAGACTATACTATTTGTGTTCTGGAGTGGGGGGGCAGAACCATAACGCAAAAGTGTCAGAGCCACAAGCGAGTTATGAAAGTCCTGCCTCCTTACAAGTGATGACTAGTATCATATTCTGAGTCAGGCCATTGTGTGCCCAAGTTAATATATACAATGTATTTTAACTGTAAAGCTTTTAAATAATTTCTTCTTATGAAGATTAAAGTGTTTCTGTTTGATTTCACAGCTTTCAGTGCAGCACAGGTCATTGTGATGTCGTCAGGTATTGTGTAATCTACCCTCCTATTACTAGCTCCTTTGGAACCAACCCAAAACAGAGATAAATAGAGAATAATGCCTGTGCAGGTGTGTGTTATGAGGATTTATCACACACTTCTGGTGTGTGGTAATCCATAAACTCTGAAAGCGAAGCTTGAGGGGTTTATGAGATTATCACACATCGATGGTGTGTGAAAAATTCTCATAAAACTAACTTAGCATGGGCATTATTTTTTATAACTGATGCAACATTTCAAAGAGAAAAACAGAGAACTGTATTAGTGCAAGTGAACATGTCCCTCGGCAGCCGCTGGACTAGCACAAATACAGTGTGCTTTCGTTCACACTTCAGTGAAGTGACAGCGCGAGGAAGAAAATGCCATAATAACCCGCTATTGAGTCATTATGGAATTCAGCGGGTTATTATGGCATTTTATCAAGACTAGATAGCCAGTCATTATAGGGGTCACCAGTTATTATATACAGGATAATGTACAGATGTTAGTGTGTTATAAGATTTCTTCACACCCCTGAGGTGTGTGATACTACATGAACCATTAAAGCAAAGCTTGAGGGGAAACACAGAAATTGCCGGCAGAAAAGGACCGACTGGCCCACCCAGTATGCCCAGATTTTCCCTGCCTATTCAGTCTTTGCAGACCCTACCTGGAGTGGTTATTAGAAGTGTCACACACTGAGGGTGTGTATAAAAAAAATCAAGAACACACAACATCCACTACTGTATTTTTTTGTTACTGGTTTGAGAAGAGACATTTCAGTAAGTGTGAGAGAGCAGCTTACGGGGCTGAGCTCCATAATAAAACGTTTGCCATGTCACAAACGTGTGTACAGAGTTCGACAGCAACTGGTTTTATGTTGATACCAACCTTAACCAGTAATTATTTAGGGATTATTACATTTGCCCTGACTTTATGATCAGATTTTTTTTTCCGGAGGAACTCCAAGCCTCTTTACTTACTAGTTCAATTTTAAAACTTCATTAGTAAGCAGTAAGGCATGATCAGGGGTTAGATTAACAGTCTGTTAGTCACGCCTGATGGGTCTAAAGGGAAAGTCTCCTCAACCTATTTTTTGTATACCTGTGTAGCTTGTAAGAATGAACAATGATCGCCGCTCTTGCAGCCCCCTAATTTCATCCTAATTTAAATATAAAAGGTCGCTTCACTCTCTTTTTCCCTGTTGTGAAAACCTGTTTGTCTCCATTGCATAGCTCAAGACCCCACTTGTGCAAGGTATCATGGGAGTTGATGATGCGTACCTGCACAAGCCAGCATAAGTTATACTCTCATTCAGTTCTGTTACATATTTTGTGAAGTTTCTGTATTCTCTAAAAGCATCTTTTTTTTCTAACTCAAATACACTTTAAACTACAGAAAACAGCAGGGCACTTGCTACGCCTTGAAAAGTTTCATGGACAACATGAGATAAGAGCATAGGGACTGCAGCAACAGCACCAGCTAATACAGTATAACTACTTTAGGCTTTAGCACTAAAACATAAAATTCCAGGATGCCTTACATGAGTCATGCCATGACATTTGCAATGGAGTCAAGCAGGTTTTCACATCAGACTTAAGTACTTTAATTTACATTGAAAACCTGATGAAATTAGGAGGGTGCAATAGAGGCAATCATTGCTCATGCCTACAAACTACATGGGTAAACAGAATAAAAGGCTGAAGGAACCTTCCCATCAGTGGCATGAGGCATAACTGAGTTGTAGAGTTTAAAGGGGAGGAATCTGGGTCATTCGAAACAATCTGTATAGCACAGAATACAGCATACATGTGGAGAAACATAGAATGTGTCAGCAGAAAAGGACTGCTTGACCCATCCAGATGTTCCCGGTCTATTCTGACTCTGCAGACCCTAGCTGGTCTCTGGTGACCCTGCTGCTTCCCTTCCTCTTTTCTAATATGCCCCTATGTGTGTTACACACACACACACACACACACTGTTTTAGTCTCCACCACTTCTACTGGTAGTCTGTTCAAGGCATCCACTACCCTTTCAGTGAAGAAATACATCCTCACATCTCCCCTAAAGTGCCCCCCCCCCCAGCTTCATTGCATGCCCTGTGGTCCTGGTGCGTGTTTCTTTTGAAAAAGACTCCCTACCTGCACTCTGTTTATCCCTGTGAAGTACTTGTAAGTGTAACCCCCATTACCCGGGGTTACAAGAATCCCAGTTAAACCTAGTGGAGGGCAGGGAAGGCAGCTTGTGAAACTCCAGTTAAATGGATTTCATACCGTCTCACTCTGTTCTCAGTCTCAGCTGAGACTGAGGGATGACATCATTTTAGAACTGTCACAGCTGCATAAGCCACACTGGAATGTTGCAGCTGGAGGTTAGGACAGAATGTTGGGGAATTTGAAAGTAGTTCAGTAGTGGGCTCAGTAGAGTGAAGAGGTGTGCTGCAGCTGCAGACCCTCAGAGCCCTAAGCTCGGACAAAGAGCTATATTTTTGTTGAGGTGTGTGTTCTCACCTGAAGAGGTACACAATACGAACCAAGTGAAGTGGTAGAGACCGCTTCCAGTGGTTCAGGGCCCCATCCCTGCGGGGATGGGGGGGGGATTTCCACCTACTTCCAGGGGCAATCCCCTGGTCCGACTAGAGGAAGAAGAAGAAGCTGCCTAAATCTAGGTTTGTGCTGAGGCACCAGAAGTTTTGGGCTGAGATTTCTTTGAAGAAGAAAAAGCCTGTGGGGCACCTGCAACCAAGGGGTGAGTTTGGTCTGATAAAATAGCCAATGTGTTTTCACCTGAGACAAGATGAATTTAAGTGACTGTTACTGTGAGGTCAGGAAAAGACAGCTAAGTACAGTTTTGAAAGTTGTGGGAATTGGACTGCTTAACTCTGTGGGGGTCTAAAGAAATGCACACAGCCACTCATTAAGCATGTTTCAACTTCAGCACAAGTGGGAAGGAAGAAAAAGTAGATTAAATGTGACATACATTTAAAGAGAATCTACACAGTAAAGTGTTTCAGAGGATGAGGTGTTAAAGTCCAGAGAAATGGCCGGGGATGAACTATGGAAGCGAGAGGTGGGAGACCCCCCATCAGTAGTAACCAAATTCACCTCTACGGGTTTGCTTTGGGACACCTGTTGCTTTCTCTCAGGCCCCTGAAGAAAGTACCCAGGCATGGGATTGTTGAAGAAGATTCCCTGATGGAGCCAGAAGTGCTCAGAGGTGGTTTAGGGAGCCACCAAGAAATGTTCCATGTTATATGGAAAGTGTGCAAAGGGCTGGCAGGGAGCCGAGCCATGGAAAGAAGGTAGTCCAGAGGGCTGGCAAGGGAGCCGAGCCAGGGAAACTGAAAAAGAGTCGAGTTAGGGCAGAGTGCCCAGAGTGTTTCGAAACCTGAGGGTTTCAGTGTAAAGAGGATGTATTCTGATCACCATAAATCTGCATTACCAGGAGTGTAGCCCCTTGGGGGTCCATCTATGCTTTGTTATTCAGTTGAATATGAATAAAAGCCACACCCTAGAATCCCAACTTCTGGTATTGGACATTACAGTTATTGCTTCCTGAGTCCAGAGTTATTTGGGGGCCCCTGTGCAGAGCAGCTGAACCTAGTTACCATGCCGAGTGACACCTTTCTCCCCAAATTTCAGGTTATAAAAATGGAGGCACCGCATCATAGAACCTAGGCCCCTCAACCTGCCCATAGCCACACAGGCAGGGGTAGTAGCCCTCTCAGTTTAGCACTGGCTGGGGGTTACATAAGCTTCTATCATGTCACCTCTTTTCCAGGGTGTACATGTTGAGATCCCTAACTCAGTGCAGTCCCGACTGTGTAAAACCCCATGGCTGTTACTCATAAAAAACGCTACAACAGAGGAATTGGTCAGAAACATGCTATCAGAATGAATGAGAATTCTGAAGGTTTCCCTGGGGCCTTGCCCAGTGGTGTGGTGGTGACATGGTGATTTACCACCTGGGTGGCCAGGGTTTACATTCAAGTACCGGAAGGCCACTCCAAAGCTGGGTGGGGGAGGAACACGTCATGAAGATGAGGTGCATGGCTATCAGGAGGGAGGGTGCATGATGCACAGCATTCACACATGCCCTGCCAGTCCATCACAGAACAGTGTTAATCTGCTATGCAAGCAGACACTCACCTGCTCTCTCTTTCGAGTGCAGGAAACATGTAGCCTGGGTGGCCACATTGGGGTGGGGTGGGTGACAGGATGATCCAATGGGAAAGGGGGGGGAACACCCCCAAAAAAATCTTTGGCTTGGGGAGGGTTATAACGCCAACTACATAAACTATATTCCTCACCCTCTTCGGGGATAAGCCAGGCCCAGCAGGAAGCAAGGACCTTTCAGGAAGCTAGTGGTGGCAGCCAAAAGGCACACGAGGAGTCCAGTAGATAGAGAGAACCACTTAGAAAACTCAGAGAGGGGTGTCAGCGGACAGTATTGAGAAATAAAGAAATTTTACAAAAAACACACACAAGACATGATAAAATGAGACTAGAAAAGTGTAAGAAGTACAATTATGTACTATTTATTGTTTTACTTTTCCCATTTTTTCTCTGTGATGAATGACAATAATATGTATTGTTGTATGTATGTTCTGAATAAAGTTTATTTGCAAAAAAACCCAGAAATACTACAAAAACAAACAATGCCACTTGAAGTGGGACGACTGATGGGCCACATTCTCCAAGTTTAATTGACACAATTGGTTTTGAGAAAGGCGCAGATAAATAAAGTTTATTATTATTATTATTAAGTACACTAAGCAGGTGTGGTAAAGTGCAGACTGATTACCAGCCAATGGCAGCTAAGATTAGTAGCAAGTGTCAGAAAGAATTCAGATATAAAAAAAAGAAACAAAAAAAAAATAATCATGTTGATAAGTAGATATCATTGTATGAAGGCTTGTATTGTCCTAGAGAGAGAGAGAGAGAGAGAGAGAGAGAGAGAAATAATCCCAATCATGTTGGTTGTTAACCTTACAAACATCATGAGCAGCAGCATAAAATGGAATAATACTAGACTAAATGAGAGCATGTTTATGAGGTTCTCATTTCTTTGTAAATACTTTTCTAGACTAAGTTAGGTACTTGCTGTCTAACATAAGATCATCTATAATAACGACGTGCAGATTCTGTGCGCGCTAAAGCAACAGGCACCAGCACCAAATCCATGCCTAATTTTAATTCCGATCACCCACAACTTTCCCCCATAACATCTCCTTCATTTCCCACGCACTCAACAAAACCCACAAAATGAAAAACATCAAACTGAAGTTTTCAGCTCATTCCACAGTAACAGGACACACATACAAATTGTTAAACTTCAAATATGCAAGGCATCATCCACTGTTACATTTTTTCATACTCCTGTGTAACCTGCTTTAAAGCTCGGTATTATTGAAAAAAGAAAATAAATCATGGCTCGAGGATGTTATGAAGGGGGGTTAGTCAAATTAACAGGAACTACAAAACCAAGCAAACAGAGTTTAAGAGTAACAGGTTTTAAACACACATACATATCTCCAAATACTAGCAATGTTGACATTACACAAACAATGATGGAGAACTGTGATCCAATGAAAGGGCCCATCCCCTCCTCTGGCCCCTGTGCAGGAATTGGATCTGAAGACCACTGCAAACTAAAATGCTGGTATAACGGAACCTTATTGGCTGCTTGCAGGTTAAAAGCTGCTAAGCAATGACAGAATTTAACAACAAAAACATTACAAGATGGTGTGTAGGCACCTTCATATGAAAAAAACCCATCTCTAAAACAGACACCATGGACTCTACTGGCCAACACTTCACTCACGATCATTGCACATCTTTACTCACAGAAAATAAATGGGCAAGGGGTGTGTACGTACATCCCTCGTAATGTGTTGCTAGATAAGGCTGTATGCATGACTAAAGTACACTAGATATAGGTCCTAGCTTACTAGCTAGTTAGCCAATTAATACTTTTTTCCGTGGCCACTAACAAAATAAAATAGTGTCCAACTGCAATTTCAGATTTGACACTGATCAAATTTATTTAATATTTTTCACGGGAAAATCCAATATCGATCATCCTAAGAGCGACTGAGCAACTCGGGCACACTTTGAAAAACAAAGATGCAACAATCTGGCTTATGCTACATACAATTTCTGCATTACTGCTTCTCTTGTCCTTTATGAAAAGGGACGTCTGCATGAAAACATATTTCTGTCCCTCAGAATTCACCTGCTCCTGTTGCATATACCCGTGCTGATGTCATGACTCTCTGCTTGTGATGGCAATAAGCGGAGGTTTATAACTTAAAAGGAGTACAACACTTTCACATATTGTGAATTTTATCAGTTTAATGGACAACAGTCAAATCCACTTCTATATTGTTTTTAGTTTATTTTTTCTGTTAGTAGTAGCCCTCTGTAACTACTGTATCCTGCTGCCTCCATTTTCCGATTCTGAAATCCCAGTTTGTTCCCCAGGGATGCACTACCGGTCAGAAGATGATGCCACCGTGCCCATTAACGATATGGCTCTCTGCAGCAAGTCTAAACAACCTTAAAAACTCTCAAGAAACACACAAAGTGAAAGTGATTTACAAGAAAAATTGCCCCTCTACCACACCTAAGAAGTTTCTGAAATGAACTGAAAGTACACAGGTATTTCACACCTTTGCTGCTACTTGGGTCTGTTACTCTAAATCAGCAGACAGGAATACTGCAGGGACTGATGGTTGTTGACACATAATCTTCTCTCTGCTATCAACTCCCAGAACAACTGAGATTTCAACAACCAGAAAATGGAGTCACTCTGGATGGTTACAGAGGGCTACTACTAGCAGTAAAAGAAAACTAAAACAAATGTTTATATCCCCAACTACTACTGAACTGGAGCTAGCTGGTGACAAAAAAACTGATACAATTTACAATATATCAGGGTGTAGTGCTCTTTTAAGGGGCTGGAAAACAGTGAAGCAAACCCCAGTTCATATCTGCTTAAAGGAGATCTGCACTGAAAAGTATTTGTTTCCCAGTAGAATCTGTTTTCATATATTTGATCCCATTCTGTTACTGTTTTTACTGGCTTTTTAGTAAACTTGGTAGGTGTTCCTGATTGACGCACTGCTGTAAGTGCCATTTTAGAACTGTATGATGTAGTGTATGTCTCCCAGGGCCTTACAGAGTTCTAGACTAGAACATAAACACATTGTAAAAGCAATGTAAACTCCTTAACAAGGGCATGGAGTACATCAAACAGTTCTAAAATAGTACTGTCCACCAGAGTGTAAAGCAGAAACACCAACTGAATGTACTAAAAGACCAGTAAACACAAGGCTTGCAGTTTCAAGGTAGTTAGTTCTCTGTTAACCTCTGTTCTCTTCGTTTTGGCCCTTTGGTCTTTAAAATGCACTCCATATTTAGCCATTATAGATGCTCCATCAGTGACATCATCTGTTGCGATCATTCATCAGCTTCTAATGCCAATATGACTTCTTGCATAGTCTACTAGTTTCATGAAAACAGAGCCACCTGTGCTTCTTCATTTTCATCCACATAGTTAAGTAAGCAGTTGCAATCTATATCATCACTGGTTGCACCACCTAGAATGGTGGTATTGATACATACAGAGATATACACAAAAAGGGATCAGTGAGTAAGTGAGTGTTAAGGGGGAATATCATAATGGTTCAAGTTACCGTTCCTTACCATCTTAGGGAGCTCCCCCTCGCTGGAGACGTTTATAAAGGTGCTAAAAATCCATTTATTTACTTGGGCTTATAATCTAGACATTTAACATAAGACAGCCTATGTGTTTTAGACATTTATTGTATTTATTATATTTTTTAGTGATGGTTTAATGATGTTTACTTCATTTATTGTATTTTTCATCAGGAAATACACACTATACCAAGGCTTGTTTCCAGATGCATCCTGGAAGCACAGGGGAGTTGAGTGACTTGCTCATGATGATACAGTATGCAAATGGTAGCTGTGGGATTCAAACCCACTTCTCCAGGTTTGCAGCTCAATGCTCTTAACCACTGTGCTATAGCTCTGTTTACACAGTCACATTTGCACTGCCGCAACCTGATCGCTCGGTTTGCTCCAGTGCACATGCGACCGTGTGGACATGTACCCGATCGCAGCAAGTCGCTCATTAAGCCAGTCCCACGTTCCCTCTCAAGCTTGGGATGCCAACCGGAGTGAGCGACTTGCAGCAGATTAAACTGCTGTATGGACTGTCTGCGCCATTGCAACAGGTCCACTCTGCCTTTGCGGTAGCGGCAGTCCGGCCCCCTGACGCATGGCCCCTTACAAGCTCAGAATGTAGCAGTGCACAGAGGGGCCGTGTGGACAGGCAGTTTCCCACTTGCTGCTGGACTGGACCACACTGCTGTGGTCCAAAATTAGTAGCGCTGCTGCCGTGTAAACATGGCTTATGTTTCAATTAGTACAGCGTCTTGAGCCCCAGTGAGAGGATATGCTACATAAGAATAAATGTCTTGCCTTTTCGGGAACACAGCAGTTTGGAGGGATGGAGATCCTGGACCCAAGTCTCAGATGATAGAGGTGGGGCTGCAAAATGGGGTGTGAACAGCCACTGCAGTGTGACAACACACTGAGCAACAATTCAGAAAGGGCTGACATAGCCATTGGTGGGGAGGAGATGCTCTAGTTACTATGCTGCAATGCTAAATAGCAAATCGAGATGCTAGTGTGTGCGTGATCAGGGTATGAGCACACTAATGCTTGCGGTTCAACACCCATGGTTGCTGCTGATGGCACAATGACATCCACAAAGGCCGTGGGCACAGGTGCTACTACCCATCTCATAATCCCATCTGCTAGACTGGGAGCAGTTTTTGCTGGACTAATGTGGTGGCCGAGAGTTTGTGTGCAATTTACTAGAATCAATGACACATATTAGGGCACCCCTCCTTAGAAATCTTAAAAAAAAAAAAATTACTAAACCACTGTATTCAATCAAAAAGGTAAGTGTTTGTCAGTTTTCTACGACTAACATCAGAATCCTGCACAAAATCTTGGAGGCCATTTTGTGCAGCATAAATGTCACCAGAGCCACCCAACCTGTACATTTAGGTCCACGTGTGGGTTGAAGAGCTTGCCATTCTCTGGGCCTCTTCTGATCCTCCTAGATGCCCAACGCTCCTCACTAACATGGCCCAGAAGCAGCCCCTGGTGTTCCATGGCTCCACCCTCCCTAACCCCATTATTTTATGACTGGCACTGTAATTCAGACTCCTCACCAATCTCTGTCCCACACTAGCTTGGTTGCCATCTTGTGGTACCCCTTAGAACCACCTATGCAGGGGGTGTCAGTAAAGTTACACACGAAACATATAAAGAAGCCAGCAGAATTAGGCCCGTTGGTCTAACTAGCCTGCTCATTGTGCAGGGTTCTCAGCTCGGGCTGTAGTCCCTGCTCCCCCTCCCCTACTTCCCTCTATAACTATCCCAGCCTCTCTTGAAGCTGCCCACTGTCCTCAATTGGATCACCTCTTCTTAGCATAAAATCAGTGGCTTTGACAATTTTGCAACTGTGAATTGTGCCCCCCAATTTTTATGCAAATATTATGAGTAATAACACAATGAAAGGAAGAAAAACATAGATATATGCATTGAATTGTGCCATGTGCTGCAAAGTATCTCCTGACATGTCATTAAATCTTTGAAGCTGCAGTATTTGTTAGCAAAAAATGTCATCATACAAATGTTTAGAATTAATATATTCCTGATACCATTAGACTCATCATCAGTATATTTTTTATTTTTCTCAGATGATTTAATTATTAATGTTATAATTAATGACTTGAGTTACTGAAGAAGGCCACCACTAACCATTTATTCCCTTGAGGTTACTTTTCGACAGTACATGCCGAGTATTGTGGATATGTTAGGAGGGTGCAAGCACACATTTCTGATGCTACACAGCACAGCACTACACCAAAATGTTTAAATGTATTCATAGCGGGCATGGCCAGAGAGCAGAGGCTTCTAAAAACTTCAAGACACGTATCCCAGTTCAAGAAGGAATACAACAATGCTGCGAAAAGAAAAACAGATCTATTGATATTGTTGCTAGAAATACAGCAGTACTGAAAAAGTAAATGGTGACTGTTTTCCCCACTACTAAATACTGCTGCTGCTGCTCTAAGACCAAAAATCATCTGCACTAACTAATCAAATCATTATGATTTCAGATTTTAACAGACAGTTTTTTAGGGATTAAAATATCATTGGTGGGGACTATTTTAAAAACGTTTTAAATCCAGGCAGAAGAATTGCTGCCCACTAACTTCTGAAAAGTGAGGCTGAGCCTTTCCTAATGGATTATACGTCATTATAACGCAGCACACAAAAGAAAAAAATATATATTTTAAATGAATGCACACCAGTATGGTCCCAAATCAAAGGAAATATTACTAAACAATGAACCAGCTGAATTCCCCTACACAAGAAGGTAACACTGGAACAGATGGCTGGCAGTATAGCCTAGAGGTTAGAGTAAGGAGCTGTGAATGAGCTTGGTACATCCAGCAGACAGACCTGGGTTTGATTCCCACAACCTCTACTTGCATACTGGGTGACTCTGAGCAAGTCACTTAACCTCCCTAGTGCTCCTGGGTCACCCCGAAAACAGGTATTTGTGCCTAGTGGGCCTTACCCACTTACCAAAGAATAAAATAAAAAAGATGGCAAGAGTGAATCTCAAGTGCCAGGACAAAGCACCATTTATATATTCAAAATAACCATTTAAAAAATGTTTTAATGTAAATCAGTCCAGGTTATGCAGCACGCTGTAGATTTTCAATCCTATTGTTTGATTCGAATATGGCGCTCCTGAAAAAAGAAAAGAAAAATTAGGGAAAAATATTTCATGGTAATGAGAAACTGTTAGCCAGCAAGGTTGGTCAGTTATTTAATACACATGAGTGTAGGACTCTTGTAACAGTCTACTGGCTGCCCTGTACAGTTTATCTGATGGGACACCTTGATTAGACGCCCAAGACCACTGTCTTCAATAGCTATGAACTGACTTCCTACTGTCCTGTAGTTTAGACACTAGGCAGGGTTCTTACTAGATTTGACATCTCCGCATGAATGGAAATATAGAATATTTCTATTGACTGGAAAGGAGGACTAGACAATTCTGCTATTTTCAGCCTCGTCCAGGCTAAATTAACCGCCAAGTGTCAAGTACCATCTGATTCGTAACACCGAGTGAGATCTGTAACATCACGTGAGCTTGAACATGAAGTTCAACAGCTTCGGATTTCACAGAACCCTCAAGGTGATTAAGAATCAGTCCGTTCTTAAAATTCAGAGGTTATTTGTTTTGTATACTATAAGTGTTTAACTCGTTTTGCAAACTGAGTCAGGAAGTGAACAAAGATATACTTCCAAGATTGCAGAAAACAGTAGCAAAAAGCTACTGAAGTAAAATAAGAGAACTTTAAGTTACAGTACAACATGGCAGTTATGCCTGACAACAGCTACACCATGATTAGATGTGTGCTTGACAGACGAAAAAATGTTATTCATAACTTTGCTGAATTGACAGAATTGGATTCAAAAAGTAATTCTTAACAGGTGTTAATAACTTTTTAACCACCAGCAAAACAATGTAAATATGTATAATGTATAGAATAAGGTAAGGAGGGAGGTATGTATATTGAGAATTTCCTGCAGCACACCGGTGTGGGACACCTGAATAAACCCGAAAGTGAGCTTGAGGGTTTATCTAACATCCTACACCAAGGGTGTGTGTAAAATTCTAGGAGCATTTTATCACCTCAGTAAGTGTCACTAAAACAGGTAAACAGTATAGCATGAGCTGCTGAATGCCTCACAGCTTTCCCCTTGACAAAGCTGCATGTGTGCTCGCTGTTATAACCAGCTGGTTATACTGGCAAATTATAACTGTCGTTGCCACTGGAAAAAACACTCCCCAATTATTATACAGAGAATAACGTATGGATAACCATACACAGCAAGGCTGTGTTTTCTTTGAGGTGTTGCAATGACAGCATATGAACCGTGAGAGTGAAGTCTGAGAGGTCCATGCTCTCATCCCAACCCTGAGATGTAAACAGACTGAAATTAAATTAACAGACTTTTACAAGTTAATAGGTACAACTTTGGACACTGGGTGGTTAAAAGGACACTGTCAACCCGTTTTTCATATTATTTCTAGTTGAAACCCCACATTTTAGGATTGCTTACCCTCTCTAAAATTCACTTACGCTGCTGTTTGTTTTGCCTGTCTCCTTGCTTAGTAGAACTGAAATGCATGGCAATGTATATTTATAAACAACCTCATTTTTGTTTACAGTCTTGGTTCTGTTCTTACTGCATACTTTCTGCGCATTAGAAACACACCCAAACAGTGCAGTCACTCATAAGAAAGTAGTATCCTAAACTCTCACTGCATCATGAGGGGCTAGACTGTTTTGTGGGTGTTTCCAAGTCCAGGAAAGATGCATTTGGGGTTGATCAAGGACCGTAAACAAACCTGTTTTGGTGTGATAACACCAGTATGTTGGGCAGCCTGTTTTTTACTTTTTTAAGGAAAATAAGAGTCAGAATCAAACTACCAGCTACATCAACAATCTTTATAGAATGTTGGCAACCATAAAATGTGTTTTTTAAACTAGGGATACTTTGAGACCTAATGGGGTTGACAGTGTCCCTTTAAGTAAACAGCAGGGTTTGGGGCGAATTTCAAATTATACAATGGCAAGAAAATTCCCTGGATTCTGATTGGTCAGTCTGGGGCTGGACCCGTGATGTTATCCCAGCACAACATCACGGGTCTAGTCTCAGCCTCACTGTGAACCAATGTAGATGGCATTATGGAGCCTGCATCTCTGTTTTTGCATCTCCTCTTAAGAAACAAAAATATTTGTTTATACTAATAAAAACATTCTTTAAAATATTTTTTTTATTTTATATATAACAAAGAGCCATTGTATAATAGCAATAATGCCCTCCAGGGTGTGTGTCGTTTGGGATAACGTCACGCCTCAGGTACTGGACGCCCTTGGCCTGCGGCCTCGTGCCCAACCACCTAAGGCGTGACGTTATCCCAGCACGACACACCCCCTGTTGGGCATTACTGCTTCATTTTATGACCTCCGAACTATGCAGAACAAATGTTTGAAACCTGCACAACAGATCAGAATGTGCGCAATAGTTTGGAATGTGCACAGCAAGACTGAGTGTTATACAAGACAATGGCTAACCATATACAATAATCTGATAATTGCAACTGAAGCAACAATGGCTTTCCTTTCTTTAAAGTCATTTCCCAGTTTTCTACAGAACACTAACAGTTGGTACCAGTGGCACTTTTTACCTGGTATTACGCAGCAAAAAAATAAACAATTTTCATCAACTGCTATACAAAACTGTTACGTACAGCAGTCACTTGCAACAAAAAGTGGTCGTACAGTTGCTTTACATTAGATTTCCTGCAACACACACATATTTTCCTGCTGCTACTCAAATTAAGTTGTGTAATGCTTCAATTGCTACACAAACATATTTTAATAAAATTCTTCCCGTCAGTAGGACTCAACTCTCTTAATATTCCAAACAAATCTGATGACAAAATATTCTATTTTTCATTACTAAACATGATTTGAGGGAAAACATGCTAGTTGTCTGTTGCACATTGCCTGTCCCTGTTGCTTCACCTACCTTGAAATTATAATCCTCCCACTGTTAAATGCGAAAGGCAATGAACTCAACAAGCTGAAGTTGCATTACAGAATCGGTAGATTCGCACTGGGTGTCTGCAGTACAGAACATCACTGCAATGTCTTTGCCATCCCAGAAGAGAGACTTAACTACCCTACTCTGTGCTTGGCCTGTAAGATTTTAAATGGCTACTTCCTAGTCTCGGAGATGTCCTGGTCCATAAGCCCCAAAGAAAGCATCTCCACTCCTCCTTTCTTCCTCTACTGCAGGTCCCTAGGGCCCTGACTACAGCAGGTCAATGCTCCTTCCCCCACAAAGCCTCCCAGCTTTGGAACAAGCTCCCTCTTCCCTTTCCTGAATAGAACATCACCCTTTTCCTTCAAAAGACAGCTCAAAGGTCCCCCTCCTAAATGTAGCTGTACCTGCCTCTGCTCATCACCTTATGATGCTGTAAGTCATCCTATGATGTCTATGAGTTTTGTCCTATTCGTATCTGTATACCATCACCGCAGTGACTAGCCAACCGTGAAGACCACCACAGCGCCAGAAATCGGGCAAATCTGCCCCGCCGCTGGTGGTCCATGTGGCACGGGACTGTCGACGGATGATTGCCCTACTGTCCAACTCCACTGGAGTTAAAATCTAGAGACTGGGAGGGTGGGGGTGTTATATCCAGCTACAATGCCGACAGTCGGCATTGTAGCTGTCGCAGTAGAGGATGTCGGCGTAGCACTGTCGAAGCGCTATAGGTAAACCATTCATATCCACTGACCTGCACTATGCACACAGGTAATGTATACTGTATTTCTAATTCTCTGTTTTTGAGACTATGTATCTGTTGCTACCACTTTTATTGCTGGCCTTCGTTTCGTAAGATGCTTACTGTTGTGCACAGAGCCTTGTTACTATGTCCAATTTCTGTAGTGTATGTAATTAATTTGAGTTGCTCCTGAAAAAGAGATACATGTCTCAGTAAGACTACTCAGTTAACAAAATCCAATAAATGAAAAAAATCATAACCTGTTGCCATGGAAATGATTCTAACGTCACAACCAAAGGATTGTGACCTGATGGCAAGGCAAGCAGCAGAAGAGATAACGTTTAAAGGGCAATGAGTCTGTTTTCGTGCAAATGTCTTCAGTAATAAACAATGGATGTAATTTTGTATAACTGAGTTCTGGTGAATCCAGCTGTAATTTTTTTCCTGGAAATCAGAAACTCACTGTAAAGAAATTTTCTGGGTTCAGTGTTCACTTCAGTTACACAAAAATACCCCAGAGCACGTATTTCAGGGCATTCCATTTTTAGTTCTGAAGATCTTTTCATTCAAACAGGATCTTTTCTTAGCAGACTTCAGCTGCTCAAACTTGCTTATTCCTGTCATGAGTTGTAATCCATTTCTTCTGGCATCACAACCTTTTACCACACAAACAATTCTTATGTCACATACAGATGGTTATAACTTTATGGCAGAAAAAGCAGCAGCAACAGATGAAGTCTAAGGAGCAAAGAGTTTGGTTTATTACAGATTTCTTCAGATCATGAAATAGAGCCTTGAGGGTGAAGGCATGGGCACTGAAATTCACTCTTACTTTCCTCGATAAATATGTCCATAGGAAAACCCCCCATTTATCTTCAGGTCTGCTTCACTACAGTCATATGCAACTCCACCCTGTGATCCCCCGCCAGCCTCAACCACACGAGTTCCAAATTTAAAGGAGAACTGTGTTGAACCTGTAAGTCATTTTTCCTATACAGGGCTCGAAATTAATGGTGTTCTGCCTCATTCGTGTTTTACATACCAGCTGTGATGGTGAAATACGATTTTTGGCATAGTGATATAAAACCTATTACTCCAACATGCCTCCACTCTGCAACTGAATCTATAGGGGATACACAATGGCCTGACTAAATATGGGGAAAGGATAGGGGGATATGATAGAAACCTTCAAATACCTGAAGGGGTTCAACAGAGAGAACAAGGTGGGTCTGTTCAAGTTAAGGGAGGAGGGGACTATGAGAGGCCATAGTCTAAAGTTGGCTGGGGACGGTACAAAGGAGAGGTGAGGGGGGATTGTTTCACAGAGAGGGTGATGGCACCCTGGAATGCACTGCCGGATCACCTGATAAAAATGGTAACTGTAGGAAGTTTCAAGAAGGGTTGGGACAGGCACAGGGGCAAAGTACAGGGTGCGGGTTTGGTGAATAACAGAGGTATACATGGAGGGGAAATGGGAGGGAGGGGGAAATGGGGGGAAGCAGCTACCATGCACTACCAGCAAGCTGAGTTGGGCAGACAAGATAGACCGTTAGGCCTAATCTGCTGGCAACTATGTATGTATGTAATATAGGCCATTTATCTCCAAGTATGAGGGGGCAAGACCATTACTCAAGACTGGCAAAGCCACGAGTGAGTTACAGAAGTCTCATTCCCTCACAAGTGGAAATGAATTGTGTATTTTGAGTCAAGCCATTGCATATTCAATTTATACATCAGTTCACCGATTATAACTTCTTAAATCAGCTATTTGTGTGATTAGTTTACTTTTTTTTTAATGACTTGAACTTCAGGCTTCAGTCCCACATGTGCCTACTGTGATGTCACAAGCACTGTGACACTTCTCTCTGATTGGTTCAGTTCAAAGGTCAGGGAAAGTGACTGTGACGCATCTAACCTCTAGATGTTTATCAGGAGGTTAGAAAGCATGATAAACAAATGCATCAGGGAAAATGTGTCACCACTGGTGCTGTATAAAAAGCCCTGCTCTTATGAAGGTGGAAGGCCAAATTAGGGTTTTTAGAGGGGAAACTGGATGGCTCAATGGATTGGTAGCGGCTTAAGAAGCCTTTCACCACTAGGTCACTGGTTCAAATCTATTAGAAGCGGCACCCTAAACTAAGTGTGCTTTACAGGAATAAAGCGAGTATCTTGCTTCCTGCTCACAGAGAGATTGTCTCAAAAAAGGTTCTCCCTATCTTACAGTGACACTGTTCACAGTGCTGCTCCCAAATCCCACCCTATCCAGACTAGACCCACTATATCACGCCTTCTGCCACTTTGCCCCTGACTGCCCCCCCTAGAACCTACCACTGCTCCCTTTACTCCTCCCTCTCCTTTCCCTCCCTTGGTGCCAGGCACCTTGCTCATTTCATCTTCAATTCCCCCTTTCTACCTCCCACTCCCTTTGCAGCTCTGGCTCTCACTGTCTTGCTCGCCCCTCTGTAAAATCCTTCACTGGCTAAGCAGCCTTCTCCCTCCATTTCACCAAACTATAGGGCTCTCTTCCCATTATCATTCATGCTGCTTCTTCCTCCCAATCACTCAAATCTCTCCTCCATAAATTCACTACTCACTCCTCCAGTTGGCTCTGATCCTGTGCTGTATTTTGCTGCTCTACAATGCCTTCCCCCCAATGCCCCTGCTTTAACTTCCCCTGCCCCCCAATCACTGTCCCTGCTCTAACTTCCCCTGCCCCCTAATCACTGCCCCTGCTCTAACTTCCCCTGCCCCCAATCACTGTCCCTGCTCTAACTTCTCCTGCCCCAATCACTGTCCCTGCTCTAACTTCCCTGCCCCAATCACTGTCCCTGCTCTAACTTCCCTGCCCCTAATCACTGCCCCTGCTTTAACTTCCCTGCCCCCATCACTGTCCCTGCTCTAACTTCTCCTGCCCCAATCACTGTCCCTGCTCTAACTTCCCTGCCCCCAATCACTGTCCCTGCTCTAACTTCCCTGCCCCTAATCACTGCCCCTGCCCCCAATCACTGCCCCTGCTCTAACTTCCCTGCCCCCACTGTCCCTGCTCTAACTTCCCTGCCCCCAATCACTGTCCCTGCCTCACTTCCCCGCCCCACAATCACTGCCCCTGCTCTAACTTCCCTGCCCCAATCACTGTCCCTGCTCTAACTTCCCTGCCCCTCACTGTCCCTGCTCTAATCCCCTGCCCCAATCACTGTCCCTGCTCTAACTTCCCTGCTCCCAATCACTGTCCCTGCTCTAACTTCCCTGCCCCCAATCACTGTCCCTGCTCTAACTTCCTGCCCCAATCACTGTCCCTGCTCTAACTTCCCTGCCCCCAATCACTGTCCCTGCTCTAACTTCCCTGCCCCAATCACTGTCCCTGCTCTAACTTCCCTGCCCCACACTGTCCCTGCTCTAACTTCCCTGCCCCCAATCACTGTCCCTGCTCTAACTTCCCTGCCCCCACTGTCCCTGCTCTAACTTCCCTGCCCCACAATCACTGTCCCTGCTCTAACTTCCCTGCCCCCAATCACTGTCCCTGCTCTAACTTCCCTGCCCCAATCACTGTCCCTGCTCTAACTTCCCTGCCCCCAATCACTGTCCCTGCTCTAACTTCCCTGCCCCCTACTGTCCCTGCTCTAACTTCCCTGCCCCCACTGTCCCTGCTCTAACTTCCCTGCCCCAATCACTGTCCCTGCTCTAACTTCCCTCGCCCCACTGTCCCTGCTCTAACTTCCTGCCCCCACTGTCCCTGCTCTAACTTCCCTGCCCCAATCACTGTCCCTGCTCTAACTTCCCTGCCCCAATCACTGTCCCTGCTCTAACTTCCCCGCCCCCACTGTCCCTGCTCTAACTTCCCTGCCCCAATCACTGTCCCTGCTCTAACTTCCCTGCCCCACAATCACTGTCCCTGCTCTAACTTCCCTGCCCCCAATCACTGCCCCTGCTCTAACTTCCCTGCCCCCAATCACTGTCCCTGCTCTAACTTCCCTGCCCCACAATCACTGCCCTGCTCTAACTTCCCTGCCCCCAATCACTGTCCCTGCTCTAAATTCCCTGCCCCAATCACTGTCCCTGCTCTAACTTCCCCTGCCCCAATCACTGTCCCTGCTCTAACTTCCCCTGCCCCAATCACTGCCCCTGCTCTAACTTCCCTGCCCCAATCACTGTCCCTGCTCTAACTTCCCTGCCCCCACTGTCCCTGCTCTAACTTCCCTGCCCCAATCACTGTCCCTTGCTCTAACTTCCCTGCCCCAATCACTGTCCCTGCTCTAACTTCCTTGCCCCCACTGTCCCTGCTCTAACTTCCCTTGCCCCCACTGTCCCTGCTCTAACTTCCCCTGCCCCCAATCACTGTCCCTGCTCTAACTTCCCCTGCCCCAATCACTGTCCCTGCTCTAACTTCCCCTGCCCCAATCACTGTCCCTGCTCTAACTTCCCCTGCCCCAATCACTGTCCCTGCTCTAACTTCCCCTGCCCCCAATCACTGTCCCTGCTCTAACTTCCCCTGCCCCAATCACTGTCCCTGCTCTAACTTCCCCATGCCTCCCTAGTTTCTTCCATCCTTCCCTGAACTAAATGCCAACAGTGTTTCATTCACCCTTCACACTGCTGCCATCTGCACTTCAATGCCACACCTAGCAGTGCCTCATTCATACTCCCATTGTGTTCCAGGTTGCACTTATATTATTCGTTGCTATTCGTTGCTCTTCAGAGGCACTGCCTAGCTCTTCTTGATCATTTTGTTGCTACGTAACTGTTTAACTTGTGCTTTTGATTTGTGTAACTGACTGCTTTAACTTACTGTTGCACTCTCATTCCCCTTCCCCCCAGGATGCATCTGGAACCGAGCCATTTCAGCTCAGTATGTATTTCTTGGTAAATCTTTTGAAAGAAAGAAATCTGGCCAAGGTCAATAATGTCCGAAAGCCATTATCATCTGTGGACTGATCAGTGGCCTATGTGAAATGAGTTGTGGTGGTCTTAGTCCAGTTCCCAGTGGCCAGCTGACCACATCATAAAACCACCCATACAAATGGCACTAACTGGTGCCACTACTGGCAGTCTCATGTGAGGGGCCAAGGACTGAATGGGCATGGAGTCTGAACTACAATCTCAGCTATGTGGCACTCCCACCATAACAGGATTGAGGCACACTGGTGGGGCAGTGTGGGGAAGCTTGCACTGTGGTTGCTCCACCATATCTGTCATGTGGATAAAGAGAAGGCTTCAGTCTCCAGTGCTGTCACTCCAGCATTTGTCACCGGCATGGAGTTCACCCCCTCCCCACCCAAAAAAAAAGTAGAGTTGCATTTGGTAGGATAATGTTATCCCCTGCAGATATTTGAAAACTGTAATCATGTCTCCTCTTTCCCACGGAGGACATTCCCAGTTGTGCCACTCAGTTCTGATTGTCCATGTTTTCCAAGCTTTGAATTACCTTGGTTATTCTCCTCTGCACCATCTCAATCTTGTCAACAGATTTCCTCAGACATGAGTACCCAACAAGTATACTAGACTCAAGACGGGGATCTCACCAGTGCTCTATACAGAGGTATACAATATCGCTGATCTGCTTACCAAGTTTCTCTTTTGCATACTATGATTTTTTATTTACGTGGCTAACTGGTTCCCCACATTGTTATCCTCAAGTGGTGCTGACCATTACCCCAAGGTTCTTGTCTTGTGGAGTTTCAGCAGTCTCTGCATTGTTTAGGTAGTATTCTGCTTTTAAAGTCTCTTTACCTAGATGCATAACTTATCTGAACAGGTCCCTCTCCATTGCATTATAAAAAGGGTCTGAGAAATAGAGTTTTCGGATTGGCTGTAAGCGTTTTATCAGCCTTATGTTAATCTTTAATTAACGTACATGTACAGCCTAATGCCATGTTGAAGAAGGTTTAACACTATAAATAAACATTTTTATTATAAGTCATGGCAATTTTAATTCTCTGGACCCTATCCTGGAGGCTCAGGGCTAACAAACTAAAACATATAGCAAATAAAATAAATACAAATTCAAACTATGCAACAATACTATATAATACACTACTGTAAGTATGCTGGAACCAAATGGAACTGATGTGCTTTCTCATAAACCTCCTCTATAGTGGCTCTGTGTACACGGAGGACAATGTATTTCTAAACTAGTGAGGAAGTAACCCCACAAAGGCCCTGTCCCCAGATAACTTCACCTTTGCCCATGGAGCAGACAGTATACCCACCTTCGCAGAGTGGGCAGACAAGAGTGTATCTGACAAGGACAGCTTTCAAGGATTTATTTATTTCATTTTTGGTTCCTGAGTGAGTGCGTTAGACAAAGTTAGACTACAACCCCCTCCCCCCCCCCAAAATACATTTTTTTCCCCTCCTTATGTATGTTGTTTTCTTTCTTTGAAAAAATGCCTCTGGGATTGGGCGTCATAGAAATAAATTTGCCTTGCCTTTTTTTAAGCTCTGCAAGGCTAGCTGCAGTAATGCCCCCCCACCCCGGGCTACTACTTGAGATGGAGGTGCTGTGATATAGGGCCAGTAAGGGTTGTAGAAACATTCTCGCTGGTAACATGCTTACTTTAATTTTTTTTTACTTTGATGGGATCTGGCATTTTGAAGACAGGGAGCCAAGTTGTGTAATAAAGCAGGGGGGGGGTAGATGTTGAATTGTAGCATGAACCTGTCTGCTAGGTGGGGAGCAGGGCTCTTTCTGAACTGCTTTGTGTGATTAAAGTACACTTGGTAGCTGACATGGTGAGTGGTAATGACATCAGGGAGAGATTAAAACAAACAAAAAACGATTAAAAAAAGAAATTTGGGAGCCTGAGTGAGGAACAGAGAATAAAGTACAGCTGGGTTTTGCGTTTGTTGTGGTTGAGATGCTAGCTGTATAACATCACACATACCCTCTTGTTGCTAGAATAAATGATTTCTGTGGCTAAAATAAAAAATGACTTACCATAGTAATTTTGTTTCTTTCAGGGGATACTCCAATATTCATAACTCTTATGCAGTATGCCTTTAAGACAGATCTGTCTGGAGATGGAACATTATGCTAATGATCGAATCATTGGCTCATGACACTTTTTCAAACGCTGCCACCTATCAACTGCCTACATTCTAATCCTCAAATTTTGTGGATGCCTGACAAGACAGGGCCCAATGGGAATTTAATAATTAACACTATAAAGCAATAATAATAAAACACCTAAAAACCTCCAACAGGAGGGAAAAAATCTAACAAAACACCTCCCAATTTCAGAATCACCTGAAGAGGGTAAAACTAATGAAAACACAGTTCCAAATACAAAAGCCAGAGTGTGGCACACATACCGCTGGTAATACAGCATGGAGTGCAGAGGCCACTGGTTCTAGTAGGGGAGGCAGGGTGGCAGAGTTATGAATATTGGAGTACCCCTAGAAGAAACAAGATTATCATGGTAAATAATTTTTTTCTTCTCACCCCAGAAATATGCCAATATTCCTAACTCTTATGCAGAATAAGAAGCAGTACCTTTGGAGGTGGGCACAGAGCCTACTTTGGAAATAGACTCTGCAGGACAGCTGTGCCAAACCTGGCATCACCCCTAGCCTGTGTGTCCAGGCTGTAGTGCTTAGTGAAGGTATGCACTGTTCTCCAGGTAGCTGCTTTACAGATGTCCACCAGTGGAACATCCCTGGAAGCTGCTATAGCAGCAGCTGTACCCCTTGTGAAATGGGCTCTCAGCCCTGCTAGAGGCTCCTTCCCAGCTTTTGAATAGCAAAACTGAATACACTGAACTATCCAGCAAGAAATGGACCTCTTAGATGCTGGAGTTCCTTTTCCCACATCCCCATAAGTCAGGAACAGTTGTTTCCTGTCCTGTCTATAGGCCTTGGTGACTGTCATGTAGTATCTAAGAGCTCTCTTCATATCAAGACTGTGCAGCCTATGCTCCCCAAAGCTTGAATGCTCAGTAAAGAAGACAGGTAAGGTGATGGACTGGTTCAAATGAAAGTCCGAAACCACCTTTGGAAGAAATTTTCTGTTAGTTCACAGGACCACTTTGTCCCTGTGGAATGAGATGCAGTCCTGTTCAATGCAGAGAGCCTGGAGCTCACTGATTCTTCTAGTAGAAGTGATTGCTACAAGGCAGACTGTTTTCCATGTGACATATTTCAAAGGAGCTGAAGACATGGGTTCAAAAGGGGGGCCCATGAGCTTAGCAATACACACATTTAGATCCCAAGCTGGCACCGGTACCTTGTGAGGGGGGTGCAAATGGGCTAGACCCTTAAAGAACCTTTTGAAGATAGGGTTTTATGTCATAGGGGCACTCTTCATGGCTGAAGTGTAAGCAGACACTGAAGCTAAGTGAACCTTTAAAGTAGTGGACTGCAGGCCCAGTGAGTGTAAATCGGTGAGGTAGTCCAGCACAGCTGGAACCCTGCTTGAACTGGCACCATATCCCTGGTGAAGCACCAGATTGAAAACCATTTCCATTTAGAGGCGTAGGTTTTCTTGATGGAAGGTTTCCTGTAACCCCCCCCCCAAAAAAAATATCTGGAACACTTTCAGAGAGATGCAGGCCTGCATACTCTAGGTCTTCAAGAGCCATGCTTTGAGTCTGAGTGACTTGAGGGTCAGGTACAGGAGTCTCCCCTGACTGAAGGTTAGCAGGTTGTGCCTCCGAGGAAGGTGCTTTGGTTTGGCTACAGACAAGGAGAGCAGTAGAGAGTACCATGACTGCCTGGCCCAGTCTGGGGCTATCAAGATCACTGAAGCTGGCTGGGACCTGAGTTTGAGTAGCACTCTGTATACCAGAGGGAATGCATACAGGTGCCTCCTTGACCAGTCCAGAACCAGAGCATCCAGCAGTATTGTTCCCCACACTGGGGGTCTGCAACAATACTGTGGCAGGTGGTGACTCTCATAGGATGCAGAGATCTATCTCTGAGGTGCCCCACCTCCTGAAAATCACCTCTACCACTTGTCTGTTCAAGGTCCATTCATGATGGGCCTGGTTTATCCAACTCAGGGCATCTGCTAGGGTACTGTTCTTACCTGGCAGATGAATGTCCTGAAGAGAAACTCCTTGAGAGTAGGCCAGAGTCCAAATTCTCATAGCTTCTGTGCAGAGAGGATCCAACCCTGTTCCTCCCTGCTTGTTTATGTAGTACACGGTGGTGGTACTGTCTGTTCTGACCTGTACCACCCTTCCCCAAACTAGTGGTGTGAAGGCTTGGAGTGCCAGGAACACTGCCCTGTGGTCCAGCAGGTTTATGTGCTGGAGAGATTCTGCACTGGACCAAGTGCCATGAGTAGTGTGATCCCCTAGGTGGGCACCCCACCCTAGTAGTTATGCATCTGTTGCGAGAATCACTGACGGGAGCTCTTTTTGAAAGGGAACCCCTTTTCTGAGGTTGGCTTCCTCTTTCCATCACTGAAGGGTGAGGAATAATGTTTTTGTTACTGTTGTTGCATTTGGTGAAGACCCTGGGAGCTGAAGACAGGCCGAAGGGCATGGCTCGGAACTCGAAGAGGAACCCCTCCGCTCGAAAGAGAAGGAATCTCCGATGTGACGGACGGATAGGGACGTGAAAGAACGCGTCCTGCAGGTCCAGAGAGCAGAACCACACGCCGTGTTCCAGGGATGGTATTATCTGAGCCAGAGTGACCATCCTGAAGGTTCGAGACCTTAGGAACTTGTTCAGGTTGTGAAGGTCGAGAATGGGGCGCCAGCCCCCCGTCTGTTTCGGAACCAGGAAGTACCTGGACACAAACCCCGGGTCTGAGGGAGGGTCTGCCATCTCCTTGATCACCTCCTTTTGGAGGAGGAGAGCGATGTCGGCCCGAAGAGCCGACAGTGAGGCTGCGGACCCCGAGGCCCCCCGAGGTGCGACGGCTCTGAAGGGCGGGGCCTGCTCGAATTCTAGAGGCAAGCCTTTTCCCACCACCTCCAGTACCCACCTGTCCGTGGTAATAATGGACCAGGCGGAAAGGAAGTGCGGGCCGTCCCCCCAGGGGAACCTGGGATGAGGTGACGGGGTTGGGGGCGACACCCTCAGCCCATCACTGGGCAGGCTTGGAGGAGGAACCGGCCGAGGGACCTCCTGGGCCTTACCTCCTGCTTCCTGTTGGAGAAGCTCTGGGCTTGGTTTGGGATGCCAAGCTCGAGCCTGCTGGCCCTGGCGTTGCTGGGCCGGACGGGCCATGGCTGAGAAGGAAGAAAGGGCTTAGGCTGTGCTCTGCGGCCTTTGTCCTTCTGAGCGGAAGAGACCGAAACCAAGGTAGCATTGACCCCCTCGATCCTCTGCAGGTGACCTTCCACCCCAGGGCCGAAGAGGTCAGTCCCCAAGAAGGAACATCCACCAACTTGTGCTGGGTATCTGAAGTAAAGGTGGATATCCTCAGCCAAGCCGACGACGCAGCACTCTGGCCGCCACAGACCTGGCACATGAGTCCCCAATGTCTAAAGCAGTCTGGAGCTGCTGCTTGGCCACTGCCCTGCCCTGGTCCCTGCACCTGCCTGACCGTGGTCTGCAGATCCGCGGGAAGATGAGGAGCGACCTGTCCAGGAAGCCCAACAGGGCATGAGAAAAATGTGCCATGAGGGCGGCCGAACTGGCCTGGCGAGCGAGGGAGGAGGCGCAGCATAGACTTTTCGCCGCGGCATAGTCCATTTTCTTGGACTCCTTGTCGGGAGGTTTGTCCACATCCCTAGCGCTCTCGGCACGCCGAAACACACTGTCGGTAACCAACCCTCCGCCAAGGGGTGTTTCAAAAACCGACAGGGAACCGGGGACCGGATATTTTTGGCCATCCTGGCCAAAGGCGCAGGACAGGAAGCAGGGCACTGCCAGAGCTCCAAGGCCGACTCACTATGCCCTGCCACCGGAAAGGCTCCGTAGGGGAATCCCTCGGGTCCAGAATCTCCGTGGAGGATACCTGGCCTGATGAACGGGTTCAAGCTACATCCCGTGGACTCCGGATGAGCTGAAGCAATCCTAGGAAGGGCGATGTCCACCCACTCGTCCTCCTGAGGACTCAAGTCCACTCGCTGGAGAAAAGGGAGGAATCATCCTCGGACTCGGAAGAGTCCTCAAAGAGCTGCCTCGGGCCTGAGCCACCCTCCACCTGCCGAGGTCTATCGGGAGTGAGGGTGACAGACAGCCTATGGGGCAGTACCCAAGCCGACCGAGAATTTTTGGTCGGAGTCCAACTAACGGCTGTGGAGGCGGAGGTTCCACCAGAATCGGTGGGGCAGCTGGAATTGGCCGAACAACTGGCCTGGGAACAGGCTCCTCGGCTAGAACGAGGGGTTGTTTCGGCCGCTCCGGTGACAGCCACTTGATGGTCGGGGAAGACGCACGGCGCCGGCTTATTCCCGGTCAGAAGGAGCTGTTGCCACATGAGTTCCTCATTCCTCCGACGCAACATGCGCCGCCTCTCCTCATCCGGGAGGAGGAAGACGAGACGGCGACGCGCTTGCGGGTGCGAGACCGAGACGCGCTTTGCCGGCGGGATCGGCTTGACCACGGCGTCGAGATCGAGAACCTCGGCTAGGCCGAGGACAGCGGGAGGTGTCGGGGAAGCGGCACTCCCCTCGGTTCGACGATTCAACCAAGGCCCGGAACCGGAGGCACAGCCGAGCCGACGGGATCCTCAACTCTCACCGGGAGAGGGATTCGGCTTCTCCAGCCGACAACCCGTCCAACGGGTTAGAAAAATCTCGACCGCATCGGCGGTAGTCTCAGTCAACTGGCCTGGCGAGGACACCGTGAAACCAGTGGCGAAGCGAGTGCGACGAAGTCGACTGACCCGACAACTTCGAGGAGAGGATCTTTCCCGCTCCCAAGGCGTCGGCGGTGAGACTTACCTTGTCTCTCTTTTGGAGCCGAGAAAAAGGTCCAGAAGAGTTGGACCCTCACCTTTGTCGAGAGGGTCAGACAAAGCTCCTTAAAGAAGCCGAATAAGAGGCACCGAGAGATAGCGGGACAAATGCAGCAGCAGGTAGAAGCGGCCCCGCCGCCCCTCCTCTTCGAGGCGATCATCTGCTCGAGCTGATCCGCCCGAGCCGCCGCCCATGGACACCGCCCGACCGGGCCTCTTTTGACTTAACGGAGGAAATCTCTCTTCTCGGGGCGCCCCAGTTGTAAGCAGGCAGCACAGTCTTCGAGGGCGTAGGCGAAAGGAAGAGCACAGGTCGCAGCCCTGCGGGTTGTGCTCAAGGCCCAAGCTTTAAGCGCGCGTGGAGTGCGGATCCGTCCGAGACATTTTCTGATATCTTAGGGCATCTCCGGAAACCGAGCCGATTTGTCCATCAGCCGCGAGGGAGAGAAGACCGAAGTGTTTTTAGCAAAAACTTTTCAATTTCGAAAATTCAAAGAATTAGGAACCAGTCTTATATGCAGAGCGTTAAGGAGGGAACCTGAGCTTCCAAGCGGTAAGGAAGATCTGGCGTCATGGGGCGGAGCCGAGAGTTTTACCACCCGGGTGGGTGGGAGGAGCCAGCTTGAAGACCTTCCGGCAAGATTTAAAGCGGCAAGGATACCTGCCAGACAGTGTGGATGAACAACATATCCATGTCCCTAGAATGTTTTTGTTACTAGGACCAGCTCTGAGAGACAGAGAATCCTTTCTTTCATACCAATGAGCTCTTAGGTGGAATTGGATGTCTCTCATCTGGAAGCTGAAACCTAGAACTGTGCCAGTGGCGTCTGCCATGTGGCCCAGTAACTGTAGAAACTGTCTTTCAGTTTTTGGTTTGTTTAAGCTGAAGAAGCCTGCCATCTGCAGGATACTTTTTTACCCTGTCCAGAGGTAGGTAAGCCCTGCCCTCCTGGGTATTCAGTTCTGCTCCTATGAACTGCAGCACTTGCGCAGAGAGAAGGACTGACTTTTTGAGATTTACCAGGAAACCCAAGGTCTCCAAGAGTCCTAGGGTTAGCTGCAGATGTTCCTCTACCTGTTGAGGGGATTTTCCCACTACCAACCAGTCGTCCATATAGGGGAACTCTGTGACACCTTGCCTTCACAGGTGTGCCACGACCACTGCCAGGCACTCTGTGAACACTCTTGGAGCTGAAGTGAGACCGAAAGGCAGGGTTGAAAACTGGTAATGACCTGAAGGGAGTCTGAACCTGAGGCACTTTCTGTGAGACTCCCTTATGGGTGTGTGGAAGTAAGCATCTTTTAGGTCCAGGGATGCCAACCAAATCTCCTTTTTGGAGAGCTGACAGGATCAGTGATAAGGTTACCATTTTGAACCTTGGCTTTAGTAAGTGCCTGTTTAGCACTTTTAGGTCTAGGATAGGCCACCACTTACCATTCTTCTTTGTTATGAGAAAATATCTTGAGTAAAACCCCTTTCCCTTTTTCTGTGGAGGCACAGATTCCACTGCTTTTGCCAACAATAGGTTTCGAACCTCCTTTTCCAACAGCTTTCTTTCTGCGTTGGAAGCTGGTTTGAACACTCTGGTTCTTAGAGAGGGAAGGGATTTGAAGTTTAGGGACAAACCCTGACTCACTACTTCCAAGACCCACTTGTCTGTGGTGATCTGTTTCCAAGCCTGGAGAGAGTGAATCAGTCTGCCCCCTACTGAAAGTGGGGAGGCAGCCTGGGAGAACAAGTCAGGGGCCCTGCTTTGCCTGGGGCTGACAGTGGAAACCACGCCTGGAACCCCTTCTGCCCCTGCGCCCTGAAGTACCCTTGCTGAGGGTATTGTTGCACTTGGGGTACAGCCATGGCCTGATAAAAAGGCCTGGAATACGGGGAAGCCTTTTCCTTGGCCGAGTGCTTCTATAAGTGGCCTTGTACTTGTCTACTTTCTTCATATAGGCTTCTGTGCAAGTTCCAAAGAGGGAACTACCCTCAACTGGGAAATCTAGAACCTTATTCTGAGTGTCTTGAGTAAGGCTTGTGGTTCTTAACCAGGCAAACCTTCTCTGTGCAGTTATACTGGCCATCCATCTGGCTGCAGTGTCATTGGTGTCTGCTGCCATCTGAAATTGATATTTGGCAACTTCTAAGCCATATTTAGCAGCCTCAGCAAGGTCTGCTGAAAGACTGGAAGGAGCCTTATCTGCCATAGCCACAACAGATTGCCAGAGGGATTTTTTGGTATTGGGCTGCATAAGCCTGGAAATTAGCCTGTCTCATGGCTAAAGAAGCTGATAAGTAGCCCTTTTTGGTCATACTCTCTATCTTTCTAGAATCCTTCTCTGGTGGTTGAGAAGCAAGAGGTACTTTTGCCTTGTCACAGGCTGCAGCTTGTACCAGCCCCTGGTGGTCAGGGTGGGAGAATAAAAATTCAGCCCCTTCCCTGTCTAGCTGGTACTACTTGCCCAACCTTTTATCCAAAGCAGGGACAGACCCAGGTGTCTGGAGGAGTTTTACCAAATCCCTTTTAAAAAACTTATTTATGGGAAGCAGTAACTTTTTGGTGGGTGTTAACCCCATCATTTCCAAGTACTCTGCCTCCTCCTCTTCTATCACCTCAGTGGTAGAGACATCCAGAGCATCCACCATTTTCTGAACAAAACAAAAATGGGATTAATAGTCCTCTGAGATGACCAGTGAGGTGAGCCAAACTCTTGCTCAGGAGAGACTTCATGCTCTATAGGCTCCCCCTCTTCCTACTCTTCATATTCCCTATAAGCTTCCCTGACCTCATGAAGGAAAAGCTGGGTTGACTCAGCAGGGGTCTGAACTGTAGACTACTGTCCAGCAGGCAGCAGCCCCTGTAAGGCCTGCAAGACCTTAAATGCCTGTGCAATCTCCAGTGGAGTAGGCATGTTTATAGCCACACCATAAGTACCCAGAGGCTGATCAGCAGGGATTCTGTGTGCTTTGTTTTCTTGGTCTTTTTCAAAGGAACCGGAGAGCTAGCTGGTTCAGCAGGCCTTTTTGTGATGGCCTTTGCACCCATATCAGGGGTAGTAGCTGTGGTTTCTGTGGTTTCACCCACAGCCACTGAGGGTGTCAGCTGGTCAGAGCCTGAGGTACCCATAGGTGGAGGCAATTTCTTTTTAAGCCTTTCCAAGGTTTTTCATGCATTTTTTCTGGAAAGGTCTTGCAGATTTCACAATCAGTTTTCAAATTATCATAGCCAAGGCAGACAACATAAGAAGTGTGTTTATCTGCTTTGGCAAAAACTTCTCCACACTCTGTGCAGTTTTTGAAACCGGGTTCACCCGTCTTTTTCTTAGGTTTTTCAGACATTTTTGCAAAAAGAAACCTAAAAACCACAACTGCGTACAAATTTAAACTTTTTAATGTAAAACTGTTGGTTGTGGTCGGTTCAGTAACCGATCGGAACTGGGAACCAAAGGAAAAGGAACCGGGATTTAGTGGTTACAGAAAAACAATTTTAAATAGACGATTTACTTAAAATAAAGGAGTTTCTGTAGGAAAACTCCACTAAGGACCAAAAAAATCCTCGGTTCTCCACCGGTTATCCCGAACCGAGAGAAACCGAGAAAAATAAGCAAACAAACTAAAATAAAGCTAATGGTTAACTACAAACAAGAGATAAGGGCAGCAAATGGAAATAAAATAATACTTATATGCTATTTTATAACTTTCACAGCGAGATGATGAGGAGAGGATCTCCGAGCGTCTAGTCTTGACAGGCGGAGAGAGAAATCTGAGGGTTAGAATTTAGGCAGTTGATAGGTAGCAGCATTTGAAAAAGTGGCACGAGCCGATGATTCCATCATTAGCATAATGTTCCATCTCCAGGCAGATCTGACTTAAAGGCATACTGCATAAGAGTTAGGAATATTGGAGTATTCCCTGAGGTTAGAATTATTTTGCGTATTTTACTAAAAGTAGAAGAAGCAAGGAAACAAGATGGCAGCTGGAGTTCTTGTATATTTTGAAAAAAATGAGAATGATTTAGGCCGTCCACACTACCCTTGAAAAATTCCTCTGTAATGTTACAGAGTGCCTAAACCATTACCGTAACAGTTTGCATTTACACTGGTAACGTTACAGAAGGCGTTTTCAAAACCGTTACGGAAACCTGTTGTGAGGTAGTTTCAACAATGGTTTCAGTAACGCTTTCGTTACTGTAACGCTACTTCAGTGGCAATGTAAATACCACCGCTTAGGCCTTTCAGCCTCCCAGCATACCTTCATACATTGTGTCGGCATTGCAATGCAAGTTGGGAGGTAAACAGAGGCAACCCAGGAAGTAAGGAGCAACGTGGATCATGAGTAGCATTTTTTTTAAAGTTAGTGGCAATGAGCAGCATCAAGACAGTGAAGTAGTGAAGTATTGCCCCATACCTCGTATAATGCACTAAACTGAGTTAACTGCCTGCACTTCTAAAACTTCTGTGCTGCACAGACGACCTGTGGCAGTGTATTGTTGTGCCCGAAGCTAGCAGCCTAAGTAGGATCCACTACGAAGTAGCCTTTTTGCTTTGCTCCATTCAGCTACTCTCTTGAACAGTTTATTGTGGATAAAGCTCATCCTGCCTCTGGATTTCTCGTCACAGGAGTAGGTCCAATCAGAGCTCGCTAGTGCAAGGGGGAATACTGTACCAGCAGCATGCTTGTTGGGTACTATCACCACCAACTGCATCATGGGATGTGCCCTACTCTACACTAGGGGTGTGTCGATAATAAAAGTTTGATGATACGATAACCATGATGAAAGCATCGTGATAACCTTGTTATCGTGATAATTTTGCCACTTGTGCAACAATGCTGGCAAAACTATTTAAATTCTATGTTTTTACATAATTTATATATGACTCTTTCAAGCAATGCTATGCATTTATGCCCATAATTTGAAGTCTTTCTTGTAAAATAATGCAGAGTGTAAAATATTTAAAAAAAAAATTTGTATTGTTTCACAAAATCTCTAAGTTCTACACAAAGAGGGTGGTGGACGCATGGAACGACCTTCCTGAGGGGGTCATGGGGTCAAAAACCGTGGGGAATTCAAGAATGCATGGGACAGACATAAGGCAATTTTGGTGGTAGGTAGGAGGAAGTAAGCTGCTGAATAACTAGTATCTGCAGCTTATTCAATAGGTAGGGAAATGGGCAGACTGGGTGGGCCAAGCAGTCCTTATCTGCTGTCAGAGTCTGTTTCTATAAAATTGCTTACCTTTTTTACATAAAAATTCAATTAATACATGTGTTATACACACAGGGCCAGATATTCAGACTGTGCCGGGCAGTGGCGCAAGCCTGGGAGCAGCGCAACTGGGCTGCGCCGGGGCCAGGACCAGGCGATATTCAACAGTGATGCGCCATGGCGCAGCACCATTGAATATGGCAAGGTTGGCGGACATACTGTGCCAGCGCAAGCCACAGAGAGGGAGCACGGGGATGCACCAGCGCAAGTGCCGTTCCGCTAGGTGCATCACCAGTGATATTCAGCCGGGGGCATGCAAATGAGGCCATAATCTATGCAAGACACAAATGGGGCCATTTGCATGTCATTATGGCCCGATCTGCATGCGTTGGGCGTCCTGGCGAAATGCACCTAGTGCCCTGCCAAGCTGCTGTCATCGGAGGTTGGCTCCCTGGTGACTATTGTAGCCTCCCCCTCCTGTATGCCTGATTGTGGGCTGTAGTAATAATACAGATTACCCTGGTGGTCTAGTGGACCCCCTCCCTCCCCGAATGCCCAATCGCAGGCTGTAGTATGAATACAAGTTACCCTGGTGGTCTAGTGGATCCCCCTCCCTCCCCGTAAGCCCAATCGCGGGCTGTAGTAATAAGAGAAATCAACCTGGTAGTCCAGTGGTACCCACCTCCCCACAGAGGCCCCCCGGCCACCCAGCACCCCCCTATCAGCGGGTGGCACCCTGCCCGCATATTGCCTGGCTGTCTGCCGAATGACAGCCTACAGTATGATCTGTATGCCTATTGGGCCACAGTGTAGACCAATGGGCTTGCAGACCATACTGTACTACACAGGACCAGATATGTGAATGAACGCGTTGGTACTAGACCACCAGGGTAATCTATGTTCATACTACAGCTCGTGATCGGGCATACAGGGAAGGAGGGGGGTCCACTAGACTATCAGGGGTGGTCCGGGTGCTTGTGGATGGTGTTCCTGCTGGGCGGGTGGCCACCCACGGCTGGGGGCTGTTGTGTTGTACCTTGCAATACAGCCGCCCACCTGTGGGTGGCCAGCATTTGAGCTTATTATTTACGGCTCAACTTTGAGCACCAGTGTGGGCGCATGTAGGGGTTGCGCCAGCATATGCGCCACACATCCCGGGCTGAATATCAGGATGTGCCGCATATGCATGGGCACGCCCCTTGCATATGCTCTGCATATATTACCAATGCACCCCTGTGCATCGCGAGTTTCGCCGTGCAACCTGCCCCTTTGAGATTGTGCGCGGGGCACATTGGGGGGAGCCAGATGCAACCCCTTTGACTATCCCGGCCACAGAGTATGATACATTTTAAAATGTGAAGGAGCAAATATTTTTACTTGCTTGTTTAAAGAGTGCCTTTCCCGGATTTTTCTCCTTGCCTGCAAAATCATCAGAAGACTCCCTTACCTGACTGGGAGTTCCTGCGTAGTAGATGAAAATTTTTCTCCTTAGCCCCCAAAGGAAAAAAGGGATTGTATTTGCTCCCTAGGGGGGTTAGCCACTTGATCCCTTCCACTTCCCGATCGTCAATGTCATCCCCATGCTTCCTTGTTTTGTGAGGTCATTATATGCCTAGTGCAAGGATGCGCATGCTCCATGCAAGTTTACGGGGTGACATTTTAAGACTTATTTTTACAATTTTAACCCGACTTGTAGTACAAATCAGTACTCAAGTGTTCAAGCAACACAAGCCTTGTTACTTTTGCTAGATCAGGGTGGAACCTTGGATGTAGCCTGCCTAGATTTCAGTAAGACCTCCAACACCATTCAACATAGGAGACTCCTAAACAAGCTGGGCAGCCTGGGAGTGGGTCCAAAGGTAGTAAACTAGGTAAGAAATTGGTTGGGGGATAGATGACAGAGAGTGGTGGTAAACGGAGCTTACTCAGAGGAAGAGAGGGTGACCGGGGTGCAACAAGGATCAGTAATGGGACTGGTCCTCTTTTTAATGTCTTTTATTAGCAACATTGCAGAGGGGCTAGAAGAGAAGATATGCCTTTACTGCAGATGAACAAAGATTTGCAGTACAGTAGACACTCCGGGGCAGGTGTGTGTGTGTGTGTGTGTGTAAAAATGAATAGAGATCAAAGAAAGCTGGGGAGTGGTCAAAAGTGTGGCAACTAGATTTTATGCTAAGAAATGCAAAATCATGCACTTGGGGCAAAGAAACCCAGGGCAGAATACAAGATGGGAGGGTAGTGATACTGATGGCCACCAAGCAGGAAAGAGACCCGAGGTAATCATATCTGACAACCTAAGGCGGCCAAACAGTGTGACAAGGCAGTGGGGAGAGCTAGTGGGATGCTAGGGTGCATAGGTAGGGGTATCACCAGCAGAAAGAGGGAGGTGGTGATACCACAGTATAAAATCATCAGCAAGACCTCACCTAGAGTACTTTGTCCAGTTCTGGAGACCACATCTCCAGAAGGACATAGAGTAGAGGCAGTCAAGAGGAGGGCAACTAAAATGACGCAGGGCCTGCATCAAAAGTCCCATGAGGGGAGGCTAAGGACCTCAATATGTACACCCTGGAGAAAAGGGGGGGAGGGATATGATGGAGACCTTCAAATGCCTCATGGATATAAATAGGGTACATGAGGGAAGCAGTTTTCAGAAAAAAGGTGCTCAAGAAAAAGGGGTCATGCTCTGATGCTGGAGGGGGTAGATTCAGGGGAAATGTGAGGAAGTACTTCACAGAAAGAGTGGTGAATACCTGGAAAAGCCTCCCAGTAGAGCTGGTCGGGGCAAAAACTGTAATGGGATTCAAGATCGCATAGGACAGGTATAAGGGAACCTTACTGGCTAGGAAAGGGAGGGTAAAGCTGGAGATCAAGTAGGGTCTGCGATATCACATTAGGTAGGGGAAAATGGGTAGACAAGATGGGCCAAGCACTACTTATCTGCCACTGTTATGTAAGTAAGTTGATTGGTGCACACAGCTCCCCCAATTTATTTTTCCCATCCCTTGGGCTGGCACACATGCAATGGTGTGAGTATGTGACATACATACTCGGCCCCTGAACCCAGTCAGAAGGCTGTTACTGCTGCATTATCCAGCCTCCCCAAGACTGCGATCAAGCAGTGATTTACTCTGTCCCCTCTCCTCAAAGAAGGAGAGCCATTGCTGGCCTGGTGGTGCTGAGGGTTGAGGCACTGGATGCCCCACCGGCGACCCAGGTTCAGAAATGAGCTCGGGTCACTGGGGGGGGAGGGATCGAACGCCCAGAGGACTGCTCTCCTCTCTCAGGGGAGGAAGGACATGTACCGCTCATTGATTGCCCTCTGGCAAATGGCTGGAGGGCAGTATGGGTCAGGAGGCACACGCCGATGTCATGACATCTGAGGGAGGGGAGACGGGAGAAAACAGGTAGGCTCAATGATGGCTCCTGGCATCTGTGGGGGTCAGTCCTGGCAATCTGGACTGGGTCTCTGGGGGGGGGGGGAGAAAGTGCCGGTCACCTCTCTCCTTGTCCCGCTGTGGGGGGCAATCCATGGTCAACTGGCTGGGGCCAGCAATATGGGGATATCGGGAGCCGGAGGGGTGATTCTCCTCATGAGGGGAGGCCGCAGCTCCTGCCAGGGGCTTCCCGCAGGGATAATAAAATCTGAATGAAAAAGGAGAGTCGTCAATGGATGCTCAGTCCTCCTTCATGCAGTTAGCCCTCAAGTGACCCAGGTCTATTCCTGAACCTGGTTTACCAACATGGCAACAGGTGAGGTGCCCAGGCCCTTAAATCTCCACGCCACATGGCCAGCACTGCATTTCTTATTTTAAGGAAAATTAAAAAAAATGTGATAGGAGGATGGTGGGGAATCAAGAATCATGGCTGCACCTGGAAAGGGATGTGCTGCTGATAAAGCAAGCTGAGGTGCTGTACCACTATATATCGCAGTATATCGTGCTGCATGATAACCGCAATAATGTTTTTTTACAATGATACATTATCGTCAGTGGTAATTATCATGATATATCATCATATCATGTTATCGTGGCATCCCTACTCTACACAGGATGGAAACAGTTACAGAATCATTCACAGTGTGGGCAGGCTGTAACGTTTTCAAAATGTTACAGATTTTTCAGGTGTAGTATGGACAGGGCCTTAGTGTTAGGGCTGGTGTACTGAGCAGGGATTGGTCAGTGTGGAATGTCAATCAGATACAGATGCTGATGACGTACCCAAGTGGAAAATAACCTTAAGTGATACATCGAAGTGAAAAATAAATCATTTATTTCCATTTTGGTAACTCACTGATGTAAAGAATAAATTTATTTACAGGAACTGGTACTACATAATTGTATACATCATGTTATTTTAGTTTCAAAGAAATAAATACTGGGGCCGGCCCGGTGGCGCACAGGGTTGAGGTGCTGGACACCACCCCTCGCGGCATGCCGGTCACCCGGGTTTGGGAATCAGCCCAGGCCATCACCGGTTGGCACCGGGGGAGGGCGGAGTTGGATGGAGCTGCCGGCAGGCAACTCTCCTCTCCAGGGGTGGTGAAGTGGCATCCCTCGGCTAATGGCTGCCTCCTGGTGGAGGCCAGGAGACAGCTCAGGCTCCAGGGTGCCAGGCATTAGGCCAATGGGATGGGCGGAAGGGGGTCATTACCGGGGCTGTAAGGCACATGTGCGCCTCCACGTACATGCATCCGTCTCCTGGGGACCTCAGGAGAAAATGGAGGAAAAACCACCGGCGATAGGATGCCAATTGACTCCCTGTAGGAGCCGCTCCTGGGCCGGGCATAAGGTAAGCCCCTGTTATTCTGGGGGACGGGGCTGGGGGAGCCGATCAGATGGGGGCCGTCGGTGAGGGGGCGGAAAAACAGAAACAACAAAAAAGAAAAGAAAAAATTACTCACCGTAGGAATGCTGATTCTTCTCAGGGATCCCTTGCTATGCATACACTTAAACATCATTTTCCTGGGAAAGAGTGGTGCCTCGGAGACAGAACCTTATACTAATGATGGAACTTAGAATGAAGGTTCAGATTCTGTACTGTGGTTATGCTTCACTCTAGCTTCCAATGGCATATTTGTCTCCATAGCTAGAGGGAGCTGTGACTACTAAAACCAGCCAAATGGCAACCAAAACTTTCTAAAAAAATGTTTTAATTAATTTTGAAAACACCAAACAAATTTAAAGGAGACATTGTGGAAAATATTTAAGAATAGTGAAAAATATGTAACTGGCCACATTTTACAATTGTCAAGTAACTGCAACAGTAATGCTCAAGCAAACTTAATGAAAATAACTGCTATTTTCAGGTTCTGGAAGGGGAAGCAGGGTTAGGGAGTATTACTATAGTGAAGGATCCTTTAGAAGAAACATCATCACTAGGGTGAGTAATTTTTTCTTCTAGTCCCAGGAATCCCTCATTGATGTTTACACTTACTGTAAGCAGACTCTCCAGCAGCACCTTGGGAGGCATGGTCCAGAACCTACTTAGGAAAAAGGTTCTGCAAGACAGAAGTTCCAAAGCTGGCATCCCTTTTATACTATATGTCCATACAACAGTACTTTGTGAAGGTGCACACTGTTTTCCAGGTAGCTGCTTTGTAAATGTCCAACAGTGGGATGCCCCTTGTGGATGCCACAAAGGCAAAGGTACCTCTTGTGGAATGTGTCCTTTGGCCTCTGGGGTATCTTCCCAGCTTTTTCATAACAGAACTGTATGGAAAAGACTAGCCAGTGAGACACAGTCCTCTTGGTTGCTGATTTACCTTTTCCTACCTCACCACAGGTAACAAAAAACTGGATGCCCTGAAACCTTACATCCTTTCTTCAATTCGGGTAGATGCCCAGTACTTGTTTCAGATCCAAGCAACACAATTTCTGTTCCCCTTTGCTGGAGTACTCAGGGTAAAGTACAGGAAGGGCAACTGACTGATTCAGGTGGAAGGCCGATACCACCTTAGGCAGGAACATACTATCAGTTCTAAGGACTACCTTGTCCATGTATAAGATTATGTAGTTTGGTTTTGTGCAGAAGGCTTGCAGCTTGCTTACCCTCCTGGCAGATGTCATGGCAATCAGGAAAATGATTTTCCATGTGACATATTTTAAGTCAGCAGTAGCCAGAAGCTTGAAGGGGGCCTCCATCAGCTAGGCAAGACAGATGTTCAGATTCCATGGGGGGATGGGTCCCTCACAGGTGGGTATAGGTAACTGAAGCCTTTATAAAACCTTTTGAAAGTAGTTTGAGGTCAGTGACTTCCCCTTGCCTGCTGATGAGTGGGCTGACACTACTGCTAGATGTACCCTTAATGTTGCTGGCTTCAGGCTTAAGGATTGCAAGTGTACCAGGTATTCCAGGACTATAGGTAATCCTGACTACATCGGGATTATCTTTCAGGGAGTACACCAGTATGAGAATCTCTTCCATTTAGAGTAGGCTTTCCTGGTTGCTGGTTTCCTGGTAACTGTAAGCACATTCAGGACCTCCTCTGACAGATTCAATCCAGAATACTCTAGCTCTTCAAGGACCATGCTCTCAGGTGCAATGTCCGATGAATGTTAGTCTGCCCTGAGATGCAGTCAGCAGATTGTAACTCAGTGGCAGGCTGACTGGATTCTTGCTAGACAGGGTCAGGAGCACTGAGTACCAGGCCTGCCTGGGGCTATCAGGATCACTGTTGCTGGCTCTCTCCTAAACTTTAGGAGTACTCCCTGTATGAGTGGGAATGGTGGGAAGGCATAAAGAAATCTTCCTGTCCACTGCAAGACCAGGGCATCCTCTGGGACTGTGTCCTTGGCTGGTGGCCTGCAACAAAATTTTGAGAGCTGACTGTTCTCCTAGCATGCAAACAGGTCTATTTCTGGAGTGTCCCAGCTTCTGAAAACCATGGTCAGAATCTGTTGGTTCAGGGGCAGTTTGTGGCTTCCATGACTGATTCTGCTTAGGGAGTCTGCCAGGATGTTATTTTTGCCTGGCAAGTGTACTGCTGAGATCTCTGTATCTAGAATAAGCCAGGTCCCAGATCCCCATTGACTCTGTGCAGTCTTGAGGATCTTGTATTTCCCTGCTTGTTTATGTAGTACATTGCTGTGGTGTTGTTAGTTCTGATCTGGACAGACTGACCTCGCAGCTGGAAGAAGACCTGCATTGCTAGGAATACTGTCCAGAGTTCCAGGAGACTGATGTGTTTCTGGGTCCCTTGCAGATGCCAGATGCCACTTACTGTGAGAATATCCAAGCAGGTACCCAACCCAAGGAGTGAAGCATCTCTTGTGAAGATACTTGCTGGGGATCGCTGAAGAAAGGGAATACCCTGTCTGAGGTTGCTTTCTACCTTCCACCACTCTAGTGCCCTGATCAACGCTTTTGTTACTGGCACTAGTTTTGAGAAGGCATCCCATCTTTGAGACCAGTGATCTCTCTCAAGTGGTACTGAATGTCTATCATCTGAAACCTGGACCAAGGGACTACAGCTATGGACACAGCCATGTGGCCCAATAGATGAAGAAAATCCCTTGCAGGCCTTGGCTGGCCCACTGTGAAGGATTCTGCAGTGGCAATCAGGACTGATACCCCCAAGGAAGGATGGCTTTCCCCTGTAGGGTATCCAGTTCTGCACCTATTGGCCCTGTCCACACTAGAGGGAGTTTTTAAAAAAAATTTTATTTCCGTGTCTGAGCACGGCTGTCGGAGTGTCCACACTGTGCTCCAACACCATGCCTGCCTGCTTTGAGTTCCCAGGCATGATTACGGCAGAATCACAAAGCTTGCAGTGCCACAATGCATGTTGGGATACTCGCAACAGGTCCCATTAATGGATCGGGATAAAAATGGTACCATGCTGTATGGGAGCTCACTGCAAGCTCAATGATGTAAATCCTCCCTTTTTCCTCATGGCTGCATTGTAATAGCCACATAAGAGTTATGGAGGTTGTCTTAAACCGTGTTACAGCACGGTTTGCTTTCACACTACTGTTAGCACGGTTTAAGGCAACCGTTTTGGTCTGAAACCGTGCTCGAAACCAGCTCCGATCAGATTTTGAGCATGGTTTTTGAACATGGTTTGTAGTACAGTAAAAGCATGCTACAGTGTGGACACGAACTGTGTTTGCCATTCTTGTAACTTTACCAACTGCCAGTAACGTTACAAGAACTCCAGTGTGGACAGGGCCATGAAGTCCAGCACCTAGACAGATTCTGTTTGGGACTCAAGAATGTTATCTCTCAGCTATTCTAAGCCCTAATGGAGTGCATGCAGGACTTTGTATGAGCCAGCCGGGCTCATTTTGGGCTGCGGTGATTTATCCTTCAGTCTTTATCTGAAGCAGCTGCCGTATGACACTTGCCCAGTTTCCTCCAGCTGGGAGGGTGGCTGTCTTGTGGGCACAGCTACCTTACAGCAATGTGACTTTCAAACTGCCACTCAAGACTGTGATCTTTCAGCTGTTCCAGCCTTGATACCAGAGTGCATTCAAGACTCTGTGTGAGCCAGTTGGGCTAATATTGGGCTGCAGTGATTTATCTTTTGGAACTTTATTTGAAGCAGCTATTGTGTGACAACTGCCATGCTTCCTCAAATCAGGATGGTGGTCATCTTGTGGGCAGAGCCACTCTTCCCTCATTTAAGGACTCCTTACTAGTGGTTCTAATGCTTAAGGGATGTAGCTAAAGGGCATCATGGAGTTTGCCTAGAGATAGCTGCTGGCTGACCACGCTGTTTCCCTGGGCTTCAATACTGAAATCCTCTCTAGACTAATGATTTTGATTTACATGACTTGTATTTATCCTATTAATGTGCTAGTTTTGCTTTGTTTATGTGCCTACATTTCTAGTTATCCTAGCAGGCAGTATAGTGCAGTGGTTTAAGGTTCTGAGCTGCAAATCCGGTGATATCCAGCAGACCAGACCTGGGTTTGAATCCCACAGCTTCCACTTGCATACTGTGTGACCCTGAGCAAGTCACTTAACTTCCCTGTGCTCCCAGGTTGCTCCTGTAAAAAAGCTTTCAGCTTAGTGTGCTACTCCTAGTAAAAAATTTCCTATTTGCATATTCCCTCATTTTTGCTAAATCTACTAGGCTTAAGGGAAAGAGGAAAGTACTTAACCAGGAAAGAGGAAAAATATAAGAAGTCTGAACACTGCATATCCACACTCCAGAAAAACCTTATTCACCCTTCTAAATTCTGGAAGGTTATTCATGCTCTTTTCTCCCCTACAACTCAGTCCCCTCTCCCTGTTCTCAAGATAGGCAGTCTCTGACCCTGCTGCAGTCGCCTCATCTTTCAATTCCTTTTTCACCTCCTGTGCCCATTTACTCCTCCTCCCATTTTCGCTTCTTCTCATCCCTCTCTCTGTTATCCTCTTCCTGTCCTACTGCCCATTTCCTCCCTTTTTTCTTTTTCACCCACTACCTCTACTGATGCACTTAAGGCCCTCTTGGCTCTCAATACTCACAAGGACCCTAGATGTCTATCTCTCGCTGATCATGCCACTGCCCACCCTATTACCTATCTTCCCAACCTCTTTTTCTTCATGCCCTGTGTCCCGGACTCTTGGAAGTTGGCTACTGTCATTCTCCTTCCTAAAGGGGGTGACCTCTCCTCCCCTAGTAACTTCTGTCCTGTCTCTCTCCTTCCTACTCTAGCTAAACTCCAGGAACACCTTGTTCTCTCTCACCTCTCCCCATTTCTGGGCTCAGCCTCCTTCTTTACTCCTTTCCAGTCTGACTTTATAAAGTCACACTCCACTTTCACTTCTCTGGTTCACTTATACTATTCTCTCTGGCACTGATCAGGGCCCTATCACCGCCACCATTTTTGTCAACTTAGCCAAAGCTTTCACCACTGTAGCCCATCCCACTGTCTTGGCCAAGCTTAAGGAAGAAAGACTCTCAGCTTCCTCAGCTGAGTGATTCCCCTTCTACCTTAACAGCAGGACACAAGTTGTCTGTATTGGAGACCCCCTCCCATCAACTCACGCATCCCCCCCCCAAAGGGTCTGTCCTTGGCTCACTTCTTTTCTCCATTTTTCTAAATGACCTCCTGAATGCCTGCTCCTCTGTGTTCATTCATATGTATGCAAATAAATGGTACTCTTTTCCTCTTCCTTGTCTGCCCCGACCTCACAAACCAGCTTCAAATGGACTTTAACAATATCCAGCTTCAGTTCTGAGAAAATCAGTTCTCTCTCAATGCTGAGAAAACAGCCTTTTTGATTCTTGCCACCAGGAAGAGGCTTGCTAGAGTCTTCCCCCCTTCCCTCCTTTCATAACCTTGTGCAACTACTGAAGATGTCTCCTAATTCAAGCACCTTTACCTGTTCATGTGGATGCTATCTACAAGAACCTCTGCCCCAAGCCTGGGGCACTACACTGAAATAAGAGGAGCATTCCACTTCCTGCACGTAGAAAAATCCTCACTAATATGATTCTCCCCATTTTTAACTATGGAGGCACTGTTTACAGTGCTGCTCCAAAGACCACTTTAGCTAGACTGGACCCTCTCTTTCATGCCTTCTGTTATTTTGCCCTTAAGAAACCCAATTACTCACCATTGTACTCTGTAGTCTTCCCTCTTCCTCCCCTCTCTTGATGTCAGGCACCTTACCCACTGTGCTTCATCTCCAAATACTGGTTCAGCTCTCTCCAGTGTATTGCTTCTCCCCCCCCTTCCTCTTACTCACTTCACAATGCTTGCCCTTGCTCAAATGAAATCTACTACTGGCGAAGCCACCTTCTCGTTCCAGTACCCTAAATTATGTTGCTCTCTTCCACTTCCATTCACTCTGCTCCTTCCTTTTTATGTTTCCTTGCGCTTGCGCAAGAACTATCTTGTGGTAGAACGACATTTGAGAGTTGTGTCAGGGACGAGTCCAATGCAGAGCACTCTACAATGGGCTCAACCCTGACAGACCAATGACCACACAAGCAGCGAGTGACGGTGGTTGGAATTTCAGAGTGGGGAGGCTGTGACACTTGAAAGGGATAGAAGCACTCAAATGAGGGCTTCATTTCCTTTCATGTACATAATGCTGTCCATCCCGCTCCCTACGTTCCCTGTTCCTGCACTTGGCATCATGCAATGTAACCCTCCCGCTCCCTCCCACTGCGTGCTGCCTGCCCCACACCCTCTGTTCCCCCACCGGACTAGCAGTGATTTAATAAAACCCTCCTGCTTGCTCCCACTGTGTGCTGCCCGCCCCACATCCTCTGTTCCCCCAACCAGCATCCAAATGATCCCTCCCACTCCTTCCCACTACATGCTGCCCGGCCCACACCCTCCGTTCCTCCAGCATCCAAATTATCCAACCTACAGTGTGCTGTCTGCCCCACTCCCTCCATTCCCCGTGCCAACATCATTGCCCAATCCCCATTTTGGCATTATCTAAACTCCCTCTCCCCCTGGACACTGGGAAGCCCACTCCCAGTGTCCAGAAATAAACATTTATTTCCCTGTTAAAAAAAGAAAACTGTACTCCGATGTTTTTTTTAAAGCCTGAAAAAAAAGAAAAAGGTCCCTCATCGTGTCCCCCACGCCCCTCCTCCATCCCAACCTTCCCTCTGCATACCCACCTCCCCTTACCCCCATACTTACCCTCCGAGGTCAGCAGCTGCGATCTTCTGAGGACCGGAACACGTCTGCACTCTTCAAAGCTGAACTGTGAACTGGGGAATCAAAGTAAGCGCTGTATAATACCTGTCAACAGGGGTTTCAACTTATGTTGATATCTCAGCCATTTTTAGGAATTTTGACCCCAAATGTTTAACTTGGGGTTCTTGGGACCCCACCTTATGAACATTGCCACTGTAATTTCCTTACTCAGTGCAGAAAGGTGATTTCACGGTCGCTGCGCAGAATCACCTTTCGGAACCGAATAACGAAATGGCAGTGCCAGTTTTCATGAGGAGAGGTCCCAAAGAGCCAATGTTGAAAACCTGTTGCAAGAAATCCCCCAAATAACTGCGTCACGAACGTGCATTGTGCACTTCCTACGCATGCTAGTAACTTTGCCAATTTTTAATATTTTCACTCCAGATTTTCAACATTGCTATTTTTTACACCTCCTCATGAACAGTACAGCTGTCATTTTTTGCATCCTGCCCAAAATGTGTTTTTGCACCTGTGGCGCAGAATGGCGCAGTCGCTGTGTGAAATCACCTTTCGGGATGAGTGAACGAAATGACAGTGGCACTGTTCATGAGGTGGCGTCCCAAAAAGGTAACGCTGAAAATTTGGTGAAACAACTCCAAAAAATGGCAGAGTTACACCTGGTCGTTCAAACATTCCCGCACGCACGTGTAACTTTGTCATGTTTCACATTCCTGCCCATAATGTGTTTTTGCACCTGTGGCATGGAATGTAATTTTCTCACGAATTTGAAAATTTTCGCCTACAGGGTTCATGAGGTGGGGTGATAAGAAGACTATGTTCAACATCTGGGGTCAAAATATGAAAAAATGACAAAGTTATGGCCATTGTTGCAATTTCGCTACGTCTGCTCATAACTGCGGAAATCTTAAATTTTTGCACCCCCATCATTTTTTTTTTATTTATACCCATTGTCCCCGGCCCTGTCTATCTGAAGGGAGCTCCAGCCCCGTCCCCCAATATCCACCAGCCGACGCCGACCAGCTACCCCCAGGGCTTACCCCCCCGGTGATGTCAGTGGGGGGGGCCATCCCCACCAAGACCAGATCCAGTACAGGGGTCGGCACCGTGGCTATTCAGGGGCAGGACCTGCAAGTTCCCTCCATCATCCGCTGTGAGCTTTTTTCCTCCTGGTTTCTCCCCTTCAGGTGGAGCTTGCAAGGACGCCAGCGAGGGTGTGACGCCTCCAGCCCCCAGACACTGCTATGGGCCAGGCAAGCACCGACAATTGGTTGCCTCCCCTCCCCAGAGAAGGAGAGTTGTCCCTGCAATGCTTGGTCCTTCTACTCACCTGCTGACCCCCGGCGGCCTGCGCTCGCTCCCGAACATGGGTCACCAGCGTGGCGCGAGGTGTGGCATCCAGTGCCTCAACCCTCAGTGCCACTGGGCCAGCAATGCACCCCATATTTTCAACACAGCCTTCTTATTAACTGAGCTTCTGTATTCAAATGCTGTCCAAAATATGACCACTTGCCAAAAACATACTTCAGGCAGGCTTTTCCTCCCACCAGAAGTTCAACCAACACAATGCACCCCTGCCATATAAACCATGCAAGGAAACATTCGGCATTGGCAAATGCTTGTCTGCACTGAAATCTCTCCTCCTTGAGTTCTTTATTCACTCCTGCAGTTGCTTCTGATACTGCGGTGGACTCCTGTTTGCCTGCAACAGACCCACCACTGTCAGCAGCACTGCCCCACTCCCCTACTATCAGTCATTTGTCCCAGTTCCTTATTTTGTTATGTTGCTTACTGTTTAATGTTCCTTTACGCATTCCACAATTTACTGTATGGTGATTTACTGTTTGGCATTTTATTCCTTAAGCATTCTTGAAATGTATATTTTGGTATACTTATTTCCATATTACTTTATACACTGTACTTTGTATCTGATCTCTTCTCCTCTCTTCCCCTTCCCCCCAGGACACATCTGGAAATAAGCTGATACCAGCTCAGTATGACTCTTCCAGTAAAACATTTGAAATAAATAAACAACAAGAGATCTTGTAACTTCAGTTACATTTAAACACTGCGCTTTGGTTTCTGGATTTTGAAGGAGCACACAATTCATAGCATAAAATAAACTGATAAGAATTTCTATACAGTCTGTAACAGGCCTACGCATAGCACACTGCAAAAATTCTTGTACAGATGTTAGACAATAAAATTCTGAATGATGGGTGCATGTTCTTATGAATACAATAAAATGTTTAGACACTTCGCTTAAAAAATACACCACAAAAAATGAGCTCCACAAAAATGTACCCATGTGTGCATACCTACTGTCTGTGAACTGCTGCATCTTGACACGTCATACAAAAAAAATGATATTAATCTGTTGTGGCCATACCATTCTGCTGGATATGAATCTTAAATGAAGTAGTAAAAAGTCTCAGAGTCCTGCAATTTCTAACAACAGCTTTAAAATAGTAGAAAATGGAATACAACATAGATTTATAGAGCGCCCTTTGAATTTAAGTATCTAAAAGCCTTTTGCAAAGCAAGCAGTTGGTTCAGGGGACTTTATGCAAGCAAACAGGGCAGCCATTTTATATCTCTCATCATCACAACCACATCAACAACTTCGTAACAGTCAGTTTTTAGATGGAAGGGCATGCTGCCCATGTGTAATTCCCTTCTCTTTTGAAGAATGCCCCAGGACCGTTAACTGGATAAACACCGTAAATGGGAAGAAAGGATCATAAAGTACAGCACCTCCAACCAGGTGGCAGCAGCACTGTAGTGTTGGTCTAATCCTGGTAATACAGCAACTGGTCCGCCATGATCATTCGTGTAAAAGTGTACGCAATATGGTAACTATCCCCCACATTTTAAAATATTTTTTAAGAAATTATTTGATTGTGACAAAAAGGAAAAAATACATCCATCCTTCAGTTCACACTGAAAAATATTTACACCATACCAGACAGAATAAATTTAGTAAGATACACTGTTATTTTTGTTAATGACATACCCAGTAGAAAAGAAGAAAAATAAGATATTAGATACATCACAAAGAAAACATGATCCTGCACTCCCCCACTTATGAAGATAAATGGCATAATCCAAATCAGGGTACTGTTTGCCCCTTTATAATCACTGGTTTGGATCAACTAGAAACCAAAACTAGTGCCTAAAAGTCTCTGTTACTCAGAATCCATGATATAGAAGCGTGGGTAATGGAGACTTATCTCGCTTTTCAGATACGGCACACAAGGTGTTATAATTTAACCCTGTAATATAAAACTGCTCGATTAGGGGTTCTGTATAGAAACACCGTTTCTTTTAACTGCTTCTAATGTGTTACCGCATCTTTATGCACGGTGCTAAAACTTCTGACTGAATGAGACACCCAAGGCCATCTAGCACACAGCAGCCCACTTCTATGCACTCATTATGCTAATTACTGCTGCCTGCCTCTGCCATTAGTTGGCAGCACTAATTAGCTTACTGAGTGTACAGGAAGTAGGCTGCTGTGTGCAAGATGGCTGTGGGCGCTATCATTTAATCTGAAGTTTCGGCCCAGTACATAAAGACACTATAAAACATTACAAATGTGAAATACATTTTTGGTCTGTTTACAGAATTCTAATTGGGAATTCTCAGACTACTGGGTTAAATAATGGCCTTATGTGCTGTTTTCCTTTAACATCAAGCACTAGATGCAACAGTTCTTTTGTTTTGATCCACTGTATTAGTGCTCGCTAACCTCAAAGCTACCCAAATGTTCTGTGAACCAATAATTATAAAATTATAGACAGCAGTAAAACTCCTTTTCCATACCATCCCCTAGGTTATCATTATTCTCAGCTGCTGCTGAACATTCCTTTTTTAAACATATTTTTCTTGTAGCTAAGGTGAACTGGGGTGCAACTGACACTGCTCACTAACCTTATGGAACAAAGTGTCTAACAAATGTTTAAACACCAGAGAATAATGATGGCTACCTGGGGATGGCTACACGAAGGAGTACTCCTTTAAGTATTTCACGTGTAAAAAAGGATACGAAAGCATGCTCAAAACAGGGTACAGGAGTCATCTTAGTAGACAGGAGAATAAGGGCATTCTAAACAGCAGGAGGGGCAGCATAGTGGTCAAGAAACAGCTATTAACCAGGAGAGAGGGTCAAATCCCACCAGAGCCACCTACTCAGTGTGTAACCTTGAGTAAGTCACTTTGCATCTTGATGCTTTAGCCTACACAACTGTAGTACTGGTATACAACAGAAGCCCTGTATCTTAGCTGGGCTATACAAGATAAATCAAAAAGAAACACAAGTCCTGCCCCATTCTGCTAATGCAGTTTAAGGGGCAGTATAATGCAGATTTACAAGACAGAAAAAGAACCAATATTCAAAGAAAGGAAAGGAATTTTGTTTCCTATAGTTCCTCTATGGCATGAAACATGCTATCCTCACAATTCACAGCATCTTGGGCAGCGTGGTCGCCCTGGAGACAGAATTGATCATTGATCCTTTCAAAGCACTCGTGGTGATCGCGCACCCCTTGCTGCCTAACTGTTACATCAATAGCTGAGGAGACAACAGGGGTGGCAATCGCTCTAATAAAAATAAATGTTTTTTGTAAAAACTATCAAAATGTTAATAAAAAAAGTATCAAAAACAATTTCAATAAGTAACCTTTTAAAAGCTCAAACATCAATCTTGTCATAACCGATTTTGAGGAACCTGACTATTTGGGGACAAGGCTCTGAAGAAAGAAAGTACAGTTAAGTAAGCACTTACCATAACAGTAGATCTTCGAGAACAGCACTTGCAGCAGGTTACACCATAAGGACTGAAGCCGGCAAGCAGCAGGACCCCAAGGAAAACTTCTAGCTAGCTATACCCAGTGGGGGACTGCACCCCGATGTCAGTTACATCATAAAAGGGGCGGTCCCCCAGCATCCCTCAGTTCCCCCACCGGAGACTCCCGGCATAGCGATATGATTCTGAAAGGGGAACCGAGGATCCGCTTCCAGAGGAAGACTAAATAAAAAATGTTTTTTCTGAAGACAGTATGGAAGAAGGTAGACCTCCTGAGGGGAAGGTGGGAGGGAAACTACCTGCTGTAAGCGCTGTTCTTGAAGATCTATCGTTAACGTAAGTTATTACGTAACTGTAGTACCTTGCTTTGAGATACAGCTCTTGCAGCAGGTTACACCATAAGGACAGAGTCCCAAGCAGTAAAGGGTGATACCCAAACCCTTCGGGAGGGGGATAGGAGAAATCCAGAAGTAACCGCCTTGGACAAAAGTCCTTGGAGGACTGCAAGGCCGAAGCCCACTCTGCGTCTGGAGGCAATGTCCAAGCTGTAATCTCTAATAAAGGTGTGCACTGTACTCCAAGTATAGCTGCACAAATGGTCGGTGCTGAAACATTTTTCAGTGATGCAAAAGAGGTAGCCACCCCTCTGGTAGACTGGCCCTTAACTGATCCTGGTAAGGGTTTGTTTTGCTTCTGTTAGCAGAACGCTATGCAGTTCACCAACCACTTGGAAAGTGTCTGTTTAGACACCGGTGCCCTTAACATCCTGTGGGCAAAAGACAAAAACAGCTGATCAGACTGTCTGTGTGGTCTGATCCTGGTCAGATAGAACCTGAGAATCCTGTGCACATCTAATGTGTGCAGCAAAACTTCCCCTTTATTGGCGTAATTCGGGTAGTACAACGGAAGGTCAATATCCTGGTTCAGGGTTAATTCTGAAATCACCTTGGGAAGAAATTTAGGATTGGTTCTTAAGGACACCCTGTCCTTATGAAAAATCAGATAAGACTCTTTGCACATAAGTGCCTGAAGCTCCGAAATTCTCCTTGCTGAAGTAACCACAACTAAAAACAACGCCTTCCAAGAGAGAAGGCATAGCTCGCAATCTGTGGCTGGTTCAAAGGGTGGCAGCATAAGCTGTTCTAGGACAAAAAGAAGGTCCCAAGGGGGAATCGGGTCCCTGATGGGGGGGGGCTTCATGTGTAGGTTGCCACGTAGGAAAGCTTGTGACACGTCTAGATGAGCTAGAGCTTTTTGACCAACTGGTACATGATAGACCGAAATAGCGCAGAGGTCCACCTTCAAGGAGGAGTACGCTAATTCTGTCTTAAACAAGGAAAGGATAGTCCAAAACGGACTCTGCAGAGCAGTGGAGTTGATCAAGATTCTGTGCGGTGGCCCAGAGACAAAACCTGCAAAATTTCATAGCGTAGGTAGCATGAGTGGAGGGCTTTCTAGCTGACACCAGAATATCGGCAACGCTGTGAGACACTCCACGTCTAAGGATGGCTATGTCCTTAGAAGCAAAGCGTGCAGGTTCAGGGACTTGAGGTTCAGGAGAACCACAGACCCACCCTCTTGGGACAGCAAGTGTAAACTGACTGGTAAAGGAAATGGAGGCTCCTGAGCCAACTGGTGGAGCAGAAACCAGATCTGTCTGGGCCAGAAAGGTGCTACCAACATCATTGTTGTTCCTTCTGCTTGTAGTTTGAGGACAGCCCTCTGGATCAAAGAGAAGGGCGGGAAGGCATAAAGGAATCTGTCTGTCCAAGATAGGGACAATGCATCTCACCAGAAAACACCAGGCCCTGAATCTAGCAAGCAGAAATTGGGCAGTTTTGTGTTGTATGGGGATGTGAACAGATCAGGGGTCAGCCTTAACTTTTTTTTGCACTAGCCAGCCGGACAAGTCGATTAAAAATTGCACTAGCCCGCAGATGGTTGCACTAGCCCACAATAATAATGGTCAATTTTGATCGGTTATACAGGAAAAATTCAAGCCAAGAAATACTCTGATTATTGCATATTTATCCTGCTCCCACATTGCTTCCTGCCCCAGCAAAACCAAAAAAAAAATGATTGCAGTCCAATCACACTCTGTGTGTACCCCCATTGTTTTTTTACCATGTGCCCCTTGTTTCCTCTTTCTTCACCCCCTCCCTGCCAAACCAGAGAATACCATAATAGCAAATGTTCAATCAGGCAGTTCTAGCTCTGCACACACAACAGCCAAGATCATCATGCACGTCACCACAGTCCCACCCTGACCTGCAGAGCAATGTACAGAATCAGGCAGAGAAAGACACTGTCATCCCCCTCCCTGTGATGAACCAGAACTGCACTTCTGGAAGGTTTCTTACACTGCGAAGTGAGCCAGGGGAAGTTCTAGGATTTCTTTGGAGAGTTAAACAAACATAGGGGGCTTGTGATGTAAGAAACTTTGACATATCTGTTTATATATACCAGGCACACAAATATTGATTTAACATGCTCTGCCCTAACAAAAACAGATTTTTCATAAGTGTCCTTTCATCAGTCAAAGGGGAGCAGTATAAAGGCATGATGCTGTACTACCTCTCTTTCTATTTAGGATGATCTATGCATTCCAGGAATACCTTTTCTAACCTTTCAAATTATATATTTTACTAAGGTTTTGCTTTGTACCATACATGCTGCAAAGCATTGTTTTTAGGATGAAATGACATGCTGGGTGGTACTGCATTGATGGCATTGACTGGTGTGATCTATTAAGAGGAGCTGAGAACCATACACCAGTCAGTAATGGCAGCTATGGGTCTATGGATGTCCACTTCAAAGTCTAGTCTGCAGTGGTGTGAATGGAAAGTACAGAGTGGACAGGCCACCTGGTTAGGCAGACCATGTATACATGATAGCATTCTGTCACTGCAGTGTTGGATACAGACACTCAGAAGATTGGGAAATGAGGCACACTGGTCTTAATATTGTGGGAAAAATCAAAGACAAGTTCTGCAAACTGGAAGCTAGTGACTTAACACTCCACCCTTGATCACAGCATGCACACTAGTTAGTTGAATGTCCTAACAATTGAGTGATAAAGACTCACACTGAGTCTTTTGTTGGATACCTCTCTTGAACTGCCAGATAATTGCAGCTCTTAATGAGCTGTTAATCACACCAGGCCACCTGAAACACTGAGAGAGATCAGCAAAAGGACTACAGCCTGCTAAAGTAGGAACTTTTTCAACTTCAATAACAATAGTGAAAAACTGCACTAGTCAAAACGGACAAGTAGAGGGATAGCTGCACTAGCCCTGGCCAATCTGCACTAGGTTCAGGGCTAGTAAAACAATGTTAAGGTCGAGACCTGGAAAAGATCTAAGTCTGGCGTCCCCCACTTGTGGAACAGGGCTTCTGGGAACGGTTGCAGGAGTTCCCACTCGTGAGCGCTGGACTGCTACCTGCTCAACAGGTCTGCGACTGTGTTGTAGACACTGGGACCATGCACTGCTGCGATCTTGGTGCCGTGCTGCAGGACCCAGTGTCAAACTCTCTTCACCTCTCGGCAGAGTTGGTGGGAGTGGGTGTCCCCCTGCTTGTTGATACAGTACACCACTGAGGTGTTGTCTGTCTGGACTAGCAAGTGGTCTGATGGAATTTCTGAATGCAAGGCCTGTAGCGCGTACTGGACCACCCGCATTTCTAGGACACTGATGTGGAGATGAGATTCTAATGGGGAACAGGTGCCCTGTGTCCTTGTCCCATTTAGGTGAGCTCTCCACCCAGACCCTGATGTGTTCGTGGTGAGCTTTAGAGATGGAGCAGGGGCCAAATATGTAACACCTCTTGCCAGGTGTTCCGGAACGAGCCACCATTGCAGATCCTGTATGACTGGGTTTGGCATTCTGACCACGTGATCTAGGTGATCTTGTCCCATTGTGCTCAGAGTGTCCACTGAGTGACCCTCATATGGAGGCGGGCGAATGGGACTGTGGCAATGGGCGCCGCCATGTGCCTCAGGAGGCGCAGCATGGTTTTCGCAGGAACCTGCTTCCTCGTGGTGATGGACCGGATCAGGGTCCGAATGCGTTCTACCCTGTCTTCTGGCAGAAAGGATCTTCCTTGGAGGGTGTCCAGGACCACTCCTATGAACTGTAGTCTTTGGGTGGGACCCAAAGACAATTTTTCCTGGTTGATGGTGATACCCAGTGACTAAAATAAGGAGCGCGTATCCTGAATTGCCCTGATCAGTTCCTCGCGGGATGGGGCCATGAGGAGCCAGTCATCCAGATACGGGAACATGTAGTAGCCTTGCCTTCTGAGGGCCACTGTCACTACTGCTAGGCATTTGGTGAAAACCTGTGGTGCCGATGAGAGGCCGAATGGGAGAGCCTGGAACTGGTAGTGGTGTCCCAGAAACTCGAACTGCTGGAACTTGCGGTGCAGTTGAGCAATGGGGAGATGAAGATGTGCATCTTGCATGTCACGTGCATAATAATGTCAGTGGCTCAGTAGGTAGCATACTCGCCTCTGAGGCCAGGAGGTCAGAGGGCTGTGGGTTCAGTTTCCACATCTAGCACTTGGGTTAATATCCCAGTACTGACACTGTAGTGCAGCATGAGAGGGGTGCTGCACTTCTGAGGTGCTGTCTTTTGGATGAGACGTTAAACCGAGGTCCCGTCTGCCTGGATTGGTGGTAGTTCAGGTGGATGTTAAAGATCCCATGGCACTTATCGAACAGAGTAGGGGAATTTCCCCAGTGTCCTGGCCAAATTTCCCCCATTCACTAAAAATACCACCAACAGTTTCATCTGGTTCAAGGTCAGTTGGCATTCATCGGTATCCCCTTCCCCCGGGTCGTGCCTGAAAATAGGCAGGATTTGTCTAGTGCACTTACCCGGTCAACAAAAACTAAATAAATAAATGTCCAATGACACCAGCCATACATTTTGCCTGAGCATGGGGACAAGGCCTGGAACAGTGACCATGCAGAAACGACTGTACACTACTGAAGTATTGAGATCGCTAAGATCTAAAATATTTTGCAGATCCCCTGTCTTCTTTGGGACCAGAAAGAAGTGGGAGTAGTATCCTTTTTCTCTCTAGCTCCATGGGACTACCTCTATGGTGTCCTTTTCCAGAAGGGCAGAGATTTCTTGTTGAATGAGCAAGGCGTGTTGTCCCGAGTAACGGGAGTGCAGAGGGGGCCTTGTTGGTGGGCGGTTGAGGAACTCTGTAGAGTGCCCTCGACTGACAAGTTGTATGACCCACTGGTTGGAAGTGATCCTCTGCCACCCGGGGAGATGGTATGCAAAGCGACCCTTGACTCTTTCTTCCTTTGATCCAGAGGTGGGGCAGGGGTCTGGAAGAAGTCATGCTGTGGTGGTATTTTGACCGGAAGGCTGGTTGGGCTTTTAGTTCCACTGACCTTGGCTTCCGGAATATTTCGGCTGATTCTTACAGCCGAAGTTGCCTCTGGGCTGCTGGCCAGACTGGGGTTGCTGCGTTCCCTGTCTGCCACGAAAATGACTCTGGAGGGGCCTGGCTTCGGTTTGTACATTGCCTGTACTGTCCTTATGGCCTTACCAGCATCTTGCAACCTGGTAATGACCTTTTCTGATTCTTCTTCTTCGAAGAGAACAGAACCATTGTACGGCATATCCAATATGCCTTTTTGGACGCTGGACGTAAAGCCGGAGACCCTCAACAAGGAGTGTCTCCGGAGGCAGACACCTGTCGCCACTCCTCTGGCTGCAGAGTTTGCTGAGTCATAAGCCACCCTGAGAACTTGTGTCCCAACATCCGAGCCTGTTTTGAGGAGGTTAAGTAACTCCTCCCCCTTTTTTATTTTTATTTTTTTATTTTTAGTTGTTTAACCAGGAATAGCACACTAAGCTGAAAGCTTTTTTACAGGAGCGACCTGGGAGCACAGGGAAGTTAAGTGACTTGCTCAGGGTCACACAGTATGCAAGTGGAAGCTGTGGGATTCAAACCCAGGTCTGGTCTGCTGGATGTCACCAGATTTGCAGCTCAGAGCCTTAAACCACTGCACTATACTGCCTTCTTGTCCCCTTCCAGGAAATCTTTCAGGGGGTCCTGGTCCTGATCCCACAGTGCATTCTAAAATTGGACCACGTGGGTCAGGTAGTTCAGAGACCTGATGGGGCATGTAGTGGCTGCGTACATGCGCCTTCCCATAGAGTCTAACTGTTTGAACTCCTGATCTCGTGGCTGTGTGCTCAGGTGCTGAGGCCATTGGGATCTGTCATGCATGGCAGTAATTACTAAAGAATCTGCCACCGGCTGTTGCCCTAGATACGGGTCCTCCGATGGGGCCCTATATAGGTGGTCTGCCTTCTTAGGGACCGCAGGCATGGAATACGGGTGCCTCCAGGCTGCCTTGGTGGTGTCCTGGAAGGTATCCACCAAGGGTGGAACCATCACAGGCTTTGGATCCTTCTGCAGAAGGTATCTGGCCAGGCATTGGCCCAACGGGTCCAGTTCCTCGGTGTCCCACCCCATATTCTCCTGCATGTACCTCATTATGTCCATAAACGAGGGATCATCCGGAGGTGACCTTGGCAGATCATTGGGGTCGGGCAATGGGACACTGAAGGGAGAGGGCGATCTGGATGTGTCTGAGGTGTCTGGGCAGGAGTCCTCACCCGAAGAAAAGCGAGATCTTCTTCGAGGCTTCTTATGCCTGTGTGTGCTGGGTGACCATGACAGGGTTCTATAGAAACATAGAATTTGACGGCAGATAAGGACCGCTTGGCCCACCTAGTCTGCCCATTTTCCTACCTAACAGATAAGCTGCAAATCCTAGTTAACCAACAGCTTACTTCCTCCTACCCCCCATTAGGACTGCCTTATGTCTGTCCCATGCATTCTTGAATTCCCCCACTGTTCTTGACTCCACAACCTCCTCAGGGAGGCTGTTCCATGCATCCACAACCCTCTCCGTGAAAAAATACTTCCTCACATTACCTCTGAGCCGTCCCCCCTCTATCTTCAAATTGTGCCCCCTTGTTCTTGCACATCTCTTTTTCTGAATGATGCTACCCTCTTGGACTTTGTTGATTCCCTTGAGGTACTTGAAAGTTTCTATCATGTCCCCTCTCCCTTCTTTCCTCAAGGGTATACATATTAAGTTCCTTTAGTCTTTCTTCGTATGTCTTCTGGTGCAGACCCTGCACCATTTTGGTTGCCCTCCTCTGGACAGCCTCCACTCTGTCTATGTCTTTGCAGAGATGGGGTCTCCAGAACTGCACACAGTACTCAGATAGGGTCTCACCAACTGTCTGTACAGAGGGATAACAACTTCCTGTTTTCTACTATTGATGCCTCTTCCTATGCATCCCAGTATCCCCCACGCCTACCTTACTGCCTTCTCACATTGCTTGCCCACCTTTAGATCATCTGATATAATTACCCCCAGGTCCCCTTTCCATTTTTACTGTTGTCAGTATCTCACCCCCCATTGTGTACTCTTCCCCTGGGTTTTTGTTTCCCATGTGCATTACCTTGTACTTCTTTGCACTGAACCTGAGCTGCCACACATTTGACCATTCCTCCAACCTTGCCAAGTCCCTTCTCATCCTTTCCACTCCATCTTGTGTATCAACCCTGTTGCAGATCTTTGTGTCGTCTGCAAAGAGACATACTTTTCCTTCCAGTTCCTCTGCAATGTCACTTATAAAGACATTAAAAGGACCCGGTCCCAGTATGACCCTACGGTACCCGCTGGTAACCCTCCTTTCTTCACTGTGTACTCCATTTACTACTACCCTTTGCGTCCTGTTGTCTAGCCAATTTTTTATCCAGGCTACCACCTTGGGGCCCGCTCCAAGGCTGGCTAACTTGTGTATTAATCTTTTGTGTGGGACTGTATCAAATGCCTTGCTAAAATCTAGGTAGGCCATGTCCACAGCCCCTCCCTGGTCTACTACTTTGGTCACCCAGTCAAAGAAATCTATTAGATTTGTCTGACACGACCTTCCCATCGTGAATCCATGCTGCCTTGGGTCCTGTGCCCCACTAGCCTCTAGGTACTCAACAATTCTTTCCTTCAGAAGTGATTCCATCATTTTCCCTACCACTGAGGTCAAACTAACTGGTCTGTAGTTTCCTGCCTCTGTCCTGCTCCCACTTTTGTGAAGAGGAATCACATCTGCCTCCTCCAGTCCTCAGGTACCACCCCATCCTCCCATGATTTGTTAAACAGAGTAGTCCTGGTGTCACTAGTTCTACCCTTAGTTCTTTTAGAATTCTTGGGTGAATCCATTAGGCCCCATTGCTTTGTCCATCTTCAATTTTATTAGTTCTTTTCAGAACCCTTTCTTCTGTAAATGGACTTATCGACCCCCATCTTCAGAGTGTTTCTCTTGTTTGGTTTAGGTACCTCCCCCTCCTCTTCCTTTGTGAACACTGAGCAGAAATATTCGTTCAGTATCCCTGCTTTTTCACTGTCCCCCTCTACCCACATTCCCTCCCCTTTATTAAGCCTCAGGATCCCTCCTTTGGTCTTTCTTCACTCCCTAATGTACCTATAAAAGGTCTTATCCCCCTTCTTAACAGAATTGGCTATCCTTTCCTCGGTTTGGGCCTTTCCTATTCTGACTGCCTTCCCAGCCTTTTTCTGCTTTAACTGATAAAGTTCTCTGTCCTGCTCCTTCTGTGTTTCCTTATATTTCCTGAATGCTATCCTTTTGTCCTTAACCTTCCCTGCCACCTCTTTTGAGAACCATAGCGATTTTATAGTGTTGCCTCTTCCAGTTTCGTGCCTCCCGGACCTGCCCTGGGTGGGAAGTGTCCTCCCTGGGGAGGTTCAGAGTCAGAGCCCTTGGAGGGATCTCCTTTGTGGGCCTTGGGGGGGGGAGACTACGTCCTTCCGGATGGTGTCCCACCAAAAGGTGAATAGTTCCTTCACCTCCTCAATATTCATGCCTGACGACGGTCCCAGTGTCAGTGCCTTCCCTGCCGAGGAAACCGGTTACTGGTGCCTGAGGGATGGACTGATCAGGAGCCGGTTCTTGGGGTAACCTCGGGTCCTCCAAATCGCTCAACATCTGGTCGCCGGTAGGCTGCTGAGCCCCAACGTCCGTAGCCTCCTCTAATTCCAACGTGCCCTGGCATCCGGTGTCTGATGCGGGTGGCAGGGGAACCACCTGAGGCATCGGGTCCTTAGGGCGTTTGGCGGTCGATGGGTCCGACGATTGCTTCTGGTCGGATGTCTGCTTCAGGGACGTTAGCTCGGTGGTTCGTCGAGGAGGCACTTCCGTGCCCCTCCGAGGTTGGAAGACCGATCTCTGGTCGGTATTCCGACGCTGGTCCTGGGAGTCGGGGCCTGCCTTGGCGGCCGACTTGGACGGCTGTTTGTGCCTGTCTGAAGCCTCAGACCGAGTGGAAGAACCTGACAGTCGGTTATCTTTGGGCCTAATTTTTAAAGGTTTTAAGGAGGAAGAAAATCGCGGAAAAAGTTCTGGTGTCGTTTGTTAGCTGATGGTGTCCTGTGGAGCCGATGCTTGTGAGTCGACGGCTGGAAAAGAACTGAGGGATGCTGGGGGACCGCCCCTTTTATGATGTATCTGACGTCGGAGGTGGTCCCCTGCTGAGTACAGCTAGCTAGAAGTTTTCCGTGGGGTCCTACCGCCTGCCATCTTCAGTCCTTATGGTGTAACCTGCTGCAAGAGATGTATCTCAATGTAAGATCAGTTACAAACTTATGAAAGAGTAGATCTCTGAGAGAATCACCTCCATTAGTCCATACCTTTGGAACTATAGTTGCCAGGCACTTGGACCACACTGAATCTTTTGCTAGCCGGAGGCCGCCCACGATGACACCATATGTCAGCGTCTATATAAATGTGAGCAGCCCCATCACTCCTCAGTTTCCTGCCAGAGATTAGACTCTGAGGACCTCCAACCATGGGAAACCAGGAGATAAAGATCAGCCCAAGCATACGAGGTGAGGCATTGGGCTGGACATACAATGCATATATTAGGTTTAGGCATAATATCTGATGCACCTTTCACTGAAGCCGAGGAAGGACAGGGGAAGGGGTGGCATGGACTAATGGAGGAGATGCTCTCAAAGACTTACTGTTAAAGTACTATCTTCGAGGATCTCTCCTCCATTAGTCCACACCTTTGGAATGATTCTCTAGCAGTCCCAAACGCCAACTGGGAAGTGGTAACAGTCTGATATATATTCAGGATAGCAAGTCTTGTAGTACAGCAAGCCCGAAATTGACAGACCACGCCCAGACTGAAATGATTAGTAAAAAGTGTGGACAGTGCACCATGTTTCTACAGCAGAAATGTCAGCAAAGGAAACATTTCTGAAACAGGTAACATAAGTGGACATTCCCCGGGTGGAATGATCACGAATTTCACTAGGAAATTCCTTACCATACTTCCTATAACAGAACACAACACAATAAAATACAATGTACCAGCCATTTGGACAGGCACTGTTTATACACAGGAATGCCCTCTTTTTCAGGGATGAACAAAACAAAAGCTGAGAGGACTTTTTTTGCAGTCCTTGATGCGATTCACATAATATCTGAGTAGTGTATGTACATCTAAAGTATGCAGCAGTGCCTCACCCTGACTGGCATGCTCAGGGTGGTAATATGCACCTTAGGGGTTACCTCAAAACATTTAATGGCTATGTCTTCAGGATCAATTCATGCAGATGTAAGGATTTCAGGTTCAGAAGGACGAGGGATCCCTTGTCCTGTGATAACAGACCCTGACAGAGGGAAGACGGCAGGGGGCTCCACTGCCGTCTGGTGTGGAAGTGGAAACCATATCCGGTGAGGCTATAATGGAGCAATATGGATGAGAGTGGCACTCTACATCCATAGTCTGAGCAGCACCCTCTGTATTAATGGAACATGCATGTAGGAACTTCCCTTTCCAAGAGAGGAATAATGCATCTCACCAGAAAACTCCAGGTCCTGGAATGAGCGTGCAGAAACACAGCAGTTTTGCACTGTGTAGGGATGCAAAAAGGTCCAACTCTGGATGACCCCATCTTGTGAAAAGATTGTCTACCACGGAAGACAACAGTTCCTGTTCGTGCATCTTGGATGAAGGCCTGCTTAGCCAGTTTGCCAAGACATTCTGGAGACCTGGGAGATGCACGACTGACAACTGTAGGTCATGGGACAGAGCTCAGTATCATACTCACACTGCTTCCATGCACAGGGGATAGGAATGCATGCCCCTTCATTTGTTGATGTAATGCATCACACAGGCACTGTCCCTCTGTGTTAACAGTGGACCTGGGCACATGTGCACCTGAAATGCCTGGAGGTTATATATGACAGCCCTCATCTCCAGGGCACTTATGTGTAACCTGGCCTCCACCTTGGTCCATGATCCCAGCAAACGTGAGCATCCCTGCTGAAACATGAAGCATCTGTGGTGAGGATCTGTACACAAGCTGGTACAAGAAATGGAATGCCCTTTAATAGATTTTCATGATCCTTTCACCACAGTAATGCTCTGTGAACTGGGGACATGACGAGAACCATTTGGTTCATCAGCTGATCCCACTGGACCCCGAGTGTCCACTGAGGGATTCTCATACATAGGTGGGTCAGTGGCACCATCACAATGGCCACAGCCATGAGGCCCAGGAGATGTAACATTGTTCTTGCAGAGACATAGTGGCTCCTGTGTACCAAATGTGCTTCTGTGGCAGGAAAGCACAACCCTTCTCTGTGTCCAAGATGGCCCCTATGTACTGCAGTCTCTGGCAGGGAATCTTTCCACATTTTGGCACATCTACTGTGACACCCAAATCCTCAAACAACTGCCTTGTCTGGTCAAAGACAAGGTAAGTAGTAGAGCTTCTCTGGAGCTGGCCTTCAAGAGACAGCTATCCAGATAGGGGAACACATTCAGGCTTTCCTTGCAAGCATCTGGTAAAGACCCGTGGTGCAGAAGACAAGCCAAAAGGCAATACTCTGAACTGGTAATGCTCCCCCTCAATCATAAAGCGGAGGTATTGCCTGTTCAATTTTCTGATCTTGACATGAAGGTATGCAGCCTTCATGTGCAGAGAGAAAATCCTGTCCCATTTGAAGAAAGGGAATCAAAGCATGCAGGGATACCATTGAAAACTTCTTGTATTCGCTGTATAAATTGAAATCCACGAGATCCAACACAGGGCGTAGATCTCCTTTTTATTTTGGGACCAGGAAGTATCTGGAACTGAACCCTTTGTTTCTGTTAAGGAAGAACCAGTTCTATAGCACGTTTCTGGAATAATAACTAAACTTTTTCCTTCAGAAGGGACAAGTGGCCCAGAGGATAACAGGAAGGAAGTGGAGGATGATCGGGGGGAGGGGGGATTCTAAAAGTTGCAGAGCACGCCCCTTGCAATTATCTCCAGTACCACTCACTTGTGCTCTCCCTCCATTATTTGAGATGTAGGGAGAGTCTGCCCCCAACAACTACCCCCGGAGGTAACAGTGGGGGTGTCTCTGGAAAAAGAGTGATGCAGAGCCAGTGGTGGCAGTGTCACCAGTACCAACAGCGTTGGGTGCTTCTGCATGTGCACCCGGGAGGAGGGGTCCTGACAAAGGGCCACCTCTGTCAACAGACTGATGAAAGGACCCCCTGACAGGAGTGGGATACAGGGATTTGAAAGACCTTAAGAGTCATTTTTGATGCAGGAAGACCTCTTAGGGCTTCTTCAACATCATAACCAAACAGTTCTGTTCCTCTAAAAGGGGGCATTTAAAACTGCTTGTTGCACTCATTTGCAAAACCGGCAACCCTAAGCCTAGAATATCTCCTCATGCAAATGCCAGAAGCAGCAGCCCTGACAGAGACAGAGACATCATAAGCTAAACAAAGCAAATGTTTGTCAACACCAGATGTTAAATTTTAAGTAACTCATTCTTGGCAAAGTCCTCAGGCAAAGCTTGGGCTCCAGCTTTCCACAGGCTGTTTTGATACTTGATCATATGGGCCTGGTAATTTGCAATTCTAAAGCCTAGTGAGGCAGAGGCATACAAACACTTGCCCATCACATCCAGCCTCCTATATTCTTTATCAGGAGGCAAAGTACTCATACAGATGCTTTATACGTATCATGAGCAGCCATTATGACTATAGCACCAGTTTCTGGCTGGGTGGCATGATAAAGCTTAGCAGATGGGGCTAGATACTGCTTATCAGCCTTTCTGAGTATTGCAGACAGTGACTGGTCTTTACCATGCAGCAAAGGTACCATCCTCTAATGCAGGATATATGGGTGGAATTATAATGGGGGGCAGGGTACCTCCAAAATTCCATGAGATTTCTTTCTATGGAGTCTTCCTCTTCCACAGCAAAGCCCATGGCAGTTTGCATTTGCTACATCATGGCTTGAAAAGTAGGATCTTCAGAAGGATACCTCTGGGTATGTACCAGCGAGTCCTCACCACAGGGTGAGAGAGCAGAACTAGAGCAAGGTGCCACATACTGTTCTGCCTCATATTCTTCCTCTACCACCATGAGGTTAGGATTATATTCTACCTCATTGTCAATGTCCCAATCAATGACGGGAGTCTCAGAGTGTACCAGTGACACAGGTGGCTACAGAAGAGGATTCTGTGATGTGCTGGTAGCAGGCATTGATGGTGTTTGAGTGCTCTGAGGCCCCATCGACCAGATAACTGCCTGCATAGGTAAGCCAGGCAAAATGAGTCGTAGCATCTCTGAAAACAATGCCAGTACAACTTAAGAGTCAACTACGTGCTGGACAGGGATTGGGACTACTTGTATCAATGACGGACCACAGTCAGACAATGATGGCGTCCTGCCATCCATAGTAGGTATCGCAGTGCCTAATCCTGATTCCGACCTTAGTGCCTCATTGATGATCGGGGGGAGGAGGGCCGTGGTCAACACCGCTGGAGTGGTCAATGACACAGTGGAATTACCTTGTCTAACCAGTGACTGGGACTGTGCCAGCAAAACAGATTTCTTGTTATCTTTATACTTGCAGTCAGATAATGAGAAAGGCCACAATGCCTACCGTTCCCTGTCCTGGGTCCTTTGACTTTGGCGTCCATTTCTCGGCCCGTGACAAGGCTGTAACAGATTTTGGGCCCTGTTCCTTCTCCATGGCTTGTAATGTTTTAATAAGAAAGAAAATTTCTAGAGCTTTTTTGCAGTGCTGCTTTGCAGCCTGGTTGAAGCTCTGGCAAATCTCAGAAGTCCTCACGCCATGAGGCAGGCCCAGGCAGCACACATACAAAATGGTGTGCATCTTCTTTGTAAATTTTATCTCTGCATACGTAATATAGAAATAAAGAGTCTCTCAGTTTCGGTGGCATGTAGAAATGACAAACTAAACTGTTATTCAAAGCAAAAAGACTTAACAGTAACGACTAGCTGACAATGTTTCCTTCAGTAGGTCTGACAAGGCTGATTGACAGCGGGAAGAGAACTGAGAAGTGATTGGACCAGCCAAGATTATATAGACGTTGATGCATGACATTATCGTGGGTGGCTCCTGGCTAGCAAAAGTTTCCACATGATCCTACTGTAAAGTAAGTAAAGTTTATTTTTAAGCCCCCATCCCAGAGGTTCTAGGTGCTGTACAGGTAGAGGTAGATAGATAAGCAAACATACATCAGTGAAAAAACATGAAAATAGAAAAACAGATAATAAACTAGACAATTTAAACTCAGATTTAAAGAGCAGATGACGCCTTCAGGACAATATTAAGAAACCATAATATTTAGACACAGTTCAGCTTGTGTTTCACGTTGGTTCTGCATCCCTCCTCCCCATTATTTATTACTGAGGTAATTTGCATTAAAACAAAATCTTTGTTCCTGAAGAATTCATCCATCCCTGTTGCTTTCTCCCTACCTAAGGTCATAATGTACTGCTTGTGACATCACAGTTACTCTCACAGCAACACAGTGTGATGTCACAACAGAAGATTATGACTTGAAGTAGGGAGTAAGCTATAGAGGCGGATGAACTCTAAGGGATAAAGATCATGTAGTCCTGCAAACTTACTGAGTAATAAATAATGGAGAAGGGAAATATATAAATATGGAATGCAAGCTGAATTGTACCTAATTATTATGTTTTTTAAAGTTTTCTTTGAGGCATCAGTAGCTCTTTAAATAAAGTAAAATACTGCAGGAGTTTACTAATTTAACTGTAAAAGTCTAAAAACGCTTTTCTAAAAAGATGTGCTGCTTAAAAACCTCCACTTGGAGCCTCCCTCAAAGTCTTTGGCCCAAGTTCCTATTGGGGCCCGCCATCAATGAATGCTCTCCAGAGGATTTGAGGCGGGCCCTAGGAACTGCTAGGAGGCTGTCGGCAGAGGAGCAAAGCACACTAGTGCTTGGCTATTGTAGTTCCAAAGGTGTGGGCCAATGGAGGAGATATCCTCGAAGAATGATCAGATGTTCCAAACATTGTATCCTTTCCTGTAAGGTTACCCAGACTGCAGTGGAATGTAAGAAGAAAATACTCACCACAGTAATCTTTCTTCCAAAGGGTCCTTTAGCATCAGTAACTACAGCAGTTAGCTGGCTATGTACAACTGCCCCAGAGGTATGCCTTTAAGATAATTTAAATGAGCTTGGGCATCAGCCAATTAAAAACCATGAGGGGAGTAAGCTGAGTGACAGCAGCCTGTAGGGCTTCAGAATTTTTTTTTTTAAAGAAAATGGGCACATGCCCCGAAAAGTGAATCAACCAGATTCAAAAAACATGCAAATGTCAGAAAACTGAAAATGGATAACAACAACCTGAGTATGAAAACTCACTAATAAGAAACCCAATTTTGGTAAGACAAATGAGAACAAAGCGCTTCTCCTGACAGGTGAACCGGGAAGAAAGGGTGGGAGCTTACTGATGCTTAAGGACCCCTTGGATGAAAGAAGATTACTGCGGTGAGTAATTTTTTCTTCTTACTCAGGAGTCCTTTAGCATCAGTAACTGTAGCAGACTACCGAGCAGTACCAAGAGGGAGGTGGGCAGAGAACCTACTTAGGAAAGAGGCTCTGCAGAACCGCCCTGCCAAATTTGGTGCCAGATCTGGTCTACACATCCAAACTGTAGTGTTCCACAAAGGTGTAAACAGATTTCCAGGTAGCTGCTTTGCAGACATCCAGAAGGGGTATGTCCTTTGCTGCTGCCACCAAGGCTGCAGTGCCCCTAGTGGAGTGGGCCCTGTGCCCTATAGGAGGTTGATGACCAGCCTTTTCGTAGCAGAATCTAATACAAGAGACCAACCAGCAGGAAATAGTTCTCTTGGTAGCTGGTCTTCCCCTGCCTACATCCCCGTAGGTGAGGAACAACTGAGTGGAATAGGCTCTGGACTGTCTAGTATGCTCTATGTAGTAAAAGAGAGCTCTTTTGACATCTAAGCTGTGGAGCTTTTGCTCACCAGGAGTGGATTTCTCAGTAAAGAAGACAGGCAGAGTAATGGACTGGTTTAGGTGGAACTCTGAAACCACCTTTGGCAGAAATTTCCTATTTGTCCTGAGCTCAACATTATCATCGTGAGGAATGATGTAATTTGGCTCAGTACACAGGGCCTGTAGCTCTGAAATCCTCCTGGCAGAGGTAATGGCCACCAGGAAGAGTGTCTTCCAAGTCACAAATGTGATACGTGCAGTGGCCATAGGCTCAAGGGGTGGTTGCATGAGCCTGGCTATGCAGAGGTTCAGGTTCCAAGGAGCAACCGGCTTCCTGACTGGAGATTGGAGATACAAGAGGCCTTTGAAAAACTGTTTGAATATGGTGTGCGGAAAAAAATTAATTTTTCTTTCCCACTGAAGGGTAGGCCAAAAATTGCAGCCAGGTGTAGCTTGAGGGAAGATGGTTTCAAGCCTGACGCCTGCAAGTGCACCAGGTAATACAGCAGCTGAGGGTCTGAAGCTGTAAAAGGATTGACCTTTTTGCTTTTGCACCAGAGGGTGAACCTTTTCCATTTGGCTGCATAAGTCTTTTTTGTGTTTGGTTTTTTAGCCATTCTCAGGATCTTAAGGACCTGTTCAGAGTACTGAGAGGATGGAAACTCTTAAGAACCAGGCCTTGAGGTGAAAAGAGTGCATGTCTGGGTAATGCACACCTGTCTCAGGAAGGGTCAGCAGGGAGTGAGTTAGCGGCAGGCAAATTGGCCTGCTGCAGGACAGTGAGAGAAGGAGAGGGTATCAGGCTTGCCTGGGCCAATCCGGAGCCACCAGGATCATTGATGCAGGCTGTTGTCCGAGTTTCAGCAATACCCTGAGTATCAGGGGGAAAGGAGGGAATGTGTATAGGAACTTTCCTGACCAGTCCAGGATTAATGCATCCAGAGGTAGCGTTCCCAGGATTAAGGGTCTGCAATAGTACTGAGGAAGCTGAAAGTTGAGGGGGAGAGGCAACTAGATCCACTTCTGGTGTGCCTCACCACCTGAACACTGTGGCTAGTACTTGCATGTTCAGAGTCCATTTGCTCTGGCCTTGACTGATGCGACTTAGCGCATCTGCCAGGGTATTATGCTTGCCTGGGAGGTGACTAGCTGAAAGGCTGACTCCCAGGGAGAAGGCCAGAGACCAGCACTTCAGAGCTTCCGAACAGAGTATTCCTGATCTGGTGCCACCCTGCTTGTTTATGTAAAACATTGCAGTGGTGTTGTCTGTTTGAATTTGTACAACCTGTCCTTTTATGATGGGAGCAAATGCTTTGAGAGCTAGAAAGATTGCTCTGAGTTCCAAAAGGTTTATGTGTAACTGTGACTCTTCGAGAGTCCAGGTGCCACTTGCTGAGGAATTGTCCAGAAGTGCTCCCCACCCCAGGAGGGAGGCATCTGTGGTGATCCCCTTTGTGGGTAGCGGAGCCTGGAAGGGTACCCCTGCTGCCAAATTTGCAGGGTTTTTCCACCAAAGCAGAGTCTGGAGGAACTGCTCTGTCACAGGTATGAGCTTTGAAAATTTGTTGCTTCTCTGAGTTCAGCGAGCTCTGAGGTAGGCTTGCAGGTGTCGCATCCTGTACCTGACTCCTGGGATCACTGCAGTCATTGAAGCCATGTGTCCCAGAAGCCTGAGGAAATGTCTGGCAGGCCTTGGTTGTCCCCAGATGAAAGAATCTGCCACTGAAAGGAAACTTTGAATTCTTTCCTGTGGGAGGAAGGCATAACCTTTCTGAGTGTCCAGCTGAGCTCCTATGAAGGTGAACTGCTGGGTGGGTTCCGGGTGAGACTTCATTAGATTTACCAGGAATCCCAGAGACTCTAAAGTGTGCTCTGTAAGGGAAAGGGACTCCTTGACCTGACAAGGAGACTTTGCCACTATGAGCCAATCGTCTAAATAGGGCTAGAGAGCGATACCCAGTTTCCTGAGGTGTGCTGCTACTACTGCGAGGTACTTGGTAAAGACTCTTGGGGCCGAGGACAGGCCGAAGGGCACTGCAGTGAACTGATGGTGGCCCGAAGGGATTTTGAATCTGAGAAACTTCCTGTGAGACCTCCTTATGGGTATACGGAAGTAAGAGTCCTTTACGTCCATGGAGGCTAGCCAGTCTCCCTGCCGTAAGGACTGTATGACTAGTAGAGTGACCATCCTGAATCTGGGTTTTAGCAGATGTTTGTTTAAATATCTGAGATCCAAGACAGGTTGCCACTCTCCAGTTTTCTTTTGTGTCAGAAAGTACCTGGAGTAGAGGCCCTTGCCCTTTTCGTTGGCCAGGACCCTCTCCACCACTCGCAGTGCTAGGTTTTTTTTTACCTCCAATTCAACAGGAGCACCTGTGTTGGGGTTAGAGGTTTTGACACCAAGGTACACTTGAGGTCTGGCATCTTCTTGAATCGTAGTGGCAGACTCTTCTCCACTATCTCCAGAACCCACCTGGCTGATCTAATGAGGGACCAGTTCTGAAGATAGTGGGAGAGTCTGTCTCCCACTGGCAGAGGGGAGGTGACCTGGACACTCACATCGGGGCTCAGACTGCGAGGCTGCCGGCTGGGTAGAGGTGGCCCTTCTTTGGCCCCTTCTGCTCCTCCCCCTGAAAGACACTCTGTACTGAAAGAAGTCAGATTGGGGATATGGAGTGTAAGGCTTGGGGAAAAAAACTTCTGCCCCTACTGCCCCTGGGGCGGGATTTCTGTGGGGCAGCAGGCTTAGGTTTAGAGGAGTGACTCTGCCAAGAGGCCTTATACTCGTTGACCTTTTTCATGTAGTCAGTCGTTCTGGAATTAAACAACATGTTTTGATCACAGGGAAAGTCCATGGCCTTAGACTGAGTGCCTGGGGTCAGACTAGTAGCTCTAAGCCAGGCAAAGCACCTCAGAGATACGGCGTGGGCCACTGCCCTGGAGGCATCATTGTTGTCATCTGCCATGTGAAATTGGTATTTGCTAGCTTCCAAGGCAGTTTTTGCCGAATCCACCAGCTCCTGTACCACTATATCTGACCCATTGTGGGTAACGGCCAGGAAAGACTTCCACAGAGCTTTCTGATATTTGGCTGTAAAAAGTCATATATGAATAAAGTCTGACCAGCAAGGAGGCTGTGGTATACATTTGCTTTGCTATGAAGTCTATTTTCTTGGAGTTCTTGTCCGGGGGTAAGAGGGACAAGGAGATCCTGGCTTTCTCACAAGCTGCCTGCTGTACTATACTCTCGTGGCTAGGGTGTACAGACAGGAACTCAGTACCCATTCTAGACAATTTGTATTTGTTTTCGACCCGTTTGTCAGCACCTGCCACAGAAGTGGGGGTTTGAAGTAGTTTCATGGTATTCTTTCTGAATGCATTATAGGTAGGGATGACCAGTGCCTTAGGGGTTGAGATACCTCTCATCTCCTTATAATCTTCATCTTCATCGACATCCTGGATGGGCTCTTGAGTAGGGAGGTCCAGGGTGTCTAGTATATTTTGTATAAATGTAAATGTAGAAGAGGAATCCTCCTGGTCACTAGGGGGAGCTCCGAAGGGAGGATCCGGGGACTCATGGGGTTCAAGGCCCTCAAGATCCATGTCAGGGGCATCATAAAAATGTTCTTCATCATCTGCATCACCCTCACAGTCTCCAGAAGATAGAACTGCAGAAGAGTGCTTGACAGCCCCAGTAAATACAGACCCCATCTTTTGTAGGGTCTGAAAGACATGCCATGCTTTTGCCATGTCTTGCACAGATGGGAGTTCCTGCACAGACTGTGGTTGTATATGCTTTGTTTTTTCTTTATGCTTTAAGCTGCCTGTTGTCTCACTACTGGCATTCGCCAAAGGAACAGGAGCGTTTTTGTCTTGGCAGGGTTTCTTTTTAGCCATTTTATCAGCAGCTTGATCAAGCTTCCTTTTTTCATCACTTTTATTATTTTTTAATTTGTGAGGAACTCCATCAGCTCCTTTGGAAGCATTATTTTTCGGCTGTGATTTGGAGGCTTCATCAGCACCCCTGCTTACATTTTTACTGTTATTACTTTCAGATGGCCGCTCATCAGCAGCCTTTGAGTTTTCCTTAGCCATAATTATTAATTAGGTCTCTTTGCTCCGTGCCAATTTTGCAATGAGAACCCGAGATCTGGACCAAAACACAACTGAGCACAGGTTTCTGTAAATGCCGCGAAGCCAGTCCTGTGACAGTTTAATAAACTCTGCAATTTTTTTTTTTTTTTGCAGTACTGGGAAACTATGCCAATCTACAGAGAACCCAGCAATACCAGTCAACAACTGAGCGCAGGTTTCTGTAAATGCTGTGAAGCCAGTCTTGTGACAGTTGCACTTTTAGGTCCAGTTTTATGCAGTTTCGGGAATCTCTGATTGTGCCAATCCTCAGAGAACCCAGCAGCAACTGTCAAAATTTGAGAGACGATTGCCTTGTGGTAGGGAACTGCGAGGTCTGAGGTAAAACATACGGCAAAACGCAAAAATGTGATGGTTCTTTCAAAAATTGCTTTAAAAAAGTGAAGAACCATCTAAATTAAGCATCCACGGTAAAAAACTAATGTAATTTAAGCAGATGCGGTAAAAATAATATAAAAATAACGCAGTTGCAGTAAAAAGAAAAAATTACTCACCTTAGTAATTATGTTTCTTCTATTGGAGTCTTGCTGTATTCTGACTAAAGCAGTTAGCCCCAGCCTTTAAACTGCCCCAAAGAACAAAGGGTTCATTTTCTATGCAGAGCATAGAATGCTGAGCTCTAGCTCAGTTGGTGTCTCTGTTTCCCTTTGAAATCTAACCATCAGATCTTTACGAGCAGAAACTCACTAGTTATCCTATGTGGAAATTGTAAAATTTTATTAGCCAACTGGCAACAAAAAGTTTTGGATTCCCAAAGGAAGACTCAAGTCAGGAAACCCAAACCAAAAAAAACCCTTTAAATAAGAAGAACAACAAGATAAATGCCCAAACAAAAAAGCAGAGGGTGTAAAGGAGCACCCCATAGGTGCAATACTGCACCTGCCCACCCACTTCCCAAAAACTAGGTTCTGAGAGGGAAGGCGGGGGGAGGTCAGAATACAGCAAGACTCCAACAGAAGAAACATAATTACTGAGGTAAGTAATTTTTTCTTCAAACAACATGAAATCTGGATGTATTCTGACTAATGCAGACTACCAAGCAATACCTCCATGGAGGAGGGACAGAACCTACTTTGGGAATAGGGTCTGAAGTACTGCTGTGCCAAACCAAGCATCACTCCTAGCCTGGATATCCAGAGAGTAATGCTTGGTAAAGGTATGGACTGTTTTCCAGGTGGCTGCTTGACAAATTTCTAAGAGAGGAATATCCCTGGCAGCAGCCAGAGCAGCTGCACCCTCTTTGTAGAGTAAGTCCTCAAGCCTGAAGGTGGAATCTTTCCCAGTTTCTCATAGCAGAATTGTATACAAGACACAATCCACCAGGCAATAGTTCTCTTGGTGGCAGGTTTGCCCTTTCCCACTTCTCCATAAGTGAGGAACAACTGGAGGGACTCAAACCTGTGACCCTTGGTACGCTCTATGTAGTAGCTAAGGGCTCTTTTAACATCTAAACTGTGTAGCCTCCTCTCTCTTGAGGAAGAATGATCAGTGAAGAAAACAGGAAGAGACACAGACTCAAGTGGAAATCTGAAACCACTTTGGGCAAGAACCTTCTATTGGTTCTAAGGACCACTTTATCTCTGTGAAAGGAGACAAAATCAGGTTCCACTGACAGGGCTTGCAATTCGCTGATACGTCTGGCAGAGGTAATGGCCACCAAAAACACAATTTTCCAAGTCAAGTACTTAAGCTCTGCTGAGGATTTAGGCTCAAAAGGAGGTTGCATAAGTTGAGCAATGCAAACATTTAAATCCCAGGCAGGGGCAGGGTCTCTAAAGGGTGGATTGGTATGAAGCAATCCTTTAAACAATTTACAGAATACAGGATGAGATGATAGTGAGGAAGACTTCCCCACTGACACAAAAGCAGAAACAGCTGACAAGTGTACCTTGAGAGTAGCTGGTCTGAGGCCTAGGCCATTAAGATGGACCATATAGTACAGAACTGCAGGCAATTCAGCAGTATCTGGGAAATATGCTTCTTAGAACACCAAATGCTGACTTTCCTCCATTTGGAGTTATAAGACTTTCTGGTAGAGGGCTTTCGAGAAGCTTTGAGAATATCCAGAACCCCCTGAGACAGATGCAAATCTGCAGACTCTAACTCTTCAAGAGCTATGCCTTGAGATTGAGAGACTGAAGATTGGGGTACCAAATCCTCCCCTGAGAGGATGTTAACACGTTGTAATTCCTGGGAAGAGACACGGGAAGATGGACTGCTAGAGACAGCAACAGGAGGTACCAGGGCTGTCTGGCCCAGTCTGGAGCAATCAGAATCACTTTGCAAGGTTGTGACCTTATCTTCACTAAAACTTTGAACAGATGGGGGAAGGCATACAGAAATTTCCCTTCCCAGTTCAGAACCAGAGCATCCAGGGGAACTGAGCCCAAGACTGGGGGTCTGCAACAAAAGAGAGGAAGCTGGTGATTGTCTGGGGCTGCAAAAAGATCTATCTCTGGAGTGCCCCACCTTGAAAAAATCACCTTCGATACCAGAGGGTCCAGGGACCATTCGTGATGGCCCTGTAAGATCCTGCTCAGTGCATCTGCTAGCACATTGTCCTTCCCTGGAAGGTGAACTGCTATCAGAGAGGTCTGCATGGAATAAGCCAGGGACCACAACTTCATGGCTTCTGTGCACAAGGCCGTAGACAAAGTGCCTCCCTGCTTGTTGATGTACCACATGGTGGTGGTGTTGTCTGTTCTGACCTGAACCACCTTGTTCTGTACTGACTGAGAGAAAGCTTGCAGGACCAGAAGAACTGCCCTGAGTTCCAGGAGATTGATATGGAGAAGGGATTCCTGAGGGGACCACAGTCCCTGGGCAGTGAGGGCCCCCAGATGGGCTCCTCAGCCCAGAAGGGAAGCATCCGTGGTAAGAACCACTGAATGAGACTGAGTGGCAAATGAGACTCCTTGCCTTAAATTGTCCTGATCCTGCCACCACTGAAGGGCTTGGATCAAGGTCAGAGTCACTGGGATCAGTTTGGTAAGGGAATCCTTCCTCTGAGACCAAAAAGCCCTCAGATGGAACTGAATGTCCCTCATCTGGAATCTGGCCCCTTGGACCACTGTCGTAGAAGCTGACATGTGGCCCAAGAGCTGGAGGAAATGCCTTGCTGGCCGAGATACCTGAAGGCTGAAGGAAGAGGCTAGTTCTATAAGAACCCTTGCCCTTTCCAGGGGAAGAGAGGCTCTTGCTTTGACCGTATCCAGCTCTGCCCCTATAAAGGTAAGAAGCTGGACTGGTTCGAGAACTGACTTGGGAAGGCTGAGAAGAAATCTAGAGAAGTGAACACTTGCTGGGTCACTTGCAGGTCTGACCTGACTTGGTCTGAAGACTAGCCCACCATTAGCCAGTCATCCAGATATGGAAAAATGGAAATCTTTTGCCTCCTTAGAAAGGCAACTACTACTGCCAGGCACTTTGTGAAGACCCTTGAGGCTGAAGTTAGGCCAAAGGGCATTGTTCTGAACTGATAGTGGCCTGAGGGCAACTCGAACCTGAGGTACTTTCTGTGGGAGCACCTGATGGGAACAGGCATCTTTGAGGTCCAGGGAGGCTAGTCAGTCCCCTAGCCTTAGAGAGGGAAGGATTATTCCCAGAGTTACCATCTTGAACTTTGGTTTTAAAAGATGTTTGTTTAGGTATCTTAGGTCTAGGATGGGTCGCCACTCCCCTGTCTTTTTTGGGGTAAGGAAGTACTTGGAGTACAGACCTTTGCCCCAGTGTAGGGCAGGTACTCTCTCTATGGCTCTTAAAGCCAGCAGAGATGAAACCTCTGCCTTTAGGGCAAGGGTTTCTGAGAGACCTGCAGGTGGAAAAGATCTGGCTCTCATCTTTGGAAATTGTTTGAAGCTGAGAACCAGTCCTTGGCTTACTACTTCCAGGACCTACTTGTCTGATGTAACAGACATCCAGTCCTGGATGAAGTCAGTCAGTCTGCCCCTACTGGTATAGGACCGTCGACCCGGGCAGGCCCATCAGGGTGTCTGCTTGGCAGGGGCTTTAGGCTGAGGAGTGGATGCAGTCCTGCTCATCCCCCTTCTGCCTCTCCCTCTGAAGAACCCCCTCTGTGAAAAGGGAGAAGAGGCTGGTGCTTGGCAAAAAGGCCTATGAAAAGGCCTGCCCCTGCCCCTAGACTGCTGCCTTTGAGGAGTTGCCTGCCTCTCTTTGGCCTGAGCACTCCTGTAAGTGGTCCTGCACTCATCCATTTTCTTCATGTAATTCTCTGTCTGCTCCCCAAGCAGAGAATTACCCACTACAGGAAAATCCATGGCCTTAGCCTGGGGGTATCCTGCGAGAGGCTAGTACGTCTGAGCCAAGCCATTCTCTGAAGAGTCACAGATGTAGCCATGACTCTTGATGACACATCATTGGAGTCCACAGCAGCATGAAACTGAACTTTTGATGCCTCTATCCCATCTGCAGCCACCTCCTCCAGCTCCTTGGCTAGCTGGGGGGAGGCCTGTTTAGCCAGAGTCAGTACAGTGTCCCACCTGGACTTCTGGTACTTAGCTGTACAGGCCATATAATTTGCCTGCCTGAGTCCCAAGGAAGATGCCATGTACTGTTTTTTTGCCATGGCATCAATCTTCCTGGAGTCTTTGTCTGGGGGGGTGTGAAGCCAAGGGAATGTTTGCCTTATCACAGGCAGCAGCCTGCACAACCCCAACATGGCTGCATTGCTGATATAAGAACTCTGTAGCTGAGCCTGAAAGTGTATACCTCTTGTCCAGTCTTCTATCAACAGGAGGTATAGAATTGGGAGACTTCAGGATTTTCTGTGTCTGCTTCCCAAAAGATTTGTGAAGGGGGAATAGACAGTCTCCTGAACTCTGGGATGTCCATCATTTCCACAAAATCAGGCTCCTCTTGATCCTCCATTGCCTCCTCCATAGGAAGCTGGAGGGTCTCAGCCACCTTTCTGTAGAACATAGAGTGGGAAGAAGACTCAGAAAGCCTAGGAGGGGATACACCTGAAGGTCTGTCTGGGGAGATGTCTGGTTCAACAGGCACATCCAGACTTTCACCATCACCATCATCATCTTCAAACTCCCCCCGCCTCCTCCAACTCTGGTTCATAAAATTCTTCAGGGGTATAATCGTGAACTGGGGGAACCGATCGAACCGAGTCCCTGCCAAAAGGTGCCGGATCAGTCGGAACCGGGCAAAGCGATTCCACAATCCGAATCGCTTTGGCTATTTCCTCAGCGGTCGGAACATGGGCTTCTGGATCCGAACCGGACGAATCCTCTTTGTGTTTTCTTTTTGTCGGAACTGAACCTCGGGATCGGCTCTCCTTTTGCCCGAAGATGTATCGCCCTGGTCAGAGGGCACTCCTTCTGGTTCGGTCGGAACCGAACCGGGCTGGCCATCCAGGTCAGCGGACTTCTCAGCCTCCTTTTCCCTCAGTCTACCTAATCTCTTTTCAAGGGTAGATTTGGGAAAGCTTTTACAAATTTGGCAGTCTGAATCGAGGTGTTCAAACCCCAGACAATAAACACAGGAGGTGTGGGGATCGGTCTTAGCAAAGACCTCCCCACACTCACTGCAGTGTTGAAACCCAGTGGGCCCGTTTTTTTCTTGGGTTTCTCAGACATGGTCAACCTAACCAACTTTCCCTTTTTTTGGCAACCACCAGGCAAGACTCCCTTATTGGTTCCTAACTGTGTCACAGGTCTTGGAAAAAGACGGACCAAACATGTTTTTTTTTAGAACCGGTAAGGACCGGTAACCACACATTAAAGTAAGATACAAGAATTAACAACTGATCAGTTCAGCTGAACCGATCCACACTTTTACAAGTTTCACACAGAAAAACAGTACAAAACCTATCTAGTACTCACAGTATCACAAACAGAGACTGAACCGACTACGCGGAAATAAATTTTGGTTAAAAACCAACGGTAAACTGACACTTCAACCGACTTTCGAACTGAGCTGCAGAAGAAATCTCCGGAGCGACTGTTCAGTGAGGTGCAGTAAAGAATCTGATGGTTAGATTTCAAAGGGAAACAGACACAGACACCAACCGAGCTCGAGCTCAGCATTCTATGCTCTGCATAGAAAGTTAACCCTTTGTTCTCCGGGGCAACTTAAAGGCTGGGGCTAACTGCATGAGTCAGAATACAGCAAGACTTCATGTTGTTTGAATAACGTAAATGAGCGAAAAAACACAACTGCTAACAAAACAATGTAAAACTACACTCAGCACACTAAAAAATTTAATTTGTGAGGAAAACTTTACCAAGAAAAGTGAACAGGAGGCTGTCAACAAGGAAAGTTGAGAGGCACCTCAGGGGCAATGTTGCTCAGACAGCAGAGAAAAAATTCTGAAGCTTTTCAGGCTGTTCTCACTCAGCTCACTCCCCTCCTGCTTTTTAAATGGGCAGATGCACAAGCTCATTTAAATTCTCCAGGGCAGTTGTACCTAGCCAGCTAACTTCTATAGTTACTGATGCTAAAAGACTCCTGGGGTAAGAAAAATGTATGTTAAGGACCAGGTGGCTATCCTACAGATGTCAGACACCTCTCTAGCCACTGGCACTGTGGCTCTGGTGGAGTGTGCTTTTAACACCACACTGGGATTTCTAATCTAGCTTGCTGTGGCTCTGGTGAAGTGTGCTTTTAACACCACTGGGATTTAAAATTTTGCTTGCTGTGGCTCTAATGGAATGTGCTTTTAACCCCACTGGGGTTTCTAATCTTGTCTGCTGTGGCTCTAGAGGAGTGTGCTTTTAAACTCGCTGGGGCTTCTTATTCTGTTTTGTAGTAGCAGAAAGAAATACAGGACACACTCCACCATGCTGTAGTCCTTTTTGAGGCTGGATGACTCTTACCCAGTTCACAACATGTTACAAATAATTGATTAGCAATAGCCCAGATTTCTCTCAGAATTTGCTAACTCCCTGCACTCCACACTTGACAAGGGGCACTTCGCAGGGGCCGTGTTTACAGACCACTTAAAGGCCTTTGACATGGTTTCTCACCCCTCCTTCTTAACACATTACAACAAATTGTGGTCTCTCATTGTCCACTCACATTTTTCTCCAGCTATCTTTCATCTAGAACCCAATGTGTTAAAACTAATAATACCATATCTACAATGCTGCCTGTGTACTCAGGAATTCCCCAGGGATCTATCCTGGGTCAACTGCGATTCAGCATCTACCTCAACGCCCTGCCTAAATCCTGCCCCAGCAACCTTCTCCTCTATGCGGATGACCCTGTTCTTTACGCCGCACATCCTGATCCTTTCTCTCTCCAGCGTACCTTACAAAACTCCTTCTCTCAGATTGAACACTGGTTTGCTGAACACAGATTGGTGGTCAACATTAAAAAAACTAAGATGATGCTCAATGCCAACCGCCAAAACAAATCAAAGGATTTCCCCCTGGAAATACTCTCCGCCTCTCTCATCCCACTGAAACAGGTCCAAAAGTATAAGTATCTACGTATTACATTTGACTCTTCCCTCTCGTTACAGGAACATATAAAAATCCTCACCTCCACCACCAACACCCGCATTTGTCTCCTTTACAGACAAAAAGACTGCCTGTCACCTGAAGCACTTCACCTAGCCATTACCTCCTCAGTCTTATCACTGGTGGACTATGGCCTCACAATCTATGCTGCCGCCTACCCTACGCCGCCTCTTCAAATACAAGCAGTCATCAATAAGGCCTGCCGGCTCCTCTCTGGTGCCGACACAAATACACAAACCTGCATCCTATACATGCTCACCAATATCCTCTCCCTTAATGAAAGACTATTACACTAGACCTGTCTCTTCACCAAAAAAATCCACCTGGGTTTAACCCCAATAGGTGACATGGCTTCTTTTCAGGCAGCCACCATCTCAGTGTCCACACGAGCTGCTCCAAAAACTATCTGTAAGATGACTAGGGTCAGAACCACCCTGGCCCAGCGATCCTTCCCCCTTAGAGCTCCATCCTGGTATTATGCCCTCCCACCGGCCGTCACATCAATCACCAATCTAGGTCCTTTTAGGGCCCATATCTAAAGCTACTAACAGTCCTTATTTTCCCAGGACAGTCCCTATTTTAGACAGCATGTCCCAGGGTCCCCACAAGTTGCAGTTTTTGCTTACTTGTCCCAGTTTTGTCCCTTTTTTTTTTTTGCTGACTGCTAATCCATGAGTGACAATTATTTCAGCACCACTTTGGCCCCTGCACCTGTGTTGCACTGCAAGCATGTCAGTGGGAGCACAGTAAAGCATGTTCCTTCCTGTTAGATTACTGGGTGTAGTGCAAACAAGCACATGTTGATGTCTGCTTGCCAGCAGCTTAAAGGAACTCCAAACAGAGAAGAGACTGGCAGCAGGGAACTAAGATACTTGAACCTGATCAGCCGCAGAGAAGTGTGTGAAAACAATCTGGTGTGGTGGTGGGAGTCACTGACATGAAGTTTACTCAGCATATGAAGCGAGTGTAAATGGTTTGGATGGGACTGTCAGGAGGAGCAATACAGCAGCTCGAATGTCTGATCACAATTTAATATAGGTTTGCTTCTAACGAACTTGCTGTACATCATGATTTGGAACTTGCTGCAGCAGAATGTTGTACTGTTTTAATTTTAATGTTTGCTACTGGTGTTACTGTGGGGTGGCATGGCCAGAAGAAGCAGCAAAATGTAACTGATTGTGCACAGCGGTATCTGTGGCAGTGCCCGTGGGAGTGACATGGTGGGATGGCAAGGTCAGGATGGACCGTCCCAGTTTTCGGTCTCAGAAAGTTGGTAGCTTTACCCATATCCTCTCCTCACATCAATGCCAGTGTTACTGGTAACCTGTGGCTCCTGCACCACATCGCTAGGCCATGCACCCACCCTTGGCCTGGCAGTGGAGAGCCCTATTTCTAGCCCACAGGCTCCTCACCTCCCTCAGTTACCAAACAGTTGCACTGGACTATGAATGCACTGTATTATGTAGATGATCAAGGGGCTGGGGGACTTATCATACGAGAGGAGGTTGAAGGAGTTGAACATGTACTCACTGGAGGAGAGGAGAGAAAGGGGTGACATGATTGAAACCTTTAAATACATGAAAGGAATAAACAAGACGGGTACAGAGGGGCTGTTCACAGTAAGGAAGGGGAGGGCCACCAGGGGCCATGATATGAGACTGGAGCGGGAAGGTTCAGGAGGGAGATGAGGAGACACTTTTTACAGAGAGTGGTGGCTGGGTGGAATGCATTACCTGCTGAAGTGGTATGCAGTAGAACAGTGGACTGCTTCAAACGAGGATGGGACAGAACAAGGGGGAGGGTTAATGAAGGGGAAGGGTGGAAGGGAGGGGCAGCTGCAGAATAAGGGGTGCTAGCTGCACATTCGAGCAGACTTGATAGACCTCTAGGCCTTTATCTGCTGGCAAATTTCGTATGTTCGTACGTAGAAGACAAGGCCTCCCTGAGGTGGCTTACTACCAACTCACATCATTCACTGCTTTAGCTACCAATTGTATAGGTCTTAGCTGCTCATTAGGTAAATATGTCGATAGCTCTGCACTGTTTTAGCTACCAAATGTATAGGCATTAACCAGTGCTCACTGTACTTACACTCTATGATTGCTCACTCACATTTATTCTATGTATGTACTGTATGAATGTCTATGTTTTATTCTGACATGGAGCCTTTGGAAATGAGTCTATGACTCAAAGGGTTGTAATTCCAATTTCCAAAATAAATAAAAATAAACAAAAGTAGTAACTGAGCACTCTCTTAACATCTAAACTGTGAAGTTTTCCCTCTCCTTTGAAGAGTAATAGATAAAGATAAATTGGTTCAAATGGAAAGGTGTTTACCACTTTGGGTAAAAACTTCGCATTTGTTCCTAGTTTCAACTTATCATTAAAGAACACTAGCCAGTCTGGGTTTACACAAAGTGCTTGCAACTTGCTGGGCCTCCATGCTGGGGTGGCAATCACGAGGAATATGGTTTTCTATGTCAGAAATGTCAATTGTGAAGAGGCACTGGGCTTGAAAGGAGGACCAATCAACAAATCCCATGGTGAACCTGGTTCTTTTCATGCAGGAAGGAAACAAGTGTTGTAAAGTGTCTTGACTATTGGGTCAGATACCTTTTTTTTTTTTTTGTTACAGGTATCAGACTTGTATGCTGAGACTGCAGCCACATGTACCTTTATGGATGATGGTTACAAACCAACTGCATTTATGAGCTCTGTTATCAGCTCAGTATGTCCTTCCTGGCGAAATTTTTTAAACAAATTTAAATCCATTAAATATTTTAGTATTACAGGAATATCAGCAGCTGCTGACTGAACTGATTCACCATCACACCAAATAGCAAATCCTTCCCATTTTGAACTGCAAGTTTTTAGAAGCAGGTTTTCTTGCCACTTTTAAAACTTCAATCACTTTCTGTCTGACTCAATGCTCAGAAAACTTTAACTGCTTATGAACCAGGCTTTTAAGCGAAGTGAGTCAGTGCAAGGTTTGGGTGAAACATTCTGCCCTGTACAATGGATAGCATGTCCCGATTCACTGAAAGAGATACAGGGTGTTTTGGAAAAAGTTATTAAAAGAGTGCTGGGGCTCGACTATTAAAAATCATTCTTGCCTTTTCTCTCTCCAATTTCAGTAATACTCTATCAGAGAAAGTGGGGAAAAAACATAATGGAATCTGTTCTTCCAGGACAGACTGAGTGCATCCACTGGGACTGCGGCCCATGGCTGGTAGTCTGTGGCTGAACAGTGGTAGTTTTCTGTTCTGCTAAGAAGAAAACAGATCTGTGGAATACCCTATTTGTGGAAAAATGGTGCCCAGAACTGACTCATTTAATGTCCACTCGCGAATAACATGAATCCTGCAGAGTGCATCTAAAAGTACATGCCCTTCTCTGGCGAGGTGCACTGCACTCAGATTTGTACTGAGCTGGTATGCCAAATCCCAAATTTTCAACATTTCTAACATAATGTTGACAATCTGGCCCCTCCTGGTTTGTTTATCCAATAAAATACAGTGCAAGGCCTGTTGACACTGCTGTACTGGTATCACGTGAACGAGGCGACCGGAATTGGGAGCCTACAAAAAAGTGATTCAATTATGGCGCCTGTGTTCACGGCTACCTAGCAGGGGGACAACCAGATACTAGGGTGGGCTGATAGAGCAACACGGCACGCTGTGATATACGCCGCACATTACGCGTGGTGGGGAGGCAGGGGAAGGCATGTGGGGTGGCAGGCAGCTGTTGAGCTGGTCTGCTAGCGTGGTGGGGAGGGTGATCGGCTGGGAGGTGCAGGGTTCAGATCCAGTGCGGCGTGTTTTTTTTTCCTGCAGGCGGCTTTCCATTTTTTAAGTTTTCCACCCTCCCCCTGACATGCACCCCCCTGGAGTTGAGAATCTGTAAGTAGGGAAGTGTGGGGGTGCTAAACTCATAGGTCTCCGGCGCCCTTTTTGTCCTCGCTGCAAGTGTGCATCGGCGACATTCATTTTCAGTGATGTACACTTGCCCTAACGGCGACTGCTATTTTTAGATTGCCCTTATGACTTGGAACCGCTGTGCTCTGCTCCTGCCCTGCCCCCCCCCCAATGCCAATGCTGGAGCACGTTTACATAACCACTGTCAGCGCTGATACAAGCCCCATTGGAGAGAGGCTGTGGAGGTGGGGGGTGTTTTGACAAAGTCAGCTGTAACATGTTAGATGATGCACAAACTGCTGATATCAATTGAGGCATACAAAAATACTTCAGTGACAGCCTACTTTTTTTTTTTTTATTTAAATGGAGTAATTCCGGTAATTTCCTATTGTAGAGATATCTGAATGGTCTATTCTTTTCGAATCTAACAGAAGGCCGTGCATTGTAATTAACTGTAGTGTTCTCACATGAAGCCTCTTGGATTAAGCCCTCACGGTTTGGGTATAAATACACAAGTTCTGAATTCTGAACCCTCTTTCTTAACCAACTACCTTGTTTATCAAAAGGAAAAATTGCAGATGAGTTTTCTAAAATATTTCTTGTTCTTTTAAAAGCCTTGTGAACTAGGAATGTAACTTGCTTTGCAGAATTTATTCCCAACATACTCATGAATTACCTCCTCTTCATCAACCTCAGTTTCTTTTGTATGTAAGCTCAGTATGTGTCTCACCTGTCTGAGAAATTAACAGGAGTTTATTACTATTATTTGGCCAGTCATATGGCCAAATATATGCACTGGACTACCACACCTCAGGATATGGGGAATCTCTCATACACTCCCACCTGGCTACTAGCAGCACATGTTAACAGCCTCAGGGTTTTCCCCTGCTAGTTTCCTTTTCACACCACCACGCAAACTGCCACGCTCCCTGCATAGCTCGGTTATACATACCTCAATAAAGGTCCACGTGCAACTATGTAAATCCAAGAGATATAATAACCAACAAGACTTGCCTCAGCCGGTTTTCGGTAACCTCAACTTTAGGTTAGGAGACCAAGTGATCGAGGTGGCCTTCACTCTCAAGTAGAAGGAAAAGAAATGCTCTTCTCTGGCTTCATAGAGCACTTTCTAATAATCTTCCTACATACATCTCAAGCTTGTTCGTGCGAGCTAAGGGTTCTTATGGACTGAGACGTTTCTCTATACTCTGCTTCCAGATTCCTAGTGTAAAAACAACCTATGGCTTGGCCGCAATCAACTTTACACTCCCATCTCTATGGAACTCCATGCAAAGCGCACTAAAATTGTCCTCACTTCCAGGCCTATCCACATTCAAAGAGATGTTAGCCGCATTTGTGAGGGAAACTTGCAACTGTTTCAGGCAAAGATGAACCACTAGCATCTGACCCTTTTCACTAGTTCCGCAATTAGAACCTCTCATAAGGCCCATCCCTATAGGGGACAACCAGCACCCATAGCCTACTCTCTTTTATCCTGGCCCTCTTCATCCCTTCTCCTTTTTTCCCCTTTGCCACACCTTTTCCCTGCCTTCCCTTTCTCCACTTACAGCCAACAGTAGGTGTTAGTCTAGGACTGATGACTCTCCTCCTTTTCCTGTAAATTATTGTTTATGAACTGCATTTCATTGCAACGCTGGCAGGTCAGTAGATGCTGGCCTTTTGTGCCTCACCTGTACAATATATCTTGCATTACTGAGCTTTCATATCTGTGCCCATGTACTTATTGTATTGTATCTACTGTATTGTTATATGTCCAGGACCACTTTGAAAATGAGCTTGCTCAATGGTGTTTATGCCAGGTTAAATAAAGTGATTGATTGACTGACTGCTCCGAAGGAGTGTGCAGCCTCGCAAGCCCTAGTCAGTGATTTAGTAGTCAATGGCAAACTAGGAACTACACCGGATTTGCTGGCGTAGTTCCGACTACCTAGTAAATACTCCTTTTTTGTGTTCCAGATCAGACACATGCTAATAAAGTGGTATGGCTCTGGCCCCTGGACTGTTCATCCAGTAACTCCTCTTCAGGAGTTTCTTGCATTTACCAAACAGTCCCACGCAGTTTCTCGCCTGGTCTTGGCCCTATTCGGAAAACTTAACCTGGATTATTTGGGTTATTCTCGATACTGGGCCATCGCCTTCCCTAATGATACCTTCCCTTGGGAAAATGTCTACCATCAAGTCTACTCATATACCGCTAAAGATCACCTAAGACTGACACAGTTTCACATCTTGCACAATATTTACTATACCCCTGTTAAAATGTATGGGATGGGCAGGCTTCTGAACCAGGCCTGCTTTCGGTGCGGCCAGGAACCAGGATCACTACTTCATATATTCTGGGACTGCCCCAAAGTGGCCTCTCTCTCTGGCATCTCATTCAGGCAAAGGCTGACCCGTTACTGGGCCTGCAGGAGCTATTTACGCCGCAAATTTATATAGTAGGAGATTACAACACCATCTTAGTTAGAGAAAGGCGGTTTCACATGGCCATTATATCTCTATCAGTCAAAAAACTTGTTCTCCGTCATTGGAAGGACCAACACGTTATCTCTTATTTTGAATGGGTGAATGAGTTTTTCCATAACCTCAGGACTGAAAAGGCAACTGACAGCCTCCATGGTAAACTTTCTCTGTATCGAGTCAGATGGGAGAGGCTGCACACCCTTTGGTTTCTAACTCCCCCTTAAGGGAGTGTTGAGACAACTTATCATCTAACCACTCTGGGAGCCTGCCACTAGCTTTGCTGGTGGCTGCCGTTTCTGTACTTAAATGGTCGATAAGCACAGTGCAATGTCACATGAGACCTCTGGGTGTACCACAGTTCAACCCCTGTAGTTGGTCCTCTTGTTTTTCCACTACCTCAATGTGGTTGAGTGCAATTATCAGTTAGCTATGAAATGTATATTATATTCTGGTATTCGGCTCTGGGTGGGTGGGGGAGTGGCGGGGGGTAGGTTAGTGGGACTGGGAGGTGGCAGGGTTGGTGGGGAGGGGGTGGTTTGTTTTGTTTGTTTGTACGTCTACTAAAACCTTATCTCCTGCAACCGTTTTACTGTACCAGAAGCTTAGTTTATATGGTTCTTTGTTTGCTGCAGGATCTGTATTTCATGCTCTGTTTTTTGAACAAACTGAATAAAGTATATTAAATTAAAAAAAAAAAGAAATTAACAGGAGTAATCTTCTATGGGTTTAGGATATGAATCAATATATTCCTCACCCTCCTCATCCAGGAAGGCTGGTTCACCCTCGAGGTTGGACTCATCCTCTCCCTCTAGTGGAGCTAGTCTGAGTAAGCCTCACAGTGTGGCTTTCCCACATTTTTGAAAGATTTGAAAAATTGGCACATCTGTTTTATATCCTACGCAGAGAGCAACCCATTGTCAGAAATGTCTGGGTCACCTTCCTTACCTGACTTTTACAGGGTGGGGCTCCAGATGCTTTTTTGTGTGGCTTTTCTTTGCAGCAGAAGATTCTTGCTGAGAATCAGCCCGCATCTTGTGCTTTCAAGTCTACCATGTAAGTGTGACATGCAGACTTGATGAACCCTCGATTTCCTTCTGCTATCAGATGCAATGTTTCTATATGCTTTTCATCATCTCTGTGTAAGAAGCACTTGTTGTAGCCCTGCTATCAAAGTGGTTACTGTCGTGATCTCTATGAAGTTTAGCCACTTCACTGCAATCTGAGTTGCCCCCATTTTCCAAGGGGTCTTTGGAATTTTGGAGATTTAACAGCAGAGTTACAACCCCCCCCCTTCAGAGGGTTCTCCGTGTTTGGCAACTGTGCTGAAACCAGGGTTCCCCCACAGTCCAAGGGGTCTCTGGCCAGCTTGCCTATACAAGTGTCCATTACTCTCCAGGAGACGGCCTTACTGAAACATGGGACTTTTCCACAGCAACAAGTTTGACAGAGGAGCGAACAAAGATTTTCTGTTTTCGGCCAAACAATTACAGTTATAACAGTTTTCCAATCTCTGACCAGAGCCTAAGCACTTAAAGTCAATGCCTGCCTAATTTTGGAAGTATAGTTACACATAATGGTTCACACTTTTTGAAACTGGGCTCTGCCTTCTGTCTTTCAAAGGCAGAAGGAGGTTTTTAAAATATTTTAAAAAGCAGTTTTATTGGAGATGTAAGTTTAACGAAAGCTACCAATCTGAAATGAGTTAAACAGCTTGTGCATTCCTCCCGCACTGTGGTCCACAAAAGGTGCACTATTAACACTACTATTGTCTCCGACAGGAATCAGAACAGAGAATGAGTAGATATACCTAGAAAACTTTAAAGAGTGCTAAAATTAAGGTAAACACTGTTGTGGATATGATTTGTTGAACTGACGACAAAGGAAGCTCCAAGGTGGCCAGTCTCTCCAGTGGAGAAATTGATCTGGCAATTAAGCAGCAGGAGGCATGTGATCACCACACAGCACGCTTTTAAAGGATCAAAGATCCATTTGAACACCGAGGCAACCACAATATGTGAGATGTTAGAAATTGGGGGGACAGGCAACTTTCATTCCTGGAGTTAGAAATGGCAGTGGTGGAACTGAAAACCAAAGTCTCCCAAGTTCACAGCACAGCATTCCAATCACTAGGCCAAACCACCTCTCAGAAAGGGGAAAAGGAGATACAGAGAGAAAGTATGTCTCATACCTTTTTGTACTACATACACCCCCATCCTGTCACATTTTTTCAGAGGTCAGAGGCCTGCTCAAATTTCTTCGAAAGATTAATTTCCAGTCATGCAATCTAAATCAGTCAAACTACAAGCCCCACATGCACTGTATTATATACAAAATCCTGGCATTTACCTTGCGCACTACTTCCTCTTCCTCCTGGCGCTTTTCATAATGAGTAAAGTCATCAAAGATAGAGGTTGTGTGCTTAAAGGCTGCAATAATTTTAAGTACTTGCTTTGCTTTCTCCAGGGGCACCTCCTGTGTGTCACGGGAGTTTGTAACTGGCTTGTTGTCATTGTTTTCCAGTTTGATGTGCCGCAGTTGGTTGTTGGGAACATCTTTGACAAAGAGCCACTTCACATCAAACTTGCCCTTCCACTTGTCCTGAGACCACACGCCTGCACATGTGCCATAGTCCACAGGAGACCTCATTTCTGCCACGCCACAGAAATGTCCACTGCCATTGACGCTGAACAACAAGTAGACAGGGCCCTTGCTTCTCATGGAACGGAAAGCACTGTCTAGACGTTTGTTGCCATGTTCTGTGCTGCACCAAATTGAATACTTGATGGAGCGATGAATATCATCCTCAGAATAACTCTTTATAATAAAAACGCGCGCATTCTTAAGATTCCAGTCAAAGTTCTTAGGGTTATAACTGTGGACGGCTTTCAGTTTTTCGACAACAGGATGGGATTCACCGTTACATGAGGAGCTAGTCTGAGCATTGCCAGCTGAGTTGTTATCACTACTGCCTATTCCACTTTGGGCAAAAGCCACATTCCGACTACAAGGGGCCACCCAACGGTTTTGGGGCGGCGGTTGAGGGTTTTGATATTGATGTGGAGGCACTGGAGGCAGCTGAGCCAGGAGAGGCTGGATCAACTGCTGCTGGGGAGGCTGATGGAGGATGGCCTGTGAAGAAGGCGCTTGCTGGAGGGAAGGTACTTTGCCCAAGGGCCCCTTGTTGTCCCAAGTGCCAATGTCCATATTGTGTTTTATTGGTGGTGGAGGCAAAGCAGGCCCACTCAACACAGCTCCAGTCTTTATTTTCATTTTTGGTTGCAGTTTTGCAGGTTTGCTGGCAACGGTAGCCCAAGAGGCTGGTTTTGCTATTGCCATGCCCAGAGTTGTTCCTCTGTTGCCAGGTAAGGTATTAGCCATCCCCACACTATTTACAATGGACCCAACTGTCTTAACTACAGATGCTGAAACATCCCCACCAATCTTAAGTCCAATCATACCCTGCTCAATGCTGTTCATCCCTGGTGCCTTATTTACGGTATCATTGTGAAATCCAGTCTGCCCATCAACAATCGTCCCACCCAGCGAACTAGGGTGGTAACTATAACTGCTCCCATAGGCTGAGCTTTGAGTCTGCTGTCCCTGGGACCCACTTGTACCCCATGCCGAGAAGGATGGGTTTTCTGGGAAAAAGTTGAATCTGTGTTGATAGATGTTGCTCCCCAGTCCCCCTGGCTGGCTAAAAACTGTATCGTGCATGAAGTGGTGATCGCCACTGCTGAGATGTCTGTAAGTAGTGAGGTACGGAATTGGGGGGTCTCCTCCTGTAGACCACAGTGCTTCATTCAGAGAGTAAGGAAACCCAATGGATGGAGGGTAATAAGTAGACAAGTAGGGATCAGTCATTGAGGGATAACTGCTACTCTGTTTAGAAAAGGGAAACAGTGTTAAAATAGGCAACAAATTAAATCTGAAACAAAGGCCATTAATCCAAAAATGGAAAACTAATAGGAATTTCAGAAGCACATTACTTCCTGGTAAAGCATGGAGAAGAGACTGTTGGCATGGTCTCTGCAGCCAATTACACTGACTTGGTGTGTGTCAAAACTACATCAAGAACCTATAATTTATCATATATGAAGTTACACATGAAAGAGCAACCCTTCAGGAATTAAATCTGCATTCTGCAGCCACTAACCGCCCCCCCCCCAAATACTTTTTTAGTGGCCCAGCTGGTGTACTTGTTAAAATGTACCTTTTGCAATACATGCCACCAGGGCTAAAGTAAAATGTTTAAGAGCCAGCTACAAAAATTACCAGTGTCTGGCTAGTGGACCAGTGCGGACATCTGTCCCTGTTCTAAAGCCTGATCCAAATGTGATAACACCATAAATGTTAAAGAGCCTGAGACGTCTTTAGGAAAACAACTTTCAACATTGTACATCATTTCAGATTTAACTTACTATTGTTTCCTATTTTTATCTATCCCCTTACTATAAATTACTAAGTAATAGTAGTAAATATCTATTTTTATACAGGAGAAAACTGTTAGGACCCGAAGGTCCTATTTACAAAGTTGTCCTTTGCTTGACACATTTGTTACAGTGCAAAGAAAACAAATCATAGCAAAGACTACAGAGAACAATCAAAACAGAACACACCAGACAATAATAATCAAAATCAGCCACATACATAAGATATTGCATCAGGAATTTGATCAAACTGCTGGAACAAAGATCGAATTGTAATCAAAACTAGGGAACTCTGTATGGAAGCAGGATCCTTGTCCTTCAAGTTTCATCTGCTCCTGCTGCTTATCTACCTATGATGCCATAATTCATATTGTGCCATAGGATTCAATAATACAGATGGCGCACTCTCACTACGATGATTCAATAATACAGATGGCGCACTCTCACTACGATGATTCAATAATACAGATGGCGCACTCTCACTACGATGATTCAATAATACAGATGGCACACTCTCACTACGACGATTCAGTAATACAGATGGCGCACTCTCACTACGATGATTCAGTAATACAGATGGCGCACTCTCACTACGATGACACCATTTTGATTTTAGGCTCAATCAGTAGCAAAAAAAACTGAACACAAAGCCCATTGGTTTATAAATGATTAAACCTGACAAAATGATGAAAAATCTCTAATTGCAGTAAGGCAGCAGTGTACAAACTCTGCACTGACACCATATGGCTTTAAATCCATGTTTCTTAAACTACGATTTAAAGGGGTTTAGGTATCCTTTATAGGAGAACTGGCTTTAACCTGGAAGACTGTGTTTTATGTGGGGACTACGTCTTCAGATATTGGTTTGCATTTAGTTATTCAAAAAGCAGCCATTCTGCAACAAGGTTATACGGGGGTGCAATAAGACATACAGTCTGGTAGCAAAAAGAAGCTACAGCACTCACCCTCTGTAGCTGGCTGGATAGAAGCAACAGGACAAATGCCAAGTAAGGATGCAAAAATACTTTATTCCACACAAAAACCTGTGGTCAAAATGCAGTACAGCAAAAGTGCAAAGGCACAAGTGCTATCTGTCTGCCCCAACATTTCACACCTGCACTTGGGGCTTTTTCAAGGGTATACTAGTTACTGTCCAATCTTTACTGGCCATTTAGTAATTAACAGATACTTCTAATTTCCACACTAATGATGCCATTTTAGAACTGTACAATGTAGTTTATGCCCTTGTTAAGCACTTCCATAGTTGTCACAATTCACTGCTGTTCTACTGGAGAACTCAGTGGTTGAGAGGGAACATACGTTACATCAAAGACTTCTAAAATGGTCTTTACTACCGTTACGTAAATCAGAAAATTACAGTTACGTAAGAACTTACCGTAACAGTAGATCTTCGAGAGAGGTTCTTGCAGTAGATAATTACATATAGGACTGAACCCGGCAGGCGTCAGGACCCCATGGAAAAATTTCTAGCTAGCAGTCTCTGGTGGGGGACCACTCCCACATCAGGTGACCGACGTCATGTGAAGTCAGTAGAAAGGGGCAGTCCCCACGCCCACCTTCCAGTTCTTTCCAGCCAAAAGCCAAAAAAGGCAAGATGAGAGAGAAGTGGATGATTACCTTCCTGGAAAAGGAGCTGAAAAAGCTAAGGGGATGGACGGCGGGAAGGCATTACCTACTACAAGAGCCTCTCTCGAAGATCTACTGTTAACGTTAAGTTCTTATGTAACTGTACTATCTTACTTCGAGAGAGCTCTTGCAGTAGGTAATTACATATAGGACTGAATCCCAAGCAGTCTGGAAAAAGGAAAAGCACTCGGAAGGAGAAAAACTAACCAAGCAATGTAACCTCCGGCTGCTCAGGTCTTAAGAAAGAAGACCTTGAAGTACAGCCAACCCGAAGCCTGCTCTACGGCGAGAGGCAATATCCAACTGTAGTGTTTCGTAAAGGTATGGACAGAAGTCCAAGTCGCAGCTGCACAGATGTCTGCCACCGACACATTTCTGAAACAAGCTGCAGAGGCTGCTACTCCTCTGGTGGCGTGACTTCTGACTTGACCTGGCAGGGTCTTATGGTACTTGTCGTAACAGAAGGTGATACAATGAGCCAACCACTTTGATAGGCGTTGCTTGGAAACTGCATTGCCCTCTCTTTTGTGAGAAAAAGAGACAAAAAGCTGATCCGATTTCCTGAGATCCTTAGTCCTAGAGGTACAGTATCTCAGTATCCTATGAACTTCCAAGGTATGCAAGAGGTACTCCCCTTGATTGGAGTGTTGCGTAAAGAAAGCGGGTAGCTCAATGGATTGATTCAGCGTAGATCCCGCTACCACCTTAGGGAGAAATTTAGGGTTGGTGTGCAGAGCCACCTGTTCCTTGTGAAAAATCAAATAAGGGATTTTGCACATCAGGGCCTGAAGCTCAGAAATTCGTCAAACTAAAGTAATAGCCAATAGGAAGAGAGTCTTCCAAGAGAGGAACTTCAAGTCTGCTGAAGCTGCCGGTTCAAAAGGAGGTAGAGTAAGCTTCTCCAGAATAAAATTCAGATCCCAAGGAGGAGCAGGAATGCGGATAGGGGTCTCAAATAGAGAACCCCTCTGAGGAAAGTCTTAAGAGACTTCCAACTGTGCAAAAGTCCTGTCTCCAAAAGGGACGTGGTAGGCCAAAACAGCCGCCATGTGGACCTTCAAAGAGGAATGGCTGAGACCCAGGTCAAAGAGATGACGCATGTAGTCCAGGACTGTCTCGACAGGGCAGAAGAAAGGCTCAAAGTCCTTTGATGAGGCCCCAGTCGAAAATCTTTTCCACTTCATGGCATAGGTGGACTTAGTGGAAAGCTTTCTGGCCTCCACCGGAATATCTGCTACGAGCGGAGAAACCCCGAACCAGGCTTGAGCTATGTCTGCAGGAGCCACGCATGCAACTGAAGGGATTTGAGACCTGGATGAACCAGGGTCCCCAATCCTGGGTCAGTAAGTGTTGTGACAGAGGAAGAGGAAGCGGAGGTTCCTCTGAAAATTGTTCCAGAAGAGAGAACCAAACTTGCCTGGGTCAGAATGGAGTGATGAGGATCATCCAGGCTCCTTCTGTACTGAGTTTGTGTAAGACACTTGGAATTAAGGGAATTGAAGGGAAGGCATAGACGAATCTGTCCCTCCAGTCGAGAGACAGAGTGTCCCGCCAGAAAATGCCTCGCCCTGGAGTGAGCGAGCAGAAGGCGGGAAGTTTTGCATTTTGAGGAGACGCGAACAGGTCTACCTGAGGGGTTCCCCAGTGCAGGAAGATGTCGTCTACTACCTTTTGATCCAGTTCCCACTCATGGGCTTTGGCTGAAGACCGACTGAGGTGGTCTGCCAGAGTATTTTCTACTCCTGGAACATGAACTACCATCAGGTGAAGGTTGTGCTGAACAGCCCAACTCCAAACTCTCATTGCTTCCCTGCACAGAGGGTAGGAATGAGTTCCTCCCTGCTTGTTGAGATACCAGACTACGCACATGTTGTCCATCTGGATGGTTAGATGATCGGGAAGAATGTAGGAGTGCAGAGCCTGGAGAGTATACAAGACGGCTCTGAGCTTGAGCACAATTATATGTAAAGTCTGCTCGAGTCTGGACCAGGAGCCCTGAGTTCTGAGAGACCCTAGATGGGCTCCCCAGCCCTCCTCTCCTGAGGCATCCGTTGTCAATGTCTGGGAGGGGGTTCGATATTGAAGGGAACTCCCCGGCAAAGGTTCTCTTGCACCATCCACCACTGCAAATCCCTGACCATGGGATCAGAAACTAGAACCTCTTGGTCTAGGTCGTTCAATGTCTGGTCCCATTGAGAACGGAGCATCCATTGAGAGATCCTCATATGAAGCCGAGTGCGAGGGACAATCGGGATAGCAGCCGCCATAAGCCTGAGGAGGCGAAGAACTGACCTAGCACCGAGCCTTCTGCGACTAGACAACAGACTTGCTGCCCGGAGGCAGAAAGGCCTGGCTGATGGTCGTGTCCAGGATCACTCCAATGAAATGGAGTCTTTGGCAAGGGACCAGATGGGACTTGGCCTGGTTGATGGTGATACCCAGGCTGGTGAAAACCTGCAGGGTAAAGGAAAGAGAGCGTGGAAGTTCCTCCCTGGACGGGGCCGCCAGTTGTCCAGGTACGGGAATACCTGCACTCCCTGGGTACGCAGGTGGGCCACTATCACTGACAGGCATTTGGTAAACACTCAGGGAGCCGAGGAAAGACCAAATGGGAGGGCCTTGAATTGGTAGTGGTCCCCCTGGAACGAAAACTGAAGGAATTTGCGATGGGAAGGGTGGATGGGGATGTGCAGGTAGGCATCCTGCATATCCAAAGCGCACAGTCACTGTCCCTGTCAAAGAAGCGTCAGAAGGCTCTGCAGTGAGAGCATTCTGAAACGTTTGTACTCCATGTACAAGCTCAGGGGAATAGTAACCTGTCTCCCACAGATAGGTGGGGACTGGCTCTATTGCCGCCTTCGAGAGAAGGAAGGAAATTTCTTCCAGGACCAGAGGAAGATGTTCCAGGGAGTAAGACGACTTGGGAGGGTGGTCTTCTGGGTGGTTTCTGAAGAAACTCGATTGAGTGTCCTGCTGCTATCAGTTGGAGCACCCAAGCATCTGATGTAATCCTCTCCCAACCCGGTAGATGGAAGGAGAACCTCCCTCCTACTGGCTCCTCTGGAGTGTCCAGAGGTTGTGGGAGAGAGGAGGAGGAGTCAGGAGGTGTGGGGCAACACAGTGGCTGAGGCTACCGCAGCTTTTTTTTGGGTGGGGAAGTCTTGGTTGCTGGTGGGGCCTGACGTTTGTTGGCCCGCTTGCCCTGTGGTTTTGCTTTAGGGCAGGAACGTCTGCGAAAAGGTCGATGCTGTCCCTGAGGGGGCCTGTACAGAGAGTCCATGGACTTGAGTGCAGTACCCTTCTCCTGCAGGTCGATGATGATGTCCTTGACATTGCCGCTGAGCAGCACTGAACCCTTGAAGGGCGCATCCTGAATTGTGGATTGCACTTCAGGGACCAACCCTGACACCCGGAGCCAAGCATGACGCCGAAGACCTACGTCGAAAGCCGAACTCCGACCAGCTGCATCCACTGCATCGTAGGTGGCACGAAGCATGTGCTGACTGGCCGAACGAGTAGATCAGACAAGATCAGCCACTTCCTGTTTGGTCTGGGACTCAGGAAGGGAGTCCAATTTTGATTCCACCTGACTCAGGATCGTCTTCTGGTAGTCCCCCATATGAGCGACATAGTTCAGGGCCCTAATCCCCAGGGTAGAAAAAGCGTACACCTTCTTCCCACACTGGTCCAGAAGACGGGTGGGGACGAGCTGAGATGTTTTGGATTGGCAGAACGGCTGTCAGCGGCACTAATCACGACCAAGTCTGCCTTGGGGTGTACATACAAAGAATCTACACCCTCAGGAGCCTGATATAGCCGGTCCACCTTCCTCAGAAGGGGGGGCTAATGCGGACGGTTGCTTACAAATAGTGGAAACAAGGTCCATGTGAGGCTCAATCCAGGGTGGAATCAATGTCGGAGCAGTCTTGGGCAGATCTAAGTGGGCAGCGAGCTTCTTACACAGTGGATCTGACTCCAGAGATTGCCACTGATGAACTTCCTGGATCTTTCTCAGTAACTCAAAAACGAAGGATCCTCCGGAGGAGACTTCGGAGGAGTCCTTGGCCTGCGTTGATCTGGAGTATGGGGCTCGTCATCCAGATTGGAGCACTCCCCTGAGTATGAGTCAGAGGTCTCCGAAGAAGAGGAGGAAGACTCCTCCTGACGCGGGGGAGGAACAGTCCCTTTGGGAAGTCCTCTGGGAAGCGTGTCCTCCCCACCCCTGGCGCCCGAGGGTTCGTCTCTGGTGTCAGATAAGGGGGAGGGAGTCTCCTGTCTCCAGCGTAGGGGATCCTGTGCGGGGTTTGGCACTGGCAGACAGCTCTCCCACCTCCCTGGTGAGCTGAGCCTTGACCTCAGTCCACCAGGCAGCCAGAGCTTCCTTCAAATCCACCGGCGGCTGTGGTGAGGGCGGTGGAGGAGGAGGGGGGGGGATTATGGATACTGAGGGTATCCGTAAGGCGAGTATCCGTAACCCAACGCCGGAAAGCCCGGCATCGGGTGTTGAGGCGCTGGATAAAACGGCGCTGGGTACTGCAGCATCGGATACTATGATACCGGGTAGGACGGCACTGGATTAAGCGGTGTCGGATACCTGGGTGCCAGGGACTCTGATGGCACAGAGGGCCCTGGAAGAGGCTCAGCAGGTGGCCCAGGTAAAGGTGGCCCTACGGGCATTGGGCCCGGCGTCCGGTAAAGCGACTCCGGCTGGCACTGGGTAGGCCGGTGTCGGAGCCAGCGTCCTAGGATCCGGCATCAGGGGGTCCAGCCCTGTAGGAGGGAGTCCTGATGTCAGCATACCCAACTCCTCCATGTCGCCCGGGGATGGAGGGTTAAAATTCCCGGGGTCCAGCAGAGGAGATGCGGGAGCCTCAGTTAGCAATGGGAAGCACTGTGGTGAGCCTGGGACGTCGGACTGGTAAAAGGGGTCCGACGTAGGCTCTTTTGCTGGGCGTTTGTTGAGGCCGACATCCGGCTTACCAGCAGGATCCGGGCGGGCGTCAGAGAAGCTGGTGTCTGACTTATCGGAGCCCTGGCCCGAAGGGGGTCACAATGGGGAAGTGACCCTGACAGGAGTGCGAGGGACTGTGCGCCCCCCGAAGGAACTGGCGTCTTAACGGCCCTGTCCGGGCAGATGTCGGTGACACTGGTGTCCAGCTTAGCGGACCCGCTCGACCCAGAGGGCCGCGTGGTAGCAGCCTTCCCAGAAGCGGTTGCTTCCTTTGCCCTGGAGGCACCCAAGGGGCACGAGCCCAATGGGGGTGGCGACACTGTCTTGGACACCACCAAGACGGCCATCGAGGAGCGGTTCCCCGAAGGGGACGTTACCTTGAGAACTGCGACTCCAACCAGAGTTGCGGGAGCAGTGGAGGTGCAGTCCCAGTCCTGGTGCTTCTCCTTCTTCTTCTTGTGGCCTTCAGGGGAAGTGGAAGCCTGCTTTAGTTTCTTCAGCTCCTTCTCCATGGAAGCCATCTTTTTCTTCAGAACGTGGGATTTCAGGGACTGCTGCCTCCGTTTTCGGGTGGCTGAGTTGAACTGCTGGCAGTGCTGGCACTTCTCCACGGGGTGGTCTGGGCCTAGGCAGAAGAGGCACAGGGAGTGACCATCCTTATGAGGCAGCTGGGAACTGCACGAGTCGTACTTATTTTTATGCGATTCGGAGGGCGTCGGGGATGACATACACGGCCGAAAAATCAGTAAACTAGACCGACGTAAGACTGACGAGCAAAGGAACTTTACCGCGAGGAACTTTCACAAGTCTGCTAGCTAGAAATTTTTCCGTGGGGTCCTGACGCCTGCCGGGTTCAGCCCTATATGTACATACCTACTGCAAGAGCCCTCTAAAAGTAAGATCACCTGTTGGTTTACTAAAAGGCCCACAAAAATGGAACAATAACAGAACGGGAAGCATTATTTCAAAAGCAGCTTCTATTTGAAAAAGATACTGACAGGTTCAACTTCTTTTTTAAAGGGAACATGCCTTGCTTTACTTTTTTAAAATTTAACTGGGGACTTTGCCATGTGTTTAGCCTCCCTACTATATTATTTATTATCTTGAGTTTGTTAGGATCCCTTGTTGATGTGGCCTTTTTCCTGCCATACATATACATATACTATGTATATATATATATATTTTTTTTTTTTGTAAGTACTGATCAGTTACATCATTTTAGCAGAAGGTCAGTGTATACATTTTACTTCCTGGGCCTCCACTGCACAGATGTCACTAGGTGTCGGAACTGATAAGTAATAATAAAAAAAAGTATAGGATATTAAATGACAGCATCAAAAGAGGATCATTGAAAAAAATAAAAAAAATAAATAAAATAAAAAAAAAAAGAGTACTTTCAATGGAACAAAAGAGATAGTAGGTAAAGGTTAACACACATGCTCATTTTTTTTTTGTTTCTGAATTTACTGTACTCTTTGCCCCATGACACCCAACCTGCCATGCCAGCAGCCTCCTCTCCCCCACCCCGTCATCCGCTGTCCCTAAGACTCACCTTCTGACCCTGCAGTGACCCACAGTTTACCCCCTGTGGCAGAGCCCCCTGGGTTCCCCAAGCCTGGGAGGAGTTTAGCTTGGATATATGTTGGGAGCCTAGTGAATGGGTGCGAGGCCTGTGAGGAGAGGTGGCTTCATTCTGTAGGTTCTGGGATTTTTCCTAGTTTCTCTGGTGCCTCATGGACTAGGAATGCAGCGTGTGTTGGTCCCCAGTCAGGAGACGCCCGCCTACCCATAGAGGATTCACTTGCACAGCCACCTGTAGTCACCCAGGTGACAGTACTACAGAAGAACACAAGTACCTCTCTCCCCAGAAGAAGAGAGCGTCCTCTGAGATGCTCAATCATGCTCAAATTTACAGTTTAAGAGCTGTAATGGTGTAGTAGTGGTGGTGGGGTGGAGGAGAGATGGGGGTAATTAAGGGGGCCTTCCTCGAGGCATCTAAAGTCTGCATAAGAACAGTAACAAAGAAAAGCAGGTTTAAGAGACCACTATGGTTCTTAGCAAGGGTCAGGGAAGTGGAAAAGGCCAAAAAGAAGGCCTTCTATAAATACAAGAAAAACCAATGAGAGGATTATCTACAGAAAAATATGGAGGCAAAGAGGGTCGATAAAGATGCCAAAGCAGACACAGAGCTGCATATCATGAAGGGTGTCAGGAATGGAGAAAAACAGTTTTTCAGATATACTAGTGAAAAAGGGTGCGGGAATTATAAGACTAGTTGGTTGGGGGGTAGGGTGATAGAGGAGGATGGGCGAGAGGCCGCCATCCTAAATGACTACTTCAATTTTCACTAAGGAGGACAGCAGATCAATGCCAGAGAGTGGCATCAAAGCGGCCACTAAGAGAATCCCAGAAATGAGACAGCCATGGGCTGGCAGTATAGCCTAGAGGTTAGAGGAATGAGGTGTGAATGAGCTTGGTACATCCAGCAGACCAGACCGGAGTTTGATTCTCACAACCTCCACTTGCATACTGTTTGACTCTGAGCAAGTCAATTAACCGCCCAGTGCTCCCAGGTCACCCCTAAAACAGGCACTTGTGCCTAGTGGGCCTTACCCGGTTACCAAAGACCAAAAAAAAAAAAATAGATTGTTTACTAGTGAAAGGGAAGGTCTGGCTGCCCTTAAGATAGATAAGGCCTCAGAATCAAATGGGTTGCATCCGAGGAGACTCAGGGAATTAGCAGTGGGGCTGGCTGAACCACTGGTCCAACAGCTCACTTAGGTCTGGGGAAGTTCCATGGGATTGGAAGGTGGCAGATATTGTACCGCTTCATAAAGGGGGATAATGAGCAACCAGGGAACTACAGGCCTGTCAGTCTAACCTCTATAGTACGGAAGCTGATGGGAGTTACTGATCAAAGAGGACTTCATAGACTACCTGGAGAGCAACAGGCTCCAGGATAGTAAACAGCATGGTTTTGTGGCAGGAAGATCTTGTCAGACTAACTTGATAGTTTTCATTGACTGGGTGACAAAAGAATTAGACAAGGGCCATGCTGTGGATCTGCTCTACTTCAGCAAGGCTTCTGATTCAGTACCTCACAAACGATTGCTCATGAAGATGGAAGACCTGGGTGCAGTTAAACCCAGGGTGAACTGGGTGGGTAACTGGTTAAAGGGGAGGCAGCAGAGGGTGCTGGTCAATGGGGTTAAATCAGAGGAGACGGAGGTTATGAGCGGGGTTCCACAGGGATTGGTCCTGGGTCTGGTCCTCTTCAACATGTTCATTAGTGACATTGGAAAAGGAATACAGGGCAGGTTGTCTCTTCGCAGATGACACAAAACTATGTGGGAGGGTGGATAGTGAAGAGTGAATAAGGCAAATGTAGAGAAACTTACAAAAACTAGAGGGCGGTCAAAGGTATGGCAGTTAAAATTCAACGCTAGAAAGTGCAAGGTCATGCACCTAGGGAAAAAGAACCTCAAGACAGAGTACTGGATGGGAGGAGAGAGACTTATCACTACAGCTGAGGAACATGATCTGGGAGTTATCATTAGCAACTCATTTAAGTAATCAAGTCAGTGCAACAAGGCCTATAGCAAGGCTAACAGGGTGCTGGGATGTATTGGGAGAGATACTGATAGCAGAAGGAGGTAATATTTCCTCCTACAGATTCCTGGTGAGGCCTCACCTAGAGTACTGTGCCCAGTTCTGGAGTGCTCACCTCAGAAAGGATAAGGATAGGTTAGAGATAGCGCAGAGTAACAAAAATGATTCAGGGCTAGCAGGGCACATTCTATGAGGAGTGCCTCAAGGAACTAAATATGTACTCACTGAAGACCAGAAGGGAGAGGGGGAGATATGATAGAGACTTTCAAGTTTCTTAAGGGAATTAAAGTGAACTGCGGGGAATTATTCAGACTGAATACCAATTCGCAGTCACGTGGCCATGAATGGAAATGAACAAGAGGTAGGTTCAGAAGAGCTGTGAGGAAGTACAGTATAACCTCAATTATACAATGGGGTATGAAAATCCAGTAACCACATTGGTTAAAACACATAACATGACCGTGATAAATCCTCCAAGTTTCTTAAGGGAATTAAAGTGAACTGCGGGGAATTATTCAGACTGAATACCAATTCGCAGTCACGTGGCCATGAATGGAAATGAACAAGAGGTAGGTTCAGAAGAGCTGTGAAGAAGTACAGTATAACCTCGATTATACAATGGGGTACGAAAATCCAGTAACCACATTGGTCAAAACACATCACATGACCATGATAAATCCTCCAGTATACCCACTGTAAATGTTTTATATCACTATAAAAACAAAAAAAACAAGTTGAACATTGTATAATAGCAATATACCATGACAGGGAGAGGGTATATGGGTGGATTTACCACTTCTGGTGTGGTTAAGTCACTCGGCTGTGCCTTGTGACCGAATCACACCAGGCATGGTAAATCCACCAATATACCCACTCCCTGTCATGGTATATTGCTTAATTATCTGAACCTCTAGATTATCCAAACCTGTACCATGTCCACCGACCTAATAGGAACATGGTGTGAAGGACCCTCTATTTTATGAACCCCTCGATTATCTGAACTGTAATTTATGGAAAGGGTGGTGGAACCTTAGAACAGTCTGTCCACTGAAGTGGTGGGTGTGAAAAGTCAGGGGATTCAAGCAGTGCTGGGACATAATGAAGGGAACAGTGGGTACTGGGGGTGACAGGACCAAGGAGGAGAATAGAGAGAGGACGGAGGGTGGGGGGTTAGTACCCTGGAGGAACAGTAGGTTCCAGGGATTATAGTGAACTTGAGCAGACTGGATGGACCTCTGGCCTTTTTCGGCCATCACTGTCTATGCTTCTATGTTAGTACACTGCCTGAAATTAATGTTTAGTTTTAGAAGTATCCAGTTTTTTGGGTTTTTTTTGGTTATCTGAAGTACTTTTACTTTTCCCTTTTGCTTACTGGAAGATTTTCTACCTGACAGTACTATGTGGGATGTGTGAAACCATACTCTGCTTGGAGGTTGCCATGTCTAGTACTAATCCTCTTCATCCCTCATCAGCACTATGACTTCACTTTTTTTTTTTTTTAACTCTGTTTATGCCCCCTAAGCAACAGGCTAAAAACTCTGTCACCACCAATGCTTGCTCCCTCCCACTGAGGCTCCATCAGAACTCCCCAGGAACTCCACAACCCACCCGTGACTTACCACAGCGCTGTCCCCTGGTGCAGGGTACACCTTCAGCTCTATGGCATTTCTTCCCTGCTGACTATATGGCCACCCACAGCGGCAAAACTGGAGCCCGGTGCAGACTTGGGAAGTCAGCGAGGCTTCATCTGCCCAGTATGCGTCAATTTTAGTTTTTTCTTTCCCACTCCCCAGAAGTGCTTATATTACCAGGTGCCAGAAAGCATGATGCATTCCAAAAGATGTGCTACAACGAATCTAGGTTGTTGGCGTCTCGAGCAGTAGCTCTACCACTGCGCCAGTAGGCCACCTCACTGTGACATCACAAATTACCTAAAGGAGCTAATCGCCTGCCACTAGATTAGTCACTTGCAGTGGCACAGTGAGTGAGGTCACAATACTCATGAGGGATGAAGGGATGTCAGCTACCCAGTACAGTACTGGTCTTCTCAGCACTCCTAATACAAGCAGGCACAAAACCTTCCAATAAGCAAACAGAAAAACAAAAATACTTCAGAAATGAAAAGTCACAATTTGCTACTTTTAAATTAGAATAAACTTTCTTTAAAGACAATAAAAAAAGATTTGTCCAATTTTTTTTCACTCATGTTTTTATATAGATTTTAAAAAGCCTTTATTTCACTCTTGTGAGCCACCAAAGAGTTACATAACTGGCTAAATGACCATCAACTTTTATTTGGGCAAGCAGGAAAAAGGCAGTGCACACACCAGATATGGCAAAAACTAACAAAACTGATTGGTGCCAAAAATGACATGCAGGTCAGAAGCCCCAATGTATTGCCACAGTATGTGACTTGCTCAGGGGAAGGAAGCCACATATCATGGCAAACGAAGGGGCTCCTGATCTGCGCTCCATTTCTGGCACTAATCAATTTTGTTATTTTTGCCATATCTGGTGTGTGTGCGCTACCTTTTTCTTGTTTGTATTACCACACAACATCACCTTCAGGGGACAGGTGTGCTCTCCCTTTTTTCAGTCTCAACTTTTATCCGGGGGAGGTGTGGCACTTTAACACACTGCAAATGCCTTGGTGGTATTCTTACATCTCTGTGTGAACCTACATTTCTGTGGCGCCAGACTTATCCAGTTCCTGAACCTACCAACAATTTTGTTCTCCCCAAAAAGGCGCAGATTTAATACTCACCTGATTTGACTGGCCAGTGAGGTAAGGCTCAAAATCACTGTCATGACCTGAATCCTTCTGATGTAAGGGACCATTTTGCACTAAATAAAAAAAAAAAAAGTGATCAAAAACAAAAAGATTAGTAGCCTTCACCAACCTCAAGTAAAATCCTGCTTCACAAAATGCATCGCCACATGTTCCAAGGTACAAACAGACTTTATTTCACAGGTCTAGTAATCAGAATTGTGCCATGTATACAATTACCGCCCCCCCCATGCAGGAACTAGGTATGCTACTTGGATAACAGTAGATGAGTTACAAACTATGCAGTTTCTGGGAAATGAACCAACAGTCAGGTGGTGTGTTTCCATCAGTAAGGTTTTTAATTTGCTCACTTTCTTAAACCCCATTTTATAAACTCCATTAGCTGGCAGCTGTCATTATGCAAGAAGAGTGTTTAAGCGGGAGACTGAAGGCTTGGGGAAGAGAGAAATTAATCTCAGGGAGGCTCACTGAGTTGCTCTGGGTCATACAGTAAGTGATGGTATGATTCAAATCTGGGTCCACAACTCCGCACTCAACTAATATGATGCAAATTCTACAGACATCATACTCGATTTAAGGCTGCACCCATGACAACAAATTGTATTGTAGGGTTGGGTATTGAGCTGCAAAATACAGCGGTTCATCACAGGCTAAAATGAAACCTTTATCGGGGCTCAGGGCCTCACTGTGTTGCACTGCTGTTTATTTATGGAGTACAAGTGAGAATATCGCAACATTAGGGGCCTCCTACACAGTCAGTCGGGGATGGTGCAGAAATCGGAGAGCAAAATGCCCATTATGTTATCACCAAAAATGGATAGACACAAAAGGAAAAAATATAACTGCGGGGGTGGGGTCTGTTTTCCCAGCAATTAAGTCACAATGAAAACAATGATCACTGGATGTTGTGGTTGGGAACAGGGTTTCAGGCCACTAGCATCTTAACTGAGACCACCATGGACATCGAGACATGGCATAACGTCAGTCACACAACACACTGGGTTATGCCACAAGGTTGAGCTTGGAGTCACTACCACCTCAGCTGTCCCCCACCCCTGACCTGTACCTTATACCCCACTTGCAGGCTGTGCTATTTTATTTCACTGTGCTCCATGCTGGTCCTCCATTGTGGTTCAGTGCTTCCCCCCCACCCGCTGCCTTAAGCTTCTTTTATCCATGATGTCCAGTGGGCCCCACCGGTCCCCTTGCCCCTGTCCAGTACTTGGTCCACTAGGTCCCCTGCTGATCTCTGCCACCAGATGACTATCCATTCAATGTCCGACATCTCTGACTTCCCTGTCAAACTGCCTGCTGCAGTTCAACAGGCTTGGAGGCGGTGTGGTGCCTGGCTAGGCCATGCTGGGGGCCAAAGCGCATCTAAGAACAGTTCAGTGCATCACTGGCATGCTGGCCCACACTCCTTTCCATGTGAAGTCGCAACACCCACTGTGACTATGCAGCAAAAGGCTTTTGACCCAGTTCTGTTCAGCATTTATTGCAAATGCAGTCACTTGTGCCACTAAAACGCGACTGTGTAGGGGGCCACAGATCTGAGGATCTTGGTGGACCAGGCTCCTCACACAATTACTTCCTATTGGGAAGGCAGAGGGAATGCAAGGTTATCTAAACAGAGTGCATGACCCCACATAGAACCTTTTCCCTGTTTCCCTCTGTCCCTCACCCGAACAATTAGAGTTGCCATTACCACACCATTCATCCAGCCCGGAGAACAGCAGCTGCCATCACAGTCAACAGCTATGCCACTCCGTGATTGGCCACCAAGGTGTGTGCAAATATCAAGACAGCCAATGTATTCCCCTCGCTGAGAGAAGAGTGTCTCACTTCTGTGATGCACCTCCCACACCGCTTGGGCAATCCTCGAAGAACACTGCAAGTTACAAACAACAGCTTATAGTTCACACAATAGCTAACATTCTTTTCCAACTTCCGTTTTTTTGTACCAAGGACATTTGCATGAAAACAGAATTTTTGTCCTTTAGACTACCTGCTCTTTGCTGCTTTGTCTACACCTGAAGGCATGACCCCTCCCTCTGCTCATGAAAGTATAATCCTTTAACAGCAACAGGTTTCACCTGTGCCCTCTTGTGTGAAGCAGTATGTGCGCACACAGGGCATGTGGGTGAGTTATTTTAGTTTTTAATAACAAAAAAAAAAAAAATGAACATCCTTCAGGCCAAGCAATAATATTAATAATTTTTTAAAACCTCCCTCAAACATGTCATTTTCAAGGCACCTGCATGAGACACTCCTTACAGAATAAACATGGGAACGCAACTGGAGAACAGGTCCAAAGTGCTCACTCAGTCTTTAATGGCTAGAAAAATGTCTGCTTGAAATGTCTGAGTGAGAAGATTGTGAAGTGAAACTGAACAGACTGTTGAGGGTGGAGGCTGAGGAGTGATGAGGCTTGACATTGGGTAAAGTGTGGTCAGGGGACTTTTCTGCTCTGTGGCAGGACCCAGAGAGTGATAATCCCTACCTTGTGCAGCAGCATGAGAAGATGCCTCTTGGCTCATGCTGTCAAGCCTCGGCAGATCCTTAAGTTCCTCCACCTCAAACACCCAATATGTGTTTTCCAAAGGAACCCTGCAGGGTACCACAGGGAACAGTACCACGCAGTGGCAAATGATGTGGAGATGATGGGATTTAATCCAGCTCTGTCGGCAGAGCTGCATTGTTTTTTGTACCCAGTCACTTGTAATTCGAATTAACTGTGTTTGGACCGAATTGTTACAGGTATCTTAAGAGGGAAGACTGTGTCTGCATTGGGGGTTTCAGCTCGTTTTGGGGTCAGTGCTTGTGCTTTGTTTATCCAGGGTTTCTGCTCCTATTAGGGTGTTGTTAAAGCAGCAGTGCAACGAAAAAAGTTATTCCAAAATGCTAATTTTCTACTATGGTTGTAAAAAATATTGGCAAAACTGTTGATTTGGGTTTTCTGGATGCTTCTTATGCTTTGTACTGTACATTTAGAGTTTTGTTTGGACAACTACCCTCCTTGGGTCCTCAGTATTATTTCTATGCAAAAATGAGGTGGCCATCTTTTTTTCTTGAGAAATAATTACTTTAAAATGTTCATAAAATTCTTAATAATGAAAATTGAAAATTTTACCACCAAAATAAACTAGAATACATCTGCCATCAATTAGGAAGAAAAAAGGCAGGGTCACATTTTAACCCATTTTCGTTGCACTGCTGCTTTAAGGGCTTCTTGGAGTGCTGTGTTTCTTCTATTTCTATCCACCCCTGGGTGCACGTCATGTCTCCCCCTCCCCTCTTTCCTGCCTTGTCCTCTGTCTGATCTGACTCCCCCTCTGAGGCTTACCTTGTCATTCCATTTTCCTTCCTCCACAGGCAGTCAGAGCCTAGAAGCAGAGGCCCCGGCAGTTTCAGCGGACGGACCCGCTCCACAGTGTTAGCCTGCAACTCATAGCAGGAACGGGACAAAGAACACTTTAATCCGACACTTTCTGTTGGCAAAGCTGCACTGGCCCTCCACCGCTACCATGGCAATTGCCCCACTCCACCCCAGGCAGTCACATGACCATCATGCGCCCTGGCCATGATTCTGAAGCCAGAGTCTATCTCCCTAATTTTCCATTACTTGCTTATACGTGCTGGCCACTAGAGGTCTCTAGTCAACCCCTCTGTGGGCAGTAACATTTTACTCTCCCTTCAATGTTTATTGCACTTGCGCCAAGATAATTTCCCACTCTCTCTAACTATTTACACCCTCTCTTGAGAACTCTCACTCTCCTCCTCTTTCCCTCTGGTGGTCTCGAACCTATGTCCTTTGTGCCACAGTACTGTCATAGGTCTACCCCCTAACCACTAGGCCACACAGCCTGTTTAGCTACTGGTGAGTAGCTGTTATAACACATACAAATGAAGCTGTTCCTGCTATCCCTTCAGGCTGCCTCTATGACTGGCCTGCTGTCGGTGTCAGACTTTTGTGCCTCTGTGCTTGCCATAGATCAACAACTATCCTCTTTTAGTCATCTCCACCAGCCTACTGTGCTTCCCCCTACTGCGGTTAGATATGAATTTACTCCCCTGGGTCCAGCTCTCTTTGCCCTCCTCGCTAACACTGACCATCACTTACTGAGCCTTCTCCTGTTTTCTCTCACCTTCTCACCCTCCCCCTTGCTCCCACCTTCCTGCCGTATTCTCTCCCTTCTACTCCTTGCTGGTGACACTGCAAGTAACTCAGGCCCTATAAACACCACCCTCGACCACACCAATGTCACCTGGGCAAGGACCACGGGTTTAAGAGTAGCACATTAAAACATCTGTAGCCTCCCATCAACGTTTCCTGTCCTCGAGGTCTGGATGTATCTTTATAAGCCCCATATACTACCGCTCACTGAAACCTGGCTAAAACCTCACAACTCTGACACCTCTTACCATCTTCTGGGCTACTCCCTCCTTTGCCTTGATAGGCCAGGGAAAAAGAAGGGTGGTGGAATTGCTCTGTATGTTAAAGAACATATCTGAGCCACCATCATTAGCAGCTCCAATCCCCTCTCTCCCAGCGAATGGCTCTTTGTTGAACTAACACTGGGTTCCTCAAAAAAATTCTACCCCTTACCGGCGGTATCCCTGGCTTATCCAACCTCCTGGATGGCCTAGGGCTAATCAATCTAAACAGGGAGACTATATTACTTGGGGATTTCAACCTCAGTTGGTTAAGCACCCAGGAACCCAACTATGCAAACCTAAAAGTACACAACGTTGAGCAAGTCATCTCCTCCCCCACCAGACACAATGCCCGTGCGCTTAACCACTCCATACTCGACTGGGTGGCCACAAATCGGGTGGACATGGTCCTTCAGGCAGGTAGCCCTGGCAGTGATGGACTTTTCCCCTCTTTCCTTAGGTTCACCTATCCTGCAATCAACCACTCCCTACTCGACTGGGTGACCACAGATCGGGTGGACATGGCCCTTCAGGCGGGTAGCCTTGGCAGTGATGGGCTTTTCCCCTCTTTCCTTAGGTTCATCTCTCCTGCAATCATCGAACCCCTCACCTTCATATTTAACCTTGCCCTCTTCATGTCCACCATGCCGGATTCCTGGAAGCATGCTAATGTTGTGCCTATTTTCAAAGCAGGTGATCCCCTTTCTCCTGATAACTATAGGTCCATCTCCTTCCTCCCCTACCTGAGCAAGCTACTGGGAGAAAATTGTGCACTTCCAGCTCTCTGAGCATCTCGGAAAGTATAATCTGCTGTGCCCCCAACAGCATGGTTTCCAAAAGCTCCATACCACATCAGCTTAGCCAACTTCATTAACCATCTCCTCAGAAACATGGACTCGGTTAAGGCCACAGGTGCTGTGTTCATGGATCTAAGGCCTTTGACCTCGTTGACCACTCCCTCCTCCACTCTACTCTCCCCCACCTTGGCTGTTCCTCTGAGACAACCTCATGGTTTCGGAGCCATCTTGCAGGCAGGTCGATCAGTTACAATTGGTACAGCCTCCTCCCCTGCCCAGCCCATCTCCCCTGGGGTCCGCCAAGGCTCCATCCTTGGCCTCTACTATTCTACATCTTTACTAACACCCTCCCATCTGACACTCTCTCCTGAGGCACTTCGCTATGCAGATGACCTTGCTGTACACCATAGCAATAAGTCACTTGCAAACATCTCCATTCTTACCCTTAACTGTGGTGCTGCTTACAGTTGGTTTCTTTCCAACAGGCAAACCAGTGCTACTTGGATCCAAACTGTTCCTCACGAAGACCTCCAAAATCCATTCCTCTCTCCTTGTACTCACTCCTGTAGGGCCCCCCCCCCACCGAAAATGTCACCAGCTTCAAAATACTTAGGCGTTATGGACCCCTCCCTCACGTTCCCCAAACACATTAATATTTCCATGCGTAGTGTTAACCAGAAGTTAGGGGCTAGCTACCAACTAAAACAATTCTGGTCTTCTGAGGCGCGCTTAGCAATTGCACAAGGCAACCTTCTCTCCCTTATTGACTACTGCTCTCCCATCTATTCCCATGTGTCTGCCCTGCGCTCTAGGCTGAACTTGTCTACAATAGTATCTGTCGCTTTGTCCTCCTTACTCCCTGTTCTACCCATCATTGTGATTCATATCAGTCGCTTGGCCGGTTCCCACTTCAAGGATGGTTCGACTACACCCTTGGCTGCTTAACTGACAATACTCTCAGAGTCGGCCACCTGTCCCCGTACTCATCTCTCCTCATGGGCAGAGTGGCATCTAGGAGCCTCTGTAAATCATCCATATCCCCTCTGGTACTCCCTAGAATCACCTCTGCCATGGGCAGTAAAGCTTTTTCCATCTCTGCCCTCTCCCTAGGGAACAAACTCCCTATACTGCTCCGCTTGTCCGCCTTCCACTTATCTTTTAAAAACCATCTCAAAGACTGGCTACTGCTAGAAGCTAAACGTCTCTGTCCTCCCAGGTAATCTGGGGTATCACCTCCCCCCACCTTTTGTGGGGCTACACCCTCTCTAGACACACCCCTTCATCTACTGCTTTCTACCTTCCCCGTCTGGCTTTGCTCTCACCAATCTGTCTATGACACTGCACTTATCTAATGTGGACTGTTGCACTGAATCTGAGACTCTACCTGATTACTGACCGGTCTACTAACAGTGTACCTTAATGAAACTGCACTTTATCCCTCACATCTGGTCATTTGTCACCTTATGTATTGTTCTCTGTGTTTTGAGACTATGTATTGGACTGTTTACTGACCTACTACTGCACCGTGTACTTCATGTAATTTCACTTTGAGTAAAGATGCTTGCACTGTAATTCCTGCACCTCACTACCGAGGCCTGTATTACAGGTCAGCACACCTACTCGGTTATCAAAGTCATAAATAAAAAATAAATAAAATTCCTTGGTGGAAGACTAGAGGAGGGCATGTCCAAGAGGTGTGAACAACAAGTGCTAGATGTGAAACAATACAAGCAGTACACACACCTAAAGAGTTTATTATCTGACAACCAATTTCCTAAGCAACCACAGGAACTAATATTTTATTAACCCAACCATTCCAGGGTCTGTGTGTTTGGTGAATGAGGTTCTGATGTATTTCAGCTGTGAAATGGTTACAACAGCATCCTTTACCCGTGAAAGTTTTGGGAACGGGAAAGATGCATTTACACATACCTGAGCAGTGTGCTTCACTCTGCACTGCACGGCCGCCCATCTAACTACACCTCCTCCTCCACGGCGCAATTACACAGAGTTGGTCTGCATCGTTGCTGGTGCAGTTCCTGTGTTTCAGTGGAACTTCCATTTTTTTGGCGTGAAGGCCGGTGCAAGTGACAAGCACAACAGAATGCTTTTTACCACCCCCACCTTTTTTTTTTTTTTTTTTAAGTATTATTATAAGTTTTGTATTTTACAAGTTAACGTAATTTTTGCTCATCAGGGTTTCTGTATGTTTACTTGAGGAAAGCCTGTCCCAAATATACTGGAGTATTTCTGGTAATATTACCTACAAAATGCAAGCCATACAGAGATTATTATTTAAAGTAGAACTGCTCCGAATCTGTGTCAGTTTTCCTAACAGAACCTGTTTTTTTAATACTGATTCAAATTCTGTTTTTGCTTTAGCTATCCAGGCTTTTTAATTATTTTAGTGGGTGTTTCTGATGTACATGCTGCTGATAAGAACCATTTTAGAACCGTATGATGTAGTTTATGGCCCCGTTCCACTCTTCCACTGTTGGCACAATGCATTTATGTTCTACTAAAGAACTCTGAGGTTGTTTGGGACATAAACTACATCATACAATTCCAAAATGGTGCTTAATATCAGACTATGAAGCAAAAACACCAATTGAGATTACTAAAAAGGCCAGTATTGATGGAATAAAAACAGAATTTTAACCAGTACTTAAACAGCTTCTGTTGGGGGAAAAAATGACATACAGGTTCAGTGCAGTTCTCCTTTAAGGCAAACAGCAGTTCGCTTCAGAGATACTGCAATATGCATATGTTTGGTACTCTAGTTACTCTATTATGTGTACTTCCTGCCATTCATTGACCCTTTTATAAACCTTCCCCTCCTCATCTCCACACCTGCCCCAGCAAACTGGTTAAGAACTGTGATGAGTTCATGCACAGCACTGTAACAACCCCCGTCCCTTTAAATATCTTAAAAGTAATAAAACTCATGGGTGTTGTGTGTGACTGGCCACCAGCAATGCTGTAAGTGGTGCAGCCAGTTTACACATGACTCAAAACAGCCATAACACTACATGTGGCCACCTAAACTGCATTTGTGAGGAGCAGCAACGATGCCACTCATAGCTACCCACATTGTGTCTACATGAGATCCGGCATGTCATTGCAAGTCATCTACACCGCTCACAACAGTGCACAAAAGGGTAATGTAAACAGCCTAACTGACTGTCGCCCTGCTACTTACCTTTAGTTTCTTGTCCTTTGGGTCTCTGCTTTCCCAAGATCAGCACAGGTTGACAGAAGACCAAAAAGGCAGGAGCCAACAGGAGGAACAAAAGAAAACAGGACAAAGATGTTAGTTTTCCTCACAAAAGAATCTTCCCCTGGTACAGCAGTACAGAAATAGAACAGTTACGTACTCACCATAACAGTAGATCTTTGGGAGAATCTCTTTCATCAAGCCACACCTATGGAACTTATAGCCACCAGACACTAGGACCACATGGAAACTTTTTCAAGCAGTCCACTAGGGGCCGTCCATGATGACGTCAGCCATTGGCTACTACATAAACATGGGCGGCCCCTTCCCTCCTTGGTTCCCCGCTGGAGATCACGCTTGGGAGACCTCTCTGTACAGAACCAGGCAAGAACCTAGGTCTTTGCCAACAAGGCGAGGCAGAGGCCAGCAGGTAGATCCTCATGGAGAAGGAGAGACCACTCACCACAGTCTCAGAATCCTAAAGGGGAAAGGAGGGTGGGATGGCAAGGCCTGATGAAAGAAAGTCCCTCGAAGATCTACTGTTACGGTGAGTACGTAACTTGTCTATAATTACGGGTGAGCATTTTTTCCCCATAGGGAAACCCGGTTATAATTTGCCATTATAACCAGCTGATTATAATGGTGAACATGTGCCAGGTTTCCTCGGTCCACACGTGCGCCAGCCGCCACTGTTCCCTTCCTCATCCCCGGACACTTCACCACCACTCGCACTCGGCATTGTTAATTTAAATAAAATGAACTCGGCTCTTCATGGTGTTACGACTACGGTAAAAAAAAAAAAAAAAGGAAAACATTTCCTTTTACGAGCCGTTTCAACCTGACCGTGGACCATGCTGAAACCCGACTGGACTGCGGCTGCACAGGGATGTTTTTTATTGTATGTAACTGCTGTGGTAAAAATACACTCCCCAGCAATTATATAAAACAAAACTTGGGGTGGTGTGTTTAGCACAAATTTGATATACATCCTCAGTGTTGGATGCTTAAAAAAAAAAGTTGAACTTCGCTCTCTGGGTTTATGTAGCATCCAACACCTCAGGTGTAAGATCTCATTAAACACACCACCCAATGTATTATTCTATACATCTTCTTTGAGAATATCTCTCATAAGGACACACATATGGAGCAAGTACCAAGCAGTACTGACCATAAGAAAAAATTACTCACCTTAGTAATGTTGTTTCTTCTAATGGAGTCTTGCTATATTATGACTATTGCAGTTTGCCCCAGCCTTAGAACTGCTCCGGAGGTGAAAGAGTTAACTTCCATGCAGAGCATGGAGCTTAGAGCGCGAACTCGGTTCAGAAGCTCTGTTTGGCTGGTTTCAAACCGAAACCGTCAGATCTTTACCAGCAAAAACTCACTAAGGTTCTGTGTGGAAGCTGTAACCTACACTAGCCAACTGGCTACTAATATATTAACACATTTTCACTGGTCCCAACACAAAGACTCAAGTCAGTGGACCAGAAAATTAAGATAAAATAACTAAATAAACACAACACCCAAACATGAAAGAGGGCATCAATAAATGCCAACAGAGGACTACCCACCCCATACCCCAAAGTAGGAGTTCTGAGAGGGGCAGGCTGGGGAGGTCATAATATAGCAAGACTCCATTAGAAGAAACAACATTACTAAGGTGAGTAATTTTTTCTTCAGACAACATGAAGTCTTGCTATATTATGACTACTGCAGACTACACAGCAGTACCTCCATGGAGGAGGGACAGAACCTACTTGGGGAATAGGCTCTGAAGCACGGCTGTGCCAAACCGAGCATCCCTCCTGGCCTGAATATGCAGGGAGTAATGCTTGGTGAAAGTGTGTACTGTCTTCCAAGTAGCTGCCTGACATATCTCCAAGATAGGGATGTCTCTAGCAGCAGCTAGAGATGCAGCTGTACCTCTGGTAGAGTGAGCCCTCAGGCCTGAGGGGGGAACCTTACCCAGCTTTTGATAGCAAAATTGTATACAAGAAACGATCCACCTGGCAATGGATCTTTTAGTGGCAGGTCTCCCTTTCCCAACCTCACCATAAGTGAGAAACAGTTGGAGGGAGTCAAACCTGTGACCCTTGGTATGCTCTATGTAGTAACTTAGGGCCCTCTTAACATCTAAGCTGTGCAGCCTCCTCTCACCAGAGGAGGAATGGTCAGTGAAGAACACTGGGAGTGAAATAGATTGGTTAAGGTGGAAATCTGAAACCACCTTAGGCAAAAACTTCCTGTTAGTCCTGAGGACCACTTTATCCCTGTGAAAGGAAATAGCTGAGTCAAGCGCAGTCTGTAACTGTAGTGCCTTTGTTTGAATCTTCCCGCTGCATACTAATCTCCCCTGCCTCCTACATTTTTCAGGCGGACCCCCCCCCCACGCTCAGAGCACTGCCGAACGCGGCAGGGAAGGACGCTTTTGCTGCTCCTACCGGAGCCCTCGCCAGAATCCCAACTCCAGGTAATAAGCCAGACGATTTTCTGCACAATATCCTGCCATTGTCGATCGGGAAACGGAAGGACTCGTTGGCTAGCTTCTTCACCCACAGACCACTGATTGTTTCAGCGGACAGCTGCTGTGGGGTGCTGGCCTATGACGCTTTGCGTCGTCTGCCCGCCCGCCCAGCCACCCACCCACCCAGGGGCGGCTGTTGCTTTATTGGTTTAGGTTGCTGACGTCACTTCCTGTGACCTTACGTCCTGTGGTGCCAGAAACTAAGTCCCCACTTTCTCATTAGCAGGTTATACCTGCTGGCCACCAGGGGGCACTGGTCCCATACTAACCACCCTGCGGTCGTGCAAACCTATCTGATCCTATAGAGACTCTCTCCTCTTACCCACCAACTATAATCACTCGCACTACTCCCCTAGCCTGTAGAGAGGAAAGAAAGAAAAAAAAATGCCCATCACTCTGCATCCTGCACTACTCCCCCTCCTCCTTATAATCCTTGTCGCCCCTTTGGGTACCATAGCCCCGCTATCATGCTGCCCCTTTGCCCCTAATGATCTGCCTACAACCCACTCCTCTTCCCCCTTGTGTCACCTCCCCTTGTTGCTTACACTCACCCTGCATCTGCCCCACCCATCTCCCTACATATTGCCACCCCTCTCTACCCCACTCCCCATACATCTCATCGGCTTGCCTCTCCTGTCTGTTCTACTCTGCCATCCCCGCGCTATCTCAGCCCCTCATCACCCCCTCTCCTATCGTCGAAAACCATCCCGCTACCGCACACTCCCAAGAGCAGCCCTCCTCCTCCTGCTCCTGTCAGGCAATGTCCACCCCAATCCCGGGCCTGGCAACACTGGTCCTCCCCAAAATCTTCTGGGCTATGTATTGCTTCTATGAACATCTGTAGCCTCCTGAAAAAACTGGACTCACTACACAGCTGGGTGATGCTTCATAAACCCGATGTTGTTGCCCTGGTTGAAACCTGGCTGTCCCACTCCACTCCCAACTCTCTTGTCTCCTTCCCCGGCTACACGCTCCACCGTTTGGACCATGTCGGAAGGAGAGGCGGGGGTTGTGCCTTCTACTTGAAGGATTCTCTCGTGGGTCTACCCTTCCCCCCGCCTGACCTCGACCATAAGGCCCAGGTCCTCACTCTTAAGCTGTCCCCTGACCCTTCTAGAGGCCCTATATTCCTGACCGCAGCCTACATACCCCCCAGGAACCAATCCCAGGCTCTGGGCCCGCTAATAGATTACCTTACCTCCCTACCCAACCCCTCGGACCAAATCCTGGTGGGTGATTTGAATATAAACTGGCTTTGCCCCTCGTCCTCCTCCCACCACGAGGCTTTTGATTCAATTGACCTAACTCAACTGGTCATGCAGCCTACTAGAATCAACCCCAGCAGGGATAAGCACCCTCCTGGATGTGGTCCTCACCAACAGGCCAAGCCGCATCCATAACATACAAATTCTCCTGACTGCCTCAGTGACCACTCCTGTTCTCTTCAACTGGGAAACCCTGCGCCCCATCCCCGGTCAAACCACCACTCGGAGGCGACTTAAACCTGGGGACTCAAAGGCCTTAAGCACTTCCTTGCCCATACAGATTGGTCCCTCTGACAAGCGCAACTAACGTTGACTTGGCCCTGGCCTTTTGTAAACACCTTTAACTCTGCTCATATCTTTGCTCCCATAACTGCTAGGAGGTCCAAAGTGAGACATGCCCTTGGATCACCCCTGCCCTGCTGTGGCAACTTCTCAACGAGACAACCTTGGCACCTTGCTGTTGCTACTGGCCGTCCAGCTGACAGACAGTCTTATGCTGCTGCCCGCAACCAGTGCACCTGGGCCATCCAGCAAGCTTAAGGCAGAATACTACCAAGCCTCTCTTACCTCCCTCTTGGGGAACCCTAGGTGCTTCTGGGACAACATCAAGCAACTGAATGGCAACTCCCGGTCCCCCTCTCCTTCGCTTCTCAACATCAATGGTGCTGTCTCCTCTGACCCTGCCCTCATTGCCACTCACTTCAATAACTCCTTTAGCGACCTTAGCCCAGTACTCCCTGGTAACTTTTTCAGTCCGTCACCTCCTTCTGCACCACTACCCATCGGTCGCCCCTCCTTCCATCTGCGTCGTGTCACCATACAAGAAACCAGGCCATACCTGCTAAAAGCCCTAAAAGGTAACACCGTCGGTAATGACTCACTTGATCCCTGCCTATTACGTCAGGTCCTGGATCAGGTCCTCTCACCTATCACATGCATTTTCAACAAATCACTATGTCTCGGACAATTCCCTGCTGCATGGAAGATTGCCACAGTTACCCCTGTCCACAACCACTACCGGCCCATCTCTATCCTCTCCCCCCTCTCTAAGGCTTTGGAGAAAATTGTGGCATCCCAAGTCTCTGACTACCTTTGTAAGTACAATGTCCTCTGCCCTGAACAACACGGGTTTAGAGCAGGTCATAGTACCATTACAGCTCTCCTGGAATTTTCCAGCTTCCTCCATGCCTCCTTGGACTCTGGTGCCCTGGCTGGTGCTATATTCATTGATTTGTCGAAAGCCTTTGATACCGTTTCGCATCCTCTCCTACTCTCCACCCTCGACCTAATAGGCTTTTCCTCTGGACCCGTTTCCTGGTGTACCAGCTATCTCTCCACCCGCTCCCAACGTGTGAAAGTCAACGTTACTCTCTCTGAAACCTGCCCCATTCGCTCTGGAGTGCCGCAGGGCTCAATTCTTGGACCCTTACTATTCTCCCTCTTCCTCAACTCCCTACCCAGCAGTTGTGCAGGTAAGATTCTTCTCTATGCAGATAATGCTGTTCTCATTGCCTCTCACAATAACCCCATGCTGCTACAGAACTGCCTCCAACTAGCGTTTGACTCTGCAGTGACCTGGTTCTCTGAGCACCGGCTTGTCAACCTAAAGAAAACAAAGACGATGCTCTTCTCCCACCCCCAAAACAAGTACAGCAAGTTCCCACTAACTATCCACTCTACACCCAATAACTCCATTGACTCTGTTCAGTCCTATAAATATCTTGGAATAACCTTTGACCCTGCACTTTCTTTCCATGGACATATATCTACCCTAAATTCTGCTGCCAACTCGCGGCTAGGCATTCTCTACCGGCACAAGAAATGCCTCCCTCCTGATGCCCTCCGCTTGGCTGTCACCTCCTCCGTCATATCTCTCATTGACTACGGCCTTCCAGTCTATGGGTCAGCAGATCAGACTGCCCTCAACAAGGTTCGCCTTACATTCAACAAGGCCTGCAGACTAATTATCGGTGCCCCCAGACTCACTCACACATGTGAGCTGTACTCCCTGGCCACCCTACGCAACCTGGACGAGCGACTCATGTATCAGACCTGCCAGCTCACCTTTAAAACCCTGCATGGCCTATCCCCCATAGGCCTATCCAACGCAATTTGCCAAACTGCACCGACCCTTAACACTCGCAGCTCGTCAAGAGCAACCCTAGTCATTCCGCGTGCCAGGACCTCTCAAGGGCAGAGGGCGTTCCCCTACCGTGCACCCCACTGGTATAACTCCTCCTGCCGGTGTCTCAAAATCACCAACCTTAGCTTGCTTTAAGTCCGAGCTCAGAAACTTCCTGCTTACTCTCACGCAAATACAACTGCCGCTAACCTACAAAAAAAAAAAAATACTGACAATGCTCACTGAGCAGCTCCCACCTCCCACCCCTTCCTCCTTCTATTCCTCCTCCCTGTCACTCTCCCTGCTACCTCTACCTGCACCCCTAACACCAAGTTTGTACCCTATGCTATTCTGCTCATGGGATAAGAGTTCTACTGTAACAAAATTGCAATTGAATTTGTAACTGTGTCTTTGTCATTACTGTGTCCCTTGTACCATTATTCTTTATGTCTTCTTTGTGACGAGGTACCTTTGTAAATGAGCCTCTGGCTCAAAGGTTTCAAAACTGATGTTTAACTAAATAAATAAATAAATAAAGTCAGTTTCTACTGATAAAGCCTGTAACTCACTCATACGCCTGGCAGAAGTGATGGCTACCAGAAATACAGTTTTCCAAGTCAAATACTTAAGCTCTGCTGAAGACAGAGGCTCAAAGGGGGGTTGCATTAGCTGAGCAATGCATACATTAAGATCCCAAGCCGGGGCAGGGTCCCTGAATGGAGGATTGGTGTGAAGCAATCCTTTAAAAACTTGGAAAATACAGGATGAGCAGAGAGAAGAGGGCTTCCTGCTGAATGAAGGCAGAGACAGCAGCCATGCACTTTCAGGGTGGCTGGTCTCAGTCCTAAAGAATTAAGATGGACCATGTAGTCCAATACAGTAGGTAGATCAGCAGATTCTGGGAAACATGCTTCCCAGAACACCATATGGAAAACCTTACCACTTGGAGTTATAGGTAGCCCCTGCTGGAAGGCTTCCTAGCAGCCTTCAGGATTTCGGAGAACACTTTGAGAAAGTTGCAAATCGGCAACTAACTGCTCAAGAGCCAAGCCTTGAGGTTGAGGGATTTGAGATTCGATACCAAACTCTCCTGAGCACAGGTTAACAGATTGTGGTTCCTGGAGAGACACAGGGAAGATGGACTGCTAAGGACAGAAGGAGTGGGTACCAGGGCTGCCTGGCCCAGTCTGGAGCAATCAGGATCATTTTGCAGGGCTGAGACCTGACTTTGACTAGTACTTTGAACAGGAGAGGGAGGGGGAAAGGCATAAAGAAACTTCCTTCCCAACGAGGAGAAAGGCATTCAGGGAACTGAGCCCAACACTGGGGCCTGCAACAAAACAGTGGAAGTTGATAATTGTCTGGGGCTGCGAAAGATCTATCTGAGGAGTGCCCCATCTGGCAAACACTATCCCCAGTACTAGGGGATCCAGTGACCATTCGTGATGGCCCTGGGAATCCTGCTGAGGGCATCTGCCAGGACACTGTCCTTGCCTGGGAGGTGAACTGCTATGAGGAAGTGTTCAGGAGTAAGCCAGAGACCACAACTTATTGCCTCGTGCACAAGGCCAAGACCGAGTGCCCCTTGTTTGTTGATGTACCACATTGTAGTGGTGTTGTCTGTTCTGACCTGTACTACCTTGTTCTGAACAGATGCAGAGAAAACCTGAAGTGCTAGAAAACAGCTCTGAGTTCCAACAGATTGATGTGGAGCAGAGATTCCTGAGGGGACCATAATCCCCGGGTGGAGAGGTCGCCCATGTGAGCTCCCCATCCCAAAAGGGATGCATCTGTAGTAAGGGTCAAGGAATGGGACAGAGGGATGAAAGACACCTGCCTCAGATTGCTCTGATCCTGCCACCACTGAAGGCCTGGATCAGGTTCGAGCAACTGGGATTAACTTGGATAGAGGATCTCTTCTTGAGACCAGAAAGCTCTCAAATGGAACTGAATGTCCTCATCTGAAATCTTGCCCTTGCACCACAGCTGTGGAGGCAGCCATGTGCCCTAGGAGCTGCAGGAAATGCCTTGCTGGTTGAGAAACCTGCAGAGTGAAGGAGGCGGCCAGGGCCACTAAGGTCCTTACCCTTTCCAAGGGAAGGAAGGCTCTGGCCTGCTTTGTATCTAGTTCTGCGCCTATAAAGGTGAGTACCTGGACAGGTTCCAAAACTGACTTTGGAAGATTGAGAAGAAATCCCAGAGAGGTAAGCAGCTGCTGGATAACTAGCAGGTGTGATTTGACCTGGTCTGGAGACTGACCCACAAAGAGCCAGTCGTCCAGGTAGGGAAAAATGGCAATCTTTTGCCTTCTTAGGTGAGCGACTGCTACTGCCAGACACTTTGTGAACACCCTTGGGGCAGAAGTGAGGCCGAAGGGCATTGCTCTGAACTGATAATGGCCTGAGGGCAGTTCGAATCTGAGGTACTTTCGATGGGAGCTTCTGATAAGAACATGAAAGTAGGCATCTTTGAGGTCCAGGGAGGCTAGCCAGTCCCCTGGCCTTAGGGAGGGTAAAATCATTCCCAGTGTCACCATTTTGAACTTTGGCTTTAAAAGGTGCTTGTTTAGATATCTTAGATCCAGGATAGGCCGCCACTCTCCTGTCTTTTTTGGGGTAAGGAAGTACCTGGAGTACAGACCCTGCCCTGGTGAAGGGGAGAAACCTTTCTACAGCTCTGAGAGCCAGGAGGGTTGAGACTTCTGTTTCCAAAGCAAGAGTCTCTAAAGGGTTTGTAGGTGGAAAAGATCTGGCTCTCATCTTTGGAAATTTCTTGAAGCCGAGAACCAGACCCTGGCTCACTACTTCCAGGACCCACCTGTCTCAGTTAAAGACTGCCAGTCCTGGACGGAGTGAGCCAACCTGCCCCACAGGTAGTGGAGAGCCGACCTGTAGCATCCCATCAGGGTGCCTGTTTGGCAGGGGCTTTAGGCTGAGGGGTGGGAGCAGGCCTGCTCGAACCCCGCCTGCCTCTCCCTCTGAAGAACCCCCTCTGTACATAGGCTGAAGAGGAGGGGGCCTGAGTCTGGTAAAAAGGCCTGTGAAAAGGCCTACCCCTACCCCTGGTGGGCTGCCTCTGAGGAGTGGCTTGCCGTTCCTTGGCTTGTGCACTCCTGTAAGTGGTTCTATATTCATCCATTTTCTTCATATAATTCTCTGTCTGCTCCCCAAACAGAGAATTTCCCACCACAGGAAAATCCATAGCCTTAGACTGGGTATCCTGTGACAAAGAAGTACACCTGAGCCAGGCCAAGCTGCGAAAAGTCACAGATGTAGCCATGACTCTACAGGATACATTAGAATCCACTGCAGCATGGAATTGCACCTTAGATGCCTCAATACCATCAAGGGCCACCTGCTCAGCTCTTTTTCGAGCTGGCCAGGGACCTGTTTGGCTAAGGCCATGACAGTATCCCATCTAGATTTCTGGTTGCAACATAAGCCATATAGTTAGCTTGTCTGAGTCCCAAGGATGCTGCCATGTATTGTTTTTTGGCCATGGCATCAATTTTCCTGGAATCCTTGTCAGGAGGATGTGAAGCCAGTGGAATATTAGCTTTATCACAGGCTGCAGCCTGAACTACCCCAACATGACTGCATTGCTGTGAAAGAAAATCTGTATCAGGACCTGACAAAGTGTACCTCCTGTCCATCTTTTTATCCACAGGAGGCACAGAATTAGGAGCTTTTAAAATTTTTGTTTGTTTTCTAAAGGATTTATGTAAAAGGATGGACAACCTCCTGGACTCTGGGATATGCATCATCTCCACATAGTCAGGCTCCTCTTGCTCATCCAAAGCCTCCTCTAAGGGAAGCTGGAGGGTCTCAGCAACTTTTTTATAAAACAAAAAATGAGAAGGGGACTCAGAAAGCCTAGGAGAGACTCACCTGAAGGTCTGTCTGGGAGATGTCCCGTTCAATGGGCACATCCAGACTTTCAAAGTCACATTCACACTGATCATAATCCTCATCCCCTCCTCTGGTTCATAGAACTCTTCTATATCATAATCCTGAACCACTGGAACCGACCGAACCGACCTTTTGCCAGACAGTGGCGGTTCGAGGGAACTGGGACAGGGACTGACAATCTGTATTGCCCTGGCTATCTCAGCAGCAGTTGGAGAAGGAATTTTGGACTCCAAACCTGCTGATTTTTAGATTTCTTTGCTGGAACTGGCTCCTCAGAGCCAGCTTGCTTGCCCGAGGAAGTCTCGCCCTGGTCAGAGGTATATCTGCCCGGTTGGCACCGAACCGGGCTGGCCATCCGGGTCAGCGGACTTTTGGCCTCTCGCTCCTGAGCCTGCCCACTCTCTGTCCAGGGTGGCTGCAGGAAATTTTTACAAATCTGGCAGTCTGAATTGAGGTGGTCAAACCCTAGACATAAACACATAGTGTGTGGGTCAGCCTTGGCAAAGGCTTCCCACAGACACTACAGTGTTGAAACCAGTGGCCCGGTTTTTCTTTGGGTTTCTCAGACATGATGCCAGCCTAACCAACCAACTTGCCCTTTTGATGGCAGTGCCAGGCAAGACACCCTTATCGGTTCCAAACCGTGTCACGGGGTCGTGAAAAAACGTAATGAAATCCGCTTTTTAGAACCGATAAGAACCGGGAACGATTTCAAAAGCCTTAAAAGGCTTTAAACTTATATTCAACATAACTCGATCGGTTCAACCGAACCGATAATACTTTTACAAGTTCCACACAGATAAAAACCCTATCTATTACTTACGATTACCATAGACAGAGCCTGAACCGATCGGTTTTGCGGTTAAAATAATGAAATCGCGGTTAAATTCAACCGAGAAATAGCGCTTTAAACCGAAGAAATTAACCGAGCAACAGGAGGAATCTCCGGAGCGACTGTTCAGTGAGGCGGAGTAAAGAATCTGATGGTTTCGGTTTGAAACCAGCCAAACAGAGCTTCTGAACCGAGCTCGCGCTCTAAGCTCCATGCTCTACATGGAAGTTAACTCTTTCACCTCCGGAGCAGTTCTAAGGCTGGGACAAACTGCAATAGTCATAATATAGCAAGACTTCATGTTGTCTGAAACAGTCTAGGTGGTGGGAGCCTACATGCCTAAGAAAGTAGGCCTTGAAGCAACAGCTAGGCCAAAGCCAACCTTTTTGCAAGCGACAATATCCAGACTATAGTGTTTAGTGAAGGTGTGGACAGTACTCCAGGTGGCAGCCGCACAGATTTCTGCAGCAGACACATTCTTGAAGCACGCAACAGATGTGGCCATGCCTCTAGTGGACTGACCATGAACAATCCCCAGAAGTTATTTACTGTACTTCCTATAACAAAAAGTAATACAGTTTGCTAACCATTTAGACAGGCACCGTTTAGAAACTGGAGCGCCCGCTTTCCCAGGGGCAAACGAAACAAAAAGCTGTGAGAACTTCCTGATGTCCTTCATGTGGTGTATACAGTACCTGAGTATTCTATGTGCATCTAGAGTACGGAGCAATGCTTCCCCCTGGGCCAGCACGCTCAGGAAAATAAACTGGCAGGTGGTTGGTTTGATTTAAAGTAAACTCAGACACCACCTTTGGTAAAAACTTAGGATTAGTATGCAAAGACTCGCTATCTTTGTGGAAAATCAAGTAACGTGGCTCATATATTAGAGCATGTAGCTCTGAAATCCTTCTAGCAGAAGTAATGGCAGCCAAAAACAATGCTTTCCAAGAAAGAAAGCGTTAAGCCACAAGTTGCAGCTGGCTCAAAAAGAGTCAAAGTGGGCCAGCCCAGTGGCTCGGAGGGTTGAGCCGCTGGATGCCACACCTTGCACCACACCGGGGACCTGGGCTCAGGTCACCTAGGGGTCAGTAGGAGGAGGAAGGATTGAGCGTCCGTAGACAACTCTCCTTCCTCAGGGAGGGGGGGGACAGTGCAGCATGCTGTAGACTGAAATGGCAGTCAAGTGCAATTTGATAAGAGGAATACTGCAGGCCTGCATCTGACAAGGACAGCAGATACTCTAGAATCTGATTTGCTGGACAGGTAAACAGATCTAAGTGATGAGAAATGACCCACAAAGCAAATCAATTCTACTGCATGGAATAAGTGGCCCTGATAGAAGGCCTTCTGGCAGCCACCAGGACATCAGCCACCTTTTGGGAAACCCCAAATCTAGCAATAGCTGTGTTTTCAGGAACAATGCAAGGAGATGAAGTGATCTGAGGTCCAGATGAACCAGGGTTCCCTGTTCCTGTGACGGAAGGCCCTGGCATAAGGGCAGTTGCACTGCCAGCTGCTGCAGTAGAGGGAACCAAATCTGTCGAGGCCATAGGGGAGCAATGAGGATTAGACTTGCCCCCTCCATCTGGAGCTTGAGTAACACCCTCTGAATGAGAGGGAAGGCGTACAGGAAACTCCTTTTCCAAGAGAGGGACAATGCATCTCGCCAGAAAACTCCAAACTCCAGGCCCTGGAGTGAACAAGCAGAAAAGTGTCACTTTTGCACTGTGTGGGGACACAAAAAGGTCCAACTCTGGACGACCCATCTGTCAAACACATCTTCTACCACTGAGGTCAACAGTTCCCATGGACTGTGACCTGCTTAGCCTGTCTGCCAGGACGTTTTGGATGCCTGAAGCATGTACTGCTCACAGTTCTAGACTGTGTTCCACAGCCCAGTACCAGACCCTCATTGCTTCCCTGCACACGGGGTAAGAGTGAGTTCCCCTTGCTTGTTGATGTAATGCATGACACTGACACTGTCCATCTGTACTAACAGAGGACCCAGGGACAGTAGAGTCTAGAAGGCCTGTAGGCCATACAGAACAGCTCGCATTTCTAGAACACTTATGTGCAGGGTGCTCTCCACTGTGGTCCAAATATCATGCATCTGATGGGGCCCTAAATGTGCCCCCCCCAGCCCATCCCTGAAGTATCCATAGTTAAATTCTGGTGAGGGGAGAGAATGGGGAAGGGAACCCCTTTTAACAGTTTGCTGAGTTCCATTCATCACTTCAGAACTTTGCATACAGGAGTTACCAGTACCCTCTGTTCTAGATCGTCCGTGAGCTGGTCCCACTGGATCCTTATGGTCCAATGAGGTAGCCTCATGTGCAGTCTGGCCAGAGATACTGTGACAGTGGCTGCTGCCATCAGACCCAGGAGTCGAAGGAATGTCGTGACTGTAAAATACCAGCTGCTGTGGACCATCTAGGCCTGTGCAATCAGACATTTGGCCCTGTCCAAAGGCACGAATGCTGAGCCTTATGCTGTGTCCAAAACTGCTCCTATGTACTGCAGCTGCTGACAATGTGTCAAGACAGACTTGGGTACACTGACAGTAACCCCTAGGACATCAAACATCTGCCTTGTTCAAGTTAGGGTGTGCAGGAGCTGCCCATGGAGTGAGCTTTCAGTAGCCAGTCATGCACGTAAGGCAATACAGAGGCCTTCCCTGTGAAAGGCTGCTGTCACCACTGCCAGGCATTTGCTAAAGACTCGTGGTACAGATGACAAGCCAAAGGACAAAAAAATACTCAAATATTTTCTGTGAGGTTTGCGAATTCTGATATGAAGGCATTCATCTTTCATGTTGAGGGAACAGATCCAATTCCCTATCGGTAGTAGTGGGAGCAGACCCTGTAGGGTGACCATCCAGAACTTTCTGTATTCTATAAAAATTTCAGGTCCTGGAGATCTAGAATAGGCCACAGATCTACTGCCCATTTTGGGACTAGGGAATACTGAGAGTAGAACCTGATGTTTCTCTTCTCTAAGGGCATATGTTCTATGGCACTTTTCTGAAGCAAGGTATGGACTTCCTCCAGGAGCAGAGGAATATGTTCTGAAGGATAGTATGTAGGCACTGGTGAGTGATCTCAAAGTAGTTCTAGCAGTTCCAGAGCATGGCCTTGGGCTACAATTTCCAAGAGCCAGGCACCTGAGGTCACTTCCTTCCACTGATTTAGGTGAAGGAAAAGACAACCCCCAAAAACCACCCCTGGAGGCAATGGTGGTTAGGGGGTGCAGAAGTAGTCAGGCAGAGCTGGTTGTGGCGGCTCCTGCCACATCACCACTTCTAGGGGCTTTAGAATGGGCACCTGGAGTGGGCAAGTCTCTTGCTCCCTTGCCCTTACTTTGTTTTCTGGTAGTGGTACAGTTTCTAGTACCAGCCAGATGAAAAGGTATCCTCTGTCTACTCCTTGGCTGGGTATGATAGAGGTAGTGTACTGACTTCAGGGACCTACCTGAGGCCTGGAGGATAGAGAGGATATCCTGTACATCTGATCCAAATAATTTGTATCCTCTTAAGGTGCACTGAGAATGGACTGTTTTACATAATTTGCAAAGCCTGCCACCTAAGCCAGGAGTACCTCCTTAAGCATACTGCAGAGGCAACCACCTTGGAAGTATCAGATATATCACAGACCCTACATAGTAGGTGCTTTCCTACATTAGCCCCACCTGAGAGAGCTTTGAGAAGCTCCTGTTTGGGTGTACCTTCTGGCAAGGCTTTAGCAGCTGTTTTAGCCTTTCTCCAGAGTGTATTCCGGTACTTAACCATATGGGCCTGGTAGTTTGCAATTCTGAGGCCCAGGCGAAAGTTCTCTCACCCAGCACATCCAACTTCCTGGACTCTTTATCAGGAGGAAGTAAGCTAAGGTGTTGTGGTGCACTTGATCTATCATAGGCAGCACTGATTACAACAGTCTGCCTCAGGTTGACCAGCAAAAAAAGGTTTCCCTGAAGGAGTCATACATCTTATCTGCCTTTCTTGGTATGGCAGGAATTACGTTCGACCTATGCCAGGGAGCAAATGTGACATTCCCCCAGGGCAGGGAAGAGGGGGTGGTACTACTATGGGGGAGCTTCAGGTAACTCCAAAAAATCTATAAGGTTTTTCTTGGTAGTATCCTGTTCCTACAAATCAAACCCCATGGCAGTCTGTAACTGCTGCATCACAGAAGTAAAAGATGAGTCCTCTGGGGAGAACATTGGGGAGTAAACCATACAGTCCTTACTGCAAGCAGAAACAGTGGAACTAGTCCTTTCATAAGGACTCTCCACATAGTCTTAAGCCTCCTCCTCATCATCCTGCATCGTGAGGTCAGGACTGTACGCAAAGTCACTGGCCTGGCCAATGGGTCGGAGGAAGTGCACTGGTAAGGCTGCCAGTGCTTGAGGAGGCAGCTGAAACACAGCCCTAGGATGCATCCTCATGGGGTTTGAACTGTAGGCCCTGCTGATGGACCACCTGGTACAGGAGGAGGAGGAAACAGGCGTCAAAGCATATCCATGAATGATGATAGCACTGCCTGGGCATCTGCACCCGTGTGGTCAACGGGTACGCCAGTGGAAGTTGAAGAAGGAGGCAAGCTGCCCAACACTGATGGCTACGCACCTGCTGTACTAGACCTGATGGTGCATATGGCCTGCCCTTACCTGGAAGTTAGGTTGATGGTCGGGGCAGTGTCACTGTCAGAGTGGCTGACAGCACTGTAGAGGTTGTACCCGTGTGAAGGGGCGATCTGGAGCACATTGGGAAGGTTTTCTCCTCCTCCCTTTTCTTCTCACAGTGCTCATGCTTGTGGGTCCCGGATGATTTCTCCCAGGATTTTGATGACCTGGACGTGGAAGAGTGAGTCTGTGATGCAGCACAACTCTTTAAAGGGGTGACTACAATAACGTCATTTCTGTGCACGGTCCAACGAGTATGGTCAATGGCGGGAAAAGAACTAATGCTGCAAAGGCACGCTCAAGTTCAGGTAGCTGCCGACATCTGACGTCGTCGTGGGCGGCCCCTAGTGGACTGCTTGCAAAAGCTTCCATGTGGTCCTAGTGCCTGGTGGCTATAAATTTCGTAGGTGTGACCTGATGAAAGCGATAGCCTCAAAGATCATCTAATACTCAAATCTACTTCTTCCTGTCCTTCAGATACAGCAAGAAACTATAACAGCACTGAATGATTCTGCACCACATAATAAAAGAAATGCTGCCAACCTCATATGGTCATTAACAGAGCATGGTTTGCAACACGGCTTCAGTTAACTACATTTTGAAAGTATCCAGCATCCAAAAATAAGGTAAACCCTTCCAAAATACAGAGAGAGAAAGTGTTTGACTTGCAAAAAAAGGGAACAAGAATATTCTGTGACTTCTAAGTTTGAAGACATGAAAATAAAAACCAAAAAACAAAAACACTTATGCAACAGAGTATTTTACTACTATTCATAGTTTGAAGACATGGAAGTTAAAAAAAAAAAAACTGTTACGCAAAAGAGTATTTTATTATTACTATTTGTACTAATGTCCCAAACTTGGGTTCTTTTAGAAAATGGAACTCCAAATTTGGGACATAGGAAGTCTTTTAACAGAAACAGGGTGTTATTTAACTCTAAAAATTGATTAGCATTTTGCTCATAAAAGTGCTAAAACATTGTAAAAATGCATAGCACTTGCCTCATTGTGTTTAACAAACATAATACTTCTAAAAAACCTATATAAATACTTTCTGTACAGTTAGTATTGTCCCAGGAAAAAAACTGCTAATCAATTATTTAAAACCCTGAGAAAGAAGACATTTTTAATCAGGCTTAATTTTTCTGTTAGCTTCAATGTTGTCTAAGGGAATTCCTTTCAAAATGGGTTAATATGCACCCTGACCAGTGGCTCACTAGTACAGCTGTAACTTTATGGTTAAAATCCTTTTACTGATTTAAATATATAAACACAGTAAGACAAACAACACACCACAATATAAGGAGGGCACCACTAGATGCCAGGGACATTCACACGTGTGTGGATATGGGCTCGGGGGGGCACCAGAGACTACTGTGTTTGGGTTCGGGGCAGGGCCGATGCACTTATACCAGCAACCACTAGGGTTGCGCCGGATTAAGACAAGGCTTACATTGGAGGTATTTTTTCCACGCAAGGGGACTGCACAAAGCACCCTTGCATGGAGCAAATACTCTGACTATTGGATTGCGCCAATATTCAGGTCCCCCCCCCCCAATTTGCATACTTTGGCCTTGTGCACCCATCCACTGTTTGCCCATGCTAACCAGAATTTTGAATATGGGGCTTCCAAGCAGAACCTGGTTTGTGCGCATAAACTGAAATTTGTGCAGAGGCAAACTTTTGAATACAGGGCCCTAGGTCTTTTAGTAGTTAAGTGTTCCTGGATGTCTTAATACATAATATTGTGTTTTACTGCTTATTATAGATAATGGGAACGTCATGGGATACTCCTGACCAATCGCAGCACTTCCTTCAGTTGCGTGTGAAGTAGTCTTATTTCCATGAGTGTCTCTTATGCTGTTCCTACCAACAGGCATCTGCTGGTGCTGCTTGCACCGCACAGAAAGGAACAGTAAAAAGGTATTTACAAACAAAATCGTGTCACGATCTATAAGCAGTTCAGTTCGCAATTCTCCTGCCCTAAGAACATGCGAGGCAACATCCTTACATCCATAAGAGGCTCCTTCTATTGCCCCTCTAAACTTATAAAAACAGACTAAACAAGTACCCCATCTGGTGTTGAAAATTTTCATTTAAAATCTTGTTTTTACATGTACGGAATTCTACACACAAGTGTACCACTCAGCATAAGTTATTTTATTCATGTTTTTCAATTTTTCAGGACTAAATTTTTAACAGCCAAAACAATCAAGGAGAACCAATCTTTCGTAATACTGCAGATCTCAGAAGGGAGTTTTCCAAACAAGCAAACCTCAGGAGAGAACACAGCTACAGCTTTTTTGATATAAAACATTTTATTAAAGAGCTTTTGTACTGGCTGGAATTCATAGTACATTTCAGAAGTCATCAGCTATCATTTCTTCTGTTTTGCTAATCAAAAGATTTTCTATCAGACAGTATTAGGTGTGATGTGTGGACCAGCACTCTACCTGGAGGCTGACAGTCAGTTCTATTCCCTCTTTATAACATGAGCACTGTGACCTCACTGACTGTGACATTACCAGTAACCAAGAAGAGACAATCACCTGTTGCGTGATTGGTTAACTTGTGACACATGTTACCAATCAGGCAGCAAGGCTTGGGATATACAACAATAGGTGAGGTCAAATACTGATGATGTAGTGAGAGAAAAAGAGCTAGATATGTCTGCATCCATGTAAAGACTGCTTTTCCATCACACTCAGTACTATTAGGTAGAAAACCATCTGATGAGCATATCATAATAAAAAGTAATAAGGGATTCTGCCCGTCATTTGTTGTGCACCTAACTTTTTAACTATATACAGAATGATGGAACATAGAAGCAATGTAAACATTCATTACGCAGACATGACAAGGTTCAATACTACAGTCACAGCAACAATTAAGAGCAGACTCTAGTAGCATGGAGTGCTGGGATTGTAAGTGTACCAATCACTCAGTTCAGACTCAACAAAAACTGTACAAACTGTATTACAGACATCAAGACCATCCCCAATATTCAACACTAGGAACTCCTATAAAACAACATAATAAATGAGGAAAACAATTTTTACAGTACCTTAAAAGGAATTTTACAACATTCTTCTTATCAGCATCTACTAACAAATCCCGGTACCTTATGCTGGCAAAAGTCACTTTCTGCCATTTTAAAAATGTTTTGTGCAGCTTGTATTTTTGTGGAAGGGTTGTAGTCTGGCTCAGACGAGATGGACAGCCACTCCCATCACTTCCCGATTGCTCTGTCACAACCCCGTGCTCAGGCATGCAGTGACGTATGCCCAGGGAGAGTGCATGGGCACGTCTCGCCTACACGCTCCATCGAGGTAAATGGGGGTCAAATTCATTTGCATTTTCATACATAATAAAGGCTAGCTGGAGATTAACAAAGACCACCACTAGACTAACAAGGCCTTTTTCACAAAAATACAGGTGGCACAGAAACTTTTAAAAACGCATAAAGTGACTATTGCCAGCATAAGATATCAGGATTTGTGAGTAAAAGAAAATATTTGTAAATTACTGTAAATAACAACTCTGCACTTCAGCATGTACTTTTATAAAAAAAATGTTTTAGCTATTAAAACAATTACTAGAGAATACTTTTCCTCCTCATTCACAGTGTTCCTTTCCAAGGTTTACAGCACATCTTGGTAGTATGGCAGCTGCAGAATAAGGGGTGCTAGCTGCACATTCGAGCAGACTTGATAGACCTCTAGGCCTTTATCTGCTGGCAAATTTCGTATGTTCATATATCCAAAAGTCTGTATAAAAAGCATCTGCCTCTCTCCTCTTAACCTCGCAATGCTTTTATGAAAACACACACAAAAACGAGCAGAGATATTGGACAGCTGAAGGAGTGAAACCCCGACAGCAAAAAAAAAACCCACCCAACTTACCTAAGGCATCAGGCAGGGAAAGCAGAACAGTATTTATTATATACCCTGTTAAATTCTAGATATCAGCAGTGGCAACAGTTCACCCGACTTGCCAATTCTAACTCCTGAGGCGTAACTGAATTTTGAGAGACTGCCTGTAGAAACCACCAGCCCCTATCTGCTAGATTTACACAAAAAGGGAGTTAAAAAACCAAAAAAAACAACAATTAAATCTGTAAAAATTACAAGTCAGACGAGGAGCTCCTCAGTACTGCTGCTGCCATAGCACACAAAAGACAGCCTGCTGCTTGAACTGAATTACTGGACTTCTCACAAGCGCAGCACTCCAGGCTTCTAGGTTAAGCTCTTAAAGAGAACATCTGCACTTTTGTTTATACATTCATACAGAAAGTTAAGCTACACCAAGTGTACTTTCATAAAATAAGTTAAGCTATACCAATTTACTAAAGAATATATACATATATGTATATATATACACACACACACACACATATATACATTTTTTCTGGATTGCCATTGCAGGGTTTGGGAGTTTGGTAGTCTATCCAAAAAAGGCTATATAAAAATCACTAGCCTAACTCCTACTGACCTCATAGTGCCTATGTTTAGGACATCATAATGCTCACCGCCACAGACTGATGTCACAAACAGCAACTGTGAGGTCAGTTGAAAAAGTAGATGCTTTTTGATAGACTCAGTGAAATATTTACTGCATTATCTGAAATATTTAGTACACCAAGAACAAAAGAAAACTAGATAATGCTAAAGTTATGTGTACCTGTTGGAAATCCTTTTTATTTTAATTGTAAGCTGCTCTTTAAAGCTATAACTTTATACAAGAATACTGGGTAGTCACGATTGCTATATCAGTAAAAACTGGTCCTAAAAATTTGGAAGAACACAAACCAAACCACGTATGCTGAATGGTATGGCTCTGTATTAACACTAAATTTGGAAAAGATATCAGCAAGTATGTAAAAAAAAAAAAAGAAAAAAAAAAAGAACTAGAGGGGATAGGGGGATTTACCAAGAAAAACAAAGGGAGGTAGGGAAGGCAGTTAGGAGCACAAAGGTGCAAACAGAGGAAAGGATTACAAATCAGTGGCAAAGGGGGATAAAACATTCTTCAGATATATAAATGAAAACAGGAAGACAAAGGGAGGGATAGTAAGGCTGAAGGAGGGGGATGTGTGGAAGAGGACCACCAAAAAGCAGATACACTGAACAAATACTTCTGCTCAGTATTTGAGGAGGGAATAGGAAACGAGCCAACGCTAAAGAACATTTGGTTCAATGGGACGGGAGATGCAAGTCCTTTTACAGAGGAAAGAGTGCTAAAGGAACTAACAAAGTTAGAAGTACACAAGGCAATGGGGGCAGACGGGGTGCACCCCAGGATACTAAGGGAACTGCACCTCTGACAGCCCTTTTCAACCGGTCTTTAGAAACAGGGGTAGTACTGGGGACTGGAGAAGGGCAGATGTAGTCCCAACTCCACAAAGATAGAAATAGGGAGGAGGCAGGAAATGACAGGCCTGTCAGTGGTGGGCAAGGTAATGGAGTCACTACTGAAGGAAAAGATTGGGGAGTACCTGGTAGCCAACAGTCTCAGGATCCGAGGCAACATGGTTTCACAGGGGGAGGTCTTGTCAGACAAACTTGATCACAGCGTTTTAAAAAAGCTTAAAAAACTGCTTAGCAGTTTGAGACGGAAAGTGTCACTCAGTTGTGAAAATGCACAGCACTTGGCACAGATCAATCAGCAAAATTTAAAAAAATTATATAGGTTTATTAATGTTGTGTACTTCGTCATGGATTCACTCAAAAAAATGGTTAGCAGTCTACAGCTAAGCATTTCTGAAAATGGTTAGCACTACTCCCATTTTGCTATGCTATACCAGCTATTTAAAGGGACAGGAAATTAGTGCTACCTGGCAGCCATTGGTGATGGTCCTGTTAAAGAGCAGCTGACATCTTTGAAAAAAACTTTGGAAACCAATAGCTGGACACAATTCAGCTTGTATTTCACATATCTTGTATATATTTCCCTCTTCATTGTTTCTGAAGAAAGTCCCACAAAAACAGGATTTTTATCCCTTAGAGCTCATCTGCCTCTATAACTTACTCCCTACTTGACACATAATGGTCTATTGTAACATCACAGTCTGTTGCTGTGGGAATAACTGTGATGTCACAGGCACTGTATTATGAGATCAAGTTAGGAAGAAGCAATAGGAGCTGATGAACACTCAGGGAACAACCCTTCTGTTTTTATGCATCTGACCTCAGTAAGAAATAATGGAGGTAAGAAACACAGAGCTAATGAGAAATACAAGCTGCTTTGTGTCCAAATATGTTCTTCAAAGTTCTTCTTGAGGTGTCGCCGGCTCTTTAACAGAAGTGAAATGCATACATCCAAATGATCCACATATAACTGTACCTGAATAAGCATTAATGTGAAAAATTGTGTTTTCAATTTTCTTTTTATGGACAACATTCTGTGCTGTTCTTTTCATAGAACCAGAAATTTGGAGTTTTTACTATGTCACGGTTTCTGTACAGAATGCTAAGCATGAGCTACTGTCCTATCAGAATCCTGCTCAGAGGTCTATACACAAACCATGACATAGTTAAAACTCCAGATCACAGGTTCCATGAAGAGTACTGTAAAAGAATGCTCCCCATAAAACCAAAACAATACAAAATACAGTTTTCACTGCACATTTTATTCAGGTACAGTTACCTATGCCTCAATTAGGGATAGTAACAGTATTTCAGGCCATAGGAACATTTTAAACAGCTGCCAATTACAAATAATTTTCTGTCCTCTTTAAAACCCTGGACCGAGTTCTCTGGGTAACCACAGAAGTGGATCAGAGAGGAGCGGTGGGCTTCAGCAAGGCCTTCAACACTATTCCACATAGAAGACTGATAAACAAGCTGGACAGCCTAGGAGTAGGGCCTAAAATAGTAAAATGGGTAGAAAGTTGGCTAAGCAACAGGAGTCAGAGGGTGATGGTAAATGGCATCCACTCTAGAATAGGTAAGGTGATCAGTGGGGTGCCGCAGGGATCAGTATTGGGGCCAGTCCTCTTCAGTGTCTTAGACACATTGGGGGGAAAAATGAGGTGCGATTTAACAAAACTGGAGGAATGATCAAAGGTTTGGGAATTATATTTTAACGTGAAAAAGTGCAAGATCATACACATGGGGCACAGAAACCAGGGGGGTAAAATACCAAGTGGGAGGAGCGGTATTAACTGTCACAAAGCAGGAAAGGGACCTGTGGGTGATCATCTCTGATGACCTGAAGGTAGCTAAACAGTGTGACACGGCAGTAGGAAAGCCTAGCAGGATGCTGGGATGCACTGGCAGGGGAATCACCGCAGAAAGAGGGAGGTCAAGATACCCCTCTACAAACAACTGTTGAGGCCACACAAAGACACAGGGTGGAGGCAGTACAAAGGAGGGCAACTAAAATGACATATGGCATGCATCAAAAGTCCTGGGGAAAGGTTTAAGGAATTAAATATGTACTCCCTGGATGAAAGGAGGGAGAGGGGGAACATTTTATTTTTTATTTAATTTAAAATTTGATGACCAGGAAAGGCACACTGAGCTGAGGGTCATTTCCAGGTGTGACGCGGGTACAGTTTATACAGAGAGTAGTAGTAGTAGATACAAGATACAATTTGTACAACATTTGGATACACTGAATCAGTGGTTAAAACAGTTAAACAACTTCAAGTGGAGAGGGAGAAAGGAGATGAAATCAGCTAGTTCTAAGTGGCTGGGGTGGGTTGGTGTTGGGTGGTGCTCTGGTATCGTTTTGGGACCATTTGAACATTTAGGGCATTGCGGGGCGGGTTGGCGCTTGATGAGTCGAGTGAAAACGGACCAGAAAGGAACCAGTCGAAGGTTTGAAGGGAGGTTACTCCAGAGAAGGGGGAGTCGGTACAAGAAGGCAGCTAGGCCGGTTTGCGAGCGAGGGAGGTGGAAGGTACGGGTGTCCCTGTGGTGGAGAGGGTAGCTTAGGGAGGAGGTTGGGGTGAGGAGGGAGGTGAGGTGGGGCAGAGGGACCCATGCCAGTATTTGGCTACAGAGGAGGTGCCGTGAATGGTACGCCTGTGGGAGAGCGGAGCCACGGATAGGAGAGTGTAGAGCCGGCAATGGTGACTGAGAGGGGGTGAGGCGCTAGCTAAGCGGCAGAAGGAATTTAGGAGTATGTAAAGTCTGTAGAGAGAGTGGAGGCTGGGACTGTACCATAGACTATGTTGGCACAGTCAATAACTGGTAGGATAGCAAGGTTTTATTTAACTCTAAAAATTGATTAGCGTTTTGCTCATAAAAGTTCTAAAACATTGTGGAAATGCATAGCACTTGCCTCACTGTGTTTAACAAACATAACACTTCAAGAAAACCTATATAAATGCTTTCTGTACAGTTAGTATTGTCCCAAGAAAAAAACTGCTAATCAATTATTTAAAACTCTGGGACAGTTTTACGAACCAGTTCGCAATGGGCGGGGATTGGAAGGTACTATTTCTAGCGACAAAGGACGGCAAGTTTGGGCTGAAGCTTTGTGCAGAGTGCCTCGATGTGAGTTGGGAAATTAAGGTGGCTGTCCAGCCAAACTCCCAGTTATTTGAAAGCTCAGACTTGCTCCAGGTGAGACTAGTCCTGGTGGTGATAGCAGAGGGGCTGGGAGGGAGGCCAGCTTCTGTCTTGAGCCAAAGACCATTGTGACCGTTTTTTTTTTTTCTGCGTTTAGTGCGAGTAGGTTGTCCAGAGGAACATGATAGGAACATTCGAGTACCTCACAGGTATAAGCAAGGTACAGGAAGGAAGGAAGGAAGCATTTACAAAACAAAAATGCTCGAGGACAAGGGGTCACACTAGAAGATAGAAGGGGGGAAGACTCAGAGGAAATGGGAGGAAAAACTTCTTCACAGAGAGGGTGGTGGACCCAAACAGCTTACCAGCGGAGGTGGTGGGGTCAAAGGGGGGTGTGGGGAGACCGGAGACCGAGTTGGGTCTGCTCGGTCACTATAGGTAGGTTAAAAAGGGCAAACTGGGTAGGCCAGTAGGTCCTTATCTGCTGACAGCTTCTATGTTTCTATGTGACCTGATAGGTGGGGAACATTATATAACTTGCTTTTGAAAAAAGATAGTACCCTGTAGTGGAATAAGCCAACATATAATACTTCCCCTATGACAGTTTCCTCTATAGGGAAAGGGGACATTGTTTAACCAGGAAATGCACACTAAGCCAAAGCTTGTTTCCAGGTGCAACCGGAGAGAAGGAAATTAAGTGACTTGCTCAGGGTCACACAGTATGCAAGTGGGAGCTGTTGGATTCAAACCCAGGTCTTTAGGTTTGAAGCTCAGAGCCCTAAACCACTGCACTATACTGTCTCCTATATTGTCTATATGGTTATATATATTAAGGCGTGCTGTGCACTGTCAATCTTGTTCACTCTGCATATGTATATTTAACACTATAATTATGCAATAGTGAACAGATGTTTCTATGTACGTTTTATTGTATTTGTGTATGTTTAATCACAAGTTTTAATACAAAAAACTACAGCTGTACCAGTGACTATTTTGTAAGTAATTACTGATAACGTGGAATGACACAGAAATTACTTTCAGGTCTAGAGTTTTGGATTTCAGAATAAAAATGACCCCTGACCTGCAGCTAACGCCCCCCCCCACCCGACTGGAAGGAACTTTGGACGTTACACAGGACTGCGGTGGCACAGGAAAGGGAATGCTGGGCATCTGGCTGAGTGTCAAGTGTGACAGTCGATGAGAAAAAGCATTCAAAAAGCAAAAAATGAAATTGCATCAGCCCCGGAGTGCCGTTTTTTTGTTTACTCTCCAATCTTGGTCCCAAACATCACAGGACCGTCTTCTGCAAGAACCATTAAAGAGCCTACTCCTTCTCACCCCAGGCGGGGAACTCACTCCTCACACAGAGTGGAAGTCAACTCCCTGCTACCTCCTGCTCAAACACCGAGCTCACTCTCTTTTACTTTAGCATGGAGCCCACACCTTACTGCTTCTTTTTTTGCAGACAAGCCCACTTCTCACTCCCTCTTACACTGAGCTGAAGCTCACTCCTTACTGCTTCTTGCCCAGTCAAGAAGTACACTCCTCACACCCTTACAAGAAGCCGACACCCACTCCTTACTGCCCTTTGCCCAGACACAAAGTCCACTCTGCATGTCCTCTCACTCTGCCATGGAAGCCACTCCTTACTACCTTGTGCCCAGAAAGCCAACTTCTCACTCCATCTTACCCTGGCATGTTCCACTGTTCACTCTAATGCCAAACACAGAACCCTTGGCACCCCCCCCCCCCAAATAAAGGGCCTGCTTTTAGCTCCCCGTACAACGCACGCCAAGTCTCCTCCCACAGAGTTTGGCCTTCCTGCCCAAAACACACATACACCATGATCGTCAATACCCCCTGATGCCGCCCCCAACAAGTTTAGCTCCTTATTCACAACACAGGGACAGCTATGAGTTGCCCTCAGCCTCCCCCAAAAACAAGGGCTGATCATGCCCCTTCCCCAAGCAGTAGACCCTATAAAAAGTCAGCCTTGCGAGGAGGGGCCTTCCTAAGATCTTATCATCCTCTGCCATAAGGATCTGAGCCCCACTTTCTCTTCACCCTACAAGGGACTTAGCTCAATTATGCCCATTCTGGAGCATAAGCCTTACTCAGTCTCTCCAAACAAATGTTATGCTCTTCACATAGCCCTCCCCCAAACAGTAAAAGTCTCATTAAATCCAAACTGTCAAGTCAGAGATGGAGGGGGGACCCACTATAGTGTTACAGGAGAGAACATCAGTACGATCAACCACAATATATTGTGTTGAGTGGTAACATATAACTGCATAAACACTGCAATTAGCATCAGCGGGAAATTTTGCTGTGTATCATGTTATTTATTCTAATACCACTAGATGCATCAGAAGTTGCTTGTGTCCAGATGTGCTGCCAGCACTAAGGGATGCCAGAACACACATCCCAGAGAACCATTAACAGTCTTGGCTTTTCTTCCCCAACACACACCCTGCTCCTAAAACCCTCCCATCCATTAATAATCTGAGCTTCACTGGCATTCCCCCTCACCCCAACAATGCAGCTCTGAACTTCACTCCTGAACACTACACGACCTGCAACTCAACCCCACAAGGATATAAATCTCTGAGCCTCTCCCCTCCTTCACCATACAGGACCTGCTCATCACCCTCATAGGGGTCCAAGTCTCGCCCCTCCCCATACAGAAGGTCTGCTCACCTCCCCAACAGAGATGAGCACCCCCTCCAAACATGCACATTCTGCTCCTCACTCCCATAAGGGTCAGAACCTCACTGCTCACCATATAGAGGGCCTGCACCTCCCACAGAAGGTCTGCTCTACCACCCACCCTCCCCATCGGGCCTACTCTCACCCCCTTGCAGAGAGGTCAGCTTCCCTCTTACATACAGGCAGGGACAGCGAAAGCAAAAAGGAAAAAAAAATGTAGCCAGCCCAGAAATTACCCATAATCCACATGACAGGTCTACGAACACACGAGAACTGCCAGCAGAAATAGGCCTTATTCTTCTATCGAGTCTGCTCAAGTGTGCAGCTCAATCTATTACTGGAGCTGCCCATCCCTCCCCTTGCCCTCCTGAGCGATCCTCCCCCTCCTTTCCCCATCCTCCCTCCTGATACCACTCTCCTTTTTACCCTGTCCCACCCCCTCCTTTAAAACTTCCCACCGTTTTCAATGATATCACCTCCTCAGGCAGTTCATTCCACTCTTAATTCCACCATGAAAAAGTGCCTCACTACCTTTTTAAATCTACCTCCCACCCGTTTCAGACTGTGGCCCCCTGTGGTCCCCACTTTTTAAACTGAAAATGCCCTCCACTACACTGTTTATACCCTTTAGGTACTTGAAGGTTTCTGTCATATCCCCTTTTTTTTCTGACTTCCAAGGAATACATACTGAGCTCCCTTAACCTCTCATCATATGGTTTGTCCCCCATGCCCTGGATCATCTTGGTCCCCCTTCGCTGGACCCCTCCAGTAGTTTGATTTCCTTCTTCAAATAAAGGCACCAGAACTGCACACAGTACTCCAACTGTGGTCTCATCAATGACTTGTACAAGGGCAGAATGACTTCCTCCCTCCTGAAGGCGATTCCTCTGGTGATGCATCCCAGCATTTGGTCTGCTTTGACTGCTGCTTTACAGCACTGCGCAGTGTTTTATGTCACCCCTAGATCCTTTTCCTCCTTTGGGCTGGACACCTGTACACCTTCCAGCCAGTAGCTCGCCCCTGGGTTCCCGGCTCCCAGGTGCATGATCTATTTTAGGTCTACAGCAGCGCACTCAGTTTCTAACAATAGCTGAAAGCTGGGAAGGTGAACAATAAGAAAATCCTATTTCTTGACAAGTCTATGCTTCTGTACTAGTGAAATGTGTACTTTCAGTAAGGTTTTGACCCCTGGCTTGTCATGTTGAGCAACAGTTTTAACGCCAATGAGTCTAATCTCATGTTTTAAACCACAAAGTGCAGAGTCCACTCCTCACCCCCAGTAAGTATGTAAGCCTCACTCTCCATACCAAGGACTTGTTCCCCCCCAAATAATAGCAGACTACTAGAAGCAGACCTCTGGGGATGTAGTGCCCTAAAATAAAAAAAAGGCGGATCAGACTATCTAACCACAGATGATCACTAAATATTATCATGATAATTTGTAGTATTTCTACTTGTATATTTAAAAAAAAAGCCAAAATCTGATAGGTGAACGTGGGAATTTCAAATCCAAACTCTTCGTGTGTGAAGGGGCAGCAATGCCAGAGCACTTGGCATAAGACAGTCACATAGTTAAAGCGTTAAACGATCACTTTCATTGTAAAATGACATTACAATTATTGTCAGTGGGAAATGTTATTTCATTACTTTGAATTGAGATCTCCGAACACAGGCGGAGCTTGCATCCCAAAGCACTGCAGATGCATGAAGAACAAGCCATGAAGGGTCTCAGCCTCATTTTCTCCCAGATGGCTTGTACCTCACCCATTCTTTTCCCAATACAGCTCAGAGACCCCCCAGAGGCCTGCCCCGCACCCCTATAAATGAACAAATCTTACTTCCCTTGTACCCATACACAGGGTCTGTTCCTCACCCACCTCCTCTGAGGGTCTTCTTCACCAACACAAAGGGTCTGCTCCTCACCACTACCCCACCCGGTGTCTGGCCCACCCCCCACAGTGACCCCGACTATCCCCTTCCACAGAGCGTCTGGCTCCACCCACATAGACGAAATTTGCCTTCTCATTATATGCAGTCTTCCTCACCCCACCCAGGTTGTTTCTCCTGCCACAGTCTGCTCCCCCATACAAACTGGTCTAACTCCCCCCCCACCCCGAACAGGTCTGCTCTTCCTCCTACACAGAGAGTCTGCTCTATCCTCCACCCCACATAGAGAGAGTCTCCTCCCCGTCTACCTCTGACCACCCCTCGCCTGTCCTAGGCCGTGGCATCAGTACTGGGGCCCCCTGCTGACTGCCCCTACCTGGGGGTCAAGGTTTGTGGCGGACATGCTTCGTGAGTGGCTCGAATACTGTAGGTGCAGGAGTTGGCCCCGTGTCCAGCTTGTGGTGGGGTGCGTGTCGTCGCCGCTGCTGCCCAGGGCCCGTGCCGGTTCTCAGCCCCGGGAACCCCCCGGGATCGCTCAGCCCCTGTGGGTTGGCTGTGTCCCCCTCCGCCCTCTCGCGAGTCACAGGGGGGCTCGGCCGGCGCCTAACAGTCGGGGGAAGAGTGGGCGCGCGGCACTCGACTCATTGCTTGGCAGCACTCCGGCTACCAAAGCACTCCAACAGCTATCGAGGCTCTGAATTTACCATGTGACATCACAGTCTGCGCTGAGCAGGCTGGGATACAGGAGTGGGCGGGCTTGCAGGTGGTGACGTCATTAAGGACATCAGTTTGCGTTCCATTGGGTTTTGCTGTGCGTGAAAACTGTTCCTTGTGCGCAAGTACAAGTATGTAAGCGTCGGGGCGAAATATCTTACACACAGAACTAGGAAAAGTTATGTGATCCTAGAGGTTGGAGACTATGGCATATGGGGGTTGTAATCAACAAGCTAAACGTCGTCTGTCCAGGATTTTACAAAGATGTCGTGAAATCCCTTCTCCTGAAGCTCTTTACTTGGTTTTATGGGTAAATGCATTTTGCATGTATGTCCTGATTTTGAGGTGTTGATAACAATTGTAGGAGTACTGTATTAAATATGTTTTGCACCATCATAGATTTGGCATTTCTGTCACCTAAAAGTAGGAATCTGACACATAATATAATGCTAGACATTAGTGTTACAGCTTAGTTATTGGCTAAATGCTTTACAAACTATAAACCTAATAGTAAGCACATAGGCACCCCTACTCCCCTTCCAACGTTTCAAGCTGCTCTAGCTCTGTGACCGTCAAGGACTGAGGGGCCTTGGTCAATAAAATGAATAGGGGTTTGTATTCTAGGTTTAAATTATTTGCATGCTTTCGCCCAGAGAAAGCTCATGGAGACCATGCTAAAGGAAAGGTAGGTGGAATATCTAGAGGAGCATGGTCTTCAAGATGCGAGGCAGCATGGGTTCATGGGGGATTGTGTCAAATGAATCTGGCGTCTTTGACTGTGTCACTAAGGCAGTAGACAGGCCAAGGGTAGACATCCTTTCTCTTGATTTCAGGAAGGCTTTTGACTCTGTGCCCCACAAAAGGTTGATCAGGAAGTTGGTGGATCTCGGGATTGGGTAAAAGATGACCAGATAGGAGGAAAACTGGCTGGGGGTGGTTGTTGGGGGAGAGTTATCTGGCACTAGAGAGATAACCAGTGGGGTCCCGCAGGGCTCAGTGCTGGGGCCGGTGTTGTTCAGTGTCTTCATCAGTGACATTGGAGATGGCATTAAGGGCAAAATGTACCTATTCGCGGATGACACCAAGCTCTGCGGGAGAGTGGACACAGCTAAAGGGATACAGGACCTACAGGAAGATCTGGAAAAGCTGGGGAAGTGGTCCAGGATCTGGCAGCTTGGCTTCAATGCCAAGAAATGCAAAGTTATGCATATTGGAGCCAAGAATCCCAGGACAGAGTACCACCTGGGTCGGGTGGAGTCAGATTACGTGCATCAGAGGAGGAGAAGGGCCTGGGAGTGATGATCACTACTGACCTGAATCACTCCACGCAGTGCAAGAAAGTATCAGTAAAGACAAACAAGATGGTGGGATGCATATCTAGGGGGATCCGTAGTAGGAGAGAGGAGGTTATACTGCCCTTGTACAGGTCACTGGTAAGGCCGCATCTGCAGTATGGAGTTCAGTACTGGTGCGCACACCTCAGAAATGACATTAACCTGTTGGAGAAGGTCCAGAGGAGGGCTACAAAGATAATAGCTGGTCAGCAGAGTAAGGCATACAAGGAGAGATTGAGGGCGCTGAACATGTACTCTCTGGAAGACGAGGGGGGGGGCCATGATTGGGACCTTCAAGTATTTGAAAGGGATAAATAAGGTTGATAAGGAGAGTCTCTTTAAGCTGAGTGGCAACCATAACATGAGGGGGCACAGTCTTAAACTGGAGGGTGGGAGGTTTCAGAGGGAGGTCAGGAAATACTTCTTCACAGAGAGGGTGGTGGACACTTGGAATGAGCTACCGGAAGAGGTAATCTCGTTGAAGACAGTGGGCAGCTTTAAGAGACGCTGGGATAGGCATGGGGGAAGGTAAGGATCATGGGTAGGGAAGATGGGAGGAGTGGGAAGGGACGGCAGGGACATTAACTCAAGTTGTGGACCCTGCAATACAAGCAGCCTTGATAGACCAAATGGCCTTCTTCTGCTGGCTTCTTTGTGTGTTTCTATGTTTGTATGTTTAAGTGGGCTTGGTGTCAGTATGCTGCAACACTTTGGTGTGCAGTACCGCCCCAGGGTAGTACCCACATGTAAACCAATGCAGTTACTCCAGAGAGCATGCAGCTTTTACTCTATAAAGCAATAAACTCTCAGACAAGCATTTAAACAACAAAAGAATAATTATTTGGGGGAAAATGGTTAGGTAAACAATGAGGTAGATATGCTTTCTGGCTGGCTCTTTGTTGCCCTTCTGTGCCTAGGGACTGCTCTTCTCTTTCCCCTTCCAAGGGCATCCAGTTATTGCTTTGCCCTGGGCGTTGTTTATGTGACGTCCGCACTCAGCCCAAAATAAAATAGCCCGTCCCCACGCCACCCATGCACATTATTTATTTAGTTTTTATTGACCAGGTAAGCACACTAGACAAGTTAAATGCCTATCTTCAGGTACAACCTGGGAGGTTACAATAGGGTAGTACAGAGCAGACAAGACACATTACAATGCAAGATAAAAAAACAGGAACAAAATTACAGGAGTACACAGGAACAATACAGTATAATAGTTATACAGGATAGCATAGCACAGGGCACATGAATGAAAAAATACAGTCCAGTTAAATATCCATGGGGATAGATGCAAGACGTCACAGATTCTCTGACTGATGGAGAGGTAGCTTGCTTCAGCCATCCTGTACTAGAGGGGCACTGTTCTCTTCCCAGTGGTACCAGTGTATATCCCTTTAAATCTCTTAGTTCCCATTGCTTCAGTCTGGGTACCCAACCATGGAAATAGTGTAGTCCCGATAACTTTGCTCATGGCTGGCAGTATAGCATACTGGTTAAGAGCACTGAGCTGCAAACCTAGAAAACTGGGTTTGAATCCCACAGCCACCACTTGCATACTGTGTGACCATGAGCAAGTCACTTCCCTGTGCTCCCAGGACGTACCTAGAAAGAAGATCAGCTTAGCGTGGCTTTCCTGGCCAAAATTTGTAAAAACATAAAAATAAAGCAGTACTTGCCAAATAAAACCTCAGACCCAAATACTCATAAAACCCAAATTGGTTATTTGTAAATCCTGGCCAGATGGTCAAGTCCAATAAATGTTTTCCAATTGATACGCAAGGTTCTGGTTGCAGGGCAAGCCCTGAGTTTATATATGCATCTCCCAGACAAAGGAATCTCCCTGGATGTGCAGCGGGGATGGCACAGTTCGCCCCTTCTGTGGGTGGTTTCACTTTCTTTTCTTTGTTGGAGCAGGCCACTGGTGTTGGCTGACAGATGGCTATTGTCTCTAGTCCAGGTCAGGCCTAGCTCAATCATAACCGCCTCACGCACCATGTCCTGCTATACAGTCCCTAGTGTATGACAGTAACAGGCACCAGGCTGCAGTATTGGCTAGGTGGCTTCCCAGAATAAGTGGGGTCCCAGATCAGTTATGGGCAGGGCTGTAACACAGCAGAGTCTCTCATTTGACTGCAGTCTGCAGCTTTTGCTCTCGTGCTTGCCTAGTATGTGATTACCTCCTTGTCTCTGAAAGTAGGAATTCTGTTTCTCTCTTCTCACTCTGTCTCTGACATGCACAGTCTGGCTTTGCAGCAGCTCCACTGTCTACTTCTTACTGCAGACACGCACAGACTGTATGGGTCCTGGCACAGCTCCTGAAGTTTACTGGGGAACATCTGCTCAGTTGGTCCACTGGACTGTCATTCACACTGACCCAGGCTGGAGGTCCATCGCCTGACCAAAGACTGACCAGAAATTTGTGCCAGGAACCCTCTAGTTCTCCGTGTCCCAGGAGGTCTTTGTGGCTCCCCTTCTGCATCCTGATTGACTGGCTTCTGTCCTCTAACCTCAGTGGCCATGTCTTCATGGATCAGAGGTAGCTAAGATGGCTGCTGTTTATGTAGTCCACAGGGGCTCTGGCCCCAAACTCAGTTTAAACAGGGCTTAAAGCACTGATTTAACAGGATTTCAGTAATGTTCAACATTGGTTCATCTCTAACCGGCTTTTGCTTAATGATAAAAATACAGTTTCCATGTCCTTTGGTACTAGACAAAAACTAGCTTGGCTTCCCTGCAGCTCATCTTTCACCACTTTCGATGGCCCCCCTCTGGATGATGTCTCTTCCTTCAAGTACCTTGGTGTATAGCTTGATCAGAACCTCAGATTTTCCATACAGATATCAATGCCATTCTTAAATTATGTCCTAAACTCTGATCCCTTTATCATAATAAGGATTGCCTCCCACCCCCTGATAGGGAAACTGTTCTACAAATGATCCTGCAAGTGTTTGATTCTGTGGACATGGTCCGTGGGTCTCCTCCCAAAACCTGCCTTGCCAGATTGGATTCTCTATTCCATTTTTTTTCGCCCATTTTGCATCAGACTCTCCTCCTTCCACTCTTCACTGTCTCCTTGATCAGACCCACTCTTTGCCATCCCCAGACTCCTGTCATCTACTTCAATGTGTTTCCCTTCTTTCTAAATTCTAGTTTTTATCTTTTCCTCCCTACGTTAGCGGTCTCCTACCATGTATAACTCCTTCCAACTACTCCCTCCCATCTGACTCGTGCAGTCTTTCTGTTCCTGCCTGTTAAACTTCTGCTGGACAGTCTGCTTTCTCAGGCTGACTCCCATGTTTGGAACAAATGTTCTAATTCACATCTCCGCCTCTTGTCTAGCTTTTAAATCCCCTCTTAAAACTTCCTCTCCCCCTCCTGATCTTGCCCTTAATCATAACCTACTCTTTACCTGTCTCCAACCTTGTACCCATCTGTGCCTTTGACATACACAACTTGGTATTTACTTGGCATTCCATTTTTGCCCTTTTTGTACAGTCTGCCATTTTTGCCAAACCCTGTCTTCTATTTCTAAATTATTTTTACCCTAGGGCTGCATTGCTCTATGACACCTCGTATGTTACCAGCTTAAAGGACTGTATTTGATTTCATGAATTGTGTGATTGTATGTACTGCCATTATTGTACCTTGTCAATTTCATTGTTATTATGTAACCTTTGTCCCCCATCCCCCGGGTCACACTTGGAAACGAGTATTGGTTCAGTGTGCTTTTCCCAGTTCTCACATTTAAAATAAACAAACAGGCTGCGTGGCCTTAAAACATTTACTGGTGCCCCCTTTCAGTTTCGGTGAATCCCCAGTCCAAAGCGAGCCTCGTGCTCGACTGTGGATGGAAGGTAGCTGCCCTTTGATGTGCGGCATGGAGCACCAAAGAATCCAGCTCTCAACTCCGCTCCTGCGCAGCTCTCCTCCAGTCCCCCACCCAGAGCTGAAGTCCTCTGGGGCCGGAGAAAGCAAGCCGAAATATCAGCAGTTCAGCTGAGCTTTGTAGAGTTGAAAGTAAGCCCCCACACTGTTGGGGGCAGGGTGAGCTGATATTACCACGTTTTAAGATGTGTCCCTGATTTTGGTTCCTTGTCCCTGATTTCTGAGGCAGGATGTTGAGAGGTGCTGTTCCCAACTGGCCTCACGATTGTTGTGTTTGTGACATGACAATTTTTGGCATGCCAAGCCCTAGCACTGTGACGCACCATGAAGTCAGAAAAAGGGTTAATAAATTGCATAACCCAGGAAAGTCAAGTGGAATTTATAAAAAAAAAAGGTGTTTTCTAGTGAGTTTTATTTATTTATTGGAATTGCTTTAACCAGGATAACCCCATGAGATGCAGCATCTTGTTTTTATGGGGGTCCCCGGGAGGGCAGTAACAGCAGAAAGTAGAAAGAAAGCAGTGTAAAGTACAGTTACATTGGCGTCAATAAATGTCAAAAATTACAGTGACATACAGTGAAAAGAAAAGTAAACCAGGGACTTTGGGTTTACTGGTGCACTAGTGGGAGGGCTGTTGGACCATTATATGTTGCAGTGTGGGGGGATTTTGAACTGTGGGTCTCACTTTGTTGCTGATCATTGCCTTCCCTTACTCTTCCCTGGAGCCAGTTCCTGTACCCCCTAATAAAGTCCCATTTATTACATTGTTTGTACTGTATTTCTGACTCCATTGCCATCTGCAAATTGTGTTTGTTGCCTGTCATGTTGCATTGATAAGTGGGGAACTGTGACCATATTATTTGAGTTGTGTGCATAGTGTTTAGGTCTTTGTCTCCACAGGTGAGAACTGTAATTATTACAAAAATACAGATGTGTATACAGGCCCAGAACAGGGCAAAGGTTAATGTTTGTGCCCCCCCCCGGTCACTTCTTCAGGACAGCCTTACTGTACATACACTGTTTGATGCACAAGCACAGTGGGGAATTCATACATGCATGGGCTAGGCATAAGGGAATCCTAGAGGTGAAAGGAGAGGCTAAAGCCACTGACCAAGTAGGGTCAGTGGCTGCTGATGTAGGTAGGGAGTGGGGGCAGACTAGATGGACCTTGTGGTCCTTATCTGTAATCAGTTACTATGATACAGTAAATCTGTCTCTAAACTTGAAGAAATTAATTTCATACTGGATTCATTATTTTCGCTGTTACAGTTGTTGGATCCTCCTTTTCATTTGGTAAGTTGTTTATAATTCTTTTACTTTATTTTTGCTCCTTCCCTAGTGCATCACACTGCACAGGCTTCACCTTGCCTGCTGCTTGCAGCTTTTTATGGAGGGCTTCTGTGCAACCCAGGGAAAGGGGATTCAGTAAATCATACACAGTAGTATAGAAGCGTTCCACAAAATAGAGTGCAAACAGTGAACAGGGCGACATGATTCAAGTGCAAAGAACAGTAATGGGTGGCAGCGGTTGAAGCTTTGAGCACCACCACAGCCCAGTGTACCTGATAACAACAGACTGAACAATTCAGTGCAGCAGAAGTTGGGACATGAGCTGGCCCCAGAAGGGGTACTGTAGCCGAGGGGGAAGGGGCACCAGCGGTAGGTCAGGGAGAGGACTGGCGGAAGGACAGGAGTTTAATCTGGTGTTTAAGGGAAGCAGAGGAGGGTAATAGATGGAGAGAGGAAGAGAGCAGGTTCTAGAGGGAGAGAAAGTGATAGGAGAAGGCTGACTGCCCAGCAGAGGAGTGCGGGAGGGTGTGAGGATCCTTGGAGCAGAGGGAGTAGAAGGTAGAGGGAATGGGAGAGAGGGGTGAGGCTAAGTAAGAGGGTAGTGATCCAAACCAGTTATTTGGAGATGAAGCAGGCATAGTGGGACAACAGGCAACTGGAGGAATGGGGGAGGATGGAGAGGGAGGAGTAGAGGGAACAGTGGTGAGCACGGGGGAGGATGGAGCGGGTGGAGTGGTGAGCACGGGGGAGGATGGAGAGGGAGCAGTGATGAGCACAGGGGATGGGAGGATGGAGGGAGGAGTAGAGGGAGCAGTGGTGAGCAGGATGGGGAGGATGGAGAGGGAGGAGTAGAGGAGCAGTGGTGAGCACGGGGATGGGGAGGATGGAGAGGGAGGAGAGAGGAGCAGTGGTGAGCACGGGAGGATGGAGAGGAGGAGTAGAGGGAGCAGTGGTGAGCACGGGAGGATGGAGAGGGAGGAGTAGAGGAGCAGTGGTGAGCACAGGGATGGGGAGGATGGAGAGGAGGGAGTAGAGGAGCAGTGGTGAGCACGGGGGATGGGGAGGATGGAGAGGGAGGTAGAGGGGCAGTGGTGAGCACGGGGAGGATGGAGGCGGGTGGAGTGGTGAGCACGGGGAGGATGGAGAGGAGCAGTGATGAGCACAGGGGGATGGGGAGGAATGAGAGGGAGGAGTAGAGGGAGCAGTGGTGAGCACGGGAGGATGGAGAGGAGGAGTAGAGGGAGCAGTGGTGAGCACAGGGGATGGGGAGGATGGAGAGGGAGGAGAAGAGGGAGCAGTGGTGAGCACAGGGGATGGGGAGGATGGAGAGGGAGGAGTAGAGGGAGCAGTGGTGAGCACGGGGGAGGATGAACAGAGGCGTAGAGGGAGCAGTGGTGAGCACGGAGGGGCTGGTAGCAAAACAACGTAAATAATTTGTTTATAGAGTAACATTGTTCTAAAAGGGAAAACTAGGCTATTATTTATCACGGATCTTGTTTTATATAAGTTGTTAAATGTACTTAGTAGGTCCAACATCATAATGGTACAGCTTTTATTGGGTACAGTGCATACAGTTAAATGTGAATCAATTAGAGGCATGACTATCCTTTACAATAATAGGAACATTATAAACCGTTTAATATGCCAGACGTAGAATGAGGAATCCCAAAGGCAACATCAGCCAGGAGCAGGGAGATACTTGAAGCACTACAGGGATCGTATCTACATCAGCTGGTTAAGGAGCCCACAAGGAGGGAAAATATTTGGATGTGGTACTCACAAATGGGGATCGTGTTGAAGAGGTTATTGTGGGAGACTGTTTGGGTACAAGTGATCACAACACAGTAAGTTTCAAGATACAAATAGGGAAGATAACAAGTAAGACCAGTACGAAGGTTCTGGACTTAAGGAGGGTGAACTTTAATAGAATGAGGGAGATTTTCAGGAAGGAAATGAAATGCAGTGGCCGGACAGAGGATGTAGAGGAATTGGGGAAATGTATTAAAGAGCAACTGTTATGTTGCCCCCCAACACCGAGAAGCACAAAGAACCCTCACCTGCCCCCAAATCCAAACCATATAGAAATTTATTTTTACGGTGCTCTGGTTTAGGAAGGGAAGGGATTGTATTTTTGCTCCGAGGAGCCCGCGGCATGGATCCCTTCCACTTTCTTGTAGCTCTGCAGAGTGCACTCTGCCCCTGTGCTGCCACGTTTTGTGACATCAGTATATGAGGAGCGCGGGTGCGTGCACATAAAGATATGAATGGGGGCTGCTTTTTAAAGTTACATTTTGGTACTTTAAATGTCCGTTCAGAATAAATGACAGCCACCGCTTAACTAACAAGATCCTTGTTTGTTAAATGGTGGCCATTATTTATTTTGAATGGTCATTTAAAGTACAGAAATTTAACTGTAAAAAGCAGCCCCCATTCATATCTATGGGCGCACGCCCCCACACTCCTCATATACTGATGTCACAAAATGTGGTAGCACGGGGGCAGATCGTGGGTGGAGTGCACTCTGCAGAACTACAAGGAAGTGGAAGGGATCCGTGCTGCAGGGCTCCTCGGAGCAAAAATATGATCCCTTCCCTTCCTAAACCGGGGCACTGAAAAAATACATTTCTACATGGTTTGGATTTGAGGGCAGGTAAAGGTTCTTTGTGCTTCTAAGGGGGGAATCGTAAAGAGTGCGAAAGCTGCTCTAGGAGGGTAGGAAAAAACAAGAAAAGAAGGCTGTCTCTGTGGTTTAAAGGAGTAGTACACCCAGAATTTGCAAAAAACATATGTTGTGCAGAGTGTTTTGATTTGTGTGTGAAGTCCTAGCGTGTCCTGCCCTCTGTTTGCTATTAGGAGTTTTTCCTAAATTAGCCTGCTAGCTTTATGGTAGTTTTATGACCCCTGGGGATCTCCATCTCAGGTTTATTGCTGCCTTGTTCCTACAGTGTATCCTGTCTCATGTGACAGTGACATACCGGAGACCATAGATTCAGCAGCAAGAACTGCTTTAGAATCAGTTCAAAACAGCAGAGCTGTGTAACTTTTCTTATCCAGTGAGCACACATGACTACATTTACAGTTTAACAGATACTTGAGAGCTAACTGAGTGGGTTTTCTGTCAGAAAACAGCTACTAAGTAGCTCTAATTCAATATTTTTGTTTTCTATATGTCAGGTCTAGCTAGCAGGAGTGTTTTGAATTTAAAACTTTTAATTTCATCAAACTACACACAACCATAAAAAGCACAGCAATCGCCCCATATTACCAGTGCTATAATTAGTAAGGATTCTAGCCGTTTTGTTATAGAAAAACCCACTCAGCCCTCATGTATTTGCTAAACTGTAAATGTACGGTAGGTACCAACATTCTGTTAGGTAGAACTGGCAATTAGTGCTGATTTTGCTCTGTGACAAGTTTTCTTTTTTTGTTTTATTTTGCAGATGTGAAGTATTTGAAAATGTATTTCTTATTAAAGATAAAAGTGAGTATGTGTGACTAATTAAATTGACAAATAAAATACAAGTGTTGTTTTTATCATTTGAAAAAGTGTGATACACAAAATTTGTACTGCAGTAAAACCAGTGAACCATTGTAAAATGGAATCCAATGTGCAGCCGAAACAGTCACTGTCAGTTTGGCATCCTGTTACTTTCGTGCAGTACCACACACGGGAATGAAACTGACTTCAAAGTATTTTGCATTTTCTAGGCTGCAGATTCATACCATACATTTCATATATTTGTTTAGTAAAAATGTATGAAATAGAATACTGGTACCTACATTTACAGTTTAGCAAATACTTGATAGCTGAGTGGGCTTTTCTGTAAGAAAAAAGCTAGAGTCTTTACTAACTATAGCACTGATGATCTGGGACGATTTCTGTGCATTTTATGGTTGTGTGTAGTTTGATGAAATTAAATGTTTTAACATCAAAACACTTACTCCTGCTAGCTAGACCTGACACACATAGAAAACAAAAAGATTGAATTAGAAGTATTTATTAGCTGTTGTTTTACAGATAGCCCACTCAGTTAGCTCTCAAGTACCTGGTAAACTGTAAATGTAGCCATTTCTGCTCACTGGATAAGAAAAGTTACACAGCTCTGCTGTTATGAACTGATTCTAAAGCAGTTTTGGCTGCTGAATATATGGTCTCTGCTACATCACTGTCACACAAGACAGGATGCATTGTAGGAACAAAAAAGCAATAAACCTTGCTAATAAACCTGCCCTCTCCCAACAACTGTCACCTACGTACTCCCTTAGAAGGATAGACCTTAAACTGCTCCATGTCCCGTTTATGCGCACATCCAAAGGCCAGGCCGGTTTTAATTACCACTTACCTCGGACCTGGAACGCCCTACCTGCCCCCATCAAACACGCACCAAATACCTCCCTACGAAACCAATTACTCAGAACACATTTCACCTCCAGTTGCTCCTGCTTCAGTTAAGAATTTTTACTCAAATGTCTCGCTGCTATAAACTCATATGTACTGAACAATAATCTACCCTCTGTGTCTTCATACTGATTGTATGTATCCTACCCTTGGCTGTAATTTCCCCCCAAATATGTTACGTACAAGCCTTTGCTCATTTCTGTACTGTCTGAGCATTTCCAATTTATGTATGTGGGTCTCGGCCCCCAGGTCGCATCTGGAATCGAGCATGTTGCTCAGTATGCCTTCCTGGTAAATCTCGTAAATAAATAAGATGGAGATCTCCAAAAGTCATAAAACTACCACAAAGCTAGCACGCTAATTTAGGAAAAACTACTAATAGCAGACGGGGGAAGGACGCACTAGGACTTCACACACAAATCAAAACACTCTGCACAACATATGTTCTTGCAAATTCTGGGTGTACTTTTCCTTTAATAGAGAGGTTGTAAGGGCAGAGATAGGATAGCTTTCAGAAGATATAAGAAAACTCAGAGTGTGATAGAGTAAATTATAAGGAGAAACTGAGACAGGCAGGGAAATTGATTAGGAAAGCAAAAGCAGAAACAAGAAAGAATTGCTAAACATGTCAAACGAGGCCATAAACCCTTTTTATGTTTGCTTGCGCAAGAAACATTATGTGGCAGCTTAGGAGAGAAGTGGGTTGTGGAGGTGCAGTCTTGTGGCAGCCAACGCCGGCACTGCATTTGTGGGCTTGGCACTGTTCACCCAATGCAGGCCCAGTCTCCTCATGACACTGGTTCTGCAGAAGTGCCACCAACATGAAACGATTTGGCCACTGCAATGAGGGGCCGCCTCGTCAGTGCAACATCAGCTATTCCCCTGCAATGAGGGAGCTACCTGTCATTGCAGGGCGGTACCTTGCCTGGTGTAACATTTCCTTAAACATGGCGGCGGTAAGCCCCATGAAAGCCAACGGGGGGTGCCCAATCCCCCTGTTGGCATGCCCCCGATCCAGTTCATTTGCCGATGGGGGAGCCCACTCCCCATCAGCATAATCCCCCCCCCCATTTGTTGTGTGCCGAAGGGGTGCCCAATCCCCCTTGGCATCTTTCCACCCCACACACACACACATGTTTCTGTGCCGATAGGGGGCCCAATCTCCGTCGGCTTCAGTCCCCCCCACCCCAAAATGCATGTGGCACACTGGGAGCCCACCCCAGTGTGCACACAGGAAGCCTGCAAAAGCAAAACCTTCCTGCAACGCCTTTAATTTTAAGTTGTGTCCCTGAAACAAAGAAAACGGTCCTCGCGGCTCTCCTGCCCCTCCCCAACCCGCACCCACCTCCCCACACCCTCACCCCATACTTGCCTCTGGACCCAGCGCAATGATCTTCAGTGGACCAGGAACATGTCTGCACCCTTCAAAGCCGACTGCGAACTGAAGAAATGCCGGTAAGCTGTATGATGGCATTAATAGGGTTTTTTCAACTTGTGTGGATATCTTGGCCATTTTTTGGACTTTTGGCACCACATTTTCAACATGGGGTTATTAGGAGTCCTCCTCATGAATTCAGTCACTGTCATGGCGTTATTCGCTCCCGAAAGGTCATTTCTTGGTCACTGCACGGAATCACCTTTTGGGGCTGATTAACAAAACGACAGTGCCACTGTTCATGAGGTGGGCTCTCAAAATGCCTATGTTGCAAATGTGGTTAAAAAAAATAAATAAAAAATACAAAAAATGACAGCTGTTTTGTGCATTACGCAGTTTCCACGCTTACACTCATAACTTCGCGAATTTGTAATATTTTCACTGCAGATTTTCAACATTGGCATTTTCGACACCTCCTTATGAACAGTACAGCTGTAATTTTTCACGTCCTGGCGAAGTGTGTTTTCGCACTTCTGGCACAGATTAGCACGGTCGCTGTGGGAAATCAGTGTTTGGGCCACATTAAGAAAATCACAGTGACACTGTTCATGAGCAGAGGTGCTAAAATGCCTATGTTGAAAATTTGGTGACCAACGTCCATAAAATGACTGTTACGAGGTGTCGTTGCTCACGTTTCCACCGTAAACCAACCCCAAATTTGTAATATTTTCACTCCAGATTTTAAACGTTGGCATTTTTCACATCTCCTTATGAACAGTACAGCTGTCATTTTTCATATCCTGCCCAAAATATGCGTTTACACATCTGACACAGAATAGCTCGGTCGCTGTGGGAAATTAGTGATCGGGACAGATTAAGAAAATCATAGTGACAGTGTTCATGAGCAGAGGTCACAAAATGCCTATGTTGAAAATTTTGTGGAATAATTTCACTAAAAGACTGTGTTACCCGCATGCGTTGCGCAGTTTCCACCTACGCTCGGAAGTTTGAGCATTTTTTATATTTTCACTACAGATTTTCAACATCATCATCTCTTCACACCTCCCTATGAATGGTACAGCTGTCATTCTTCACATCCTGCCCGATCTGTGTTTTCATACATCTGGCGCAGAATGGCACGGTTGCTGTGGGAACTCAAAGTTCGGGACACATTAACAAAATCACACTGCCACTGTTCATGAGAAGGGGTCCCAAATGGTTTCATGAGGTGGGGGTCACAAAAAGGCCATGTTGAAAATTTATAGTGCAAATACCAGCAAACACCCGGGGCGTTAAGGGTTTCTAACCATAACGTCCCACCCTGTACAGACTGAAAGGCATCAGGGGTGTGCCTTTGGATTGCAGACTGTAATGCTCATGCCATCCCACCCCACCCTGCAGCCAGTGACAGGCATTAAGGCGTGCCTTGGACTTTTTGGCCCCAGAGTTCATCCCATTCTCCTGTACTGCACCCATTTCAGTGTATGTCCTTATGGAATGGGGTGACTGTAAAGCTGAACACCCCAAGGCACACGTCAACATGTTTCAGTGTCTGCAGGATAGGGTGAGGTGAAATGGCATGAATGTTATGGGCAATGACTCAAACACATACCCCTATGCCTGTCTGTCTCTGCAGGGTGGAGGTGAGGTTGGCGTGAAGTTCAGTACTTCACTGCCATTCCTACTCTGCATCTGTCCAACTCCTGCATTTCCAATGCTAATACCAGCAAGCAAACATTCGGCATTGACAAATGCTTGTTTAGATATGTGGGGGAAAAAGAGGAGGATAAGACAGGGGATTTTGAGTTTAAGGGGGGAGGGGAGCTGAGGTTGAGGGGGACTTTGAGAAAGCTGAGGTTTTAAATAGTTATTTTAGTTCTGTATTCACAGTGGAAGGGGTGGAAAGGGATCTGAGTTAAAGAAGAAGGGAGGAGATGAATTTGGGGTGGATCAAAGCCCATTAAGTGAGGAAAGCATTAAGGAAGAACTTGGAAAATTAAAGGTAGACAAAGCAATGGGGCAGGATGGGTTGCATCCAAGGGTTCTTAGGGAGTTGAGGGATGAGTTGGCAACACATTTAGTGAAGTTATTTAACTTGTCCCTAGATCCAGGGTGTGTTCCGAGTGACTGGAAGATGGCAGTTGTAGTACCACTGCACAAGGGAGGCTGCAAGAAGGAGGAAGAGAACTACAGACCTATTCACCTCACATCAGTGGTGGGCAAGGTGATGGAGGTGCTAATAAAGGAAAGAGTGGTAAAATACTTAATGGACAACACACTTAGATGAAAAGCAACATGGATTCACTAGTGGGTGGTCTTGCCAAACAAATCTGATAGAATTTTTTGATGGGGTAACAAAGGTGGTTGATCAAGGAGGGGCAGTTGATGTTGCCTACCTGAACTTCAGTAAGGCCTCTGACTCTGTCCCTCACCGCAGGCTGGTAAATAAGACAGAGAGCCTGGGGTGGGACAGAAGATAGATGGGTGGAAAACTGGCTGAAGGATAGAGGGTGGTAGTAAATGATGTACATTCTGGGGTAAGGAAGGTTACGAGCGGGGTTCCTCAAGGGTCTGTACTAGGACCAGTCCTTTTTAACATATATACTAGTGATGTGTCTGAGGGAATTGAAGGGGGAAAGTGTCTGTTTGCAGATGATGCAAAGTTATGGAATAGGGTCGACACTGAAGGAGGGGTTGAGGACATGAGGAGGGATTTGAGTATACTAGAGAAATGGTCAGAAACATGGCAGCTAAAGTTCAGTACAAAGAAGTGTGTGCTGATGCATGTAGGGCATAAAAATCGACTGGCCAAGTACTCACTAGGGGAGAGCAGATAAAGCAAACGGAACAGGAAAGGGATCTGGAAATTATAATATCAAACAACCTTAGGGTAAGTGATCAGTGTAGTAAGGCAGTTGGCAAAGCTAATAGAATGATGGCATGCATAAGGAGGGGCATAACTAGTAGGAAGAGGGAGGTGCAGATGCCATTGTATAAGACCATGGTTAGATCGCACCTGGAGTACGGGCTACAGTTCTGGAGGCCTCATTTAAGAAAGGACATAGATGTAATAGAAAAGGTTCAGAGAAAGGCAACAAAGATGGTGCAGGTTATGCAAGGGAAACCATATGAGACAAGATTGAGAGAATTAACTCTGTATCCGCTGGAGTTTAGAAGAGAGAGAGAGAGAGGAGACATGATAGAGACATTCAAATACATGAAGGGGATAAAGTGAGGGAAGGAAGTCTATTTAAAAGGAAAGTTGGAGTTAAAACAAGAGGTTATACTTTAAGATTGGAAGGAGGAAGATTTAAAGGTAATGTAAGGGGGTGGTAGTTCACTGAGAGGGTGGTTGAACCCTGGAACAAATTCCCTGAGGAGGTAGTAGGTGATAAAACAGTGAAGGGATTCAAGAGAGTGTGGGATAGACATATGGGGTTGGTTAAAGGACAGAGGATAGGCTCCTTGTGTGTCAGTGACAAGTAGGGGAGGGGAGAGACGGGCAGACTAGATGGGCCAGGATGGTCCTTTTTTGCTGACACATTACTACGATACCATGATTAGCAATCACTTCCTGTCCTCTTTGAAGCAGTTTTCCAGTATCCAGGAAAATGTTTTATAATATAACAAGACACAGTTCAATTTATATTTAATTTCTGAAAGGAATGGTCCCCAAAACGTCTCTACCTTGCTGTAGAGTAGATAGAGTTTTATGCAGTTGCTAACAGTTAAATCTGCTTCCTCTCAAAAGTGCCTGAACTTTTAGCATACAAACATGCTATGCACAGCAACTTGTTTACGTGCTCAAAGCATAGCCCACCACTGGAGGGCTGTACTGATGACACACCATCGTTCCCATTTCTCTATACGTTGAATAAGGAGAAAGGAAACTCCGGCTCTGTTTTATCAAAACACTCTTTTTGTACTTTTGAGCAGGAATGAGTCTTGAAAGAGTCTTGTGGACCAGGTAGCAGATGAGGTGGTTGCCTGGTCAGCAGTGAGTGGCCTGCAGCTGATAGGACTACTATCCTGCTGCAGTCTGAGGTTTTCCATCATTTTGCCTCCTTTCCCCTAGGACGCAGCTGACAGAGGGCATCAGGGCATATGCAGACATGCAGCTGTGCTGACATCTGGCATTCAGTCTCCCTGCTGTGTGGATCCAGCTGCACCTCTACATGCTAGCTCTCTGGTGGTGGTAGCAGTGTGGAGTACATTACCCTCCCTATCTCTCTGGAGAGGAGAGCAGACCTTTAACTCTCAGTTCCCCCCCAGCCAGCTCCCATGATCCCAGATTCATTCTGGAACTTGGGTTGCTGTAATGCTGAGTGGCACGCCTGCTGCTGCGCGAGATGGCCATCTGTAGGAACAGCCCTATCATAGAGATATAGAGCCTGATTCCTGTCCTAATTCCATGAATGAGTGCCTCTACGGGGACTAAATTAAGGTTCTCACATACTGCCCATGTACCAGCGACCAACAAGAAGTATCTCTTTTTGTGGTGGGGCGGACAGGGCAGTTGCCGGATAAAGAATGAAAAACTAAACAAATTAATTTCAGTTTCCAAGTTTGATAGTTAAACACTGCCACCTACTGTTCAAAAGAGGTTTCCCTGTTCTGTTTTCACAAAAGCAAGAGTTTCCTGAAGAAGTGAAGGCGTAATGCTGTGCATACAGCGATGGAAATGCCGGTGAGCAATAAATACAGGAATGATAAAAAATGGAACACATGAAACACAGAGTGAAGGTTATAACTCTGAAGGATAACTTTCAAGCAAGATGCATCTTATAGTCTGTATTGATACTGATGGAAGTAGAGAGTTCAGGTATTGCTGAAAAACATAGAAACAGCTGTGTAACATTCATAGTCAACGAAAGTGGTATTGTTTTGCAGTTTTAGGAATTTCAGTTCCAGTATGAGTGGGAACTGAGTTATTGTCTGTTCCTGGACTCTATTTATTTGTTTATGTTTGTTAGTTACAGTAGTTAAGTTAATTAGTTAGTAGATTTTTGTTCACCAGATAGGTACAAGACATAAAATGGCTATTTTCAAGTGTGATCAGGGAACGTTAAAGTTAACACCATTACTGTATAACCAGCATTGCAGATACAGAACAGCTGAGTAAGTGTAGCATACACAAACTAGTAATGTAAATTACTAATTATTACATGATTGTGGTCATCTCTGCTGATTCAGTTGCTCATCCAGACTTTGTGGAATATTTATTATGGGGCAACAAACATCTCTAGAAAGTGCCCCTTTTTGTTCTGTTCACAGTTTATTCGCCATACCTATGGACTGCCGGGGTGGAACCTCCTTCTGCCACACTGACCCTATGCTTTATAGATTTATATCACTTTTGACCATTTTCGTGTGTGTGTGTGTGTCAGCATCGTAGTAACCGCACCTCCCTGGGGTTGTAGGCCTTTGACACTCGCTTCCCTTTCTGAGCATGTGGTTATCACAGTGTCAGTGGTCAAAACTGGCACTGGCCCTGGCCCAGGCCCACTAGCCAAATACTTGTAGATTCTGTATTGGGCTAGTAAAATTTTCCTTTAACTAGTCCTGCAGGCTTGTACTGGAGAAGGTAACATTTCAATAAGTACACTAGTTGCGCCAATGGAAAAATCTGTGGGGCTAGTGGATTTTCCCAGTCACTAGCCCTGCTGGCTAGTGACTGCAAAACTTAATTTCAACCCCAGGACATTGCCACACACTTGCTTGTGGGTCATTTTTTTTACTGATCTACCAGTCACATACTTTATTAGACAACAAATGTTAGAAAGCCCATGTGCTAAACTTTGTTCTTGTAAAATTCCCGAATTATAGGTACAAATTAGAACATAGCACCATACAGTAAATTCCCATCTAGCAGACCTGAAATGTATTTATTTAAAGCTCTGAAAGTGTTTCTCACCAGCATCATTCAGTGCAAATGTTTGATTTCCATGTTTCGGACTAACTGCTACTGTATATAAATGAGCTTGGCTACCAGGGCTCTACTCTGGACAACACAGAAGATGTCTGCCACAGCTCTGAGGGCCCTCGGCTCCCAGAAAGACGTGGCTCCTTGTTCACTCTCATATCATCCTGCTCTTGCCTCACTTAGTAAGAGGTCTGCTCAGATGTGTAAGCCATGTTCCGCAACCTGTTCCAGTTTGAGGGAAGTCTTACCCAACACTATGCTTCTGCACATGTGTACATATCGACATCCATCAGAATACTGCAGTGTGGGTTGCTATACTGTGTGTCATCAATGGAACAGCCCTCAGAGGCTTGTTTTTCAGTTGTGGGTGAAATATTAGAAATTTGTTTCTCCACAAACTAGGAAGTAGACTGGGGCTAGAGGAAACAGCAGAAACCACACAGAAACATGAGTGTTCTCTTTCACCATAAAGGGGCGGGACATCTGTGTGAATTTGTGTTTAGCCATTATAATTCAAAAGCACTTGGACAACGGTACTAGGTACAGGACTGAAGGGTTCCGTAGGAGATCCGAGGGAAAATTGATAAGATATGTAGAATACTTGATGGCAAAATGTCATAGCTAAGGAAATATTGCCATAGAAAGGTGAAATTGTTTAACCAGGAAAGGCACACTAAGCCAGAGCTTGTTTTCCAGGTGTGACCTGGGAGCACAAGGAAGTTAAGTGATTTGCTCAGGGTCACACAGTATGCAAGTGGGGGCTGATGGGATTTAAAGCCAGGTCTCCTGGTTTGCAGCTCAGTGCCCTTAACCACAATGCTATACTGTTTCCCTAAAATCTTCCCTGACCGGAAATCGAACCTGGGCCACGGCGGTTAGAGTGCTGAATCCTAACCACTAGACCACCAGGAAAAGAGAGGCTAACGCGCTCATAAAGTATAAACCCGAAGGGTGAGTGGTCTTTATGAACTCTTTAGACCCCAGGATGGTAACCTTTACGAGTATATTGGACTTTGCCATCAGATGTTTCAAACATTATATTTAGATGATGATTTTTTTTTTTTTTTTTTATAGTTATTGATTGCTACCACGATCATTACTAGTTTGAACTTTTCTCTTTTGTTCTAGTTTCTTTTCCATAGTGTAGTGGCATTTTCATCATGTGAGGAAGTCTGACCCTTTTGTTTTTTCATAGTCTAGGGACCTTATACAAACTGAGGCATGTCTGTGATGATTCATCCATTGTAACCCATGTTCAGGATGCTGCTCAAAGTTGGCCCGGTGGCGCTGAGGGTTAAGGCGCTGGACGCCACACCTCGCGTCACGCCGGTGACCCGGGTTCGGGAATGAGCCTGGATCACCGGGGGTCGGCAGGGGAAGGGAAGGATTGAGAGTCCAGAGGACTGCTCTCCTTCCTCGGGGGGGGGGGGGGTCCACGGATGAAGCCCGGCACCACGGTGCCCTCTGGTGGAGACCAGAGGCACCGCAGCGCTACAGGGCTCAAGAAGAGGGTTGTGGAGCTGCGGCAAGACGTTCCTTGGCGTCATTGCACGTTGCAGCCCATCAGGGGAGGGCGTAAAAGTAGGGAAAAAAAACCCTCATCGCCGATAGGCGAAGGCGCCTCCCTCCACAGACCACACTCCCACATACGGGCTCGGCTCTCGGGTTTCCCCCTGTCCTCTCCAGCCAGTGTCTCAACACTATAAGAAAGAGTGCCCTGGGTGGGGGCGGCCCTTCCCCGGAGGGTAGACTCGGGGGATGCCCAGTACCAGAGAGGAGCCCGAGTCGACCGAGCCACGTTGGGAGGTAGGGACTGTGGAACAGGAGGTCGCCGGAGAGAGTTCAGAGGTAAGGGGCAGGGGAGAAAATAGAGTTAAAAAAAAAAATAAAGGATGGTGCTCAGGAATCGTATGGTGTCTGTGGCGCAGTACAGCATGTACTAAGTGGTTGTGAGTGCTGGGGAGCAGTGTGTCGACAGAAGGTCAGAGCTGCATCGAGTCTGCAGTCGGGAGTTAGCGGTAGCAGCATGTAGGCAGCAGCAGTGTAGAGTGCTTGCCTGTTGAGAGAGTGCTGGAGTGTGTCGAGGGGCATGGCTGTTTAGCAAATGAGATGGTGAGGTACTGGGTGAGTGATAGGACTTTAGGCTAGGGCAGTTTTTGTAGAGATTTTTTTTTTTTTTGCATTCAGTTACTTTTCAGGGGCTGTAGTGAGAGTTTCTGAGGTTTTCAGGGTGTTGGCTGTTTTTATTTCATTAAGTGGCTGTTACATTTATTTATTTAAAATTTTGTTAACCGGGAAAGGGACACTGATCCAACGCTCATTTCCAGGTACGACCTGGGGGAGGGGGAACAAATCACAGGGGACAAGTACAAGAAGTATACAAACAAAAAAAAAAATACAGCTAGTGGGGTAATATGTTCCAATAAAGCTGACAAAAAGCAGGAGCCAGGATTCTGGGGGACTTCCGGTGACGTCAGCGCCAGGGATGGTAGCATAGAGAGGCAGCTCCCGCACAGCCTACAGACATTTCTCCCCTAATTCGCCTGGAAACCTTCTAATTCAGCTTATTTGAAGTCAATAAATGATGGGGAGTAAAAATAAACTGAATTCGCTCTGGAAGGAGCTTTCAGAAACCCGATGCAGCTAGATTCAAACGGAGGCCTAGTGACAGCCGCAGCGTCTTGCCTGAGCAGCATACTAGCGGATCATGACCTCGATACAGATGGGGAAGCGGAGAGACTTTCCCGATCCCGTTTTGAGACACTGCTTGCGGAAATAAAGGCATTCAGAGCCGAAAACAAAAAGAGTTTACAGTATTACAGAACCGCCTTACGGAACTTGAGGAGAGAATGGATAGATCGGAACGAACCTCCAATGAGAATACAGAGCAGACACATAAGCTCCATACAGCAATCGACTATTTAGTGGATCAGTATGAGTACATAAGAGAAAAATCACAGATCTCAAGCCAGATCACGGAGAGATAACTTACGCTTATATGGTCTCCCAGAGGATCGGAGACAGGTAAAATGGAAGATTTCTTGTCTGATTTATTAAAGATGTCCTGTCTCTCCCTCCTACATTTAAATTCAGGATAGAAAGAGCCCAGAGCTCTGATGGAAGCGACCTACAGACCCTAATGCAAGACCTCGATCCATAGTAATGAAGTTTTCTAGCTTCAAAGATAAGGAACAGATTCTACGAACAGCATGGGCTCAGAAAAAGGTCACCTACAACTCAGTGAGACTGTTGTTCGATAACGATTATCCTACAGACATCATGAAGCGAAGGATGGCTTATGCACCCATATTAAAGCTGCTAAGAGAGAAAAATATTAAATTTCAAACTCCATACCCTGCCAGGCTCCGAGTATTCTGGGAAAATGGAACAGCAATATACTCAGCCCCAGAAGACATTCTCCCGGAACTGAAAAAGAGAGGCTGGAGTTTCCACCCTACTGGTCCGGTGCAACAACAAAAGCGTCCCCCTCGACCTGAATGGCATGACAGCGTTGATACGCACAGGGATGCAGAGAAGAGAGGAAGATTTCGATCCTTAAGACACCTTAGACAGTACATTGGTCCCGGACCCTCCCGAGAAGTGATCCTGGAGGCGGAACAACAAGGCATGGACACCTGAAGCCGACTGGTAGTTATTGGTTGTAGTTCAAGGTTCTGAGTGAACTTTATAATTTAACAACCAGGGACACTAGCCAAGGATTGGTGGTCCTGTTATAGACTGGATGGAACTTCCTTAATACAGGACAATTTTGTTTCGGGTCTCTTTTATTTTCATTGGGTTTTCCAGAATAGTCTGAAATATATTTGAGAGCGGCTGACAGTTGGAATTTAAAACTTATTATTTCTGGGGGCTGTGTGGGAGAATAGATATAATCCCATGCAACGGCCTCGTGGCTGCCTATCCAGGGTCTTTGCGCGGATTTTTCAACTGCTGTTGGCCCTGTTCACTATTATCCCTGGTTCCACGTCCCAACTACTTTAACCCTGTGTATACAGGGTTGTGGGGGATTAGGCCTTCTTAAAATTTTAATACCTCCCAGGGTCTCGTCTGCATGTGTGTATGATGTGGGCCTTTCCCAGAGGGGGTAATATATGCCCTCCACTCTTGGAAGTGCTAATGTAAATAGTTTAGTTTTACGGTTGCATAATACTTCTTACTGTTGTTTATTTTCCTTAATGTGCACAAGTTGAAAGTTCTTTATGAAATTATTCTACAGGGGAAGCAAATTACTTTATTTAGTTTATCCTATATAAGAAGGTCCTTGCTCTGGATCCTCAAGCGAGGTGCAGTTATACTGGTCCAATCAGGTATACAAAGAGAGTCAGTGTTTTTCCTTATTGATAATGGGTGAGGCTACAAGAATTAGAATATGTTCACATAATGTCAATGGATTAAACAACTCTATTAAGAGATACAGAGTGATTTCCTCGCTCAAAAAGCTGAAGCCCTCCTTTATACTACTGCAAGAAACCCATCTAAGCAAACAAGAACATCAAAAATTAACTAAATTTGGGTTTGCCACAGTTGTGGCATCTGTTTATGGTAGGGGAAAGAGGAGGGAGCTGCTGTACTAATCTAAGGTATTCCTTCCAATTAATAAACTCTTACTCGGACCCTGAGGCCGTTTAGCCATGCAGTTGGCGGTTTCAGGAGCAGGAACTCACTCTTGCCTCTATATATCCCCCTGGAGAGGGGCTGCGACCAGAAACTGCTGCTGCAGAGGGTTCTGGAGAGAGGTAGGGGGTTCTGGTGCTGGGAGGAGATCATAATATGCCCATTTCTTCTCTAGATACCTCCTCTAGAAGCCATTTAAAATCTCCCTCTTCCGTACTATACGGGCCTTCCTTGCTGAGGCACATTGGGTCGATGTGTGGCGCAATCAAAATCCCAATAAGAGGGAGTACACGCACTATTCGCACCACATAGGGTGTATACCACATTGACTATATACATCTCTCCAAGGAACACCTGTATAAAGTGCAAAGCTGCATACAATCCCCTACTACACTGTCAGACCACTAGTTAATAACTCTGAACTTGATTTGGGATACCAAGAGGAAAAACTCTCTTTGGAGATTCAATAATTTCTTACTAAACAGTAAAAATTCAGGACACTATGCAACGTCGAATAAAACAAATATTAGAGGATAATAATGCTCAGGATACCAAAGGGAGTCCTATGGGACACTCTCAAAGTAGTTTTAAGGGAGAAATAATTAAATATGCTGCTTACCAGAAGAAGCAGCGAGGACAAATTTGAATAAGCTGCAGCTAATTGCAGGAGCTTCAGTCTCAACATGCAGCAGGGGATCCGAGTGCTCCCTCTCATACAAACTATTAAACAGCAAATCCAGGGTATCTTAAACATGCAAACTGGACAAGCTTTGCAACTCCTGAAACAAAAATATTATGAAGGGGTCCCAAAGCCACTCGCCTACCAAGCGCAGGCTTAGACAGCATAAGGCCAGATCTAACATTGGCCAAATAAGAGACCAACCTCAAGGAAATTACTTACCCTCCCTTTGGAGATTGAACAAGCTTTCAGAGGCATTATACTAACCTTTATGACTCGAACATACCGAAAATCCCAGGCCTATCAGGCCTTTATGGAAACCCTTAAGTTTCCCAAATTATCCGCAACCAAAGACAAGCTTTAGAAAATCCGATCTCCAGAGCAGAGCTAGAGCTGGCACTGTCAACCCTCAAAACTAATAAAAGCCCTGGTCCCGATGGCTATACGGAGAGTTTTATAAGGCTTTCGAATGGACCTGGTCCCTACCATTGCTGGAGGCCTGTAGGGCTGTCCAGAGGGAGCCACCGGACTCTTGGCGATATGCGATATATCTAGCATTCTGAAGCCTGGCAGGACAGGACCTTCTGTTCCTCCTACAGACCTATTTCAGTCCTCAACATTGACTATAAGGTATTCGCATCTATAATGGCTAAAGATTTCAAGCATTTCTCCCAGAAATAATAGATTTGGACCAGGCAGGATTTGTGCCAGGTAGACAGACACAGGATAACATCAAAAGAACTTTGCACCTTCTGCAAAGGGTTAGGAGCCACAGGTGCAGTTTTCTCCTTCTCTCCTTGATGCGGAGAAAGGCGTTAGGCCGTGTCGAATGGCCTTTGTGGGGGTGCTAGGTATGATGGGAATACTCAACCAATTATCAATCTAATCAAGCTATGTATTATCAGCCCAGGGCTTACATTAAATTGAATGGCTCATTTTCCTGCCCTATATCCTCTCACGAGGTACCAGACAGGGTTGCCTCTTCCCCTTTGTTTGCAATATATTTAGAACCTTTAGCACAGGCCCTGAGACAGAGGGAGGAGGTAGCAGGATTAAGGGTGCTTACAGGCGAGCACAAATTAGCTCTCATGAGACGACCTTTTAGTGTATCTCGTGAACCCTGAAAGTGCTCTCCCTGCTTATGGGACCTCCTGAGAAGTTTTGGTGCAATCTCAGGCTACAAAATTAATGAGAATAAAACTGAAGTCCTAGCATGCAATTTTACCCCTAGTATGAAGCTAAGACAGACATATAGTTTTAAATGGCATTTGAGCAGTATTACATATCTAGGAGTTCGTATTGGAACCCCGGGTTGTGATCTCTTCAGGCTTAATTATCCCCCTCTTTTGTCCAAGATGGCATTGGACATGGAGAGATGCCGGATTTTGCCTTTATCCCTGAGCCAAAGAATAGAGGCGGTCAGGATGGTGGTATTACCCCGCTTCTTGTATTTGGCCCAGACCCTGCCGGTCCTAGTCCAGACCCCTTTTCAGATCCCTGCAGGAAGGTTTGGCATTTATTTGGGCAAATCGAAAACCCGAATTAGTCTAGCATTACTACAGATGCCCAGATCTATGGGAGGCCTTTCCTTGACGGATTTCAAGCTGTATTATCAGGCATGTCAATTTAGGCTTCCCCTTTATTGGCTAGATGGCACGTACAGGGCTCGATGGAAATCCGTGGAGTTACAGGAACCGGAATTTAAAGATATCTATAACACTCTATTATCCTACCCCCCTATGCTTAAAATAGAGACTGTAGCTAATCCTTACACCCAGACGACACTTAGATGTTGGCAAACCATCATATCAGGCAGGGATTTTAGGTCCTGTAGGCCGGCTTTGTTTTCTCTTCCTACCATAAGGCTTTTCTTCCTGGTAAAATGGATAAGGGCTTTAATAATTGGTTCAAGATGGCTTACTTAGTATACCATTTTCATGCTCAAGGGCAGGATCCTTTCCCTCACAGAGTTGACGAGAAATATAACATTACCTATAATGAGAGGTTTAGATACTTTCAGTCTAGAAACTTTATAAACACACTAGAAACTACAATGGGATAATCTTCCCTCGACAGATTTACTGTTTATCTTAATTGAGACACTAGACGGAGAGCCTGCTCCTTCTCATCCAATTTCTACCCTATATGGGGCGCATCGCAAAATGCAGAATAAATCATTAAATAAAATCAAGACTGCATGGGAGAAGGATCTAGAGGTACATATACCAGACCCTGTTTGGACAGGCTCCTTGCGGGCCATACAGAAAGGTGTTAGTTCTGGGGTATGGAAAGATTTTTCGTGGAAATGTGTTGTTAGATATTTTAGAGCACCAGTAATAACACAAAAGTATATAAAACACTATAGTGCGGCCTGTTGGAGAAAGTGTGGGACCTCTCCTGCTACATTGGGGCACATTTTTTGGACCTGTAAGGTCTTGCAACCTTTTTTTGTGCACCTTATTAACGCTCTCCATCAAATTATCTCCCCAGAATTAATGATGAACCCGCAATTTTTTTTATTTGGCATTACCTCCCCAGTGATATTAGATGCTGCCAGTAGAAGGATGCTGAATTTGACCCTGTTGGCAGCAAGGAAGACCATTACCAGGAAGTGGTTCTCCCCTTCCGCTCCAACGATGGAGCAGTGGCAAAATCTGATGATTGAGATTTATAGGATGGAGAGGCTCACAGCCTTGGTCAATAAGTCGTTAGAGGCTTTTGAAATTATGTGGAGAAAATGGGTTCTGTACATTATGTCAGAGCGTGCTGACTTTGTGCCCTGATGCTGAGGGAAAGCTCATTTCCTCCCTCTTTTGGCCCAGAGATTTTATTCACCGATTGTAATACACTCAGATTAATTTCCTGTTATCAGCTTCCTTTTATGAAACAAATGAGATAATCTTTTCTTTATGTGATACTTGTGCACAATGTAATGTATTTTGCTTTTGACTTGGAAACTACTGTCTTTTCCCCTCTCCTTATTTATTCATTTATGTAAATACCCTTATCTCCCATAACATATCATGTTTTTTTTCTGAAAAGCAATAAAGATTGAAAGTTTAAAAAAAAAAAGCAGGAGCCAGGATAGAGTCAGATTGATTACAAATTACGCGTATGAGCAATGTCATAAACATAGGGAACTGGCAATATGGTACAAGTTCCAGAGTACACAGATGGTAGCCGTTGCCAGGAGAGGCCAGTCTGGTTACCAACTTAAATATAACTGGCACAATACAATGTAAGTGCATAACAAGAAGCCCTGCAACAAGAAAGGGTGTATGAGGGGAGAGGTGGAGCAAGAAAATAGGGAAGGGGTGGGGGTAGGAATAAGTGGAGGGCGGTGGGAGCCTTAAAATAGAAAAGAGGGAGAGCAGGAGGAGAAGGAAGAGCAGGAGCAAGGAGGGATAGGAAGTAGACTGGTAAGATGCTTGAAGGAGGAGAAGAGAGTAGAGTAGAGTTACAGAGATTGGAGGAGCAGTTCCAGAGTAGAGGGAGACAGTAAGAGAAGGTAGACTGACCTGCAGCTGTGTGAGGATGAGGGAAGGAGGGAGAAGGAGCGAAGATCTCTGGAGTGCAAAGTATAAGAGGAACACAAGGCTGGGGACAGACTAAAGGAGATATACAGGGGAAGCAAATTTATTTATTTATTTAGCTTTTGTTTACCGGGTAAGTACACTAGACAAGTAGTATGCCTATTTTCAGGAACGACCCGGGAGAGCACAAAACATACAGTATACATACATGGCAACATTGGAGAAACAGCATGATACAGTAAAAAACAGCTATAACAACGCTTGTATAAGGGCAGAGATACTGCCACACATAGTACAAATTGTTACAGGACATAGATAGACATTAGAATCACTGAATACATATTTCATAGACCATCATGGACTCAGAGTGGACAATAGTGGACTGCAGAGTATTACATTACAGAGACTAGGAGCAGTCACATCTTGTCATTTGTTTTAGGTGGGACCACAGGGAGGAGCGAAAGGTCCCATGGGAAGGGGCAGAGCGAACAGAGTCCGGAATGGAGTTCCAGAGCCTAGGCAAAGTCACGATCCCCCATAAGGGTCCGAGTAGGGGGAACTTTAAGCAACTCGGCGGTCTGTGACCTGAGCTGGTAGGGGATGGCGTCCAGTTTTGGGAGGAGATGCACCAGTCCCGATGGGATGCCCATGGCAAGCACTTTCCTGGTGAAGTTTCCTACACCAAGGATCAGGAATTCCGCAGGGGGCAGCCAGTTGAGTTTGTCATAGAGCTCACAGCGGTGGGTGAGTTTGGGAGCAGCAAGTGCAAACCGACAGATATCATTATATGCCGTGTTCCACGATTAAGATGGTTAGGGTGACCTGGCAAATAGGTGGTATCCTTAACTATGGGAGGGAGAAGCACTCTCACAAGTGCTGCTACCTCGCCCTGGAGTCGGCTGTATTTGGCCCTGTAGGCAAGGGCCAAGCTTACACCTGGTGGCTTGCAGATGTTTTGGATATGGCTTCCCATGTCAAGTTGTGGGTCAAGGAGACCCCAAGATATTTAATTGACTTGTTAATAGGGGCTCCATCACAAGCTATTTTGAGTATGCTGATGGGGCTTTTAACTTGGCCGTGGAACCAAAGAGCATGGCCTGAGTTTTGTTAGGATTCAATACCAGTCTATGGTTGGTAATCCAGGCCGACTCTGCTGAAGTCTTCCGATAGGCACTGGTTAAGGTCAGCAGCATTACAAGCATGGGCCACTAGCACAAGGTCATCTGCATAAAGCGTGACTTGGCAATGAGAGGTCACCCGTGGGAGTTGATTAATAAAAAGTGAGAATAGGAGAGGTCCAAGTACCGATCGCTGGGGAACTCCCATGGTCACAGCCCTAGGCTCCGAGAGGACCTTGTTAAAGCAGGTGCACTGCTTTCTACCCGTTAGGTAGCCCATCATCCAACTCATGGCATGCGGAAGAACCCGAGAGCCCTGAGCTGCTCCCCAGTAGGTCATGGTTGACAAGGTCAAAAGCTTTTGACAAGTCAATAAATATAGCACCTGACAGTTTGCCCTGATCCATGGCGGATCTAATACTAGAGGTTACAGTAATCAGGAGCATGGTGGTACTATGACCCTTCCGGAAACCATGTTGGGCCCCAGAAAGCAGCTCATGGGTATCCACGTGATTCGAGAGTTGCTCCGCCACAACCTTTTCCAGGAGTTTACCAAGGGATGGGAGAATAGCAGTAGGCGATAGTTGTCAGGAGTTTGGGATTTCCGCCTAGAACAGGGACTATCCTTGCCTCCTTCCAGATGTCAGGGATTATCTCCGAGCTAAGGGATAGGTTAAAGATATGGGCAATCAGAGGGCAATGTAAGCTGCTCCCAGCTTGAGAAGCCTGGGCTCAAGGTTGTCAAGCCCTGCACTGGAGTGCTGGGAGAGGGCAGCCAGCGGTTCCGAACATCAAGGACAGACACGGCCTTAAGATTAAATACTCCCGAGGAGGATGTTCACCTGCATCGGAGGGATACAAGCGACCCCATCGGTCGTGGAAACGAGAGGTGAGGCCGAAAGGTCGGAGAAGTGGAGATTGAGGCGTCGGTTATAGTGTGGGATTATTGCACGAGACTCCATCAATAATCATGTCCACGACACCCGAGTGAGAGGCCCACTGACGAGGGTTTAATGTTCCTCCAGAACCTCCTAGGATCTCTGACAGAGCTAAGTAGTGCCGATTCTGAAGTTACTTTTGGCAGCCCTAATGGCTTTTTACGCGATTCCTGAGTGCCGATATCTCAGGAGATTAGCAGGATCTCTGGAACCCTTAGTACTTGCCTCATTTGTCTGTCTCCGCATCTGGGCAAGTAAGTCACCATTCAGCCAGAGGTGGCTGTTCCCTCACCCTCGGGTGACCCTGAGGCGTGTCTATCTTGGAGAACACCAAAGGAATGTATGAAGCAGGAGGCTGCCACTGAGGGGTCAAGAGGCTTCAAGCACCCTGGTCCAGTCAGTACATCCTAGATCAGCCAGGAAAGCCTCAGGGTCAAAACTGGAGTATTTTCTGACTTGAATGATTTGTGTGGAATTCTAGGGAGGATTTTCCAGACACAGTATACCGGGAGTGGTCAGATATGGAGTCTGATAGCGTGCCTGATGAGGCAATCCTCTCCGGCCGGGTTGGTTCAGGATCCAGTCCAGCAGGGAACTTGAGGAACCATTAGCTGCCTGTCCTGTCAGGTCATGGATTAGTTGGTTAAGGGATAGGCAGGCAAGTTGTGATTCCATTTCCTAATATTGCCACACTCCCAGTTCATGTTGATATCACCCATAATAATGAGTTCATTGTCACCTATACTGGGCCTAACTGCATCTAAGAGGAAAGTGAGTCCTGTAGACCCCCAGCGGGCTATAGGCGCACACCAAGTGCAGCTTCTTAGCATCGCCCAGCAGCAGGAGCACATGAAGAAACTCACAAAGTGGATGATCAGGTTTACTCTGTGCCACCAGGGAGATTTTCAGATGGGATCTGTAGTAGATGAGGGTGCCACCCCCCTTCCTACCCCCAGTCCTGTCTAGCCAGATGAACTCGTATCCTGTTAGGAAGCAGGCAGAGTCAGGAATCGAGGGTTTGAGCCCAGTCTCGGTTATCCCTAGGATGTCTGGCTTGTATAGTCAGTCCACGCTTAGGAGATCGTCTCGGGTTAGAGCAAGCTCCTAATATTCATATGCACTATTTTTAGTCCCTTATTCCCACTCCAGGTGGCGGGAATATTAGAGATCAGCTTAGATGGCCCAGGATTGAGCTCAATATCTCCAGCCATGAGAAGTGAGAGTAGGGCTAGCCAGAGGAGGAACAGTCTTATGAACGGCCTACCTCCAGGCCTGTGCATGCTTCGGACTTTCTTCACCCTGACCGTACACATAAGGCATCTAGTGTCAAGGCTAAGGACAGTACAGTAGTACATTACCTTAGTTACAAGTAGGTTGGAAAAGGAGAAATCAGTATCATCATGGGAGGAGGCCACAACCCTGGGTCAATAAATAGACTAGAGTCGAGGTAGCACAATAAAGGATGACTAGCCCCAGGGCCAGTATCATAATTATTAGTGTCAGAAACCGATCTGCCGCCCCCTCCTGAACATAGGAGAGGTGGCTTCCAGTTCTTCCATGGTAAGGACAGTAGTAACCACCCCCACAGATTATAGGCAACTGGAGACTTAGAAAAGGGCAAACCAGGGCTCCTGGAAACCTGTAAAAGGGGCAAACCAAGACACCCCGTATGGTAGGTCCCCAAAAGGAACAGATCACCACAACTAGCGTGCTGGGGGGGGGACCCTCGGTGTAGGTCGCCCACGCCTCCCCTCCTCTCGTCAGCAGCATGTAGTAGTTGAAGGCGTTGAGACAGCAGATAGCAGAGCAGGAACTAAACAATGCTGATAGGCAAGCAGGTGGTGAAAATAGGAAAACGTCTTTAAAGGCAAGACAGAACAAGTGTTAGGCCTAATAGCTGCACTCTGTATCTTTAAGAGGAGTTGCAATATTAGAGAGAGGGGAGGATGAACATTGCTAGGGGTTGTGCCGAGGGGGGAGGGTGAGTATTTAATAAAGCTGGAGGTGGGGGTGGGCGTAAAAATTCAAGGAGACAGAAGGACAGAAAGTGAAAGAGAAATTGAATTATTTGCAGGGCAAAGCTTACAACTGTGACCCAAATGGAATGTGGTCTAAACAGAAAAAACTGTATCACTTTAAACTTACTTTCTGATCCAGGGTAGCTTACCACTGGACCTTAAAACAAAAAGATTTTACAATCTACAAACCTGCAGCCTAAATGAACTTGCTCTTCAAACTACCCTTACAGTGCAAAATTGCTGTAAACAAGCTTAGGTTCGCGTTTAAGTTAGGATTTACAAGATAATTTGGAGAGACTTAACAAGTACCACAATCAGAATATAACATTAGCCTAAGATCCAGAGAGGAAACAGCAGTAGCAAAGAATTAAAGAACTGCAGCAGCCCGTTAGCAGGCAGAGTCGATGGTTCTGGACAGACCAGTTTCTGCAGCGTACCTTCGGTCTGGTGATCAGCGGGCAGTGCAGCGAGGAAGGCAGCCGGCGGACAGAAGGGGTCCGCCCTCAAACCAGACTTTGCCTATGAAGGAGAGGGAGTGGGTGAATCTCCTGTGAGCAAGAGGTGGGATGAACAGTGAGGAATAGAGGGTGCAGTGGTGAGTACAGAGAGAGGTGTTGGTAGCAAAGCGACAGAATGCATTTAGTAGAGTGTCGAGCTTGGAGAGGGAGGTAGTGGAGGCAGTTGAGTAGACTATGTTGGCATAGTCGAACAGTGGTAGAATAATTTTGGTGACAAGTTCTCGATGTGTTGGGAGGGGGAGAGAGAGTCCTTGTGGAGGTACAGTGGGGCGAAGTTTAGTGCACATGGAGTGTATGTGGATAGAGAAGTCCAGGTGACTAGCCAGACTCCGAGGTACTTGAAAGATGATACAGAGTCCAGAGGGGAGCCGTCCAACGTGACAAGAACGGGAGGTGGGGGGGTGGGGTCTGGTAATGTGCTAGTTGCTGTGATGATCTGAATGTCATCGTGACTGTCTTTTTGTATTGACCTTGAGTGACTTTGCTTGGAACCAAGACAGAACCCTATTTAGGTCTTGCTAGAGGGGAGCCTGCACTTCTGCTGGGGAGGGTTGAGAGGCTTGGAGAACAGTATTGTCCACATACATGTGTTTGCGGGAGTTGGTACAGGCTGCAGGGAGATCGTTTATACATGGGGAAAAAAAAGAAGAGGGCAAAGAACAGAGCCTTGACTGACACCAGCAAGGACTGGTAGCAGAGGGGAAGAGGAGTTGCCCACCATCACTGATTGCATCCTATTACATAGATAGGAGTTGAACCAGTTGACTCTAGGGGGAACAAGACCGAGAGAATGGAGATGGATTGCCTTGGTGGAGGCATTTCTAAGGGTTCTGTAAAGCTGTCGATCTGAGGGTGATTTAGTAGACTTAAATCAAAACCAGGCCCTGTGTATACATGTGTATAAGGTGGCTGTAACTTATAAGGCACTTCTTAATGTATTCATCAGACATTAATGTGTTATTAAGATATTAATAAACTAGTAATTAAATGGTAAGGGTTTGTGGTGTATTTGTATGGTATATGGTATCATCAGATCTGGGGTAATCTCTAATGCCTTTTTTTTTATGGGTAAGGGTACCCATCTTGGTAAAAAAATAAATACGTATACACACAGAAATACATAATATAAATATAAATATAAATGTGTATATATATATATATATATATATTTTTTTTTTTTTTTAAAGGGAATTGCAGTAACAATTTAATAATTTAAAACATTGCGGATGAAACATTTTGCTGTAGAAAGATCTGATTCAAACAGAGGAGTTCTATTTCATTATTAAAATGTTTACTTACATAGGAACATAGAATCTGATGGCAGATAAAGATTGCTTGGCTCACCCTGTCCATTTACCTACAGTAACACAGCAGACCCTTCTTGATCTCTAGCTCTTTCTCCTTCCCATGTTCCTTTCAACTAAAATTCCCTTATACCTGTCCCTTGCATCCCACACCTCTGCTGGAAGGCTGTTCCAAGAATCCATCACTCTTTCTGTGAAGGAGTACTTCCTCACATCTCTTCTGAATATAACCCCCCCCCCCCACCAGCTTCCTAGCATGTCCCCTTGTTCTTGAGCTCCTTTTATCTCTGAAAAATACTTCCCTCCTGTACCTTACTTGCCCCTGTAAGGTAAAGATCTCTATCATATCCCCCTTCTCTCTCTTTCGGGGTGTACATATTGAGGTCCTTTAGTCTCCTCCATGCCTGACCTCTGGAAGACTGCCAAGGTGATTCCCATCTTCAAAGCCAGTGACCCTCTATCCGCAGACAACTTCCGTCCAATCTCTATCCTCCCCCACCTTAGCAAACTACACGAGAAGGCTATCCACCATCAGCTTGCTGAGCACGTGGGCAACTACAATGTCTTGTGTATAACCTGTACCGCCTATTGGCCGGAAATGTCACTTCCAAGGCCTGGTGGCGGTCCTTCACTGTTGACTAGCAGTAATCCAGAGGCACTGGTGGCAGCCTATAATATGGCCGTTACGGGGGCCCTGGATTTTATTGCTCCTGTTCGTGAGCGCCCCCTATCCCTTCGCCCCGGGTACCCTTGGTTTGATGGGACACTGAGGGAGTTGCGGAGAAAGGGGCGAAGATTAGAGCGTTGTTGGTGCAAATCCACCCTTGATGTCGACCACCTTAGATTGATGGAACATTATTCTATCTGTCAATCTGCAGTCACCCGTAAGAAGGCAGAATTCCTGTCCAGGGAGATTGCAGTTGCATGGAAAAGACCGGCTCAGCTGTTTCGGACTGTAGATAGACTGTGCAACCCAGCCTGTCTGCAAGTCCGAAAAGCCTTTTCACAAGTAGAGTGTGAGGAGCTCGCTCGGTTCTTTGCAACTAAGGTGGCTGACATCAGGGCGGGCTTGCGTCCGGCAATCTCTAAGGGTGATGTTGTGGAACAGTGCGAGTTCACAATACCTCAGTTCTCTTGGTGTTCCTTTTGCCAACTGGAAGTTGTGGATATTATGAGGATCATCCATAGTGTGCGACCTACGAGCTGTAGTTTGGACCCTGGACCAACTCCCCTAATTTTGGGTTGTCTTGAGACCATTGGTCCAGTTATGGTGCAAATAGTCTGGAGCTCCTTAGAGCCTGGTGAGTTTCCTAAGTCCCTGAAAGAGGCGGTGGTGACACCCCTCTTGAAAAATGCTACTCTGGACCCAGACTGTTTTTCAAACTACAGACCTATCTCTAACCTTTCCTTTATTGGGAAGGTGATTGAGAAGGTAGTGGCAGCCCAATTGGAGGACCATTTAACCATCCATAATGTCTATGAATCCTTCCAATCCGGTTTTCGAAAAAGACATAGCACTGAGACTGCGCTGGTTTGGGTGCTTAATGATCTTCTGAGGGCGGGAGATCAGAAGAGACGTTCCATTCTAGTCCTTCTTGATCCCTCGTCAGCTTTTGACACTGTGGATCACTTGGTGTTGTTAGCACGCCTGAGGTTAATTTGTGGAATATCGGGAGCTGTTTTAAAATAGTTCACTTCGTTCCTCACTGGGAGATCACAAAGAGTTGTGTCGGGGTTTTTTTCCTCGGGCTCAACTCCTTTGTTGTGTGGGATACCTCAGGGTTCAGTGCTGTCACACATGTTATTCACAGTGCACATGCTGCCCCTCTGAGACATTATAAGACGGTATGGGGTGAGGTTTCGCTGCTATGCAGATGATACCCAGCTATACTGTCTTTTGCACCCGACCAGGATGGAGCACTCTCGGTGTTTAATAACTGTCTGGAAGAAATCCAAGGGTGGATGGATTCTAGTTGGTTAAAGTTGAACTCAGAGAAGACAGAGGTGTTAGTGGTGGACCCGGGTGGTCAGATAGTGAGGTCGCATGATGGCACGCCCTCTGGAATTTTTCTTGAGGGTGTGTCACTTTCGACCTCTGAGCAGGTGCTCAACCTTGGGATTGTCCTAGACGATAGGCTGACCCTTAAATCTCAGGTGTCGGCTGTTGTCAGGACTTCCTTTTATCATCTTAGGAATATTGCCAGGGTGCGTCACCTTGTTCCGTCTGACTCCCTACCAACGTTGGTCCACGCTTTTGTGTTCTCGTGCTTAGACTACTGCAACGCCCTTTACTTTGGGCTTTCTGGGGTTGAAATCTGTCACCTTCAGCTGGTGCAGAATGCTGCAGCCCGGGTTTTGACTGGGACAAGGAGATCCAGTCACATTACCCCGGTGCTGCGCGAACTGCACTGGCTGCCTATACGGTTGCGGATCACCTTTAAAGTCATTTTGTTGACTTTTAAAGCCCTTCATGATCAGGGTCTGACCTATCTGAAAGAACTTCTGGTGTCTTACTGCCCCGGCCGATCGCTCCGCTCGGCCGACGAGGGGTTGCTAGAGATTCCAAGAGTGAATTTAAAATCTTCTGGTGGTAGAGCATTTTCATATGCCGCACCCACTCTTTGAAATTCTCTACCATGCCAGTTAAGGGAGTGCATCTCCGTGGAGGTATTTAAGAAAGATTTGAAAACTTATTTATGGGATCTGGCCTATCTGGATGAGTAATGGTAATTATTTGTAAATATTTGTTGATAATATGGATGACCGTATGGTTTGTTTTTAACTGAGTGATGTTTTAATGTATTTATTTATATGTCTAAATTTGATATTATATATTGTCTTCTGATGTAAAGCGCCTTGATATTTTTGAAAGGCGCTTTAAAAATAAAGTTATTATTATTAACAGCATGGCTTCCACAAGAACCATTTCACCACTATTGCCCTCGCACTACTGACCGGCCACATCCTCATAAACATGGACCATAGTAATGCCACAGGTGCAGTCTTCGTAGACCTATCCAAAGCCTTCAACATGGTCAACCATGCCCTCCTCCTCCTCCTCTCCAAACTACATTGCCTTGACTGTTCCCAGGAGGTTACTTCCTGGTTCAGGAGTTACCTCACTGATCGTTCCCAATTCGTGAATAATGGCCCTGCCTGCTCCCCCACCCTGCCCATCTCGACAGGTGTCCCCCCAGGACTCCATTCTTGGCCCCCTTCTATTTTCTTTATTAACTCCCTTCCCTTGGACAGTCTCGGATGCCACTCTCTCCTCTGTGCTGATGATCTTGTACTTTTCTACAGCGATAAATCCCCTGCCCGCATTTCCTCTGTTCTAACTCAAAACTATGTTGCAGCCCACAATTGGTTTGCCAATAACCTCCTCCTGGTTAATGCTAAAAAAACAAAATCTATGCTGTTTGGATCCAAGCCCTTCCTGTCCAAATCCAAAACTCAGCCCCTCTCAACGTCATCTGCCCTGATGGCCAAGCCCTTGAAGATGTCAATACTTTTAGATACCTAGGTGTTCTACTCAACCCATTCCTCTCTTTCTCAGAGCACATCAACTCATTAGTTTGAAGGTTTCACCAAAAATTAGGTGCTGCCTACAGATTCCAACAATACCTGACCCCGGAGGCCCGACTTGCCATCGTCCAGGGGAATCTACTCCCAATCTTGGACTACTGCTACCCCATCTATGCTAGGACATCCACAACCCTTATGGCCAAGCTCTCTTCTGCCTACAACAGTGCCTGTCGATTCACCTTCCTGGCCCTTTTCACTACACACCACAGTGTCCTTTACAGTTCGCTAGGATGGCTTCCGTTGCAAGGCCGCTTTGACCTTGCCCTTTGTTGCATGGTGGATTCTGCCATCCGTACTGGCCAGGAATCTCCCCTTGCAGCCCTTCTCAAGGTCCAAACTTTATACCACGGCCTCCGCTCAAACAGCATTCCTCCTCTGAATGTTCCCAGAGTATCCACCAATATGGGTGATGGGGCCTTGTCAGTGGCAGCCCCTGTGTTGTGGAATAAACTGCCTGCTGAGCTCCGCTCAATTCGTACCCACTGCCAGTTCAAATCTTGCCTCAAAGATTGGCTCCTGGAGACTTTCTGCTGCCACTGCATTCCTGAGTAGTTCTTCATTTCCCGTCTGCATTTACCACAAGAGTTTCTTGCCTATGCAACTCCCTTTGTAAATCCTCCAATTCCCCTTCCTCTCGCACTCCTTCCTCTCTCCTTCCCTCTACTAGCCCCACTTTATCCTTTTCATGCTACTCCCGAGGAACACTGATTATTTTTTATGCAACTTGCTGTATATCAATTTCGTGTGTGTATGTATATATGTATGTATATATTTTTCTTTATGTATATGTACATTGGATTTACGTACTATATCACTTTGTATCATATGAATTTATGTATTGTGCTACCTTGTATCTTGTGTACTATTATAACTTTTTATTATTTGTCAGACTGTCTACTGTTCTATGCATTGTTGTTTGTGTTTTATTCTGTGCCACTGTATGTGGCCCGGGTTGTGCCTGAAAACGGTCCCTGGGATCTGTGCACCTGCCCGGTTACCAAAGTCATAAATAAATAAATTAAATAAAATAAAGTCTCTCCTCATAGGGCTTTTGGTGCAGACGCTATACCATTTTAGTTGCATTCCTCTGGATCGCCTCCACTCTATCTATATCTTTCCAGAGATGTGGTCTGCAGAACTGTACACTGTACTCTAGGTGGGGTCTTACCAGCGATCTATACAGGTGCAACACCACCTCCAGCTTTCTGCTGGGGATACCCCTCCCTATGCACCCCAACATCCTACTAGCCCTCCCAACTGCCATGTTGCACTGCCTGCCTAGCCACCTTTAGGTCATCTGATATGATTACCCCAGGTCTCTTTCCTGCTTGGTGGTTGTCAATACTAGTCTACCCATTTTGTACTCAGCCCCAGGGTTTCTGTGCCCTAAGTGCATTATTTTGCACTTTTTACGCAGTGAAACCCAGCTGCCATGCCCTTGACCGCTCCTCGAGTTTTCCAAGGTCTCTGCTCATCCTTTACACACCCCTGGACTGTCTACCCTGTTTCAGATTTTGGTGTCATCTGCAGAGAGGCAGACCTTCCCTTCAAGTTCCTCTGCAATGTCATTTATAAAGAAATCAAATAAACCCAGCCTTCTGTTGGCTTGCTTGGCATGGGGCAGATATAAATCCAGCTGGATTGCAGTGGTGAGGGATGATGAGCGGCGGTTGACCTCTACTAGAATGCAAATACGAGACAGGTTTGGGGGATTTTATTTCTCCCTGTATAGGAGCGAGGGGAAGGGACAGGAGGCTGCGACTGATGCTTTTCTAGGGTGACTTAGGTTACCTAAGCTTACATCAGAACAGTTAGAAACCCTAAACTGACCTGTGATGTATGGAAAGATTAGGCACGCAGCCAGCTGCCTAGCAGAGAGTAAGGCGACGGGCCCGGATGGGCTGCCTGTTGAATTTTATAGATCCCTGGACAACAGTGTATGGGTACATATGCTTAATATGTCTGAGGAGGCAAGGGAGGATGGTGGGCTGCCGCCCTCCTGTGCTTTAGCCACTGTTATCCTTAAACATAAAGAAGGCAGGGATCCTGCTCGGTGCTCATCCTACAGGCCGATCTCCCTCCTGAATAGTGATATCAGGGTGTTCACCAAGGTTTTGGTGAAGAGATGTATTTATTTATTGAAGATTCGGATTACAGATTTTGAGCTAGACAACTCATTTACAACAGTTCTACGACAGTTACAAGATACAACACTAGAAATTACCGCTCTTGGCGAAGGTGGACCAGATGGGATTCATCAAGAACAGTCATTCATATCACAATGTCCACAGGTTGTTGGGGGTGGTGGAGGTGGCCACTTGGCATCCCGGGGGGACATCGTGCTCTCCTGGATGCCGAGAAAGCCTTCAACAGGGTGGAAAAAGTAGAAAAAGTGAAGTGGTTATTCCTCTGTACAAACAGTTGGCGAGACCCCATCTGGAATACTATGTGCAGTTTTGGAGACCCCATCTAGGCAAGGACATAGACAGGATGGAAGCAGTCCAGAGGAGGGCAACTAAAATGGTGCAGGGTCTGCATTAGAAACCATATGAAGAAAGACCTTAATATGTATACCCTTGATGAAAGGAGGAACGGGGAGACATGATAGAAACTTTTAAGTACCTCAAGGGAATCAACAAAGTCCAGGAGGGTAGCATCTTTCAGAAGAAGAGATGTGTAAGAACAAGGGGACACAATTTAAAAATAGAGGGGGGGCGGCTCAGGGGTAATGTGAGGAAATTTTTTTTCACGGAGAGGGTGGTGGATACATGGAACCGCCTTCCTGGGGAGGTTGTTGGGTCTAAAACAGTGGGGGAATTCAAACATGCATGGGACAGACATAAGGCAATTGTAGTGGGGGGTTGCAGGAAGTAGGCTGTTAGTCAACTAAAATATTCAGCTTATCCAGTAGGAAGGGAAATGGGCAGACTGGGTGGGCCAAGTGGTCCTTATCTGCCGTCAAAGTCTATGTTTCTGTGTTTTTATGAATGGGGATACCTGTTCCAAGTTCTGGAGTGGTTTGGACTGGGGGAACAGTACATAGAGTTTGTCAGGTTACTGTATAGTAACCTTTGAGCAAACATTTTGGTGAATGACGAAACCTCCGGGACCTTTTGCTTAAATAGGGACACACGGCAGGGGTGTCCTCTGTCTCCCTCTGTTTTCCACACTGTGGTTGAGCCACTGGTGGAGGTAATCAAGGAGGCAAGGGAGAAAGAGGAGGTGCAAGGGGCTTGAGCCAGGTAACACAAGATTTCTTTATATGCAGATGACGTCATGTATGTGACCTGACCTGAGCGGTCGCTTGCGGCATGGACTTCCCTGGTAATGGAGTTTTCTAGGGACATGGATATGTTGTTCATTCACACTGTCTGGCAAGTTCCTTGCCACTTTAAATCTTGCCGGAAGGTCTTCAAGCTGGCTTCTCCTACCCACCCGGGTGGTAAAACTCTTGGCTCTGCCCCATGACGCCAGATCTTCCTTACCGCTTGGAAGCTCAGATTCCCTTCTTAACGCTCTGCATATAGACTGGATCCTAATTCTTCGGTTCGCCCGAAAATAATTCTAAAGTTCTCAGGACTTCGGTCTAATTACTCAATCAACTCCCGGATTTCGGCGGTGCCCATGCGGGCAGAAGATGTCCAGGACGGACCCGCACTCCACGTGCGTCTACTGCCTCGGCCTAGATCATGACCCGCAGGCCTGCGAGTTATGTCTATCGTTTTCGGCCAACGTCCTAGAAGACCGCGCTGCCCGGTTACAGCTTGGGCGCCTCGAGAAGCACTACCGGCCGGTGAAGTCCAAGGAGGCCCGTTGGGTGGTGTCCGTGGCAGCTGGCTCGGCTGAGCAACTCAAGCAGATGATCACCCTCGAGGAGGAGGCAGCCCAGGCCGCATCCTCATCTTCCTCGGCTGCGGCATTTATCCCGCTCTCTCTGGGATCCTCCTACATAGCTTCTTTTAAGGAGCTTTGCCAGTCCCTTTCCACGAAAGGAGAGGGGCCATCGGGACACTCTTCTCGGTCCAAAAAGAAGGACTGGAAAGGTAAGTCCCACTGTCGACGTTCATGGGAGCGGGAGAGGTCCCCCTCCCCAGACAGTCGACACTCGACTGCGATCGAGGTTGCGGCTAAGGCCGTTGGCTTCACGGTGTCCCCATCAGGTCAGCCAGCTGAGACACCCGTTGACGCGGTCGAGATTTTTCTCGACCCGTCGGACAGGCTGTCGACTGGTGAAACCGACAACCCTTCTTCACCGATTTCCACCCCCCCCCGGTGGAGACTGAGGACTTGCCTGCGCATCCTGTGCCGGAGTCCCCGGTCAAGGCTTCCGAACCGAGGGAAGAGCTGGTGTCCCCCGCTCTCTCCCAGACCCGCCCTCGGAAACACAGAGGGTCTCAGTCTCTGACCTCGTCTCGGTCCAGCCGATCCCGCCGACACCGGTGGTCTCAGTCTCTGCACCGAGGTAAGCAGCGGTGCCACTCGTCCTTGTCTTCCTCCTCGGAAGAGGAGAGGCTTCGGCGCAAATTGCGTCGATTCTACAAGGACTTAATGTGGCAGCAGTTACTTTTGTCCGAGAACAAGCTGTCGCCTTCCCTGGCCATCAAGTGGCTGTCACCCGAAAGGCCGAAACAACCCCTCACTGTAGCCGAGGTGCCCAAGCCTGGGCCAGTTGTTCCGGCCGAAACCAGCTGCCCCACCGATCGTGGTGGAACCTCCGCCTCCACAACCAAAATCGAGGGTGCCGACCAAGGACTCTCTGTCAGGTCAGGGTCTGCCCCACGGGTTGTCGGCACCCTCACTCCCGACCGTCCTCAGCAGGTGGAGGGTGGCTCAGGCCCCAGGCAGCTCTTCGCGGACTCCTCAGAGTCCAATGACGACTCCTCCCTGTTTTCCAGGCCCCTTGACCTGGAGTCCTCCGGGGGGGCAGTCGATGGACGAGAGCCTATCGTCATTCATGGTTCTGCTTTGGCTCATCTCTGAGTCCACCAGGATGCAGCTCGAGCCCGTATCCAAGTGGGCCAAGTATCCACTGACAGAGATACTGGACTGAGGGGATTCGCCCACGGAGGCCTTTCCAGTGGCTGAAGCCATTGTTGGTCCAGCCTTGGAGCTCTGGCAGCAGCCGGCTTCCTGCCCTGCACCTTCAGCCAGGATGGCCAGGAAGTATGCGGTCCCTATCGGCTCTTTGTCCAGTTTTTCGGAGCACCCCTCTGCGGAGGGGTTAATCACCGACAGCATTTTCCGGCGTTCGGGGAACGCTAGGGATGTGGATAAGCCCCTCGACAAGGAGTCCAAAAAGCTGGACTATGCTGGGTGCAAGGTGTACGCTGCGTCCTCCCTAGGCCTCTGCCAGGCCAGCTTGGCCGTGCTGATGGCACACTTCTCCCACGCCCTCATGGGCTCCCTGGATGAGGTGATCCCTCATCTCCCGGCCGACCTGCAGACCACGGTCAAGCAGGTGCGGGATCAGGGAAGGGCGGTGGCAAAACAGCAACTCCAAACGGCTCTGGACATTGGAGATTCCTGTTCCAGATCAGTTGCAGCTGCAGTGGCCATGCGTCGCAGAGCATGGCTGAGGATATCCACCTACACGGCGGATACCCAGCATAAATTGGTGGACGTCCCCTTCTTGGGGACTGACCTGTTCGGCCCTGGAATGGAAGGCCACCTCCAGCGGATCGAAAAGTCCAACGCTAACCTGGACTCTGTCACCTCCGCCCAGAAGGACAAGGGCCGTCGCTAACAACATAAGTCCTTTCGCCCTTCTGCACCTGCGGCTCGTCCGGCCCAGCAACACCAGCATCAGGGCCAGCAGGCTCGCGCTTGGCATCCCAAAGCCAGGCCTGCGGCTTCCTCTAATAGGAAGCAGGGAGGAAAAGGCCCAGGAGGTCCCTCGGCCCGGCCCCTCCTCCAAGCCTGCCCAGTGACGGGTTGAGGGGTGTTGCCCACAGCCTCGTCACTCCCCCGAGGGTTCCCCCCGTGGGGGGACGGCTCTGCCACTTCCTTTCTGCCTGGTCCGCTATCACCATGGACCGCTGGGTGTTGGAGGTGGTAGGAAAGGGCCTGCCTCTGGAGTTCATGCAGGACCCGCCCTTCCGAGCCATCGCCCCTCAGGGGGGCGGCTATGGGGTCCACAGCCTCTCTGTCGTCTTGCCGAGCCGACATTGCCCTGCTCCTCGAAAAAGAGGTGATCAGGAAGGTGGCGGATCCTCCACCAGAACCAGGGTTTGTGTCCAGGTACTTCCTGGTCCCGAAACAGACGGTGGGCTGGCGCCCCATTCTAGACCTGCATGACCTGAACAGGTTCCTAAGGTCTCGAACCTTCAGGATGGTCACTCTGACTCAGATCATTCCGTCCTTGGAACGAGGCATGTGGTTCTGTTCTCTGGACCTCCAGGACACGTTCTTTCATGTCCCAATCCATCCGTCCCACCAGAGATTCCTCCGCTTCAGGGCAGAGGGGTCCCTCTACGAGTTCCAGGCCATGCCCTTCGGCCTTATCCTAGCTCCCAGGGTCTTCACCAAATGCATGGCAGTGGTGACAGCATTCCTGCGGCGCCGAAGGGTCCAGGTGTACCCCTACCTGGACGACTGGTTGATTGCAGCCTCCTCCAAAATGGAGGTGGAGCGGTCCAGGGATCTGGCCCTCCAGGTTTGCTCTCGGGTTTTCCTCCTCATCAGTGAGGCCAAGTCGGAACTCATGCCAAAGCAGGTGATACAATTCATTGGGGCAGAGCTCGACTGTCTATAAGCCACAGCACGGCTCCTGGCGGACAGGGCCGAGGTTCTTTCCTCCTTTGCCCAATCATTTCAGGTTGGGCAATTGCGCCCAGCCCGGGACTTCCTGGGCCTCATGGCGGCCTGCACCAGCGTGGTCTGTTGGGCCTGTTGGTACATGTTTCCCTTTCAGTGGGGGCTGGCCGGCCAATGGTCACAGCACTCCGATCCCTTGGATCAGCTAGTGACAGTGACCCAGGGGATGTGGAATGCCCTCCAGTGGTGGACCATTCCAGCATATCTGCAGGAGGGCGTCCCGTTCGTCCGCCCCGAGCCGACGGTCTCTCTCTGTCGACCGATGCCTCTCTGATGGGTTGGGGTGCCCATCTGGGGGAGCACAGAGCGCACGGCCTCTGGTCCCCTTTGGGAGTCCCGATGCCACATCAACCTGCTGGAGCTTCGAGCAGTTCATCTAGCCCTCACCGCCTTCGCTCCATTTATACGGGGTCAAGTGGTCCAGGTCCAGAAGGACAATACCACGACCATGTACTACTTAAACCGTCAGGGCGGGACGCACGCCATGCCTCTGTGCAGGGAAGCTCTCTGCATTTGGTCCCTCGTGCACAGTCTGGAGGCGGATCTCCTTGCCATCCATGTGGCAGGAGCCTCCAACATTCTGGCCGATGCCCTAAGCCAGATAGGGGCTGCGTTACACGAGTGGTCTGTCCTGCTGGAGGTAGTACAAGATCTGTTCTCCCACTGGGGCATGCCTCAGGTGGACCTGTTTGCCTCCAGAGAGAATGCGAAGCTGAGACTGTTTCATGCCCGCCCCCCTCAGCAGGGCTTGCTGCAGGGGGATGCCTTCCGAGGCCGTGGACCCGGGCCTCTTCTCGCCTTTCCCCCATTTCCCTTAATCCACAAGGTGCTTCTCAAGGTGAGGAGGGACAAGGCGCAGGTGATTCTAGTAGCCCCAGACTGGCCCCACCAGTTCTGGTATCCAGATCTCCTCAGTCTGAAGCTCCAGGCTTCTGGGCGGCTTCCAGCCCGCCCGGACCTGATCTCAGTCAATCAGGGGAAGGTGTTCCATCCGGACCTTCAATCCCTGCACCTGCCGGCCTGGTTCCTGAGCAGCTAGAGTTTCAGGCCTTGGGTGTTTCGGCCAGTCCTCAATGTTGTTGGGCGTCCCGTAAGGAGTCAACCAGGAAATGCTGCGCCTTTAAATGGAAGAGATTCTCCATTTGGTGTCGGGGCAAGGGCCTGGACCCTTCTTCCTGTTCCTTGGTTAGCATTCTGGACTACCTATGGTCCCTTTCTCAGCAAGGGCTTCGGTCGACGACCCTCAAGGTGCACCTAGCAGCCATCTCTGCTTACCGGGCGCAGACTGGGAAGCAGTCGGTGGCATAGGAGAAGGTGGTCGGGCGCTTTTTCAAAGGCCTTGATCACATATCCCCTCCGGTGCGAGAACCTCCACCTCTGTGGGATCTACTGCTGGTATTGGCTAAGCTCATGGGCAAGCCATTCGAACCGATGCACAGGTGTGACATCTCTCACCTGTCGTGGAAGACCGCCTTCTTGGTGGCTATCACGTCAGCCAGAAGGATGAGAGAGCTCCATGCGCTTTCCATTGAGTCTCCTTATCTGGTCTTCCACAGGGACAAGGTTGTCCTGCGCCCTCACCCAAAATTCCTTCCGAAGGTGGTGTCGGAGTTTCACCTTAACCAGGTGTTGACTCTGCCGGTGTTCTACACCAATCACCTCGGAGGCCAAATATAGGCTCTATACTTTGGACCCTAGAGGCGCTAAGCTTATTACAAGGAGGCGGACAGCTGGAAGTTCGGGAGAGGTTAGCCAGCTGTTTGTCACCTACGCTGAAGCCGCACCTGGCAGACCTGCAGCCAAGCGGACGATAGGTGGGTCACCTCCTGCAGAGATCTCTGCTATAGGTTGACAGGCATGGAGCCTCCCAGAGGGATAAGAGCTCATTCTACCCTCCATACCACTGCATCGGTGGCTGCTTCCAGGGACGTCCCTATCCAGGAAATCTGCAGGGCTGCTACCTGGAAGTCAGCACACACCTAATCACCCACTACCACATCGACCTTGAGTCACACCAGGATGCTGGTTTTGGGGCCTCTGTTCTCCATTCGTTATTCCCTAAGTAGGGGTTGTGCGCCTTGCCTCCCTCCTCCCGGAGAACTGCTAGGAGTCTGCCAGACAGTGTGGACGAACAACATATCCATGTCCCTAGAAATACAGGTTACTCACCTGTAACAGGAGTTCTAGGAATGGTGTATGTTGTTCATCCACACAACCCACCCGGCCTCCCGCTCGACATGCACAACCTGGCTTCCAGCGGCTAGATCTATGTATGGCAGAGCCGAGAGTTTTACCACCCAGGTAGGTGGGAGGAGCCAGCTTGAAGACCTTCCGGCAAGATTTAAAGCGGTAAGGAACCTGCCAGACAGTGTGGATGAACAACATATACCATTCCTAGAACTCCTGTTACAGGTGAGTAACCTGTATTTCCACATTTTACTGATATAAGATAAATGCTGAAAAATCTGAGTTCTCTCTCTCTCTCCTAAGCTGGTCTCCGGACTTCCATACAGATGGGCTGTACCTCCTGGTCCAGATATGCAGGCAGGAACTAAGCTCTGCAGCTGTGGATATCCAGCCCTCCATTTCCTGTTTCCACCAGTTTACTTCCTGCCTTCCAACTAGCAGGTACTCTGCAGCAGAGCTCTGTCACCATGTGGCAGGGCTGAAGACATCAGACTGTAAGTCACAAAATGTAATTCTTATTGGATTTGCTGAAGAATCTCAGCACTTTAGAGCACTGAAGTCATCAGACTGTAAGTCACAAAATTTAATTGGATTTGCTGAAGAATCTCAGCACTTTAGACAACTCCTGCGTGGGCCTCAGTCTCAGCCTTGCAAGCTGCACAGACTGGCCCCACTTTACCGAGGAGGTTTTTCCCACAATTCTGGGCCCAACCCAGTGTTCATTGTAGCCTTGCAGTTCATCTACTGGTGGATTACGTCAACTGATGCCGTTTTTGCAGCGATTGGACAGTATTAGCACCTCAGTGCCCTGAGAGGATTCTCTCCTCATCAACGGTGGGGCTGTTTTTTCTCCTGTCAACGGCTGACTTCCTGATTCTTTCAGCTTCTCATTGACGGTGGGCCTGCAGCTCTAATTCAGTCGCTCGTCGATGTTCCAGTGCTATCTCGTCAATGAGTGCTGCGTTTTACAAGGAGTGCTGCTCAGGAATAAACAGAGTTTCTCACGCATACTGCAGGCCTCTTTCCGCCCCCCACTAAAGGAGCAAGAAAATATTAACTAATCAACCAACAGTTTAAACAGCTCAGCTTTTTGCCCTTAAAAGGCCAGCAGCAGTGTTCCTTCGGGGCTTCAGCATTTTTCCAGACAGCCCCCTGCATTATCAGGAATCCTCTGGGGGTGGGTACGCAGAATCAAAGGGGATTAGAGTCATTTTCAGTCATGGCCTCAGACAAACCTGCCAGGGGCAGAAAATGCCAGCGTTGCAAATCCCCTCTTTTAATCAACTTCACAGGTTCGCTTTGCCTAAAATGTGAGAAGGCAGTGTCTGCAAATGGGGAGGACATGACAGAAAAAGGCAAAGTACCTGTAAATAAGAAAACTGCTCCCCAGTGGAGTGAAACATCCTTACTCTTCAGTACTGTGAGCAGAATGAAAGGTGAGTGATGTACATACTTACAGTAATACTTGATTGGCTGGTTATCAGAAAAAAAATCACATACTGAGACAGTTTGGGACAATGGTTGTATCCATGTTGTTTGGACATGGTGAAGGAGCTTGACTGGGCCTCCACCCTTAACTCTATCAGCATCAGGCCCACCAACAACTCTGCTTCTACCTCCCCTTTCCTCGGCTCAGACAGATAGCCAACAGACGGACAGGTCTGAGCGAGCAGCAGCCACCAGGTCCGAGAGAGCAGTGGCCACCAGGGAGACCCAGCATTCCGCAGCCCCCTCTCTAGCCCCAGACCTCATAGACAAGCTAAATAGGGCCTTTGCTCTGGATCCTGCATGCTTCGACTGGCAACCTCCGGGATCACCAGATGTGAGGCCTCACAAGAAGGCAAAAAGGAAGAGGACACTGTCCCTGTCTTCATCCGAAGAAGGACAGTTATCCTCACATCACTACGATAAAAGGAAAAAATCCTGATACAGGAGCAGATCCTCAGACGAGGAGGGATCAGCATTCCTCACGCCATAAGAGAAAGAGAAGTTCTCATTCTCGGAGTAGATCTAGGGACACCCATAAGGGGAAGCATCGTATGGACCGTTCCCCGGACTCCTCAGACTCCAGTTCCTCTTCTCTAGAAGAGGGGGAGCTAGGGGACTCATCCTCTGACTCAAATGACTCCCCGTCCAGAAACTTTGACCTGGAGGACCTAGACTTCTTCATCAATAAGATTATAGCTGAAATTCATCTCGATTCTTTCCCAGTGGCTCCAGCACAGCCGAAACGGGCCTTTCACCTGGCATCTGCCGCCAAACCGGCCACAGCCTTCCCTATTCCTCCAGCCTTAGAGAATTTGCTAAAAGAGGAATGGCATGGTCCAGAATGCACCTATCCAGTGCCCCAGCGGATCTCTAAGCTCTTCAAGTTTGACAAGAAACAATCTGAAAAGTGGCTAGACTGACCCAGAATCGACCCTCTGATTTCGAACCTCACCAAGAAGATCGTCATCCCAGCCAAGGGAGGAGCATCACTTAGGGACCCAGTGGACAGGAAAGTGGATGCCTCGCTCAAGAAAGCCTTCCAAGCATCAGCAACGTTTCTCAAGGCGGCAACTGCCAATATTTTTTCGGCCAGAGCCACCCTGTCCTGGGCCTCAGAATTAGCTTTTCAATTCACTGAGGACCCAGAGAAGAACAAGGATATTATTCATCAGCTGCAATTAATGGGTTTGGCATCGGCTTATGCAGCAGATGTATCAGAGGAGGCAGTCAGGTGTGCCGCTTGGACCATGTTTTATAAAACTTTGGCTCGCCGCAACCTCTGGCTTCAGGCCTGGCAAGCAGATGTCTCTTCAAAGAGCCATTTAGTAAACGCCCCCTATGAAGGTATTCTCCTGTTTGGCTCAGCTCTGAAGGAGATGGTGAAGGAATCCGGGGAGGGGGGACAGCTAAAGTGCATATATCCCCAGTCAAGAGGCAGGGGCAAATCATGGTCCTCAGGCCCCAGATGCAATGAAGCTATCTGGGCCCATCCTCAAGTAGGGGCCAGACTTTCAAAATTTCTCGAGGAATGGGTCCAAACCACGTAGGACAGGTGGGTCCTAGACATCATCAGCAAGGGTTACCTAAAAGAATTTGAATCCAAGCCCCCACTACCTCATGTGATGCCCTCCCCTATCTCAGGCAACCCCTCCAAGAGACAGGTGATGTTACGGGCCATTACAGACCTTCCTCAGGCAGGGGCTATAGCGCAGGTTCCCCCCACAGAGATCAATCGGGGGTAATCGACTCCCTATTTTTCATTATGCCAAAACGCACGGGGAATTCAGGCCTGCCCTACACCTTAAACTCCTGAATCATTTTGTCCGTAGCAGACCCTTCAAGTTGGAAACCTTGTTATCAATCATCAGGGAGTTGCATCAAGGGGATTTTCTGACATCCATTGATATGCAAGATGCCTATTTGCATGTTCCCATTCAGGAACTACACAGGCAATATCAGGTTCAAGGTGGGGGAGCAGCACTTCCAATTCAAAACACTGCCATTCGGGCTTTCTTCAGCCCCAAAGACATTCTCCAGGGTGCTAGTAGTGGTCATAGCTCGCCTTCAAAAATGAGGAATACAACTTTTCCCTTACTCTGACGATATTCTCATCAAGGTCCCACAGCTCGACCAAGCAGTACAAGCAGTGGTGGACGTAGTCCAGTGCCTGTTGGCCCATGGTTTTGTCATCAACTCGGGGGAAAAAATTCCCTAACTCCAAGCCAGACCTTGAACCACCTGGGGGCAGACTTCATGACACAAGCCAACACAGTCTTCACCCCAGAAGAAATATTCAGGGACTTGCTGAAGCTCATCAAGAAGTTTCACACAGCTCCACAGCTGCTGGCTCACTCCTTCATGCAGCTAACTGGGACTCTAGTATCGTTGACGGATTCAGTCCCTTGGGCTCTCGTCCACATGAGGCCCATTCAAGCACACTTGCTCAGGCTGTGGTCCCAGTCCAGACACAGCCAGCACCAACTGATCCCAGTTTCTCAGCAGATAAAAACTTCCCTCCAGTGGCGGACTCTGAGGACAAATGTCATGAGGGGTCGCAAGTTGGGCCATCCACACCAAATCCGAATGATGACCGATGCCAGCCTTGGGCTGGGGGCTCACCTGCATCAGCTGGTAGCTCAGGGCAAGTGGTCGCTGTTAGAAACGAAGTACAGGATAAACACTTTCGAGATGAGAGCAGTACACCTAGCTCTGATACACTTCGAGCACTTTGAATAGCAAGTCCTCAATCAGGATGTTCTGATTATAACAGGCAATCAGACAACGATGGCATACATCAACCATCGGGGTGGAACAAGAAGCTCAAAAATGCTACAGGAGTCCCTGCTTCTCTTTCAATGGGCCGAGCACCGCCTGGCAAGCATAAGGGCAGTGTACATTCCAGGCAGGAAAATGTCAGAGCAGACTGGCTCAGTCTCAAAAATGTTCTACCAGGGGAATGAGAACTGAAGGACAGTGCCTTCCACATCCTAACAGAATGGTGGGGCAATCCTCCGATAGAGCTTTTCACCTGCCGGCAAAACTCTAAGATAAAGCAGTTCTGCTCCCTGGCCAAGGACGAACTAATGGTGGCTCTGGGTGTCTTTTCCCTAGACTGGGGTCAGTTCGGTCTCCTGTATGCCTTCCCACCAATACCGCTTCTATCCAGAGTCCTCCACAAAGTGGCTCTGGACTGGGCAGAACTGATTCTGGTCTGTCCCCGATGGCCTCGTCGCCCATGGTTCCTGCTTCTCATTCATCTTTCAAGGCGACCACCTCTAACCTTCCAGATCAACCCGGACCTTCTCCATCAGGGTCCGGTACTGCACCCCAATCTGAGCAACCTCTCGGCCTGGAGATTGATCGGGAAACTTTCAAAAAGCTAGGCTACACAGCTCCTGTTATTGAAATGATGGTGAACTCACGTTGTCCCTCTTCCCCTAGAGTATATCACAGAATTTGGAGAAAATTCTTGTTCTGGCTTCAATCCAAACACATACCGAACAAGCCAATATCATTGCCTGTATTACTGCAGTTCCTTCAAGATGAGTTTGACAAAGATCTGCAGCTACCCACCTTAAGGGTTCAGGTTTCCATACTAGGGGCGCTCTTCTTGGTGGATTCAGGTGAATCATTGGGTTCACATTCCCATGTCAGGAGGTTTCTAAGGGCAGCAACATCAAAACACCCTCCAGTCAAACCAACAATATCACCTTGGAGGCTTAATCTAGTTCTCAAAGCTTTGACCAAGGCTCCTTTGGAGCCACTCAAGGAGACATCCCTCATGCATCTCACAATGAAGGTCACTTTTCTCATAGCTATTACTTCAGCCAGGAGAATCAGCAAACTAGGAGCCTTGTCCACCAAAGAGCCATATACTGTGTTTCATCAGGACTCTGTGGTGCTCTGAACAGATCCAGGTTTTTTTCCGAAAGCTATGTCTCTTTCCATTGCAACCAGGAGTTGATTTTGCCTTCCTTCTGCCCACACCCAAAAAATCAAAAGGAAAGGGAATTTCACGTGCTAGATCCAAGACGAGTGGTGAAAATGTATATCAAAAGAACAGATTCTATTTGAAAAGCTTCCAGTTTGTTCATTCTAACTACAGGTCAAAATATGGGTAAAACAGCTTCAAAGGCCAGGTGGATCTGTTCTGTCATCACTGCTTATGATCAAGCTGGCGTAACATTGCCTGGCCCAGTGAGAGCCCGTTCTACCCGGGCTATGTCCACCTTGTGGGCGGACTTCAGAGAAGCATCTCCAGCAGACCTTTGCAGTGCGGCCACATGGTCATCCATTCACATGTTCGCAAAATTTTACAAACTGGATGTGACAACCTCGGCGGAGGCGTCCTTTGGCCGCCGAGTTCTTCAGGCGGTGGTGGACCCTTAAGGGCAATTACATTCTTCCCACCCGGGATATCTGGGGATGTACTGCTTTTGTATATCCCATCTGTATGGGAAGCCCAGAGAACAGCTTAGAAGAGAGAAAACTAAATTTAAATACCTGTAAATTTTCTTTCTCCGACAGCTGGCCTCCAGGCTTCTGCTTCCCTCCCAAAATGTTCAAAGTTGGCCAATCCACCATGTATGGCTTAATTTTCTTGTTTTTGTTTCCAAGTTCAGATAGTATTGCCACATTTGGACTGCTTTTTGAAGAACTGTTGGAAACAGGAAATGGAGGGCTGGATATCCCAGCTGCAAAGCTTAGTTCCTGCCTGCATATCTGCAACAGGAGGTACTGCCCATCTGTATAGAAGCCCAGAGACCAGCCATCAGAGAAAGAAAATTTACAGGTATTTAAATTTCCTTTTACTGTGCTTGAGAACTGTCTATACTAGAGGTCTGAATAAATTTCCATTCTGTTTGGTAACCTCCTATATTAAATACTTGGGTATTCAGGTGGGGCCAAGTCCATTATCGTTATACAAGCTTAATTATATGCTTCTCCTTCAGAAAATCTAAGGAGATTTGCAGAGATGGCAGGGATTACCAATCTCCTGGTTGGGTAGGATAAATCTAATTAAAATGAATGCATTATCAAGATTGCTTTACCCAATCCAGATGCTTCCTATAGGCTTACGTAACAAAGATTTGCAGGCCTTAGACAGAGCTTGCACCCAATTCAAATGGCAACGAAAGCAACTGAGGATAAGCTTACACAGGCTCAGAAACCTCACTGCAAAAGGTGGCCTATGCTACCCTGATTTTGGACTATACCACCTGGCAGTGCAGACTAGGCTTCTTACAGATTGAGTGAGGGGGCCGAGGGGTGCACAGTGGTCCTCGCTGGGACAGACAGAGAGAGAACATAGACTCATTGCTTACCTTAACCCGGGGAGCTCAAGGGCATACAGACTGGGTGCACCTAGGAATTAATTGGTCGAAAATCTTACAGAGGCCTGAGAGAAAAAACATAGACTGCTGGGGAATATGAGAAGCGGGACTCTGCTGGCTCCTGTCTGCTCTAATCCAGAGTTCCTTCCTGGTTTGGAGGACCCTGGCTACCAGGTGTAGAAATGGGGGGGGGGGGAGGTTATACAGTGTCTGGGTGATCTTTTCTGTTCCCAGGTACTTAAGTCATTCCAAGATGTGATGGATGAGCTAGGGATCCTGCACTCGCACCTACTCAGCTATTTCCAGGTCAGAAACTGGATTTAGGGAGCAGGTCATCTCTGCTCCACGACTTGGAAAGTAACATTTTACAGGCACAAGTCACCTGGGGGAGGGGGGGTACTCGCGAGGATATATAATTCGCTTTGGGAGATCCAGTCGGACAGTGGAAACAGGACCTGGAGTGTGTCATCCCAGAGGAGGCATGGAGGGATTTGTGCAACTCTCATATGGAGCTGACAATATGCAACTGATATAAAGAAGCTCAGTATAAATTTCTGCACCACTTGTACATACCACCTGTGGTGGTCCATAAATTTAACCAAAGGTTCTCGGCGAGGTGGGTAGAGAGGGGTACATACCTGCACTGCTTCTGGCAGTGCCGAGAGCTCCAACTGTTTTGGGCGGGGGTTGCTCAGTGCATTTTACAGACAATGCAAATCAGGGTGGTTATGGAGCCTTGGGCCATGTTGCTGTGGGTGGAAACCAGGGGTGAAGAAGAATGGAAACTTTATCCCAGGGCAGTCAGAATAATGCTGATTGTGGCTAGGAGATGCATACAGAATACCTGTTTGCACACGCCCATCCCACGATCTCAATGTGGAAGGACCTGCTTTTTAATGTGCTTCAGCTGGAGCATTTGACATATGACCTGAAGGGCTGGCCAGATAGGTTAGACCAGCAATGGGGCCTTTACATTTATTCCCTCTCCCCTGCAGAACAAGCCATATTAAGGCTGGCTTACATGTGGAGGGCTGTCTGACAATAAGTGTTCGGATAGGGGAGCTTGGTCATCGCTGATCCTTCCTTTTTCTTAAAATCAGACGTGGTGCCTACTGTGACGGTACATTTCTGAATTATGGTATTGGAAATAAAATCAAGCTTGCCAGAGGTGGTAGTTGTAATAATGTATTTGAGTCCACTGCTGTCTGGCTGAGTGTCCAGTTTGGTTTAACTGTTGTAGGGTTGTTTCATGTATTGCATTGTTGGTTTATGGTATCAGCTGAATGGATTGCGGTGTCTATAATTGTATTTGTTCTTGCATGTGTTTATTTGCTGTACAAGTGTTATCAATTTTGGGAATAGCTGCTGATGTCTGTTCTTAATGTATTTCTTAAAATTTTTAATAAATAAAGATATTAAATAGGACTGGTCCCAGCACTGATCCCTGAGGCACTCTGCTGGCCACCCTTCCTTCCTCGGAATGAACTCTGCTTACCACCACCCACTTTCGCTTATCCCCTGACCAATTTATTACCCAGTTTACAACCTTTGGACCCAGTCCTAAGCTACCCTGGTTGCTTACTGGTCTCCAGTGCAGAATGGTGTTGAAATCCTTACTGATATCTAGGTAGGCCACGCCCACCACGATACCCTGATTTAATCCCTTGGTCACCCAGTTAAAAAGATCTGTTAGATGCGTTTGACATGACCTCCCCTTACCCCTGTGAATCCATGCTGCCTCAGGTCTTGTAACCCATTGGATTCTAGATACCGTACAATCTTTTCATTCAGCAGTGACTCCATTAACTTTCCCACCACCAATGTCCTGCTGACTGGCCTATAATTACCAGCCTCTTCTCTGCTACCACTTTTGTGAAGTGGGACTACATCTGCCCTCCTCCAGTCCTCCAGAACCACTCCCATTTACAGTGAGCTGTTAAATATTACTGTCACAGGTGCAGTCAGTACCTCCCTGAGCTCACTGAATATTCTTGGATGCACCCCGTCTGGTCCCATTACTTTGTCCACTCTCAGATTTACGAGTCCTTTCAGGACTGCCTCCTCTGAAAAAAGACTAGTGTCCACCTCCCTCCTTCCAATGCTCTTGTTACTTTTTTCTGGTCCCCTCTCCTTCCATTGTGAACACTAAACAAAAGTATTTGTTCAGGACATCTGCATTTTCCTGGTTCCCATCTGCATAGTCCCCCCCCCTTCCCTGTTTAACCTTACACTGCCTCCCTTGGTCTTCCTCTTTTTGCTTACATACCTAAAAAATGTCTTGTCTCCTTTTTTGACCACCTGGGTTATTCTCTGTTTAGTTTGTGCTTTCGCGTTCCTTACTGCTTTCCCTGTTTCTCTGTGTCTCCCTTGATACACTTCCCTATCTTCCTTTCTCTGCATCTCCTTGTACCTTCTGAATGCTACCTTTTACCTTTTCTGAACCTCTTTTGAGAAGGTCTCTCTTTTTTTTTTCTTCTTCTTGCTTTTGCTCACTTGATTGACGCAGAGGTTTGTCACCTTTACTGTGGCTCTTTTAGCTTTGTCCACTGTTCTTCCACCCTACCCACTTCATCCCCCCTCTCTCCGCCAGATCATCTCTGAGGCAATCACCCATCTTTATAAAATCTTCCCTCCTGAAGTCCAGGACCCTTGCCCTTATGTGGTTCAGTTTCACAGCCGTTGTTATATTGAACCACACTGTACGATGATAACTGCTCCCCAGGTGGTCTCCCACCTTGACGTCTGCAACACTGTCCCTGTTAGTGAATGCCAGGTGCAGTATTGCCTCATCACTGACTAATTACCTGAGGAACGCCCCCTGCAGGGAATCCACGATGTTCCTGCTTCAAACTGAAGCTGCATACTGAAGAATGTAGACACTTCCGTCACTAGTAAGAAATCCCTCCCCCTCTTTTAGGGCAGGTGCAAGTAGGGATTGCTGACTTCAGGGAATCAAAAAAGCAACATGTCCCCACACCCAGGAGTGTCAGAACCTGGGGAACAGTGTGTGCTGGGGAGGGGCAGAGGAGGGCAAAAAAGTAGGGTGGACATTTGAAAGGGTACTAACTGCTTAAAGCAGAGTGGGTGGGGCAAACATTAAAGGGGTCTTAATGTTTAATGGGTTTTATGGTCACTTTCCATGTATAGTAAGTACAAAAAAGTGTGTGCGTGGTGGGGGTGGGCTTTGCCTTTCTCCCCAGCCCTTTGGTTCCGACCCCCATGGATGTAGCCATCATTTTGGAATACTTTGTGGCAGGAATAAGGATGTGAACAGATGAAGTCTGAGGGGAAAAGATACTGTTTTAATGAAGATATCTTTATTAATAAATAAAAAAAATTTCAGGTCCTGAAATTTAAATTTGTGGGGAATGTTATGTAGCTCAGTTCTGCTGATGCCAGCTGTGAATCTTGTGCTGGGAGCCATAAAATCTCGAGGTGACACAGTAAGTCAGCAGCTGTGCTGGTGAGGTTCAAACCAGCGCTCTGCTGTTTCATGCTTCCATTCTCTAACCACCACCAGGCTCAACTGCCTTCTGCTAAATCAGAGGTGTGTGAAATCAGTTTAGTCAAGAGAAAAAAAAAAAAACTCTGAAACCTCCGGTTTCTCAGAAACTATTTAAGAAATTAGTTTAATTGCGTAGCTGGCTTCAAGAGCTTACTAGAGTTTTTGTAAAATCTCCGTTTGTCTTGTTTAAAACAGCAGTCATCCCAAATGTTGTTCACTGTTGCAGCGATGTTGTGCCAAAAGGAAATGTCTGTGTGGAGTGGGGCACAGAATTCTAAAGTAGTCACTTTTACCAGTCTGCCTCAGCCCAAAAAGCAATACTTTGATGGGAATTTAGTGGTGGTGGGGGGCAGGTAGTCCTCCACAGTCCATGGGCATGGCGGTCCTTACAGTTGTGTTACCTTGTTGCGGGGCTCTTGATCTTTTAGCGACCTTTGAATGACATAAGACATGTACATCCCACACACCTGAACTTGGGCCAGCAATAACAGTTGGGTAAAATACCAACTATTTCAGCTCAATTGGTGGAAGTTATGGGGAACTTTGTGTGACAGATCCCTTCTTGTAAGGGGTATTCCAGTCATGAGCTGGTATGAGTCCATATTCATTGAACTGTTAAGAGCTACTTTCTCTTTTGTTGTCTAGTTTTACTTTCTTCTCATTATAAGCTCATTCTGTAAGAGCTGTACACTCCAAGGATGTGTCTGCATGACTCTGCTGTACATACACACATAGAGACATAGAATTTGATGGCATGTAAGGCGTTCTTGCCCCCCCCAGTCTGCCCATTTGTCCCAGCTTATAGTATCACCACAGAACCTCCTTCACCTCCTCACTTTCTGAGATTCCCTTGTGCCTATCCCATGCATGCTTGAAGCCCACCATTGTTTTCCTCACCACCACCTCTGCTGGAAGACATCCCAGGGCATGGTCGGACTGGGGTACAGGGGGCCCACCTGTAAAGTTAATACAGGGGAGGAACTGGAGTGACACACTCATATTAGCATTCCACCTAAATCTGATGTACTAGCTCTGTGTTTGCAGGGCTTGTTAAAGAGCAAGAATTTTGCTAATTTCTTAATATTGCTTCAAGCCCCCACGGGTGTACCTTACATGCAAGGGGCTTAAACAGTTCACATTACTGAATTTTCCATGTCTTCATTTTTGGAGGGGAAGGGATAATAAATTCTGCTTAGTCACCCGATTCCTTTCCCTTCCTGGTACAGATGTTAGCAAGCACAGACTCTGGGTTCCCACATTTTGTGATGTATTAGTCTGTAGAGCATGGGGCACACTTCATGATTACAATGCCAGCAGGGTTTAAAATACATTTATTGATATCTTAGAGAGTCACAAAAGAAACACCAGTAATTAAAATTGTGAATAGAACTTCATTTTGACAGCTACATAGTGCAGCTATGCGTGACGTAATGAGTAAGAAGGGAAAATGAGACGTAAGAAGCAGAACTGATGCGTACTATTTTTGGCATTCACCTCAGTATGCATTAGATAGCTTAAGGAAGGAAAAATCAGGTATCTCAGCCTGTGCCAAACAATTTCACATTGTGGGATATAACCCCCCTACAACTGGGGGTTCTTAAAAAAACCTTCATGGAGCTTGCCTAAGTGTTCCCCTGCCTGCTGGCGTTCGGCATTTAAGCCGTTAGATTGGCACTGTGAGTGCTGGTAGCGCCTCCACATACTGTCTCTTTAAGAGCCATCTGCTTGCAGACACAGTTACTGCTTTTTCTAGGGGGACTGGTGCTTCCCTGCTCGAAGCCCGCCTGAACTGCGGGGCAGTCGCTTCATTTTGCAGTTGCTGGAGACGCAAAGGGAGCCCATCTGAATGTTATGCTTGTTTTCCTATAAACAATTAGAGCATTCGTAATACTGTAGTTTGTCTAACTTGCTTTTGTTACAGCTGGGACTCTGTGTGTGTTGCCCCTCCATTTTGGACACAAACTGCTGTTCTGGGGGCCAGTGGGATTAAGGGAGCTGTAAAATGGAGACTGTTTGGACCAACCAGAATTCGGACTCTCCTGGGAGCCGGTTTACAATGGGATGTATAGCTAGTAATTCTGGGAAGTGAAGTTCTGGACCTTGGTACCTATTTGCACCAATGGAGAGGGTTTCTGAGTGATTGACAACTGAGTCCACCAACTGGACCGGGTAGCGCCCGAAAAGAATGCTCTGCCCTGCGACTGAGAGATCAGGTCAGTTGTGACCATGAGGAGAGAAGGAGCTCTGTGCTTCTGCATTGTACAGTTTCATGCGGGAAGTGCGTGAGAGGCCTGAAGTCAGGCCGTTGCCGCTGCCAACTCGAATTGGACTGAATCCGAGAGTACTGAAAGAGTGGAAACCAGGCTCACCCTGTAGAAGACTGGAGAAATTGCTGAATTGCGCTCGGCCTGTCAGGAATTGAAGCTGCTGTGTGAACTCCTGGGTGTTGGCAGTAAGTGCGATCAGGACCTGAAAGCAGCTGCCTGGTATAGTAATTTCCTTTACATATAAGCATGTTGAATGCTCATGAAGAATAGCTGTTCTGGGTCTCTTGTCACCGTGCAGTGTAAGCTAAAAGTCAAACTGAATGTATTCGGACTGAATCCGTCTGCTGATCAAAGCAGTGTGGCCTGGCCTGTAGAATCCCGTATCCCTGCTTTGTGTGTCTGGCAATCCAGAACCACCATCTGCGCCAGGTTTTCAGCATGGGATAGTATGAGTACAAATCAGGGCATCCCCCTGCGACCTGCTAACCATCACCAATGTTTCATCTGATTTTCTTTCTTTCATTTCCTCAAGGACTGAGCCATCCGACTCCGGATTACAGTTGGGTATTGTGCATATCTTTTCCCTACAGGGCCCTTTCCATCTGCACCTGCCGGCCAACCCTGAGCAATGGACCTGGCTAGCCCCAACCTGGGTACCCAGAGTGTGACTTTTAAGACCTTGTATGAGTGCACAGTACTGTGATTTATTTCTGCTAATCAGCTTGATCGTCCCTTCCCTGTGTTTCACGCCCCTAAATAAACCAGATTGGATGTTATTGACTTTAACCTGTTTAAAGTGTCAGTACTTGTATAGCAGGCATTGCCTTGTTTTGTGTAACTTGACCAACCTTATTTCACAGGGGTCCTCCGAGATGAACTTCAGAATCGGTCTCAAGGGTAAGTGGTACCTTATGGTTGGATCCAGTGTACATGTGGGGTATTGGTATTGCAATTCTGGTGTATCGTGTGGACCATTAGAGGGAACAAAAGGGGGTCTCAGTGTCCCAGAGGGCTGTGACCAAACTCTACCAACCATCACAAACCCTGACCTCTGGGTGGAGGCAGCCGCCATAGAACCTAGGCCCCTTAACCTGTTGGTGGTCCAGCAGGCAGGGGTAGTAGCCCTTGGGATAGCGCCACCTGGGGCTTACATCTTGGAGGCACCACTGGGATTAGCAGCCTCTAGTGGCCATGTGAAGGAATTACCCCATGATGTTTAAGGAAAAAATGGAGGGGAGTACCACATCCAAGTTAAAACTTGACCCCCTTAAGATGATGGTGCACAGATTGATGGGGTGATGCAAAGCTGAGGAAATGGACTCCCAAAAGGCTGTTTTATTGTTGGGTAGAACATGTTAAGTGTATGGGCAAAGTGGAAGTAAAAGGGCGATATGCTGACTTGCTTGAACAAACCCTGCAAGTGCTACTTTCATGCAGTATCCAGATAGACCCTGAAAAGGTGCCCCCTCTGATTTTGCCCGAAGGTGCCCAGAAGGGATGGAGGGTTATTCATGTACGTAATGGTCTGGCCACCCCGGGTGGGTCCTCTAGTACCAATAGCTTTAAAGAAAAACTGCTCAAACTGTTAGCCTCAGAAGGGAGAACTGCTCCGGAACTGGTAAGGGTATTAGACATCTCAGGCAACCATACCCCACTGCCTTCCCCAGGTACCTCTCCTGGTACCCCCAAGAGCGCTATACTTGCCACACCCCCTATGGTAATTCCGCCCATTCAACTGGATTCCTATCGGAGATTGAGACTTTTCTCCGGTACTGTCCCAGTGCCTTCAGGGGAAGATGATTTGGAGACCTGGATGGACTATGCTACCCCTTTAGTACAAGAGTGGCAGTGTTCAGAGGGGGAAAAGAGGAAGCGTTTGATGGAAAGTTTGAGAGGTCCTGCCCTGGAAGCCATTCGATTCCTACGGGCTACTAGTCTGGAGGCCACTGCAGCAGAATATCTTTCTGCCTTAGAGGGGGTATTTGGCAGCACAGAAACCGGAGATGATCTATTATGGAAGTTCAAGCCAGCTAAACAGTGGAGAAATGAGAAAGTGTCTACTTTTGTTACCAGGATAGAAAGGGATTTGCAGAAGGCCCACTGAAAAGGGGGAGTGTCTGCCCAAGCGTTAAACCAGGTCAGATTAGACCACATCTTGAAGTCAGCAAGATTTTCCAGCATAATTTTACTGAAGCTCAAACTGCAAGACAGAAGGGCCAGCCCTCTAGAGTGCTGCCTGTTGATGAGAGAAATCCGTGGGATTGAAACTGATGAAGAGGGCTGGGAACCCTATGCTGGGGCTGGGAACCCTATGCTGGGGCTGGGAACCCTATGCTGGGGCTGTGAACCCTTGTCAGACCCCTGAAAAGAGTGAGCCAGATGAGGCTCAACAGTTGAGAGGTTTGATTAAGGAATTGACTGAGACCTACAAGGAACCAGATCTGTATCACGCTCCCCCTGAGCCTAAAAGTGGAGTGGGAGTGCATGTCGTTTCCCCTGAGACCCGGATTGAGGGCAACCTGAGAGCAGAAATAAGGGACTGCTCTCACCCCCAATAGAGGTGGAGATCCAGAGGCCCAACGGTATAAACCCCCAGTTCAAGAAGAGCCCTGCAGGGCCCCAGAGATGCCCAACCAGATAAGAGATTCCCTTCCCTCCAAGGACAACAGAGATATTAAGTTCTGCTACCGTTGTGGAGAGGATGGACACTTTCAGTCTGCTTGTCGCCTGCCAGAGAACTTGAGAAAACTTACCAACAGGGTAGTGGCCTGTCTTCGCAAAGCCTATGCCCGATCACCAGGGGGAGCCACCCAGAAAAGTTTTGCCACCAGGGCCAATGCCCGATCGACATACCAATCAGTGCCCCCCGAATGGTCCGAAGTGGTGGGTCCCTCCATGGAAACTACTGTGAAAGTGAATGGAGTAACCATCCGAGCTGTGTTAGTGGCTCCCAAGTGACAATTATGTTCCAGGACTGGTATCAGAAGCACTTGTCTAACGTACCCCTGCGACCGTTGGAAGGACTACATGTTTGGGGCTTGAGTGAAAAGGCCTACCCCTACTATGGCTATATCCGAATTTGGTTGTCCTTTCCCACCTCTGTGGCTGGAGTGGCAGAGCAAGTGGGGACCCTAGCTTTAGTGTGTCCCCCTACTGTACTGTATGATGGGATTCCATTGCTAATTGGAACTAATGCACATAGGTTTGGGCGACTGGCACAGTTGTGTTTTGAAAAACAAGGGTCCCAGACTGGTAGAGCCATAAGAATTCCGGCCTTGATCAAGAAGGCCTATGAGGCACAGAGAGATGCTGACAGAATGGAACCCGAGTAACCGGTTGGTGTTGTCTGGAAGAAGGATCCTGAATATCTGATTTTGGCACCAAATGCCCAATGTATCCTACAAGGAGAGGTTCATATGAAAAAGGATGTTGAGAACAAAATATTAATGCTGGATGCACCAGGAGATGGAAAACTGCCCGAGGGGCTGCTGGTCAAGACAAGTATTCTGCCTGCTAGAGCCCATGCTTTTGCCAGGAGAGTAATAGTTCAAGTTCTCAACGTGTCTGACAGGGAGATTTAAGTGAACAGAGGTTGCACCCTGGCTAATGTGCATTGTGCGGATACTGCCGTACTACCCAGTAACAAGAGTTCGGGGAAAAAGTGATAGAGTAATGCCTGACTTGTTTGATTTCGGTGACTCCCCGTTGCCAGCTGAATGGAAAGTGAGGATCAATGAGAAGCTTGCCCAAAGGGACCAGGTGTTCTCTTTAAAAGAGTGGGACGTAGGTTGTGTGCAGGGGGCTGAGCACAATATCCGGCTGCATGATGATAGGCCATTTCGTGAGAGGTCTCGACGCTTGGCACCTGCTGACATAGACTATGTGAGGCGACATCTGCAAGAGATGTTAGCTGCTGGTGTAATACAAGAATCCAGAAGCCCATATGCTTCTCCCATTGTGGTAGTGAGGAAAAAGAATGGGACAGTGAGGATGTGCGTAGATAATCGCACCTTAAACCGGCGGACTATCCCTGATCAGTATGCAGTGCCACGCATTCAAGATGCTTTGGACTGCCTGAATGGTAGCAAGTGGTTTTCCGTGCTGGATCTTCGCAGCGGGTAATACCAGATCCCGATGGCCCTGGAAGTTTGGGAGAAGACGACCTTTATCTGCCTGCTGGGTTTCTATGAATTCATGAGGATTCCTCAAGGGATTTCCGGTGCCCCAGCCACCTTTCAACGATTGATGGAGCGTGCAGTGGGGGACATGAATTTATTAGAGTGCCTGGTGTGTTTGCATGATGTTATTGTGTTGGGCAGATTGTTCAAGGTGTTGGACCGACTAGAAGACTTTGGCCTGAAGTTGTCCATTGATAAGTGTCAATTTTTTTAAACATCCGTAAAGTATGTGGGGCACATAGTTTCCACCGAAGGGATAGAGACAGACCCGAGTAAAGTTGAGGCCCTGCCCACCTGGCCCCAGTCCCACAATCTGAAGGAAGTGCAGAGATTTGTGGGTTTCTGTGGTTACTATTGGTGTTTCATCAAGGACTATTCAAGAGTGATCCGCCCTTTACTTAACCTTACTCAAGGGTACCCTCCAACCCGCAAAAGATACAAAAAATCAGCGTCCCTTGAGACTGAGAGAGTGTATTTTCGTCCAAATGAAGTATTTGGGGCCTGCTGGACTCCTGATTGTGAGACTGCTTTTCATGGATCATATACCAACTTACCCATGCTCCAGTGTTGGCCTATGCAGATCCAACAAAACCTTATGTCCTGCACACTGATGCTAGCTTGCAGGGGGTTGGGGGCTGTGTTATACCAGGAACATGAGAATGGTTTAAGACCTGTGGCTTTTGCCAGCAGGAGCCTGACCCCTTCTGAAAATAACTATCCGGTACACAAGTTGGAATTCCTAGCTGTGAAGTGGGCCATTGTGGACCAATTTCACGAATACTTGTATGGGGCTAAGATACTGGTAAAAACTGACAATAATCCTTTGACTTATGTCCAGACTTCAGCTAAACTGGATGCTACTGGTCACAGGTGGCTTTCTGCATTGTCCACATACGGTTATGCTGTTGAATACAGAGCTGGCCTGAACTACATAGATGCTGATGCTCTCTCCCCGGAGGCCTGCTTCTTGAAATGACTGGGTCAGACTGTCAGAACCTGATATTAGAGCACTCTGCCAGAAGTTTGATCGAGAGGAACCAACGGTCCCAGACCCAGAGAACTGTTTAGTGGATTTTTTGGGGTCCTCTGAGAATTGCATACCTGCTGCTTATTGCCACTTCTCTGCCTTGGACACTGGTGCTTTGCCTCAATTCGATAATGACAGTATTAAGCAGGCTCAATCCCAAGATCCTATGATCAAATCTGCTGCAGAAGCCCTTCATGCAGGGAAAGATGTGTCAAAGTTACGTTCCACTGATTTGAGAACTGCATTGTTATACAAGGAAGATCCTAAGTTGAAACTGATCAATAGACTGTTATATAGAGAAACAGTGGACAGAGGGGGACAAATAGACAAGCAACAACTAGTTTTGCCCACTGCCTTTCGAGACTTGGTGCTGAGATCACTACATAATCACATGGGACACCTTGGTATAGACAGGACACTTGACTTGGTGAGATCCAGATTTTATTAGCCTAAAATGGGGGCTGATGTCTAACAACACATTAGAACTTGTAGTCGCTGCTTACAGAGAAAAGCTTTGCCATGAAGGGCGGCCCCTCTTGTTAACATCACCACCAGCGCCCCCATGGAACTGGTCTATATTGACTTTCTGAGTTTGGAGCCAGATCAAAGAAATATTAGTAATGTGCTGGTGGTTACTGACCATTTCACCAGATATGCCCAAGCTTTTCCCACCAGGGACCAGAAGGCCTCAACTGTGGCCAAAGTGCTTATAGAAAACTTTTTTGTTCATTATGGGGCACCACAAAGAATCCATTCTGATCAAGGAAGGGATTTTGAGAGTTGTCTGATCAGAGAGGTGCTTTCTCTGTGGGGAGTGCAAAAGTCCAGAACCACCCCTTACCACCCCCAAGGGGACCCACAGCCTGAACGTTTCAACTGCACTCTGCTAGATGTGCTGGACACCTTCCACCCTAAAGACAAGCCTAGATGGAGCCAACAAATCAGCACATTGGTACATGCCTACAACTGCACTAAAAGTGATGCTACTGGGTTCTCCCCTACCACCTGATGTTTGGAAGAGAAGCCCGACTGCTGGTAGATGTGTGTTTTGGAGTTTCCCCTGATGGGGTTCAAGCAGCTAATCATTTACAGTATATGCAAAAGTTAAAGGCCCAATTAAATCATGCGTATCTATTGGCTCAAACCATGGCTGCCAAAAGAAATCTGGCTAACAAGGAAAGGGACGACAAAAAAGTGAAAGCACTGGAACTCCAGGAGGGGGATTGTGTGTTGCTACGAAATCTGGGACTGCATGGCAAACATAAGATTGCTGATAGGTGGCACCATCTCCCCCACATAGTGGTAGGCAAACTAGACAATCTGCCTGTCTACAAAGTGAGACCTGAAAACAATTCGAAAGAAGTGAAAACCATGCATAGAAACCATTTGCTGCCCATTGGCCAAATCTTGATTGAGGCTGAGTCTCCATAGGATGCTCCCTCTGGACCAGTGACTAGAGCCGCTGCAAAGCGAAACCAAAAAGTCTGCACCTACCCATGTTGAGTTACAGTGTTCCCCACCAATAACCCTAGTTGAACCGGACTGTCAGTCCATGTCAGAGGACAGTGAGTTTGGTCTTGAATACTACCCTTCTTTCGAACTGAGTCAGTTGTTTTGGGGCAATCCCCTAGTAAATTCTGGAGATGAGGCTGGGCCTTCTGGACTGTCTAAGCCCCCTGCTTTGTCCCTGGAGCCACTACTCCCCGAAAGTGAAGTGCCAAGTACTAAGTCTGATGATCTAGAATCACTGTGCATGGTGGAATTGTATGAGATGCCCGAGGAGGAAAATGTTAAACTGGAACAGACTGGTGATATACCAGAGCCAGAAGAGTATTTTCAATGCACGGATGATTCACTGGCAGTGTCAGAAAACTCCCCCTGTGAACGAAGTGTTGTAGACTCTGAGCTTGCCACTCCTGGAGCTGAAAGTGCCCCAAGTTTTAGCCCCTCTACCCCACTGGAAGCTCCCCTAACAAATGCAGACACTGTTGAAGGTGGGGATCAAAACACAGAGACTGTAACAGTTCCCCCTAGAAGAACTGGTCGAGCTGTGAGGCCTGTAGTACGTCTAAGCTATGAGTCCCTTGGCAGACCTGTGGACCTGCCCCTTAATGTGGTCCATAAGAGAATGTATGTGATCCCAAGCTCGTTGCCCAAACTAAGCCTGGGAAATAATTCCAGATTACTTGTCTTGCCCTCTGAGTTTGGTGCCCCTGCCCCGTCCAGCCCCAAGGTAGCTGATAGGGAAGGACCCCCTCTTTTCCAGTTTCATGTGCAGGAAGGGTGACCTGATGCTGAAATGTTGTTGTATGTACAATATGGTAACATATAGTAAGCTGTGAAATACAGAATAAGTACATATGATCAAGGGCTAACATATGATTGTGAGTTAAAGAATGCAAATCTAACTGTTAGTAATGTAAATGTATTTAGTAGTGTTTTAAAATTGTTATAAGGGTAACTACTTGATGCGGATGCCAAGTTCTTTTCAGGCCAGGAAGGTTCTAACCTTCCCCCCCACTACTGGGGGTTCCTAAAAAAGCCTCCATGGAGCTTGCCCAAGTGTTATGCCTGCTGACGTTCGGCGTTTAAGCCATTAGATTGGCACTATGAGTGCTGGTAGAGCCTCCACATACTGTTTCTTTAAGAGCCATCTGCTTGCAGACACAGTTACTGCTTTTTCTAGGGGGACTGGTGTTTCTCTGCTCGAAGCCCGCCTGAACTGCAGGGCAATCGCTTCATTTTTCGGTCGCTGGACGCGCAAAGGGAGCCCATCTGAATGATATGCTTGTTTTCCTATAAACAGTCAGAGCATTCGTAATATTGTAGTTTGTCTAACTTGCTTTTGTTACAACTGGGACTCTGTGTGTGTGTTGCCCCTCCATTTTGGACAAAAACTGCTGTTATGGGGGCCAGTGGGATTAAGGGAGCTGTAAAATGGAGACTGTTTGGACCAACCAGAATTTGGACACTCCTGGGAGCCGGTTTACAATGGGATGTATAGCTAGTAATTCTGGGAAGTGTAAGTTCTGGACCTTGGCGCCTATTTGCACCAACGGGGAGAGTTCTGAGTGATTGACAACTGAGTCCACCAACTGGACCGGGTAGGGCCCGAAGAGAATGCTCTGCCCTGCGACTGAGAGATCAGATCAGTTGTGACCATGAGGAGAGAAGGAACTCTGTGCTTCTGCATTGTATAGTTTCGTGCAGGAAGCACATGAGAGGCCTAAAGTCAGGCTGTTGCCGCTGCCAACTCGAATCGGACTGAATCCGAGAGTACTGAAAGGAAGGAAGGCTGAAAGAGTGGAAACCAAGCTCACCCTGTAGAAGACTGGAGAAATTGCTGAATCGCGCTCGGTCTGTCAGGAATTGAAGCTGCTGTGTGAACTCCTGGGTGTTTGCAGTAAGTGCGATCGGGACCTGAAAGCAGCTGCCTGGTATAGTAATTTCCTTTACATATAAATGTGTTGAATGCTTGGGAGGAATAGCTATTCCGGGTCTCTTGTCACCGTGCAGTGTAAGCTGAAAGTTGGGCTGAATCCGTCTGCTGATCAAAGAAGTGTGGCGTGGCCTGGCCTGGCCTATAGAATCCCGTATCCCTGCTTTGTGTGTCTGGCAATCCAGAACCACCATCTGAGCCAGGTTTTCAGCGTGGGGTAGTGTGAGTACAAATCAGGGCATCCCCCTGCGACCTGTTAACCATCGCCAGTGTTTCATCTGATTTTCTTTCTTTCATTTCCTCAAGGACTGAGCCATCCGGCTCCGGATTACAGTTAGGTATTGTGCATATCTTTTCCCTACAGGGCCCTTTCTGTCTGCACCTGCCAGCCAACCCCGGGCAACGGACCTGGCTAGCCCCAACCTGAGTACCCAGAGTGTGACTTTTAAGACCTTGTATGAGTGCACAGTACTGTGATTTATTTCTGCTAATCAGCTTGATCTTCCCCTCCCTGTGTTTCATGCTCCTAAATAAACCAGATTAGTTGTTATTGACTTTAACCTGTTTAAAGTGTCAGTACCTATATAACAGGCATTGCCTTGTTTTGTGTAACTTGACCAACCTTATTTCACAGGGGGTCCTCTGAGACGAACTTCAGAATCGGTCTCGAGGGTAAGTGGTACCTTATGATTGGATCCAGTGTACATGTTGGGTATTGGTATTGCAATTCTGGTGTATCGTGTGGACCATTAGAGGGAACAAAAGGGTGTCTCAGTGTCCCAGAGGGCTGTGACCAAACCCGAGCAACCATCACAAACCCTGACCTCTGGGTGGAGGCACCAGCCATAGAACCTAGGCCCCTTAACCTGTTGGTGGTCCAGCAGGCAGGGGTAGTAGCCCTTGGGATAGCGCCACCTGGGGGTTACATGGGAGATATGCTGTTGGAACAGTGTAAAGAAACAAGAATTAAGACTTCTTTCTGTACGCCCTCCCACCTAAGGTTTTTCTGCTCAGAGGGAGGGAAAGGACAGAATACACTTGAGAAAGATTAACTTGTTTTTAAAGTAATGGACCAGACAGGCACAGTTTAGCTCTTAAGTTCCCTTTTTTTTTTTTTTTGTCTTTATTAAAGGTGAATTGACTGAAATAGAGGACATTGATTCTTTTGGCAAATGAAGGCTGGTAGATACAGCGATTGTGGCCTACCAGACTCTTGACATCTGAAAATGATTCTGTATGCCTTGCTCTGTCATGGCAGTGTATTTCACTTTGTTGTAGGATATGTCACTGAATTGTTTTAACAGTTTTCAATAAAACCTGAGTTTCACACACAACAAATACTTGCTTCACATGCTCACACATACACTCAACACACATACAGTTCAAACAGCATTCCACATATTAGACCCCCCCCCGGGAGGCTCCCAGCTCTGAGTTTCACTTTCCTTATGACATCAGGATTACAGGAGGTGATACATATAAATGAAACTGCTTTCCTAGGTTTTTCTCTCAAATTACAGTACATGCAGTATCATTCTGATCTGTCAGAGAGCAGAATGAAGGTCCAGTGAGAAACAAATTACTTTGTACCACGACATGAGGCAATTAGGAAGTATCTTGAAGGCTGCGGCAGCTCCAGCATTTTGGTAAGCCGAGTGTATTTCAGAATGGTAGAGAAAAAAACTGTTAGTTTTCCGTGTTGGTCCTTGTACAACAAGATGCACAAACTAGGTGAATCGATATCTTTTATTGGACCAACAGAGATTTACAGAAAATCCATAAAGGAATGTTCCGATACCCTTTGAAAACCAGGACAGATAAGTCAGATGGAGTGATTGGACTGAGAGAAATGTTGTACCATAAGTTTTTCAGTCTTCTTCATTTTAATATCATGTCTGAGTGAGTTGATATGGGCTCAAAGAGGTTGTCCAGTTTCCCTCACATAACCTGTTTGTGGACATTTCTTGCATTGAATGGATTAAACAACATTCTGAGAAAACCCATGGGACATTTCTCTTAGTCCGATCACGCCATCTCTGACTTATCTGTCCTGGTTTTCGAAGGGCTTTTCAAAAATACACAACAGAGACTGGATCTGTAAGTAATCTGGAATTGTGGACATTGAACTGGAAGTATTCTGGAATTGTGGATATTGAGTTGTAAGCTGGAATTGTAGACTGTGAGCTGTAAGTATTCTGGAATTGTGGACAGTGAGTTGTAAGTATTCTGGAATTGTGGACATTGACCTATAAGCTGGAATTGTAGACGGTGAACTGTAAGTATTCTGGAACCTTAGACTGTGAGCTGTAAGTATTCTGGAACTGTAGACAGAGAGCTGTAAGTATTCTAGAACTGTAGACAATGAACTGCAAGTATTCTGGAATTGTGGACAGTGAGCTGTAAACTGTAAGTATTTTGGAACTGTGGACATGCAAGCAATAATTCCCTCCAGAGTGAGATGTATAGGGCTAGACTGGACTGCCCAAGGGCATAATCAGGTCCAACCCCACAAGGTGAGGGCCCTGTAGCCCATGGAAGGTTTGGTATAGCTCTTACTGCCCACTGTGGAGGGTATTACAGTATTGCACTTAGAGAGTGCATCTTTCTTTAAATTGTAATAAAATTTATTTAAAAAAATCCCTTACAATTTAGTAAAAAATAATAAATTCGTTTTATTGCAAAGTAGTCCCTCTCTCCATATACATACCAGTAGAGGGCACTACCATTTGTCAGGTACTTTTATTCTGTGACCCTTGTGAGCCAGTTTCATGAAATTGTTTTTAATGTATTTTCTTTCTCCCACCCCTCTCTTTCTGCCAAAGAACACATTCCGAGTAATGTAGACCCACCTCCCACATCCCACCCACCCACCTGTGAAAAGATCAGTGGCAACTACTGATTCCAGATACCCCTCCCTGTCCCGCCCCGGCCCACCACCTGCTGCGAAAAGATTAGCGTTTAGTGTAGAGGCGATGGGTGATCTGGGATGGAAGTGCCATATAAGGTGATTAAAAAAAAAAATGACACAATACCCCCGCATCCTGTCCACCCGCTAGCAAAAAAATCAGCTGCAGCTACTGACTCCAGATCCCCCTCCCACATCCTACCCACCCACCTGCCAGCAAAAATATTAGTGCTGAGGACTGAGTGCAGAGGTCGATGAAGTGATCTGGGATGGCATCGCTATATAAGGTGATTAAAAATGAAACAACTTGTTTCTGTTTGGGTTGAGCAGGGGTTGAGCCACGGTGTATGTGGAGATCGATGGCAGAGTGGTCACCCATGTAGTGTACTCCAGAGTCATGAGACCAGTGGTGCTTTCTTGAGTTAGTCTTCCACAGATGGAGACATGCTGCCAGCTTGTGGCAGTAGGCTAAGCGGATGGGTTGCTGGAGGACAACGAGTGTTTGGCAAAGGATAGTTGACCTTCCCTGTGTCAGTCTTCACCATTCATCACTGTTGGGTGACTGGCCGGAGACCGGCACCCTGCGGGAGATTATTACTTTTTAATTTTTTTTTTTTTTTGAGGGAGGAGCCGGTGCCGTTGGTGCCGCCCATGAGGCCGATGCATTGTGTGGCGCTCGTGGGTTGGGCAGAAATGGCCATTGGATCACTCCTCCACCCAGTTCTGCTTCTCCCACCATTGAGACAGCATCTCGCCTGAGTCTTTCTGTGCAGCCTAGTTTGATGTCGACGCCTTGGAGCCGTTCGATGCTGTCCCTCAACTTCTCCGCCACAACTCCGCCTCCGTTCAGCTGCCTACTCAGTGCTGTTTCCAGTCTGGTCAGATCTTTCCTTTTCATTAAGCAGCGTCGAGTCTTTTCTGGTTTGTTTTTTAAGTTATCGTATGCATCATGCCTGGTCCTTGCAACTAAGAAATGGTAGAAGAAAACGGGTCGGCCTCCCATGCGTCGGTGTCCCTGCGGCTGACAGATCTCCGTTACAGACCAGCATGATGTTTGTCTCACCTGCCTTGGACCTCAACGCAACATGTATTCCTGTGATGCCTGCTTCTCAATGGACCGCCGAGTTCTGGAGCACCACCCGTTAAAAGACAGCAGGGCTCTGCTGACTTTCAGGGGGGAGTGTCGCTCATGTCGGTTCAAGCACAGGACGCTCAGCCCTTCCTCTGGGTCCCTTCCCAGGCTTACATGGTCCGGTGAAGAGGGGGCCTCCTCTTCTTCATGCCTTGCCATAGAGGAGGTTCCTACCATAGTGCAGTGGTCCAGTCCGGTTCCATTCAGGGCTGGTCCGGGAGCACCGCTCTAGTAGTCACCTCTTCAGAGGTGCAAGCTCCCCCTGTTGTCGGGGCCCATGGCTGCGGGTCCTGGCGCGGGGTGTTCCACTGTGCCTCCCGACGGTGCCGTCTCGGATGCCAGGGCCGTTCACACTCTGGTGATCGGGGCAGTGCCACAAGGGTTGCGGGGTTGACTTGCAACGTTGTGAGTGGAGGAACCCCCAGTGCCGCCAGTCCGGAGCACTTCTTGATTGTCTCCTCTGCGGAGCCAGACGATTCGGAGGCTGATCCGGACTGGAGGCCTGATTTTTCAGAGTCAGAGGGATCTCCACGACCTGGCACTCTTGCGCCTCCCCAAGTGCCCCTCCAGTGGCTCCAGTTGCTGTGGCTCATGCTGACTCTCAAACCAATGGCAGCTCAGTCAGTCAGCTCCGAGTTGTCGGTTCTGCTGCTGCAGGAGTGGCAATCGGTATCCTGAGTGAGGGGGTGGCTGCCGTCCCCGATGCCATCCCTCCTCTCAGAATCAAAATTGAGCGCCCCCCCCCCAGGAGTTGTCTGAGTTGGGGGGTTCTTTGGTAAGGGGTGCAAGGAAGAGAGCTTCCTTGGAATTGATGGGGTTGAGGGAACAGGGTGAAGGACACCGGCACAGCTCTGTGGCTCCCCGGGGCTGGGGGTGGAGTCGCAGTGCTGAGCCTGTTTTTCTCCCTTCGTCCTCTTCTAGGGAGGTCTTATTTGGTGGGGCTGGGGACCGCCCTTCTGGATCCATGCGGCCCCGGTCCCCTCATAGGGTAGCTCACCCTACAGGGTTAAGTCCCAACCTATTTGTGTTCCTTAACAGTTCGGTAAATTTACAGACCTCCGGATTCCCGCTTATGCCAGGTTTGCCTGTAGATTCCTCTAGCCCTGGCAGAGACGCATCACGTCAGGTGACTGGCTCGCCCATGCCTCTGCGCGCAGCTCCCCCTTCTCCCAGGCCATGTGGGTCCTCTGGGACCTTTGACCTGGGAATAGTTCAGATCTCGGGCTGCGGATTTCCCCCAGTATGTTAGGGCCATGGACGAGCAGGTCTTCTGACTGGTTTCCCCTCCACAGCCAGAATCTGACTGTACAGGTTCCACGGCCTCCTCAACTTCCTCCACGGGGGAGCCTTCTGTCCATCTGTCCTCAGACACTGATCAGGCCCAGTATCAACGCTTGCTTCCTTGTGAAGCTGGTCAGGGACTTGCACATTTCCCATTATGCCCGAGACAATACAGAGCATGCGACACAAGCCTTCTTAGGTGAATATGGGGCACATCATCTGGCACTCCAATCCTAGTCAGTTCCATTCTGGGAGGTGGTGTACAGTGCCTGGCAGCTTCCATATTCGTGAGAACCAGCCCCTATGGACTGCCGGAGAAAGTATTGTGCAACCCGGGGGTCTCCATGCTCTTTGCCTCATCCCACTTCAGGACTGACACATCTGGACTCCCCTTCCGGGCATAGACGCCCAGTCCGTGACTAGCCCCCTGATCCTGACTCTTGGAAGTTTGATTGGCTGGGGCAGAGTTTTCTCCTCTGCGCGGATGATGCTTGCTATTATTTCACATCAGGCGCACCACGTTGCCTATAACAGGCATCTGTGGGCGATGCTGGGCCAGGCAGTAGCATCACTGCCTGATTCAGAGGCTACCCAGCAAGCCATAGCCCTCTCTGCAATAGGCCTGGAGTTGGTAAGGCACCAGTTAAGGGCATCTTATGACGCCAGTGAAGTCACTTCATGGCTTGCAGGAACAGCGATCTGCATTAGGCGGACGGCATGGCTTTGCCTTTCGAGGCTGTGACCTTTGGCCCGGTGTAGGTTACTGGCCTCCTCCTTCCAGGGGACCCATCTCTTCTCCCACAGGGCAAGACAGGAACTACAGGGGTGCCTTCCTTTCCTTAGGGGTCAGTGGACCCCACCTCATCCTGATTAGTCCCAGGCCTAACTGGCTAGCTGAGGGTGTCTCTCCCCCGTTTTTTCCCATGGGGCGCTGAGGGATGTTATTCTCTCGGATTGCTGGGCCCCCTTCGGGGGAGCTAAGTACTAGCCCAGCAGTGATGAATGGTGAAGACTGACACAGGGAAGATATGAAAGTTACATACCTACCATAATGCTGGATCTTCCTGTGTATCTTCACCATTCATCACTGAATCCCTCCCACCTTCCCTTTACAAGGCCTCTGTCTGTGAGCCGTACTGCCTCCCTACTGGCCCCCCTTCTCTCCTGTGGATTATTTCCCCTCCTCTTTGGCAGGCTGCCAGGAGGCCTCCAGTGGGTGTGTGTGTGTGTTGGAGGTGGGCAAGTAGGGCCCCTGTGTTTTTTTGTTTTTTTTTAATAGGGTCTTCTGGTGGGCCCTTCCCCTATCCAGAACTGCTCTATGTGGAGTCCAGCTATCCCCTGTGTTTCCGACTCTTGAGCACCTAGGATGAGAAGGTTCTGGGGCTGGCCATAACTCCCCTGCCCCTTGTTGTTTGTTGTCTCTCTTAACCTTCCTTCATGGGATTGGTATTATTATTATTATTATTATTATTATTATTATTATTATTATTATTAGGGATTCCTTCTCTCCCCTCCCTCCTCACCCTCAAAAACCTTGTTTTTCTCCTTACGATAACTGTAGTGGGGAGGGAAGAGCGGGGATGTCCCCAGGGGAATTTTGCTCAAAGGGAGGGAGAGCCTTACCCAACTTCGGGATTGTCCAAACCTTGGGAACCTCCCTTGAGAACATATCTTAATGATCTTCTTGGGTCTTGGCCTCCCTTTCTCCTCCCCGCTGTCCCTCAAATCTCTTCTCTTTCTCCCTTCCTACCTTTGATTGTCCAGGGACAGGGCCTTCCTTGACCCATAACCTCCAAGTCCCTCTCCTTCTCTGTTCTCTGGTCGGTTTATTCTTTTTCACTTGCTTCTTTTCCTTTTGTTGTCTCTTGGGCTCCCTTGCCCCGCCCTTATTCTCTCTATACCTTCTTTTCGATCTGTCTCCCTAGCATGCAGAACAGAGGTATAGAAGGATCCAATGGCCACTTCTGGCCAACCCACGAGCACCACACAATGCGTGGTTCTTGTGGGCGGCGCCGACAGCGCCGGCTCCTCCCTCAAAAAAAAAAAAAAATCTCCTGTGGGGTGCCTGTCTCCGACCAGTCATCCAACAGTGATGAATGGTGAAGATACACAGAAAGATCAAGAATTACAGTAGGTACGTAATTTTCAATTTTTGTTTTAGTTGGGTGGATGACAGTACCTTGAGTTTTGCTCATTTGCTCAATCGTATAGAAGGTGTTGTAGTCTGGGGTGGGGGGTGGCATTACTACATTATGGGTCAGGTCTGAGCGGTTGCTAAGCGAGAGAAAAAAAATGGCGACTCTGTCAAACTGAACTTTTCAACTTTACAAGCATTCACAGTGATACCAGCTGATAATGGGACAGTGGGAGTTGTTCTTTCCCAGTATGTGTTGCCACATATTTTATTTATTTATTTATTTAGCTTTTGTTGACTGAGTAAGTGCACTAGACAAATCCTGCCTATTTTCAGGCACGACCCGGGGGAAGGGGATATAGATGAGTGCCAACTGACCTTGAACCAGATTAAGCTGTTGGTAGTATTTTTTCAGTAAATGCCCATCTTGACAGGGCTCTTAGCCAATTAGAGACTGGGAAATTTCAAACCCATTTTCTAATGAGTTGTAAGTATTATTGTAATTGTAGACATTGAACTGTAGGTATTATGGGATTGTGGACACTGAGCTCTAAGCATTCTTGAATTGTGGACATTGAGCTGTAAGCATTCTGGAACTGTAGGCAGCATGCTGTAAGTATTCTGTAATTGTAGACATTGAGATGTAAGTTTTCTGGAAATGTGGACATTGAGCAATAAGTAATTTAGAATGGTGGGCATAAGCTATAAGTGTTCTGGAACAGAGCTCTGAGTATTCTGGATTTGTGGGCATTGTGGGCCATGCATGAATGTGAGTTGGGAACGTGCCAGACGGGCATACCCAGCCCGCACAGTACTGCACCCCAGAACAGGTACGCGGTGGTTGGCATGCATGAATGCTGGACACTGCTGCGTATTTTTCTGTGCCCCCGGGCACTGCAGTGTGGAGGTGGATCGGAGAACACAGTGGGATGCACACTCTGGTCCCAAAGTGCATCCCTTACTCTATGTGTAGCAGGGGATTGTCAGAAGGCATGGGATGTTAAATTTTAAAAAAGACAGGTGAGTGCCCAAATGGCTGCCTTAGCCCTCCCTGCCTGACCAGAGAGGTGGAGCAGCATAGTAGTGGGGTGTATTGTCCCACTGCAGCCAGTGGTTGCCGTCTGTGAGGGGCATGCAACAGATACCACAAGGTCCCTGCTGCTACATCCTACACCCCCTTGCCTGGCACTTTGCGTCTTCATGAAAGGCATGGAGTGCAGGCTTGCCCCAGACATGGCCCTGTACCATCCGTGTACATAGCTACATGAACTGCCAGGGGATCAAGTGTGGAAGGGGTGCATGCCCCTTCTATGAATGCCACAAGGAGTCAGCTAGACCCCTGGTGTGTGGCATTCCAACTTAGGGTTGCCTATGTGACACAAATCTACGATGCATAGGCAATCCGCACATTAATGCATAGACCCCATTGACCTGTGAGTTTTCTGGAGCTGTAGACATTGAGCTGTAAGCTTCTGCAATTATAGACATTGTTGTAAGTACATTGGAACTGCGGACATTGAGCTGTAAGTGTTCTGGAACTGGAGACATTGAGCTATAAGTATTCTGGAACTGGAGACATTGAGCTATAAGTATTCTGGAATTGTGGACATTGGACTATAAATATTCTGAAGTTGTGGACATTGAGCTGTAAGTATTCTGGAATTGTGGACGTTGAGCTATAGGTTTTCTGGAATTGTGGACAATGAACTGTAAGTATTCTGGAATTATGGACATTGAGCTGTAAATATTCTGGATTTGTGGAAACTAAGCTGTAAGTATTCTGGAATTTTGAATTTTTACCTGCAGGTATTATGGAAATCTGGTCACTGAGTTAAGTATCCTTGGTTTGTGAACACTGAGCTTCAAGTATTCTGGAATTCTGGACATTTAGCTGTAAGTATTTTGGAATTTTGGATTTTGAGGTACAATTGTTCTGGAATTGTGGACATTGAGCTGTAAGTATTCTGACATTGTAGGTTGTGAGTTACAGTTTCTTAGATGACTGGATTAAGAATGGGAATATCCAATTGTTTTTTTTTTTATCAGTAAAACTTCTTTAAAGGTGACAAGAAACAGTTTTTATACTTCTAGATGCCCTCCAGTTGTCCTTGTGTCTAGCAAAGATTCTGATGTGTTCCCCCCTTTTTTGTTAAATTAACAATCTAATTATGTTTCCTTTTTAACTACCTTGAATCCCTCTCTCCTTAGCAGTTGCTGCTCTGTCTTTTCATACTGCCTAAACATTCTATAACATCAATAACACCATTCCAAGCCATTCAGATAAATATCATCAAATGGTGGTACTGATGTCATAGAATGTCTTATAAAAATATGAAAAGACAGACTAGTAGTTGGTGAGTAGGTGGAATTCATATAATGAACCTGGTCACCCCAAAACTGATTTTTTTTTTATTTATTAAAAATTGGTAAAAGCATATCAGAATACATAACTGGCATGAAAAGATGGAAGAGCAATTAACAATGTAAAACTCATTTCTTATCTTCTTTAAGATCATAAACATTAAACAAGAAAATTCACACTTATTTATTTATTTAAGAGATTTACCAGGAAAGGCATACTGAGCAGAGTACTGCTCGATTCCAGATGCGCCCTGGGGGGAGGGGAATTACATGGGAAACGTAGTGCAAAGAGAAACATACATTGATGCGTTTAGTACAATCAAAACAAGGAGGAGACTGTCATAGTGCAATATTGCAGAAACATTTGCATTACAGATAAAATCGTACAACATTTACATTGCAGATAAAGTCAGTTCAAACAATAGGAGCTGGCAGCAACAACACTAGCAAATGGAGACCCAGACAGGTGTTTGCAGCAGGTAGTTAGGAGTTGTGAGGGTTGCAAGGGGGGTTAGGGAACAGTTGGTAGAGAAGTATGTTTTGAGAAGAGCATTCCGTGTGTGGGGTAGTTGTATGCGTCTAATATCGGGTGATAGGAAGTTCCATAACTTGGGCAACCTGAAACTGAAAGCTGCCTGGCCTAACCGGGTGGATCTGTGTGGAATGTGCAGGAGCCTGAGTCAATATTCCTGAGTCGTGGGCGGTGGAGGAGGGCAGTTAGAGAGGACGACAGGTAGGGAGGGTGTCTGTGACAGAACCCTGCCCATGGATTTGGCGCAGTGTAACTCGCTGGTTTTGAAGAGAAGGAGGTCCAAGGCTTGGTAGGGGCACAGTGATGCGTGTTGGAGGCGGTCCAGCGAACCAACAAAAAGAGTGGAAGAGGGTCAAGCCTAGCTAAGGAAGTTTGGGGGCAGCACAGTAGACAATATCGCCATAATCCATGATGGGAGGATCATTTTTGGACTATTTCTAGCCTGGTAGGTGAGGTATGCTGTTTTGTTCCGAAGAGAGCCCCAGCATGGGATTCAGTTTTGTGTAGAGCATCTATATGCGCGAGAGAGGTCAGGTGCTGATCTAACCAGACGTTGAGATACTTATATGAAGTACAGGCCTCTAGGGGAGAGCTATCCAGAGTGTAGAACGTAGGGGGGGCAGTAAGGCGGGTTAGTTTGGCCCGAGAGCCGAAAGTGAGGGAGACGGTTTTCTTTGGATTCAAGAATAGTTGATTTGAGAGGAACCAACGTTGGATGGAGTCGAAGTCCTTTTGAAGACAGGCTGTCACGCCATGAGTGGATGGGCCTGAGGAAAACAGCACCGTATTGTCCGCGTACATATGGATAGCCGAAAGTGGACAGGCAGCAGGCAGGTCGTTAAGAAAGATAGAGAACAGTAGAGGGCCAAGTACAGACCCTTGGGGGACTCCCCTGGTGACAGGGAGTGAGGAGGAAAGAGTCGAGCCAATACAGACTGATTGGGACCTACCTATAAGATAAGAATGGAACCAGTTAATTGTGTTCGTTGAGAGACCAGCTTGGGCGAGTTTAGCCAGCAGCAGGGGATGAGAGACTGTCGAAAGCTTTAGCCAGGTCGATAAATATGGCTGCTGTTATATCCCCATTATCCATGCCCGTAAGGATAGAGTTGGTGAGGCGAAGAAGCGAGGTGGTGGTGGAGTGGTTTTTTCGGAAGCCGGCCTGGTGGGGGGTGAAAAAGGATATGGTTTCTAGATAGTCTTGGAGCTGGGAAAGAACGAGGCGCTCTTGAATTTTGGCTAGGATGGGGAGTAGTGATATGGGGCGGTAGTTTGATGGGGAGGAAGGGTCCCCGCCTTTAGCAAGGGGAATGACTGTGGCTTGTTTCCATATTGTAGGGACTGCTCTGAGTCTAAAAGACAGGTTGAAGAGCAGGGATAGTGGGTGGGCAATGGCAGGTGCTGAGAGCAGGAGCATTTTTGAGTCAAGGTCCGATGGGCATTTACCTTTGGAGGGGTTTAGCGACTGCAGTATTTCAAGCACCTGGTTAGGTGAGACCGGGCCGAGCGAGAAGGAGGCCTGGGAGGATCCTGTAGGGGGAGCAATGGGTGGGGGTTGGGGGTGGGAGGCGAGAAGCGAAGCTGTTGAGGTGGTAAAGTATGAATTGAACTCAGCTGCAAGTAGGCTAGGATCCACGATGATATTTCCTCCTAGGTTTAGAGTGGGAGTAGGGGGTTGGGCCAGTGGGGAAAGAAGGGATTTTATTGACTTCCAGAATAGGGTAGGGTGAGCAAAGTTGTTTTTGAATGCAGTTTTAAAGTAATTAGATTTGGCCTGGCGTATGAGTCCTGTGCAGGCATTTCGTAGTGTCCTGTAATGTAGCTGAGCCACATGAGCCCCTGTGGCCTTGAAAGATTTCCAGGCACGGTCTCTGGCTCGTAGGTGAGACATGAGGTAGGTAGTGACCCATGGTAAATGGGCTCCTCTTACCCTGGATCTCCTGAGAGGAGCATGGACATCCCACATGTCTAGGAAGTTGGCAGAGAAGAATTTCAGGGCCTCGTCCAAGGAGGTGGCCCTGGGGATGAAAGACCAGTCGATGCTGTAGAGGTCATTTAGGAGAGCAGTCAGATCAAGGTATTTGTAAACCCTGTTGTAAAGTGTGCGAGGTGGCGGGGCCTTGGGACGGAAGATTTTACGCACCATGTAGATCATATGGTGGTCACTTAGGGAGTCAGGTAAAAGGCCAGCTTTAACTATCCGATGGGGGTGGGTGGTAAGGGCCCAATCCAGTAGTGTGTGTTTACTGGATTTGTGATTTAGGCACGTGGGTTTGCCTATTTGCTGGTGCAGGTTTAGGGCTGTTATTTGGCATCGCATTTTGGAGGCTACATTTCCTAGCCAGTTCTGGTTAAAGTCACCAAGGATATGGAGTTCACCGCCTGCCGTGAGGGACCTCAGGTTGCCAATGTGTTCAAGGATGCTGCCCAGAGGTGTGTCAGGCGGGCAGTATGACCCTGCAGTGTATACTGGGATAGTGTGTGGCAGGGGAATTTTAATTAGAAGGGAATCTATAGATTGTATAGGTACTGTAGGTGTGATTTTGGAAAACTGGAGTTTAGAGGAGATAAACATGGCTTTGCCGCCACCCTTCTTTCTGCCCTGCCTGTCTTGGTGGATTAAGTAGAACCCGGGGATTTGGAATTCCACCGTCCAGGTTATGGGGCTTCAGCCAAGATTCAGTAATGACTACAACATCAGGGCGAAGGGCTAGGACAGTGGTTTGCAGCGCAGCTATTTTGTTTAGGATGCTGCATATGTTTAGGTGGACAATTTTGAAGCCTCTAGGGAGGTGCATAGCTGGGGCGGGGGATTGGCCAACTAAAGTGGTTGGTGGACCTGGGTTACGTTCTGTGTCCCCGGCTAGAAGGAGAAGGAGAGCCAGAGTGTGTTTTACTAGACGCATGGTCTTAGGTGTTGTCCAGCATTGAAGGCGATGGTTTGGAGATTTCAAGTTAGGTTTAGGGTCTGAGTAGAAGAGGATATATAGGGATGGTAACTCCGCATGGAAAGAGGAAGGGAGGGAGGATAGAGACCCCAGGGACCAATTATGCCAGTGGTGTTGATTATGGTCCTCTGGTGCAGAGGAGGAGTGGAGGGTAGCCTAACTGCTGAAGAGAGAAGTGGACTAAGTCAGTAAAGGCAGTACGATGAGGGTGGAAGGAGGCTAGGGTTAGCAAAGCAAAAGAGTTGTAAATGAGAAACTGCATTTTTTTTGTAGTAGATTTGAAACTGTCTCATGGGAGGCCACTAGTGGTTGATTAGTATAAGGAGCTAATGGGAAAGTGGGCTGATTGGTTCACGAGCTCACCTGATCGCATCTTATATAGGAGGAGCTCACCAAGGGTGGTGGTGGGGGTGGTGGGGAGCCTGCGTGGCGCAGGCGGGGCTAAACTCCCTGAGGCAGCTAGAAGCTGGATTGCTACCGGCGCTTGGTGCTCTGTTTCCGCGAGGGTTCAGTGGCTGTGGGGAGGCTGTGCCTGCTTGCCCTCAGACCGCTTCTGCTGCAAGGAAAAAAAACAAAGCAGCTTTAAATAAAGGTAGGTGAGGGGAGGGGCTAATGCAACAAAATGCCTAAAACGACTGAAATACATACAACTTAAACTGTAAATTGCAGGCTAAGAAGTACAAAACCACACAGTATCTAGCTGGGTTTAAGAGTCGTTTGCTGGTAAAGACCCAGATACAGAATACAAAATCCCTCTGCCGGTAAGAGGGAAGCAGGCTGTTGTAATTTTCTGCGCTGCTCCCTAATCCCAACCAGAAAGGTACCGCAGTCTATGGGAGGAAAAAGGCGCCAAGTTTAAAATCAGTGGCGCAGCTCCCTGAGGCAGCTAGAAGCTGGATTGCTACCTGGCGCTCGGTGCTCTGTTTCCCTTGAGGGTTCGGTGGCTGTGGGGAGGCTGTGCCTGCTTGCCCTCGTGACCCGCTTCTGCTGGGCGCTGGTGCTCTGTTCCCGGGGGTTCGGTGGCTGTGGGGAGGCTGTGCCTGCTTGCCCTCGCGACCGCTTCTGCGGGCGCTCTGGTGCTCTGTTTCCAAGGGGGTGTTCGGTGGCTGTGGGAGGGCTGTGCCTGCCCTCGCGATTTGCTGGGCGCCTGGTGCTCTGTTTCCGCTGGGGGTTCGGTGGCTGTGGGGAGGGCTGTGCCTGCTTGCCCTTACGACCGCTTCTGCTGCATACTGCAGAAACTTATGTTTCATAATATACAAATACATAGTAGAACTAGTTTTACCTGATAGATTCAAACTATGCATAACTTAGCATTTGTCCAGCCTATAAAACCATTCATAACTGTCGATAAAGAATTGTTTGCATTCCTATTCTAACCTATTAATGACCAGATACTACTTTCCCCTTTTTATGTTGTCTTGGGTGTGCGCAGGCAACATCTTGCGGTACTAGCACATTGAGGTGTGTCAGTGTTGGCGAATGCAGGGAACGCTTTAGTGGGTGCATCCCTCAGCCACTAATTAGTGAGCATGCTAGCGAGGACAGCAGTTTCAAAGAGAGCCACGGAGTTGAAAGAAATCTGCTGCTCCAGTGAGGTGCAGTTTCTTCTCTGGAGCGTCGGATGACAAGGCTCCGTTATGTGCCTTTTCAGAAAGGTGCTGTGCTTAGGCCAGGGTAGGGTGCTAGTGTCGGGCTGCAGCCCAATGTGAAATATAACAATCAGAAAATTGACACTCGCACTCCAGAGCCAGGAGTAAATACTCCAGTGAAGTATAAAACTCGCTCAACATAGTTTGTCAAAGTCCACATTTTTTATTGCATGAATGTCAAAATCAGAAAGGACATCAGTGGAGACCGCCTGATCAGGGGCACCTGATCAGATGGTCTCCACTGATGTCCTTGTTGATTTTGCCATTCATGCAATAAGAAATTTGGATTTTGACGAACTTTGTTGAGTGAATTTTATACTTCACTGGAGTATTTACTCCTGGCTGTGGAGAGTGAGTGTCAATTTTCTGATTATCTATTACGTACCTTTCGTGGTGAAACATTCCAATAACTAGGGTGGCTCCTGCAGCCTGCCACACAATCCCCACAAAGCCGACACTGGGGATGCCCAATCCCCATGTCGGCATGCCCCAATTATGTGGCACACGAAACATGGCAACTCCTGCCGCCTGCCACACAGTCCTGTAGCCGACATCGGTGTGCCTCAATCCCCGTGTCAGCATGCGCCCCCACCCCAGTTCAATTTATTTTGCTAACGGGGTGCCCAGTCCCCATCAGCATCATGTTCCTCCACCCCAACCACACTTTCTCTGTTGACGGGGTGCCCAATCCCCATTAGTATCATCCCCCCAAACTCGTGGCACAGTGGAGCTCACCCCAGTGTGCCCAAAATCTTTTTTTTTTTACCTGTAAAGAAGAAAATTGACCCTAGTCCGGGTTCTTCTTTTTTCTTTTTAACTGTTAAAAAGTCCCTTTTGTCGCTGTCCCCTCCCCAACCCACACCCACCCTCTGCACATCCCCTCCCTCACCCCCACTTACCTCGAGGACTGGTGCTGCGATCTTCTGTGGAGCAGGAACACATCTGAACTCTTCAAAAACCAGCCGGGAACTGAACAAAATGCGGTAAGCTTTATAATGGCAGGCAATGGAGGGTTTCAACTTAGATGGATATCTCAGCCATTTTGGGGAATTTTGGTACCAGATTTTCAACATGGAGTTCTTGGGACCCCACCTCATGAACACATGTACTGTCATTTCGTTACTGTGTCCCAAAAGGTGATTTCGTGGTCACTGCGTGGAATTACCTTTTGGGATCAACTAACAATCACATGCCACTGTTCATGGTGGGGGTCCCAAAAAGCCCAGTGCAAATTAGGTGAAGAAATTCCAAAAATGATCATGCAGAGTGTGCATTGCACAGTTCCATGCATGCTCGTAACTTCAAAATTTTAATATTTTCACTCCAGATTTTCAACATAGCCATTTTCCACCTCCTTATGAACAGTACAGCTGTCATTTTTCACATCCTGCCCGAAATGTGTTTTCGCACCTGTGGCACCCAGTAACGCGGTCACTGTGGGAAATCAACTTTCAGGGCAGATTAAGAAAATCACAGTGCCACTGTTCATGAGGGGAGGTCCCAAAATGCCTATGTTGAAAATGTGGTTAAAAAAAATCCCAAAAATAATTGTGTTATGGGCGTGCATTGCTCAGTTTCTACGCACACTTGTGACTTCACCAATTTTTCATATTTTCACTCCAGAATTTCATCATTGCCATTTCTTTAAACCTTCTCATGAACAGTACAGCTGTTATTTTTCACATCCTTCCCCAAATGTGTTTTCGCACTGTGGCGCCAAATGGCGTAGACACTGTGCAAAATCACCTTTCGGCTAATGAACTGATAGTGCCATTGTTCATGAGGTGGCGTCACAAAAAGCCCATGTTGAAAATTTGGAGTGAAAATACCAACAAGCACCTGGGGCGGTAGGGTTTCCAACCGTAACACCCCACCCTGTAGAGACTGACAGGCGTCAGGGGTGTGACTTGGTATCGTCGGCTGTAATGCTCACGCCATTCTGTCCTCACCCTGCAGCCAGTGACATGCATCGAGGTGTGCCTTGGAGTCTTTGGCCCCAGAGTTCACCCTATTGTCTTATACTGCACCCATCTCAACGTATTTCTTTATGGAATGGGGTGAGCGTAAGGCCCGAGGACCCCAAGGAACACCGCAACACTTGTCAGCGTCTGCACGGTAGGGTGAGATGAAATGGCGTGAGTGTTATGGCGGACAACCCAAAGGCACACCCCAATGCCTGTCAGTCTCTGCAGGGCGAGGGTGGCTGCTAGTTCAGTACTTCACTGCCATTCCTATATGCATCTAACTCCTGCACTACCAATGCCAATGCCAGCAAGACAACGTTCGGCATTGACAAATGCTTGTTTCTTTTTAGGAATGCATTTGTTAAAGTTTTCACCTATTATTTGCCTTACAATTACTAAAAATTAACCAAAACCTTGTATTTTAGGCAAGCATTTTGTACAGAGTAAGGAGTGGTTGCTGTTGTCTGTGTCATAACATGGATTTTAGATTTATAAGTTTTATAGAGCAATAGATAGTTTAGCTTCTGTGTTGGCTTGTAGTGATCAGTGTAAGCTCTGTAAGAAACTGAAAAGGGGGGGGAGACAGACACTAATTTACGAAGTTCTCTGAGAAAGTTAGAACATTTAACGTATTGAATCAAGAGTCTAAGTTGTGTATTATTCTGGGTGAAAATATGTAATGAGTAAAGTTAGCACCAGAGTATATAACAAAATGTCAAAATAATATATATTCTGAGGCAACACCCCTGTATTCTGTGTGCTGAACTATATCAGATTCAGTATATTTTTGATGAATTGTATTCTATGTAATGGGCAGTTCTTGTATGTATTAATGCAAATTCGCGGGGGAGTGTTCTGAGTGCCCCAAAACTCCTTTTCCTCTTGTCATATGTATATTTCCATAGGTAAAGGTTTTCACATCCAGCATCACAGCTTGGAGCCTGAACAAATCTGTCCCCTCCCGCACAACAACACACGGCAGGGTTATTGCCCAGAGACCTACACAGTTGTCCCCACCATTCTCGGCATTAGTGTGGGGACTAAAGAAAGCTTCTGTCCCCTCTGCCAGTTTTCAACATGAGGGTGGGGGATGTAGAAAGAGTGTTTAGGCCAAAGGGAGCCCAAAAGTCCAAAGATATTTCCTCTAGCATTGGCCGTGGTGTTGTATAAAAAAAATGAAAAAACTCCAAGTATACAAATTCATGGTGTAATCACAGAAATTTGTTGGCAAATTTGGACTTCTTGGCCCACCCTGTCTGCCCATTTTTCTCTACCTACGTATCACTGCAGACACTACTTGATCTTTGGCTCTCCTTCCCCACCCCTTCCTTTCCACTAAGATTCCCTTATGTTTGTCCCATGCTTTTTTGAACCCTACAAATGTTTTTGCCCCAACCACCTCAGCTGGTAAACTGTTGCAAGAGTCCACCACGCTTTCTGTGAAGAAGTACTTGCTCACATCTCTCCTGAATCTACTCTTCCCCCCACCAATCTTCATATCTTGTCTCATTGTTCTTGAGCACCTTTTTGTTTTTTGAAAAATACTGCCCTCCTGTACCTTATTTACCCCCTTGAGGTAGGTCTCTATCATATCCCCCCTCCTTCCAAGGTGTACATATTGAGTGCCCTTTGTCTCTCCTCATAGGGCTTTTGATTTAGACCCTGCACCATTTTAGTTGCCCTCCTCTGGATCACCTCCACTCTGTCTGTGTCCTTCTGGAGATGTTGTCTCCAGAACTGGGCACAGTATTCCAGGTGAGGTATCACCAGCGATCTATACAGGGGCAATACCACCGCCCTCCTTCTGCTGGTGATCCATATCCCTATACACCTCAGCATCCCATTATCCTTCCCAATTGCCTTGTCACACTGCCTGGCAACCTTTAGGTCATCAAAGACTATAACATCTAGGTCTGTCTCCTGCTTGGTGGTCATCGATGAAACATCCCCTTCCCCCATTTTGTACTCTGTCCCTAGGTTTCTGCTCTTTTTCACATAGAAACCCAGCTGCTATACCCTTGACCACTCCTCAAGTTTTCTCAGGTCTCTGTTCATCCCCTCCCCCAGTGTCCACCCTATTGTATATTTTTGTGTCATCCGCAAAGAGGCAGACTTTCCTCTCCAGCTCCTCTGCAGTGTCACTTACAAAGACAATAAAGAGGACCAGTCCCAGCACTGATCCCTGAAGCACGCTGCTGGTCACCCTCCTCTCATCAGAGTGAATTCCATTTACCACCATCCTCTGTCGTCTATCCCTTAGCCAATTTCTTACTGAGTTTACCACCTTTGGATCCACTCCTGAGCTACCCAGCTTGTTTTTATAGTCTCCTGTGTTTAACAGTGTCAAATGCCTTACTGAAATCTAGGCATGCCACATCCACCGCACCGCCCTGATCTAAATCTTAGTCACCCAGTCAAAGAAAACTATCAGATTCATTTGACATAACCTACCTCCCATGAATTCATGCTGTCTTGGGTCTTGTAACCCATTTGATTCAAGATATTTCACTATCCTTTCCTTCAGCAGTGAGTCCATTAACTTTACCACCGCTGAGGTCAGGCTGACTGGCCTGTAATTGCCAGCCTCCTCCCTGCTACCACTTTTTTGAAGAGGGACTATGTCTGCCCTCTCCAGCCCTCTGAAACCACACCTGTTACCAGTGAGCGGTTAAGTAGGACTGTCAAAGGTGCAGCCAGTACATCCCCAAGTTCTTTCAGTACCCTAGGATGTACCCTGTCTGGTCTCGTTGCTATGTCCACCTTCAGATTAGTGAGTCCATTTCGGACGTTCTCCTCTGAAAAAGGATTAGTGTCCCTCACTGTCTCTCTCTTTTCAGAGCTCCTATTACTTTTTTTGTGACCTTTACCTTTCTCCTTCCATTGTGAACACTGAACAAAAGTATTTGTTCAGTATGTCTGCTTTTTCCTTGTCCCCCTCTGCACAGTCTCTTGCATCCCGTTTTCACCTGGGTATTTACCTAGATGAGCAGCTATCATTTAGCTCCCATATCCAGAGCCTGTCCACCAAACGTAAGTGCCTCCTTGCTTTATTCTATAGGAACAAGGCATATTTTAGCCAACCGGTTAGAAATAACCTGATCACGTCATTATTTTTGTCTAAGCTGGACTATGGGGCTTACATTTTTAGAACTGACTCAGAAACACTCCTGAGAGTACTGTACCCCCCCTCTACCATAGTGCCTTGAGATTCATTACAGGTCTGCCTTGGAACACCCATCACTGTCACCTGTACGAGGTCGAGAGCTGGACTTCTAGCTGTACGGAGACAACTGCACTTGTATACCTTTGTGTATAAATTCATTACAAAGCCAGTCCCATCCTACCTACTGAGCAAGCTAAATCCTAGATCCTAATCACTGACAATCTCGGATCCACAGCGCTGACTAACTTTACGCGGCTGAGAATTCGAATGAAAGCTGGGGAGCATGCTCTGGCAACAAGAGTCCCATGCACTTGGGAGACCATTAGGAAAACACTGCAGATGGCTAACATAATACCAGATCCAGAAGCAAATGATTGGATACCTTTTAATGGACCAACATAGATGTAACAACAAGAACAAAGTGCTCTAGCTTTCGGACCAACCAGTCCTTCTTCAGAAGCCTATTGGCAGTTGTTTAGAAAAAAACAATACTTTTAACAGCTAGATCATGCAGAAAAAACAGAAAAAATCCTCATTGGTTTAAAAAATACTCATTTAAAAAATACAGATGATGATGTCAGAGAAGTTTAACTGCAACTGCAGTTTCAACTAGAAGCAGGGACATTCTGGACTCCCTACAGGGGGCATTCTTCAAGCAACTGGTCAACAAACCCACTTGTGATAGGGTTGTACTGGACCTAGTATTCACAAACAGAGACAGTGTGACAGATGTCAAGGTGGATGGGTAATGGGGATTGTTAAACTTCTCTGTCATCGTCAACTGTATTTTTTAAATGAGTATTTTAAACCAATGGGGATTTTTTTCTGTTTTTTTCTACATAATCTAGCTGTTAAAAGTATTGTTATTTCTAAACAACTGCTATTAAACTTCTGAAGAACTTCAGATCAACTAAACACATTCTTCATATGTTGAATCCCGATAAAAATCAAATCATTTGCTTCTGGATCTGTTCTTGCAAGGACCAATACGGCAAATACTAAATCTAGATTTTAACATAATACCAATCACCCAATTCAAGGCGTGTTTAAATAAACTGCTGCACAGCCACTGTGACTGTTACAGTTGATCCCTCTCCTTTTCTGTGCACCTGTAGTAACAATATTTTTTTTATTTAGTTGTTTAACCAGGTATAGCACACTAAGCTGAAAGCTTTTTTACAGAAGCGACCTGGGAGCACAAGGAGGTTAAATGACTTGTTCAGGGTCACACAGTATGCAAGTGGAAGCTGTGGGATTCAAACCCAGGTCTGGTCTGCTGGATGTCACCAGATTTGCAGCTCAGAGCCTTAGACCACTGCGCTATACTGCCTCCTATGCGATGCTACCGTATGTAATTCCTGTAATTTTATATAATTGCAATGTAATTTCTTACTGTCCCTCGCTCTTAATGTCTTTGTATACTGGACGCAGTTGTAAAAGAGAGCTCCTGCTCTCAGTTTGCTAGCCAATAACCAGTGACTGATTGAACCTTACTATCCCTCCCCTGGTCCTCCTCTTTTCACTTACACACCTGAAAAATGTCTGCTTTTGTTACTTCTTGGGCTAGCCTCTCTTCAGTTTGTGCCTTTGCACTTCCTATTACTTTCCCTGCTTCTCTTGATCCTATCCTTCTCCCTCTGAATCTCCTAATATCTTCTGAATCCCACCCTTTTAGCGTTTATCTTTTCAGCCATCTCTTTCGAGAACCCCATCTGTCTCTTTTCCCTCCTACTTTTACTCACTTGCTTGATGCAGAGGTTTGTAGCCTTCAATATGGCACTATTTAGCTTCATCCACTGTTCCTCCACCCCAGCTAGGTCATTGCTGTCTACCAGATTATCCCATAGGCATTCACCCATCTTTATAAAAGCTGCCCTCCTGAAATCCAGGACCCTCACCCTAATGTGATTCAATTGTGCAGCCATCTTTATATTAAACCACATTGTATGGTGATCACTGGTCCCCAGGTGACCACCCAACTTGACATCTGTCTACCTGTCTCTGTTTGTGAATACTAGGTCCAGTATAGCCCCATCACGAATGGGTTTGTTGACCAGTTGCTTGAAGAATGCCCCCTGTAGGGAGTCTAGAATGTCCCTGGTTCTAGTTGAAACTGCAGTTGGGAAGCTCCAGTCTACATCAGGCAAACTGAAGTCCCTCACCGGGAGCACCTCCACCCTTTCTGCCATTTTGGCAGTGGCTTCCAGCAGTACCCTATCTAACTACTTCCCCTGTGATGGAGGTGTGTAGATCACATCAGTACGAATAGTGACTCCATTCACCTTATCGAGGGTGACCCATAGCACCTCTGCCCCCCCCCCGTATTCCCTGTATCTCTGTTGCTTTTATGCTTTCCCTCACATAAAGCACCACACCCCCTCCTTTTTTCCCTATCCTGTCCTTCCTAAACAGAGTATAGCCTGGCATGGCCATGTCCCAGTCATGTTTTTAGTGTACCATGACTCTGTTATGGCCACAGTATCTAGGCTGGCTGCTGCCATGAAGACCTCTAGGTCCAGAACCTTATTTCTTAGACTTTTAGCATTCGCGCACATGACTTTCCAGACTGTTACCACTCTGATTAGTACCTCTCTTTTTTCCTTTTTGCCCTCCTTCCTTCCCCACTCTGTTTTTGATGCTATCTTTTCCATTCCCCTTCATTTCTATCTCCCTGATTCCTTTACTAATTTGCACTCTGTGGTACATTTCTCCCATCAGATTCTTCTTACTTCAGCCCGTGGGGAGGACAGATTCTGCCTTCCCAATGTCTTCCACCATCCTCCTAGTTTAAATGTTCATCGTAGTAATGTTTAAATTGTCCATGGAGAACAGCAGTTCCCTTCCCGGGTGGATGCAAGCCATCACCCTTGTAAAGGTTCGTATCCCTCTGGGTTGGACCCACTCCCCAATGTAGCTGAACCCTTCATCTCTGCACCATTCCTTCAGTCATGAGTTAAAGGTCTTGGTGCAGAGATCCCTCTCCTCCCCTCTGTCATAGACAGGTAATGTCTCTGTGAAAGCCACTGAACATACTACCTGCCTAAGACATCTCCCCAGCTCCTTGAACTCCCCCTGCACTATCCCAGCCCTGTCCCTAGCCGGGTCATTTGTTCCCAGGTGAATAATGACATCCAGATCTGCCTTCCTTCCTGCTGCCCTAATGATCTTCATGATCCTCTTCTCATCCTTCCTGGCCGTGTTGCCGCCTAGGCACCTAACCTCCCTCTACCCTATTCCTATTCCCAGATCTATCCCCCTCACAATCCAGTCCCCCACCAGAAGTTGCTTCTTCCTCCTTTGGGGTCCTCTACCACCCTTCTTGGGCCTCTGCTACAGAGGATCCCCACATCCTCCCCGTTCTCAACCACGGGTGCCTTCTGCTGGCAGTCTCACCCCATCAGAGTGTCATAGGAATTACTTAGTGGTACTGGTTGAGGAATGTGCCTCTGACCCACCCCCACCCTTCCAGAGCCCACCATAGTCCAGCCACCTCTCCTTCTAGGCAACCTCTGAGGCAGCGGTGTCAGACCTAGTGGCCCCTGGGCAGGGGAAGAGGCCTCCTGCATTCTAGTCAGCTCGGCCTGGAGTCTAGCAACTTCCTTCCTCCACCCAGAAAGGTTCATGCAGATGGGGTAACACTGCAGTCTCCAGAAGGTCTCTCCAAATACTTCTGCCCCTCAGCCACTGCACTGCACCACTCCCAGCATTCTGAATTCCCACCCTTCCCTGTATATTTTAGGAAATATTTATTTACCGTTATCCCAGATAGGGTGTTACCAGTTTTTCCCTTTTCACTGTTTATTTCCTTGAACACCTACCCTAGAGAGAGTGTTGCTCCCATTCCCTGTTTAGGCCTAGCCTTTACCTTACACCTCTCCCTTGTGTACCTTTACCCCTGATAGGGTATTTGCAGTTTTACCCATTTTACTATTTCTTAGTTCTCTTGAACACCTACCCTGTATAGTTTCACCTATTCTGTTTTGTCCTATAGTACCATTACCTTGCACCTGTCCTGTCAGTGAATGCAGCAACAGGAGCAATCGGGTACCTTACCTTAGTTGTCTGCAGAGCCCCCCCCCCCCCGGCTTTTCTGCATCCTCCTGCCGATGCCTAAGATGCCAGTCTTACACCTGATCCACTCCTTTGCCATTCCACTGAGACATGAACATGCAGGACATGTTAGAAGTGCTTCCTTTTATCCTCCTATTAGACCTGTCCACAAGCAGTTTAGGCTTCCGATTGGAGCAGAGGGTTGGGGGGGGCGGTGGTAGAGTTTAAGTCCAGGAAGCCCCATACACAGTCCAAAAGAGCTGCCCCATGCTGCTGCCAGATGAGCCCGACTGGCTCCAGTTTCCTGCTGCAGCTCATTTGTTTGCGCTCAAGTAATAATACGCCGGCTGAGTTCTAACGACATGCGCTCAGCATCACAGTCCCATCCAGATGCACCTTAGGCTCCCAACTGGAGTAGAGGGTCAGGGGGGCAGAGTTGTAAATCCAAGAAGCCCCACACAGTCCGAAAGAGCTGCCGATGTTGAGACAGCTCAGCTCCACAGGCAGGGGGAAAATGGGCAGACTTGGGCCAAGCATTCCTTATCTGCTAGCAAATTCTCTGTTTCTTGTGTATGTTTCAGCCACCACAGCTCCTGTCTATGTAATGCTATCATATGGGTTCTAGTGACAGGTAGAAACCATTCGGCCTGTTTGGTCTTGTGATTTATAAATGCCTTCAGAACCTCTTGGTAAAATTACAGCCTTATTGGGTATGTAACCTCCCAAGGTTGGGGGCTTACCTTTGGGTCCCCCCAGGACATAGAGTACCCAGATGCCACCATCTGAACTCTTCATTTGGTCCCAACCCAGGATTTGTGCTGCAAGGGGGACCAGGCGACAGGAGGAGGCTGCAGATTGGGGCAGGGTGACGAAGTGCTATTGAGGGTGCCCATGGATTGCAGTCACTAAGTCATATGATGGGGAGCAGTCTTGCGGTCTGCTGCTGTTTCGGAGTTTTGTTGGTAAGCAGCCAGTGTTGCCTCTGTGGGACTGGGAACTGTAAACCAACATGGCTGCAGTCATGCAGGGAAATCCCTGAACCCAGTGGCAGATGGGGACAGGCTTTGGGTTGTTGGTTAGCCAATCGAACAGCAAGGAGTTGAGAACTGTGTACTGTGAAGCCCAAAGCAACTTTCTGGGTTTTAGGAGAGAGAGGGCGCATGATGCATTCTGACTGAGGGCTGACAGCCAGTTGGGAGGAAGAGGAGTCTCCTGATCAAGGCATGCCCATAGCATGTTGCCTGCATGAGGAGGGTTTGCCTGGGAATGGACAACCAGTGATTATCAAAGAGTCTTCACATGGTCCACTCTCCTTGCGGGGAATGACCAGTCGGAGCCCTGTCCCTGCGGAATGATGTGATTGCAGATAGTTTGTGCCTGCCAGTGGAACATTCATTCTGGTTTACAGTCTTGTGCCCCTCCTAGTGGAACTCTTCTACATGAATGGGGGAGACTCTGCAGCTTGTAACTGGGGCTGTGAGGGCTGTCAAGATGCTGATTATAGCGCCCATTGCCATGCCAGTCCCACATTTTCAGGGCTGCCTTGCTCCTTTCTCCATGTGGCCGCAGTTCTTACAACATTGCAGTCTCAGAGGGAAAGGACTGCAACACTGTTATGCATAGCTCAGTGGGCAAAACAGCTGATCTGGTGGTTGTTACCACCTTGCACTTGTTATCTGTAGCTGCATCACGAGACCCCTAATCCGTAGACACATTATTTTATATATATATACATACTTATATATCTATACCGTGTGTTTGTGTGTCTATCTCTATATATATATATATATATATATATATATATATATATATATATATATAAAAACTTCTAGCCGTAATCTCAACCCCCCCCCCCCACAGTCTCCTGTTCGAGCACCTCGGATGTTTTGCTCAGGAAATGGGCTGGGCATTAGGGTTGACAACCCCAAGGAAGACCCCACCACTGATTCGCCAAGACTCTGGAGACCCAAAACCTTAATGTTTTTTCCTTTTGTTGCCTGGGGTAGGTGATATGTTAGTGGTGGAAATCCTAACACCACATTTCCCTACTTTTGTGGCATTAACTTAAGTCTAACTGGTACATTAACGCAGTTTTTTGCAAAAAATGTCCTTTCTTTTTTAAATAGTGGAATCGTATCCTCATTCACGAAGGCTCTGTCTGCCGACAGCTGTCTGTGCTCCTTGCCTCTCAATAAATGGGAACATTGTCGGCTGTGCTTTTTGGTTTGACTGTATTTGTAAAGGGCAGGAGGCACCGGGCTGCGGTCAACACAAGTACTTCCTTGTTGTGGTGCAACCTTTAATTTTTTTTAAATCCTCTGCAACTGTTCCAGCTTTAGAAGACTCGCAGGTGGAGTCTGGCAACATATCATCAAGTGACACATCACTGTGGCAGTGCTTGATCTTGTCTCACATTCTCATGGTCCAAGTCTGAATTCTGCAGTTCTAATGCTGCAGCAGATGGTTTCTGCAAAGAAGTATTGCCATGCCTCACTTTCCCACTTTAAAAGGGACAGGACATTTGTGCTAATTGGCAACAGTAATGTTCCTGTTTAAAGAAATAAAAATAATACCTCCCTATTATTTTTGTCAGTACCTTTGGGTTTCTGCCAGTTACCCTTCCCCTATGCTCCCTTGCTATTAGATATGTATCTTATTGTTTTGCTCATCGCTTTCTGCTCACATCTTTGCTAAATTCACTGTCCTGTTTATAATCTGCACCCCTTTGGTTTCTATTGCAAATTTTATTGTTGTGCACAGAAATGTATTGCTGTGGTTATTATGTTGCTTCTATGTTGTTAACATTGTCTGCACTGTAGTGGTCTAAACTGGTTGTACTCTGCCAGGTCGTGCCTGAAAATAGGCAAATGCTTGCCTAGTGCACCTTACCTGGTGAACAAAAAACTAAATAAATAAATGATCTGTGTTTAATGGTACCTGAATAAACACTGATGTGAAAATACTGTGTTTTCGATTGTTTTCTTTTTATGGACAGCATTCCCACAGTTCTCTTCACAGCATCAGCAGTCTGGTAGTGTAGTTTTTTTTTAATTTTTTTTATAGCATGGTTTCCACAGAATGCTGAGCATGCGCTGTTGACCTGTCAGAACCATGTTTACACTTCAGTACACAAACCACGACATAGTTCTCCAGAACAGTGGTTCCACGAAGACGACTGTAACAGAATGTTGCCCATAAGAACAAAACAATACAAAATACAGTTTTTCACATTGCTTTTTATTCATGTACCATTAAATATGAATCATTTAGGGGAATTAATATAGTTTCTGAAAACAGGAACATATAAACAGGTACCAGTTAGAAATAATTTCCGTCCCTCTTTAAATGTGCTTACATTCATTTCCCAATTACTCCTCACATCCTTTCCCATTTTTTTTTTTTATGCTGGGGGTGGGGGGGTGTTTTTCCTGTACACCTTTATACTCTCAATATCTTAAGTGTTTGTTTTGGCTAGCGATGGAGTGAGGATTCTTGCTCTCTGACCTAACCACGTGTATTAAGTTCTGAAACATGGGACAGGCATCTAATATATGCACTGCTAGAGCCTTCTGTGTTTTTTATTCTTTACAGATTAAGCAGCTAAGCATGGAAATACAGAAGAATCCATCCCCAGGCAATGCAGATCCTTGCAGAGAGGAATTATATGATTGTGTCTACAGAGCCGGAACCTATGCAGGCTTCCCCGGATACCTGGACCCCTCTGCAGTCAGCCGGCTGGCGAAGACTGGCCTCTATTATACTGGCTCTGGGAGGGAGCTGAGGTGCTGTATGTGTGGCAGCAGCATCAGACACTGGGATTCTGAATTGTCTGCTATTGAGCAGCACAACAGGCTTTATCCTGGCTGTGAGCTTTCCAGAACACAGCTGCACAGCACAGGGGATGGGGCTTTGGATACTGTTCAGTCAGCTCAAGTGAAGAGGCACTGGCAGAGCCACGACCGGCAGTTGGATTCAGCAGCTACATCCGAACTGAGCCGTCAAGGCACTGGAGTGGAAGATTCACATCTTACACAGAGGTCGGCTATGTACGGGGACAACAGGGCGAATGTCAATGTATACAAGCCCGCAATGCGGAGTGAGGTGAGGAGGATGGAGACATTCCAGGGGTGGCCTCGCGAAGCCCCAGTCTCCACCTCTGACCTTGCCAGGGCTGGGTTATTTTTTCTGGGTCATGGAGACCGTGTGCAGTGCTTTTGCTGTGGTGGTATTCTGGTGCATTGGGAAGCTGGGGACAGGCCCCTGCTTGAACACCAAAGGCATTTCCCCACCTGCGACTTCCTGCTAGGAAAAGAAGTTGGAAACGTCCCAATCTCTCGGCCCCTGGGTCTGATGGATTCTGTGGATGGGCAGCTACTTAGCCAGCTTCAGAGAATGACCGTGGATGAGGCAGCGCAGAGCAGCCATCCAGCTTACCCAGAGATGGAGGCAGAAGATATGCGAGCGACCACTTTCAGCAACTGGCCACAGTATGCAGCAGTACAGCCGGAGCAGCTAGCCAGGGCTGGGTTCTTCTATACAGGTAAGTAACCACTGCCATATTTAATTATGGGATACATATTTCAGTATTGTCTTTTGGGGTGATATTGATGTGGTGGGCTATGTTTTAGGGAGAGTGCATGTATCTGCATATTAATTACCTTAAAGCATTTTACTGATATTCAGGAAAATGTAGAAATATAACATTAAGACGCATTTTGCCTTAAGTTTCCTTAAGTTCTACTATTAATGCCCCAAATTCTTTATTACGGAGGATAGTTGCATGAAAAACATTCTCTTTGTCCCCATAGACTTCATACCGCCCATATCCTAGCCTCCTGTTTCTCCCTGCTCAAGTTACAATCCTCTGTCACATCACTATTTGTTGCTGGGGAGGCGATGAGCACAAAACCCATGTCCTGTATTTTCTGTTATTTCTTTCCCCCTTTTTTCTTTATTAATGAGGACAGCTGGATAAAAACAGGGTTGCTGTCTCCTAGGCTTTTTGTGTCCTGGTAGCTTGACTACACCTAACGTCATAATCCCCTGTTTATAACATGATGATTATCTCCACAGCAACAAACAGATTGTGACGTCCTAACCTGAATTGTGATGCCAGGTGTAGACAGGCTGCTAGAGCAGATACCGTAGGGATACCGCTGTCATGCAAGATCCCCAAGTCATAGTGAAATAGGGTTAAAAATTACAGAAAAAAATACATAACATAAACTGAATTGTGTCTGAATATTTTTTTTTTTTTTTTTTCAAAGTAGCCCCAATGATGTCAGGGGGCTCTTTAAAGGTATACGATGAAAGTGTAAAAGGTTGAAAATGGCACAGAACATAATGAAATAGACTGAAAAGCAACCACAATTTAGAAATCCGCAAAATGTTTTCCTAAATTTTTTTTAACTGTTTGTTCTTCATATATTAATATAAGATGTGTAACACTGCTATATAATTATCAGCTCTTTAAATAAATACATACATACATATGTATCTAGTAAAATAAAATACTTGAAATGTGAATATTTACCTCTGTGTTTATCAAGAGCTGTAGTTGCTTTATGAGCAACTGTGAAAACATAATATTTAGACACAATCCCCCCCCATTTGTGCTGATTTTCATTTATATGAGCAGGGCACATTTCCACCTCTCCAGACTGGACGTGCTTTATCACAGAGCTATATGGTTTATAACTGGTCAGCATTCTAGAACGCACCATTGTTTATCATATGCGCCCTTTAATTTGACCTTACAAAGCAGTAGCAGGATGAGCAACTGGTGTCTTTTGGTCCTACAAAGCTATTTGAATGCAACCTACCTTTGTACATCTCTAGGATCTTTAAGAAAGAGTGTAGCACATAGGTGTTGAGAAATGTATCCCTGTTGTAATTTGAAATTCCCAGATTCTGTTCTCACACTGGCAAAAATGCATTTTGTTGACATTCTCCAATGTGATACAAGAAACTACAGCGTAGCCTTAAAGCAGCAGTGCAACAAATCTGGGCAAAAAATTGACCCTACCTTTTTCACTTTAAAGAGACCCTGGCACTACTTTGAAAAATAAAAACAACAACATTATTTTAGACACAATTCAGTTTATAGTACACATTTTTTCTGTAATTTACACAGTTCAGTTTATATTACATATTTTTTTCTGTAATTCTTACCCGTTTTTTTTATGACTTGGGGATTTTGCATGACAGCAGTATCTCTTACTGTATCTGTTCTGGCTGCCTGTCTACACCTGACATCACAATTGACATCACAATCTGTTGCTGTGGAAATAATCATGCTGTAATAAACAGGGGATTACAATGTCTGGTGTAGCCAAGCTACCAAGACAGAAACAGTCTAAGGGACTATGATCTTGTTTCCATCCAGCTGATCTCGGTAATGTAGAAAAAAGGGGGAAATAATTTCAGAAAATATATGAAATATAAATTGAACTGTCTAAATCTTACATATTTCAAAGTTTTTCAAACTGTGTCAGGGCTTCTTTAAAGAGTCCAAGCATCTTTCACTTTTACTTGGTTGTAAAGTTTTCTAGTTCTGCCAAAATTTTAATATTTTATAAATGTTTTACTTGAGGGTTTTTTTCGCTGTAAAAAAGACGGCCACCACATTTGGCTTAGAAATAACATTGCAGACTTACTTGACGGAGGGTTAGGATCGAGAAAATTAAAAAAAACTCATGGTGTGCAGTGTAGGAAGTATCTAGAAAAATAGATTTGATAGGTATGCTAATATTTTTAATAAATGTAGCTGAAACTAGCTTTTTGGAAAATCATTTTTTGTTGCATTACTACTGTAGACTGAGAATCAAGGTAAGCTATGAAGTTTTTCAAGCATTGATTGTCAAGCACTGTATTGACACTAGTAATTGTAAATGTAACCCCCATGCCACTTATAGCAAGTAGGACACCCCCATAAAATCTGGCACTAGTACCCACATATGGCATACCTTTACTTTTAGCAGAAACTTCAAAGGCTGGTACCACCCTTGGCATTAGGATGTATACCAGGCTGATTTCTAGAGGAAGAGGGTTGGGGGTACAAGAACAAAACACATGAACCTTTTGTCAAATTACAACCCAGGTCCAGGGTAGAGGTTGCTAGGCGTGTGCTAGATCTAAACTGCTGAGGGGGCCCCAGTAATTCCAACACCAGAAGCAAGAATCATAATGTCCAGAACAGGAACTGGGATTGTGCAATATGGCTTTATTTTACAGATGGCAAACTCCAAAGCAAAAGTAGACCCCCATGGGTTGGTCAAGGCAAAAACAGCTACAACAGTCCCGAACTCTCCTTGCATGCAGTACAGTTCGAGAAACAAAAACATCTTCATATTCCCAAATTGGTGTACATACATTGTCTAGCCACACACCTGAACATTTCACTCGGAATGGCACCAATTCAGGGGTAGTACCATTAAGGATGTGGGACATGACCTATTTTCCCATCTGGATGCACCATAGGAACATTGCAGAATGTCTCTTGGCCTGACTTGTCCACAACTCTCACTGCATCGATCAACAACGTCTTGCCATGCTTCCAGAATTGCAGTCTTTCATTACACACTTTAATTTGGACCCACTTGTTTACTCTAGGGTGCAGGTTGGCACAAGCTTCCTCCCACAACAATTTCTTCCTGTATTTGGTGAGAGAAGAAAGGGTACGAATGTCCACACTTGGCCATAGCTCGTCTATGAACAGTTCTCTCCTCTTTGCTGCTTTTGACCAACTCCAATCCAGAAGCACGGCTTGGGGGTGACCAGTCCTGGTTGAGCCAGAAAAACAAAAAGATCTTGCCATTCCCAAATTGGTGTACATACATGGTCTAGCCACACACCCGACATTTCACTCTCTTGGGTGAACAGCAAACATTTTCTTCACACACGTGGGTGAACTAGGCACTTCCTCCACTCACTTGGGTGGACGTTAAATACTTCTTAACACACTGGGGTGAACATGAAGCACTTTTCCCAGAGCAGCTGTACACAGGAAACGGTTATGCTGCTGAGAGAGTTCCAAACGACATAATCATTTTTCTCTCAGGCTAGCTAAGTAAACAATGATGTATTGGTTTGAAGGTGGAAGGGTGAGGGGGGGAAAGAGGAGGAGGTTTTTCACTGAGAGGGTGGTGGACCCTTGAAATGCACTGCCTGGCGAGCTGGTTCAGAGATCCACAGTGGAGGGCTTCAAGAGAGGGTGGGACAGACACAGAAAGTGGATGTATCAGATGATGACCTGTCCCAGGGGGTGGGGATGGATGATAGGGGTTTCTGGAACACAGTGGGGGGGAGGGCCTCGGCACCCAACTAGAGATCTGAGGTTCGAGCAGACTCGATAGACCGTAAGGCCTAATCTGCTGGCAAATAGTATGTTAGTATTGTGTAAGACACCCCTAATGAGCTCCCTACCAGCTGCCTGCTGCCTGCTACCTGCTTTTTTTTTCTTCTATTTCTGTATAATCATGTCTATTTATTATCTGTACATAAAAGTGTTATTCTTGACCTTGTGTAACACAGGTCCACCTTGTAAATCAGCTTGCTCAATGGTGTTCGGCTGGATAAATAAAGACTTGATTGATTGATTGCTTAACACTAACTGTTAGGATTCTAGTTACCCAAGGGGGACTGGGTGGTAACATAAATAATGTCTGTCAGTATGTTATATTATTATATATTGTTATTACTGTTGTCGCAGTGGATATTTTTAAGGTTCCTGTCATCATAGTGGAATACTGAACCAATCAGGGAGCAGCTTTCACAATGCTGATGACATCATAATGACTAGTGTAACACTGAAGCCAGCTGTGAAAATCAAAGAAAAACAGCTAAATCTTCTAGCAAACTGTAAATTTAAAAGCTATAACTTATAAACTACTGGTGTGTGTGTTTGTGTATGTGTGTGTGTGTGTGTGTGTGTATGTATGTGTATATATATATATATATATAAAATAGTGGCGCAGTTGCGCCACTATAGTTAGGGTTCAGTGGTCATTTACATACTAAAGTCAAAAGTTGGGCATTAATAACTTTGGACCTGTTCAACGGATTTGCCTGAAATTTGGTACGTGCGGTGGGGCATGGTAGATCTATTGATTTGCCAAATTGCGTTTCGGTCAGACTTACGGTCTTTGTTTGCGAAAGCGCTGAAAATTACAAAATTATCCGTTTTTGGAGGCAACTTTTGGAATTTTGGACGTGGCCCTGCATGCCCGTTGTGTGGCGTGCCACTCTGCAAGATGGCTTGTTTGAAAGAGGTTTGGTGGCCGAACATGCCGCTGTTCGTTTGGTGAAAAAATATTAAGACATTCAAAAGTTATGCCACTTTTAAGTTCCCATTATAAGTCAGTGGGAAAATTTATATGTATGTTTTGCGAAAAAAAAATGGGGTTCTGACCATCTGGTCCCGCCTGGCGATACAAGAATTTGCAGCCTCGTGGTTCAAGAATCTTTGTCCGCAAGGATTTTTAAAATTCTTTGATTGCGAGGTCCGCCATCTTGTTTTCAGTTTTCCGATTGGAAAAGCACAAATATCTCGGCTCAGGGGTCACTTCTGAAGTAAAACTTTTATGGGTTTTACTCAAGGGACTCCAATCTATCGAGCCATGGCTTTGGTTTTACCTAAATTGGTCAAAAAATAGTTTTGAGCTTTTGAAATCTTCATTCGCGGCTCACTAACGATCTTTGATTGCGAGCCTGCAAAATCTTTGATCGCGAGATTCTTTGATCACGATTGTGCATCGCGAGCAAGGGATGAGGTGGCCAGATTTTTATATTGGTTTCTGTAGCCCAGGGGTGCCCTAGAAAGTAATATGAGAGTGGGTTTTGCTCAGGGGGCTTCGTTCTGCCCTATGTGAATAACAAAATATACGCTTTTGATTATCCCTGGTAGTCTAGCGCCCTCCCCGATCATGATATAATACACATAAAGATCTCTGTACCCTGGTAGTCTAGTGGCCCCCACAATGTGTATTTATTTATTTATATTTGTTGTTTTATCCCTGGTAGTCTAGTGCCCCCCCATCTGTATTAAATGGTAGTATTATTTATATCCCTGGTAGTCTAGCGTCCCCCATCATTATGAAAAGATAACCGTTTCATATTTCCTGGTAATCTAGGGGCCCCACCCACCCTGCCAGCCACCCAGCACCCTCCACCCTTCCCCAGCCGGCTGGCACAGTCCACCTCTCAACTCCACGGCCAACCGCTGACTGTATTAGCGCTAATTCAAAGAGGTGCTCTGAAATTATTTCTGAGTGCCTGTTTGAATTAGTGCTCACGTACACATACAGTCGTGCGCTGGCTGTGGAGGTGACAGGGTTATGCCATGCCGGTTGGGGAAGGTTGAGGTTGCTTGGTGGCTGGCATGGGTGGGGGGCCACTAGACTACCAGGAAATATGAAACGTTATCTTTTTTCATAATGATGGAGGGGGGTGCTAGACTCACCGGGATATGAATAATACTCATTTAATACGGATCAGGGGCAACTAGACTACCAGGGATAAAATATCAAATATAAATAAATACACATGGGGGGGGGCACTAGACTACCAGAGATACAGAGATCTTAATGTATATTACCATGATCGGGGGGAGAGGGCCGCTAGACTACCAGGTATAATGAAAACTTATGGTTTTTTTTATTTACATAGGGCAGACCGAAGCCCCCTGAGCAAAACCCACCCTCAAATTACTTTCTAGGGCACCCCTGGGCTACAAAAATCTCTTTTAAAATCTGGCCATCTCGTCCCTTGCTCTTTGTTCGCGAAGCGAGCAATTTCTTTGACCGCGAGCCTGCAAATTGTTTGATCGCGAGATTCTTGATCGTGATCGTGCATCGCAAGCGAGTGATGAGATGGCCTGATTAAAAAATCAATTTTCTCAGTGTAGGGGCATGCTAGGAAGACAAATGAGGGTGGGTTTTACTCAGGGGGCTTTGTTCTGATGAACCATGGCGGTGGTTTACCACAATTCTGTAAATTTTTTACATTTGAACACTTTTTATTCTTTGATCGCGAGATTCTTTGATCGCGATCGTGAGACGAGATGGCCAGATAAAAAAAATCTATTTTCTCAGCCCAGGGGTATCCTAGGAAGACAAAAGGAGAGTGGGTTTTACTCAGGGGGCTTTGTTTTGTTGAACCATGGTGGTGGTATACCTCAATTCCATCAATTTTTTGAATTATTATATTTTTAATTCTTTGTTCGTGACTGCAAATTCTTTGATTGCGAGCCTGCAAATTCTTTGATTGTGAGCTTCTTTGATCGCCATCTTTGATTGCAAGAGCAGGACAAGATGGTCAGATTTTTTATAATGGAATAGATAGGGAATTTTTACCAATCTTTAACATTGAATGTCTTGGAAACGGTTTGCTCTTTTTACTTGAAATTTGGAGGGTGTTTATGTCATGTCCTGTAGATGTGAATTATGGTGCTTACATGTCAGAGAAAATTTGTTTTGCGGAGATATTGCATGACGTACTTTACGTGTTGCGGACAGTGTTTTGCTTGTGGTGGTGGCTTGAAATTGAAAGAATACATAGCCTTAGTGTCATGAATGTAGTTTTCAGTCGTTGTGTGTTAAATGTCAACAGGTGCGGAACTGTGCCAGTCTGACGAATGAAAATCTCATACATTAAAATGTTATATCTCGGGCACGGTTTGGTCTTTTCACTTGAAATTTGGAGGCTGTTGACGGCATGTTCTGTGGATGTAAATTACAGTGTTTCTGTGTAGGAAAGATTTTTTTGGCGGAGATATGGCGTGGCACAATTTACGTTCTGCGGACAGCATTTTGCTTGTGGTGGTGGGTTGAAATTGATAGGATACCTAGCCTTAGTGTCATGGATGTAGTTTTAAGTCGTTGTGTGTATTAAGTGTGAACAGGTGCAGAACTGTGCCACTCTGACGAATGAAAGTTTCCAATTTTGACATGTCATATTTTGGACACGGTTTGGTCTTTTCACTTCAAATTTGGAGGGTGTTGGCGGCATGTCCTGTAGATGTTAATAGAGGTGTTTACGTGTTGGACAATGTATTTTTTGCTGAGATATTGTGTGGCACAGTTTATGTTTTGTGGACAGCGTTTTTCTATTCTACTAAGTTAACATTTGTTTGGCTGTCTTTGCTGTTGTGAATGTACTTTTTAATCATTAGCAGTGTAATGTGGCCCACTAACTTGTGCAACTTTGTACTTTTCTATTCTTTCTTAAAAAGTAAGGAACTTCTATGCAGAAAACTTTGTTAATGCATCAGTTAGGGTTCTTCTATAGCGAAAAAAGCGAGGAAATTCGATTTAGGGTTCCACCCCCATCCGCCCGACCAACAGACATTGGGGTGTGCGTTGGGGTCGATCGACCTAAGTCTCGCCCATTCTGCTACACTGCACCACCTCAGCTTGTTTACACATGGGATGGGGGTGAGAGTTGAAGCCGATGACCCAGCGCACCCGATGCCTGTTGGTCAGGGTGGGGTGGGGTGGAGTGCAGGGGTGGGAACCCTAAATGAATTCCTTGCTTTTCACTGTAGAAGAACCCCAACTGGATGCATTAACAACGTTTTTGGCATAGAATATATGTGTGTGTGTGTGTGTGTGTGTGTGTATATGTGTGTATATATATATATATATATACACACACACACACAGTAACCTGACTCGAAATAGGTGATTTATCAGCACTTGTGAGTGGGCAGGAATTTCATGACTCACTCATGGCTCTGCCACTCATGAGTTATGGTCCTGCCCACTTACAGCTGAAGATAAACTACATATTTTCAGTCAGTCCATTGCTCATTGCCTCAATCTTTGGCTGTTCTTTTCACATGATTTATTGAAACATATGTAACTTCACATGTTGTACTGTACTTGTGTGCTGTTCTCGCCCCCTGGAACCCCTTGAAAAAAGCTGTGCTCAATGGAGTTTATTCTAATAAAACAAATGAATACAAACGATTACTAAGGAGACTTGTATGAAACCCGGATCCTTGCGCCTTGGGCGGATCTGATCTAGGTGCATAGTCCTTCCCACCTGAGGTCATCATCCTCTGTGTGTGACATCACAGTAACTTCCGTGGCAACAAGTGGTGATTTCACAAGCAGTGACTATAATGTCAGGTTTGGAATAAGCCGCAGGTCTAGCAAAACTCTGGGGAAAAGATCCTGTTTTTATGCTAATGTCCTTAGTAAAAAAAAAAACATTTGAGAGATGAGAGCTATAAAAATGTAAGAAATATACATAGAGCATACTCTAAAAATTATGTTTTTCAATATTTTCCTGGATGAGTCAGTTGTTCTAATTTTACCAGGTCTTTCTTATAGTACGTTGTCCTGTTTTTTTTTTTTCTTCTCATAAAGGTGTTTATCCTCCGTTGGCAGACCTGGCAGCTAGTCATCCTTGTCCCCCTGCACCGCGACTGTCTCGTGCCTCTCTCTGGTTGGGAGTTTAGTTCCCCCATGGATCCCCCACTCCCAGGCCAGGGAGGAGGGTCATCCTGCGCGCCCACCCCCACCCGGCGCACACATCCAGAATTCGCTCTGGAGTGGCTGGGTGGATCTTGGAGACAAAGGCAAGGCTTCACAAAGCCAATCCTCAGTTTTCCACTTTTTCTGGTCCCTTTCCTGTGCTACAGGCCCAGGATATGCGCATGGAGGCACACACATCCTCTGCTGCTGCAGCCCATCCGTTCAAGTCATTCAAGCCTGCACTGCCACCGGGACTCCACGCGGTGGCAGTGTTGAGCCAAGACGTCTGGCCTCACCTCTCTGGGACAGGAGAGCATAGAAACATCATTTGACAGCAGATAAGGACCACTTGGCCCACCTAGTCTGCCCATTTTCCCTACCTACTGTAACACAGCAGACCTTACTTGATCGCCAGCATTACCCCCTTTCCTTACTACTACGGCTTCCTTTTGCCTATCCCATGCCTTCTTAAATCCCATTACAGTTTTGGCCCCCACCACCTCTGCTGGGAGGCTGTTCCAGGTATCCACTACTCTTTCTGTGAAGAAGTACTCCCTCACGTTTCCCCTGAGTCCCCCCCCTCCAGCTTCATAGCATGACCCCTTGTTCTTGAGCATCTTTTACTCTAAAAAAGCTTCCTTCTTGAACCTTATTTAGACCTTTGAGGTATTTGAAAGTCTCTTATCATATTCCTTTTCTCTTTTCCTCTCCCTCTCCCTCTCTCTTTCCTTTCCTCCAGGGTATACATATTGAGGTCCTTCAGTCTCTCTTCATAAGGCTTATGATGCAGGCCCTGAAACATTTTGTTGCTCTCCTCTGGACCACCTCAACTTTCTGTGTCCTTCCTGAGATGTGGTTTCCAGAAATGGACACAGTACTCTAATTGAGGCCTTACCAGTTATTTTATACAGCGGCATCACCACCTCCCTCTTTCTGCTGGCGATACCCCTCAGTATGCCCCCTAGCATCCCACTGGCTCTCCCAACTGCCTTGTCACACTGTCTGGCCCCATTTTAGGTAATCAGATATGATTACCCCAGGTCTCTTTCCTGTTTGGTGGTCACCAGTATCACTCCCCATTTTATTATTCACCCCTGTTTTTCTGCACCCCCAGTGCATGATTTTGCACTTCGTCACGTTGAAATTTAGTTGCCACAGTCGTGACCACTCCTCAAGCTTTCTTGGATCCCTCTTCCTTTTTTCCACCCTTGCAGATCTTATTGTCATCAGTAAAAAGGCATACCTTCCCTTCTAGTCCCTCTGCAATGTCACTAATAAAAACATTAAAGAGGACTGGTCCTAGAACTGATCCTTGTGGCAAACCACTAGTCATGCTTCCTTCCTGAGAGTGAACTCCGTTTACCACCACCCCCCTGTCTCCTATCCCCCAACCAATTTCTTACCCAGTTCACTGCCTTTGGACCCACTCCTAGGCTACCCAGCTTATTTATGAGTCTCCTATGTTGAATATTGTCGAAGGCCTTACTTAAATCTAGGTAGGCCACATCCACTACTCCACCCTGATCTACTTCCCTGGTCACCCAGTCAAAGAAATCTATCAGATTTGTTTGACATGACCTCCCCCCTTGTGAATCCATGCTGCTTCAGATCTTTAAGCCACAGGATTCAAGGTGTTCCACAATCCTTTCCTTCAGTAGTGATTCCACTAATTTCCCTGCCACTGAAGTCAGGCTGACTGGTCTGTAGTTGCCCACCTCCTGTTTGCTACCACTTTTGTGAAGTGGGACTACATCCGCCCTCCTCCATTCCTCCAGTACCACTCCCATCTCCAGTGAGTGATTGAACAGGACTGTCAGACTGATGTGATGTGTGGGACCACAGTCCCTGGGACACTCGATTCTCTCCCTCACCGCCGACCCCTGGCGACCTGTGCTCATTCCTGAACACAGGTCGCAGGAATGGCAGGAGGTAAGGCGTTCAACACCATAGCCCTCCACAGCACTGGGCTGGCATTGTACATTCTCCTATTATTGATTCTCTCTCAGTTTCAAGTAATGCAGTGCTCCTTGTGCGTCTTCCAAAAAGCACCCAATTCGGTGGTGCTGGTTGGTGGAATTGTTCCACTACATGAGACACCCGGGATCGATACTCGCTCCTGACTTTCTCACCTCGACCAGTGGGCAGGCATCATGCACCGACTCCCAGGGGAAGGTACTGAGCATACCGCTCTTTGAGTACTACCTGCAGGTGGAGAAGTAGGATGGCCATGGCACTCTGGGTGATCACGCAGTGTTGGCAGCTCCCTGCCTACAGGTTGGTGCTGTGGACGCTTATTGGCTGCATGCAAGGAAGTGGTAAGGCTTCGAACAGAAAATCCTTGAAGCGAGCAACATGATAGCGTGTATGGGCTTTGCTCTCCACTACCAGCTACTCCAACGCTGCAGAGTGCGTCTCCCATTACGTTAGCTGAAGTAGTGGGAGTGATGCCACCAAGGAAGGTAAGCTGTGAGGCGTCAGGTTGCAAAGGTAAATGCTGGGCATGTGGAGGAATGGGGCTGAGCCTGACCAGAGGGACTCCGAAGCTGCACCGAGAGGGTTAAAAGGTAAATGGAAAAAATTAAAGCCCTGGACCTGCCCCCAACTGACCTCACTATTGCTTCGCTTGTGACATCACAGTCTGTTGACATGGTAAGCAGTATGATGTCATGAACAAGAGGACTGTGACGTCAACTGAAGACAGCCAAATGCTTTTACATGACTTAGCCAATGGGCTACCAAGATGCACTCTAAAGCTGGGAAAGGAAATTTGATCATTTAAAAATGGTTTTCATTCAAAATGTGTTAACCGGGCGTGGTATACTGAGACAGAGCTTGTTTCCAGGTGTGATTTGGGATCCTCTAGTAGACCGTAATAACTCAAAACATTGTATTTATGAACTGACGTACTGAATTAGATACCTGCTTTTTAAAGTGAGTGTGGGGCTGCCCCTGATTTGAACTTTGTGTGCCCAAGTAACATTTTCACTTACATGAATTTTGTATTTAGGTGTTTGATTCTGCCAGCCTCCCCACCCCAACTCACACACACCATGCTGACATTTAATGAAGCCCGCCTTTCCAGGTGGCCACCCCAGATCCTCCACAGATGACATCACCAACAGAGGTCAGCCATGGACAATTCAGTAGTTACAAACTGTGTATCAGAGCTATTTCCAGCTCCAGTCTGACAGTCACCCCTTCCATTTCCCTCTCAAAACTAGGTATAGCTGGTGCAACCTACACTTAGTCGCGGGAGGGTGGCGGAACTGGTAACTGTCACACTGGAGCCACATAGAGCTCTGACGTAGCATTTGAGCTAATTGAATCCCCTACAGCTGACCCCCATTGCTGCCTTTGACCACAGCGGATTCAGGATACCACCCAGAACATCATTTTCTTGCAGCTAGCCATACAGTGAGTAAGTGGCTCTGGTGGGATTTGAACTTGGGTCTCCTGGTTCACAAGCCTGTGCACTAACCACTGCCCCACACTGTCTCATATCGCTTTAGAATGTTCTTCTTATATGGTGAACATTGTAATCCCAGGGTAAGATGCTTTGGTGTTTGCCACTTTGCCATGGGAAACAAATAGTCTTAATGGGTGATTTAATACATCAGGGAGAGCAGCCAGATGGTTTATTTGTGTAACAAATACAAGATATCACCAAGTAACAAACACACTGATGTAGATAAAATAGCAGGGAGAAACTTTCTACATGAGTAGTTGTCAGTCAACTTTAAGTGGATTTTTAAACACACTGTATAAAACATTATGTCTCACAGCATACATACACATCATTGCTTATAAGACAGGACAGAATTGAGGGGTCTAGATTCCCTTCAGACCTTAAATTACTGTTTGTGTGTCTTAACTGGACATTTTTCTGCCTAAACAAGGTGTTTCATTAACACAGTGGCCCACTTTAGGGTGTGCAGTAAGACAGAACTTACTTGACTTCCTGGGCAGTTGAAGGCACTTAGCAGCACCTCGTACCTCACAGTGCCCCTGGGGCTTGCAGTAAGATCTGTCTTACTGCATACCCTGTAGTGGATTATTGCTTACAGAATACACTGAAGGGAAGTAGAACGGTATTGAAAGTTTACTGCATCAGGGGATTCTTTAGAACAGTTACCTAAGAGGGGACTTCTGTACAATGTTACAAGGGGACTCCCTTGTCTTAGTCACACCCTAAAGTAACGTGGTCATATGTTTACCAGCAGAGCATTATTTAAAGAGTGAGTACAGCCAGGAACAGCAGAAAGAACATGTAAAATCATTTTTATCATGATTTTTGCCCCTCCCAAGGCATGTTCTCCTTACCCCTCTGTTGAGTCGGCTAGCAACCTCACAGCACCATCTACCACTCCCCATGCTATTGAATTAGCAGGGATCCACATGGTGCAGAGTCTAGAGTGCCTGTCAGCATCATATAGACAGTCCTCTGCTGGAGAGTTTTGTTTTCGTTTTCTTCTGCAGTCCCTCCCTCGATGCTGGGGAATGCCTCGAAGAGCCACGTACACAGCGACCTCCCTGCGGAGAAGTATAGTAAGGCACACCAGCCAACCCCAGAGATTACTGTGGCAGTGTAACCAAGCACCATTCCCACCCTGGCTGGAAGTACTTCCCTGTGGCACCACTGCCTCGCCCCCCCCCAAAAAAAAAAACTCCCCGGTCTGCTTCCAAACCCCAGTTGCTGGTAGGGGAGCACAGTGTGCCATCCATTGGGCCGTCAGGGAATGTCCAGGACAAAAAAAAAACTCCGATTAGCACTTTTAGTGAAAAACTTGCATTTTACCTTAGAGTACTTTATATGTATCTAGTTGACCCTGCCACCCCTCCATCCCGACATCTTATGGCAAGCCCCACCAGGGGCACATCCCAGAATTTCCCACAGCTGAGGTCACAGTTGGGGAATCTGCGGGGGAACTCTATTTACAAGTTGCAGTAATCAGACCTATTAATTGTTCTGCTTTGCTGGACGTTATTTCTGCTGCCCCACTGAGACTTAAGTAATTTTTATTCAGGAAAGGTACACTAAACTGAAGCTTATTTCTAGCTGTGACCGTAGGTGCCGGAACCGGGGGGTGAAAGGGGCAGTAGCCACTCCACTTTTTATTTCTGTATGGCAAAAACTAGTATAGAAAAAGTGCCCTTTGTACCCTAATAAGTGCAATTTTGATTCTCAGTCCCCTCAGCTTTTACCATCTTCCTGCACCCTTGGCTATGACATGCACCCAGTCTGGAGGATGATGTATCTAGTGCTAGTCCCCTTCATACCTCAGCAGCTTTGTGACCACAATCATTGTAACATCACTAGTGAAGGGGAGTGGCTTCTTGGTCAGTTGTGATGTCACAGTGGGGAGTGGTTTCTTGGTCATTTGTGATGTCACAGTAGGGAGTGGCGTCTCGGTTGTGATGTCACAGTGGGGAGTGGCTTCTTGGTCTGTTGTGATTTCAGTGGGGAGTGGCTTCGTGGTCAGTTGTGATGTCACAGTAGGGAGTGGTGTCTTGGTTAGTTGTGATGTCACAGTGGGGAGTGAATCTTGGCAGTTGTGGTGTCACAGTGAGGAATGGCTTCTTTGTCCGTTGTGATATCACAGTGATTGAGGTCACAATGCTGATGAAGTATGAGGGCCAGAAAATAGAACTGTATGTGTCAACTTCCTGGCAGATTATTATTCTCGGGCTACATGTCATACCTTGTATTGTCAGACAGAGAATCTAATTAACAAAAAAAAAAAGAAAAGTATGCTCCTGATAAACAAAACAGCAAGTGGATTCATTTAAAAACTACATGCATTTTTAGATTGTTCATTTATTTAGTTTTTGTTGACGGGGAAAGGAGAGTTAGACAATTATGCCTATTTTCAGCCTTGTCCCAGGGAAGGGGGAGATCTTACTTCGAGACAGAGCTCTTGCAGTAGATAACACCATTAGTAATATGCCACCAGGCACTAGGAACCCATGGAAAAATCCTAGCTAGCAGTCTATGGCGGGGGACCGCCCCCTGATGTCGCCCATGGTATAAAGGGGCGATCCCCTGGCACCACCTCATTTTCTTCCTGCCGTCAACCTGTATATCGGCTCCGCCTCCTGCTTCCAGTCAACCATCATTTTCACACTTTGCGAAGTTATCGTTTTTTCACCTGTTTTATGAGTTTGCTGTGTACTTTTTTTTGAAATTAGATCAGCTTTATTAAGTTTTAGATACACCCATCAACAATGTAAATAACACAAGACATGCCGGCCTGGTGGTGCTGAGGGTTGAGGTGCTGGATGCCATACCTCGCACCATGCTGGCGACCCAGGTTTGGAAATGCGCCAGGGTCGCTAGGGGTCGGCAGGGGAGGGATAGGATCGAGTGTCCAGAGGACTACTCTCCTATCCCGAGGAGGGCTGAGGGCTTCCACCGCTCTGCAGTGGCCCCTGGTGACGACCGGGGGGGCACTACAGGACTGGTGCAACAAGGGGTGGAGTGTGGCAGATGTCTGCACGACATGCCTCAGGACGTCATTGCATGTCCATACTCCAGGGTTCTAAGGGAGGAAAAATGGCTGGGCGCGACCGTGCAGCTCTGCCCAGAGGACTGTCGTGGAATTGCGCATGGGGGGGGTCCCGGGGTCGGCCCGATTCGAATGGCATGGGAGCCCTCAGCGGCGAATGGCCGCAGCGGATCCCCCATCATGCAAGCGAGCCTGCTGCTCTCTAGGCAGGCAGAGCTGGTGGCTGAATGCCCCCGCCAGTAACTTGCCGCAGCAGGCGAAAAATAGAAATACAATTTAAAAAAAAAAAAAAACACAAGACATTGAACATTGCCAATGACTTCTCCCCACGGAGTGTGCCTTTCAACCCAGTAAAACGTACTGAAAATAAAAGAATACCAAAAACTGTATATGTAAATGTAATGGGGATCCAGGGCGAACTCGGAGAAATCCTTAATTCAGATATAGGGCATAAAGTTTGCCCCATTTCTTGTTAAAAAGAGGCATTCTATGGTGAGTACTGGCAATCAGGCATTCCGTCTGAAGACAGAAGGAGAGCTCGTGTAGTCATTCCTGGTATGAGATGGGTGATTGATCCAACCAGTGCTTAAGGACCAATTTTTTGATAGCCTGGGAAATGAGAGCCATATGGTATCTCCTTTTCCTTAACCACAATCTGTGTGTAATCCCCTATAACACATTTCTGGAGTGATGAGACCTTCCAGGCCCTGGTGTTTCAGTTAGCTCCCTTGGGAGGGGGAGACCTTCTCGCAGGACCACAGAACATGCAGAATTGTACCATCTGCCTTACCACAACCAGAACAGGCAGAAGAGGGAAGACAACCCATCTTAACCAATTTCACAGGAGTGTAATACATGTTGTTTAAGATGTGGTATGGGGTAAGACATAGCCTGTCCTGGGTGAGGTATTTATATAGGTCCTTACAAATACATGCCCAACTGAGTGTAACACCTGGCATCATGGCTTCCCAGACCTTGGAGCCAGCAGGGGGGCTGGGTGAAGGGTGGCGAGAAGAAGCGAGTAGATAAGGGAAGTACCATGGGATCTAATTGCGCGATCTTGTATCTGTGCCATCAGGTTGCCTAGACCAGAAATCTTCGGGGTGGAGCTGAACTGTTGCAATATCGGATGTCTTAACTGATAAGATTTTGAAGATATAAGACGGACCGGGTGAAATTTCGCTAGGATCTCTGGGGAGGAGAGAAGCAAATTCTGAGAGTAGAAATCGGAAACCCTGGCCTCATGAAGTTGAAGGAGCCAACCAGAAGAAAGCATACTCTGACCAATTTTAATGTTTAGGTTAGATAGGATAGGCTGGGAATTATCTTTAGTAAGAAGAATCTTCAAGGAAGCACATAGTTGTGTGAAAACATTAATAGATCTACCAATTGTGGAATTACGTAGGGGTGCCAGCAGAGATCTCCAAGAAGAGAAGAGGATGGTGGAGGGAGAAAGATTGGAAGTGTGACGTAGGTGGGACTGTATTTGCAACCAGATAGAGGTATATTCATCGTCAGTCAAATTTTGAGAAGTAGAAAGCCATTTACCACATTTATAAAGATGGCTGGCCCAGTAATAAAGTAGGAAATTCACAAATCTAAGACTACCTGCTTCTTTGGAAAGTCCTAACTTGAGGTATGAACGCCTAGGGGACTTGTCTAACCAGATGCATTTTGTGATTAGTGAATGGATACGTTTGAAGAAGGAGAGAGGAAGCCAGATATTAAGCATGTTTAAGGGGTAAAAGAGTCTGGGGAGAATATTCATTTTAATAATGTAGATTCTGCCCCACAGAGAAATAGGGAGGGCTCTCCATCTTAGCAGGTCTTGTAGGACTGTAATTAGGTCATCGAGGTTTAGCTTCTTTATAAGAAAAGGATCAATAGATAACGAGACTCCCAGATTTTTGATAGATCTGGAGGCCCATCGCATGCCAAATGTGGTAAAGTCAGATCTATAAACAAAATGATTAAGAGGAAGGACTTCAGTTGTGTTGCAGTTTAGCTTGTAGTTGGAGTAGAGACTGAACTGATCAATCACTTTCAAGGTCTCAGTGAAGGAAGCGGAAGGATGAGAAAGGTGTAGGAGGATATCATCGGCATATACTGAAAGAGACAATACCGATTCGCCGACCGGTATGCCAGATGTATTAGGAAATGCTTTAAGCTGCCTAATAAGAGGTTCCAGGTATAAATTAAAAAGGAAAGGAGAGGGGGGAGCAGCCCTGACTGGTACCCATATGAAGTGAGAAACGGGAGGAAAAGACCCCATTGCAATATATCTTGGCTGACGGGGAAGAATAAATCACTTGAAGCCATTGCAAGAATATGGAAGGTAAGCCCATTTTTTGCAGGGTTAACCTTAAAAAGGCCAAGTCGACTCTATCGAAAGCCTTCTTGGCATCGAGAAAAATTAGAGCCATAGAAATAGGGGAAAGTTTAGCAGTTTAGTTTGAAAGAGATGACTCTGCTTGCGTAAGTGGTCTGCAGAAAATCTGCCCACAACAAAACCTACCTGTTCTGGGCCAAGCAAATGAAACCAAACTTTCCTGATTTGTGTAGCAAGAATTTTAGTAAGGATTTTAATATCACAATTTAATAAAGAAATGGAACGGGAACTAGCTGGTTGAGAAGGGGTTTGTCCGGTTTGAGGAGAAGAAATTTAGTAGCCTCAAGAAGTGAGAGATCTAGTGATTTGGCCGTGAACATAAATTGGTAAAGACGAAGCAAGAGAGGGGACAATTCTTTGACAAAGAGTTTATAAAAATTAGAGGAGAAGCCCTCTGGTCCAGGCACTTTATCTAGTGCTAAACTATTAATGGCGGCCTCCACCTCCAACAAAGAGATGGGAGAAGGTAAGAGAGTCTGTTGGTGGTCCAAGAGCCAGGGAAGTGAAATAGTATCTAAGTATGTCTTCAGCTCCTTGGTACATGGCAGAGAGGGTCTTTGGCCGTAGAGTGTGCGGTACAAGTTTTCAAAGACTGAGACAATGTCCCTGGGAAGGGTTTTAATGGAACCATCCAAAGCCAAAATGGAAGTGACAGTTCTTGAGCTTTCTAACTTCCTCAAGCGAAGAGCAAGTAGCAACCCTGCCTTTTCTCCCTGTTCAGCGTATTTGGATTGGATTTTTAAGATGGCATACTCAACCTTTTCCTGTAAAAGATCAAAGTATTTGTCTCAAAGGGACAATAGAGCAGTTAGGGAATCTGGGGGAGAAGGATATAGAGATCGTTCAAGGGATCGTATTTGAGCTAGTAAGGAAATGACTTCCGATTCACAGAGTCTCTTCCGCTTAGAGGCAAGATGAATAAGTTCTCCCCATAAGAAACATTTCAAGGCACACCACTCATGATCTCTTTGAAGAACTGAATTTTGGTTAGACTCAGTGTAGGATTGGATGAGGGATTTTAGTTTGGAGATGATGAAGTCTTCTTTGAGAAGTTGGGTGTTTAGCTTCCAAATAGTGTCTTGTTGCAAGTCCATAGAAGAAGTAAGTAGGAGCCAGGCCACAGCATGGTCTGAGAGTATGATGGGCTCAAGGCCAGCATTGCGCAGGCCAGGTAGTAGAGATAGACTAGTGATACTGTAGTCCAACCTAGATGATGTATGATGGACCATGGAATAAAAGGAGTAGGTATGGCTAGACGGATTAAGAATCCGCCGTGGGTCACAGAGACCACGTGAATCCATAAAATCCCCTAGGGCTCACTGAGCGGGAGAAAGAGGTCTGAAAGATTGATTGGATCGATCTAAGTCCTGTGTGGGTGGAATATTCCAGTCTCCGCCTATAATTAAGTGGAACGAAAGAAAGGGGGCAAGCTTATCTACCAGATCCATGAAGAAAACAGGGTTCCCCCTACTGGGCCATAAATGTTGCCCAGAGTCACCTCTCTGCGATTTAGAAGGCCCTTGACAAAAACATACCTTCCTAGCGGGTCAGAGATAACTTAGTCTGCCTGAAAGGAGACATTGTGGTTTATTAGGATTGCTACACCTTTGCTCGAGGGTGAGTCGCTGGAGCTGAACACCTGATTGACACCTTGCCTACGTAGCCAGTTAGCCTCTTGAGTGAGAAGGTGTGTTTCTTGGAGAAAGGTGATGCAGGCATGAAGTAAGGAAAGGTGCTTAAGTATCTGGTACCTTTTGAGTCGCTGTCTGGCACCCCGAACATTCCAAGTCAATATTTTAACAGCATTATTAGCCTTAGTCATAATAACTGGTTAACACAGAACAATAAGCAAGTAGTACAAGACACACTCCATCCCACCCTGCCAACCCCCCCACCCCCACCACCACCAACCAGCAAATCAATAAGTTCAACCAAAGCATTACGACAACCATTAATCATTGTAGGAATAAAGACCATGGCAAAATGTAGCAAGATCGATAAACTAGGTGATCAACTGAGTATTGTAGATGCCACCCCCTTCCTCCTCCCAAACCCACCCCTCTGCCCTGTAGCCCAGGACTTTAGAAATGTGACTAGACATACTAGGGAGCACCCCGGCCCAATCACTTGTATTGAAAAAACAGGGTAATTAATAATTTGTGGTTCCCCCCCTTTCCTAACCCCCTACCCTTAATTCTACAGTGGTCCCCGGGTTGCCCGGTTCACAAGTAAATGGACTGTAGAAAAGTTTGGGAAGAACCATGTCCTCAAGGCCCTGAGAACCGCTTCTCCCATCTTAGGAAATGCTAGAATTAAATTAACAGAGGGAAACCAAAGGAGCGAAAACATGATGCGTATCTGAGCGGGTTTTATAAGGTCACTCACTCCACCACTTTCCGAGCCCCATTCACAAGCCACAATGTTGAAAAGGGTGCATTATAAGAAGAAGGTTCAGGACTAACCCTCAGAGAGGAAAGTGATACTATTCCCACTTCATCCTTGTCCCGAAAAAGACAGGGGACCTCAATCCCATCCTGGACCTCAGTCAACTGAACACTTTCATCGAATACAGAAGGTTCAGGATGGTGACACTGCAGGGATTGCTGCCCATGCCTCGCCAAGGGGACTTGCTATGCTTCCTGGACATGCAGGATGCCTAAATGCATATAAAGATCCTGCCATCCCACAGGAAATGCCTCCGCTTTACTTTCCAAGGAGAGCATTACCAGTTCAGGGCACTGCCATTTGGCCTTTCTTTGGCACCCAGGGTCTTCACCAAGTGCCTGGCAATAGTGGCAGCAGCTCTCAGGAGGCAGGGGCATTATGTCTACCCCTGCCTCGATGACTAGCTATTGACAGCTCCCACAGAGGTTTAGCTGTGTTGCTCTCTGGAAGACACCTTTCATCTGTTCCAACATCTGGGGGTTACCTTGAACCTTCCCAAGTCATCCCCCCAGCCCACCCAGTGGTTACAGTACATAGAGGCAATTTTGGACAGTGTCCAAGGGAGAGTCTTCCTTCCCTCCCTCAAACAGGGCAGATCAACTAAGGGCACTGCCTTGGAGAGTCGTCTCCATAAAACAGGTTCCAGCCAGTATGATACTGCAGCTGCTGGGCCACATGGCAGTCACCATAGTAACAATTGCCTTAGCTCATCTGAACATGAGGGTGCTCCATTGGAACCTCAGGGTTCAATGGGACTAGTGATTGGACGACCTGGAACAGCCGGTCTGGGTCTCCAAAGCAGTGTGTCAGACTCTGCAATGGTGGCTCATTCCTTCCCGGTTGGAATCTGGAGCTCCCTTCCAAAATCCCAGTCCTCAGCAGGTCCTGACCACAGATGCCTCGGGACTAGGGTGGGGGGCACATTTCAGAGATCATCAGACAAGAGGGACCTGGACCTATGTGAAATGCAGTCACCACATAAATGTGTTGGAGATGAGAGCCACCCAGACAATTCTCCTGCCAGGGCCCCTTCTGATCCAGTCAGACAACTTGCCAGTGGTCTTCTACATCAACAAGCAAGAGGGCACTCCCTCTTACCCCCTTTGCAGAGAAGCAATGAGAGTCTTGTACTGGGCAGTGGAGCACAACCAGGAACTCGCATCATTTCATGTTCTAGGAGTTCAAAACACCCTAGCCAACAGCCTCAGCTGCTCTTGGTCTCAGACTTATGAATGGGAACTACTACAGGATGTAGTAGATGACCTTTTCAAAAGGTGGGGCCTTCGAGAACTGAACCTCTTTGTATCCCCACTCAACGCCAAACTGCCTAATTTCTGCTTGCTAGATCCAGGGCCTGGTGTTTTCTGGCGAGGTGCGTTGTCCCTCTCTTGGGCAGGGAAGTTCCTGTATGCTTTCCTTCCCATCCCACTACTTCAGAGTGTGTTGCTCAAGCTACAAGCGGAGCAAGCTGTCATGATTCTCATAGCGCTGTTCGGGCCACAACAAATCTGGTTTCTGCTGCTCCAGCAGTTGGTATCGGAACCTCCAAGTTCCTTGCCCCTGTCTACTCACTTGCTCTCACAGGAACAGGGAACTGTTGTACACCCAAATCTTCAGTCTCTGCACCTGCATGTATGGTTCTTGCACATCTAGTAAGGGACAGATAGGGGTGTCCTCAAGGTAGCAGAGGTCCTAGTGACTGCAAGGAAACCCTCAGCTAGGGCCACATACACCATGAAATGGAAAAGCTTCTGCCTGTGGGCGATCTCCCATTTCCTAGATCCTGTTACCTGCCCGGTAAATTCGGTACTGGAGTACCTTCTTTCCCTATCTGACAAGGGTCTCAGCTACTCGGCCATAAAGGTACACCTTTCTGCATTTTCAGCTTATGTGCCTATGGAGGGCAGCACCCTGGCGCAGTTGGACTTGTCCAAGACCTTCCTGCATAGCATCATGCATATCAAGCCTCCCAGGCAGGACTCCATTCCCCCTGGGACCTTTTGTTTATGTTAGAAAAACTTACGTTGCCTCCATTTGAGCCAGTTGCAAGTTACGAGCTATGCTTCCTGTCTTTGAAAGCGTTGTTTCTGGTTGCAGTTACTTCTGCTCGGAGGATTTCTGAGCTTCAGGCTCTGATGTGTAAAGAGCTGTACTGATTTTTCACAGGGATAGAATCTCCCTGCATACCAGCCCTAAGTTTCTTCCAAAGATAGTGTCTGAGTTCACTCTTAACCAGGACATTCAACTACCAGTTTATTACCCAGAGTATTCAAACAAAGGAGAGGCCCTGTTGCACACTCTGGATGTTCACAGAATTCTTCGTTACTATGTAGATCGCACTCGATCTTCCAGAAAGACAGACCAGTTGTTTGTCTCCTTTGCCCAATGAATGTTAGGGGCAGCAGTGACTAAGCAGACATTGGCCAAATGGTTGGTCAGTTGCATAACCTTCTGCTACCAGATGTACGACAAACCTTTACTGGGACCGGTTGAAGGTCACTCCACTAGGGGTGTTGCTACTTCCTTTGCATCCCTACGGAACGTCTCGGCAGCCGATCTTTGTGCAGCTGCTACCTGGAGTTCAGTCCATACTTTGGTAAAACACTGCAGTCTGGACATTGCTTCACAGAGGAGAGCAGGCTTTGGCCTAACCGTCCTCCAGGGACTACTCTCTTAGGAGTACCAGTGGTTTACAAACTTTCATAACCACCACCCTTCTGACCTGGATTCTATCCTTGTACTGCTTGGGACTCAGTCCTAATGGTGCTACCTGCTGCAAAGAGCTGTATCTCAAAGTAAGATAGTACAGTTACGTAAGAATTTACCGTAACAGTAGATCTTCGAGAAGAGCTCTTGTAGCAGATATGCTTTCCCTCAGTCCTACCCCTGGGTTATGTAATTGCATCTTTCTCTCTGGAGGATGTGAGAACCTCCTCGGGTCCCCCTCCTTTATGCTAGCCAGATCTACAGCAGGCAAACTGAGGTGGTACAGGGGGACCGGCTCTTTATACCATGGGTGACGTCGGGGGTGGGGCCGACGTCAGGGGGAGCGGTTCCCCGCCTTAGTGAGCTAGGATTTTTCCGTGGGGTCCTAGTGCCTGGTGGTATAGTCCTAATGGCATTACCAGCTACAAGAGCTCTTCTCGAAAATCTGCTGTTACGGCAAGTTATTACGTAGCTGTACTATACTAACATGAACATACGGAGAAGACAGCAGAAGATGTCCATTTGATCTATTTAGTCTGCTCGTGTTGCAGGGTACACAGCTTGAGCTACTGTCCCTGCCCTCCCTCCCCACTCCTCCCATCCTCCCTATCCATGATCCTTACTTTCCCCCTATGCCTATCCCAGTCTCTCTTAAAGCTGCCCACTGCCTTCAATGAGATCACCTCTTCCAGCAGCGCATTCCAAGTGTCCACCACACTGTCTGTGAAAAAGTGCTTCTTGACCTCCTTCCTAAACCTCCCACCCTCCAGCTTAAGACTGTGCCCCCTCATGTTATGGTTTCCACTCAGCTTAAAGAGACTCTCCTTATTTATCCCTTCCAAGTACTTGAAGGTCCCAATCATGTTCTTTGTCTCTGTCTCTGTCTCTGTCTCTCTCTCTCTCTCTCTCCTGTCTTCCAGGGAGTACATGTTCAGTGCCCTTCAACCTCTCCTGATATGCCTTACGCTGCTGACCCACTATCATCTTTGTAGCCCTCCTCTGGACCTTCTCCAGCAGGTTAATGTCCTTTTTTGAGGTGTGGGCACCAGTACTGAACTCCATACTCTAGATGAGGCCTTACCAGGGACCTATACAAGAGCAGTATAACTTCCTGTCTCCTACTACTGATCCTCCTAGATATGTATTCCAGCATCTTGTTTGCCTTTGCTGCTGCTTTTTTGCACCGCGTGGACTGGAGTGCTTCAGGTCACTAGTGATCATCACTCCCAGGTCCTTCTGCTCCTCTGATGCAGATATTTGAACTCCACCCAGGTAGCACTCTGTCCTGGGATTCTTGGCTCCAGTATGCATTACTTTGCATTTCTTGGCATTGAAGCCAAGCTGCCAGATCCTGGACCACCTACTCAGCTCTTCCAGGTCATCCTGTGGGTCCTGTATCCCTTCAGCTGTGTCCACTCTCATGCCCCAACGTCTTTGTTGAAGACACTGAAAAACACCGGCCCCAGCACCAAGCTCTGCGGGACCCCAATGGTTGCCTCTCTGGTGCCAGATAACTCTTCCCCCAACAACCACCCTCTGGGTTCTGTCCCTTCGCCAGTTTTCCACCCATCGGGCCATCTCTTCCCCAACCCTGAGATCCACCAACTTCCTGATCAACCTTTTATGGGGCACAGAGTCAAAGGCCTTGCTAAAATCAAGATAGAGGATGTCTACCACTTGGCCCCTGTCTGCTGTCTTAGTGACACAATCAAAAAAGTCAATCAGATTAGTTTGACACAATCTCCCCCACTAGGAACCCATGCTGCCTGCATCCTGCATACCATGCTACTCTAGATAGCCTACCAACCTTTCCTTTAGTATGGTCTCCATGAGCTTACCCACAATGGAGGTCAGACTGACTGGTCTGTAATTCCCAGGGTTATCCTTGGGACTGCTTTTGTAAAGGGGCACTACATGTACTGTTTTTCAGTCCTACGGTACCATGCCTAACTCTAGTGAACTATTAAGTAAGTCTGCCAGTGTCCTTGCCAGCTCCTTGGTCAGTTCCTTTAGTACCCTTGGATGTACTCTGTCCAGGCCTGGTGATTTGTCCACCTTCAATGCCAGCAGGCCCCCCCCCCTTACTCTGTTCTCCTCTATCACTACATCTGTGTTTGCCTCCCCCAACTCCTCTTTTCCCTCCTGAAGGCACTGGTCCGTGCTTCTCCCTGGTGAAGGCAGAACAGTAGTATTCATTTAGTATCTCTGCTTTTCCCCCATTACCCTCTACCCATCCCTCCCCTTTCTTAAGCATAACAATCCCTTCCTTCTTTTCCCTTTTCTCACTTACATAGCGAAAGAAAGCCTTCTCCCACTTCTTAATTCCTTCAGCTATTTGCAGCTGTATGCCCCGACCAGCTGCAATGCCGGCTTACCCCAGGCAATGTGTCAGACTAGCCTACCTTGCCACTGGGTACCCAGAATGTGTATGACTGTGCTGAGGGACTCTAAAGTGCATGCTGCCTTGTAGCCTGATTGAATCAGTATCTAAACCAATCAACCTGATTATGCCCCTTCCTTGCCCCTTCCTTGTTCATTTCCCCTGAATAAATCAGATCTGAATCTTTTTCCATTTAACCTGCTTGTGGTACACTTCTGTACAACTAGCACTGTGGTACAATTGTTTGCTGTGTTTAGCCCTACCTTTCAGGGGGTCTCCAGGGCAGAACAGGTGGAACTAGCCCTGGTGGTAAGTACAATCAGAGTGGGGTTATATCTGTTGTTTGGGGGCTATCGTACCTGTGTATTCTGTTCATTGTTTCGGCCACTAGAGGGGAAAGGGGGAGGGTCACAGTGTCCCAGAAGGCTGTACACAGGTCAGCTACATTACTACCAACCCTGTCCTCTGGGTGGAGGCACCCGTTTTTAGTACCCAGGCCCCTTAACCTGCAACTAGTCACGTAGGCAGGGGTAGTAGCCCTAGGGATAGCGCCACCTAGGGGTTACACAAGAATAAAATATGAAGACAGATGCTTACTGTGCTTTGGGGGAAAAGTTAAGCCCGTCTTCATTTTTAAGACCACACGCTATATAAAAATAGTGTATGGTAGCCCCATACACTTCGTGGCTACTCTTCATCTCGTGGTTTCTGTGATGACAGAGGAACCTCTCGAGCTTTTCTCTCGAGATCCTCTTCATCACGGAAACCACTCAATGTAAGAATACCTTGTTGTGTATGGGTACCATACACTATTCTGTATGACTTCTACGGTGGATTGGTGTCGTGCCGTTCTTGTGGAATTACATAATTGGACTTTACTGTGCACAACAAGTATTGGAGCTGCTTCCATTCGTTTTATACATGTAAGTTAGCAAATAATCAAAAACCTATTATGTAAAGCAAGAACTAACATCCTGTACCAAAGAATAATGCAAAAACCAGTCGGGGAACAGATAAGGGGAGTAAAGGAGTATTTTACTACAGTTTTTGACTAAAATACTTCCGCTTTCTGATTTTAGGAAGTTTTTTCCTACCCTGCAAATTTACAATATGTGGTACACATGTACAAAGTTGGCAGTACCATGAAATGCTAGCATCCATGGCATATTACACAGGAACCTGTAGGGGTGGGGACAGGAGTCGCTCACTAGCTGGTTAGGACAGTTGCAACATGGCAATGTTAAACATAAGGTCACAGTATGACTCCACAGCAGTATTAGACAGTCAGTGACTGCAGGCGTCCAGTGGGATTGCGACTTGGTTTAGATGTGGGGGGTATGAGATGACACTAATGCCATTTGGATTAAAATACTACCAGGTGTAAGAAGGTAGTAGTAAATACTTCTGAGTCCTAAAAATTATCTGGAACACTGAAACCAGTGTTTCAAAGTTGCAGCAGATGGAGGTTTGGCCAGAACAGTGGGGTAGCTCCACCAATCTTTTTGAGAAGTGCCTTGTGGTCTTTAATATCCACCTAAACCACCAGGAAAGGCAGACAGGATCTTGATTTAACATCTCATCTGAAGGACGGCACACCTCGTCAGACCCCTTAATACTGCACCTGGGTGTCCGCATTTATGGTATAAGCCCAATCCCTGTGTGGGACTAGAACCCTTGAACTTCTGTCCCAGAGGTGGATGTGCTACGAACTGAGCCAAGCTGACAAGCTTACTGGCTTTTTAAAGAATTACTGTAGTAAATCCTCATGCAGCAGGCAGAAAATATAATTTTTTTAAGTAGGCAGTTGTAACATCTCATTTATTAATTTAATTTTTTTTTTTTTTAATTCCTTTTGCCAGTTAGAAGATTTCCCATCCTGCTTGATGGAATAAGATGGGTTATGTGGAACAGCACTCTTCCTGCAGCCTGACACACAGTTTTTGGTGTGGAAAGACATACCAAGTCAAGGCTTGTTTCCAGATGCATCCTGGGAGCACAGGGAAGTTAAGTGACTTGCTTATGGTCACACAGTTTGCAAGTGGTGGCTGTGGGATTCAAACCCAGTTCCCCAGGTTTGCAATTCAATGCTGTTAAGCACTATGATATATTGCTTCCCAGACAAAAAAAAAACAAGACCAGCGGTCCATCGTGTTCATCTTCTGCTTTCCAGGCAGCTACAGCGCTCAAGATTATGTAAAACAATTTGAAACCTGTAGGAAGCCTCCCATCATCAGTGTATTTAATGTTGCATGCAGTAATGTTTTCCTGTATGAGGAAGTGGTCCAACTTGTGTTTAAAAGAATCAGCACTCCCCACATGCACCACTGCCTTTGGGAGCTTGTTCTGTCGGTTCACCACTCTCTGTGTGAACAGATATTTTCTCACATTCCCCTTAACCCTATCCCACCTTAGGCGCCGAATATAACCCTCTAGTTATACTGCCCTGAATAATGTGAAAAGTTGTCCCCGATTTACCTTATTCAGTCCCTTTTTAAAAAAAATAAAAAAATAAATGAAATTACACACAGATATGCAGGAAATCACATTTACAGGTGTGTCCTGGGGGAAGAGAGTGGGAATACAGTATAAATATAACAGTGCAGAAATGTACAAATAGCAGCAAGCAAATAACTGAGGAACAGTCATGCCAGTGATGCTCAGAGCAAAGATGTGTAGTACGGTGCTGCCGATCTCCTATTACTGTTATTTGTTCTAAGAAAAGCATACCTTACCTGTCTGAATGTTCCCATACCTGAAACTCTCTTTCTCCTTCATGCTTTGTTCCATGACTGAGTAACAAGGGCAGTGGATAAGGGGCAAGCATTAGATTTACTCTATTTTGACTTCACCAAGTTATTTGACTTGGTGCCACAAAGAATGTTGTTGAAATGAGAAGACTTGGGAGCAGCAAAGGGGCAAGTTAGATGTGTGGGAAGTTGGTTAGTTGGGGGGGGCACAGAAGGTGGTGGTAAATGGGGTCAAACTGGAGGAAAGGGAGATCACGAGGTTGGGTATGGCAGTGATCAGTCCTGGGACCAGTTCTTTGCAATATGTTCATCAGCGATATAGGAGAAGGAGTACAGGGCAAGATGCATCTCTTTGCAGATGACACCAAATTCTGAGATGGGGTAGACAGCGAGGAGAGGGCAAGGAGTTGCAGATGGACCTGCAAAGGTTAGAGAGGTGATCTAGGATCTGGCTGTTGAAATTCAAAGCTGAAAAGTGCAAGGTTATGCACATAGCACAAATCCCAGGAAGAAATATTGGATGGGAGTGGTTAAGCTGGTCGCTGCTCCAGAGGAAAGGGACTTCGGGGGGAGGGGTCATCATAAACAACTCCCTAAAACAAACTAGCCTCTGTAACTAGGCCTACAGCAAGGCAATCAGAATGTTGGGGGCGTAGTGGAAGTAGTGTTACCTCTCTATAGATTTCTGCTGAGAGACCCCATCGATAATAATGTGCTCTTTGGAGTCCTCACCTGAGGAAAGACAGAGACAGGCGGGAGACTGAGCAGCATAGAGTAACCAGAATAATTCAGGGCCAACAAGGCACATCCTGTAAAGCTCAGCTCAGAGCACTGAACATGTACTCCCTAGAAACCAGAAGGGAACATGGCGACATGATAGAGACCTTCAAACTCCTGAAAGGAATAAACACGGTAAACTGTGAGGAACTATTTAGAAGTAATGGCAGGTTGAAAACAAGGGAACATGAATGTAAGCTGGTTGGGGGGAGACTGAGGAAGGATTAAAAAATGTTACTTTACCAAGAGAGTGGCTGAACTGTGGAACAGCCTATCAGCAGAGGTGGTGGGCGCAAAAAACAAAAATGGGTTCAGGGACGGCTGGGACTGAGTAAAGACTTAATAGTTACTCAGGGGGTAGCAGTAAGCAAGGAGCGGGGGGGGGGGCAGACGAGCAAAAATCCCATCATGGACAGTAGATCACGGGGTAGTGTAGGGTAAAACTGGGCGGACTGGATGAACCAATGGTCTTTTTCTGCCGACATTGCCTATATTTCTGTGTTTCATGTGACATCATCAGTAATGACTCTGGCATCCTAACCATGGCCCCTAGGTCTCTGTGGCACTTCAGCCATGATTTCTGTGGCAGGACCCTCGGGCTTCAATGGCACCATTTGCTTGTTTCTTTGATGTTGATTATTCATCCCTATGGCAGAATACTGTTCAGACATTGGCTACGATGGCATGTGATGTCATCAGTGACATCAGATGCTATGCATGGAAGAGGGACATCAGACTAAACAGTGAGTGGAAGAGAGCCATATTATACAGAAAAACTATTTTAAAGAAAAAAAACACCAAACATAAAGAATTCTGCGACTAAATACCCTAAGGAGGGTGGCAGAGGACCCCACAGGAGAAGGAGGAAACATACTAACATACTAAAATGCCAGCAGAATAGGCCTAACGGTCTTTCGTGTCTGCTCGTTTGGTCAGTCCCCAACCTGGGTGCTGACCTTGCTGTCCCCCTCGCCTTCTCTGGCTTCTCCCTTCCCAGTTCCGGATATTCTTGCTGCATTGGATTTTGCTTCCAGAACCCTTCCCTGTACTGTCCCACCCCTCTTGAACCCCTCCACTGTCTCTGCCTCCACCAGCCCCTAAGCAGTGCATTCCATGGCTCCACCACCCTCTCAGTGAGTTGCACCTCCTCCTTTCTCCCTGAATCTTCCCCTCCAGCTTCCAGCCATGCCCTCTAGTGGCCCCTTCCTCCTTCCTTGAAGCACCCCGACTGTTCTTCCCTATTTACCCTCTTCATGTACCCCAAGACCTCTATCATGTCATGGTCCTTCTCTCTTCCAATGTATGTTGGCTCTTGAGCCTCTCCTCCTTAGGTCCTGTCCCCAATCCCCAAATCATTTTGGTTGCCCTCCTCTGGACCCTCTCCAGGAGTTTAATGTCCGTCTTTAAGTGTGGCCTCCAAAACTGCACACAGTACTCAAGGTGCAGCCTCACCAAGCAGTTATACAGAGGGAGTATCACTTCCCTCCTTCTGAAGGTGATCCCCCTAGCGATGCATCCCAGCATCCTGTTGGCCTTGGCTGCTGCCCTCCTACAAGTCTCAGAGTTGTTCATCCTTGACATCCACCACCACCCCAGGTCCCTCTCAGCCATGAGACTTTAGCATTTCCCCCCAGGGTGTACACTTGACCTGGGTTTCTGGCCCCTAGGTGGAGTACCTTGCATTTCCCTGCATTGAACCTCAGCTTCCACTTTCTAGACCATCTTTCCAGAGCCTCCAGGTCCCCTGTGGGAGCCACCCTCCCTCCTCCCGCCCCCAGTTTTGAGTCATCTGCAAAGAGACTCATCTCCTCCTGATACCTGTCCTTATGTATCCGTCGGGCGTTGAACAGAAGGGCCCAGGACTGATCCTGTGGGACCCACTAATGACCCTTCTTGGGGATGAGACTATCCCCCAACTCGACCCTCTGGGTCCGGTCCTGGAGCCAATTGCCTATCCATCTGATCATCTGGTTTCCCCACCCCATTTCTCCCAGCTTATCCAACAGGCTCCGTGAGGGAACAGGTCAAATGCCTTGCTGAAGTCTAGAAGAGGGACATCCACTGGTCTACCCAGGTCCAAGGCACTTGTCACCTAGTCCATAGAACTCCACATGGTTTGTCTGGCCACGATTTCCCGGGCTGAGATCCATGCTGTCTATCGTCCAGGCATCCTGACTTATCCAGGTCCCCCCAGCCTCTCCTTGACAATGCCCTCCATCACCTTGCCCACCACGAGGTCAGGCTGACAGGGCCTGTAGTTCCCTGCCACCTCCCTTGGTCCCCCCTTGTGGATGGGCACTATGTCGCCACCTTCCAGTCTTGGGGCACCACCCTGTCCTCAGAGGATGGTGAAAAGCTCTGCCAGGGGTTTGCCAGGACATCTGCAAGTTCCTTCAGCACTCTGGGATGTAATTTATCCGGCCCGGTGCTTTCTCCGTCTTAAGGGGCTGAGGGCTTCCCTCTCTCTCTGCTGTGATTCCACTTCCGGTAGCCCTTCTCCCTGCTGGCCCTCCCCCACCTGCCAGTGATGCCTCCCCTCTCCCCAGACCTGCTGATCAGTGGGGTCCCCCCTCCTCAGTATCTCTGTCTCCTCCCATGTATGATGCAGCACCCCATTTTCCCTATGGTGAAAACTGAGGTGAAGTACTCATTTAGCACCTCAACCTGCTCCCCGGGTCTTGTGCCCATCTCTCCCCTGATTTAATCCTGCTAATCTGCCCCTTCACCCTTGTTTTCCCCAATGTATCTAAAAGACCCTTGTTCCCTCTCCCTAATTTCCCTGGCCAGGTTCTGCTCCTTCCTTGCCTTGGCGCCCTCACCACTCTAGTGGCCCTTCTAGCCATCAGCTCGTACTCCCCTCGTCCCTTTCCTCCTTGAGCACTTGAATAGCTTATAGGCTGCTTCTTTCTCCCGCACCACCTCCTGGACCTCCCTGGTCCACCAACAGGAGTTTTGGGCCCTACCGCATTTCGTCTTACTCTTGCACAGGTGCTGGTAGCATCCTGCACCCCTCTCCTGATGATTTCCCACCTACTATCAGCATCCATGTCTGACCCAATCCCATCCAAATGCTCCTTAAGGATCCTTCCCATTTCCTTAAAATCCGCCCCCCCTGAAGTCGGTTACTTCCGTCTTTGTGCAGCCTTCTACCCCTCCTAGGTCCAGGCAGAACCAGACCGTGGCATGGTCACTCCCCGCCAATGGGTCCCTTACCTCCAGGCCCCCAATCTGGTCACTGTCTGCCAGGACCACATCCAGTACCCGTGCCTCCCTGGTCGGTTCCCTCACCTGCTGAGTTAGGAACGTGTCTTGAAAGACATCCAACAACCTCTGTTCCCTGGTCACAGAGGATGTCATAGTCTCCCAGTCTGTTCCTGGCATGTTTAAGTCCTCCACACCACCACCGTTCCTCTGCCCAGTCTGCAGGTGTCTCCTAACATCTGCCACCAGCCTGTCCTCCAGCTCCTCCATGAGAGCAGAGGGTCTATACCTGCTCCTAATTTTACCCTCTTGCCCCTCCTTGTTATCAAGGTGACCCAAATCGCCTCCACAGTTTCCCTCCGCCTCCTCAACTCCCCTATGCCAATGCAGTTTTTTGACTATCATTGCGCACTGCCCTCCTCCTTCCCCCCGTCCTTCCTGAACATGGTGTAACCCTCCAGGTTCAGGTCCCAGTCATGTCTTGCAGTGGCCCAGGTCTCAGTGACCGCTGCCACATCCACTGCTTCCTCAGTTAGCATCGCCTGGAGCTCAGGCATTTTTTGCCCAAGCTCCTGGCATTTAACAGGACTACCTTCCACCCTTTCCCTATAGTTCCATTTCCCCTGCTCGTGTTCCCATGGGATTCTGTTTTCCCCTGGTCTGCACTTTTGCCAGTTGGCCTTTTCCTGCAATCCTCCTGGTCCCCAGGGGTGGAAACAAGTCCCTCCTTTATCGGCACTCCCTTGACAGCCTTTTTCTCCCATCCCACCCCCTTCACAAGTTTAAACCCACTTTTCACCAATGAACCCCTCTATTTTCAACTTAAGAGTCCCCTCCTCCAAATTGAGATGTAGTCTATCTCTAGCATACAGCTCCTTATCCTCCCAGGTCTCCCCAATCCCCATCAGCCCCATACCCTCTGGCCTCACACCACCCCTGAGCCACTGGTTTATCTCCTAATTTTCCTTTTGTGTTTCCCCACTAGCCCTTGGCACTGGCAGGATTTCTGAGGAAGGAAACTGTGCATCCTATGTCATGACAGACCCTGGCAGCTCCCTGAATCTTGCCTGTATCTCTGGCTCGCTACTTCCCTCAATGTCATTTGTACCCAGGTGGACCAGTATGTCTGGGGAACCCCCACAATCCTTTGCCAGCTGATATACCTCGTGCTTAGCCCTGTGCACCGTTAGTCCAGGGAAGCATCTTGTTCTAACTGGCCAGGCTTCTCCCTCCCTATCCCATTTGATACCCCTGATCATAGAATCCCCCAGCAGGAGCACTCTGACCACTCCTTTTCCTCCATTCCCCCCCCTTCCATGTCCCTCATCTGCTGGTGGGAGACTCTGTTGTGAGGGTGATGGATTTGGGGACAGCAAGAGAGGGGAGAAGGAGGTTAAATGCCTACCTGGTGCCATGGCTTGGAGGGATGAGATACCAGGGATCACTAGGGCAGCAGAAACGGAGGGAAAGCTGGATGTCATTATCCACCTAGGGACTAATAACCTGGCTAGGGAAGTGGATACTGAAGTTCAGGGGGAGTTCAGGGAGTTGGGGAGGAGTCTTAAACAGGTAGCACGATCAGTGACCTTTTCTGAGGTGTTGCCCGACTACGACAAGGGAGAGGATAGGGTACTTTGTAACAAGAGATCTTACTTCGAGAGAGTTCCTGCAGTAGGTCATAACATGTAGGACTGCGTCCCCAGACATCAGGACCATATGGCCAACTTTTGCTAGCAATGTCTGGCGGGGGACTGCCGACGCAACGTCATGTGACAGACATCAGTGTGACGCTATATAGTGGTCCCCGCACCTGCCTTCCAGTTCTTTCCCACTGTTGACCTGCGCAGAACTTCCACGTTAAGCATTGCTCAGTCAATGCGGCATTTTCTACCCCGAGTTTAAGTCTGTCCTTCAATTCTTTTATGTCTCTTCTCCACCGACTTGAGACTAAGAAGAAGTGCGGCGCACAGATCCCTCACAAGGACGGCCATCGTCGCTGCCTCTTCTGCCTAGGCCTGAACCACGACACTGTGGCCTGTCCCGATTGCAAGCCTTTCAGTTAGGCTACACGCAAATGCAGACATCAGGCTTTGAAGGCCCATTTACTGAAGTCCCCCTGTTCCATGTCACCAGCCAGCTCTCTTCACTCTGCCATGGTGCACATTTCGAGTGGAAGTCACCCTGCCAGAGATTGGAACCCTTGAGGGAGAAGGTTCATTTGACTCTGAGGAGGACTCCTCACCTCAGAAGCCTCATCAGGTGAGCAGTCCTCTGTGGCCAAATCCCTTCCGGAGGATCCCTCCTTTACTAAGCTCCTCCGTATCATTCAACAAACTAACAGCTGAAATGTGGAGGAGCAGGACCCAAAAAGGAAACATCTAGCAGAGCATCTAGACTTGGAGACTGCTTCCCTTATCCCTGTCCCCCCATGGACAGCCCCCGACGAGGATCTCACCACTACCATTTGGCAACTGCCACACTCTATAGTGGGCATCCCAAAATAGGCAGACTGGATGTACCATGAGCCTGAGGGTATTTCCTTTCTGGACTCCCATCCCAAGGTGGACTCTGTAGTTATAGCGGCTGCTCACGATCATTCGACCACGCCAAAACATATAAGCACCTCTCCTCCAGATAAGGAATTGCAGCAGCTCAACCAATTTGGAAAGAAACTTTATTCTTCCTCTACGTGCGCCCTTCGTTCCCTCAACTACGTGGCGCACATGGTTTCTTTCCAAAAGGCAACAGTGACCAAGCTTGAGGCCCATATCCAATCTTTGGAGGCCTCGGACCCCAAGGAGGAACTAACCAAAGAGTTTCACCCATCTAAAATCTCGTGCAGATGTGCGCCTAGAGCCACTTACGATTCGGTGAACCACGGTGGCTCGTTCCTCTCTCAAGCTGTCTCTCTCAGAAAGCATGGCAGTTCACATGCACTTCTGGACTCTCCACAGACATCCAGTCAGCTATCCAGGATGCTCCCTTCAGAGGTTCAATCCTCTTTGGGGGAGACACCAAAGACATTATTATGGGTCTCCAGGACAGCAGTCAGGCGCTGAAATCCATTTAAGTCTATGTAACGAACAGACTTTCAGAAGAAACAGCCCTTTCAGCGCCAAAACAAGAGGCAGGGTAAACAGCCCTTTAATAGGCGTCAAAACAAGAGAAAAGCTACAGGATCCTCTTTTTTCCTCTCCCCCTGCCTCAAAAACCCAGAGAGCGGCCGGAGGGTCTCTGCCCCCTCACCCCTCAGCTTCCTGACTCGTCCAGCCCTCCCCCTCCTCCACCCTCCAATGTGGAGCCGTGGGAGGAAGGTTCGCCCTCCACGTGCAGGAGTGGAAGGCCATTACCTTAGACGCATGGGTCCTGCAACTCGTTTCAAGAGGGCACACCATAGAGTTTCTGGAGTTCCCTCCAAACTCACCTCCAGGTCATTCCTGGTACTCTGCAAACCAGGCACTGCTGGTCGCGGAGGAAATCCTGGCCCTAAGACAGAAGCCAGCCATAGAGCCAGTCCTTCCATCCCTGAGAGGAAAAGGGTTCTACTCTCATTTCTTCGTGGTCACGAAAAAGATGGGTGACCTCAGTCGGCTGAACCTATTTGTGAAGTACAAAAGGTTCCGCATGCTGACTGTACAGGGTCTTCTGCCTCTTCTGCAGAAGGACCACTGGCTTTGTGCACTGGACATGCAGGATGCCTACCTGCATATTCCAGTGTTCCCGGGCCACCGCTGTTTCCTGCATTTCCTTTTCCAGGGACAGCACTTTCTGTTTTCAGCCTTCTCATTTGGCTTTTCCTTGGCACCCAGGGTCTTCTCCAAGTGTCTAGCGGTGGTGGCAGCAGCTTTACACCATCGGGGTTTTGCAGTGTTCCCTTACCTGGACTACTGGCTCTTGGCGGCCCCATCCAGGGCCAACCTAGAGGAATCTCTTTCCTTCACATTGGACCTTTTTTCCTGACTGGGGATTACTGTCAACTTTCCCAAGTTGTCCCTGCTACCCTCCCAGAGGCTTCAGTTTATTGGAGCAGTCTTGGACACGGCCCAGTGCAGAGCCTTCCTGCCCCCAGACAGGGCAGACAGTCTGCGGGAGCAGGTCAGTCTAGTCCTCTTCTCCAGGCATATTCCCACCAGAGCATTCTTATGCCTTCTTGGCCTCATGGCGGCGACCATCTCCATGGTTCCCGTTGCCAGATTACACGAGGATCACCCAATGGACCCTATGCATCCAATGAGATCAGCACTCGGACAACATAGATCATGCTGTCCTAGTGTCTGGCGCACTCAGGAAAGACCTGGTATGGTGGCAGGATCCTCAGAATTTGTCTCAGGGGTTACCTTTCAGGACACCCCCTCCCTCATGGACCCTCACCACAGACGTTTCCGGTCTGGGTTGGGGAGCCCACCTGGGGAATCACAGAACACAGGGATTGTGGTCTCAACTTTAGATGTCTCTCCACATAAATATATTGTAGATTAGAGCTGTGCTGTATGCCCTGCAGGAGTTCCAGCCCATCCTGTCAACGGGAACACTGCTAGTCCAGACGGACAGTATGTCTGTGGTCTGGTACATCAACAAGCAGGGAGGCACCCGATCATACCCCCTGTGCAGGGAGGCGATGTGGGTGTGGTGCTGGGCAGTCCAGCATGGTCTGTTTCTCATGGCCATGCACGTCCCAGGCATCCAGTGTCCTGGCAGTCAGCCTCAGTCGGACGTTGTCTCAAGCTCACGAATGGGAATTAAGTCAGAAAGTGGCCAATCTGTTGTTCCACTGATGGGGATGACCAGAAGTAGATCTCTTCGCCTCCCCATACAATGCAAAACTTTCAAGTTTTTGCTCACTCGTTCCAGAGCCTGGTGCTTTCTGGCATGACGCGTTGTCGCTTTGCTGGACAGGGAAGTACTTGTACGCCTTCCCACCCTTTCCCATTCTACAGTGTGTCCTTCTGAACTTCAAGCAGAGAGGGCTCAGCTGATCCTCATAGCTCCCCTGTGGCCGAGGCAGATCTGGTTCCCACTCATGTAGCAGCTGGCAGTGAAACCCCCAGTTCCTCTCCCTCTTCAAAACGATCTGTTGATGCAGGATCAGGGGAAAATAGTGGATGCAGGATTCAGGACCCTGCATTTTCATGCGTGGCTCCTTCAGACTTAATTGTGTTACGTTTTGCAGTTTCCTAGAGTGTCGCTGAGGTCCTGGTGGAAGCTAGAAAACTCCCCACCAGGTCCACCTACGTGATGAAATGGAAGCATTTCTCCATCTGAGCCACATCCAAGGACTGGAACCCCTTTACTTGCTCAGCTCCTCAGGTCATAGAGTACCTGTTGCACCTGTCTGACTCTGGTCTAAGTTGTTCCTCCCTTAAGGTCCACCTGTTGGCTATTTCAGCCTATCATTCCTTTGTTGACAGGAAACCTGTCGCTCAATTGGAGGTCTCAAAAACCTTTCTGAAAGGGATCCTCCATTTGAAACCCCCCATCCATAACCTCCTCCCACCTTGGGATCTAAATTTTATTTTAGAAAAGCTTACACTCCCTCCTTTTGAACTGGCAGTAAGCTGTAATATGCGCTGCCTGTCGTGAAAAGCGCTCTTTTTGGTTGCTATTACCTCTGCTCAAAGAATTTCCGAGCTTCAGGCCCTGATGCATAAGGAGCCTTATTTGATTTTTCACAGGGACTCAGCGGTCCTGCGTACAAATTCTAAGTTTCTTCCCAAGGTGGTTTCTGAGTTCACCTTACTCAAACGGTTGAACTCCTGATATATTATCTGGTTCATTCAAACAGGGGTGAGACTCTACTTCACACACTGGATGTACATAGAATCTTGCGTTGTTATGTCCACAGAACCAGAGACATACGCAAGTCAGATCAGCTTTTTGTTTCCTTTGTCCCCAGATCTTTGGGATTGGCAGTTTCTAAGCAGTGTTTCTCCAAATGGCTGGCCAACTGCATCCGCTTCTGCTACCAGAAGTACAATAAATCTCTTCCGAGGAGGTCAGAGGTCACTCTACCAGAGGCATGGCTGCTTCTACAGCACTCCTCTGGAATGTTTCTACAGCAGAGATTTGTGCAGCAGCAACCTGGAGTTCGGTCCATACCTTCACGAAGCATTACAGTCTGGACATTGCCTCTAGGTGTTGGGCCAGGTTTGGCCTCGCCATCCTGCAGGGTCTACTGTCTTAGGCCGGTCCTGGTCTGTTTTCAGTTGTTGTTCCTTCCCTGATTCTCTCAGCCTCTCTCTGAGTGACTGCTTGGGATTCAGTCCTACATGTTATGACTTACTGCAGGAACCCTCTCGAAGTAAGATAGTACTGTTATGTAAGAACTTACTATAACAGTAGATCTTCGAGAGAGGTTCCTCCAGTAGGTCACCCTTTCCCTCCTTCCCCCAGTTTCTGCATTTCTTTCAGATCATTCTGAACTGGGCTCCAGGATTTTCATCCTTTTCTCTTGTCCTCCCTGGATCTCCGGTGGGAGAACTAGAAGGCAGGCGTGGGGACCGCCCACTATATAGGGTCACGCTGATGTCTGTCACATGACGTCGGGTGGGCGGTGCCCCACCAGACATCGCTAGCAAAAGTTTGCTGTGCGGTCCCGACGCCAGGGGACACAGTCCTACATGTTATGACCTACTGCAGGAACCTCCCTCGAAGATCTACTGTTACGGTAAGTTCTTGCGTATCTGTACTTTTCAGCTCATGGTTGAAGGAGTGGTGCAGTGAGGAGGGTTTTGGTTGTATTGGGGACTGGGATCACACCTGGAGGGATAAGGGTCTATACAAGGGAGATGGCCTGCATCCATCTAGAAGGGGTACCGCAGTCCTTAGTAAATGGTTTAAATGCTTCATTGATGAGTATTTAAACTAACCAAGCGGGTGGCGGAAGGATACAGGGTGACATAAACTGACCCGCACCCCACAAGCTGTAGCAGTCAATAGAAAGAACCTTAAGGAAGGGAAACACCCAAGGACACCTCATAACAAAAAGAACAAAAGGGTAGAAATGAACAGGGATGGGAAGAAAAAGTGAGGAGATGAGGAGAGTAAGCAAAAGGGGAAAAGAAAGGCTGGCAGGAGGGGTGCCAGCAGTATTTGGAAAGTCATGTGTGCAAATGCTGGAAGCCTGAGTAGTAAGATTCCGGACCTGGTGGCCATGATGGCAGAGGCTGACCTGAACATTGTCACCATTATCGAATCATGGTGTAATGAGAATCATGACTGCGATATGTCCATACCAGGTTACACTCTGTTCAGGAAGGACAGAGTGGGTAAGAAAGAGTGAGGAGTAGCTCTTTATGTGAGGGATAGCATTATAGCAACAGAGATGCAGGGAGATTTGGAGGTGCTGTGGATCACACTGGAGATGGAGAATGGAGTGGCTATTCTCATTGGCGTGATCTACAGACCTCCTGCACGGGGGTGGAGGTGGATAAAATATTGGTGGAAAACATCCAAAAGATGGCAAATAAGTGGGAGATGCTGCTGGTGGGGGACTTCAGTCTGCCAGATATAGATTGGAGCATCCCAGCTGCAGCTTCGTCTAGGAGCAGGGACATCCTGGACTTCCTGCAGGGGGCGTTCATCAAGCAACTAGTAGGAGAACCTACTCATGAGCGAGTTAAATTGGACCTTGTACTTACCAAAGGGACAGTGTTGCAGACATTATGGTGGGTGGCCACCTGGGGACCACTGATCACCATAGAGTATGGTTCAATATAAGAACAGTGGTGGAAATCAAACCTCACAAAGGCAAGGAAGGGTACTGGACTTCAGGAGGACAGATTTTACAAAGATGGTTGAATGTCTCAGAAGTGCCCTGGAAGGGGATGATGATTTGGGTGAAGTGGAGGTACAGCGCGTGTCGTCGAGCCACAGGTCAGGAAGCATAGGAAAAACCAGGAGCAGTTGTAGAATTCGCAAAAAGTGTTTGTTAGTACTAGCAGTAACATAAAAAAATAAAATTGTTCAGAATAACTATTTACAAAGGCAGAATAAACCGAGAAGATCCATCCGAGTTTTCCTTCAATCTCTGTGTGTCTCTCAAAACATTGCAGCTCTCTCTCTCTCTCTCATAAGTCTTTGCAACCCCCCTCCTTAACAAGCATCCTGTTTTTTTTCTAAAATGTTCTTGTATGTTTCAGGCAGGTGCAGCAAGAACACAATGTCCCAGAACTGAGGCCCCTTCTCAACAACTTCTGAAAAAGGGCTTAAAAACTACTCTCCGGTTAACCCCTTGAGTTCCCAATAGCTTTTTGCAGTCATCTCAAACTATAATTATATAGATTTCAACAGTAACACTATATAATTTCTAAATAAAGGGATCCCAATTTCACTTACATTTCCACATAATGATTTGCATATATTTTTATACTAGCAGATTTGCAAGGGAGGAAGAGACAGAAACAGCAAGGGAAGACTGAGAGACAGTGAGAGGCAACGAATTGCGAGACTGTCAGGGTGATCAAATCCTACGTCTCATGAAAAAATTTGGTTACACAACCAGACAGACAAGAGACAGGAAAGGAAAGAACAGAACAGATCCCTGCATTCAAACTCTCCATAACAACTGGGACAGGGACCTATTCAAACCTGTCGCATAACCCCCACCCAAGAGGGAACCTGTTTTATTTTTCATTTGGTTAAGCCTACAGAGAGGACTGTGATCTGTTATAAGTACAAAGTCGGTTCCTAGCAAATAAAACGTATGGGACTTCATAGCCCACTTTGCTGCAAGACATTCCTTTTCAATGGTTGAGTACCTCTTCTCTCTGGCATGCAACTTCCTACTTATGTACAGAATAAGATGGTCTGTCCCATCTATATTTTTACTCAGGACTGCACTTAGGCCTACCTCTGATGCATCTGTTTGTAACAAAAATGGTTTCTCAAAATCTGAGCTTCTTAAAACAGGGGCTGAACATAATGCTTGAAAAGCTTCATCACACTCTGGGTTCCATTTCACATTATGCAGGTACTGTTTTTTTCGTGAGTTCTGTGAGGGGAGTAGCTAACTCTGCAAAGTTGGGAACAAATCTCTGATAATAACCAGCCAGCTCTAAAAATTACCTGACATGTTTCTTTGTTTTAGGAACAGGGCTGTAAGCTACAACTTCTATTTTAGAAACCTCTGGCTTAACTTCTCCATTTCCCAACACATAACCCAAATATCTGGTTTCCTGCATGCCCAATGCACATTTGGTAGGATTAATAGTCAAACCTGCATTTTTAATAGCTTGGACAACTGCTCGTAGGTGTTCCAGGTGGCTTTTCCAGTCTGGACTGTACACCATGACATCATCCAGGGTACGCAGCACAATAACCAGTGTGAGGGAATAAAATGACATCCATGTAATGTTGGAATGTAGTGGGAGTGCCATGTAAGCCAGAGGGGCATGGTGGTGAACTGATAGAATCCTATAGGGGTGGCAAATGCATTTTTGTCTCTGGATTCTTTAGCTAGGGGGATTTGCCAGTAACCTTTGGTGAGATCAAGGGTACTGATATACTTTGCACTCCCCAGTCTGTCCACCAAATCATCTATTCTGGGCATAGGATAACTGTCAAATTCTGACACTTGATTAAGTTTCCTGAAATCAAGGCAGATTCTAACACTCCCTTCTTTTTTGTTTACAATTACCTTTGGAGATGACCAAGCATTCCTCGACTTTTCTATAATACCCAATTCTTTCATTGTTTGTATTTCCTTAACCACGTCAGCTTATAACTGCTCTGGTAACCTGTATATCTTTTGCCTAACAGGGTGAGCATTCCTTGTCACTGTTGCATGCTTGACCCCCTTTTGCTTGGCCTGGTACTGTGGTAAAAGTATGTAGTCGAGGCACAGGTCAGGAAGCTAGGAAAACCAGGCGCAGTTGTAGAATTCACAAAAAATATTTATTTACAGTAGCAGTAACATAAAAAAATAAACTTGTACAGTATAACTATGTACAAAGGCAAAATAAGAATGTTTTCCTTCAGTGTCTGTGTCCCTTTTTCTTCTAATCTTCAGCAATTGCAGCTCAGCTGTCTTATAAGTCCTTTCAACCCCCACTCTTAACAAGCATCCTGTTTTTGTAAATATTAGGCAGGAGCTGCTAGAACACATTGTGCTTGCTGAGGCCCCTTTTACAGCTTTTGCAAAAGGCTAGAAGATTTGCACTCGCGTAATCTCTAGAGTTTACAACAGCTTTTTCAGTCATCTCAAAATATATACATTTCAACCGTAATGCTATACATTTTCCAAAGGGGATCCCAATATCAGTTACATTTCCATACAATGATTTGCACATATTTTTGTATCAGTGGATATGCAAGGGAGAAAAAACAGACAGCAAGAGAAAACTTAGAGACAGTGCGAGGCAAAGAATTGCAAGATTGTCGGGTTGATCAAGTCCAAAGTCTCACAGGAAAATTTTGTTGCGCAACCAGACAGGGAAGAGACAGAAAGCAAAAGAATAGAACAGATCCTTGCATTTGACTTTCTCTATAACTGGGACAGGGTCCTATTCCACCCTGTCACAAAGTACTGTTAAATGTCTTTGACACATTACGAATTTCTGCAGTTTTTGCTGAGGTTCAGTTGTGATGATTGTTGGTCTTTGCCAGCGACTGAGATCACTGCATCATCAGCATAGAGAACTGTGATTGCTGAGCAAGCCATTGGGGCGGAGTTGATGAAAAGGCTAAAGAGTAGAGGACCGAGGATTGACCTCTGCAGAACTCCAAGGTACACCTCCTTAGCTGCGGATAGGGTGTCACCAATTTTGACTCACTGTGATTTGTTAGAGAGGTAGCTGCCAAACCATAGTATCGTATCTGGGGATAGACCTGTAGACAGAAGGCAACTTAGGAGGAGGTTGTGATTAACAGAGTCGAAAGCCTTCATAAGGTCGATGAAGACTGATCCAACTGCCTGACCACTATCCAAGGCGTTATACAGTTGGGATGAATAATCAACTACAGCGGTGAGTGTGGAGTGCTTTTTACGGAAGCCGTGCTGTTGCAGGCAGAGTAGGTTATGGTTATCAAGGTATTCAGTAAGCTGCTCCGAGACCATTCTTTCGAGTACTTTCGAAAGGGGAGGAAGGATGGATATAGGTCTGTAGTTGGATGTTTGGGTTTTATCCCCTGCTTTAAAGACAGACGTTACATTAGCTGACTTCCATACATTTGTAAATGCTGCTGATTTTAGAGAGGCATTAAACATCATGGTAAGAGGACCAGCAAGTTTGTGAAGGAGTAGACCAGCCAGCTTCATGTCAAGCAGATCTGCCCCCATCCTGTTCTTGCCAAGCACCCTTATAATATGCTTGATGGTTTCGACTTTGGTGACACGTCTAAAATAAAAGGGTGGTACATCTTCCTTTGGGGGATCTTGAGGGGCAGTTGGGCGTTGCTGAACATGCATACCTTTGAAGTAGTCATGAGGGAGTACACTTGGAAGGTCAGTGAATGCATTGTTGAGCTCATTGGCAATTTCGATGGGTTCCTGTAGGAGCTCCTTCGCAGTCAGTAGTAGATTTGGGGGGGTCTTGGGGGCTTTACCTGTTAAGGATTTAAGAGAGCACCAAAAGTCTCTTCCAGAACCCCAGGTTTTGGTTAGTAGATCCTTACAGTAGGAGGCTTTAGCCTGTCGGATGAGTCTGGTGCAGGCGTTTCTAGCTGCCTTGTAGGTATTAAATGCAGCAGGTGTATCAACTGCTTTTGCTATATGCTGAAAATTGTCTCTGTTCTTCATAAATCCAATAAGGAAATCGGAGAGCCAGGGATTGGAGGTTCCCTTAATTGTTTTAATTTTGTATGGTGCAAAAATATCACAAGCACGGTTGAAAGCCATTATGAAGTAGTTAAGTGCCTCATTACCATCTATATCCCCAGCCAGCAGGGACCAATCCAGTTGTGTCACATGCAGCTTAAAATGTTCAAGTAGTCCAGGCCTCAGGCAGCGGTTTTTGCACACCTTGGGTGAACTCTTGGGGAAATTGTTAGACCAGGTACACTTCACAGGGGAGTGGTCACTGAGGCTGTCAGGCAGGACAGTGACATCAGACATATGTTCAGGGTGTGTGGTCAGGAGCCAGTCTATGAGAGAGCTGCTCCCTGTTTTGTAGTTAAGCCAGGTGTCAGCAGTGACCATCTGTTTTAGGAAAAGGCTAGTAATTAGATACTTGGCGTTTGTTTCTGTGAGTGCCAGTTTATGTTGAAGTCACCAACATTGATCTTCTCCCAGTGGTTGCCTAGTTGCTTTTGGCTTGCTATGACATGGTTTAGCCCAGCAGGTTGGTGCCCTGGAGGTATGTTTACTGTAGAGACCAGCAGGATTTTATTCTGTGTCCCTATGTTTAATTTGAGTCTCTTTTGTATTAAGACTGTTATCAAGGGCCTGCACCTTTATTCCAGACCTGACATATACTAGGCATCCACCCCCACGTTTGGCAATCCTATCTTGTTGGAACGAGTTGTAGCCATCAAGGGAGATAGATGCATCTGGTGTCTTGGGGGAAAGCCAGGTTTCAGTGAGTACTATAATGTCTGGGTTGATCACCTGCACCCATGCCTGGAACTGTGCAAACTTGGCGAGGAGACTGTTAATATTTAATGATACCATAGTAAGTTGACCGTTAAGCTTAGTCATTTTAGAGTGAGGGGTTCCAGGGTTTGGGTGAATATTCCCTGATAGCAGCAGGATTAGAGAGCGGAGAAAATGACAAAGTACATGTAAAGTTGATTTAAAATGAAAATGCTGATGGTTAATTACATCCAGAGGAAATAATGAACTGTTGAGATCCAGGGTCACACGATATGTTAAAATTCCTGAAAGGTGATAAACTGTGGCATGGGCATATAGAAGGTGTGAAATCCTTTTGTCTGTATGTTCCCTTTGTTCTTTAAAGTCCACAAGTACAGCTGAGTCAGGAGTGGTCAGATGAAAATGGTGATTCAGTTGCAGGACCCAGCATCACCACGTTTGTCAGACTAGTTGCAAGACATATGTTTCCTTGGGATGGCTTCCAAAAAGTTGATTTAAAATTAAAAAGCTGATACCTGGTGATGATGTTTTGCAGAAATTCAGTCCTGGAGACTTTCACAGATGTTGTGTGCAAGAATGGCATAGGTATTCCAAGCAGAAAAACGTGTAAATTAACAAAAATTAACCTACAGACGCAGACAAGCACAAACAGTCACCCACACAGCCCTAGGAGAAGGAGTCAGAACTTGCTGTAGGCAAGTTGGGCTTTCCCTGTCAGGTAGGGTACCAGTCTGATTGTCCATTGCTGCTGTGGCAGCTCTTTTCAAAAGTTGTCAGGTATGCCTCAGTATCATCTGAAGGACACAACTTTTTAAGTTTAATGGCTTTTAAGTTGCTTTTGTTTTGTTGCTCGTCTGGATCTGTGCTGGATCCTCTGCCTTTGATAGCTTGCAAGGCATCCAGCCATCGCTGCTCTTGTCGTTGCATCTCTTCTCTAATCTGCTACTTCTCTTCTCTCCTGCTCCTGTCACTGCATCTCTTCTCTCCTCTGTGCTTCTAAATGTTGAAATTCTTGTACTCTGTGCTTCTCCGTCTCTTTTTGTTGTATAGCCCACCATTTGAAAAAGGCAGTCAGGCTTTCAGGTTCTGTCACTGCCTGTTCTTTTTCCATAACTGGTGCTGGCTATACAGTCTCATCTTGGACTTCTGTCTGTGCTAGTTTGGCTGCCATTCTCTTGGTAAACACTCCTGGGCTTGCTGCTGCAGAATCCATGCTGTTCTCTGTGATTCCCTGGTACAGGGTTCAGTACCCAAGCACAAAGATCCTGGCTTAGAGTATGCATGTCATAAATCCCACTTAGGCTGACACCCTCTGTTGTCAATGCACAGGTCAGGAAACATAGGAAAAACCAGGAGCAGTTGTAAAGTTCTCAAAAAGTGTTTATTAGTACTAGCAGTAACATAAAAAAAATTAAAATTATTCAGAATAACTATTTACAAAGACAGAATAAATACAGAAGATCAGTCTGAGTTTTCCTTCAATCTATGTGTGTCTCTCAAAAGACTGCATCTCTCTCTCTCTCTTATAAGTCTTTGCAACCCCCCTCCTTAACATGCATCCTGTTTTTTTTTCCTAAAATGTTCTTGTATGTTTCAGGCAGGTGCAGCAAGAACGCAATGTCCCAGAACTGAGGCCCCTTCTCCACAGCTTCTGAAAAAGGGCTTAAAAACTGCTCTCAGGTTAACCCCTTGAGTTCCCAATAGCTTTTTGCAATCATCTCAAACTATAATTATATACATTTCAAGAGTAACACTATATAATTTCTGAACAAAGGGATCCCAATATCGGTTACATTTCCACATAATGATTTGCATATATTTTTATACCAGCAGATATGCAAGGGAGGAAAAGACAGAAACAGCAAGGGAAGACTGAGAGACAGTGAGAGGCAAAGAACTGCGAGACTGTCGGGGTGATTAAATCCTAGGTCTCATGAGAAAATTTGGTTGCACAACCAGACAGACAAGAGACAGGAAAGTAAAGAACAGAACAGATCCCTGCATTCAAACTCTTCATAACAACTGGGACAGGGTCCTATTCAACCCTGTCACAGTGGGCAAAAAAAAAAGGGGCCATAGCGAGGACAACAAGCCTCTGCATCAGGCAGGTTAGCAAAAAAAGCAAAAGGAAAAAGAGACCCTTATGATTCTCAAAAGAGGTGGCTAGAAAAGTAAGGGCAAAAAAGTTAGCATTCAGGAGATATAAGGATTCAAAGACGGGTGAGGATAGGGAGGTATATCAGGAGAAGCAGAGGGAGGCAGGGAAAGCAGTCAGTTGCGCAAAAGTGCAAACAGAGGAGAAAATTGCCCAGGCAGTAAAGAGAGGGGACAAGACATTTTTAGGTATGTAAGTGAAAGGAGAAAGACTAGGGAAGGGATAGTAAGATTAAGGGGGGAAGGGGGGAGTGTGTGGATGGGGACCAAGTAAAAGCAGACATCCTGAACAAATGCTTTTGTTCACTGTTCAGAGTTAAAGGGGAAATTGAGGGAACACAGATTACGAGCAGGAGCATCGAGGGAAGGGAGGTAGACACAAGACAATTTATAGTGGAGAGAGTCATGAAGGAAAGCACAATTGCATAAGAACTTACCATAACAATAGATCTTCGAGAGTATCTCTTGTGGCAGGTCATAACACATGGGAACCTTCTGCCAGAGGCACTTGTTTCCGGAAGACTTCTTACCATTTGTACCTGGGACGGCCCCCTCATGCACTACATGACCAGGTCTGTGCACTATAAAAGAGAGGGTGGTCCCAATACTCCTCAATTCTTGTCCTTATTAGCTACCTGATCATGATGCCACCAAGGGAACCAAGGAGAAATGCATATAAAAATCACATGGTTTGGATATAACCACAATAAATATACAGAAGTATCTTACATATATATATATATATATATATATATATATACAAAAGTTGGAAAGTAAAGACAAACTCTGCCCCCTAGCATAGACAGGAAAAGGGGGACGGAGGGAGGGGCTGCATGATCTGCTGCAAGAGATATTCTTGAAGATCTACTGTTACGACAAGTTCTTACACAACTTCTTCGAGACAATCTCTTGCAGCAGGTCATAACACGTGGCAAGATTCCCATGCAGTTATTTGTAAATCAGGGTGGCAGGCAAGTCTGTCTGTGTGAAAGCAGACCTTGGAGGACTGTATGTCTGAAGGCACTCCTCATGTAAAAAGCCAAGCCCATCAATGGTAATGTATAGGGGAGGGCTGGATCCTGGAAGCAGGAGCCATGTCCCCTAGTACAGCAGTCTGTAAACCTGCTGTGGCGATAGCCAGCGCTCGTGTAGCATCTTGACCACAGCCAAGAGTGGCAGTATGTATGTCATTTTTGTTATAACAAAGAAAACAACAGAGGCGACCACCTAAGTTTGGACAGACTTTGTACCGAAACAGGGTGTTTCCCCTTCACTGTCCAGGGGAAATGAAACAAAAGTGGCGCTGTTCTGCTCCGTGGCCTTGTTAATTAAGAACAAAAGGGACTGTGAACAACCAGGATGCGAATTAGAGGAGCCTTATGCCCTGCATAAGAGACTGGTAGCAGAATGATTATTGATGCACAGGAACGACTGAGACCACTTTAGTGAAAAGGTAGGCTCAGGTCACAGAAGGACATTCTTTCCTTAGGAAAAGCAGATAGGGCCCTGTATGCACAGAGCCTAGAATGCAGCAGTGCAGCTAGCCAAGGAAACTGCAACGCAGAGGAAAAGGTTCCAAGACAGGAAGCGCAGTCCTCATGGAACCATGGGCCCGAAAGTGACCAATCTTCAGTCAGTCTAGGACTTAATTGAAAGGGAACATTGTTTAACCAGGAGCAGCACACTAAGCCAAAGCTTGTTTCCAGATGTGACCTGGGAGCATAAGGACGTTAAGTGACTTGCTCAGGATCACACAGTATGTGAGAACCCCCAGAGGTAGGTAGAATCCTACTGGGGTGCAGGGGGAAGAATGTCCCTTAAGAACAGTTGTAAATACCCAATGAAGACAGAGACCTTTCTCCCATCAGGAAAGGAAAGGCAAATGTTCACTGACAAAGTGAAACCCAAACAGCAAAAGTGGAATTAAATAGTCCAGTATGTCAGTGGAGGACATGAAAACAAGGTCCAACTCAATCCAGTCCCCTCAGAGAGAGACATGGCACCAGTTCTTGAAGAAAGGGACATGGCATGAAACACCCAGGTTGGTGTAAAGATGCCTGTCGTCATAAAGGTGACTCTGGAACCAAGAGAGGGGTAAGCCTTCCGGAACCAAGCTTGGAGGAGCAGAAAACGCAGAACTGGATTGAAGGAGCATTTTCCAAAAGAGAAGGGCAGGAGGGTGGGCATAAAGAGGGAGAGGTATCAGTACCAGAATCCTCAACTGTAACTGTGGGAACCACACTTGTCCTGACCCCCAGAGGTGCCTCCAGTAAAGAGAGAAAACATCCCGCCAAACCATGTCCAGGTCTGGCTGTAGTGGGCAACAGGATATGGAGCGGAGAGACAAACAGATCCCCATTAGGATGAGCCCAGCAGACAAAAGTGTCTTCAACTACATTCTGTGGAACTTTACATTTGTGCCCCACCACTTTAAAAAGGCAGAGGGTATCTGACCATGTATGCCTGTTGCCAGGGATATGTACCTCTAACGAGGTGTAGTCCATTATGCGCTGCCCAGAACCCTATATGCACTGTTTTAAGGCATATAGGCAGGGACTAGGTAATGTTTCTTACTCAGGTAACATACAGCGGGGAAATAACTGATTAAATCATGAGACATATCCTCCGTAGGAGGCACCTGAAAGTATGGAGAGCATAGAAAATGGCTCTTCCAAGACAAAGATGTGCAGATGGGCATCGCTTGGCTTGCCAGACACTTTGGTGGGTTTTTCGACCTTTGAAAGAAATACCCAAATCCTCTGGAGTTGAGGTATATGTCATAAGAATGGTCATGCACCTTCATAAACGGAGAAATTTGATAGCGGGCGATAAGACGCCTGCATCCATTTGCAGGTAGATCTCTGAAGGCACAATCATTGCAGAATGCCCTGGAACAAAGTCTCTGGTATTAATGGGGATATGTAATTGATTAGGCTGGCCGCAACCAAGTATCCCCAAAAAGTCAGCAGGCGAAGCCTGGCCGAGACACCTCTGGTGCGGCAGATAATGGGAAGTCAGTTAGCCCAGGTGTGTCCATCGAGATACAGGAAGGAAAGCATTTCCAACCGAATGTATGCCATGAAGGTGTATGTTCATACCCAGAGACTTGAACTATACTTAGAGTACTGACTGGTGCAAGGAGGATGTCTGATGACGTTTCCGAAAAGCAAAACATCCGGGCATATAATAGAAAAAAACACAGAGGCCCACTTTGCAAAGAATCGCAGAGATCAAGGCTCAGTATTATTGGAAGACTCCAGTGGCAGAATCTATCCTGAATGGGGGTTTCACTGCCTTTTGTAGCTTAGGGTGAAGGTCTACCATGATCATTGTCCGGAAGGAAAGAGAAAACATATCCCGACCTTGGAGGAGGGGGATGCACAAGCAAAACAGGCATTGTTCAAGTAGAAAAAAGCCTGAATCCCGGACATCAGGACAGATACTGTAACCATGAATTTGAGGGGATCATCAGGCTGTGGGTGGTCCCAGACAGGGAACCAGCGGAACAGCACCCGTTGACCTCTGAATCAAAGGTGGGTAAGGCTAATAGAGGTGGTGAACCCATGTTAGGGAGGCCCCCGCAAGATATCAACGGGGTCCAAAAAAGGTCTTTCATAAAAGAATTCTCCTGATGCAAAAATTGACATTTTTATTTTTATTTTATTTTATTTTAGTCTTTGGTAACCGGGTAAGGCCCACTAGGCACAAGTGCCTGTTTTCAGGGGCGACCTGGGAGCAATGGGCGGTTAAGTGACTTGCACAGAATCACACAGTATGCAAGTGGAAGTTGTGAGAATCAAACTCGGATCTGGTCTGCTGGATGTATCAAGCTCATTCACACTCGTTCCTCTAACCTCTAGGCTATACTGCCATGGAATATACCAAAGTATAGTGCAACCAGAGATGGTGGGTCTCGTAGTGAGACCTTGAAAAGCAGCATCAAGAAGAAAACTCAGAAAGGCGGGAGCAAAAGGCCCGACATATGCAACCAAAAACGTCCTGTGAGACATATTTTCACAGTAGAGGTCATGTGGTCATGTAAACCATAGCCGCCAGTGGTTCCAAGCAGTGAGTATAGTGGCTGTGGAAACATCCCCAAGAGGTGGGACAACCACTGTGAGGATGTCTTCAAATAATCAGCCAGTTCTTGCCTAGGCACATGTAGCTCCAACACCTTTTTTTTTTTTTTTTAGTTGTTTAACCAGGTATAGCACACTAAGCTGAAAGCTTTTTTACAGGAGCGACCTGGGAGCACAAGGAGGTTAAGTGACTTGCTCAGGGTCACACAGTATGCAAGTGGAAGCTGTGGGATTCAAACCCAGGTCTGGTCTGCTGGATGTCACCAAATTTGCAGCTCAGAGCCTTAGACCACTGTGCTATACAGCCTCCTAGGGGGACACCTGGGGCCCCAGAGGGTAGAACCGGTCTAGTCCGTAGTCTTGAGCAAGAGTCTGGTCCCTAGTCTTGAGCAAGAAAAAAGGGGCTCCACCCCAACAACTGTAAACAGAGCCTTGTGTACTACGAAGCTGCAGGTGGAGACCGGGATGGGACCAGGAGGTGGGGCCACCAGTCCACAAGAAGAGGCTCATCCACCTATGCCCTATAGGCCCAACTTGGAGCTCTGAAGAGACACGGTCAGACTCCATTGGTAATAATGGAGAGAAGAAAACTGGTGGGGAAATAAATGCCAGCAGGCCGATCAAAGAGTCAACTTAAAGGAGCCAGCACTGTTCGAAAATGAGTCCCTTGGTTGTCGAGAAGGACATCAGTGATGTCGAGCAGTGGAATAAAAAAAAGTATGCCCAGTATGAAGGCAAAGTTTTAGTTAACGACCAAACAGGGTCCAGTGGATTACAGAGGACCCCAATAGCTGAAGCCGCCGGTCAGGCGGCGCATAACTCATGCTCTGTTAGGAGACAATGAAGAGGCCCACAGTGAGGCCAAAGGCAAGGGCACCTGGGTCTAGGCCCACAGATTTTTATGGGGTTCATTGTCAACAAGAGGGTTCAGGTCCTCATCGAGGAGAAGGGTAAAGCCTACTACAGTGAGACGTCATCGGCAACAAAAGACACAAGGCCAGTGTTGACCTAAGGGCGAAACCCATGGCGAACAGGGGGCCGAAGCCTTCCTCGATGAGAGTGGGAAGCCTCTCGAAGCCAGTGGCGATGAGAGGGTGCAGGAGCCACCATCAAGCGAGAGTCCATCGTTGATTGTGAGGGTGAGAGCCTGCGACAGTGAGAGGGCTGAAGCCCACGGCAAGGAGAGGGCCAAAGCCCTCACCACTGAGGCCCTCGTCGACATGAGGGCAATAGCCACTATCGACAAGAGGGCAAAAGCCATTGGCAACAAGAGGGCGAAAGCTGTCATGTCGCGAGGGCTGAAGCCATCACCAACACGATGGTAGAAGCCACCGTCGATGAGAGGACAGAAGCCATTGTCAATGAGAGAGAAGAAAGCCGTCATCAATGAGAGGGTAGAAGCCATCGTCGATGAGAGGGCAGAGACCATCGTCGTTGACGAGAGGGCAGAGGCCATCGCTGACAAGAGGGCAGAAGCTACCTTTTGGAAGCTGAAGATGTAATTATACTTACTAAAATTGGAAGTATCTTCATCCTCGTCAGTGACGACAAATGTTAGTAGAAAAAAAATGTTAAAAGGCAAAGTTACTGCTGAGCCGATCTCCAGGAGAGGTGTGTAGAGGACCTGGTCATGTGGTGTGTGTGAAGGGGCGGTCCCAGGTACGACTGCTAAGAAGTCTTCCAGAAACAAGTGCCTCCGGCAGAAGCGTCCTATGTGTTATGACCTGCTGCAAGAGATTGTCTTGAAGATCTGCCAAATCTGAAAGTGGACAAGGCAATGGGGCTAGACAGGATACATCCCAGGATATTGAAGGAGCTCAGGGAGGTGGTAGCTGCACCTCTGACTATTCTGTTTAACCACCCACTGTAGACGGGAACGGTTCTGGAGGACTGGAGGAGGGCAGGTGTAGTCCCACTTCACAAAAGTGGAAGCAGGGAGGAGGCTAGAAATTACAAGCCAGTGAGGCCGACTTCAGTGGTGGGGAAATTAATGGAATCACTAATGAAGGAAAGGACTGTGGAATATCTTGAAATGAGGGTGTTACAGGATCCGAGGCAATGGTATCACAGTGATATCCCACACACGATTGCCCAACACCCTGTAGCCTTTACCAGAATCCCGAAATGTAGAATCCCGACAGTGGGATCCCCTCCCTCCCCGGAGTTTTGTAATCCTAACTAAGGGGGTGCGAAGCCCCTCAAAACATGGAAAACGAGCAAAAATCCCACTGTCGGCATTTTGCGTTTCTCAAGGTTCTAAAGCCGGGTCTACAGGGTGTCGGGCAAACGAGTGTCGGGATCTCGTATATCCAAGGCAACATGGAGTCACAGCACACAGGGAGGTCATGTCAAACAAATCTAATAGATTTCTTTGACTGGGTGAGAAGGGAAGTAGCTCAGGATGGAGCTGTGGATGTGGCATACATAGACTTCAGTAAGTCCTTCAGTACCATTCCACATAGGAGACTCCTAAACAAGCTGGGCAGCCTGAGAGTAGGTCCAAAGGTGGTAAACTGGGTAAGAAATTGGTTGGGGGATAGAAGACAGAGAGTAGTGGCAAACAGAGTTCACTCCATGATAGGGAGCATGACCAGTGGTGTGCCACAAGGATTGGTCCTGGGCCCTGTCCTCTTTAATGTCTTTGTTAGTGACATTGCAGAGGGGCTGAAAGGGGAGATATGCCTTTTTGGAGATAACACAAAGATCTGCAATAGTGTGGCCACTCCGGGGGTTACAGCAAATATATAGAGATCTAGGAAAGCTTGAGGAGTGCTCAGAAGGGTGGTAATGAGATTCAATGCGAAGGAGTGCAGTAATGCTCTTAGCACAGAAGCTTCGAGGAGATACAAGATGGGGAGTGGTACTGACATCCACCAAGCAGGAAAGGGATCGAGGCGGTAATCATTTCTGATGACATAAAGGTGGCCAGACAGGGTGACAAGGCAGTGGGGAGAGCTAGTGGGATGCTAGGCTGCATGTGGAGGGGTATTACCAGCAGAAAGCGGGAGGTGGTTATTCCAGTGTATAAAACATTGGTGAGACCTCACCTGGAGTACTGTGTTCAGCTGTGGAAACCACATTTCCGAAAGGACATAGACAAAATGGAGGCGGTCCAGAGGAGAGCAACTGAAATGGTACTAGGTCTGCATCAAAAGCCCTATGGGGAGAGGCTAAAGGACCTCAATATGTATATCATGGAGGAAAGGAGGAAGAGAAGGGATAAGATAGGCACTTTCAAATACCTCACAGGTATAAATAGGGTACAAGAGGAAAGCATTTTTCAGAAAAAAAAGATGCTGTAGAACAAGGGGTTGTGCTATGAAACTGGAGGGGGTTAGATTTAGGGGAAATGTTAGAAAGTAGTTCTTCACTGAAAGAGTGGTAAATGCCTGGCTCAGCCTCCTAGCGGAGGTGGTCGAAGCAAAAACTGTAACGTGATTCAAGAGCACATGGGATAGACATAAGGGAATCTTCTTAGTTTGGAATGGGGGGGTAAAGCCAGAGACCAAGCAGGGTCTGCAGTATTACAGTAGGTAGGGAAAATGGGCAGACTAGGTGGGCCAAGTGGTCCTTATCTGCAGACAAAGTCCAAGGGTGCCGGAAGATGGTAAAAGCTGAGGGGGCTGAGAATCAAAAGGGCACTTATGAGGGTACAAAGGGCACTTTTACTATACTAGTTTTTGCCATACAGAAATAAAAAGTGAAGTGGCTACTGCACACTCCCCCAGTTCTGGCACCTAAGACAAAAGTCTATGTAATTTTGCATCCATGAAATTAAAGGAGAACTGTGGCAATACTAAAGCTCCCCACCCGAAAAGCTTGCCTCCGATTAAGCTTTTGTGACTTAAAACCCTCTTTTCTTCCAGCAGGCAATTGCTTTATTTTTATTTCTTAAAATCTGCAGAGCCGGAAATATGGCCGGACTGTGTGCAGCTCCATTTACTGTAACAATGCGAGCGCTGCATTGTTACAGTAAATGGGCTATCTGATCTACTCACTATTTCAATTCCTAGGCCCTAAGAAATTAATTACTGCTGAAGATTTAGTCTGCTTTCAATGAGGAGAATATATAGGCTTTAATATTCTGATTCCTGAGATCACCAATCCTATCAACAGTAATGTAGAAAGCATCTCTATCTGTTTATATGCACCAATGCACGTAGTGTATGCTTATTTGAGGGGGGCCTACAAAATATGTAAATCATGGCTCTCACCCCCAGCCTGACTGTCTAATTGTGTTTATTGTAGCCTGTCCTTCACCCAGACCAATTTGGAATGGCTGCAGTTACAGGACTTATGGCATGATGCCCCCTGTCAAATGAACTGATTGTCCAGGTGTCCAGTGTTCCTCTCATCTCTGCTGGCAGGTTTGTATCTGCCCATCCAAGTCCTAACCTATAAAGAGAGGCTATGAGACAGTTAACTTCACATCACATGGCCTGCTGTGTTAATGATCAACCACAGGCAGTGATGCCACAGCAGGATTGGGCATGAAGGGGAAATATGACAAGATCCGTCAACCTCCAAGTAGAGTGCTGTTCTAGTCCTTGTCCTATTAAATGTATTTCAGAAAGCAAGAACTGAATACTCAGGGACAATATGTTTTAAGGCCAGGCAGCATCTCATTAAAACACTGCCCAATAGACTCTGTGATGGGAGGGCAGAGAGAGGCAGGGACCTGATAAAGAGTCCCCAGTACCTCTGCCTGTTACTCTGCATGATGACAACGAATCAAGGCTTAGAAATGGGGACCACAGACCTGGGCAGTTCTGGGTCACATGAGTAGCCTGGAATGGGTGACGTCAGGAAGGAGAACACTGGGAATGAGGCAGGCAGCGAGTGAGAGAGTGCTGCACGTTGAATAGAACTGTCATACAATTGTCTCTGTAAATGAGGAAAGAGAATTGCAGCATCATGGATCTGTAAACCTCTAGAAATAGAAGCTGGTGGCCCTTTTGTCCTCACTGTAGCCATGTGATGTGCAACTCCCCCACCCCACCCCCCTTTGCAAACTAAGGCAGGGACAGAAATGTATGAGCAGCAGTCAGCTTCCAGTGAACTGTTAATGACTGCCCTACCCCCTCTCCTAGGCATGACCCTGTTATGGTTTTTCCTCTCACGCTGCTGTATTTGTACTTCCTGCTGTTCACAGACACTGTCTCCTTCGGCCTCTGTCTGGGCCTGCTGTCACTTGTGGTCTCCCTCTCTCCCCCCCGACTGTATGGCCCCCCCAAGCCACTGCGCAATCCAGCCTACTCCTATGTTGCTCCCCCCCCTAGGGTTTGACTCCCAGGGCCCTGCCTGTCAGGTGCTAGCTCAATGTGAGTGGCCAGCTCCATGATCAGGCGGCAGCATGTTGCTCTGCCACCAGGGGGACTGGGGTTCATACTTAAACCCCTGAATCCCGCAGTGGGGCTGGCTGTGGGCCAGTCGCCTAGGAAAGCTGTGGAGCTTGACCCTCAGGGAGGGAGGGTGTGGCCTGCCCAACACAGGCGTGTGTGTGTGTATGTGTGTGTGTGTGTGTGTGTGTGTGTATATATATATATATATATATATATATATATATATATATATATATATATATATACAATATATACACACCACACTACCTAGCTACACACACACTGCACATAACATACTACACACAGTGCACATGAGAGAGAGACATACACACCATACATATGAACATATGAAGAAGCCAGCAGAAGAAGACCATTTGGTCTGTAAAGTCTGCTCGTATTGCAAGGTCCACAGCTTGAGCTACTGTCCCTGCCCTCCCTCCCCACTCCTCCCATCCTCCCTGCCCATGATCCTTACCTTCCTCCTATGCTTATCCCAGCCTCTTAAAGCTGCCCACTGTCTTCAACAAGATGACTTCTTCCAGCAGCACATTCCAAGTGTCCACCACCCTCTCTGTGAAGAAGTTTCTTGACCTCCCTACGAAACCTCTCACCCTCCAGCTTAAGACTGTGCCCCCTTATGTTATGGTTGCCACTCAGCTTAAAGAGACTCTGCTTATCAACCTTATTTATTCCTTTCAAGTACTTGAAGGTCCCAATCATGTCCCCCTCTCTCTCTCTCCTCTCTCTTCCAGGGAGTACATGTTCAGTGCCCTCAACCTCTCCTCGTATGCCTTACCCTGCTGACCTGCTATCATCTTTGTGGCCCTCCTCTGGACCTTCTCCAGTACTGAACTCCATACTCTAGATGCGGCCTTACCAGTGACCTGTACCAGGGCAGTATAACCTCCTCTCTTCTACTACTGATCCCCCTAGATATGCAACCAGCATTTTGTTTGCCTTTGCTGCTGCTGCTTTCTTGCACTGTGTGGAGTGTTTCAGGTCACTAGTGATCATCACTCCCAGGTCCTTCTCCTCCTCTGATGCAGATACTCGGACTCCATCCAGGTAGTACTCTGTCCTGGGATTCTTGGCTCCAGTATGCATAACTTTGCATTTCTTGGCGTTGAAGCCAAGCTGCCAGATCCTGGACCACCTCCCCAGCTTTTCCAGATCTTCCTGTAGGTCCTGTATCCCTTCAGCTGTGCCCACTCTGCCCCAGAGCTTGAGCTTGGTGTAATCCGTGAATAGACACATTTTGCCCATAATACTATCCCCAATGTCATTGACGAAAACCTTGAACAACACTGGCCCCAGCACTGAGCGCTGCGGGACCCCACTGGTTACCTCTCTAGTGCCAGATAACGGTCCCCCAACAACCACCCTCTGGGTTCTGTCTCTCAGTCAGTTTTCCACCCATCTGGCCATCTTTTCCCTAACCCCAAGATCCACCAACTTCCTGATCAACCTTTTGTGGGGCACAGAGTCAAAGGCTTTGCTGAAAGCAAGATAGAGGATATCTACCGCTTGGCCCCTTTCTGCTGTCTTAGTGAAACAGTCAATGAGATTCATTTGAAATGATCCCCCCCCAAATGGACCCATACTGCCTCGCATCCTGGAGACCATGCTCCTCTGGATAGTCCACCAACCTTTCCTTTATTATGGTCTCCATGAGCTTGCCCACAGTGGAGGTCAGACTGACTGGTCTATAATTCCCTGGGTCATCCTTGGAACCGCTTTTGTGGAGGGGCACTAAATGTGCTGTTCTCCAGTCCTGCGGTACCACGCCTGATTCAGTGAACTAAAGGGTACCTAAACAAGCAGTTTTTTAAAACGGCAAACTCCAAAATCTGGCTTCATTGCGAGGTAAAGTAAAGGCTACTGTTTACATTTATGCTAAAACTACATTTATGTAAATAACATAAATGCAGTTTTATAGCTTTTGAAAAATGTAAACATCAGCCTTTTAAACAACCTTGCCTACTCCCTAAGATGTCTGCCAACTGTGTTAAGTGATAAGTCATGATGACATCATCGGAGCCAGATACCAATATAGATTCCTATAGGCTAACTAGTTCTTCTTTCCCTCTTTGTTTTGAATTGTTTTACCAGAATGATCAACACCATGTGTTAACATGTGGATTATTTTGATCAGTACACATTAGACTATGATTTTGTTCATTTTATTTACTTTAACTTGCTGAAAATGTTTTGCAATGTAGCTGACGTTCTCTTTGGCAAACTGCAGAACAGTATAACACTTCAAATACCTGATGATCTAGTGGATATGTGATGCCTTGAATTTTTTTTTTGTTAACCAGGAGCGACACACTATGCTGAAACCTTATTTACAGATTAGACCTGGCAGCACAAGGAAGTTAAGTGACTTGTTCAGGGTCACACAGCGAAGTACTGGTCTGGTCCAATTCCAAAGCTCATGCATTCTTGTTAATCCACAAAAGAAGCTTCTCTTGTATTCTTTTTCCACATGAACCCCTTGCACCTAGCCTGGCTTCTACTGAACACCCCACCATCCATACCATGTCCTTAGTACTGCCTAGGGCTGCATATGAGCTTGTGGTCTCATGAAGAGAATTATCACACCTCAGACTGTAATCGTATATCTCAGAGAGTTGTGCATACCTATACCGATACGGATCATCAGCTGGCACTGTTAATAAATACCTCCCAAATCATACTTAAGTCCACTTTTTCAATGTTTGACTTCTGCTCCCACAGTAAACATTGAGTGGATCACCACCCTTCTGCACAGTGAAGGCAGTGTGTACAGTTCCCCTATTGTGTTTTTATCCCGCCTCATTAACCAACAGTTGGGTCTTCGTGGAGGGCCAAGCAATAAGCCTCAGGACTCACCAGAAAAACTGCTGTTCCTGCCGTCATAAGGGCTGCACTTAATATGGATAACAATATTATTAGCAGGAGAGGCATACTAATGCCTTGAGCGAATCCACCAGACTTCCAATGTCAGTCTACTCCTTTACCTGTGATCTGCAGAACCCTGCAGGACAGGTCCCTGCAAATCTTCTCCAGTACTTTTGAGTGCCCTTCTCTACAATGTGAGCTGGTTGGCTACCCCACCTTCTAAATCTTGAATGATCTATACACGGCTCCCTCAATACTGTCCTAATAAACATCAACATCCCCCACCTGAGGGTAATCTCCCTACACTGAATTCAAGTAACACTTTAAGTGCAGCCCTGCCACTCTGAGTATTTGTAATCGCTGGCTGCTGTCATTCACAGTCAGGTAGTGATCATGGTGCTGGCAGCCCTACATTTCAGATCTCACAATAATCTGCTAAATACCCCCGTTCGTGTCTTCCTGTAACCTGAATATAGCTGTACCCTGATGGAATGGCCTCTTCAGTCTCTCTCTGGCATTCTTTCTTCTCTTCTGCTCCCCACACCAAAAACTGATGAGCTCACTACCCTTCTGCATCATGAATGTGGTCAGTACAGTCACCCATGTCATTGTTACGTGTTAATAATAAACATGATCTTCTGGTAAGCCAGGCTGATAGCAGCAGGGCAGAAGGGGAAACCTAGGCATTCCTGCCCAGATAAGATCTAATCCACCTATGATTAGGCACTATTAAATGACGTGCATAATAGTGCCTAATCAAAGATAGCCTAGATCTTTTAAGGATAGGAAAGCCTATAATTCCCCTTGTTCCCTGCTGCTATCAGGGTGACTTACTGGAAAGATTAGTTTATTTTTGATATGTCAAAAAACCTGGAGACTGTACCACTTGCATTCATGATGCGCAAGGGTGATGAGCTCACCAGTTTTTGGTATGAGGAGGAGGAGTAGTGAAGAATGAATACCAGAGGGGGACTGAGAAGGCCACTCTTGCAAGGTACTGCTATATTCAGGGAAGGGGAAGACAGAACGGGAGAAATCTGAGCAGATCACTGTGAGAAGGAAGATGTGGGGCTGCCAGCACCATGATCACTACCTGACCCTGTTGTCGTGGCCAACATTCCCCTTCCCATAACATAGAAACATAGAATTTGATGGCAGATAAGGACCGCTTGGCCCACCTAGTCTGCCCATTTTCCTACCTAACAGATAAGCTGCAGATCCTAGTTAATCAACAGCTTACTTCCTCTTACCCACCCCTAGGACTGCCTTATGCCTGTCCCATGAATTCTTAGAGTCCCCCACTGTTCTTGACTCCACAACCTCCTCAGGAGGCTGTTCCATGCATCCACAACCCTCTCAGTGAAAAATACTTCTTCACATTACCCCTGAGCTGCCCTCTATCTTCAAATTGTGCCCTTTGTTCTTGCACATCTCTTTTTCTGGAAGATGCTACCCTCTTGGACTTTGTTAATTCCTTGAGGTACTTGAAAGTTTCTATCATGTCCCTCTCTCCCTTCTTTCCTCAAGAGTATACATATTAAGCTCCTTTAGTCTTTCTTCATATGTCTTCTGGTGCAGACCCTGCACCATTTTAGTTACCCTCCTCTGGACAGCCTCCAATCTGTCTATGTCTTTGCGGAGATGGGGTCTCCAGAACTGCACATAGTACTCAGATGGGGTCTCACCAACTGTCCATTACAGAGGGATAACAACTTCCTGTTTTCTACTATTGATGCCTCTTCCCTGCATCCAGTATCCCTCAGCCTTCCTTACTGCCTTCTCATTTGCTTGCCACCTTTAGGTCATCTGATATAATTACCCCAGGTCCCTTTCTGTTTTTACTGTTGTCAGTATCTTCCCCCCATTGTACCACTTCCCTGGGTTTTGTTTCCCATGTGCATTATCTTGCACCACTTTGCATTAAATCTGAGCTGCCATACATTTGACCATTCCTCCAACCTTGCCAAGTCCCTTCTCATCCTTTCCACTCCAGCCTGTGTATCAACCCTGTTGCAGATCTTTGTCATCTGCAAAGAGACATACTTTTCCTTCCAGTTCCTCTGCAATGTCACTTATAAAGACATTAAAAAGGACCGGTCCAAGTACTGAACCCTGCGGTACCCCACTAGTAAAACCAGTTCATGCAATTGTCCAAGGCTATGTGTGGGTATTAATGTGTGAATTGGCTGCCACTACACATTCAGTCACTTCACTACCAGTCTAGCATTGTTGTAAAGCACTTTGGGATACAGTGTGTATGAAAAGCACTATATAAATACTGATTCTTTTTCTTCTTATTTCCAATGGAAAAAGAAAATAAGACAAGACAAACATATTTTTGATTTCCAAGAAAGTATGAACTCTGGCATTGGACTACAGAAGAACTTTGCTATAAACAAGTGGTGGATCTATGGCTTGGTAAAGGGTGCGGCTGTAAACCCCCCCCCCAATTGTAAAATACTCGCTTGCCGCTGCTGCATTTCACTTTGTTGAAGAAGTCTGATTTATTATTGTACAAATGTTTACATTCAAAAATATGGATTACATTTGTGGTTTCAGTTAAAAACATACTAGAAAAGCATAATAGCAGAAAATATAACGGTTTCATAAAAATGGTAAAAAGTGCATGTCAAGCATGACACACACTCCCAACACCCCCAATTGTAGCATCCTGGATCTGCCATGACCACTAGACCACCAGGTTGTTCAAGATTTGTACTGCACTGTGGTTTGGCAAAGAGAAAAGTCGGTTGGATTAAAACACAATTTCAGCATGTTAAAATAAACAAAATGAACAGAACCATGGCCCAACATGCGTGTTAGATCTAAATAATGCATATGGTTTTGACCATTTTGGTGAAACAGTTCTATACAAAGGGAAAAACGAACTAGTTTGCACTATAGAGAGCCATATAGCTCTCTGACTTTGGCATCGATGATGTCATCACTTAACACATTTGGCGGCCATTTTAAGAAGTAGGTAAGGCAGTTTTTTGAAATTGGAAGGCTGATTTTACATTTTTTAAATGCTTTGGAACCACATTTAGGTAACTTATGTAAATGTAGTTTTAGTATTAACGAATTCAGTAGCCTTTGCTTTAGTCCCATTTGAGGTCAGATTTTTTGAAAAGTTTGTTGTCAAAATGTTGTTTAGGTATCCTTTACACAGGTCTACCAGTGGACCTGCCAGCTCCTCAGCCAGTTCCTTTAGTGCCCTTGGATGTACTCTGTCTGGGCCTGGTGGTTGTCCACCTTCAATGCCAGCAGCCCCTCCTCACTGCATCCTCCTCTATCACTACATCTGTCCCCGTTCCTCTTGTCTCTTATGAAGGCTCTGGTCCATCCTTCTCCCTGGTGAAGACGAAACAGACGTATTCATTTAGTATCTCTGCTTTTTTCCCCATTATCCTCCACCTCTTTCTTAAGCCCAAAGATCTCTTCCTTCTTGTCCCTTTTCTCACTTATATAGTGAAAGAAAGCCTTCCACCCCTTCTTAATTCTTTCAGCCATCTGCAGCTCCTTCTGTGCCTTTTCTCAATGGACTTTCTTACTTGCCTCACTAGCCAACCTTAGGTAATTTTCCCAATCCACCTCTCTCTTGGTCTTCCTGAATTTTCTATAGGCTAACCTATATCCAACCCAGACCTATAACCTACCCAAAAAATCATGACTGCTCAGTTGATAACCTACCTAGATATCGAGAACCTTCTAAACCCTATGCAGTCTGGTTTCAGAGCCAAGCACAGTACCATTACGGCTCTGGCTAAAGTGACTGATGACTGGCAACGAGAGCTGGAAAACAAAAAATGTGTATGTGCCATGTTCCTGGACCTTAGCAAGGCCTTAAACACTGTCGACCACTGCCTGCTTCTTTCCACCCTAAAAGTGATAGGTCTGGACCCGACCTCTCTGTGCTGGTTCAATAATTACAGTACCTTACAGATGGGCTTCAGCAGGTCAATACTGAAGGGGAGCTCTCTCCACTCATACCACTAAAAAGAGGCATTCCACAGGGATCCATCCTGGGGCCTCTGTTGTTTGTCATTTATATAAACAATATTGATGTTGGCATCAAGGAGGCCAATATTCACTTTTACGCTGATGATACGGTGTTGTACCTAAGCCGCCCAACTCCACTCCAGAAGCCACCTGTGGAGATTTACAAACAGAATTCAACTTGTTGCAGAATCAGCTCCTGAATAAAAAACTCTTTACTCAATGCCAAAAAAACAAAAGCTATGCTGTTCTCTCTGGCTACTCATTCGGCGAACCCTGTTATCTCTGGCTCCTTACCTCCCATAAATGCTTTACTAGGAGAGAGGTTGGAATTTGTTACGAAATTCAAGTACCTAGGGGTCTGGCTAGACCACAGACTCTACTACGTGGAGCATGTCGAGGATCTGCTGAAAAAGTTGAGGCAGAGGCTTGGTCTCTTCTTTAGAATAAACCGCCTCCTGACCAAAGATGCCAAGATGCAGTTAGTTCAATCCATGTTTCTATCCCTAATTGTTTATGCCAATTTCATTTATAGTCAGTGTAATTCCTCCTGGCTTACTAAACTGGGCACCTTTTACCACAGAGCCTTGAGATTCATAACTAGCCTACCTATCACCACACACCACTGCTCCTTATATGCAGCTGTGGGGTGGACCTCCCTTCAGTACAGAAGATATTGAAATGCGGCTCTCTGGACTTACAGAGCTATTACCAACAAATTACCCCAATACATTTCTGACAGTTTGCCGTTATACGTGGTAGGCAACTACGCACTGAGAAGTTATTTTCTGCTTCTACTGAAGGTACCTAGGGCCAATACACACTTTGGGAGAGTGGCCATAGGCTTTGTGTTGCCCTCACTCTAGAACAAACTACAGAAATCTATGAAACTAAGTCTCCCTGTTAGTCTTACCACCTTCAAGACCTTGTATGCCAAGGCTGTTAAGGAGCTATGCAGCTGTTTGCAGCACGCTTAGCGTGCTAGGGTGCCTACTGCTTACCTACCCACTACATCTCCACCTAACCCGGCCCCTTGATTGTCTCCACCTATACCCCCCTTTTTTTTCTGCTAATCCACTACCTTTCTTACCCTCAGACTCCTAACATATATGTCCCCAGCCCATCTACCGTAGCACCCTTTCTAGAACAGCTGCAGCCCTGTACCCCTCCCCTCCATATCTGCCCCTTAAGTTTGTATATGTCCTGATCAATGATATACCATGCTGTTTGAAAATGTTTTAATATGCTGGCTGTTTCAAAATGCTGTAATTCCCCTTCTCATACCATTCTCCCTAACCTTGTTAACCCTATACCTGAAATACTTGTTATTGCTCTGTGTATTTTTTTTCTATTTCTGTATAATTATGACTATTTATTATCTGTACATAAAACTGTTATTCTTGACCTTGTGTAACGCAGGTCCACCTTGTAAATGAGCCTGCTCAGTGGTGTTCGCCTGGATAAATAAAGATTGATTGATTGAAAAAATAAATAAACTCTTTTCCCTTACTGCCTGGGCAACCTTAGAACTGAACCAGCTGGGAGCTTTGGCCCTTGTGTTCTTCCCCCTGCACCTAACACACTCATCTGTGGCAACCAGTATTCCTTCCTTAATCATGGACCACCTTTGGTCCACCCCCATATCTTCTCTGATGCCTGCCAGATGGCTCCTGAGCATTTCGCCCATTTTCCTGAAGTCCGCCCTCCTGAAATCCAAGATTTTGGTCTTTAGTCGGGAATGCTTTCCCTGCCCATATCCAACTAGAACCATACTGTGCAATGGTCACTTCCACCCAGTGGCTCCCTGACCATTATTTCCTGTACATGCTCCCCATTTGTGAGCACTAAATCAAGAATTACCTCAGCTCTTGTTGGTTCAGTGATGCCCGGAGTCAAGAACCCACTCTGCAGTCCTTCCAGGATCACCTGACTCCTAGCACATGTCATGGATGGTATCCTCCAGTCCACCTTGGGCAGGATAAAGGGGAGGCAGTATAGCGTAGTGGTTTAAGGCTCTGAACTGCAAATCTGGAGACCTGGGTTTGAATCCCACAGCCCCCACTTGCGTACTGTGTGACCCTGAGCAAGTCACTTAACTTCCCTGTGCTCCCAGGTTGCACCTGTAAACAAGCTTTCAGCTTAGTGTGTCTCACCTGGTTAAACAATTGGAAAAGAAAAGTGCCCCCACAATTACCACCTCTCGTTTCCCCCACAGCTTCCAGTATTTGTGAGCTCAGTTCCCTGTCCTTCTCCTCATCCTGATTTGGTGGTCTATAAACCACCCCCAGCCTCACCTTTCTCCCTCTATTAGACCTTAACTGAACCCGTAATGCCTCCACCTCCTCCTCTTCTTCTGACTCCTCCCTCTTGCAAGTTAATCCCTCCTTGATATAAACTGCCACCCCTCCCCCCTTCCCTACTAGCCTGTCCCTCCTGTATAGTTTATATCCAGGGATCGCAAGGTCCCAGTCATGGTGTGCGGTTGCCCAAGTCTCGGTTACTGCAGCTATGTCCATCCTCCTGTCTACTAATAGTGTCTGCAGGCTGTCCATCTTGTTTCCAAGACTCCGCGCATTCAGAGACACCACCCTCCACCTAGAATCTGACCTTCCTTCTCTTCCCTCTATTCTTCTATTCACATTTATCCTCTCTGTGTGCACCCCTCCACATACCCTTGTTATGTGTTCTCATCCCTTCCACCTCCTCCCTCCTGACTGCTTCCATCACTGTTGGGGAGGTTCACTGACCTCCTTCTCTCAGAGTCTGTGGGCCTGCACACCCACTGCCCACCCCCCAGTAGTTTAAATTAAGTATAGTGGTTATGAATTACCCCAGTTTGTCCCTTAGTACCCTCAAACCCTCTCTACTGAGTTGCAGCCTGTCTAGTGAAAAGTGTGCTTTGTTTGACCAGGTCTCCTCCCAGTCCCCATTACAGATAAACATCTCCCTGCACCATTTTCCTCAGCCAGTCGTTAAAATAATCTATTCTTCTTTTCCTGGCTGTGCTTGCCCTTGGTACCGGTATCACCTCTGAGAAGGACAGCGAACTTCCTTCCTTCCTGCAGATCTTCCCTAGCTCCCTGAACCTACTTTGCATTACCTTAACCTCCTCCCCATCTAGGTCATTGGTTCCCAAATGTATAACTAAATTAGGTTTTCCTCCAACCTCTTTTACTATTTACCTTATTCTTGGACCCACCTTCCCCGCTGTCATCCGTGGCATACAAACCACCCTGCTGCTTGGGTCCCCTTTCCTTTCCCAGTGAATACCCCTAATTATGGAGTCCCCTATGATTGCCACCCTTCTATCCCCTGCACCCTTGCTCCCCTTTCTTACCTTCGGTACTAGCTGCTTCCCCACCTAACTGCTCCCTCTGCACCCTGGTGAACTTATCTACACATCCACAGTTTATCCCCTTAACTGTTTTTCCGTCTCCCACTCTGCCCCTCCCCTTCTAACTATCTGTATCTGCTTTCAGTTTTCCCTCCTCTCTTCCTTTCCTCTTCCCCCCCACCATCCTCCACTCCATTTTACCTGCCTCCTATTCCCTGCTCACCCTGATTATTTCCCTCTCCTCTTCCCTGTACTCCTACTCTCAACCCAGGCTCAATCTGACCTCCTACCTCACCTCCTGCTGCCCCCTCCCTCCTTCCAGACAGTGGTGCAAATCTATTCAGTGAAGGCACCCCTCAGAATTTCCTACCCCTGATGCTACTCTCACATTCCCACCCCTTCCCACTTGCCATTCCTCCACCCTGGGCTCCCTAGTCCTCTGAGGAAGAGATACTCCTGTATACTGGGTACTCCTCCCCACTCCCGTCCCCTGCCTGATGCCCTCACTCCCCTGGGCATCACCTCTCTGCCTTTCCCTCCACGCTCAGCTCCTCTGACTTCCCACACCATCCTCCCCAGCTCCCATCTGAGCAGCCTTATTTCAGCCCTTAGCTGCTCCAGGCTCTTACACACAGGACATCCCCCTTTACTCCACATCACCCCCAGAGAGACTGCTGCCCCACAGCTATTGCAGTTTACCACTCTCCTGCTTCCCATACATGTATGTATTCCCCCACATCCTCCCGGCCCAGCTTCTCCTAGCCTCCAGTTATACATAACTATAATGCTACACATATGCAGGCGCGCGCACACACACACACACACACACACACACACACAATCTGCTTGCTGATTACAGGGTGATATCAGGGACAAGCATCAAAAGGGTAAAAGTTGCATCCTGGCCAGAACTGAACCCTCTTCACTTTGCCAGTGGGTCCAAATTGATGTACATACTGTATAACAATGTCTGTAGGAAAGAAATGTGAACTGTTTAAAATCTGCCATTGACTATGCTTTGACCCAGTAGTGTCCTCTTCAGATTCACATTTTTTACACCAGTGGGTCCAACTTGACCCATGTTTTAAATCCACCTCCACCCCCCGCACTGTCACTGGGTGACATTGGCATCGGCTATGAAGGTAGCTGCTCACCCATGCTCCCAGCGGAAGGATGACTATGCCTGTTCTGTCCCTGATTATTGGGGTGGGTTACAGGAAAACAAAAGGTGGAAAATGGGGACATGAAATAATAATAAAAATTATATTAAAAATAAAGAATTGGAGGCTTATTTTTTCCATTCTTGTTTTTCAGGACAAAGTGACAATGTTAAGTGTTTTTACTGTGATGGTGGACTGCGGAACTGGGAGAGCGGAGATGACCCATGGAGGGAGCACGCCAAGTGGTTTCCACGGTAATGAATGGTCTTTAAGGCGCAACTTATTTGAGGTGCTGAGGGAAAGCCAAATAAAAATTACAAAATACCCTTGCTGGAGCTTGTGGTGTAGGTATGCAATTACAGATCTCCATGGTGGCCAGTCTGAGGATTCAGCAAAAAGAGGAGGACCACCAAACCTTGGAAGGGACCTTCTGTTGTGTATACATTGCTGATACAGCACAACAAATTAAGGGTCCGATACACAGAAGACCCACACCCACCGTGGGGTGCTTGTGCTGCTTGTTGTGCACGGAGGTCCAGCTCCACACATGCAGAGACTGCCACGCATCCACAGCCCTGAATGTGGGCTCTCTATGCCTGATACTGTGCCACAGATGTGGCTGTATGGGCTGGTGTGGGCAAGGGGGTGGGGCCATGCTTACACTCCAAGCACAAACTGGAAACAGCATTGCAGAGGGCTGGCAGAGGAGACAGAGGCTACTCGCCCTGAGGACTGAGGAAGTGGGGACGCACCACCCTCTGCATACCCGCAGGAGGTTCATTGCAGCCCATTTAGCACCCCCCTCCACCAACCCTTTGAATCCATGGTTGGCTGGTGCTGTACTGGCATTGGCTGTTGACTACTGAGAATTGAATTCTTCTGTGTTCCTCAATACCTGTATGAATATTACTCCTTGATGGCTGATGTTTTGTGTAGCACAGATGACTGCCTTTGAATATTGGGCCTCTGTCTGTTGCTCGTGTTTCTAAATGCTCAGCCTAACACAAACGCATTTAAAAAACACACAAAAGCTTACAGTTTCCCCTTTTTTCTGACATGTCAATTTCAGATGTGAATTCCTACTGCAGGCTCGGGGGCGGGACTACGTTTCTGCTGTCCAGGAAACATACTTCAGTGCTGAAGAGTCACTGGTAAGCTGCCCTGTTCTCTGTAACCGACCCCTCTTCCCATATTTCATGCTGCTGTGTTATTCTGCTCTCTCAGTAACATAAGTGCTTTGTTTTTCAGAGCAGCTCGCAGGAACAGACTACAGGAGAGTCGTCTACTGGCCAAGGTTAGTTCTTAGCACCTCCCACCTACAGGGGCACTAGCCCCTTTCCCAGTAATCCTTTTTGTTTTCCAGAGTTCTTTTCACTTGCCGAAGCATCCATCCTCATCTGGGTAGGTGACTTTTACGGAGGGGTTCGCCACCTGTCCAGTGAGGGATTGTATCTCTCAGTTGGTATTATTTAGTTATCTGATTTTTACTTTAGCTGTTGTGCTTCCCACACCAGCTGGTGGAGGGAGGGTGACTGGGCTGCAGTGAACGTCCTGTGGTTATGCAGAGGGTGTGGGTCCCTGGGTACTCATTGTTTAGGAAGGATAGAGGAACAGGTAGAGGGGGAAGAGGAGCCCTTTTTGTCAAGGAGGGCAGCAAGGTAGTAGAAGATGGGGCATCAGTGGTAGTAATGGAGAGAAAGAGTTACTGTGAGTGCAACTTATGGCAGCCTGAGGTAAGGAATTGCACTTGGAGGTGACCTAAAAACCTCAGGGGCAAGGGGAAGAGAGGGAGAGAACTCCGGAAAGAACTTGAAAGAGGGGTGGCAAAGGGAGAAGTAGCGGTGGTGGGTTATCTGAACCTGCCAGACAGTGGTTAGGATATTCCCGTAGCCAGGGGCACCACAAGAAAAAATTACTCACTGTAGTAATGTTTCTTCCAAGGGATCCCTCACTATGCTTACAACTGCAATCATTCGCCTGGAATGAGCAGCCCCAGATCTTGGAATTTTATGCTAATTAGAGAATATCAGAATTAAATTTGAAAACTCTGCTGTGTGGTCACGCTAGTAAGTAAGATAGTAAGTAAGATTTTATTTGTCACGCAACCTTTCCCTAATGCTCAGGGTGCTCTACAGGGTGCAGACAGTAATGCATTGAAACTGAATGCCAGAAAGTATATGGTAATGCACCTAGGGAACAAGAACTGCAGGACAGAGTACTGGCTTGGTGAGACTTAACTTCAACGTCCCATTCCTCAGCCGTTGTGCTATCATTATTGACTTCCTCAGACAATCAGGTCAGTGCAACAAGGCATATAGCAAAACAAGTAGGATGCTGGGATGTACTGGGAGGGATACTGATCACAGAAGGGAAGAGGTACCCCTATATAGATCCATATTGAGGCCACAGCTGGAGTACTGTGCCCAGTCCTGGAGTTCTCACCTTAGGAAGGACAGAGGTAAATTGGAAACGGTGCAGCGCAGGGTAGCAAAAATGATTCAGGGCCAACAGGGCAGGTCCTAGGAGAAGTGCCTCGAGGCACTGAACATGTACTCACTGGAGACCAGGAGGTAGAGGGGAGATATGATAGAGACTTTCAGGTTCCTAGAAAGAATTAATAAGGTGAACTGCAGGGAAATATTTAGCTTGAATACTAGTTCACGGTCACATGGACACGAGTGGAAACTGACAGGAGGGAGGGACATGAGGAAGTATTATTTTACAGAAAGGGTGGTGAAACCATAGAACAGTTTGCCTGCCAAAGTAGTGGGTGCTAAAATGGTTGATGGGTTCAAACACAGCTGATACAGAATGAAGGGTTTAGTAGATACTCAGGGCGGCAGAAGCTGGGAGGGGAATGGGGAGGGGGGAGGGCTAAGATCCTGAAGGGACAGTAGGTCCCGGGGCTTAATGGGGAACTTGGGCAGACTGGATGGACCATTGGTCTTTTTCTGCTATCATGGGCTATATTTCTCTGTTACTTTTGGGTTTTTGACTAACATTATCGGTTAGGTTGACTCCATCAGGTTGTAAACTGTGAATTTGGTGTGACATGCCCATATCAGCTGGGTTGAGCCATTCATATAATTAAGGGGTACAGAGGGGAGACATTTGTGGCAGCTGTGGGGTGCTCTTCTCTAGGAATATTCTCTGGAGGAGGGGCATTACCCCATCTGTAGAACTATGGCAGAGCTCCATGCTCAGCTGGTGGCAGCAAGGGTAGAAATATCTCAGTTGCATCACCAGCTCGCCTGTAGCCCACTCCCCCAGAGGCCCACTACTCCATGGGGGTGGACAGTGGTGTAGAGGGGGAAGAGAGGCAGGGTTAGCCACAGGGAGGTTGCCAGCTCAACACCATCCAGACAGCAAATCGTCTTGCACCACTGGAGGAGGCTCAGGTACCTGACTCCATTGGGGGGGGGGGGACTCTGAATCAGTTGGAGGAAAAGGGAAGGATAACGTGATGGCACCCAACGGAAACAGGAGCAAGTCTACCAGGAGAGTCTTAGTGGTCGGGGATTCAGTGATTGGGGGAGTGGAGAGAGTGGTGGTGGTGGGTTGAAAGGAAAGTGATGGTCAGGTGCCTTCCTGATGCATTCACCATCCAGGATTTAGACAGGATAGAGGAAATGGCAGGGAAGGAGTGGCAGGAGCTGGAGTTGCTGGTACACCTGGGTACCAGTGATCTGGCAAACCCAGTTGTTGGAGATGCTGAAGCAGAATTTTCATAGACTGGGGGACAGATTGGCAGCACACTCAGCCTCCTTGGCCTTTTATGAGATCCTCCCTGTGGGAAGCAGGAAGGGGAAGAAGGATAGAATAAGGAGGGACGAGACAGAGGAGTTTAATAGACTGGCTTAAGAGATGGTGTCAAGAGAAGAGGTTCCACTTCATGGGGGAGTGGTGGAACTTCTGGAACAGGAAGCTGTTCAACGGTGATGGACTTCACCTGACAAGAGATGGGGCCAGTGCACTGGGGCAAAAGTTTGACATCTGTATAAGATGTTTAAACTGACTGCAGGGGAGACTGTGACTAGGGGAACCACGGTGACAGGTGAGAGGAAGAAGATCCTAGCTAGTACTCCCCTGTATCTGGGGGCTTGTAGCAGCACAATGGGTAAAAATAGGGTTGAGTTCCAAACTGTGTTTGGAGAAGGGACAGTAGAGAGGGGGAACACAAAGTGTGCAAACACACAGGAAAATAACAAGCTAAAATGACTAGGGAAGAACAATGGAAAAAGATAGGAAAATAGCAAAGAGGATTCTGGGGGAGATGGAAGGGGGTCTGCCTTAACATCAGGAGACTGGGTAATAAAATCATCGAGCTCCAGGCAGTGATAGCAAACCTGGAGGTGGACCTTGTGGCCATCACAGAAACACGTACCAATGAAAATAATGACTGGGACCTGACAGTCCCTGGGTACTCAGTATACAGGAAGGATAGAGGAAAAGGTAGAGGGGAAGGAGTATCCCTTTATGTTAAGCATGGCATTGAGGTTGTGGAAGATGGGTGCATCAGAGGTAGTAATGGGGCAACAGAATTACTGTGGGTGCAGCTCACTGCAGCCTCAGACAGGAAATTACACTTGCGGGTGATCTATAGACCACCAGGGCAGGGGAAGGAGAGGGACGAAGAGCTCGGGAAAGAACTAGATGGGGAGGGGGTAGCAAAGGGGGAAGCGGTGGCAGTGGGTGATCTGAACCTGCTAAACATCGATTAAGATGTTACAGTGGCTAGGAGCACCAGAAGTCAAGCCTTGCTGGATACATTCAAAGACTGTCTACTTGTATAGCTGATTAAGGAACCCACCAGGCAGGTGGCCATTCTAGTTGTGATGCTCACCAGCTCTGAGGTGGTAGGAGCTGTGAGAGTAGGGGAGCCACTAGGGAACAGCGACCACAACTCCATTTGGTTCGAACTCACCCTGGGGACTGGAAAGCTCATTTAAAAACAGAAGTCCTTGATTTCAGAAGGGTGGACTTCAACAGATTGAGGGAGTTGGTCTAGGAAAAGTTGATTGGGGTAAACAGCATAGCTAGTAGTAGTAGCAGCAATTTTATTTATCTAGCTCCCAATCCCAGGGGCTTTGAGTGCTGCACATAGTTAAAAAAACTTAAATTAGAAATCGAGCTTATGGTGTCACTGGTCAAAAAGGACTTTGGGACTACCTGAAGAGCAGCTGTCTACAGGATAGTAAACAGCATGGGTTCATGACATGATGGTCTTGTCAGACTAACATGATAGTTTTCTTTGACTGGGTGACGAGGGACTTGGATAAGGGTTACACCATGGATCTACTCTACTTCAACTTCAGCAAGGCTTTCGACTCTGTGCCTCACAGGTGCTTGCTGAAGAAGATGGAGGATCTGGGTATGGCTAGGGACATATTATGTTCCTGGGGTTGAACATATTATGCCAGTTCTCTATGGACTGCACTGGCTGCTGATAAGGTGGAGGATTGCCTTCAAGGTCGGATTACTGACCTGTGAAGCCCTACATGGTCGGGGACTTGATTATCTGCAAGACCTCCTGGTTCCGCACTGCCCAACTCACCCTCTCCATTCCTCCGAGGGTGGCCTCCTGGTGTTCCCCGGGTAAGGCTGCAGCTTTCTGGAGATCGTACTTTCTCCATGGCTGCGCCTACCCTGTGGAACTTGCTTCTGGGGAGTCTGAGAGAGGCTCCTCGGTGGAAGTTGGGGGCTCAAGACATTTTTTATTTGAAAAAGCATTTAATTTATTATAGTATGAAACACTCTTGATGACTGTTATTTTATTTATTAATATTTGAATTTGAACATGAATTTGTTGATGTCTATGCTCTGTAATGTCTTGTTTTTTATGTATGTGAAGATGCATGTTTTATTTGCATTATATGGTATGGATTGTACACAGCTCCGAGCCCCTGGAAAGGGGCGCTTTATAAATAAAGTCTGTCTAGCTATCTATCTATCTACAGACAATATCTGTCTGTCTGTCTGTCTGTCTGTCTATCTATCTATCTAGCTAGCTAGCTACAGACAGTATCTATCTAGCTACAGACAGTATCTGTCTATCTAGCTAGCTAGCTACAGACAGTATCTATCTAGCTACAGACAGTATCTGTCTATCTAGCTAGCTAGCTACAGACAGTATCTAGCTATCTATCAATCTACAGACACTATATCTATCTGTCTATCTAGCTACAGACAGTATCTGTCTATCTAGCTACAGACAGTATCTGTCTATCTATCTACAGACATTATCTATCTATCTAGCTACAGACAGTATCTATGTATCTAGCTACAGACAGTATCTATCTATCTGTCTATCTACAGACAGTATATATCTATCAACAGTATTTATCTACAGATAGTATCTGTCTATCTACAGACATCTATCTACAGACAGTATCCATCTACAGACAGTATCTAGCTATCTATCTATCTACAGACAGTATTTATCTACAGACGGTATCTGTCTACAGACAGTACTATCTATCTATCTATCCATCCATCCATCCATCCATCCAATAAGTTGAGTAGGTAACTGAGTGAAAGGGGAGGCAGCAGAGGGTTGTGTTTAACGGGATCAAATCAGAAGAGAAGGAGGTCACGAGCAGTGTACCACAGGGATCTGTCTTGGGCCCAGTCCTCTTTAGTATGTTCACATGCAACACTGGAGAAGAAATCCGGGGTAGGCTGTTTCTCTTTGCAGATGACACTAACTTTCTGGGAGGTTGGATATTGTCGAGGGAATCACAAAAATGCAGAGTGACCTACAAAGGCTAGAGTGGTGTAAGGTTTAGCAGTTGAAATTCAAAACCAAAAAATGCAACGTAATGCACCTAGGCAACAAGAACCCAGGACTGAGTTAAGAATTGGATGGGTGGGAGGAATAGGAACTAGAAATTATCATTAGTGACACTCTCAAACAAGCAAGCCAGTGCAACAAGGCCTATAGTAAAGCAAATAGAATGCTGTGGAGTATCGGGAAGGGTAATGACAGCAGAAGGAAAGAGGTAATACTACGCCTTTTATACAAAACTGGTGAGGCCCCACCTGGAGCGGTTCTGGAGTCCTTATCTCAGGAAAGATGAGGACAGGCTGGAAATGGTGTATTATATGATGACAAAGATGATTCTGGGCCAGCAGGGTAGATCTTTTGAGAACTGGTTCAAGGCGCTGAACATGTGCTCCTGGGAGGCCAGATGAGAGAGAGAGGGGAGATATGATGGAGACCTTCAAGTTCCTGAAAGGTAAACTGTGAGAAACTGTTTAGCACAAGTAGCAAATCAGAACATGGGGCACGAGTGGAAACTGACAGGTTGGAGATTCAAGAGGGAAGTGAGAGTTTTATTTTACAGAAAGAGTGGTGGAGCCATGGCACAGTCTGGCAGCTGATGTGGTGAGCACCCAAACTACCAGTGTTTTCAAACATGGCTACAGAGTGAAGGGCTTAGTGGTTGCTCAGGGTGATTGTAGTAGGGCAGGGAGCAGGGGAGTGAGTAGTGTGGGTTAGAACTTTGTATGGCCAACAGGTCCCAGGTTTGTTAGGGTTTATGGGCAGATTGGATGGGCCAGTGGTCTTTTTCTGCAGTCATTGTCTATGTTTCTATGATCCCATGAGATGATGGTGTGCTAGTGCCCCTCACAGAACAGTGCCCTATGTACAGGGAATTTCCAGTTCTGAAATATCATATTCGCTTCCATTTTTGCCAAGACTAAGTCTAACTTCCATGTTTATGCTTGTAAAAAAACTTGGAAGTTAGGCTTATTCTTGGCAAATACAGCAGCAAATATGGTATCTCAGAAAGGGAAATTCTCCCTGTATAGGGCACTGTTCTGTCGGAGGCACCAGTGCGTCATCGTTTAATGGGATTACCTACTCATCAGGTGCAGTCTGCGATAACGTGTGCTGCAGCTGAGTGCGAGGGCTCTGTTTTCAAACCCATGGGTTTGAATTTTTATCTGCTCAGGGATGCAGTTTCCTGTACTCAGTCTATTCAGTGCAGATTTTGTAAGGTGAGTCCAAGTTCTCCTTCAAGATCCTTATCCAGACCTCCAGTTTTCTCCAGAAGGTTTGGAGTGGTACTTGAAGAGGCGATGCTCACATGCTCATAAAACTGATGCAGTCAAATTACTCCTTGTTTTGACTGCACTTCCAGGTTGCACTCTCTTTTCTGTTGTCATGTAGAAATTTACATGGAAAACCTACCAATCAGAGATACGAAGAGTATCGTAGTTAGGACTCTTTGTTTCCACTTTACATTTTAATGAGCCCCAGACACCATTCAAAGCACTTTAAAAATGTTATACACAAGAGCTACTGTACTGCCTGGAATTAATAGTACTTTTTAGATGCAGTCAGCTATCATGTCTTATATCCGAAGTATTTTTCTTTTCTGTTTGCTAATTATAAGATTTTCTACCTGACAGTACTGGGCTGATATGTGGAGCAGCACTCTGTTTGAAGGCTAAAAAAAAAACGCCAGTTCTGTTCCTCCCACTGCATCATTAGACATTTGACCAAACACATTGAGGCACCACAGCCCTTGCAGTCTCAGCAGTGACTTTCACCAGTCAAAATGCAGGACAGTGTGATATCATCAGTAACCACGAAGAGCCAGTCCCTGCGGCTTCTTGCGAAAGAGAATAACCTGGCAGTGAGAAATGGTTCTCCTTGGTTACTAGTGATGTCACAGTCAGTGTAGTCTCAATGTTGATGATGTAGTGGGAGGAACAGAATGGACTTTTTTTTAGCGTCCGAACCGAGTGCTGCTCCACACAGCAACCCAGTATTGCCAGGTGGAAAATCTTCTAATTAGCAAACAGAAAAGAAAAAATACTTCAGATATAAGAAGTGATAGCTGACTACATCTGCAAGTTACTATTAATTCCCGGCAGTACACTAGCTCTTTAAGACAAAATTCAGTTTATATTTCATACATTTTATGTCATTCTTTCCACCTTTATTACTGATGACAGATACATGAAAACGAGCTCACTGACCCTTAAACTCTATCTGAGCTGGCTGCGTGTCTATACTTGACATCATAATCTTCAGTTCATGACATCATAATAGAAACTCATTCTGATGTCATAACCAAATTGTGATGTCAGTTGTAGACAAGCAGCCAGAGGAGAGAATTCCTTTTCATGCATGTGTCCTTAGCAATGACAAAAATGAGAATTACAGAGTGGAGAGGGACACGCTTCTGGAGCTGTAAATTCATACGGTGTATCACAGTATATCGTGCTGCATGATAATTGTGATTTTTTTTTTTTTTTTTGCAATAAATTAACATTAGTGGGAACTATTGTGATATAGCAACATGTCATGTTATTAGAAACATAGAATTTGACAGCAGATAAGGACCGCTTGGCCCACCCAGTCTGCCCATTTCCCTACCTGATGGATAAGCTGCAGATTTTAGTTAATCAACAGCTTACTTCCTCCTACCCCCCACTAGAATTATAGAAACATAGAATTTGATGGCAGATAAGGACCGCTTGGCCCACCCAGTAAATGGGTAAATAGTATTGTGACATCCCTGTCTCCCTACACATTTCCCTTGTGATAGAGAGTAAGAGGTAGATAAAACCAGAACATGCTGAAAACACAGCCAGAAGTGTGTAACTTGGAAGGTTTTCCCAAAGCTGTAACGGTTCTTTAACCACTGTCTTTTGCTACTTCCTGAATGTCTTTTCAGGATTGCTATGCAGAATTTTCAAATGGAACAGAATTCTGGGAAATTTCAGAAAATTCTAATTCTGCAGAATTTCGTTGTAGCAGAATTCTAAAGTTTCAAATGCAGATTTTTGTTTGTTTTGTGGATTTGTATGTAATCTGTGGTTTACATAAAACGCAGATTCCTTCTTTCTTTAATTTGATTGAAGGTTGAAGTGATCCGAAGTAGGCCAGCTGTTCAGCTGTACAAAATCCAAGGTAAAAGTGCCAAATTTTAGTACATTCACTGCATGTAAATGGGGCATCGACTCATCCTTATGTGGGGGGGGGGGGGCTAAGGACAGAGTTTGGGGGTGTTTTTTTATAATCCGGTACTGGCCTCTTCCAAAGGTAGCAGCCCTAATCCAGTGTGTGGTTTGAGACGTTCAGGGCCACAGATGTGCCTTGGTGCACGGATAGTCAGGTGGGATTCATCCTACCTAACAAGGGACCCTTTTACTCTCTACCGTCCCTCCCGACTCCCTTAGCATGGACATGGTTTATTGTCTTATTTCAGCGCCATCCAAATATGTTGATCCTGTCCACTGAGGTGAGGGGGACATGTTGGCTGGACTGTTTGCAAGCTAAATAGTATCAAGTGGCTAGTAATGAGGCCAGCTTCTTTTCAGCATAGACCCATCTACCGAAAGAGGGAAGGCTCATGTAACAAGGAGTCTCTACGTAGCCATTACTTGTCACGCCCGCTGATTATGAATTTTGACCTTTACCTGGAGAGGCAGGGCTGGAGCAGCAGCAGGTTTCCCCTGCAAACAGTGCCTACTGGTACTAGCTGCCGATCGGCAAGGACCCCTGTTTGGAGGAAAGGTGAGCTAGCGCAGTAGGGGGCACCTGCATTCATCTGCTGGTATGGTAGGGGGTTGTTGACCTGGTGGACCAGCTGACCTTTTTTCATTTCCTTGAATTAGAGCTACCCGGCATCATGTGGAATTCAGAAGTTTCACCTAATCCCTTGGAATTCTGTCAGAAGCTGACTTCCAAAATTCTAAAAGCAGAATTTGTTTTTAAAATGGTAAACCGCGAAGTATTCAGCCGTTTTCGAAGAAATGCTTTTTGGAATTTTGCAGAATTAAAAAAGGAATTCCGAAAACCATTTCAGAAGTGGAATTGCCATTCCATACGATTCCACCAGCAGAATTCCATACCCTGCACAGCTCTACCGTGAATCATGTGTTCCTATGAACAATTTAGCTTAGTTTTATATATATATTTTTTTTTTTACCTTCTATAAATTTCATTTCTCCAGGATAGCCCTAATGAATTGTGATGTCTCTTTTCGGTTTGTTTGTTTTTGTTTTTTTTGGGTGGGGGGGCACATCTGCTGAGTTTTACAGCTGGGAGGGACTGAATTACAGGGAGGTCACATGACTTGCTCAGGGTCACACAGTAAGCCAATGGCTGTGGTGTGGGATTTGAACTGGAGGCTCACAGTTCTTTGTTCTTCCATTACTCCACAGTGCCACCACCAGTAGCCATAGAAGAACCAAAAAGATGGCTTGTGCTACCAAGGAGACAAAAATGTTTGCCCTTGCTTCTGCCTACTTTCAGAAAGGCCTTGTGTCGACGAGATTAAGGGAGGCATTCGGTCTGTTTAGAGAGCTGACTTTCGTTTGCTCTTCTGCAAACAGGCTGTAATCCTCTGGAACTACCTATTTTGGAGATGGGGGAGATTGGGCATCTAACACCTAGTTTCCAGCTAACAGACATGAAAACTAAAGTTGAGTGTCTGCCACTGCTAAGGGCAGCCCGTTGAACCCAAGCATAGTGCCCTGTATCACTTTATGTTTCACGACACATGTTACATAGTAGTAATCTGGTAGTGACAGTATAATAACAGGGTAACTATTGGTATTACCATGTAACCATTGCCAGTAGCTACCCTGTTGTTATACCGTCACTGCCATATACAGTTACTACCCTATAACGTGCCCTGAAACAGAAAGTGATAGCCAATAAAGATTCTGGCACTGAGAAGAGGAAAAACAGAGAAATCTTTGGATGCCCAAGGCACCGTGGATCTGTCTGTTCCCCCAGGTGCAGTACATTATTGTTTTTGGTGTGCCGATACTAACTGCACCATCTTAATGTGTTCAGTTCTCTTGCTCTCATATTGCTTGCAGTTACTGAGTTTACAACACTCACCACTGTTTTGGCAACCACTATTTTTGGTCACCTTTCTCTTGGCCTTTTCCAGCAGGTGTGGTTAGGAATCAGGACTTGTCCCCCTTGCTGCAGAGTGATGTGGTGCGGCAGGTGCTACAGATGGGCTTCAACCACGGCTTGGTGGAGAGCCTGGTTCAGAGTAAGTACCTGCTCAGCGGGCTCCAGTACACCTCCGTCTCAGACCTAGTCTCCGATCTGGTGCAAGCTGAAGAGGAAGAGAGGGCAAGAAACGAGGAGGACAGAGGTACAACCCCGGCCTGGAGCCACACCCCCAGCTGTAGTAGAGTGAACCAACCTCAGATGGGGAGACATCACTGAATACTTACTAGTATACTGTACGGGAAAATGAGTGGGAAAATGTTATGTCCATCTGCTTTTATTGGGTAGGCTTACCTCTAGCCCTTAGTGAGAATCAGACTTGGTACCTTGAGCCCCATAGGTAGCAGTTCTAGCCATTCAACTAAAAGGGAATTCGCATTACCTGAGAAGTTGGAGAGCTCATTTGACTTTCGTACTTGCTATCCCATGAATCACCACTAGAGGTCTCTAGCTGGAACAGTTTGAACTGCTTTTGCCCGTTATTCGCAGCTGTCCCCAATAGATGACTGTATTGCTTTTGCCTGTTATTCGCAGCTCTCCCCATTAGATGACTGTATTGCTTTTGATTGTTAGAACTTCCAGCATTGGATGACACTGATTTGAACCAACTGTCTACTCAATCATATGCAACAGCACAGAAATACATTTGTAGCTCTTCAAAAGAATTTTGCCTTAGGATTAGATCGGAAGAAATACTTGAAAATCGAGCTCCTGTTGATCAGATATGCAGAGATGCGCAAGACATGTGGATTTTAATTAGGGCAAAGGCAGAGCCAAGTCAGAATCTGCATTGTACTGGCTAAAATTACTGCACTTGAGAAACTGCAATTTTTTTCATGAAATTGTGCTAAAATCTAATGTAATTTCACCAGTGCTTATTTATTCAAATAGTGCAGTTTTACCCAAATTGCAGATATGTAAAAATGTGAGTTCCTGAAAATGAGCTATTTTGCAGATGGTGACATTTTTCCAGTTGCTCATTTTTTAAAATGTGATATATATATATATATATATATATATATATTTATTTTTTAAAAGGCACTATTTGAACCAAAAATTCCCATTTTAAACACACAGTTTTAATTCATGAAACTGCACACACACAATTAAGCAAAATAGGTCCAATTTCCAAAAAACTTTCTCAACCACTAGGTCTGGGATGGGTCTGTGAGCCAAAGGAGGTAAGGACACGGCATAGGGACATCTCCCACAAGTCGCAGGTTCCCACTGCTGCACTAACTGGGCTGAGACTGACAACGGTGTATATGGACGTCCCTCACAAGTCACAGGTTTCCATCACTGCAGTAATGGGGCTCAGGCTGACAACATTGTATAGAGACGTCCCTCACAAGTTACGGGTTCCCATCACTGCACTGACTGGGCTCAGTCTGACAGCATTGCATGCGGATGTCCTTCACAAGTTACAGGTTCCCATCACTGCACTAACTGCGCTTTGACTAACAACATCGTATATGGACGTTCGTCCCTCACAAGTTACAGGTTCCCGTCACTGCACTGACTGGGCTCAGGCTGACACCATTGCGTATGGACATTCCTCACAAGTTACAGGTTCCCATCTCTGCACTGACTGGGCTCAGGCTGACAACATTGCATATGGACGTCCATTACAAGTTACAGGTTCCCATCGCTGCACAAACTGGGCTTGGACTGACAACATTGCAAATGGACATCCCTCACAAGTTACAGGTTCCCACTGCTGCACTGATTGGACTTAGGCTGACAACAGTGCTTGTGGATTTCCCTCACAAGTTTGCTGCAGCAAGAAGTGGCCCAGCTTCTCTGTTCTGCACTGTCTGCAGTTGGTTGAATCCTTCCTGTTTGCAGTCTGGGACAGCATTTTCTGCAGAAAAGTGCAAGCAGTTTGGGCATTTCTTTGCCGACAAGGTGTCCTCTATCAGGGTATGTATTACCTTCTCTGGTCCAGTTTTTACTGGGGGGGTGATCAACCTGCTAGTGAAGATCATCTGCCAAGTTGCAGTGAGTTTTGGCCGTTTTTGGCAGATGAGGTTCTCCAGGTGCTTACCAGCATGCATCCCATCACCAGTGCCCTGGATCCGGGTCCAATGTGGTTTGTTATTAGCTGCTTGGATTTCCTGGACCCAGTGTTCTTGGAGATCATTAATGGGTCTTTCAGTAAGGGTGTCTTTCCTGCAACTCTGAAAGAAGCTGTAGTGAGAACTCCTTATTAAAAAGACAACTTTAGACCTTGACATTCTCTCAAACTATAGGCCCCTATCTAATCTTCCCTTTCTGGAGAAGCTTCTTGAGACGGTGGTAGTTGACCAGCTGGTTGAGTGTCTGGAGACTCTGTCCATCTATGAACTTCTGCAGTTGGGTTTTCGACCCTGGCACAGCACTGAGATGGCTTTGGTCAGGGTGGCACATGATCTCTTCATGGCGAGGGATCAGGGGCACTATACCATCTTGGTGCTCTTGGACATGTCTTCAGCATTTGACACGGTGGATCATGGTGTGCTGTTGGACCATCTTGGAACTATGTGGGTGTTACCAATGCAGTTGTGCACTGGTTTAGCTCATATTTAACCAGAAGATCACAGTGCGTAGTCCTTGGAAATTTTTCCTCTGGATCTTTCGCACTGCCTTCTGGTGTTTTGCAGTGTTCCAGTTTGACACTTCTGTTGTTCTCCATGTATATGCTGCCACTGGGAGAGATCATTAGGCGGTACAATATGGGGTTTCACTGCTATGCAGATGATTCCCAGTTTTACCTGACCTGTGCCCCAGGTGACCTTTCTATCTCAGATACGTTGAGCTGGTGTTTAGCTGAGATTAATGACTGAATGTCCACAAACTGGCTATGTCTCAACCCTGGCAATACAGAGGTTATGGTGATCGAGCCAGGTCATGGGGGCATTTTCACTGATGGGAGATTACCCGCCTTAGTAGTTGATGGGCGCCACCTGTCGGTGACTAGTGCAGTCAAGGATCTTGGCATTTTTCTTGATGACTATCTTACCTTTAAACAACAGGTGTCAGTCGTCAGACTCATTTTTTCCATCTCCAGAATATCGCCCATATCCATCTGTTCTTGATGCCTGCTGACCTGGCTACAGTCATCCACATTTTTGTTACTAGCACACTTGATTACTGTTACGTTCTGTACCTTGGACTGTCTGGAGGTTTGATGTGTCAACTGCATCAAGTGCAGAATGCTGAGGCCAGGATGCTGATGGGTACTTCAGTGAGGGATCGTGTCACTCCTGTTCTGTGCGCTCTGCACTGGCCGCCTGTGAGTTCACACATCACCCTCAAGATAGTCTTGTTAACCTACAAGGCCCGACATGGTTCCGTACACTCCTATCTGCCCCCTTCGCTGTGCCGAAGCGGGTATGCTGGTTGTACCCTCTTCTCACCTCAAAAGATCTAGCGATTGAGCATTTGGTACAGCCGCAGCACTGTTGTGAAATTCTCTTCCACCGTATATTCGAGCAGCCAGCAGGGTGGAGGCCTTTAAAGCCTCCCTAAAAACATATCTGTTTGATAAAGCTTTTAATTTTATTTGATAATCTGTTTTTATTTGTTGGGGATGTTTTTATTGAAATTTGGTTATTTTATTATGTTTGTTCAGCGCTCTGAGCCCCCGGATAGGGTGCTATATAAATAAAATTTGCCTTGCCATGCTTTACATGTTCCCATCGCTGCACTAACTGGGCTGAGGCTGACAACATTGCATATCGACGTCCCTCACAAGTTACAGGTTCCCATCACTGCAATGACTGGGCTCAGGCTGACAACATTGCATATCGACGTCCCTCACAAGTTATAGGTTCCCATCACTGCACTGACTGGGCTGAGGCTGACAACACTGCATATGGACGTCCCTCACAAGTTACAGGTTCCCATCACTGCAATGACTGGGCTCAGGCTGACAACATTGCATATGGACGTCCCTCACAAGTTACAGGTTCCCATCACTGCACTGACTGGGCAGAGGCTGACAACATTGCCTATGGACGTCCCTCACAAGTTACAGGTTCCCATCACTGCACTGACTGGGCTCAGGCTGACAACATTGCATGTGAATGTCCCTCACAAATTACAGGTTCCCATCATTGCACTGACTGGGCTGAGGCTGACAACATTGCATATGGACGTCCCTCACAAGTTACAGATTCCCATCACTGCAGTAACTGGGCTCAGGCTGACAACATTGCATATGGACGTCCCTCACAAGTTACAGGTTCCCATCGCTGCACTAATTGGGCTCAGGCTGAAAACACTGCATATGGACATCCCTCACAAGTTGCAGGTTTCCATCACTGCAGTAACTGGGCTCAGGCTGAAAACACTGCATATGGACATCCCTCACAAGTTACGGGTTCCCATCACTGCAGTAACTGGGCTCAGGCTGACACCATTGCATATGGATGTCCCTCACAAGTTACAGGTTCCCATCACTGCAGTAACTGGGCTGAGGCTGACAAAATTGCATATGGACGTCCTTCACAAGTTACAGGTTCCCATCACTGCACTGACTGGGCTGAGGCTGACAACATTGCATGTGGACGTCCCTCGCAAGTTACAGGTTCCCATCACTGTAGTAACTGGGCTGAGGCTGAAAACATTGCATATGGATGTCCCTCACAAGTTACAGGTTCCCATCACTGCACTGACTGGGCTGAGGCTGAAAACATTACATATGGACGTCCCTCACAAGTTACAGGTTCCCAACACTGCAGTAACTGGGCTCAGGCTGACAACATTGTGTATGGACATTCCTCACAAGTTACAGGTTCCCATCTCTGCACTGACTAGCCTCAGGCTGACAACATTGCATATGGACGTCCATTACAAGTTACAGGTTCCCATCGCTGCACAAACTGGGCTTGGGCTGACAACATTGCAAATAGACATCCCTCACAAGTTACAGGTTCCCATCACTGCACTGATTGGACTCCGGCTGACAACAGTGCATGCGGATTTCCCTCACAAGTTTGCTGCAGCAAGAAATGGCCCAGTTTCTCTGTTCTGCACTGTCTACAGTTGGTTGAATCCTTCCTGTTTGCAGTCTGGGACAGCATTTTCTGCAGAAAAGTGCAAGCAGTTTGGGCATTTCTTTGCTGACAAGGTGTCCTCTATCAGGGCATGTATTACCTCCTCTGGTCCAGTTTTTACTGGGGGGTGATCAACCTGCTAGTGAAGATCATCTGCCAAGTTGCAGTGAGTTTTGGATGTTTTTGGCAGATGGGGTTCTCCAGGTGCTTACCAGCATGCATTCCACCACCAGTGCCCTGGATCTGGGTCCAGTGTGGTTTGTTATTAGCTGCTTGGATTTCCTGGGCCCAGTGTTCTTGGAGATCGTTAATGGGTCTTTCAGTAAGGGTGTCTTTCCTGCAACTCTGAAAGAAGCTGTAGTGAGAACTCCTTATTAAAAAGCCAACTTTAGACCCTGACATTCTCTCAAATTATAGGCCCTTTTCTAATCTTCCCTTTCTGGAGAAGCTTATTGAGATGGTGGTAGTTGACCAGCTGGTTGAGTGTCTGGAGACTCTGTCCATCTATGAACTTCTGCGGCCGGGTTTTCGGCCCTGGCACAGCACTGAGATGGCTTTGGTCAGGGTGGCACATGATCTCTTCATGGCGAGGGATCAGGGGCACTATACCATCTTGGTGCTCTTGGACATGTCTTCAGCATTTGACACGGTGTATCGTGGTGTGCTGTTGGACCATCTTGGAAATATGTAGGTGTTACCAATGCAGTTGTGCACTGGTTTAGCTCATATTTAACTGGAAGATCGCAGCGCATAGTCCTTGGGAATTTTTCCCCTTGCTCTTTTGCATTGCCTTGTGGTGTTTTGCTGTGTTCCAGTTTGACTCCTCTGTTGTTCTTCATGTATATGCTGCCACTGGGAGAGCTCATTAGGCGGTACAATATGGGGTTTCACTGCTATGCGGATGATTCCTAGTTTTACCTGTCCTATGCCCCAGGTGACCTTTCTGCCTCAGATACACTGAGCCGGTGTTTAGCTGAGATTAATGACTGAATGTCCACAAACTGGCTGTGTCTCAACCCTGGCAAGACAGAGGTTATGGTGATCGAGCTGGGTCATGGGGGCATTTTCGCTGATGGGAGATTACTCGCCTTAGTAGTTGATGGGCGCCACCTGTCGGTGACTAGTGCAGTCAAGGATCTTGGAATTTTTCTTGACGACTATCTTACCCTTAAACAACAGGTGTCGGTCGTCAGAGTCATTTTTTCCATCTCCTGAATATCGCCCATATCCATTCATTCTTAATGCCTGCTGACCTGGCTACAGTCATCCACATTTTTGTTACTAGCACACTTGATTACTGTTATGTTCTGTACCTAGGACTGTCTGGAGGTTTGATGTGTCAACTGCATCAAGTGCAGAATGCTGAGGCCAGGATGCTGATGGGTACTTCAGTGAGTGATCGTGCCACTCCTGTTCTGTGCGCTCTGCACTGGCTGCCTGTGAGTTCACACATCACCCTCAAGATAATCTTGTTAACCTACAAGGCCCTACATGGTTCCATACACTTTATCTGCCCTTCACAGTTGGATGTATGCTGGTTGTACCCTCTTCTACCCTGGCATCTAGCGATTGATATTTGGTACAGCGCAGCACTGTTGTGAAATTCTCTTCCACCGTATATTCGAGCAGCTAGCACGGTGGAGGCCTTTAAAGCCTCCTTAAAAACATATCTGTTTGATAAAGCTTTTAATTTTATTTGATAATCTGTTTTTATTTGTTGGGGATGTTTTTATTGAAATCTGGTTATTTTATTATGTTTGTTCAGCGCTCTGAGCCCCCAGATAGGGTGCTATATAAATAAAATTTGCCTTGCCATGCTTTACATGTTCCCATCACTGCACTAACTGGGCTGAGGCTGACAACATTGCATATCGATGTCCCTCACAAGTTACAGGTTCCCATCACTGCAATGACTGGGCTCAGGCTGACAACATTGCATATTTACGTCCCTCACAAGTTACAGGTTCCCATCACTGCAATGACTGGGCTCAGGCTGACAGCATTGCATATCGACGTCCCTCACAAGTTACAGGTTCCCATCACTGCAATAACTGGGCTCAGGCTGACAACATTACATATGGATGTCCCTCACAAGTTACAGGTTCCCATCACTGCAGTGACTGGGCTGAGGCTGACAACATTATATATGGACGTCCCTCACAAGTTACAGGTTCCCATCACTGCACTGACTGGGCTCAGGCTGACAACATTGCATATGGACGTCCCTCACAAATTACAGGTTCTCATCACTGCAGTAACTGGGCTGAGGCTGACAACATTGCATATGGACGTCCCTCGCAAGTTACAGGTTCCCATCTCTGCACTGAATGATCTCTGGCTGACAACATTACATATGGACGTCCCTCACAAGTTACAGGTTTCCCATCACTGCAGTAACTGGGCTCAGGCTGACAACATTGCATGTGGACGTCCCTCACAAGTTACAGGTTCCCATCACTGCACTAACTGGGCTTAGAGTGAAATAAAATATAAAACCTCTTGTTCTGATCGTAGCTGGCTAGTCCCTAACATGGCCCTTAATTTCTCAGGAGTGTAGAGCCAGAGTCAGGTATTGGACTCTAGAGAGGCTTCTGAAACCATCGACTTGCCTGTCTCTACCACCAAGACATAACAGGGCATGCAGTTTTGGGCCACTGACATTGGTGTTGTGAGGCACGAGGCATAGCCGAGTACCTTTGAACACAACCAAGGAATGTGATTATTGGTCACTATAATTACATATCCCTAAAGTGCATTCTAATGCTTATAAAAAGGATTTCAAAATAAAAGTAGAGAAATGCCTTCAAACAATGTGTAGTTTTGGTTTAAAACAAAAGGCATATTAATATCAGCTGGGTGACTGGGTTGAAAGTCCTGACCTGTGCAGTTATTGTGAACTAATTTTTTATTTATTTTATTCTGTTCTTTTTGGTAACCAGGTAAGGTCCACTAGGCACAAGTACGTGCTTTTTGGGGCGACCCGGGAGCACTGGGTCGTTAAAGAGCTAGTGGAGCCAGAACAGGCAGACAGGAAAATAACACAACTTTTATTTATTTAGTTTTTGTTAACCGGGTAGGTGCACTAGCCATAAAATGCCTATTTTCAGGCACGACCCGGGAGAGTACAACAAAAGGAGAACAGTTGAACAACAGCAACATGGGTACAATAATACAAATAGAGGAACAGTACAGCAGTGCTACAAAAATGCAATGGGTAGAAACAACAAAAATAATGGCAAGCATTATACAGATAATGGCAATAAGATATATAATAAGTGCAGAAACCATGGACCTGACCTGTGGAGTGAAAGGGTTAATAAGATAGTAAGGTTATATATAGAGAAATGTGAGGAATGTTCAAACATTACAATAAAGACTGACAGAAGGAAGGTCAGGGGTGGTAATTGGCAAAACAACAGTGGATGGTCAGCAACAAGGTTCGAGAAGGAAGAGAGCTAGTAGTCAAGAAGTTATTTACAAAGAGAAGGAAAAATATGGGAGGGAAGAGGAGACAGTCTTGGAGCTGGATTAGAGCAGGGTGACATTACTGGTAAGTATCAGGAGCTTCAGGTTGGGTCAAAGCATGTACAAGCATCAGCTAAGGATAGATAACTGCATTTATATTCACTTTTAAATCCAAAGTGAGACTGAGACAGCCAGAGGTTGAGTGGAAGAGCATTCCATAGCCTGGGAGCAGAGAATTGGAAGGCCCCTGTGCCTTTAGTCATCCAACATCTCGGAACATAGAGCAAAGATTTGTCAGCTGATCGCAGGCCATGGGAGGATGGTTGAGGGACCAGCAACACCGCCAGCTGGGATTGTTTTTTTTCCCCGGATAATCGAGTCCATTAGTGATCCAAGGTAGTATTGTCTACTGGCAGAGGGTGAGAGCCAATTCAGATCCTTATAAAGAAGGCAGTGATATTTGAGTCAAGGTGACGAAGAGGCAAATCTGCATATATTGTTATAAGTTACGTCCCATTTTAGTAGGGAGGTCTTATGGGCAGAGGTAAGAATAGAGGCACCATAAGTAAGGGTTGGGAGCAGAATACCTCGGGCAATTGATAATTTGGCTGAGGGTGTAAGCATGTAGCTCATTTTGTAAGTTACTCCTAGTTTCGAGTTTACAGCTTTGCACGAGGACTGAATGTGAAGATTAAAATCTAGGGACTGGTCCAGGAGGATCCCAAGGTACTTGAAGGAAGTAACATTTTCAAGTGGAAATCCTCCTGGGTGAAGAACCTCCAGCAAACTAGAACAGGTCTTAATCTTTGGCACAGAACCTAGGAGCATGGCTTTCGCTTTCTTTTCATTTAGTACAAGCTTACGGCCTAGTAGCCAGTCTAAGACCTTATTGAAGTCTGAAGTAAGTGATGTGTTTATGCAGGCAATACTAGAAGAACTAGTGTAGATGATCAGGTCATCAGCGAGAGAATAGCTGAGCAGGATTCCAGGACCTCAGCTGCATTGTTGATAAAAATTGAGAACAGAAGGGGCCCAAGGATAGAGCCTGGGGACCCCAAGGTTGATAGTAGACGTGTTGGACAGGGAGGAGTTAATTTGATAGCTTACACCTGTTTGACAGGTAGCTACAGAACCAGTCCACAACAGGGGTAGAGAAATGGAATTTATGGAGAGTGGAGAGAAGCAGGGGATGGTCTACAAGGTTGAAAGCCTTAGTGAGGTCAATGAAGATGGCACCTGTGAGTTTTCCAGAGTCCATGTTGCACAGAATATAAGTAGTTAGTTGAAGAAGAGCCGTGGTGGTGCTATGACCTTTTCTGAAATTATGCTGAGTGTCTGAGAGGAGATTGTAGTGTGTAAGGTAGTCAGTGGTCTGTGATGCAGCTATTTTCTCTAGGATCTTGTTAAGGACAGAGAGAATTGCTATAGGTCTGTAATTGGCCATGTCCTTTGGGTCACCTTTTTTAAAGACAGGCGTTACTCTTGCAGATTTCCATAGGTCTGGCACAGTGCTATGGATAAGGGATAAAGTGTAGATTCTGGCAATCGGAGAGGCAATGAGTAGAGTAGCCAGCTTAAGAAGACGAGGTTCCAGTGAGTCAGAACCAGAGCTGGTATTGGCAGATATGGATCTCAGTAATTTCAGAACTTCTGCTCTTGATATAGCCTTGAAATAGAATGGTGGCGCTGGAGGAGCATCATACGATAGGGCAGTATGGTTGTGTGATGGTAGTGTGGTAGGTAGATTGGAGTGCAATCCACTAGGTTATAAAGCCAAGGTATAGTATGAAAGATCAGAGAAAAGAATGTTAAAACTGTTTGAGATAGTCCTAGGGTCATTACAATGTTCCCCATTTATGATCATTTCATCAGGAGCGACCGACCGCGAGGTACCGAGAAATGTTTTGACATGGGCCCAGAATTTCCTCGGGTCGCAGGCTGTTTTGTAGAAGGTCCTTGCAGTATTTGCTTTTAGCAACTCTATAACTTGTCTCTTACATCTGTTCCTTAGTTCACGATAGACAATAAGATCTGATTGTAGGCCAGTTTGTTTGTAGCGAATCCAAAGCTTGTCCCTCTGGCGCAGATTAGCAAGGAGGTATTTATGCAGCCACCTCGTCTGTTTTCCTCTGACCCTCCTAGTAGTCTTGGGGGCATGTTTATATTGAATGGTAAGAAATTTTAAGTAGTAGTCAGTTGTAACTTTTTATTTCTGAAGTATATTTCTTTTTCCTTTTGCTCATCAGAAAGTCTTCTATGTGATAATATTGTGCTGGATGTGTGAAACAGCTCTTAGCCTGGCAGCTGACATATCTTAACTCCACAGTCCCAAACTACATCATCAGCATTATGATTTCACTGACAGTGACATCACAGGTGAATGACCTGGCAGTGATTCATTTGCTGTTCTGAAGTAGCAGGGATGTCACGGTCAGTGAGGTCACAATGCTGATGATGTGGTGTGGAGTAGTAGAGCAAGATATGTCAGCTGCCAGGCTAAGAGCTGTTCCACACATCACACTTGTTAACATCAAGTAAACAATCTTCTAATTAAACAAAGGTGGGAAGCCTACAGTGATGTCTCTAGCCCATTACCATAGTAGGTTGTTCACATGGGCATTGGGTACCTAGCTAAAGCAGCCTAAGCCAGATGGTGAAGAATAAAGAGGACAAATGTGTGTGGTTCTGTTTCACTCCCCCCAGCACTATGTATACTCCTGAAAGCCTGAAGCCCAGTGCAAAGCATCACGGGTAGCAGTATGCAGTTCCATTATACAGGGCAAGGTCAAGAAAGCTTCACCAGAACAAAAGTTGTCCATACAATCCTCAGTACACAAAAACACTCCCTTCGGTGTGTATTACTTGTTATTTTAGAATTTTCCACTGCTGGAATTACCCTGACAGATTGATCTCCTTTTGTGTGGGGTCCGAGGAGGAGGTAACATACAGGTGCAAGTTCCTTCATATGACAACCACCATATGATAGTAGCAAATATTAGAAGTAGTAACAAAATAAAAAATTAATAATAAAATTAGTTACACCATACCTCTCAACATTAAAATGAATAACATTGGCCCTCAAAATTCAGAGCAAATAGCCAGAATGTGTAGCGCGTCATTATTTTAGGGAATAATATGTCTAGGAATAGCAGACCCTGTATGCTTATTGTGTGTCCAGAAATAGCTCTGTCATTTTGAGGAACATCAGTAAATCTTTGCAGAGCAAAGGTAAAATTCATACCGCTACACAAAATTCATTGCAGTTGAGAGGTGTGAGTTACACAGTCGAATTTGAATTAAGTTTACATTATTTCTAAAACAAGTCAGTGTTAAGTTAGTGAAAAAAAATGTTTTTTAAACCTTAAAGGGGAATGTGACCATGTATGTAGCCCCACACCAAATGTGTAGGACTGCTCCTGATTGGCCCACTAAGTACTATTTTATAATTACTTCAGTAGAAAAGTATTTGCAGCTATATCTGCTGGGCCACTGACACTCCGGTTTTGATGTATGCAACATACCAAGCTGAGTTTCTTTAAGTGCGAACACCCAAGAAGTGCGATTATTGGTTGTAACTGTATATCCCTGAAGTGCCTTATTGTACTTATAAAATGGCATTTAAAAGGCAGAGAAATGTATTAAAAATTGTGTTTTTGTTTAAAATGAGACATTTTTGTGAACGGGCAGGAGATCCCAACCCTGTGTAATTACAGTGAGATAACCATGTGGTTTGGAATGTCCATTAACTAAACAGATTTGTCCATCTGTCTTTGTCATAGGTATGCAATAAAACACTCCAGGATGTATGGTCCTTAAAGTGACACTGTCAACTCTTTTTGCATCATACTATTTTGTCAAAAAACCCTAATTTTATGGTTACGTTCCTTCCCTGACATTCATTGGTACTGCCAGTTGTTTTATCTGCCTCCATTCTTAGTGGAACTGAAATGCACATTAATGGTGTAATTTTACCCAGCCTTACTTTGTTTCAAATCCCTGATCTACTCTTTATCCATCCTTCCTGAATGTTAGGAACACCCCCCGAAAAGAGCAGCCACTCATGATGCAGTACTCTTCACTCATCCCAGTGCATCTTTAGTGTCTAGACTGAGTTGGCGTTGTTCCCAAGTCCAGGAAAGATGCAGCGGGTGTTAATCAAGGACTGTAAACAAACATGTTTTTGTGTGGTGACAGTATGGTGTGCAGTCTGTTTTATCCTTTTAAAAAGAAAAAGGAATATGAATCAGACTACCAGCTAAATCATCAATTTTATGGAATTTGACCAATCATAATGTATTTTTTAAACTAGAGACACTTTGAAGCCCAGAGGGGTTGACAGTGTCCCTTTAAAAGGTAGAGGCTCTCCACCGGTGTGTGCTGAGGCATGAGGCTGTAGGCCGAGTGCTCCACATACTGAAGGTGTGCCTATATCTTCCAATAAATAAAATGGAGCACCTTGGAGTGTGCTGTTGCACTTATGAAATGACCCAGTACTGAAAGTTTTATCTTACAATATGCAGCAGTGCACATTATAAAAAGGGTTGGAGAAATAGAACATAAGGCACTCCAAGGGCTTATGGTAATGGTCAGTTAATCACCCTATTGGGGCATGTGGCACAACATTACACCCTAGAGGATGATTAACAGACCATTAGCATAACCACTGATCATTAACCCCTGATCATGCCTTAGTGCTTAATTTGTGAGTATGTATAAGCACTGCAGATGACCTGGTTCATCCAGTCAAAGACTGGTATATGTGGTGGCCATAATAACCCATTTTATTTGTTTAGCTTTTGTTAACCAGGTAAGTACACTAGACAAGACATTTGCCTATTTTCAGGTACGACCTGGGAGAGTACAAGGAAATACGACATAGGACAACATGATACACTTTAGACAGTTACACAGAGTGTCAGGGAAAACAGAAGCAACACATAGTCAGTAGGTACAAATGTACTTTATCCTACACGCTAGTGTGTGGTATTCCTTACTTATAGAATGGCATGGATAAATTTAGTCATCTGAATGGCTGTAAAAAGTCGCATGGGCATGTAGTTATTCAGTTATACAGGATGCACTTTTAAACATAATGTATCTGGTATACATACAGTTCCGGTGTCCCTTATGGTTATATGAGTACCTTCTCAAGTTTTTAGTGTGAGAGAACTCTGAAGTGAACCAGAGCAGTTCCGGCACACAAAGGATTTGAGAAGGCCTTTTTATAAATATAAGAGATACTGGAACTGTGCAATGAAATATATTATAAATCATATTACAGGCTTCTGTTTTGAAAAATTTGAACTTGAATGTAAAACAAAAATGTTTTACTTTGTACAAAATAAGGAAAGGGGAAATTGTTTAACCAGGAAAGGCGCATTAAGCCAGAGCTTGTTTCCAGGTGTGACCTGGGAGCACAGGGAAGGTAAGTGATTTCCTCACAGGGTCACACAGTATGTAAGCGGGGGCTGATGGGATTCAAACCCAGGTCTCCAGGCCTGCAGCTCAGTGCCCTTAACCGCTACACTATACTGCCTCCTTAACAATTAAATAAGAGAAACCCCATGGTGGAATTATGTCAACTAAACTTGGAATTTTAGAATTGTTTGCATGACTCACTCTTATTAAACAGTAAGGTACAACAGGGTTATGTTAATGGCCTTTCGCCTCATGCCACATGCTTCTAGGGGATGATTACCTGGACATTAACATAACCCTTGTTGTACCTTATTGCTATCATTATGATTTCATACACACGTTGATCATTTACATGTTTTTGAAAACAATGTTTGTCGTTTTAGATATTTTTAACATAAAATAATCCTTATGCCTCAGATTCTTCTTTTTATTTAAATCTATGTATACATCAGTTGGTTGACAAGCACATTATCTTCCAAGTGATGAATCATGCCAGTCCATCGGGTACCGATAGTATCAAGAAGGGGGTATTGTTTACAGTGCCGGCTACCGGTGTTCGAGTAGTGTCAGTTTTGTGGCTGCTGTTGTTTCCAGGCCATGGGTAAGGGTCCAGCAGCAGTCAGACACAGGTAGATATCACAGAAAATAAAAAAGCAGAGTCATCATTGTTAAAACTGCTGCTAATTAGTAGGAAAAAAATTGCAGGGACCACTACATTTGGGTGTACAGCTGCTGCAATGTGTTGGGGCGTGTTGGTGGAAATCGTTCCTGCACAGAAGCTGCAGAGGGAGAAAGGGGGGCTGGAATCATGCAGAGGTCACATTAAATGACAATGATTAATTGTCATTTTCATTGCTTGAGACACATTCGGAGTCTATCGAGTCCACATGCATATAGTGACAAGTTTGGTCATCCAGATTACGTGTATTCACGAGCCTGATGTTATGTGATGAGGTCCTGCATGCATACTTATCTGACGTTAACAAAGTATGTGGAATGCGACCGACTAATCATATTGCTGGATTTTAAGCTCCATTATAATAATGGTTATAAGAGTGTCTGGAATGTTTGAAAAGAAACAAATCTTGATTGGCTAACAAATGTTACGATTTATAATTTGCTTTGAAAACGATTTTATAAGTGCAATAAAATACTCCAAGGATGTGTATTTATAGCCAATATCCGCACGCCATGGGTTTGCTATTAGTCAGGAGGTATAGGTGAGCTTCACCACTTGTGAATAGTCACACAGCAACCTATTACCTATCCTATAGAAACAGAGAGAGAGCTACCGATAGACTACTTTTGTGATATAATATTTATCCAGGTGTGAAAAAGAGGCTAAATAACTCAAAAGTGACAATGTACGGCCGGCCCAGTGGTGCTGAGGGCTAAGGCGCTGGATGCCTTACCTCGCACTACACAAGCAACCTGGGTTCGGGAATGACCTTGGGTTGTCGGGGAGCCAGCATGGGGGGGAGGGCAGGAGCAGGATTGAGCTGCCTAACGACACCTCTCCTGTCCCGGGGAGGGGGGGGGTCACCCTCCCGCAGTCCCGCTGCCTCCGGGTGAAGAGCCGGTGGTGGTGCAGGTGGGTACAGGCGACCGGGAGGGTGAAGCGTTCTGCAGTATGTGACGTGCACATGCCTCAATACATGCGCACTCACGCCAAGGAGGTGGGAGTGGGGGCAAAAAACAGGAAAAATGGATAAACAAATAATCGGAAAAAAAAGTGACAATGTACACATGAAATAACCTGCTAAAAATGTTTTTGGGAAGGGGAGCACAGACTTACTGCATATGGTATCATTTATAAGCTGTGTTCCTAAAGATATCAAAGATAAACCTGGTATACATTGCAGATAATACTTCAGGGATGTCAGTTGCACGTGTAGTGTATGTTATGGGTACTATCTCTTGGGAGATAGATTGGGCATATTAGTATAGGCTACTTATATCTCTTGGGATACAAACTTGCCACATATTGAATGAGTTAGTGATAGCTCCAGGTACAGACTGCATGTGTGGTAAAAGTTTGGGCTATCCTGGAGGAGGGGGCAATAATTCCCTGTTGAGACCCCTTGAAGGAAGTTTGAGTTCCACTGTGCCAGTTACATATCTGACATGAAATCCATCCCTTACAGAATCGGTGCAGAGACCCAGGGAAACACCAAGTATAACCAAGAGGCCCCCCAATCATCCCAAAGACAAGGGTAAGGCCAAGTGTTTTTCTTGCTGCATTTGACTCTGTAATTCTACTTTATTAAACCGATTGGGACACGCACACATTTTATTGAATTTTATTTTATAGCTTTTTTGCGAAGGGTTCTCTGGCTGAAATGCAGTGTATTATTTTCAGTGGAGTCCTGCTTCTCTTCATTTCTACATATGGGTGGGCTGCAGCATAGAGGTTAAGTGACTTGCTCAAGATCACACACTGTTTTTGACTCTTGAGGGTCTTAAACCTGTGATCCCCAAGTTACCAAGCCAGTGCTATAACCACTACAGTAGACTGCCACCTGCTTGCCTGCCACGTTCACTCCTCTAGTCAGATGGGCATGCATCTACATATATTACCATATTTGGCATCATGTGAGATGTCTACCTCTAACCTTGTGTTTCTGGGAAATTGTCTCCATCTTATTTACTGGCTTGGCTTTTTCTGTAGTGCCATTCACAGAGAATCAATAACGCCTCGTTCTGATAGGTTCATAGGTGTAGTTCATATGCATATTCTGCACAGTGGTAAAATGAGTCACAGAGCCCGCAGATCGAGAGTGGATTCCAATTATATAATACTGTGTTTAAAATGGATGACATCACTGTGGTCATTCAGAAGCTTCTCGTCTTTTTTTTTTCCGCCCTTACTTACTGTTTATGCCCCTCCCCTTCCAGTCTCCAGCTTCTTACTAACTGTTTATGACCTGCCCCTTCCAGTCTCCAGCGTCTGTCTTCCTTCCATGGCATGCCAGACCCATTTCACCTCCACTACTTGGCGCTTTCTGTCTTCTATATACCGTTGGATTTCCCCTCAGGCACAGACTGGCTGGGGGTTTACCCCCAAGCGTCAGTATTTAATCAGGTGGCGGCGCCAACATGGGTGGGTGTGGCCTGGATATCCTGCTATCATCACAGTAGATGGGGCCATATTCTCTTATTCTCCCTCTCCCCAGGACATCGCATGCTGCCATGTTGTCGAGAGTACATGCATGCAAAGCAGTTACATTTTCCTTTTGGGGAACAAAATGTATAATAAAACTGATGAGTCTCTCGTCCCTTAATTCAAAGAAACCAGAAATGTATCCCCTCCCCAAAAGATTAATTAGTGAGGGGTAACCAAATAGCACTGCATCGCATTTCAGATCCTCTCCATATACACTGTGAAATGGAACTCAAGAGCTACATGGTTTATACTGGAATGACATCACACAAAATGGTTTTCAAAGAATCTTAGCCCTATATAGGGGAATAATAGGGTGGCATGCAATATATGTAAGTAATATGCCACAACAGGGTGTGCATTATATAATTTTAATGCACACCTCTGGGATTTAGTAAAGCACAAAATTGAAGGCTGAGTGTCTTTATGCCTCAGGAAGTGCATTAATATCCTACGATGCACACCCTGGAAGGGCTAATTGCACTTATAAAATGGCTCTGTGCAGGTGTTTTGGGGCAGGAAAATGAGTTTCAGCATCTGATCTTGCATTTATGGAGATTTAATGCACGGTCAGGTGATATCTCGTGGCCAATGAAATCGCTAGGTTTTTTCCTTGCCGTTTTATAACAGATTTAACGTATGGACAGATGACATCTGTCAGCCAATGACATTTCTGGATTTTTTTCTTGCCATTTTATTACTTCTTCTGGCCTGTCTGTCCAGTAGACCTGTGCGGTGTTTTCAAATTCCTGTTTTACTGAAATTCCACAGAATTTTTAATTTGTGGGATTCCATCGGAAGTGGAATTCCAAAATTCCAAAAATGGAATTTAAAACAAAAAAAAATCTGTGGGTCAGTAATCTGTGCTTTACACAAACTGCAGAGTACCATTCAGCAGTTTCCTTAAACCACTGATCCATTTTCTGTAATCCGCGGAATAATATGCTGCAGATTTCGTAATCATAGCAATGCTTTGCAGAATTTGGCAGGATTAGCAAGTATATTCTGAAAAGCATTTCAGTAGCAGGATTGCCATTCTGCATGTATTCTGCTGGTGGAATTCCACATTCTGCATACTGACTAGTGACCTGGCTTTACCTATGACCCAGCTCTGGTTGTATATATGGAAGGAGGCTCAAGAATACTAGTGGCTGTAATTCTGGTAGTGGCGGGGTGGGGACTGTTCTCCCCTCCACCCTCCTCCCACCCAACATCCTGCAACAGTGCCAGGCCTGCAGTGGCTTCCTGCAGAAGAGGAGAGCCCCATCCATGCCCAGCAGGTTTTCACTGCAGGCGCAGAATTAGGGACACCTTCTCTCCAGCTGAGCAGCACTACCATAGGCATATGATCATTGGGCCACATGCTTCAGAGGCAAGGGCTGAACGGCCAAACCTGGGTCCCCCATATGGTAGTGCAGTGTGTTACCACTGGGCCATTAGGAGACCCATTTCAGTTTTTCTTTTAATATTTTTACTAAGTTGACAGATTTCTACAAGCGATGAGTGCCACAGGGTTGGGGTGGTGACCACAAAAGCCTCAAGGCCCGCAGACTTTAAAACAGAAGATGGAATGTGCGCAAAGGTCTCTCCCAGGGGAACATCTTTCTCTACCAGAATGAGAAGGCTGCCAAAGAAACGGTGTTTTACTGCTATCAGTAGTTAACAGCGCTGTCGTTGTCCCCACTGCATATAGCAGCATGATGTAGTGGTGAGAACGCAGGTGTGGGAACCAGAAAACGGGGGTTCAAATCCTATCACAGCCACTTGTTCACTGTGGGAAATTGTATGTTGTCATCCCTGTGCTTACTACACACAGCTGTAAAAGTAGGTAAAAGCAGGACCCCACTGAAAACGAGATACTTCATCTCAACAGGGCTATCGTGGTGACATTTATTGTTAAAAAAAAAAAATCCAGATTGAATTGTCCACAGAGTCTTGTGCTCTTCCAGGAAAAGAAATAGTTTATAACCAGCAGTGCTCGAAGTCAGTTTCCTGGCCTGATGATGTAGTTTCTTGGATTTTCCTTCTTTCTTTGGGGACCCCAGTCTGTGCTGGCAGAGATATCTGTGGGTTACTGTTTCTTGTGGGAAGTCCCTGGAAGTTTTGGAGTGTCTGCTAAGGACGTCAGTGCCTCTGTTTGTTTGCACGTGTGGCTTAATATACCATTTCTTTTCAAGTTAGCTGTTGCTCTTTATTCTCATATTGCTTTTCCAGGGTTTAAAGCAGCAGTACAACAAAACTGAGCAAACAGTTGAACCCTACCTTTATTTCACTATAAAAGATTCCAGACATCTTCCAGATTTATTTGGTGTTAAAATATTCTAGTTCCACCAAAATATGATACAAGCCATCTGGCCCCACTGCCTTATTCACCATAAGTCTGCCCAGTTCTTCACATACCATGTCTGCTGTGAACTCCTTAGAATCCATTTGCCTGCAGTTGTCCCTCTTTTCCTCCTGCACTGGCCCTCTACCCTCACCCTCTTTTGTGAAGATCGAACAGAAGTAGTTGTTTAATGCCTCTGCTTCTTTGAAGTCCTCCTCCAGTTCTGTTCCACCCTCACCCTTCAGTCTTCCTATACCATTCTGTGCCTTTCTTCTCTCACCCACATATCTGAAAAAGGTTTTATCTCCCCTCCTGGCCTGATCAGTTGTCTTCTCCTCAGTGACCTTTTTGGCCTTCCTTATTTTCTGCCCTGCTTCCTTTCTTTTGTCCCTGTAGGCCTCCCTATCCTCAATCCTTTGTGTCGTCCTGTACCTCCTGAATGCTCTGGATGTCTCCCTGATCACCCCCACCACCTCCCTTGTAAACCAGAAGGGTCTCCTCCTTTTTCTGACTTTCCTGATGCATAGGTCAGTGGCTTTCAGCATCCCCCCTTTAATTGCTGCCCATAATTCTTCCACATCCCTCATATTCTCCCACCTTGACATTTCTTCCCAGATTACCTTCCTCATCTTGTTAAAGTCTGCCTTTCTGAAGCCCATTACCCCAGTTCTTGTCCTGTTGCCTTCCCTGTCCATTCTCACTCTAAACCGAACAGCTCTGTGGACACCAGTACCTATTTCTTCCCCCACCTCCATCTCCTCCACACTGTTCCCATTTGTGAGGGTACAGGCAACCCATCCGAGAAGGAAATGGATGGAAAAACCATGTTGCTGCAGAACCTGGCAAGCTCCTTAAACCTTGCCTGAACCTCCATCAGACTGTTCCCCTCCAGGTCATTTGTACCTAGGTGAAACGCTAGGTGCGTCCTTTCATCCTGATGCCTACCCCAAGATGGAATGTTGTGCCTCATCTCGAGCACTGTCATTCTTGGCACACACTGGACCCATACTGGGCTGTTTTTTTGCACCCTTCCTCCCCATCTGATTCCCTTGATAATTGAATCCCTTAAAAGTGCCAGATTTGTGCTAGCTTCTTTCTGAGTGTTCTCAAGTTTGCGTTCTAGGTCCCATCTCCCCATGGCTTCCTTGTTTCCATTGTCCAACCTGTCCCTGTCCTGGTTATTACCCTCACCCATTCTGACATCATCACCCCCGGCTTCCCACTGGCCCCTTTCTTCTCTCTGCTCTCTTCCCTTGCACTGCCCCTGTGGGCATGCATACCCTATCTGTAACCCCTTTGGAGCATGCACTACCCTCCTTTCTTGCTACCCTGTCCCCTCCTCTTCTGGATACACACGCTAATTCAGAATTTTCTGTGGGTTGTGCCTCCGTTGAGAGAATTCTCTTCCTCCCCACTTGAGCTACCTGCTTAAGTTCCTCTGTGTGTGCCCCAACCAGTGCAGTTCCTAAATACTTCCCTACCTTTTCTCCCATCCATATACTCTCAGCTCCTGTAATGGCCCCCAAAGGCCTGATCTCTAGCTCCTTTTATTTCCCTGTCCCCAGGGCTCCCTGCTGCTACTTTCCCTGAACCCAGGCTGCACTAGTGCCTCACCCTGGTGCGTTCCCAGATGGTCCACCTCATTTTCAGCCATTTTCCCTGTTCCCAAGAGAGCTTTCCCCTCACGTCCCAACTTCTTCACCCCTGCTCTCTCGTCTGTGGTGTCTCCTGTCTTCCTTACCCCTGCTTCTTCAGCCAAGGGAGTGCCACCCATCTTCCTTACTCCTGCACCCTCCACCTTTGGCTCCCAATAGTCGCTCTCCTCCCCTCCTAATATAGTGAGGGGTGTAAATCTATTTTCCTGGTCCACCCCCATGCCCTTCCTGCCTGCTTGCAGTTATCCTCTCCCAAGGCTCCACTGCACCCAAGCGGCCTCCTCCCCTCCTTATTGTTCCATACCGCAGATTTCTCAACCCGTGTACCTAATCCCCCTGGTGGATCCCCCTATATCCACCCTCTCCTTCCCCAACTGGTACTGTCTCCACATCTCCATCCCTCCTCCATTTTGGCCTCAGCCCAGTGCAATGCCCATCTCAACCACCCCAATTCCTCCCTCAGCTGTATAAGCTGTTTCTAGGGACATGGATATGTTGTTCATCCACACTCATTGGCAGTATCCTTGCCGCTTTAAATCTTGCCGGAAGGTCTTCAAGCTTGCTCCTCCCACCCACCCGGGTGGTATAACTCTCGGCTCCGCCCCATGACGCCAGATCTTCCTTACCGCTTGGAAGCTCAGGTTCCCTCCTTAACGCTCTGCGTTGCGACTGGTTCCTATTTCTCCGTTTCACGGATTTAAAATAAAAATTTGCAAAAGACTTCAGTCTTCGATCCTCACGCGGCTGCGATGGACAAACCGACTCGGTTTCGGGAGATGCCCATGCGGGCAGAAGATGTCTCGGACGGATCCACACTCCCGTGTGTCTGCTGCTTAGGCCTTGAGCGACCCGCGGGCTTGCGACCTGTGCTCATCTTTCGACCTCGTCCTCGAAGACCGTGCTGCCCGACCCCAACTGGGCGTCCGGAGTAGCCTTCCTCCGTGAAGTCCAAGGAGGCCCGGTTCGGTGTGTCTCGGCGCGGCTCGGGCGGATCAGCTCGAGCGGATGGTCGCCTCGAAGAGGAGGCGCAGGGTCAGATCTTCCTCGGCCGCGGCATTTATCCCGCTCTCTGGGTTCTTCCTACACGGCTTCTTTTAGGAGCTTTGTCTGTCCCTCTCCACTAAAGGAAGGGCCTGCGTCTGCTGGACCTTATTCCGGTCCAAAAGAGGACAAAGGTGAAGTCCCTCCGTCGGCGCTCTTGGAGGCGGGAAGGTCCCTCTCCCGGGCCGTCGTCCATGGGCTGTCGACCGCTCGGCTCGGCCACTGGCCTCACGGTGTCCCGTCAGGTCAGTTGACCGAACTCCCACTGATGAAGTCGAGATTTTCTCTGACCCATTGAGCGGGCTGTCGCCTTTGCTGGCAATTCCCCTCTCCCAGTTCCCAGGGGAGGAGTTGAGATCCGTGGGCTCGTCTGTGCCTCCGGTTCCGGAGCCCTCGGATGGACCTTCCGAGCGAAGAGTGCGGTTCGGCCGACACCTCCCGCACACGCCGGAAATTCCGGGACTCTCGGTCTCGGACCTCTTGCAGTCCAGCCGTTCCACCGTCATAGGCGGTCTGGTCTCGACGCGGGTAGCGCGGCGAAGCTGCTCCTCGTCCTCCTCCTCGGATGAGGGAGGCTGGCGTAAATTACGCCGAGATGCGAGGACCTTATGTTCAACAGCTCCTCCTGGCGGGAATAAGCCGACTCCGGCGCCTTCCCGGCCATTAAGTAACTGTCACGGGCAGCCGACACAACCCTCGACTTGTCCGAGAGCCTATACCAGCGGGTTGTTGGCCAAAACCAGCTGCTCCACCGATTCCGGTGGAACCTCCCCCACAGCCACCAATTGGGGCTCCGACCAAGGATTCTCGGTGACTGAGGGTTTCTACCCCATCGGCTGTCAGTTACCCTCACTCCCGACCGACCTCGGCAGGTGAAGGGTGGCTCAGGCCAGAGGCAGCTCTTCGAGGACTCTTCCGAGTCCGAAGATGATTCCTCCTTCTTCTCCAAGCGACTGGACTTGAGTCTTCAGGAGGTCAGTCAATGACGATAGCCCGTCGTCCTTCCTAGGACTACTTCGGCTCATCTCGGAGTCTACCGGGATGGAGCTCGAACCCGTTTCCAAACGGGCCAGGTATCCCCTCACGGAGATTCTGGACCGAGGGGATTCTCCGACGGAGGCCTTTCCGGTGGCCGAGGCCATGGTGGGTCCGGCACTGGAACTTTGGCAGCGCCCTGCTTCCTGCCCTGCGCCTTCGGCCAGGATGGCCAGGAAGTATGCGGTCCCTACCGGTTCCTTGTCCGGTTTTGAACACCCTCTGCTGAGGGTTGGTTACCGACAGCAGCGTTTTCGGTGCGCCCGCAACGCCAGAGGATGTGGACAAACCTCCTGACAAGGAGTCCAAGAAATTGGACTATGTCGGGCTGAAAAGTCTACGCCGGCCTCTCTCTCGGCCTCGCTCAGGCAGTTCGGCTGTCCTCATGGCACATTTTCTCATGCCCTGTTGGGCTCCCTGGATGAGGTCATCCCTCATCTTCCCGCCGATCTGCAGACTACGGTTAAGCAGGTGCGGGACCAGGGCAGGGCAGTGGCCAAACAGCAGCTCCAGACTGCTTTGGATATAGGGGACTCATGTGCCAGATCGGTGGCGGCGCGGTATGGTATCGTCGGCTGAGCTAGGCTGGAGGATATCCACCTTTACTGGATACCCAGCACAAGTTGGCGGATGTTCCCTTTTGGGACTGACCTCTTGACCCTGGGGTGGAAGGTCACCTGCAGAGGATCGAGAAGTCCAATGCCACCTTGGACTCGGTCTCTTCCGCTCAGAAGGACAAAGCCAGGAAACCACAGCCCTAAGCCCTTTAGTCCTTCTGTGCCCCTCGCGCGCCCGGCCCTAGCATCAGGGCCAGCAGGCTCGGCCTTGGCATCCCAAACCCAAGCCGCCGGCTTCCTCTAACAGGAGGCAGGGAGGAAAGGGCCCAGGAGGTCCCTCGGCGGTCCCTCCTCCAAGCCTGCCCAGTGACCGGGCTGAGGGTGTCACCCCATCCCCGTCTCCCACTCCCTGGGTCCCCTGGAGGCGGCTCCAGCACTTCCGTTCCACCTGGTCCGCTGTTACCACGGACAGGTGGGTCTTGAGTGGTGGGAAGAGGCCTGCCTCTGAATTCGAGCAGGCACCACCCTTCAGAGCCGCCGCCTCGGGGGCTTCGGGATCCCCAGCCTCACTGGCGGCTCGTCGAGCCGACATCGCTCTCCTCCTCCAGAAGGAGGTGGTAAGAGAGGTGGTGGACCCTCCTTCAGACCCAGGGTTTGTGTCCAGGTACTTCCTGGTTCCGAAGCAGACGAGGGGCTAGGCGCCCATTCTCAAACCTACGACCTAAACAAGTTCCTAGGTCTCGAACCTTCAGGATGGTCACTCTGGCTCAGATAATACCATCCTTGGAGCAGCGTGTGGTTCTGCTCTCTGGACTTGCAGGACAGCGTTTTTTCACGTCCCTATCGTCGTCTACCAGAGATTCCTTCGCTTCGGCGGAAGGATCTCTCTTGGATTCAAGCCATGCCCTTGGCTTGTCTCCAGCTCAGGGTCTTCACCAAATGCATGGCAGTGGTGACAGCATCCTCAAGTGCGCCCAGGGTCCGGGTGTACCCTTACCTGGACGACTGGCTGATAGCAGCTCCTCCAGGAAGGAGGCGGAGTGGTCCAGAGATCTGGCCCTCCAGGTCTGCTCTCAACTGGGCCTCCTTATCAACGAGGCCAAGTCGGAACTCGAGCCGAAGCAGGTGATTCTATTCATCGGGGCGCAGCTCGACTCTCTTCGAGCCAGAGCGCGGCTCCCGGCGGACAGGGCCGAGGTTCTTTCCTCCTTTGCCCGATCATTTCTGGTTGGGCAATTGCGCCCTGCCCGGGACTTCCTGCGCCCCCTGGGTCTCATGGCGGCCTGTACCAGCGTGGTCCGTTGGGCCCGCTGGAACATGCGTCCCCTTCAGTGGGGACTGGCCAGCCAGTGGTCACAACGCTGCGATCCTTTGGACCAGCTTGTGTCGGTGACACAGGGGATGTGGAACGCTCTCCAGTGGTGGACCGTTCCAGATCATTTGCAGGAGGGCATCCCGTTCGTCCGCCCCGAGCCGACGGTCTCTCTGTCGACCGATGCCTCTCTGATGGGTTGGGGTGCCCATCTGGGGAACACTGGCTCATGGCCTCTGGTCCCCGGGAGTCCCATGCCACATCAACCTGCTGGAGCTCGAGCGGTCCTTCAGCTCTCACCGCCTTTGCTCCGTTCCTCCGGGTCAGTGGTCCGGTCAGGCGGACAATACCACGACCATGTACTATCTGCAACCGCCAGGGCGGGACGCGCCCATGCTTCTATGCAAGGAAAGCTCTCGCATTTGGTCACTGTGGCGCAGCCTGAGGCGGATCTCCTAGCCATTCACGCGGCAGGAGCCTCCAACACCCTGGCCGATGCCCTGAGCCGGATAGGGGCTGCATCCCACGAGTGGTCTCTCCTGCCGGAGGTAGTACAGCATCTGTTCTCCCTTGGGGCACACCTCAGGTGGACCTGTTTGCCTCCATGGAGGCAGCGGCTGAGTCTGTTCCATGCCCGCCCCCTCAGCAGGGCTCGCTGCAGGGGATGCCTTCTCGAGGCAATGGACCCCGGGCCTCTTTCGCCTTTCCCCATTTCCTTGATCCACAGGTGCTTCTCAAGGCGAGGAGGGACAAGGCGCAGGTGATTCTGATAGCCCCAGACTGGCCTCGCCAGTTCTGGTACCCAGATCTCCTCAGTCTCAGCTCCAGGACTCAGCGCAGCTTCCAGCTCACCCGGACCTGCTCTCAGTCAATCAGGGAAGGTGTTCCATCCGGACCTTCAATCCCTGCACCTGACGGCCTGGTTCCTGAGCTAGAGTTCCAGGCCTTGGGTCTTTCGACGAGGTCCTCAATGTAGTTGAGGCGTCCCGTAAGAGTCGACCAGAAAATGCTATGCCTTCAAATGGAAAAGGTTTTCCATTTGGTGTCAGAACAAGGGCTTGGACCCTTCCTCCTGTTCCTTGGCAAAGCATCTTGGACTATTTATGGTCCCTTTCTCAGTCAAGGGCTTAGGTCGACGACCCTAAGGGTGCACCTGGCAGCCATCTCTGCTTACCGGGCGCGGGCCGGGAAGCAGTCGGTGGCGCAGGAGAAGGTGGTCTGGCGCTTTTTCAAAGGCCTTGATCACATTTCCCCTCCAGTGCGGGAACCCCCACCTCCGTGGGATCTACTGCTGGTACTGGCAAAGCTCATGGGCAAGCCATTCGAACCTATGCACAGGTGTGCTCTCTCACCTGTCGTGGAAGACCGCCTTCTTGGTGGCTATCACGTCAGCCAGAAGGATGGGAGAGCTCCAGGCGCTTTCCATCGAGTCTCCTTACCTGGTCTTCCACAGGGACAAGGTTGTCCTGCGCCCCCACCCGAAATTCCTTCCGAAGGTGGTGTCGGAGTTTCACCTTAACCAGGTGTTGACTCTGCCGGTGTTCTACCCCAATCACACCTCGGAGGCCGAATATAGGCTCCATACTCTGGACCCTAGAAGGGCGCTCGCTTATTATAAGGAGCGCACGGCTGAAATTCGGGGAGAGGTTCGCCAGCTGTTTGTCACCTACGCTGAAGCCGCATCTGGCAGACCTGCAGCCAGCGGACGATAAGCAGGTGGGTAACCTCCTGCATAGATCTCTGCTATAAGTTGGCGGGCATGGAGCCTCCCAGAGGATAAGAGCTCATTCTACCCGCCATACTGCTGCAGCAGTGGCTGCTTCCAGGGACGTCCCTATCCAGGAAATCTGCAGGCTGCTACCTGGAAGTCAGCAAACACCTTCATTACCCACTACCACATCGACCTTGAGTCACCGGGATGCTGGTTTTGGGGCCTCGGTTCTCCAGTCTCTCTTTCCCAAGTAAGTATATGGGGGTGTGCGTCTTGCCTCCCTCCTCCCGGAGGAACTGCTAGGAGTCTGCCAATGAGTGTGGATGAACAACATATCCATGTCCCTAGAAATACAGATTTACTCACCTTAACAGGAGTTCTAGGAATGGTATATGTTGTTCATCCACAGACTCACCCACCTCCCGGCCCGACGCACAACCTGAGCTTTCCAGCGGCCAGATCTAGCGTCATGGGGCGGAGCCGAGAGTTATACCACCCGGGTGGGTGGGAGGAGCAAGCTTGAAGACCTTCCGGCAAGATTTAAAGCGGCAAGGATACTGCCAATGAGTGTGGATGAACAACATATACCATTCCTAGAACTCCTGTTACAGGTGAGTAACCTGTATTTACACACCATGCATCCATCCTCCAAGCCCAATTTAGGACCATTGCCGCCCATCATCCGCTACACCCCACCACCCTGCCAAAGAATCCACCTCTGTGTCTTCCCCTCAGCTCCACTGCCCTTCCATTGCAATGCCAGCTCCACCAGTAAGTGTAATAGACATATCCAGTTAGACCTCTTATGGAATTTAGTCACATATCTTCTCACAACAGTTGCCCCCTAATGAGACTCTGATCTTTACATCAGCACATAAACCCCCAGAATACAATGATTTACCAAGCAGCCAACCCTCCACAGGAGTCGTTGCCTGGCAGTCAGAGTGTTACAGTCAGTGGCCCCCCCACCCCATGCATGCAGTCTAACCCCAGAGTGTCCCTTAGCACCTAAGCCCACAGAATATAAAGATTTCCCCAGCAACCTCACCTCCACCACAGTCCACCACAGTTACCAAAGATGACAAGTTTGGCAGAAAACAGTACTTCAAGCAATTAAACAGGGGATGGCTGACTACATACAAGAAAGGTGGGGTTTAAACTTGTAAGGGGAAGGGATGAGGAGGAGGCTGACCAGAAGCCCCTCCTCCAGATGAGGGAGTAGCCAAGCCCAAGAGGGGAAGGGGGGAAACAGACTGGAGGTGGAGGTTTCAGGAGGAGCAGGGGGAGGATGGAAGTATAAGGAATCTGGGTGGGGTTCGACAAAGAGGATCAGGGATAAGGGGTGGGGGTTGGTGTTAGTAAATGCCAGGAGCTTGGGAAACAAGTTGCCGGAGTTCCAGGCCATGCTGTTCGAGGGGTGGATGTGGCGGCGGTCACGGAGACGTGGGCCAACAAAAACCATGACTGGGACCTAAATGTACAGGGGTACACTATACTTAGGAAGGACAGAAAGGAGGTCAGAGGGGGTGGAGTGGCTATGTTCATTAGAGATGATATAGAAATTGCTATGGTAGAAGAGGCAGAGGGAAACGTGAGGCCTTATGGGTCACCTTCACGATCCCCAGCAGGAGATAAGGTCAAGCTGGGTGTAGTATAGGCCCCTGGGATGGGTGATGTTCTGAGGATGGTTTGCTGGACAACATCATTGCCCAGTGTGGTCCAAAAGGGAAGGAGTGGTGTTGATGGGGACCTTAATATGCCAGGTACAAACTGGGGAACCATGTCCTTTAAGGTGGCCAAGGAGCAGAGCTGCTGGATGGCTTCCAGGATGTGTTCTAACACAGCATGTGATGGAGCCCACAAGGGAGGGGCATGTCCTGGATGTGGTTCTGGCAGATGGGGATCTGGTAAGGGACATAGTTGTACAGGACCCCTGACTGGGAGTGACCACAATACTGTCTGGTTTCAAATAAGCATGGGGGGAGGTGGGGTGAGATCTAGGACACTGGCAGTGGACTTCAGGGGCAGACTTTATGGGCATGGGAAATATTCTCAAGGATCACTTGAAGGGGATTACCTCAACGACAAGTGTGAAAAGGAGATGGGAGGTCATAAACCGGGGACTTCATGAGGCAGTCAGGATCTGTGCTAAGTTGAAACGTAAGGGAGCAAGGTCACGTAAACCATGCTGGTGGTCCAGTGAGGTACAGGTAGCAGTCAGAGAAAAGAAGGCGGCCTACAAAAAATATAAAACAACAAGAGGGGATAGGGATAAGGAAATGTACCAGCTTGCATCTAGAAAAGTCACCCGTATGGTGAGGGGAGCAAAGTCCAGTAAAGAGCAGCGGCTGGCACAGGGGATACATGGAGGGGAAAAGGGGTTCTTCCGCTACATTGGGGAGCGGAGAAAAACTAAGGGCCATCTCAGCAGATTGAGATCAGAAGGAGGGTGGGTGGAAGAGGCGAGGGACCAGGCAGAGGTATTTAACGAGTACTTTGCCTCTGTGTTCACTAGGGAGGGGGATGGGATATCTACAAAGCAAGGCATGAAGGGGATAGAAGCGGCAGGGAGTGGGATCAGGGGAGCAACAGAAATGGAGCAAGAGGGAGGGAAAGGTACCCCAGGGGTGTCACATCTGGATAAGGATAAAAAGACCAGTAAGGGGAGGGACGGATGATGCTATCTCCACCAAAAGGGTGTGGTTAGCCCTCAAGGCCCTAAAGAAAAACAAATCTCCTGGGCCGGATGGCATTCATCCAGAGTACTATGGAATTGGCGGACATACTGGCTGCACTAGGCGGAGCTTTCAGCAGGTCACTTGAGACAGGGAGGTACCTAGGGATTGGGGAGGCACATGTGGTACCAATCCATAAAGGGGGGTCGAGGGAAGTACCAGGTAACTATAGACCCATCAGTTTGACCTCGGTGGTGGGAAAATTAATGGAGAGTATACTAAAGGAACGGTTGGGGGTGTACTTGGAGGAGGTGGGAGGTCTGGACAGTCGGCAACATGGGTTTGTGCCAGGTAGATCATGTCAAACCAACCTTGTGGAGTTCTATGAATGGGTAACATCAGAACTGGACAGGGTAAGCCTGTGGATGTATTATTCTTGGACTTCAGCAAGGCGTTTGACTCTGTCCCCCACAATGGTCTGGTGGAGAAACTGATGGGGTTAGGAGTAGGCCCTTTGATGGTCAGATGGATTGAAAACTGGCTAGCTGGACGCACTTAGAGAGTAGTGGTCCGTGGGGAGCTCTCGAACCCTAGAGAGGTTGGTAGTGGGGTACCACAGGGCTCGGTCCTGGGTTCGATCCTGTTTAATGCATACATATCGGACATCAGGGAGGGTATAGGGTGTGAAATGAGTCTCTTCGCTGATGACTCCAAGATGGGAGCAGTAGTTGAGGGAGAAGAGGGGAGGGTGGCCCTGCAAGGGGACCTGGACACCCTGGAAAGCTGGGCTACACATGGAAATTAATTCAATATCACCAAGTGCAAGGTGTTGCATCTTGGTGGGGAAACCCTAAACACAGGTACACCCTGGGAGGGGCGCTGGAGGCCTCAATAGGGGAAAAGACCTAGGGGTCATGGTGGATACATGTATGAATAACTCTGAGCAGTGCAGGAGAGCGGCTAGCAAGGCAAACAGGATGTTGGGATGCATCGTAAGGGGGATCACCTCTAGGAGCAAGGAAGTGATTCTGCCGCTGTACAGTGGACTGGTTAGACCACACCTTGAGTACTGTGTACAGTACTGGAGACCACACTTGAAGAGGGACATACAGCTCCTGGAGAGGGTACAGAGGAGGGCAACAAAGATGATACGAGGGCTAGGGGATTTGACTTATGAGGACAGACTTGAGGAGCTCTGCCTGTTTTCATTGGAGGAGAGGAGAGACAGGGGGACATGATTGAGGTCTTCAAGTACCTCCAGGGAATAAATAGGGTAAACATGGAGGGGATCTTTAGACTAAAGCAGGGAGGTATCACCAGAGGGCATGGTTTGAAGTTGGAAGGTGGAAGGGTGAGGGGGGAAAACAGGAGGAGGGTTTTCACCGAGAGGGTGGTGGACCCTTGGAATGCACTGCCTGGTGAGCTGGTTCAGAGATCCACAGTAGAGGGCTTCAAGAGAGGGTGGGACAGACACAGAAAGTGGATGTATCAGATGATGGCCTGTCCCGGGGGGGGTGGAGATGGATGATAGGGGTTTCTGGAGATCAAGGGATGGGAGGGTCTCGGCATCCAACTAAGGATCTAGGTTCGAGCAGACTCGATAGACCGTAAGGCCTAATCTGCTGGCAAATAGTATGTTAGTATGTAATTACCGCTCCCCCTACCATGCATTTGGACCCCAGAGTGTTCTATACCGCCCGAGACGGAGCTTTACACCTATCACCAGTACTTGCTCAAAGAAAAACAGTCACCAGTACTTGCTCAAAGAAAAACAGTCACCAGTACTTGCTCAAAGAAAAAGTCAGATCTTCAAAACATAGTCACCAACATGGATTTCTGTCTGTCCAGCCCCTTCTGTAGCATCCCCAGTGCAGTGCCCTGCTTGTTCTGTAGTGCCTCTAGTGTAGAGTCCAGAATAGTCCCTCAATTACAGCTCATTTGGGCAATTTCCATGGAACAACAAAGAGTACTGTTTAATCCCATAGCCGGCAGTGCTAGGTCCACTTTCTGCGGTGTAGCTTCCAGTTGCCGTCTGTTGTTCTGGGCCACTCCTGCTCCTTCAGTCAGTTCCAGCTACTCCCTCGTTTTTCTTTTGCTCCTCCTCCTCACACCTGTATTTAACAGAGAAGAACAGCCCAAGTGAAAACAGCAGCAGCAGTGGCCTAGCTGGCTTTTTAAAGCCAGGCCGCATTGGTGCCTTTCACCCCAATTGGCTGGCTGACTCTCGGCCTCTTCTTTTGCCAATCACGGTGCCCTCTCGTCAGTGTCACTGACAACTGCGGTGGACCTTCCTCTGGCGCTGTTCCGCTCCTATCCTCTGGATCCCACGCCACTGCCCATGCCACCGATGCGGCTGCTCTAAGAAGAACAGCCCGAGTGATAATAGCGGCGGCCTGGCTGGCTTTTTAAAGCCAGGCCACGTTGGCGCCTTTTGCCCCGATTGGCTGGCCGACTCTCTGCCTCTTCTTTTGCCAATCATGGCACCCTCTTGCTGATGTCACCGCCGACTGCAGTGGACCTTCCCCTGGCGCCATTCCATTCCTGTTCTCTAGATCCTGTGCCACTGTCCTTGCCGTCGATGTGGTTGCTCTAAAAATTATGGCCCAAGTGATAACTAAGCCTAGTCCCCTTCATACCACAGCAGCATTGCAAGCTCACTCATTGTGACATCACAAGTGACTGATTTGGCAGCAGCTGAGGGTTCTTCCAGGTGAGTCACGATGTCACGGTCAGTTAGGTCAAATGCTGATGAGGGATAAAGGGGACTAGAACTAGGCATGTCAGCTTCCAAGTAGAGTGCTGTTCAATACACCACACTTAGTGATGTCAGGTGAGAAATAACCTAATTAGCAAAAGGTTAAAGAGAAAGTACTTCAGACATAAAAAGTACCATATTTCACTGTAAAGAAACCACGGCTTCAATAAGAACTTTCATGGGTACTAAACTTGGGAGAGGGGGAGATCAGTTTTAATTAGTAGCAGCTGTTTTGGCCACTTAGAAACCTCCTAGGCAGCTGGCTGTGTCAAATGCTGTCAATTTGGTAAGTAGTATCTCTTGCTTTCAGTTCATTTGGACATGATGTATAAAAGAAAGTCTTATGATAGTCTTTAAATTGCCTGCTGCTCACCATGCAGAAGCGGGAGAGTGGGATTATGTTTTTAATTATTTGAAAGCCAAAAAAAGATGAAATCAAATCACAGTTATCTATTGAGGGTGTTATTACCACACAGTACCATATTTCACTGAAATGTAGCCATGGCTTAAAATTGGGTGGCTTCTATAAACAGTATAGGATCCATCTACGGCTTCAGTTTGAGGGTGGCTAGTAAACGAGGATGACTTCATTTTGTTGAAGCATGGTAACTGCTGACTGCATTTAAACATTCCAATTTATTTCAGCTGGTAGGTAGGTAAAGTTTTTTTTATTAAGCGCGTTTTCAATGCAGACATTCAGAAAGATGAGTCATTCAATAAATAGCAAAATAGGGGGAAAAAGCCTAAATCCAGGAGAACGTGCAGTGCGCCGTTTTTCAAATTTTTTTTTTTTTCTTCTTTTCTGAAAAGAAGGGAGAAAAAAAACTAAATCCAAACGTTGCACTGTGCATGCATCCTGCCATAGGTTTTTTTTCGGTAGGAATTTTCTAATGGCCATAATTTGGCCACTTTTTAACATTTTTTACATGTATTCTTTATTCTGCTCTATGCACAGTTGCTCCCATCAGTGCTTTCCTGGCAGCCTTGCAGCCCCACCCACACCATCCCTGTCAGATTACCCAACCTTGGACTCCCCCCCCCCCCCCTTCAGGGTGGGGTGAAGGAGGTTGACAACGCTCCCCCAAAACAACAAGGTTGTTGGAGGTGGGCTGGCAGTTGGCCCATCACTTCACCCTGCTGCTGTGGCCTTTTTCCTGTTTCTCCCCATGGAGATGCCAGGTGGTGCACACATGCAAAGCATAGCAACCTCCTGTCAAGCTGAAAGGCATCTCCCCCTCCCTCTTCCACCCCCTGTCTGCGCCTCCACCCAAAATTAGCCAGGTGGCAGTCGCACAGTAGGAAAGGCTGCCTTCCCCCAAGGAGGTGAGCATTCGCTGGGATGCGTAACCTCTTCCACCCGCTGGCCCTACAGTGACTCTGGCTTGTTCTGAAACCCGGCTAGCCATTATTGCAAAATTTGCTCACATTTTGACATTTTGAACCCAGACATGGAGGATAGTTTAGATAGGCCTCCTCCTCACCAAACTTAAATCTTCTTAAAAAGGGGTGTTTGTGGTTACCTCATAAAAAAAAAAAAAAATACATTAAAAAATAATTTGTATTGGGTTTTACGATTGGGCTGAAAATGTTAAAAATAAGTAAAGTTATGGTCATTAGAAAATTCCTGTGCTGTAAAAACGTAAGTCCCCATGCATTGTTTTGCAGCACAGAAATTTTCTAAAGCCCGTAACATGGATAATTTAAAGCATATTGGGCCAGTTCTTGAAGGATTTCTTAGTTAATCTAAGCCCCCATTAAGCCCACATAAGTGGTCAAAGTTAAATCCACCCAAGAATGGGCTTTGGGGGTTAAACCCCCCTCATGCAGCTGCTTCAAGTCAACTTCTGGTCCAGTGTAGTGTGTGTGATAACGTAGCTGCTCCCCAATTGGCAAAGTCCCCTACGTCCAGCACAATGTGTGTGATAATTCAGATGCTTCATGAGTGGGCTGCAGGGCCACTTCTAATGTTTGCTACAGGTCTGATACAGTGTGCCAACGATGCAGCTTCTCTCAATTGGCAATGTCCACCACAGATCTGGCGCAATGTGTGTGTGATTATGCAACTGCTTCCCAATTGGTGGTCCGCTACAAGTCCAGCGCAGTGTGTGTGTGTGTGTGATGATGCAGCTGCTTCATGAGAGGGCCACATGTGATGTTTGCTACAAGTGTGCGTGATGACACAGCTGCTTAATGAGTGGGCCGCAGGGCCACTTGTGATGTTTGCTACAGGTCCAGTGCAGTTTGCGCATTGGTGCACTATGTGTCGAATGGGCCACAGGGCTACTTGTAATGTTTGCTACAGGTCTGATGCAGTGTGTGCGATGATGCAGCTGGTTCATGAGTGGGATGCAGGGCTGCTTATGATGCTTGCTACAGGTCCAGCACAGTATGTGTGATGATGCAGCTACTTTGTGTATGACCCGCAGAGTCGTATGCAAAGTACGCTGCTATGGCTGTTTATCTCAAAAAGAAAGAACATTCATGCCAAAAAACCTACAGTGTTGCCAAGTTAGGGTTGATTATTGAGGTGAGAAAAGTAAGGAAATATGACATTAGAGTTTTTGAACCTTAACACTGCTCACACCATGCACAACCCCTGTGAACCCCACTGAACTGAATGCCAAAGCACAATCCAGATTTCAAACATATGTTTCAACATCATTAATAAATACCACAGTACAAAGAATATAGTTACACCCCAGTCTGCTACATATGTGGGGCAATGTTATGTTTGAAATTTGGATTGTGCTTTGCCATTCAGTTTGGGGTGGGGTTCATGGTTGTGGTGCATAGCAATGGGCGGAGTTAGGGTTCAAAAAACCCTAACATCGCATTTCTTTACTTTTGGCATCTAAATGATGAACTCTAACTTATGTCCGAACAGGTTTTTACATGTATTATAATGACATGGTAGCACTACTTTAGTTAGGGTTGAACAAGGGTTTCTATGTTAAACCCCAAACTTTGCACTTTAATAACTTCGCAGCCATTCAACGGATCTGCACAAAATTTTGCATGCGTGGTCTGGGGGAGGGCCCCAAGATCTCTTGACATGTCGAGTTTCATTCCAGTCAGATGTTTGGATTCTGAGATTCGGATAGCTAAAAAAGTGAAAAAATTGGGGGTTTTTTTTTTTTTAACATCGCCTAGCACATAGATAGTTTGGAATTCTGCTCAGAAATTGTCAGGGTAGAAAGGGCTTGGGCCACAGTGGTGACTTTTGCTGATTTGATTAAAAAATATTTATTAATTCCAAAGTTATAATAATTTGAAACCTTGGTTCTAAGCAAGCTCAGTATGGTTTTTGGATAGCTGCTTGGAAGGAAAAAATTATTTGATCCATACGGAAAAGATCCTTTTTCGTATGGGGTAATCCTTTTTTTTTATGACTGCCTTCTAGTTTCCGTTCTTTCCCCCAAAAAAAATGTTTTGAAAATTCATAAAAATGAGATCCTGCAGACACACCAACACATGTGTATTGCTAATCGGGAAACCATTAGGTGGATTCTAGAGTTAGTTTTTGGACAAATGGCCCAGAAATGTTTTTTTAATATATTTTTAAATCGTTTTTCGTGACTCTGTTTTCTTTTTTCATATGGCCATATGAAAAAGGAATCAGCCCATATGAAAAAAATAATTTTGACTTAGATTTTTTCAGATTCTTTTTTCATATGAAGGCACCCTTTTTTGTATGAACAAAAAAACTTCACGGAAAAGGATCCCTTCATACGAAAAAAGAATATAAAAAAAACTAACCCAAATTCATTTTTCATATGAAGGTATCCTTTTTTGTGATATTTTTTCATTCATATGAAAAGGGATACCTTCATATGAAAAAAGAAGTTGGACTTAGTAATCCAACCTCCTACTAGCATTGGACTAGGACTCAGCTGTACAGGAATGTGTATTGATAAAAATACAGCCTAGAAGGCATGTACTTTATAGCCTTGCTGGATGATTCGCTCTAGAAACTGTAGAGAACACCACTGCCCTCTTTACAAAAACTTGAATGGGTTCCTACCCAAATACTTACAATGTTAATGTACTATAGCGATAATGGGATAGTGGTCATGGTTTACAAAGTACTAAGTGGGTGAAGGTGAATGAACACTGAGGCTACTGACTGAGGTGTTTATTGACATCTGATCTGGTTATTACAGAGTAAAAACCCGGGCCACTTAACCATCATACAGTATTTACATAGATACTTCGAAATCGATGGCAGAAAAAGGCTTTCGGCCCATCCAGTCTGTCCACCCTACCTAACTGTTCTGTGTTGCTGTAGCGGCAGTCCTCCCCATTTCTATTGCCCCCCCCCCTTTTCTAACTAAACTCACTTGCCTGTCCCACTCCTGCTTGAAGCTGCTGATTGGTTTGGCCTGTACCATTTCTGGTAGCTTATTCCACTTATCCACCACCCTTTCTGTGAAGAAGTGCTTCTGGATGTCCTTTTTTTAATCTCCCCTCCTTGCCAGCTTTAATGAATTCCCTCTTGTCCTCTGTTGTTCTTACCAAACACTGTAACATTTCAGTAAATGCATGGACATTGGGCACGACACGTAGACATAAACTTCATGCAAATGCTACAGAATTACGCACACAAAAAGGTTTTCAAACAGAGCGCCAAAATTGTGCCCTCTCTAGTGCTAGAGCACATCTGAGAGAAAGCCAGAAATGTTAGGCAGTTTCTCACAGACACACTGCAGCACTAATCTTACACTGTGATTAGCATATAGTCCCATTACAGAGTCCACTGACGGTTATCACAGAATAACGAAACAGTAGCTCTGTGTTCTGATTGGCTGAAGGAGGTTTGTTTTTTTTAAGTAGCTGAGAGAGGTCTTTCTTGTTTGTGCCTTACTTGCACTACAGCCTCTCTGCAAATTGCCCTACTGTTGTTTGTATTATGCTCATTCCCCATGTTGTACCTGTAAAAGGGTACTATTTCTCCAGTGAGCCAACCCAGTAAACAACAACATCTGGCCAGAGCAAATACAACTGCAGCCAAGCTCTCTGAACTCACAGTAGAACACGGCAATCCGCTGTGTCCAAGATGGCAGCTGGACCTCAGTGTGCATGCGCGAGTTGTCGTACATGCACAACTTCACCACAGCTGCGAAAGTGAAGTCGCGCACAATAGACGACTCACACATATGCACTGCACTCTGGCAGCCATCTTGGACACACGACAGACTGTGCCATGTTCCTCTGTGAGTTCAGCGAGCTTGTCGGGTGATGACAGGAAAAAGCGCACCCGTGGGGGGGGGGGGTGAGTGCACTGGTTTGGAATGGAACTACGCAACTCCAGATTTGTACTTCAGTGTCCCATTTTCCAGCTACAGCAAGACGGCTGTCAGCTTCGTCTACTGCAGCCGTTAAAACAATCTAAATTAATGAAAACCCCATTAGCAGAGAGATAGAGAATAGTATACAGGGTCTTCACAATCGAGCATACTCAATACACGGTAAGGCCTTCTTCTGCTGGCTGTTTTGTGCAGTATGTTCATATCTATGTAATGGCAGTACTGTAGATGCAGATTTATAAGTCCACCAGCCAGGCAGGGCACAGGGTTCATTTTCAGGTAAAAATGTGATGTTAACAGAACACTGAGATGTGTCTCTTATAGTACAAGTCTTCTCACACACAGTTTGGGAAGACAGAACTGCTTGGCTGTGTTGTCCTCTGATCCATACTTTCACAAGATGGCCTTCTTGTACCATGAAGGCACCTCTCTGTGCCCGTTTGCTTACACAGTTAGTAGTTTTAGTACAGTTGTGCAAAGCCATTGAAGGCTTATCTCAGTCTGTAATTCTCCAAGAAATTATTGGCATGAACATGTTGCAAACCATGGATAAGTGGTCTCGTAGTAAAAGTGCACGAAGTATTGTCGGGTATAGATCGTACAGACACGCAGACATACCCACCCACAGACCCACAAACACACACAGATGTACAAGCAAATGCACAGACAGACAGACAGACAGACACACACACACACACACACACACACACACACACACACACACACACACACACACAGATGCAGACAGACACAGACACATTTTGCATACTGTAAAGACATAGTTAACCCTGTCTGTCTTTGTCTTCCTTCACCCAGCAATAGAGCTAAATGCGGAGGAGCAGCTGCGACAGCTACAGGAGGAGCGGATGTGTAAAGTCTGCATGGATAAGGAAGTGTCCATTGTGTTCATCCCCTGCGGGCACCTGGTGGTGTGTCCAGACTGTGCGCCCAGTCTCAGGAGATGCCCCATCTGCAGAGCAATGATTCGTGGCAGTGTCCGTGCATTCATGTCTTAATGTACAGCAGGTATGTAATGCAGGGTACTTTATTCTGGCTTTGGGTACTACTGTATATGTTGAAGGTGAGGGAGGGTGGCTGCCCTTGGGGGAAGGGGGAGAGAGGGACAGAGGGAGAGAGGGGGGGAGAGAGAGAGAAAGAGACAAAGGGGGAGAAGGAATTTACAAAAACTCTGTCTCCCTCCATCTCCCTCAAACTCCACAGCCATGTTGTAGCACCTTGCCATAAGGGGTGCAGGCAAGCGATTTCCTTGAAAGTCACCAACACATCTCACTCATGAACAGGCCACAAGGTAGGGTGCCATTTAACATGCTAGGCCTTACCCCCATCTTCAATATTCCTCTAACCAGGGGACCAGCGATCACTACTTGCCACATATCTGCTGCATTGCACTGTGACTTGCTGCTTTTGAACCGCCTGTCTGAATCTGGATCTGAGTAGCGGGACAGCTCGTAGTACGGTAGCAGCGGAACCTCTTGCGATGACAGTTGCCTGGTTTTCTCGATGTGTTCTGAACCCAGGGTAGCAGCATCTGGCTGGCAGAGGTGCCAATGGCATCCTGGTGAACACTTTCCTTGGCTAGGGAGGGGGATGCCTGGGTTGTTCTTTTTGTACCCTCGAGCAGAGCAACCCTAGGGTGGCTGGGGGGAAGACTGCAGGTATGTTGTGTTTTGGAAATCATGTCTGTGTCATTGGGCTGTGTAATGGACTAACCCACCAAGTGCCAGGGAGGTGGGAGTGATTAGAATGTGCAAAAACAAGAGAGAAAAGGAAGCCCTAGCTCATGGGAAGATGATGCACTACCGCCTCCTGGAATCAGTATGGAGCTGTTATGGGACATCCATCCTCTCCCCACTTCTGTTGCCATAACTGGATCTGGGGTGCTCCAGAATTTTTTTTAATTTGTCCAGGATAGTCCAGCTGAGATGCAGTATCTCATTTTCAGTGGAGCCCTGTTTTTAGACGTTTTTACAGCAGCTGCGAGAATAGAAGCAGTGAGTGGTTAAGTAATGTACTTAGGGCCACACTTGAAGTAAGTGACTGTTGTGGGATTCGAAAACCTTAAAAAGCAGCACTGCACTACAGCCTATATAATAGTACAGATTTGCGTTATTAGTCCATAAGCATAAAAAACGTACAGTTTGGCGGCCCTTCAGGGATCGACAAATTTCAAAATTACGTGCTAGTTCAGGACAACTGGCCTTGCCAAAAATGGTAGTCCCCGTGTTTTGAGTGGTAGTCCGTGGTCAGAAGGCTCTATTTCAAGGGAAATTACAGAAACTTTATGTAGCAACAAAGTACGTGGTGTGGGGGTTGTACCATTAATTCTAGGTAGAGGTAGAACATTAGGAAGCAGGAACGGTCATGTATGTTTTTGAAATTTGTCAATCCCCGCTGTTACTACAGGTTGAGTCAGTCTGATTCAACTACAGAACATTAGCAATAAGACATGACAGGTATTGGTCTCCCACCTGGTAACATTCAGTGCCCCCCCTTCCACCCCCCAAGCAGTACCAACACAATCAGGTTACTGTACACAATTATCAGTTGAGAGCACATTAGAAACACACCATGCAGCGTGGTGCAATAGCAGATATCACAAAAATTCATTTAAAAAAACTATAATACACATTGTGGTGCATTCCCCAGGGGTGCAAGGACAATTAGCCTTTGTGCTTATACCGCACAAACCCCTGGCGTGTGCATCACAAATGCATTAAATCACAGCCTGTAGTTTATTTTTGGTTATTGAATTTAAATCACCTTGTTCTAAAGTAAAACAAAAATATCTGTATATCACTGGGAGACACCAGTGCATAAGATACTATCACACACATCTATAGCAGTGTTGGGGGATTGAGGGATGGTGGTTACGTGGTTACAGTCTGTTTACCTACTTTGCATCTGGATACATGCCACAAAACAACTAAGTGTAACACAATTAAGAAACACATTACCGTAGTAATTATCAGATAGTAGTATCTTGTTTCTTCACTTGAGAAACATTCATGTGATGCCTCAGTCTCCGTTCACAATTTGCCAGTTTTAATCTACCCTCGCCTCCCAAAAAAGCAAAAGCAACTTTGCCTCAATGAAACAGACAAGAAACTACACACTAGTGTTCTGGGGCAATACAAGCAAGGTATTTAGGGGAGAATAAAAGGGAGGCTGACTCCATCCATACCTTTCTGCTACCCTCTGCCTCACACGATGGTCACCTCCACTCCAACAACATTAGTGCTACTTGCTTTCAGCTGGCTAGCTCGCTGCTGTCTTCAGTACACCGCTTTGTGTCTCTTGCCCAAGTGGGCCAGGCCTGCTGCTCCAGGTACAGTTACATGCCACTATGCGGGTTCTGACTTGATCTCCCCAGCTCCCCTTTGCTACCCAGCACACTCATGGCGCTACTTCTGATGATCATGCTCTGTGCGAACTATTTCCAGTCTCTGCCATAATATCACTGTGACCCACCTGACAGCATGCGCGGCCTGCAGTTGCCACCTACCCAGTCACCTGACATCCATGCTTTCCTCAGCCACTCTCGTGCCCCTTACCTACTGAATGCCAGAACACATGGCACATGACTTGCCATCACCCGACCGATCCTGGGACATGCCTGCTCATTCAGCCACCACTTCAACTCTGTATTCAAGAGCTCTCCAACAGATTTACCCATACTGTGCTGTGCATACACAGTAAGCCACTTTCTGCAAAAAAATCAGCTCCACAGCCTCAGATGCTGCGATCCCTCCTGGCTGGATGACAAAGCACGGAGGTACATACCTAAAAAAGTGATGTGCAGACTGATGCTTGTTCGTGGGCAAGTGGCTGACTGAAAAATGCTTGTCCCAGGCAGAAATGTGGTAGCCTGGGATGTCAGGCTATGGGATTTGTCGATCCCTGCAGCCCTTATTGAAGAGCATGGAGATGCCACGAATGGGCTTAAGAAGTCACCAGAACAAAAACTGGCACTGAGCACTGGGGAAAATGCAGTATCACAAACTTTATTAGTAAATTACTGAATTAAAAGACTTACAGGTCATAATAAAAGCAAAGACAAAGAACCTCAGCGCACAAGCACTGAGGAAATGGTTACCCCAAAGGGCACTGGCCAGGAAGCCAAGTTTCAAAGAAATACAAAATCAGGACGAAACACGTGTCTGTGTCTTCTGTTGGCAACCTTTGCAAACTGTGTGAGAGGCCTTTCAGCACCATGCATTTCTGCTTAAAGTTGAACCAGCATAATATTCTGTGGTGATTTGTATATGCAGCCCATGGTGCTTTGCATTATGGGGGCATATGTGATTTTGTATTTCTCTACAATAAAAGCAGTCCATTCAAAGGTGAGTTCATCCAATGATAAAGGCCCACCAGCGAGGCTACCGATTTCGCTACTTCTTTGTCAAGAGTCTTGTTACTTGATTGGTGACCTTGATTAGCTTGACTTGACCATGTAAGCTATTGAAATATAAACTTTAAAAAAAGTCCCTATTACTTTGTATTGAGTGCACCCCCCGAAGTCTCCATATTATTGCATCACAAAACATGCTAGCATGGGGGCGGCGCTCAGGATCAGAAGTGGAAGGGATCAGCAGCTCGGCTTCACAGAACCAAAATATGATCTCTTCCTGTCAAACTTTAGGTAAAGGAAAATTCCAAGTTAGGCATAAATCAACTCGGGCAGGTATGTATATGTTTCTGGGGGTAATTGGTAAAAGAGCAGAAAAGATGCTATTTAAACTGCATCTGAGAGGCTCTGTGTTTCTCCCACAGTTAACATGTCCCAATTATTCACGGACCAGATGCCAGATGCTGTACCCCAGCAGGAGGGGTTCTGTTTAGGATGGCCTCTGCCACTTCACTGGAGTTGTGCAGGTGAATTTCCTCTCTGAAGAAATCGGAGATGTTGTCCTTCCTCCTAAGCACTCTAACTGGAACTCTCCCACAGTTCAAACTGAACTGCCAGCTCACAGCACAGCCTCTCGGAATGCTCACACTGCAGCATTCAAATGTAGTTTATGCTGCTGCAGAAAATTCTAACATTACATCACTGGTGCCTTGCATCAGGAAAACCTGCAGGCTTTACCTAAGGATGCCCCATGGCACCCATCACACTACTAGTATCCCCAGGAGAGGGTTTACGGGGGTTACATAGTAACAGGAGTTTGTCCATGTTGTGAATGTCAGAACTAATCAGTACAGCTGTGCCAGGCAAGGAGAACCTGGTAATGGTAGATCTTACTTCGAGAGGGTTCATGCAGTAGGTCATAACATATAGGACTGCGGCTCCTGGCGTTAGAACCTCACGGCAAACTTTTGCTAGCAATGTCTGGCGGGGGACCACCCACCCGACGCCGCGTGACTGACGTCAGCGTGACCCCATATAGTGGGTGGTCCCGATGCACACCTGCCAGTTCTCTCCCGCCGTTGACCTGCGCAAGGACCTCGCGGTGAACATTGTTGCAGTCGATCGCCATTTTGTATAAGTATTTCTAATTATTTCTCAAATTTAAAGTCTGTTTTTGTTAATTTTTGTCTTCTTCACCTCCACCTCCGAAGTTCAAGAAGAAGTGCAACGCACAGATCCCTCACAAGGACGGCCACAGGTGCTGCCTCTTCTGCCTAGACCCAGGTCATGATACCAAGGCCTGCCCTGATTGCAAACCCTTTAACCAGGCCACGCGTAGACGTAGGCAGCAAGCCCTGGAAGCCCATCTTCTAAAATCCAGAATGGCCTCCTTGGAAAAAGAAATGCAAAAGTTGAGGGAATACACTTCTTCGGAGCTCAAGAAGAAAAATAAAGATAAAGAGAATCCTAGGGAGAGGGAACGTTTGGAGGACTGGGAGCGGGTTTCCTCCAGTAAGGTTGCCGGGCCCAAGACCGCAGTCCCCGTATCGAGCAAGACTATTTCCCTGCCGCCTTCCCTGGTGATTGTCCTTGCTGCTTCCAAGAGTCCTCCAGGTACCTCATCTTTTCTTAGGCCCATTAAAACGGGCCCCAAACCTGGCACGTCAACCAATAAGCCGCCCGCTGGCTCCTCCAGCGAGTGCCCGGTTATTACAAGTAAGTCAGACTCGGGTTCCCTGGAGCCCACCGGTAGTTGGTAAGACAGATTCCGCCAAGAGGAATCCGCACGGCATACTGCCGATAAAGGCGGTCAGGTCCCCCATCAACCCGGGTGCTCCTTCGACAGATGAGTCGGCCTCCGGGATCTCTGGCAACTGCCTGATCGAAGCTCACCCATCAGGGACTGACGCCGACACACCTGACGTCTGATCAAGCTCGCTGACCTCTACTGGCCAGCCCTCTTGCAGGCCCCCCCCCCGGGCAGGAGTCTTCCCCCGCCCTCCTCAGTGGAACCTCCAGCCCCAGACATTACAACTGGGATGGAGGGGGAAGAGGGTCCCCTGGATGTGGCTCCACCTTCTCCCACTCCAGTGGTGATACCACCCCGTCACTTCCTTGGATACTCTCCCTGGGACTCTGACACTGGAACCAGTTCTGACAGCGGCTCCAGGGAACCTCTCGCTTCCGACGGGCCTTTTGCTAGCCCCTCTGCCAGAGGTCCCTTCGGACACCATGCACCTATCGCCCAGTGTGCCACCGGACCTTTTCGCTAACCAACCATTGGAGCCACCATCAGGGCCCTTACGACTGCCTGTGACACCAAACCCAACACCAAATCCTCTGACGTCGACTTTCCCTGTGCCAAATAATCTTCTAGGCCCTTCAGGGCCATCCATCAGGCTACCACCATTATCCGGGTTTTCTGATGCCTGGTTTTCCACTGTCAGGCCCGACGATGTCCCCTTTCTCCCAGGGTATTATCCTGGGTATCAAGGATATACCGAGAACAAAAAGACACAGCACCAACACTTCCAAAAATATGCTGTATTGTGCGTTTTAACTGATAGCATCACAATACAGAAACGCCATGCAGGACAAAACAGTTTAAACAGACAAAAGGTCCGACCGGTTTCGCACCAAAAGCAGCGCCTCCTCAGGGACACACATACCTATTACCCATTACTCACTATAAATCTAAATCAATTAAAGTGACAGTACACCATTACTAAAAGTATATATATAAAAAATATAAAAATACCTAAAATGGATTTATAGCAACACTTCATCTTCGAGAGTTGAAAATACATTAATTTAACCCAAGCATCATTTATATTTGCAACAAACATAAACTTTAATAATAAGAATATAAAAGAAACAGGAAAGGGGGAAAAAGTAGAAAGGATAGAGGGACGAAAAAAGGAAGAGAGAAGGGGAGACGGGGGGGAAAAAAAGGAAAAGTGGATGAAATAAAGGGAAAGAAGGAGAGGTGGAAAGAAAAAAGCATATATAAAACATACCATAACAGGGGGAGATTGTAGAAACGAATGTCATCAATCTTTCAGATGTTACCCTTACAGAAGTTCAATTATCTGTTTTACAAAAAGGACTTAAATTTGTGCCAACATGTACTATATCACGCTTTGATATTTTTTTGGACATAAAGAGGTTTACTCGTAAATTAAGTTTGAAATCTTTCTTTAATAAACAACGTGGTCAGTACGTTAAGGCTCCGGTTACCAGTGTTGATATGGCTCCAATTATGTCCTCAGAAGGAGATGGCAATTTGCTACGGTTTAGAGGAGTGTCTAAGTTCAACCCACCACCGTCAGCAGCTATCCTGACTTTTGAAACCGCATGCCTTAATGATATTGATACTCTATTGAGGAGAGGCAGGCACTTTTCATACAATAATATGACTCGAATGAAAAGGCAGCACTGGCTGAGTTAGAGAGTAACCAACTTATTACGATCAAGTCGGCAGACAAGGGAGGTGCTGTTGTGGTCATGAATACTTCTGACTATGTGCATGAGGTCCAGCGTCAGTTAAAAAATGAAATTTTTTATGCTACATTGGACAGAGATCTTACCTTGGAATTCAAAAAGAATATTGACAATTTTTTGTTACAGGCTTTCAGAACCGGATTATTAACTAAGGATTCATTGAACTTCTTAACTGTTGATTATCCAGTGAGACCTACTTTTTACATACTACCCAAAGTTCATAAGAGATTGCAGTGCCCCCCGGGAAGACCTATTGTGGCTAGTATTGGTTCCTTGACTGAACCATTATCGAAATTTGTGGATGCACATATAAGAGATATGGTTTTTACATTACCTTCTTATTTGAAGGACACAACTCAGATCTTGGGTCTCTTGGGTGACATGCAATTGGAACAACAATGGTTGTTTAGTCTCTATGGATATTGAATCCTTGTATACAAATATACCGCATCAGGGGAGCTACAGGCTTTACGCTTTTGGTTGATTCATAAAACAGTGTTGGATGTTAATGAAATAGATTTTTTAATCCAGTTATCAGAATTTGTGTTAACAGGTAATATTTTTGTCTTCCAGGGTAAATATTACCATCAAATCAAAGGCACTGCGATGGGGGCAACTTTTGCTCCGAATTACGCAAACTTATATCTGGGACTTTGGGAACAAGAGCATATTTATGATTCGATAAAATCCATTCTATGATAAAATAGATTTTTGGAGACGTTTCATTGACGACATTTTGATGGTGTGGTGGGGAACATTAAGTGAATTGGATGATTTTGTGTCATATTTACATTCTTCAAATGAAAATTTAAGATTTTCAGTGAAGGCAGATATGAAACATATTGAATTTCTTGATTTAGATATTGTCAGGCTATCGGATGGGACTTTAGGTACATCTCTTTGTAGTAAGACCACTGATAGAAATTCATTTTTACTTGCTTCTAGTTGTCATCCCCGACACACCATCAAGAACATACCTAAGTCCCAGTTTATGAGAGTCAGACGTAATTGCAGTGATAATGAAGATTTCGAACGTAATCTCTGTAGTATGGCTGATAGATTTTTGGAAAGAGGTTATGCGGTTGGTGGGTTGCAACATAGCATGGATCAGGTAAGGCATATGCCTAGAGTGGATTTGCTTCAGTATCGTACTAAAGCCCAAAATCAGAATATAGATGACTTACCCATGAGTTTTGTAACTACATTTGGTCAAAATGCATCCCCTGTTAGGTCCATTATTAATAAGCATTGGGGGATTTTAAATACTGATCCTGCACTGACAGATGTAATAAAGTCTAGCCCCAGATTTGTTTATAGAAGGGGGAAAAATATTGCGGATCATTTAGTTCATTCGTACAATCAGTTATTGTTGATAAGAAGGGTTGGCTGCCGGCACAGCCAGTTGGATTTTTTCGTTGTGGTCGTTGAAAGTTTTGTAATGTCATGCATCAGACCAAATCGTTTTCCACAAATAATGTGACTAGACAGTTTTTCATTAGACAGTTTATTAATTGTTCTTCAGTGGGGGTTGTATACTTGGCAACATGCACCTGTGGGGCATTTTATGTGGGAAAACTACACGAACGTTGAGACTCAGGGTTTGTGAGCACCTGAGTGATATTCGGTGTCATAATATCAAGAATGCCCTGGTGCAACATTTACAACAATGTTCAGATGCCGATACATGTTTTTCTTTCTGTGGTATGGAAAAAGTTACTGTTGGGCCACGGGGAGGGGATGTTAAAACCAAAATTTTACAGAGAGAAGCATTTTGGATCCATGCTTTGAATGCATTGTGCCAGCCGGGGCTAAATGACTCGTTTGATTTGGGTCCTTTTTTGAAATAGATGAGGATTTTCTAAATTTGCTATGGTATGTTTTATATATGCTTTTTTCTTTCCACCTCTCCTTCTTTCCCTTTATTTCATCCACTTTTCCTTTTTTTCCCCCGTCTCCCCTTCTCTCTTCCTTTTTTTGTCTTTCTATCCTTTCTACTTTTTTCTTCCCCCCCTTTCCTGTTTTCTTTTTATATTCTTTATTATTAAAGTTTGTTTGTTGCAAATATAAATGATGCTTGGGTTAAATTAATGTATTTTCAACTCCCGAAGATGAAGTGTTGCTATACATCCATTTTTAGGTATTTTTATATTTTTATATATATACTTTTAGTAATGGTGTACTGTCACTTTAATTGATTTAGATTTATAGTGAGTAATGGGTAATAGGTATGTGTGTCCTGAGGAGGCGCTGCTTTTGGCGTGAAACCGGTCGGACCTTTTGTCTGTTTAAACTGTTTTGTCCTGCATGGCGTTTCTGTATTGTGATGCTATCAGTTAAAACGCACAATACAGCATATTTTTGGAAGTGTTGGTGCTGTGTCTTTTTGTTCTCGGTGCTCAGCTTTTTACACAGGCACAACTAAGGATTGGAGCAGCCTTTTTGTGTTTTCTATCAAGGATATACCCCACCTTTTTTACAAACCACCCGGATACCCTCCCTCTCAATACCCGGGGATGGGCACTCAGTACTATTAACCTCCTCCTCCACCACAACAGGACTTTAAGTCTATGATTCAGTCCTGGTGGCAGGAAGCCAGATCTCAGCTGGTTTCTGACCTGGATAAAAGGATGCCGGCCCCGGTGGCTACCCCACCCCCCACTCCTTGTCACCCATGGGTTCTTTTCAGTAGACCATGGTGCAGATATCCAGAGGTGCCACTCAAGTGGTCACCTTACCAGGTGTTAGAACCTCTGATAGAGAAGAGTCTTCAGACTCAGATGAGGACTCCTCTGATTCTTCTTCCAGACAGTCCAGAACCACAGGAGCTAAGGGCAAGGAGTCACCAAAATCACCTCCCAAAGACCCCTCCATTACAGAACTTCTCCGCATCATCCAGCATGCTAGTGGATGGAACGCTGAAGAACAAGACCCCAAACGTAAGTGTCTGGCTAAACACCTAGACCTAGAAGAGGTATCTCCAATTCCTATTCCTCCTTAGACTGCTCCCCATGAGGATCTCACTACCATCCAGCTGTCCCGAAAAAGGCAGACCAGATTTACCATACACCGGAGGGCATTTCCTTTCTAGATTCCCAACCCAAGGCAGATTCTGTCATAATAGCTGCAGCTCACAACTGTACTGCCAAGCCAAAACACATGAGTACCTCCCCCCCGATAAAGAATCTAGGCAGCTAAACCAGTTTGCGCGAAAACTCTCCACCTGTGCTTTTCATTCGCTCAACTACATAGCACACATGGTCTCCTTCCAGAAGGCCACTGTGGCTAAACTGGAAGCTCGTCTTCAGACTGTGGAGGACTCAGACCTCAAGGCTGAACTTACTAAGGACCTGCGTTCGTCCAAGATATCTTGCAAGCATGTGCTTAGAGCCACTTATGAATCAGAAGATGCAATGGCTCATTCCTCCGTATGGCCGTATGCCTCCAGCATCATGCTTGGCTGCATATTTCCGGGCTTTCCCCTGACGTACAGGCAGCCATCCAGGATGCCCCCTTTCGAGGATCAGTTCTCTTTGGAGGGGACACTGAGGACATCATTATGGGTCTTCAGGACAGTGGACAAGCCCTAAAATCTGTAAAATCCTTGTACAAGGCGGACTTCAAACCAAAACAGCCCTTTCGGAACCAGCACAAGTGGCAAGGTAAGCAACCCTTTGCCAGGCGTCAGAACAAAAGGAGAGCACTGGGGTCAAGCATCACGTCACCTCCTACCTCCAAAACCCAGAGGACAGCTGGGGGATCCTTCCCCTCCCATCCCTCCACCTCCTAACTCATTCACACCTCCACTTCGCAGCACTGTGGAGCAGGTGGGTGGAAGGTTTGCCCTTCACCTAGAGGAATGGCAGGACACCAAGTCAGATTCATGGGTCTTGCAACTAGTGTTAAGAGGCCACACCATCGAGTTTCTGGAAAGACCTCCAGACTCTCCTCCAGGTCGATCCCGCTATTCCCTGAACCAGGCGTCTCTGGTCGAGGAAGAGATACTGGCCCTACTTCAGAAGTCTGCCATAGAGCCAGTCCTTTGGACACAGAGGGGGAAAGGGTTTTACTCCCATTTCTTCCTCGTCCCCAAAAAGACGGGTGACCTCAGGCACATCCTGGACCTCAGCCAACTAAATCTTTTTGTGGAATACAAAAGGTTCTGCATGCTGACAGTACAGGGCCTTCTGCCCTTGCTACAGACAGGCCATTGGCTCTGTGCACTGGACATGCAGGATGCCTACCTGCACATCCCAGTGTTCCCCTACCACTGCCGTTTCCTGCATTTTCTTTTCCAGGGGGAGCACTTTCAATTCAAAGCCCTCCGCTTTGGCCTTTCCTCGGCACCCAGGGTCTTCACCAAGTACCTAGCAGTGGTGGCAGTGGCTCTTCGCCATCAGGGCATTGCAATGTTTCCATATTTGGACGATTGGCTCTTGGCAGCTGTGTCCAGGAGCAGCCTAGAGGAATCCCTGTCCTTCACCCTGGATCTTTTTACTTGACTGGGGATTACTGTCAGCTACCCCAAGTCGTCCCTGGTTCCCTCTCAACACCTCCAATTCATTGGGGCAGTATTGGACACGGTCCAGGGCAGGGCCTTCTTACCTTTGGACAGAGCAGATACTCTGCCAGAGCAAGGCAAACTGTTAGTCTCCTCCAGGCATATTCCTGCCAGGGCATTCTTGCGTCGTCTTGGTTTGATAGCAGTGACCATTTCTGTGGTCCGCTTGGCCAGGTTACATATGAGGGTCACCCAATGGACTTTAGAGTCCAGTTGGATCAGCGTTCTGATGATCTAAATCATCCTGTCTTGGTGTCCGGTGCACTCAAGAAAGACTTCTTATGATGGCAGGATTCTCAAAACCTGTCTCAAGGGTTGCCTTTCAGAACACCCCCTCCATCCTGGACCCTCACCACAGACGCCTCAGGTCTGGGTTGGGGGGCCCACCTGCGGGATCATCGGACACAAGGGTTGTGGTCCCAGCTGGAAGCATCTCTCCATATAAACATCCTGGAGATGAGGGCGGTTCTTTATGCCCTTCAGGTCTTTCAGTCCGTCCTGTCTGTGGAAACATTGCTAGTACAGACAGACATGTCAGTGGTCTAGTACATCAACAAGCGAGGAGGCACCCGGTTGTACCCCCTTTGCAGGGAGGCGATGCAAGTGTGGTACTGGGCAGTCCAGCACGACCTGTTCCTCATGGTCACACACGCCCCAAGCATCCACAATGTCCTGGCGGACAGCCTCAGCCAAACAATGACACAAGCTCACAAATGGGAACTTCATCAGGACGTAGCGGAACTTCTGTTCCATCATTGGGGGCAGCCAGAGATGGATCTCTTCGCCTCCCTATCCAACGCAAAACTACCCAGTTTTTCTTTGCTTGTTCAAGGGCCTGGTGTTATCTGGCAAGACGCGTTGTCTCTCAGCTGGACAGAGAAGTACTTGTATGCTTTCCTTCCCTTTTCCATTCTACAGTGTGTCCTACTGAAGCTTCAGGCAGAGACTGCTCAGATGCTCCTGATAGTCCCCCCCTGTCCCAGGCAGATTTGGTTTCCACTCCTGCAACAGCTGGCCATGGAACCCCCAGTACCCCTCCTGCTTCAACACGATCTGTTGATGCAGGAACAGGGCAGACTAGTGCACCCAGGACTCAGGTCCTTACATCTTCATGCATGGCTCCTTCAGACATAATTTTGTCACACTTTGGAGTCTCCCAGAGGGTCACTCAAGTGCTAGTGGAAGCTAGAAAATCTTCAACTAGATCTACCTATGCTATGAAATGGAAGCGTTTTTCCATGTGGGCAGCCACCAAAGGTTGGGACCCCCTTTTCCTGCTCAGTGCCCCAGGTTATGGAGTACCTTTTGCACCTGTCTGACTCGGGTCTAAGCTGTTCCTCACTGAAAGTCCACCTGTCTGCTATTTCTACCTAACATACTTTGGTGGACGGGAAAACTGTTGCACAACTGGAGATCGCCAAAACCTTTTGGAACAGGATCCTCCACTTGAAGCCCCCTAGCCGCAACCCTACCCGCCTTGGGATTAGAATTTATTTTAGAAAAGCTTACATTGCCTCCTTTTGAACTGGCGGTAAGCTGTGAGATGCGCTACCTGTCTTGGAAAGTGCTCTTTTTAGTTGCAGTTACTTCTGCTCGAAGGATTTCTGAGCTTCAGGCCCTGATGTGTAAGGAGCCTTATTTAATTTTTCACAGAGACCAGGTGGTCCTGCGAACAAATCCTAAGTTTCTTCCCAGGGTGGTTTCTGAGTTCACCTTGAACCAGACCGTTGAGTTGCCGGTGTACTACCCTATTCATTCAAATAAGGGTGAGGCTCTTCTACATAACATTGGATGTACACAGAATGCTGTGTTACTACGTCCACAGGACCAAAGATGCCCACAAATCAGATCATTTGTTTGTCTTCTTTGCCCCCAGGACTCTGGGGTTGGCAGTTTCTAAGCAGTGCTTGTCCAAATGGTTGGCTAACTGCATCCGTTTCTGTTATCAGAAGTACGATAAGTCTCTTCCGGGGGAGGTCAAAGGTCACTCCACTACGGGGATGGCTGCTTCTGCAGCTTTCCTGAAAAATGTTTCAGCAGTTGAGATTTGTGCCACAGCAACCTGGAATTCAGTCCACACTTTCACGAAGCATTAGTTTGGACATTGCCTCTTGGCGTAGGGCTGGATTTGGCTTAGCCATTCTGCAGGGTCTGCTGCCTTAGACCTGCTCTGGTCAATCTGTTACCCTTCCTCCTCCCTTGTTTCGGTGGTCTCACTGAGGGTGACTGCTTGGGATTCAGTCCTATATGTTATGACCTACTGCAGGAACTCTCTCGAAGTAAGATAGTACAGTTACGTAAGAACTTACCGCAACAGTAGATCTTCTAGAGAGGTTCCTGCAGTAGATCACACTTTTCCTCCCTCCTTCCCCCAGCTTTCTGCATGTTCTTACAGGCTGTTCTGGATTGGGCTCCAGGATATCCATCCTTTCTCCTGTCATACCCTTTTGGGTCTCTGGCAGGAGAACTGGAAGGCAGACATGGGAACCACCCACTATATAGAGTCACGCTGACATCAGTCACATGATGTCGAGTGGGCGGTCCCCCACCAGACATTGCTAGCAAAAGTTTGCCGTGTGGTCCTGACACCAGGAGGCACAGTCCTATATGTTATGACCTACTGCAGGAACCTCTCTCAAAGATCTACTGTTGCAGTAAGTTCTTACATAACTGTACTATTGGACACATGTCAGCACAGAATTTGTGCAACATTTTGTAATCAAAATGCAAGATAGAATGTCTAAATAATAGCTCAAAGAAAATAAAGAGTAACACGTGGCCAACCAAGCACCTACTTGCATCCTGGAAGATATTCCCCAGGAAACGGATGGATGTGGATTTTGAGACCAAACCCTTCTACAAAGTAAATTGTGGGCAACAGTGCAAAATCTTCACAGTCTCACACAGCTGTGCATACTGTCATGTGCTACATATTAATGTTGAAATACAACATTTTATGAACTTAAAGATCTTTTGGCTCTGTATTTAAACTGACCCTCCCTTTTCCATTACAAGTGAATGGAAATGTTTTTGCACTACCAGGGCTTACGCAACAGCTATTGGGCCCTGTCTAATAAATGAGCCCCCCTTAAGTAAATGTCAGTGTTGTATGAGTTACTGAGGCTCAATTTAGCGATGTAGGCTCTGTCTATTAACTGCCCCCCCCCAACCACCATTAGAAGAAAAGGAGGGAAAGTAATTTAATTTTATATTGTACTTTTGATACAAATGGTATGCCAAAGCAATTTACAATCCAGGAAAGGGAGGAGAGAGACTATTACTGTCATTTCAGGCACACGGGGAGATTCAGACATCACAGATGCAGATTAGAGAGAGATTACAGAGAAGTTAAAAGAAAGTACAGGGAGGTTAAGTGGCTTGATCAGGGTCACACAGTACATGGTCCAAAGGCAGTGCATACTGAAAGGGTGGAAAATACAGACAATACTGCCATTAGCCATTTGGTACAGGGTTGCTTAAGTTTGCGGATTTCAGCACTTGTAATTTGCACCCTTTTAGTGTGCATCCACCTTTGGACTGTACTTGGGGGTTAGCCACCTCTCATTTGCACCTCACAACCTGTGCCACTGAACGTGGTTCCATTTGGGAACTGTTTCACACAGTAAATGGCATTTGTGGGATTCAAACGCAGGTCTCCAGGCTCACATCTCTGTGCTGTCTGTAACCACTAGACCAAACTGATATTCTGAGTAAGTAAATGACTGTGTGCCATTTGAGTTACTGGGGCTTATTTCAGAGCTGGGGGTTGCCAAGCCTCTGAGTGCACCCCCCCCCCCAACACACAGTTATTCAGTACTGGTATTGGGGAAGGGGGGGTCTCAGTTTTGTGGAGCAAAGTTTGAGGTTGAAGTAATTATTTCCAAGCCATGAGGAGTGTAGATAGAGTACACATATACCATCACCATTTTTTTTTTCTTTTGGTAACCAGGTAAGGCACACTAGGCACAACTGCCTGTCTTCAGGGGTGACCCAGGAGCACTAGGGAGGTTAAGTGACTTGCTCAGTCACACAGTATACAATTGGAGGTTGTGGGAATCAAACCCAGGTCTGCTGGATGTATCATGCTCATTCACAACTCGTTACTCTAACCTCTAGGCTATACTGCCCCCCACTGCCAGTTAAAACAGTTAGAGCTGGACATGGAGAGCGGGGGATCATAAAATCAACCTTACTAGATTACACAGGTGATCTTGGCACTGCCTGTTTTTTTTCTGCACAGAAGGTTCACTGTGTCTGTTTTCTTTTACAGAATCAGAACCCCTTGCCTTACTGCCGACACCTACTGGAAGGACCCTCCACTGTCTGGTTTGTTAGGTAGCTGGTTCTTATCACCGCAGAGATCCATGCTGGACTGGAAGAATTTCATCTGTGACTCCAGCACTGTGAAGCCTACTGCACTGCTATATGCTAAGGAACTGACATAAATCACACTACTGTTCTGCATGTTGTCTCCAGAAGAAAGAAAATGAAGGCTGGGAGGAAAATACTTCTGCAGTTTATAGTGATTTTAGTCCATGGGCATAACCAGGAATTGGGAACGGGGTTTTCACCAAAGAAATCCATTATTTATTCCCAGAATACAAAAATCTTTTTTATGAAAATATAATGGAAGGAAGATGGAAGGGGATTTCTGGACACCCAGGAAACCCCTCTTGGTTATACCTATGTAAGCCCAAGAATTTCCACAGTCAGTTTTCCTACACTGTTGCCTACAGTGACTCCTGCTGGGAGAGACTGGAACTGGAGTATAATACAATGCATTTCATTAGGAATCATGTCTTTCACACAAACTGTATCTCAGAACACTTCACAGTGAAAATAAAACCAAAAATGAAAAGAAAACAGAATATGATTTTACAAAAATATAAAATGAATAATGCCCCCCCTCCCCCCACAGCCAGTGCTCCTACCCCATGACCAATGCAACAGTGATCCTTGCTGGGAGTGCAGTAGCTATGAGACCCCCAGTATCTATTGCTGCTAAAGAATTGGCTACAGTGACACCTGCTGGGAGAGACTGGAAGTGGAGCAAATGTGAGCTTCCCCACAGCCAGTGCTCCTACATCATTGCCTACAGTGACTCCTACTGACGCGGGAGTAGCTATGAACTTCCCCACTTTCTGATGAGGAAGGGTATCAGCTCACCAAATTGGAAGGGGGGTGGGGGTATTCAAACCCAGATCTGCGTAAAACCCAGTGTGTTTTTTTTTTTTTTAGACAATGACTATAGATAGAATATGGATTTTTTTCATATACCGCCCCATTATCTACCAAATGCTAAACTGATTTGCTCACTTACTATACAAGTTTCTCTGTTACCAGTTTAAGGAAGTTTGTACTACAGCCAGTGACTGCTGCTGGAAAAAGCTTAAGGTCACTGTCATTAAGGAACAGCCTGGCAGGTGGTCTATATACATAGCGTTCATAACATATAAAAGCACAGTATTACATTATAAAATATAAAATGGGACCTGTGATTGCTCAGATGTGAAATCACAAGACTGTGTTCTTCCAGCGCAACAGTTCAGGTCAGAAATAGTTAACTTTCTGAAATTGTTTGCTCTGTTTTAAAACTAAAAATCAAATGAGCCATTTTATAATTGTAATAAGACACACCAGAGGATGTGTAATACCAGGATAATGACTGTGTGTGTAAGGCACTCTGCTTCACCTTGAACCTCACTTCCCAGGACATGCCTTATTGCTTAAAATAACACATTTCTCCCCATAGATGAGGGGTGGGGCCTCCATTACTAAACTGTGGCATCACCACGCTTCAGTTATGGGTCTTGCTCCTCACCAGTGGAAATAAATGTGGTAGTCCCGTGCATCTCAGTATCAGCTGTGCTGTTTCTTGGCAGAATGCAGGTATCAAAACACTCAGTCATAGACCAGGATTACTTAACCAACGACTTACATTACTGCCTGTTGCATCACAGCTACGGGAAGGAGGAAGCACTACCCATTACGGAGAGACTTCCCCCAGGTATGCTGCCACTTGTCTTAAAGTAACACATACACACACACACGCACACACTTAAATATCACTACAGTATTCCCTATATACAACCCATGCCTACCTGAGGAAGGAAGGTGAGTGTTTGTCTGCTAGTGACTGAGTTGCACAGATAATAAGGGGAAGCGGTGGCACACACCAGTAGGGGATAGCTACATGGTGGGCACTATACATGGGGACTGTCAAGACTATACAAAGAAGCCAGCAGAAGAAGAACATTTGGTCTATCAAGTCTGCTCGTATTGCAGGGTTCACAGCTTGAGCTAATGTCCCTGCCCTCCCTCCCCACTCCTTCCATCCTATGGAAAACTTGGCAAAAATCCTACTGTCATCGGTTGACCCAGCCTATTGTCGAGTGCTGGGGAACTCAGAATCTGAACTTACAACTCTCTAAAGGTTAAGCTAAAGGGGAAATTGTTTAACCAGGAGAGACACTAAGCCAAAACTTGTTTCCAGGTGTGACCAGGGAGCACAAGAAAGTTAAGTGACTTGCTCAGGGTCACACAGTATGATTGTGGGGGCTGTGGGATTCAAACCCAGGTCTCCAGGTTTGTAACTCAGATCCCTAAACCTCTGCGCTATACTGCCTCCTAAAGGAGAAGCCCCCCCCCATTGATCTAATTGGAAGTATCTATATGCTTTAGCCTGGTTGCTACTTACCTCCTTCCTAATCCCACATAAGCAATAATACCCAACAGAGTGGGCAGTATTGGAAAATGCTGAACCACCCTGGGGCAGCGGCGGGCCTTATAGCCCTTGGAAGGTCCGGTATTCCCCAATACCACCCTGGAGGGTATTATTGCACTTAGAAAATGGTAAACTGTATAATATATGTTTTCAAAAATAATTTTCATAGTAAAAAGTTAAAAATCCTAATTGTTTTATTTATTTTGTAATAAAATAGTTCCTCTGCCTGCATTACTATGCTGTTCTTTTAGCTTGGAACCTTTGTCCTGTTTGAGGCTCTTTGGACTTTTGAAGTTGTCTTTACCCCAAGGACACAGACTGATACATACTGTATGGCTTAAAAAATAGTAAACAGTTTTGTTTGAGGGTTTTTATTTATTTATTTAGTTATTATTCAATTTTAGAACAATTTATTCAGGCACTATACACAGGAATACACTATGGGGCTAGGGAGGGACAGAAGGAGTTCGACAGGATCAAAAATAAAACTTGTGAAATCAGGTACCTTTGTATATTTTACTGTGCTTTTCTTGTGCAGTTGGTAAACTGGAGTAGTTGTCAGAGATCGTATTTTGAGACTTTTGGTATTGGGGCAAGGAGCGGTAGCTGGAGTTTCCACCCTGCTGGCAGGAAACCAAAAAATTAAGCCTGTGAAGAAGAGGTTGATTTATGTAAGTATATGGTGGTTTTGCTGTGTACTTTTGAACTGGGTGGTATTTAGCAGAACTAGTATTTTAATTCTTAAGTGAGGACAATCGGACCGAGGAGATGCAGATTTATTTATTTTATTTATTTAGCTTTTGTTTACCAGGTAAGCACACTAGACAGTCTAGTGCCTATTTTCAGGAGCAACCTGGGAGAATTACAAAGGCAAAAACAACATGTCAGAGACAAGATAACAAGCAGTCAGTACTGTACAGTCCAGTGCTGGCAGAGAGTCCAGGCAAATAACACAGTGTGGAACATGATAGCAACAGTTCGGCGAGGTACAGACAGGAATAGGCAGCAGACTGCAGTCAGGTGCAGGCAGATAGAAAATACATAGTAAGTGCAGCAAAAGGGCATGGCAGCCACAGGAGGTGGCAAGGGGGCCAGACAGATATAGCAGAGCCCTTACGAAGAGGGCAATCTATACTGTCGCTCACGAGCTGTCGAGGGGACCTCAGGGCACAGTGGAGGGGAGGACAGCTAGGAACAGAGGCAGGCCGAGGCTTGTATTAGGTGGTCCCAGAGGGAGGTCCTGAAACTCCTGTGGAAGAGGGCGGTCCGTACATAAGCAGGAGCGATTCCAAGCTCTAGGAGGCTCGAGCCTGAGGTCCCTGTGATGGAGCCGAGTTTTTGGGACCATGAGAGCCTGGGAGTCAGTAGACCTCAGTGTATAACCAGAGAGGACAGGTTTAAGCAGAGTGGTGAGTGCAGGCAGGGTGGATGAACGGAGGATGTTGTCAGTAAAATTGCCCAGGACAAAGGATCGATGGTTACTAGGGGAGAGCCACCCCACCCTAGCGTAAAGTTGACAGTGATGGGTGAGACGGGGGGCTGATAGAGCAAAGTGACAAGTACGCTGTGTCCCATTTCGTGAGCCAGGTTTTGGGGGCATTCACGAAGGAGGTGAGCCCATAGCAGAGCATGGGGAGAAGCACCCCTTTAGCAATGGCAAGCCGAGCCGCAGGGGTAAGGCAGCTCCTTTGATGATTGTCACCTTGATTGAACTACCCCATCAGCTGTCTTTTCATGGAGTGGGAGCCGCCACAAGAACCTGTCTCTCTTTGCAATAGTGTGCTGTGGCTGAAAATGTTTTATTTAGTTGTAGGAACATTTTTTCCCCCTATAATGTGATAGTCTGCCTGTACAGGGTGTGTGAGAGGACACTTGTCTGACGGGGGGCGGGGGTGACGGGAGCTGTAGCTCTCTGTGACTGCGAACTCTGTGTAAGAGTTTGGAGGCCAGCTGTATTTTTCTCACAACTGAGGTGATTTTTCTAAGTTTGAGTGCCAAACTTGCCAGAGAGAGATGGAGAAATCGGCTGCTACTTGGCAGCTTGCTTAGTGAGCGAGAAAAAAAATGGCGTTTGCTCCATTTGAAAATTCTGGGTGCCCAAGAATACTTTTAGTGATGGGGCAACCCAAATTGGCACTTTTTTTAAGTGAGCTGTATTGAACAATACCCACCCGCTTAGATGACTGTCCTAGCTAATCGAATGCTAGGATTTTATATGCCGTTTTCTAATTAAGCAATAAGGCATGACAAGGTGTGTGTTATCGTGTAATAATGTCACTCCTGGGGTGGGTTGAAGCACGAGGAGAAGCCGAGTGCTTCCACCACCCCAGGAGTGACGTTGTTACACAATAATACACACCCTGGAGTGCCTTATTGCAATTATACAATGGCTTGATGTTATAAAAAATAGAAAGTAAAATGTAGATGTTTTTAGTAGATTTTTAGTGAGGCAGTATATCTTTGTTTCTTAAGATAAAAGCAAATAATGCAAATCCTGTGGCAATAAATCAATACAGTGATGTTATTGTGTAATAACATCACTGTCTCAGGCACCCACTGACCAATTAGAATACAGGAAATTGCCTTGCCATTGTATAATTCACAATATTATGCACTGTTAATACCCGTCTCGTGCCTTTAGAAGGTCCATATTTAGCAATGACATACCTACCATCTCGGCCTCGAGATCAATTAGAAAGGGGGAGCTAGGCAAACACACAGCACATCCTCATCTCCATGATATCACAGTCACAGCATGTTCTGTTTCCAAGTTCAGGGCATTTCACTGTGAAGCTGCAACAGTGTTTTTGCCCCACCCCACTCTACCCAAAGTCAACAGAGTTTCATTATTGGAATGACAGTATTTCTAAATAATCTGTAAACACTGTCTTTTTTTTTTTTTTTTTTTATGAACTCTGGTCTTTGCGGACTGGGTGTTATTTGTGGCTGAGTGCAACTGCAAGGTGCTTCTGGAAGCCAAATCAACAGTCTTTACTTAATCCCACCCTTAATGTGTAGAACTTTTACCGGTAGGAAACCATATCTGGAACTGGTTCTCTGAAGAACTTTTAGACCTTGCATTTATTTTCAGCAATTGTGTTGCACAGGAGTTTAGTTAATCTATTTTTAGTGGAAGTCTAAAACTTCCATGAGTTGAAATCTGGAAGTCATTCCAATTTTTGGGAAGTCAAATTACTTCCTGGAACCAACATTTTGGAAGTCAATATTCTAGAAAGAATAAATTAATGAATGTTAATATAAATATTAGTAGTAAGATACAATGTCTTCAGAAAAATCCATCGTTTCTTGACTTCCATGAATGCAATTTTGTGAGTCATCTATTTTTTTTTTTGTTTTACATGTGGAAGTTAATGACTTCCTTCCCCTTTATTTTGGAAGTTTATGCCTTATTTTTGGAAGTCAAATACTCCCAAAATGGAGTTATCTGATCCCCTGGTGGTGTAATTCTGACATCATTTCTTAGGGTCCTATTCACCAGGTCTACACTTAAGCCCCGATTTTGAGGAATGATCTTTACAATTTGATACAGTTGAGAGGTATAGACAGTGGAGTTCTGAGTGATAAAATGAGGGATGTCCCTCTTAATGTGAGACAGTTGAGAGGTATGGGGTGTGTTCTGAGGGGTAAATGTAGGACAGTTGAGAGATATGGAAGGGGTTCTTAGTGGCAAATATGGGACAGTTGAGAAGTATGGGGGTGTTATAAGGGGTAAAATGTGGGACAGTTGAGAGTTATGAGAGGTAAGGGAGGGGTTCTGAGGGGTAAAATGTGGTACAGTTGAGAGATATGGGGGTTCTGAGGGGTAAAATGGGCAATTGAGAGGTATTGGAGGGGTTCTGAGTGATAAAATGTGGGGGTTCTGAGGAGTGACATGAGGGATGTCTCCTAATGTGAAACAGTTAAAGGGTAAAATGAGGAGTGTTCCTTGTTATGCAGGCAAGGTGAGAGGTATGTGCCCTGGGTGGGTTGTGAGGCACAAGGCATAGCTGATGGCCTTCAGCCACCCAGGAAGTGAGATTGTTGCAGCATTGATGCATATCTGGAGTGAATTATTACAATTATAACATTTGTAAAAAAGGTCAAGAATGTTATAAGTTGGGTTATACAAGGCTGAGAAGCATAATCAGGTGGATTGGAAAATTATTACTCTCTCACAATACAATATAGTTTATTTCTGCATAGCATCTCCCATACAGAACTTATCCCAGAATGTTGCACAGAGGAAAAATATAATAGAAAATACAACATAAGATACAAAGAACACATTCTTTACAGCAGCAAATAAAATGTATTTATTTAGTTATGTATGTGTGTATGTATGTATTTACTTATTTTGCTGTCTGGGTAGGTGCACTGGCGTGGAAGCGCATTTTCCAGGCATGAGCCAAGTACAGAAGAGTACACAACAAGACAGTGAAACGGGTACGAACACATAAGTATCATAATACAAAATGAAGGGACGTGGTGCAAAAGTAAGGCATTCAGATGGCACATTAAGTCAGCAGTGTTTTGTAAGTAATGCAGAGCAGGTACAGACATTAGACTCTTGGAGATGAACTTTCAGTTTGGCAGCAAACATTTTAGGGGAAGGGACAGCTCTGATAGAGAAAGGGATGGTGTTCCAGAACGACGCTGCTCTGTATCTGAAAGATTTCTGGCTTGTGCCCATGTGCATGAATGAAACTTTCAATTAATTATTTACGGAGGAGCGAGAGAAGGGGTTGTCCACATACGTGAATAGCTTGGATAGGCATTGGGGAGCACTTCCATGTAGAATTTTGTGCATGATATTCACTAAGGTTAACTGGGCTCTGGTTTCAGGTTGCAACCAACCAAATAGTTCAGAACTGGAGCAGTGATGAGACCATGGACCCTACGAGGATGCAGATTTGGCAGCCTTGTGGGTTAAGACTTTTCTTTGCCCGCACTGTGAGGGGAGCGGCATCCGTAACAATGGAACTATACTCAGTCAGGGGAAGTATGCAGCTTTGGGCAGTTCTGACTTTAGTGTTGAGTGCTGGGTACTTTGTAATACAATAGAGTCAGGTCAGACTGCAGGAACGTCACCATCAGTGAAGCAGGATCCACACGGAAGACTTTTCCAGCAGCACAACTCGGGCTACCCATGCCAGTGTGGCCTGCTGATGTCAACCCTATAAAGGCGTGAGCGGCCCTGCTCCCTCCTCAGTTCTTTCCCCTCCATTGACTCCACTCACGTGGGCCAGTCATAGTTTGCTTTTTTTTGCCTACGCATTTTCCTGTAACATTTTATTGGGGAATCTCTTTTTAATAAAAAGGTATTACCTCATTTATGTCGAGAGTCAGTCTTTCCACCTCTCTCTTCCGTCGCTACTGAAAGAGGATTGTGTCTTCAGATGACCACGACCTCTGCATCTGCTGTCTTGGGCCTAACCGCGACGTTCCTGCCTGTGAGCTCTGCCAAAAATTTAATCTTTCAACCCAATGGCATTGGAAAAAAGGCTCTGAAGAAATTATTTATGGAACAGCAGGTAGCCAGTTCTAGGCAGGGGTCTTCCAGGGTCCCTCCTTCCCATTCGCTGGTGGGTTCATCGAGCGCCCAGGCCTCGAAGACCAGAGACAAGTCCTCTTGGAAAAGTCATGGAAAGGACTGGAACTGCTCCCCCAGATGCATCCTGCTCCCCGGTGGTTTCTTCTTCTTCTTCTTCCAGGGTACTCCATTGGCTGCTGCTGCTGCACCAACGACCTCAGCTGTCCAGGCCTCTGTGCTCCTACCAGGTCCATACCGACAGCCCCATTTCCTTCTTTGTGCGGACTCCGGCCTTTGACCATTGGCTTGTCGCCCAGGAGAGGAGAGCCGCAGCTCAATCCTGCTCCCACCCCCCCCCCATGCCAGCTCCCCAACAACCCAAGGTCGTTCCCAAACCTGGGTCACCAGCGTGGGTGCAGGGTAAGACCTCAATTATATTTTAACCCAGTTGACGACGGCTTTGGTGCACCAGCTTGGTACTCATGGACTGGTGTCTCTAGAGCCATAGCGCGCCCTGTCAGTATTGACGCCTTTTGGGCCTCTTCGGGCTGTGCTCTCCAGGGGGCCATCTGTCCCTCATTCATTGGACCCTGAGACAGAGCAGGTCGATGTTATGGAGAAGTACTATCCAGATCTTAACCTCCCTGAGGAGGAGGTCTTTTCCTCAGACAGGTCTATGGCTTCTTCAGTAAGCGAGGACTCTGTGAAGCACAATCCCAGGTCCCCTCCTGAGGACACCACCTTCTTCAATGTCAAGAAGCAGCTTTCTGCTGCCATGGAGTTCCACACTGAGGAAGAGGATGCCACCAGAAGGGACCTAGTGGACTTTTTGGAGATTTCCGAATCTCTACCTAAGGTCATTCCTCCTATTTTGCCAGCACTCAGGAATGCCACCACGGCTGCATGGCACCATCCAGACATGGTCCCTGCCATGCCAAGGAGGGTAGATAAGCTCTATCATGCGCCCCAGGACCTGCCCTATTATGCTGCCCAGCCTGAGACTGATTCTGTGGTCATCAAAGCGGCTCATGATAGGTCCAAGGTGCCCAAACACCTCAGCTCCCTCCCCCCGACAGTGAAATCTAGGAGGATCGACCTCTGGGGTAAGAGTTCAAATTCAAGTTTATTTCAGGAAAACTCCATCGAGCATGCTCATTTACAAGGAGGTCCCGGTAGGACAGTGACAAAAAGGAATAGTACAATAGATGGCTAGTACAAGTTTTGAATGCATTCAGGGAGACCAGGGAGTTTTAGTGTTGCTTGGAGTTTATTCCAAGTGGATGGGATAGCATAACTGAGCACAGCTTTGCCAAAAAGCGTACAGAATTTGGGCACTTAAAATAAAATGTAAGCATTTTTTTCTGAGAGCGTAGGTGCAGCTGTATTGGTGTAATAGGGAGCTGATATAAGAGGGGACTTTGATCTGAAGTGCTTTAAGAGCCCAGATACTAGTGTGGAGTGTCCTTCTTGCAGCCAGAGATATCCAACTTACTGCCGAGTAAAGTGCACAGTGATCAGTTCTGTAGGGTGTGTTGGTTGTGAACCAGATTGCATGGTAAAAAAGGGTTTATGACTCCTCTACCCTGGGACTCCAGATTGCAAACTCTGTCTCCCATATGATTGAGTATCAAAATACCATATGGAAACTGGGCAGGGTGGCTGCTCAGTCCCTCCCTGAGGGTTCCCAGAAGCAGGAGGTCCTTAAGTCCCTCCAGGCTGCCGAGGATGTCAGTAAGCACCTCCTCAGGGCCTTGTATGATATGTCAGACACCACTGCCAGGGCTGCTGCCACCGGCATCTGCCTGCATAGGCATGCCTGGTTGACAGTATCTGGGTTTGCGGCAGATGTCTAGCAAAAGGTTCTGAATGCCCCCTTCAGTGGCTCAGAGCTCTTCAGGCCAGATGTCCAAGACACAATCAATGATTTGCAGGTCTTGGGTAGAGCCATCAAATCTGTTCACTCAGTTTACTGAACCCATTCCCAGAGCAGGCAGAGGCCACCCTTTCAGGTGTCTCACAAATCCAGTACAGGCTCCAGACTACAGGGTAAAAGGAAAGCGAGTTTTGCCTTGCTTACTCTCTCTTCCTCCTCAGGTCCTGCTGCAAAACAGCCCAGAGGTAATGGGTCAGCCCCAGCAGCCGGAAATACCTCTGCCTGACTGCTTGCCAGACCCCCCTCTTCTGGTCCCCGACCAGGAGATGGTTTGTGGTCGGAGGTCAGTTCTCCCTCCATCTGAATCAGTGGAGAACCATAACCTCAGATGTTTGGATTCTTCAGATGATAGAGAGGGGTCACACTCTGGAGCTTCTAGAACAGCTCCTAGAGACTCCTCTTGTGCCCTCCACCTACCCTCCAGACCATACTGCGGTCCTTTGGGAGGAGGTGCACTCCCTTCTGCGAAAAAGGGTGATAGATCCAGTGCCCAAACTGCAGTGAAACCAGAGGTTTTATTCCAGGTTCTTCCTGGTCCCCAAAAGAACCGAGGATCTGAGGCCTATTCTGGATCTCAAGGACCTCAACCTCTGCATCCAGTGCAAGAAGTTTTGCATGGTCAGTCTGCCAGGTCTCTTACCCCTGCTCCAACAGGGTGACTGGCTGTGCTCCCTCAATATGCAGGAAGCCTACCTGCATATTTCGGTTTGTCCACCGCACAGGAGATTCCTCCGGTCTCTCTTTCAAGGCAAGCACTACCAGTTCAGAGTCTTGCCATTTGGCTTGTCCTCCTTGCTGTGGGTTTTTACAAAATGCTTAGCAGCAGTGGCTGCCGCCCTTCGGAAGAAAGGCCTGTACATCTTACCCTACCTGGATGGCTGGCTACTCAAGGACCCCTCCAGGAATCAGTTTCTAAGTACTCTGGCAAGGACCCCACAGTTGATCCACTCCCTGGGCATTATGGTTGACCTGCCCAAGTCCGTTGTGATCCCCGCTCAAAGACTGCAGTACATAGGAGTGGTCCTGGAATCAGTGCTGGGCAAGGCCTTCCTGCCGTTGGACAGAGCGGTGTGCCTTATATCTCAAGCACAGGTGGTGGCTGAGAACAGTTATGTCTCTATGAGAATTTACCTGCTATGGTCCCCCTGTCCCACATGCACATGCAGGTGCTTCAGTGGATCCTTTGGGTGCAGTGGGACCAACGCACCAACAACCTGGAGGAGCTGGTGCTGGTCTCCTCTCCGGTCCTCAAAGTCCTTCAGTGGTGGCTGGAGCCCCAAAATCTCTTAACAAGGGTCCCCTTCATGATTTTGTCCTCCTAGCAGATTCTCACTACAGATGCCTCCATTTTGGGTTGGGAGAGGATGCACCTGGGTCCCATCCAGACTCAGGGTACCTGGTCCCAAGTCGAGACATCCCTCCGTAAATGTCTTCAAGATGAAGGCAGTTCTGTATGCCATGCAGGCCTTCCAGAACCACCTCTCTCTCTGGGCCAGTTGTTAATTCAGTCAGACAATCTTAGTGTGATCTACTATATCAACCAACAAGGGGGGATGCATTCGTACCCCCTTTGCAGGGAAGCCATGAGGATGTAGTACTGGGCACTGGACCACAGCCTGGAACTATTGGCAGCCCATGTCCCAGGCGTGCTGAACAACCTGGTAGACCGCCTCAGCTGAACTCAGTCCAGGACGTATGTATGGGAGCTTCTGTTGTTTGTTGCAGAAGACCCATTTGACAGGTGGGGTTATCCAGAGTTGGACCTTTTTGCATCCCCACTCAATGCAGAACTGCCCAATTTTTCCATACTAGATCCAGGGCTGGAGTTTTCTGGCATGATGCATTGACCCTCCCTTGGAGTGGGAGGTTCCTGTAGATGCAGATGGAGGGGACTAGAATGATCCTGGTAGTGCCCTACTGGCCACGACTGGTACGGTCTCCATTATTGCAACAGTTGGCAATTGAACCTCCTATTGCCCTGCCCCTCTGCAGGGATCTGTTGTCGCAGGCTCAGGGGACCCTGGTCCATCCACACCTCAAGTCCCTTTGTCTGCATGCCTGGCTCCTGAGGATGTAGTCATTGCCCGGTTTGGGGTTTCTTAAAAAGTGGCTGACATCCTGGTGGCAGCTCGGAAGCCTTCCATTAGGGCTACCTACGCCATGAAGTGGAAACGGTTCACCATCTGGGCTGCCAAGCACCATCTGGACCCTTTCATTTGTCTGGTGAGTCAAATTCTGGACTACCTGATCTCATTGTCAGACTCAGGCCTCCAGTATTCTACCCCTTAAGATGCACCTTTCGACTATATCTGCCTTCCATGAGCTGGTGGAGGGCTGGACTGTTGTTCAGTTCGATGTGACCCATACCTTTCTCAGAGACATCCTGCATCCGAAGTCTCTAATCTGCAGTCCTGTCCTGGCTTGGGATTTGAATTTTGTTTTGGAAAAATTGACCCCGTCTCCATTTGAGCCAGCCACAACTTGTGAGCTATGCTTCCTTTCATGGAAAGTGTTGTTTCTGGTTGCTGTTACTTCTACTCGAAGGATTTCCAAGCTTCAGGTTGTCTGGTGTGAAGAGCCTTATTTGATTTTTCACAAAGACGGTGATTTTGCACACGAATCCTAAGTTTCTTCTTAAGGTGGTGTCTGAGTTTACCCTGAACTAATCTAGCCACCTACCTGTGTATTTCCCAGAGCGTGTCAATCCAGGGGAAGCACTGCTCTATACTTGAGATGTGCTCAGGATTTTGAAGTATTACCTGCTGTGAACTAACTACTGCAGAAAGTCAAAGCAACTGTATTGTTTCTTTCCCCAAAGAAGAGAGGGTGTTTAGGTTTCCAGACAACGTTTGTCCAACTGGATGGCCAGTTGTATAGTGTTTTGTTACAATAAGCATGGCAAAGAGTTGCCAGGGATGGTGACAGCCCATTCCACAAGGAGCATGGCTGCCTCTGTGACTTGTTTAAAGGGTTCTCCTCAGCTGACATCTGTGCTGCTGGTACCTGGAGTACTGTCAATACTTTCACCAGGCACTACCGTCTGGACATTGCCTCTAAAGCCCGTGCAGGCTTCGACTGCGCTGTACTTTAAGGCCTTCTATCATAGGCCTCAATCTGCCTGCCTCCCAGACTGTCCTGATGTGCTTCTAACTGCTTGGGACTCATTCCTGTGGTGTGACCTGATGACTAAGATACCCCTGAAGAAGACAGAACAGTTAGGTAAGAACTTACCATAACAGTAGATCTTCGAGTGGATCTCAGTCATCAGGTCTTCCTTCCTTCCCACCTTCCCCCTTCTTGGGGTCCTCTTGTCAGACTGGCTTTTTGGTGTCTCCAGCCTTTTATTTTGGCCTGAGCACCTCTCCCTCTCCCTCTCCTCAGTCCCCCATGGCAGGAGTTTGCTTTGTTTATCTCTGGGGAAAGAACTGAGGAGGGAGCAGAGCCGCTCATGCCTTTATATAGGATTGATGATGGCAGGCGATGTCAGCATGGTCAGCCCCAGTTGTACTGCTGGAAAAGTCTTCGGTGTGGTCCCTGCTTTACCAACAGTGAAGTTCCTATGGTGTGACCTGATGACTGCGATACCCTCAAAGATCTACTGTTCTTATGTAACTGTTCTTTACAGTGTTGGTCATATGAGCATCAAATGTAAGGTGGGGACTTGATGGTAACACCAAGGTATTTGAAGTCATTAACTAGTTCCAGTTTCATTCCACCTAAGGTTGAGACAGTGAAGTCTTTGGAAAATCTTCTAAACTTTGGGGAAAAGTTGAGTAACATAGCTGTTGGTTTAGGAACTTTTAGGACCAGTTTCTTATTTGTGAACCACTGTTGAAGAGAACGGAAGTTGTGCCCAAGGACTTGATTGATAGTGTCTTTCCTATGTACAAAGATCACTGTGTCATCTACGTGCAGAATGGTCTTGGCAGTATTGGAGATCTTGGGTAGGTTATTGATGAAAACAGAAATGGGAGAGGATCTAGAATGGATCCCTAAGGGATCCCACAGGAGATTGTGTTTGCCCTGGACAAGACTACCAGTTTTAACAAACTGTGACCTGTCTTGCAGATAGTTGGAGAACCAAAGTGTAGCTGAGCCTTCCAGACCCAGCCCAGTCAACTTCTGTACAAATAAATTATGATCCACCACATCGAAGGCCTTAGGTCCATGAACATGACACTGGTCAGCAGGCTATTGTCCATAGCATGGTGCACTCTGTCCAGGAAGCTGACCAATGTTGTGCATGTCCTGTGGCCTTTCCTGAAGCTGTGTTGCTCCTCACAGAGCAGCCTGTGCTGGTATAAGTAGGAAATGAGCTGATTATGTATTATGCTTTCCTTCACAGTTGTCCAGGAAGGTTTGCTTGCCCTTTTTGTGCAACGATACTACAGATGCTGATATGCAGATGTTAGGGATTTGGGGGGGGACTCAAATGAAGAATGAAAAAATTTGGAAAAGGGGAGAGCAATTTTTTCGGTTGAAGTTTTAAGGAATTTGGACATTAGGCCATCGTAGTCAAACAGTTTGTCGGCTTTTAGAAGAAGCAGCAATTTGCGGACTTCCTTGACAGTGAATTTCTTAAACTAGGGGATGGCATGGCTATGAGTTAGGCATGCTGGAATCCGGAAGACATACTGTGCCACTGGAGGAGCGTCTGTGTTTCTCGAGGTTGCAGAAGTGGCCCCTGAACAAATCAGCAACAGATTTGGGATCACTGTGCTTGAGGCTGTCAACTTCAAGGGAGGGAGAGGAGGTGTCAGTTCTGGGGTTGAGCAAGCAGTTCATGCAGTTACAGAATTTGGGGGGGGTCACTAAGATTGCCTGTCTGCTGTGCTTTGAGATGTGCATTTTTGGCCATGCTGAGCTCACATTTGCATTCATTCCATAAATATCTGTGTGCAACCCAATCTGAGTGCAAGTTTGTTTTCTTGAAGGTACCCCAAACAATGTTTTTGTCCTTCATTAACTTGAAATGGCTTTTAGCAAGTCATTTGAAATCAACATTTTTTGACCCTGCATCTGATGATAGGGGCATGGTGATCAAGTACTGCCACAAACTCTGAAATAAAGAGGTGCAGCACACAGCTGACATCAAGTATCACTTCCATGAAGGACCAGTTGATGCATGTCAGATCTTGTGAAAATGCCAAGGAATTGAAGTTTTTACAGTTATGATATGTGATGGCTTTTTGGACTGATTTCTTATTTATTTGTTTATTTATTTAAAGGTTTTACCAGGAAGGCATGCTGAGCAGACTACTGCTCGATTCCAGATGCATCCTGGGGGTAGGGGGGAAAGGAGAGCATACATATTAGACTGTGTCCAGAAGACTTTACAACACATCTTACAATGAGAAGTGCATGTATACTCACTTCTAGCTGCACCGTTGTGCCATAGGCAATAAGCAGTGGAGCGGTCACTGAGTCAGATAGGTGCCAGTGCAGCCTGACTGTCAATGTGGCTGACCAATATCCATTCAAGGAAGGTGTGGTTTTCTGATTTGACATTAAACCTAGTAGGTGCAGTGAGGATTTGACCAAGGCCTTAGTCTTTGAGAATGTGTCTATATGAAGTTGTGTTGCTGAGCCAGTTTAAATTAAGGTCACCCATAATATTTAACTCATCCCTGCCTAGGGTAGAAACCAGTTGGACCAAGTCCTTGAGACTGTCGGCTTCAAACTTTGCAGCAGAAATTTTTTTTTATATATCCAAACTCAGTTGAATTAATAGCCATTCACAATTAGTAGAGATTGAGTAATTGAGGAGACACTCAGTGTCCAGATCACACCTAACATAAAGTAGCATGCCCCCATCTTTTTTTTTTGGGAGGGGGTCTGTCTTTAAGGTGGATCATATAATTGGGTAGCTAAGTTTCAAGATACACTGATGTAAGGCTTTAACTAGCTCTCAATGATGGCTAAGATATGTGGATTGTGCACAGAGACCAAGGCCTTGAATATGGCGAATTTAGAGACCAGGCTATGAACATTTTTAAGGGGCATTAACCTTAGATCCTTGGGCCCAGACCAGAGATGGCGCCCGGCTAAATTTGCACCAGACCACTCAAGGTTACTTTCAGTTTCACCAGCGTTAACAAGCAAAAGGCAGATGATGTATAAATGGCGACCATGAAAGGAAGCAAGTCCAGGATGCATCTTATGCCCAAGTAGATAAAGGTGTTTTTTTTAAATATCAAGCCTGGGAGAGGACAAGAGACTTGATGGAGGGCAGTCACAGTGCCATGGCTGGAAGCATACATGTGGTGTTTATGGCCTGAGCCTGACCAGGGGGAAATGCACAGATTGTCAAACAGTAGGAATAAAGTGTAGTATATAATGCTAAGACAAAGACCTTTGTGTGCCATGGTATAGATCCAAGAACGCTCTGTGAGAAGTCACTCTGTACACTGACATACAAGATATTATCTATATACAGTATATATATATATATATGACATAATATTACACATTGGATATTTTACATTGTGAATGTATACTAATTTGTACTAAAAAAAAAAACCTATGTGATAATGAAAATTGGATCTGAGAGCAAGTCTATTGGGGAAAATGCTGTCCCTCCTGTTAGGAGCACTGCTGTGTCTGAGCTGTGATTATTGGTGTATTTTTCATCCATGAATTTTCCAGTGCTAACCAGGAGGGGGCAGCCTCAGACCATACTGTAGAGCATGCTTGTAAACCACAAGGTGACAGTTTAGATTTACATGCAGATTGTGGGGGATAATCTCTGAGGCACTCCACATTCATGACATCATGGGTTGTGTACACCTGATAGGTTGCTTTGATGCACATGTTATTTGAAACAAGTCCTTCCCCTTCTCTGGTGGTCAGCCTACCTTAGATCAGTTCTCAGTGTGCATCGGACCAAGGTTGCAGCACTCCCTACAGCTCCACAATATCTCATACAAGAATTATACGTTAAGGTAAGAGAAAATATCATTCAGGATACAGGAGAAATTGGAATTATAAGAGACTTAATTAACATTTCACAGTGCATGAAGATTATCTATAGGTATTACTGAGAATGCGTCTATTTGCTCGTCTGTTTCAGGGGGCTCAAGTGCCCTATTGTAGCAATATATAAGCAACCAGATCTCAGCTACCTGGGCACCCCTGCTAGCAGTCCCAGGAGCCTGAAAATGTCTGTGTGGGTAGTCCATCACATTAATGAATTTTACCAGACCCAAGAGCACAGGGTTTGCTACCTGGGCACCCCTACTAGCGGTCCCAGGAATGGTAGCAAAAAGAAGTAATCATTTCAAAGGGTATACTCATTGCTGTACATCCCTTCCAGAGACTTCAGCAACTGAAGATCAAAAGCCTACTCTGTGGACTCCTCTGCAGCTTCCCAGCCCAGTTTCCAACCGGTTACTCCTGCCAGCGGTGATTGCGTGGATCATTTAGTTACACTGCAAAAGGAATTGCCTGCTTCCCAGATTGTTCACCATCTGTACTCCACTGCAGATGCTCTGTGCCTCCCAATCACACAGCACCTTTCCCACAATGACCAGGACCTTCTGGTCCATGCTGGACAGCGATCGCCAACTTGCCTTGCCTAATTACTCTCCACGAGTTCCCAGCACCTCTACGGACCAAAATGGAGCCTGAGCCCATGTTATTTTATGGCCCCAGGTCCATGGAGGCTCCTCTCCTGCTCGCTCTTGCTGCGCCCTTCTCCTCCCATCGCAAATCTAGCACAGCGTGGGAGCGGCCTGCTCATTGGCATCCTACGCTCATGAGATTTCGACCACCATGTTTGTTGGGGCACACGATCCCAAATCTCACCATCGTGAAATAAGCAGGCGCTAAATTAAAAGAGCAGCAGCTTCCTGACCGCAACTAGCAAGCGGTCTAAGCGGCAATACTGTATCAGGGCACACATTAAACAAACATGGGAGCGCTGTGTATCGTGACCCATGACGGGGGAAAAAAGATTCTGGCACTTACTCAGACTACCTCCCACAGCCACATGTGAATTGGCAGTCTCCCCATTCTCATCAATTCCCAACTTAAAGGGGCAGTACATGGGCCATCACAAGGCCCTTCTTAAAGGCACAGTACACTAAATGTTAAAAAAGCTCTACTTAAAGACACTGGAGACTAATTGTTAAAAAACAATACCCAATGAACCAAATTAATATAAAAACACCCTATTAAGACATAGTCATGTACATAGGCATTTCTTCATTGTCATTACTACAAGTTATGCCCATGCCACATATCTGATCTGTGCTATATTCTCCACAGACCAAGATGCCCAAGAATAAAATCTGCAGGCAGTGTAATGTTCCCATACCTCCACATCAACTGGGAAAACTATGCACCTCATGCGTGGAGGATGGTATCACCACTCATAAAATTGAGGAGCCCCAAGATGAATCCAGCGGGCTAACGAATATCCCCACAACCAAGGGCAAACATGATAAGGACCACAATATGGATCCCAGCTCAATAATGATGCAAAACAATCAGCTAATGCAGGCGCAACAGGAAGTCCTTGTGGCAATGCTGCTAAAGCTCAGTGAGCTATCAGCCCCACACCTCACAAACCCACCAACAGCAAAAAAGAGGGCAGTGGGCATCAGAAACAGACCTCCTGGGGCAGGTAATGATGACTTACCCCCCAGCTCTAATGACACAGACCAGGCATCAGACAAGGAGGGTGAACTGGAGACAGAACCTCTAGACTCTCACAGCCAAATGGTGCTTCCCTGACCAAATCCCCACCCTGGTCAGAAACATAATGGCCATAGTGGGATTCGATACTCCGACACCCGCATCAAAACTTATACCATCCCTTCAGCCACAGTCAAAGCAATCAAACTTCTTCCCTGTATGTGAAGCCATGGAAGAACTGGTATTAAAGGAGTGGGGTTCCATGCAACCCACACACATACCAGAACGTAGATCCTGGGACAAAATGTACCCTCTGGAAGTGAGCAAACTCACTCTGTGGTGTACACCACTGAAAATAGACCCCCACATTGCTCCACCAATAAGAAAACTGTGCTATCCACAGAATCCACCTCGGGACTTAAAGACCCTGTAGACCAAAAGTTGGAAGACCTAATGAAAAAGAACGCAGAATTAGCCGGCCTTGGAACGAGGGCCGCATCTACTGCCATTTATGCCACACGAGCACAACTCACATGGCTCCAAGAGATCATCAAGTTACTGCCACCCAAATCTACGGAGGCAGAACTAGTTGACAGTGCCATGCTCTCCACTAAATACCTAGCAGACATGGTGGTCAACTCATTAAAAGTCAATGCCAGAGCAGCAGTACTGACCAACAGAGCTCAACGGGCTCTATGGATGAGGCTGTGGGACACGGATGGGGAATCCAAGGCCACCCTACATAAACTTCCCTTCAAAGCGAGCTTACTGTTCAGCGAGGGACTAGAAAAGTACCATAAAAGGCAAGGAGGAAGGGAAAGCACTAGCTAAGGACAATGCTAGGCACACATACCTACCCTCTAGGCACAGATTTCACTCTCAGTCCTTTCGCGACGAGGAAACATGACATACAGTGGCTCCGGATACATACAACATTATATCCCACCATACCAGACTACCAGATTCCGTGGCAGGGCATCAGCCCTAAGAGGTAGAGGCACCCACAACACACGAAAACCCTACACCAGACAATGACTATCACTCATACAGGCTATCCCACTCACCACAAGACTCCTGCAGTTCGCACAAGCTTGGCAAAACTCCACCACAGACAGATGGGTGCTAAAAATTATAAGACAGGGATACGCCATAGAATTCAAACATGTACCAAGTCACAATCGACTAGTGAAATCACCCATGGCACCACATCAAGTGATGAGGGTACTACAGGACCTATGCAAAAACAAGGCCATAGCCCCAGGACCAGCCAGGGAACGAGGACAGGGAATATACTCAGTATTCTTCATGGTCCCCAAAAAGACAGGAGATCTCTGCCCAGTGCTAGACCTAAAGTACCTAAACAAATCAGTAAGATACACATCATTCAAAATGGAGACAATCAGATCCACACTGAGGGCAATCCAACCAGGTGATTACCTCACGTCCATAGATCTCAAGGACACCTATCTCCACGTCCCAATCAGACCAAGCCACTTCAAATACCTTCGGTTCCACGTGCAGGGGGCCCATTACCAGTACCAAGTACTCCAGTTCAGATCCGCCTCCACTCCCAGAGTATTTACGAAGGTCTCCATCATGCTGGCCACAAAACTAAGGGAACAAGGCATACACATCATGCCTTACCTGGACGACTGGCTAATCAGGACAAGGTCACATCAGCAGTCAACCAGAGAGACACACACAGTTGTGCACTGCCTACAGTCACATGGTTGGGTAATAAACCAAGACAAAAGCTGCTTGGCACCCAGTCAATCTATAGAGCATCTAGGCACAATCATCGATACAGAAGCGGGCCTAGTATTCCCGTCACACAACCAGGTGAAGTCTATCATACATCTTACAAATCTGTTACAAAAATCAAAGGAACCTACATTACTTCTCGTATCACAAGCATTGGGACTAATGTCATCCACTATAGATACCATCCTGTGGGCAAGGTGGCACATGAGATGCCTCATGGCATTCCTAATTCAACAAGGCCCCACATACGACATAAACCTATTGACAAAGGTAACTGTACCACCCAGGGTAAAAGCAAGTCACCCCTGGTGGACAAACATCCACGAGCTAACAAGGGGCATGCCCCTAGATGCCCAACCAGAGGTAATTATAGAAACAGAGTAAGCATGTTGGGATGGGGAGCAGTCATGGGAACATAGACCGCACTGGTTACATGGTCCCTAGCAGAAAAAAAAAACTATAAACGTGCTAGAGATGAAGGCAGTCTTCCTCGCACTACTGCACTTCTCAAGACACATAAAAGAAAAGCACAGCAGAATAAAGGCAGACAACCAACTAACGGTGTCCTATATAAGCAAGCAGAGGGGGACAAAGAGTGGGGCAATGATGGCAGAAGCCGCAAAGCTCATACCATGGGCACAAAAGAACTTGAAGTCCATTACATCTAGCAGGTACTTTAAACACCACAGCAGACTGGCTAAGCTGCCAGCAAATACACCCGGGAAAATGGCATCTCCACCCTCAGGTGTTCACACAAATCAACAAGAGATGGGGACCAATAGAACAGGACCTCATGGCATCAAACCAGAACATCGCTCCCCCACTGGCCATGCAGAGCGTGGTTCACAACAGTCGTACCCATGGCTCTCTACGACCTCTGGAGGCTCCCATACAGACCAGATCTCCTCTTGCAGGGTGCAATATTGCATCCCAGTCCGCAGCACCTACAACTCACGGCCAGGCTCCTGAAAGGGAGAGACTGCTAAGAGCCGGCTACCACCCTACAGTCATCAAGACTATGGTCATGTCATGACAGCCATCCACCAACGCAACATACCAAAGGCAATGGAACATATTCGACAAATGGTGCAACCACCACCACATCGACTCCCACATGTGCGCCATCTTGTACATCCTTCTCTTCTTACAAGAGGGTCTACACCTCGGTCTGTCACCAGCTTCCCTAAGGATGCAAGTGGCAGCCAGAGATCAGGTGCAAGGCACTACACCGGGGGCACATCAGGCCATAATCCGATTCCTGAAGGCAGCCACAAACATTAGACTGCAAATCAAGGACATAATAACACCATGGGATCTGACACTGGTGCTGCAAGCTATGATGAGCACACCCTTTGAGCCACTAGAAACAGTGCCACTGAAGTGGATGCAACTAAAGACAATCTTCCTGATGGCTATCGCCTCAGTCAGAAGGGTGGGGGAGCTTTAAGCACTATCGTGCAGACCACCTTACCTGACATTCTATAATGATAGAATATCTCTCAGAACAATACCTTCCTTTCAACCAAAAATTGCATCTACATTCCATCTAAACTAGTCAATAGAAATCCTGGCTGAACTACCACCAGAGGACATCAGAGATCAGCCGCAACTACAACTGCTGGGGATGAAAAGAATAATATCAACATACGTAGCACGTACCAAAGACATCCGCAACACAGACAGACTGCTTATCATACTTCAAGGAAAACAAAAGGGATCACCAGCATTGAAGTCGGCCATTGCGACGTACCTTAAAACAGCCATCAAGGAGGCATACAAGGCGAACAGTGCCATTGCACCAAAGCTCATTCCAACAGAGCAATAGCTACTTCATGGGCGGAGAAGTACATGGCCATGGCAAAGAAAATATGTGCAGCAGCCACTTGGTCCTCAATACACATCTTTACTAGACACTACAGAATGGACGTGTCACAAGAGGACAAAACCAACTTTGCAAAGGCAGTGTTATCCTCTGCAAAAACTATAACAGTACTAGATAACACGTCTATCCCACCAGAGCAGGTGAACACTGCTTTTTAATGACCCATGATGTCATGAATGTGGAGTGCCTCAGAGATTATCCCCCACAATGGTAGTTTACTCACATGGTAAAGGTGATTGTGGGGGTATAGATCTCAGGCACTCCACAGCCTGCCAAACAAAAAAAAGATATGTATGATTTAACAAAATAGACTAAAAGCTACTATAGGTATCACTGACTTACTAAGTATTGTCTAATTAGGTGTCAAACTATAATTAAGACACCACATAACCCCTATGTATAGATAGCCATACTAAGTTTGACTAGTACTACAATAAACCAATCTATGACTGGAACATCACTACCGAATCTCTCTTTAATGAAACACTGTGAAATGAGGCACTTAGGGCCGGATATTCAAACTGCGCCGAAAGAGTGCGCAACAGCAAGAGTAAGCGCAAGTCACTTGCGCAACATGCACAATCGCTGCGCTTATTTCAAACATGGAGCAAGGCCAATTGGCGTAAGCAGCCAACTTCTGAATATCGTGACAACCGCGCCATAGCTGCGAACCAGGGAGGGAAGCTGAGCAGATATGATGCGCCATAACGCAACCAGGAAGGGAAGCTGAGCAGATACGATGTGCCATAGCTAACAAGGCCAGCCCAGCTGAGCAGTCCAGAGGCCCATAGGGCAAGCAATGACACCCCAGCAGCATAGCAATGGAACAGCACAACCAGGGAGGTAGGCAGAGGCCCACCACCCATGCCACAGATGGGCACAGGGACACACTGCAGAACTAACAATGCACCCCACACCCCAAGAACAGCATAACTGGGGAAGGGACGGAATATCAACCGGCCCATGGGGACAAGCAAAGAAAGCACATCCCGGCCATGTTACTGCAGCACACCCACTGGCAAGCTGAGACTGCCACACAAAGGGGGCGGACCACTCCAGTGTCCAGCAGCCCCCCCCACGTGTGCACAGCACACCCTGCACTGTGACCCCAAGACACCACCCATGAGCAGTGACTGTGACCGTCACTGCAGGACTCCCCAGGCCCCCGCACAATGCAACCATGTGTACCACCAACCATACAAGCCAGACTCCACTAGGAGCACCCAGTGGTGTGGCAGCACACGGCCAGTCCGGCTGAACACCACCACCACACCAGGGACACCCCCCCATGCACACACACACACACACACACACACACACAATCCCAGGACAATACCACACCAGATGCCATGCACACCACTGCAACTGAGCACCCATAGCCAGCTGCAAATCAGAGACCACTCAGTATTCATACAAAATAGATTTATAAAAGAATATCAACACGAACACACAACAATAAACTATGTACAGAGAGATATATACAAGAAAGGGTGGGGTACGGGTACAAGGTAGGGGTGGGTAAGGGGCAGGGTGAAGAACTGGTGAGGGAAGGCAGGTGTGAGGGAAGGGTAAGGGGTAGGTGGGACAGTTACTGTCCTCCAGGCTGCACAGCAGCAGGTTGCCCCTGGTCTCGTGGCCTCCTCCGCTGCCTGACACCCTCCGTGCATCTCCGCAGAATGGATAGACGCCAGGACACTTCCAGCAGGCGGTGGACAGCCCGCTCAATCCTGTGCAGGACCCGGACACCTAGGGCAAGGAACAGAATCAATGGCTGTGACTGTCCACAACCCTGAAGCCCACCCAACATGCATGGCATACAGCCAAGTGCCCCACCCTGTGATGGACTGCACCCACTCACAGTGACCATGCACAAGACAAGCCCAACCAGGCAGCAACAGCCATGTGTGCCATCAGCACACACCCACCTATGCCCAGCACAGCACAACCAAGGCTGTCCAGTGATGTGGCTATGTCGTGGGAAGGAAGTGCCACAGCCATGTGCCCAGTGCATGCATGGACCACCAGTGGACGTGATTTACAGACATGCAGTGCCACTGGACAGTGCTGACTGTCACACGTCACGTGCATGGCAGTGTTGTCCATGGATGGTGGCAGTGCCCTCACAGCATGCAATAGCATCCATGTTGTAATGACACTCACCTCACTGCCGCTGCATCAGGTGCTGCGGCTGCGGCTGCTGTTGCTGCTGCTGTGGCTGTTGCACCCTCCGCCAGCCACCCTGGCACCGCCATCCCATGCCTCAGCTCCGTGCCTGCCTCCGCCTCCTCCACGCCTGTGGGAGACAAAGGAAGAGAAAAACATCAGTGAGATCCCAAAGCAGACAGCCCCTTGCCCCATTGAGTGTGCCTGCCCACACATCCAGACCCAAACAGCACACATCTGCAAACACCCTCACAGCAAACCACAGCCCAACCCACCCCCATGCGCAGATTACATTACACAGTCACCCATGCAGACAATACCAGTGCATACACAGCACACCCACCTGGCCTGGGCACAATGCCCCTCCTGGCACACGACCTGAGGCACGCAAGCAGAGCACGCTCCCTCCTCTGCAGGTCACCATAGCGGTGCCGGCACTGTTCAGGGGTCCTCCTCTGCCCAGTAGCCTGCTCCAGGGCAGCGGCGACCTGCTGCCACACATGGGTGCGTGGCACCTGCAGGGGCACACCCTCAAACAGTGAGCCATAGTGGGGCTCCACCACAGCCACCAGGTTGGCTAACTCTAAAGCCCCACATTGTGGTGCTCTCCTGAGTGCCATTTTCAAACTGTACAGTGGCAATATGGCGCTCAGCAGCGCGGCAACCCCACCTGGAAATGTTGCACAATACAACTCCATCACTGCCTATCGCGCTGTTTGGACAGCGCCGTCGGTCCACATCGCGCTGTCACCGAACAGCGCGATACAGCCGTACACATGGCAGACGTACAGCGCGAGGGAGCAAAGGTCGTGCACAAGGTCATGGGTCAGTGGCGCAAGGCCACGCACAGCGCCATCGGATGTCCACACGTCCTGCGTGATCGGACACCTGCGTGCCAGTGCCACAGTGGACTATTGCGCAGTACTGCCACTGCGCCATGTGGTGACCAGCGCTGTAGCGCCATTGGCACAATAGTGGCCATGGCGTGAATTGCCGATCGTGCACAGCACATCATCAGTGCGGCACACGCCTGCGTAAGCTACCTGGGCATGCGCAATGCAGTGTACCACACAGTTACAGATATGCGCCATTGGCTCAGCCGGATCAACCGAGCGCAAAGCGCAACGGCGCGATATTCAGCCGTACATGCAAATCATCTGATCAGCTCATCTGGCGCAGTGGCGCCATTTGCATCTCATTACAGTTGCTCCACCCTAATTTGCATGCATTGCGCTTAGCAAATGTGCGATATTGGGCCGCGCTGGTCAGATTCGTTACTGCAGGTGAGAGGTGGGTTGTATGCTGTGTGATGTTCTGGACAATGGTCATGGGATAACGCTGTAGACTGCACAGTGACAGGTGTCCACTTCCACCCATACAGATCGACATGACCGAGCAGAGCCAAGGTGAGGGTGAGATGGTGGGCGGAGGAGGAGGAGGCCCAACTTCAGCACGGCGGAGACAGAGGCCCTCTTCCAGGCCTACCTGGAGGAGGAGCCACTACTGAGTGGACGGCGGGCATCCCCAGGCCTGTGGCTGCATGGGAGGGGTAGCTCGGGCAGTGAACCTGCATGGAAGCCACCAGCTCCCGTGCAGGAATGCAAAAGAAGATGGGGACAGACCGCAGGAAGGTGAAGGAGAAGGTGGCAGCCCTCAGGGCTGCACGTGCTGGCAAGCGGGGCCAGCCAGCGGTGGCGGAGCTGACCCGGCTGAGGACCGACTGGCTGCATCAATGCAGCGGAGTGCTATTGAGGGCGACAGGAGGTGGATTCCAGACAGGTGGAAGCCCATCACTGCAGCTGTATGACATGGTGGTGGTGTTGGGGGAGGTTCACATGCACTCACATGTCCTCACTTTCTGTTACAGATCCTGTTCTGCTCTCAGGGACGGTGGTGGTGGGTCCAGGAAGTGAGGAAGACCTGCTGGACATGGAGGAGGGTCCATCCACCTCTGTCACCAGCCAGCATGCACTGCACCAGCATGCACGCCGGGCTGCCAACTCTGGTGTCGGTGAGTCAGGTGTGTGGGGGTGCACAGCCTGTGTCTCAGCAGTCTGGCAAGCATGCCAGCACGCTGTGACTGTGGCTGTAGCACGTACCTGCACCATTGATGATGCAAGGACTGCAATGGGCAGTGATGTGTGTGTCCCATGACGGACACACAGCAGGCCAGCACGTGCCCCTGGGCCTAGCTGGTTCCAACGTGTGTGCCAGCATGTCGGCACAGTCCCAGGCTGTGCCTGTCAGCACTGGTGGGGCAGCACCGTGGCTGTGCAGGTGTCTGGCACTGTTGCGGCCAGCAGTGGAACGAGTGGTCCCTGGGGCACAGCAGTTGGAGGGCAGCAGCAGCAGTCACCCACCAGGTCTGGGGTACAGTGTCCAGCGGTGGCACATGCCACCGCCTTTGATATGCCCATTCCTGGTCTGGTGAACAGCGCACCCTCAAGGGTGTTGAGCATCAGGACCTTCCATACCCTGGGGACAGGATGCGTGTCAGGCAGAGTACCCATTGAAGAGCACACCGCCTGCTGCGGGAATCAGTACAGCAGCAAAGGTGGGTTGCAATGTCCGGTGGAGGCACTGTGCATGGCTGTGGAGTGGCACAGCAGGGACTGTGCTCTGATCCTTGCAGAGATGGTCCATATGCGGATGGATGTGACCGCCGCCATTGACAGGCAGACCCAGGCATTGGTCGCTGTTGTGGCTGCATTAGGCACACAAGCAGGTGCCCCTGTACCACGCACCCCACACAGTATGCTCTCCACTCCCCGTTCCCGGCGTCGTGCGACACCCAGCCTGTCGACGCCGGGTTCTGCTGTGGGTATCCCGAGCACCCCTGGTGCAGGTATGTTTGGCATACTACAGACCCCAGTGTGGACAAGGTCACGATCGCGCAGTGGGACCCCTGGTGGTCCATCGGTGCCACCCCATGTGGCCCCTGCTCAGCCTGCCAGTGCTGTTGGGTCACGGCAGGGCCGCCCACGCATCCACAGTAGCCGTGGAACAGTGCAACATGACTGACCTGTCTCCCAGTGCGGGCCCTGTCTGGTGCTGCCCTGTGTGCACTGTGCGTCATGGTGGGCAGTGCACTGGTGGGTGCCCTGCCCATCACGCCGACATCCAGACCACCTGCACACCATCCCGACTGCTGTCCACAGGTGCGTGTGCATGATGATGCCTGCATTGTACTGTACACCAAGGTGCAAGGGTGCCCAGCATCTGACACACGTACTTGGACAGTACAGGTGGTGGGTGTGGTCTGTGGATCTGTGTGTTTGCCATGTCTGTTCCTGCTCTGCTGTGCACTTGCCCATGTACGCTTTGTGCCTGGTGTGTGTGTGTGTGTGTGTGTCCATATGACTGTTCACCCCTCCCTGATGGTGTGTTTGTGTGCCTGGTCCCTTCCACTCCCCTTGCCGTCATGCACCCCTGGTGTGTTACTCTGTGTGCCTGTGGGTTGCGCCAGGACAGTGTTGGTTGCACATGGCCCCTTGACTTACCTGTGTTGTGCATAATGCTCCTCCGTGATGGTGTCCCGTGCAGCTGGGCCTGCCGGATCAGTCGGGGGTCCCGCCGTCCAAGGGGGGGCTGCTCATCACCATCATCACCGGCGCCGCTGGCATCCCCATCGCTGTCCCCCTCCTCGACCTGAATGGCTATCCCACAGTCTTTGGCCATGTTGTGCAGGATACAACAGGCCAGGAATATCCCACAGGCCTTTGGGGCTGTACTATAGTGCACCCGAGGTGTCTAGGCATCGGAAGCATGCCTTGAGCATCCCAAACACCCGCCGATGATGTTGTGTGGCGGCATGCCTCATTATAGCGTTGCTGCAATGGGGGCTGCTGGGGCGCCTGTATGGTGAGCAGGGACGGAGTGGGTATCTGCTGTCACCTGTGTGGAGATGGTGGAGATAAGTATCATGTTCAGGTCCATATTGCCAATATCCTGTGTGTCCACTGCCATAGCACCTGTGGCATTCCCACCCTTGCCCCACGTTTGCAATTCCTACATGCGTACTCACCCACTAGATGGCCTGTGGGGATGTCCCCACTCTCGAATCGATGGCACAGTGCGGACTGATGCCATATAAAGGCATCATGTGCTCTGCCAGGGTGTGTGGCACAGACATTGATTATGCGCCCAGTGGCATCACACACGACCTGGCAGTTGACACTGGAATAGCTCTTCCTGTTCCTATATGCAGCCCCATCGGGGCCAGGTGGCGTGTGAATGGCCACATTGGTGCAGTCTATGGCCCCTAGCATGCCAGGCATACGTGCTACCCTGTGGAACTCCTGCATGTTTGCTGTATGCTCTGCCACGGTGCTGGGGAACTGGATGTGCTCCGCAGCATGTGGCAGCAGTGCGCTGAGGAATTGGGTGAGGATGCGTGACGTGGCCGACTGTGTGATGCCTGTGGTGTCCCCTGTCGGCCTCTGAAAGGTGCCCGTGGCGAGCAGGCACATGCAGGCTGTCACCTTGGTCTCCACCGACAGAGCGTGACTCCGCTGTGAGGGTGCCTGCATCACATCACTGCACAGCTCACAGAGCCATCTCAGTATTGTTCTGTTCAGGCAGTAACCGCCCACGATCTCTACATCTGTGTACAGCTCAAAGCTGATGCGGCACGGGTATCAAGTTTGGTTAGCGCATCAGCCAACGGGACCTTCCACGCCACGCCCCTGCAGCATGCATTCTCACCCCTCATTACAGCTTCCATGTGAAGCTGGCACTGTCCATCTCCCTGGCTTGTGACCCCCGCTGATGTTGCTCTGTTACCCCGCTGTCCTGACTGCTACCTCCACTGCACCGGTACCCCGCTGGCCTCTGCAGCCTATGACCCACACAACTTCCCTTGCCTACCCTGTTCTGAACTGTCACTGTCTGTCTCTCTCTGTCTGTCTCACTTGGCATCTCTGTAGCGTTTTGCGCCTCTTCCTTGAGCCTTTTATTTTGGCTCATTTTCGGCAATGGCGCCAACTTCCGGCTGTTCGCTGTTGCGCATTGCGCAACCCTTTGAATATCGCATTGCGCTCTTTATACAGGGATCCACCCCCTTCGGTTGCCCATGCCGTCATTTGCATTGCGCTGTTGCTCAGCCTGTTTTCAGTGGCACAACTGCCTCCTGCTGAATATCGCAGAATGGCGCACTTTCGGACTTGCGCATGCACAACCCTTTTGAATATCCGGCCCTAACAGTTTATGTTACAGAAACACAGCTTTGGAAAATATCGAACTGACCTAAGATAGGCTGACCACCAGAGAAGGGGAAGGGCTTCAAATTACATTTGCATCAAAGCAACCTGTCAGGTGTACACAACCCATGATGTCATGAATGTGGAGTGCCTCAGAGATCTATACCTCAACAATCACCTTTACCAGGTGAGTAAACTACCATTTATTCTCTTCCTGCATTGAAAGATGGACCCTTAGAAGGCTGTAAAAGGTTACACAAGCCAGAAGCTCAATAAAACACTGAAGGACTAAAGTGGTGTTTTCTCCAGAATTGTGACAGCAGTTTCTGTCCGACACTTCTTCTTAAGAAGGGCCCTGTACTTTGTAAGTGTGCACTGATACTTGGTGGTGTAATAAAAGGCATCACTTTGGCTATCTGTTTACACAAGGACTGGTATGGCTACTAACATTTCTGTGTGTCCTATGCAATAGGATCAATGAGTATGTCATATTCGCACATGCCAAAGTAGAAGGGATACTGCAACAGAGGTTAGGCATTTGTTCACCTTCCTCTTTCACTATGAACAGCCACACAACCACACTAATACCCTGATCCACTTTCCTCACTGCTGGTCACCTGACCGCACCAATCCCTTAACCACATCTTTTCCTCCAATGGCCACCTGACCACACTAATCCTTTGACCCCTGTGTCAACTGATGATCACCTAACCACACTGATCCCTTGACAGCCATCCCAACTAATGGTCACCTAGCCACACTAATCCTCTGCCCCACCCCCATGTCCCACTAATGGTCACCTGAACATGCCAGTCCTTTGCCCTTCCCCAGCAATGGTCAGCTGGTCACACTGATTCTCTGACCCACTCCTCTCTGATGGTCACCTGACCACACTGTTCCCCTGTCCCCCTCTCCTCTCTGGTCACCTAATCATAATGATCCAATGAACCCCATTTTCCACTATTGATTATCTGATCACATTGACCCACTGATTCCATATCCCCACTTATGGTCATCTGATCCTACCAGTCCCCTGCACCCCTTCCCCACTGATCACCTGACCAAACCAATCCCCTGACCCCAATCCCCCCTTGATGATAACAGGACCACACTGATCCCCTGACCCCACCCCCCTTTCCCTGTTAATGGTCCCCTGACTACACTGAAACTCTGATCCACCTCTGACCCGCTTTTCCTCACTAATGTCACCAAACTACAACAATCCCTTGACCCCCTCAACATTTGAGGTCACCTGACTACACTGATCCTCTGAACAAACCAACCCCTTGACCCACCTCCCCACTAATGACCACTTGATAACACTGATCCATGACCCCCACCTAACTAATGGTCACCAACACACCAGTTCCTAGGTCCACCCTCTCCAAGTCATCAAGCTGGGTTTCTTTAAGGTTTATTTCATTGCTGAGAGCAGGCCTCTGGCACTGCTCACTAGAGTAAGAGAGTGGGCGCCTTATGGGTTGAAGTGGAATGAGCCAATTAGGAGTGGACTATATGGAGCTGTGAAGAATGTGATAGACTTGGATAGTCCAATTCCACAAACACCCCTACTTAGAGCTCAAAGATCTTATCCCCCTGATTCAGGGTGGCCAGCACTGGCAAGAAGATGGAGGCAGAACTCGCCCAATGAGGAGCTGCCACAGGCTTCCAAGGAGGATGTGGCATGGTTCCTACTGTGCCCCACCCCCATATTTGGTGGTTGTCATGGCTGTACTCCAGAATAGTGCAGAATTTGGAAATCTGCCAGAGGATTCATGCGGAATAGCAGTTCTGCTTCGGAAATACTTTTGGGAATTTCATTTCTAATTCTATGTAATTACGAAAAGCATTTCTATGTAAACTGCAGAAGAATATTCCTCAGATTATGAAATCCACAGAATACTATAGAAACATAGAATATGATAGCAGTAAGAGACTAAAGATCCATCCAGTCGGCCCTTACACTACTACCTCATCCCACTGACCTACTGTCCTGGTGGGCCATACCCCTCCCCATCTGCTACCCCCACTCCTCAAACCCTTACTGCCCTGCCACGGGGACTGCAAGTCCCCTTGCGCTGTCCCAACCATGTTTAAAACCATTTAGGGAAGCAGACCCCACCACTTCCCACCAGTAGTCTGTTCCACAGTTCCACCACCCTTACAGTGAAGTTAAACTTCCTAAAGGTTCTCCTGAATTTTCACCCCACCAATCTCCGGTCATGTCCCCCTAGTGAGTTCATCACTATTTCTTACAAACAGGTCTTTAGTTTTTACCTCATTTATACTCCTGAAAAACATACATGTTCCAGTCCTGTCCCCCCACTTCTGCCTGGCCTTTAGTGAGTACATGTTTAAGGTCTCCAGCCTTTCCTCTTAGGATCTGCCCTGCTAGCCCTGTATCATCTTGGTGACCATTCGCTGTACCAACTTGAATCTGTCCACATCCTTCGTCCAGTGAGGGCTTCGGAACTGGGCACAGTACTCCAGATGTGGCCACACCAGGAATCTGCACACTGGCAGAATTAGCTCGCTTCTCCTACTGTGAAAACCTCTCCCTATACATAGAAACATAAAATGTGACAGCAGATCAGGGCTGCTGGGCCCACCCAGTGTGCCTATTTTTTTTTTTTTTTGCTGCAGCATCCTTGACGCTTTGCTGTGTGCTTTATTGCATTGACTTGTTTCCCTAAGGAAGTCATTGATTATGAGCCCCCCCCTCCAAATCTCTGTCCTCAGTTCTACTTTGACGGTACTGCACCTTTCGGGTATTCCGTTAGATAGCGGTGACCCAGAGTCTCTGGTGCTGGCTTATAATAGGGCAGTCACTGAGGCCTTGGATGTCACTGCTCCAGTTAGTGTTTACCCTCTGACTTCTCGCCCTGGTGCCCATTGGTTTGATGGGTCACTAAGGGAATTGAAGAAGCAGGGGCGAAGGTTGGAGAGACATTGGCAGAAAACTCACCTGGAGATGGACAGACTTAGGTTATTGGACCATTATGAGGTCTACCAATCAGCAATTTCCCATAAGAAGGCAGAATTCCTATCCAGGGAAATTGCTGCAGTGAGAAACAGACAAGCCCAGCTCTTCCAGACTGTGGACAGACTGTGCAATCCAGTCTGTCTACAGGCTGGAGGAGTGTTGTCACAGGAAAAGCATGAGGAGTTTGCTCAGTTTTTCGATGATAAGGTGTCCACCGTCAGGACAGAGATTAGCCAATGTCTCCCCATTTGTTTTTGTGGTGGTCTACCGAGTGGTACTAACACCCAATTGTCCTGGTCTGCCTTCAGCCAGCCGGTAGTCATGGTTATAGTGAGGATCATCCAGACTCTGCGGCCAACTTGCTATAGTTTGGCCCTGGGCCCAACATGCCTTCTTGTAGGGTGTGTTGAGGTTATTGGCCCAGTCCTAGCTCAGATAGTCGGGGTTTCCTCGGAGAGAGGGATCTATCCAGATCCTTAAAGAAAGCAGTGGTTAGGCCACTGCTGAAAAGGCCCTCCTTGGACCCAGATTGCCCTGCCAACTACAGACCGGTCTGTAACCTACGTTTTATAGGGAAGGTTATTGAGAAGGTGGTCGCTTTGCAGCTGGAAGATCATTTATCTAGCCATAATATCTATGACCCTCTCCAGTCTGGCTTCAGGAAAAGGCATACCACTGAGACTACCCTGGTTTGAGTACTTAATGACCTTCTAGTGGTGAGAGATTGGACAGTCCGTTCCATCTTGGTTCTCCTTGATCTCTCAGCAGCTTTTGACACTGTGGACCATGGGGTACTGCTGGAATGCCTGCGGTTCTTTTGTGGACTGGAGGGGACAGTCCTCAATTTGTTTCGATCATTCCTTGAGGGAAGACTGTAGAGGGTGGTGTTAGGAATTTATTCCTCATCCCCTCGAGGTCTGCCCTGTGGGGTGCTACAGGGTTCTGTGTTCCTCCCATATTGTTTGCAGGGTACAAGCTACCACTAGGGGACATTATTAGACAGTACAGGTTGAGTTTTCACTGCTATGCAGAGGATTCTCAACTGTACATGTCCTTTGTACCCAGCCAGGAATATGGTACAGTCTCGATGTTTAACAACTGGCTACAGGAGATACAGAACTGGATGAGTGCCAGCTGGCTGAGGTTAAACCCAGAGAAAACCGAGATGTTGGTGGTGGGCCCAGATCTGAGGACAGTCGGGTCGTGGGCAGGAAAACCATCCAGTTTACAACTTGGGGGTAACCTGCTCAATGCCTTGAACCAGGTGCATAACCTAGGGGTGGTACTTGACAGAGGTTTGACCCTGAAGGCTCAGGTGTCAGCCGTAGTCAAGTCCTCCTTTTACCATCTCAGAAACATCGTCAGGGTGAAGCACCTGGTTCTGTCCGAGGATCTGTCAACACTGGTCCACGCCTTTGTCACTATCCAGTTGGACTACTGCAATGCCCTTTACCTAGGGCTACTGGGAGTGGATACTCACAACTGCAGCTAGTGTAGAATGTGACGGCCAAAGCCAGCCCTCCAGCACAGTGGTTGGATTTCCGCTTGCGATGCCAGCGACCCAGGTTTGGGAATGAGCCCGGGAGCTGGAGGGCCGGGGTGGGGGAGAAGGCTTGAGTGTCCTCAGGACAGCTCGCCTTCTCCAGGGAGGGAGGGGGATAAGGTCCTGGCACAAGACTGGCCCCAGGCGGAGGTCTGGAGCACAGCATGTGCAGAGACAAGAAAGGTGCAGACATCGGTGCTATGCGCCTTGATGTCAGGGGCTCACACGACGCCCACAGAACACCAGAAAAACAGCACCGGAACGCCAAGGGGAAGGAGTGCCACTGCAGATCCCAATGGCTCCCTCCTACCTGGACTGACGGGAACCCAATGAAACAAGAAGCACTGGGGTGTTCTGGCCCCACCTCATACCCACCTGGGGGGGTATAGCCAGGGCTCCATGGGGGTCTGCCGCAGAACCAGGTAAGGAGGCAAAGCAAGGTGGCACTTAAGCATCTCCTGATGGAGTGGGGTTCCGGTGCAGAGGAGGAGGCAAAAATAGAAAGTAAAAAAAAAAAAAAACTCAATGGTTCATTCCTGACCCCTAGATTCAGTCACATAACACCTGTGCTGCACGAACTGCACTGGCTGCCTATACAATGGCAAATCCCTTTCAAGGTCGCATTGCTGACCTATAAAGCCCTACATGAGCTGGGACCTCAATACCTGCAAGACCTCCTATTTCCCTATTATCCCTCCCGCTCACTCCGATCCTCTGATGAGGGATTGCTAGAGGTTCCCATGGTACACTTGAAGATGTTTGGGGGAAGATCTTTTGCCTTTATGGCCCCTACTCCGTGGAACTCTCTACCTCATCAGATACATGAGAGACTGACTGTAGAGGGGTTCAAAAGCTCCCTCAAAACACATATATCTTTGGAAAGGCATTTTTAGGAATGTAGGCCTTGAATTTGCACACTGTTTTAAGAGGACTATGGTATATATTTTAAGATGTTTATTATTGTTTGCACTTCTATTGTAAAGGCACGCTGAGCAATGGAAGGGCACCTTTTAAAAATAAAATTTTACTTACTCACTTACTCTCCTCAGGCCAGATGGTAGGGGGAGGGAGTGAACACCTGCCTTCACAGCCCCCCTCTCCCGGCTGGCCCCAGCATCCTGGGTTCATTCCTGAACCCAGGTCCTCAGTTTTGCCCTTCTGCCTTTCTTGAATGGTGTGCAGCTGGAAACAAGTCAGGCGGTGCCCAGTCTGGCTGTTTTATTGGATGACGGGCTTACACTTGAAAAGCGGGTGTTGGCAGTAGTATGGAGTGGACATTAGCATCTCAGAAAGATTGATAGGTAGTCCCTTAGCCCCGATTATGGCAATTGGATGACACAGCTACATGCCTTCCACACATCGCGTCCTGACTACTGCAACAGGCTCTATCAGGGTCTTCTGCTGTTCTTATCTGCTGCTTTCAACTGGTACAGGATGCAGTGATGTGTCTCCTTACTGGTATCGACAAAAGAAAGCACATTATACAATGGCAAGAAAGAACCTTGAACTGTCATTGGTCAGTGTGGGACTGGACCCGTGGTGTTATCCCGGCATAACACCATGGCTCCAGTGCCAACACAGGAATGACCGCATCTCAGTGTAAAACATACATCTGTCCGCTGCCTACGAGCAGCTTTCCTGGTACAGTACCTGCTTTGCCAGTCAGCGCTTCCCGCGCACACCCGGAAACCCACCCCCACCACAGACGATAACCCCGGAAAGAAAACCCACGCCATCACAACATGAAACAAGTACTCATATTTTTTCTGTAAAAAAACTAATTGTAGCCCCATACAGAAAGCGAGTGCGTGGCCCAGTTAGCGAGCAAGTGAGCAACCGCATTTTCACAAAGTGACCGCGGCTCTCACTCGTAAATACACTTTCCTCCTCTCCTTCTCAAATCCACTTTCTAAAACATGTCCCTACCTCCCATACAGGTATCCTGAAAGAAGCGTGTTGCTGGCAGTAACTCAGTTGACGGCAGGGGGAGGGGGGTAACGGAGACCACAGCATTCAGCAGCATGAAAAAAAAAGTTTAAAAAATCCTGTACAACGTCTCCCAAACCAAACTATAAACCCAAGGCAATAACGCTAATACAGGAGGATGGTTTGTAAACAGAGCCAACACTAACAAAGATTGCTGTCGGGAGCACAAAGCCACACCAAAACAGTACAGCTCCACCTACTGGCTAAAGTAGAAATCTGCACTATTTTGTCATAATGTAATCCTACTCACTGCAAAAACAGTAAAAAAATATATATGTTTTTAATATGACGCACTCGGCCTGCGGCCTCGTGCCCAACCATGCCAGGCGTGGCGTTATCCCAGCACGACATACACCCTGTCGTGCATTATTCATTTATTATTTCATTACATGGCTCAGCACCACAGAGCCAGCTGGTGTTGCCTGATAAAGCACTGAACAGCAGAACCCACTATACCTTGTCAAGCTCCTTGAGTGCTGTGTCCCTGACAGGCCCTTCAGCTCCATGGAGGATGAGCCCTTGAATGTTCCCTATGTTGCTAAGTTGCAGCTTGTGGAAAAGTAGACCTCTGCGATGGTGGTGCCACGGTGCACAGTTTTGAGCTTGTGTCCCATCCCAATATATTTCAGCAATGCCAGTTCCCCTTCCCTGTCAAGTTTTTAAATTCAAATTGAAAACATTCTGTTCTAGGGACGTGGATATATTGTTCTAGCCACACTATTTGGCAGAGTCCTTTCCTCTTTAAGAAGTGTCAGAAAGTCTTCAAGCTGGCTCTTCCCACCCACCCGGGTGGTATATCCCTCGGCTCCGCCCCATGACGCTAGATCTTCCTTTCCACTGGAAGAAGCAGGTTCACTCCTTTGCATTCCCACATTGTAGGCCCTAGCACTTTCTAAACCTTTTGAAAACCCGTTGGTTTTGCTTCTTCGATTTTCTCAGTGACCGCGATGGATGACAAATCCATGCCGGATTCCGCTGGTGCCTGTGCGGGCAGAAGATGTCGCGTACCAACCCCCACGCCTCGTGCATATACTGCCTGGGCCTGGTGCATGATACTCAGGCCTGTGATTTCTGTCAGTCGCTCCACCTGATGGTCCTTCAGGACTGTCTCACCCACCTTCAGTTGGGCCGCCCGGAGAAATGTTATCTACTGGTCAAATCTAAGGACACTCGATGGGTGTTCTCCATGGCTGCAGGGTCCACTGAACAGCTAGAACAACTCACGTCCTTTAAGGAGGAGGTGACTTGGGCCACCACTCACTCCTCTATTGCTTCTGCCTTCGTGCCACTCCAATTGGACTCCACTGTTATGGGCCCCTTCAAGGAGCTGTGCCAGTCCCTGCCGATGGAGTGTCCGGAACCTTCCAAAAAACACTGCTCTAGTTCTCAAAAGGAGAAGGAGTCAAAAAAGGAGAAGACTCCTCGTCATCATTTGTGGGACCAGGAGTGCTTTCAGTCAAGAGCTTAGGATTCTCATGACTCTCTGGTTTTGACTATGGTCAAAACCACGGCCTTGGCCACTGGCTTCATGGAGACCCCATTGAACCAGCCAGCCGAGACGCTGTCCAATGATGCAGCAGAGATCTTTCTCGAACCCATCGACCTCTTGTCATCTGAAGAGGCTAACAACTCTGTCTTCAGGACTCTTGTCCTGCCTGTGACCATGTAAAGGGCTGATCAGCCCACTGACAAGAACCCTTTTGTCAATGACCCAGACTAGGAGGAGTGCCGGCAATCACCGGCCCCCTCTGAGATTCCCCACCGTTCCCCCCAGCAGCCGACATCAAGGTCTCAGTCATCATCAAGTGGGTCAAGCAGTTCCCGACATCATCGGTGGTCCTGCTCTTGGCGCCACAGGAAGCAGTGCTGCCGCTGCTCTTCTTCATCCTCCTCGGTTGAAGAGAGACTCCGGCACAAGTTGTGCTGACGCTACGAAGATCTTATGTGGCAACAGTTGGTGTTGGCCAATACTAAATCAACTCCAGTTTCCACACCACTCATTATTTGGCTATTGCCTGAAAGGCTGACTCTGACTCCCCCTGTGGAGTTGGTCAAGACTGTTCCTCCCGCCGTGGAGCTGGTCAAAACCATTCCAGTTTAGCTGAAGCCAGCCTCTCTGCCAATACTGGTGGAGCAGCTGCCCAAGCAGCCATCAATCAGCGCTCTGACCAAGGAGTCTCGGCCAGCCAAGGGACTTCCCCATCAGCTGCCGGCCACCGTCACTCCTGGCAGTCCATGGAGGGTTGAAAGTGACTTGGGTGGTCAGCCGCTTTTTGCAAACTCCTCAGAGTCTGAAGGTTCCTCCCTGCACTCTCATCCGGTTGATGAGGAGTCTGTGGGGGGCTTATCGGCAGAGGAAGGGCCCTCCTCCCTCATGGGGATCCTCCATCTCATCTCCAAGTCCACGGGGATGAAAATGGAGCCCATTCATATGCGGGCTCGCTATCCCCTTACAAAGATTCTGGACAAAGGGGACTCTCCGATGGAGGCTTTTCCAGTGTGGCCCAGCCCTGGATCTGTAGCAGCGCCCCACAGCCTGCGCCCTCTGTCCAGATGGCCCACAAGTATGCAGTGCCCACCAACACCCTGTCAGGTTTTATGGAGCACCCCTCAGCCGAGGAGATTGGTGGCCAACTTGGAGACCTCGACAAGCCACTGGACAAAGAGTCCAAGAAATTAGACCATGCAGCTAAAAAAGTCTATGTTGCCTTCTCGCTTGACCTCTAGCAGGCAAGTTCAGCCATCCTGATGGCATACTTCTCCTATGCCCTCATGGTCTCCTTAGATGAGGTGATTCCTCACCTGCCTGCGGACCTCCAGACCATGGTCAGACAGATCCGTGATCAAGGCCAGGCTGTGGCCAAGCAGCAGCTTCAGATGGCTCTGGGTCTGGGAGATTCCTGTGCCCGCTAGGTGGTGGCCGCAGTAGCCATATGCTTTAGGGCTTGGCTGAGGATCTCGACCTTCACTGCTGACACTCAGCACAAGCTGGTGGATGTTCCTTTCCTGGGCACCAACCTGTTTGGGCCTGGTGTGGAGGGTCAGCTCCAGTGCATTGCAAAGTCCAACACCACTTTGGACTCAGTAACATCCGCCCAGAAGAACCCCAAGGGTTCCAAGCAATAGAAGCGGAAGCCCTTTCAGTCCTCCACTCCTGTGGCAAAACCAGTCCAGCATCAGTCTGGCCAGCAGGCTCAGACCTGGTGACCCCGGCCCAAGTTAGTGGCCTTGGTGGCCAGAAAGCCCGGAGGGAAGGGACCCGGTGAACCCTCCTCCTCCAACCCTGCCCAGTGACAGGACTGGGGGTGCCTCCCCATACTCACCATGCCTTCCCTGGGTCCTCCTGTGGGGGGCTGGCTCTGCCACTTCACTTCTGCCTGGTCCTCGGTAACCAGGGACAGGTGGATTCTCAAAGTGGTGGGTCAGGGTCTGCGTATGGAATTCAAGCAGTACCCTCCAGGCCGAGCTAACGCCTCATGTGAAGACTTAGTATCCGCAGACCCCCGGTCATCTCTCCAAGATGACACAGCCCAGCTCCTCCACAAGGAGGTTATGGTTTCAATTGCGGATCCTCTGGAACACCCAGGGTTTGCCTCCAATTATTTCCTGGTGCCAAAGTGGATGGGGGCTGGCTCTCCATTCTAGATCTGCATGACCTGAACCAATTCCTTAGGTCACACACCTTCAGGATGGCCACTCTGTCTGAAATAATACCACCTCTGGAGCAAGGCATGTGGTTATACTCCCTGGATCTTCAGGACGAATTCTTCCACATCCCAATCCATCCATCCCATCGATTTTTCCTCCACTTTTGGGTGGAAGGTACCCTCTACGAGTTCCAGGCCATGCCCTTTGGCCTGTCCTCAGCCCTCAGGGTCCTCTCCAAATGCATTGCAGTGATGGCAGCTTACCTGAGGCATTGAGGGATCCAGGTGTACCCTTACCTGGATGACTGGCTGATCACAGGTCCCTCCAGGCTGGAGGTGGAGCGGTCTAGGGATCTGGCTGTCTAGACCTTCACCTCCCTTGGTCTCCTGGTCAATGAGGCCAAGTAGGAACTCTTACTCTTGCAGGTGATCACCTTCATCGGGGCAGAGCTTGACACTTGCAGAGCCAGAGCTTGGCTCCTGTCGGACAGGGCGGAGGATCTTTCCTTCTTTGCCCGATCATTTCTGCCTGAGCAATTGCACACTGCTCCAGATTTCCTGCACCTGCTGGGTTACATGATGGCCTGCACCAGTGTGGTCTGTTGGGCCTGCTGGAGAATGCACTTGACAGTGGTCTCAGCGCAAGGGTCACTTCAACCAGCTGGTCACTGTGACCCAGCAGATGTGGGATGCCCTCCAGTGGTGCATTCCCAGAACATCTGCAGGAAGGGATCCCGTTCATCCGCCTGGAGCCAACAGTCACCCTGACAACCGATGCCTCCCTCATGGGCTGAGGAGACCATCTGTGGGTACACAGAATCCATGGGCTCTGGACCCCGAGGAGTCCTGATATCACATCAGCCTGCTAGAGCTCCGAGCAGTTCAGCTAGCACTGACTACCTTTGCTTCACACATTTAGGATCAGGTGGTCCAAGTCCAGATGGACAACACCACAACCAAGTACTACCTCAACAAACAGGGAGGCACGCACTCCCTGTCACTGTGCAAGGAAGCTGTCTGCATATGGACCCTTGTGCACAGCCTGGAGGTGGATCTCCTAGCCATCCATGTGGCAGGGACCTCCAATCAGCTGGCAGATGCCCCTAGTTGGGTGGGTGAGGCATTGCACGAGTGGTCTCTCCACCAAGAGGTATTTCACGGCCTGTTCTCCCAGTGGGCACCCCTCAAGTGGACCTTTTCACCTCCAGGGAGAACGCAAAGCTGAGGCTCTTTTGTGCCCACCCCCTTCAGCAGAGAATGCTGCAGTGGGATGTCTTCTTGAGGCCTTAAACCCCAGGCCTCTTTTATGCCTTCCCTCCCATTCCCATGATTCACAAAGTGCTGCTCAAGGTCAGGAGGGACAAGGCACAGGTAATCCTGGTGGCACCGGACTGGCCACACCAGTTCTGGTACCTCAATCTCCTCAGCCTCAGCAATAGGCTCCCGAGGCATCTTCCCCTACACCTGGACCTGCTATCCATCAATCAGGGAAGGTACTCCACCCAGACCTTCAATCCCTGCACCTCACAGCCTGGTTCCTGAGTGGCTAGAGTTCCAGGCTTTGTGTCTCTTCGAAGATGTCCTCACTGTAGTGGAGACAACTAGAAAAGAATCAACCAGAAAATGCTATGCCTTCAAATGGAAGAGATTCTCCATTTGGTGTCAGGGCAAGGGGTTGGACCCTTTGGCCTGTCCAGTGGCTAGCATTTTAGACTACCTGTGGTCCCTCTCCAAAGGGGACCTTCGGTCGATGACCCTTGAGGTGCACCTGGCAGCCATCTCTGCTTACCAGGCGCGGGCTGGTCAGCAGTCAGTGCAGAAGAAGGTGGTCTGACGCTTTTTCAAAGGTTTAGATCACATTTCCCCTCTTGTGCAAAAACCACCACCACAGTGGGACTTGTTGCTGGTTTTGGCAAAGCTCATGGGCAAGCCATTCAAACTGATGCACAGGTGTGAGATATCTCACCTGTCATGGAAGACCACCTTCTTGGTGGCTATCACATCAGCCAGAAGGATTGGGGAGCTCCAGGTGCTTTCAGTGGAGTCTCCTTACTTGGTCTTCCACAGGGACAAGGTTGTCCTGCACCCCAACTTGAAGTTTCTCACAAAGGTTGTGTCGGAGTTTCACCTTAATCAGGTGATGACTCTTCCGGTGTTCTTCCTGAATCACACCTCGGAGGCAGAACATAGGCTCCATATTCTGGACCTGAGGCGAGCACTCGCTTATTACAAGGAGTGCACAGCTGGAGTTTGGGGAAGGGTTCGCCAGCTGTTTGTCACCTATGCTGAAGCCACACCTGGCAGACCTGCAGCCAAGCAGATGATTGGCAGTTGGATCACTTCCTGCATTGATCACTGCTATAGGTTGGTGGGTAGGGAGCCTCCGAGAGGGTTATAAGCTCATTCCACCCATCATACGGCTGCCTTGGTGGCTGCTTCTATGGACGTCCCTTTCCAGGAAATCTGCAGGGCTGCTACCTGGAAGTCAGCACATGCCTTAATTTCCGATTACCACATTGACCTCGAGTCACACTGGGATGCCTGTTTTGGGGCCTCAGTTCTCCAGTCTCTGGTCCCTAAATAGGGGGTGTGCGCCTTGCCTCCCTCCTCCCAGGGGAACTGCTAGGAGTCTGCCAGATAATGTGGATAGAACAAAATATCCACATTCATAGAAACACAGGTTACTCACCTGCAACAGTAGTTCTCGGAGTGGTATATATTGTTCATCCACATGGACCTACCCGACCTCCCCTGGCTTAGGCGCACAACCTCTGCTTCCAGTGGGTAAGATCTGGCATCATGGGGCAGAGCTGAGAGATATACTACCTGGGTGGGTGGGAGGAGCCAGCTTGAAGACTTTCCGGCACTTCTTAAAGGGGAAAGGACTCTGCTAGATAGTGTGGATGAACAACATATACCACTCTTAGAACTACTGTTACAGGTGAGCAACCAGTGTTTTTAAATATGTGCTTCTTAGAACTATGTATGGCACTGCATTCGTTCTTGTGCCTTTGTTCATACAGTTATGAGGCATTTGTGGGAAGCTCACAAAGTTGAAATGGGCACCATATTATGATTTGATAATAGGGAAGAGAGAGATGGAGGGGAGTGGGGATTGCACCAGTGTCCCTCCATTCTGTGGCAGGGCTTCGGAAACCTCTGAGGCACAAGGTATTTATGTCTATGCCACGTCTCTATGCAGCCTTTGACAAATGTGATGTTACTGATGATGATGATGTCAGATATTGAGCGTGGAGTAGGAACTTTGAGACAGACAGGAAAATACCACCAGAACTGTGAAATGCTTCTGCAGTACTTTTTGTAGCAATAAATGATAAGAAGTTGTGAATTTCTGTGGCAGGATTAGGGTCTGTGATCCCAGAACTGCAGAATGACAGGGACCTTGAGATTTATGCTGCCTGCAGAGCCCAGCATATAGAAACATAGACTCTGTACCAGCATATAGAAATATAGACTCTGTCAGCAGAATAGGGCCACTTGACTCATCGTGGCTGCCTGTGCCACTCTATCTTATAAGTGTATAGGGGCACTAGGAGGGTCTCTTATGGATATGAGTGCCACTTCATGTGTTCTTAGCAAGAGAACTGCGAACCAAAGGTGAGCACTTCTGGTGCCATAAGGATGCAAGAGACAACATTCATATCCATAAGAGGCGCTCCTTGTGCCCCAATAAACTTATTATAGATCATGCCATGATTTTTTAAATACTATTTTTTGCTGTGCCTTTCTGTGCAGTGCAAGCAGCTCTTGTCAGATGCCCGTTAGGAACAGCATGCAAGACACTCTCGTGGAAATGAGAACCTTATGCTTAACTGATGGAAGTGCTGCTATTGGTCAATAACGTCCCATGATGCTTCACAATCTGTAAAATGTTGAATGAGAGAACCCTATGGCTCTTCACTCCTGTTGTCTCCACCTTCCTCTTTATCTGGTCTTTACCAAGACCTTGTCTCTGTCCCACCCATGTTTAAATCCCCCCAGTGATTTCATACAGCTCACCACCTCTGGTGGCTTATTACACCCCTCCACACCCTCTCCGTGAAAAAGTACTTCCTGGCATCCCTCCTAATTTTGCCCCCCACCAGCCTCATGTAGTTACCTTTGGTGTTTGTGTTTCTACTCATTCTAATTCTCTGCTATCCTCTTTATTTACCCCATGAGGGTATTTGCATGTTACAATATTGTCCCCTCGCTCTCTTCCAGCTTCCAGGATGAACTTGTTTCGATCTGCCAGCCTCTTTTTGTAAGTCCTCTCCTTCTGTCTCTGGAGAGATGCTGCTCTAAAAGGTGATGCAAAAAACGTATTATTGCCCTTCATTATGGTAATTCCATTGGCGGAATCTGTTTGCACCCAGATGTCAGTGTCAGATCAAGTCCTTCTGTTGGCTGGGGCAGACCCCCCTTCTGTTTCCCATTCAGTTTGGATATGGGGTTGGGAATTGCATTTCACTAATCATATCATGAGCTGTATCAGAGAACAGAAACTGCAGTTGCCTCCTTGGGAGCCAGAGGGCAAGCCGAGCAGCTGAAGAGCAGACACATGGCTATGTCGCTCATCTGTGAAGATGTTAAAAGTTTGATGTGCAAAAGGTCAAGAAATACTGACCTATAGTGGGTTGGGGGGGGTGCTGTCTGGATAAGGCCTGGCTCCATTTTGGGAAATGTCTCTCTCCTGTAAATATACATGACAGCTGCTATACGTAGCTGTCATGTCACCCATCATATGACATGCAGCCTTAGTCCCATTTTCACACCTCCCAGTAAGTGGTACAAACGTTCTCAGCAGAAGTCCTTTGTCACAATGTTTTCCCTTTCTCCTCCTCCTCTTACGGATGTCACTCAGCTACTGTTTTTTCTAGCACAGGATTTACTGCACTTAACCCTTTGTTCACACTAAGGCTGAAACAGGTCCTAAACCGACAGAGTGCTGCTTGTGTGTGTGAGTTCTCTGTTTTCCTGAAGCCAAACTCTAAAGCAGACTGGTGTCATATCTGTCTGCCTCCACTGACTGAGAGTTTAATTCGGGGGTGGCTCAGTTAAGTGCATTTCATCTCAGTGCCATACTCTTCAGCACTTTTCAATCAGTCGCAGTTCATTTCAGCGCTTCCACAATTGGCAGGTGTTTCAGTTCAGCGCTGATCAGTTCAGCGCTTTCCAGTGTGCGGTGACGGAGGTGGGAGATGGCTGGGAATGGGATGTGGCTGCTGGAGGCGGGAGATATTCCCTCAGTGACTGGGGGGGGCGTCTGGAGCCGTTCGGTTATTTGGACCGAGTAATGCCCCGTTTCTCTACCTGTTTTGGCTACATTACCCTGAGAACTGGAAGACTGTCCACGTAAACACTGCTGAATATACAGTTTATTAGAGGAAGTTGAAGACAGACAGGCAATTATTCATAAAAAGACCATGGACCCCGAAAGTGCTGACTGTGGGGGCACAGCCGTCCTTTTCTATTTAAAAAAAACAAACAAACAAACTTTTCTCTAAGCAGAGAAAAGATATCGGAATGTTCACTATAAACGACAACTTTATATAGTGTATGCAGAGATCTGCATAGGGAAAGTTTAATGTGTTTACATTTCTAAATGTCAGTGTCGCAAAATTCAGCTAAGAATAGTTGTGATCCAATTCTGAACGTTGACTCTGAATGAGCTGAACTGCTGGCGCTGTACTAAGACAGCGCTCAATCGGGTGGCGCTAGTGTGATGGCGCTATATTACCAAGCGCTAAAGTATGAAGTGCTGAAGTGGGCTATGCCCTTTAATTCCTTGATGCACTCCAGTGATGTCCAGAAGATCCAAGTCTGGAAAAGGCAGTGAGATCCAGTGCCATGGTTCTCAAATACTGAATCCTGGTTGCCTTAAAGTGTGTCCACTAGAATTTATTGCAGGCCTCACTTGTTATTGTTTTACCCTAAACCACCTTGTACAATAAATCTTTTCTTACACTAATATATCCATACACAGATACCGAGATGTTAATGGCAGAAAATGGCTCCTGGACCATCCAGTCTGCCCACACTGCCTAACTTTTATATTAATATCGTATTTATTACTGTTTGTCATTTATTTGTTTAACGGGCAAGCAAAGCTGGAAAATTAATTCCATTTACAGTTACGACCCACATTCAAAAAACAAAAACAATCCAACAGACACATAATACCTAATTACACTTAGTAAAATAGGAATAACATATCCGACATATGTTAATGTTAATATATTAGAACACAGTACAGAGTCATGTTTTTGCCACCTGCACCATTGAAATGTATATTAAGGTAGGAAAATGTCAATTCTTTTGCATTCTTGCAGCTGCTGAGTGTAGCTATGCATGGCATAATGCGTTCAGGAGAGAAAATGGAAAAGCAGAAGTGGAACCAATGCATGCTACTTTCAGTGTCCGCAATGGGATTGGTTTACCTAATTGGTAAGCATTGAGTCAGCTGACTTTTGCGGTATATATGTCTCACCCACCTCTCTCTCCCTCCGTGGTCTCGATCTTGCACTTCCAGGTGTCACAGAAAAATGTCCATGCCACTATTGATCCTGGTACACGCTCTTAACCCAAAGGGCTTATTTTTTAATATGCTCACCAGTGGCGGGTCTCTAGGCACTAAAAAACTTTACTCAGTTTGCTTGCCGGTGGCAGGTCTCTCAGCCCCGAAGGGCTTTTCTCTAATCTTCTCACCACAGGAGGCTTTCTCACCACTGAAGGTTTTTTTCCCTAATCTTCCTGTTGCCGGTGGGCCTGTCAGTCCTGAAGAGCTTTCCCTTAACATGCCTGCTGTTAGCGGAGCTCTCACCATCTCTAATTTATCTACTGTGGGTGAGTCTCTCGGCCCCAAATGGCTTTTCCTTAATGTGGTTGTCAGTGGGTTTCTCAACCCTGAAGGACTTTTCTTTAATCTGCCCACCAGGGCAGGTCTCTCAGCTCCAAATGGCTTTTTCCTAATCTGCCTACTGCTGGTGTGTCTTTCAGCTCTGAATGGCTTTTCCTTAACATGCCCTTCATTGGCAGGTCTCTCAACATTGAAGTGCATTAATAAAGTAATAAGTCACACCAGAGTGTGCATTATAGGATTTTAATGCATGCCCCAGGAGTATAGTAAGTCACGAGGCTGAAGGCCGAGTTTCCTTATGCCCAGGGAGGTGCATTAAAATCCTATAATGCGCACCCTGGAGGGGCTTGTTACACTTATAAAGGGCAGACTGGGTGGGCTGAAGGCCCTTATTTGCTGACAATTTCTATGTTAAAATGACTGTAAGTAGGTTTTGGGGTAGGAAAATTAGATTTGGCACCTGATCATGCATTTATAGAGATTTAATGCATGGTCAGGTCACGTCTCTCAGCCAATGAAATTTCCAGATTTTTTTCTTGCTATATTATAAATCACTATACCCCTTTCCAGTCCACTGCCCTGATCCATGTTCACATTGTCACCTGCTGCAGTGATTCTGCCCACCTCCTGATTGCTGCCACATTTGCTGTCCACCTCACTTCTCTGCTCTCTTCTGCCTGGTAGGGGTACTTTTCTTTTAATTTGTTATTTTTCCCCCTGCTTCCTCCCTCTGTGTGTTGTACCATCCTCATCCTCCATTCTTAACCCCCCCCCAGTCTGTAGATACAAATACCCCCACTCCTCCCCCAGATGTTCTCTCATACCACCACCCCAATCCTGGCCCTCAGTCTTCAAAAGAAATAACTTATCATCCTCTCTGTGTGCTGTACCACCCCCCACCAGTCCCAGCCATCAGTCTATAAATAAAAATACCCACTCCTTCCTTTCGGTGCTCACCCACTCCCACCCTCCATTATCAGACCCCCATCTGTAAATAAAAGTACCCCTCCCTCTGTATGCTTCTCCTCCCCACCCTCCATTCACAGGCCCCTATGCTTAAAAACAAATAACCCCCACACCTCCCTTTTTTATGCTCTCCCCACTGCCACCCTCCATTTCCTATCCCCCAGTCTTTAAAAACAAATAACCTCCTGCTTTCTCCCTCTGTGTCCTGTACATCCTCTGCATCCCATTTCTGGTGCCATCTGCCAGGATGAAGTGCATTATGTTAGCAGTAGAACACAACAGGGTGTGGGATTCCTTTCCTGAATAACACTCCAAGGTGTGTTGTGAGGCACGAGGCGCTTGTGCCACTGAGTGCCTTCAACCACTGTGAAGAGTGGTTCAGGAACAGAAATCCACACACTGGAGTGTCTTATTGCATTTATAAAATGGTTTACTAATTAAAAAAAGAAGAATTTTATATTTAATTAGGGTGATAAGAAATTAAAAAAAAATAACAAAAAATCCCTTAAAGGAAAATACCAGTTAGTCAAACAAGCCCACCTCCCTGATGGATAAACCCCCAAGTAGGGAGGGGGGAGGATTGCATTAAAAATAATTTTTAGTACCTGTTAGCTCCTATATTTCACTTTTGTAAATCATACAGTTTTTAAACAGTGGCTGCACAATGCCATTTCAAGTATTAACAAAAATGGTGAAAGGAATGTACCAGGAAACATATGAAGAAAGACTGAAAGACCTCAATGTGTATACCCTGGGGGGAAAGGAGGGAGAGGGGGTATATGATCGAGACATTCAAGTACCTCAAGAGAATTAGCAAGGTTCAGGAGGGAAGCATCTTTCAAAAACAGAGACGTGCAAGAACAAGGCAAGGCAATTTTATTTATAAGGTGACCAATCCCGGAGGCTCTGGGCACCGAACATAAATAAGAACATACAGTAGTTAATTAAAACAAAGAATAAAACAGGAGCAAAATGGTCACTGAGTCACTCGCCGTGCTCCGTCCACACACAACATCCGCTCATACCACACACAAAGGTACATCTTACAGAAGAAATGTCTGCAGCAGTTCTGTCAGAACCAATGTCGGAAAGAGAACAGTTCATACTCGAACAGGAAAATAAATGGGCTGCTCAGAAAAGGCAGCAGACATGAATCTGGTAAATTCTTTCCTGTTAGGTAAGGGGGGGAAACTAAACAAATATCTATAATTCCTGTCAGTGAACTTGACCCACTGATAGCTGAATTTATTTTTAAAATAAAATGGACTGATGACACTATCAGCCCACAACCCTACATGGTTTTCTTGGCAGCACAGACAGATTCTTCATTAAAAAATATAAATAAATAAAACTACCCTCACCTAATCTATCACGGCAAGGAGTCTCTTCTCACTGAGACAACCCAAACCATGGCAGCTAAACAGAAATTCATTGAAATAAATGGGAAAAGGGAACAAACCAAACAGAGCCCAACCGCTAACAGAAAATGAAATAAATTTATAGCTCAGGTACCGTGAGTCTCCACAACCAGAAAGCGCTGTGGAATGTTTTTTTTTTTTTTTAAATGTTTGCCAATATTTTGCTCTTTGAAACTTGGAGCAATATTCCTTAAAGTGGGATGATTTACAACTCAGCATGCAGTCAGAACGGCACTCATTTTTGGAATATACTGAGGGCCAAACAAAGACCAGAATGGCAACAATCCGAGGGACATACGTCCCATGAAAGCAAGAATGTACGGTGACATGACTGACCCAGAAAAAGACTCCCTAGTAGCCTAGAATATGCCTCTGAAAGACCACCAACCATGTTACAACCCAACTCCTCCTCTCTACTTCGCTCCAAACCTTAACTTCAAACTGGCGGCAATGCTGCACGTGCATAGAGGAAAATAAAATTAGACAGATCATGAAACACATGGAAATTGGTGCTGGACTCCCAGACAGCAAAAAAATTACTAAACTCTCCACAAAAAAAACTTCTATCCAGAAGTTAGTTAGTGCAGACTTCCCCTCTACAGTCATGCAGCAGGTCTCCGATCACAAAAGCCTGGTATCTCTAAATTCCTATTCAGTCATGTCCAAAAAAACCTTGGAAATAATTGCAGCTATATCCACATCACCTGCCAAACACATCCCCAAGTATGGTGCCACGCACTCTGCTTCCTGTAGCAATACAGTGATACCTCGGTCTGAAGCAACACGATAATAACCTCAGCAACTATAAACAAAACCCCAAAAGGAGTCCACTTCATGCAACTCTTTGGAGACAACTCCATCTTCAACTCCAGTATAACTGCTAAGATCTGCAACTACAATCAACAGCCACAAAAACGGACACATATAAACGTCATAGTAGACTCCTCAGAAGACTATGATGAAGGTAAGCAATAAGCAGCACCCCCAACAACAAAAACTCAAAATATATACTTGGCCCACACAGAACACAGCTTTACAGAAGTCTCTTACAAGCAGGCTCTCAAAAAGTAGGATTTTTTTTTCCGGTTTTAAAAAGTAGGCTACTAAATCAAACTTTTACACTACTAAATCACACTTTCAGACTACCAACTTCTAGCACCATAAAAAACACATTTTTAAATTGGAAATGTTCTAATTGTACATTTGTTATACTGCAATTGTTTTACTTCTTTAGCCTAGTAAATTTGTTTTATAACTTCACTATTTCTCTGCTACTGTGTGACCCTGAGCAAGTCACTTAACTTCCTTGTGCTCTCAGGTCGCACCTGGAATCAAGCTTTGACTTAAGTGTGCCTCTCCTGGTTAAACAATTTCCCCTTTCCCTTTCCCCTAATGGCATATTTCTTTTAGAAACCATGTGCCATAAGAAATAGAATGTGGGCAACCATACACAATGAGCCTTGTGTTTCCATCTCGGGGCTGAGATAATAGCATGAACCTCTTGAGCTTCGTTCTGGAGGTCCATATGCTCTTGTCTCAACCCCTGCATGGAAACACAGGCTTGTTGTGTATGGTGTAAGGCCCCCTCTTAGGAAGGAGCAAGCAGCTCTGAATGTGCATGTGGCAGTCAGGCATAGGAGAATGCTTCACCATTTGCACCAAATGTAAGTTTTTAATTTATATAATACATTATTAAAGCATGCTCAGCTCCTGAGTGCAGACTACTTCTTGTTTTTGTTGTGCATGGTTGCCCATGCATTATTCCTTACGTTGTGGGCAGAAGAAGTACCAGTTGTACCCCCAGCTGTCAGGTCTGATCGATACTGCAAGTGGGACAAGAGCAGAGTGACAAACTAGGTGGACTGCACATGGAGTGAAATCAGCACCGGAGGCTAGCAGGGGCATTTCTAGCATCTGAAAAAATTAGGGGCTTGAGCCCCCATCCCTCCCGCCCAGGGAAAAGACAAACAAATAAGCCAGGGGTCAGTTTAAGGAACTGAGCATCTTTTATTAGGGACTAATGAATAAAGATTCCAGGCTCCAGCCCTTAATACCCACCCTTACTGACACCCCTGGAGGCTAGTAGCTGAATAGACCTCACTTAATAATAAAAATAAATAAGCCAGACAGGAGAGTAGTTTTTCTTCTCTTTTTGTTATTAAGTAGGACCAAGGTGCAGGTGGTTGTTAGGAGTTGAAAAATGTGTCTTGTTTATTGTATTTTTAAAGTAAAGGTAAAAGTGACTTTCAAAGTATAAGGATGGCTGACAGAAAATTTCAGAAAAAAATTCAGGGAGTCAATACTTGCAGGCATTGCATCCTGATTGCTAGAAGAAATCCGAAGCCATGTGTCCCTTTTCCTGAAACATGTGTGTAACCGGTGGGTTACCCCAGGGGTCGGGTTAGTGGTATTTTTGTGTTATTAGCGCTGTGCGGTGTCTCCATATGTAACCCCCTACCTGGGACCTGGGCTCGGGGAGAAAACTGTTGCTCGGTATTTTGGCTAGGTTTGACTTCTAGTCAGGGGCACCCAAGTAACTTCGGACACAGGAAGCAATAACTGTAATGTCCAGTACCAGAAGCTGGGATTCTAAAGTGTGGCTTTTATTCATATCCAACAGAATAACAAAGCATAGATGGACCCCCCCACGGGGCTACACTCCTGGTAATGCAGATTTATGGAGATCAGAACACATCCTCTTTACATTGAAACACTCAGGTCTCGAAACACTCTGGGCACTCTGCACTAACTCAACTCTTTTTCATTTTCCCTGGCTCAGCTCCATTGCCAGCCCTTTGGACACTTTCCATATAGCATGGAACATTTACTGGTGGATCCCTAAACCACCCATGAGCACTTCTGGCTCCATACGGGAATCTTCCTCATCAATCCCACGTCTGGGTACTTTCCTCAGGCACTGGTCAAGTACCTGAGAGAAAGCAACAGGTGTCCCAAAGCAAACCCGTAGAGGTGAATTTGGTTACTACTGATGGGGAGCCTCCCACCTCTCACTCCCATAATTCATACCCGACCATTTCTCTGCACTGTAACACCTCATCCTTAAAAACACTTCACTGTGTAGGTTCTCTTTAAATGTGTGTCACATCCAATCTACTGTTTTTCCATCCCATTTGTGCTTAACTTGAACATACTTAATAAGTGGCTGTGTCCATTACTCTAGACCCCCCACAGAGTTATTTATTTATTTATTTATTTAGTTAAACATCAGTTTAGAAACCTTTGAGCCAGAGGCTCATTTACAAAGGTACCTCGTCACAAAGAGGACATCAGAACAGTAGTACAAGGGACACAGTACTTACAAACAAAAAAGTTACAGTTCAATTACAATTTTGTTTCAATAGAATACAATCTCCAACGAAGCAAAAGATAACAAAAGGTGCAAAACTTGTGGTCGGAGGAGAGCTGGTGGGAGTAGAAGGGAGGGAGATAGGGGAGGAGGAATTAGTAGGGAAAGGAAGGAGGGGGGGAGCCGCTCAGTGAGCATTGTCAAACAGAGTATATATATATATATTTTTTTTACACTAGGCTAGCGGCAGTTGCATTTGCGAGAGCTAAGCAGGAAGTTTCTGAGCCTGGGCTTAAAGCAAGCTAAGGTTAGTGAGTTTGAGACACTGGCAGGGAGGGAGTTATACCAGTGGGGTGGTTAAGCAGTCCAATCCCCACATCTTCCAAATTGTACTTAGCTGTCTTTTCCTGACCCCACAGTAACAGTCACTTTAGTTTCATCTTGTCTCAGGCGAAAACACATTGGCCCTTTAACAGAGCGAACTCACCCCTTGGTTGCAGGTGCCCCACAGGCGTTTTCTCTTACAAAGAAATCCCATTCAGAACTTCTGGTGCCTCAGCACAAACTTAAACTCAGGCAGCTTCTTGTTTCCTAGCTGGACCAGGGGGTTTGCCCCGGGAAACAGGCTGATTCCTTCCCCCCATCCCCACAGGGATGGGGCCCTGAACCACTGAAAGCGGTCTCTACCACTTCACTGGGCTCTTCTTGTGTTCCTCTCCAGATGAGAACACACACCTCTACAAAAAAAATAGCTGTTTGACAGAGCTTAGGACTCTGAGGGCCTGCTTATAGCAGAGCACCTCCTTCTTCTACTACTGATTGCAACAGACCGACTTCAAATTCCCCAACGTTCTACTCTAACCTCCAACTGCAACATTCCAGTGTGGCTTATGCAGCTGTGACAGTTCTAAAATGATGTCATCCCTCAGTCTCAGTTGAGACTGAGAAAAGAGTGAGACAGTGTGAAATCCATTTAACTGGAATTTCACAAGCTGCCTGTCCCCTGCCTGCCACTAGGTCTAATGTACAGTTACGTAAGAACTTACCGTAACAGTAGATCTTTGAGAGGAGCTCTTGCAGCAGGCTATAACAGTTAGGACTATGCTGCAGGCACTAGGACCCTCTGGTGAAAACTTCATCCAGCAGTACACAGCAGGGACCGCCCCCGACACCGGCCCTGCCCCGATGTCGGCCTGGGTACAAAAGGGGGCGGACCCAGCTCACCTCAGTTCTCCTGCCAAGGCCCGCAACAAGGCCTGACAAGAGAAGGAGATGAAGCAACTGTAGAAGATGAAAATGGAGATGTACATGAAGATGGATCTGCACACCTCGAGGGGGAAGGCGGGTGGGAAGAAACGCCTGCTGCAAGAGCTCCTCTCGAAGATCTACTGTTACAGTAAGTTCTTACGTAACTGTACTATCTTACTTCGAGTGGGAGCTCTTGCAGCAGGCTATAACAGTTAGGACTGAATACCAAGTAGTCCCACACCAAAGAGGTAGACGACCCTGGGAGGTGGAATATATTGACTCCAGAGGCCTCAGGACAGAAGCCCTTGCAAAACAGCTAGGCCGAAGCCAGCTCGGTGTCTGGAGACGATATCAAAGCTGTAATGCTTGACAAAGGTATGCACTAAGTTCCAGGTGGTGGCCACACATATGTACCTTATAGAGACATTTCTCAGGGCGGCGAATGAAGCAGACACTCCTCTGGTGGAGTGACCCCTGACCAGGCCCAGTAGGGGCTTATTGTGTTTCTCATAGCAGAAGGAGATGCAGTGAACTATCCACTTCGAGATAGTCTGCTTGATCACCGGTCTACCCAAGCATTGTGGCGCAAAGGCCACAAAAAGTTGCTCTGATTGATGGTGTGTAGCCGTCCTCTTGAGGTAATACCTCAAAGTCCTGTGGACATCCAGTGTGTGAAGGAGAGCCTCTCCTCTATTAGAAGGGGAAGGAAAATAAACAGAAAGGTTAACTGACTGGTTTAGGGTCAACTCTGAGACCACTTTCGGAAGAAACTTAGGATTTGTTCTGAGGGAAACCCTTTCCCTGTGGAAAACTAAATACGGCTCTTTACACATCAGAGCCTGAAGCTCAGAAACCCTTCAAGCTGAGGTAACCACAACTAAAAAACAAACCTTCCAAGAAAGGTAACGCAGCTTACAATCCACTGCTGGTTCAAAAGGAGGAAGGGTGAGTTTCTCCAACACAAAAAGGAGGTCCCAGGGTGGGACAGGGTCTCGAATGGGAGGTCTCATATGAAGAATTCCTCTCAGGAAGGTGCGGGCGACATCCAGTTGAGCCAAAGCCTTATCTCCCAAGAGGGCATGATAGGCAGAGACAGCCCACATATGCACCTTGATAGAGGAGTAACTCAGGCCCGTTTGATACAAGGAGAGGAGATACTGCAACGCTGAGTTCACTGGGCAATTGACAGGGTCCAAATGTTGTGAGGAGGCCCATAGACAATAACGCTTCCACTTCATAGCGTAAGCGGAGTGGGTGGAGGGCTTCTCACCGAAAATAGGACTGCCGCCACTTCCGGGGAGACCTCGTATCTGTTTTGAGCTACGTCTGAAGGAGCCAGGCGTGTAGGTGCAAGGACTGAAGGTCCGGATGGACCAGCAAACCCTGATTCTGGGACAGTAACTGCGAGCATATGGGCAGCGGAACTGGAGGCTCCGTGGATAACCGCTGCAGGAGTGGAAACCAAATCTGCCGAGGCCATCTGGGGGCTACGAGAATCATGCAGGCCCTTCTGCCTACAACTTTAGTAGGACTCTCTGAATAAGAGGGAAGGGCGGGAAGGCATAGAGAAACCTCCCTGCTCAGCAGAGGGATAACGCATCTGGCCAGAAAGCTCCAGGCGCGTGCTCTCATGAGCAAAACACTGGCAGTTTGGCACTGCGTGGTGATGCAAAAAGGCCCAGCTCTGGAACACCCCACCTGTGGAAGAGCTGGTCTGCTGTGGACTGTAGCAGCTCCCACTTGTGCGCTCTGGACCGCGACCTGCTTAGGCTGTCGGCCAGATCATTGAGGGTGCCTGGAACGTGCACTGCGGACAGCAGAATGCCTTGCTCCAGCGCCCAGTACCAGACTCTCATCGCCTCCCTGTAAAGGGGGTACGAGTGAGCACCCCCTTGCTTGTTGATGTAAAAGATGACCGCCATGTTGTCCATTTCAGCCAGAAGAGAGCCCGGTACCAGGTCCTCTTGAAAGGCCTGTAAGGCATAGAGAACCGCTCACATCTCCAGTACATTGATGTGGAGGGACCGCTCCTCAGGTGACCAAACCCCTTGCGTTCGATAAGCACCCAGGTGCACCCCCCATCCCAGGTCCAATACATCTGTTGTCAGAGTCTGACCTGGTGGCTCCGGATGGAAGCTGACCCTTTTCTCCAAGTTTCTGGGGTCCAATCACCAAAGCAAAGTTCTCCTGACTGTCCCCGAGATCTTGATCGTGGAGTCCAGATTGTCACAGCCTTGGTCCCACTGCATCCTGAGCATCCATTGCGGGACCCTCATGTGGAGGCGAGCCAAGGGAGTGACAGGAATGGCCGCCGCCATGTGCCCCAGTAACCTGAGGAAGTTCCGAGCTGGAACTTGAGGAGTTATTGTAATCCATTCTGCAATCTCCTGCAGGCAATCTCCCCTGTCCTGGGGGAGGAAAGCCATGCCTTGGATGGAGTCCAAGACCACTCCAATGAAGACAAGCTTCTGACTGGGCTCTGGGGACAATTTACGTAGGTTCAGGGTTATCCCCAGCCTTCAGAATAGAGTACAGGTGTCTCCGAGGGCGCGAAGCAGGGCTGTCCGCGATGGGGCTGTAAGCAGCCAGTCGTCGAGGTAGGGGAACACATAGCGTCCCAAGCCCCTTAGAGCCCCAGCCACCACTGCCAAGCACTTGATGAAGACTCTCGGAGTGGAAGAGAGGCCGAATGGAAGCACTCGAAATTGACAGTGCTCCTCTTGGAAGCGGAACCTCAGAAACTTCCGGTGGGGAGGGAAGACCCCGATGTGAATGTATGCATCTTGCATGTCTAGGGAACAGAGCCAGTCTCTTTGGTGCAGCAGAGGAAGAAGGCCTTGGAGTGTCACCATCCTGAACCTTTTGTACTCGATAAAGAGATTTAGAGGGCTGAGGTCCAGAATGGGACGAAGGTCCTGTGTCTTTTTTGGAACCAGGAAGAAATGTGAATAAAACCCTTTTCTTCGCTGATGCAAGGGGACTAACTCTATTGCCCTTTTTTGCAAGAGGGTCTTAATCTCTCCTTCTATTAGCAGGATGTGAGAAGGAGGATAACAGGAGAGCTTTGGTGGAGTATTCGGGGGAAACTCCATGAACTCCAGCGTGTGTCCCCTCCTGATAATGTCTAAGACCTATTGGTTCACAGTAATTGACTTCCACCCTTGGAACTGAAGGGAGAAGCAGCCCCCGACTGGCTCCCCTGGGTCTTCCTGTGGAAGGGGGGGCGGAAGGGAGTCATTGGGTCGAGCCGGGTATGGGAAGAGAGGCCTGGGAGGACTTGAGCCCACGGGCAGGAGTTCCACCAGACTGTTGGTTACTGGACCTCCTATGAAAGCCTCCTCTCTGCCCATGCTGGTTTCCACGGGCATGACCTTGGCCATCTGAGGGCTTATGAAAAGGCCGTTTTTGTTGTCTACACTGGTCACCACGGTACATCTGGCGGACCGACCAGATAGACTTACCCGACTCCTGGAGATGCGAAATCAAGGCTTCCGTCTCCTGCCCAAAGAGCACGGTACCCTGGAAGGGTAAATCCCTGATACTGGCCTGCAGATCCAGGTGAAAGCCAGAGACTCTCAACCAAGCATGGCGCCAGAGGCACACCCCGGAAGTGACTGCTCTTGCTGCCATATCTGCAGTATCATACGAGGCTCTCAAAACATGGGAGCCCACGTCTGAGCCAGATTTCAGAATATCCAGGAGCTTTTTCTTCTGGTCAGAGTCTGGAAGGACCTTCAACAGCTCTTGTCCCCTTTCCAATAGCGCATTCTGGTACTGGATCATATGCGTTAAGAAGCTGAGGGAACGTATGGAACAGGTGGAGGCAGAATAGACCTTCTTGCCCACCTGATCCAAATAGCGAAACTCCGGGTTGGGAGGCTGTGAGCTGAGGTGTTTTTCGGCTGCCTGGACTTATCATGGGCAGCCATGATCACCGAAGAGTCCACCTGAGGGTGTTCAGCAAGGAAAGCTTCTGCCCTCGGGGCCTTGTACAGCCTATCTGATTTCTTCAAGACAGCCGGGACCAAAGCTGGATGCTTCCAGGTGGTTCGGGTGAGGTCCTGGAAAGTATCCACCAAAGGAGGGACCACCAAAGGTTTAGGCTCTTTTTGCCTCAGGTATTTCACAAGTCTCTGGCGTTCCGGGTCCAGGTCTTCCGTCTCACACTTGTTGGAGGCCTGGATATGCCTCATGACGTCCATAAAGGTAGGATCGTCTGGAGGCGAGCGAGGCTGGTCCTTCTCTCCCGGGGAGCGCTGCAGACTGAGAGAGGAAGTCGAGGATGAGGGAGATCGACTATAGGATTTCGAATAGTCTGACCTCGCCCTATTACCATACTCCCGCTGTCGTCGGTAGCTGGGGGACGGATGTCGGTCCGAAGACCGATTCCGGTCCCTGGACCGGCGACGAAGCAAAGACCAACGTCTGTCAGAGGACTGACATCGGGAGCGTCCTCTCCTAGAGGACCGAGAAAGGCTCCTAGAATGTGGCCTGGACCGACAACGGTTACCAGAGACCTTGGAGCGACGTCGGTGGTCCCCAGACCAGATACGATAATGAGCCCTAGAGGGAGGTGTAGGCTGGCACTCCGAAGACTTCTGTGGAGAAGGCTCACCTCCCGGCTGTGGTTTACCTGCTGGATCCGGAACAGGTGTCTGGGCCGGCGACGGGGTGGTCCGCTTGTGGACCTGCCCCCACCAAAAGAAAAATAAGTCCTGTAACTCATCCTTCGTGAAAATATCTGCCACCCTGCCTGGAGGGAAAGGATCCGGGACATCGGCCCGCGAAGGAGAGTCCTCCTGGGGGCCCGGGGGGGAGGAGGACTTGGGCGACGGGGACGTCGGTTCTTCCACAGCTGACCCCTCACCCTTCGCCCCTTCGACCAGCATCAGTGCTGGTACCGATGATGAGGTTCCGCTGGGGGGCGCCGGAGAGTCCTTGGGCTCCGGAGGTGTGCCTTTAACAGGCGGTGCCTGTGCCTTGGGATGTGGGGCCGAAGCATGCACCTCCAAGGGCTTCATGGTGACCCTTAGCGGGGTTACCTTAGGCTTAGCCAGCTTCTCCCCCGAAGGGCCGGCCTTGGCCTGAGCAGATTTGGGGCACTCTCCTGATCCTGAGGGATGGGCCTTCTTTGGAGAGGGCCGCGAGCGACAGCGGGACCGGTGCCTGGACCGACTATGGTCTTTGCTGTGCCGTTTCTTCTCCTTGCGTTTCCCTTCTGAGGAGTGCAGATCCATCTTCTGCTCCAAGAGAAACGCTTTCAGGGCCTTAAGGTGGCAGATGCGGGTCCTGCTAGTGAAGGCCTGGCAAGCGGATCAGTTCGCGGTGTTGTGTTCCGGTCCTAGGCAGAAGACACAGCGGCGATGGCCATCCTTGGCCGGGATCTGCCTCCCACAATCGCACTTGTTAAGATGTTCCGGCGAGGCCGACGCCCAAGAAGACATCTGTTGGGACTGCACAAAAAACTTCGAACAACAGCCTGACGTCGGTAACGTTGCAGGAAAAAACATCGAAAAATGGTTGAAGGGGCGTCGGACAGCGGTCTGACGTCGGTACAAAGAAAACCGTCAAAAAAATGGTGTAAAAGCGGGTTTTTGATTGTAGATTCTTGCTGAACTGGCAAGCTGAAGCTGTTCTTCTCTTGTTCATGTGTGGAACGCGGCGGGAAAAGAACCGAGGTGGAGCTGGGTCCACTCCCTTTTGTACCCAGACCGATGTCGGGTGGGGCCGGCATCAGGGGCAGTCCCTGCTGTGTACTGCTGGCTGAAGTTTTCACCAGAGGATCCTAGTGCCTGCGGCATAGTCCTGTTATTGCCTGCTGCAAGAGCTCCCACCTGAAGTAAGATCTGGGATTCTAGTAACCCCGGGTAACGGGGGGGGGGTTACATGTGGCTTTGGAATCTTCTCAACCAATCTGGATGCTGGATCTTCTCTACCCATTTTATGATGCACTGATAGCAGTGGGAAAAGTACCTCACAGAACTCTACAGAAATGTATTGTTTGTTGTCCTCTGCAATTCTACCAGCAGGTGGCGTTAACGTTCTTTCACAGTCATGCTTTAATGTTTGCTGCAGCACACTGCATTTCAGTTTAACAAATGGCATGCATATGTTACAGTACTACAGCCCTTCCCACAGACTGGGACCCATCCCTGAGTCTCGCTGTGGCCCCATCCCTCCTAACTGTCTCCTTCTTGAACCGGACAGCCTCAAACATGTAAAAAAAAATCCCACCATACTGCCACCCCTCCACCTAAAACAGCTAATAACTTCCCAGCTGCTTTATTATTGAGATGTAAATGAGGAGTTATTACATGACAGTAATACAAGTAGATTACAATCCAGCCACAAATTAATTTAATAGTCATTAATAATGCAGTAGCAGCCATTTTGGCTCTGACCAGAGTTTGATAATAAAGACTGTAATGGCCACCATGGCTGTATGCAGACGCAGTGGTTTCACTTGAGAAGCAATGGCCTATCAGCAGCAGAGGGGCAAGTTTCAGGTCTCAACTCCCAGAGACCCTCAGTGGCACAACCTGTTGTGGGTCTCAACAATCCAGGATCATATTCTGGTGTAACGAATTCCAGGTGCTACAATCAATGGAGAAACTCTGGTGTAACAAGTTTCACTGGCGTAATGAATTTTTTTCTTCAACACTCCAGGGACACTCGCTGGTGTAATGAGTTTCCTTTCTCAGCACTCCAGGGACACTCACTGATGTAACGAGTTTCTGTTCTTAACACTCCAGGGACACTCACTGGTGTAACGAATTTCTGTTCTCAGCACTCCAGGGACACTCACTGGTGTAATGAGTTTCTGTTCTCAGCACTCCAGGGACACTCACTGGTACTATGAGTGGACAGTTACTTGTGTAGTGAGTTGTGAGTCTCTACATTCCAGGGATGCTTGTAGGAGTAGTGGTGCGGCCACCTCTGTTGGTGACATGGTCTATAATACAGCTGGATTAGTATTCAGCGTTCACAGATTTTTGATGAGTGGCAACCTCCATTGGTGACCAAGGGTACAGCAGTGTTAGTAGCCAGCATCACTGGGGAACCTTGGTTGTTGACGTGGCCTAGAATAGAGCTGCAAAAAAATCAAGGTTGGTTCTGCTCAGAATTAGCTACTGTAGTACTATTAGGCCTGGTAAGTGGTGTTAGATAGCAGGGTATTTCAAGAACAAATGAAGCATAAAACTAGCCAGAGTCTCAATCAATCAATCAATCAATCAAAATCTTTATTTATTACTACGAACATCACTGAGCAGAGCTCTTTTACAAGATGGACCTGGTTAGAACAGGGTCGGGTAACAACCATCATAAAAACATATAAATACATGTAAATAAGTATATAAACACAAACACAATGGTGCAGTAATAGGTGAGTCAAATGATAAAAGGAAGACAAGGCAAGCCATAACAGAGGAGGATTCAAATACAAGGGGGCAGGTCCACCATTGAACCATGCAACTGTATATAAACCATGTTCTCTGTATAGAAGTACCAGTTAGTTCATTTACCGGGTGCAGTCACTAGTACTAGCCATGAAAATGACTTGGAGAACCACCAACTAATGGCAGATAGGGTACCAGGAGGGGTATGTAATATGTAAGCGAAGGATAAACATTGTGAGAAATAAAGTCCCAAGGATAGGTCGGTAGAACTGATGTGGCGGTCGGGGCCTACGGAGAGAGGGAAAGGGGAGTTAGGACTTTTATAGTATGATTGCGTGTAGATTGTGGATGAGTGCAGTACAGAGTTGTGAAAAGAAGGCTGGAGAAAGTGGGAAGATAGACCAATACTAAAGGGAGGACAGAGGCATCAAGGTGTTACATGAAAGCATGATGACAGACCAGGGCCAAGGAGGAGACAAGCACTAGAAGTAATTCGTTCATGGTTAAATGGTTCAGGTCAGCACTATGTTTAAAACCAGTGATTGAATATAGAAAAGACGTTTCAAATTCATGTACTGCAGCTTCTAAAGACCGTGGAAAGAGGTAGCGACATATTATTATTACTATTTGTTTTATTCTTTGGTAAGTGGGTAAGGTCCACTAGGCAGAAGTGCCTGTTTTTAGGGGTGACCCAGGAGCACTGGAGAGGTTAAGTAACTTGCTCAGAGTCACGTTCATGCAAGTGGAGGTTGTGGGAATCAAACCTAGATCTACTGGCTGTACCAAGCCCATTCACAGCTCATTACTCTAACCTCTAGGCTATACTCTAGACTTTAGCAGCTATGAACATCTGCAGTCTCCTCCCTAAACTGGATGCTCTACAAGTCTTTGTTAACCAACACAATCCAGATGTCCTGACAATTGCTGAAACATGGCTCACACCAAAAATCCCTGACACGGTTATTGCCCTTCCAGGTTACACCATCTTCAGATTGGACAGGACTACCAAGAGAGGAGGGGGATGGGCAATCTATCTCAAACAGTCACTCATGGGACACCCCCTGCCGGTACCTACTGCTGGTTCAACCACACAAATACTAGCCATCAAAATTCTGCTAGGTGCCCATGATAAGGCACTTACTGTAGCATCAGTGTACATCCCTCCTAAAGTACAGGGAAGGGGGTCTCAATTCTGTCATGGACTTTATGAGAAACCAACCCCCTGGCTCGGAGTTAATTCTGATGGGAGATTTTAATACTAATTGGCTTGCACCTGAGAATGGGAGCTTTAGGGACGCCATCTCTGCCACAAACTTTTCCCAGCTGGTTAACTCCCCAACTAGATCCAACTACAAAATGGGAACGAGCAGGTCCTAACCAGTCATCTTGATCAAATTACTAACAATACAGTCCTTCTGGACATGCTCAGTGACCATTCCCCTGTCATCTGCACATGGACAAACAAATTCTGCAAACCTCCACCAAAGACAATCACCAGCAGGGTCCTAGCATGGGGTCATCTTGAACCCCTCAAATTCCTCCTAACAGTGCAAGATTGGACTCCCATCGACAGTGCGAAGGATGTCAACACGGCACTTGATTATTTCATCAACACCTTTAATGCTGCCTGTGACACCCATGCCCCACTAAAAAAGTGGAAAATCAAAGGCCCTTGCAACCCCTGGCTCTCTGCAGACTTATTAGCTCATATGAAATCTAGACACCACCTCTGGCATCGGGCTCAAGCCAACAGCATGCAATCGGACATTCAAAAATATAAAAGAGCATGGCATGATTGCACAAGGTCCATCTGCCTTGAAAAAAATAAATACTACAAGAGAGTGCTTACTGACACATGTGACAATGGTGACGCTTTCTGGAATAATATCAAAGAGGTTACAGGGGAAAAACCCAAAACATCACCCAGTTTACTTGATGTTGATGGGACTACAACTCTGGGCCCCCTAACTATTGCCAATACCTTTAATAACACATTCAGGGACCTTAGCAGTGTTCTTTCACCTGACTTTCTTGATGCAGATGTCACCTCGACCAATCCTGTAAGCTGTCCCCCAATGATCAGTCACCCGGCATTCTACTTCAAACAAGTCTCGTTGCATGAAGCCCGAAAATACATCCATAAAGCAATTGGCAAATCTAGAAACAGGGGGGACTCCCTTGACCTCAAACTGCTGTCCCTCACCCCGGAGGAAGTGTTAGTGCCTTTAACCAGGATCTTTAACCTCTCACTCAGACTTGCACAGTTCCCCAATAAATGGAGATCAGCCACGGTTACCCCGGTCTACAAAAGTGGAGACAGGACTCTTCACGAGAACTACTGGCATATCTCCATATTACCACCTCTCTCTAAGGCTCTTGAATGCATTGTGACTGACCAGCTTACTGATTATCTTGACAAACATAAGATCCAATGTGCCCAACAACATGGGTTCAGAAAAGGGCATAGCACCACCTTGGCCCTTATGGAATTCACCGGTTCTATACACAGCTCCCTGGACCATGGTCAATTAGTTGGTGCTGCCTTCATCGACTTGAAGCATTCAACACAGTCCATCACCCTCTACTACTGGAACAACTACTTAATGCAGGGCTCTTCTCTGACTCCACTGCCTGGTTTAAAAGTTATCTGGACAACCGCACTCAACAAGTCAAAATTGCAGACGTCCTCTCTGACTCAAAACCTGTTTGCTTAGGGGTTCCTCAAGGGTCCATCTTGGGCCCACTCCTATTTAATCTCTTCCTAAACAGTCTCCCAAGCTCCTGCCCTGAACAAATCCTACTCTATGCAGATGATGCTGAAATTTACACAACCCACCCAGAGCCTATACCCCTTGAGAACCAGCTACAACTCGGATTTGCCTCCGTAGAGAAATGGTTTAGCCATCACAAGTTGGTACTAAACTATAAAAAAAAATTAAGCTTATGCTCTTCAGCAGCTCCCATAATAAGCACAGGAAACATCCTCTGACTATCATTAACTGCCATGGTGCTGCCCTTGAACAGGTACAATTCTTTAAGTATCTTGGAGTCACCATAGACAGCAACCTATCATATGGGATGCATATAGATAACATTGCTAAAGCTGTAAATATTCGTATTGGTGTACTCTACAGACACAGGTGATCTCTGACCCCTGAAGCCTTAAGGATAGCTGTGCAGAGCTCTAGTATTTCTATAATTGACTATGGACTGATTATCTATGGCTCTGCGACTGATACCGCCCTTCAGCGTATATCCACTGCTCTTAACAAGGCATGTCGTCTTGTCTCAGGAGCCTACCATCTCACCCACATGTGTGACCCCTATGTCCTAACCGGTTTGCTACAGCTTAAAAATTGCATCAAATATCAAACTTGCCTGATGGTAAAGAAAATAATGTTAGGCCTCTTGCCAGCTGTAGTACAAGATCTTCTAAGCCCCCCTCGTAATCCACGCTGCACCAGAGGTTCTGATTCTCAGCTCTTACAGGTCCCTCATTGCCAAACTACCCAGGGTCAATGATCATTCGCCTACAGGGCCTCCCTCTGGGTGAATGCTCTCAACAGTGACATCACCTCCAAAACTAAGCTGGCCCCGTTCAAAGTCAAGCTCCGGTCACTACTCTTCACAGCTAGCACCTGTGACTGTCTCCCTTAACCCTGTTTTCCCAAACCTCTACCTTAGCACTCAACCTCTTTCATAGTAACTTAGCACTCTTGCCTCCTACCCCTGCATCCCCCTACCCCTCTCCACCCTTCCTCCCCTTCCCCTTGCCCCACCTCTCCTCATGCCCTCCACTCCCACCTCCCTGTCTTACTCTTCCTGGCCCACCCTCCCACATCCTTTCCTATACCCTGTGCCCTATTTGTATTGACAAAGCCTGCTGGCCGATATCAATGTATTGTATGCATTTTCCTGTGCCTGAAACTGATTACCATAATGTGTCTCTGTTGTTTTACATTGACTGTCCATTATGATTTTGTGTCCATTATGAGTTTTGTACCTCCTATTTACACTTTATTGTACTGTACTTTACTGTCCTGTTTAATCTGTTGTCCTTTCTACTGACGTGGAATCATTGTAAAAGAGCTCGTAGCTCAAAGGTATATGTAATCCGAGACTTAAATAAATAAAAGAGTAAAATACTGCCAGCCCCATTTTCAATAATCCGTGATAACTGCTATAAACAGACAACAACGTAGCACATCACTTACATATCATTTAGACAGAGAGGCATTAAGTGGCAACACTAGGCATATGTAAGTGCTTTTGGTATTTTAGGAACTACTCTAGATGACCATACAAGTAAGATATCTTTAAAGGAAATGTTGGGTTAATCAAAATGGCACCCATCAGGTGCATACACCTGGAAGTAGACTGATATGTTCTTTGGCTGCAACATGATTTAAGATAAACAGCCGGTGTATAGCAACCAGCATAGAATTGTTAGTAAGCACTACAGTGGCAACTGAGTCTTCGAAACATGTATGCTGATAAATGTAAGTTGAAATTTGCAAATAGTGCTGTTATGTTAGTGCATAAGGTTACTAGGTAATGAGTTTTGTTTTTAAATTTCACTGATGGAGTGGCTTTATGGGTTCATGTCACTTTGCGAGCACTATGAATGTATATTTCACTTTATGGACAAAACAGATGCATTTTTATTTTGACATAAATTGCAGATTAAGCAGCACCTCCTGGTTGCCATGACGACATTGAAACTTTAAAACTGATTGCCAGGAATGGGAGCGTAGCTTGGAAGAAGATGTGGTATAGCTGCCATAACGTCAGTTGTGATGTGGTTCGTGTGGGAGCACACATGCATCAGCCCTTGCCTCACAATCCTACTTTGGCCAGAGGATCTGAAAAGTTTAAGCTAAAAGGTACAATTCTGAACACTAAAGCAAGCCAGTTTTGAAGAAACTGGAATAGGCAATGAGGCAATCAAGCCATGAAAACTTCTTTGCTGCTTTGTGAGCTACGTGTTTTCAAATGCATTTAGTAGTGCACGTCCTATACTGTCTGTTAGCTCTTGAATTAAGTAAAGGATCTGGTAAGAACATACGTGTCTCCAGTTTTTTCCTTTAAACAGAGTGGTAAGATTGTTGATACTGCTTGCCCTGTGGCTAGTTTTATGCTTCATTTGTTCTTATAATACAGCTTGTTTACTAGCCAGCATTGATGGATTTTGTGCATGGGGTGACTTCCATTGCTGACATGGCAAATAGTGCAGTTGGTTTAGTAGCCAGCAATGACAAGGAAACCATTGTTGGTGTTTTGACCTATAGTACAGCTGGACTAGTAGCCAGTATCCATGGATTCCTGGTGTAGGACAATGTCGGTTGGTGACATGGCCAATAGTACAACTGGATTAGTAACCAGCATCGGGGGAACTCTTTCAGTGACATGACCTGCTATACAGCTGGATTAGTAGCCAGTAAGGACAGGGAATCTCTGCTGGTGCAGCGTCCTGGTTATCAGTTGTTTTGAAATTACCTACAAAAATGCTCAAGAAAGGGAAAGAGATTTAGGAACACAAATGGAGGATTTGGGGGGGGGGGGTAAAAGCTCCGGAGACTTACCAGTAATGTCACCCCTGCTCTAATCCAGCTCCAAGACTGTCTCCTCTTCCTCTCCCCATATTTTTCCTTCTCTTTGTAAATAACTTCTTGACTACTAGCTCTCTTCCTTCTCGAACCTTGTTGCTGACCATCCACTGTTGTTTTGCCAATTACCACCCCTGACCTTCCTTGTCAGTCTTTCTTGTTATGTTTGAACATTCCTCACATTTCTCTCTATATAACCTTACTACCTTATTAACCCTTTCACTCCACAGGTCTGGTCTGTGGTTTTCTGCACTTATTATATATCTTATTGCCTTTATCTGTATAATGCTTGCCATTATTTTTTGTTGTTTCTACCCATTGTATTTTTGTAGCACTGCTGTACTGTTCCTTTATTTGTATTATTGTACCCATGTTGCTGTTGTTCAGCTGTTCTCTTTTTGTTGTACTCTCCCGGGTCGTGCCTGAAAATAGTCATTTTATGGCTAGTGCACCTACCCAGTTAACAAAAACTAAATAAATAAAAAATAAATAAATAAATAAAAAAGATACTGATCCTAAAGCTTGTGCCTGTTGTCTTGCTGCTGTCCCCCGTCAATTGTTGAAAGGCTACATACTCATAATTTCTGTAGCAGATCATGATTTTCGGCCAGAGTTGTTCTGCTTTTGCAGTGCTGGGTACTGATCACTAGACTGCTGCTAGCTTGGGTTAGGCAATGGTACTGAAGCAACCATTTCCCCATTCCCATATGACTTTCTGTCAATGTAAGCCAAAGAAAGGGCCAGGGACGTTAAGCATCAGGGAGAGAAATCCAGCATAGCGTGATGGGAAAGAAAAATCCAGCCAAGTCAGACATGGGGGATGTAAAGTAGTTACTAGCAGTGGAGATGGGAGGGGAGAAAAGAAGGGAAGGGACAGGAGGAGAAGAGGGATGAGGAGAGGACAGAAGAGTGATGAGGGGGAGGATAGAGGAGGAGGGGAGGAGGGAAGGAGAGGAGGGGATGGTAGGTACGGAGAGGAGGAGTCAGGAGGAGAACTGAAAGGAGCAGTGGAGAGGAGAAGTGAGGGGAGGTTAGGGGAGGAGAGGAGGAGGAGGAGGAGAAGGGGAGGGGAGGAAGAACTGGACTCTGGACTCAACACACTGAACTACTTTTTAATAAGAATTAGCACATACACCACAGAGCCCTATGAAGAAGTCACCTGATGAAGGGCTACAAAATACTGGATTGTCATAAGAGCTCAGAGAACCGAACCCCAGCTTAAACATCTCAGACAGTGTTGAAAATGCTTTGACAACCCCTACTCACATAGCCCAAGAGGGAACAGTGGGACCTGTAACTCGGAGGAAGCAGTTATACTGAACAGTGAAGCCTGAGTGTACACCATACAGGGCTGCTACAGGGTGCTTTCTTGTGCATTTAAAATGAATTACATTTTTGTTAAAAGCTAATTCAGTAGGGGACAGCTTCGTGGCATGGAGGGCTGAGGTGCTAGGTGCCTTACCTCCTGCCACACTAGTGACCCGGGTTCGGGAATGGACCAGAATCCAAGGGACAGCCAGGGGAAGGACAATCAGGTATCCGTAGACTGCTCTCCTCCTTTGGGGAGGGGAGGACAGTGCATGCCGATGCTTGACTGGCACCCAACAGAGGCTGGATGGCATGGCAGGTGGCTGCCTCTCTAAGTGCTGGGCGCAGGCATTCAGTTACGTGCAACATCTTCCTGTTGCATGCCCACACTATTCCACATGCACCAACATTGCGGGTGGGGACAAGAACACAGGAAGAATGGAGATTGCATGGAGAAAGCCCCACTCGCCTGCCTCAACCTGTGCCATCACCACAGGCCCTGCCAATCAGATTCGGACTCTGTGGGGGGGGGGGGAGTGGCCCTTTATCCCCTGGCCACACCATTGGGGAGGGAAAAAGTCATGTGGGAACACAGCAGATAAAACTTGGGTGTGGCCAGTCAAGGGGGAGAATTGGGACTGAACAGCAAACCAGCACCCTGAAACATGAAAAAACCCTATAGAAAAAAAAGCTAGTTCAGTGTTCAGTCTATATTCCAGTTCTTGTTATGTTAGGCTGCTCTGGAACAAACTCCCCAGCGTGTTCCTTTATCTTTCCACGGGGTCTGAAGGTCACACCGTACTCCTCGTTTTTTCCATTTCAATGTTCTTTTGTTGACATATATACGAATTCTAGGGATCTCCCGGGGTATAATTCACTGGGATGGTGACAGACAACTGAATGGGTTCAGGCCTAGTTTTGTTTGAAATACCTATGAACCTCTGTGATTTATTTCACAAATGTTATTCATTTGAAACAACACATAAGGAAATTCAATGGGTTAAGCAGAGGTTTCTGATGTTTCGTAATGACTACGGTTACATGCAGTTTGGGTTATTAGGAAATGGAAACATTTTTTGGTTGTACCTCAGTAACAAAAACGGCATGTAAATGGCATGGTTTCCCAGTAAGTGATGTTTTCCCATGAACGTGTTACCAGTAAAGGGATATTTGGAAGTACAGCTTTTACTGGATAACGTCAACCTTGCAAACCTAGTACATGACTATGAACTTACTCACCTGGGTTCAGCTCCATCAGTCAGAGACTGAGGGACACAGTGAGTGGGAGGGGGCTCCCTTAGGACTAACCTTACTGGGGGAGCACCACCACAACATAACTGGGAGCCAGACTGGAGGCATTGCCTTATATATAGCAAAGTAGTATAGTCCAGAGTTAAGAGCACTGAACTATGAGCCAGATCACTACCTGGTTCGAATCCCACCCCAGCCACTGGTTGATTGTGTGACCTTAAACTAGTCTCCTGACCTCCCTGTCCTTCATTCCATAGAACTGAAACTGACAAAAAGGAACCAGTTCCCAGAACCATCAAAATAACAAGAAAGAATAATCTGTCCGATCAGTGCCTGATTCATAATAAAGTACAAGTCCAAAAGGGACTATTTTAAAAACTTTACTAGTGATGCCAGAGTATTTTTGCAGAGCAAAATCCAGGGGTGTTCAGTTTTTAGTGCGGGTGAAAAATGACTTGCCAGTTGAGGCCCAAGGGCACATTCTTTTGCTTATTTATGGGATACATTTAGCATAAATACATGCACAAATGGAGAGGAAAAAAACATACACAACATGTATAGCAAGTGGCTGCGCTACAATATGCAAAATCTTGTGCAGCAGTTGATAAAAATTATGGGGTTTTTTGCTACGTAATACCAGGTAAACATTTTCTCTGCACAAGAGTAATCATTTTACACTTGCATCACAGTTCATCACCACTTCAGATTAACAGCATACATGAATGGTACTGAAAGCAATGTTATTAATTAGTGCTGAAATCTTAACTCCGCCACCCACCCTCACTGAATTGGAAACGTTCAGGTTTTAGCTTACCTGTCTCATGTTTTGTCACATGGAGATCCTATAATAAGGCTAAACTGCTAGTCACATGACTGTTCTTTGGGCCAAATCTAGGGATTGTGACCATCTTTGATAAGAGTAAGGAATGGGAATTCCCGAAGGCATAAAAATCCCATTCAGTGCCCTCATACAACATGGCCACAGCTCCTGCTCTGAAATGATGGAGTCAGTACCTGACCCTCAGTTACAGTATACACTCTTTATGGTTTGCCCACAACGTAGGATAGGTAATGTAGGCGCTGTGGTACCATTGACATCCTTAAGAAACAGCCCTTGAATGACCCAGGATGAATTTGTAGAGGCTATAAAACAGAAAAAGAGAAACTGACATTTCAAGATGGTCTCTTCACTGTCAACTCTTCTTCAAGTGTCACTTTTCTGTTCTCTAAGATTGAAAGTTTCTCAATCAATCCACCATGGTCACCCCTGGGGCTTATCACGTTGTCTCAAGATTGGCCACATGCTCAGTTAGGGGCTTTATTGCTCTCAGACAAGAAGGAATGGACTTACGCCGACCCGTCAGTGCAGTGGTAGGGATTCTGCTTGTGACACCAGCGATCCAGGTTCAGTAATGAGCTCGGGTCATCAGAGGACCGCCTGGGAGGGGGGATCAAGCATTCCACACACTGCTCTCTCCCTCTGGGGGAGGGCGGGGAAGCTGCTGGAGTTCAGCTGACCACTGGTGAAGGCCAGGGATCTGATGGCTGGAGCTAGGCAGTATTGGGAGGTGTGCCAGACATGCATACACACCATCACGTTGTTGCATGCCATGCCTCCCTAGGGCATAAAAAGGAAAAACAATCTGACCACACACCATGACGTCCATCCCATGCTGCAGGCCCTGCACCACTGACCGTAAATTCCTTGCTCCCAAGTACTGACCGAGTCACCATTGGAAGTAGGGCCTGCACATGACCCCACCCTGGGGGCAAGCCAGGGTGCCTGGGAGTTGAGGTAGGTCGAGGGTGATGAGAGGTGGGCACGGGGAAATGGACTGACACATTGCCGTTCGGATGGAGCTAGAAAAAGCACAGTAAATAAAAAAAAGAAAAAGACTGAACTTGGGTCCCCCATAGCCCAGTAGGGAGCTCTGCACATGCCCACTTAGGCAACCCAGGTTTGGAAGCGAGCCCAGGAAGCCAGTTAGATGACCCCCAGGGCTGGGTGGATATGGTCATGTGGCAGCACTCCCTGCTGAGGAGGGATGGTGTCAGGTCCAGCCACTCTAGTAACCCCTGTGGTGGACCAGGGAGCCTGCCTCTCCACAGGGGAACACTAGAGGGGGGTAGCAGGGTAGAAAGTGACTGGGGCTAGTGAAGGGTTTGCCCATGGGACTAGTTCTGGCGACCTGGGAAAGTCTATAGCATTTCTTTAATCATTTGGTCAAAGGTCAACATGATTCAAAGTGACCAAAAAGTCTGACGGAGTCAAATCGAAGGTAAACATGCCAAATTACAGCACATTCACTGACTACAAATTCAGCATTGGTTCATCCTAACCTCAAACACAGCAGTGCTGTCTCCTGTCTGGGTTGAGTCCTTACATTAAACAGTAATAAACCGGGGAAAGGAGTTAAAAACATATCAAATTCTGAGCATTTTACTAGTGTTTAACAGTTATCAGTGCATTTCAAAATGCAGGATTTTCCCACATTTGATCTTATTTGGTAAATGCAGGCAAAAAATGTGCTATTGGTAATAAATATTAATGAAAATGTGTACCTTCAAATCTAAAACCCAATCTTTTATCCCATTCTGCCTAAACTCCTCAATCACCTTATGGCAGTAGCTCGGTCTGATTCATTCTGTAATATAGTGGTACTCCATGTTCAGGACAGGCAGCACCATTTCCAGGTCTGTTGAGATTTGGGCGCTACCTATAGTACCGGTCCCTCACCTACCTCCATTCTGATGGCTGTGGGCCTGGCAGCTGGGAAACTGCTGAAATCATTGACAGCACCCAGACCGAGCATGGAGCAGGATTGTCTGCTTTTACAAACGATTGTGGGTGTCACATGCCTATTCAACTGTTCCTAGGCTCCTGTGTGTGGTAGATGACATACTGACCTTCAGGAAGTACATGGCAGCCATCTTACTTGTAGTCCGGTAGTGAGCAATTTGCAGTCCTTGTTGTTTCCTGTCATGCTCAGTCGGAAGCCCTTTAACCTTCGATCTGTGTTTAGTGCCTTAGTCTTCAGTCTGAATAAAGATGGCATCCTAGTCACATCTCCTCAAGTTTGTGTCAGTCTGTTCTTCATAACAAGAATGCTACAGTGGGTAATTCTTTTTTTGACAGCTTATCCACAAAACATTGCTTCAGCACCCCCAGTTCCCACAAAGTTGGAGACTGTGGTTTGAAATGCTTCTGAATTACTGTAATAAAACAAAACTTGGCCCACCTACCCTCTGGAGTGACTGAGGAGTGGGCAGGATAGAATGACATTGGAGTTTAGATTCTTTAATAATCTGCAACACCACACACATATGCACACACATATACTGTATATATACACAAGCAGACGCATGCGTGCACATACACGCACGAGTACACACACACATAAAAAATAGGAGGTAAAAGAATGGTCCCTACTGGCATTTATGATTTTCAGTGACCATATGCCATCGCTAAACACTCTGGTGAAAGTGACAAAAGAGCGGACCTGAGCCATGCCCCTAGCGTTATTGCTGTATCTCAAGACTTTGTTGTGCATGCCACCCACCTTCCCATACACCACACTGCATAACAATCACAGCTGGAGCATTAAAGCTGTGACTGCTGGGCACGTTGACCCCCTGTTGCTTGCTAACCTTGCAAGTGCCACCCATTAAAGGGGAAGAAATGATGCTCAGTCACTCTAATTCTGAAAGGCCATGAAACGATCTTTCAAACAAGGTACTGTGCCTGTTTATTTCAAAAGTTCAATACACATTTTAAATATGAAACAAGGTACTGGGCTTACCTGTAGATGTCAGGAGTCCTAAGATATTAGATCTAAATAATTAGTAAATTATATCAAGGCAGCAGCCATTTCATGGGATCTTGAGACAGAAAGTGATGTCATTGAGGACAAACTGCTATTAACAACATTTATTAAATGGGTTTTAAGAAAAGGACTGCGGTAGTGGCTGATTACCCCCCCTTTATTTATTTAATTATACTCCTTGATTTTATTGATCCTGGAGATTGTTGGTTATGCATGCTGAGGTTAAATGGTCAATGGGCTGAAATACACTGTGTGAAATCTGTTGCAACAGTAAATCTGTTTAACTTTTTTTTGTTTCTACATCTTTACTCTTCCTGTCACTTCACATATTCCTTTCACTTCCCCTACTCATAGAGTGGCCACCTATGCTTAGTCTTCCTGTCCGTAGTCTCTTTTTCATGCTCCTTTGTGTATTTTTATGCCCCGTTTCATTGAAAACCTCCAAATGCATAAACAGCCGCTATTGCAGTAAATTGCACAATGGTGCGCACGTTCGCACTGTGTGGCTGGACGAAGAGTCTCCACGAGTGTGCGAACACTCTTTTGGAAATGAGCCATTACGCTCATTTTGGCATATCTGTGTAAATAGGTGTAAATAAGCACTGCTTTGTAGCGCTACCCTTTCTGTATACAGGTGCTGTAGAAAAACAAGGGCGAAGTAGCTGTTTCGTCCCTCAAGCATTAGGTTTAAAGTTTTGTCAACTGTGCAAGAAAAAACGCTTGAATGAGTGCAGCGGTTGTAGCCTGCTGCCTATGCACATTTCAGGTACAAAAATAGGAATGCAGCCTTTGTTTGCAACCCTTTACAAATATAAGTTATTTTGTGTAGCTGCTGATTCCTAGAAATACATCTAAGAGTATTTTTTTGTTGTTGTTATAACATTTTGCTGATATAGCCATGTAGAAGAACTGACCTGTAGCTGTGTGAAGCAACTCTCTAGACCCTCCTCTCAGCTCTCTACCTCAGCTATAGTGCCAGCCGGCCCTTTCTCCATTCTTTTTATGGTACAGACAGATGGGAGGAGCTTAGTGTGTGCTAACTAAAACTAAAAGAGCTGAAATATTGATGTTTATTTGGTTTCAAAAGACTAAAAGTAATGAAAATGTTGAAAACAATTATTAAATGCAATTCAGGACACATTTAAAAGCTTTCATGCTGAAATGTCTATGTACTTGTTTTGTTTAGGGAGGAGTTATAGATACCATGTGATCTAAAGCAGGCTTTCTCAAATGGTGAGGCCAGCCTCCCTGGCGAGGCCCCAACCTGTTCCAGGGGAGGCTCAGTCAAGCCTGAAAAAGTACTGAATTTGAATTTTGAGTTTTAGATATTTTATGTTAAGGGATGATGGATGAGACAAACAGAAAGGATAATAGTAGGTGCATTTATGTATTTATTTACATATCGGTGACCAGAAAAGGTCCACTGAGCCAAGGCTTATTTTAGGGCTACCCAGGGAAGGATAGTGTAAATAAAATTCAGAAGGTAACTGCAAAATAGTCAAGCAGTACAAAATAAACAACAGTGCAAACAAATAGGCACAATGAACAAATAATAAGGGGTAACAATTGGCTAATTAGACTGGCGTCAGAACAACCAAAATATGGTACTAGGAGTATGAGCAGGAGGGAGCAAAAAGGATCCCTGACAAGCTGCTTAAGAGCAGGCCAGCAGAGAGAGGCAAAGGTATGTAGAAAGGTCATGCCAGATACATGGGAAACACACAGAGAAGGTGGTCTGATCCATGAAGATATTGTAACAAGGGGTATCAATGGCATGAGTGTCAAAATTGTGGGGTAAGTTGGCTGACTGTAGGGGATTTGTAATAAACTGAATCAAATGAGAGCCAGCTGTTTAAAGGAGTTTCACTTTAACTGTGTACTGTACTGTACTGTACTGTGTACTGTGAAAAACATGCTGCTTTTCTATGGGGAGGCCCAAGATTATTTCAATATTTGGGGGAGGCTCAAGATGTTTTCCATGGCTTGGGGGAGGTTCAGTATGACAAAGTCTAAGAACTATTGATCTAAAGACTATATATATACTGTGGTAAGACCATGTTAGAGGTCAGAGTGTGGTAGGAAGACGAACCTACCAGAGGTCTAGCATGTTACTACAAATAGCCTCCAGCGAAGTTAACTGTTGAGATGCTGTAAATACTTACGTTATGTTTGATATATTTTATTTTCCACTGTTTGAGTCCGTTTATTATTTTCCTACTTAAAAAATAAATTTGAGTTATTTTTCTGAATCCTGACTATTTGCTGGACTCCATTTGTTAACCCACGTGTACAAGGACCAAATCTAAGTTTCATTGGTCGAAACAAATTATCTGATCTTTGATTAATTTCCTAGGAACTGCAAAGCTCATAACTAACCTACCCTAATCTACCTAGCAACGGCCTAAGCAAAAATGAACCCCTTTTCCATGAAAATATAAACTTTTCCTTACTTTGCAATAACCCACAACAGGGCATAGGTTTCTTCAAAATAAAGGCACCTCCCAAAATCATTTAAAGTCATTCAGTCTTTGCTACCAAACTCACATATTCTATCTAGAAACAGACTAAATACAGGAATATAAAACCTTTTTTCCATTAAAAGAAAAACCTGTTCCATTTTATAAATGCAAATAACCTACTCCAGAACATGGCTTTCTTGAAATTAACGCACTTCCCGGGTGCATTGAAAGGCACTCTGCAACTGGCCAAGTGACTTTCAGTTTACATAGGGCATGCTTTAACTCTCTAGAAATCCAGCCTGTCATGGCTTATTGCTTGCACATCTTACTCCTCAGTGACATCACTTTCTATCTCAAGATTTCATCAAATGGCTACTGCCTTGATTTAGTTTATGGATGATTTAGAGGTGTACATCAGTAGACTGCAGACATCTAGGTAAACCCAGTACCTTATTTGAAAGATCGTTTTATGGGCTATCAGAATTTGACTTGAAATGTTTCCTCCCACTTTAATACATTGATAAGCACTTGGTCACTCAAGTTCATTGATTAATCACCCTCACCATCCTCCTCCAGGCCATATTTTTCAGATAATGACCTCCCCCACCCATTAATTTACTTGTTGCACAAGTGGAGGAAATGCTGAAACCTACTGGGCACCGGGTGCTGAGCACTGAACTATTCCATACACTAAGCATGATGCTCTGTGCCAGGACAGAGGGCTTTTTGGTGGCATCCACCCTGCCATTGCAAAGATGGTGGCAAGTGCACCTCTCTGAAAAAGATTTTAGTCTGATTGGCAAAGCATTGTACTGTCTCCAACAGCAGAGCATAATCCCCTCTACCTATGTGAGGAGAACTTGCTTGCAACTGGGAGGGGTGGGCTGTTTCATATAAAAAGGGGAGTGGGTCCAGTTAATGCCAAAAACAAGGGGAGTGAAAAAGCTTCCTTTTTGGGCATACTTTCCCACCACCTCCCTAAGACTGCCCAGTAGTGTGCCAGTAGGATGTCACACTACCACACTACCATCTGGGAGACTGGCATTTAAGTGACAGCTCTGAAAGCTCATACCGGGGGCTGAGTGCATCGCAGAGGTAAGACACTCAGCTCTTAGGGAAGGAGGGCCTGTGTTGCCTGGCATTCTTGTACCCGCCCCTTGCTGGCTGATTACAGTGCTGCACTCACATCAGCTGGGAAGGTAGCCCCTCACCCATTCTCCCAACTGGGGAAGAGCGCAGCCATAGCGACCATTGATCAACTAGGTGGGGCAAGGCAAACAGAAAATATAACAAAAAATAAACCCCATTCACACACCCCAAAACAAATGCACTACCCTCGGTGGACTACAGAAGTGATCCCTGAAAGTATGCTAATTGCCCGCTCTGCACAGTTACACTACTAAATGAAGAGTCCTGAGGCCTCATTTTCAAAGGTGGAAAAATTGAATACCTGCTGCAAAAAAAGTTAGGTACCACTGCGCAACCCTTTCCACGTGTGCACAGTTTTCAAAAACATTGCCTTTTTGTTACCTTTACCACACCTTATGGCAGTCTGGGCACAGAGCTGCACCAAAAGGCTATGTCTGGTATTGCTATTTGTCCACAGCTGTGCAAGAAAGGAAATGCTACCTGCGTACACAAAATGCAGAAAATAGCATTTTTGCTGGTGCAAGGATTTTTCCCCAGACCAGCGAACTGCACACTCTAACGTAATCCTTGGGCCAGGCCACTCCCTTTGAAAAACAGGCCCCCATAAAACATCAAGGAAGGACAAGTCCAGCCTGGCATGGCAGTTCCTGGCAAAACATTTACACAGAATCACTCTCTCACAAAGTAAAGTCGGAGGGCTGTGTTCCAGAACCTTGACTCTTACTGTGGGTCACACACTCTGCTGGCTGGAACAGAATCATTCTAAATTTGGTCAGATACTGTCCCACTTCAGATCACAGGAGGTCCAGACTGAGACCAGACCAGTATGACTGCTGTATTAGGTAAAAAAATGGAAGGCTGATATTGTTCCATGATACAGCACTGGAGAAAGAAACTAAAGATCAAGACTGCAGCTTTGCATGGGGAAGCTATACACAATCTGAAGGCTACTCTGACAGAATTAACAAGGAAAGAAAATGGGAACCATTGTCAGGGATCTGACAAGTCTTTCTCATCCAGAGGGAGTCTTCCTTGTTATCAGGAAGTCTCTTTCCATCAAGTGGGAGGACATACATTGAAATACAATTTTGTTCGTAAGATCTAATCATTTGTTTACCAGCGTCTCATGTTTTACTTTAACCCCCCCAAGCTTCTCCCTCATGGTGGTCCTTCAGTCTTGACTCGCATGCTGGTCTTATCCAATGTGATGTTCTTGAGGAAAGATCTCACTTTAAACCAGCACTCTTGAGTCCATTCTATGATGTTATTGACCCTCCACCCCCCTCAAAAAAAGTCAATGTGTAATGTGCTTTTTTTTCCAAAGAGAAGATTTGTCTGGAGTCAGTAAATGTCTTTGTAAACATAAATCAGCTCCACCCATGGCACGTTTGGTCCTTCAGCTCACCTACACCACATACACATCAACACCACCACTACCACATCAGCCTCTGCAAAATACCATCCATGGCCACAGAGTTGCAGACTCGCTGTGGGATTCTGCTGCAGGTGTCCCCTCAGCCTCTCACTTACGAAGACCTGAGGAGAGGGGAAGGAGAAGAGAATGGATTCAGTATTTCACAGACAGACACAATTGCGCGTTATAACTGTAATGTAACTACACAGCCTCTGATAGCTTGGTTTCCAACCTATCATTTTCTTTGACATAACTTGAAATGACCTAGGCACGACCAAAAGGCTTATTTATATAACCCTGACATTTCAAAGTGGGCTGGTCATCATTTTACACAGAGACACAGAACTTGATGGCAGAACGAGACAGAGGGTCCATCAAGTGTACCCCTACTATACTACCTCACCCCACCTACCTACTGTACTGGTGGGCTGTCTCTCCGATGAGGAGTTACTCTAGTGTTGTCAACATTCTTTTTACTCAAACTGCTCCCCAGACCCCACTCCCTCAAGTAACATGCATAACACATTTTTGTGAGATATAAAAAGGCTGCAGTTTTACTTGTCACCAAAAAACAACCGACATTCTATACATATGTTTACATGTAAACAACTTCCCAAGCCCAAGGGACAGCAAGCAAATTCATATATTCTGGGCAGCTCTCATCCTCTTACAAAAATGATTCTGCTGACAGAAGGATACTATGGCCGCTGGGGTGGTGCAGGTCAGAGGGGCTACCCCACCTCTGTCAACCTAAAATATGTGTCAGAGTCTCTCCCTCTTCTGCTCACGAGCTTGTCTCGGGCAGGGTGCACTTGACTGGTCCCCAGTGGGTCAACTGCACCTCCCCTAAGCCTGCCTAACTTAGCCACCCAATTTGGCCTTGGGCCAAGGGCAAAGTCTCTCCCTCCCCAGTGAGAAACTGGGAGGAGTAGTTTCCTCTAGTCTACCTATTAACTGACATTGGGTCATTCCTGGACCATTTCAAATTGTATCACTGCCTACACAGCCTACCCTACTCTATGGATTTTGTAATATTTCCTTCAAATAATACCATCTGTAATGATGCAACTTGTCTTACAACGATATTGATGCACTCTCTTTCTGCAAAACATAAATGGCTTGACAGTGTTTTCTTTTTTGCTAATAATTGTACTGACAAATAAATAATCTAACCTAACTGGGAATTGAACCCGGGCTTTCCTGTAGAAAGACCAGCGTGTGTTTGCCATTACAACTAGCTGGCTAGAACAGCAAATTTACAACCCATTTCTTCCATGGGGAAAAAAACTTTCTATGGGAAAAAACATGACCCAGTTATTATAATATATTTAGTGTATTTGCCTTCCTCGCATTTCTTTTTACTGGTGACATTCGCAGGGAAACAGGATTGATGTCCCTTATACTTCATTTATTATTGCTGTTCAGTCCTTACTTTCAATCATAATCCTCTGCTTTTTGACATCACAGTCAGCTGCCAAGGAAACAGCTGTGATGTCACCAGAGGAAGACAGTGACTTGAGCAGGTGAATAAGCAACACGAACAGATGGTCTAAGGGGGTCACAGACTCATTCATACCAATGACCCCATTATTGAAGGATAAATGGAAGAGAAATATTGTACACAGCAAAACCTGAAACAAACCCAAATTGTATCTAAATATTGAGAATTTAAACTTTTTACTAGCGGTTTTAGTTGCCCCTTAAGGAACTGTAGCAGCGGTATAAACCACTGTTGAACATCTAAAAATGTAAACTGTACTGGTGGAAGAAATAAGAACTCATCAAGACTCTGTTGGATCAGGCTGCTGAAAGTTTACTGCTATGTCTGAAGGGGCAAACTCAACCCTGGGGTATAGTTAAGCAATAAGGCACGACAAGGTGTGTGTTATTGTGTAATAACGTCACTCCTGGGGTAGGTTGAAGCACGAGGTGAAGCTGAGTGCTTCCACCACCTCAGGAGTGACGTTATTACACAATAACACACACCTTGGAGTGCCTTATTGCAGTTATACAATGGTTCAATGCTATACAAAATTTAAAAACAAATTAAAAAATGTTTTTAGTAGATTTTTAGTGATTCAGTATATCTTTGTTTCTTAAGAGAAGAGCAAACAATGGAAATCCTGTGGCAACAAATCAATACAGTGATGTTATTGTGCAATAACAATAATGTCTCAGGTACTCACTGACCAATCAGAATACAGGACATTTCCTTGCCATTGTATAATATTTATTGCCCCCTTTCACCCTCTGCCTACCCTTTATTAGTGACTGCTTACTAGTGATCATCTTGACCTCCTGTCATAAAAAAGTCCTGTTGGTGCCATGGGCTCCAGTGGTGTGTACCTGCTCAGCGGTATAGGCTCCTAAATCCCCCCCCCCATCTCTCCCTCCAGAGAGCACCACCTCAGCTGGCCAATGAGGGCCCTCAAATTCACTGGTACTCCAAATACAGTCTGCAGCTAGGCTAGTGTTCTCTCACTGCAGTAGGTACTGATGTTAGCTACCTAGACTGTTGATCTACTGGGCTAGGAATGCAAAAGATATTGCAACAGGATATCCTGGTCATGCGGGATAGCTCGATTGCAATGTGTTCTTGCCCGAGGGCAGGTTACAGAAACAATACAGTGTGGTAATACAAACTTATTATGTAATATAACAATGCAAACATGTGCGTGCGCATACACACACACACTTTATAACAGGGATAAGAAACATGGTGGTGACCCCTTGGATGAGTACTGTGTAATCCCCAGGCCACTTTTTTAACTAGTGAGCACACACCCCATTAAAATCTGGAACTACTGGTACCCATACACTGGCATATCATTTTACTTCGTAAAAGGATAGGTACCACCCTTGGCATTAGGATGCATACCTGGCTCATTTTCTAGAGGAAGAAAGGGGGTTACAGAAACAAACAACATGAACCTTGTGTAAACAACACAACCCAGGTCCTGGGTGGAGGCAGCTAAGCATATGCTAGATCTAACCTGCTGAGGGGGCCCCAGTAAATCCACACAACCAGAAACAAATAATCGGAATGTCCATAACAGTGACTGGGATTGTGCAGTATGGCTTTATTCAATGGATGGAAAATTAAAGCAGAACTGGAACCCCAAGGGTTGGTCTAGGCTGGACAGGTACATTTCACGAACTCTTCTTGCATGCAGTACAGTTGATGAACACACAACAGAACAGTCTTCTTCCAAAATTCCAAAATGGTGCAGTTAGTGGACTCCTGGCCATGCACATGAACATTTTCCTCCTGTGAGTGTCATTTAGTGAACCTAAACCACATACTCAGCACTCTTCTTCGAACATAGGTGCACATTAGTGAAACTCAGTCACACACCTTAACCTGCAGCTTGGCCCTTGCTCAGGTATATACCGCTACCCTTTGCAAACCAGGAAGCCCTGCCTTGTAAGCGCTTAGATGGCGTTCCTCCCACCCTTGGCCCCAACTGACAGTCTCTGCCATTCTTCAGGGTTACACCATTGAAACCCCCATTCCCCACTGAAATGCTAGAGGTTCCACACTTTAACTTCATCACACACTGGTATGACCAAAGAACAAAACTGCACTCACTTGGGTAAACAGTTTAACAGTACTTCACTCACTTGGGTAAAACTAGTGGCACTGACAGGTGCAATCCAGCCTTATCTATGGGCACATACACCCCAGACTATCAGTTTCCCTAAAAGATGTGGAGATCTGGTCTTCCTAGAACAGTACTCACAAAGTTGTCCCATCCAAAGGGCATGGAATAACAAAAAAGGAAAAGAAAGGCACTCTCCTAGGTAGCCGATCAAACACTCTCTCTCCGTTCCTATCCAGAGCAGCTGAAAGCACCACAGAACCTTCAGGGGATTGCCCCTTAAGTCCGTTGAGAACAAACACTTCCTTCCAGTTCACACGGCGTATAAATCAGGAAATCCTGCTGTAGCACTGGTCTCCACCGCCTCACTGGAAGCTGGAAATGTCACTGCACTAGGGTGAGACATCCTGGGCACTCTCCTCAGAGCCCACTGACAATCCTTCTGCCACTCTCTCCTCCTCACTCAAGCTGTAACTGAAATAGACTGAGCATTCTAAACTGCCCAGAGCAGCTGTCCACAGAGTGTGGCTTATTCTACTGTGAAAGTTCTGAATGACTTAATCATTCTTCCCTCAGGCTAGCTGAGTAAACATGATGTCATTATCTAAGGAGCCCCTAACGTGCTCACTACCAGCTGCCTGATACTTTCCTAACAATAATAGAGATAGGATTCTAGTAACCCCAGGGGGCTGGGTGGTTATAACAGGATCAAAATTCAAGCCAAGGCAGTATTAGAGTATAGGTAATCCCTTGGTGGCTCAGCTCTGATTTGGACTCTGACCAACCCATATATTCAATATTTTGACAATATAGCATCACTTAGAGAAGTTGTGAAGGTTATTGAATTGTTTCTTTTCTCTCTAAACCTTCTCACCAACATTTTGCCTGACCGATGTTGGTACAATACACTGCCAGATATGGTAGGGACCAATTTAAAGGAACAAGTTGCAGTGCATATGTGCAGTGGTACGCAGTCACTTGCATTATGGTATATTTTGGAGAGATATTTTTATGAAGCGATGCAAACAGAGTTTCAGCAAATTGGCATTTAAGCTTCCATGGGTCTCCATAGTCTGGCTGGACAGAATCGTTTGCAGGCAGTTGGGGGAGCATATATGATGACAGCACCTCACCAGCTCCCAATATTCTGACAGTTGCTGGAATGGTAGCTAGTGAAACACTGATGTCATGGAGAGAACATGGACTCCCTGGACATGGCACATTCCAGCCTGCGCATAGAGCACTGCTATATAATAAACAACTCAAACTTGCCTAGCATCATGGGATAATAAGGAGTTTGGGCATGGCAGAATTCCATACTGGAATATTCCCATTCATTTTGTATGAACTGGCCTTCATGCTTATGGTATTAGTAGGGATGTCCACGTGTTCCTCCTAGGATTACCAACAGGTGAATTCCCGTCCAGAGTAACCACTCCTTTCTCTGAGGTACCCCTTGTCTCTTTGCTAAGTAAACAGAGGAGTCGCAGGATCTGAGAAAGTGAAGGCCCAAGCATTGTTGATCAGGGTGGACTGGATTCATGGTCTGCTGAGTTACGGTCGAGTAAAACTTCACAAATGAAAATGAAGGCCCAGGCCCTCAGGCTATAGCCTGTAGTCTCCCCTGTGAGAGAGGAATGTCATAGAAATTTCAACTAGAGCAGACTTGGTTTGATGAGCCAAAACATGAAACAAGGGTGTTGGCAATAACGCATATGCATGTCCCTCATGAGTTACAAGTTCCCAGCATGGTAGCAACTTGGCTCAAGCTAAAAAAAACACACACTGTACTGATCACAGCGAGCTCCACTTTAACTTGGCTCTTGCTTGCTTAAGGATGTACAGCTGAGCAGAACCAAGTACTGGGCTGAAGAATAAGAGACTTCAGCCAACCTTGTCTTTCTCATCTCTACTTCTAAGGCTCTGAGGGCTCCCTCCCCCACTGTGGTGGGTTACCAGCTGGGAAATGGATCATCCAGAGAGGAAGGGGGAGGGGGCAGAGCCTTCCCCACACCCCATACAAATGGTGGAGCAACCCAGTAGATCAGATGGAGTCTTCTACCCTCAGCTTTCCACTTTCACTTTTTATGCCTCCCAAATCCTGCCCGTGTGGATGCACCCCACCTTTGGTTACACCCTCACCCTTCCTGTAAGTGTTGCATTTCTTCAACATTTGTGGGCACCCTGACAGCATTGTTGCTGTGGCAGCTGCTGCCCTCCCTCCCTCCCTGGAGAAAGCAGATGTCCTCATGGACATCCAATGCTTCTCAAGTTGGCCTGCATCTGTGCTTCTGGCTCGGGATATGAACGCTGGTTGTCCCCTTGACGGGCAATAACTGCCACTGCTATACCGTTAGGCTGCTCTCATTACCTGTTACTAACTCATTTTGACTATGGGAACAGAATGATATGCACGCCTGCTGACCCTGCAAAATGAAAGCAGAAGGAGAAAGTATTTGTTAGGTAGTATGGATACCATTATTGAGTGACAGAGCACAAGAGAGAGAGAGAGAGTACTTATACTATTACGAAGAGAGTACTTATACCGCTATACAGAGAGAGTATTTATACTACTACAGAGAGAGAGAGAGTACTTACACTACTAAAGACAGAGAGAGAGTGCTTCTCCTGCTATAGAGCTAAAGAGAGAGAGAGAGAGAGAGAGAGAGAGATAGAGTACTCATACAACTACAAAGAGCGAGGGAAGGAGAAAGAGTACTTATACTACTACAAGGAGAGAGTACTTATACTACTGCAGAGCGAGATATTATTTCTACTACTACAGAGACAGAAAAAGAGTACTTATATTAATACAGTGAGAGAGAGAGAGAGAGATAGATAGTACTTATACTAATACAGAGAGAGAGAGAGAGTACTTGTACTACTATGGAGACAGAGAGCAAGAGAACATATACTACTACAGAGGGAGAGAAAAAAGTGGTCTGCCCACTGACTGGCAAATCAGTGGATGATCCAAATCTATTGGCAACTTAGAAATAAATGCAAACACTCCCTTCACAAAGCAAAACGCTACCACCTCAAATCCATTCAACCAAACACCTCTGCGACCCTAAAGCATTCTGGAAGCAGGTCAACTCCTTGATTAATGGGAATAATATCACTCTCCCCAGCACCCTAACCTCCCATGGCTCCTCCCTCACTGACCCCTTGTCGATTGCTTCAGGTCTTAATGAGTTCTTCATTGATCTCACTAAGTATACCTCCCTCTTTCCAGATTCCTCTATCCCTACCTTGACTCCTCCCCCCTCTCCCCGGACCTTTTGAGTCACAGCCTTCCTTTCTCCTAAAATCAGCCCCCCTTAAGGAGGTTTGAAGACTACTTGCCAACTTAAAAGACAAGAGTTCCCCTGGGCACGACTCCCTAGAGCCAAAATTCCTCAAGTTAGGTGTGCCTGCCCTCACCCGTCCTGTGCGAGATCTTATCAACCGATCCTTCCTCTCCCGCACTGTCCCTGCTAAGTGGAAAGTCACTGTAATTGTGCCTGTCCACAAGGGAGGGCCCAACTCATTGGTTGAAAACTTCAGACCTATCTCTATCCTCTGCCCCCTGGCCAAAATCCAAGAACGAATAGTATATAATCAGCTTCAGTCCTATCTGGAGCTCCACAATCTGTTTCCCCCCCACCAACACGGTTTCAGAAAAAACTACAGTACTCTTACAGCCTTGATAAAAGTAACCACTTATATCTTCCATGCCTTGGATCAAGGTTTCACTACAGGTGCCATCTTTGTCAACCTTACTAAGGCCTTTGACCTGGTGAACCATGGTCTCCTGCTCCGTCAGGTCCATTTTGTTGGATTTGATACCAGTGCCCTAGACTGGGTCCATAGTTACTCATCATGAAGATCGCAAAGGGTTAAGTGGGCTGGCTCACTCTCTAGCCTTAGACCTATATCTCATTCTATTTCCACTATTAACGACTTGCCCAATTTCTGTGGTGGGGCTTCGGTGTACCTTTGTGTAGACAATGCCATAATATATCGTTCCTCCTTGGATCTTAGCCAGATGAATAGTGATTGTGCCTCGAACTTTGCTGACCGTGAACGCTAGTTCATAAGGAATGTGTACTAAACACTATGAAAACAAAAAGCATGCTATTCACTCACCTCCACCCCTCCTCCAGTCCGCCCCCTCTCTTCACATTACCTCTTCCAATGGCGATGTTCTTGATTCAGTTCTCACTTTCAAGATGCCCTGGACTCCTCACTCTCCTTTAAGGCCCATGTATCTAACCTGATCAAATCTCTGAACCAAAAGATAGGTCTCCTTTACTGCATTCGTCCTTTCTTGACCTCAGCCTCCTGCCTTAATATAGCCTCTGCATCCCTCCTCCCAACCCTAACCTATGGAGCTCCCCTGCTACTCTCCACTAATGCCTCCACCATGGCTTTCCTTACTCAGGCCTACCAATGGGTAGGTAGGTTTGCACTGGGGGTAAATGCCAGACACCACCATTGTGATGTCCTCGCATCACTGAACTGGCAATCATATGAATCTAAACTTAAGTATACCTCATTGAGCTTCATACATACGCTTATGCACAAAATTACTCCCTCATGCCTCTCTGAAATTGTTCGTCTGTGACAAGCTCTTAGGTCTGCCCATCTCCCCCTCCTCATAAAACCCAGGCTGCACATTGAGTCATAATGCTCTGCACCTCCCCTGGGGCTAAACATTATTTCTGTTTGGCAAGCCTGTCTGCCATTCTAATTAAAACCATGGAGAAACACTTGTGCACTGTGCCATTTAATTAGCTGACACAGCAGGGTATCAGCATTCAAGACCAACAATGGATTGTACTGCAGGCCGACAGACGGGAAGGGACAGTCTCCATTTATGGATTTCAGGAAGTCAACTCTTTACTATCTCTTGCCTTGCCCCCGCCATCAGTGGTTAACCTCTGTATCTTCATTTTCATCTGCCTTTTCATAGATACTGACCCAGATACCTTTACAGTGGAATGAGCCAATATGTCATCTGTCAGTGCTAATTACCCTGGTGATTACAGGCCAGCTCCCACTCTCAGCTTGTAATTAGTCCCATTGATTAACAGTCATGGTATCTACAGGAAAATGATTCCCCAGTAACTTTCTCCGATAAGGGAGCTGGCCCAGAGTCACGTGGGTCTTCTTTTCATGAATGGTACTGGAGTCACTGGACTGTACAAAGTCAGTCACAGAATAGAAACAATTTGACATCAAGATGCATATCATGGCCAGCTGATTGACACAATAATCCACAGGCAATAAAGATAACCAGTGAGTTTGTTGCACCAACCTGGAGGAAATTTAAGTTGTGAGAACTTCCGTGACAACATCATAGTTGGCACTATTCTTAGCAAAATTTTTCAAACCAAAAATGTTAATTTTTCTGAACAGGGGATGCTTGTCAGGGTCCTGTTGAGTTTCAGAAATACTCCATCAGTTGAGGGGGAATGTTTAGCACACAAGGTGGAGGGGGGGGATGATGGCCAACCAAAATTTGCTCACTCGCTAACAACTGACCAAGGCCTTTAGCTGTGAAGCAGAGTCCCACTTAACTTTTCAGCCAGAGTAGGGTGCAGTTGCAGTCACCCTAATTTTGAGGGTGGGAGATGGGGGACTGAGGGGAAAGTAAACTGGAGAAGTGTTCTTCAATGGAATGACCACTAGTATCTTCTGACCTCAACTGTTGTTTGCTACAGTTGATATATAGTTCTATAATACATGGATGGGACTTCCCTCACAGAAGTGGTTAGCAGTTATCTCCCCGTATACGCAATTGTGATCAAATCAATGATAACCATCCAAACGTATGAAACGGACCATCAAAGGACGCGCACGTGGTAATTACTGCCACTCGCCCTTTGGGCTCATGGCTAGGGGTGTGTGGATTGTGGAATTCTGCTGGCAGAATTCACATGGAATGGCAATTCTGCTTCCAAAATGCTTTTCAGAATTTTTTTAAACTTTGCAGAATTCCAAAAATCATTCCTGTGTAAATCATGGAATAGTTTTCCATGGATCACGTACAGAATAGTTTTCTACCAGTTGCAGGAAAACCAAATGCAGATTATTAATCTATAAAACAAATATTTTGTTTGTGAAATGTTGGAATTCTGCTAACGACAGAATTCAGCAGACATTTCTGAAATTGACCCATTTGAGAACTGTATGATGTAGTTTACATCCTTGCTTAGAGCCTCCATTGTTGTCACACTGCATCTGTGTCTGCTACAGAACTCTGTGCTTAACAGGAGCATAAACTACATCATACCGTTCTAAAATGGCACTTAACACCAGAGTGTAAATCAGAAACACCCACTGAGGTTACTAATATTGTTGAAATGTGGTGTTATTACTAACTGTATAACACTTTTATAGTCTCTTGACTATTTACTATAGCCGTTAAAGAGATGTCTTAGTGTAATCTGTATTAATTCATGAAGCTTGTCTATTATGTACTGTATTTGACTGTAAATTCCCAGATTCTACAGTTCATACCATATGACATTTTATTGTTTTCGTATTGTAACTATGTGTATGTATGTATAAATGGTGGACCCCACTGAAAATGAGCCGCAGCTCAATTGGGCAATCCCTTTCTTGTTTTTGCAAGAATAAACACTATTTATGACTACTATAAGCCTGGCTAGATGGAACTAAAACAGAACTAGAACCAGTATTTAAAAAAATGCTTCAACTGGGAAAATGACATTCATGTTCAGCGCAGTTCTCCTTTAACACAACTCCTGGGAGGACCCTATTGCTATTATAACAAAAATGTTTTTAAAATAGCGTTAAACCTTGTTTAGCATGTGATCGGGCTCTACATGTATGTCAATCAAAGATTAACATAAGGCTGATGGAATGCTTACAGCCAATCAGAAAGCTCTGTTTCTCAGACCCTTTTTATAATACATTTTTATATAGGGGAAAGGGGAAATTGTTTAACCAGAAAAGGCACACTAAGCCAGAGCTTGTTTCCAGGTGCGACCTGGGAGCACAAGGAAGTTAAGTGACTTGCTCAGGGTCACGCAGTATGCAAGTAGAAGCTGTGAAACGCAGGTCTGGTCTGCTGGATGTCACCAGATTTGCAGCTCAGAGCCTTAGACCACCCGCACTATACTGCCTCCAGTATATGATCAATATATGGAAGTTCTAGCAACATGATATAATGATATACCAAATTACCTGACTCAGAACTTTCATTTAAAACAAAAAATAAGTTTCTAGCCCTAACAGCTCCAGAGTTAGCCCAGTTGTAAGAAATGATCTTTCAACTAAACTACGAATTTGCGGAACCTGGGGTTCAGCAGAACAAACTGGTTCAGAGAGGTTGGTCACTAAGGGATTCACTACTGGTTCATGAAGACTAGTCACTGAGAGATTCACATTAGGCATGTGAACCCAAGGATTAGCAAATCACTGCATAGGAGATCCTATTTTAGCAGACCCATCCTTGAGATGCTCCTGCCTCTCCCCTGGCACAGGATCAATTAAAGTCCATTCTTCTGATTTTTCCCTTAAGGTGCAAGATTTGAGAAGGTTGTGATGTACGATCTTGGTAGCTTTTCCACGTTCAGTCTGTATCTGGTAGACTGGGAGATCAGGATACGGAATTGCTATTGTAAGCCACCCCTCCTACCTGTGTTTAGGGGCCTCATGTTAATTAGGAGAAAGGAGGTGGGCACGACCACAGTAGACCATCAAGACAGGCAAAGAAAAGATGGCTCACACCTTTTAGTGGTGGAAAAGGGTTCTGATGCTGGAATGTCACTTGCTGAAGACTGCTGCAGCAGCACCAGGGGTAGACTGGGACCGGACGTCTCAGCTGTGTGTGGGGGGGGAGGGGGGCAACTCAAGTTAGCAGACAGGCAGCATATTTCATTAAGCGGGAGGCCACACTCGATTAAAATTAAATTAATTTATTTTAAAAGCAAAATAACTCCCAGGAGCTGGGGACATGGACTGGAGACAGGCATATAACCATGGCTAACCACCACGGCACATCACTTTGGACCAGACTGGCCGCATAACTGGATCTCACACAGAGCTGAAGGGCTCACAGGTTCGAGCAGCAGCAACAACCACCAGGCTGCAGATCCTTCGAATTACCCACTGCGGCCTACCCTCTCAGCAGCTCAAATTCCTGCACCACTCAGAACAGCTCCAAACTTTCTCAATGGATCAACACAAGACTGCAGCTTCCCTTCATGTTCCTACTCACATCCTGCAACTCAGGGCATGGAGCCCGGGCCCCAGCATCCCAGAGCAGGCTCAACATGGGCCATGCCAGAGGACTCACCTGGCCCACTACTGTCTCCCCACAGGCTGCCTCATACCAGGCAAATGGCAAGCCATACGGGTAAAGGGGCAGGAGGGCTGCTACCACCTCCAAGCCCCACACATCAGGCTGCCACCACTGTAGCATCTCCACCATCACCTGCAGGTCATACCCTAAATGGGAACCAGACCCCTTACCCACCCCAGTGCTGCAGAGCACAAGGCAGGCCTCCTGAATACTCCCCAGGATATGACTCCTGCAAACACGGACCCAGTCCCTAATGGTGCATACCCTGTATACCACCCCCCATTCCTGAGTGGAACACTTTGTCACCGAGTCGCCAAGGCCTGAAATCCTGGACTGGGAGGTGAACCCCTGGCCCACTGTAAACATGTCTCTCTCCTGTCAGCCTCTCCTCCAACTACTCACACCCCAGCCTAAACATCATAGGGCCTGCTAGACTCCACCCAGAGGCAGGTGCATAACCTCCCAGGCCCAAATATGGAAAAAAGAGAGAGGAGAGGGTCACTATAGTAAGCCCTCCCTATGGGGGGGGGGCTTACACTATGATGCAATAGGCATCTGGTTCCCATTTTGAAGCAAGTTTGTGGAATTGCTAAGTTCTTTTCAGTAGGACCCATTCTCCAGTCAGTGATGATGCTGCTTGAGCTTTGGCACCATATGCTGCTTTCTGTCTCTGTTGAGCTTGGCTCATGCGCTCGTCTACAATCTGTCCTGCTTCTTGCATTCTGTGGTGGTGCTCTTGTACCCAGTCTGTGATAAGCAGTTTAGATGAGGTTTATTCTGGGTGGACATCTAGAATCAAGTCCATAGGGAGTCTGCCAGGGTGAGCGAAAATGAGGAACTACAGGGTATAGCCAGTGGAGCAGTGAACCATGTTGTTATATGAGTATGTGAATTCTGGGAGAATGGCGGGCCAATGGACTGGTTAGTGTTCAGGAAGATCTCTTAGCATCCCTATCAGTGTCTGGTTTACCCTTTCACAAAGTCCAATAGACTGAGGATGGTATGCAGTCATTCGTACTTCCTGGCTTCCATACAGAGTGCAAAATTCTCTGAACAACTTGGACTCAAAGGAAGGTCTTTGTTCTGTGAGGATCTTATAGGAATAGGGAGATAGGGAAAGTGATGGAGTCACTTCTGAAGGAAAGAATAGTTGAGTACCTAGAGGTCAGTGGAGCACAGGATCCAAGGCAGCATGGGTTCACAGCGGGAAGGTCATGTCAGACGAATCTAATAGATTTTTTTGACTGGGTGACCAAAGTAGTAGACCAGGGAGGGGCTGTGGACATGGCCTACCTAGACTTTAGCAAGGCATTTGACACAGTCCACACAAAGATTATTAGTCAAATTAACCAGCCTGGGAGTGGGTCCCAGGGTGGTAGCCTAAGTAAACATTGGCTGGACAACAGGACACAGAAGGTAATTGTAAATGGAGTCCACTCTGAAGAAAGGCGGTTACTAGTGGGGTACCGCAGAGGTTCAGTATTGGGTCCAGTCCTTTTAATGTCTTCATCAGTGGCATTGCAGAGGGACTGGAAGGAAAAGTATGCCTTTTGCAGATGACACAAAGATCTGCAACAGGGTTGATACACAAGGAGGCGTGGAAAGGATGAAAAGGGACTTGGCAAGGTTGGAGGAATGGTCAGGCGATGGCAGCTAGGATTCAATGCAAAAAGTGCAAATAATGCACCTGGGAAACAAGAACCAGGGGAAGAATACACAATGGGTGGGGAGGTAGTAACAACAACAAAACAGGAAAGGGACCTGGGGTAATCATATCAGATGACCTTAAGGTTAGCAAGCAATATGAAAGGCAGTAGGGAGGGCTGGGGGTATACTGGGATGCATAGGGAGAGGCATCAGCAGCAGAAAACAGGAATTTGCTATCCCTCTGTACAGACAGTTGGTGAGACCCCATCTGGAATACTGTGTCCAGTTCTGGAGACCCCATCTCTGCAAGGACATAGACAGGATAGAGGCAGTCCAGAGGAGGGAAACTAAAATGGTGCAGGGTCTGCAAGAGAAGCCGTGATGAGGAGAGACTAAAGGAGCTTAATATGTATACCCTTGAGGAAAGAAGGGAGAGGGGACATGATAGAAACTTTCAAGTACCTCAAGGGAATCAACAAAGTCCAAGAGGGTAGCATCTTTCAGAAAAGAGACTTGCAAGAACAAGGGGACACAATTTAAAGATAGAAGGAGGGCAGTTCAGGGCAATGTGAGGAAGTATTATTTCACAGAGAGGGTAGTGGATGCATGGAACAGCCTTCCTGAGGAAGTTGTGAGTCTAAAACTGTGGGAGAATTCAAGAATGCATGGGACAGACATAAAGCAATTCTTGTGGGGGGGGCAGGAAGATATAGGCTGTTGGTTAAATAGGATCTGCGGCCTATCCTGTAGGTAGGGAAATGGGCAGACTAGATGGGCCTAGCAGTCCTTATCTGCCGTCAAAGTCTATGTTTCTATGTTTCTATCCATTGTGTTTCACAAACTGACATGGGAAGACTTCTGCTGTGGTTCGGGCAGTGAGGTCTTTAACAGGTGCTACTACTATGACCTTGAAGTACTGGTCTGTTACTGTCAATACATACATTGTGCTGCTCAGGTTGGATTCCAGCTTGAGGTGGTCTAGAGCAACTAGTTCAAGTGAGGCATGAGATAAGTCCAAGGGAAGCCTGGTAATGAGTCTAAGGGGGAATGGTCCAGGAGGGAGCAGGTCGAGCAATAACAGGGGATAAAATTTTAAAGCAGTAGTGCATAAATTTGGTGAAAATTTTGATCTATACTTTTTTATTTTTTTCTTTTTTCCATATGCAGTTTATTCCTCCGGCAGAGCTGGCAGGTGGCTCTGGCCCCTCCCTTGGAGAGGACTCATCTCTCTGGTGAGGCTTTCCCTATATCCACCCCAACCAGCCATCCCCCATGGGTTACCCCCTCCCGTGACAGGGCCCGTGGCGAGGGGTGCAGTCGTCCCCCCACCCCCCAGAAGCCAACATCTAGATTGCCAGGGTGAGGCACGGGTGCAGCCTGCCATCATGGAGCCTACAGTTCTGATTCCATATTGCTTTTTCTTCTCCTTGGACCCATGCACATGCAATGGGTGGGTGACTGTCTCCACCTCTGCGAAGGCAGTCCTGCGTGAGTCCACTCCTTTCTAGCATCGCGCCTGTGCTGACCCTCAGCCTCCACCTGGTGTCAGTCTACAGTGTGATGCTGAGTCCCCCCACCCCAGAGGAAGGAGAACTGTTGGTGGACACTCAATCCTTCCTCGCCCCGGCTGACCCCTGAGTGACCCGAGTCTGTTCCAGAACCCAGGTTGCTGGCATGCCATGAGGTGAGGCATCCAGCACCTCGGCCCTCTGTGCCACCAGCCAGTCTTTTTTATTCTATTTTAAATTGCCCCTTATCTATTGACTTGTGTGATACCCTTCTTTGCACAATTTGAGTCTACTTTAGTACTTTTTTTACACATTTGAAATAATAAAAGGAGTGCTCCTTTTAACATGGCTTGGGCCAGGTTTTCATTGGTATTCTCAGCTGTTTTTGTACATCAATTGTGTAAAATAACTTCTGTTGTGACTAAAATGAACTATTATGCAACAGGCAGTGCTCCCTGACCTAATGGGACAGTAGGTGTTCAAAAACAGCTGAGAATACTAATGAAAACCTGGCCTCAGCCATATTAATAGGAGCACCTCTTTTATTATTTCAAATGTGGAAAAAAAAATATTGAAGCAGATTCAAAATGGAGAAAGCGCTGGCCTGCTGGTGCAGCAGAAAGATTCACCGCTGCGTCGCCGATGACCCCCATTTGGGAATGGACTCGGGACGTCAGAGGGCCGGCCAGGGAGAGAAGGCTTGAGCATCTGCTGACTGCTTGCTTTCTCTTGGGGGGAGGGTGGGACCAAGAGCCTGGTGCCTGCTGACACCTAGCGGAGGCTGGGAGAGCAGCAGTGTGTCTGGGATCCACTGCCTAAGGGGAGGCATGTCGGACATTGATGTCTGCCTTGACGTTCTGGATGGCATGCCTCCATGGGAGAAACTTGGAGAAAAAATTACGCCCCAGCTGATCGGATGATGGCCTCCTGGACCCCTCGCCACCAGCACTTCCAACCACTGATGGCCACTCCAGCAGCACCCAGGACCATTGGAAGTCCAGTAAAGACATTCCCTTCATAGGAAGGGGACCCGCCCGATGAAGGGATACATCTGGTTATCCTGTCAGTGGCTGCGATGTGGGGCGGTAGGTGGGGGGAGTAATCCGGGGCGAGTGGGGGCCCATGTGAGGACCCAAAGGAGTGATTGGCTGGGGTGCGGGGTAGCAAAAAAAAAAAAAAGGAGAAAGAAGGTTATCACACAAGTCAGAAAATAACATAAAAAGTATAGGTCAAAATGTTCACTATGTTCTCGCAGTGCTGCTTTAACTTGTCTATTAGACTGATTGCCAGCACAAATGAATGTGACCTATCCCTGCACTTGATTTTGTTTTACTGATCTATACTGTCCCATAGTTTGCACCATGCCCTCCACATATTGTATGCTGTGTATAGTTTCCCTTGCTCTGTTATTTCTCTGTACTGCTGTTTGACAGATGTATGAGCCCTGTATTCTTTTATTCTTGTACACTGTTGTGATGACTTCTGTGTTGTATTCTCCCAGGTCATGCCTGAACAATAGGCAAACGTTTTGTCTAGTGCATCGACCTGGTAAATAGAAACTAAATAATAAATATATTTATTTATATTTAACCTCCCTTTGTACCCATGCTAATCTGTCCTTTTGGAAAATAAGTACCACTGTTTCAGGGATCTCATAGGCAGTTCTCTGTTATCTGCTAATTTTGATCACCCCTTTTCCATGTTTTGACAGATGAGAACGGTACCTGTCATCACTGAAAGTTCCACTACTATGCCCCTCTGGCCCTCCTGGTCCATTTAAGTAGCTCAGCGTTGCCTCCACAGCTGCAGCCAGGGAAAGAGCAGTCTCTGGAGACAGTTGGTGTTTAAAGCTCTCTGATGCTACAGTTGAATGTTCCCACACAGCTATCATCACTGCGTTCCTCTGACCCCACCCCAGAACCGTCACACACATCAGTCAGCAATTTTATCCTTAGATATGTCAGCCTCTCCCAGGGTGTGCAGATACTGGCACTCACCTCGCAGAAATTGGCTGTGAAAAGTTAGTTTATATACTTTTGCAACACCCTGGCAAAGGGGTGGTCCCACAAACTGCAAGGGTGTACAAAAGTGACACTAATGCTCACCTCACTAAACAAAACTGGGTATTAAAAATGTTTTAAAATGATTTCTACACACACACACACACACACACACACACACACACACACACACACACACACACACACACACACACACACACACACACACACACACACACACACACCACTGCTCAAAACACATGGAACATGTGTCTACTTACTGGGCTGGTGTTGCTGCACCAGTTATCACCAGTACTGAACTTCAGAATACGCTGACTCCAAAACTGACTATCAGACCTTTAAGGCCTGCACCTTAGGTTCCCTCCTAGGACACGCCTAGAAGTAAACTTCAATGTCTTCTTTTTCCCTTCCCTTCCTGTATTTAAACAAATGAAGTTAGGAAGCAGCCCTGTATAATTCCTAGAAATCCAGTCTACCTTGACAAAAAATGGCCACAGTGCCATCAAGATGACACTGAATAGTGTGCCATGTTTTGCAGACTGAACCGTGTTTAGATTCTCCCCCCCATGTCATGACCCCATCTGGCATGCCAGTTCATGGGCAACAAACGGTCCTTCAATTCCAGCACAAAGTTTGAGTTAGTTCACAACAAACTGATAGGTCACACTGGACCTGTTGAGTTCTTCTCTAGTCCCATGCTTGCCACTCTTAAATGTGCAGTTTTCAGACCCTTTACCTCCCGACTTATCATCTGAAGAAGGGTTTATACCTGGTGCTGCTGGTTGGCTTGGAGATCGTAAGGGGATTTTTTTAAAAGGATGACACCAGCACCTGCAACCACCCACTTGCGTCCTGGCAGCCCTGCGTCTGTTTTCAGAAGTTGCATCCCTTTACGACAAAAAGTCTCAATTTGTAGCAGAAAATGGACGCACTTGTGAGCTGAATCCAGTTTGGACCCACCTGCTTCTGTTTTTGGACACAAACTTTGGATGCTGTTGGGCCAGCTAATAGACAGTCTAGAAGGGCTGGACACATTCCTGCTTTGAAAATGCAAGTAAATGGGAAGGATCATTTTGCAGTTCTTGCCCAGTCTATCCAATAATATGGAAGGTGATCTTTGTGTACTGTGTGCTAAGCAACAGAGGAGCCCTTACGTCACTGAGCCACTGCATGTCTCTGGAGTCAAGAATGGCATGTGCCAATTAAGTGTCACCAGCCCACTGCATGGGCAGGCTTACCAGTGTGATATAATGAAATGGCTGTATGTAGCTGGTACATCTTTGTGTTAGGGCATTTTTGCTGAACTGTTTCCTAGTGGTAACCATGGACACAGTGGTTTTAACCCTCCCATTGTTACTCTGAAGCACAAGCCCCAGCACACAGCATGGAGAGGTCCAGTACTGGCCTAATGGTGTTCTAGCTGTGCTCTTGTGTCTGGATGGAGCCTTTAAGGGCCAGCAGAGAGCCTTATCGGGTAGAGGGGCTTAGGTAAGCCTATAGGACCAAAGTGGCAGGGGCACAAAAAATAGCAAAGGAGACAGGGGTGCAGCAAGGTAGTCACAGTCCTCCCAAGGGCAAGCAACATCTGCCTAAAGGAACTGGAGCTGATGCGAGCAGCAGTGGTGAAGTGTGATCCATTCGTCACCACGGAGCCTGACAGCGATCAATTACTACACTGGTGGGAAATCTCTATAAATTAGTATTTGTTTGCACAGCAAGCTTGTTGGTCCCTGTTTATAAAGTGCGAGGGGCAGACTTGAGGGACCTAGAGTCCCTTCCAACTATAAATAACAATGTAACTTACTATGCTACTATTGTGGCCCCCATGGGACGGGACCAGATCCTGGAGAGTTTGTCCGGCACCAGTCTCAGCCCTACAGAAGTAGAAATTGTTTTCTCTGAATGAGATTGTTTTGGGGGAAGTTAACTTTCATTCCAGAACATTAATCAAGGATCAGCTGGAATACTTACAAGTGTACCTGCTTTAGCAATAGGTGAGCAGGCTTTTCATTGACATGGTAGAGGGGAAATGGGTCAAATTCACCAGCAGTGACATCAACTGAAAAAAAAAAATTTAAACTCAAATAAAAGACAGAATGGCCATGGTTGGGTGGGAGGAAAGAAAGAAAATGGCGGATGAGAGGATAAGAATGGCAGTGATTGGGGAGGAGATACTGAAACAAAACAGAGGGATGAGTGAAAATAAAGAGTGGCAGGAATATGTTGGGGGGATAGAATCCAAAAGACAGACATTAGAAACTAATGATAGAGATTGGTGCAAAGCAGGATATCTGCTTCAGTTTTCAACAGTTGGACAGTCCCCCCACCCCACCCCCGTGGCTATCCTAATTCACTCCATTTCTGATCTGCTTTGAATAGATTATTTGGCTTTCGAAAATGAAGTAAAAACATCCAGGATAAAGAGAGGATGTATTTGATTCCTAAAAAAATGAAGAAGAGAAAATTAAGCAGCATCCAATTCTGCAAATATGGAATGGAAATCAGAAACTGCTGATTTTTTGTCTCACAGGAATGGCAGTTTGCTAAGAATATTTTATAATAACATGGAAACATTGGACCCTCTTACAGGACTGACTTTAAAAATAGAAGCCTGGAAAGTATTTTTGACTTTCAAAAATGTGGAACGACTTCCAAATTTTGATCCATAGAAATTGATGACTTCTGCCCCCCAAACTAACTGAACTTAAACTAGGGACTATTTAAAAATAGATCTGAAGTACTGTAAAGGCAAGCTCCCACACACTTTTGTAGCAGTGTACGTCACCACTGACCCTGAACCCCTGCACCCCTGCACTCACAAAATGAGATCCTCCTCCTCCTCCTCCCTGTCCTACTTCATTACCAAGGCCCCCCTAAATTCTACGTAAGTAAGCACACGTGTCACAGATGCTTAAAAGCCCAGCCGTAGAATGCAGGACTGAAGTGCCACAAGGAACCAGGGGCCTGCCCAGAACTCAGAGCTGTAGTGCCACAGGAACCAGGGGTACTGCCCAGAACTCAGGGCTGTAGTACCACAGGAACCAGAGGTACTGCCCAGAACTCAGGGCTGTAGTACCACAGGGAAATGGGGTCCTGCCAGAACTCAGGGCCAAAGTGCCACAGGGAACCAGAGGCAATGCCCAGAACTCAGGGCTGTAGTGCCACGGGAACCAGGGGTACTGCCCAGAACTCAGGGCTGTAGTATCACAGGGAAATGGGGTCCTGCCAGAACTCAGGGCCAAAGTGCCACAGGGAACCAGAGGCAATGCCCAGAACTCAGGGCTGTAGTGCCATAGGGAACTGGGGCCCTGTCCTGAACTCAGGGCTGAAGTGCCACAGGGAACCAGGGGCCCTGCTGCAGAACTCAGGGACAAAGTGCCACAGGGAACCAGGGGCCCTGCTGCAGAATTCAGGGCTGAAGTGCCACAGTGAACCAGAGCCTTGACCAGAACTCAGGGCTGAAGTACCACAGGGAACCAGGGCCCTGCCCAGAACTCAGGGCTGAAGTGCCACAGGGAACCAGAGGCCCCGCCACAGAATGCAGGGCTGAATTGCCACAGGGACCCAAAGACCCTGTGCAGAAGCTTAGAAGCTCATCCACTAAAGGCAGGGCTCATGTGCCACTGGGAACCAGTGGCCATGCCATAGGATGGGGCCTAGCCACAGAATGCAGAGCTGAAATGCCACAATGACCCAGGGGTCCTGTTACAGAATGGGGCTCAGCTGCAGAATGCAGGGCTCAAGTGCCAAAGGGAACGAGGGTCCCTAGCTTAGAATGGGGCCCATCCACAAAATGCAGGGGTCAAGTGCTGGAGGAAGCCAAGGGCTCTGACATACAATGGGGCCCAGTCACACAATGCAGGGCTGAAACGCCACTGCTAACCAGAGTCCCTGCCCATCAGATCCTTACTTCTTTTGTACAAAGACTGATGATTTTCCCTCACTCATGCTGTGTTTGTGTGACAAATGCTATTGCCAACTGGGGCTATTGTCCACATACGCTATTATCCACAGGAGCTATTGTTCACTGAAGCTACCATCCACTGGTGCTCTTGTCCACAGCACCTGAGCTGAGACCAATAAATTCATTGCATGTGTGGTGTCAGCTTAAATTGGAGACCAAGTCTCTAGCAGTAAAAAGGCTCACACATTCTAAAGGAGCACCCTCCCCATAGTGTTCATTTCATTAACTGCTGGATCGTGTCAATATCAGAACACCCGTTTTGCAGCCCTGCATGAGAGCTCATGTAATTAGTTACCCTGTGCTGCATGCCCAGACATTAAAAACCAGAACAGCCACAAAACAAGAGGCTTAACACAGAAGAGAAAATGAAAAACAAAACACAGCCTGGGTTTCTTCAGATCACTTGAAAAGACATCTTGTGGAACAAGTAAGAAATTGATACTCTTGTCACTGACAATTATTCAAGCTGGCCTTGAAGGAGACAAGCATTGAAGGGGGGATGGGCAAGCAAGGAAGAAACTATCTGAGGAGGAACAGATGTGGATTCCTTGAGGGCTCACCCATGTGCAACTTCTGCTCAGCAGACCTTTGACAATTGAAAACTGGGAATGCTAAGATGAGAAATACCTTGGCACAAGTCTTGTCTCTTCTCCTGACAGGATGTATGGAAGTCTCAATGACCCAGTCCGAAGGCTACCCTGCAACCATCTTCGATAACTGTGGCACGGACCCCCTCCGCTCCAGGGGGAAGATATTGCAGAACTCAGTTGTTTGAAAAGCTTGTATCAGTATTATGATTTTATAAAATGGGTAGGGAAAATTCCACTCCTGATTGGTGGAGAAGGTTCCAAAGGTGTGCGGTTCAGGAATAGTAACTGTACTGCTTTGCCCGTTTCTTCTTCTTCATTTTTATTTTTTTAACAGTAGACTCATTTTAGTCCGTAACATGATTGCTTGTCCTCAGAATTTTACCTATAGGACACCACTGTAAATGAACTCTACTCTATGGTTTTTATCTTGAATAAAATGTAACTGAATTTTATAAGCACAATAAGCCACTGCAGAGCTTGGGTTACTTTTCCTAAAGTGTCTTCCCGGTGGTGGTTGAAGGCACTTGGCACAAGCTCTTCGTGCCACACCGTGCACCTGAGCATGCAGTTCAGGAAGAGTAACCCACACCCTGTCATGGTTTATGGCTTACTTAACAAGCATTTGTCAATGCCGGACGTTCGCTTGCAGGTATTTGCAGTGGTGTTTAGCACGTATGGTGCTTGACCCTAATGCCCTGTGCGATTGCTGGTATTTGCACTACACATTTTCAGCATGACCCTTTTGTTACCCCCACCTCATAAAAGCATTTAAGACCTCTGCTTATGAACAGTACCACTGTTATTTTGTTAATCTGTCCTGAACGTTGATTTCCCATAGCGACCACACCATTCTGCTCCACATGCGCAAAAACACAGTTCGGGCAGGATGTGAAAAATGACAGCTGTAGCATTCATAGGGAGGTGTGAAGGGATGGCAATGTTGAACATCTGGAGTGAAAATACAACAATTTCTTGAACGTACGAGCATACATGGAAACTGCGCAATGAACGCTCATGACGCAGTCATTTTGTGGACTTTTGTCACCAAATTTTCAACATAGGCATTTTGGGACCTCTGCTCATGAACAGGGTCACTGTAATTTTCATAATCTGTCCTGAGCATTGATTTCTCACTCTGACCACACCATTGTACGCTGGATGTGCAAAAACACATTTCAGCAAGGATGTGAAAAATGTTAGCTGTACTGTTCATAAGGAGGTGTGAAAAAATGCCAGTGTTGAAAATCTGGAGTGAAAATATTTCAAATTCTCGAAGTTATGAGTGTGCGTGGAAAGTGCATAACGCACGCCCGTAACACAGTCATTTTTGACATTGTTTCACCAAATTTGCAACATAGGCTTTGGAGATCTCTGCTCATGAACAGTGTCACTGTGATTTTCTTAATGTGTCCCATACATTGAGTTCGCACATCGACCCTGCGCCATGTATGTAGCTACATGGTAGGAAACACGTTTTAGGCAGGATGTGAAAAATGACGCTTATACTGCTCATAAGGAGGTGTGGTAAAATGGTAATGTTGAAAATCTGGAGTGGAAATATTGAAAATTACGCGAAACTTATGGCGTGCATAGGAACTTCTGCTTGCCTAAATAAAACATGATCATTTTTAATTTTTCACCAAATTTTCAATACAGCCATTTAAGACCTCTGCTCATGAACAATGTCACTGTGATTTTCTTAGTGTGTCCCATACATTGAGTTTGCACACCGACTGCACCATTGTGAAAGGCTACATGGGTGGAAACACGCTTTGGGCAGGATGTGAAAATGACAGCTGTACTGCTCATGAGGAGGTGTGGTAAAATGGCAATGTTGAAAATCTGGAGTGAAAATATTGAAAATTCACAAACTTACATGCGTCGGGAACTCGTAATGCACACGCGAAAAGTCATTTTAGGAATTTTTCACCAAATTTTCAACACAGCCATTTTAAGACCTCTGCTTGTGAACAGTGTCACTGTGATTTTCTTAATGTGTCCCATACATTGAGTTTGCACACACCGACTGCGCCATTGTGCTTCCTTAGATGAGAAACACATTTTAGGCAGGATGTGAAAAATGACAGCTGTACTGCTCATGAGGAGGTGTGGTAAAATGGCAATTTTGAAAATCTGGAGTGAAAATATTGAAAATTCGCAAACTTACGAGTGTGCGTAGGAACTGCTCAACGCACACTCATAAAACAGTCATTTTAAGGAATTTTTTCACCAAATTTTCAACATAGCCATTTTAAGACCTCTGCTAATGAACAGTGTCACTGTGATTTTCTTAATGTGTCCCATACATTGATTTCACACACCGACTGCGCCATTGTGCGCTACATGGGCGGAAACATGTTTTGGGTGATATGTGAAAAATGACAGCTGTACTACTCATAAGAAGGTGTGGTAAAATGGCAATGTTGAAAATCTGGAGTGAAAATATTGAAAATTTGTGAACTTACGAGCCTGCGTAGGAACTGCGCAACACACGCTTGTAAAACGGTCATTTTTAGGAATTTTTCCACCAAATTTTCAAAATAGGCTTTTTGAGAGCCCACCTTATGAACGCTGGCAGTGTTGTTTCATTAATCGGGCCTGAAAGGTGATTTCACGCAGTGACTGCGAAATCACCCTTCAGGCCCGAATAACGCCATGACAGTGACATCATTCATGAGAAGGAGTCCCAAAAACCCCATGTTGAAAATTTGGTGCAAAAATTCCAAAAAATGCCTGAGATATGCAACAAAGTTGAAAAAACCCATCTAGCCCATTATACAGCTTACCGGCATTTCCTCAGTTCGCGGTCGGCTTTGAAGAGTGCAGACGTGTTCCCAGTCCACGAAGATCGTTGCGCCGGACTCCGGAGGTAAGTATGGGGTGAGGGGGGTGTGGGGAGGCAGGGTGCACAGTGGGTGGGTGCGGGTTGTGGGAGGGGGGCCATGGGGAGAAGCGCCGTGGGACCGTTTTTAATTTACAGGTTTTTTAAACAAAAAAAGATGACGCGGGATGTTTGCCATGCTGGGGTGGGCTCCCAGCATGCCAGAAGGACGGCTGGGGGGCGTGGAGCCGATGGGGGATTGGGCACCCCCGTTGGCCAAAACAAGGTTTGCCATGCTGGGGTGGGCTCCCAGCGTGGCACCAAAGCTCTGGGGGGGCATGAGGCGCTGCGGGCACACAGCGGTGCGATGCAGGATGTTTGCCACACTGGGGTGGGCTCCCAGTGTGGCAGCAGGGAAAGCTGTTTGGGGGGACGTGGAGCCGACAGGGGATTGGGCACCCCCGTCGGCCAAAACAAGATTTGCCACGCTGGGGTGGGCTCCCAGCATGGCAACAAAGCTTTGGGGGGGGGCATGAGGCACTATGAGCACACAGCGGTGGTTTTCTTTGAAGTGAAGACCACCGCTGTCATACACAGCACCCGCATCCATTGGTGCAGGACCGCCATGCCTGCTCAATGGAGCACTGGATTGCACAGGACAGTCACACCTCCAAACTGTCCTATTCTCCCAAGACGTTCCTTGCGCATGCGCGCAAACGAACGTAAAAACAACAGTGTCTGGAAAATAAACACAAAGCCCAGCCAGCCAGGGTCCATACCTGGTGGGGATAAGGTACTGATTTGGAGAGTGCAGTGAATCTCAGACAGCTTTTGCCACCTCCTGCATGCCTCCCCCAACCGCCTGCCACTCCACTCCACCTTGACTCCACCTACACTAAAGTGACCACATGTTTTTGGATGCTCCAGAAAGATTAGTCCCACTTGGACCTTCTGCCCCTGAAAGACTATGCTGTAACTTTGTGCTACTATGGTGCCATTTTGGGAGTTAAATAAATAAAATATTTCAGTTTCAAAGACTGTGACCACAGCATATGCAAATGTACAACTTAGCTGCATACCACTCCACCACCCTGATTTTGTCTCAAAAGATGTCTGCTGTTCTTCTGAATCTGGCATTTCTGTCACTGGACAGTAGGGATTTCAGCATAAGATAATAGCAAACATTTGTGTTACCTTCTAGCTTTCCTTCAGACAGTGGTTTTCACAATAAGCCAAATGCTGCAGCAGCTTCCTAAGCTGATATTATAATTTTTTGAGAGGTATCTCTAATTCTGATCATTTTTCCCTGATTGTCTTAAGCCTTGTCCTCTGATTTGTGATGCAGACTTTGCAGAGGTATGCTTAGCTGTGGGGGCGTTAACTCGAGGAATTACTAATGTGAGGGCAAACACAGCCAGTGCACTCTAGAGCACTTGTAATGACTTTGATTGGCAAAGCCTTATTTAGGAGCTGCTAACCTTTAAACTGTGGGGTGCTGACAATATAGGATGAGCAGACTGAAGGCTTGTTTACAACATCGACTTTGCAGTGCATCGGTCCATGCGCACAGGTTGATGCGCTGTAAAGTTGACCCTGTAAACACTTCCCAGGGCGCCGTAAGGGCACTTCGGATCCCATTTCTGGTGCAGCTCAGTTGTGGGTACCCATATCGGAGTGAGCGCATTAACTGGTGTTCTAAAACCCTTAATGCACCCACTCTGATGGGCAGCCTTCTGTCCAGAGTGTCTCCCACCATCCTCAGCTGAATTTACAGCTCCTCCTCGGAGTGATCTGCAGCGCTGCAAGAGCGAGCTGTGTAAACGCTTGAGCAGCTGGCATAGCTAGAAGGGAACAGCAGCAAGTGCAAGAGCGCTGTGGCCGTGTAAACATGGCTTAAGACAAAAGGGTGAGGAGCTGGGGGAAAGTGTTGCTGAGGGGGTTAGGAAGTAGGGTTTGGTGGTTTAAAGTAGTGTTGCTCAGATAGTGCTTTTGTGGATCCTACCATCCTCTGTCAGAGGGTGCCCATAGCCTACCTAGGATCCTACCAGAAATCCTAACAAAGACAGATGTAGGATCCGGGGTCAGACAGTGATGGATCCTAGGTCAGATCCAGGGATCCTAGGTCAGATAGTTAGGATCAGGTGTCAGATAGCAATGGATCCTAGGTAGGATCCAGGGATCCTTGGTCAGATCCAGGGATCCTAGGTCAGATAGTTAGGATCTGGTGTCAGATAGCGATGGATCCTAGGTAGGATCCAGGGATCCTTGGTCAGATCCAGGGATCCTAGGTCAGATAGTTAGGATCTGGTGTCAGATAGCGATGGATCCTAGGTAGGATCCATGTATTCTAGGTAGGATCCAGGGATCCTTGGTCAGATCCAGGGATCCTAGGTCAGATAGTCAGGATCTGTGCTGGATCTGTTGGTCTGAACTGTGGATCTGTTGCTAGGATCCACAGGTTCCACAACGTTTGTAGGATCCATGAACTGGATCCTAGAGGGTCAGATCCATGGTCAGATAGCACTGCTATCCTACCACAGCAACTATCTGGCCAAATGGGAGATATCTGTTGGTGCCCTAATTTCTAAGATACTCTCTCAACAAAACTAGTTTAAAGTGCAGGGATGAGAACTTGAGGCATTGAGGATTAATAATTCTTCACTGTATTTTGGTGTGTCTAAAGAATGTAGCAATGTTTAAAGAAAAACTGTCCAAATATGCAGCCCCCCACCACTTAAAGCCCCCCCCCACCGATTAAGCTTTTTGCAAGGAAAAGCCTTTCTTTTAAGTGTTGGAACTTACCTTATTTTAATGTTGTGAAGTCCAGGCGTGTTGAAACTTGGCTTTTTGTAATGTTGTTAAGTCCGGGAGTTGGCAACACGTCGAACGCTTCGCGATTCCATTTAATGTGAAAGTTCGGCGTGACATGTTGCCAACTCCCAAACTTAAGAACATTAAAATAAAGTAAGTCCCAACACTTAAAACAAAGGCTTTTCCATGCGAAAAGCTTAATGGGGGGGTGAAGATTTAGAGGGTTGGGGAGCTGCATATTTGGACAGTTTTACTGTAAGACTTCATGCCGAAAATTAGCAGCTGGGACCCAGAATTACCCATTACATATTATCAAATGAGATTCAGCACTAACAGCAAAACTGGCAGCTGTCAGTGGCTAAAGGCACTCATGGGAATATGGCAGCAGGAAGCTCTGTTCAATCTGTCTGTAACACACCTCACTTTGCCTTAGTAACCTTATTCACCCACTTCTTTATATATATATATATATATATATATATATATATATATATATGGCACACTATCAGTCAGTAAAACCCACAACAAAGTGTTGGGGAAGAGGTGCACTATCAGTCAGTGAAACCCACTGAGGAGTGTTGGGGGAGCCAGAGATTCTCTCTATCAGTCAGTGAAACCTACTGTAGAGAGTATTGGGGGTAGGTGGTTTCTACAAGCATGGGGCATCCACTGCAACGAGTGTTGGGGGAGGGTGCTCTATATTAGTCGGGGATGCCCACCACAGAGTGCTGTAGGCACTCTCTCTACAAGCCAGTGGCACTCACTGCAGAGTACTAGAGGGAAGGGGTGCTGTCTTACAGTTGACACCCACTGCAGTACTGTTGGTGGATGGTGCTCACTACCAGTCTGTGACACCCACTGCAGACAGTGTTGGGGGGGTACTCTCTACCAGTCACTGACAACCACTGCAGACAGTGTTGGGGGAGGTGCTCTCTACCAGTCACTGACAACCACTGCAGACAGTGTTGGAGGAGGTGCTCTCTACCAGTCACTGACAACCAATGCAGACAATGTTGGGGGAGGTACTCTCTACCAGTCACTGACAACCAATGCAAACAGTGTTGGGGAGGTCCTCTCTACCAGACACTGACAACCAATGCAAACAGTGTTGGGGAGGTCCTCTCTACCAGACACTGACAACCAATGCATACAATGTTGGGGGAGGTACTCTACCAGTCACTGACAACCAATGCAGACAGTGCTAGGGAAGTACTCTCTACCAGACACTGACAACTAATGCAGACAGTGTTGGGGGATGTGCTCTCTAAGAGTCATTGACAAACAGTGCAGACAGTGTGATGGGAGGTGTTCTCTACCAGCCACTGACAACCAATGCAGACAGTGTTAGGGAGGTACTCTGTACAGGACACTGATAACCAATGCAGACAGCGTTGGGGGAGGTGTTCTCTACCAGTCACTGACAACCAATGCAGACAGTGTTGGGGAGGTACTCTCTACCAGTCACTGACAACCAATGCAGACAGTGTTGGGGCAGGTAGTCTCTACCAGTCACTGACAACCAGTGTAGACAGTGTTAGGGAGGTACTCTGTACCAGACACTGATAACCAATGCAGACAGTGTTGGGGGAGGTACTCTCTACCAGTCACTGACAACCAATGCAGACAGTGTTGGGGAAGGTACTCTCTACCAGTCACTGACAACCAATGCAGATAGTGTTAGGGAGGTACTCTGTATCAGACACTGACAACCAATGCAGACAGTGTTGGGGGAGGTGCTCTCTACCAGTCATTGACAAACAGTGCAGACAGTGTTGGGGGAGGTGCTCTCTACCAGTCACTTACAACCAATGCAAAGAGTGTTGGGGGAGGTACTCTCTACCAGTCACTGACAACCAATTCAGACAGTGTTGGGGTAGCTACTCTCTACCAGTCACTGACAACCAATGAAGAGAGTGTTGGGGGAGATGCTCTCACTACCAGTCAGTGACACCCACTGCAGAAAATGTGAAGGGGCTGCTCTCTTCCAGTCTGTGGCATTCACTACAGACAGTGTTGGGGGAGGTGCTCTCTACCAGTCACTGACAACCAATGAAGAGAGTGTTGGGGGAAGATGCTCTTAGCAGCGAGTGACACCCACTTCAGAGAGTGTGTTGGGGAAAGGGCTCTATACCAGCCAGTGACACCTATTGCAGAGAGTGCTGGGGAGGGGGGGTAGGTGGAAGGGCACAAGTAGAAGGGGAAGGTACGCACAGAGCCTTCCTTAGGCATATTCAGTCCCAAGGATTGCTGGGACCCCCTAATTAGATGGGGCCCCAGCTGGCTACAGTGCATGTCATCATGTTTCAAATTTAAATATATATACAGTTTTATTTTAATATTTATTTTCACCAAAGTACTGATCTATAGCAGTGTGGAGTTAGAACAGTAAATATGAATAGAAAAGGGGATTTGGTTGTGATGGTAATGTGTGTCTTCTGCAGCTGTGACAGCCAGGTTGCAATAGAGGAGATCTGCCACTTTATAAGTAGGTACCTGGCCCTCTGAGGCATTTGAGACCAAAGTTCTGCTGCGGGTTGGTACCACTTCTGTGAAAGCACTTATTTATTTTTGTGGCAATATCTGTGCAGCCATTGGCTAATATATCATATCATGACGCCATTGATGACAAGACACTAGCCACTTTGGCTTTAGGACAAATAAACAAATAAAGAGGGGAACTGAGACAGGAATTGTAGTAAACTGGCATTTTGCAGATGAGTATCACCCCAAATGATGAACTGTGAAACATCACGTAAGTTCTGAGACCCAGCCTGAATTCAGGGACCAATTCTGTGGTTGTATACTGCTGAATTTGGAGGGAGCTGTCATCTCTAGGAACGGGGACTGCCCCATGCAGTTCCATATGTAAAGGAGTTGGAGGAGTAGAAAGTCCCATACAAAGTCATAAAACAGGTGGCTGAGTTCTTGCGAGTTTTAAGCTCTTGGTTACAGTGACACTTTACAGCTTGGACAGAAATGCCTATTTCAGTCTCAAAGTTCACACTGGTTAAGTTGTCATAGATGCTGGAACATCCTTAAAAGTGTGTGTGTGTGTGTGTGTGTATATATGTGTGTTGGGGGGGCCCTATAATAATTACAAAAGTGATCATGACTGCTTCCCTTCTTACCTTGCAGGCATTAAAGAGGCACTTTGAATGCTCATGGGCAAAAGTGTGTGTGTGTATGGGGGGGGGTGCTGCCCCCTCCCCCATAGGTTCCAGCACCTATGTCCAATGCTGATTCTCTGACACCAGTTTTTAATGTTTGAAAAGAGTGTCAGTCCCCTACCCCCATAGAGTGGTCCAATTAATTTTTAGGCTGTTAATTTTCGGGCTGTTTCTATATTCCACAGACCTTTTCTGCTTCCACCAGGCTTGTCTTCCTCATTCCCCAATTCTGCTCTCTCTGTCTCCAAGGCCAGTCTACTCCCCCATTCTACAACACAGCCCCACTTTATCAGTCTCCTGAAACACTTTCTAATCCCCCAACACATACCTACTTCTCAGACTTATCCATCTGCAACCCAATCATTCTTAAACTGCACTCTGATTACTTACCACCCCACACCTACTATACAACCCTCCACCCACCTCTTCAGAGCTGCCACACAGTCCATCTGTAACCATCTGCTAACATCAATACTTACAGCTGTCCTCCTCCTCTGTGAAAAGGCTGATGATGTAACAGGCATAAACGAACCCCACCAGCTGTAAGAAAAAGAGAGAGAGTGTGAGAGAGAGAAAGAGACAAAAGATTGTGGACTGACCTGCGTTCTTAGAGTAAAAGGTTTTCCTCCCCCACTGAAGGCCTACATAGGGCTGGCACTTATTTATTTATTTAGTGTTTATTAACCAGGTAGGGTGCACTAGACAAGCACGTTCCTATTTTCAGGCACGGCCTGGGACAGCACAACCAGTAAAACATAGAAACATAGAAACTGATGGCAGATAAGGACCACTAGGCCCATCCAGCCTGCCCATTTCCCCTGCCTACTGTAAAAGTCGCAGACCCTACTTGATCTCCGGCTTTACCTCCTCGTTCCTACTGCTAGGGTTCCCCTATACCTGTCCCATGCATGGTTGAATTCCCCCACTGCATTTGCCCTCACCACCTGCGTTGGGAGTCTATTCCATGCATCCACCACCCTTTCCATGAAGAAGTATTTCCTCATGCTACCCGTTAGTCTAACCCCTTCCAAACTCACGTCATGCCCCCTCATCCCTGGACATCTTCTTTTCTGAAAGATGCTACCCTCCAGTACCCTATTTATGCCCTTTAGATATTTGTAGGTTTCTATCATATCTCTCCCCTGTCTGTCTTCTCCTCCAGGGTATACATATTGAGGTCTCCCAGTCTCTCCTCATATGACTTTTTGTGCAGGCCCTGCACCATCTTTGTTGTCTTTGTGAAACGATACAACGTATGATAATGACAACTTCATAAAATATTACAGCAGAGCAAAGTACAAGATGCTGATATGTATGCAGTCTACAACAGCCAATGAACAAAAATAAGAAGTGCTGGAGTATTATACTCATAAGCAAATCATTAGTCATTGTTCTCAGACTAGGAACAGCAGCATACTGCCAGCTGCTCTAGGTAGGAACAGTACTGGTTTCTGAAGATGCTGTTAACAGGACAGAGCCTGACATTGGCAAGTATGGTGTTCCATAGTTTAGGGGCAGAAACTAAGAAGGTTATCTCACCTAGTTTGGTCCTGGACCTAGGTATGACTAGGGGGTCAAGATCAGATTATCTAAGTGGATAAGCATTTCAATAGGGCGCTAGGAGAGGGTCAAGTGACAGAAGAACCTGATTGTAAAACATGCAACCTGTGACACCACCCAGGGAGAGATCACGTTGGGCAGAAGGGGGGAGGCAGCCTAGTTTAGAATAAAGTGTGCAGTGATGGGCTAGTCGATTACTTGCAAGGGCAAAATGGCAAACATTATTATATACCACATCCCACTTATGTAGCATAATGTTCGAGGTTTCAAAAAAGACAACAGACCATAGAATAGTTTAGGGAGCAAAATACTCTGGGCTATGGCAATACAGGCACTGGGAGAGAGGCTTTGACTGGCTCAGTAGGCAAGGCCAAGTCTGACATTGACAGTCTTACAGGTAGATGCCACGTGAAGAGAAAAATCAAGGGAGGTCTGATACTCACCCTGCAAGATCTAAACAAACTTGGCAGAGGGCAAGAACACACACACACACTGGGGAATCCTGTTTAGAATATCAAGGAATATACCTAGGTGTGACGAGGGTATCTGCAGTTTTTTGTAAAAAAGGGAACATGGTGTGCAGGGTCTGTCATAACCGGAAAGACAATTGCTATGTTTACATGCACCTGAACATGGTTACTTGGTAATCGTTGCCAGGTTTGGGGTTGTGATCCGAATCTGTTTATATGCAGCACTAAATTCGATCACTGAGGGACCAAATACTCGGCAATCGAGTTATGTGGTGCGTGTAAATTGGCAGAATGAGCAAAGAGAAAAACTAATATTTGCCATTCCACATGCGTGAAGGATCGATACAGTGCACCAATCCAGTTTACAAGTTACCAATTACCAAAACAGGGAATTGATTGACTTGTATCACAGGACTTCAACCGGATAACAGTTAGGTTCCGGAATCATTAATAGTGGTGTTTACATGCACCAAATACTTGATTACTGAGTAACTGATTACTCTGTAAATGAGCTAAATGGTGCATGTTCACTAGGTTTACTAAGTTTACTAGGTAAGCTGGACATAAGAAGGCAATAGACCCATCGAGAATGTCCCCCACACAAGTGGAAAAATAATACCATTTTATTTTGCAAATAGTAATGTCTATCCAACGCTGTTTTAAAGTTGTTCAAGGTTGTAAGGTCGACAATGGTTTGTGGAAGACTGTTCCATGCTTTGATAGTCCTTAAGGTAAAATAGTTGTCTCTTTTATTAGTAGTGGCCCGTGGGATAACACGTTTTTTGTTGTGGGACCTTAAATTACCTCTAGTGTTACTATAACTGATCTCACAAGCAACTATTAAATCAGGGGATTAAAGTATTTTATAAAGTAAAAGTAAATCACCCCTCTGCCATCTAAACTAGAGGGGATGGAGACCAGTGGCCAATAGCCTATCCTGATGGGGTAAATTTTTCAGCCTCGGAATAAGTTTAGTTATGGACCTTTGAACACTCTAATCTATTAAAATCCTGAACAAGGTAAGGTGGCCAAGCCTGGGACCCACAATAAGGAATCCCATGAACAGGGTAAATGAAAAAGCTTTCTCAAATGTGCACCCCTGTAAGTGTCAGCTGTCTTTAGATATACATGTGTGAAACCTTGACACAGAAAGTGATGTCACAGATGGAGAAACTGAGTGTTGTCAAGCACAGCTTCCCCCAAGCACGGTATCACTTTTTATCTCAAGGTTCCGTATAATAGGTGCTTCCTAGAAACAATATAGCGCTGACATAGACATGGCTATATGTGGACTGCTGGCCCCAGCAGGTTTGTGCAATGCCTCGTTCAAAACAGCTTTTCATGGTTTTTCAGACTCAGGGATGCTGCTCACACATAAACCCCTTTAAATTTCTGTTGATTCCTTTATTCTTGACCTTTATCCATCACCATTTTATTTAATTTTTTTACAATTTGTTTGTTACTCAGGATAGCCCAGCTGAGATGCAGCATCTTATTTCCAATAGGGTCCTGATGCTACCCATTTTCACAGCTGGGTGGACTGAAGCACTGGGACGTTAAACAGCTGCTGATGCCTCAAACAAAACTTTGAAAAATGTAACAGATACAGTTCATCTTGCATTCTATATGTAGCCTAGAGGTTAGAGGAACGAGGTGTGAACAAGCTTGATACATCCAGCAGACCAGACCTGAGTTTGATTCTCACAACCTCCACTTGCATGCTGTGTAACTCTAAACAAATCACTTAACAGCCCAGTGCTCCCAGGTTGCCCCCGAAAACAGGCACTTGTGCCTAGTGGGCCTTACCTGGTTACCAAAGACTAAAATAAATGTGTTATAGATGTCTCCTCCACGTTATTTATTACTGAGGAAATTTGCATGCGTACCTGATCTTTGTAGTACCTCAGAGTTTATCTGCCTCTACAGCTTATCCCTACTTCAAGTCTTAATCCTCTACAGTGACATAACAATTTGTTGCCATGGGAGTAGTTGTGATGTTACTAGCAGAGTATTATGACCTCAGGTAGGGAGAAAGTAACTGAAATGGATGACCTCTTCAGGAGCAAAGATCCTGTTTTCATGCAAATTACCTCAGTAACAAATAATGGGGAGGAGGAATACAGAACTAATGTGAAATACAAGCTGAACTGTGTCTAAAATATTATGTTTTGTTCTCCTGAAGACATCTGCTGCTCTTTAAATGACTGGCCCGAGGTTGCAAAGTAAGTATTTGGCTCTGTTTATGTTTGAACCTGTGACTTCCCAGTTCCCATACCCCAGTGCTCTAAGTACCAGACCACACTGGCTGCTAGATGACTTATCCCATTTTCCCAGCACCCTATTTTCTGCTGAACGAATGTCATCTCCCCTGGCCACCTTCTCAAGCTGCCCATAAGACCACTTCCTCACAGCTTTCCTCCTGTAGTTGCGTTCCCACTCCCCCATTCCATTCAGGATATGGCAAAACCATAGAGAAAGTGATATCTAGTGGCCAGTCATATGGGTAACCTGCTGTAAGACCCACCTCCATGTCATGCCCTGGAAACACAAGGGGGTGACTGTAGAGCAGTACAACTCATCATCCCTAACCAGGGGTGGACAGTGTCTCCTGATCAGTCCACTTCTGCTGGCCTGTGGCAATGACCAAGGCTCAGGGCATGATGTTGGGTCACTAGCATGGCCAGCAACTCCACAGTCACTGTGAATTCAGGGCAGAACAGTTCACACTGTCCTGTCATAGCCCTACACTGCTGCCTCAAGCTGTGAAAGCAGTAGAGAGCCTCTGTCCCACCCCAAACCCAGGCATGAGTTTAACCATATTGCAAGTACTCTTGGATTTTCTGTCTCAGGCAATGCACCCTCCAGAATGACAAGGAATCTTAAACTTCGTCTCTTTCCACAGAGGAAGAGTCTCTTCGAGTCACAGTTCTCAGAATGATTAATTCCTGTGCTGATTTGACAATTTGCATTTCAAGGCACACTGTCTCTCACGTTGTGTCCCTGCACTGACTGAGAGTGCAGCCCTGCACTAATGTTCTCAGCAAATGTTTTTCCAGAATTTAATTATCTTCCATGGAGGAAGCCCCCCTCCCCCTCTAGTTTCTTTAACCACATCAGCGTATATTGTTTTTCTAACAAGCATTGGAGGGTGCCAAACCGTGACTCTGATTGTATTGTGCAGGTGATAAATGAGACAGTCCTTCTATGTTTGATACGGACAAGAAGGTAGACAAAGGCAGAAGTAATGAGCTTTCTGTAGAGGGCTTCAACAACAGAGTCCAGGGGGAATGGATTTCTCATGCCCAGATTTGGCGTGAAGCATAGCTGCAGCTTTTTTCCTTTTGCTGAAATTATGTTTTATTGTGTTATTTTTTTATTATTCAATTTTTCCCAATTTTTTTTCTGTCATCATTTGTTTATGTCCTTCTCTCCATTAGCTGCCTTCTGCTCCCCAGCTCATCCATCCCAATCACACCACCATCTCCAGGTCTTACCTGGCTTCGACACTCTCCCACGGGTTGCCCCCCCCCATAACAGCATCTGGGCCCAGTCAGTGGTGGGGACCTGCTGGAGAGTGTCTTCCTTCTGATGGGGTGTTTTTTTTCTGTTTCCTTCCTTGAGCTCCCCAACTCCCCGACATCTGGGCCATGCCCCATCTCTCCTCACATACTCTACCACACCTCTGTGGAAGAGGCAAGCTCCCTGGCTCACCACAGGGATCACTATTGTGGCAGAATCCGATGACATCCCTCCCCTGGTTGGCAGCCCTGCCCCATGGCTGCGCTTCCCCAGCCACTGGGACACCCGGCCAGCTTTCCAAATTCATCCTAAACCCAAGTCTCCATCATGAGTGTGCACAGCACTACCCCTGCGCCATCGGTGGCCCTTTTTCCATGTTTTTTACAATGGCACAGCCATCTCTTACTCCAACAATCAGGGTCACAATGGCTGTTCATCTCCCAGCCAGCAGGCAAGTGAGTGACTTCACAGCTGATGCTAATTCTGGTCTTTTTTTGCCAATGTATATTTTTATTAACATTTTAATAAAACACAGTGCAGATCATTGGAATCAGACAGCATTTGGTACACAGGCAACCAACAGCTTATGTGATAAATAATAAACTCCCAGGAGCCCCCTTCCCCTTGCTGGTACAGCGGTGGGGATGTGGCGGTCCCATCCTTACTTCCTCTTCTGTTATGCCATCCTTGATGTTTATGTAGGCTGGAAATGTCAGGAGGGATAGTATCGAGCCTTTAGCCTTTGATAAAGGATGTGTTAGTATCCGAAACGCATCAGGGTTTTTAGGCCTCCAACATTTTGGCATGTAAATAAACTTTTTTAATGACCAGTGCCCTTGGTATGTGTGGTTGTGTGTGCTCTGCCTTTCTGAGTTTTTTCTTATAGTATCTAGCTTGTTCATCTTTTGTCCTTCCACTTCCACTCCCATAAAAACCTTTCCTAATTCTTCTTCTTCTTGATTGGCCAGCAGGGTTTGGGGGATATCTGGGGAGAACACACCCTCAGCCCCCCCCCAAGAGTCATATGCCTCACCGCAACAATACACTTGTCCCAGTCAAGTCCAGTGTAGGATTCTGGGGCGTGTTCATGAACTCCAATCTCATATTTAGCAGTGCAATGTTCTGCCCTTGTGCCGCTGAACCAGCCCACAATTATATATTTTTTTTGTGCCAAAAATTAGATTTTAAAATATTTGCAGACAGAGCACATGGGGCAGTTGAATCATGACTGATTGTTGGAATGAATTACAGTGGGGTAAAGTATATACAAAAAAATGATCTTTGTAATCTTGCAGGCAAACAAGGTGGCAATTTTGCATCAGCAACATCCTATACACATCTGTTGACAACCTCATAAGTATCGTTTCTATGAACTGGTCAAGATACTGGACTTTCTCCAGCTCTTTTTGGACTGTGCCCAGGGACCTTTTAAGATGAACCAGAACTATGAGAAATGAGTGCTGAAGCTGGCCCGCCGGCGCAGCGGTTGGATTTCCGCTTGCGACACTGGCGACCTGGGTTCGGGAACGAGCTCAGGTCGTCGGAGGGCCGGCCGGGGGAGAAGGGATTGCGCATCCCACGACTGCTCTCCTTCTCCGGGGGGAGGGCGCGGGATGCCACCGATGCATGGGGACACCTGGTGGAGGCCAGGAGTACCTCAGCATATGGGGCAAAAGACTTCCAAGGGGCGGGACGGACGCTGGCGTCATTGCACGTTCCTGCCCCTCTATGGGGGAGAAAACTCAGCCCGCCTCTCGCCGCCTACGTAATGCCCGCCCCTCAGGCTGCAATCGGCTCCCCAGGCTGACTCCCGCCCTATCCCATTGTTCGTGGCACCCAAATAGAGGGGATGGGTGCCACGTCCCCGCTCTGGGGGGTAATCCAGGGGGTCCCGGGAGTACGGCTCATGTGGGGATGCCGCAGCAGAGGGGTCCGTGACCGGGTGGATAAGCTGGCGGAGAGAGGAGGAGGGCACAGAAAAAAAAAATTAAAAAAAAAAAAAGAAATGAGTGCTGAGGGACATTCATCGGAATCTGTAGTTGTGGCCCTTTTGTAAATATAGGGCTACAGTGCTCTCCACACTTTGCTTTCTTAGAAAGTCTTTGGGGTGCTGCCATTTCAATGCTCCAATATCCCTGCACAGCTAGCTGATCGGACTGTATTTGGAGGGAGCTCTGATACTAGCTGCCTCAGTCTGACCATTCTGCTGTACCATAACGCATCTGCAATGCTAAGATCCTGATGACATCAAGGGCACATCAGAAATACTACAGTATGTCTTCAGTCATGTCTTTTACTTCCAACAGCTACATAGTACGTTAAGTGACATTCCTTTTTCCCCTTTAATAATATTTTATTGGTTTTAAGAATTAAAACCACAAATACAATACATAGTAGGAACGTTACACAGGAAAAAAAACATTTTTTCAGTACAAATGTAACTACAGTATGTGCATAACATGCATCTACTATTAAAGCTTGACTAGGACTAATATCGAAAATAGCTCAACAGGTAAAGACACATGAAGAAACATGCAATTAAGTCACTTCAGTGAATTTAATAAAAGGACTCCGTATTAGGTCACATAAAGCAATAATATCAGCTGCAAGGTAGCTTACCCTTTCGTTGAATGCTACAGAGTCCATATATTACATCCAGTCTTGAATTTATGGTAAAAAGCTAGTTCTCTGATGTGATATGATTAGTATCTTTAGATCTAGGTACTCAGCGAGGACCTAATATTGGTAATGCTTAGGCAAAGGTGAGAGTGTCGAACAGTCCCCAAGTATACATACTAAAGGGTCAGAGGTGACTTGAAAGTTCATTAATCTTGAGCATAGCGTACATACTTTGTCCCAAGTTCCTTTCAGATGACAGCAGGTTAATAGAATATGGGATAAGCTAGCATTAGGTGCAACTTTTTACATCTACATAAACAGTAACTGTTGGAGATGTAGGACATTCCTTTTTTTTTTTTTTTAAAAAAACACCCTCTATTGACAATAGTCATAGTGAATCAGTGTACAGAGTATGCATAGTGCCCCATTCAGCACTATTAGCAGTAACATCCCACCCCACCACAGCACCATGTGCTCCAACCGCCCACCTCATCATATGGAAATGAGCTCTGATATCCACCTCATCACAGCACTGTGGACTCTAATAACCCACTATCTAGTACCCTGAGCTCACACATCCCACACCCTCCATCACAACTTTATGAGCGCTAGCATTTGACTCATTTTGGCTGAGTGAGCTCTTAACATCCTACACCATCAAAATACCATGTGCTAGAACATCCCAACCCATCATAGTACTGTAAGTTATAACATCCGATCCCATCGTAGTGCCATGAGCTCTGAATCCCACCCCATCATAGTGCCATCAGTTCTAACATCCCACCTCATCATAGTGCCATGAGCTCTAACATCCCATCCTATAAGCCCTAACATCCCATCCCACCATAGTGCCATGAGCTCTAAAATCCCACCTCATCATAGTGCTATACTCTAATAACCCACTTTATCACAATACCATGAACCCTAGCATCCTACCCTGTAAAACACCATGTATGCTAATCTCAGCCCATCATAGCACCATAGGCTCTAGCATCCACCCCTATCATGGTTCCATAAGCTCTAATATTCCAGACCATCACAGCACCATGTGCTCTAACATTCCGTCCCACCCCCTCACAGTAGCATGAGCTCTAACATACATCCCCATAACAGTACCACGAGCTCTAACATCCCAATGTACAAAACTAAAGTGCAAACAGCAATAACGGGAGTTGGAGTATGAACCGCACCACAGCCCAGTGTAATGGTAATGCCAGATTGAAAACATTAGTGCATTAATATTAGGAATCATAAACTGACCCCAGGAGAAGGACCATAGCTGAGAAGGAAAGGGGAACCAGGGACAGGTCAGGCAGGGGGCTGACAAGAGCAAGAGAGGGAGGGCAGGAGTTTAAGGTGGTGACTAAGGAAAGTGGAGAAGGAGGAGAGACAGATGGAGGGGGGGAGGAGGTTTCAGAGAGACAAGGAGGAAGAGTCATCTATAGAAGATATATGAAATAAGAGCTGAATTGAGTCTAAATATTGTATTTTCCAATGTTTTCCTGGAGGCGTCAAGAACTCTTCAACAAAAGGTCCTTGAGGTGGCATGTTAGTGGTGCCAGAGATGACATGGGTGACCACTGACCATGCAGCATTGGGCACCTCCTCCTTGTATAACCACAGCATGTTCACTCAAGTGAGTGGGGTGGGCAGAACAATGGAAATGTGGCCCGATAGAAGGGTCTGGATGCCAGCCTCCATGCATGCACCTACACACCACCAGATCCTCTACAGTGCTGCTGTCACTTCCGCAGCCTTGGTCCCAGGAACAAGACACTTCTCTCCCCTCAAGTATTAGCAGAGGAGGGTTTCAGGAGTGGGATAAACCTGGACTATAGGACCAAGGACATCTTGTGAAGCCTGGTGGCATGCAGCAGCTGTTCAGGTGGGAGCTTGACTAGCAGCAGAAGTGACTGCGCACAATAAAGGAGTGGGGTAATTGGGGGCTGAGGAGAGGAGCCAAAAAAATAAATGAACTGATGTTAGCCCTATCAGCTGATTTATTGATGGACTAAGTGCTGGGAGTTTACCTTTCCCTGGTGGCTATGTTTAAACCAAGGATTCTGCTGGAAGCTTTAGGAAGAAAAGCTCTGGGACTAAACTGATTGAGCAGCCATTTTTTGGGGAAATAAAAAGACATTCAGAATGCTAATAGGTAGCATGCTGGACAGGCAGTTTGCAAGAAGAACAGAGTGTAATATTAATAAAGGATGCAAAAAGAGCAGCGTGTAACACAGAGACCTAGAACATAGAATCTGATGGCAGATAAGGACTGCTTGGCCCACCTAATCTGACCAGTTTGTCTCTGCTGTACTGTCACCGCAAAACCTACCTGACCTTCGGCTACTCCCCCACTGACTTTTCTACTAAGATTTCTTTGTGCCTATCCCATACATGCTTGAAGCCTACCACTGTTTTCACACACATCACACCCACTGGTAGACTGTTCCAGGCATCCACAACTCTTTGAGTGAAGAAGCATTTCCTCAGAGCCCTCTCAAACGTCCCCTTCCAGATTCATTACGTGACCTCTTGTCCTAGAACACCTTCTCCTCTGAAAAATACTCCTGTACCTTGTTCAACCCCTTGAGGTACTTATGGGTCTCTGTCACATTTCCCCTTTCCCTCCTCTCTTCCAGGGTGTACATATTGAGATCCCGCAGTCTTTCCTTATAGTGCTATTGATGCAACCTCTTAGTTACTCTCCTGTGGACAGTCTTTTTATTTATTTATTGAACCTCGGAATTAAGGTCTTTGAGCCAGGGGCTCTTTTACAAAGGCTGCAGGTCAACAAAGAATTATACGGAGGAAGAATATCAGGCACGAGTACATTGGGTACAAATAAGCTGGTTGGGTGAGGTACAATAAACCTTGGAGTCGTTTGAAAATAAACCTAGTACATACAATACATAATAATACTGATATTAAGTGCTAGGGTTAAAAATACATAATAATACTGATCTTAAGTGCTAGGGTTAAAAAGGTAACCAGAAGTTGGTAGAAGGTGGGTTTACAGGCAGAGAAAGCCAGTTAAAAGCAAACTAGAATAGTGATGAGTTATGAGGCATTGTGGGCCAATAGTTGGAGGAAGAAAAGAAGAAGAAAGAGCAGTCGAGGAGGTTGACTCTAGAAAGCAGATAATAGTGGTGATTTTCCAGGTTATAGTGTGGGAAATGTTGCAGATGACCGTGGACTCAGTGGTGACACAGAATAGCAGTCCAAGAGGATGTTGTCATTAAAATGGCAGGATAGGTATAAGCAGAGGGCACCAGGGTTAAGTGGGGCAGTCACAGCTGCTACGGTTGGCTAGGTGCTGTCAGAGACAGTTTTTTGAAAGGGAGTAGATTAAAGGTGTGCAGGGAGGTTGTTAAACAAGCTAGGTGCTCTGTACATAAATGCTCTTCGTCCTTGAGATGTCCGGCATAAAGGTACCTGAAAAGTTGGGTTGGGCACACTTCTCATGCAGCACATGTTAGTGTGGGCCCTGTTGAGGAGCTGCTGGGTAGACGGGGGGGGGCTAACCCTAAAGAGGTATTTTTGGCAGTAAGACAGGTGTGATAGGAGATTCTGCTCTGGAGGTTGAGCCAATTTGACTGCGCGTATAGGTCACAGGTATGTGTGTACCTATTAGCACCAGTAACTAACTTGCAAGCTTTGTTAAGAGTAACCCCTAACCTTCTGAGGGCAGTGTTGGTGGCAGCACCATAAAATACAATGCCATAATCAATGACAGACAGTATGGAGCAAGTCACTGCGAGGCATAGTGCCTCTTGGGTCATACAGTGCCGATGTCTATAAAGGAAGCCTAGCCTGATATTAGCAGTTTTAGAGATGCTAATAATGTGTTCTTGATAGGAGAGAGTACTATCTAGGGTGATGCCAAGGTACTTAAAACTAGTTTCCTGCTCAAGCTGTGTACCAATATTGTTGGAGATGGATAGTTGGGCTCTTTTAAACTTGTTATGAGTCCCAGCAAAGACCATCGCTTTGGTCTTTTTATAGTTCATAATTAATCTTTGCTCAGCAAACCTGGCTTTACCCTGTCTAGGTCCTTTCTGAGATGTGATCTCCAGAACTGGACACGGTACTCCAAGTGGGGTCTCACTAATGACTGATACAGTGGCAACACCACCTCTCTTCTTCTGCTGGTGAATCCCCACCCTATGCACCCCAGCATCCCACCGGTCCCACCTACTGCCTTGTCGCACTGCCCAGCCACCTTGAGGTCATCATATATGATAACCCCAAGGTCTCTTTCCTGATTTATGAATGGCAATACCTCCCTACAAGTTTTATAACTTGCCCCTGGGTTTCTGTGCCCTAGGTGCATTATTCTGCATGTTTCTGCAATGAAACCCAGCTGCCATACCCTCGACCACTCCTTAAGTTCTCAGGTCTCTAGTCATTTTCTCCACCCCCTCCAGAGTATCTACCCTATTGCAGATTTTGGTGTCATCTGTAAAGAGGCATATCTTCCCTTGCAGCTCTTTGGCAGTGTCACTTATGAATACATTGAAGAGGACTGGTCCCAGCACTGAGCCCTGAGGTACTCCACTGGTCACTCTCCCTTTAATACAGTGAGTACCATATACCACCACTTTCTGTCACCTATCTATCGACCAGTTCCTTACCTAGATTGCCACCTTGGGTCCTACCTCTAATCTTCCCAGTTTACTTATGAGCCTCCTATGTGATACAGTGTTGAAGGCCTTACTGAAGTCTAGGTCAGCCCAAGTCCACCACTCCACTCTTATCTATTTCAGTGGTTTGTGTGTGGGTTACTAGTATATATTACGGCATCATCTGCATGTAGTAGGATGCTGCCATGACAGGACTTCAGTAGCTTATTCAGAAAGATGCTAAATAATAGAGGTCCCAGGATGGATCCTTGCACTCCAGATCGTACTGTTCTACTATCAGAGATGACTTCTCCAATTTTTACTTGTTGGGAGCAATTGGTTAAATAGCTGGAGAACCACTTGGTGGTGTCTGAGGAGAGGCCAATACTGTTAAGCTGGTCAATAAGTAGTGTATGGTTAACAGTATCAAAGACCTTGGTTAGGTATATGAATGTTGCCCCAACCAAGAGCCCTTATTCCAGCGAATTATGGATAAAACCAGTAAATTCCAATATGGCAGTGATGGTACTATGCCCATGCCTAAACCCGTGCTGTTGGGCACATTGCAGTTGGTAGGTTTACAGGTACTCCTCCAGCTGGTTGGCCACAATGCACTCCATGGCTTTTGAAAGCAGTGGGAGAATCGAAATTGGGCAATAGTTTCCATGCTGTGACCGATCCCCACTCTTATGTACTGGGGTGACCATAGCAGATTTCCATCTCTGTGGGAATTGTGAGAGGTTAAGTGAAAGGTGGATTATTTTAGTAAGAGGCACTAAGATTTCTTCAAGTGTGAGGTTGATAAATTTGAGATCCAGGGAATCCTCACTTTATCTGGATTTCCCTAGCACTTTCTTACGATAGCCTCTCGCTTCGCATTAGAGACAGATTTGAAATAGAATGGAGGGCAGTCATGGTGAGGATCCAGGTTCAGTGAGTTGTCACTAGTGGTGGTAGGGTTCAAAAAGACTGGTGGGAGGATACTGCTGAGATCTGAGAACGCCTTGCTGAACGTGTCGGCGACTACCTTTGGGTCTATAGATGGGGTTCCTTCTATGTTTATCATGTTGTGTGTTGACTTGGGGTCTTTCCTTGTGATGTCATGTTTCTCCAGAATGACCTGCTGTTATTCCAGGTTTTAGACAGGCGTCTTTATAATATTGACTTTTTGTGGTCCGGACCACTCTGGTGCACTCATTTCTTGCCATTTTCTAGTTTTGGAGGTTGGATTAGGTACCAGAGGCCCGCACCTTGTGCCAGAGGTGATCCTTAGATTTTAAGAATTCAATAAGGGCAGGGGTAATCCATGGATTGCTGGCACTTTTTACTTTTCGTGTTTTAAGAGGGGCATTGTTCATCACAGACTGTGCTGAACCTACTAATGAACTGGTCAAGTGCAGTGTCAACATTGCTGGCATTGTGAATATCAGACTAGTCCTGGTGCCTAAGGTCGGCTTTCAGCTGCTCCAGGTGGCCCTGGATTAGGACTCGATTGGTAATGGTTCTGGAAGGGGGTTTGCAATACTTATTGGACCAGTGGCAGGTGATGGGAGTGGTCTCTAAGGCAGTCAGGGAGAACAGTTTTTCTATAAATTCTTTCCTCTGCTGTTTTCATTTTGATTTATTTTGTTTGTTGTATATTTCACCTTCTTTGTTTTCAGGATAATTATAAACATACTAAAAGTTTAATAGTGGAATCCCAGGAAAACCTGGAAATTACACTAACAATTACCAGTGTGATCCCAGAGTTTCAAAGCTTGAAAATGTAATTTCATTATTTTGAACGCTGTAAACCAGTGACCTTGGCCATCTTCCTGCCTGTGGTCCTTTTCGCTCCAGGATTGTTTAGAGGTGTGGGATTGAAAAATTAGATTGCTAGCACTCGATTGGGTGCCAGCAGTCACAAGCCCCCCCCCCAAATACACAGTATCATATGAACTTACATATGAACATACCAAGATGCCAGCAGATAAAGGGCTTATTGTCTATCTTGTCTGCTCGATTGTACAGGTGCCCCCTGTGTCTACAGTGGAACCTGCCCCTACCCAAATCCCCTTCCCCTTCTCCCTTAGTGCCCCCCAGTAACTTTTCCTTCATTCTGTCCCATCCTGTCTTGAAGCTATCCCCCATTTTCAGTGAGATCACCTCCTCTAGTAACTCTTTCCACTTGGCTCCCACTCTCTCCCGGTGAAAATAGCACTGCTAGTGAGGTTTAAATGCAGAAGCCAAACAGGTTATACTCAGAGTACTGCCCTCAGCACCTCCTCCCAGTTGTCACCTAGCCCCAGACCACGGGTCAAGAAATTTTTATCAGCCCTCAATTTTTTGCCAAGATACAGCTCTTTCATATTTCTCCTTAACTACAAGCTGGTCTGGCTGGCATATCTCACTTCACTCTGTAGATTGTATATAATTTTTCAGTCTATTCCAATTTCCTACTAACTGTCCAGTCCCAGATTCAGTTTCTGCCACCTTCCTTCCATGTACTGCCACCCTGGAGGCAGCCGCCATGTCTAAAAATTTCAAAATGGTTTAAAATTGCATTGTAATCCAGTGGGCACTACTTACCGCCATAAGGATCTGCAGAGAGCTGTGCATGACCTCAATGTAGTGGTACTCGATGGCACACCCCATCACCGAGATATAGGAGCGGCTCTCCATCCCTCTCATCCCGCTCACAGGGACCTCTCTGCTCACACAGCCGGGGCAGTGCTCGCTCCACCAGGAGTGGTGCTCTGAGATGTTAAAGGTCAGAAGATCACTGTCCTACAAGAGGAAAACACAAAACAAAAACATTTGGTGAACAATAACTACGATATTACCTGAATGGGTTAAGATCACAGTTGTCTAGGTTGTGTGCAGCTCTGATGAACCCCAGACTGAAGGTCTCAAACTCTCCTGATTTTCTTTGAGGTTGTCAGACTGTGTGTGTATTGTGGGGGAGGGGGGGAATTAACTCAGCTATGCCTGGGCAGCCATTTTTTTAGCAAGGTTAAGCAATGGAAAACTCAGACTTTAAAGAGCATCTCCAGGTAATAATGAGAAGCATTAAACTGACATCCCTTCTGTACTATTCTGGTGGTTGCTCAGAGGTGAAGATTAAAGTGCTGTGGCTGCATGACTGACCTGGAACCACAGCGGCCTTGCTATAGCCTGCTACACCAGTGGCGCCGGTTCAGGAGTGGACTCGGGTCACATGGGGAGCATCTGGAGGAGAGAGGATGGCATTCCTCTCTTGGGGTGGAGGTGGGGGGACAAGTTACACCACTACTCGCCTGCCACTTGGAATTAAGGTGGCAGCATGGGGGGAAGCATTCATTTGGGGGAGGGCCCACCGTCCGACACTGATACATGCACATGCCGCTGCATGCATGTGCTATGCATCATTGCATGATTGGCACCCCTGGGTAGAAAAATGGAGGAAACCCCCAACCAAGAAGGATGGCGCTCCAGTCCACCATTGGCTACACACCACTGACTAGGCATCTCCCTCAGAGCTACCTAAATTGTGCTCTGATGGGGCCAGTCAGCCACGTGAGGCAATCTGTAAGGGAATCATTGTAGACGAATAAGTCTTGGGGGGGTGAGAGGGCTGGGAGGACTGGGGCATCTAAGGGCTGATCAGTGAACAGCTGCATTAGTACTTTGATTAAAAAAAAAAGAGTTGAGGTGGTGTGGCCTAGTGGCTAGAACAGACTTTGGAACCAAGAGAACAAGGTTCAAATCCCACCAGTACATTAGTCCCACTTAGATGGAGAAATTAGCAAAAGCAAAACCGCATGGAACCCTGAGATAATGCATCTCAGCTAGGCTATACTGGGTACATAAATTGTAACAAATGAAAAAATCAAATAGTAATGCACAGTTACCGTGTGATTTATTTTTACCTTTGGCACAAAACCTCTTTTTTGTGAATATGATTTATTTTAATAATCTGTCCTTCTGCTGCTTTTCCACTGAGGAAACTAAAAATGTAACTAGCTCAGCTCAGCCAGACGTCTGGAGGGAGCCATTTATAGTGCCTGTACACAAGGTCCTTCTAGAAGTCTTAACTATTATACATTATTTTCAGGATACATTTGTATGCAAGACGTCATAAAAAAATGGAACTGCATTGTACTTATTAAATGTATGTTTAATATATTGCCAGAGTTTTCTTCAGTTGTATTAGGCCTGTCAAAAAACAATATTTGCTAACAATTAACAGTACCCAGCTTCAACCACACGTTGATTATGCTGGCTGAAAGGGTTAGTACACGCAATGAATGTACTAATCATTTTTAAAAGCACCAAACTACAGAAATGCTGGCCCAGTAAGGCAGCGATAAAGCTACTGTCTGCTAAGCTGGTGACCCAGGTTTGGGAATGGATGTGGATCGCTGGTGGGCAGGCTGGGAGAGGGAAGAATGAGTGTCCCTAGGACAGCGCTCTTCCCTCAAGAGGGGGGATGATGTGTCCCATTAAATTTAGTTCAATTCTCCTTCACACCTCATCTGCATTGTGACCTCGCTGATTGTGACATCACAACTGGCCAAGAAAAGCCACTCTCCTTCTGCCAAAAAGGTCACTTTCGACGTCAGAATGAGTTGAGGTCTCAGTGCTGGTGATATGCTGTGCAGCTATGGTTTATAAATCACATGGTCATACGAACATACGAAGAAGCCAGCAGACAAGGCCATTTGGTCTATCTAGTCTGCTCGTATTGCAGGGTCCACAGCTTAAGCTACTGTCATGTGACTGGACTCCATTAATCAAGTACAGGATTTCGCTTACACATTTTATAAATATAAAACAAGCACTAACACAGCTCAAGCCAGTGCCCCAGCTGAGGAAAAGCTTTCTAGCCTGAAGCATCGTGAAATACTGTTTCAGTCTCTTTGTGCACTTATTCACCATTGTCTTGTCATCGTAAGTTATTTTTATAGATGTTTCAGGTTCAACAAAGTGTTTATATTTGGAATTATCAGTGCAAGTAATTATTCATGAGACCAATGTATTTTGTGATTGACAGCTGTACTGGGCACTATTATCTTAAAAATGCCTGATACAGCTTGCAGCCTCTGCACATGACTGTGTGAATCACATCTTTCCTTTTTGAATTGCCATTTTTTTCTCTCACACTGACAACCTTTTAAAGCAAACAGATTTATAATTACAATAATACCAGGACTCTACTTGAGATTAACAACCAGTCTGGGGTTGATGATCCAAGGCCAAAGCTTCCCAGCGGGGTGGTAATCCTCCGGAAATTCCCACTTGTCTGAGCATTTAAGCAATAAGGCATGATCAGGGGTTAGATTAACAGTATATCAATCACCCCTTAGGGGTGTAATATGGCATGAGGTGCAGCTGAGGGGGATTAACTGATTGATATTTTTGTCATTGAGAGGGAGATTTTGTAATAAAATAGTTCATCCACCAACAGTTTATGATTTGCTGGTTCAGAATCAGGCTGCATCACTCCAGACATTTAACAGTGTTAGAAGATGGAATGCTGAAATAAAGAATCCATCCGCTATGGCGATCAGGCTATAAATGACAGTGTAACAGAGATTAATCTAAGGCTATCAAATGCTGACAGCCAATTAGAATGGAGCATTTCTGAGACCCTTTTTATAATATTGCTTAAGTATAAGTAAGGGATAACACATGACACAATGTGTGGTTATAAGAGAATACACTTGACAGTGTCAGTGGCTCAGCAGGTTGCACACTCACCTTGGAGGTTGGAAGAGTGGAAGGCTGTGGGTTCAAGCCCCACATCAGGCACTGGGGTAAAATCCCAATACTGACACTGTAGTGCATCAGGATGGGGATGCTGCACTGCTGAGGTGCTGTCTTTCAGATGAGATGTTAAACCGAGGTCCCGTCTGCCTGTTCTGGTGGTTGCTCAGGTGAACGTTAAGATCCCATGGCACTTCTTGAAAAGAGTAGGGGAATTTCCCCGATGTCCCGGACAAATTTTCCCATTTCACTAAAAATATCACCAACAGCTTAATCTGGTTCAGTTTCAGTTAGTTACCATCTGTATCTCCCTTCCCCTGGGCCAAAGCTGAAAATAGGCAGAATTGTCTATGCTTCCTTTCCTGGTCAACAAAAAAAAAAATGATGTACACCTTAGGTGGTTGTTAGACACAAGGTGTAGCCAAGTACTGCAATCAGTCAAGAAGTGCATTATTCCCTTATGACCACACACCCTGGGGTGTACCAGCCCATTTATAAAATGGGCGTTTAATTGTTAAAAAAATGCAGTTCAGGTGAAGTGTGTTGTCAGAGAGTAATCAACCGTCATGTGACATGTTTCTACCAATGAGGTTACAGGATTTTCATGACTCATTTTATAAAGCTGAACAACTAAGCGGACAAGAACTCCTGTAATAGCAAAAATGAACAGAAAGGCAACGTTAATGTGTGTAGCTTAAGGTCCAAAGTGCCTCAGAGATTACAGGCAACACCACATAAAACAGTGACAATGAATAACCACGTGTATATATAGGAAGCAGAGCCCATTATAGTCAAAATGTAAACTAATTGTTTTTAGTCCTTAAAAGCTTCTAGCAAGGGGCTGTAAACAGACTAAATGGTTTTATTTAAAGGAACACTATTAGCTTTTTGTTAACTTTCAGTCTCCCTGTGCTAGCTGTGACTAATAAAAGAGTTGTACTAAGTAATGGCTACCAAACTACCTGAAATGCATATTTATTACAGAGAATGATTCTTTTTTTATGAAAATAGTTTTTTATCATCCCAACCTGTTTTGGCACAATCTGCTCCTTCCTGTGCGTCCCCGACACTGTTATGTGACTGAATTACGCAGAACTTGTACATGAATGAGTTCAGCGAGTTTTAGTAGCACGTGAATTAAATTGCTGGCTGTATACTATTCCTTGAGCTTAGTGCGGCAGTTTGAGTCTTCTCATAAACCAAAGGTTATTTAATATTGTAGTTTGAAAAGTGAAATGGGGATTGGCAGTTACCAGGTATGCCCCAGCCCACTCTCCATTAGCAAGAATGGCATACTGGTGTTTGCATAGTTTATCCCCAGATCAAATTACAGAAATGATTTCTTATTAATTTTTGTTCTTCTGCCCAACTGCCTTAGTTCTGCTCCTGTTTGCAGACATAGTACTATTCCAACCCTAGCCCTCTCATTTCTCTATTACTCCCCTCCCTCTTGCACCTTCCCCATTTTACTCATTTGTCTCCAGTTCCAAGTTGTTGCTGCTAGTTTCTTGCTTTGATTATTTTTGCATTACTTTTACAATTTGCACCTTTACAATCCCGTCCCAGTCCAGTAGCGGCTCTAGCCACAAAGGGTTACCAGGGCACAGCTGAGGCACAACAGATGACAGCCAGGGCACTGATATGTTATTACTATGGGGAAGCTCTGCACCATATGGGGCAACAACTGGGGCACATCATTTTTTAACCGGGGCACGTGCCCTGGTGGGCCCTGGTGTAGAGCCACCACTGTCCCAGTCAGGTGGTCATTCCCTGCACGTTAGAAGCAGCATGATGGGGAATCTATTCATTCCTCATGTCACAGTGAACTAGATTCTGAATCCTTGGGAGGGAAAAAGATCCCTATGGAAGGTCCTGAAATTAAAATTTTGGGGGAATTTGGGGCATCTGAAGTGTGTTGTTATTAAATACAGCTGGAAATGTCATTTTTTTTCTGGAAACCAGAACTCTTTGACACATGTGGTAATTAATCAGTCTGTCCTCTTAATATGCCATCCTTTAAACACCTTTGTTGAATAAATTAATCTATGCTGCACTATGTCCCGCGGCAATACTATTTTCAAGTCATTCTTCTCAAAGTAATCTGGCAAACCAGCTGTACTGAGCACCCCCTCCATGTATGGTAAAACAACCCCATCCTCTGAATTATTTTCAACACCTTCTAAAAGTAACCCTATCCAGCGATCCAGCAAATAATTCTCATTAGTATGAAAAACAACAAACACCTAACTGCAACGTCTCAAGTGTCAGCTTTGTGTCTGCCCTGCTTCTGCAGGAGATAATGACAGTGATTTACTGCAAGAATTATTATTATTTCCTTTTTCCGAGTTAGAGATGCCTCGTAGTTTTACATGTGTCAGGTGGTTCTGACACCAAAGATTGGGAGGCTTCAGTTTCACTCTCAATGTAGCCAGCAGTTGCTATGGTAAAATGGCAACACCCCCACACCTGCCTGCTGACCCTAACAAAAGCAGAACCATAGACTGTTCACTGTTAATAAAGAACACTTCATCGTTTGCAGATCCAGTGGCATGGAGGGTTGAGGTGCTTTCGCCTCACCTGCTGCCACACCGGCGAGCCAGGTTTGGGAATGGACCTGGGTCGTCAGGATTCAGCTGGGGTGGAAGAAGATAGAGCTGCTGGAGGACTGCTCCTCTGTCCTGGGGAGGGAGGGTTACAGCACCCGGCATTAGCATGGCCTGCAGCATGGGCTAAGGGTATGGCAGCCAGGGACTATCAGGACAGGGAAGGGGGTGGAGTGGTGGTTGCTGATATTCCACCTACGGCAGCATGCGTGGGAATGTCTGGGCAACATTGCACACCCACTCCTCCTTGGGGCAAGGGAGGAAAATGGGGAAAAACTGGACTCCTGGGTGGCTGCTGACTTCCAGTCATCCACAAACCCTGCACCTGATGAACACCCAGGCCATGCTGCCTTCATGCAATGGTAATAGAAACATAGAAACATAGAATTTGATGGCAGATAAGGACCGCTTGGCCCACCTAGTCTGCCCATTTCCCTACCTGATGGATAAGCTGTAGATTCAAGTTAATCAACAGCCTATTTCCTCCTACCCCCCCTAGAATTGCCTTATACCTGTCCTATGCATTCTTGAATTCTCCCACTAAGCCCTGCTGGAAAATAAAGGAGACAGTGCTGGGGTGGCTGGCGTACAGAGGGCTGCTTGGGGACAGGGGAGAAACAGTATTAACATAAAAAAAGAACACTTCATGGACTTCAGAGACTTTCTTAAAGAGACTCACCAAGTTATCTGAATGCAGATTTGCACCACATATTGCGGTGCTTTACCCCAGTGAAATGCTGCCTATGTGTATTTGCCCAAAATATTTCCAACACTTTAGAAGTGAAATGGCTTGTAAATTTACAGCCACCAGGTCACTGTTACTTCCCGGTCTGTAGATCTGCACCTGCACTCAGCCACTGTATGACGTGAACCCAGAGAGAGCATGGGGACAAGCTCCATTATAGTCTGGGGGGCAATTTTAGCAACATTTTTATATACCATAGTGATCATTTGGTGATTAATCAAGGGCACCGAGTGACTGTCAAGGCCCTTGTTAGCCACCCGGTGCCCTTGTTTAATCACGAAATGGAACATAGCATGTACTCCCTGGAGGAGAGCAAAAATGGACATGACTGAGTTTCTCATGCAACCCCTGTACCATTTTAGTACCCTCCTCTGGACTGCTTCCACCTTGTCGATATCCTTGCAAAGATGTGTCCTCCAGAACTGGACACAGTACTCCCGGTAGGGTCTCACAAGTGACTGATACAGAAGAAACACCATCTCCTTTCACCTGCTACAGATTCCCCTCTATGCATCCCAGCATCCTGATCATCTTGTCTACTGTCCTGTCACCTTGAGATCATCAGATAGGATTGCCTCGAGATTCCTTTCTTGCTTGGTAATTTTAAGTACCTCCCCCCATCTTAGACACAGCCCATGGGCTTCCCCACCCCAGGTGCATGACTGCATGTTTTGGTATTGAAACCCAGCTGCCACTCCCTAGACCACTCCTCTAATGTACCCAGATCCCTCTGCATTATTTCCACCCCCTCTTGGGTGTCCACCCTGTTGCAGAATGTTGTGTCATGTGCAAAGAGACGCATCTTCCCCCTCTAGTTCCTCAGCAATGTCGCTTATGAAGACATTAAAGAGGACATGGCCTAGTACTGATCCCTGAGGTACTCCACTGGTCACCCTCCCATACTCCAAGTGACTGCCATTCACCACCACCACCCTCTGCCTCCTATCTTTCAACCAGTTAGATACCCAGCTCACACCTTCTCCCCCACCCCATGGCTGCTACATTTCTTTATCAGCCTACTGTGTGGTACAATGTCAAAGGCCTTACTGAAGTTCAGGCAGGCCACATCCACTGCCCTTCCCTGATACACCTCTGTAGTTACCCAGTCAAAGAAATCTATGAGATTTGTTTGACATGACCTGTAGACTCCTGAGTTTTCTCTCAAATCTGGATTATCCACAAGGAAGCATAATGGGCTTCCTCTTAGCCACTGGACAACCCTAGCATCATTCTTTCTTATCCCTTATTAATCTCAGTAGGCCTCTCCTGCTTCCCAGGACTCCAGCAGGCATTGACCCCATCTTCAACAGAGACCCTCAACCACCCCTTTTACCAGCAACCCTCACATGGAATTGACATTCCTTGGTGGGCCTCTCAGATGGAGGGCTGATCTAGGAGGAACCGATGACAGCAGGAGTAAGCAGCAGAATTTGGCATGGTGGTAACCCGATTGTCTGCCTTCATGGCAGGTGTCAGATGCCCCAGTGAACTCTGGGATGAGGGAGGCTGCTGGATGACAGATGTGGCTGCCTGCTGCCCATCCCCTTAGGTCACTGTGGTGTATGCATGAAAGGGAAAGTGCGCAACAACCAACCTCTATGGAACCACTGCATCTCTTGCAGGAACTGCATTTAGCATTTTGCTAGACAAACCATAGAGGTGGGTGTATTTTCAGACTTTCGCTTTTGCCTAAGTTCATGAAATGCTGAATTTTTTAAACAATTGTCACATTTTGTGAAGCTGGCAAAAAAGTAAATATTTTTTTCTGCAGCTCAGAGACCTTGTCCTACGTGGCAGAGATTGCATTTTTTCTGAAACTTAGTTGGGGGGGGGGATCTATGACTTGACATTTTTCCACATAACGTAGGGACTTTGCGCATGTGGAAATTCCACAAAATATATTTAACAGTTCTGTGGAATTCTGTGAATGTAAAATATGCTGATTTCTCAATTTTGGACTGAAAAAAAAAATTCTGCCCATACTCAACCAGACAGATGCCTAAGCTCAAGAGTGAAACCCTACTCTCCCCACCATGTGGTGAGAGTGAAAGCCATCAAGACTAGGCTGTCAGACAAGCCTTGATCCGAAAGGTCTTTATGCAAAAGTCATGTATGGGAACCAAACAGCTGCCTGTTTCTTTACAGCACATGACTCATTCTCAGTGATCAGTATGGCGACAGACCAGCAGGGGGCATCTCAGGAGCATAGACAGGGACTGACACTGGCACAGAGTCAAGGGAAACAACAATACAACATGGCATTTTCCTCAGTCATGGAAATTTTTGAAGTAAAATCTGGGACAGGCACTATCCCCATCTCACATCTTTCTTTTCCACCTCACCTTGGACAGGCCTCCAACCTCCAGGTAGAAACAGATTATGAAGACATTCCATGTGACCCAAAGTGCAGTCCAGATGACGTACTGTACAGGGGGAAGCAGAAGAGAAACAAGTGTGTTAACCCATCACAAACAGTGCAACTCAGGACAGAGATAGACAGACAGACATAAAGAAACCCATGCTGCACCATCACCTACACCTGCTGTAGGTGTATATATTATCAACAAAAAGAGAGAGATTTCTTGCAATGCATGCACTCACTGTCCCTTTTACAAGAGCTCTCATGCAGCTCCGAACCTTATATGGGCCACTCCTACCAGCACTGTCCCACTCACAGGGGCTCTCCTACAGCTCCGAACTATATAGTTGTCATTCTCACCAGTACTGTCCCATTTACAGGGGCCCTCACATGACTCCAAACATGACAGTGGGCAACTCCCACCACCATTGTCCCTTTTTACAGGGGCTTTCATCTGGTTCTTAATTTTTTAGGGGCCACTCCTGCCAGCATTGTCCCTTTTAAAAGGGCTGTCACCCAGCTCCAAAGTTTATAGGAGACACTCCTACCAGTATTGCCCCTTTTACAGGGGCTCTCACCCAGCTCTGAACTTTATAGGACACTACTTCCAGCAGCATTGTTACTTTTACTCTTACCCAGTTCCAAACTGTATGGTGGACTACTTTGTCCCTTTTATGGGATCTCTCACTGAGCTCTGAACTCTGTATGGGGCAACTCCCACCAGCATTGTCCCATTTACAGGGGGCTCTTTCCTGACTTCAAACTTTATAGGGGGCCACTCCCAGAAGCATTGTCCCTTTTACAGGGACTATCACCCAGTTCTGAAATTTACAGGGGCCAATCCCACCAGCACTGTTGCTTTTATAGGGGCTCTCACCCAGCTCTGAACTTATAGGGGGCCACCCCCACCACATTTGTCCCTTTTACAGGGGCTCTCACCCAATTCTGAACTTTAGGGGCCACTCCCACCAGCACTGTCCCTTTTACAAGGGCTCTAACCCAGCTCCACATGTTATAGGGGGCTACTCCTGCCAGCATTGCCACTTTTACAAGGGCTCTCACCAGGCTCCACAAAAATGTGTTTGCCATTTTTTGGCTGTGTAACAACTAAAATAATATACTCAAAAAGCAGTTTTAATGAATACTGATACAACAGAATTTTATAGGGGCCACTGCTGCCAGCATTGTCCCTTTCACAAGGGTTGTCAACCAGCTACAAAGTGTCAACACATATAAACTGTGTCAAAGGGACTGATTGCTAATGACAAGACTCCATGCTTTCATTACCAAAAAAAGTATGTTTCTAGCGATAATGGTTCCAATGCTAGAACTGTCAAAAGATTCTTTCTTTAAACTCGGATAGCATTGGAACCATTGGGGCTAGATACTCTATTGTTTTCAAAATAAAAGTGAAACCGAGTCAGCTAAGTTGATATATTGATGTATGATGTTGCTATTGCTAAAGCTTTCATATATTGATATGCAATATAAAAACATAAAATATTATAAAATGTTTAAATTATTTTCTTTTTTTAACAAAATATTATAGGTGGTATCCTGTAGAATGGTGGGTGGCTTTAAGAGGAGTTGGGACAGGGTGGGGGTTGTGATGAAGAGATGAAGAGGGGTGGGAGGGTGGGCAGCTGCAATTTGAGGGGCTAGCGGCACAACTGAGCAGACTCGATAGATCATAAGGTCTGCTTCTGCTGGCATTTTTGATCGTTCGTATCAATATGTATAGCCACGTATTGGCACATGTGAACTGTATCGTTATAATCTATGTAATGTTGCTCACACTCTAAGCCTTCATTTTATTCTCATTCTCCTTTTTTATAATTTTCAGACCCATCACTTTATGCACAACTTTAAAGCAGCAGTGCAACAAAAATTGGTGTTCTAAAAAAGCTAGTTTCCGCTATAATAATAGCATATCTGTTAAATAGATTTTTCTAGATACATCCTATGCTGCGCACCGTAAGTTTTTTTTTTTTTTCTCAGTCCTAACCTCACCATGGCTACAGTGGTATTTCTAAGCCAAATGTGGCAGCCATCTTTTTTCTTTAGGAAAAAAATAAATAAATTAAAACATTTACAAAATACTTACATTTTGGTGGCAGTAGAACATTTTACCACCAAATGAAACTGGAAGGTGCCGGTAATCTTCTATAGTGAAAAAGGTAAGAACAACTTTTCCCCCCAATTTTATTGCACTCCTCCTTTGATATGTTTTCTTTAGCCAGCCCTGTAGTACAGCAGTAGGGATTCTGCTCACTACACCAGGGACACAGATTCGAGAATGTACTTGGGTCATTTAGGGGCTGGCCAGGAAGGGAAGATTGAGCTACATAGAGGCAACTCTCCTCCCTCGGGGGGAGGGGGGCACAGCATCCTGATATGTGACTTCCCCCTGATGGAGGTCAGGTGGTAGAGCAGTGGGAATACATTGCAGGGGAAGAGACTGCCACCAGATGTCAACATGCATGCACACCACTGCACATGTGTGTGAGTGTCATTGCATGGCAGTATCCTTGGGAGAAAGCATGGATGAAAAGCACTGGTCCACCTGGAGTTCATTCTGGTATCCCGGCAACAGCCAACATGGCAGGCCACCTACCAACACAGTGATCCGGGGTAAGGGGTTGTTAGCCTGTAAGTTCACGAGAAGGTCAGTAAAGGGGCTGGTAGGGCCATCGCGGGGGGGGGGGGCACCAAATCAGGGTCTGAGACGCAGAAAATTAGGCTTAAAAGATTTTTTCCTTCAATTCCAAACCCCTTTCATTAACAAGCAAAATCCTGGAAGGTTGTCACAGCTTACCAGCACAATGTAGCGAGGTCTGTACTGGATGGTCCCGAAGAGGCCCAGGATAACGATGATGATATGCAGGAAATTGGCCACAATCGCAGCCCACTGGTAGCCCAGAAAATCAAACACCTGTCTCTCCAGAGCAGCCAGCTGGGGAACAATGAAAAGTGGGGGACAGAAAAAAAAAGAGACGCCAGTGAGGGAAGAGACATAATCATAGGAACATAGAATTCTTGAGCCAGAATGAAACCTAGCGGTCCACCTAGTCCACCCCCATCTTCATTACAGCTGCATCCCAAAGTTAGTTCAAATGTCCACAAAGTGGTATACAGTATTTCTGCTCCCTGTTATGGGGTTCTGGCTGCAAGGAGAGACTGAGGTCCAGCAGACCAGCCTGTTCTTCCAAGGCAAAATCCTATCGATTGATCCCTGCATTGCACTAAATATCAGCTTATAGTGTTTAAGGTGAAAGCCTAAGGAAGCACTCACTGGTATCTCCACACCTCATTAGTGTGGTGATATTACTAGGACACTCAAGCTTCGCTCACATGCCAAAGATGTCACCACACTAAATGGTGTGGAGTTACCATCTTGTTCTTCACTGAGTGGGGTTAGTTATTCTCTACATAGTACACTCTGAACTTCTTTTTACAGTGTTTCTGAAAAGTTGTTCTAAATGATAGAATGTTTAGAAAAACTTTTCAGACTGTGTAGACTCACTTTGAATGCTCACCAAGTGCCTCTGCAAGTGGAAGCCGCTCACGCTTCATGAGGACTGAAGCCACTTTCAGTTAAAAAAAAAAAACACTGAACAGGGCAAATCTACCTACTGCCATTTACTGCTGGCCAAATGTTTAGTTTCCTTACTAGTTTTGTAACATAATGTTGAAAAAAGAGGCTCATGTTGTATTATATACAAGTCTCATGCTGACCTGCAGAGCAAGCTGGTTCTCATACCTTAGGGGGTCAGTGCCAGCATAGAGCAGTCAAGCTTCACTCTAGTGCATTATGAGATCATTGACCCTCCTTGGTGTGAGAATTAGCTTGTTCCTCACACTGGGGTGGGGTGTTATTCTCTATATAGTGCACAGAAGAGCATTGTTCTGTAGAGAATTCCATCCCTTTCAAAATGCTCTTGTACCACAGTTTAAAGCTCATGGAATGTGATTATGCCCTTCTGTGGTACACCAGCATTCTGAAACCTCTATAGACTGCACAAGTTAGTTTTGTTCTGTATGCACATTTCATGCAATACCACACACTATAAAAAAATACAGGATGAGCAACTTTATGCACAACCAGTGTGTTCTGCCACCACAGGATTCTGATTCAGATGAACTGCTCCAACTTCATTCTCGAGGTCAGAGGAAATCAAAACCTCTCTGCGGTGGAACACACTGCTTGTGCATAGCTGCCCATCCAGTATACTCTATATATATCTGCTTTTCTCTTCCATACTAGATTAATCTGCAGGGACACAGTACCCTTGCCTCCTAGAGTTTATGTTATTCTGCTGATTAATCCTTTGCTGAAGTTATATAATCCTTTACTAAAGTCCTTTGCCTATGACATCATAGTTTGTTGCTGTGGGAATGGTTATGATGTCACAGTGGATTATGACTTCTGCAAAGGATTAAACAGCAGGACAAGATCCACTGTAGGGGGCAAGGACCCTGTTTCCATGTAAATGAACCCAAGTCATGAAAAATTAAAGGAACAGAAAGATAGAAAATTTGAATTGTGTCTAAATATTGTATTTTTCAAAATGTACCCAAAAGCCACAAACTCACTTTAAGTTGTATTGGCTTTGTTAATATATTTTTTAAGTCCTATTTTAGAGTGTACTGGGTTTACATGCTTACTGCCATGGACTTAGTTAGAAAATTCAGTGAACTGTAAAATCTGTGTGGCTTCTGTCATGAGCCTATGGCTCCTGCCCTTGGCTTTCATTCTTAATCATCTTCCTTTGTCCCCCTGTCCTCCTCTGTCTCTGTTCTGTCCCTCCTATCTGCCCCATCTCTCTATGCTTTTGTGCTTGTTTTGGATTCCTGAGTTAGCCGGCACCTTGTCTCTGTTTGAGACCGCCCTCCGACTTTGTCTTTCAACTTGGTGCTCAGCTCTCTTTGTGTGTCTCTGTTTAGACACCCCCCCCCCCAACTGCTCCTATTAATCTGCTGTCTCCTTCCTTGCAGGTGCCACTTGCCCCCACGGGCAGCGGTCACGATCCAGCCACAGCACCTCTACAGTGCAAGGAGCTTGATCCACCTGCCCCCCAAAGAGACAGATAAGGTACGACGCTTGAAAAAATTGCCACGGTTTGTCTGGGCTGTGTGAACACTGAACCAGATCATCATTTGCAATTTGCTCTTTTCAATTTCAGCGCCTTCTCGGGGTAGTGCTATTCACGCCACGCCTGTGTAGAGCTCCCTGATTGGCTGGTCTCACTTGCCTGAGACTGGAGTCCCCGAGACGTGCAGCTTAATGTAAGCCTGCATCCCTGTACTTGGCTCCTAATTTATATATTTTAATTTAGCCTGTTCTGCTCGGCCTGTGTAAATTAACTTACCATCCCCCGCTGCAGTTTCTCTCCAACTATATGTGCTCTGATTCAGTCCTAGCTCTGCAAACCTCCCCTTGATTTTTCTGCCCATCCCCCCTCCCCCTCCCAGGCATCCTTTAAATGCACACAGTCTCCGCCCACTCCTCTCTGATGTTTCATTTATTGGTTACTTACTGTCAACAACTGCCATTCCTCCCATCCCCTTTTGCAACTAAGCCTGCTAGCAGCTTTATCTCATTCTGTCTTGCTGAGCCATACCATTTTGGTACTTTAGGTTTGCTTATTGTTCACTATCCTATCCTGTCTTGCTGAGGTGGCCCATTTTGATATTTTATGCTTGCTTATTGCTCAGTATCATATCCTGTCTTGCTAAGGCAGTTGATTTAGGTCAGGTGATCTCTCTAGTACTTAGTCTGCACCAGAGTAGTAGCTAAGAAATTTGCTTCAAAGCCTCTCTGCCCCTAGTACTACTCTATAGTCAGGTGAACTCTTTTCTTCTTTAGCCTGACAAGGAGCTGTACTTAAGGATTACTGCTTCAGGCTCCACTGCCTATAGCACTATTCTGCAGGGATTAAGAAATTCTCTTCCATTGAGAATCCCTTCTTTTGCCAGCACTTGTAGTGCCCATTGGGTGATAGTCTCATAATGAGGGCATATTACCTGCTTCTATGCTTGTCTTTGCTCATCTTATATGTATTGGACCCGAACGTGAATCAAAAAATAACTCCTAGAGTGGAAAATGGCTCTCTTTTTACATTGTCTGACCGGGACTTTTCCTATCAAGTAGAAACATAGAAACATAGATTTTGACGGCAGATAAGGACCGCTTGGCCCACCCAGTCTGCCCATTTCCCTACCTAATGGATAAGCTGCAGATCCTAGTTAACCAGCAGCCTACTTCTTTCTACCCCAACCCCCTAGAATTGTCTTATGACTGTCCCATGCATGCTTGAATTCCACCACTGTTTTTGACTCCACAACCTCCTCCGGAAGGCCATTCCATGCATCCACAACCCTCTCTGTGAAAAAATACTTCCTCAAATTACCTCTGAGCCGCCCCTTCTATCTTCAAATTGTGCCCTTGTTCTTGCACACCTCTTTTTTTGAAAGATGCTACCCTCTTGGACTTTGTTGATTCCCTTGAGGTACTTGAAAGTTTCTATCATGTCCCCCCTCTCCTCCTTTCCTCGAGGCTATACATATTCAGCTCCTTAAGTCTCTCTTCATATGTCTTCCGGTGCAGACCCTGCACCATTTTAGTTGCCCTCCTCTGGACAGCCTCCATTCTGTCTATGTCTTTGCGGAGATTGGGTCTCCAGAACTGCACGCAGTACTCCAGATGGGGTCTCACCAACTGTCTGTACAGAGGGATAATAACTTCCTGTTTTCTACTGGTGATGCCTCTCCCTATGCATCCCAGTATCCCCCCAGCCCTCCTTGCTGCTCTCTCACTTTGCTTGCCCATCTTTAGGTCATCTGATATGACTACCCCCCAGGTCCCTTTCCATTTTTGTTGTTGTTAGTATCTCACCCCCCATTGTGTACTCTTCCCCTGGGTTTTTGTTTCCCAGGTGCATTACCTTGCACTTCTTAGCATTGAATCTAAGCTGCCATACATTTGACCATTCCTCTAACCTTGCCAAGCCCCTTCTCATCCTTTCCACCCCACCTTGTGCATCAACTCTGTTGCAGATCTTTGTGTCATCTGCAAAGAAGAACTTGTATGTGCTCTAACTTCCCCTAGCCCACTGCTGGTCCCTCACCTGCACCGGCATACAGGAACTCTCCTGCAGCATGCCCACAGGGGTACACCACCTTCTGCATACTCCCCCATACTCCCATTGACTCTCTCAGTCAGGGTATTATTGTATGCAGCATCAGGCAAACTAGGAACTAGCCTCAGAACTCCCTATACTGCTGCAGACAAATCACATAACTGAAAGAAGTCTCAGCCACCCACACTTCTCCTAGAACTCTGCAGGAAACTCTTGTTTCTGCTTTTACTATGCTCAGGAAATGCTGAGCTTAATCCAGGCCCTCTGGCATTCATGGAATCCCCAGCAGAGCTACAAAGCCTCAAAGGGCTTACGTTCTAGCATGTTAATGTATGTAGCCTATTAAAAAAAAAATCACTGCAGTTCAGGCCTAGGTATGTCATACTGCTCCAGATGTTCTGGTGATTACGGAGTCCTGGCTCCGACCGCCGACCAGTAACAACAAAGTTAACATCCCCTCCTACTCTTTGTTCAGAGCCTACAGGCAGACCAGAGGTGGTGGGGTAGCTATTTACATCAAGGATAAATTCTCTGCCTCCATATTTGACTCAACCTCTGTCCCAAAAGAATTCAAGAGCTTGTCATTAAAGATTGAAATTGCTACTGGTGTCTCATTATGTACAATAGGATGCTACAGACCCCCATCAGCTGGACTACAGTTGTTAAAACATCTCAGAAACATCCTGGGTTCGGCATCTTCAGAGTACTGTATATCATACTAGGGGACTTCAACTTAGACTGGCTCTCCAGGGCATCCACCCCACTTAAAATGTTCTGTGATTCCCTTGGGTTGTCACAGCTAATAAACAAATCTACTCATCCTAACAAGCTCAACCCTAATAACAGTACTCTCTTGGATATCATTTTAGTTAACAAACCCCATTTATTCTCCCATGCTGGCGTCTGTTTCTCTGACATTAGCAACCAATGTTTCATTTCATGTGTAAGATCCACTCTTAAATCCATAACTGCACCAAAATTCTCCTTTAAAAGGTGCACACGGAACTTTGATCTCATGGGTATATATCAGAGCTAAGAGACTCCATGTGATGGCAGGACTTCTATGTAGCCAAGTCCCTGACTACAGCTTATGATATTTTCTCAGAAATTGTGCTAGGGGCCCTCAACAAGTATGCTCCCATAGTAAAAGTTTGTGCCAGAAACAAATCCTGTCAGTGGTTTACGGAATACCTGAAAGATGCTTTGTGGAGTAGGGAAGTACTCTGGAGAACTGCTAGGAAAACTAATTTAATAAATGACTGGAATTCTTTCCGGAGGGTGAGGAACCTCTGCACCAAAATGGTCAGAGAAACCAAAGCTAATTTCTACCGCACTCAGCTGGAGAGCTCCTCAAGAAATGCCTCCAAATTCTGGAGGACGATCAAAGACATTGAAGGTCACGCCACTGTTAATTCCCTACCTACTAAATTATTGATCGACAATAGTGTCATTTCCGACAGACCGTCTATCCTCGATGCTCTCAACAATCATTTTTGCCACTACAGGGCTAGCCTTTGACTCCTCTCCTGCAAATATCCTCCACCAACAGCTTGGATTGGATACACAAGAAAAACCCATCCCCAGTCCATCCTTCTCTCTGCAGCCTACCTCCCTGAAAGAAGTCGAAGATCTTCTCCTTCAGCTGGACACTAAGAAAAGTGCTGGGGACGACCTCATTGACCCGTACTTCTTAAAGGTCAGCTACCATGTCCTTGCAGTCCCAATTACTCATCTCTTCAACTTATCCTTGTCCAAGGGTAACCTACCGCCCATTTGGAAAAATGCACTTGTGGTCCCTTTGTTTAAGTCAGGAGATCCTAGTGACCTCAATAACTACAGGCCAATCTCTCTACTTCCAATCCTGTCAAAGATGCTGGAGAAAATAGTGAACTCCCAGCTCCGGAAGTACCTGGAATCAGAAAAATTGCTCAAACCATTACAATCCGGTTTTGGAGCACAGCACAGTAAAATCTTTGCTCTAGCCAAATGACTGGCAGCTTGAATTAGACAAAAAAAACTTTGCGCAGTTTTCTTGGACCTAAGCAAGGCGTTCGATACCATTCATCACAGACTGCTTCTATCGTCCCTCTGGAACATTGGTTTGGATTCCCTGTCCCTTAAATGGTTCTCCAACTACCTCTCGGGGACGACTTCAACAAGTAAAGGCAGAAGGGGAAGTTTCTCCACCAAAACCCCTATTGAGGGGTGTACCGCAAGGCTCCATTCTTGGTCCCTTGCTCTTCACCATTTATATTAACAACGTAGATGCCCCCATCAAAGAAGCACAAATACACCTATTCGCGGATGATTCGGTACTCTATGCTAGTAGCCCCACCCCGATGCGGCCTGTAAAGCCCTTCAAAATGAATTTAATCTGCTGCAACATCAGCTTATAAACCAGAAGCTGCTCTTAAATGCAAAAAAAAAACAAAGCAAAGTTCCTCTCGCCCCTTCACAATGCAATAAATCCTGCAATTACTGGGACACTCCCGCCGCAGATCACTACCATTCTAGGTGAGCGATTGGACTACACACCAAAGTTCAAGTACCTGGGGATCTGGTTAGACCATAGACTTACTTTCACAGATCACTTAGAAGAACTAGCAAAGAAACTTAGACAAAGACTTGGTCTGTTCTTTAGGACTAATAATCTCCTCACAAGAGACGCTAAATTGAAACTGGTTCAAACTACCTTTCTTTCCCTATTGGATTACGCAGATTTTCTATATAGTCAGAGACCTGCAGGTACCCTAGCCACTCTCAATACAGATAATCACAGAGCCATAAGATATATCACGGGTCTTCCTTACTCAACCCACCACTGTGCATTGTACACGGGCAGTGGGATGGTCATCCCTTGCTTACAGACAGCAAAAAAATGCTGCGGTTTGGACATACAAAGCTATCTCACATAAACTGCCACAGTATATCTCTGTCTGTTTACCTTTTTGCACTCTCAGGAAGTATGCCCTGATAAGCACCTCATATATCTACCTTTATGTTTACAAAGCAAAATCTCGCATTGGCAGAGCAGCCATCAGCTTTATGCTCCCTCAACTGTGGAACAAGCTGCAAAAAACTTTGAAATTAACTCACCTCATCAGCCTAACAGCTTTTAAATCTCTATATCTACATCATAATAAGGAGTCCTGTGCCTGTCTACCCTAAATTGTGACTCCTATAAGTCCAAGCACACTCTAATTACTACTGTTAAAAGACTGATCACCTCTATAATCGACTCTTCCCTCTCCCCTTTTTTTGCCCCCCATATCTGTCCCTTGCACATTCCTTTGACCCTGGTTCCAACTCTTTTATTTAGCAGTGTCAGTGGCTCAGTAGGTAGCACACTCGCCTCTGAGGCCGGGAGATCAGAGGGCTGTGGGTTCAGTTCCCACATCTGGCACTTGGGTTAATATCCCAGTACTGACACTGTAATGCAGCATGAGAGGGGTGCTGCATTTCTGAGGTGCCGTCTTTCAGATGAGACGTTAAACCGAGGTCCCATCTGCCTGGATTGGTGGTAGTTCAGGTGGATGTTAAAGATCCCATGGCACTTATCGAAAAGAGTAGGGGAATTTCCCTGGTGTCCTGGCCAAATTTCCCTCATTCATTAAAAATACCACCAACAGCTTAATCTGGTTCAAGGTCAGTTGGCATTCATCTGTTTCCCCCTCCCCCAGGTCGTGCCTGAAAATAGGCAGGATTTGTCTAGTGCACTTACCCGGTCAACAAAAGCTAAATAAATAAAACTCTAAATTCTCCATACCGTATCACTATATATCTTTTTATATTAGATTTTATTTATGTTCGGTGCACCTGATATGTATATTTCTTTACTTACATGAAAAATTGTGTCCTACCCAAAACTAGCTGTATCTTCTGTTTCAAACATATACTACTGTCAATGCTACCTGCTGATACTTTGTATACACTGTATTATTGTATCTCACTTTATTTTTATTATTATTATTTTCTTGTGTGTTGCATCCCATGTATATTGTCCATCATTCCTTGTTGACAAACCCAGGTCCACCTCGAAAATGAGCTTGCTCAACGGTGATCACCTGGTTAAATAAAGACTTCGATTGATTGATTGAAGGTAACCACACAATTTATTTAGTTTTTGTTAACCAGATAAGTGCACTAGACACTCAATACCTATCTTCTGGCACAACCAAGGAGAGTGCAGAACTACAACAAACCAGGGAAATAACACCTAAAAGAACTGCTCATACCTGTCAACCTCTCTTACTGTCGCATCACAGTCAATAACTCGCCTTTGACCCTGCTTATGCGAACAGCGATGGGTCAAATTTTTCAGTTACAGGACTGCCTCCCTATGAAACATCATACCTGCCCCATCAGACTGTTCTCCACTTCCAAAGTTTTCACATATAAGATGAATAATTATGTGTTAAGCATTAGTACTTGCTCCTGTTTCCTGTAGATAAGCCTCCTGCACTATTTCTGTAGTGCAATCGCTTTTGTAGAATTTTACTGTTCAATCCACTGCACACATCATTGTCAATCATGTTCTCAATGCTATAATCATGCACCTTGTAAAATGTAAAAATGTCAACCTGTGTCACTTTACTGCATCACTACAAACCTTTGTAATAGGAACTGCGATACTAGGCCCGATTTTCAAAGGATGATGCAGGGACTGTGTCAGATCCCATGTCAAACCCTTTTGTTAGCACAGCAGTGCCAACTCCTTTGCCACAGACTGTGCCTGATTTTCACAGGTCAGGCACAGTTGTGACACTTTCCCCACTTTACAGTGGCCTGTGCAAAATATTTGGTGCTAGCCTCATGAAAAGGGTACCCAGGATTGCCACAAGCTAGACCAGGAAAAAATTGGTATAACTTGCAGCAGCTGGTGCACTGGATCAAAAATTCCAATTGCCAGCCAGGAGAATGCCATAAGTCCCGTGTGCCATACATTCGGTGCACCCAGGGCATGCAACATTCTCAGCCCTTTGAAAATCTGGCCTATTATTTTTGCTGTTCATTCTGTGTACTTGTAGTACCCAGGTTGTGCCTGAAAAAGGCACCTGGCACCAGTGCACTTGCCACAATATAAAAATATAAATAAAAAAATAAAATAATGTGCTCAGGAATATGGAGTCTGTGACAGGTAGGGCCACCTCACCCAAAATCCAAACATGAAATGTACAGAACCAGCACTCAGTTGGATTCTGTAAAAAAAAATTAACTTTTAGACAAATTTATGATTGCGCATATCACATAAAAAAGCCACAGCATACAAATGTCTCCCACACTGCTACCTAGAGTTCATTATGCATAATTTAATGAACTCTGGCATTCCTGTCTCCTTGCGTGGATTATTAAATAAACATATCTCCATTTATGACTCACATTCATCTGAAAACTTACAGTTAGTTATTCCATTTGTCCATATAAAAGCTGGTAAAAAAGTTTGCATATCATGCTGCTACACTATGGAATTCTTTACCGACAAATTTTAAGCTCCTTCCATTTAAGTCATTTGTTTTATCTGTTACTCAGTATTTTAAAAACACAAGTGTATATTCACGTAACTTGTAATCATTTGCTCACATTCTTTGCCTCATTGAATGTTCTACTGTTTTGTAGTGTGCTTTACACAAATTGTGTGCTGTTGTGCTGTTATTACTCTGACTTCAGGTCGAACCTGAAAATGGAATGTTTTTATTCCAGTGTACCTACCTGCAATTCAAATAAATGAAATGAAAAAAATGAAATGAAACTGGTAGCAGCCCAACACTTCAATCCTCTCTGGACTGATCACCCTCCCGGCATGAAAGATCCAGGGAGTTTACAAGTAGGTGACGTGTCAAAAAACTGCTACCAAGTATTGTAGAAAAGGTTTAAAAACTGACTTCATTCCTCACTTGTGTTTGCTCATCGTGGTACAGGTAAGCAGAATGTGTTTTTAAAGCACACTTTATTGTTCCTTAGGAAAAGAGTGAGTAGTGAACACCCGTTTATATGTAGTTGACCTCCACTGGCAACTGCAATTAGTGCTTTATTCTACAAAAGAAAAGAAAACATACAAAAAACATGAAACATACTTCCACTTGAAGACCCGCGTCACTATGAATGGAAAAATACAAAAAGAGAAACTAGTTTTTTAAAGTTTTTCTGCAAACCCTGTCTGCAATTTTTGTGGCAAGTACTTGTTACATGTAAATCCTAATCTGTGGCAATGTGTAGTGTAGCATAGTGCAGTGTACTGTAATGTAGTTTAGCAGTGTGTAGTGTAGCATTATGTAATGTACTATAGTGTACCACAGTGTAGTGTATTGTAGTGTTGCCTTGTGTAGCATGGTGAAGTGTAGTATAGCATAATGTATTGTAGTGTTGCCTTGTGTAGCACGGTGTAGTGTATCATAGTGTAGTGTAGTGTATTGTAGTGCTGCCATGTGTAGTATGGTGTAGTGTAGTGTAATGTAATGTAGTGTAGTGTATTGTAGTGTTGCCTTGTGTAGCATGATGTAGTGTAGTGTATCACAGTGTAGTGAAGTGTAGTGTATTGTAGTGTTACCTTGTGTAGCATGGTGTAGTGTAGAGTAATGTAGCGTAGTGAATTGTAGTATTGCCTTGTATAGCATGATGTAGTTTAGTGCAGTGTAGTGTATCATAGTGTAGTGTAGCATAGTGTATTGTAGTGTTGCCATGTGTAGCATGGTGTAGTGTAGTGTATTGTAATGTAGCGCAGTACAGTGTATCATGGTGTCGTGTACTGTAGTGCAGTGTAGTGTATAATAGTGTAGTGTATTGCAATGTATTTTAGTGTTGCCTTGTGTAGCATGTTGTAGTGTAGTGCAGTGTAGTGTATCACAGTGTAGTGTACTATTGCCCTGTGTAGTGTAGTGTATCATAGTGTAGTGTTTTGTAGTGTTGCCATGTGTAGCATGGTGTAGTGTAGTATAGTGTAATGTAATGTAGTGTAGTGTAGTGTACTACAGTGTTGCCTTGTGTAGCATGGTGTAGTGTAGTGCAGCATAGTGTATTATAGTGTAGTGTAGTGTATTGTTGCCCTGTGTAGTGAAGTGCAGTGTAGTGTATCATAGTGTAGTGTAGCATAGTGTATTGTAGCATTGCCTTGTGCACCACAGTGTAGTGTAGTATACTGTAGTGTATCACAGTGTACTATAGAGTAGTGTACTGCAGTGTTGCTTTGTGTAGCATGGTGTAGTGTAGTGCACTGTAGTGTATCATAGTGTATTGTAGTGTTGCCTTGTGTAGCATGGTGTAGTGTAGTGCAGTGCAGTGTATCATAGTGTACTGTAGTGTAGTGTATTATAGTGGTGCCTTGTGTAGCATGGTGTAGTGTAATGCAGTGTAGTGTATCATAGTGTACTGTAGCATAGTGTATTGCAGTGTTGCTTTGTGTAGTATAGTGTAGTGTAGTGCACTGTAGTGTATCATAGTGTATTGTAGTGTTGCCTTGTGTAGCATGGTGTAGTGTAGTGCAGTGCAGTGTATCATAGTATACTGTAGTGTAGTGTATTGTAGTGGTGCCTTGTGTAGCACATGGTGTAGTGTAGTGCAGTGTAGTGTATCATAGTGTACTGTAGCATAGTGTATTGTCGTGTTGCTTTGTGTAGCATGGTGTAGTGTAGTGTAGTGTACTGCAATGTAATGTAGTGTACCATGATGTAGTGTAGCATAGTGTATTGTAGTGTTGCCTTGTGTAGCATGGTGTAGTGCGGTGCACTGTAGTGTATCATAATGTAGTGTAGCACAGTGTACTGCAGTGTTGTCTTGTGTAGTATGGTGTAGTGTAGTGCAGTGTATCATAAAGTACTGTAGTGTAGTGTATTGTAGTGTTGCCTTGTGTAGCATGGTATAGGATAGTGCAGTGTAGTATATGATAGTATAGTGGATTGTAGTGTTGCCTTGTGTAGCACATTGTAGTGTAGTGCAGTGTAGTGTAGTGTATCATAGCATAGTGTCATGTAGTGTATTGTAGTGTTGCCTTGTGTAGCATGGTGTATTGTAGTGCAGTGTAGTGTATCATAGTGTAGCATAGTGTACTGTAGTGTTGCCTTGTGTAGCATGGTGTTGGGTAGTGTAGCATAGTGTATTATAGTGTTGCCTTGTGTAGCATGGTATATTGTAGTGTAGTGCAGTGTAGCACAGTGTATTGTAGTGTTGCCATGTGTAGCATGGTGTAGTGTAGTGTAATGTAATGTAGTGTAGTGTATTGTAGTGTTGCCTTGTGTAGCATGGTGTAGTGTAGTGTAGTGTATCATAGTGTAGTGTACTGTAGTGCAGTGTAGTGTATAACAGTGTAGTGTAGTGTATTGCAGTGTTGCCTTGTGTAGCATGGTGTAGTGTAGTGTAGCGTAGTGTATCACTGAGTAGTGTATCATAGTGTAGTGTATTGTTGCCCTGTGTAGTGCAGTGTAGTGTATCATAGTGTAATGTAGGGCAGTGTATTGTAGTGTTGTCTTGTTTAGCATGGTGTAGTGTAGTGCAGTGTAGTGTATCATAGTGTACTGTAGTGTAGTGCATTGTAGTGTTGCCTTGTGTAGCATGGTGTAGTGTAGTGCAGTGTAGTGTAGTGCAGTGTATTGTAATGTTGCATTGTGTAGCATGTTGTAGAGTAGTGCAGTGCAGAGTATCATAGCTTAGTGTACTGTAGTGTAGTGTATTGCAGTGTTGTGTATCACAGTGTAGTGTAGTGTATTGCAGTGTTGCCTTGTGTAACATAGTTTTGTGTAGTGTATCATAGTGTAGTGGATTGTAATGTTGCCTTGTGTAGCACGATGTAGTGTAGTGCAGTGTTGTGTATCACAGTGTAGTGTATTGTAGTGTTGCCTTATGTAGCACGGTGTAGTGTAGTGCAATGTAGTGTATCATAGTGTAGTGTATTGTAGTGTTGCTTTGTGTAGCATGGTGTAGTGTAGTGTAGTGCAGTGTAGTGTAGTGTATCATAGTGTACTGTAGTGTTGCCTTGTGTAGCATGGTGTAATGTAGTGTATCATAGTGTATTCTAAAGTTGCCTTGTGTAGCATGGTGTAGTGTATTGCAGTGTAGTGTAGTGTAATGTTTTGTAGTTTTGCCTTGCCTTGTGTAGCATGGTGCAGTGCAGTGCAGTGTATCACAGTGTACTGTAGTGTAGTGTATTGTAGTGTTGCCTTGCATAGCATAGTGCAATGTTCAAGTTCAAGTTCAAGTTTATTGCAGGAAAACTCCATTGAGCAAGCTCATTCACAAGGAGGTCCTGTGACATATAGACTTTAACAATGTACAAACATAGATAGGTAGTAACAGTATATACATGAAATGTGCGTAACATGATACAGGCTAGATATACATACAAGGGCTCCACATAGGATGACCGCAGGTGGTAGACAACTAATATAACACAGGGAAGTGACTTACAGGTTGCAAGCTGATAATTGAAACATGGTGACTGCTGTGTGCAATACATACATTTTGGCAGCTAGAACAAACAACAGAATATAACTGATAAGGCGGGGTAGGAGTGATTTGATAGTGTAACAGTGGAGCGTAAACATAGATAAAGCCAGGAGTAGAAGGGGAAGGGAAAGCAGTTAATATGACAAAGCAATTATGCCTTACCAATGGATACATATGGCACACATGGGGAAGGAAGAGGCTTAATGAGAGTTACAGATGTCTTTTATTTTGGCTGAACTTTGAAACTGTGCTAGTTAGTTTCAGTATGGTTTGTAATTGGTTCCAAATGGAGGGAAGGGCATGTGCAATAGCACGTTTACCAAAGGAGGTCCGCGTCCTTGGTATATTAAGCATAATAAAGTCAGATTTTCTTAACGAGTATGCACTATGTGAGATACTAATGAGGGATGAGAGATAGCTTGGCAATTTCTGCAGGAGCAGGTTAAGAGTCCATAGCCCAGCATGGAGCAGGCATCTAGTAGTAAGGGATGTCCAACCAACAGCTGCATAGAAGTCACAGTGATGTGAACGGTAAGGGGAGTTGGTAAAGAACCGTAACTCACGGTGATAAAGGATGTCCAGTTTACTTAGATTTGCAAGAGTGGTGGAGGAATAGATTACATTGCCATAGTCAAGCAGGGGGAGAAAAGTGGCCAGGACAAGTTTATTTCGAGTTTCAAGGGGGAAGAGGGGCCTATTTCTATAGAAGAAACCTAACCTGGCTTTAAGCCTTCTAGAGACATCTTCGACGTGGTCACTGAAAGATAATTCATTGCGATCCAGATACCCAGATATTTAAATTTGGTTACAACTTCCAAAGGCTCGTTTAGCGTGGTGACAATGAAGTCTTGGGCAAGGGTATTGGGGGGGTCTGTGGCAGCACTACAGGAGAATATTATCGCTTTAGTCTTCTTGGCATTGAGCAGAAGCTTTGCCTTTATTAGATTATGCTCAAGTTGTGCAAAGTCTGCTTGAAGCACTCCCTTGACTTCAGATAACGATGAGCCAGAAGTATACAATACAGTATCATCTGCAAAAAAGTGCAGATTGGACATAGATATGTTAGCATCTAAGTCATTAATGTATAAGGAAAACAAGATAGGGCCTAAGATGGATCCTTGGAGGACTTCTCTTACAACTGGCAAGGCAGCAGAAAAACAGCCTTCTGCCTCTACTTTTTGGGATCTTCCAGTTAAGTAGCTAGATAACCACTGGGTGGTATGGTATGTGGCACCCAACTTTGCAAGGCAATTGACTAATAGTTTGTGATCAACAGTATCAAAAGCTTTGCTTAGATCCAAAAAGATTGCGCCAGTTACCTTCTTTGCATCTATAGCAGAGATCCAATCATTGGTTACTTTTGCTAGCTCAGTGATTGTGCTCTGATTAGCCCGGAAGCCGGATTGAGCTGGGTTGATGAGAGAGAAGATTTCCAAGTAAGATTTTAACTGAACATAGATCAGTTTTTTGAGAACTTTAGAAAGGATAGGCTATATGGAGATAGGCCTATAGTTGTTTACATCGCACGGGTCACCAGATTTAAATAGAGGGAGGATATGTGCTGATTTCCAGCAGGACGGCACAGTAGCAGATGTAATGGAAAGATTGAAGATGTGGAGAATTGGGGCAGTGAGATGGGCGTATCCTAACCTTAGGAAAAAAGGTTCCAAGCCATCATCCCCTGTGTTTTTTTTGGTGCCTAAGTTAAGAAGAGAATCTTCTACTTCTTTATAAGTTATCTCGCGCAGTTGGAAGGGGCTGGGTGCAGGACTAGATATAGGGGAAGGGGTATGCTGGCTCACCACAGAACCAGCATAAGGTGATGAGTCAAAAGTTAATCCAGCTGTGGCAAAGTGGGAGTTAAGTTCCTCCAGGATTAGGGATTTGTTTTCCACAATCTTGCCACTTGCAAGTATCTTTGTTGGGACAGTGGGCCGTCCTTCTATGGATTTGATAGTCTTCCATATTTTATGAGGGTTACCTTTAGCTTGTTTGAGAGTAGAAATATAATAGTTAGCTTTAGCAGAACGAATACTTTTCACACAGGTATTCCTGGCTGTTCTAAAGGCCTGCCAATCCGAAGATTCTTTGGAATATCTAGCTTTAGCCCAGAGTTTATCTCGAACTATAAAGGCTGCCTTAAGATCCGAGGTGAACCAGGGGTTGGAGTTGTTCCGTACCCTTACTTTGATGAAAGGGGCATGCTTATTTATTATTGTAGTGAGAATGTCATTAAGGGTGTAAGCTGCCTCGTTGACATCTTTGGCTAGGTAGAGGTCTTGCCATCTGATCGTGCTCGGGTCAGATAGGAAGTTTACTGCACTGAACTTGTGAAAGGATCGTTTTGTTATAAAGATGGGCTGCGGACGGGCCTTAATTTGAGATCTTATGCAAGCAACAATCCCATGATCACTCATGTCATTGTGAAACACTGCCGAATGAGATATTTTATGTGGATGGGTGGTTAGTACCACATCTAGGATGGAACTGTTGGCAGTATTTAGAATGTTGTTCCTAGTAGGTTCACTGACTAATTGCCCAAGACCTAGCTCGTCACAAAGGGATTTGAGGCCGTGTGATTTAGGTGATAGCCAATCCATATTTAGATCTCCTAGACATACTGTTTCAGTTTTTGCATCTACAAACATGGATTTCAAAAGATTAAGGACTTCATCACCACCAGACGGAGGTCTATAGCCACCTATGATAGTGATACATTCCGAGGAGGGGAGATGAAAGTTCAAAGAGACAAGCTCAAATTCCTTGGCTAGAGATTTGCAACTAATATAGGTGACCGAGTACTTAGATTTGGCGTAGATAACCACACCCCCGCCTCTAGACTCTCTATCTGCTCTAAATAATTTGTAGCCCTGCAGTGATATTTGTTGATCAGTATTTATCTTTTTTAACTACGACTCAGTAATTATGATAAGGTCAGGGTTAACGTGTGCGGCACAGGCTTGCAGCTGTACAAGTTTTTTAGGCAGGCTTAAAATGTTGACCATCATCATTTTGAGACCTGTGGCCTCAGCAAAATCGATAGGCGAGGTAAGTTGTAGGTGGGGGCCAGGATTGAGCTCCACTTTTCCTGAGCAGTGAAGAAGCAGAAGTATAATTTTCTTTAAGGACCTTATAAGAATGGAGACTGCTTTTTTATTTCTTCGAGGTAGCCCATATCGTGCTGAACAAGAGGTAGCACCACTGTAATGACAGTTTATAGTGATCAATGTAAGTGCTCGGATAGACATAGGTGAGGACAGTAGCAAGGGGGTGGTGGCAAACTGGGGGGAAAAGGCTAAAAGGGGAGAGGAGAATGACATACTGTCTGCATGGCAGACCGTTATAACATTAGGTATTGATAAAGTACATTGGAGAACTGATTTGCATTGAGGTACTTCGGATTGCCCTGTATTGCTGGGAACTCTGCACCTTAGGAGCAATAAAAGCACAATAAAGAAAGCCATAGTCCCAGGTTGGGTGGTCTCGCAATTTGTATTAGTGCAACATTTTCTAGGCAAGTAATTTGCCCACCTAGGTACTCACTTAAAACCTAGATGAGAAATACAGCAGAAAGGGGAACAAGGAGAGCAGGAGCAGCTTAGTTAGTGGCTGGGGCTCAGGGGATATTCACACAGGGCAGGCTTATTGGCCACACTCAGCAACCAATCATAGGTTGGCAGCAGTCAATACTAAGCCAATGAAGCAGTAATGTGATATAGGTGGCGGAGCATGAGTGTATTTAAAGGAGGCCTGGGAGGAGGTGGTGGGGGTGAGAGAAAATTTCAGGTCAGAGTGAGAGCTGAGAAGTCAGGATTAATAAAGGAACACTGTAAAAGGCTATAGAGAAGGCGCTCCAATCAGAGCGAAGCAGGCAAGCGGGCAGACCAATCACGATCTCCCTAGGGCAGCGCCGCACCAATCAAGGGTGCCCAGTATTGTATCATAGTGTAGTGTAGCATAGTGTGTTGTAGTGTTGCCTTGTATAGCACAGTGTAGTGTATTGCAGTGTAGTATATCACAGTTAGGGCTGTAAGTATTTCACGGGGATCACGGATTTCACGACTACCGTGAAATTAGTAGTCCCCCATGAAATTCACCAAATTCCTAATCACACCTAATCTTCTTTTATTTATTTAATGTATGCCATGTATTTATTTAATTCATACCATTTATTTATTTAATGTATGCCATCTTTCCCTTACCGGAGAATCAAAGGAGGCACTCGGGTTTACTTAAAGCATGTCAGTAGGCAGTATCGCGATCTGCCGTCACTACTACTGCATTGACGGGGGACGGGGTGGCTTGTCTTTACATTTCTGACAGCTGAATATAGGATCTTGCAAAAAAAATGCGCTGCTCTCGCTCTCTCTTTCTTTATCATAGTGACAGTGTAACACAGTTCTGCCGCACGTTTGCATATCGAGACCCGCTGCTACATGCCTGCATATGCACTACTTTCTTGGAGAGTATTGAGAGTACAGTTAGCTTTTTAAGTGCTGGCTTGCAGGAGAAAGAGACAATTTTATACTGTAGTGGGGGTGACAGTTACATCAAAGGGCATTAAAGGGCATGCATGGCACAACAGAGGCTGTACTGCACAGAATCCTATAGCTGCAGCATGTTTCACCAGGCAAGATACGGATGGGACACGAGGCTATTTCTAGGCTGTGAAAAAAGCTATTTTTACCGTGATTGTGCTATGAATTTCTCCCCTTTTTACGGTGAAAAAATTACAGCTCTAATCATAGTGTAGTACAGAGTAGTGTATTGTAGTGTTGCCTTGTGTAGCATGGTGTAGTGCAGTGTAGTGTATCATAGTGTATTGTAGTGTAATGTAGCATAGAGGTTGCATAACATTGCATAGTCTAGTGCATTGTGGTGCGGCACTGTGTAGCGTAGTACAGTGTAGTGTAGCAAAGCGAATAGCAGGGTAGGATATCATAGTGCAGCATAGTATTGTGTCACATAGTGTACTGTAGCATAGCATTGTGTAGCATAGTGTAGTATAGTGCAGCATACAATGGTGTAGCATAGTGTAATGTAGTGCAGTGTAGCATGGTGTAGCATAGTGTAGTATAGTGCAGCGTAGCATAGTGTAGTATAGTGCTGCACAGCATTGTGTAGTATAGTGTAGTGCAGTGTAGCATAGTGTAGTGGAGTAAAGCTATGCGTAGAATACATAGTGTTGCATAGTGTCATCTATTTGTAATAATCCTCAATGGCTGTCACCAATCTGAAGCCACGCACATCACGAGACAATCCTTTAAATAGAATATAGGAAGGAGGGAGGAGGGAGGAATATAAACAGGAAGGAAGGAAGCAAGAGAAAGAAAGAAAGAAAGAAAGAAAGAAAGAAAGAAAGAAAGAAAGAAAGAAAGAAAGAAAGAAAAGGCAAACCACTGGGGAAGCAGCATATGGGAAAAACATGTTTTTGTACAGTTTATTTACCCAAGATGCAACACTGCTGAAAAACAACATCTCGTTTTTAGAGGGCCCTGATTCATTCTGAAGGGATGAGTTCATTTGGTTAATGACGGAGAGCAGAAGCATCTGTTTTCACAGTTAAAAAAAATAACTTTCCTTTTTGAGACGATGGCTTAAAAATAAGAAATGACGACAGCTGTATTCTCAGACTCTCCCAGGAACACTCAGCTCCCCTCTCAAACAATGAGAGCCCTCCTGCTCCGATACCCTTGTGTTAACTGGTAACCGAGGCATTGCACGTGAAATGGAATGTAAAAGTAGACTTGATTGGTTCACTGGATGTGTCCTGGCATTACAAGTAAAGGGTTAGAGGTTTGATTCCAGACAACAACAGATTTCAGTCCATTCTTCTTCACAGAAAGAGTGGTGGTTTCCTGGAACAGCATTTCAGTGGAGGTGGTGGGGAGAAAACAGTGGTGGGGTTCAAGCATGCATGGGACAGGCACAAGGTAATTGTACTAAAAAGGACAGGGGGAGAAAGAAAGAGCTATAGATCACGTAAGGTCTGCAATGATAATATAGGTGAGGAACAATGGGCAGACTGGGTGGGCCAAGCAGTCCTTATCTGCCGTCAACTTCTCTGTTTCTTTGTTTCTATGAAATGCATAGTGTCACGGTCGCCTATGCCCTCAAATAGCAGTCAACTTTAAAATTCTAATAGTTCACGTGGGTCTTGGAAGGGGCCAGAAAAATAGTCTTTTCCCTGGGCTCCTTTTTAGGGCTGTGGATGGAGCCTATAGCCATTTTGGGATAGCTCAGTAGCTTTAAAAATGGCCGATTGCAGAACCTTCCATTGGACTTTTGGAAGTATCCTTCTGAAAGCCCAACAGAGCTTGAAACCCTCCACCATGGTTGCCCACTATGGAATAACAGCCGCACTATCTCGGCTGTTACTTTCGCATTCCGGGGCATGAACTGCACATGCGCAACTTGCGCGCAAGTGCAGTTCTGCTGGTAACATCATGTTGTGAATAGCAAAATGTCATTCACAACTGAGCATGCGCGAGTGCCATACATGTGCAGTTGCATTGCCACCGCCAGCACCGGCAACAAACAAAACTGTCTAGCACCCTCCCACTGCTGCTGTCCTCCCCACTCCCTCTGCTCCCGTTTCTGTGCCAACATCGGGGTTCCCAATCCCCATGTCAGCATTATGTAGTTCTCCACTCGTGGCACACTGGAAGCCCACCCCAGCGTGCCTAAATGTATTTTTTTCTCCCGCCCCCTGCCAACATTGTGGTGCCCAATTCCCATGTCAGCATCATGTGGCACACTGGATCTACCCCAGTGTACCCAAATGTCTTGTTTTTTTTTCCGCTTCCTGTAAATAAAGAAAATGTTCCCTCATCGTCACCCCAGTTCCCTTCCCCATCCCACTCCCTCCCACTGAGCACCCACATCCCTGCATCCCCCTTACCTCACACTTACCTCTGGAGATCAGCACTGTCATCTTCTCTGGACCAGGATACGTCTGCACTCTTCAAAGCCGAACCGCAAACTGAAGAATCAAAGGTAAGCATGGTATAATGCCATTCAATGGGGTTTTCAACTTATGTTGATAAATCAGTCATTTTTTTGAATTTTGGCCCCAAATTTTCAACATGGGGTTCTTGGGACCACACTGTGTAAAAACGTTCACTGTGATTTCGCTACTCAGTCCCAAAAGGTGATTCTGCGGTCACTGTGCGGAATTACCTTTCAGGACTGATTCACAAAATGACAGTGGCACTGTTCATGAGGTGGTGTCCTAAACTGCCCATGTTGCAAATTTGGTGAAAAAATTCCTCAAAATGACTGCGTTATAAGTGTGCATTGCTCAGTTTCTATGCACACTCCTAACTTTTCCAATTTTTAATGCTTTCACTCCACATTTTCAACATTACCATTTTTATGCACCTCCTTTTTAACAGTACAGCTGCTATTTATCACATCCTGCCTGAAACATGTTTTTGAACTTGTGGCATAGAATGGTGCAGTCACTCTGCAAAATCACATTTTGGGACAAGTGAACAAAATAGCATTGGCACTCTTCATGAGGAGGATTCCCAAAAAGGTCATGTTAAAAATTTGGTGTGACACCTCAAAAAAATGGCCACGTTACACCCGAGCGTTCAATAATTTCTATGCACACATGTAACTTTGCTCACTTGGCAGCTTGTCACAGCCCTATCGGCTCTGGCCAGAGTTTGTTTAATTTGAAACAACTCTGAATTAATCGGATGGGGGGGGGGAGACCTTGCTTAACTGAAAGCATCCAAGTATTTCCACAATTGCAAGGTACTCAACCCAGTCACAAGAAAATCTGTTCAATTAATTTTTATTAAGTCATGTGATAATTCATGTTTTTCATTCTTCATCACTTCATAAAAATATTTTTCTCTTATTTACAGTTGCTTAGCCCTTGTCGTTTTCTTATGAAAGTGCTAACATTTCAAAACCTCTGTTTTCTTCTTCAGAGCCAACAGGCTTATAAGTTATCTAAATAAACAAAATAAAAAATAATCAGTCTCCCTTCATCTGCAAATATTTGTGTTGGTACTTCTAGTACTTTTTGTCACTATGGAAACCCAGTCTATCATGCTGCTTGGAAACAGAGGATATTTTGGCTGGGTCCCCCCATCTGCTACATTTTACTTTCTTGGGAGTAAATGCGGGTGGATTTTCTGGGCAGCAGGCTCATTTCAGGAATGTGCAGTTTAGAGGGGTTTGACAGTGATATCCATGCAGTTTGGGCAGATTTTCATTTAGCAAGTGTAACCCCCCCCCACTCCAGTTTGAGGGTTTACCTTAATGTCTTCCTGGGCTCCTTGATGCCCACTGTCAGGCTGGTGTCCTGCCTTTAAGTAGTTTGTTCATTTGTGTGAGAGTGCCATATTGAGCCTCCGCACCTGTCCTTTTAAGAGACTAGCTAACCTGTGTTAAGTAAATGGTCTAAGCTGGGTCCAAGCGATTTAGGGCTTGCGACCAGCCAGACAGTGCTCTGTTTTGCTCCATTCTGCCGCTGATATTTGTGCAGTGGGAGCCTGTATGGGAACTGCGCTTATTTACTGTGTATGTGCTGTTACATTTTAAGTAGAGATGTTTGTTTAACCTGCTTTCCTTGCAGCTTATCTTTCTGGATGGAAGCCACCATGTTAAGTCCGGGACTTCCAGTAATTGGACCAACAGAACCTGGGGACCTAAAATGGATCTGAACCTCAGTGTTCTGTGGGAAGGAAATTCTGTAGTTTTGTAGTTTTTCAGTTGGCACCAAATTGACCTGGAGGGGGAGCCCTAACTGTAACTGACAGCTCCTTCAGCCAACCGAGTTGCTGGATTTAGAAGGGAAAAGCCCAGTGTGCCAAGAGACAGTGGATCAGTTAGAGTTGGAGGTTGAAGTGTGAACAGCTCGAGCCTTCTACCAGCTGCTCCCAGAAGGAGCGTAAGGGAATTGGTGGGAAGAGGCCCAACTTGCCTCCCTGTCACGTTCTCCTGTTTGAGACTGCCTATAGCAGAAGAAGGACTTGTCCAATTCCAGCTTGGAACTGTGGCAGAAGAGAAGAGACGAAGATGCTTATCAGTGCTACTTGTGAATTGGACCAAAGACTTGCTCCTGAAGCGATCAGCCCAGCTTGTGTGCGAGACATGCTCGGATTGAGACGTTTGCTCAGTAAAGCTGCTGAATTGCAACCAGACTATATCTGAACTGTACCCAAAAATGGATGTTTGTTTTGAATGTGCTGAATGTGTTATGTAGGCCGAGACCTGCTCGCCCACTGCCAAACCTGTTATGCGAGCTGGAGGCATCACCAGCAGAACTTACGAACTTCACCAGACTGCTCATCCTGCCTGGACCCTGCCCATTCAGCCTAGGCCGCAGCTCCTGCACCAGAGACTATTTTGGTGAGAGACTGGCTTGAGGAACCAGACCCTGCTCAGCAACAACATGCAGGTTGTGGCCACCTGGAGGAAAGGCCGTGAAGAGGAGGTGTGCTGTGTCGGTCCTGTTTCCCCATGCCCATTGGTCATCACCACGAGGTCTCCATATCGCCTGCCTGCAGCAGAATCCTGGTAGCGGAGGTACAATCAGAGTAACTCCCTGCAACGAGTGTTTAAATCATCTGTGCTTCCATCTAATTGTTTCAATTTCTTGAGTTTACAAGGGACTGAGCCAACTGGATCTGGTTGTTTTGCATGCTAACTGCCTTTCTTTCCACCAAGGGCCCCAACATCAGCTGCAACACTGGCCACCCCCGGGCAACGCCTCTGGCTAGCTGGACTTACCATCCCGGGTACCCAGTGTTGTGTGATTATTAATTTGGAACAACAAGTAAATAAACCTGATTGCCTTTTTTTCAAGTTTAACCTGGCTAGTGTGCATATTGCTAGTTGGGTTACAGTGATAAGAGTGTGCTGCTGTATTGCTAACCTTACTTTATAGGGGGTCTCCAGGGAAGCTGCTGCAAGTCCAACCCTGGTGGTAAGTGGGAAGGGTGTGTGCATATTATTGCTCTTTCATGCTGACTTTGAATTTACTGCTGTGTCAGGTACTAGGCCACTAGGAGGGTTGGGGGATGGTTATAGCTTCCCAGAGGGCTACAGCAGAACAGACAAACATCCTCAGTACCACTACTCTGGGTAGAGGCACCTTGTTAGTGAACACAGGCCCCTCAACCTGTGCATAGCCATACAGGCAGGGGTAGTAGCCCTTGGAATAGCGCCGCCTAGGGGTTACACATGCATTGAATGCAAAGAAAAATAATAATTTCACAGTTCAGCTGTTTAGACGTGCTGTGCAAAAAATGCGATTTTTGGTGCCCTAGTGGGGAAAGTTATGAATCTCTGGGCAGAAATGAAAGCCATCCTTCAACTGAATTTGGAGCTGATACTTAGAAACACAGAAACTAACAGCAGAAAAACAGCCGCTGGCTCAGTCTACCTGAGCCTACTTACAGTATGATGTGAATGCCCAAGAGGTCACACACTTCCCCTCCCCCCACAACATCCCCCTTCCCCCACTATCCTCACTAGCCCCATATAATTTCACACACCCCTGACATCCTAATTATTACTGAGACATGGCTCAAAAAAAAGCATCCCTGACAATGCCATTGCTATCCCTGGGTATTCCCTCACCAGGCAAGATTGATCGGGTCACATGGGGAAGTGGCCAAATATATCCTGTCCTCACTGTAGTTTACTACCATCCTATCTACCTCCATCCAAGCTACCTATGAAGCCCTTGTCACCCGCATCACCCTTCCTTTCTCAATCCCAATCTTTGTGGCTGGCATCTACTACCACCCAAGTATTCAATCCTCGGTCATGACTGAACTCTTAGTCAACATCATCTCTCTCTCACAATCTGGTGAACTGTTCATAATGGGTGACATGAATTTAAATTGGTTGTCTCCCAAGTCAAACAAGCTACACAGTGATGTCACTGCTCTAAACCTCACTCAGTTTATACTTGAGCCCATGCACCCTAATCCCAAAACACAAAACCACACCCTGCTTGACTGGGCACTAACAACCCACCCGCACCGCATCATTAAATCTGGTCTCCTCCCTGATGCCCTTAGTGATCACAGCCCAATCTTCATTGTACGTAAGGTCCATCGCCCCAAACCTCCCCTTGAAATCATACAGCTCCAGTCCTTTAAATCCTTAGACCTTACCCCACTCAGCTCTGCACTTGCTTCCACCAACTGGGCCCCCCTCCATTGTCATTTCTGTCGACCAAGCCCTTGACCATTTTAGGGATAAATTCATTGCCACCTGGAATGCCTTTGCTCTTTTCAGATGGACCAGAGTCCATGGGCTTCACCTCCCCTAGATCACCTCCGAACTACTGGCCTGCTTCAGGGAGTGTGATCGGGCCTGGAGAAAACACAAATCTACTAAACATCCAAACGACTACACCAAGTACAGAATGCTACACAATTCATGTACTAAAGCTACTAGACTGGCTAAATCTGATTATTTCAGCTCCTCATTCCTGACTAACATTAACTCTCCACCTAAATTCTGGAGGGTAGTTCATGCCCTATTCTCCCCCCCCCCAAGTTCTCAAAATAAATAACTCCCTAGTTTCCGACCCTGGCTCCGTGGCCAGTGAATCTAATGTCTACTACACTTCGTACGCCACATCTTTTCTAAATTCCCTCTCCCCTACCACCTACTAACTTCAGCCCTTTGCCTCAGCCAATGCCTACCCCTCCCCCTTTTTCCTTTTTCTACTATCTCCTCTGATGAAGCTCTTCATGCCCTTCTATCCTTCAACCCCCTCCAAAGGCTCCTCACCAGATGAGCTCGATCTTAAATTTCTCTGCCTTTCTGCTCCTGCAATTGCTTATCCTATCTCCCTAATCCTTAACCCCTCTTTTATTTCTGCCCAAGTACCCTCATCCTGGAAACATGCCGCAGTCCTTCTTCTCCCCAAGGGTGGTGACACATCCATTCCTGGCAACTATCGCCCCATTTCCCTCCTTCCTACCTTTGCCAAACTTCAATTAGTTCTCTCTCTCAACTATCATCCTTCCTCTCTGATTCCTCCTTATTCACCCCTTTCAAACAACCACCTCCCTCCTCAGGCTTACTGACTCCATCCTTTCAGGAATGGATGATGGCCTGATCACCTCGGCCATCTTTGTCGACCAAGCCAAAGCTTTTGACACTGTTTCCCATCCCCTGTGCCTAGATTCCCTCTCCTCAGCTGGCCTTGCTCCATCAGCCACCAACTGGTTTAAATCCTACCTCACTGGCAGGACCCTATTGGTGAGCATCCTTGATTCCATCTCCCCTTCACTCCCCATCAACACTGGTGTCCCTCAGGGCTCAGTGCTTGGTCCCCTACTCTTCTTCATTTTCCTTAATGATCTTCCCACAGCCTGCTCATCCTCGTCTATCCACATGTATGCTGACGATACTGTTTTATATAGTTCCGGCAAAAACCCTGCTGCTGTGGAAACCAGCATGACTTCAACCAAGTTCAGCTCTGGTTTGCTTCTCACCAGCTTATTCTAAACACCAAGAAGACAGTCTCAAGACCTTTGGCACCAGGCAGAGACTCTGTAAGCTCCCGGGCCCTACCCACCTTCCACACCCTTGATGGGACCATCCTGGAGGACACCTCCTCATTTCGATATCTGGGGGTTTGGCTGGACCAGCACCTCAACTTCTCTGTGCATATCAATGCCATCCTGAAGAAACTGTGCCCCAAGCTTGGTGCTCTGTACAGGAATCGTAGTTGCATCCCGCTGACTGTGAGGCATGAAATTGTCCAGAAGATGATACTCCCCATCTGTGACTACTGTGACGTAGTCTATGGTGCTGCTCCCAAATCTCCCCTGACCAAGTTGGACACTCTCTTTAACTCCTTCTGCCACTTTGCTCTTGACTCCCTTTCCCGCTTCCACCACTGTGAACTCTATCACTCTCTAACCTTTCTTCTGCTATCTCACAGATGCATCTCACACTGTGCCAAACTAACCTCCAAATTCTGGTTTGGAGTGCTCCCCTCCTATCTCTCATCTTCTCTTTCCATGCCACCTCCCCCCACCCACTCTCTCAGATCTAAGGACGCCAGCACCTTGATGATCCTGGCTGCTCTACCCTCATCGGTCAGACTGGTTTCGCCCATCGCTTCCCTAAAATCTGGAATTCCCTCCCCCCAGAAATATGACACTCCTCCTCCTCCAACTACTCCCTTACCTCTGCCCTCCACAATTACCTCTCCATCAGCTGTTTCTGCTTTAACTCTCCTTAATACCTATCCCCAGTTTCTGCTTTCCTTTTCTGACCCCCCCGACAGGGTTCTCAACATTCTGAAGGGGGAATCAGGAAATGGTTACCCCTTCTCCTCATATTCAGTTCTTGCCTCTCCCCCTCTCTTCTCCACCTGCCCTTCTGGGTCACCCGTGTGCACAACCTACCCCATCCTTTTTACTCCAACAGCACTTGCATACTACCTCGAGCCTGCTCCTTGTACACTCATGCACTATAAATGGTTCTGTCGCATTATTACTGTTTTGTACGTTTATATGTTCTTTTGTATGATTTTGAACATGTATTGTAATTTACCCAATGTTCCACTACGTTTATTGTACAATACCTTGTGTTCCAACTGTTGCACAATCTTACAATGTTGCATTGTTTGTACTACCCACATACTATTGTAACTGATCATCCTTCACAACCCTATGTAACCCCCCCAGGTCGCACCGTGAGACGAACAACTTGTTGTTCAGTGTGTCCTCCTGGTGAAACATTTCAATAAATAAATAAATGAAAATATGAATGTACCACCCCTGCTTGAATCCCTCCACTGATATGGTGCAGACCAACCCCTCCAGCAGCCTGTTCCACTTATGCACCACCCTGTCTGTGAAGAAACACTTTCTGACATCCTTCCTGAAGCTCCCTACTACCAGGTAGGTTCCCCCATTGTGGCCACATTTTTGCTTATTGGAGACCTATGCATTAAGTTGTGGATTGCCTACATTCCTTGGATCAGCAGTGCATAGGCAATCCTAAGCGTTAATGCCACACACCGGGGGTCTTGCGAACCTCTGCACACATGCACGAAAGTGGCGCACATCCATTCCACACCTGATCCCTCAGCGGATCACACAGCTATGTGCACAGCCCATCCAGAGGCATGTTTGAGGTGCATGCCCATACTCCACGCCATTCTCTAAGGTGCAGAGTGCCAGGCAAGGGGGGCACATGATACAACAGAGGGGACCCTGCTGTATCTTTTTTGTGCCCCTCCATGACACCCTCCAGTTGTGGCAGGGCAGGGAATCCCTCCACCACGCTGCTCCAGTCCACTGGGCTGATAGGAATGACTGCAGATAACCATTTGGGCACTCACTCGTACTTTAAAATAAAAGGCGGTCCTCGCCTTCCCAGAATCCCTTGCTCAGGAATCCACTTTGGGACCCAGGACAGTCATCTGACTAGATACCTGCCTGTTTCCCTCGAGCCACACCCCTCATGCAGCTGTGCGTGAGAAGGGATGGGACCATGAACAGGCACCCTGTGAGTGGGGTGCATGCAGTTGTGTATACTGCTCACCCTACGTCTGTCCACAGATGTATAGCTAAGCAGGTCTGGTACACATGAATTGTCCATATGTGGCACACCTTCGTGTAGAGCCACCACTATGAATAGTTCTCCGGTGTCCACCTTGTTTATCCCAAGAAGAAGCTTGAAAATTTCAGTCATGCCCCCCTCACCCGGTCTAAAGTGTATACATGTTGAAGTCCTTGAGCCTCTGCATGTAGGACTTCAGTGCTGCCCAGGAATAATTTTTTTTTGTATCATCTTCACCCTATCCCTGTCCTTTTTTGAGTGCGGACTCCAGAACTGCCAGTAGTACTTCAAATGGGGTTCCACTAGGGACTGTACAGGGTAGGATCCCCTCCTTTTCCTTCTGCTGCTGATCTGCTTACCTATGCAACCCAGCTTCTTCTTTGCCTTCCCTGCTGCTTAGTTGCACTGTTCTGACCACTTTCGGTTGTCTAGTATCAAGACCATGAAAACCCTTCCCTCTGTCGTTTTTTCTATCTCCCGCCCTGTATTCTGTTTTCGGGTTCCTGACCCCTAGGTGTATAACTTCGCACTTTTTTGCACCGAATTTTAGTTGCCAGGCTTTAGACCATTTCTCCTGTCTCTTGAGATCCACCCTCAATGTCCTGACCCCGCCTCACTGTCCACTCCACTGAAGAATTTTGTTTCATCTGCCAATAGGTACCTCTACCTTTGCCTCCCTTCCCCATGTCACAAATAAAGACTATGAAACATGAAGACCAGATAGTGGCACAGCAGAGTCAGTACAGATTGGGGGTGGGGCACCTGCTGGCAGCAGGTATGCATGCAGCATGCATGTTATTTTACATCTGTACTCAACAAGGGGAGAAAATGGAAGAAAAAAGCTCTCTGGTCTGCAGGGTCACTGCCAGCACCCCCCGCAGGCTCAAGCATAGCTAACAGGGCAGCCCACCCACCACGTTTATGGTCCTAGGTAAGGGGTGACACAGTAAGGTCCTGAGAAGGTCAGTTTTGTGGCTGGGGGGATTCACTGAGTGACTGGAGGTGGACTGGCAACAGGATGATATAAATAGCTGTATAAAAAAAAACAAATAGATGATAACCTTTTTCAGGTTACCCACATAGAATTCCTTTACAGGCTACATGTGGACCCTGGATGAGGGTTCCCTACTTTTTCTTTTCAACTGACCTCATGCTGTCTTTTTTGAAGTCTCCTGTGTCTGGGGTCACCAGGATTTGGGAACCCTGATGGGAGCCACATAAACAGCACTGCCTTTGGGCCTGGATCAGGGTCCCAGTCTCCAAGGCAAACCCTCCCACCCGGCACCCAGTTACTTAAATGGACACCATACCTGGTAAGGGAATGACACCTCAGTGGGTCTCTATGACACTTAATGGTGCAAATCCACACCAACCTCCTTCCATCCTGTACTGGGTCTTTCCATCCAACATGTGCTGGGGCCCTTTCAGCGTCAATTAGTTAGTGTTCCATTTTTCTGACTCCAGGTCCCCAGCAAACTGGAACGCACCCATTCCTTCCTCCTGTACTTCCTCTTGTTCGCTAGAAACCCTAGAAACAAACACAACCTGCAGGGGCCTATACAGGATCCCCTTGAGGTGGGCATTCTCCCTTCTTCTCTGTTTTACCACCTTCACCTCTTCTCATGCCCCCACGCTCCTCATAAAATGGATACCGAGGTCCTCCCTTTATACCATGACTGTGCTCACATGTCCTAGGAGTTGCTTCGGCCTGAACAGTTAACACTTGGGTAACCAAACATCAAAGAAGACAAGGATGGCACAGTGCCCCTGGTGGTAGGGAGTGGGTGTGACTATATATCTCCTTGTAGTCGGCAGTAATTGATTTCTGGCAAAAAATGTCATCATATACTGTAGATTTCAGCAATAATGTATTTCTGAAATCTTTAGACTCACCATCAGTGTATTTTAATTCCCTCAAATATTTTTAAAACAGCTTGTGTTAACTCAAGTCAAACAAGTTCTTCTGCGGAAGTTACTTTTTGCCTGTACAGACTAAATTTATACTGCAGATGAATTAGGATGGTGCTACCACATGTTTCCAATGATAAACAGAACAGCACAACACCAAGATAGCTATTATTTTCATACTGTGTGTGGCAAGGGAGATAAAACTTTTATAAACATTACACCATACATCTCAGTTTAGGAATAAAGCAAAATGAAAAGAACAAGCATTTGTCAATGACGAATGTTCGCTTGCTGATATTAGCACCGGACGTGCAGGAGTTAGATGTAGAACAGGAAAGGCAGTGAAGTACTGAACTCATGCCAACCCCACCTCCACCCTGCAGAGATGGACAGGCATTGGGGTGTGCCTTTGGGTCATCGTCCATAATGCTCATGGCATTTCACCTCACCCTATCCTGTAGACACCGACAAGTGTTGAGGTGTGCCTTGGGGTGTTTGGCTTCACAGTCACCCAATTTCATAAGGACATATGTTGAAATGGGTGCAGTACAGGAGAATGGGGTGAAGTCTGGGGCCGAAGAGTCCAAGGCACACCTCAGTGCCTGTCACTGGCTTCATGGTGGGGGTGGAGGTAGAATGATGTGAGCATTACAGCCGGCAATCCAAAGGCACACCTCTGATGCCTGTCAGTCTGTACAGGGTGGGACGTTATGGTTAGAAACCCTAACGCCCTGGGCGTTTGTTGGTATTTGCACTACAAATTTTCAACATGGCCTTTTTGTGACCCCCACTTCATGAAAGCATTTGGGACCTCTTCTCATGAACAGTGGCACTGTAATTTTGTTAATGTGTCCCGAACTTTGATTTCCCACAGTGACCGTGCCATTCTGCACCAGAGGTGCGAAAACACAGATCGGGCAGGATGTGAAGAATGACAGCTGTACCATTCATAGGGAGATATGAAGAGATGGCGATGTTGAAAATCTGGAGTGAAAATATTAAAAGTACTCAAACTTCCAAGCGTTCATGGAAACTGCGTGATGCATGCTCGTAACACAGTCATTTAGTGGAATTATTTCACCAAATTTTCAACACAGGCATTTTGCGACGTCAGCTTATGAACACTGTCACTATGATTTTCTTAATCTGTCCCGAACATTGATTTCCCACAGTGACCGCACCATTGTGCGCCAGATGTGCAAACATACATTTTGAGCAGGATGTGAAAAATGACAGCGTACTGTTCATAAAGAGGTGTGCAAAATGGGTGATGTTGAAAATCTGGAGTGAAAATATTACAAATTTGCGAAGTTACAAGGGTGCATGGAAACTGCACAATGCACGCTTGTAACACAGTCATTTTATGAACTTTTGTCACCAAAGTTTCAACTTAGGCATTTTAGGACCTCTGCTCATGAACAAACAGTATCACTGTGATTTTCTTAATCTGTTCCGAACACTGATTTCCCACAGTGACTGCGCTATTCTGCCCCGGAAGTGCGAAAACACATTTTGGCCAGGATGTGAAAAATGACAGCTGTAGTGTTCATAAGGAGGTGTGAAAAAATGCCAATGTTGAAAATCTGGTGTGAAAATATTACAAATTTGCAAAGGTATGAGTGTATGTGGAAACTGTGCAATGCACACTCATAACACAGTCATTTTTTGTAATTTTTTCACCAAATTTGCAACATAGGCTTTTTGAGAGCCCACCTCATGAACAGTGACACTGTCATTTTGTTACTCGGTTCTGAAAGGTGATTCCATGCAGTGACTGCGAAGTCACCTTTCAGGACTGAATAACGCCATGACAGTGACTGAATTCATGAGGAGGGGTCTCAAGAACCCCATGTTGAAAATCTGGTGCCAAAAGTCAAAAAAATGGCTGAGATATCCATTTATGCCATTATACAGCTTACCGGAATTTCTTCAGTTTGCGGTCGGCTTTGAAGAGTGCAGACGTGTTCCCAGTCCACTGAAGTTGGTCGCGCCGGGCTTCAGAGGTAAGTATGGGGTGAGGGGAGGTGGGTACAGAGGGGGTGCGGGTTGGGGCAGGGGCCATGAGAAACAGCAAGGGACCGTTTTTTTTACAGGGTTTAAAAAAAGATGATGTGGGACGTTTTTGGCATGTTGAGGTGGGCTCCCAGCATGCCACGGTTGCCACCTGGGTGTTTGTTGGGGGGACTGGAGCCGATGGGGATTGGTCACCCCCGTTGGCCATATAGTGTGCTTGGGGGGGAGCACATGAGTCAAGGGGGATTGGGCACCCCCTTGGCACACAACAAATGGGGGTACATCATACCAATGGGGACTGGGTTACCCTGTCACCAAATTAACTGGGGATGGGCATGACAACAGGGGGATTGGGCACCCCCATCAGCTTTAACTGGGACTGTGAGAGGCGGCGACTGTCTTGTCAGCTTTGTGGGGACTGCGAGAGGCTGATGGAGAAGCCGTCACCATGCTTATTGAAAGGGAAGGGGACACCAGACAATGCAGCTGTAATTGACTGCTGCAGTCATGGACCTCCCCACAAAAACAGCTGATTGCTGATGATGGAGGCACTCCCTGATTACAGCAGCCAGTTTGTTTCAAGTTGGTGGCAAGCTACACTACTGCTGTCATGGACAGCGTGATCCTTTATTGGTGCCACATAGACCAGCCCCAAAATGGGCTGCTAGCATTGGTAACAACACTGCCGTGCCTCCACAACTCGCTACTGCAGCAAGCTGCCCCAATATGTTTCTTGCACATATATGCAAGCAAACATAAAAATGAGCATAGTGATGTTTTATGCAAGAAATACATTATTACTAAAATAACACACAATAACTATTCTGCCTGCTAACTAGCAGTGCTGCTTTAAGCTTTCTTTTTGTCCATGTAGGTTTTTCTGCCCCACCAGTAGCTCATCTCAGGGATATATCCTGTTTATAGGCATATACCCTGCTCAGGCTAAACCTGTTCATCATTCAGAGGGCTATCATGTTCTTCTCTTGTGTTTCTTTCCCCTCCCATCTCCCATGGTGGTGGCAGTGCCTCTATCGGACTTGCACAGCCATGGCTCACCCCCTGACCAGCCCAGTGGGTGGATGTGGTGGCAGAACCCACTGCCAACCTCTCCTGTTTTCTGACACAACCTCCCAGGCTCGCTTCCGAACCCAGGCTGTTGACACAGCCATGCAATGCACTGCCAGTGGGCAATCAAGGCATCCCACTTTAAGCTCATTTGCATTTAAAACCACTTAAACTGTGTTTTTAGATTCTACAACTGCCCTGGTCCTAAGGGGTTATTTATTTGGAAATTGGTTTATTCTGTCTCTGTTATGCTTTTCTCAAAGCCTGTCTTTCAAAACACCATGAACATAATACATAAGATGACAGCTGGCATGATAATGAACTGAATACAGCATACCGTTCTGGTCTCAATATCTCAGGGAGGATAGTGACCGGATCAAGAAGGCACAGAGAACAGCGATGAAAAGAAACAAAGTAACAGCGTGTCCAGGAAGAGTGTGGTGGTACCGCAAGGTGCAGCTCTCCCCAAATCCAACAGTCACTACAAACTGCAGCACTTAGGGAGAGGAAAACAAAAAGCTGGCAAAGACAAGTAATATGCAAGCAAGAGCACCAACAAACAAAAGCTAGCACTCCTAAGGACTGCAAAATTAGTTTAATTACAGCCGCAAAACAACAAACATGGAGCGCACACCAAGTTTGGTGTTTTATGGCTGTAATTAAAGTAGCAGTGCAATGAAAATGGACTAGAATTTGACCACACCTTTTTTTTTCTTCCTAATTGCTGCCAAATGTCTTCCAGGTTATTTTGGTGGCAACATTTTCAGTTTTCATTATCATTTAAGAATTTTACGAAAGTCTTAAAACAATTATTTCTCAAGAAAAAAAGACAGCCACCTCATTTTTGCATCTAAATAATATTGAGGACCTGAGGAGGGTACGAATCCAGACAAAAATGCAAATGTGCAATACACAGCACAGGAAGCATCCAGAAAACCCAAATCAACAGTTCTGCCAACGTTTTCCACAACCATAGCAGAAAATTAGCTTTTTGGACTAACTTTTTTCGTTGCACTGCTGCTTTCAACTAATTTTGCATCCTAAGGAGTGCTGGCTTTTGTTCATTGGTGCTCATATCTGTTTGGAGCCGTGCACCTTAGCAGTGACTACAGGGGGCACTTGCTGTCTCCTTCAATATGCAAACAAACTGCTTATTAAAGCATCGGCGAGGATGACTCACATAGCTCCGGTGCTTCAACCTATGCAAGCCGTCCTCGGGGGCAAGAGAAGAGAGACTAAGGTGGCTGAGGGCTTAGAAAGCAAGAGCTATGAGGGTTGAATTGCATAATTGGGACTGTTCTCCATGAAAAAGACAAGAGTCTGGGATGACATGATAACAGTACTCAAATATCTGTAAGGGATAACACCACCCAACCAAAGGCAGATCTTCCAAATGTATGTCCTTCCCCTGCCTAGCTGATTGTTGCTGCCTATACTCCACTTTGGGCTGGCACTCCCCCTCTGCCTCACGCTCCTGTGTTCTAGGATGCTTTAATTTCATATGTCTCAGGTCTGCCTCCTCAGCCACTCCTGCATCACTATTACATGGAGTTCACCCTACAAACCCATTTCAATCAACTAATACCACCTCCCTGGTCATTTCCAAGTGTTTGCCCAAAATGAGCAAACAGACCTTCTCCTTCTCTGCTCCAAGACTGTGGAACTCCCTCCCTACCAACATTTGCAACTCCCCCACCCTGCCATCCTTCAAAGCAGGTCTGAAGGATCATCTCTAGTGCAGTGGGTTAAGGCTCTGAGCTGCAAACCTGGAGACCTGGGTTTGAATCCCACAGCCCCCCACTTGCATACTGTGTGATCCTGAGTAAATCACTTAACTTCCTTGTGTTCCCAGGTCACACCTGGAAACAAGCTTTGGCTTAGTGTGCCTCTCCTGGTTAAACAAGTTCCCCTTAACCCGACATACCACCCCTAGTTCATTACACTCTTGTGCCCTGTGAGGTCAGACTGCCCACTCTGTCCAGGTTATTACTTTCATCTCATTAACCTCACTACTCTTGTCAGTCCTTTATGGACAAAGTGTTATACCTTTGTGCTTGCTGCAATGCTCACTGTATTTGTTCTTGGTATCCTGCCATGCTGTACCTTAGCTGATGTGCTCCTCACATAAAAGATATCATTGTATTCTTCTGCTTGTTCTATATTGAGCAATGTTATATCTTCTTTGTGCATTTTTCTATGTTCATTATTTTGTATTGTTGATTGCTTGTACCCTCTTAGATCATACCTGAAAAATAGGCATTTCATTGTTTAGTGTATTTACACCTTTCCGGCTATCTGTGCACCGGTCTGAGTGCGCCCGTCAATAGGGTGCCAATTTTCAAAAATCGCCACCCCTTCCTGAGGTCTGCCTTCCCCCCCAGAGTTAGAATAATTAGTTAGGGGGTGTGGAGGGACACAGACCCTCACATGCAGGGGTGCAGCCCCCCACATTAAATGCGAGATGCGAATAAAAATCCCTGGAGCCCTAATGATGGGCGCACTTGGACAGGAGCATTCTGATGGTGGAACTGTATTTACACAGTCACCAAACACCACATAAATAAATAAATACAAAGATGAGAGGACAAGGGGACACTCAGTGTCTGTAAAACAAGGAAGATTCAAGGGAAACATCAGGAAGACATACTTCACAGAAAGAGTGGTGAACCCTTGGAATAGGCTTACAGAACAGTGTCACTTGGTACCATTTCTACCTTCAAGTTTGAGGTGTTTTTTCAAGATTTATGTTTTAATAGTTTGGTGAAAGCCTTGCTACTACAGTTAACATTTTTTTGTGAAGTCTGTATGGGGGGAGGGGGTGATTGTAGTTTGGCCCCAACAAGGTGGCCAGCTGATTCCTCACACCTCCAGACTGCACCGTCCCACCCTGTGCTCAGACATGTAATGATGTTGTGTCCAAGAAAAGGGTGGGGATGCACACCATTAAAGTCAATCAAGTAAAATTTCAGTACTTTTTTTATGCATAATAATTACCACCGTGAGATTATGCAAGGCCACCGCTCAACTAACAAGGCCCAGCTTTACCGATCACTTGCCCTCCTGCCCCTAGGAGGGATGCAGCCTTGGTGACCCCAAATACTGATTTGGAGGCTGTTAAAGGGGAAACTAGGGGGGAAAGAATGGGGAAAAAAGTGAAGGTTGAGGGAAGGGTTGGCCTGAGGAGAAAAATCCTTCTCCTGTGATCGTGAAGTGTGACAAACCATCACAGTCTGTAATAAAGTCCACATCTGAGGCAGTGGAGCTGTGATACAGACGCACATCAGCTGCCAAGAGGAGCCCAATTTGTTCTAGCAGAGTGAGTGGTTTACTGCCAAAATCCACAGTGACCTATATAAAAAGCCTTTCTGTGTACTTTCACACAGAGATCGTCCCCCGGGGTGACGCTACTGCTGCTGCTGGGAGTGCCCTCAGTTCCCCACGCTGGCAGCGGCCTTTAATTCACGATTAATTTTTAAACGGCTCTCTTCAATTATTCATGCACTGACCGAAGAAACACATCTCAAAGAGCACTGCGGCAGGCTTTACACTTAAATGTATAGAGAGGGCAAACCTTATGAAGAAACCACTCAACTCGGTAAATAAGAACCCCCATATTAAAAACACTTCCACAACTTCAGCACAAACCACAGTGGTAACACAACAGAATATTCTGACAGGTGGGGGACGGGGGGGTTTAAGTTCTGAACATGTTCTGTACCCATCTTTCTTTTTTTTAAAGAGGATGGAATCTTTGTGTCAGTGTGTAGACACAATGTGTCATGTTCTTATGTTTATAAACTATCAATATTCATACCACTGAATAATCTATATTTAACTGTAGCTGAATAAACGTTGATATAAAAACTGTATAGTATGGTACAGAATTGTTGCTTATGGAAATCCACACACTGTCAGATGCTGCTGCACCACATTGCAAAATAAATTGTGTGATTTCAGCCAGTCAGCATGCAGAGCATACCTCTTATCCATGTACATTGTGCTGTCATGCAGGATCGCTAGGAGGGAGGGCACCTATTTAATGCCAGGGGTGAGGATAACAAAAACAAAACACACAACTTATTATAAATCATTCAAACTAAACTCCAGTGCTGTATAATAAGTTAATATGGCCTCTGAGGGATGTCTCTTATGGTATAAGAGACTCTTCTCCTGAGGTTTGGGCAGACAGAACCACTCAGCTTTGCTTCCTGTAGCCCAAACCACAGGCTCAGAGTTTCTTATATCAGAAGAGATATACCTCAGAGGCCCTGTTCACTTATAGTAGTGATGTCAGAACACTGCTGTACCAGTCGTGTGACAGAATGCTATTGTGCCTCACTAGTGATGTCAGAATGAAGCTATACCACAATAGTGATGTCATGATGTCAGAATGCAGCTGTACCATAGTAATGATGTCAGAATGCTGTTGTACCACAGTAGTGATGTCAGAATGCTGTTGTACCAAAGTAGTAGTGTCAGAATGCTGTTATACCATGGTAGTGATGTCAAAATGCTGCTATACCACAGCAGAGATGTCAGAATGCTGTTGTAGCACAGTAGCTATGTGAGAATGCTGTTGTACCAGAGTAGTGTTGTCAGAATGCTGTTGTACCACAGTAGTGGTGTCAGAATACTGTTCTACCACAGTAGTGATGTTAGAATGCTGCTGCTGTAACATAGCAGTGATGTCAGATTGCTGTTGTACCACAGTAGTGATGTCAGAATGCTGCTGTACCACAATTGTGATGTCAGAATGCTAGTGTACCATTGTAGCTATGTCAGAATGCTGCTGTACCACAGTAGTGATGTCAGAATGTTGTCGTACCACAGTAGTGATGTCAGAATGCTGCTGTACCACAGTAGCGATGTCAGAATGCTGCTGTACCACAGAAGTGATGTCAGAATGCCGTTGCACCACAGTAGTGATGTCAGAATGCTGCTATATCACAGTAGTGATGTCAAAATGCTGTTGTACTACAACACTGATGTCAGAATGCTGTCATATGACAGTAGTGATGTCAGAATGCTGCTGTACCACAGTAGTGATGTCAGAATGCTGCTGTACTACAGTAGTGATGTCAGAATGCTGCTGTACCACAGTAGTGATGTCTAGTGATGTCAGAATGCTGCTGTACCACAGAAGTGATGTCAGAATGCCATTGTACCACAGTAGTGATGTCAGAATGCTGCTATACCACAGTAGTGATGTCAGAATGCTGTCATATGACAGTAGTGATGTTAGAATGCTGCTGTACCACAGTAGTGATGTCAGAATGCTGCTGTACTACAGTAGTGATGTCAGAATACTGCTGTACCAAGTAGTGATGTCAGAATGCTGTTGTACCACATTTGTGATGTCAGAATGCTGCTGTACCACAGTAGTGATGTCAGAATGCTGTTGTACTACAGTTGTGATGTCGGAATGCTGCTGTACGGCAGTAGTGATGTCAGAATGCATTCATAGCATAGTAGTGATGTCAGAACGCTGCTGTGCTAGAGTAGTGATGTCAGAATGCTGCTGTACCACAGTAGTGAAATCAGAATGTTGCTGTATGGCATTAGTGATGTCAGAATGCTGCAGTACCTCAGTAGCAATGTCAGAATGCTGCTGTACCACAGTAGTGATATCAGAATGCTGTTGTACCACAGTAGTGATGACAGAATGCTGCTGTACCACAGTAGTGGTGACAGAATGCTGTTGTACCACAGTAGTGATGTCAGAATGCGGTATCAGAATGCAGTTGTACCATAGTAGTGATGTCAGAATGCTTCTGTACCAAAGCAATGATGTCAGAATGCTGCTGTACCACAGTAGTGATGTCAGAATGCTTGTGTACCACAATAGTGATGTCAGAATGCTGCTGTACCACAGCAGTGATATCAGAATGTTGTTGTACCACAGTAGTGATGTCAGAATGCTGCTGTACCACAGCAGTGATGTCAGAATACTGTTGTACCACAGTAGTGATGTCAGAATACTGCTGTACCACAGCAGTGATATCAGAATGCTGTTGTACCACAGTAGTGGTGTCAGAATACTGTTGTATCACAGTAGTGATGTCAGAATGCCATTGTAACACAGTAGTGCTGTTAGAATGCTGCTGTAATATAGCAGTGATGTCAGATTGTTGTTGTACCACAGTAGTGATGTCAGAATGATGCTGTACCACAGTAGTGATGTCAAAATGCTATTGCACCATTGTAGTGATGTCAGAATGCTGCTGTACCACAGTAGTGATGTTAGAATGCTGCTGTACCACATTAGCAATGTCTGAATGCTGCTGTACCACAGTAGTGATATCAGAATGCTGTCGTACCACAGTAGTGATGTCAGCATGCTGTCATACCACATTAGTGATGTCAGAATGCTGCTGTACCACAGTAGCGATGTCAGAATGCTGCTGTACCACAGAAGTGATGTCAGAATGATGTTGTACTACAACAGTGATGTCAGAATGCTGTCATATCACAGTAGTGATATCAGAATGCTGCTGTACTACAGTAGTGATGTCAGAATGCTGCTGCATCACAGTAGTGATGTCAGAATGCTGCTGTACCGCAGTAATAATGTCAGAATGCTGTTGTAACACAGTTGTGATGTCAGAATGCTGCTGTACCTCTGTAGTGATGTCAGAATGCTGCTGTACCACAGCTGTGATGTCAGAATGCTGCTGTACCACAATAGGTATGTCAGGTACTGTTGTAGCACAGTGGTGATGTCAGAATGCTGTTGTACCACAGCAGTGATGTCAATATGCTGTTGTATTACAGTAGTGATGACAGAATGCTGCTGTTCCACAGTAGTGGTGATAGAATGCTGCTGTACCACAGCAGTGGTGACAGAATGCTGCTGTACCAAAACTATGATGTCAGAATACTGCTGTACCACAGTTGTGATGTCAGATTGCTGCTGTATGGCAGTAGTGATATCAGAATGCGTTCATAACATAGTAGTGATGTCAGAATGCTGTTGTACCACAGTACCACAGTAGCAGTGTCAGTGGCTCAGCAGGTAGCACACTTGCCTCTGAGGCTGAGAGATCAGTAGGCTGTGGGTTCTATCCCCACACCAGGCACTTGGGTTAATATTCCAATACTGACACTGTAGTGCAGCATGAGGGGGGTGCTGCACTCCTGAGGTGCCGTCTTTTGGATGAGACGTTAAACCGAGGTCCCATCTGCCTGTTCTGGTGGTAGTTCAGGTGGATGTTAAACATTCCATGGCACTTCTCGAAAAGAGCAGGGGAATTTCCTTGGTGCAATGGCCAAATTTTCTCCATTCACAAAAAATTACCACCAACAGCTTCATCTGGTTCAAGGTCAGTTGGCATTCATCTGTATCCCCTCCGCCGGGTTGTGCCTGAAAATAGGCAAGAATTGTCTAGTGCACTTACCCGGTCAACAAAAACTAACTAAATAAATAAATAATAAAAAAAAGCTGCTGTATCACAGCAGAGATGTCAGAATGCTGCTACAACACAGCAGCTGTGTCAGAATGTTGCGTTACTACTTTCTGAACATAGAACTATTACAAACAGTTGCACATTGACAAACATTTTCTGCACCCTTTAAATACCTCCCCCTCCTGCTTTAAATCCCACCTTAAAAACTATCTTTTCTACCTTGTCTTTCATTATTTTTCCCAGCCCTAACCTTGACTGTCTTTCCTCCTGGCCATTGGCATGACCTGTGACCCTCGTATTGACCTCACAAGGTCCATTTCGTCCAGCCACTAGCACAGCTTACCTGATGCATCCTCATCCCATGAAGAATACCTCCCTCCAGATGGCCCTGGGATTCTACCAGGGCTCACATTCATTTATTTATTAAGTTGTTGACCGGAAAATGAGAGTTAGATAATACTGTCTATTTTCATCCTTGTCGGAGGGGGGATACAGATACAAACCAACTGAAAATAAACCAGATTTAGCTGTTGGTGGTATTTTAGTGAATGGGAAAAATTTGATGGGAAACTTCCCCACTCTTTTTGAAAAGTGCCATGGGTTTTTAACATCCACTTAAACAACCACCAGTAAAGGCAGATGGGACCTCAGTTTAATGTCTCATCCAAAGGATACTGCACTCTGAATGTACAGCATACCCTAAAGTACTGCACTTGGGTGCTAGCATTTATGGTATGAGCCCAGTCCTGGTGCCAGACTAGAACCCATGACCTTCTGCCCCACAGGCGTATGTGTTACCAGCTAAGCCACACTGTTGCTTACATGCTGTTCAGGGACACACCAGGAGTGAGTCAGTGGGGGAAATACTAGGGCAGAGATGTAATGGGTATGGCAGCATCTTCCTCCAAAAGGGCAGATATTTCCCTCTGTTTGGCCCAACCCCTCATCCTCTTAACATACCCCTAACCCACTGTCTTGACCTGGGAGTTGGGAAGACATCTAGTTGCCAGCCACAACATGTAAGGTCACTGAAGTTGCTCAGGGCACTCTTCCTGTGCCCCAGAGCTTAACAGACTCCACTACCCAGAGGGGAGGTTGTGATAGCCCTGTAAACATGGATCTTCCCCATGGAAGTGTGACATGCTCCACCAGTGCCACAGTGCCAGGCTTGCCTCTCATTTTTAGCCTATCTAATAAACATTTCTTCCCACCCATGTTCAGTATATGGTTGTTTTCCTGCTTTATTAGAGGATTCTTTACCCAGAGCCAGTTACTTTACATACATAAATAAATATATATTATACATATATATATATATATGTATATATATATATATATATATACACACACACACACACACACACACACACACATATGTATATACACACATATATATATATATATTATGGTAGCACGGTAGTGCTACCATAGTTAGGTTGAGGAGCATTTCTATGTTAAACCTCAAAACTTTGCACCTTAATAACTTTGCAACCGTTTGATGGATTTGCCTGAAATTTGGAATTTATGATCAAGAACCATAGGCCTTGGGATCTGCCAAGTTCGTACTGGTTGGATATGCAGCTGCGGGGTTATTAAGTGTGATCTGTCTTGTGACGTTTACGGCTTTCACGGAATTCTGTGGTGGCCTACGGGTCGTGGGTTTAAGTGACTGGCCGAAATCTTCAGGAAACGTGCAGCCAGGGTCCCGATGTGCCTTTCAAAGATTTCGTGAAAAATATTAAACGGTTCAAAAGTTATTCAAAAACAGTTTCCCATTATAAGTCAATGGAAAAGTTAACAAAAGTTCAACACTTTCGCAATGCATTTTACTTTCGCAAATGGGCCTGTTACTTTCACAAATCGGCCATTTTGTTTTCAGTTGGTGATCAGAAAAATGGTTGGCATTTAAATTTGGGACCTCTAGCAACCTAATTTTTTTGTATTCACCTAGTCGGGCCCCTGAGGATGCTTGCCATGTCTTTATTTTGTGGTAAAACACCCCAAATATGTTTTCAAATTTCTGGAAAAGTGCACCTCACAAATTGCTAGAGTGCTCGAGATGTGCATTTAAGTACACAACGGCTTTTAAATTGCACAGTAATTTTCTAGTCTGGAAATGACAGCAATTTCTTGGCACTGCACTGCAAAATAACCGCTGGGAGTTTTGGGCTGAAATTTGGGAACGCAGTCGACATCTCACAGATGTGCCTTTCAGTGTTGTATTGAAAAAATATTACATGGCGGCAAAGTTATGGCACTCCAAAGTTGACAGTTTTTCCCATAGGATAACATTACGGCGCCCGAAGCATTACAGGAATCCTTTGGCACCCTGCTGCAAAATAACGGTTTGGTCTTTTTTCCTGAAATTTGGAGGGAAGACAGCCAACAGTACACAGATGTGCCTTTCAGTAGTTTGGTGAAAAAATATCACATGGCGGCAAAGTTACGGCACTCCAAAATTGACGGTTTTTCCCATAGGATAACATTACGGCGCCCAACACTTAACAGAAATCATTTGGAGCCCTGCTGCAAAATAACGGTTTGGTCTTTTTTCCTGAAATTTGGAGGGAAGACAGCCAACAGCCCACAGATGTGCCTTTCAGTAGTTTGGTGAAAAAACATTACAGGGAGGCAAAGTTATGGCTCTGAACTTTTCTTTTTTTCCCATAGGATAACATTACAGCATTCGGGCTGGGCCAGGGCCCAAGATCCTGAAACGTGCTAGATAATGGACTTTTCGTCGAAAACTTTAGCCTCATGGGCCAAGGTCTAAATTAGCCAGGACAGTTGTAAATAATATGACTTTAAATTTTTTTTTCACGTATACGGTTCCTGAGATATAATGTATTTAGTATTCCAAGATCTCATTTTCGTCCGATACTCATTATTTTGCATACATTATGTGTACTCACTGTCTTTCTCAATGCAGGTTTTGGGGAAAACCAGCCTGTGCGCTTACATTACTGTTACTGTTGCCCTTTCCGCTTTGGATCCGCACTGCTTCACTTCTACTATTGACGCCTGCGCCACCATGTGCTGCTATCCTTTGCATTTTCATTTGGCGCTATGCTTTGTTATTTTTGCCATTTCTGTCTACAGTACTGTTTATCTTACTGTTTCACTTTACATCACCATGCCCATTGACATTTCTGTTTGCAGGCACCATGTTACTATGTGACAACACATCACGGGCAGACCATTCTCGCTCACGCCACCATGTGCGCTATCTTTCTGTTCTCATTCGTGCTTGTGTTACTTGTGCGCCACTGTTAGCATTTCTGTTTGTGTTGCTGTCCCTGTTAGTATGCCACAACACATCATGTGGAGGAGCGCGGGCCGAATTTCTCGTTATCATTCTCAAAAAGAAGGGAAATTAGAGGCAAAACTCCGCTTAATGCATTAGTTAGGGTTGTTCCACAGCGGCAAAAGTGAGGAAATTCGCTGTTAGTTGAGCTTAATCGACAGGCGACATGGATCGTGGGGTCCTAACTCTCACCCCATTCTCTATACTTCTGCTGCTTTTCACATGTCATGGGGTGAGAGTTAGGGGCTGACGATCCCAATGCGCACCCCAACGCCGTTGGGGTGGGGCGGGGTCCAAGGGGGTTTTCAACCCTAACAGCTTAATTTCCTCACTTTTTGTCACTGTGGAACAACCCTAACTAATGCATTAAACGGAGTTTTTGCCTCTAATATATATATATATATATACATATATATATATATATATTATATATATATATATGGAGAGAGAGAGAGAGAAAGAGTGATATTGAATAATGCATGGGGAGTGGTGTGTAATGAGGTTTTTCCCCACCCAAGGTTTGCAAAGCCACTTTAAACATGACAGCAAAGCCTAAGTGGTTTTGTCAGGCATTATACATTGAGGGTGTGTAAAAAAAAATAAAAATAAAAAGAGCTACCAAACTGCCCATGTTTTATTTTTTATAACTACTAGTTTAAAAATGATGGGTTTGCAAAATCAGCCAAAGTTTTTGAAGCCACACACTCTCGCTGTGCAGAGAGGAGAAAATCAATGTGTTATTCTTTAATAGACTGCAGCTGTTTGTTCCTCAGATATACACAATTGTGTATAACTGAAAATTACAACCCATTTTTTTAGGTTGTAAAATCGTTTATAAAATGGGCAAGAAAAATCAAGTGATCTGATTGGTCAGAAGCTGTCCAGACGTGTGCAGTAACTGACCAATAACTGCACGGGTTTGGAAAGTGGCTTGCAAGTCTTGTAACTTGTTATCTAGGCTGACCTAACTGCACAGAAGTATCACTTTGCTACTTTGGAATTCTCAGTAACTGTGAGAGTTGGGAAAAGCAAAAAAGGTTCAACTAACAATGTGAGTGACTTACCTGCCAGCCAATTTGACCTGTTTGATGGAGCAAACCCAGCTGTTTGGCGTGAGAACTGATTTACCACTGAAGAATATTTATTTATTCCTTATTTAAATATTTTTTTAGTCCTGTGCTTTTTTAATATTTTGGTGCCATTTTATAAACCCAGTAACACACTTCAGGGCTTGTGCTTACTGGCTAATCACAACCCCCCCCCCATGGTTAAAGGGCATTTGGCAAATGCCTTGTGCCACCAATCCAAGGAATGTGGGGGGATGTGGTAATTATCCATTAACCGCACGCACGGTCATATGTTATTGCTTACTTAACCAGTACTGTAATTACATATATGTCAATAATAAGCCACAACAGGGTGTACATTATAAGATTATAATACCATTAAGAGGTTCTGGTGACATGTGAACCTTGAGAGCGACATTCGAGAGATTCCAGCATGTCACCAGAACCTCAACATGGTATTATAGTTGAGAACTACCCAGTCTCCCCCCTCCTTTTTTTTGTAATATTTGGCTCTAAGAAGGTTTCACTTTTTTATGTAATTGTAAAAAATGACTGTACTCATCAATAGGTTAGCCAATGATTCTGGGCTGAAAAATGAAATTCTAAATATTGTCAAAATGGACCCACTGCCCATGAGCTTCTTTTTATTTTTATGTTTGTTTTTTACACAGAGGTTGGGAGAGAGTAAATTTGGGGCTATGAGAAAGAGTGAAAAGTGAAGAGCAAGTGACAAAACTACCCTCAATGAGATTTAAGCAATAAGCCACAAGGGGGTGTGGGTTATCGGGGGATTTACCATGGCTGGAGTGGTTTGCCCACGAGGCTCAGCCAAGTGGGTAAATCCGCGCCAGCCGTGGTAAATCCCTCGATAACCCACATCCCCCGAGTGGCTTATTGCGATTACACCATGTTCTTTTTATGTTGCTTGCACGCATGTGCAAGAAACATAGTGCCATCATCCGAGTTTTCGGAGGTGTGGCAGCCCTCTTCCAATTCAGTCAGTGTGTTTGCAGGCGTGGCTGCAGTTCTCCAATCACTGCTGGAGCTGTCTATGACAGCAGTCTAAAATGCAGTGGCATTACAGTTGAAAGGGGAGCTTACGGCTTCAGTGCGAGCAGCGATAAGATATCGCCTGCTCTTGTGCCTCCCCTATACACACAAACACACACACACACACACACACACACTGCGTTGCTCGGACCCCCACACACTGTAAGGCCAGCGGGGTGCCCAATCCCCGTCGGCTCCACTGCCCCGAAGTGCAAAGGTGCCACACTGGGAGCCACCTAGCGTGGCAACAGATGCTATCGCCGACGGGGTGCCCAATCCCTCTCGCGCTCCACTGCCCCCAAACAGCATCCTTGTGCCACATTGGAGCCCCCCCAGCCGGCGAGGCAAACGCCTCACGTCGTCCTCCTGTCTCGTCGGCTCCACTGCCCCGAAAGTACACGGTGCTACGCTAGGAGCCCACCCTAGAGCGTGGCAACAGATGCTATCGCCGGACGGGGTGCCCAATCCACCGCTGGCTCCACGGCCCCCAAACAGCGCCCTTGTGCCACATTGGGGCCCACACCCCAGCGAAGTAGGCAATGTCCCGCTGCCGTCCCTCCTGTTTCGCTGGCCCACTGCCCCCCTGAAAGTACACGGTGCTACACTAGGAGCCTGCTCCAGCGGGCAACAGATGCTATCGCCGGCGAAAGCCTAACCCCGCTCAGCCCACGCCCCCAAAACAGCATCCTTGTGCCACGCTGGGAGCCCACCCAGCATGGCAAACATCCCACGCCATCCTCCTGTTTAAAAAAACAAAAAAACAACCTGCAATAGAAAACGGTCCCCGCTGTCTGGGCCCCACCCGCACTCCACCCACTGCGCACTTACCTCCCACACTCCCTCACACCCCATACTTACCTCCGGAGTCCGCGCGATCTTCGGTGGACCGGGAACATGTCTGCACTCTTCAAAGCCGACTGCGAACTGAGGAAATGCTGGTAAGCTGTATAATGTAATGAATAGGATTTTTTTCAACTTTGCTGCATATCTCAGGCAGTTATTGGAATTTTTGCACCAAATTTTCAACATGGGTTTTTTGGGATGCCTTCTCGTGAATGCTCTCACTGTCATGGCGTTAATCGGGCCCGAAGGGTGATTTCGTAGTCACTGCACGAAATCATCTTTCAGCACTGTTTAATAAAACGACACTGCCAGTGTTCATAAGGTGGGCTCTCAAAAAGCCTATGTTGAAATTTTGGTGGAAAAATTCCTAAAAATGACTGTTTTACGAGCCTGCGTTGTGCAGTTCCTACGCATGCTTGTAAGTTTGCGAATTTTCAATATTTTCACTCCAGATTTTCAACATTGTCTTTTTACCACACCTCCTTATGAGCAGTACAGCTGTCATTTTTCACATCTTGCCCAAAATGTGTTTCCGCCTATGTAGCATAATGGTGCAGTCGGTGTGCGAAATCACTGTATGGGACACATTAAGAAAATCACAGTGACACTGTTCATGAGCAGATGTCTTAAAATGGCTATGTTGAAAATTTGGTGAAAAATTCCTATAAATGACTGTTTTATGAGTCTGCATTACTGCGCACTTCCTCCTTGCGTACGTAAGTTCGGCAATTTTCAATATTTTCACTCCAGATTTCCAACATTGCCATTTTACCACACCTCCTTAGAGCAGTACAGCTGTCAATTTTCACATCTTGCCCAATGTGTTTCATTCATCTAGCGCACAATGGCGTAGTCGGTGTGCTAAATCAATGTATGTGACACATTAAGAAAATCACAGTGACACTGTTCATGAGCAGAGGTCTTAAAATGGCTAGGTTGAAAATGTAGTCACAAACTTCCTAAAATGACTGTTTCATGAGCATGCATTGCGCAGTTCCCTCCTTCATGGTTGCAAATTTCAATATTTGCACTCCACTGACTTCCAAATACCTACACAGCACATACAAGCAAGCAACATTCAGCATTGACAAATGCTTGTTATTATTTGTTTTATAAAAAAATAGAGTGTAATACAGGTTTTCCCCAGTTTTAATTATTTTTAACTTCATTATTCCACCAGAAAAAAAAAAAAAAAAAAAAAAAAAAGAGTTCCTTGTTGCTAGGTAGAATTATGTGGACCCCCACCCGCAAAGCTTGTTTTTATTGTCCTCCCTTCCCCTGTCACATACACACACATATAATCTCCAGATCTTAACACATAATCTCCAGAGTTTAATAAGTTTGTCTTTGTGTCTGTTGTGCTAATGAGCTGCTGTCGCACAGCGTGTACTTTTGGGTTGCATTTCTGGTATGTACAGTGAGCGGCTTCTGTGTTCCAGGAAACAGTGCAAATGACTGGGCTTGTGAGTTGTATTTTTTTTTTAATATTTTTTATCCATATTTAAAATGACAGAGGAATTAGAGCAGAAGGGCACTGAAGAGAGAAACTGAGTCGTGGATCGGAGACAGCGACGGAGGAACCAAGAGTTATAGTGGGAATGTAGTTTCCACATGATGGAGTGCAGACAGTATGGGGAGCGGAGACTAAACCTGAGGTGAGGTGGGTGTAGTCTAGGTGGTTATGGTGTTTGAAGTCTGTTGTCTGATGATTTTTTGGTTTTTGTGTTTTTTTAACACTACAGCTCACTTTGTTGGGCTGCTTTGTAGTTTTTAAATTGTGTGCTTTGTTGAGTGAGCCGTGATGGGATTTGGAGATCGCCGGTTCATGAAGAGTTCAATATGGCAGTTCCTCCATTTGAATTTCATGGGTCAGATGAGTTCTAAAGATGGGGCAGACTGGCACCTTTGCCATGGTTATATCATAGGATTTACCACGGCAGAAAGGTGCCAGTCAGCTAATGACAGTACAGCATTTTGTGTTTTTGTTTGTGTCCGTGGTATAATCTCATTTTTATTTTAATTTAAAATTTGTATACAATTGTTTCTGCAGTGGCTATTGAGGGAGAGAGATATATGAGCAAGAGAGAGACTGGAGGGTTTCTGAGTCAGTGACAAGTCGGCTTTTACTGTATGCAACGATTACTGTGAAAGCCAGCTTACACTCAGCTGATGGACTGCAAGCAGCATGAGGAACATTCTTTCTCATAATATAGAGGATAATGTATGGTCATCTATCAGTAACAAGCTTGTGTAGCCATCAGGAGGTTGCCATGATGACCGTTTAATCCTCGAGAGTGAACTTCGAGAGGATTTTGTCACCATGGCTACCTCGAGATGGGTACATAAGTTTGTTGTCGATTGTGACCCATACATTGTCTTTTATAGTGTATGGTCCACTATCAGTAGTCTATCACACTCACATTTATACATTGTCTCTCTCTTCCGTGGTGTTCATCTCTCACTGCTGCAGCTGTTTCAGAGTGCCAATTCGCAGGATGTGCATGCTCAAACACGTTCTGTGTTATTATAATAATAATAATAATAATGTTTATTTATATAGCGCTTTTCAGTATACAAAGGTGCTGAACATATCAAACCACAACATCAAACACAAAGCCAATAACACATATAAATAAATGAATATCATATTAACAACAATTATTAAAATCAATTAATAAATACAAATACAAATTCCAGCAGAATAAATTACTTAAACTTCCAAAACGGTCAAGCATCCAAAAATGCCGTTTGCCACAGATAAGTTTTCAAGTTTTTCTTGAATTCCTCCACAAATTATACCACTGATGTGACATATTCATGATGGTATAACAACATCGTGATGTCACATTGATAGTACAACAACCTGGTGAATAGGTCAAATTCAGGTAGTAATAATGTTTGACCATACATAATACCATTGTGCAGAGCTTGGAAAGATAGTATTACGAGATCTCATCATAGTATTGTTGCAGCTCTACTGGTGATATTATTATTTTTTGGTATTTATTATACTTTTTCCTGCCACTGACTGCCCGGTACCTCAGCCCAGTCATGGACCCTGTAACTTCCACTCTCACATTGGCTGTGACTCCCTGATACCCCCTGGCTTGCCCCCCAGAGCAGGGTTGCGGCACTGGCACTAAGTGCCGCATCTGACATGGAGCTGACCTGAGGGCTAATTGAAGCTGAGGGCGGGCTTCATCAAAGGTGGCTGGCAGCACTTTTTCTAGATTGCCTCAGGGGTGGGGACGTGCAGTGACATCCAGCATCCGCCCCTCTTGCATGTTGGTGTTGGTTGCCTGTGGTTTCCCCAGCCTCCACCAGGGGTCCCTCGGGCACCGGATGCTCTACCCCCACCCCCGGAGAAGGAGAGCAGTCCAGAGGATGCTTGATCCTTCTCCCCAGCCAGCCCTCCAACTCACAGGGTCTGTTCTCAAACCCCGGTCACTGGCATCACAAGCGGAAATCCAACCACCATGCTGGCGGGCCAGCCCATACTGATCATATTATGACAAATTTTTGTATAGGTTTTGATGGTACTATTAGCATCATCCATATATTACAATATTTTAAACTATCAGTAATTAACACTAGAGTTGTGTACAACTTTCAAATTCTGCTTTAGATGGAATTCTGTGAAATTTCAGAAACTCTGCCTTATTCCACGAAATTCTTTCAAAAGTGGAATTCCAAAATTCCAAAAGTGGGGATGTTTTCTGTTTTAAATGTGCATAAAAGTAGGATACTATTCTGCAGTTCAAGTAAACCATGGATTCATGGCCCTCAAACCATGGAATAATATTCTGTGGATTACATGCCGTGGTTTACATAGAAATGGTTGTCAAAGGCCGGCTCAGAGGTAGCAGTATCACTCATGATGCCAGCATCCCAGGTTCATGAACGAGCCTGGGCCATCGAAGGGCTAGCCAGAGGAGGATGGTAGTTTGTCCTGGTGGATGTTTACCTTCTTTGGGAGGGAGGGATCTCAAACTCCGCTGCAGTACCACCACTTGGATGACCACAGAGGCAGTGCAAGTAGGAGCAATAATTGAGGAAGGGGTACATCGACACACTCTGATGCACTTTGCCCACCTTGCATGCGCCCATGAGTCAGCAGGGCCTCTCTTGATGTCCAAGGGATGGGAGGAAAAGGTGAAAAAAAAAACACCGCTGCACAATGCTATCCACCTCTTACAACACACCCCGTACCACTGGCCACAGCTCTCTCGCTGAAATTGTACGCTAACACCACCGGGGAAGTTGGGACCTAACCCTGGCTGCCCTGTGCAGTAAGCCAGGGAGGAACATGGCAATGAGGTAAGTTGGAAGATGAGTAGTGGGACTGGGTGAGGTGGAGAGGACTGAGAGATGGCTGATTGGTTGTCGGGGTGGGGGGTAAAACTTAAAATTAAAAAAATGCAAGAAATGCTTTTTGGAATTCCATGGAATTAAAAAAGAAATTCTGAGATGCATTTCAGAAGCAGAATTGCCATTCTGCATAAATTCTACTGGTGGAATTTCCCATTCCTCACGTAAGTAATAAGTCACAACAAGGTGTTCCTTATAAGATTTTAATGCATGCCCCAGGGGCATAGTAAGGCATGAGGATGAAGGCCTAGTATCCTTACACCCCTGAGAAGTGCTTTAAAATTCTATAATGCACACCTTAGAGGGGCTTAATACACCTATAAAATGGCTCTATGTATATTTTGGGGGGAATACAATGAGATTTGACATCTGATTTTGCATTTATAGATGCATGGTCTGGTGATGTCTCTCGACCAGTGAAATTTCTAGATTACTTCTTGCCATTTTATAAAGTTCTATTAACTCTGCCTGGTGGTGCAGGCAAGTGGTGTGCAACACTGCCACATGGGAAACCACAGATAAAGTACTGATCCTGACTTCCCTCCCTGGGTTGTAGGGGGTCCAGACTTTGATGCGGAGACATCATGCTCTGACCTTGGGGGGAGAGGAGCTGGGCAACTGCCTGCATAAGCTCCTTGTATGGCAGAAGCGATGTTGGAATTGGCATCAGTTGTGACCACATGACAGCGGTCAACCAGGAGCCTATCAGCTTTATTACTGTGGTTTCAGACAGAAATGGTGCAGAGCTTTCATTTTTTTAACGTTCGAAAAAAGCCTTAGTTTTTAGAAACATAAAAACCAGAATAAAGCCTGTGGAACGCATGGAACCAGTTCATCAGTTTACATAACAAGGTCCACATTTGGAGCCTGCTGGGGGTGAGAGCCTGGGCCCCTTTATACAAATCTCTATTAAAGGAACAACACCCATGGTTGTAAATGAGAAAAGACAGTCTGCAATGCATCGTAATCTAGTAGTGAAAGCTGTGAATAACAGTCAAAAGGTAATGCAACCATCTAGTGGTGGTCCGCGGTACAGCAAGTATACGAAAGTCAATAGAGCTCTCAAACCTCCCAGCTAGAGGGAATTTTCCTTTAGATGAATGGCTAGATTTGCTGCTTTCGAGACATGGGGTCTTAGATTTGATTCCCAGCAAGGTCTGGAAGTGGGTATGTCCGCGTAAATAGGAATAAAGGTCAGAAAGATGCCCATCAATAAAATGTAACTGGAACCATTTAAAGTTTCATGTATAAGGACACCCTGATGGCCCAGCAGCAGCATGCTACTGTGCCATGCCTGGGACCTGTCAGGGAGAAAACTCGGGATGCCACGTGAGGCAGACTGGACAAGAGTAGCTTCCATTTGACAGTGTGATGTGGTTTGGAAGGGATGCCACTGGGCTCTAGAGCTACAGCGACCCTTGCTGTGGGCCAAGGGAGCTTTCTTCCTCTGCAGGGTGTCACTGCATGCAGCTGAGGCCACTCAGTAGGCTATGCCTACGTCAGGGGAGCAGGGAGGAACCAAGGGAGAAAAATAGGCAAATAACTCATGACCATCGATAGGACAGCCTGGGCTCCCCACGTCTTGCTACCCACTGATGCTGTATCCTAGCCCAAACAGTTGACTGCCTCGGGCAGAGGGAATGACAGTCCTCCCCCTGTAGCTTGGCCAAGGCGGAGATACCTGTGAGTGATGTGGGGGGGGGGCAGGACCCTGGGGGCATGGGGGTAAGAAGGGCCAGAACAGGGTATATCCCTTACAGACATGGCCAGGGTAGAAAAAAGTTCTATGGAAAAAGAAAGTTTCATGTACAGCATTAGAGGAATATCCTTTTCACACATGCTGACAGTTAATCATGGAGCAGCATTGCTGGCTGGGATTTAGGACAGTCACTTGTCTGCTCTCCTGGCTAGAGGAAGTATGCAGTCCGGGTGGCCCTCTAAACATAGGACTAGGGAGCAGAAGGATCCAAAAGTGCCAAAAACGGGTGAAGAAAATAGTAAAAACGGGCTGATCAAGGACCCTGCCATGTTGGTGACCCCAATCAGGAGCAGACCCTAGAGGTTGGCAATTGGGTGGCCACCTGGGAACATACTGCTGCACAGCACACCCCAGCCTGGTGAAGAGCAGCACCACAGTTTACCACCACTGTAGATTTTTATTTGTTTTGTAGTCCTTGGTAATCACTAATCGGGTAAGGCCCACTAGGCATAAGTGCCTATTTTCAGGGGCAACCCTGGAGCACTGGGGCAGTTAAGTGATTTGCTCAAAGCCATACAGTTTGCAGTGGAAGCTGTGGGAATCAAACCCAGGTCTGCTGGATGTAAAAAACTCATTCACAAATCACTACTGTAACCCCTAGGCCATACTGGCAGCCCACAGTGCTAGCCCCAATGGCTGTAATCGCCCAGTGGTGGACTAGGGAGTTTACTGCCCTACCAGGGGTGTGGTGGGGGCTCGTAGGGTCACCAGAGGCTATGTGTGGCACCCAAGGTGTGGGAGTGTGTTAGGGGTCAAAGGGTTTAAAGCAGGAGAAGAATTGCAGCTGTTAATGTGGCAGTAGCACACTTTGACCCCCCACGCTCACTACTGTTCCAAGACAAAGGATCTTGATCTCCACAGGCAATAGCATCATTTAGGGGTAGCTGAGGGATGCAGTTGAGATACTTCTTGCAACCCCTATGAAGCCCTAAAACAAGGTTTCCTTAGGGGTTTGAGTATATAAAATTTGATGAGTGGGGAGTCTTGCAACCCCAATGATTCTGCTTAAATTAGACTTTACAACCTCTGTGATTCTTGTGAAATGATGCCACTGCCCACAATCAAGGTGAAGTATCTCCTTGGGGTCCCAACCACAGGAGGGAGCTATGGGAGATGCAACTGAACCAATGTTGATTGTAGTGCTGCAAAGAAAATGACCAGAATGGGAAAAAAAAATAGCTGGACTAATCTTTTAAAAAGGTGACAATGGTCAGCCGCCCCCCCCCCCAGAGATGAGGAGGTGTTTCTACGTCGCATTCACATCATGGCTGAATTTGGAGGAATTTAGTTTAATAACCTCCCCCCCACACCCCCTGGGATGCAACAAGTGGGCTCTGCTTTTGGACGCATGTGTGCACCCTAGCGAATTAATTTCTGTGCATGGTAGGCAGCATAATGGAGGATCATGAGGGACATGGGTGCCAGCCCACTGCTGAGTAGGGAGATGATGACGCCACTCATCTTGTTCTCACATCTCCGATAAAACTACCAATTCATCAGCTTCCACCCCCCACACCAACAGGATACGCCACTTAGCTGCAGTTTGAGGGTCTTTTGATAAATGAGATCAGATGGCAAAATGTCTGCTGCATAGGGAACTGAATTATTCTTTCTGAAACAGAATAAATAAATAATTTGGCTCTAACTGCAGCAGATGAGGGGTCAAGCTCTTACTGCAACTTTTCAGGATTCAAAATTCAATTGATTAAAATATTATGCTCACCTACAGCCCGGCGGCACCAATTATAGTGTGCAACTCTGTTCTTTATACTCTCATTTGTCTTCTATGCACATTTCCATGGCAACACTCCATAGGGGGCTGCTGATCCGCAGTTTCCTTACCCACAATTCCCTGTAGAGCCAGCACAGGTCAGAACTAAAGATAAATGAGTGGAAGGGTTGGGGGTAGTGTACCCACCCTTGGTTGCCCCTGTTCCCTTCTATCAGAAGGTAACTCACACTTTGAGAACCATACCACTCTTAAAATTAGGAGCTCAATAGTGCAATTCAATGGGTGTCTCACTTTATTTCTTTTTTAAACTCACTCCTAGAATCAAATGATTAACAATTCATTTAAATGGCAAAGTTAAACATTTCTCTGTTTATTTTTTCCTCATTTCACTCACTTGAATGCCCTTTTTTTTAAAAAATTTATAAATTTGTTAGCTTTTTTCTGAGATGAGACATAATTGACAGAAATGAATACTTACTAAATATTATGGAAAAAATGTACTTTACAGTTTGTGCCCCCTGCATCCCCAGTGTTGCCCCATTCTGACAGCTACCACCCAGCCCCCTCTATGATGTCTTCTGAACTTATCTTCCTTTTGCCCCTAGGCTTCTCTCTCCCCCCCAACCATGGTGGGGCCAAGCAGATCAGAGGGGAGCCCTTCCAGAGATAATTGCCCTGTGGGAGACTCCTTGGTAGAGGAGGTAGGATGTCCCAGTGGGGCCTGCATCTGTGTTACATCATTCTGTGCACATTGGGGGTTTTCCTGTTTTTTTCCCAGCCCCAAGGTGCCAGCACCCATGGGGTTCAAGGCACATGCATGTGGAGCGTCCAACGCAGAGCCCAGCTAGCATCCTCCCTCCCACTGGTACCTCTTCCTGCATTACCACCCATCACCCAGGTGGCAGTGCTGCGGTACAGGCAGCAACCCTCCCACCCCAAAGAAGGACAGTATTCTCTGGACACTTGATCCTCCTTCCCCTGCTGGCCCTCTGGCAGCATAGGCTTGTTCCTGAACCTGGGGTGCCACCTTGCCAGCCTTGCAGGAAACACTGCGGCTACAATGACAACTCACCAGTCTACGTCAGGATATTTAATTTGTCCATTCTTTCATTAAATTTCAAGAGTTCAAATGCCATTTGGAAAACTCTGAAAAATGTAACATTCAAACATTCATCCCATGAGACTGTCACTAATGATTACCCAAAGGTCCCTTTCTTCTGTTGTCTGCCCCACTCTGACACCTTCTGTCTATGAATATACCATTTTGGGGTTCTTTTTGCCAGTAGGCATGACCTTGTATTTTTTCCATACTGAGTTTGAGTTGCCAGACCTTGGACTATGTTCTAACTAACCTCTCCAGATCCCGTCTCATTTCCCTAATCCTGTCCTGCATATCCACCCTGTCACATATTTTTCTGTCTTCCATGAATAGGCTCATCTTCCCCATGTGTCTTTTCCTTTGTCATGAATGAACATATTGAAGAGTACAGATCAAAAGGACCGAATTGTGTGGTACCCTCCTTAGGAGTAGTCAGGGATTACAGTCAAGGCCGCTATGATTTCTCTGCAACTGCTGTGATGTCCACTGTAACCCTTAGGAACCCCTAAAACAAGGTTTCCCCAGCATTTACTTTTGTAAAATGTAGTGGGTGGGGAGTTTTGAAACCCCTATGATACTGCTGAAATAGGACTTTGCAACCTCTGTGATACTGCTGAAATGGAACTTTGCAACCCCTATGATTCTACTGAAGTGACGCTACTGACCCTGTTCATCACCTTCCTGATTCCCAAGTGACTTCCATTAACCACCACCCTCTGGGTCCCTTCCCCCCACATCAGTGGCTTACCCAGTTGCATAAGCACTTCCCATTCCTAGGTCCCTCAGCTTTTACACAAGCCTCCTGTGTGGCACCAAGTCAAGGTCCTTGCAGAAGTCAGGAACAGCTGGAGCCTTGCCTTTGTTCACTGCCTGCCACACTTAGTTGAAGAAGTCAACGAGGTTCATCCGACACAACAACCCCTTAATGAAGCCGTGCTGCCTTTTATCCTGTAGGTCATTTGGTTCAAGAATTCTGCTATGTACTTGATGATAAACTCAAGCAACATCCCCGAGATCTGAATAACCAGCATGTAGCTCCCTGGTCCCTCTTGTCCTGTCCCTTGTGGAGGGGGACCACATCTGCCACCCTCCAGTACCCTAGGAACAATTTTCCTGTTTTCAGCAATGTCCTAGGAAAGGGGGGCAGAAAGTACTGATTTTCAACCAAGTTAAGATGTTGGAGTTTTTAGTGAATGGGCAAAATATGGCCAGGACACTGGGATCATTCTCATATTCTTTTCCGAGAACTGCCATGGGATCTTTAATGTCCACCAGAACAGCCACTAGAAAAGGCAGATGGGGACTTGGTTTCTGTCACTCTAGATCGCAATATCCAGTAACTTTAATATGGTAGGCAATGGAAAGGCTTTGGGCAAGTAGAAAATGGCCGTTGTATCCAATTGTCTATACACAAAGGGTACAGCATATGTGGAGCCCTGTTCATATAAGATTTTTACTACAGACAGAGAATGGGGGAAACTGTTTAGTGAGTAGTAGTGCCCCAGCCCAAAAACTGCAAAAAATGTTGCTCATATCAGTAAGCAATGAGGTCTGACATGGCAAGCCTAATGTGTGGGATAATGCCCGTACACCTCATGAACTTACCCTCCCGCAAACAGTATGTCACACATACGGCCCAATACTAAGAGCCTTGTTGCTATTATAAACCAGCAGATGAAACAGGTGCAGATTATAAGTGTGACTGTGGGGTGGATTCCTTTAGACACTAGCACATGTGTATATTGTTCTGCCCAAAGTATATTGATAAAAGAGCAGAATGCTTAGCTTTATATTTGAGAGATCAATATCAAATTACGAAAGAAATCCTATATGGGTTAATGAATCCCTGCTTAGAGAAGATTGCTAATGATGTTTTAAGATGTTTAAAATGGATACATTCCACAATATTGCAGCAAGAAACAATAATGTCTGGTACAAAAAAAAAAAATAAAGACTGTAAACTTTTAATAATTGCAGACCCTATGAAATATCTGATGATAATGTTATCTGGTGCATAAGTGTGAACTGTAATGACAGTTTTTATTTTGTTTTTTGTAATCATTTTCTATAATGTATGGTGATATTATAACGGTACTTATGTACGCTTTGTAAAGGCTTAAACCAGCTGAACAGTAAACTTTGAACAACTACTACTATTATAAAGCTCCTGGCTGTTTTTAAGTTATAATAATGTTTTAAAATATTTTTTTTAATTTAAAAACCTTTGTAGGGTGGAGAACGCTGAACACTGCTTCCCATAGCAGGAAGCCGTCCCAGCATTCTGTTTATACCAGTGGTTCATTATTTCTAGGATAAGGACCACTAGTGAACCAATCAGAACATGGGATTTGGTTGTCTGTGTATTGTGCTATGTGATTATAAAACTGAATAAAGTTGATTAAATTTCAAAAAGGAACATGGGATTTGGTGCTAAACATATCCATGAGGTTTATAATTAAGCAATAACACCTTCGCAATCAGCCATTACCTAGCAACTCACACCCGACTGGGGAGGTGTTGATGGCCCGAGGTACAGCCAAGGGTCACTAACACCATCAAGGATGTTAATCCATGGAAATACCTGTTTATAAGAGCATTTTATCATTCTTATAGGTATAGTAATGTTAGTAAGGAAAAAAATGGCATAAATGGCATATGTTTAATAAAAAAAGTTTACGTACATACGCATGTGCTGCTTTGAGATTGCTTAGTTTCTCTAACATTCAGGTATTTCTAAGGGATTACACCTGATAATGGTATGGTATGGTATAGTATGGTGGAATTGTATTCATGTTTCATATCAATGGGAGACTCAGTTGTGCAGAGCTCATTGAAAATGAGCTCCTTTTTACAGTAAATACAGTTGCACACATTTGTTACAAAGAGCAAAACACAAGACAATAGAATATTATTACAAAAAAACCTATAAAAACATACACTGTACAAAATCTACAACATATGTACAAAATAAAGAACATTTTAAAGTGCATAAAATTCTACATTAACCAGTATCCCATTTGGGACAGCAGACAGAATTAGTCTGAGCTTCGCTAAAGAACCATTTGCTAATCCTGCTTTTTATGATTTTACCCTCTAATGGTCTTAAATGGGGAGACAAATTATTCCATAAGTTTGGGCCCATTGTGAAGAAGTGGGACCTATCCAGTTCAAGATTGCATTTTCTGGGAAGAAATTTAATTCCAGAGGCTGATCTTTAACTTGCCTTAATTTTTCTGCATTTAAGGGTCATTAATAAGTAATCTGATAGTTGATTCTTATAACATTTATACATGAACATGATTATATTATGATTCCTTCAGTCCTTTAGTTTCAGCCAACCTACTCTTCCAAGAAGATCACAACTATGTGCTCCATAGGGGGCGACAAGTATAGAGCCGGCAAATCGATTGTACATTACGTCAAGCTTTGCCAGCTCCAGAGCCAAGGCCCCAGCAAACACTAGGTCACCATAATCAAATAGCAGTTGTACCACAGTGTTAACTACATGTTTTCTCGTTTCTTTATCCATTCATTTTTTTATGTTTGTGAAGGATTCCTAAGCATTTTCCCAGGTTTTTCAAGACATTATCTACATGAACATTGCATATGAACTTGTCGTCCAGCCACACCCCTAAATATTTATAACTCTGTACTGGTTCTAGTACTTGATTCTCAGAAGTTAGGATATGCAAAGTAAGGGAAGAGGAATCAATCCCCTTGCCCCTATGAAAAAGCGTAACTTGCATTTCTTTTTTGTATCAAGGGCCAGTTGAGACTGAGTGTCAAAAATAATCTTGAAGTTGAGCAAAGGCTGTTTGTAGTTCAGATTCAATATATAATGCTGCTGGTCCCTTTGTATATAACACAGTATCATCTGGGTAAAGGTGACCATGGATTTGAGAGGACATTTAAGGGAAATTGTTCATGTAGATATTAAACAATATCGGACCTAAAATTGAACCCTGGGGGACTCCTGACAAAACAGAAACTAGACTAGACCTAACATTGCTCAAGGCTACAAGTTGCTGTCTCCTTCTTAAAGGGGAACTGTCAGCAATAAAAGCCTCACACTCACATGTGAGATGGATCCCAATTAGCACTTTGTGTGCAAAAACATTTTTATTTACCTAATGTTCACTGTAGTGTAGAGATTGCATTAGGCTAATTTTGCTGTCCTGTAAGGTGAAATTTCCTGTAACCAGAAATCTGAGAATCCCCTGTAGCTGACATCAGAGAAGGGCTGCAGAACTGGGAGATTCAATAACCGGCAGTGTATATGTTAAAGATTTTGTAAGCTGAAATCAGGTGTTTTTTGGTCCCACTGTGCTCACTGGGCTTAGTGCGGGTCTCTGTGACTGTACCTAGCCCCAGGACAACAACAGACCAGCAAACAGAAGATTACATATTTAAAAAACTCTAACATTCACTGCAGGCTATTGAATCTCCCAATACTGCAGCCCTTCTCTGATATTCTCAAATGTAATTTTTCTCCACTTTAGGGGCACATGGGAGTTACAAGTGTCCAAAAAGTTCTGTTAAAAAAGGCCAGGCTTCATTGACCATGGGGATCAATTTTATTCTATGCCAATCTTTACCATCTAGATCTAACATGAAACTTGCATAATCAAATTTGTTATAATTTTGATATTCAATAGTTGTTCCTGTCCTTTTTGCTTTTTTTGATTTCTTATACAGAAAAATCACCTTCTAATGCCACCAATCAGAGCAAGTTGGCCTCATGAATAATTAATTAGACTTATAATCTGTAGTATCCACCAGATACCCTGGATAATGACCATTTTGGGACCGGGTCAACTTGTCCAGATCAAGTAATTAGGTATCTGGTTCATTATTGGGTCTTATTTAATGGATTATCCAATCACCTTATCCATTATACTGGATTATTTGCTCATAAACAAATACTTAAAGAGCCTAGAGAAAACTTAGAGAAAAATCCCCATAATTTTTAGTTAACTGAACTTGTATTGCATATTTTTTCCTTCAGTATCTTTATTATAACTCTATACGTTAAAGGGAACCAGTCAACTTTTTTTACATCATACTATTTCTAGTTGAAACCCCACATGTTATTATTGCTTAGCTTCTCTAACATTCTTTGCAGTTGCTGATTGTTTAATCTGCCTCCTTTCTTAGTAGAACAGAAATACATGCTAATGGTGTAATTATACCCAACCATGTTTTGTTGCAAATCCTTGATCTACTTTTCTGCATACTTTCTGAACATTAGGAACACCCCCAAACAGAGCAACTACTCATGATGCAATAACCTCCACTCCTCCCACTGCGTATTGAGTGGCTAGACTGTGCTTTGGATGTTCCCAAGTCCAGGAAAGATGTAGTGGGAGTTAGTTAAAGAATGTAAATGAATGCATTTTTGTGTGGTAACACCAGTATGGTGGGCAGTCTGTTTTTCACTTTAAAAAAAAAAAGGAATCAGAATCAAATTACCAGCTATATCATAAAATGTTTTTTTTTAATCTAGGGACAGTCTAAGGCCTAACGGTGCTCTCGCCCTTGGCCTCTTCTCGATATCCATAGCACTGTTTGACCCTACCTCATGCACGGTGCACTTGCAACTTTCCTGCAAATTTTGTACATAATGTTTTGTGAACTCATTTTGACTCACCACATCTTATACCCTTAATGCTGATTTCTTTCTTGTATTTAGCATGTGCAGTTGTTTGTAATTCTTCCCTTTCTGTACTCCCCCCAGGTCAGACCTGGAAATAAGCTTTGTCTCAGTGTGCCTTTCCCTGTTACCAATTGTAAAAATAAATAATGGGGTTGACAGTATCCCTTTAACATAAAACAGGAGACTCCATCTACTCAGACTACTTGTCAACACCTGACATCATAATCTTCTGTTTGAGACATCGCAATCTGTTGCTGTGGAAACATTTATGATGTCACAAGCAGAGGGATTGCAATGTCATATTCAGGCAAGCAGCCACAGCAGATGAAGTCTAGGGGGCAGGGATCCTGTTTTGTTGTTGTTTTGCAGAGTTATTAAGAAAAAAGAGGAAGCTAATATCAGAAAATGCAGTAAAATGGTGAATCAATACCTTTTTATTCTATTTCAGATAGGGATGGGAGATCAGGTTCAGATAAGCTGAGAACCACCCAGAACCTGTGCCATTTTCTGTAAAAGAACCTTATCAGATCCTTTTTACGTTTGCTTGCGCGCATGCGCAAGGAACGTTATGGGAGAGTAGCACACTTTGGAGGTGTGCCTCTCCCATCCAATGCTCTGCTCCCTTGAGCAGGTGTGGTGGTCCTGCACCATTGGGTGCAGGAGCTCTGTATGACAGTGGTGTTCCTCTGCTTCAAAGCAATGCACCGCTGCCATACTGAGCACCGCGCCACGCCTCGCGTCTGCTCCTTCTAAAGCTTTTGGTGCCATGCTGGGATCCCACCCCAGCGTGACAAATGTTGTTTGGTTGACGGGGTGCCCAATCCCCCATCGGCTCCACGCGCCCCCAAGCCATCCTGCTGCCACGCTGGGAGCCTACCCAGCATGGCAAACATTCGCGTTTTTGCTGACGAGGTGCCCAATATCCCGTCGGCTCTCGCCCTGGCCATCTTCTGCCATGCTGGGAGCCCACCCCAGCATGGCAAACGTCCCCGCTGTCTTTTTTTTTAAACCGTAAAATAAAACGGTCCCACGGGCTGCCTCTCAACTTCACAACCCACACCCCCCACTTAATACCTTCGGACTCCAGTGCGACGATTCAGTGGACTGGAACACGCCTGCACTTTCAAAGGCGACACGCGAACTGAGGAAATGCCGGTAAGCTGTATAATGGGCTAGATAGTGGGGTTTCAATTTTATTGCATATCTCAGGCATTTTTGGAATTTTGCCAAATTTTCAACATGGGGTTTTTGGGACCCCTTCTCATGAATGATGTCACTGTCATGCGTTATTCGGGCCCGAAGGGTGATTTCGCAGTCACTGTGCGAAATCACCCTTCAGGCCTGAATAGCACCATGACAGTGACATCGTTCATGAGAAGGGGTCCCAAAAACCCCATGTTGAAAATTTGGTGCAAAGATTCAAAAAAATGACTGTTTTACGAGCGTGCATTGCGCAGTTCCTACGCACACTCGAGGTTTGCTAATTTTCAATATTTCACTCCAGATTTTCAACATTGCCATTTTATCACACCTTCTTATGGAGTAGTACAGCTGTCATTTTTCACATCTCACCCAAATGTGTTCACCTATGTAGCTACACAATGGCGCAGTCGGTGTGCTTAAGTGAATGTATGGGACATTAAGAAAATCACAGTGACACTGTTCATGAGCAGAGGTCTTAAATGGCTATGTTGAAAATTTGGTGAAAAATTCCTAAAAATGACTGTTTTACGAGTTTGCGTTGCGCAGTTCCTACACACGCTCATAAGTTTGCGAATTTTCAATATTTTCACTCCAGATTTTCAACATTGCCATTTTACCACACCTCCTTATGAGCAGTGCAGCTGTCATTTTTCACATCTTGCATAAAACATGTTTCCGCCCAGTAGCGCACAATGGCACAGTCAGTGTGCGAACTCAGTGTATGGGACACTTTAAGAAAATCACAGTGACACTGTTCATGAGCAGAGGTCTTAAAATGGCTATGTTGAAAATTTGGTGAAAAAATTCCTAAAAATGACTGTTTTACAAGTCTGTGTTGCGCAGTTCCTACACACGCTCGTAAGTTTGCGAATTTTCAATATTTTCACTCCAGATTTTCAACATTGCCATTTTACCACACCTCCTTATGAGCAGTGCAGCTGTCATTTTTCACATCTTGCACAAAACATGTTTCCGCCCATGTAGTGCACAATGGCACAGTCGGTGTGCGAACTCAGTGTATGGGACACTTTAAGAAAATCACAGTGACACTGTTCATGAGCAGAGATCTTAAAATGGCTATGTTGAAAATTTGATGAAAAAATTCCTACAAATAACTGTTTTACGAGCGTGCGTTGTGCAGTTCTACACGCTTTCGAATGCGTTTGCAATTTCAATATTTTCCTCCGATTTTCCAACATTGCCATTTTACTACACTCTCCTTATGAGCGTACAGCTGTCATTCCACATCCTGCCCAAAACGTGTTTCCACCCATGTAGTGCACAATGTCGCAGTCGGTGTGTGAAATCAATGTATGGGACACATTAAGAAAATCACAGTGACACTGATCATGAGCAGAGGCCTTAAAATGGCTGTGTTGAAAATTTGGTGAAAAAATTCCTAAAAATGACTGTTTTACGAGTGTGCGTTGCGCAATTCCTACGCACGCTTGTAACTTTGCAAATTTTACATATTTTCACTCCAGATTTTCAACATTGCTATTTTACCACACCTCCTCATGAGCAGTACAGCTGTCATTTTTCACATCCTGCCCAAAACGTGTTTCCTTCCGCCCATGTAGTGCACAATGGCGCAGTCGGTGTGCAAAATCAATGTATGGCACACAGTCAATCACAGTGACACTGTTCATTAGCAGAGGTTTTAAAATGCCAGTGTTGACAATTTGGGGAAAAAATTCCTAACAATGACTGTTTTTCGAGCGTGCATTGCACAGTTCCCATGCATGCTCGTAGGTTTGCGAATTTTCAATATTTCCACTCCAGATTTTCAACATTGCCATTTTAGCACACTTCCTTATGAGCAGTACAGCTGTCATTTTTCACATCCTGCCCAAAACGTGTTTCCGCCTATGTAGCTCCCAATGGGGGTAACAAAAAGGTCATGCTGACAATTTATTGTGCAAATACCAGCAATCGCACAGGGCATTAGGGTAAAGCACCATACATGCCAAACACCACTGCAAATACCTGCAAGCGAACATTCGGCATTGACAAATGCTTGTTTTAGGTTCTGATCATTTTTAAAACATTGATTTTGGAGCTTTATATGCTCCCCCAGCAGGTCTTTATCTAGTACGAAGGCTGATGGAGGTGGTAGAAAGACCCAAAAGGAAGCTGGAGATAGCATAGTACCACTCCAAGATGTTTTTTGATTTGTTTTTCCTTCCCTGACAATAATTTAAGGGAGAACAACCATGGTTAAAGGGGAAAGGTCAGCATTGAGGGCCCACACACAAATGTGGGACTGATCCCAATGTGCATGTTACATAGAAACATAGAAACATAGAATTTGACGGCAGATAAGGACCGCTTGGCCCACCCAGTCTGCCCATTTCCCTACCTACTGGATAAGCTACAGATCCTAGTTAACCAGCAGCCTACTTCTTCCTACCCCCACCCCCCAGAACTGCCTTATGACTATCCCATGCATGCTTGAATTCCACCACTGATTTTGACTCCACAACCTCCTCCGGACGGCCGCTCCATGCATCCACAACCCTTCTGTAAAAAATACCTTAAATTACCTCTGAGCCGCCTCTATCTTCAAATTGTGCCTTCTTGTTCTTGCACACCCTTTTTTGAAAGATGCTACCCTCTTGGACTTGTTGATTCCCTGAGGTACTTGAATGTTTCTATCATGTCCCCTCTCCTTCTTTCCTTGAGGCTATACATATTAAGCTCCTTAAGTCTCTCTTCATATGTCTTCCGGTGCAGACCCTGCACCATTTTAGTTGCCCTCCTCTGGACAGCTTCCATCCTGTCTATGTCTTTATGGAGATTGGGTCTCCAGAACTGCACACAGTACTCAGATGGGGTCTCACCAGCTGTCTGTACAGAGGGATAATAACTTCCTGTTTTCTACTGGTGATGCCTCTCCTATGCATCCCAGTATCCCCAGCCCTCCTTGCTGCCCTCTCACATTGCTTGCCCGTCTTTAGGTCATCTGATATGACTACCCCTAGGTCCCTTTCCATTTTGTTGTTGTTAGTATCTCACCCCCATTGTGTACTCTTCCCTGGTTTTGTTTCCCAGGTACATTACCTTGCACTTCTTAGCATTGAATCTAAGCTGCCATACATTTGACCATTCCTCTAACCTTGCCAAATCCCTTCTCATCCTTTCCACCCCACCCTGTGCATCAACTCTGTTGCAGATCTTAGTGTCATCTGCAAAGAGACATACTTTTCCTTCCAGTCCTTCTGCAATGTCACTTATGTTGTGTGCAAACACATTTGGAGTTACTTACTGTTTACTATAGTTTAGTATATTGTATCAGAATAATTTTGCTTAGTTCTAGGCTGACATCTTCTGCTAATACAAATCCCAGAATCCCCTGCAGCTGACATCCAAGCAGTAGGCGGCAGTGGGAGACTCAACAGCCTGCAGTTCATGTTAGAGCTTTTATAATCTCTGATCAGATGTTTTCTAGATCGACTTTTCTCCAGTGGCTAAGTACAGGCCTCTGTGACTGGGGATGACAACGGGGCCAGCACACAAAAGATCAGAGCTTATATAAACTCTAACATGCACTACAGGCTATTGAATCTCTCACTGTTGCCTACTGCTCTGATGTCAGCTGTACCGGATTCTAGGAGTTATAGTAACAAAAAATGTCAGCTGAGAACTAAGCAAAATTAGTCTGATACCATCTATTATACTACAGTAAACTGTAAGTAAACCAAAATGTTGTTTCACACAAAGTGTACATAGGGACCAGCCCCACACTTGAGTGTGGGGCCCTTGATACTGACTGTTCCCCTTTAAAACAGTTTTGTACTTCACAGTAAATGGTTCTAAAAGTTCAGATAAGTCATATAACCACCAGAAACCTTTTAGAATATCAGAAACTTCTAGGTTCTCCTTAAAATATTGGAAAGAACAAAATAATCTCAAAAAAAATTTACCAAAAGAAGAATGTTCTTAATTATTTCTTTTCTCTTTACATGACCAAAACGTCTTCTCTACCATAACAAATTGCTGGCAGATATCTAATACCGATGTTCGGCACTGGTCTGGGATTTTACTTTTTCTTTCATGATTGGTTCCATTTAATAAGAACAGTTACAAGCTGATTATGCCATTTATACTATCCACACAACATGTAGTAAAGTCTAGGTAATGGGCTGTAGTACAGTAATGCATATTAAACTGATCACAGTGACTTCCAGACAAAGCTCATAACAAAAACGGCAACTATGTTTGTAAATCAATTTTTTTATATATCATTTAAAAATGTTATTTATACATTTTCTTCTCTACCAATGTATGTGATGAATCCAATGAATTTTCAAATAAAAATTACGAATGGGGAAAAAAGGAACCTTTTTTGGATCTCCCATCCCTAATATGTGATTGCCCCTTTTCTTCTGTCTTGTAAAATGCCCTTCCCCTCTCTATTTCAAATTTGCCTTAGCCCTGTTTTTTTTTTAAATTTGAAATCATTAGAAAGAGTCCTTCTTTTTAATTTGGCTGTCCCCTGGTTCTTATTAGTGTTCTGCATTTCTGAATACCCATTGTCCCATGAAGTCAGGGAGCTGTGGCTGTTGCATGCTAGTTCCCATTAATCAAAAGAAAAGGGTTGTTCAACAAAGTTGCAAGTCATACTACAAGGAGCACTGCTTTTTAAGAACCTCAGATCTAAAGAAAAAAGATGCAATGGCCAGCTCATTCTTGACCTGGTGTAGCGTAACATAGAATGCCACCATTTTCATCAACTGCTACACAAAATTGTTTATGTAAAGCAATCACTTGCTACGTATCTGAATTCACCAAAAAGTGGTTGTACAGCTGCTTTACATCAGGTTACCTACAAACGCTACACCTATTTTTCCTACTGCTGTTCAAATTAAGTTTTGTAATGCTGCATTTGCTACAAGAACATTTTTTAATCAAATTTTCCCTGGCAACAGCAGATTCAAAATGGGGTGGGGAGGATTACAAGAGAGAAGAAAAATGGTGTTCTAAAATGAAAAAAAAGGAGTATTGGCTCAAAACTGTCACAGTAACATGCATTGGTGCTAAATCCATGGAGCCGAAACAACAAACAAGGTCATATATACAACATTAAGGGGGGGAGGGGAGACACCAAACCAGGGGTGTAGCCAGGAATTTCAGATCTGCACACCAAGTGGACTCACTGCTACCCCCGGGTGAAGCCAGACAATATACAAATGTACACCAGTACCGTGTTTGTTGCCTCATTTGGCACAATAAATACAACTTTTGTACTCCATGGCAATGGTTGGCGCCATGCATGGGTAAATACAAATGCCATGCATTGCTCCCTAAGACACCCACATACCAGCCCAGAGCCTGTAAAGTTGTATTGTCCTTGGGATACAAAGACAGTATTAGTGACCAGTCCTTCTAGTTTCAATTCCTATGAATAAAATTACAGAAAGGTTCGGCATTTTCTTTGTTAGTTTTCATGGAAAAAGGAAGCAGTTCAGAGCCTATTTGCTACCCCCCTTAAATAAAATTGCACACCATGGAGTACTTGGAATATGCCTGGCTACACCCATGCACCAAACAGGGTACGAATGAGCATCGGTCATGGTCCTAGCGTCACCCCTGTAGCGGTTACATTTCTGCATTCTCTTATGATCAGCTTAATATCTAGATGGGGCACCTCACCACTTTGTCTTTTCGCAGCCCCACCCCACATATGCCAAGGATATTTTAAGATACCCTTAGGCACTCATCTTCAGTCTCTCCTCTATTATTTATATTGAGTATTTTTTTCTTTTTTGTACAGAGTGGAGGGAGACCAAGGCACGAATTGTGCAGCTTTCATTTTCTGGGACACCCACTGATTGGTAAACAGAAGGAGTTCATAATTAGTGGCCCGCGGTGTGCTGTCAGGCTGTCGCTCAGTAGGACTATCTGTCAATTTACATTACAAATGTGCCCTGGGTCAGTCTGATCATTCTGTAGTGTCAGAGAACTCATTAAGTGCAAATCTTTTTTCAGTGCCTTTTCCTGCATGACTTTCAGTGCATCCCCCCCTCACCCTCAGGCTTTTAATCAAAAGTCACAGCACTGTTCCTCCTGCTGGGATCCTTTGCTGTCTAAAGGGTATGCTCTGTTCTTTATCACCTCCTACTGCTGGGTTCTGCCATTTTACCACTGTGTGCATTATAATCAAAACAGAAATCCAACACACTCCTTCCCCAGTGCAAAGAAATTTAAAGAAGCAATATCTGTTAGTGGAAAAAAAAGTACAGTTACGTAAGAACTTACCGTAACAGTAGATCTTCGAGAGAGGATCTTGCAGTAGGTATTCACATATAGGACTAAGCTGCCAGGTGTCAGGATCCCATGGAAAAATTCTAGCTAGCAGTCTCTGGTGGGGGACCACCCTACGTTAGGTGACTGGCGTCATGCGACATTGGTATAAAGGGGCGGTCGCCCACGCCCGCCTTGCAGTTTTTTCCTGCCAAAGGCCAAAAGAGGCAAGATGAGAGAGAAGAGAATATTTCCTCCCAAGAAAATGAAGCAAAGAAACTTAGGGGGACAGAGGGCGAGAAGGTAATACCTACTGCAAGAGCCTCTCTCGAAGATCTACTGTTACGGTAAGTTCTTACATAACTGTACTATCTTACTTTGAAAGGGATCTTGCAGTAGGTAATTACATATAGGACTGAGTCCCAAGCAGTCTGGAACAAGCAAAAACACTCGGGAGGAGGACTGTCATCCATAACACAAAATCTTAGGGCTGAACAGGTCTCATGAGAGGACACCTTGAAGGGCAGCCAACCCAAAGCCTGCTCTACAGTGAGAGGCAATAACCAAACTGTAGTGTTTCGTGAAGGTATGGACAGAAGTCCAAGTTGCGGCTGCACAGATGTCTGCTGCTGACGCATTCCTGAAAAAAGCAGCAGAGGCAGCTACTCCTCTGGTGGAGCGACCTCTGATTTGACCCGGCAGGGTCTTGTTGTACTTGTCATAACAAACAGTGATACAATTTGCCAACCATTTTGAAAGGCATTGCTTAGAAACACCATTGCCTTCTCTTTTGTGAGCGAAAGAGACAAAGAGCTGATCAGTCTTCCTGAGATCCTTAGTCCAATTGGTGTAGTATCTCAGGATTCTGTGAGCATCCAAAGTATGTAAGAGGTACTCCCCTTGATTGGAGTGTTGCGTAAAGAAAGCCGGTAACTCATTAGATTAATTCAACATAGATCCAGCCACCATCTTAAGGAGAAACTTAGGACTGGTGCGTAGAGCCACGTGTTCCTTGTGGAAAATCACATATGGGATTTTATACATTAAGGCCTGGAGCTCAGAAATGTGCTGAGCAGAAGTTATGGCCCCTAGGAAGAGAGTCTTCCAGGAGAGAAACCGTAAGTCAGCTTCCGCTGCTGGCTCAAAGGGAGGCAGTGTGAGCTTCTCCAGGATGAAATTCAAGTCCCATGGAGTGGTGGAAATGTGAATGGGGGGTCTCAAGTGGAGAACCCCTCTAAGAAAAGTCTTAGAAACTTCCAGCTGAGCAAAAGTCCTGTCTCCAAAGAGAATGTGGTAGGCTGAAATAGCTTCCATATGGACTTTTAAAAAAGAATGAATGAGACCCAGGTCAAAGAGGTGACGCATGTAGTCCAGGACTTTGTTAGCTGGGCACAAAAAGGGCTCTAAGTCTTTAGAGTCTGCCCAGATGGAAAATCGTTTCCACTTCATAGTGTAGGTGGACCTGGTGGAAGGCTTTCTCGCCTCCACCAAAATGTCCACTACTAAAGGAGAGACTCCAAAGCAGTCTTTTGCTATGTCTGCAGGAGCCACACATGGAGATGAAGGGATTTGAGGCCTGGATGAACAATGGTCCCCTGATCCTGGGTCAAGAATTGCTGCGACAGAGGAAGAGAAAGAAGCAGGTCCTCTGAAAACTGTTGCAGAAGAGAGAACCTAACTTGCCTGGGCCAAAAGGGGGTGATGAGAATCATGCATGCCCCTTCTGATCTGAGTTTGTTCAGGACCCTCGGAATCAAAGGAATGGGAGGGAGGGCATAAACGAATCTCTCCCTCCAACAGAGAGACAGAGCATTCCGCCAGTAAGCATCTTGCCCTGGAGAGAGTGAGCAAAAGGTGGGAAGTTTTGCATTTTGGAGGGAGGCGAAGAGGTCTACCTGAGGTGTCCCCCACTGCCGAAAGATGTCATTTATGACATGCTGATCGAACTCCCATTCATGAGACCTGGCTGAGGACTGGCTGAGTTCATCTGCCAGAGTGTTTTCCACTCCCGGAATGTGAACTGCGGTCAGGTGAAGGTGGTGCTGGGCTGCCCAGTACCAGACGCTCATTGCCTCCTGGCACAGGGGATAGGAATGTGTTCCTCCCTGTTTGTTGAGGTACCAGACTATGCACATGTTGTCTGATTGGATGAAAAGATGACCGGGAAGAATGAAGGGGGAAAGAAGAGCCTGAAGGGCATAAAGGACTGCCCTCAGTTCGAGCACATTTATGTGCAGATCCTGCTCAAACTGGATCAGCTGCCCTGAGTCCTGTGAGACCCAAGGTGGGCACCCCAGCCCTCCCCTGGCGCATCTGTTGTCAGCATCTGGGAAGGAGGAGTGGTACAGAAAGGAACTCCCAGACACAGGTTCTCCTGAACCATCCACCAGTGCAAGTCCCTGGATATGGGATCCGACACTAGCACCTCTTGGTCTAGATCATCCACGGTCTGGTCCCATTGTGACCGAAGCATCCACTGAGATCCTCATATGGAGCCGAGTGAATGGGACTGTCAGAATGGCAGCCACCATTAGCCCAAGGAGGCAGAGGACTGACCTGGCTCTGACCTATCTGCGACCGGACAGAAGACAAGCCTGATTCTGGAGGCAAGAAGGCTTTGCCTGTGGTCGTGTCCAGTATTGTCCCTATAAACTGGAGGCATTGGCAAGGGACCAAGTGGGACTTTGCCTGGCTGATGGTGATAGCCAGGTTGGTAAAAACCTGCTGGGTAAGGGAAAGGGAGTGCAGGAGTTCCTCCCTGGATGGGGCCGCCAGGAGCCAATCACCCAGGTACAGGAATACCTGCACACCCTGGGTACGCAGGTGGGCTGCTACTACCAACAGGCATTTGGTAAACACTCGGGGAGCTGAGGAGAGACCAAATGGGAGGGTCTTAAATTGGTAGTGGTCCCACTGAAAACAAAAATGGAGGTATTTGCGATGGGAAGGGTATATGGGGATATGCAGGTATGCATCCTGCATGTCCAGAGCACATAGCCACTGTCCCGGCCGGAGTAACAGTACAAGGCTCTGCAGGGAGAGCATTCTGAAGCGTTTGTACTCCACGAACATGTTCAGGGAGCTGAGGTCTAGAACTGGCCTCAAGTCTTACGTTTTCTTTGGAACTAGGAAGAAATGGGAATAGAAACCCTTCCCCCAAAGATGAGTGGGGACCGGTTCTATTGCTGCCTTCGACAGAAGGGATAGGATTTCTTTTAGAACAAGAGGAAGATGTTGTGGGGAGTAAGATGACTGAGGGGTGGTTTTCCAGGAGGTTTCTGCAGAAACTCTATTGAGTGACCGGCCGATATTAGCTGGAGCACCCAAGCATCCGATGTTATCCTCTCCCACCCCGGCAGATGGGAGGAGAATCTCCCTCCTACCGGTTCCTCTGGAATGGCCAGAGGCAGGGAGTCAGGAGGTGTGGGGCAGTGCAGCAGCCGAGGCTCCTGCGGGCCCTTTTTGCTGGGGGGAGTCTTGGTTGCTGGAAGGGGACGAAGTTTGTTGGCGCACTTTCCTTGAGGGTTTTGTTTTTGTCGAGTTTGGCGACAAAAAAGACGCTGCTGCCCCTGAGGGGGTCTGTACAAAGTCTGGACAGATTTTAGTGCAGGGCCCTTCTCTTGCAGTTCTGTTATGATGTTCTTGACATCACCCCCGAACAGCACCGAACCCCTGAAGGGAGCATCCTGTATAGTGGACTGTACCTCAGGGACCAATCCTGACACACAGAGCCAGGCATGATGGTGTAGACGGTGTAGGCCCACAGTGAAAGCCGAGCTCCTGCCAGCTGTGTCCACTGCATCATAAGTGGCATGAAGCATGTGCCTACAGGCTGAATGAGTGGAATGGACTAGGTCTCCCAGTTCCTGCTTAGTTTGCGAATCAGGTAGGGAGTCCAACTTAGATTCCACCTGGCTAAGGATGGACTTCTGAAAATCCCCCATGTGGCCGACGTAATTGAGAGCCCTGATGCCTAGGGTCGAAGAGGAGTAGATCTTCTTCCTGTACTGGCCCAGAAGTCGGGATTCCTTGTCAGGCAGGGATGAGCTCAGATGTTTAGGGTTGGCGGAGCAGCTGTGGGCAGCGCTGATGACAACCGAATCCGCCTTGGGGTGAAGACTGAGAAAATCGATACCCTCCAGAGCCTGATATAGCCTATCCGCCTTCCTCGGAAGGGGGGCTAGGGCAGAAGGTTGTTTCCAGATGGTGGAAACAAGATCGGCGTGAGGCTTTATTCAGGGTGGAATCAGTGTTGAACCAGTCTCGGGCAGGTCCAGATGAGCAGCAAGTTTCTTATGCAGTGGATCTGGCTCCATTGATTGCTACTGGTGAGTTTCCTGGATCTTCCTTAAGAGCTCCAGAAAGGAAGGGTCCTCTGGAGGGGACATCGGAGGATCCTTCGGCCTTGGGCATTTTGGAGTATGAGGCTCATCTCCATGATCAGAGTGGTCGGACTCCGAGCCCGAGTCAGAAGTCTCTGAGGAAGAAGAAGAAGACTCCACCGTGGGAGGGGGTAGGAACAACCCCTCTGGGGAGCTCCCGAGGGTGTGTGTCCTCCCCACCCCAGGCGCAGAAAGGTTCTCCTCTGGCATCAGATAAAGTGGAGAGAGTCTCCCATCTCCAACGTAGGGGGTCCGGTGTAGGGAGTGACATCTGGAGATGACTCTCAACCTCCTTGGTGAGCTGAGCCTTGGCCCCAGCCCACCAGGAGGCCAAGGTCTCCTTCAGATCTGCTGGTGGCTGTGGAGTGGACAGCGGAGGTGGGGGATAAGGGTATTGTGGGTACCCGTAATAGGAGTATCTGCAGCCTGACGGTGGGAAGCCGAGCATCAGGTACTGAGGCGTCAGGTACTGCGGCGCTGGGTAATGCGGCATCAGGTACTGCGGGCGCCAGATACTGAGGGGCTGGGTAGTATGGCACCAGGTATTGTGGTGTCAGGTACCCTGGTGCCAGGGGCTGTGATGGAGCAGAATGACCTGGCAAAGGCCCTGCTGGCGGGCCAGACGGAGGGAGCGTTGGCCCCATGGATGTTGGGCCCAGTATAGGGATACCGTCGAGTGGATCCAATGGTCCTGATGGAGGAACAGGTCTTCCGTCGGGCAAAGGGATGCTGGAGGGCAGCATCGGGTCAGCTGGTGTCGGGACCGGTGTCTGAGGATCTGTCATCAGAGGGTCCGACGTAGATGGGGGGACCCCTGATGGCAGTGTCCCAAGGTCACTGGTCTCAACCAGGGTAGGAGGATTAAAATCCCTGGATGTAAATGAGTGGACGCGGGGGACCTAAGTAGGCAACGGGGTTATCTGTTGTGGAGAGCCTGGGGTGTCACACGCTACGACAGGGTCTGGCACAGGCTGGTTGACCGGGTGGTCATCGGAGGAGCCAGCTGCCGTCTTATCGGCAGTGTCCAGGTGGACATCAGAGGAGCCAGTGTCTGACTTATCGGACTCCCTGTCTGAGGAAGGCCATGAAGGAGTGGCGGCCTTGTCGGAAGGGGATTGGGCTGTGCAATCACCTGAGGAGGTGAGCGGCTTAGCAGCCCTGTCCGGGCGGGCATCAGTAGGACTGATGTCTGACTTACCAGACCCGCTTGTACCAAAAGGCCACGAGGGGGGGGGCGACCTTAACGGGAGGGGAGGCCTCCTTCGCCCTGGAGGCTCCCAAAGGGCCTGAGCACAAGCCCGACGGGAGGGGCAACACCTTCTTGGTAGCCACCAAGATGGCCATCAAAAAGTGATCCCACGGAGGGGATGTTACCTTTAGGACCGTGACTCCAGCTGAAGTTGCGGCTACTATGGAAGACAACTCTCGCTCTCGGTGCTTCTCCTTATCGCGCTTCTTTTTGTGGCCTTTGGGGGAAGTGGACACCTGCCTAAGCTTCTTTAACTCTTTTTCCATGGAGGCCATTTTCTTCTTGAGGAGATGGGCTTCCAGGGACTGCTGCCTTCTCGTGCGGGTAGTCGAGTTGAACTTCTGGCAGTGCTGGCACTTCTCCATGAGGTGGTCGGGGCCTAGACAGAAGAGGCACAAGGAGTAGCCGTCCTTGTGTGGAAGCTGGAAACCACATGAATCGCACTTGCTTTTATGCACTTCGGAGGGCGTCAGGGATGACATACACAGAAGATGCTGACGAAAATTGAAGAAATCGAGAAAAAAAGGTTGAAAAAGTTGAGAACTTTAGGACCGACGAATGAACTGACGAGCGCTGTTCTACCACGGGGAACTTTCACAAGCCAATGGCAGGAAAGAACTGGAAGGCAGGCTTGGGGGACCACCTCTTTATACTGACATCACATGACGCCGGTCATCTGATGTGGGGACGGTCCCCCACCAGAGACTGTTAGCTAGAATTTTTCCATGGGGTCCTGACGCCTGGCTGCTTAGTCCTATATGTGAATACCTACTGCAAGAGCTCTCTCGAAGTAAGATCATTTATTATATAGTTTTTTAGTCAAAACAAATTTCTGGCAAAAACATCAACAGATCAATTTTTTTCTTTTCATTGTATTTCAGTCCTGAGCTAAGATATGGAGCTTCAAAGTTTTCAAAAGTTGCTGTTCTGTGGCCACGCCCACTATGAATAAATTAAACTGTTTGACATGGTACTGTGCTGTTTACCATCAGAAGTATGTGACAGCACCCTCCTAATCTATCCATAGCATGAATCCAGTAGCTATGGTTAAAAAGTAACATTGAGGGAAGAGATTTCTAAAAATTGCTAGTGGTGGTCTTTTTTTTTTGCTGCTCCCCAAGCCCTCAACTGGCCACTTCTTCAGGCCACCAAGGCCCCCATCCTGCTGACATGTCCCTTCACTATCTACTGTCCCGTTAATGCCACCACCTGGGTAACCTGATGTATCCCTTCACAGGGAGGGCCCCTCCCTTGTGGAGGGGAACAGTGAGAGAAGAGTCGCCCGCAGACATTCCAACCATATCCTGGGCACGGCAGGGATTGGCACGGAAAACCCATTTGCCTCACGACACAGATCCCATAATCATGGCATCACCTGCCTTCAAGTTAGTATAGAGAGGCTTTAGGGCTTGGCCCTCAAAGTGTCTGCACCCCCTTGTGCACCTGTGGAGGAGCTTTTCCTCCGATAGGTGTTGCACAGAGGTCCTGCTTGACATGTACTGGATCCCCTCTCACATCCACATACATGAGTGGCTTGCCCCCTCTTCACGCGATCCTTCTCCACACATATGGCTACGCAGGTGGATGGGAAAGTGGAGGGCCTGGGAGTGGGTGCAACTTGTGCCATATCCACAACTGGAGAGCCACGATGCTATAGGCCAACAGATGGGGTAGAGGTTACACATAAGGGCTGCATCAGTGGCTATGCACTCCACTCTGCCTGCCTGGCCTAACTCTACAAGCAAGTGAGGGGGCAGAGGCTACACATCCAGTACAAAAGGGCAGCCTGCAGCACTGGGAGAAACAGAACGAGTGAGTGAGGGAGCAGAGGCTACACATCCAGTACAAAAGGGCAGCCTGCAGTGCCAGGAAAAACAGAACGAGCAAGTGAGGGGGCAGAGGCTACACATCCAGTACAAAAGGGCAGCCTGCAGCGCCGGAAGAAACAGAACGAGCAAGTGAGGGGGCAGAGGCTACACAACCCTTTTGTACTGGGCTCCTGCCTGCATTCATAGCTGTCCCAACCCCTCTGCCTGCCTGGCCACATCTTTATTTCTAGGGCTAAATCGGCCTAACTCCACAAGCACCCAGCTCTAGGAGCCACGATGGCTGGCTGAGAAAGTGCTGGCTGGCAGCATTTAGATGACATTACCTTTCTGTCAACACTCCAAGCTACACCGCCCCCTCTGAGTTGTAGATGCCATCCGGTGCAGATGGGCATCAGGTTGTGTATGGCCACAGCCAGGATACACTCAGTTTGAGGATATCCTGGCCCCAAGTGTGGATCAAGACCTCAGTAGTAGATATTTTGCTTCTATGTGATAACAGCAAGATAAAAAAAGTGAGGACAAAAATGTCAAATATTTATGGGCAAAAACCGAAATGGTGAAGAGCAGTACAGCGAGGAGCCAAAACAGCGACGGCGCCTTGCTTTCCTTATGTAGCATAATATGTACTAACTTTTTATGTGGGTGGCTATGCTCCCCCCCCGCACCACCCATAAAAAATATAATCACCACCGGGGGAGGGGGGATTGAATGGGGGACAAGAGAAGTCAGCAGGGGGAGAACGTTATGGGAGCAAATTGCCAGCGGGGGTGAACAAAGTCGGGAGGGCAGGGGAACAACAGAGCAACCAAAAAAAAAATTTTCAACAGACAAAAAAGAGACAAAACAACTATCTCCTGCAGCCAGTACCAAACCCAGGTCCGTCAGCTACAGATGCAGTGACTATAACCACTACTGCAAACAGACGGCTGGGAAGTTGTCTGAGGAAAAAAATCATTCTATCCTCTAAAGATAAGTACTCCCTACAGAAAAGAAGAAACAAAAGTGCTGAAGTTGAAATGAGCTACTAAGAACACATAGCCCATTTCACACTTGCTATTTTGACTTCGCTGAAACTGACTCACTCAAATTGCTTCGCTGTAATAACAGGATACCGATATCTCTGAAGTGCTGCCACCTAGAGGAAATCCCAAGAACCGTATATAGAAGAACATTTTATGTTTGCTTGTGTGCATGTGCAAGAAACATTATGCGGCAGCTTAGGAGAGAAGCGGGTTTTGGAGATGCGGCACTGTGGCAGCCAACTGCGGCACTGCAGTTGGGGGCTTGGCACAGGTGGACCAATGCAGGCCCAGTGTCCTGATGACACTGGTTGTGCAGAAGTGCCACCAAGTTGAAACATTTTCGCCGCTGCAATTAGGGGCTGCCTCATCATTGCAGCGTCAGCCATTTCGCTGCAATGAGGGAGCGACCCATCATTGCAGTGTGGTACCTTGCTGTCTGCATGCCCCTGACCCAGTACATTTGCCGACGGGGGGACCCACTCCCCATCTGCATACTGTAACCCCCTCCCCCATTTGTTGTGTGCTGAGGGGGTGCCCAATCCTCCTCAGCATCATGCGCCCCCCCAACAGTCTTTCTTTGCTGACGGGGAGCCCACTCTCCATCTGCATAATGTCAATGTCCCTCCCAATTTGTTGTGTGCCGAGGTGCCTAATCCCTCGGCTCTCCCCCCACACAGTATGTGCAGATGGGGTGCCTAATCCCTGTTGGCTATAGCCCCCAAACCACTCAGGTGGCATGCTAGAGCCCACCCTAGTGTGCCAAATGTCCATGTAAAAAAAAAAGTCCTGCAATGTTTTTCAATTTTTTTCCTTTTCTTTAAAAACCTGTAAAACAGAAAACGGTACCTCATTGAGTTCGGTGGCCCCTCCCCAACCTGCGCCCACCCTCTCCGTACCCTCGCCTCCCCCACCCCACCCCATACTTACCTACAGAGCCCAGTGCGATGACTTCGTGGACTGGAACACGCCTGCACTCTTCAAAGCCGATTATAACTGAAGAAATGTCGGTAAGCTGTATAATGGCGTAAACAGGGTTTTTTCAACTTTTGTGCATATCTCAGGTATTTGGGGGAATTTTGGCACCAAATTTTCAACATATGGTTATTGGGACCCCTCCTCATGAATTTAGTCACTGTCATGGTTTTATTTGGTCCCGAAAGGTGATTTCATGTTCACTGCGCAGAATCACCTTTTGGGACCGACTAATGAAACAACAGTGCCACTGTTCATGAGGCGGACTCTCAAAAAGCCTATGTTGCAAATTTGGTGAAAAAAATCAAAAACATGACTGTTTTACGAGTTTACATTGCACGGTTTCCACGCTTGCTCGTAACTTCGCGAATTTGTAATATTTTCACTCCAAATTTTCAACATTGGCATTTTTCCACACCTCCTTATGAACAGTACAGCTGTCATTTTACACATCCTGGTCAAAATATATTTTCGCACTTCCAGCGCAGAATAGCGCAGTCGCTGTGGGAAATCAGTGTTTGGGACAGATTAAGATCGAGTGAGTGAGAGAGGGGGAGTGAACAAGCTCAACTGAGCTCTGTTGAGACTGCTGTGGATTTCTTTGTGGGCAGAAAAAGGCACCAATGCAGGCAGGAGCCCAGTACAAAAGGGCAGCCTGCATCACCGAGAGAAACAGAATGAGCGAGTGAGAGGAGGGAGTGAGCGAGCTCAACGGAGCTCTGTCAGGACTGCTACGGATTTCTTTGTGGGCAGAAAAAGGCACCAATGCAGGCAGGAGCCCAGTACAAAAGGGTAGCCTGCAGCGCAGGGAGAAACAGACCGAGCGAGTGAGGGAGGGGGATTGAGCGAGCTCAATGGAGCTCTGTTGGGACTGCTGCAGATTTCTTTGTGGGCAGAAAAAGGTGTCAGCACAGGCAGGAGCCAAGTACAAAAGGGCAGCCTGCAGCACTGGGAGAAACAGAACGAGCGAGTGAGAGAAGAGGAGTGAGCAAGCTCAACGGAGCTCTGTCAGGACTGCTGATTTCTTTGTGGGCAGAAAAAGGCGCCAATGCAGGCAGGAGCCCAGTACAAAAAGGCAGCCTGCAGCAACGGGAGAAACAGAATGAGCGAGTGATAGAGGAGGAGTGAGTGAGCTCAGCGGAGCTCTGTCGGGATTGCTGTGGATTTCTTTGTGGGCAGTAAAAGGCGCCAATGCAGGCAGAAGCCCGCTACACAAGGACAGCCTGCAGCGCTGGGAGAAACAGAATGAGCAAGTGAGAGAGGAGGAGTGAGCAAGCACAGCGGAGCTCTGTTGGGACTGCTGCGGATTTCTTTGTGGGCAGAAAAAGGCACCAATGCAGGCAGGAGCCCAGTACAAAAGGGCAGCCTGCAGCACTGGGAGAAATAGAATGATTGAGTGAGAAAGGAGGAGTGAGCGAGCTCAGCGGAGCTCTTTCGGGACTGCTGTGGATTTCTTTGTGGGCAGAAAAAGGCGCCAATGTAGGCAGGAGCCCAGTACACAAGGGCAGCCTGCAGCGCTGGCAGAAACAGAATGAGTGAGTGAGACAGGGGGAGTTAGTGAGCTTAACGGAGCTCTGCTGGGACTTTAGAATTGCCCATCCTCCCGCCCAGGGTCCTCTGTGGTCCTGTATTACAGCAGGGTTTCTGGGGTGGAGACAAAGCAATGATTGGATACTTTGAGGATTGCTGTAATAATATAGATTTAGTTGTTCTGTTTATTGCTCTAACTGAGCTAATTACTGAGCTATACTGTTATGATTGCTGTAATAATACACATTTATTTGTCTGTTTATTTCTCTAACTGAGCTGAGTAATACTTGGAGTGCAATAGGATTTCTAACTGGGCTAAGTGAAACTATATGAGAGCTAAGAACAAAAAGTATGGTAGCTGAGGGGTGAAAAACAGACAAGGAGGCTTTAGGATTGCTACAGTAGTACAGTATCTAACGGATGAGATTTGAGACTGAATTACCCCGGTTGGCAAGGGGCTAGTAGGGGGACTAGTGTGTGTGTGGGGGGGTGGACAGGAATTTGAGGAAACAGGGGACTAACAGTTGTAGTAGGATACAGAACCTGGGAGTAAGAGCCCGTAACATAAGATGGGGGCCAAATTGGGGCAGCTGCCACATGTCAATAGGGCAGACATCTTTGGAAGGGTGGTGGGGTGTATATGGTGTGGGTCTCCCATGATCCTGGACTGGGCTTGGAGAATGGGGTGGGGCTGTATGTTCTGTAGACAACTGGCTAGTTTGAGGGAGGAACTGTGGAGGTTAGGAGGAGTCTAAGTGGCAGGGCAGATGAGTATGGTAGGCATCCTGGCTGGGGGGGGGGATAGGAAATGGGAAGGGGGATGGAGGAAGAACAACTAGGGACTGAAACCGACCCTAGTATCAGAGGCATTAGCAGAAAAGAGAGGAGAAGGGACGGGTGCCCGAGTATGAGGGGTCCTCCTGTTGGGGAGGAAGAGACAATGAGGAGTACCTAGGGAGAGACAGATGGCTTGTGGGTAGGGAGGACCAGGGTGGCACAGAGGGGAACAAGTAGGAGGGGAGACTGATAGGGGAAGAGGTGTAGGAGGGTATTGACTAGGAATAGATTTGAGCCTCTGCTATGGGAGAGAGAGAGGGGGAGCAGGAACATACTGAAGGGGAGGACAAACGGGGCATGAGAGGGATGGCAACAGCTAGTGGAAGAGATAGCGAGGACAAAAGGGTAGAACAGGACTAGTAAGAAAGGAGGGGGTGGTGACTGGAGGAGAGAAGGCTACGGGAAGGGAGAAGGATGGGAGGGGGGCATCACTATCGGGGTAGAAGGGAATGGGGGCTCTAAATTGACAACAGTGGGGATAGGACAGGGGTTGGAAATCAGCAGGGGAGGAGGGGAGGTCGACATGTGAAGCCCAGCAGGAAGTAGTCAGGCTGGGAAAGGGTTCAAGGGGATGGGAGGAATAAGGCAGAGAAAAGGGGTGAGGCGGAAGTAGGGGGTACAGATACAGAAGTCACAGAAGGTGCAGCTGGTGGGGGTAAGGGGCAGGGAAGAACGAATACTGGGGTGGTGGAAGGGACATTAGAAGGGAAAGGGGCTAAGGGACAGGGGGTACTCATCTTAGGGGATTCTATTCTGAAAGGGGTGAGATGGGGCAGAATGGGGAAAGGCACAGCCATATTTGGGTTGAAGCTATCCCCAGGTTGACAGCAGGAGGGGCAGGGCATGCACTGCTCAAGTGTGCAACAAGGGGGAAGAAGAAACCTCATTTACTGTTGCATGTAAGTGCAAACGATTTGGTGGGAGAGACTATGGAAGTAGTGAGGGGGAGGTTCGAGTAGCTGGCCAGGCAGTGTGAGGGGTTGGGGGAGTCTGTGGCATTCTCAGAGGTAATCCTGGTACCATGTGCAAGCATGGAGAGGAAGGGTAGGACTGAGGAGTTCAACTAGTGGCTGAGGGGATTGGTGCCACACCAAAAATTATGGGTTAGTGACTAACTGTGGTAGGCTCTGGGGAAATAGTGACATGTATGCGGGAGACAGGGTACACTTAAGTAAGAAGGGAAGCAGAGTATTAAAGGTAGGATTAGAGGGGTATGTCTCTACTAAGGTGGATTTAAACTAGTGGGGGGATGGCCAAAAGACTGAGGTTAGTAGAAAGGTCCAGACAGGGGGAGCCTAATGAGCTCACCCCCCTAGATATAGGTAAAGGCGGAGGTGTAGTAACCCTGGGAGGGGGCAGGCAGAGCGGTCTGAGTGTAATACAGAATGCACCACCACCTGGTAAGAATAATAAGAAGAAAGGGTGCGGACTACTGGGAGGAGGGACACAGGCCAAGGAGGAGAAGATTGAAGAGAAGGAGGGGTACGGGTGGAAGGTGGTCTCTCTCAACGCAAGAAGCCTGGGGAACAAAACTGCAGAGCTTCAGGCACTCCTTTCAGAGGGGAAGGTGGCCATTGCTGCAGTGACAGAGACTTGGTCCACAGAGTACCATGATTGGAGCTTGGCAATCCTGGGATACAGGATATACAGCAGGGACTGGGGAGTTAAAAGGGGGGGTTGCACTCTATATGAGGGAAGGGATTAAATGCATAAGGGATGAGGGAGAAGAGGAGAGGAGAGGACAGAGGCACTTTGGGTGCATCTCCTGGACTCCAAGGGCCAAAAGCTGAGGCTGGGAGTGGTGTACAGACCACCAGCCCAATCCGGGGAACTGGATGGGGAGTTGGCAGAGCAGATAAGGAGGGTGTGTAGAAGGGGGAGTGTGGTGATAGTAGGGGATTTTAACCTCCCACGGGTTGACTGGAGCACCCCGGCCACTAGCAGTACCAGGGAGCAGGTGTTCCTTGATGCCTTCCAGGACGGCCTTCTGATGCAATTAGTAAGTGGGCCTACAAGGCTTGGTAGCACTCTGGACCTAGTACTGGCAAATGGGAAGGCGGTGAGGGAGGTAAGGGTGGAGGACCCACAACAGGTTGCGACCACCAAACAGTGTGGCTCGTTCTCACGCTGGGCAGAGAGACAGGAGGCACGGTCACTAAGGTGGTGGACTTTATTAGGGTGGACTTTGAGGGGATGGGAGCAATACTGCAAGGGAGACTCCAGGATATAAGGCCGGGGATGGATGCAGAACAAAAGCGTGGCGTCATAAAGACTGTGCTAACAGAGACCACTGTAGCCTGCACCAGGGCCAGGAGTAAGAAGAGCAGAGCCAAGAAACCATGCTGGCTGAACAAGGAAGTGCTGCAAGGGGTGAGGGCAAAGAGGGCTGCATACCGGCAGTACAGGAGAACAGGGAAGGGAGAGGAGAAGGAGGCTTTTGGGAGTTGGTCAAGGGAGGTTGCCAGGAGGGTGAAAAAAGCCAAGGCTGCCAGGCAATTAAGTTCTGCACAGGGCATAAAGGAAGGGGAAAAGAGCTTTTTGTTATGTCAGGGAAAAGAGGAAGTGCAAGGAACATATTGTGAGGATAAAGCAGGGAGGGGACTGGGTAGAAAAGGGGGAGGAGCAAGTGGAAATTCTAAATGAGTACTTCTGCTCCGTTTTCACTAAGGAGAGGGATGGCCCACTACCAGAATGGGCTAGGGGTTGGGGAAAAGGGGGGGAGGAGGTGACAGACAAAGTGATCACAGGAAGTAGGGTGCTAGAGGGGCTGAGGGCAGTAAGGGTGGACTAGGCACCAAGTCCCGATGGCATCCACCCCAGGGTGCTGAGGGAGATGATGGAGCTGTTGGCTGAGTCATTGGCAGATCTGTTCAACACCTCCCTGGAAATGGGGTGTGTGCCCCAGGACTGGAGAGTGGCCCATGTGGTGCCCATACACAAGAGTGGGCCTAGGGAGGAGCCAGGAAATTATCGGCCGGTAAGTCTCACGTCCATAGTGGGTAAGCTTATGGAGGTGATACTGAAGGAGAGGCTGGTGGCATTCCTAGACAGTAATAGCCTCCAAAATGGGCGGCAACACGGGTTCATCTCAGGGAGGTCTTGTCAACCCAACCTACCAGAGTATTGTGACTGGGTGACAAGGCAGTTGGATAGGGGCCATGCTGTACATGTCCTGTACTTGGACTTCAGTAAGGCCTTTGATACAGTGCCTCATGGGAGACTTGGGGGGAAGCTGACGGCAGTGGAGGTGGGGAAAAAAGCTGACTAAATGGATAGAGAACTGGTTACAGGGGAGAGTGCAGAGGGTGGTGGTGTGGGGGAGCACTCGGCACCAAGAAGAGTGATAAGCGGGCTGCCACAGAGGTCAATGCTGGGCCCGGTGCTATTTGGGCTCTTTATCTCTGATAGAGCACATGGAGTGGGGAGCAGGGTTAGTCTGTTTGCACATTATACCAAATTAGGGGCGGTGGTGGACAAAGAGGATGGATGGAAAAAACTGCAGGAGGACCTAACCAAACTAGAGACATGGTCGGTGGAGTGGCAGCTAGGATTCAATGCAAAGAAGTGTAAGGTGATGCACTTCAAGGCTAATAACCAGAAGAGGGACTATTGGTTGGGGATCAGAGAGGAGGAGGAGGAGGAGGAGGAGAAGGACCTAGAGGTGTTGGTAACTGGGAGCATGAACAACTCAGCCCACTGCATGACAGCAGCAGCGAAGGCAAACAGGATGCTGGGGTGCACCACAAGGGGGTTCTCATCCAGACACAGGGATGTGATCCTACCTCTCTACAGATCATTGGTCAGACCGCACCTAGAGTACTATGTGCAATACTGGAGGCCATACCTGAGGAGAGGTATAAAGTTACTGGAGGGGGTGCAAAGGAGGGCAACAAAAATATTAAAGGGGATGGAAAGAAAGGAATCTGAAGTTAGGCTGAAGGAGCTGAACATGTACACACTGGAGGAGAAGAGGGATAGGGGGGATATGATTGAAGTATGCAAATACCTGAGGGGGTAAATAAACCTAGCACCAAGGGGGTGTTTAAGCTGAGGGGTGGAAGAGAGATGCGGGAACATGGACTAAGGTTGAAAGGGGGACATTTCAAGAGGGAAATGAGGAGGCACTACTTCTCTGAGAGGGTGGTGTCTAGTTGGAATGCGCTGCCAGAGGGAGTGGTAACATGTAGGACAGTCAATAGCTTTAAGGAGGAGTGGGATGAAGCAAGAGGAAGAGTTGGGGGGCAGGGGCTGGGACAAGCGGGGCAGAAACTGAGGGGGAGGAGGCTGGGGCAGCTGCAATCTAGGGTGCTAGCTGCACACTCGGGCAGACTTACTTAGACCGATTGGTGTGTTCTGCTGGCAGACTTGTATGTTCATATGTTTGTATGTATGTTCATATATAAAATGACAGTGACTCTGTTCATGAGCAGAGGTCTTAAAATGCCTATGTTGAAAATTTGGACAAATGTCCATAAAATGACTGTGTTACAAGCATGCATGATGCAGTTTCCATGCACCCTCCTAACTTCACAAATTTGTATTATTTTCACTCCAGATTTTCAACATTGGCATTTTTTCAGACCTCCTTATGAACAGTACAGCTGTCATTTTTCACATCCTTCCTGAAATATGCATTTACACATCTAGCGCAGAATACTGCGGTTGCTTTGGGAAATCAATGTTTGGGACAGATTAAGAAAATCATAGTGACAGTGTTCATGAGCAGAGGTCACAAAATGCCTATGTTGAACATTTGGTGAAATAATTCCACTAAATGACTGTGTTACTCGCATGCGTTGCACAGTTTCCATGTACGCTCGGAAGTCTGAGCATTTTTAATACTTTCACTACAGATTTTCAACATTGCCATCTCTTCACACCTCTCTATGAATGGTACAGCTGTCATTCTTCACATCCCGCCTGATCTGTGTTTTCACACTTCTGGCGCACAATGGCACGGTCGCTGTGGAAACTCAAATTTTGGGACACATTGACAAAATCAGAGTGCCACCGTTCATGAGAAGAGGTCCCAAATGCTTTCATGAGGTGGGGGCCACAAAATACCCATGTTGAAAATTTGTACTGCAAATACCAACACATGCCTGGGGCGTTTCGGTTTCTAACCATAACGTCCCACCCTGTACAGACTGACAGTCATCAGGGGTGTGCCTTTGGATTGTTGATCAATGTCACGCATTCCAACCCCACCCACACCCTGCAGCCACTGACAGGCATCGAGCTGTGCCTTGGACTCTTCGGCCCCACAGTTCACCCCATTCTATACTGCACCCATTTCAGCGCATGTCCTTATGGAGTGGGGTGACTGTAAAGCCGAACACCCCCAAGGCACACCTCAGCACTTGTCAGTGTATGCAGAATAGGGTGAGGTGAAATTGCATGAACTTTATGGGCGACAACCCAAATGCATGCCCCAATGCCTGTCCGTCTCTACAGGGTGGAGGTGGGGTTGGCGTTATGTTCAATACTTCACTGCCATTCCTTCTCTGCATCTGTCTAACTCCTGCATTTCCAATGCCGATACCAGCAAGCAAACATTCAGCATTGACAAATGCTTGTTGGGTACTGTTCCACTTTCAAGGACACTGTTGAGGAACTTTCCTAAACTATAGTGTTAAAAAAAAAGTTCTGACTGGCTGAGACTGAGGGGAGACATTTCTATTTCATTCCCTGTGTGTGGTAACACTATGGTTTAAATTAATTGTCCTTGCATATAGCTGGGCCAGTGGTACTGAGGGTTGAGGCACTGGACATTCACCTGGAAGAGAAGAAAGCTTGTTACAGTATATTGCCTTCGATATTATGCAAATGTCCCCCCTTCAGAGGCATTCACACATCAAGAAAAGGATGCACCAGGTTTCTACTTCTTGCCTGTCTGGTTTATGGCACTGCATTCCGCTCACAGACCCTTATTGTGCACTTGGTGGGTGACCTGCATGCATTTTACTTTTACATTCCAACCACAAGGACTATACTGTATGTGGAAGTGCGTTGTGTTAACTCTGGGGCCTTTAATTCATCTTAGTTTGCCTTACAGTACATGGTTAACCTTTGGCCTGTATAAAAATCAGCCTGTTTAGAATCCTTATAATACATTATAGGCCTGTTTTTTTCTGGCATTTTTCTAAACATAGCTCTTCATGTTTTGGAATGTAGAAGTTGTTCTTAAGATTTCAGAATGTGATGAACATGGCTGCTACCTAAACAAATTACAGCAGTGATCGCCAGTTCTGTTATGGAAGCACGGGGCTGAGCTGTCATGGACAGCAGACAGCATCATGCGCTGATTTAAAATTGGCAGCTTGAAATGTATTAAACTATTCCCGTTACAACAAGTGCAGCAGCAGTTTAAATACTAAGCACAGTATTTTATAATACATGCTTAATATAATAAATGTTTAAATGCCAGTATTGAAAAACAGTTTTTCACTGCATTATAAAAAATAACAACTCGCCCTTCGTCTCTGAGAACTCACTCGATTTTCAAAGCCTTGTTAGTTCGGTGATGTCAGGAAAGCACTTGAGCTTCACTCTTGTGTGCCCAATGTCACCGAACTAACTTAGTGCTGAGAATCTGCTCAGTCTCAGTGAAGAGAGGTTACTTATTCTGTATGTTGTGTGCATTCCAAAGTGTTGTGCTTATTCCAGAGTGTTGCTGCGTGCATTACAAACAGTTGTTCAGCACAGCTGAAAAGCATAACATTCTAAATTCCTCATTTACCCCACAACCAGCTGCTCACTGACCACCCAGTGTCCAAAGATGTACCTTTAAACTTGTACAGTAAAAGTCTGTAAATGTAATTGCAGTCATAAAACAGAAGAAAGAAATTGCAAGTTGTTTTTTTGTTAGTTTTTTTTTTTTTTCTTTAGAGGAGGGATGCTTCTATGATTCTTTGTGAAGAAACAATATACTGTAAAAAAATAAAATATAGGCAACCACGTACAACTCAGCATGTATTTCCATCCCTGGGTTGAGATGACAGTGTTGTTCTTCTCTATTTAAAGAATAGGCAAGTGCTTATTTTTCAGTCCTTTCTCATATGCATGCTGCACTGGAGGTGAAGTGGCACAAGGAATGAAAAAGGGTGTCCAACCAAGCAAGTGTAGAATTTGGGACAGCGATGTGGACTATATCCGCTTAATCAAACACTGGGAAGCTCATCTTGTGAATGAGCTTGTGGCTGACAGCGAGAGGAAAGCAGAATTTATTGCAGTACAGCATGCTAGGCTTTGGGCAGAATTTTTTTATGCATGGCATCCATGTGGTGGAACAGCTGAGGTTCTGGTCCAGCCACACCACTATGTACTTAAAGTGGGGGACCTCTTCCAGTAGGCTGCTATCCAACTGGTGTATGTTGGAGCTTTTGTAGTCTCTGTCTAGTGCTTAAAGTCAGCCAGACAATCCTTTTGACATTTAGTGAGAGCTGGTTTGAGCAGAACCAGCACTGACCTTTGCAAAATCTCCCTGAAGTGACGATTTCAGCTAAGGGACAGAAGCTCCAAAAGTAAATAGAACCATGTCTTCTCCATACATGTGGACATGTGAGGAGACATCTGTGGAGAAGAGGTCTTTTAGGAAGATGGAGAGAAGGATTATGCCGAAGATGGAACCCTTGGGAACACCGGACTCGAAGGACTGGAAGGTTGGATAGGGCATCACCAACCTGTACTGACTGGAGCAGGCCTGAGAGACAGAAGCAGAAGCAGAACCCCCTGATTGCCAAGTTAGGTAGGCACACAGCACCTAAACTAATCCAAGAAAGGGGGTGGGCCTTAGTATTGAAGGGCTTTGCTAGGTCTATAAAAATGGTTGTGGTGAAAAGGCCCAGGTCCATGCCTGTCAGCATGGAGTCTGTAATCTGGAGGTGGGAAGAAATGGTGGAATGGCATTTATGAAAGCCAAACTGAAAAGGGGAGAAGAAAGAGAAGCGTTCAAAGTATGTAGACAGTTGGGGAGAACAAGTTTTTTCTGTGTCTTGTATGTCTCTTGGGTAAGAAGTGGTTAGCTCTGGCACCCAAAGAATGAAAGAGGCAACAGTCCTGCCAGACACAGAGGCATCTCTGTCCAGATTAGTATTTTATAAACCGTTCAATTATAGGGGCATGGTAGCACCCCTATAGTTAGGGTTGAGAAGGATGTTCAATATTAAACCCCTAACTTTGCATCTTAATAGCTTTGGCAGCATTTGACAAAGTTAGCTAACATTTTGCATGTGTTGCCTAGTAGGCAAGGTCTAGATCCGTGGAAAGTTTTGTGATGGCACTTGGTGCAATTTTTGAGATCTGCATATGTCCATTTCTTTGTAGATGTCTAATTTTTTCCACTACTTAACATGGGATTTTTTTTTTTGCTTTTCCCTACAAGCCTACACGGAATGGAATATTTTCCCAAAATTTTCAAGGTAGACATGTACTGTGGCAAGGCAGTGTCTTTGGAAGGTAACTTTCAAGGTGGAAACGTGCTGTGGCAAGGTAGTGCCTTTGGAAGGTTTTGTGAAAAAATATTAAATGGTTCCAGAGTTAAAAGGATTTCAAATTTTGTGTTTTTCTGTTTTGAACATGCTCGGTGCACACCGTACTTCTGCAGACAATTCAGGTATCATGACTTTTGTGGCTCCCGCGCTTCTTCAGCCAGAGGTCAGTGTGTATGTCTTACATCTGTGGCTGCAGAAGCACAGGACCATCAAGTGTGTTTAAGTCTTACAGTGTGCATGAGTACCTGAGGCTACAGAAGTACTAGGCCCCTAAGGGCCTGCATTTCTGCAGACAAAAGAACTCTTGTAATTTGGGTATTGCGGATTTGTGTCTGTGGCTGCAGGGATATGCGCTTCTGCACACAGAAGTAGTGTTGTGATTTGAGTATCCTGGATTTATTTCTGCACTGACAAGTGAGTATGTCAATCTTGCAGGGTGCATACTACCGATACAAAGCCACAAAGGCAGCACATCAGTGCTACTGCATTTGTGTCATCTGGAAACAGTTGTATGTTGTTTGTGTTACCTGATGATGGCTATTTGTGGTTGTTCGTGTGGGCTTGTTCTTTTGCAGCTTGTGGGTGGGGAGTTGGGTTGGAAACCCTAATGCTACATTTCCCTACTTTTGTGGCATTAACTTGAACCCTAACTGGTGCATTAATGCAGTTTTCACAAATAATTAATTAATACAGCTATAGAATAATGTATAGGCAACCATACACAATCCTGTGATTCCATCAAGGGGTGAGATAGAAACACATGTCGAGTTGTGTGCGTTTAAATATATTTAGTTTTATATAGTACTTTTTCTTATACAGGAGTCACAGATGGGTTCTTGCCCTGTAAAACACTTGTCATTTCATCATGAAAAAAAACCACCTTGCCACACAGCCAACTTACTACCCACCCAGTGTTCAGAGTTGAATCTTTCAGCTTGTAGAAGTTTGCAAATGTAATTTCTATCATAGTGCTAAGTGACAGTCCTGCAATATTAAGTGCTTTCATTTCAATAACACTGACTGAAATTGAGGTGTATAATGTGGCAGGATCTTCACCTGATGCAAATTGTTCAATGATCAAAATTTAATTTGTAGGCTTCTAACATTTAAAAGGTGCAACTATGGGTGTTGGGTGGTTAATAAGCCTTTTCCCACCAGCCGTTTTCTCTCCTGCAGCCCTCCGTCCATCCATGGCAAGATGCAAATCTGATCAGCTATGTGGATGTAGCATGCCTCCATTAGGGAAGCAAACTGCATGGCCCTCCAGGAGAGGATGCTGAGGGAGCAGAATGTGCCGCAAACCCTCCCTGGCTAGCAAGTGCTGCCATAGACAGCGCAGCCACCCAGCCTGTCATCGCAAGACACCAGAGCCTGAGTCTAACATAGAAACATAGACTTTGATGGCAGATAAGGACCACTTGGCCCACCCAGTCTGCCCATTTCCCTACCTAATGGATAAGCTGCAGATCCTAGTTAACCAGCAGCCTACTTCTTTCTACCCCAACCCCCTAGAATTGCCTTATGACTGTCCCATGCATGCTTGAATTCAATCACTGTTTTTGACTCCACAACCTCCTCTGGAAGGCCGTTCCATGCATCCACAACCCTCTCTGAAAAAATACTTCCTTACATTACCTCTGGCAGCCCCATCTTCAAATTATTGTCCCCTTGTTCTTGCACATCTCTTTTTTGAAAGATGCTACCCTCTTGGACTTTGTTGATTCCCTTGAGATACTTGAAAGTTTCTATCATGTCCCCCCTCTCCCTCCTTTCCTCGAGGCTATACATATTAAGCTCCTTTAGTCTCTCTTCATATGTCTTCCGGTGCAGACCCTACACCATTTTAGTTGCCCTCCTTTGGACAGCTTCCATCCTATCTATGTCCTTGAAGCGATTGGGTCTCCAGAACTGCATGCAGTACTCCACCCTTGTGGAGCCTACCCTTGAATCCTGGTCACCAGCACTGCAGTACACTGAGCCGTGGCTGTGGCAGTTCATTTATTGATTGACTGATTCAATGAATGAATTAATGATTTCACAGCACCTGTTTTAGAAACACAGAAACATAGACTTTGACGGCAGATAAGGACTGCTTGGCCCACCTAGTCTGCCCATTCCCTACCTACAGGATAAGCTGCAGATCCTAGTTAACCAACAGCCTATTTCTTCCTACCTCCCCACAAAATTGCCTTATGTCTGTCCCATGCATTCTTGAATTCTGCCACAGTTTTAGACCCCACAACCTCCTCAGGACGGCTGTTCCATGTGTCCACCATGCTCTCTGTGGAAAAATATTTCCTCACATTGCCCCTGAATCGCCCCCCTCTTTCTTTAAATTGTGTCCCCTTGTTCTTGCAGATCTCTTTTTCTGAAAGATGCTACCCTCTTGGACTTTGTTGATTCCACGGAGGTACTTAAAAGTTTCTATCATGTCCCCCCTCTCCCTACTTTTCTCAAGGGTATACATATTAAGCTCCTTTAGTCTCTTCTCATATGGCTTCTCTTGCAGACCCTGCACCATTTTAGTTGCCCTTGTCTGGACTGCCTCTGTCCCGTCTATGTCCTTGTGGAGATAGGGTCTCCAGAACTGGACACAGTACTCCAAATGGGATCTCACAAACTGTACAGAGGGATAACAGCTTCCTGTTTTCACCCCCCAGCCCTCCCTACTGCCTTCTCACATTGCTTGCTAACCTTAAGGTCATCTGATATGATTACCCCCAGGTCCCTTTCATTTTTGTTGTTGCTACTATCCCCCCCCAATTGTGCAATCTTCCCCTGGGTTTTGTTTTCCAGGTGCATTATTTTGCACTTCTTTGCATTGAATCCAAGCTGCCATACTTCTGACCTTTCCTCCAACCTTGCCAAGTCCATTCTCATCCTTTCCACCTCACCTTGTGTATCAACCCTGTTGCAGATCTTTGTGTCATCTACAAAGAGGCATACTTTTCCTTCCAGTCCCTCTCAATGTCACTTATAAAGACATTAAAAAGGACTGGACCCAGTACTGAACCCTGAGGTACCGCACTAGTAAACCCTCTTTCTTCAGAGTGGACTCCATTTGCAATTACCTTCTGTGTCCTGTTGTCCAGCCAATGTTTTACCCAGACTACCACCCTGGGACCCACTCCCAGGCTGGTTAATTTGACTACTAATCTTTTGTGTGGGACTGTGTCAAATGCCTTGCTAATGTCTAGGCAGGTGTGTCTGGCCTCCCTAGTCTACTACTTTGGTCACCCAGTCAAAGAAATCAATTAGATTAGCTGACAGACCTTCCCGCTGTGAACCCATGCTGCCTTCGGTCCTGTGCCCCACTGGCCTCTAGGTACTCAACAATTATTTCCTTCAAGTGATTCCATCACTTTCCCTACCACAGAGGTCAAACTGACAGGTCTGTAGTTTCCTGCCTCTGTTTTGGTCCCACTTTTGTTAAGGGGAATCACATCCGCCTTCCTCCAGTCCTCAGGTACCACACCATCCTCCCATGATTTGTTAAAAAGGGTAGTCAGTGATTTCACTAGTTCTCCCCTTAATTCTTTTAGAGTTCTGGGATGAATTCCGGCAGGCCCCATTGCTTTGTCCACCTTCAGTTTTAGGAGTTCTTTCAGAACCCTTTCTTCTATGAAAGGACTGGGATCGACCCCCCCCCCATACAAAGTGCTTCTGTTAACTGGATTAGGCACTTTCCCCTCCTCCTCTTTTGTGAATACTGAACAGATATATTTGTTCAGTATCCCTGCTTTTTCACTGTCCCTCTCTGCCCACCCACCATCCATTCTATTCAGCCTCACTGTCCTTCTCTTTGTCTTTCTACACTCCCTGATGTACCTATAAAAGGTTTTATCCCCCTTCTTAACTGAGTTGGCTATCTTTTCCTCAGTTTGGGCCTTTGCTATTCTGACTTCCCTCCCTGCTTCCTTCTGCCTTAACTGGTACAGCTCTCTGTCCTGCTCCTTCTGTGTTTCCTTATACTTCCTGAATGCTATCTTTTTCTCCCTGACCTTCCCCGCCACCTCTTTTGAGAACCATAGTGGCTTTTTCTTTCATTTTGATTTGTTTATTTGCTTCACACAGAGGCTTGTTGCCTCTGTGATGGCAGTTTTGAAGTTTCTGCATTGTTGCTGCACCCCTCCTTCTAGCCTGTTTGCTAGTGCTTTTCTAAGGCACTCTCCCATTTCAACAAAATCAGCCCTCCTGAAGTCCAGTACCCTCACTTTTGTATGGCTTGACTCTGTAGCTGAATTTATCATGAACCACACTGTTTGGTGGCCACTTGTTCCCAGATGGCTACCCACTTCTCGATCTGAGATCCTCTTACTGTCTCCATTTGAGAGTATGAGGTCTAAGATTGCTCCCTCATGAGCGGGTTCCAAAACTAGCTGTCTGAGGCATGCCACCTGTAGGGCATGAAGAATGGCCCTGCTCTTGGATGTGGCTACAGCAAATGTGCTCCAGTTAACATCTGGCATATTCAGGTCTCCCATCAACAGTATCTCCCCTTTCTCTGCCATCCTAAGAATGCCTTCTATCATATCCTCGTCCTTTCCTTCCCCCTGACATGGGGTCTGTATACAACCCCTGTGCGGATTGTGGTGCCATTTCCAGTCTCTAAGGTGATCCACACTGCCTCCTGTCCTCCTTGTTTACTCTTTTGTGGAGTTGCTTTTATCCCTTCCCTTACATAGAGAGCTACTCCTCCCCCTCTTCTCCCCTCCCTGTCTCTCCTGTAGGTTGTGTACCCTGGTATGTTAATATCCCAGTTATGGTTCTCTGTGTACCATGTTTCTATGACTGCTACGATATCCAGGCATCCCTCTTCCATCAAGGCCACCAGGTCAGGGAGCTTGTTGCCCAGATTAGGGGCATTGGTACTCCTTACCCTCCATTTCCTGATGGCCTTACCCCTTTTTGTCCCATCCCTGTCCTTACAGAAACATAGAATTTGACAGCAGATAAGGACCACTTGGCCCACCTAGTCTGCCCATTTCCCTACCCGATGGATAAGCTACAGATTCTAGTTAATCAACAGCTTACTTCTTCCTACCCCCCACTAGAATTGCCTTTATCACTTTCTCCATTTACCTCTGCCCTTCTCCCTATTGACATCTCCATCTTGGTGCTTACCTCACTTACTACCCTGATTTTTTGCGGGGGGGCTAGGATTTCCCTGCTCCTTTCCAGTGCCTCCCCCCTTGGCTAATGTAAATGCTTCCAATAAAGCATTTAAACCCATCACCTAGATCTCTGGTTCCCTCCTGGACAGATGCAGACCATCACGCCAGTATAGGCCTGCATCACTCCAGGTAATCCCTCAGTCCCCAATGAAGCTAAATCCCTGAGCTCTGCCAGTTTTTCAACCACTGATTGAATCCCACGATGTGGAGCACCCTAGCCTCACCTACGCCATAGACAGGCAGCACCTCCGAGAAGGTTACCATGCATGCTACTTGTCTAATGCCCCTCCCCAACTCCACAAACTCTTCCTGCACTGCTCTGATCCCTTTCTTAGCCAGGTCATTTGTCTCTAGGTGGACAATGACATCCAGCTCCCTCCCCTGTGCAGCTGCTTTGGCGATCCTGAGGATTCGCTCCCTGACCCTCCAAGCCATGGCACTCAGCAGGCACCTTACCTCTCTCTCCCCTTCCTCCCCCAGTTCCACCTTCCTAACAATGGAGTCCCCCACCAGGAGTTGTTTCCTTCCCTTGTGGGGTCCCATGCCACCCTCCTGTGGGTCTCCTTTGTGGAGGTTCCCAGCATCCTCCTTGGTCTCCACTGCGAGTGCCTCCATAGAGGAACCACACTTTGCCAGAACGGCATATGAACTATGGAGAGCTACAACTGGAGGGATGCACCTCTGTTCCACCACCCTCACCCTCCCTGAGCCCACTGTGGTCCCTGGATGGGAGAGGAGGTCCCACAAATCCTGGCCAACTCAGCCTGGAGATGAGCAACCTCCTCCCTCGTCCCAGAGAGGTGCCTGCAGATGGGACAACACTGCATCCTCCAAAATGTCTCCTGGAAGACTGCTGCTCCACAGCCACTACAGTGCACCACTCCCATCATGTATTATTTCTGGCCCCTTCACTGTTGTTTGGAATACTTACTCTTTCCTCTGTTTGTTTATTTATTTTTTCTCCCTACTTACTTAATGCCTCTGTGCACTTTAAGTTCCTGATCTTCCTCTTCTGAGATAGGAAGATCCTATATTTCTCAGTAGTATCCTTACTTGCTCAGAGGAAGACCTCCAGCAGCTAGGGGGGGATGGAGAGCTACTCTTGTCCTTCTATGATGGTGAGTCTTTGGTGGCTGTATGATCACTCATTTCCTGCTCCCAAACAGGAAGTTCCTGTTGTCAGTCAAATCCTGTGCTTATAAAAGTAGAACTAGCTTGGGGGGGTGGAGGACAATATAGTCCCAGTAGAGAAGTCCAGTCACAATGGCAGCTCCTTCATCCTGGTGTTCTCTGCCAGTTCTCTGTCAGAAGCTATCTAGGGCAGTGTTTAAATCTGGCTTTAACCTGGCTTCCTTCTAGCTAAGCCACTCCCCCTACTTAACAGATCTTTCTACGCTTAGTTAAATTGCACAGATAACAATCCCCTTTAGCCAACTCAGACAAACCCACTAACTTTTTTTTACCCTAAATTGAAGGTCCCAGTAGTAGAGTTCTACTTCTTTAGTCCCAGTAGAGAAGTCCAGTCACAACAGCAGCTCCTTCATCCTGTGTGTTCTCTGCTAGTCCTTAAGAGAATGTTGCCATATGGCAAATCCAAACACAACTAAAGACTTGCTAACCTATGTGGAAACCCAGAGGATCAAATAAGGAATCTTAAAACCAGATGGTCTGGTGAAAAAATGGACAGGTGGTAACCAGCCCTCTTATAGCCTGACTTAAGTCAAGTACTTTTCAAATAAAGTTTTGTGTCTTTTAGAAGTAACATAACCCTTCAGATTCATCACAATCCTAAAAGATGTCTACATCCTTTCCTGGCTGGCTGACCGGTACATCTGGGATGCTGCAATCATTTCTCATACCAATGGAAGCTCAGATCAGTAAAAGAGAACTCTAGTTTGCCATTATAGCCTTTGCAAGTTGCTTGAGATGGTCTTTAAAAGGGATGCTCTGATCAACTTGTTCTTGGAGCCCATCGGCTTACCCACACCTGCAACCTTTACCAGCAAGCACACTAGTTGGACTTTAAAGGTTGGCTAACATAGCTTAATAGCCAAGAAAGTCTTGTCCTGCCAGTCCCTCCCCGCTGGTCCTTCATTTTCTGACTCCCATCCCCTCTCTACGCACTACCAGGAGCACCTTAAAAGGCTCGCACCTTGTTCCTTTCTGTAAAACCACCCTTAGGCAGCATGCCTTTCCATACCGGGCCCCCTACCTGTTGAATGGCCTGCCCCATGATATCCCACTTGGCCCTTTTAAAACTAAACTTCACCAGCACCTCCTCTCACTGAACTGTTGCAACTGCCCATAATCCCTCCAACTCCACACTGTCTCCACTCACTATTCTCTTACTTTTCAGCTATCCCCTCTCCCTCGATCCTCCTACTTGCCTTTTTCTGACTGCCTTCGTATTCTTCTCTCTCCATGATGCACTTTTCTGCCCACTGATGGCACTTGATTGTAAATAAAATCTTTATGTACTTAAATTGTATTTTTATACCATCTGTTAGTGGTTAAGCCTTTCCTATGCACTATATAGTGGCTCCTCAATCTATGTTTTGTAGTCATGTCATTTTGTATCACTATATTGCTGTAACTCAATGTTATTATCCAGTGTATACCTTTACAACATCGTGTATTTTATGTATGATGTGGAACCTCTGTAAAAAGCCTCTGGCTCAGAAGAATATCTGATATTTCAAATAAAAAATTAAAAAATAAAAAATGTGGCCGATTCTGATAGGATTTCCTTTGTTTTGTTTTTTTTCATTTAGCTTTTTCCCTATGGATGCATAGGCAGGCACATCAGCCCTGTCTCTGCTTCCCCCCAGCTGGTGACCACCTCCCCCAGCCCATCTTGAGTGATGATCCCCCAAAGATTGCCCTCCATGGTGGGACCAGGATGAGGAGGAAGGACATCCTCTTCCCCCCAACTACTGTGACACATACCCAGATGAGCTTCAGAGGTCCAGGCAGTGGTGCAGGCCGAGGAAAGTACACAGGGTACCATACAGCTGCACATCCCTTTTCTGTTTTCTTTACCTAGCCACAAGGGCACGCAAGTGCATCTATGTGGAGACATGAGTGCACTGCAGAACCACGGCCCCTCTGAACTATGTCTCTCATGCCTACACTGCCATACACCCTTCACCCAGTGGCAGCCAAAGGCAAAAATGACATGCTTCCCCATCCTAGGAAAGGACAGCAGTCCACTGGACACTTGATCCCCCCCCCCGCCAACTTCCAACAACCCAGGCTTGCTTCAGAACCCGGGTCACCAGCATGGCAGGCAGTAGTACTACCACTAAGCCATTGGGCTGGGCTGATAAGATTTCATAGGAATTCAGAAAATCTGATTATGAATCCAATTTCCATTCTAATTCCAAAAAGGACCTAATAATCATAATTGAATCTGGAATACTAATTCTAAAATCTCAAATTCCTATGTGAAAATATGTTTTAAAATTTGATTTTGGAGTTAGGATTTTCAGACTGCAATTCCAAAATCCCAGTTTTGAAAATCAGATCAGAATGTGAAGAATCCAAGGGAGATGGCTTGAGCGTCCCACAACGGCTCACCATCTACAGTGGGGAGAGGGGGTGCTGACCTCTGGCAGAGGCTGGTGGCATGACAACACATTGGGTCCAGCTGCATGGGGGAGCACAATGGATGATGACTATTGCCTTAACATCCTGGACGTCACGCTCTCAAGGAAAAATTGGAAAATGGCTCCCTGGCCGAGTGGTTGCTGGTCCCCTGCTGCATGAAGCCCGGATAGCCCGGACCACCCCAGTAGCACTTGGCCAAGTAAGTAGTGCTGGCTGGCCTGTCGGACTAAGGGAAATGTCGGGTTAACCGGGGGGCGCTGTCATGTGGGGTGGTGGTTGGTGGCAGGGGTGGAGTGCCAGCAGTGGACCTAAGTGACCCGAAGGAGTGGCCAGCCAGGAAGTGAGGGAGGATCAAAAAAAAAAAAAGAATGTGAAGAATCCAATTTTATGGATCCCAAGCAACTCCAGTCTTTCCACACTTTGCAGTCCAGCCTGAAGTCTATCCAACCCAAGACACTTTGCAGAATTTGCATAAAATCATCTGTGATGCATTACATTAGGGCAAAGTGTGTAATTCCATCTTTTTTATAAAGCTTCGGCTTACTGCCACAGAGCAACTTTCTGTTATACATTAACCATCCCAGGAGCATCGCTGATGGGTCTAACAGCCTCTGGGAAGACTGCGTAAGGTGACTGAAATTCACTTTTTTTCCTGTTCTATCTTGATCTATTTTAGGCACAGAAGTGGCAGCAGCTGATGAGATGAACAGGCTGCTTCACCTGTAACCTGCTCTAACAGTCAATTCTTCAGACAGAATGCTGGCGAGTCTCTTGTAGGAAAGCAAAGCGCAGACTGATACACTGCAAAATTTCATACTGATGGCATTATTCACCAATTAAATTATTTGACTTGGGTACCTTGGCAGATAAGAGCTGCTGGAGATGCAAATATGGAATAGGAACTAATACATTTACATGTGTTAGAGCAGATGCATAATTAATAGAGAGGATGCAGGTGTCTAGTTAGAAAATGTACAGTAATGTTGATGTGTTTGAAATGCTTTAATAGATATGCACTGATTGTCTAGATAGAAATATTCCTAAAACGATGATGTTTTCTACTGCCACTATGGACTCTGGGACATTCTGAACCTTAAGGCAGTGTCTTGACAGGGACGCCAAGATTTCGGGGGCAAAGAGTATATAAGCCCCCCACCTCCATGTGGGACTTATCTGTTAGGGTTATGGCTCATTTGTGCCCAACTGTGCCTGTCTTCTACCTCCGGTCCACTGGATTGCGGGATTGGGACCAGATGGCTTTTTCAGGAGCCCCTGGTAGGAGTTGGGCCAGGGCTCCATTCTCGTATCTCTGCGACCACCGAATCTTCTTATTCCTCAATCCATCTACACTAGCGGGGCCAAGGTTCTTCAGGATTTTGCACCTCCAGGCACCCAGAGCAAATGTTAACAATTATGGCCACATGCAGAAGTCTGCTCATGCCTGCGGCGGGCAGTAAAGGCCATGGCTCCCTGAAATGTGTGCTTGCTGTGCGGCCGTAGTTGTAAAAGGAGATTCCCAGGTCCAGGGCAGGCAGCAGAATGGGGACATAAGTGTTCAGCACCTCTGGGCATATTGTTGGGGATTTTCTTAGTCCCCAAGTAGGCAGTGGGACCGGGAACTGTATGAGCGAGGTGTGCATGTGCATCTGCAGTGTTTACAGGCAAATGGGTGCCTCTTGTTTCAGGAGCCCTATAGCCAGACAGGGCTCTGTGCAAATAAGATAAAGTTTTTCCTGGCCCTTTCAGGGCAAGCTGGGCCATGGCATGTGGTTAACAGCCCCTGAATGGAATTATTAGGCTGCAAAAGCCAGGCAGCAATATGTGAACCAAGATGGCAGCCCCCAGAGAATCTTCCTGCCACTGAGGGTTATGGAAAGGATCAGAGGGCACCCTTCAGAGCCTGGGAAAAGACTGGCCAATCAGGTGGGGAGTTTGGGGTTGCTATATAATGGGCTGTGCCTTAGATTCTGGGAGGAGTTCCAGTCGAGAGCTGGGGGTGGAGATTGCTGTTGGAGGACTGCATGAGCCAGTAGGCTAGCTGTGGTGCAGATCGACTCTCCGAGAGCAGAAAAACTTTCAGGCAGAGTGTCTACTAGCCCATGTTCTCTTCAGGGAATTTATGTGAGCTGCTGTTCAACCAAATGTTAAAGAGCAGGGGTGACTTTCATGTTTCCAGCCCCCCCAAACATATATGATAGCTCATCTGCTCCAGTGTTAAGGGGTATCAATAATTCCATTTGTTTTAGTCCCATAAAAAAGTTGTATCACTTGTAATTTTTACCCAGGGAAAAATGGAGCCACTTCCTGAACCTGCCGACACGCCCCCACACGGGCACATGCAGCCCCATTTTGTGATGTCAGAAAGTGAAGGCTGCATGTGCACCCTCCATTGACTTGTATGGGGGTGATTTTTCAATAGATGTTCATACTATTTAGAGCTGCAATTTAAAGAAATCAAAGCGACCACACGAGTCTGTTACTCAAATGAGGAAGGAAAAGAAAATACATTAGTAAAGGAGGCCGATGCTTCTCTTAAAGATTTAAATTCCACTTTGGCTGGTAATGGTGCTACTGACAGTGTCAACATACTAGGCAGGCTAGGGGAAAAATAACTACTTTGTAAGTCACAGGAAAGCCATAGAGTATTATCGAAAGCAGCAGCTTCCCCTACCATCCCCCCAGTACTTTCGTTACTACTAGTCACAGGATTCGGGTTGTCCATTATCTGGTGTATATCAAAGGAACCTCCTGCTACATCTTCTGTTAACAACTCAGGGATTTCTCGAGACTTCAATGGGTTAGGTGCTACAGGGCTCAGATAAATAGAAGTCTGCTTCTTGTCCAGTTCAGAGGTCTGTAGGACTGTATTGGAGACAGGTAAGCCTGTAATACCAGGTGAAAAAGACTTGTCCTCAGAACCAGGTGTAGTAACAAGATAGCATTCTTACGGTCCTTTCTGAACTGGTGTGTCAGGTTCAGAAGAGGAGGAACCTTTCTTCCTCTTCTGCTTCTCTTTTGCAAGAAACGTCTTCGTCTGTTGAGACATTTTCGAACGTGAGATAGATTTTTTCATTTCTTGCTGAAAATATAGAGCGAGCAAGGAGCATCCTACCATGTCAGTTTACCCACCGCCAGCATGGCCCCCTCCTAAAACTGATCGGCTAAAGGTACAAAAATGCGATACTGATGTCACTGATACTATCTGTAAAATTAAAAACCTCTGTTACACAGACATTTGGTTTGCCAAGTTGTGAAATTATACAAAATTCCACTGCTTTTCACAATTGAACCAAATGTAGAGGAATATTATGGATAGTAGACCATTCTTATACTGTAAGAAACACCCCAGCTATGCATATTAATATATTACGAAGTAATCAAACTTTTGTCTGCCCCCTCTGACAAAACAGAATGTCTGTTCAATTGCTCGATACTTTGGAGTGTGTCAACCTTATCAGCATTAACTAGTTCAATGATCACTGTAGGTCCTATTGAATTGTCTACCGTTGTACCTTTGCAATACTCTGTGACAAGGATTCATTGGAGCTACCCTCCTGTACTCTGCCTGCCTATACTTTGAAACTACCAATTGTGACGAGGAACCTTTTTAAATGAGCTCATGAGCTCAAAGGTGTATTTCTGTATGAATGAATAAATACATTTAAAAAAATAGCAAACTGGGGGGGTTGAATAACACATGTATAGAACTGGTATTTTGTGCAGTTTCAGAAAATAAATACTTTCCTTAAGGTAACATATTGGTCTGGGTTTCTACAGTCCAAAATAGCAAATGCTATGCATTTTCCATTATAGTCGCAAACTTATCTTCTTTAAAAATTACTTAGCACCGTGTGTGTTGGGGGGGGGGGCTATTTCTACCAGAACTCAGCAGTAAAGGTACATGAATGTGGTATCACTGGAACCAGTAGAGCTGTGTAGAATGTGAAATTCAAACACCATGAAGTCTTGCTTATATTAGGACCTTTGCAGTATGCCCCTGGCTTTTTGACTGCCCTGGAGATGAAATAGTTAACTCCAGAGAAATCTGGAGTTCCACAGCGCGAGGGCGCTTATTGAAAGCTCTATCTGGGTTGTTTGAACCCAAACTGTCAGATTCTTTACTCCGCTTCACTGAACAGACGCTCCGGAGACCAGCTCCTTCATTTCGGTTCGTTTTACGGTTTAAAGTGTTTAAAATTACCGCGGTTTTGGTTTAAAGCTCTATCTGGTAACCGTAAGTAAAATAATTTTAGTCTGTGTGGAAACTCATTATCGGTTCGCTCTGAACCGATCAGTTTGCTTTAAAAATTGTTTTCTTTGCATTTAGAGTGAGGTACCGGTTCTTATCGGTCCTAAAAAAACCTGCAATTAAAAGTGGTTTTTTCAAATACCCGTGACACGGTTAGGGACCGATAAGGGTGTCTTGTCCTGGCAAGGCCTGAAACAAAGGACAAGTTTGGTTAGGCTGGCACTATGTCTGAGAAACCCAAAAGAAAAACCGGGCCCACTGGGTTTCAACACTGTGATGTCTGTGGGGAAGCCTTTGCCAAGGCTGACCCACACACCACTTGTGTCTATTGTCTGGGGGCTGACCACCTCCTGTCAGACTGCCAGATATAGGAATTTCCCTGCAGCCACCCTGGAAAAGAGATTGGGCAGGCTCAGGAACAAGACGCTAAAAAGTCCGCTGACCGATGGCCAGCCCGGCCCAGCTACGGCTGGACCAGAGGAGTGCCCTCTGACCAGGGCTATACTCTCGGCAAAGAAAGGCTGGTCCTGAGGAACCAGTCAAAGCAAAAGGACAAAGAAATCAGCTAGTGTGGAGTCCAGTTTTGTCTCTCCTTCTGCTGTAGAAATAGCTAAAGCCATACAGATTGTCCAGTCTTTGTCTCAGGGACTTGTGAACCCTCTCTGGTTGGAAAAAGGGGTCTCGTTCAGGTCCAGTGGTTCAGGATTATGATGTTGGGATTTTTATGAACCACAGGAGGGAGGAAGATTTTGATGATTGTAATTGTGATTGGGAAGGTCTGGAAGTGCCAATAGAACTGGACATTTCTCCAGACAGACCCTTTGAGTCTCCCCTTTATTGTCTGAGTCCCCATCTCATTTCAGATTTTATAAGAAAGTAGCAGAAACTCTCCAGCTCCCTTAGAAGAGTCTGTGGATGAGCAAGAGGAGCCTGACTATGTGGAAATGATGGATATTCCAGAGGCTAGAAGGTTGTCTATTCCTTTACATAAGTCATTTAGAGACAAACCACTAAGATTTAAAAAATCCTTTTCTGTCCCTCCTGTAGATAAAAAAATGGACAGAAGGTATCGTTGTCAGGCCTAATACAGACTTCCTTACTGAACAGTGTAGTCATGTAGGTGTGGTGCAAGCTGCAGCCTGTGACAAGGCTAATATTCCTGGCTTCACATCCTCCTGATAAGGATTCCAGGAAGATTGATGCCATGGCGAAAAAACAGTATGTGGCAGCTTCTTTGGGACTCAGACAGGCTAATTATATGGCTTATGTGGCTAGATATCAGAAATCTAGATGGGACACTGTATTGCAGTTGGCCAAGCAGGCCCATGGCCAGCTGGCTAGTGAGTTGGAACAGGTGGCTGCTGATGGCATTGAAGCCTCTAAAGTTCAATTTCATGCTGCTGTTGATGTTAATGATGTTTCCTCTAGGGTCATGGCCACTTCTGTAGCTCCCCGTAGGTTGGCATGGCTCAGATGCACTAATCTGTCCCAAGATACCCAGTCAAAGGCTATAGATTTTCCTGTTATAGGAAATTCTCTGTTTGGAGAACAAACAGAAAATTACATGAAAAAGATGGATGAATACAGAACTACTTACAAAAGTGCCCAAGCTAAGGAGAGGCATGCCACTCAACATAGGCATGCCCACAGGGGTAGGGGCAGGCCTTACAATATGCCTTTTTACCAATTCCAGGCTTCTTCTGCTTTTGCACAGAGAGGATTTTTCAGAGGCAGAGGCAGACGGGGCACAGGCAGGCCCTCTCCCAACCTAAAGCTGCTCCTGCAAGCAGGCACCTGGCCAGGGGTGTCTGGGGCCGACTCTCCTGTGCAGTGGGGGCAGACTGGCTTATTTCTGCAGAACTGGTTGTCCCTAACCTCGGACAAATGGGTTCTGGAGGTGGTAAGCCAAGGCTTGGTTCTCAGTTTCAAACAGTTTTCCAAAGATGAGGCCAGGCACTTTCCCCCTCAAGTCTTTTAGAAACCCTCGCACTAGAAGCGGAGGTTTCCTCTCTTTGACTACAAAGCAGTGAAAGGGTCCCCCCCTTGCCACCAGAGCAAGGGTCTTTACTCAAGGTACTTCCTGACCCCAAAAAAGACAGGAGACTGGCGGCCCATCTTGGATTTAAGATTTCTGAACAAGCATCTTGTAAAACCAAAGTTCAAAATGCTGACTTTAGCAATGATTTTTGCCATCCTTGAGGCCGGGACTGGCTAGCTTCCCTGGACCTCAAGGACGCCTACTTCCATATTCTAATCAGGGCCTCTCACCGAAAGTACCTCAGGTTCGAACTGCCCTCGGGCCACTACCAGTTCAGGGCAATGCCCTTCGGACTCACTTCTGCTCCAAGAGTTTTCACAAAATGTCTAGCTGTAGTAGTGGCCCACTTAAGAAGACAAGGGATAGCTGTGTTTCCCTACTTGGACGACTGGCTTATTGTGGGTCAGTCATCAGAGCAGGTAAAATCCCACTTGCAAATCACCCAGGAACTCCTCACCTTTCTGGGGTTCCTGCTGAATGTTCCAAAGTCCCTCTCGAACCAGTTAGGTACTAACTTTTATAGGTGCAGAGTCGAACACAAAGTTAGCCAGGGCATTCCTCCCTCCGAAAGAGTGGACAAACTCATTGCCCTGGCATCTTCTTCTCCATGCAGGTCTCTCGACCAGCAAGGCACTTTCTGCAACTCCTGGGGCACATGGCTGCCTCTACAGCTGTTGTGCCAGGGCAAGATTTCAGATGAGGGACATTCAGTTCCACTTGAGGTCCTATTGGTCTCAAAGGAGGGACCCCTTACCAAATTGGTCCCAGTGACCAAGACTCTGATCCTAGCTCTCCAGTGGTGGCTGGATCAGAGCAACCTGTCCTCAGGGGTCCCATTCCTTCCTGTCCCTCACTCCTCATCCTCACCACGGATGCGTCCCTGTTGGGTTGGGGCTCACCTGGGCGACCTTTCAACTCAGGGAGTTTGGTCCCTCAGGAATCTCTGCTTCACATCAATCTGCTGGAGCTCAGAGCTGTCTTCCTAGCTCTCCAGGTTTTTCAGAAACTGTCCAGAACAAAGTTGTTCAAGTCAGGACAGACAATACCACAACAATGTGGTACATCAACAAGTAAGGGGGCACTCGCTCTTCAGCCCTATGCACCGAAGCAATGAAGTTGTGGTCTCTGGCCTGTTCCCTGAACACCTCTCTGATAGCGGTTCACCTCCCAGGGAAGGACAATGTCCTAGCGGACGCCCTTAGCAGGATTTCTCGGGGCCATCACGAATGGGCTCTGAACCCTCAAGTGCTGGGGTCAATCTTTGCCAGCTGGGGCACTCAGATAGATCTTTTGCAGCCCCAGACAACCACAAACTTCCCTGTTTTGCTGCAGGCTCCCAGTTCTGGGGTCAGTCCCCTGGATGCCTTTCAGCTGGATTGGGAGGAAAGTTCCTCTATGCTTTCCTCCGTTCCCTCTCCTCTTCAGGTTTTAGTAAAAATCAGAACTCAGCCTTGCAGGGTGATTCTGATTGCTCCAGACTGGGCCAGGCAGCCTTGGTACCCTCTTCTTCTGTCCCTATCATTCCACCCTCCCCTGACCTTGCCCAGGGCTCACGACCTGCTGACCTGTGCACAGGGGAGAGTGTGGTATCCGGATCTCAACTCCCTCCACCTCAAGGCTTGGTTCTTGAGAGAGTTTGCTCATTTACACCTTTCTCAAGGTGTCTTGGATATTTTGAAGGCCTCCAGAAAGCCTTCCACTAGAGCCACTTATAATTCTAAATGGAAGAGATTCTCATTTTGGTGTTCTGAGAGGCAAATCACCCCAGAATCAGCTGACCTGCCTATTTTGTTGGACTACCTGGTCCACTTAAATTCCTTAGGCCTCAAACCAGCTACCTTAAAGGTTCATTTGGCAGCTGTTTCAGTTTTTATTTCTGCAGGAAAACCAGTTTCTCTTTCTTCTTACCCTGTCTTTGCCAAATTTTTCAAAGGGTTACTTCATACTAATCCTCCCTTTCGGGAACCAACTCCTGCATGGGACTTGAATATTTGCATTGCCCAGCTAATGCAATCTCCTTTGAGCCTCTGGATTCGGCAGATCTCAAGTTCTTAACTTGGAAAACTGTTTTCTAGTGGCTATCACTTCTGCTAGGTGTATAAGTGAATTGCAAGCCTTGTCAGTGGAAGAGGATTTCATTTCTTTCCACAGAGATAAAGTGATCCTCAGGACTAACAGAAAGTTTTACCTAAGGTGGTTTCAGATTTTCATCTTAACCAATCCATTCTCTTCCAGTATTTTTTACTGAGCACTCTCTTCTGGTGAGAGAAGCTTGCACAGTTTGGACGTAAAAGAGCCCTTAGCTATTATTTGGATCGTACCAAGGGTCACAGGTTCGAATCCTCCAGCTCTTCCTTACCTATGGAGATGTGGGTAAGGGAGGCCTGCTACTAGGAGGTCGTTGCTAGGTGGATTGTCTCTGTATCCAGTTCTGTTATCAAAACCGGCAAGAAGCCACCCTCAGGCCTGAGGGCTCATTCCACCAGGGGTACAGCTGCATCTCTAGCGGCTGCTAGAGATATTCCCATTTTGGAAATCTGTCAAGCTGCTACCTGGAAGACAGTCCACACTTTCACTAAGCATTATTCCCTGGACGTCCAGTCCAGGAGAGATGCTCGCTTTGGCACAGCTGTCCTGCAGAGCCTATTTCCTAAGTAGGTTCTGACCCTCCTCCATGGGGGTACTGCTGTGTACTCTGCAAAGGTCCTAATATAAGCAAGACCTCATGGTGTTTGAAGAAAAAATTACTCACCTTAGTAATTGCTTTTCTTCTCATGGAGTCTTGCTATATTAGGACAACCCTCCCTCCTACCCCTCTCAGAATCCCTACTTGGGTATGGGGTTGGCAAATTGGTGCAATCACTGTGTCATGCCTGTTTAGCTTCTAGTCCCCCCCCCCTTCTTTTCTTTCTTGGGTTAGGAACTAGATAGTTTCTGGGTTTTTTTTTTTTTTTTTAATTGGTAGCTGGGCCCCTCTCTGGACTTGAGTCTTTGGGCAGAGGGGGCCTAGTAGTGACTGTCAAGGGTTATCCTAACAATAATACGTGATACTGTTTTTCTTTATTGTTGTTGTGTTTTTGTGATTCTACTGTTAGTAGGTAGCCAATGGCTAGTGTAAGGCTTTTCCACACAGACTTGCTATGTTAGTTTAGCCTCGTAAAGAACCTGACAGTTTGGGTTCAAACAACCCAGATAGAGCTTTCAATAAGCGCCCTCACGCTGTGGAACTCCAGATTTCTCTGGAGTTAACTATTTCATCTCCGGGGCAGTCAAAAGCCAGGGGCATACTGCAAAGGTCCTAATATAGCAAGACTCCATGAGAAGAAAAGCAATTACTAAGGTGAGTAATTTTTTCTTCTGTCATTGGAATTCATGCAGAATGGCATATCCACTTCTGAAATGCTTTTCAGAATTTCTTCTTTTAATATCACAGAATTCCAAAAAGACCATCTCTGCTGCATGTTCACCAGTAAGTCTTTGCTCTGAAATTTTGATGCCTTCTGGGTGGTCGACAATATTAGCAACAAGTACAGGGTGAATTATTAGGAGTGTAATGGCAAAATTAGCATATTGATTAGGATTTATATGCACTGAGAGTAGTCAGAATTTCTTTCTTTAATATCACAGAATCCAAAAAGCATTTCTATATATGCCACTGAATAATATTCTGCACATAATTCACAGATTATGTAAACCACAAGCTACTGATCCAGAGTTTTAAAACAAAATTCTGCTTTCAGAATTTCAGAATTCTGCTAAATAAGGTGGAATTTTCAGAATTTATGCAGACGTGGAATTTGACAATTATGTCCTCCTGTAAACCAAACAAACAGCCGCACCTGGTCGGTGGTGCTGAGGCAAACATAAAAACTGGAACACTGATTTCAAAGTCCCGCACTCACCACTTTTTAAAGAAAGCTGCTTACACTGTCTGCTGTTGTGCAAAAAATCCTTTATTGGTGCAATAAAAAAACACACCACTCCTTACACTTTGATGCGTTTCGGATCAATACCTTTTTCAATAAGCATTTGCTTTCTTTAAAAGGTGGTAAGTGTGGGACTTTGAAATCAATATGTCCTCCTGTAATAACTAATCTGTGGAATGCTTAAATTGGGTGTATGTACCTGCAACCAATCTTACATAGACATTGGGGGATCAGAAGGGGCAGATACAATTACATTTCCCCGCTTGCATCTGCCTGACTGGTCAGAAGTCAGAAGCCCCTATTTTTAAAAGACTGTAAGTTTCTGTGGCATTTTCCACAATTTACAGCAGCTTTCATAAACAAAAAAGAGGCACGTGTCAAAAAATGGTGCATGCATCGAAGAAAGGTGTGTGCATCATATAAAATGGTGTGTATATCAAAAAGGGTGTGTGCATTAAACAAAGGGTGTATGCATCAAACAGAGGAAGTGTGCATCAAAAAGTGGTATGTGCATCAAAAATGGTACGTGCATAAATTAAATGGTGTGTGCATCAAAAAAATGGCATGTGCATCAAGAGAATGGTGCATGTGTGAAAAAATGGAGTGTGCATCAAAACAATGGTGTGTGCATCTAAAAATGGTATGCGCATCAAAAATGGCATGTGCATCAAAAAATGGTGTGTGCATCAAGAAATTATGTGTGCATCAAAAAATGGTGTGTGCATCAAAAATGGCATGTGCATCAAGAAATGATGTGTGCATCAAAAAATGGTATGTGCATCAAAACTGGCATGTCCATCAAAAAATGGTGCGTGCATCTAAAAATGATGTGTGCATCAAAAAAAGGTATGTGCATCAAAAATGGCATGTGCATCAAAAAATGGTATGCGCATCAAAAATGGCGTGTGCATCAAAAAATGATGTATGCATCAAAAAATGGTGTGTGCATCAAAAATGGTATGTGCATCTAAAAAATGGTGTGTGCATCAAGAAATGATACGTGCATCAAAAAATGGTGTGTGCATCAAAAATGGTATGTGCATCAAAAAATGGTGTGTGCATCAAGAAATGATGTGTGCATCAAAAACTGGTGTGTGCATCAAAAAATAGTATGTGCATCAAAAAATGGTGTGTGCATGCATTAAAAAAATGCTGTGTGCATCAAAGAATGGTGCGTGTATCAAGAAAAATGGTGTGTATCTCAAGAAAAACTATGTGTGCAAAAAAATGATGTGTGCATCAAAAAATGGGGCATGCATTAAAAATGATGCATGCATAAAAAATATTGCCTGCATCAAAAATGGTGCATGCGTAAAAAGTGTGTGCATCCAAAAAAGGTGCGTGCATCAAAAAATGGTGTGGTGTCAGTGTGGCTTAGTTGGTAGCACATCCACCTCTGAACCAGAAGGTTGTGGGTTCTCATCCCACACCGGGATGAACTTGCACCTAAAAATTGCTGGCATCTGAGTGCAGTATTGGGGTGCTGTACTGCTGGGGTGTGCTGTCCTTCAGATGAGACGTTAAACCGAGGTCCCTTCTGCCCATCCTGGTGGGTGTCCAGGTGGAAGTAAAAGAACCCAGGGTACTCTTCGTAAAAGAGCAGGTAACATTCCCGGTATCCTGGCCAACATTCCCCTTCCCATAAACTGGTTCATGCAATCTCCAGGCTGTGTGTGGGTGATGATGTGCAATATGGCCGCCACCACACATTCAGTCACTTCACTACCAGTCTAGCATTGCTTGTAAAGCGCTTTGGGATACTGTGTGTGAAAAGCGCTATATAAATGCTGATTCTTCTTCTTCTTCATCAAAAATGGTGCTTATATCAAGAAAAATGGTGTATGTATCAAAAAAATGGTGTGTGCATCAAAAAATAGTATGTGTATAAAAAAATTGTGTACATCAAAAATAGTGTGTGCAGAAAAAATTGTGTGCAACAAAAATGGTGTTAGAAGGCCGGCCCGGTGGCGCTGAGGGTTGAGGCGCTGGATGCCACACCTCGCTCCACGCTGGCGACCCGGGTTCGGGAGCGGACTCGGGTCATCGGTGGGTTGGCCGGGGGGAGACAGGCTTGAGCGTCCAATGACAGCTCACCTGCTCCGGGGAGGGATTCGGCCAATGCCCGGCACTTGCACGACCCCAAGCGGAGGCTCGGGGAACTGCAAGCCCCATTAGGGGATAGCTGGCCATTGAGCAGCATGGACGTCAACGTGCACGTCATGACGTCAGGGGAGGTCATCGGCTGCTTAGGGAGGGAGAAAACGCGGAATGAGCCCGCCTCAACCAGGAAGATGGGAGGACTTTGGACGTGCCCATGATGTGCCCGTGCCCGCCCAGCTGACCATGAGACCGAAATGTAAATTACAGGGTTAGAACCCCCCGCCTCATCCCCGCCTGGGGGGTAATCCGTGGCTCTATGGGGATCTGTGGTCTGTGTGGGCAGGGTTCCGGGCAGTGGGATGTCCAGGGGTCCTCACTGAAGGGTCGGAGGAAGCAGGCTGAGAGGAGGATAAAGAGTAATTTCAAAAAAAAAAATGGTGTTAGCATCACAAAAATGGTTAAATACATTATTTTTCTGATGCAAGCTAGATGTTTTGTGTCCAGACTGCTACTATCTAATTGGTGGTCTAACAGTACAGAAAGAAGTCTGCTTTGAAGGCATGGACAGACAGATCAGGTTTGAAAATCCATTGGTATGCCAAAATGTGAAAATTATGCAAATTTAAATTTATTTTTATAGTTACACTAAAAGTAGAGGATTATGGGTAGCAAATATAATATAAGGGGTTGTGTTACCTATGCACAAAACAGGCATTTTGTGCAGTTTCAGAAAATATGGTAGCATAATATTCTGAGTTTTTACAGGCCAAAAATGCAATGATGTGTATTTTCCATTACGGAGCCAAATGTATCCCTTGCAAAAATACTATGCATTTGGGGCTTATTTCTACTAGAATTCTATGTTAGATGTTCATAAACGTTGACACTGATGTAACTGGTACTCTTCCTCAAAATTTAAAAAAATGGTATGTTTAAGTACCTGCAAGTCAACGTGCGTTATGCACCCATTTGGTTTGCTGAAGTGTACAAATGTGAAATTCCACTGTGTTTTCATAGTTTCACCAAATGTAAAGGAGCATTGAGGGTTGCAAACTTTTAAATGGGTGTCAAATTCCCCATGTATAAAAACTGTAATTTGTGCAATTTCATAAAATATATAATGTCCTTATGGTAACCTAATATTCTGTGTTTCTACAGGCCAGCAAGACAATGCTGTACATCTTCCATTATTGACTCCAATGTATCCCTTTAAAATATATGTTGGCATCCTATGTGTTTAGGGCCTATTCCTACCAGAACTCCGTGTTAAAGGCACATACTGTAAATGTCATACCTACAGAACTGGTACACTCTGTAGAATATCAAAATGTATAATTTTATACCAGTGGCTAAATTGGGAATGTTTAGGTGTGGGAACTCTTATATCTAGATTTCTAGGTGGTGGAACTATCATTTCTACAGTATGCGGAGGAATTCCCCTATAGCAGTCAATGGAGAAAAATGACAGAGGTATTGGACCTGCCATATACACTTTTTAAGAGATGGTGGGTCTCAGTTCCTATGGGCTCTTGTCCAATTTAACCCCTAGAGTTCCATAAGTACAGAGTATTTGTGACAGCAACGACTGAAAAGAAATGTATACTTTTAGATTTGCAGCTTCCCTCTTTAGGTCTATATTCATTTAGATGATCCAGGATCCTCACACATATTTGTTTAGGTTTATCACTGGCCAATGTTGAAATGGAGCATTTTGCCTATTTAAAAAAAACACATATGTGCAACCCAGCACTAGGCATGTAAAGTGGGAATAAAAAACAAAAACAAAAAGCAGCCTTGAACACTCACCACTTATGTTGGAATTTTTGGGGGATAAATATACAAATATATACATATTGTTGGTCCTAATAGACAGGTCTGGTTATGTGGATTTCAAAGATATAGACTTTCATATGGTTATTTATAGTGACTGTTTTTAGACCCCATGAAACATGAATGTGTTTGCATGCACGATAAAAACTGAGACTATAACACAAAATAATATATACCATGGAAATCGATGTAGGCAAAGCAACTTTTATTTCTATGATGCCCCTCCCAAATGGCTCAGGAGGCCTTACAGGGAGAACAGAACACTAATAAATCATAAATTATTAAATAAACAGAATAAATTAAACAATACATAAGAAAATTAAGAGCAGTAGGCCAGTTTGAAAAAATAGTGGAAAAAATACAGTATACAGATGGGAATAATTTATAAACAGTGTATATTTAGTTTGCCTTACAGCAGTAAAATTTAAAAATATTTAGTTTTTTTTGGGGGGGTGTTTGTAACTTTCTTGATATCTGCTTAGTTAATTAGATGCATTCATCTGGATGTACATAATTTTAATGCTGTACCTGATCAAAAAATCTTCAGTAAAGTACATCAAATGAAAAAAATACATATATTTGTTTTTTACACATAACCTGAAATTTCCACATAGAAAACTATAAAGAAATGAAATGCATGTGCTGCCTTTTGTTTAGCATTTCATTTGTTAGAAATTAATTCTGTCTAATGACAAAACTGTCAGGGATCCTGATATGGCTGTTGTGTACGTGTAAGCGTTTTAGTGAAAACCTTCAATAAATGCTTAACTGTAAAATAAATTAGGTCTAGTAACCTGGTGTAACAAGTTGCTGCATATTCAAAATAATTTTTATTGCTTGTGTAGTGCAGTCCCTGAGAAGTTCAGCAATACATAAGCCCCATTTACACCACTTGATTTGCAGCGCATTAACCCATGCACAACAGTTGATGCGCTGCAAATCTCACCGTGTGGAAACCCACCGGTGCACTGTAGGTTGCCTCTGATCCCAATTTTTGATCTGATGCCAGAGAGAATATGTCCAGCGAACTGAGCATGTTATTGGGTGGTGTAAACCCTCTTATGCGTTCAATCCATGGCAGAGGCCAATTTTCCCACAACTCGTCTGAGCCGATGTCAATAAACTAAACACACCCCCTCGAGGAATGGCCCCACCACGGCACACATTGCAGCACTGCATGGATGGCTGTGTAAACTGTTGATGATGCGCTCAGCTGGCAGCACACCAGAAAGAAGCGATTGAGATTCTGGAGCAACGTGGTAGTGTAAACAGGGCTATAGTTTTTCATATTTCTCTGTTAAATAAATCGCTTTTCATGCATCTTTTCTTAGTAGTTTATTTAGTAAAAATAGCATTTTGTTTGCATTTTTGGCTGTCTTATTTTTCAGTTACATGACCAGAAACCAACAAAACATTACCACCCGTCAAAAGGTCAGGTTGTGCCAATAAAAAAAAAAAACATTCATGGCGTTCCTGCTTTCCTTTAAATAGAACTTACAGAAATTTTAATTTAAATAATATATTGCAAAAATGAAAAAAAAAAAATAATAATAAAAACTGCCACAAGAATGAAAAATACCCCTGGCAGGAAAAGGGTTAAAATGAAGTTCTTGCTCTGGAAATTATGTTTCCCTATTGGGGGTCTCTAATCTGCACAAAAACCTGCCAACACTGCTTTGTTTTCTACTCAGGCATTGCCCTTTTAAGAACTGGAGAGAAAAAAACTTGACTTCATTAGTAGCTGAATAGAATTGGGAGGTACCTGACACTTGCGTATTCCTCAAGGCGGGTCAGATGCAGAGTCCTAAACCTTTGTTATCCTCTCTCTCTCTCTCTCTATCACCACCCTCCTGCTAGCACCAAACACTGGCAGTATTTCACTGCAACTCACTCACTCACTCATCATGGACCAGTAGTATCAGTGAGAAAATACAAAAAAAGACACACAACACACTTTTCAACCCTTGGAAAGGTCCTTTTCTGCCGTCAGATTTCTATGATTCTAAGAGTACATCTGTTTTTTAACTAAAAATCAAAGCTGTATTATATGGGAACATAGGAAATGCTAGACAAAATAAGACTGAAAGGTCTATGGTCTTTGCCTCCTGCCATCCAGAAAGCTGCAACATTCAATATTATACATGACTTCCAGAGCTCCCTGTTTTCGAGGATTCTCCCTGATTTGCACATTACCCCTGGTAAACAAAATCTAAATAAATAAATAAATTTGTTTGGCACCCTCTGGGTTTCTCATGGCACCATTTCAATTCTCTCAACATTGTCACAATCAAAGATCAGATGCTCAATCCAGATAGGTGGCTGGGATACACTGAAATTGAGTGTATCCCAGTCACAGGTCTATACACCCCAATGGTGGTCTGCCCCTGGAGGTTTCCACAGCTCCTGCCAGCTATGTTCTGCTAGTGTGGAGCTGCCTGTTGAGGCAGAGGATGGACAGAGCTGTTGTGGACAATGGGCATCAATGCAGATGCCCATGTCTGCTGGTGGAGAACTGCAAGCACAGGGTGCAAGGATTGATGGGGTAAGGCACTCCTCCAGCACCGCCATATCCTCACTGGGGTGCCTGTAGAATGTGTAAAGATATCAAACCAGCAGCAGAATTGCCCATGTGCCCAACATGGTGCCTTCTAGGGCTGCGGTCAGGTATGGGGGTGGCCAATCGGGTCTGGATTGGTCCATTGTTGCTGTGCAGTAGGGGGTGCATAACAACTAATTCTGCCATTGCACAGATGTAGCAGTCCCCCCTCATCCAGCACTCTGCACTGTGGGCACTATTTTGAGAATGCAACACATGTCCACGCCTGCCCCCTGGCCCGTCCCCTCCCAGCCACCCATGTAGCTGTGTGTATGGCTCAGGATCAGATGTGAGGGAGGGCGAGCAGTCAGGATTTGGGATGCATGGGAAGGTCTCTGCACGTGCGAAGCAGGACCTCTGTGCACCTCTGGCCTGCACAGGCACCTCTCTGCAGGTACGTATACCTCTGTGGATTAAACCCTTAGGATCACACTGTAAATAAATTGCTCTGAAGGGATTTAAGCCTGGGTTTCCCAGTTTCCAGGCCAGTGATCTAGCCACTAGTGTATACTAGCTTTGCCTCCTGTACCCAGTTGTGTGCTTATATTAGTACTCGGTGAACATTTCCCTACTTTTAGTAGTCAGAATCAGGATAGCACCCTCAGTTGAAAGGTTTAGACCTAGAACCTCTGGAAATGGCTGTACCTGTTTGTTCAGAGGAAAATGGTACCAGTGCATTTTATGGAATTTGGCACATGGAGAGGAAAACCACCAGTGGCGGACTTTTCTGTGAACAACAGACCTTATGATTCCTGCTTATTTCTCCCAGGAATATATGCTCTAATCCTGCTATGAGGTCCGCGTCTTGTGTGTTACTTGATGCGAGTCAAAAAGTGGACGGAAGGGTTCAGGCTACCCAAAACACTTGAGAACATTCCTTTATATTTACTTACAGAGGCTGCTGATGCTAAGCACTACCATATTTCACAGAATCGAAGCCGTCCTCATATAGAAGCTGCCCTCAAATGCAAGTGGCAGGTTATAATGAATACTTTGAATAAAAACTGCCCTCAAATGGACGCTGCGGCTTCTATTCAAGGTTGAAGACATGTCAGATAAAGCTCTGTAGGTGGGACTCTTTATGATTTTTATATCTGTAAATATGATTGTTATATTTCTTTTTAAAATGGTAGATCTTGGTTCATGTTTGTAGTGCTTATTTTGCTATGAAGTAGACTAGTAACTATGTATGTGATCATATTTAGGATGTGTAATATTTTCTTAGTCACGCTTAAAATAGGGTTTTGCAATACAAGCCACCCTCGAATACAAGCTTCAGGTCAAATTTAAAAAAATTCTAATAGAAGTCACGGCTTCTATTCAATGAAATACGGTACACTTTTTCCCATAGGGAAGAAGTGGCAATAAAATACAACTGGATGTGTGATTGTGTTGTATTATACTGAAAAAAAACAACCTCTTAGCCAATCAGAATGCATAGTTACTGTCCCGCTTTTCTGTGATGATCAGGCAGCAGACTGAAGAATGGGACAATGTCTCTGCATTCTGATTGAGTAAGTACAACAATGGGACAGTGGCTTTGCATTATGATTGACTGCTGCATTTGTACTTAGCCAATAAGACAGCAAGCCCAGACTGCCCTCCCACTTCAACATGCACTGGCCAATCAGAGACGTCTAACAAGGTGGCAGCACATCTATGAGAAACAGTTCCTGGTTCCTTACAGATGCGCTGTAGCATCACAAACACAGATATCGTCCGTTTTCTTTAATTTCTTTCTCCTACTTTGGTATAATAGCTATAACACCAATAGTGGTCTGGGTTTCCTTGGTAATAACTGAACTAGAAGTTTAATAAACACCTGGGCCTTCAGCCACTGTGTTTATTACCCCTGGTCTGGTTATTACCTTATAATCCCAGACAAGTATGGTGTTATCGTAATAATAACCACATCCTTCGAACAACGTTGTTGTGCTGCACTAACTACATCAGCTAGTTTGTTGTGCTGTACTAGCTACATAGCTACTGCAGCACAATAACTTGGAATGCATTCATGCATGCACACATCACTAACTCCGCTTTCAATGGAATGACCTCGGCGATCACAACTGGACCCGGAAGAGACCTGCAGTGAAAAACTAAACATAAAAGTAAGAACTCTACAGCTGAATTCTAAACAAATGAGACTCGTTTAACAGTTTTGTGTGGCCCATACCTAGGGCTGTATTATTTTCACGGGCATCACAGATTTCCCGATTTCCGTGAAATTAGTCTGATGCCGTGAAATTAGTAGTTCGGTATTTTCCCTGTGAAAATACTCCGTAATCAGCAAACATAAAGCATTTTTCTTTTTTTCCTTGAGGGGATTTGTGTCAGCTCTCAGCTTGCCACCACCTGTCGACTCGAACAACATCTTGTGGGTCAAACTGAGTCAGCAAAAGGAGTCTTCTGGGTAAGTGTGTCAGCCTGACAGGTGCGATTGGGTAGTACTTGTTTCATTTTGCTGGAAGCGTAATGCAGCAGGACTACCCCATGCTCCAATTTATTGTTGTTGAGGTTTTTTTTTGGGAGGGAGGCGCAGAGCTCCAGCTGCTATCCTGCTATTCTGGTACAGGAGAGTCAAAGAGAGAAATGTGTTTTTTTAAATTGAACTGTGCACAACAGAAGTGGTAAAAGCATACCGTCAGTGAGTGATGTGGGCAGCATCCAAGCAATCAATCCGCAGACTGAGGCGGCTTCTGGACCCTGTCATGTGTATCTGGAAAATATCGGGCTGTATGGATCACACAGCTGGTTAAATAAATATCGGCTTTTCATACTGTGAAATGCCGCCCGTGAAATGACCGATATTTCACCATGCATTTGTTGTGAAATTGACCACTTTTTCCCGTGAAAAAAATACAGCCTTAACCATACGCTATGAAAGACAATGTATGGTCCACTATCAACAACAAGCATTTATAGCCATCTCGAGGTAGCCATGGCGACCAAAACCTCTCAAGCTTTGCTCTCAAGGTTTAAATGGTCACCTTGGTTACCTCTCGATGGCTACACATGCTTGCTATTAATAGTAGCCCATACATTATCTTCTATGTATACAATGAAATAATAGTTTGTGGATTATGTAATCCACGGAATATTACTCCGCATTTTGCGAAAAATGAATCCGCAGTTTACACATGCTACTGAATACTATTTTGTGGTTTATGTAAATCATGGATTACTAATCTGCAGTTTTGAGAAAAAAATACACTTTTAGAATTTTGGAATCCTGCTTCTGTCAGAATTCCACCCAGTTAGGAGGAATTTCTGAAATTCTACGGAACTACAACTCTATAGCATACTAGAGAGGCAATCTGGAAAAACAGCAGTGTATCCAAAAAGAATCAAAGGAGAGGACACATGTCCAAACTGGTCATTTTTTGTGTAGCTCTCCATAAAAACACATACACTATACACTTTAAAGCTTCAAACCTAGCACAAAGCATCATGGGTAAACTTTGTGTCACTAGTACAGTATATGTAAATGATAAGCCATGGCAGGGTGTGCATTTATGGATTTTTACTGCACTTCCAAGAGGCATAGAGTCATAAGGACACTCTGCCTTTGGCCTCATGCCTTATTACACCCCTGGGGCACAAGTTAAAATCCTACGACACACACCCAGGATTGGCTCATTACACTTATAAAATGACTCTAAAGTAGTTTTTTGGGGGTGGAAAATGCTATTTGGCACTTGACTGTGTATTTATAAAGATTTAATGCATGGTCAGATGACATCTCTGGGCCAATGAAGTTTCTAGATTCTTTTCTTGCAATTTTATACTAAAACACAAACATGGATACTGGACAGAACCCTGTGACTCGTGCTCAGATCAAGGCTATTGTAAAGTATTAAAATTGAGTTGAATTTTTCATCTCATAATGACAACACTTCAGTCCAGGGGTTGGGTTATCTTCAGCAATCACTCCCCCTTCTCCTCTTGCCCCCAAGAGCACAGCATGTGGCTTCACCCAATGCCATTTAGTGCACCAGTGGTGTGATTAACTCAAGATCAGTTCTATTCCTGTGCAAAATTACTACAGACAGGGACAGCCTAGGCTGCTACACTGAGATAGATTATACTTTCACCAGCTCTTCTGAAATCTGTGCAGAGCTTCTCCCACCACCAGCAGCAACCCAGCATGTTCAAAGCATGCCGCTAACAGATGGGCACTTTTCTTCAAACTCCGTAAAAACTGACTCACATAGCAAATAATAACAGTTAAAGCAGCAGTATTTGCTAGTCATTATGTCATTTTTTAAGTAATATATTTCTGTAAAAATAATGATTTTTCTTTTCAGTTTCTGTCACTGCAGAACAGAGATACCTGGTTTTGAAGTTCTAAAAAATTCATGCTCCTTTGCCACACCCACCATGATAAAAATTAAACACCCTGGTGTGATGCGTTGCTATTTACCATTAGAAACATATGCAGGCCAGCCCGGTGGTGCAGAGGGCTGAGGTGCTGGTGCCTTACCTCGAACCACGCTGGCAATCTGGGTTCGGGAATGGACTTGGGACACCGGGGCTGGCAGGGGAAGGAGAGGATTGAGCATCCGTGGGACTGCTCTCCTTTTCTGGGGTGGGTTGCGGGCTGGTGTCGCTTGGCAGTGGCCTCTGGTGGAGACCAGGAGCATTGCACAATGGCGCAGGAGGGAAACACACAAGAAAACAGAAATTGCTCCATGCCCGGCTGGGTGACAGCTGCCAGTTCACCAACACCACCAATGCCCCTGAAGAGCCATGTCCACCTCAGCAGCACCCTGGGGCCAAGTAGATGCACTGGTCTCCCCCTTGCGCCTTCTCCCTCGAAAAGGGACCCATCCGGTGAAGGGTTATGCTGGATTATCCTGGGGACGGCTGCTATATGAGGTCGGAAGCTCGTAGGGGGACAGGTGGGTTGGAGGGGACCTAGGCAGCCTGAAGGAGTGGCGGGGTGTGGAAGCACATAGAAGGGGTAAAAAGATAACACACACAAAAAAAGAAGCATATGCAGGCACAATTGTAACATCCATTGTGTAAATTCAGTGTTTACAGTCAAAATGTACCCTAAATACAAGAGATTTTCAAATATTGTGAATGATGACTTGGCAGAAAAGGACTGCTTAGCCCACCCAGTCTGCCCAGATTCATTAATTATAAAAATAGTAAAAAAAAAAAAAAGTTTTAGGCAGTACACTAGCGCTTTAAAGAGCTAGTGTACTGCTTAAAACTAATATTTTTTAAAAAGCAGTCAACTACAAGCTTTTTTATTTGAGGTACTTTTGCTTTTCCTTTTCGTTAATTAGACAATCTTTTTTTACCTGATATTAGTAGGTGTGATGTGTGGTAGAGCACTCTGCCTGGCAGCTGACATAGCTAACTCTGTTCCTCCCATTACATCATCAGTATTGTGACCTCACTGAGCGTGACATCACAACTGCTCAGGGACAGCCACTCAGCAGCTGCCAGGTCAGTCATCTGTCATGTCACTGAGGTCACAGTGCTGATGCTGAAGGGGGAGGAATAGAACTAGATTATGTCAGCTGCTAGGCAGGGTGCTATCCCATACATATAGCATAATATTATCATATAGAAAACTTTCTAATGAGCAACAGGAAAAAAGGAAATGAATACTTCAGAAATAAAATATACAATAATGGATGGGGAAGTGTGCTTAATGAGAAATTAATGGTTGCCCGAGGTGTGGGATGCTACTTAAACCCCGAGGGCGAAGCCCGAGGGGTTTATTAATGCGTCCCACACCGAGGACAACCATTAATTTCGAATTTATGCAAACTTCCCCATCTTTTATTATTTATAATTGCTGGACAGCAATTTTTTTACCAGCCTTCATGTACTGTCTGTGAGTCCTGACTTACACACACACACACACACACACACACACACACACACACACACACACACACGGTGTCTCCCTACTGTTGTTTTTTTCTTTCTTTTGTACAGTTTCAGTTTTTAGTCTCATACCGCTATTGCGATAATTGTGCAGTTCCCGATCGGCTAGTGTTGTGTCTCTGTGTGGTGCCACGGGTCCATTTCATTTTAAGAGCAGGATCAACCAGATAACAGAGGAGGAAAAAAAGAAACTGGCAGGATCAACCCGATAGTTTTAATAACGTATAACTCTGCAGAGTCAAAGATGGTGTGCTGGGTTCTGGTGGCTCCTCAGTAAGCGAGAGATGGAGCCGCCATTTTTTTTTTAAATGTTAAGTCCACCCATAGATGGCACATTAACCAGTGAGAGAGCATTTTTTCTTTAACTGACACGGCTCATGCTTGTCGTTATAACCCGTGGGTTATAACGGCAAATTATAACTTGGTCAGGCAATGGGAAAAATTGCTGAACAGTTATTATAAAGTTATAACTGACTACTTCTTAACCTCTGTAACAACTTTCTGTCTGCTATTTTTGGTTCTCCTGGCTCTTTAAAGGGGTTTTTAATTATCTGGGGAAATAAAAAAGATACTGATTGATTGTAAGGCTGTCAAATATACATTTCTGATAAACAACCATATTATGGAAAATGTTGCCAATTAACAAATATTGCTGCTTTTTAATTCTTTTTTTATTTACCCAGGATTGCTCAACTGAGATACAGCATCCTGATTTCTGTGGGGTCCTACTTCTACCCATTTCTGGATGGCAGGGAGGCTCTAGACAACCAGAAGGTGAAGTGACTTGCTCAGTGTCACATAGTGAGCTGCTGGCTATGGTAGGATTCAAATCTGGGTCTCCTGGTTCATAGGTCAGTGGTCTAACCACTGCATTGATTTTAGCAAATCAACATTCAATAAAACTTTAGAAGAGTGGCACTTTATACTTTGCAAAATGTATGGATATAGGAAAGGCTCGGGGACAGACTCTCAGATGGAAAGGGACATATTATTCAATTTATTTACACAACAGGAGTGGGAATAAAAATGACAAGATAAAAGTGATATCTTGGCTGGTGACAACAGCAAGATATCAACAACATGTTGCTGTCACTGTTGTCATGAAGGATATCTTGATGGCTTTAGAATCATAACACTGAAATACTGACCCAATCAGAAAGCAGCTTTCACAATGCTGATGACATCACAACTGCCCAGTGCAGTGCTGATGTCAGCAGCTGAAATCAAAGACAAAAGGTTAAATCTTCAAACAGGCAGCAGATTTAAAAGCTAAAGGGAAACGTTCATGTACTGTGGCTGACACACAGTTTGAAAGCACATGAAAAGCTGTTTCAAGTTAAGTATTGGGCTCATCTGTAACTGGAAGCACTCCAGAGAGGTAGACGACTGCGTCTGTTCAATATTAATACTGCATTGCAGTCATCTGTAGAACATTGTGATGTCATTGAGGAACACGTTGTGCTTGACTCAGTCTAGTTACGCACAGCTTGCACTTCAGTGACATCACAGTGTTCTAAGAAAAGCTGCAATGTAGTATTAATGTTGAACAGACTCAGTCATCTATATCTCTGTGTCTACAGTTACAGATGAGCCCAATACCTTGTTTGAAAGAGCTTTTTATGAGCTAACTATGATGGCCACTGGGCATGATTGTGTCCCTTTAAACTAGTGAACTGATGTTACATATATAATATACAATGGCCTGACACAAAATATGCAGATTATCATCACTTGTGAGGATGCAGGACTTTTATGACTTACTTGTGGCTCAGCCACTCATGAGTTATAGTCCTGTCCTCTCACACTTGAAGCTGAATTGCATATTTTGAATCAGCCCATTGCATATCCCCCAAGTCATGAACTGCAATGAAGCAATACACTATAGCACCAAAGATAATACTGCAGCAATCAGGGGTGGGGTGGGGTGGGGAGTGGAGCTTGCTGTTCACTCTTTAACAATCCACAACAATTTCACTCAATGAGCAAACTTTCTTAGCAACAGCTTTGGAGTTTTACAGACTTGGTCCATTTTTGCTGGCAGGTTTGCAACACATCTTGCTGCAACCAGTTCTGTGTTTGAGCAGCACCATGGCAAAAAGTCATGACATTCATGTGTGGGTGAGGCAAATCCCCCTTCTAGCTGATGGGGGACACCCCCCTTTACTGGAAGCCTAACATGACAATTTACTGCCCCTGGCTACAAGTGGACAGGCATACACACACCCTTGACCAAAGGTATGAGGGAAGGGCAAAGAGAGGCAGCCATTGATGGAGAGAGGGGAGTCCCCAAAAATGCAACAAAAAGAGTTTTTGAAGGAAACACCAACTTGACTTTCTCCATTTAATATTATTAATTCTTTTGAGCGTGATTATCCAATCACAATTCTGGAAACACAAGCATGAGACGCACTCATATTGAAAACTATGCTTTCCACTGTCGAACACAGCTGTGCGTCATGCCCGAAGCTTCTTCTCACTGTGTTTGGAGAGCTTACATAGCTGACGCTAACAGGTACAGTCATGAAAAAGCAGCACCAAAATGCACCAGGGTTGCCATAACAACAGGAGAGTACCCGCACTCCTGCCAGGTAATAAAAATGCCCTCCACATTCCTGACAATAGTTTCTAACCCGAAGCATGAATACAAAGTACTGAAAACATTCCTCAGGTGCTGCAGCAACCACTCTCATGAAGCTTGAGACTACTAATGCTCAAGTGCTTCTTACATAGGACCACACCGTTACCACATGGCCAGCAGTAACAAACATCATAAAACTAAGATATTTTTAGATCAACGAAAATACAATCCAAAACAGAAAAAAGTGAGTGATAACTTTATAGGAGTGCTAGGAGTGCTTCTTATTTAAGCAATAATATGTGACAGAGTGCAGTATAAAACAGGATATTGTCACAGTTTATTCATCTGAAAAGTGACGGTATCCCATGATATGACACACTCTGGAGTGCATTATTGCTAATATACAATGAAAAAAGGGACTTGAAATAGGCATGCTTCAATTTTCAGTTCAACTGAATTAAATTTATTTGAGAATAAATAGTCTTAACTTTACATTAACAAGTTGAAAAAACTTCAAGTAAATAGTTAAAGTTACCTTAGAGCCGGCCCGGTGGCACTGAGAGTTGAGGCGCTGGATGCCACACCTTGCGTCACGCCGGTGATCCAGGTTCGGGAACGAGCCCGGACCGCCAGGGGTTGGCAGGGGAGAGAGAGGATCAAGCATCTGATGGACTGCTCTCCTCTCTTGAGGAGGGATCAAGGGGTAGCCTGGTGCAGCAGCGGCCCCCAGTGGAGACTGGCAGCACTGCTATGCACTTGGGCTCGCACAGCAAGGGACATCGGGCAGCTGCCTCCGGACATAGGTGGGAGCACCTACATCACGGGCTGGACAGCATTGCACGTTTCACGTCGTGGGGCAACCAGAACACAGGAAAAACCTGGCGCTGAGGATCAGGTAATGGCACCAATCCCCCATGCCCCGCGCCGGGCTTCCTTGACTGTCCTTCGATTTCCCCGGCTGCTCCTCGTCCGATGCTGGAGTCTGCCTTACTAAGAGCGCCCAAATAGGAGGGGGGGGGCAACCCACCCCAGATAGGGTTAGCTGGGGGTGCTGGCATTGGTGAGGAGGGAGAGAGGAGGCACAGTTCGGGGATCCTCAAGTGGGCAGGACAAGGATTGGATGCCTGAGAGAGGACCTTGGGGCCATGACTGGAGGGAAAAAGAGTTGACAAAAAAAAAATAGTTAAATTTACCTCAGGAATGCCTGGTATATTAAGATTCTCACCCTTGTAAAGCAAGCTCCTCTGGAGAGAATGTCAGCATAGTGACTTATTGTTTATATCATGGGGTCTGTGACTGGAACTTTTTTGAACTGTTATGTCTATGGTTTAATAATGGCTGTCAGACAATTAAGTTTCTTTATTTGTTAAGACTGTTGCATAAGCAAGCAATAACACACTCGGAGGTGTTGGTTATCTTCTGATAAGAGCATGACCAGGTGTGTGCCTTATGCACCTGGGTGTGCTCATCAGGAGATAACCCACACCTCAGAGTGTGTTATTGTGCTTATAAATTGGGCATCTCAGTAAAGAAGTTAATTAAAAGAATAACTTAGAAGTTTATATAAAAACTGTAAAAAAAAATAGGGTGATATCAGTAGAGAGCATAAAAAGTAGTCCTTGTCTTGCCTTTTAGCACTGTAGTTAAGTGTCAGTATAGGGGTTGATGTGTGTCTGTCTTTGCACTTCTCATCTATCCAGGCACACACACCAAGACAAAAAAAGTTGTAGAATTTTCCTATTTTTATTTTTTTCTTCACATTTCTGAGTTCCTCTATTTCTGCAGTGTGTGACTGCCTCAGTATTTGTTATAGTGAGTACGAGCAAGTGTTTCCAATGTTGGCTGCTGTGTGATGTCCCCCCAACCCCCGGTCCCGCCATGCCAAGGTACCCTAATCACAATTTTTCCTTTTAGGTTTTTTGTTTTCTGTTAATGTTGCTGCATTTTATTAATCTAAATAGTGTTTCTTTTACAGCTCCGCTTAAGTCTGAGTGAGCATGTCACTTTGGGGCTGCCGTAGAGAGCCGTTTCCTTGTTTGCAGTTTTTTTTTACTGTGATGGTTCATCCATTGTTCCGTTATAGATTTGGGGTTTATATCAGAAGAGCAGGTGTGTGCTGAGTGGATTTTTTTTTCGGTTGGTGTAACGGAACACAGGAGTGAATGTGTGTGGAGAGCTAAGGAGATTGCACTTGTCCATGGTGACATGAAAGTGAGACCACTTTATTAAAAAATATTTTAGTAGTGTTGAATCATGCTGTGGACTTTGTGGGTGTATGTGTGTGTGTGGTGGTGGTGCGTGGTGTTCTCCACATCACGGTAGTTTTCTGACTGCTGTATGTTTCTGAGCTTCTGAAGGTGGTCGCGAGTGCTATTTAGCTGAACTGCCCATGAAGTGAAGTGTGTTCCGCAACTGCATCAGTGAGCTCAGCCAGTTAGCATTTGTGTTAATGGTTGGCAGAGCTCACTGATACGTTCTTGTTATGGGACTTTCGTGTGGGAAGTGGTGCTGGTTGGCTACTATATGTAAGCAATAAGACATGATGGGGTGTGCATGGAACACATTTTACCACATGGCCAGGGGTGTAATAAGGCATGAGACGAATGCTGAGTGACTTTAGTCGCTGGCCGTGTGGTAAACTGTGTTCCACGCACATCCTGGAGTGCCTTATTACGCTTATAAAATGGGCTTCTTTTTTTAAAAACTTTTTACATTTGGGAAAAGCATGTTTATATGTAGAAACAATAGATTTACTTGTGTGCATTTATGATCAAATAGCCCTTCCACCCACAACAAATGATGTCATTGATGATGTCATTGTATAGGTGCCTACTTTCTTCTTCCTGTTTTTTTCCTCTGTTTTTCCCCACATTCAAGATATTGAATGTTTGTCATGGAATGTTTACCATGGAATACATGGATTCAAAATTCTGCTAGAATGTTACTTTCCTAACATAATATACATACACACACAACAAAGGCCTCTGTTACAGCCAGAGACTCAATTATTTCACTGTGAGGGCAAGCAGAAGAGATTTCTCTGATGAGCAGGTAAAGAAAGTAGGAGGATTTTTCATTGTCAGCAAAGAAACAGTTGTAATGAAAAGTATAAACAGTACTTAATGTTTCTAATTTGTTTACGTGTGTAAGGATAATGTGATGATCAGGGAAGCAACATTTAATTAATCTGCTTTATTTTGTATTTAAGGTACTTTTATTTTTAGGGCCCAGTGCAAGTAAATGTGATGCTTACAGCTACAGGGCAAAAAACAATGGCTGCCAGTTGAGTTCTTAACATTCTATTAGCTTAATGATTCTAGTGGTGATCAGTCCACATTTGGCAGCACTTTTTATTTTCCATGCATGGAATATAATTGCTACATGAACAACAGCCAATCAGATTTCAGGATTTTCTCTTGCCATTTTATAACATCTGATAAGAACATGGCCAATCAGGATGATGGATTTTTTAGCCCATTTTATAATTATGTTTATAAAATGGGTTGGGAGAATCCTGTGCTATGATTGGTGGAATCTGATCACATGACCATGTGTTATTCCAGCACAGCAGCACAGGTCAGAAATGTTCAACTTACTGAACCTCATTACACAGTTGTAAAAAAAAAAAAAATTAGGGAACCCATGTTATAATTGCAATAAGGCACTCTAGGGTGTATATCATTTTGGTATAATGGCACTTCTTGGGTGCACAATGCAGTAGGTTTCACCTTGTGCCTCATGTCATCAGGCACGATGTTCTCCTACAATAACGCCCACCCTATTGGGCCTTACTGCTTAAATATGAGAGTTCCTTGTGCGTCTTTGAGGTTTCAGAACTACTCATCTTCTGTTCGCAGTTTTCTCCCCGGAAGAACGTGAGATGACAGACACTCTTATCCATGAGAGACCCTCCTAGCACTCCTATTAAATTAATATAACAGGAAATGTGGGCAGACTGGGTATGTAAGTATCCTGCTTAATTTCCTTGCCTGTAATGTTTCTTCTATTCTCTTTGAAATATTCTTGTTTTTTCGCCCCTTTCTTAGGGCCCCTTGCATATGCTGCCCTTCATAAGCCTGACTAGTTTTTTAATTTATTTATTTATTTGCTTTTGGTAACCGGGTAAGTGCACTAGGCACAAAAATGGCTATTTTCAGGCACGACCTGGGAGAGTACATTTTAGATACACAAATTTTGTATATGTGTCGCGGCACATGAAAGCAGTACATTACAGAGTCAAGTCAAAGCGTCAGGTACAGGGAGAAAAACATTTTTGACAACAAACACAACTAAGTTTACAACAGTAAGATGAAAATACAGCACAGTAGTACAGGGAATCACAATATACAGTTAAATGGGAACATAGGCGTTAGCAGTAGCAAGCATTCAAAGAGACAAAATATCAAGTAATAAAAGAGTACGAGAGAGAAAGCAGAGAGGGGAGGAAGGGAAACAAGGATGATTGAATCAGAGCAACAGGGGAAGAAGAGTGGAGCTAAGGTGGATTAAAGCAGGTGCAGGGGTTGATGAAACGTAAGTGCTCTTTATGTAGTGACTTAAAGGTGGCATGGGAGGCTGCTTGTCGAATAGCCTGGGGTATGGAATTCCAGTATTTGGGAGCAACGTTGGAAAAGGCGCGTGCCCCCATATTGGTTCTGTGCCTAGGTATGTGAAAGAGAGCTTGGTCAGTCGAACGCAGGCCATAAGAGAGAGGCTGAGCATCCAGTAGGGAGGCCAGATCTGACAATATTGTCAATTAATGAGCCGAAGGCCTGGAGTCTGTGGGCAGAGGGGCACGGCCATTTTAGGTCACTATAGAGCTGGCAATGATGTTTGTAACGTGGAGATGCAGAAGCATAGCGGCAAATGCTGTTGTAGGTAGTGTCCCACTTATGGAGGGATGATTTGGAGGCAAAGAGGTAGGTGACTGAGCCATAAGCAAGGGCTGGGAGAAGAAAGCCTTGGGCCACAGCAAGTCTGGCAAATGGGGTAAGGTGTATCTAGTACAGTAGGCACTACCTATCTTTGGCGTTAACTGACTTGCAGGTGGTTGTAATGTATAGGTCAAAGTCGAGGGATGGATCGAGTAAGCAAGGTATTTAAAGGAGTTGGTGCTAATCAGAGAAGATCCATCCGCGAAGATAGATAGTTAGGAATATTGATTCGCTTTAAGTCTGGCAAAGGAGCCAAAAGCATGGAGTAAGTTTTACTGGAGTTGAGAATGAGTTGGTTATTGGTGAGCCAGGATTGAATATTAGCAAAATCAACGGCAATAGGGTGGATTAAGTCGGCAACAGTTCTGGCACTGTGGTAAATAACTAGATCGTCAGCATAGAGCAGTGATGAGCAATTGTTTGCAAGGGTGGGATGTCATTGATAAAGATAGAGAAGAGTAAGGGCCCAAGAATTGAGCCCTGGGGCACACCAACGTTAATAGCGGAGAGGTCTGATATGGCAGAATTAAACACTACCGCTTGTTTCCTGCCGTACAGGTAGCTTTCAAACCAGGCCACTGCGTCAGTTGGCCCCAATTGGCCCCAGAACCCAGTGGCATTAGCTGTGGGCTTTTATTCAGCTGATGTCACCTGCTTCTGGAAATGATTGTAAGGAGAGACCATTAAAGAAAAAACAAAAGACAAGACGAGTTCACAATGTCAGTGACCACAGGAAATAGTGCAGTAAGGGGATTAAACAGACTTCACACACCCCCAGTTTTCCAATCAAAAAAATAGAAAATTGGGGAACTGTTGAGCAGTCTTGCTGATATGATGTACTTCATCTCGGCTCCACAAAACAGACCACTTTAAACTTAAAATTCTGCTATTTGTATTATTTTAACCAGCTTTTAAGTGATGTTATTGCATACAGCTTCTTGCCAGGATCTTTCCGATATTAAGAAAGGTGATGGGCCAACAAAACAAAGGTGGAGGAGCTGGACGGAAAAATCCATAACCGCAGGGAGAACAGGAGAGGGCCTCTGCACCAGTGGCATCTACATCAACTGCTTCTCCATGGCAGACTCTGAAGCAATCAATAAAGGCCATAGACACAAAGGTGGAGACCGTCCTTAAAAGAATGGGAGAACAAGATGTGAAACTAGAAGCTGCTACGAAAACAGCAGCTACAGCGAAGGTCCATGTTACAATAGCTCGATACATTTCACGCAAACTGATGCAACAAAACTCACAGATCCAGTGTCGTCCTTAGGCCCTAGAAACCGCACATTGAACAGTGAAAGTAAGATTAGTGAGACTACCGGAGGGGGGTGAAGGGTCTGATTTATTGAAATTCCTTCAAAATTGGATACCAGATGCCTTACAAATGGGAGAAGGAGGCCACAGCTTTATAAATTGTGAAAGTTTTCACCCAGATCGGCAGCCAGACAACAGGAGGTAACGCAGACAATGTTTTGTGTTACAGCAGGAGTTGTGACACAAGATACAATGTTGAAGGCAGCACAAGACTCCTTTGGCCTTAATTATGAAGGACATACACTGCATCTCTTCCACGACCTCTCTTTTGCAACTCGGTTAAGGCGGAAAAAGTTTGATTCGGCCAGGGCACGCCTGAAGAGGCTGGGAGTGGTGCACTCACTACTGCTGCCAGCCCGACCTAGAGTTCAGTACGGGGGTCACACATATCAATTCATGGACCTGATGGAAGCTGGAAAACAGACTGAGCAGATTGAGAAGGAGTTTAAGGCTATGGAGGGATCTGCTCCTGTGGACGAAGAATTGGACGACAATACCTGAGACTAGTAATTTTGGAGAGAGGTTTGCTTCAGTGTAGGAGCACTGATCATTACTTGGGATGGGAGGGCTCTAACATGGAAGGGTTTTTTCCTTGTCTTTTTATATTTGCTATAGGTGGACAAAGAGGTGAATGTTCTTAGTTTTGTTCATCATGGTCAGCAGATCGGGACTAAACGGCGTATAACTAACTGTACGAATTGTTCAGCTTTATTCTCTTTTTTCTCATCCCAACTACTTTGTAAAATGGTGGACTACATGTGGTGGTATCTGTGTTTTTGCTCCATGATCTAAGCAGTGTCTATGGAACATTCACTCTGGACTAATACCTTCACCAATGTGTGAGCTGTCCGGCTCGAGATTGACTTAATAGAAACATAGAAGTTGACGGCAGAAGGAGACCACTTGGTCCATCTAGTTTGCCCATTTGTTTTAGACCTATTTTGACACTCAAGTTGTCCTTTGTAGTCAGGGCTCCCCTTTGGCTATCCCAAGCATTCTTGAATCCCCCCACACTGCTGACCTCAACAACCTCTTGGGGCAGGCTGTTCCAGGCATCCACTACTCATTCTGTGAAGAAAAACTTCCTGGTGTTGGTAGGATCTAGATGGATTTACACTGTTTTCTTATTCCTAAGGTGGCAGAATTTTAAAAAGATAGGCTGTTAATAATTATATCATGGGTTATACGCAAAATTTATAAAATGGGCTTCTGAAATGGAGGAATCCGATTGGCTAGTTCACCTTCAGAGTCGTGTCCATATCAGAAGATATACTAGCCAACCGGCACTAACCTCCTCTGCCTGACCACATAACAGCATATCACTGAACTGTGGGCACTGTAAACAAAAACATACAGTGGCACAGTTCCCCACGCAGTAGCGGGAAATGGCATTTTCTTCATGACAACTGTGAAGCTCTGAACTGCAAAACCCACTGACAGGAAAAACCTTCAGCAACTCAAAAAACATCACCAAACTGGCAAGACACATCACCTTTCATGCCACAAAATCACTGGGTAATGATTTTAAAAATACAGAAAGCATACTCCTGGCAAGTGAGTGATGCTTCCAGCCGGCTTTCCATGGGCTGCCCATCCGCCCCCCGCTGTCCCGCTTGCGCTGCCATTTACACCCCTCCTGTACCATTCGAAATCCACACACAATCCAAAATTAAACACAGTTTTTTTTCTTCCTCACATTACCTCAGTAACACGTAAATGACTGCTGCGACTGCTGAAATGGGAAGTGCTCGAGGCAGATGGCTATCACTACATGCTTGCTGTCTCTCCATCGTGACCTCCACCCACGGATTGTCATCTGAACTAAAATGATCTCCAGAAACCCACATGGTCACTTCAGAATTCCTCTTCCCTTTCCAGTACGTGCTCCACTGGCAAGACGGTCTGGGTGTAATGGAAACACATTCTGCAGTACAGCACCTGAAGAGGGACACACTTGTTCCCTGTAATACTGCTGTTAACAGTTTCAAAAACACCAAATTTACAAAAGCAAAGCACGTACACTTTGTGTGTGGCTGACAGATAGGGAGTACCTAACCTGAGCAGAAGGGACTGGTATTGTTGACGTAGTTAAATACAGTACTGTACAGTACAGTAAATAGAGGAACATAGGTAAATACAGTACATAGAGGGACTATCTTTAGTCTTCTACCACAAAAACCTGTTTTTGTTTACTAATATTTTCCATTTTGACAGTTTTTTTTTTTATTTTTAATTTCTACTTGAGGGGGCCCATTTTATAAGCACAATAGCACATGGTGAGGTGTGGGTTATCTCCTGATAAGAGTACACCCTGGTGAATAAGGAACTTGGCGCAAGCGCCTCGTGCCTCATAACACACCTGGGCATGCTCTTATCAGGAGATAACCCACACCTTGTCGTGTGTTATTGCTTGTGTATAACTATCAGTTTCTAATGAAGAGTCTGTTTTGGGATGGGGGGAGTAGTATTTCCCATTTTAAGGGATTTAAATAATGTTAGGATTGGGATCACATCAGCTGTGTATGGTTGAATATAACATGTTTGGAAACGTTGTTAGTTCATAGGTATGATCACCGCAATCTTGAAAGCTGCAGCATATTTAGGATATATTAAAATGTAACCTCAGCCTTATTTGCCCTTTGGAGTTATACCCCCACTTCCTTAACCATAACTGTTCAGACTGTTATACGTAACTGAGCCATTGGATGGCTCCTTATCCAGTTTTTTCTCAGTGTCTGGCAGGCGTATATGCTGTATTGCTGTTATTTTAACCGAAAACAATAAAATATAAGTTAAAAAATTAAAAAATGAGTTTATGTTCCCTTTAGAATGCTGATTTATGCTAATACTGGCAATCCAGGGCATACCTCCAGAAGAGGTAATACCCGGGCATGGATGATGGAGCTGGGTGCATGGTAAGGCCGGGTGGGGGGGCTGATCCTGGGGAAAAAGCATGGCAAATTAAAAAAATAAATAAATAAATAAAACCAGACCTGCCCTTCAGTACAGCCGTAGTCCTACCTGTGTTTGGGAATGAGCATGCATCCCTGGGAACCAGCCTGGAGAGGGCGGAGTGAGCATCCAAGAGTCAGCTCTCCTTCCTTGGAGTGGGGGGATCCCATCTCTCACCACTAGACTGCCACTTGGCGGAGGTCAAGTGGTCCCACTGGAAAGAGCAACAGCATGTGGCATGTCTGTCAGCCTATTCTAATATGCGACGGTGGCCCACAGTACAGTGACTCCAAAACCGCAAAAGGCAAAAAAAGACCATTACAGGGAAAGTCGCTGTAATGGTCTGTGGCTCACCGATGTGGCTTCTCCTGGTATTGTGCTTCCTCCTAAAACAAGTCCGACCTGGAGGTGATTATATTTAAATGGCAGCAGCCCCTGCAAAACACATTGGTTACTGATGTGCATCATTGGAGGTCGGGTATTGTGCCATCACTGTACTGGATGTCAGCCGATTTACTGTCGATAAAACATGGTGCTTCCAATATGCAAGTGCACTGATGTGATCATGCATGTGCACCACTGCGTTCTGACACCCTAGGGAGGAAAAAGAGGAGGAAAGTGCTCCGGCCTACATGGCACGCCTTGCAAGTACAGCACAATGGATGTGGCAGGCCACCCACTTAAGAATTTTGTGTGTAAGTGGTGGTCAACAGGCAAGTCCATGAGGTTGGTGAAGGGCTATGGGTAGTGCTGACAGGACCAGTGGATGGCCAGAGAAAAAACTGTGCATGGGAATAAGATGAAATCATTGTACTTACATAATAGCATTGAGGCTCTCAAGTGGTTGGGTTACTTTTGTTAACCTAATCCTAGGGGCATACAGCCCTCAGCTTCGCCTTGTGCCTCTTGACCCCCTAGGGTTAGTTGACAGTAACCCAACACCTGGTTGTTCCTTAATGCTTAATAAAAACAAGGCTTCTACAACAAATTAGGGATAATTTTAGGAGGTCAGTGCCTTAGGGGACTGAAGGGGAAAAAACAGGGACTGCCCTGCCCTGAATAACTCAAGAGAACTATATGTCACTGTCCGCCCATTTCATGATCCACTTGTAATATTGTAAAGTTCCAGAAAGCCACCAGCCCAGTGGTGTGGAGGGCTGAGGCATCATGCCTTACCTTCTGCCACATCGGCAACCCATGTTCACCGTACAAGTGGGTTGCTGGGGGTCAGCCAGGGAGGGAGAGGATCAAGCGTCCAGAGGACAGCTCTCCTCTCCCGGGGAGGGTGGGGAATGGAGGCCGGCACCTGCCTGACACCTAGACATGGCTGAGTGTTGGCACACCGGCTCCTGCTAAATGTGAGGTGAAGGCAGAGAAGCTGACTGGTGTGCTGTGTGTGGAAGCATGCACAGCTCAGCCATTGTCAGCACTGCATGCTCCCCCTCCGGCTCAAGGGTGAAAATGGAAAAACAATCCTGGGTGTGTCAGATGACTGTCGTCCTCTGCATTCTCTACTCCTGATAGCAGGCACCTCCCTGAACTGGATCTGGTCTCGGCGGGTTGAGGGGGACTCTCTATTGCCCTATCACAGAGGGCAAGCCATGGGGGAAGAAGGGAGGTACGTCCTGTGGGTTGGAGGTCAGGGTTGGGAGGACGGCATGAATGTGGGCCGACCGGGACAGCAGGGAGAAAAAAAAAGTTCCGGGCAGCTGTCATCTTTGTTTTTGGTTTGTTTTTTTTGTACCATAACAAAAAAGAAAACAAATAATGCAAGCAGAACATCAAGAATGATATATAGGGACATGGATGCATTATGGGGTGCAGTGGAATAACACATTTATCTCCATTAGTGAGTGGTGTAAGACCAATAACTCATGAAAAGGCAAAGTCACAACTAAGTTATGAAGGTCTTACCACTCACGCGTAAGGATAAGTGTTGATTCCACTACAAACTATTATGTATTATCTATGTGTGTGAATAAATATATATATATATATGTGTAGATACATATAGATATATATATATATAGATATATATCTATATATATATGTACGTATGTAATAAGCCATGACAGGGTGTGTATTATAGGATTTTAATGCATGCCAGGGGTGTAGTAAAGCATGAGGGGGGAGGTACTAACAATAACAAAAATGGAAAGTGACCTGGGGGTAGTCATATCAGATGACCTTAAGGTAGGCAAGCAATGTGAGAAGGCAGTGAGGAGAGCTGGGGGGATACTAGGATGTAAAGAGAGCGGTATCACCAGTAGAAAACAGGAAGTTGTTATCCCTCTGTACAGACAGTTGGTGAGACCCATTCTGGAGTACTGCGTGCAGTTTTGGAGACCCCATCTCCGCAAGGACATTGACAGGATGGAGGCGATCCAGAGGAGGGCAACTAAAATGGTGCAGGGTCTGCATCAGAAGCCATACGAAGAGAGACTAAGAGAGCTTAATATGTATACCCTCGAGGAAAGAAAGGAGAGGGGGACCATGATAGAAACTTTCAAGTACCTCAAGGGAATCAACAAAGTCAAAGAAGGTAGCATCTTTCAGAAAAAGAGATGTGTAAGAACAAAGGGGCACAATTTAAAGATAGAGGGGGGACGGCTCAGGGGCAACGTGAGGAAATATTTTTTCACGGAGAGAGTGGGTGGACAAATGGAACCACCTTCCTGAGGAGGTTGTGGGGTCAAAAACAGTGGGGGAATTCAAGAATGTATGGGACAGCCATAAGGCAATTATAGTAGGGGGTAGGAGGAAGTAGGCTGTTTGTTAACTAGGATCTGCAGCTTATCCAATAGGTAGGGACATGGTCAGACTGAGTGGGCCAAGCGGTCTTTATCTGCCGTCAATGTCTATGTTTCTATGTAAGTACATTAAAATCCTACGATGCACACTTTGAGTGGGCTTATTACACTTATAAAGTGGCTCTAAGTAGGTTTTTGAGGACGAAATGTTATTCGGCACCTGGCCGTGTGTTTATAGAGATTTAATGCATAGTTGGGTGACATCTCTCGGCCATTTTGTAAATATATATATATAATGCATTGTTGGACCCTTGTCCCCATGGAAAATACTATTGTGTATTTCCCTGTATACCACTGTAGCCAATTAAAGTACATGAAAACAACACAATTAGCTTATATGAAACCAACCAGCTAGCTACACTGCATTAATGTGTTATTAATATCTTGATAACACCTTAACACTCAACACACTACAAACCACCCCAATAACACATGTAACAAGCCCCTTAATAACACATGGAACAGCCTCCTTATTACTATGTGGAAAAGCCACCCTAACCCCCACTTCAGAACTATACCCTCTAGCACAGAAAACTACACTAACCTGCAATCACAAATTCCACACCTCCAACCACAGTCACCAAAATAAGTGTTCCTTAATGTGACACTCACCAAAATAAGTGTTCTTCAATGTGGCAGAGCTTCCTCAGACAAGCCCTCCATGCTGATTTCCTTCTACGCTCCCGACCACAAAACATACCTCTAAACTGCACACTGTGCTGCAAATCACCTCGATACTCTTGACCTCAAAACAAACTGTCACTGCTCCAGACACTTCAAATGCTGTTCCTTATCACATACCATGCCGCTCTCCATCCGGAAACTAAATGGCAGACTGCTGTAGCTATGCCTCGTTTTGTAGGAGGTCCCGGCACTATTGAAACACTACTGGGACAAAAAAAAAAAAAACAGTCCCTGAAGAACCCATTACACTATGGAGAGACCTAAGTAACTTCTTAAAGGTGCATACCACAACAGTATGGAAAATCACTAAATTCTGGAAAAACTAGGGGTGCCTGAACATGGGGAAAAGTATGTGTGTGTGTGTGTGTGTGTGTGGGGGGGGGCTTTAGTAATAATACAAGAGACCCTGACTGCTTCCTTTCTGACTTTGCATACATTAAACGAGCACTTTGAATGCACTTGGGCAAATGTGTGTGTGTGTAGGGAGGGGAGGCTGCTGCCACCCCTTATGCACAGGTTCCAGTATCTATAGAAAAAAGACTAACAAAACCCATTAAACTATGGAAAATAGTACCAAAAACATCGGACACAGCAAAATATGTCCAGCCAAATGGATTTTATTAAATAAAAGATGGCAAGGTCCGCATACTTGTGAAACAGTACCATCTTGGGGTCAAATAAGCTCATAAAAGCCACTCGCCCTTTGGGCTCCTGGCTTTATAGCTTGTTTGACTCCTTAATGGTATTTCCTTGTATACCACACTTAGCCATAATTTATTGTATACATAAATATTTATAACTATATATATATATATATATATATATATATGTGTACTTAAGTTGTGTTTTATCTAGTTTTAGCTTAAAACTGCCTTTACTTTCCATTGTAAACTATCAATGTGGCTCAATGTTCTCTGTATTCTATATCCAGAGTCTAAGCGGAAATGACATGTTCTAAGTGGAAATCATGTGTTCCAAGTGAAAATAACGTTTTTAGGTGAAAAACATATTCAAAGTGAAAATAACATGTTCCAAGTGGAACTAATGTGTTCTAAGTGGGAAACATTCCAAGTGGAAATAACCTATTCTAAGTGGAAATAACATGCGTTTCAGGAGAAAACAAAATATTCTAAATGGAAATAACAAGTTCTGTGTGGAAATAACATGTGTTTCGAGTGATAATAACATGTTCAAAGTCAAATTGATTTATTTATTCATTTGTTGACCAGGTTGGTGCACTGATCCAAGGACCGTTTTCAGGCATGACCTGGGCCACAGAGATGGCACAAGAATAAAGCAATACAATACATCCAGGAATAAATACATCAGAATCAATACACTACACTAGATAAATGGAAAACAAATGGGGGAAATGATATAGGTACTTGTAAAACAAGTTCAACTGAAAACTTCCTATTTTGGCAGAGACTTAGAAACTCAGACTAGGGAAAGGCTGCATTACAAATAACACATTATGTATAGAATAAAGTACGCGGTAGTGTGTGTTATGAGAATTTAATACACACTGAAGGTGTGGGATGCTACATAAACCCCATGGTCGAAGCCCAAGGGGTTTATCAAAGCATCCCACACCAAGGGTGTGCATTGAATTCTCATAATACACACTAACATATACTTTATTTTATATAATATCTGGTGAGAAATGTTTTCCAGCCAGATTTCTGTGTCCAACTTCGGCAATGTGAAAAAAGTCATTTTAGTGTGTTATGGTGGCTCCGTATCTCTGTTGCTGAGAAGCCACCACAAGACTCCTCACATTCTTTTGGTCTTTTTTGGTATCTATCTGGTTGATCCTACTCTTATTTATTTATTTTTTAAAAGCAGTATCTGGTTGATCCTAGCAGCTTCAGGAATACAAGAGGCAACGGGTCCGTGGCTGACTGCTTACACTCCACAATCACGATCGTGCTTACCTGTCAGTGTAAGGACTTGGCCACATAGCCATTCTCTCTTGCACTCTTCACATTCTCTTAATCATTTTTATATATATATTTGTTTAATACTGCTGGTATTTAAAACAAAAAAGCCATCGCTGGTTGTTCTTGCTCTTCGCCAGCTTCAGGAGTCTTGTTGTGGCAGCTCCTCGCTAATGGAGATATGGAGCCGCCATGTTCAGACATTGCAGTGTCAGTGGCTCAGCAGGTAGCACACTCGCCTCTGAGGCTGGGAGATCAATAGGCTGTGGGTTCTATCCCACACCAGGCACTTGGGTTACTATCCCAATACTGACACTGTAGTGCAGCATGAGGGGGGGTGCTGCACTCCTGAGGTGCCGTCTTTCGGATGAGACGTTAAACCGAGGTCCCACCTACCTGTTCTGGTGGTAGTTCAGGTGGATGTTAAAGATCCCATGGCACTTTCCGAAAAAAGCAGGGAAATTTCCCCGGTGCGATAGCCAAATTTCCTCCATTCACGAAAAATTACCACCAACAGCTTAATCTGGTTTAAGGTCAGTTGGCATTCATCTGTATCCCCTTCCCCCGGGTCACACCTGAAAATAGGCAGGATTTGTCTAGTGCACTTACCCGGTCAACAAAAACTAAATAAAATAAAAATAAAAAATGTTCCTGGAATTGTTCAGCGCTCCCACACACAGAAGAACAGCTAATGAGGGAGCACTGAATTTTGTTATACAGAGCGCATGCTCTCCATAATATCCTGTGGGTTATTATGGAAAACAACAACTTGCTAATCCCATAGAAAAAAATGTCTCATCAGTTATTATACAGTAAGTGGAAATAACATGTTCTAAGTGAAAATAAATGTTATGCTAACCCTTTGAAAAATAACACAATTTATTCATCACTGATGTGGTATATATGTGTTTCTTTATTACTACTGTTTATTACAATATCCAGCAGGATAGCCACATGAGATGAGTAATCTTGTTTTTATAGGGGTCCCAGAGTGACTGCAGGTTAAGACAACACATCTGGTTCTTTCTGGATTACACATTAAAATATTCTTGTAAATATTAATCGTAGTCTATGTATTTTTTTGAGCTAGATGGGAACCCCCATTAGCCCTTCTTACCCCCACAATAAGTCTCAGCCCCCACATCCAGCAGATGTATCTCATAGTCAAACAGCTACAGTATGCTCTTCTCCATTTTTGTTAACAATCTCCCCTCCATCCCTGTCCACTGTAGGCCCATCCTCTAGGTGGATGACCTGGTCATCTTCACTCATTCTCCGGATATAGGGGTCATTAATCGTCACCTGAGTGAGGACCTTGGGAACATTCAGTCCTGGATTTCGTCCCATAAGTTGTTCTCAATCTTAAGAAAACCCAGGCCATGCTCTTTGGGTCCCAGGCCAAGATTAAGGCCTCTCTTGCTCCGTTATGCGTTACTGGTATCGACAGTGTCCTGATCCTTGTTACTGACAACTTTAAATACCTTGGGGTGACACTTGACCCCTAGCTTGACCTTGGCCACCATATTCAGAATGTATGTAAGACTGTCAACTGCAAACTGGGTCTGGGCTACAGAGCTAAGAGCAACCTTACTCCTGCTGCCCATCTAGCTCTTGCCAGAGATGTGTTCCTCCCTTCGCTTTGCTACAGGCTCCTTTTGTTTTCTCACTCCTCCAAAGCTCACCTTTCTAAGTGGTCTGCTGCCTACAATAATGTCTGCCATTTTGCTCTGGCTGCCCCTTGTCTCACCCATCATTGTGACCTATACAGCAAGCTGAATTGGCTCTCCCCATCAAATCATATAGACTTCATCCTGGAGTGTTTCACGGGCAAGGTACTTGGTACTGGCACCCCGCCTGGGCTAGCGAAATTCCGTGTCCCGGCTGCCACCTCAGCCTATTCTCTCAGGTCTCTGGGTCCCACCATCCTTAAGATCCCTGCTACCTGGACTGTAATGGGAGACAGAGATTTTGTTGCGTATGCTCCCAGGCTGTGGAACTCATTTCCTGCCCAGGTTCACTCCTCCCACTCACATGTGCGCCTTCAATCCTCTCTATGGCACCATCTCAAACTCTCCTCGGTGTGTGATTGTCCCAAACCCCCATGATCTCACCTGATCCTTCACTGCACCCTTCTCTTGGATGTGTTCTGACAAGTATAGGTTGTTTGCTGGGTTTTTAATGTACCATAACCCGTGTTTTCGGGGTGTTGCTCTAACCAAGGCTCCACTTCCTGGGGTCTTAAGCTATATATAGTGTTGTATCTGCTGCATCTCAATTTGTACTTATTGTACTGCTCTTAGTTTCTACATGTGTTGTTCTATTGTGTATATACTGTATAAGATATGCCTTACCTGACCTGTAACCTGTCTCAATCTGTATCATGTTGTCCTTTGTACCTAACGCTGTAATTCCTGTACTCTCCCGAGTCATACCTGAAAATAGGCAATTGTCCTGCCTAATGTACTTACCTGGTCAACAAAAGCTAAATAAATAAATACAATATTTTGCATTCATTGGGCTAGACTTTCTAAGGGTGATGCAGTGCTTGCATCAAGCCCTGTGTCAAACTGTTTTTATGGCGCAGCTGTGGCAAACACCTTTGCCGCAGCTGCACCCGATTTTAGTATATTGGGTGCAGTTGTGACAGTTTCAACTCTTTACGGCAGCTTGTGCCAAATATTTGGTGCAAGACCCATAAAAATGGTCCCCAGAATGCTGCAAGCTAGAGCGTGGGGGGGGGCTGGTCTAACTTGCGGCACTTGGCGCATGGGAGTGAAAATCCCAATCGTCGGCCAGGAGACTGCTGCAGGTCCCACGCACCATATGATCGGTGCACCCGGAACTTGCAGCATTCTCAGGGGCTTTGAAAATCTGGCCCGTAGTCTTCTATACTAGAATTACATTAGGCTACAAACATCTGTTCTTGTTTAACTGTAATATGGGAAATGTTATGCAAAGTATTTGAAACCTGCTCCCTTCCATTCCATTGACATCGTGGATGAACTTTTTTTAGAAAATAACTTTTAATTGTACAAAAGACAACATATCTAGTTACAAGCTGTAGATAATAAGACAGTACAATCAGTAAGTGCTGCAGAGCAGATGCAGCATTTATCATACAGCGGAACAACACATGCATGCATGGTAGTGGAATTTAAATGGAAAGAAGAGATTATTAAAGTGAAGGTAACCCCTCCCCACCCCACCTCCAAAGAAGCAGCTTTACGTCTGGGCTGACACCAGCAGTGCAGATAACAGCAGTAACCCTAGGCAGCAAATGACTAGCAATGATCCCCTGCCTACCTACCTACAGCAATCTCATTTAGTTCCTTCCTTTGTTTCTACTGGTCATATTAAAGTGCCGTGAATTTATACACTGAGACAGCATGAGACTCACCAGCTGCAGGGTGCAGAGGAAGATGAAGGTGCAGCGACCGGTGCAGCATCCCATCTCTTACTCTCCGGCACAGCGTTGGGAGATACAGGATTCTATTGTTTCACTCCCCTCTCTTTCCTGGTAATCAGGAATCTGTCACTGTGTATCTTCACTGTGTCTGAAGCCTGTTCAAGGGGAAACTCCACACGCTGGGAGCTGCTGTCCTGAGTCCTTGGAGGGCAGAGGCATGGCTAGGAGGGGATCAGGATTCCTCTCTGGTGTAGTGCTGACTGAAACCCCCCAGGCCCACGACAGTTAGAGTAACTGGGGGCAAATGTGACAGGCTGCCTGTGATCACTGAATGGTGGGCTTGCCCACAATTAGGTTTAAGATGGCTTGGGAGGTGGGGAAGGGGAGGGCTGTGGGTGGGAAGGAGAGGGACAGAGGTGTGGAAAGGGAGCTGTCTTCCAGCAGAGGGAGTTTCAGCTCTTAAAATGGCAATACAAGAGCAAAAAGCTTTTCTCCGCTGACACCACCTCCCCATACCTCTCAGCCTTTTGTCACTACAATGGGGGACACAGACACTTAAAACAGGAGAAAATGTGGGACACGCTGGTCCTGAACATGTGGCACACACCAAGAGTGATTCATAGAGATACATGCTTAGGACACTGAGAAAGTGTGCTTTGTTTTATTTGTGAAGTTGAATTTTGATTTCACATTACTAATATGTATTAACATGAATAAACTGTGTAACAATGCTGTAGTTTGAATGTAGCTACACTTTTAATGTGTAACTGAATTTTGATTAATGTAGTAACAAACGCAATGGTAGGCAGTATAGCCTAGAGGTTAGAGTAATGAGCTGTGAATGAGCCTGATACATCCAGCAGACCTGGGTTTGATTCCCACAACCTCCACTTGCATAATGTGTGACCCTGAGCAAGTCACTTAACCTCCCCAGTGCTTCTGGGTCACCCTTAAAACAGGCATTGTGCCTAGTGGGCCTTAACTCGTTACCAAAGAATTCATAAAAAAAAAGTGCAACCATAGATGGTTATGAATTTCTTATTGTAGAATGAGATATAGCACCATCTCCATGTTGGGCAACACCGTTTCCATGTGGGATAGAGCAATTCTGACTAGTACACGAGGTTTGACCCTCCTAATGTGGGACAGAGAGCTAATTAAGAGTCTCCCTCAAAGCCCTGTAATTACAATGGGACTATTTAAGATTTCCAGCCTCAGAGAAAGGAGACTGCCGCTCCAAAAACAGCAAGGAAAAGCAGCCCCTCCCCCCAACCAACCAGAGGAATCAAAGAGAAGGAGGTAGTTTCATGTATATAGTAGATTTCAGATTTGAAGATGAGGGTACAATCAGTCTGCCAACTTCATGTAAGACACTTTGAATTGTCAAGATTGTACCTAAAATTGAATTGTCTTAACAAAATGTCCTCTGTTCATCAGGTTTCTATGTAACTAATTCTGGGTCACCCCTGAAAAAGGGACCTCTTGGGCCCAGTCGGGCTAGCTGGTTAACAAAATGAAATAAATAAATAAAACATTGTCACTTTTATTGGAATAGTTAAGAGCTCAGCAAATAGCAAAAAAAAAAAAAAAAAGAATTTGGCTGCTCCATCTCAGGCCCCCTCTGTTTCTGGCATGGAGACTCTCATATTTAGTGAGGCTGCCTCGCCTCTGCTGCTCCTAAATGACTTTTTACCAACAAATATGAATTATTACACTGCACATGTACCCCGCTGCCACTCACAACACAATCACATATATTCAACTACACTACGGTACTGCTAAATAAGACAGGTGAGAAACAAAATGTCCTTCCTCCACACTACTGTGCCAACTCAATATGAAAACTTAATAAATTACCCCTCTAAACTAAAACTGCTGGAAATATGACAAGAACCTAGCTGGTACAGACCTATATCTAGCCTGCTGCAAAAAAAAAAAAACACTTCTCAGCTTTGTTTTTGCAAAGATTATGCTAGATTAAATTCAGAGCTGCTCTGACAGCTGAGAGATACCGCTTTGGTTTTTTCTATGTAAATCTTTAGTGAGATTTTTTTAAGAGAGATGTATCTTGAATGCACAAAGCTCTCTGTCCAAGACTGGAGCACGCTCAGTGCAAAACAACTAGGAACCATGGGGAAAAACACTTCTCAAGAAACATTACAAGGTCAAAATGCAAATTTTAAAACTGAGTTTTCTTTTTTGCTTATACAATTTAGGTTCCCTTCCAGGTTGCTAGCCCCTTGCAGGTCTCAGTTGCCCAGCCCCATCCCCCACCATCCCAGGTCATGAGTCCACTATGAATTTACCTTCCACATGGCAGGGTCAGGAGGGGGAGGGATGCCCCGCCCTCCCTCAGAAGCACAATCCAGATAGACCATGGCCCTGCAGGTGGTGTGAGGTTTCTGCAATGTTTGGGATCTCTCATCCTGCTGGCCACCAGTTTCCACTGACGTCCCCAGCCACCCACTTCTGATGTCAGGCACAGTCCACAGCCAGCCTCCTCACATTGATGTCCCCTGCAGAAGCGCAAGCTCCCTGGCCCTCTATAGTGTTCATCAGAGTGGTGGAACCCAATACCTCTGTGGGCCAGCAGTGCCTCCTCCCAGCCCCTGGGTTGCCCAGCTGGCTTCCCGTGTTTGTTCCTGAATTTGGGTCACCTGCGTGGGAGTGCACGGCACTACCCACAAGGCCACTGGGCAGCCCAAAACTGGACTTACTTTTCATACAGTTTTTTACTCCCTATGAACAGCTTGTCAGTCCCATTGCCACCTCCCCTCATCCAGCACCCACCTATCCCAGACCTACCTGAAGCTGGCTCCCCCATGGCAGGGCCGGAGGAGGGAGGGCAATCCCTTCCCCAGAGTGCATATCCAGAGGTCTGGGTGCTGCTGTGGGTCAGGGATTCCTATTTCCATTGTCATCCCCAGTCCTCTGACTGCAGTGGCGTAAACACATGCGTGTGGAGGCACGCATACACTACAGAATCGCGGGCCCTACCACTAAGCCGCTTGCACCTGCACTACTATTGGGCTTCCACCCTGTGGCAGTTGAAGGCCGAGATGGCTTGCCATCCCTCCCCTGGGGGAGGAAGCAGTCCCTAAGATGCTCGATTCTCTCCTTCCCCTGGCTGACCTCCAGCAACCTGAGTACATTCTCAAACCCGGACTCCCGGCATAGAAGCAGGTGAGACGCCAGCACCTCAGCTCCCTGTGCCACTGGGCCGGCCTTAAAACTGAACTTTCTAAAAGCCACATGGTGCTCAAACAGTATCTTTCATATCATGAGATGACATCTGGGAAATCTTTGGCATCTTTCACCTTGTGGAAAGCAAACAAGAATGTGCATTTTTTAAACTTTAACCATGCCTATGACCTAAAATTGCACCTTTTATAATACACATTGATAATTCAGAAATTACATGAAAATGATGTGCTTCTGTGACACGAGCGTGAGATTTTTCTAATTTGGCCCGCCACTACTAGTATGTTGTTGGTACAATGTATTGAAATGTATTCTTAAATTTAAGAGCAGGTTGTGTTATAATGCAATTCTGTTGTTTCTGAAATATTTGAAAATCAATTTCAATAATAAAAAAAAACAGAGTATGGATTCAAAAGCACAAAACAGATGTTTGGATAATATGAAATATTGGCTCCAAGCCACATTTCATAGATAGCATCAGTACCTGTATCTGAGCAGACAGACCCAGATAATGGATCATTTTAGCTGGATAGTTTAGATAACCTGGAGAATTTATCAGGAAAACAATCCAAATGGTCAGATACCTCATTATCCTGCCATCTGAGCGATATCCCGGAGGATCCAAGCAACAGAGCTATACAATTGCGTAGATCAAATGAGATCTGTAGCAAAAAAAAAAAAAGATACAATGGGCAGACTAACCCAGTGGCCCTTATCTACTGTCACAGTCAATGTTTCTGTGTTAATTTAAATCTATTTCTCCTTCAGAAATGTTTTGTTGCATTAAAACCATTGTTGATGATCTTCCTGATTTGTCAACGGTGTGGGGGTAGTTGAGAGGCATGGTATATAAAAATCAGGACACTAATGATCAACTTTAACCTCTGCCCAACTTGTGCAGTAGCTATCAGATGTCCGAAAATGCTGGTTGGTCATAACAGCACCAGGATGGCAGGCAGACACACTGAGGACTGTCATAAAGTGATACAGGGGTGCCCTCTGCTGGTCATTGAAGGGAATGTATAACTTCGAATGGAAAGCCCAGCATGTAATTTTAACCATCCTAAACCTCTCTGTTTCCCCTCCTATGAGGTCATCCAAGTTGGATCTGTTTCAACAGAATAATGTAGCCCTGCCCCATATTCAGCCTGGGCAGTGCCACTTTCAGCTGCATAGGATTTTCAATTCAGTTTAGTTTAGTTTTATTTTGTTCACCAGGTAAGCGCATTAATGCAAAAAGCACCTTTTTCAGGCACGTCCCAGGTACAGCAGTACAAAAGTTTACATTCAACAGTATTACATGTAACATATGGGACACAATAAATACATACCAACAATCTATGAACTATTCAAAAATATACACAGTAATATTATCAGTCTACACAAAACATTTGCAAATTCTCAAGTTTCAGAAATAATGTTTCAGGGTGTGATTAAAAACAGCCAATGAGACTGAAGATCTGGTACTGAAGTAACTAGGTGCTGTTAAAACTGAAAGCATTTGGTCCTGTTACAGTATACACATGAGGAATCTGAAGAAAATCCTTTGATTGAGATCGAAAATTGTAGTTACTATTTTGGTAAATAAGTAAATCAGCTAACCAGGAAGAGGCCCTGTTCTGTTTTGCAAATGTTAACTGAGATTTGTGTGCAAATGATACCAATTCCAGTTCAGCAGTGTTTAAACAATAATGTGTCCTACATCCAGTTAACAAGTCAAACTTAGCTTTTTTGTGACATAAAACTCTCAATCTATCTAAATTAGTTTTTGTGGACACATCAACGTTCAAAGATCCATAATCAATAATCTGCAGTAGGTTATGAGTCACAATTTTAGACGTGATTCATAAGTCAGATATTTTCTGATATAACTGATTCAGTTTTTGATGAACTCTGATACTCTCAGAGTAGGCTGTTTAATGTTAACCCCCTGACTTTGCATTTTAATAGCTTCACCCCCGTGCAAAGGATATGCACTAAATTTTGCAACCATAGTCATGGGGGCAAGGTCTCTTGATGTAACAAGTTTTGTTCCAGTCGGATTTACGGTTTCCAAGATCCATATAGTGAAAAAAGTGAAAAAGATATTTTTTTTGCTGTTTATTGTCATAGCCTAGTGCCCAGAGAGTTTGGAATTTTGGTCTGCAATTTTCAGGGTAGAAATGGTTTGCCCTGGAATGGTGCCTTTTGTTGATTTGGTGACAAAATATTAATCTGTTCCAGAGTTATAAGGATTTGAAATTTTGGTTCTAAGCATGTTTTGTATGGTCTTTTGGATAGCTGTTTCATACAAAACAAGAATTTGGCCATACGAAACAGGATTCTATTTCATATGGGGAGTAATCCAGTTTTGTGAGAAAAAATTATTGTTCGTATGGTGGTCATCTTGTTTCCATTTAAAAAAAATGTTTTTGAAAACCCATAAAAATCATATCCTGCAGAGACACCAACATATGTATCTTGCTAAACAGGAAAATACAAAATCACACATGCCCCCACAATGCAAAGCATCATGGGCTGCATATGCAAATCACCACAGAATGTTATGCTGGTCCAACTTTAAGCAGAATTGCATGGTGCGGAAAGGCCTCTCACACAGTTTGCAAAGGGTGCTAACAGAAGACATAGACACGTGTTTCGTCCTACCAGGACTCATCAGTATGCCTCGTCTGTCACAGGCGAGGCATGCCTGACTGGTCTGGCAGGAACAGCTGACCTCAATCTGTAATAACACCTTGCAAACAATGATTTCGGCACCATGTTCTGTAAGCGGCTCTGTGTTATATGCAACCATGATAATGAGCGTAATGTTTGTATTATGAAACAGCTTCCCAGCCAAATGCCCTTTGGGTAACCCTTGCCTCAGTGTTTATGCACAGAGGTTCTTTGTCTTTAAAATTTTTTATTTTAATGGGTTCACCACAATATATCCCAGGCACACTGCCTTAGGGGTAGCTGGTCCATTCCACTGGGGTGTCAAACAGACGAGGCATACTGATGAGTCCTGGTAGGATGAAACACGTGTCTATGTCTTCTGTTAGCACCTTTGCAAACTGTGTGAGAGGCCTTCCGGCACCATGCAATTCTGCTTAAAGTTGGACCAGCATAACATTCTGTGGTGATTTGCATATGCAGCCCATGATGCTTTGCATTGTGGGGGCATGTGTGATTTTGTATTTTCTTGAAACTTGGCTTCCCAGCCAAATGCCCTTTGGGGTAACCCTTGCCTCAGTGTTTATGCACAGAGGTTCTTTGTCTTTAAAATTTTTTTTATTTTAATGGGTTCACCACAATATATCCCAGGCACACTGCCTTAGGGGTAGCTGGTCCATTCCACTGGGGTGTCAAACAGACGAGGCATACTGATGAGTCCTGGTAGGATGAAACACGTGTCTATGTCTTCTGTTAGCACCCTTTGCAAACTACTGTGAGAGGCCTTTCGGCACCATGCAATTCTGCTTAAAGTTGGACCAGCATAACATTCTGTGGTGATTTGCATATGCAGCCCATGATGCTTTGCATTGTGGGGGCATGTGTGATTTTGTATTTTCTTGAAACTTGGCTTCCCAGCCAAATGCCCTTTGGGGTAACCCTTGCCTCAATGTTTACGCACAGAGGTTCTTTGTCTTGCTAAACAGGACCCTATTAGCTGGATTCTGTAGTTACATTTTGGAAAAAGGACCCAGAAATGTGTTTTTCAAACTTTTTAAAAATCTTGTTTCATATGACCTCACAAAACAGGGATAGGGCTATACGAAACGAGATTAAGTTCATACAAAACAAGAATATGGACTTAGTTTTTTTTACATTCTTGTTTTATATGAACCAATCCTGTTTCATGAGAATGACATAATGTCACAAAACAGGATTGGGTCATATGAAACAAGAATTTGGACTTAGTGTTTGTTTTCCCACATTTCAACTACAACAAACCATAACTCTGTCAATATTTGTAGTTAAGGGGCAATCTATATATCAAAGAAATGTCTCAGTGAGTACTACAACACTAACACATAACATCCTCCAAAAGAATTTGGGGGGGCCATGTAAAAACATAAAAATTAAAATCCCCACAGGATAATACTGCAACTTTAACAAACTGCAACTCCATCAGTCTTTGGAGTTAAAGGACACTCTATATATCAATAGAAAGAACTCAATAAGTAATATAACCCTAAGTCTCTAAGAAATAACAACTGAAAATAGACATATGAAAAACATTAAAATTATAAAATGAAAATTCCCATAGCACAACATTGCAAGTTTAACAAAAGCTCAACTCTGTCCTCAAAAAGGAAAAAAACAAATTTACTATGAAGCACATAAATTGCTTTTGTGGAGGAATGGTGGTCCTGTGCTTCCACACCCACATACATGTGTGCATGAATGAGGGCACAGAAGCACACAACCTAGAGGGTACTGTGCGCTTCTGTAATCACATGGATGTGTGAATGACAATCCGATTCTATCTCAAAAAGAAATTCTTTGCAAAGAAATGCATTAATACACCAGTTAGGGTTCAGATTAGTGACAAAAGTAGGGAAATGTGGCGTTAGGATTTCCAACCCTAACTGCCCACCCACAAGCACAAAAAGGAAAACAAAATTACGGTTTTCACTGTTGTCACTCTTGGCGAATCAGGAGTAGGCTGTTCTTTGGGGTTCTCAACTCTAACACTCACCCCATTGTGATAAATAGAGCCCGAGTTCAAGGAAGAACCGAACCCAAACTTCATGTTTTTTACCATAACCGAACCAAACCAGAACCCCCTTTGTAATTAAAGAAATGAACCTGAACCAAACCTGAACCAGCATATTTTGCCATCAAGAACTGATATTGTACCACATCTGCCTCATCTGCTGAAATAGTGATCGCAATATAAACATTGTTACCTGCCCCTTTATATGAGCGCTTTCTATATTGCTAACAAAAAAAGTTTCGATAATAAATCAACTCCCCATAAATTCAAATTACAGTTCACCTCACAGAGCCGATTGTCTTTCCAGTGCATCTGTATATGCATGGCTTTGGTGTGTGTTGTGCCAGCTTGCGATCCCCCCGAGTTACTTAATTTTAAACTCAGTGTCTGTTTCCACAAGCCAGTGTCTGTTTCCACGAGCCAGAAAATGATCCTGCTTCCTCTCCTCTTCTCAGACTCTTGCTCCTCACAGCACAGGAACAACCGCCATCCCACCCTCCCTCAACTGAAGCTATTATTTATTTGTTTAAAACAAACTGCACAAAAAAACTCCTCTGTTCCCTCGCTCTCTCTCATTTAGGACTAGATTCATGGCCACCTGCACTGCTCCCACTGACACAAAACTTGTCTTGCAGCACGCAGCTTGCCATTTTGCGATCCCGCTATATAAACTGAAATCCCTGGCTCTTGTGGAACACCCCTCCTTCATCTAATCCCAGTAATATATTTATTGCAAACCCCTGGGTCAGGTGGCACCTTCCTCTCACCTGGTCCTGCTCTCAATTCTTGTAATGTAGTTACTGTAGTTAGTGTAAGTCACTGGATCTAGTGGCACCTTCTCCTCACCATATCCTGCCTTCAGTCCCAGTAGGTTATGCAGATTGAGAGAAGTTCAAAGCGACTGGTTGAAGCAGGAGTAAGGCATAGTGACGAAGAGAAAAGAGGAGCCAATCAGTGAGAGGGGAAAAGGTACCAGAACAAACAAAGAAACAGGAATTTAAAAAACCCTATCACTCCATCATGTGTGTGCCCCTCTGCTAGTTGTAAAAAAACAAACTGCCCTCTTTTCCTGTTCGTCATCTTCGTAGTTTTTTTTTGGTAAAGTGAAGGAAACATGTATCACTTTCATCAACTACTGAATTGAACTGAACCCGAACTCTAAAAAAAATTAACTCTAAACGAACAGAACGCAAACTCTACTGGGACAAACCAGAACCGCATAAGTAAGCTGAACCCGGGCTGCAGTGATAAAGTCTTCAAATGTACAGAACTGTGTCTCCCCAAATGCTGCCAACAATCTGTACAACCTGCATGAAGAAAACAGATCACATCTGACCTTATTTGTGCATGGAATGGGGTGACTGTTAGAGTTGAGAACCCCAAGGAACAACCCACCTCTGATTTGCCAAGAGTGATGGCAGTGAAAATCATGTTTTGTCCATTTAGTGATTGTGAGTGAGGGTGGGGAGTTAGGGTTGGAAACCCTAACACCACATTTCCCTACTTTTGTCACTTTAATCTGAACCCTAACTGGTGCATTAATGCAGTTTTTTGCAAAGAATATTATTTACATGTGCACCAAAGGCCAAAGTTCTTAAGGTCTGGACTTGTACCAAACAACACTGACTGCATTTTTGTTGTATTAAGCACCAGTTTGTACATCATAAACCATTCAAGTAAATCAAGAAATTCCTTTTGAAGAGTAATATAACCTTTGTTAATATTTTTTTATTGAATGTAAAGAACCATATCATCAGCATATAATATTTGTCGATGAGCGGGTCTTTTGGGGCATCATTAATAAAGAAAAAAGCAATGGCCCTAAGATGGGTCCCTGTGGAGCACCACAGGGAATCGTTAACTTATTTGAAAAAAGAGATCCCAATTTTGCAGTTTGTGTTCTCTTATGCAAATAATCACAAATCCAATTTAAAGAAGACATACCAAATCCAAGTATTTTTAGTTTTTGAAACAAAATATAATAATCAACAAGATCAAATGCCTTGGTCAGGTCCACGGACACCACACCCGTCATCATGCCAGCATCCAGTGCTTCATCTACAGTGTTCATGAATTGGACCAAGACAGTGTCTGTACCATGTCCCCTATGAAAACCACGTTGTTCATTGCACAATAGACTGACCTGTTCAAGACAGTCAGTCAACTGAGCATGAACAATTTTTTTCCTGTATCTTCGAGAGTATTGACAAGATTGATATCAGATGACAGTTATCAACAGAAGAAGTACAACCCTTTTTATGTAAAAGGACCATGTGAGACAATTAAAAAAAATACAAACATGTTGTGATTCAAAAAGACTGATTAAATATCTTTGAAACAGGACATGCAATGACTGGATCTGCCCGTTTCAAAAATCTTGGAGCAAGATTGTCTGCACCAGCTGATTTATAAATTTTTACACCAGTTAATAGTTTAATCACTTGGGAACTTGTAACCCTTTAATGTAAAACTTGGATCAATTTGGAGTAGAAGATTCAATAGATTCAGAAGTTGGGTCATTTTTGAATTCAGATTTTGACCTGTGTTTCCCAGTGTTACAAAAACAGTAATTGGAAATGTTAGCTATGTCTTGTAACTTGAATATACTTGGCCATTCAATTTAATATTTAAATTAGTTTTAACTTTAGATGAACATAACAGATACTTTAAACACCCTCACGTTTTTGGGGATCCAAGAAGTTATACAATTTTTTTTTAATTACTTTCTGCTGTCGGAATAGCTTTTTTTTTTTTTTTTTTACAAATATTATGATACTATCTATAGCTTGTCCAATCATGAGAAGATCTGGTGATTTTAAAAGTTAACCAAGCATTTTTCCTAAGTTTAATAAATTTGAAGAGTTCTCTGTTCATCCATTGAGAATTTTTACCCTTGAACTGAAACACCTCCAACTTAAAGGGACATGTTTCTGTACAATCCTCAAAAATGTGGAACTGAAGAAATCTAATGTGAAATTTACATTTGAAACTGCATCTAAAAAGGACCAATCTATATTGGTCAGGTTCGACCAAAAAAAAAATCAGCTTTAACTAACAAAGCAATTTTGAAATTGTGGGAAAAAAAATGGATCATGTTTTTCTATTCCATCACTGTGGTACTAAAAAGAGTGGTTGCACGGTCATGTATACTATCAGATAAAGTGCCAAAAGTTTTAATTCTCCCAGGGTGGTGAACCAATGCCCATTCCAATAATATATGCTTTTTAGATTTATTGTTCATTATTGTAGGAACGGTCAGTAATTGTTTCAAACCCACATCATCTAGTATATCTCTCAAGTTTGCTGTGCACAATAACAAGTCCAGGTTGAAGTCACCCAAGGCTATGACCTCACCCATCTTCAAATGTGACAGCATAGAAGTCAAATCCCTAAGACCATTGACTCCAGTTCCAGGAGGATTATAGGCACAACATACAAAATGTTTTTTTGGACCAACTATTAACTTAAGAACAAGCCAGTCACAAGAAGTAGTGCTTGTATAGTTAAGTGGAAAATGTGAGCTATCCAAATCATCACAAACATAAAACATAACTCCCTTTCCTCCTTTATTTTACTGGGCCTATCCTTTCTAAACACTGTTACAATTTCACTGTCAAGAATCCCAGGTTTTAACCAGCTTTCACTAATAGCTAATACATGTGGGGTATATGTCTCTAGTAATGCTTCAGTTTTAGACAGTTTAGAAACCAAATTGCAGACATTCACATGCATGAAATGCAATCCCCTTTCCCCACCCAAATACTACCATTTGAAGCACCTGTTGAACAACTGAAAGGGCCAGGATTACACTCAACATCTCCTGATAATATAAAACAAACTCTGGTCAGAGCCAACACAGCAGCGTAAAGCCATTCACACCACTCATGGAGAGCATGGCGCTCATGTAGGAAAGATAGAAACAGAGAAAACTGATGGCAGATAAGAACCACTACCCCATCTAGTCTTCCATTTTTCCATACCTGTAACAGCAGCTGGTGACCCTATTTGGGCATCAGCTTAGCCTCTCCTTCCCACTTCTAGGGTTCCTTTATATCTGTCCCAAGCATGCTTGAATCCCTCTACAGTGTTTGCTCCCACCACCTCTTGGGGCAGGCCATTCCATGTATCCAACGCCCTTTCAGTGAAGAAGAATAGCTTCCTCATAATTCCTTTATCTTTCCCCCCTCCAGTCTCATATTGTGCCCCCTTGTTCTTGTACTCATTCTATACTGAAATATGTCACCTACTTACACCTCATTTATGCCTTTAAGATACTTGAAGGACTCTATCATATCTCCACTTTTTCTTCAGTCCTCCAGTGAATACATATGGAGGTCCCTCAATGTCTCCTCATATGTCTTGTGGTGCAAGCCCTGTACCATCTTAGTTGCCCTTCTCTGAACCACATCCATGCTGTCTACATCTTTGCGAAGATGTGGCTGCAGAACTGAACAAGGTATTCCAGAGGAGACCTCACCAGCATTCTGAATAGTGGTATCACCATGTCCCTTCTTCTGCTTGTGATACACCTCAGTGCACCCCATCATGCCATTGATTCTCCCTATAACCTTTGTGCATTGTTCGGCCACTGTTAGGCCATCCAGGATGATAATCCCCAAGTATCTTTCTTCCCTAGTGACTGCCAACAACCCCCCCCCATCCTGTAGCTCTCTGCAGGGTTTCTGCACTCCAGGTGCATGACTTTGCACTTCTCACATTGAATCTTAGTTGCCACACTTTAGACCATTCTTCCAGCTTTTCTAGGTACCTTATTTTCTCCACCCCATCTGGAGTGTCTACCCTATTGGCTTGCAAATTTTGATGTCATAAGCTAAGAGGTGGCCCTTTCCTTCTATCCCTTCTGTAATGTCACTAATGAAGACAGTGAAAAGGACTGGCCCCAGGACTGATCACTGAGATACCCCACTGGTCACCTCCCTTTCCTCGGACTGGATATCATTAACCACCACCCTCTGCTTCCTATCCTCCAGCCAGTTCCTAACCCAGTTTCTGTGATGAAGTTCTCCTTGAAGATGGAGCTCACAGCAAAGAAGTGTGCCATGTCCAAGATGTCCACTGGAGTTTGCGCATCTGAACTGATGCGAGAGATCCATGGAAATCAGAATCATGAGGTGGCATAATACACTGTTTGTGAATAAAGTTGTTCACCCTGTATTTTTATAGTGTATAGTATTATTTGTTCATTCATTAACCGGGTTGGTGCACTGGTCCAAAGACATTTTTCAGGCATGGCCTGGACCAGACACTGGCACAATCAATGGTAAAATACAATGAATAACAGCAGTGAATCATACATAAGCAAGTTCAGAATCCAGTGCAGTCAGGCAACATACAGAGGTGGATAAATAATAATACAAGCACACAGTGCAAGATACAACAAACAAGGTGGGTATTATACAAGATAAATACATAAATACAGGCACAGTATCAATGTCCTGTAACAATAGGTCATGTTACAGTTATGTGATATATGCACACAGCAGTTCTTTGGCTTTCAGAACGAAACTGTCATATGCAGTCTCTAGAGGTTCCATAATGCTTTTGTACCACAGAAGGGCACAATCACATTCCATGACTTTTGAAGTGTGGTACAACAACATTTTGAAAGGGATAGAATTCTATGCAGAGCAATTCTCGGTTATACACTGTATATCAGTTCTTGGTAGATAAGGATGCCTCTCCCCACCTAGACAGCCTGTTTCCCCTACCTACTGTGATGCAACAGACCCCACTTATTTGCCCACTTTATCATCACTTCACTGCATCAATGTTCCATTATGCACATCTTATACATTCATGAATGCCAGTGTCATTTCCAACCCTACCACCTCTGCTTTGAGGATGTTCAGCGCATTCACCACCCTATTAGAGAAGAAGGAATTTCACACATTTTGCCTAGGTCTGCCCTCCCACAGCTTCATATCATGACCCCTTGTTCTTGAACACCTTTTAATCTGAGTATGCTTCCCTCTTGAACCTTATTTATACCTGTGAGGTATTTGAAAGTCCCTATCTTTTCATATCATACTGTATCATATCATATCCATAGTTGCCTCCAGAGTGTATATAATGAGATACTTTAGTCTCATAATATAATAATAAATTGAAAATAATTATTTTATAACAACTGGTCAGCAATTTTTTATATAGGCTGACCGAGTCATAGTTAGCCATTGTAACCCATGGGTTATAATAGCGAGCACGCGCTGAGTCACTCAAAAAACAGCCACTCCCTGATTGGCTGTTGCTCTACTACTGGGTGGGGTAAACAGTTTCAGAAACATAGTGGCTCCTTATCCCGCATATCAAGGAGCCGCCAGACTGAGAGTCATCATCAGTTTCTCTTTTTTTAACCAGCGCAACATCTACAAACAAAAAAAATCTATCTGGTTGATCCTGTCATTCAGAACCCACAGTGGACAACAACTACCAGCGGGAACTGGGAACGGCTCAGAGGCCGAAGTGCCTGAGGTATTCCTGATTGCGACTGCAATCCAAATGCCCAGCTCTGCAAGTCTGCAAGTGAAAAAATAAATACCAGATTAAATAAAAAAGCTTTACAAGAAAAAAAAAATGCAAAGGAGACAAAGATAGACTGTGTGTGTGTGCGTGTGCCTGTGCGTGTGTGTGACTGACACAAGAGTGAGACTCAGTAATACCAAATGCACTTTGGCAAAAAAAATTGCTGATCAGCAATTATAAACAATAAAAGATGGGGAAGTTGCCTACTGAAATGCAATGGTCGCTCTCGGTGTGGGATGCTTCAATTACCCCTTCAGGCCTCAACCTCAGGGTTTATGTAGCATTCCACACCTCGGATGACCATTAAATTTTCATGACGCACACTTTCCCATTCTTTATTCTATATGTTACAATCACTGCACCATTTTTTTAATCTTAAAAGATTTTATAATGATTTTTCAACAATGGAACATACATGAAGCAGAGATGACTTGGCATCAAATACGGTAGGTAACAGTTGTACACTTAACTTTTGCTTATAGGATACACTGTTTGCAAATATAGGCATGCACTGAAGGAATTTAACACTAAATAGAACTCTACATTGGGATGATTAGTCCCTTTCTATATTAACCACAACAAGTAAGAACATCAACCATTGCATGGTGAACTATGCCCGCTAGCTCTGAGTCAATAAAGGAGTATGCAGCCTGGGTATACATCAGCCTGGAAGCGGTGTGGGCTCATCTTGTTGAACCTTTATAGAAGGGAACTGAGCAAAATCCTGAATATTACCAGCCATTGCTAACCCGTTTGGTGTGTGTGTGTGGGGGGGGGGATGAACCTGTATTATTAAGAGTGACTCCTTTCTAAGACCTTTCAGCCTATAAGGACCGAAGTGAACCAGTTTGGGTGGGAGCTTAATGTGGAGTAAGAGTGCTGTCTGGGTCAGAAGGGTGGGCTGGGGGTACAGCATAGCTGTAATCTGAGATAAAGGCCCCATTTCTTCTTGTAAACCTGTGTGTGGTTGGCGGTGGTGTATGTCAACCATTTGAAACGTGCTAAGCCACTATGCTTTGCCATGTTAGAAGAGGAGGTGGATTCTGGCACCACTTCATTAGGATAGCCCTTTTGGCTTCGAGTAGCACCTGGAGAAGCCATTTTTTGGATTGGTTGGAACAGCTTGACACCTTTGAGGTATTGCCCAAGAGGCTAAAGGTTGGGGCAGCAGAGCCTTTTGTTTGCAGGATCTTGGAGTAGTCCAAAATTACTCCTGTCCAGAAGGGCACCTGTATGGGACACTGCCATAGTATGTGCAGCAGATTGCCTGTGGGGCCTGCCACCTCTAGCATGAGGAATGGGGGCTGAGTCCTATTTTCTGGAGTGTGTCCGGGGTACGGTACCATGCCAGCAGTACCTTAAGGCAGTGGCTGTCAACCAGGGGTCCACGGCCCAGAGGGGGTTGCGAGCGCCTGCCAGGGGGTCTGTGAAGCAGTCTGTGAAAATCGTAGCACGGTACAGTTTTGCAGTAAAATGAATGCCCAAATCGCAACCGCGAGTAAACTGTACAGATTTCCCCATTAAAACACTTCATCAGTAACACATTGCAAACACACTATGTTTTCAATAAGTAATTGCTTGCCCGATTTTGACTTTTCAAGAAACAAGTTGTTGCTGTAATTAAATAGACTAGCTCCATGGAACCTAGTAGGGTGGTAATTGCTTTTAATACTGCTGACTTTTAATGTTATTAACTTAAATTAGCAGCACTTCACACTTACACTCTGTTAACATGAACTGATAATTACTCCCCAGTTGTTTTCAATGTAAAATTACTTGCCAAATCCATTTGTAGCTGCTGGGTTTGTTTCCATGTTCAGTCTCTCCTTGCTGACCGTTCGCTGCTCTCTCACTACAGTCTCTCGGTTCACTGCACCGGACCAGTCTCTGCACTCCTCGATACTGACAGAGCATATTTGGCTTGGCTTGGCTTGGTAAGCAGTTATTCTGCTAAAACTTTTTATGATTCAATATGTGATAGGGGTGGTGTTCCTCTTAAACATGTTCATCACTTCAGATATCTCGGAATCACTCTTGACAGCTCGCTCTCATACACCTTCCACATAGACATCACAGCTAAAGCAATCAACAAACACTTATGGCTACTTTATCGCCATAGGCAGAGCCTGACCCCTGAAGCCCTCAGCATAGCAGTCCACAGTTCAGTGAGTTCCCTAGTGGACTATGGACTGCCAATATATGGCTCTGCCACAGATACTGCCCTCCGACATATAAAAACTGCCCTTAACAATGCCTGCAGGCACACCTTAGGGGCACACCAACTAACCCACACCTGCGATCTCTATGCAAAGACTCACTGGCTAATGCTCTTTGGTCACTTAAAATATCACTCTTGCCTCCTGGCTAAAAAGATCTGCCTTGGTCAGCTCCTGACTGGGGTCCAACAACTCCTAGTTCCCAGCACTAATCCCAGGCCCACCCGAAATTCAGAACTGCAGTCCTTCCTGACTCTAAAGTGTCAGACATCTCAAGGACATAGATCCTTTGCCTATCGGGCACCATTGTGGTTCAACTCCCTGCATGAGAACATTATTAGCCTGCCCACTCTGGGGACCTTCAAAAAGAACCTAAAGAACCATTTAATACAGGAATCTCAATGTGTCTGCCATCTCTAGCACCTAGCAAAGGCATCTCCTACCATCTGCCCTTCTGCCAAACAGATCTCTCTCTCTCGGACACCCTGCACGTGGGGCTCAACCCCCAGCCCGCCTCTCCAGCACTTCTATGCGCTAACCCCCTCGTGTTGCTGACAACTAACAGGCTCCCTGTTGGGCACAGTTATTTGGTTTGTTTAGTCTGTTCCTGTATGTATCTGACTGTGTTTACTTATTCCAGTTTTAGTTTTTGCTGTATTTTTTGCATTCCTTTGTTTAAAGACCAAATGTACCTAAATGTTCTCATTCCAATTCTGTTGCCTTGCTTGTCTCAGTCCTCTGTATAATCGCCTACTTGTTCTAAATGTACTAACATGGAACCTATGTAAAGAGCTCTGGGCTCAAATGGTTAATCTGAGATCTGAAATAAATAAAATAAATAAATAAATAAATGATCCTATGAGCTGATTTTGTGATTCAATTTGTGATTATATAAGCAGGTTATGCTTACCATTAGTCATGCAGTGGCAGATAATAATGTATTTTGATGTTTGTACTTATTGCTGAGTTTCTCAGTTAGGTCCGCCCCCACCCCAAGAAGGCATGGAGTGTTAAGCTACTGTGGTGAAGTACAATAAGATAATCATACATTTAAATCTGTGATTTTATATTGTTCACCCCCCCCAGCACCAAGCAGCTTAATAAATTTCACATAATGTTGCTTATCATTAGTCATGCAGTGGCAGTTACTAATGTCTTTGGAGTGTTAAGCTAGTATGGAGCAGTACAATCAGATGATCATACATTTAAATCTGTTATTGCTCAGTTAGGTCCACCCCCTATAGAATGTTAAGCTACTGAGTGTACGCGGTACTAAATGTGGAACTATATATACAGACTTTGGGTAGGGGTTCCCCGACATAGCTGACAGGTGGCCAGGGGGTCCCTGGACTGCAAACGGTTGACAACCACTACCTTAAGTGGTATAAGCTGGTCCTAGAGTCCCTGTAGACCAGATGGGCATCCTTGAGGTATTGCCACCCTTCAGTGTCTGTCTGTTATCTTTATTTAGGTCCTGCCCCATTGCACCTTACACTTAAATGTGGTATCGGTTAGAGAGTCCCTAAGCATACCATACATCTTGCCTGCTGTGCCCTTTACTTCGCCTTGTTTATGCATGGTGGTCAGCTGTTTCCACCCATCTCCCATAGGTGCTGTGGTTCTGCGGTCTTGGATGCATCCCGGATCTGAAGAAATCTCCAGAAGTCTGTTATGGCTAGTAGATACTGCACCTGCATTTGCAGGAAGGACATCATGGCTTCAGAGTCCCGTGCATAAAGATCTGTTATCATACAGATGCCCGCCTGCTGCCAAGAGTGCCAGTTGATAGTTTGTCCCCCCACTAGCACATCTGAGTTGCCCCATAAGGGGCTGTACTGTGCAGGTGGTGCCCATAAGGGGGCTGGATACTTAGTGAGATGTTTTCACCTGTGCCAGGCTTCTCTTGTCTCTCGGATAACAGGAGGAAGGTGGCCCTTTGGGTGTCCCCCTTTGCTCAGCAGGTTCCCCAGCCATTTGGATTCTGATAGATCCATTTTCAGATTCACCCATACAGGGGTATTTGGGGTTTGGGGAGAAACCATCTGATTGCTTGTGCAGCCCTATATGCTAGTAAATATCCCTGCAGCCAGGGGAGACCCATTCCCCCCAGACCAGTGCACCCGTAAGCTAGTTTTTCCAAATCTTGGGGCTTTGCCTTACCAGATGAACCCTGCTATAACCTTGTTGATTTTCAGAAGTGAGTTTGGTTGTGTAGGGATTGGTAGGTTGCACATAAGGTATGCTATCTTAGGCAGCACAAACGTGTGTACAGCATCCACCCTGCCCTTCAGGGCTAGGTGTAGCTTAGTCCATCTTTGTGTTTCTGCTCTGATGGAGGCTGTGATGGGTGTATAGTTTGCTTCAACCAAGTTCCTCCATTATGTGATAATTTTTATCCACAGGTATGTAAAAACCTTGGGGCGCCCATACCACTGGCATGCCCTGTAGGCATTCCCTCAATGCAGGGCAAGTTTAGTGGCGACAGCGTGCCACCACACCATTTTAGTTGCCCTCCACTAGACTGCCTGTAACCTGTGCATGTCCATTCAGAGATCTGGTCTCCAGAACTGGACACAGTACACTAGTTGAGAATTCATCAATTACTTAATTTTACAGTGGTGTAAACGCCTCATACTTCTTGCTGCTGATACCTGTGCACAGCAACATCCCACTGGCACTCCCATCTGCTTTGTCACACTGCTTGGCTTCTTTTAGGTCATCAGAAATGACAGTCCCCAATTTTCTTACCTCTTTTGTGCTCACCATTGCAGTACCTCTTCATGTACTCCACCCCCTTGATTTCTATGCACCAAGTACTTGATTTCTCATTTATTCACAAAGAATGTATGGTGTACTGCAGAGTGTTGTTCTGTGTAGAATTCCATGCCTTTTAGTATGCTGTTGTACCACAGTTCAAAGGTCATGAAATGTGATTGAACCCTTTTGTGTTACATCATCATTCTGAAAGCTAAAGAGACCGCACATCTCAGTTTAATTCTGAAAGCAACATAATGGCCACATGCACATTTAACTCAGTACTATATACATTAAATAAAATACAGGATGAGCAACTTTATTCACAACCTGTGTGTTCTGCATACTCGGGGTTCTGATTCCCACTGACATCTCAAGCTTCACTTTCGAGATTAAAGGGAATCAGAACCCATCTATGGCAGAACACAGTGGCTGTGCATAGTTGCCCATCCAGTATTCTCCATTTAATGACACACACTGGACCACTCCTCAAGCTTAAGTAGTTCTGTCTTCATTGTTCCATTCAGTTTTCCAGCCCCCCCCGGTAGTGCCTGTCCTGTGACAGATCTTTGTCTCAACTAAAAAAAGCATGTCTTACCTTCTAACCCCTCTTTATTATCAAAAGTGATGTCAATAAAGAGTACAGGCCAAAGTACTGATCCCTGTGGCGCACCACTGGTCACTCCCCCAATGCCACGTAATGCCATTTACAACCATCCATTGATGCCAACTCCCCAACAAATTCTCTACCCAGTTTAACATTTTAGTACACACTCCCAGGTTGCCCAGCTTCTTTACTATTCTGCTATGTGGAAAGGTATTGCGGGCCTTACTGAAATCCAGGTAATCCACATCCACCACTCCACCCTGATTAATATCCCTCATCAGCCTTCAAAGAAAACTGATAGATTACTTTGATATCAGCTCCCCTGTCCCCCCAGGGGAATCCATGCAACCACAGATACCGTAAGCCACAGGATTCAAAATATTCCACAATCCTTTCCCTCAACAGTGTCTCCATTACTTTCACCTCCACCAAATTCAGGTTGATGGGCCTGTAGTTGTCAGCTTACTGCCTCCTGCAAGCCTCCTTCCTGCTTCCACCTTTGTACAAAAGATCCCGTGGTGAGGGTACAGCCCTGCAATAGTGCTAGCTCACTTGTTGCCTGATGTTGCAAGCATTATGCAGGAAGGCAGTGGTGCACAGCATTGCAAATGTGAGAAAGAATGCACTTGAACATAGGGTCCCTCACAATGGGCCACTTTTATCACATTCACTTGGCACAGTAACCTAGAATAGAATTCCCGGCTTTGAACATTTAGATTATTTTATGCTCTAACACGGTACCTCACAACAATATATAACTGGTATTCCCATACATACTGATTTAATGTGAAAACATTTTTTCCCCTGACATGTTATAGATTGCAGTATGATTCTGTTAGATCACCCCAAGAAAGTCTGACCAAATGTCCAAGCAGTGTACCACACTTTCAATAAAAAAATATTTTCTATCACCACCCATTAAGTTGCACACTTTCAGCATAACTGTAAGTTGTCCTTTGATTGTGTGTCTACACACACACACACACATGCACACACACTGTGTCTCTCAGCCCTAACACAGTGCATGTATGAAACTAATGTTTAACCTGGTGCCTCACTTTCCTATTTGTAGCTAGCAGCAGATGTTTTGAAGGAGAAGACTCCTGTTTATTTATGAACTGGATATTTCTGACATAGTTTTCATACATTACATAAGTTAATTCAAGTATGTCAATAAGAGGTCAGTCATTTTTTTGTTGCAACACACAGCAACATTCTGAGGCAGTAACACAAGCTTGCTTGTAACTGTTCAAGCCAATCTCATTGCATATGCAAATGAGGCACTTGTAATACAACCCCCCTTATTCTTGGATAGTACTCAGAATTTTTACTCAGAAGCTCTGAAAGCATAAGATTTTCAATGTTCTTTTGTCTATAATATTTTCAATGCTTCCTATTTGTAGTTTATGTTGTTTTCAAAGGCTTAAAACAGTCCTGTTTCACCACTCAGACAGTGTTTAGTACTAATAGCCTTTATCTGTGCAAAGTGTATTTTTTACATTTCAAATGCTCTTAAACCACTGTTGCTGACTGGAAATACCATGACAGCAAATGACTATGATATGGGGGAAATGAAGTAAGCAACCTCCCCCACATTCCTTTGCAAATTAACCCATTCACCACTGACTTTAGATACATTCTTGAAGGGCTTGACAGAGCAGCACAGAAGGGAGCATGCACCACACACGAAGTGCAACCAATTGTGAACAAAGCAGAGCACAGGTCTGGGGAACAACATGGCAGGCATACAAATGTAAACAAAAACAAAGAAGAAACTGGGCTCAAATGCTGCACTGCACAACAGAATTTCAAACAGCTGCATGCTCAGTAGATCAGAAGAAAGACATCTATGTGGTAATGACCTTTTTATGTAGTACTGCTGCTTTAAGAGGCAGAGATTTGTGCCTCAGCACCAGTCGAAACACCAAGTGTAGGACAACTACCTCACATTCCTGTCACATGCTACCACACTCATTTTTCTCTCCTACATCATGGCACTACGTCAGCATGGCTCCGCCCATGCTGCTGTAAAAAAAGAGAAATCTCATGCAGTGCAAATTACCTTTAAAGCAACACTCATAAAATTATATGATTTGGCCGGCCCGGTGGTGCTGAGGGCTGAGGTGCTGGATGCCACACCTCGCGCCATGCCGGCGACCCATGTTCGGAAGCAAGTGCGGGTCGCTGGGGGCTGGCAGGGGAGGAGAGGGATTGAGCGTCCGACGGATGGCTCTCCCTCTCCGGGAAGGGAGGTTCACAATGGTTGGCATCTGACTGCCCCCTGGTGGAGGCTTGGGGTCAGGGACGCACTCCATACAATGAGGTTGAGTCGGGGGCAGACGCCGGGATGGGTACGCGTGCGGATGCATGCACGCTCACGCCCAATGGTGTCATTGCACGCCTCCGACTCAGGGGAACAGAACAGGGAAACGGTGGCACCTACTATGGTTTGATGGCCGTCCACGAGTGTTCACTGGGCGCTGGCACCCGAACTGGATCCGTTGTGGTGGGGAGTTAGGGGGCTCCCTGCTGCCCCGCTGCAGAGGATAAGCCGCAGGGGTTACTGGGTGCCAGTGGTCCCGATCAAGATGGACAGCGGCCGGATCCCCCAATGGTAGGATGTGAGGCTACAGGGATGCGTCAAGGTGGCCACAGGAGGATAAATACCACAGCAAAAAAAAATGATACGATTTCCATCCATAGCTATGGGTAATTAAGCCTAAATAAGGCCTGCTGTCAAGATTTACTGAACTATGAACCATATGGTCGCTTGGTAAATTATGGTTTCCTTCAGAAGTGTTAATGCCTAAAGAGATATTTGTATCAAGACTAACAAACACTAAACAATATAATAGACCCCCATATAAGCTCTAAAACTCCATTTAAAAAAAAAGTCAAATGAAAAATATAACAATTACACTAAAAACTGAAAAAAAGTTTAAAGGCACACATTGACCAAGTTTTTATTATGTTATTTACATCTTTCCCTCTGTCCCTCATCCTTGGTGTTACTACCGGTACACCCTTCCCCCAACTGGGAGGGTGGGGGGTGGTGGCTGTATTTACACCCAATGCAAAAGCCACTCCTTGACCTGCAAGCACGGGGAGTGGGAAAGTGTGGCAGTCTACACCCAGCCGAGCACCTCACCTCAACAAGACACTTGGTCCCCAGCAAACACCACTGTGGGAAGCCGGGACATGTCTGACAGGGGGCAGTGCATGTGCTGCTACCACACTACGAGGCTAGTCCCACTACATATTTAGTTTGCTTGCATCCTGGGCAACTGGTAGTCTAGACAACCACTTTATAAAGCTTTTAGAAGGCCCTGGTCAAGCCCCAGCTACAGTACTTTGTGCAGTTGCGGGCTCACCAATACAACAAGCATTGGTCAATGCCTTAATGTTTTTTTCCAAGTTTTATTAGTGAAACTATTATGGTTAGTTAGTGATGGGGAGTGAAAAATGTACCAATGATTTCAATACTGATAGTGCAGAGACTGTAATCAAACAAGCACAGCATCCAAAATGTAATAGTAACTACAATACTGGTAGTGCAAGAATGGTATGCACACAAACACAGCACTCAATATATACCAATAAGCAGGCGGAAGGAGGTGGTATTGCCGCTGTATTGCTTGCTGACAAGACCCACCCTGGAATACTGTGCCCAGTTCTGAAGGCCGCATCTCAGAAAGGACACAGACAGGGTGGAGACAATCCAGAGGAGGGCAACTAAAATGGTGCAGGATTTGAATCAAAATCCCTAGGAGGAGAGACTGAGGGATCTCAACATGTACACCCTGGAAGAGAGGAAAGCAAGAAGAGACATGATAGAGACATACAAGTATCTCACGGGGCTGAACAGGGTGCAGGAGGGGAGTCTCTTTCAAAGGAGAAAGTGCACCAGGACCAGAGGGCACGCAATGAAACTTGGAGGGGTGGGGGGAGTTTAAGAGGGATGAGAGCAAGTACTACTTCACTGAAAGAGTGGTGAAAACCTGGCTGGAACAGACTGCCAGTGGAGTGGTGCAGGTGAAAACAGGAGGGAGATTCAAGCATGCATGGGATAGACATTGGTGAATATTAGTAAATAGGCAGGGAAGAAGGAAGGTCACCGGAGACTAGTTAGGGTCTACGGAGACAGACTAGGCAGGCACCATCTGGGTAGACTGGGTCAGCCAAGTGGTCCTTTTCTGTTGACAGATTCTGTTTCTAATGAGTTTAGGACCGGTAGTGCAGGGACTGTATGCATATACAGCAGTTAATATAGTGCACTCTACTTGTAATGGACAGTGTTATAAAACACAATCAGTTATAGTGGACAAAAAGTGATTTCCCATTTTAAATGTATCAAATACAATACTTTTTCACTGGGTACAATGAACAAACTTTGCTTATAATGGACACTATAAAGCTTTTACATGTATTTTTAGTGTTTTTTAGGTGGGTGGGTAGAAGAGTTGGTAAGAACAGAACTGGGATAGAGGAGCTATAGAGATTCCATTTTTCACAAAATAATTCTCCACAACACACATAAACTTTTATTAGTTAATTAATTACACTAAAGGAAAATGGGTTTATATTTCAATAAAACACAGTAACACTTGTCTTTGTTCTAACTGTCCTGGAATCCCAACATCTAGTCACTGGAGTTACTTTTTGCTTATTACCTTCGGCAGTAAACTTTCTTAAACAAAATCATGCTCCCATACAGTTAAATGACTTCAAAAACACATATAATATAGAAACATATATGCTAGGCAGTATTTTGAGTAGTCCATTAAGTTTTGTCATGGATTCTCATTTACTCTGAGCCCACTTACACACATAGACACACCTAACACATAAGCTTCTCCTCCTCCTCTGGATATAATGGACAAAAGTTGTATTCACAGATGCATCCACTATAACAGGCTTGCACTGCATACTCCAAAGAGTTTGAAACTGGAAGGATATGGACTGTATCCAGAGAAAAACAGCAGCCAGTATGTACCAATGAGTTTGATAATGGTAATGCAGGGACTGTATCAAATGTGGTGACACCAGAGGGCAAGAGAGGGGAGAAGTTAGCATGAAGTCTTGTGATGGAGACTCTATGGTTAGAATGGTTAGAGAGGTGGAGATGTTGGTACAGAAGGATGGTAAGGGAAAAGAGGTGGTCACATGCCTGCCTGGAGCACCAGCCACCCAAGACTGAGAGAGAGGACCGGAAGGATAGTTGAGAAGAGGGGGAGTGGTACACCATGGTACCAACGGTCTGGTGAACTGGCCTGTTGATATGGTGAAGAGGGACTTCCAGAGGCTGGGGGACAGATTGAGGGAGTGCTTGCCTTCCTAAGCCTTTTCTGAGGTCCTCCTTGTCTAGGTGGGGAAAAGGGGAAGGATAGAGTAAGCGAGGTTGACACCATGGAGTTCCATGGATGGCTGAAAGGGTGGTGTTGAGAAAAGGGGCACCACTTCATAGGGTGTTGGGGGGCTTCTGGGACAGAAGGCTCTTCAGACATGCTGGTCATCACCTGAAAAGAGAAGGGACTAATGCATTAGGGCTGAAGTTTGACATCCGCATTGGCAGACATTTGAACTAGCTGCTGGAAAGGCTGGGGCTTGGGATTCTAGAGTTGAGGTTGGTGCACTGGAGAACCTAGAAAGGACTTCACTGGGAATGGGGCACAGCATTCAAGGAATTGTACAACGGAGGAACAAGTCCGTGAGACTGGATAAGGTAAACCCAATAAACATGAAAAAAGATTAAACACAAGAAACCAAAGATATTACAGAAGGGTGATGGGCAGAGTGAATGAGAACCAACAAAGGTACAAATGCATGCTGCAGGGTGGTATGCCTCAATGCTAGGAGTCTGTGTAATAAGATTAATGAGCTCCAGCCTTCAGTGGCAGATTCTGGACTAAATCTGTTGGCCATTACAGAAGCTTGGGCCAATGAGAACAATGACTGGGAAAAAGTTATCCTGGGAGTCACTGTATATAGGTGTGATAGAAGGAGGGGTAGAGGTGGTGATGTGGCCATGGACATCAGAAAAGGGACTTAGGCAATAGAGGATGCTACTGCAACCCCTAGGTTGCGCTATCCCAAGGACTACTATCCCTGCTTGCTTGGCTAGTAGCAGGTTAAGGGGCCTGAGTTCTGAAACGGGTGCCTCCACCCGGAGGTCAGGGTTGGTAGTGGTCAAGCTAACCTGGGCACAGCCTTCTGGGACACTATAACCCCCCCTTTCCCCTCTAGTGGTCTGAACACTGTACAATAATCACTTTCACAATACCCCTGGTACACCACACAAGTACCCACACTGTTTGCATTTACCACCAGGGCTGGTTCCTCTGGCTCGACCCTGGGGACCCCTGTAAAACAAGGTTATGCACAGCAAATAGCAACAGTACAGTACTTTGAGCACAAACTGGAACCACAGTCAGATTACATGCAGAAAAAGTTAGATCTGATTTATTCAGGGGACTTGAAAAAGGAAGGGGCAAAATCAGGTTAATTAGCGTAAAGGTTATATCAATCAAGCAGTTATGCATGCACTTTGAGTCCCCTCACATACCTCACACCTCTGGGTACCCAGGTGGAGAAAAGATGGGCTAGCCAGGACTGTTGCCCAGGGTTGCAACTGGTTGGGGCCCTGTGATGAAAAACACAACATGCACAGTACACAATATCTGTAATCCGGAGCCAGAGGGCTCAGTTCGTAAAGGAAAAGAAACAACAAGATAATCAGATGACACACTCAGATTAATCTGTTGTCGTAGGGAGCTACCCTGGTATTTACTCACGATACCCAAGACTGGATGAAAATCGAGACTGCAGGTGGTTGATCTGGAATGCCAGGAGAAGCAGGACCCACACGAGTTGCAGAGGTGTTGTTCCTGTTCAAGCGTGGAGCAGGGGCTGATCCCCAGGCAGGTCTCTCGTCGATGGCTTCTCTCTGCAGTGGTTAGTCTGGCTGGGCCAGTCTGGCAAGGCCCAGACTGCATGGAGACAAATTTGGATGCAGTCCGTTTTGGGCTGGATACAGCTTCCAGCAAGCAGAACACAGTTCACATAGTGGGGAACTAACTCACAACCCACTAGCAACTTATAGCACATTTACATGTACGGGAATTCTACTGCACCAGGCAAAGTGCTCCCCGGTCACAATCGCAAAGTCTCTGCACACACCGGGAGCTTATGGGGTAGCTGAAACTCCTGACATGCCGATCGCATTCAGCAAAATCTTCGGTCATCTTCAGGTTGAGCCTGGCCCACTTCAGTAGCTTACTTTAGTCACACAAACTTGGATTTAGTCCAAAATAATTCTCTTCTCTCCCTCTCAGGAGCAACTGGCAGACATGCAAGCCAAAAACTCAACCTTTTCACAGTTTTCCCATGCGAATCCACTCAGGATTGCTGCCCAAAATACACTTGAACTCTTCTCATTTCACTTCTCAGCTCAGAACTAACTGAAAACTGCCAGCAGCCCGGGACTTCCCCAAAATCCAAAACATTCGTTTGGCTGATTTGGCTGTCAGTCAAAGCAAGAGCTCCCCCTTAAGTTGCAAAAAAGGTGCAAAAAGTTCAAAACTACAGTTCCTACAGATTTTGACTTCAGACAGCTCCTGTAGTCCGGCTACATTTTAGGTCCCACCAGAACTGATTGGTCCAATTTGCAGTCCAGGACCAAGATAGTAGAGACAAACAAAACAGACCTTGCTACAAAGAAAGCAGATTAGACAAATTACATTATCATTAAAACTCTAAATGATTTTCAGCTAATAGTTACATCTTTCAACAGAGTTCCCTCTCAGATTACTTAGGTTGCAATCAGGCAGCTCTTAAAGAGACAGTACACAGAGGCTATACAGGCTCCGGTAATCACATTTAAACTGCTAAAACGCAGGACACCAGCCTGGCAGTGAGCATTTAGGCAAGCTCAAGGAAGACTTTTTGGGAACCCCCATTTTTAGGGGGGTTACACCCTTTCCTGCCTGGGAAAACTTGGCATCCGCGTCAAGTCTGTACCATCATAACATTGAAAATGCAACATATACAAGGCATTTATACCATTAGTATGCTATACAAGTACTATCTGATTCATCAATTGGCATAACTTGTCACTTTACTATACATTTCAATGTACTTCACTATATCATTTCCATTCTGACAATACATTATGCATATTTCACACAGGTAAATTGAACATTACTATACAGACTCATGTAATAACTTCTTGTACTTTAAACAATGCAAGAGGGAGCCCTTCCCTATCAGCTAACTTGGGGCTGGATGGGGCAGGGGCACCATGGTGAGAGGGCAAAACAAGTAACCTGGAATGGGCCGTCAAGCTCAATTTGGGCTGTGAGCTCTGAGAGACATAATCACCTTTGTGGACTACATTGAGAGGCAGATCCACTGGCCTCCAGGGGGAATTGTAACTGAAGCGCACCACTGGCTTGACAGCTCGGCCAGTCTTTCTGGGGTGAACAACCACAATCTCTGTACTTTCAGCAATGGTCTTGGAGCTTTCATCACTTGTGAGGGTGTTTCTGCATGAAGGGGAATGTCCAAGCTGGGAGCACTGTCATCCCCTTGCTCTGTAGTCTCTGTTTCTACAACACTTGGCTCATTTTGAAGACACACTGGCACTGAAGGAGGGTCGTCAGCACTCTTACAGTGTTCCTCAAGTTCTGGCATGTCACCAGAAAGACTCATACCATCAGCCTCTCCTTCAGGCAAATCATACAGTTCCATGATGCACAAAGACTCAGCATCCTCAGACGTGATACTTTGCACTTCACTTTCAGGGAGTATTGGCTCCAAGGATAATGCCAGGGGGTTAGGCAGTCCAGAAGGCCCAGCTTCATCCCCATAATTCAATATAGGATTTCCACGAAATAACTGACTCAGTTCGTATGAGGGGTAATAGGCATTATCACACTCACTGTCATCCGAGTTAGACTGGCAGTCACTATCATTCTGGGCCTGCTGCGGGGGAAGTCTTAAATCGGCAACCACGGGGGCAGGCTGACTCTGTTTCTTTCTTGCAGCAGCATGAGTCACTGGTCAAGGGGAATCAATCTCGGCGGGTTCAGCCTCAATTATAATTTGACCAATAGTAGCAAGTGGTTATGGTGCATGTTCTTGACAGCTTTGGAGTTATTCTCTGCAGCACTTTGTACACTGGCAAATCATCCAACTTTCTGACTATGACATGGGGAAGATGGTGCCATCGATGAGCAATTTTATGTTTACCATGCAATCCTAAATTTTGCAACACACAGTCTCCAGGCCTAAGTTCTTGAGCCTTTACTTTTCTATAATGTCTCTCTTTGTTGGCTAGATTTCTTTTGGCGGCCATTGTCTGGGCCAGTTGATAGGCATGGTTCAATTGAGCTTTCAGTTTTTGTACACATTGCAGGTGATCTTCGGCTCGGACCCCGTTGGGAGAAACCCCAAAACAGACATTAACAGGCAACCGGGCCTCTCTTCCAAACATGAGGCGGTAGAAAGAGAACCCGGTAGCATCATTCTTTTTGCAATTGTATCGTGTACTTAGGTGCTAATCTGCTGGCTCCACTATGCTTATCTTTTGGGTGGAAGGTGTCTAGCATGTCTAGTAGGTGCGTGTTAAAGCATTCTGGTTGAGGATCCCCTGCGGGTGATAAGGGGTGGTTCTTGACTTTCACACCCCCCATAGAGAGAGCATTTCTTTGATTAGCCGACTCTCAAAGTCCCGGCCCTGATTAGAGTGAATGCACTGGGGGGCACCATAGTGGATGAAGAAATTTTCCACTAGCACCTTGGCCACGGTAGATGCTTTTTGATCTTTGGTGGAAAAGCTTGTGCATAACGTGTGAAATGGTCCATAACCACTAACACATTGCCAATGTTTTGCTGATCAGGCTCTAAACTCAAGAAGTCTATGCAGACTAGTTCCATTGGGGTGCTGGTAGTAATGTTGACAGGGGGGGCAGCCCTCTGAGGCAGGGCTTTTCTCTGTAGGCAGCGACTACAAGTCCATACATTGTGCTCAACATCAGCCCCCGTCTTGGACCACCAGAATCAAGATCGTACTAGGTCAAGGGTCCGATCGATACAGAGGTGGCCCATATGATTGTGGAGGGACCTCAGTACCAAATCTTTGAAGGCTGTGGGCAGGACCAATTGTTGCTTGTCTATTTGGCCACCCTGATCTACAGTCTCTCTATACAACAACTGATTAAGCAGCTTCAACCTGGGGCCTTCTTTAAACAATAAAGTGGTTCGCAGATCAGAGGAATGCAACTTGGACACATCTTTTCCTGCACGAAGGGCATCAAGTGCTGGCTGAATCATAGGATCTTGGGATTGAGCCCACTGAATGCCGTCATTGTCAAACTGAGGTAGTGCACTAATATCTAGAGCAGAGAAGTGGCAATATGCAGCCAGTATGCAGGTGTCATAGGGGCCCAAACAATCTACTAAGCAGTCCGCTGTGTCCGTAGACATCTGTTCATTTCTATCAAACTTTTGGAACAATGCTCGGATGTCAGGTTCAGACAGCCTGACCCAGTCACTCTTGGAAATGGGCCTCTGAGATAGGGTGTCAGCATTGATATGATTCAGGCCTGGTCTGTATTCGACAGCATAATCATATGTTGACAATGTAGAAAGCCACTGGTGCCCCGGGGCTTCTAACTTAGCTGAAGTCTGTACATAGGTCAACGAGTTATTGTCAGTCCTCACCAATATTTTTGCCCCACAGAGGTAATCATGATACTGGTTGACAATGTCCCATTTTAACGCAAGGAACGCCAACTTGTGCACAGCGTAGTTTCGCCTGATGGGTCAAGCTCCTACTGGCGAATGCCACTGGTCTCAAACCATCCTTATGGTCTTGATACAGTACAGCTCCTAGACCCTGCAGACTAGCGTCAGTATGCAGCAGATAGGGTTTGGTGGGATCAGCATAAGCGAGGATGGGGGCGTGGGTGAGCTGGTATATGACTTTGTGAAAAGCTGCTTCACAGTCAGGCGTCCAACGGGACCTGAAAAGTTCACCTGGGCGGCAATATGCTTTGTCTGGTTCTTTGACGGACCCTTTTTTGTATTTCCGATTGATAGGAGGGTAACCCTGGGTAAGATTCAAGAGTGGACGAATCGCTCTGGAATAGTCCTTTATGAACCGACAGTAGTAGCCACAGAATCCCAGGAAACATTGTAGTTCTTTCAAATTGTGGGTCTGGGTCCAAGTAGTCAAGGATTCAACTTTACTAGGATCAGTCTTTAACCCTTCTGTACACACTGTGTGCCCCGCATACTTCACAGAGGTTTGGAAAAACTGGCACTTGTCGATGGACAGCTTGAGGCTGAAATCTTAAAGTCGGTCTAGTACTTTGAACAGTCAACTCTCATGTTCCTCTAGGGAGCTTCCGAACACAATGACATTGTCCAAGTACACCAGCCATTCTAGCAAATTCATGTCTCCCACTGCTCGCTCCATCAGTCGCTGGAAGGTGGCTGAGCGCCCATATCTCCTGTGGCATTCTCAGAATTCATAGAACCCAAAGGACAGATGAAGGCTGTCTTCTCATGGTCCTCCGGGGCCATCGGAATCTGGTAGTATCCACTGCGAAGATCCAACCGAGAACCATTTGCTCCCATTCGAACAATCCAGAGCATCTTGTATATGGGGCATGGTGTATTGATCGGGGGTGGCTCGCCAATTCAGAGTTCGATAATCAACACACATTCTCACAGACCCATTCTTCTTGCGCACAACCACAATGGGAGAAGCATATGGGCTCCTGGATTCTTGTATCACACCAGCAGTGAGCATTGGATAAGGCAATGGGACCTGATGGCATACATCCCAGGGTACTTAAGGAGCTAAAGGTGGAACTAGCAGAGCCATTAGCAGAACTGTTTAGTGAGTCTCTGAGCACAGGAGAGGTCCCAGAAGACTGGAGAAGGGCTCATGTGATCCCGCTCCACAATAGTGGTAGCAGAGAGGAGGTGGGGAACTACAGACCAGTCAGTCTTACCTCAGTAGTGGGCAAGATTATGGAGGCATTCCTTAAGGAAAGAATAGTGCAACACCTGGAATCCATAGGGCACAGGATCCAAGACAGCATGGGTTTACAAAAAGAAGGTCCTGTCAAACTAATCTCATAGATTTCTTTGACTGGGTAACCAGAGTGGTGGACCAAGGGGAGCAGTTGATGTTGCCTACCTTGACTTCAGCAAAGCTTTTGACACTGTTCCACATAGAAGATTGATAAATAAGCTGGGTAGGTCGTGGTGGGTCAGAAGTTGGTCAACTGTGGCAAACTGGTTGACGGGCAGAAAACAGAGAGTGGTGGTAAATGGTATACAGTCAGAAGAGATGGTGGATGCATAGAATGGCTTACCACAAGAAGTGGTGGCTATGAATACAGTGCGGGCTTCAAACAGGCATGGTATAGGCATAAGGGAGCAAATACAAATGACTATGAATAGATAGGCCACTGACAGAGCAAAGGTCGATGGCACATTTATAAGGTAGAAAGAAATGGGCAGACTGGATGGGCCTTGCGGTCCTTATCTGCCGTCAACTTCTATGTTTCTATGTTCTATGTTTCTATGTTTCATTTCCTGCAAGTGTCTTCTCACATCATCTATGTCTGCAGGGGCTAGGCATCAAGACCTCTCTCGAAATGGCCGTTCATCGTGCAGGCGTATGTGATGCTCCGCACCCTGGGCACATCCCACATCCCATTCCTTCAACGAAAACACTTGATCTCTCTGGGCAAGTTTCTGGCTAATTTAGTCTTCCATTCAGCTGGCAACAGGGAGTCACCAAAATCAAACAAGTCAGGAGTCACTCTATCTGTCTTGTTAGGGTGCTTGTTGCTGGGCAACACTGCAGTGTCTGCGCAGTGTACCTTAGCTAGGGTGCATCCTCTGTTCACCTGGATCTCCCGATCTGACACATTATGAATCTGGACCATCACTCATCGTGCATAGGCATGAGTACGAGCTGGCAAGATGCTTCGCTTAACCAATAATCCTTCCGGCAATTTTTCATTGCCTGGTGCGTCCAACATCAGTATTTTGTTCTTGACATCTTTGCAGAGGTGGACCTCCCCTTGAACGGTACACTGGGTGTTAGGGTCCAGTACCATTGAATCGGGATCCTTCTTCCACATGACCCCTTATCCTGGTCCATTCCCTTGGGGTTCTGCTGCAAATCATAGGCCCGCTTGATCGGAGCGGGAATTCTTAGGGCCCTCCCAGTCCGTCGAACTTGTTTCTCAGCGACAGAGTTGAGCCAGTCTCCCAAACATATGGACGTTGGTCCCAATTAACAAGGGAAACACCATCATACAGTCCAGTAGGGGGACAAACTAAGGCCAGTGTCTCGACTTGCTCCTCTACACCAGTTACAGCTGCAGGAAATGACAACCAGAGGTGGACATATCTTTGGCAGGGATAAGACTTGTCGCTCAGCCCCCAACATGTAGGCCTTCCAGGGATTGTAAGGGCACAGTAGATAAGTGCTTGTCATACCAGTCCTTAAATACAATGGTCACTTGCACCCACTGTCCAGCACAGCCCAGTAGGAATACCATTCACAGCCACGGTAGTCTCCATTGAAGGGCCCACTATTTTGGACCAGTCTGAGGGACAGCAGCAGGGCCTGGACAGATGATTTAGCCACATAGGAATTTGAGTTACTACTTCTTGAACCCTCACTACGGTCATTTTGGCATCCTCGACCGCTGATTCATTCTCCGAAGCTCTCCTTGAAGCTGTATACAACTTTATCTAGGTCTTTTGGATCAGCATTCTCTTCATGTGCCCATCCTTCCCACAATTATGGCAAGATATGTTTTCTGGGATTTGGGGTGGCTGAGGCATCACACTGGGAGCTGGGCGGTGGTACTACCAACTGAAAACCTTGGTGCCATTTCTGTCTGCTGTGTGGTGAGCATTTGGAGACATCTCGTCAATTCTCTTACTTCTATAGTCAAGACATCGAGTTTCGAGCTGCTGTCAGCAGGAGATGCCTGGGTGGACACCCCCACCCCCATAGCAGATGCAGTTGGATAAGGGTCGTGCCTGTACTTGTAGGAGCGGCCTTCATAAAGAGACTGTTTTTTTGTTTCCCTGAACTCCCTCAGCAGTTCATCCCATAGCGGCACACCCTCATTGGTCCCCACTTCGGAAGGGCCTTCCGATGCCGTGATCACTTGGGCTGTGCTCACCCTAGAATTACAATCCCCCTCTTCATCTTCAACCTCCCAGAGTTTTTTTATCAAGTCACAGTAGTCCAGTGGGTTACCCCTTCTCTCTGGGAGCCTTAATTGAAGGAGCTGCAATTTAGAATGCTTTGCATGTTGCAGTATGTGTCCCAACCTCACACAGTTTAAGTCACTGGCAGCTACCCCACCTTTTCGGTAAGCCTTCTGCAATGTTCTTTCCAGAGGAGTAACATATGCAGACAAACTTTCCCCTGGCCATTGTTTTGTACCTTGAAATTTCCACATCAAGTTCTCCCCTGACTCAGTTCTCCCAAAATTGCCTTCGAGTGCAGATAGGTACTTCTGGGCAGATGCATCAGGGTTTGTGGACCTCAGAAATGTAATGGCCTCTAGGGCGGGATCCCTCAAACTTTCTATGATCCTTTTCCGTTTCTCAGCCTCCGCACACTGCCATTCAGGTACCAAAGGGGCAACACAATCTATCCAGGTCTCCCAATCAGCCTCCCTTTGGGGGTGGGGAGGGTGCTGGAGAAGATTCTCAACCTTCGGTAATAGTCATGACTAATGGCAGGTACAGACATAGGAGCCAGCATAGGCACGGGCACAGAAGGAGGGGCAATAATGGGTGATGGATCGGGAGGGGGTGTTGTGGGAGGAACACCCCCAGGTGGCAGGAATAGTTTCTTTAAGTCCTCCACAGTTTTCCTTCCTCCAGCAACAACTTAGCAAATTTCTCCTCAAAAGTCTCAGATAGTGGGGGGCTCATTCTCCCCGGGGTCTTACTGTCTTTAGTTATCACTCTCCAGGCAGTGAAGGCTCCTTCGGGGGTGACAGTCCGTGGTACTTTGGAACTGTCTACTGGGTCCTTACACTCTACTAACGCCATGAAACTTTGGGCGAGCAGATTAGCCTGTCGACCCACCGCCACAGGGTTTTGTAAACATTCAACCTTGGAAAGTACTCCTCTAGTGTTCTTATTGGTACCCAGAGGAATATCCAGGATAAGTATAGCATTTTGGAGGTCAATCTCCTGCCAGTACCACCCCACCAACTGGTGTACAGCCACTTCTGTTGGGGTAGCCATTTATTTTTAACAGCAATTCACAAATTTGGCCACTAGGGGACGCTAATCCCAGCAGTGAGCCTCCAAGATGTAACCCCTAGGTGGCACTATCCCAAGGGCTACTACCCCTGCTTGCTTGGCTAGTAGCAGATTAAGGGACCTGAGTTCTGAAACAGGTGCCTCCACCCGGAGGTCAGGGTTGGTAGTGGTCAAGCTAACCTGGGCACAGCCCTCCGGGACATTGCAACCCCCCTCTTTCCCCTCTAGTGGCCTGAACACTGTACAATAATCACTTTCACAATACCCCTGGTACACCACACAAGTACCCACACTGTTTGCACTTACCACCAGGGCTGGTTCCTCTGGCTCAACCCTGGGGACTCCCCGTAAAACAAGGTTATGCACAGCAAATAGCAACAGTACAGTACTTTGAGCACAAACTGGAACCACAGTCACATTACATGCAGAAAATGTTAGATCTGATTTATTCAGGGGACTTGAACAAGGAAGGGGCAAAATCAGGTTAATTAGCTTAAAGATTATATCAATCAAGCAGTTATGGATGCGCTTTGAGTCCCCCCACACAGTCACACCTCTGGGTACCCAGGTGGAGAACAGATGGGCTAGCCAGGACTGTTGCCCGGGTTGCAGCTGGTTGGGGCCCTGTGATGGAAAACACAACGTGCACAGTACACAATATTTGTAATCCGGAGCCAGAGGGCTCAGTTCGTAAAGGAAATAAAACAACAAGACAATCAGATGACACACTCAGATTAAGCTGTTGTTGCAGGGAGCTACCCTGGTATTTACTCACGATACCCAAGACTGGACACAGGCTGGACGAAAATCGAGACTGCAGGTGGTTGATCTGGAAAGCCAGGAGAGCAGAGCCCACATGAGTCGCAGAGGTGTCGTTCCTGTTCAAGCGTGGAGCAGGGGGCTGATCCCCAGGCAGGTCTGTTGTCGATGGCTTCTCTGTGCAGTGGGTAGTCTGGCTGAGCCAGTCTGGCAAGGCCCAGACCGCATGGAGACAAATTTGGATGTAGTCCGTTTTGGGCTGGATAAAGCTTCCAGCAAACAGAACACAGTTCACACAATGGGGAACTAACTCACAACCCACTACCAGCTCATAGCACATTTACATGTACGGGAATTCTACTGTACCAGGCAAAGCGCTCCCCGGTCACAATCGCAAAGTCTCTGTACACACCGGGAGCTTAGGGATAGCTGGAACTCCTGACAGGCTGATCGCATTCAGCAAAATCTTCAGTCATCTTCAGGCTTGAGCCTGGCCCACTTCAGTAGCTTACTTTAGTCACACAAACTTGGATTTAGTCCAAAATAATTCTCTTCTCTCCCTCTCAGGAGCAGCTGGCAGACATGCAAGCCAAAAACTCAGCCCTTTCACAGTTTTCCCATGCGAATCCACTCAGGATTGCTGCCCAAAATACAGTTGAACTCTTCTCATTTCACTTCTCAGCTCAGGACTAACTGAAAACTGCCAGCAGTCCGGGACTTCCCCAAGATCCAAAAGATTCGGTTGGCTGATTTGGCGGTCAGTCAAAGCAAGAGCTCCTCCTTCATTTGCAAAAAAGGCGCAAAAAGTTCAAAACTACAGTTCCTACAGATTTTGACTTCAGACAGCGCCTGTAGTCTGGCTACATTTTAGGTCCCCCCAGAACTGATTGGTCCAATTTGCAGTCCAGGACCAAGATAGTAGAGACAAACAAAACAGTCCTTGCTACAAAGAAAGCAGGTTAGACAAACTACATTATCAATATCACTCTAAATGATTTTCAGCAAATAGTTACATCTTTCAACAGAGTTCCCTCTCAGATTACTTAGGCTGCAATCAGGCAGCTCTTAAAGAGACAGTACACAGAGGCTATACAGGCTCCGGTAATCACATTTAAACTGCTAAAACGCAGGACAGTAGCCTGGCAGTGAGCATTTAGGCAAGCTCAAGGAAGATTTTTTGGGAACCCCCATTTGTAGGGGGGTTACACTACCACTGGGGGATGGAGGGTAGAATCACTGTGTGCTAAGTTCACAAAGTCGTCAGGCAGGAAGACTCGCATAGGGGTGGTTTACAGACCACTCAGGCAGGGAGAAGAGAGAGGTAAGGAACTGGGTGCTGAAGTAGGAAGGGGCGTCAAAGAAGGAGGTTGCAATAGTGGGAGATCTCAACCTGCCAGACACTGACTGGGGCATCCCAGTGGCCAGAAGCTAGGGCCTGCTTGATATCTTGCATGATGGTGCAGCAGATCTGGGATTCCAACTAGACAATCAGCCATTCTAGATGTGGTACACACCACTGCAGAAAGAGTAGGTGCAGTAAAAGATGGGGAACCACTGAGGTCCAATAACCACAATACTATATGGTAAGGTTTGAGGGGGCCCTGGGTACTAGTAAGCCATTGTCCAAGGCTAAAGCGCTAGACTTCAGCAGGGTAAAATTTCAACCATATGAGGGAAACGTCATGGGAGTGGGAGATAGATGGTGGGTTATAAAAGAGGCCATTCTAGAAGCAATAAAAAGTGCACAATAACACTTAAATAGAGAAACAAATATAACAGACAAATTTGGTTCTTTGAATGGGTCAGGAGGCAGTGACGGCCAAAAAGAGGGCCTTTATAAGGTGCAAAGAGCAGCAGGGGAAGAAGGGGACAGATATCAGGAAAAAACTAGAGAGGCCAAGAGGGCAGTCAGGATTGCAAAGGCAGACAAAGAACTGCGCACTGCGGAGGGTGTTAAGAGAGGAAAAAACAGTTCCTGAGATATATAAGGGAACAATGAAAGATTAGAAAGGGAAATTTCAAGCTAGTGGAAGGAGGCAGGGTTATAGAGGAGGATGGGAAGAATGCAGCCATACTAAGCGACTACTTCTGCTCAGTACTCACTAGAAAAACAGCAGGCCAGTGAAGAGTAGCATAAAGGTAGATGACAGAGGGTCCCGAAAATGAAAGTGCAGAAATTTACAGGAGAAAGAGTTGGAAAAGAACTAGCAGCCCTGAAGGTAAACAAGGTCCAGGGGCCGGTTGGGATGCATCCGAGGACAGTAAGGGCACTAACGTTGGTGTTAGCCAAACTCCTGGCAGGGCTATTCAATATCGCTATGCAGTAAGAGATGGTTCCCAAGGACTGAAGGATGGTGGATATGTTTCTGCTGCACAAGGGAGGGAACAAGGAGCAGCTGGAAAACTAAAGAATTGTCAGCCTTAGCTCCACTGTAGGGAAACTGGAGACACTAGTCAAAGAGGATCTAGTGGAATACCTGGAAAAAAAGGGGCTTCCGAAGAGTAAGCAGCATGGGTTCATGGCAGGGAGGTCTTGTAAGAACAACCTAGTATTCTTTAACTGACTAACCAGGGTAGTTTATAAGGGCACGAGGTAGATTTACTATACTTTGAATTCAGCAAGGCATTCAACTTGGTGCCACACTGAAGGCTGCTGAAGAAGATGGGGATCTGAGAATGACTGGGGAAACAGTAAAGTGAGTAGTGTGATCTGCAATTCTCTCACTGTAAGTATTACCTGAGCAACCACTCCCGTCGTCACGGGCAAAACCACACCACTGGGTTTTGTCTTAACGTACTTTATTTGATCAACCTTACACATGCATGTGGGACTTCTACAACGAGGAGTTCTCCATTACAATTTACAGCAGCTTTTATAAGCTAGATTTTGCACTTCTTATCTTGAAAATACCAACATTTCAGTATAAGCCAATCATAAGACAGCATAACAAGTTTTTAGCAATGTAACAGAAAAAACACATTGATATGCATGAGGTATTTTTCCACTGCTTATTTTATTTCTTTCCATTACTGCTTGATACATATGCCTGGTCAAGCTGACCTGAGAGAGACAATGAGTTTCACTCACACCATAGCAACGTACAGCTTGCCTTCAATGCCACTACGTGCTGTTATTTTTATATTTTGCCCAGGCATGCTCTTATCTTTATATTTTGTCCAAGCCCGTTATTCAGGCTGGTACAACCAGTTCTGCTCAGTTTTATCTATCTTTCTGTTTTTACAAATGTACCTCAAGTAACCTCAGTACAAATTCTATAACCCTTAAAAAAAGAAAACATGAACTCAGAAATTTCTACTACATTCATTATGACTTTGTTACAGCATGGCTTTCAAAGCAAGCATAGCTTCAAGGCATTTAATAGCAATATAGCTTTAGGATATATAAAATTCCTCACACTCTCCCCTTTTGATACTATGTATCAACTAACTGATCCTTTTACTTTTTCTCACTTTATATTTTGGTCACAATCTGGCTCGTTTTGTAATGGAAAACACCCCTCCAGTTTAATGGGTCCTTTTGTTGGGGTTGTAGCAAGGGGCAGGTGGGTGGCGTCCCATGACACCATTGTGTTGCACAGGCATTATGGGAGAAGTTTGATTAGGACAGTCAGTAGCCAGAGTGCCAATATGACCACTTACAAGTACTGTCACCCAATGGAGAAGAGTAGCACCCAGTCACCAACTACGCTTGTAAGCCATGACCATGGGTCCCATATTTATGTGTAGCAAGCTTAGAAAAAATGCAAGGCTGGAATTTGTGCATATCTCGTCACGGCCTCATTTATGCTTTCAGCTATTTTTTTTTTTTTTATAGAATTTTACAATTAACCCTTTTAAAGTCTTACACGTATTATTAATTGACATAGTGGTATTTTCCACTTGCAGCCTTTGCTACTAGATATACTAATTTACATGTTGGCATCATTTAGTCATTTACTAACCATTTTACCTTTTACTAGCCCTTTAGCAATTTACACTAGCCATTTTACACCTTTTATTTCCTCAGTTTTATGGTTAGCCAACTACACATTGTTGATAAAAGTTTGGTCACTGATTACTAAACCTTAGCCACTGACCACTGTTAATAATTCCACCCTGAAGATAGGAGGCCCCTGAGGGACTCGAACAGTCTAAAAATTGAACATAAATGTAAAGATATTAGTTAATAACTGAAGGTTAAAAAAAACTAAACATTTCTACTTTTAGACTGTTAGACTAGGTGAATAGGTATATGATTTAAAACTGGTTGCCAGCATACAGATAGTCAAGGCATTTATAAAAACATCCTGTTCTGGAGTTGGTACAGGGGTGGTTACAGACGGAACACAAATCATGAGTTTGTAAAACATAATACAGAATTGAGGGATGTCAACACCACAATTGAAATATGTGAAAAAATGCTAACATGTGACACCACATATAACACAATATAACATAACAATTTTGTTGATGAAAAGAGTTCATGGAATTCACTTTGAGAGTGAATAAGGTAGATGCTACCTTGTGTTGAGGTGTGGCACACCCTTGGAGCTTGATTGAAGAATCTATTGATAATGTCTCTTGACAGATAAGTCTTATAAAACAACAGTCCATGAAATGAACAGTTCATAAGTTCATATAAGTATCCACAGGTTGATGTAGTTACAGTACAGATGAAATGTCATTTGCAGAATGGTGGTAACCCCACAAGGCATATGGGGCAATACAGACAGTAATTTAAAAACAAAACACCAGCATAGTAGAAAAGTCAGTGTTCATTTTGCTGGCTGGCTGCTGGATGGCTGATTAGTAGACACACTGGCCGGGTGCATTGAGTCCTTTTAATGGAGTAGCCACACACACACACTGGCATGGCATTTGTTTTGTCGTATTGATTACACCCGCATAAGATTAACAGTCCATAAAAGGTAACAATTGACAATAAACCATTAAGAACACAGTCCATAACAGAGCAATAGGGTTGTAGAAAGTACCAGCCATGTTTGGAACAAGCGGCAGTGAAGAAAATGGATGTATTGCTTGAAGGTCAATTGAAGCAGAATCTTCTCGCTGGAGTTAGGGGAGTGCCCCTTCCCCAGACTTAACTTCATAGTAAGCAGAAACAATAAGCATGATTGCAGAGTCTGAACTGATTGGACCTTCTTCCGTTGATTTAAAGTTCTACAAATAGGTGCAATTTTGCTGAAAACATTACACTTGCAGAGGTAATAATAACTGGATTCATGCAATAGTCCATATAAGGAACCAGTCAGGCACAAAGATGGTGATAACATCAAAACTGTGGCAGTTGTTTTTCTTTCTTAAGGAAAAGATGAAGGTCTTGGCAACTTAGATGAAAGTATTACTGCTGTTGAACGTGGAGATCTTATGTGGCTACACATCAGGAAACCTGCAAACTTGCAAAGTGTGTTAGACACTGAGTTAAAACACATGAATAACAATCTTTTAAACCATTTACTTCTTGTTTTGTAAAGAGTGGTGTGACAGAGCCTAAATTCTGGCAATTAGAAAAATAAAAATAAAAATGGGACATTAACTGACACCTGGGGTGCAGGCCGAGGATTCAATTATACCATTTGACCATCTGTAAATCATGACAATGTTATGGTTACCTCCTGCTTTTAAATCACAGAAGCAGTTATGACAGTGATGAACATTATTTCCTGTCTGTTGCAAGCAGGCCTGACTGAGGCCTGAGTTATAAAATCTTGTAATGTTACAATACATAGATACATAGATACATAGACAGTGTCGGCAGACAAGGCCTATGGCCCACCAGTCTGCCCATTTGAGCTTTGTAGTTCAGTTTGTTTTCCTAGAAGTCTGTTTCCCTTACCCCTGACCTCTAGAATTTCTTTTATCTCATCCATGCATTCTTAAATCCCATGATTGTTTCAGCCCCCACCACTTCCTCTGGCAGGGTGTTCCACTTGTCCACCACCCATTCTGTGAAGAAATTCTTTCTCATGTTTCCTCTGAATCGTCCTCCTCCAACTTCATCCCATGCCCTCTAGTCCTGGAACATCTTTTTGCTTAAAATAGTGTTTTCCTGCACTCTGTTTCTCCTGTAAGATACTTGTATGTCTCTTATCATATCCCCTTTCTCCCTCCTCTCCTCCAGGGAGTACATGTTCAGTTCCTTCAACTTGTCTTCATAGGATTTGTGATGCAATCCATTTCTGCACCATTCTCACCCCTTGTACTCCCTTCAGACCCATTACCCCCCTCTTCCTCAGTAAAGACTGAGCAGAAATACCTGTTCAATATGTCAGCTTTACTGTTGTCATCCTCCACGTGACTCCCATCCTCCCCCTTCAGTCTCACTATCCCTCCCTTTGTCTTTCTTTTTTCACTTATGTACCTGTAAAAGGTTTTGTCCCCTTTAACCACTGATTTTGCAATGTGTTCTTCTGTCTGAGCTTTGGCTTCCCTTACTGACTTCCCTGCCTCCCTTTGTTTCTCCTGGTACTTCTCCCTATCCCCTTCTGCCTGTGTCTTTTGTATTGCCTGAATGCTATCTTTTGGCTTTCACTTTCTTTGCTACCTCTTTGGAAAACCATAATGGTCTCTCTTCCTTTTCCTCTTGCTAACCTGCTTAATGCAGTTACACGCTCAAACATATTGTTCATAACAATATGCCTTTACACAATGCAATTAGTGGGACAAATACATATGTTGTTGGCTATGCCAATTTAATAACACTGCCTATTGCACCTGTGACAAGTGAAAAGGTCTACCTTCTTTACCCTGTATAGTGAAATACTCCAAGTACTGAGGGTAAGGCTTGAAGCATAGGTTTGGAGTACAATCTAAATTTTGCATATTATAATTGTTAAAATTTAAAATGACAAAACCTGCATAGAGTACACTCATTCTTCAGGGGTACCTGTGAGCAATAAGACAAGCGGAGCATTAATTTTACTTTTGGTTTGCTTTGGAACATATTGTAGGGGTGGGTCAGCAATGCTGGTCCCAGATTTAGGTTTGGTTATGAGCATTAAAACATTATACATGTGAGCACTTTTCTGAATACACACATGATACAGTGTAGGAAGATGTATATCAAAACATTATAACATAAACATGAAACATAAGCATGTTTGTAATAGAACAATTTCAGTATTGAGCATAATGCATAAAATACATTTTAAACAACACATATAGACTGTAAACTTAGCTTAGAGTCCAGAAATGTTAGAGTACTGTGAATTTACTGGTTGAAAAAAAATGCATTCATTGCTGTAAGGCAATGACAAAAGTTGTTTTGCATTTGTTTTAACAGGATAAGAAAGCTGAAAGACAATCAAAAGAATGAAATATGTGGACATACATACACAACTTCACCCTCCAGCGTAACTGATTACTTGCTGAGGGCAGAAACCCTTGTACCAATAATAGGTGTGAGATTTAACTGTTTGCACTAGAAAAAACAGAAGGGCTTGAGCTGGGTTATGCTGTTAAAATACCTTGGGTCTTTTTTAAAACCTGTAAATAAGAAACAATTATTGGCAAATATACATTTTCTTTATTTACCCCTTTGGGGGAACAGTGATGTACCTTGCAACCTTTGTGGGTACTACACTGGAAGGGATAGAGGAAGGGTAGCTTACCCCCTCCCCCCAAGCTCCTACTGGTGGAAGAGACAGCTCGAAGTGAAAGAGACAGCTCGAATACTGTAGCAATAAAAAGGTTAGCTGTGAATGGTGACATGATCCCCACCTACTACACTTTAAATTATAACAAGATAATATTACAATTAGTTTAGTAAGTTTCATACCTTACTATAAAGATGGGAACTTCTTTTCTCTAGAAGAAAGAGAAGAAACACAGACAAACAACAAAAACACACACCAGTTTAAAATAAAACAAGATTATTTCCATAGGATAAAAGAAGCCAAGCGTCCCTGGGTTCCCTTATCCTAAGCATGACAAAATGTCAGCTGAGTTTATAAAAAATCCAGATTGATGGTAATACCGTACGTACGTATCTCTTAGAATGCATTTCAAAAAGACAAAAAAAAAAAAGATTATACCATGGTCACACATAAAACAAAAGCCATTGTTTTTAACTGTAGATGGTAAACTCTCAAAAACAGCCGTAATAGTCCTTTTTCAAAAGCATACTATATATATAATAAAAATATGGGGAGATGATAAATAATTCTCCCCTTTCAACTGGAGTATTGCCTGTGTTGGCTGCAAGTCAGAAGCAGTGAGACGAGAAGAAAAGTTTGTTCTTCACTTGAATACTAGTTTTGCAATAAAAAGTCAAATTACATGGTTCACTCTTGGTGTGCTTTCATGAAAACATACATTTTGTGTGAAAAGTTGTGCTTTAGGTATGGAATACACATCAAGTTTGAACTGGTAGTAACATAAAATGTTGAAACACAAGAAGGTCAAATAACGTGCAAAAGGTCACAGTGTGCATGCAAGGGTCGTTCAAACCCAGTTATTTTTTTTTTTAGTGTCCTCGAACACTACTGATATTAAATATCTTTAAATAATAATAAAGCATACAATAAAACTGCTGGCCAAGACAGTACACACACACACATACACAAAAGAAATACTTAACACAAAAATAAGACTGACATTGTTTCACACCAATTTGCTGAAGTAGCCCATAGTTTCATTAGAAAACTGTACGTGTTTTAGATATATGTGCTGCCTCCCCTGTCTTGTAACACTGACAATTTTAAATCAACACATTTATACATATCACCATGCCAAATCTTTCCAGAACAAAACACTTTTAAACATTTTAACTCCGTTAAACGCAGCACAACATATCATCTGTAAGTGAACACATCTTGTATAACATGGTTACACCTTTTGGCGCATAGCCAAAATATGGCACCCTGCCATTTTGCAAAAAGTTTCTGGTTATAACTAGAAGTATGATAAAGCCATTTATAGCTGTTAACACATTACATTTTCACCTAGCAGTGGCTTGGCACATTACTTGCAAACTACAAATCTTTCTGCACATTGCAATCTATATGACGTCATAACTCTTCACCATCAACACTACCTGCTTCAACCAACAACTACAAACAAAAGTTCTTCACTGACCCTATCTAGGCAGCACAAATGTTCCATTAAAAATAAAGCCAATTAAACAGTCAGCTATGAGGCAAAGAAGCTTCTTCTTTCTTTTTTTTACTGTAACATGTTGTGCACTGAAGGCAGTCAATCCTATCTCTCAACCTTGACAACAGAACATAATTACAGAACACAGATATAAGCTAGAAAATATGCATGAAAGACGGAGCATTACCTTGTTTAGTATATGTATTACAGAAATAAAACAGACAGACATAAAACAACTTTGAATAAAAATTCAGACTTACCCGGTGCCAAGGTATTTTTTTTCTTCTTCTTTTCCGATACACTAGTCTGAGTAAGAAAACTGACTGCAGGACCTTCATGATAATTTCCAAACACTGCAGCTATTAACCCTTTCAAAGGTTTTCTTTTGGCCATTTTAGTAACCTGCCAAACCAAGTCTTTTTCCAGAGCTCTGGTTTGCAGTTTAAAAACAAAACAAAAAAATCTCTAACAGTACTAGGTTGAGATCCATCTGGTAGAGGTCCCCAGTACTTGGGTTTGGGATCAAATGTTTCAGCCTCTATAGGAGGCAAGGGAACTTGAAATTGATACAGAAAAACTTGAAACTACACAGATAGGCAACATGGGGGATTTTCAAATCATCCCGTCTGTAGTCACCTACTGTGCGTACATCCACAGTAGTTTATTTTTCTTTCTCTAGATGTTGCTTATCTAACTTTACTTAATCAGCCGCTGTTTTCTCCTAAAAGCAGCCTGAACTGTGAAAGCCATCATTGGCTCTAACAGTATATACTTGCAGCAAGCACAAATTACAAGTACAAAGGGCAGTGCAGTTGCCCTTGTAATTTTATTTAGTCAAACTTATCAAACATACATTTTGCGTCCAGATAATACTAACTCTGGACCCAGCTATTTTTTTCCCCTTGTTTCCCATATTATCTAGGCCTGTCCTTTATAGTGCACACTGCTCCAAGGTATTCTTGTACTTACAGTGATGATGAGTGTCGCCGTTCTAGGCCACGCCCTGATGGGTCTCACAAAATGTCCTTCTTTTGTCCAAGGAAACAACCCGATCATGAGGTGACACGGACCAAGAACTCATCCTGCCGACTACGCCAAAACTGTGATCTCAAATTCTCTCACTGTAAGTATTACCTGAGCAACCACTCCCGTCGATCACGGGCAAAAACCACACCACTGGGTTTTGTCTTAACGCCGCTTTATTTGATCAACCTTCACATGCATGTGGGACTTCTACAACGGAGAAGTTCTCCGATTACAATTTACAGCAGCTTTTATAAGCTAGATTTTGCACTTCTTATCTTGAAAATACCAACATTTCAGTATAAGCCAATCATAAGACAGCATAACAAGTTTTAGCACGTAACAGAAAACACACATTGATATGCATGAGGTATTTTCCACTGCTTATTTTATTTCTTTCCCATTACTGCTTGATACATATGCCTTGGTCAAGCTGACCTGAGAGAGACAATGAGTTTCACTCACACCATAGCAACGTATAGCTTGCCTTCAATGCCACTACGTGCTGTTATTTTTATATTTTGCCCAGGCATGCTCTTATCTTTATATTTTGTCCAAGCCCGTTATTCAGGCTGGTACAACCAGTTCTGCTCAGTTTTATCTATCTTTCTGTTTTTACAAATGTACCTCAAGTAACCTCAGTACAAATTCTATAACCCTTAAAAAAAGAAAACATGAACTCAGAAATTTCTACTACATTCATTATGACTTTGTTACAGCATGGCTTTCAAAGCAAGCATAGCTTCAAGGCATTTAATAGCAAATATAGCTTTAGGATATATAAAAATTCCCTCACAGTAGGGAGCTGGTTGGAGGGGAGGCAGCAGAGTTACAGTGAATGGGGTCAGATCAGAGGCAAGCAAGGTCACCAGCGAAATACAACAGAGATCTGTTCTGGGCCCAGTCCTCTTCAATATGTTCATTAGCGACATAGAAGAAGAATCCAGGGAAGGGACACCAAACTCAGTGGTAGAGCAGACAATGTGGAGAGACTATGGAGTTACAGACAGACCTGCCTGAAGACACAGAGTGCCAAGCAATCCCTGGTGTCTAGTAGCAAAGCCTCCCTCTCCCACGTCAAACACTCTCTGGTGTCTAGTGGAAACCACTCCCTCTCTCTGCTCCATGGCAGATAATTCCAAGTGTCCACTGGTACCACTCTCTAACCCCCTCTCCCACACCAAGCACTTCCTGGTATCTAGTGGCAACCTCACCCTCTACCCACTTGAGCCAAGTACTTCCAGGTGTCCAGTAGCACTCTCCTCTCCCTCATGCCAAGCACTCACTAGTGTCCACTGGCACCCCTCCATCTGCTAACACCAAGCAGTCCCTGGTGTCTATCTGAACTCTCCCTATCTTTTTCAAGCACTCATTGGGGTCCAGTGGCACCACCTGCTTGTTCAAGCACTCTCTGGGCCCCAATGGAACCCTATCCCACCACAAAGTGCCAAGTAGTCCCGCTCCCTGGTTTCTACTGGCACCTTTCCAAGCCCGAGTCAAGCACTCCCTGAGGTACAGTCGCACCCCTCCCTTGCACTGGAGCCAGGAGGCCATTCCTGCTGCAATGTGAATGTTCCATGGGGGCAGGAGGTCATTCTGGGGACAGGGTGGGCATTCTGGTGGGGAAGTTGGAGTAGGAGGTCATTTCAATGGCAGGGTGGGTGTTCTTGGCAGTGGGTGGTTACTCCAACCCAAAGGTGGGCCAGATCTTGGCAGTAGGTGGTTACTCCAACCCTAAAGGTGGGTATTCTGGTCCCCGGTTGGCTGCTGAGACACAGAGGGTGGTCATTCTAGCTACCACGCTGGCATTCCAGCCTTAGGGAGGGTACCGTGCCACTCAGAGTGGGCATTCCAGAACCCAGGGATGGTATTCTGGTCCTAGAGTTATCATTCCGGTCCCAGGTGGCCATTCCAGCCCCTCAGTTGCACACGTCAAAGAGGGTAGTCATTCTAGCCCACAGTGTGATCAGTGTGTAAACTCCCCAAAACAGACTTACCTCCGGGTGGCGGCTCTGGTCTCCCTCACGGCGCTGGTTGTTCCTGTGGCTCTGATGGGAGTCAAACCTTGTGACCCCCATGGTGCGGCTTGCGGCTCTGGCCACTGAAACCCTGCTATATTGGCCATTTCAGATTTGGGCTAAGCAGCGGGGTTGTTGTCCGTGCCTCCGGGCATGTAGGGTGGTCATGGGTCTGGTTTGTGAGTTGGCCAGGCTTGGGACCACATTTTGTAAAATAAATAATATATTTTGTAAATAGTAAAATGGCAGACCACACTCAGTGTGCATGTGCAGCCACTGGCTGTGTAAAATTTAAAGGAGCAATTGCTCTTTTCAGATGAGTAGTTTCGGTGCCGGCTGGCACCACGGTGGGCATCTGTAAAATAGTTTAAATGGGACTACAAGTCCCATGGGGCATTTGAGGAGCCCAGAATTGGCACCTGTTTGTAGGATCCAGATTGGACCAGGGGGTTTAGGCACCCAACGAGCAGAGGGCATAAAAGGGAGTGCTGAGGGACAGAGGGGGATTCGTGAGGGAGCTCGAGGAAGGAGTGGTCGGAGTTGAGCACTCGCCCATGCAGCTGCGGTGTTTCTTTTATTGTTTTTTAGTGTCGGTGCAGCCATCCAAAATGGTAAGTGCCAGCTGCCATTTCTGTGGAGCCCTGTGCTTTGGAGCTAAAATTAAGAGTAGTCTCTGGGAGGGACTGAAGATAGTTGCTGCCTGCTGTGATGAGGAACCATGAGGTGAGGGGTTCCTGTATGGGGCCTAGGAAGTGGGCAGCCCTGGTCCTCGATGTCCCTTTGTGCCTGGATTGTTCAGTTCTGGGCTTTGTGTCCAAACAGGAGAAGCATGCTGTGGGTCAGGCAATCATCCCTCAAGAGGTGTGTACACTGTAAGTCTCGAAGAGGAGGAGCAGATAGTGAGCGGGATGCAGCTGGTCAGGTCATCCCCTGGAGGTCCGTGCTCCTTGCAGAGGGTAGCCGAGAACAGAGTTGGTGCTGCTTGTTGTTAAAGGCCTGATTCAGCCTCAAGTTTTGCTGCCTGTGTTAGCGTAACCACCCAGTCCCCTGGGGTTACTAGAATCCTATTAGTACTAGTCTATAAGCAGGTGAAAAAGCAACTGGTAAGAAGCTCATTAAGGGGCTTTCTTACATAATGAAATCAGTTTACTCAGCTAGCCTGAGTGGGAATGATTATGTCATTTAGAACTCCCATAGCAGCATAACTATTTTTGAATCAGCTGCTCAGGGGAAGTTTAGAATATCCAGTCAGTCTGAGTTTGGAAGTCAGAGTGGCAGGAGGTCTGTCAGCTGAGGCTCTGTCACAGAGCCCTGTGTTTCTCACCCTAATTTGGATTAAATCTACAGTCGCCAGTGAAGTGGAGACCTTTTTTCCAGCAGGATTCATCAATTTCACTCCAGGGGGAGTGAGAGGGACTGCCAGTTCAGTGTATCTAAGGGCAATCCCCTAATAGTCCTAAAGTGTGTACAGCTGCCTTTGAGAAGGACATTTGAGTGAGAATTTCTGATACGCTACCATAGAAAAAGGATGCTTCCCGGGTAGTTTCCATGCCTAAAGGAAGGAGCAACAGATTTGTGATACAGATGCAGTAACTGTCCTCATTAGGGAGTTGGCTGAGGTGTCTGTTCCCAAGATAAGACTAGATCACACCTGACAGGACCCTCATACACTTCTGTGTCAGTTTAAAGTTTGAGTCTTTAGCAATTCAGTGGGCACTGGAGACTCATTTTGTGAAACCCTGAAGGAATGGCAGAGACTGTTGGTTGGGGCAAAGGGTGGGACGAACACCATCTGGAGTCTACAAGGCAGGGCTAACTGGTTCGTTGATGGGTGCCAGGTTTCCCTGGGCAAAGGCCATTGCCACAGGAGAATGTTCTGAGTGTTTGGTTCAATCCACAAACATGCACTCTTGGGAAAAGGAAATGTTTTGGGTGTGTGGCAACAGTCCACAAGCATACACCTGTGGGAACGAAGATGTTCTGAGTGTGTGGCAACAGTCCAATAGCATACACTCTTGGGAAAATGAAATGTTTCGGGTGTGTGGTTCAATCTACAAGCATACACCATGGGAAAGAGAAAAGAAATGTTTTTTGTAGAGAACTGTACTGCCTAGCAAAGAGTGTCTGGAAAAGGAATGTACTTGTTTGCCATGACCAACCATTGAGGGTCCAGTTGTGCTTTAGTAACATCTGTGAATAGAGCCATACTGCACAATTCTAGCTGCTGCACTGGATATTCTGATTACTGCTTTCTGTGTGGAGTTATTGGGGCCCTCTCAGCAGTTAGGTCTAGCATACTCCTAGCATCCTCTCCCCGGACCTTGTTGTATTTACAAAAGTTCATTTTGGTAATTGTGCCCCCACACCCTTCCTTTAGATAATGAGCCTGGTATACACTCTACAGCTTGGGGTGATACCAATCTGAGTATTTCTGCCAAAAGTAAATGGTATGCCATATGTGGGTACTAGTTCTTTTAATGTGGGGGTGCCAACTTGCCAAAAGTGGCATGGAGGTTACATTTGGATTGCTCGTTGTCCAGATTCTAGGATGACCTCTGGATTCACTGCTAAAATGTAATCCCTCGGTCTAGAGTACTGTTTGAGCGTTTGGTGGGACCCATTAGTCCTCAGCACCTATCAGCCTCTGATGTGACCCTTTTGGTCCAAAGTGACATTATGAGTTTCTGATGTGACCACATGGTCCTGAACAACTGTGTTTTACTGCTCCATGGAGTGACTGTTTCCTGTTCTAATTAACTGTTGTCTGCAATTTTGATGTTTGTCTCCTTTGGAGGGACTATTTTGCTGCTAAAAGAAGTTTGCCTCCACAGCCATGTTCCCAGTATGTTCCAGGGTGGCATCCAGAGGAGTGGGAACCTGAGATCCCTCCAGGAAGACATCTAGAGGCCTGCCTGGCGAAGACAGTCGGTAGCAGTGCACTCGAGCCAGACAGTCTACAAAGGCCTCCCAGTGAAGTGGATAAGGCCAGGAAGGTGAAGGTCAGCATCCTGCATTCCTCCAGTATACCAGCCCTACCCTCTGAAGATCTGTGGGCACCCCATTCCATCAGGTCTGGTAAGCCAGGTATGTGGACTCCATAATTTTGGACAAGGTTTGCTGGCTGTAACGTACCCCACCCACGAACTTTAACATCTCAAATACCCCTAGACAGGGTGGGGGCTTACAAGTGATTCAATTGGAAATGTTTACCTGTGGGAACTCTCACTGCCAGATGTTTTGGTGCTGGAACTCTCCTACAGTAGTCAATGGAGAAAGATGACAGAGATTGTGTGGAACTATCAACCAGCTTTTTAAGAGGTGCTGGGTCTGAGTTCCTGTCTAATTCATTCAATCCCTGAATGGGATCATTCTTGCCCTAGGGAGGGCATTGTGGCTCTCGGTGTGCGCAGTCAGGCCCTAGACTGGCCTATCTGCCCACGAACCAGGGTCGGTTGTCCGGCCCCCAGAGTGGGTACTGATGCAGTGGGTTATCATTTCGTTCACCAGGGTGGGCATTCCAGCAAGTGTTGGGGGGGGGGGGCAAGGAGGTCGTTCTGGCGGAAGGGTCACTTGAAAGACAGGATGGCTGTTCAGGAATACGGATCACCCATACCCGGTACTGACTGACCAGCCCAATATCCCTGCAGTACTGAGTAGCCAACAGAGTAACCTCGCCAATGCGCTACCGCTCTGTACATCATATATCCGGTTCGGCGACACGGGGCGGAGCTCGAGCCCGGTCTCACACCCGATTGGTGGAGGAGGAGGCGTTCGCTCCGCCCCTGTACCCAGCGTGCACCGCGAAACTGCAACGTAGCCCGAAGATGGGAAGCCGGTGACGGGGAAGTCTTTGCAGGTGACAGCTGAACCGCTGCCGGGATCTGTTACCAAATCGAACCGGAACCGAAGGAATAATTCAGCTGGAGTGAGGTAAGGGGAGCCGGGAATACCCGGAGATATGGAGTGAGGGGGCCTGAATTACCCTGGAATCCTGGGAGAGATGGAGTGAGTGGGCCTGAATGAACAAGGAATACCGGGAGCTATGGAGTGAAAGGGCCTGAATGAGCCTGGAATACCGGGAGAGATGAAGTGAGTGGGCCTGAATGAATTGGGAATACTAGGAGAGATGGAGTGAGGTGGCCGGAATGAACTGGAAATTCCGGGAGAGATGGAGTGAGGGGGGACCTGAATGAACCGGGAATAACGGCAGTAATAGAGTGATCGGGCCTGAGAGAACCGGGAATGTCGGGAGCGGGAGGAAACGGCCATAAGGAGCAGAGCTTATCGGCAAGTGATGGAGAGACAACGGCCTGACGGGAGCCACATATACTGCGGAGAGAGAGAGACGTGGACACTGGAGAAGAGAAACAGCTGCCTGAGGGAGCCCGGAATACCTGGGGACGATAGAGAGAGGCCCTGAAGGAGCTGGGATACTAGTGAAGAAAGAGGGAGCCAGGATACTAGTGAAAGAGGGCCTTTTGGAGCTAGAATACTGAGGGAGGAGTGAGAGGCAGCTAGGGATACTGAGAAAGTGAGGGGGGTCTGAGGGGGCTGGGATACTAGATGGAAGAGAGATAGGACTATGGGAGCTGGGATAAGGGGGTGAGAGGGAGTAGAGGGCGTTTCACGGGGCTGGAGTTTGGGAGCAGGAAGCCTAGAAAGGCAAGTGTGGGAGGGATACTGGGAGGTGGGCTTAGGAGATGGGGATACTGGGGTTGCATCCGAGGGAGACAGAGATACTGAGGAGAGAGAAAGGGGACGTTGGGAGCCAGAATAACAGGAGCTGGGTGCATGAGGGAGCTGGTGATAGGGGTGAGAGAGAAAAAACAGGCCCGAGGGAGTTGGGGATATTGGGACAAAGAGTGGAGTGAGCCCGAGGGAGCTTTGAAAGTGGGGGGGGGGATAACATGGGTCTGTGGAAGCAGGGATACTGGGGAGAGTGAGAGTGAGAAGGCATATGTGTGAACTGAGATACTGAGAGCTCAGAGAGGAAGAAATGACTTGAGAGAAAGCAGCTGGAGGGAGTCACCATATATAGTAGCAGAGAGAATGGTCTTCTGGTGAATCTGGAATACTTGAGAGAGCCAGAGTGTGCGGTTGCGCTCTGATATATGCATGCCTTGGGTGGTGGATGCACTCGGACGCATAACAACACTTACACCAAGGCGTGCGTATATTGGAGCGTGACCGCACACCTTAGAGTGGATCATTACATACGCAATACATGGATGGGGCTTGTGACACATTCAAAAGCCCATCACCTGTTTCTCTGTATATCACACTAATTAATGTCATACCACAGTAATACCATGACTGGCCGTGGTCTGTCACTTTAATGACTCTGGTATATGACTTGCATTGCCAAGATATGTTGCTTTGGCCCTTCAGCTCCAGTCTTACTTTTCCCAGACTCCCCAAACAGCACTGATGCTCACCAGTGCAGTACACCCCAGCCCTCTCTCAGAAAATCCCTCTCTTTATTTTAACAGTATCCCTGACAGTAGGTTTGGCTACTCCCTTGCACCCTCCATGCTAGTATTTCTGTAGCCTCTGTTTCTTACGACCGCCGCTCCCGACTGCTGAACTGCCGCACTAGAACGCCATGCCAGCCCAGCTGTACGCCGGTCTCGATCCTCACCAAAAGATGCTAAAGGACCAACTGGCCTATCCACACCTCCTTATAGGAGGACCCTGCACTGTGGAACCAAAACAATGCCCCCACCTCAAAAAAAAAAAAAAAAAAGTAGAGGTAAACTCGGAAATTGTCACAAATGTGATCTAAATGAAAGAAAACCATCCTACTGTATTATATAAAATAAAAGCTAGGTGAGTGTGGTGTATGGGAAAGTATACCATCTTGGGGGGGTTAATTGGTGGATAGTCCCATAAGCCCGTTATGGAGCTAATTAGCTCCCTTGGATGGTATATTTCCCCATACCCCACACTTACCTAGCATTTATTCTTTCTTTCTGTTTCTGTATATAAATGTGAATTTATACACAGAATGGCCTGACGGACCTGGAGATACAGCGAGAAAGAGAGAGAGAGAGAGCGCTAGAAGGCAAGCTGCCCTGAGGGCTGGGGCTCAGATAGTTTTGAGGACTGGGAAGTATTTATTGCTAGTTTCTTTCATCTGCTAGTATTTTCATCTAAATAATAATACCATCCATTGATCTGTCTTTGTCCTCCAACCTTTTTGCCAAGTCTCAAACCCACTCAACACCTGCAGCCACTGACTCTCTTTGTCTGATACTGTTCTGGAGTATTGAGATGCTTCCCACTGCTGTGTAGTGCTGTGACTCTATTTTAACATTTTGCCATGTTGCAATTGTCCTGCCACCCAGTGAGCAGCTCTGACACGGTACACAATTGATACTGATGCTGTTTTCTGTCACCATCTTTACTGCTTGCAATATATTAACGCGTGGATCCATGGCTGGTAGCACTGTGCAAGGTGCTTCCAGTTTTATGAACATATACCAGTGTACTGCAAATGGGTGGAAACAAACTCCTAAAATCTGAAAGTGGGAGTAGATTGTGCAAAAATGGTAGTAAAATATTCCTTTACTACCCTTCTCTGTTCCTCTGTCTGAGGGAGCTGGGATATCAGGTGGGGAGGGAGAGGGAGAAAAGGGCCTGAGGTTGCAGGGAGACCTGGAGAGAAAGAGCACCCAGGCCTGAGGGAGCTGGGATACTGCAATAGAAAGAGAGAGGGGCCTGCAAGAGTCAGAATACCAGGAGTTTAGTGATGGAAAGTGACCTGAGGGAGTATGGATACTGGGGGGAGAGTGAGTGCAGCCAGAAGGAGTCCGGGATACCAGGAGAGAAAGTGGGCATCAGGCATTGGGCAACTTCAAATTTTCTCCTCCTTAGCCAGATGGCATGGGGGTTGCTAGCTGCTGTTCAGGAATGAGATGTATGTCTGTTACAAATTGTTATACATTTTTTTTCTTAATAATTTAAAAACATAAGTGGAATAGCACTCTAAAGTTTGTCGATTTTATGCAAGGAATAACATACAAGTGTGGATTATTTAGAGAATAATGCATATGTAGGCGTGTGATATGCAGATTTTTTACACATCCAAGGTGTGTGATTATATATAAACCTCGAGAGCAAAGTTCGAGAGGTTTATGCATTGTCACACACCGAGCGTGTGTAGAAAAACTGCAGATCACACACCTTCATATGTGCTATTTTTTTATAATAACTGGTGCTAAGTAAACAAAGCGTAGAGTCTTAGCATTACCTGCTTCCTGCGTTGCTGATTCAACCTCTATATGGGCTCCATGGCATGCTGGTTGTTGTGATGACAAGGTGAAGGTTCAACGGTTTCTCTATTGTTTAAAGTTTAAAAAATAAATAAATAAATAAATAAATGGTTAAATTTTCCGAGCTGTAAGTACCTTAGTGTGGTACATTAACTCCAGCGTGAGACAGTAAAAAGCTGTATCGACTGCAGGTTGATGTGACTTTACAGGTCTCAAAAACGGGTTGATATCAAGGGTCACCAGTTATTATACTAGATTAATACACCTTGGTCCCAATATTCGGAAGGTTAGCACATTAATACTAATACATATTAAGGTATAAAGAGCAGATGGCCATGAAGCCCATGTATACTGCTCTCCCAGTCTGCACTGGTAGTAGTCAACACTACCACCTCCCAGACTATATCTACTTTTTTTTTTTTTATTTATTTCCGTTTTACCTGGAAGGGGGACTGGATCAAAATGATCCATTTTCTGCCATGCCTTAGGATGATATCCCGTGATTTGGGCGATGACAAGAACAGCGATGAAATAATGGCAACGGCAAAAACGGCGACCAAGAACAACAGCGATTGCTGAAACGGTGACCTTCAACTTTCACCCCCTTCCCCCGAGTAAGTCCCCCACATAAATACAAAAACTGTTGTCGCCTTTTCGGTGATCGCTGTTTATTTTCACTGTTTACATCCTCGCTGTTTTGCCGTTGCCCAAATTGTTTCGTTGTTATCACATAGAACCCATTGGGATAAGGGTTACAACAGAAGGATAATAATGCATGTACAAATGCAATACTAAATATAAAAATTTGAAAATACATGTTAAAGCAAAAATAGATGCTATTAAGTCGTGGTATATTTACAACATCCACTCCACCTTACTTGTGGATTCGGCTGCAAAAGGTATTTGCCAGCGGTTTGTCAGAGTCTTGATTTGAAACTGAACATTTTGCAAGAGGGTCTAAGCTCTGATGAATTGGCTGATTTGGTATCATTGGACCATAAGTAGTGAATGAACGTTCGGCAGTTTTGGTTTTCGTCTTTTCTGCATGCTGCTTGATTGATGTATTCCATAATGAGTTAACATATTAAACAAATGTCACTTATGAGTACATTTGGTGTATTTGTATTGCACATTTTGAATAAAATTTGCTGTATTTTGATATCTCCTTAGTGACGGTGACAAAATGTCAGACTGGTGATACAAGTCACAGCGATGAGTTTGCTTTGACTAAAATTGACGTGTTGTTGAACGTTGTTTCTTGTTTCAATAGAATACTAACCGACAAATTGTAAAAAAGAATAGAATTGTATTCCAGTACTAGAAATAAAACCTTTGGTTACAGTTTTTCTTACATCACCTGTCAAACTTGATTGATTCCTATGCAGAAATCAGTTTTCCGTGTACTCTTGAAGTCACTGCATTGATTTGATCTTGTAAAGTAAGAGCCTGGTTAAGTGTTATGGCCAGACAATTAAATGTTTTCACAGTTTCTATGGAAGAGTTGTCAGACTCAAGTATTTTATTTTTTTTTTATTAGTAGTATTTTTGGTTTTTGTCCCCATTTTCCACCTGGACCCGGAACCCCGGCACGTACGTGCATGTGTGTGGAGGTGCACGCCAGATACTAGCTTGGCCCCTTCCGCCCCCACCCCTGGCTATCGCTGCCACCCTCCCACCTATGCTTCCCACCAGACCTCCACCTGGGGAGCAGAACTACGAGGAAAGGACAACCACCCCAGGAGGGAGAGCTGCCTAGTGGCTGCTCAGTCCCACTCCCGTGCTGGCTCCCCATGACCCAAGGTTGTTCCCAAAACCCAGGTCGCCATGAAGGCAGGTGCGTCAGTGCCGGCAGTATAGACTGTCATTTCCTGAGACAACTAACTTTTGTCTGGAACTGAAGACCATTGTTTTAGTTTTCTTCTCATTTAAGAGAAGCTTGTTCCCCTGAAACAACTTTTGAAGCTTATTATAAGTGTTTGGAGGCATGTTTCTAGGTCTGTTTTCATTTTACCAGTACGGTACAGTGCAGCATCATATGCATACATGATAGTAGACACATCACTGCATGTTGCAGGTAGAACATTTACAGAAATGGGAAACCGGGGTAGACCCATCACTGAACCCGGAAGAACACCCAAGTTGATCCTAACGGACCTGGCAAAGACACTCCAGTTCTCGTTGACTGCTTTCTTTTAGTCAGATAGTCTGCAAACCAATGTAGAGTATATTTACTGACACCTATGGATTCAGGTTTATTGATCAGATTGGAATGGTCCACCAGGTTGAAGGCGTTGGTCACGTTGATGGAGATGGCCCCTGTTACTAGATCATTTTTGAGGTTGTCATAAATTTCTCCCACCAACCTGACCAGGGCCGTGCTTTAATCTTTCCTGAATCCATACTTGTCATTTGAAAGCAAATTATTCGTTTCCAGATATTTGAACAGTTGCCCAGAAATAACCGTCTCAAACAATTTGGATACTGGAATTGTTACGTTGGCCTGTGCATGCGCGCAAGCCACATCTTGTGGTTGTAGCACATTTCAGAGGTGTGTCAGTGTTGTTGTGAAATATAGGGGATGCTTTAGTGGGTGCGCCCCTCAGCCGCTAAGCAGTGAGCATGCGTCGATGACAGCAATTTCAGAGAGCGCCACTGGAGTTGAAACAAATCTGTCACTGTAGTTAGACAGGCTCACATTCATTGCAGTGGCAGATGACATGCCTCCATTGTGTGCCTTTCCTGGTGAAACATTTCAATAAATATGGTGGCTCCTGATCTGCCACACACTCCCAGAAAGCTGACATCAGACTGCCCTATATAGCTTTTAGCAGAGAACAGCAAGAGGAAGGAGGTGCTGTTAGAACTTTACTACTCTACTGGGACTTTAGGACTAGAACTTTACTACTGGGACCTTCAATTTAGGGTAAAAACAAACAACTTTACTGGGACTATATAGCTTCCCTCCACCCTTAGCCAGTTCTACTTTTATAGGCATAGGATTTGACTGACAACAGGAACTTCCTGTTTGGGAGCAGGAAGGGAGTGCTCACAGAGGCATAAAAGACTCACCATCCTAGAAGGAAAAGAGTAGCTCTCCATCCCCCCAGCTGCTGGAGGTCTCACTCTGCTCAAGTAAGAAGGAGACTACTGAAGAATACAGGAACTTCCTGTCCCAGAACAGGAAGAGCAGGAGCTTTAAGGGCACGGAGACAGCAGGAAAGTAGGGAGAAAAAAAAAATAAGAAAAAAAATAATAAATAGAGGAAAGAATAAGCATACAGAACAACAGTTGAGCCACAAATAAGACATGATGGGAGTGGTGCAGTGGCTGTGGAGCGGCAGTCTTCCGGGAGTCATTCTGGAGGATGCGGTGTTGGCCCATCTGCAAGCATCTCTCTGGGCTGTGGGAAGAGGTTGCTAATCTCCAGGCTGAGTTGGCTAGGATTCGGGGGACCTCCTCTCCCACCCTGGGACCACCAGGGCTGCCACCGCTGCCTCAGAGGTTGCCAAGAAAGAGGAGCGGTTGGACCACAGTGGGCTCAGGGAGGGTGACGGTGGTGGAACATGGCGCATCCCTCTAGTTGTACCTCTTCACAGTTCATACGCCATTCTGGCAGAATTGGTTCCTCTATGAAGGCACCTGCAGTGCAGACCAAGGAGGATGCTGGGAACCTCCACAAAGGAGACCCACAGGAGGGTGGCATGGGATCCCACAGGGGAAGGAAACAACTCCTGGTGGGGGACTTCATTGTTAGGAGGGTAGAACTGGGGAAGGGGAGAGAGTGAGGCAAGGTGCCTGCCTGGCGCCATGGCTTGGAGGGACAGGGAGTGAATCCTCAGGATTGCGGGAGCAGCTTCACGGGGGAGGGAGCTGGATGTCATTGTCCACCTAGGGACAAATGACCTGGTTGGGAAAGGGATCAGAGCAGTGCAGGAGGAGTTTGTGGAGTTGGGGAGGGGCCTTAGACAACTAGCACATATGGTAACCTTCTCGGAGGTGCTGTCTGTCTGTGGCATAGGTGAGGCTAGGGTGCTCCACACCATGGGATTCGATCAGTAGTTGAAAAACTGGTGCAGAGCTCAGGGTTTTGGCTTCATTGGGAACTGAGGGTCCACCTGGAAGGATGCAGGCCTATACTGGCACGATGGTCCGTGATCTGTCATGGAGCGGAACCAGGATCCTAGGTGATAGGTTTAAATGCTTCATTGGCAAGCATTTAAACAAGCCAAGAGGGGAGGCACTGAAAGGAGCAGGGAAATACTAGCGCCCAAAAAAAAAAAAAAAAAAAATCGGGTAGTTAGAGAGTAAAACACCAAGATAATGAAGTCAGTAGGGAGAAGGCAGGGTTAAATGGGGAGACAAAGGCAGTAAGGACAGGGATAAGGCAAAAGGGTAAAGCCATCAAAAATGGAGGATTATGAGTACCAGTGCCCATAGCTTAGGTAACAAGCTCCCTGAACTGGTGGCATTGATGGAAGAGGGATGCCTGGATATTGTGGCAGTCACAGAAACATGGTACACAGAGAACCATGACTGGGATGTCAACATACCAGGGTACAAAATCTACAGGAGGGACAGGGAGGGTAGAAAAGGAGGAGGAGTAGCTCTCTACATAAGGGAAGGGATCAAAGCATGGAACTAAAGGGTAAACAGGGAGGAGAGAAGGCACTGTGGGTCAGCCTGGAGACCGGAAATAGCACCATAATCAGCACCGGGGTTGTATACAGAGTCCCGTCTTGGGGGGGGGGGGAGGAAATGGACAAGAAAATGATAGACGGCATCCTTAGGATGGCAGAAAAAGGAGATATTGTTGATGGGGCACCTGAATATGCCAGATGTTAACTAGAACACCTTTTCTGCAGCGACATCCAAGAGCAGAGTCTTTCTCAATGCCCTACAGGTGGCATGCCTCAAGCAGCTAGTGTTGGAACCCACTCCGGAGGGAGCATTTTAGACCTGGTGGTCTCAAACGGGCACAGAGAGAGGATCTCTGATCTAGAAGTGGGTAGCCATCTGGGAATAAGTGACCACCAAATAGTGTGGTTCACGATAAACACAGCCGCAGAGTCAAGCCATACAAAAGTGAGGGTACTGGACTTTAGGAGGGCTGACTTTGTCAAAATGAGAGAGTGCCTCAGAAAAGCACTAGCAAACAGGCAAGGAGGGTGGAGGAACAATGGGGAAACGTTAAAACTGTCATCACAGAGGCAACAAGCCTTTGTATGAAGCAAATAACCAAAACAAAAGAAAAAACATTGTGGTTCTCAAAAGAGGTGGTGGTAAGGTTAGGGAGAAAAAGATAGCATTCAGGAAGTATAAGGAAACACAGAAGGGGTAGGACAGAGAACTGTACCAGTTTAAAGCAGAAGGAAGTGGGGAAGGTAGAATAGCAAAGGTCCAAACTGAGGAAAAGATTGCCAACTCGGTTAAGAAGGGAGATAAAACCTTTTTTATAGGTACATTAGGGAGCGAAGAAAAATCAAGGGAGGCACAATGAGGCTTAATAAAGGGGAGGATGGGTGGGCAGAGAGGGACAGTGAAAAAGCAGGGATACTGAACGAATACTTCTGCTCAGTATTCACAAAAGAAGAGGAAGGGGAGGTACCTAATCCAATCAATAGAAGCACTCTAGATTGGAGGTCGATACCAGTCCTTTCACAGAAGAAAGGGTTCTGAAAGAACTCCTAAAACCAAGGTGGACAAAGCAATGGGGCTAGACGGGATCCACCCCAGAATTCTAAAGGAACTAAGGGGAGAACTAGGGACACTGGTGATTTCTTTGACTGGGTGACCAAAGTAGTAGACCAGGAGGGGCTATGGATATGGCTACCTAGATTTTAGCAAGGCATTTGACACAGTCCTACACAAAAGATTAATAAACAAATTAGCCAGCCTGGGAGTGGGTCCCAGTGTGGTAGCCTGGGTAAAAAACTGGCTGGACAACAGAACACAGGGGTAATAGTAAACGGATTCCACTCCGAAGAAAGAGGAGTTACTAGCGGGGTACTGCAGGGTTAAGTACTGGGTCTGGTCCTTTTTTGCAGAGGGACTGGAAGGAAAAGTATGCCTCTTTGCAGACGACACAAAGATCTGCAACAGGGTTGATACACAAGGTGGGGTGGAAAGGATGAGCAGGGACTTGGCAAGGTTGGAGGACTGTTTCAAAGGTATGGCAGCTTAGATTCAATGCAAAGAAGTGCAAAGTAATGCACCTGGGAAACAAAAACCCAGGGGAAGAGTACAACAAAAAAAAATGGAAAGGGACCTGGGGGTAGTCGTATCAGATGATAAAAGTAGGTAAGCAATGTGAGAAGGCAGTAAGGATGGTGGGGAAGGGGGGGTACTGGGATGTATAGGGAGAGGCATCACCAGTAGAAAACAGGAAGTTGTTATCCCTCTGTACAGGCAGTTGGTGAGAAACCATCTGGAGTACAGCGTGCAGTTCTGGAGACCCCAACTCTGCAAGGACATAGACAGGATGGTGACAGTCCAGAGAAGGGCAACTAAAGTGGTGCAGGGTCTGCAACAGAAGCCATACAAAGAAAGACTAAAGGAACTTAATATGTATACCCTTGAGGAAAGGGGAGGGGGGGGGAACATGATAGAAACTTTCAAGTACCTCAAGGGAATCAACAAAATCCAAGAGGGTATCATTTTTCAGAAAAAGAGATGTGCAAGAACAAGGGGACACAATCTGAAGATAGAAGGGGGATGGCTCAGGGGCAATATGAGGAAGTAGTTTTTCACAGAGAGGGTGGTGGACACATGGAACGGCCTTCCTGAGGTGGTCGTGGGGTTAAAAACAGTGGGGGAATTCAAGAATGCATGGGACAGACATAAGGCAATTCTGGTGGGGGGTAGGAAGAAGTAGGCTGTTGGTTAACTAGGATCTGCAGCTTATCCAGTAGGTAGGGAATGGACAGACTAGGTGGGCAAAGCGGTCCTTATCTTCCGTCAAAGTCTATTGTCCCCCAACATTATGTACTAGCACAGCTGTAACATGGCGCTCCTGCTGCTCGCCACACACTCCCAAAAGCCGCCTTGGGTGCCTAATCCCTGTGTCGGCATCCCCAGTGTGTGTCTTTCCTGGTTAAACAGTTTCCCCTTTCCTTTCCAACACTGGGATGCCTACTCCTGTGTCGGATGCATGCACCCCTGCCTATATGCATTGCTGACATCGGGTGCCCAGTCTCGTGTTGGCATTCTCCCCTCCGAATTGTGGCACCCCAGTGTGCCTGGTTCTTCTTTTTTTTTTTTTTTTTTTTGTAGTCTCTAAAGGAAAACATTTCCTTGCAGTCTTTTTCCCTGCAAACAAGAAAACGGTCCACCGTTGTCTTCCTCGTCCTCCTCTGCATCCCACCCTCCCGCACCCAGCTTCCTGCACCACCCTCACCCATACTTATCCTCTGGAGGTCAGGAACTGCAATTTTCTCTGAACCGTAACACGCCTGCACTCTTCAAAGTCGAACTGCAAACTGAAGAAAAGACGGAAAGCTTTGTAATGGGAGGCAGTGGGGGGGGGGGTTCAACTTAGATTGATATCTCATCCATTTTTTTGGAATTTTGGCCCCAGATTTTCAACATGGGGATCTTGGGAGCCCACCTCATGAACATGTCACTGTCATTTAGTTTCTCTGTCTTGAAGGGTGATTTTGCGGTCGCTGCGCGGAATCACCTTTTGGGGCCGATTAACGAAACGACAGTGCCTGTGTTCATGAGGGAGGTCCCAAAAAGCCCATGTTGTAAATTTGTGAAAAATTTAAAAATGACTGCTTTTTAGTGAGCGCTGTGCAGTTTCACACACACGCCAGAATTCTTTGCCAATTTTTCATATTTTCAGTCCAGATTTTCAACATTGCCATTTTTTTCATACCTCATGAACAGTACAGCTGTCATTTTTCACATCCTGCCAGAAATGTGTTTCACGCCTGTAGTGCCAAATGGTGCAGTCGCCAGCAAAATCACCTTTCAGGATTCAGTAACGAAATGACAGTGCCACTGTTCATGAGGTGGGGGTCACAAAAATCCCATTTTGAAAATGTGGAGCAGAAGTACCAACAAACGGCCAGAGCATTAGGGTTTTCAACTGTAACGACCTACTCTGTAGAGACTGACAGGCGGGGGGGGGTGACTTGAGATCGTCGGTCGTAATGCTTCGCCATTCCACCCCCCACCCTGCAGCCAGTGACAAGCATCGGGGTGTACCTTGGGGTCTTCGGCCCCAACGTTCACCCCATTCTCCTGTGCCGCACCCATCTCGGCATATTTCCTTATGGAATGGGGTGAGTATAAGGCCCGAAGACACCAAGGCACTGCGACACCTGTCAGTGTCTGCAGGGTAGGGTGAAGTGAAATGGCTTGAGCATTATGGCCGATGACCCAGAGGCACACCCCCAACGCCTGTCAGTCTCTAGTCTGCAGGGTGGGGGCAGGGTTGGCATCCGTTCAGTACTTCACTGCCATTCCTATTATGCATCTCTCTAGCTCCTGCACTACCAATGCCAGCAAGCAAACATTCGGCATTGACGAATGCTTGTTCTGTAGTTTGTCATGATTTCTTAGTCACCTGTTTTAAAGATGGACCACTGCGTTCTTCCAACAGATGGTTACACAGTTAGTTCACAGTGAAAGATTTACAGTAATGAATGTCACATGTTTTATTTGACTAAAAGTAATTTTCAACAGTTTAGGTGAAGTCCATTCTGCACCCTTATTACATGAATGAAAAACTTTTACATCTATTTTTACATTTGGAACAGAAACATAGAAACATAGAAAACAGATTGTTTTGGCAGAAAAGGACCTTTAGGCCCATCCAGTCTGCCCCCTTCCCTGCCTGTTCTGTCACCACTGACCCTAGTTGGTCATAGGTGTCACTCCCCACCCCTGCTCCTCTACCTAATATGCCCCTGTGCCTATCCCATGTATGCTCAAGCTTCCCACAGTCTTTGCCCCATTGCCTCCTCTGTCTGTTCCAGTCATCCACCACCCTTTCCATGAAGAACTGTTTCTGCACATCTGTCCTAAACCTTCCCTGTTAGCTTCATTGTCTACTCCCTTGTTCTAGTGCCTTCCTTTTTCTGAAGTAGATCCTCCACTTAAACCTTGTTCATTCCTGTGAGGTACTTGCAGGTTTCTGTCATGTTCCCTTTTCTTCTCCTCTCTTCCAGGGAGAACATGTTGAGTTCCTGCAGCCTTTCTTCATATGGCTTCTTGTGCAACCCTCTTACCATTTTGGTTGCCCTCCTCAGAACCTCCTTCACCCTTTCAGTGTCCATGCAAAAGTGTGGCCTCCAGAACTGGACACAGTACTTCGGGTGGGGCCTCACCAGTGAGCGATACAATGGCAGCACCACCCTCTTCCTGCCAGAAGTCCCTCTCCCAATGCACCCAAGCATCCTGCTAGCCTTTCCCACTGATTTGTCACACTGCCGAGCTACCTTGAGGTCATCAGATGCGATGACCCCCAGGTCTGTTTCTTGCTTGGTAACCGTAAGTTCCACTCCCCCATCTTATACTTGGCTCCTGGGTTCTGCAGCCCTAAGTGCATAACCTTGCCTTTTCTGGCACTGAAACCCAGCTGCTACCCCCTAGACCATTCCTGTTGTTTCCTCTGATCCCTTTGCATTTTCTCCACCCCTTCCTGAGTGTCAGCCCTGTTGCAGATTTTTGTATTATCCGCAAACATGCACCTTGCCCTCAAGCTCCTCTGCAGTGTCGCTTATGAAGACATTGAAGAGGACCGTTCCCAGTACCGAACGATGTGGCACCCCACCAGTCACTCTCTGGTCACCTGAGTGGCTGCTGTTTACAACCACCCTTTGCCTCCTGTCCCTTAACCACTTTGATACCCAGCTTGTCGCTTTCTTTCCCATCCCCACACTGCTTAGTTTCTTAACTTGAACTCTGTCAACAAATTCCTTTATAAATTGTTTGCCTGTTCTGTAATTAAACATATTTGTAAAGTATTTGTTGAAGCTTTGTGATGTTAACTTTTCAGTAAGTACTTTAGTATCAATTTTAATCCTTTCATTCCCCATCGTAATTTTGGGTCGTCCAAAATCCCTGAATGAGCCCCAGAAAGATTTAGGCTCTCCAAAACTATGTAACTGTTTTGTTCTGCAGTATTATTGTTTTGAACATCTTAAAGCAGCAAGGAACCTGCCAGTGTGGATTGAACAACATATCCATGTCCCTAGAACTCCTGTTAGAGGTGCGTAACTTGTATTTCTCCCCCCCCAACCCCCAATATTCTGTTTATGCTCCTGTCTGCCGCCACTCCCTTCCACCGTCCTATGCCTCCCCAGGCACTGGTAGTGAGGGCACCTCCATGAGTTTGCTCCCCATGGTGGGGTCAGAGAGGAAGGAGAGGTGTTGGCTAGTGACTGCAAACTTAATTTTGACCCGTGTGATGCCCAGTCAATTGAAGATCCTTTGTTAATTTTGTAATTTTTGTATTTTCAATAATGAATTTAGTAAATTGAGGTCAGAAAGCAGACTTCTGATCTTGTTATTTTTGGGGCACACATTCCAGCCCTGGTTAAAATCTCCTACCACTATATGCCCTTTGCTGACTTTGTTTTAGGCCATTTATCTAGCACTTTCAAGTCATTTGCTGCAGTTTTTTGGGGTAAGTACACACACAATAAATATAGAAAAGTTCCTAGCGGACCTCCCAGTTAAAATTTTAGCAGTAGATAATAAATGGTCCCATTAAAATTTCCAGATTCAATTAATTTACAGTTGATTACTTTTAACTTTTCGTATAAAACAGGCTGCACCTCCCTTACCAGTCTGTCTGATCGAAAGACTTTGTACCTGTCTAGAAATCTGTTCAGCTAAGTTTTATTATCCATGATTAAGGATTAACACCTCAGTTTGACAATTAGAAGCATACATCAATAAATTACAACAGTTGGTTACAAAATTGAAAATACAAGTTGAACAATTAAGTAGCAACAAAATGAACAAGAGCTGGGCAGAGCATCGGAATTGCAGCGAATAACATAAGTGCAAATTGGAACCCAGCTGGAGTATGAACAAGGCACTGCTAGGTGCGTTATTAAAGTGCAGACAGCAGCAATTTGACAGGTGAATGAAGCTGCTGCTTCATTCAGCAGGGGAGGACAGAGGAAACTGGGGAGGCAGGGGAAAATTGATTATGATAGGAGTAGGGGTAGTGGGATGAGGATTGGGCAGCAAAATACAGCACAGGATCAGAGGCAGCTGCTGGAGTGAGTAGTGAATTCATGGAGGAGCGAGATGAATGAGTGGGAGGAGGGAGCAGTACAAAAGGTAATGGTAAGAGAACACCATAGTTTGGGGAAGTGAAAGGAGAGGGCAGCTTGGCCAGCTGAGGATTTTACTTGAGGGGAGTGCAAGAAAGCGAGGACCAGAGCTGCAAAGGGAAGTGGGGGGGATTAGGAGGAAGAAAGGTAAAGGAGAGACCCAAGCCAAATTTGGAGATGAAAATAGCGCAGTGAGCAAGGGAGCTGGCATCAAGCGAGGGAGTAGAGAGGGAGAAGTAAAAGGAGCAGTGGTGGGCTTTTGTGGGGGGGCGTGTCAAAGGTAAAGTGGTGGTAGGAGTGAAGTAGTGGGTCCAGTCTGGTTAGGGTGGATTTGGGAGCAGCACTATAAACAGTGTCCCTGTAATTGAACATAGGGAGACTCCGTCTTCGAGAGGATCTCTCTGCGAGCAGAAGTGGAATACTCTATTCCTATAAAGCGCACCCATTTTGGGGTGAAGCTTTTGGTGGATGGCATCTGCATGAACAGAGAAATTAAGGTGATGATCTAGCCAGACCCCAAGGTATTTAAAGGGGGTAATCTCCTCAGTTACATCATCATTAAGGGTATGGAGGTGGGGTAGACTAGCTGCTCTCTGCCTTGTGCCTAGAGTCCTTGAGACTCTTTTTTTTTTTTGTTTCTGGGGCATCTCTTGGGTGGGGACCCACTCACATAGCCTCTACTGCACGCCTGAACTCTGTCCCCGACCAAGGAATCGGGTGCTGGTTCCCCCCTCTCCTGCCCAACCCTAAAGGGAGGAGGAGGCAGGGACCAAAGAGAGTTAATTTAGGTTGGGTCTGGCATTGGGCATGTGGGCTTGGCCACTCGAGCCCCGCAGTCGCTTACCCGGCAACTGGGGTTTTTCCTCTGTGTGTTTCTCCCTGGGATGTGGACAAGCGATGACGTCTGTGTATGGAGTGCTGACGTCTGCTGTTGCCCCACCCCTCAACAGCTCTGCTCCTTGTAGTTCCTCCGATCTCCACCGGGGCCACTACAAAGTGAGGCAACCCACCCCAGGAGAGAAAAGTCCTCCGGATGCTTAATTCCCTCCTTCCCCCGCTAACCTCAGCGGCCGAAGTTCACTTCAACCCGGTCGCCTCGTGATGGGGTGAGGTGTGGTGTCCAGCGCCAACCTCAGTGCCACCAGGCCTGGAGACAGTTTTCTAGCATTGAAGGATTACTGATTAGCCTGGAAGCAGTGTTGATGTTGAAGTCCAGTTGAGCTTGGCCAAGAAGTCACAGGCACATGCTACATGAAAGTAACAAACAAATAACGAGATTCATAGATATTATCTTAACCGTAACTGAAATCTAACAGTATTCCTTTGGAGCTGCTTTGGTGTGTTCTGCTAAAGTGCAGGTGGGCACTATATAGCCATTTGTCCATCTTGAGAAGCCAACAGTCCATCTTGGGGATCCTCCACATTGATGGACGTGCATCCCGACGGGCTGCTGGCATGTCAAGGATGTGGGGACCCATGTCTGCGAGAGCCTATTTATTAGTGTACTATAATTACTGGGTTGTGTGTGTTTTTCAATAAAAAAAAAAAAAAAAGGCTGTGTAATAAATACCATAATACCTGAGTAGGTATTACGGTATTGCGTGGATATAATAAATACTCTGACATGTTACATCCGGCAATCCAGGCTACTCTAGGCTCCATACATAGCGGTGCACTTCCTCTGTGGGGAAAAAACACAATGCAGTAATTGTATAAAATAAAATATGGGGTGCAGGTGTTTAGCTTGAATTTAACACACACCCCTCGTTGTTGGATCGCTGCCATAAACCCCTCGGCTTCACCCTTGGGGTTTATGTGCCATCCAACAACTCGGGTAAAATTCGTAACACATTGCACCCATACTTTATCCTATATGCAATCATGTCTGCCCTGATTCTTCTCTTGCATGGAGAACAGTCCTCATTTCCATCTCTGAGTTAGGGTTGTGTGTGCTTTTAAAATTCAGTAACCACAGTACGTCCATCCTGAGTCATGTAGAAAATCAATTTTCTTTTGTCTCTTCCAGATAAGATGGCGAGCCCAAGAACACGGAGAGTGCTCAAAGAAGTCAGGGCACAAGATGAGAACAATGTAGGATGATGCTTTTCTTCCCCTTTTTTTTTTGGGGGGGGGGCCTTCGTGTGTTTGTGTGTTGCATTTCCTGAAAACATAGAGTGGGTGTCTTGAATGACCAGGCACATGGTGTTTTTCACTGCTGGAGACCAGTGCTGGGCTGTGGTCAATTTAAGCAGTATACTATGAGAGGGTATGGTGATGCCAGGACTTACCCACACCTGGTGGTTTGGTCACAAGGCCATAGGCTGAAATGAGGAAACCGCCCCGGGTGTGGGTAAATCCTGGCATTACCCACACCCTCGAGAGGGATATTGCTGTTATACAATTGAAAATATTCAGATTGGAAACATTTTCATTTGAAAGTATTTTTTTTAATATATATATATTTTTATATATGTGTGTGTATGTATATGTATATATATGTATATATGGAATAGTATTCCTCCGGGTAACAAAATGGTTCTTAAATGAAGTTGATAAGACTCAGAAAAACTGTTTAGAATTAGGTATGAATATATAAGCAACATTTAAAATAACTGTAGAATGACGCTGTACTATGGTTGCAGAACAAGTATTGTAAACCACTGTATGTGAGGAGCAGCATGTCTGGCGTCTTGTGGAGGCGGGGCGGCAGTGACTGTTGACTGGCTGGTGGAGGGAATATTACCCGCGTCGGCGCTATCGTGGCTTGTGTCCTTCTCGGTTAGTTTGGGCAGAGGCAAATTTTCTGGTACATTTTGTGTTATTGTCGCTTCCATTTCTGTGTCTGGAATGCCAGAAAAAAATACGTTCTGATTCTTCCTGGTCATACATTTGAAAGGAGGAGCACATTTTGCTGTTTTAAGTTTACCGCGTCTTGTCTTTTTTTTTTTTTTTTTTACTGCCAGTAACAATATGGCGGTCAGCGCCTTTCATCTAGAGCATCGGAGTGATTCAGGGTGGGTGGTGATTGACTGGCTGGCACTCTTTACAGTGTGGTGATGGCACGATTTACACGTTGTAAATCATGCCAGCCAATCAGGAGCCAGTATTTTTGATGCAATTGTGTAATATGCAATGTATGTTAGGGATCTCCGCTCAGATCTTGGTACATGGTAATGATTGACAACCATTCCACAATGGGGAACAGGTGCTGGTCTTTGCTCTGAAAACAGAACCTAGAGTGAAAGAACACTGTGGTGCTTTTAGTGAATGAACACCAGTTCATCTTTTCTTTGATCCATGCAGATCAAGCTATGGTACCTGGATTAAATTAACTTTGACCGATTGAGCCTTTCTTGGTCCACATGGTTCAGTGCTCTGGTACCTGTACTGAATGAACAGAGTGACTGATTTACCCCCTCCTGGTCCCTGTAGACCAGGACTCTGTACCAGGACTGTATGAGCACTGTGAGTGATCTACCCCCTCTCTGGTCCCTGTAGACCAGGACTCTGTACCAGGACTGTATGAGCACTGTGAGTGATTTGCCCTTTCTTGGATCCCTGCTGCTCAGCACTGTAGTACAGCGATTGAAGTAACACAGTAGTTTATTTTCTGAGATCATGGATTAAAGATAAAGTCCTCTCAACCAATTTTCTGTATACCTGTGTAGCTTGCATGCATGGACAAGGAATCTCTCTCTTGCACCCCCCTTATTTCATCCTAATTTTAATATAAATGAGGTTGATTCACTCTGTTGTGAAAACCTGTTTGTCTCCATTGCAAAGCTCATGACCCAACTCGTGCAAGGCATCATGGAAGTTGATGTTGCATGCCTGCACAAGCAAGCATGTTGTCAAGGTGCAGGTCAGGAAGCATAATAAAACCAGGAGCAGCTGTAACATTTGCAAATAGCAGTTTACTATTATTATCAGTAACAAAATAAATAAAATTGTGCAGGATCGCTCTTTTACAGGCAGTTCAAACAACATTTGAGGGTATTTCTAATTCTAAAAATCTGTCTTCAACAAGTGATGACACTCTTTTATATATACAGTGGGGCTGATTCTCAGTGCCTGTAGAATGATGCAAGGTGCCTGCAGCAAATGTAAACAATGCAGGTGGCACCTTGCGCAAAAATGCACCAAGCAAGCAATTATCAAAAGCAGCCTGCAGCAAACGCAGGCTGCTTGTCTCAAAGGGGACTTGCTCCAGCCTCGCCCAATAAAATGGGCTGTGGCATGGCACTAGGGGGTTTGTGGCAGATGCAAGCTGCCACATCCTCTATATCGATGTTCTAAAACCACCCGCAGAGGGAAAATGTCTAATTTGGTCTAAGTGTACTTAGGTGTCCTCTGGGGGTTGTGCCACTGTGCAGCCAGGGCTCTGATACCCGTGTACATACCGCCTTTGTAGTCTAGGACACCCACCAACAGCTCCAATACCCTTGAATTACTAATTAAAGTAACCTGGTGGTCTAGTGGTCCCCCTCCCAGCCCGATCACCCATAATATGCATATATATTACCCTCCTGGGCTCGCCCCGAAACCTATCGCCCATAATATGCATATATATATTACCCTGGAGGCTAGCACCCCCCAGCCTTGATCGCCCGTAATACTAATAAAGTTCCCTGGTGGGCTAAGCCGACGGTCTCGATTTCCCCGATACGTGATATATATCCAACATCTTGGTGGTTCAGTGGATCCCACCCGCAGACCCCTCACCACCCTGCCCCTCCACCATCTCCAGCTGGCGCATCGACTCCAGCCCACCGCTATTTTGGCGGCCAGTTGCCGACCGAGCTATGAATGAGAACGCACTGTATATAGTATGCACTCAGTGATGTTAATCACTGAATGCGTACTATATGCAGTACGTGCTCACTCATAGCACAGTTGGTGGCTGGCCATGGTGGTGAGCGGTGATCTGTGCCAGTCACCGGCTGGGTTACGGGTTGGGGGGGAAACGGGGTGGTAGGTCACTGCGGGGTGAGGGCATCCACTAGACCACCAGGATGTTGGACATATCATATACTGGAGGATCACGGCTGTCCGCTAGCCCACCAGGGAACTTTAAATTAGTATTATGGGTGATCGGGGCTTGGGGTTTGCTAGCCCACCAGGGCAATATATATGAATATTGTGGGAGATCGGAGCTTTGGGGGGTCCGCTAGCCCACCAGAGTAATATATATGAATGTTATGGAAGATCGGGGCTTGGGGCGGGGGTCCGCTAGCCCACCAGGGAGTTTATTTTACATTTGTACCTGGGATCTGGCGGGGGGGCGATAGCCAGCAGGGATTGCTATCTGTGGTGCTATTGCTATATGACTGCCCCCTGGTTGTGGCACACCTTCACTATGCGCTGTCTGTTTGGCACATGGCCAAGGTTGCTGTAAGCTGCGGGACTTGACCTTTGGGACCCTACCCAATAGAGAATCGGGTGCAGGGTCCCAGGTTCATTGGCAGTTGGCACAAGCCGCCTTTGCAGCGGCTTGCCCCTGCTATTTCAGAATAGGCCCCAGTGTCTTCCTTCCATTTAGCTTCTGCATCTTGAGCTTGTTAAGAGACATCCTATTTCTCCCAAAATGTATCAGAATTATGTCAGTTTCTTTCTTGCAGGTGCAACAAAATAGAACATTGTGTTCCAGAACTATCTCTTGCTGACAGCTCTGCAGATTAGTTTGTGGAGGTCAAAACTGCATCTCAAGGAACCCCTTGAGTTCCAAATGGCTTTCTTTTTGGGGGGGGTGGTTGGTCCCAGCACCTCAACCCTACCTTTTGGATCCGCTCACCCACTGGGATAACCATGACCAACAAACCACCCTGGCTTAACTAATATACATTTTCAAACCAAGGGATCCCAACTTCACATAAAGAGCCACATATATTTTATAACCACAGATAAGCAAGGAGGAAGAAAAGATAGAAATAGTAAGTAAAGACAGGGAGATAGCGGGAGGGGAGAATCGTGAGATTGTTGGAGTGATCAGTTCCTAGGTCTCACAGGAAAATCTGATTGTGCAAGCAGACAAGAGACAGAAAAGAGAGGACAGAACAGATCATTGCTTTTAACTCTTTCTGCATAACAAATGGAACAGGGTCTTATTCAACCCTGTCACACAGCAGAAGTTATACTATCTTATAAAATGGACATAGCAAAATAAGGCTAGTGATTGGCTAGAAAAGCAGTGCAATATATGTATTACACATAGGGGAAAAAAAGTACAGGCAAAGAAATCAATGCCCCAAATGGAATGTTCAGAGCTAGGCATGGAACATTCGTTTTTTTTAAGGCCGCCATTGTTTTAGCACCATGGCAGATCACCGAAGCTTTGGAGCCACTCGCTGTTCATTTTTCTTTCTCAGTAGAAGGAAAAAAAAAACGGACCGTAGCAAAACTTGCAAGTACTAAAAAAACAGGGGCGCTTCAATCAGTGCCTCCCACATCACACCGGCTGTCTTACTTTCACGAATACTCCCACCTGCATGGAGCAGGCCGCAGCCTGAGCTCCGTATGGGCTGGAAGCTTCAAGTACCCACAGGAACAGTCACCAGACCGGGATTCAAACAGTAGGGCACGGCACCAGTTGGATTTCCCCCAGTCTGATCTCGTTCCTATTAACAAAACAAAACGAAACAAAACAAAAAAAAAAAATGTAAGAAGTACACAAGAGCACTGGGGTAGTGCAACAAAATTAAATCAGTAGTACCACTCGCAACTACATAATGACGCCACTTTTAAATAGGCAGAAGGACTATTTTATCATGTATTAACAATTAAATCATCTCTTTGTCTACATATAGACATACTTTTTTGTCTAAACTTTTATAAGATAAAAAAGACGCCCATTTTATAAATGCAATAAGACACTCCAGGGTGTGTGTTGAACAGATATTACTGCACTTCCAGGAGCTGAAGACACTTGGACGGTGGCCTTGTGCCTTACTACGCCTCATGCAGGGTAATATCTGTTCAACACACACTCTGTTGTGTCTTATTGCTTACTCATTCAGTTCTGTTGCATGTCTTGAGAAGTCTCTGTATTCTCTAAAGTATTGTTTCCAAACTTAGATGCACTTTAAAACTGCACAAAACAGCAGGCCACTTACTGTGCCTTGAAAAGTTTCATGGCTGAGTTTAAAACCTTAAGTGCAGGCATCATATTACAAGGATTAGTGTAGTTTGAATTTGAAGTCTTTTCTTAACTGCCATTTCAGTGTGCTTCTCCATTTAGTTTGGGCAGAATTGAGGATTCTAGCTGATAAGTTTGTGACTGTGTTTGTAATTGGCTGTGTCTGGACCACGGTGAGTGGAGTGAGGAGCCACTGCCAGAGGACTGCTTGGCTGATTGTTTTGGACACAGACGTGTGATGTAATTCTCACCTCCCACCCCAGGGCTTGCCCTACAGTTATAAGGGTGGGTCTCATAGGGCCTTGCAACATCCTGCACCCATACAGGAAGTAGCAAAAACAGAAAAAAACCTTTGGGAGATAAGAATAGGTGTCTTAAGCAGGCAGTAGATTGAAGAGGAAACAGACATGATGGGAGTGGTGCAGCAGTGGTTGTAGAGCAATAGTTTTCAAGGAGACGTTCTGGAGGCTGTGATGCTTTCATCTGCAGGCAACTCTTTGGGCTGAGGGAGGAGGTTGCCTGTCTCTGAGCTGAGTTGGACAGGCTGCAGGTGGCATCCACCCCACCCAAAGACCACAGGGTCCACAGCCTGAACCTCAAAGGATGGATGCCTGGTAAGAAGAGTGATTGGACTATGGTGGGCTCAGGGAGGGTAGGGGGGGTGGTCAAAATCACATCCCCCCCCCCCCCAACCTGTCCCGCTTAGTAACTCCTACAGTGTTTTTGGAGGAACGGGAAAGCCCCACTCGGGAACCTGAGGCTGGGACCAGGGAGGATGGGCAAGTCCCCCAGAATGGAGCCCCAGGGAAGGGAGGCAGGGGACCCCGGAGGAGGGGGAAGCTGCTTCTAGTGGGGGATTCTGTTGTCTGGGGAGTGGAGTTGGGGACACCTAGCAGGGGAGAGAGGGAGATCAAGTGCATCCCTGGAAGCGCTGCATGGAGGGATGGGGATCAGATCCATAGGACTGCTAAGGCAGTAGCTAGGAGGGAGCAGCTAAATGTAATTGTCTACCTGGGGACCAATGACCTGGCAGGGAGAAAGGTGGAGTTAGCCAGAATCCCGGAGGATTTCAGGAAGCTGGGGTGAACCTGAAACAGATAGCATGCTCCATCTCATTCTCAGAGGCACTGCCTGTCCAGGGCACAGGGGAGGATAGGGCACTCCATACCCACACCTTATTTATTTATTTATTTCAGTTTGGGATTAATACCTTTTTGAATCAAGGACTCATTTTCAAAGGTTCCATGTCAGTTGTTAAAACAGACATAACAGTATAAAATACAGAGTTTTAACAGTAAAAGGAACATTGAATCATATACACATATGAACATACGAAATCTGCCAGCAGATAAAGGCCTAGAGGTCTATCAAGTCTGCTCGAATGTGCAGCTAGCACCCCTTATTCTGCAGCTGCCCCTCCCTTCCACCCTTCCCCTTCATTAACCCTCCCCCTTGTCCTGTCCCATCCCCTTTCGAAGCAGTCCACTCTTCTACTGGATACCACTTCTGCAAGGAACGATTCCACCCAGCCACCACCTCTCTGTGTAAAAAAAAAAAAAAAAAAAAAAAAAGGTGTCTCCTCATCTCCTCCTCAACCTTCCTCCCTCCGGGTCTCATATCATGGCCCTTGGTGTCCCTCCCCTCCCTTACTTTGAACAGCCCCTCTGTACCTGTCTTGTTTATTCCTTTCATGTACTTAAAGGTTTCAGTCATGTCCCTCCTGTCCTCCTCTCCTCCAGTGAGTGCATGTTCAACTCCTCAACCTCCTCTCTCAGAGGATTAGTCCCCAGCCCTTGATCATCTTTTGTCGCTTCTGCGCTGCAATCCCTCCAATAACTTAATGTCCCTCTTCAGGTATCGGGCGCCAGTACGTACTGCACACAACCAGTGATGGAACAAGTCTTGAGGTTTTACACATCAGTGTAGTACTTAATTACATAAGCTTGATATAAGGAAAGAGAAGTGGGGGGTCAGCCAAAGGTGGCATCGCCAGAGATGGGGGAGGTTCAGACATGAGGAGACATCAAGAACAATCGGATAGGGTAAGGGGGTCCGGGAAGGTGATATTCAGTGGGTGATAATTGAGGAAAGGGCTAGTACTGGGAGACTGTCGGCTGAGTTATTACCACATTAGCACTGGCAGGTACAGGTTATTTTGAGCCAAGGAAGGTTCTGAGCCCAGTTTTGAAAGTACTAATCTTGGGTGTCTCAAAGAGGTCAGTGGGTAGTTCATTGTTCCACTTCGGTCCCTGATACAGGATGGAGTTTGGGGCAAGTTTCATCCTTTTGAAGGAAATCCTCATCCTGTCAGTGGCCATACTTCGGGTCCATTTTGTAGGGACAGCTAGCCTAAAGTGGCCTTTCAGTGTGGAAGACGACAGACCCAGCAGCACCTTTTTTAGAAGCAGGCAGGTTGGATATTGCCCTTGAAGGCTGATTGGGAGTCACTCAGTGTCTTTGTAGAGCATGCAGATATGGGTGTCAATGGCAGCCCCCAGAGTGAGGCGGCAGGTTTTATTGAGGAGTGTGCTGATCCTGTTTAGGGCTGTTTTTGTGCCCGCCCCATAAATAAGCAATCCACAGTCTATGAAAGACAGTATTGAACTACTAGCGGCTAGTTTGAGAGCATCAGGAGTCATTGAGTGTCTATGATGGTAAAGCACGCCCAGCTTTGCATTTGTGGTCTTGATAACTGAGTCTGTGTGGCTTGAGAAGGTGAGGGTGTCATCAAACGTGATGCCGAGATATTTGAACTTGGTGACTTGGTCTAGAAACTCGCCCTTTTGGTTATGTATCAGCAGTGGTAGGTATTTCTTTTTACTTTGGGAGGTGGTGAAGAGCATACTCTGTTTTTTTGACGTTTAACAGAAGTTTTTCTGTGAACCACGATTCAAGTTTAAGGAAGCTGCTTTGAGATCTATTGTGATGGAGTGGTGGCCTTTACCACCGACTGATATTACTGTGTCATCAGAATAGAGAACTGTGCTTGCTGAACATACTGCTACTGGTGGAGTTGATGAAAATGCTAAAGAGTAGAGGACCAAGGATTGACTTCATGGACCCCAAGGGTCACCTCATTAGCTGCAGATAGGGTATTACCTATTTTGACTTGTTGTGTCCTGTTGGTGGGTAGCTGACAAACCAATTTACCGTCTCAGGGGATAGACCTGTGGATAGAAGGCAGCTTAGGAGAAGGTTATGATTTACAGAGTCAAAGGCCTTTGTAAGGTCGATGTAGACCGAACCAACTGCATGCCCATTGTCCAATGCGTTGTATAAGTGGGATGAGTAGTCCTCTAGTGCGGTGAGCGTGGAGTGCTTTTTTCGAATGCCATGCTGCTGTGCGCAGAGTAGATTTATGTTTATCTAGATATTCCGTAAGTTGCTCTGAGACCATTCCTTCGAGTACTTTAGATAGGGAAGGGAGGATGGAGGTGGGTCTGTAGTTGGATGTTTGTGTCTTGTCCCCTGCTTTAAAGATATGTGTGGCGTTTGCTGACTTCCATAAATCTGGGAACACTCCCGATTTAAGAGAGGCACTGAAAACCATGGTAAGAGGACCAGAGAGTTCATTGAGGAGGAGACCAGCCAGCTTCATGTCAAGCATATCCGCTCCCATCCTGCTCTTGCCAAGGGCCCCTTTAGTGTGTTTAAATGTGTCACCGAGGCCGAAACAATTAAACTGAAATGGTGGTACCTCTTTTCTTAATGGGTCGTGAAGGGCAGTTTGTCGTGGTTGTGCTTGTGTATCCATGAAATAGTCACTGGGGCGACACTTGAGAGGTCTGTGAAGGCGCTGTTGAGCTCATTGGCAATATTGATGGTTCCTGCAAGAGCCCCTTGTGGTAACAAGAAGATCAGGGAGCCTTAGTGGCCTTGCCCATCTGGGATTTCAAGCGCCCCAAAAGTCTCTGCCAGAACCCCATGTTTTGTTAAGTAGATCCTTGTAGTAGGAGGCTTTGGTCTGTCGGATGAGTTTGATGCAAGCATTTCTGGCTACCTTGTAGGTGCTTATTGCAGCGGATGTTCCAGTTGCCTTTGCTGTATGCCAAAGATTGTTTCTGTTCGCATGAGTCTAATTAGGGCTTTGGAAAGCCAAGGATTGGTGGTTCCCTAATTGTATTAATTCTATGCAGTGCAAAAATATCGCAAGCTCGATTGAAGACCATTATGAAGTAGTTAAGAGCCTCATTGCCATTAATATCCCCCTGCCAATGGAGACCAATCCATATGTGTCGGGTATAGTTTAAAGTGCTCGAGTAGCCCTGGCCTCAAACAGCATTTTTTGCATACCTTGGGTGGGCTTTTTGTGAAGTTGTTGGCCCGGTACACTTCACAGGGGAGTGGTCACTGAGGCTGTCAGGCAGGACAACAACGTCTGTTATATGTTCCGGGTGAGTGGTCAGGAACCAGTCTATGAGAGAACTGCTCCCTGTTTTGTAGTTCATCCTGGTGTCAGTAGTAACCATCTGTGTTAGGAAAAGGTTGGTTATTAAATCCTTGAGTTTGGCATCCTTCTGTGAGTGCCAGTTAATGTTGAAGTCGCCTACAGTGATCTTCTCCCAGTGGTTGCCTAGTTGCTCTTGGCTTCGATTTACATGGTTTAGCCCAGCAGGTTGGTGCCCTGGAGGTATGTATACTGTGGAGACCAGCAGGACTTTATTCTGTGGCCCTATGTTTAATTTGAGGTTCAGAATTTGGGCTTCTTCTGTATTAAGACTGTTATCAAGGATCTTTATTCCAGACCTGACATATACTAGGCACCCACTCCTGCGTTTAGCAATCCTATCTTGTCGGAACGAGTTGTAGCCATCAAGTGAGATAGATGCATCCTAGTTGAAGGATTGGTGTTGAAGGGAGGGTTTTGGCTTCATAGGGGACTGGGGCCTGACCTGGACAGGTGCAAGCTTATAAAGAGGATGGCCTTCATCTGTCCGAAAAGGGTACCTTGGCCCTTAGTGGGAAGTTGAAATGCTTCAGCTGCGAGCATTTAAACTGGCAAGGGGGGGAGCCAAAAGGGGCAGGAGGCTTAGGAACACCCCTTCCCCCATGGGAACATAAGTTGACAACAGATGAAGCTGAATCAGACAGGGAGGGGCATGTAGGCAAAGAGTGTATAACAAGTGATACATAGGGAGCACATAGGAAAGGAAACCGGGGTGGGGGAAGACACTGGAGAGGGCGGACAGGAGCAGAGGGAGGGCAGACTGTGAAACTTGGAAGGTCATGTTAACAAATGACTTGTAGCCTAGGAAATAAGGTTCCAGACCTGGAAGCCTTGTTGGCGGATGCAGACCTCGTCATAAGAGCAGTAACAAAGATGTGGTGCTCTGCTAATCATGGCTGGAAGTCGATGTATCAGGCTATACACTGTTCAGCAGGAACAGGAGGGTAAAAGGGTGTTGGGGGGTGACCCTGTACATCAGAGATTGTATAAAGGCTACAGAAGTTCAGGAAGATGGGGAGGCTGAGGCAATGTGGATCACCCTGGAGCCAGGGAATGGAACAGCAATATGCACAGGGGTGATCTACAGACCTCCGACACAGAGGGAGGAAGTTGGCAGGTAACTAGTGGAGGACCTATACAACATGGCAGCAAAAGGCAAAATCCTGCTACTGGGGGATTTCAATATGCCGGATGTGGATTGGACCACCCAGGTGGCTGCTTCAGCCAGAAGTACGGCCATCCTAGAATCCCTGCAGGGGCGTGGACTCTGGCATCTGGTGCATGAACCAACCAGGGACAAGTCGATTCTGAACCTGGTATGGACCAATGGGAACAGAGTCTAAGGGCAGCTGGGGTCCAGTGACCACCGCATGGTGTGGTTCAGCATGGCAATATGAATTCAAGTATGCCACACAAGGGCAAAAGTATTAAATTTTAGGAGGGCAGATTTCATTGAAATGGGTAGATATATAGGTTGTCCTGGGGAAGGGAGAGGTAATAGAGGAGGTGGAGGAACAATAGGAGAAACTGAAAGGAGCCATAGTGGGGATAACAAACCAGTGCGTTAGGACAGTGTCCAAAGGGAAAAGAAGAAGGATACAACTATGGTTCTCGTAAGGAGGTGGGGCACAAAGTCAAGGCTGAAAGACTGAGTTTCAGGAAATATAAGGAGACGCAAAGGGAAGTGTACCTTGAATGTCTAAGGGGAAGCAGGGAAGGTTGTTAGGAGAGCTAAGGCACAGACAGAGGAGGGTTTAGCATGGTCTGTGAAAAAGAGGACAAGGCATTTTATAAGTATATCAGCAAAAGAAGAAAACGGGGGTTGTGAGGCTCAAAGGGGAGGAAGGGGAGTGTAAGTAGGGGGATCTGGACAAGGCAGAAATACTGAACAAATACTTCTGCTCAGTATTCACTAGGGAGGGGGAGGGTCAAGGACCACAGATGGGTAGCAGAGGCAGTTGGTGGGGGGGGGGAGTGGACACCAGTCCATTCACAGTGGAGACCGTTCTGGAAGAACTCGCAAAGCTGAGGGTGTATAAGGCAATGGGGCCAGATGGCATCCACCTAAGGATATTAAGGGAGCTGCGAAGGGAACTGGCAGCTCCTTTGGCAGCCCTGTTTATGGAGTCGCTCAACACAGGTGTGGTTCCAGAGGACAGCACATGTCCCACTGCACAAAAGCGGTAGTAGGGAGGAGGTGGGGAAGTACAGGTCAGTCAGTCTCACCTCAGTGGTGGGAAAGATCATGGAGACACTGCTGAAAGAAAGGATAGTGGCACACCTGGAATCCAGGGGTGTCCAGGATATGAAGCAACACGGATTCACAGCAGGAAGGTCATGTCAAATGAATCTGATTGATTTTTTTTTAATTGGGTGACTAGGGAAGTAAATCAGGGAGGGGCAGTAGACATTGCCTACATAGATTTCAGCAAAGCCTTAGACACCATTCCACATAGAAGGCTGGTTATCGAGATGGGTAGTCTGGACATGGGAGACAAGGTGGTGAACTGGGTTAGGAACTGGTTAACAGACAGGAGACAAAGGGTGGTGGTAAATGTGGTACAATCTGGAGAGAGGGGGGTGACCAGCGGGGTACCGAAGGGATCAGTACTGAGACCAGTCCTGTTCAGTGTCTTCATTAGTGACATTGCAGAGGGGCAGGAAGGAAAGGTCTGCTTGTTTGCAGATGACACCAAGATCTGCAACAAGGTGGATACTCCAGAAGGGGTGCAGAAAATGAAGAGGGACCTGAAGAAACTTGAGAGATGGTCGGAGATGTGACAACTGAGGTTCAGTGCAAAAAAGTGCAAAATATTGCATCTGGGTAGAGGGAACCCTGGAGAGAGTTACAGGTTGGGGGGAAGGAGCGGACTGTCACCAAGGAGGAAAGGGACCTAGAGGATATAATCTCTGATGTCCTTAAGGTATCAAAGCAGTGTGCAAAAGCGCCAGGGAGGGCCAGTGGCATGCTGGGGTGCATAGGCAGGGGTATCACTAGTGGGAGATGGTGATGCTATTGTATAAAACATTGGTAAGGCTTCACCTGGAGTACTGCATGCAGTTCTGGAGGCCACATCTGCACAAGGACATAATGTGGAGACTATCCCAGGGTTTTATTTAACTCTAAAAATTGATTAGCGTTTTGCTCATAAAAGTGCTAAAGCTTTGTGAAAATTAATAGCTCTTGCCTCACTGTGTTTAACAAACACAGCACTTCTAGAAAATCTATATAAATACTTTCTGTACAGTTAGTATCGTCCCAAGGAAAAAACTGCTAATCAATTATTTAAAACCCTGTATCCAGAGAAGGGTGACAAAGATGGTACAGGGCTTGCACCACAAAACATATGAGGAGAGACTAAGGGACCTCAATATGTACACATTGGAGGAGAGGAGAGAGCGGGGGACATGATTGAAACTTTCAGGTACCTCAAGGGCATGCCCAAGGTGCAGGGGGGGGTGACCTTTTCCAAAGTAGAAAAAGTACTAGAACAAGGGGACATGATATGAAATTGGAGGGGGATTGAGTAAGAGGTAATGTGAGGAAGTTTTTCTACACAGAAAGGGTAGTTGCTTGGAATAGTGTGCCACAGGAGGTAGTGGGGCAGGCACAGTGGAGGGGTTTAAGCATGCTTTGGACAGGCACAAGGGAACCTTGAGAGGGCAGGGAGTGATGAAAAGCCATTGATCACATAGGGTCAGTGGCCACATTCAATGTATAGGACTTATGGGCAGACTGGATGGGCCTGGTGTTCCTTATCTGCTGACAATTTCTATGTTTCTATGTAAGACAAGAGCATAGGGGCTGCAGAGGACAGCAACAGCACTGACTAACGCAGTATAACTACTGCAGGCTTTAGCACTAAAACATCATAAAATTCCAGGATACCTTGCATGAGTCGGGTCATGACTTTTGCAATGGAGTGAAGCAGGTTTTCACACCAGATTTAAGTACCTTCATTTACATTTAAATCCTGATGAAATTAGGAGGGTACAATACAGGCAGTCATTGTTCATGCCTACAGACTACACCGGTAGACAGAATAAAAGGCTGAAGGGACCTTCCCTTTAAATGAACAGTGACTGATGGACCTGTTCACTGGTCCCAGTGAGGTAGTGCTGTTGGTACTAGGATTAAATGAACACAGCTTGAGTTAGTTTTTCTGATCCCTGCGGGTCACTGTATGGTACCTGAATTGAACGAACACACTGACTGATTTACCCTATCTTGAGTCCCTGCGGGTCAGTGTCCCAGTACCTGGATTGAATGAACACAGTGAGTGACTTACCCCCTCTTTGAGTCCCTGTGGCTGAGTGCCATGGTACATGGATTAAATGAATGCAGTAACTGATTTACTGCCTCTCGAGTCCTCGTGGGTCAGTGCCATGGTACCTGGATTGAATGAATGCAGTAACTGATTTACTGCCTCTCGAGTCCCCGTGGGTCAGTGCCATGGTACCTGGATTGAATGAATAAACTGACTGATTAACCTCCTCTTGGGTCTCTGTGGTTCATCACTATGGTACTCTGATTGATTGAAGTGACTGATTCCTCTCCCCACCCTTTTTCTCAGTCCCTGTAGGCTAACGCAATGGTACCAGGACTGAATGAACACAGTAATTTACTCCTGTGGGTTCCTTCAGACCATCGTTATGGTACTGTGATTAAATGAACACAGTAGCTGATTTTACCCTTTCTTGGGTCCCTGCAGGTCAGCAATATGGTAATTAGATTAAATCAACACAGTGACCAATCATTATTATATATATATATATAGATATATAGATATATAGATATATAGATATATATAGATATATATAGATAGATAGATAGATAGATAGATAGATAGATATTTTTTTTTTAACCTCCCCCTTATACCCTCGTAGGCCAGTGCTGTGGTTTCAGGATTAAATAAACACAGTGTCAGGTTTATCCTTTCTTGGATCCCTGGCTATCAGTGCATTGGTACTATGATTGCGTGAGCACTGTGACTGATTTTAACCTTTTTCCAGTCCATACAAATCAGTGTTATTATACAAACATAGAAGTTGATGACAGATAAGGACTGCAAGGCCCATCCAGTCTGCCCATTTTTTCTACCTTATGAATGTGCCATAGGCATTTAATCTATCAGTGGCCTATCTACTCGTAGACTGAGGGGATACCATAAAATCGCACAGTCGGAACCTGCATGGTCTAAATCTGCGCTGCTCGGACAGTGTAATGTAGTGCGATTGAAAACCACCCTAAATTAAATAAACTCTTGACTCCACACCCGCCATTTTGGCCATGCAGTTTTTGACCACGCTTCTCTCCCTGCGTGATCTTGACGGGATACCGATACTGGGATTGAATGAACACAGTAGTTTTACTCTTCAGGTCACCACAATGGTACCTTGCTCGCATGAACACATGACAGATTTATCCTCTGTCTGGTACCTGTGGGTCAGTGCTGTTGTACTTGGATTGCATGAACTCTGTGACTAGAGTTGCTGCCCCTTGGGTCACTGCCGGTCAGTTGCTGTTGTACCAGGATTAAACTGAACACAATAATTTACACTGTCTGGTCCCCATGAAAACAATAATTTACTTTCTCTGGTCCCTGTGTCTAATTTCATGTTAAATCAGTCTGTTGATGTGTCCGTGTTCTTCCCTTCCTGGGGAAATTTACATTCTTTGGATTTCCACAGAATTTTTTGGTACTGTCTGGACCATACCAGGTACTGTGCCCATTCCTCCAGTTTGTTTCTTTCCTTTGGCCTTGGCACCATGGGTAAACCAGTTTACAACCACTGCCTCTCCAAATGGATCACCTCCTGTATTCTGTTCTGCTGCTGATCTGCAGAGCAGTACCTTCTTGGTACTGTTGCGGGGTATGCAACCAGGTGCATGGTGGCCTGTTACTTTGGTTTCAGCTGCTGACACGTGGATATTTGCAGGGCTGCTATCTGGCACAGAATCTGTACTTACAAAGCATTACAGCCTGGATCTGATCTTCTAAAGGAGGGCTCAGTTTGACCTGGCTGTCTTGCAAGGCCTTCTGTCCTGTGGGGTCAGTCCACTGTTGTACCGGACACCCGGTTGGGGTTGGTATGCCTGGTAATTATCCTATGTATTGTGGCTCTGTGGTGATGCCCTCAAAGAAGATGGGTTCGCCCCTTACCAGTAACAGTAGATCTTCAAGAGAGTCTCCACAGAGCTATACCTTTTCCCATCAGCCGTCCCCCTCGTGAGACAGACCTTTGCTTTCAGCTACTTGGCAAGGCACTGCATATTCAGTATGTTTTTAAGGCCAGTCATTTTCTGTTTTCAATGGAAAACAGCAGTGAAAAATGGAATCTGTCATTTAAGACCAGCACAGGGAGTACATTTTATGATGGGGAACGGACTATTTGCACCACTTTATCATGCATTTTTTTTGGGGGAAGATATATTAAGATTTTGCCATATGGAATTGCCCAGTTTTGAAAACAGAAAATCATTGGCTCTGCTGCTTAAATAAATGCTTCCACCAGCTGTGTGGTGGGCAGTGTTTTGCTTTGGCCCACCTCCCTTTCTATGCATGATTGGTGGTGGTGATGGGGGGGTGATCCCAATCTTGCTGTCAGGGCGACCCCACTACTGCTGCTGGTGGATGTTTGGAACTCCATTCCCTCCAGTTGTACCTCTCCACAATTTCTATGCCGTTCTGGAAAAGTGTAGTTCCTCTATGGAGGCACCCACAGTGGAGACCAAGGAAGATGCTGGGAACCTCCACTAAGGAGACCCACAGGAGGGTGACTTGGGATCCCACGGGGAAAGAAACAACTCCTTGTGGGGGACTCCATTATTAGGAAGGTAGAACTGGGGGAGGGGGGGAGAGGGAGGTAAGGTGCCTGCCTGCCTGGCACCATGGCTTGGAGGGACAGGGAGAGAATCCTCAGGATCACAGGAGCAGCTGCACAGGGGAGGAAGCTGGATGTCATTGTCCACCTAGGGACAAATGACCTGGCTAAGAAAGGGATCAGAGCAGTGCAAGAAGCATTTGTGGAGATGGGGAGGGGCCTTAGACAGCTAGCTCACATGGTAACCTTCTCGGAGATGTTGCCTGTCTATGGTATGGATGAGGCTAGGGTGCACCACACCATGGGATTCAATCAATGGTTGAAAAACTGGTGCATAGCTCAGGGATTTGGCTTCATTGGGGCTGGGGTCCACCTGGATGGATGCAGGCCTATACTGGTGTGATGGTCTGTATCTGTCCAGGAGGGATCCAGGATCCTAGGTGATAGGTTTAAATACTTCATTGGCAAGCATTTAAACTAGCCAAGGGGGGAGGCACTGGAAAGGAGCAGGGAAATCCTAGCGCCCCCCCCAAAAAAAAAAATCAGGGTACTAAGTGAGGTAGACACCAACATAGAGATGTCAATAGGGAGAAGTGCAGGGGTAAATGGAGAAAGTGACAAACGCAGTAAGGACAGGGGTGGGGCAAAAAGGGGTAAGGCCATCAAGAAATGGAGGGTAATGAGTAACAATGCCGTAGTCTGGGCAACAAGCTCCCTGAACTGGTGGCCTTGATGGAAGAGGGATGCCTGGATATCGTAGCAGTCACAGAAACATAGTACACAGAAAACCATGACTGGGATGTTCACATACCAGGGTACACAACCTACAGGAGAGACAGGGAGGGCAGAAAGTGGGGGGAGTAGCTCTCTATGTAAGGGAAGGGATAAAAGCAACTGAACAAAAGAGTAAACAGGGAGGAGAGGAGGACTGTGGGTCACCTTAGAGACTGGAAATGGCACCACAATCCGCACAGGGGTTGTATACAGACCCCCATGTCAGGGGGAGGGAATGGACAAGGATATGATAGAAGGCATCCTTAGGATGGCAGAGAAAGGGGATATACTGTTGATGGGGGACCTTAATATGCCATATGTTAACTGGAGCACCTTTGCTGCAGCCACATCCAAAAACAGGGCCATTCTTGATGCCCTTCAGGTGGCATGCCTCAGACAGCTAGTTTTGGAACCTACTCATGAGGGAGCAGTCTTAGACCTCATACTCAAATGGGGACAGTGAGAGGATCTCGGATCTAGAAGTGGGTAGCCATTTGGGAACAAGTGACCACCAAACAGTGTGGTTCACGATAAATTCAGCTACAGAGTCAAGCCATGCAAAAGTGAGGTTCTGGACCTCAGGAGGCTGACTTTGGCAAGATGAGAGAGTGCCTTAGAAAGCACTAGCAAACAGACTAGAAGGAGGGTGGAGCAACAATGGGGAAATATCAAAACTGCTATCACAGAGGCAACAAGCCTTTGTGTGAGGCAAATAAACAAATCAAAACGAAAGAAAAAGCCACTATGGTTCTCAAAAGAAGTGGCAGTGAAGGTTAGGGAGAAAAAGATAGCATTTAGGAAGTATAAGGAAACACAGAAGGAGCAGGACAGAGAACTGTACCAGTTAAGGCAGAAGGAAGCAGGGAGGGTAGTCAGAATTGCAAAGGCACAAACTGAGGAAAAGATGGCTAACTTGGTTAAGAAGTGGGATAAAGCCTTTTATAGGTTTATCAGGGAGTGTAGAAAGACAAAGGGAGGGATAGTGAGGCTGAATAGAATGGATGGTGGGTGGGCAGAGAGTGACAGTGAAAAAGCAGGGATACTGAATGAATACTTCTGTTCAGTATTCACAAAAGAGGAAGTGGGGGAGGTGCTTAATCCATTTAACAGAAGCACTCTGGAGAGGGGGGTCGATACCAGTCCTTTCACAGAAGAAAGGGTTCTGAAAGAACTCCTAAAACTGAAGGTGGACAAAGCAATGGGGCCAGATGGAATTCACCCTAGAATTCTAAAAGAATTAAGCAGAGAACTAGTGACACCACTGACTACCCTTTATAACAAATCATGGGAGGATGGTATGGTACCTGAGGACTGGAAGAAGGCTAATGTGATTCCCCTTCACAAAAGTGGGAGCAAGACAGAGGCAGGAAACTACAGACCTGTCAGTTTGACCTCTGTGGTAGGGAAAGTGATGGAATCACTTCTGAAGGAAAGAATTGTTGAGTACCTAGAGGCCAGTGGGGCACAGGACCCAAGGCAGCATGGGTTCACAGCGAGAAGGTCATGTCAGACGAATCTAATTGACTTCTTTGATTGGGTGACCAAAGTAGTAGACCAGGGAGGGGCTGTGGACATGGCCTACCTAGACTTTAGCAAGGCATTTGACACAGTCCCACACAAAAGACTAGTAGTCAAATTAACCAGCCTTGGAGTGGGTTCCAGGGTGGTAGCCTGGGTAAAACATTGGCTGGACAACAGGACACAGAAGGTAATTGTAAATGGAGTCCACTCTGAAGAAAGATGGGTTACTAGTGGGGTACCGCAGGGTTCAGTACTGGGTCCAGTCCTTTTTAATGTCTTTATAAGTGACGTTGCAGAGGGACTGGAAGGAAAAGTATGCCGCTTTGCAGATGACACAAAGATCTGCAACAGGGTTGATACGCAAGGAGGCGTGGAAAGGATGAGAAGGGACTTGGCAAGGTTGGAGAAAAGATCAGAAGTGTGGCAGCTTGGATTCAGTGCAAAGAAGTGCAAAGTAATGCACCTGGGAAACAAAAACCCAGGGGAAGATTACACAGTGGGGGGGAGGTAGTAATAACAAAAATGGAAAGAGACCTGGGGGTAATCATATCAGATGACCTTAAGGTTGGCAAGCAATGTGAGAAGGCGGTAGGGAGGGCTGGGGGGATACTGGGATGTATAGGGAGAGGCATCACCAGCAGAAAACAGAAAGTTGTTATCCCCCTGTACAGACAGTTGGTGAGATCCCATCTGGAGTACTGCGTCCAGTTCTGGAGACCCCATCTCTGCAAGGACATAGACAGGATGGAGGCAGTTCAGAGGAGGGCAACTAAAATGGTGCAGGGTCTGCAAGAGAAGCCATACGAGGAGAGGCTGAAGGAGCTTAATATGTATACCCTGGAGGAAAGGAGGGACATGATAGAAACGTTTAAGTACCTCAGTGGAATCAACAAAGTCCAAGAGGGTAGCATCTTTCAGAAAAAGAGATGTGCAAGAACAAGGGGACACAATTTGAAGATGGAGGATGGCTCAGGGGCAATGTGAGGAAGTATTTTTTCACAGAGAGGGTGGTGGACACATGGAACAGCCTTCCTGAGGAGGTTGTGGGGTCTAAAACTGTGGGAGAATTTAAGAATGCGTTGGACAGACATAAGGCAATTTTTGTGGGGGTAGGAAGAAATAGGTTGTTTGTTAAATAGGATCTGCAGCTTATCCTCTAGGTAGGGAAATGGGCAGACTAGGTGGACCAAGCGGTCCTTATCTGCCGTCAAAGTCTATGTTTCTATGGTAGGAAACTGAAGTGGTTGGGGACTGCCCACCCATGTTATATAGACGACGCTGTGTGCTGATGACATGCACAGCCCTGTTGTGGAAAATGTTCCTTTAAGGACCTGACACTGACAGCTTACAGTTCAGTGTATTATGACTGTATGGAGATCCTCTTAAAGAGCTACTGTAATGGTAAGTAACCGCCTTTCTTCTGTAGCTTCTTCCTTTTGACTGACATCCTTCTTGACTTTGTCAAGAATTACCTCTGTCTTGATGTATATGTCTTCTCCTTATATTGTCTAAATCTCCTCTGATATTCTGCTTATCCTGTATCTCTTCCCTGTTGACTAACAACTTTCTTGACTTTGTCTAGAGGACCTCCATCTTGATGCTTGTGTCCTCTCATTGTAGTTTCTCAATTTCCTTGATATTTTACGCCTCTCTTGTGGTTCCTTTTCAGTCGGCAAACAGCCAAGGTGGTGTCTCTGCTAGGGTTGTCCTGATAACTCAGTGACGATACAGCACAATATTTGCACTGATGATTATTAACCATATTAAAGTAATGATACCATGATTTTTCTGCAGCACAGTATACCACAGTATTTATTTATGCTCCATTCTCTCTGGTCCGGCTGCCTGGAGGTCCCTCCTAGCCCCCACCTTTCTTCATGAACCCCATGATGCCATGGTTTGCCATGCCCAGGCAGTGCTGGGGAGGGGGATGTACCCCCAATCGAGGCATGCATTGGACCTGCTGACCGAGGTGGTGGGCCGGCCTGGAGATACCAGGGTGTCCGCACCGGTAGCCAAGACCAGGACCAGTTTTTATTTTTTGATCCTGACCCCTGCAGACATCTGCACACAGCGGGGGTCCACGGCACATATGTATGCCGAATGTGTTCAGCCTGGGTCCCTGGCTGACATCCGCCCCTTCCACACTACCTTCTCTGCTGCACAGCAGGGTTTTATTTAACTCTAAAAATTGATTAGCGTTTTGCCCATAAAGGTTCTGAAACATTGTGAAAATGCATAGCTCTTGTCTGACTGTGTTTAACAAACATAACACTTTTAGAAAACCTATATAAGTGCTTTCTGTACAGTTAGTATAGCCCCAAGAAAAAAACTGCTAATCAATTATTTAAAACCCTGCACGGCCACCTGGAGTCTCCCAGCTGGCAGTGGAGCAGTGGGGACAGTGATCCTTGCTTGTTCCTGAACTCTGGTCACCGTCATTTCCATCTCTACCGCTGCTTCAACAGTCTAGCAGTGATAAACCGTCTCGACTTTTTCACCTGTACAGCTCTGGGAGTGTGTTCCTCTTGGGTGCGACAGAGCATACCGATTCTACTTCTCCATCAGATTTTCACTCTCTTGTTTTTTCTACATTTGGAAATACTACAAATGATTGTGATAGTATTATATTGTAATGAAAATGTACACAATTTCCTGATTTAAATTTTGTTAACCAGAGAAGTGCAGTAGACCTACAATGCCATTTTCACGCACAACCTGGGAGGCTGGGAGAGTACTGAACTACAAAGGCAAATACAAAATTGTACATTTACGTCAAGTACAGCAGAGATAAAAAGCACAACTACATATGTTTATATGTACAGTTACTGGGTTTCTTATGGTTTTAACGGTACATTCTGGAGTTCTTTGAGAGAACTGCGAAGCGAAGCTGAATAACTGTACATATAAACATATTATAAATCCTATTAAAGACCTTTGTATAAAAATTGTAATTTGATTTTAAAATTAAAATGTTTCACCATGCAGAATATTCGAGAATCCCCGTTGTGAGAAACTGACTATGCCAACTGAACTTTAAAATTTTAGAACTACATGCATCAGACACCCTTTTATGGTTATAAGAGTATGTAGAACGCTTAGAAATAAACAATCCTGATTGGCTAAGAATGATTTTATATTGTGACTACAGGATTGGAATTAGTAGGAACCTACTTATTGCTGCATTACACAATGCATGGGTATTTGATAAAGTAGTTTTCTTTGTTTACTATGGCGCAGATATTCAAAAGGGTTGCGCATGGCGCAACAGTGTTGCGCCATACGTAACCCACTGATGTGTCCCGGTGCAATATTCAAATGGGAAAAGTCGCATGAGACAACCTGATGCTACCGGAGCACATCAGTAAATGTGGCGCAGGCGAGGGGGGGCGTCTATGCATACTTTGCACAGCCCGATATTCAGCCCGGGATGTGCAGAGCCATGCATGCTACCCCTACCCATGCCCAGCACAAAGTTGATCCAAAAAAAAAAGGAACAACAGATGGCCACCCACAGGTGAGCTACCACATTGCAGGTCGCAACATGGCAGCTGCCACCTGTGGGTGGCCACCCGAGCTCCAGCTGCACCTGGTGGCGCCCCCCGCATGCCCGATCACGGGCATTTGTAAATTAAAAGAGCCCCTATATTCCTGGTGGTCCAATGGATCGCTGTCTGCCCGATCGTGGGCATTAGTAATAAAAAGATATTCCGTCCAATATCCCTGGTGGTCCAGTGGACCACTATCTGCCCGATCGCGGGCATTTGTCAAAACAGAAGAACACTGTCCAATATCCCTGGTGGTCCAGTGGACCGCTGACTGCCTGATCGCGGGCATTTGTTAAAACAGAAGAACACTGTCAATATCCCTGGTGGTCCAGTGGACGCTGTCTGCCGATCGCGGACATTTGTGATTAAAAAAAAAAAAATAAAAATAATCCGGTATCCTGGTGGCTCAGGGGCCCCTCCCCACCCGCCCACTGAGCCCCACCGCCTCTCCCCGGTCAGCCGGGTAGGTGCAGCACCACTCCGCCTGCCGCTCGCCGACCGATTGACATCGTCGGGCTGTGACTATTGCTAGCGTGAGCTCATGGGCGGCAGCTCTGCAGCTACTACATATTCCAGATATGTGAATGAATCATCTCATATCTGGAATGTGTAGTACGGTACGGCTGCACACCCATTGGCTCACGCTAGTGGACCAGTGGGCGACAGCCCTATCGACGTAATGTCAGTCAGATGGCGGGCGCAGGCGGTGGGTGTTGCCGCCCGCCGCTGACCGTGGGGGACGCTGCGGGGGCTCAGTGGGCGGGTGGGGGTACCTGACCACCAGGGATATTATTACTTTTTTTTTTTTTTTTATAACAATTGCCCGCGATCGGCAGTCAGCGGACCACTGACCACCAGGATACTGGACAGTGTTCTTCTGTTTTAACAAATGCCCGCGATCGGGCTGTGGAGCACATTGCCAGCTGCAGGGGCCGTCGATCCCTGATGGCTGCTGCCTGGCAGGGCGCCAGGCGCAAGTCGTGGGGGATCAGCGCACCTGCATGCAATTGGGGCCATAATGACATGCAAATGGCCCTATTTGCATGTCAAGTTTTGAATATCGCGGTTGCTGTGCATAGCGCAGTGGAACTTGCGCTAGCACATCCCCATGCTCCACTCTGGCCACTTGCGCTGGCACAGCGCCACTGCGCCATGCACACTGCGGGTGGTCAGGGTGCGATATTCAACGATGCTGTGCCATGGCGAAGCACCCTGAATATCACCCAGTCCACACCCCCGCAGTGAAATGCGTCCTGCGCCTAAGGTTGGCCGCACTGGCGAGTTTGAATATCTGGGCCTATATATTTTTCCTGACATGAATAATTCAATTGATAAAAATGTTTTTTCTAGTGGAAAAACACATTTAGTTAGTAGTTTGGACATTATTTTGAACTGAAAATTTGTCACACTTTTGGGGTTGCTGTACTGTGATGAAGCCCTTTTTGTATTATAAATCATGACATCATTCTTAGCCAGTCAGAATTGTTTATTTCCAAACATTCTAGGTACTTTTATAACCATGAAAGGGAGTCTCATGCACGTAGTTCTAAGTTCAAACATAAATCAGCATAGTCCCAATCCTGCTGTCATAACCTAAAATGGCGTAGTCCCAGTCCTGCTGTCACAACATAAAATGACGCAGTCCCAGTCTTGCTCTCGCAACATAAAACGGCGTAGTCCCAGTCTTGCTGTCACAACATAAAATGGCATAGTCCCAAATCATGTTGATAAATTACAAAAAAGCCATTTATTTTACGAAACTGCAGCTTTCTTTACTTGTGTGCTACAGTTTTTCTGAATTCACATCAGTTTGCTTAATCACGCTTCTCATTGGTACTGCAAAGTAATTAAGTTAATTCATAGTGGTTTGGACATTCTGTTTGACAGAAAATTTGTCATACTTTTGGGGTCGCTATCCTGTGGTCAAGCCCATAGCGAGAATTGCAAGACAATGCATCAGTTACAGCAGTTATACATAATAGCAATGTGTAAGCTTTACATGAAAGCATGTAATTATAAAATAATGGCTGCAGTACTTGATATCGTGACATCCCTTTTTCCTGTGTTCTGATTTTTGTCTTCTCTTTAATCAGGTTTTGCATATCTGCACTTTGCTCTGGGTTTGTGCTGATCAGCTTTCCTGCCACTTGCTGACTCCGTTCTTATCTTGGCAGCAGGGCAAAGATTTACAATACACAGCACACACCTCAATCTCTTACCTCATAAATCAGGGACAAGGCTTAAAAAAAAAAAAAATCAGGGACACATCTTAAAAACTGAATAAGGGAATTAGTGTAAGAATCATTTTCTGATTAAGAACTAGTCTGTAATTTTAATGTTTAACATTAGTTTATGCTTACAATCCCCACTGTTCAGTCACAAAAACAGAAATTTTACGAGGGAGAGAGGAAAATTTTGAGGTAAAATCAGGGACGTCCCTGAAAATCAGGGACAGTTGAGAGGTATGATGCACAGACATTTATTGTTTTTACAGGAAGATCAAGTTGAGCAGATGATTTTAAAAATGGGATCTGAGGAATGTTGAATATTTGGGTGGGATCGGGGTAGGTTGGATCACTACGAAACTGGCATCAGCCCCCTTGTTTACACTGCAGCTTCAGAATTAAAGCGGAATGGCAATTTCACTTCAGAAATGTTTTTCTGAACGTCTTTTATTTAGTTTTTTTAATTCTGTTGAATTCTAAGAAGCATTTCTAAGAAATCCACAGATTATATTATAATCTGCAGTTTGCAGAAAATGAATCCACAGTTTCCATTACCTGTGGAATAAAGTAACATTCTGCTTTCTGAAGTTAGGAATTCTACCTCCAGTGGGATTTTGTGGAACTGTGCAGAATTCAGACAGGAGCGGAGTTTACAATTATACAATGGCAAGAAAGAATCCTGGGCTTTGATCGGTCAGTGTGTCCCTGGGCCAGTGAGGTTATCTGAGCATAGCCTCACTGTATTAAATCCAGGCACACATGTCACCTTTTCACATGAAGATGGCATGTTAAAATCACTACTCTCATGCCTCTCATCTCCCAATGTCCCCCCGGTCAATCTTCCGGCCACACATACCAGCCACTCTGCCCTCGACATAATTCACAACAAAAAGCTGAGGGGGGAAAAAAAAAAACACCACAGGATACATTTAATTTTCATACCCGTTTTTTCTTTTCTCGGACCGAATGGCTTCACTGAACCACACGATTTAGGAACAGACCGATGAACCGAGACTTACAGGAAGTCCCCCCCCCCCTCATTCTCGCCTTGTCATTGTTTAAATTGTATGCAAAATAAGTCACAACACATGCCAACACTGCTCCGTTTCAACCTCAACAAAGGGAATGTTTTCAGTATACTAGCTTTCATCCGGTTGGGCAGCGGGGGGAGTCTGGAAACAGTCGCTCGATCCTGCCCTGATGAGGAAGGGCCTTCTGCCCACTCTGCGTCAGAGCCAGTGGTGGTGTGTCTTACTTCTTAGCACTCCATTTACTATGCTTCCTCTCTGTAGAAACAAAATTTGGGCTACAGAATTACACTTTCAAACAACATGAAGTCTTGCTGTATTCTGACAAGTGCAGTTAGCCCCAGCCTTTAAACTGCCCCGGAGAACAACGGGTTAACTTTTCTATGCAGGGCATAGAATGTTGATCTCAAGCTTGGTTGATGTCTCTGCCTGTTGTATTTTGAACTGCAACCGTCAGATTCTTTACTCCGCCTCACTGAACAGTCGCTCCGGAGATTTCTCCTGCAGCTTGGTTCACAGTCGGTTGAAGTGTCAGTTTTCGGTCCGTTTTCTACCGAAATTTAGTTTCCGCATAGTTGGTTCAAGTCTCTGTCTGTGGTACCGTGAGTACTAAATAGGTTTTTGTTCTGTTTTCTGTGTGGAACTTGTAAAAAGTGTGGATCAGTTCGGTTGAACCGATCGTTCAGGTAATTTTGGTATCTTACATTAGTGTGTGGTTACTGGTCCGTATCGGTTCCCAAAAAATGGGTTTTAGTACGTTTTTTTCCAAGGCCCGTGACATGGTCAGGAACCGATAGGGGAGTCTTGCCTGGCAGTTGCTGAAAAAAGGGTAAGTTTGGTTAGGGTTAGTCTGAGAAACCCAAGAAAAAACCGCCCACTGTTTCAACACTGCAGTGAGTGTGGGGAGGTCTTTGGTAAGGCTGATCCCCACACCACCTGTGTTTGTTGTCTGGGGTTTGACCACCTCGATTCAGACTGCCAAATTTGTAAAAATGTTCCCAAATCTACCCTTGAAAAGAGATTAGGTAGACTGAGGGAAAGGGAGGCTGAGAAGTCTGCTGACCCGGATGGCCAGCCCAGTTTGGTTCCGACCGAACCAGAAGGAGTGCCCTCTGACCAGGGCGATACTACTTCAGGCAAAAAGGAGATCCGATCCTGAGGGTCGGTTCCAGGAAAAAGAAACGAAGAAAAATCGTCCGTTCGGATCCAGAATCTCATACTCCGACCGCGCAAGAAATAGCCAAAGCGATTCAAGTGGAATTGCTTTGCCGGTTCCGACTGATCCGGCACCTTTTGGCAGGGGCTCAGTTCGGTCGGTTCCCCCAGTTCACGATTATACCCTGGAAGAATTTCATGAACCGGAGTTTGAGGAGGAAGGAGAGTTGGAAGATGAATATGGTGATGGTGAAAGTCTGGATGTGCCTATTGACCCGGACATCTCCCCAGACAGACCTTCAGGTGTTTCTCCTCCTAGGCTTTCTGATTCCCCTTCCCACTTTATGTTTTACAGAAAGGTGGCTGAGACCCTCCAGCTTCCTATGGAGAAGGCAGTGGAGGATCAGGAGAAGCCTGACTATGTAGAGATGATGGACATCCCAGAGTCCAGGAGACTGTCTATTCCCCTCCACAAATCTTTTGGGAAACGGACACAAAAAATTCTGAAGTCTTCCAATTCCATACCTCCTATGGATAGAAGACTGGAAAAGAGGTATACACTCTTAGGCTCAGATACGGAGTTCCTTTATCAGCAATGCAGCCATGTTGGGGTTGTACAGGCTGCTGCCTGCGATAAGGCAAACATTCCCTTGGCATCACACCCCCCCAGACAAGGACTCCAGGAAGATTGATGCCATGGGGGAAAAAGCAGACATGGCATCTTCCCTGGGACTCGGGCAGGTGAATTATATGGCCTATACAGCCAGATACCAGAAGTCCAGGTGGGACACTGTATTGGCACTGGCTAAACAGGCCTCCCCCAAGCTTGCCAAGGAGCTGGAGGAGGTGGCTGCAGATGGGATTGAGACATCAAAAGTTCAGTTTCATGCTGCTGTGGACTTCAGTGATGTGTCATCAAGAGTCATGGCTACATCTGTGGCTCTTCGGAGAATGGCTTGGCTCAGATGTACTAGCCTCTCACAGGATACCCAGGCTGAGGCCATGGATTTTCCTGTAGTGGGTAATTCTCTGGGGAGCAGACAGAGAATTATATGAAGAAAATGGACTAGTATAGGACCACTTACAGGAGTGCTCAGGCCAAGGAAAGGCAGGCAACTCCTCAAAGGCAGCAGTCTAGGGGCAGGCCCTTTCAAAGGCCTTTTTACCAAGCACAGGCCTCTTCTTCCTTTTCGCAGAGGGGGTTCTTCAGAGGGAGAGGCAGAAGGGGGATGAGCAGGCCTGCATCCACCCCTCAGCCTAAAGCTCCAGCCAAGCAGACACCCTGATGGGTCTGCCCGGGTCGACTCTCCTATCCCAGTAGGGGGCAGGCTGGCTTACTTTGTCCAGGACTGGATGTCTGTTACTACTTCCAGGACCCACTTGTCTGATGTAAGTCAGGGACTGGTTCTCAGCTTCAAAAAATTTCCAAAGATGAGAGCCAGATCTTTTCCACCAGCAAATCTTTCGGAAACCCTTGCCCTAGAGGCAGAGGTTTCTTCTCTCCTAGCTTTAAGAGCTATAGAGAGAGTACCTACCCTACACTGGGGCAAAGGACTGTACTCCAGGTACTTCCTGACCCCCAAAAAGACAGGAGAGTGGCGACCCATCCTGGACTTAAGATATCTGAACAAACATCTTTTAAAGCCAAAGTTCAAGATGATAACTCTGGGAATTATCCTTCCTTCTCAAGGCCAGGGACTGGCTAGCCTCCTGGACTCAAAGATGCCTTCTTTCACATTCCCATCAGGTGCTCCCACAGAAAGTACCTCAGGTTCGAGTTGTCCTCAGGCCACTATCAGTTCAGAGCAATGCCCTTTGGTCTAACCTCAGCTCCAAGGGTTTTCACAAAGTGCCTGGCAGTAGTTGTTGCCTTCCTAAGAAGACAAAAGATTTCCATTTTTCCATATTTGGACGACTGGCTCATAGTGGGCCAGTCCCCAGACCAAGTTAAGTCAGACCTGCAAGTGACCCAGCAAGTGCTCACTTCTTTAGGATTTCTTCTCAACCTACCAAAATCAGTTCTCGAACCAGTGCAGCTCCTCACCTTCCTAGGGGCAGAGCTGGATACAGTAAAAGCAAGAGCCTTCCTTCCCTTGGAAAGGGCAAGAGCTCTCATGGAGGTGGCTTCTTCATTCAGCCTTCAGGTGTCTCGACCAGCAAGGCATTTCCTTCAGCTCTTGGGCCACATGGCAGCTTCTACAGCAGTGGTCCAAAGCGCAAGATTCCAGATGAGGGACATTCAGTTCCACTTAAGAGCTTTTTGGTCCCAGAGAAAGGATTTCCTTACCAAACTAATCCCAGTGACTCTAACTCTGATCCAAGCCCTGCAATGGTGGCAGGATCAGGACAATTTGAGGCAAGGGGTTCCATTTGCCACCATCTCATTCAGTGGTCCTTACCACAGATGCTTCCCTGCTGGGCTGGGGGGCCCATTTGGGGGATCTCACCACCCAGGGACTGTGGTCGCCTCAGGAATCTCTTCTACGCATCAATCTCTTGGAACTCAGGACAGGGTTTCTGGCACTGCAGGCTTTTTCCCAATCAGTACAGAACAAGGTGGCTCAGGTCAGAACAGACACCACCACGGCCATTTGGTACATCAACAAGCAAGGAGGCACTCGGTCTACGGCCTTGTGCATAGAAGCAATGAGGTTGTGATCCCTGGCTTATTCCCTGCAAACCTCTCTGATAGCAGTTCACCTCCCAGGGAAGGACAATGTCCTAGCAGATGCACTGAGCAGAATATCTCGGGGCCATCACAAATGGGCCCTGGATCCTCTGGTGTTGAAGGTGATTTTTTTCAAGATGGGGCACTCCAGAGATAGATCTTTTAGCAGCCCCAGACAGTCACCAACTTCATCTCTTTTGTTGCAGACCCCCAGTCTTGGGCTTAGTCCCCCTGGATGCTCTGATTCTGAACTGGGAAGGGAAATTTCTGTATGCTTTTCCCCCCCTTCCATCTCCTGTTCAAAGTTCTAGTCAAGATAAGGTCACAACCTTGCAAAGTGATTCTGATTGCTCCAGACTGGGCCAGGCAGCCATGGTACCCCTTGTTGCTGTCCCTAGCAGTCCATCTTCCCCTGTCTCTTCCCAGGAATTACAACCTGTTAACCTCCTCTCAGGGGAGGATGTGGTACCCCAATCTTCAGTCTCTCAATCTCAAGGCATGGCTCTTGAAGAGTTAGAGTTTGCAGATTTGCATCTGTCTCAGGGAGTTCTGGATATTCTCAAAGCTTCTCGAAAGCCTTCCACCAGAAAGACTTATAACTCCAAACGGAAGAGATTCAGCATTTGGTGTTCCAAGAGGCATATCTCCCCAGATACTGCTGAATTTGCCTACAGTTCTGGATTATATGGTCCATCTTAATAGCCTGGGCCTCAGAACAGCTACTCTCAGGGTACACTTGTCTGCTGTTTCTGCTTTCCTGTCAGTAGGCAAGTCTTCCTCACTGTCATCCCACCCTGTATTCTGTAAGTTTTTTTTAAGGGATTGCTTCACACCAATCCTCCCTTTAGGGATCCTGCTCCTGCTTGGGATCTTAATGTTTGCATTGCTCAGCTTATGCAACCCCCTTTTGAGCCTTTGTCCTCAGCAGAGCTTAAGTACTTGACTTGGAAAACTTTTTTTTTGGTAGCCATTACTTCTGCTAGACCTATCAGTGAATTGCAAGCCCTGTCAGTGGAACCTGATTTCATCTCTTTTCACAGAGATAAAGTGGTCCTTAGAACTAACAGAAAGTTATAGCCTAAAGTGGTTTCAGATGTCCACCTGAATCAGTCTGTGTCTCCCTGTTTTCTTCACTGGTCATTCTTCCTCAGGAGAGAGGAGGCTACACAGTTTGGATGTTAAAAGAACCCTTAGCTACTACATAGAGCGTACCAAGGGTCACAGGTTTGACTCCCTCCAGTTGTTCCTCACTTATGGAGAAGTGGGAAAGGGCAAACCTGCCATCAAGAGATCTATTGCCAGGTGGATTGTGTCTTGTATACAATTCTGCTATGAAAAACTCCACCCTCAGGCCTGAGGGCTCATTCCACAAGAGGTACAGCTGCTTCCCTGGCTGCTGCCAGGGCTTTCCCTCTCTTAGAAATTTGTCAAGCAGCCACCTGGAAAACAGTCCATACCTTTACCAAGCATTACTCTCTGGATATCCAGGCTAGGAGTGATGCTCGGTTTGGCACAGCAGTACTTCAGAGCCTATTCCCAAAGTAGGTTCTGTCCCTCCTCCATGGAGGTACTGCTTGGTAGTCTGCACTTGTCAGAATACAGCAAGACTTCATGTTGTTTGAAGAAAAAATTACTCACCTTAGTAATTATGTTTCTTCTAGTGGAGTCTTGCTGTATTCTGACCTCCCCCCTCCTCCCCTCTCAGAACCTGGATTTTTGGGATGTGGGTGGGCAGGCGCAGTGTTGGCACCCCAGTGGTGCCCCCCTTACACCCTCTGTTGTTCGTGGGGTGAGGTTTTATTTCAATTTTATTGTTTTTTGTGTTTTGGGTTTCCTGACTTGAGTCTTCCTTTGAGACCCAAAAGATTATTTTTCTGCCAGTTGACTGGTAAAAATTTTACAGTTTCCACCCAGAACACCTAGTGAGTTTTGCTCGTAAAGATCTTACGGTTGCAGTTCAAAATACAACAGGCAGAGACATCAACCAAGCTCAAGATCAACATTCTATGCCCTGCATAGAAAAGTTAACCCATTGTTCTCCGGGGGCAGTTTAAAGGCTGGGGCTAACTGCACTTGTCAGAATACAGCAAGACTCCACTAGAAGAAACATAATTACTAAGGTGAGTAATTTTTTTCGTGCAGTTGGTAAGTTCCTGTGGGGAGATAAACACAGTAGGATATAGCATATTACAAATTGACAAGAAACAAAAATAATGGAGGCTTAAAACTACCTGACTTCTACTTGCATTATCTGTCCAGCAGAGCGTTACATTTTTCAAGATGGTTACAAGAAAATGTTAATAATCCTTTGAGTTATACTCTAGAATGGTTAATAATAGAAAAAGATATATTAGGTGTATATACCATTAACATTTATAACATTATTTTCCTTAAACGTCATAAGGGGTTTAAAAATAAAATAATTAACAACTCCCTTAATCAGTTAACCCAATGGGCTATACTCTTAAAATGGATTTATCTACACTTCATTACAGCAGTCAATTTGGAAAAATCCAAATTCAATGGTGGTAAAAAAAAAAAAAAACGCTCTTTAAAAGAATAACTGGGAAGAGGAAGGTTTATTCAAACTAAAGGACTTAATAAAGGATGGAAAGTTTAAACCCTTCTCAGACTTAAAAATACAGTCTGGCCTCTCGAATCAAGATGAAGGTTCTATAAGAAACGTATACAGATTCTAAATAGGGAATTGAATAATCTAGATCATTATCCTAAAGATATATCAGCAACCAGTAATTTTCTAGGTATTGCGTTATTAAAACCAAAAATCTCATCCCTCTATTCTTTACTATTACATTATATAGGGGCCCCTACAAGTTGAGCAATGGCTTTAATTTTCCCCTAACAGTGCTTATAATTATGAAAAATCGGCTCATTGGCTTGTATGGGGCTTGCCCTCGTACTCTCCCTGCCCACACGTCACAAAATCTCAGAGCACAGGGGCGGAGCGGGGGCACCAGGAAGCTTGAAGGGCTCGACTGGCTTCGGGTTCAGCACCAGTTATGATCCCTTCCACTACTAAAGTGAGGCACTTTAAATGAGCTCACGCTGCCATAAGGTACTGAGCTATGAAGCCCAATATCTTATGGCACTAGGTCAGAACTAACTTTAAAGCTAGTACAATTTAAAATGCTTTATTTTTTAAATTTATTTATTCATTCTCAGATCACAATACCTTTGAGCACTTAACAGCTCTTTCACAAAGGTTCCACGTCAGTGGGAAGGGTGACAGACATACAGTGGATGGTATTACATAAAATTTTGACAAAGTATTTAAAATGACATTAACATTGCAACTAAAAATAAAACTATGAATCAGTAGGAAATCAAAAATAACCTAATAAAAGGAGGCAGCCCAAGATGCTTTGTTCAAATAGGCATAGGTAGATTTGGGAAAGTAAAAGTTCAGGTAAGGAAGATAAACAGTGGAAAGAAGGTGGAGGGCGAGAGGGGTGAGGTGGAAGGAGGCAGGAAATAGGGCAGAGCGGTTAGGGTGAAAGTGGTCATTCACAGAGAAAGTGGGAGAAGTAGGTACACAAGATGTGTCAATACTGCTGAGGTAGTGCCATGTCAGTTGAAACAGTCGTAGGAGCATAATATCTTTTATACCACTACGTACCTCTGCAAAATGAGAATTAAACAACCTAGTGCATGTATCAAATGTGATGAAGATCATTGCAACATAGTTCTTATGTTTAGGGATTGTCCAAACATGAAAACATTTTTTGGGGAAAAAAAAATTGAGCAGTCTAGATTTTCTTAAAAATAAATTTAACAGAGAGACATGTGTACTGGGACATTTTGGCAAGAGAAGTTATTAGAATAAAGAACAAAAATACACTACAGCCCTAATTGGTGTAACTGCCAAAAATTGTATTCTAAGACTATGGTTAGAAAGTAGAGCCCTCACAATAGATTAATAGAAATCAGATCTGCTTGAAGCTCTGAGATTAGACAGGTTAGTTTATTGATGGTTTGGAATTCAAAGCAAATTTTATTCTGTATGGGGCTTTATATCAAATGCTAGCTGAAGGTCCTCCTAAGCAGAATAAAATATACTCATAAACAACCTGCCCTACCCTTCATTATATCTTTTTTTTCTCTATTCTTTTTCTTCCCTCATGTCTATTATTCTGTCAATTTACTGTAAGTCTTATGCTTTAGACATAATTCAGATGCCTTTCCTTTGCTTGTAGTGAAAGGTTACAATATCTGTTCATATCTAATTTATTGTTTTATACTAATATAAATGTATTCTTTCTAATGTTACAAATCCTTTAGCTTATATATTTTGTGATGAATGTTATTTATTTTATTGTGTTACAAACTGTTTTGACGGTTCTTTTTACTGTCTATTGCATTTCAACTCAATACAATTTTATTGACAAAAAAAAGTGAAATAATCCTGTGAGATGACAGGCAAGTGCTCCTGACAGTACTCTGTGTACAGAGATTGTGAACTGAGAATAAATCATATTCACCACTGTTTGCCATGGCTAAGCCTAAATTCTGTATTTCTGCTTATAGTAATTTAATGTACATGTTCAGTAACCCTCAAAATCTAGGCAGTGACTTATTTCTCAAGAAACAGTAGAGCTATAGACTTTCTTTTCCTACGATAACATTATCTGTAATGTTGGTCTTGCTCTTTTATTCAGTCAGTAAATGTTCTGTTACTAAGCCTGTTTTGGGAGTGCAGCATATGTGAGCAATAATACACCAAAAGGCGTGCAGTTATTACCACCCCTTACACGCACGCACACACACACTCCGTGGGTTAGAGCCAAGTGGTGCTAGCCAAGTGCCCTTTCAGCCATGGGGGGGGGGTGCGGGAATTGCCCAATAACTGCAAACCCTGAAGCATGTTACTGCATTTATAAAATGGCACCAAAATAATAACCCCCCCCCAAAAAAAAAGACTAAAAAAAAAATCTTAATCATTAATACTTTTTTTTTTTTCTATTATTTATCCATGCCTTGTGTCCCCGACCCCTCTTCTTCCGTGCTCAAGGAGTGACATCCTCCACATCAACCTCTGCCATCTGGGTCTGCCCCTAGAGTGCCTCTCGCTGCTGTCAGGACCCTAACTGATGGCTCCGGATTATTCCCCGGTGGAGCGAGGAGAGGCATCCCCACATTACCTCCCCTCTTGTCCTCTGCAGCGAGCATGCACGGTGGGATCTGCCCTTTGGTCGACCTGACGCCGAGAATGGCTCCGGAGAACTTCATCTAGGGGGCTGGGAGGCATTTTTCCTCTAGCTTGTACTCCATGTAGCCCAGCCCCTGAGGCGCCCGAGCAGAGTCTCAACGTGCTGGCCGCTTCGCTCTCAAGCTAACGACATCCTCCTCCTGGCTCCAGCGATACCAAGCCGCTGTGCTCCTCAGGAGTCTGTGCATCCACCGGCTCCCATAGGACGTCGGGCACTAGACAGCACCCCTGGCATCCCACCCCGAGGGAGGAGAGCATCTGTGGGGACGCTCCATTCTCCCTCCCCTTGCTGACCCGAGTCCGTTCCCAAACCCGGGTCACCAGCGCAGCGCGAGGTGTGGCGTCCAGCACTTCAACCCTCAGCGCCACCGAGCCGGCTCTTCATCATTATTGAATTGGTTTTCACACCAAACAGCTGGGTTTGCCCCATAAGAGGTTACATTTTCTGGCTGGCAGGTAAGTCACTTATGTTAGCTGAACCTTTTTTGTTTTCCCAACTGTTACAGTTATGTAAAATCCAAAGCAGTGTAGTGATAGTTCTGTACAGTTAGGTCAGCCTAGAAATCAAGCTTCAAGAGTTGCAAGACACTCTCCAGACCCATCTGGATGTTGGTAAATTACTGCACAGGTCTGGACAGCTATTGACAAATCGGATCACTGGATTTTTCTTGCCCATTTTGTAAGTGTCATTATATTTGCATACCATAAGATGGGGTTGTTATCCAATGTGTCATTAAATTTGTTTGCAGGTCTGTTTTGAGTGTGGGGCATTTAACCCCCAGTGGGTGAGTGTGACGTATGGAATCTGGATTTGCTTGGAATGTTCAGGGAAACACAGAGGACTCGGAGTTCATCTCAGGTGAGAATTTAATTTTTTATCCCTCACTGGCAAAAAATAAAAAGTTGTAATTGTATTTGTTTTACTAGGAGCAACCTCCATTGAGCAGTGCTTGTACACAGGGAGGTCCTGGATAAGACAAACCAGCACTACGACACTGAACTGGACTACAGCACTAGAGCAGGGGTCGTATCTAGCTGCATGTCAGTTTTACAGAAAATATTAAGGCAGTTACCAGGCGATTAAAAGTCAGCGGTGGTGGAACAGCTTATTACATGGCATATTTCCAAAAAGATATGAAAGCAATTACAGACAATCCAAGTCCAGCTGCAGAACCAGTGGGTCAGTCCAGATCAGTCATAAATATTCTGTACAGTTACATGACACTTGGCAGTTTGGCTGGGCTGTGTAGAATCAATACGTGAGAAACTAGCGTCTTTCCTTCCCTTCCCTTTTTTATGTTTGCTTGCACGCATGTGGAAGAAACATATTGCCACCATACGAAGTTTTGTAAGTGTGCCACCTCGCTTCCAGTGCCGTGCTTCTCATCGCAGGCGCAGCCTCACCGCACCAATAAATGTCCGCACTGTCTATGACAGCAGTTCAGATGCAGTGGCATACAGTTCCAGGCAAAACACCGCTACAGTCATCGGTGGTAACGTGTAGGCAATTTGCATACGCTGCCGGCCAGCAGTATGCAAAGTTCCTACACGTCAGTACTGCACTGAAACAGCTGTCATAGACCACCTGTTTCACCCCCCAACAAACACCTGGGTAGCACACTGGGAGCCCACCCCAGCGTGTTTCACAGCGCCCCACACACTGGCTGACGGGGTGCCCAATCCCCTGCCTGCTCTGCTGCCCCCAACAGACTTCCAGGTTCCACGCTGGGAGCCCACCCCGCTTGGCAACAGTCCATATGGCCAGGGTGCCCAATCCCCCACCGGCTCCACTGCCCCCCAGCAACCTTCCAGCTGCCATGCTGGGAGCCCACCCAGTGTGGCAAAAGTCCCATGTCTGTCTTAAAAAAAAAAAAAAAAAAATCACCACCTGTAGGAAAAACGGTCCCTTGCTGACTGCCTTGCCCTCCTCCCCAACCCACGCCCACCCTTTGAGTGCCCCACTCCCACACCCTACCTCACCCCATACTTACCTCCGAGGCTGGCGAATGATCTTGGTGGACCGGAACATGTCTGCACTCTTCAAAGCCGACCGCAAACTGAAGAAATGCCAAGTAAACTGTATAATGGGCGCAATTGTGTTTTTTTTAACTTTAGTGCATATCTCGTTTGGGCATTTTGGGAATTTTTACAAATTTTCCAACATGGGGTTCTGGGACCACCTCATGAACTCAGTCACTGTCATTTTGTTATTTGGTCCCAAAGGTGATTTCGCGGTCACTCGCGGAACCACCTTTCGAACTGATTACTTAAACAGCAGTGTCGAAGTTCATGAGGTAGGCCCCCAAAAACCCTATGTTGAAACTTTGGTGAAAAAATTCCCAAAAATGACTGTTTTACGAGCCTGTGTTACGCAGTTCCTATGCACTCTCATAACTTTGAGAATTTGTAATATTTTCACTCCAGATTTTCAACATTGCCATTTTACCACACCTCTTTATGAACAGTACAGTTGTCATTTTTCACATCTCCCTCAAAATGTGTTTTCGCACATGTAACGCACATTGGCGCGGTCAGTTTGTGAAATTAATGTTCAGGACACATTAAGAAAATCACAGTGACACTGTTCATGAGCAGAGGTGTTAAAATGGATATGTTGAAAGTTTGGTGACAAAAGTCCATAAAATGACTGTTGCGTGCGTGCATTGCACAATTTCCATGCACCCTCGTAAGGTCATGAATTTGTAATATTTTCAGTCCAGATTTTCAACATTGACATTTTTCCACACCTCCTTATGAACAGTATAGCTGTCATTTTTCACACCCTGGCCGAAATGTGTTTTCGCGCTTCCAGCGCATAATAGCGTGGTCGCTGTGGGAAATTAGTATTCGGGGTAGATTAAGAATATTACAGTGACACTGTTCATGAGCGATGGTCCCAAAATGCCTATGTTGAAAATTTGCTGTTTAAAAAAAAAAAAAAATCCTCAAACTAATTACATTACGGGTGTACATTGCACAGTTTCTACGCATGCTCGTGACTTCACCAGTTGTTTTTATATTTTTCACTCCAGATTTTCAACAATGCCATTTTTTTACACCTCCTCATGAACAGTACACCTGTCACTTTTCACATCCTGTTTGAAATGTGTTTTCGAACCTGTGGCACCAAATGGCGCAGTCACTGTGCAAAATCGCCTTTCGCCTAACGAACTGATAGTGTTACTGTTCATGCGGTGGGGTCACAAAAAGCCCATGTGGAAAACTTGGAGTAAAAATACCAAGAAACGCCCAGGGCGTTAGGGTTTTCTACTGTAACGCCCTACCCTGTAAGGACTGACAGGTGTGAGAGGTGTGACTTGGGATTGTCGACAGTAATGCTCATGCCATTGCACCCCCCACCCTCCAGCTAGTGACAGGCATCGAGGTGTGCCTTGGACCCTTTGCCCCCAGAGTTCACCCCATTCTCCTATACTGTGCCCATTTCAGCATATTTCCTTACGGAATGAGGTGAATGTAAAGCCCAAACACCCCAAGGCACACCTCGACACTTGTCAGTGTCTGAAGGGTAGGGTGAGATGAAATGTTGTGACCATCATGGGTGACAACCCAAAGGCGCACCTCAATGCCAGTCCATCTCTGCAGGGTGAGGGTGGAATTGGCGTCAGTTCAATACTTCAATGCCATTCCTATACTGCATCTGTCTAACTCTTGCACTTCCACTGCTAATGCCAGCAAGCAAACATTTGGCATTGACAAATGCCTGTTTATTTAACTGCTGTCTCAGTTGCGTTTTTTTTTTTGACAGAATGGGTACAGTAGTGTTGGGCTCTGGTAATCAAGCAGAAATGAACGTTTTCAGTTTTGAACGGGCAGTTTAGTTTAGAAGAACGGCAGGTCAGTGTTCAGAGAGCTAAACAAAGTGTGCTGCTCCCTTTGCAGCCACATTGGGCTACTGAGTATGTCTCTGTATATAAACTTGGATTACACCAGTGGTCATCACCTCTTCACTTTTCATTTAAAAAGGCTTACGTTCCTAGCACTAACAATTGCAATTTATCCCAGTTTAAAGTGTTTTTTCGAAAGGTCTAATCTTTAAACAGTTGGGGCTAGAAACAAGTGTCCGATATGAGGAAATATCACCATCTTAACATAGAAACATAGAATTTGACAGCAGATAAGGACCGCCTGGCCCACCTAGTCTGCCCGTTTCCCTACCTGATGGATAAGTTGCAGATTCTAGCTAATCAACAGCTTACTTCCTCATACCCCCCCAACTAGAATTGCCTTATGCCTGTCCCATGCATTCTTGAATTCTTCCACTGTTCCTGACTCCACATCCTCCTCAGGAAGGCTGTTCCATGCATCCACAACCCCCTCTGTGAAAAATTATTTTCTAACATTACCTCTGAGCCGTCCCTCCTCTATCTTCAAATTGTGTCCTCTTCTTGGGTCAAAAAAGCCATAAAGCCATGATAGCCCAAAGGGCGAGTGGCCTTTATGAGCTTGTTTGACCTCGGGATGGTGATATTTCACAAATATCTGAGACTTGGCTATCAGATGTTTATATATAACATTAGCTTGGTCTGTTCAGCTTTAAAGGAAAACTGTCCAAAACAGTGCTGGCAATTACCAGGGCTGCAAAAACGCCTGATTAGCACAATCTTAGTATTCAAATATGATAGGAGCTGACCTTTGCCGGGTAATTTGTTCTGTTTCTTGCCTGTATGGTGGTTTCCTCTATTGTCCCTGATGCGCCATATGGATGTTGCTGCCGTACCGGAAGACTGATTGTGACCTGCATAACTCCCTGACCTTCCTGCCGTGTGCCGGAATGCTCGTTCCTGACGAGCGGGACACATTTTCACAGAGTGTGCATGCCTGAACCCCGGAGTTGGAACTTTCATTATGAATTTAACTTGCCTACACTGCTCAGTTTTTGACGGGGATTGTTTCTAGGGGTACAGCTGAATTACCTCTACATGCCACGCTATTTATTTTCAGTCAGTGAAAATGTGCCCCTCTCGTCAGGAATGAGCGATCCGGCACACAGCAGGAAGGTTGGGGGTAATTGCATATCAGTTACTGGCTTGACTGCTACCCTTCAGAGATGCATGCCACCCCCCCGAACGGAATACAAAATAAGGATTTCTAATAAAATCCATGCCCTACAACAGAAATGCTAATCTCTCACTGCAAGTTGGCAGGTGAGTAGACACTGGGAGGAAAATGGGGATTATGACAGTTTCTCTTTAAGGAAAAAGTGTGCTGGTTTGGTTTTAAGAAAAAAACATTCTGTTTGGGCTGCATAATTTTGGCCCTTTCCCGTTTCCATTGTATGCTTCTGATAAAAGGAGTTTGTGGTTCCAGCATTTCTCCCTTTAGTGTTTTTAAGAGTTGCAGCAATGAAGGAGTATGTACAATGTTTTGTAAGTGATTCAAGACACTTTTTACACAGTTTGACTTTGATTCCCAAGTGTGGTGGTTCGTTTGGCAAGTGATATGGAGGGATCAGTAAATGGATGGTGGGGGGGGGGGCTTAGTTTGTTGTTCAAGGACACTTTCTTTACATAGTTTATCTTGGATTCCAGGTGATTAATTGAATCTAAGCTGCCATACTTTGACAACCTTGACAAGTCCATTCTCCTCCTTTTCATCCCGTGTATCAGCCCTGTTGCAGATCTTTGTGTTGTCTGAAAAGAGGCATACTTTTCTTTCCAGTCCCTCCGTAATGTCACCTATCAAGACTTTAAAGAGGACTGGATCCCTGTAGTACCCTGCTAGTAACCCCCCTTTCTTTGGAGTGGACTCAGTTTACTGTTGCCCTCTGTGTCCTGTTGTCCAACCAGTTTTTTACCCAGGTTACCACCCTGGGACCCACTCCCAGGCTGGCTGACCTTTTTTTTTTAAATCTTTTGTATGGAACTGTATCAAATGCCTTGCTGAAGTCTAGGTAGGCCATGTCAACAGCTGCTCCCTGGTCTACTACTTTGGTCACCCAGTCAAAGAAATCTGTTAGATTTGTCTAACCTGATCCTCCCGTTGTGAATTCATGCTGCCTTGGGTCCTGTGCCCCGCTGGCCTCTAAGTACTCAACAGTTCTTTCTTTCTGCCACCATTTTCCCTATCACTGAGGTCAAACTAATGGGTCTGTAGTTTCCTGCCTCTGCCTTGCTCCCACTTTTGTGAAGGGGAATCGCATCCGCCCTCAGGTACCACACCCTCTTCCCATGATTTGTTAAAAAAGGTGGTGATACTAGCTCTCTCCTTAGTTCTTTCAGAATTCTGTGGTGGATCCCGTCAAGCCCCATTGCTTTGTCCACCTTCAGTTTTTAGTTCTTTCAGGACCCTTTCTTCTGTGAATGGACTGGTATTGACACCCCCAGTGTGCTTCTGTTATTTGGTTTAGGTGCCTCCTCCTCTTCTTTTGTCAATACTGAGCAAAACTGTTCGTTCAGTACTCTGCTATGTCACTGGCACCCTCTGCCCACCCCCCTCCTTTATTAAGCCTCACTATCTCTCCCCTGATTTTTCTTTGCTCCCTAATATATCTATAAACGGTTTTATCCCCCTTCTTCTTAACCGAGTTGGCTATCTTTTCCTCGGTTTGGGTTTTTGCTATTCTGACTGCCTTCCCTGCTTCCGTCTGCTTTAACTGGTACAATTCTCTTTCCTGCTCCTTCTGTGTTTCCTTATATTTCCTGAATGCTACCTTTTTCTCCCTAACCTTTCCCACCACCTCTTTTGAGAACAATAGTGGATTTTTCCTTTGTTTTGTTTATTTGCTTTGCTTCACACAAAGGCTTGATGCCTCTGTGATGACAGTTTTGATTTTTTAATCAAAATAATTGGTTTCAGAGGTCCACTCACCCATATGTATCAAACAAGTGTCAAAAACTGTGTCCAGATACAGTCCTTATAACATACATTTCTGAAAAATCCTTCTTCAGTGTATAACTGCATCTATATTAATAACAATAGTAACTTGGTTACTATAAATGATTAAATTCCTTCAAATAATTTTGTTAGATTCATTATAGTCAATGTGCACACACATATATACACACACAAGTCGGTATAACCACGTGGATAACCACATCTATTTGTTTAGTTATCTGTAAATTAAATTCCAAAATAATCTGTTAACTGAAAAATTAAATAAAATGTACATATAATTGCTTCTAGATATTCATTCATCAAAATTTTTTTTTTCTAATGCTTGAAAGTACATACCCACTTGCAGTACTTGTTCTTTACATATCTTTTTATCTGCTACTCAAAATTTGTACGGGGCAGCTAAGGAAACAACATAATGAGTACTTGTATATAATGATACTCCCATTTTATATACAGTATTAAAAATAATTGCTCTGAAAATCATCTCATTACCTCACTAGGAAACTGTAATTTTATCTTATTCTGTATTCAGCTCTTTTCGTGGTCACAACCAGTAATCTGTTAAAAGAGATTATGCATATTCCAATTGAATCCTATATTTATATACATAATTCAACATCCCATATATATAGTGTTTTTATAATGCTGTATTTTTATTTTATTATGCTGAACAAGGTTAATTTACCTTAATTTAATGATTTGTCTTTTTTGTATCTTGCTGCCTCAGTATGTATATGCTGTGACTAAAAAGGCCAATTTGTGACTCAGCAGTTGCTTTAGCTACTTTCTCTAACTGAAAAACTGAAAAAGCCTCCATTATAAAAAGAAATGTTAAGAGGTCAGAGTTTTAAGTTGTACTTACAGATTGTTGACTGCAGGTGTGGCATGACCCCTGCTCGTCTATATAGGGAGGTAACCATTTGCTGCTTCTGTTTGTTTAAAAAAAAACCTGCAGGTCTGAATTGGGCTAGTTTTTTTGATTTTTTTTTTCCCCATTGTTCTTCACCCCACCTTCTTGCCCATTTGCTTGTGCTTTTCTGAGGCACTCCCCCATTTTGCCAGTGTCAGCCCTCCTAAAGTCCAATACCCTCACCTTTGTGTGACTTGACTCTACGGCTGTGTTTATCGTGAACCACACTGTTGGGTGGTCGCTTGTTGCCAGATGGCTACCCACTTCTAAATCCGAGATCCTCCCTCCGTCCCTGCTTGAGAGTTACATGTCTAAGATTGCTCCCTCCTGCGTGGGTTCCAGCACTAGCTGTCTGAGGCATGCCCCCTGTGGGGCATCGAGAATTACCCTGCTCTTTGATGTGGCTGCAGCAAAGGTGCTCCAGTTAACATCTGATGTATTCTGGTCCCCCATCATCAATATCTCCCCCTTTTCTGCCATTTTAAGGATGCCGTCTATCATTTCCTTGTCCATTTCCTCCCCGTGAGATGGGGGTCTGTATACAACCCCCATACGGATTGTGGTGCCATTTCCTGTCTCCAGGGTGACCCCCACAGTGCCTTCTCTCCTCCCTGTTTACCCTTTAGTTCCATTGTTTTGATCCTTTCCCTTATGTAGAGAGCTGCTCCTCCTCCTCTTTTACCCTCCCTGTCCCTCTGTAGATTGTGTACCCTGGTATGTTGACATCCCTCCCAGTCATGGTTCTCTGTGTACCATGTTTCTGTGACTGCCACGATATCCAGGTGTCCCTCTTCCATCAAGGCCACTAGTTCAGGGAGCTTGTTACCCAGACTACATGAATTGGTACTCATCGCCCTCCATTTTTTGATAGCCTTACCCCTTTTAGCCCCATCCCTGTCCTTACTTACTTTGCCTTTTTCTCCATTGATCCCTGTCCTGCTCCCCGTCAACCTCTCTGCCTTAGTGTGTTTACCTCACTAGTTACCCTGTTTTTTGTTGGGGGCTGATTTTCATGTTTCTTTTCAGTGCCTCCCTGGCTAGTTTAAATGCTTGCTTAAACCTGTCACCTAGGATTCTGGTTCCCCTCCTGGACAGATGCAGGCCATCATGCCAGTATAGGCCTGCATCCCTCCAGGTGGACCCCCCCAGTCCCCAGTGAAGCCAAAACCCTGAGCTCTACACCAGTTTTTCAACCATTCATTGACTCCCATGGTGGGGTGTGCCCTAGCCTCACCCATGCCATAGACTGGTAGCACCTCTGAGAAGATTACCATTCGTGCTACTTGTCTAAGGCCCCTCCCCAACTCTACAAACTCCTCCTACACTGCTCTGATCTCATTCACAGCCAGGTCATTTTTCCCTAGGTGGGCAGTGACATCCAGCTCCCTGTCCCGTGATCCTGAGGATTTGCATTCTGTCCCTCCCAGCCATAGCTCCCATTAATCATTACCTCCTTACTAACTCACAGGAGATCACACGACTTCCAGTGATCGTTACCTCCTCACTGACTTGCAGGCAATTATATAACTCCCAGTCGTCATTGCGTCTTTAGTAACTTAAGGGTGATGACATGACTCCCAGTGATTATTGCCTCCTCACATACCTGTGGTGGTTATTATACACTTTCAGTGTTTATTGCCTCCTCACTTAACTGTGATGATGATTACACCTCTCCTAGTGATCACTGCCTCTTGACTAACTTGTGGGTGATTACGTAGCTCCCATCAATCAATACCTCCTTACTAATGCATGGGAGACCACACAACTTGCAGTGATCATTACCTTTTTACTAACTAGTGGGTGATGATTACATGACTCCCAATGATCACTGCCTCTTGACTAACTTGTGGTTGATTACATGACTCCCAGTGATCGTTGCCTCCTCACTTACCTGTGGTGGTGATTACACACTTTCAGTGATCATTGCCTCCTTGCTTAACTGTGGGTGCTTATTACATAACTCCCAGTGATCAATGCCTCCTCACTCGTGGGTGATGATTGCATGACTCCCAATGGTAAATTTCTCTTGACTAACTTGCGTATGACTGTGCAACTCCAAATGATCATTGCCTCTTTACTGATTCACAGGTGAAGATTACGTGACTTCAGTGACCATTACCTCTTTTGTGACTTGTGGGACATTGCTGAGCTCCCAGTTTGCCTGTAGTTCAATTAAGCAAGGGAAGGAATTTAATTTTGTAAAGGGTTGTTCATACACGCAGTATCCCAGAATCCCCCATTGCATTGCAAACCATTAGATGAGCACAGGGAGGTTAAGGAAAGTTCAGAAGGATTAAGCAAAAAGAGAAGAGGGGAAGAAGAGAGAGAAGTTAAACATGAGGAGGTTGAGGCTTGCTCAGGGTCACGCAGTAAGTGGTAGTGGTGTGATTCAGACCTGGGTCTCCAGCTTCACAGTGTGGCCTTATAAGCACTAGACTCTACTGTTTCATCAATTATTTTGCCATGTAGTGTCCCATTGAGGCTAAGGCTTATTTTAAAAGAAACCTGGATATATATATAGTTGCAGGAGTACAGAGCTAAAATGCATTATATATACATAATTACAAGTGACATTACAAAATCTGTGCAGTCGTGTGCAGTTGGGTGCATGTTATACAGATTAAAACAACTACAAATTCTGAACCAGACATGTTATTAAAGAGATTTTCCAGTCCAGCTTTCTGCAAATATTTCACCACTGGTATCAGTAGAACTGAGTTACCGTAAATTCACCTAAATTTGAATTTCAGGGTCTCCCCCGACTTCATCTGTGCACGTTGCTTTTTCCTGCCATGATGTCCTATCCACTGTTTGACATTGCAACATGTTATCACATAAATAATTCTGATGTCACAAGCAGAGGATTACTACTTTTGGCATGAACAAACAGGGACAGATGAAGTCTTAAGGAGCAGAACGCCTGTTTTCATGCAAGTGTCTTTGGTAATAAAGAATTGAATCTCTAGCTGGCCCAGTAGTGCAGCGATCAGGGTACTGCTCACTATGCCAGTGACCTGGGTTCAGGAATAGAATTGGGTCACTAGGGGCCGCTTTTCAGCTGCGACCTGGAGGAATCTGGGTGGCAGTGCAGCGAAACCTTAGGAAGGGGTCCCATGCTCTGACAGCGGGGGTATCTCCACAGAGTTGGAGCACGCACATCAGGTTATGCCTATGGCATGCCTGTTGCCCCAGGGAAGAAAACAGGATGTAAAATTCCACCGTGGCTGGATGATGGCCTGGTGCCCTACAGGTCCTGCACCAGTGACTGGGCATCTTCGACCAGGTCTTGTGGCAGTGGACATCTAGAGTGAGGTAAAACCCATAGGTGGGGGTGACCGGTGCACATGGGGGCAGGTCAAACATCAGTACTGGCTCTAGGGTTTGGGGGGGCCCCCAGCAGGATTAGTGAAGTAATGGGGCCCCCCTTCTTGGCCCACTTTCACCCCTTGTGTTTGACAGTAGCCCATACGTGCACTACTTTATTTTATTTTTAGTACAACCAGTGATATTATTTGCATTTTTTTTAGGGGGGATAGCAGTGTTAGTGTTTGAGGCTGTTCTTCCTATCCCATCCATTGCTGACCATTCGCCTCTTATTGACTGGGTCATAACTCGGTAAGGCATTTCATGGCATAAGGCCACATCAGAAGGAGCCGCACAGCCCTTTATTGCTGTTTTTAAGCTAAATCTTATTAATAATGTAAACAGCTCTGGTTGAGGGGGTCCTCCCATAACCAGGGGGGCCCCCAGCAACCACAGGGTTCTCTGGTACCTAAAACTGGCAGTGTCAGCCATTAGGAGTACAAAGTACAGATAAAAAGACTGGAATCTCTATTTACATTTTTGATGACTCTTATGAGAATTCTACTGATGTCCGCTGTAATTTGTTTTACAGGAAGCTGAAAAAATGACTTTAAGAACATGTCTCTGGATAGGGGGGTCGATCCCAGTCCTTTCACAGCCGAGAGTTGTGAAAGAACTCCTAAAACTGAAGGTGGACAAAGCAATGGGGCCTGCCGGAATTCTCCCCAGAACTCTAAAAGAATTAAGGGGAGAACTAGTGAAATCACTGACTACCCTTTTTAACAAATCATAGGAGGATGGTGTGGTACCTGAGGAATTGGAGGAAGGCGGATGTGATTCCCCTTCACAAAAGTAGGACCAAGACAGAGGCAGGAAACTACAGACCTGTCAGTTTGGCCTCTGTGGTAGGGAAAGTGATGGAATCACTTCTGAAGAAAATAATTGTTGAGTACCTAGAAGCTAGTGGGGCACAGGACCCAAGGCAGCATGGGTTCACAGTGGGAAGGTCATGTCAGATGAATCTAATTGATTTCTTTGACTGGGTGACCAAAGTAGTAGACCAGGGAGGGACTGTGGACATGGCCTACCTAGACTTTAGCAAAGCATTTAACACAGTCCCACACAAAAGATTAATAGTCAAATTAACCAGCCTTGGAGTGGGTCCCATGGTGGTAGCCTGGGTAAAACATTAGCTGGACAACAGGACACAGAAGGTAATTGTAAATGGAGTCCACTCTGAAGAAAGAGGGGTTACTAGTGGGGTACTGCAGGGTTCAGTACTGGGTCCAGTCCTTTTTAATGTCTTTATAAGTGACATTGCAGAGGGACTGGAAGGAAAAGTATGCCTCTTTGCAGATGACACAAAGATCTGCAACTGGGTTGATAGACAAGGAGGAGTGGAAAGGATGAGGAGGGACTTGGCAAGGTTGGAGGAATGGTCAGAAGTATGGCAGCTTGGATTCAATGCAAAGAAGTGCAAAATAATGCACCTGGGAAACAAAAACCCAGGGGAAGATTACACAAGGGGGGAGAGGTAATAACAACAACAAAAATGGAAAGGGACCCTGGGGGTAATCATATCAGATGACCTTAAGGTTAGCAAGCAATGTGAGAAGGCAGTAGGGAGGGCTGGGGGGATACTGGGATGTATAGGGAGAGGCATCACAAGCAGAAAACAGGAAGTTGTTATCCCTCAGTACAGACATTTGGTGAGACCCCATCTGGCGTACTGCGTCCAGTTCTGGAGACCCCATCTCCGCAAGGACATAGACAGGATAGAGGCAGTCCAGAGGAGGGCAACTAAAATGGTGCAGGGTCTGCAAGAGAAGCCATATGAGGAGACTAAAGGAGCTTAATATGTATACCCTGGAGGAAAGGAGGGAGAGGGGGGACATGATAGAAACTGTTAAGTACCTCAGTGGACTCAACAAAGTCCAAGAGGGTGGCATCTTTCAGAAAAAGAGATGTGCAAGAACAAGGGGACACAATTTGAAGATGGGAGGGCGGCGGGGTGGTTCAGGGGCAATGTCAGGAAGTATTTTTTCGCAGAGAGGGTGGTGGACGCATGAAACAGCCTTCCTGAGGAGGTTGTGGGGTCTAAAACTGAGAGAATTCAAGAATGCATGGGACAGACATAAGGCAATTTCTGTTGTGGGGTAGGAAGAAATAGGCTGTTGGTTAACTAGGATTTGCAGCTTATCCTGTAGGTAGGGAAATGGGCAGACTGGATGAGCCAAACTGTCCTTATCTGCCGTCAAAGTCTATGTTTCTATGTGCACAGATTGCTGAGGTAGTTTGCAATAAGGTTTTTCTGTAAGGGGGGCACCTTCTCAATTTGAAACTGTGCCCCCTGGTAGTTGTCCATTATTTTTTTTTTTCAGCAAGGGTTTGCTAAATATGCAAATGCTCTGGAAAATAGTTTGAACTATTGTCCTTGTGAACCATGTACCCTTAGTGTGCTTCTAGCCCCTGTAAAAGTAAAACAGACTGGGAGGAGTCCATCTCAAACGTAGAAGTCTAGGAAAAGGAACCCAAATGTTTTAACTAAAGGACCCCCTCACCAGCTATTATAAAGGTTTTCAAAATTAGATTTTTATAATACTTCAAATTAATCATCAAGTACATCTCTGTGTGTGTGTACTTAAAGTTCAGTTTGGAGTATTAGTAGAAATCGGATTTTTAAAACTTTCACAACATCTACTGAGTGTGTTCTTTAATTTAGCTGTCTTTATTGAACTTTTTTTTTTGTGGTCTCTTCATAAATGTGATTTTAATTTGTTGAACTTTGGTCCTCAGCTTTGTGCGTTCAGTCACCATGGACAAGTGGAAGGACACTGAACTGGAGAAGATGAAGGTAGGAGGAAACGCCAAGTTCCGGGAGTTCCTGGAGTCTCAGCCAGACTACGACCTCTGCTGGACCATGCAAGAGAAATACAACAGCAAAGCTGCAGCTCTCTTCAGAGACAAGGTATGGGCACTTTTTCAGAAAATGGAAAATCTTCTTTGAGGTTATCTCCCTCCATTGAGCCATACCTTAAGAACAGTAAGCTGTCGGTGTCCGGACCACTTGGAAACTTTTACCTAGCTGGGGCCACCACAATGATGCACATCATTAGCGGCTGTATATTGTGGCCATCCGCTTACCACTTCAGTTATTTTTCTTCCGCTGTCAACTTCACATTGGACCGAAGAACTGCATTCACCACAGATCCTGTTTCTTTTCATCGTCTCCATCTGCTGTGGTCATGGCTTGGCTTTGCCTGGTTGACATTTCTGTTCCGTGTGCAATTCTCTGCTTTTAACACAGGTTGTTTCGCATTTGTATGTCGCCATTATCAGTGTTAACATCTGCTGCGATTGTCACTTGACTTTGCCTCACATATATTTCGGCTTCCCTTGGACATGTCTCTGTTCTTGCATCATAGTCAAGTTTCCATTTGTCATGGCGTCAGTGGCTGCTGTGCTCGTCACCGGGCTTTGCCTAGCCAATGCCACTCCCCCACATAGACTAATATCTTCTTTCTCGTTGACATTCTCATTCTCTTCTGGCATTAGCGTTGTCATGCTGCCTGGTATGTGAGTTGTCACCTGGCTTTGTGTCGTCAATGCTCCTGCACCTCTGCTTCAGACTTTGGTGCTCTGTTTTTGTCACAGAAAGTGTTACCATTTGGTTGTGCACTTGTTGCCATTCTTGGTCTCGATTCCTACCATGGGTGGTCTGTTGAGGGCCAGTGACTCATTCCAGTACTTGCATGGTCATTGCATGGCTTTTTCCTCGTCGATGCTCCTGCTGCTATCAGAAATTTTTTTTTTTTTTTTTTTCAGCCTTTCAGCCATGCTTTATGGGGTCTTATCTGCCCCCGTCGGTCTGACCTCCCTTCTGCTGTCCTTGTTTGGAAATCATTCTATAGGTGTGACACAATGGAAATAGATATCCTCAAAGAAGATTGGTTTGTTACTAAGCGTAACAGTAGATCTTTGAGAGAATCTCCTCATTTGAACTGCAGCTCGCTCATGTGCCTTCCCCTATGCTGTTGCAGGTGGTGTAGTTGGGGGGGGGTAGTTCTTTTGTCTGTCAGTTGATCTCTCTCTTTCTCTCTCCCCTGTTCCTTTAATTGTTTTTTTTTTTTTTTTGGCTCTATAGACACTCCTGTTGACATGGAATCGACACTGGTCTCCCCTTCTACCTGCTGGTCTAGTGCGATAATGTGTTTTTCTCCAGCTAGAGGAACTGGGGGGATGTGGGGCAGCCCACAGTATATAGGCACTGACTGCGCACTATCGTGGGCAGCCCCAGTTTGACAAAAGTTTCAAGAGGTCATGATGCTAGTTTACAGTTCTATAGATGTGGCCCAATGGAGGAGAGTCTCTCGAAGATCTCCTGTTACAGTAAGTAACGAGCCTTTCCCAAGGGAGTATGGTGTACATTGGAGCTATTCCTGACCATTGGGTGTCACTTAGTGTAAAATCCAGGGCATGACATCGTTTCTCCCCCATCACATGCCAGCTCTACTGACAGGCCATGTTTCATTTTTTATTTTTTTTTTAAATAGAATTTTTGGCCATTAAAGGCACACTGAGCCGAAGCTAGTTTTCCAGGTGTAACTTGGAAGCAAAAGGAGGTCAAGTGGTTTGCTCAGGGTCACATAGTATCCAAGTGGCAATTATGGGATTTAAACCCAGGCCTGGGTCTGCAGGTTCACAGCTTGGAGCCCTAACGTCTAGGCTGTAGTGCCTCCCTGTCCCTGCCCTTTGCCCTCCCGTAGTCCGTCAAACACTAAACTTAGTTGGAGAGCCCAGTCTGGTGGTGCTGGCCCTGCCACATGGGACACCCAGGACATCTTGATCCAGATTCCCACGACTGAGCTAGTAGGGTGCAGAAAGCAGTGTAGGGGTATCATGTGCTGTAGAGCCACCTGTGGTGAATTGGGAAGTGACACTGCGGCTGACTGTACACTGCCTGTCAACTCTGCCAGTAAGAAAAATGTGGCAGACAGCCATCGACAGGATTGGGTGATGGGAAGGATATGTGAGAGGAAATATCCTGCCTGCTGCATATAACATTGATGATGATCACCCTACTCATGTCTGCCGAAAGCCCAGGGTCTCTCCTGTAACAAAACTGGATGTTCTTCTCCTGGTTGCCAGGGAATATCCACAATTGTTATTTTACTATCCACTTATCCTGCATTTTTAACTTTTTGTCACTTATCAGGTCCTCCCAAGTAGGCCATATCTCAGTGATTTACTGAATCAATGCCAGTAATTTTTAATTCTTTAAAGAGTTTTTACCATCTCTGTAAAAACATTGAAAAACATGATGATAAAACTCAGTTCTGGTTGTAGTCTGTAGATCTCTCCTCCATTGTTTATGACAGAAGAGGTTTGCACAGAAGCAGGATCCTTATCCCTTGGAGTTAATTTGCTGCTGCTACTCATTCTCTGCTTGAAGTTAACTTAATTCTCTACTGTTGCATCACAGTCTGTTGCCAAGGAAATGACTGTCATCAAGCACAACATTCTGTCAGATGAAAGGACAAAGATTCTCTTTTCATGTAAATAACCCCAGCACTGTAATAAATGGGGGGTTCTCCTGGAGGAGACTGCTGGTCTCATTACATCAAATTGCTGCATATAAAGTCTGAACCATCCAGTCTTCTTAAAGGATTTCTTCCTCCATTGAGCCATGAAATAGAACTGTAAGCCATCAGCATTAGGCTCACACGGAAAATTTTGCTAGCTGGGCCAACCATGTTGATATACCTCGTCGCCTGTATGATGTGGGTGACCCCTCATGTCTTAGTTCTTTCTCCCACTGTCAACCACTCACCGGTTCACCGCTGCTAAAGAACGCTATTGGACTTTGCAAGTACTGCTAACGTTGTTGCTGCTTTGTGATTTTTAAAACGTAATCCTTCTGTGCCACCAGTGAAAGGAACTATTGTTCCATTATTGTCGATGTGCCAATGTTAAGATATACAAGGACGAAAACCACTCCGTGTACATTCACTGCTTGGGCCTTGCTCACAACGTGAAGACCTGCAGCATTTGCCATGGCTTTAATTAGGCCACTAGGAGATGTTGCAAGAAGGCCTTGGAATTGTATTTAAAAATCATTGGAATTGTATTTAAAAATCAAGATAATGGAGGAAAAGCAAGGTGTGTTGAAGGTGGCTTCTCTGTCTTCATCCACTCCATCTCTCGCTCGTTCACCATCGACATGCTGTTCCTCTTAGTCGATGGCATCTACCACTCACTGCTGATTCAGCAAAAAAGATGAACAAACACCGCCATGCACACAAGGAGACGAGGCACACAAAAAAAGGGTTGCCTCTTCGGCTTGGTCCTAGTCTTTTGAAAAGAAATAAGTCAAGGGGAAGAAGACAGGACCCAGGCCAAGACCTGTGATTCTGCTGCCCTCCCAACTATCTTTCAGTCACCAAGGTCGGAGTCTGGCACAGACTGTAATCCCCATTCGCAGCTGATTCTGCCATCAGGCACTGTCTTGTCGACGGTTCCATCGACCCCATCGGGGACCTGTTGACACGTAACTACTTCATTAGATGATGTCTAAGCTGTTTCAAAAGTTAATGCTCTTGCCTCCATCATCAACGCCATCACCGTCAGTGTCCTCTGAGTTGCCACTGTCGACCTCGTTTGTAGAGATGTTGCGAAATAAAATTTCACTGGTGAAACTGCGGCAAAATCGGCAATTTCGCCAGGCGAAATGTTTCGCGAAATTGCGGCAAAATTTCACTCTCAATTTCGCCCAGTGCAAATCTCTCACCCACCCTCACTGTCTCCTGTCCCAACAGTCCCAACCAAGTCCCTGGTGTCTAGTGGTCCCCCACCCTCCTCACGGCCGATCATCGCCCCAAATTGAACAAGCCCTCCGCACCCCCAGTTAAGTAATTATTTTCTCCGATCCCCGGACCCCCAATCCTTTAAAAAAATTTAATCTTTCACCAGACCCCACTCCCTAGTGGTCTAGTGGACCCCCAACCCCGTCTTCAGATAACGACCACTCCATTTTCTCCCCCATACCCTGATCGGGCCACCGGCAAAGCCATCCACTCACCTCCATGACTGGAAGCCTGAGTGACCGCTTCAATGAATGAGCGTGTAGAAGCATGTGATCATTCATTGGCGCCGTCGAGCTGCTGGCTGTGGAGGTAAGTGGAAGGCTGTGCAGTGGCCTGACTGAGGTACTGGGGAGGTGAATAGGGTGGGCACTATCTGAAAGAAGACGAGGGTAGGAGGGTGGAGGCTCCACTAGACACCAGGAGGAAGTGGGGTCTGTTTAGAAGATTAAATTTTTTAAAGGATTGGGGGTCCAGGATCAGGAAAGAATTACTTAATGGGGAGTGTTGCTCAGTTTGGGCCAATGATTGGCCATGGAGGAACCACTAGACACCAGGAAATGATTTTAATTTATATTTGGGCTGGTGGCGGCCAGGGAGGGGGACCACTAGACACCAGGGACAGGGGTGGGGATTGTTGTTTTGAAAGATTTGTGGCTGGATAGTGGCGTGAATTACAAAATTTAGCCACAATGGTGAAATTTTACCGGTTCAAGGGTGAAATTTCACCTGCTCTGTGGGCGAAATTTTGCATTTTGCCTGGCAAAATATTTCACTGGGTGAAATGTTCCAATTTCACACAACTCTACTCATCTGTACTGCCAGGCAAGGATCGTCCTTTATTGATGGTGCCTCCTTTACAGCTTTCTATGCTCGTCTACCTGTTGTAGATACCTGCTAACAAGGAAGAACTGGAATGCAGTCCAGAATACATGGAGGAAGATCTGGATTCCCTGGACATACTGGGTTTCCGCTTCTTTAGTGAGGGAAGTCTGAAAAACATTCCAAGGTCCCCTCCTGAGAATGCCTCTTTTCAGGCTTTTCTCAGGCTCGTCCAGCCTCAGCTGGGATTTGTGGCTGCGGAAGAGGACTTCTCGGAGAGAAATGTTTGAATTCTTGAAGGTGTCTGCACCCCCTACCGTCCTTATTCTGTTCAGCTCTGGAGGATGCCACTGTAGCTGCCCGGCACAGATCCGGTGCTCTGCCTGCAGTACCAAGGAAGGCAGATAAACAAATCCAGCACCCCTTATTATTCCTCTTGAGCAGAAACGGATTCAGAGGTCATAATAGCTGCCCATGACAGGTGAAAGGACCCATAATACATGAGTTCTCTTCCTCTTAAGAAGAAGGTGAGAAACCTTGACGTCATGGGGAAAAACAATGTTTGCCTCAGCATTTCTTGGGCTCTGATCTGCAAATTACCAGGCATATATGGTTAAATATTAAGAATCTCCTGTGGAAATATATGGCTACAGTGGCTAACAAGCTGCCAGATGGCCCAGATAAGCTTATGGTTCAGCAAACTGTGGCTAATATTCCTGAAGCTGGAAAGTACTGGCTAAGAACTGCCTATGATGCCTCATATGCGGCTGCTTGTGCGGCTGCCTCCAGCATTTTCCTGTGCCATCACTATCGGTTGTGTTGCTGGTTTTGTAGCTGATGTCCAATAGTCAGTCCTTAATGCTCCCTTTAGAGGAAAGCAGCTTTTTGGTACTGACCTTGAATCTGCCCTGTGGGGCCTTCAGACATCCAAAATGACCCTGAGGTCTCTGCATACACTGAACTCTATGCCACAAGGTAGGGGCTGGGGTTCCTTTTGAAGACCCCATGCCCGTCCTGGCAGGGATTATTGTCGGGGTCCTGGCCCCAGCTGTCTGTGTCCACAGGCCTCCCCACACCAGTTTGCCTCCTGACTTACTCCAGGCTTACCATGGGTGCCAGTATTGGTGCTTCTGATGTCCCTGACACCTTTTGATTTCTCTCTTTTTCTCCCCCCCCCCAAGCCCTGTCTGTACAGGGCATCCTGGTAGGGGGCTGCATCTTCCTTCCAAAGTGGAAGGAACTTACTACAGCCACTTGAGTGTTTTTAGAGGTTCAGCCAGTACACACCCTAGAGCTCCTCTCTCCCCCTCTGGTACAGCGTCCCTTGCCCAACCATTACCCTATGGACATCTTGCCCTCCTGCTAGAGGAGGTTCAAGCCCTCTTCAGTGTCAGGGCCATAGAGCCCATCACAGTTTCGGGAATTAACCGGAGCTGTTATTCCTGGTACTTATGGTACCAAAATGGACCGGGAATTTAAGGCCTGTCTTACACCTCAGAGGCCTCTACCTGTTTGTAGAGTGCAAGCAGTTTTGAATGGTCTCTGTGCAGTCCCTTCTCCCTCTGCTCTTAAAAGGGGACTGGATGGTTGCTCTGGATATGAAAAAATGCTTACCTTCATATTAGAATCCAGTAGTCTCACAGATCATGCCTGCAGTGTTTGCTTCAGGGCTCGTACTGTCAGTTTTGTGTTATTGCCCTTTGGTTTGCCTTTTGCACCGTGTACCTTTACCAAATGCTTTGCAGCAGTTGGAGCCACCCTCCAGCAAGAGGGCCTGTACGTCTTCTCATACATGGACTGGCTTTGAAGTCCCCATTCAGGGAAACTATCGTTTACACATTGTTCCACACCAGACAGCTGTTTGAACAATTGGATATTCTGGTGAATGAGCAGAAGTAGGTTCTTATTCCATGCCAGTGTCTCCAGTACATAGTAGCTCTTCTGGACAGAGGGCTGGGATGGGCTTTGCTGCACTCAGACCATGCTGTGGCGTTGGTTGCACAGACTCAGCTGGTGTCTTCCAGCAACTGTATTTCGGCCAGATGCCTCTTACGTCTGACGGGCCTCATGGCTGCTGCCATTCTTACTGTCCCACTGGTGTGTCGGCACATGAGGGTTCCACGGTGGTTCCTCCGTGCCCAGTAGGCTCAGCATTCTGACGAGCTGGAGTGTCTCCAAGTGACCTCTCCGTTTGATTGCTTTCTGCTCTGGTGGTTAGGCTGCTCCAAATTGAAGATGTGATCTACATTTCCCCTTCTGTCTCCTGTGCTAGTGATGATGATGATGATGCCTTGGGTTCAGGGAGGGGTGCCAGTCTGGAACCCTTTCGGACTCATACTGTTGTCTCCTTTGGATACAGTTTGGTACAGGAACACCCTGGAGATGAGGGCTGTTTGGCTTGGCCTGCAGGCTTTCATCACCCTCCTCCTGAGTCATTAGCTGTTGATCCACATAGATGGACCTATTTGTGTCTCCATACAATGCAAAACTGCTGTGTTTTTGCTCAATTACTCCAGGGCCTGGAGTTTTCTTGGTGAGATGCATTTGTTCCTCTCTTGGAAAGGGAGGTTCATGTATGCTTCTCCTGTTCCCTCTCGTACAGAAGGTTCTGGTCAAGTTTAGGGCTGGGTTGGGTACCTGCTTCTGGTGGCCTCATTATGGCCAAGACAAACCTGGTTCCTTCTGCTTAAACAGTTAGCAGTGGAACCCCCCTACCCCACCCCATCTTGCTCCTCTATGAGCAGGACTTCTGTTGCAGGAGCAGTGTGCTCTGGTGCATCCAGGTCTTTGATCCCTGCACCTCCACGTCTGGCTCCTGAGGAAGAAGAGCTCTCCTGCTTTGGGTTTTCCCCGGCAGTTGTTGCAGTTCTGCTGGTGGCTCCAAAGCCGTCTACTCTGTATACCTTCTCGTAGAAATGGAAACATTGTACGGTATGGTGTGCTGCCAGTTGGCTGGACCTCTTTATGTGTTCAGTAAGTTTGGTGATGGGCTACCTCCTGTCCCTTACAGACATGGGCCTCTGGTATTCCTCCATTAAGGTCCCCTTGGCCATGGTGTCTACGTTTTCATGCTGTTATCGATTTCAGGATGGTGACACAGCTTGAAGTTTCTCGCAGGTTCCTCGGAGGTATTCTACTTCTGCACCCTTCAGTTCCGGTGTGGGACTTTAATGTGGTTCTGGAGACCCTTACTGTGCCTCCCTTCTAGCCTGCTACCACTTGTGAGCTGAACTTCCTCTCTTGGAAGACCCTGTTCTTTGTGGTTATGACATCTGCTCAACACATTTTTGCATTGCAGGCTCTGGTTGCAGATCCTCCATTTCTTATTTTCCAGAAGGATGGGGTTACCTTGCATACCAATCCTCATTTTATGCCGAAGATAGTTTCTGAACCAACACTAAATCAGACTGTTGACCTAGTTTATTTCTCAACTTCCACGGATCGTAGGGAATGTCGACTGCATATGCTTGATGTTGCATTGGTACCCTGATCATACCAATGATTGTAGAAAATCTCGGCTATTTGTGGCTTTCGTCTCCAGAATGGTGAGCTCCCCTATTAAAAGCAGAGTTGCCTTCTACTTTTCCACAGTGTGTCTGCTGCTGACGTGCAGCTGTCACTTTGCGCTCTGTTTATATATTTACTAAACATTATATTCTGAACATTGTCTCTTATAGACATGCCAGATTTGACTTTACTGCCCTGCAAGGACTCTTTACTCAGGGTTCTTAGTTCCTTCCATCCTCCCTCAGTGCTTTTGTACTGCTTGAAAACCATTCCATGATGGGGCTCAATGGAGGGAGATATCCAGATATGAGGAGAGACTGAGGGATCTCAATGTATGCATCCTAGAAGAGAAGGGGTTGGGGACATGATGGAGACCTAAAAGAACCTCACAGGGTACAGTGATGAGTTTGTTTCAGATGAGGAAGTGCACAAGGTTGAGGATATGCAATGAAGCTGGAAGGGGGGGGGGGAGTTTAAGAAAGATGTGAGGAAGTACTTCACTGGAAGCGTGGTGGATGCCTGGAACAATCTGCCAGCAGAGGTGGTGGGAGTGAAAGCAGTGGAAGGCTTCAAACATGTATGGGATAGGCACAAGGGAATATAGTTTAATAGGCAGGAAGGGGGGAGGGTTGATGGAGACCAGGTAGGGTGTGCGGAGACTGAATAGGCAAGGAAAATCTGGGCTGACTGGGTGGGCCAAGTGGTAGTTTTCTGCAGGTAACTTCTGTTTTCTTTCCTCAAAGAAGATAGAATTTGTTTGTTATTCTTTGGTAACTAGATAAAGCCCTCTAGTGCCTGTTTTCAGGAGTGACCCAGAAGCACTGGGGAAGTTAATTGACTTGCTCTGTTGCACAGTATGCAAACAGAGGTTGTGGAAATCAAATCCAGGTCTGCTGGATGTACCAAGCTCATTCACAGCTCATTACTCTAACCTCTAGGCTATACTACCAGCCCCAGTTACTTACCAGATCAGTAGATATTCGAGAGAATCTCCTCCCGCTCCCTCCCCCCTTTCGGGTGACAGATGGTTATCCTGCTTGCCGTCGGATGCTGGTTCTCTTCATTTGCCAGAATTTGGCACATTTACTTAGGTTTTCATATCCTCCCCGTGTGCCTGGTTGCTTCTGTCCCAGCCGGTCCAGTGATCTGACGAGATTGTCTTCGGTGGGAGACTGACGTGGTGAGGCTACCCATGTTATATAGGCGGCAGCGAGGAACATCATTATGGACAGCCCCACCTAGCAGAATTTTCCAGGTGGTACTGACGCCGACTGCTTACAGTTACATGATGTGGCTCAATGGAGGAGATTCCGATAGTTTTTCTTTGTTTAACCTGATGCAAAATGACCTCCCAGGGCAGAATGAGTTGAGACTGATCTGCAACCACTTTTTTCCTACCATTGTTCTGTGTCACTGTGTCCCATTGATTGGACAAGTGGCATTGTCTGCATGTACCCAGACACAGTGGGCACTTATACATTTCTCAGTTGTTTGACCACCACACGTGACTTCCATAATATTGTAGTAACCAAGTCACCCTTTTCACCTTTTCTAGGTTTTAATTATATATATTTTTTTTATATATAATATTGATTCTAGCTTACCGTGGGTGTGGGGGGGGGGGGGTCACGAGCACAGATTTATTTTGAGTGTGAAAAAGCGAACATAGTATCATATTAGCGGTTGTAAAAGACTGATTCCATGTCGGGTGTCCTGTTCTTATTTCTTGATTTCCCTGCATACCCAGGTTGTTGCATTAGCAGAGGGAAGAGCATGGTCTGTTGAAACCTCATCTGCTAGAGACTGGACTCCACCTCAGCCAAAAGCATTGCTTTCCTCAGCCCACCGGTATGTGTGGATCAGATATTTATTTGCTAAGCTGTTACAAAGTCCTGAGGTAGTGCTCTGTTAGCCTGTGACACATAGCGATGTAGTGAGATGCTCATGGTTCTCAGTGGTATAGTAAATGGTTTCTCATGCAAAATTTGTATTTTATTGATCTAATGGGGGAAAAGTGGGTTTCTTCTTCGGACCGTGCTGTGAGAGACTTCTGGTATAACAGCAGCACCTGATCTAATTTGGGTAAGAGGCCCATGAAGTGAAGTGGAGCCACACCCTTCCTACTTTACAAGTGGCTGTCTGGCCCCACAGCAGATCTGGGCTTGCCACATAAACGCTGGTCCTACATGCTTCTGCCAAGTGTTTTCCCACTCCAAACTGTAGATGTCTCCTTTAAACCTCCATCCTTGAGCTAGCTCGTCGGTGCAGCGGTAGCAATATGGCTCTTGATGCTGGCAAACAGATTTCGGGAATATGCTCGGATCATCAGGGGGCCGACTTGGGGGGGGGGGGGATCGACCACCCCATAGGACAGTCTCCTCGGGTGAGGGATGTTTCTGGCCTCCGCTGTGATATGGCCACCTGGGTGACCACAGGTGGTAGTGCAGCTGGAGGACTGAAAAAGAAGGGGTAGACATCCATGCATGCGATGTCCCTTGGGGATGGGAAAACATAAACTTGCACGTCCCCAGGACCACCATGATGACAAACCCTGGTGTATCTTGTTCCACGCCTCCCCAATACAAAACCACCTGATGCAACCATATGTTTGTGGTACATCCCCGACCCTGCCTAGAAGTTAAGGTGGACCAGGGGGGTGCCCGGAGGTCCTGAGGGGAGGGAGGGTTGCTGGAGAAAAGGGTGCAAAAACGGTAAAAAGTGAAAAGGGGGGGGGGAGGGGGGGAGCCATTCTTGCTCTGCCTTGATGGCCCAGTGGTAGCACATCCCACTATTATGTAACCAACCTGGGTTCAGGATCGAACTTGAGTTGCCGCATCTGAAGGCGGGCCAAGCTAAGACAGCTGCTGCATAGCAGTGTGCCTCAGACAGGGAGGATTGACGGTGATCTCCTGCGCTACAGTGACCCTTGTGCCTGTGCCAGGAAGCTTGTTCCGGCTGTAGGGACATGCTGTGAACATGCGAGGCCACTAAGCTGGCTGTGCTCATGTCCAGGGAGGTGGGAGGACCTAAAGCGGAGGAAAAAAATATGTCCATGTAAAATGGCGCTCTCGCTGGGGGTCACCTTGGTCCTAGTGCCTGCTGGCATTGGCCCCTAGTTCACTCAGTGATCTGCTGGTGGGGGTGGAAGGTGGCTGTTTTCTTGGAGCCTCTGCCATGAGAGGGCAGCTCTGGGGATAATGGGTAGAGTTACTGGGGTGGGGGTGGGCTTGGAGAGCAGGCCTGAACAAGGTATATCCCTGTAACCTGGGTATATCCCTGAAATGACAAATGTGTCTGGGGAGAAAAGCCTCTGTCGGGGGGGGGGGCCATCCTTATGTTAAAATTGAAATTCTCTTTTTTTTCCCCCCACGGTGACCATAGAGGATTTACCCGTGACAATCCGTGCCACTTTTCCACTGATGCTATATATTACTTTAATGGATGACCCCCCCCCCCAACAACTATACATCCCAAACTGTAATGTTTACTTTCTCTTCCTGATAGTTCCAGTGGAACTCCCCAGAACCAGGGCTCCTCTTCCAATAAAGCCTTCGAAGACTGGCTAAATGATGACGTCAACTCATACCAGAGGTAAGAAACGCTGTAGACTCTTACACTCCTAGCACTATGTCTTCTAGCATTATGCAGCAGACTAGGGGTTCCTAAACTGCTGCATCAAGTTTGGTTTGATTCTGTGGCATGTTTTTCCAAGCCTATCCAATGGCTGGAACATCATGTGATGCTACTGATGACGTCAAGTACGTGGATAGAGGGGGGAGGAAGGGGTTTCAGTATAACTAAAAAGGGAAAGAGAGCCTGAAATTGAGGGAAACAAGTATCTTTTCATATTCATATATATATATATATATATATATATATATATATATATATATGTATGTATATATATATATATATATATATATATATATATATATATATATATATATATATATATATAAATGAGTAGGAAATTGCTTGGAATTTATTGGATGAAAAGCATCACATGACCGTGCGTATATCAGAGTGTGACCACACACCTGCACTTTAACCCCCCATCAAAACAATTTTTCCATTTTATAAGATAGATAACCCACTCTGAGGTGTGCGGTAGCGTTCTTATATTCGCAGGCCTTGGGTGGTTGACACACTTGGCCTGTGGCCTTATGCATAACAACGCACACCAAGGCATGTGTATATCTGAGCGTGACCACGCACCTCAGAGTGGGTTGTCTATTACATATTAATACATATATATATATAATATATATATATATATATATATATATATATATATATACACACATATATATATATATATATATATATATATATATATATATATATATATATATATATATACATACATACATACATACACACACACACTCTCCAAAAGAGAAGCACTCAACAACCTTCTGTAGATGGGGATGTACCCTGGAAGAGAGAGAACTCTACAACTGCCCATAAGTACATAAAAACTTCACACCACAACAGAGATCATAATTACATGTCAAACCTCAACATTTTCGCTTCAAAAAAAGAGCCTCATCAGAGGACAAGTCTGTTTTGTGACCAGCATCAGGTACACGATCTGTCTTTGTGGCTAGAATTGAACACAGAATCAGGTTACACAGTTGCAAAAATGGTTTATAATCATAAACCACGCAGATAGGTTGACCTCGCAGCTAAGTAGAGTCCCCCTTCTTGGAGGCCTGTTTCTACATTTTGAATATATACAGTAATTGCTGGTTTTACACTGTTTTGCAAAAAGCAAATACTAGCGAAGCCACTCAAGTGCTGTCAGTTTTGTTTCCCTCTGGGATTTGTGGCAGTATGCAGCAGCTGGAACCACCAATAAAGCTGCACTGCAGCTGTGTTATTTAAATGCCCGAGACAGGCTTCGGAGGAGCAAATAGTGTTTAAATTAAAACCTTGGTAAAGTTAGTGTGTTTTTTTGATTATTTTTTTGTTTGTTTGTTTGTTAAGGTGCTTTAGATGTTTGACAGGCAAGCACAAGGGAGTCCTGCAGCGAGGTAAAATTAACATCCGCAGTTACATAAGTATGTGTGTCATCAGGGGAGTGTAACTGGGGGGAAAAAAAAAAAGCTGTTCCAGTAATTATACTTTTAGTGATGAATAATGGAATGGGTGAAAATAAATTTTTTTTTTTTTTTAGAGTGTAGTGCAGTTGAATTCTACTACTGCCAACTTTGGTTAAAAATTTTTTTTTTTTTTTTTTGCTGATCCCCGTCTTTCAACCCCTTCACCCCTGAATTAAATGGTAGTCAGTGCAAACAGTGCCACAATCAAGGCTCCTTTAAACACACTGACCATGCTTTCAACTGGTGTTGGCTCACTAGAGACCCTAAGGAATACATTTAAATGTCATTGGAGGCAGCCAGCCCGGTAGCGCAGAGGGCTGAGGCACTGGATACCTTACCTCACGCTACACCGGGGTTCGGGAACGACCTCGGGTTGTCGGGGCACCGGCATGGGGAGGAGAGCAGGATCGAGCAGCCTTATGGAAGCTCTCCTGTCCTGGGGGAGGTGGTTGCCCTCCCGTAGTCCCACCACCTCTGGGTGGAAGTCTGGTGTCGGGTGTGGGGGCGACATGAAGGGAGGGTGTCTTAATGCACGGCGTATGCGTGCCTCCACATGCACACATGTGCCAGAAACGTAGGGGGGGTGGGAGAAAAACGGGTAAAAAATGCAAAATACACATAGGGAAAAAATTTCACTGGAGGCACTGGCAAGTGTGATCCAGTGGGTGGAGAGAGCACCATCTTAGAAACTGAGAAATCCCAGGTTGAAACCATACCAGAACCAACTACTCACTGTGTGACCGTGGGCACGTCACTAAACCTCCCCATGTCCACCCAGCTGTGGAAACCGGTAAAAGAAATATCTTCTGAAAATGAGATGTTGCATCTCAGCTGGACTGTTCTGGGAAACAAATAAATAATATTGGTTACCGATTCTGGTATCTGTATGGTGAGATTTCAGCGATGAGGCATAGTCTTGGTATCGGTCAAGTATGTATTCATCCGTTTGGCTAAATGATCAGCCAGCCCTTAACTGACAATGTCCAGTTGCCTGAATGCAGGCTAAGCTTGTCGAATAGGAAGCTTAAGGGGTCATGTTTCACACATGCAGAAAATGGATTTATCCACCCTTATATGTTTAAATGAAACATTATGCCAAATTGATCTTGTATAGCTGCGGGGTGAGGTATAAGATTCTGAACTAAATGAAGTCTCTGTACTTGCAGTGTATGTGTTACCTAGTCCTTCCTTTTTCATCCCATCAAATAACTCTTGGCCAATGTTTTACTTTCAGTGGTGGGGGAGTTGGTAGCCAAGAGAACAGGTATGTTGGTTTTGGAAACACCGTCCCCCAACCGAAGAAGGAAGATGACTTCCTGAACACTGCCATGTCGTCGCTGTACTCGGTAAGGAGACTCCTGATTTGCAGAAAGCCCCCAAAGCATGACAGCCATGGTGGCAGAACCTGGCGATGTTTCTTAATACACTGTAGCCTCCTTTGGACACTGCCGTAGAAACATTAGATACAGGAGATGGAAGACAAAGTGGTTCATCTAGTCTGCCCCAAATAATTTTGTTTTATATATCCCCTTCCATATATGCTGTATCCTAAATCACTTTACAGGTTATGAGCAGTTATCACTCTTCAGGTGAACACTGAAAGGGAGAGATTAAAGGAACACTGTCAATCTTTTCTGTGCCACTCCACGTTGTTAATGGGATTCTTTACATGTCGGTAATAATGCACACAGTTATTTTTTTTTTTTTTTTTTTTTTGATTTAAATATTTTTATTGAATTTTATGCAAAAGTGTATAGAACACAAGACATAAAATACATAAACAATACGAAGGTCACTCAGTTTTGATTGTATAAGTGTACGAGTACTTGCATAACATTTGTGTAAAGTTTTAGCATATCAAGTATTATAGAGTTGTGACAGAATACAATATAGTAGTACAGGTGGTGGTAATAGTAGTAGTAGTAGTAGTAAAAGTATTTATACAGGAGTAATATGTTTTCACACACCATTAGGTCAGTAAATGCCCTGTTTACATGGTGTTCCTGTAGATGTTATGCAAATATTAAAAGTTACACATAGCTAAGGACAAAATACAAACATTGAAAACAAGATACAAAGCATCAACTACAATCAATTTTCTGGTTATCGGTGCTCTATCATTCTCACTCAGTATTCATCTATTACTTGTACATCAGAATTGTAACTCTTGTTACACTGCATCTTTAAATGCATTACCAGACATTTCGAAAGTTCTCAAGTTTAAAGGCAATTTATTCCATGTAGTAGCAGCTTTAAATTGGAAGGTCATTTTCCGTATTTATTATGTACCTTGGGTCAACCAGTTCCCAGACTCCTTTTTTCCTTGGCTAATAAGAATGTCTTGGTTTAGCCATTTTATCCATACGTCCAGAGGGTCTATTTTTAAATATACTATGTACTATTTTGGACCATATCTCATGTCTTTTCATTTCTAGTGAATATTCATGTGTTTATTTTTATATTGAAGGTCTAGGAATTACAACCCTATGAGTCAGAGACTCATTTGCAAAGGCTCCACATCATACATAAATGAGGACCGGTACAGAGTGTAACAGAATACTGCACTAGGTAATACAGAATACAGCACTAAGTGCAGAGGCAGAGATACATAATACATACATATACTGTAGCAACACTAAAGGTGTGCGTAGTTGAAGCATATATTGGAAACACAAGACATAAACTGCAGTGAAACTTTTAGACTTTGTAGAGGAGTTTATCTGCAGACGCAGTGAGAGTTGGACAGAATATAGCTCCGTAGCTCAGGTTTAAAAGGCCCTAGCCTGGGGATAGATAAGATAGACTCAGGGACTGAGTTCATCCAGAGTGGGGCCCTGTAGCAAAAGGACCTTTGGCCAACAGTGGTCTTCACAAGAGGGACATGGAAGGCAGTAGTGTCAGTGTCTCTAGTGGTGCGAGCCGGCAGACTCTTTTGGAGGAGCGAGGTATTGTAAGGAAGGTATTTGGGATACATTAAACCATAATTGTATAGGTACATCATTTCTACTAGTAGGTTATGTAATGGCCCCCCCTGCCTTTTCAAAGAATAGGTTAGTTCTGTATAACTTTAAAAGAATGTTCTAAGATGCGTATCTGGGCTTCATAGTCATTTACCTTATGACAGTGTTAGTCCATTTGTGGCAAAAGTAGCTTTTTTAAGGTTGCCCTTTTCTGGAGGGAAGGGATTGTAGCTGGAGCTGAACCCGTAGCCAGCCGATCCCTTCAGCTTCCCAGTCTACCAGCCCCACCCCTGCGCTCAGACATTTTGTGATGTTTAAGCAGGGAGAGTGCGGGGATGTGCCCCATACAAGTCTCTGGGGACATTTTTCAGTGTATATGTATGTTTAAGCATCCTTGGAGAAAAATGAAAGCCACCACCCAACTAATAGAGGCCCTGTTAGTTGAACGGTGGCTTTCATTTTTCTCCAGAGTTGCTTAAACATATGTTAATATACACTGAAAAATTTCCCCCATGGATTTGTATGGGGCGCGTCCCTGTGCTCTCCCTGCTTAGACATCACACAACGTCTGAGGGTGGGACCAGTGGACCGGGAAGTGGAAAGGATTGGCTGGCCATGGGTTCAGCTCCAGTTACGATCCATTCCTACCCGTAAAGGGCAACCTTACAAAAAAAAAAATATTTTTGCCACAAATGGACTAATGCTGCTATTAGATAATGGGCTGTGAAGTCCAAATGGATTTAAAACAAACTTGGAAATTTACATTAAGAAGCTGTAACTGCAGCTTAGGATGTGGTGACTTCTGTGTTCCAAGGCTGCCAGTTCCTCAGCCTTTGCTGTGCCAGTGGTAGGGGTCACTGCTGTGAATAACAACTCTTCACCACAACCTTACATCATTTTTGTTGTTTTTATTAGGGAGATTGTTGCAACTCTATAGAGGGGAGCGATGGTTGTTTCTGCAGGCAGCAGTAAATGATCTGTATCTAGTGCTGGCACTGAGGCCCATCTGCACGTCACCTTGCAGAATGGCAGGTGCTAGGGTCATTTGCATGGCCTATACCAGTGCCCACCTTCTGCCCAAGAAGTGGAGCTGCAGGAGGGTCAGTATTGTCCTGCATTGCTCTTCTGCGATAATAGAGGGCAGTCTTGTAGTGGTGGTCGCTACAGTCCCGCCTTGATGGTATTATGCATCCCTCAGCGGATTGCACTTAACCTCGGCCTGCTCAACTGGGATCAGACATGTAACGTGAACTCTGTCCCTCTGCCCCCTCCCCGCCTGAAAGTGTGATGCGACTCCCACTAGTTTATGGGAGTGTTTCCCCAGTAGTAGCCCATGTCGGGACTGTATTTAGCTACAATATAGGGAAACCTGTATTCACCTCTCCCCATTCATGCAGGTCATGAGGCAATTTATCTTTTTATGTCTCTGCGATTTACTGTCAGAATTCATATTTAGTGTTCAGATTTTATCCCACAGTGCCGTGCCTGCTCCCAGTCTTGCCTGCTGCAGTGGCAGGCTGGACCAGTTGCAGATGGTGTCTGACCGTAGTTTGTATATCTGCAGGGAGAGCAGTGTTCCAGATAACATTTAGGACTCGGAAGTATTTACTACTACCACCTTCTTACACCTGGTAGTATTTTCATCCAAATGGTAGTACTGTCATCCACTGACCCATCTCATACCCCCCCCCCCACATCTAAACCAAGTCTCAATCCCACTGGACGCCTGCAGTCACTGACTGTCTAGTACTGCTGTGGAGTCGTACTGTGACCTTATTTTTAACATTTTCATGTTGCAACAGTCATCTTAGCCAGCCAGTGAGCAACTCCTGTCCCCGCCCCTATGGGTTCCTGCGTAGTGCCATGGTTGCTAGTATCTCATGGTACTGCCAACTTGTACATGTGTACCACATTTTGTAAATTTGCAGGGTGGGAAAAAACTTCCTAAAATCCAAAAGTGGGAGTATTTCAGACAAAAATGGTGGTAAAATACTGCTTTACTCCCCTTATCTGTTCCCCTGAGGGAGAGTGAATGAAATTGGGAGTCAACATTGTGCAATGGAACAGAAAAATGTAATTTCTACATTCATTTGAACAAACATAAGAGCCCCCTAGTCATTTTTATTGTACAAGCTAAATACTAGTTCCAGTTATTTTTGGTATTGTTTTTTTCCTTCTTGTCACAAGCCTGCTCCCTTCTTCGAACCCCCTCCCCCCAACCTTGTCACCATTTTGTCCAGGACTAGGGGGTGTCACAATAACGCAATACGATATATTCCAATGTAACATGGCAAATAATGTGTGCCGTGAATACGGCATAACGATAGGTGGAAACACACCCGGTGGTACAAAATGAAGCGGTCTTTAATTCCCTGGAAATGACCGCTTCATTTTGTAGTACAAACACTGTCCACACGAAAAGCACTACATGAGCACACAAAGAGAAAGTTTCCAGTCACTCACTGAGCCGTGACTATAGGCGGTTTCGAGCAGCAGCGCAAATGGCGTTTTACCCAACAATGAGACATGGGCTGAATGACAGTACAGATCAGCAATCTAAATGTTGAACTCGTAGCAGGCTGCAGCCACAGTATGAACTGATCTTAGACATTCGAAAACATATGGCGCTGAATAGCATACAATAACTCCAACAAAAATGTGTGTGTCTGTTTCCATTTCAAATAATATTGGCAGTCAATTTCTGTAGCCCTTCCATATTACGAGTACATTAATCACCTCAACAGCAGGGCATTTCCCAGGAATTAATGCATGGTGGGGGTGCACGAGGCCGCAGGCCAAGTGGTTCCCACCACCCAACTATGCATTCATTCCTGGGAAATGCCCTCCTGTCTCAGTAATTAATGCTTACATAATTACCACTGATAATTTATCCTTGTTAAAAAAAAAAAAAAAAAAGTCACAGTTATTGTGCAGCATGCTGTATATACTGTTATAAAGCATCTTAACTTGCTGCTCTGGCAGTGGGTCCCTTTTCAGGTGCAACCATGAATCCCGAGTGCCCACCTTCCTCCAGTCAGATCTTTACTATTTTTCCTAAAACTAGAAATGCTGCAGATTGTGATACTTTTACAATGATATCGTTATATTAAAAAATTTGATATCGGATTCGTGACATCCCTATCCAGGACTAACCCCTCCACATCTTCAGAGCCTTTTGTTTCAGTACCATTAGCTGAAAACTAGTTACATGCTTTGAAACACTTTATGGTTAAGCATTAGCACATGGACTCCCAAGTGTTACTGTTGTGTGTACCAACAACAGGGTGCAAAAGATTTGACAGGTGATCCCTTTTGCTTTGAGGCCAGAAGTTGAGACCAGGTCTGTGGGATTTTTTTTTTTGTGCATGGCAGATATTTAATTCTCACCCAGCTGCAGACAGTGCTCCCTTTATAATGATTTGATGTGAGTTTGAGCCTGTCCTTGCCTCATATGATCGCAGACTGGGTAGGATGTTTATGGTTAGTCAGATCTGAAGTTTACAGCTTGCAGAGTAGAAAAAAGAACAGAAACAGCAGATTGAGTAAAGCCACAATAATTTGAGGAAATTAAAGTGTTTTACCCTTCCCCCTTGTTTTTCAGGGCTGGAGCAATTTTACTGTTGGAGCCAGCAAGTTTGCATCTGCAGCAAAAGAAAGTGTAAGTCTGAAGGATAAAACATTTAAAGTGTTTGTGCGTGCATGTGTGTGTGTGTCTCTCTCTTCATAACTCCCCTTCTCGAATCTCTGCATCTCCTTCACAGCTCTTCTTTTCCGGACAAATTGTGGCTGTCCGCCTCTCACTCCCACCTATCCACACTGGTTGAACTTATTACTAGCCAAATGCTGGTCTTATTTTTTTTTTATTAGGCTTGTAAAATTTTCCTTTAGCCATGCTAGCTAGTATAAAGAACGCCAACTGGGCCAGTGGATGTTGCGAGTCACTAGCCCTGCTGGCTAGTGACTGAAAAAGTTTATTTTGGACCTCTCTCTCACTCTTGTCTCACCACTCTGTCCCTTCCTTTTACTCCCTTTGCTCGTCTTGTGCTTGTTCCTTTTTCATTCTTTGCTGAAAAGCATTGTTTGTCAGTCTGCTTTTTCCGTCTGTTCCCTCGTTCCAAATTTGTCTCTCCTCATCTCTCTCCTCCGTCATACTTATTCTTGAATCTCTCTTTACCCACTCTTCTTCCTGTCACTAGTGTCAAGAAGCCCTTTCATTTGTTGGCCCTATTTCTGCCCCTCTACTTGTAGTGTCCCCACCCCGGCATGGCTGCTGCTGCTCCGCCTACCCATGCCCATCACCTTACTTGTTTTCAGCCTGCTGCACCCTTGTTTTGTTGCATGCTCTTTTTGCCTGATGGAGTTTTTGAATTAAATACATTTTTATATTTCTTTATGGTGTATTCTGTAGTTTCTGGTTATTGGTCCTGCCTTTTGGACATATTTGTACAAAGTGAATTTGTATATTTCCCTAGGGATATATTCTTGTTTCCACTTATTTGCCCTGCTCTTCTGTAGACTTTTTCCTCTTGCTTTGTAATTCCCATTATAAGAATGAAGAATGTGGGGGTGAAAAAAAAGGAGGGGTAAAATCAAGGATGCTTCCTGAAAATAGGGAGACTTGGAAGAAAAATGGGTACTCGGCCCCAAATACATGCTGCAGTCAGTGAAATACTGTGTTCACTTGAAACTGTTGGGTGAAGGCACAAAAAAAAGATGGAAATGACCCACGAGCAGGGAGAAAGCCTGACTTATTCGCAGACGCTGCTTTTTTTGGGGGGGGGGTCTCCTACTTGTAGGCCTGTGCCCACCATCCGGATCTGTCTTCCCCATCCCACCTCCCAACTTCTCATGGGTTTACTGTATTCCTCTGTCTGCCCCATGGCTTGCCCACCCATTGCAGGTGTGCTGCAGGACCCAAACTGCTGCTGAACAAGCGCCAGTTCAGGGAAAGCGACCACATCGCCAATGTGGGGCCTGCAGAGGGTCGTTTCGTCACTCTGCCCAAGGCCCACTGCTTTCCTCATTTTCTCCTTTGCCGCTGAGTTGCCAGCCTGGGGAGTGATGCACGCAAGCATGATGCTCATCATGCACTGGCATTTCCCCACCCATCAAGCCATTCCCGGCTGCACTGCCTCCTGTGGACACCCAGATGGCAATCGTGTACCGTAGCTGGCTGTCCTCCTTCCCAGGAGGAGAGTGTCCTCTGAGCCACTTGATCCTCCGCTCCCTAGCTGACCCTCAATGACTCTGGCATGCTTCCAAACTTGAGTAACCTGCGTCTTATACAGTAGTGCAGCCGGTGCGTCAGGCTGGCTGTAGACACTACTTTTTTGCCTTTTCAATACCGCTTTGGGACTAGACTGTCCCGCTTGTCCCTGGTACCTGTTATTTTCTGCCCTGGACCGCTAAGAATGAACTCTTTTCTGCTCTGGTGGGCAGTAGGAGATTGTGGAATCATCTGAATTGGTATCTGTCACACTGAGAAAGAAGAAATCCATTTCTGTTTATATCAAGGCTGAGAGAGTGACCCAATGTACGCAAGAAACTCCAGGCTTCAGCTTTATTTAATATTCGTGTTTAACGTCCATAATGTCAAGAGTCTTAGTTTATTTATTAAGATGGACCATTAAAGCAAGTCTAGGACTAGTGGGTTTTGCTTAGATACTTGTTCAAGACAAGTCAACAGTGAGAAAAATGTTCAACCTTTGCTTCCTAGTAGGATGCAGCACTGGAAACAGAAACCAGTTGCATTTATAAAGGTTTTTTCTTTCCATGTTGTATCAGTAGATTCCCACCGTCACTGCCTCCACGCAGTATAAACAAATGCAACTTAGATCTCCTATCAAGAAAACTTTGAAACAAAATGTTTTTTTTTTTTTTTCCGTTTTAGGCTACAAAACTGGGGACTCAAGCAACTCAGAAGGTAATTTTGAAATGCCATACTTGTTTTGATGAGCAGCTGTCTATATGGGCTTTGAGTAGTTTGTTTATGCCAGGCTGAAATAAAGCTACCTAAACACAAGGGGGCACTCTTTTACAAATTATGTACTAAAACATCTACCATTGTATTGGCGATCTGTGGGAGGTGTTAACATCTTTTTCATAAGAGATGAATTACCTTGTTGAGTCTTTTAACCTGTTATTTGCTGTGTGTAGTATAACGCACTTGTGGCTCTTCAGGAGCATCGCCCACGTGTCCTTTGGGTGAGTGCACCTCAAATTGAAAGGGATGAGGTTCTAAAACACCAGAGCATGCAAGAGGCAACACTCTGCGTCCATATTACTGTCATTTTCTTTCATTTTTTATTTTATAAAAATGTGTGTATCAAAAAATATAAGGAAAACATTTTATGGAAAAATGAAAACATAAAACTGCCCCTAACAGCCCACTTTTTCAAACTTTGCACACAGAACCTCTTGTGGTTTTGAGAGGTCCTCTCATGCAAGTCTCAAAGCTGATTGGTTTGAATCTGCGTTGATGATTTGAGATAATTTTTGAAGATTATAGTCAACAGAAGCATAAAGTATAACAGATTGCCTAAATGTTACATCAAATGAAATGATTGCTAGAAACTTTGGGTTTGGGTGGTTGGGTGGGGAAGATGGTGGAGTTTGCATGGCTGTACTGTGTACCTGTGGGCAAGCCTCAGGGTCTACAACACTAGCTATAAGAAAGTATGGATATTTTGTTGCTTTAAGAACTGCTGACGCCTCAAAGAAAACTTTGAAAAACATAATATTTAGGAACAATTCCGCTTACTTTCCATATATATTCTATAAATTTCTCTTGCACATATTACTAAAAAAATTTATGAATACATGTTCTTTATATCTCAGAGTTCATCTGTCTCTATAGCTTACTCCCTACTTCATGTCATAAGCTCTGGGAATGAGCGCCATATAAATAAAATGTGCCTTGCCATAATCCTCTGTTGTGACATAAGTCTGTTGCCATAGGAGTAACTGATGTCACAAACGATGCATTATCACTTCAGGTAAGGAGAAAGCAACAGGAAGAGATGAACACTACAGTAGCAAAGATCCTGTTGTCATGTAAATTACATCAGTAATAAATAACGGAGAGGAGGAATACAGAACTAATGTGAAATGCAAGCCGAACTGTGTCTAATTATTATGCTTTGTTTAAGTTCTCCTGAAGGCATCAGCTGCTCTTTAACCTTGATACAAGACGGCTGCTTTATTTATTTAGTTCAAAAGTTTCACCAAGAAAGGCCTACTGAGCTGGTAACAGCTCGTTCACAGGTGTGTGTCTGTGCGTGTGTGTGTGACAATGAGGAACACTTAAGAAAAATAAATACGGTAATAGTTAAATGAGCATCATAAATAACAATCGTGCAAAGACAAGGACTGTACAAAGTAAAATACGTTTGGAGGGATTGAGTTTAAATATTTGGTTTGATAGGCCCAAATGTGCAATTGCAGTGTTCCCTGCTGCCTCCAATGGACTTAGGTTTGTGCTGAGACATGGGTGTCTTGGCCCAGGGTATAGGGGCTGGAAGGGTCATGGAGGAAGTGCTGAGATGTTCTGCTTCCTGGAGAGGGCATGGTCTATCATGCGGGCAAGTGCCCCCTGCTGACCGACCATGGAGTGGCTTTGACTTACATTGCAAACGACAGCCGCTTGAAAACTGATGTGTATCCTACAAGTTTGCTTTTTTGTACATGCTGACTTCAAAATAACTGGTTTGCAATATTTTGTTTGTTGTGCCCAGTGCTCCAGATAATTTTGGTAGGCTAGAGTAGTTTAGTCCACATTTGTTTAAATTGGGTGAGGTAGGGTGAAATTTTGGTGAAGTGCTTCCATCCTGGAAAGACATGCTCCTTTTGAAGCAACAGTAGTGTTATAAGTGTTAGTTTGCTGGGTATGGAGCATTTTCAGGTGTGGGGATTCAGACTAACAGAATGGTTGAAGAGTAAGGGGTTACGTAATGCTGAGTTGTGTTATAACTGAGATATCACCATGAGTGATAGAACCCCGAGCTCACTTGCCACGAGCGGTGATATCTCAGCTATCACACAACTCAGCATCGTGTATTCATTTTATGTAATACGTGTTTGCTGGTTAGTTTAGTAGCAGCTTAGTTTTTTCTTTTATTTTTTTACCTTTTCTGTGGTATTCGTTTTTGTTCCCTTTCTGTTCCGCAGATCGGTTTCCATGGTAGTACTTTGGTTGTTTGATGTTTGCTGTAGTATTATTGGTTGTGGTGTTTTTATGCTGTCATTGGTTCTTCTATAGGTTTAAATGCTTTCATTGGATGTTGTTTTGTTTGCTTCTTCTTGATTGGTTCTTTGTGTTTTGAGAGAGTTTTGTGGGCGTTCTTTGCTTCCAGGTTTCGGAGGTTCGGGTTTGCTCTTTGTTTGGAGTAATATTTTATGTATTGGAATTGCTGTTTTTTTTTTTTTCCAGTTTTTGTATATTTATTTACTTTTAGGAGTCTGGGAGAACAACATGTGGTCCAAAACTTACTTTGTGGGGTTTTTTTTGTTTGTTTTTTTGTGCTCAAAGTTCCGCAGTGCACCGTTTTCGGTATTACGTTTTGCATTCTTTATAATACAGAATTCTTTTGGGACCTTTTATTGTTATTATGTGATATAATGAGGACTGCTACGTTTTTCTTTGAGATGTGGAAAGTTGCATGGACTTTTTTTTACGTCTTGCGTCGCAATGGGAAAGATCTGTAACAGAGTTGATACACAAGGGGGGGTAGAAAAGATGAGAAGGGACTTGGCAAGGTTGGAGGAATGGTCAGACATATGGCAACTTAGATTCAATGCAAAGAAGTGCAAAGTAATGCACCTGGGAAACAAAAACCCAGGAGAAGAGTACACAATAACAGGGGAGGTACTAACAACAACAAAAATGGAAAGGGACCTGGGGGTAGTCATATCAGATGACCTAAAGGTGGGTAAGCAATGTGAAAAGTCTGTAAGGAGAGCTAGGGGTATACTGGGATGCATAGAAAGGGGCATCACAAGTAGAAAAAGGGAAGTGGTTATCCCTCTGTACAGACAGTTGGTGAGACCCCATCTGGAGTACTGTGTGCAGTTTTGGAGACCTCATCTACGCAAGGACATAGACAGGATGGAAGCAGTCTAGAGGAGGGCAACTAAAATGGTGCAGGGTCTGCAGCAGAAACCATATGACGAGAGACTGAGAGAGCTAAATATGTATACTCTTGATGAAAGGAGGGACGGGGGGCATGATAGAAACGTTCAAGTACCTCAAGGGAATCAACAAAGTCCAGGAGGGTAGCATCTTTCAGAAAAAGAGATGTGTAAGAACAAGGGGGCACAATCTAAAGATAGAGGTGGGACGGCTCAGGGGTAGTGTGAGGACATTTTTTTTTTTTCCATGGAGAGAGTGGTGGATACATGGAACAGCCTTCCTGAGGAGGTCGTTGGGTCTAAAACAGTGGGGGAATTCAAACATGCATGGGACAGACACAAGGCAATTATAGTGGGGGGTTGCAGGAAGTAGGCTGTTGGTTAACTAGAATCTGCAGCTTATCCAGTAGGTAGGGAAATGGGCAGACTGGGTGGGCCAAGTGGTCCTTATCTGCCGTCAAAGTCTATGTTTCTATGTTTCTGTGATGTGTACACAGTAGAGATAACAGCAGTTACGTAGAACCTGTTGTGATAAATGCTGTGAATTTCTACTGTGTACACATCATGGTAACGTGTACAGATTGTTGTACTGATATGGCCTGTTATCACAGGTGTTATCAGCAAACACCTAATATATAATATTTCTTAAAACATGGTGCAGAAATGCCATTACGGTGCTGTGTAGCGCTGTGCGGCTCACCTTCTGTCCTGCCAATGACCCGTGTTTGGGAATGAGCACAGGTTTCCAGGGGTCGGCAGGGGTGGGGGGGAATAGTGTGTCTGACAGACAACTCTTCTCTCCCAGTATGGGGTGGTGGTTCATGTCATCGCTTGGCTGCCACCTAGTGGAGGCCTGGGGAGGGGGGTTGCACCATGTTGGAGACAGCAAGAAATTTCCTGGGAGGGTGCTGTGGTTCTGTGACATGTCTGCCTACATGTACACATGTGTCATGTGCCGCTGTGTCTGAGGAATGGAGAGAATACGGAAAAGTGGTTGGTATGGGCTTAATGAAGTCCTGCCTGCCAGGCCTCTGTCCCACGTCACAGTCTTTTCCACCGGACCCACTACTGGGTTTGAATTGTGGGTGGGAATAGGACAGCCCTCCTCCACCTGGCCCTGCCACAGGGGGCAGTCCATGGGGGTCTCTGGGTTCAGTTGAGGGGGTATTTGAGGTGGTCACCAGATGGGGGGGATGGGACTGAGAAAGCCACTCATGCTGACCTGGAGGAAAGAAAGCTGTATGGGGAAAATAAATGGTTCATAAAATCGGCTCGTACTTAACTTATCTGGAGCACTGGTTGCATCTTTACAGATTTGTTTTGGTAAACTCGGTGGCTGTTTTAGATTTACACATTGCTGCTGGGTACCGTTTTCAAATGGCATGATGTACAGCGGAGTCAGCCAAGATGCAACACTCTGATAAGCATGTCACACAGTCTTGCTTGACAAATTTGAGTAATTGCCTTTGGATTACATTGTGTTCCTGCAGTATTCTGCAGCCTCTCATGGAAAGAAATTGTGGTGAAGAGCCTTGCATCCTTGCTTACTGTAGTGTACGACCATGTTAAGCTCTTACATTATTGTCACAGTTCATCCATGTTCTGCTACAGAACTCTGGTTTGAAAGGGATGTAAACCACATCGTACAGTTGTACAGCTGTACTTACCCTTAGTATGTAAATCAGAAACATTCTCTGAGTTAGTGAGCTAACTGAAAGGCCGGTACAGACTGAACTATAACAGAATGGGGACCAGAACTTAAAAAAAAAACAGCTCATCTGTATCTCTCCACATTGTCAACCAGGTGTCTATACATATTTTTAAATAGATCGACCAAGCCCTTTCTAAATGTGAACTGCACCACAGATTGTGGTGCCTTACCTCCAGGAAATGCTGTCTGTGCATAGCTTTATAAATGTTCTTTTTGGTTTTAAAAGTGGAAGGGATCGTACATTTGCCCACTTAGGATCCCTTCCACTTCCTGGTATCTGGAGCTGCCCAGCATCCGCCCCTACACTTTGGCATGTAATGACGTGTGCCCAGGGAGGGCTTGGGGATGTGCTCCATTAAAGTCTATGAGGGGCACCTTTAAGAAAATGTTTATATATCGTAATGGTCATTTGGTGATTAATCAAGGGCACTGGGTGACTAACAAGGGCCTTGTTAGTCACCCAGTGCCCTTGATTAATCACCAAATGACTGTTACAATATATGAAAACATTCTTAAAGCTGCCCCCAAAGACTTTAATGGAGCACGCCCCCACACTCTCCCTGGGCACACGTCACTAGTTGCCTGTGCGCGGGGGATGATTTTACGTGGTTTCTGATACCAAGAAGTGGGAGGTATCTGTGGTGGGCAAATTTATGATCCCTTCCACTTTTAAAATAAAGAATATTTATTAAGATATGCACAGATGGCGTTTCCTGGAGGTAAGGCACCTCAGTATGTAGTGCAGTTCCACAGCTTGGCAAATCTTTTTAAAGAGCTCCCTGCTGGGATAATGGTACAGCCCAAAGGTTGCCAATCTGCATAGAACCCTGGGAACATGAGGATTCTGGAGTCTGCAGTTACTCCATCTTTGCTGTACCACTGAGGGTAGGCTGCATAGATGGGAGCACACTCAGTGAAGCTGCTGTTTTCTGCAACTATGTTTGTTATTTTTAAAATAGGACTGAGCAGCTTAGAGGAAGGTTGGGGCGACTTGGTGATAGGGAGCATCCTCAAATTTAGAAATCGTGCCTGTTAAGCTGTAGCTTTCTAGTTCACTAACCTGATAGTTAAATCTCATTTCAGCACCTACAGTGCTGAGTGAGGACCGCTTGCTTTTTTGTAGGGTGTTTTCAACAGCAGGTCTGTAATATTAGTCCTAGCCTGGTGCCTCAGGTAAGTAATAATCTTTTATTGAGGGAGGGGGATTAGTCATTTGGGTTGAGGGCTGTTTATAAAGCAGTTGTATTTTACTACCTAGCATTCTCTGGAGCGACTCTTCTGTCCCAGTAGGTGTGCAGTTTATATTTCCTGAGAGCTGATGTGTGCCTTTTTTATTTAGACATTTGTGCTAGTCTAGTGCAGTGGGGTCCTTAGAGTAGTCTGAGTCTTAGACCTCCTAGATCTCCAAGGGTATCTCCCACCATTGAGCCACATCATGGAACTTTAAGCCATTGGTGTCGGGACCACACAGAAATTTTTGCTGGTTGGGGTCGCCCACGTTGTCACACCTCGTTGGTGCCTGTCTAATGTGGGTATCGGCAGCATGTCTTAGTTCTTTCTTCCACCATCAACTGCTTGTCTGTTCACCACTGTTAAGTGCTATCAAACTCTTGCAAGTATTTGCTAATGCTGTTTCTTCAGGTGTCTGCGTGGCTTAGTTGGTAGCACATCTGCCTCTGGTCCAGAAGGTTGTGGGTTCTCATCCCACACCGGGATTGGACTTGCACCTAAAATGCTAGCATCCGAGTGCAGTATTAGGGGGTGCTATACTGCTGGGGTGTGCCGTCCTTCTGATGAGACGTTAAACCGAGGTCCCGTCTACCCATCCTGGTGCTGTCTTGGTTTGTGTCCAGGTGGAAGAAAAAGAACCCAGGGCACTCTTCGCAAACAGTAGGAGACATTCCCGGTGTCTTGGCCAACATTTCTCTTCCCATAAACTGGTTCATGCAATTGTCCAGGCTGTGTGTGGGTATTGGATGTGCAATATGACCACCACTACACATTCAGTCACTTCACTACCAGTCTAACATTGCTTGTAAAGTGCTTTGGGATACACTGCGTATGAAAAGATCTATATAAATGCTGAGGATTCTTCTTCTCTAATGTTATTAATTTAAAACCTTTTATGTCACTGCAGAAAGACATGGAACCATTACCCCTTTATTGCCTTTGCAGCAATATTGAGATTTTTAAAGACGACCACTCTGTATCCATTGCTCATGTTTTAGGCTTGGAAGTTCATCTAATGCTTCAGGAAATGGAGAAATGGATTGCGGCAAAAGCGGCTTCGCCAACGTCAGCCATTTCTGTTCCCAGTTCGTCATCAGTGTGTCAATCCCCATGGTAGACAGTGGCCTTCAGTGACTCGTCGAAGAAAAGGGTAAGTCGTCTAAAGTCGGTAAAGAAACACTGCCACTCCGAGAAAGAGAAGTGGCTCAAGGACAAGGTCGCTTCCCCAGACTGTTGCCATTCATCTCTAAACAGAGGTAAGGCTATTGAAAAAGATGGGTCCTGGCTTTGGCTGCGAGTCCTGCTGCCTCCCAAACCGTGTGTCAGACACCAAGTTTGAGATCCGGCAATAGTTTACCTCCCCCACTGGGGGATTTGCAGCCTGTTCTGCCATCAGGCACAGTCCCATCAACGGTTAAGCCGTCATCAACACCTTTGGAGCCCATTGACTCTCATCGTTTGTACCAGACAATGTCTGAGCTGTTTCATTGTCTGCAGCCACCGCCACCAGTGCAGGCTCCATGGATGCCCTTGACTGGCCCATTTTCGACCTTACTATCGACATTCTAGTTCTCGGTCCCAACTGTAGTGCTTGGCCCTGAATGCCTTCTGTCAACGGGACCCCTGCCGACTGCTCCTCCTCACTTGTCTCAGATTCCCGTCGACCATTAGCCAGTGACAGTTGACATTGAACTGGAATATAATCCAGACTACATGGAACATGAGGAGGGAGGGAGGTGGCCATAGATAATGAGGAAGAGGCAATAGATGTTGTGCAGTCAAGCTCAACTCTGTCCTCTTGCTCAGAGGAGAGTGTGAAACATGCTCCAGGGTTTCCACCTAAGGATGCCTCTTCTCAAGCCTTCATGAAACCGATACAGGCTAAGTTAGGATTTTGACCAAAGTAGGAGGACTCTTCTGAGAAAAATTTGTGTTCTTGGATGTTTCTGCCTACCCTATAAACATTATTCCTACAGTGAATTCTGACATTGAAGTTGCAGCTTTTACTGCTTGAGATAGACCAGCTTTGTTGCCAGTAGTTCCAAGAAAGGCTGATAAACAATATCCAGTCCCCACTGATAAGCCATATTATTCATCACAGCCTGAAACAGACTCACTGGTGATTATGGCTGCTCTTTGACAGATCATAGGCTCCCAAACACACAAGTTCTCTTCATCCTGATAAGGAGTCAAGGAAACTGGATATGATGGGGAGGAGAACCTTTGCTTCTGCTTCCCTGGGTCCTAAGCACATCCAACTATCAGGTGTATATGATAAAATATTGCCTTTGGAAGACTATGGTCACCCTGGCTAAAAAGCTGCTGGAAGGCCAGGATAAAATACTGGCACAGCTGACTATTGCTAACAGCCAGGAGGCTGAGAAGCACCTGCTATAGTTGGTGTATGATGCCTCTGATGCTGCTGCCAGGTCCGCAGTCTTTGGCATATGCCTTTGCCTCCACTCTTGGCTAAGGGTGGCTGGTTTTGCCTCAGATGTGCAGCAGTCTGTAATGAATGCTCCATTCAGAGGTAAACAGTCATTTGGCAATGACTTTGAAATGCATTAAGGGATTTCCACTCCTCATAAATGACTTTGAGATCTCTGCATGCTTTGAATCCTAGATCCCGGTGAACGGGCTGTAGTTCTTGTCACAGGTTTTATGCTTGCCTGGGCAGGGGCTATTCAAGAGGCCCAGGATGTGGGTCCCCAGAGTCATCAGCCTGTCACTTCCCAGGCTGCGAACCTGCCTCTCGGTTCCCATGCCGGACTTACAAAAGGTCAGACCGTTACAGACATCTCTAGTGCTTTCTGACTCGCCTTTCTTTCCTCCAGCCTCACTGCCTCAGCAAGTCTTGGTGGGAGGCTGAATCTCCTTCTTTTTATCAAAATGAAGAGAGATCACTACAGATGCCTGGGTCCTGGAAGTGGTTTGTAAAAGACACACCCTAGAGCTCCTTACTGTTCCTCCAGTAATCCCCCTCTCCCCATTGCCCAACAGATGTCCTTTGGGACATCTTGCCCTCTTGCTGGATGAGGTTCAGACCCTCCTACACAAAAGGACTGTGGAACCTCCCTGTTTCAGAACAGAACCAGAACTTCTATTCCTGTTACTTTTCTGGTCCCAAACTGGACCAGGGATTTTCGGCCCATACTAGATCTTCGAGGACTGAATCCATTCAATCAATCAATCTTTATTTTTAAAAAAGCACAATTCCAAAAGATCAAAGTGCTTGTACAAATACATCAGACATTAAAAAAACAATAATATAAAATACACACATACCATTAAAATTCAGCAATTCTTAAAACGGGTAATTTATCAAACAGGTTCCGAAAAAGCTAATCCAAATAAATAAGTCTTAAGAGTGGATTTAAAGGTCTCTTATTCATCAAATACAAAATGTTTTGAATGCTTTCTTTGCAGTCTCTCCCTTCCTGCTAATAGAGATTTGGATGGTTGCTCTTGATATGAAGGCTGCATAGCTTCATGTCAGAATCTGAAAGTCTCACATAAAATGCCTGCGTTTCATGCTTCAGGGCTTACACCACCAGTTTCATGTCTTGCCCTTTGGTTTGTGCTTTGTAATGTGTTGCTTTACCAAAGTATTTGCCATGGTGGCACCTGCCCTCTGCAGAGAGTGCCTCTGTGTCTTCCCATACACAGACGACTGACTGTTGAAAGATCCATCTTGGGAAGCAATTGTTTGCACACTTTCTCTGACCTCCATGTAAGAATCTCTTAATAGCTTCTCGGGGTGCAGTGGGCACAGCATTCAGATGACTTGGAGCATCTCATACAGGTGACTTCTCCACTTCGTTGCCTCTTGCTGTGGTGTTTGGATGGCTTCAAGCTAGAGTCGGGGTCCCAGTTCCTCTGGCCATCCCCCTTCCTGGTTATTACTATGGACACATGGAGTTTTGGTTGGGGGGACTCTGTGCCAGTGGACCCCTTTGAATATGGCTCTGCACAACAATATGCTGGAGATGATGGCTGTCCGGCATGGCCTACAGGCCTTCTCTACCCTCCTCTCTGGGAATGTGCTACTGATCTGTATAGACAATACTTCAGTGATGTTTAACTTTAGCTGACAAGGCAGAGTTCATTCATAACCCTTTCTGCAGAGAGGCGATGAGGGTTTGGCACTGGGTGGTAGAACGAGACCTATTTCTGTCCACATGTTTCTACCAGGTACCTGGAACACCCTGGCAGATCGCCTCATTCAGTCCCATGCAATGTGCCATGAATGGGAACTCTCCAACTCTTTTGGTGGATGGTCTCTTCAAAGATCCCTATACCTCCATGCCTGGCTCCTGAGAACATAGGGTGTTCCTGCTTTGGGGTTTCCCTGGCAGTTGCAGATGTTCTGCTAATGGCTAGAAAGCTGTCTACGCTCTATACATATGTGCAAAAAGTCATGCCCTGGATCTCTATGTGTCCAGTTCCTAAAATGCTGGACTACCTCTTGTCCCTTAAAGACTTAGGACTGGGATGTTCCTCTATTAAGGTTCATCTGGCCACAGTGTCGACTTTTCACGCCCTCACAGAGGGCAAAACGGTGGTTCAAATGGAGGTTTCCCATAGACTTCTAAGAGATATTCTACTGTTGCACGCCTAGTCTGACATCCGGTTCCAGTGTGGGACATTAATTTGGTCCTAGAGACCCTGACTGCACCTCCCTTTGAGCCTGCTTCTACTTGTGAGGTGCGCTTCCTGTCTTGGAAGACATTGATCCTAGTGGCCATGATGTCTGCTAGCTGCATTTCAGAATTACAGGCTTCAGTAGCAGACCCTCCTTTTATTATTTTTTACAAGGTTAGGGTTGCATTACACACTATTCCTCTATTGCTTTCAAAGCTATTGTCTGAAAGACCACTAAATCAGACTGTTGACCATCCAGGTTACTTTTTGTTTCCCACAGATATGTAGTGGGAAACATCATTTACCTATACTGAATGTCTGCAGGATGCTGCGTTGGTACTTGGATCGTACAAAGGATTATGGAAAATACTCTCAGCTGTGTGGCTTTTCCCCCGGGGTGGCGAGCTCCCCGATTTCCAGATGGCCTATTCAAATGGCTGGCTAATTATAGTATGTTCTGTTACAGAAGCATGGTAAGCAGTTTCCTGGTCCAGTCCTTGCTCACTTCACGCCATGTGGCTACTTCAGTGGCTTATTTTCAGAATGTGTCTGTTGCTGATGCTTATTATGTACCACTAGATGTAGTATTCATACATTTACTAAACACTGTGGTGTGGACATAACCTCTCGTAGATGTGCAAGCTTTGGTCTCGGTGTACTGCAAGGCCTCCTTAACCTAGTATCATTAGACCCTGCCGTCCACCTTCTGTGCTTGGTACTGCTTGGGAATCATTCCATGATGTGGTTCAGTGGAGGGAGATATCCTTGAAAAAGATAGAATAGTTGCCTACTGTAACAACAGATCTTCGAGAGACACTCCTCTATTGAGCCACAGCTGTCCTTCCCACCACCCCCAACCCCCTTGTCGGGTGACAATACTGCCTGCTCTCATAAGCTGCTGCTCCTGTGCTGCCTTTTACAGCATTTATACTTGGGTTTCCATATCTGTTCCTGTGTGCCTGATTTGGTCCCGATTGTTTTGGTCCCTGCTGGTCCAGTGATCATATTGAGCTTGTCGGGGGTTGGGGGGGCACCGGTACCGAGGCATGCTGTGTCAACATGGGCAGCTCCAGCCAGCAAATATTTCTGGATGGTCTTGACACTGAAGGCTCACACTGCCATGATGTAGGTCAATGGAGGAGATTCTCTTGAAGATCTACTGTCACGGTAAGTATTCTTTTTCTGCACTGAGCTATCTTGGTCTAATTTATCTATCTTCCATTGGTCTTTTTGTCCCTTTCAGAGCTGTGTGGCTGGGACTGTAATTTTTTTTTTTTTTTTTTTTTGTAGCTGTGAATCAGGGCCACTTGGTCGGTTCTCTTCGCCGTCAGCACCTTCATGTGCACTGGCTGGCTGCCTGTGGTTTTTGCGCCTGTTTCACTCTGAGTCTTCCTCTGTGCTGCATTGCTGGAGGGCTTCCTTGGTATGGATGTGCTTGACACTGACACTGAGCATGTTGAGGCCACACACGTCAACATGATGTCACGCACATGCGAGCTGAAGCAGCACTGCATGTGCCTGTGTCCATCAGCATTTTCCTAGCAAGGGAAGAGCTTTCTGCCCAGTCGGTCCTAGTGCTGCCCTGGGTCTGAAGCATATCAGGGCTGGCAGCATGGCTCCTTCTGGTGCTCTTTCCTGCATCAGTGAAGCAGATTAGTGATCTCTGTTTTGGTTTGCCAGGGAGGTAGGTCAGGTGGCGCCTGGGCACATTTGGCTGGGGCTGCTCTAGATTAATTAGGTTGATTAGACAGAGAAGTGTTTTTTGATGGAGGAATATAGTCCGAACAGCAGAGACTGTTGTTGTAGTGGCCATATTTATCTTTGTGATACCATACCTTATGGAAACTGGCGGTATTCAAAAGATGCAAGACCTGCAGGAGGAGAATGATATCCTGACCATTGGGGTTGTACTGTCCCAACTGCATTTCACAATTTAACATGTTTATATCTGGTCCAGTCCCTCCCTAAGCCGAACCTTTGGACTGGGGGCTGCACCTGTGGTACTGATTGGCAGTGGTAAGGCTGAGTTACACAAGTCCTTTTTTCCTTCTTTTGAGTGAGATGTTGAGGGCTAATGATCTGCAGGTTATCACCATCACCACTAACACACCTAAACCCAAGATGGGCCCTTCAGGTCAGGGAGGGCCATACAGGCTCGCCCAGGTGTGCCAGAGCAGAGCGATCCTGCTCACTCAGATTTGCAGGCAACCCCCAACCTTGACTGCAAGGAAAGTCAAGAGGGGGATGCAGGGGAGTCTTAAGAGAATATTGACCTGACGGATCCAGATCCATCAGATAAGGAGGAGTATCCCGGGAAGGGGGGGGGATGGAACCCAAGAATAAGATTCCAATCCCTCCTTGTTTGATAGCTAGTCATTGTCCCATCTTATATCAGGAGCATGTAGGATACTACAACTGAAGGAAGTTCACAACATAGAGACTTTATATGTGAACCACATCCTGTCCTCCTCTGCATCAGCCCCAAGTGTTTTTCAGACTTCTTTGGCACTGTGACCAGATTATTGAACAGGAGTGGGCCAGGGCGGATGAGCAGAAATGGCTCCCTAGACCAAGAGTGAGGTGTTACCCATTCCTGGACCTGGAGGAGAGTTTCAGGAAGTGGGAAATCCCTCCAGTGGCATACAAGGCTGTGTGCAGTGCGGTCAGACCCACCTTCGTAACTCTAGAAGACTCGGCGGCCCTGACAGATGCTAACAACAAGAGGATGGATGCCTTATACTGTTGAGACTTTGTCTCAAATGGTGTCAACCTTCAGACTGCATATGCGTCCTTTATCATTTCCAGGGCTTTAAACTCCTGGGTGACTTTGTCTGTGAGGATTCGAAGGGGATACATATTTTGCAGCTAGTGTCCATGGCTTCCACCTTCCTAGGGAATGCAGTAGTGGGTTGCTTGCTGAGTGTGTGGCTTCGCCACTGGGCTGCGGACCAGGCATCCAAGACAAAATTGTTCAGCCAGTCCTTTTGTGGGGAGAATGTGTTGGGGTCAGAGCTGGACAATATTTTGAAGGACATCCAAAACAAGAAAGGGCAGTTACAGGTGTCCAGACTGCATCAGAGTGCAAACCCAGCCTTGAGAGGATGGGGTTTTGGCCAGCAGCAACAGGCCAGAGGAGGTTTTCGTCCCTTTTGGAACTTCAAAAGCCAGTGGAGTTAGATGATCCTATTGTCACTTCAAGGATAATGGAAAGAGAGGCTCCTTTGCTGCAGACGCAATGGAGGGGCTGGAAGGGGAGGATGTTTTCTCAGTGAAGGTGTGTGGCCCATCCCTGCCTCCTTCTCCTTGTTGGAAGACTGCATAAAGTTTGCCAACCATGTGCCCAGTTAACATCAGATGCATGGGTGTAAGAAGTTCCAGCTATGGGCTATGTCACTGAGTTTTCTTTGATCCCCACAAGAGGTCGTTTTAGTCTCAAGTACCCCAAAATTAAGTGAAGAGGCAGGTGGTGAGTCAGACCTTGGATCACTTGAGATAGATAGAGGCAGCAGTTCCATTTCCACTACATGAGGAGGGCCGGGGATTCTGTTAGATTTATTTTGTAGTTCTCAAGAAGTCGGGGATTTCGGCCCATTCTGAATCTGAAACATTTAAGCAAGTTTGTCTGGCGCACAACGTTCAAGATGGATCCAGGTGGTGCAACCAGGGGACTTCTGGTATCCATAGATCTAAAGAATGCCTATCTCCACATCCCTGTCTGTCAGTCACACCGGAAATGTCTGAGGTTCATGATTTGGGATAGCATTTCCAATACCAGGCTCTCCCCTTCGGTCTGGCAACAGGCCTCTGAAAATTTTCGAAGATTCTCTTTGTGTTGGTGGCACTGGAGTGGCATCATGCGCATTCCTACCTGGATGATTTGTTCCTCTGAGCTCTAACTGCATGTATTGCAGCAAGATTGGTCTCAAGGACTTTGGGAGGTCATGGAAACCCATGGTTGGATCGTCAGTCAGGAGAAAAGCTCCTTGAGGCCCTCTCAGAGGCTAGAACACCTAAGAGCTGTGTTCCAGATGAATGAGAAGATGGGTTTCCTCTCCATGTCCAGGAAGGAGACCTTAATTTGAGAGGTTCAGTGGCTGAGATCCCAGTTGGCAGTCTCTGCCCACATGTTACTTCAGATCATTGGACTGATGATGGCAGTGATGGAGCCAGTGTCATGGGAATGGTTTCACATGCAGCCTCTGCAGCACAGAATAATGGAGGTGTAATCCCTGGCTTAGGAGGACTACCAGGCTCTGATTCTGCTGTCTCAGTTGGTGCTACAGTCCTTTGCATGGTGGGAGAACCCTGAGAACTTCTGCAAGGGGACTCACCTGGAAGCCCCACAAGAATTGATTCTGACACCACCAGCCTGTTACGCTGGTGTGTGGTTCTGGACCAAATCTCTGTTCAGGGGGTTTGGAGCCCCCAGGAGCAGGAGCTGTAGATAAATGTATTGGAAATGAGAGCAGTGTATGTCACTCTGCTCCACTTTCAGAACTGGGTGCGGTCCAGAGCCATGAAGGTGAGGTTGGATAATGCCATCACCATAGCATACATAAACAATCAGGGGGCACAAGAAGCGCAGCACTCCAGCAGAAGTGATCATGGTCCTGCGGTGGACAGAGACCAACTTTCTGAGACACTCTGCAGTTCACCTGGTGGGAGAACTGAATGGGCAGGCTGACTGATTAAATCGCAGAAGAGTTAATCCAGGGGAATTTTCCCTGAACCTGGAGGTGTTTGATCTCCTGTGCCGAAGACTGCTGCCTGCAGAACGATCTCTTTGCGTTAGAGGAAAACGCTCAAGTTCTGAGGTTCTTCAGTTGATATCTGTGCCCTTGGGCATAGACAGTGGATATCATGTCTCAGCGATGGGATTTCCACAGTGCAAACTTGTTTCCTCCGCTTCTGCTGGTGCAAAAAATTAGTCAATCAAGAGAATGTTTTCTTCTGTTAGCTTCAGAGTAACCAAAAAGGCCGTTGTTTTCCAATCTAGTGAACCTAGCCCAGCATTCCCCCTTTTGACTCCACTTCACAGGGACCTTCTCAGTCAGGATCCCATTGTGCATCCAAGCCCGGAGGCGATGCTGTTTGCAGTCTGCCTTCTGAAAACAGGAGACTTTTTTAAAACTGGATTTCTCCGAGAAAGTGGTAGATGCCTTAGAGGCCTCCATAAGGGTTTCAACGTAAGCGTCCTACAACTGTGTGGAATATTTTATCCATTTGAGCCAGGGACAGAGGTATCGGGCCATCCAAGACTATAGACCCACAGATATTAGATTTTTTGCAGGCAGAAATAGACAAGCGTCTAGCATTGAGTACCCTATGGTGGGCAGGAGTCTACAGAGTAGTTCTAGGAACATCCATGGGCTTGTTCCTGGGAACCAACTTGGATGCTGTACATTTTCTTCTGGGTGGTTAGCAGAAGTTGACCATGTTTTCGATCCCTTATACTGCCATGGGATTTGAACTTGTTACACGCCCTGTTTAGGGCACTTTTCAAACCACTTTTGTCAGTATTTTTGTACATTATGTCCTGCAATGTGTGCTAGGTTGTAATCTGCTCAGCAAGAAGGATTGGCAGGCTTCAGGCCCTTTCACATAAGGAAACTGACTTTATAATTACCAACAGTAGGGTTAGAGAGGCCCTGGATTAACTCGAGGAAGACAAGTCACAGGGCCTGATGGAATACACCCGAGGGTGCTAAAGGAGCTAGCAAGTAAATTTGGCAGGTCCCTTAGCACATTTATTCAGCGGATCACTTCAGACGGGGGTAGTGCTGAGAGACTGGAGAAGAGCTGATGTGGTACCTCTCCACAAGGGAGGGAGAATGGAGGGAGTTGGGAGGAAGCAGCAACTACTGACCGTCAGCCTTACGTCGATTAGTGGGGAAGCTGATGGAAACCGTAATAAAATGAGACTTGGTAGAGTACCTAGATAAGAACAGTCTGCAGGATGACCGGAAACATGGGTTTGTGGTGGTACGGACATACCAAATGAACCTAATCACATTTTTTGACTGGGTCACTAGAGAACTAGACAGAGGCCATCCAGTGGACCTCCTCTACTTCAGTTTCAGTAAGGCCTTTGATTCGGTGCTGCACAACTGCCTGCTGAAAACATTGGAGGAGCTTGGTGAAGCCAAGTGCATAGTCAGTTGGGTAGGTAATTGGCTTTAGGACAGAAAACAGAGAGTAGTGGTCAACAGGGTAAGGTCTGATGAAGGCGCAGTCACTAGTGGTGTGCCCCAAGGCTCAGTGTTGGGGCCAGTCCTGTTTAATGCCTTTCAAACCCCAGGAAATCTTACTGCATTCCGACAATTGCAGTATGGTCTCACCATAGGACTGCCCTGAAGCTGAAATGGTCAATAGAACCTATGCTAATGATGGAATGTTAGGCTCGAGCTCAGTTTTCAAATCGCTGTCCCTGGTTGGTTGTGCTTCTTCCAACCGTCAGATTCTTTACTTCGCTTGCCTCAGTAAGACATCTCTGGAAAGCTCTTCTTCACTTCATCTGAAGAAGTTTATTTCTCGTTTTAATTTTAAGTCTTTGTTATTTTATTCGATTTTTGAAGCACTGTCCTTGGTTCACAGGTAGATTTAGTTAGATAGTGTGAAATTCGTAAGTTTTATTGGCCCCTTTCCGGTTCTCCCTAACTGGGAGGGAACCAAGCCTTTATTTGGTTTGTATTTGTTTAGTTTAAATACTTTTACCGTCCGGTAGACGGTTTAGTTAATTTTGTTTTTTGACTATTTTTAACCAAGGTAATTCTTGGTTCATTTTGGTTCTAACCAACCAATAAATGTCACAGCCTAAGAAACGAATGGGCCCCACAGGTTTCCAACATTGTACAGAGTGTGGGGACCGTTCGCTAAAGCAGATCCTCATTTAGTTTTTGTTATTTGTTTGGAGTTTGACCACCTCAAGGAGGATTGTGAGATTTGTAAAAATGGCCCTCAGTCGATGCTGGATAGGCGCTTTAAACGACTGCAGGAGAAAATGTCTAAGAAAACCGCTGAACCAGTAGCAGACACTCATAAGGAATGGGGGGACCAGCCCTCTGACAAGGGCGACTCCTCACCTACAAAAAAGAGATCTGCCGAACCAGCCGCTGACCTGACACATTCCAGCAAAAGAAAAAAAAAAACTCAGCAGTTGAACTGCAACTGAAGGCATTGGTTCCAACCACTGAGGAGATAGCGAACGCCATTCGCATTCTTCAGTCCTTACAAACCAACCCAGCCACGGTTGAGAAAAGACCGCAGTTGGTTTCTCCAGGTCCTGCTTCAGGTCCTGGTTCAGGGGAACTTGAAGTGGACATTGGAACAGAGGATTATTTTGATGATGCTGACGATGACGACGACGGAGATGACTCTGGGGATCCTATTGAACCGGATATTTCCCCAGATCCTCACAGGCCTGATTCCCCTGATAAGGGAACTGAGGATTAAACATCCCATTTTCAATGTATTAAGACAGGTGGCTCTGTCTTTGGACCTCCCCACTCAGGAATCCACTGATGAGAAGGAGGCGCAAGATTACAAAGAAATGATGGATGTGCCAACTTCAAAAATAGTTCTGTTGCCCATCCATAAGTCCTTAAAATAACAGGTACTGAAAGTACTACATATACCCACTTCCATTCCACCCCTGGAAAGAAAGGTAGAAAAAAAGTACTGGGTGGCTAAGAATGGGGAAGAATTTTTGTTTGGTCACCCTAGCCATGAAGGAGTGGTACAGGCTGCAGCCTGTGATAAGGCTGGCATTCCTTTATCCTCACATCCTCCTGATAAATACTCCAGAAGGATGGATTCCATCTCCAAAAAGCAGTATCTAGAGTCTTCTCTTGCAATAAGGCAGGCTTCTTATATGGCCTATGTTGCAAGGTATCAAAGAACTTTGTGGAACATAGTACTGGACATCACAAAGTCAGTGCCAGCTCCCATGGCAGTGGATTTGGAGGAAGCTGCAAAAAGGGGCATAAAGGCATCTAAGGTGCAATTTAGAATGGCAGTAGACACTAATGATACTGCTGCCAGGCAGATGGCTTCTTCCATTTCTTTGCGAAGGTTCGCCTGGCAACGGACAACTAACCTGACACAGGACACCCAGTCCAAAGCAATGGACTTCTCTGTAAGCCTCTGTCTCTGGTCAGCAGAGGCCTACTGTACATGAAAAAAATGGACGACTACAAGACAGCTTATCAAAGTGCTGCTGCAAAAGAGAAATCCTCTACACCCCATAAGCAGCAAGCCAGGGGTTCCAGAGGTAGGCCCTATAGGCCATTCTTTCAGCCCCAGGTTTTTTCCACAGTATCAGCAGTACCAGCACCAGAGGGGCTACTTCAGAGGCAGGGGCAGAAGGGGTGGTAACTGGGTAGCCCCCTAGCACTCAACCAGCTTCACAACCTAAGCAGACCCCCTGAGAGGTCTGCTCGGGTTGCCTCCCCAGTATCAGTAGGAGGCAGGTTGGCCTGTTACCTCTGGGAATGGAAATCCATCACTACAGACAAGTGGGTCCTGGAGGTGGTGGGCCAAGGTCTGGCCCTTGGCTTCAAATTAAAACCAAGGCTGAGGGCAAGAGTTTTACAACCTTCCTCCACAGCAGAAATCCTGTTGCTGGAGAAGGAGGTATTAATTCTACTTTGCCTAGGGGCAATAGAGCCAGTTCCCCTGCAGCGGGGGCTTCTATTTAAGGTACTTTCTCACGATCAAAAACAGGGGAGTGGTGACCCATACTGGATCTCGCGATCTCTGAACAAGCATTTACTGAAACCAAAATTCAAAATGGTCACCCTGGCTACAATTCTGTCCATTTTAAAGCAAGTGGAGTGGCTTGCATCTCTAGATATTCAGGATGCTTACTTCCACATCCCACAAGGCAGTCACACAGAAAATTCCTCCGGTTCAAACTGCCCTCAGGCCATTACCAGTTCAAGGCAATGCCTTTCGGTCTCACTTCTGCTCCAAGGATGTTCATAGAATGTCTGGCTGTAGCTGTGGCACACCTAAGGAGAATAGGAGTGGCAGTATTTCCCTACCTAGACGATTGGTTACTGGTAGGGAAAAATTCTCACCAGTCCAAGCAGTTCCTGGTACTTACACAGGATCTCCTGCATTCCCTGGGGTTCTTAATAAATCAGAAAAAGTCAGTGCTACAACCAGTGCAGCTCCCAAAATTTATAGGGGCTGAACTGGATTCGGTGAAAGGAAAAGCTTTCCTTCCACAGGAAAGGGCAAGCAATTTAGTGCAGTTGGCAAGCTCTCTCCAACCCGGCAATCTCAGGTCAACCAGGCACTTCCTACAGCTGTTGGACCATATGGCAGCATCAACGGCTACGGTGCTAGGAGCAAGGTTTTGGATGAGACATTCAATATCATTTGAAACAGTACTGGCTCCAAAAGAAGGATTATTTGTCAAAGCTGGTCCCAGTAACCCAAACACTTGTACAAGCTCTGCAGTGTTGGTTAGAAGAAGAGAACCTCAGGCAAGGAGTTCCCTTCCTGTAGGAACAACCCTCCAGGGTGCTTACCACAGATGCATCCCTCCTAGGCTGGGGAGCACACTTAGAGGAGCATACCATCCACAGTTTGTGGTCCAAGCAGTAGTCCCTGCTTCACATCAGTCTGCTGGAACTCAGGGCAGTCTTGTTAGCACTGCAGGCATTTACCAGCATGCTTCAGGGGAAGGTGGTACAGGTGAGAACAGAGAACACTACCACAATGTACTATATCAACAAACGAGGAGGCACAAGGTCCACTCCTCTGTGTACAGAGGCTATGAAAATATGGACCCTGGCCTATTCACTAAATATCCAATTATCAGCTGTTCATCTGCCAGGCAAGGACAATATCCTGGCAGATGCATTGAGCAGAATACATCAGGGCCACCACGAATGGTCCCTGAACAGTCAAGTACTACAAGTAGTATTCAAAAGGTGGGGGACTCCAGAGACAGATCTCTTTGCCTTCCCAGAAAACCAACAGCTACCACAATATTGTTGCAGACCACCAGTGGCAGGGTCAGTGCCACTGGATGCTCTAGTCCTGGATTGGTCAGGGAAGTTTCTTTATGCCTTCCCTTCATTCCCCTTATTGCTAAGGGTTCTGATCAAGCTCAGATCCCAGCCTGCCACAGTGATCCTAATTGCTCCAGATTGGGCCAGGCAACCTTGGTATTCCATGGTACTGGACCTGTCGATAGCCAAACCGGTCAGTCTCCCCACAAGATACAACCTACTGACTTCATCCTAGGGCAGGATCCTGCATCTGGACCTTCGGTCCCTCAGGCTCAAGACCTGGCTCTTGAGGACCTAGAGTATGCCAATCTACACCTCCCAGAGCATGTTATGGAGGTCCTCAGGGTTGCTAGAAAAATTTCTGCCAGAAAGATTTATTCTTCCAAATGGAAAAAGATTTTCTATTTGGTGCCAAAATAGAAAGCTCAACTACAACCAGGCGGGATTGCCTGTGGTTCTGGATTACCTCACCCACCTGCATTCTCTAGGCTTATTGCCTTCCACACTGAAGGTGCACTTAGCCTCAGTCTCATCTTACCTGTCAACAGGTAAGTCATCATCCTTGGCCTCTAATCCGGTGTTTAGGAAATTCTTTAAGGGATTGATACATTTGTACCCACCCCACAGAACTCCTGCTCCAGTATGGAATCTCAGTATTTGCATAGCACAGCTTAAGCAACCTCCTTTTGAACCTAGGGGAACAGCTGATCTTAAGTATGTGACTTGGAAGACCATGTACTTGGTTGCCATTACTTCTGCCAGAAGGATCCGTGAACTCCAGGCTTTGTCCATGGAACGTGATTATGTGGCATTCCATAGGGACAAGGTGGTCCTCAGGACTAATAAATTCCTTCCAAAGGTGATTTCAGATTTTTACATTAATCAGTCCATCACACTTCCAGTCTTCTTTATTGACCATTCTACTTCAGGAGAACGTAGGCTGCATAGCTTGGATGTTAAAAGGGCTATCAGCTACTACCTGGAGCATACGAAAGTCCATAGAGGGGGATAAGACCCAACTTTTTTTGACTTATGGGGAAGTTGGAAAAGGCAAACCTGCCACAAAAAAGGTCCATAGCAAGATGGATTGTGGCATGTGTTCAATCCTGTTATAGTAAAGTGGGCATCAGCCCCCTCAAGGGCTCAGGGCCCATTCTACCAGGGGGACAGCTACATCTATAGCAGCTTCAAGAGATATCCCTCTGTTAGAAATCTGTAAAGCAGCTACCTGGAAAACAGTCCATACATTCACTTAGCACTACTGTCTGGACACCCAGTCCAGGAGTGATGCCAAGTTTGGCACAGCCGTTTTGCAGAGCCTGTTTTCTAAATAGCTCCTCTGCCCGCCTCAAAGGCACTGCTTGGGTAGTCTGCAATTGTCAGAATATAGTAAGATTTCCTGGGGTTTGAAGAAGACATTACTTACCGTAGTAATCTTGTTTCTTTTAAGGGAATCACTGTATTCTGAGCTTCCACCCTTCCTCCCCTGCTAGGACCTTCAGGACCCTGCACACTGATGGTTACTATGTTGGAAACCTGTGGGTACCTGTTAGTTTGGTGGGCATCTGGTGACTCAAGTCTTAGTGATGCCCTTTATTAGTTGGGGGTATTTGTTCTTACCCTATTAGGGTATTTAGCTATAGTTAAGTAGCTTAGTATTTTTAGCTTCTGCATGCTTTGTAAGACTCTTATGGTTGCAGGAAGTGCAACCAGGGACAGTGATTTCAAACCGAGCTTGAGCCTAACATTCCATCTTGAGCATAGGTTCTATTAACCATTTTGGCTCCGGGGCAGTCCTATGGTGAGACCATACTGCAATTGTCAGAATACACTAAGAAACAAGATTACTATGGTAAGTAATGTTTTCTTATCAGTGACATCGGCATAGGTATTCAGGGCAAAATTGCCCTATTCACAGACAATACAAAGCTAGGAGGAAGGATTGCCAGCAAGGAGGTGGTTAAGGACCTACAAAAAGACCTACAGAGGCTGAAAGGATGATCCAGTGTCTGGCAGCTGAAGTTCTTCAACGCAAAAAAAAGTAAGGTGATGCATTTGGGTAAAGGGGAACCCAATGACAGAGTACCACCTCAACTGAGTCCAGCTCAGTGCTACGCAGGAAGAATGAGACCTAGGTGCCCTCATAAGCAGCAGACTTAAACAGACAAGCCAATGCAGCAAAGCTTATAGCAAGGTCAACAAAATGCTGGGGTGCATAGGCAGGGGATTCGACAGCAGGAGGAAGGAGATAATACTGCCACTCTACGGTTCCCTAGTAAGACCCCATCTAGAGTACTGTGTCCAGTTGTGGAGTCCACATCTAAAAAAGGATATAAGCAGGTTGGAGGCTGTTCAGAGAAGAGCAACCAAATTGATCTTGGGCCTTCAAGGGCACTTGTAAGAGGAGCGCCTGGAAGCATTAAATATGTTCTCACTGGAGACAAGGAGGGAGAGGGGGAGATATTTATTTATTTAATATTCAGATTAATACCTTTGAGCCAGAGGCTCGTTTACAGAGGTTTCAAATCAAGTGACACAATACAGAGCCATTGAGTTACATCAGTGAAAACATTGTACAGAGAGAGGAACAAGGGTGACATTAGACAACAATAAACATACGGAAGTGAAACAGCTGGTGGCTACATAACAAAGAATACAGGTTACTAAGTGCAGTGAACAGGTTTCTAAGTGCAATTGGGCAGAAACAGGTAGAGCGATTAGAGAGTGCATGGCAAAGCAACCACTTGTCTGCGGTAGTGAGGAATTGCCACGTAGGGGAATTAGAGAGTCTAGACAGATCCAGGACAAGAGACGATATAAGTTGGGGGGGGGGGGGTGCAGCGAGGAATGCATTGTCAGGTGGGGAGGTGGGTGGGAGAAGGGGTAGGGGGAGCTGTTCAGGGCAGTATGGGGTGCTGGGGACGTGGAAGGCCCTTGGGTGGCATTGATAAGGGCTAACAGTTGTAGGTGGTCTCATGTGCCAGCAGGTTGCGGAGTCTGGATTTGAAATGGCTGGTTTTGCTGGACCCAAGGAGTTCAGTAGGTAGGTCATTAAGCCATTTAGGGCCCCTGTAGGAGAGGGATCGTTGTGCGAGTGTGGTACGCTTAAAAGGCACTAGGAACACTCCTGTGGTATGATTGAAACATACAAGTTTGAGAGGAGTAAATAAGGTGCCATCTTTGTTCAACAGAATCTTCGACTCTAAGACTAAAGGGCACGAGTGGAAGTTGGGGGGGGGGGGCTTCAGAAGGGAGCTTAGGAAACACTATTTTACAGAAAGAGTTGTGGAGCCATGGAATAAACTGCCAGCTGAGGTAGTGGAAGCAAAGTTCGTGGCATCATTCAAGCTGAGGTGGGACAAGGCTAAAGCGTGATCAGAAGCAACAGGGGCATTAGGCAAAAGGGGGTGGGATCTGAGAAGGTCCAAGGAACACATGGGCAGACTAGATGGACCCTAGGTTTCCTTTTGGCATCTTTTTTTTCTGTGTTTCTATAATGTGTAAGGAAAAGATGGTGATGAGGACAGTTCCGTTAATTGTGCCTAAGATTCCCACAGCCTTCCATGTCGGTCAGGAAGTTTGCCTAGCATCATTTTTCCCCGAATGTGGCGAATCCAAAAGACTGAGTTTCGTAAGCTGGATTTGTGCAGGGCAGTTACACGTATCTGAAGAGAACAGAGAAGTTCAGAATGTCTAGGAGTGTGTTTGTCCTGTTTGGAGCAACAAAGAAGGGCCAGATGGCTTCCAAGGCCACCTTAGCCAGGTGGGTAAGGGCTTGCATTGACATGGCGTATGTGGCTGAGCAGAAGAAGGTGTCCGCTCTGATCCTGCGGAGCAAAAGAGTGGCGAGGCCTCTGTGTTGGGGCTCTGCACAGTGGGAATGTGATCCTCCATTCACATATTCACTAAGCACTACAGAACGGATGTCCAGAGCTCTGCTGATGCATCCTTTGAGCACAGAGTTTTACAGGCCATCGTCGGCAGATGAGTCTTATAGTAACCCTTAGGAGTTATATGTGGAACAGTATTCTTCCCTGATTTGTAATGGGCACTGCTTTTTAGAACCCACACGTATAAACTCCCCATTGAGAACGTGGAGCTATACAAAAAGGAGAAATTCCTTCATACATACCATAATTTCCTTTTCTATTAGCTCCAGTGTTGTTAATAGGACCTTTCTCAGGAGTCTGTGGCTTCTGTTGGAGAATATTGTCTGATATAGCTATGGAACTTTGATGTCAACCAAGATAATGTTCTGCAGTTGCACTTAGATTTCAGGAGTCTTCTGCTAATGCTATCCATGGACACCATATAATATTGGATTTTACAGGTTAGCAGGTTATGATTTGTAAGAATTGTTCGGTGCTTCTCTGCTCCAGGTTAGAGCTTTCTGTGTTTTCTACAGCTACTTTAATATACTTCTTTTTTTTTTTTTCCATACTTAAATATCTCCTGTGTTATAAGTGTTCGCAGCGAGCTGGCGCGGTCGGAGGATCAGTGATGTGACGCTCAAGGAGTATGACGAAAGAATTGTTCAGCATGATTGTTTCAGATGTCCCTTCAAATGAGGTATGTCTTCATCATGTGACGAGTAAACCAGCAAAAAGGTGTGAACCGCCGGTGGTCAGTGGTGCTCCTGGCAAACCACAGACTCAAAATGCACAAGAAGTCTGGCACTTTCCACCTCATGGTACTAGGACACCAAAACACCAGTATTAGCTTCGGTCTGTTGTCTTTCATTAAAGTGACAGTTAGTGAAAGCACCCGTATCCATGCCCACCTGACGCATATTGGACCTACAGGTCCTTTATCAAAGGTATCTTAGACCTTCATGGTATTGGAGAGGGTTAGTTTCACCAGGGGGAGATGGGGATTAGTAGTTATTAATTTTTTATTTTTTTCTTTTACTTTTTTTTATAATTTTATACCGATACAGTAAAAAAATATACACTGAACAGTGCAGTACATTAGTAAACACAAAATATGTTGACATTAGGATAGTCGGGTCACTGTTACCTTTGTTACAAGGTGGGGGGGGGATAGCAGTACTATTAATCAAAATCACAGAATGATGAATCGATTTGGCTATTGCTGCTAAAGCCTTAAACTAATACTCTCATATCTGAATAAAATCTAGGAATACTGAATATCGCTTCTAGGTCTTTGTGGTAAAGCCATATAAACTTAATTTAATATTCCCTTTCAGTACGTGCCCCCACCCCCCAACATCCAGTAGTGAACAATATTCTGTCATTTTTGTGACAGTTACCTACTGCAGAATAAAATGAAAACTAGCAATTCAAACAACATGAAGTCTTGCTGTATTCTGACAAGTGCAGTATGATCGACTGGTTCAGCTGCCCCGGAGAAGGAGTTAAACTCTATGCAAATGCATAGAACGTTGAGCTCGAGCTCGGTTTTCAAACCACTGTCTTCTGTACGTTCTGATAACTGATCAGATTCTTTCATTCCGCTTACTAGTGAAGACGCCTCTGAGAGTTCTCCATGTTGCCTTTGGTTGCGATTAAAGTTTCATCTGTCTTTTGACCTCTGCGTTTCAGTTTTAGTAAAAGTTCTTCAAACCTCTGTCTTTGGTTTCGTGCGGTATTTCTAGGTTGGGTAAGTGTTCGGTTTCCTACCGGTTCTGTCGACTGCGAGGAGACTGAATTTTCTTTTTCCCTTTTTTGTGATTGTATTTACTGTTTGGGGATCCGGTTCGAAGCTCTGACTAAAACAGAGTCTTTTCTTGGTTTTCACCGACCAGCGCTAAACCGTTAGCAAGTCAGGACTTCATGTTCTCTCTTACCCAGCCTAACTAAGCCTCTGGGAGTAAGGGAGTGTTAGGTTTTTATCGGGGCCTAACAAAGCCAACTTCGGATACAATTTCAATTTACCTTTGCTTTACTGCCCTAACTAAGCCTTTCGGTTGAACATTTCAAATTTTAGGGTTATGTCACAGTAACCAAGAGAAAAAATGGTCCCACTGGGTTTCAGCGCTGTACTGAGTGTGCGGAGCAATTTGCAAAAGCTGATCTGCACTTGGTTTGTCTGTACTGCTTGGGTTTCGTCCACTTATAATCAGACTGTGCTATCTGTCAGAACTTCCCTCAGTGTACCTTCGATAGACGGCTCGGTAAACTGAAGGAAAGGATGGAGAAAACTTCTTCTGAGGGTGGCTCCGGTTCTACCGATCCTTCGATTCTGGCTGCTGAACCCTCAAGCCAGGGAGAACCGTCGATGGTTAAAAGACGTTTGGAGTCTTCTGAACCCGTACCATCTAAAAAGGCCAAATGGTCCGCTTCAGAACTGCAAAAGCAGTCTGTTGTGGTTCCAATCGTGGAAGAGATTACAAAAGCTATACACATAGTGCAGTTCTTCACAGTCAGGGTTTGGTGAACGGTCGCAGGTACCGTCCAGACAACCAACGGTTTCTGACACCAGTTCAGTACCCTCAGGACCTCTTGATCCTGAGGAATACTATTTTTCTTCGGACTATGATGATGAGGATGAAGGGGAGCCCATAGACCCTGAGGTTTCCGCTGATCATCCTCCGTATGAATCCCCTCCTAGGCCTGTCTCAGAGACCATCTCTCATTTTGCCTTTATGAGACGGGTGGCTGAGACCTTACAGCTCTCTGTGCAGGAAGCCAGACAGGAAGAGGATGAAGAGGAGGATTACAGGGAGATGATGGATCTTCCTGTCTCCCAGGGACTTTAGATCCCCATTCACAAGTCCCTGAAAAAGCAGACCTTAAAAATCCTCCAAACACCTAGCTCTGTTCCTCCATTGGACAAGAAGATGGACAGAAAATATGTTTTGGCTGGTAATGGCACTGAATTTTTATCTGAATATTGCAGCCATATGGGGTGGTGCAGACTGCTGCCTGTGAAAAGGCTGGCATCCCTCTGGCTTCCCATCCCCTTGACAAGGATTCCAGAAAAGTGGATTCCCTTGCCAAGAAGACATACCTGGTGTCCTCTCTGGGCATTAGGTAGGTCTCCTATATGGCTTATGCCTCCAGGTATCAAAAATCCCTCTGGGAGTCAGTGGAGCAGTTAGCTCAAAAGACCCCTCCTGAGCTGGCTTCAGATCTTCAGGAGCTGATCTCCAAAGGGGTACAGGCATCAAAGTCCCAGTTCCACATGGCTGTGGACACCCAGTGATGCTGCTTCAAGAGCCATGGCATCTGCCATCTCTCTCTCTCTCTCTCAGGCATTTCTTCTGGTTAAGATGCACCAACATATCCCAGAAGATGCAGAATAATGCTTTGGACTTTCTCCTCACTCAGAAGTCTCTGTTTGGGGAACAGACTGAAGCTTATATGAGGAAGATGAACAAATACATAGTGGCTTACAGTAGTGCTTCAGCAAAGGAAAAGTCTGCCACTCCTCAGAAACAACAGGCCAGGGGCAGGGGCAGACCTTATCCCAGCCCTTTCCATCAGGCCCAAGCTTTTTCCTCTTATCAGCAACCCAGGGGTTTCTTTAGAGGGAGAGGCAGGAGGGGTACAGTCAGGGCTGCTCCCACCTCCCAACCTGCTACCCCAGGTAAACAGACATCCTGAGGAATCTGTCTGGGCCGCCTCCCCTTCTGCTGTAGGTGGCAGGCTTACCTACTATCTCCAGGCTTGGCAGTCCATTACTTCAGGCAAGTGGGTCGTGGAGATAGTAGGTCAGGGTCTTGCTCTCAGCTTCAAGCTGTTACCAAAATTGGCAGCAAGAGCATTCATTCCTGCCAACCCTGCAGAGACAGCACTGTTGGAGGCAGAGGTTTCCACTCTTTTACTTTCAAGAGCAGTGGAGCCTGTGCCTCTTCAGTACGGGTGAAAAGGACTGTACTCCAGGCGCTTCCTAGCATTAAAGAAAAATGGGGAGTGGCGGCCCATTCTAGATCTCAGATTCCTCAACAGGCATCTTGCAATGCCAAAGTTCAAAGTGACAACCCTGGCTATCATCTTACCTACTCTCAGGCAAGGGGACTGACTAGCATCCCTGGATTTAAAGGATGCCTATTTTCACATCCCTAATCCCTATCAGGCAGTCCCACAGAATACCTCAGATTTTGACTACCTTTAGGCCACTACCAGTTCGGGGCCATGCCCTTCGGGCTGTCTTCTGCACCAAGAGTATTTACAAAGTGCCTGGCAGTGGTAGTGGCATACCTCAGAAGGCAAGGGGTTTCAGTTTACCCCTACCTGGACGACTGTCTACTGGTGGGTCAGTCCCCCCCCAGCAGGTGAAAGAAGCACTAGACCTCACTCAGGAGACACTTCAGTACCTAGGTTTCTTGTTTAATCCAAAGAAGTCAGTCTTGACCCCAGAACAGGTGCTAGACTTCATTGGGGCAGAGCTGGACACTGTTCGGGCAAGGGCCTTTCTGCCTCCTGCAAGGGCACAGGTCCTTTCAATCTGGCAAACTCCTTCCTTCTTTGTGTCCCTCAACCAGCAAGGTGTTTCCTACAGCTTCTAGGTCATATGGCCTCTGTCCCAGCTGTGGTTCCAGGAGCCAGGTTCCAGATGAAGGACATTCAGTTCCACCTGAGATCCTTCTGGTCCCAGAAGAAGGATCCCCTGTCCAAGCTGATTCCAGTATCCCCAACCCTTCTACTAGCTCTTCAGTGGTGGCAGGATATGAACAACCTCAGAGTTGGGGTTCCCTTTCTTCCCCAGGCCCCCTCTCTAGTGTTGCCAGTGGATGCTTCCCTACTGGGATGGCGTGCTCACCTAGGTTACCACACAGCCCACAGCAGTTGGCTTCCCCAGGAGTCCGTCCTGCACATCAACCTTCTGGAGCTCAGGGCAGTGTTCCTGGCTATCCATAAGTTTGCCAGTCTCTTACAGGGCAGGGTGGTGCAGGTCAGGACAGACAATACCACCACCACGTACTACATCAACAAGCACGGGGGAACAAGATCCTCGCTGCTTTGCACAGAGTCCATGAAGATTTGGACTCTGGACTACTCTCTGGACATATCCCTGTCAGCAGTACACTTGCCAGTGAAGGACAATGTCCTGGCAGTTGCTCTTAGCAGAATCAGCCAGGATAATCACGAATGGACCCTGAACACGCAGGTCCTTCTGTCAGTATTCAGGAGATGGAGGGTGCCAGAGATCGATCTCTTTGCAGCCCCAAGCAATCATCAGTTGCCACTATATTGTTGCAGGCCTCCAATCCGAGGCTCTATTCCACTGGAGGCCCTGCTTCTGGATTGGTCAAACAGGTTCCTTTATGCCTTTCCATAATTTCCCCTGATATCCAGGGTTCTAGTCAAGCTGAGGTCTCAGACTGCTACCATGATCCTCATAGCTCCAGACTGGGCCAGACAACCATGGTACTCAATGCTGTTGTCTCTGTCAGTGACCAGTCCAGTTTGCCTCCCCAGGAGGTGCAACCTGTTGACATCCTCCCAGGGGAGAATCCTCTACCCCAGTCTTCAGTCCCGTCATCTCAGGGCCTGGCTCTTGAGGACTTAGAATATGCAGATTTGCATCTCTCTGAAGGCGTTCTGGACATCCTAAGAGTGTCCAGGAAACCTGCCACTAGGGAAACCTACTCCTCCAAGTGGAAAAGGTTTTCCATCTGGTGCTCCCAGCAGGATCTGGATCCACTGCAGGCTGGTCTACCAGTACTTCCGGATTATCTGGTGCTTCTTCAGTCTTTGCAGCTTCAACCGTGTACCTTGAAGGTGCACTTGGCAGCTGTCTCTGCCTATCTTTCAGCAGGGAGGGGTCCCTCCCTGACTGCACACACAATTTTCAAGAAGTTTTTAAAGGGTTTACTCCACCTTCATCCTCCACACAGGGAGCCTACCCCTGCATGGGATCTGAACATTTGTATAGGTCAGCTTATGCAACCTCCCTTAGAACCCATGTCCTCACCTGGAGGACTGTATTCCTGGTGGCTGTCACTTCTGCCAGAAGGATCAGCGAGCTCCAGGCCTTGTCAGTAGAGCCCAACTACATTGCTCCCCACAGAGATAAGATTGTCCTTCGAACTAACAGGAAATTCCTCCCTGAGGTGGTTGCTGATTTCCATCTGAATCCGTTCAGCACTCTGCCTGTATTCTTCAAAGATCATTCCAGCTCAGGTGAGCGCAGGCTTCACAGCCTCGATGTAAAAAGAGCCATCAGCTGTTACATGGATAGGACAAAGGAGACAAAGGATTGTTCTCAGTTATTCCTTACCTATCATGAGATAGGTAAGGGCAGGCCAGCCACAAAAAGGACCATAGCCAGATAGATTGTGGCCTGTATTCAGTTTTGCTATAGAAAACTGGAGAAAGACTCATCAGCAGGCCTCAGAGCTCATTCCACTAGGGGAACTGCTGCCTCTGTGGCAGCTGCCAGGGAAGTACCCTTGCTTGAGATCTGTAAAGCTGCCACCTGGAAGACTGTCCATACATTCACTAAACACTACTGCCTGGACACCCAGGCCAGGAGTGATGCCAGGTTTGGCACAGCAGTACTGCAGAGTCTGTTTCCCAAATAGGTTCTGTGCCCACCACCGGGGCCACTGCTTGGTAGTCTGCACTTGTCAGAATACAGCAAGACTTCATGTTGTTTGAAGAAAAAATTACTTATCATAATGATGTTGTTTCTTCTAATGGAGTCTTGCTGTATTCTGACCTCCCACCCTGCCTCCCCTCCAGAACCTTGGGAAAGGTGGCCCTCTGCATCACAGTTCTGTTTACCCATTATTGGATATCTATTTTTTCTTGGGCATCAGTGACTTGAGTCTTTTTCATGCCCTTTTTATGATTGTTGTGTTACCCCTGGGGGTGCCTAGGTCTGGTAAGAGTTTTTTCCTTTTATTAGCTTCATAAGAATCTGATCAGTTTTGGGAACGTACCAAGGACAGTGGTTTGAAAACCGAGCTCAAGCTCAACGTTCTATGCATTTGCATAGTTCAACTCCTCCTTCTCCGGGGCCCCCAACATCCAGCTGAACCAGTCGGTCATGCTGCACTTGTCAGAATACAGCAAGACTCCATTAGAAGAAACAACATTACTATGGTAAGTAATTTTTTCTTACATTTGATCATGTTAAAAAAAAAAAAAAAAGTAAACAAAAAGGCATTGGGCAGGAGATTGCGCACCACTGTTAACCTACAAGAGCTGCAAGAGAGTCAACCGTCCGAATCAGCCCACTATAAGATGGCCCAACTGGTGGGAAAGCTGATCTCTGATCTCAACAAGAAAGAAGAGACAAGACAGCAGCAGCCATCAGATGCATAACCTTCAACTAAAGGGAGCAAAGTTTAGAACTGAAAGACGAGCAAATTGGTTAGCCAAAGAGTTGTGTCCTTGTGGAACAGTTTACCCGAAACAGTGGTAATGGCTGAAACGTTAACCTCATTCAAGGAATCACTCGATAAGTTTGTGGGAGATGGGAAATTTGTAGATCATTAACGTATAGGCAAATCTCATGGCCCTTGGACATGCAACTTGTATTCTACTATGATGCTATGATACTTTGATCTACTTCAAGAGGGCTCTTGCAGTAGGTAATTACATATAGGACTGAAGCCGGCAGGCGTCAGGACCTCACAGAAAAATTTCTAGCTAGCAGTCTCTGGCAGGGGACCGCCCCCACATCAGGTGACGGATGTCAAGAGACGTCAGTATAAAGGGGCGGTCCCCCATGCCCGCCTTCCAGTTCTTTCCCGCCGTTAGCTTGTGAAAGCACCTCGCAGTTAAGTTCAACTGCTTCGTCAGTCATTTGTCGGTAGTTTTACTGCCGTTTTTTTCTTCGATTTCTTCAAATTTTTGTCAGGTTTTGCGCAGTGCATGTTGTCCCCGACTCCCTCTGAGCACAAGAACAAGTGCAGCATGTGTGGCGCCCAACTCCCGTACAAGGACGGACACCTCCAGTGCCTCTTCTGTCTGGGCCTGGATCACCCCATGGAGAAGTGCCAGCATTGCCTGAAATTCAACGCTGCCACCCATAGACGGAGACAGCAGTCCCTGGAGGCCCATATACTTAAAAAGAAAATGACCTCCATGGAAAAGGAGCTGAAGAAGCTGCGTCTGGCCTCAACTTCGCCCGAGGGTCACCGCAAAAAGGAGGACAAGGAAAAGCACCAGGACTGGGACCTTCCCTCAGCCACCGCGACTTCGCTGGAGTCGTCATGGAAAGAAGGTAACGCCCTGGGGACCGCTCACGACGGCTGTCTTGGAGGTGTCCAGGTGGCGCTGACCTCCATCTGGTCAAGGCTGGCTCCTTCTGGAGCCTCGGGTTAAAGGAGGTTCACCCCAGGCAAGGCCGCCGCCAGGCTTCCGTGCGATTGGCCCTGTGCTGGACGCCTGCCCTCTGATGCCCGCCTGAAGAAGACTGCTAAGTCGCTCGACCCTTCGGGGCAGTGCACGGTCTCTCTGCCATCTGACAAGGCCGCCCCTCCTTGGGCACCGGTTCCGCTAAGTTGGACGACGGCTCCACCGACCTCCACCTGGACCCAGCCAGTAAGGTGACCGTTAAGGTGACCGTTGGGCCGTCAGATGATCACACAGTATTGGAGCTGATGCCAGACCCTGTCATCCAGTCCGCCGTCCCTGGCTCCCTGCAGCATTTGCCGCTGCCTTCCGAGGCCCCAGCATCTCCTCAGTTAGACCCCGGGGATTTTAATCCTCCTTCCCCGGGCGGTACGGAGGATGCAGACATGCTCCTGTCGGTTCTCCCTCCTGCTGGGCCAGATGACCTGATGTCAGTCCTTCGGACGCCGGCACCGATGCCGGCCTTGCCGACGCCGGGCGACATTCTTCTCCCGAATACCGCTTCACCCCGACCAGATACCCACAGGCCCACCCTCTTCGGCCCGCCTATGGAGGCGTTTCCAGGGCCTTCCACCCTGTCGGGCCCCTGGCGCCTGGTATACGTAGTCTTATCTGACACAGTCTTACTCTGGTCCGGGTAGTTCGAATGCCGTACTACCCGATGCCGCAGTACCAGACACGGGCTTCCGCCGCCTGGGTACGGATACCGCATATGAATATCTTCAATATCCTATCCCCCTCCTCCCCCTTCTCCACCACCCCCCAGCTGCCGGTGGACCTGAGGGAGACTCTGGCTTCTTGGTGGGCTGAGGACAAGGCTCTGCTCACCAAGGAAGTAGAGAGTCGTCTTCCGACACCGGAACCCGTTCTGGTCCCCCTTCGTCGCGGGTGAGAGACCCCCCCTCCTGTTACCAGAGGTGTCCCCTCCAGTTCCACAACAGGGGGCGACACGTTACCCCAGGAGCTCCCCAAGGGGTCCATTTCTTCCCCCGAGCAGGGAGGGGTCTTCGTCTCCTCCATCTTCCTTGGACAATTCCGATGGATGTTCAGACTTTGATGACGAACCACAAACTCCAGATAAGCCCCGGCCTAGGGCTCCTCCGGAGTCTCCTCCGGAGGATCCTTCCTTCATGGAGTTGCTAGGCAAAATCCAGTCATTACATAAGTGGAAATCTTTGGAGCCAGATCCACAGCGGCAGAAGCTAGCTGCTCATCTGGATCTGCCTGAGGTTGCTCCTACCTTGGTTCCCCCCTGGATCGAGCCTCATGCGGACCTTGTTTCCACCATCTGGAAGCAACCATCCGTCATAGCCCCCCTTCCGAGGAAGGCGGACAGGCTATATCAGGCTCTGGAGGGTGTTGAGTTTCTTACCTCACACCCCAAGGCTGACTCTGTTGTGATCAGCGCCGCCCACGGCCGTACAGCCAACCCAAAGCATTTGAGCTCGTCTCCACCCGATAAGGAATCCTGCCTTCTGCACCAGTATGGGAAGAAGGTATTCGCTTCTTCCACTCTGGGTATTAGGGCCATGAACTACGTCGCTCATATGGGGGATTACCAAAAGGCCATCCTTAGCGAGGTGGAAGCTAAATTGGACTCCCTTCCTGAGTCGCAGACCAAGCAGGAGGCGGCAGACCTGGTCTGTTCTGCTCGTTCGGCCAGTAGGCACATGCTACGCGCTACTTACGATGCAGTGGATGCTGCTGGAAGGAGCTCGGTGTTCACTGTAGGTTTGCGGCGTAATGTGTGGTTCTGAGTGTCGGGTTTGGTCCCTGAAGTGCAGTCTGCTATTCAGGACACGCCCTTCAGGGGTTCGGTGCTGTTCGGCGGTGATGTCAAGGACATCATCACCGGCCCGCGGGAGAAGGGCGCTGCTCTCAAAGAAGTTGACTCCATGTACAGAGCCCCTCAGCCTCAGCGCCGTCCCTTTCACAAGCGTGCATGGGCCAAGGCAAAACCCCAAGGAAAGTGGACCAACAAACGTCGGGCCCCTCTGGCTGCGAAGCTCCCCCCACCCAAACGAGCAGTGGGAGCTCCAGCCGCGGCGCTGCCTCACACCTCCTGACTCTTTTCCCCTCCCACAGCCTCTGGGCCTCCCAGAGGAACTGGTAGGAGGGAGGTTCTCCCTGCATCTCTCTGGTTGGGAGAAGATAACTTCAGACATTTGGGTGCTCCAACTGATAGTGGAAGAACACTCAATAGAGTTTCTTCAGAAACCTCCCAGAAAACCCCCTCCAAGGTCGTCTTACTCCCCGGAACACCTTCTTCTGGTTCGGGAAGAAATCTCTGCCGTTCTTCTGAAGGCAGCGATAAAACCTGTCCTTCCCCATCTCTGGGGGATGTTACTATTCCCATTTCATTCTGGTTTCCGAAGAAATCTGGTGACATGAGGCCAATCTTAGACCTCAGTTCCCTGAACCTGTTCGTGGAGTACAAGAGGTTCAGAATGCTCTCTCTGCAGGGTCTTCTGCCCCTCCTTCGGCCGGGACAGTGGCTGTGCGCTCTGGACATGCAGGATGCCTACCTGCATATCCCTATCCACCTGTCCCATTGCAAATACCTTCAGTTTTCTTTTCAGGGAGACCACTGCCTGTTCAAGGCCCTCCCATTTGGTCTCTCCTCGGATCCCCGAGTATTTACCAAGTGCCTTTCTGTGGTAGCGGCCCACCTGCATACCCAGGGAGTTCAGGTTTTCCCGTACCTGGACGACTGGCTCCTGGCGGCCCCATCGAGGGAGGACCTCCTGCGCTCCCTGTCCCTTACCCTGCAGGTTTTCACCAGCCTGGGTATTAGCCTGGTTGATGGTAAGTCCCATTTGATCCCATCCCAAAGACTCCAGTTTATTGGGGTGATCTTGGATACCACCTCCGGTATGGCTTCCTGCCTTTGGACAGGGTGGCCACCCTTCAGGCTCAGGCCAGCCTGTTGTCCAGCCGCAGGCAGGTCTTTGCCAGGTCAGTTCTTCGCCTCCTCGGGTTCTTGGCGGGTGCCATTCCGATGGTGCCTCGCGCTTGGCTCCACATGAGAATCTCTCAGTGGACGCTTTGGTCTCGGAGGGATCAATTGGTGAACGACCTAGATCAGGAGATCCTGGTCTCCTCTCTGATGGTTCGGTACTTGCAATGGTGGATGGTTCCGGAGAACCTTTGCTGGGGAGTTCCCTTCTGTCTTTCTCTCCCCCCCCAAACTCTGACAACAGACACCTCGGGCGAGGGGTTGGGGAGCCCACTTGGGATCTTAACGGACCCAGAGCTCTTGGTCCAGACTTGAGCAGACTCTCCACATAAACGTGCTCAAGCTAAGGGCTGTGCTGTATGCCTTACAAGCTCTGCATCTGTATCTGCTTCCCAGTCATCTGGCTGTCCAGACCGACAACATGTGCGTAGTGTGGTACATCAACAAACAGGGAGGAACTCATTCCTACCCTCTTTGCAGGCAAGCGATGCGGGTTTGGGATTGGGCAGTACTTCACAACCTTCACCTCACGGCAGTTCATGTTCCGGGGGTCAAGAACACTTTGTTGGAGCACCTCAGCCGGTCGTCCACCCAAGCTCATGAGTGGGAACTGGATCGGGGGTAGTAGACGATGTCTTCCTATGCTGGGGAACCCCTCAGGTAGATCTGTTTGCCTCTCCTCTCAACACAAAACTTCCCTGAAGGGCAGATTCGTCTATGCCTTCCCCCCGATCCCATTGATTCCGAGGGTCTTACACAAACTGTTTAGAAGGAGCTTGCATGCTCCTCATCACTCCATTTTGGCCCAGGCAAGTTTGGTTCTCTCTTCTGCAACAGTATTCAGAGGAACCTCCTCTTCCTCTGTCATGGCTCTTGTTGACCTAGGATCAGGGGACCCTGGTCCATCCAGGACTCAAATCCCTTCAGCTGCATGCGTGGCTCCTGCAGACATAGTTCAAACCCAGTTTGGGATTTCGCAGCAGGTAGCGAAGATTCTAGTGGAGGCCAGAAAGCCTTCCAATCATTCCACGTATTCCATGAAATGGAAAAGGTTCTCCATTTGGGCCTCTTCCAGAGCTTTCGAGCCATTCTCCTGGCCTGTAGGGAGACTCCTGGTTTACATGCGTCACCTCTTCGACCTGGGTCTCAGTCACTCCTCTTTGAAGGTTGACATGGCGGCTGTTTCCGCTTACCATGTTCCTTTTGGGGACTGATCCTTTGCGCAGCTAGAGGTCGCTAAGACCTTCCTTAAAGGGGTTCTTCATTTGAGACCCCTGTTCGTGCACCTGCCCCTCCTTGGGACTTGAATTTAATTCTCGAGACACTTACCCTGCCTCCTTTTCAGCCAGCAGCATCTGCAGACATAAAGTTCCTTTCCTGGAAGACTCTCTTCCTGGTGGCCATTACTTCCGTTTGACGAATTTCCGAGCTTCAGGCCTTAATGTGCAAAATCCCGTTCTTGATTTTCCACAAGGAACGTGTGGCTCTGCATACCAACCCTAAGTTTCTCCCTAAGGTGGTATCGGAAGCTACACTGAATCATTCCATGGAACTGCCTGCATTTTTTTACTCAACATTCCAATCAAGGGGAGCACCTCTTACATACTTTGGATGTTCACCGGATTCTGAATACTACACCAACAGGACAAAGGATCTCAGAAAGACTGATCAACTGTTTGTTTCTTTTCCTTGCAAAAGAGAGGGCAACCCTGTTTCTAAACAATGCCTTTCAAAATGGTTGGCTCATTGTATCACTTTCTGTTATGACAAGTATCACAAGACCTTGCCAGGTCAAGTCAGAGGTCACTCCACTAGGGGTGTAGCTGCCTTGGCTGCTTGTTTAAAGAATGTGTCGGCGACTGACATCTGTGCAGCCACAACTTGGACTTCTGTACATACCTTTACGAAACATTACAGTTTGGACATTGCCTCTCACCGTAGAGCTGGCTTCGGGTTGGCTGTTCTGCAAGGTCTTTCCTAAGACCTTCACAGCCAGAGGATCTGTGTATGAGTAGTTTCCTCCTCCCGTGAGCTTCTCTTTGTTCCAGATTGCTTGGGACTCAGTCCTGTATGTAATTACCTACTGCAAGCGCCCTCTCGAAGTAAGATAGTATAGTTACGTAAGAACTTACCATAACAGATCTTCGAGAGAGGCTCTTGCAGTAGGTAATACCTTCCCACCCTCCATCTCCCTTAGCTTTTTCAGGTCCTTTTCCAGGATGGAAATATCCGCTTCTCTCTCATCTTGCCTTTTGGCCTTTGGCGGGAAAGAACTGGAAGGCAGGCATGGGGGGACTGCCCCTTTATACTGACATCTCTTCATGTCAGTCACCTGACGTGGGGGTGGTCCCCCACCAGAGACTGCTAGCTAGAAATTTTTCTGTGAGGTCCTGATGCCTGCTGGCTTCAGTCCTATATGTAATTACCTACTGCAAGAGCCTCTCTCGAAGATCTACTGTTACGGTAAGTTCTTACATAACTGTACTTTCTCAGAGCCAGCGTCTGATGGCATGAAAGCTCTTGCACTTTATGTGCATTGTGTATGATAAATCTGGAAACGGCGTGATCTGTGACCCATCTAGGTCTACTTCTCCCCCTGATCCTGGCAGCCTGTATGATCCGGTCCCTAATCGCTGTGGATGCCGTATCCACCAGGATGGTCTGTGCTCCATCCACTTGGCTGCCGGCTCTGCGTGGGGTAACTCGATAGGTCTGAATAACCGAGCCTTGCATGTTGATGCCATAAGTCTCCGTCAACCAGTTTATCATGAAGAAAAGCAAATCCTCCCCTACCTGTACACACTGAGGGCTACCAACATCAGAATGATTGGTGTGCATGAATGTGTATAGTTACTGCATGGACAGAGGTGACAGAGCAACAGCAGTCTCTGAAATCCTTGTGTTCCCGGGGTTCTGTGCTGATTGGGCTGTACCACTACCCCAGTGAGGGAGCTCTTTACCCATATGTATAAACTTCCCATTGACAACATTGGAGTTAACAGAAAAGGAAATTACATTAAGTATGAAGGAATTTCTCCTTTACTGGAAAATGTGACTTAAAGGTTTAACATGGTGCTGCTTTAGAGGGGCTCTGGGTTACTCAAGGAAAATTAGATTTTATGTTATGCAAGTGGCCCCCTTGAAATACAGTGGAGCCCATTTAAAATAACACTCTTTGCCACAGCAAAATGTTCTTATAAACAGGCTGTTACTGTAAACAAGCTTGCATGAAATGCATTACCACTGATGGTCACTGGGTGGTGCCTGACTCCATAATATGTAAAAAGACGAAAACAGTACACTGTGTATCGGATCAGTTTACCATATAAAAAGTATTAATAAATCAGCTTTTAAAAAAACACAGTAAATCATGATTAAAAACAGAGAAGCCATTAAAAACTTTGATCAAATGCTAGACAGCGTCCCTTTTGGCAAATACAGTACTTTATCATACCCAAATTTATGCTAATACTGGTTATTTTTCATGTATATGACCCAAAAGTGAGAAAATGTTGCAAAGTATTTATTTTAATTATCCGTTCGATGTTTACATCGATGGATGGTATTGGTATATCTCTATAACTTATAGGCCAGTATCTCCACATGTGTACATGCCGGAAGCTAATGTTATACACCTTTGGAAAGATTAGGGACAGTCCTTTCCAATATTGTATGACATGAGATTCTAAGTGTTTGGCTTGTAAAGCTGCACGGTCATATCGACAATACACAAATGTAACAATTGGTGTATCAATACTTAAACACTGTATTGACATGCCACAACCATGTTGACATGCCACCAAGCTTTTATTTAATCAAGTTCCTAGTCCTAATGGTTCCAAAATTAGCCTTTTCTAAGATTTTTTTTTTCTTTGGTAACCAGGTAAGGCCCACTAGGCACAAGTGCCTATTTTCAGGGATGAGCACTGGGGATGTAAGTGACTTGCTCAGAGTCCCACAGTATGGAAGTGGAGGTTGGTGGAATCAAACCCAGATTTACTGGATGTACCAAGCTCATTTGCAGTTCGTTACTCTAACCGCTAGACTATACTGCCCCATTAGCCCATTCTAAAAATAAGTTCTTCAGATGGGGCTAACTTGGAACCATTTAGGCTAGAAACTTATTTTTTTGTTTACACGAACGCCTAGAGTAAAGTGCCATGTTGCTACAGTTTTTCTACATGTGTGAGTTTCAGAGCAGGTGACAAACTGGCAAATGGAGGTGGACAACACCTGATGTAATATTGTCCGCTACATCGGAAGAGGCTAGTAGTATTTCTCTAAGGAGAACAGCCGCCTGTTCTAATTCTTCTGGACATGTACATGACTGCTTGACCTTGGTTCCATACAGATCACCTACAGTTGAGGCGTAGTCAGGAGCTGAAGCATGGTCTCCTGTTTATGACCTCATAACTTGTTGCTGTGGAAATAACTATGATGTCAAAAAGCAGTGCATTAGGACTTAAGTTTCTGAAATCAGCCTCCACTGTAAATGAGCTGTAAGAGGAAAGATGTAGTGGACACGTCCATGTAAATACGCCTCAGTTACGAAAAACAGAATGCCTTGAACTTGGCGTTTTTTGGGGGGAGTGGTATAACAGTCTTCTGATGCTAGCAGTGATTATGTTTTGTGTTGGTGACATATTTAAGGTTACATTTTGGAAATGTACCAAATTTGGGGGTGGGGGATCTAAATTGTTTTGTGTTTCCTCTAAAGAATTTATTTTAGACTCTTGAAAGTTGGGATAAATGATTATATTGATTCTTGGATTTTTCTAAGTGTTGCCCTGGAGTTGTAGGAGAAATTGATACACCCCTATTCAGCCTTCAGTAATTTATAACAAAATAAACCCCAGCTTATATCTACTTGGGCGTGATGGCTGAAAAGTCCCATTGTTGGCCTTGTGCGACATAAATAATCCAAGAAATACTTGTGCACAGTGTGCTCAGTGAATAGTGAGCAGAGAATCCCGATGCATATCACGAGTCATGGCCTAATTATCTGTCACAAGACCTCTTCATGTCTCTGCATCCTTCATTTACTGAACTTTGCAGACCCTTTCAGGGGCACAGACTGCGATTCCAGGCCTGTGATGTCTCCCCGAAACACATTACCTGGTAATTACATGGTGTGGTGGAAGATGCTTGCTGTGCTGCAGTAGTGATATCCTTGCTGCAGCACAACTTAGAATATTGCCACACAACTGCCTTCCTCTATCCACCAACCCTCAAGTGCCCCCAACCCCCAGTTTAGTGAAAGGAAGTGAAGTGTCAGAAATGGACATGGATGCCCGTACACTATAAAAGATAATGTATGGACATCCATACACAGACAAGCTTGTGTCTTCATCTCAAGTTTTCTGTGACAGCCAGAGAACCTCTCAAGGTTCCTGGTTGCCATAGAAACCTCATGATGCAGACAGACTTCTTGTGTACGACTGCATTACATACATTATCTTCTCTCTTTATATATGCACACACGCGCGCTCACACACACACGTGTGTGTGTTTGTAAATCCGACTGCTCAGCCAGGTGTAGTCTCTCATCTTGCACTCCTCTCTGGGGAATGGAAAGATGTATCCTGAGAAGTATCATCATTGCATTTTAAGTTATGAACCTGCCTGTGAATTGCTTTGTGGGTTGGGTTTGTGCTAAAGCTGCTTTTCTTCTCTCAATTTTTTCTCTTTTGCTTACTGCCTCTCTTGTCTGTCTTGGTAAAGCTTTGGGGAAGCAAGCAACAGCCAGAGCTGGTAAAACACTGACACCCCCCCCCACCTTCCCCGCATGGCCCTAACCATGTCATCATGTATGCTGAGAAACCTGTTTGTCTTTTCTCTCTTAAAGTTTTGTTAATCCAGTCCATGTCACGTTATTTGTGCAGTGGGTCGTGGAGTAGCTGTTGATCTTTCCGTGGGACTTGCATTAATTATGAACCCCCCCAGCCCCTGTCTGTACCATGCACAATACCACAGTGTTTAGGAAACATGCAGAGTAGACACTCTGATCTTAGAACAAGCAGTGCTGATTTCTGTAGAAAACAGATTCCATTTTCCCAAGTATCTTTTGCTACCCCGTGTTGCAGCATGTAGCATAATACTTTTAAATAAATTTTGCCTTGCCTTGCCTACATGGCTATGAAATGTCAGCTAGAGGACCCATGAGGAGTGGTAGTCCAATAAACTGGTGAGAAGGTAGGAGGCAGCATGGGGGGCCTGGAAGCCATAAGTCAGTGAAACTAAAGGTGCAATTTGAAAAGGGGATGGTCAGTAAGTAGGAGGAACTGGGAACAGTGTTGCAGATGGTAGAGGCAGAAAAACATTTTCATTCACAAAAATAGAAGGGTTTGGAGGGAGCGGCACTGCTGTATGATCTAATATGTAATGTTTAGGTAAGTATGTCACAGGGGAACATGAAAAAACATGATATTTAGACACAATTTGGCTTATGTGTTGATTTTTGTTTTTGTATTTATGTTCCTTTGTTTCTTCATTACTGGGTTAATTTACCTGGAAACTGGATCCTTGTCCCCTACAGTTGATCTGCTGCTGTTTAATTCTTTGCAGAAATCATAAGCCACTGTGACACCATAACCATTCCCATAGCAACAAACTGAGATGCTACAGAGAGCATTGTCACATCATTGAAGGATGACATTGTGAAGGCAGATGAACTGTAGGGGACAAGAATCTCCTCCTGTTGTAAATTTGTATAACCTTGAACAGATTTGGTACATTTTTTTAGTTCAGCCCCCAAAGGCAGGGAAGGGATCGTAATTAGCCCGGAGGGGCTCGCTACACAATCCCTTTCCACTTCGTACAAGCCCACTCTGCTCCTATGCTGTGACGTTTTATGACGTTGGTATAGGGAGAGCGTGGGGGCATGCTTCATTCACACCTATGAAGTGTCATTTCTAAAGCAGATTTACTGTTATAAAATCAGGTTTTGTTAAAGATCAATGACAGGGTTCAGCTAACAGCTTTATTAGTTGAACACTGGCACTGATCTTTACCAAAATCTCATTTAAAATTGGCAGATCTGCTTTAGAAATGGTGCCCATAGACATGAATAGAGTGCGTCCCCCACACTCTCCCTATACTGATGTCATAAAACGGGGCAGAGTGGGCTAGTAGAAAGGAATCCTACAGTGAGCCCCTCGGGGAAGGGGGATTGCAGTTCTTTCTCTTCCTTTGGGGTGTGCTATTTCAGAAATTAAACAGCCCCACAGGAAGTTCCTTTGAGATAAGGGAGCTTCCTCTTTGACCATTTGGGGAGAAAAGAGGTTCTCTTTAAATATTGTGTTTTTCAAAGTTTTCTAAAAAGTGATAAACTTGCTTTATTTCAGATTTGGTGACGTGGGTACATGGCGGCAACAAGCAAAAATCAGCAAATTATAGAATTCACAAGGTTCCATAAATCAGCAGATACAGAGGAAAACGTCACATAATTAGCAAAATATAAAGTTCACACAATCACAAAAATAAGCAAAACACAGAGTCAATTCAAGTCAAAGTTTATTGCAGGAATAACTCATTTGAGCAGGCTCATTCACAAGGAGGCCCTGAGAGCATAAATCAGGAACCTGCAAGTATACATGGCAATGAAGAGTACATACAATCGTGGTACATAACACATACAATCGTGGTGCATAATAACAGAGTACAAGGATTCATTTTATATATATATATATATATATATACATATATATATATATATATATATATACATATGTATATAAAATATATACAAGTATTTACATAGCAGACCTTGAGTTAGCTAGCTGCCTGAGGAATACATTGCAATCTACAAAATACAGAATCCACACAATCACATATAACAGAGTAAAGCATCACATGATCAGCAAAGTACAGAATTCATACTATCACAAAAATAAGTAACAGAGTACATCACAACCAACAAAATACAAAATTTACACAGTCACATGTGAGTAAAACATCACATAATCAGCAAAATACAGAATTCACACGTCGCTTAAATCGGCAAAATACAGAATAAACCATCACACAATCAGCAAAATACATAATTGACACAATCACAAAAATCAGCAAAATACAGAGTAAAACATCACGTATCAGCAAAATGCAGAATTCACACAAGCACATCAATAAACAAATATAGAGTTAAACATCACAGTCCAGCAAATACAAAATTCACCAGAAATATAAATGTGCCATGGCTCAGTGTGGTTCCTGACTGCCCAAAATGAGGGTGCGTCAGGAAAGGGCTGGTGGGGTGTTAAGGGCAGGAAGCTAGATCTCATAATAATAATAAATAATAAAAAAAAAGTAAAGGTGTGCTCAAGGATGAGGGGGCACAAGATGAAACTGGAGGGAGGGAGATTCAGAGGGAATGTGAGAAAGTACTTCTTCACAGAAAGGGTGGTGGACAAGTGGAACAACCTGCCAGCAGAGGTGTTGGTGGCAGAAACGGTTACAGGTCTTACACATGCTTGGGATAGGCATAGAGGATTGCTGGTAGTCGGGGGTACAACCTAATGCCAGCAGTGCATGATAGAGTGCGATTGTTATTGGTAATAGAGCAAACTAGGTGGGCTGAAGGCCCTCATCTGCTGGGGTCCAATTCTAGAAGGGCTGGAACAAGTCACGCCAAATGCGACTTGTGCCAAAAGCCGTTGCGCCAAGGACCCTACGCCTGATTATCGGGCAGAGTTCCCGCAGCTAAGTCCCATGACTTGCGCCAACCTGAATGGTACGCCAAATGGAGGGCGTATCCTTACAGGTTGCCGTAAGCCTGCAGCAATGTCGGCACACGCACTCTCCCCCCCCCCCATGCCCCAATCCTGTGAAATGTGTGATAAAAGGGCTCCATAAATACTTTGAAAAGAGCTGTTTTTCCAAGTTTAAAGCACTTTTTTGCTCACCAGAATTATGTTTTACTCATGTAACTTTAGAAAATGGTGAGTACATTTACTCTTGAATACTGACATGATCTGGAGCACTGGGAAGCGAGACTAACAAAGGCTAACAATTATTGTACTTTGTTATACAGTTGCAGTCATTGTACTCAGAAGGGAGGGGGGGGATAGGTTAGGTAGGGAAATCTCTCTAAATTTATACAGCATATTTTTGATCCCCGCTTACGAGTCCGGGAAAGTAGGCGAACCTGACGAAAATCCCTAACAACCTTAGATTACCATGTTACTATGGTACTATGTTAATTCAAACAACATGAAGTCTTGCTGTATTCTGACAGTTGCAGTGATTCCCAACCTTTGAACTGCCCCAGAAAACTAAGTGTTAAGTTTCCATGCAGGGCATGGAACACTGAGCTCAAGCTCGGTTGAAGTCTCTGTCTGGAGTGTTTTGAACCTAAACAGTCAGATTCTTTGTTCCGCCTCACTGAATGGTCGCTCCGGAGATTTCTTCTTCAGCTCGGTTCGAAGTCGGTTAAAGTTTTAAGTTTTTCGTCGGTTTAAACCGAAAAAAAAGTATCCGCATAGTCGGTTCAGTCTCTGTCTGTGGTGCCGTGAGTACTAGATAGGAATTGTTATACTTTTCTGTGTGGAGCTTGTAAAAGTGTGGTCGGTTCAGCTGAACCGACCATTTGATTGTGATTTTTGCTATATTTAGTGTGTGGTTACTGGTTCTTATCGGTTCTTAAAAAAACGTGTTTTAACCGTTTTTTTCCAATACTCGTCACACGGTTAGGAACTGATAAGGGAGTCTTGCCTGGCGGTTGCCGAAAAAAGGGTAAGTTTGGTTAGATTGGCCATGTCTAAGAAACCCAAGAAAAAAAACAGGCCCACTGGGTTTCAACACTGCAGTGAGTGTGGGGAGGTCTTTGCCAAGGCCGATCCCCACACCATCTGTGTTTGTCTGGGGTTTGACCACCTCGATTTAGACTGCCAAATATGTAAAGATTTTCCCAAATCTGCCCTCGAGAAGAGATTAGGTAGACTGAGGGAAAAGGAGGCCGAGAAGTCTGCTGACCCGGATGGCCAGCCCGGTTCGGTTTCGACTGAACCAGAAGGAGTGCCCTCTGACCAGGGCGATACTTCTTCGGGCAAAAGGAGAGCCAATTCCGAGGGATCGGTTCTGACAAAAAGAAGGCGCAAAGATAAATCGACCGGTTCGGATCCAGAGTTTCATGTTCCGACCGCCGAAGAGATAGCCAGGGCAATTCAAATTGTGGAATCGCTCCGTCCGGTTCAGACTGATCCGGCTCCTTCTGGCAGGGGTTTGGTTTGGTTGGTTCCCCCAGTTCAAGAGTATACCCTGGAAGAATTTTATGAACTGGAGTTTGAAGAGGAAGGGGAATTTGAGGATTCTGATGCAAGTGAAGGTTTGGATGTGCCTGTGGAACCGGACATCTCCCCTGACAGACCATCAGGTGTTTCCCCTCCTAGGCTTTCTGAGTCCCCTTCCCATTTTATGTTTTACAGGAAAGTGGCTGAAACCCTCCAGCTTCCTATGGAAGAGGCTGTGGAAGATCAAGAAGAGTCTGATTATGTAGAAATGATGGATATCCCAGAGTCCAGGAGACTGTCTATTCCCCTCCATAAAATATTTGTGAAACAGACACAAAAAATCTTAGTCTCCTAACACTATACCTCCTGTAGATAAAAGAATGGACAAGAGGTATACACTTTGAGGCTCGGACACAGAGTTCTTATATCAGCAATGCAGCCATGTTCGGGTAGTGCAGGCTGCTGCCTGTGACAAGGCAAATATTCCCTTGGCTTCACACCCCCCTGACAAGGACTCCAGGAAGATTGATGCCATGGCAAAGAAGCAGTACATGGCATCTTCTTTGGGACGCAGGGCAGGCGAATTACATGGTTTCCATACAGCCAGGTACCAGAAGTCCAGGTGGGACACTGTACTGGCACTGGCTAAACAGGCCTCCCCCCAGCTAGCCAAGGAGCTGGAGGCGGTGGCTGCAGATGGGATTGAGGCATCTAAGGTTCAGTTTCATGCTGCTGTGGACTCTAATGATGTGTCATCAAGAGTCATGGCTACATTTGTGGCTCTTCGGAGGATGGCTTGACTCAGATGTACTAGCTTCTCGCAGGACACCCAGGCTAAGGCTATGGATTTTCCTGTAGTGGGTAATTCTCTGTTTGGGGAGCAGACAATTACATGAAGAAAATGGATGAGTACAGGACCACTTACAGGAGTGCTCAGGCCAAGGAAAGGCAGGCAACTCCTCAAAGGCAGCAGTCTAGGGGCAGGGGCAGGCCTTTTCAAAGGCCTTTTTACCAAGCACAGGCCTCTTCTTCCTTTTCGCAGAGGGGGTTCTTCAGAGGGAGAGGCAGAAGGGGGGATGAGCGGGCCTGCATCCACCCCTCAGCCTAAAGCCCCTGCCAAGGTCGACTCTCCTATTCCAGTAGGGGGCAGGCTGGCTTACTTTGTCCAGGACTGGACATCTATTACAACAGACAAGTGGGTCCTGGAAGTAGTAAGCCAGGGACTGGTTCTCGGCTTCAAAAAATTTGCAAAGTTGAGAGCCAGATCTTTTCCACCTGCAAATCTTTCAGAGACCCTTGCCCTAGAGGCAGAGGTTTCTTCTCTCCTAGCTTTAAGAGCTATATAGAGAGAGGGTACCTACCCTACACTGGGGCAAAGGACTGTACTCCAGGTACTTCCTGACCCCCAGAAAAACAGGGGATTGTCGACCCATCCTAGACCTCGGATATCTGAACAAACATCTTTTAAAACCAAAGTTCAAGATGGTAACTCTGGGAATAATCCTTCCCTCTCTAAGGCCAGGGGATTGGTTAGCCTCCCTGGACCTCAAAGATGCCTACTTTCACATTCTCATCAGGTGCTCCCACAGAAAGTACCTCAGGTTCGAGTTGCCCTCAGGCCATTATCAGTTCAGAGCAGTGCCCTTTGGCCTAACCTCAGCTCCAAGGGTTTTCACACAGTGCCTGGCAGTAGTAGTTTCCTTTCTAAGAAGGCAAAATATTTCCATTTTTCCTTATCTGGACAATTGGTTATTAGTGGGTCAGTCGCCAGACCAAGTCAAGTCTCACCTGCAAGTGACCCAGCAAGTGCTCACTTCCCTAGGATTTCTTCTTAACCTTCCCAAGTCGGTTCTCGAACCAGTCCAGCTCCTTACATTTATAGGGGCAGAACTGGACACACTCAGAGCAAGAGCCTTTCTTCCTCTAGAAAGGGCAAGGGCTCTTATGGAACTAGCTTCTTCCTTCAGCCTTCAGGTATCTCGACCAGCAAGGCATTTCCTCCAGCTCTGGGGCCACATGGCAGCTTCAACAGCAGTGGTCCAAGGGGCAAGATTCCAGATGAGGGATATTCAGTTCCACCTGAGAGCTGACTGGTCTCAGAGAAAGGACTCCCTTACCAAACTGATTCCAGTGACTCCGACCTTGATCCAGGCCCTCCAATGGTGGCAGGATCAGGACAATTTAAGGCAAGGTGTTCCTTTTGTTGCTCAGTGGTCCTTACCATGGATGCTTCTCTTCTGGGTTGGGGAGCCCACCTGGGGTCCCTCACTGCCCAGGGCCTGTGGTCTCCCCAAGAATCCCTTCTTCACATCAATCTTCTAGCGCTCACGGCAGTTTTTCTAGCTCTAAAAGCGTTCTCTCAGTCAGTTCAGAACAAGGTGGTTCAAGTCAGAACAGACAACACTACCACCATGTGGTACATCAACAAGCAGGGAGGCACTCGGTCCACGGCCTTGTGCACAGAAGCCATGAAGTTGTGGTCCCTAGCTTATTCCCTGCAAGCCTCCCTTGTAGCAGTTCACCTTCCAGGCAAGGACAGTGTGTTAGCAGATGCACTGAGCAGGATTTCTCAGGGCCATCACGAATGGTCCCTGGACCCTCAGGTGTTGAAAGTGATTTTTTCAAGGTGGGGCACTCCAGAGATAGATCTCTTTGCAGCTCTACAATCACCAACTTCCTCTCTTTTGTTGCAGACCTCCAGTCTTGGGCTCAGTCCCCCTGGATGCCCTGATTCTGAATTGGGAAGGGAAGTTTCTGTATGCCTTTTCTCCCCTTCCCACTCCTGTTCAAAGTTTTAGTCAAAATAAGGTCTCAGCCTTGCAAGGTGATTCTGGTTGCTCCAGATTGGGCTAGACAGCCCTGGTACCCTCTGTTGCTGTCCCTGGCAGTCCATCTCCCCCTGTCTCTTCCCAGGAATTGCAGCCTGTTAACATCCTCTTGGGGAGGATTTGGTACCCCAATCTTCAGTCCCTCAATCTCAAGGCATGGCTCTTGAAGAGTTAGAGTTTGCAGACCTGCATCTTTCCCAAGGGGTTCTGGACATCCTCAAGGCTTCTTGAAAGTCCTCCATCAGAAAGACTTACAACTCCAAATGGAAAAGATTCGGCATTTGGTGTTCTCAGAAGGATATTTCTCCAGACACTGCTGAATTGCCTACTGTTCTGGATTATATTGTCCATCTTAATGACCTAGGCCTCAAACCAGCTACTCTCAAGGTACATTTGTCAGCTGTTTTCGCATTTTTGTCTGTGGGGAAGCCTTCCTCACTATCTTCCCATCCTGTTGTAAATTTTTTAAAGGATTGTTTCACACCAATCCCCCCTTTAGAGACCCTGCCCCGCCTGGGATTTGAATGTTTGTATTGCTCAGCTCATGCAACCCCTCTTTTAGCCTATGTCTTCAGCAGAGCTTAAGTACTTGACTTGGAAAACTGTGTTCTTGGTAGCCATTACCTCTGCCAGGCGTATCAGTGAATTGCAAGCCCTGTCAGTGGAACCTGATTTTATCTCCTTTCATAGGGATAAAGTGGTCCTTAGAACAAATAGAAGGTTCTTGCCCAGAGTGGTTTCAGACTTTCATTTAAACCAGTCCATGTCTGTCCCTGTTTTCTTCACTGAGCATTCTTCCTCAAGAGAGAGGAGGCTACACAGTTTAGATGTCAAAAGAGCCCTTAGTTACTACATAGAGCATACCAAGGGTCACAGGTTTGACTCCCTCCAGTTGTTCCTCACTTATGGAGAAGTGGGAAAGGGCAAACCTGCCACCAAACGATCTAGTGCCAGGTGGATTGTGTCTTGTATACAATTCTGCTATGAAAAACTGGGAAAAACTCCACCCTCAGGCCTGAAGGCTCATTCCACAAGAGGTACAGCTGCTTCCCTGGCTGCGGCCAGGGATATTCCTCTCCTAGAAATTTGTCAAGCAGCCACCTGGAAAACAGTCCATACCTTTACCATGCATTACTCTCTGGATATCCAGGCTAGGAGTGATGCTCAGTTTGGCACAGCAGTACTTCAGAGCTTATTCCCAAAGTAGGTTCTGTCCCTCCTCCTTGGAGGTACTGCTTGGTGGTCTGCAATTGTCAGAATACAGCAAGACTTCATGTTGTTTGAAGAAAAAATTACTCACCTTAGTAATTGTATTTCTTTTAATGGAGTCTTGCTGTATTCTGACCTTCCTCCCTGCCTCCCCTCTCAGAACCTGTTTTTGGGAAGTGGGTAGGCAGGTGCAGTGTTGCACCCCAGGGGTGTATTTGCTGGCATCCTCCTCCCTTTTTCTTTGGGTGCTTATTTGTTAGTGTTATTCTTTAAGTACATTGGGTTTAATTTTTGGGTTTCCTGACTTGTCTTTCTTGGGAATCCGAAACTTTTCAGCCAGTTGGCTAGTAGAATTTTTACAATTTCTACATAGAATTTTTAGTTTAGTTGGGCTCGTAGGAATCTGACGGTTTAGGTTCAAAACACTTCAGACAGACTTCAACCGAGCTCAAGCTCAGCATTCCATGCCCTGCATGGAAACTTAACCCTTAGTTCTCCGGGGCAGTTCAAAGGTTGGGAATCACTGCAATTGTCAGAATACAGCAAGACTCCATTAGAAGAAATATAATTACTAAGGTGAGTAATTTTTTCTTATTGGACATCGAGGTTTGGGAGATTTAGATCAGTGTGGGAAATTAGAAATGGTTCAATGAAATTAAGGGAAAACGTATCAACATTGGATGAAACTGAAGGAATTAATGCTGACTCTGTAAAATAAATATTTAAAAATACATTTACTACGTGATAGACCCGTAAGGTTACAGAAAGAGCAAGGACAAAATTAAGAGCAAAGGAAGAAGCTTGCCAAGCACTAAGGGTGGAGGATGGTAAGTGTAGAGTACAAACACAGGCCAAAGGAGTATTACAGGAGTATTGTATCAGAGAAAAGTAGCAGGATGCAGAACAGAGGATTGCAACAAGATCTAGGGATCATAAAAATGTTGTCACTTTTGTCAACAAGAAATGTGCACATATGACAGTGGGAGCAATACTGGTGAGATAATAGGAATTTATTTGTGAGAATTCGATAAGCCACTTAGTCCAGGAGTCCTTTAAAATGGTTTCCTTGCAGAAATGCAAGTGAAAGCAGGGTCTGAATTATACAGTATAACATGAGACAAAGTTTCATCACAGTTACATTTCACATGCACTTCACATAAAGAGATGGGCTTCAACACACAAACCATACAGTGCAGTTTACTACAGTAGTCTGCCCGTCCGAGGTACCGACCATGGCCTAGGACCCATGGCATCCATATACTTACTCAGCCAGAGCATGGTCTAGGTTAACGAGCAATGCAGATGATGCCAGCAGCTTGTGGGGCAAAACATAAAAAGCCAGAGAATGGACGCAAGCCAGTAGATAGGTTATTTAGAGTCAAAGGACTGGCATAAGAGAAGCAGTCAATATCTGCTCTGGTTTTCTTTTTTCTTTTGGTTTCATTTGGGCGATAAGATAGTCATGTCCCACAGGAGATCTGAGCCCATTCTGTACTGGTCTAGACTCCAACAGGATTAGGATGTATTCTGGCACCTTTCTTATAGTGCATTTATAACTGAAATGTAGAAGATGGAGTCATTTACGGTCATGTAGGTCCGGCCAGTTCAGTTTTTCTATAGAGTGTGCAGTGGTGGCTATCATAGGGTGCAGTTAGTACAAACTGAGCAAGACTGTTAAGAATAGTTAGCCTATTTAGGACTGACTTGTTGGCCTCATCGTATAGGAAGTCCCCATAGTCCAGTAAGGGAGTTGTCATTGCGCTTACTGTGTGCAGACTTGTAGGGGTTAAAAAGCAGTCCATATTCTTGAACACTCCACCACCTTTTGGGCATTTTTTTGTCAGGTTTTTAACATGTAGGATCTTCATCTAGGCTGTCTCTTCCATTGGGCCACATCTTTGGAACTGTAAGCCATCTGCATCAGAACCACTGGGATGCTTTTTCTAGCCGTGGTGCCACGTACAATGTCGCAGCCGATAAAACATGGGTGGCCTCATCATTTCTGAGTTCTTTCCTCCACCAATTACTCGTCAGACCTGCAGAGAAACACGTTGGTGTTTGACTCTCATTTTTCTATAACTTGTTTAAATGAATATTGTTATTTTATGTCGCAGTTGAACCTTTATTTAGGTTTTGTACTCGTGGCTACAAGATCTATAAGGACGATGCTTGCGTGGTTTGTGTATGCTGTTTGGGGTTGTCCCACAATGTGAGACCCTGTGATATCTTTCAGGGATTTAACTAGGCCACAAGGAAATGCCGAAAGAAGGCTCTAGAAACCTTCATTGTCAAGAAGACCATGTAAGCAACTGCCAAGGCTATGGCCTCCAAGCCAGCTTTTCCCTCTCGATGGCTGCCACTGGGAAGCTTCCCTGGCATTCAGTGACACTCTTGCTGACATAGCCATCAAGGTCTAAATACAAGAAAAAAGACAAATCATCAAAATCCTCATCTTCCAGGCACCACCACAAGCATAAGGATAAGGCTCTTGCTTCCCCAGTGAAGTCGCAGTCTCTCCCAGCCATCCAAGAGACACCAAGGTTGGGGTCTGGCTTCTTCCTACCATACCTGCTGTGGACGGTTAGCGACCCCCATCAACGGGTTCTGTACCCGTCGATGACAGTAGTCCCAGCCCCCCTTACAGGGTACCATCGACTCCCAGGTTGTGTTGGCAATGGTCTCTGACCAGGAGAGACACTAAGCTGAAAGCTTGTTTACAGGTGTGACCTTGGGAGCACAAGGAAGTTGAGTGACTTGCTCAGGGTCAGACAGTATGCAAATGGGAGCTTTGGGATTCAAACCCACTTCCTAAAGCCAATTGTTACTATTGCGTCTGCTGATGATAACGGCTGTACCATTGAAAGAGCTTACTCCGTCTGCACGCTCTTCAAGGGATTCACAGTGCACATCTGTTATTCTTTCCAGGTACTACCATTGTTGCCAGCAGTTCGTGTACCCCCATTATCTTTCCAGATGACTAATATAATCCTGATTTCCTTAACATGGAGGAGGAAAGGGAATATGATCCCTTTGATGGTGGCCGAGCCTATGGTTCCACCCTCTCCTCATGTGGCAAAGGCTCAGTGATTTATATGCCCAGGTCTCCACCTGAGGATGCCTCTTTGCAGGCATTGATAAGACATATACAAAGTGCAATAGGCTTTGCTGCCGAGGAGGAGGATTCCACCAAGAGAAACTTGGAGTTTTTAGAGATCCCTACTACCACATTCATTGTCATACCTTCAGTATATCCTGCCCTAGAGGATGCTGCTTTCACTGCCTGGCACAGGCTGAATACCATGCCTGCAGTGTCCTGAAAGGCTGATGAGCAGTACCCTGCTCTGCCTTCTAAGCCTTATTGTGCCTGACAGCCTGAGACTGATTCTGTGCTCATCATGGCTGCTTATGATCGTTCAAGGGTGCCTAGACATACAAACTTCTTGCCTCCTGATAAAGAATCGAGGAGGTTGGGTGTTATGGGCAAAATAACTCTTTCATCTGCATCATTAAGCCGCAGAATAGCTAACTTCCAGGCCTGTAATTAAATATCAGAATAGCCTGTGGAAATCTGCCATGTCTTGCCTGATAGCCCTGCCAAGGTTGATCTGCTTAAAACTCATTGTACTCGGTAGCTCCATTTGGAGGCCGAACCATCCATTGCTTAACCTGTTATAAAATGGTCGTCCAGGGTACAGTGAGTTAATGCTGCTTCAGCTGGTATTGACACTGGTAAGTAACTGTTGCATTCTGCACATGTTGCCTCCAGTGCCTCTGGTGTTTGCCTTCAAAGATTCTCATGGCTGCGTGTGGCTGGTTTGCCACTGATGCACAGTGCTTAATGCCCTTTTAAGGGAGTTTAGACTGTTTGGGAGTGATGTTGAAAATGGTCTATGTGAGCTTCAATCCACCAAGATGACACTAAAGTCACTTAAATCCCTGATCTTTCAACCCGCTAGGGGACATGGTAGGTGTTCTTTTCGCAGGCCTGGAGCCCGTGGTGGATGTGCCTTCCATCAGCAGCCTTGTGCTCATGGTGGAGGTCGATTTCCGAGTCACAGCAGCCCTGCTACCTCCGGCACCTTTGGATTCCGCACCTCCTCCCCTCCATTGCTACCTCTGGGGGTGCAGGTTGGGGGATGGAACCCCCTTCGTCTACCAAAGTAGAGTGAGAGCACCACAGACAAGTGGATACAGGAAATAGTAGAAAGGGGGCATGCACTGAAATTGCTGTATACCCCACCAGTTCATCCACCACCCCCTGTCATAGTCTCCAGGGCCACTTTTCCCTCGTGCTGACAGAGGTTCAGTCACTCATACAAAAGTGTGCTATCAAACCAGTATCCTATCAATAGAGAAACAATGGATTCTATTCCTGTTACGTCCTGTTCCCCAATTGGACAGGAGATGTGTCCTGTATTGGACCTAAGAGACTTGAACCTGTTCATCGAATACAAAAAGTTTAAAATGGTGTCTCTATGGGGGAATTGGCTGTCTGCGGTGGATATGAAGGATGCATACTTTCATATCAAGATTCGCAAAAGCCACAGGCAGTACTTTTGCTTCATGCTGGAGGGCAGCCATTATTTGTTCTGAGTCTTGACCTTTGGGTTATCCATTACACTGTGAGTACTGTATTTAGCAAATGCTTAGCAGTTGTGGCAGTAGCTCTCTGGAGGAAAGCGCTTTATGTCTTCCACAGTTTGGATGACTGCGTACTCAAAGCATCATCCAGAGAAGCAATCCTGTACACACTGTCCAGGATGTGACAGTTCCAATAATTGAGGGTCACTCTGAAGTTCCAAAATCTGACCTAGTTACTTGTCAGCACTTCAGTATATTGGGCCAGTGCCGAACACAGCATTGTGCAGGACCTTTCTGCCTGCAGACAGGGCAGAGGCCCTTGCTGCCTAGGTTTAGAAGATGCCCAGAAGCCATTATGTCTCAGCCCTGACGATGTTACGTTGGCTGGTACTGATGGCTGTGGCCATCATTACGGTCCCATTTGCCTGCCTCCATGTGCGCATTCTGCATTGGACTCTTCAAGTGCAGTGGAACCAGCTGACAGATGAGCTGTAACAAATGGTTCTCATCACGTCATCTCTCTGCCATGCTCCGGTGTGGTGGATGGACTGCCAGAATCTGTTACACAGTGATAACCTGGCTCCTTGGCAGATCATGGCAACAGATGCCTCAGGGTCCAATTGGGGTGCCCATTTCGGGACATTCCAGACTCCTTGCTCGTGGAACCAGCCTGGAGTCTGATCTCTGTATCAGTGTTCTGGAGAAGCAGGCTGTTCTACTTGGCCTGTAGGCATTTCAGACTCATTTCAGCCCTGGTTTCCTTGCTGATTCGGACAGACTGTGTTTGTATCATACACTACATAATCAAACAAGGGAGCACTCATTCTTATCCTCTATGCAGAGAGGCGATGAGAGTATGGTAGTGGGCCATGTCTTATGGTCTTCAGATTTCAGCAGTGTTTCTCCCAGGTGTACAAAACATCTTGGCAGACAAGCTAAGTTGGTCTCAGTTCCTAGTGCGCAAATGTGAGCTGCTGACCTCAGTGGTAAATAACCACTTCGCAAGATAGGATCATCCAGAGTTGGAACTTGTGTCCCCACACAGTGCAAAACTGCTTCATTTTTTGCTTGCTTGCTCCAGGGTTTCTGGTGAGACACCTTGTTCCTCTGTTGGAAAGGGAAGTTCCTTTACGTCTTTCCTCTGATCCCTCTTATTTAGAAGGTTATGCCCAAGCTGTAGGGGGAGCATGCCACTTTGATACTGGTCACTCCCTTCTGGCCTCTCCAGATTTGGCTCCCACTTCTGTAGCACTTAGCAGTGGAGCTTCCAGTTTTGATCCTTCTGTGTCTGCTGTCCCAGAATCATATGTCCCTTGTCTTTCTAGACCTGTAGTCCCTGCATCTGCATGCTTGGCTCCTGAAGACATACCATGGCTTGGAGTTTCACCCTTGGCAACTGATGTCTTGCTTGCGGCTAGAAAGCCGTGTACCAGACACACTTACTCTTCTGAAATGGAAGTGCTTTTCAGTATGGTGTGATTCCCATTTTGTGGACCCATTTACAGTATCTTCCTGTGATTACTGGACTACCTTCTGTCCCTTTCTAACTCCAGTCTCCAGTACTCCTCTATTAAGCTGCATTTGGCTGCTGTTTCAGCTTTTCATGCCCCTGTTGAAGGGCGTACGGTGGCATAGCTTACAGTGCCCATTACATTTCTTAAGGGCATTCTGCACATGCATTCCCCGATTTGTAAACTGGTGTTGCCTTGGGACCTTAATTTCAACCTTGAGAAATTGACTCTCGCTCCATTTGCACTTGCTGTGACCTGTGAGATGCATTTCCCTTCATGGAAGCATGGTTTATCATCGCCATGACTTCTTGTAGAATTTCTGAGCATCAGGCTTTTGTAGATGAGCCTCCTTATTTGATTTTTGAAACAAGGACAAGGGTGTCTTGCAATTCTCGATTCTTACCTAAGGTGGTCTCTTGATTTCACACTGAATCAGGTCGTATACCTTCCTGTTTATTATCCTGAGCACGCTACAAGGGTGAGGCATTGCTCCATTCACTTGATGTGCATAGCACACTACATTTTTACCTTGCTCGCATGGAGGACTGCATAAAGTCCTCTCAGGTTTTTGTTTTGTTCACCCCTGGTAAAGATGGACCCCTGTGGCTAAAACAGTGCCTGTCGAAATGGCTGACCCAGCTGTATTACATTTTGTTATGGAAAGTACGGTAAGGAACTCCTTGGTGCTGTCTGCGGCCACTCTTCCTGTGGTATGAACACTTCTGTTGCCTGCTTTCAGAATGTTTCTGCAGCTGATGTGGGCTGTTGCCAGATGGAGCACTGTGCGTACTTTCACTTATCATTACAGTCTGGACATTGTCTCACGCAGATGTGCTAATTTTGTTCTTGCAGTACTGCAGGACCTCCTGTCATGATGTCATATCGGATTTTGACATCTTTCCTGGGTACTTTGTGGAACCATTCCCAAGTGGTACAATGGTGTAGCCCAGTGGAGGCGATATCCTCAACAGAGATGGTACAGTTACTTACTGTAGTAGTAGTAGATCTTTGAGAGAATCTTTTCCATTGGGTCACAGAGTACCTTCTCTTCTTCCCCCTTACTGAGGTATAAGCATGTGGATTTGCCCACTGCCTCATAGGAGGTGTCTTTGTGTGCCTTATGTCTGTTGTGTCTTCCAGTCCAGTGCATCTGTTTGTGTGCCTGGTCCTGGTTTGGTCTCCTGGTTCCTCCTGGTAAGATACACTCCAAGTTTGTCACTGGTGGGAAACTGAGGATTGATGGGGCTGCCCACATTTTATAGGCAGTAATGTCATACGTCATCGTAAGCGGCTCCTGGCTAGCAGACGTTTCCAAGTGATCCAGATGCCAGCTGCTTTAATCCAGGCGGAGTTCTTCTTTTGTGGTTTAGAGAAGGTGATAAAGTATGAGGGTGCATTCCCTGCTCTAACTTCTTTGATATCGCAGCTGGGCATGTCTGTTGCATAATTCCAGGAATTCTCATTTAAAGAATTGCCAGGCAGCATCCATGTAAAGGATGAAGGGAAGCCTGTCCCATTCAGTGGGTTATAAGTTGGGCATGAACCTGGGTAGTCAAACTGTGTAGGATCTAAATGTTATTGTTTTTGTGTGGCCTTGTAGTTTCATCTTCCCTGACACAAAAGGTCAGCTGGTGATTACCAAGTCTAGAGGATATCAGTGAGCAATTTGATTAGGTCTAGATGTGAAAATTAGATCCAGCCCAGTGGCGGAAGCCAGCCGATTCATATTGATTATTGTAGGTTCCCCACTTGACTGTACCAGACCCAGATTAGAAGTCTGCGTCCAGTGCATGGTGACTAGTGTGGGCCACCTTATATTCAGATCACCCATTATAAGTATGGTAGTTTGAAGCCAGTCCTACAGCAGGTTAAGCTCAGACAGTTTGCATTTGGGGATGGGGTGGATGTGGTAACAGCTAGCAAAAGAGGATACATTTTGTGAAAGGAAGAAGCAGTTTGAGTGCCAGCCGCTCCAGGTCCTGACACTAGGGTGGCAGTCTTGTTCACCTTGATGTTATTGTGACAAAAAGTTGAGACTCCTCCCGTTTTACCTCTGTCATAGCACCAGTTAGTGTAATCAGGGTTAGCAGTAAGGCAGTACAGTATCCTTTTGTTCAGGCTAAACTCTGTTACAATAACAACGCTAGGACTATAGTCAAAGATCCACTCTCTGGTTGCATCGTGTTTTGGCATGATGCTGCATGTACTGGCACCCAGATCCTACACCCTTGGACCTGAGATTATTGGCATCATAGGTGGGAGTTTGAGCCTGGGTTAGGATGGATGTCTCCGCATTGTAAGAGTAAATGGCAGAACTTCATTTTCTTGACCACGTTTCTTTATGTAGACATGGGGAAGGAGGGAGGTCAAATATACAATAGTGGCTAGATGTTGTAGGAGGTTTGAGTTGATGAGATCCATTACATGATTATGCCTTGTAGCTCCCGTTAAGATGATTGATGATACAAGGGTAACACTCAGTTGGAAATAATGATACAAAGGAAACAGACAATTGGACTACTGTCACGAAGCGCATTTTTATTTCATTAAGCACAATTCACAAACTGTACATCACAAAAAAAACAAAATCTTCAGTACAAGTGAAAAAAATTATAAAATGGGAATATAACCAATACAGAATAATAGCAATTAAACCAGTAAGTTTGAAAAACACTGCAGATGCTGAGAACACTGGGAGATGTGCAGACATAGGTGTGCAAATAATACAGGACAGATGCAGAACAAGCTTCTCTCCGGAATAAAACATAAAGCACCCACCACCTCCAGTATTCTGCTTCTTTCTCTAGAGTAAAAATACCCCCCACCAACCCATGGAGAATTCCAAAGACAGAAAAAACACGCTTCTGAAGCCAGCATAAATTTAATTTGGGGCCAGTAATAAACTTGCATCAGAAGAACAAAATGATCAGGAGGGTACATGAATTGGGGGTGGGGTGTAGAGATTACAGACAGAGTAGAAATGGTGGATAAAAATGTGTGATGCATGGACAGATGTAAGACATCTCTAAAGGTGCTGGCCAGATGAACTGCAGTTCAGAGAACTCGAGTTGGTGAAGGAATTAACAGGTCTAGTAGTGTACATAGTCAGTCATGGGAAGGAAAAGTTCCGCAGGACTGATGGTATGCCATGGGGGGCAGTTCTCAAGATGGGAAATTAGGGAGACATTGGTAATTATGAATAAGTGAGCCTGATGCCTGTGGTAGGGAAGATCCTGAACCTACAATAAGAGAGAAGATTGTGGACCGCCTACAGTAGGAAAATCTAACCGATAAATGCCAACATGGGTTTACACTAGGGGGAGTTCGTGTTTGACTAAACTATTGAGCTGTTTGGAGCCAGAGAACTATAATGTGGACATGGGAGAACCGGCTGAGCATTGTGTATCTCAATCTCCAGAAGTACCACATTTAATATGGTACCACATTTGGAACTGGCTTGGAAATTGGAGGAGTGGTTTGCTATGTGGGCAGCAGGTATGGTGGTCATTGGAAGAAGTCCCTATCTGGTGGAAAATAAACAGAGTTTTTTAGGGTTGGGGGGGTACCTCTTAACACAGGGAACATTAAAAAAAAAAAAAAATGCCTGATGAATCTGTAAGGATTAAGCCATGAGAAAGGATGGGTCTGCTGTTGAATTAATCCATGGTTTGGGGGGGGGGGTGCCTTCAATGGTCCAACCATGGATTAATTCCACAGTAGACGCATCCTTTTCAGTGGCTTAATCCTCTTGTAACATGGCAATGATTGTATGACTAATATTCTCTGAATTAATGAGAACAGACAGACTGATTTAGTTTTGGAATGCTTTATGCCGAGCTGTTAAACGCAGTACAAAACAATTGGAACACACCTATTGGAAATATCATGTCTGCTATTTAACGTTTGCAAAAATAGCTTTCATTATAAGTTTTAAACTTTCTAACATTGAAAAGTTTTAAAATATGTTTCGAAAACTTGCAGTTAATTTTCTACGTTAGGTTATTTGATTTTCATCTAGGTGTATTACAAGATATGGGTTGCGCTGCATGATGGGACCATGCTAGGGTAGATCTTCATTCCTGCAGTTCCCTTGGCAGGCCAACAGGTGGCTGTGAACCAACGCTAGCAGCACAGCACTGTTTTACACCCATTTTAGATCAATTTCCAAATGTACTGAATTGAGCCAATCTGAAAAAACTTTCATAGACCAAGTACCTATTTTTGAGAGTATTAACTTCACTTTTTTTGTTCCTCTCTAAATTATCTAGCTCAGCAAGAGATAGAACAACATGCTTACTGCTCTCACCTTTCAAATACTTGTTTTGACTAGCATTGTTAGTCTCTTTCTTTGATTTCCTTTTGTTTTTCTCACTTTATTTTTCTTTTCACTCATAGAAGCAGCCTCTTTCTTTGATCTTGCTTTATCTCACTGTCTTTGTTACTTTTACTTTCAAGCAACATGAAGTCTTGCTATATTATGACAATTGCAGTTTGTCCCACCATTAGAACTGCTCCGGAGGTGAAAGAGTTAACTACCATTCTAAGAATGGAGTTTAGAGCGCGAGCTCGGTTAGAGAAGCTCTGTCTGGATAATTTCAAACTGAAACTGTCAGATTCTTTACTCCGCCTCACTGAACAGTCGCCCGGAGATTTCTCCTACTGCTCGGTTCATTTCTCGTTTAAACAGTATTTTCTCGGTTAAATTCAACCGCGAGTATTATTATTTTAACCGCAAACCGATCGGTTCAAGCTCTGTCTGTGGTATTGTAAGTAATAGACAGGTTTTTATTTCTGTGTGGAACTTTTAAATGTTTATCGGTTCGGTTCGAACCGATCAGGTTGGTTAAACCTTTAAAGTATAAGCATTTTAAAGCTTTTAGAATGCGGTTCCCGGTTCTTATCGGTTCTAAAAAATGGATTTCATTACGTTTTTTTCCACGACCCGTGACACGGTTGGGAACCGATAAGGGTGTCTTGCCTGGCACTGCCGTTAAAAGGGCAAGTTTGTTGGTTAGGCTGGCATCATGTCTGAGAAACCCAAAAGAAAAACCGGGCCCACTGAGTTTCAACACTGTAGTGTCTGTGGGGAAGCCTTTGCCACGGCTGACCCACACACTACATGTGTTTATTGTCTGGGGTTTGACCACCTCAATTCAGACTGCCAGATTTGTAAAAATTTCCCTGCAGCCACCCTGGATAAGAGAGTGGGCAGGCTCAGGGAACGAGAGTCCAAAAAGTCCGCTGACCCGGATGGCCAGCCCGGTTCGGTGCCAACCGAACTGGAGGGAGTGCCCTCTGACCAGGGCAAGACTTCCTCGGGCAAACGTAAAGCTGGCTCTGAGGAGCCAGTTCCAGCAAAGAAAACTAAAAAATCAGCAGGTATGGAGTCCAAAATTCTTCTCCAACTGCTGCAGAAATAGCAAAAGCTATACAAATTGTACAGTCACTTTCTCCGGTTCCGCCCAAACCGCCACTGTTTGGTAAAAGGTCGGTTCACCGTCTACCGGTTCAAGAATATGATATTGGAGATTTTATGAACCAGAGGAGGGGAGGAGGATTATGAACAGTGAATGTGACTTTGAGAGTCTGGATGTGCCCATTGAACTGGACATCTCCCCAGACAGACCTTTAGAATCTCCCTATACTTTCTGAGTCCCCTTCTCATTTTTGTTTTATAAAAGGTTGTTGAAACCTCCAGCTCCTTAGAGGAAGCTGTGGATGAGCAAGAGGAACCTGATTTTGTGGAAATGATGGATATCCCAGAGTCTAGGAGATTATCTATCCCCTTACATAAGTCTTTTAGGAAGCAAACAAAATTTAAAAGCCCCATTCTGTGCCTCCTGTTGACAAAAAGATGGACAGGAGGTACACTTTGGCAGGTCCTGATACAGACTTTTTCACAGCAATGCAGTCATGTTAGTAGTTCAGGCTGCAGCCTGTGATAAAGCTAACATTCCCTGGCTTCACATCCTCCTGACAAGGACCTAGGAAGATTCATGCCATGGCTAAAAAACAATACATGGCAGCGCCCTGGGACTCAGACAAGCAAATTACATGGCTTATGTGGCAAGATACCAAAAATCTAGATGGGACACTGTCATGGCTTTGACAAACAGGCCCCTGGCCAGCTTGCCAAGGAGCTAGAGCAGGTGGCTACTGATGGTATTGAGGCTTCAAGGTGCAATCCCATGCTACTGTGGATTCTAATGATGTATCCTCTAGAGTCATGGCTACATCTGTGGCCTTCGAGGTTAGCTTGGCTCAGGTGTACTAACTTGTCACAGGATACCCAGACTAAGGCTATGGATTTTCCTCAGGTGGGGAATTCTCTGTTTGGGAAGCAGACAGAGAATTATATGAAGAAAATGGATGAATACAGAACAACTTTATAGGAGTGCACAAGCCAAGGAGCGGCAAGCCACCCTCAGAAGCAGACCCCAGGGTAGAGGTAGGCCTTTCACAGGCCTGTTTACCAAACCCAGGCTTCTTCTGCTTATGCTCAGAGGGGTTTCTTCAGAGGCAGAGGCAGACGGGTAGCAGGTCTGCTCCACCCCTCAGCCTAAAGCCCTGCCAAACAGGCACCCTGATGGGGTGCCCAGGGCTGGTTCTCCACTACCTGTGGGGCAGGCTGGCTTACTCGTCCAGTACTGGGAGTCTCTAACATCAGACAAATGGGTCCTGGAAGTAGAAGCCAGGGTCTGGTTCTCAGTTTCAAAACATTTCAAAGATGAGAGCCAGATTTTTTCCACCTGCAAACCCTCTAGAGACCTTTACCTTAGAAACAGAAGTCTCAACCTCCTAGCTCTCAGAGCTGTAGAAAGGGTTTCCCACACCAGGGCAAGGGTCTGTACTCCAGGTACTTCTACCCCAAAAAGACAGGAGAATGGCAGCCCATTTTAGACCTAAGATATCTGAACAAGCACCTTTGAAACCAAAGTTCAAAATGGTGACTCTGGCAATGATTTTACCTTCTCTAGGCCTAGGGACTGGCTAGCTTCCTTGGACCTCAAGGATGCTATATTTCCATGTTCTAATCAGAAGCTCCCACCGAAAGTACCTCAGATTCGAACTGCCCTCAGGTCATTAACAGTTCAGAGCAATGCCCTTCGGCCTCACCTCTGCCCCAAGGGTATTCACAAAATGTCTGGCAGTAGCAGTTGCTCATTTAAGAAGGCAAAGGATTGTTGTCTTTCCTATCTAGACGATTGGCTCATTGTAGGCCAGTCTCCAGAACAGGTCAAATCACACCTGCAAGTTACCCAGCAGCTGCTCACCTCTGGGCTTCTGTTCAATCTTCCAAAGTCAGTTCTGGAACCTGTTCAGGTACTCACCTTCATAGGTGCAGAATTGAACAAAGCAGGCCAGAGCCTTCCTACCCTTAGAGAGGGTAAGGAACCTGGTGGCCCTGGCCTCCTCCTTTACTCTGCAGGTCTCGACCAGCAAGGCACTTCTTACAGCTCCTAGGGCACATGGCTGCTTCCACAGCTGTAGTGCAAGGAGCAAGATTTCAGATGAGGGACATTCAGTTTCACTTGAGAGCCTTTTGGTCTCAGAGAAAGATCCCTTCCAAGTTGATCCCAGTGACTCAACCCGATCCAGGCCCTTCAGTGGTGGCAGGATCAGAGCAATTTAAGACTGGGGTCCCCTTCATCCCTCTATCTCATTCCTTGATCCTCACTCACGGATGCATCCCTTCTGGGATGGGAGCTCACATGGGCGACTCTCCACTCAGGGAGTGTGGTCCCCCAGGAATCTCTGCTCCACATCAATTTGCTGGAACTCAGAGCTGTCTTCCTAGCACTTCGAGGTTTTCAGCGCCTGTTCAGAACAAAGTGGTACAAGTTAGAACAGACAACACCACCACAATGTGGTACATCAACAAACAAGGGCACTCGGTCTCGGCCTTGTGCACCGAAGCAATGAAGTTGTGGTCTCTGGCTTATTCCCTGAACACTTCCCTCATGGCAGTTCACCTCCCAGGAAAGGACAATGTCCTGGCAGATGCTCTCAGCAGGATTTCAGGCCATCACGAATGGTCACTGGATCCCCAAGTACTGGGATAGTTTTTGCCAGATGGGGCACCCCTCAGATAGACCTTTTCGCAGCCCCAGACAATCACCAACTTCCACTGTTTTGTTGCAGGCCCCCAGTGATGGGCTCAGTCCCTCTGGATGCCTTTCTCCTAGATTGGGAAGGGAAGTTTCTATATGCTTTTCCTCCCTTCCCTCTCCTATTCAAGGTGCTAGTCAAAATCAGATCCCAGCCTTGCAGGATGATTCTGATTGCTCCAGATTGGGCCAGGCAGCCCTGGTACCCACTCCTTCTGTCCTTAGCAGTCCATCTCCCCCTGTGCCTCCCCAGGAGACACAATCTGTTATCTTGTGCCCAGGGAAGGGTTTGGTATCCGAATCTCAAATCCCTCAACCTCAAGGCCTGGCTCTAGAGGAGTTAGTTTGCTGACCTACACCTTTCTCAAGGTGTTCTCGACATCCTGAAGGCTTCTAGGAAGCCTTACACTAGGGCCACTTATAATTCTGAATGGAAAAGGTTTTCCATCTGGTGCTCGGGGAAGCATATTTCCCCGGAATCTGCTGATTTGCCCATTGTTTTGGACTATATGGTCCACCTTAATTCTTTGGGCCTGAGACCAGCTACCCTGAACGTTCATTTGGCAGCTGTCTCTGCTTTTATTTCAGCAGGAAAGCCCTCTTCTCTTTCCACTCACCCTGTTTTTCCAAGTTTTCAAGGGATTACTTCATACTAATCCACCTTTCAGGGACCCGGCCCTGCCTGGGATCTTAATGTTTGCATTGCTCAGTTGATGCAACCTCCCTTTGAACCTCTGTCTTCTGCAGAGCTCAAGTATTTGACTTGGAAAACTGTTTTTCTAGTAGCCATCACTTCTGCCAGGCGCATAAGTGAGTTACAAGCCTTGTCAGTGGAGACTGACTTTATTTCCTTTCACAGGGATAAAGTAGTCCTTAGGACTAACTGGAAGTTTTTGCCTAAGGTGGTTTCAGATTTCCATCTTAACCAATCTATCTCCCTTCCAGTGTTCTTTACTGACCATTCCTCCTCTGGTGAGAGGAGGTTGCATAGTTTAGATGTTAAGAGGGCCCTTAGTTACTATATAGAGTGTACCAAGGGTCATAGGTTCGAATCCCTCCAACTTTTTCTCACTTTTGGTGAGGCTGGAAAAGGTAAACCTGCCACTAAGATATCCATTGCCAGGTGGATTGTCTCTTGTATCCAATTTTGTTATCAAAAACTGGGAAAGGTTCCCCCTTCAGGCCTGAGGGCTCACTCTACCAGAGGTACAGCTACGTCTATAGCTGCTGCCAGAGACATCCCTATTTTAGAGATATGTCAAGCAGCTACCTGGAAATGGTACACACTTTCACCAAGCATTACTCCTTGGATATCCAGGCCAGGAGGGATGCTAGATTTGGCACAGCCGTGCTTCAGAGCCTATTCCCTAAGTAGGTTCTGTCCCTCCTCCATGGAGGTACTGCTGTGTATTCTGCAATTGTCATAATATAGCAAGACTTCATGTTGTTTGAAGAAAAAATTACTCACCTTAGTAATGTTGTTTCTTCTAATGGAGTCTTGCTATATTATGACCTCCCCCCCAGCCTGCCCCTCTCAGAACTTCTACTTGGGTATGGGGTGGGCAGTCCAGTGTGGGCACCGTTATGCCTATTATATGTTTTTCATCCTTTGGGGTTTTGGGGTGGTGTTTTATTCTACCTTATTTTATTATTTTCTGGTTCCCTGACTTGAGTCTTTGTGTTGGGACCAGGAATATGTGTTAATATTTTGGTAGCCAGTTGGCTAGTGTAGGTTACAGCTTCCACACAGAACCTTAGTGAGTTTTTGCTCAGAAGATCTGACCGTTTCAGTTTGAAATTATCCAGACAGAGCTTCTCTAACCGAGCCAGGTTTCAAACTCCATTCTTAGAATGGTAGTTAACTCTTTCACCTCCGGAGCAGTTCTAATGGTGGGACAAACTGCAATTGTCATAATATAGCAAGACTCCATTAGAAGAAACAACATTACTAAGGTGAGTAATTTTTTCTTCTGTTATAGAAGGTACAGGATCATTTTTACCATGGTGTGTGTTTACCAAGGTAGTAGTGCCCACTACTCCACACACACAAAAGTTAACATTAAAATTATGCATTGCTGCTGGCCCGGTGGCGCTGAGGGTTAAGGTGCTGGACGCCACACCTCGTGCTACGTTGACGACCCAGTTTCGGGAATGGACTCAGGTGGGGGGGGGGGGAGGAGGATTGAGCATTCCAACGGATGCTCTCCTTCTCCTGGGTTGGGTTCCTGGGGTGCTCTGAGCACCTGACGCACCAGAGCCGGTGGCAGCATGGCACCGGGGCACTAGGCGGCTCTCCGGAGTCTAGTTGGGGAGGATGTTATGGGCATTTGACGATGGCGTGCGCCTGTCTGGACGCTGACGCCCTCAGGGGAGGAGGGATCAAGGGAAGAAAAGCAGAAAACACCCCTCTCGGGCCAGGATGACGACCGATCCCAGCCCCGATCACCTACCCACAGGCAGACCCTGCTGTGCAGGCTCTCCGGAAGAAAGAGGAGCAAGATAGGGAGAGACTACGGAGCAAGCCTGGCACTCTAGGGGCAGACGCCATGGGAGAGATTATGGGAATTGATCGGTCTGAAGCAGTGGACCGTGTGGGCAGTAAGGATGAGATAAAAAGAAAGTGGGGACAAAATTAAAAAAAAAAATTATGCATTGCTCTCCTTCTGTGTTTCACTTGTGAATGGTGATCCGCTGGGTGCGTGGGAAACTCGGGGAATTCTGCTGTTTTACGATGGCTGGGAAACGATGATAGCAGCACAGCACTGTTTTACAGCCATCTGTTAGGCTGCCATGGGAACTGCGCTTGTCGAATTGCTGGAGCAAGTATCAATTATTAGAGAACTGTGCTATGTATTTTATTGTGATTCATACTGGTATTACACAAGCGGCCATGGTTCAGTGATCTGGCTTGTGACTGCAGGTATCCTCAAAGAAATTAACACCCTGTACCTGATGTTTGATTAGTTTTCTACATTTCTACATGTAACACTGTATTTTAACATAAATTGAGGAATTTCAAAATCTCTTGGGTGGCGGAGGTTTCATTACTCTAGAGGAAGATGGGGATTACTGGTGGTGGTGGGTGCTGTATGTTTTTATTCCAGAGAGAAGCTTGTTCTGCGTCTGTCCTGTATTATTTGCACCAAACATTGTGGTGGCCTCAGACTTTGACACACATTTTGTCTGGGTTCCTTTGACTATTCTGAGGCCAGGTCGGGGGATGTTAATGTGGGTGGTATAGTGGAAGTGGTCTGTCATCCTTGATTGACACCCCTCACCCCCATGTTGCACACTGGGCTTTTGCATTCACTTTGTCCTCCTTGATGTTTTGTGGTCTGCCTTGCCTAGTTGCTTGTTTGTCTCCTGCTGTTGTCCCGCACTGGTAGTGCCTGTCCTGTCTTGTGTATGCACGGGCTGCTCCCTCTTGCTAACGGTGAAGCGTCAAGCTTTGGTGATCAGTGTCATGTGAGCTTCTTATCGCTGAGAGTGTACCACTGAATGTTCACTGTGTTCTAAGCGGATACCAATACTGATGGAAACTCTTCTCTTCTTGCTCCGACTAGGCAACAGAGTTAGGGCAGAGTTTTAATGAGAATGTGATCAAACCAACACATGAAAAGGTAACCATCTAAATAATCATTAACAAAACATGATTACTGTTCACTGTGCTGATTCATAAAATCACTTAATTTAACAGTAACATTAACAAAATAAAATAAATAAGACAGTCGTTCTTTAATCATTTACTTTGAGGAATCCTAAACAGAATCATTGGTGTGAAATGACTGCATGACAGCTTGTATTCTTGCTCCTTGCTGGCTGGGTATATTATGAGAGATGTTATGCTATGCTAGCTCAGCTTATTCTTGACACATGAATGAACAAGCATATTAACTGCTGGCAGCTTGCCTCTGCATCCAAGGACTGCCATCTGGGTTTGGAGGTAATGTAGCTGAGAGCACAGAACTGTGACTCTGGAGATCCAGGTTCAAAGCCCAACAAAGTTATTTACTGTGTGCTCCTTCTGCTCCCAGCGTCTCTGTCCAGTCAGCTGTATAACTGAGTAGAGACAGGACACCACTGAAAATGAGGTGTTGCATATCAGGCTATTCTTAGTAAATGTGCAGTATTTGCATTCTGGTCTGGCAGCTCCCTAAATTTTGTGTGCCAGGACTCTTGGTTATCGTGGGATTATTTCCCCTCTAGACGAGAACTGGTGTTGAGCAGAAATGGAAGAATGCTGCTTGTTTTGGGGAGGAGATCACGACTGCGTCTGTTTCCATGTAGTGTAGGAGCACTGACTGCATGGCAGCTCACATGTTCTTCTGTTCTGATTACTCCCAATGGAAGTCTCTCCCAGTCGGAGTTACTGTAGGCAGTGATGTAGGAGTACTGACTGAGCGCTCCTGCCTGCTCCAGTTCCAGTCTCTCCCAGCAGGAGTTGCTGTAGGCAGTGGTGTAGGAACACTGACTAGAAGCTCACACGTATGCTAGTGTCAGTCTCTCCAGCAGGAGTCGCTGTAGGTCATGGTGTAGGAGCAGTGACTAAAGGTCAGTTCACACCTGTTTCAGTCCCAGACTGTCCCAGCAGGAGTTGCTTTAAGTGGTGGTGTAGGAGCACTGGCTGTATGTGACCTCCAGTGTCCCAGCCTCTTTCAGTAGGAGCTGCTATAGGCAGAGGTGTAGGAAGGATCGCAGTCAGCAGCTCACAGCTACTCTCTGCAGAGGTCAGTGTAGGCAGTGATAAACGACGGCTATAAAATATCTTGCAGTTACTTTAGGCCCATCCTTGTTCCCCACAGCGGGAGTCACTGTAGGCAGTGATAATGCCACTTTTGGTGGAGCTCATAGCTAATGTAGTCCCCACTCAGCCTCTCCCAGCCAGAGTCACTACGGGACATGATAATGCCAGTTGTGATGGAGCTCACAGCTGCTCTAGTCCCCATCCAGCCTCTCTCAGCCAAAGCCACTGTAGGCAGTGGTAGTGCTGCCTAAGGGGGAAGTCTCAGCTACACTAGTCCCCCACCTAGCCTCTCTCAGCCAGAGTCACTGTGTGCAGTTCTATTCCCCACCCATCCACTTGCATTCAGAGTCACTGTAGGATGTGGTAATGCCACTTATGGTAGGGCTCACAGCTGCTCTAGTCCCCACCCTGCCTCTCACAGCTTCTGTAGTCCCACCCAGCCTCTCGCAGCCACAGTCACCGTAGGCAGTGATAATATCACTTGTGGTGGAGCGCATAGCTGCTCTAGTCCCCACCCAGCCTCTCTCGGCCAGAGTCAGTGTAGGTAGCGGTAGTGCTGCCTGTGGGGGAAGTCTCAACTGCTTTAGTCCCCACCCAGCCTCTCACAACTTCTGTAGTCCCCACCTAGCCTCTCACAGCCAGAGTCACTGTAGGCAGAGGTGGTGCTGCCTGTGTGGGAAGTCTGAGCTACTCTAGTCCCCACCCAGCTTCTCTCAGCCAGAGTCTGTGTAGGCAGCGGTAGTGCTGCCTGTGGGGAAAGTCTCAGCTACTCTAGTCCCCACCCAGCCTCTCTCAGCCAAAGTCAATGTAGGCAGTGGTAGTGTTGCCTGTGGGGGGAGTCACAGCTACTCTAGTCCCCACCCAGCCACTCACAGCCAGAGTCAATGTAGGAAGTGGTAGTGCTGCCTATGGGGGAAGTCACAGCTACTCTAGTCCCCACCCAGCCACTCACAGCCAGAGTCAGTGTAGGCAGTGGTAGTGCTGCCTGTGGGGGGTGGTCATAGCTACTTTAGTCCCCATCCAGCCAGTCACTGTAGGCAGTGGTAGTGCTGCTGGGGGGATGGGGGGGTTCAAAGGTACTCTAGCCCCAGCCCTCTTTTATGCTCCCCGTGCTGACTGGCCTCCATCCACCAGTCCCCCCTCCCCCAGCCCTGTCACCCTGGCATCCTCCGAGACTTACCCTGTCCAGGACATGCCCAGGTAGCTGGGTGTGGGGTCTGTGGGAGGCCAGTATCATCCTTCCAGTTGGCAGTGATTCCATTTTTCTCCCCTGGGTGGAGGGATGTTGGTGGTGCCAGTGGCAGTGCCGGGTACACTCCCATGCACAGCACACTGGGTCTCTGCCATGCCTCCGCGCCCCCCGCCATTGTAGTGTCAATGTGCCAACCCTCAGCCACTGCTAGGGGCTAGGCTGATGCCGGACACTGATCCCTTCCCTCCCCGGAGGGCAGTCCTTGGGAGACACTATCCTCCTCCCCTTCAGCTGACCCTCTGACTTCCAAGGTCGCTCGCAACCTCTGGTCGTCAACCTGGCAAACAGTAGCACTATGGGAGCCATTTTAAGTAGTAATAGCACTGCCTGTTGGGCAGCCCCCAGCTTATCTAGTTCCTGCCTCTCCTAAACGTAATTGTACATAACTGTGTTGGAACATTGACGGTTGCTGAACACACAGCTACTCTAATGTCCCCCTCTCCTAGGAGTCACTGAAGATAATGGTGCCCTATAGGAACATTGACTGTTGGGATGCCGACAACTTCCCTCTCCTAGTAAGAGTGAATTACCGAGCTAATGGTGTTGGAGCACTGACTGTTGGGCGCCCACAACTTTTCAGCTCCTGTCGACTCCTTATAGGAATTATTATAGATAGCAGTGTTGGAGCAGTGACTGTTGGAGACCCCACTGCTACTCTACTCCCAGACTCTTCTAGTAAGAGTCACTGTAGATAGCTTTGGAACAGTGACTGTCAGGGAGCCTTCTGCTCTGCTCTACTCCCAGCCTCTCTCAGTAGGAGTCCTTGTATGTAATGGTGTTGGAGGACTGACTGTGGGGGAGCCCACAGATACTCTTCAGTAGCCCCAGCCTCTGCTTGTAGGAGCCATTGTAGATGACTGTGTTGAAGCAAAGACTTTTGGGTAGCCCTGTGCTACTCTACAGTAGACCCAGCCTGTCCTTATAGGTGCCATTGTAGATAACTGTGTTTGACACTGACTGTTGGAGATTCCACTGCTACTCTTCAGTAGTCCCAGGCCATCCTCTCCTAGTAGGAGTTATTCTAGATAATGGCAGGGGAGCACTGACTATTTGGGACCCCACAGCTACTCTACAGTAGTCCAAGCCTCTGCTAGTAGAAGTTATTGTAGTTAACAGTCTTGGAGCAGTGACTGTTGGAGAACCCACAGCCACTCTACTCCCAGACTTTCCTAGTGGGAGTCATTGTGCATATCTGTGTTGGAAGAATAACTGTCGGGGACCCCACAGCTACTCTAGTCACAGCTTCTCCTAGTAGGAGTCATTGTAGATAATGGTGTAGGAGCACAGACATTTGGGACCCCACAGCTATTCTACAGTAGACCCAGCCTCTCCTAGTAGGAGTAATTGTAGATAGTGGTGTAGCAGCAGTGACTATCGAGGGGCCTACAGCTACTCTGCACTAGTCTAAGCCTCTCCTAGTAGGAGTCATTGTAGATAACTGTGTTGGAGCATTGACTACTGGGGAGCCCACAGCTGTTCTACTCACAGCCTCTCCTAGCAGGAGGTTGTTATAGATGATTGTATCGGAGCATTGACTGTCGGTGAGCCTACAGCCACTCTACATTAGTCCCAGCCTCTCCTTGATTTATTTGTTTGAAAACTAGTAATCGGGATAGAGAGACACTGAGCCAAGGATTGTTTCCATATGTGACCTAGGGAGGAATAGTGGAAAACAGCAGCACAATAAATAAGTAGCAGTGGGGGAGGGGGTAAGAGAGGTTAGGTATGGTAGTCAAATAGGGAGGGTTAGCACCAGAAAATTGTTGTGTTCATTTTCTAATGGTACATTGTAAGTGGCACTATGCTGTCACAGGTTATCATCTGTAAGGCTCTGTTTTCATTTCTGTGCCAACAGTATGTCAATAAACTTGAATTTAAAAAAAAATAAATAAGTAGCAGAACATTCTAATAACATTTGGTAAAAAGTCAGTACAAAATTAGAATAAATACAGAAAAAAAATTATGCAGAGAATAAAATACAGTACAGCTCAATAAGCACACTTAAGTACTTATTCAGAAGTGGCAACAAATACACTGTGTGCATGAACAATATTGACAGGAGCAATTGACCCAAAGGACAAGTTATTGCTTAACATCATAATGGAGGCTTACAATCGTAATGGACATCGTAACGGAGGGAGAAAACTGCAGTGGTGTTGGAAGTGAAACCATTGCAGGAGTGGGGACCCAGCTAAATGTTTATGTAGATGGTTAAAGCTTGGCTGGGGAGATGTCAGGAGGAGGGGTAACAAAACATGCGGGGAGGTGTTCAGCCGATGTCTGAGGGAGCCAGGGGGATGGGGAGAGGCGGAGGAGGAGTGGAGTTGGTTCCAAAGTGAAGGAAGTCAATAGGAAAAGGCAGATTGCCCAGCAGAGGAGTGGGGGTGAGGAATGGCAAAAGTGCGATGGACCCTGGAACAGATGGAATAGGAAGCAGATGGAACTTGGGAAAGGAGAGAGATGAGGCAAGAGGGAAAGGAACCAAACCAGTATTTGGATATGAAGGAGGTGCAGTAAGCCTGACAATGAGAGGGCAGAGGGAGGATGGATAGGGATGAATACAGGGAACAGTGGTGGTGTCAAGAGTGGTAGTTTGTAGCAGAGTGGCAGGAGGAGTTGCAGAGGGTATCCTGTCTGGCAAGGGAAGTGGAAGGGGAAGTGCCATATACCACATCTGTGTAGTGGAAGACTGGGAGCATCATTTTGGTAACAAGCTCCCTGGGGACATGTAGAGACAAGCAGTCTTTGTTGTGGTAAAGGACACCAAACTTGGGATGGAGTTTTGCATGGATAGCAGCGGTGTGGGCTGAGAAGTCAAGCTTACTGTCTAGCCACATTCCAAAATACTTTAAAGGACCAAACTGCTTCAAGAGGCATGCCTTCCAGGTTGGTGAAAATGGGGAGGGGGGGCAATGAGTCATTTCTGACTGGTACCAAAGGTCATGGACACCATTTTTATTTTTAGTGTTGACTCTGAGCTGGTTGGATATCCTAGCAGCAGGTATCGTAGATAACTGTGTTGGAGCAGTTACTGGCGGAGAACCCACAGCTACTCTACAGTAGTCTAAGCCTGTCTTACTAGGAGTCATTGTAGGTAACAGTGTTGGAGCAGTGACTGTTGGTGAGTCCACTGCTGTTCCATTCCCAGCTTCTCCTAGTATGAATCATTGAAGATGACAGCGTAGGAAAACTATCGGGGAGCCCACAGCTACTCTACAATAGTCCAGGCCTCTCCTAGTAGGAGTCACTGTAGATAATGGTGCAGCAGCATTAACTGTCGGGGAGCCCACAGTTACTGTACTGTCAGCCTCTCCGAATAGTAGTCATTGTAGAGAGCAGTGATGGAACAGTGAATGTTGGGGAGCCCACAGCTACTCTACTCACAACTTCTCCTAGTGGGAGTTACTGCAGATAACATTGTTGGAGCAGTGACTGGTGGTGGCCCACAGCTGCTGTACTCCCAGACGCTCCTAGTAGGAGTTATTGCTGATAATGGCATAGGAGCACCAAGCTGGGGACACCACAGCTACTCTTCAGTACCCCACAAGGAGTTGGGGACCACACAGCTACCCTACAGTAGCCCCAGCCTCTCCTGCTAAGAGTCATTGTCAGTAGCAGTGTTGGGAGCACTGACTGTCCGGGAGCCTACAGCTACTCTACAGTAGTCTCAGCCTCAACTAGTAGAAGTCATTGTAGGTAACGTTGCCGGAGAAGTGACTATTGGGGAGCCCTCAGCTACTCCACTCCCAGCCTCTCCTAGTGGGAATTGTAGGTAAGTGTTGGAGCAGTGACTATTGGGGAACCCACAGCTACTCTTCTCTCACTTTCCTAGTTGGAGTTATAGTAGATAAAGGCGTTGGAGCACTTACTGTTGGAGAGACCACAGCTACACCATCCAAGTGCCTCCAAGCTGGAGTTAGTGTAGGAGTGTCATTAAAGGGATTTGTAGGATAGTTAATTATCTTATTTTTTTTTTTTTTTAAATATAGAGCTTTGCACAATTAAATTAGGTGGAAGACTCATAATGGCATTTTGAATTTGTTTTCCATTTTCTGTCCCCTCCAGCTGGTGTATCTGTTGCTGCCTTTAGGCTGACGTCTCCCAGCTCAGACATTGTGGTTTCTTTTGGACTTTCCAATTAATGCGGGGCCCAGGAGTGACCACTGACAGTCTGGCAGGATTTTATCCCTGTTTTATTTTATTCACTCTCTACACCCACCTCGCTGCTGGTGCCATGCATGCAGTAGTAGCTAGACAGGTACATACCACTTTGCTGTAGCAGAGGGAACCTGCAGGAATGCAACTCAGGGGTCAGAATGCAGCACCACCAGGCCTTAGTTGGACAATTGCTGCCACGGGTTGCCACTTGTAGACTACCCAGGCTCACTTACAGTCCTGGGTTGCCTGTGCCAGAGCATGTTTGGCTACCAGTGAACCATTTTATGACCCTTTGCATTTTGAAACTTAAATTAAAATGTAGGCCACTTACAGTTAATAGTAACTAGGTGGTCAGGGTGTACTATACTTGAGAATACATAAAACACTTAAAGTGCTGCATTGAGTTATGTATTGTGAACTGATTTGTATGTGTGCGCACTTGCACACACCCAGGGACTTTGGAGTGCAGTGTTTTCTGCCCTTACAGGGAGGCCCAGATTACCAGTATTGGACATTTCCATCTAAGGATCCTGCCTGGTACACGGCTGCGTACATCATAAATCTGTAAGTAACTAGAAGCTGATTGACATCAATAGTCAGTAGCCTGAAAGCGACAGGCTCTTCTACCGAAAGCAGCCAGCAACTTGTAACTGATGTGATCTTGTCTACCTCAGTGTTTCCTTTTTCCTTCTTTTAACTTGTCTTTCTAGCTAACATAATACCCTTTAACTCACTCAGGTAAAAGAAGGGAAGATCTTAGATGAAGTTTCAGTCGGGGTGTCACAGTTGGCGTCGAAGGTATGAAGAGATCCTTTCTCTCTCCCAAGAAGAGGGAAGAGAGAGTGCACAGTTGTTTAAAGCCAGTCTCCATATTCTGGGTAGTCCTGCTGCTGTTGCACTGTGAGGCCACCACAGTAGTATCCAATCCATGTTAAATCTATCCACCTGATATTGGTAACTCCTGGCAAAGAGCCTGGCCTCATGAACTATGAGCCATTTAATTCATGGATCACAAGGAGTCCAGTTTTTTGCTGTACTTTTTTTATTTTTTTTATTATTATTATTATTAGGGTTGTACCATTTTTTTTCTTCAAAGAACAGCTGATGCCTCTGGAAGAATATGGAAAAACAATATTCAGACTCAAACATGCTAATTTCACATTTTTATGCCTCTGGATGAGCATGGAAAAACATTATTCAGACTCGGCTATGCTTATTTCAGATTTTTATATGTATTTCTCTTTCCCGTGTTATTTATTATTGAGGAATTTTGCATGAAAATCAAATCTTTTTTCCTTTTAAGCTGATCTATTTCAGCGGCTTGATTTACCACCTGAGATAGTCCCCACAATTGTGATATCAGAGTCCTTGCCATGTTAAGGTTGTGATGTCACAAGCAGATGATTGACTTCGGGTGGGAAAGAAGTAGCAGGAATGTCTGAACTGTAAGGGACAAAGATCCTGCTTTCATGCAAAGGTCCTCTGTAGTAAAGAACTGGGAGAAGATAACAGGAAAATACATGGAATGTAAACTCAGCTGTAGGTGAACAATACCCCCCCCCCAGTCTTTTTCATCAAGTTTTTTCCCCCGCGATCTGCCGAGGCAGGGCTTATCAGTCCTATTCCTGCTCCTCCTGTTTGGCTATCTACCTCAACCCAGCCAGAGCCTTAGACCCCCATGGATTGCCCCTACTCCCCCCTCCCAGTAGTGGGGCCAGAAGGGGGAGGGCCGTCTACCCCCAACTCGAAGACCCATATCTATTTGCTGGGTCCCAGCCAGGCGGCAGAGCAGAGGGTTGTTAGGCAGGATGTCACGGAGCCTGAGTAAACCATTTTCTCCCTTACTTGACCTGTGACTGCACGGAGGATGCATGCACGTGGAGGCGCACAGGTGCTCTGGAACCACAGATCATCGAAGATATCTCCTCCATTAGGCCATGCTTTTGGAACTATAAACCTTTGGCATTAGGACCACTCAGAAACCTTTTGCTAGCCGGGGGCTGCCCACAGTGTCGTTCAGGGTTGACGTGTATATAATGTTGGTGGCTCCATCACTCCTCAGTTCTTTCTCCCTCTGTTGATCAGCCTCATCGGAAAAACTGTCAATGAAGCTGTTGCCTTTTATTTAGTGTACGTTCTGCATCTCTGTATGCCTCCAAAGTCGAAAGCGCCTCTGTTGCAATATTGAGTGTGGAATAAAATTTACAAGGAAGGCACACACTCTGTATGTGCTGTCTGAGCCTGTCTCGCAGTTAGAACTTGAGATTTGCCAGTGCTTCAACCATGCTACAAGGTGACGCCATACAAGTGCTAGAAAATTTCCTTGCATTAAAGGTGTTGAAAGCCATGGAGAAGGAAGAGGGCTCAAAATCTGCCTCTCCCTCATTTGCCAGCAAAACGGCAGTTGATGGGTAAGGACATGGAACGGTTGACGTCTCGGGTTCCTCGTCATTTGGCCATAAGCAAACAGACCTGAAGTCCCTGCACCTGCATGCTTGACTCTTGAAAACATAATCATTGCCCGTATTGGAGTATCCCCTAAGGTTGCTGATGTCGTGCTTGCGGCTAGGAAGCCTTCTACCAGACATTCCGTTGAAATGGAAGCATTTCACTTTGTGGTCTACTTACCAAAATATAGACCATTTTATGTGTCCTGTGAATGCTGTGTTGAAATACTTGCTTTTGAGCCTGCCGCAACTTGTGGCTTAACGTTTCCTGTCAAGGAAAACATTTTTAGTTGCGATGACCTCTGTTTTGAGGATTTCCAAGCTTTGGGCTTTAATGTGTGAACCTCCATCTTTGATTTTTCACAAAGTACAGGGTCTGTTTGAATACGAATCCTAAGTTTCTACCGAAGGTGGTATCAGAATTTACACTGAACCAAATGATGCACTTTCCTATTATTCCGAGCATGCCAACCTCGGTGAAGCACTGCTCCATACTTTAGATGTACATAGAATATTGAGATACTATATTGATCCCATCGGGGACTGTAGAAGGTCCTCTCAACTTTTTATTTCATTTGCCCCGGGATAGAGGGCGCTCCTGTGTCTGAACAATGCCTGTCCAAATGGCTGGTGCATTGTATTATGTTCTGTCATAGGAAATACAGTAAGGAACTTCCTGGTGGTGTTCATGTTCACTCCACAAGGAGTATGGCCATTACTGTTGCTTTGTTCAAAAATATCCCTGCTAACAGCACTCACACTTTCACTAAACGTTACAGTCTGGACATAGTCTCTCACAGATGTCCTGGTTTTGGGCTTGCTATACTGCAAGGCCTTCTGTCCTGTTTACATATCAGACTAGCACCCTGCCTGCTGCTTTGTACTGCTTGGCAGTCATTCCAAAGGTGTGGCCTAATGGAGGCGATATCCTTGATGAAGATAGAACAGTGACATAAGAACTTACCATAACAGGAAGAATCTCCTCCATTAGGGCCATGCTGTACCCTCCCTCCTTCCCCCTTTTGTTGTCAGTGAGGGTTATATCAGATGCTGTGCCCTAAAGCCTTACTTCTTCCTGTCTCTAGCCCCATTGCTCTCCTTGTATGCCTGGTACTAGTCTAATCTCCTGTCTGCTTACAGTTGGAGTCCCTCTGAAGCTGATCTCTGGCGAGGAACAGAGGAGTGAGGGGGCTGCACACGTTATATACGCATCCGTGCTGTACATCATTGCGGGTGGCCCACGGCTAGCAAAAAAATTCCAAATGGTCCTGACTCTGATGGTATATAGTTCCAAAGTTGTGGCCTAATGAGACTCTTGAAGATCTGCTGTTATAGTAATTTCATACTTAACTGTTCTTTCTTTCTAAACCCCCGCTGACATCAGTCTGCCTCCCAAAGCTTGACGCTGCCACCAAGCCTCCACCTGGTAACAGCCAAAACCAGGATAACACACTGCTTCAGTCTGGGAGAGGAGAGCTGGCAGGCGGTTGGTAAATTCTTCTGACCCGCCCCCACCCCCACCCCCCACCCTTCTGATGGCCTGAGCTCCCAATCTCTGGTCACTGGTGTGGTGAGAGGTAATTCGCTACAGCACCCCAGCCGGCTACAAAAGCGTGCCAGTTTCAACAATGCGTTTTCAGTGTTTTTCCCCAAGCTGTCCACATTTCTTTAATTTGAAAGTGTCACTTTAACAGCAGCAACACCTCCAGGAGAACATCAAAAAAAACATTTGGACATAATTCATCTTGTATGTCATATCAGTTCTGTTTGTTCCTCCTAATTATATATCTGGAAGGTCAAGTGTGCCAAAACTGGCTTTGTTCCTTGGCTGTTTGCCAGCTCTTCCTGCTTATTCTCCACCTGGTGTCGTCATACTCTGCTTCTGATATTACAGCTGTTCCCATGGCAACAGGTTGTGATGCCACAACAGTGGAGTATGACTTTATGTTGAGATTAAGCTATAGGGGCAGATGAACTGTAAGGGAAGGCCCGTTTTTTGTGCAGATGTTCTCATTAATAAATAAGGTGTTGAAGAAATCTATAGAAGATCCAGTAATGCTGATTATCCGAACAGCTTGGGTAACACAAAATTAGTGTTTGGATAATTGTGAGTTTGTATTACTGGACTAAAACTTTCAGTGATGCTCACTTGAGAGGCGTGCTACTGGTTCGTTACGTAGGCATGTTGTTATAATAGGGGTTCTTCTTTGAAGACATCTTCCTCCATAGAGTCACAACTTTTGGAACTGCAAGCCATCGGGATGAGGACCACTCTGTCACTTTTACCAAGGCCACAAACCCCCTTAGTAGGAGTTCATTAGGTTGAGACTGTACTTTATGTGAAATACAAGTGGACTTGTTTAAATAGTTTTCCAAAGTCTGGTGTTCCCAGAGGCAAAAGCAGCTATGTAAAAGTCCTGATCTGTTTGCTAGCCTGCTACTTCACCTATGTATTTAAATGTGTTCCCTGTCCCACGCCAGTTCAGCAGTGATTTGTTTTTTGTTTGTTTCAAGGGGAATGTTAACGCCAGTGGTACATTATTAGAACTGCTCCTGTGGGTATCCAAAGTGCAACTACGTAAAATCATCAACAGGCGTTGTACTGTGCCGAGGAATATGGAGACAGCTTTAGCAGCTACAATATGTCAGTGATGTTGAATTTCTGTACTAACCTGCATATGTTTTTTTCTCTTGTCTATTGTTTTTGCTGCTTGTTCTGACGATGGTATGGTAAGTCTGAAACTGGATCAGCAGTGTTTGTGTATGTCTTTTGTTTTGACATAACAGTAGTACCACTTGGCTGCCCTTGCCTTTTGCAGGAACTGACCTTTTTGTTCTGCCCAAACAATCACACTGTACTCTGGAATGAATAGTAGTCTTGAACTAGCAGGCTGAAAATATTCTGTGCCTATAGCTCAGTGTCCAGTGTCTGTACCTTGTCTTATTCTGGCTGGACTGAACAGTGGTCAGGTGATGGCCAGTGAAGCAGCAAAGCACCTGCTAAAGCAGGCACTGTGGACACGTGGTCTTTCCAGCTAGCCCTCAAGATAATGCTCTAATGATGTAGCAGCTAAAAGATCTACAGATAAGTGGAACTCATTTACTTTTTTTTGAAGAAAAGTATAGAGCCGGACCATCAGCACCATGGTAGGACTGCTGCTCGTGACACGAGTGACCCATGTTTAAGACTGAGTGCAGGCCATTGGGGGGGCAGCCAGGGGAGGGAAGATTGAGTGCTCCAGGGACAGCTTTTTTCCTTCTGGGTGGGGGGACTCTGTGTCTTGCTGTGATATTGCCACCTGGTGGAGTTCTGGTGGTAGTGCATCAACAGGGGAAGGGACTACTGTCTAATGTCTGCATGCTCCCTGGGAGAAAAACTGGTAGGAAGTACCCCTGTCCGATTCTGCACCATCCACAGGCACTGCATGACTGCCATGGCAGGCCGCCCACCACTAGGTGTGGTCCTGGTAAGTGGTGGATAACTGGTAAGTGCACAAGAAGGTCGGTGACAGGGCTGGGGATGTGTGCCACAGGCTAGGGGATGAAGCAGGAGAAACACAGAAGTGGAAGAAAGAAAAGTGCAATATGACCCTCTTTACAAACCAGGAATATTGCTCACAGTGGGAATTGTTACACATTTACATAGGTGTAAACGTGGAACGTAGCTACACATACAGACACCCACACAGTACCACTCCTTTCAGGTTTGGGTTATGTTCCACCCCGTTTTTCCAGTTGGTTCCACCCCAATCAGTTTTAGGAAGTGCTGCTCACTCTAACTAATGCTCTGACTGCTCCAGACCTACTCCAGAAAATGTAGTGGCAGTTGCTTGTGATTTTTATTTGTAAAAAAATGGTATGCCAGCGAAAGAAACATGTATTTTACAGTAGAAATCAAAAGTACTTCTGTGTCATGCGGTTGATCAGACCCGGACCTCAAAGTAGCAGCTCCTCCAAGTTGCTCCTCAACTGTTCTATAATGCCATCTGTTCACTCACTGACAGTTCTTGGAGCCCTACCTTATTTATTTAATGTGAAAACTCCAGTTGGGTGGAAGGCTGGCCAATAAGGTAAAAATGCAGCCCTTACAAATACAGATATTTTATTTACAATAAAATAACTATACAAAACAATAACACCATTAAAACCGGGGTTAACACTACATTCGAACAGTCATCCATTAAGAGTATGGATTACTGTGTGTAAACAGAGATTACTGATTTACTTTTGCAACAAAAAGGGGTAAATCAAATAATGTCAGTGACTTCTCAGTTGGTCTGACGATGGGAGAAGTGACTAAAGGTAATCATGATGAGGGCCGTCTGATGGCCACACTGGCTAGCCTGGATCAAATGTGAGCTTGGGAAAGCAGTTATCAAGTGGCTAGGCTGGGATGCTCCTAGCTGGGAGGAAGAGGCAGTGGGGTGTACCACTGCAGTGACCCTCCCCAATGGTGAACTGGGGTGCTACCTCCTCTATGAGGAGGGGGCAGCTGCATGTGCCCAAGTGAACCCATCTTTTGTGGGTCTTGTGCACTGCCGTCAGGGTGGAGGAAGGGCTTCAAGGGACAAAAAGTGAAAAGCGAGGCCCACTGCTGTCAGAATGATAGCCGCCAGTACACCCTGGATACCCTCTGTGGATCTCCACTGGCTGTGATGGTGGAGGGAGTGGTTGAGGGGGCTGGATGGCCACCACAGTGCCAGACTGAGGAAAAGGTACGAGGAGGACGGACTCCAGGACAAAAAGTAATTGTTGCCCATTGGCGCAGCAGAAGGACTGCTGCTTGTGATGCCAGTGACCCAGGTTTGGGAACAAGCCTGGGATATGGGGGGGGGAGTGGGGACTCGAGCATCCCAGAGGATGCTGTCCTCTGGGGATGGAGGGCTGTGATGCCACATTCTTATCACTACCACCTATAACAGTACAGGTTGTACTGCAGCAGGCGGGAGCGACAGAGGGCTGCTGCAAGCTCTTGGCAAGGTATGCATTTGTGCATGCTTCAGTTGGAACAAACTTTCCATGAGCTGATATCCCCATGGGGTGAGTTAAGCAGCTTGTGGGCAATTAAGGGATAATTCTGTCCATCTGACCCCATGATAGGCTATATGGCCAGAAGGCAATACATCCACCATGCTCAAAAGAGGTGTAGAAATGGTGGAAAAAAAAAAAAAAAAAAAATCTCGGTCACATTTGTCCCTAAAAAGATTGGATTTCTTAATCATAGTATAAAAACAAAATCCCCTACTGTAATCTATTACTGAGAATAGTTATCTGATTAAAGTAACGGAGTGCAGTAATCTTCTGCTTTAACAAACCTGTTCACAGCTGATTGCAGTCAAGATGGTGATTATTATGTTAAGCAAGGGCAGATCTCTAACAGTTGGTTGGGCAGTTGAATTTTCCTGTTTTAATTTACATTTTATTCTCCTCCCGGCACGCCAGGGACAGTATCTCTACCTTGTACCACTGGCCTGTGAGCCTAGCTGACATCCGACAAACCCCATGACCCCACCACGGATTACCCCCATGGCAGAGCCAGGAAGGGAGCTCCCCCTCCTGGAGCACAATTCAAATCTGGGGAAGGTGTTGGCGGAAGACTGGCAAGACATGAGGGTCGAGACCTCCTGGAGCTCCTGGCCACCGTTTTTCCTCTTTTCTTGTCCTCCCTCCTCTCCGATGTTTAGTGTGAGCGCGCGTGTGTGGGGGCACCCAGAGGGCGATCGACAGGCAGGATAACAATCCCTCCCTCCCCAAGAGAGGAGAGCAGTCCTCCGGACGGTTGATCCTCTCTCACCCTTGCTGACCCCCGGTGGCCTAAGCTCGTTCCTGAACCCGAATCGCCAGTGTGGCGTGAGGTGTGGCATCCAGCGCCTCAACCTCCAGGGCCACCAGGCCGGCGAGGCAGTTGAATTTTAAATTCCTTTCGAGCAATCGGCTTCCCAAAGTTTCACTGCATTTGAAGAGATCCTTGACCCTGGTGTAAAATGGCTAACTTGGCAGTGTTTTTTGTTTTTTTTTAAATGGCAGAACAATCCTGTGTGTGTGTGTGTGTGTGTGTGTGTGTGTGTGTGTGTGTGTGTGTGCACATTCTGCCATTTTGAGATTTCTGAGTCATTTGAAAATGCCCAACGTCTGATGTGTGTTCTGGAGTGAATGTCAATTAGCCTGTCTTTCTCTCCACTGGCCTTCTAGGTTCAGGAAGTGAGTACTAAAGGATGGAAAGACGTTACTACTTTCTTCTCTGCCAAAGCAGATGACCCATTTGAAAGGTAATTCCCGATCTGTTATGTTAATGTGTGTTTTTTTTTTATTATTATTTATTTATTTGTTTGGTCTACTGTTGTTCCTCCTCCCCTTTTTGCAGTCCAGGCAGGACCTCTTTTCCATCTGCTTACTGTCCTGCCATCTAGAAAACCTCCTGACTGGCCTGTGCTGTCACCAATTCCCTCATGGCTTGTCCCCTGTGGCGGGGCCTAGCCTTGTGACAGAAATCCTGACCGGGAGACTGAATTCAACTATTGTGATGACAGGGAGGGGCATATTGAGAGGGTGGTGGACGCATGGAACAGCCTTCCTGAGGAGGTTGTGGGGTCTAAAACTGTGGGAGAATTCAAGAATGCATGGGACAGACATAAGGCAATTTTTGTGGGGGGTAGGAAGAAATAGGCTGTTGGTTAAATAGGATCTGCAGCTTATCCTCTAGGTAGGGAAATGGGCAGACTAGGTGGGCCAAGCGGTCCTTATCTGCCGTCAAAGTCTATGTTTCTATGTACAGAGGAGGGGTGGCCAGTTAGAAAAAGGGGTACAGACTTCATGTGCCCATTAGAGATTTGCTGCTTTTTCTGTTTTCATCCCTCCCAGGAGTTTAATCGCAACTTCAGACGATCCTTCATGAAAAACCTGGGGGGGGGGCAACATTGCTGATGAGCTTTGCCAGGTTGACAAAGATGGCATAGGTGATGGGTCCCTGATCCAGCTCCTCTAAGGATAATATCGGTGTGTCTCTGCAGTGGGGATATAGGACAGTGGGATTTCCTAAAACTAGACTGGTTGGAATCAAGGAAAGCCAAGGAGTAAAGGAAGATGGCAAGCTGGGAGAGAAACACGCTTTTGCAGTTTGGTCAGACAAGGGAGTTGGGCAGTAGTTACCTGGTGAGGAGGGCTCACTGCCTTTATGTATTGGAATTACTTTGGCTCTCTTGTAAACAGTAGGGACTGAGCAAGTGAGGAAGGGGAGATTAAGGAGTCCTGAGAGAAGCAGTAGTGGGGACAGCAGGGGTGTCATGCCAAGATCATTTTTTTGATGGGGTGGAGGAAAAATGCATTAAACTTTCTTTCACAAGCTTCATCGGTCCACAAAGCATTATTTGGAAGGGGATTTAGGGAGGGCACATGCTAACCAAGGTCTGTATGCATGACACCCTGGGGAGCAGAGAGGCAGAGGAGTATGGGATCATGTTCATCAGGGCTGTGACCTTTGGAGGGGTGGAGGGATAGTAGCACTGAGTGCAAGGTGTAGTAATGTGGGAGAAGGAGGGGAGAAGAGGGGGTTTAGGTGGAAACATAGTGGTTAAAAGATACAGCAACTCTCCAGGGTGAGCCACGATTGAACTACCTAGTTTGAGTATGGGCTGACTGGGTGGGGACACCAAAAAGGGAAAGAGGAGAAAGAAGAAGGATGGAGAAGGAGGTGGGCGGGATGGAGTAGAAAGAGCCAAATAGCAAGAGGGAGGGATAGCTTGGTTAGAAGGAAGTAGGGTTGGCAGAAGGTGCAGAGAGAGTGGAGAGTCAGAAAGAGAGAAGAGGAAGAGGGGTGGTCACAGGACAGACTGCAGGCAACACTGGGAGGTGAACAGAAAATATAGCTGGGGATGCAACGAAGCACAAAGTGCAACGAAGAAGCGTGAAGATCAAATACAAATACAACTATTATGTCACAGTACAGACTGTGATGGGAGGCAGTCAAGCTTAAAAAATGCAGTTTAACATAAACCGGCTCTGTAAAATGTTAAGTGGACTTGATAAAATACAGACATCTAAAATACATTCTGATAACGATGGGAAGCAGACGAGGTATAATCAGTTTAATACAGACAGGTTTGATAAGTGAGAGGCAAGTAGTTAAAAGTATTGGCTAGTAAAAAGTGTACTGAGTTAAAAGCAACCAACAGCAGAGGAGGGGCTAGCAGCAGGCATCAATGCAGCCGAACCAGTGGCAAATTACAAAAAATATCTACTGCCAGGTAGGTTATTCTGTTGTCGGAAGTAGGGGTGCAAGGCAGCTTTTATCAGTTTCCTTTTCCAGCTTTGGGGCAACCCAGCAGTGTGGGATTCTGAGCAGGAGGGTGCCAGACAATATGGCATGCAGACAGCTACGTATGACATCCTTCTGTGACACCCATGTCTGACTCCCCCTGCTTACACCCATGTCTGACTGCCTCCTGCTGACGCCCATGTTTGACTCCCTTCTGCTGATGCCATGTGTGAGACCCTCCTGCTGAAGCCCATGTTTGAGACTCGCCTACTGACGCCCATGAAGACACCCTCCTGTTGTGGTCCTCCCACAGGGTCCTGCTTGGCCTGGAGCACTTGAGGTGGAGAGGAATAAATATCTGACAGTAGTCCTACCTCCTTCCTCGACCCTGCAGCCCAGTTGGCTAGGGCAAGATCATGTGAACTAGAGGGGTTCCTGCATTGGTATCTTTTGGGAAAGGGAGAAACAGTCCAATCTCAATCAATCTCAATCTTTATTTATTTATATAAGGCGCCTTTCTAAAACCAAGGCGCCTGTACAATACTAGATAAAACAATAAATAAAACCATTTTAAAATTAAACTAAGCGACAGTATTAAAAATCATTATATGCTTTGCTAAAGAGATAAGTTTTTAAAGATTCTTTAAAACTTTGGACAGTCGGGCTATCCCACACCTGACGAGGTAGAGAGTTCCACAGGGTTGGGGCCATAAAACTAAAGGTTCTGGTCCCTGAGGTTTTAAACAACCCTGGGAATCTCTAGCAACTCGTCAGTGGATCGAGAGAGCGGAGGACAGTAGGGGTGAAGGAGATCTTTCAGGTCCAAGCCTGAGCACCCTTTGCAGCCCCCCCACCCCCAACTCAAGTTAAATTTCAGCTGAAGTGGAACACCATTTTTAAAGGGTAGGACCATTTTATTTTTCTACCATAGCACCGGAGGCTTTGGTTTCATGGGGATGGGACAGCAGTCCAAGTCCCAGACCGCCTTGGTTGGCCCTCAAAGGCAGCTGGTATACATTCATACTATATATATATGTGTGTATATATATATATATATATATATATATATATATATATATATTGGCAAAATATGAACTGACATTTCTAAATATTATGTTCTTTTTACAAATTTTTTTCAAGACAGTGGTTATTTAAAGAAAGAAGAAAAACCTTTGTGGCACTGAGTTTTCCCTAATTTCTTTCATTACTACCACTGTGTCATCTGTAGAGAGGTTTGTATTGTTTTTGTATGGAGAGCAGAACAGCTAGTAATGCCGTCCAGTATGATTTTTAACGAGAAAAACAAACCACCTGCTTGCTAGAGGCAGATGGCGCCACCAGGATGAATCAAGACAGCAAGTCAACAAACTGACACAGCAGATGTGCACATTTAATGGACACGGTTGGAAAATGCAGCACTTTTCTACTTACCTTACCAGTGTGGCACTTTCCAACCATACCCATTAAATGCTCACATTTGCTATTTCAGTTTACCTTGCCTCCTTTTTAGAGTGTGCTATTCTTGTGTTTTTTTTTTTTTTTCCAGTATTTGCAGTGCATACTGTTTGGAGGGGAGGGGTTAAAGATCACAGGAAATAAAAATGTAATTTGTGTAATTTTCAATAAAGCATGTTTATAACAAAATACCCTTTATTAAAAAATAAATAAATGTTGCAGTAGGGCACTGCTCTCTGTGCTCTAAGTTCTCATAGCCACAAACTTCTGTGGGAAACTCTAAGCCAGAGGCACTAGGACCCAGTGAGAGCAAAGTCATTTGCCGGCTAGGGGACCGATGCCAGTGCTGGCGCTGCCCACGAGGCAGACATAGTGATATTGTGCTCATGAGCTGGCCAGTAACCAACGCCACCCCCTTCCTCAGTTCACTTTTTTCCACCATCCAGTGTACACTGTGGGAGCAACATTCGCCTGACTCTACTACTGCTTTCCTCAGTTCGTCGTTGCCTGTTTCCCTTTTTTTGCCAGCACTGGGTTCTTTGGTGCTGCCTTTCTTACTTTAATGATTATTTCTAGGTGCATGGATATACAGTTACTATCCACACTCTGGCAGATTCACTAGAATGGACTGATTGGTCAGACATCTTTGAGCTAAACTCCTCCCACCACCCACCTGGTATATCTCTTGACTCTGCCCCATGTCATCAGACCTTTCTTTCCACTGGAAGAGCAGGTCACTTCCTTCAAGGCTCCCGCTTAGGTTTACTGTGCCATAGGAGAACCTGGTCTTTGATTTTTTTTTTTTTAGTTTACTTACCTTATTCCCTCAGTTTCTTTGACTACCCAGCCAATCTACAGTGGAACAACAGAAGTGTGGACATGGGGCGATTATCTCCCCCCCCCCCCCAACCTTCAGAGGAAGGCATTGCACTAGGGATGCTAATAGTAAGGTCTATGAGTTCTCCGCTAAGCTCCTTCCTAGTGCTGTATGTACTGAGGAAGACCAGGGTACTCCCTTTTCTCACCCTGCCGAGATGTCTGAGGCCCTGGGGTCGGGGTTGGGTGGACAGTCTACTTCATGTGGGAGGCTGGCTGAGCACCCCTCCCAGTCTGTCGGTCCTTCAGAGTGCTGGACGCCCCTGGTGGTAAGAATGAAGCTATACACTTTGTCTACACCAGTGGGCACCTTGACGTTGTGGTCTGGTGCTGCCTTAGCTCATGGTACTGCGGCCAGTGCTGGTGAGTGGGACAGTGCAGGCCACAAGACGAGGCCCCCTTCCAACACCATATGCGGTGCTAGAGGAGGGAAGGGTTCCAGAGCTGACACTGTCATAGACCCGGAGGTCATTGTCATTTCTTACCCTCGGTGGCCGGATGACCCAGGGAAGTATGCTGGAGGCCTTCCTGGGCCTGTTCTGAGCATGACTTGGGGTCAAGAGCCACTTCTAAAGTTGCCTTCTCAGGCGGACACTGGCGACAGCAGAGGGGCGCCTTCTGGCATCGTTCGCTGTGCCAGATAGGGTTCTAGTGCCAGGTCTCGGGCCAACTCTAGAGGAGGTTGTAGCCTAGAGCCTGAGCTTGTGGGGGGGGGGGCAGAGTCTGCTCTGGTGAGGAGATAAGGCAGAGCACTGGAGCCTGTGGCTCACCCCTTGTCGAGAGGTGGTGGAAACTCTGGCAGGGGTCACAGCACTGGTCCCAGACCCAGCTTCTTTCCGTAACCATCTGGCCCTGTCACTGGTGGGAACTGGGGCTGCACTGTGGAATGCATATAGCTCCACTCTCCCCACCTGGGGGTTTCTCCCCAAAGGCATTTTCTGAACCAGTCCACTGATGGTGGTCATTCTCTGACAGGAGAGTTTGCCAGGCCCTCCCTCCAGGCAAGGTAGCCTGAGCATTCTTGCAGCCCTGGCAGAGGACTTGGCCCGGTCAGCCATGGCCCTTCTCCTCACCCCCCCCAACCACACACACACACACACACACACACACACACACACACACACACACACACACACACACACACTACTGCTGTCCCAGGTATTTCTAGTACTCTGGGGCCTTTGACCTGGGACCAGTTCAGATCAACATCTGGTGTATAACACCAATTTTAACTCTGAGCTGATCAGGCCCTTTTTAGGCCTGAGGTCCCTGCACTGCCATTACCTGAACCTAGCTGCTCCACTCGCAATTCCTTCTCTGAGGAAGAGGATTTGTCAGTCCATTTCTTTTCTGATGTTGAGTACTCTCGGTACCAGCAAATCCTTTTGAAAATGATGGAGTGGCTGAGTCTTCACCATTTTGTACGTCACAGTACTGCCACCGTGGTGCTGTTGTTCCTTGGAGAGTACCGTGATGACGCTGCTGTCATCCCTCTGTGGCCCTGGCCACTTTCTGAGGCATCCAGAAACCTCTGGCTCTGTCCCTTTGCACCCTCTCCAGCCCCTAGAGATGTGCAGCTTAGTGTTGCATTTCTGTGGGGTTTCCAGGCTGCGTCTATCATCCCAACTCGATTTTAGTGCTGCAGACCCCGCCTGTATCTAGGCTCCTGGTGCATGATTGCCGCCCCGCACCAACTCTTGGAGATTTATGCTTTGGGTAGAGAGTTTTTGTGGTAGCATGCACCATGATGTGCATTTCTGCACATTAGGCACACCAGGCAGCTTACCGCAAGCATCTGTGGGCAATAGAGTCAACTCTTTGCATCCATGCCAGATTGCGAGGCATCCAGGCAGGCCATTGGCCTTTCTGATTAGGGCCTGGTGCTGGCGAGGTACCAAGTGAGGAGTTTTATGATGCCAGTGAAGTATCTTCTAGGCTGGCAGGATCAGTAGTCTGCATTCATCAGATGGCATGGCTTCACCTCTCCTGGTTGGCACCCCTGGCCTGGCGTTAGGGTGCTCAACTCGCACTTCCAGGAAACTTATTTCTTATCCCCAGGATCAGGCATGAGTTGTCTGGGCGCCCTCCTGCTCCCAGGCCACGACAACCTCTGCCTGCCTGCTCCTGACCAATCTCTAGACTTGCTGAACCTGTGAGGAGTCCCTGTACTCCAGGGGTTATCCCCCACAAAGGGGCGAGGGACAAATAGTTTCCCCCTCAGGATGAGACAACTCTGTTTTGAGGAAAGCTTGGTACTCTGACCCATAAGTGGGAGTGAATGGTGAAGACTGATTCTTGAAAGATACGAAAATTACGTACTCACAGTAATTGTTGCTATTCCAGAATATATTTACCATTCATTGACATGCTGCCCACCATGTCCCGCTCATGTAAGAGTTAGGGCCTTTGGGCAGCTCACCCTGTGATGTTGGTGTGCACGCAGCATCTTCTTGTCAGTCCCTCAGCTCTCTTCTCCCTCGGAAGGGTACTCTGTCTATCCTTAGTGGAATTGGGCTCCCTTGCCCCTTTCACACTCCTGGTTTTTAACATAGAAACACAGAAGTTGATGGCAGACAAGGACCGCAAGGCCCATCCAGTCTGCCCATTTCTTTTTCTACCTTATGAATGTGCCATAGGCCTTTGCTCTGTCAATGGCCTATCTATTCATACTCATCTGTATTGCTCCCTTATGCCTATACCGTGCCTGTTTGAAGCCCTGCGCTGTATTCATATCCACCACTTCCTGAGGTAGGCCATTCCATGCATCCACCACCCTTTCTGTGAAAAATAACTTCTTCACATTACTCCTTAATTGGCCTCCCTCTAATCTCATGCTGTGTCCTCTTGTCCTGCTAATTTTCTTATATTGAAACATGTTAGACTCTTTCACCTTGTTAATGCCCTTAAGGTGTTTGAATGTTTTAATCATATCACCTCTCTCCCTCCTTTGCTCTAGGGTATACATATTGAGTTCAATTAATCTGTCCTCCTGTGTTTTCTGATGCAGTCCCCTTAACTTGCTTTAAAAAAAAAAAAAAAAAAAAATGATAAGGGCCCCCCAGAAAAAAAATAGAAAGAAAATTGTGGCTGGCAGTATAGCATAGAGGTTAGAGTAACGAGCTTGGTACATCCAGCAGACCAGACCTGGGTTTGATTCTCACAACCTCCACTTGCATACTGTGTGACTCTGAGCAAGTCACTTAATCGCCCAGTGCTCCCGGGTCACCCCTGAAACCGGTTACGAAAGACTAAAAAAAATGCCTTCAAATATGCACAGGAAAAGAAAATACTTTGTTTTGTTTTTTATTGTTTAACCAGGAGTGGCACACTAAGCTGAAAGCTTGTTTACAGGTGCGACCTGGGAGCACAGGGAAGTTAAGTGACTTGATCACGGTCACACAGTATGCAAGTGGGGGCTGTGGGATTCAAACCCAGCTCTCCAGATTTGCAGCTCTGAGCTTTGTTTTTATATATTTTTGCCTCCCACTCTCTTCCCCTCCAAGAAGATTATTTGATACCCCCTAAAGCCGTGGTGCCTCATATACACTTTGCAGATACCTGCAGCCTTTGCCAACTGGTAACATAACCTCGTTACAAGGCACAGCCTTCACATCTGCTGCCAAGGAGGGGAAGATGCTATGGAGCTTTCTCAGCCACTCAAGGTGTATATTGCCAAGCCGGCCCGGTGGCGCTGAGGGTTGAGACGGTGGACGCCACACCTCGCGCCATGGGTTTGTGAATGAGCCTGGACCGCCAGGGGTCGGCGATGGGGAGAGAGGATACTCTCCTCTCTCGGGAAATGATCCAGGGGTAGCACGGCACAGCAGCGGCCCCTGGTGGAGGCCGGCGGCACTGCGGCGCACAGGGGCTCACAATCGGGGAAGATGTTGGGTGGCTGCCTTCCGGACGTGAGTGGGAGCACCCATGTCGTGGGGTGACAGCATTGCACGTCCCACGTCTGGGGCATAAAACCTACATACAAAAGCCCCACCAGCCCGGATAGGCGACGGCCATCCCAGTGTCGAACCACCACACGCCCAGCACTGGAGCCCTGCCACTGCCCTTTCAGACTCCTCTGGCCCTTCATCCTCTTCGGGGCTCAGCGAGAACTTAATGCCCTTGAAGATGACAGGGCTCACAGTAGGCGGGCGAGCGGATAGGCCAGAGAGAGTTCCAGTGCCTGGGGGAGACCAACAGAATTTATAAAAAAAAAAAAAAAAACAAAAAAAAAAAAAAGATGTATATTACGCTACAGCTTGGTGCTGGGTCTCTCTTTTTTTTTTTTTTCCTTTTTTACTCTAGAGTGGCAAGAGGATAGCAGCAGTGCTTCTGGTCTTCTCCAACCTCTGTTATCCTTATGGATTTTGTGTAGATCCTGGATTCTTGTCCACTGTGAGTACAAGGCTCCTCCCCTAAATGGGTTTCTGCCATCCTGTCCGCAGAGATTTCTCTGGATATCTCCTAGACTAGCCAGAACTATATACTAAGGCTGCTGCCCTCCCTCCACCTTCCTGTCCTGGTGGTTAGTAGACTCTGGCTCTTAAACCCACTATCCCTGTGCCATGTAGGCCCCACCCTTAGTTTCTCTAAGTTGATAGTTGAGTTTTATTATTTTTAAGTTTTTATATCCTATTTCCAATTCCTTTGGTCTAGGAATCTGTAGCCCTTTCTATCTCTTTCTCTCCCACTAATTTCTCTCCTGGTAAACAGAACTGAAGAAGGGAGGGGCTGGTGTTGATTACTAGTCAATCCATGAGCCTTGTTAAATAAAGATTTTGATTTGATTTGAGCGCAGCGTCACTACATCTGCCTGGTGGGCGGTGCGGCATGGACATCAGTTCCCTAGTCTGCAAAAGACCGTGCTCCCACTAGGTTCTAGTGCCTCTAACTTAGACCCATAAGTGGGAATGAATGGTGAACATATTCTGGAAGATCAACAATTATGGTGAGTAGAGACTGGAGGACCCCAATATGTATACCTAGGAAGAGAGAGAGAAAATATGAATGAGAATGATAGACAAAATGGTGGTATCACAGACTTTGGCTCTGCACACTGGTCTGTAGTTTGGTGTGACAGTTCTCCGGTTTATCGCAGAACATCAGACCCATCTTATCAGATTCATAGGCAATCAGACCCGCAGGTCCCCTTATCCTTTGTGTAGCTGTCTTCTTGTGCAGGAATGTTGGTGAAATGTTCTATTGCAGAGACAGAGGAGCTGCGATATATGTGCTTATTTATACGTAGTGGCTTACCATAGGAAGTAACTGCGGCATAGATTGGGACTGCAGTCACCCAATCACTTGTGCAGACTGAATCATCTAATAGTTATTACATTGGAGCCCTCGCAAATGGAAACAGAAGTAGCAGGCAGACTTTTCATGCTATGCCATTGCATGCGCCCTGAGATACTGTATGGATCCATTTTGACATACATGTGTACATTACCGCAAGTGTTATACTGTCAACCCACTTGCCATCTCCTTAGAGTTTAATGCCCTAACCCCAGTCTAACAACCATCCATGAGACCAGAGCCCACTGCCCCCATGGGGAAAGTCCACTGATATCCAGCAATCCCCTCGTTCAGGGAGGTCTGGATCCTTATTAGCAGTATTTGCCACCCACCTTGCCCACCTGTCAAAGGTCAGCATCTGTAGCTGTATAGTAAACCCCATTTGCATGTGACAGAAACATAGACAATGTCAGCAGAAAAAGACCATTGTTCCATTCAGTTTGCCCAGTGGTACCCTACTGTGCCCCATGACCTGGTTTTTGCCCTCTTCTCCTACCATTGCTCCCTCCTTACTGACGCCTCCCACTCCCGAGAAACTATTAGACCTTTTACTCTGTCCCAGTCGTGCTTAAATCCATTAATGTTTTTGGCCCCCACCACCTTTGATGGTAGGCTGTTCCATGGTTCAACCACTCTCGGTAAAGTAAAACTTTCTAGTATCCCCCTTGAATCTCCCCAACCCCACCAGTTTACATTCATGCCACCTCGTTTTTGACCTGCCATTCATGCTAAATAGTTACTCAAAGTTTATCTTGTCTATTTCTTTTAGGAACTTGACGGTCTCTGTCATGTTCCCCCTCTCCCTTCTGGCCTCCAACAAGCACACAGAAACCTAGATTTTGTCAGCAGAAAAGGATCTTTAGTCCCTCCAGCCTGTCCTGGCCTTGTCCCTGCCTGTTCCGTCACCACTGACCCTAGTTGGTCATAGGTGTCGCTCCCTTCCCGTTCCTCTACCTAATATGCCCGTGTGCATGCTTGGAGCTCCCCACAGTCTTTGCCCATGCTACTTCCACTGGCAGGCTCTTCTAGTCATCCACCACTCTTTCTGTGAAGAAATATTTCTGCACATCTCTCCTAAACTTCTTCCTCTTGGCTTCACTTCATGCCCCTTGTTTCTAGTGCCTGCCTTTCTCTGAAATAAGCCCTTCTCTCGCACCTTCTTCCCTCTTGTGAGGTACTTGTAGATTTCAGTCATGTCCCCTCTCATGTTCAATGCCTTAAGCTGATCCTTATAGGATCTGCCCTGTTGGCCCTGAATCATTTTGGTTCCTCTACAATGCACTGTCTCCAGCCTGTCTGTCTTTCCTCAGGGGGAGGACTCCAGAACTGAGCACAGTACTCCAGATGGGGTCTCACCAGTGATCTACAGAGAGGTAGTTATTACCTCTTTCCTCCTGCTGTCGAAACCCCATCCAGTATACCCCAGCATTCTGGTTGCCTTGCTGTCAGCCTTGTTACATTGGCTAGTTTGTTTTAGGGAGTCGCTTATGATAGATCACCCCTAGGTCCCTTTCCTCTGAAGTAGTGGGCAGCCTAAACCCACCCATCCAGTATTCCTTCCTGCCTGGGGTTCTTGTTCTCTGTGTTTATCACCTTGCACTTTTTGGCATTGAATTTAAAGAGCCATCCCTTGGACCATCTCTCTAACCTTTGCAGGTCTCTCTGCAACTCCCTAACCCCTTTCTCACTGTCTGCCCTGCCTCAGAGCTTAGGGTCATCTATGACGAGACACATCTTGCCCTGGATTCCTTCTCTTATGCCGCTGACGAACATATTAAAAAGGACTGGACCCAAGACTGACCCCTGCAGTACCCCAGTCGTGTCCTCCCTTTCCCCTGATTTGACCTCATTTACCACCATCCTCAGCTGTCCTCCCCCAACCAACTTCCCACCCATTTTACTAGGTCCTGTGCCACTCCCAGATCCTCTTAATTTCTTCAATAACCTGCTGTGTGGCACCGAGTCAAATGCGTTGCTGAAGTCGAAGTAGAGTAAATCTACTGCTCGTCCTTTATCCACCGCCCTAGTTAACCAGTCAAAAAAATACGATCAGGATTTTCTGACAAGACCTCCCTGCCATGAGCCGCTGCTGCAGAATCTTGTTTCTCTCCAGGAAGTCCACTAGGTCCTCTTTGACTAGTGTGTCCATCAGTTTACCTGCAATGGAGCTAAGACTGATGGGCCTGTAATTTCCAGGTTCCTTCCTGTCCCCTCACTTATGAAGCGACACCACGTCTGCTATCTTCCAATCATTCAAAACAACCCTTGACTGTAGTGAGCTATTGAATACCCTACCAGGAGCTCAGCCAGTTCTAATGCCAATTCCCTGAGCAGCCTCTGGTACATCCCATCTGGCCTGGAGCCTTGTCCATTTTCAGGGCTGCGAGCCCTTTTCTAACTTTCTTCTGTAATTACCACCTGTCCCATTTCTGGAATCCCCCTTGCAGCAGCCTTTATGCTGCTTTCCAGCAGAGGCCCACTATCTTCCACTGTGAATACTGAGCAGAAGTACAGTATGCGCCACTTATAGCGTGCATGCCTACGGACGGCTGTTTAATGCGGAAACTTTTCATTTTCCAAAAGCCATTTTTATACCATGGCATTGTAACCCAGAGTGCTGTACCACACTTTGATCGCTGTCTGTAGCAGCCGCCACCAATCCTGTAGAGAATCTGAATGTGCTAATCACTTGTGTTAATGATGCAGTGATTACCCATAATAGTAGCAGCCACTCTGTATCCCTCAACACCCTATGTTCTCACAGGCAGCTTTCCCAGCTTCCAAAGGTAAACTTGAATGGCTACTATGAACTGAGCTTGCCTTAGCATTCTCCATTTCTCCCATGCGTCCCTGCAGTGCTCTGAATACTGTCCATAAATGCTGCCTCCTAGTTTAATGCCACACTTACGGGGTGCATGCATACAGACACAAATCTCCTCCAATAGACGGGACAGCTGCCAGTGTAAGGAGACTGGGCAAGTCTGGTGAAGTGACAGTTAAAGGGACACTGTCAACCCCCTTAGGCTTCAGAGTGTGTCTAGTTTAAAAAACACATTTTCTTATTGGTCACATACTGTAGAGATTGCTGATGTAGCTGGTAGTTTGATTCTGATTTTGTTTTCTTTTTAAAAGTGAAAAATAGACTGCCCTTCATACTGGTGTTACAACACAAAAACATGTTTGTTTACAGTTCTTTGATCAGCTCCCTCTGCACCTTTCCTAGACTTAACCACTCATGATGCAGTGGGAAGAACAGCGACTATTGCATCATGAGTAGCTGCACTGTTTGGGGTGGGGGTGTTCCTGATGTTCAGGAAATATGTATTAAGAGTAGGTCAAGAATCTGAAACAAAAGAAGGTTGCAAATAATTACCATTACTATGCATTTCAGTTTTATTAAAACAAGAAGCAAATAAAACAACCAGCAAAATCAATTAATTTTAGAAAAGGCAAGCAATCATGAATTGTGAGTTTTCAGCTAGAAATAATATGATGCAAAAAGGGTTGACAGTGTCTCTTTAAATGCCACACATATGGGGTGCAGGTGCACCGTGAACTCGAGTGATATGGGCGAGTCTTGCGAAGTGAGAAACGCCACTCTGACTGCTTCCGTGTCTAAGGGGTAAAACTGAAAGTCAAAGAGAATCAGTACTGCTGCTGTTGAACAGATCAGGGCTAGGACCACAGTGTTGAATAAAACCTCTGAAATGAAGCTTTAGGTTAGGTTGGGAAGCCACTTATAATGGACAAAAGAGCCTAAGACAGAGTAGTCCGTTAGAAGTGGCATGCACTGTAGTAGTTTAGAATGGCTGCCTTTTGCTCGTCCTCCTCTACCTTGCCTCTCCTCTGTTAGCCTAGCAGTTCCTACTCTCATCTTCCTTTTGTCGTGAACGTACCTGAAGAACTTCCCTTATAGCTTGATGTTGTTAACACCTGGTACATTTTCTTTGCTTTATTAGACCACCTATGGGAGACAGTTATCAGAACAGTGGTGGAGACAGCAGCTACCAGAACAGTGGCACCAACCAAGACTTCTGGGATACCTTTGGCAACACTGAGAGCACCAAGACCAAGAAGTCGCCAAGCTCGAACAGTTGGACCTACGCTGAGAATTCTACAGAGAAGAAGAGCTCCGAGAGCTGGGAGAACTGGGGTTCCGAGAATATCCCCAACAACAAAACCAGCAATAGCGATGGCTGGGAGGCCTGGGAAAGTAACTGGGAGAGCCTGGGAAGTGGCAACAAGGCCAAAACGAAAAGCTCTGCCAAGAAAATTGAAACTACCAAGGCCTTAGCCGAAGAGGAAGGGTGGGATACTGCGAACTGGTAGGACTCCGTAAGCAGCAGAACCAACCCCACCCCCCCAAGGAAAGGTTACCCAAAACTGGGTAACTTGGCTGGCTAAATCATGACATGTTTGTGTGCTCACCATCCCTGCTCCCTTCTGTGAGTCCAATAAAAGGAAAACGTAGACAGAGCCTGTGACATCCTGCAGGCTATGGTATCACTTCAAACAACATGAAGTCTTGCTGTATTCAGACATAATGCAGTTAGCCTCAGCACTTAAACTGCCCTGGAGAGGAAAGAGTTAACTCTGTGCAGAAGCATAGAACGTTGAGCTCGAGCTCGGTTTTCAAACCTCTGTCTGTGGTACTTCCCAGTGTAGCCGTCAGATTCTTTACTCCGCCTAACAGTGAAGTCGCTCCGGAGATTTCCTCTGCTCGGTTCGGTAAAAGAAAAATAAAGTGTTCAGTTTAAACCGCATGTTTTTGTTATTTTCGGATTTCCAGCCTCTGTCTACGGTACAGGTAGTATGTAGATAGGTAGTGACTGTGTTTTATTTTGCTAAAAAGAGTGGAAATTGTCTTTCTTCGGTTTTTTTCCGGTCGGTCCGGTTTGGAACAGACTTTGTAAAATTTGTCTCTCTTTCTGGGATTAGTGTGGTGTTCTGGTACCGATTGGTTTCAAAAGAACCGGACTTTTGCTGGTTCTTTAAAAAAGCCAGCGACACGGTTTGTAACCGATCGGTTGCTTTATTACCTGGCTTGAAAGCTTCTATAGGGTAATTTGTTAGGTTGGCCATGTCTGGGAAACCCAAGAAGAAAACCAGTCCCACTGGGTTTCAACACTGTACTGAGTGTGGGGAGGCCTTTGCTAAGGCCAACCCCCAGCTCATCTGTGTTTATTGTCTGGGGTTTGACCACCTCTAGTCAGACTGCCAAATCTGTAAGAACTTTCCTAAAACCACTCTAGATAAAAGACAGTAGGCTGAAGAAAAGGGAGGCCGAGAAGTCCGTAGATCCGGATGACCAGCCTGGTTCGGTTGCAGACGAACCTGAGGAGGTGCCTACTGACCTAGGTGATACCTCCTAGGGCAAAAGGAGAGCCGACCCCGAGGGGTCGGTTCCGTCAAAGAAAAAGTGCAAGTCTGCCGGTTCGGATCCTGTATCCACTCTCCAACCCATGGACGAAAAAACCAAAGCAATTAGTATTGTCCAGTCGCTTAGACCGGTTCCGTCTGAACCGATACTGCCGGTTCGGTCGGATCCGTCTCCTCCGGATTATGACCCAGATGCTTATTATGAGGAGTGAGAGGGAGATGACGACTATCCCGGTGATGACAATGATGATGACGATGAAGAGGGTCTGGATGTGCCCATTGAACCGGACATCTCCCCAGACAGGCCCTCAGGTGTGTCTCCTCCCAGGCTCTTTTAGTCCCCTTCACACTTTTTGTTCTACAAAAAGGTGGCACAAACCCTGCAGCTTCCCTTGGTTGAAGCAGCAGAGGAGGATGAAGAGCCTGATTTTATGGAAATGATGGACATCCCAGAGTCCAAAAAGCTGTCTATCCCTCTTCATAAATCTTTAGGGAAACAGATACACAAAATTTTACAAACCCCTAATTCAGTACTTCCTGTGGATAAGAGAATGGACAGGAGGTATTCATTATCAGGCTCAGCTGCGGAGTTCCTTTATAGTCATTGCTGCCATGTTGGGGTAGTGCAGGCTGCAGCCTGCGACAGGGCTAACATTCCTTTGGCTTCACACCCCCAGGATAAGGACTCCAGAAAAGTGGATGCCATGGCCAAAAAACAGTATTTGGCATCCTCTTTGGGACTCAGGCAGGCCACTTATATGGCCTACACAGCCATGTACCAGAAATCCAAATGGGACACGGTTCTGGAACTGGCTAAACAGCCCTCGCCCCAGCTAGCCAAGGAGCTGGAAGTGGTGGCTGCTGATGGAATTGAGGCATCCAAAATGCCATTTCATGCTGCTGTGGACTCCAGTGATGTGGCATCAAGAGTCATGGCTACATCTGTGTCTCTCAGAAGACATGCTTGGCTCAGATGTACTAACCTTTCACAGGATACCCAGACTAAGACCATGGATTTTCCTGTAGTAGGTAATTCTCTGTATGGGGAGCAGACAGAGGCTTACATGAAGAAAATGGATGAATATAGGACCACGTACAGGAGTGCACAGGCCAAGGAAAGGCAGGCCACTCCACACAAGCAGCAGTCTAGGGGCAGGGGTAGGCCCTTTCAAAGGCCTTTTTACCAAGCTCAGGCCTCCTGTCCCTTCCCACAGAGGGGGTTCTTCAGAGGGAGGGGTAGGAGGGGGATGAGCAGGGCTGCTCCCTCCTCCTCTCAGTCTAAGGCTTCTGCCAAGCAGACACCCTGATGTGTCAGCCCGGGTCGACTCCCCATTTCCAGTAGGAGGCAGGCTGGCTTACTACTTCCAGGCCTGGAAGTCTGTGACCTCAGACAAGTGGGTCCTGGAAGTAGTAAGCCAGGGACTTGCCCTCAATTTCAAACAATTTCCAAAAAAAAGGGCCAAGTCTTTTCTAGCTGCATCAGTCTCAGAAACCCTTGCCCTAGAGGCAGAGGTTTCCTCTCTTTTAGCTCTCAGAGCTATAGAGAAGGTTCCTACTCAGCACAAGGGAAAAGGACTGTATTCCAGGTACTTCCTTACCCCAAAGAAAACAGGGGAGTGGCGACCCATCCTAGACCTAAGTTATCTGAACAAACACATTTCAAAGCCCAAATTCAAAATGGTAACTCTGGGAATAATCCTTCCCTCTCTAAGGCCAGGGGATTGGCTAGCATCTCTGGACCTCAAGGATGCCTACTTCCATATTCCTATCAGGTGCTCCCACAGAAAATACCTCAGGTTCGAGTTGCCTTCAGGCCATTACCAATTCAGAGCCATGCCATTTGGTCTAACATCAGCTCCAAGGGTGTTCACAAAATGCCTTGCAGTAGTGGTGGCTTACCTCAGAAGACAGGGTATCACCATCTTTCTGTATCTGGATGACTGGCTGTTAGTGGGTCAGTCTCATTTACAGGTCAAGTCAGCTCTTCAAACTACCCAGGACCTACTCAGCTCCTTGGGTTTTCTTCTCAATCTTCCAAAGTCTGTACTCGAACCAGTTCAACTTCTCACCTTTATAGGCATAGAGTTGGACACTGTACAAGCAAAAGCCTTCCTTCCCCTGGCAAGGGTAAAGGCCCTAGTGGATGTCACTTCCTCCTTTCGACCTCAGGTCTCCCACCCAGAAAGACGGTTCCTCCAGCTCCTGGGCCACATGTCAGCTTCCACGGCAGTGGTGCAGAGAGCTAGGTTTCAGATGAGGGATATTCAGTTTCATCTGAGGTCTTTTTGGTCTCAAAAAAAGGATTCACTTACCAAACTGATTCCAGTGACTCAGACTCTGGTCCAAGCTCTCCAGTGGTGGCTGGACCAGGACAACCTTAGACAGGGGTTCCATTTCTCCCTCAAGTCCCATCAATAGTTTTAACTACTGATGCTTCTCTTCTAGGGTGGGGAGCCCTGACAGCTCAAGGGCTCTGGTCTCCACAGGAGTCTCTCCTTCTTATCAATCTCCTGGAACTCAGGGCAGTTTTCCTAGCCCTGCAGAGCTTCTCAGATTCAGTCAAGGGCAAGGTGGTCCAAGTCAGAATGGACACCACCACCACAATGTGGTACATCAGCAAGCAGGGAGGCACTTGGTCCTCGGCCTTGTGCACAGAAGCCATGAAGCTTTGGTCTCTGGCCTATTCTGTTCAGACTTCTCTGGTAGCAGTTCACCTTCCAGGGAAGGACAACATACTAGCAGATGCTCTGAGCAGAATTTCACAGGGACACCACGAATGGTCCCTGGATCCTCACATACTGAAGGTCATCTTCTCCAGGTGGGACACTCCAGAGATGGATCTCTTTGCAGCACTGGACAATCATCAACTTCCTCTGTTTTGTTGCAGACCTCCAGTCCTGGGGATGGTTCCCCAGGATGCTCTCTTTTTGGACTGGAAGGGCAGGTTTCTCTATGCCTTCCCTCTGCTGTTCAGAGTTCTGATCAAGATCAGGACTCAACCATGCACAGTGATACCGGTGGCTTCAGATTGGGCCAGACAGCCTTGGTATCCTCTACTGCTGTCCTTGTCAGTGTCACGTCCCCTGTCTCTGCCCAGGGCATGCAATCTCCTGTCCTCCTCCCATAGGTGGATCTGGTACCCCAATCTCCAGTCTGTCCATCTCAAGGCCTGGCTCTTGAAGAGTTAGAATATGCAGCTCTACATCTTTCTCAGGGAGTGCTGGATATTCTGAAGGTCTCTAGGAAACCTTCCACTAGAAAAACTTACAACTCCAAATGGAAAAGGTTCAGTATTTTGTGTTCTCAGAAAGGCATCCTGCCTGATTCTGCAGACATTTCCACAGCCTTAGACTATCTAGTTCATCTCAATGGTTTAGGCCTTAGGCCTACCACTCTGAAGCTTCATCTAGCAGCTGTCTCTGCATTCCTCTCAGCAGGGAAGGGCTCTTCCCTGGCTTCTCATCCTGTTTTCAGAAAGTTTTTCAAAGGTCTGGTTCACATTAACCCTCCCTTTAGGGAGCCCACTCCGCCTTGGGATCTTAATGTCTGCATAGCTCAGCTATGCAGCCACCCTTTGAACCTCTGGCTTCGGCCGAATTGAAGTACTTGACCTGGAAAACTGTGTTCCTGGTAGCTGTTACTTCTGCCAGGTGGATTAGTGAGTTACAGGCTCTGTCAGTGGAACCTGACTTCATCTCCTTCCATAGGGACAAAGTAGTCTTCAGAACCAATAGGAGGTTCTTGCTCAAAGTGGTTTCAGATGTTCATCTGAACCAGTCTGTATCTCTCCCTGTGTTTTTCACTGACCATTCTTCTTCTGGTGAAAGAAGGTTACACAGTCTGGACGTTAAGAGGGCCCTTAGCTACTACATTGAGCATACTAAGGCACATAGAAATGACTGTCTTCAGTTGTTTCTCACTTATGGTGAAGTGGGATAGGGTAAGCTTGCCACTAAGAACTATTGCCAGGTGGATTGTTTCTTGTATGCAATTTTGTTATGACAAGTTGGGTAGGACACCCCCTTCAGGCCTGAGGGCTCACTCGACCAGGGGTACAGCTGCTTCTCTAGCTGCAGCCAGAGATATACCTTTGTTAGAGATATGTAAAGCAGCCACCTGGAAAACAGTACATACTTTCACCAAGCATTACTCCCTGGACATCCAGGCTAGGAGTGATGCTAGGTTTGGTACAGCAGTACTGCAGAGCCTCTTCCCAAAGTAGGTTCTGCATTTCTTCCCCCATAGGGAACTGCTTGGTAGTCTGCATCATGTCTAAATACAGCAAGACTATGCTGTTTGAAGAAAAAATTACTTACCATAGTAATGTTGTTTCTTCTAATGGGTCTTGCTGTATTCAGACCTCCCCCCTGCCTCCCCTCTCAGAACCTGGTTTTGGGAAGTGGGCTGGCAGGTACAGTGTTGCACCCCAGGGGTGTACCCTGTACCCTCCCTCTTGGGTGGGGTAGGTGATGATGATGTCGTCGTTGTTATTTTTTCTGGTGTTTTACTAAATATTGTCACTACCTTTCCTTCTTGGGTTCTCGACTTGAGTCGTTTGGGGCCCAAGAAGATATATTTTGCTCTTTGGCTATATCTGAACAATTTTCATACTTTAGTTACTAGTTACTTAGCTCGTAAGAATCTGACTGTTACACTGGGAAGTACCACAGACAGAGGTTTGAAAACCGAGCTCGAGCTCAGCGTTCTATGCTTCTGCATAGAGTTAACTCTTTCCTCTCCGGGGCAGTTCAACTGCTGGGGCTAACTGCATTATGTCTGAATACAAGAAGACTCCATTAGAAGAAACAACATTACTGTGGTGAGTAATTTTTTCTTCTAGGTCACTGGTACGGTGTCCCAGTGTTAGAAAGGCAGAGCTCAGCTCAGCTGCAGGCGAGGATGCTGAGCGCTCGTAAGGTGGGGGAGGGGCAGTTTGGTTGTCATCCCAAGTTAAAGTGCTCCCTGAAACAAGACCACTCAAAAAGCACTTTATTTTTACGAGATGGAGGTTCTGTTTCTTTTTTCTGAGCATGTTTGACGGATGATGGCATTGTGCATTTAGCTTTCCAGTGATCTGTAACTGCCTTTTCCCACCCTGCCCCACAGGGGATTGAGGGAAGGGGGTCTGTTCACCTACCCTTTCAGAGTCCTAAACTTGGGAGCTCATTTGTTAATGGCTGAATAGATGTGGGGTGGGGGGCCCACTGGTAATGGTGCAGAGCTACTAACTGGGGACTCATCATCTGGAATCCCACCACAGCTGCTGACTGGTTACATGAAGCTTATGTCTTCTTATCCCTGGGTTTCAATCATAACTTAACAAAAAAATAAAAAAACGCAAGCAGCAGACTCCTCATACATACATACATACATACACATTTGAAAGAAAAACATCTACCTAACACATTAGAAAGGAACTCATGTAGGGTGCGCATGTTGAACAATCCAAACATTTTCTGCTCCAGTGGAATCGTGCTATCCCAAAACAGAGTCCTGCTTCCAGTACCTTTGAGTGTCAGGGTACACAGCCCCTGCAGCCTGTCGTGTGCCCATGAGTGGGTACACAGTGTTATTCTGGAGATTCCGCACTGAGTTTTGGATTCTGTCAGTAGAGCAGCCTCACGGAAGCTTGCTTGCTGTTTCCTGTAGACTTCCAACATGCGCCCCAGCTTACAGATTTGCCATTTGAACAAGTCCTACTCCTGATAAGAAATCCACCCAATACTGAATACAGTATTACCTGTCTGCACAGTCTGCTTATTTTTAACTTATATGAACTGGATTGATGGCAACCCAGGTGGACAATACATTTTCTGTCACAGGTCACAGCCTGCCACCACCTCCAAGCCCAGTGTTCTGCGTATAGTTGTATGTGTGCTGTACCGGGGCACACCACATTGGTGGTCTGGAACAGATACCACAGAGGGGAGATGAGGAGCATAGGTGATGAACAGTATACCATCAATTTGAAATGTTTGCAGACCAATTAAGTCAAGATTGCGGGGGACCAAACCAAAAGAAAACCTCCATTACCCAGTCACTTTAAAAGACCTTACACCGCTACATTTGAAATGGATCGTGCAAAAAACCGCAGCGTATTCTCTCAGCACTGGATGGCAAGTCACATAGACAGGGGCAATCAGTCTGACTATGAAACGGAAGCCGGACTCCACTATAATCAAGAAACTGCATCTGTGAGCCATCTTGGGGCAACGGATCTTAAAACATAAGGACAGTTCACGTTTGCTGCCTCCTGGTAGTCCCTTTGTACCAGTGAACATGTTGTGACATTTATTCCTGTTTTGCATTTCTTTGTGTCTGTGTGTACATTGGTGTGAATGCGTGCTTGGGGCACATGCCAGCACCTAACTGGTGCAGTGCAGTAATTGTTTTGACATGGAACGTGTCGTCTTGCTACACAGCCTTAACTGTTGGTGGAGCAATAACTGTTGAACATCTAGCTGTTTTGCTCGAGAAGTCAGTCTGCTAGATGATTATGTTGTAAAATTTTCTTTTGGGGAAAAGCATAAATATTCAAAATGGGGGGGATTACAGTATAACTGGAATCGTTAAAGCACCAGTCTGTGTATGACAAAAACCTTGTTCTGTACCTTTTTATAGTATTTTAGATCAACCCTCCCACCCCCCTTTCTTGGAAGATGCCCCCTTCTTCCTCCTTTTGAGTCCTAGCATTTACTTTTAGAATTAAAATATTTAATGGTGAGTGTCATTAAATATGGCTGCCACAAGGCTTCCTGTAATATTGTCAGCTCTATTTGAAAACCTACAGTTTCTCTTTCTACACCACATCACATACATATACATGTATGTATAATGTATATGTGTGTGTGTATATATATATATATATATGTATTTATGTGTATATATATATGTGTGTGTGTGTGTGTATATATATATATATATATATATATATATATATATATATATATATATACATACATACACATATGTAATATTTTTATCCTCCTGTCTCTCCCCGGTGGCCCCCTTTTACTGGTGACCCCGGCCCCATCATCGGGACTTACCCAACTTCTTGAACCTCATTGGGTGAGTGGGTGCCCAGTGGGCAGTGCAGAGCCTGTGGGTTCGCCGGTGTCGTCCTAGACTAGCATGTATGCCGTGGTGTCACATACAGTGTAGACACTGTATGCCTCGATGTTTATACCATACCTTTGACATGATGCTACTGCTGCTGTCACTTACCCTCAGCTAGGTGGCAAATGAGCAGCAGTGCATGCTGTCCCCCCTCCCCGAAGGAAGAGCTGTCTGCGGATGCTCAGTCATCCTTCCTCTGGCCGGCCCCTGAGCGACCCTGGTCTGTTCCCCCAACCTGGGTCACCGGTGTGGCAAGTGATAGGGCGACTGGCACCTCTGATGGGCCGACGAACACCCTTAGTTTCATCATCCCTTTTCTTGTGAATAAGATGAACTAGCATGTGGCATACACTGCTTCCTGCCAGGGCTGTTCAAATCAAAACTTTTAGGACTTGTCCAGGCACAACTGTAGCTGAATCTGCACTTTCCCCTCATTCTTTACAATGAAATCTGCCCTCTTACTGCACTTGTCCTTCAAGGAAATTCACGTTTCTAGGGATGTGGATATGTTGTTCTTATCCACACTTGTTGGCATGTCCCTTCCTCTTTAAATCTTGCCGGAAGGTCTAAAAGCTGGCTCCTCCCACCCACCTGGGTGGTATATCCCTCGGCTCCACCCCATGATGCGAGAGCTTCCTTTCCGCTTGGAAGATTCAGGTTCCCTCCTTACCGCGCCACATTGAGAAGACCCTGGCACTTAATACTAAGGCTAGTTTACCGAAATTAAAACTCATACGAGTTTCTCCATGTAAATTCATGGTTACGACTGTGATGGAGGACAAGTCCTCACCCGGGTTCTGCTGGCATCCTTGCGGACAGAAATGTCCTGCATCGATCCACATTCCACGCAGCGCTCACTGCCTGGTCGTATGCATGGCCCTTAGGCCTGTGATCTTTGCCGTGCCTTCCATCCGCAGGTTTTGGATGACTGCCTCACATGCTTACAGCTCGGACAACCGGAAAAACGGCACCCGCCGGTCAAATCTAAAGATGCCCATCATGTGGTCTCAGCAGCTGCAGGATCCGCGGACCAACTGGAGCAGATGAAAGCCTTTGAGGAGGAGGCAGCTCATGCTGCCGAACAATCCACTTCCTTATTGTTTTTTATTCCGCTCAAACTGGGCACTTCATTCTCCGGATCCTTCAAAGAGATGTGCCAGTCTCTCCCTACGAAAGGGGAGGGCCCGTCTGGTTCACACACCTCCTGGCCCCTTTAAAGGACAGAGGCCTGAAAGAAGAGTCTTCACAACCTCGATGCTCTTGGGACAGAGCGAGATCTCGGTCATAGGAGTCACCTATCTTGACTTTGGTCGAAATTGCAACCTCAACTGCTGGCTTCATGGTACCCCCTGTCAGGCCGGCCGGCTTAGACGCGGGACAACGACCAGGTCAAAATTATAATGTACCCCATCGACCCGTTGTTGACTTATGAGGCTGACAATTCTTTATTTAGGACTCCGGTCCTATCGACCGAGGAGGAGACTCAGCCAGCTGGTGCTCTATCCTTGGTCACGGTCCCCGATCTGGAGGAGCCACGGTTTTCCCTGGCTCCTTCTGAGAAGTCCCGCCGGTCCCCCAATGCTTGTCTTCTAGATCTCTGACCCTCTCAACCGATAGGCAGAGGAAGTTTCACAAGCAGCGCTCCAAGAAGTGGCACCACCGCCATTCGTCCTCATCCTCCTCGGGTGAGGAGAGGCTTCAATGCAAGTTGTGTCGTCGCTACAAGGACCTTATGTGGCAACAGCTCATGCAGACCGGTCCAAAGTCGACCCCAGCTTCTACTCTGGCCATCACTTGGCTGTCGTCTTCCAGACTGAAGCAGACTCCTCTGGAGCTGGTCGACACCATCCCTTCACCCGCAGAACCGGTGAAAACCCTCCCGGCTCGACTGAAGCTGGCCTCTCCACCTATTTTGGTGGAGCCACCAGCTAAGCAGCCTCCCTCAGGGGCTCCTGCCAAGGAGTCTCGATTTGATCAGGGTCTCCTGCGCAGGCTGTCAGTCACCCTTATTACCAGCCATCCATGGCTGGTCGAGAATGACTCTGGTGGTCGGCTGCTTTACCCGGACTCTGGGTCTGAGGATTCGGACTTGCTTTTACGTCCGTGTGATGATGATTCCATTAGTCTGTCAATGGAGGAGGGTCCCATGTCCTTAATGAGCATCCTCCGTCTCATCTCTGAATCAACGGGGATGCCTTTGGAGCCCGTCAAAAAATGGGCAGAATATCCCTTGACTGATATTCTCAGAAAAGGGGATTCTCCATCTGAGGCCTTCCCAGTGGCCGAGGCCATCGTTGGTCTTACTTTGGAGCTTTGGCAGCATCCAGCCTCCTGCCCTATGCCTTCCGCTCATATTCCCCGCAAGTATGCGGTTCCCATTGGCTCCCCCTTGGGGTTCACACAGCATCCCTCGGCTGAGGGATTGGTGACTGAGTCTGTGTTCCGACGCTCGGGCAACTCTCGAGATATGGCTAGATCTCCGGACAAAGAGTCCAGAAAGTTCTATGCTGCTTCCTCGCTCAGCCTCCGACAGGTAAGCTCGGCTGTCATTATGGCACGCTTCTCCCATGCCATTTTGGGCTCTCTGGATGAGGTGCTTCCTCATCTCCCTGCAGATCTTCAGACTACGGTCAAGCAGTCCATGATCAGGGCCGGGCTGTTGCTAAACAGCAACTCTAGACGGCTCTGGACATCGGGGATTCTTGTGCCTGTTCAGTGGCAGCTGCCGTTGCCATGTGCCACAGGGCCTGGCTGAGGGTCTCAAACTTTACAGCAGACAGCCAACATAAACGGGCAGGTGTTCCCTTCTTGTGTACCAACTTGTTTCATTCAGGAGTCGATGGTCACCCCCAGCGTATCGAGAAGTCCAGTACCACCTTGGACTCCGTTACCTCCACCCAGAAACAACCCCAGGGTTCTAAGAAATCACAGAAGAAGAGGCCCTTTTGGCCTTCTGCCCATGCGGCCAAGCAGCCCCAGTACTAAACTGGGCAGCAGCAGCAGCAGGCTCAGCCTTGGTGCCATTGGCCCAAATCTGGGGCTTCGGCGAATCGTAAGCCCAGAAGGAGAGATTCTGGCAGCCCCGCTGCCAGCTGTTCATCCTCCAAGCCTGCGCAGTGACGGGATGGGGGCAGCCACCCCCATGCCCATCACGACCATTCTGGGTCCTCCCGTGAGGTGCCGGCTCCATCACTTCCTTTCTGCCTGGTTCACTGTCACAGTGGACAGGTGGTCTTGGAAGTGGTTGGTCAGGGTCTGCCTCTGGAATTCAAGCAGTACCTTCCAAGCTGAGCCTGCACCCCATGGGAGGAAAAGGTATCCGCCCATACTCAGTCGGCTCTCAGAGATGACATCGCCCAACTCCTCCACAAGGAGGTAGTGGTCAGAGTCACAGACCCCTGGTCAACCCAGGGTTCGTTTGCAGGTACTTCCTGGTCCCAAAATGGATGGGGGGGCTGGTGCCCCATTCTAGACCTGCACGACCTGAATCGGTTCCTCAGATCGCACACCTTCCGGATGGTAACTCTGTTCCAGATCATACCATCCTTCGCGCAGAACATGTGGTTCTACTCGGGGGATCTACAGGACGCGTTCTTCCATGTCCTGATCCGTCTGTCCCATCGGAGGTTCTTCCACTTCAGGGTGGAGGGTACCCTCTAAGAGTTCCAAGCCATGCTGTTTGGCCTGTCATCTGCCCCCCAGGGTCTTCACCAAATGCATAGCAGTGGTGGCAGCCCATCTTCGGCGCGGGTCAGTGTGTGCCCCTATCTCGACGATTGGCTAATAGCAGGTCCCTCCAGACTGGAGGTGGAGAGATCCAGGGATCTGGCCCTCCACATCTGCTTGAGCCTTGGCCTCCTGGTCAACGAGGCAAAGTCGGAACTCGTGCCCTCGCAGGTGATTTGCTTCATCGGGGTAGAACTCGACTATTGCTGAACCAGAGCCCGGCTCCCAGTGGACAGGGTGGAAGTTCTCTCCTTCTTTGCCCAGTCATTTCAGGTTGGACACTCGCGCCCTGCCCAGGACTTCTGTTAACTTCTGGGTAACATGGCGGCCTGCACCACCGTGGTCCCCATTCAATGGGAGCTGGCCAGCTGGTTGTCCCAGCGACACGGTCATTTCGATCAGCTGGTCGCTGTGATCCAGAAGATGTCGGACGCCCTCCAGTGGTGGACCTTCCTGGAATATCTGCAGGGAGGGATCCTATTTTTCCACCCCAAGCTGGCGGTCGTCCCTACGACTGACGCCTCTCTCACAGGCTGGGGTGCCCACATGAGGAATCACAGAGTTCACGGGCTCTAGATCCCTAAGGAATCCCAATGCCACATCAGCCTGCTGGGGCTCTGAGCAGTGCAGCTGGCGCTGGCTGCATTCGCTCCATTCCTTCAGGGTCAAGTGGTTCAAGTCCAGATGGACAATACCATGACCATGTACTACTTCAACAAACGGTGGCACGCACTCCTGGCCTCTCTACAGGGAAGTGCTGCGCATCTAGACCCTCGTGAGCTGAATGGAGGCAGATCTCCTAGGCATCCATGTGGCAGGAGCCTCAGATCAGTTGGTGGACTCCCTCAGCCATGTGGGTGAGGCATCCCACGAGTGGTCTCTTTATCCAGAGGTAGCTTATAGCCTGTTCTCCCAGTGTGGCACCCCTCAGGTGGACCTGTTCGCCTTGCAGGGAGAACACAAAGCTGAGGCTGTTTCATGCCCGCCCCCTCAGTAGGGCTCGCTGCAGGGGGATGCCTTCTCGAGGCCATGGACCCCAGGCCTCTTCTGTGCCTTCCCTTCGCTTCCCTTGGTCCACAAGGTGTTCCTCAAGGTCAGGAGGGACAATGCAAGGGTGATCCTGGTAGCCCCAGATTGGCCCCACCAGTTTTGGTATCCAGATCTCCTCAGCCTCAGCACCAGGCTCCTGAGGTGTCTTCCCAGCATGCCCGGACCTGCTCTTGATTAATCAGGGGACGGTATTCTATCCAGACAGTCAGTCCCTACACCTGACAGCCTGGTTCCTGAGCGGCTAAAGTTCTAGGCTTTGGGTCTCTCCGACGATGTACTCAGTGTTGTTGAGGCATCTAGAAAGGAATAGACCAGGAGGTGCTATGCCTTCAAATGGAAGACATTCTCCATTTGGTGTCAGGGCAAGGGCCTCGACCCTTCGTCCTGTCCAGTGGCTAGCGTCCTCGACTACCTTTGGTCTCTCTCTCTAAAGGAGGTCTTCGGACTACAGCCCTTAAGGTGCACCTAGCAGCCATCTCTGCTTACGGGGCGTGGGCCGATCAGCAGACGGTGGCACAGAAAAAGGTGGTATGGCATTTCTTTAAAGGCCTTGACCACATTTCTCCTTCGGGGCGTGAACCATCACCTCCATGGGATTTACTGCTGGTTTAGGCAAAGCTTATGAGCAAGCCATTCGAACTGATGCACAGGTGTGAGATGTCACTCCTGTCATGGAAGACTGCCTTCTTGGTGGCTGTCGCATCAGCCAGAAGAACTGGGGAACTACAGGGCGATCTCTGTTGAGTTGCCTTATCTGGTCTTCCACAGGGGCAAGGTTGTCCTGCACCCCCACCCGAAATTCCTTCCAAAGGTGGTGTCGGAGTTTCGCCTAAACCAGGTGTTGACTCTGCCAGTGTACTTTCTCACTTGCACCTTGGAGGTCGAGTACAGTCTCCATACTTTGGACCTGAAATGAGCACTCTCTTATTATAAGGAGTGAATGGCTGAAGTTCGGGGAGAGGTTCACCAGTTGTTTCTTACCTACGCTGAAGCCGCACCTGGCAGACCTGCAGCAAAGCAGACGATTGGCAGATGGATGACATCCTGCATTGATCTCTTCTATAGGTTGGCGAGCAAGGAGCCTTCCATAGGGATAAGAGCTAATTCCACCTGCCATATGCTGCGTCGGTGGCTGCTTCTAGGGACGTCCCTATCCGGGATATCTGCAGGGCTGCTACCTGGAAGTCAGCAAACACTTTCATTATCATTACCACATCGACCTAGAGTCACACCGGGATGCTGGTTTTGGGGCCTCAGTTCTCCAGTGTCTGTTCACTATGTAGGGGATGTGCACCTTGCCTCCTTCCTCCCGGAGAACTGCTAGGAGTCTGCCAACAAGTGTGGATAAGAACAACATAGCCACATCCCTAGAAACATGGTTTACTGACCTGTAACAGTAGTTCTAGGAGTGATATTTGTTCATCCTCACTGACCCACCCGACCTCCCTGGCTTCGAAGCACAATCTCTGCTTCCAGTGGGCAAGATCTGGCATCATGGGGCTGAGCCAAGGTGTATACCACCCAGGTGGGTGGGAGGAGCCAGCTTTTAGACCTTCTGGCAAGATCTAAAGGGAAAGGGACATGCCAACAAGTGTGGACGAACAACATATACCACTCCTAGAACTACTGCTACAGGTGAGTAACCTGTGTATATGGTGTACGTAAAATGAAATGTTGCACCATATAAACAGATTTGGAAACAATGAAAAAGAAACAAATGTGATAAACATTGCAGGAAGGGGGTTGCAAAGGAGTGCAGAATGAAAAATTTTAACAATAACTGCTGCATTAACTTCGTTAGAGATGTGCGCCCTAGAAAGCATCCATCTGTCAATGTGCCCACCTCCTAGACCCTTCATTAAATCACTTTCATGGTTTTAGCCAGTCGACACACACAGCCGCTGTACTTCCTATCCTGAGAATAGTGGTCTGCTATGCAGGAACATTAGGAGTGGCCGGTTCCTCTCCAGAGCTGGGAGGAGGGTGGGGTTGTATTTTAACTTTTGAAATTTAACAAAAAAAAAAAAAAAGGACTTGAAACTTACTGGAAATCATCCTAGCTAATCTGAGTGATTTTTAAGTTAATAGTTCTTCCGCTGGCTGCCTATTATGTATGATATTCACTAAAAATACCTCCAGCAGCTTAATGTGGTTCAAGGTCAGTTGGCATTCATCTGTATCCCCCTCCCCCCTCCCCCATGCCTGAAAATAGGCAGAATTCATCTAGTGTACTACCCAGTCAACAAAAACTAAATCAGCTTTGCATTCCTCTCACCCAGACCTCCAGCTCAGAGCCTCTTATACCTTAAGAGACATCCAGCAGCGGCCCTGTTAACTTACATTACAGATTGCATCCTTGATAATGAGCTGACCAATCTTTGAGCATCTCGTTTGCTTGATATGCATCACAGATAAGGCCCCTAGTTCTCTGCCCCTCCACCCCAGTGCTAGGTTCTGTGTCAGGGCTCCTACACCCAATTTGTTGTGGCAGAAATTATTTGCTCCTGTGGCAGTGTAACATACCATGTGTTGTCATCAGTGACATCTGATATTGAGTTGGGGGGGGGGGCTCTGGACAAAGAAGGCTGAAGAAAGCCTGCAATTGTGGAAAAGTAGCATGTTTGTTTTAAAAATTCCCCACACATGGTAAATAAACTCTGCTGCAGGATGCCCCGTGTATAGTCACAGAATTGCAAAATTCGAGGGACTTTGATTGTAGGAGCTGTGTTGTTAGCATGGTAAGATGGCGTTGGCCATTTCTTGTCTTTTTTTGGGGTATGCCATTAATTCACTTATTGAAGTACCTCAATAAGAAATCTTGATTTTAAATAATTTTTTTTATTTAACTGGGTGACTTGCCGTTACATATTTAAGTACCTCATCAGCGTCTTTGTTTCCCTGTTAGTGGAACAGACATCATGTGGATGCTTTTTTTAATTACAGTTTTTGTTCCTTTGTGACAGCCTATCCTCAACAGCCAGCCACACAGCCCCATCACCTGCCTTCTCTGAGACTTACGCAGTGCCACCAAGCCCCCATGGTTTGCCTCCTAGACGGGGCCGACTGACCAATAGACCTCCAGAGAATCCTTGTTCAGCAGAGGGATACCGAAGTCAACAATGCAGGGCTGAGCTTCACCCTGCAGTGGCCAGCAGTATTTCTTTCATGTTTCTTCCCTCACTCTGAGATGCCAACCTGTGAACACAGGAGCAGTGCACACAGCAAGTGTGTGCACCTGCAAGGTGACATTGTCTCCCCATTGACCGCTGTCAGTCTGCTGTCACACCTGGGAACATCCAGATGGCAGTGGCATGGTGGAGGCAGGCTCCACTCCTCCTGGTATGGAACACTCCCCCCCCCGCTGGCTCCTGGACTCATTCTCGAACCTGGGTCACCAGTGTTGTGAGCTATCATGCCACTGCTTTAAGGTCCTTTGGTGATCTCAATGAGAAATGTCAACAAAGCAGGGATCGAATATTCAAAGCCCTTTGTCCACCTTCTACCTCCCTCCCTTCCCCATATGTTTTTTCAAGAGAGCTACACTGGTGGGATTTTCTACAGTGGCCATGGGCCAGAGAACCATACCTCTCAAGTGTCCCTGATTTTCAGGGACATCCCTGATTTTGCCTCAAAATTTTACTCTGTCCCTCCTAAAATTTGTGTTTTTGTGGCTAAACAGTGGGGACTGTAAGCACAAAACTAAGTCAAGCATTAAAGTTACAGACTTGTTCTTCTTTAGAAAATGCATTTTGCACTAAGTCCCATATTCTACCAGCTTTCTGGGTGGATCTCTCTAATTTTTAAGATGTGTCCCTGATTTTGGTCCTTTGTCCTTGGTTTTTTTTAAGCCTTGTCCCTGATTTAGGATGCAGGAGGTTGAGAGGTATGCAGAGAACATTCCATCCATCAGGGGACAGATAGAAGGGGGGGGGTGAGTGTTCATCTGTCACCCCCAACTCCAATTCCCAACACTGTGTTGCCACTCACCTTATGCTGACTGTCTGGGGCATGCTGCTGTTAGGACCCTGTCTGCTGGGGGGGGTGGGTGTATGGACCTGGGGAGCTGTCTGGGGACTTGGTGACAATCCCCCCCCCGCACTAGTATTCTTGTGCTTCCAGGTGACTTGGCTGAGAATGGCATATGCATCCAAAGTTGGTAGCATGCTGCTGTAACCCATGAACAGGTGTTGCAATGGGTTGTGATGCTGAAAACCCTGTCTGCTGCATCTGGGTGGACAATGGGACGTACTGGGGACAGCTTGGATGCATTAGCATCTCGTAGATTTGCCTGCGTCTCCAACTTTGAAATATCTAGCCCTGGATATTTCTTGTATGCATACTCTGAGTCCTTTCTATATGCTTCCACTACATCCCAGCCATCGTCAGGAAGCAGTGGAATGGCGTTGGAGGGATTTGTGCTCTTCCTTGTCGGCTTTTGACTGCCAGAAATCCTGTTCGGTGCTGCCACTTGCTGCAAGACAAATGGAGTGGCATCAGTAAGGATACAATGCATGCACTGTGGGCCCTAATTAGCTAATGCTCAGCACATGCAGGTTTCATCGGGGTGAATGACATTAAGGCTTTTGAATTGATCTTAAAATATTTCTGTCATTTTGTCCGTCTTTTAAAGCAGCAGTGTTAAAAACTGATTTCATCAGCTGTGGGAGTGGTAGGGTGGAGAACGTTGGAGAAGACAGTATTTTTTTTTGTACGCAGAAACAAATTTGCCCCTGAGAGGCTAGCCACATGATTCCTTCCACTTCGTTATCACCGACTCCACCCCCATGCTCTGATGTTTTGTGACTTCTGTATAGAGTGAGTGCACAGGCGCACACATTCAAGTCGGTGGAGTGTGGATTTATAAACACGTTTTGTGGATGTTTGGTGACATTGGAGCCAGGCTTCAACTAAGAGCCTTGTTAGTTGAATCTGGGCTCAGATTTCTCCAAATGTCCAATTAAACAGTCAGAAAATGAGTTTGTAAATCATGCCCCATAGACTTGAATGGTGTGTGCCCCTGCGCTCTCGCTGTAGAGATGTTACAAAACATCAGAGCGGTGGTGTGAAGCATGACAAGCATTTTGCCAGTAATCAGCATTAGCTGTAGCAATAGCAGATTGCGGCGAGCACAACTAGCATATTTGAGGGTATCGAGCTTCTACGCAGTGCACTCTGTTTAATATTTTTATGTAGCTTAAAATGTAATGAATGATTGTACTGTGTAGAAACTAGATGCCCTCAAATACGATAGTGTACTCACCATACTCTGCTTTCACTACAACTGATCCTTGTTATGGAAGGGCATGTAGTTAAATTTCGCTGCACATTCAGTCCTGTTCCACCTGTCTTTCACAGCGAGACTGTAGATCAATAGAATGATGTATGGGCAACCATACACAGCAAGGCTGTGTTTTCATCAAGGGGTCGAGATGACATCATAGGAACGTCCAGAGTGAAGTTTGAGAGGTCCCTGATGTTATCTCACCCCAAGATGGAAACACAATGGCGAGCGATTTTTGGTTGTCCATATATTTTTTATAGTATATTGCTTTACAGTACTGTATGAGTACTGTAAATAAAACAGACTGGGCTTTAGTATTTTGGTTCTTAGTGAAAAGAAGTAAAAAAATAAAAAAATTTTTTTTTTGTACATTCTGTTTATGCACTGGGGGACAAAGGCATCTCAGGAGTGCCCTCAAAACTGCTGCCTCTGCTTCCAGCCTGAAACCATCTTCCCCTGGAGACGCACATTGCTGAGCACCCCCTCCCTGGACCCACGGACCTGTCCAGCCCCGCCGAATCACCCCTTCCCGGGGGAGGGCCCGCCTCACCTATCTGGCGGCCTTTCTGGAATTAGAGGGACGGTCCTGGGCTGGGTCAAGGGGCTCAGGAGAGCTAGTAGAAGGCCGGGCCGGTATTAGGATGTAGGCCTTGGCTCCCAGCACCTCTGCTGTCTCCATAAGTCCACCAGGGGTTTTTACATGCATTTCCCCCGGAGTGCACACATGACATGCTGATGTCTGCTGTTGCTCCGCCCCCTGTTTCGGCATCGCTACCTGCAGGACCCCCAGTCTCCATCAGGGACTGCTGAGGAGCGATGCAAACCCTACTACCCACCCAGGGAAGGAAGGAAGGAAGAGCAGTCCTCCGGACACTCAATCCCGCCCCTCCCCTGCTGACCCCTGGCAGCCCGAGTCTGTTCCCGAACCCAGGTCACCGGCATGGCGTGAGGTATGTCATCCAGCGCCTCAACCCACAGCACCACCGGGCCAAGAAATTACTTTTAAAATCTATAATGTGGAAGATGAATGGCAGATTTGTGTTGTGGGTAACAGTGTTTGGATCAAAACATCAAAATGAAAAGATGTAGTAATAGCAATGATGTCATTACTATATTACAACTTTTTGTGACCTTTGAACTGTCCAACAAGCAAATTGTGTGTAGAAATCCATATGCAGTAGGGGCTAACCATATGCTATTATACCAGGTGTCACAATCTTGGCACTGATGCAGTCCCTTTTTTACACAACATCTCAAGAACCATTTTGTGACCTTTAATAGCAGTTGGGAGATTACACTTACTGTCTTTTGGACTGGCTGACAGGTAAAGTAGGACCAAAGTTTTGTTGCCTCACTGATGATGGGCTTCCTGTGGCTACAACTAAAGCCTCCTTTGGATGAGAGCCCAGCACTGTACAACTTATGGTGCCATGGCCCTTACTGCGGTCTTAGAGCTCATAAATTGCCCACATAAGACAACCTGGAGGTGAGTCACACTAGCCAGTGTTAGTCTGGACTATGCCCCAGATTAGCAAAATGGTGTTTAAGATTGATCCCTAGTACTAAAGTTTGTTTATTCTTTTTTTCTTTTGTTAGTTCCAGTACTAAACAATAGCATACCTCCAGTTATCTTGTATTTATTACATGTTTTGGGATGTTGTAGTGACTCAACCATCCAAGAATCAAGCCTCACCATTAATTCCCACTTATGGGTCTGGTCCGGAGGCACTAGGACCTTGCAGGAGCAAAGCTTTTGCCAGGGGGCCAGTCATGGCTACTGGGCATGGTGCCTGCACACCCCCACATGGTGTCGTACGCCAGTCAATAATCGTTGCTGGCTCCCTCACTTACCTCACTTCTGTTGCTCCTGCTGTCGAGTGCACACCATGGGAGCGCAGTGCTTCAGTTAGAACTTGTCAACGATTTTCTAGCTGTGTCACTATTTTTTTCTTATTGTGATGTTGCTTGTGTTTATTTTTCTGTAATTCTTAAGTCTGATAAAAAAAGGGGCAAAATCATCAAAGAAAGTCTGACAGCCACCCATTATGTGTTGCTGCCCCTGTGGGAAACAGATGGCGGTCTGGACTGGTATCAGACCTGTATGGCCTGTCTTGAACCAGAGCACAACATGAATGCATGTATTGCCTGCTTCTCCATGAACAGCCGTACCCTCAAGAATGGCATGTTGAGGTGCTCTCGCGTGATCCCCCACCTTCAGAGGCAGGTGTCGCACATGTGCGTCCAAGCACAGTTCTAGGTGTTTTCCCTGGGCCTTTTCTCAGGAGCTCTAATTCTGTGAAAATACGGAGTGCTCCTCAAACTCACTGTGCTGAGGTGTCTGAGACTCTGGTGCATGTGTATGGTGGACTGTTGACTCCTTCTGTATGGTCGATTGTGAACCCTCCGCAGTCTGCCTTTCCTGAGCATCAGATATCCCCAGTAACAAAGCTGCAGCTGTATGCTCTGTCTACACCAGTGGATTTCTTGATGCCATCCTCTGGCAGCACCTGTGCTGGTTGTCACTGTGGTGATGACAAAGGGCATGGCACAGAGGACTGTGATGCACCCCCTTCTAACACTGTTTGCAGTGTCAAGAGCGGGAATGGCACTGAGGCTGTTGTCTGCACTGTTGTCACTAGTGATACTAAGGAAGGTTATGGCTCCGGACATGGTGATGGAGGCAGTGACAGCCACCGTGTCAGTCCTGGGTCCAGGCAAGGTGCTGACAGCGAGATCATCTCTCACCCTGGTGTCATTCATGATACTGAGGAGGGTGATGGCTCCGGGAGCGACATCAAAGTTGGCACAGAGCACGGTGTTGAGGGCCGTGCTGGCATGGTGACTGGGATGATCCTGTCTCTGAGTCTCTTCCAATCCTGAACCAGGTGCCGGAGGTGGTGCCAACTCCAGGTCAGATGGTGGCCCAGAAATGGAGTTTTTCTCTGGAGCCGCTGGACTTCACTGCAATTACTGAGGATTGGGGTCGCTCTGTGGGATCTGTACAGCTCTGCTTGCCTCACCTAGGGAATTCCCTCCATGGGCACAGATTGGGTCACTCCTCAGATGTAGGAGGATACTCTTCTAGCAAATCTGCTAGACCCTACCCTCGGGTGAGGCCCCCCTATGCAGTTCTGCCCAGACCAAGGCCCTCGAGGCCAGGAGTCTCGACCTCCTCTAGTGTGGCCTTGTTGTTTCATGGAGAGGTTACTCTCATTCATAGGCCCTGAGGGGTTACTAACATGAGAAAAACATTGGGATTTCGTTGGTGCCTTAGAGAGCTGGCATAGGGAGTCTCATTGGTTTCAGTGTAGGCCCTTTTTCCTGGTGCCTGTGGTTTCTAGAGTCATTGTCTTGTTTCCAATGATGTTCTCCTCAGAGGATAATGAATCATCTGTCTACTTTTCAGGTGCTGAGTATGATTTGCACCAGCAGTTCTTGGTGGAGATGCTCCAGGCGCTTGACATACATGCATTTACAAGCCACGATCCGGCAGACCTGCAATTGGGACTCCTTAGAGTTCCCAATCTTGATACTTCCATCATTCCTCCATGTCCTAGAACCTTTGAGAAGGCATCCAGGGCAGTGTGGAGGTGGCCTTTCTTCAATCCACCCATTACTAGGGACCTCCTCATGTGGTATCGCATGCCCACAGGGTCTGCTGGTGATGTCCCTCACCCTTCCTTGATGCTTGAAGTATTGCATACCCCATTGGGATCACGATGCATCGTGCGTGACCAACCTCCAGAGCAGATTCTGCTGAGACAGATGCCCTTAGCAGGAAGCAGTCTTCCTCGGCACATGCGCTAATTTGCATTTCTGCAAACTAGGTACATATGGCAGCCTATGACAGTCACCTATGGTTGTAGCTAAGCACACTCTTATCTATAGTGCCACAGAATGAGACAGTCAAGGAGGCCATTGACCTTTCTGCGGGGAGCCTGGAGGTAGCTCAGCACCAGTCGAGGGCATCTTGTGATAGTGCTGGCATCGATGGTCTGTGCCCGAGGTTTCTCAAGCTCTCAGCTGACTATATTGTCAAACCCCTTGCTATCATCTTTAATCTATTACTGGCCTCCTGATCTGTACAATTATGGAAGCAGGCCAGGGTAGACCCTATAGTCAGATCCAGTGACCCTACACTTCTTGACAACTACCGTCCAGTTCTCATCCTTTCCCAGCTAAACAAGATCCTAGAAATAAAGTCTTCCAGCAAATCTTTTGAGTACGTCTAAATATAACCTGATTTTTGCACCAGCATAGGTTTAGAAAGTTCCACAGTAGCACTACTGCCTTGACATGCTTCACTGACCTTGTTATCAAAAGCATGGCTGAAGGTAAATTAACCAGTTTCATTTTCATGGTTCTTACAAAGGCCTTGACCTAGTAGGACCACAGCATCCTCCTGGACAAACTACATCTCGCTGGGCTTTCTGCCTGGACCACATTATAGTTCTGCAGTTACCTTACAGGAAGAACCCAGGTGGTTTGTTCAGGAGGCTCCGCCTCCAACTGAACCTGCTGGGTGTCAAAAGTGGGGTCCAGCAAGGATCCATATTGGGAACTGTCAACTCCTTCTCAAAAGAATGCAGGAGTTTTCCACACACTTCTTTATGTGGATGATGATTCTTTTTCACAGTGCCAAGACCCCTGCTGAAATATCCTTTACTCTCGCATACAGTAGGAGGTCATTGCTGCTCAGAACTGGTTCCTAGGTAACAGGCTTCTGCTCAGTGTTAAGAAGACGAAGGCTATACTTTTTGGGTCTGAACCTAGGCTCACCAAATGAGCAGGGGGCCCTAACCAATCCAGTCTCCTAATCATACTGTCTCCAGATGGGACTCCCCTGGAACAGGTAACAGCATTCAAATACCTAGGGATCATGCTTGACCTTTTCAGACAACATAGGGCTCACAGATGAATAAATCGGAAGCTGTGTTTGCTTCCAGGTAAGAGATCTTATGACCTCGAAGTGCAGCTAGCCATTGCTCAAAGTACACCACTTCCCCTGCTGGGCTACTGCTCTTCTGTCTATACGCAAACCTCTTCCTTCAACCTGTCAAGGCTTAACGCAGCTTGAAGCTGCATCTCTAGGTTTGCTTTTTTGGCTCCTTATTCCTCTCATCATTGCTTCCTCGACCAGGCCCTTGCCTGGCTCTTCCCACAAGCCCGCCATGAGTACCTACCAGACAGCCTTGCCAATAGATCCCTTAGGGAGAATGAATCCTCACCACTCAATCCTCCTCAAATCCAAGCCTAGCCCCTGGAGCCTCCGGTCCTCAACATCTTGCCACCTGCATGGGTGAAAAGACCTTTTCTATTGCCAGTCCTAGGTACTGGAGCAGCTTACCTATTTTCCTCTGCTTTCTTGACTCAAACTCCCTTTTTTGAGGTGCACTTTATGTCTGCCCTCGCAGCTACCTCCACCTGCAAGTGCTACATCAGTAAGGAGATCAGTGAAGTATCCGTCTTCCACTTTGTGATGGTACTTTTGCATTGCTGCTGTTTATCCTATAAAATGTATGTTATTTATTGCCAGGATTGCTGTCACAGCCCTGGTGAGTTATTTGCACCTTTATACTTTACTTATATTCCGTATTTATTGGTTGTAGATTTGTGTAGTTCCTGTCAGAGTTCATCGATGATGAAGTTCAGGGGGTATGATTCTTGTCATGTATATGCTATCACTGTTCACTATTTTGTACTCGTGCTGTTCACTATTATGTGCCACCTTGATGGCCCGATTTGTGCCTGAAAAGAGTCCCTGGGGCTAGTGCACCCACCCAGTTAAATAAATAAAATAAATACAGTATTTTGACTAGCTATTCAGTCAGTTCTCCTTCAGGTAGCATGGGGTTTGGTTTTTCCAGGAGTCTGTGTGATTCATTCTTATTTTGGTATATTGTGCCATCTGTTACAAAGGGGTCCCAGTTCTGGGTACCCTTCTTGCTTTTCTGCCAGAGCCACATGCTTCAGGACTGCTACCTTTTAACATCACTGTCCATCCCCTGTCTGTTTTGTGGTGTAAGGTTTTGGTTCCATACCCAACTACCCCTTCAGGCCACCTAGTGTGCCTTTTCTGTTTTATTCAAAGGTTGGTTATTGGATTTTATTGTGTTCTTTATATTTCGTACATCCTTTCCCTATCCATCTGGGTTAGGAAAAGTCTTAGCTCACTTATCTCCCACACACACACACACTTTGTTCTCTCCAGGTGAACAGAACTTAGTGAGGGAGCTGGCAGTGGTTATTTGCTGATGCCCAACACCATGTAGGTGTGTGTGTGTAGGTTCCATGTCCCATAGCTGTGGCCCACCCCCTGGCAAAAGCTTTGCTCCTGTGGGGTCCTAGTGCCTTTGGCCAAGACCCACAACTGGTAATCCTGCTGAAGATATTCAGGAAGATCTACAGTTACAGTAAGTACATAACTTCGAGATTGTACCACTAGGTGCCCTTTTTAAATTTTATTTAAAGCAGCAGTTTATTCCATTTTAGTGTGCTCCTTTTCTCCGTGTTGAGATTGCCATAGTATTTTTTTTTTTTTTAGATTTAGAAATAATTATTCAAACAACATGAAGTCTTGCTGTATTCTGACTATTACAGTTAGCTCCAGCCTTTAAACTTCCCCGGAAAACAAAGGGTTAACTTTCTGTGCAGTGCATAGAATGCTGAGCTCAAGCTTGGTTGAGGTCTCTGTCTGTTTCCCTTTGAAACTCAACCGTCAGATTCTTTACTCTGCCTCACTGAACAGTCACTCCGGAGATTTCTCCTTCAGCTCGGTTCGAAAGTCTTAAGTTGTCGGTTTTAAACCAAATTTATTTCCGCATAGTCGGTTCAGTCTCTGTCTGCAGTACCGTGAGTACTAGATTGGTTTTGTTCTGATTTTCTGTGTGGAAATTGTAAAGTGTTGGATCGGTTCGGCTGAACCGATCATTTATATTGAATCCTTGTGTTTTACTTTAGTGTGTGGTTACCGGTTCTTATCGGTTCTAAAAAAACGTGTTTTGAACATTTTTTTCCAACACCCGTGACACGGTTAGGAACCAATAAGGGAGTCTTGCCTGGCAGTTGCCATAAAAAGAATAAGTTTGGATAGGTTGGCCAGTCTGAGAAACCCAAGAAAAAAACCCGGGTCCACTGGGTTTCAACACTGCAGTGAGTGTAAGGAGGTCTTTGCTAAGGCTGATCCCTACACCACTTGTGTTTATTGTCTGGGGTTTGAACACCTCGATACAGACTGCCAAATTTGTAAAAATGTTCCTAAATCTACCCTTGAAAAGAGATTAGGTGGACTGAGGGAAAAGGATGCCAAGAAGTCCGCTGACCCGGATGGCCAGCCCGGTTGGTTCCGACCAAACCAGGAGGAGTGCCTCTGACCAGGGCGATACTTCTTCAGGCAAGAGGAGAGCGATCCTGAGGATCGGTTCCTACAAAAGAAAACAAAGAAAAATCGACTGGTTCGGATCCAGAGGTTCATGTTCCGACCGCCGAGGAAATAGCCAGAGCGATTCAAATTGTGGAATCGCTTCGCCCGGTTCCGACCGATCCAGCACCTTTTCACAGGGGTTCGATTCGGTCGGTTCCCCAGTTCAAGATTATACCCCTGAAGATTTTTATGAACCGGAGTTTGAGGAGGAGGGGGAGTTTGAAGATGATGGTGAAAGTCTGGATGTGCCTGTGGAACTGGACATCTCCCCAGACAGACCTTCTGGTGTATCCCTCCTAGGCAGACACAAAAATTCCTAAAGTCTCCCAATTCTGTACCTCCTGTTGACAGAAGGATGGACAAGAGGTACACACTATCAAGCTCAGATACTGAGTTTTTATACCACCAATGCAGCCATGTTGGGGTGGTGCAGGCTGCTACCTGTGACAAGGCAAACATTCCCTTGGCTTCACACTCCCCAGACAAAGACTCCAGGAAGATGGATGTTATGGCAAAGAAGCAGTACATGGCATCTTCCTTGGGACTCAGGCAGGTGAACTACATGGCCTATACAGCCAGGTACCAGAAGTCCAGGTGGGACACCATACTGGCACTGGCTAAACATGCCTCCCCCAGCTGGCCAAGGAGCTGGAGGAGGTGGCTGCTGATGGGATTGAGGCACCGAAGGTACAATTTCATGCTGCTGTGGACTCCAATAATGTGTCATCAGGAGTCATGGCTACATCTGTGGCTCTTCGGAGGATGGCTTGGCTCAGATGTACTAGCCTCTCACAGGACGCCTAGGCTAAGGCCATGGATTTTCCTGTGGTGGGTAATTCTCTGGGGAGCAGACAGAGAATTACATGAAGAAAATGGATGAGAACAGGACCACTTATAGGAGTGCTCAGGCCAAGGAGACGCAAGCAACTCCTCAAAGGCAGCAATCTAGGGGCAGGGGCAGGCCTCTTTACCAAGCACAGGCCTCTTCTCCCTTTTCACAGAGGGGGTTCTTCAGAGGGAGAGGCAGAAGGGGGATGAGCAGGTCTGCATCCACTCCTCAGCCTAAGGCCCCTGCCAAGCAGACACCCTGATGGGTCTGCCCGGATCGACTCTCCTATCCCTGTAGGGGGCAGGCTGGCTTACTATGTCCAGGACTGGATGTCTATTACATCAGACAAGTGGGTCCTGGAAGTAATAAGCCAGGGACTGATTCTCAGCTTCAAAAATTTCAGAAGAACCAGATCTTTTCCACCTACAGGTCTCTCCGAGACCCTTGCCCTGGAGGCAGAGGTTGCATCTCTTCTGGCTTTAAGAGCCATAGAGAGAGAGTTCCTACCCTACACTGGGGCAAAGGTCTGTACTCCAGATACTTCCTTACCCCAAAAAAGACAGGGAAGTGGCGACCCATCCAAGATCTAAGATACCTGAACAAACATCTTTTAAAACCAAAGTTCAAGATGGTGACTCTGGGAATAATTCTTCCTGTCTAAGGCCAGGGGACTGGCTAGTCTCCCTGGACCTGAAAGATGCCTACTTTCATACTCCCATCAGGTGCTCCCACAGAAAGTACCTCAGGTTCAAGTTGCCCTCAGGCCATTATCAGTTCAAAGCAATGCCCTTTGGCCTAACATCAGCTCCAAGGGTCTTAACAAAGTGCCTGGCAGTAGTAGTTGCCTTTCTAAGAAGGCAAAAGATTTCCATTTTTCCATACCTGTACGATTGGCTCATAGTGGGTCAGTCTCCAGACCAAGTCAAGTCAGACCTGCAAGTGACTCAGCAAGTGCTCACTTCTCTGGGTTTTCTTCTCAGCCTCCCCAAATCAGTTCTCAAACCAGTTCAGCTCCTTACCTTTATAGGGGCAGAGCTGGATACTGTCAAAGCAAGAACTTTTCTTCCTCTGGAAAGGGCAAGAGTTCTTATAGAACTGGCTTCATCCTTCAGCCTTCAGGTGTCCCGACCAGCAAGGCACTTCCTTCAGCTTTTTGGCCACATGGCAACAGTGGTCCAAGGGGCAAGATTTCAGATGAGGGACATTCAGTTCCATCTGAGGGCCTTTTGGTCCCAAAGGAAGGACCCTCTTACCAAACTGATTCTAGTGACTCAAACACTGATCCAAGCTCTTCAATGGTGGCAGAATCAGGACAATTTAAGGCAAGGGGTCCCTTTTGTCACTCAGTCTCATTTGGTGGTCCTTACCGTGGATGCTTCTCTTTTGGGGTGGGGAGCTCATCTGGGGGATCTCACAGCCCAAGGACTGTGGTCCCCCTCAGGAGTCCCTTCTTCATATCAATCTCCTGGAACTCAGAGCAGTTTTTCTGGCCTTGCAAGCCTTCTCTCAGTTGGTGCAAAACAAGGTGGTTCAGGTCAGAACCGACACCACCACCACCATGTGGTACATCAACAAACAGGGAGGCACTCTGTCTACGGCCTTGTGCACGGAAGCCATGAAATTGTGGTCCCTGGCTTATTCCCTGCAGACCTCTCTGATAGCAGTCCACCTTCCAGGAAAGGACAGTGTGCTGGCAGATGCACTGAGTCACCATCACAAATGGTCCCTAGTCCCTCTGGTTTTGAAAGTGATTTTTTCAAGGTGGGGCACTCCAGAGATCTCTTTGCAGCCCCAGACAATCACCAACTTTCTCTGTTTTGCTGCAGACCCCCAGTCTTAGGTTCAGTCCCTCTGGATGCTCTGTTTTTGAACTGGGAAGGGAAATTTCTGTATGCCTTCCCTCCCTTTCCTCTACTGTTCAAAGTCCTAGTCAAGACAAGGTCACAACCTTGCAAAGTGATTCTGATTGCTCCAGACTGGGCCAGACAGCCATGGTACCCCCTGTTGCTGTCTCTAACAGTCCGTCTTCCCCTGTCTCTTCCCAGGAATTACAATCTGTTAACCTTCTCTCAGGGGAGGATTTGGTACCCCAATCTTCAGTCTCTCAATCTAAAGGCATGGCTCTTGAAGAGTTAGAGTATGCAGACTTGCATCTGTCTGGGGAGTTCTGAATTCTCAGAGCTTCTCGAAAGCCTTCCACCAGAAAGACTAATAACTCCAAATGGAAAAGATTCAGCATTTGGTGCTCCAAGAAGCATATTCCTCCTGACACTGCTGAATTGTCTACAGTTCTGGATTATATGGTCCATCTTAATGGCCTAGGCCTCAGACCAGCTACTCTCAAGGTACACTTGTCAGCTGTGTCTGCTTTTTTGTCAGTGGGAAAGTCTTCCTCACTATCATTTCATCCTGTGTCCTGTAAATTTTTCAAAGGATTGCTTCATACCAATCCTCCCTTTAGGGATTCTGCCACTGCCTGGGACTTAAATATTTGCATTGCTCAACTTATGCAACCTCCTTTTGAGCCTATATCCTCAGCACAGCTTAAGTACTTGACTTGGAAAACTGTGTTTTTGGTAGCCATTACCTCTGCCAGACATATCAGTGAACTACAGGCCCTGTCAGTGGAACCTGATTTTATCTCTTTCCATAGAGAGAAAGTGGTCCTTAGAACCAATAGGAGGTTCTTGCCTAAAGTGGTTTCAGACTTCCACTTGAATCAGTCCATGACTCTCCCTGTCTTCTTCTTCACTGATCATTCTTCCTCAGGGGAGAGGAGGCTACACAGTCTGGATGTTAAGAGCCCTTAGCTACTACATAGAGCGTACCAAGGGTCACAGGTTTGATTGTCTCCAGTTATTCCTCACTTATGGGGAAGTGGGAACGGGCAAACCTGCCACTAAGAGAACTGTTGCCAGGTGGATTGTGTCTTGTATACAATTCTGCTATGAGAAACTAGGAAAGATTCCACCCTCAGGCCTGAGGGTTCACTCTACAGGAGGTACAGCTGCTTCCCTGGCTGCTGCCAGGGATATCCCTCTCTTAGAAATTTGTCAAGCAGCTGCCTGGAAAACGGTCCATACCTTTACCAAGCATTACTCTCTGGATGTCCAAGCTAGGAGTGATGCTCGGTTTGGCACAGCAGTACTTCAGAGCCTATTCCTAAAGTAGGTTCTGTCCCTCCTCCATGGAGGTACTGCTTGCTAGTCTGCAATAGTCAGAATACAGCAAGACGTCATGTTGTTTGAAGAAAAAATTACCTTAGTAATTATGTTTCTTCTAATGGAGTCTTGCTTTATTCTGACCTCCTTCCCTCCCTGCCTCCCCTCTCAGAACCTGTTTTTGGGAAGTGGGTGGGCAGGTGCAGTGTTGCACCCCAGAGGTGCCTATTACACACCCTCCTCTTTTTGTTTGGGTGTTTTTTTGCTGTTATTGTTATCCTTTATTGGGATGGGTTTTTGGTTTTGGGTTTCCTGACTTGAGTCTTTTTGGGAATCCAAAACTCCTTGTTGGCAGTTGGCTAATAAGAAATTTTACAATTTCCACATAGGATAGTGAGTTTTTGCTCATAAGAATCTGACGGTTGAGTTTCAAAAGGAAACAGAGACCTCAACTGAGCTCGAGCTCAGCATTCTATGCACTGCATAGAAAGTTAACCCTTTGTTCTCCATGGCAATTTAAAGGCTGCAGCTAACTGCAATAGTCAGAATACAGCAAGACTCCATTAGAAGAAACATAATTACTAAGATGAGTAATTTTTTTCATGTTGCACACCATTAAATATGGCTGCCACAAGATTGTCTTTAATATCCTCTGTTAGATTGAACATCACTTTTCTTGTGACTAAGATGCAACAGAAAACTGCTTTGTGATGCTGTGATACACTGGGGGACTTGAGGTCTAACTCTGGGCCACAGAACACAAACGTCGGCCTGATGAACATTAAATGTGGCATCCTATAAACAGATTTGTAAACTCAAATAGCTGGGATCAGTTGTGGGAGTTGCAAGGAGTGCAGAAACTGCCAGCCCCGCTTGTAATGGTATGAACAGTCTGTGATCAGTTGTAGCAGTTTTGCTCCAGTGAGAGTCTATGTTTGCAGCAGTGTCAAAGCAAGCTGTTCTCCTAACCCTTGCCCCATTTTTCTTTGTTATCTTGAGTGACGGGAGGAGGGTGCCATTGCATGCCTCCGACGCCCGATATCGGTACTTCATTAGTAGCTTACCATTCTGTGTTAAAAGATGCAGCATTATGGGGGTCTGTGGTAATCATGAATTCCTCTTTTTAAACTCTTTACATGTCCAGTACAGTAAACTATCTTTATGCATGTTATCTTTGGCACGGTTTAAGGTGTGCCCCCTCCCCTTATGTCCAGGCTGTCTGATCCATTCACTTAATCCCTGGATTTACTTTCTTTTTGGAATGTTTCCTCTGTCCCCTAAACAGCTGTGATTTGCTCCCCAATTCAGTTATTTATTTATTTATTTTGTGGGGTGCATTCACAGAGAGAGTGGTCCTGTCCTAGCATGTTACTGTAATACCAGGGGTCGCTCACTTAGTGCCACTGAGTCAAGTACTAAAAATGGCAGTGTGCACTGCACAGAATGGGTGTCACAAACATTTACAGTGGTGATACTGACACTGCATCTGGTTTCCTGTATTGTGATAAGTTCACAATATAGCACAATGAAATGTGAACAGTTTTTGATCCATGGTCCTGTTGTGCGCCCCCACACACACACACATACATACACAATTTTGAGTCTCGTCCTTCATCCCCAAACATGACGTCAAAGTATTGTAGGGCTGTCACAGTTTCACAGTATACAGTGCTATTGGAAGTTGCAGTATACTGTGATTTGTGGTATGCCTTTCTGGCCTTTCAATTTATTTTAGGTGGGTTCAAGCACCTCTGTTCTTCAGCACTGATTCTCCCCCAACACCTGAATTTAAGGAGGCTTTTATTGTACAGAAATGGCTATTTGCCTAATACTGTGGTAATTCAATAACTGCGGTATTACATGTGTTGGTTATCATACCATCAGCATTTCATGCCGTGACATCCCTGTAATATTGTGATATTACTATAACTGTGATAACTTTTGTGGGGTGATCATACTGTGAAATATTTGATATTGTGACCCTAACTGCACAGCTCAGTGGTACGGGGTTGTTCTAAAACAGCAAAGCATTATGGGCAGTGAGGCACTGTGAGCCGTTGGGTATAGCAGAACTGTGAAACAGGAGAGGTGCCATTTGCAAATTTCACAACAGCTATTGGTTTGATAGAAAATCTTGAGGTCACTGGCCATCCCTGGGCATTTTCTCTCTGGGCAGTACAATGGGCAAAATTTAGAGCCCCCACCACCCCCATTAAAAAAAAAAGATGTTGCATCTCATTTGGGATATGTGAGGTAAACTGAATTGTAAAATAAAATGTGGCACCATCTACAGTCTGGTAAATTGAGTTTGAGGGGGATTCTTAAGTTGTTTACTGATCGGGGACATCATGCCAAGAAAATTTCAAGTGGGGGGGGCACAAAGTTATGCTTTTACAACCTCTCTCCATCCAAAAAGCAATACATGGATAGGTGTTTGATGCCCCCCAGACTCTATGGGCATGATTGCCCTGCTACTAGTGGGCAGTAGCTTTCAGTCAGAAAAGCTGTGCATTGTTGAGAACAGCCAGATGTTGGCCAAACAAAAACCTCTCCCAAAATTGAGTGAGTCATGGAGATGGCATTACCCATTCTAAATGGACTAATAGCCTCTCCTAGTTAGCAGTGCATCTGTGGGACCTGTGTTATGTATGCACCCTCCTTCTCACCTGACCTGTTGTTCCAAAACATTAGAGCATGTCATTATTACCTCATCTTTCATGGTCACGGAATCTGACCAGAAAATAAGTTTTTAAAAACGCGTCTCAGTTCAGCAAGGACAATAGCTAATTCAAAGCCATCATTGTAGTAATTTAAAATGTTTCCTTATTTTCACTAATTTCACCTCATTTTCCCCCTCGTTTCTATTCTGGTTATCTTTCTATCGCAGTTCTGCTACACTCCATGTGCATGTATTATCTAGTAAAATTGTTGCATCTTTCTTTACTGACAGCTTTTTTTTAATCATTATTATTCTCATGATTTCAGTAACTGCATGGCAGTTGTACTGTAAATGTGGGTGCAGAACTGACATTTGCTTGGAAAGCTCTGCCCCTTGTAGGGTATTCTATGTAAAAAAAAAAAGTCTCTCTTTCAAGACTAGATGTAAGCTGACTTGAATTATAAAATACACTTTTTGTGTCTGAACAGAAAAGTAGTCTTGATTTGCTTGCATAATAGTTTAAGATGCAGTTTTTCATCCTGAGGTTCAAAGCATGTGTCCGCGGGCCTTTGTGGTAGCATACTCATTTCCGGATATGAAGGCTGTGGATTCAAGTCCCACACCAGGGACTAGTATCCAGTGTCATACTACAGGTGGCGCCCTGTTTTAAGTAGCATCCTTTGAATGAAACAAGAGTTTGTATACTGGCTGAAATTAATATTAACTTATAAATGTAAACGGTTACCTATTACATCTGAAGTAATTGTTTCTTTTCCATTTTACTACTTAAGATTTTCTACCTGACAGTACTTAATATGGTATGTGGAATGGTACTGTATCTGTAGGCTAACATAGCTAGATCTTCCAAGAATCAATTTTCATAATTAATTCACACTTCTAGGTCTGGAGCTGGAGATACTAGGACCCCATGGGAGCAAATGTATTTTTGCAGGGAGAGAGTCGGCATCTGCTGTGGAGCACGACGTCTGTGTACCCACAGGTGGTGTTGCGTACCAGCCAATAACCATTGCCAGCCCCTTCACACACCTCAGTTCTGTTCTTCCACTGTCAGGTGCACACCATAGGAGTAACAGCACCTCAGTGTTTTTCGTCTTTGCTTTTTCTCAAGTGCATCACTACTCTAAATTCCCGCGCTGTGCCTTTACTGTATTGTTTTCTTTCCACAATGCCGAAGTCCAAGAAAAAGGGGGCTAAGTCATCCAAGAAAGTGTGGCAGCCTCCCATTATGCATTGGTGTCCTGTTTGAAGCCCGGGTCTGCAGTTCGAGGCAGGCAAAATCCGCAAATTTCGCTCTGCAAAATATTTTGCAAAATTCATGAAATATTTTGTGAAATGCACAACATTTGTGAAATATTTCACAGGGTGAAATTCCTGATTTCAGTGGCAAAATTAAATTTCTCTGCATCCCTAGCTGCACTGGAGCAGCATCAGTGCTGTGTGGTCTGCCTTGGCCCAGAGTGTGATATGGATATGTACAATGCCTGCTTCTCTATGGACCACTGTACCCTAGAGATCTGCTGGATGAGGTGGGGTCATTTAGTCCCCACCTTTGGTGGGAGGCATTACACACATGGCCAAGGCATGGATACTGGGCCTGTCCCCTGGGCTTCTTCCTGAGCCCTCTGGTTCCAAGGAAGCACAGGGTCCTTCTTGATCTCGCTGTGCTGAGCCTTTGGAGGCCCTGGTGGGTGGGTCTGGTAGACAGCTGGCACCTTCTGGGCGGCGGCTGCAAACTCTCCACAGTCTGCCTTCCCTGAGCAGAAGGCATCCCCGGTGGTGAGGCTGAAGCTGCACACAGACTACACCAGTTATCTTGGTGTCGCTCGTACTGCTGTCAGTGTTTGTGGTGGCAAGTCAGGTGGCACTGGAGATTACACCAGGCTGCCTGTGTCACTATTCATGATGTCAGAGGGACTAGCACTGAGGCTGCTGTTAATCCTGTTGCTGAAGTGAAAGTTGTCATTTCCCATGCCGCTAGTGACACCGAATGGGCTGTGTCTGTGGCCATGATGTTGGCCCTGGGCCTCGCAGTAGGTGTGATGCCGGTGACAGTGTCATACCCAGGGTCTTCCCTGACCCTGGTGCCTCTCACAGCACCGGGGTGGGAGATGACTCTAGGGTCGACACAAAGCCCAGCACCTAGGACAGTGCCAGGGATGAACCAGTCTCCAAGGACATCATCAAGCCTGAGCCTGGAGATGGAGGTAGCACTGGCTTTGAGTCTGATGACAGCACAGAGGTGGAGTTTTCCATGGACCGCATGATGACACTGCAACCAGTGAGGACTGGAGTTGCACTATGGAGACTGTATGGCCTCGCTGTCCTCACCTGGGGGTATCCCTCCATGACCACTGCTGGGTCAATCATCTGATGTAGGAGGACACCCCCCTTTGGGCAACCCTGCCAGGCCCTCCCCTTTGTTGAGGTACCCTGTGCAGTCCTGCAGCCCAGATTGAGGCCCTCGAGACCCTGAGCCACATCCCCCTCCGGGGGGGCCTCACCACTTTATGGAGAGGTTGCCTATCTTCATAGGCCATGAGAGGCCACTAACTTGGAAGCAACACAGGGAGTTTGTTGGTGCCTTAGACAGCTTCCATAGGGACTCTGACAGGGACCAATTTGGGTCCTTCTCCTTGTCACCAACACCTCTTAGGGTCAGTGCCTTATCTCAGTCAACTTCATCCTTTGAGTACAGTGAATTCTAACCCCAGGAATCACTCATTATGATTAAACTGATGCAGTCAGCCTACTGTGTTGGACTGCCCGGAGAGATGGAATTATATGCAAATGATGGAACTCTCAATTGGCTCATGCCACTTTCAAACTGTTGCCCTAGCAACTGTTACAATCTGAGTGCTTCAGATTCTTTATTCTGCTTGCCTAGTGAAGACATCCCGAAGAGCTCTCCTTCAATCTCTTCAGAATCCATTTATCTGGACGATAAGTAGTGTTTTTAGTTTATATTTCAGATTGCTGCCTTAGTTTTAGTTTATTTTGTAATTTGTGTTAATATTTAGTGTGTTTAGCGGTTCCTTCGCGTTTCTTTGGAACCGAGGGTTCTGCTATTTCTAGTGAGGTTTTTACCTCGATCTGTGTTTATATTTGTTCATTTTTTGCAGTCGGTTCCTTAACTGCATTTACTTATTTTAATTCTATTAAAAATTTTTAGTTTCTCTCTTCCTTTTTTTTTTTTTTGTCGTCAGGAACAGAGTATCACTCTGTTCCAGGACCCATTAGCGGTTGTTTATATTTAAAATATTTGGTTCTAGGGAAGCCATAATTTGATATATTTCTTTACGATTCCTGCTCAATGTCAGAGGCTCCTGTTGTTAAGCCTAAAAAATGCACAGGACCCACTGGTTTCAAATTGTGCAAGTCTTGTGGTCAGATCATAGCTAAAGCAAGCGGACATTCATTGTATGTTTTCTGGCTGGGCACTAGCCATATTTGTGCAAATTGTAATATTTGTAGAACATTTTGCCCTAAAACTCTTAAGAAAGGGTCAAAAATTTTGGAAGAAATGCCTCTGCTTCTACTGTTACTGGTGATAGTGGCTCCTCCACCTCTGGCACAAGAAAGGATGGAGGTAAAGCTAAGGATCCTGGTAAAGGATCAGTTAAGGTTGAGCAGGGTAATTAAAAATGGACAGTGGATTCAGGGACCGAACCAGTGCGACTGAAGAAAAAATGTAAGGAAAAACATGTCGCTATGCCTCCGGCCGAGAAGGCTAAGGAGCTCCCAGCTGACAAAACTGATGTGCCTTCGGCTGAGGATATTACCAAGGCCTTACAGGTCTTGCAAGGACTGCAAGCTGCAGTCCCGGTTCCAATACTGACTGCTCAGATTTCTGTGTCGGTTCCACCTTCTCAGGAATCACAGGCCTCTTTTCTTGAGGAGGAGGAGGATGATTTTGAGGAACTGATAGATCCAGCGGTTTCCCCAGAACAGGAGTTCGGTCCCCCCCCCCAGGGGTCCAGAGGATTGTACCTCACATTATGCTTTTGTTAAAAGCATGGTGGAAACACTCCATCTCCCTCTGCAGGAGACAGAGGAGGATGTAGAGGAAGCAGAATTTTTGGATATGATGGGGCTAACCCCCACAAAACGTTTATTACTGCCTATGCATAAGTCCTGGAAAAAGGCAGCATTACAAATATTCCAAACTCCTAACTCTATTCCAGGAGTTGACAAAAAAGCTGATAAGAAATAGCTTGATAGAACAACAGCTGACTTTCTATTCAGCCACCCTGACCCTGAAGGAGTTGTGCAGGCTGCTGCCTGCGACAAAGCCAGAATTCCCTTGGCTACCCATCCTCCTGACAAGGATTCTTGTAAGATAGATGCAATGGGGGAAAAAAAGGGTACATGGCTGCTTTGTTTATACTTGGACAGGCCAACTATATGGCTTATGCAGTGCAATACCAAAAGGCACTCTGGAATGCGGTGTTAGCCCTGGCTGACAGAGTGCCAGGTGAGGTGGCAGTGGACCTACAGGATACAGCAAGAGCTGCTTTAGATGCCACAAAATACCAGTTCCATATGGCTGTGTACACTAACGATTCTGCAACCAGGTTGATGGCACTATCTGTCTCCCTTAGGAGATTCGTCTGGCTCAGGGCCACAAATCTGACTTTGGACACCCAGGCCAAGGCAGTGGATTTTCCGTTTGAGAAAAATTTGCTATTTGGTGACAAAACAGAGGCCTGTATGAAGAAGGTTGAAGGATACAAGGCCACCTATAGGAGTAATTCTAAGGATAGGCCTTCCACATCCTATAGTGCCCAAACTAGGGGAGGCAGGGTTAGGGGATCCTATCCCAGACCATTTTTCCAGGCTCAGGCTTCTCAGCTGCAACAACAACCTAGAGGATATTTTTGAGGAAGGGGCAGGAGATCCATGAGAAGAGTTTCTCCTTACCCTGTGGTTCAAGCACAGCCCACTCAAAACCCCAGACGGGCTAGTACAGGTCACATCCCCTGTCACAAATCCACCAGTGGGTGGCAGACTGGCTCATTACCTCCAGGAATAGTATACCATCACCATAGACAAGTGGGTCCTGGAGGTGATGAGCCAGGGTCTGGCACTCTGCTTCAAATCTCTCCCCAAGCTGAGAGCAAGAACATTTGCACCAGTTACATCTGCAGGCAGGATTTTACTGGAAGCAGAAGTAAAACATCTGGTAGCAATCAAGGCAGTGGAGTCGGTGCCCCTAAACCAGAAGGGCAAAGACTTCTACTCCAGATACTTCCTTACAAGAAAGAAAAATGGGGGTTGGCGACCTATTATGGATTTAAGACTTCTGAACAGACACATTCTGAAGCCAAAATTCAAAATGGTCACTCTGACACCGATCATTCCCTCTTTACAAAAGGGAGACTGGCTAGCTTCCCTAGATTTAGAGGATGCATATTTTCACATCCCCATCAGGCCTTCCCACAGAAAGTACTTGAGGTTCAGATTGGCTTCAGGCCATTATCAGTTTGCAGCACTTCCTTTTGGTCTGACTTCTGCCCCAAGGGCTTTCACAAAGTGTTTGGCCGTGGTAGTGGAGTATCTGAGAAAACAAGGGGTGTCAGTCTTTCCCTACCTGGACGATTGGTTAATAGTAGGTCCATCTCTACAACTTGCAGAGCAGGCCTTAGCACTAACAAAGTCTACTCTGGTATCCCTGGGTTTCCTCATAAATGAACAGAAGTCTCAGCAAACACCAGTCCAGGTACTTGAATTCTTTGGTGCAGAACTAAACACCAGTCTGGGCAGAGCTTTTCTGCCACAGGACATGATAAACAGCATTCTGCAGATTGTAAGCTCGTTTGTGCCAGGAAAACCCAAACCAGCCAGAGAATTCCTCAGGCTTCTGGGCCGTATAGCAGCTGCAACCACAGTGGTACTAAGTGCCAGATTTCAAATAGAAACATAGAAGTTGACAGCAAATAAGGACCGCAAGGCCCATCCAGTCTGTCCATTTCTTTTTCTACCTTATAAATGTGCCATCGGCCTTTGCTCTGTCAGTGGCCTATCTATTCATACTCATCTGTATTGCTCCCTTATGCCTATCCCATGCCTGTTTGAAGCCCTGCACTGTATTCATAGCCATTACTTCCTGAGGTAGGCGGTTCCATGCATCCACCACCCTTTCTGTGAAAAAGAATTTCCTCACATTCCCCCTTAATCGGCCTCCCTCTAATCTCATGCTGTGTCCTCTTGTCCTGCTATTTTTCTTATATTTAACCATGTTAGACTCTTTCACCTTGTTAATGCCCTTAAGGTGTTTGAATGTCTCGATCATATCACCTCTGTCCCTCCTTTGCTCAAGGGTATACATATTGAGCTCCATTAATCTGTCCTCATATGTCTTCTGATGCCGCACCATTTTGTTTGCCTTCTCTGGACTGCCTCAATTTGGTTAATGTCCTTGTGAAGGTGTGGCCTCCAGTACTGCCGAGTACTCCAGATGGGGCCTAACTAGTGTCTTGTAAAGAGGATTATTACCTCCCTCTTCCGACTTGTGATACCCCTACTACTACACCCCTAACATCCCCCTAGCCTTACCTACTGCTTTAGAGGTCTGCTTGGATGATTTCAGGTCATCGGTGATGATGATGCCCAAGTCTCTTTCTTCCTTTGTGACTGCCAGCAACTCCCCTCCCAGCCTAAAGGTGGCTTCAGGGTTTCTCTTCCCTATGTGCATGATCTTGCACTTCTTTGCATTAAATCCCAGTTGCCACTCTTCTGACCATTTTGCTAGTTCATCCAGATCTCTTCTCATTCTGCCCACCCCATCTGGACCATCTACTCTGTTGCAGATCTTGATATCATCTGCAAACAGACAAAGCCTTACCCTCTAGTCCATCTGCAATGTCACTAATGAAGATATTGAAGGGCTGGCTCAGAGACTGATCCCGAGGTACCCACTTGTGACTTGCATCTCTTCTGACTGCATACCATTTACCACCACTCTCTGTTTTCTTGCCCGTCAACCAGTTTGCCACCCAGTTGACCAACTTCACCCACCCAGCCTACCCAGCTTATTTATCAATCTTCTGTGTGAAACAGTGTCGAAAGCTTTGCTGAAGTCAAAGTAGGCGACATCAACTGCTTCCCCTTGGTCCACCACTCTGGTTACCCAGTCAAAGAAATATATGAGATTAGTTTGACAGGACCTTCCTTTTGTAAACCCATGCTGTCTTGGATCCTGTGCCCCTATGGATTCCAGGTGTTGCACTATCCTTTCCTTAAGGAGTGCTGCCATAATCTTGCCCACTACTGAGGTAAGACTGACTGGTCTGTAGTTTCCTGCCTCCTCCCTGCCACCACTCTTGTGGAGGCGGGATCACATAAACCCTTCTTCAGTCTTCTGGGACCTCTCCTGTGCTCAGAGACTCACTAAACAGTTCTGCTAATGGGCTGCCAGTTACCTTAGCTCCCTAAGTACCCTGGGATGTATGCCATCAGGTCCCATTGCCTTGTCCACCCTGAGCTTAGCGAGCTCTTGTAGGACCCTTTCTTTTGTGAGGGAGTAGTGCTCACCTCCTCCCCCTGTGTCCATGGTGCTGAGTTGTGGGCCCTGCCCACCTTCTTTCAGTAAATACTGAGCAAAAGTATCTATTTAGGATAGATGCTTTTACAGGGTCCTCCTCCTCACATGCCCCCTTTTCTCCTTTGAGCTTAGCAATACCCCCTCTGGACTTTCTCCTTTCACTAATGTATCTATAGAAAGTCTTGTCACCTTCTTTTACTGTTTGTGCTAGTGTTTCCTCAGTTTGGGTCTTTGCCTGCCTTACTGCCTTCCCTGCTTCCCTTAGGGCAGTTTGGTATGCCTCCCTATCTTCATCCTGCTGTGTTCTCTTATTTCCTGAAGGCCAGCCTTTTGGCTCTGACCTTTTCTGCTACTGTATTTGAGAACCAAAGTGGTTTCCTTCTTCTTTTGCATTTCCTTTTCTGTCTAAGACAATGGGATGTTGCTTCAAGTATTGCATCCTTAATGCTTGCCCATTTTGCATGTACCCCCTCACCTGTGTTTCTTTTTGCCAGGGCTAGCTTAACTCTGTTGGCCATCTTATCAAAGTCAGCTCCTCTGAAGTCCCATATTTTTGCCTTGGAATGGGATGATTTAGATGTAGTGGCCAAATTAAACCATACCATGTGATGGTCACTGGTCCCCAGGTGACCTTCTACCTGGAGATCTGTGATCCCTTCCCTGTTAATCAGTACTAGATCTAGGATAGCCCTGTCTCTTGTGGGTTGTTGTACCAGTTGTTTGAGGCCCTCCCCCTGCAGGGAATCCACCATGTGCCTAGTTCTGGCAGATGTTCCTGCTGGTATTGACCAGCCTGTATCCAGCATGTTGAAGTCTCCCATTATCAGAACCTCCCCTTTAGCTGTCATGTTTTGTAGATCTTCTAACAGTAATGTGTCTGTGTCCTCCCCCTGGTCTGGGGGCCTGTAGACAACCCCAGTTCTTATGGCTGTCCCATTTCCTGTTTCCAGGGTGACCCACAGTTCTTCTGGCTCCTTGTGTATTCTGAATTTCTGTAGCTTTGATATTTTCATTGACATACAGGGCCCTCCACCCCCTTTTGCAGCTCTGTCTCTTCTAGAACAGTACATAGCCAGGTACTGAAGTCTCCCAAATGTGGTTACTGGTAAACCACGTCTCACTAATTGCTACCATGTCCAGTTTAGCCTCTGATATTTTGCCTACAGGTCTGGGATCTTATTTCCCAGGCTGTGAGCATTGTGTACATGATTTTCCATTGGCCAGATTTGAGTGTGTTAGTTGTTGGGTGAGGTTTGGCATTTCCCTGTCGTGCGTGATGGGGAGGCGGACCTTTTTCTTACCTGGTGATGCAAATGAACTGCAAACATGCTGACTCCCTGTTTGACCACTAGCTGAGGGAGGGTGTTCCTCCCATTCAACATATGGGGTGCTGCACCTCTCTCCCCATTGCTAGTTTAAATATTCTGCAAAGAAGTCAAACTTCTGCCCCAATGCACTGACTCCCTCCTTAGTCAGATGCAGTCCATCAAATTTAAAGAACTTTCGCTCCCAGAACTGTTGCCAGTTCCCTACAAATCTGTGTCCTTTTTCCTGGCACCAGCCCTTGAGCCACATGTTTAGCTCACCTATCTCCCCTTCTCTGACCTTCTGTCCATCTGCCCCCCTCTCCCAGACTGGCAAGATCTCAGAGAAGGAGATGTCGAATGAAATGGATGATAATTTGTCACCCAGCCTGGTCAGGTGTTCCTTGGTCTCCACAACTAACCGGCTGGCGAGATCATTAGTCCCTATGTGTACCAGGATGTCCATGTTTTCTCCTGCTTTGTGAACAATTTTAGCAATGCGGTCAGTGTCTCTCCACGCTGATGTACCTGGGAGACATCTGACCATTACCCCTGGCTGGAGATGGGTATCAACTCCCTGAATCATGGAGTCTCCTATGATCAGAAGTTTTTTGGATTTCCTTTTTGATTTTTTTGTTTTGGGTCCTGATTTGGGCGAGTTTTGTTGTGCTAGCTCCTGTGCTGCAGTGTCCTGCTCTACAGTGACCTCTGCCCCTTTGTTTGATTTCAGAGATAGAGGCAGATACCTGTTTGTAGTGTTTTTATATGGTTTTTGGAGGTAATATGTTGGAGAGCACAGAGTGATGGGGCACCCGATTTGCTCCTCCTAACCACCTGCCAACCTCCTGGACCAACTACCCTCTGTGGTCGAGGTTCTTCTTTTGAATGTTGGGGAAATGGCGGGTGGTTCTTATAATGTATTTCCTCTTGAATATGAATTTTGAGGTGCGCAATCTCTGCCCATGCTGCCCGGAGCTGAGCCGTAAGATATCCAATCGTCCAGCATGTAGGACAGTGTCCTAAATCCTGCAAGACTGTCCTGAAGAAAAGTGTTCCACAGTACCTGCAGTTAATGATATCCATTCCAGATAAGTTGCTGGATTTATAACCTGGTCAGAGTAATTAGAAGGAAGAAAATGCAAGTAATGTTTTGATTTTGTGTTTTGTTTTCGTATAACTTGTTATAACAAGTTAAATTACTAGTGCTCCTGTAAATGAGCTCACCTTGTGGATGCCCCACTGATCTGCCCCTTCCTGCTTTGCCACAGGAAATGTCACAACTGTGGTACCCTATAAAAGGAGTGTAGTGTGGGGTAGTTGGGGATGGGAGTGGGTGGCTGGGCCCTTCCCCTGCGGAAAAAGAACAACCATGAGGGACATCCAGTTCCACCTGAGGCAGTACTGGTCACAGAGGACAGATCCTCTGTCCAAACTGGTCTCAGTCACGCACAATCTGCTACAGGCACTGCAGTGGTGGCTAGACGAGCACAACCTTTGGGTAGGTGTGCCTTTCAGAAAGGAACAGCCTTCCTTAGTTCTTACAACAGATGCATCCCTTCTGGGTTGGGGTGCACACATGTTGGATTATACAGCAAGTGGCACATGGTCTCCTCAAGAATCCCTGTTACACATAAATCTGCTGGAGCTCAGAGCAGTGCACCTAGCCCTGCAGGTATTTGCTCCACATCTTCAAAACAAAGTGGTGCAGGTCAGAACAGACACCATCACTACTATGTATTACATCAACAAACAGGGAGGAACCAGGTCAGCCCCACCGTGCACAGAAGCAATGAGGCTGTGGTCCCTGGCTTACTCAATGAAGGTGTCCCTATCAGCTATACACCTTCTTGGAAAGGACAGTGTGCTAGCAGAGTCACTCAGTAGGATAAGTCAGGATCACCACAAGTGGTGCCCGAATCCTCAAATACTCAGTTCGATTTTCAGACGATGGCACACTCCAGAGATAGATCTCTATACCTCTGTAGAAAATCACCAGCTACCAGTATACTGTTGCAGGCCTCCTCTCAGGTGCACACTACCCCGGATGCATTGGCACTGGATTGGACAGGGAAGTTCCTGTATGCCTTCCCTCCTTTCCCGCTAATATTCAGGACCCTGCTGAAATTGAGGTGCCAATCAGCCACAATGATACTGGTGGCACCAGATTGGGCACGGTAACACTGGTATTCACTTCTGTTGGCTCTATCAGTAGTACCTCCAATTCATCTACCCAGGAAGCACAATCTGCTGACATCCTCTCAGGGCAGGATATTGTACCCCATCCTCAAATCATTAAGGCTTAAGGCCTGGCTCTTGAGGACTTGGAGTATGCTAATCTTAAACTGTCAGAACAGGTGCTGACAGTACTTAGGGGTTCCAGGAAACCTTCCACTAAAAAGGCATACTCTGCTAAGTGGAAGATATTTTCCATATAGTGTACAGGTAAGGGTGTTGACCCATCCAGGGCTGACCTAGCCACTCTTCTGGATTACCTGACACACTTACATTCTTCAGGTCTGAAGCCTTCGATATTCAAGGTACATTTGGCTTCAGTCTGGGCTTGTTTGTCAGCTGGTAGAGAGAGATCCATGGCCTCTCATCCAGTTGTCAGGAAGTTTTTAAAGGCCTTAACCTCTTGTACCCTCCCTTGAGAGAACTGGTTTCAATCTGGAATCTGAATATCTGCATTGCCAAGCACATGGATGCCCCATTTGAGCCAATGGCAACAGCAGATTTGAAATAATATCACTTGGAAAACTGTTTCTGGTTGCTATTACTTCAGCCAGAAGATTGGTGAGTTACAGGCCCTGTGTATGGATGTAGACTACGTTTCATTCCACAGGGATAAAGTTGTCCTCAGGACTAATAGAAAATTTCTTCACAAAGTGGTGTCTATCACTTTACCTGTCTTTTTCACCGAGAATTCCAGTTCTCCAGAAAGGAGGCTTCACTCCCTTGATGTCAAAAGGGCACTTAGCCACTATATTGACAGAACTAAATCTTACAGACCAGGTCGGACACAGCTTTTTCTTACCTATGGAGAAGTAGGTAAAGACAGACCTGCCACAAAATGTACAACTGCTCTCTAGATAGTGGCATGTATACAGTTTTGTTATAGTAAAGTAGGTAAACAGGCTTCACTGGGCATGAGGGCTCATTCTAACAGGGGCATAGCTGCTTCAGTGGCAGGTTCAGGAGAGATTCCACTTTTGGAAATCTGCAAAGCAGCTACATGGAAAACAGTACACACCTTCACAAAGCATTATAGCCTGGATCTACAATCCAGAAGTGATGCCAGGTTTGGTACAGCAGTGCTGCAGAACCTGTTTCCTTAATAGGTTTTCTGCCCAACCTCCAAAGGTACTGCTTGGTAGTCTGCATCAGTTTAATCATAATGAGTGATTCCTGGGGTTAGAAGAAAAAATTACTCACCATAGTAATCTTGTTTCTTCAAAGAGATCACTCATTATTATTAAAGCACCCACCCTGCCTCCCCTACTAAAACCTATTAAGGTTGTTCTGCATCCCTATTTTAGGATATTTTTCCATATAGGTCAGGTTAGAGACACTTTTTGTTAACCAGTTGGTTCCCTTGTGGTCTCAAGTTTTCTAGGTTTACTTATTGGGATGTTTTTTTACCTGAGAGGGCAAAAAAAGTTATTTTATAGAAATATTACTCTAGATAGTGGGTCTTAGACCCAGTTTAGGCTACATAAGAATCGGAAGCACTCAAGAGTGCAACAGTTGCTAGGGCAGCAGTTTGAAAGTGGCATGAGCCAATTGAGAGCTCCATCATTTGCATATAATTCCATCTCTCCGGGCAGTCCAACACAGGAGGCTGACTGCATCAGTTTAATCATAATGAGTGATCCCTTTGAAGAAACAAGATTACTATTGTGAGTAATTTTTTCTTCTCTGCCCACCTGTCCTTGGCTGCTGCATATGCTTTGTTCCAGCTATTCTTGCTGAAGATGCTCCAGGCGCTTGACCTAGGTTACACACTAGTCGCAATCTGGCAGCCCAGCTGTTGGGACTCCTTGGAATTCCCAATGACAAAAAAATTGTCATCCCTCCATTGCCAAGGGCCTTCAAGGAAGCATCAGTGACAGCATGGAGGCATCCCTTCTGTTGTCCACCAGCCCTCTGGGACCTCCTCATGTGGTATAAAGCACCCATGGGGTCTGTAGGCACGGTACTTCACCCGTCTCCAGGGTCTGGAAGTACTGCAGACCCCATCAGGGTCTGAACGCCCCACAAGTGAGTGACCTTCAAAGGCAGACTTCATTCAGACAGATGGCCTTGGCAGAAAGGTTTTTACCTCATCACATGCCCTCGTGCGTATCTGCACACCAGGTACATCAGGCAACCTTCAGTTATCACCTTTGGTTGCAGCTAGATCAGCTCTTGGCTGTCGTGCCTCAAAGTGAGTTAGGCAGGCAAGCCATTAGCCTTTCTGCTCGGGTCCTGGAGGTAGCTTGGCACCAATCAAGGGCATTGTATGATGCCAATGAGGTGGCCTCCAGGCTAGCAGGAACTGCAGTGTGCCTCATGAATTCGCTTTTCCCAACTGGCACCTTTGGCCTTGCTTAAGGTGCTTAACTCACTTTTCCAGGGGGCTCATTTCTTCTCCCCCAGGGTCAGGTGGTAACTGTCGTTCGCCCTTCTGTTTGTGTGCCACAGGAACCTCTGCTTGGCCCCGACCAGTCTCACCAGACTTGTAAGGAAACCCTGTCTTTAGGTGTTCTCCTGCATGCAGAGGGCTGAGGGGGTATCTGTTGCCCTCAGGGTGAGCAAGCCCTCCCACAGAGGTGGTACAGCTTGGTACTCAGACCCATAAGTGTGAATCTATGGTGAATTGATTTTTGGAAGATACCAAAGTTATCTACTTACCATAACTGTTGATCTTCCATAATATCTTCACCATTGATTACTACACCCACTCACCATCCCCCACTGTAGCAGAGCCAGGGCCTCTAGGCAGCTCACTCTGCTTGTGCTGGCTGGCATCATCTTGTGCCCATCTCTCTCTCTCGTACTCTGGAGTGCTTTTGGAAAAAACTAAAAGGAGGTTGGGGTTCATTGCTGGACCCCCAAAAAAGAAAGATATTTAAACTGGGTGATGGTCCTTTTTAGGATACTCATGCCAACCAAAGAAAAGACTAACAAAACAAAGGGAGAAAGTAGTTCCTTTCCTTTATTTTTTTGTCCTCCTTCTTCTCCCTGCCCGGGGTATATCCCCTTCTGGGGTATATTCCTATTACTGTACTTTCTAAATGCAATCTGTGCCTCTAGGCACTATCCAGTCTAATTCCACTTGACAGATGCGCTGCCTGTCAGAGGTGCTATGCACTGGATTGGGGCAAGTACACTAGCTCTTACACATGGTACATCCCTGTGGTTGTAAGAGAAGCGGGTAACTTCCTCTCGTATCTCTTTCTGACTAGGTCAGACTGATTTTTGGCTGGTATGACCATTTCTTTCTTCCCTTATGCAATGCAGAGTGTTAGCCCACTAACTTTAGGGATGCCTGGGGAGATGAGCATATGATATCTCGACTCCTTTGGACAGTAGTCTGCAACTCCACATGCATCTGTAATCCCCTTTTCTAGGGGCATGGATATGGTGTACTTACCCACACTTCTGGCAGAATTCCTTTCCCTTTAAATCTTGCTGGAAGGTCTTCAAGCTTGCTCCTCCCACCCGGGTGGTATCCTCCTCTGCACCGCCCTGTGGTGAGATTTTCCTTTCCACTGGAAGAAGCAGGTTCCCTCCATCGCAGTTCTGTGCTTGGTGTAGGCCCTATCGTTTTTTTTGTTTTTTTTTTCAGAAAGTTTGGTCTTCATTTTCTCTGCAGTTTTCTCAGTAGTAGCATCATGAATTCCATTGTTTCTAAGGTGGTGCCCAGTTTTAAGGTTTGTTCATGCGGCCAAAAAATGTCACGCATGGACCCTCATGCCATGTGCATTTACTGCCTGAGCCATGAACATGAACTTCAGGCTTGCAGCCTATGTTGCACTCTTCACCTTTCCACTTTGAAGGACCACTACACACGACTAGTTCTTGGCCATACACCTGAGCAGGATCCTTCATTTTGGTGTAAGGATGACTTTTGGGTGGTCTCCGCAGCTGCAGGGTCCGCTGATCAGTTGATGGCTTTTAAGAAAGCTGCTGCTCAGGCTGTGGTCGGTGCTTTTTTGGTGTCTGCACTGGTCCTGGTGAGTTTTGGTGCCTCTTTTTCTGGGGCTTTCTGGGAATTCTACCAGTCCCTTCTTACCTTGGCGAGGGACTTTCCCATGGGTCTAAATCCTCCAAGAAGAAGAACTCCAAGGCAAAAGCTAAGAAATCCCATTGCAGGTCTTGGGCCTCAGATTCCTGCCATCCTGCTTCGTCAACTCTCATCGATAAGTCTTCTTCAGCTAATGCCTCTGTCCAGGCTGCTGGCCCCACAGTGTACCCGTCGGGCTTGTTGACTGAGACGCAGGCTGACCAGGCTGTTGAGATTTTCCTAATTCGCTGGTTTCCAGGACGGGGGTACTTCCCGCCTCCAGGATTCCGGTCCTGTCTCATCAGTCCCAGGTGGGTCAGATCAGCTTCCTGAGCCAGTCCCTAATCCTCAGGACCCCGAGCTTTGGGGACCTTAAGCATCTCTCGCTGGCTCCCACCTCCCTCGCCATTTGGCATGCTGGCAGGTGAGGTCCTGAAGCTCTCGATCGAGCAGTCACACCAGAACCGCCTGTCTCACTCTTGACACTGGGGTGGAATAGCACTGCTACTATTCTTCTTTTCATGGGAGGACCGGCTCCACCACAAGTTGCAGTAGTGCTACGAGGATCTTGTGGCAGCCGCTTATTTTGGGTGCTGGAACTAAGCTGATGCCAGCTCCTACCCTGACACTCCCATGGCTTCTGCCTCCTCTACCCGAACCTGTCCCAGCTTGGCCAATTCTGGCCCCTCCGCCCATGCTGGTGGAACCCCCACTGCCTCAGCTGAAGGATGGCCTCCCATCCAAGGATGCCCGTAGTACTCCTGGGCTTCCTCGATGGCTGTTGGTTATGGTCACTCAGGGCATTGAGCCCCATGAGGTTAGCGGGGACATGAGGGTGGGGTGGAGGGGCAGCTGGTCTTCGACAAATCCTCCGACTCCGAAGATTCCTCCACATACTCCAGGCCTTTCAACCTGGAACAGAGTGAGGATTTGTCAACGGACCATGGTCCTACCTCTTTTAGGGCCATGCAGCACCTGATTTTGGAAGCTACAGGGATCCAGTTGGAGCCTGTACAGAAATATCCCCTCACCCAAATGACTCCCCTGGTGTCACCTTCCCAGTGGCCGTGGCCATTCTTGGGCCTGCGTTGGTGCTCTGGCAACATACAGCCTCCTGGTCTATGCTGTTGGTCCATATGGCCCACAAGTATACAGTTCCTACGGGTTCCTTCTCCTGGTTTACTGAACACGCCTTGGCTGAAGGTTTAGTTGCTGACTTGTTCTGGCAGACTGGCAATGTTGGGATGTCAACAAGCCTCCGACAAGGAGTCCAAGAAATTGGATTATGCAGCCAAGAAGGTGTATGCGGCCTCATGGCCTCATCTCTCAGCCTTAGGCAAGCTAATTCAGCTTTAATGATGGCCCACTTCACCCATGCCTTGCTGGGCACTCTTGACCAGGTGTTTCCTCTGCTCCCGGCTGACCTTCAGATGACTGTCAAGCAAGTCCAGGACTAAGGTTGTGCTGTTGCTAAACAGCAGCTCAAGAAGGCCATGGACATTAGCAACTCCTGTGCCAGGTCCGTGGCTATACGCTGCTGGGCTTGGCTGAGGATCTTGACCTTCACAGCAGATACCTAGGACAAATTGGTGGATGTCTTCTTCCTGGGCCCTGACTTGTTCAGGCCAGGGGTGGAAGGTCATCTCAGTAGGACTGAGAAGTCCAGTGCCACCTTGAACTCTGTCACCTCAATCCAAATGGATGTTAAAGGCTCTAAGCCCCAGAAAAAGCCCATATGGCCCCACTCTACCCCCATAGCCATGCCGTCTTCCTGGGGGGAGGGTGTGTGTGAAAAGGGACATGTTAACAGACTATCCAGTCAGTCCTCTATGTGGTAGCATGGAGGTATGTCTTCCCAGGAGTCCATGTATCTCATTCCTGTTCAGGCATAATATGCTATCTCAATTAAAGGGTGGACCCAGGTCTGAACATCTCCATTTTTGTCTTCTGCCAGAGCCATATGCTTCAGGGCTGCTGCCTTTAAGATCACTATCCTCCTCCTCCCGTCTGGCTCGTGGTGTGAGGCTCTTGCTGTTTACCCAACTACTCCTTTATGCCACCAAGTGTGCCCTGTTTATCTAAGGTTGGTAGTTGTTTTTTTTGTTTTTTTTATAGTCCCATATCTTATCCCTATGGGTTAGGGAACATCTTAGCCCTCTGCCTTCTCCCCCCTCCCCTGCTTTGTTTCCCTTCTGACGAACAGAGCGGAGGTACATGAGGGAGCCGGCAATGGTTATTGGCTGGCATGCAACACCATCTGGGGAGCACAGGTGCTGTGCTTCGTTGTGGGTGTCGGCTCCCTCCCTGCAAAAAATTTGCTTCTGTGGGGTCCTAGTGCCTCCAGCCCCACACACATAAGTGGTAATCAATGCTGAAGATATTCTTGAAGATCTGCAATTATGGTAAGTACGAAATTTTAATTTCTGTTCCTTCCTATACTTCATGAGCATTGTGACTGCATTTTATTTATTTTGATTCTTTGGTAACCAGGTAAGACCGACTGGGTACAAGGCCCATTTACAGGGTTGACCCAGGAGCACTGGGAGGTTAAGTGACTTGCTCAGGGTCACATAGTATGCAAGTGGAAGTTGTGGGAATCGATCCAGAGTCTGCTGGATGTAGCAAGGTTGTTGGCCACTTGTTCTAGCCTCTAGGCTTTTCTCATCACAACTGACCAAGAGCAGCTAGTGTTCTGCTGCCAGATTGTTCCCTTGTGATGTCACAGTAACAATGTTGATGACGTATGGAGAGCAATCGAACAAGCTATGTGTCAGTCTCCATGTAATACTACTAGATAGAGAATCTTCTTATGAGAAAACGGGGCTAGTGGAACCAAAGCACACAAGAAATTATAAAAAAAACTTGTCTTTTTGCTCAGAAAGTTTTTTTTGTTTTTTGTTTCTCATCTTTATAGCTCCTTCTGTGGGCTCCACGGGGCTGTGACCACCCCCCCCCCCCTTCTCAGAGAGGGGGTACATCCTCCGGCCCAGCTCCCCAGCTTGTCAGCCCCCTGAGGTTCCTCTAAGGATTCCCCCTCCACGGCAGAGCCAGGTGGGGGGGACGCCGGCAGTCACCTGCCACCCAGTATGGCAAATCTGGTGTCGGGGGGGCAGACTGCCAGAGCAGTTGTGCCATCATGGTCCACGGAGTCCCAGTCTTTTTCATTTCTCCCTCCCTTCCCTCTGGCGTAAGCCATTGGCTTCCTGAGCCTCCCGACCTTGCTGCCCTCCAGCCACCGCTAGAGGCGGTCGAGTAGGCCAGAATGACTAGTCCCCTTCCCCAGAGAGGAGAGTAGTCATCCAGACCTCAGTCCTCTCTCCCCCACAGCCCTGGCTCGTTCCCGAACCCGAGTCGCCAGTGTGGTGTCCAGCGCCTCAATCCTCAGCGCCACCAGGCCGGCTGCTCAGAAATGTTTTTTTGTGATAATATTGTGTTGGATGTGTAGAATAGCTCCTTGGCGTGGCAGTTGACACGTCTATCTCTAGTCCCCCCCCCCACTACATCATCAGCATTGTGATCTCACTGACTGTGACGTCACAGTCAGTGAGATCACAATGCCGATGATGTAGTGGGGGAACTAGAGATAGACATGTCAGCTGCCAGGGAGAGTGCCTTTCCCCACAGCACACCCAATAACATCAAGTAAGCAATCTTCTAAGTAACCTAAGGGACACAAAAAAGTGCATCAGATACAAGCGGTAATGGCTGACTGCTTTAAAAACTGTTAGTTTTAGGCAGTACAGTAGCTGTTTAAAGAGTATCGACTGGCCAGTTTGACAAATTAATATTTTTTACCGGTTACTTTTGATGTTACTTTTTCTTCTTTAAAGGGTGGGTGGGGAAAAGCACTGCAGTGTTCCCGCCTTATATACACATTACAGCCCCCCTCGCTTTCTGTACATCTGTCACTTTTACTTTCTGTTAGTGGCTAATGATACTGAAGGTGCTCTTCTGCATAAGTTGCAATTTCAATGAAAATTAATGAGTACACGGAGAAACTGCTTCAGCTCATCAGTGTAGGAGCTGATGCAGGTAGCGGTAATGGCATGAGGAGCCACTGACAGACTGCAACCAATGACTGGATACCTATGAAGGCACAATGAGAGGGCTACATATGGAGCTGGCTTTAAGTCATTTCATTTTTATGTTTGCTTGCACACATGCACAAGAAACATTTTGCGGCAGCTTGCTGTAGTAGCAAGTTGTGGAGGTGTGGCAGTGTTGTGGCCAATGCCAGCAGCCCATTTTGGGGCTGGTCTCTGTGGCAGCAATAGAGGAGCACGCTGTCGATGACAGCAGTATTTTAGTGAGCCACCATTTTAAAGAAACTCGCCACTGCTATCCGGGAGCACCCCATCCTTTAACAATTAGCTGTTTTTGCTGCTGGGGCAGTCCCTGATTCCAGCAGCGAATCACAGCTTGACTTGTCTGATGTCCCATTTCAATAAACATGGCAGCTGTCACCAGCCGCCTCTCACAGTCCCCATGAAAGCCGACAGGGGTGCCCAAGCCCCCTGTCTGCATGCCCCCTCCCCAGTTCATGTGCCAACACGGTAGCCCGATTCCCTTCGCCAAAAAGTCACTCTCATTTGTTTTAAATAAACATGGTGGTAGCTGTCACCGTCTACCTCTCACAGTCCCCATGAAAGCAGACAGGGGTGCCCAATCCCTCTGTTGGCATGCCCTCTCCCAAGTACATTTGCCAATGGGGGAGCCCAATCCCCATCGGCATAATGTCATTTTCCCTTTCCCATTTGTTGTGTGCTGATGGGGTGTCCAGTCCCTTCTGCTCATTTGTCTGTACCCCGCCAAACACTTGTATGTGCCGGATGAAGCTCTAATCCTTATCGCCACAGCCTCAACACCCAGGTGACAGACTGGGGTCCCTGTATTGAAAACTGTCTGCAAGGTCTTTTTTTTTTTTTTTTTAACCCTGTAAAACAGAAAACTGTCCCTCATTGTCTCTGGTGCCCTCCCCAACCCGCAGACCCACCCTCTGCACACCTAATCTCCCCATACCCCCCTCTCACCCCATACGTACCTCTGGAGCCCAGTGCAGTGATCTTCGGTGGAGCAGGAACATATCTGCACTCTTCAAAGCTGACCGCGAACTGAAGAAATGCCGGTAAGCTGTATAATGGCATAAATGAGGAGGTTTCATAGGTAATTTCAAGCTAGCAGACTTGCGTCCATAATTGCTTGCCAACATCAAATTTAGAATTGAGTTTTTATTTTGCTGAAATGTCGGTCAAAGTTAACTTTGAAGTTATTCATACTCTGGCTATCCACGAGTACTAATGAAAGTGCATTCCACGGTACCACCACCCTGTGACTAAACCAGCTCTTCCTTAGGTTACGATTCCAATTAAAATGGACAAGTTGTTTATTATGTCTCCTACTACTGCACCAGTTAGTCTTTGACTGGATACCAACCTCTGCCTGAAGTTTGTCATCTCCCATTATTCTATATAAAAAACACAAATCTCCCCTAAACCTTCGATAATAAAGGGAATACAAATTGAGGGATGACAATCTTGCTTCATATGGCAATTCATTTAAACCCTTTATAGATCTCGTAAATCTTCTCTGAATGCTTTCCAATCTGTTGATGTCTTCCCTATTCTGAGGGGACCATACAGTACCTGGGCACAATATTCTAAATGGGTCCTCACCAAAGCTACATAGAGTGGCACGAGTACCTTATCATCCCTGCTAGCAATGTGCCTGAGTATGCAATTTAAGTTCTGATTTGCTTTCCTCACTTGTGCCCTACAATGGGTCCCAAACTTTACATCTCCAGTCACCCTAATCCCCAGGTCACTTTCCTCATGAGTTACTGTTAGCATATCATTAGCAAGCATATATGAGGCTTTAGCATTATGCTTACCAAAATGCATAACTTTACATTTGCCCATAGTCTGGATAAGTTTATTTGTTACTGCCCACTCCAGAGTCTCATTGATAGCATTCTGAAGGGATGTAGAATCTTCTTGATTATTCACCACTGTCCCAAATCTGTAGTCATCTGCAAATTTATGTAACCGTACTTTAGGGTTGTGTAAACTAAGGGACGATATATAGATATTAAAAAGACTAGGCCCCAGAACAGAGCCCTGGGGAACCCCGCTAGTGATTGGTGCCCAATCAGAAGCACTCCACCTATGGTAACCCTTTGTTCTAGGAGCTTGGATATGTTGTTCATCCACACTCTCTGGCATGTCCCTTTCCCCTTTAAATCTTGCGGAAGTCTTCAAGCTGGCTCCTCCACCCACCACCCGAATGGTAAATACCTTGGCTCCACCCATGATGCCTGATCTTCCTTTCCACTGGAAGATTCAGGTTCCCTCGTGCTACTTTAGTAATTTGTAGGCCCTGGATTCGCAACGTCGGTTTTTACCGCAGATCACTCTAAAACTCGTCAGAGTTAACGACTCCAATTACAGCGCATTGGACATGGAGGACAAATCGTCCCCTGGATTTCGCTGGTGTACCTGCGGCCAGAAGATGTTGTGCACCGATCCCCACCTCTCATGTGTCTATTGCTTAGGTGTCGGACATGATACCACGTCTTGTACTTTTTGCCTGGCCTTCCATCCCAACGTTCTGGACGACCGCAAGGTGCACCTAAAATTAGGGAGACAGAGAATAGGAACCCACCGGTGAAATCGAAAGAGGCGTGGTGGGCAATTTCTGCGGCCGTGGGATCTGCCGAGCAGCTGGAGCAGATGAAGGCATTCGAGGAGGAAGAGGCTCAAGCTCCGGCCAGTCGAAGCTTTTTTGTTCCACTCAACCTTGTCTCTACTTTTATGGGCTCCTTCAGGGAGTTGTGCTAGTCTCTCCCCACCAGGGGTGAGGCATCCTCGGGCTCGCACTCCTCCCGCCCTCGGAAGAGGGATAAGGACCCTAAGTCTTTGACTAAATGGAGACGCTCCTGGGACCGAAAGAGGTCCGAGTCCCAGGAACACGCGGTCTTGACTTTGGTTGAGATCTCTTCCTTGGCCGCCGGCTTTACGGACCTTCCGTCTGGCCAAGGGACCGAGACCGAGGAAATTGCCGAACTGGCCGAGATTACTCTTGACCCGATCGAGCCTTTATCGCCGACTCCAGTCGACGATTCTTTAGAAAGGACCCCTGTCCTTTCCTGATGAGGAGACACTGCCCTTGGGTGTCCCGATCGTGGAAACTGTGCCAGAACCTCGGTTTTCATGGACTCTGGTGACTCCTCATCGACCGAACCGACCCCATCTGTCTCATTCAAGGATCAGGACCCCTTCGGTCAAACGGCCGAAAAAGGGCCACAAACACTCTAAAAAGAGGCACCGCCACAGATCCTCAGACAAGGAGAGGCTTCGACGGAAACTCCGTCGACGCTATGAGGATCTTATGTGGCAACAGCTGATTTTGACCAGGCAGAAACTGGCTCCGCCGGCCGCCCTGGCCATCACTTGGCTCCCGCCTCCAAGGCTGACGCCGACTCCTCCGGAACCGAAGGCCTCGGTTCCACCACCCGTGGGGCCGGCCTGTATCCCAGCTCAGCCTATTCTGGTCTCTCCACCGATTTTGGTGGAGCCACTGCCTAAGCAGACTCAGGGAGGGGCTCCCTCGAAAGAAGACCGACCAGACACTGGGCTTCCCCATCTGTTGAACATGGTTGTCCCCGATCGCCCTCGGCGTATCGAGGGAGACATAGGCGGGAGACCGTTGTATCCCGACTCTTCGGACTCTGACGACACTGGATTACACTCTCATCCTGGGGATGATGAGTCATCCATGGCAGGATTGGAGGAGGGCCCTTCCTCCTTACAGGGCATCCTCCGCCTGATCTCTGAATCCACCGGAATGCCCCTGGAGCCCAGCCAGAGAAAGGCGGAGTACCCCCTTATGGATATCCTCAAAAGGGGGGGATACCCCAACGGAGGCCTTTCCAGTGGCCGAAGCCATCGTTGGCCTGGCCCTTGAGCTTTGGCAGCATCCTGCTTCCTGCCCAGCTCCATCTGCCCGTATGGCCCGCAGGTACACGGTGCCCATGGGGTTCCTGGCGGGGTTCACAGAACATCCTTTGGCCGAAAGCCTAGTGACTGCTTCTGTGTTCCGACATACTGGTAGCTCAGCCGACACTGACTGACCCCCAGACAAGGAGTCCAAGAATATGGACCATTCTGCCCGTAAGGTCTATGCGGCCTCCTCCTTAGGCCTTCGTCAGGCCAGCTCAGCTGTTATCATGGCACACTTCTCTCATGCCCTCCTAGGGTCATTGGATGAAGTCTTCCCTCATCTCCTGGCGGACATGCAGACCACAGTGAAGCAGGTCCGTGATCAGGGCCATGCTGTTGCAAAACAGCAGCTCCAGATGGCCCTGGACATTGGAGATTCCTGTGCCTGCTCTTTAGCAGCCACAGTGGCCACTCACTGCAGGGCTTGACTGAGGCTATCCTCCTTCCCGGCGGATACCCAGCACAAGTTAGCTGACGTGCTCTTCCTAGGCACCAACCTCTTCGGTCCAGGAGTGGCTGGTCACCTGCAGTGCACAGAGCAAATCCAGTGCCATCTTGGATGCTACCTCTGCGAAGGGTTCTTTGGGAAAGAACCAGCAGAAGTGCAAGAAGAAGCCTTTTCAGCACTCTTCCCCTGCAATTAGGCAGCCCTCCTATCAAGGAGGCCAGCAGCAACAGCAGGCTCAAGCTTGGCACCCCAGGCCCAAGCAGGGTCCTCAACAGCCCATAAAGGAGGCTGAGGTGCTGGTCCAGGAGCCTCCTCCTCCTCCTCTAAGCCTGCTCAGTGATGGGTTGGGGGTTGCCACACCTACACCCATCACACCAGCTCTGGGTCCTCCCATGGGGGGCCGGCCCTGCCACTTTCTTTTCACCTGGTCCGATATCACCTCGGACAGGTGGGTTCTAGAAGTTGTCATCCAGGGACTGCCTCTGGAATTTGAGCAGTACCCTCCCAGCTGAGCCCGTGCCCCTTGGGAGGAAAGGATCTCAGCTTGCACTCAGTCGGCTCTTCGAGATGACGTTGCTCAGCTGCTCCGCAAGGAGGTGGTAGCTCCAGTGCCGGATCCTCCTACAAACCCAGGCTTTGTGTCCAGGTACTTCCTGGTGCCCAAGCGGATGGGTGGATGGCGCCCCATCTTAGATCTCCACAACCTGAATCAATATCTCGGGTCTCACACCTTCCGGATGGTAACTCTGAACCAGATCATACCATCCCTGGAGCGAAACATGTGGTTCTGTTCACTGGATCTGCAGGACGCGTTCTTCCACGTCCCAATCCATCTGTCCCATCAGCGGTTCCTCCATTTCAGGGTCAAGGGGACCCTGTACAAGTTCCAAGCCATGCCATTCAGCCTGTCATCGGCCCCGAGGGTTTTCTCTAAGTGCGTCGCAGTGGTGGCAGCCCATGTCCGGCGTCGAGGAGTTCGAATCTACCCTTATCTCGACGACTGTCTCTTGGCAGGTTCCTCCCTTCAGGAGGTGGAGAGATCCAGGGATCTGGCTCTTCGAACCTGCTCACAACTAAGCCTCCTGATCAACGAGGCCAAGTCAGAACTCGTCTCCTCTCAGGTGATGGGCCTCATCGGGGCAGAGCTTGACTCTTGTGAAGCCAGAGCTCTGCTCCCGGCGGACAGGGCAGAGGTTCTTTCCTCCTTTGCCCAATAATTTCTGGTTGGGCACTTGCACCCTGCCCGGGACTTCCTGCGCCTTCTGGGTTATATGTCGACGTGCACCTCAGTGGTCCGTTGGGCCAGATGGCACATATGCCCCCTCCAATGGGAGCTGGCCGCTCAGTGGACTCCGCGCCATGATCATTTCGACCAGCTGATCACTGTGACCCAGAAGATGTGGGATGCTCTCCAATGGTGGACCGCCCCAGAATGGTTGCAGGAAGGAATCCCGTTTGTCCGCCCCAAGCTGATGGTCGTTTTTATGACCGATGCCTGTCTCATGGGCTGGGGAGCCCACTTGGGGGACAGCAGAGCCCACGGGTTCTGGACCCCCAGGAGTCCCGATGCCACATCAACCTGTTGGAGCTCAGAGCAGTCAGACTGGTGTTGTCGGCTTTCGCTCCTCAGCTCAAGGGTCAAGTGGTTCAAGTCCAGACGGACAATACCACGACCATGTACTACCTTAACAAACAGGGCGGCACGCACACCCGTCTGCTTTGCAAGGAGGCGCTCCGCATCTGGACCCTCGTCAGCCGGTTGGAGGCAGATCTCCTAGCCATTCATGTGGCAGGAGTCTCGAACCAGTTGGCGGATGCTCTCAGCCGTATAAGCCAGACATCCCACAAGTGGTCTCTCCATCCTGAGGTAGCTCACAACTTGTTCTCCCTTTGGGGAAAACTGATGGTGGACTTGTTTGCCTCCAGGGAAAACAAGCTGAGGCTGTTTCATGCCCACCCCCCCTCAGCAGAGCTTGCTGCAGGGGGATGCCTTCTTGAGGCTGTGGACCCCAGGCCTTCTCTACGCCTTCCCTCCATTTCCCTTGATCCACAAGGTATTACTCAAGGTGAGGAGGGACAAGGCGAAGGTGATCCTGGTAGCCCCAGACTAGCTGCACCAGTTCTGGTACCCAGATCTCCTCAGCCTCAGTTGCAGGCCCCCGGAGCGGCTTTGTACACGCCCGGACCTGATATCTCTGAACCAGGGGAAGGTATTCCATCCGGACCTTCAATCCCTGCACCTGACAGCCTGGTACCTGAGCGGCTAGAGTTCCAGGCTCTGGGTCTTTCCGAGGATGTCTACACCATGGTGGAGGCATCTCATACGGAATCGACCAGGAAATGTTATGCCTTCAAATGGAAGAGATTTTCCATTTGGTGTCAGGGTAAGAGTCTCGACCTCTTATCCTGCTCTGTGGCTAACATTCTCGACTACCTTTGGTCTCTCTCTCTCTACAGGGGGTCTACGGTCATTGACCCTTAGGGTGCACCTTGCAGCCATTTCTGCTTACCGGGTGTGGGCCGGTCAGCTGACATTTGCGCAGGAGACAGTAGTCGGGCGCTTCTTCAAAGGCCTGGATCACATATCCCCTCCAGTGCATGAACCTCCACCTCCGTGGGATCTCTTGCTGGTTTTGGCAAAGCTCATGGGCAAGCCATTCGAACCCATGCACAAGTGTGAGCTTTCGCACTTGTCGTGGAAGACAGCCTTCCTGGTGGCTATCACATCAGCCAGAAGGACAGGCGAGCTCCAGGTGCTTTCAGTGGACTCCCCTTATCTGGTCTTCCACAGGGACAAAGTTGTCCTGTGCCTCCACCCGAAATTCCTTCCGAAGGTGGTGCCAGAGTTTCATCTTAACCAGATGTTAACTCTGCCAGTATACTACCCTAATTACACTTCGGACGCCGAGTACAGGCTCCATACTTTGGACCTGAGACGTGCTTTCTCCTATTATAAGGAGAGAACGTCGGAAATTTGTGGAGAAGTTTGCCAGCTGTTTGTCACCTATGCTAAAGCCGCTTCTGGCAGACCTGCAGCCAAACAGACCATTGCAAGGTGGATTACATCTTGCATTGGTCTGTGCTATGAGTTGGTGGGCAAGGAGCCTCCCAGAGGGATAAGAGCTCATTCTACCCGCCATACTGCTGCATCGGTGGCTGCTTCCAGGGACATCCCTATCCAGGAAATCTGTCAGGCTGCTACCTGGAAGTCAGCAAACACCTTTATTACCCATTATCACATCAACCTTGAGTCATGCCGGGATGCTGGTTTTGGGGCCTTGGTTCTCCAATCTCTATTTCCCAAGTAGGGGGTGTGCGCCTTGCCTCCCTCCTCCCGGAGAACTGCTTGGAGTCTGCCAGAGAGTGTGGATGAACAACATATCCATGCTCCATGAAGAACAGGTTATTCACCTGTAACAGTAGTTCTAGGAGTGGTGTATGTTCATCCACACGCACCCACCCAACCTTCCCGGCTTTAGGTGCACAACCTTGCTTCCAGCGGGCTAAGATCTGGCGTCATGGGGCGGAGCCGAGGTATTTACCACTCGGGTGGGTGGGAGGAGCCAGCTTGAAGACTTCAAACAACATGAAATCATGCTATATTCAGACATAATGCAGTTAGCCCCAGCACTTGAACTGCCTCGGAGAGGAAAGAGTTAACTCTATGCAGAAGCATAGAACATTGAGCTCGAGCTCTGTTTTCAAACCTCTGTCTGTGGTACTTCTCAGTGTAACCATCAGATTCTTTACTTCGCCTAACAGTGAAGTCGCTCCGGAGATTTCCTCTGCTCGGTTCGGTAAAAGTAAAGCGTTCGGTTTAAACCGTATAATTTTTTGTTATTTTCGGATTTCCAGCCTCTGTCTATGGTACAGGTAGTATGTAGATTGGTAGTGACTGTGTTTTATTCTGTGAAAAAGTTGGAAATTGTTCTTTTCTTCTGTTTCTTTCCGGTAGGTCCGGTTTGGAACCGACCCATTTTGTTTAAATTTATTTATGGGATTAGAGTGGTGTTCCAGTACCGATCGATTTTATAAAAAAAAAAAAGACAAGGTTTTTTGACGGTTCTTTTAAAACGCCCGTGACACGGTTTGTAACCAATCAGTTATTGTATTACCTGGCTTGAAAGCTACAATAGGGTAATTTGTTAGGTTGGCCATGTCTGAAAACCCAAGAAGAAAACCGTCCCACTGGGTTTCAACACTGTACTGAGTGTGGGGAGGCCTTGCAAGGCTGCTGACCCCACCTCATCTGTGTTTTATTGTCTGGGGTTTGACCACCTCAAGTCAGACTGCCAAATCTGTAAAACTTTTCTAAATCCCTCTAGACAAAAAGACTGAGTAGGCTGAAGGAAAGGAGGTCAAAGTCCGTAGATCCGGATGGCCAGCGGTTGGTTGCAGCCGAACCTGATGCCTACTGACCTAGGCGATACCTCCTCGGGCAAAAGGAGAGTCGATCCCGAGAGGTCGGTTCCATCAAAAAAGAAGCGTACGTCTGCCGGTTCGGATCTGGTATCGCACTCTCCAACTGCGGACGAAATAGCCAACGTGATTAGCATTGTTCAATCGCTTAGACCAGTTCCGTCCGAACCGGTACCGCCGGTTAGGTGGTCGGTTCAGTCGGATCCGTCTCTTCCGAATTATGATCCAGACGCTTTTTATGAGGAGTGGGAGGGAGACAAAGACTATCCCGAGGAGGAGGAGGAGGAGGAGGATGATGATGACGATGACGATGACTGGGGGGTCTGGATGTGCCCTTTGAACCGGACATCTCCCCAGACAGGGCCTCAGGTTTCTCTCCTCCCAGGCTCTCTGAGTCCCCTTCACATTTTTTGTTCTACAAAAAGGTGGCAGAAACCCTGCAGCTTCCCTTGGTTAAAGCTGCAGAGGAGGACGAAGAGCCTGATTTTGCAGAAATAATGGACATCCCAGAGTCCAAAAGACTGTCTATCCTTCTTCATAAATCCTTGGGGAAACAGACAGACAAAATTTTACAGACCTCTAATTCAATACCTCCTGTGGATAAGAGAATGGACAGGAGGTATTTGTTATTAGGCTCAGCTGCAGAGTTCCTTTATAGTCATTGCAGCCATGTTGGGGTAGTGCAGGCTGCAGCCTGTGACAGGGCTAACATTCCTTTGGTTTCACCCCGGATAAGGACTCCAGGAAAGTGGATTCCATGGCCAAAAAACAGTATTTCGCATCCTCTTTGGGACTCAGGCAGGCTACTTATATGGCCTACACAGCCAGGTACCAGAAATCCAGATGAGATACGGTTGTGGAACTGGCTAAACAGGCCTCTCCCCAGCTAGCCAAGGAGCTGGAGGAGGTGGCTGCTGATGGAATTGAGGCATCCAAAATGCCATTTCATGCTACTGTGGACTCCAGTGATGTGGCATCTAGAGTCATGGCTACATTTGTCTCTCAGAAGACATGCTTGGCTCAGATGTACTAGCCTTTCACAGGATACCCAGACTAAGGCTATGGATTTTCCTGTAGTAGGTATCTCTCTGTTTGGGGAGCAGACAGAGGCTTACATGAAGAAAATGGATGAATACAGGAGTGCACAGGCCAAAGAAAGGCAAGCCACTCTGTACAAGCAGCAGTCTAGGGGCAGGGGGCAGGCCCTTTCAAAGGCCTTTTTACCAAGCCCAGGCCTCCTCTCCCTTCCCACAGAGGGGGTTCTTCAGAGGGAGGGGCAGAAGGGGGATGAGCAGAGCTGCTCCCTCCTTCTCTCAGTCTAAGGCTCCTGCCAAGCAGACACCCTGATGTGTCAGCCCGGGTCGACTCCCCATTTCCAGTAGGAGGCAGGCTAGCTTACTATTTCCAGGTCTGGAAGTCTGTGACCTCAGCCAAGTGGGTCCTGGAAGTAGTAAGCCAGGGACTGGCCCTCAGCTTCAAAAAATTTCCAAAAAAGAGGGCCAAGTCTTTTCCACCTGCATCACTCTCAGAAACCATTGACCTAGAGGCAGAGGTTTCCTCTCTTCTAGCTCTCAGACCTATAGAGAAGGTTCCTACTCAGCACAGGTGAAAAGGACTGTACTCCAAGTACTTTCTTACCCCAAAGAAAACAGGGGAGTGGCGACCCATCCTAGACCTAAGGTATTTGAACAAACACATTTCAAAGCCCAAATTCAAAATGGTAACTCTGGGGATAATCCTTCCTTCTCTAAGGCCAGGGGATTGGCTAGCATCTCTGGACCTCAAGGATGCCTACTTCCATATTCCTATCAGGGCTTTTAGTGGGTCAGTCACCTTTACAGGTCAAGTCAGCTCTTCAAACTACCCAGGACCTACTCAGCTCCTTGGGGTTTCTTCTTAATCTTCCAAAGTCTGTCCTCAAACCAGTTCAGCTTCTTACCTTTATAGGCATAGAGTTGGACACTGTACAAGCAAATGCCTTCCTTCCCCTGGCAAGGGTGAAGGTCCTAGTGGATCTCGCTTCCTCTTTTCGACCTCGGGTCTCCCGCCCAGCAAGACAGTTCCTCAAGCTCCTGGGCCACATGGCAGCTTCCATGGCAGTGGTGCAGGGAGCAAGGTTCCAGATGAGGGACATTCAGTTTCATCTAAGGTCTTTTTGGTCTCAAAAGAAGGATTCACTTACCAAACTGATCCCAGTGACTCAGACTCTGATCCAAGCTCTCCAGTGGTGGCTGGACCAGGACAACCTCAGACAAGGGGTTCCATTTCTCCCTCAAGTCCCATCAGTGATTCTAACTACAGATGCTTCTCTCCTAGGGTGGGGAGCCCACCTGGGAGCCCTGACAGCTCAAGGGGTCTGGTCCCCACAAGAGTCTGTCCTTCACATCAATCTCCTGGAACTCAGGGCAGTTTTTCTAGCCCTGCAGAGCTTCTCAGATTCAGTCAAGGGCAAGGTGGTCCAAGTCAGGACAGACACCACCACCACAATGTGGTACATCAACAAACAGGGAGGCACTTGGTCCTCTGCCTTGTGCACAGAGGCCATGAAGCTGTGGTCACTGGCCTATTCTCTTCAGACTTCTCTGGTAGCAGTTCACCTTCCAGGGAAGGACAACGTACTAGCAGATGCTCTGAGCAGAATTTCACAGGGACATCACGAATGGTCCCTGGACCCTCACATCCTGAAGGTCATCTTCTCCAGGTGGGGCACTCCAGAGACAGATCTCTTTGCAGCACCAGACAGTCATCAACTTCCTCTGTTTTGTTGCAGACCTCCAGTCCTGAGGATGATTCCCCAGGATGCTCTCTTTTTGGACTGGAAGGGCAGGTTTCTCTATGCCTTCCTTCCCTTTCCTCTGCTGTTCAGAGTTCTGATCAAGATCAGGACTCAACCCTGCACAGTGATACCGGTGGCTCCAGATTGGGCCAGACAGCCGTGGTATCCTCTACTGCTGTCCTTGTCAGTGTCACGTCCCCTGTCTCTGCCCAGGACATACAATCTCCTGTCCTCCTCCCAGGGGCGGATCTGGTACCCCAATCTCCAGTCTCTCAATCTCAAGGCCTAGCTCTTGAAGAGTTAGAATATGCAGCACTAAATCTTTCTCAGGGAGTTCTGGATATTCTGAAGGTCTCCAGGAAGCTTTCCACTAGAAAAACTTATAACTCCAAATGGAAAAGGTTCAGTATTTGGTGCTCTCAGAAAGGCATCCTGCCTGATTCTGCAGACGTTTCCACAACCTTACACTATCTAGTTCATCTGAATGGTCTAGGCCTTAGGCCTGCTACTCTGAAGGTTCATCTAGCAGCTGTCTCTGCATTTCTCTCAGCAGGGAAGGGCTCTTCCCTGGCATCTCATCCTGTTTTCAGAAAGTTTTTCAAAGGTCTGGTTCACATTAACCCTCCCTTTAGGGAGCCCACTCCGCCTTGGGATCTTAATGTCTGCATAGCTCAGCTTATGCAGCCACCCTTTGTACCTCTGGCTTCGGCCGAATTGAAGTACTTGACCTGGAAAACTGTGTTCCTGGTAGCTATTACTTCTGCCAGGCGGATTAGTGAGTTACAGGCTCTGTCAGTTGAACCTGACTTCGTCTTCTTCCATAGGGACAAAGTGGTCCTAAGAACCAATAGGAGGTTCTTGCCCAAAGTGGTATCGGATTTTCATCTGAACCAGTCTATATCTCTCCCTGTGTTTTTCACTGATCATTCTTCTTCAGGTGAAAGAAGGTTACACAGTCTGGACGTTAAGAGGGCCCTTAGCTACTACATTGAGCATACTAAGGCACATACAAATGACTATCTTCAATTGTTTATCACTTATGGTGAAGTGGGGAAAGGTAAGCCTGCCACAAAAAGAACTATTGCCAGGTGGATTGATTGTTGTATACAATTCTGTTATGACAAGTTGAGTAGAATGCCCCCTTCAGGCCTGAGAGCTCATTCGACTAGGGGTACAGCTGCTTCTCTAGCTGCGGCCAGAGATATACCTTTGTTAGAGATCTGTAAAGCAGCCACCTGGCAAACAGTACATACTTTTACCAAACATTACTCCCTGGACATCCAGGCTAGGAGTGATGCTAGGTTTGGCACAGCAGTACTGCAGAGCCTCTTCCCAAAGTAGGTTCTGCATTCCCTCCTCCATAGGGAACTGCTTGGTAGTCTGCATTATGTCTGAATACATCAAGACTTCATGTTGCTTGAAGAAAAAATTACCATAGTAAAGTTGTTTCTTCTAATGGAGTCTTACTGTAGTCAGACCTCCCCCCTGCCTCCCCTCTCAGAACTGGGTTTTTGGGAAGTGGGCTGGCAGGTACAGTGTTGCACCTCAGGGGTGTACCTTGTACCCTCCCTCTTGGGTGGGGTGGATGTTATTATTTTTCTGGTGTTTTATACTTAAATATTGTCACTTCCTTTCCTTCTTGGGTTCTCAACTTGAGTCTTTTGGGCCCAAAAATAATTTTTTGCCCTTTGGCTATATGTTGAACAATTTCCATACTATGGTATGTTAGTGTGCTCGTAAGAATCTGACGGTTACACTGAGAAGTACCACAAACAGAGGTTTGAGGACCGAGCTCGAGCTCAACATTCTATGCTTCTGCATAGAGTTAACTCTTTCCTCTCTGGGGCAGTTCAAGTGCTGGGGCTAACTGCATTACGTCTAAATACAGCAAGACTCCATTAGAAGAAACAACATTACTATGGTGAGTAATTTTTTCTTCCGGCAAGATTTAAAGGGGAAAGGGACATGCCAGAGTGTGTGGATGAACAACATACACCACTCCTAGAACTACTGTTACAGGTGAGTAACCTGTTCTTTTTGCTCCTGCAACCGTGCTGAGACCCAATTACAAATGTTCCGGTTTAGGTTACTGTTCTCCAGCATATTTAGAAGTTCCATGTGGGGTAACTTATCAGAAGCTTTTGCGAAGTCCATATAAACCACATCCACTGAATTTCCAATATTTAGCTCCCTACTGACATTCTTATAAAAGGCCAAAAGATTAGTTTGGCAGGATCTAGCTTTTGTAAACCCATGCTGAGCCGGGTCGACTAATCCCTGAGTTGTTAGGAAGTCTGATATTAAGTCTTTGACCAATCCCTCCACAATCTTTCCCAGCAGAGAGGTTAGACTTACTGGCCTTTAATCTTCAGGTTTTGTCTTAGGCCTTTTCTTTAAAATAGGGACTATAATAGCAGATCTTACTTCAAGTGGACTCTTGCAGTAGGTAATTACATATAGGACTGATGCCGGCAGGCGTCAGGACCCCACGGAAAAATTTCTAGCTAGCAGTCTCTGACAGGGGACCGTCCCCACGTCAGGTGACCGATGTCAAGTGACGTCAGTATAAAGGGACGGTCCCCCATGCCAGCCTTCCAGTTCTTTCCCACCGTTAGCTCATGTCAGCGCCTCGCGGTAAAGTTCAGTGCTTGTCAGCTCTGTCATCGGTAGTTTTTACCATCTCTTTACTCGATTCATTAGACGAATTTGTTTGATTTTCAGTGGTGTATTTCATCCCCTACACCCTCTGAGCACAAGAACAAGTGCGACTCTTGCAGCGCCCAACTCCCGCACAAGGACGGCCATTCCCAGTGCCTCTTCTGTCTAGGCCCGGATCATCAGGTGGAGAAGTGCCAGCACTGCCTCAAATTCAGTGCTGCCACCTGCAGACGGAGGCAGCAGTCCCTGGAGGCCCACATCCTTAAGAAAATGTCCTCCATGGAGAAGGAGTTGAAAAAGCTCCAGCAGGCTTCCACTTCCCCTGAAGGCCATCGTAAGAAGAAGAAGGACCGGGGCTCCTCGTCCACCGCGACTTCGGCTGGAGTCACCATGCTACAGGTAATGGCTCTGCGATGGCCGTCTTGGAGACTTCCAAGGTGGCGTCGGCCCGCCCATCTGGCTCGTGCTCGGGCCTTTCGGGTGCCTCTGGGCTATTGGAGGCCACCACTCCCGGTAAGGCCACCACTGTGCTGCCTACTGGTCAGAGTGGCTACGGTAAGTCAGCCGTCCGCTCCTCTGGCCTCTGTTCCATCCGACGAGGCTGCTCCTCCTTCATGATCTGCCTCGGGCGACAGGTCCACTAAGTCGGACGTCTGCTCCTCCAACATCTGCCCAGACTGCGTCGATAAGTCTGACGTCGGGGTTCCCGACACCCGCACGGCGGCTAAGCCGATGCCAGACCCCTCTTGTCTGCCGTTCCCGGCTCCCCGCAGCCTTTGCTGCCCTCCGGAGACCCTGGGTCTTCTCAGACTGACCCCAGGGATTTTTCCCCTCCTTCCCTGGGTGATGTAGAGGATCATGCTGCACCCCCGTCAGGTCCCCCTCCCACTGGGCCAGACGACCTGACGTCAGTTCCTCGGATGCCGGCCCCAACGCTGGTTTTGCCTATGCCGGGCGACATCCCTCTGCTGGATGCTGCCCCAACGCCGGGCCCACCGGGCCTCCTGTTCCAGGCCCACCTGCTGGGCCTCCTGCCCGGCCATCTGCCCCGTCAGACTCCCTGGTTCCTGGGTATCAGACCCCGTCGTATCCAACGCCTTTGTACCCAGGACCGCAGTATCCGGTGCCCCAGTACCCAACACGAGTCTATCCAACACCACAGTACACGGTGCCTCATTACCCGATGCCGGGCTACCCGCTGTCTGGCTACAGATACGCGCCATTTGGATACACTCAGTATCCATATCCCCCCCTCCTCCTCCACCGCCCACTCAGCCGCCGGTGGATTTGAAGGAGTCTCTGGCTCCTGGTGGGCTGAGGCCAAGGCTCAGCTCACCAGAGCGGTGGAGAGTCGTCTCCCGGAGATGGTGCTGACCCCGGTTCCCGTACGCCCGAGACGCCGGACTCCCTTCCCACCTCCGGATACCAGAGGCGAGCCCTCCGGTTCCAGAGCGGGGCAGGATACGCTTCTCCAAGGGCTTCCCGAGGGGTCCGTTTCTCCCCCTCACCGGGAGGGGGAGTCTTCTTCTTCCTCCTCGGACACTTCGGACAACTCCGATGGTTGCTCTGACCCGGACGACAAGCCTCGCTCTCTGGATAAACCCAGGCCTAGGACTCCTCCGAAGTCACCTCCAGAGGATCCTTCCTTCATGGAGTTGCTGTGCAAAGTCCAGGAGGTTCATCAGTGGCACTCCTTGGAGCTGGATCCACAGCGTAAGAAGCTCACTGCGCACCTGGATCTGCCCGAGACTGCTCCAACCTTGGTGCCACCCTGGATTGAGCCTCATGCTGATCTTGTCTCCACTATTTGGAAGCAACCATCGGCAATAGCCCCTCTTCTCTGGAAGTCGGACGGCTATATCAGGCTCCCGAGAGTGCTGACTCCCTTAATTCTCACCCTCGAGCTGACTCTGTCATGATCAGCGCTGCTCATGGTCGGTCAGCTAACCTGAAGCATTTGAGCTCATCTCCACCTGACAAAGAATCCCGTCTTCTGGACCAGTATGGCAAGAAGGTCTTTGCTTCTTCCACTCTGGGTATTAGGGCCCTGAATTATGTCGGTCATATGGGGGATTACCAGAAAATGATTCTTAGCGAGGTGGAATCCAAGTTGGACTCCCTTCCCGATTCGCAGGAGAAACAGGAAGTGGCTAGTCTTGTCCACTCTGCACGTTCAGCCAGTCGGCACATTCTTCGTGCCACGTACGATGCAGTGGACGCTGCTGGTAGGAGCGCGGCTTTCGCCATGGGTTTACGATGACATGCCTGGCTCCGTGTGTCAGGGTTGGTCCCGGAAGTGCAGTCTGCTATCCAGGCCGCGCCCTTCCGGGGTTCGGTGCTGTTTGGGGGCGATGTCAAGGACATTATCACTGATCTGCAGGAGAAGGGGACTGCACTGAAGTCTGTGGACTCCATGTACAAACCCCCTCAGGCGCAGCGTCGTCCCTTTCATAGATGGAATCGGCAAAATGCGAAACCTCAGGGGAAGCGGGCTAATAAACGCCGGGCCCCTCCGGCTGCCAAGCCCCCCCGCCCAAAAAAGCAGTAGGGACTTCAGCCGTGACACTGCCTCACACCACCTGACTCCTTTCCTTTCCCACAGCCTCTGGGGTCTCCAGAGGAACCAGTAGGAGGGAGGTTCTCCCTCCATCTTCTGGGTTGGGAGAGGATAACTTCAGACACCTGGGTGCTCCAGCTGATCGCAGAAGGACACTCAATAGAGTTTCTTCAGAAACCTCCTCGAAAGCCCCCCCCCCAAGGTTGTCTTACTCTCAGGGGCATCTTCTCCTGGTTCAGGAAGAAATCTCCGCACTTCTTTTGAAGGGGCAATAGAACCCATCCCACCTCCTCTTCAAGGGACAGGGTACTATTCTCATTTCTTCCTGGTCCCGAAGAAGTCAGGGGACGTGAGGCAGATTCTTGACCTCAGCTCCCTGAACTTGTTCGTAGAGTACAAGAGGTTTACGATGCTCTCTCTGCAGAGTCTCCTGCCCCTTCTTCGTCTGGGGCAGTGGCTGTATGCTCTGGATATGCAGGATGCTTACCTGCATATCCCTATCCACCCGTCCCACTGCAAATACCTGCGCTTTGTGTTCCAGGGGGACCACTACCAGTTCAAGGCCCTCCCATTTGGTCTTTCCTCGGTGCCCCGAATGTTCACCGTCTTTCGGTGTTAGCGGCCTACCTGCATACCCAGGGGGTGCAGGTTTTCCCATACCTGGACGATTGACTCCTGGCGGCACCATCCAGGGAGGAACTCCTGCGTTCCCTTTCCCTTACCCGGCAGGTTTTCACCTGCCTGGGTATTACCATCAACCACTCCATGTCCCACTTGTTCCCGTCCCAGAGGCTTCAGTTTTTCGGGGCGATCCTGGACATGACCTCGGCCATGGCCTTCCTGCCATTGGACAGGGCAGCCACTCTCCAGGCCCAGGTCAGCCTGTTGTCCAGCCACAGGCGGGTCAGTGCCAGGTCGGTCCTTCGCCTCCTCGGGCTCATGGTAGCTGGAATTCTGACAGTCCCTCGCTCTCGGCTCCACATGAGAATTTCTCAGTGGACGCTTCGGTCTCAGTGGGATCAGTTGGTGGACAACCCAGATCAACTCGTTCTGGTCTCCACTCCCATGGCTCGGGACTTGCAGTGGTGGATGGTTCAGAAGAACCTTTGCGGGGGAGTTCCCTTCTGTCTCTCTCCCCCCTCCCAGACGCTGACTATGGATGCCTCGGGCGAGGTTTGGGGACCCCATCTCAGGCCTCACAGGACCCAGAGCTCCTGGTCCAAGCTCGAGAAGTCTCTTCACATCATTGTGCTCGAGCTTCAGGCAGTGCTGTACGCTGTTCAGGCTCTGCATCTGCTTCCCGGTTACTTGGCGGTACAGATGGACAATATGTGTTTGGTCTGGTACATCAACAAACAGGGAGGAACTCATTCCTACCCTCTTTGCAGGGAGGCGATGTGAGTTTAGGATTGGGCAGTGCAGCACAACCTTCACCTCATGGCCATTCACGTCCCGGGGGTCGAGAACATCTTGGCAGACAGACTCAGTCAGTCGTCTGCTCAAGCTCACGGGTGGGAACTGGATCAGGGGGTCGCAGACGATATCTTCCTAAGTTGGGGAACACTGCAATTAGACCTGTACACATCCCCTCACAACGCAAAACTTCCAGACTTCTGCTCGCTTGTTCCAGGGCACGGCATTTTTTGGAGAGACGCTCTGTCTCTAGACTGGAAGGGCAGATTCGTCTATGCTTTCCCCCTGATCCCATTGATTCAGAGGGTCTTACAGAAACTCAGTTCAGAAGGAGCTCGAATGATTCTGAACGCTGCTTTCTGGCCCAGGCAAGTTTGGTTCTCTCTTCTGCAACAGTACTCAGAGGAACCTCCTCTTCCTCTTCCTCTGTCGCAACTTTTGCTGACACAGGATCGGGGACCTTGGTCCATCCAGGCCTCAAGTCCCTTCAGTTGCACGCATGGCTCCTGCAGACAGAGCTCAAGCCCAATTTGGGGTACCCTCCCCCCGAGTAGCTAAGATTCTGGTGGAGGCTAAGAAACCCTCCACCAGATCTACTTATGCCATGAAATGGAAACGATTCACTATTTGGGCCACCTCCAAAGATTTTGAGCCCTTCTCATGCTGTGTTGGGCAGCTTCTGGATTACCTGCGACACCTCTTTGATCTGGGTCTCGGCCACTCCTCCTTAAATGTTCACATGGCAGCCATCTCGGCCTACCATGCCCTTTTGCAGACGGGATGTTTGCTCAACTAGAGGTCTCTAAGACCTTTCTTAGAGGGGTCCTCCACTTGCAACCTTCTATCTGGGTTCCTGCCCCTCCTTGGGATCTGAATTTTATTCTGGAGAAGCTTACTCTGCCCCCTTTTGAGCCGGCAGCCTCAGCAGACCTAAAGTTCCTTTCTTGGAAGACTCTCTTCCTAGTGGCCGTTACTTCTGCTCGAAGGATTTCCAAGCTCCAGGCCCTGATGTGCAAAATCTCGTATTTGATTTTTCACAAGGAATGTGTGGCTCTGCGTACCAACCCTAAGTTTCTCCCTAAGGTGGTAGCGAAATCTACGCTGAATCGGTCCATAGAGTTGCCTGCCTTCTTTACGCAGAACTCTAATCACGGAGAGTACCTCCTGCATACTTTGGATGTTCACTGAATTCTGAGATACTACACCAACAGGACGAAGGATCTCAGAAAGACTGATCAACTGTTCGTCTCTTTTGCTCATAAAAGAGAAGGCAATGCTGTTTCTGAGCAATGCCTATCGAAATGGTTGGCTCATTGTATCACTTTCTGTTATGACAAGTACAAGACCCTGCCAGGTCAAGTCAGAGGTCACTCCACCAGAGGGGTCGCTACCTCTGCAGCTTGTTTCAAGAATGTGTCAGCGGCTGACATTTGCGCAGCCGCACTTGACTTCTCTGTCCATACCTTTAAACATTGCCAGTTTGACATTGCCTCCTCGCCAGAGAGCAGGCTTCGGGTTGGCTGTTCTGCAAGGTCTCCTTTCCTAAGGCCTTTACAACCTGAGGGTCTACTTCTGAGTAGCTTTCCTTCTCCCGTTGCTTCTCCTTATTCCAGACTGCTTGGGACTCAGTCCTATATGTAATTACCTACTGCAAGAGCCCTCTCGAAGTAAGATAGTACAGTTACGTAAGAACTTACCATAACAGTAGATCTTTGAGAGAGGCTCTTGCAGTAGGTACTACCTTCCCGCCCTCCATCTCCTAAGCTTTTCAGCTCCTTTTCCAGGATGGAAATATCCGCTTCTCTCTCACTTTTTGGCCTTTGGCAGGAAAGAACTAGAAAGGCGGTGTGGGGGACCGCGCCTTTATACTGGCGATAAGCAGCGTCGGTCACCTGACGTGGGACGGTCCCTGCCAGAGACTGCTAGCTAGAAATTTTTCCGTGGGGTCCTGACACCTGCCGGCATCAGTTCTATATGTAATTACCTACTGCAAGAGCCTCTCTCGAAGATCTACTGTTACGGTAAGTTCTTATGTAACTACTTTTTCCAGTCAAAATGTACTGAACCAGTGTCTAGAGAGGCTTGGAAAATGCAAGTAACTGGTGGTGTCAGCACATCAGCTAGTTCACATATGACTCTAGGGTGTAAATTCTCGTGGCCTGGTGATTTATTTATGTCAATCTTTGTGAGTCTATCAAATACATCCTTGGGGTTAATAATAACTTTCCCAGGAGTGGATGCTTCTTTACCAACATATGGTGCTGTATTGTTGTTATAGACTGAGCAAAAATATTTATTCTGAATGTCCGCCATTTCTGCAGTTGTTGCTGTATTTCCTAAGTCATTCAAAAATGGGCCTATCATGCAGTGGCCTCCCTTTTTGTTATTAATGTATGAAAAGAAGTATTTTTTATTATCCTTCACTCTGTTAGCTAAATCCAACTCAAACTGTGCTTTAGCTTTTTTAATTCTTACTTTGATACTCTTAAGACATTCCCTATAAGCCTGATTTGTTCCAAGTGACCTGTTGCCTTTAATTTTTTTTGTACAATCTGCTCTTCCTGTTTATCATTTTTTTAATGGACACATTCATCCATACAAGATTTGTTTTGATGCTAGTGTTGTATTTTGGTACACTTGGTATAAAGGTTACTGAGGACTTGCCCGTGCCTCCTGTGCTGAAGTCCCCGGTCAAGGACCCTGAACCGAGGGATGAGTGGGTTTCCCCCACCCCCTGTTCGACCCACCTTCAGTGACCCCGAAGGTCTCGGTCCTCCTCCATGTTGGGTAGTTCCCGCCGACATCGGCAGTCTCGGTCCCGGCATCAAGGAAAGCGGCATCGCCGCTTGTCCTCTTCGGAGGATAGGCTCCGGCGCAAGTTACGTCAGCGCTATGAGGACATGATGTGGCAGCAACTCTTGCTAGCTGGTAATAAGCAGACTCCGTTGCCTTCACCGGCCATTAAGTGGCTGTCGCCTGAATGACCGGAGCAACCCCTCGCTATCCTTGAGCCAACTCCAGCACCGAATTGCTCGGCCAAAACCGGCTGCTCCACCCATTGTGGTGGAACTGCCGCCTCCACAACCGAAGACTGGGGCCCTGACCAAGGATTCTCAGTCAGGTCAGGGCTTGCCCCACAGGTTGTCAGTCACCCTCACCCCCAATCGGCCTCGGCAAGTGGAGGGTGGCTTAGGCACTCGGCAGCTGTTCGTGGACTCCTCGGAGTCCAACGACGACGCTTTGTATTCCAGGCCCCTTGACCTGGAATCTTCCGGGGGTCAGTCAGTAGACAAGAGCCCATCCTCGTTTCTGGGAATCCTTCGGCTAATCTCAGAGTCCACCGGGATGCAGCTTGAACCCATACAAAAATGGGCCGGATATCCCCTCACGGAGATTCTGGACCGAGGGAATTCCCCCACGGAGGCCTTCCCTGTGGCCGAGGCCATTGTTGGTCCGGCCCTGGAGCTGTGGCAGTGGCCTGCATCCTGTCCTGTGCCTTCGGCCAGGATGGCTTACAAGTACGCAGTCCCCACCGTTTCCCTCTCCAGTTTTTCGGAGCACCCCTCTGCTGAGGGGCTGGTAACCGATAGCGTCTTCCGCTAGGGACGTGGAAAAGCCCCCTGACAAGGAGTCCAAGAAGCTGGACTACTCGGGGTGAAAAGTTTATGTTGCCTCCTCCCTAGATCTTCGACAGGCTAGCTCAGTCGTGCTGATGGCACATTTTTCACACACCCTTATGGGTTCCCTGGATGAGGTGCTTCCTCATCTCCCAGCTGACCTTCAGATGACGGTCAAGCAGGTGTGGGATCAGGGAAGGATGGTGGCCAAACAACCGCTCCAAACTGCTTTGGACATTGGAGACTCTTGTGCCCGGTCAGTAGCGGCCACAGTAGTCATGCGCAGCAGAGCTTGGCTGCGGATCTCCACCTTCATGGTGGATACCCAGCACAAGCCAGCAGACGTTCCCTTCCTGGGTGCTGACTTGTTTGGGCCGGGGTTGGAAGGCCCTCTCCAGAGGATCGAGAAGTCCAATGCCACCTTGGACTCAGTCACATCTGCCCAGAAGGACAAAGGCTGCCAGCAGCAGCGTAAGTCCTTTCGCCCTTCTGCCCCTGTGGCACATCCAACCCAGCGGCACCAGCAACAGGGCCAGCAGGCTCATGCTTGGTGTCCCAAGGCCAAGTCTGCCACTTCCTCCAGTAGGAAGCCTGGAGGGAAGGGTCCAGGCGTTCCCCCAGCCAGCCCTTCCTCCAAGCCTGCCCAGTGACTGGTTGAGGGGTGTCACCCTCAACCTCGTCACTCCTTCCCAGGTTCCCCCCATGGGGGGACAGCTCCGCCACTTCCTTTCTGCCTGGTCCGCTATCACCACGGACCGTTGGGTGCTGGAAGTGGTCGGCAGGGGTCTGCCTCTGGAATTCGAGCAGCCCCTTCCCTATCGAGCTGTCGCCCCATGGGGGGGGCTCCAGGCTCCGCTGCCTCTCTGTCTGCTCATCGAGCCGACATTGCTCTGCTCCTCCAGAAGGAGGTGATCAGCGAGGTGGCGGATCCTTCTCCAAACCCGGGGTCTGTGTCCAGGTACTTCCTGGTCCCAAAGCGGATGGGGCTGGCGCCCATTCTTGATCTGCACGACCTGAACAAGTTCCTAAGGCCATGCACCCTCAGGATAGTCACTCTGGCTCAGATCATTCCATCCTTGGAACTTGGTTTGTGGTTCTGCTCTCTGGATCTCCAGGATGCATTCTTTCACGTCCCAATCCGTCCGTCTCATCAGCGATTCCTCCGCTTCAGAGCAGAGGGATCACGTTACGAGTTCCAGGCCATGCCCTTCAGCCTTTCTTCAGCTCCCAGGGTCTTCACCAAATGCATGGTAGTGGTGACAGCATTCCTGCAGCGCCGAGGGGTGCGAATGTACCCTTACCTAGATGACTGGCTGATTGCAGCCCCCCTCCAGGTTGGAGGTGGAGTGGTCCAGGGATCTGGCCCTCCAGGTCTGCTCTCAAATTGGCCTCCTGATCAACAAAGCCAAATCAGAACTCGTGCCTTCGCAGATGATTCAGTTCATCGGGGCAGAGCTCGACTCTCTTCGAGCCAGAGCCCGGCTCCCGGCAGACAGGGCCGAGGTCCTTTGCCTAATCATTTCTGGTTGGGCAATTGCACCCTGCCCGAGACTTCCTGCGCCTTCTGGGCCTCATGGCGGCCTGCACCAGCATGGTCTATTGGGCCTGCTGGCATATGCGCCCCCTGCAATGGGGGCTGGGCCGCCAGTGGTCACAGCACTCCGGTCCTTTGGACCGTGACCCAGAAGATGTGGGATGGCCTGCAGTGGTGGCTCATCCCAGCTCATCTGCAGAAGGGTATCCCATTTGTCCACCCCGAGCTGACTGTCACTGTTACGACCGACGCCTCTTTCATCGGTTGGGGTGCCCATCTGGGGAAATTGCCGGCCCACGGCCTCTGGTCCCCTCAGGAGTCTCGATGCCACATCAACCTGCTGGAGCTTCAAGTGGTTCAACTAGCCCTCACTGCCTTCGCTCCATTTGTACGGGGTCAGGTGGTTCAGGTCCAGACGGACAACACCACGACCATGTACTATCTCAACCGTCAGGGCAGGACGCACTTCTTGCCTCTGTACAAGGAAGCTCTCCACATTTGGTCTCTCATGATCAGCCTGGAGGTGGATCTCCTAGCCATCCATGTTGCAGGAGCCTCAAACAGTCTGGCCGATGCCCTCAGCTGGATAGGCACTGCATCTCACGAGTGGTCTCTCCTGCCGGAGGTAGTGCAAGATCTGTTCTCCCATTCGGGCACCCCTCAGGTGGACCTGTTCGCCTCCAGGGAGAATGCGAAGCTGAGGCTGTTTCACGCCCACCCCTCTCAGCAGGGCTCGCTGCAGGGAGATGCCTTATCGAGGCTGTGGACCCTGGGCCTCTTCTACACTTTCCCTCCATTTCCCTTGCTCCACAAGGTGCTTCGTAAGGCGAAGAGGGACAAGGCGCAGGTGATTCTGGTAGCCCCAGACTGGCCTCGCCAGTTCTGGTACCCAAATCTCCTCAGCCTCAGCTCCAGGCTCCCAAGGTGGCTTCCAGACTGCTTGGACCTGATCTCAGTCAACCAGGGGAAGGTTCTCCATCTGGACCTTCAATCCCTGCACCTGCTGGCCTGGTTCCTGAGCGGCTAGAGTTCCAGGTCTTGGGTCTTTCTGACGAGGTCCTCAGCGTCGTTGAGAGATCCCGTAAGGAGTCGACCAGAAAATGCTACGCCTTCAAATGGAAGAGATTCTCCATTTGGTGTCAGGACAAAGGGTTGTCCCCCTGTTCCTGTCCATTGGCTAGTATTTTGGACTACCTGTAGTCACTTTCTCAGCTAGGACTTCGGTCAATGACCCTTAAGGTGCACCTGGCAGCCATCTCTGCTTACTGGGCGCGAGCCGGCAAGCAGTCGGCGCAGGAGAAGGTGGTCGGGCAAGCCATTCGAACCGATGCACAGGTGTGACATTTTTCACCTGTCATGGAAGACTGCCTTCTTGGTGGCTATTACGTCAGCCAGAAGGATGGGAGAGCTCCAGGTGCTTTCCATCGAGTCTCCCTACCTGGTCTTCCACAGGGACAAAGTTGTCCTTCGCCCCCACCCGAAGTTCCTTCCGAAGGTGGTGTCGGAGTTTCACCTTAACCAGGTGTTGACTCTGCCGGTGTTCTACCCCAGTCACACCTCGGAGGCCGAATATAGGCTCCATACTTTGGACCCTAGGAGAGCGCTTGCTTCTTATAAGGAGCAGACGGCGGAAGTTCGGGGAGAGGTTCGCCAGCTGTTTGTCACCTACGCTGAAGCTGCACCTGGCAGACCTGCAGCCAAGTGGACGATAAGCAGGTGGGTCACCTCCTGCATAGATCTCTGCTATAGGTTGGCAGGCATGGAGCCTCCCAAAGGAATAAGAGCTCATTCTACCCACCATACCGCTGCTTTGGTGGTTGCTTCTAGGGACGTCCCTATCCAGGAAATTTGCAGGGCTGCTACCTGGAAGTCAGCACACACCTTTATTTCCCATTACCACATTGACCTAGAGTCACGCCGGATGCTGGTTTTGGGACCTCAGTTCTCCTGTCCTTATTTCCTAAGTAGGGGGTGCATGCCTTGCCTCCCTCCTCCCAGAGAACTACTAGGAGTCTGCCAGACAGTGTGGATTGAACAACATATCCACGTCCCTAGAAATACAGGTTACTCACCTGTAACAGGAGTTTTTAGTGGTATATGTTGTTCATCCACACGACCCACCCGACCTCCCTGGCTTCACACAACCTGGCTTCCAGTGGGCTAGATCTGGCATCATGGGGTGGAGCCGAGGGTTTTACCACCTGGGCGAGTGGGAGGAACCAGCTTGAAGACCTTCCGGAAAGAATTAAAGCGGCAAGGAACCTGCCAGACTGTGTGGATGAATAACATATACCACTCCTAGAACTCCTGTTACAGGTGAGTAACCTGTATATTTTCACTCCAGATTTTCAACATTGGCTTTTTTTACACCTCATGAACAGTTCAGCCGTCATTTTCCACATACTGGCCAAAATGTGTTTTCGTACTTCCGGCGCACAATAGCACAGTCGCTGTGGAAAATCAGTGTTCCAGACAGATTAAGAAAATCACAGTGACACTGTTCATGAGCAGAGGTCCCAAAATCCCTGTGTTGAAAATTTGGTGACAAAAGTCCATAAAATGACTGTTACAAGCGTGCATTGCGCAGTTTCCATGCACACTCATAACTTCAAGAATTTGTAATATTTTCACTCAAGATTTTCAGCATTGTCAATTTTGCACACCTTCTTATAAACAGTACAGCTGTCATTTTTCACACCCTGCCCGAAATGTGTTTTCACACATCTGGCGCACAATGACGTGGTTGCAGTGGGAAATCAACGTTTCGGGACAGATTAAGAAAATCATAGTGACAGTGTTCATGAGCAGAGGTCACAAAATGCCTATGTTGAAAATCTGTTCCACTAAATGACTGTTACGAACGTGTGTTGCGCGGTTTCCACGTACACTTGGAAGTTCGAGCTTTTTTAATATTTTCACTCCAGATTTTCAACATTGCGATCTCTTCACACCTCCCTATAAATGGTACAGCTGTCATTTTTCACATCCTGCCTGAACTGTGTTTTCACATATCTGGTGCAGAATGGCATGGTTGCTATGGAAAATCAACGTTCGGGACAGATTAACAAAATCATAGTGCCACTGTTCATGAGCAGAGGTCACAAAAAGGCCATGCTGAAAATCTGTAGTGCAAATACCAATAAATGACCAGGGCGTTAGTGTTTCTAACCATAACATCCCACCTTGTACAGACTGACAGGTGTCAGGGGGTGTGCCTTTGGATTGCCGACTGTAATGCTCACGCCATTCTACCCCCACCCTGAAGCCAGCGACAGGCATCGAGGTTTGTCTTGGACTCTTCGGCCCCAGAGTTCACCCTATTCTCCTATACTGCACCCATTTCAGTGGATGTCCTTATGAAAATAGTGTGACTGTAAAGCCAAACACCCCAAGGCACACCTCAACACTTGGTGTCTGCAGGATAGGGTAAGGTAAAATGCCATGAGCGTCATGGACGACGACCCAAAGGCACACCCCAATGCCTGTCCATCTCTGCAGGGTGGAGGTGGGGTTGGCGTGAGTTCAATACTTTCAGTGCCATTCCTATTCTGCATCTGTCTAACTCCTGCACATCCAATGCTAATATCAGCAAGCAAACATTCGGCATTGACAAATGCTTGTTATTGTTATACTGGAAAGGCATGTGAGCAAAATTTCCCATTTTCACAAGCGTCCAGTTTAAAGAAAATAATTCAACAGTTTACAAGCTAAGAGAGGTAAGCACAAAGGTTTGACAATGATAATTTACAACAAAGAGGTTCGACAAAATGCATATCAACTACATAACTGGAGTAATTGTAAAAGAAGTGCTCATTAAATGCTCAAAAAGAAGTGCTAGACTTGAGGACAAGTGCAAGTAAAAATGTTGGGTTTTTTTTTTTTGTTTGTTTTTTATAGGATGAACGCCTCCACCAAGAAATGGGGAGCTTGAGTGTACATACTTGAAGGGAAGAATGAGGGGGTGGAAAGGGAACAGAAGGAGAAACGGGTCAGGGAACAACTGCAGGTGGAGGCGAGGGCCAGGTGCTTTCTTAAGTTGTATTTGGTGAAGGTGGTGGGGCATAGTTTTAAGTTCAGGGGGCGAGAGTTGAATAGTTTGGGGCCAAAGTACAGTTTTTTTTGGCCATGGGAGGTGTGACAGAAAGGGACAAAGAAGGAGAGGGAGATGGACCGTCTGGTGGCCTTGAAGTGAGCCACTGTTGGGAAGAAGGAACTGAAGCAGTCGGGGAGAAGACAAAGGGAGAGTTTGTGGAAGAAGGTGGCAGTTTTGCTGTTGAATCTGTTCTCGACTAGAGAGATAGAAAATAGACCTGCCCAGAAAGAGAACCCTGGGTAAGCAAATGTAGATGAGAAATGCTGGCTGAATTCCAACCGTCCAGACTACCATACAAGAGCCAGGGTTCACATCCATCCATCCTAGAGGCTCTCACTTTGGGCATTGATTCCCATTGGAGGGGTAAATTAGAATATAGTAGATGGTTTTCATGTTTTACTGGTGTTCTCTAAAAGTTGTAACAACGTCAATACAGTTCACTTTCCACACTCTGGCAGTCTTCCCAGAGAAAGCAGAGTCATCAAGCTAAGCTCCTCCCACCACCCAGGCGGTATATCCTCTGGTTCAAACAACATGAAGTCGTGCTGTATTCGGACATGATGCAGTTAGCCCCAGCACTTGAACTGCTCCAGAGAGGAAAGAGTTAACTCTATGCCAAAGCATAGAATGCTGAGCTCGAGCTCGGTTCAAACCTCTGCTGCACTTTTGAAGTGCAACCGTCAGATTCCTTACTCCGCCTAACTGAACAGTCACTCCAGAGATCTCTCCTTCGCTATTGGTTCGGTCCAGTAAAAATGTCGGTTTTAAACTGCTATTTTCATTTATTTTTCGGTTCAGATCCCTGTCTGCGGTACAGTAAGTACTTTAGGTAGTGAACTAGTGCTGAATTTGTGGAAATTGTAAAAGTAATATTTTCAATCGGTTCAGCTGAACCAGTTGTCTGTTATTTTTCTTGTGTTTTTCTTTGAGTTCTGAATTTAGTGTGAGGTACTGGTCCTTATCTGGTCTAAAAAAAAAAAAAAAACTTCTTTTATCGTTTTTTTCCAACACCCATGACACAGTTAGGAACCGATAAGGGGGTCTTGCCTGGCTGTTGCCAAAAAAAGGGTAAGTTGTAGGATGGCTTTGTCAGAAAAAACAGGCCCACTGGGTTTCAACACTGCAGTGAGTGTGAGGAGGCCTTTGCTAAGGCTGATCCCCACACCACCTGTGTTTATTGTCTGGGTTTTGACCACCTTGATTCAGACTGCCAAATATGTAAACATTTTCTTAAGGCCACCCTGGATAAAAGATTGGGCAGGCTTAGGGAAAAGGAGGCCGAGAAGTCCGCTGACTCGGATGGCCAGCCTGGTTCGGTTCCGACCAAACCTGAGGGAGTGCCCACTGACCTGGCCGAGACTCCCTCAGGCAAACGGAGAGCTGATCCAGAGGGGTTGGTTCCGGCAAAGAGAAATCTGCCATTTCGGATCCAGAACCGCATCATCCAACCGCTGAGTAAATTGCCAGAGCGATTAGTATAGTTGAATCGTTCTGTTTGGTTCTGACTGATCAGACGCCTCCCAGTAGGCGTTCGGTCAGTCCCCCCACTTCAGGATTATTCCCCAGAAGACTGTTATGAACCGGATTTGGAGGGGGGGTGAAGATTATGATGGTGGTGGTGGTGGTGGTGTGGAAGGTCTGGATGAGCCCATAGAACCAGACATCTCCCCAGACAGACCTTCTGGTGTTTCCCCTCCTAGACTTTCTGAGTCCCCTTCCCACTTTATGTTCTACAAAAAAGTGGCAGAAATCCCTCCAGCTCCCTCTGGATGAAACTGTCATGAGCAAGAAGAGCCTGACTATGTGGAGATGATGGACATCCCAGAGTCCAAGAGATTGTCTGTTCCCCTTCACAAATCTTTTGGGAAACAGACACAGAAGTTACTTAAGACTCCAAATTCTTTATCTCCTGTGGACAGGCAAATGGACAAGAGGTATATGTTGTCAGGCCCAGGTACAGAGTACTTGTACCAGCAATGCAGCCATGTAGGGGTTGTGTAGGCTGCAGCCTGTGATAAGGCTAACATACCCTTGGCTTCACCCCCCCCCAGATAAAGTCTCCAGGAAGCTGGATGCCATGGCTAAAAAACAGTACATGGCATCTTCTTTGGGACTCAGGCTAACTATATGGTCTATACAGCCAGATACCAGAAGTCCAGATGGGATACTGTTCTGGAACTGGCTAAACAGGCTTCCCCCCAGCTTGCCAAGGAGCTGGAGGAGGTGGCTGCTGATGGGATTGAGGCATCAAAAATCCATGCTGCTGTGGACTCCAATGATGTGTCATCACGAGTCATGGCTACATCTGTGGCTCTTCGGAGACTGGCTTGGCTCAGATGTACTAGCCTATCACAGGACACCCAGGCTAAGGCCATGGATTTCCCTGTCATCAAGAATTCTCTGTTTGGGGAGCAGAGAGAGAATTCTATGAAGAAGATGGATGAATACAGGATCACCTACAGGAGTGGACAGGCCAAGGAAAGGCAGGCAACTCCTCAGAAGCAGCAGTCTAGGGGCAGGGGCAGGCCCTTTCTCGAGCCTTTCTACCAGGCACAGTCCTCCTCCTTTTCCTCAGAGGGGGTTCTTCAGAGGGAGAGGCAGAAGGGGGATGATCAGGGCTGCATCCTCCTCTCAGTCTAAGGCTCCTGCCAAGCAGACTTCCTGATGTGTCAGCCCGGGTCGACTCCCCAATTCCTGTAGGAGGCTTACTACTTCCAGGACTGGAAGTCTGTTACCTCAGATAAGTGGGTCCTGGAGGTAGTAAGCCAGGGACTGGCCCTCGGCTTCAAAAAATGTCCAAACTGAGGGTCCGGTCCTTTTCACCTGCAAACATCTCCAAAGTCATTGCCCTAGATGCAGAGGTTTCATCTCTGCTGGCTCTCAGAGCCATAGAGAAAGTTTGTACACCTCACAGGGGCAAAGTTCTGTACTCCAGATACTTTCTTACCCTGAAAAAAAAACAGGGGAGTGGTGGGCCATCCTAGATTTTAGATACTTAAACAAGCACCTAGTAAAACCAAAATTCAAAATGGTGACTCTGGGAATAATTCTTTCCCCTCTAAGGCCAGGGGACTGGCTAGCCTCTCTGGACCTAAAGGATGTCTATTTTCACATTCCCATCAGGTGCTCCCACAGAAAGTACCTCTGGTTTGAACTGCCTTCAGGCCATTATCAGTTCAAAGCAATGCCCTTCGACCTAATATCAGCTCCAAGGGTGTTTTACAAAATGCCTAGCAGTAGTAGTGGCCTTTCTAAGGAGACAAAACATTTCCATATTCCCATACCTGGATGACTGGCTCATTGTGGGTCAGTCTCCAGACCAAGTAAAGTCAAATTTGCAAGTGACCCAACAAGTACTCACTTCTCTATGATTCCTCCTCAATCTTCCCAGATCAGTTCTCGTGCCAGTGCAACCCTTGACCTTCATAGGGGTAGAGTTGGATACTGTCAAAGCAAGAGCTTTTCTCCTTCTGGCAAGGGTAAAGGCCATTATAGAGCTGGATTCTTCTTTCCACCTTCTGGTGACTCGATCAGCAAGGCATTTCCTTCGACTCCTGGGCCACATGGCAGCTTCCACTGCAGTGGTCCAAGGGGCCAGATTTCAGATGAGACATCCAGTTCCATTTGAGGGTTTTTTGGTCTCAGAAAAAAGATCCTCTAACCAAACTAATTCCAATGACTCAGACTCTGATCCAGGCTCTCCAATGGTGGTTGGATCAGGACAACCTCAGGCAAGGGGTCCCATTCATCACTCAGTCTCATTCTGTGGTTCTAACCATGGATGCTTCTCTCCTGGGGTAGGGAGCTCACCTGGGAGCCCTCACAGCTCAGGGAGTGTGGTCCCCTCAGGAGTCTCTTCTCCACATCAATCTTCTGGAGCTCAGGGCAGTGTACCTGGCTCTACAAGCCTTCTTGGACTCAGTACAGAACAAGGTGGTTCAGGTCAGGACAGACAACACCACCACCATGTGGTACATCAAACATGGAGGCACTTGGTCTATGGCCTTGTGCATGGAAGCCATGAAATTATGGTCCCTGGCTTATTCTCTACAGACCTCTCTGGTAGCAGTCCACCTTCCAGGGAAGGACAATGTGCTAGCAGATGCATTGAGCAGCATTTCCCAGGGCCATCACGAATGTTCCCTGGATCCCCTAGTGTTGAAAGTGATCGTTTTAAGGTGGGGCACTCCAGAGATGGATCTCTTTGTAGCCCCAGACAATCACCAACTTCTATTTTGTTGCAGACCCCCAATCTTGGGTTCAGTCCCCTTGGATGCTCTAATTCTGGATTGGGAGGGGAAATTTCTGTATTCCTTTCCTCCTTTTTCTCTACTGTTCAAAGTCCTGGTCAAGATAAGGTCACAATCTTGCAAAGTGATCTTGATCGCTCCAGACTGGGCCAGACAGCCTTGGTATCCCCTGTTGTTGTCCCTAGCAGTCCATATCCCCCTATCTCTCTCCAGGAATCACAACCTGTTAACCTCTTCTCAGGGGGAGGATTTAGTACCCCAACCTTCGGTCTCTCAATCTCAAGGCATGGCTCTTGAAGAGCTAGAATATGCAAATTTGCATCTGTTTCAAGGGGTCCTGGACATTCTCAAAGCCTCTCGAAAACCTACCACCAGAAAAACTTATAACTCCAAATGGAAAAGATTCAGCATTTTGTGTTCCAATAAGCACATATCCCCAGGTACTGCTGACTTGTCTACAGTTCTGGATTACATGGGTCATCTTGTTGGCTTAGGCCTCAGACCAGCTACCCTCAAAGTACACTTGCCAGCTGTTTCTACATTTCTGCCAGTGGGAAAGCCCTCCTCACTGGCATCTCACCCTGTTTTCTGTAAATTCTTCAAAGGATTGCTTCATACCAATCCCCCCTTTAGGGATCCTACTCATGCTTGGGATCTTAATGTTTGCATCGCTCAGCTTATGCAACCCCATTTTTGAGCCTTTGGCCTCAGCAGAACATAAGTACTTGACTTGGAAAACTATGTTCCTGGTAGCTATTACCTCTGCCAGGTGTATCAGTGAATTGCAAGCTCTCAGTGGAGCCTGATTTTATCTCATTCCATAAAGATAAGGTAGTCCTTAGAACCAACAGAAGGTTCTTACCCAAAGAGGTTTCAGATTTTCATCGGAACCAATCCATGTTTCTTCCTGTGTTCTTCACTGATCATTCTTCTTCTGGAGAGAGAAGATTACACAGTTTGGATGTTAAAAGGGCTCTTAGCTACTACATTGAGCATACCAAGGTGCTTAGATTTGACTCCCTCCAGTTGTTCCTCACTTATGGTGAAGTGGGGAAGGGTAAACCTGCTACTAAGAGAACTATTGCCAGGTGGATTGTCTCTTGTATACAATTCTGCTGTGAAAAGCTAGGAAAAGTACCCCCCTCAGGCCTGAGGGCTCATTCGACTAGAGGTACAGCTGCTTCTCTGGCTGCTGCCAGAGATATACCCTTATTAGAGATATGCAAAGCAGCCACCTGGAAAACAGTCCATACATTCACCAAGCATTACTCTCTGGATATCCAGGCTAGGAGTGATGCTAGGTTTGGTACAGCAGTACTGCAGAGCCTATTCCCAAAATAGGTTCTGATCCTCCTCCATAGAGGTACTGCTTGGTAGTTCAGAGCACGTCAGGAATACAGCAAGACTTCATCTTGTTTGAAGAAAAAAAATACCTTAGTAATTGTGTTTCTTCTAATGGAGTCTTGCTGTATTCTGACCTCCCTCCCTGCCTCCCCTCTCAGAACCTGGTTTTTGGGAAGTGGGCTGGCAGGCACAGTGTTGCACCTCAGGGGTGTACTTGGCACTCTCCCCTCTTTAAACAGGGGGGGAGTGGGGTTTTTATATGTTTTGATAGTTATATTTGTTCACTACAGTACCTAGTTTTTGTTTTGGATATCTCAACTTGAGTCTTTTGGGGATCCAAATTATTTGGTTGCCTTTTTGGCTAGTAAATTTTACAATTTCCACATAGTGGGGGTAGTTAGTGTTAGCTCATAAGAATCTGACGGTTACACTTCAAAGTGCAGCAGACAGAGGTTTGAACCTAGCTCAAGCTTAACGTTCTGTGCTTTGGCATAGAGTTAACTCTTTCCTCTCCGGAGCAGTTCAAGTGCTGGGACTAACTGCATAATGTCAGAATACAGCAAGACTCCATTAGAAGAAACACAATTACTAAGGTGAGTAGTTTTTTTCTTTCATGTCGTGGCATCAGATTTTTCTTTCTCCTAAACAGGACAGTTCTCCTGCTTTGCAGTTCTGCAGGGTTGAAGGATTTTGAGTTTTCAAGCATTGTATTCAGGCAGATCTTTGACTTTTTCAGTCTGCATTCAACGTTAAAGTTGCATCTGCATCTTCCGGCTCTGCTTCATGATCGCGATAGAGGATAGGAGGCAAGAAACTAGATTCTGCATTCTGTGTAGGCAGAAGATGGCCACAGATCCGAACTTGTTCATCTACTGCCTGGGTGATCAACATGACATCTACTTGCAGCAGTGCCAGCGATACTGCCAGCATCCATTGACGAATGGAAGGCCCAAAGACTACAACTTGGCCTCTGCAGCTGCTGGGTTGGGTGCACAGTGGGCAATCATGGGAAAAGCTGCAGCGATGAATTCCCTGTTGGTCTTGGCGCAGTTCTCTGCTGTGGGCAGCATTCGAGAGTCATTCTCTGTTGATTTTAGAGATGTGCATGGTCCTCTAGACCTTTGAGGAGAGCCCTTCTCACTGTGCAAGAAGCATAAAAAGTGCTGTTGCAGGTCATGGGATCAGGAAAGATCCTACTCTTCAAGCTTTCCATGGTCTAGGGGATACTCAAAGGCTCCTTGGTAACCCTATCGGGCCTGTCATCCTCAACTCTAGTTGAGCAAGTGGTTGAAATATTTCTTAGCTGGTCAACCAGTTGTCAGAAGAGGAGCTGATTTCCCAGACCCGGTGCTCCTTTTTCTCCCTCAAGAGGATGAGGCCCATTCAGAACGACTGGCGGGGTTACCTCAGGAGCTGCCTCCACTGGTGGTCATGCCTCTAAAACCAGTTGTTACCCTGCTGAAGCTGGTGGTTTATATCCACCTCTTCGGAGGTGCCACTCTCAATCCCACTTGACTGGGAGGTGGTGCCATCAACCTCTTCAGGTGAGAAGAGACCCCTTGCTGGGAGAGGTAGGGCTCCGCCCCTTTGAAGTTTGGTCCCTTGGCCTTCACTGGCTGTTCCTTTGCTGGTCCATCCTACTCAGCAGTGCCCAGTGTTTGCTTTGCCTCCATGTTGGGTGGACCCACCTGCATCTCAGCCGCTGCTCAGGGCACCAGCCAAGGAGTTCTGCCCAGCTGCCAGCCTGCTAGGTTAGCTGTTGGTGGAGATCACTCAGGATGGGGATGCCAGGGTGGTGAATGATGTTAAACAGTCGAGGACCATCTTTGAAGAATCTTCTGACTCAGAAGTAGAGTCGTTGATGGCCTCGACCAGGAATCTGTCAAAGAGCTGATTGTGGCTCACGGCCTGTGTCTTTTGAAGACCTAGTCTGACTGATGATGGAGCCCATGAAAGCTTAGAATCTGTGCAGAAATGGACTAAATACCTCTCTACTGATATTCTGGATAAGGATTAATCCTTGGGGGTGGCCTTTCCCGTAGCTTAAGCTGTCTTGGGACCGGCCCTGGAGCTTTGGCAGCACCCTGCTTGCACCCTCTACCCGTATGGTCTGCAAGTATATAGTCCCAACAGACACCCTGACTAGGTTCTCCAGCCACCCCTCTATGGAAGGTCTGGTTACAGATTCTGTCTTCAGTAAAGCAGGAGAAATAAGGGGATGTAGACTGATTACCAGACAAGGAGTCCAGGAAGATTGACCACACGGCCAAAAAAGGTGTTTGCTGCCATGTCACTGGATCACTGTCAGGCCAGTATTTTGGTTATATGCTGAATTTTGGCTGTTTCCTTTTTGGGGTGTTAGGGGAATTCCTTCCTCTCCGTCCAGTTGACAAACAGCTTCCTGTCAAGTGAATCGGAGACCAGGGCAAGTCTCTCGCTAAACACCAACTTCAGATGGCTTTGGACATGGGCAGCTCCTGTGATTGTGCCCTAGCTACAGCCATCGTTATGCATCACAGGGTCTAGGTAAGGCTGTCCACCTTTACGTCAGATACTCTACACAAGTTGGCCAGTGTTTCCATCTTGGGGACCTACCTGTTTGGCCCTGGTTTGGGAGGATCTCGTGTGTATATTGAGAAGTCCAGTCCAATGACACCTATGTGGCATTATCCCAGGAGGCACAAAAGCTAAAAAAAAAAAAAGGCCTTTCAGTTTCAGTCCTTTCAACCACAACCTCAGCAGCAGGGACATTTTCAGTGCTGACATCCAGGGGCAAAAAAGGGGGGGTGGAGCCTCTGCAGCCCCTGCAGCTGGAGCCCTATCCAAGGCTGTGCAGTGAGGGGTTGTGGGATGTCACCCCCCTCCCATCCTGTCCCAGTTCCTAGTCAAGGGGGAGTCATTATGACACTTCTTGCCACACTCATCTGCCTTTTCCTCGGACTAGTGGGTTCTGGAAGTGGTGGGCAAAGGGTTGCCTCTTGATGTCAAGGCTCTCCTGCTGTACCGACTCTGAGCTCCTCAGGAGTCCAGAATGTCACAGGACATGTCTGCACTAAGAACAGACATTGCTTAGCTTCTAGAGCATGGGGTGATCGTCCATGTTACAGATGCCCTGGCCAGTCAGGGATATGTGTCCAGGCACTTCCTGGTTCCAAAACAAACAGAAGGCTGGTACCCCATACTAGACTTGTACAATTGGAACAAGTTCATGCAGAGGTGCAAGTTCTGGATGGTCTCGCTAAATCAGATCATACCATCCCCAGAGCAGAGAATGTGGTTCTGCTTCCCAGACCTCCAGGACGTGTTCTTCCACATCCCAGTCCATCTACCCTATTGCTGGTACCTTCAGTTCCATACAGAGGGGATTCTGTACCAGTTCCAGGTCTTGCCCTTTCAATCTCCTGTCCATGCCCATGGTCTTCAGCATGCCCATGGTAGTGGTGGCAGCCTTTCCATTTGAACCTGGACAATTGCCTGTTAGCTGGAACATCGAAGGAGGCAGTGGAGTGGTCCAGTGACCTGCAGCTCCAGACCTGTCAGGACGTGGGCCTCTTGGTAAACCAGGTCAAGTCAGAGCTGATCCCCTTGCAGATGATCAAGTTAATCATACGAACATACAAAGAAGCCAGCAGAATCATGCCTTGTGGTCTGTCTAGTCTGCTCGTTGTTCAGGGGTTTCAGCTCAGGCTGTTGCCCCTGCTTTCCCCTACCTTTCTTCCCCCACTTCCATACCCTTTACATTCCTTCTGTATCTATCCCAGCCTCTCTTGAACTGCCCATAGTCCTCGATTGGATCACCTCTTCTGGCAGCATGTTCCATTTGCTCACCACTCTTTCTGTGAATAAGTGTCTTCTAGCCTACCTCTTAACCCCCCCAACTTTAGGCTGTGCTCTATCATAGTTTTGCTGCAGCTTAGCCTAAAGAGACCCTCCCTGTTCACCTTATTAATCCCTTTCAAGTACCTGAAGGTCTCAGTCATGTCTTCCCGGAGTACATGTTTAGGGCCCTCAGTCTCTCCTCATACAGTTTACCCTGCTGCCCTGCAGTCATCTTTGTAGCCCTCCTCTGGACCGTCTCCATCAGATTGATATCCTTTTTAAGGTGAGAGCTCCAGAGCTGCACCGCATACTCCAGATGCAGTCTTACCAGTTGCCTGTACAAAAGTAATGCCATTTCCTGTCGCCTACTGCTGATCCCCCTGGCTATGCACCCCAACATCCTGTTTGCCCTTGCCACTGCCTTCTTGCACTGCGTAGAATGCTTCAGGTCACTAGTTATCATCACTCCCAGATCATTCTCCTCTGTGGGAGATACCCAGACCTCTCCCAGGTAGTACTTTGTCCTGCGGTTTTGGGCTCCAGTGTGCATAACCTTGCACTTCTTGGCATTGAATCTCAGTTGCCAGATCCCGGACTACTTTTCAAATCTTGTTAGGTCCTCTTTAAGGTCCTGTATTCCCTCAGCTGAGTCCACCCTCTTGCAGAGCTTGGTGTCGTCAGTGAACAGACACATTTTGCCCTTGATGCCGTCCCCAGTATCATTATTTATTTTTTATATTGTTTAACCAGGAGAGATACACTAAGCTGAAAGCTTGTTTACAGGTGCAACCTGGTAGCACAAGGAAGTTAAATGACTTGCTCAGGGTCACACAGTATGCACCTAGGCAGCTGTGGGATTCAAACCCAGGTCTCCAGATCTGCAACTCGGAGCCTTAACCCACTGCGCTATACTGCTTCCTTGATGTTTAATTAATGAAAAGGTTGAATAGCACCGAGTCCTGTGGGACACTACTTGTGACCACCATGGTGTTAGACAACTCTCCTCCCACCATCACCTTTTGGGTCCTGTTCCTTAGCCAGTTTTCCACCCATCTAACCATCTTCTCTCCTTTTCTGGGGTCCGCCAACCTCCTGATCAGCCTCCTGTGGGCTGCAGAGTCAAAAGCCTTGCTGAAATCCAGGTAGAGGATGTCCCCTGTCCACTGTTTTGGTTACCTAGTCAAAGAAGTCGATCAGATTTGTTTGAGAGGACCTCCCTCCCATAAAATCCACGCTGCCTTGCATCTTGCAGACCGTGTTCCTCAAGATGCTGTATCAATCGTTCCTTCAGTATGGTCTCCATAAGTTTGCACACTATGGAAGTGAGAGTGACCGGGGCTGCTTTTGTCAAGAGGCACCACATGTGCTGTTTGCCTGTCCTGTGATACTACACTCTACTCCAGTGAATAACTGAACAGGTTCGCCAGTTGCTCCACAAGTTCCCCCACCAGTTCCCTCAGCACCCTAGGGTGTACTCCATCTGGGCATGGTGATTTGTCTGACTTCAATGCTAGCAACCCTTTCTTCACTCTTCCCGCTTCTATTGCTCCATCTGTCCTTCTCCCCTCTTCTGGTCCCCTTTTTCCTCCTGTTGGCACCGGTCTGTCTTTCTCCTTGAAGACAGAGCAGAAGTATTTGTTCATTAGCTCCACCTTTTCCCTCTTTTCCTCCATCCACCCATCTCCTTGTCTTAGCCTAACTATCCCATCTTTCTTGTCCTTTTTCTTGTTTTATCTAGCAGAAGAAAGACTGCTTCTCAATACCCTCCGCTAATTGCACTTCCTTCTGCGCCTTTGCTCTCTGAACCACCCTTCCTGTCTCCCTCACCAGCCCTAGATATTTTTCCATGTCCTCCTCTCTCTTTGTCTTCTTGAATTTCCTGTACACCAGCCTCTTATTCCTCACTGCCTGGGCTATCTCAGAGCTGTACCAGCTGGGTGTTTTGACCTTTCAGTTCATCCTCTTGTGTCTAGTACACTCTTCCATTGCAGCCCTTAAGCCTTCCTTTATAAGAGCCCATTTTTGGTCTACCTCCATAGTCACTGTAATTTTTGCTAGGTAGGTGCTTTTTTTAGTATTTCTCCCATTCTCCTAAAGTCCACCCTCCTAAAGTCCAGGATTTTTTCCTGCCCAAGTCCTGCCAGAACCGTACCTAGCGCTGATCACTTCCACCCAGTGGCTCCTTGTTATGTCCTGTACGTGCTCTCCATTCATGAGCACCAGGTCAAGGATTGCCTCTTCCTGGGTGGGTTCAGTGACACCTTGAGTCAAGAATCCATTCTGAATTGCATCTAGAATTTTCTGACTCCTGGCACATGTCATGGTCAGTACACTCCAGGCCACCCTGGGCAGGTTGAAGTCCCCCACTATTGCCACTTCACCCTTCTGTGCAGCCCTCAGAATTTGCAAACTCGGGTCCTTGTCCAATTTTTTATCCTGATTGGGTGGTCTGTACACCACCCTCAACCTTACCTTCCTTACTATACTGATCTGTAATTGGACCTACACTGCGTCTTCCCTCCCCTCTTCTGCCTTCTCCCTTGAACTTGTTATACCCTCTCTAATCAGGACAGAACTAGATTCCCTGTGGGCCAGGACATGCCTACCAGCAGATGGCATCAGATCTTACTTCCTTTGCCAGATTATTTTAGGTTGCGTGTTCGTGCCCTGCCGGGGACTTCCTGTGCCTGCTGGGGTTGATGGTAGCTTCTACCAGCATGACCCATTGGACAGACTGGAGGATGTGCCCCCTGCAGTTGGGCCAGCAGTGGTCCCAACAGGTCATGTGGACCAGCTGGTCTTGGTGACCCAGCCGATATGGGATGCCATCCAATGGTGGCTATCCTCATAACACCTGGAGAAAGCAGTCACATTTGTCTGCCCAGAATTGTCCATCACACTCAAAACTGATGCTTCCCTGGTATGGTGGGGAGCACACCTAGGAGTCAACTGAGCCCACAGGGTCTGGTTACCTTGGTAGTCCCGACTTCACATCAGCCTGGTGAAACACAGTGCAGTGCATCTAGAGCTGACATAATTCACTCCTTTGTTTTGGGGTCAGGTCGTTTAGGTCCAGATGGGCAACATGACCACCATGTTTTACCTGAACAGACAGGGTAGAATGCACTCCTTTCCGTTGTATTAGGAGGCTCTTTGTGCCTGGACACTCATGTGCAGCCTGGAAGCAGATCTCCTGGCAATTCATGTTGCAGGAGAGCAGCCAGCAGATGGATACTTCTCAGCCAGGTGGGAGAGACATCCCATGAGTTGTCCCTGCATCAGGAGGTGGTAAACCACCTGTTTTCCCAGTGGGGTATCCCTCTGGAGGATCTGTTTGCCTTTTGGGAGAACAGAAAACTGAGGCTGATCTTACTTTGAGTGAGAGCTCTTGCAGCAGGCTATTACAATTAGGACTATGCGCAGGCACTAGGACCCATCGGAAACCTTTAGCTAGCAGTACCACGACATCGACTCTGCCCCAATATCAGCCAGTGGTATATCAGGGGGTGGTCCCCAGTCCCACCTCAGCTCTTTTCCACCGCAGACCCACTTCCATCGGCTCTTCAGTTGCCTTTAGAACCCGTTTCTAGTAGTTTAACAAAACTTTTTCTTTTTCTTATTTTTCTCTGTTTGTTTCTCATTCTTCTCACCAATTGGTATGTCGACTTCACCGTCATCCATTTCTTCGTCTGAACAGAAGAGGACAAAGTGTCCCTGCAGCCACCAGATACCGGCAAAGGACTCACACGAGGCCTGTGTATTTTGCCTCGGGCCAGACCACGATGCCAAGAATTGCCCAATCTGTTGCAGCTTTACAAGGAGGACTAGGATTCACCACCTAAAGGTGCTAAAGGCCCATATCCTCAAAAAACAAGTGGCCGTGATGCAGCACTTTCCTGGGGAGAAGTCTTCTTCATTGAAGCACAAGGGGAAATCAGACCACAACAAGTCCCGCGAAAAGGACTTGAGCCAGTCTCAACCGCATTCACGCTCTCTTTCTCCCCACAGAAAAGCCTCCTCCTCTGGGTCAGGTGGCTCGGATCGTTCCTGCCACTCAAGATACTCTGAAGAGAAGCAGGAGACTACCGTCCATGCCAAGAAACCGGCATCAGGTAAGGATAGTCAGGGCCTGGTCTTGGTACTGACGGCCCCCACCTCGGAAGTGAAGGCTGTGCCCTTGCGGACATCTTCCACTTTGGGAGTTGGGACCGCGGCTTCCCTTTCAGCATCTGCCTTTGCCCTGCCGAAGAAAGCCTCATCTACGCCACATCCAGGGCTCCAGATAAGGCCCATTCCCAGAAGGAACGGGGCTAGGCTCAAAGCCAGCACCGGCTCACCATCCCTCTACGTCCCTACCGGTGGCACCCAAGCCAACAGTGACAAAGCCTGATGGCTGCAAACCGTTGACGGCACAGGACCCAGGGCAGATGTCGGTGAAGGTGGCGCCAGGTACTGACCATTTACCAGTCTGAATGGCCTCCACTCCAGAGGACATGATGGATGATTCTTCGCTCAGGGACCTCCCTGATTTGCTGTCCCCACCTGCTGGACAAACCCAGCCTATCAGCAGGTTCTGTCACAATGCAGTTTAATAAAGAGGAGCTCACCAAGCTGTTTCAGTTTTGGTGGTGCAAAGATAAACAACGTTTTGCCACTGCAGCCTGATCCTATTCCGGCTCCAGTAAAACCTGGGGATGAGAACTGAGGCTAAAAGCCTTCTTCCCCTGTGCCTAAACATTCCCCCTCTAAGCCAAAGTTAAAATCCAGGTCACGCAGTCCGGTGGATAACCATGGCCAGTCCAGAAACTGGGAACGTCGGCACCGGTGACGCTCTCTGTACCAGCCACCGTCGTTCCTTGAGCAGGAGACTGTCCACTAGCCAACGCAGGTCTGACAGCCGTCATAGGCACTCGGTCAGCCAACATCGGGCCACTAGCCGTCGCCAGTCCCCTAGCCATCGTCTGTCCTACAGCTGACATTGGTCTTCCAGTAGGCAATGCTCAGAAGAAAGAAGCCATTCTTACTATTGCTCAAGATCGGCCTCATACTTTTTCAGAGGGCCACAGTTTGCATCCCAACTCCTCTGGGTCCGACCATTCCTTCTCCAGGGAAAGTGTGTTCCCCAACGAGAAAGGCACTCCAAGGTCCCCTCCTGATGATCCCACATTTACGGATGTCATGAGGCATTTCCAGTTCTCTAATGGATGGGAGACAAAGGACTTGGATCCAGAATGCCAGAGGTTGGCGAAGTACCTGAGGCAGAAGGAGCCAAAGCCTTCAGTGGTCCCCCTCTTGGGGATACCTTCCAAAACCTTACTAGGATTACTTGGAAGCATCCCTCTACCACTCTGGCAATTTCTAAGAAAACAGACAGGCTGTATAGAGCCCTGAGGGAGGAGCCTTTCCTGGCAGAACACCCTCGGGTGGACTCCATGGTGATTACAGCTGCCCATGAGAAGTCCAAGTAGCCTAAACACCTTAGCTCTCAGCCTCCCATTGTAGAGTCCAGGTACCTGGATCAGGTGGGCAAGAAGGTCTATTCTACTTCCACCTGTTCCATTCACTCTCTTAACTTCCTCACGCATATGGTCCAGTACCAGAATGCAGTGTGGGGGAAGGGGTTGGAAGTAGCTCAGGCCTTGCCAGGCTCTGCACAAAAGACCGAGCTCCTGGAGATTTTGAAATCGGGTTCAGATGTAGGCACTCATGTCCTGAGGGTCTCGTACAATACTGCAGATATGGCCTCGAGGGCAGCGGCTTCCGGCGTTTGCCATAGACGCCATGCATGGCTTAGAGTCTCAGGATTCTCCCAGGATCTGCAGTCCAGAATCCGGGACCTACCATTCCAGGGTTCCGTCCTTTTCAGGGAGGAGATGGAGAAACTTATCTCTCATCTCCAAGAATCCGGGAAGTCCATTTGGTCCATCCGAAAACTATAAAAGGGGAACCAGAAGCCATTTCACAAACAGCCTTTTCGTAAGACCTCAGAGCAGGACTTCTGATTCCAGTATGCCTGGGTGAGCATACAGATCGAGAGGCTCCCACCTAAAACTACTTAAAAGAGCATTAAATACACTTTAAATCTTCAAATTCAGGTGTTATCTGTAGCCTAATTGTTTTCAACAAGTGTTCCTTCAACAAAAATGGCTAAACAAAACCGCAACCGGTTCCAGCCCTTCGCTGAAATGACTGACTCGGAGGATCATCTGTCTGATGATGGTGACCAACAAATGAGGCCTACTCCGGGATCTGACTTAAAAAAAAAAAAAAAATCTTACACCTCTCTGAAGGCAAAAAGCTCCAAAAAACCTCCAGAGCCAAATTCCGAAACCATACTACAAGTGATCATGGACTTCAGATGCGAGGTCCGTGAATTGCTAAAGGACATTAGAACTGAATTGGGTACCTTACAGAGTCGTGTGGTGGACGCAGACCATCAGAGCTCCCTAAATTCTACTCGGCTTGAGGAAACTGTCAGGGCTCTTGCAGCTGAACAACTGGCCATGTTCATACAGCAGGAGAATGTCGAAAACTGGGGAAGGAGGAGAAATATTAAGATTTTTGGCCTCCCAGAAGACGAAGAGGGAAATGATCCCAGGGTCTTTGCTGATTATTTACTGCACCTGTTTGAATTGGACCTGGATTTCCAGTTGGATGTTGAGAGTGCCCACAGAGCTCTTGGCCCTAAACCCTCTCTACCTGAAGCAGGGCCACGCTCCTTTGTTATCCGCCTATTAAGCTACCAGACTAAAGAGGTTCTCTTGAGAAAGGCCTGGCAAAAGGGCAAAGTGATGTGGGGACAGCAGCGTTTGCTGTTCGATAACAATTATGCACCATGCACTCAGAAACAACGTCGTGACTACAGTCCACTGTTTCCCATACTACAAACTCAGAAAATACATTCTAGGAGTGTGGATATGTTGTTCATCCACACTGTCTGGCATTGTCTCTTTCCCCTTTAAATCTTGCCGGAAGTCTTCAAGCTGGCTCCTCCCACCCGGGTGGTAAACACCCCGGCTCCGCCCCATGACGCCAGATCTTCCTTTCCACTGGAAGATACAGGTTCCCTCATGCTACTTTGCAAGTACCGTAGGCCCTGGAGTCTAATCGATGGTTTTCGCTGCACTTACTCGCCTTAAAACTCGTCAGAGTTTACGATTCGGATCTGAATGCTTCGGATATGGAGGACAAGTCGTCCCCCGGGTTCTGCCAGTGTCCTTGTGGACAGAAAATGTCTTGCACCGATCCCCACCTCTCGTCTGCTTTATTGCCTAGGCACCGTGGAGCGATACCGGTTGCACCATCTGTTCGGCTTCCATCCCACTGCCCTGGGAGGACTGTGAGGCTGCTTATGCTGGGAGACTGAGCTTTGCAACCACCGTGAAATCAAGGAGGCCAGGTGGTGGTTTTCTGTGGCTATGGGATCCACTAAGCAGCTCGAACAGATGGCGGCTTTCGAGAGGCTGCCCAAGCTCCGGCCAACAGAAGTTTCTTCAGTCCCGCTCAACCTGGGCTCCACCTTCACGGGGTCCTTTCGGAGTTGTGCCAGTCTCTTCCTACCAAGGGTGAGGCGCCTCCGGGCTCGTACTCCTCCCGATCCAAGAAAAAGGATAAGGACCCCAAATCTTCTTCTAGCCGAAGAAGACGTTCCTGGGACCGAAAGCGGTCCGACACTCAGGAGCAGGTGGTCTCGGCCACGGTCGAGATCGCTTCCTCGGCTGCCAGCTTTTCGGACCTTCCGTCAGGCCAGGGCACCGAAGCCGAGGATACGCCAGAACCGGCTGAAATTTCTCTCGATCCGATTGAGCCATTGTCGCTGACTCTTGTCAACGACTCCTTGGAGAGGACTCCCATTCTCTCCTTCCCTGACGAAGAGACCCGTCCTTCGGGCATTCCGATCGAGGGACAAGAGCTGGAACCTCAGTTTTCACCAAATCCGGCTTGTCCCGACTGACAGAGCCGACGCCATCGGTCTCGATTGAGGAGTAGGACCCCATCGGTCGAAAAAGCGAGAAAGGGTCATAAATACTCCCGGAAGAGGCACCGCCACCATTCCTCATCCTCTTCGGACGAGGAGAGACTTAGACGGAAACTCCGTCGACGTTATGAGAACCTCATGTGGCAGCAACTCCTTTTGACTGGTCAAAAGCCATCTACTCCGGCTGTACCAGCCATTACTTGGCCCAGCTCTTCTCGGCCGACACCGACTCCCTCGGGTTCCGAGGGGTCTGCTCCTCCGTGGACCGCATATTTCTGGTCGGCCTGTTACGGGCTCCCCACCAATTTTGGTGGAACCACCACCTAAACAGCCTCAGGAAGGGGCTCCCTCTAAGGAGGATCGGACAACTATGGGCTTGCCCCATAGGTTGTCCATTAGTCACTCCTGATCGCCCTAGGTGCATCGAGGGGGGACTAAGGTGGGAGACCCCTGTATCTGGATTCCTCGGACTCTGATACTACTGGCCTTCACTCACATGATGAGCTGTCAGTGACAGGCCTGGAGGAAGGTACTTCTTCCTTCCAGGGCATCCTTTGACTCATTTCTGAGTCCACGGGTATGCCTTTGCAGCCCATACAAAAGAAGGCGGAATATCCTCTCACGGATATTCTTAAGAGAGGGGATACCACGACAGAGGCCTTTCCAGTGGCCAAAGCCATAGTTGGCCTGGCACTGGAGCTTTGGAAGCACCCTGCCTCTTGCCCGGCTCTGTCTGCCCATATGGCTCGCAAGTACGCGGTGCCCATGGGGTCCTTGGCGGGCTTCACTGAGCATCCCTTGGCCGAAAGCCTTGTGACTGCCTCAGTGTTTTGGCACACAGGCAGCTCTGTGGATACTGACCGCCCTTCGGACAAGGAGTCCATAAATATGGACCACTCTGGCTGGAAAGTTTATGCGGCATCATCCTTGGGCCTTCGTCAGGCCAGTTCGGCAGTGATTATGGCACACTTCTCTCACGCCCTACTGGGGTCACTTGATGAAGTCCTCCCTCATCTCCCAGCAGACATGCAGACCACGGTCAAGCAGGTCCGTGACCAGGGCTGTGCTGTTGCTAAACAACAGCTCCAGACGGCTCTGGACATTGGAGATTCCTGTGCCCGTTCACTAGCTGCCGCAGTGGCCACTTGCCACAGGGCTTGGCTGAGGTTATCCTCCTTTCCAGCGGATACTCAGCACAAGCTAGCCAACATGCCCTTCCTTGGCACTGACCTCTTCGGTCCGGGAGTGGCAGATCATCTCCAGCGCATTGAGCAGTCTAATGCCACCTTAGATACCACCTCTGCTAAGGGTTCTTTGGGCAAGACCCAGCAGAAGTGCAAGAAGAAGTCCTTTCGGCATTCTCCCCCTGCGGTTAGACAGCCCTCCTTCCAGGGAGGTCAGCAACAGCAGCAGGCTCAAGCTTGGTGCCCTAGGCCCAAGCAAGGTCCCCAACAGCCCCGCAAAGGAGGCTGAGGTGCTGGTCCAGGTGCCTCTTCCTTCTCCAAGCCTGCACAGTGACGGGTCGGGGGTGGCCTCCTCTACGCCCGTCATGCCAGTTTTGGGTCCTCCCGTGAGGGGGCCGGCTCCACCACTTTCTTTCCGCCTGGTCTGGTATCACTTTGGACAGGTGGGTTCTGGAAGTTGTCGGGTAGGGACTGCCTCTAGAGTTCGAGCAGCACCCCCCCAGCCATGCCCCTGCCCCACGGGAGGAAAGGATCTCAGTTGGCGCTCAGTCAGCCCTTCGGGACAACATTGCTCAGCTCCTCCACAAGGAGGCGGTAGCTCCAGTGTCAGATCCTCCTACAGACCCAGGCTTCGTGTCCAGGTATTTCCTGGTGCCCAAGCGGATGGGGGCTTGGCACTCCATCCTAGATCTCCATGACCTGAATCAATATCTCAAGTCTCGCACCTTCCGGATGGTATTTCTGAACCAGATCATACCATCTCTGGAGCGAAACATGTGGTTCTGTTCACTGGATCTTCAGGACATGTTCTACCACGTCCCAATCCGTCTGTCCCACCAGCGGTTCCTCCACTTCAGGGTCGAAGGGACCCTGTACGAGTTCAGAGCTATGCCGTTCGGCCTGTCATTGGCCCCACAGGTCTTCACCAAATGCATTGCAGTGGTGGCAGCCCATCTACGGCATCAAGGGGCTCGTATTTACCCCTATCTAGATGATTGGCTCCTGGCGGGTTCCTCCCTACAGGAGGTGGAGAGGTCCAGGGACCTGACCCTCCGAACCTGTTCCCACTTGGGCCTCCTAATCAACGAGGCCAAGTCAGAACTCATGCCCTCTCAGGTGATGGGCTTTATCAGGGCAGAACTCGGCTTCCGGCGGACAGGGTGGAGGTTCTTTCCTCCTTTGCCCAGTCATTTCTGGCTGGGCACTTGCGCCCTTCCCGGGACTTCCTGTGCCTCCTGGGTTACATGGCAGCGTGCACCTCAGTGGTCCATTGGGCCAGATTGCACATGCGCCCCCTTCAGTGGGAGCTGGCTGCTTAGTGGTCTCAGTGTCAGTGTCTCTTCAACCAGCTGGTCACTGTCACCCAGAGGATGTGGGACACTCTCCAATGGTGGACTGTCCTGAGTCATTTTCGGGAAGGGATCCCTTTTGTCTGCCCCGAGCCGACGGTAGTCCTTACGACCGATGCCTCTCTCATGGGCTGGGGAGCCCACATGGGGGACAACAGAGCCCACGGGTTCTGAACCCCCGAGGAGTCCCGATGCCACATCAACCTGTTGGAGCTCAGAGCAGTCAGACTGGCACTGTCAGCTTTCGCTCCTCAGCTTCGGGGTCAAGTGATCCAAGTCCAGACGGACAATACCACGACTATATACTACCTCAACAAACAGGGTGGCACGCACTCCCATCTGCTCTGCAGGGAGGCGCTCCGGATCTGGACCTTCATCAGCCGGCTGGATGCAGATCTCCTGGCCATCCATGTGGCAGGAGTCTCGAACCAACTGGCGGATGCTCTCAGCTGCGTGGGCCAGACATCCCACGAGTGGTCTCTCCATCCAGAGGTTGCTTCCGGTGGTGTTCCGGCCTCTCTGGAACCCCTCCACTCACTCTCATAGCCTGCTGTGTATGATGGCTGGGTTGGCCTCCTGTGGTGGTGGTGGGGGGGTTCTTTCTGGAAGGCACCCTTTCAGCAAGGGTTGTGAATATTGGACAGTGGGATAAACGCCACCAGAAGGCTTCAGGACTGGGATGATTTTGTATTTTAGCTCAGTCCTACAACACTGAGCGCTTGTTACGATGATTCCCTGCTAGAAGATCCTGACTGGCTAAGGTGGATTTGAGGAAGTCTCCTCGAGCTTTCAGCTTCTACTTGCTCCATTGGGGGCTTGCTACTCAGTTGGGACTTTCTCACTGAATTAACTGGACGCTTTGAAGGGCTTGGTTCCCATGTACTCGAACTATGGAGCTGGAAAGGGTTTTGTGAAGGGCTATAGAGAATATGTTTGCAACTTGGTATTTAAGGGTTATTTTTTTTTTTTTTTCACATGCTCTCAAACAGCCACTAAGGGACCTTGAATCTGAAATCTGAATATTTTCTTCTGCCTTCGATTTCTGTTTTGGTCCAGCTTTACATACCCTCTCTATAATAACTTCATAAGATAACAAGGCCTACTAAGTACCAGGGCTTAGGGTGGATAGCCTCCTTTGGGGAATGATTGGTAAATGGCTCAAGTACCATTTCCACCCTGGAGTGGTAATTTTTCCACTCCATTAGGGGCTATACTGCTAATCCTGGGTTTTTTAATTCCTGGGTTTGCTTTTGGAGTCCCACAATCCTCTCCTACTTATTTGGGAAATCGGGACAGGATGTTTCAGGGGGAGCTCAGAAAGAGCTGCTCCCACTTGAGAGTCACACTGTACATAGTTCTTGTTATGGTTAATAGGGTTACTCATAGTTATAGTCTTGGGCCCAGATATTCAGACTGTGCCAGGCAGAGGCACAAGCCTGGGCGCAGTGCAACTGGGATGCGCTGGGGCCAGGGCTGGGTGATATTCAACAGTGATGCACCATGCCCCAGCACCGTTGAATATGGCAAGGTCAACCACGCGTGGCACTGCACAGGTGCAACGCACAATTACGGCAAGAAAGGCGCTTAGCGCATCACCCATGATATTCAGTAGGGGCATGCAAATGAGGCCATAATATATGCAAGGTGCAACCGGGGCCATTTGCATGTCATTATGGCCTCATCTGCATGCCTTGCGCAGGGCAGCTCATCGACTTGCACCTGGCGCCCTACACAGCATGACATGTGCAATGGGGATCCTGGGGCATCCCCGCCCCAGAGCCGTGATCGTGGTATATGTGAAACAGAACAGTCCCTGGTAGTCTGGTGGTCCCCCCTCCCTCCTGAGTCCACGATCAATGCCATAAATGACCCCCCAGTTATGTAGGAGTCCACCCTCCTGATTCCCCGAGAAATGTCCATAACGTCCCTCCTTGGTGGTGCAGTGGACCCCCCTGCCTATTGCCCCGATCGTGGTACAACACCGTAAAAATATCCCTGGTGACCCAGTGGTACCCCTCACCGCTCCCACCCACACCGAACCCCTTGCCCACCCTGCTCCCCATCATCGTTGGGCGACTGCAACCTGCCGCATGCTGCCCAGCTGCCCTCGAATGACAGGTACAGTATAGGCTGTAAGCCCATTGGTCTCAGTGTGGACCAATGGGCTGCAGGGCATACTGTATCAGGCAGTCCCAAATGTGAATGACTTTATTTGGGGATATTTGAACTGTCTAGTACAGTATGCCTTGCAAGCCCATTGGTCCACACTGGGGACCAGTGGGCTTACAGCCCACACTGTACCTGTCATTCACGCTGGATGGTGTGCGGTATGCATGTGGTTGCAGCCCCCGCTGATGACTGGGGAGCAGGTTGGGCAAGAGGTTCGTGGGTGGGAAGGGTGGGTGCCACTGGATTACCAGGATATATTTTGCAGTGTTGTACCACGATTGGGGCAATGGGCTGGGGGTTCCACTGCACCACCAAGGAGGGTCGTACTGACATTTCTCAGAGACTCAGGGAATCGGAAGGGGGAACCACTAGACTACCGGGGGGTCATTTATGGCATTTATCGGGGACTCTGGGACCTGGGAGGGAGGGGGGCCCACTAGACTACCAGGGACTGCTTCATGTGCTAATTGCAACGATCACGGCTACGGGCGGGGGGGGACCACTGGACTACCAGGGCGATGTGTCTGCTTGTGGACAGTGTTCTGGGTGGGCAGGTGCACCCTGCAATACAGCAGCCTGCCTGTGGGTGGCCGGGAGTTGTTCCCACTCCTCACGGGCTCAACTTTGAGCCCTCCTGTGCGGCGCAATGCAGGGTTGCACCAGCATATGCGCCACACATCCCGGGCTGAATATCGAGATGTGCCGCATATGCGTGGGCACGCCCCCTGCATCTGTGCCGCATAGGATTACAGTGCGCCCCGACGCATCGGGAGTTGTGCTGCACTGGGCAGCCTTTTCAATATCCTTCCAGGGTGCAATGCGGGGTTGTGCCAGCGCAACTCTGTTGTGCCAGGCGCTGCCCCTTTGAATGTCCTGGCCTTTATGTTTTAGCCATGAGTTATTTGACCCAGGATTCTCAGAGTTTTTGGGGGGTCAGGGGAACTTTACTATAGCTCTCTCTAGATATCTAGATCTACAAAAAAAGGTCTCGGGGACCAAATGTTTTGGCTTACACTTTATTTTTACTACTTCCAGATTACCTCTGGACAGTTTACAATTTGGGCTCTTGCAAGGCATGGGGGGGAGAAAAAACACACGTATCGAGAATGTTTGTTAATCAAGTATGTTTTATTGTTATATACTTTAAGAAAAGCTATCCACTGACTGTTTTTTAGACAGCTGGACCATGGTCTCTGGAGGAGAGTGGTCTGGACTGATGCCTCTTCAGTCACCCTAGGGAGAAAACAAATCTTAATTAAAATTCTAAACATTCAAGATGATGTCAGTTAATCCAGTTAAAATTATGTCACAAAATATTAATGGTCTCCATGACCCCATCAAAAAAGCCCGCCTTATGCAATATCTTAACAAACATACATCAGATCTTATTTTTCTCCAGGAGACTCGCTTCTCGGATACTGAACATCTTAAATTAAACTGGGGAAACAGGGGTTGTGGCATTATCACATCCGAGGGGTAAAAAAAAGAGGGATGGCCATTTTAATTCCTCAAAATACTCCTTTGGAAATATTACAAACACATATCAATGCCCAAGGTCGATATGTGATAGTCAAGGGCCTTTTATATGGCCAGAAGGTCACTTTGGCCAGTGTGTACTTCGCTCTTCAGACAAAATTCCCAATACTGCTGGGATTTATATCAACAATGTTGGATCTCCTTCATGGCCAGTTGATCTTGGGGGGGGGATCTATCTCAATTTGACTTTATCACCGCACATTGATTGTTTTAACCAGCAGAGACATAGGAACTCTACAACCACAAAACAGTTTAAAAATAATATGGACCACCTAGATTTCGTTGATGCATGGAGACGCCTATTCCCCTCTGCACCTGGTTACACCTATTATTCGCCAAGGTTTAAGTCTTATTCTAGACTGGACTATTTTATGATAACCTGTGAACACTTATCAGTGGTCCAGGATATCTCTATAGGTCTAAAAATATTATTGGACCACCATTCCCTGATCTTGAAGCTAGACATGGGTAGAGAAAAGAAAAAGACCCTATGGAGACTGAGTTCATTAACCTTGGAGAATAAAGAATTACAGGAAGAAATTAAAACTAGAATTCCTCAATTTTTTTCTGAGAATGCATCCCCAGACATCTCCAAGGCAATTCAATGGGATGCGATAAAGGCAACAATCCGAGGAGAAATTATAGCATACGCTTCTAAAAAGAATAAGTAAAGAGAGGCTAAGTATCGAATGCTGTCAGAGCAATTACTAAATTACCAGATGCTATGTAGAGATGGTGATACTGATTTGCAAAAACAAATCTGAGACACTAAGGCTGCATTGCAGAAGATCATAGATAACAAAATACAACAATCCCTAATTTACCTTAGACAAACGGTCCACGAGGGTGGTCCAAGTGGGGTTAGGAAACTAGCCCAGAGATTTCGATCCAGGAAACGCTCCTCAACTATCTTGAAACTCAAAAATCCTACTACAGGGAAATCGCATCACACTGATAACCATATTTTACAGGCTTTTTCTGACTATCTCAAGTTATACTCCCCAACTTTGTCCCCCACTCCACCTGACTCTTCTCATTTTTTAAAACGAGCCAACCTTCCTGCATTGTCCCCCCTCCAGATTCGCTCATTGGAATCTCCCATCTCTCAGTTGGAAATGATGGAGTCAATTAAAACTCTTAATTCTGGGCGTTGTCCTGGCCCTCATGGTTACATCTCAGAGTGGTACAGATGTTTATAAAATAATTAACCCCCAAGCTACACTCCTTATTTATCGAGATATCCCAGAGTGGTCTGCTTCCTCCATCTTAGGACTTTGCAACAGTTGCCCCATACCTAAACCACATAAGGATCCTTCAGACCCTGGATTCTACCACACTATTTCTATTTTAAATATAGATTATAAAGTTTTCATAGCTATTTGGGCTTCTAGGTTAGAATTTATCACCCCAAAGATTATACACCCTGACCAATCTGGCTTTATCAAAAATAGGAGTACTGTGGACAATATCTGCAGGACATTGGTCCTACAGGACTATGTCCATACCAGAGATATCCCATCAGTATTCCTTGGTCTTGACACCGAAAAGGCCTTCTACCATGTCTCGTGGTCTTTTCTATGGGACACCCTTGTGGCCTTTCATTTTCCCTCTTCATTTATAGCTTGTTTAACTAACCTGTATAGGTCCCCAAGGGCTTACGTCCAAGTCAGTGGTGCCCTGTCAGCCCCACTCCAATTGGGATAGGATCAAGACAGGGGTGTTCCCCTGTCTCCTTACCTCTTTGAACTGTTCCTCAAACCTTTGGCATCTGTGTTGAAAGCTACGACCTTGGTGGAGGGTATACCAATTGGCCAGCAGGAACATAAACTTAGTATGTTTGTGGACAATATATTGTTAACCTTACTGTCCCCATCAGTGTCTATTCCTGAAACTTGGAATATATTGAGTCAGTCCGAAAGAATAGCAGGATTTAGGTTAAATGTGGCCAAAATGACAATTTTAGCTTTTAATTTCAGTCTTCCCCAGCAGTTAAAAAAGGCTTATCCTTTTAAATGGTTGTCCACAAAAATAAAATACTTGGGCCTTCATATTCCCTTAGATCCGGAGGTCATGGAAACAATAAACTATGTAGACAGCAGTTGTCACAAAGCACAATTCTATCTGTTTACTTTATCTGGTGATGGTTTCAGTTTTTCAACTTGATATTTTGAAATACATTGTTTGCTTTTTTTTTTTAATATGACAAATGTTTTTCCTGCCTCCACATATGCTCTTTAAAGGAAATGTGTCCCATTCCCTGATTGGTTATGAGAAAACATATGATCAGTAGGTTACATTTCATAGAACTCACCAAGAAAGAAAAGGAAACATACTTTTAAATAAAGGTGTGGAGTCCTATGGAGGCATCCATGTGGTACACTGTAAGGGTGGTGTGACGTCACAGCCTTGCCAAACCCAACAGTGTTCAGGAAGGCTGATGGGATCAAAATGTTTATTCTGGCAAGAATCAGATGAAAATACAGGAGTTTCTTCCAGCAGATTAGTCTATGAGCCCCTTACATTACTAATTCAGTCTGATCTGGACAGGTGGTGCACTAGCTTTTTTCCCTTTCACCAATGAATAGAAATTATACAAACAAATATTCTTCCCAGGCTTCTATATTTGGGTTCAGTTCCCCCATCTGGCTCTTGGGTTAATATCCCAGTACTGACACTGTAGTGCAGCATGAGAGGGGTGCTGCACTTCTGAGGTGCCGTCTTTCAGATGAGATGTTAAACAGAGGTCCCATCTGCCTGGATTGGTGGTAGTTCAGGTGGATGTTAAAGATCCCATGGCACTTATCAAAAAAAGTAGGGGAAATTTTATTGCAAAAAGAAAAATACAGAAACTGGTACAAAATATAAGACATACAAAATGACAATTCCTAAAACAGTATTGTAGAAAGAACATGAAATAAGTATGATACCACACAGTCTATTCAGAACATCATAAGGAATCTTTGTAGTACTACTTCTGGATGATGTAATACCTAAAAGGGGGAAAAAAGGAAAAGAAAAAAAAATCCTAATAAAACCCACACAGTTCACAACATTTTTTCAAACTGCAGGATATCGTTTTCTGAAAAGAAAAAGACAAGAAAAAAAATCCCTTCTTTACTCCATTAATCTAACCTAAATAATATACAGCCTTCCATTTTTTTTCCACTGTTCCCAAGTCAACAATTGTTTATCATATGGCATCTGTGTAACTATTTCTTTCTCAACATTTGAATCAAGATTTGAGGTGTAATAAATTTTTGTTGCAAAACATACCTACAGCGGGTCTGCCATAAAATAAACTTTATGCACGTAAACAATAATCAGACAGTGCCAGCTTCAATAGCAACAGATAAAGGAATAGTACCTGTAATAACAGTTTCATAAGTAGTTGAACTCCAGGCCTCATCCTCCCACCTTTGAGCAATTCTACTCCACATTTCCTTGGCATAGCTACAAGTAATAAAAAAATGGTCCATGGTCTCATGTTGCTCTTCACATTGCTCCCTGGGGCACATTCGTTCTTCTATGCATTTATGCTTTGAATTACCCTTTACCCAAATGGCCATGTACACTTAACCATACCACGTCCCACATATATGGAGGGGTGCGTTTATCTACAAAATAAAGTTCCAATAAACGTTTCTCTTGAGGGATATTTGGATAAACTACGGGGATCAAGTAAGAGCCAGATTGTATCCCTTCATAAATTATTTTACTATGCAGGACAGCCACCTGCGAAAGAGTAAACTTCCACCGTCTTAATTTTTCAAGTGAATATACCACAAATTGAGGCCAGCGTTCCTGTTTTCGTACTTTTAGAGAACCTTCTCTCCATAACTGAAGCAAGGGGTTCAACCATGTAGCCGCTACTTGTTTCCAGGCCTCCCCCCCCCCCCCGTAATAAAAATGTCAAGACTGTATTATATAAAAAACAACTGAAAAAATAGCTAATCGGATTTAACAAAGTTAGGCCCCCTAGTTTATAATCCCAATACAACACCTCTCTTTTAATTGGGTTTAGCCTGCTACCCCACACTAGCCAAAATGTTTGACTGAGGAGAGTAACATCCAAAAAAACAGGGAGTGGGAACACAGCCCCCACATATGTCAATTGTGGTAGAAAAAAGGTTTTGATTATTGACACTTTTTTTCTTTGTCTGTTGCCATTTTTTCCATATCTAAATTTTTTCATTACTTTTGTCCAATATATCTTACCAATTTTCCTTTGCCATATCTATATCCCCAAATTTTAATCCTAAAATAGTGATATAAGTATTTGTCGTAGAAATATTTTGTATGTCTTCTAGCCGTACAGTATCATCACTAAAAACAAACCCCCTACATTTTCCATGATTTAAAGCAGAAGCTGTCAATTGAGAAAAATGGTGAACCATATCCAATGCACATTCAACAGAGCTTTTATCTGCTATGAGAAGACACACATCATCAGCATAAGCCAAAGTTTTTGTCAACCCCACAACTCCTGAAATCTGAAGACTCTTATTCTGGCTAGTGTGCTGTATCAATTTTAGTAATGGATCCAAACAAAAAATGTACAAAATCAGACTCATTGGGTATCCTTGTCGGACTCCCTGATTAATATGTACAGGTTTTCCCAGATATCCATTTATTACTGGACTCGAGGAAGCTATCGCATATAACCTCATGAGCCAGGTAACAAAAATTTTTGGTATACCATATTTTTCCAACACCATTTGTAAATAAAGATGGGGAATCCTATCGAATGCTTGCTCTTGATCAAGACTAATGATATACCCATTTAATTTCTTTTGTTGTCCTTGTGAAAAAATCTCCCTTAATAAAAGAAGGTTGTCAGTAATCTTTCTCCCCTTAATAGTACCTACTTAGCTAGGGTCACTAACAAAAGGAGCAACGGTTCCCAATCTGAGAGCTAACATTTTCAACAGAATCTTGAGATCCATATTCATTAAACTAAGAGGTCACCAGTTTTTCAACAGTTTTCTATCTCCTTTTTTATACAAGAAAATTTGAATGGCTTGTCCAAGTTGTGGTGCTATGTCAATTCCTTCCAGTATTGTATTGAAAACAATACTGAGAATCTCCACCAGATCAGGCATGAAAGTTTTGAAAAATTCCGAAGTGAGGCCATCTGGTCCTGGAGTAACATTGTTTCGCAGTGAACAAATAACTCCTTTAATTTCTAAATCTGTAATAGTTTCTGTAAGATTTTTTATAAATCCTGTGGGATTACTGGAACCTGACAGGATGCCAACATTTGCGAGACCATATCCTTTGTTACATCCGCTGTGGCATATAATTGTTTCATGTAATTATTGACTACAGTCAATATATCTGAAGTACTCTGCACCACCTCCCCCTCCTCTGTAACAAGGGAGTCCATGGATCCCCGATGCAGTCTTGTTCTGCAACTTTCGTAGATATCTCCTGTTGTTGACATTCTGGGGGTACCTATCCTATGTTTATACAGCAGAGATGCTGCTCTGCTGTATTGTAAGGCCTCCATTTGTTTTTTTTTTTTAATAGTTTTAACTGGTCACCATATTCATCATAACCTTCATTTATGTGTGAGACCACTGTCATGTACGGACCTCGTAGTGTCAAATACTGCAAATATTTTTCAGAGTGGATGTGATAGCCCCATGATTTCAGTACGTATTTTATATTACATTTTGTCTGAATCCACCACCTTGTGATATTATCTTCTAAAAATGCCATTGACTGACATGTCCGTAATAGATCCTGTACCTTTGCTGTACATACCGTATTAGTCAAAATGGTATTATTCAGTTTCTGTACACCCCTGCCTCTCTGAACCTCTTCCCCCCAAAGAAAATTGAACCATAACCATTAGGTGGTCCGAAGTTTCAAAAGGTACAGTAAATGCAGAAACACATTTTAGGGAAAAGGAAGAAAAAACATGATCAATCCTGGTCACAAGGTGTGCTCTATAAAAGGTATACCCTCCAGTAGCATGAATACTCCGATGAGCATCATTCAGACCAGTCAAAGTCAGTACACTTTGCAGTGCATTTACATCACAGAAGATTTTTTTTGTGGCACCCCCTTTATCCAAAGTTGACAAGCCACAGTTAAAATCTCCTGCCCAGATTAGGAGAAGCGAGGTAAACAAAAATGGCTTGATTTACATAAACATATCTACCCTTTCTTTTTTTGTCTGTGGTGTGTAAATAGTAATTATACGCCATTGTCTATGAAGACGCGTAAAATCTATCAGTGACATTTTACCCATGCATAATTCTAACACCCTCGTGATAGAGAAATCCCACTCTAAAAAAAGAATCCCCACCCCCACATTGTTCTAAAGTGAGAGAAAAAAAAGCAGGACCCCAGCACCATAATCTCCTAGCATTTTCTATATCATTAGTAGTGTAAAGATGAACATCTTGTAAGCAAGCAATATCTATGTTATTATTTTTTAGAATATTAAAGGCAATGAGGTGTCTCCGGCTATTTCTTATGCTATTCACATTAATAGTGGCAATATTATATTTATAAAATTCAGCCATGGAGACAAGCATGTTTAACTTTCCTCATAGATACTCCACACCCTTTCAAGTCACTGCCTGTTTACCCAGGTGTTGGCTACATCTGGGTTTTGTCCCTAGCTGTTTAGTTTTTGTCTGCACAGCTTGTACAGTTGCCATAGAGCACTCTTCATCCGACTCGGTGGAAAAACCTTTCTGTGAGGAGACTGTAGATGAAGATTCAGAATGGTCACCACCATCTGAATCGTAAGTTTGTAGTACCTCATAAGCATTGGAAAGTTTCATCTCTTTCTTTTCTCCCATACGTTGTGCTTTAGGTTTTACATTTTTCAGCTGTCGTTTTTTTGATGCCACAACTGTGGTCTCAGGTGGTGGCATATTTTGCACAGTAAGTTCTATGTCAGTCCATGGGCCTGCAGTTTCTACAGTCTGAGAAAGGTAGTCTGGTAATGAATTCTGGAGCTCTCTTTGCTCTATCCTAGTCAGGTTTAAAGACTCACTTGGTACTGTCTTTTACACATCACCATCAGGAAGAGAGGGGGTATCACAGGGGAGTAATTCCTCAACACGCGGTAGTTTAGACAGTTGTACCTCTGTTACCACCACTGCATTCTGTTTACATACCCTTTTTTGTATAGAAATGTTAACATTTTGGACTTTTTCCCACTATAAGTTCTTGGTTTGGGCTGTCCGATCTATTAGGCGTAGCCCATTCACAAGATCGATATACATGGCCTGGCAGGTTACAAAGGTTGCAAGCTTGATCGTTTGTACAGTCTCTGTTGGAGTGATCACATTCCATGCCTAGTGTGCACTTCACCCTGTCACAAACACTACTTAGGTGCTGTTGTGATCCGCAGTGGAAGCAAGTCTTCGGCTGCTCTTGATAAAAACAATGACCCTTCTCGGTGCCTAAAAAAAAAAAAAAAGCACTAGACAGGTGCTTTGGGCCTTGTGGGCCAGATTTTAGATGCACCTTAAATTTCCATCCTCCCGTCCAGATGTGTTCATCATCTAGGATTGGGGTAGGATCTTCTAGAACATCTCATTATTTCTGGAGCCAGTATCGGATGTTATGTACTGATACTCACTCATTGCGGAATAGCACAGTAATGTTCTTAATAGCGGGTCTGGTAATTGGAATAACCTGAAAGGGCATCCATAAAGCTGAATTTTTTTTTCCCCTCATACATGGACCAAAAACAGTCCAGTCCAGCTGGAGTTTTAAAACTCACATCAAAGTTCATGTCACCAGATGCATGGATCAGTGCATAAATTTTGTTAGAGAAAAAATGGAAAGAATCTTTCAGTAGTACTTTCCTGATATACAATCTATCAGGCGGGAGAGGCAGGCCGCCAGTGTACTGAATGTAGACTGCATTCTTCTGTTGGGCAGGAATTACATTTGAAAAACCAGTCTCCTTTCTCCTGAATTGTCTCCATAATAAGGAAGGCTGTATAGGTACTGGTTGTAGATCAGGGGTAAGGTCCGAATCATCTACTTGATCTCCCCAAGTTGGTTGTTCTATGGGGGCAGCGGGGTCAGTGGCCTGGGATACAGGAGAGATCTCTAGCTCAATATGGGGGGGGGGGGTTCTACCTGTGTCGCAATACCAGAGACAGCCATGTCTTGGTTTGCAGATTCTACTCGCACAGGATTTTGCATAATATTTTTACTCAAATCAGAGATTGATAAATCCGTTTAATCTGGAATCCATCCTTCCCCCTTCAACCTTTTTCCAACTTGCAGCGATCAAGGTTGAATCAATATTACTGGTTTCTGATCCAAGAGTCCTTAAGTCTTCTGTCAAACATCTACTCCCAGGATCTTGTCCCCTCCCAGGCCTAGCCCTCTGTAACACATTTTCAGTAAACAAATCATCAGTATTTTCAGTAGATATGGGACTTTCAGAGGGATTTTCACCTGATACAGCCAAATCTAGGTTTGCACTCACTGTGGAAGAACTGTCTGTGGAAACCTTCACTGTATCAGCACTCTTATTGAGTGGTTGTTCTGTAACCAAACCCCGAGAAGGAATTTCATTACATATATTAATCTGTACCACAGGTTTTCTCTGCGAATGGGTTGTCACAGCATCTGTTACCTCCATCTGTTCCGCAAGTGGCTCCTGCTGTCCACCACGACCCGGAGTTGAAAGAACCATTAGTAATTGGTGCTGTTCTATACTGAGGGCCTGTACAAAATCTACTTCTTGTTGGAGGCCTACTGCATGGAAGTTCATACATCCATCTTCAGTAGTTTCACCATCCATTAGCTCTATACGCTGATCGGTTATCAACATTTCTTCCATGATCATCTCCTGCTCCAAACCTACAGGAAGGGAGATCCCTCCTGCCACATCATCACATCTTCCAACTCCTGTGTCCCACAGCAAACTGGGTCCCTCCATCCCATCCGCAGGAAGTGACAGCACCCCTGCAGGCAGAGTAGGAGAATTTCCCCGGTGTCCTGGCCAAATTTCCCTCATTCAATAAAAATATCATCTTAACCAGCTTAATCTGGTTCAAAGTCATTTGCCATTCATCTGTAGCCCCTTCCCCTGGGTCGTGCCTGAAAATAGGCAGGATTTGTCTAGTGCACTTACCCGGTCAACAAAAACTAAATAAATAAATAAAATTTGATCCAGAATATCTCTTTTTTTTCCCCCTTCGATACATTATTTCAAGTCCTGGAATAGATTAATATCCAGTTTCGTTTGGGGTAGAGACCGTCTAAGAATAAGGTTATCGATCCTTAAATTATCTTTGGTCCAAGGGGGTTTCAGTCTCCCAGAATTTATTTTATATGCCAAGTCGGCGTTCCTTAGGGTACTAGTAATGTGATTGGCAGAGTCCTACAAGTCTCCCTGGAAAGCCATTGAGTTTCATTTAAATGATATTTTTGATATCAAGAGGATTCTGTGCTCTTCTGATGAGAGATCGGTGTCATCTAGATCCCTCATGACAATAACAGCCCAAATTTATAAACTGTGGAAACGCATGAGAAGGTCTGATCCAACGTGTGCAATTTACGAGTAGTGTAAGCTAATCTCTGAAGATGAGGCCTTTGTCCTTATCCAGATGGATCAGGTCTTTTCCACCTGGAGAAGATTGGGACTTTCCCATATTTTTCTATTTCTTTCCCATCAAGGGATTCTGCCTTTTGAAAAGTTACAGTCCCAATATAATCTCCGTAATTCAGACCTATTTCCTTACTTCCAGGTTCGTAACCTTATACTATGAAATAGGATTATCCAGGTTAAAATGCCTTCCCCGACTCCAGATTTACTAAAACTATTCATAGAAGCTATTTGAAGGAACCTGGGAACACATATCATAGGAACTATCTATAAGGGGTTGAGAAACGAACAAGAGTCCACTGCCTCCATTCTACAAGAATGGAATAGAGACTTATCTTTGGAAATTCCCATGGAGGCATGGTTGGGGTCAGTCTTGAGGGCCGTGAAGATCTCCTCATCCCCTTTATGGAGGGAGTTTGGTGGAAGTGCCACTCCTGCTACTTCTGAGCACCAGTAGTCCTCCTTAAATTCCTCCCAGATAAATATGGGGTTTGTTGGAGAGGTTGCGGTTGCCCTAGGGCTTCCCTGGGCCACATCTTTTGACTGTGTCCCAAGTTGATGCCTTTTTGGCTCACCCTACAGATGGAACTTACTGCTTTGCTTGGTCAGTGAGTTGAACTAACAGCCGAACAGACCCTACTGGGGATCTTTCCAGACCACACTCCTCCATGGGTTAATACCCTTCTACCAGTATGTCTCCTAGCAGCAAAAAAATCTATGATCAGACGATGGATGTCGGCACAGATACCAACAGTTGAAGAATGGAGCGCTATTATGTCTGATTTATACCAACTAGAGAGTCTTAATGCAAAAATACAAAACAAAAGTCCATCTCGCATATCAAAATGGCAGAGGTGGGTACTCTACCACTCATTGGTGGATCCCACCTTTTGCCCTTAATTTATTGATCTGGTTGGGGGATAATTGATTAGAAGCCTAAATAAAGTAAGAGGAGGATTAAAGGGAGGGAGAGCTATTCAGAGTAACACTTAACATTTAAAATGATTTAAATTAATTTATTATACCCAAGGGCCCTAAACTCAAGGTAAATAATGGCTAAATCTAAATATTAGGAGACAGACTTATTCAATCTCAGAATATTAGGGACTTCATGGAGATGGACTTTATTTAACAATAAATAATCTGGAGACCTGAAACTGCTTACACTTGATTAGATCCTTATGGAAGAATGATTCTGCTGACTTCCTATGTTGCTGTATACTAATTTATCTACCTCAATATATTGTATATTGTCTTGACGTGTGTAAAAACTACTACAATAAAAGAAATAAAAAAAAAAAAAAAGACCTGGGCAGAACAACCATGGCCAATTTTCACAGATCGGTGGCTTTAAGAGGAAAGCCACAACCCAAGCTCCTCCCAACTCTCCCTACTGACTCCCGGAGCTATCCAATGACTTGCTACCGACCTCCTCCAGTGGAGGTCGTGGGGGAGGCAATAGGGGTTGCTTTTCCCTCTACCAAGAGGGATGGAGCAACATTACAACAGACCTCTGGGTTCTAGACCTAATAAGGAGAGGACATATATTGGAGTTCACTCAGATCCCTCCAGAAGAACTACCAAAGTCCTCCCATTATCCTCCATTGCACATTCCTTTAATAGAAGGAGAAATACAGGCCATCCTGCAAAAACAGGTGATAGAGCCAGTTCCCCAGGGACAACGGGGAAATGGTTTCTACTCCCACTTCTTCCTGGTCCCAAAAAAGAGCGTGGATCTTCATCCCATCCTGGACCTCCACTCACTAAACCTTTTTATAGAATACAAAAGGTTCAGGATGGTCACTCTGCCAGTCCTCTTTCCCCTCTTGCACCAGGGGGATTAGCTCTGCTCCCTGGATATGCAGGATGCCTACATGCACATAAAGGTCTTCCCTCCCCACCAGCAGTTTCTGAAGTTCCACTTCCAGGGGAGGCATTATCAGTTCCGGGCCTTACCACTCAGCCTCACCTCGAATCTTTACCAAGTGCCTATCAGTGGTGGCTGTGGCTCTCAGATGCCAGGGACATTACATCTTCCCTTACCTAGACAATTGACTCCTGGCAGCACCATCCAGAGCGCAATATTTGCGCACTCTCGAAGACACCTTTATTCTCTTCCGAGAGCTGGGGATCACCCTGAATCTTCTAAAGTCTTCCCCAGAGCCCAGTCAGCAACTCCTATTTATGGGAGAGGTCCTCGACACAGTTCAGGGCATGGCTTTCCTCCTGCAGGACAGGGGGGATCATCTCAGGCAATAGCCCAAACGGTATCTATGGCACCACAGGTCCCAGCCAGGACTTTTCTCAGACTTCTGGGACACATGGTGGTGGCCATCCCTACAGTTCCCTTGGCTTGCCTCCACATGAGAGTCCCACAGTGGATGCTCAGGGTGCAGTGGGACCAGAGGTCAGGTGATCTAGACCAGTTGGTCAGGATCTCCGACCCAGTAAGAAGGAGCCTTTCTTGGTGGTTGGACCCCTCCAACCTGGAACGAGGGGTCCCTTTTTGGCAGGAGCCCCCGAGATGGATCCTAACCACAGACACCTCCTGTCTCGGCTGGGACACTCATCTGGGAGACAATCAAACCCATGGGACATGGCCTCCAGACAAGCAACAGCTCCATATCAACATTCTAGAGATGCGAGCGGTCCTGAATGCCCACACACTCTTACCATCTATGCAGGGAGGTGAGTGTCTGGTATTGGGCACTAGAACACTGCCTAGAACTCACAGCTGTTCGTGTTCCAGGCATCCAAAATGTCTTGGCCAACAGCCTAAGCTGGTCACGGTCTAAGGCTCATGAGTGGGGCTCCTCCAGTCAGTAGCAGACCGACAGGTGGGGCCGCCCAGAGTTGGACCTCTTTGCGTCTCCACTCAATGCCAAACTGCCCAGTTTCTGCTTGCGAGAACGCGTGCCTGGTGTTTTCTGGCCCAGACTCATTGTCCCTCTGTTGGACAGGGAGGTTTCTGTATGCCCTCCCTCCCTTCCCGATAATTCAAAGGGTTCTCCTGAAACTCCAGGCCGAAGGAGCAGAGATGATCCTCATTGCCCCATTATGGCCTCAGCAGATTTGGTTCCCACCACTTCAACAGCTGGCAGTGGAACCTTCGATTCAGCTACCACTGAGCTTGCACTTACTATCCCAAGACCAGAAAACATTGGTCCACCCAGACCTCAAATCCCTACATCTTCATTCGCGGCTCCTGCAGACATAGTCAAATCCAGGTTTTGGGGTCTCCCAGGAGGTGGCGGACATTCTCGTGGCAGCGAGAAAGCCCTCTACTAGATCTACTTATGTCATCAAGTGGAAACGTTTCTGCCTTTGGGCTTCACCCCGTCACTCAGAATACCTTACCTGTCCAATGAACTTGGTTCTTCAGTATCTTTTCTCCTTGTTAAATCGAGGCTTGAACTACTCCTCCATAATGGTACATTTATCTGCAATTTCTGCATACCATGTACCAAAGGAGGGAAAGACACTTGCCCAACTGGACATGTTGCGTACCTTTTTTAGGGGCATCTTACATATCAAGCCTCCCATCAGAGATCCAATACCACCCTGGGATCTCCTGTTTATGCTGAAGAAGCTCACCCTCTGTCCTTTTGAGCCTGCCACAGATTGCGAGCTTCACTTTCTTTCTTGGAAAGTGTCCTTTTTAGTTGCAGTTACTTCTGCTTGGACAGTTTCAGAGCTTCAGGCCCTGATGTGTAAGGAGCCTTACTTAATTTTTCATAGGGACAGGGTGTACTTGAGAACAAATCCTAAGTTTCTACCCAAAGTGGTTTAAAAATTGACATTGAATCGGGATGTCAACCTTCTGGTGTATTACCCGGGCCATTCAAATAAGGGGACGCACTCCTGAATAGTCTGGATGTCCACAGGGCGCTAAGGTACTACCTAAAACATACTACTCCACACTGCAAGACGGAGCAGCTGTTTGTGGCTTTTGTGACCCGATGCCAAGGCAATCCAGTGTCAGAACAAACTATCTAAAAATGGCTGGTCAACGGTATTGTTCACTGTTACAACAAACATAACAAGACCCTACCAGGTTTGGTTAGAGGTCATTCTACCAGGAGAGTGGCTACTTCATTTGCATCCTTGCGAAATGTCTCCATTGGAGACATCTGTGCAGTGTCTACCTGGAGCTCAGTGCTTACCTTCATTAAGCATTACAGTCTGGACATTGTTTCTAGGTGAAAGGCTGGATTTGGCCTAGTGGTCCTTCAGGGTCTCCTTTCATAAAGTGCCCCGTGAGCACTGGTGCTTTCAGCCACCTCCTGGTTTCCTGTTTCTTTTTGTGGGACTGCTTGGGATTCAGTCCTAATTGTAATAGCCTGCTGCAAGGGCTCCCACTCTAAGTAAGATAGTACAGTTATGTAAGAACTTACCGTAACAGTAGATCTTCGAGAGGAGCTCTTGCAGTAGGTGCTATTTTTCCGCTCTCCTTCCCCCTGGTGAGCTGCATTGCATCCTTTCTTACAGCAAGCTTCCGCCTGGTTTGCCTGCCGGGTCTTATTCACGGGTCCCTGGTGGGTGAACTGAGGTGGGGCTGGGGACCGCCCCCTGATATACCATTGGTTGACAGGGCTGAGCCATCAGGGGCTGCCTCCACTGGATACTGCTAGCTAAAGTTTTCCAATGGGTCCTAGTGCCTGTGGCATAGTCCTTATTGTAATAGCCTGCTGCAAGAGCTCCTCTTGAAGATCTACTGTTATGGTAAGTTCTTCCGTAACTGTACTTTCTGTGCCTGCCTTCCACAGTCCTGTGCCCACCCCCCACAGTCTACAGCAGTACTGGGGGTGCCTTTTCAAGGCCTTGGACGCCAAGACTTCTGTATGCATTCCCTCCCTTTCCCTTGGTTCACAAGGTTGTGATACAGGCCAGGAAGGACAAGTTACAGATGATCCTGATGGCTCCATGCTGGCCCAGGAAGTTCTGGTACCTGGATCTCCTCAACCTCAGCAGCAATCCTCCACAGAGATTGCCTCTCTGCCCTGACCTGCTGACCAGACAACTGGGAAAAGTTCTGCACCCAAACCTTCATTCCCTGCACCTCACATCGTGGTTCCTAAATGGCTCGTGTTCCAGGCTCTGGGCCTTTTGAAAGGTGTCCTCCATGTCTTGGAGACGTCCTGTAAAGAGTTGACTAATAAATGCTGTGCATTTAAGTGGATAACGTTCTTTGATCTGGTGCCGGTGTAAGGAGCTTGAGACCCTTCTCTGCCCTATGGTGAGCATCCTTTACTACCTTTGGTCCCTATATCAGTCAGGACTGCAAGTGACAACCCCTTTTACTGGCAGCCATCTCTGCATACCAGACATGGGCTGGTATGCCATCAGGCCCAGGAGAAGGTAGGCATTTTTTCAAAGCCTGGACCACTTGTGCCCTCTGATGCACGATCCTCCCTCTCCCTGGGACCTACTGCTATTATTATTTATGCATTCCCGCTGCTCAGATGAAACCTGCAAGCAGTATTGTAATCAGGTTTAATGAGATCATAATGTTTGCTTTTTTTTATATTTTTGTAAATTTGGGGCATATGCGAAGTCTGTTTGATCACCCCAGTGTGTTGTTTTGAAACAGTCCTGTTTATTTCATGTTGTGGGGCTCTAATAATGCAGTCTTTTTTTGGGCCCAAAATTCATTTTCTTTTAATTGTGTTGCAGTTCTGGAACCCAGTGACATCATTTGAGCTGAAGAAAACTGAAGTGGAACACACTGACATCAGCAGATTTGATGTAACTGTTTCTCTTCATTGTAGTCCTCAGCTCAGCTGCTGTTACTGGATTCTAGAATTACAAAAAGCAATACTGAGAAGGGAAAAAGAATGCATTAGGATGGAGCCCTAAATAAATAAAGTTGACTACTGCATTTCAAAAGAAACACAAAACAATATTCTTAGGTGATAAAACAGGCTTTGAACATGCCCAGAATTATTATCATATTAAAAAATATAAACGTTTATTGAAGGTCTGTGACTGGTTCTCCTGTCCTTTGTCTTCTTTTTAGGCTACTGCACAAATGTTATCTTTGTATTTTCTTTTCTATTGTATATGGCACACAGAGCCTCCAGGATTGGGTGCTTTAGAAATAAATTTGCCTTACCCTTGCCAGGCCTAGGCTTACTGTGGTATGCAGAAGTCTAAAGGCCTGTTTACACAGGGGATACCAGCTCTGGTTGGCTCCGGCCTCATGCTTCAAAGTGGCATTTATAATGCCCCTCTCAGTGCCGATGCAAGGCATGCTGGAGAGGGGCTGAGTCTGGTTGCCAGGTGATGTCCAGTCTTGGTGTCGTGGGAGGGCAGGATGGACATCTATCACATGTCGAAGTGTGCAGTATAGCCTGTGCATATGGCCGCTTACACCTCTTTCTGTGGAACTTGTTTCCAGCTCAGCAGTGGCTCTGGGAGAGGAGCCAGGACTGACCTGTGATTGGGTAAATGTCTACATGGCAGCATTTGCACCACAGCAACCCGAGATCTTGGGTTGCTATGGTGCACATGTGGTTGTGTAACCTGGCCTTTAGTGTACTGCAGCAATTAGCAGACAGTACCCCCCACAAAAATCTGTCCTTTAGCCTCAGCACCTTACTTCCAAAATTGTTCCTTGGTCAGCCTCAGTTATTGCTAGCTAGGGTGTTAGCAAAGAAAAAAAAAGATATGACCCACCCTTCTTTTATACACAGATTGTACTTGCACGCATTGTTTCCTTTGAAGTCCTGGCTCTTACTGGCCAGGGTCATAGATGCAGGAATTGGGTTGGGTGGGGAAGAGAAGATACTATAGTAGTGCCATCAGTCCTACTACTCCCAAAAGGGGCTTAGCCTGGCCCTCTCAGTTTTTTTTTTTTACAATCATGTTAATGTATTTCTAGGCAGGGCTGTTCCTTTTATACAGTACTGTATAAAGTGTTACTTATTAATCACTTCCTTTGTGGCTTGTAGGGGGTCAGTGGAATTTTGGAAAGTGAAGGCCCTAGCATTGTTGATGTTGCAGGTCTGGGATCATGACCTGCTGAGTTATGGCATGGTGTTCAAACATTGCAAATCAAAAAAGCCCTCTGGCTACATCCTGGTGACTTTCCAGACTTGGTGGTCTTAGTAGCTTGTAAAAGAACTGACAGGCTCATTTCCCTGTAAATGGAAAATATCTATCATCAAACCCCTCCACAAATCTGGCTCTAGGGCCCTGTCCACACTGCACATGGTTGAGCGGTAACAGTTTTAAAACCGGTATGGTATGTACTGTTACCATCCATCCGCATTGACGTGGAACTGTTTCTTGAAATGGTCAGCTCCCATCCACACTGCTGCTCTTTTTTTGGAGCTCCATGCAAACCGAATCAAGGGGCTATCCCACAGTGCCTTGCAGGGCGTCCTCATACACACATACATAAAGCATAGAAATCAGTACAGTCACGCATCCGCACTGGTAAGAGAAATGTTATAGAAAATGAACCGTTTCAGATTCCGATCTAAAGACCAAATCTTGACAAGTCTAAAGAATGGTTTTAAAATTGCATGGTAAAGCATTACTAGTGTGGACATGATCTGTTTTTGGAGTTCACGGTAACAGTTCAAAGCACCGGTAACGGTTTATTATGTGCAGTGTGGACATGGCCTAGAACTGACGTAAGCCACTCCAGACCAATCTCCCTGCTAGCTCCCCTTTCCAGAATTCTTGAAAAAATCATACTCGAGCAAACCATGGAATTCCTATAACAATATAATTTTCTATCAGCCTCGCAACATGGCTTCAGGTCAGACCACGACACTGAGACTCACCAGCTACATTGACAAGGCCATCAATGAAGGTCTCTGCACTGGCACTGTTTTTGTAGACCTCACTAAGGCCTTCAATCTTGTTGATCACCACATACTCCTCCAAACTCTCTTATAACTCCACTTCTCTAAGGAAGTCATAATTTATTTCCAGAACTACCTCTGTGACAGATCCCATTCTACCATAATTGATGGTCGATACTCCAATATCCATCATATCAAATATGTCGTTCCACCAAGCTCCATTCTTGGCCCTCTGCTTTTCTCCCCAGCCATTAACTCCTTCCCCCTCCATCTGCACTCACATCAAACTAATTCTTTATGCTGATGATGCAGCTCTGTTCTGCAAAGACAGGTGTCCCACTACCCTCCTCAACAAACTATAGCATGATTTCAGTGACCTGCACTCCTGGTTCTCTACTCACTGTCTAGTCCTAAATGCCAAAAAGACAAAGTCCATGGTTCTCTCTTGCTCCAGGAAAACCACTGATTGTGATTTTACACTTGGGGCTAATGATGGCAACCCCATTGAGATAGTCAATGAATTTAAGTACCTAGGCATTGGCCTGGACTGAAACCTCTCCTATAAATACCACATTTATTTATTTGCTTTTGGTAACTGGGTGGGTGCACTAGGCATAAGAATGCCTATTTTCAGGCACGACCTGGGAGAAAACAGTTTGAAATACTTGAGCATACATGTGATGAAGCACATGAGATATGTAACACAGTTAGGAGGGAATCACATACAATCAAACTTAGGGTGTAGAGAAACATTGATTCGATATAACAATCAAACTTGGGCGTAGAGAAAATTGTTTGGTATAATGTAATCAAAATACAGTTTGGACAAGTGAAAACAAGATCAAAACAATGTGAGAAAATGGACGTTGCAAGAGAAAAGTATACATAGAACAATAAAATAAGTGCCAATTTGTGGTTAATGAAAACAGGGAGGAGAGGAAAGGGAGAGTGGTAGGAAGCAGAGGAAGAGGGTAAGGGATGAGAGAGAAACATGTAAGGAGGGTATTAAGAGAGGTGGAGAAGAGGTGTCCGAGAGGTAGATTACCTAGGGAAAACAGAGGGCAGGGAGAGAGGATGGCCTTCACCTAACTAATCAAAAAAAAAACCCACCAGCACCTGGGTATGCTTCGTAGAATTAAGCAGTTCCTCCTCCCTGAAACTCAAGCACTTGTAGCCAACATTTCTTCCTCTCTGTCCTTGACTATGGTTCTGTTATATGCTTCTGCACCTCATCCCTTAGGATGCTGAATAGGCTAAACACCACATCCCATTGCATCATTAGGTTCATCACTGGACTCCCCAAAAGCACCCATTGCTGCCACCACTAATAGGCTGCAAACTGGCTTTCCCTTGATGACAGAATAAACTCCAAAATCCTGACCATCTTCTATAAAGTTCTCCATGGCTTGCTCCCCAACAGCATCACCTCCTGCTTCCAGAGGCCAACTGAGACCCATACCACCAGATCCTTCTCCCATCTTTCCTTCCTTGTTCCATTCTTCCAAACCACCCATGGACTACACTCCCTGTCTTTCAAAGGTACCGGACTCTTCAACTGCCTCCCTTCCTCACTCGCCTATTGTGCCTCACTTGGTGCCTTCAAGCATAGCATCAAATGTTACCTCATTGGGAAGTCTTACTGTTCCTGTCTCTGGCCCTTCTCCTCTCACTTCCACTGTAAATTACTTCTCTAGTAATGCTTTCGTAAAGTACCTACTATCACTATTATTTATTACCTGTTACTTTGTTATAGCTCCTGCCTCATGTATGTATCTCCTTTAACTGGACGCTTGTGAAAATGGGCAGTACTGCTCACATGCCTTCCAGTATAAAAATTAAAAATAAATAAAAGAACTGAGATCAACTGCAGTTACCAAGATGGTATCCCGCAAAAGACGCGGTGTCATTTAAAACACCATTACTAATCTTATATTGTCTCTCTCTGTCGTGATGGGTTCACATGGCACTAAAGAGGAGGCCTAGCAATGGAGGAAAGATTTTAGATGCCGTATCAAAGGCCTCTTGCAAATCTAGGGGCAATGTCCACTGCACTAAACCTACAAATGGAGCTCCCATTAAGTGGTGGTGGCGGCAAGGGAAGGGCTTATTAAAGGGATGCACACCCTGTATATGGTGCTTCTTCCAGTTGGGGGGGGGGGTGTCAAACTAAGCATAGGGAGCTTCTGTCAGTCGAGGGAAAGTTATTCCATTAATTACACACTTTGTTGTAAACAACTGAGGGAGAAACTTAGTGAGGTGGTTACCCTTACAGTACATCCTGATCAAGAGTGGTGATGTGATAGATGATGTGTATTCTGATCCAGGCATTATGGAAACTATCCCTTGGGTTAAGCTACGGATTTCACGGGGTATGGAGAAGAGGCTCATGGCTTCAGATTTTTTTTCCCAGCAGAAGTGCAATAATTCCAAAGGTGAAAAAGAAGCACTTCCAATTTTTTTTGGGGGGGGGGGAGGTAACAAGTCCCACATTTTTAAGTGGTATAATAAAACCAAATTAACTGCAGCATTTTGGAAGTGTTTCTCAGAATTTTCTTAAATTACTTTAAATCATGTTAACTGAAGCCCTGGAGAGAGGAGCACCTCAGTAAACTTTGTCTGCCGAGACTGATGAATGGGCATGGTCAGTGAAGGTGTAAACTGGACGTGCAGTGAGAAGAATCTGGAAGAAGGTGAAGAGGGTTTCTTCAGTGCCATCATACTTGCTAAGCCAATTTCTCCTGTTCTGTACAGTATGCTGACACTAATTATTTTCTGTTTCATCATCCCCTCAGTCTTGGATATTAAGGTAATTTGTATGAAAACAAAATCCTTTTACCTTCCACATAATCTGTTCTTGGTGCATGTCTGCAAAGGAAGTTATTCAGTTTATGACATCACAATATGTTTGTTTAGTTTTTGATGACCTGGAAAGGGAGGGATAGACAATATATTACTGCCTATTTTCAGCCTTGTCCTTTTGGGGAGAGGGGAGATACAGAAGGAAACCAAGTGAAATTGAACCAGATTAAGCATTTGTGGTATTTTGTAGTAAATGGGGGAAATTTGGCCAGGTCACAGGGAAAATTTCCCCTTCTCTTTTTGAGAAGTCCCATAGGATTTTTAACATCCACCTGAACAGCCACCAGAACAGGCAGCAGGCAGATGGGGCCTCGGTTTAATGTCTCATCTGAAAGCTGAAGCCATGAAAATTACTTTGAAGTCAAAAGCAGAAATTATGACTTCCCTGAATTTCATTTTAAAAGTCTGACAAAGTGTGGTGGGTCTGGCAGGGTGTCAGACCCCACAAGAAAAAAAAAATGATTTGTTTGGGGGGGGGCAGTCTCAAGCCAGGACCCTCACTTTATGTTTGTTACCCTTACACTGTCCTCAAGAGGGCAGTATGGAGAGGTATGGTGTACAGTCAGTTTAATTTATTTTAACCTTTTTAAGTTCAGTTCAGCCTCCACATGGTCCCTCAGTGTCCTACAGAATCCTTTTTGCATGATATTTACACGTTATATGAAAAATGGATTAAGGGAGAAACTGCAATAGATGTCTATCCTTCTTTCTGTAATTGTGACCCATATGGGCCTGGCAGTTTTGGGTGCACTTGTTGCCTTGCAGCTGGAAGGCACCCTGAGCTGAGAACAGCTCATTTCCTGATGTGTCCTGAAGGGTTGGGAGCACAACATTTAATTGCAATAAACAGTGCCCAGTTATGCAATGAGAAAATGTTTATACAATTACAGTCCAGTGCACATACAATAAAACAAGTAACATGTCCAGCGAGAGCGTAAATATATAAGAAATGACAAGGTGCACCTTGCGCATGACCAGAGTAGCCTTCTACATGAGCAGTGGCAGGTCTAGTCCAAGGTACAAAGATAGTTCATAACATAGTGACACAGTATAGAGAAGGGATTTGTAGTCTATTTTGTCTATCTCTCCTACTGCACAGCAGTGGCTATACCCAATATGAATATAGACAGAATCTGGAATGTTAACCCAACTTATACTGTGTAGCCCTCAATGCCATTCTCCCTCAGGAATCTGTCTAGTCCAGTGTTGCCCCTACTCATGCTGCGTAACCTTCAATGCCATTCTCACTCGTGAATTTGTCTAGTCCTGTGTTACCCCCAACTCCTGCTGCATAACCCTCAGTGCCATTCTCCCTCCGGAATCTGTCTAGTCTTGTGTTACCCCTACTTATGCTATGAAATCCTCAATGCCATTCTCCCTCAGGAATCTATTTCTGTATTACTCCAACTCACGCTATGTAACCCTTAATGCCATTCTCCCTCAGAAATCTGTCTAGTCCTGTGTTACCACTACTCATGCTGTGTAACCCTCAATGCCATTCTCCCCCAGGAATCTGTCTAGTCCTGTGTTACCTACCCCTATGTATGCTATGTAACCCTCAATGCCATTCTTCCTCAGGAATCTGTCTAGTCCTGTGTTACTACTACTCGTGCTGCATAACCCTCAATTCCATTCTCCCCCAGGAATCTATCTAGTCCTGTGTTACCTACCCCTATGTATGCTATGTAACCCTCAATGCCATTCTTCCTCAGGAATCTGTCTAGTCCTGTGTTACCCCTACTCATGCTGTGTAACCCTCATTGCCATTCTCCCTTAGGAATCTGTCTAATCCTGTTAGGGCAGACTTGAGAGACCTTCAGTCTCCTTCTGTTATCAAATACTATGTCTCTATGAAATCTGTTCACCAGAAGAAAAGCTACAATTCTGAAATTTGGACTGTCTGCACAATGGGAAAAATCACACCATTTTACTGAACCTGACATTTTATACCAGAGCACCAAATTTACATAATATGCGTTTTGCTGCATATTATTTCCAGTACCATTTTTAATATGTTTTCTTTATCTTGCAATATATTTAGTTTTCTTTTAATCTGAATGATTATACACATAATAAAAGATAGACAGTTGAATCACAGTAAAATGTAGAAATCAGACTAGCAATCACTGGTGCTCTTCTGGCATTTCAAATCTTGAAAATGGAATTTGATTACTTCAATCGCTGTAAACTAATGGACCTTGCAGTGATGTCCTCTACTTCTTATCCTTCAAATTTCAAACATCTGTGTATACTCCACTCCACCTGTTCCCTTTATTATTCAGAATGTTGTTTTTTTTTTGTATATAAACATTTTTATTGAAATCGTGCATCACATATCAACAATGTAATAGGTTTATTATTCAGAATAATGTGATCATAAAGACAGGATTTTCAGCACAAAAGCAAGAGTTTCCCTGGAAGGGTATTGACAATAATGTCAAGTTTCGAACAACTACACAATCACACATACCTCTGTAATGCAAAGAATCACGGGGAGTATATGAAAATCACCATGACAGAACGAAGGCTGGCTCAGTTTTAAGCAGGACTGAATGGTGTTAAAATGCCCTGCAAACGACTGTGATCTTCAAGTCCTCTCTCTCTCTGTCTTCACTTGTCTAGCTTGAATGGTTTTGAGTATGCCCATTGAGCGTTTGATAGTGCATGTGAGTATGGTATTATTTTAAAAGATTATTGAGATGAATATTAAAAAATAGACATGAACTTTAAGCTGAATTGTGTATAAATGTTTGTTTTTCACAGTGTCCTTTGTGCCATCAGTGGCTTAGTTGAAACAAAAAGTTGTTGTGCTTTTTGTATAATACAAGGTTGGAGCTATACAAAGTGCTTTCAGCCACCTGCCCAGTTGTCGGCTTCATTCATAAATAAAGTCCCAACACAAATTTAATTTTTTGTACCCCATATTTCTACCACTGGGAATTCCAGCTTACGCTTCCCAGTTCTACTGTTCCATATTACTATCATCTCAAGCCCACCTCCCCCAGTTCTCATCCATAAACTTAATTCTTGCAACAGAACACTACATTTTAGGTATTTTGCCTCATGTGCTTACTGTGCAGTTCCCATTCTCCCCCTTTTAGGTTGCTGCCAAACTGAACAACTGGAATTTAGAACTACTTACCTAAGGCATCGGTACAGTTGCCACCCCAGCAGGCTGTATTTGGTTTTGTACACACCTTACCTGCTGAACCTCTGCACACGATGGCCCTTTTTATTCTATATGTGGGTGTGGCCTCACACCTCCGCACACACAGAGGAGCCCCTATATCTTCCAATATGCCCAGCGCCCTGGAGTATGTTTTTGCACTTAAAAATGTGCTACTAAGCATTTTGGTTTTGAAAACGCAGCACTGTGTATACGTATGTATAAGCATAGCAGATGACCTGGTTCCTCCAGTCAGAGAACAGCATTTATGGTGGACATTTTGACCCAGTTTATGAAGGTTTTTATCCCCACATTTGTTTCCCCTATCTGGCATTGGTGACCTCTCACTTGCGACGCAATGCCAGAGCATACCCTCATCTGTCACACTGATGGCCTTCAGTGCTTTTTTCAGTCTCTACTATGCCCTCTCGCACGGTGTCATGGACATCACAAGAACTACGTCATATCTATGGAGGAAGCTTAGCTCCTTGGCCCATCTGAAAAGTTACTGATGCAACATTTCCCTCCCCAGCCTGAGAAGCATTGCCATCAGTAGTCCCTGCCACCCCCCACGATCCTAAGCCTGCAGTCTGGGAAGCTCAGGCTCCCTTTCAGTCACAGGTTTGCTGAAAGGTAGTCTCCGTGTACTACTGCTGGGCTGTTAGGATGGCCTGCACTATGGCCCCTTCCAGCCACGTTTAATCTGATGTAGAATAGAGGCTGATTTCCTGTTTTGCATTGTTAAGGTCACTTGCATCATTAGCCACTAACTACAAAATAAATACCATTTATAGCTCTCCTGTGAAAGGAGCTGGTTTACTGTGAGACCATAAGACTACTTGGTTGCTAAATAAATTCAAAGTACCTAGATTTGGTTCATATCTACATTTGGACAGCTTCCACTGAGCATGCTGAAATCACTAGCTCCTCCCTTCATCCATGGTGTCATACTTCCACTCCACCTCAGTTGTCAGATCTTTTCTGCCACTGGAATAAACAGGTCTCCTTCCCTCCCTGCACCAGCTAGTGATAGAGGATTCTAGAGTTTTCAAACTTTTTTGCAATTTATTTAATCTAAAAATTTTTTTGTTTTTTGACTTAGTGGTCTCTTCCTGTCTTCCATTTCCTGCTTCATCAAAGATCACTGCAATGGAATGCTAGAAACCTGTGTTCCTGAGATGCCTGTTATGCAGGCAGAAAACGTATGTAACCAATGGACATGATGCATGTATCCATTGATGTCTGCAGCATAATGTGAGAGACTGTACGTGGTGCCAGGTCATGCAACCATCTTTGCCCAATGAGCGCAGGGTACACTTGCTCCAAGGCAGACCTCAGGAAAGGAAGGCTTCTTGGCCGTTGCTTTAGCAGCACAGTTACAAGCCACAGAGAAGGCAAGGGTGGCCGCTCAAGCATCCTCAGTGTTTGAGTTTCTTCCTACCGAAGAACTGACCATTGAGCCAGTTACACTTCGGAACCACCAGGAGTTTAGGACATTTTTTTTTTCTCTCACTTCAGTCTTTCAACAACAACAGCCCCCCTCCCCATACCATCAGAAGAACAAAAAGTGTCACCATCGCCAGCTGAAGAGGTAGAAACATTCCTTATTTCCTGGTCATTTAGTTGCCTGTAATGCTTGACCTTGGTCAATTCATTCCAGTTGAGGAACCAGTCATGTCTTTAGTGGAAACCCCACAAAGGTGGCCAACCGAGATATCAAGGTTGACAAATCCAAAGAGGTCCCAGTCAAACCTGTCGGCTACAAATCAGGGGAGGACAAAACTTCATCTCTCACCAGGATGCTGGTGTTGCAAGAGGCTCCTTCACAGGATAGGTCAAGTTTTCAGACCTTCTCCAGTGCAACCACCACTGGCCCCCATGACGACAGTTCAGCCAAGTGGGTGTAGATGGTGCCTCCACCTGCAGGCCCAAAGTTCATTTCATGATTGATGCCTAGGATCAAGGTCCCACTCTCAACCTCAGCACTGACAATGTCAGTGCAATCGATGGTCACTGTCATGCACATTCTCTTGTTATCCGGTGACCAACACTGACATCAAGCCTGTCACAAGTGGAAGAATGTGGCCTGGCAACAGTAGAAAATAAGGGGCATTTGCCTAGGGTCAAGATCAACCAATGCTCCCGGTCAGACAATCCCTACCATAGGTGCCTCTCATGATGCTGCAAGTAGCAACCAGAAGTTATACTGTCTGCAGTACTGCAGCAGCATATTAGAATGGAGTCACCACTGCAGCCACATGAGGGCACCCAACTGCAGGACTCGAGATCTGAGTATGGACTTCCAAGGCTTTTGTCTGTTTTTGTCTCCCCATCATAGCATGTTGTCCACACTTCCAAATTGAAACAAGAACCTCTCTTTCAGGACTCGGACTTGGAGGCCTCCTAAATGTAATTTTCCCTGTGTTGACAGCAGGTTTATTCTCCAGACAGCCACTCCACACCGGGAGTCTTGACTTCCTTCTCTGCCTTACTGCTGACAGCATATGTCTGCATCCCTGAACATTCCCTTGGAGGGAGTCTAGAAGCAGGAGCCATATCCCCTTATGGATATCCTGGAACAGGATTCCATACCAGAGGTAGCATTTCTGGTCACCCAGGCCATGCTGGGCCCAGCACTCAGTATTTGGCAGCATCCGGCTTCATGCCAGACACCTCCACATGTATAGACCACGAGTATGTGGTCTCTGTGGGTGGTTATCTGACAGTGTAAGAGGTTCAGACAAGCTGACAGACAAGGAGTCCAAGAAACAGAACTTCTTTGTCTGAAAGGAATATACCGCTACCTCCTGGTATCTGGCAGGCTGCTATGCAGCTTTGATAGTACAGTTCAGCCAAGAGCTGTTCAATAAGCTCACTAATGTTATTCCTCTGCCTCCTGCAGGAAGTTTGAGGCTTGCATTCTCTGAGACCTGGGCTTGTCTCGCTGCTTGGAGCAACAGTTGCAAGTGGCACTGGGCTGTGTTAATAGCTTGGCTTGTGCAGTGGCAGCAGTAGTGTCCATGCATTGACAGACTTAGATGTGGAACTCCCTGTTCACTGCAGATACCCAGCATAAGCTGGCAGATTTACCTTTTATGGGCACTGATCTCTTTGTCCCAGGGATTGAGGACCATCTTAGTCACATTGAAAGACCAGAGGCAGTATTGTGCAGTGGTTTAAGGCTTTGAGCTGCAAACCTGGAGACCTGGGTTTCAATCCCATAGCCCCCACTTGTATACTGTGTGACCCTGAGCAAGTCACTTAACTTTCTTGTGCTCCCAGATCACACCTGTAAACAAGCTTCAGCTTGGTGTGTCTCTCCTGGTTAAAAAAAAAAAAAAAAAAAGTGTCACCCTGAGCTCTGTGACTTTGACAGAGCAACCCAAGCAGTAGTCCAGGTGTAAACAGCAGGGGTCCTTTAGGTGTTCCTTTTGAGGGACTGAACAGCAGCAGAGGCAGCAGTATCTGCCAACCAAATCAACCAACAGGTCCATAAATCAAGGTCAAGAAGAGGGGGGTATGGTGTGAAGGCCAGTCCTTTGGGGACTCTCGCAAAGGTCAGAAATGACAAGCTGAGAGGTGTCATCCCTTCGCCGTCGTAGTCCCTGCTACAGATCCAGGTCAGGGGCAGGCTATCCCACTTTCTTCCACTGTGATCCGCTATCACATCAGACAAGTGAGTCCTGGAAGTTGTGGGATTGGGACTGTCTCTGTAATTTGAGAATTCAAAATGCTGACCCGGACCATGCTAGCTAGCTAGCACTTGAGAAGGTTCCCACAGACTTTTAAAGGAAGGCCAAAAGCCAGTAAATGCCATGCTTAAATCATTTAATGGCGAGCCAAAGCATCAAAGAAGATGTCTGAAGGTGCAGCACCAGAATTTGAGATGCTTCCTCTGTGTTGACCCAGAGCACCATTGGAGTCTGTACAGCAAAGTCACTCAGTTCGTAGAATGAGATGCCATTGAACTGGTCCTGGGCAGCTTAGCATTGCTGGAGTTCATGTCTCCGTACTTTCTGGTATTGACTGAAAATTGTTGTGATCTCATTTGCCACACAAGCACCTCTAAACATGTTCAGAGCTTCAGTCTGCAGAGAAGGTACCACCCAAAATATTTTCCCCCGTACAACACTTGTATAAGCATGTTTTTATTTTCTTGTACAACTAATGTGAAATCTCCCCCTCTGGTTTGAAATCTCAGTAAATGCTCCCACACAACTGTACTGAGAGAGCTTGACCTTGAGTCACAGTGGCTTGAGCTGAGATGGCATTTAAATAAAGTTCATGAATTAGAAATACATGCTCTTTTTCTAGTGTGTGTATGTGTGTGTATATTAACACATGCAAGACTGTGTGCTACTGGATCTAGCTATTGTATGTAGCTAAGTACACCCACTGCCCCCTTAAACCAACAATCAGTTACTCATTTTTCCCTTTTTGAATTTTAAATGGCCATAATTTACTGTTTTCTGGGGCAAGGGATACCCCCTTGGCCGAACTGCTTCGCCATTACAGTTGTTCTGGATTGTGTGTTGGGGTGGACTTGGTGGATAGGTAACTTGTGTATTTGTGCCATTTGTGTGTGTTGAACCATTTGCATGGGTGTGAAGAGGTGTTGTGTGTGTGTGTGTGTGTGTGTGTATATATATATATATATATATATATATATATATATATATGTGTGTGTATATGTATGTATATATATATTTTTATATAGGAGGGCAGATTTTGTTTGGAGTGGATGCGAGTGTGTGAGGGAAGCATAAGTATGTGTGGAGGGATAGCAGTGCATGTAAGGCGAGAGAGAGAGAGAGAGAGTGTGTGTGTGTATACAGTATATGCATATAAGGTGAGAGAGTGTGTGTGTGTGTTTGGGGGTGCATGTAAGGAGAGTGTGTGTGTGTGTGTGTGTGTGTGTGTGTGTGTGTGTGTGTGTGTGTTGCAAGGTGGTCTGTGCGTTGGGTGGCAAAGGTTCTCTTACAGTACAAAGACTTACCTGCAGTACATTCTTTGCTTTGGCCACTCTCATGAACCTGTTCTTCCATGTTCTTTCAGTACCTCTGTACATCATAACAGGATATCCTGGCTCAGGTGGAACTCCTAGTACAAAACCATGAAGCATAACAATCACAGCCTCCAGCATATCCTCCACTCTGGATGTTAAACACAGCAGAAGGAGACTGGGGACAGAGCTCTCCTGTTCACAGTGATGGGAGTTCTGAATACAGTGGAATATGAATGCATGCATATCATATAACAGCAGTACCACACCAAGACTAAGTATTGCTTACATCTTGTTTATTGACACATACTGTTTGTTTTATTGCATGCCAAGGATGGCATGACTGAAGCTGGAGTTTGCAAAAGGCCCCCAGCAAGCCTGTTATCTGTTTCAGTTCTCCAATTAGGATACATCGTGATCTCCTGGTTACATCACCAGCTTGTGAACCAGGTGATCACAAGTTCAAACCCTACCAGAGGGAAATACTCATTGTGACCTTGAGCAAAACACCCTCCAAGGTAGCATATCAGAGAGTTTATTTTGGGAGAAGAACCATGTTTAGGATCTGTGTGACCTTGAGCAAGTTACTTAACCTCCCAGTGCTCTACAACTTCTGAGGGAACATACCAGAGAGGTATTTTGGGAGAAGAACCATTTAGGATCTGTGTGACCTTGAGCAAGTCACTTAACTTCCAAGTGCTCCCATCCACCCAGCTGCAGAAATGGGTAGAAACAGGACCCCACTGATTTTGTATATCACATGGGTTATTCTGGGTAAAAAAAGTATTAGAAAAAATAATTCTACTTCACAGAGGCTAAGATGATAATTCCAGCACAAGTGTTTAGTGAGGAAGGGTTGAGCATGTCAATACAGTGGGCGACAACCACTGTGCATTAAAGCTGGGTGCACCAAGGACTGTGCACCATATTCTGAAAGAAAAGCAGTCTCTGTGACAAAGTCCCCCAAACTGACTCAAGAGGTCTGCTGTGTCAAAACTATGATGCATGAAGGGAGAGTGACGCAACTTGAGGTGCAGCTGCGTGGGGCAAGGATGCCCCAAGGTGAGCCACAAAGATGATGCAGGGTGAATGATTCAAGCTAGGGCATTCCGATGATGCAGGGGGCAGGTGTGTAAAAGAGGATTGAGGCATGAAGCGAGAATGACACAAATGGCCTCAAAAAGATGATGCAGCAGGTGAGAACTGATGCAAGCTGCATCCAAACAAAATGCTGCATGGGGCGAGAAATTACTCAGGCTAAGTCAAAACATGCGGCAGCTGAAACGATCATTACAGTAGCATGTGCATCCCCTAAAATGCTTGACGCTAGTCCTGCAGGAGACTATGGCCTCTATAATCAAATCTCTGTGGGATACACTCTCTTCATTTATGTGTGCCACTGCTGGTTAGACCAACTCCACCTTTGTCTAAAGGATGCATGCTATCATTCATGCAGTGTCAGGGGTCTCTATCTTTGAGAATCAAAAAAAAAAAGGGGACATTGCGTCAGTTTTGAGATGCAAGCCCCATTGCGACATAGCACACCCAATTTTTTTTTATGTTAGCTTGGCGCAAGCCACTTTAGCAGTAGCGGTCCTGCGTTTGACTCAAAGTGCATTATAGAATCAGAGTTGATGCAAACTTTGATGCAAGTCGCAACTTGCGTCAAATATTTTTGACACAAGCACCATGCATTATTCCTGACCCTTTGAGAATCCTGCCCAGTATATGTATTTTAGTTAGTGCTCCAGTGCAGGCCACAAGGGCATCCCCCTGCCAGTTCTTGCAAGGTATGTGTGGTGTGTGGTCTAGTGGCTGCAGCATGGTACACAACCATGGGAAACCAGGTCTGAATCCCACCACAGCAACCAGCACACCTCCTATGTGCTTTTGTCCCTTTCACCTGTAAAACTGCACAGAAACAGAACCCAGTAAAAGATCTCTTCGGGCATGTGCTTGCTTTTGTCACCTACAGTCTTCACACTGAACACCTGAACAAGATAATTTCAAATCTCAATCCTTTTCTCCAAGAAGAAAGACTATGGGTTGTTCTTCAACAACCCTCACTTTTAGCATACAGGTAACCCCACAACTTAGAAACATAGACAGTGATGGCAGAAAAAGATGACTGGTTGATCCAGAATGCCCATAAACCCTAACAAAACCACACCCTATTGTCCATATAGGGTTCTAACCCACAGTATCCACCCCCATGCTCCCCACCCTGCTGCCATTATTCTGAGCAACCACTAAGCTCTTCGCTCTGTCCCAGCCATGTCTGAAACTATTTATAGATTTGGCTCCCATCACATCAGCTGGCAAGTTGTTCCACGGCTCCATCACCCTTTCTGTAAAATAAAACTTTCTCACTTCCCCCTTGAATCTCGCCCCCATCAGATTCCACTTGTGCAACCATGTTCTTAATCTGCTACTTTTTTAAAACAGTTCCTCACAGGTTACCTTGTTTATTCCTTTCAGGAACTTGAAGGTCTCTGTCATTTCTCACCTCTCTCGTCTGGTCTCCAGTGAGTACATATTTAGTGCCTTGAGCTGATCCTCGTAAGATCTGCCCTGCAGGTCCCGAATCATTTGGTCACCCTATGTGACCCTGTGTTGCACTGTCTCCAGCCTCTACTCATCTTTCCTTAGGTGAGGACTCCAGAAATGGGCACAGTTACCCAGCAGCTTGAGACCGTTTATTGTCCAGACCAAAATGCCGATAGACAAGAATGAATTGGACATTGTGCCTCAACACAAACAGTGCCAAACATGTTCACACCAACACAAACCATGCCAAACATGCTCACACCAACACAAACCATGCCAAACATGCTCACACCAACACAAGCAGTGCCAAACATGCTCACACCAACACAAGTGGTGCCAAACATGCTCACACCAACATAAACGGTGCCAAACATACTCACACCAACACAAACGGTGCCAAACATGTTCACACCAACACAAACCATGTCAAACATGCTCACACCAACACAAACGGTGCCAAACATGCTCACACCAACACAAACGGTGCCAAACATGCTCACACCAACACAAACGGTGCCAAACATGCTCACACCAACACAAACAGTGCCAAACATACTCACACCAACACAAACGGTGCCAAACATGCTTACACCAACACAATAGATGTAAGTCCCATTCCCTGCAAGAAATTACAACAGAATCCAGGGAGCCATCATTCAGCTGTTGCTCCTCTCCACCAATGTTGAATCTCTTAGCATGTGCTCCAAATTCCCTAACACAAATCTTTGGCTAAAATGAGGCACTTAAAAAAGAATGAATCTAAATCACTATGGCATCATACACCAAGTCGTAATCACACCAGTGGGTGAGCAGTCCTCCAGCTCAGGACAAATGTTGGAAGACATGAGTGCAGGGGTCCTTAAGGGAGTCTTTAAATCACAGACAGACTGAAGAGTCTGGGGATGTAAGTTCACAAATACCTTTAGTGCACTAGACTCTGGTCTCAGCAATATTACTTTTTTTTTTTCTCTTTTTTTTATCCTCCTGTGGAGCCTGGCAGGCAGCTGTGGTCCCTCCCTCTAAGGGAAATCAGTCTCCAGCCACACCGTTCCCCCATCTGACACCCCCTAAATCCCCCATGGGTTTTCCCTCCTTGGAAGTGCCGAGGCGAAGGGGCGCCGGCTTTCCCCCAGCCTGGAGTGAAATCCAGACATTAGGGTCCAGAACGGGGCAGTGGTGCGGCCATCATGGAGCCTGCCAGCTCCTTTTTCCTCCAGGTTTACTACCACCCCCCCTCTTCCCACCTATGGAGTACATCGGCGATGTGCCTCCTGGCTCGCATCTCCCGCTGGCTGACACCAGAGGGCATTCGACAAGCGAGATGGCAAACCCTTCCTCCCGGAGAGAGAGAGAGCAGTCCTCTGGATGCTCAATCCTCTCTCTCTCCCCCCTGCTGACCACCAGCAGCCCAGGCTCATTCCTGAACCTGAGTCACTGGTGCAGCACGAGGTGTAGTGACCAGCGCCTCAACCTCCAGCACCACCAGGCCGGCCCATTACTTTTTACTTTTTGAAGAGTTTTTCTTTTTTTATGTGCTCATTGTATGGCTTTCTACTTAATAGTATTGGGTGTGGTGTAAAAAGCTGTGCTATATCTGGAAGCATGACATATCTAGTCCTGTTTCTCCCACTACATCATCAGTATGTACTCTCACTCACTCACTGTTACATCACAAGCCCTGCTGCCTGATTGGTAACATGTGTCACAAATTACCAATTAAGCAGCAGGAAATTGACTCTTCTTGGTTACCAGTGATGTCCCAGTCAATGAGGTCACAATGCTGATGATGTATGGGGAGGAACAGAACATCTTACTTCGAGAGGGCTCTTGCAGTAGGTAATTACATATAGGACTGACGCTGGCAGGATCCCACGGAAAAATTTCTAGCTAGCAGTCCCTGGTGAGGGACCGCCCCCATGTCAGATGACTGGCGTCAGGAGACGTCAGTATAAAGGGGCAGTCCCAGACGCCCGCCTTCCAGTTCTTTCCCGCTGTAAGCTCATGCAGCACCTCCCGGAAAAGTTTGTGCTTCGTCAGCCCTACCTTCATCATTTTTTTACCAAAAAATCTTTATTTTTACGACTAACCTCAGTACTAGCGTCGGTGTATATTGTCCCCTACACCTTCCAAGCACAAGAATAAGTGTGATTCGTGTGGGGCCCAACTACCACACAAGGATGGCCACTCCCTGTGCCTGTTCTGCTTAGGCCCCGATCACCCAGTCGAGAAGTGCCAGCACTGCCTCAGTTTCAACGTGGCTACCTGGAAAAGGCAGCAGCAATCCCTGGAAGCCCATATTCTAAAGAAGAAAATGAATTATATGGAGAAGGAGCTCAAAAAACTGAGGCAGGTGTCCACTTCCCCACGAAGGCCATCGGAAGAAGAAGGAGAAGAAAAGGCAGCGGGACAAGGGCTCCTCCACCGTGTCTCCCTCGGGAGTCGCTGGGACGCAGGTAACATCCCCTCTGGGGGATCACTTCTCGACGGCTACCTCGGAGGTTTCTGAGAGGGTGTCGGCCTGCCCGTCTGGCTCGCGCTCAGGCCTTGCGGGTGCCTCCGGGCAGTTGGAGGCCTCTGCCCCTGGTTTGGCCGCAGGCTCGTAGCCTACCACTGTGGGTGACTCCGGTAAGCCGGGCATCGGCTCCTCTGACATCCGCCCAGAGAGGGCCGGTAAGGCGTCTGACCCTCCGGGGTGACGCGCGACCTCCTCTCCACTGGACCAGGCCGATCACGCTACTTGGCCTGCCTCCAGTGATGGCTCTCGTAAGTCGGTCGTTGGCTCCTCCGGCACCCACCGAGAGCTCGCCACTAAGCCTCATGTCAGCTCGTCCGACATCCGGACGGTGAAGGAACCAACGATGGACCCCCAACGTCCGTTGTACCCAGTTCCCCGCAGCCTTCACTGCCATCTGGGGAACCAGAGTCTCCCTAGCCCGACCCCGGGGACTTTTTCCCTTCTGTCCCTGGGCGAGGCTGGGGATCTTTTGCCTCCATCAGTCCTTCCTCCACCTGGAGCGCCAACCTGATGTCGGCTTCCCGGACGCCAGCTCCAACGCTGGCCCCTCCGACATCAGTACCTCTGGTGCCAGGGCTTCCACCATCGGTCCTGATGTCGGCCTTACCAACTCCGGGAGATATTCTGCTCCCATTGGGCCCTCTGCCCTCCAGGCTCTCCACTATGGACCCACCCGTGAGGTCCGGGCCGCCTGTTTTGGCAGCCCCCCCTCGGCTCCCGGGTATCCTCCGTCCTATTCGACGCCGGTGTACCGGGGACCACCGTATCCGGGGCCACAGTACCCAACGCCAGGCTTCCCAATGCCACAGTACTTGATGCCACAATACCCGACGCCGGGCTACCTGCAGTCAGATTTTGGATACACTCCATACGGTTATAACCTGTATCCTTATCCCCCGCCTCTTCCTCCTCCACAGCACTCGTGGCCGCTGGTGGACCTGCAGGAGACTCTGGCCTCTTGGTGGGCTGAGGCCAGGGCTCAGCTCACCAAAGAGGTTGAGAGCTGCCTTCCGGCGATGGTGCCATCCCAGGTTCCCATACGCCAGAGGCAGCACACTCCCTCACCACCTCCGGACTCCAGGGTTCTTCCATCTGGATCCAGAGAAGGGCAGGACATGCTTCCCCAAGGACTTCCCAAGGGGTCCGTTCCTCTCCCGGGTTGGGAAAGGGAGTCTTTCTCTTCTTCATCCTCCTCTTCACTCTCAGACTCCTCGGACTTTTCTGACGGCTGCTCCAAGAGAGATGATGAGCCTCGCTCTCCGTCGAAGCCCAGGCCAAGGACTCCTCCGAAGTCTCCTCCGGAGGATCCTTCTTTTATGGAGTTGCTTAGGAAAATCCAGGAGGTTCATCAGTGTCACTCCTTGGAACCAGATCCTCAGTGTTTGAAACTCGCTGAACATCTGGATCTGCCCGTGACAGCTCCTACCTTGGTGCCACCCTGGATAGAGCCTCACGCCGACCTTGTTACCACAATATGGAAACAGCCGTCGGCCTTAGCCCCACTTCCTAGGAAGTCAAACCAGCTATATCAGGCCCCAGAGGGTGTTGATTTCCTGGATTCTCACCCTCGTGCCGACTCGGTTGTGATTAGCACTGCTCACGGCCGGTCGGCGAACCCTAAACATCTTAGCTCGTTTCCTCCTGATAAGGAATCTTGCCTTCTGGACCAGTATGGGAGAAAGATCTGCACTTCCTCCACACTGGGAATCAGGGCCCTGAACTATGTCGGCCACATGGGGGACTACCAGAAGGCCATCCTTACTCAAACTGGACTCCTTGCCTGACTCCCAAGTCAAGCAGGAGTTGGCTGATCTTGTCTGCTCTGCTCATTTGGCCAGTCGACACATGCTACTTGCGACATACGATGCAGTGGACACTGCTGGGCGGAGCTCAGCTTTCGCTGTAGGCCTACAGCATCATGCTTGGCTCCGCGTGTCAGGTTTGGTCCCGGAGGTGCAATCTGCTATCCAGGAAGCACCCTTCCAGGGGTCGGTGCTTTCCGGGGGTGATGTCAAGGACATCATCACCGATTTGCAAGAGAAGGGTATGGCTCTGAAGTCAGTTGATTCCATGTACCATCCCCATCAGCAGCAGTGCCATCCCTTTAGCAGACGGAATCGGCCAAAGGCGAAACCCCAGGGAAGGCGGGCCACAAAACGCCGGGCCCCTGCAGCTGCCAAGCCCCTGCCCAAAAAAGCAGCAGGTGCTTCAGCTGCGGCGCTGCCCCACACCACCTGTCTCCTTCCCTCTCCCACTGCCTCCAGACTCCCCGGAGGAACCGGTAGGAGGGAGGTTTTCCCTTCACCTTCCGGGATGGGAGAGGATAACCACAGATTCTTGGGTGCTCCAGCTCATAGCAGAAGGACACTCCATAGAGTTTCTTCAGAAACCACCCCGCCACCCCCCTCTGAAATCGTTGTATTCATGGGAACATCTTCTCTTGGTCCAGGAGGAAATCTCGGCCCTTCTGCTGAAGCAAGCGATAGAGCCTGTCCCCCTTCATCTGCAAGAGACGGGTTACTATTCCCATTTCTTTCTGGTCCCAAAGAAGACAGGAGATCTCAGACCAATTTTGGATCTCAGTTCCCTGAATCTTTACGTAGAGTACAAAAGGTTCAGGATGCTCTCTTTGCAGAGCCTTCTGCCCCTCCTCTGGCTGGGTCAATGGCTTTGTGCTCTGGATATGCAGGATGCTTATCTGCCCATTCCCATTTGCCCATCTCATCGCAAATATCTTCATTTTGCATTCCAGGGGGACCACTACCAGTTCAAGGTGCTCCTGTTTGGTCTATCCTCGGCCACCTGAGTATTTACCAAATGCCTGGCAGTGGTGGCAGCCCACCTGCATACCAATGGAGTGCAGGTTTTCCCGTACCTGGACGACTGGCTCCTGGAGGCCTCGCCCAGGGAGGAATTCCTGCATTTCCTCTTCCTTATCCAGCAGGTTTTTGCCTGTCTGGGTATTACCATCAACCATTCCAAGTCTCATCTGGACCCATCCCAGAGGCTACAGTTTATTGGGGTGATCCTCGATACGACCATGGACAAGGCCTTCCTTCCTCCGGACAGGGCGGTCACCCTTCAGACCCAAATAAGTCTGTTGTCTGACTGCAGGATGGTCCCTGCGAGGTCGGTCCTTCGCCTTCTTGGGCTCATGGCAGCTGCTATTCCGACGGTACCTCGTGCTCAACTCCACATGAAGATTTCTCAGTGGACTCTACGCTCTCAGTGGGATCAGCTAGTGGACGACCTAGATCACTTAGTTCTGATCTCCTCGTTGATGATGCGAGACTTGCAATGGTGGATGGTTCGAGAGAACCTGTTTCAGGGAGTTCCTTTCTTTCATCCTCCCCCCTCCCAGACTCTAACCACAGATGCCTCAGGCAAAGGTTGGGGAGCCCATCTAGGCCTTCATCGGACCCAGGGCTCCTGGTCCAAACTAGAACAAGCTCTCCATATCAATGTGCTCGAGCTTCGGGCAGTGTTGTATGCTCTCCAAGCTCTTCACCAATACATCCTTCCCGGCCACCTAGCTGTTCAGACGGACAACATGTGCGTGGTGTGGTATATCAACAAGCAGGGAGGGACTCAGTTCTACCCTCTATGCAGGGAGGCAATGAGGGCTTGGGATTGGGCAACACAACACAACCTTCACCTCCTAGCGATTCACGTTCCGGGAGTCGACAACATCCTGGCAGACAAGCTAAGTCGCTCTTCTGCTCTGACTTATGAGTGGGAATTGGACCAAGGGGTCCTAGACAATATCTTCCAACTTTGGGGAACACCACAGGTCAACCTGTTCGCATCCCCCCTAAACGCAAAACTTCCCATCTTCTGCTCGCTCGTTCCAGAGCAAGGCGTTTTTTGGAGCGACGCTGTGTCTCTAGACTGGAAGGACAGATTCATCTGTGCTTTTCCCCCCAATTCCACTTATCCCATGAGTCTTGCAGAAACTAGCTTCAGAAGGAGTGAGAATGATTCTGATTGTTCCTTTCTGGCCCAGGCAAATCTGGTTCTCTCTTCTACAACAATATTCAGAGGATCTTCTTCTTCCTCTTCCTCCATCTTGAGGTTTTTTGACCCAGGATCAGGGGACCCTGGTCCATCCAGGCCTCAAATCCCTTCCACTGCATGCATATCTCCTGCAGACCTAGCCCAATCCCATTTTGGAGTGTCTCCCAAAGTGTCGGAGATTTTAGTGGAGGCCAGAAAACCCTCCACCAGATCCACTTATGCTATGAAGTGGAAAAGATTCACTATTTGGGCCACTTCCAAGAATGTGGAACCATTCTCCTGTTCAGCGGGGCTTCTGCTGGAGTATCTACATCATCTGTTTAACCTGGGTCTCAGCCATTCCTCCCTGAAGGTACACATGGCAGCCATTTCGGCCTATCATGTTCCTTTTTGCAGACAAGGCTTTTGCTCAACTGGAGGTCTCCAAGACCTTTCTCAGAGGGGTCCTCCATCTGTGGCCCCCCATCCGTACTCCTGCCCCCCCTTGGGACTCGAACTTTGTTCTCAAGAAACTTACTCTTCCTCCCTTCGAACCTGCAGCTTCTGCAGATTTGAAGTTCCTTTTGTGGAAGATGCTCTTCCTGGTGGCCATTACTTCGGCTCGAAGAATCTCCAAGCTCCAGGCCCTGATGTGTAAAATACCCTACTTGATTTTTCACAAGGAACAAGTTGCTCTTCGCATGAATCCTAAGTTTCTACCTAAAGTAGTAGCAGAGTCTACCTTAAATCAGTCCATAGAGTTACCTGCCTTTTTTACGCAGTACTCTAATCAAGCGGAGTATTTACTCCATACTATGGATGTTCACCAGATTCTGAGATACTACACCAACAGGATGAAAAGTCTCAGAAAGACTGATCAGTTGTTCGTCTCTTTTGCTCACAAAAGGGAAGGCAATGCTGTTTCCAAACAATGCCTGTCTAAGTGGTTGGCTCATTGCATCACTTTCTGTTATGACAAATACAACAAGACCCTCCCGAGTCAAGTCAGAGGCCACTCCACTAGAGGAGTAGCTGCCTCTGCGGCTTGTTTCAAGAATGTGTCTGCAGCAGACATCTGCGCTGCCACCACCTGGACTTCTGTCCATACCTTTATGAAACATTACAGTTTGGATGTCGCCTGTCGCCGTAGAGCAGGCTTCAGGCTGGCTGTTTTGCAAGGCCTCCTATCTTGAGACTTGCACAACCAGAACTACCTTTTGGAGTAGTTTTCCTCCTCCCGGTGCCTCTCTTTGTTCCAGACTGCTTGGGATTCAGTCCTGTATGTGAATTACCTACTGTAAGGCCCTCTTAGGTAAGATGAGTACAGTTACGTAAGAACTTACGTAACAGTGAATCTTCGAGAGGCTCTTGCAATGGTAATACCTTCCTGCCCTCCATCCCTCTGGCTTTTTCAGCTCCTTTTCCATTGAGGAAATATCCGCTCCTCTCTCGTCTGGCCTCTTTTGGCCTGTGGCGGGAAAGAACTGGAAGGCGGGTGTCCGGGACCGCCCCTTTATACCGACGTCTCCTGATGCTGGTCACCTGACGTGGAGGCGGTCCCTCACCAGGGACTACTAGCTAGAAATTTTTCCGTGGGGTTCTGCCGTCTGCCGGCGTCAGTCCTATATGTAATTACCTACTGCAAGAGCCTCTCTCTAAGCTCTACTGTTACGGTAAGTTCTTACGTAACTGTACTTTACTATGTCAGCTTCCCGGTACGGTATCCAGTGAGCAAGGTGACTATGATTGAGCTCTTTCAAAAAGGGTGACTCAACAACAGCACCTGTGTTCTGGACTACCAGGGTAGCAACTGGATACAAGGGTAGGCGAGTACAGTGACAGGATGTCGCTACACACACACACACACACACACACACACACACACACACAGGGAGGAGGGACCACGTCACGTGAAAGGCAGAAGAGGAGGGAGGGTATGGGGGGTGTAGTGCAGCAGTCAGCTGCCGAACTGGCCATGTGGCATGGTGGGTAGGTGGCAGGCTGGAGTTGGGAGGGCGCCGGGTTTGGTTCTGGGCGTGATCGTTTTTTGTGTTGGGTCGGGGTTTTCATTTTTTTTTTTTAAGTTTTACACCCCCCCAACATGCACCACTCTGGAGTTGAGAATCCTTAAGTAGAGGGGTGCAGCCCCCCTACGTAACATAGAAAACTAGTCACCAGTTTTCTAGTTGCTGTGAGTGTACATCGCCGTAATTCATTTTCGGCGATGTACACTCGCCCAAACGGTGATCGCTATTCTGCGATTGCCGTTACGACATAGAACCTCCAGGTACAGTACTGCTCCACACATCACACCTGGCGCTGTCAGGTATAAACTCAAAAAATTTGTGAAACAGAAAAATAAAATGCTTTAGGTATAAGAAGTGATAGCTGACTGCTGCTGAAAGTTTCCAGGCAGTACACTAGCTCTTAAAGCATTTTTGAGCCACCCATCACAGCATGTTTCCTCTGGTATGAAACAAATAGCTATGCAAGACTTCCACATCACAGAATAGTAATACTGTATGTAATTAGTTAATTAAAGCAGCAGTGCATGATGCGGGAGGGCGGGGAGGGAGGAGGTGGAGGGTGGGAGGGCAGCTGCAGTCTAATGAACTAATATGCTGCACACTTGAGCAGACCAGATAGACCATAAGGTCTGTATCTGCTGGCAATTTCGTATGTTCGTGTGTGAAATTTTGACCAATACATTTTTATTCCATATTAGATTGCCCCTTATAAAGAGCAGCTGACACCTTCAGGAGAACTTTAACAAAACATATTATTTAGACACTGTTCAGCTTATGTTTCAAATTAGTTTTATATTTCCTCCTCCCCGTTATCATTTACTGAGGTTGTTTGCATGAAAACTGTATTTTTGCTCCTGAAGAGTTCGTGTTCCTGTTACCATCTCCCTACCTGAAGTCATAAAGCACTGCTTGTGACATCTCAGTTACTCCCATGACAACAGATTGTGATGTCACAACAGAGCATTATGACTTGAAGTAGGGAGTAAGCTGTGACACTTGGACAGCTGGTTCTGATCACTGTATGCTTTTTGTAATATAAAAATGTGTTATTGACTGTCTCTCATGAGAGATGCTGTGACAGCATATGAGATGACACACACACACACACACAGGTTTTACATACAAGGTGTTACCTGAAAGGCCAGAAGCTAATTACAGACTAGAACAGGCCTTAATCAAGGATTTCCTGTTTATCTAAGTTAAATATAGCTTTGACTGCTAAGAGGGAAATCAGTATCCATTTTAGATGAGAGGAAATTTACAGACTTGATTGGGGAAGTCACATGGGGAAAGGGGTTTCTGCTGATGTAACCTTAATTAACTTACCTTTAAAATGATAAAACATCCTGGGTGTATGATTTTTAATAAACAGAGAAGGAGCTAGGTGACCTCACACAAAAGGGTTGGCAAAGACAGTTTTTAAACAGTATTCTGTTTTCCATTTACACACAAATGTTTGGACTCTGAAAAAGAAACCTCTTGAGCACTGTGAGATAAGAATACCTTAGAAAAGACAATTCTAAGAGTACCGTGGTAGGAGATTTAGTCTGCACTTTTAAAGCTGTTTTGTTTAAGTGATTTGTATATTTTGTGATATATGGTTCTGTATTTTATGTTTTACATATTTTTATCTATTTTAGAAAAACTCTATTTTAGAGCCTACTTGGTCTGTCTTTGAATTTCTTTCTTTAACAAGTGAAGTATATATGGTTAAAGCTGACACTATGCATAAGCTTGAATGGTGATACCAAACTGGAAAAAAGTAGAGTTAAATCTGAGGTCTTTTATTGGAGTTTTTAAGGGTTCATTTTTTGTACACCTGTTTAGGTGCTTGTAGGCAAAGATATCTGGCCCCTCGAAGACAGAATTATCTGAGCCGGTGCATTGGGTACGCTAGCAAGAGGTTCACAGTTTGAATCCCTCCAGAACTTGAGACCAAAGGTTGAATTGAACCCACAAAAACAGACAGGAGGGTTACCCTGTTTCTGTTAACTGTTCACAAGACTACGCTCAGAGGTTGGCACTTTGGGAGTAGCAGGCTGACCTGCTGAGTGGGTTTGTGACATAAGCTACAGCAGCAGATGAACTTTAGAAAAAAAAATAAGGGATAAAGATCATGTATTCATGCAAATTTCCTCAGTAAGAAGCAATGGGGAGGAGAACTATAGAATATATATGGAATGCAAGCAGAATTTTATCTAAATATTATGTTTTTCAAAGTTTTTTTCTGAGGCGTCAGTTGCTCTTTAACTCCTGTCTTGTACGATACCCTTCTTTCTCGATTTTAAGTCTGCTTTAGCACATTTTCTTACATTTGAAATAATAAAAGGAGCCCTCCTTTTAAGATGGATATCCCCAGGATTTCATCAGTATTCTAGTATTCTCAGCTGTTTTTGTACACCTGTTGCCCCATAAGATCAGGGAGCACTGTCTACATATGAACATACAAAAATGCCCTCAGATAAAGGCCTTATGGTCTATCCAGTCTGCTTCAGTGTGCAGGTCCCCCCCCCCATGTCTACAGAGGAACCTGCCACCTCCCAAAATCCTCCCCGACCCCAACTTGGGTTCCCCCTTTCCTCTCCACCACCAGCAACTGATCTCTTTATCCCATACAGCCTTGAAGCTATCCACCATTTTCAGGGAGACCACATCCTTTGGCCACTTGTTCCACTTGATCACCACCCTCTTAGTGAATAAGTTCCTTCTGATCTCGCTCCTGAATTTTCTCCCTACCAGCTTTAGACTATGCCCCCTTGTGGACTTGTTCCCACTAAGGCGGAAGAGGCCATCAGTATTCACCTTGTTAATATATTTCAGGTACTTGAATGTCTCAATCATATCCCCCCCCTTCCTTCAGTCCTCAGGAGAGTACATGTTGAGCCCCTTGAGCCTCTTTTTGTAGGTGTTGCCCTGTTGACCTTGGATCATCTTGGTTGCTTTTCTCTGGACTGACTCTAGCAAGTTAACATCCTTCTTAAGATAAGAGCTAGATGCGGTCTTAGCAGTGTCCTGTGCAGTGGTAGCATGATCTCTGCCTTTCTGCTGGTAATCCCCCTGGCTATGCAGCCCAGCATCTGTTTTGCTTTTGTTGCTGCTCTCCTGCAGTGTGCGGAATGCTTGAGGTCACTCCTGATGGTTACCCCCAGATCCTTTTCTTTCTCCGACTTGGTTACCTGCAGCCCACCACTTTACACTTTTCAGCATTGAACTCCAGTTGCCAAATGCCAGACCACCTCGCTAACCTAGCCAGGTTTTCTCAGAGTTCCTGTCCTCCCTTTTCCACGCCCACCCTCTCACAGAGCTTTGTGTCATCCACAAGCAGGCAGCTTTTAACTTTGATCCCATCCACTATGTCACTGATGAAGATGTTAAATAACACCGGACTGAGCACTGAGCCCTGTGGGACCCCACTGGTCTGTGGTATGTTAGTTCATTTCAGTCACAACAAAAGTCCTCTAACAATGGGTGTTCGAAAACAACAGAGAATAGTGATGAAAAGCAGGACTGAGTGATATTAAAAGCAATGCTCCTTTTATTATTTCAAATGTAAAAAAAAATGTGCTTAAGGAGACTCAATGGGAACGAAGGGTATCGTACAAGACAGGAGCTGAGGTGTAATCTAAAACAGAAGAAAAAAGTATAGGTTAACATGTTCAGTGCTAACATGCACTGCTTGACATCTCCTGTTTCCCCCCTGAGTTGACGTAACTCAGAATTATAGTAGTAGATTTATTTCATTGTGGCCCCCCTTCTCTGGAGGTGCAGGTGCCATTTCAAAACACACAGGCAGAAGAACAAAACATCATCACATAAATAATAAAATCAGTGTCCAGTACGTCAGTAACTCATTAATAAATACCTAAACTAAATCAGACTGACAAATAAATATTGTGGAACAGTTTAACATGGGGACAATCATTCCCCAAAATCTTGTGGAAAAAGATAGGTCTTGAGACCCCTGTTAAAGGTCTCCCCAAGGCCCTTGGAAAAGAGTTGCACATGACCGAGCCCGCCATTTCAAAGGCCCATTTTTCCCATAAAACATGCAACCGTGTACTCACAAATAAATGTTAGTCTACTCAGTGTATGATTCTACCTTGATGAACTGTCCGGATCTTTCTTAGACTAAATTCTAACTCTGTACCGCTTATGAGATTTACGCAACAATGCCGCTGGAACAGGACAACTTTGTAAACAGGACATCTAGCCCGAACAATTATATCCTGTATAAAAATACTACTAATATACTGTAGCATCATTCGAGGAGCGTGGATTGGTGATTGCAGACCTGACTCCAATGCTATTCAGTTTACATAAGCAGCTGGGTCTGGTTAGCAAGACATGCTTCAATTTATACGTGTGTCTGTCATTGAAATGGTAGTGGAAGACTGAGTAGTGTGTGCATGCACACTTGTGTTGTTGTTGGTTGCCAGGTACCACACACATGTGCACTGGAATACACTGCTAACGTGCATGCATTCAGAATTGATTCATTTTAGCACACCAGTTTGCATGAAACTCATAAATGCTTTCTGCAAGCATTAATTCTGTTGAACTGCATACTCGCAACTGGATTGGAGAAACAACCAGGTCACTGGTCCAATTAGGTTTACATTTATTATTTCTTCGAGGATAGCTGCATCGATTCCCACTACTTGAGAGCTGGAACCAGCTTACTTAGCTCAAGTAAATGAGGTAAGTGTGTACCAGTTGCGCTAATTAACATACAGTAGCATGTATAATGATACCGCACCTTCTTCATTATCCTCCTCTTTCAAGGGGTACCATTCATCTAAAACAGATAAGGGATACCCACAGAAGTATTACAGTAGCCTTAAATTAGAATCAATCAAAGTCATTTCTGGATATACAAATGATTAACTTTAAGGAAATGTTCTTTAATAGTGGTGTCCTCCATTTGTAGTCCTATTCAGTGATGTCTCCAAGCTCTGTTGATTACCAGAGCATAGGGGAAACAACAGCTGGCAGCCTGGGCACCAATACAAAGTGCACATATTGTTGATATGGGGTAGCTCTGTACCCCATGGGGTACCACAACAGGTGGCAGCCTGGGCACCAATACAAAGTGCACATATTGTTGTTATGGAGCTAGATCCCAACCAGGGGATCACAACATCTGGCAGCCTGGGCACCAATACAAAGTGCACATATTGTTGATATGGGGTAGCTCTAAACTTGGTACCAACAGAAGTGTTTCCAGGCACCAATACAAAGTGCACATATTGTTGTTATGGAGCTAGATCCCAACCAGGGGATCGCAACAGGTGGCAGCCAGGGCACTACTACAAAGGGCACATATTGTTGCTGTGGGGTAGCTTCACACCACATGGGGTCCAATGGGGGGGAGGGGACAAAACAGATGGCAGCCAGGACACCAATACAAAGTGCACATATTGTTGCTATGGAGGTAGCTCTGCACCACATGGGGTACCAGTGGGGTAGTATTACAGGTGGCAGCCCGGACACCAATACAAGCTGCACATATTGCTGCTGCAGAGGTTGCACCCAACCAGGGAATCACAACAGGTATCAACCCAGGAACCAGTACAAAGTACATAGATTGTTGCTATGGGGTTAGATGCCCCAATGGGGAATCACAACAGGTGGTAGCCCAGGAACTAATACAAAGTGCACATATTGTCGCTATGGGGCTAGACACCCTACTGGGAATCAAAACAGGTGGCAGCCCAGGAACCAGTACAAAGTGCACATATTGTTGCTACAATGTTAGACCCCAGCTGGGGGATTACAACAGGTGGCAGCCCTGGCACCAGTACAAAGTGCACATATTGTTGCTATGGGGGGTAGCCCCCGAGCGGGGATAGCAACAGGTGGCAGCCCGATCATCAATATAAAGTGCACATATTGTTGGTATGGGGCTAGACTTCAACCAGGGGATCAGAACAGGTGGCAGCCAAGGCACCAATACAAAGTGCACACAGTGCTGCTACAGGGTAGTACTAGCTCCACACCACATGGGGCACCACTGGGGAGGGGGCACAACATTGGGCAGTCAGGAGGCACCATTACAAAGTGCATATATTGTCCCTAGGGGAGTAGCTCTGTACCACATGGGGGATGGGGCACCAAATGAGGGCACAGCATTTTTTTTACATGGTCACATGCACTGTTGCAGAGCCCCCTCTGGTCCTGTTATTCTTTAAACTAAAAGTGTGCTACACAATCTGACCATTTTAAAGTCTACTGATGCACACTTTAGTGCTGACAGGTTGTGAGGTATGCTGGCAAGTGTAACTTGCTCCCACAGCTGATGGGTGAACTGCTTTGATTCACAGGGATTTGTGTAGTTTCATTTTTCAGTCTACAGATTTACTACAGTTAGTTGAGCCACCCAGGATCAAGTTACTGGGAGCCTGCCTAGTGCAAGCTGATCCCTCCTCCTCCTCCCCCCCCCCCAGTGACTGAGACAGATCCACCTCTATCTGCCACTACCTGGGAAACCATCACGGGGGAAGTCAGCTTGGTAGCAAAGCAAGTTAAACTGCAACACAACCGCTTAGGCAACATACCTATGGACAGTTAAGAATGTTTCTCTTTCAAAGGCAGCCATAGTTCTCTGGATCACGGACTCTCAGGTGAGGAAGGCAAGCTGCATTACATTAATGTCAAATATTTTTCTCCCAAAGAATGAGGAGAGAGAGAAGTACTTACTCTTGGTCCTGGAGTTTTAAAAGGCAACAACACTCGGTACTGCCCTCCAACTCTACAAATATATGCCAAAAGACCTCACCAATGAGTTCCATTACATTGAAAAATAAAGCCAACTTTTGTTCTTGATTCAAACACATAGAAATGTTTATTTTTTAATTGAGGGCAATTTTTTGGAAAGGGACTGGGACGTGAATCTTCCTCCCTGATACCTTGCAGCAACTACTGGAGAAGGAAGGGTTAACTCCGAGCTTGGAGGGATGGAGAGTATGAGTAATGGAGTGAAGAAGAAAGCCACAGAAAGGCATCACAAGGCTGAAGTCATGATTGCAGGAGAGCAATTAAGGTATGTTATCTTTCTGATTTATTTTTTTGTTTAGCCGTGATTCTCCCAACCCCCATCAGCCCCTTCCCATTGCTTCTCCTTTCCTGTTTGCAAGCTCCTTCATGCCGATACCCATAGTAATTCTCAAGGGTGCTGGCAGTGCTGGAAGACATCTTAACAGGCTTCCTTCTGCTTTGAACAAATGACCCCTTTACCTGCCTAGTAGAAAACCATGAAGCAGTGAGCAATGCAATTAGTGTTCCCCACTCAACAGCACTGCCAGGATTCAAAACAACCATTTGGGGTCTTAGTAGACCCCTGCCCAAGCAGAAGGCCCTCTGTTGATACCTCTTGACTGACCCACATTTGGAGGGGCATCCCTTATTGTATCACTCAGAACCCCTCTGTTGACACATCTCAAATGAATCACATTAGAAGGGATGTCCCTCACTCTACCCCTCAGAAGCCCTCAGTCCACCGATACGTACTGAGCAGAACTTGTATACAATCCACCACTCTGGAAAGAGTATGACCCCTATCTGTTAACATGCCAGCTAACACCTGTTGCATGGAACTCCGTAAGTCTGAGACAACCCCACAAGAGCCTGAACGTATATGAAATTCACTTCTGGACTGTCTGGGAGCTGGATTCTACCCTACTGTTGACCATAACTGACAAGATTTGCACAAAACACTTCAGACTATTTTGTGTGCATGTCTTTGGGTGGAGGGGGGTCAGACCCCCAGCGACTCCCCCACATAGAACTTACACTGCATGCAGCGTTTTCCTGTTAATGAATCTGAAAGATCAGGTGGCATGTTTTATCTGTTTAGATTTACAGCAACATCAGAAGTGAAAATCTAAACTGGATCAGTAGCCTGATTAACCATCCAGTGAAATAATGAAAATAGGACTATAACACAGATGATAAAGTATCATTGTCAAATAGGGACCAGAAGAACAAGATACAGGAAAGAAAATCAAGAACTAGTCCAAGTGCTACAAGGCAACTTGAAGCTACAAGGCAGTAGGGTTGCCATAACCCATTGATGGTCTGGGTTCTAGTCTACAACTTTTCAAACAGTTCTAGGATTCTAATCTTCTTTAGAACTCAAACTTGTTTGCACATAGTACTGGGGAGGAATGACAGAGAAAGTTACGGGGAGGAGAAAAAAAAAAAGAACTAGAAAGAAACCTGTCCTCTCAGCACAGCAATTACATTGTTACACTGCACATGCAGAAAAGAAAGAGAAACACTGCGTATCATTCAAAAAGCAAAGACCAAGTGTCACAACTGATATGTTGAAGTTTGGCTCGGCTGCATGTACAGGTATAGGAACAGCGCATTCTCATATGCTTCTCATTAAAACATTTTAAAATGCAATTCCTGATAGTGTTTTGCAGACTGGCATCCTGTTCATACAAAACTCCAGTTTTAACATCATAAATTCATATCCAGGCTCCTTGTTAGGAGATCTTTTGTAACAGCATTCACTTTGTAGATCTTTCCTGTCTCCAGGAGCATGTCTGCTTAACTGCAGGCAGAGCATTTGTGACAAAACTGAAGATCTGTATGAATACGAAGTTTAACAATGAACCCTAAGAACAAACAAACTAACCTTTAGGACAAGACACTCTCCCTAAAGAAGCCCATATGGGGCTAGGTCTGGAGGGTGCCATGCCATTTGGTTTTGCCTACCAGCCCTGAGAAGGAACTTTGAACTGTATATACAGAAGGGCACCCATCTGGAACACAAACTGGGACATGATTGAAACCTTCAAGTTCCTGAAGTGTATAAACAGGGTGCATAGTCAACCTCTGTCTTAAATTAGTGAGGGATCAATCACAAGAAGGCACAACTGCAAGTTGGCAGAGGGTAGTAAGGAGGGACGTGAGGATATATTTCTTCAAAGAGAGGCAGGTAGAAATGTGGAATCGCCTACTAGAGGAGCTGGCAAGTGCTGAGACAGTTGTAACTTTTAACAAGCGTTTATCAATGTGGTATGTTTGCCACTTGCATTGCTATTGCCTGTACACATTTCTACTATATATTTACCCAGGATGGAGAAGATGAGATGCACTATCTCATTTTCAGTGGTGTCCTGCTCTTACACATTAATAGATTGTATTTACTCAGGATAGGGCAACTGAGAGGCAATATCTAATTTTCAGTGAGCTCCCACATTTTGGCTCCAAATTCCCAACAGTCTTTTTATGACCTGACGTTATGATCAAGACAGATGGAATTTTTTAAATCCCATCTGAAAGGTGATTTCGCAGTGCGACTATGAAAACAAGTTTTAGAGGGGATTTGAAAAATGTTGCCTGCCATGTTCAGAATATGGGGTAACACAAGGAATATGTTGAACATCAGGGGCCAAAATCTGCAAAAATAAAGTTATGAGTAAATATTGGAACAGTTCAACATTTCCTCATCTTAGTTTTTTTTTCTTTTTATCCCACATTTTTAGCATAGTCTTTTTATGATACTCCTTCTGAACATGGCAGGTGTCATTTATAAAACAGTGGCCAAAATGTAATTTTGTACCACAAGTGTGGAAACACATTTTTCTTAGGATTTGAGAAATGTCAGCAGTCACATTCATGAGGTGGTGTGAAAAAAAATGGGTATGTTGAACAGTTGGGGTCAAAATATTGAAAATTACCAAAGTTATGAACGTGCATTGAAAAATTTGTGTGCTGTCATAACTTTGTTGTTTTTTAATATTGTACCTCAAATTTTCAATATAGCCTTCTTTTGACTCTACATAGCCTTGTTATGACTCCACCTCATGAAAAAGGGTAGAGAAAAATGTCAAATCCTGCCAAAAAGTGATTTTGTGCCACAGGTGTGGAAACACATTTTGGCCAGGATTTGAAAAATGACAGAGGTGGTGTGAAAAAATAGCTATGCTGAAAAGTTGGGGTCAGAATATTGAAATTATGAAAGTTATGAGTGTGCCTTGAACAATTTCAACATGGGCTCATAACTATTGGATTTTTTACATTTTTTTAACTTTATTTTTATTCAGTTTATATCATGAACATACATATTATTTCCAGGCATCAAAGCACCCAAGGAGTAAAATTGAAATACATCATCTTACAGTAGTATAACTTGGCTCTTCAGCAGCTAATACACATTTAGGATTTGAGAGGCATAATGAAGAGAATCCGTGGAGCATTATTCTCCGCCTGTACAAAAGTCCCAGTGTTGGTTTAATCACAGCATGACTGTAGGTAGACCCTGAGTTTTCAACATAGACTTCTTTTGACCCCACCTCATGAACAAAGTGGAGAAAAATTTCAAATCCTGCCAGAAAGGTAATCTTGCACAAGTGTGGAAAAACACATTTTTGTGGTTGCTAGGGCTACAGTAAACCTCTTGAGCTGTGCTATTGAGGTTTACCATGTTGCCCTAGCAACCACTCGAGATGATTACAGCGTGGTTATCACCCACTCCCCAGCCATTATCCTCTATATAATATATAGTAAATCATCACATCCCATGATGGGAAGCAAAGCATCAGTGTTCTAGGTAATGTGTGAACACGGCCAAGCATCAGTGTTCAAGATACCATGTATCAACATACTGTAGCCAAGCATCAATGTTCAGGGTGGAGTATATCAACACAGCCAAGCATCAATATTCAAGGCATAGTGTGAACATGATCAAACATCAATGTTCAAGGCACAGTTTGGTGCCAAGCATAAATGTTCCAGATACAGTGTGGACACAGCCAAGCATCAATGTTTCAGTTACAGTGTGGCAACACAGCCAAGTATCAATGTTCAAGGTACCTTATGTCACCATAGCCAAGCATCAATGTTTGAGGTACAGTGTGAACACAGCCAAGTATCAATGTTCCAGTTACAGTATGGCAAAACAGCCAAGCAGCAATGTTCAAGGTACAGTTTTTCACCATAGCCAAGCATCAATGTTCCAGTTACAGTGTTGGCAACACAGTGAAGCAGCAATGTTCAAGATACAGTTTTTCATCATAGCCAAGAATCAATGTTCGAGGTACACAATGAACACAGCCAAGCATCAATGTTCCAGTTACCGTGTGGCAACATAGCCAAGCAGCAATGTTCAAGGTAGTTTTTTACCATAGCCAAGCATCAATGTTCCAGTTACAGTGCGGCAACATAGCCAAGCATCAATGTTCAAGGTACAGCTTTTCACCATAGCCAAGCACCAATGTTTGAGGTACAGCGTGAGCATAGCCAAGCATCAATGTTCCAGGTACAGCCTGAACACAGTCAAGCATCAATGTTCCAGTTACAGTGTGGCAACACAGCCAAGCAGTAATGTTCAAGATACAGTTTTTCACCATAGCCAAGCATCAATGTTTGAGGTACAGTGTGAACACAGCCAAGCATCACTGTTCGAGGTACAGCATGAACACAGCCAAGCGTCAATGTTCAAGGTACAGTGTGTCAACACAGCCAAGCATCAATGTTCCAGGTACAGCATGAACACAGCAAAGCATCAATGTTCCAGGTACAGCATGAACACAGCCAAGCATCAATGTTCAAAGTACAGCGAGAACACAGCCAAGCTGCAATGTTCAAGGTACAGTTTTTCACCATAACCAAGCATCAGTGTTCAAGGTACAGTATGTCAACACAGGCAAGCATCAATGTTCAAGGTACAGTGTGTCAACACAGGCAAGCATCAATGTTCAAGGTACAGCATGTTAATTCAGCCCAGCATCAGTGTACAAGTTATCAACACACCAAAGCAACAATGTTCAAAATGTGCCAGAAAGTATGTTACCACAGAAGTGCATTAATGTACAAAGTATGTCAACACAACAAAACATTAATGTTAAAAGTACATCAGTGCAGCAAAGCGTGAGTGTTGTCAGGCTGACTTAATGATCTCACTGCTTTAGAGTACTTGCTAGAATTAGAAACCACTATCCATTTTAAAAATATGGCTTCATCTACAGACAGGCACTGCTAACTTTGTTTGGAGTATATGCTAGGTAGAACTAGCAACATTTTGCTGAAACTGAATAACACCAGAAGAAACCTGGCTAGGAGATCAGTTCTTCTGTAAATCATAACCTTCTCAGATCTGGAGAAGTAGCCTAAACTTGGATCAATCATTAAACCAAGAAACTAAGTGTTAAACCTGGAGTCCCTCTGCTTTTTTAACTTGACATTTAGAAACCTATAGTATATAGTCCTTATTGTATAAAGACACTATTTTATATAATAGCCTGTTCGTATAATAGCCACTTTTGTATATAGTAGCCACAATTATATATAGTCACTGTTGTATAAATAGCCACTATTGTATGTAACAGCCAACATTGTATACAGTCACTATTGTATATTGCCGCAATTGTATACCACTACTGTTGTATATAGCCACTATTGTATATAATAGCCAATACTGTACATAGCAATTATTGTATATAATAGCTACATTTCAATATAGGCACTACTGTATATAGCCACTTTTTACACCTTATTCTTTTCTTAAATTTCTCAAATTGTACTCAGTTTACACAACCCTCTCCAGGTTCTCCGGGTGTAAATGTATTTAGTTAATTTGTAGAGCTCTAATGATGCTATTTTTATCACCGTAATGATTTTATTAAATATCTTGATTTCATCCCAAACCTATTAGAGCCAATCAGAACTCTGGGCCTGGATCTGTTTCCTGATAATATGGACCAGAACCTTTGGAGAGTCACCCCTGATAGCTGCAGTTAAGGTCCTGATACCATAGCAGCAACAGTATGAAAATGATGTTTTAGATAAAATAGTGAGCAGCTAGAGCAAGCAGAAATACCAATATGCCCAGTTTAGTATCACAGGTGGTTAAGTTAGGGCCCACCTTCTCCTTCTCACATCCAGTCACCCTTGGTGTCCTACAAGGTTCCTCCTTGGGGCCCTTCATACTTTTAGTATTAATTTGCTTTTAGTATTCATCAATAACCTCCTAAGGTCATCTGACACATGTAGCATTCACACATATGCTGACACCATAACTAATTCCTCCAGGCCCATCTCACCCCTCTTCAAAGGGGAGCTTCAGCATGACTACATAAATATCCCAAACTGGTTCCAATCTAATCAGCTAGTGGTCCATGAAAAGAAAATGGTCTCCAATCAATTCAGTTCCAAATAATGACTTTTCATATCTCTTTCATCTCTAAACATCTACTCCTTGCCAGGTGCCTACCTTGATATCTTCCTACAAATAGCTTTGTTTAAGGCTTAACCAGTCCATGGACTACACAGCTTACAGCAGTAGCTCAGTTTCCAAATGTTTTACAAACATTGGGGTGCCTCTGTAAATATTGTACTCCCTTTCACTACAAAATGCATTATGGAAAGGATGAACTTCCTTACCCTGGACTATGGGGACGTGGTCTTCGCCACTGCTTCCAACTCTTCCATCTCCAAACTTACCATCCTCTTCAATGCCTCTGCAGGTTTGTTCTGGATTTCCCTCCTCGCACTCAGTACTGTACAATGTACAATCAACTAGGCAGGGCTCCCCCGTGGTAAGACACTCACTGCATATGGCCTTCCTGGGTGCTAAATTCTGGACTGGAAAACTCCTTGAGTACCTAAATGGGATCCTCTCCCCAGTTCCAGTGCTCCCTGCTCTCTCAGGTCTGAAGCAGGCAAGAGATTCCAGACACCTCTCTGTGAATGGAATGCCAGCCAAACATCCTTCAGATACAGATTCCCTAAATTGTGGAAGTCTATCCAATACTCTAACTTTGTTGCCCAGCTTCTGGTCCACCAAGTGTATCTGCAGGGTTAATTTATCATGCCATAACTACCCCCCACCCTCCGGCTAATACCTGCCATCCTACTACTATGTTGGTAAGGTTACCAACTTGATTGTGTTCACACTGATGTTACTTTTGCTGTCTACCCTCATTGCTGTTTTAAATACACCTGTGTACATGTATGTCTGCAGTTTATTCATATTTTATGGCCTTCTGTTGCTGTGCTCACCCTTGATTTATAACCTGTTGAATCTTCTCAGTGTCTTTCCCCAGTTACAACTGGAAACAAGCCTTCTGGCTCTGCTTGTTTACCTGGTAAAATAGGTTTTGAAGTAGATTAATAATTCTCAGTGAAAATCCAGTGTGCACAGTTAAAAGCTGCATTGACAGTCAGCCCATTAGTGAACAGTATAACAAGGGAGGCACCATGTTCTAGACAGGGAAAGGGGGCATGCTGGAGAGAGAGAGAGAGAGAGAGAGAGAGAGAGAGAGAATGAGCAGGCTGTGGAGCCCCAGGATCTGTAAGCCTTTTCCTGTGAAGTTAAGCTTCAAGCATGCAGAAGCAAAGGTAGCAGATGTCACATGGCAGAGTATCACTTTGGGGTCTGAGTTGCCCAGCTGAGTGTCCCTGGAAAAGCAATATAAGGTAATGGTGACTCCACTAATGCCCAGATGCTGAGATATGCCCGACAGTGAGACCTTACGGTAATCAAGGTACTTTGCAATGTTGTGGGTCTCTGCACGGTTTGCTAGTAATAGTATTTTGGCTCTCTGACAGCATCTGATAGATAGTCCATCTATCTGAACCTGGATCCAAGATCCAATCCAGACCAATTTGGATTTCAGATCTGAGATCAGATAGTAGGCTCTGGATCAGGTGTCTGCTGTGGATTCCAGAAAGTTACACTGGATAGTTTGTATCTGATTGGATCCTCATTAATTGGATTCAGTGGATGGATACCCACAGTATTCAGTGCCATCCAGTATACAAAAAAAAATTGGTGGCATCCCACATTATTGTGGTCTTCACCTGAGGGAAAATAAGGACAGGCTAGAGATAATGCAATGTAAGGTGTCCAAAGTGATTCAGGGTCAGCAGGGCAGAAGATACAATTCAGACCTTCAAGTTCCTAAAAGGAATGAACAAGTTGAACTGTGAGAAACTATTCAATAGGAATAGTGAATCTGGAACATGGGGACATGGGTGGAAACTGGTGGTGGGGAGTGGGGTCAGAAGACAGGGACATAAAGTTTTATTTTACAGAGAGAGGGTGGTGGAGTCATGGAACAGTCTACCAGCTGACATGACGAGCACCAAAACCGTTAATGGTTTCAAGCACAGCTGGGATAGAGTGAGTGGTTACTCAGGGTGGTAGCAGTCAAATGGGAAGCATGGCAGTGTATAGTGTGGTCTAAAACCCTGTATAGACATAAAGTCTTGGGGTATGATAGGATGTATGGGAAGACTGGATGGACCAGTGGTATTTTTCTGCCATCATTGTCTATGTTTCTGTTTCTATCAGGTTTCATGATACTATCTGAGCAACACACTGTTGTGAAGGAAACAGCAGTGCTGCTAGCAGTGGATGGGGAGCCCTTTAATTGAGGGAAAATTCTATCCGCTGTCAAGAGGTGTATGTTCCCAGTCTGAGGATCTTGTAATGATCTTTTTTATGATTGAACAGAAAAGATATTGATACCGATACCAGTCTGAGGAAACACGAGGGGTTCCTAATGTGGAGGTGTAGAACTGCTTATGTCCTAAATGCTAAATCAGTTCACAAAGGCCCCCACCCCCTCCAGTTCCTAAATCAGAAAGATGAACTATGCTTGTGCCTGCTCTAATGAGACAGCATTAATGTTGTACAGTGCCGGATTTGGGTAAACACCAATCTTGACTCACAAACTGTCAGTGTGGACAATATATACTTACTTGCAGCAGAAACCATTTAACTGTTGTGCAAGGTTTCCCACTGCCCAAGAACACCCTTCTGTCCCAAAATACAGGAGATAGACTCCCTGGCTGGTCCACTTACATAGCTGACAGCTGTCACACACTGCCGAAGCAGGTGTTATATACTGTATGAATGTAAGGAAAAAATTATTTCCCAAATATTGTGTAACAACATTCATTGCCATCTAACAGATACTGCTGCTTTGTAAAACACACACACACACACACACACACTTATGGATAAATAACCTTGCCTTCATCTTACTACAGGTTACGACTGCATGATGCGAAGCTCATCAAGGACAGACGCTACTATCTCCGGACATACCCAAACTGCTTTGTGGCCAAGGAGCTAACGGATTGGCTAATAGAACACAAGGAGGCCCCAGATCGGGAAACTGCGTTACGTCTGATGAAAAAATTAATGGATCACAGCATCATTCACCATGGTATGTTTACAATTTATCTGATGTAACAGTAGTAGTAAAGTAATAGAACAGTGGAAATAGTAAGTAGTACAGCAGTAGAACAGTGGAAGTAGTATGTAGTACAGTAGCAGTACAGTAGAAGTAGTACAGTAGTGAAGTATCAGAAGTACAGTAGTGATACAGTAGTACAGTGCTATTAGTACAGTAGTAGTGCAGTATCAGCAGTACAGCAATAGTGCAGCAGCAATAGTACAGTAGCAGTAGTAAAGTAGTAGCACAATATCAGTAGTATAGTAGAAGTAATGCAGTATCAGTAGTACAGTGTCAGTAGTACAGTAGTAGTGCAGTATCAGTAATACAACAGTAGTGTAGTAGCAGTAGTACATTAGCAGTGCATATCAGTAGTACAGTATAAGTAGTGTAGTAGAAGCGGTACAGTAGTAGTGCAGTATCAGTAGTACAGTAGAAATAGTGCAGTATCAGTAGTACAGTAGTAGTACAGTAGCAGTAGTAGAGTAGTAGTGCAATATCCATAGTACAGTAGAAGTAGTTAGTATCGGTAGTGCAGTAGAAGTAGTGCAGTAGTTCAGTAGTAGTGCAATATCCATAGTACAGTAGAAGTAGTGTAGTATCGGTAGTGCAGTAGTAGTACAGTAGAAGTAGTGCAGTAGTTCAGTAGTAGTGCAGTATCAGTGTATAATAGTAGAGCAGTAGCAGTAGTACAATTGCAGTACAGTAGAAGTAGTGTAGCATTAGTAGTACAGTAGAAGTACAGTATCAGCAGCACAGTAGTACATTAATAGTGTGGTATCGGTAGTACAGCAATTCTTCAGTATCAGTAGTACAGTAGAAGTAGTGCAGTAGAAGTATTACAGTAGTAGTGCAGTGTCAGTAGTACAGTAATAGTGCAGTAGCAGCAGTAGAGTAGTAGTACAGTATCAGTAATACAGTATCAGTAGTTGTGCAGTATCTGTAGTACAGTAGTAGTGTAGTATCAATAGTACAGTAGTGCAGTATTAGTAGTATATTTCAGTAGAAGTGCAATATCAGTAGCAATACAGTATCAGTAGTACAGTAGATGTGCAGTATCAATAGTAGATGTAGTGCAGTATCAGTAGTACAGTAGAAGTAGTGTAGTATCAGTAGTAGAGTAGTAGTGCAGTAGCAGTAGTACTCAGAAGTAATGCAGTAGCAATAATACAGCAGTTGTGCAGTATGGGTAGTATAGTAGCAGTGCAGTATTAGTAGTACATTAGAAGTACTGCAGTAGAAGCAGTACAGTAGTAGTAGTGCAATATCAGTAGCACAGTAGTAGTATGATAGAAGTGCAATATCAGTAGTACAATAATAGTACAATAGCTGTGCAGTATTTTTTTTTAACTCTGTTTATCTCCAACACTGGAGAACTCCTTCCAGTGACAACAGAGCTCCTCGCCTCTACCTCTCGCTGTGACCACTCCCTCTCCACTTGTGCCGCCGAGTACCACTGCCGGGTCTGAACCCTCTGGAGGTAGGGCCGTCCCATCCACCTGGGGCACTCTATCTAGCAGGGCAAAGTGCCCAGCACACATGAGCCATGACAGGAGTAAGAAGATGGCCCGGAGTTGGGGAGTGTGGGCAGTGAAGGTCATGGCACCTTCATCTATCCCCAGGTTGGGGTATTTCTCTTGTTTTTTTTTCCCTGTCCCTGCCCTGGAGCACGGCTAGCAAGGCAACGTAATGCCGTGACTCCGCCCAACCCTGGCGTTCACCATGCTGCTCAGTTGGTGCACCCCCGGCCACCGCCAGTGGTCGCTCGATGAACGAGCATCTCCCACACCCTCCTCCAGGAAGAGAGAGAGTAATCCTCCAGATGCTTGATCTCTTCTCCCCCGCCGACACCCGGCGACTCCGGGCTCGTTCTTGAACCCGGGTTGCCAGCGTGGCACGAGGTGTGGCATCCAGCACCTCAACCCTCAGTGCCACTGGGCCAGGCAGCTGTGCAGTATTAGTAGCACAGTAGTAGTATCAGTAGTACAGTCATAGTGCAGTATCAGTAGTACGGTAGTAGTGCAGTAGCAATAGTACAGTAGTACTCAGTAGCATTGCAGTGGCAGTAGTACAGTAGTAGTGTAGTAGTTGTACAGTAGACATAGTATGGCAGCAGTAGTAGTACAGTAGTAGTGCAGTAGTTGTACAGTAGAAGTAGTGCAGTAGCAGTAGTACAGTAGAAATGGTGCAGCATCAGTAGTACAGTAGTAGTGCAGTGGTAATAGTACAGTAGAAGTATTGCAGTGTCAATAGTACAGTAGTATTGCAGTAGCAGCAATACAGTAGTAGTGCAGTAGCAATAGTACAGTAGTAATAATAGTGCAGTAGCAGTAGTGCACTAGAAATAGTACAGTGTCAATAGTACATAAATAGTGCAGTTGTACAGTAGAAATAGTACAGTAGCAGTAGTACAGTAGTAGTGCAGTAGCAATAGTACACTAGTAGTGCAGTATCAATAGTACAGTAGAAATAGTGCAGTACCAGTAGTACAGTAGCAGTACAATAGAAACACTGCAGTGTCAGTGGTACAGTAGTAGTGCAGTAGCAGTAGTATAGTAGTAGAGCAGTATCTATAGTACAGTAGGAGTGTGGTGGCAGCAGTACAGTAGTAGTGCAGAAGCAGCAGTACAGTAATGCAGAAGCAGCAGTACAGTAGTAATGCAGTAGCAACAGTGCATTAGTAGTGTAGTATTAATAGTATAGTAGTAGTGCAGCATCAGTAGTATAGCAGACGCAGTGCAGTGTCAGTAGTACAGCAGTAGTACAGTAGTAGTATGGTATCAGTAGTACAATAGAAGTAGTGCAGTAGCAGTAGCTCAGTAGTACTACAGTATCAGTGGTACAGTAGAAGTGATAGAGTATCAGTAGTAGTGGAGTATCAGTAGTAGTACACTAGTAGTGTAGTAGCAGTAGCACAGTATAAGTAGTGCAGTATCAATAGTATAGTAGAAGTAGTGCAGTATTAGTAGCACAGTAGTGGTACAGTAGCAGTAGTAAAGTAACAGTAGTACAGTGGTAGTGCAGTATCAGTAGTACAGTAGAAGTAGTGCAGTATCAACATTACAGTAGTAGTGCAGTACCAATAGTACAGTAGTATTACAATAGATAAAGTGTAGTACAGTACAGTGGAAGTAGTAGTGTAGTAGCACTATTAGTACAGTAATAATACACTAATAGTAGTATTAGAAAAATAATTTTGCTGATGAAAGCAACGATTGAGCAGAAGGCTCATTTTCAAGTGTGTCCATAAAGATTTCATCAGTACCTAAATTAAAACAAAATTACAAAAAAATGTTAAGCATAAAATAGAATATGAGATTAAATACGATGACAACATAATATAAAACCTCAGACAAGAAAATTACAGAGAACACAGAGGGGTATGATAAATAATTAGGTAATGCTGATACACATAAGATTACTACAGTGAAAATAAAAAAGTAAGCCACACGCACACAGCACTATTAAATTAAGTGGGTTTATTCACACATACCGTAACACCTACTCATTAGGCTTCATCAGAGAGTGTGGTTTCAAATGCATATATGCGGTTTATAAAGCCCCTAAGTCACATGAAAATTAATTAGTGCAAATTTCAAACCACAAACACATGTATAAACCTTAAAGAATACAGTACACATTCTTATATTAATTTAAAAATGTTGTGCAGTTTGTATTCAAATGTGTTTTTATCAGTCTAGCATGTTCAATTTCATTTTAGATAATTTCATTCATTTAAAATCTCCATCCACTGAAAGAAAAATCAAAATTAAGACTGAAACATTGGGGGGGGGGGTAAAGTAACTAAAAAACTGTACGGCATATGCAAAGCAGTTATGCATCATTTGATTTCATTTAATTGAAACATTAACTGTTTTTTATAAAGCCTACATACTGAATTGCTTATCTCTTAATAAGAAATTGATTTGTCTAAAAGCTCCATCCAGAAGCAGAGTAAAGAAAATAGGGGTGGGCACAAAGGGAGAATATGAAGGTCTGGATGGAATATACTAAGAGATTAGACATTGCTGGAGATCCACTTCATAAAACTGAGTAATAATAGTCTACTTTTTGCAAGAAGTGCCATAGAAATCGTGCAATTAAAACCTGTCCATCAAAGGACTTCAAACTGCCTTCTACTGTAGGCGTAAATGCAAAATGTTGTCAGTGTCTGGAGTGCGATGATAGTTGTATTTTACTTTATATCAGTTTAATAACTATCTATTGCATCTAATCTCTAAACATAGAAAGGTACTCAAAGGTACTAAGAAATTCACGTTTTCAGTTGTTTCATTATTTGAATAATGACTCCATGCTAAAATGTCCACAGTAGAGTAGTAAAAATCATGCAAAATGCCAGGGATTATAGGCTGTTTGAAAGAAGCCAAACTTTAAATTAAAATAATTAAACTAACAATACTAGATAATAATTCTGATTAATCAAAACCATCACATAACACATAAACTTTCTAATATTGCACAAAAGAAGCAGAAGGAATAATGCACGTGAACATTTTTTAGCAATCAGAAAGACACATTTGATGAACCAAAGTAATCTAGCAGTAACAGCAAGGATGCATAATGTACACTTTTGGACTACTTTTTACACAAAGGGTTTAAAGTCTAATTCTGTGTTTAATTGATTTGATTGCATGCTACCCAGGGTTTGGATCCTGGCTGTTCTTCTCTGAAGTAATTTTTGAAGCCTGTTGAAAGTCCTGAGTTTGAATGTTGTGGTGGTGCAACTGTGGACTTTTCTAAAACAATTGCTCTTTCTGTAAAAACAGAGTCGAAAAGAGTACGTTATGCATCCTTGTTGCTAGATTGCATTGGATCTTCAAATGTACCTTTCTGATTACTAAAAAATTACCGTGTGCATTATTCCTTCTGCTTTTTTTGAGCAATACTAGAAGGTTTATCAGTTATATGATGTTTTTGATTCATCAAAATTAGTAGCCAGTGTTGTTACTTTAATTATTATTCATTTAATGTTCAACTTGTTTAAAACAGCCTACAATCCCTGGCATTTTACATTATTTTTCAACTCTACTGTGGATATTTTAGCATAAAGTCACAATTCGAATAATGGAAAAAAAATTTCTTAGTAGGGACATTTCTGTGTTTAGAGATTAGATGCAAAAGGTATTTATTAAACTGATATAAAGTAAAATGTAACTACCGTTGCACTCTCGACACTTTGAAAACTTCTTGTATTAATGGCCACAGCAGAGGGTAATTTGAAGTCCTTTGATTGACAGGTTTTAATTGCACATTTTTTATGTCACTTCTTGCACAAAGTACGCTATTATTGCACAGTTTTATGAACTGGCTCTCCAGCAATGTCCAGTCTCCTAATATATTCCATCCAGACCTTTATATTTCTCTCCTCCTCTCTTTGGTTTCTATTTTACTCTGTTTCTGGATGGAGCTTTTAGACAAATCGATTTCTTATTGTGAGATAAGCAATTCAGTATACAGGCTTTATAAAATCAGTCAATGCTTCAATAAAATGAAATGAGAAGTGATGCATAACTGCTTTACATATGCCACCTGGTTTTCGGTAGCCTTTTGTCCCCCCCATGTTCCAGTCTTCATTAAAATTTTGTTTTAGTGGGTGCAGGTTTCAAATGAACAAGATTATCTAAAATAATATTCAATATGCTGGATTGATAAAAATCAGTTTAAATACGAACTACACAACATTTTTAAAGGAAAACAGTTAATATTTCCTAAACCTTGCCTGCTGCATCCTAAGGCCCTGATTTGCATTTTCACCTTAAATTAAAATAAATACCGCCTGATGTAGTTTTTAAGTTTATTATTTTTATCCATGGCTTCTGGTTTAAAAGAGTGTCTGCGGCCATCTCATGGCTGCCATGTGCATACCTCACTTTCTTTTTGCTAATATACCCTACTGGCCAATGGCAGCATCAGAAGGGTGTTATTAGCACAGGTATACCATGAAAAGGGTGATTGAGATTGAACGACTCAAATATGAGTGACTCAGTCTCAGCGCCTATGTTGTGGGCTACCCTGCAAGGGTAGCAACAGGAAAGGGCAGGGTGAGAGCATGGTGACAGAAGGTATCCATGAGGTACAGTACATGGGGGGTAGTGAGAAGACGCTGCCAAGCTGGCCCAGTGGTGCAGTGGTTAGGGAGGCTGGCTGTGGTAAGGAGGGTGCAGGGTTCAGGACGGGGGTGGGGCACAATGTTTTTGTGCTTTTCTGTACCCATTTGTCTTCTTGCGTCCTGGTTTTCCCCCCTCTCTGACATGCACCACCCTGGAGTTAGTTGTTTTATTTGGGGGGGTGCGGGGGGCAATGCCCCCACATGAAACAATGAAGTGTGTTTTCCTCACTGCGAATGTACATTGCTGTTTTTGTTTTTGGCAATGTACATTCGCTGTAACGGTGAACACCCTTTGGCGATCACCGTTATCACATAGAACCATTAGCACAGAACAAGCATGGCATGCATGTGGACTGTGGACATTCAGAAGCCACAGATGAAAATAATAACCTTAAAAACTACATCAGGAAGTATTTTTAAAATGCATAATTTAAGAAAAAAGTGCAACTTGGAGCATTGGGATGTGGCAGGGGAGGTTTGGGAAATATCCACTGTTTTCCTTTAAATTAATGCACAGATTTGAACTATATTTTTTAAGCTGTAGACGTGTGTTTGTGATTTGAAATTTGCACTAATTAATTGTCACATGCCTTAGGGGCTTTATAAACCACATGTATGCACTTGAATCCACGCTCCCTGATGAAGCCTAGGGAGCAGGTGCTATGTAGGGGTGGCTGTTCCTGTATGTGTGAATAAACCCACTTAATTTAATAACAGTGTGTGTGCTTACTTTTTTATTTTTGTTCTTGTAGAGCTGGTGTTCCAGTCAGTAGTAGCACCTTTTGAAATGGCCAGTGTGGGCAGCCCCCTGGTTTGTTTCTCCATGTGTAATATTACTGTATGGTTGTGGAGCACGACTGCAGGGTACTAGCCTGCTTAAAAAGGTGAAATCTTACTGTTTGAAAAGAAGGGAGGGGACCCATAACTGGATGTGGAGACAAAGGCAGTGAGTTCTATGCTTTTGTGCCCATGCAGACAAGGGCATTAATGCTATACCTTAGGTCCTTATTCTGTGACTAAGAGCTCAGAAACAAATTGCCTGCTGATGAGCAGAGATGCTCAGTGTATGTAATAAACAATGTCAAAAGAATAACAGAGAGAGAGAGGGAACCACTCACTTACTATATGGCTACATTACCATTAAGAGGTTCCGGTGACATGAAATCCTTGAGACTAAAGTCTGAGAGGTTCCAATATGTTACTAGCGTCTTGAGACAGCATTTTAATTGAGTTTAAAAAGATTTTACAGTTCCCAGTAAAACAACATTCATTCTTGGCAAAAGCAGAAGTGTTACACAATATTCCCCCAAAATTTGAATTTCTGGAACTTCAATTTCCGTATTACTGAACTGAAAAAGATTCTTTTCCCTTCTACTTAATGTGCTCCACTTGCACAGATCTTCTGAGAAGCCATAATCACCTTGTGACATCACAAACTGTTGCCATGGAAATTATAACATTACAATCAGAAAATGATGACTTCAGAGCAGGAAAGCAACAGAAACAGACAAAGTCAAAGCTGGCTCTGTGGCGCTGAGTGATGAGACATTGCTTGGCACACTGGTGATCTGGGTTCACTCCCTGAGCCCGGATGTCAGGATTGGAGGCCAGTGGGGAGGGAATCTCAAGCATCCCTTGGGCACTTCCCTCCTGGGGGTGTGAGTTTCTATAAACCACATTCATAGTGGCTCCTGTGGTGGCTTAGCAAAGGTGCTCTTGGCGTGGGTGACCACACGCTGTCAAATGCCCCCACCCCCAGGATGCCCTCATGACTGCATGCATATGGGGAGGTAGGAGGGCTGGAAAAAAATGGAAAATGTCCAACTCAACCCAGCCGAATGATGGCAGCCAAGCCCTCCCATGCCACAGTCCCCACAGTGCACCATTCCCATCCCCCTGCACCTGTCACCCTGGAGGACATCGGTGTTCATTACTCCCTTCTCCTTGTACCTCCTTGGGGGAGGGGGGCCCCTTAGAAGGGATAAGCCAGAACCCTTCCCCAGGTAAGCTCAGGGATTCAGGTGGCGAGAGAGTCAGCAGTGGGGAGTTGACAACAAGGAAGTTGAGCTGCCCAGAGTGGCAGGCTGGAGGGACAAGGGAAGGAGAATAAAAAGATGAAGCAAAAAAAAAAAGAAACATATAAAGTCTAGGCTGCAAAGAGATTGTTTTATGCTGAAGTCTTAAAGAATGGAACACTTTTAAATTCACTTTCTTATCCATAAAGGTTTTTATCCTCTGTTGGCAGACCAGGCAGCAAATAGCCTTGTCCCTGTGCAGTGCAGTCATCTCATACCTCTCTGGTCAGGGGTTTGGTTTCCCCCATTTATTTCCTTGCAACTTTTTCCCACAGCAGGCCTAGGGAGGAGGGCTGTACACCTCCCCAAGAAGCACATATCCAGAATTTGCTCTGGACCAGAGTGGCAGGGTGGGTCATGCAGACACAGATATGGCTTCACAAAGCCTGGTCTCCATTTTTCCACTTTTCTGGTCTCTTCCCCTGCTGTGGCACCAGGATGTGTGTGTGGAGGTGCACACATCCTGCTTAGCTGCAGCCCCTCTGTTTAAGTCACTTGAGTCCGCACTGCCATTGGATCTCCACCAGGTTGCAGTCATGGGCTGAGATGGCTGACCTGCCCTCCCTGGGAGATGAGCACAGTCCCTTGGACACTCGATCTTCTCACAAACGCCTGACCCCCAGGAGTAACCCATGCTCATTCCTGAACATGGGTTGCCAGCATGGCAGGAGGTAAGGCGTTCAACACCTTAGTCATCCACACCACCAGGGCTGGCCTGGAAATTCAATTTTTGGAGAAATATTATAAGATGTGCATCATGCCAGTGTCATCAGTAATTGTTTTGTATAAATTTCAGTTTGTTATGTTTTGTAATATACGTGATGATTTTTATCCTGTAAACTACAGCTCGTGTTATGTTGCAGGAGTCCAAGAGCCTTCCCTGCAACTGCCACTCTCACTTAGTCCCATAGCTGTAGTTACCCACTGACATAACTATATTTGTTAAAAAAGTACTTCTTGCAGATGGCAAAGCCCTCCCTCCTTGTTTGTACTCAGCATAGCTGAGCCCACACAGTCACCATTTTTTCTTTTGTAGGGGAACGCAAAGCCAACTCAAGCTTTCCAGGAGGTTTTCCCTGAACAATAAATCTCATGTTACTATCACTGTGACATCACAACACTAACATTTTCAGAAAGATAAGGTCACAATGATGGTATTGTAGGATTTTGATTCCTCTGGTTAGCTATGGGAAAACCTGTGCATCCATGTATTGCAATACAATTTTTTTTGCATAGCAATTTTTTTATACATAGTACACCTCAAAATGCATTACAATGCGGGTAAAACACCGCCAACACAAAATATAGAATATAGCACAATGTATAAACCACATACATGATTTCAGCCAATCAGCACTTGAAACTACAGGAAATTGCTCGACCTCTTGTCTGGCACAGAGTGGTCTCTCCCGCTCAGGAGCATTAGTGTGGAGCAGTCCAGGACATGACAGACATGGGCACTGTTGCAAAGATGAAAAGAAGAGATATGGAAGATGTCGGGGGAGGAAAGTTTACCCACAGTGAAGAACAACACCCAGATTTTAGACTGAAGAGGCAAAGGGAGATGTCTGAGTCACAAAGAGACACACAACAGAGGTAGACAAATTGTGGCTGAGGGAGCTTCTTTTTCCTAAAAGGCAGACTACTTTTCAGACTTAGTGGTACTTGCAGTAACTGGGGGAACCTGCTGCGTTGGGTACAGAAAGTGAAGGGGGCAGCACCTTTTAATCTTGTGTGTGCAGGTACAAAACATTTCACTGCAATGACAGCATTAGTGGATTGTAGAGAAAACCAATTTGTCTCCAGAGCAGAGGAGCCAATTTTCTATTGTGTATCAAAATTTGACGTCAGAAGGTTTGGAATGGCAAGCTGCTGTACTGTAAGCCTATGGAGGTACTTCCACCATCTTGTGTGTTTGCACATCAAGCCCTAGTGTGACTAAGGTCTATATCCTAGAGCAGCCTGATCTTGGATGAATAGTACAAACCCGTGTATGTGTCGGGAGGGGGGACTTGTAATTCGGTGGTGTACAGCATTTTGGTCCTCTGTGTTGTCAGTCCTGTACTGCTAACCAGACATAAAGTTGTCACATTGTGGGGAAATGGGAATTGCATCCACCCATATTGTAACTTTTGGAGGTAGGCCTCCGTTTCCGTCATGCTCAACTTGTTCCCTTTCACTAGTCCTAAGCATTCAGAATGTTCCTAGGTGAAGAGCTGTGTGCTCTGAAGAATAGAAAGACTAAACAACCAAACAGCACTGCTTTTCTGTCCAGTGAGAGTCCTGTGTTTAACTGTTTACCTTGGTGTGGTCAGCTGTGTTGTTACAACACTAACCTCTGTCATGTCAGAACTCCGTTCCTGCATTTCCAGTTCCTGTTGTGATGTGGAAGTGTTCAAGTTTAGTAGAACTGTATGTGGTTAAACAAATCGGTTTGTAAACAAGCCTGAAGCTATGTAGCTAGAGGAGACAGTCCAGTTGTGCTGAGCCAGGGTTTTCAACTATATTGTTATCAGGTGGTGATGATAGTGTGGTGCAGGGGTTGGAGTTCTGAACTCTGAATCAGAAGACCCTGGTTCAAATCCCTGCACCACAGTCACTATTTCTCTGTGACCTTAAGAAAGTTACTTCATCTGCCAGGGAATTGGTGACTTTCAGCTCTAAGCTTGGGTTAGGTAAAGGTTTTATTTTTCTATAGTGCTCTTGTAATACTCAGACACTTTACAACATTCGACGGAACACAGTAAAGAAAGTGAAGTGAGTTCCACAATGGTGGTGTGGTTAATCTAGCTTGAGAGAGGAGACAGCTGTTACATAGAGAATAATGCATATTCAGGTGTGTGATATGAGTTTTTTTCACATACCCAAGGTATGTGAAAAAAATGAATTTCACACACCTGCGTATGTTTTATTTTTGTATGATAACTGGTGCAGAACTGATGCAGGGGTCGTTAAAACTGGTGCAGAACTGATGCAGAGCTAGTTAAATTACTGTTAAAAACACATATTACAGAGACTAGTTTGCATTTCTTTAATGTTTTATTTGCCTAAGAAGAGTGATAGTTAATGCAAGCATTTAATCGGTAGGACTTAAACGGTTTCTGATTACAAAAGTCGTTGCAGGATTTTATAACACGTAGACTGAGTACCTTGCAATCCAGTGGTCAGGCAGTTACAGTTCACCATAGCAAGGAGTTCTATAGAACTAGAAAAGAAACGCTAACTCATGCAGGCATGTTACTAAAATAATTTCAAAACAAAACACGGTGACATTTCCTCCTCCCAGTGGTTTTTCACCTCTGGGTCATTTCGGTTGCCATGTGAAATGGAAGTGAGAATCCAGGCGAGCTGGAAAACAGTAAGGGATCAGGGAAAAGTACATGGTCAGTGGATTGAGAGGCTGCAAATGCCGTATCAACTTGGAGAATGTCTGAGCAGGTTGATAAGGCATTTGAAACAGTCCTTTTATTGGTTGATATTGGGGAGTCACCAGTTATTATAAATTCAATAATACATGGGTTATAGTACACACTGTGTATTATGGGTCTGAAAGCACTCAACTTTAGTGTAATATTTACACTAACCAGAATTTTGTAAATGAACAACACAGTGCAAAAAGGTAGTACAGTACAAGAAAAGGTTGAAATCAACCTGGTTACACAGGCAAACCAGAGATAAAATATCAAACAAAGAGAGGCTGAGGGCAAGTAACAAAAATCATAATTCAGACACAAGGGTGAGGTCAGGGAAGGAACAAAAGAGGATCAGGCCTAGTCAGAAGTAGGGTCGGAGGCCTCCAATAAATGCCAGATGATGCAGGATGTGGTGTTGGTAGCTCTGCAGGAGGCACTCTCCCCTTGACTAAAATGTAACCATACCAATGCCCCAGCAAGGTGTTTATGGAACACAGTGCTGTTGGAGATGCTGTCTTTCGGATGAGACATTAAAAACTGAAGTCCTGTCTGCTTGTTTTGGTGGCTGTTCAGGTGGACTTTAAGATCCCATGATAATTCTCAAAATGAGAACGGGAATTTCCCTGGTGTTCTGGCCAAATTTCCCCGTCCACTAACAAAACAAATAAACAAAAAAAAACACAAACAGCTTTACCTGAGAATGAGAACATCCCTGGTGTTCTGGCCAAATTTCCCCATCCACTAACAAAAGAAAATAAACAAACAAACAAAAAAAATACAAACAGCTTTACCTGAGAATGAGAACATCCCTGGTGTTCTGGCCAAATTTCCCAATCCACTAACCAAAAAAAAAGAAACAAAAATAAAACAACCACAAACAACTTTACCTACGAATGAGAACATCCCTGGTATTGTGGCCAAATTTCCCCATCCACTAACAAAAAAAATAAATAAAAAAATTGCAAACAGCTTTACCTGAGAATGAGAACATCTCTGGTGTTCTGGCCAAATCTCCCCATCCACTAACAAAACAAATAAACATAAAAAAAAAACACAAACAGCTTTACCTGAGAATGAGAACATCCCTGGTGTTCTGGCCAAATCTCCCCATCCACTAACAAAACAAATAAACATTAAAAAAAAACACAAACAGCTTTACCTGAGAATGAGAACATCCCTTGTGTTCTGGCCAAATGTCCCCATCCACTAACAAAAAAAACAAACAAACAAACAAAAAAAACCAACCCACAGCTTTATATGAGAATGAGAACATCCCTAGTGTTGTGGCCAAATGTCCCCATCCACTAACAAAATAATAATAATTAAAAAAAAAAAACACAAACAGCTTTACCTGAGAATGAGAACATCCCTGGTGTTGTGGCCAAATCTCCCCATCCACTAACACACAAATTAATATAAAATTAAAAAAACACAAACAGTTTTACCTGAAAATGAGAACATCCCTGGTGTTTTGGCCAAATTTCCCTATTCACTAACAAAAAAAAAAAAACTAAAAAAAACCCACAAACAGCTTTACCTGAGAACGAGAACATCCCTGGTGTTCTGGTCAAATGTCCCCATCCACTAACAAAACAAAAAAAAAAAACACAAACAGCTTTACCTGAGAATGAGAACATCCCTGGTATTCTGGTCAAAGTTCCCCATCCACTAACAAAAAAATAATAAACAAACAAAAAAAAACACAAAAAGCTTTACCTGAGAATGAGAACATCCCTGGAGTTCTGGCAAATTCCCCATCCACTAACAAAAAAAAAAAAATAAAAATAAACAAACAAACAAAAAAAAAGAAAACACAAACAGCTTTACCGGAGAATGAGAACATCCCTGGTGTTCTGGCCAAATTTCCCCATCCACTAACAATAAATAAATAAATAAATAAAACAAAAAGGAAACACAAACAACTTTACCTGAGAATGAGAACATCCCTGGTGTTCTGGCCAAATTTCCCCATTCCACCAAAACAAACAAACAAAAAAACAGCTTTACCTGGTTCAGTATCATTTAATTTGTATCTGTATTCCCTCCTTAAGATAAGGCTGAAAACAAAGTATTTCCTAACCTTCCTTAGTCAACAAAAAATTAAAATAAAAAAAACCTAAAGAAAAAAATAGTTGTAATGATGGGTAGAAAGTTCAGGTAGAAAAGAAGAGCTCTGAAAGTGAGGGATGAGGATGTGGATTAGCAGAGATGGGGGAGGTGATTCCATTCTGGAGGAGAGAGTATTTGCAGCCATGTTAGTCTTTAGCAATTTGGGTTCACTGCAGATGGTGATACTTTTTTATTAGACCAACAATGATATTGCAGAAAGATGTGTGACTGACTGTGTGTGTGTGTGTGTGTGTGTGGGGGGGGGGTCAGGTGCTACACATGAGTGGTAAAGGTTCCTGCTTTTACTCTTTTACAGTGTGCGATGAATACTCAGATTTTAAAGATGCCAAGCTGCTGTACCGTTTTCGCAAGGATGATGGAACCTTCCCACTTAACAAGGATGTCAAAGTGTTACTATGGGGACAGAGGCTGTACGAGAAGTACGTAAGTATGTACAGTGGGGGGGGGGGGATCAATCTGCAGTCTAGCGGGCATTCCCAGAGAAGAGTGTTCCTGTAGACAAATGCCCACTGCCACATTTTACCTTTGTGTGGCCAGACTCCTAATAGAATGGGCCAATGAAGAGTGTCAAGGGTCTGTGCAATGGTGCACATAATATCCCAGTCCTGAGGTTGTAAACAAATGGAATGACAGATGGGAAAGGATGTCAAACATGACTGTGTTCCCATCAAGGGGATCCATGTAACATCATAAATTACAAGAGTGAAGCTTGAGTTGTCTATGATGTCACGAGGACCCCTGACTTAGGCTAGCAGCCATGTTGTATTCTTTTTGCATTAATTTTTTTGTACAGTGTAGGGCTGGTCACTTTGCGCATCTTCATTTGGTAAAAATAGTTGTAATTTCAAATGTTCATGCGACTGACATCAGAATGCTTTTGTGCCATCAGTCTGGCATCAGAACAGTAGTACAAAGCATCGTGATGTTACAACCATGGTACAAAGATTGTGGTGTCACTGATTCGCATGAACACATGACCCGATAAAAGTACTGAAGGAAGGAAATTGAGATCCACCTTGACCCTCAGCCACTTAACAATGGTTGTAAACAATGAATCATGAAAAGTTTATAAATTCATCCTATCTGACCTTAAATTCTCTCAGTATGTCTGCTGATACCACTTCACTGATCTATTCCAGAACAATACTACCCTTTGTGCAATGAATCCGTCTCTTTTGAAGATTTTAATAGTTTGCCCTTTGGGAAAGCAATGCACTTTAGACTACTGAGGTGGGCAAAGTTGTCCTGCTTTGCATAGTATTTGCTAATTTTTCCACAATTTCACAGAATTTTTCACTTTGCAAAGTAAGCAATTTCTAGGTGATGGTGCGAAAAGTGGATTGTGACAAATATCACTCAGAAAAGCATGAGTAAATCACATGAAACTTTAGTGAAGTTTACGTTTCACATGATGTCTGCAAAGTGGGTGCTTCTTGCAAACTTGAAGTGCAAAGTTCCCCACTTGTGAAAATTGACTTCCAGTTAAAGTGTGCAACATCTCTCGTTGCTATATTTAAAGAGCAGCTGATGCCTTCAGAAGAACTTAACAAAATGTAATATTTAGACACAGTTCAGCTTGTATTTCACATTAGTTCTGTATTTCTCTTTTGCATTTATTTCTGAGATAATTTGCATGAAAACAGGAGGTTGATTTCTCCCAACCTGAGGTCATAATGAACTGGCTGTGACATCACAGTTACCATGGCAACATATTACGCTGTCACTGCAGAGGATTAGGACTTGAAGTAAAGAGTAAGTTATAGAGACAGATGAACTCTAATTGATAAAGATCATGCATTCATGCAAACTTCCTCAGTAATATAATGGGGGGATACATCTATAGAACTATATATGGAATGCAAGATGAGTTGTTCCTTAATATTATGGTTTTCAAAGTTTTCTTTGAGATGTCAGCAGCTCATTTCAAAAATATATCATTCTTTGATTTTAGAATTATACAAAGCATTTGGTGTACAAAGTGAATACTGACAAGAAGTGCTCCCTGAGTCAGATTTTAATTGGGCCAAAATAAGGAAATCTATGTTTAAGCATATAACACAAGCTAGACTTCGGTTAATACAATTTTTCATTTTACGTAATCTTTACTATACTCCTTGGAAGTTACATAAGATGGGGAAATTAAACACAAATATATGTTCTAGATAAGGCTCTGCTGAGGGCACTTTATTACATATATTTTGGGACTGCCCCCCCAACCTGGTCTCTCTGGAATGAGATTAAAACTAGGGCAGATCCCTTATTGGGCATTCAAGATTACTCCTCAAGACTCTAGTAACATCTTCTAAGGAACTCAAATATCATATCATGATGATCGCCATGTTGGTCAAAAAATTAGTTGTACAACACTGGGAAGATCAAAATTAATTTTCCTACACAGAGTGGCTTAACGAAATGTTCAACAATTTACATATGGAAAAGCTTATTGCCATCACCCAAAATAAATTGGAGTCTTACAACAAGAAATGGATGAAATTGCATATCTTACATACACTGTCTTGATACTTTTGCTCCTTGCCCACTATTAGTATCTCTGGTTCTCTATTAGACTGACTATTTTGTGCAACTTTGAATGCGTAGAATTTGTCATCTCTGAGTCTATCTCACGCCTTGGTCATTTTTTTCCTTTTTGTTATGTGGCACCAACTTTATCTTTTTTTCTTTTCGTGCACTCTTATTTGGATATGCACTTGCAATATGTACATAGTTTACTGGCGTTGATATATTTTGTTTCGTGTTTTCTTGTAGTTATTGTAGTCTTTTCTGTATTTTGTCTTGTTTTGGTACTTTAGAAAATAAAATAAACTTAATTTCAAATAAACAAACTAGCATCTGTTACCCCCTGCAGACAGCAAACAGTTGCTGTTGTACCATAATGCAAGTTTGAGAAGGGAACACTTGACTTTAATCTGGGGGAAAGTGTCCCCCCTGACAAAATTCTGTATCCAGCCATAGGCAAAGCGGCCTTAGCTGAGCCATGGTCTGCACAACCTAAGTATTCAAACTGGACTTTTATTACTTTATCAGTGTATATGTTGTGTTTAATAATATTTTAAATAGACATTTAGAGCATCAACATCAGTATAATAAATGCAGACACAAATATTAAGAATAATAAATGGTATAATCCAGAATATTAATTCATTATTATATGAATCACTCCAAACATAAGGGCCATTTTTGTAATAATATTTTCTGGAGGAGCGCTGAACATTTATTTATTTAAAATAAATTAACATTACAATACATGCAGTACATTATAATACCGTAAGGTTAGAGTCTCAAACTATTCTGAGATGTAAATGAGGAAAATAAATAGTTATGTTATGGCTCCTGCATCCCCAAAAAATGGAGTTTGAAAAACATCTCACTAGAATTAATGAGTCAGGATATGGACATTACATAGAGGTGCCCTATCAGGGCAAAACATGTGTCTGTATTTTGCCGTTCTCAGCCTATATTGGGTTAGATGTACAAGTCTGTTTAAAAGGTAATGTCTGTTCTGGCATTGCCTTGTCTGCCTGACTTGCACAATAATTTGCATACCCATGATACATTGTATGGAATTTTCTGTTTTTCCACTTTTTATTAGATAGTTTGTACAGGTGCTGGTTCACCATTATTCAATGTGTGGGATCCATGTATAATAGCTTGTAGACAGATGTGCTCATAGTCCATGCTGAATGTGGTAGTATACCTTTAAATGAATTAACTTAAATACATTCCACTGTGCATCCTGCCCCACCCCCTGATGAAGACTCACTCTGAGTCAAAGCACTGGGGTGAGTGCAACTGCTCTCAATGGCTCTACATCAAACCATGGGATTTTCTGTCTCTTTGGACTTTTTACTTGTATCTGGTATTTCTGTGTGAAGGCTCCCAGAGTGCAGCTACCTGGTGTCTATCACCATAATTCCTTGTGCTTGGACTGAATATGTATGGGGTTGAGAGAGATGCACAAAAATCAAACAGTTTAGAACCAATTGGCAGCTTCATTGTTAAACAACATGATAAATGAGTGATTAACCTGTTTCACATTGCTGCAGTTTAATACATAGCATGTCACTGCTTGTGCTGACTCTCTTAATCCACATCACTGGCCACTTGTAGTGCTCTGATAGTGCATTTAAGGATGTAACTGTCCTCTGATAGATAGTGTTGCTGGTATCCATCTCTAAATCCCATATTTATCATCTGAATTCAGATTTTGGATCCAAAGTTGCACTTCTGGATCCAACATCTGATATGCAGGTCGGGTCCATGGATCTCAGTATTCTGATTGGCTCTATCAGATCTATGGATGGCATCCCAGCTTAATGGATCAATTCCCAGATGTCATGTTAGTCGACGTGAATGGAAATCAACATTTTGCTCTCTACTGGATAGTACTCAGTTTGGTCAGATACTATCTGAACGCTGCTACTGGCCATCTTTTACACATGCACAGTTTTGCGGGTTAATTGAGAGCTATGATGGGGAGGGTTGCAGATGTGCTTTCTATATCTGGTACAAAAAGGCTTGTGGCCACCAAGCAGCTCCTCTTACAGGCTGCCTGGCCATCTCATTTGGGCCATTTGGCCATCTCATTTGGGTCTCTCCATCATTCTTGTGGGGTTGTGCAAGAGTGAGCAGTTCTTGCTGCTGGCACCAGCCGGCCAGGTACAACTTGTATTGACTACAGAGTGCTTGCACACAGTCCCAACCTGCACCAGTAAAAAAAAGGCCAGTTTGTTTGTGAAAGCTGAGGGGTACTGGGGCAAGAATTGTGAATATTTGTCCATTTATCATTCTGTGCAGATAATGCACTCAGTGCTGTGCTCAGCAAGCTTCCTTAGTTGATCAGTGTTAAAGACTGGTGCTCATTGTTAGCATTCTACTTAATGAGCTTTGGGGGTTATGAGGGTCCATGGGGTCCTTTCTTTAAATTGTGCCCCCCCTTTCAGTGAACCCTGTTTAGTTACAGACCCTGTCATGTCTGTCCCCCTCACTGTTGTGGCAGACGCACCTCCAGCTGTTGTTGGGAACCAAGCCTAGGACCCTGAACCCTGATGGCAGCAGCTCTGGGCATTCAGCTAAAGGAAATTCCCACTAGCTGGGAGGATAGAGGGCTCCTTTGACTTTCATACTTGCTATCCCATGGGCCAGCCCTAGAGGTCTCTAGGTGTTACAGTTACACAGCACTACCTTTGACTGTTGATCATTGACTTTACCACTAGATGGCATTGCATTTTCAAACCTTTTCTCATGTATAAGAGACCCTTCTGGATCGAAATAATTTGTCCTTAATGTAATATGCAGGTTCCACTGTTGGTAAAAATGACAGTCAGGATCACAAGAAATGTCCATAATACAGTATTGTGTAAGGTGTAGCACATGACAAGGAGTGTGTTTAATATAGGATAAAGTATGGGTCGGGGTGTGTAACGAGATTTTACACACACCCGAGTTGTGGGATGCTACATAAACCCAGAGGGCAAAGCCCGAGGGGTTTGTGACAAGCATCCCACAACGAGGGTGTGTGTAAAATCAGGTTTTACACACACCCCAACCCATATTTTATTTTATATAATTGTTGGCTTTCTCTTTTTTCCATCAGCAATTATATAAAATAAAAACGCGAGCGGGTTTGCGGTTCCAGAAGTAAAAGCGCTCTCTGTTTCCCTGTCCCATCCCCTTCAAATACCTGAGGAGGCAGTCCAGCAGCTGTTTTTTCGCTCAACATCGCTCTCTTCTCTGCCATAACAACCGTGCTCACTTCAGCTGTCGCCATCCCTAAGCGAGCAGAGTTTGGCTTGAGCGCATGCTGAGAGGGGAAACTATATAGGTTTGTCGTTATAACGCCTTTATAACGGCAAATTACGCCACGGTTTCCTTATGGAAAAAAGAGGAAGCCATTAATTATTAAGGGAATAATACATGTCTTGAGTAGTTAATCACAAGGCGTAACCAAGTGCTGCAACCACCTGCAAAGTGTATTTATTCCCTTATGACTGCACACCCTAGTGTGTGTTATCTCACTTATAAAAAACTTGCTTTTAGTAGTTAAAAAAATGAAATATATATATATATATATATATATATATATAGTTTAGGTGAGGTGTGCAGTTGTCAGAATAACATTCATGTGGCGTGTTTTGACCTGGTTACAGTATTTTAGTAGCCATTTTATAAGATTTAAATAACATGCAGGTTTTATTTTATTTTAGAAGTACCTTTGTGTGAACTACAGGGTCTCAGTTCAAAGTTATGGGGTCTAAGACAATGTGGTAATGCTCCCCCCCCCATAGCTCGAATGACTGGGGCCTAAATATCAAAGGGCCTGTCATGGTACAGGGACTACAACCCTGTGTGCAGCTCCCTGGTGTGTGGAAAAAATCCCCTATTTTCGACATTTTATGCATACGGGTGGCATGTCTGTTTTTCCCACAGCTGCGAAAATAATGCTACAGTTGGTAATATCAGACATAACATTTTCCCACAAGTGTACAAAAAAAAATTGCAAGCTGTCATAAAATGTGGAAAGGGCAACCATTTTGAAAATTATGCATATGCAGAAAAAAATTGCTGCTGTGCAAGGAACCCCCCTTTTGCGTCACCATTTTTCCACGTGTGTAATTTTTCCACTGTTCCTTTAGTACAGTCTGAAGCACCTTGTTGTGGTGCAGGGAAGCTTTCCTGATGTCCCTTATTCAGTCAGTCTTGGAGGTCCATGGAAATCCCAACACCCAACGAGTGGATCCAGCCCATGGGTCAGTTAGCCTCCCTGGAAAGACTCTCACACCTGGCGATGGGAAAAATGCAACTATACCATTCCACCTAGTCTCCCTTCTTGCAATTGCAAAGAGGTGCTTCCTCTCAAAGCTCTGACTGATACCCCCTTCCCCCTAGGGGTTTCCTTATACTTAAGAATTCCTGACTGTAGCGGTCAGTACTACTGTTTGCTAATGTGAACATGTTATTGTTTGTTGCTGTTCAATTGTTTGTGTGTTTTTACTGAATTAGTCGTAATCAAGGCCATAGTCATGTTATACTTAGATGTCTGATATGTTACTGTTACAAGTAAATATTGTACGGTATGTTGTTTTTGTTCTTGAAAACTTAATAAAAAAATTTACATAACCCCCCCCCAAATAAAACAGAAAAGGGACAATAAATAGGAAACAAGAGAGAAAATGAGGACTTAAACTAAGCTAGTTACACAACTGCAACAGATTGACAGCGATGAGAACACAGAGATATCCTTAAGAAGAACGAATGAATACCATGATAAAAGAGTGACAATGCAATGAAATGTATAAAAAGATAAATATTAAAAATATGTAACTCAGAAATGTTCTGTGAGACTTTTAAATGTAATGTCTACTGTCTCAATAGAAAACTAAAATATGCTGGACCGTCGGCACAGCGGTTGGATTTCCACTCACGACACCAGTGACCCGGGTTCGGGAGTGGACTCTGGTCACTGGAGAGCCAGCCCGGGGAGAAGGCTTGAGTGTCCCAGGATGGCTTGTCTTCTCCGGGGGAGGGAGGGAATCAAGGTCCACAGCTTGCCTGATCCCGGGCAGAGGCCCGAGGTACAGCAAGTCCTGCAGCTTGCAGGAAGGACTGGTGGGAGCTGTGTGGTGGACGCTGGCACATGGCACCTTGACATCAGGATGCACACCACACAGGGAGGAAAAATGAGAAAAAATGGCTGGTGGCACCTCCGGTAAAAGGAGCACCAGCCCCGATCCGCAGTGCCTCTTGCCTGGCCTGGAACCGGTGTCTCAACGAAATGAAGGAAGTACGGGGTGTTAGGGCCCCACCTCGTCCCTGCCTGGGGGGGGTAGAACCAAGGCTTCATGGGTGATGGACTGCTCTGGGGACAGGTAGGAGAGCAGGGACTGATAAGGCAGATGGTGTCTCCTGAAGAGTGGAGTGCCACGGGCTTGGGGGGGAGTATAAAAAACAAACAAACTAAAATATAACCCCCCCCCAAAAAAAGTACTTTATTGCAACCCATAGAGCACCACCAAGGTTGAAGTTATTACAACTGGTGTCACCAAAAATGTTAAGAAAAAAAGACATGCATTACAAAAGTGACTGATAATCATAGAGTGACAAACTAATACTCCCACAACTCACAAAATAAATGGGGAGGGGCCAGCTACTTTATGCCCACAATATGGAAGGCAGTGTAGTCAGTTGTCATCACACAGAACTGTGAACTCAGAGATTCGCAGGTTTGAATCTCACCCCAGCCAGGATCCCACCATGTGACATTAAGCAAGTTACTTGACCTCTTCATTCTTAGCTCCTTCCACTGAAAGGAAGCAGGACCTCCCCCCATTGAAAACAAAATGCCGTGTCACACACCATTGGACTACAAAACCTCCACGAATGAACTGTAAAAAGAAAAACAGATGAGCTTTAATATTAGGGTGTACTGCTGGAACAGCAAGGGTTAAGGCTCCCCTGCACAAAGCTGAGAGGCCAGTTGTGATTTAACACTGTCAGACTGTAGAGACATGAAAAAGACCATTGTGAAGTAGAACAGAAAAGTGAACAATCATTAAGCAGAAAGTAAACTTCTCTTTGTTCCCGTTAGTAAAGTTGTTTTTGTCAGATGCAAATATTTATCCTCAAACAAACTGCTAACCTGGTATTGTCCTGAGGGCAGGTGGTAAGGGTTTGCGTGTGTGTGTGTGTTGGGGGGGTTACAAAAAGCTGGTTGAGTGCTGTTTTTTTCTGCAGAGCTTTGCAAGAAAAAGAGTTTTTTTTTTTTTAAAGGAGCACAGAAAAACGTTTCTAGTGTATTCAAATCCCAATTTCAGTTCAGAATGCCTCTCAAGGCTGACAGGATTCCTTTTAGAGTGATAGGATGTCATTTTAAAGTCTTTCTGAATTTTTTCATTGAGAAAAGTTTTTTTTTTTTTTTTTTTTTTAACTATTTTGTAATACTGACAATTGTACCTCTGAGAAATGCAAAGTGACTACACACAAGGGATTTTCTGAAATGGCACATGTGCAGTGCCAGGCTACCCCATGATGGCAGGATAACAGTCTGCAAAGTGGTGCCGTGAGCACTGCGGACTGCCTGCACTGTACAATTAATTTTACTTATTTAAAGGTTTATTGTTTGACTTTAGGTCACCACAAATTAGCTAAAGCAAATTACAACCAATAAAATATGAAATACACCACATGCAATCTGAAACATAAGTTTCAAGTTTATTTCGGGTTAAGTCATTGAGCAGACATAAATTTACAATAACGACCGTATACATTCAAAACAATATTACATCATAAAAAATCACATTAAAAGGTAATAACAAATCTCAGTATACAAAATACATTACGTACATCCCTATTTACAAAAAAAGAGAAAATATTAGCCAAATTGCTTCACATTAACAAACAAGAGCGTTAGAAATTTCAGTGAATCAATACGTAGATCAAGAGTGTTACAGCTACGTTATCCTCTCTCTACATTTAACACACAGTTGTTGTAACGACAGGAGCCACATTTTTATTTGCCTTTTAGAAGGGGGGTTAGTTCCTTGTATTTGATATGTCTCAGGGAGGGAACGCCACACTAAAGGCACCCAACAACTAGAAAAAATACCTGGTCATTGCAGTGACAAACCGAGGAGATACCAGTTTTAAAAGACGTGCGCTTCTCAGGGATACATGCTTTTCCCTAAATACCAACCTCTCTGTTCAATAAGCTGGAACACTTTGTGCTGTATACATTTAAGTGCAAAAAGATAAGAGACTTGCCAGATTTAGAAACAGTTAATTCATGTTATTTAGGTAAGGAATGGAAATGCAAAGTAAACTTTCCAGATGGTCAAATACAGACATAAGGGAAAATATCCAAGCCCCACCCAGAAATTTCAACTAAACTCAGATCTGTACGTCCTTGTAATTTGTTTTATAATATTTGTCTAGCTAGATCTGGTATAGTCTTTAAAATATTGTAAAAGATTGACCCAGAAGAATAACCCATACAGATTGCATCAATCAAAAAATGCAATTTTGTGCAAACATAGCATACCTGACGAGGACTTAAAGAAATATACTTTTCCCAAAGGCCTGAACTCTCAAAGTACTTCCTACAGTAATAAATCCATAATGGAATACCAGATTTTCAGATGAATATGCTTAGATATACCTACTTTTAATAGATGTCAAAAAACGTTTCTGTCGTTCTACTGGGAAAATCCCATCCACAGTGCTATCTTATGTTACGTCAGGGCTCCACCTGATGTGGACTCTGGCTATAGGATGTCTGGAGTTTCCAAAAATCTTTCACATGCTGGTGGAAAAAAAGGGACTAGATCCTCGTACTAGCTGCCATTGAGCTGAGCAAGCTTTCCTTTAAGGCCAAATGGCCAATTCGATCTATAATAGTTTCTAACCACCAGAGAATTATAGAGAAGAATTTACATCAGTGTTCACCTGACAACTGGGTGCCAAGAAATATCTGGTCCTGTCCTAAGTTTGCATTCTTACATCGTAGGCTAGCAAATTCCACTGACAACTGCCTATGCATTCATTGCCCAATACTACATGGGTTAATGGTACAATGACCCACTAAAAGTAAAACAGCTTACTCATCAGTGAAGAGGTTGAGGAATCAATATCCTTTACTGAAGACGGTGCCACATACTATGGTGACCCCAAAGAAATGAGCACTAGCCTTACTGTTATATTTATAGACTAATATATGGCTAGCAAAGGAGTAAGTTGATGTCTTTGAGAGCAAAGCCTGAGAGCTCCCTATGCAGTCATTTCGGCCCAAGCTGGGAATCATCAGCCTTGTTGTGTATGGTTGCGCATACACTATTTTGTATAGGATATGTTCGTTTTAATTCATTTACCTTGTTTTTAACTCTGTCTTGGACTTGGTCAAACAAACTGAAAACTGCAAACAACTGGGTAAGAATAAAGACATTTAATGTGATTCAAGTAACAGCTACATGAGCTGACATTTCTAGTACTGTAGTTCATCTTTTAGAAAACAGCTCACTTGGTGTATTTTCAGTTTTGCTGATGTCTTCATTATGAGAAATCTGCAGTATAGGTAAGATAAGGAATCTTTTTTCTTTTGTGATAATGGCTCTTTATGCTACCAGTCCAAGGGTGGCTGGTCAGCCTGCCCCATCCCCTGAGCCAGCCACTGCCTCCCATGGGACCTACTTCCATCAGTTTTCTCCCACAGATATCCCCTTGTGGCAGGACCTGAGGGAGGAGGCCCATCCTCCTTCTGCCAGATACACATATCCAGAGTTGACCAAGACTTGGTCCCGAGTGATGGCGCTGACCCAGGCAGATCGAGCAAGGCTTCATTAAGCCCCCAACTTCTTTTCCACTTCTTGCCCCATCCCTGCCATAGGACATCCAGTGTGTGCATGGAGGCACTCACACAGAATGTTCCTCCACTGCCTCCCTTCATGATGCCTGGCTGCATTATCACCAGGCAGCCACCAGGGGACAGTAGTAGTTCAACCTGACATGTCTCGCCTCCCTGGGAGAGGAGAGCAGTCCATTGGATGATTGATCCTCTCTCACCCCAGCTGATTCCCAGCAACTGGAGCTAATTCCTGAACTCTGGTCACCGGCATGGGAAAAGGTAAGGTGCGTATGTGGCACCTCAGCCTTCTTTGCCATCAGGCTGGCTTTTAAGATAAAGAATCTTAATAGAAATGGGATTCTATGTTGTTGTACCGCAGCAGTGTTGTAGCTGACTACTATAGTACAGTAGCATTCTGACATCACTACTGTGGTACAGTAGCATTCTGACATTCACTACTGTGGTACAGCAGCATTCTGACATCACTACTGTGGTACAGCAGCATTCTGACATCACTATTGTGGTACAGCAACATTCTAACATCACTACTGTGGTACAACAGCATTATGATAGCACTACTATGGCACAGCATCATTCTGACATCACAACTGTGGCACAACAGCATTCTGATATCACTAATGTGGTACAACTGCATTCTGACATCACAACTGTGGCACAACAGCATTCTGATATCACTAATGTGGTACAACTGCATTCTGACATCACTACTGTTGTACAACAGCATTCTGACATCACTTCTGTGATACAACAGCATTATGACATCACGACTGTGATACAACAGCATTATGATATATCACTCCTGTAGTACAGCAGCATTCTGTCACCACTACTGTGGTACAACAGCATTCTGACATCACTTCTGTGATACAACAGCATTCTGACATCATGACTGTGATACAACAGCATTGTGATATCACTCCTGTGGTACAACAGCATTCTTACATAACTGCTGTGTTACAGTTGCATTCTGACATCACAACTGTGGTACAATAGTATTCTGACATCACTACTGTGATACAAAAGCATTCTGACATCACTACTGTGTAATAGCAGCATTCTGACATCTTTGCTGTGGTACATCATCATTCTGACACCACTACTGTGGCACAACAACATTCTGAAATCACTACTGTAGTACAATAGCATTCGGACATCACTGCTGTGGTACAACAGCATTCTGACATCACTACTGTGGTACAGTAGCATTCTGACATCACTACTGTGGTACAACAGCATTTGGAAGTATACAGATGTCCATATACAGCAGCACTGAATCATACACTGTTAAAAATGTGAAATGGTGTTTTAGTTTGTTTTACCAGAAAAAACAAGCATTTGTCAATGCCGAATGTTGATTACGTTGGTCCGTTGAATTCGCTTACTGCCCCTGTGTCACTTGCTTGTTCTGTTTCTCCCAGTGCTGCAGGCTGCTGTTTTGTACTGGGCTCCTGCCTGCATTTGCACCATTTTCTGTCCAGAAAGAAATCTGCAGCTGTCCCAACAGAGGTTTGTTGAGGTGGCTTATTCCCACTGTGTCACTCGCTCATTCTGTTTCTCCTGGTGCTGCAGGCTGGCCTTTTATACTGGGCTTCTGCCTGTGTTGCTGCCTTTTCATGCCCACAAAGAAATCCACAGCAGTCATGATAGACCTCCATTGAGCTTGCTCACTCCCCCCCCCCACTCGCTTATTCTGTTTCTGCCAGCACTGAAGGCTGGCCTTTTGTACTTGGCTCCTGGTTACATTGCCGCCTTTTTCTGCCCACAAAGAAATCTGCAGCAGTCAAGATAGAGCTCTGTTGAGGTTGCTCACTCCCCCTCTCTCACTCACTCATTCTGTTTCTCCTGGTGCTACAGGCTGTCCTTTTGTACTCAGCTCCTGCCTGTGTTGGTGCCTTTTTCTGCCCACAAAGAAATCTGCAGCTGTCTTGACAGAGCTCCGTTGAGGTCACTCACTCCCCGTCTCACTCGCTCATTCTGTTTCTCCTGGTGCTACAGGCTGTCCTTTTGTACTGGGCTCCTGCCTCTGTTGGTGCCTTTTTCTGCCCACAAAGAAATCTGCAGCAGTCCCGACAGAGCTCCTGTGAGCTCGTTCTCTCCCCCTCTCTCAGTTGCGCATCCATTTTCTACCACCGCTACAGGCTGCCCTTTTGTACTGGGCTCCAGCCTGTGTTGCCACCTTCTTCTGCACACAAAGAAATCTGCAGCACTCACGATAGAGTTCCGTTTAGCTTGCTCACTCACCCTCTCTCACTCACTCATGGTGTTTCTCCCGCTGCTGCAGGCTGGCCTTTTGTACTGTGCCCCTGCGTGCATTGCTGCGTTTTCCTGCCCATAAAGAATTCTGCAGCAGTCCCGACACAGCTCCGTTGTGCCGCTCACTCCCCTCTTTCTTACTCGCTCACTGTGTTTCTCCCGGCACTGCAGGCTGCCTTTTTGTACTGAGCTCCTGCCTGCATTGGCACCTTTTTCTGCCCACAAAGAAATCTGCAGCTGTCCCGACAGAGCTCCGTTGAGGTCACTCACTCCTCCTGTCTTATGCACTCATTCTGTTTGTCCCGGCACTGCTGGCTGCCTTTTTGTACTGGGTTCCTGCATCTGTTGGCATCTTTTTCTGGTCACAAAGAAATCTGCAGCAGTCCCGACAGAGCTCTGTTGACCTTACTCATTCCCCCTCTCTCACTCGCTCATTCTGTTTCTGACAGCGCTGCAGCCTGCCCTTTTGTACTGGGCTCCTGCCTGCGTTGCTGCCCTTTTCCGCCCACAAAGAAATCTGCAGCAGTCACGATAGAGCTCTGTTGAGCTCGCTCACTCCCCCCCTCTCTCAATCACTCATTCTGGTTCTCCCGCTGCTGCAGGCCGCCTTTGTACTGGGCCCCTGTGTGCATTGCTGCCTTTTCCTGCCCACAAAGAAATCCTCAGTAGTCCCAACAGAGCTCCGCTGACCTGACTCACTCCCGCTCCCTCACTCGCTCATTCTGTGTCTCCCGGTGCTGCAGGCTGCCCTTTTGTACTGGGCTCCTGCCTTCATTGGTGCCTTTTCCTGCCCGCAAAGAAATCAGCAGCAGTCCTGACAGAGCTCAGTTGAGCTCAGTCACTCCTCCCCCACTAGCTCAATCCTAAATTGCCCAAACAATGATTTCCAACAGAGAACTGCGGTATTCTGTGCCAGAAGCACGAAAACACATTTCGGCCAGGATGTGAAAAATGACAGCTGTACTTTTCATGAGGAGATGTGGGAAAATGCCACTGCTGAGAATGTGGCATGCAAATATTACTAATTCGTGAAGTTACAAGGGTGCGTGGAAACTGCACACCGCACGCTCATAACAGTCATTTTATGGAGTTTCATCAGAAAATTTTCAACATTGCCAATTTAGGACCTGTGCTCATGAACAGTGTCAGTGTGATTTTCTTAATGCATCCCGAACACTGATTTCCCACAGCAACCGAGATATTGTGCACCGGAAGAGCGAAAACACATTTCGGCCAGGATGTGAAAAATGACAGCTGTACTATTCATAAGGAGGTGTATAAAAATGGCAGTGTTGAAAATCTGGAGTGAAAATATTGCAAAGTTGTGAAGGTCTGACCGTGTGTGGAAACTGCACAACGCACACTCGTAACACAGTCATTTTATGGAGTATCAGCACCAAATTTTCAACATAGTCATTTTAGGACCTCTGCTCATGAACAGTGTCATTGTCATTTTCGTAATCTGTCCTGAACACTGATTTCCCACAGCGACCACGCTATTCTGCGCCGGAAGTGCAAAAGCACATTTCGGCCATGATGTGAAAAATGACAGCTGTATTGTTCACAAGGAGGTGTGGAAAAATGCCAATGTTGAAAATCTGGTGTGAAAATATTGCAAATTTGCATAGTTACGAGCGTGCGTAGCAACTACTCAACACATGCTCGTAAAACAGTCATTTTTTGGATTTTTTCAGCCAAATTGGCAACATAGGCTTTTTGAGAGGCCACCTCATGAACACTGGCACTGTCGTTTCGTTAATCAGTCCCAAAAGGTGATTCCACACAGTGACCAAGAAATCACCTTTCGGGACCGATTAACGCCATGACAGTGACAGAATTCATGAGGAGGGGTCCCAAAAACCCCATGTTGAAAATTTGGTGCCAAAATTCTGAAAAATGCCCGAGATATGCATCAAAGTTAAAAAAACCCTAATTATTACATTATACAGCTTACTGGCATTTCCTCAGTTCGCGGTCGGCTTTGAAGAGTGCAGACGTGTTCCCGGGCCACTGAAGATCGTCACGCTGAGCTCTGGAGGTAAGTATGGGGTGAGGTGGGGGTGTGGGAGGGCAGGGAGCGCAGTGGGTGAGTGCGGGTTGTGGGAGGGGGTCAGGGAGACAGCGAGGGAACATTTTTTGTTTACAGGGAAAAAAAAAAAAGACATTGCGGGACCATTTTTACCTTTCAGGGAATGTGGCACACTGGGGTGGGCTCCCAGCATGCCAACGGACTCTTTTTGAGGGGCAGCTGCAGCTGATGGGGATTAGGCACCCCCATCGGCATACAACTGGGGGGACATCATGCCGACGGGGATTGGGCACCCAGTCGGCACACAAGAAATGGCTGGGGGAATATGCCAATGGGGACTGGGCACCCCCATCGGCAAACACAAAAATTGGGGGGGACATGCTGACGGGGACTGGGCTACCAGCCAGCAACAGCCCTGCAATGAGGGGTTGCTTCCTCCTTGCAGCAGCTGCAATGACGAGGTGGCCCCTGATTGCAGCAGCTAAAACGTTTTAAGTTGGTGGCACACTGGCTGAACTAGTGTCAGCAGCAGCGTGCCATGGCATTGAGGATAGGTGGCCAAGCCTCTGCAGGCTGTGGGGGCATTGGCCACAACAGTGCTGCTCCTCCACAACCTGCTTCTGGAGGAAAGCTGCCTCAATATGTTTCTTGCACATGCGCGCAATCAACTTAAAAAACACCTCACAACACCTCCAGTGCATGTGCTGTGTTTCACACAATGGCAGGGCATGTGCACAAGCCATGTAAATACTGTGTAATTTTCACATGGATGCCAGTCAGTCAGGCAGTAGGATTCCAGGTTCCAGTTTTGTAATGGCAGTTTGTTAGGAGAAACCATAATGCACCATTTTCAACAAATTATAGTAATTTCTCAACCTCATCACTGGTGAGCAAGTTATTTTAATTTTAAGCTGGTGCCTGAGACCACAAGCTCGGACTCAACACGCTGAGAGCCGAGACCCTCCTAGGGCTCCCTGCTCTACCGCTACATGATCCGCGGCCACCGGGCGGTCAGCGCTCCACAAGCCAGTGCCTGAGACCACAAGCTCGGACTCAACACGCTGAGAGGTACGGGAAAGCCGCAAACCAATCAGAGCGCGAGCGCCTTTCTCCAGGCTTGCTCCGATTGGTCTCTTTTACTCCTCCATTCGTTCCTATCTAGCGGAGTGAAAAAGCGCAATTTTCATTGCAAAACAGACTGCAATTTATTATCTAGACTGTTTTACTGCCTAAATCTGCCTAGAAACTGCTAAATCTACATAGAAAAGCTGTTTTACTTTACTAAAGCTACTTAAATGTTAGAGTGATTACAGCCCTTTCTTTGACTTGGTAACTGCAGCCAGACTCCCAGGCACCAAGGAAATTGCCCCTATTCAAGTGCAAATTTAATTTCACTGGCTTGTGAGACCCTTTTGTCTGCCTCCAGTACTAATTTGGCTCCTCTCTCTCCTTCCCTCTCAGCCAAGACCCTCCTAGGGCTCCCAGCTCTATTGTCGCAGATCCGCGGCTACCAGGCGGTCGGCGCTCCACAAGCCAGTGCCCGAGACCACAAGCTTGGACTCAACACGCTGAGAGGTACGGGAAAGCCACAAGCTTTACGCCCACCCACCCATCACCCTTTCCTGCACATTCTTATATAGACCATCTTGCCCCACCCACCTCATCTATTGGCCTTCTCTATATACTTCTCTTCTTCTTCTCTCCCACCCTTTTTTCGATCAAACCCACTGGGACCCTACCTAGCATATCACTCTAGCACTTAACTTTCAATAAGGAATTGTAACTCACAAAAAGCGTCTCTATATTGATCCTTTATATATCAAATCATGGCAAAGTGGCTTCAGCTCATTAGCACCTTATGCATACTACCCCTACTAGGGGAACTTCGAGGTTGGATGTATACTAACATACTATTTGCCAGCAGATTAGGCCTTACGGTCTATCGAGTCTGCTCGAACCTTAGATCCTTAGTTGGGTGCCAAGGCCCTCCCATCCCTTGTGCTCCAGAAACCCCTATCATCCATCCCCACCCCCGGACAGGCCATCATCTGATATATCCACTTTCTGTGTCTGTCCCACCCTCTCTTGAAGCCCTCCACTGTGGATCTCTGAACCGGCTCGCCAGGCAGTGCATTCCAAGGGTCCACCACCCTCTCAGTGAAAAACCTCCTCCTCTTTCCCCTCACCCTTCCACCTTCCAACTTCAAACCATGCCCTCTGGTGATACCTCCCTGCTTTAGTCTAAAGATCCCCTCCATGTTTACTCTATTTATTCCCTTGAGGTACTTGAAGACCTCAATCATATCCCCCCTGTCTCTCCTCTCCTCCAATGAAAACAGGCAGAGCTCCTCAAGTCTGTCCTCATACGTCAAATCCCCTAGCCCTCATATCATCTTAGTTGCCCTCCTCTGTACCCTCTCCAGAAGCTGTATGTCCCTCTTCAAGTGTGGTCTCCAGTACTGTACACAATACTCAAGGTGTGGTCTAACCAGTCCATTGTACAGCGGAAGAATCACTTCCTTGCTTCTAGAGGTGATCCCTCTTACGATGCATCCCAACATCCTGTTTGCCTTGCTAGCCACTCTCCTGCACTGCTCAGAGTTATTCATACATGCATCCACCATGACCCCTAGGTCTTTTTCCCCTATTGAGGCCTCCAGCGCCTCCCCCTCCCAGGGTGTACCTGTGTTTAGGGTTTCCCCGACCAAGATGCAACACCTTGCACTTGGTGATATTGAAATTTAATTTCCATGTGTGAGCCCAGCTCTCCAGGGTGTCCAGGTCCCCTTGCAGGGCCAACCTCCCCTCTTCTCCCTCAACTACTGCTCCCATCTTGGAGTCATCTGCGAAGAGACTCATTTCACACCCTATACCCTCCTTGATGTCTGATATGTATGCATTAAACAGGATTGGACCCAGGACCGAGCCCTGTGGTACCCCACTACCAACCTCTCTAGGGTTCGAGAGCTCCCCACAGACCACTACTCTCTGGGTGCATCCAGCTAGCCAGTTTTCAATCCATCTGACCATCAAAGGGCCTACTCCTAACCCCATCAGCTTCTCCACCAGACCATTGTGGGGGGACAGAGTCAAACGCCTTGCTGAAGTCCAAGAATAATACATCCACAGGCTTTCCCCTGTCCAGTTCTGATGTTACCCATTTGTAGAACTCCACAAGATTGGTTTGACATGATCTACTTGGTACAAACCCATGTTGCCGACTATCCAGACCTCCCACCTCCTCCATATACATCCCCAATCATTCCTTCAGTATACTCTCCATTAATTTTCCCACCACCGAGGTCAAACTGATGGGTCTATAGTTACCTGGTACTTCCCTCGACTCCCCTTTATAGATTGGCACATGTGCCTCTCGCCATTCCCTAGGTACCCTCCCTGTCTCAAGTGACCTGTTGAAGAACTCCACCAGGGGTGCAGCCAGTATGTCCACCAATTCCCATAGTACTCTCGGATGAATGCCATCCAGCCCAGGAAATTTGTCTTTCTTTAGGGCCTTGAGGGCTAACCACACCCTTTTGGCGGAGATAGCATCATCCGTCCCCTCCACCTTACTGGCCTTTTTATCCTTATCCAGATGTGACACCCCTGGGGTACCTCTCCTTCCCTCTTGCTCCATTTCTGTTGCTTCCCTGATCTCACTCACTGCCGCTTCTATCCCCTTTGTGCCTTGCTTTGTAGATATCCCATCCCCTCCTAGTGAACACAGAGGCAAAGTACTCGTTAAATACCTCTGCCTGGTCCCTCGCCTCTTCCACCCACCCTCCTTCTGATCTCAATCTGCTGAGATGGCCCTTGGTTTTTCTCCACTCCCCAATGTACCGGAAGAACCCCTTTTCCCTCCATGTATCCCTGTGCCAGCTGCTGCTCTTTACTGGACTTTGCTCCCCTCACCATACGGTGACTTTTCTAGATGCAAGATGGTACATTTCCTTATCCTATCCCTCTTGTTTTATATTTTTGTAGGCGCCTTCTTTTCTCTGACTGCTACCTGTACCTCACTGGACCACCAGCATGGTTTATGTGACCTTGCTCCTTATGTTTCAACTTAGCGCAGATCCTGACTGCCTCATGAAGTCCCGTTTATGACCTCCCATCTCCTTTCCACACTTGTCATTGATGTAATCCCTTCAAGTGATCCTTGAGAATATTTCCCATGCCCACAAAGTCTCCCCCTGAAGTCCACTGCCAGTGTCCTAGATCTCTCCCATGCTTATTTGAAACCAGACAGTATTGTGGTCGCTCCCAGTCAGGGGGTCCTGTACAACCAGGTCCCTTACCAGATCCCCATCTGCCAGAACCATGTCCAGGACATGCTCCTCCCTTGTGGGCTCCATCACATGCTGTGTTAAGAACACATCCTGGAAGCCTTCCAGCAGCCTCTGCTCCTTGGCCACCTTAGAGGACATGGTTCCCCAGTTTGTACCTGGCATATTAAGGTCCCCCATCAACACCACTCCTTCCCCTTTTGGTCCACACCTGGCAATGATGTTGTCCAGCAAACCATCCTCTAGAACATCACTCATCCCAGGGGGCCTTTATACTACACCCAGCTTGACCTTATCTCCTGCTGGGGACCATAAGGTGACCCATAAGGCCTCCACGTTTCCCTCTGCCTCTTCTACCCTAGCAATTTCTATGTCATCTCTAATGAACATAGCCACTCCACCCTCTCTGCCCTCCTTTCTATCCTTCCTAAGCATAGTGTACCCCTGCACGTTTAGGTTCCAGTCATGGTTTTTGTTGGCCCACGTCTCCGTGACCGCCAAATCCACCCCCCGAACAGCATGGCCTGGAACCTGGCAACTTGTTTCCCAAGCTCCTGGCATTTACTAACACCAACCCCACCTCTTATCCCTGATCCTCTTTGTCGAACCCCACCCAGATTCCTTATACTTCCATCCTCCCTCTGCTCCTCCTGAAGCCTCCACCCCAGTCTGTTTACCCCTCCCCTTGGGCTTGAAGGCTACTCCCCTCATCTGGAGGAGAGGGCTTCTGGTCAGCCCCTCCCTTATCCATTCCCCCTCACAAGTTTAAACCCCACCTTTCTTGAATGTAGTCAGCCATCCCCTGTTTAAGGACTTCCTTCCCTAATGGGGCAAGATGAAGCCTGTCCTTGGTATATAGTCCCTTATCCTCCCAAACTCTATTCCAGTTCCTAACCACCCCAACTCACTCTCTCACCCCACTCCTGAGCCAGTCATTAACCTCTGTGAGCTTCATTTTTCTCCACTGAGGCCTTTGGTACTGGCAATATCTCCAAAAGGAAATGTTGCATCCATTATCCGACAGACTCTGGCAAGTTCTTGGAACCTTGTTGATTTCCAAAACGCTATTTCCTCTAGATCATTAGTTCTCAAATGCACCAGAATCCGGTTTCTCCACAATCCCTAACCATTTCATACACCATGAACTTTGCTGTGTGCACTGTCATCCCAGAGATACTCACTACCTTCACCTGGCTATGGCATCCACCCCTGTCCTCCCACTGATACCCCTAATCATCGTGTCTCCCAATAACAGAACCTTAACACCGCCATCATCCTTATGGTTACCTCCACTATGCCCTCTCAGCCTCCCATCCCCCCCTTTATTCATGATCTCAATTCCATGGGAGTCTTCCGGCCTTATTAGAGACCCCCTTGTCACCCTCCCCTTTCTGCCTCCCTCGTTATTTTGCCCACTTAACTCAAACCCTCTGAATAGGTGTCCCTTTAACCCCCTCTATCTGAACCATTTATCCTGGCCCTGATGGTTTCCCCTTCCCCACACCGCCATCCCTCCCTTTGTAATAGTACCCTGCCCAGAGGCTCTCTGTGGGTCCCCTTTAGCTAGGGCCCCATCCTTGGTACTGACCCTGCTGAAGGGGCTTCTCCCACCTCCTTGTCTCCCAGTTTCTCTCCAATCATGCTCTCCTCCCTCATGTCTGCAATATGTTGCATCTCCCCCATTTGCATAACATTTATGTTTCCCCTTCTCCCTCTGGGACTATTTCTATCCTTTCCATTGCCGGTCTGTGATGCCCTATGGGTATCCGACTCCCTCCCCCCGGCCTCTGTATAAGTTTCCTCATTTCCACCAACCCCTTCCTCCCCCTCTAGGTTGCTTAGTAGCTCAAATTTATTGTGACACTCTATGCCAGCCTCCATCAAGTAACCTGAGTTTCCCCTGACTGCACCTCTAAACTGCCCCTCTTCTTCCCCTCTTGCTCTGTTCACCTTAGGAGCTCCCTTCCCATAGTCTGCTGTTTTAGGCTTCCGCACAACAGCCCCTCCTGACTCTTCCCCCTCCACTCACTTTGTATTCAGAATGTTCACCCCGTATGCTTTCCCCTTAGCGTCAACATCCCTATCTAAGGGTCCTCTGTCCCTAATATCCCCTCTCCTGCTTGCTGTAACATAACGTCCTGTAATTTCAGAGCGTTGCCCCAGCCTCCCCTCAGCCCCACCCTTCTGCTGCCCATATCCACACCCCTTATCCTGACACCCCCCAGCTCCCCAGCTTACTCCTTAACCAATATACCTCACTCCTGATACAAGATAGCTGTCTACAGAGGGCAGACTCTCTCTCCAGGCCCAATTGAGAATTATTGCCATCCCACAGCCTGTGCAGCCTACAACCCTTCCGAAGATGCCTGCCATGGTGGAATATGGCCACCCTGTTTATCCTCCTCTGTTTATAATGGCACACCCCTTTTCTCGTGTACCTTTCCCCTGAATACAGTTTTCTCTCTATACTGACTGCAGTTATTACAAACCCAATTTCAACCCACCAATAAAGTTCCCAAGTCTCACAAACACATACAGTCCAGTGTGTGTTCAGTCCCACTAACAGTGTTTGTGTATGCAGACATCAGGTACCGTATGATGTCACAGGCCCACCAACTCCTGTTGCTTCAAATTTCAGTCCCAAACAGAAATACTCAGCCCTTCAATCCCAACCCCCAGTGGCTTTTCAGTATTTAAGAAAGCCTACAAAACATGGTGGGTCGGAGGGCTCTTACCAACACCAGGCAAACAACACATTTAAATTTCACTCTAATTATCACTGCCAAACAACTGTTCCCAAGCCTCAAAAGTTACAATATCACAGCCCAAGTAACAGTTCTAACTCAAGGTAATAATTTTTAACACATAGAACTAATTTCACTTACAAAACTATTCAAATATTTCAGTTAAAACAGAATATAAACCCAGACCTCTGTCCTTACCAGCCTCTTGCTTATGTTCCCAAGTGAGTATACTACTGGGGAAATCTATCCTTCCCCCATCGAATGTGTGTACATCAAGCCTTTACTCTACTCCTGCAAAACCACTGCATCACTGCACTCTTACCGTGGAGGATACTATTGGCATGCATCAGGACATCAAATACCAGTGGGAAAGAGTTAGCCACCTCTCCCCAGTGAAGTCACCCTGTGGTTCTTCACAGCTAGGGCCCTATGTTATGTAATGGCAGGACAACATAGCACCTATAACAAGCCTCCGCAAACAGACTCAGATGTTACTTCCACTAGGAGAAGAATGAAAATCTCTAAAATATCACTTGCAGCCTTAAAGAAAGTTATACTCCTCCTGCTACTAAGTTCAGGTAACGTGGAACTCAGTCCTGGGCCCACAAAAGACATTGCCTCACTCTCAGATCTCCCTAGGCTTAAGGGTATCAGCTTCATGCATGTTAATACATGTTGCCTCCTAAAAAAACTGTCCTCTATACAGGCTTGGATCACTCATACAGAACCCAACATGCTTGTCATAACAGAATCCTGGCTCCGTCCATCTATGCCTGACGAGGAGATTGCCATACCGAATTATCTCCTATTCAGAGCCGACAGACAAACCAGGGGCGGTGGAGTTGTCATCTACATGAAAAAACAAACTCTCAGTCACTATCCTTGACTCCTCCTTGCTCTCTAACACATATGAATATCTGTCCCTAAAAACTGAAACATCCCCTGCCTCATCCATCAGACTAATCGGCTGCTACAGACCTCCATCCGTGGGAACACAGCTTCAACCCAACTATCATCCATGATGGACTCCGTCAACCTTGAAACTATAATAATGGGAGACCTCAACTACGACTGGCTGTCCAACACCTCGCTACCACTTAAATCTTTTTTCGACTCCCATGGTCTCTAACAACTTATCAATGAACCTACATGCACCAATAAGAAAAACCCATCAAGTAGCACCCTTCTAGATGTCCTATTAGTAAATAAGCCCCACCCTTTTCTCCCATGCAGGAATCATCCACGCAGACGTTAGCGACCACTGTTTTATCGCAGGTGTGAGATCTAGCTATATGCCCAAACCAACCTTGAGATTTTTGACCAAGAGATCTAAAAAGAACTTTGACCCACTGGCTTATATCAATGACCTCAAGGCCTCTCCACTCTGGCAGAACTTCTACCTAGCAAAAACAATAAACAATGCCTTTACCATCTTCCAAGAAACCTTAACCCATGCCCTTAATGTCCATGCTCCCATGGTCAAAACCCATATAAAGCCAAGAACATACCTCTGGTTTACTGCAGACCTCAAAGCTGCTTTACTAAACAGGGACAAGCTTTGGAAATGTGCTCACAAATCACAGCTGGATAAGGATTGGTGTCTCTTCAGAACCGCTAGGAACCTACGCACAAAGCTGATCAGGGAAACCAAATCCAAATTCTATCATTCAGAGTTAGACGCTGCTTTAAAATACCCAACAAAATTCTGGACCACCATAAAAAATCTCACTGTACACACAACAGGTAATACACTCCCCTCAAAAATATCCTCTAATAATGGTATCATTAGCGACAAAAACAAAATATTACAAGCATTTAACAATCACTTTGCCTCAGCTGGCCTGGCTTTCGACAACTCGCCTGCCTGTAAGCTGTACTCCCAGATGAACATATTGCCTCCAGACCCAATTCCAATGAAAGCCACCTTCTCCTTCTCACCAGTTACCTTAAAAGAAGTTGAAGAGCACCTGCTTCACCTGGATATCAAGAAAAGTGCCGGCGCGGATGCCCTGGACCCCTACTTTGTAAAAGTTGCCTGGCATGTACTGCCCATCACCCATCTATTCAATCTCTCACTCTCCCAGGGGTCCCTTCCTGAACTACGGAAAACTGCCCACATTATACCACTCTTTAAATCTGGTGGGACCCTTGTGACCTAAATAACTATAGGCTAATTTCACCACTCCCCATACTTTCAAAAATCCTAGAAAAAATAGTAAGTGCCCAGCTGCGAGACTACCTGGAAAAGACAAACTTTCTAAATCCTATGCAATCAGGCTTCCACATAAACCACAGTACAGTCACAGCACTGGCCAAGGTCACCAACGATTGGCTACATGACCTCGACAACAAACAGTTCGTCTGTGCTGTCTTCCTGGACCTCAGCAAAGCATTCACTACACTTGACCACTCCCTACTTCTCTCATCACTAAAAACATTAGGCCTAGATACTACCTCTATGGGCTGGTTTCAGAACTACCTAATGGATAGGCAACAGCAGGTCAAAGCAGAAAGGGAGCTGTCTCCCCCAAACTGTTACTTAGAGGTGTCCCTCAAGGATCCATACTGGGACCAGTACTCTTCACCATATACATTAACATATTGACCTTGGTATCAAGAATGCCAGTATCCACCTGTTTGCAGATGATACGGTACTGTACCTAAGCTGGTCTACACCTGAAGCTGCTTGTAAAACATTATAATCGGACTTCAACATCCTCCAACATCAGCTTCTCAATAAAAAACTGCTACTCAATGCCAAAAAAACCAAGGCTATGATTCTCTTTCCTGGCAATCTACCATCCCACTCTGCCCTTGGCACACCCCCCCATCACTACCTTACTGGGGGAAAACCTGGACTATGTCACCAAGTTCAGATACCTAGGAATCTGGATAGACCACAAGCTCTCCTTCAGAAAACACTTGGAGGACATGGTAAAAAAGCTAAGACAGAGACTACGGCTCTTCTATCAGATAAACCGCTTTCTAACTATGGAGGCAAAGAAACAGCTCGTACAGTCTACCTTCATCTCCCTGCTAGACTATGCTAACTTTATCTACTGCCATTGCAATGCCTTATATCTGGGTAAGCTGGATGTCCTGTATCACAGAGCACTGCGCTTCATCACCGGCCTCCCCTCCTCCACCCATCACTGTTCCCTGTATGCTGCTGTAGGCTGGACTGCCCTTCAATCCAGACGAAAAAGAAACGCGGCCACTTGGACTCTGAAAGCACTTGCTGGAAAACTACCATGCTACATTTCTGATCTCCTGTCCTTAAGCAAAGTCAGAAAATATGCCCTAAGGAGCTACTCCTTTATCATCCTGAATATCCCCAGGGTCCGCACACAATATGGGAATGCGGGCCATAAGCTACTCACTTCCATCGCTTTGGAATGAAATCCAGAAAATTTTGAAGCTAAGAACCACAGTAACTATCGCAGTGTTTAAGTCCCTATATGCAAAGCTAATCAGAGACAAATGTCACTGCATCCACTGACCTTGTTCTGCTATAGCTTCTGTACTCACCTACACCTTTATTGCCTCATCAGCGCACTTAACCCCCCTCCTTCCCCTACCGTTGCCTCACCCTTCCTCTCATCATCTTACTCTTGCTCTGATTTCTCCTCTCCTAGGCCCACTGATCCCCTAAGTCCTCCAAGGATAGCCACTGCACGATCAAGTATATCCATGGTGGCACCTCCGAAACTGCCACCTGTAATTTTCCAGAGCAGCTCGTGCTCCTCAAGCTCCAAATTCCTCCGGGAGTACTGCTAGGATGCCGCTTGTTGTCTCTGGGTGGCTGTCGCCTCTCTGTGCCATAACATGCTCTTCGTTACTTACCCCGCCTCTACAAGCCTCGAACCCCCTTGCTGTGAGCTTGGCTACCGGTGCCTCCTGGTGCCATAGCTGGCCATCCCTAATTCTTCCCTCTCTGAGTCCCTATACGGATTATACCTCCAATCCGGGTTCGATGTACTGATTAATCCTCTAAGTTAGAATAGATATTTAATTTGCCTGTTCCACTGAACACATTTATTACTATTTTTTTACATCAATGTTTGTACCGTGTCTTATTTCTGTATCCCTGCCAATTATGTTATCTGTTTTCTTTATGACCATGTGTAACACAGGTCCACTTTATAAATGAACTTGCTCAACGGTGTCCGCCTGGATAAATAAAGATTTGATTGATTGACTTGATTGATTGATTGATTGATTAAAGGGAAGGGTTCCCTAGAACTGTATGTCTTGGAGGAGTTAGTGAGGGTGAAGGGGAATCCTTCCAGAAGGGATGCCTGTGTGCATCCACAATGACTAGATCGCAACGTGGTGCTGCATCATTCACCTTAACTCAGTGCTGCTGCAAACTAGTTTCAGATGCAATCCAGCATGTAAACAGGTTCAATCCCACTAACAAATAGATTGAAAATTTGCATTTGGCCACTGTTGACAGCATATGTCAACCTATAAGAATGGTGTTATTGGGTGGTGGCACAACAATGTGACCCAGAGTTGGACTGGCCCATCAGTATCCCTGAAAATCACCGGGTGGGCCCCCCTCTGTTGAGCACCTGTCCACTTCCTGAACTCTGACAACCTTTACATTTACCATTTTTCGTAATTAAATGTGGTATTTGGGCACTGAAAATAAATCTAAGATGTAAAAACAGAGCTAGTGTATCAGATTTAAGTAGAATGTTGATATGAGTGTGCCACCCTGGGCCCTCCCCTATTGATTTTCCAGGTGGGCACCTGTACCCAAGTTCTACCCTGGTGCAACCACAATCTACTTATGTTGTGCCAATCCTTATAGCAATCGAGAATGGGTGCTTTCCATAGGAGTCCCAGGGCAAGCAGGTGGATTCATTACATTAAACTCTCCCGTCCACAAGAACATCTTGTACAAATAACCCAAGTGTAATATAAATCTCTGGGACAACATTAAGGATTTAAATCGAAAGCCCCAATCCCCTCTCCCATCCCTACTCAACCTTGATGGGGCTGCTATCACAGACCCCGCCAACATTGCTGACTGCCTTAACACCGCATTCTCAGACCTCAACGCAGTTCTCCCTGATAACTTCTTCTACCCTACCAACACCACCCCCCATGACACCTTCCCCATCCTCCCTTCCATCTAAGGACCATCTCACCAAATAAAGCAGGCCCTACCTAACAAAAGCCCTCAAGGGCACCAGCCCCTCCTCAAACCCTCTGGACTCCAAGATCCTTCGACAGGTCCTTGATGTAGTGCTAAACCCCCTGACTGATTTATTAAACCGCTCCCTTTGCCTGGGCCAGTTCCCCCTTGCCTTGAAAAAGGCTGTAATCACCCATATCCTCAAAGGTGATGACACCTCCTCCTCCCCTGGCAACTATCGACCAATCTCTAATCTTCCCCCTCTTTCTAAAGCTGTGGAAAAAATAGTGGCAGACCAATTATTGGAATATCTTACCTCCCACAACCTACTATGCAAAGAGCAACACGGTTTCTGACCAGGTCATAGTTTGACCACTGCTCTGGTTGAGTTCTCAAACTTCCTCCACAAAACACTCGACAAAGGCCACCTTGTGGGGGCTGTCTATATTGACCTCTCCAAGGCCTTTGACACAGTCTGTCACCCACTCCTACTTGACACCTTTCAACAACTAGGTCTCTCCCAAGGCCCCGCTGGACTGGTTCACTAACTATCTCTCTGCAAGGTCTCAGTGTGTCAAAATAAACCACATCCTCTCCAGCACCCGCCCAGTCCGCTGTGGGGTTCCACAGGGCTCCATCCTGGGCCTCTTCTCTTTAGTCTCTACATTAATGCGTTATCAATCTCCTGCCCCAGCAAAATTCTTCTTTATGCAGATAACGCTGTTCTCACACCCTGACCCCTCCTCTCTTCAGACTACCCTGCAGCACTCGTTTAGCCAAACTGAAAATTGGTTTAGTGACCGCAGACTAATCATTAACATTAAAAAAACTAAAGCAATGTTATTTGCTTAACATCAAAATAAGTCTAAAAATGCACCCCTCCATATGCGATCCAGCTTACTTCTCCCCCTTGAGCAAGTTAACATCTACAAATACCTGGGCATCACTTTTGACTCTGCCCTCACTTTTCACTCCCATATCAACCTCCTCACTTCATCAACTAACATGCATACAGGCCTCTTATACCGCGATAAGGACTGTTTTTCCCCCTGAGGCCCTCAGATTGGCTGTTACCTCCTCTGTTCTATCACTGATAGATTACGGCTTCCCAGTCTATGTTGCAGCAGATGCCACCACCCTCAACAGAATCCAAGTGGCCCTAAACAAAGCCTACAGGCTCCTCACTGGTGCAGACAGATGGACCCATACGTGCACCCTATATTCCCTAGCCAACATATTAAATCTTGATGAAAGGACTCACTACCAGATCTGCCTCCTGGCAAAAAAAATACTACTAGGTCTCTCCCCATCAGGAGTCTCCTCCTCCCTTGACCTGGCATCACCCGCTGTGTCCACTCGCACTGCACAAAGGGCTACTCTCAAAATCCCAAGGGTGCGGACCTCCCTTGCCCAGAGAGCCTTCCACTACAGGGCACCTCACTGGTACAATGCCCCCTCCCCCCGACTACCCAACTCTCAAAAATAGGTCCATTTAAGGCAGCTCTAAAGAGCCACCTCCTATCCACCCACAGCTGCATGTGCAATTAACAGGTACTGCCCTAACACTCTGTGCTTTTTCTCCCTCCCAGGTCCTTACTTTGACCTCAGATGACAATAGTCTTGTCCAGGCTGCACTGCCTAAATTGTGTACTTGTCTGTGAACTGACCTTAGCTAAGGAGGCAGTATAGCACAGTGGTTTAAGGCTCTGAGCTGCAAGTCTGGTGACATCCAGCAGACCAAGCCTGGGTTTGAATCCCACATACTGTGTGACCCTGAGCAAGTCATTTAACTTCCCTGCGCTCCCAGGTTGCTCCTGTAAAAAAGCGTTCAGCTTAGTGTGCTACTCCTGGTTAAACAACTAAATAAAAAAAATATATATTCTGTATAGGACCTCCTCACTATTATTGTAACTGCTGTATGACTAAGGTCGTCAGATGCCCGTGTTTTCCTGTATTTGTTTTTGTACTGCCACCTGCTAAAACTGTACTACTTACACACAGGCAAGGTCCCAGAAGACTGGAGAAGGGCTCATGTGATCCCGCTCCACAAGAGTGGTAAAAGGGAGGAGGCAGGGAACTACAGACCAGTCAGTCTTACGTCAGTAGTGGGCAAGATTATGGAGGCACTCTTTAAGGAAAGGATAGTGCAATACCTGGAATCCATAGGGGCACAGGATCCAAGACAGCATGGGTTTACAAAAGGAAGATCCTGTCAAAATAATCTCATAGATTTCTTTGACTGGGTAACCAGAGTGGTCGACCAAGGGGGAGCAGTTGATGTTGCCTACCTTGACTTCAGCAAAGCTTTCGACACTGTTCCACATAGAAGATTGATAAATAAGTTGGGTAGGCTCGGGGTGGGTCAGAAGTTGGTCAACTGGGTGCAAACTGGTTGACGGGCAGAAAACAGAGAGTGGTGGTAAATGGTATACAGTCAGAAGAGATGCAAGTCACAAGTGGGGTACCTCAGGATCAGTCCTGGGGCCAGTCCTCTTCAATATCTTCATTAGTGACATTGCAGACGGACTAGAGGGTAAGGCTTGTCTGTTTGCAGATGACACCAAGATCTGCAACAGAGTAGATGATCCAGATGGAGTGGGCAGAATGAGAAAAGATCTGGATAAACTAGCAAAATGGTCGGAAGAGTGACAACTGGGATTTAATGCAAAGAAGTGCAAGATCATGCACATAAGGAAGAGAAACCCTGAAGCCACCTATATGCTGGGAGGAGTTGCTGGCAGTCACAAAGGAAGAAAGAGACTTGGGCATCATCATCACCGATGACCTGAAATCATTCAAGCAGACCTCTAAAGCAGTAGGTAAAGCTAGGGGATGTTAGGTGTATTATTAGGGTATCACAAGTCATAAGAGAGGTAAATAATCCCTCTTTACAAGACACTAGTTAGGCTCCATCTGGAGTACTACGTGCAGTACTGGAGGCCACACCTTCACAAGGACATTAACCAAATTGAGGCAGTCCAGAGAAAGGCAACCAAAATGGTGCAGGGACTGCATCAGAAGACATATGAGGACAGATTAACGGAGCTCAATATGTATACCCTAGAGCGAAGGAGGGAAAGAGGTGATATGATCGAAACATTCAAACACTTTAAGGGCATTAAAAAGGTGAAAGAGTCTAACATGTTTCAATATAAGAAAAGTAGCAGGACAAGAGGACACAGCATGAGACTAGAGGGAGGCCGATTAAGGGGTAATGTGAGAAAGTTCTTTTTCACAGAAAGGGTGGTGGATGCATGCAACAGCCTACCTCAGGAAGTGGTGGCTATGAATACAGTGCAGGGCTTCAAACAGGCATAGGATAGGCATAAGCATAAGGGAGCAATACAGATGAGTATGAATAGATAGGCCACTGACAGAGCAAAGGCCGATGGCACATTTATAAGGTAGAAAAATAAATGGGCAGACTGGATGGGCCTTGCGGTCCTTATCTGCCGTCAACTTCTATGTTTCTATGTTTACAGCATTACGCTCCTGTTTTTCGTGCCTATACCCATGAACTCTGTCTAATATGTCTTATTGCATCCTGTATTCTTAAGCCTGTGAATCTGTATGTAATCTGATGTGGAGCCTTTGGAAATGAGTCCCTGACTCAAAGGTTTGTAATTCCGAATAAATAAATAAATAAATAAAAAACACAAACAGTTAGGCCAGGTGTTACATCATATCAACCATCTAAAACTCTTCTCTGTATAAAACTCATTTTGAAAGAATTAAATTTATAAGTTGTTAAATATGCTGTTCCTTCTTAGTTATGTACATTATTAGAAATGGCTACTAGGTAATTCATCCCAGCTTTATGGTGCAGCATATGCAAACACGTTAACCTGGCTTCTCCTCTTTATCCTCAGAATATTAAGCAACCCAGTGAGTAGGGATGTGTGAGTACTGTCTCATGAATATTCACAATTATACTGAAAAAGTTTCTACTCAGGCAATCAGAACTTAGAGCCACTGTCCTGGTATTCTTTAATAACCCGACCGCAGACTCAATAATGGGACTATATGCTAATCCACATGTTCTGATTGGCTAAGACTAGTGCTAAATTGCTGAAGAGTTCTGGTTTTCTCATAGATGCACTGTAGCACTAGTAGCATGACTGAGACAGTGATTTGGTGCTCTACTTCAAAACTTGTTTTTTGTTCGTTTGTTTTTTTCAGTACAGAAGTTGTAGATTGTATTTCTTTATGGCTATAATGGGACAGTGGTCGATGTTTTACTCAGTAATAACTTGACCTGGGTGTTAATAAACACCTCGGCCTACAGCCTCAATGGGTATTCCCCCCTGATTTGGTTATTACCTCATACGCACTGACACTATCCCATTATTGCTATAGTATTTGTACTCAGGATGAGAAAATATTCTTCACTCATTATTTGTTACATACCTTTTTTTTCCATAATAGGTTAGATGTAGTCCTGTGGCCGCACCACTCCCCTCAGCCACATCCAGTCCCCAAAGCTCTTCCTGCCCCCCATATTTTTTAGAACTGTCTTGCATTCTGACATTCTCTCCACCACCCAACACCACCCCCACCCCCAAACCCGGCCTCTCCAGTTCCATAATCAGTAAGGGGAACTAAGCCTTCTTAAAGCACCCCCAATGATGAGGGGACAAAGGTGGTCTCGGGAAACTCAGCTTCTAAATGACAAATGCCGTTGCCCACCGGGCATATCTGGTGTCCAGTAAGCCACTCCCAACACCATCCAATCCTCCCACCCGGCTATGTCCCTTTATATGGGCCACATTGCCACATCGCTCAGCCATCTCCACCTCCAGAATCAGCAGTGACACCCTGGACCGTAAGCTGCTATCACTTACACTTGACGAGGTCCTCAGTCCCCTAACTAAAATTCTTAACCACTCTCTCTCCACACCAGTACATTCCCTGAAATATGGAAAACTGCCACTGTGACCCCGGTCCACAAAAGTGGGGATGAGACCTGCCACTCTAACTACCACCCAATCTCCATATTGCCACCACTATCCAAGGCTCTAGAGCGTATTGTTGTGGATCAGCTCACTGATTATCTGGACAAATATAATATTCTGTGCACACAACAGCACGGTTTTAGAAAAGGGCATAGTACCATCACTGCCCTGCTTGGATTTATTGGTGCAGTGCATAGTTCTCTTGATAAAGGTCTTCTTACTAGGGCTGTCTTCATCGACCTCTCAAAGGCATTTGACATGGTCCATCATTGGCTGCTGTATGACTAACTACTCCTCGCTGGCCTCGCACCAGACTCAGCCCACTGGTTCAGAAGCTACCTTGACAACCGCTCTCAAAGAGTAAAAATTGCCAATGCTATCTCGAACACCTTGCCTGTCCACTCTGGAGTACCTCAGGGGTCCATACTGGGCCCTCTCCTTTTCAGCCTCTTTTTAAACTCCCTACCACAATCCTGCTCAGAACAAATCATCCTGTATGTGTCTTTTCTACTCACAAGGACCTTTCACCACTACAGCACAGCCTCCAATTCAGATTCAGTGCCATTGAAACATGGTTCTGCAATCATAAACTAGTTCTCAATCACAAGAAAACCAAGTCATTGCTATTCTGCAGTTCACATAACTGTTACAAGCAACACCCCCTTGCCATCTCCACCAAGCAGGGGACTGTCCTCGAACAAGTTTACTCTTTCAAATACCTAGGGATTCTGCTTGACCCCAGTCTCTCCTATACAGCTCACATTGACAGTGTGGCTAAAGCTGCCAGCACACGCCTTGGATTACTCTATAAGCACAGGCAGCACCTCACCCCAGAGGTCCTGAAGATTGCTGTCCAGAGCTCTGTGGTGTCAATTATTGATTATGGCCTCATTATCTATGGCTCCGCTACAACGTCCGCCCTCTGAGGTATAACAACTGCACTTAACAAAGCATGCAGACTCACAACTGGTGCCCACCGCCTCATCCACACCTGTGCCCTTTATGAACAATCCGGATGGCTCCAACTCTCCAACTGTATAAAGTATCTCACATGGTGGGAAAAATCAACCTTGGCCTCACACCCCCCCGGTGTTACTGCCTTGTTACAGCAAAACACAGACTGACAGAACACCAGGAGCTCAACAACCCAAATTCTACAAGTTCCTCGCTGTCGAACTACACAGGGCCAACGTTCCTTCACCTATAGGGCTCCTCTATGGATGAATGATCTCAGCCACACCATCTCCTCTGCCTCAACATTAGGTCTGTTCAAAACCAGGCTCCAGGCCCATCTCATTGCCTCTAGCTCCTATGACTGCCTCTCCTAGATGATGACCTACACAGCTTTAATCCTAACTTATATACTGCTTAACCCCCAGGCCCCACTGTCCCCCTCCTCCCAGCTCCTGAGGCGCCACTTCAAATCTCAGGTCTTCATACCACTTCTTAGTCTCTCCTTGCCCCATTACAGCACTTATTCCCCCCCCCGCCCCTTTTTCACTCCTATCACTCCTTCCCATTTATTTTTTGACAAATGCCTCTGGCTGCATTTTCATCCTCCCCCTCTCCCCTCATCCCTGTTTCTCTTCCACCTCCCGGGTGCCTGACCCTACCCATTCCTTGTGGGCACATGCATCCTAGCTGTGTTCACCTTTTTACTATAGCTGCCTCTGTTAACTACCTACACTTCTCCTCCTCCTCTATACCCTACTCTTCCTATAATTGACCACTTTCAATAGCACTGTTGTACATGAATTGTTTACTGTTATTTCACTGTTGTTTCCTTGTTGTTTGTTATTTCTGACATGGAACCTTTGTAAAAGAGCTTTGGCTCAAAGGCACTTGTAATCCTAGAATAAATAAATAAATAAATAAATAAATAAACCTAATATGTAGTCTTCTCTGCCCCCACCCCCCAACTGCAGCTCCATGATCGTGGTGGTGGAGAGTAATGCAACTGGTATCAAGATTCCAAGCAGCTCAGGTGCTACCCTCCCACATACCTCTCAAATACTATGCATTTTGCATAGCGCCGTGTATGCTATACCCAAGCTTATCCTTGCTCCTCAAATGTATTCTGGCATGCCACATAATGTAAGAGGTATTTCTGGACACACAAACTAGAGAACATTGATTGAAACATTTCTGAACATTAAACATATTCTGCCCACTACTCTTAAATATATTATTTTTTTAAAATAAGAAAGTGCTATACATTCTGGACTTCTTCTCTACATTTTGAAGGCTAGTACTATGAATTTTGATCTTGAAACACTGAGCAGTATGCCTCCATCCATAGCACAATGGTCGGCTCTCACACAGCATCAAAGGTAAAGGGAGGTGGGTATGAGCCGATGAGCTCCTATCTGAAATTTTTTAAGAGTGCCTATAGTCACTCTGTGGAGCTACTTGAAATGTTATGCTACATTTTCATTTTCCTTAAAGGGAACACAAACCCTGGCTTTGCCTCCCTTAATCTCCCTGCTGTCCGTATTCCTTTGCTCACTTTGAAATCATCTTGTTTTGTTTTCTTTGTTGGGGTCTTTTAGCAATGCTATCTTTTTCCTGAACCAACATTCATTTTTTACAATTATGGATCTGTTCCAGAACCTGGTGACATCAGCTATGGGAAGGCCCTGCACTGAAAGTTGTGCTAGGATCTTCCACTCAAACTGATGTCACCAGATTCTGTAACTCATCTGTAGTTATAGAAATGAGTGTCAGGCAGGAGAAAGACAGCATCACCAAGGCCCCCCCCCCCCAGAAAAAAGGGAATTAAACTGGATTATATCAAAGTGGAGAAGTACAGCAAGGACATTAAGGAGAGTGCAGGCATGTCCAAATGTTCAATGTACTGAACATTGTAAAGCCAAGGTTTCTGCTCATTTTCATTACTCTCTAACAATATATGATAATGTGCACAGTTAGACAAGCAGGCACAAGTTGGCATAGAGCCTCCTTCTTTATCCTTGCTCACTCTTTCTCTCACTCTCTGCCCTTCCTCTCTTCCCCCCTCTTCCCCTCTCCTCTCTCTCCCATCTCCCTCTCCCCTTCATCTACGGCTCTTCTTTCTCTCCCTTCACTCCCTCTGTCTCTTCTTCTGTTCTCCTCCATTTCTTCCTCCTCCCTCCCCCTCTATCTAACCCACCTCGCTTTCTCTCTCTCTCTCTCTCTCTCTCTCCCCAACACTCAGTCAGACATCCTCAAAATTATTTTCTGAAATTCCTGTCTCATATCTCCTTGACTAGGCTAATAGTTATGGAGAACTCCATCCTGAAGGTAAGGGAGGAGAACAGGAAGATGTACCAGAGGACACTGCTGGGCTGTGAGATGATTGACTGGCTGATTCAGGAAGGGGAGACATCCACGAGGAAAGAGGCAGTGGAGTTGTGCCGAGCGCTGCTGGAACACGGTATCATTCAGCACGGTGAGCCTACAACTCTCTAATCGAGTCAGTCACATACTCAAAGGGCAGAGCATTCTGCTATTTTGATAAAGAACCTTTAAATCTTTTCAGGATGTTCAACATTTACTTCCACTCACTGGGCATAGATGCCAAACGCACTGGGGCAGTTGGTGGGAGAGACTAGGTAGACAAGGCAGAAGGAAGCAGGAAAAGTGGTTAGGAGAAGGATAAGGCATAGGCAGAGGAAAGGATTGCAAAGAAAGTGAGGAGGGGGATAAAACTTTTTCCGATACGTCAGCAAGAAGAGAAAAGCTAGGGTTTCCAGAAAATGCCTCATCTAATCACAAACAGTTTTGTATACTAATATTCATCTGTATCCATGCCCTAAATAACCAAACATTAAACAAACACAAACACTACTCAGAAGTCAAAATCAAACAGGCTTCCACTCAAGATTACAATGAATGATGGGTAGAGAAAGGTGAATGATTTTTTTTTAGTTGTTTAACCAGGTATAGCACACTAAGCTGAAAGCTTTTTTTACAGGAGCAGCCTGGGAGCACAAGGAGGTTAAGTGACTTGCTCAGGGTCACACAGTATGCAAGTGGAAGCTGTGGGATTCAAACCCAGGCCTGGTTTGCTGGATATCACCAGATTTGCAGCTCAGAGCCTTAGACCACTGCGCTATACTGCCTCCTAATTTGACATGTTCTAGTACACAAATGTGTACAATGATTATGCCTGACTACACCCTTAGTTTAGATGGCTGGAAGGGGGGACGAGAGGTGGTATGGGCATCCCAGAAAACACTTTAATTTTTTCAAGGAGGGAGAATGCTTGCCTTTGTTACTTTAGTGCCAGGCATGACTACAATGGTAGTGCTAGTGGAGGAGCAACTGAAGTGGGGGGTACAAACCAGCTCTGTGTGATTACGGATGTGATTACGGATGAGGACTAGGGTTGACGGCAACTGGAATAAATAGCAAATTAAGAAAAGTGCCTTGTAACTGTTCCTTTACCAATATCCCAAACTGATCTCCTGTGATCCTTCTCCAGTGTCCAACAGGCATCATTTCTTTGACAGTAACCTCCTTTACCAATTCTGGACCAACTTCCGCAGAAGGAGGCGACTGACAGAGTTGTTGAATGAAAACCCCAACTCCATGCAGGAGTATGAGGACAGCCCCTTCTGCCTGCGTAAGCTGAACCCTGAGCCTGACAACTCCAGCTTCCTGTCTGGTAAGTAATAGCAGATGCATGCACACCCATGCATGTAGACTCACACATGTACACCAACAGTACAGAACCGTGTACAACACAGACACCATTAGCACATGCTCATTTACACAACAATGTATGCATGCCAAGAGTGCACAACCATATATAGTGACTCATATGTATATCATATGCACACCAACAGCTAGGGCTAAAGCCCCATGTACACAAACTCACAAATACACCAGCAGTACAAACCCATGTACGCAGACACATATGAACACCATTAGCACACGCTGATGTACACAGCAATGAATGTACACCAGAAATGCACAGCCATATACAGGGACTCACATATATACCCTGTGCACATCAAGAGCCAGGGCTAAACACCCATGCACCCACATATGCAGCAGCCCCACTTAGTACATGACTCTGTGACCATGAACACAGACAGATGTGCAAGGTTACCAGGATTGGCACAGGGCTAGTACAGATGTTCCTGATTCCTCAGTTAGAGGGAGTAGCCAGGCCGTAACCTGGAGGCCTAGACAGACATTTGGATTTAAAATGTGTGACCAAATCTGCCTTAACTCAACTGGCCATGACTACCAAATTCCCCAGCATAGTATGAACCAATGCTTGGGCCTCCATTTTCCGAAATCCTGTCGGCTCCCCTAATGTATGCAGTTATGCTTATATATCAGAAGGTGATGTGGTGCTGCAGTGGGCAGGCCAGGGGGTTAAAGCAGCACTGAAGTAGTGAGGCAAAAAACAGGACCCTACTTTTTTCAATTTGTTTACTGTAAAATAATTTCAGGCATCTTCTTTTTTTTTGTGAGTAAAATGTTCTATTTCTACCAGAATTTAAGTGACTTAAATTATTTATTTTTTTTTACTCCGGAGGAAAAAAAGATGGTCAACTCATTTGGCTTAGAAGTAGCATTGTGGACCTGACAAGGGTTAGGATTCAGGAAATAAAACCAAAAAAAAAATGTATATATATATATATATATATATGTATACACACACACATTATACAGCATAAGAAGCACATAGGAAAGCAGATTTAACAAGCATATTAATATTTTCATAAATTGTAGCTGGAAATGAGCTTTCTGAAAAAAAAAACATTTTTTGTTGCACAAATGCTTTAATAACCTATTGCCCGTTCCAGAGACTGCCAGGGCTGTCATTTCCTGGGAACCAGTAGGAACAAAGAGATGAAAGGAGGGCAATGTTATAGTGAAGGGAAAATTGGAACTTGCACTCAGTGAGGACTGTTATACTGGGGGTGTTAGATGATGTCTGTAATAAGGTTGCTCGGAGTCCTGTTAATGGAATCAGATTCCAACCTGTTTTTAGGATTTAGTATTTTTGGAATTAATGACTGAAAATCTTAAAAATGTTTAAATAAGGCTCAGAAATTGAATCTCTGGGCATTTCAGAATCCAAAATCCAGTTCTGATTGCATGCAAGAAGTGCAAAAACCTGTACTTCTTCTTGTCTACTAGAATTTTTAGGATTTTTAATTCTGATTTGGAATCTGATCTTCCAAAATGTTAAAGAAATCCAATCGGAACCTATGTCAACAAATCGGAGCAACCCTACTCCGTAGTGGAGACATCCTGCCGGTCTGGCGGTCCCAGACACTTTCTGTGATGTGATTTACATATAGGAAAAGTAAAAGAATTTGATTTTAGATCTCAGCTTTCACACGTACTGTATCCCACAGTGATTTATATAATTTATGAATTATTATTTGCAATTGTTATCCAGAAAGGCACACTGAGACAGTGCTCACGTCCAAGTGTGACCTAGAGAGGGCACTACAATGGGTGAATATTAATTATCTCTAGGCTAGAAAAACTACAAAGAGAATTTGGTAATAGAGAAAATTCAAGAAGTAGCTCAGAACAAAATGCGCAGCAAGCACATTGATATGGTGATACAAAAATAAATAAAAAAACATGCAACACATTAAAAACTAAGCGTGAGGGCTTGGAAAAGTGGAAAGGAGAAGATATACAAGGGGCCTGAGTATTGCCGGGCCAAAAATGGCAAACTGTGGCAGCAGAGATAATGTGCAAGGACACAGAGTTGCAGCAATTAGCTAGGCAGGGTAAGTGTGTTTTGGGGGCATTAGCTGCCAGAGCAAAAGGGTGTGAAGTGGTTCTAAAGTGGGACTTTAGAGAAGTAGGAAGAGGAGTGTATGGATTGGGGGGGGGGGGCTCTCAATAGACAAGAGTAAAAGGCAACTTGCTAAAAACAGCAGATGTAAAATGTTAAAATGTGTTTACAAGTTGCCAGCAATTACATTGTATTTTATAAGCACGGTTCTGTTTGCTGTTACCAATTTGAAGATTTTTGACCCAACTGCTCTACAGGTGATGTACAGATGAGCACTCTTTCTAGAAGCCGACATATCTAGTGGTGTACCTTTTCTGCCTTTTGGGATACAATACGTACAAAAACACTATATAAATGTAAATGCTACTTCTACTACTACTTCTTCTTCCTCCTTATCCTCTTCCTCCTTCTTCCTCCTCCCCTTCTTCATCCTCTTCCTCCTCCTCCTCCACTTTATTTTCCACTTCTTCCCTCATTAGCATTGTGGCCTCACTCATTGTGATGTCACTGGTGACCAATGTGGCAAAAGGCGAATGGCTCTTCTTGACCAGTAGTAATACCACAATAAGTGAAATCACAATACATATATTTTTAAACTCTGTTTATCCTCAGTGGCCTCCAGCTATAACCTCCTTCCACAACAACAGGGCTACATACTCGACCTTTGGTGCCACACCACTCACATGTCCTCCAGAGCCAAAGGGCACCTGTGGCACACCAACATCAGCCTCCTTAGTTTGCCCGCTGAGGTGAAGTCCTGCCTACAGCTCCCCCTTTGTTCCACCCGTCATGCTGGAGGTCCTCCTGAGGCCAGCTCGAGGACAGAGTGAATGTGAGTCTGATTTGGATGAGGGGACATGTGGGGCTTTATTCATCTAACCAGAACCAATTTTTCCTCATTTCAGCCCCCAAATTTGACAGCATGCAGCTTCTTTGGGTGCTGCCATGTGTGATGCACCAGTGCACACACGTTTTTGTACCACATGTGCTCAGGTTCCTGAAACTACACTACCACCTGTGGTCACCCAGGTGGCAGTATTGCAGTGCATAGCATGACCACCCCACACCAGAGAAGGAGAGCGTCCTCTGGGACTCTAGAGCCTCCTCCCTGCCTGCTCTCTGATGGTCCTGGCTCATTCCAGAACCCGGATCACTGGCATCACAAGTGGAAAAACTGCCAGTGTGACACCAACAGACTAACATGAGGTCACAATTTTAATGAGATATGAAGGACAATAGAGCTGTGTTTGTCAGGCTCCATGCAGAGTGCTGTTTCATTCATTATACCTAGTACTGTCAGGTAGAAAATCTTCTAATTAGCCAAATGGAAAGGAAGACCATATCAGATTTAAAAGTACCAGCTGGGTAATTTGGCCAGTTACCACTTTCTGTCTTCTGACAATTTGGTCTGGCAGCTCCAAATTGCTCTTTTGTCCATACCCTATAAGCTCCTGCCTGTTTGTCTTTGCAGGCTGCACCATATCCAAGAGAGGATGTCCACATGATTAAGTCATTGTTTTGTTTCCTTTCTCCAGTACAGCCTAACAAGGAAATCAAAGTTGTTTCAGCGGTTCGAAGAGGCAGCGTCATCTCTGCATCGGGGGAGCCGAGCACTTATTACAGTGGCTCCAGCTTGGGCTCGGTGCCTGCCACAGAGTGTAACCCCAAATCAGGTGCAATTACAACCCCCCCCATCCTTTTGGAATTGTTAGCATAATCCATAACTTCTAATCAGATTAGTTTCTCAAAAACTGAATTACTGTAGGGGATTACTTTCAAAGTCGAGCTGTGCAGAACGCAGAATTCCAGAACTCTTGTGGAATTGCAATTTTGCTTTGGCAATGTTTTTCAGAATTTCTTTTTTAATTCCGAGGAATTCTGAAAAGAATATCTATGTAAACCATGGAATAGTACGCCTTGGATTATGTAATGTTATACAGTTTGTAGAAAACTAATCGTGGTTTACGTAAACTGGAATATTATTTTGTGGTTTATTTTAACTGCTGATTACTAATCCACATTTTAAAAAAAAATCAGGTTTTAGAATTTCAGAATTCGGATTCTGATGGAATTCTGCAAAGTTAGGTGGAATTTCTGAAATTCCACAGAATTCTGGCAGAAGCAAAATCTGAAAATTCCGCCCAGCTCTAAAGTTATTTGGATTACCTTGTGTCACTATATTGTGTCTGGTCGCTTAAAATATTTTTCAGTTTTCTGCAAATAATTGACGGTTGCCATCAGCAGGACTCAAATGTCATAACATTCCCCCCAAAATTTGATTTTCAGTTTATTCTGTTCTTTATTACTAAAGACATTTACATGAAAACAAGGGGCCGGATCTTCAGAGCCCTTGAAAATCCAGCAGTTGTGGAAGAAACCTGGCACAAGTGGATTGCCACTTGCGGGGCCGCAGTTTTTCCTGCAGCTGCAGTATTTTCAAAGATGCAGCCAATTTTTGACTGGCACCATGATTTCCGGCAGCTTGCATCTGTTTGTTCCCCACAGCTGTGTGAAAATGTTATGCTCAGTGGGACCTGACGTAGCATCTCCTGCAGCTGCGGTGAACTGAAAATACAAATTTCCACAGCTGTAGAGATTTCAGACTGCAACTGCTAGTTGTGGAATAGGACTTAAAGTCCCATTTCATTTTGAAAGTCGGGCTCAGTTTTCTTCTCTGCTGGCTGTTTACACTTTCCCTGAAATCATAAAATTCCTGGCTTGTGACATGAGAAGCATTTCCGTGGCAACAGGATGAGATGTCATAAGCAGAGCGTTATGACTTCAGAGCTGGAATGAGCAACGTGAACAGAGGAAGTATAAGGGGAAAGATCCTGTTTTAAGGAAAATATCTTTAATAATAGAAAAGAAATCATAGGCCCTAAAATTCAAATTTTGGGGGAAATTTATGGAACCAAGTTTTGCTGATGACAGTGATGCTTTTGCTGAAAAAGCAGAAAATCTCTTTGAGTTAATAAATATTTGGTGGCCACGGTGTTTTTTATACAAAGATTTGATATTGTTTTATAAGTAAGAAAAAAAAGGCCCAACAAAAAAATGGGCTGTGCTTTATAGAATTCTGCAGGTTTGGGTACTTGTTGCAGTGACATTTCAGAGTGATGTTCCTCTGGATGTGTTTCCTTGTCATGCATATTTAACCGTAATCTGTAATGAAGTACCTTTGAGCTGGTTTGCACCCAGGCCCTTTTAAAGTGAGTTTTGTCACTTCTGAGAAAACTGAAAAGCATAATATTTAGACAGAATGATTCCATTTACTGTATAGTTTATATCTTTTCTGCATTTCCTTCCCATTGTTCTTCGTTACTAGATGTTTGTGTGTGTTTAATTCTTTGGTAACTGGACAAGGCCCTCTAGTTCCAAGGCCTATTTTCAGGGATGACCCAGGAGCATGGGGGGGTGTTAAATAACTTGCTCAGGGTCACACAGTATGCAAGTGGAGGCTCTGGGAATCAAATCTGGGTCTGCTGGAGGTACCAAACTCATTCACAGCTCATTACTCTAACCTCTAGGCTGTACTGCCAGCCCCACTTAATTAGCATTGAAACAGGATCCTTGTCCTTTTGAGTTTATCTGCTTTTGCTGCTTAAGCCTTTGCTAAAGTCATAATCCTCTGTCTGTGACATCATTTTTTTTAAATGATTATGATGTCACAAACAGAGGATTGTGACTTCACCAAAGGGTTAAACTAAACAGCAGGAGAACATCAATGGTAGGGGCAAGGAATATGTTTCTACGCAAATGAACCCAGTTATTGAAGAATAAAATTAATAAAAATACAAAAAAAAAAATCTAAAACCTAGAAACTATAAGCAAAATATTGTCTAAACATTATATTTTTTGAAGTTTCCCCAGACATGCCCAACTGACTGTAAAGGGACACTGTATTTAACCAGCAAGCTTGTATTTTCTGTAGAAGCTGGTTTCCCAATACAGGTTATCTGGAAACCAATATGGTTCTCTGGAGAGGTCAGGGAAGCAGTGAAAGACAAAAAGAAGGTCTTCACCAACTACAAGGAAAAACGGACGGCCAGAGAAGCAATGGTAGACACAGAGCTGCAGAGGGGGTCAAGGGTGGGGGAAAACAGTTCTCCAAATGTATTAGGGAAAAAGGTTTTATTTTAATGGAAAAAAATACATATTTTCATATAACAAAACAAAAACATAATATTAATGTTATATTAATATTAACATTATCATTAAAGGAAATATTAATTATGCACACTAAAAATAGAAAATAAGTTAAAATCAACGTTTGACCATGGGTCTTCTTTGGCAATTATCTAAAAGAAAAAAATACAAAGTTAGTCTTTTCTGTTCTTCTCTTTTCGTTGGGCTGTTACTGGGTAGAATATATGAGTTTTATAATGAAGGAAGTGCATTTATTTTGATGACACCTGTGCCATCATGGGTTATTGCGTTTAAAAAAATAGAAAAAAGTTATTTTAATGTAAAAGGGTTTTATTTTCATTTAGGTAGGCTGTTGCCGGGTAGATTAGGGTAGGTTAGTTAAGAATGGTGGGCAGGATTCACAAAGCTGTTTGGGACTAAGTCCCACACTGCAACTCCAGTTGCAGACCAAAATCCCCACAGCTGCGGAGATTGATATCCACAGTGCAGCACTTGTGGCAGATGTTATGGCTGGTTCCACCAGCAGCTGCAGGGATTTCCCTTGCAACACTGCCTGCAAGCTGCCATATATCATGGAGCCCGTCATAATCCAGCTCCACCTTTGTGAACAGCTGTAGCGGCGGGGGAACTGTGGCAACCTGTGGATCTTCTAGTGGCAACCTACTTGTGCCAAGTTTTTCCCGCAGCTGCGGGTATTTCTGCCACTTTGTGACTCTTGACTGATGTATTTCCCAAGGAATATATGCACAGTCAGGTGATGTGCTTAGACCAATTAAGTTTCTCTTATTGCTCAGCTTCTTAAACCCCATTTTATAAGCATAATTTCTGAATTTAAAGCAACAGTAGCTGCTGGCAGCAAAAAATTTCATTTTTTTTTTTTTAGTAGTAATGTATTTCTGGCAAAAGCATCAATACGCACATTTTTTGTCCACTGAAGTTTTAAACGTTCCTGCTCACTGGCCCCCCCCATGAACCCAGTGGTCAAGATCTCCCTAAGACAGCATGGTAAGAAGCTGGGAAGGGGGGTAGATTCAGGAGAGATGTGAGGAAGTACTTCTTCACAGAATGAGTGATAGATTCTTGGAACAGTCTTCCAGTGCAGGTGGCAGGGGTGAAAACAGTGGTAAGGTTCAAGAATGCATAGAATAGGCATAAGGAAATCTTTTGGAAAGGGAAGGGGGGTGGGTGAATGGGCCGGAGATCAAGTAGGATCTGCAGTGATACTACAGGCAGGGAAAATGGACAGACTAGGTGGGCAAGCAGCTCTTATCTGCCTGCAAATTCTGTGTTTCTATGTCGGGTCCTACTGGATACACTGCAGGACTGCCTGCTGGATACACTGCAGGACTGCCTGCTGGATACACTGCAGGATTACCTGCTGGTGCAGTTGGTTAAGGAACCCACTAGGCAGGCTGCCATTCTCGATGTGGTGCTCACTAACTCAGAAGTGGTAGGAGGAGTGAGGGTAGGGGAGCCACTAGGGTCCAGCGACCATAACGCTATATGGTTCGACTTGGTCCCTGGAACAACATAGAAACAGAGAAATTGTTGGCAGATAAGGACCGCTAGGTCCATCCAGTCTGCCTGTAGGCCCTATACATGTATGTGTCCACTCACCCTAAGTGGTCAATGGCTTTTCATCACACCCTTCCCACCCAAGGTTCCTCCATGCTTATTCTAGGCATGCGAAAACCCCTCCACTGTGCTTGCTCCTACCACCTCTTTTGGCAGACTATTCCAAGCATTCACTTCCTCACATTACCTCTTAATCTACTCCCCTCCAATTTCATATCATGCCCCCTCGTTCTGGTGTCTTTTCTACATTGGAAATGATCCCCCACCTGCACCTTGTTTATGCCCTTGAGGTACTTGAAAGTTTCTATCATGTCGCACCTTTTTTCCTCTCCTCCAGTGAGAACATATTGAGGTCTGTCAGTCTCTCCTCATCAATCAATCAATCAATCACTTTATTTAACCAGGCATAAACACCATTGAGCAAGCTCATTTTCAAGGTGGTCCTGGGCATTAATACAATACAGTACACTTCATAAGATTACAATTATAGTGGACAGTGGTGCAAAAAAAAAAAAAACATTGTGACGGTGCCGGTCAATATGGGCTTATACATACCGGTCAATATAATTAACATGCAAAGGTACATAATGATAAGCTTTACTGGAATGAGAAGAGACAACAATCCCATATAGTCTCCGCTAAGTTAGGGCTCATACCTAAATGATAAAAAATAAGGAGGTATTAAGGAATAGGGTAGAAATTGGGGTGAAAGAGTAGGCAGCCAAGAGGGAGGCCAGAATAGGTAAAAGGTAGAGAACAGGCAGGGCCATCTCGGATTAAGGGAACTAGGCTTGTAGGTCCTAGGTTTCTGTAGTTAGGAATGTGGGGTGGATGAGATACTTAGGCATAGGATTTGAGAGTGGCACCCTCATATGTTTTGTGGTGCAAACCATGCACCATCTTTGTCGACCTTCTCTGGACAGCCTCCACCTTGTTTATGTCCTTATGCATGTGTGGTCTCCAGTACTGCATGCAGTACTCCAGGTGAGGCCTTACCAGTGTTTTATACAATGGCATCACCACTTCCCGCCTCCTACTGGTAATACCTCTGCCTATGCACCCCAGCATGCCACTCGCCATCCCTGCAGCTTTTGTGCACTGTTTTGATACCTTAAGGTCATCAGATATGATAACCCCTTGGTCCTGTTCTTCTTTTGTGATGGTCAGCACCTCCCTCCCATCTTGTAGCTCTCCCCAGGGTTCCCCCTACCCAGGTGCATTATCTTGCACTTTTTTGCATTGAACCTCAGTTGCCACACTTCCAAACATCTGTCTAGCTTCTCCAGGTCCCTCTTCATTTTCTGCACCCCTTCTGGAGTATCCACCCTGTTGCAGATCTTGGTGTCATCTGCAAATAGGGAGGCAGTATAGCGCAGTGGTTTAAGGCTCTGAGCTGCAAATCTGGAGGCCTGGGTTTGAATCTCACAGCCCCACTTGCATACTGTGTGACCCTGAGCAAGTCACTTAACTTCCCTGTTCTCCCAGGTTGCACCTGTAAACAAGCTTTCAGCTTAGTGTGTCTCACCTGGTAAAAACAATTGGAAAATAAGCCCTCATCAAAGGCTGAAGTCCTAGATTTCAGAAGGGCAGATTTCAGCTGGATCACGGAGCTGATCTGGGACAAGTTAGTTGGAGTTGACAGCATCAGGGATGTGGAGGAAAGATGGGGGAATCAGGGGTCACATTCTTGAGGCAACAAAGTCGTGCATGAGAATGGTAATCGAAAGAAACAGGTACAAGAGACCAAAATGGTTATCTGGAAAGTTCAGAGAAGCAGTAAGAGCCAAAAAAAAAGGCCTTCAGCAGGTGCAAGGAAAAATTAGGGAAGGAAGAAGGGGGAGAGCACCCGATGAGAACAAGGGAAACCAATGGTGGTCAGAGAAGCACAGGCCGACACAGAGCACAGGCCGACACAGAGCACAGGCCGACACAGAGCACAGGCAGACACAGAGCACAGGCAGACACAGAGCACAGGCAGACACAGAGCACAGGCCGACACAGAGCACAGGCCGACACAGAGCACAGGCCGACACAGAGCACAGGCAGACACAGAGCACAGGCAGACACAGAGCACAGGCAGACACAGAGCACAGGCAGACACAGAGCACAGGCCGACACAGAGCACAGGCAGACACAGAGCACAGGCAGACACAGAGCACAGGCGACACAGAGCACAGGCAGACACAGAGCACAGGCCGACACAGAGCACAGGCAGACACAGAGCACAGGCAGACACAGAGCACAGGCCGACACAGAGCACAGGCCGACACAGAGCACAGGCCGACACAGAGCAAAGGCAGACAGAGCAAGGCAGACACAGAGCACAGGCAGACACAGAGCAAGGCATGACATAGAGCACACAGGCCGACACAGAGCAGCAGGCACAGAGCAAAGGCAGACACAGAGCAAAGGCAGACACAGAGCAAAGGCAGACACAGAGCACAGGCAGACACAGAGCACAGGCAGACACAGAGCACAGGCCGACACAGAGCAAAGGCCGACACAGAGCACAGGCAGACACAGAGCACAGGCAGACACAGAGCAAAGGCAGACACAGAGCACAGGCAGACACAGAGCACAGGCAGACACAGAGCAAAGGCAGACACAGAGCACAGGCAGACACAGAGCACAGGCAGACACAGAGCAAAGGCAGACACAGAGCACAGGCAGACACAGAGCACAGGCAGACACAGAGCACAGGCAGACACAGAGCACAGGCAAGACACAGAGCAAAGGCAGACACAGAGCAAAGGCAGACAGAGCAAAGGCAGACACAGAGCACAGGCAGACACAGAGCAAAGGCAGACACAGAGCACAGGCAGACACAGAGCAAAGGCAGACACAGAGCACAGGCAGACACAGAGCAAAGGCCGATACAGAGCACAAGGCAGACACAGAGCACAGGCAGACACAGAGCAAAGGCAGACACAGAGCACAGGCAGACACAGAGCAAAGGCAGACACAGAGCAAAGGCAGACACAGAGCACAGGCAGACACAGAGCAAAGGCAGACACAGAGCAAAGGCAGACACAGAGCAAAGGCAGACACAGAGCAAAGGCAGACACAGAGCACAGGCAGACACAGAGCAAAGGCAGACACAGAGCACAGGCAGACACAGAGCAAAGGCAGACACAGAGCAAAGGCAGACACAGAGCACAGGCAGACACAGAGCAAAGGCAGACACAGAGCAAAGGCAGACACAGAGCAAAGGCAGACACAGAGCACAGGCAGACACAGAGCAAAGGCAGACACAGAGCAAAGGCAGACACAGAGCACAGGCAGACACAGAGCAAAGGCAGACACAGAGCAAAGGCAGACACAGAGCAAAGGCAGACACAGAGCACAGGCCGACACAGAGCACAGGCCGACACAGAGCAAAGGCAGACACAGAGCAAAGGCAGACACAGAGCAAAGGCAGACACAGAGCAAAGGCAGACACAGAGCACAGGCAGACACAGAGCAAAGGCAGACACAGAGCAAAGGCAGACACAGAGCAAAGGCAGACACAGAGCACAGGCCGACACAGAGCACAGGCCGACACAGAGCAAAGGCAGACACAGAGCAAAGGCAGACACAGAGCACAGGCAGACACAGAGCAAAGGCAGACACAGAGCAAAGGCAGACACAGAGCACAGGCAGACACAGAGCAAAGGCAGACACAGAGCACAGGCCGACACAGAGCACAGGCCGACACAGAGCACAGGCAGACACAGAGCACAGGCCGACACAGAGCAAAGGCCGACACAGAGCAAAGGCAGACACAGAGCAAAGGCAGACACAGAGCACAGGCAGACACAGAGCAAACGCAGACACAGAGCAAAGGCAGACACAGAGCAAACGCAGACACAGAGCAAAGGCAGACACAGAGCCGTACATTGTGGAGGGCATCAATGGAGGGGGGAAAATAGTTCTTTAGATATATTAGGGAAAAAAGAAAGAAGGGAGGAGGAATTGTTAGGCTAACAGAGGAGGTAGGGTAACTGAGGAGGATGGGCAGAAGGCAGCCATTCTTAATGATTACTTTTGCTCTGTATTCACAAGGGAAGGCAGAGGGCCTGTACCAGACAGAATGAAATTAAGACAGCAGTAAAAGTGATCCCTGAGATAGTGCACGTATTTATAAGTTAAAGGGCTCGGAAAGGGCTAGCAGCCCTTAAGATAGATAAGGCCCTGGGGCCAGCTGGGATGCATCTGGGGGTGCTCAAGGAACTGGCAACAGAACTAACTGAATCCCTGGTAGGGCTGTTCAGTAGCTCACTTCAGACAGGAGTTGTTCCAAAAGACTGGAGGGTAGCAGACCTAGTCCCACTACATGGGGGTGGGTGGGGTGGTGGGACAAGGAGCAACCAGGTAACTACAGACCTGTCAGTCTTACCTCTATTGTGGGTAAACTGATGGCAACACTAGTCAAAGAGGACCCCATGAACCACCTGGAGAGCAATGGACTCCTGGATAGTAAACAGCAGAGTTAGTGGCAGGGAGACCTTGTCAGACCAGCCTAATAGCAATCTTTGATTGGCAATGAATGTAGTGGATAAGAGCCACACTATGGATTTACTCTACTTCAATTTCAGCAAGGCGTTCACCCCTGTGCCTCACAAAAGGTTGCTGAAGAAGCTAGAGGATCTGGGTACAGTGAAAAACCCAGTCAGATGGGTGAGAAACTGGTTGGAATGGAGACAGCAGAGGGTTGTGATTAATGGAGTCAAACCCTAGGCCTCCTAGCACCTGGAATTCAAGGTCTTCTCAGCCCCTCTCTTAATACCTGCCATACCCGTGGCTCTGAATCCCAGCTTTTTGGTCACTTGCTGCTGTACCTCCCAGGGACAAAGATCATTCGTTTACAGAGCCCCTCTTTGGATGAATGTCCTCAACTGTGACATCTCGGATGAATCCAAATTGGGTCCTTTCAAAGCCAAGCTACAGTGACTACTCTGCCATTCGTTCCTGTGACTGTTTCCGCTAAACCCTCTTTGGCAATCTAAAACCCTAGCACTTGATTACTATTAAATCTCCTTAGCATCATCTCTGACATCCCTTCCCCCCTTTACCCTACCCCCTTCACTTTTCCTCCCTCTACTTAATGCCCCCGTCTGTCCTGACAAGGCCTGTTGGCTGATTTCAACTTACCTTATGATTTTACCAGTAACTGACAAAGCTTGTTTTGGCTGATTTTCAATTTACTGTGTGCATTCCTGTGCATGAAACTGCTTAGCGTTACTCGTTTCTATTCTTTAATTCACTGTGAATGTCAACTATTGCTTTCTTTTCTTATTTACAATTATGTTACCATACCCTGTTTAGTCTGTAAACCTGTTAATCTCCTTTCTCTATGTATACTGTTTTGCCATACTTTTTGTTCTGTTAACCTGTTGTATTATGCTGCCGACATGGAACCTTTGTAAAAGAGCTCTAAGCTCAAAGGTATTTGTAATCCGAGATCTAAATAAATAAAATAAATAAAAAAATAAATCCGAAGAGAAGGAGGTCACCAGTGGGGTGCCATAAGGATCAGTTCTGGGTCCAGTCCTTTTCAATGTGTTCATCAGTGGCATGGGAGAAGGAATCCAGGGCAAGATGTGTCTTTTTGCAGATGACACTAAGTTCAGCGGCAGGGTAGGCAATGAGGAGGGAGCTAGGGAGATGCAGAGAGAGTTGCAAAGGCTAGAGAGGTGGTCAAAGATTTGGCAGTTGAAATTCAATGCCAAACAGTGCAAGATGATGCACACAGGGAACCAGAACTTGAGGACAGAGTACTGGATTCGGGGGTTAAAGCTGGGCACAGCCTCTGAGGAAACAGACCTAGTGGTCATCATCAGTGACTCCCTAAAACAATCAAACCAGTGTAACAAGACTAGTCAGTAAAGCAAACAGGAGGCTGGGCTGACTAGGGAAGGGAACTGACAGCAGAAGAAAGGAGGCATTAATACCTCTCTATAGATCACCGGTGAGTACTGGAGTACACATCTGGAGTACTGTGCCCAGTTCTGGAGTCCTCACCTAAGGAGAGATAAGGACAGGCTGGAGACAGTGCAACGTAGGGTGACCAAAATGATTCAGGATCAGCAGGGCAGCTCTTATGAGGATCGGCTCAAGGCACTGAACATGTTTTCATTGGAGGCCAGATGAGAGAGGGGAGATATGATGGAGGCCTAGGGGTGTAGCTACAAGGGTGCAGGGGGTGCAGTCGCACCCGGGCCCACGAGGTTTGAGGGGCCCAAATCATAATTGTGATGTTTACTCAAAACTGGGGAGGCCCTATAACATATCCTTGCACCCAGGCCCTCTGGGAATTTGTTACGCTTCTGTGGAGGCCTTCAGGTTCCTGAAAGGAATGAACAAGGTAAACTGCAAGGAACTATTTAGCATAAGTAGTGGATCAAGAACACAGGGACATGAGTGGAAAGTTAATGGGGGGCGGTTCAAGAGGGAAGTGAAAAAGTTTTATTTTACAGAAAGGGTGGTGGAGCCATGGAACAATCTGCCAGCTCGTGTGGTGGACGCTAAAACTGTCAATGGTTTCAAACATGGCTGGGGCAGAGTGAAAGGATTAGTGGTTGCTCTGGGTGGTAGTGGTAGGGGCGGAGAGCAGGGTAGTGGATGGGCGTGGGTTAGAACCCTGTATGGACAACAGGTCCTGGGTTTATTACAGTAAATGAGCAGGCTGGATGGACCAGTGGTCTTTCTATGCAGTCATTATCTATGTTTCTGTGGTTCACTTTCTATTATGAAATGGGTAGAAAGAATGCTGAATTCTGATTGGCCAAGAGCTGCTTTCAGCTGGGCCGTTATCCCAGCACAACGGCCAAGCTGAAAGTATTATGTTTAAAAATGCATAAAATTTACTAAAAATGACCCATTTCATAATTGCAATAAGGCACTCCAGGGGGTGTGTTATGGTGGGCTAACGGCCCTTCTCGGGTGGTAGAAGCCCTCGGCTACGCCTCGTGCTTCAACCCACCCATTGGTGGGCTGTTATCCAATCATAACACACCCCCTGTCATGCCTTATTGCTTAATTATCTTTGTATTTTTTCTGTCCTTTTATTTAAAGATGAGAGAATCGGTTTGGATAAGTTCAGAACTACCCAGAACCTGTGCCATTTTCTGTAAAAGAACCTTTTAGAATATTTTTCAGGCTCATTTTTAAAACACAGATTTTTGGAGCTTTATAGATCCCCCCCCCCCCCCCCCCAGCTAGTCTTAGCTTGTAATAAGGCTGGTGGTGGTGGTGGTGGTGGTAGAAGACCCAAAATGAGTCTAGAGGTGCTGCAGTGCCACCCCAAGTTGTTCTTAGAGTCTTTGCCTTCTCTGACAGTACCATAAGGGTGGACATTGATGGTAAAAACAGTTTTTGTTCTTCAAACTAAAAGGTTCTCTTGAAGCTTGGGTGATAGAATCTTTTTTGGCTTATCAGAACTTTTTAGAACCTAGGAACTATTTGTGATTCTCCCCATCCCTACTTTTAATAAATTCTCTAGGTATTTCTGATAAAATTGTACTTACCACCAGCAATGTGTAAATCAGAAATACCAAATGAATGTACGAAAAGGTCAGTAAAGACTTAGCAGTAGTAGAACTGGAACCAGTACATAATAAAAAAAAAAAAAACAGCTTATACAGGAAAAAAAAATGACTTACAGGGTCAACACCGCTCTCCTTGGAGAACTGAAAGCACTCTCACTTTGTTTTCTCCCTGAAGGCTTATTAGTGTAAATATTGACAGAGGATAATGTGCTCCCTGCTAGTGAAAGCCACTACTGCCAACTTCTTTCCAGATTGTTTTTCACCGGGTTAGATTCCAGCTCCTGCAGTGCTTAACCCTTGAATGACCCGAGGGCTCTAGGAGAAACCACCACTGTTTTCGTGTCAGACAAGGTTGTTTCTAAGTAATGCTTGGGCGGACACTATCAGTCATTTTCCTGTCATGTGGGGCATGCAATTGTGAAATACCCTATCTGAAAAAAAAATGACTGTAGGGATCTGCAGGTACAGCAGGATAGTGCGATATCCGAGCCTTCGGATAATGTTCTGCTGTTTCAGTTAGTGCTGTCTTTACCACGTCCATTTCTGATCTACATTTGTGAATGGGTTATAATGAACAAACATGTTATTTATATTTACATAAAAACATAGAATCTGTTGGCAGAAATGACCCAGAGGTCCCTCCAGTCCACCCATTTCCCTGCTAGCTCCATTCTCTGCCTAAGAGTGGGCTGGATTTAGGGATCTGATAGCCCTAGTGGCCAATGTTGGAATTACACTCAATGAGCTTTGGGAGCTGGGTTTCATATAAGGACCCTATTTTTAAATTGAGTCCCCCTTATTTATTTATTTAAGAGTTTAACCAGGAAAGCATGCTGAGCGGGTGGCCACTCGATTCCAAATGCGTCCTGGGGGAGAGGGGATAAGGGTGCACAATAAAACATAGACATAGCAGTACAAGCTTATACACATATTTACAGTGATATTTAAGGTTACAGCAAATACATACAGATTACATATTTACAATGGTGGAGGGCGACTGCTGCCCATCAGCTGACTGAGGATCAGCTTTAGTATACTGAACTAGTGTGGTTAAGAAAATTGATCAGAGCGGTGGTCTGTGTAATGGTAGCAGAGCTGGGAAGAACCCTCAGTGAGGTGCACGTGTGTGTGGGAAACACCCAGGTCTGCGGCCATGCTCTCGATCTCCCAAAAGCCCCACTTAGTGAGAGGCGGTCGTTAGTGCTTTCCAGAGCTAGGAGCATGTACAGCTGATGGATAAATGGGCACTGAGGAGGAGGTTGAGATGCTGAGAGTTAGTGATATGTCTAATGTCAGTAGGCAAAGCATTCCAAAGTTTAGGCATGCGGTATTTGAAAGCAACTTGAGCTTTGGATGTGCCCATGAAAGGGACATGGAGCAGCCTGGAGTGCATGCTTCTGAGGGAGTAGGCAGGTGGAGGCTGTGTTGAGAGGGTGAATTCAAGGTAAGGGGGAAGGGACTGAGTCCAATATTTGGCTATGGTCCTAGTGCAGTGAATCTGACTGCGGGCCTGGAGTGAGGGCAGGGCTAGGGAGCTGTATAGGTCACAATGGTGAGTCATTTGTGGGCAGTCCAGAAAGAAGCGACAGAAGGAATGGAAGAGTGTGTCTAGGCTGGCTTGGGAGGAGGGAGGAGCACAGCCATACACTACATCGCCATAGTCAAGTAATGGGAGAATCATCTTTTGAGCAATTTCCTTCTGGGACAGTGTGGGGATACTACCCTTGTTGCGACATAAGGTGCCAAGTTTAGGGTACAGTTTTTTTGTGAATTGATTCGATGTGTGTGGAGAAATCAAGGTGCTGGTCTATCCAGACCCCTAGGTATCTCAAGGAGGTGCATACCTCCATGGGGGTCCCGTCCAAGGTATGGAATGAGGGGCGAGCGGCTAGGCGGGAGAGTCTTGCCTGCGAGCTGAAGGTTAGTGAGATGGTTTTGTTGGAGTTTAAGAACAGTTGATTGGAGCAGAACCAGTGCCGAACTGCGTTGAAGTCCTGTTGTAGAACATTGGCCACTTCTCCGGCAGAGGGGCCTGTGGCATACAGAACTGTGTCCTCTGCGTACATGTGGATGGATGTGTGTAGGCAGGCCATCGGTAGATCATTTAAGAAAATGGAGAAAAGTAATGGTCCCAGGACTGAGCCTTGGGGGACACTGGCAGTGACTGGCAGGGGATTAGAGGTGTGAGGGCCGATTTTACAGATTGGTTTCTGCATACCAGGTATGCATGAAACCAGCTGGTGGCAGGGCCAGAGAGACCAGCATCTTTTAACTTGGCTAGTAACAGTGAGTGGGAGATGGTATCAAAGGCCTTGGCCAGGTCGATAAAAATGGCTGAGGTGATGTACCCTTTGTCCATGCCGGTGAGGATGGCATCGGTGATCCTTAGTAGGGAGGTGATGGTTGAGTGTGATTTGCGAAAGCCTGATTGGTAGGGGTTGAAGAAGGAGGAGGAGGATGCATCTAGATAGGAGGAGAGTTAGGCAAGAACAAGATGTTCCTGCAGTTTGGCCAGAATTGGGAGATGGGAGATGGGGTGATAGTTTCCTGGCGAGGATGGGTCGCCACCTTTGGGAAGGGGGATGACAGTTGTCTGCTTCCAGTTGGCTGGTATTTTGGCTAATGAAAAGGATAGGTTCCCATTATACGTCAATGGCAGTGATTTGTGACCTACTGGGGCTCACTTCAGAGTTGGGGGGCTGAGCTCTGACAAGCCCTCTGTAATTCTAACACAGCTAGTGACTGATCATTAGTTCCACCCCCCGGTATCCCTTTCCTTTTTCTGCTGAGAGGTCCCACTAATCCCTTATATCTTTCCCACCTCAGTTTTAACCCTGACACAGTCTTGGCTTCAACTGCTTGTCTGGCCAGTCTGTTTCATTCATCTGCCTTCCGCTCTGTGAAGACTTTCCTCATGCTCCCCGTGAATCTCCCCCCTCCCACTAATCTCCACCCTTGTCTTATATTTACTGCACTTTACTTTCTTACATATAAGTTGTTAAAATCCATCCTGCTGATTCCTCACAAGAACTTGAATGTCTTAATCATATCCCCCTTTCCCTCCTAGCCTCCAGTGTATATATATGCTAAGATCTGCCAACCTTTCTGCAAACAACCTCCCCGTGGCCCCTGGATCATCTTTGTGGCCCTCCTTTGTATGGTCTCTGTGTGGCCCCTGTCTTTGTTGAGGTGTGAACTCCAGAACTGCATGTAGTACTCTAGGTGTGACCTTACAAGGGACCTGAATAGAGACAGGCAGTGTCCTCTCCTTCCTCCTTTTTCCATTAAGATTTTGCTGCCCCAGCTGGTAGCTCATCGCAGAAATATACCCTGTTCACAGGTATATACCCTGGTCAGGCTAAACACCATCACCTTTCAGATGGCTACTGAGTCTTTCTCCCTCATTTTGTCCTCCCTTCTCCTCTGGTGGGAATGAGTGCCTTTGTCAGTCATGCACAGCCATATCATCCCCCGTGCAGCAGGAGCAAGCTCTCTGAGCTAGCCGCAGAGGTCTTTGTGGTGATGGAGTCCATCATCAACCCTCTTTTGCCAAGATGCACTGCTGAGCAGCAGTTGTCTCAACCATGGCCTGCCTCCCTACGTGACTTCTCCTGGGATCACTTCCAAACTCAGGTCATCTGCATGGCAGGCTGCTGAGCTATCGGGTCTGGCCCCCCCATCTCCTTCCTCCTACTATCCAGTCCTCTTCCTTAGCATCCCAGCATCCTGTGTACCTTTCTGTTTGCCTTGTTGCACTGTATGGTGGACTTGAGGCTGTCACAAATGATGACCCACTCACGTCTGTCTCCTCAGCTATCTGCACCACCCTTATTCCTCCCGGCCAGTAGACTGCTTTAGGGTTGTTTCTGCCAGTGTGCATCAGTTTGCACTTATTTGCCTTGAACTGCAGTTGCCGTTAATTTGGACCATATTTCCAATTTTTTTTAGGTCTCTTTTCATTTCTCAAACTCCTTCCTCAGGGTCCACTCAGCCACCGATTTTAGTGTCATCAGCAAAGAGACTCACCTAATTCTGGATACCCACTCCTATTTTCCAAATGAAGATGTTGGAGATCATGGGCCCCAGAACTGATCCTTGCAGTACTCCACTTGTGCCTTCACTGGGCTCTGAGTACACTCCATTGTTGACCACCCACTACATCCTGCACCCCAAGCCAGTTCCCTATCCACCAGGTCAGTTTATCTGCCACCCCCATTTCACCCAGATTTTTCCTTATACTTCTATGTGGATCAGAAGCAAAGGCCTTGCTATAAAGTCAAGATACAACATATCCATGGTGTGGCCCTTGTCCACTATCCTGTGACTAAATTAAAGAAGTCAATCAGGTCAGTTGGCAAGATCTCCCTTTCGCAAACCCATACTGCGCCCTGTCCTGCAGCCTACTCACTTCCAAGAATTCCACTATATGTTCCTAAATGATGGTTCCCACCAGCTTGCCTGCAGTCGAGGCTAGACTGACCAGTATGTAACTTCCAAGGTCATCTCTGTCCCTGCTGTTATGAAGCAGCATCACATCAGCTGCCCTCCAGTTTGCTGGAACCACTCCACATCTACAGGGATGTTATTAAACAGATTTGTCAATGGCACTGCCAGTACCTGCCCCACCTCCTTCAACACTCTAATGTGCAGTCGTCTGGACTAGGTGCTTTGTTCATCTTCAGAGTTTTGAGGCCCCTGAGTGCTCTTTCTTCTGAGACCAGTCCTACCTCCTGTCCTCTCATTACCCCCTTTGGCTTGCATTACACACTCAGGTAGTGGCCCCCTGACTCTGTTGTGTCAAAGCACTGGGCCAGATGAGTGGTAGCTTCTAACTGTGTAGCACAGACGATTCTTGGATAATCTGTGTATTTGTATGACATCCTGCACTGAAGTGCTTGTGGCTGTTTGAAAATTACCACTACACTGAGCTAGTTTCTGCAAAAAAGTAAGCACCTCTTGCAAAATATTTTGGTGACTGGTTTGGTCTGTGTGTCCTCTCCAGTGCAATGACTTGTGAGCTTTGTGTTTGTGTAAGGGCTGGCCACCTTCATTATTTGAACTGGGCATGCACTGCTTGAGTCATGGTTCCCCTTTGTTTGGGTCATACAGTCTTGGTACCCCTAACTATAGAATCCCCTACAATAAGTACCCTTTTTCTAACTCTTCTTTCCTGGTGGCTGTGCCCCCCAGCAGGCATTGCCACTGCTGGTGTTCTGGTTGCAACAGAGTGCTCTATCCTTGGACAGCGGATAGCATGCATTGCTTTGCTCCGTAGTGTGGACCGCTTGCTTGTTGCAATTCCAGGGCCCCCCTTCCATCCCCAGTTGTTGCCAATCGCCAAGCCCCCCTTTCCCACTATCTTCCAACCCGCATGGAAAACTCCTGAGGAAAAGGAGCAGCATTGGGCACCACCTACCCCTACTCCAACCTGCTCTGCAGCTGGGGAATGATGGCCCAGGCTGCAGCCAGCTCAGAGTGGAGTAACCTTCTGCAGATTCTGCAGCCTTCTCATCTCACTAGTGTTCCCTGGAGGAGTGTGGCACCTCAAGTCCTGCAGCAAACTAAATCCACTTCCAAAAGCCTTGTGTCTGCTTGCTGTACATGGCTACACAAGGTTCTCCCTGTAACACCTTCAATTTGATGTATGCTAGATAGGAATATTACCTGCCTTTATAAAATGGCAAGAAAAAATCTAGAAATTCTATTGGCAGAGAGACATCATTTGACTGTGCATTAAATCTCTATAAACTCATGGTCAGGTGACAAATCTCTTTTTGTCCCCCCAAAAAACCTACTTAGAATCACTTTGTAAGTGTAATGAGCCCCTCAAGGGTGTGCATCACATAATTTTAATGCACTTCCCAGGGGCATAAGGACACTCGGCCTTCAACCTCATACCTTACTACACCCCACGGGGCATGCCTTAAAAACCTATAATGCACACCCTGTCATGGCTTATTACTTTTGTATACTACCTAGATTCCTTTAGTGTACAGTAGACTAGAGTTCTGCTAATACTTCTCAAGTTACTTCCCCACAATCCCCTAGTACAGTGGTTCTCAAATGGTGAGGCTAGCCTGTCAAGGGAGGCCCCAGACTGTTCCAGGGGAGGCACAGTCAAGTTTGAGAATGTACAATATTTAAATTTTACATTTTGGATTTTGTATGTGAAGGGACGAAGAAAACTAAATATGTATATTGGCAGGTGAATTTCATTACTTGTGCACAAATTGGTGACCAGGAAAATCCCACAGAGCCAAAGCTTGTTTCTAGATATGTATCTATATGCAAATCGGTCACTGGGAAAGGTGCACCAAGTCAAGGCTTGTTTTCTACTGTAGATGTTTATGTGTAAATTAGTGACTAGGAACGGCACACTGTGTCCAGGCTTGTTTCTAGAGTAGGTGTTAATTTATATGTAAATTGGTGACTGGGAACATCACACTGAGCCAGCGCTTGTTTTCAGGTGTGACCTGGGTAAGGGTAGAGGACGTTGCTTAGCAAAAGTTTAAAAGGAGAAGCGATGAAGGTGGCAGATGGTCGTTCCAGATAGAGGGGAAACAGACAGAGTAATAAGGGTCCAAGAGTCAAAAAAGTGGAGTGACAAGGATAACCTGGGGTGTGGGAGAATAGTAAGTTGAACAAAAGAGAATATACTCAGTAAGCTTTATTAGTCTCACTTTATTCCTGCAGTACTGTGAAAAATATATATTTTAATGGGGAGGCCCAAGGTTTTTTCCAAAATTTGAGGGAGACTCAAACAGTTTTCCATGGCTTGGGGGAGTCTCGCTATCTATGACTAGATAGGCCATTGACAGAGCAAAGGCCGAAGGCACATTTATAAGGGAGAAAAAGAAATGGGCAGACTGGATGGGCCTTGTGGTCCTTATCTGCCATCAACTTCTATGTTTCTATCACAAAGCCTAAGAACTGATGCCCTAGTACTAACCCTACACTACAATACCCCAGATAGGGTTTGCTAGTACTGTCTGAGTTATTGACCGACAATCCCTGAGTACAGACACCTATATCTAAATATAAATATGCAAAACTGAATACTTACATAGCAACATAGACAATGATGTCAGAAAAAGACCATAGGACCATCCAGTCTGCCCAAGTTCCCTATCATCCCTGGAACCTACTGTTCCTCCAGGGTACTAACCCTCCCGGTCATCTCTCTATCCTCCTCCCTAGTCCTGTCGCCCTTGGTAACCACTATTCCCTTTATTATGTCCTAGCCATGCTTGAATCCCCTGACTCTTCGCATCCACCACCTCAGCTGACAAACGTATCCAAGGTTCTGCCACTTTTTCCGTAAAGCAATACTTCCTCACATCCCTCCTGAACCCGTGTCCTGTTAATTTTCATTCATGTCTGTGTTGACCTCAAATTGGTATTCAGGCTAAATAGTTCCCTGCTGCTCACTTTGTTAATTCCTTTAAGGAACTTGAAGGTCTCTATCATATCACCCCTATTTTGGTCTCCAGTGAGTACATATTTAGTGCCTTGAGGCACTCCTCATAGGATTTGCCCTGCTGGCCCCGAATCATTTATGTTACTCTGTGCCGCACTATCTCCAATCACACTTGTCTTGCTTGTATGAAATCCTTGTATGATACAAATACTAAGAGCAAATTATTGTCAAACTTTTGTTTCCAGACTGACAGATATTTCTCAGTATTTTAGAACTTAGTAGGTTTCTACTTTGGATGGACAATCAGAACCAGAACGCTATGCTATAACATCTGTTTTATTCTATTTCTTAGCAACTGCCAGGGGCTGACTAAAAAATGCCCTTCTAAAATGTAAATGTAAAAAAAACTAGAAATTAGCAGTCCAGGAAGCCCACCAAACAGTGACAGACAAAATCACAACAACACACCATCGGCAGGCCACCACAGTAACAAACCAACAAATTATGGTGACTAGGACAACAACCCCACAAAAAGCACACAAACAGACTATCAAAAATTATAAATAAAATTAAACTACACAAGAAGTGATTTACCACAGAACAAATATGGGGACTTTCCTGACCCACAAACCGCATCCAACACATAAATCCGACACCTTTCTATAGGCAACAACATCCTCCCTCTCAATTCACTAACTGCACAGAAGAAACAGAGAAATTAAAAAAAAATCAAGAAACTTGGCACTTAACTATGGGTGTTCCACAAAGACACAGCCACTTTTCTTCCAGAACTCCAGAATTCATTTATTCCATTTAATTAATTTTCCCAGGATAGCCCAGGTGAGATACAGAGCAGTTCATTTCAGTGGGGTCCTGATTCCACCCATTTCTGCCACTGGACTGGTTGAACATTAAGTGACTTGCCCAAGGTCACACAATGAATATGTGTCTTTAGCGGGATTTGAACATGTGATCTCCTGGTTCACAGGTTTGTACTCTAATCACTAGAGAACACTGGCTTCTCAGTGACCCTTCTTGTATTTTTTGTTTTAGTACTGAAGAGGTCAGTGACCATGGAGGAGCTGTTGTCCCCCGGAGCACCATATATCAAGAAAACGCTTACTGTAAGTGGAGAGCTGCGGCAGAAAAACACACTTTTTTTTTTAAAGAGGGGGATGATGGTAGCAATAGCATAGTGCACATGGCTTGGTGCTTTCAATCCTTCCCTTACAGAACTGTTGATTTTGAGTGGGGAGATCACGACAAGCAGGCACAGTTTGGTTTGCATTTTACTTATCCAGGTATTTCTTACTTCCCTAGTTCTAGGACAAATGCATGTAAACCAGGCATGTAGCCCTTAGATTTCATCTGCTTCTAGTATTCATAGCTCATCTGGAGTCAGAACTCAGAAGTACCCTCCACTAGTGACATCATAGTCTGTTGACGAGGATGTGTAGCCAGGAATGTTAAACTTGTACTCAAGAGTTGATGGAATTTTTGCACCCCCCCATATAAACACAAACCAAGCAATGTACTGCCCTGCCACACAAACACTGCCCCACCCCCCATTTCAGTTAACTATATGTGGCAAGTCAATGATCCTACAATCAGACAGAAGTTTCCTGGCTTTTAGTCACAATGTTTAGGATACATTGTCATAAGCCTGTGTACCACATCAAGGTAACCAGCATTACAGAAGTTCAAAGGAACAAAGCACATGGCGTCAGACACATGGCATATAGCCTCCACCCCAGCTCCATTCACTGTGACCACTCACAAGTTCACTTGAGTACTTGCTAGCTGTTGTATAATCCCCAGGCACAAGAATGGAAAAGGCAGCTTTATTATTTTACTCCGGCTCTGTTTGTGTTTGTTGCCCCAGCCTGAGGCTCGTATTACCCCTGGATTTTCCAGATTTCACTGTATTCAGCAAAGTACACTGAGTATGGTTGATTATGCCTATGCTGTTGCCATCAGGGATGTTCAGAGTTGTATGAGTCTGATAGAACCTTTTAGGAATTTTAAAATGTTTTTAATTTATTTAAACAATTGATAACTGGTAAAGGCATGCTGAGCTGAGGCTCGATTCCAGGTGCAACCCGGGGGAAGGGAGCTGGAGTACATACACAGTGTGCAACAATAAACAACAAGCATTTGTCAATGCCGAATGTTGGCTTGCTGGCACTGGCATTGGTAGTGCAGGAGTTCGAGAGATGCACAATAGGATTGGCAGTGAAGTAGTGAACAGATGCCGACCCCAGCTCTGCCATGCAGAGAGTGACAGGCACTGGGGTGTGCCTTTGGGTCATTGGCTATAACGCTCATGCCATTTCACCTCACCCTACCCTGCAGAGACCGACAAGTGTCGTGATATACCTTGAGGTCTTCGGGCCTTGCGCTCACCCCATTACATAAGGGAATATACTGACATGGGCGCAGTGTAGGAGAATGGGGTTAATGCTGAGGCCGAAGAGTCAAAGGCATATCTCGACACCTGTCACTGGCCGCAGGGTGGGGGGGTGGAATGGCGTGAGCATTGCAGCCGACAATGCCAACTCACACCCCTGACGCCTGTCAGTCTGTACAGGGTGAGGCACTGCAGTTGAAAACCCTAATGCTGAGGGTATTTGTTGGTATTTTCACTCCAAATTTTCAACATAGGCTGTTTGTGACCCCACCTCATGAACAGTGGCACTATTTGTTTGTTTGCCAAAAGGTGATTTTTGTACAGCAGCTGTGCATTTTGGCGGCACATGTGCGCAAACACATTTTGGGCAGCATGTGAAAAATGACAGCTGCATTGTTCATGAGGAGGTGTAAAAAAATAGCATTGCTGAAAATCTGGAGTGAAAATATGAACAATTGGTGACATCACGAGCATTCATAGAAACTGCACAATGCACAGCCATAATGCAATTATTTGGGGGATTTGTTTAACCAAATTTTCAACATAAGCATTTTGGGAACTCCGGTCATGAACAGTGTCACTATGATTTTGTTAATGTGGCCTGAACATTGATTTTTCACAGCAAACGCGCCATTGTGTGACACGTACGAAAACACATTTCAGACAGGAGGTGAAAAATGGCAGCTGTACTGTTCATAAGGAGATGTACAAAAATGATAATGGTGAAAATATGGAGTGAAAATATGAAAAATTGGTGACGTCACAAGCGTGCATAGAAACTGTGCAGTGAACTCCCATAACACAATTATTTTGGGTATTTGTTTTACCAAATTTTCAACATAGGCATTTTAGGACCTCCATTCATGAACAGTCTCACTGTGATTTTTGTTAATGTGTCCAGAACATTGATTTCGCACAGTGACTGCGCCATTCTGTGCCACATGCACGGAAACACATTTCGGGCAGGATGTGAAAAATGACAGCTGTACTGTTCATAAGGAGATGTGAAAAAGGGCAATGTTTAAAATCTGGAGTGAATATATTAAAAATTGTCAAAGTTACAAGCGTGCATTGAAACTGTGCATTGTACGCTCATAACACTGTCATTTTTTTGGAATTTTTCCACCAAATTTGCAAGATAGGGTTTTTGGGACCCCACCTCATGAACAGCGGCATTGTCATATCATTACTCGGTCCCATAAGGTGATTTCACACAGTGACCGTGAAAAGACCTTTTGGTGTCAAGTAACGAGATGACAGTGCATGTGTTCATGAGATGGGGTCCCAAGCACCCCATGTTGAAAATTTGGAGGCAAAATTCCAAAAAATGACTGCGATATCCACCTAAGTTGAAAAAACCCTATTTATGCCATTATACAGCTTACAGGCATTTCTTCAGTTTGCGGTTGGCTTTGAAGAGTGCAGACGTGTTCCCAGTCCACCGAAGATCGTCACGCTGGGCTGTGGAGATAAGTATGAAGTGAGGGAGATGTGGGGAGGTGCGGTGTGCAGCGGGTGGCTGCGTGTCGGGGAAGGGGACCCCACAGCTAGGGACAATTTTCTTTCTTTTAGATACATGGGAAAGAAAAAAAAACAACACCAAGGACAGTTTTCTTTTTCCACAGGTCTATAAAAAGTGTTCTGCACACTGGGGTGGGCTCCCAGTGTGCGCCATGACTTTGTTGGGGGGTGACGTTGCCACACTGGGGTGGGTTCCCACTGTGTCACACAATAGGGGTGGGGTCTCAAAATGCCGATGATGGTTGGCTTTCATCATGGGGAGGCACACTGGGGTGGGCTCACAGTGTGCCACACAATCTTGGGGGGTTATTTAGCATGCCGACAGGGGGATTGGGCACCCTTTAAGTCAGCATTGTGTGGCAGGCAGTGGTGGCAGCGGCAGCCACTGCCGCTATGTTTATTGAAATATTTCACCAGGAAAGACACGTCAGAAGGTGTTTTATTGTGCTGCTGCATGACCAGCTTGCCTCTCATTGCAGTGGCACTTTTCTTAGAAGTTTTGACCACTTTAAATATTGCTGATGTCAGTGCCTGCATGCTGGCTTATTGGGGAATGAGGGTCACACCTACTAATGCATGCCCTGCATTTGCCCACAGTGACCGCACCTCTGAAATCTGCTACTACTGCAAGATGTTGACTGGCGCGCAAGAGCGAGTCAACATAAAAACAGCAGTATTACATACAACAGTGGATCAATTAGAAACAAGATGAGGTTGCTTGCAGGATATCAGATACAACAAATTTTAACACAGACAGTGGATGGACCAGAACTGATTTGTTTCTGGTCTTACATACAGTTCCACAAATGTTACAGTGACTACATCCTTACAATAGAGTTCATCAGTCTTTACAATCAGAGTGCCAGGAGACAGAGTTTACATGTGAAAGTGCTCACACTGGGGAGAGTAGTAAAGTGCAACGGTTGGCAGAGGAGATGACGGACAGATGCTAAGAGGAAGGGGTCATCTGCGGAAGAGGCAAGGTGGAGGAGGAAGGGAGTGAAGTTGATACTTGCAGGCAAGGTATGAGGTGGTGTTCCTTATGGTGGGGGCAAGCTTGTTCCACAAACTGGGGAGTTGGAAGGAGAAAGCGGCTTGCCCAAAGGTGGAGGATGGACAGGGTATGCAAAAGAAGCGTTCGTTTTTGTGTCTCAGTTCATAAGGGGAGTCAAAAGCAGGGGAGAGACAGGTAGGAGGGTAGAATGTTGAACCAGTGTTTAGATATAAGGTTGAAGGAGTGGATATATCGTTTGTGGGTCAGTGGGGTTAGTCCAAGAGGGGGGTAGAGATCACAGTGGTGTGTTCTAGAGGGTGCATTTGTAGCAAGGCGGCAGAAGGAGTTTAGGAGGGTGTCAAGTTTGGATAGGGAGGCTACAGGGACAGTGCAGCAGACCACATCCGCATAGTCAACAATGAGGAGGTTCATGTTAGTTATGATTTGACTTCTAGCAGGAGTAGGAAGGGAGTCTCTGTTGCAGTATAGCATACCAAGTTTGGGATGAAGTTTGGCTGTGGTTACATCGATGTGAGATGAGAAGGATAGGTGGGGGTCTAGCCAAACGCCAAGGTATTTGTATTTAGAGAACTGGTCGAGAGGGGTGCCATCAAGGGAGGTGATAGGGGAGTGGGGAGGATCTGCTAAGTTTTTGAGTAGTGTCAAATAACATAGATACCATTTTGGAGGTATTTAGTATTAGCTGGTTTTGGTTGAACTAGTGCTGAATATTGTCAAATTCCAAATTCGCATTGGAAGGTGGCCTGGACTTCGCGAGGCGAGGGGCCTGAGGTGAAAAGGATCTTGTCGTCCGTATACATGTGAATGCTGGAATTTGTACAGGAGGAGGGAAGGTTGTTTATGAAGAGGGAGGAGAGGATGGGGCCAAGAACCGAGCCTTGTGGGACACCAGCTAGGATGGGGGGGGGGAAGACATCATTGATTTTGACTGACTGCGATCTGTTTGAAAGGTAGGAACTGAACCACTGTAAGGTGATAGGAGCTAGGCCTGCAGCTTTTAGTTTTGTTAGGAGGAGTGGCTGGGAAACAGAATCAAAAGCCTTGGCCAGGTCTATAAACACAGCAGCAGTGAGGAGCCCTCGATCAGAGGTGGTGTGGATGAGGTTAGTGACACACTGGAGTGAGGAGATAGTGGAGTGCTGCTTCCTGAAATCAGACTGGTGTGGAGTTAAGATGTTGTTAGTCATTAGGTAATCTGACAGCTTGTGTGGACCAGGGACTCCTGCAGCTTGGCAAGTGCTGGGAGAAGTGAGATTGGTCTGTAATTTCTGGGGTAGGAGGGGTCACCACCTTTGTGAAGGAGAATGACGGAGGCAGATTTCCAGGCCGGGGTACCATGCATGTCAAGAAGAAGAGGTTGAATAGGTGGGTAAGGGGCCTGGTAATTGCAGGAGCCGAGATGTGTAGGAGCTTTGGGTGAATCCCTTCAGGGCTTGATTTGTTGATATTGAGCGAGCAAAGGGCTGTGAGTACCACTTGTTCAGAGATGGGAGGGAATATGAAGTTGTTATGACAGGGTGGAGGGTGGACAAAGGATTGGGGAGGCCCTGTGGTAAAGCGCAGGATGTGAAGAATTTGTTAAGTGTTTCGGCAATGCCAATGGGATCGGTGATAGGCTGGTCATGTTGCATGAAGGCAGGGGAGCTGGGTTGTGTGGGTGAGTCTAGGAGAGAGTGTACAACATTTCAGAATTTGGATGGGTGAGCTTGGGGCAGTTAAGAATTTCATATTCTGAATTTGACTCCTGAGTCTGGAAACATAGAAACATAGACTTTGACGGCAGATAAGGACCGCTAGGCCCATCTAGTCTGTCCATTTCCCTACCTACAGGATAGGCAGCAGATCCTAGTTAACCAACAGCCTATTTCTTCCTACCCCCCACAAGAATTGCCTTATGTCTGTCCCATGCATTCTTGAAATTCCCACAGTTTTAGACCCCACAACCTCCTCAGGAAGGCTGTTCCATGCATCCACTACCTCTCTGTGAAATAATACTTCCTCACATTGCCCGAACCGCCATCCTTCTATCTTTAAATTGTGTCCCCTTGTTCTTGTAAGTCTCTTTTTCTGAAAGATGCTACCCTCTTGGACTTTGTTGATTCCACTGAGGTACTTAAAAGTTTCTATCATGTCCCCCCTCTCCCTTCTTTCCTCAAGGGTATACATATTAAGCTCCTTTAGTCTCTCCTCATAAGGCTTCTCTTGCAGACCCTGCACCATTTTAGTTGCCCTCCTCTGGACTACTTCCATCCTGTCTATGTCCTTGCGGAGATGAGGTCTCCAGAACTGGACACAGTACTCCAGATGGGGTCTCACCAACTGTCTGTACAGAGGGATAACACTTCCTGTTTTCTGCTGCTGATGCCTCTCCCTATACATCCCAGTATACCCCCAGCCCTCCCTACTGCCTTCTCACATTGATTGCTAACCTTAAGGTCATCTGATATGATTACCCCAGGTCCCTTTCCTTTTGGTTGTTGTTACTACCTCCCCACCCGTGTGTATTCTTCCCCTGGGTTCTTGTTTCCCAGGTGCATTATTTTTCACTTCTTTGCATTGAATCCAAGCTGCCATACTTCTGACCATTCCTCCAACCTTGCCAAGTCCCTTTTCATCCTTTCCACGCCTCCTTGTGTATCAACCCTGTTGCAGATCTTTGTGTCATCTGCAAAAAGGCATACTTTTCCTTCCAGTCCCTCTGCAATGTCTCTAATGAAGACATTAAAAAGGACTGGACCCAATACTGAACCCTGCGGTACCCCACTAGTAACCCCTCTTTCCTCAGAGTGGACTCCATTTACAATTACATTCTGTGTCCTGTTGTGCAGCCAATGTTTTACCCAGGCTAAATGAAATGGAAAAATGAAAAGGACATAAAAATCAGAATCGGATTTGGAATCCTTATCCCTGAATCCTGAATTTCTATGTAAAAATATGTTTTAGCCACTAAGTTAGAGAGCTAAGATTTCTGGACTGCAATTCCAAAAATGGAATCAGAATCTGATGACTCTGATTCCTTGACTTGGGATCCGAGCAACCCTTGTTGCCATTGAAGTGACTGTGATGTCACAGATGGAAGACTATGTTTGTGGTAGCACTGCAACCTAAATTTCTGCAGCAGGACTCCTAGATTTGAATTTGCTTATTTCTGTGGCACAAAGTATTGGCTTCTGTGACAGGATGCAGTCTGTCTGTTGGCTTAGATATCATGTGATATTATACATGGCTTCATAAGCCAAGAATGGAGGAGGGGCTTCAAGCTAAACAAAAACCAGAAGGAAGCTGACATGCACTGCAAAAAAATACATTTTAAAGAACCCCTGACACCATTTGAACAACTCTGAAAAAATGTAATATTTTGACACAGTATAGCTTATATTTCATGTTTTGTCTGTAATTTTCCCCTTATTTCATTCCCACTAAGGAAATTTGCATGAAGGCTGGGTCTCTGTCCTGTTTGCTTTGGCTGCTTCTCTACACCTGACATCACAGTTCTGTTTATCATATCACAATTTGTTGCTGCGGAGATAATTATGATGACATAAACAAGGGTTTTATGTTAGGTGTAGTCAAGCAGTAAGAGCAGGGGACATGGGCCTTCATGTGTCAGTCATCAATAATAAAGAAACAAGGGGAAATAATTACAGTAAATTTATACAAATTTAAAATAATGTGTGTCTAAATATGACATTGTTTCAAAGTGTTTCCAACAGTGTCAAGGGCTCTTTAAAGAAAAAAAAAACACCAGAGATATTGAATTTGGCTGCACATCAGGTAACATCTGCCACTGGGTGCGAGGTTTACTCTTACAGAATTGCAGAATTCCAGGGTTCTCGCTATGACTTCAGTTATAAGTGGAAGGAAGTTGCTCAAATAGCATGCAAGGAAATCAGATACTGACAGACACTGCAAAATGGCTTTGGATACCATTGGTTATCAGACTGCTGTATCATAACACCAAGGATCCAGTCGGATACCAACTATTCGATGTAATTGTCTGGAGTCTGACGTAGACATCTGACCTCAAATACCGCAATCCAACCTCAGATCTCACTATCAGATCTTGGATCCAAAATCTGAATTTGGTCGGATAGGATCTCAAATCCAGATTTGGATAGATGCAGTCTCCGTCGTATTCCATTTGAATAACCACAGGCACTATTTGACTACCACTCGAAGCAGGAGCTAATGGCATTTAAGTGACAGAATTCCAAAATACAACATCCAAACTAGGGGTGAAGGAATTAGTTCTGAGTCCAACCCTGACCGGCCCCAACCCTTGAGATGGGCTGCTTGAAATCAGCGAGAATCCTTCGGGTCCAGTTTTAAGACACCCATGCCACAATCTGAGACAGGCCTCTGAGAGGTTACTTACAGCATTACATTTGTCCTGACTTAGATTCTGATCCAGAATACCCCCCACCCCCACCCCCACTCCCCCTTGGGTGAGCTGTCATGGATCATCTGGGTCAAACTCCCAGAGATAAAGACCATAGGAACTGGAAACAGCTGCCTCACCCATCCTTAATACAAACATCCCTGGAGGTATTACAGAACAGAAATGGCACAGAAGCTGAACTGTGTCTAAATATTAGGCTTTTGAGCCTGTTCCCCTGAGGTGCCAGTGGCTCTTTTGAGGGAGACTTTGTATAGCATTCATTAGGTAGATCAGCTGATTCAGGTGTCAGTCTTGACCTTTCTATGAAAATCCTCTGAACTCTTGCTGCTGCAGTGCAGACTGTCAGTAACTGAAGCCAGGTTTGGGCACTTAACTCTTTCTTCACAGCGGGCCCCTTAAGTTCTTGATGGAGACTAGTAGTCTGTTTACAAGGTTCCTGTGGTGGGGGCTGCCCCCACCTACTGAGGCAGTTGCTGAGACCATCATCGAATGATCATAACAGTGGTGTCATCCCTGATGTACTTTGTCTCTCTGTGATAATAATTACAAATTGTGAGTATTTTCAGAGGGTGTAATTGCTCTTTAATTATTACAGAACTACAAACTGATTAGTTATCTCTCTCTTTCTCTCTCTCACCCCTTTGTCTCTCTCTCCCTCTCTCGCTCTCATAATTTTATTGGCATGACAAGATATACAAGTATTACCAGAGTTAATTCACCAAACTATTCACAAGACATTAACATACTACAATGCCCTTAGATAATACATTTATGTTATATTTCAATGGTGGTGGCAGGAGGCTACATAATTTGCAATTGCAGCTATTTCTGTCCTTTCTTCCTCTCTCTCTCTCTCTCACCTAACCTTTCTCTCCCTATCTCACTAAATTCCTCTCTTTTTCCCCTCTGTTCTTCTGTTTCCCACCCTTTCATTCACTTTCCCCTCTCTCTGTCTCATGCCATCTCTCTCTCTCTGTCTCTCTCTCTCTCCCCCCAACTTTCTCACACTTTCACCCTCTTACAATCTCTTCCTCTCTGTCTGTCTCTGTCAGTCTTTTTCCAACTGTTTCTCCAGCTGTCTCTCAGCATTTCTCTCACTCTCCCTCTCTCTCTCTCTCTCCCCCTCTACCTCACTCTCTCTTTCCACTCCCTACTTGGTCATTTCATAACAAGGCTGACTTTGCTCTCACCTTGAAGGCATTAAGTGTTTAAACTTTAGTGCTGTGTACTTGGCTCTCTCTCTTTCCCTCCTGGAGACCTTCTTTTCTTCACCGAGTATGCTATTGATGGGGTGCCTTTTTAAGTTAATCAGAACTTTCCTGGGTAAGGATTGTGTTTCTGCAAAGTCAGATAAATTGTGGGAACAACAGAATTTGGCAGAGCATCCTAACAAAACCATTGACTCAGTGTGACCTTGAACAAGTCATTGAATTTTTTCCTTACTGTAGTCTACCAAACTGCAAAACTGGCTAGAAACAGGACCTCACAGAAAATAAGATCTTGGTTCTTGGTTGAGTCACCTTGAGTTAATAAATTGTAAACAAAAGGTAACAGAATTCTACTTAACAGCGAACTATTGACTGTGGAAGATATCCAACGAGTTAACTGAGTAAGCAACAATCACGTGTGGCTGGGAGTGTGGTGCGTGAGTGGAAGTAACCCATGGGTGACAGTGTTGTGAGTGGCTCACTTTAAGGAAAGGAATTTGGTTTTATTTAGCGGCTTTCATACAGCCTGCCTCCCAAAGCACTTTATACAAGAGAAGGAGAAGAGACAGTTGTTGCCTTTTTCCATGTTTAATACAATACCCCCCAACAGTTTAATCTGTTTCAACTTCATTTGGTTTGGATCTGTGCCCCTTGGGAGGTGGCTGAAAACAGGCAGTATTGTCTACCTGTCTTGTCCCTGTCAACAAAACTAAGTACATAAATAAACAAAGCATGTGCACAAGGAGGGAGGGAGGGAGGGAGGGGAGAGAGGAGGGAGAGAGAGAGAGAAGGGAGAGAGAGAGAGAGAGAGAGAGAGAGAGAGAGAAGGTTAAGCACAGGGATGTTAAGTAACTTGCTCAGGGTCACTCAATTAGTAAGTGGTGGTTGTGGGATTCAGACTTGGGACTCCAGGTTCACAGTTTTGCTCTCTAATAACTAGGGTAAAGTGTGTCCGATGGATCACGGTTACTCAGGACACTGGCACCCATGGCTTAACCCATGCAGGGAGGGATGTTGTGAGTTTTTGCAATAATCTGTCAGGCGACAGAGTCATGAGTGAGTCATTTTAAGCCACGAGGGGGAGTGTTCTGTATTGTGGGCAGTAACCCATGGGTGGCAGCATGGAGTAGGTCACTGTCACCAGTGGGTAACAGTGTTCTGAGTGGATCACAGTAGTCCATGGGTGAAAGTGTTATGAGTAGGTTTGAGTAGCACATGAGTGAGAGTGCTTTGAATAGGTTGCTGTAATACATTGAAGAATGGGTTGTGAGTGGCTTATAGCACTATATTGTGACTGACGCCCTGTAAGCCATGAGGAGAAAAGTTGTGAGTGGATCATGGTAGCCTTTGGGGTAGCCATACTGTGCTGTACCATTCTGTACTGTACTATACTGTGCTGTACATTGCCTATTGTACTGTATTACACCATACTCTTCTGTACCATACTACACCCTACTTATTGTTCTTATTACACTGTACTACACCGTACTGGACTGCACTGTGTCATACTGCACTGTACTGTGTTGCACTGCACTGTACCACACCACACTATACTGTACTGTACGGCACCATACTGTGCTGTTCTTATTGTACTGCACTACACTGTACTGTACTATAACATACCATACTGTACTGCACCATGCCACACTGTACTGTACTGTACAGTACGGTGTTGCACTGTACTGTATTGTGGTGTTGTGTACTGCACTGCACTGTACTGTACTCACTGTACTGTACTGTACTGTGCCGTACAGTCCTGTACCACACTGTACTGTACTGTGGTGTACTGTACTGTACTGTACCATGCTGTGCTGCACTGTACCACACTATGCTGTACTGTACCGTGGTGTACTGTATCATAGCATGCTGTGCTGTACTTACTGTGCTGTACTATAATGTACTGCAGTGTGCTGTACCATGATATACTATACTATACTATACTATACTATACTATACTATACTATACTATACTATACTATGCTATACTCTGCCCTGGTTCATTCAACTGTAGTATGTATACCTTCCTCCATTGAACCCCCAGGTCGCACCGTGAGATGAGCATCTTGTTGCTCAGTGTGCCTTTCCTGGTGAAACATTTTCAATAAATAAATAAATTAAATAAATAAATACTATACTATACTATACTATACTATACTGTGATACCACACTGTACTGTAATGTGCTGTGCTGTAATACATTGTTCTGTACTGTGCTTACTGAACTATACCATGCTGTACTGTGCTTTACTATACTATTCTGTGCTGTACAATACTATATTGTACTGTACTGTGCTGTCTTGTACTATACTGCACTGTGCTGTCTTGTACTATACTGTACTGTGCTGTACCGTACTATTCTGTACTGTGCTGTGCTGTACCATACTATACTGTACTGTACCATACTTGCTGTGCCCTCTGTACTATACTGCATTGTATTGTGATGTACCATATTATTCTGCACTGTACTGTACTGTGTTGTACCACACTAACTGTATTGTGCTGTGTTGTGCTATACCGTATTGTACTTTGCTTATTGTACTGTGCTACACCATACTGTACTGTCTGTACTGTACCGTACCATACTACACTGTATTATACCTTACTGTACTGTTCTTATTGCACTGTACTACACCATACAGGACTGTGCTGGACCATACTGTACTGCGCTGTACTGTGCTGTACCATATTATACTGCACTGCACTATGCTGTACCATTCTTATTATTCTGTATTGCTGCATTGTGCTGTACCATGCTGTACTGTAATGCACTGCACTGTATTGTGGTATACTGTACCATGCTGTATTGTGCCGCACTTACTGCGCTGTACTGTACTGTGCTATGCTGTACAGTGATGTGCTGTACCATGCTGTGCCGCTCTGTACTGTACCATACTATGCTTTACTGTACTGTGGTGTACTGTACTCTACTTACTGTGCTGTACAATACTGTACTGCAGTGTGTTGTACCATGCTATACTGTGCTGCCCTGTACTGTACCATACTATACTATACTGCGCTGTACTATACTGTACTGTGATACCACACTGTGCTGTACAGTGCTGTGCCATAATACACAGTACTGTGCTGTACTGTGCTGTACTGTACTATACTATTCTGTGCTGTACCATACTATACTGTACTGTGCTTACTGTACTATACTGTGCTGCACCACACTATTCTGTACTATACTGCACTGTGCCATACTGTACTGTACCATACTATGCTGTACAGTGCTACACTACACTGTGCTCACTGTACTATACTGTACTGTACTGTGTTGTACCATAGTATTCTGTACCATACTGCCCCGTCCCATACTATACTGTATTGTACTATGATACCACACTGTGCTGTACTATACTGCACTGTGCTTACTGTACTATTCCATGTGGCACTGTCCTGTACCATTCTATTCTGTACTGTGCTATGCTATGCTGTATTGTACTGTGCTATGCTGTGCTTTACTGTATTGTACTTACTGTACTGTGCTTTACCATGATGTGCTGAACTGCACTGTGCTGTACCATACCATGCTGCACTGTACTACACTGTGCTATACAGTATGATATTATATTGTACTGTAGTGTGCTATACTATACCATACTATGCTGCACCACAATATACTGCACTGTGCTGTACTATACCACACTGTACTGTATTGTACTTACTGTACTATACTGTAATGCACTGTGCTGAACCGTACTGTACCACACCACACTGTACCATACTGTAACATACTGTACTGCACTGTGCAACACTATGCTGTACTGTACTGTATAATGCTGCACTGTACTGTACTACACTGTGCTGCACTGTATTGTACTTACTGTACCATACTGTGACATACTGTGCTGTAACATATTGTACTGTACTGTACCATACTGTGCTGTACTGTACCATACTGTACTGTGTTGTACTATATTATTCTGTACTGTACTGTGCTGTACTGTATTAAGCTTACTGTACTGGTCTGTGCTGCACTGTGCTATACTGTATTGTGCTTACTGTGCTGTACTGTGCTGTATTGTACTGTACTTTGCTGTACTGTGCTGTGTTGTATTGAACTGTGCTGTGCCGTGCTGTACTGAACTGTGCTGTACTGTACTGTACTGTACTGTACTGTACTGTATTGTGCTCTGCTGTACTGAACTGCTTTGTACTGTACTATATTGTATTGTAGTGTACTGCACTGTGCTGTGCTGTACCATACTGTACTGTACTATACTTGGTGTTGCCTTGTGCCTCACTTCCTGAGATGTGCCATTATCTCACAGTAATGTACACCCTGTCATACCTTGCTGCTTACTTACTTAAAAAAGACTAATAAATAGGTGGAAATCAAAACTATATACTACATTAAAGTTAACTACAATTCCTTTTATACACTGTTTTAACTTTGGGTTCACAACATGATAAAAGGGCTTCTTTTTCTTCTTAATTATATTATATAGTAGTTAACGGCATTACTCAGGTTATCATTGCTTGCCTTCTATGTGTTACTTTTTACTCTCCATATTTCTGGACTACGTATGCTTGGCTCTTAAAGTCGGGGTACAAAATGGTTAAGAGTGTGTCTGTAATAGTCAAATGCTTTTAGGTCTCTTATAAGTGTTGTACTGGTCTCCATTACTGCATTTCTTGTTCTTTGATATTTAACTGTCTGTCAGCTATGCACTTCTCTGGGTGGGGTAGATGGGGACAGGAGGGATAAGGGGGTTGGTGGGGATTAGGTTTGTAATACTTTAAAGACCTTGTCATTATACTTCCTTTATGGACTATATGTACTAGTTGTATTTCTCACTGCAAGTTACTCTGTATATTTGTTTCTTTTTTTTCTTTCACTATGTATCCTTTAAAACTTTAACAAAGTTTATGCAGTTTGAAAAAACATAAATACAATCCCTAAACATAGTGGTTTTAAGAATTTTCATTTGATTTCAGTCACTGCCTGAGGCCGGATGCTCCAAAGTGTGGACTTCGATGATATACCTGTGTCCCACAGCACCCACTGCATCTATTCCCATTTAGATGCAGTCGGTGCTACTTTCAAAATCGCAGCTAATTTACAACCGTCAGCTGTGGTTTCCAGCAGCATGCGCACAACTGTAGACACAGCTACCAACGTCTCCTAAGTCCTCTTAGGACCCCCCCCTCAAAAAATAATAGTCTAAGTTGACAGTGCAAGAAGCACACACATTCGGTGATAGATGCTGAGGGGTTTGTTGCTGACTCCATACACCCACCTGTGTCCACTGACAAGAGGCCAATGCAGCCCTTTGAATATTGCTTAGGGACATAGCAGGGCAGTTTAGCTGTAGAAAGTCTACTGTTTAATTATTTTTCCTTAGGAGAGCAGTGACAACCCTCCTCTGTTCCTCTTCTAATGCTTACACTGCTACAGAGGCAAGTCACTCCTGAGCTCCCAGACTGGTTCTGTGCTACTATATTCTCTGAAATAGAAGAAGTCTGCCAGAGCTGACCAGAGCTAGAGCTAACCAGTATGAGCTGACAGCCAGGCCGGTCACTCGAGTGTGACTGTCAGCATTCCATGACAGTGGCTGACGATGAGTGAGTTCCAATAACCCCACAAGATAGAACGTACAGATGGCCAAACAAACCTCTCAGCAGTTCCTAATTCCCCCTCTCCACCTCCAAGGTGTTTCCTACACTAAAGAGTTGGAATTTGAAACACACAGTAACACTGAACAGTAAAGAGGCCATGCATCTCAAAGGACACTTTCAGAAACATAATATTCATTGATTATTATTTATTTATTTAACTTTTGGTTTTTTTTTTTTAACAAGGAAGGAACACAGAGTTAAAAAACAGCTTGTTTTCAGGTTCGTCCTTGGTGCAAAACTAAAAAGGGTGGAAGAGACAGGGAAAAGTGCCATAATAACTTTACTGAGACAGTTGTGCAAATCATAATGGATAAAGGGAAAACCAAGGTCAGGACCTAGACACACTTGGGCTGCAAATTTTCTAAATTTCATTTAGCTCAGTGTTTTAGTGAGGTATGTAGTTTTGGCGAGGTGTATTCAACACAGCATCGACTTGCTATAATTTAATTGACTAGAAAAGATAAAAGGCCAATTCACCACTCTTGTGCACTTCACAAGCCAGCCCACTGATGCAGAGGTCCATGGTGCTGTAAGCGCCTTACCACTACCATGCTGGTGACATAAGTTTGGGAACAAGCTCAGGTCACTGGGGGTTGGCAATTGCGGTGGGGGGGTGGGGAGAGGATTCAGTGGCTGTCTGACAGCTCTCTGTTCTGAACTGGGGTGGTGGGTTATCTCAGCTCTTGGCTGGCACCAGTCGGAGGCCTGGTGGCAGCGCTGATGTTCTGGAGACAGATATAGGTCAGGGGAAGGTGGAAGGAGCAGTGGTTCTGGAATACATTTTCACTTCCATACACGTGTGTCCTCCATACTGCCGTGGCCCCAAGATGTAAAGGGGCAAAACTAGAACAAAATAGGAAGATCAGGGCTTTGTGAAGCCCTGCCTGAGGCACCAAGACCTGCCCTGCTGTTCTGACTGGAAGACGACTTCTGTATATTAGTACAATGTGGGAGAGGAATGGCTCTCCCCTCCTAATTCCACTGCAGGGAGGAAATCCAAAGGGGAACCTAGCCCCCAGGCAAGATGGAGGCATGGGACAGTCGTTGGTGCCCAGGGATGAGGCTGATAGCAGTCCAGTCTGTCTCAGAAGGATAGAAACCTTTATGGAAAAAAAATGCCTCAAAAAACACCCGAGACATACATATATCAGAGTATGACCGACTGCACACCCTGTTGTGTGTCATCTCTTACATAACTGACTCCAAGATTTCATTTTAACAAAACATTGTTTCATAGAACTGTGGCAAATTTTCAAATTCCACTTCTGCCAGAGTTCTGTGGAATTTTGGAAATTTTGCCTAATTCTATGGACTTCTATTGGAAGGGGAAGTCCAAAATTCTTAAAGTAGAATGGCAACTGGAGAATTGTAGTCCACAATTTACATAAACCACAGATTCATTCTCTGCAAACTGCGGAATATTATTCCATGGATTCAGAATATTATTTCATGGTTTACTGGGGGTTAACAAAGAGATACCAAAAAGCACTTCAGAACTGTAATTGCAATTCTGCACTATTTCCGCTGGCAGATTTCCACATTCTGCACAACTCTATTGTTTAACCCTAATGGTTCCAAAGTTATCAAATTCAAAATAAACGATCTTATGAAAGGTCTAACTTTGGAATGTATTAAGTCCTGGGACTGGCTTATGGGAGCTATACTTTGCCCCTAGAAGGATCTGGGTGTGCTCATTACAGGGTCAATGAACAACTTGGCACAATGTAGGAAAGCAGCTGCAAAGGCCAACAAAATGCTGGGTTGTATTGCAAGGGGTATATCCTCGAGGAGGGAGGAGGTGATTCTGCCACTGCATAGGTCATTAGTTAGACCACACCTGAGTACTACGTGCAGCACTGGCGTCCGTATCTGAAGAGGGACATTAAGTTACTGGAGGGTGCAGCGAGGCAACAAAGATGATCAAGGGGCTGGAGGACTTATCATACGAGAGGAGGTTGAAGGAGTTGAACATGTACTCACTGGAGGAGAGGAGACAGGGTGACATGATTGAAACCTTTAAATACATGAAAGGAATAAACAAAATGGGTACAGAGGGGCTGTTCAAAGCAAGGAAGGGGAGGGCCACCAGGGGCCATGATATGAGACTGGAGAGAGGAAGGTTCAGGAGGGAGATGAGGAGACACTTTTTTACAGAGGGTGGCTGGGTGGAATGTGTTGCCTGCAGAAGTGGTATCCAGTAGAACAGTGGACTGCTTCAAACGAGGATGGGACAGGACAAGGGGGAGGGTTAATGAAGGGGAAGGGTGGAAGGGAGGGGCAGCTGCAGAATAAGGGGTACTAGCTGCACATCGAGCAGACTTGATAGACCTCTAGGCCTTTATCTGCTGGCAAATTTCATATGTTTGTAATTGTTAGGATACACAGACCTTTCTGTGGTTGACAGCAGCAATGGGGGTCAGACGCGAGGGATTCTGTAGTGGTGCCCGGAGTGGTGGCTGCTTGACAATTCTGGTTTGGGGGGATGGCAGGGTCATCCAGATCAATCTGTTTTACAACAAATCTAAGGAAGGTAAATGTGTAACTTTTGCGCGAAAGTGCAAATCAGGGGCAGCTTTTGTTTAGTTGTGGCTTCATTGACGATAAAAAGAATGCTATTAAGAAACTGGAAATCCCAAAAAATTCCACTGTTAAAAGACTGGTATGACAATATGGCCATACTGGCCAATAATGAGCATATAAGTTATAGTATCCTTAACAAACGTGACTTGTTTTATAAAATATGGGCACCCTTTCTAGACAAACTGAGTTAGGGACTTACTTTATAAAGTAAATACAAAATCACACATGCCCCCACAATGCAAAGCATCATGGGCTGCATATGCAAATCACCACAGAATGTTATGCTGGTCCAACTTTAAGCAGAATTGCATGGTGCCAAGTAGTTATTTAGTATGTGTGAGTTACTCTATTTAAAGAACATAATAATAAATTGTTTTTGTTTCAGTTGTATTGTGTTGTTCATAATGTTTTATATGGTATGCATACTTTCTTTTAAATATGTCAGAACTGCATTCTATTTTATATAATTTTATCTATGTAATTTTGCATAGTACTGTAAGATGATGGATGCTGGCTTACTTTTGTTCTTTTGAAAAACAATAAAAATTTATAGTTATTAGTTAGCCAAAAATGTCATTGCATAGTTCTCTTACAATAAATAGAATAAATTATCAGTTGGTGTATTATGAGAGAAGTTTACACACCTGAGAATTAGATGCTACATAAACCACAAGAGCAAAGCTTCAGGGGTTTGTGCAAGCATCTAACCCCGAGGGTATGTGTATACTTCGAGTTACACACACCACCCAATATTTTATTTTGTATAATTGCTGGGTTTCCCCTTTTTCATCACAGCAGTCCTATACAATATAGACCTTCCGGTGAGGCCGTGGTGCAGCTTGGTTTATGTCTGTTCCCCACATTAGGAATCAGCACGGTGCTCCATTAAAATGCTTTAAATCTAGTAAAATGCTTTAATTGTGTGCATTTTTTATAGCAGTTCCCGCATTTGTTATTTTGAACTTGTCTGAAAAATAGCTTACTGCCAAGGTCTACTCATGTGGTGGTGCTGTTTGGAGCAAGATGGAAGCACGGGTGGTCAGGGGCAGACGAGGTGTGGCATGTGCACACACAGAGCGAGTGAAACCATGCGCATGTTTGCCATAATAAACACTCCTTTATTATGGCAAATGATGCCACAGTTTCCCCTATGGGAAAAAGGGGAAACCATTAATTATAATGTATTTCTAACATACTTGTATTCATCCGCCGTGTATCTTTTTTGGACCTTTTCTGCTGATCGACACTTCACTCTTTCAGATCTCACAGCCTTGCTGCCCTGTTATGCTAACAAATTTATCTTTGTCAGTATACAGCACAGCCCCAGTGCACTAACTGTGTGAACTCACTTAGTGCCATGGTGGGAACCTGTAATTTGTGTGGGGCATGCATACATGCAGTGTTGTCAGCCTGAGCCTTATTAGTGCAGTGGGGGAGGGGGACCTGTAGCTTTTGAGGGGCATGCCTGCACAATGTTGTCAGTCTGAGCCTTGATAGTGCAGTGGAGGAATCCTGTAACTTTTGAGGGGCATTGAGGGACATGCATGTACACTGGTGTCAGCCTGAGCCTTGCTAGTGCAGTTGGGGGGGGGAAGCTGTAACTTTCCAGGGGCACGCATGCTTATTGTTGTCAGCCTGAGTTCAGTAGTGCACTGAGGGTGAACCTGTAACTTGTGCAAAGCATGTACTGTATGCACGGTGTTGTTAGCCTAAGCCTCATAGTGCAGTGTATGTGTTGGCGGGGGGCTGTAATTTTTGCAGGGCATGTTTCCAGGCCTCTTGACTTGGCTGTGGTGTCACTCTAGTTAACATAGAGGCAGTTTGGTCTTGTGGCTAGATTGCCAGCTTGAGAATGAGGAGACCACAGGTTCAAACCCTTCTGAAGCCAACTACTCACTGTGTTACCTGGGGCAAGTCACTTATCCTCCCAGCCACCCCAGCTGTGGAAATCAGTAGAGGAAGAACCCCACTGAAAGTAGAACATGGCATCCCAGATGGGCTATTCTGGGTAACTGAACTGCAGCAAAAAACCTTACCTGGCTTGCCCCTTGGGGTTCATTTCTTTCCTTTTCCTTCCCCTATCTTATTCAGTTGTTTTTTATTATTTAAAACTTTAGACGAATGTTGATGTTATTCAATTTTTTTGAATTCCTTCAAAATTTGTAACAAATGTACTGTATTATCACACAGGATCGCTCTGTAAAAAGGGTTATATCTACTGTAATGCTGTTTTTTTCTCCTGTAAAAAAATAATGCTTTTTCTACTACTACCACTGACATAACCTGCTTCAGTTCCACTGACAGAGCAGGACTGGTATACCAGGGGTGGGCCCCACTCTAATGGGTACTTGGTCTCCTTCTAAGCTAAATCTTTGTATTATCATCTGTTTTCTAATTAAATGGGGGTACTTGGGGCACTGCAAGTCAATGTAACATGCAAACACAGAGCTAATATATTAAATTTAAGTGTAATACTGATGTGTCACCCTGGGGTCTCGCCTATTGATTTTCCAGGTGAGGCCCAGTATCCACTTTCGAGGTATGTCCTCTGTACCCCTGTCTGACCCTGCCCACTGATTAAGGCCCCTTTTTGTAAGAGGATCCTCAAACGTTCTGAATGTCCACTGTCCCCTATTCTTTCTGTTCTTATATCATCTGAGTGTGAAGGCAAACAAAACCCTCTCGGTGTACTGCCCAACAGAGAAGAGAGGGGGAGAGAGAGAGAGAGAGAGAGAGAGAGAGAGAGACAGAGACAGAGACAGAGAGAGAGAGAATGGTGTTCATGATTGACTGCTGATAAACTCTCTGCAGGATGCCGTTGGTAGGAGGCAGGTGGGGTGGACATGTATTTGGTAATAAATGTGGTGTCCGCTAGCTCTGAAGTGAGCCCTGGTAGCTCATCAATCACTGTCATTGACTTATAATGGAAAGGGGGCTCAGATTCAAGATAGTGCCCTTAAGGACCCTTATAGCTCGTAACGTATAATTTCATCACTGAATAAACATTGCACAGACGGCCCATCACCATAAACTGGTGGGAATCTTGTAAATGCTTGCATTTCTAGCATCAGATAGCAGATCTCTGCTGATAAGCAGAGAAGGGGAACAAATAGTAGTTTCATGTGTGTCTCGGGAGTTCTGACACCACCCAACCAATAACCTGTCAGTGAGCTGATTTGGAACTTACTGTGCCATATTGGGTTCACATAGAGGTTATCAAGTAAGGCTGGAGGCTGCCATGACCTGTCCTTGTAAACTGCTGTGCTTATAAGCACAAGTGGTATGTGAAGCAACAAACTGGGGGCCTGAGGATTCTCCACATTCTCCACAATGCAGGAGAATATGGCACAGGTCAGCCTCTACAAGCTCTCATGAGGTCTGGTTCTAATCTAAACCGAACAAAGGTTAAAAAGGTTCTTGTTTTCAATCCCCTTTCAAATTGAGTAATTTAACATACATTTGCATATTAATTATATGCTAATTGCAAGTGAAAGGCTAATTCACTTTTACAGCCACAATAATTCTGGTTTGAGCTGATGCTCTTTTGGACTCTAAATTTTAGAACCAGACAGATTATAGGAGTAGCTTTTAGGACCAGTTCTGCCCAAGACTACAGCAAATACATATCTACTAGCTGAGCTAAAGAATAAGAAGGTAGTATAGCGCAGTGGTTTAAGGCTCTGAGCTGCAAATTTGGTGACATCTAGCAGACCAGACCTTGGTTTGAATCCCACAGCTTCCACTTGCATATTGTGTGACCCTGAGCAACTCACTTAACTTCCCTGTGCTCCTAGGTTGTACCTGTAAAAAAGCTTTCAGCTTAGTGTGCTACTCCTGGTTAAACAACTAAAAAGAAATGCTCTATTCACTGCGCTGGTTTTGCTGTCCAGACTGTTGCCCATTCTATGTGTTTGAAGGCAAAAGTGAAAGTGCTTGTTATTATTGATAAGTGCATCATGATGGATTTTTGTGGTCAGGAAGCTGCAAAATAAAGCTAGGCAGTTCTGCACCCCACAGATTTGGAAACTGACACACTTAGAAGATAGCAACAGCTTAGTGCCCTGCTCCAGAACCGTGCTTTAAAAGTGCAGTTCCCTGCTCCACTGTCATGTTTTCAGTACCCAGCTCCAGAATTATGCATCAGAATCTCAGTGCCCAGCCCTAGAACCATGCATTATGTATTCAGTGCCCTGCACTAGAACGTGCATCAGCAGCCCAGTGCTCTTCTCCAGAACCATGCATCAACAGTTCAGTGCTCTGCTCCAGAACCATGTATAAACAGTTCAGAGCGCTCCTCCAGAACCATGCATCAACTATTCAGTTCCCTGCACTGGAACATGTATCAACAGCTCAGTGCTCTGCTCCAGAACCATGCATCATGTATTCAGTGCCCTGCACCAGAACATGCATCAGCAGCTCAGTGCTCTGCTCCAGAACCATGCATCAACAGCTCAGTGTTCTGCTCCAGAACCACGCATCAACAATTCCACCACTTTATATTTTATTTATATATTTTATTTGTTGCTTTTATGGATCTAGTAGCCATCACAGAAACTTGGGCCACAGAGAATTTATTTATTTATTTCATAGTTCAGCACAATGCTCTTTTTCAAAGGTTCCATGTCAAGATCATGAAACAAGATTAATGCAACAGGTAAAAAGCAGTGACTAAGGTTCTCAAAAACATAGTAATATGTACATTAAGGACAACACAAAAATGCAGCTACAGTTATGATACACAGTTTAAGTGCAGGAGGAGATTCTGTTACAGTTGAATCAGAGAAAGGTTGAGGTCTAATTTAGGGCACAAAAGGGTAAGTAAAAACCGTACAGTTCAACAGGCAGGGCCACCTGAGTACAGGCATTGTCTAATATTAGGAGGAAGAAACAAGACAGGGTTAGTGCAGGGAAGGGGGGGCAATAGGTGATGAGAGCAGAAGCAAATAACACAAAGGGCCCAGGAGGGACAAGAGAAAAGATAAGTGCATAAGACAGGAAGCTAGTGTTAGATCGATGAAATGGGAGTGGCACCCCCACCCCTCCGTCCAAGTACTTGTCACAGTGGACTGTGCGAATTACCTGCAGACACAGTACTAGCAGCAGTGAGATACTGCATCAGATCTAACTTAAAGGCAGGAAGGCTGGGAGAAGTAGTGATGTGTGCTGGGATCTCATTTAGCCATTGGGGTGCCCTGAAAGCAAAGGACCTTTGTCCGAGAGATGTTTTTCTAAATGGGATGGCTAGTGAACAGCGGATCATACCCCTGGTGTATTAGGAAGAGGGAAAAGCCTGCACCAAGGCTTTGAGAGAGGGGGGAGCTTTTCCCAATAGGATTTTCTTGCCCAGAATGCATGTCTGGTACTTTATTCTGTTGTTGAGGTTCAACCAATTAGTGAGTTCATAGAGTGAGCATGTGTGTGACTGGTTATCAGCATCCAAGATTAATTTGCAGGCATTGTTGAGGGCAGTAGAGACTCACTTAAGCGCTGAGTGAAGCAGTCCCATAGACCACCAAGCAATAGTCGATTATTGACAGAATGGAGCTGCAGACAGATAATCGGAGGGCAGAGGGCATTAGGTATTGTTTGTGCCTGTACAGAACACCCAGTTTGGCACTGACTGTTTTGACAACCTGCTCAATGTGCTGCGTAAATGAAAGGGTGTCATCGATGTGTACCCCAAGGTACTTGAAGATATGTACTTGTTCAAGGGGAACGTCCTTATTGTTGACAATTGTCAGGTTGGGGTAAGATTTCTTTTGCTGTGGGCTAGTGATCAGCATTGTTTTAGTCTTTTTATAGTTTAAAAGCAGCATCTGTGAGCTAAACCAGCCCTCTAAGGAGTGGAAAGTGGACTGCAGTTCATTCTATAGATGGTCAAGATGAGTGCTAGTACTCAGAATGACCGCATCATCAGCGTACAGAATAATCTTACTCTTGCAGGCTTCAGGGAGTCTATTTAGAAACAGGCTGAAGAGGAGGGGGCCCAGAATGGATCCTTGGGGGACGCTGAGTCTGGTCTCACTTGCCAAGGAGGTTACTGGCCCGATCTTGACACTCTGGTAATGGTGAGAGAGAGATAATCCTTGAACCAGAGAGCAACTTCAGAGGAGAACCCCATATAGAGTAGTTGTTGGAGAAGTAAGGGATGGCTGACAGTGCCAAAGGCCTTTGTGAGAGCTATGAAAATAGATCCCACTAGTTTGCTGGAGTCCAGGGCCTTGTGCATATAGTCAGTGAATTCAACCAAAGCAGTAGTAGTGCTATGGTCCTTTTGGAAACCATGCTGCTGCGGGCATTGTAGATCATGTTTCTGAACACACTCCATGATCTGGTGTGACGTGATTCTCTAAAGCGCTTTCGATAAGGGGGAAAAGAATTGAAATCGGCCGATAATTAGCTGTGCTAGAGCGAGCACCACTTTTCAGCACAGAGATCATCAGCTCTAGTTGCCAGGTGGCTGGGAATTGCACCAAGCAGAGAGATTTGTTAAAAAATTTGGTAATGGAAACCAGCAGTTCTTCAAGTGCAACAGCCACAAGCTTCATGTTAATATCATCATTCCCTAGTCTAGTTTTTCCTAGCACCTTCCTAACATAGGTTCTAGTCTCCTTAATTGAAACACTTCTATAGTAAAAGTGGGGGTGCCAGTTTCCTGTTGTGAGGCCAGTGTGACCGGTTCAGGGGGAGTTAGGTAACCAGGAGGGAGAACAGTACTGAGATTAGTGAATGCTGAATTGAAGTTTTCAGCAATTAGACAGGGATTCAAGATGGGTATGCCATTGACATTTAGCACAGTAGGGTGCGCCCTGTCCTCCTTTCCCAGAAGTTCCTTGATATTTTGCCAGAACCTTTTGCCATTCCTCCAGCTACTGTCTAGCTGCTCTTTGAAATATTTCACTTTGGCCAGCCTAGAGAGGTGTGTGCACCTATTTCTGGCTGCCCTGTAGTTCTGGAGGTCATGTGGGTTACCAGAATTCCTGGCAAGATTCCATAGGTTATCACAAGCCTTAAACTGAACTAGGAGGTCCTGAGTGATCCACCCATTAGGTGATCCCCTGATTTTCCTTTTCCTAAAAGGGGCATACAGATCACAGATTTCATTGAATTTGCCAATGAAGTGTTTCAGTGCCTGGTCTATGTCTTGGAGCCTGTCCAGGGGTGACCAGTCCACTTGGGCTAAGGTTGATCTGAAGGCATGCATAAAACCCCTCCTCATAACGTGGCTACATATTGTGATGGGGGGAACCTTTTCAACTTTATTCACCCATTTGCACATGACTGGGGAGTGGTCACTAAGGCAATCTGGGAGCATGGCTACCTGTTTGATCTTAGAGGGATGGTTGGTAAGGATCCAGTCCAGTAGCATGCCTTTGCCAGTTTTATAATTCATCCTGGTACACTCAGTAACCAACTGAGTAAGATACACACCAGCAACCTAGTCTTTGTAAATATCCGAATCCTTACAGAGCCAATTACAGTTGAAGTCACCAGAAATAATGTCCAAGTTCTTCTTAATTCTTGAGAGCGCCTCAAGGATGGGGTCGAGCCCCAGTTTAGCCTTACCAGGTGGCAGGTAGACAGAGGCAATAGTAAAGGATCTGTTGTGCTTCCCTACAAGGAGGTCAACTGCTAGCATCTCGAAATCACCGGACCCACATGAGATAGGCGACACATTCCCCTGTATGCCTTCCCTAATATAAATGAGACAGCCTCCCGACCTTTTCCCTATCCTGTCCAGTCGGTATGTGTTATACCCCTGTACAGCAATAGCTACACCATGTTTAGATGGGATAGAGGAAAAGATAAAGGAGGAGGCATAGCCCTATATATTATAGATGGCATAGAGGCATTGGAGGATGGAAACATCCAGGAAGGTAATGGAGAAACATAATTGCTGTCAGATCCTTTCATGGCATCCTCAGGCAAGAAACTACAGGTGCAGGTGATCTATAGACCTCCAGGACAGGGGGAAGAGAGAGAGATAAGGAGCTAGGGACAGAACTAGAAAGGGGGTGATAAAGGGGAAGGTGGTGGTGGTGGTGGTGGGAGAGCTAAACCTGCCAGATATTGATTGGGACATTCCAGCAGCTAGGAGCTCCAGAAGTCAGGTCCTACTGGATACACTGCAGGACTGCCTGCCGGTGCAACTGGTAGAACCCACTAGGCAGACTGCCATTCTTGATGTGGTGCTCACCAACTTAGAAGTGGTAGGAGGAGTGAGGGTAGGGGAGCCACTAGGGTCCAGTGACCATAACGCTATATGGTATGAGCTGGCCCTTAGAACAAGTAAGCCTTCATCCAAGGCTGAAGTCCTAGAGTTCAAAAGGGCTTACTTCAACCGGATGAGGGAGCTGGTCTGGGACAAGTTAGTTGGAGTGGACAGCATCAGGAATGTGGAGGAACAATGGGGGGCAATCAAGGGGAGCCATTCTCGAGGAAATAAAGTCTTTCATGAGAGTGCTAATCAAAAGAAAAAGGTACAAGAGACTAATATTGTTCTCTGGGAAGGTCAGGGAAGCAGTGAAAGCCAAAAAGAAGGCCTTCACCAGGTGCAAAAACAACAAGGGAAGGAAAAATGGGTGAGAGTACCCAATGAGAGCAAAGAAAACCAAAAGGGCAGTCAGAGAAGCATAGGCAGACACAGAGCTGCATACTGTGGTGTGGGTCAAGGGAGGGGAAAAACAGTTCTTTAGATATATTAGGGAAAGAAGGGAGCAGGAATTGTTAGGTTTACACAGGGAGGTAGGGTTACTGAGGAGGATAGGCTGAAAGCAGCTATTCTTAATGACTTAACCACTACTTTTGCTCTGTATTCACAAGGGAAGACAGCCATCCTCTACCAGAGAGTGGCATTAAGGCAGCTGTAAGAGGGATCCCTGAGATAAGTGCCAAGTATTTACCAGTGAAAGGGTTTGTAAAGAGCTAGCAGCCCTGAAGATAGATAAGGCCCTGGGCCAGATGGGATGCATCCGAGGGTGCTCAAGGAATTGGCAGTGGAACTAACTGAACCCCTGGTAGACCCATTTAATAGCTCAATTCAGACAGGTGCGGGTTCCAAAAGACTGGAGGGCAGCAGATGCAATCCTGCTCTGTTGGGGGGGGGGGGACAAGGAGCAACCAGGTAACCACAGACCTGTCAGTCTTACCTTTATTGTGGATAAACTGATAGAGATACTAGTCACAGAGGACCTTGTGAACTACCTGGAGAGTAGTGGACTCCGGGATACTAAACAGCATGGGTTCATGGCATGGAAGTCTTGTCAGACCAACCTGATGGTGTTCTTTGACTGGGTAATAAGGATAGTGGATAAGGGCCATGCTGTGGATTTACTCTACTTTGATTTCAGCAAGGCTTTCAACTCAGTGCCTCACCGAAGGTTGCTGAAGAAGCTAGAGGATCTGGGTACAGTGAAGAACACAGTTAGATGGGTGAGAAACTGGTTGGAAGGGAGACAGCAGAGGGTTGTGGTTAACTGTGTCAAATCAAGAGAGGGAGGTCACCAGTGGAGTGCCACAGGGATCAGTCCTGGGTCCAGTTCTTTTCAATATGTTCATTAAGGACATGGGAGAAGGAATCCAGGGCAAGATGTGGCTCTTTGCAGACAACACTAAAGTCTGTGGCAGGGTAGACAGCAAGGAAGGGGGTAGGGAGATGCAAAGAAACTTGTAAAAGCTAGAGAGGTGGTCAAAGGTTTATCAGTTGAAATTTAATACCAAAACATTCAAGATGATGCACATAGGGAACAAGAATCTGAGAAGAGAATACCAGATTGGGGGGGGGGGGTAAAGCTGTTCTCGACCTTTAAGGAAAGAGACCTAGGGGTTATCATCAGTGTCTCCTTAAACAATCACACCAGTGTAACAAGGCCTACAGTAAGGCAATCAGGATGCTGGGGTGTATAGAAAGGGGTATTGATAGCGAAAGGAGGGAAGTATTACTAAGTCTCTACAGATCACTGGTGAGGACCCACCTGGAGTATTGCGTCTAGTTCTGGAGTCCTCACCTAGGGAAAGATAAGGACAGACTAGAGACAGTGCAACTTAGGGTGACCAAAATGATTCAGGGCTAGAAGGGCAGATCTTATGAGGATTGACTCAAGGTACTGAACATATTCTCTCTGGAGGCCAGACGAGAGAGCGGAGATATGACAGAGAACTTCAAGTCCCTGAAATGAATGAACAAAGTAAACTGCGAGGAACTATTTAGCATAAGTAGCAGATCAGGGACAAGGAGGTATGAATAGAAACTGACAGGGACGGGGGTGGGGATTGAAGGGGGAAGTGAGAACATTTTACTGTACAGAAAGTGTTTTTTTTTTGTTTTTGTTTTTTTTTAACTTTCTATCTCTTTTTCTACCCCACCTTCTGCCCCATCTCTCCACTCTCTCAGACCTCTACAATGCTCCCACACAATCCCCCATCACAGTGTCTGCCCCTAGAGTGCACAGCCTAACTCTGGTAATCCTTGATGCCTGGATAACCCCCCGGGTGGGGTGAGAAGAGATCCCCCTTACCTTCCTCAACATCTTCAGAGGAGTGGGCTTGCACAGCGGAGTCTGCTCTGTCGGCCAGTGGATGTGCTGCTCCGAGAGGTCGTCGCCTAGGAGAGACAGAGGTGTTTTTCCTCTGTTCTTCTGCCCCCTGAACGTCAGCATGCAATGAGGGCCAATGAGCCAGGAGACACGCTGAGACGTGCCTCCTGCTCCAGCCCTCTGCTGACGTCTAGCCCTTCCCAGCGCTGCTTCCCCCTTTACTGCACTTACCACCCAAGCTCCCCCAGGTGGCAGTATTGTGGTGGGGGCTTGCAGATCCCCCTCCCGAAGAAGGAGAGCAGCCGTCGGGCGCTGAATCCTTCTCCTCCCCTGCTGACCCCCAGCGGCCCGTGCTCATTTCCGAACATGGCTCGCTGGCGTGGTGCGAGGTAAGGCATCCAGTGCCTCAGCCTTCAGTGCCACTGGGCCAACCAGAAAGTGTGTTGGAGCCATGGAACAATCTGCCAGCTGATGTGATGGTGCCAAAACTATCAATGGTTTCAAACATGGCTGGGACAGAGTGAAGGGCTTAGTGGTTGCTCAGAGTGGCGGTTCTAGGGTAGGGAGCATGGGGGTGGATAGTGTGGGTTAGAACCCTGTGTGGACAATAGGTCCCAGATTTATTAGGGTTTATGGGCAGACTGGATGGATCATTGGTCTTTTTCTGCTGTCATTATATATGTTTCTATTCATTGCTATGTTCCAGAACCCTGCATCAACAACTCAGTGCCCTGGCATCAGAACCCTGCATCAGCAACTCAGTGCCCTGCCAGCCCAGTGGCATGGAGGGCTGAGGCCTCTATATCTTGCCTCCTGCCACGCCAGTGACCCATGTTCATAGTGAGAGTGCGTCACTGGGGGTTGGCCAATTAGGAGGAGGATCGAGCATCCCCAGGACAGCTCTACTCCGGGGAGCAGGGATAGTAGTTGTTGTTAGCCTGGCCTTTAGTGGAGGCTAGGGGCTGGCACACTGATGCTGCAAGGAGGAGGGGCAGATGCTTGGAATGCTGAGCACAGTAGCATGCATGGTACCATCACTGGCATCCCAGCATGCCCCACTATCTGTGGGGAGAAAAGTAGAAAACTGCTGGCAGTTGTATGATGGCAGGCATCCATGGGCCCTGCCCCCGGCCAGTCAAATACAGCAGAACTGGATCCTGTGTGCAGTGGGAGTGAGCGCTTCCCCTGCCAACCCCACTGGGGGGGGCTCAAGCCCTGTGGGTAGAAGCTAAGTGCTGGTGGATGCTGGGGACGGGGTTGGGGTGCCCACCTGAACATGGGCCCCTAGCATGGGGAGAAACAAATGAACTAAAAAAATAAATAACTGAGTGCCCTGCTGCAGCAACATGCATCAGCTATTCAGTTCCCAGCCCCAGAACCATGCATTAGCAGCTCAGTACCCTGCTCCAGAACCATGCATCAACTATTCAGTGTCCAGCCCCAGAACCATGTATCAACAACTCAGTGCCCAGCCTCAGAACCATGCATCAACAACTCAGTGCCCTGCTTCTGAACCATGCATCAACTATTTAGTGCCCAGCCCCAGAACCATGTATCAACAACTCACCCAGCCCCAGAACCATGCATCAGCAGTGCAGTACCCTGCTCCAGAACCATGCATCAACTATTCAGTGCCCAGCCCCAGAACCATGTATCAACAACTCAGTGCCCAGCCTCAGAACCATGCGTCAACAACTCAGTGCCCTGCTTCTGAACCACGCTTTAACTATTTAGTGCCCAGTCCCAGAACCATGCATCAACAACTCACCCAGCCGCAGTACCATGCATCAACAACCCAATGTCCTGATCCAAAACCATGCTTCAAGAACTCAGTGCCCTTCATCAGAACCATGCATCAACAACTCAGTACACTGCTTCAGAAACTTGCATCAACAACTCAGTGCCCTACTTCAGAACAATGCATCAACTATTTATGCCCAGCCCCAGAACCATGCATCAACAACTCAGTGCCCTGCTCCAGAACCATGCATCAACAACTTAATGCTCTGCTCCACAATCACGCATCCATAAATCCATTCCCTGCTACACAACCATGCATCAGAACCTCAGTGTCCTGCTCCACATTCATGCATCAACAGTTTACTGCCCTTACTGCCCTGCCCAGAACAGGCATCAACACTCAGAGGACTGTTATAGAACTATGCATCAAAAGCTCACTGCCCTGCTGCACAATCATGTGTCAATAACTCAGTGACCTGCTCCAGAACTTTGCATCAATAACTCGGCCTACTCCAGAACCTCATATCAATAACCCGGTGCCATCTGCTATAGAACAGAGCTGGGCAAAATTAGAAAAGTCCATTTCCTGCTCTTTTCTTTCATTACACACAGTTTTCAGACAGCTTTGTGCATTTCACATAAACAGTACCTTTAAAATGCACAACTCTACATTCTTAAAATACGAAATTTCACAACTAGCATTTCTTTTTATGTTCAAATGTGCACTTTTATGTATTTTATGCATGCAGACTTTGAACTGTGCATTTCTGAAAACTGTTTTTTTTTAATGCAATTTGGACAAAATGGAGCACTTTCAAGCATTCTGCACATAAAATCTCCAAATTGCACCTCTTTTAAAACCTAGTTTTGTGAAAAAATTGCCATTGTGACAAAAAGGGTCACTGTCATATATTTTCACTTAAATCTTTCAAATGGCTCATTTGTCAAAAAAGGGGGTTAAACATTATGTAATTCAGATAAAAGTGGCATAATTTCATTTATTATGCAAAAGAGGTCCAAATTCCATGGTTTTTTTTACAAATCAGTTTTAAAAGCCTGTAATTTTGACAAAATGTACCATTTTGGAATTAGCGTAATTTTTTGTGTGAATGAGAAAAAGGTAATTTCAAGCTATTTTACAAGCGCAATTCAAATCTCACCCACTTGTACTTTAGAAACATGCATCCACAAACCAGTGTCATCTGATTCAGAACCACACAGTGACAACTTGATGCCATCTGCTCCAGAATCGTGCATCAACTCAGTACCCTGCTACAGAATTGTGAAACAACTCTGACTCATTCTAGAATATTGTATCTACAGTTTTGTGCCATGCTCCAGCATCCTAACTTGACAACTCAGTATTCTGCTCCCAAGCATGAATTGACAACTTAGTACCCCCTGTTCCAGAATTACACATTGACTACGCTATACCTTTCTGCAACAGAACTGTGCATTGAGTAGTTATGCCCATGTTTTCAATTGCTGGATTTCATCTTAATCCAATCAGAAATATTGGTCCATCTACAACATGGTCTAACAGTTGCATATGTCCATCCAAAGTTCATCCGAATTTGCATAAAGAAAGATACAAATTGAATTTGCCTCATTTTTTGACTCTCATTATAGTTTGTCACAGACAGATGCAGTGTTTGATAATAGGGTAGGATGATGCAGACACAGCTGGGTGGACACAGATGCTGATGCAGCAAATAATTGTGTCTAGGTCCCCACCTTTTGAAAATCTGGCCCCTAGTTCCTCTGCTCCAGAACTGGCATATTGACCACTAACTGCCCTTGTTCTAGATCTGGTACATTTACCACTCAGTTCTCCCTTTTCCAGAAGTGGTGCTTTGACCACTCAGTATCCTGTGTTTCAGAACTGGTGCATGTACTGTTCTGTGCCCTTGCTCCAGAATTTATTCATTGCTGACCCAGTATCTCCCTACTCTAGGATAGATACATTTTTAAATTGTTTTGGGCTACCGGACGGCTAGCCATTGGTCCGATTCCTGCCAGCCCCATCCCCTGGGACTTACCTCTCCACCCAGAGTGTGCCATAGCTTACTCCACAGGGCGGGGCCTCCAGGAAGGGGGCCCTCTTCTCCCCGACAAAGGACTGAACCTGATCCAGAGGGTGAGCACCTCAAAAAGCTGTGTGGGTGTCAGGAGAATGGATATCTTCCTGCATGACCTGGTAAGGTTTTGCAGCTGACTTTTTTTCCAGGGGCATGGCATGCAATGAGGTGGTGGCTCACAGCTGAATGTCTGGCATGCTCCCTAATTATGCAAGCTCTGGTTGCCAGCCCCCCCAGCCTCTGCTAGGGTCCGCTTGAGCACCAGGTGCTTCCCCCCCTCCCCTCCAGAGGAGAAGAGCCATCTATAGGATGCTCACCCCCAGCTGGCCCTCCAACTCCTGGGCTTGCTTTCAAACCTGGATTGTCAGCATTGCAAGTGGTAATGCCACCACTGTGCCAGTGGTCCGGCTAGTATTGATAAAATGACCACTCAATACTCACATGTTCAGATTCACCCTGCTCCAGAATTAGTGCATAACCCACTCATGGCCCCTTGATCCAGAATTGGTACAGTGAACACCCTGTACTTACTGTTCCAGAATTGATGTATTATTGAACACTAAGTGTTGCTTACTCTAGAAGTGATACATTGATCTTTCAACATCCACTACTCCAGAACTGACACGTTGACAAATCAGTACCCCCTGAATTAAAACTGGTACATTGAACCTTCAATACTCCCAATCCAACATTGGTACTTTGACCACTCAGTACCACCTGCTCCAGAATTGTTCTAGTTATCACTCAGCACCCCCTGCTCCAAAACTGTTACATTGGTCACTTAGTGCCCCCTGCTCCAAAGCTGATATATTGAGCACTCACTACTCCCTTGTCTAGGATTGATACATAGATACATAGATACATAGACAGTGTCGGCAGATAAGGGCCTATGGCCCACCCAGTCTGACCATTTGAGCTTGTAAGTTCAGTTTGTTTTCCTAGAAGTCTGTTTCCCCTTACCCCTGACCTCTAGAATTCCTTTATGTCTATCCCATGCATTCTTAAATCCCATGATTGTTTCAGCCCCTACCACTTCCTCTGGCAGGGTGTTCCACTTGTCCACCACCGTTCTGTGAAGAAATTCTTTCTCATGTTTCCTCTGAATCGTCCTCCCTCCAACTTCATCCCATGCCCTCTAGTCCTGGAACATCTTTTTGCTTAAAAATAGTGTTTTCCTGCACCCTGTTTCTCCCTGTAAGATACTTGTATGTCTCTATCATATCCCTCTCTCCTCCTCTCCTCCAGGGAGTACATGTTCAGTTCCTTCAACCTGTCTTCATAGGACTTGTGATGCAATCCATGCACCATCTTTGTTGCCCTCTCTGAACCTTCTCTACCCTGTCTATGTCCTTACGTAGGTATGGTCTCCAGAACTGTACACTGTACTCCAGGTGGGGCCTCACTAGTGTCTTGTATAGCGGAATTATGACCTCCCTTTTCCTGCTGGTGATGCCCCTGCCTATACATCCCAGCATCCTATTTGCTTTACCTGATGCCTTGTCACACTGTTTCCCTACCTTGAGGTCATCAGAGATGACAACCCCAAGATCCCTTTCCTGCTTGGTGCATACTATATCCTCACCCCCCAACTGATATATTGTGCCAGGGTTTTTGTGCCCCATATGCATTATCTTGCACTTCTTTGCATTGAATTTCAACTGCCAAACCCTTGACCATTCTTCAAGTTTCTGCAGGTCCCTTCTCATTCTGTCTACACCCTCTGGTGTGTCTACTCTGTTACAGAGCTTTGTGTCATCAGCGAACAGTGAAATTCTGCCTTCTAGATCCTGCACAATGTCACTTATGAAGATGTTGAATAGGACCGGTCCCAGCACTGATCCCTGTGGTACCCTACTGGTCACTCTTCCCTCTGTGGAGTGACAGCCATTTACCACCACCCTCTGTGTCCTGCCACCCAGCCAGTTACCTACCCACCACACTACTGTCCTGCCCACACCCATATTCCCCAGTTTGTGTAATAGTCTTCTATGTGGCACAGTGTCAAAGGCCTTGCTGAAGTCCAGATAGGCCATGTCCACTGCCCTCCCCTGATCCACCTCCCTAGTCACCCAGTCAAAAAATTCAATGAGGTTGGTCTGACATGACCTCCCCCTGGTGAAACCATGCTGCCTTGGGTCAATCAATAAATGCCCCCTTCTCCAGAATTGATATATTGACTTCTCAATACCCCCTGGCTCCAGAACTGGTACTTTAACCACTCAGTACCCTTGGCTTCCATATTGGTACTTTAACCACTCATTGCCCCCAGCTCCAGAATCTGTGCTTTGGCCACACAGTACCCCCACTCCAGAACTGGTACTTTGACCACCCAGTACACCCTGCTCCAGAACTGGCCCAGTCACCACTCAGTGACATGCTAGCGGAGTGAAGATTTATGCTTACAGCTGTGAGTTAAAATATAATCACTCCCCTCCCTGTGTACCGCTCCAGAATCAGCTGTGCCATCTGACTTTGCCAGAGGATGTGGGCAGCATAATGTAATCTCTCCCCACATTACCTGGCCTGGGGTTAGCTCCTGCTCCATTCCTATCAGGACTTTAGAAGATGCAATCATACAGACTAAACAGCAGGACAATTGGGGGTGGCTTTTTCCAGTCCCCACATTTCACACCTGAATTTGACGTTTGGATTAGTTCCTATGTCTTTGTGAGTAGCATTGAGACTTAGCATCTCCAGTTTCAGCGGGATCTCTCTTCTGTGATTTTAGATGGTGGGTGACGCCCTTGGCTGGGGGTTCGTGGTACGAGGAGGGAGACCCTGTCACATCCAAGCTGTGGATCCCGATGGCCCTGCTGCTGCTTCTGGTCTGAAGGTAAATGCTGTATGTTTTATCATGTTAGCTAATAACTTTAAGGCTGAATCCCCAAGGAAAGGTGGAAGGAGGTTATCTGTTTAATTCCAAATGAGGCAGCGGGCAAACAGTGTAATGCAGTGGTTAGAACACAGAACTAGGAAAAATAAGTCTCTTGTTTGAATCCAACCAGAGCCATCGGATTACAGGGTGACCTTGAGCAAATCACTTGACCTCCCAGTGCTTCTGTCCCTCTCAGATGTAAAATTGGGTAGAAGCAGGGCTGCACTGTAAACAAGACAGTGCATATCATCTGGACTGAAATTCTTTCAAACAAACCATGCAGAGTAACATGTTGTTGTTAAATAAACTGGCATATAACCTGGCAGATGCACCATTTTGAACATGCAAATACTACCTGTAATGTACCCATATGACAGTTCCCTATCCTCCTGACATTACTCTATAGCCCAGAGTATCATAGTTCAGTCTTGCAAATCTGGGTTATTACCTTTGTGTAAGTAATAAGATACGACAGGGTGTGGGTAGTAGTGTGATCATTGCACGCCCATGGGCTTAATTAGGCACTGGGCCGCAGGCAGTCATATGGCATTTTGTAATAATAATAACTTTTCAGACATAAAATATATAAGAACAAAAAATGCCAGCACCACTGTCCACAGTGCAAAGAGAATTTTTAATGAGTGCAATATCCAGTCGCCACAGCTCAGGCTCAAACAACCTCAGCCGGTTTCGTAGTTGCCTACATCATCAGGAGGATGCTGCAAATGTGGGTCAGATCCATTTAAAAGGCAAACTTAAAGTGACAGTGCAATTAAAAAATACTTAGTTGTAACAAGTACATCTAGCAATTGGTCTCATTATTAAAAACAGATCTAAATACATATATCAGCAGGTAAATTATCATGACAACAATGGATTATGTATATAGAAAGTACCTGACCTGTCTTGCACAGGGTTCAAAACTGGGAGCCTCCATGCTGAGAAAAGAAAATAATAAACATTAGTTAATCAAAACTTCTCTATAAAAGATAGAATCACACGCATAAAATCTATATATTCCTCAGACAGGATTACCAGTTTCCAAGTTATATTCCATCAATATTTACATCACTCTAGCAGAGTAATATTGCTTCCTCTTTTTCTTGATTAGAGGCAGAACATCAATTTTATCATTGAGACCTGGTGCTGTCAGCGCATCTAACGTATACATCCAGAATGTTTCCCTGCACAGCAACCTGTCATTTAGATCCCCAGCCCCTGGTCCCAATCTTACCAATTCCACCCACTAAACTTGAACCTATGGCTAGCACCATTCCGACTACCCTTCAAACAATGCATTGCAAGGGCATTAGTTCTATCACCATTCTTAATGCTCCTCAGGTGTTTCCCCATACATAGCTTGAATTACCTGGTGGTCTTCCCCACATGGAAAGACCCACACTCACATGTGGCCAAATATACCAAACCCATGGTAACACAGCTAAAGCATGAAAAATAATCATATGTCTTACTTGCATTAACCATGATAAATGTGTTACCCTACAATATGGAGCTACAGAATTGGCACTTACCACATGGAACTGTCCCCTTGCATTTACCTGGTAGCCAACTTTCCCTGTTTGGTTTCAGTGTTTCTACCTTTTGTAGACTGTTGACCAAATGGTTACCCAGGTTGGTGCCCCTCTTGCATACCATCCGTGGTGATATAGAGGTGGCCTCTTTAAGTAAGGGGTCAGCTCTTAGAATATTCCAGTTGCTCTTGATTATTTTTTCAATCTCCGGTGATTGGAGACTATATGTATTCATGAAGTTCAACCTACTGGGACCTTGCCTCCTGTCCTGTGTACTCAGGAGATCCCCCTTGTTGGTGCTATGTGCATTCTCTAAAGCCGTATCAATGGTCTTTAGTGAATAACCTCTCTGGGCAAATCTACCACATAGTTCCTGGCCAAGTATCTGGAAATCAGTTTCAGTACTGACATTCCTCTGAACCCTTAGAAATTGGGCTTTAGGAATATTGTTCACCATATGACGTGGGTGGCAACTTGAGGCAAGAAGAAAGGAATTACAATTAGTTTCCTTATGATATAAGGAAGTACTGATACAATTCTATGAGTCCCTCATGATTTTTAGATCCATAAAATGTAGAGTTTGTTCATTACATTGTACTATGAATTTCAGATTAGAATTACTCCTTTCCAAATGCTTAATAAATGTATCCTGAGTGTAATGAAAAAATAAATGTTTTATTGTTTCTAGTGTCAAAGTACATGATTGTCGTATATAATATCTATCTTTCAGACTCTTGTGTCTATGGTTATTTTGTACATTCAGCCTATCGCGGCAACTGGCCCATACTGTATCCCACATTTTCAGTGAGGTATGCTTCTCAGTTAATTGGGCAGTGAGCCCATGACCAGAAATCCTTGGGGAACAATCAAAAATGGGATCTGTTGAAAATTAATTTCCAAGAATGATCTCATACAACTGTTTCCTATCAGTATCTTTCACCATTTGCAGCCCAAGGCCCTACTGTTTTATTCTTTGAAATAAAGACAATACATAATCCAGAATATTCTCTGAAAGACCTCTAAGAGCACCCAAGGGATTTTTTTTTCCATAAAACGAGAAAAATATGGATAGCAAAACTGGAGAAATGGAAATCGTGGCCAAAGTAATTCCTGTAACAAAGGTCACAAATTACAATTAATAAATAAACAAAACAATACAAAAAAAATCACAGGGTTTATCATCGATAATCCTCTCTCATTTATGGGTCTACATGTCTTATTTCATTTTAAGGGATTCAATTGATTTCCCCATAATAATCAAAAAATTATGCTGTATAATCTGGCCTGAAAATTAACAGTTTGTGGGTATATATACCTGACATATAAAGAAAAGGCAGTATGAAAGTTGTGTTCATATAAACCCTCTTCTGTTTAGACATCAGCCATGACCTCCACTTCTCCACTTTTTGTTCTGCTGTCTACAATTTATCAATCCAACGAAAGGCAGCAAGATCCTCCTTACTAATTTGTTTGCCCAAAATTGTTAAAAGATTTTCTTCTAGCTGGATTCTCTCTATTTGCTGAGGGTAAATTTCATATCAGGCCAAGTGGCATCGCTTTACTTTAGACAAGATTTATATGAGATCTTGATATCTAACCAAAATCCTGCTAACATTGTGAATGCCATTTCTCTTGAGAGAACATCAGGTGTCAGTAGGCAAACGTCATCTGCATATGTAATCATCCATTGTGGAATGGGACCTATTGGGGTATGAATATTTGTTACAGCTCAGTGTTCTATTTCTCTCAGAACAAGGCATAACCCAGATCCATATATTTATCTCTCTCTCTCTATCTTTATCTATATCTATCTATTTATCTATCTCCCTATCTTGAAGGACTGAGTGTGCATCGCTGTCATACTACTTCCAAGACTCAGCAAAGACTCCCCAGCTTTCCATTAACTGGAAGGGTGACTTTTGCTGCTTCATACAACTCCAACCATTGTGTAAAGTCAGTAGGAATGCCATACTTCAAAGCATTAAAGCAATGTCTGTGTGAAATACAATCGAAGGCCTTCGCCTGGTCTAGAACCAGGAAATGTCCTTCTGCCCGATCTTTACTGCAGAAATCCATCAATTCTCTTAATATCATAAATCCATCTTCCCTTCTGCAAGCCTGGCACTGAGCAGGTTCGTGCAGGGACTATGAGTTTTTCTGCTTTATTGCACTGATACGTTCAACCAGTTAGACTGTATTTCATGATGTAAAGTGTATTTTATTCCCATAACCTGCTTTTGTCACTTTGTGCTTTTGTCACATTGCACCTTATTTGTATGATATACATCACTTCTACTGTATTTGCTTGATTGTCCCCCCTCTCCTGGGTCACACCTGGAAACGAGCCTTGACTCAGCATGCCTTTCCCTGTCACCATTTAAAATAAATACGTGTTAAATGTTTATTCAATATTTTAGTTATGATTTTCCAGTCAGAGCCTAGGAGACGTATAGGCCACCAGTTTTGAAAATTCTGACCAGATGTCCCCCATTCACTAGAATACCACCAACAGCTTAACCTGATTCAATATGTCAGTCTGCATCTGTATCTCCACCCCCCAGGACAAGGCTGAAAATTGGCAGAATTGCCTAGCCCCCTCCATTCTCAGTCAATAAAAAATATAAACTAAACAAAAAGTAAGTATGCTCACCTACTGAGCCCTGAGTCAACTAATTTGGCAGCTATATCATTCTAAATATTGACACTGGGAAATGAAGAACCACTGATGATCCGATCTTGTGATTGGTCACAAAATGCTCTTTTAGGTACTGTATATGTGCCTTAGCAGCACTTTCCGGACCTTTTTAGTTTTTTTTGTTGTTGTTGTCGATTCATAATATGTTGTTGACTCATTTGCATTCTGCAACCAGATTGGTCAATAAGCGATTAGAACCAGTGGGTAAATTTCAGCTGAAATCTTGCATTGATTTTGCATTCTGTTCATTCAGTTTTTTTTGTTTTTATCAAGGGGCATTTTTCTCCTTTTTTGAACTTATTTAAACTAGAAATAATTTTGAAATCTTAGTAAAGCCCTCCAGGGTATATGTGTTATGTGCGATTTGATTACAAACTTCTCCGGTGGTTTAAGGCACTCAGCTTTGCCTCGTGCTACATCACCTGAGGTGTGGGTAAATCCCTCAGCAACACTCACTCTGTTGTGCCTTACTGCTTAAAAATTAAAGTAACGTTCATTTCTTGCTGACAAACTATTGACTATTGAAGAGCAATGAGCCTAAAAAACAAATTTTAAATAGCACAAACATCCTCCGTGCCATATATGATGTAATTAGTAACACACAACACACACACATACGCACATGCACACACCTACGTGCAAACACACACACACATATACATGTATACATATACACACAAACACACACACACACACACACACACACACACACACACACACACACCTCATAACTCCATCTCCAGTGGTGAGTCCCTGCAGCTCTCACTAGCCACTCCTTTTGTTCCATTGTAACTGGAAGGGGCTGGTTATGTAAGCAAAAAACTGTTATGACTGACAACAAAACAATAATTGACTGTTTTGAATATACAGCACAAAGTACATATCTAAAAGGCAGATTTCCAAAACACAAAAAACAAGTGGTGTGAATATGAAATCTATACCCACTGACATGCCGTTTGTGTCCCAGATGAGGCTTTGTCCAGGATATACAATACCAAAGGAATCTGTCCTCAGGCACTCCTTCGAGTACCAGACATCTGGTTTACGTAGGCCATCTCCACTTTCAAAACTGAGGCAAACTGACACTTGTTATAAATTTAGTGTTGATGAAAGAAGAGGGACTGATAGCACTTGAGACTAAAGCTTAGTCCACAGACCAGGTATAGTGTGGCAGGGACAGTGCAGGCTTTCCTTGCGTTGTGATTAATTCAGTGCAAGTGAAGGATGAGGGTCTGCATGCACTGATGTCTTGAGCTGCATGTTTTTGCATAGGTTAAGATGCAGATAGTGTGGACAGGTGTGATGGATGTTTTCCCATGGTTTGATAACAATAGTGCAGGTGAAAGGTGACGGACAGAAAGCACTGGAGACATAAGTCCTAAAACACAGTGAAGGAGAAAGATGAGGGAGGGACATCACTATAAACTGCAGCTGTCTATAGATCCACGGAGCCTGATACAATGTGTGCAGCTATGCTGAAGACTTCTCTGCCAAATGAAAATGCCAGCAGAAGGAGGCCCAAAAGGTCTGTGAAGTCTGCTCGTTGCAAAACTCATGGTCATCTGCTAAATGTTGCTCTGCTACCCCTGGCCTGTCACCCTAAGACTTTATCCCACCCCTTTTTAAAAAAAAAAAAACTGAGCCGACCCAGTTGCATGGGGGACTGAGGCATTGACTGCCACAACTCCTACTATGCTAGCATCCCTGGTTCAGAACTGATATGAGGCACTATGAGGCTGGCTGTGAAGGAAGGATTGAGTGTCCCTAGGACATTTCCTCCCTCGTGTGTACCGTTGCTCACCTGCCACCTACAGAAATCTGGGTGGCAATGCATTGGTACCATGCAGGGAAGGGATTCCGTTAGCAGGCGATGGGGGGGAGGTCTTTGCAGAGGCAGAGCTCCAACATTGTACCACTGCACACAATGTGGGCCCAGGAGAGAAAGGGGGGAAAATCACCATGAATGTGGGATGATGGTGCGATCCCTCATAGGACCAGCACCAGTGACCAGGCACCTCCATGAGTCCTGTGGTAGAGGACATTGGAGCAAAGCAAGCTCTGAGGAAGCTGGGTGACAGGGCTGGTCTCAAGGGGGTGCCGGGGCAGACCAAAGGAGGACAAAATACTAATTAAAGAAAATAAATGATTGAATACCCTTCTGGTGGTACATTGCTCCCTGCCACCACTCTTTTTGTGAAGGAGTGCCTTTTGGCCTCCTTCCTGTACTAACCCCCTGCTGGCCCCTCTGTCTTCTCTCCTCCAGTGAGCACATGTTCAGGTTCATTGGTCTCTGTTCATTCAGGACATCTTGCTGCCCATGGATCATCTTGGAATCCTCCTCTGCACCACCTGCAGCTGATTTATGCCCTTCGTGTGGTAGGAGCACCAGTGCTGCACACAATACTGCAGGTGCGGCCACACCGTGGATCTGTACAAGGGCAGAATGACCTCCTTTCTCCTGCTGGTGACCCCTTTGATATACAACCTGGCATGCCATTTGCCTTCACCACTGCCTTATAATTGCAAGTAAAAAAGTTATATTTATTATGCCATTGGCCTCCTAGGAAAGACCTAACAGTCGAAGTGCAGGGGTTTCTGCCAGCAACAGCAGTAACTGGCTATTTGGTCTCTGGTACAATAAATACAACTTTTTTACTTGCAATCATCTCTTTGTGCCTTCATTCGATTATTGGGGAGTACTACCTTCCTCAGACTGTATGTTTGTCCTTAGGCTGGCTGCTCTGGTTTGCACCCCACCTGGTTCCGAATTGATGGGCAAGCCTCTTTACCTGTTTCACTTTTCCAACCTTGCCAGGTCCTCCCGCAGATTCCTTATGCCCTTTTCCGTGTCCACCCTATCACAGAGCTTGGTGTCGTCCGCATAAAAGCATATCTTGTCTTTGATGCTGTCCCTAATGTTGTTAATAAACACACTGAACAGGACCAGACCAAACACTGACCCCTGTTGTAGCAACGTCCCTCATTTACTTATTTGAAAATTGGTCAGTGGGAAAGGCACACTGAGCCAAGGCTCATTTCCAAGTGCAACCCAGGGAAAGGGGAAGGGGATACAGTCAGCCATCATTGTACAAAATTAAAGTGCAAACAGTGATAGTGTAACATGGTGTAAATGCAAATAACAACAGCAGGTGGCATGGGTAGGAGCGATGAACTTCACTACAGCCCTAGGTAACAAAGTAGGAGCAGGTTGAACAATACAGTGCAGTGAGTCTTTGGAGTCATCAACTGACCTCAGATGGGGGACCAAAAAGGAGAGGAGAGGGGAGCAGGGCAGGTCATGAAAGGGGCCGACAGGAGCAGTAGGGGGAGCACAGAAGTTTAATCTGGTGCTTAAGGTAAGTGTGGGAGGGTGAGAGGCGGAGGGAGGAGGGCAGCTGGTTCCAGAAGGAGGAAAGGGGATAGGAGAAGGCTGACTGCCCAGCAGAGGGGAGAGGGTGGAAGAGGGAGAAGGTGAAAGGATCCCTGGAGAGGAGGGAGCATGAGACAGATGGAAGGGGAGAGATGAGTGCGGATAAATACTTTGGCAATGACCCAAACCAATATGCATGGTGGAAATGGCAATGGGAGGCAAGGGGAGGATGGAGATGGAGGAGTAGAGGGAACAATGGTGCATTGTGGGGGGGGGGACAGTTGGTAGCAAAGCAACAGAAGGCCTTAAAGCAAGCAAGCAAGCAAACTTTATTTATACAGTGCCTTTCATAGTCAAGGCGCTGTACACAGTATAAATCACAATAAAAGCAATAATATACTAAAATTTTAAAATCAAGCAGTTAAACAAACACTTAATTAGGGAAAGAAGGTGTCCAGTCTGGCAAGAGAAGCAGATGGGACAGTACCATAGACAACATCCACATAGTCGAACACTGGGAGCACAATTTTGGTAACCAGCTCCCAGTGCACTTGCAGAGACAGTCTTTGCTATGGTATAGAGCACTAAGCTTGGGGCAGAGCTTGGCATGGATTGTATCAATCTGGGCAGAGAAGTCAAGCCGGCTGTCTAGCCACATGCCAAGCTACTTAAAGGAGGAGACCACTTCAATGGGGAAACCATTCAGGGTGGACAAAGTTGGGAGGGGGTGAACCTGGCCACCTTCTGGCTGGTGCCAGAGGTCATGGGCACTGTTTTTTTAGTGTTAACCCAGAGGTTTTTGGACAGGAACAAGCGCAAGATGTTGTGAAAGTCTTGCTAGAGCAAGGCTCCCATGGCTGCAGTCAATGAGCCTGAGGAGTACTGAATTGTGTCATCTGCATACATGCGATTATGTAAGCTGGCAGAGGTGGCGGGGAGGTTGTTTAGAAGAATGGAGAAGCCTGGACCTAGGTTAGAGACTTGTGAGACCCCAGCCTGGATATGGAGTGTAGGGGACAGGACACTACCTACTGAATAGACTGCTGTCGGCCCAAGAGGGAGGAGTGGAACAGTCAACAGCAGGTGCTGAGAGGCCGGCAGAACTCAACTTGTCTAGGAAGAATGGATGGGACATTGAATTAAAGGCTTTGGCCAGATCAGTGAAAATTGCCTCAGTGATGTGCCCCTGGTCCATCCCAGAGAGGAACTGAGTCAGTGACACAATAGTAAGGGGGAGATGGTGAAGTGGCGTATACTGGAAGGGGGAGAGGAAATTGGAAGAATGGAGGAAGTCAGCAAACCAGGAAAGGACTAATTTGTCTTGCAACTTAGCAAGAAGGGGAGGAGGGAGCTAGGATGAAAGTTACCAGGGGTGGAAGGATCTCCCCCTTTGTGGAGAGGGAGAACTTTGGCAAAATTTCAGGAATGAGGGATGGCACAGATGGTGAAGGAAAGGTTGATGAGGTGACTGAGGGGGGGAAGTGTTGACTGGAGCTGAGATGTAGAAAAGTTTGGGGTCCAGGGCATCAGGGCTTGATTTGGGCAGGTTGAGTGTGAAAAGGGCAAGGAGGGTTTCCTGGTTAGAGACACGGGGGGAATGAACCCCCAGGGAGGGGGAGGGTGAAGAGCAGAGTGGAGATGGCAGGAGGGAAGGGGAGCCAGGAGTCGGTGGAGAGGGTAGATCACATGTGGTGAAAGACTCATTGAAGTGAGTAGCAGCAGAAGCAGGGTTGGAGACAGGTGAACCATTTACCCAGAGGACTAGGAGAGTGGACTAAGCTGGGGGATCAAAGAGGGAGTGAATCACTTTCAGAATGTGGCAGAAGATTTTTCTGGAGGTTGATCTTGAAGTATAGGGGTTTGGTGGTATGGATAACCTTTGTGCAAGAGTTTCTAAGCACCCTGTATGACTGGAGGTCAGACAAGGAGCGGGAAAATTTGTAACAGGCCCAGGCTAGAACACGAGTCTTGCACAAATCAATGAGATTTTGGGTGATCCAGGGGTGGTGGGTAGACTTAACTTGGACTTCCTGATGGAGGCATGCTTGTCTCAGACAAAAGTAAATAATGACTGGAAGAGGGAGAGGGCCACATAAATGTCTTGGGCAGAGTATGAGGTACCAATCTGCTGCATTCAAGTCACTCAGTAGAACGTCTTTGTCCAGTGACCAGAGGGACCTGGACCAGAGGTACTTGGAGAAGGAGGGAGGGTGCCAGACTTTCCTGACACAAAATGTCATACAGTGGTCGCTAAAAGCATCCAAAAAAATTCCAGATGCAATGATGCAGTGGGGGTGAGTGCTCTCCCTCTACCGTCTCCCACTTTGTTCTCACTCCAGTCAGTTTGCCAGACAACTGATCAGTTTCTCCCCTGTCCCCTTGTCTTCCAGCTTTTTGACCAACCTCTTGTAGTGGACTGAGTCATAGGCCTCGCTGAAGTCCAGGTAGAGTATGTCCACTGCCTGGTCCATGTCCACTGCCTTAGTGACCCAATCAAAAAAAGCTGACCACATTCATTTGGTATGACCTCTCCACCATAAAACCATGCTGCCTGCTGTCCTAGAGCCCATTTATCTCAAGGAATTTGACCAACCCTTCCTCTAGGATGGTTTACACTAGTTTGCTAACAATTGATGTCAAGCTGATTGGTGTATAGTTTCCTGGGTACTACTCCTATGCAGGGGTACCACATCAGCTGTCCTCCATTCGCGTGGCACCACATCTGCTTCCAGAGAGTAGTCAAATGGTCAGCTAAGAATGCTGCAAGAACTGTCACCAGCTCTCTCAGCACCCATAGATGCATGCTATGTGGCCCTGAAGACTTATCCACCTTGAGCCCTTTGAGGACCCTATCCTCCATAATGGCTTCCTTGCTCATTTTCACTGCCCCCTATCCCTATCTTCCCCTGTGGAATTGGCCCAGCCTTCTCCTTTGTGAAGACTGAGCATTGATTTAATACTTCTGCTTTCTCTCTGTTCCCCTCCACCCACTCAGTCCCCCTTTTAACGTCACTGTGCCTTCTTTTTCTTATTGTATTCTGAATTTGTTTACTGGGTGGGTGCACTGGACCAAGGGTCCTTTTTCAGGCTTGAACTGGCCCAGGCACATATTGCAAACAAAATGCAGGAATAATACATTCATAAAATACAATTACAGTTGCTATTTTCAAATAGGTATTGACAAAAAGATTTTTTAAAAGAACAAAAAAAAAAAAAAAAAGAGATTGAGACCTTCCTTTGTTGATCTATTCTCTGGGATGTATCAGACGGTCTTATTTCCCTTCTTGACTCCCTCAGCTATCCGCAGTTCCATTCCTGCCTTGGTCTATCTCACTACCCTGCTAGTTAACCTCACCTTCTCTAAATATTAAACCCAGTGTTCTTCCCTCTGGGTCTTCTTGTACTTCCCATATGACAAGCTTTTTCCTCTTACTACTCTGCCCACCTCCTCTGTAAACCACAGTGGCTTTCTCTTTTTCTTTCTGTTTAAGGTAGTTTGCAGTGTCTGCTTGGATCCCCTCCCATATCAAAGACCATCTTTCTTACACACTCATGTCCACCGTGAGTTCACTCAGTCTTCCCTTACTATTGCCCTCATGCGTGCAAAGTCCACCTTCCCAAAGTGAAGAATACATTTTTATGTTTGCTTTCACACATGTGCAAGAAACATAGTGCCACCATCCTAGTTTTCGGAGGTGTGTCAGCCCTCTTCCAATTCAATCAGTGTGTTTGCAGGCGTGGCCGCAGTTCTCCAATGGCTGCTGGAGCTGTCTATAACAGCAGTCGAAAATGCAGTGGAGTACAGTTGAAAGGGGGAGCTACGCTTCATGAGCAGCGATAAGATATTGCCTGCTCATGCGCGCTCCCCCCCCCCCACACACACACACACATACATATGCGCATACTGCATGCTCGCCCCCACGCACACACACTGTATAGCCAACACAGGGTGCCCAATCCCCGTTGGCTGTGCTGCACTCCCCCAAACAGGTTCCACATGCCACGCTGGGTGCCACCAGCATGGCTACATATTAATATGCCGACGGGGTTGCCCAATCCCTGTCGGCTCCAATCCCGAGGTACAGGGTGCCACGCTGGGCGTCCCACCCCAGCGTGGCAACAGATGCTACTCGCCCGGCGGGGGTGCCCAATCCCGTCGGCTCCATGCCCCAAACAGCCATCCTTGTGCCATGCTGGGAGCCCACCCCAGCATGGCAAATATCCTGCGTCATAAGTCCTTTTAAAAAAAAAAAAAACTGAATCACAAAATGGTTCCTCGCTGTCTCTGCCTCACCCATTGCCCACCCTCGCACCCTGCCTCCCCACTCCCCCACCATGCCACCTCTGGACTCTAGCAGCGACGATCGTCGGTGGACTGGGAACACGTCTGCACTCTTCAAAGCCGACCGCGAACTGAGGAAATGCCGGTAAGCTGTATAATGTAATAAATAGGGTTTTTTCAACTTTGCTGCATATCTCAGGCATTTTTTGGAATTTTTGCACCAAATTTTCAACATGAGGTTTTTGGGACCCCTTCTCATGAATGCTCTCACTGTCATGGCATTAATTGGGCCAGAAGGGTGATTTCGCAGTCACTGCACGAAATCACCTTTCGGCACCGATTAACGAAACAACATTGCCAGTATTCATAAGGCGGGCTCTCAAAAAGCCTATGTTGAAATTTTGGTGGAAAAATTCCTAAAAATGACTGTGTTACAAGCGTGCATTGCGCAGTTCCTACACACGCTTGTAAGTTCGCGAATTTTCAATATTTTTACTCCAGATTTTCAACATTGTCATTTTACCACACCTCCTTATGAGCAGTACAGCTGTCATCTTTCACATCTCGCCCAAATGTGCTCCGACATGGCGCTAAGTGGTGCAGTCGTTGTGCGAAATCACTGTATGGGACACATTAAGAAAATCACAGTGACACTGTTCATGAACAAAGGTCTTAAAATGGCTATGTTGAAAATTTGGTGAAAAAAATCCTAAAAATTACTGTTTTACGAGCCTGCGTTGCGCAGTTCCTATGCACGTTCGTAAGTTTGCGAATTTTCAATATCTTCACTCCAGAGTTTCAACATTGCCATTTTACCACACCTCCTTATGAGCAGTACAGCTGTCATTTTTCACATCTCGCCCAAAACGTGTTTCCGCTCATGTAGCACACAATGGCGCAGTTGGTGTGCAAAATCACTGTATGGGACATATTAAGAAAATCACAGTGACACTGTTCATGAGCAGAGGTCTTAAAATGGCTATGTTGAAAATTTGGTGAAAAGATTCCTAAAATGACTGTTTCTGGCGTCGTTGTGCAGTTCCTCGCACGCTCGTAAGTTTGTATGAATTTTCAATATTTTACCCAGATTTTCACATTGCCATTTTTATTACACTTCCTTATGAACAGTACAGCTCCATTTTTCACGCCTAGTAATGTGTTTCACACATGAAGCGCATAATGGTGCAGTCGCAGAAAGCAATGTTTGGACAGATTAAGAAAATCACAGTGACACTGTTTAGAGCAGAAGTCTTAAAATGGCTATGTTGAAAATTTGGTGACAAAAGTCCATAAAATGACTGTGTTACGAGTGAGCATTGCACAGTTTCCACGCACCCTCGTAAGTTCATGAATTTGTAATATTTTCAGTCCAGATTTTCACCAGTGGTATTTTTCCACACTTCCTTACGAACAGTACAGCTGTCATTTTTCACAACATGGCCGAAATGTGTTTTCACACTTTCAGCGCAGAAATGCGTGGTCGCTGTGGGGAATCATTGTTTGGGACAGATAAAGAAAATCACAGTGACACTGTTCATGATCGGAGGTCCCGAAATGACTGTGTTGACAACCTGCTGTAAAACATCCCCAAACTAATTACATTACGGGTGTGCATTGCATGGTTTCTATGCACTCTTGTGACTTCACCAGTTTTTTTTATATTTTTACTGCAGATTTGCAACATTGCCATTTTTTACACCTCCCCATGAACAGTACAGCTGTCATTTTTCACATCCTGTTCGGAATGTGTTTTTGCACCTGTGGTGCTAAATGCCGTAGTTGCTGTGCAAAATCAGCTTCCGGCTAACAAACTGATATTGCCACTGTTCATGAGGTGGGTTCACAAAAACATGTTGAAAATTTGGAGTGAAAATACCAACGAATGCCTGCGGCGTTAGGGTTTCCAACCATAACACCCAACCCTGTAGAGAACGGCAGGCATCAGGGGTGTGACTTGGGATTCTCACCTATAATGCTCATACCATTCCATACCCTGCAGCCAGTGAGAGGCATTGAGGTATGCCTTGGACTCTTCTGTCCCAAAGTTCACCCCATTTTCCTATACCGCACCCATCCCACCGTATTTCCGGATGGAATGGGGTGCGCATAAGGGCCAAAGACCCCAATGCGCACTGTGACACTTGTCAGTGTCTGCAAGGTAGGGAGTGATGAAATGGTGTGGCCGTTATGCCTGACGACCTAAAGGCACACCCCACTGCCTGTCAGTCTCTGCTGGGTGGTGGTGGGGTTGGCTTCAGTTCAATACTTCACTGCCATTCCTATTATGCAGCTCTGTAACTCCTACACTACCAATGCCAGTGCCAGCAAGCAAACATTCGGCATTGACAAATGCTTGTTTTGTGTTCAACACTTCACGTCCCATTTCTACCTGAAACCCCACAGACTGGTGATCAATCCCTCCCAGGGGCTCAGTTACTCTGATGCTTTTGACATGTTCGCTATTCATCAGCTCTATGTCCAGGGTGGCCTGATCCCTTGTCAGCTTCATCATTCCCTGAGTCAGAAACCCACTCTGGATTGCTTGGCTCCTACTGCTGCTGGCCTGTGAGTTGCTCCAATCCACAATGGGCATGTTAATGTCCCCTACAATTATCCCTCACCACCTCCACAGACTTCCTTATCTCATCCCCCAGCTCTCAGTCCATGTTTTCATCTTGTCTTGGTTGATACACTACCCTCACCCCTATTTTCTTCCCCACCCTGATTACAGCTGCACCCATAAAGTTTTTGTACTCTCCCCCATGTCATCCCTTGTCTCCACTATCCCCTCCCTAACATACATTTCTATCCCATGTAACAGATTAGTGCCGGCGAAGCGGTGATTTTTACCTATGAAACCTTGGGCGTTTAGCCTCTGATGCTTTGCACACTTCAGTTTTCTCTACATTTTATTTAGTTAGCTGGTTTTGGTTTACCTGGGAAGAGCACTAGACATTTAATGCCTATTTTTATGAACAAGCAGGAGGACTAGAAGAACATAAATACAATATTAAGGTTTGTGTCAACACAGGACAGCTAGTTATTACTACTTTTAAGATCTAAGATTTCGTGGAGTCTTAGGAATGCTTCCCACTGCTTTACTACCATGTGTAACCATTGCTCTAAATTTATATGTATCTGTTTGACTGCCAGCTTGATTTACAAACAACTTCCATGTTGCTTGCTTGCTTATATCTCTTAACTGTATGTTTACTGTTGTACTTCACTCCATGCATAATGCTTTTTGCACCTGTTCTGGTTGTCATTGAGTTCCTGACTGTTTTCACTCGATGTGCATCTAAAAACAGGTGTTTCATGGTCTAGTGTACCTGCCTGGTAAACAAAAACTAACTAACTAACTAACTAACCTCACTCACCAACTCACTAACTATGGAACTGACACCACTAGAAACGGAAGCTTCTGTTTAACCACACGCCAGTTACTTTACTGTGCAGTCTGTCCCACACTGTGCTACATTATTGTAGCCCAGGAGGAAGGTGAGGAATGGACTACGGCAGAGATTGAAGCTCTCTGTTTATGAATGGGCCAGGTACAGTGCAGATTCCTCTTCCTCATACTGCTCCAGTCTATCACACCTTCCCCCAGCTAATATTACGTGCTCCCTCACTCTGGGCATCTCTTGTTGTTGCCCCTGTCCCTCACTGTACTTACCCAATATGTTTTTGTTTACCAGGTAAGTCGAATTGGCCAGAATTACCTATTTTGAGGCACAACCCATACAGTACACCACAGATATGGGGTATGCAAAAGCTGAAACACTTAAAGCAGAACATTTTTTTGTATCGTAATTCACAGTAGGGACATCAGAAATCCCATGGTTATGATTCCCAAACTAGGAATTATGGATGTTTTGCTTATAGACACTGTCAACCCTTTTTGCAACCTGTTATTTCTAGTTTAAAAACTCCACATTTTATGAGTGCTTGCCTTCTCTAAAATTCACTGATGTTTCTGGTTGTTTTATCTGGCGATCTCTTAGTAGAACTGAAACACATGCTAATGGTGCAATGACCTCCAACCTTGTTTTGTTTCAAATCCTTGATGTACTCTTATTGCATACTTTGTGAAGATTAACACTTCCAAACAGTGTAGCCACTCATGTTGCTATATTCCCCTCTTCTCATGTTGCATCATGAGGGCTGGACTGTGTTGGGGGTGTTCCAAAGTCTAGGAAAGGTACAGTAGGAGTAGGTCAAAGATGGTAAACAAATGCATTTCTGTGTGGTAACACCAGCATGGGAGACAATCTATTTTTCCCTTTTTTTTTATCACAACATTCTTTATCCCCTTATGACTGCAGAGTGGGCTGGCAGATCATCCGGTTGCCGGCACCCACACCCCTGGATCCGGTCTGGCCAGCGACATACTTTCCTCCATGCAGGCAGGCATGCAGAGTCCCCCCCCCCCACATGGGGACCGGGATCCCGATATCTGGGGGTGGACCTCTCGGGTCCAGGGGCATGGTGCATAGCCATCAGCCGCCATAACCACCCCACAATTTTCTGTCTCGATTTCCTCCCCTTGGAGCCGGACGTGCAATGGCATCAGTGCACTACTTGCCGACGCCTGCGGCACTCCAGCCCTCAGCTGTGTGCCATTACCTGTAGTGCCCCTGACTTCCAACAGTTGCTGCTGCAGAGTGACGCAGACCCCTAACCCATGGGATGCTCGATCCTCCCTCTCCCCTGATGGCCCCCGACGACCCGAGCCTGCTCCCGAACTAGGGTTGCCGGTGTGCCACATGGTGTGGCATCCAGTGCCTCAACCCTCAGCGCCGCTGAGCCATCTTATTTTTCACTTTTAAAAAGAACAAAATATCATATATCAGCCATATCATCAATCTCTACAAAATGTGACAGATCATAAAATGTGTTTTTTAAACTAGAGACACTCGGAGGCTTATGTCGAAATGTGCAAGGTTGGCAAACCTCGCTCTGCGAAATAATTCACAAAGTTGCCACATTTGTGAAGTGAGAAGTGCCGACTTTGCAAGGTTTTTGGCAGACGAAGTGGCACTATCCCTGAAGTTATGCAAATACACTTGCAAAGTTGCAGCTTCACCTTTACTTCGCCTGAAAATGCATAATTTCTTAAGGAAAACTCAATGTGAAGTGGGCAGTTTGCGAAGTTATCTGCGAAGGCAAATCTAGAACTTTGCTGGACTTTCGCCAGCAAAGTAAAACTTTACAACATGTCTAGGCCTAAGGGGGATTGATGGTGTTCCTTTAATGTCATACAAACTTTTCTTTATTTATTTCAGTTTGGGATTAATACCTTTGAGTCAAGGACTCATTTTCAAAGGCTCCACATCAGCATTGAGCAAACTTTACAAAAATTCAAGGTTTACAGAGCAAAAAAGAAAAACATTGAAGCATATACACAGGCAGTAATAGTAAAATTTGAACTTATTCACATCAAATTAGTACATATTAACAGATAGACAGATTAGATTAGAGGGGGTTGTTCCCCTTACTCTTTTAGCACTTGGAGGTAAGCACTGACTACATGGTTTACATTTTAAAGAAATTCCTCAGTAAATGACAAATTCAAACACTATAAATTATGCTAGTCAATATTTTATACAAGGTAAAAAACATTCTCTTAAATTAGATTTAATGTACTGGATTCTGTGCCCCTGTATCATATGGTCAGACGGGTGGCTACTTCCTCTTGTCTAGTGTCCCAGCTGTAAAAGATTTACTCTATCTCATTATTTACCTTCCATGTTGCAGGTACGTCACTTTCTCCTCTCAGTGAATGGGATGCACGTCATACACTTGGACTATCAAACAGTTAGTAACCTAATTATGGCGGGACCTCGGACGCTGGTCATGGAAGTGATGGAAGCAATTGAGTGAGGTGAACTTACACCTGATGTCTCCAAGGCTGGACTCCTGCAGCACCTGGAGGAGCAAGGACTGCACTCACCTGCACCCCCCCGTCCCCAGTAACCTCATGTCCTGCTGAGCAGGATAGTATTCATTCAACGCCTTTCCCACATTAACCTCCGGAAACACTGATGAAGTTTGTTGTTTGATTGGATGTGAGCAGGAGCTTGATTGGAGACTCTCCATTAACGGACAGCTATGTGGGGTTCATTTTGCACATGTAGCAACATTTTGTAAGAACTGCCCTTAAAGCAGCAGTGCAATGAACTGGGGCAAAACAATCTGACCCTACCTTTTTTCACTATAAAACATTCCAGACATCTTCCAGTTTTATTTGATGGTAAAGTTTTCTAATTCAACCAAAATCTGAGTATTCTATAAATGCTTTAATTTATTTATTTTTTTCTCAAGAAAAAAAAAATAGCCACCACGTTTGACTTAGAATGATCATTATAGACCTGGCAGGAAATAAAGAAAATCATAGGTACCTAGAAAAGAAGATTTTGACAGGTATGCTAATATTTTTAATTGTAGATGTTACTAGCTTTTTTGGATACACGTTTTTTGTTTCACTGCTACTTTAATCCTTATAAAGGGGTGATGTGCTATCTCCAGTCTGAAAAGAAATGGCAAACAGCTTGAGGTAATTCAGAATGGCTAGGTACAAAAAGCGTTACGCTGTCTTGCAAAGCAGTGCACCAAGCTCTTTCCTGCTTTGGCAGACTGATAGCAGGTCAAAAGAGCTTCAGATTGGGGGGTGGGATAATTGAAGAGGGGTGGGCACAGTGTGCCAAATGTTTGCACTGCTACTACTTTTGACCATTGTTACCCATATCACTCGCACCCATGCCCAATTATTGTGTTAACCTCTGATTTTGCATCTTGCTGTGTTGCTTGCAACTATGATAAATCTATATATAGCATATGGTGGACTACTGTTGCTGATGGAAAGCCATCCCTAGAATCTCCTTATTGTGCCGCAGTAGCTATGTCACGATGTTATTGTGCTACACCAAGGATGTCATTACTGCAGCACAACAGAAAAGAATGCTCCTACATGGCTATCAAGCTTGAGCTGTAGCTCACGTCTCTAGCACTGTGAGGTGGTTTGAATTTCACTTTACTTAGCAGCACTGACAAAAGCAGCACATATTTTTTTCTGTTATCTTCCAGAACAAGTAATTGGATCACAGCATCTGAATGTAAGCAGGGATCTCTGAGTAACCGAAAACTGCTGCATGGTTATGAGCGGCACATACTTTGATACAAATGAGTGGGCACAGAGCATTAACATGTTCCAGTTACTGGTTTTAGCAAGTGTTAAACAGTTTTTATAATTTTAACTATCTAACTTGTCCCCCTTTTTTTTGTGTATAGATTACCATACGCTTTGAAGATTGTATTATGGTTCTCCATACTAAACAAAACCTCTGTTCTAGGTTGCAACATTAGCGGACCCCTCTCGAGCTGCGCCTCAAGGTCCCTGGTTGCCAAGGCAACCTCTCGAACCAGACACATCATTGTTGTGTATGGAGAACCACACAATCCTCTATATATTTTTTTATTCTCTGTCCTACTGAAATGGACTATATTCTGGAGCAACATTGTATAGTTGGCTGCTGCTATCTGTCCCAAGACCATCCTAAAAATGAGATGCTGCATCTCCTGGGTTATCCCAGTTGGGACATTTTGAAATAAATTATGAAAACAGCTTAGTGGCAATTTCACCACAAGGTTCTGAAATCCGCTACACCATGCATTTCAGTCATGTGACAGCCACAGTCCAGATGCGGACTTGTGGTCCTTGCAACAGCCGAACATTTCCATACCTGGGCAACAACAGAGAGTTGTGTTGGTAACAGCACACATACAATTCCACCAGAAAGTTTATTCAAACATGCTTCAGCCACAGAAAGTTTGACATACAAATAGCAGACCCCCCCCCCCCATTTCACACACCACTGGCGCTTTGTCAAGGCACCACCAGTGAGGGCAGGTGTGAAACATTAAGATGTTTGCTGCTTTCTCTACATTTCTTGTTTTTTGTGACTGAAACATAGACATTGCCAGCAGATAAAGTGCACGCGTCCATTCAGTGTGCCCATAAAGAGTTTCCTACCTTCCCTTGTGACTTTATGTCTTGAAGGGGTTTCCTACCCCCAAACCCTCCCTCTTTCCCCAACTTCCCACCAGCACCCTATCTTCCTCCTGGAATTTTCAGCTGATGTCATACTTTATTTCATTAACAGACCCCATCCCCACCAGCTCTGCCAGTAATCTTTTCCATGGTTTCACCACCCTCTCACTGAAGTAGAACTTCTTCACATCCCACCTAAAGTTATCACCGACCTCTGACAGCACTATTACTCCTGTTGAAAAACGTCTTCACAGTTCACTCTATTAAAGGGAACTGTCTACCTGGAATTGGACCTCATCTCAGTGTGAGGCAGGGCTCAACTAGAATTTTCGCAGAGCACTTTTGTTGTTACTTATGGTCTGTTAAGTAATTTAGTTTTTATCTGGTTGATCCTGCCATCCTTCCCACCATCATTTTGATTCCATGTGCCCTAGCGGCGCACCCACAATCTCTCACAGCTGTACGGAGAATGACGTATGAGCCGGGGAGCAGCCGCAGGAGCATGCATAGAGTTCCTGTATAGATGAAGCTATTAATTGCAATATTAATAGCAGCATGGGCAAACAAGATGCTGGGATGCATAGCTAGGGGGATCAGTAGTAGGAGAGAGGAGGTTATACTTCCCTTGTTCACGTCACTGGTGAGGCCACATCTAGAGTATGTTGTTCAGTACTGGTGCCCACACCTCAAGAAGGACAATAACCTGCTGGAGAATGTTCAGAGGAGGGCTACAAAGATGATAGCAGGTCAGCAGGGTAAGGCATACAATGATAGGTCGAGGGAACTGAACATGTACTCCCTGGAGGACAGGAGAGAGAGAGAGGGGACAGGATTGGGACCCTCAGGTACTTGAAAGGGATAAATAAGGTGGATAAGAAGGGTCTCTTTAAGCTGAGTGGCAAGCATAACACAAGGGGGCACAGTTCTAAGCTGGAGGTGGGGGGAGGTTTAGGTGGGAGGTCAGGAAGCACTTCTTCACTGAGAGGGTGGTAGACACTTAAAATGCACTGCTGGAAGAGGTGATCTTGTTGAAGACAGTGGACAGCTTCAAGAGAGGCTGGGATAGGCATGGAGAAGGTAAGGATCATAGGTAGGGAGGATGGGAGAAGTGGGGGGGGGCAGGGACAGTAGCTCAAGCTGTAGACCCTGCAATACGAGCAGACGAGATAGACAAAATGGACTTCTTCTGCTGGTTTCTTCGTATGTTAGTATGTTTGTATTAATAGTTTCAGTTTGCAATGTACATGTCCCAGTGCTATACTGAGAACAGGTATAGACTGGCAGTCAATTGACAGTCTATAACTGGACTCGGGAGGAGCTATTAATAGCTCAGATTATACAGGAACACCCATGGCTGCTCCCCAGTCCTTATGTCATTCTTGGGACAGCTGCAGGAGGTTGTGGGTGTGCCACTAAAGGTGTTTAGAATACAAATGCCAGTGGTAGGGATGGCAGTATCAACCAGATAAAAATGAAATTACTTAACAGATCATAAGTAAAAACAAAAGTTCTCTGAGAAAATGCAAACTGGGCTCTGCCTCGCACTGAAATGGGGTCCAATTCTAGGTGGACATTTCCCTTTTTTTTTATATACTTAGTTTATTATCTTTCATTTGCCAGCATTTGTTACATCATTCACATGATTCACATGTTGTTCTTTGGGGTAAAAGCCCCTAGCACTGACAACATCACAGAAATATTACAGTACTTTTGGTTCACAGCAGTCAACTTTACTACAGTCTAGCTATAACAGTAACAGTAGGTGCAACTGTCTGGGATGTGTTCCGTCATTTCACTATCTATAACTAGTTATCTCATATCCAGAAAATACCTATAACAGGAGTTAATCGGGGGACATTCTCTAACTCCGGTGTAAAAGGTAAATATCTCTTTTAGTACAGTTCAGGCATCTCTCTCTTACCACTGTCATGCAGTAACCATTTGGTCCATTTCTATTGATATATCTGTGGCTTTTGCTTAAGATTGATTGTTAAACTTTCCATCAAATGTATGGATTCAACCATATCCTTCCATTCCCCTACCCCTGGGGTTCTCGGCTGCAACCAATTCTTTGTGATAATTTTTAAAGCTGCCGCAACCAGGATCTTCCATAGGTATCTGGCATCCTTTTCTCTAACCTCCCCTGGGATTAATCCTAAAACCAAGTGTTAAGGTCCTAACTGCGTCTGAATTTAAAATATCTGTTCTAGATGTTTCCTAACCTCCCTCCAATATACGGTGATACCTAGACATGACCAAAAGACATGTGCCTGTGAGGCATGTTGTTCTCCACAAGCCCTCCAGCACCCAGCAGTGGTCCCTCTCTTCAAATGCACCATTTGTGTTGGTACTAAAAAATATCTGGTTCTCAACTGCCAACAGAAGTCCCTCCACACTAAGGAGCTAGAAGTTGACCACATACTTCTCCACATCAGAGACCAATGTATATCTGTTATAAGCATTACTAAGTCCTGTTCCCATTTTTTCTTTATATGCTAGGACGTGTTGGCCATATCTGCCACATAGTTATTATACAGCAATGAAGACGTTTCCCTTTAATCCCCCTCAGGAACTTGTACATCTCTATTACATTGCTACTTTCCCTTCTGGACTCCAGCGAGTACATGTTAAGGGTTTCCAGCCATTTCTCATAGGATCTGCCCTGCTGGCCTTCGATCATCTTGATGATGCTTCACTGCACTGACTCTATCCCATCCCTTTCTTAGTTGTGGACTCCAGAACTGGGAACAGTACTCCAAGTGACGTCTTCTCAGTGACCCACACAGGGCAATGTCACCTCCTTCCTCCTTCTGTCAAATCTCCTGTAAAGGTGTCCCAGCATGCTTGTTGCCTTATTCCACATGTTGGATGTTTGACGGTGTCACTAATCATGACTCCCAGGTGCCATAACTTAGATGTTGCAGCCAACCTAACCCCCCTCCAATCCAAACAGAACCATGTTTGATTAATCTTTGTAGTTCGGATCACTTTAAAAGGACACAGTCAGCCCTTTTTGCAACCAATATTTTCTAGCTGAACACCTGCATTTTATGGTTGCCTACTTTCTCTAAAATTCATTGACTTTACTGGTTGTTTTATCTGCTTCCTTTCTTAGTAGAACTGAAATGTATTCCAATGGTGTAATAAAACCCAACCTTGTTTTGTTTCAGATCCTTGATCTACTCTTATTGCATACTTCCTGCACATTGGGATAGGAACAGTCCCAAACACTCATGGTGCAATGGTCTACTCTCCTACCACTGCATCACAAGAGGATAGACTGTGTTGGGGGGGGGGTCCCAAGTCCAGGTAAGATGCAGTGGGAGTTGATCAAGGACTGTTAACACATTTTGTGCGGTAACAACAGTATGATAGGCAATCTGTTTTTCACTTTTAAAAAGAAAAAAAGAATCAGAATCAAACTAGCAGCTACAACAGCAATCTCTACAGACTGTGACCAGTCATAAATGTTTTTACACTACAGACAATCTGAGGTCTGAGGGGGTTGACAGTGTCCCTGTAATCTGTGAGTGCCATTGGTTTCTGGTGGAGTTGTGCATATGCTTTTAATTATACATTTTTATACGTGGAGCCACTTTCGGTTGCGCGGTTTTAGTCTGCATACATAGCATCTCCTTTTCACTTTTCTGAGTCAATAACATAAAGAACCAAGAGTTTAAATTTAGGTTTTTCTAGTAGCAGGGGTAGGGAGGGAGGAGGGTGGCTTCAACTAATTCTATTTCAAAGGTATTTGACTTCCAACCACAAAATAACACATCCAAAATATGGAGATAGAAAGTATTTGCCCCCCTAAAGGTGGAAAAAGTAAAATTAGGTGATATTACAGCTGTGCAGGGTTTCTAAATTCTGCTTCCACAGAATTTTCACCAATTTCACCTAATGTCACAGAATTCTGGCAGAAGTGGAATTCCAAAATTTGGAAAGCAGAATTTTATTTTTAACTGTCAATTAGTAATCTAGGATTTACATAAACCGGAAATAGTGTTTCACAGTGTACATAAACAACAGATTAATTTTCTGCAAATGAGGTTTGCCAATAAATGGCAGGCAAATTTGTCCTGGGGCTTAGCCAGAGATAGAGAGCCGGTGGGGGGGAGTAGGGCAGGGTATATCGACCTCACCACAGGGTCAGATGACAGACAGGTAGAGCTCCTGGGATATTGGCCGGGGGGAGGGGCTAGGGGAGGTGTTCCAGAACGAAGGGCATAAAGGGTATTTAAGGGCAGGTAACCATAGTTCGCCTTATTTTCTGCTGTAAAAATTCTCACCCTCCCTCCCTAAGTGCGAACGAAGGAGTAATGAAAGGCACAGGCTCTGAGGTTTGGGGTCATGGGCAAGAGGTGTCCTGGTGGGAGCCTGGCACAGACACAGGGGCCGCAGAGGGCGGCCAGGGGCCAGGGGGCTAGCTGGAGTCCTGCTGGCGGAAGAGTATATTAAGAAGGCAAGGAGTCCTTTTGGAAGGATTTAGGGGGGAACAAGAGAAAACTGGGGGGCAGATAGAGGGGAGGGTAGATACCATGGGCTGGGGCAAAGGAACCCAGGAGTGGGAGTAAAGGGGGGTGGGGGAAGGACATAGAGCTAGGTGCTGGATCACAGTGTCCACACCTGGAGTGGGGGAGTGGTCTGGGTAATGTGGTATCCGATGGTGGTGAGTGAAAAGGGGGGGCTGGATCATGGTGTCTGGGTCCCGAGAAGCATGAAGAACAGGATGAGAGCAGGACAAAGAGACACAAGAAAGAAGACAGGACTGTTACATCCAAGGCCAAAGGGACTGTAATGTCCTAATTGTAAATATGAACTGTTAAAATGATGATGGTTTGGGATGTAACAAATTGGCTGTGCCAATGATTTAATAAACAACGCCAGTGAGCAACCAAAGGGAGAAAGCTGTGGCCTGAGTTATTTCTGGCTGGGGGTTCGGGGACAATTGGGGATTACATAATCCACGGATTTTGCAATCTGTGGAGTATTGTGCTGTGGTTTACAAAGAAATGCTTTTGGGAATTTCAATGAATTAAAAAATAAATTCCGCAAAATATTTTGGAAGCAGGCTTTCCATTCTGTACGAAATTCTGATAGCGGGCTTTCACATTCCACCCAGCTCTAGGTGACACACAAGTTTGCAGGCAGGGAAGTCAGCAGTGGATCGTTCTTCCAATAAAAAACTGGCAGGATTTTCAGTGCCCTCACGCTGACATCTCACCCATTCGTGGCCTTAAGTTTGACCATCTCTCAAATAGAGTAACTTTCAGGCACAGTTGATGCGATTACGTGGTGCCACTTGCATCAGAAAAATGGCCCATGCATGTATTTTCATGCAAGTGGTTGCAGATTGTGCAGTCTCATGTAAAGACCCAAGTGCCTTCAAAAATAAGATGCTCAAGTTTTGGTGCAGTTCAGAGGATGCAGATGGATGAGAAAAATCACATCTGCATCTACATGCTCCAGCTTTGAAAATCTGACCAGTGGTATGGTGAGGTCGTATCAGCACCCTTGCCAGGGTGCATCCCTTCTCTCTTAATTCTGGTTTCCATCCCTTCCCTCCTTTCTCTCTGACTTGCTTTTCCCCTCTTTTCCCTTCTCTTACCCACTTTGCTCCTTCAACACCTGTTCCTTCTCTGTCCCGTTGCTCTCGGCCTGCTGGCCAGTCCTCCTTCTCTGTATACCTGCCATCACTTTGGAATCCTGTCCTGTTCTGTCTTCATCTTGCCTCCTCATGACCTCCCTTCCCCTCCTTCCTCACTGTCTCTGACAACTCCTGCAGTCTCATTTTGCTCCTTCTTGTTCCTGCCCTGCATTCACTGCCCATTGTCCTTGCTCACTTCTGTACACTTTTTCTCCAAGGGCTATACAAAATTGTGTTATTGTCAATGTTTGATGTCTCTAATAATTTATTGTTCAGCTGAACTATTTATTGTGCATCTCCAACATATGGGTCATATCATCATTGTGTTGCTTTGCTGGTATTGTTGCTGTTACTACATTCATGCTCGTTTGTAAATGAGTCACCTTTCTTTACCTTGCTTGTACCTGTTCTTATCTCCTGTTACCCCCTGCCCTGGGTCACACCGGAAAATGAGACATGGCACACTGCACCTTTCCCTGTCATTGACTCAGTGCACCTTTCCCTGTCATGGCTCAGTGCACCTTTCACTGTCATGGCTCAGTGCACCTTTCCCTGTCATTGGCTCAGTGCATCTTTCCCTGTCATTGGCTCAGTGCACCTTTCACTGTCATGGCTCAGTGCACCTTTTCCTGTCATGGCTCAGTGTACCTTTCCCTGTCATTGGCTCAGTGCACATTTCCCTGTCGTTGGCTCAGTGCACCTTTCACTGTCATGGCTCAGTGCACCTTTCCCTGTCATTGGCACCTTTCCCTGTCATTGGCTCAGTGCACCTTTCCTGTCATGGCTCAGTGCACCTTTCCCTGTCATGGGCACCTTTTCCTGTCATGGCTCAGTGCACCTTTCCCTGTCATTGGCTCAGTGCACCTTTCCCTGTCATTGGCTCAGTGCTCCTTTCCCTGTCATGGCTCAGTGCACATTTCCCTGTCATTGGCTCAGTGCTCCTTTCCCTGTCATTGGCTCAGTGCACCTTTCCCTGTTATTGGCTCAGTGCTCCTTTCCCTGTCATTGGCTCAGTGCACCTTTCCCTGTCATTGGCTCTGTGCACCTTTCCCTGTCATTGGCTCTGTGCACCTTTCCCTGTCATGGCTCAGTGCACCTTTCCCTGTCATTGGCTCAGTGCACCTTTCCCTGTCATTGGCTCAGTGCACCTTTCCCTGTCATTGGCTCAGTGCTCCTTTCCCTGTCATGGCTCAGTGCACCTTTCCCTGTCATTGGCTCAGTGCTCCTCTCCCTGTCATGGCTCAGTGCAAGTTTCCCTGTCATTGGCTCAGTGCTCCTTTACCTGTCATTGGCTCAGTGCACCTTTCCCTGTCATGGCTCAGTGCACCTTTCCCTGTCATGGCTCAGTGCACCTTTCCCTGTCATTGGCACCTTTTCCTGTCATTGGCTCAGTGCACCTTTCCCTGTCATGGCTCAGTGCACCTTTCCCTGTCATGGCTCAGTGCACCTTTCCCTGTCATTGGCACCTTTCCTGTCATTGGCTCAGTGCACCTTTCCCTGTCATTGGCTCAGTGCACCTTCTCTGTCATGGCTCAGTGCATCTTTCCCTGTCATGGCTCAGTGCACCTTTCCCTGTCATGGCTCAGTGCACCTTTCCCTGTAATTGGCTCAGTGCATCTTTCCCTGTCATGGCTCAGTGCACCTTTCCCTGTCATGGCTCAGTGCACCTTTCCCTGTCATTGGCTCAGTGCATCTTTCCCTGTCATGGCTCAGTGCACCTTTCCCTGTCATGGCTCAGTGCACCTTTCCCGTCATTGTCTCAGTGCACCTTTCCCTGTCATTGTCTCAGTGCACCTTTCCCTGTCATGGCTCAGTGCAGCTTTCCCTGTCATTGGCTCAGTGCATCTTTCCCTGTCATTGTCTCAGTGCTCCTTTCCCTGTCATGGCTCAGTGCTCCTTTCTCTGTCATTGGCTCAGTGCATCTTTCCCTGTCATGGCTCAGTGCACCTTTCCCTGTCATGGCTCAGTGCAGCTTTCCCTGTCATTGGCTCAGTGCATCTTTCCCTGTCATTGGCTCAGTGCTCCTTTACCTGTCATTGGCTCAGTGCACCTTTCCCTGTCATGGCTCAGTGCACCTTTCCCTGTCATTGGCACCTTTTCCTGTCATTGGCTCAGTGCACCTTTCCCTGTCATGGCTCAGTGCACCTTTCCCTGTCATGGCTCAGTGCACCTTTCCCTGTCATTGGCACCTTTCCCTGTCATTGGCTCAGTGCACCTTTCCCTGTCATTGGCTCAGTGCACCTTTCTCTGTCATTGGCTCAGTGCATCTTTCCCTGTCATGGCTCAGTGCACCTTTCCCTGTCATGGCTCAGTGCACCTTTCCGTCATTGGCTCAGTGCATCTTCCCCTGTCATGGCTCAGTGCACCTTTCCCTGTCATGGCTCAGTGCACCTTTCCCTGTCATTGGCTCAGTGCATCTTTCCCTGTCATGGCTCAGTGCATCTTTCCCTGTCATGGCTCAGTGCACCTTTCCCTGTCATGGCTCAGTGCACCTTTCCCTGTCATTGCTCAGTGCACCTTTCCCTGTCATGGCTCAGTGCACCTTTCCCTGTCATTGGCTCAGTGCATCTTTCCCTGTCATTGGCTCAGTGCACCTTTCCCTGTCATGGCTCAGTGCACCTTTCCCTGTCATGGCTCAGTGCACCTTTCCCTGTCATTGGCACCTTTCCCTGTCATTGGCTCAGTGCACCTTTCCCTGTCATGGCTCAGTGCACCTTTCCCTGTCATGGCTCAGTGCACCTTTCCCTGTCATTGGCTCAGTGCACCTTTCCCTGTCATGGCTCAGTGCACCTTTCCCTGTCAGCGCTCAGTGCACCTTTCCCTGTCATTGGCACCTTTCCCTGTCATGGCTCAGTGCACCTTTCTCTGTCATTGGCTCAGTGCACCTTTCTCTGTCATTGGCTCAGTGCATCTTTCCCTGTCATGGCTCAGTGCACCTTTCCCTGTCATGGCTCAGTGCACCTTTCCCTGTCATTGGCTCAGGGCATCTTTCCCTGTCATGGCTCAGTGCACCTTTCCCTGTCATGGCTCAGTGCACCTTTCCCTGTCATGGCTCAGTGCACCTTTCCCTGTCATTGGCTCAGTGCATCTTCCCTGTCATGGCTCAGTGCAGCTTTCCCTGTCATGGCTCAGTGCACCTTTCCCTGTCATGGCTCAGTGCACCTTTCCCTGTCATTGGCTCAGTGCATCTTTCCCTGTCATGGCTCAGCGCAGCTTTCCCTGTCATGGCTCAGTGCACATTTCCTTGTCATGGCTCAGTGCACCTTTCCCTGTCATTGGCTCAGTGCACCTTTCCCTGTCATTGGCTCAGTGCACCTTTCCTGTCATGGCTCAGTGCACTTTTCCCTGTCTTGGCTCAGTGCACCTTTCCCTGTCGTGGCTCAGTGCACCTTTCCCTGTCACCAATTTTCAGATACATAAATAAATACATGTTAACCATAATATTTTATTACTAACTTAAAAAGCTGGTCTCCCAGAGTATCAGTGTCCAAAAGTTGGGACATGGGATAGATTTTGGAATTACAATAAACTGGAATGACTTCCCTGATGTGTTTGGACCCCCCAAACAATATTTGATCCCCTATTGTGGGGGACCACTGCATAAGTTATGGGGGGGTGACTTATAACACCCTTGGGGTGTACATCTAGCCTCCATAATGCCCAACATGGCATGGTCTATTGCATAGAGAGAGCACCCACAATTCTCAAAAATGGTTGTTGCCAAGTCTGGGTATGGAGCGCTCATTTTCATTTATTCCCAAATTATAATCCTCTGAATCTTGAGACTTCATTGCTAGCTATGGGTGGGGTTCTGAGAGCACTTTCTCTCCAGGTAAGGCCTTCCAAGGCACACAAAGAATATTGCTTAGCAACCAGTTCCTGGCAGAAACCAAGTTTAAACATTTTGGTTTTTGTATAATCAGATACAGTACATTAATGTTGTATAATAACAATTAGACCGTTTGTATTTGGGCAGTCATGGGTGAGATAAGCATTTGGTTGCGTAATTACCCATTACTGCTCTATGTGATAATAGCGGTAAGATATTACAGCAGTGGGTTACCTTATGAGTGCACCACATGGGAGTTGTCGCGCAAGTGTAAGATTAGCTGATGGTAACTCTCACCCTACCTTACTGCCTTATTCAACTTTAGCTAAAACAAACACGTACTGTGCACTGAGAGAGAAGCTAGCAGATCCCAGTATACGAACTGTAAACACCATGAGACTTTTTTTTTTTTTTGTTCCAATATTTGGCCAGGAAAGCCACATTGAGCTGAAGCACATTCCCAAGTGTGTTCTGGGAGCACGGGGAGGATAAGTGACTTGCTCAGGGTCACACAGTATACAAGTGTTGGTTGTAGGAATCAAACCCAGGTCTGCTGGATACAAGCTCATTCCTCTAACCTCTAGACTATAGCACCAGCCTAATGGCATAACTTGCAGATTTACCACCTTGGCAGCTGAACCTGTCAAATCTCAGAAGCTAAGAAGGGCTGAGCTTGGTCTGTAGTTGAAGGGAAGACCTCCAATGAATACCGGATGCTGCAGAAAGTGGTGCTGGTGGCTGTACAACAGGGACTCTCCTCTTGGTTGTATTTTAAGAACCCATACCAATGGCCTGGCACAGTGTTAAGAAGACACCTTTCAGTCATGGGTGCTGTCTTTTCTGGTGAGATGTTAAACCAATGCTCCACATCTGCCTGTTGTCGTGGGTGTTCAGGTTGACGTGAATAGATCCCATGGAATTTCCCAAAAAGAGTAATAGGAATTTTTTAGTGTATTACTTTTTGTGCTCCCCTGCTGTGTAAAAACAGTTTGGCCAGGATCGAGGACATTGGATGCACAATGCAAGGAGGCAGCTGTATGTGAAATAAAAGGTGCAGCTGTTCTCCTCACTGACTGGCCAGAAACATTCCCTTGCCATATAATAGGTCAACATGCTTACCTTGAAATTGATGTGCGGCCGAATTGACAGCTGGGCATAATATGCTCAGACCGGGCATAATAACATTGTGTTTGCATCTGGGTTCAGAGAGCAGGAGCGCTGTTGCTTAGTGTGCCACACAGACACCATGATAAAACTAAACAAGTTCTGGTGTGGCATTGAGCCGCTTGCCTTCAGAAATACATGCTAATATGAATCTCATCTGTACAGCCAAAAAGTAACCCCAAAGGAAGAGATTTTTAAAAATGGCTAGTGGTGGTTGGCCTAGTGGTGCTGTGGGTTGAGGTGCTGGATGCCACACCTCGTGCCACACCGGCGACCTGGGTTTGCGAATGGACTTGGGTTGCTCGGGGGTTGGCAGGGGTGAGGAATGATCGAGCATCCGTAGACAGCTCTCCTTCCTCAGGGAGGGGGGACAGTGCTGGACGCTGTAGACTGACACCCAGCAGTGGCTGGGTGTCAGCACAGGTGCGCCACCAGAATGGGGTGGGACCCACATCCTGGGCATGAGGCTGGCTCCACAGAGGTGGAGCCCAGCCATTCGCCCATAGCCCATTGCACATTCATGGGCCCGGCGAGAAACTGTTGGAAAACAGAGCTGGCAGACTCCATAATGGCCCGGCTGCACCCGCACCACCCCCATGGAATCTGGATGCTGGCCTTCTGAAGGACAGAAAAAAGTCAATGATCCTCTCCCCTGCCCTGTCACGGGGGGCAACTCATGGGGGATCTAGTGGGAGGGACTGGTGCGGGATGCCGGGGCTGGAGAAGTAAGCCCCTCCGAGAGAGGAGCCAGAACTGCCTATAGCTCTGCAGGAGGAGGATAAACTGCAAATTTAAACAAGCATTTGTCAATGCTGAATGTTCGCTTGCCGGTATTGGTATTGGTACTGCAGGAGTTAGAGAGCTGCATAATAGGAATAGCAGTGAAGTATTGAACTAATGCCAACCCCCACCCCACCTTGCGGAGACTGACAGGCATTGGGGGGGTGGCTTTGGGTCATTGGGCATAAAGCTCATACCATTCCACCTCACCCCACCCCACCCCACTCTGCAGACACAGACTGGTGTCACGGTGTGCCTTGGGGTCTTTGGCCCTTATGCTCACCCCATTCCATAAGGAAATAAGCTGAGATGGGTGCAGTATAGGAGAATGGAGTGAATGTTAAGGCCAACAACCCCAAGGCACACCGCAATACCTGTCACTGGCTGCAGGGTGGGGGTGAGGGTGCAATGGCATGAGCATTATGGCCGACGACCCCAAGTCTCACCCCCGATGCCTGTCAGTCTCTCCAGGGTGGGGTGTTACAGTTGAAAACCCTAATGCCCCGGGCGTTTGTTGGTATTTTCACTACAAAGTTCAACATGGGCTTTTTGGGACCCCACCTCATGAACAGTGGCACTATCATTTTGTTACTCAATCCTCAAAGGTGATTTCACACAGCGACTACGCCATTCGGCACTACAGGTGTGAAAACACATCTCAGGTAGGATGTGAAAAATGACAGCTGTACTGTTCATGAGGAGGTGTGAAAAAATGGCAATGTTGAAAATCTGGAGTGAAAATATGAAAAACTGGAGACATTACGAGCATGCGTAGAAACTACGTAACGTACGTGCGTAACAGTCATTTTTTAGAAATTTTTCACCAATTTTTCAACATGGCCTTTTAGGATGTCCCCTCATGAACAGTGGCACTGTGATTTAATTAATCTGTCACAAAAGCTGATTTTGCACAGTGAATGCGCCATTCTGTGCCACAGGTGCGAAAACACATTTTGGGCAGGATGCAAAAAATGACAGCTGTACTGTTCATAAGGAGGGTGTGAAAAAATGGTGATGTTGGAAATTTGTATTGAAAATATTAAAAACTGTCAAAGTTACAAGCGTACATAGAAACTGCACAACACACGCTCGTAACACAGTAATTTTTTGAATTTTTTTTCACCAAATTTGCAACATGGCCTTTTTGGGACCTCTCCTCATGAACAGTGGCACTGTCGTTCCGTTAATCAGTCCTGAAAGGTGATTCCGCACAGCGACCACAAAATCACGTTTTGGGACTGAGAAATGAAATGACAATTCAAGCATTCACGAGGTGGGGTCCCAAGAACCCCATGTTGAAAATTTGGGGCCAAAACTCAAAAAAATGGCTAAGAAGTCAACTTAAGTTGAACCTCCCCCCCCCCATTGACTGCTATTATGAAGCTAACCTGCATTTGTTCAGTTCCCGGTCAGCTTTTGAAGAGTGCAGATGAGTTCTAGGTCCACAGAAGTTCTCAGTCCACAGATGATCCCAGCATCAGACCTCCACAGGTAAATATGGGGTGAAGGGGGTGCGGGGACGTGGGGTGCACAGAGGGAGGGTACAGATGGGGGAGGGGGCCTGAGGAGACATCAAGGGACTGTTTCCTTTTTTTCAGGTTTAAAAAAAACACAGCAAGGGTTGGTTTTCTTCATTTACAGGATAAAAAAAAAAGTTTGGCACACTGGGGTGGGCTCCCAGTGTGCCACAATAGTGGTGGGAAGGGAGGGATGCTGACTCAGGAATTGGGAACCCCGATGTCGGCAAGGGGTGTTTATGTGTTGGGCATGCATCCAACACTGGTAGTGGGCATCCCAGTGTCTGAAAAGAAAGGGGAAATTGTTTAACCAGGAAAGACACACTAAGGGGGGGGGTGTGCTGACACGGGGATTGGTCACCCCATATCGGCTTGGGGGACTGTGTGGCCAGAGGCAGGAGCCATCATATTTCAGCACACTGGGGTGGGCTCCCAGTGTGCCACTTAATGAGGGGGATATGTTGACACAGGATTGGGCACCCCGATGACGGCTTTCACTGGGAGTGTGTGGCCAGCGGCAGGAGCTGCTAATTTAAATATTGAAATGTTTCACCAGGAAGAGCAGCACTAGGCCAGGGGCACAGGGCAGCAGCCGACAAGAAGGAAACTGCGTCCATGCGCATTACTGTGCACTGTAATGTGCATGTGCAGAGAGTCTTGTCGGCTGCTTCTGTGTTCCTGGTTGTGAGGGGGGGAAGGTGTCGGTGCAATCAAGAATGATGAAACTGATTGGAGCAGCAGATTTCTTTCAAATCCTGCGCTTTCTCTGAAACTGCCATCATTAGCAGCATTTCTGTTGATTGGTAGCCGATGGACGTGCCCATGAAAGCATCCGCTACTTTGGCCACACAGTGCCACACCTCTGCAATGCTCTTCTAACCTCAATATGTTTCTTGTGCGCTGTATGCGCAAGCAAACATAAAAAACGGCTCGTGGCAGCTATATCAATTTATCCATGAGCCATTGTTTACAAAACTACTAATTAAAGCAGTTTAAAAAATATCGAGGTAATTAAAAATATGCTGATGATGAATCTAAGGGTGTCAGAAAGAAATAATTTCCAAAAAATTATGTGATGAAAATGTTGGCAACTAACAAATACGCTGCTTAAAGTTAATATGAGACATTTTAGAACTTGTATCAACAAGCACAAGGGTTCCATAAATTTCAAATAGTGGCATTTTTCATATATTAAGCAAGCAGTAACAGACAACAAGGTGTGCATTAAAGCAGTTTAATACCCAGTCATGTGACATGTTTCAGCCAATCATGTTTGTGGATTTTCCATTACAATTTTATTAATGAATAGAAACATTCCAGAAAGCTGACTGGTCTAGAGGTTCTCCTATCCATGATGTTCTCAGTGCAACATCATGGTCTGAAACCAAAGAAAACCCTACATTAAAGAGATCCATCAAGATAACAGTTTACAGCCCCTGCACCTGCCATGTTGTTGGCTTACCTTCACAGCATACTGGTAGTATAATTACAGCAACAATTAATCCAGTCATTAAAACGCAATATCACTCGTAAATTTAATTAACAGGGTCCCAAGGACTTCCTGGTTCTAAGTGCCGCTCACGTTCCACCCCAGTGCTCACTGACATGATGACGAGATGCCAGGGAGAGCACGGGGGTGTGCCCCATTACAGTCAATGGGCGGCGGCTTTCAGATAGTTTTTAAATATTATAATGGGCACTTAAAAATGAAACGTGGGCATCGGTCAACTAACAAGGGCCTTGTTAGTTGACCGGTTCCTACATTTCATTACATTTCCTACATTTCATTACATGGCGGGTGCAGGGGCTGAGACTGGTGGGGCTCTTTAAAGACTAACAATTGCAGTGACTTGAGAAAATTCCCCAAACCACCCACAGGTGCCTTACCTGTTTTGGGATTTAATGGTCCATATGTTGAATTTTTCTGTGGTCTATGTTTGTGGAAAGGATCATAATTCATGGCTCAGAGGAGCTAGCCACCAGATCCTTTCCCCTTCCTGGTCCCCATTTGTAAAAGCTCTGTCCCTGTGCACTTACATTTTGCAGTGCGGTAATTTGTAGATCATTGGGGCATGCTCCATTGATATTAATGGGGTGAGTTTAAAATTACTTTTTTTATATGTTTAAGAGATCCAGTATGTTCAAATCCAAAGCCACCGACCAATGAACAAGGCTCTTGTTAGTTGAGCGGCAGCTTTGCTTTCACCCCATGGACCTCTAAAACAACAAAAAAAGTTATTTTAAACCCAACTCTTGATATCAAAGGATTGTGTCCACGCACTCTAAAAACTGCCATATCACAAAAGGTAAGAGTGAGAGTGGCACAGGGCAGAGCTTTTACAATTTGGGACAAGGAAGGGGAAGGGATGTCGTGGCTGGCTCTCCCAAGCCATGAATAATGATCTCTTCCTCTTACAGTCCACAGAAAAAAATTGAAATATGGACTTTATGTCTAAAGCAGGTATGGCACCAGTAGAGTGCTCGATACCAAAACACCCAAACTGGTGCTCTTTAAAGTCTGTTTCTGTTCTACAGGATTCATTTTCTGATCACTATAAGGTACTCCAGGGTATGTGTTATGCTGGTTAATGCTACGTCTGGGGTAGTTAATGGCACTTGGCTGCTTTTGAGCCTCGCAATGCTCCCAAGGTGTGACGTTATCGCAGCATAACACACACCGTAATCCCTCGATAACCCACACCCTGCCATGCCTTACTTAAGCAATAAGGCACTCCAGGGTGTGGGTTATGCGGGATTAACCCACACCTTGTGTGGTGTGTCACAAGGCGCAGCCGAGTGACTTAACCACACAAGAAGTGGGTAAATCCCCAAATAACTCACACCCTGGAGTGCCTTATTGCGATTATACAATGGACCCATGTGTAAAATAAATTTTAAATGCGTTCAAGTATGTTTTTATGTTGGCTTGCGCGCATGCACAAGCAACATCTTGCACTAATGTGGGTCTTGGGGGCGCGGCTGCTGTTGGGCGAATGCAGGGCACGCATCAGTAGGTGCGTCCCTCATTCCTCAATCAGCCTGCATGCCACTGCCACACCATGCATGCATAATGGGGTGAGCACATCAAAGCAAAGGTGGAAAAAATCCAACAAATGCCTGTTTTACGAGCGTGCGTTGCGCAGTTGCTACGCAAGCTCGTAACTTCGTGCATTCACAATATTTTAACGCCGGATTTTCAGCATTGGCATTTTTGTGCACCTCCTTATGAACAGTACAGCTGTCATTTTCCACATCCTGCCCGAAATGTGTTTCCGCACTTCCGGCGCACAATTGCACAGTTGCTGTGGGAAATCAGCGTTTGGGCCAGATTATGAAAATGACAGTGACACAGTTCATGAGCAGAACTTCTAGAATGCCTATGTTGAAAATTTGGAGCTGATACTCCATAAAAAGACTGTGTTACGAGCGTGCATTGGCAGATTGCACGCATGCTCGTACCGTCATGCATTTGTGATATTTTCAGTCTGGATTTTCACCATTGCCATTTTTCCACACCTCTTGATGAACAGTACAGCCGTCACTTCACATATCCTGCCCAAAATGTGTTTCCGCACTTCCGCGCAGAATAGCGTGGTCGCTGTGCGAAATCACTTCTTGGGACACTTTGAGGAAATGACAGTGACACTGTACATGAGCAGAGGTGCTAAAATGCCTATGTTGAAAATTTGGTGCCAAACGCCCATAAACTGGCAGTGCTGCAAGCGTGCCTTGCATATTTCCCACGCACTTCGGGTAACCTTAAATTCCGTATATTTGTATGCCACATTTTCAGCACTGGCATTTTATTACACCTCCTTATGAACTGTGCAGCTGTCATTTTTCACATCCTGCCCAGTATGTTTTCCCGCACTGCACTAACAAACACCCACAGGGACACCCTAATGCCTCTCACTTTCTGCAGGGTGGGGGTGGGTTGGCATCAGTTCAATACTTGACTGCCATTCCTATGCTGCATCTCTCTAACTCCTGCACTGCCAATGGCAGCAAGACAACATTTGGCATTGACAAATGCTTGTTTATAAATGCCATTTCTCAGCCGTGGGTTATTACAGGATATACCGCGGTCATGTGATGTGTTTTGACCAATGAGGTTACAGGATTTTCATACCCCATTGTATTAGCAGTGTCAGTGGCTCAGTAGGTAGCACACTCGCCTCTGAGGCCGGGAGATCAGAGGGCTGTGGGTTCAGTTCTCACATCTGGCACTTGGGTTAATATCCCAGTACTGACACTGTAGTGCAGCATGAGAGGGGTACTGCACTTCTGAGGTGCCTTCTTTCGGATGAGACGTTAAACCGAGGTCCCATCTGCTTGGATTGGTGGTAGTTCAGGTGGATGTTAAAGATCCCATTGCACTTATCGAAAAGAGTAGGGGAATTTCCCCGATGTCCTGGCCAAATTTCCCTCATTCACTAAAAAAAAATTACCACCAACAGCTTAATCTAATTCAATGTCAGTTGGCATTCATCTGTATCCCCTTCCCCTGGGTCATGCCTGAAAATAGGCAGGATTTGTCTAGTGCACTTACCCGGTCAACAAAAACTAAATAAAAATAAAATAATGCTTAATAAATACATTCCATAATAGTGTTCTCATGGTTAAAAAGCTGGTCTTGTGTGCTTTCTTAGGGTATGAAAAGGTGAATCATTCAGGCATCCTAAGAATGTTGGTAAGATTAGTCTGAGAGCCAGAGGAGTGCTGTCAGGTGACACATAAATATGTTATGGATCACAGGAGGCCCACGTTTTTTTAAAACTTAAACATGTTTTTCTAAACAGCACTCTGAACCTTTCTGTTTCTGGGGCAGTGCATTTGAGACACCCTTCAGAATAAAAGTGTCCTGAGCAGGTGAACAGAGCACTCCAATAGAAACATTCCCTTGATCTTGATCTGTAATAATCTATATTACAGACATCCGGTTAGCAGTCTGCAGTTTAGGGGAACTGGAAGAGCAATCAGTGACCTGGTGGGAGGTGGCTGGGATTTTTAACTCCCCAAAAGAGAAAGCCTTCGGATAGTCAGATTGACGGATGACCCTTTGGGACTAAATGAAGATTGAGTTACCACACTTTCCCATTATGGGATATCAGTGTGTGTTATGAGTTACAAGGCACTGCCAAGTGCCTTCAACCACTCGAGACATGATGTTAACCAGCATAACACATGCTCTGGAGTGCATTATTGTAATTATAAAATAGATCCTGTAAAATAAAAAAAAAGGCTTTCTATGTTAGTGTTTCTTTGATTAATTTCAGACTGTGACTCACTGAGGTAATATCAGGACTGGCACTGCTTCTGGACCAATCAGCCTTCAGGATTTGTTTCTATCATTTCATTTTTGTTTTGGTTATTCTTTTTCCTCCAGCCTTCAAGCCCTCCCGTTCAGCACTCAGCCACCTCCAATCCCCGTTACTGCCTCTCCTTATCAGGCATTTACCACCGTGGCTTGCCTCCTCCTTGGAGGGCTAGTCAGGTCTGCCCCAAACCCCTCCAAGGTCCAAACCTAGTGTCCTGACAGACTGGTGGACAAGGTGGTGCAAGAGAGTGTATTTTCTGTTTGTCTCCCTCGTCTTTGGGATGTCCACGGTGAATGTTCAAGGCTGCTTGCACCTGACCGTGCCACATGCAGAAACAGCTGACATCCCTTCACCACCTGCTACTCTGCCTGCTGTGCCACCTGAGGTCACCCCGGTCATGCCCAAGGGGCAGAGTCAGTTGCCCTCCATCCCTGGAGGAGGTGGGCATCCTCTGGGAAGGTCAAGCATCTTCTCCAGGCTGGCCGCCTGAATGACCTTGGCTTGTTCCTGACCCTGGCTGGCCCATGATCACAAGCTGCAAGGCAGCTGCTGTTCCGCTGATGTGCCAGCTATGGCTTTCAGTACTTAAAGATATCGACAATGTTGGACTAAGATTTCTACATACGCCAGATAATTGATGTCATTAATTATTCTATATCATGTGTGGTAAAGATGTGGTATATCAGCCATCTTGGTAGTGTCATGTAAGAAAATGAGCAGCTAAAAAGATTTAGCATAAAGTATGCATATAGACGTGTCGTCCTATGACATTCCAAAGAGGGTGTATCAACTTAGTCATGGGAAAATGCAAACAATAATTGTAATACAGTCTGCCCTGAAGAAAACTACATGCTGTCACATTGGCAAACATGTGCAGGTATTGTCTGAAGAAAGAATAAATGTTGAAATTCATTAATCATTTTACGGACTATTTTATTTTCTCTGCTTTGTTTAGTTTGACTAGTCCTTGGTTTGCTCATACATTCAAACGCCTGTGAAAGCAGTACAGTATCTCTTTTCATTTAATACAGTCAAGCTCGGCCTGGCCTGTAGGGGAATGGGGAAAACCCCAGTGGGTGCCAGGCTAAGTGGATCCCCTCTGAGTAGCTAGGCCCCTTTTTTGGGAACCCATGTTCAGAGTCTGAAGTGAAAGTGACCGAAAACCTGGCCTGGAAGCAGCTGTGTCTGTGGGTTTTTAGTGCATGTGACGTCCACAGCTACAGTATATGATTCCAAGTAGATGTTTAGCAATGCCATAGTGGATGTGATGGCATCAGAGTCACTTCAAGAAGGTCAGCCAGATACTGAGCTGCAGGCATATTAGACGTGGACAGGGCTGGACGTATTTTTGCTATGCTGCTGCAGGTTTCAAGTGGGCTCGAAAGACAACTTCCAGCAGAGGGCATGAATGGCCAACCAGCTTTAACTTGAAGGCAGGTCTGCCTCCAAGGCAGCCCAAACATTTCCAGCTTCTCATTCTGTTGCTCAGCACCTGGCAAGACATCCCCTGCCTTCAAGGCAGGTGTTGCCCCCCTACCACGCAGGCCCTCCCTCCAAGGCAGGAATCCCCCCCCCATCAGACTGGCTCTGCCTCCAAGGCAGGCATTCCCCTACTCAGACAGGTTGCGTCTCCAATGTGTTGTCCCTAGACAGAGACAGTCCCTGCCTCCGAGGCAGGGATTCCCACCAATCAGCTAGGCACCATCTCCAATGTGTTGCCCCTAGACAGCGCAACCCCTGCCTCGGAGGCAGGTCTTCCCACCACTCAGACAGGCTGTATGTTGGAGGCAGTTCTAGGCAAAGACAGACTACCTCAGAGGTAGACATTGCTCCTGCTTGACCAGTCCCTTTGTCTAAGGATAGCATTGCCCTTACACTAGGAGAGCCTGTCAGAGTGGATGGAAAGTCTGCCTTGGAAGCAGAGCCTGTCTGTTAAAAGCCACACCTGCTCAGAGGCAGGGGCTGTCTCTGTTTAGTGGTAATGCCTGCCTTGGAGGTGGGACATGCCTCGATAGGGTCAATTGCCTGCCTTGGAGTCTGATTTTGTTTCTAACAATACCAAAAGTATGGTGCACAAAAAAATCAATCAAGCAGATACTGAAGTCACAATGCTGGAAGTGCCGTTTTTTTGGGAGTCGTTACAAAAAGGATCCACACAAACACTGGTGCTTCGAATCACTGATTTTTCAGATTCCACTTTTCCCCATTTCGAGTCTGCTTTAGCATTTTTTATTAACTGCTGTAATGTATGAATCTCATACAGCGAATTGCATGTTATGTTCAAATATGTGCTGTGTCTTTAAATGCATGCATTAGCTCTTTTGGAGGACTGAAATAGGTACTCCACCTGTGTCTGGGGTCAAAAGGAACAGATAAGAAGTTTTGTACCAGGACGTAGTTGGAAGGCAATGTTGCTGATGTACTGTGGAGTGAAGGGCAGAGAATATCGTTTAGCTTCGATCATGTTACTGTTGAGTTCTGAGTTTTATTGTGGGGGGATAATCTCTGAGGCACTCCACCTTCCTTACACATGGGTTGTGTCCACCTGATAGGTTGCTTGATGCACATGTAACTTCAAAGAAGTCTGAGCCCCTTTCTTTGTGGCACAGCCCTTTCCTCATCAGTTCTCAATGTGCATCAAGAAAGGTTGCTGCACTCAACAGCTCCTACAAAGCCAACCATTCCAGCACTAAAAGAGAGGTAAGAATCTACTCTACTACAAAAAAATGTCAGAACAGGAATATTGAGTTTTATTATCGCATTCAGTTGAAGATATTTCAATTATAACACTTTAAGTTTCCTTAACTACACTGTAGTTATAAAGTAACTGCATTGCAGCTGCAATGAAGTTACATACAACAAAAATGTAACTACAGTGTAATTACCCTTGTTGCATATAATTAACATAGAACTGTAGAATCTGTTGGCAGATAAGGGCCACCTGGCCCGCCCAATCGGCTCATTTTTTCTACCTTCATTTTTGCCACAGACCCTACTTGAGCTATGGCACTGTCTCCTCACCCCCTTCCTTACCCTATGATTCCCTTGTGCCTATCCCAGGCTTTTTTGAACCTCACCACTGTTTTCACCCCCACTACCTCCTCTAGAAGGCTGTTCCAGAAATCCACCACCCTTTCTGTGAAGAAGTACTTCCTCACATCTCTACTGAATCTACTCTCTCCAGCTTCATGGCATGTCCCCCTTGTTCTAGAGCACCTTTTTTTCTGAAAAACACCCCCCCTGTACTTTATTAACTCCCATGAGGGATTTAAAGGTCTCTATCATATCCCCCCCTCCTCCAGGGTGTACATATTGATCTCCCTTAGCCTCTCCTCACAGGGCTTGTGACACAGACCCTGCACCATTTTGGTAGCCCTTTTCTGGACCACCTCCACCCTGTCCATGTCCTTCCTGAGACGTGATCTCCAGAACTGGACACAGCACTTAGGGTGGGGTCTTACCAGCAATCCATATAGGGGCAACACCACCTCCCTCTTCCTGGTGGTAACGATTATCTGCCCTGCAGTTACATTGAAACTGACACTTAAAGTGTAACCTTTTTAATATTTTGAAATTATTTAAGAACTCCATTAAATGAGGCAACCAGGTGAATCAGCACACATAGAAATTGCTCCCTAATCCTATGCCAACCGTGTCCAGTGACATGGTCATAAATGGAACTCTGCCTCAGTCCATTTCTTCTGGTTATAGTAAAATAACTAATAATTTTAAAAAAGATCACCTTGAGCATCTTTCCCATAAAAATGGCATTAACACAAGGCTCCTTTTGTGTAATAGCTGTAAAAAAGTAGTATGCGTCCTCCAAGGCTACAGCAGTGCATCAGCCACATTACAAGTGAGCTGGACAAAAATTTAAATGTAGTTTCTTTATATAGCTATAACATTAACAGATCCCGTCTGTATTTAGTATTATTATTATAGAACCTTTATTCCTGTATTCATGTAACCTAGCAGCACTTACTATGTAATTCAGGTTATTTCTTTGTATTATGTATTTTTTGTAATTTGCATACTTGCTTTTTTCCTTTTATCATGTAAACTGTCCCTGTGTTCCTTCCCTTCTTGACGTGGAGCCTCTGTAAATAAGCCTCTGGCTTAAAGGTGATGTAATTCCAATATTTTAATAAATAAATAAATTCTATGGAACTTGTAAGTTTTCTGAAAGTAATAAAATTGTATAAATCCTTATAACTACTGGCCAGCAAATTTTTGTATTGAGAGAGCCAGTTGATATTTGCCGTAATAACCCGCAGGTTATCATGGCATTCATGCGCTGTGCTAATCCAAAACGTCCGGCTCTCTCATTGGCTCGCGTTTTCTAGCTGGGTGGTCTGAACACTTCCAAAAGCATGGTGAATCCATCTTTCCATTACCGAGGAGCTGCCACAGACAGAGCCGCAACAAACACACTCATCTCTCGTCTTCCAGTAATTGTCTGCCACATATCACTCTATCTTGTTGATCCTACCTAACACTGTAAAGAAACAAGCATTTGTCAATGCCGAATGTTGATTGTGTTGGTCTGTTGAGCTCTCTCGCTACCCCTCTGGCACTTGCTCAGTCTGTTTCTCCTGATGCTGCAAGCTGCTCTTTTGTACTGGGCTCCTGCCTGCATTGGCAGCTTTTTCTGCCCACTAAGAAATCCACAGCAGTCACGATAGAGCTCCATTCAGCTCGATTACTCCCTCTGTCTCACTCGCTCATTGTGTTTCTCCTGGTGCTGCAGGCCCTCCCTTTTGTACTGGGCTTCTGCCTGTGTTGGCACCTTTTTCTGCCCACAAAGAAATCCACAGCTATCCTGACAGAGCTCCATTGAGGTTGCTCACCCACTCTGTCTCACTTACTCACTCATTCTGTTTCTTCTGGCGCTGTAGACTGCCCTTTTGTACTGGGCTTCTGCCTCTGTTGGTGCCTTTTTCTGCCCACAAAGAAATCTGCAGCAGTCTCGACAAAGTTCGGTTGAGTTCTCTCACTCCCCTTCTCTCACTCGCTCATTCCGTTTCTGCCGGTGCTGCAGGCTGCCCTTTTCTACTGGGCTCCTGCCTGCGTTGCTGCCTTCTTCTGCCCACAAAAAAATTTGCAGCAGTTACAATAGAGCTCCATTGAGCTAGCTCACTCCCCCCTCTCTCACTCACTCATTCTGGTTTTCCCGCCACTGCAGGCTGCCCTTTTGTACTGGGGCCCTGCATGCATTGCTGCCTTTTTTTGCCCACAAACAAATCTGCAGCAGTCCCAACAGAGCTCCGTTGAGCTCACTCACTCCCCCTCCCTCACTCGCTCATTCTGTCTCTCCCACCGCTGCAGGCTGTCCTTTTGTACTGGGCTCCTGCCTGTGTTTGGCAGCTTTTTCTGGCCACAAAGAAATCTGAAGCAGTCTCAACACAGCTCCGTTGAGCTTGCTCACTCCCCCTCTCTCACTCACTCATTCTGTTTCTGCCGGAGCTGCAAGCTGGCCTTTTGTACTGGGCTCCTGCCTGCGATGCCACCTTTTTCTGCCCACAAAGAAATCCGCAGCAGTCACAATAGAGCTCCGTTGAGCTCGCTCACTATTGCTCTGTCACTTGCTAGTTCTGTGTCTCTTGGTGTTGCAGGCTGCGCTTTTGTATGGGGCTCCTGGCTGCGTTGGCACCTTTGTCTGTCCACAAAGAAATCCGCAGCTGTCCCGACAGAGCTCCATTGAGTTCGCTCAGTCTCTCTCTCTCTCTCTCTCATGTGCTCATTCTGTTTGTCTTGGTGTTGCAAGCTGCCCTTTTGTATAGGGCTGCTGCCTGTATTGGCACCTTTTTCTGCCCACAGAGAAATCCCAGCAGTCCTGATAGAGCTCCATTGAGCTCACTCAGTCCCCCGTCTCACTCACTGCATTGTTTCTCCCACCGCTGCAGGCTGGCCTTTGTACTGGGCCCCTGCCTGCATTGATGCCTTTTCTGCCCACAAAGAAATCTGCAGCAGTCCTGACAGCGCCCAGTGAGTTCGCTCACTCCCCCTCCCTCCCTCGCCTCTTCGTTCTGTTTCTCCCAATGCTGCAGGCTGCCCTTTTGTACTGGGCTCTTGCACTGGGCCCTTTTTCTGCCCACAAACAAATCTGCAGCAGTCCCGACAGAGCTCAATTGAACTCGGTCAACCCCCCCCACTCACTCGATCTTAATCTGTCCCAAACACTGATTTCCCACAGCGACTGTGCTATTCTCCGGCAGGAATGCAAAAACACATTTTAGCCAGGATGTGAAAAAATGACAGCTGTACTGTTCATAAGGAGGTGTGAAAAAATGCCACTGTTGAAAATCTGGCGTGAAAATATCACAAATTTGCGAAGTTACAAGGGTGCGTGGAAACTGTTCAACGCACGCTTGTAACACAATCATGTCATGAAGTTTCATCATCAAATTTTCAACATAGGGATTTTAGGACCTCTGCTCATGAACAGTGCCACTGTCATATTCTTAATCTGTCCTGAACACTGATTTCCCAAAGCGACCGCGTTATTCTGCGCTGGAACTATGAAAACAATTTCGGTCAGGATGTGAAAAATGACAGCTGTACTGCTCATAAGGAGGTGTGAAAAAATGCCACTGTTGAAAATCTGGCGTGGCAATATTACAAATCTGCGAAGTTACAAGGGTGCGTGGAAAGTGCACAACGCACACTTGTAACACAGTCATTTGATGGGCTATCATCACTAAATTTTCAACATAGGCATTTTTGGACCTCTGCTTATGAACAGTATCACTGTCATTTTCTTAATCTGTCCCGACCAGTGATTTCCCACAGCGACCGCCCTATTCTGCACCAGAAGTGCGAAAACACATTTCAGCCAGGATGAGAAAAATAACAGCTGTACTGTTCATAAGTAGGTGTGGGAAAATGGCAATGTTGAAAATCTGGAGTGAAAATATTACAAATTTGCGAAGTTACGAGTGTGCGTGCAAACTGTGCAATGCATGCTCGTAACACAGTCATTTTATGGAGTATCATCACCAAATTTTCAATATAGGCATTTTAGGACCTCTACTCATGAACAGTGTAACTGTCATTTTCTTAATCTGACCTGAACACTAATTTCCTACAGCGACCGTGCTATTCTGTGCTGGAAGAGCGAAATCACATTTTGGCCAGGATATGAACAATGACAGCTATACTGTTCACCAGGAGGTGTGAAAAAATGACAATGTTGAAAATCTGGTGTGAAAATATTGCAAATTCATGAAGTTATGAGTGTGTGTAGCAACTTTGCAAGCATGCTCGTAAAACAGTCATTTTGAATTTTTCCACCAAATTTGCAACATAGGCTTTTGAGAACCCACCTTATGAACACTGGCACTGTCATTTCATTAATCAGCCCCAAAGGTGATTCTGCGCAGTGACCACGAAATCACCTTTTGGGGCAGATTAACGCCATGACAGTTCCAGAATTCATGAGGAGGGGTCCCAAAAACCCCATGCTGAAAATTTGGTGCCAAAATTCCAAAAAATGACTGAGATATGCATTAAAGTTGGAAAAAAACATTTATTCCATTATACAGCTTACTGGCATGTCCTCAGTTTGCGGTCGGCTTTGAAGAGTGCAGACGTGTTCCCAGTCCACTGAAGATCGTCGCGCTGAACTCTGGAGGTAAGAATGGGGTGAGGGGTGGGAGGCAGGATGCACAGTGGGTGGGTGCAGGTTGTGGGGGGCAGGGAGACCACTAAGGACAGTTTCTTTTTACAGGTTAAAAATAACCAAAAGACATCACGGGACCGTTTTTTATTTTACAGGGGCATGTGGCACACTGGGATGGGCTCCCTGTGTACCACTGGAGTCTTTCTTTGGGGGGGTAAGCTGTAGCTGACAGGGGATTAGGCACCCCCTTCGGCACACAACAAAAAGGGGGGGTGACATTATGCCGACAGGGATTGGGCACCCCGTCGGCAGATAATATGAGCGGGGGAGGGAGGTTTACATAATGCCGCCAGGGAGTGGGTTCCCTCATCAGCAACATACACATTGGAGCACTGAAGCCAATGGGCCCCCATTGGCAAATAAACACAGTGGGGGGAGGGGTTAATATTGTCTATGAACACAGTGGCAAACCGCTGCCATGTTCACAAACAATATCAGTGTGTGAAGATCCCGCCCTGCAATGACAGGTCGCATGACGAGGCAGCCCCTGATTGCAGCGGCTGATTTTTTACAAGTTGGTGGCACGCTGGCTGAACTAGTGTCAGCAGCAGCATGTCACGGCATTGGGGGACACTGGACAAGCCTTTAAAAGCTGTGGGGGTATTGGCCACAACAGTGCCATGCCTCCACAACCTGCTTGTGGAGAAAGCTGCCTCAATATGTTTCTTGCGCATGTGCGCAATCAACATAAAAATAAATTATCTGGTTAATCCTGCAGTTCGTCTCCTTCCGACATGGGTTGGCATGTGCGAGGGGTAGTAAAGGTCCCTGAGATGACTGGCGTGATACCCAGTGGAGACAGTAAATTAAAAAAAAAAAATAGCAAAAACAAAATGCCCATTCTAGAAAGGGTGGGACAGGGAGAGACAGACTAAGTGTGTGTGTGTATATGACAGAACTCAGGCTGTAAAAAAATGCTGATCAGCAATTATAAAAAATAAAAGATGAGGAATTGTGTGAAAAACTCAAATTTAATGTAAACCCTCAGTGTGGGATGCTGTAATAAACCCTTCGGGCTTCGCCCTCTGGGTTTATGTAGCATCCCACACCTCAGGCGTACATTAAATTCTCGTATCACACACTTCCCCATCCTTTAGTCTCTATATCCTCACCATTTGGTTCTACCTCTTTCCCCCCCCTTGCCCTCAACACTGACTGGTGAGCTCCATGTCTGTGCATGCCCTCCAGCCATGGAAGCAGGTGAGCGACTGACTGACTCCACAGGTAACACCAGTGCAACGGGGGTTGCGTGACCTGCACCCTCCAGAAATGTTTACTCTTGTCTGCTCTGATCTGTCCAAGATAGTTTCTGACACAAAGCACAAAGTCCTTAAGAAATCTGTCATCTCCCCACACCTGTAAAGTTGGCACTGAAGTAATTGTACAGAACCCGATCTACAACAACCCTCATAAATCACAAAGCAGGGCATTCGGGTTACTTGTAGGATGAAAGGAGCAGCGCTGTGAGGCATGATTAGATCACCCTTACCTGTACAGTCTTGACAGGAAACAGTTGATGAAAGTGTACACAGAGGGCTTAACTGGGGGATGCTGAGGTCAGCTGCAGTTTCTACTTCAAACACAGCTGCACCACTACTCTCCTTCACAGTCGAATGCATGGCTCCTAGATCTACAGAGATTCCAGTCTTTTGCAGGAAAATGGGTCTGTCTACACTGAAGCTGTCCCCATAAACTTGCATTACTTATACAGGAAAACAGAGCAATTCAGGTTCCATTGGAAATAATGTAATTTACAGGAAAGTACAGGAAATGCCACCTTAATCTGCAGAGAAAATGGCAAAGTGATCTGGGAGCCCCGGAACTGGTCACTCTGGATTGGCAGGCAGGTTCATGCAGTTTGCACAGTACAGTATGCACACCAGCCAGAGCTGCGCAAAATGTGCACATGCCGCTTTACGCAGTTTTCATGGAATGCTCCCAGTCTTCATGACGTTTCAAGCACTTCATGTCACTAAACTCCATTTTAAAAGTGTGACTTTTTTGGGCTAAAAAAAAAGAACGGTTTCCAAATTCTACTATATAAGGCAAGGCAAGGCAAGGCAACTTTTATTTCTTCGGCGCCCAGTCCCGGAGGCTCTGGGTGTCATACAAATACAAGCATAAAGTGGGACAGCAAAACAATAGAATAATACAAAATTAAAAATTAAAATCAAAGAGTAGAAAAGACAGCAGGCTACACAGTACATCATTGTGAAATAGGAGTTAAAATAGCAGGAACAAAACAGCAGGCCGCAAATAAAAGCAGGTATTGCTAACTCCTAGTTACTTATATCAGGTGCTAGAACCATTAAAGATCTATGTCTGGGAATGCTAAAGCATACAGGTGGGTCTTGAAAACCTCGACTGAAGGGGCCTCTCTGGCAGTTGGTGGTAGTGAGTTCCACAGGATGGGGCCAGCGACACTGAACGCTCTATCGCTGGTGTTTTTTAGCCTCGTCCCAGGAACCACAAGTAGGCCCCTAGAGGAGAAGCAAAGGGAGCGGACAGAAGCAGCAGGTGTAAGGAGGTCAGACAGGTAGCCAGGGCCTATTCCATGTAGGGCCTTAAAGGTGAGCAAGCCCACCTTAAAGAGGACCCTCCACCTGACCGGTAGCCAGTGCAATTCGTGCAACACTGGGGTAACATGACTGAACTTATAAAGTCTAGTCAGTAGCCTGGCAGCAGCATTTTGCACCAGTTGTAGCTGGCAGAGGGTGCCTCCAGAGACCCTAAAACAGAGTGCACTACAGTAGTCAAGCCTGGACATCACAAAGGCATGTACCAGGGTAGGGAGGTCCTCAGGCAGAACTAGGGGGTTGATTGTAGTGATATTCCTCAGATGATAAAAGCTGCTTTTGATGATGGACGACACCTGGGGTTCAAATGTCAGTCCATCATCGAGGAATACACCCAGATCACGCACCCTAGAGGAAGCTTTCAATGGTGTAAGACCCAGGAATAAACCTGTTGCCACGCCAGAGGCAATCCTATCATGCCTGTAGTTCAACTCCACTATCAGTACCTCCGTCTTGCCAGGGTTTAGTTGTACCAGTTGGAGGACATCCAGTCGTTAATCTCAGCAGTTAATCTCAGCAAGGCAGTTATTTAGCACATTCACAGTATTTGATGTACCATGGAAAAGGAAAGATACAACTGGGTATCGTCTGTATAGCAGTGAAAACCCACGTTGTATTCCCTACTGAGCTCACCCAGGGGCAGCATGTACATGTCGAACAACACTGTTGACAAGACCGAACCTTAAGGTACTCCGCAGAACAGAAGACTCGAGGAGGAGGAAGAGAGATTTCCCATCACCACCTGTTGCCTCCTGTTTATGAGATAGAATTCAAATCGGCAGATGACAGTGCTAGCAAGTCCACAGTACTCTCTAAGGTGGTCGAGCAACACAGCATGGTCCACCGTGTCAAATGCTGAGGAGAGATTCAGGAGAGTGAGAATTGACCCCTCTCCTCTATCTCTTGCCCTGAGGAGGTCATTGTGCACCCGAACTAACACCATTTTAGTGCTATGCCTCACACAAAATCCGGACTGCAGTGGCTCATAGATATTAGAGGCCTCAAGGTGCTCTTCAAGCCGTTGCGCCAAAATCTTCTCTACAACCTTGCCTAAAAAGGGTAGGTTGGAAATAGGACGGTAATTTGCCAAGATGTCAGGGTCTAGAGATGTTTTTTTCAGGAGTGGTCTCACCAGCACCTCTTTTAAGGAATCTAGGAAGACCCCCTCCGATAAAGAACACCAAGCCAACGGAACTGACACATCCCATCAGGAAGCGTGTCGAGACCGGGTCCACTTCGCAATATGTGTGCTTTAGCTCAGAAGCAACCCTGATGACCTCGGCCACCTCCACTAGTTTAAACTCATTCCAAACAGGTGAAGTACCACTTCGATGTCCGTGGCAACCCCTGTTGGCCGTACTCAGGCTCACTGCCGTAACTCCTTGCCGAATGGAGGACACTCTGTCAGAGAAGAACCGAGCAAAGTCTTCACACAGAGTCAAAAAAGGCTTTTATTGACTGTAGACAGACTGGATGAAACAGCCTGTCCACAGTCTGAAAAAGCATGGTAGGTTGGTTCTTCCTTGCGGCAATCTCCCTAAACAGGAATTCTGCCTTCTTATGGTTGATTGCCCCCTGATACGCACTATAATGAGCACGCAGGGCCAGTTTATCTTTCTCTAGCCTGAACTTCTGTCAGCGGTGTTCTAACTTCCAACCCAGAATCTTCATCACCTTGAGCTCCTCATCAAACCAAGGGGACCTCAAGTGAGAGGATTTGGGTCATACACGGACTGGTGCAAGGGCGTCGAGTGCATCGGATATCGCCTTGTTATAGGCGGCAACTGCATCACTTACGCCCTTTGCACGTGCAGTACCTACACTAGATAGATCAGCTGCTGCCAGAAATCCCTCCGGAGACAAGCCCCTCAAAGGGTGGTAGCTGACCATCTCTACGGGGGAGGGCTCTCGAGGGAAGCCCTGAACAAGAACATCACTGTGCAGTGATCAGACCAACTTACCTGATCAGTCTTGAAGTTACAGACCTCAAGTCCCAATGAGAACACCAGGTCCAACATGTGGCTGCTGTGATGGGTCATGGAAGTAACCTCTTGTGTCAGGCCCAAAGATGACATTGTCTGGAGGAAGTTGGTACCAAGCCTGGAGGGATCCTCATCGGCCCAGACACTGAAGTCCCCCAATACTATGCATCTGGGGACCCCCAACACCTTGCCGATGACAAAGTCAGCCACCTCCTGCAGGAAGTCTCCCGCTACCCCAGGGGGCGGTAAATCAGGAGAATCCTGCAACCTTTACCCAGACCACCACGCACAGCCACACACTTGAAGGTCCTAGTAGCTCTCACTGAGTGCATGGTGAAGCCCAGGTAGGATCTAAAGCAGATGGCCACTCCCCCGCCCCTGCGCTCCACCCTAGGGCAGTGCACTACAGAGTACCGGGGGGGGGGGGTGGTTACAGCAGTCTCCAAAACTGGCACTGCATCATCACCCACCCAGGTCTCCATTATGCAAGTCAGATATAAAAGTGCAAATCATGCCTACTTGGGCTGTTTTTGGTGCATTTTGTGGTGATATTTGGCATTATAATACAAAACTAAGCAAAACATGACAGTAAGGAACTTAATTAGCATACGTGATTTGCGTATGCTTTACTAATGCACATGTGCTGACATGGGTATATAAATCTTTGCTTGGCGGGCAAAAGTCTGCGTTTTCTATGGTTGTTTCAAGTGTGTGTTTCTTACAATAAACTTACCAACTCACTCCTCATTGGTGTCTATGTGATTATTACAGTGACCATGTTGAAACTGTAAAATGCGATGACACAAATAATTGTGCACCTCTACCCAGTTTAGTGCATAGTTCATTAAATTGTACATTTTTAACATTTTCCAGTAATTAAAAGAACTGCTCACTTTCAATACTGGCCATATAGCCTAGAGGTTAGAGTAATGAGCCTAGTACATCCAGCAGACCTGGATTTTGAGTCCCACAATCTCCAGTTGCATATTATGTGACTCTGAGCAAATAACTTAGCCATCTCCAGTGCTCCTGAACTACCCCTGAACACAGACATTGGGCCTAGTGGGCCTTACCTGGTCACCAAAGAATAAAAACAAAATACAGTGCAGAAACGAACCAAACTGAAACTCTGTGAAAGTACAGGAATAGAGCGCCCTCTGCTGGTTGATTAAGAGAAGTGTAGTGTATGTCTAGCTTTTCTTATTTCCAAGTCCTGCATCCTGGTACTTTTTAGTTTCTACTGCAAACAACATTTATAATTTAATGTATTTCAAAAGTTTCACCAGGAAAGACATACTGAGCTGCTAATAGCTGGTTTCCCAGATCTGGCCTGGGAATGATGGAAAACGGAGATAGATCAAGAGGTGGAGAAAAAAACGTAATAGTACTAACATAGCATAGTATTGGGGGACTTCAGTGTCTGGGCCGATGAGGATCCCTCCAGGCTTGGTACCAACTTCCTCCAGCCAATGCCATCTTTGGGCCTGACACAAGAGGTTACTTCCGTGACCCATCACATGGACCTGTTGCCTACCCATTCTCGCCTGATTGTACCTGATGTATGTAATTAGCCTGTTGTTCCAGATACATGCTTTTCTCTGCCTCTGTTCTTCATCACTGACTATGTACCAAATGTATTTCGTGTACTTTATGCTTTGTAACCCCAGGTCGAATCTGGAAACGATCAAGATGTATGTATTTCTCTGCCTCTGTTTCCTCATCAACACTGCCTATGTATCAATTGTATCTCGTGCACTTTATTGCTTTGTAACCCCAGGTCGCATCTGGAAACGAGCGGATGTACGCTCAGTATGCTTATCTGGTTAATCTCGTTAATAAATAAATAAATAAATAAAACAACATTACATTACAAAAAAATACAGAAGTCATATATATCTATACAGTATATCAGAGGAGAAGAATCATAAATATTGAAGGCAAATCAGTATAATAGATACACGAGTAGATACAACTGAGTTATGATAGACGGGGTACTACTCATACTGGTGTAGTGTTGGGGTGTGAGGAATAAAATGACCAGGGCAAAACTAGTGTGGGTGGGGTGGGGGGACAAGAGGTTAAGGATCATGAACAGTTGTAGGTGGAAGAAGAAAATTCATTTATAAAGCATTTATTTTTTCATGACCACAAAATGAATGGTAGAACCTGCAGCACTTGAAGACCTCTTGTACATGTGCTGCTGCCTCTTTTCCTAGCAACACTCTAAATTCTTTCTTTGACCAATAATGAGTATTCTGAGCCTGTGTTTTTGTTATTGTACTCACATACTGTTTATATCACTGAACCTTGTCCCTGCCTTCCTGATTCAAATGCTACTGTCCCAACCCCAGTCATAACTAAACAAAAAAAAAAAAAAGAAAAATCAAAGAGTCTGGAAAAATATATTGGTGAACTCCATTCTCTGCTAAGGGTCGCTACTTTGTGGAGGCAGTATAGTGCAGTGAGTTAAGGCTCTGAGCTGCAGATCTGGGGACCTGGGTTTGAATCCCACAGCTGCCTAGGTGCATATTGTGTGATCCTGAGCAAGTCACTTAATTTCATTGTGCTCCCAGGTCACATCTGGAAACAAGCTTCAGCTTAGTGTGCTACTCCTGGTTAAACAACGTTCCTTCACTGAGTGACATGCAAACAATCAAAAACAGAAAGTACTTTAGTAAAGTATCACCATCGTCCAAACCACAGTCAGCACAAAAAAGTAAGATTTGGCACCTGTTAAACAATTAAAAAAAAAGGAAATTAGACCCAGGGTTTAATTTTCAAAGCCCCATAAATGCCGTGAGCCTCTGGTGCGCAGATTGTTTGGCGCACAGGGCTTGTGGCATTCTCACGGCCGGTGATCGGGATTTTCAAACCTGCATGCCAGATGCCGCAAGATAGACCAGCTTTCCCCTGGTCTAACTTGTGCCATTTGGGGGACCCTTTATATAGGACTTGTGCCAAACATTTGGCTCAAGCTGCCATAAACTGAGGAAACTGTTGCAACTGTGCCTGACAATATAGAATAGGGTGCAGCTGTGGCAAAGCAGTTGGCGCAGCTGCTCCAAAAAGTGGCGTTGACGCAGGACCTGACACAAGCCCTGCATCAGTCTTTGAACATCGAGCCCCCTGTATTGAGGGAAACTTGGGGATGGGGCGTTGTTAAATATAATAGATTCACGTTGGCTTGCCGGTAATCCTGTTGTGGGTTTGGGAGCATGTAGTTGGTGTGACGCAGCTGTTAATCAAGTGGCAATCTCAACTAAGGTATTTTTTTAGAGTAGATTGCTTAAAATTATATGACAAATGGTACCAACAGTGCTGTAAAAACATAAAATGCTTAATGAAAATTAAATGGGTTGCTATGGACATCTCTTGTCTAATCAAGGGTATCATCTCATGCCATCTTAGGGTTCCGGAACTGCTCTTCACTTCGCAGTTCTCGAACCCCTGAGATGTCACAAGATGACACTTTTGATTAGCCAAGAGATGTCCATGGCAAACCATTTAATTATAGAAGAAAAGACTTATGGGAGAAAGTAGAAGAGGAAGAGTGGATTGACAGAGGAATATGAGGAAAAGAAAGCTTTAGAAAGGTATTTTTAATTATACTTTCAAACTGATACATGATAACTTTTTTTGGTGGGGCTGGACTGTTTGCAAAGAACCAACAGCATATGGGAAGGGGGACCCTATTCATAATAGTAAAAACCTAACTCTGCACAAAGGGCTCTATGCATTAAAGTGCGGGTTATATGCGCAAAAGGCACATATACCGCTTGTGTAGCTATGCGGCCCCAGACAGGCACAGTGTGTTTGGTATTCAGGACCACAAGCACCCACAGGGCACCTGTCCACAGCCCTACCACCCAGCACACTGCTGCGTTGGAGTGGATCACAGCTATGTGGGCGGGCATCCAATCATATGCCATTCCTGGGTCCTGGAGTGGATCCCTTGCTGTGCTCATGCAGGGGATCCTGGGATGGTACAGACGCTGGGATGAGAAGTCTGCTGGTTTTCTGGCTGAATGGCAGCCCCCAGCCCACCCTGGCAGCCTGGTGGGCAGGGGTAGCTGTGTGCAGGGGGATCCCGTTGCTGCAGCACCCAACTGGCAACTGCTGGGGTGAACACATAACTAAATATGGCAGGGTCTCGTGTCGTGTAACTTTTTTTTTCCTTGCCTGGCACTCTGCACCTTAGTGAATCACGTGGAGTGCAGGCACAGCCCCTGGCACACTCCTGAGCCACCCGTAGTGCATAGCTGCCTGGGTGGCCAAGGGATCCTGTGCACAGGGTGCTATCGTGCCTGTAGTGAATGACACTGAGGGGTTCGCTGGAGCCTGCTGTGTGGCATTCTCATGTAAGATTGCTTACTTGCCTCAGATACATGACACATAGACAATTCGCACATACATACAGCCCAAAATGCACAACTTCTGATGCCTTTAATATGTTGGATATAGAGCAGTGCAGAATGTGGAATTCTGCTGCTGGAATTCTTGTGGAACAGTAATTCTGCTTCTGAAATGCTTTTCAGAATTTCTTGTTTGAATTCCATGGAATTCTCAAAAGCATTTCTTTGTAAACCACAGAATAACTTTCCATGGATTATGTAACCTGTGGGATAATTTTCTGTGGATTGTGGAAAAGGAACCCACAGTTTATGTAAACCACAGATAACTAATTGTGCTTTTGAAATTTCAGAATTCTGCTACCAACGTAATTTTGCAGAATTAGGAGGCATTTTCTGAAATCTGTGGAATTCTGTTTTGTCAGAATGTAAAAATTCTACCCAGCGCTAGATGAATACATAAAAGATAACTGAATTAAAGTATTTATTTGAAAGTGATTTTCCAGAATCCAGGGAAACCTTTAATAATATAATATTCAGATACAAGTTAGTTTAGATTTAATTTTTTTTCTTTAATTATCTGATCAACCCCTCATTCTTTAGTACTGGGGACATTTGCATGAAAACAGGATCTTTGTTGCCAGACCTCATCCGCTCCGCCTGCTCTTCAGCCTGCTATTCAGCATCACAATGCCACTTGTGGCTGTGCTTCAGCATAACAGAAAGCACAAGCTGCACTACACAGGTTGCTCCTTTGTCCCCGCATGTTGGTGCCGGCTGTGCTGCACCATTCTGCCACATGGGAGACCCAGGTTAAAGGACCTAGTCCTACTTCTCCAGCCTGGGATGGTGGGGGCTGGAAGGCAATGCCAAGGCATCCTGTTCTGACCCCAGGAGACGGGTGAAGTGTGTTCCACTGTAAGAGTGCCATCTACAGGTAGCAACTGGGAGCTGCATTGATGTGGTGGGTGATCACACAGTGTCACTGGCTTTCCAGCTGCTGGTTGGTGCCACATGGTGCCATTTGCTGTTCGCTGGGAGATGGGTAGGCCAATAAGAAAAAGAGAAGAAACACTGCAATGTGCAAGAGGATTACGGAGATGGCACTGCCCACTCTTATGCCACTGAACGCTTCCTGCTCCCCTCTTCACCAAAAGCTGCTCCTGGGTGGCTAGTAGCAGGCTGGCTGATCAGTGGGGCCCCATCATATTGCTTAGCCATTGGGAAATGTGGGAGTCCAGAGCCAGAATTTGTCTGGGAGAAACTTAGAAGATAAGTGTAGCTGGTGGTAGCTGTGCACACCATGCCCGACTGTATACTTGTATACACTTGTGAACTGTGGAAAAGAAACAATGCTTTTGAAAAAAAAATGCCTCCTGTAGGTTGTCTAGTATAGCTTGTTTAGGGTGGAGCTTCTGCCCCTCCTGTTCATTGCAAAGCTCTACATCAGTTGTGCACATAAGCTAGTTTTAGGAAGGCATATTCTAAAATTATTTTTAACTGATAGATGTTAACTTTTTGGGGGGGGGCCAGGGTTCTGTGCAAAGAATCAATAGCACATTTATTTAATTATTTATTTATTTATTTAGCTTTTGTTGACCGGGTAAGTGCACTAGACAAATCCTGCCTATTTTCAGGCACGACCCGGGGGAGGGGGATACAGATGAATGCTGACTGACCTTGAACCAGATTAAGCTGTTGGTGGTATTTTTAGTGAATGAGGGAAATTTGGCCAGGACACCGGGGAAATTCCCCTACTCTTTTTTGATAAGTGCCATGGGATCTTTAACATCCACCTGAACTACCACCAATCCAGGCAGATGGGACCTCGGTTTAACGTCTCATCCGAAAGACGGCACCTCAGAAGTGCAGCACCCCTCTCATGCTGCACTACAGTGTCAGTACTGGGATATTAACCCAAGTGCCAGATGTGGGAACTGAACCCACAGACTTCTGATCTCCCGGCCTCAGAGGCGAGTGTGCTACCTACTGAGCCACTGACACTGATATGGGGAGGGGGACCCTATTCGTAACAGCAAAAACCTAACTCCAGCATGCGCACGAAATGCACAACTTCTGATGCCCTTAAAGGAGAACTACCTTGAATCTGCGAGCCCTTTTTATGTTGGCTCGCACTTGCGTTGCCAACATATTGCATTAGTAGCAGATTTAGAGGCGCAGTCACTGTTGGGTGAATGCAGGGCATGCATCAGTAGGTGTGTCCCTCATTCCCCAATAAGGCAGCATGCAGACGCCACACCAGGAATACATAATGTGGTGAGTACATCTAAAAAAAGTCTGCTGCAATGACAGCCAAGCTCGTCATGCAGCAGCACCAAAACATTCCCTCCCTTCATGCCTTTCCTGGTGAAGCCCTTCAATTAACATGGCACCACTGACTGCTGCCACGCAGAGAGCCGACTTCAGGGGTGCCCAATCCCCCTGTCGGCATGCCCCAACCCACGTCATTTGCCGACGGGGGAGCCCACTCCCAGTTGGCATAATGCACCCCCCCCATTTCAAGCATGTACCAAGGGATGCCCAATCTCCCGTCGGCTACAGAACACCCCTCCAAAACAAAACACTCAGGTGGCATGCTGGGAGCCAACCCCAGCATGCCAAATACCCCTGTAAAAGAAAAACAGTCCCACAATGTTTTTTTTTTTTCAAAACCTGCAAAGCAGAAAACAGTCCCTTGTCAACTCCGGTGGCCTTCCCCCCAACCCGTACTCACCCTCTGCACACCCTACCTCCCCACACCCCACTCACCCCATACTTATCTCTGGAGCACAGCGCAACGCTCTTTGGTGGCCCGGGAACACGTCTGCACTCTTCAAAGCCAACCGTGAACTGAAAAAATGTCGGTAAGCTGTATAATGGCATAAATAGTTTTTTTTCAACTTTGGTGCATATCTCGGGCATGTTTGGGAATTTTGGCACCACATTTTTAACATGGGGTTTTTGGGACCCCTCCTCATTAATTCAGTCACTGTCATGGCATTATTCGGTCCCGAAAGGTGATTTTGCAGTCACTGCACGGAATCACCTTTCAGGACCGATTAACGAAACAATAGTGCCACTGTTCATGAGGGGGTCTCTCAAAAATCCTATGTTGCAAATTTGGTGAGAAAAATCAAAAATATTGGCAGTTTTATGAGTGTGGGTTGTTCAGTTTCCACGCACATGTGTAACTTCGTGAATTTGTAATATTTTCACTCCAGATTTTCTAAATTGGCATTTTTCCACACCTCCTTATGAACAGTATAGCTGTCATTTTACATATCCTGGCCGAAATGTGTTTTTGCACGTCCAGCACAGAATAGTGCAGTTGCTGTGCAAAATCAGTGTTAGGGACAGTTTGAGAAAATGACGGTGACACTGTTCATGAACAGAGGTCCTAAAATGCCTATGTTGAAAATTTGGTGACAAACGTCCATAAAATGACTGTGTTACAAGCGTGCATTGTGCAGTTTCCACACACCCTTGTAACTTCGCAAATTTGCAATATTTTCATGCCAGATTTTCAGCACTGGCAATTTTTCACACCTCCTTATGAATAGTACAGCTGTCATTTTTCATAGCTAGCCCAATACTGTATGTGTTTCCAGGACAGATTAACAAAATTGCAGCACCACTGTTCATGAGGGGAGGTCCCAAAATGCCTATGTTGAAAATGTGGCTAAAAATATCCCCCAAATAATTAGGTTACGGATGTGTGTTGCGCAGTTTCTATGCATGCTCATGACACCACCAATTTTTCATAATTTCACTCCAGATTTTCAACGTTGCAATTTTTTTTTACACCTCCTCATGAACAATACAGTTATCATTTTTCACATCCTGCCCAAAATGTGTTTTCGCCCCTGTGTCGACAAATGGCATAGCTGCTGTGCAAAACCACCTTTCAGCTAACAAACTGATTGTGCCGCTCTTCATGAGGAGGGGTCACAAAAAGCCTATGTTGAAAATCTGGAGTGACAGTACCAACAAACTCCTACGACGTTAGGGTTTCCAACTGTAACACCCCACCCTGTAGAGGCTGCCAGGTGTCAGGGGTGTGACTTGGGATCATTGACTGTAATGCTCATGCCATTTCACCCCAACCCCCACCCTGCAGCCAGTGACAGGCATCAAGGTGTGCCTTGGAGTGCTTGGCTCTAAAGTTCACCCCATTCTCCTATACTGCACCTGTCTCAGTGTATTTCCTTATGGAATGGGATAAGTATAAGGCCCAAAGACCCCAAAGCACACCACAACACTTGTCAGTGTCTACAGGGTTGGGTGAGGTAAAATGGCATGAGCATTATAGCTGAGATTCCAAAGGCACACTCCAACACCTGTCAGTTTCTGCAGGGTGGGTGTGGGGTTGGCATCAGTTCAATACTTCACTGCCATTCCTATTATGCATCTCTACCTCCTGCACTGCCAATGCCAATGCCAGCGAGACAACATTCGGCATTGACAAATGCTTGTTTATGTTGGTTTGCGCTTGCGCGACCAACATATTGCATCCGTAGCAGATTTGGAGATGTGGTCACTGTTGGGTGAATGCAGGGCGTGCATCAGTAGGTGTGTCCCTCATTCCCCAATAAGCCAGCATGCAGGCGCCACACCTGGAATACATAATGTGGCGAGCACATCTAAGAAAAGGTCCGCTGCAATGACAGCCAAGCTCGTCATGCAGCAGCACCAAAACATGCCCTTCCTACATGCCTTTCCTGGTGAAGCCCTTCAATTAACATGGCGGCGCTGACTGCCGCCACATGGAGAGCTGACTTCAGGGGTGCCCAATCCCCCTGTCAGCATGCCCCAACCCACGTCATTTGCCGATGGGGAGCCCACCCTGTCGGCATATGCACCCCCCATTTCAAACATGTGCCAAGGGGGTGCCCAATCCCCCATTGGTTACAAGAACCCCCCCCAAAAAAAACACTCAGGTGGCATGCTGGGAGCCCACCCCAGTGTGCCAAATGCCCCTGTAAAAGAAAAACAGTCTCGTTTTTTTTTTTTTAAACCTGCAAAGCAGAAAACTTCCCTCGTCGACTCCGGTGGCCCTCCCTCAAACCCACGCCCACCCTCTGCGCACCCTGCCTCCCCACACCCCCCTTTACCCCATACTTATCTCTGGAGCATGGCGTGATGATCTTCGGTGGACTGGGAACATGTCTGCACTCTTCAAAGCCGACCGCGAGCTGAAGAAATGTCGGTAAGCTGTAGAATGGCATAAATAGGGTTTTTTAAACTTTGGTGCATATCTCGGGCATTTTTGGGAATTTTGGCACCACATTTTCAACATGGGGTTATTGGGACCCCTCCTCATGAATTCAGTCACTGTCATTACATTATTTGGTCCCAAAAGGTGATTTCGCAGTCACTGTGCGGAATCACCTTTTGGGACCAATTAATGAAACAACAGTGCCACTGTTCATGAGGGGGTCTCTCAAAAAGCCTATGTTGCAAATTTGGTGAGAAAAATAAAAAAATGGCTGTTTTACTAGAGTGCGTTGTGCAGTTTCCACGCATGCTCGTAACTTCATGAATTTGTAATATTTTCACTCTAGATTTTCAAAATTGTCATTTTTCCACACCTTCTTATGAACAGTACAACTGTCATTTTACATATCCTGGCCGAAATGTGTTTTCGCATGTCCGGCGCAGTGTGAAATCAGTGTTCGGGACAGTTTGAGAAAATGATGGTTACATTGTTCATGAACAGAGGTGCTAAAATGCCTATGTTGAAAATTTGGTGATGAACGTCCATAAAATGACTGTGTTACAAGCGTGCATTATGCAGTTTCCACACACCATTGTAACGTCACAAATCAGCAATATTTTCATGCCAGATTTTCGGCACTGGCAATGTTTCACACCTCCTTATGAACGGTACAGCTGTAATTTTTCACAGCCTGCCCAAAATGTGTTTCCGCAGCTGTGGCGCACAATGGCATGGTCGCTGTGGGAAATCAACTTTTGGGACAGAGTAACAAAATCGCAGCACCACTGTTCATGAGGGGAGGTTCCAAAATGCCTATGTTGAAAATGTGGCTAAAAAAATCCCAAAAATAACTGGGTTACGGATGTGTGTTGCGCAGTTCCTATGCATGCTCATGACACCACCAATTTTTCATAATTTCACTCCAGATTTTCAGCGTTGCCATTTTTTTACACCTCCTCATGAACAATACAGTTGTCATTTTTCGTATCCTGCCCAAAATGTGTTTTCGCCCCTGTGTCGACAAATGGCATAGCTGCTGTGCAAAACCACCTTTCAGCTAACAAACTGATTGTGCCGCTCTTCATGAGGTGGGGTCACAAAAAGCCTGTGTTGAAAATTTGGAGTGAAAATACCAACAAACTCCTACGACGTTAGGGTTTCCAGCTGTAACACCCGGCCCTGTAGAGACTGCCAGGCATCAGAGGTGTGACTTGGAATCACTGGCTGTAATGTTCATGCCTTTCCACCCCCACCCCAACCCTGCAGCCAGTGACAGGCATCGAGGTGTGCCTTGAAGTGTTCGGCCCTAAAGTTCACCCCATTCTCCTATACTACACCCATCTCAGTGTATTTCCTTGTGGAATGGGGTAAGTATAAGGCCCAAAGACCCCAAAGCACACCACAACACTTGTCAGTGTCTACAGGGTTGGTTGAGGTAAAATGGCATGAGCATTATAGCTGACGCCCCAAAGGCACACCCCAACGATTGTTTTCTGTAGAAGCTGCATTTGTAGTACTGGTTCACATTCTGTATTTGTTCCATCTGTTCTGACCTTTTAGTAAATTCACTGGGTGTTTCTGCTTTACATTCTGGTGGGCAGTACCATTTTAGAACTGTATGATGTACTTTATGTCCTTGTTAAAGAACTTTCATTGTTTTCACAATACATTCAAGTTCTACTGGAAATGAGGACAATGGTCTCCAGGACAGACAGCAACACAGGTTTGTCTCAGACAGGTCCTGTCAGACAAACCTGAATGAGTACTATGATTGGGTGACCAGGAAACTGGACAGGGGCCACGCAGTGGATGTCCTGTACTTAGACTTCAGTAAGGCCTTTGATTCTGTGCCACATAGGAGGCTAGGAGGGAAGTTGGGGGATGTAGCTGTGGGTACTAAGACGGGAAACTGGATCACTAACTGGCTGAGGGGCAGGCAGCAAAGGGTGGTGGATGGGAAACTCTCATCACCAAGAGGGGTAACAAGCAGGGTGCCACAGGAGTTGGTACTGGGACCAGTGCTGTTTGGGATATTCATAGCAGATATCTCACACGGGACCCAGAGTAAGATCAGTCTGTTTGCAGATGATACCAAGATGGGATCTGTGGTCAATGACATTGAGGGGTGGAGGGGACTGCTGGGAGACCTGTCTAAGCTACCGGAGTGGTCGGGAACATGGCAGTTGTGGATCAATGCCAAGAAGTGCAAGGTACTGCACTTCAGAGCTAAGAACCAGAAGAGGAGCTATCATCTGGGAGGGGTGCAGTTGGGGAGCACAGAGGAGGAAAAGGACCTGGGGTGATTTTAACAGGGAATATGAACAACTCAGCACAGTGCAGGTAGGCAGCAGCGAAAGCCAACAAGATGCTGGGCTGTATAGTGAGGGGGGATCTCCTCTAGAAGTAGTGAGGTGATCCTTCCCTTGCACAGGGCACTGGTAGGGCCACACCTGGAATATTGCATGCAATACTAGTGCCCATTCCTGAAGAAGGACATCAGACTGTTGGAGGAGGTGCAACGAAGACAGAATAATATGATCCAGGGTTTGGAGGGGAAATCCTATGAAAAAATACTGAGCAGGCTTAACATGTATTCCCTGGAGGAAAGGAGGGATAGGAGAGACATGATCGAGGCCTCTAAGTATCTGAAGGGAATAAACAAGGGAATACAGGGGGAGATATTCCGTATCAGAATTGGGAGGGATACTAGAGGGCACCAACTGAGGTTGGAAGGGGGAAAATTCAGGAGGGAAATCAGGAGACATTATTTCACTCTACCTGAGGAGGTGGTGTCCTGCAAGATGGTGGGCTGCTTCAAGAGGGGTGGGACAGAGTGAGAGGGGAATGACTGTGGGGAGGGGAGGGAGGGTGGGGCAGCTGTAAGATGAGGGCTAGCTGCACAATTGCACAGACTCGATAGACCGTGTGTGGCCTGTTTCTGCTGGTATTTCGTATGTTCATATGTACTCTGGAACTCTGTGGCCCACAAGGGACATAAACTACATCATACAGTTCTAAAATGGCACTTACCAGCAGTGTGTTAATTAGAAACACCCACCGTGTTTACTAAAAGGCCAGTAAAGATGGCACAATAACAGAAAGGGACCACATATATGAAAAAAGCATCTAGTGGTGTAACCCCTCCCTCCCTTCCTTCCCCGTCTAGAGGCATACGTAATAACATCTCAGATGGTCAGGGCAGAAAGAAAGGAACGCCCCAAAGTGCTAACATATGATGCGTTGCATTTACTGGACCAGGGAGAATGGATGGTCCCTGCCTGATGCTGTCTTCAAGCTGCTGCATTACCTCCTCATTTTCAGCATTGACTCCCCCTCTACAGTCAAATGAAGCATGAACCACTGCTTTCTCCCCAAATGACTTTATTGTCACCTGCATTGCAAATGATTCCAGCTATATAGGGTTCACCTTCCTTTACAGTGGATACTTAATCAGCTCCATGGGGCTATAATTTTTTATACAGTATGGCTGGACCTCTCAAACAGCAGAATCACAGTATTAGCAGACACCAGAAGGAGACTTTTTTCCTACCCTTCCAGTATCTGGTGTTCTACCCAAAACCCTGGATCCCACATCCCTGCAATCTCCTGGCATATGAAGATCTGGTAAGCCAAGCCTTCCTTTGACTTCTATTTTCACTGGGTCTCCTTTATGCTGACTCTGGTCCTCCCCCCTGACACTGGCATGAAAAAGTGAGCTGCCCTTTCCACCTGGACCCTAGGTCATTGGCCCATGCCCATGAGGCCTCCAGGATTTTTCCTGATGACCCAGGCCCTGACCCATTTTCTAATGGCTGGTCTAAATGTCCTAGGCTGAAGCCACTGTTACCACCTCAGTCTCCATGGCCCCCACTTTTCTCCGAGGTTGTACTGCTGTCACCATCTCCTTCCTACAGAGGACTCCCTGCCAGGCCCACATCCCTCACAATGGTTCCTGGGCTTGATTTAATCACCAGCACAGGGACCACCCTCCAATGCCTACCACTTCTGTGGGTCCACAGCCCACCTGGCCTTTAGATGGACTGGCACCCCAGGACTTGTCCCTCCAAACAGGCCCCTTTTACAGGTGAAAGGCTCCCCGGTTCTCCTGACCCCCAGGCCACCATGCCACACCAGGTACGAGGGGAACCTCTTCTACCAAATCCCCTCCTGAGAGGGCCCTTCCACAGCCCTGCCTGGCAACCTAGGAAAATACAAACCGGGCTTCCTAAAAAGGGCTTCTACATCTTCAAATGGCTCCCTAAACCCTCCTAATGCCCTAGCCCCACTCGATTGCAAAGCCTGGCTACCTGGTCTCCACCAAAGCTCTATACCCCCACTCCTCATTGGCCACAGCGCATGCAATCATCCAGACTGTACTTACTTTGAGGGGGGTCCCCACTGGCCCTCCTGGACCTCCGAGCTCCCTCACTTGCCCACCTATCCTGGTCCAGGTTCTACTCTCCAGCCTCCCCCCTCCAGCCCTGGGCCTACTGCCCAGGCTGGAAAGGCCCAGACACTTCCTGTATGCTTCCTTATATACCCTATCTGCTGCCCTCTTGAGGCATCCAGAGAACTAACCCCCAGAGCACTAAACCCATTTCCTAGCTCTGGGTGTGTGTGGGGGGGTAGGAGGGGGAAAGGGGTGCCTAAACATGGGAATAAAAGCCCCACTTTTACAGTGGGCTTACACTGGGAAAAGTGGCTTAAAAGTTCAGCACAGTTCTCCTTTAATGTGTTGGACATAGAGCTGTGCAGAATGCAGAATTCTGCTGCTGGAATTCATGTGAAATGTCAATTCTGATTCCAAGCTGCTTTTCAGAATTTCTTTCTGAATTCCACATAATTCTGAAAAGCCTTTCTTTGTAAACCACGGAATAGCTTTCCACACATGATGTAATCTGTGGCATAATTTTCTGTGGATTGTGGAAAAGGAACCCACAGTTTATGTAAACCACAGATAACCAACCATTCTGCTTTTTAAATTTCAGAAATTTTGCTACCGACGTAATTTTGTAGAATTAGGAGGAATTTTCTGAAATTCTGTGGAATTCTGTTTTGTTAGAATGTGTAAATTCTACCAAGCACCGGTTGAACACATAAAAGATCACTGAATTAAAGTTTGAATTTGAAAGTGATTTTCCAGAACCCATGAAAACATTTAATAATATAATATTTAGACACAATTTAGTGTAGATTTAATTTTTATGTTTGCTTGTGTGCATGTGCAAGAAACATTATGCGGCAGCTTGCTGTAGTAGTGCATTGTGGAGGTGCAGCAGTGTTGTGGCCAATGCCAGCTGTCCATTTTGGGGCTGGTCTCTCTGGCCCCAATAGGGGAGCAGCTGTCGATGACAGCAGTATTGCAGCGTGCCACCAACTTGAACTAAACTCGCCGCTGCAATCAGGGAGCACCCAGTCATTTAACAATCAGCTGTTTTTGCTGCTGGGGTGGTCCCTGATTCTAGCAGCGAATCACAGCTTGCCTTGTCTGGTGTCCCATTTCAAAAGATGGTGGCGGCTGTTGCCGTCTGCCTCTCACAGTACCCATGAAAGCTGACAGTGGTGCCCAATCCCCCCTGTCGGCATGCCCCCTCCCCAGTTCATTTGCTGACAGGGTAGTCCAGTCCCCTTAGGCATAATGTCCCCATTTGTTTTAAATAAAAATGGCCACAGTTGTCACCGTCCGCCTCTCACGGTCCCATGAAAGCGACAGGGTGCCCAATCCCCTGTCGGCATGCCTCCTCAGTACCTTTGCCAGCGGGGCCCAATCCCGTCAGCATAATTCCTCCCCATTTGTTGTGTATGAAGGGTGCCCAATCCCCCTCGGCTCATGCGCCACCCCACCAAACACTCTATGTGCTGATGGGGTGCCCAATCCCCTTCAGCTACAGCCCCCCCCAACAAACACCCAGGTGGCATGCTGGGAGCCCACCCCAGCAATCTAAACTACCTGTAAAAAAAAAATAACATTCCCACATTGTTTTTTATTTTTTAAAAACCTATAAACAAGAAAACGGTCCCTCGCTATCTATGGTGCCCCCCTCTCCCAACCCACACCCACCCTTTGTGCACCCCACCACCCTACATCCCCCTCACCCCATGCTTACTTCTGGAGCCCGGCGCAATGATCTTCGGTGGAGTAGAAACATGTCTGCATTCTTCAAAGCCGACTACAAACTAAGAAACGTAGGTAAGCTGTATAATGGCATAAATGGTGGGGGTTCAACTTATGTGGATATCTTGCCCATTTTTGTGAATTTTGGCACCAAATTTTCAACATGGGGTTCTTGGGACCCCATCTCATGAATTCAGTGACTGTCATCTGGGTTTTCGGCCCCAAAAGGTAATTTCGCGGTCACTGCACAGAATCACCTTTCAGGACAGAGTAACGAAATGACAGTGTCACTGTTCACGAGGTGGGCTCCCAAAAAGCCTATGTTGCAAATTTGGTGAAAAAATTCCAAAAATGACTGTTCTGAGCGTGCGTTGCGTAGTTTCCACTCACACTTGTAACTTTGCAAATTTGTAACATTCTTACTCCAGATTTTCAAAATTGGCATTTTTTTACACCTCCTTATGAACAGTACAGCTGTCATTTTTATGTTTGCTTGCGCAGAGCGCAAGAAACATATTGCGACAGCTTGGTGCCGAAGCAGGTTCTGGAGGTGCGGCACTGTTGAGGCCAACAGTGGCACGGCATTTTGGGGTGCGTGTGATGTCCACCAATAATGGGGGACACAGCTGGTGACAGTAGTTTGGAATGTTGCCACCAACTTGTGACAATTTAGCCGCTGCAATCAGGGGCCGCCTCATCATTGCAGCGTCAGCCATCCGCTGCAATGAGGGAGCGACCCGTCATTGCAGGGCGGGATGTAGGAACCCTGATATTGTTTCTGAACATGGCGGTGGCTTGCTGCTGTGTTCACAAACAATATTACCCCCCCACCATGTTTATCTGCCTATGGGGGAGCCCACTCCCCGTAGGCATAGTGTAACCCCCCCATTTCCCCATTTTGTTGTCTGATGATGGAGTGCCCAATCCCTGTCGGCAGAGAATCCCCCCCTTTTTGTTGTTTGCCGTGAGAAGTGCCCAATCCCTGTCGGCAGAAAGAATCCCCTTTTGTTGTTTGCCGATGGGGTGTCAATCCTTGTTGTGAAAGAATTCCCCATACATTTGTTTGCCGGCGAGGTGCCCAATCCCCATCGGCCACAGCTACCCCAAAAGCAAGGACTCTGGTGGCATGCTGGGAGCCCACCCAGCGGCCACATGCCCTGTAAATAAAAGCGGTCCCACGAAGTCTTTTTTTTTTTTTTTACCCTGTAAAACAGGAAACTGTCCTCGGTGGTCTCCTGGCCCCACCACCCAACCCGCACCAGCAACCCGCACCCACCCACCCACTGCGCACTTCTGCCTCCCCACTCCCCCTCACCCCATATTTACCTCCGAGCCCGGCGCGACGATCTTTGGTGAACCAGGAACACGTCTGCACTCTTCAAAGCTGACCGCGAACTGAGGAAATGCTAGTAAACTGTATGTGATAAATAGGGTTTTTTCAACTTTAATGCATATCTCAGGCATTGTTTGGAATTTTGCCACCAAATTTTCAACATGGGTTTTTGGGACCCCTCCTCATGAATTCTTTCACTGTCATGGCGTTAGTTGGCCCCGAAAGGTGATTTTGCGGTCACTGTGCGGAATCACCTTTCAGGACCGATTAATGAAACGACAGTGCCAGTGTTCATGAGGTGGGTTCTCAAAAGCCTATGTTGCAAATTTGTGGGAAAATAAAAAAATGACTGTTTAATGAGCGTGTGTTGCACAGTTGCTACGCACGCTCGTAACGTTGTGAATTTGCAATATTTTCACCCCATCTTTTCAACATTGGCATGTTTTCAGACCTCCTTGTGAACAGTACAACTGTCATTTCACCATTAGCCAACTCATCACCAAACCCACCAGACCCTCTTCCTCCGGGAAAAATGGCTCTCTCCTTGACTGGATGCTGTGTAATAGGCCAGACCGAATATCAGCCTCTGGCCTCCTCCCTGGTCCAATCTCAGACCATTCCCCTACATACTGTATCTGGAAGGTTCTGAAGTCCAGGGTCCCACCAAAAGTCATACAAATGAGAGATTACTCAAACTTTGACTTAAACAACTTCCATACCAACCTCAGCCTGACAGACTGGTCCCCGGTATATGCAGACCATGACCCCTCGGTTGCTCTCGACAGCTTCTTAACCATTTTTACCTCATTACAAGATAGACATGCCCCATTTATTAAAAGAAGAGTGAGGGGCACAGTCACAAAATGGTTACAAGGGGAACTGTTTGCCCTGATGAAGCTTAGGGACAAAAGTTGGCTAAAATATAAGGCCTCTGGGAACAGATCTGACTTTGAGGTCTACAGGCAACTTAGGAATTCATGCAAATGGGCAATTCGGTCGGCTAAGAGTGATTTCTGCAAATCATCCCTGGAAGTGTCTGCCAAGAACCCGAGGAGCTTCTGGCACACTATTAAACACACTGTAAATGGTCTGGCCTGCCAGCAGATTCCTGACTTACTAATAAACGGAGTCAGTTGCAATAATGCCCACACGATAGCAAATGCTTTTAATGGCTTGTTCTCGGACCTGTCTGATTATACCTCTATGCCTTCAATTTCAAAGGATCTGGGTCCTGCTCCTGGTGCTCTACCCCACCCTCCTCTCCCTCCCTTCTACTTTAAGTCTTTCTCCTTCAAAGAAACCCAGAAGCTTCTAGTAGGTCTCTCCCCTTACTCCAGTGCTGGGCACGACAACTTGTGCCCAAACTTCTCAACCTGGGGGCCCCCCTTCTTGGCCCATCCAATCTCCCACATTCTTAACTCCTTGCTCATATCGGGGTCTGTCCCTGCCATTTGGAAGGTGGCCTGTGTGATCCCAGTCCTCAAGCATGGCAATCTCAAATTACTCAAGAACTATCGACCCATAGTGATTCTATCTGCAGTTAATAAGCTGCTCGAAAAAGTAGTGGCCTCCCAGATTACCCTCTTCCTCCAAACCTATGGCCTTCTCTCCCCTGAGCAGCATAGGTTCTGAAAAGGACACAGCACTTCCACTGCCCTCGCACAGGTCACCTCCAAAATCAGAACTGCGACTGATCAAAGCAAACTCATGGGGTCTGTCTTGTGTCTTCATCGACCTGTCCAAGGCCTTCGATTTGGTTGATCACACCCTCCTGGGCTCTGTTCTCCAGTCTTTCAGCCTCTCTCTCTCCCCCCCTCCCCGTCCTAGCCTGGTTTACTAATTATCTCTCGGGTAGGCAACAGTACACGAGGTTCCAAAATGCCATTTCCGGGCTATCACTGGTAGCCTGTGGGGTACCTCAGGGGTCGGTCCTTGGCCCCCTATTGTTCTCCCTCTTTATCAACCAGCTGCCTTCAATCCCAACCTTCAGACATGTTACCCTATATGCTGATGATGTGGTGCTCCTCGCCAGTTCACAAAATATTGATGACATAAACTCTAGACTCAACTCTGATTTTGATTGCATCCAATCCTGGCTCAAGGCAAGTAAACTGGTCATCAACCTTCAGAAGATGCAGGCGATGTTATTTGGCTCCCTTCCCAAAGTGAGAGTGTGCCCGGCTGAGCTCAGAGTCATTGGCACTGATGGCATCCCTGTGATGGTGGTGGACTTGTTCAAGTACTTGGGGGTGACTCTTGACCCCCAACTGGATCTCTTCCTGCACATACTTAACTCCTGTAAGGCCACAAACTGCAAACTGGGACTAGCATACAGAGCAAAACGTTTTCTCACTCTTGCTGCCAGACTCGCCCCGGCAAAAGGGGTCTTCCTCCCCTTGCTTTGCTATGGGCTCACCTCCTTCATGAATGCCCCTGAAGCCTGGCTCTCCAAATGGGACACCTCGTATAACAACATATGTCGCCTCGCCCTATTAGCCCCTCATCTCACCCATCATTGTCTATTTTACTCTAGACCGGGTTGGCTCTCTCCTAGTAACCATCGATCATTCGTTATGGGCAACTTTACGGATAACATCATCCGGTCATCTACTCCTCCGGCACTTGCTGACCTCCTCCAGCCCGCCCCCTCTGGCTATCAGCTGAGGTCCACTGAATCCCAGGCACTTATGGTCCCTAAGACTCGCTCCCTTGCGGGAGATCGAGCCTTTGCGGCTCTTGCCCCTAGATCCTGGAACCTCCTTCCTCCTCATGTAAGAACTGACCCCTCCCATAGCTGCTTCAGGTCCTCCCTCTGGGGTTACTTAAAACAAGCTTCAAGCTGCCTCTGTCCCCTGTCGTCCTACCCTCCGTGATGTGCCTGTGAAAATCCTGGCTGTTGGTGTGCACTTATTCCAAAAATAAACAATTTCACAAATGTTGTTGCTGCTGACACTGGTCTTAATTCCTTGGCTGCCCTCCCTGGGTTGTCATGCCTCACACTGAATTGCACTAAATTGTTCACTGCCTGTTACCTGACTGTAGTTGTTTGCATATAACTGTCTGTACCATGCCTGACAGTTGCACCCAAGTCTCTGTACTTTGTTTCTGCTGGTACTTCTTGCTTGTATTCTGACTGTACCTTGTGTAAATTGTTACTAGCCTCTGTACTGTTATTGCCTGTATCTTTTTACTGTAACTCTCCTGGGTCGCACCTGAAAATAGGCACTTGACTGTCTAGTGTGTTTACCTGGTAAACAAAAGCTAAATAAATAAACAAATACATTTTTCACACCTTGGATGAAATGTGTTTTCACACTTGTGGCGCGGAATAATGCGGTCGGTGTGGGAAATCAGTGTTCTGCACAGATTAAGAAACTGACAGTGGCACTGTTCATGAGCAGAGGTTCTAAAATGCCTATGTTGAAAATTTGGTGACAATACACCATAAAATGACTGTGTTACAAGCATGCATTGCGCTGTTCCTACGCACGTTCGTAAGTTTGCGCATTTTCAATATTTTCACTCCAGATTTTCAACATTGCAATTTTACCACACCTTCTTATGAGCAGTACAGCTGTCATTTTTCACATTTCACCCAAAATATGTTTCCGCGCATGTAGCACACAACGGCGCAGTCAGTGTGCAAAAATCAATGTTCGGGACAGATTAAGAAAAAGCACAGTGACACTGTTCATGAGCAGAAGTGTTAAAATGGCTATGTTAAAAATTTGGTGAAAAAATTCCCCAAAATGACTGTTTTACGAGCATGCGTTGCGCTGTTCCTACGCACGCTCGTACATTCGTGAATATTCACTATTTTCACTCCAGATTTTCAACATTGTCATTTTACCACACCTCCTTATGAGAAGTACAGCTGTCATTTTTCACATCTCACCCAAAACGTGTTTCTGCACATGTATCGCACAATGGCGCAGTCGGTGTGCGAAATCAATGTTCGGGATAGATTAAGAAAAATGATTAAGAAAAGTGACACTGGTCATGAGCAGAGGTGTTACAATGGCTATGTTAAACATTTGGTGAAAAAAACTCCATAAAATGACTGTGTTACGAGCGACCATTGCGCAGTTTCCACGCACCCTCGTATGTTCATGGATTTCTAATATTTTCAGTACAGATTTTCACCACTGGCATTTTTCCACACTTCCTTATGAACAGTACAGCTGTCATTTTTCACACCATGGCTGAAATGCGTTTTCGCACTTCCAGCACAGAAATGCATGGTTGCTGTGGGAAATCACTGTTCGGGACAGATTAAGAAAATCACAGTGACACTGTTCATGAGCGGAGGTTCCAAAATGCCTGTGTTGACAATCTGCCGTAAAACATCCCCAAACTAGTTGCATTATGGGTGTGCGTTGCCCAGTTTCTACACATGGTTGTCACTTCACCAGTTTTTTTAATATTTTCAATGCAGATTTTCAACATTGCCATTTTTTCCACCTCCCCATGAACAGTACAGCTGTCATTTTTCACATTCTGTTCAAAATGTGTTTTCGCACCTGTGGTGCCAAATGGCGTAGTCGCTGTGCAAAATCAGCTTTCATCTAACAAACTGATATTGCCACTGTTCATAAGGTGGGGGTCACAAAAAACCCATGTTGAAAATTTGGAGTGAAAATGTCAACAAACACCTGAGACGTTAGGGTTTCCGACCATAACGCCCCACCCTGTAGAGATTGACAGGCATCAGGGGTGTGACTTGGGATTCTCGCCTGCAGTGCTCATACCATTCCACACCCTGCAGCCAGTGAGAGGCATCGAGATGTGCCTTGGACTCTTCAGCCCCAAAGTTCACCCCATTCTCCTATACAGCACCCATCTCACCGTATTTCCTGATGGAATGGGGTGAGCATAAGGGCCAAAGACCCCAAGGCACACCGTGACACTTGTCGGTGTCTGCAGGGAAGGGTGTGGTGAAATGGTGTGGCCGTTATGCCTGATCACTCAAAGGCACACCCCAATGCCTGTCAGTCTCCGCAGGGTGGTGGGGGGGTTGGCTTCAGTTCAATACTTCACTGCCATTCCTATTATGCAGCTCTGTAACTCTTACACTACCAATGCCAATGCCAGCAAGCAAACATTCGGCATTGACAAATGCTTGTTCACATCCTGGCCGAAATGTGTTTTCGCGCTTCCGGCGAACAATAGCACGGTCGCTATGGGAAATCAGTGTTCGGGACAGGATAAGAAAATCACAGTGACACTGTTCATGAGCAGAGGTAACAAAATGCAATGTTGAAAATTTGGTGAAAAAAAATACATAAAATAACTATGTTATAAGCCTGCATTGCGCAGTTTCCATGCACACTTGTAACTTCGAGAATTTGTAATATTTTCACTCAAGATTTTCAGCAATGTCAATTTTGCACACCTCCTTATGAACAGTACTGCTGTCATTTTTCACATCCTGCCCAAAATATGTTTTCGGACATGTGGCGCACAATGGCGCGGTTGCAGTGGGAAATCAATGTTCAGGACAGATTAAGAAAATCATAGGGACATTGTTCATGAGCAGAGGTCACAAAATGCTTATGTTGAAAATTTGGTGAAATAATTCTACTAAATGCCTGTGTTATGAGTGTCTGTTGTGCAGTTTCCACATACATGCGGAAGTTCGAGCATTTTTAATATTTTCACTCCAGATTTTCAACATTGCCATCTCTTCACACCTCCCTATGAATGGTGCAGCTGTCATTTTTCACATCCTGCCTGAACTGTGTTTTCACACATCTGGTGCAGAATGGCACAGTTGCTGTGGGAAATTAACGTTTGGGACAGATTAACAAAATCACAGTGCCACTGTTCATGAGCAGAGGTCCCAAATTCTTTCAAGAGGTGAGGGGTCACAAAAAGGCCATATTGAAAATTTGTAGTGCAAATACCTACAAACAACCGCATTAGGGTTTCTAACCATAACGTTCCACCCTGTACAGACTGACAGGTGTCAAGGGTGTGCCTTTGGATTCCCAGCTGTAATGCTTATGCCATTCCACCCCCATCCCCACCCTGAAGCCAGTGACAGGCATCGAGGTGTGCCTCAGACTCTTCGGCCCCAGAGTTCACCCCATTCTCCTATACTGCCCTCATTTCAGCGTATGTCCTTATGAAATGGGGTGACTGTAAAGCCGAACACCTCAAGGCACTCCTCAACACTTATCGGTGTCTGCAGGATACTGTAAGGTGAAATGCCATGAGCGTTATGGGTGACGACCCAAAGGCACACCCCAATTCCTGTTCATCTCTGCAGGTTGGAGGTGGGGTTGGTATGAGTTCAATACTTCACTGCCATTCCTATTCTGCATCTGTCTAACTCCTGCACGTCCAATGCTAATATCAGCAAGCAAACATTTGGCATTGACAAATGCTTGTTTTCTGTAATTATCCTATCATCCCCTCATTCTTTAGTACTGGGGACATTTGCATGAAAACAGGATCTTTGTTGCCAGACCTTATATGCTCCGCCTGCTCTTCAGCCTGCTATTCAGCATCACAATGCCACTTGTGGCTGTGTTCAGCATAACAGACAGTACAAGCTGCACTACACAGGTTGCTCCTTTGTCCCCACATGTTGGTGCCAGCTGTGCTGCACGGTTCTGCCACATCGGAGATCCGGGTTCAAGGGCCTAGTCCTACTCCTCCAGCCTGGGATGGTGGGGGCTGGAGGGCAATGCCAAGGCATGCTATTCTGATCCCAGGAGACAGGTGAAGTGTGTCCCGCTGAAAGAGTGCCATCTACAGGTAGGAACTTGGAATTGCATTGATGCTGTGGGTGATCACACAGTGTCACTGGCTTTCCAGCTGCTGGTTGGTGCCACACGGTGCCATTTGCTGTTCGCTGGGAGGTGGGTAGGCCAATATGAAACAGAGAAGAAACACTGCAATGTACAAGAGGATGACGGAGATGGCACTGCCCACTCTTATGCCACTGAACGCCTCCTGCTCCCCTCCGCACCAAAAGCTGCTTCTGGGTGGCTGGTAGTACATTGGCCAGTCAATGGGGCCACATCATAAGGGTTAGCCATTGAGAAATGTGAGGGCTCTGAGCCAATTTGTCTGGAAGGAACTTAGAAGGTAAGTGTAGCTGGTGGTAGCTGTGCACACCAAGCCCGACTGTATACTTGTACACACTTGTGAACTGTGGAAAATAAAGAATACTTAAAAAAAAAAAACTCCTTTAGGTTGGCTAGTACAGCTTCTGCAGAGTGGAGCAGAAGGGCACAGGTCTGGCTTCTGCCCTCTCCTGTTCACTGTGAAGCTCTGCATCAGTTGTGCACATAAAAACCTCCCGTACACAATTATAAATTCTTAGCACTGGTTCAGTCAATCTGTGTTCAGATATTTCTGACACATGAAGACCTCTTAAATGACAAGAGTTTCTTGTGCACAGTCTGATCACTTACTAATAGATACAAAAATGAGAGTGTTATAAATAAATAAAAAAAAAACTGAAAACCATAATTACTGCTAATATATCTGGAGTTTGTCTAACCTGAGCCATCGAATTGGTGATGATGATCGCCTTCCCCTGAGGCCAGTCTAGATAAGAGAGCCTGTTGTGCAAGATTTGAAACAGTGGAATGTTCCACTTTCAGAAGGAGGGGGAAGGAATAATTTTTTTTAAATGATTATTTTCCTTAATTTTCCCCTCGTTCCCCCCTTTCCCCCACCTAGTAACTGCAATGGCCACTGTACGGGACAGGAGGGCAGCTGAGTCGCCGCCTTCAAGGCCAACACCAGTGTTGTCCTTGAATCGCCATGCAGGGGGTGAACAGATCCTGGCCATCTTGTGTTCTCCTTCCCCCTCCCACTGTGCCTCCCTCTCTCTCCCTCCCTCTTCACTCCTACCCCAACCATCTCTCTCTCTCTCTCCTCTCCCCTCCTTCCTTCCCTTCCTCCCTCCCTTTGTTCCCATCCCTCTCCTCACCCTCCCCCATATCCCTTCCCATCTCCTCTCTCCATTCCCCACCCCTCCTCCCTCCCTCCCTCCAGCTGAGTATCTCACCTCCGTGACATGTCCGTTCCCCAACCAGAACCAATGTATGACTCTGGGGATCACACACGGATCTTGGCTTCTCAGGTGGTGGTAGCCAACTGCACAGCCACAGCGCTATGTGGTTGACCTCAGGGAAGAATATCCTTTTTTGTATAAAAAAAGGTTTTAAACTAACTTCTAACAGATTAACAAATTCATGTTGTAAATTAGATGATTTTTAATATATTTATATATACCATAGAAGGGGTGAATAAGAAAAGATGGCTGAATAAATGTGGCTTGTGTGTATTCTGCCCTGTTATTTTCCTCTGTGGAAATAACATGTTATTCTTCCTTGGAACTTGAACACAGAAACGTAGAAATGCACATAGAAAGGTTTGCAGGAATTCCTTAGGATTTAAAAAAGAAATTCCAAAAAGCATTTCAGAAGCAGAATTGCCATTCCACATGAATTCTGCAAGCGGAATTCGGCACATCTTTAATGAATGCAAAAACAGACACTATTATAATCACCAAGCACTCGTCATGGCCACACAAACATCTATATAGAGTATAGGGTTTCCCTTGTACCTCCCAGGTTGCGCCTGAAAATAGGCAAGTGTTGTCTAGTCTACTTCACCTACCTGGTAAATAAAAATGGAATAAATAAGTGTGCAATGCTGTGACTCAGAATATGCCATTTATCCTCATAAGTGATGGTGTAGGATCAGAACTCACAAATGGCAAAGGAAAGACTCCAGTGAACCCATATTATAAGTTTATGGGTCCAGTTGGAGGGCCTCTTATGGGTATAAGTGTTGCCTCATGCGTTCTTAGGACCACAGGACTGTGAACTGAAGGTGAGCAGTTCTGTGGTTCTAAGGACACAAGAGGCGACACTCTTATACCCATAAGAGGCCTTCCAAATGGACTCATAAAATTATTATAGATTGCTAACTGTGTTAAATAAAAGAAATCCTTTCTTATTTAATGCAGTTAACAGCACAAGCAGTCAGCGAGAAGCCCATTACGGTGGCTCAGCGCGTGAGTACTCTTACAGCAATGAAGAGTGCCTCACATGCAACTGAAGAGAGGCCTGTGATTGGCTGGGGATGCTCCCACAATCTATAATAATATATTACCTTTCCCTGCCAGTGGAGCGATTAGAAAATCCCAACTTTTGCTTGAAGTCACTGGCTACCTGTTCTGCCACCCAGCACTTTACAATAGTCCAGATGTTTCAGCCTTCTGTTTCCAGCTGTTAATCACATTGCATTATCTGCAGTTGCCCAGCAGAGGGTGGGTTGGGGGTGAGCAGAGAGATCAGATATCACATCACATCACAACACTTATCATTATAACACTCACCACTGCCTGGGAGCTCACTGGGAGAGTTCTCAATCAGAGAGGGCTGGGATGTGTGGATGTAGGATTCAGCTCGGGTGAAGGCAGTCACCAGTGGAAGAGGAAGACGAAGGGGGAAAAAGGTAAACTGTCAGCTCTCTGATGTGAGCGGATGGGCTCTTGTCTTTGCATGCATTTGTTTAAAGGTTTTGCTGGATGTTTCCGAGTCTGTCTCCTCTCTCTGATGTTTTGTTTTACAGACATGTGTGGGCAAAGCCAGGGTGGGCAGTGAAGCTAGAAAGTGGTATTAACCTGAGACTTCAGCAGAGGCAAATAGGAGCAGTGCCTGCATGTAGAGGATCGTGGTAGTGAAACAGACAAGATACAGAGCCTTCCCACAATGGTCTGAACAGGGTGAGATGGGGAGGTGGCAGCAATGATATTCATAAACATTTTTTTGTAAAAAAAAAAAAAAAAAAAAACTTGCATACTTTATGCAGATGTTTATAAAGATTCCCCCATCTTTTTTTTAACTAACTTTCAAATATTTGTGGCAGTGATGAACACCCCCAGCCCCAGGATGTTTGAGTTTGTCCAAAGGTGCTGTTGGAAAAAAATCTGTACACCGGCATCCTATGTTGGGCTCCCCAGGTTGCATGCATGGCCTTCTTTGTTCTCTATACCCTTGCAAAGCCCATAAGAAAGTGAACAGTAGGAGCTAGCAAATGACAGTATTACTTAGTGTTCTGCATTTTGTTGTGTTGAAACCGAGCACAGCAACCACATTATCTCTAGGGGTGGGGATCTAGTCGAGGGAGCCACGGCATGTATGTTCTGCACCCATGAGTTTGTCAGAACCTGATGCAACAGTCTCTGAAAGAGCGCCCAATGCCTCTAGGAGAACTATGAAAAACTAGTTTCCCATATGTTTTTTTACCATTTTTGGCCAGGTAAGATACACTAAGCCAATGCTTGTTTCTAGGTGTGTCCTGGAAGTACAGGGAAGTTACATGACTTCCTCATGATCCCACAGCGTGCAAGTGGTGGCTGTGGGATTCAAACCCAGTGCTTCAGGTTTGCAGCTCGGTGCTCTTAACCACTATGCTATACTGCCTCCCTGTACTGTAGATTAATTCATGGTAAGTTGGTATTTTATCTGTTGTTAATGTCCATACTTATCCAGTTACGTATTTACAAATGATTCTATTTATGGATTTTTATTTTATTATAAAAAACATTAACTTAAAAAACCAATATTTGGACAGAATGCAGCTTATAGTTCATGTTAGGTCTGTTTTCTTCTCCACATTATTTATACTGAGGTCATATGCATGAAAACATGAACTTTGTCTTTTAAGAGGTCATTGGCTCCTGTTGCTTGGGCCCCACCTGATGTCATACTACGCCGTGACATCACAGTCATTCCCATGGCTACAGACAGTGATGTCACAACAGTGGGTTATGACTTCAAATGGGGAAAAGGCAGTAGAGGCAGATGAACTCTTAAGAGACAAAGGCCAGGATATTTGAAAAGGTTTAGCGATCGCTAAACAGGTTAGTGACTCGCTAACATCACTTTGTGGACCAAATGAAGGGAGGGACCACAAAATGCCATACTGGAAGGCATGGTTAGTGAGTCACTAACCCGTTAGTGACAGGCCCTAAAATATACAGGTGCAATTATGCAAAGCAGCTGATAGCACCTTGCATATAGGCGACCGGTATATTGGCAGGTTTGGAGAGTTGGTAAGCAGCCATCAGTGCCAAGCTAATAACCACCTCTCGATACCAGTCCTTATGACCCGCACCTCCTAACCATGGCCTATACCACTGCCTAAACACCCTGATGGCAATATTTGCAGTATCCCTGTTGTCCAGTGGTCCCTCAGTTTTGAATTCCCCCACTTGAACCCGGCACCCTTCCCAGGTCAAAGTCCTTCCCCAGCAACCAGCACAGACTCTTGGCTCACCTCCATGGCCAGCACCGACTGTCAGTTTACAATCATGCCTATTGTAATCAACTCTGAGTATCTGGAGGACTTCTCTCCTCTCAGGGAAGGGAGGGAGGTGAAGCTGTGCTGCTCTTAAACTGATGCCACGTGGAGACGTGGCCATAGGGCAGTTGGCACAGCTCAGTGGGAAGACATCCGGCAGCAGGTGCATGGTGCATGCCTCTACATGCATGTGCACTTGCATCACAGCATGCTGTTAGGCAATGGGAGGATCCAAAAATGGGAAAAGCCTGGAGCCGGAGTATGACGCTTGGCCCACCACGTAGCCTGCGCTGTTGCTCAGGACTGCCACCTTATCTGGATTTGTGCACTGGGGGAGTGGACCTCCCTCTCCCAGCCCTGTCTTGGGGGGGGTCCACAGGAGATCTTGGAGATGAGTCCTGGGGAGACAGTTGCCGGTTGGGTATGGGTTGGGGCTGGCAAGTAACAGAGACTTCACACTACACTTCAGACTTGTTACTCTTGTTTATGGTGGCAAAGACTAAGGGATTGAGAGTTATTAGCAAAATACGCTGATGTATAAAAAATGAATTCATGTAAAGAGCACTGGTAGTCATATGTGTGTCACTGAGCCTCAGCACAAGTCTAAAGCTACTCGACATAGTCTTACACAAATACATATATTAAAGAGAGGTATTCATACTTGGAAAAAGTGCAGTATTTTTGTGTATTTGTACAACCGTAGTTTATTCTGTGTTACCCTTTAAGTGTCAGTTAACTACACTGTAGTTACAATTTAACTACACTGTAACTGCATTACAATTGCAGTGTACTTGCATGCAACAAACATGTAACTACAATGTAATTACCCTGCTGCATTATATAACCAATGGTTAAATTGGAAATGTTTATATGGGGGAACTCTCATATCTAAATTTCTAGGTGGTGGAAGTGGAACTGTTATTTCTAGTTGGTGGAACTCTCCTATATTAATCAAGGGAGAAAGATGACAGAGGTGGTGGAACTGTTATACAATTTTTTAAGAGGTGGTTGAACTGAGTTCCTGTGGGCTCCTGCCCAATGTAACTCCTGTCTGAACCAAGTATCTCAGCTGCCCCTTTAGGTACCAGAAAGCATTAGCTGCTTCAGTCTAATCTGAGTTTTACAAGGGAAAGCATTTTATATAACATACTAAGGAAAGTGCTACCCCTTGACAAAATTGCTATTTTCTTGAAAATATTCTGTTTTAATCCCTGGCCTGTGGCTCTGACAGCAATCATTTGTCTGCTGGTGTGGTGGTCTTGAGAAGCTTGAAGACTAACGAATGTAATGCTAAATGCAAAAACATTATTGTGGATAAAATAAACAAGCTTTCTTGTTGTTGTTGTGTATGCTCAAAAAGCAAATATTTATGGCAGTACTGTACATAGAAAGTAAAGATCCAGTCATGCAAGCCCTGAGCCTGTGAGTATGGCTGATCGATGCTGCGGAGCTAGCCTTCCGCCTCCACACATGCAGGACACTAAGCAATATCCACCAACCCTTGCACTCTGCTATGCTCAAGACTGCTCAGCCCCGTTCTCCTTTCTTATTTATGCAGGCAGATGGGAGGAAGGCATCAGGTGGGGCCATGCTCCTCAGGATACCTGAAGCCAGATATGACTAGCTTAAGGTACAGGGAGGGCACGGAGATTATGTTTGGAGCGACCCCTGACGTAGCAGCTCTGCACCCCTTGTTACAAATTCTTTGTTTAAGTCCCCAGCCTTCATGTTATGACATGCAGGGTTTGGGGAAACCACAGGCCGCCATGTTTTAATGTAATATGCGTCTGCCTGTAAAGGGTATCCCATAATCCACTGCTGTCATGGAGCTGGGAATCAGTCCTCTAGAGGTGTGTGCTGCCTAGCTTTGCCTCTGGATCTGCCTCCTGCCTCACAAGGAGCTCCGTACCCATGGCTAGGAGCTGTCAAGTATGTGAATTCTGCCCGAAAGCTCACAGATTGGCACTGTGGTGCTGGGTGGCACAGGCTGGCTGCACACAAATTGCATGTATGGGAGCCAGGTATGTTGATCAGGTCCTAGACCCATCAGTGAGTGAGGGGTGTATTGCCACTTTGTGAACTGACTGAATGGCTCAGAACATAAAATTAGTCAAAACTACTGCATTCCACAAACACATTCCAGTTGTAAGCAGGGAACTGATCGATGTACCAGCACACCCTCCTCACTGCTTCTGGCTACGATGGCCCCTTTGAGCACCAGTGATGTCATGTGGGGGGATGTCTACCTTCTGTCAACACCTGAAGTCAGCTGTCTCCATTTACTCTAAGGAATTCAGATCAACCCAGCCAGGGGAGGGGGAAATGAGTGAGAAAAGGCAGATTTATTGCTTGAACAGTTTAAAGAAAAAAAAGATAGTAACTAAAGAAAGGTGGATTAGACGACCTAAATCTGATGATCCACTGGTTCGTCAAGCAACTTAGTGCACTTATAACCTAGATTTGGCAGTTTGAACTCTCCACTGTCCCATGGCTGGGACTACCACCCTCTCAGGGTGCCACATAACTTAGTCATGTGCCAAGGGAGTGTTCAACCCTTAGAGGTCCCACAGGCATGTAGTCTTATTAGACTCAAGGTAATGTAGGGAAGCTGCGTACTAATCCTGGAAGGACAGAAGTGAAGCCACGGGACAAGGAGGAGGGGAGACTGGTGGAACAATGGAAAATGAGTATTCTGAGGGTGCTACTGTTGCACCTTAACTAGGGTTCAATGGGAATGAGTGCAGGATGGAAAAAAAAAGCTATGAAAAAAAGAATAAATATATACAAATAAATACAAAATAAATAAATAATAAATGAAATAAATACAACAAATAGATAAAATAAACAACTAGATGAAAGAAATAAAATAATTAGATAAAATAAAATAAATAAATAGATAAAATAAATAAACAGGCCATTAGGTGGCCCAGTTGAAACATGCTGCACTTTCAAGTGTGTAACCTGGGTTTGGAAGGGGCTCTGGGAACCTGCATCATGGTGGGTCAGGACTGGGGGCATTGCTACTTGTCCATGCATTCCAGTCCAGAGAGGGTGGTGCCACAATCAGCAGCTGCAGCGGCCACTTGTGGTGGACTGGGGGGCCTGTTTCCACACAAGAGGGCACCTGGGCATACCCATTGCATGCATGCATGCATGCATTGTTTATAGTAAGCTGTGTACGCTAGCGGATCCAGCAATGTAGCAAAGTAGCATCCACTGTGTACTTAGGCCAGCAAGCTGTAACTGTTTTAGCCTAGTCTGAGTCCTTACAAAAAGGAGCATTTTATATTTTGAACTTCTTCAACAAAACTGTGGCCTCCTTAAAAATAATTCTGGATCTGTGCCTGGCTGTGTGTGACACTGTCATACAGGCAGGAGGGTAACAGGTAATGAATGCAAGAGTACTGAATCAGTGGAAGACCAGAGACTATACAGGGAGAAATACCATCCAAAGTCATCAGCAGCCCAATTTACAGAATGGAAATGTACTTCCACAAGCCAGCTGATCAAAGTGCAAAATATAAGTTAAAGGTTTTTTTTAAATATTATTCAAGTTCGGGCCCTATACTACATGGCGCCACCTCAGGAGCCCTAACGAGTAGATGACCCCTGGCTAACGCAACAGGGATGCATCTGGAACTTCATCTGTAAGGCACTACAACTCATACCTTTCCTCTTGCTGATATGCCCTATATCATTACAGGAAAACTGCCCCCTCTTCTAGACCCAGGTTATCACACCGGGAGGAGATACTCCCTTCAATACCTTCTGCAGCTAGTTTTGGAGGTGAGGGTCCTCTCCTTCACTGAAGTCCAGATCTTGAAGTCTTTCCAGTTTTTGTCTCCACACATACTTTAGCTCCCGGTGTCCCTGATCTTGGCAGGGTCCTGAAGCCCTGTCACAACCCGTCTCGAGGATATGCAGGTTAACCATAGGGTCAGCCTGCCCAGTAGGGTCATGGGGTGACTTTGGGGGATGCCAAGCAGGCCAGGGTGTTTTCCTCCATTATTTATTTGGCTCCCCAGGGAGCAGGCATGCGGTAATGCATATACACACGTGCACTAGTACATTAGCATGCCATGTCTGTTAATGTCCTGCCCCTTCTTGCTGTTTCTGCTGTCGCTGCTCTCTGGTCTACGCTAGGTGGCAGTCATGTGATGAGATCCAGACCCCCCCACCCCAAAGGAGGAGAGCTGTCACATGATGCTCACTCCTCCCTCTCTCAGCAGGCCCCTGAGTGACCCTCGTCCAGTCCCAAACCCAGGTTGCCGGTGTCACTGCTGTGGTGTCAATCATTCCATCCCACCACACCACTGGCCAACCAGCCATCTTTCAAATTTTTTTTTTGAAGTCTGAAACTACTGTGCTTCTCAGATCCCACATTTTAAAAGTTAACCATCTAAATGAGATCTAGTTTTGGAAGTTACTTACTCTCTGTAGCCCTTTGTGTTAGAAAAATCAACCATTTTCTGACTCCCATTGCTGCAAAACTGAAAGTTGCCTAATTTTCTTTTACTTTTCCTGCTTGGAGGGCAAAGCTCCTTCCCGATTTTTTGGATTATGTACCGAGCATATCCTCGGAAGTCAAATATTTCCAAACTGGAATTCACAGCAACACCAACTAGGATTCAGGACATGTGGAAACACATAGCCAGTTAGGTGGGCATGCATTCATCCATTAGATTGTCAGGGGAGGACCTGCAGCCAGGCGTACTTAGGATAGGTGGGGTTCATTCATGTTCCTAGTCTGCTATCCAACATGCACTGTAGATACCTCGCACTGTCTTACAGCAATGCTGTATTAAAGAAGGGCTACTGTCTGGGCCATACAGTTAACAAGAATCAAGGCGTCAAAAACATTTGCTCAAGTTGGCTTACAGGAGTTACTTGGGTCTTGCTGCACCCATCTTCAAAAACTTCTTTACTCCAAAGCAGTATCTATTCACTGAGGTCAGATGAAATAGGGAAACTAGTCCGTCCCTGGAAGAACAAAGCGTTAGGGGAGAAAAAAGGCACTGTTTTATATATTAGCTAGAGCAGAGCAGAATGCGAAATTCCGCTGGTGGAATTAGCATGGAATGGCAATTCTGCTTTCAAAGTGCTTTTTAAAATTCCTTTTTATGTTCTGTGGCATTCTGAACATTTCTTTGTAAACTGAGAAATGGTATTCCTCGGATTATGTAATGTGCAGCATATTATTCTGTGGTTTGCAGAAAATGAAATCATGGTTTATGTAAACCCGCTGAATGCTATTCTATTACTAATCTGCAGTTAAAGAAACATTCTGCTTCTGGAATTTCAGGATGCCACTTCCTTCTGAATTCTGTGGAATTAGTCAGAATTTCTGAATTTCAGCAGAATTCCATTGGAAGCGGAATTTGAAAATTCATCACAGCTCTAATGTTGGCTGAGCGTCACGGAAAAATTGCCACAGTGCCTGTTACAGTGAACATTTTGTGCCTTTACGTTTTTATTCTATTTGAGATCGCCCTTTCCTCCTGTCTTGTAAAATGCAGTTTTTCCCGTCTTGAGGCTGCTTTAGCATTATTTTTCAGATTTGAAATAAAGGAGTGCCTCTTTTAAATACGTCTATCCCCAGGTTTTTATCAGTATTTTCCATTGTTTTTGAGTGCTGAAACAGACTGTGTTATCAGTAACAGGATTACTTATGAAACAAACTGTGATGTTGCTAGTAGAGCATTATGAAACCGACTGTAATGTAACTAGCAGGGGATCACAAAAAATTACCACCAACAGCTTAATCTGATTCAGTGTGAGTTTGTTTCCATCTGTATCTCCCTCCCCCAGGACGAGGCTGAAAATAGGCAGAATTGCCTAGTCTTCATTTCCCAGTCAACAAAAAACTACAACCCCCCCCCCAAAAAAAAACAGGTTGCGATCTCACTAACAGGATGATGAAACAGATTGTGATGTCACTAGCAGAGCATTATAAAATAGTTTGTGATGTCACTAGTAGGGGATTATAAAACAGATTATGATGTCACTAACAGGATTATGAAACAGACTGTGATGAGGGCTCTGAAGAATATGGAATTTCAGCTGGCCCGCTGGTGCAGTGGTTGGATTTCTGCATGCAACGCCAGCGACCCGGGTTCAGGAATGGACCTGGCAGCTGGAGAGCTGGCCGGGGGGGGAGGATCGAGCGCCTTCAGGGCTGCTCTCCTTCTCCAGGGGTGGGCTGGGGTGAATGCCTGGTGTGTGTATGACTCCTGGCAGTGGCCAGGAGGATACGCAAGCACCAGCATCTAAAAGAGAAAGAGGGGTGGGGTGGATGCAGGATGTCATTGCACGTCCCCACCCCTGGGGACAAACAGAAAATCCTGCTTGCAGCCGGCATCAATGATGCCCGCCCTTGACCCTAAATTAGCCTCCAGGGTCAGCATGATTCTAGTCCCATGTATGTGGCACTGAGCCTCAGGTGCTACATTCCCACCCCGAGGGGGTAAGCTGGGGGTGTCAGAGTTGTGACCAACAATGGAGGTGGGGGTACAAGGGTCCATGACCGGGCTGAAGCATAGGCGGTCACGAGCAATATATAAAGACCAAATAAAAAAATTTAAAAAGAATATGGAATTCCACCAGCAGAATGTGTGCCAAATGGCCAATCTGCTTCCAGACTGCTTTTCAGGATTGCTTTCTAAAATTCTGTGGAATTTTGAAAAGCATTTCTGTGTAAACCGTGGAATATTATTCCGCAGATCACATAAACCACGGAATAATTTTCTGCAGATTGTAGAAAAATAAATCTTCAGTTTATGTATAAAAAGCATTTTGCATGCGAAATGTCAGAATGCCACACATCACTAACTGCGATGTCACTAGCAGAGCATTACAAAACAGATTGTGATGTCACTAGTAGAGCACTGTGTCTTCAGCTCCTGAACAGCATCAGGACAAAACTGTATTATAAATGACAAGAAGAAGAATCAGCATTTATATAATGCTTTTCATACATATTGTATCCCAAAGCGCTTTACAAGCAATGCTAGACTGGTAATGAAGTGACTAAACGTGTAGTGGCAGTCATTTCGTACATCAACATCCACACACAGCCTTGGACAATTGAATGAACCAGTTTTATGGGCAGGGGGAATATTGGCTAGGACACTGGGGAAAGCCCCCCAGTCTTTGCAAAAAGTGCCTTGGGTTCTTTTACTTTCATTTGCACACCCACAGGACGACACCAAGATCGGTAGAATGGGCTTCGGTTTAACATCTCATCTGAAGGACATCACACCCCAACAGTACAGCGCCCCCCTAATACTGCACTCAGGTGCTAGCATTTTAGGTATGAGCCCAATCCCAGTGTGGGACTAGAACCCACGACCTCCTGGCTCAGAGGCGGATGTGCCACTAACTGAGCCACGCTGACAAGGGTTACATTTCATACATTAATCTTTATTTTTTGTCACTTCTTTTGCCCTCTTGCACCCCCTTCTCTTTTGGGACCCACAGGCTGCTGCCCCTCAAACCCACCCACACCAGTCTCCACTGTCACCAGGCACCAACCTAACCTTCTGTACCTTTGGCATCTGGAAGCAGGCTTCTTCTCGCTGAGGGCCTCCTCTGGCCAAGTGGAGGTGTACCTCCAGACTCCTGAACTCCTCTGTTGCCTCTGTATCCCTGGGGGGGCCTTCTCTGAACTAAAAGAGAGAGCACCTTATCAAAAAATCCCTGACGCTGCCTAAAGGGGCCCCAACAATGCACTGGAGGGTGGCCGGTACGGATGGTGATGACAGAGGCCATCATCTGATACATCGGTTTGACATTTCTGCTACTATTCACCTGCCTCTCCTCCCTTAGTCACAAACATGCTCACAGCTGGCATGGGGGGGTGCCTAATGACGTGTGGTCACCTGTGTCGTCAATGCAACCACCACCATAGGACCACCAAGAGCCACTGTAAGAATGGAGCAATGGTTCCCTCCCCCAGAGGAAAGCATCCATTGGATGCTCTGCAGACCTCCCTGCCAGCCTTCGCTCCTGACATCCGAGGCTCAGAGTGTGAACTAGGGTTGCCAGCATGCCAGAGTAATCCCTTATCCTTGTGTCCAGTGCTGGAGTCCTCAGGGCCAACAGGGCAGATCCTATAAAGCTCGGCTCAGGGTACGGAACATGAACCCCTTGTAGACCAGATGGGAACAGGGAGACATGATAGAGATCTTCAAGTTCCTGAAAGGAATAAACACGGTAAACTGTGAGGAGCTAGTTAGCAGGAATGGTGGGTCAAAAAGAAGGGGACATGGGAGATTCAGGAGGGCTGTGATTAGTGTTTTCCTTTACGGAGAAAGAGTGGTTGAGCCATGGAACAGCCTACCAGGAGGGGTGGTGGGGGCAAAAACCATTAATGGGTTCAGGCATGGCTGAGACAGGAAAAAGGGCTTAATAGTTACTTGGGGGGTAGCAGTTAGGCAAGGAACATGGTGGGGGAGATGGACAAAAAACCCATCTGGACAGTAGGTCACGGGGTACAGTATGGTAAAACTGGGCAGACGGGATGGACCACTGGTCTTTTTCTGTTGACATTGTCTATGTTTCTATCGGCCTTAGCATACTGTGAACTGTGCATTCGCACAGGGCCCCAAGAGCAGAGGGGCCTCAAAAAAAGCCTAAGCTGTCCAGTTGGCCTCCTTTTTTTCTTCGTCCTCTATGTTCTAATTCAAGTAAAGTGCAAAAATGACACAAAACTAGCTGAAAATGAAGATGTAGGGAGGTCATAGTAAAGATGAGGATGTTCCTTGGGGGCTTTGTGACTTCTGTTGTGGGCCCCGACAAGTAGGTTCACACAGGGCCCTGGGATAGTTAGAGTCAGTGCTGGTTTCTATATATATATACCTTGGCTCAACTGAGCTGGCATGTATCCCTATTAATAAAGGAAATAACAGCTTAAAATTGTATTTAATTTTGCAATTTAGAGTATTTGTGATCTACTGATATGAATGGGGATTTTGCTTTACTTGTGACTGGAACACCTCTTTATTCTCATTCATTTCCTCCTCCCCCCACCTCCCCCGTGTCACATTTACCTACTTAGGACAGGACAGGGCAACCACCCAGCTCCATGGACCACTAGCCCAGAGGATCTATGTCAGGGGCCTGCATATACCCTAGGCTGCCATTCAGACAGCATCTAGGTTCTTCTACAATGTGCTTCCCTCCCTCTACCTTCCCCCACTAGATGGTGCTGCTGCTGCCAGCTTAGTGGAGGCCACTCCCTGGACTTGGTCTGCCTGCCCTGAATCCACTTCCAAACCATTTCCATGCTCTGGCCCCACTGGGATAACATTTGAAGATTCTTTCCTGACAGGACATAGACTGTGCAGCATAGTGATCTGAATAAATTCTGTTTCTTTAAAAACTGAAAACTGCAAAGGCACATGTTTTGCAACAGGAATCCTGGCCCACTGCCCTTTGATACTCTGTGCCATTTAACTGCCTCCCTTTGCATGCACTTACAAAGAAAGTTTCTCACTCCAGGGCAAAGAAAAGGAAAATGCCGGATTGTTTTCTGCTAGAATTTTTTATCCATTCACCCTCAACCCCTCCCCTCGCTGACCTGGCATGGCAGCTGTCACAGATTTGTCATAAGTGGGGTTGGCACAAGGGATGGACATGGCCAGTTCTAAAGAATCTCATCACATCCTGCTCAGTACCAGACCAGGTTTGAAATACTGAACCAAAAAGTACCCCTGATTAATAAAATCCATTGAAAATAATTTGAGACTTGAAGTGCAGGTGAGTGATTACTAGTGTGTGCGTAATGCAATCCAACCTCCCCGCCCACGAGGCTGGCACTAAACCCTGGCACTCTAGTCTTTAATTCCTTCACCCCTGAATGAAATAGAAAGCCTTGCAAAATAAGCCACTGCTGAACACTTCTCTACAGTCAGGTTACCAAATTACATACACACATTTTTGTCTTTACACCTTTAGGGTTTCAAGGCACCCTTTATCTCACAGCCCAGATACCTCTACTTTTGTCCTATACCCCCAAAGCAGCCTGTGACTACGTGACCCCATTTCCTACTCTGGAGCACCTTGTCCTTTATGCAGCACTAATAGGACTGTGTGCCGTTCCTCCTGGTTTACATGCCCTGTGCTTTTGGGTACCATCCTCCATCCTCTCACGCCATAGCTTTCCTGCTAGGGGCTAATGTTAGCCATGGGCATTTATCTGTCATAGCCCCAGGATCTATATCTGCTGCATGGCTGTCCATGGGTGTCTCACCTATCCAAGATATTGATCTCAACCTCAAGGCAATGCCAAACTAACATCTCTTTGTGGGCCCCAGCTAGTCCACAATTATGGAACACAGCCTTCAGTTCTTTGACACCTCACTCTCGTCCCCCAGCTCACCAGACAGGCAAACCTTTTTGGGAACTCATGGGTAAAAAAAAAGGCAATGTCATCGAGGGAGCTCAGCATACATGTGAGACCTCCATCTAGCAGCATACTAACACACCAGATGCAGAGGATTCCTCCTTCTTCTGCCTTCACTCTGTTGGCTACACCTTGAAGCATCTGTTCTCCTGCCTACATGGAACATGAAGCCAGACCTGCAAGGACCTGTATGAAGACCTCTTGATGGGATCTTTATGTTTGATGGATGTCATTTCTGTACCCTTCTCTCCCCCTCCTCCCAACCCAGAGTACCCCTTGTAGCTAGTAAGTTTCTGATTGCAATGTATGACCACTGGAGCTCCTACCTCCATCAGCCCCCTGGAACTTTCAGTCCCAGGCACAAGAAATTACCTATTGGCATGGGCATAACCACCATGATGTATGACGGGGGTCCAATCCCCATGAACATTTCAGGCCCTGCAAAATGGCTAATGACATTGGCATTGGCATGACAAGCTCAGTGGCTCAATGTCCCCACTCCAACTTTTTAGCCGTGGTTGCACCTCTGCCTATTGGAATTCTCGCCATCTCACTAGTAATGCACCAAAACCCTCAGTACATTCATTCATGTTCAGGGCACAACTGCCATGGCTTTGTGGCAGACTGGAATTGCTTACTGAAGTTTTTGCATCAGGAGCCCTGCTTAGGACCCTGAAGTATGAACAGTAGTTATACATGTCTTTATACCAAGTATTGAGTCTGCTTTAAATAATATGCACTTTATCAGTATTATCACTAAACTGTTTGGATTGTCAGCTCTTGTGATGCAACATTTTCTTGCTCAGCTTTGTGATTATATTAAACACTGTGCACTTTACTATTATTATTTGTTTTATATTTGCCTTTGAATTGCTAAAACACAAGAGAAATCTTTCATCATGTCTTTCCACAAAAGCAAATCTGGGAACAAATCTTAGATCTTAGAAAGGAGAAATAGGATTCAGCCGCTGGAGTGGCCTTGATGTGGTGCTAAGCTTAACCATTTGATTCCATTTGGATCCATGGGGCCAAATCTCTTCATTTAAATCCATGGGGCCCAAAACTCCTTGTCTAAATCTGTGGGGCCCAAAACTCCTCATTCAGATCCATGGAGCCAAGCACTACTCATTTGAATCCACGGGGATACAACTCCTCATCCAAATCTATGGGACCAAAAACTCCCTAGCCAAATACATGGGGTCACAAATTCCTCATTAGAATTTATTGAGATAAGACTCCTCATCCAAATCTATGGGACCAAAAACTCCCTAGCCAAATACATGGGGTCACAAATTCCTCATTAGAATTTATTGAGATAAGACTCCTCTTCTAAATCCATGGGGCCAAAAACTCCTCATCTGAATCCATGGGGCCAAAAACTCCTCATCTAAAGCCATAATCCATGGGGCTACAACTTCCTCATTAGAATTTATTGAGATAAGACTCCTCTTCTAAATCCATGGGGCCAAAAACTCTTCATCTGAATCAATGGGGCCAAAAACTCCTCATCTGAATCCATGGGGACAAAAAAAAAATCCTCATTTGAATCCATGTGGCATAAGACTCCTCATTCAGATCCATAGAGACAAAAACTCCTTATCCAAATCCATGGGGACAAAAACTCCTCATTTGTATCCATGGGACCAAAAACTCCTCATCCAAATCTATGGGCCAAAAACTCCAGATTTAAATCCATGGGACCAAAAACTCCTCATCCAAATCTGTGGGGACAAAAAAATCCTCATTTGAATCCATGGGGCATAAAACTCCTTATTCAAATCCATGGAGACAAAAACGCCTTATTCAAATCCATGGGACCAAAGACTTCCCATCCAAACTTATAGGGCCCAAAACACCTCATCCAAATCCATAGGGCCCAAAACTCCTCATTTGAATCCATGGAGCCAAAGGCTCTTGATTTGAATGCATGGGATCCAAAACTCCTCATTCAAATCCATGGGGCTAAGATTCCTCATCAAAATCCATGGCTCCTCATTTCATTGTTGTAACTTCACTGTTGCTGCCACCAGACACCTTAGAAAATCAGTCATTAGTCTAAAAGTTTCACATTCTGGTTAACTGAAGGTTACTGTGTCTGCTTCTGCTACTGTTACTACTACTACTACTACTACTACTACTACTGCTGCTGCTACTACTACTACTACTGTTACTACTACTACTACTACTACTACTACTACTACTACTACTACTGTTACTACTACTACTACTACTGTTACTACTACTACTACTACTACTGTTACTACTACTACTACTACTACTACTGCTACTACTACTACTGTTACTACTACTACTACTACTACTACTACTACTGTTACTACTACTGCTACTGCTACTACTACTACTACTGCTACTACTACTGCTACTACTACTACTACTACTACTACTACTGCTGCTACTTTTACTGAATTTCAGTTTTCTTCCCTCCTCCTTAATCAGGTTTATCTCGTCATTTTTGGGTGCTATGGCGACCCGGAGCTGCTTCCTGCTTGCCTGTGTTACAGCAATAATTTCCCACATCGGTGGACAAGCTCACCAAAGCCAAGGTAATTAATTAATGATGATTCTCAGTTCAAGATCTGAGCATGTAGAGTACCCCCCCACCTGTAGAAGATTCAAAATATTTGATTTCATCAGCAGAACTCCTGGCAGAATTGCCTTTCTGCCTGTTGGACATTGATTCGATAGACTTCCCACCATTTGGCACTGATAAACATCCCATGGAGTTTAGAACTGTGCAAATATCTACAGAATGTTTTCTTCAGAATGTCACAAATGAAAATTTTTAAAACTTCAGTGTACTCCTAGTCCCCCCACTAATCCAATACCCATCTATCTATGGACTCTAAAATCCAGAGTACCTACCTGAATGAACTGCAAGTTTATCCAGATAGGGTTTAATTGAGGTTACATTAGGATGTTGGACATGTCCAAGAGTGGATTACTATGAGGTAGTCTGGTCATGAAGTTGACAAGGGTCCCAACCAATCAGAAGACTGGATTTCCTGCTTCAGTTTTATAATAAAAATTATGAACTGGTTACCAAAAATCCAGCAACCTGATTGTCTCTTACATGTGATTAATATCCACGATAATCACAGGTAAGAAAAGGTGCCCGTCAACAGGTCATTTTACCACTTTCATATTCATCCGCCTGTACATTTCAGCAGCCAAGCTGAAGACACACTCAGGTCAGTACGATTTAAGCATACCGAAATGTTTGCTTTTTTTTAAATGAGTTGGCATCTGTCATGTGTATTGGTCCTTGCCATCAGCTGGGTGATGGGAGTGAGTGGCAACTCAAACAGCAGTTTTGTGTGGGCAGGACAAAGTGAGTGGCAGCTCGAGCGCAGCTAGTAATGTTTTGAGCAAAACCAAAAAAATCATCTGCTGGTCCCCTCGCCACTTCAAACATTAATACCTCTTTGTACCAACTTCCACAAAGCTTAAAAATAAAAAATAAACCTTTGGCAGCACCACTGACCTGTCCGCTCCTGACACTGTGACTGGTACTTTAGCTACTTGAATGTATGTGCCACTCTCTGAGAGAGACACTCTCTCCTTAAGTCAAACAAGCAGCTTCACGATCTAACTACAAAATAATTGAAGCAGTGCCACCTGCTGTCCACAGCCAAACAGTACTAGGACTAAGTTATTATAATGTACTGCTACACAATAAAAAATCATTATTAAAACATTTTAAAATCTTTTTTTTTACTTTTTTAGTAATAAACCTATTGATCCAGTTCATAATACCAGTAATACACTCCAGGGTGTTTCATATCATAAGATGTTGTCACTTCTCAAGTGAATGAGACACTCGGCCTGTGGCCTCGTGCCTTACAACACACCCAAGGTGTGACAATATCCCATAATCTATCACATCCTGTCATGTATTATTGCTTAATCATACAAGTGCAAGAAAAAATCTTGCATTCTGATTGGCAAGTGGCCACTGTCAACAGTGATGTTATCCTAGCACATCACTGTATGACACTATGCATTGCTTGTATGCTCTGTCTTTGCATCTTTACTGCATGAATGCCTTGTTTGAGTACTAAAAAATCAACTAAAAATCTATTTTAAAATTATTTTTTTTATTCTGTGCACAAATGAGCCAATGTATGATAGCAATAAAGCACTCCAGGGTGTGTGTCATGGGAATAACATCCCTTCTCAGGTTCTGGATGCACTCAGCCTGTGGCCTTGTGCCCAACGATCCAAGGTATGATATCTCAGCATGACACACACCTCCATTCTGCATCATTTTTTTTTTTATTTAGTTCTTTTCTCCCCATCTGACCGGCCCCTTTTAACCAGTCACCCCAGTCTCAACACCCCAGTATCCACTAGGGCTTACCTGCCCATGTCTGTCCCAAGGGCTTGTCCACCCTGGTGGGATTGGTGGGGTTCCCCAACACCTGCCATCAAAAGGGATTTGGTTTCATTGGGCAGGGCCTGGATAGCCAGTTGCAGAGCCTGTGGGTGACCAGTATCATCCTATCTGTCGGCAGTTTCCTGGGGAAAATGATAATAGTAATATTAATGATATTTTTGTAGTTGTTTTGCTCATGAAGTGATGCAGATAGTGGCCCGGTGGTGCTGGAGGTTGAGGTGCTGGTCGCTACACCTTGCGCCATGCTGTGACTCGGGTTCAAGAATGAGCCCAGACTGCTGGGGGTCAGCAGGAGCGAGAGAGAATTGAGCATTCAGAGGACTGCTCTCCTCTCTTGGGGAAGGGAGGCTTTGTTGTCTCACTCGTTGACTGCCTTCTGGTGGTGGTTGGAGGGCAGTACGGGTCAGGAGGCACGTACTGATGTCCTTACATCAGTGGTGAGGGGGGGTGGGAGAAAATGTGGAGAGGGAGCTGGAAGGCTACATGATGGCCTGTCGCATCCCTGAGGCCACTCCTGGCTTCTGGATTATGCTCAGGGGGGGATAGCTGGCACTCTCCTCCCTGGTTCCACTGCAGGGGGCAAGCCGTGGGGGAATATACAGGGATTTGTGTTAGTGGGGACACACGGGACAGAGGATGAGTGCCTCTGAGGGAGGGCCATAGCTGCCTGCCAGGCTCCGGGAGTAAAAAAATATAATAGAAAAAAAAAAAGAGACGCGAATAGCATAATGCCCTAGATGATGCAATTTTTGGTACTGGCATAGGTCCCCTTGAGAAGGCATTATTCCCTACTCCCCATATGTGTGTTCCCTTTCATCAGGAGGAACTCCCTTTGCTATCTGTATGCCCCAGATCCTTCCCACTAGACATCTGACCTCTGACCCTGTCGCTGCAGTGATGCTCATCTCTCCACCACCTATATACCTCAGGAGCTTGCTCCCTCTGATGGGATCCCACCATTCATGATCTTGAAAAGCAGCTCCTCATAACTTTCTGTTTGGAGGGATCTATGTACCCCAGGAATGCCTGTTTCAGCCTTTCAGATTATCTGTTATATTAGGGGTTTATTTTCGTACTATCCATGTACTACAGTATTGTTTTTAGGATGAGAGGACATGCTGTATGGGACAGGGGTGGGGATACATCAATGGCATTGACTGGCATGATCCACTGGGATGAGTTGGGTACCTGTTCACCTGCCAGTAAAGGCAGCTGCAACAGAGTGGTGAGTAAAACAAACAGAATTCTGGGATGTATAGGGAGGGAGATAAGTAGTAGAAGTCGGGAGGTGATCTTCCCACTGCACAGGTCACTGGTGCAACTGTACCTGAAATACTGCTCAAGGTACTGGTGTCCACACCTGAGGAAAGACTGCAACAAGGTGGAGGCAGTACAGCACAGGGCAAGTAATATGGTCCATGGCCTAGGGGAAGTGACGTATGAGGAGAGGCTGCAGGGCCTAAACATGTACCCCCTTGAGAAGAGGAGGGAAAGGGGTGACAAGATTGAGACATACAAGTATCTGATTCATCTCTACTGAAATGTGGAGTCCCTCAAGGCTCTATTTTAGGTCCTTTGCTTTTTTCTTTATTTTTAAATTCGTTAGCTTTTAATTTTAAAAAGACTGAGTTATTGTTATATGCAGATGATGCAGTTTTGTTTTGTTCTGGTTCAGATTTTCAGTCATTACAGAAAACATTACGGTATGATTTCAGTTTGCTTCATTTTTGGTTTGATAAACATAAATTGGTGCTAAATTCAATAAAAACTAAGACAATGATATTTTCCCATCCAAGGAGAGTGCAAAGTCAAGAATTAAAACTTATTGATAATTTGGGTAAAGAAATTGAACAGGTTAGGCAGTTTAAATATTTGGGGGTACTTACTGATTGTCATTCAGCGTTTGATTGTCATGTAATAGAGTTAATTAGTAGGTACATAAAAGGTTAGGGTTTCTGTATCGAATTAAGGATAATTTGACCTATGATGTTAGATTATTGCTTACACATAGTCTATTATTAACCATGATGGATTATGAGTCTATAGTATATTCATTTACTTCTGAAAAAGTTCTGGCCAGACTTCAAGTAACATATCATTCTATTCTATTCTACGTTTTGCTACTGGACAATCAATGCTTACTCATCATTGCTTACTTTATAAACAATTGGGTTGTTTATTGTTAAAGGGGAGATTTAATTTTAGGGCTTTGGTGTTTTTGCATAAGGTTTTCTTAGTATTTCTCCGCTCAGTATTCTTAATTTGTTTCCAAAGAATATTCCTGGTTGTACAAGATCCCAGAGCATGGAAGGGTTTCAGGTTCCTTTTTGTCAAACAGCTTTTGGTCAAAATTCGTTGAATTTTACAATTGTTAAGATATATAATCAACTTCCTAAAAATGTAATAAGACAACCAAAATTGTCTACTTTTAAGTATGAACTTAGGAAAACTTTGTTAGAAAAGTCAAACTGTAAATGTTATGTGTAATGTGTATTTATATTGTGCTATTGTTTTAACTTATTTGTATGTTTGTCTAAACTGGTCGTTTGTGAAAATGGGCTTGTCCCACAGACTTACCAGTATAAAAATAAATAAATGAAATGGAAAAAAAGGGGATAAATAGAGTAGACACCAAGGAACTCTTCTTGAGTGTAGGCACAGGAATGAGAGGGGATTCACTAAAGCTGGCAGGGGGAAATTCAAAAAGGACACCTGTATGTACTTCTTCATGGAAAGGGTGGTGGACAATTGGAATAAGCTGCCAGAGGAAGTAGTACAAGGCAAATCAATCATCAGCTACAAGCAAGGATGGGATAGGCATGTGAGTTTAGCTATAAATGGGGGCAGTAAGAAAGGAGGATTCCTGCTCGGGCAAGGCTGAATACTTAGGTAGGGTGGGCAGACTGGATGGGCCAAGATCCTGTTTCTGCTGTCAATGTCTATGTATCTATGTATAATTTTGAGGTGGTTGGAGATGAAGCTGGGGTGGGGTGGGGGGTCATTGCTGGGGAGGTGAGACACAGGAGAGCCCTCCACTGATTGCCCCACCCCTTTTCTACTTGTTCTCCTGTACCCAACTGACTGAGATGTAAGTCCTGCCCATGTGTCTAAGGGACAGATGCTTGCACATACAGCCCACCTACCTACAAACATTCCCCAGATGCACTGCCATCTTTGGGTACTCAGGTGCCAGTAACAAAGAAGGAGTCATTGCCTTTCCAGCTAAGGTGCCAGTAACAAAAAGAGAGTCATTGCCTTCCCACCTAAGGTGCCAGTAAGAAAGAGGGAGTCATTGCCTTCCCACCTAAGGTGCCAGTAACAAAGAGGGAGCCATTGCCTTCCTACCTAAGGTGCCAGTAACAAAGAGGGAGTCATTGCCTTCCCACTTAAGGTGCCAGTAACAAAGAGGGAGTCATTGCCTTCCCACCGAAGGTGCCAGTAACAAAGAGGGAGTTGCTGCCTTCCCACCCAGGTGCCAGTAACAAAGAGGGAGTTATAGCCTTCCCAGCTAAGTTGCCAGTAACAAAAAGGGAGTCATTACCTTCCCAGCTAAGTTGCCAGTAACAAAAAGGGTGACATTGCTTTCCCACCTAAGGTTCCAGTAACAAAGAGGGAGTCATTGCCTTCCGACCTAAGGTGCCAGTAACAAAGAGGGAGTCATTGCCTTCCTACCTAAGGTGCCAGTAACAAAGAGGGAGTCTTTGCCTTCGCACCTAAGGTGCCAGAAACAAAGAGAGAGTTGCTGCCTTCCCACCCAGGTGCCAGTAACAAATAGGGAGTTGCTGCCTTCCTACCCAGGTGCCAGTGACAAAGAGGGAGTTGCTGTCTTCCCACACAGGAGGGCAAGAACATCCTGTGGGTCACGTGATTCTCCTCCCCCCTCTAGGTCACACTGTGCTGGGCATTTTTTTTCCTGCAAGTGAAATTCATGTGAAACCCTGCTTTTATTTCATATGTATGATCGTGAATATTGGAAGCATGGCACCATTTTTGTGTATTGGCGACACTGCATGAAAGCCAAGTAAACATCATCCATTTTCAAGAGAAATTATTATTTTAGTGTGGAAAAATATCACTGGTTTTCAAGTGAAAACTGCAATTGTTGCATAAAATCTGTGATTTCTGCTTGAAAATGGTGATTTTCCATGCAATATATTTTCTTTAAAATACAGCAACGTTTGTGCAGTTTTGGTACTTTCAAGAAAATGTCTGTCAATTGTGCCCTGTTCTCAACCCATATGGATACCCAATCTTTACCAATCATATCTCTCAACCTCTCAGCATTAAAAATCATAGCACTGGCCTTCAAAAATCATAGTAAAGGGCCAAAATGTGTAGCACTTTCTTATTTTAAACAATGATATGTCTGCAAACAGTGGGTCCCATATAGTTAGTGATAAGGAATGTTTCTATCAACTTAGGTCAATGACTGAATGGTTTATGTGTCCAGAAATAGCTCTAACATTATGAGGAACATCAGTAAACCTATGCAGAGCAAAGGTAAATTTGAGTGTGAAAATCATAGCGCTATGTGAAATTCATAGCAGTTGAGAGGTATGTTACCAATCCCTTGTTGATGTCTTGTGCTCAGAACGTGATCTCGAGTCACTGTTAGCACTTGCCAATTCTTGTACTATCAGCCCAGCCACAAAAACACCATTTGTAACTAGAAAATGAGAGTCCAGCTGATGGAAGGAAAGCGTATTATCACCAGGACTTATCTTTAGTTGCTCTATTTTGTTTATTACCCACTTTGTTCTTCATGCCCTCCTCCCACCTCGATATTAGGGTCATCAGAGCTTGGGCTGGTAGAAACACAAAAGGTACTGAGGTTTTGAAATGCTATGTTCCCATATGGAAAAGAGTTATATTTTGTTAATATGCACACTATATCTGACTGTATCTAACTATATCTCAGACATAATTATTTTTCCAGATATATTTTAGATATTTATAGAATTCAATTAGATATGTCTTGTACTTGGCACAGATATAGTAACTATATATTTTTTGTTATACTATCAAATAAATTCATTTTTTTATTTTTCTTTTTTAATGTTTTTATTTACTCTGTAATGAAAAATTCTTAGATTTGTATACAAGTGTAATTTTACACTGTAATTTCCATCGTAAGTGTATATTAATAAACATATTTTCAATATATTAGGGATATATATTCTAAGATATCTTTCATATTTAGTTAAAATAGATGGCCTGATACACATCTAAAAAATATCTGGAATATATGTGTTATTTAACCCCATTGTATACCAATAATAAATATTAAATATATGGTTTAATAAAATATTTTATATTTAAGAAATATGGTTGGTATATATTTTACATGTATCTTTAGAATATATGTACACTGTATTTTGTGACCAGATACTGAATGCATTATTTGTACATATCTTCTGGTAAAATATGTGTCTCATTTTCAGGCAAAATACAGTGGGCCCTATGCACAAATGGGGCGGAGTGGCTACATGCGCATATCTGGGGTGTGTAGCCACTCTGCACCCCACACGCCCCCCCATATGGGATGCATGGAATGGGACGCGCAGCCCCAAATGCACCTGTCTCATGGAACGTAGTGCGTGGTAGGTGGGCATGGGTTGTGGCAGCACTACGTGCCATGCACAGCAGCATGTAGTGTATACACGGGGGGCACAGAGGACAGTCAGCTACACCATGGGGGACCCTGCCATAACTGCTATATGTGGCCAAGCTTGTGCATATACAGGGTCTCCCCCCCGGCCTCAGTGGCAAGAGAGCTGCCCAACCCCCAGCACACCGAACCACCCCATCCTGGCAGCATCTCAGCAGCCCCCACCTGACTGTGCCCCTACCCCAGCCAGCATGGCAGTAACCCCCTCCCATGGGCAAAGCTGCTCCTGCATCACTATGTGCCCTGATACCCCCCAACACAGATGTGCCTCTGCACCCCCCGCAGCACCAAAATCCCTACCCAGCCCTGTACCTGCATGAAGGTGCCACTCTGTGGGATGGCCAGTGGCACAGTGCTCCACACACCGCCATAGCTGCTGACCATCTGATTCACACAGGTGTGGGCAGCTGATGTGTGCCCACGTATGTCAGATGTCCGGTGGCCTTGGCATTGAGTGGAGGGCTGAGCTGCTGACCATCTTGGGGGAGCACTGACACACATGTATGGAGAAGGAGCGTGTGGTGCTGGGGGGGAGTTGGTGCTGAGGTGGATGATGATCAGGTGACACGCCTGTTGGGGTGACCATGGGCTGTTGTGGTTTCCAAGAGGTGGTGATTGGGATGGTGCTGGGCTGCCATGGTCCAGGGCATGAGGGGTAGGGTTGCTGTTCTGGGAAGTAGCACTGCAGTGTGGCAGGTGGGTGGGGGCCACCATCCAACAGCCCGACACAGTGGCATGTGCGCACAGGTCCAGGTGCCTGCAGTGGGTATTCACGCACCCGGACCCATGCCTATCCATGCAAGGGATTCACTTTTCATCCAGGATGGGCATCTGATTGGATGCCCGGCCAGACCCGTGACTCTGCCCCTGGCCACCCTGCGGAGTCCTGTATGCCAGGGGGCGGGGTGGGGCCGTGGACAGGTGACCGGCAGGCATGAACGCCACAGGTGCACTGTTACATTGGTGGGGTATACACGGATTCCATGTACCCCCACCCCCAATAGTGCATAGGGGTGGTATGCCACCCTAACAGTGACATTTCTATGGCGACATGCGTCGATCTTGACAACAGTGCCATGCCACCATAGAAGTGCCACCGGGAGGGGGCAACCACTTCCCCTGACCTGCACTCCCTCCCTGAACTAACTCTGACCTGGAGTTAGAATCCTTTAGTTCGGAGGGTGCGGGGGTGAAGCCCACTCCAACATGGGGGGTTTGGAGGTTAAGCCCCTGATGTAAAAAAATAGAGCCAAACTGTGCGGCTCCATGCCGATTGCAACTTGCAGTTGACATGGACCCTGTCGCTGTAATGCCAGTCACAATCTTTTTTGTCGCACCGGCATGGTAGAGCCCATAGGGGCCAGTATGTGTAGAATACATTTAGAATATATGTTCTTTATATATGTCAAACATATTTTTTGCGTATGCTCATTTCGGTGCTGTGTATATATTTGCATAGCTAATTTGCATATTTTGAAAGCACAGTTTAGGGCCAAAATCATGGCAATTTCTATTGTTAAAATATTTTTGAATTGACAACATCAGCTTATACCAGAAAGAAAGATACAGTGTAAAAACCAAGTACATGTAGGAGCTCACCCTGACCTAAAAGGGAAACAAAAGTGGTGGTATAAATACCAATTTGAGCCTTTATCTTGTGGAGAAGAAAGCCATATGAGTAAATAATAAACTTGTAAAGTATGCCTTTATAAATGATCTGGTTAAGAAGTATGTCCTATGCATAAATATATGCTTAAGTTAAAGGTATCTAAATATAAAATATCAGCATACATATATATGTATATATCTAAATGGTTGCCTACCAGATGAAATTCAAGTGTACAGTTAAAGATAGATTACATAATAATAAGTTTTATATTTTTGTCTGAGTAATTTGAAATCCAAGTGTGCAAATAAAGAAAGATTACTATATTTTTATCTGGGTAATTTAAGATATTTTTTTACAACGCATATATTTACTTAATAATTTACATACATGTTAACTACATGAAAGTGTATATATATATATATATATATCAAGTTTTCAAGATGTATTAGCAGATACATAAAACATATATTGTGCATCTACAATAAACATATGGAATGCATGTATACTATATATTAAATATATGTATCAGATATATTTTGCACATACATCATATATTTCAAATTGGCCAATTTGAGATATTTATCATATATTTCAAACCTGAACTACAAATATAATTGAGATACACATTAATAAATATATTTATATTTCTCTTCTGTGTAGGTTAAAGGGACACTGTCACCCCCTTCAGGCCTCAAAGTGTCCCCAGTTTAAAAAACATGTTATGGTCAGTCACATTCTGTAGAGACTGTTGATGTAGCTGGTAGTTTGTTTCAGATTCATTTTTCCTTTATAAAAGTGAAAAACAGACTGCCTGTCATACTGGTGTCACCATAACAGAACGTGTTTGTTTACAGTCCTTGATCAACTCCTGCGTCTTTCCTGAGCTTGGGAATGCTCATGATGCAATGAGAGTAGACAAGGCCTTTGCATCATGAGTTACTTTGATATGTTGGGGAAGTATGCAATAAGAGTAGATCAAAGATTTGAAAAAAAACAAGGTTGGGTATAATTACATCATTATCATGCATTTCAGTTTTACTAAGAAAGGAAGAAGATAAAACAACCAGCAATGTCAATGAATTTCAGAGAAGGGAAGCAATTAGCAAAAAGTGGGGTTTCAACTAGAAAAAGATAATATGTGAAGGGTTGACAGTGTCCCTTTAAGTCGTAAAAGGTTCTTATAGTTATTTGAACCTTATCAAACTTTCAGAACTTTTTACTTTACAGAATAAAAACTGTTTTAAGCCTCCTTTTCCACCCATAAGCTACTGTCAGCGAAGAAAAGGAATCCAAAAACAACCAGAGTGGTCTACAGTGAATATAATTAGGGTCATGTAGATACTTTATCTAGTCAGGACCCCTTGTGTAACACCACTGTGAGTATGACCACTTAACACAGATCTGACTCAAGTGGTCCTTTCTCCACCTGCAACCTTCTTTCTGGGTCTTTCCACCACCAGTAGTCTTCCTCCTAGATAAAGACTTGTTGGCGAGAATATTAAGCTACAAAATCAATGTTTTGAAAATGATCAGAACCTGAAGAAAAGTTCTGATAATTTTCTTTTATAGAAAATGGCACAGGTTCTAAAGGACCTGAACTGATCCAAACCCATTATCCCATCATCTGTTCTCTGCCCAGGAAGGGCGGGTAGATGGCTGCATCAATAGCCAATGCCTATGTTGCTCCAAGGACAGCTAGCAGGGGGAAGGGGGGGGCAGCACTCTCTCAGAATAATTTTTTCAGCAAAGGACTTTAATGTATGGCAAGTTTATAGGAAACAAGACATTGTGGTTACATGCAAACCATAAATCAATGGCTAATGACCAAACTTGGGGAATCATCCTACGAAATGTAATATGAACACAAGACACCATCAGAATAACCTGGTTTAGTGTGAAAAGTATTTTCTGAAGGAGAACTAGACTGTAACCCTAATGCCAGGAATGATTCTGATTGGTCAGCCTGCTGATGCTGTGGCAACGTTAATGCTTGTGATGCTGATTAGCCAAGTTTGTGAAGGAGCTCGGGATGTCAAAAGGTTGTCGGTGGGGGAGGGGTAGAAGGATCAAGCCTTCCAGAGGATGCTTTTCTGTGGGAAGCTGCCTGTCTGTCACCAGGATGCTGTCATTCCTGTGGTGGGGGGGGGGGGACACTGACGAACTTAGGGCTGGTACACTTATATGTGCACACTGGGAGCCTTTATCTGTCTGCTTCCTTCAGGCAGGAGAAAAACAGGAGGAAAAAACTGAACTACCTACAGCATGATGTTGTTAGGAGGGCACGCTGTGGTTCATTGTCATCATGGCCCGGAGGTCTAGTGAACATGGCTTCTAGACAAGGCTCTGCCCCCAGTGGTCCCACCATAGTCTGGGTATAACTGACGAGTGATGACAACATCTGGGTCGGGCAAATGACAGGGCTCAAAGGTTGCTGTCCTGTGACCCCAGCCATGGTAAGGAGGATGGCTGGTTCGGCAAAAAAGGAAAATAAAGTAATGGTTCTAGGATTTAAAGTCACACTCTTTGGTAATGGAAAGGCCAAATTTAGGAGTGGAGATCACGGTGAGTTATAATCAGAGACATCCCTGAACATCAGGTTGAGAGGTATGAGCCCAGTAATTCTAGTGTCTGGAGCCAGCCTACCATGCCAATTGATTAGAATATGGAAAAGTATACTAGTGAAGTAGCTTGTAACTAACATACTGCTGAAATACTGTAGCAGCTTTTGTTGAGCATTCAGAAACCCAAACACTCAATTAATGTAAATAATTTGCAAGTTGAACACTAGGTGAATGCTGATCTAGAACAAGCACTTCAAATCTTTTTTTTTAAATTTTAGAATGCTTGTCCTGGAGAGCAAAGTTCATGAAGTCACTGAACCTTTAAAGGACCATGATGAACTGAGGCAAAAATCAATTTGCATAGCTCATTTGCATATCAGAATGCACTGTTTCTCACTGTAAGAGTTGCATCACAAAATTATAATGTTTTTCAGTTTAGGAGCAGCAAATACATGCTCTACAAAGTAATTATCTATTTGAGTGCCCATGGGATTCTCATTTAAACTCAACACATTTTAAAAGAGCCTCAGAGTCTGCCGATATAAATAGCAACTGTAACTTTTTAAGTATGAAAGGAAGTTAAGCAGTGATTCCATTTGAAAGACTGACAGGAAAAAAGGAAACATATTGGGTTTAAAAGGTTTTAAGCAGAATGAAAGTCACCCATGTGGCTGTGAAATAAAATGTTCTCTAGGGTTTGGAAGGAGAGGCCAAGCCTATCCCTTCCACACTCTCTGGAATCTTAACAGAAATTATTTATTGTGATTGAAAAACAGCATTCTTCCACAGAGAGTAACTCTTGTGAGCCTATATTCATTGCCTAGTCAGCTGCCCTCTCATGTGCTCATAATATCCATTTATGTTTCTTAGTATTATACATCCCTTCCCCTCATTCTGTCACTCCGCAAACAGGGAAGGTGGAGGGTCTTGGCAACAGCAAGCTGATAGACAGTTTGTGTAGCTGCTCTGATTGTGAATCCAGCAATTGTTAGAAACTCCTTCTGAACCCTTTCTGGGGATTTCATTCTTCCCTCCCAAAGGTCCAACCAGGACTTCTCCATGCTACCGAAGAAAGGCAGCTGTGTGTCTTCTCAAATTCTGCCCTCTCCAACCTCCCAACTGAGGTCAGGCACTGCAAGTTTGAGGTTCGACACTGTTCCCATTAACTGAAGGGCCTCCAAATTATGCAGGAAGTGCAGTACAGCAGGAAAGGTTAATCTGTGGAAAATGGCTCCAATTTGCAATTAAAACAAGTTTTTTTTAATGACATTCTGCCCTCTGTGACTGTGTGAGTGAAAAAAGGAAAGCTGTATTTGGTCCCTGATGCTGGCACAAGATAAAGAGAAAGTTTTTTTTTGTTTGATGTTTCACATTTTTATTTGACTTTCCTTTCGGAGATGACAGAATGGTTTTCAACAGTTCGATGCTGTCAGATTTCAAAATAAACAGTCCGTACGCAGACAGCACACTACAGCTGGTGCTGTGACCCCCACTCAAACCAGCCATGTCTTCTTTATCTTTCTACCCAAACAGGCTGGCAATTTAGGTCCTTTCTGGCACTAGCAGATCAGATCTGAGTACAAAACCACAGCATTGCAGAGATTTTTTATATGTTTTTCATTTTCTTTTATAGAAATGTTTTCTCCTCGGCCACCCATGCCTTTCTCGGGGATACACCCTGATCTCAGGGATATACCCTGTTCAGGCCTGCATGCAACAACTCCCCTAGACCATGGTAACCCACTGGTTACCCCCACGGTTTACTCTCCATGATTGGGGTTCTGTGGGTAGGGCCATCCTCCCCCTCAGAGATAATCCAATGTATGGACTAGAATGAAGTAGGACAGGCACTAAGAATCTGGAGAGTCTCAGAGGCATGGATCATCATATATAGTCAGACATGTTTTTTTCTTGCCCCCTTTTGTAGGTCCCGCTCATCCACCTCAAAGTGAGTACAGCCATCTGGTTGACCTCATGTGCATCATAAAGCCAGAAGCAGGGGCAAGCTCCCAGGCTGGCTGTGGGGGTTGCTGCGGCACTGGCACTTGTGGATGACCCTCACTGACCAAGGCCCACTGTGGTGCAACAGCTACCTCAGCCCGGCCTCGCTCTCCATGTGGTGACTTGACTTTGCTTCTGAAGATGGATGGTTTGCACGGCAGCATGATGTCGTCAGGGCGGCCTGCATTTTTCATTTCCTTTTACTATATTTGCTCAAGATATCCCAGCAGAAAGGCAACATCTCATTTCTGTTTTTTGTGGGAAGTGATCTGGCTTCTACCTCAGTTTTACAGTTCGAATAGAGGACCTGTGCACATGAAAAATGGCTGCCACCATCAGAGAGGGAGCAGAAGCCAGAAAAACACGTAAAGTGAGGCACCACAACAGACAGACTCACCATGAAATGGCATATAACTAACAACCAGCATGATTCCAAAACACAAAAGTACTGCAGATAAAATGTATTACCCAAGGAGTACTCCATGCCATACTTTAATTTTGTTCACTCATTGTTAGCATATGGACATTTAATACATTTGATCCGCAGTACTTCTTGTTTTGCTATTATTCTGGTTGTCAACTATATGCTGTTTCAGCTACACGCTGTTGGTACTATATGCTGTTTCATGTTGTGTCTGTTTCTTATAGCGGCTTATGTTTGATTTTTTTTTTTACCCAAGTTTTATAGCTGGGTGAGACTGAAGCACCGGAAGGTCAAGAGACTTGCTCAAGGTCACACAGTGATCCGCTTGCTATGGGATCAGGTCAGAGTTTCTGTGACCTTGCTACTACAGTTACGTCATTGTTTCCTAGGGCTTTAGAATTCCATTATTCAAAAAATCAATGGGGCAAAAATTTGTATTATACAGGGCTTCAACCTTTAATAATTCTGTGCTTGATGAATTTGTCAACTGTACAACTATTAGATCATATAAAGCCAAATTAAAACAATGGCTTATTTTAAAGAATGAACATACTTGTATCTAATTTTAATTGTATATGCTGTATTTTTTAAAAATCAGTTTTTGTACTGTATTTTATTCACTCTCCATCATTTGTATTTTTGAATTTGTCACTTGTGAAAATGGGCAGTTTGCTCATTAGCTTACACGTATAAAAAAAATAAAAACAAATTACGGGTAGCCATCATGCATGTGTCTATTTGGAGAACTGGCTGGCACCCTTTTATTGTTCTAGTTGACTTTTTTTTTTAAATTATACATAATCCAATAATGGACTAGCCAAGACAGGATAAAGTGAGGTAGTCCTCCTGACTGTTCTTTCCTTCCTTTTTTTTCATTTATTCTTTCTAGCTCCTTACCTCGAGTGGTTAGTCTCTTGTTTAGTATACGGCTGATTCCCTAGGCTTGGTTTTATGCAGCTGGACAGAGCACTACAGTGCCTGCCCTTCTGGAACAACCTCTGGCCTACATACACTTCTGAGGGACAACCCCTCCCTGGTGCCACAGGCAGTCCCTCCCCCACCACAGTACTACCTGAGGCCAAAGGAGAAGAGTTGAGGAGAAGGAAGTGGAGCCCCTATGAGGGCAGTGCAGACCAGCTTTGTGGGACATCGAGGCAGCAGCGTCTATGTACACCTCCCTCTTGATCATTTCTTTCAACAGCCCCCCCCCCACCAAGAGGCATCAGGAGACCTTAGAAGCTGCAAAGCGTTGGCATAACAGAGGGGTCCTGTTTCTCTGCACAGACTAAGAGTATGCAAATATATAAATTTAGTATTCGATGAATATTTGCTGAATACTTCAAAGAGTATTTGAGTAGTTGGCTGTGTTTGTGCAGTTGAATACATGTATTTGGCCCCCAAGCCTTTTGTTTAACAAAAACAGACTTTTAAAAGTCTTTTAACTACCTCCCACCCATGTGGCAATGTCCACGCACGTCCCCCACTTCGATCACCCAGCAATACAACCCCCCTACACTCTTAGCACCATCCCCTGCTCCCCCCAAGTCTGATTTGCAGTACTATAATGAATACATAAGAACATAAGAACATGATGGCAGATGGGGACCATGTGATCCATCTAGTCTGTCCGTTATTGGACCTACTCCCCCCCCAAGTATATTCCCTTATTTCAATATTCTGCTATGTCTGTCCCAAGATATTTTTAACTCCTTAACTGTCTTTGCATCCATGACCTCCTGTGGCAGCCTGTTTCATGGCCCCACCACACTTTCAGTGAAGAAAAACCTCCTAATGTTGCTCCGAAATCTCCCTCCCATTAGATGTCTATTGTGACCTCTAGTACTGTACATGCTTCCTTATTTTCTTGGAAGAGGTTCTGATTTTGTGCTGAGCTGACACCCTTTAGGTATTTAAAGGTTTATATCATGTCTCTTCCAGTTCTCCTCTGTTCCAGGGAGTACTTGTTTAATTCCTTAAGCCTTGTCTCATAGAATTCGTGCTGGAGGTCCTGAACCATCTTTGTAGCTCTTCCTTGCACAGTTTCCAGATGGTCTATATTCTTTTTAAGGTGGGGTCTCCAGAACTGGACACAGTAGTTCAGGTGTGGCCGCACCAAGGATCAGTAAAGTGGGATTATCACTTTGTGCTTTCTGCTTGTGATCCCTCTTCTGATGCAACCAAGGATGTTACTGGCTTTCTGTGCCACTTTCTCACATTGTATCCCTGTCTTTAGGTGTTGGATACCATGACCCCTAGGTTCCATTCTAGGTTTGTGGTGGCTAATTGTTCATCCCCTAGATAGTAATTTTTTTCCCTGTTTTTCATTTCCCTAGGTACATGGCCTTACACTTCTTGATGTTGATCTTCAACTGCCAAGTTCTGGACCATTCTTCCAGTTTTGTTAGGCTGATTACATCGCTATGGCCCCTTCCTGTTTGTCCACCCTGTTGCAGAGCTTGGTGTCATCTGCAAACAGGCATACTTTCCCTTCCAATCCATCTGCAATGTCGCTGATGAATATGTTGAAGAGGACTGGTTCAAGAACTGAACCTTGTGGAACCCCACTGGTCACCATCCCCTCTCTTGACAGGGTACCATTCACTACAACATTATGGGTCCTCACCTGAGGCCAGTTTCTCACCCAATTAACAATTTTTTCTCCTACACCTGCATTTCCAAGTTAGTTAATAAGCCTGCTGTGGGGGATAGAATAAAAGTCCTTACTAAAGTCTAGATATACAACATCTACTGCCCCACCTTGGTCTACTATTTTTATCATCCAGTCAAAGAATTCTGTCATGTTTGTCTGGCATGACCTACCAGTTGTGAAGTCATGCTGCTTAGGGTCTAGCCCCCCACTGGTTTTCAGGTATGCCTCTATCCTTTCCTTTAGTAATGATTCTGTAATTTTTCCCACAACTGAGGTGAGACTGACAGGGCAATAGTTCCCTGACTCTTCCTTGCTTCCGCTTTTGTGTAGGGGTACCACAGTGGCCTTTTTCCAGTCCTCTGGTACCTGTGCACTCCTCAGTGATATATTAAAGAGTTCAGTCAATGGAGCGGCGAGTTTCTTCCTAAGGTCTTTCAGTACCCGAGAATTAATTCCATCTGGTCCCATATATGTAGCTTTGTCTGTCTTCAATCTATTTAATTCTTCTTGGACCCTCTCTTTTGTAAAGGGGCTTGTGTCTGCTTCCTGGATGTAGAGACCTGTAGCTAGTGCTGGACCATTTCCATTTTGTATACAGACCCCATCTCAGGGGAAGGGAATGGACAAGGAAATGACAGAAGGCTTCCTTAGAATGGCAGAAAAAGGGGAGATATTGTTGATGGGGGACCTGAATATGCCAGATGTTAACTGGAGCACATTTGTTGCAGGCACATCCAAGAGCAGGGTCATTCGTGATGCCCTACAGGGGGCATGCCTCAGACAGCTAGTACTGGAACCCACTCGGGAGGGAGCAATCTTAGACCTGGTACTCTCAAATGTGGACGGAGAAAGAATCTCAGATTTAGAAGTGGGTAGCCATCTGGGAACAAGCGACCACCAAACAGTGTGGTTCACAATAAACACAGTCATACAATCAAGCCATACAAAAGCAAGAGTATTGGACTTTAGGAGGGTTGACTTTGGGAAAATGAGAGAGTGCCTCAGAAAAGCACTAGCAAACAGGCAAGAAGGAGGGTGGGGAACAATGGGGAGAAATCAAAACAGCCATCACAGAGGCAACAAGCCTTTGTGTAAAGCAAATCAACAAAACACAACGAAGGAAAAAAACACTATGGTTCTCAAAAGAGGTGGCAGGGAAGGTTGAGGAGAAAAGGATAGCATTCAGGAAATATAAGGAAACACAGAAGTAGCAGGACAGAGAAATTTATCAGTTAAAGCAGAAAGAGGCTGGGAAGGCAGTCAGAATAGCAAAGGCCCAAACCAAGGAAAGCATAGCCAACTCTGTTAAGAAGGGGGATAAGACCTTTATATGTACATTAGGGGGCGAAGAAAGACCAAAGGAGGGATACTGAGGCTTAATAAAGGGGAGGGAATGTGGGTAGAGGGTGACAGTGAAAAAGCAGGGATACTGAACAAATATTTCTGCTCAGTATTCACAAAGGAAGAGGAGGGGGAGATACCTAAACCAAACAAGAGAAACACTCTGAAGACCGGGGTTGATACCAGTCCATTTACAGAAGAAAGGGTCTGAAAGAACTAACGAAATTGAAGGTGGACAAAGCAATGGGGCCTGATGGGATTCACCCAAAAATTCTAAAAGAACTACAGGTAGAATTAGTGACACCGCTGACTACTCTTTTTAACAAATCATGGGAGGATGGGGTGGTACCTGAGGACTGGAGGAGGGCGGATGTGATTCCTCTTCACAAAAGTGGGAGCAGGACAGAGGCAGGAAACTACAGACCAGTTAGTTTGACCTCAGTGGTAGGGAAAATGATGGAATCACTTCTGAAGGAAAGAATTGTTGAGTACCTAGAGGCCAGTGTGGCACAGGACCCAAGGCAGCATGGATTAATGAAGGGAAGGTCGTGTCAGATGAATCTAATAGATTTCTTTGACTGGGTGACCAAAGTAGTATACCACGGAGGGGCTGTGGACATGGCTTACCTAGATGTTAGCAAGGCATTTGATACAGTCCCACACAAAAGATTAATACACAAGTTAGCTAGCCTTGGAGTGGTTGCTAAGGTGGTAGCCTGGATAAAAAATTGGCTAGACAACAGGACACAAAGGGTAGTAGTAAATGGAGTCCACAGTGAAGAAAGGAGGGTTACTAGTGGGGTACCGCAAGGTTCAGTACTGGGACCAGTCCTTTTTAATGTCTTTATAAGTGACATTGCAGAGGAACTGGAAGGAAAAGTATGTCTCTTTGCAGACAACACAAAGATCTGCAACAGGGTTGATACACCAGATGGAGTGGAAAAGATGAGAAGGGACTTGACAAGGTTGGAGGAATGGTCAAATGTATGGCAGCTCAAATTCAATGCAAAGAAGTGCAAGGTAATGCACCTGGGAAACAAAAACCCAGGGGAAGAGTACACAATGGGGGTGAGATACTAACAATAGTAAAAATGGAAAGGGACCTGGGGGTAATTATATCAGATGACCTAAAGGTGGACAAGCAATGTGAGAAGGCAGTAAGGAAAGCTGGGGGGATACTGGGATGCATAGGGAGAGGCATCATTAGTAGAAAACAGGAAGTTGTTATCCCTCTGTACAGACAGTTGGTGAGACCCCATCTGGAGTACTGTGTGCAGTTCTGGAGACCCCATCTCTGCAAAGACATAGACAGAGTGGAGGCTGTCCAGAGGAGGGCCAACCAAAATGGTGCAGGGTCTGCACCAGAAGACATACAAAGAAATACTAAAGGAGCTTAATATGTATACCTTTGAGGAAAGGAGGGAGAGAGGGGACATGATAGAAACTTTCAAGTACCTCAAGGGAATCAACAAAGTCCAAGAGGGTGGTATCTTTCAGAAAAAGAGATGTGCAAGAACAAGGGGGCACAATTTGAAGAAAGAGGGGGGACGGCTCAGAGGTAATGTGAGGAAGTATTTTTTCACAGAGAGGGTTGTGGATGCATGGAACAGTCTCCCTGAGGAGGTCGCAGAGTCAAGAACAGTGGGAGAATTCAAGAATGCATGGGACAGACATAAGGCAGTCCTAGTGGGGGGTAAGAGGAAGTAACATAGAAACATAGAATTTGATGGCAGATAAGGACCACTTGGCCCACCCAGTCTGCCCATTTCCCCTACCTACTGGATAAGCTGCAGATCCTAGTTAACCAGCAGCCTACTTCTTCCTACCCCCACCCCCTAGAATGGCCTTATGACTGTCCCATGCATGCTTGAATTCCACCACTGATTTTGACTCCACAACCTCCTCCGGAAGACCGTTCCATGCATCCAAGTAAGCTGTTGGTTAACTAGGATCTGCAGCTTATCTGTTAGGTAGGAAAATGGGCAGACTAGGTGGACCAAGCGGTCCTTATCTGCTATCAAATTCTATGTTTCTATGTTCTCTTGTAAAACAGAGCAGAAGTATTCGTTTAATACTTCTGCTTTCTGTACATCATCCTCCATCTGCTGTCCTTCCTTGTTTCTTAGTCTGACTATTACCCCCCAGTCTTTCTTTTTCCTGGATATACCTATATAAGATTTTTGTTGCCCCTTTTGATTTCTGCTGCAATTTTTGCTTCAGTTTGTGATTTGACTACCCTGATAGCCTTCCTGGCCTCTTTGAACTTGGTCCTGTATTCTTCCCTATCACAGTCTTTCTTTGATTCATTATACTGTCTAAAGGCTTTTTCCTTTTTCTTTTATTTCCAGTGCCACCTCTTTTGTAAACCAGAGAGGTTTTCTCCTCCTTTTGGTTTTACTGATTACCTTTGAGTATTTTGATGGGACGATGTTTAATGACGTCTTCAATGCTGTCCGTCGCTCCTCGATGTTTCCATCTTTTATGTTTTCATACAGTCTTGAAAAGGTGGACTTCATCTTGTTGAAGTTTGCATTTTAAAGTTGAGGATTTTTAGTCTAGTGTGGCTGGTGACTTCGTGTCTGTTGACTGTGTACCATATTGATCTGTGCTCACTGGAGCCCAAACTGATTCCTACTTTAACATCACATATCCTCGTACTATTTATTAGCACAAGGTCTAGGATTGCATCTTCCCTTGTTGGTGAATCAACTGGCTGTGTTAGACCCACCTCTTGCAGAGCAATGAGGAATTCCTTGCTCTTTCCTGAGGAGGCTGTGTAGGAGACCCAGTTCATATTAGGCAGATCGAAGTCTCCTAGTAGCTCACCTTTGTCAGCCATCCATCATAAGAATTTTTTCAAGAAGCTCCTTATCCCTTTCTATATCATGCAAAGGGGTCTGTAGACTATTTCCACCATTATGGGGTTTTATCTTCTGTGCCAAGGGTTACCCATAGGGACTCAGTATTCTTGCTAGTCCCATGGATCTCAGTGGCATTTATTTCATCCTTGACATGGATTGCCACACCTCCCCCCCCCCTTTTTGCCTTCTTGGTCCCTCCTAAGCAGAGCGTAGCCTGGGATTGCAACATCCCAGGTGTGGTTCTCTTTGAACTACATCTCTGTCACTGCTACCCAGTCTAGTTGACCCTTGGTCACTACGGCGGTGAGGTCCAGGATTTTATTGGATGGGCTTTGAGCACTGACGCACATTGAATGTCACACCAGTTTTTTTCTACTGACATTTCATGATACGCTCTCTGAAGGTAGACTGGCTCGGGTGTTGCACCATTTTGCTAGTGCAGTCTGATCTTTATCCTGTCCTGGTGATATGTTAGTGGGTTCTCTGTCTGGACGAAAGACTGATTTGTTGACAGGTGATAGGGTGATAAGGGAGGGGCATTAGCTTTCGCATGCGATGTGTGGGGTGCTAATGCCCGCTCCCCTTTTCCTAGTTTAAACGACTATGAAAGACGTCAAATTTCTGGCCCAGTGCATGGACTCCTTCCTTTGTAAGGTGTAGGCCATCATATATAAAGAACTTCCGTTCCCAGAAGTCCTTCCAGTCCCCTACATAATGATGGCCTTTTGTCCTGCACCAGTCTTTGAGCCAGATATTTAGCTCTGTGATTTCCTTTTCTCTTACTTTTTGCCTGCTGTTCCCCTTCTCCCAAACAGGCAGAATTTCAGAGAAGGATAATCCAGATGTAAGGGAAGTCAAACTGTTTCCTACTTTGGTGAGATTTTGTTTAGTCTCCTCCACTGAGTGACTGGCGACGTTGTTTGTTCCTTGGTGGACTAGGATGTGAATGTTTGTGCCGATGTTGCATATAATCTTTTCTATGTATTCCTTGTCCCTACATGACAATGCCCCTGGTAGGCATCAAGCTGTAACCCTGGTTTGATTCCTTTGTAGGTGAGACTCTACACCGCGTATCATAGAGTCCACCAGGATTAGAAGGGATTTTTTTGGTAGCCTTTTTTCCTGTGACGTTAATAGGTGTGTGTAATTTGTCTCCTTGTGTATGGTTAGGTTCAGTTTCATCAATTGGATTGGTGATTGGTATATGCTGTAGTGGTGCAAATCTGTTTGTAGTGTGTATTGTATTAGTCGTTGCTCTTTGCGCTTGTGGAGTTCGTTTAGTGATGTTAGACGAATGTTTACCCACTGTTTGCCATCCTCCTATACTGGTTTTCCATTGGAGAAGTGGAGGCAAGTTGTGAAGGCTGTAGTTTGGTGAGGATGAGCATGTGTTGAGCTTAGTTCAGATGAAGTTAATTTCAGCCCATGCAATGTGGACATGAGAACGTAGGTCACTGAACATCCAGCAGGTTGGACAGTGACCAATTCTTTGGATATATGACCTGTGGAAGAGTGTGCCACAGTGTTGGCAGTTTACAATAGCCATTCTGGTTGACAGTTGAGTTGGATGAAAATACAAGAGTTTGGCTCACTGGCCTGTTAAGGGAGGGCAGAGTAAAGAAAAGCTAGGATGGAAAGAAAGTGTTGTAGGGTGGATAGAATAAATAATAGATAGGATGGAAAGAAATGTATTTATTTATTTATTTTTGTTAAGGCGGCGTGGAGGGCTGATGTCACTGGAACACCCCTATAACAGTAGTGTGACACTAGGGGTGGGTGGGTTGAGGGTAGGGTGGCTGGCCTCTTCCTGAGGTTGCCAGAAACAATCAGCCACAGTGGTGAATCAGAGCAACTGTCTACTTAAAGGTCCAGACTTCTGCCAGCCCTGATGGAGGAGATTCCATCCCAGACTGCAGTGGCCACCTGCTGTCTGTGAAACCCATCCTTTATTCCTCCTCTTCCTGTCCAACCCCATCGAAACAACCCACCACCTTACTCACTCACTCACTCACTCACTCACTCACAAAGAAAGGTAGTCCCAAGGTGGGGAACCAGTACAGCCCTCCCTCCACCTCAGCCAGCTGCCATCTATTCAGTGGACTTGGATGCACCATCTGCAATTATTCCTGATTGACTCCAGCTGGAGCACATTTTGAGTTTGTCCCATGTCTTCCCACAGTTTGAGACAGTGTTCCATTTTTTTCCATATGAAGCAGTGTCCCACATTTTCCACATTTTGAGATGGTGTTACTTATTTTCCCACATTTTGAGACAGTGTCCTACATTTCCTACATTTTTAGTGTCTCTCACAGTCCTCAGACTTTTAGATTCTGTGTTCCACAGTTTCCCACATTTTGAGTGAAACTGCCCCATATTTTACCAAAATGTTTAGAGTCAGTGTCTGTTTCCCACATTTTGAGTGTCAGTGTCTCACCATTTCCTACATTTTGAGAGCACGTCTCCCACATTTTCCAACATCTTAAAAATTGGTGTCCCACATTTCACTCACCAAGGAATTTAAGAGGTTGGGGCATGGCTTTGGTACACTGGGGCTTCAGACACTTTCAATATGGTCCCCAGCCCTTTGCTGACTGCCTTTATGGACATGAATCCTTTTCCAAATGAAAATCACAGTGGCTGGGAATGTAGCATTCTGGTTGGCTGGCAGCATTCTAAAAGGAAGGCAGAAGACTTGGTTTGCTGGCCAAGGCACCTAGCTTCACCTGAGCTCTTTCCTTCTAAGACTGCTTGAAAGGCAGAGTAGAGCAACTTACCAGAGCAAGGGAGAAGGATTAAGACTTATTTTGGCTAAGCAGATTTACTGTGTGGTGGTGTTTTTATTTTTTACTCACAGGGATTGCTACTGTTTGTTGCTAACATTTCATTGTTTATTTTCTCTGTAGCAAAGTGTTTCTTACAGCGTATATCTTCTCTGAAATTATTACAGGTGGTGTTTACAGTTTTATTTAACATTAGGATAAGCTTTCAGGGTTACTGCATTTGTTGTTGACTGATTGTTTCTGCTCTTACCTCCTTGTTCTTTCGTCCATGGTTCTTCTTTTTCAGCAGGGGAAGGGCCCAGCCACCCACCCCCCATCCCCAACCACCCACACTACACTCCTTTTATAGGGTACCACAGTTGTGACATTTCCTGTGGCAGAGCAGGAAGGGGTGGATCAGTGGGGCCTTCACAAGGTGAGCTCATTTACAGGGGCACTAGTAATTTAACTTGTTATAACAAGTTAAACAAAACACAATCAAACCATTACTTGCATTTTTTTTTCCTTCTAATTACTCTGACTAGGTTATAAACCCAGTAACTTATCTGGAATGGATATCATTAACTGCAGGTACTGTGGAACAATTTTCAGAAGGACAGTCTTACAGGATTTAGGGCACTGTCCTACATGCTGGGCCTTTGGAGATCTTAAGGCTCAGCTCCGGGTAGCATGGGCAGAGATTGCACGCCTCAAATTTTATATTCAAGAGGAAATACATTATAAGAACCACCCACCATTTCCCCAGCATCCAACAGAAAAACCTCGACCACAGAGGGTAGTTGGTCCAGGAGGCAGGTGGTTAGGAGGGGCAAATCGGGTGCCCCATCTCTCTCTGCTCTCCAACATATTACCTCCAAAAACCATATAAACACTACAAACAGGTATCTGCCTCTATCTCTGAAATCAAACAAAGAGGCAGAAGATACTGCAGAGCAGGACACTGCAGCACAGGAGTTAGCACAACAAAACTCACCCAAATCAGGAACCAAAACGAAGAAAGCAAAAAGGAAATCCAAAAAACTTCTGATCATAGGAGACTCCATGATTCGGGGAGTTGATACCCATCTCTAGCCAGGGGTAATGGTCAGATGTCTCCCAGGTACATCAGCATGGAGAGACACTGACCGCATTGCTAAAATTGTTCACAAAGCAGGAGAAAACATTGATGTCTTAGTACAGATAGGGACTAATGATCTCGCCAGCTGGTCAGTTGTGGAGACCAAGGAACACCTGACCAGGCTGGGTGACAAACTATCATCTATTTCATCCGGCATCTCCTTCTCTGAGATCCTGCCAGTCTGGGAGAGGGGAGCAGATGGACGGAAGGTCAGAGAAGGGGAGATAGGGGAGCTAAACATGTGTCTCAAGGGCTGGTGCCAGGAAAAAGGACACAGATTTGTAGGGAACTGGCAACAGTTCTGGAAGCGAAAGTTCTTTAAATTTGATTCACTGCATCTGACTAAGGAGGGAGTCAGTGCATTGGGGCAGAAGTTTGACGTCTTTGCAGAATATTTAAACTAGCAAATGGGGAGAGGGGTGCAGCACCCCATATGTTGAATGGGAAGAACACCCCTCAGCTAGTGGTCAAACAGGGATTCAGCATGTTTGCAGTTCATTTGCATCACCAGGTAAGAAAAAAGGTTTGTCTCCCCATACGACGCACAGAGGTACTGCCAAACCTCACCCAACAACTAACACACCAAAATCTGGCCAATGGAAAATCATGTACACAAATGCTCACAGCCTGGAAATAAGATCCCAGACCTGCAGGCAATAATGTCAGAGGCTAACTGGACATAGTAGCAATTAGTGAGACGTGGTTTACCAGTAACCACACTTGGGAGACTTCAGTACCTGGCTATGTATTGTTCAGAAGAGACCGAGGTGCAAAAGGGGGGAGGAGTGGCCCTGTATGTCAATGAAAATATCAAAGCTACAGAAATTCAGAATACACGTAAGGAGCCAGAAGAACTGTGGGTCACCCTGGAAACAGAAAATGGGACAGCCATAAGAACTGGGGTTGTCTACAGGCCCACAGACCAGGGGAGGACATAGACACATTACTGTTAGAAGATATACAAAACATGACAGCTAAAGGGAGGTTCTGATAATGGGAGACTTCAACATGCGGATACAGATTGGTCAATACCAGCAAGAACATCTGCCAGAACTAGACACATAGTGGATTCCCTGCAGGGGAGGGCCTCAAACAATTGGTACAGCAACCCACAAGAGACAGGGGCTATCCTAGATCTAGTACTGACTAACAAAGAAGGGATCACAGATCTCCAGGTAGAAGAGGTCACCTGGGGGCCAGTGGCTATCACCCGGTATGGTTCAATTTGGCTACTACATCTAAATCATCCCATTCCAAGGCAAAAATATGGGACTTTAGAGGAGCTGACTTTGATAAGATGGCCAACAGAGTTAAGCTAGCCCTGGCAAAAGAAACACAGATGAGGGGGTACAGGCAAAGTGGGCAAGCATTAAGGATGCAATACTTGAAGCAACATCCCATTGTGTTAGACAGAAAAGGAAGTGCAAAAGAAGAAGGAACCACTTTGGTTCTCAAATACAGTAGCAGAAAAGGTCGGGCCAAAAGGCTGGCCTTCAGAAATATAAAGGAACACAGCGGGATGAAGATGAGGAGGCATACCAAACTGCCGTAAGGGGAAGCAGGAAGGCAGTAAGGCAGGCAAAGTCCCAAACTGAGGAAACACTAGCACGAACAGTAAAAAGGTGACAAGACTTTCTATAGATACATTAGTGAAAGGAGAAAGTCCAGAAGGGTATTGCTAAGCTTAATGGAGAAAGGAGCATGTGAGGAGGAGGACCCTGTAAAGGCATCTATCCTAAATAGATACTTTTGCTCAGTATTTACTGAAGAGAAGGTAGGGCAGGGCCCACAGCTCAGCATCATGGACACAGGGGAGAGGGAGGTGAGCACTACTCCCTTCACAAAAGAAAGGGTCCTACAAGAACTTGCTAAGCTCAGGGTGGATAAGGCAATGGGACCTGATGGCATACACCCCAGGGTACTTAAGAAGCTAAAGGTGGAACTAGCAGAGCCATTAGCAGAACTGTTTAGTGAGTCTCTGAGCACAGGAGAGGTCCCAGAAGACTGGAGAAGGGCTCATGTGATCCCGCTCCACAAGAGTGGTAGCAGGGAGGAGGTGGGAAACTACAGACCAGTCAGTCTTACCTCAATAGTGGGCAAGATTATGGAGGCACTCCTTAAGGAAAGGATAGTGCAACACCTGGAATCCATAGGGGCACAGGATCCAAGACAGCATGGGTTTACAAAAGGAAGGTCCTGTCAAACTAATCTTGTAGATTTCTTTGACTGGGTAACCAGAGTGGTGGACCAAGGGGGAGCAGTTGATGTCGCCTACCTTGACTTCAGCAAAGCTTTGACACTGTTCCACATAGAAAATTGATAAATAAGCTGGAGCATCAGGGTGGGTCTGAAGTTGGTCAACTGGGTGGCAAACTGGTTGACGGGCAGAAAACAGAGAGTGGTGGTAAATGGTATACAGTCAGAAGAGATGCAAGTCACAAGTGGGGTACCTCAGGGATCAGTCCTGGGGCCAGTCCTCTTCAACATCTTCATTAGTGACCTTGCAGATGGACTAGAGGGTAAGGCTTGTCTGTTTGCAGATGACACCAAGATCTGCAACAGAGTAGATGATCCAGATGGGGTGGACAGAATGAGAAGAGATCTGGATAAACTGACAAAATGGTCAGAAGAGTGGCAACTGGGATTTAATGCAAAGAAGTGCAAAATCATGCACATAGGGAAGAGAAACCCTGAAGCCACCTATAGGCTGGGAGGGGAGTTGCTAGCAGTCACAAAGGAAGAAAGAGACTTGGGTATCATCATCACTGATGACCTGAAATCATCCAAGCAGACCTCTAAAGCAGTAGGTAAGGCTAGGGGGGTGTTAGGGTGTATTAGTAGGGGTATCACAAGTCGTAAGAGGGAGGTAATAATCCCTCTTTACAAGACACTGGTTAGGCCCCATCTGGAGTACTGCGTGCAGTATTGGAGGCCACACCTTCACAAGGACATTAACCAAATTGAGGCAATCCAGAGAAGGGCAACCAAAATGGTGCAGGGACTGCATCAGAAGACATATGAGGACAGATTAACAGAGCTCAATATGTATACCCTTGAGCAAAGGAGGGAGAGAGGTGATATGATCGAGGCATTCAAGCACCTTAAGGGCATTAACAAGGTGAAAGAGTCTAACATGTTTATGTAACCCCTAGATGGCGCTATCCCAGGGGCTACTACCCCTGCCTGATTTGCCACTAACAGGTTGAGGCCTGGATCCGATGGCGGGTGCCTCCACCCAGAGGTCAGGGTTTGCAATAGTTAAACTAACTTGGTCACAGCCCTCTGGGACACTGCAACCCCCTTTCTTCCCACTAGTGGCCCACACAGTATATCAGAATTACCTTCACAGTATACACTTACCCCAGGTCTGGTTCAGGCACTGGGACCCCTGTAAAATAAAAGATACAGTGCAACAATCACAGTACAATACTTTAACATAGACAAATACCTCAGGCAGTATAACTTTGCTGAAACAAGCAGCTCTGATTTATTTAGGGGGATATAACAAGGACAGGGGGAAATCAGGTTAATTAGCTTATCACTTTACTCATCTACCTATGGCTCTGTGCACAGGCCTATCCCTACCAGTTACTGTCCCTGGGTGCCCAAGCCCTAGTGGCTAGTCCAAACCGTGGCAGCTGGTAGGGGCCCTTTCACACAGAGAAAAGAAAAATTAGTTAAACAGTCAGCAGTACAGTAATTCCATTTGGATTTAATGTGGCAATTCAACAGGGAGCGACCCTGAATTAGTACTCACGACCTCCAAACAAGATAGGGTCCTTCAACGTCAGCAGGGCTACTCTTGAGCTCCACGAGACTCCTCACACATTTATATGACAAACTGCAACAGGCAAAAGTCCTTTAATGGCAGCAGGATTCACTTGGGCTACACAAGCCTCCTCACACATTTATGTGGTAAAAAGAAAGTACTATACCAGGCTGGCTGCTTCTCTATCCCGATCGCAATTACTGCACAATACCAGGAGAACACACAGCAGATTCAGTTCCTGACAGACCGAGCGCAATTCAGCAATTTCTCCAGTCTTCTACAGGGTGAGCCTGGTTTCTACTCTTCAGATATCCTTTGATTCTCTTCACAGGACGGATTCAGTCCTAACAAGCAGTTACACAAGCTGCAGACCGGAACTCTGGGCCTTACACACGTTTCCCGACTAAAACTGCACACCGAGAAAGCACAGGGCTCCTTCCCTCTTCACTGCCAGAGCTCAACTGAAACTCCAGCAGACAAAACCGGGCACTTCCTTTGAGTTCCTCCCAGTTCTTGGCTGGATTGGCTGTCACTCACAATAGACTGACCCTGTTGGTCCAAAAAGGCGCCGAAGTCCAGACTACATCTCCCAGAGTCACTGCCCATACAATCCTCTTGTGGCTGGCTCAGATTACAAGTCCAAGTTCTGATTCGTCCAAGGCACCATTTTAGAGCTACCTTAACCCACACTGATTGGTCCAGTTCAGCAGTTCAAAACTAGAATGGGGAACTAGGCAAACACAGTTCTGACTGCAAAGAAAGCAGGTTAGACAAACTGTATTTTCATTATTACTCTAAATGATTTCTGGCAAACAGTTACATCTTTCAGATAGGTTCCCTTGCACTCCTAGTGAATGCAAAATGGAGTAATTGGCAGCAGCTCGAGTGGTACTCAAGCAGAGAAGCACACAGTCCCCCATACAAACTAATTATGTCTGCAAGCAGACAGCTCTTAAAGAGACAGTACCAGAGGCTCTAAAAACACTCACTGATAAATGGCTTAAACGCCAAACACCATTCAGGCTTGGAGCATTCAAGCAAGCTCCTGGAAGTCTTTTGGGAACCCCCATTTGCAGGGGGGTTACATTTAAATATAAGAAAAATAGCAGGACAAGAGGACACAGCATGAGATTAGAGGGAGGCCGATTAAGGGGGAATGTGAGGAAATTCTTTTTCACAGAAAGGGTGGTGGATGCGTGGAATGGCTTACCACAAGAAGTGGTGGCTATGAATACAGTACAGGGCTTCAAACAGGCATGGGATAGGCATAAGGGAGCAATACAAATGACTATGAATAGATAGGCCACTGACAGAGCAAAGGCCGATGGCACATTTATAAGGTAGAAAAAGAAATGGGCAGACTGGATGGGCCTTGCGGTCCTTATCTGCCATCAACTTCTATGTTTCTATGTTTTTATGTTAACAGCTGGAGACCTTCACGTACAAGTCAAATAGAATATTTGAACTATAAAAAATCCATTTTAAAGAAAGGAAACCATTTTAGTTTAATAATGGCATTACAGTATGTCAGGGGATGGGTTACTTTCATTAATCTAACCCTGGGGTAGTGACTGCGCTTAAGGTTTTAAAACATGAGTTAAGACAGATCCTCTAATATGAAAATATTTGGTCAAAACCTACTGGTTCAAAACCAAATTAGAAACTAGTTTTCACAGCACTGTAGCTAAAAATCATCAGAAGAGACTGGCAGTATAGCCTAGAGGTTAGAGTAACAAACTGTAAGTTAGCGTGGCACATTCAGCAGATTTGAGTTTGATTCCCACGGCCTTCACTTGCATACTGTGTGGCTCTGAGGAAGTTACTTAACCCCCCCTAGTGCCCCCGAGTTGCTTCTGAAAACAGGCACTTGTGCTTAGTGGGCCTTACCCAGTTACCAAAGAACCAAAGAAATATATATGTATTTGTTATTGTTTACTTTTCCTTCTTTTTTCAAATATTGTTTCTGAGCAGTGCATTACTCTGGTCCCACCAGCATATGGGGGGGGGGGGCATCTCTAGGCAGGTTACAACTTTTGCCTTTTGTTGCACTTTTCTTGCCTTAGGGGCATAAGACATTTAGCTGTGCCTCCTGCCCCATGATCCATCTGGGGTTAGATTAACTGAAGATAACCCAACCTTGGTCATACGCCATATGCTTAAAACATCTGTAGCTTACCAAGGGTCAGTATGGGGTATGGGGGGGGGGCACCTGGAAAGTGGATACAGGGACCCACCTGGAAAATCAATAGGGAAGGGCTCAGGGTGACACTCTCATATTAGCATTTCACTTCAATCTGACACATAAGCTTTTTGTTTTTATCTGACATTTATTTGTGGTCCCCAAAATACTCATATTAATTAGAAAATAGATGATAAATACAAATATTTTCAGAGTTTAGAATTTGTCCAGCTACCCATTGAAGGGGAGCCACCTGCAAATTTCTGGGTATGCTGCTGGGCCAATCCAATCTTAGTTCACCCCTGGTGATTGAGGGCTTTAGTCCCAAACCTATTGTCACCCTAACAACACCTCCGTTAAGAGGCATGCTCACACCACAGGTCCTGCCTCTCCCAATCCCTACAGCCTTGGTGTGTAATAATATATGGAAAACATTTCAACAGGAAACATAGCTCAGAATTCATGCCTTACTTATAAAGCTGTTCCTAGTTGAACAAAGAGGTGACAAAGCAGGTGTGAACAATTTTTTGCACAAGCATACAAGGCAAACGTAAGAAAATGATTGGGTAAGTGCAGCCAAAAATCTAGCGAAAGCCCAAGAGCATAGTCGAGGAGACAGTAGGGCACGCTAGGATTATGATTAGCAGACTAGTTATTATTAAGCTGTCTGTTTTATGGTGAAGAGTGGGACAAAAAATGCAAAATATTTTTTGAGAGACGCAGCAGACACGTTTCATGAAAGGGCTGGGCAGCTGTGGCTGTAAATGATGTCCTAATAACTTTCACTGGATCTGGACTGGCTTCAGTGAGACTATAGGAACTGTTCTAGGTAAAATTCCAGCTCTGCTGGTTTGGGGGTACTTTGCGGACAAGTAATGCTTATGTTTGAGCTTTAAAACATGCATTCTCAAGGTTCGAATCCCGCTGAACTTATTAATTTAGTTTTTGTTGACTGGGAAAGTACGACTGGACAAGTAAGGATTAACACACAACAAGGCATGGGTTTACTGAAAATTAACCCATGCCTGGAGGGTTGTGAGGCATGAGGCTGCAGGACGAGTGACTTCAACCACCCAGGTGTGGATTAATTCTCAGTAAACTCATGCCCCAGAGGGGAGGTAATTCACTTATAAAATTGTCAGCTTCATTTTAGAGGTTTCCTAAATAAATATAAAAAAAACACTGTTTACAGGCATTTGTCATAAAATAGTTATTTTACCTAATGGGTTTGTCCTACTGAGGATGCCGTAGTTGTAGTTCTCCAGTAGGTGGATTTGTCCTAAAGAGGGTGTCCTCATTGTAGTTTTTACATGTCTCTGTAGTGGAGTGATCTGACTAGGTCACTTTAATTGCTGTCAATCAGGATTTTGTAGTCCACCAACCCAACTGTGGGTTTCTTGAGAATTAATCCATGGTCAGGTGACCTGTTTTGCTGAGTCAGAATACAGGATTTTCGGAACCTATTTTATAATGCTGCTTATTTTCAGCCTCATCCTGAGTACAGGGGGTGTGATAGAGATGCAAACCAACTGATATTGGCAGCAGTGAGACATTCAATAGCCTGCCATGCTGTTTCTTTACACTCTAGGAATGTTGCAAATGTCACGTAACTCCTTATTGAAAGTATATGTCAAAAAAGGGAGCAGATAAACATGCAGACGGCAAGAGGACTGCCTCAATATCATTGAATTGTTTGTGCCACTGTTGCACTTCTGGGGGTTGTGGAGAGGAGGTTATGGGCAGGAAATTATTTTGAATTCAAAGCTGTTTGGAATGCATCTATTGTCAGAAATGCTATTCGTCCCCCCATATTTAATGATCATATTTAAGTTTGCGTGAATAAAGGTTTCTGTGAAAAAACTGTGTTTTGTATTGCTTTCTTCTTTATGGACAACATTTCGTATAGTTCTCTTCATGGAACCAGGAATTTGGAGAGGTTTTCCCATATAGGCTATTGTCCCACTGAGCAGCCTGTCCCCATCCTCTTTTAGTTGTCCAACCACTCACCCACCATCCCAGGGACTTACCTGGGGAGAATTCCTGATGCATATTGTCCCTGTGGTGGGGTCAGGAGGGGGGGTCTCCCTCCTCCAAAGCACAACCAAAAGCCCCCCAGAGCCTTTTAGGGGTGCAGGGGCTGCATCAACTGACGATTCATCCTGCCACAGCTGCTGCATTTTCCGCCTTATGACACCCACCTCCCCAGGCGCAGTGCATGGCCTCTATACTGGCCTCGCATACGTGATGCACAATTGCCAGATAAGACTCCCTATTCCACTACAAGATGCCATCTGGACAACGGACCACTGTATCTTCCCTCTCAAGGCTGGGAGCAGGACCACATGACAGCGCCATTATGCAGCCGGCTTCCTGAGCTTGATCCTGAACTTGGATCACCTGCACTGGAGCAAGTTAGGCTAACTGTTGGGACACTGAGTGGCCTTAGGAATTTGGAGTATTGACTGTGTCACAGTTTGCATACAGAGTTCTAAACACTGTTCTGACAGGTCAGCATCTCATGCTTCGCATTATGTTCAGAAGCTGTGACACAGTGTAGATTCCATATTACTGGTTCCATAAAGAGGACTGTATATAATTCTGTCCCTACAAAGAAGGGCTATACAAAACAAGTGTTCACATCAGACTTTGTTCAGATACTGTTAAATATGATGATTTAGAGGTATAAACATTATTTCTAAAAATAGGAACATTGAAAGCAGGTGGCGGCAGTGCAGTCTAGTGGTTAGAGCATTGGCTTGGGAAAAATAAGGAACCCACATGTTCAAACCCTGCTAGGGCCAAACACTCACTCTGTGACCTTGGTCAGGTCCCTTTACTACGCATGGTTCCAGTCCGCCAAGATGCAAAAATGGGAAAAAAATTAGGACCCCTCCGGTCACATAGAAACATAGACTCTGATGGCAGAAAAGGACTGCTTAGCCCACCTAGTCTGCCCAGGTATTCCCTACCTATTCTGTCTCCACAGACAATATCTGATTCCTGTCCATCCTCCCACTTCCCTGCAGCCTGTCCAGTATACCCCAAGTCTATCCCATGCATCTTGAAGCCCCTCACTGTCCTAGCCTCCACCACTTCTGCTGGCAAGCTATTCCAGGCATCTACTACCCTTTCAGTGAGGAAATATTTCCTCACATCACTCTTGAAATTCTTGAAAACTGCGCAAGTTGAAACCGTGCCAGAAGAATATCGCCATGAATCTTTGTTGTAAGTGTGGCAGGTGTTTAATCACACAACTTAATCACTTAACAATGATTATAAGAAGGGTCTCAGAAATGCTCCATTCTGATTGGCTGTCAGCATTCAAGCAGTCTTACATTAATCTCTGTTACACTGTCATGTACAGCCTGATCACCATGGCACATGAAGTTACCCTTTTCTGATTCTGAAACAGCATTCTTAAACTATTGGTGGGTGAACTATTTTAAAAACAATCTCTCTCTCAGTGAGGAAAACATTCAAAAGGTACATTTCTAACACTTTTGTTTTGAAATACTTCGTTTTATAGTAACAATAAGACACTCCCAGGAGTTAGATTAAGTCATTCACCCCATAGAGGCAATATGGCATGAGGTGCAACCTCATGTCACATTATACACCTAGAGGGTGATTAACAACTGGATCAGTAGCAGGCATAGGGAGGTCCTGATGCCCCTGTATCAAGCCCTGGTGAGCCCACACCTTGAGTACAGTGTCCAGTTTGGGAGGAATACCTGCACAAAGATATAGACTCAATCGAAAGGGTTCAGTGAAGGGTGACCAAGATGGTGCAGGGTATGAAGGGCAAGCCATACAAACAGAGGTGCAAGAAGTTGGGGCTATATACTATGGAGGCCAGGAGGGAGAGGGGGGACATGATTGAGACTTTCAAATATATCAAAGAAATGAACAAGGGAGGTTCAGGGAAGTTATTCCACATGAAGGAAGGAAACATAGCAAGAGGGCACGGACTCAGAATCCAGGGGGGCACTTCAAGAGCAATGTGAGAGGTTAATTTTTCATGGAGAGGGTGGTGGCGAGCTGGAATGGGCTTCTAGAGGAGGTGGTGAATTCAGAGACCATAGGGGGATTCAAGATTGCTTGGGACAGACACATGGGGCTAAGGGGAAGGGCGGGGTGTGTGTGTGTCAAGATATGGTAGTTTGGACTAGGGGGGTAAAAGGCAGACTAGATGGGCCAGGAGGTCCTTTTCAGCCATCACATTCTGTGATTCTGTGATAATCAAACCCCTGGTCATGGCTTATTGTTTAACCATTCAATTCTATTAAAAAACAAAACATTTTTTAATGAATGGCCTTTCTTATCGTACATTTTAGAATTTAAATAACTGATCTTACACTTACTTTTTTTCTGTTCTTCTTTTAGATAGACTCACTGCTTACCTTCCTTTCGTAACTAGAAAGGCCCAATTGCTATATCAACAGAATCTGAAACTCTTTTAAAATGTAGTGAGTTTAAATATTAATCCTTTTGGGTGCTCAAATAGATAATGGCTTTGTAGAATATATACTTTCCACACCTAAACTGAAAAAAAAATTCTGATTTTACAATGCTGTAGAACTCTTACAGTGGAAAACAATGCATTTTGATGTCTAAATTAGTAATTCAAATGTATTTTTGTCTCAGTTTATCGTGGTCATTTAAAGGTTCAGCAGCCATGAACTTTGTGCTGATGAATAGTTCATGAACTTTGCTCATGACATGAATTAAAGAACAATTGCTGAACTCTGATGGATGTTCATGAACCATTCATGAACGCTCATCAAAGTTCATGAGTTAATGAACTTCATTTTGCTTAAACTCGTGACTTATGGGTCTCGCCAGTCATCAGTAACGATAAATGTGTTATTCCATGCTATGCATTTATGGGGTCAGTTGGAGGGCCCCTTATGGATATTAGAGTGTCTCCTCATGCATTCATAGGACCAAAGGGCTACGAACTGAATGTGAACAGTTCTGTTGTCCTAAGGACACAAGAGGCGATACTCTTAGATCTGTAAAAGGCCCTCAAAATGGACCCATAAAATTATTATAGATTGTTAACTTTATCGAATTTAAATAAAAACCTTTTTTTTATTTAAAATGCTGCTGGTACGAGCAGTCAGTGAGAAGTCCATTACAGTGGTTCAGCGCGTGAGATACACTTATGATAACAAGAGTACCTCACGCATAACTGAAGGAGGCGCTGTGACTGGTTAGCGATGCTCCTGCAATCTGTAATAGCCATTATGTGTTCCCTATTTATCTTCATTAGGAATGTTTTACTGCCTAAAATAAATCATTTGTGTGTAAAGTTTAACTGCCACCTACATTGTGTAAATTTGCATATTAAGAAGCTGCTGCATTCACAGGGTAAATGTTTCCATCTGTATTTTATCCACTTTGTGTATTTAGTGCCTCCTTTTCCTTGATAAGTATACACACAGACATGAAAACAGGGTCACCCCCCCCCACAAAATATCATCTACCCTGGCTGCTTGTCTACCTGATATCATAGTCCTTTGCAGGTGACAACAGAATGATTGCGATGCCCAGGCATAGGATTATAATGCCACATGAAGACGAGTAGTCAAAGCAGATGAGATGGAGGAGAAAGTAATTCTAGTGCCTCCATGTGAACGTGCAAATTTATAAAAAACAAGGACACTAAATACAAATAATTAAAGCTGTGCTGGATTTCCACAACATGGGTAAGAGCTTCTTTGAAAAATGCATATTTTGCAGAGAAGTTGAAGCAAAGTTGCCACTGTAAAAAGAAAAAAAAAACACAATTGCCAGCCCTCTGGCACAGTGGTTGGATTTCCGCTTGTGACACCAATGATCTGGGTTCGGGAATGCACCCAGGAGTCAGAGGGCTGGCTGGGGGAGGAGAAGGATCAAGCATCCATGGGACTGCTCTCCTTCTCGGGGCAGGGGGTAGAGTGAACGGCACTTTGTTGCCCCCTGCTGTAGGCTGGGAGTGCTGCATGCTGGCACCAGCACACTGGGGGGGGTTGGGTGGATGCTGGTCGTCATTGCACATCCCTGCCCCTGGGCAGCAGTAAAAAGAAAAATCACCAACCCCTGGCATGACGCCCCCTGCCCCACCACCATCCTCAGTGGCCTTAATTGTCTGCTGGGAGGGGTACTTCTCCCGTGGCCCCAATCGGGGGGGGCAAACCAGGTCTAGCCTACATTTTCCATTGGGGAGGGAAGCCCCCCAGTGGCCCCACCAAGGGGGATAAACCTGGGGCAAGGGGAGGGTGTGGACAGGGCATGGGGCAGACCTCTGAAGGGAGGATAAGGGGGCTATGGCAATAACAAAAAAAAACTGCAAAAGCCCCCCCACAAATCTACAATAAGGCCAAAACAATATCCATAATAAGACTTTTACGAGATTTTTGAGAATTTTTTTAGGCACAGTTTTTCCATGAGAAGAAAAATAAGACCATGAGAAAAAACAAAAGTCAGAGCAGCAATATAGTTTTCAACAAGAAATACCAATTAAGTGAAATCTCATGGTATTTGGTGATTATTTTGTGGGAATTCTGACCACGTGGGAAGTAAATGCCCTCGTATTTGACATGCAGTTTTTTTTTCACACTGCCTTCCAGAATATATAGTGGATATCTAATGGGTGGCTATCAGATATTGTTTTTATCTTCATGAGTGGTTAATGACCTCTTGACCCTGACCTCATGAGTTGTGAAGCCAAGAAGGAAGATAAAAATAATATCAGATAGCCATCTATCAGATGTCTGGTTTATATAATCTACTTTACGACTGTAGAAACCATTACTGCCACGTGGTTCAGCAGAGCATGAGGCACTATGGTGAATGTGGTTACAGAGTGATGTACCCCACTGGCAAGATAAACGAGACGACATACCCTTCTAGCAAGATAAAAATGTATCTAGCTAGTTAGGGTTCTATGCATTTGATAGTGTTTTCATCTTAGCAAAACTACAGTAGTGTAAAACTATGGAATACAAGATAAAAGGGTGGTTTTCTGAAGTTCCCCCAGTGCTATCTTTGCTCCCTCTTTAACCACATGCTCGTCAATAAAAGCTAACTGCTGGTTTAAATTTCAAACTGGAGAGAAGACTGTTGTTTTAAAGGGGGAGGTCCTTTCTGCAATTTATTGTTTTAGTCACGCCTTCTCATGTCCTTACTTTGGGCATCCCTGAGCACTGGCTGCACCTGCGGCCCATCTGTCAATGATCTGCAATATTTCCTCTTCATCCCTTCTGGGGCTCCACGACTTCCCCCATGCAGCAGGGTCTCTGAAAGGCTGGCAATCTGCTGTTGGTCCCAGGATGCAATCCTAAGGCAGCAGAGGGCAGGGAGGGAACGGGAGACACTTTCAGTGGCTCTGCCGTGGGGCTGGGGGGCTGGCAGCACCATCATGCATAACTGCCATGTTTTCCCCCCTTGTAAGTATCTCTCACCACCCAATCACTGTGCGAGCTCAGTCAGCTACAGCCTCCTATAGGTGGAGGGTGCCCAGAATTGCGTGGCCAGCTGTGACAATGCCACCTCCAAACACCCTGACGTATAAGATGCTATTGCAGTGGGTGAGTTTACGCCCTCCCAATGGGGTCAGCATGTGATGCCTCCAAATCATGCCCTGGAAACATAGAAACATAGAAATTGTCAGCAGATAAGGACCGCTAGGCCCATCCAGTCTGCCTGTAATGAACTCCACCAATCCCAGAGCAAGGCAGTTGGGATTGAAGCTCCATCCTGGGTCTCTCCATGTGGGAGTTCAGTGCATAACCAGCTAGAATCACTGGGACAGATGAGAAGGGGTCTCTTTGGGGTATCTTCTGGGTGTTAGGGTTTTTTTTTTTATTCAGGGTCTCTGCCTGTCCCTACCTCGGGTGCCTGCTTCAGTCTGAGTGATAGGAACCAGACAGAGGCATGTCATTTAGACACAAGAACAGAACCCCTGCAGCCATGACTACCTCTTTCTCCCTCTGACTGCAATCCCAACACTGACTGTCTCTTGTTTTGTATGCTCTTCCCCTGTGAAACAAGTCTTTCACTTCTGTTATGGAAGAATACTTTACTATCCTCAGTAATCTGTCATTAAAGGGCCTCTCAGACTTCATTCATTCATTCACAGCCCTCAGGCCTATAGACGACAGACAGTCTGTAAACTCAAGATAAACTGAATATTCCCTCAGCTGCAATTCAAATTCTCTGCATTCTGGACTTCTGAACCATAATATCTGGGAGTTCAATAATTGTATTTAAAAAAACAGCTCAATCAAAGCCTAACTGGCATTCAGTCAATTTTCTACAACAAAGCTCATATTGCACCATATTTTGCCCTTCCCATAAATCCTACTGTAATGTGTCTCTTCTACCACACCTCCATACCTAGGGCTGGTGAAAGATAAGGGACTGACAGCACTAGCAACGGAAACCCACTGTTTACCAATAGGACCAAGCACAGTGTGGGGCAGGTTTAGTGTAAGATTCCCCACACTGGGATGAATTTAGTGCTGGTGAAAAGTGAGAGAGTGACAGCACTGGAAACTGAATCTCTCAGTTTATCCACAGAGCCAGGTACAGTATAGGCTTCCTCATGATGGGATGAATTTAGGGCTGGTAAAAGGTGAGGGACTGACAGCAACGGAGTTGGAAGCTCTTTTAGTTTTTGGCTCAGGTACAGTAAGAGCAGGTACGGGCAGGCTTCCCCACACCATAATGAATACAGAAGTGGTGAAAAGTGAGGCACTGACATTCTAACTGCAGCTTTATCTACTGGCCATGCACAGTGTAGAGGGGGTTACTCAGGCAGCCAGTCCTGGTCCCTAAATGCAGCTCTTTGCTGACCTGTAGTAACATCCCTCTTGCAAGCAAGTAGTGCAGCCCAGTGGCTAGAATGTAGCATAGCGAACCAAGAGATTCAGGTGTGAATCCAGCCAGGACCACTTACTGTACGTACTGTGTGCCTTCAGCAAGTCACTTAAAGAGGAACATTCCTGAACAGCGCTCATCATAGTTTGGAAGTCCATGCAGAACTTGTTTAAATGAGGTATTGGGTTTACCTGTCTCTGACAGCAGTCCAGAGCTATCCAATGCCCAAGTCTGTCCTATGTTGATATTACAGTACCACCATTTTTTAACCTTGTGATATCACACAGAACAAAACTGTTTCTAACCACTGTATGGTTCTCTGGACTGCTGCTAGATACAGTTAAGCTAAATACCTCAAACAAGTTTTTTTCATAGGCTTTCAAACCATAATGCTATCTGTGCTATACTGCACTAATGGTCAACATCTCAGTTTTCAACAAAATGGATCCAAAACCAAGCAAAGTCTGTTGCATAAATGGAATATGCGTGTGGGGGGTGTGTGACTGTGTGATAACTCATTTATCTGGTACAGCTGCCAGTGACCTGTCGTAACCATCACTCGTGGCTTTGCCACTCATGAGGTTACTTGACATCACTGGCAACTGTACCAGATAAATGAGCTATCTCACGGTCACCCCCCATATCCCTTATATATATAGTAGTATAGTTACAGTACATATATATGATATCCATACCACTCAATCTTCTGTCACTGAAACAAGGGACACAAACACTCAATATGAAAGACACTGACTCTCATAATCAGGGACACATCCTCAAACATGGAGATACAAGCTTAGAACACTGTGTGAACCATTGTTTCTACTTTTACAAAGTTTATTTTTGATTTGGCATCTTAGAATATTATGAATGTACAGCACATTCTCTGTTTGGGAAGTACCATTTCCATGAGGAACGGATGAGGGACTGAGCAATTTTGAGGAGTAAAATGAGGGATGTCCCCTATGATCAGAGTCAGTTGTGAGGTATGATGGTATTAACTAGATAATAACATAACTATTGGTGTTATCATGTAACATACACATAATAAATATGTATTATAACTGTTATTAATATGTAATTACATAATAACCATTTCCATAGTTACATGGTATTACCAACCAAGTTAGAACAAGTTAGAACTTAATTTTTCAGGGCACAGAACTGAAATACTGCAGTAGTAATTGTATAATAAGTGGAAGTGACTATATAATAATTACTGCTGTTACTATGTAACCTTGTAACACCGGTAATTATCCTATTATTATACAGTTACTCTCATATAATTACTATGTAACTTGTGCCCTGAAACACAAAGTGATGCCATTATAGCAAATCTAAAAAGAAAAGAAAATACTAAAGCAGACTCAAAATGGGGAATCCTGGGTATCTTACAAGATAGGAGAAAACGGTTGCTCTAAAATAAAGTTACAGCAGCATAAGTACCAACTGGTTCCTACAATGGGAGTGCCTTCCGGAACTTTATTCACCCAGCTATGAAACTGGGTTGAAGCAGGACCCAACAGAAAAGAAGATATTGCAGCTCAGCAGGGCTACCCCAAGTAAAAATGAACAGTACATCTGCTCTCCTGTCTCATCACCTGCCAGCAGTAGTACAGTCAGTCACAGTATGGGGAAACAGACTTTGCTCCTGCTTGCACTGTTAACTGTCCTGTGGAAATACAGGGGTCTGCAGTTTCCTGTGCTGTTAATGCCGCTACCCCACACCCCTTTACCTACCACTTAATTTAATTGATTTTTTTAATATATTTTTTAATTACAATAAAGGAATAATGCATGACAGGGTGTGTGTTGTACTGGGATAACGGCACGCCTGGGGGGGGTTGGGCATGAGGCCGCAGGCCGAGTGCATCCAATGCCCCAGGTGTGGTATTATCCCAGCATGACACACACCCTGGAGTGCATTATTATTTTTATACAATGGCTTGTTGTTATATATAAAATAAAAAAAATTATTTTAAAGAATGTTTTTATTTGTGTGGAAAAATATTTTCTTTCTTAAGAGGAGATGCAAAATTGGCCACATGGTGCTCATCCAAATCAGTTCACAGTGCTGACACTAGACCTATGGCGTTATGCTGGGATAACGCCATGGGTCCAGCCCCAAACTGACCAATCACAGTCCAAGATTCCTTCTTGCCATTGTATAAACTTGGATTAAAACCTTTGAGTCACATACTCATTTACAGAGGCTCCAAGTCATGACAGGTAAGAGAATAGCAAGGCAATTACACAAACAGTAAAAAAGATCAGGAAACGATTAGACCTAGACAATCAGCTAAGCTAGTAAGATAATCAAGCAGGCTTGTACAACTTGTAGCAGAGAGTAATTTAAGTAGCCAGACCTTTAAATGAGAGCAGGTCTATTGCCAAAAAGCAAACACAAATTAGGCCACATTGAGTGAAATGAGGAATATGTGAAGTGCTATTATTGGTAAACTGTTAATAGGATGAAAACTCACAGGAGATAAACATTCTGCTTTTGCAGAAATGAGCTAGTTGATAAGGGTGGCTACAAACACGGATTAGGAGTACATTATGTAAGATGGTACACATTGCCTAGTACATTTATAACAATGACGATGTTAGTATGCTCACATTACAATTACAATGTACACATTACAATGCACATGTTACATGCACATGTTAAAATGCACACATTACAATTCATGTCTTACACGTACACATTGCAATGCACAGATTACAATGCATGCTACATGCACATGTCACAGTGCACATGTTACAGTGCACAGGCTAAATGCACACATTACAGTTAGGGATGGGAGAACAATTACAGTGCATGTGTTGCAATGCTCATGCTACATGCACACATTACGAGGCAAGGCAAGGCAAATGTTATTTATCTGGCTCCCAATCCCTGAGTCTTTCGGCACCTTCCATTAAAAGGTAAGGTCAGTAGAACACAACACAACACATGCATAAAAAGTGTAAAACAATAAATAATTCTCAGCATAGTAAAAATAGTTTCCTGAAATTAGTGCACATCATTCATCTTCGTTGGGGAAGGCCACACAAAAGAAATGAGCTTTTAGCAGCAGCTGGCACTGCGTTCCATAGGGTTGGCCGGTGACACTGAAGGCATAGTTGCTGGATGTTTTAATCCTGATCCTTGGAACATCAAGGAGGCCCCGAGTCAAGGAACAGAGGGAATGGACTGAGGAGGCAGGTGTAAGAATTAGGGATGGGAAAATAACAAATAGTTCTGAGGCTCTGAATGGCGTTTGACATGCCATAAAAAGTTCTAATAGTTATTCAAGCCTTATCAGAACTTTCAAAATATTTTAGTTTAAGGTACAAAACCTGTTTTAACCATCACAGTTCACCTTTAATATATTGTCAGTGAAGGGAAAGGAATCTTAAAACAACTTGGATGAGGCTACACTTCCTCAGTCCTTTTTTGTGTCTTTCTGCCACCACCACCACCATCAGACATCTTACCAGATAAAGACCTGCTAGGGGAGTATATTAACCTCCGCAATCAGTGTTTACAAATGATCAGAACCTTTGCCAGATCATGAAAAAAAGGTTATGATCAGGTTCTTTTACAGAAAATGGCATACCTTCTGGGTGGTTCTGAACTTTTACAAACCGGTTCTCCCATCCCTAATTGCAATGCATACATTACAATGCACACATTACAATGCACATGTTACATGAACACATTACAATGTACATGTTACATTCACATATTACAATGCACGTCATATGCACACATTGCAATTCACACATTACAATGCCCACATTACATGCACACATAGCAATGTGCATGTTACATGCACACATTACAATGCACATATTACATGCACACATTACAATGCACATGTTATGTGCACATATTACAATGCACATGTTACACGCACACATTGCAATGCCTACATTACAATGCACATGCTAGATAAACACATTACAATGCACATGGTATGTGTACATATTACAATGCACACGTTACATGCACACATTGCAATGCATACATTACAATGTACATGTTACATGCACATATTACAATGCACACATAATTCACATGCTACAATGCACACATTGCAATGCACATGTTATGTGCACATATTACAATGCACATGTTACATGCACACATTGGGATGCACACATTACAATTACAATGCACATGTTACTTGCACACATTACATGCTCACATTGTGATACACACGTTACAATTCACACATTTCAATGCACAAATGATCATACACATGTTACATGCACACTTTACAATGCACACCTGCACATATTACTAATCACACATTACAACACACATACTACAATGCACATTACATGCACACATTACAATGTGCCAGTTACATGCACACATTACAATACACATATTACATGCACACATTACAATGCACACATTACAATGCACATTACAATGCACACATTACAATGTGCACATTACATGCATACATTAAAATACATGTTACATGCACACATTACAATGCACATATTACATGCACACATTACAATGCACACATTACAATGCACATTACAATGCACACATTACAATGTGCACATTACATGCATACATTAAAATACATGTTACATGCACACATTACAATGCACATATTACATGCACACATTACAATGCACACATTACTCTGCACACATTACAATGCACGTTACAATGCACACATTACAATGTGCACATTACATGCATACATTAAAATACATGTTACATGCACACATTACATTGCACACATTGCAATGCACATGTTACATGCACACATTACAATGCACATGTTACAACTGACAACACAGTTCAATAGCAATTTCACTGAGAATAAAAAGCAAAAATTTTTTAAAGTTGAACTTAAACTGGTCACGATGTTTCAGTTTGTTTTAATGAAAAAGGTAAGTTGTTGCATATTTTTGCCTGCTATGCATGAAAAGGCCTTTTTGCCCATGTTTGTTTTCAGCAGAGGTACTCTTAAGTATGAGAATGACATGGGGGGGGGCAGTTATTGGCAAGACTCTTATGCACCAGAATACACATGTTCAGCACAAATTTGTTTTCCTGGGTAGTCTGTTTACTGCACTGAATAGTTGGCAATGGTGCATCTGCTTGATTGCTGACAGTGCAAAATGCCCAATTACGTAGCACCGTTATTGTATGCAATAGTAAATGAGTCTTCCAGGGCTGTGCTTGCCAACCTGGTAAAATATGTGTTTATGCCAAATTTTGAGGATGCCTTTTGCCAAATGAGGGACCCATAATCAAGCATTGGCAGTAAGCAGCATCCTGTCCACACAGTGGCAGGGTTTGCTCACAATGCTGGTAACCTGTGTTCAAGAATAAGCCCGGGGCACTGGAGGGCTTGCGGGGGCGCGGATGACAGGGCATCTCATGGTACACTCTCCTTCCTGGAGTGGGAAATTGACCAATCTCTGCCACATGAGTGCCACCTAGGGGTGCCCAGATGGTGCAAGCCAGTCGGGGATGGCAATGACAGGAGAGATGAACCAGCTATTTGGTGTGCACACACCCACTGGTTAGAAGCATTGCAGGTTAACAGCTGAGTGTCCTGGGGATGGTAGCAGGATGATGCAGGCACAGTTGGGCCCCACGACACCTCTGTCACACTACTAAATTTGATGAAGACTGGTGGGGGATTGGCTCAACCTTAATGGCCCTACCGTGTGAGGGATCCCCACTTGGCAGGTAATAGGGAGCTTCCTGGGATCCAGTTCAGTGAAAGGGCTGGTCAGTGGCTGATGCAGATAGAGGCCAAGGCAAGGCAGTTGGGAGGATAAGAACTAATTAAAAAAAAAAGAACCGGTAATGAGCTAGCATGAGCAATGGTCTTTTCAACATTAGGCTTCACACAGTGTTTCTCCAATTAGTAACTTTTCTAGGTATAATGGTGTCAGTACTACATTGAAGTTCACTGTGCCTGACCTGTGGATTAATATAAGAATTATGGGCAGACTAGATGGACCGTATGGTCTCCTTCTGCCATCACTTTCTATGTTTCTGTTTCTATGTAATTCAGTCTTTAGCATAGTCAGCCCCTCACCTTTTGCTAGTATAGAGAGGTTTGCACTGTCTCTGCCCATACTATACTTGACATGCATATTAAAAAGTTAGCTTTCTGTGTCAGGGATGCACTTTCAGCCCTTTTTGGGAATCAAACCACAAACCCTACATACTGAAAGCATCCGCTCTAACCATTCTGCTAAAGGGAAATTCCCCCTAGCTGGGGCATTAGACTGAGCCTATGACTTCATACATTGCATTCCCACCACCCACCACCGGAGAGCTCTTTGCTGTTATTATTTCTGAGTCTTACAGGGCTTGGTAATTTGTGGCTTTCACATCCAGATGGCGCTGCTTTTGAGAGACTTCCAGTTTCACACATACAGCATGCAGAAAGTCTGTAGTCATTTATTCTTGTGGGTGGGTGCCAGGAAGATAGAGATGTGCTTTAATGTAGCCTGGGGTGGTAGCCAAGACAATACTTGACAGTGCGCTGCCTGATGCTGCCATGTATCACATGCCTTGCCAGTATTGGCAAATGCTGCTAAAGGAGTTGGTACAGGGATGCTTATGACTTGGGGGAGGGTTTCAGGGGATACAAAGGGGGGGGGCACATGGAAAACTAAGGCAGTGCTGCTTTATGATAAAATGATTGAATGGCTTTTTGACTTTCAGGGTCGGGGAAGCTGAAACTGACAGTACTGTCTCAGGACCGTCTCCAGATGAAATGGAAAGAAACAGATGGCAGTATTACTGGGTACAGAGTTCGAGTGAAGCCCCTGACAGGTAGGATGCTGGTGACCATAGCACCAAATTATGGGAACTGTAACAGCTCAGGAACTTTTGGTGCTGCATCACCCAAACCTGCACCACCAGCCCAGACACAACATCATACCTGTACCGCCAGGCGAGACACAGCATCATACCTATACTGTCAGCCCAGACACAACATCATACTTGTACCCCAGCCCAGACACAACATCATACCTGTACCCCAGCCCAGACACATCATACCTGAACCCCTAGCCCAGAAACAACATCATACCTGTACCCCCAGCCCAGACACAACATCATAACTGTACCCCCAGCCCAGACACAACATCATATCTGTGCCCCCAGCCCAGACACAGCATCATACCTATACTGCCAGCCCAGACACAACATCATACCTGTACCACTAGCCCAAGAGTGACACTGTACCTCTACTACCAACCCAGACACAACATCATACCTGTACTGTCAGCCAAGACACAACATCATACCTGTACCACCAGCCCAGACACATTATACCTGTACTGCTAGCCCAAGAGTGACTCTGTACCACCATCCCAGACACAATATCAAACCTGTCCCACCAGCCCAGACACAACATCATACCTGTACCCACAGCCCAGACACTTCATACCTGTACCCCTTGCCCAGACACATCATAGTACATGTACGGTCAGCCCAGGCACAACATTTTATCTGTGCTGCTAGCCCAAGAGTGACATGGCACCTGTACCACTAGCCCAGACACATCATACCTGTACTCCCAGCCCAGACACAACATCATATCTGTACCCCCAGCCCAGACATAACATCATGAAATTAGGCAGAGAGCGCACAACAGTGCACTCATCTGGGTGCTAAAGCAGGGGGTTGTCTACTCCAACAACACACACCTAAAGCCACAAAGTTCAGTACTCTTACCAATGATTTTCATGTTACACAGAAGTTGATGCCTCCCAACTTATTTTATTAAAGTGCTCAGGTCAAGACATCAGTGGTGCCTCGAGTAACATCCAAGACCAGAATGTTCCAGTGCTTCACTAATAAGGCTTTGTCAGCATCAGATCTATACCACCAGCCAAGAAAAAAACATTATGCCTGCACTGTCAGTTCAGACACAACATCATAATTGTATCCCCAGCCCAGACACAACATCATACCTGCACCGTCAGCCCAGACATAACATCATACTTGTACCTCCAGCTCAGACACAACATCAAACCTGCACCTTCAACCCAGACACATCATATCTGTGCTGCTACCTCAAGAGTGACACTAAACTTGTACCACCAACCCAGACACAACATCATACCTAAGTCACCTTCCCAGCCAGAACATCATTCCTGAACCCACAGCCAAGACACAGCATCATACCTGTACCGTCGGCTCAGACACAACATCATACCTGTACTGTCAGCCTGACACAGCATTATACCTGTACTGCCAGCCCAGACACAACATATTTGTACTACACACTTATACACAACTTCATATCTGTACTGCCAGCCCAGATACAATTTCATATCTGTAGCTCCATCCCAGACACAACATCATACCTGTATCGCCAGTCCAGACACAGCATACCTGTACTGCCAGCTCAGACACAGCATCATACCTGTATTCCCAGCCCAGACATGAGATCATACCTGTACTGTCAGTCCAGACACAGCAGCATACCTATTCTGTCAGCCCAGACACATCATACCTGTATCGCCAGCTCAAGAATGACGCTGTACCTATATCCCCAACCCAGATACAACATCATACTTGTACCCCAGCACAGACACAACATTTTATCTGTGCCGCTAGCTCAAGAGTGACATTTCACCTGCATTGTCAGCCCAGACACATCATATGTGTACCATTAATCCAAACACAACATCATACCTGTACACTCTGTCCAGACACAGTATTATACCTGTACCCCCTGCCCAGGCACAACATCATGTTGCTACATTCCTCCCTTGCTGTCTGGTGCTCCCCATTCTACTATCACCTCAGCATCCATTCAGCTCATTACCCTCCTTAAGATAGTATCCTCTTCTATGTTTCTGTAGCTCCCCCCCAAAACTGCTAAACGGTTACTCCATAGCTCATTTAAGGGAAGCAGGCTACTCCAGCTCCTTATTCTCTTGCTCCTTCTAGCATCTGGTGATATCCACCCAAATCCTGGCCCTGAAACTGCCCATCCAGCCACCACTCCACTTTCACTACCAAATGGCCTTAAAATCATTCACCTAAACATAAGAAGCCTTGTTCCCAAAATCCTCCCTATTACAACCCATGGTACATGCCTATGCCCCTGATGTCGTTGTGATTTCTGAAACTTGGCTGTCCAAAAACATACCAGACCATGCTATCTCTACCCCTGGCTTCACCATCTCAAGACAGGACAGGACCAGGAAAGGTGGGGCTATCTATACCTCCTCTTCCCTCCAGTTCACACCCTCCTTCACAACTTCTGTTCAATCATCCCAAGAGGCTCTCCTTTTAAAAAATCTCCTATCCCCACACTGTCCCCATCTTCGTCGCTGGAGTTTACTGCAGCCCAGGGCAGCCACATTCTAACATCATTGACTTGGTCACAAAGCTCTGCTCAGTTGCCAGCGGTGGCGAACTATTCATCCAGGGAGACCAAAATCTAAACTGGCTGGCCCCATCACTAGCTAATAATTGTTCCACCATCGAAGCCTTAAACCTCCACCAACTTATACTGGAACCCACTCGTTTCAACTATAAAACATTAAACCACTCCCTGCTTGACCTAGTCCTCACCTCCCATCCCCATCGAGTAGTGGCCTCTGGGCTACTACCAGATTCTATCAGTGACCACCACATGACCTTTGTAGTATGTAAAATACGTAGGACTAAACACCCAGCAAAAACTATTCTCACTAGACACTTTGCATCACTTGACCTGCAGCTATTGCTTCATGACCTCGCACAAGCTGACTGGTCCACCCTTTCCACAGCAACCTCAGCCGACAAGGCCCTAGCCTATTTCAGCTCTAAGTTCTTACAGATTTGGAATTTCTGAGCTCCGCTCTGCAAAACCAGGGTCAGTGGTGGGCACCTCCCCATGGTCACTTCTGAGCTTCTGACCTGCCAATGAGCTTGTGACTTTGTGTGATGATGGGCCAAAGTCTCCAACTACCCTAGAGATCACCAACGATACCGAGAACTTTGGAATGGGTGCACTAAAGCAATTCACCTTGCCAAAGCCGAGCACTTCCAAGTCCAACTTCCAAGCTAATACAAACAACCCATCCAAATTCTGCAAGGTCATCCACTCCCTCTTCTTGCCATCCACAAACCCTCCGGCACCTATCATCAGGCACAACCACTCTGTCCTTTCAGAACCTATGGCCATTGCCGAATGCTTCAACTCCCACTTCGCCACCTGTGCCTCATCTCTGCTGAGCACCCTCCCAAGTCCCTCCCTTGCTCAGGTGGCCCCTTCTCACACCTCACACACTGACACACCATCCACTGCTCCTCCACCTGCCCCCAACTCGTCCCCACAATCTGTCCCCTCTGCTGCTTCCCCCTCCCCCACACCCTCCTTCCCCAACCTCTCACTCCCCCCCAGTTCTCCTTCTCTCCTGTCTCTCCTGTCTCTCCTGACACTACCCTTCTAGCTCTCCTTGCACTAAACCCTATCAAAGGCTCCTTGCCTGATGGCCTTGACCCTAGGCTCCTCTCCCTCTCTGCTCCTGCCATAGCCTACCCACTCTCTCTTACACTAAACCTCTCCTTTGAGAATGCCACAGTTCCCTCAGTTTGGAAACATGCAGTAGTCCTCTCCCTCCCGAAGGGGGGGGGGCGACTGCTCCTCACTCAGGAACTATTGGCCAATCTCTCTCTCCTGCCAACCTTAGCTAAACTACAAGAGCACATAGTCCTCAACCAACTCTCTTCGTTTCTCTCTCTGACTCCACTTTTTTCACACCCTTCTAGTCTGGCTTCAGGAAATCCCACTCCACCACCACCTCGCTGCTGAGGCTAACAGAAACCATCTCCTCAGGCTTTGACAAAGGGCTCATTACCTCGGCTATCTTTGTTGACCTGGCCAAAGCCTTTGACACCATCTCGCACCCCCTCCTCCTGCACAGCCTATCAGCTGCTGGACTCTCCCCTACTGCCACAGGCTGGTTCAGTGCCTACCTGTCCAGCAGGTCACAATCAGTCAGAATAGCTGATGTTACCTCTTCCCCCTTGCCTACAACCACTGGAGTTCCCCAGGGTTCAGTGCTAGGCCCTATCCTGTTCTCCATCTTTTTAAATGACCTCCCCCAGGTTTGCTCTGCATTCAGCATCCACATGTATGCTGACGATACAGTGTTGTTTACCTTTGGCAAATCTGTCTCTGATGTCACTACCAGGCTCCAGTCCAACTTCACTAAAGTCCAACTCTGGTTTAGTTCTCATCAACTTTTTCTAAATGCCAAGAAGACAGTCTCCATGTCCTTTGGCACAAGGCAGAGACTCGCAAGGCTAAGTCACCTCCCCACTTTTCACACCCTTGATGGGACTGTTCTTGAGGACTCCCCCCATTCAGGTATCTTGGCGTCTGGCAGGATAGATACCTTGACTTCTCTGTACAAATCAATGCCGTTCTGAAAAAACTAAGGCCCAAGCTCAGGGCCCTTTACAGAAACTGCAGCTGCATCCTTCTCGCCAACAGGCGTGAGCTGGTACAGAAGATGATCATGCCTATTTTTAACTACTGTGTCATAGTCTGTGGTGCTGCCCCACAGTCCTACCCATCCAGGCTGGACTCTTTCTACAATTTCTTCTGCTGTTTCACTCTTGATGCCCCTCACCTCACCCATCATTGTGATCTCTACCGCTCCCTCAACTTCCTTCCCCTCCATAATCAGCGTACGCTACATGGTGCTAAGTTCATCTCTAAATTCTGGCTTGGATCTCTCCCCCCCTACATCTCCTCCTCTCTTGGCACCCCTACTCCCTCCCTTTATTCCCTGAGATCCCAAGCTGACACACGCACCCTCTCAGTCCCCTGCAGATCTACATCCTCTGGCCAAAAAGCCTTCTTTTACCACCTGCCTAAAATGTGGAATGCACTTCCTCCACAAATCCGCTACTCCTCCTTCCTATATTCTCTTACCTCTGCTCTGTACAATACCTAACACCTAGCTGCACCTTCTACTGACCCCCTCCTTGCCCACCAGCCTCTGTCTTTCTCTTTCTCCCTCTCACTCTCTTCTTTCTCTCTACACCCCTTACCTCATTTGCACTTATCCGGCCCTATTTTGCCTAGCTCTTAAATATGTGTCATTGTTACTTATATTTCCACCCTTGCAGCTGCTGCATCACCTGTGACCCGCCTGTAATGTAACTGTATGCATTTGATTATCATTTATCCAATGCCTTTGACTCTGTATTAATATTGTATGTATGTATGTATGTATGCATCACCTGTGAACCATCTGTAATGTAATTGTATGCATTTGACTACTATGTATCCAATGCCTTTGACTCTGTATTGATATTATGTGTATGCATGTATTCACCTTCTGTAATGATGTATGTATTTATGAATTCTCCTTCTGTACATCCTGCTCCACTTTTCCCCAGGACGTACCGTGAGACGAGCATTGAGTTGCTCAGTGTATCTTTCCTGGTGAAATAATTCAATAAATAAATAAAAATGTAATCAGGAAATAAGGGCATGAACAACAGTAAGCTCATCTGTATGCTGAAGCAGGGTGTTGCCTAGCCCAACAAACACACACTCAAAGTAACAGAGCTCAGCACTAGTACACAGCACTCTTACCAATGATGTCCACGTGACTCAGAAGTTGATGCTTTCTAACTTATTTTATTAACGTGCTCGGGTCAAGACATTGATACTAGCTCTAGTAACATCCACAGCCAGCATGCCATGGTGCTTCACTAGTACTGTAAGGCCTCGTCAGCATTGTACCTGCATTACCAGTCCAGACACAACATCATACCTGTACTGCCAGCTCAGGTACATCACACCTGTACTGCTAGCCCAAGAATGACACTGTAATTAAACCACCAGCCCTAAAACAACATTATACTGTACCTGTACTAGTAGCCCAAGAGTGACACTGTACGTATACCACCAACCCAGACACAACATCATACTTGTACCCCCAGCCCAGACACAACATCATACCTCTACCAACAGCCCAGACACAACATGATACCTCTATTACCAGTCCAGATACATCACACCTGTACTGACAGCCCAGATACATCATACCTGTACTGCTACCCTGACACAACGTCATACCTGTACCCCCAGACCAGACACAACATTATACTTTCACCATTAGCCCAGACACAGCATCATACCTGTACTGCCAGCCCAGACACACCATACCTGTGCCGCTATACCAAGACTGACACCATACCTGTACAGCAAACCCAGACACAACATCGTACTTGTACCATTAGCCCAGACACAGAATCATACCTATACCCCCAACCCAGACACATCCCACTTGTACCACTAGCCCAGAAACAACACCATACAGTACCTGTACCCCCAGTCCAGACACAACATCATACCTGTACTGCCAGTTCAGACACAACATCATAGCTGCAACCCCAGCCCAGACACAACATCATACCTGCACTACCAACTCAGACACAACATCATACAGTACCTCCACTGCCAGCCCAGACACAACATCATACCTGTACTGCCAGCTCAGGTACATCACACCTGTACTGCTAGTCCAAGAATGACACTGTACCTATACCACCAGCCCAGAAACAACATCATACCTGTACCAGTAGCCTAAGAGTGACACTGTACCTATACCATTAACCCAGACACAACATCATACCTGTACCCCCAGCCCAGACGCAACATCATACCTCTACCACCAGCCCGGACACAACATGATACTTGCACCCTCAGCATAGAAGCACAGACACAACATCAATAATGTACCATCAGTCCAGACACAACATGATACCTCTGTCACCAGCCCAGATACATCACACCTGTACTACCATCCCAGATACATCATACCTGTACTGCCACCCTGACACAACATCATACCTGTACCCCCAGCTCAGACACTACATCATACATGTACCATCTGCCCAGACACTACATTATACCTGTCCTGCCAGCTGAGACACAGCATCATACCTGTACTCCAGCCCAGACACAACTTAATACCTGTACTGCAGCCCAGACACAGTATCATACCTGTACCCCCAGCCTAGACACAACAGCATGCCTGTACTGCCAGCCCAGACAACATCATACCCTATGCCCCCAGCCCAGACACAACATCATACCTGTTCCGCCAGCCCAGACACAACTTAATACCTGCACCGCCAGCCCAGAAACAACATCACACCTGTACCCCAGGCCAGACACAACTTAATACCTGTACTGCAGCCCAGACACAGTATCATACCTGTACCCCTAGCCTAGACAAAACATCATGCCTGTACTACCATCCCAGAAACATCATACCTGTACCCCAGCACAGACACAACTTAATACCTGTATTGCAGCCCAGACACAGTATCATACCTGTACACCCAGCCCAGACACATCTGTACCCCCAAACTAGACATATCATACCTGTACTGCCAGCTCAGACACAGCATCATACCAATACTGCCAGCCCAAACACATCCTCATACCTGTACCACCAGCCCAGATACATCACACCTGTCTGCCAGCTGAGACACAACATCATACCTGTACCCCCAGCCCAGACACAACATCTTACGTGTACTGTCAGCCCGGACACTACATTATACCTGTCCTGCCAGCTGAGATACAACATCATATCTGTACCCCCAGCCCAGACACAACATCATACCTGTTCCCCCAGCCCAGACACATCATAGCTGTACCTCCAGCCCAGACACAGCATCATACCTGTACCCCAGCCCAGACGCAACACCAGACCTGTACCCCCAGCCTAGATGCATCATACATGTACTCTGAGCCCAGACACAACATCATAACTGTACCCTCAGCCCAGACACATCATACCTGTACCCTCAGTCCAGACACAACATCATACCTGTACCACCAGCTCATATACAACATCATACCTTTGCTGCCAGCCCAGACACATCATATTTGTACTGCCAACCCAGATACAACTTCATACCTGTACTGCAGCTCAGACATAATGCCATACTTGTACCTCCAGCCCTGACACTACATCATACCTGTATTGCCAGCTCAGACACAGCATCATACCTGTACCACCAACCCAAGAGTGACACTGTACCTGTACCACCAGCCCAAAGCAAATCAGAAACATTACCAAACCTGTGTAACAGCACAGGAATGACATCAAACCTGTGAAACAAAGCAGGAACATTACCAAACCTGGAAAAAAATGCAGGAACAACACCAAACCAGCACAACAATGTAGGAATTACACTAATCTTGCAAAACAATACAGGAATGACACTAACCCTGCAAAACAATGCAGGAATGACACCAAAGCTGCAAAAAAAAGCAGAAATCACACCCATCTTGCAAAACAATGCAGGAACGATACCAAATCTGCAAAAAAATGCAGGAATGACACCAAGGTCCACTCCAAGGAAGAAAAAGCACTCTGGGACCAAAACTGTATTTAATTCATGATTTAGTGCAAAAGCAAGCAGATCAGGACTATAACCCAGTGCTTCGAGGCTTAATTAGCCTCTTCATCGAAGCGGTGGGGTCACAGTTCCGCTCTGCTTGCTTTTGCATAAAATCATTAGGAGTGGTTTAAATAAAAATATTAAATGCAGTGCATTTTCTTCTTCGAAGTTGACTGTGGTAAACATTCTGAGAAGCACTAGAGTTTACTGAGAGTGCTTCAATCCTTTTGGTTTTTCCCTGTTTCCCATGAACGACACCAAACCTGCAAAACAATGCAGGAACAACACCAACCCTGCACTAGCAGCACACATGTAACCCCCCTACAAATGGGGGCTCCCGAAAAGTCTTCCTTGAGCTTGCATAAATGCTCACTGCCAGGCTGGTGTCCTGCGTTTTAGCAGTTTATATCTGATTGCCAGAGAGTTCCTGTATAGCCTCTGTGTACTGTCTCTTTAAGAGTGTCTGGATTGCAGTCGTAATTAATCTGAGATGGAGCTCTATTAGAAGATGTACTTGTTTCCTGATCATTTGTTAGAGTAGTAATAATATTGCAGTTTGTTCTAACCTGCCTTCTTTGCATAATGGACAGTTCTGTTTGTCTTCATCATCTTGGTCCTGGATTGCAGAATGGGCCAATCAGTACATTTGGGACTCTAAAATGGAGCCTGCCTACAAGGGCTTGGTGGGGCCAAAACTTGTAGGAATTGTAGTTTTGGGCTTTTGACGCCTGAAATAACCTGGAGGGGGAGCCCTTATTGTGTCTGACTGACAGATCAGCCAACTGAACCTTTTAGATCTTGGGGAAAGTCCCACACTGCTTGCAGTTTCAGTTAGATCTGAGTTGGGAAGTGAAGAAGTAACAGCTCAAGATAGTTAGAGCAGCAATCCATAGTGGATTCACATGGGAGAACTGTGGAAAGGCCTGAGTTTGGCCTGCATGCCTGCCTGCTGTCCTGAGAGGGAACCTGTGCTTTTTTCAGACTGAATCCGAACTTGGAGAGCGAATTAAGCCACTGAATTGTGACCATGCTTTAACCTGAAGAAGACCGAAGATTTGCTGAATGCGATCGGCCTGTCAGGACTTCCAATTACCTCTGAACTCCCGGATTGTGCAGAGACTCTGTAATTGCGAGCAGAGAGCCATTTGCCTGGTACAGTGGAATTTCCTTACATGTGAATGTGCTGTGTGCTTATAGTGGGTCGTGAGTTAGTTCCCAACTGTGTGTCTGAACTGTGTTTTGCTTGCTGGAGGCTGTATCCAGCTCCATGGACTGAATCCGTATCCATTTCCATTTGCCTGGGCCCTGCTACACTGGCCCACCCAGAATACCTGCTACGCAGAGAAAGTCATCGACAAGAGACCAGCCTGGGGATCAGCCCCCCGCTCAATGCTTTGAACAGGAACAATGCCTCGGTGATTCGTGTGGGCCCTGCTTCTCCGAGCATTCCAACTCAACAACCTGCAGTCTCGATTTCATCCTGCCTGTGTCCAGTATTGGGTATCATGAGCAAACATCAGGGTAGCTCCCTGCAACAACAGCTAAATCTAAAAGTGTTGTCATCTGATTGTCTTGTTGCCTTTTCTTTCATGAACTGAGCCCTCCGGCTCCGGATTACAAATAGTGTGTGTTGTGCATGTTGCTTTCTTCTATCACAGGGCCCCAACCAGCTGCAACGTTTTTGGCTAGTCAACCATTTTCCTACCTGGGTACCCAGAGTGTGTGACTGTGTAGGGACTCTGAACTGCATGCATAACTGTCTGATTAATATAGCTTTTAAGCAAATCAACCTGATTACGCCCCTCCCTTGTTCAAATCCCCTGAATAAATCAGATTTAACTTTGTGTGCATTTAACCTGACTGTGGTTCCAGTTTGTGCTTAGAGTATTGTACTGTTATTTGCTGTGCTTAACCTTGTTTTACAGGGGGTCCCCAGGGTCAAGCTAGAGGAACCAGCCCTGGTGGTAAGTGCAAACAGTGTGGGTAATTGCCTGGTGAATAAGGGTCATTGTGAAAGTGATTATTTTATATTGTTCAGGCCACTAGAAGGGAAAGAGGGGGGTTACAGTGTCCCAGAGGGCTGTGCCCAGGTTAGCTTGACCGCTAACAACCCTGACCTCCGGGTGGAGGCACCCATTTCATTACCCAGACCCCTTAACCTGCTACTAGCCAAGCAGGCAGGGGTAGTAGCCCTTGGGATAGCGCCACCTAGGGGTTATACACATATAAAACCCAGCTTGGAAAAGAGTGCAAGAAGGACACAAAACCTGCAGTGCAGGTAAAACATCAAACCTGAGTGGCCAGATAACCAAAGATTCTTAATTCAGGTCCCTGAAAGTGGAAACATGTTTATTTGTTGCCTTGCAACGTTGTTTTCAGAAGAGAAAGCACTTCCTGAGGCACTTCATTCTTTTCATCTGATGTCATGCAAAGGTACATGTCCTAGGCCTGCTGCACAGCCCTGGAATTCGACCCTCCTACCTTTCACAAAAGAAGCCTGACATCCTGGCTGCCAAGTGCCAAAGTGCCTTGAGATATTGTTTCAGGGCAAGTTTCTACAAAGCCCTCTCTTGGCAAATTACAAAACATAATGTCAAAAACCAGAGAAAACTATGTTTTCTGCACTATATGGGGGACAGTTGAGAGATGTGAATCCCACTGTTTTCATATATATTTTGGAATAATTTCATTCATATTTTAAATACCTGCCCTCAGCTTCATTAGATGAGATCAGGATGTCCATCTCTGTACCATTCCATTGTCCCACAGGAAGAGAGTGCTGTCCCACACCGCTCCCTGGGAGTTATACCTCCCAGCTGTTCTACATTAGAAATGTGGACAAGTAGACAATGACAGCAGAAAGAGACCAGTGGGCCATATGGTCTGCCCATAGTTCCTTACCACACCCTGGGACCCATTGTCCGTACAGGGTACTGGTCTCTCACTATCCACCCCCTGTTCCCCTCCCTACCTCTACCCCTAAGTAACTCCAATACCTTCCACTCCATCCCAGTCATGCTTGAAATCATTTATGGTTTTAATGCCCGCCACCACTAGGTGGAACACCCTTCTTTTTAACACCCAGATTTCCATCTGTCCCATGATGCTGGCACCCACTTTATTGCTGCATTTATACCTTTTAACTGTCTGGCATATGGTAGGATGTCACTCTTGATAATACCCAGGGTCCCCTCTGTCCCACATTGAAGGGGTGCTGTCCCACACTGCGTAGTGGGATTTATAACTCTCAACTGGCTGGCATTTGGTGAGGCATCCATCTTTTTAATACCCAGGGTCCTCTGTGTCCCACATGAAGAGAGTGCTGTTCTACCCTACACAGTGGGATTCACATTTCTCAACTGTCCCCCATGGGATATCCTTCCTTCCTTTCTCCCCCCCCCCCATGAAAACAAGATGCTGCATCTCATGAGGTTTTTCTGGTTGGAATAATTTCAGATAAACAGATTCTTTTTTCCTACCCAGAGTCCCCTCTGCCCAATGCTACACAGTGGGATTCACACCTCTCCATATCTGTCTTCTAATTACAGAGAAGAACCTTGGCTGTGCTGCAGGGAGAAGGCACTATCCCACATGACTCAATGAAATACACAAAACCCCTCCACTGTCTCACACAGAGTTCTGTCTGCTCCATATTCCACACCCATGGTTCTTTGTGACACTTCAGGCCTTAAAGGGCCAGTAGCTCCAAAAACAGCTGGCAGAAAAACATTATCAATTTTTAAAAGTAGTCAGTTGTTACTTTTTTCTTCTGACATATTTTTCTTTTTCCCTTTGCTCGTTAGGTTTCCTACCTGATGGTATTAGGTGTGCTGTAAAGAGAAGTACTTCACCTGCAGACTGACCTGTCTAGTTTGATTCCCCTTCACACCTCATCAGCATTGTGACCTTACTTATTGTGACATCACAAGTGACCAGTCTTGCAGCAGGTGATTGGCTCTTCTTGGTCACCTGTGATGTCACAGACAGTGCAGTCATAGGGCTGATGACATATGATAAGTAACAGAACTAGCTATGTCAGCCTCTAGGTAGAGTGCTGTTCCACACGTCACACCTAGTACTGTCAGGTAGACAATCTAATTCAAAAACTGGAAAAGGAAAAAAATACTTCAGGTTGAAGAAGAAATAGTTTACTACTTTTGAAAGTGAATATTAATTTCAGGTAGCACACTAGCTCTTTAAGGTGTGTGATGGCGGTGGTTCACATTGATATATTTGTGTGACACCAGTTTCTGTTCTGCCATTGGCTGGCATACTGTGTGCTGTCACTTATGACATTAGCTATTGAGCATGTGGTAAGGTAGCTTCAGGACAATGTTGTGAGGAGGGTCTAGCATTATGGGTGTCCAATATTTTTTAAGTACAAATTTCCACAAATGTTGAATTCTGCAGCAATACGTGTTCTGGGGCCAGTTCTGAGGTGTTAGAATCATAGAAATACAGGAGCCCTGCTCTGTGCGTATCATAACAGCCCAGATGTTTTGAGGTCCTCTTACCCCTAAGTGGAAGATCTGCACTTGAGGGGTTGAAGGGATCTTACAGCTTTTGAAAAAAAAAAAAAAAAACAGTTACAGTTTTTATTAGCAGGGCTTAACCTCATAACATAAAGTAAAAAGTTTGAATTTTAGGATATTCCAGCCTTTATGCCTTTTAATTGAAATGTTATTGATTTTAATGCAATACACACATACCTACCAAAAAAGGAACACAAAGAGGAAGTAGATACCGGAGGGCCAGCTCTTTGCCCCATAGACACTGTTTGTTCCTGCTGCTTATACCTGTTCTGAAGTCATCATCCATTGCTTCTGACACCAGAGTACCGGAATTTCAGATCAACAGGGCTGTGATGTCACAAACAGGATTATGATTTTGGAACAAGCACAGTGTAAGCAATGTGAATGGACGATAATAGAAGGAAAATAGGGGTGATGACATTGACATCACAGTCAAAACCCTCAACTCTGCTCAACGACTGGCAACCCCCAATGTCTGCTCTTTGGGAACTAGCAAATCTTTTTGCAACCAGCTATCTGCCTTGGCATCTGAACAATGCATTATTTAAATTATATAATCTCCCTAATAACCATGTTTTAATGAAAATGTCTTCAGTAATAAAAGACTGATGATTCTAGTGCTGTAATAGGTTGAGGATGGCCAAACCTCCAAAAGCCACCCTATTGGTGTGATACCAGTATGTTTGCTATGCCTTTGGCAAGCAAACATAAAAAAGACAGGTCCTGAACATCAAGGTTTGGGGGAATTTTGTGTAGCTGAGTTCCGCCAATGCCGACAGTGAAATGTTTGCTGGAAACCAGAAAATCTCTTTTCATGATAAGGATCTGCTCTATTCAGGAAGGCATTCCCTGCAGTTCTAGAACCACTACTGTCAGACTTTAACTCATGGTCTGCCTATGTTTTCCAGGTGACCCTGAACAAGAAGTTATTCTCAACAGCAATGCAGCCCAAGCGACAGTCGGGGGACTCAGCCCCTCCAAGGAGTACATGCTTCAAATCTTTGTGGTGAACGGCACACAAGAATCTCTGTTTGCAAAGAGGAGATTCACCAGTTAGTATTTCTCTTTATCTTGACCAGTACCAAACCAGTACATCTCCCACAGAGATCTGAGGAGGTTAAAGGTCAGGCTTAGGCATATGCTGGATGTTACCTACAGAAGTAGCCCTACAATAAAGCCCTCTCTTGATAACTGTGGTGGCCATTTGGGGGTCTTGTAGCCACTGTCATCGCTGGTACTAGATGGTATTTCACCATGTGTGGACCACATAGGAGAACTACTGAATATTTATGAAGACAGTGCATGCATTTAATGTAATATTGCCTTGTTTGCACACTTCATTGTGCACAAGCACACACACACAGACACACACCACACACATGCATACTCACGCATGCTCACACAGACACACACACACACACACACACCCCCACCACACACTACACACACAGACACATGCACACACATACACACTCAAGCATGCTCACATACACACATATCACACATCACACACACACGCACACACACATGTGTACACACGCTCGCATACACACACACCACACACACACACACACACACACACACACACACCACACACACTGTATCCAAACTTAGGCAGCTGAACTCATTCAGTGTGTTGCAGCTATTTTGAATCAGGTTGAATATAAAAAGTTTTGACTCATATTTACACTCCTGGAGGGAATGAGCATTAAGCACTGAGAAAAGAGAGAGAGAAAGAATAATGCTCAAGAAAAGATTAAGGATAGCTATCATTATGCCTACAGTCACACACAATGGGAATCAGTGGTGAGACTCAAAGTTGGGTCTCCAGGTTTACAGTTACGTGCTCTAACCAATGGGCTACACTGCATTCTTATTTTGTATTGAGGCCCTCATGATATAGAATAACACTGATTCTGTTTGCAAAATAGTTATTACGAATCACCCCTTTAATCCTTCAACAGACAAACAGACAAGAACTTCTACATCATGCTACCATTCTCTGCTCCAGTGACCTAAGTTCAGAAGGGCGCTCCAGTCAGGTGTCACTCTCATCCTTCAGGGAGGGAGGGAAGGAAATGAGTTCCACTATCTGCCATTTGACTGTCACCTAGTGATGGAGGGTTTGAAGGCACTGAGGGTGGACAAGACGACCAGGCCCAGATGGCATCCACCCCAGGGTACTGAAGGAGCTGGCCGAGGTCCTTGCAGGACCTTTGACAGACCTATTTAATGCCTCACTACATTCGAGGTGTGTACCTCAGGACTGGAGGATGGCTCATGTGGTGCCCCTCCACAAGAGTGGCCCCAAAGATGAACCGGGAAACTACAGAACAGTGAGCCTCACATCCATAGTGGGTAAGCTAATGGAGACTATCCTGAAGGAGAGGCTGGTGGCCCTCCTAGAGGCCAAAGGACTACAGGACAGCAGGCAGCATGGCTTCATATGTGGCAGATCCTGCCAAATCAACCTGGTTGAGTTCTATGACTGGGTAACTAGGCAACTGGACAGGGGCCATGCAGTGGATGTCCTGTATCTGGACTTCAGTAAGGCATTCGACTCAGTGCCACATGGAAGGCTGGGAAGGAAGTTAGTAGGCACAGGGGTGGGTGCAAAGCTGGTGAGATGGGTAGGAAACTGGCTGCAGGGAAGGCAACAGAGGGTGGTGGTGGTGGTGGGGAGCTCTCACACCCAAGGGCAGTGACGAGCGGTGTTCCACAGGGCTCAGTGTTGGGACCAGTGTTGTTTGGGATATTCATTGCAGACATATCATGGGACATCAAGAGCAAGATCAGTCTGTTTGCTGATGATACCAAGGTAGGCGCGGTGGTGGATGACCTAGGGGGATGGCAGGGGTTGCAGGATGATCTGGCAAAGCTTGAAACCTGGTCAGACACCTGGCAACTGGGCTTTAATGCCAAAAAGTGCAAGGTGTTGCATTTTGGGATGAAGAACCCAAGGAGGAGTTACCAGCTAGGGGGAGTGCAGCTAGCCCAGACAGAGGAGGAGAAGGATCTGGGTGTGCTCATTACAGGGTCAATGAACAACTCGGCACAATGTAGGAAGGCAGCTGCAAAGGCCAACAAAATGCTGGGTTGTATTGCAAGGGGTATATCCTCGAGGAGGGAGGAGGTGATTCTGCCACTGTATAGGTCATTAGTTAAACCACACCTGGAGTACTGCGTGCAGTACTGGCGTCCGTATCTGAAGAGGGACATTAAGTTACTGGAGTGGGTGCAGCGCAGAGCAACAAAGATGATCAAGGGGCTGGGGGACTTATCATACGAGAGGAGGTTGAAGGAGTTGAACATGTACTCACTGGAGGAGAGGAGAGGAGAGACAGGGGTGACATGATTGAAACCTTTAAATACATGAAAGGAATAAACAAGACGGGTACAGAGGGGCTGTTCAAAGTAAGGGAGGGAAGGGCCACCAGGGGCCATGATATGAGACTGGAGCGAGGAAGGTTCAGGAGGGAGATGAGAAACATAGAAACATAGAATTTGACGGCAGATAAGGACCGCTTGGCCCACCTAGTCTGCCCATTTTCCTACCTAACAGATAAGCTGCAGATCCTAGTTAATCAACAGCTTACTTCCTCTTACCCACCCCTAGGACTGCCTTATGCCTGTCCGATGCATTCTTGAAGTCCCCCACTGTTCTTGACTCCACGACCTCCTCAGGAAGGCTGTTCCATGCATCCACAACCCTCTCAGTGAAAAAATACTTCCTCACATTACCCCTGAGCCGTCCCCCCTCTATCTTCAAATTGTGCCCCCTTGTTCTTGCACATCTCTTTTTCTGGAAGATGCTACCCTCTTGGACTTTGTTAATTCCCTTGAGGTACTTGAAAGTTTCTATCATGTCCCCTCTCTCCCTTCTTTCCTCAAGAGTATACATATTAAGCTCCTTTAGTCTTTCTTCGTATGTCTTCTGGTGCAGACCCTGCACCATTTTGGTTGCCCTCCTCTGGACAGCCTCCACTCTGTCTATGTCTTTGCGGAGATGGGGTCTCCAGAACTGCACACAGTACTCCAGATGGGGTCTCACCAACTGTCTGTACAGAGGGATAACAACTTCCTGTTTTCTACTATTGATGCCTCTTCCTATGCATCCCAGTATCCCTCCAGCCTTCCTTACTGCCTTCTCACATTGCTTGCCCACCTTTAGGTCATCTGATATAATTACCCCCAGGTCCCTTTCTATTTTTACTGTTGTCAGTATCTCACCCCCCATTGTGTACGCTTCCCCTGGGTTTTTGTTTCCCATGTGCATTATCTTGCACTCGTTGCATTAAATCTGAGCTGCCATACATTTGACCATTCCTCCAACCTTGCCAAGTCCCTTCTCATTCTTTCCACTCCATCCTGTGTATCAACCCTGTTGCAGATCTTTGTGTCATCTGCAAAGAGACATACTTTTCCTTCCAGTTCCTCTGCAATGTCACTTATAAAGACATTAAAAAGGACCGGTCCCAGTACTGAACCCTGCGGTACCCCACTAGTAACCCTCCTTTCTTCACTGTGTACTCCATTTACTACTACCCTTTGTGTCCTGTTGTCTAGCCAATTTTTTATCCAGGCTACCACCTTGGGACCCATTCCAAGGCTGGCTATCTTGTGTATTAATCTTTTGTGGGGGACTGTATCAAATGCCTTGCTAAAATCTAGGTAGGCCATGTCCACAGCCCCTCCCTGATCTACTACTTTGGTCACCCAGTCAAAGAAATCTATTAGATTCGTCTGACACGACCTTCCCATCGTGAATCCATGTTGCCTCGGGTCCTGTGCCCCAATGGCCTCTAGGTACTCAACAATTCTTTCCTTCAGAAGTGATTCCATCATTTTCCCTACCACTGAGGTCAAACTAACTGGTCTGTAGTTTCCTGCCTCTGTCCTGCTCCCACTTTTGTGAAGAGGAATTACATCTGCCCTCCTCCAGTCCTTGGGTACCACCCCATCCTCCCATGATTTGTTAAAGAGTAGTCAGCGATGTCACTAGTTCTACCTTAGTTTTTTAGAATTCTTGGGTGAATCCCATCAGGCCCCATTGCTTTGTCCACCTTCATTTTATTAGTTCTTTCAGAACCCTTTCTTCTGTAAATGGACTGGTATTGACCCCGTCTTCAGAGTATTTCTCTTGTTTGGTTTAGGTAACTCTCCCTCCTCTTCCTTTGTGAATACTGAGCAGAAATATTTGTTCAGTAACCCTGCTTTTTCACTGTCACCCTCTACCCAGATTCCCTCCCCTTTATTAAGCTTCAGTATCCCTCCTTTGGTCTTTCTTCGCTCCCTAATGTACCTATAAAAGGTCTTATCCCCCTTCTTAACAGAATTGGCTATCCTTTCTTCAGTTTGGGCCTTTGCTATTCTGACTACCTTCCCAGCCTCTTTCTGCTTTAACTGATAAAGTTCTCTGTCCTGCTCCTTCTGTGTTTCCTTATATTTCCTGAATGCCGCCCTTTTCTCCTTAACCTTCCCTGCCACCTCTTTTGTGAACCATAGCGGTTTTTTCCTTCGTTGTGTTTTATTGATTTTTTTTACGTAGAGGCTTGTTGCCTCTGTGATGGCTATTTTGATCACTCCCCATTGTTCCTCCACCCCTCCTTCTTGCCTGTTTGCTAGTGTTTTTCTGAGGCACTCTCTCATTTTCCCAAAGTCGGCCCTCCTAAAGTCTAGTACTCTTGCTTTTGTATGGCTTGATTGTATGGCTGTGTTTATCGTGAACCACACTGTTTGGTGGTAACTTGTTCCCAGATGGCTACCCACTTCTAAATCTGAGATTCTTTCTCCATCCCCATTTGAAAGTACCAGGTCTAAGATTGCTCCCTCCCGAGTCTGTTCCAATACTAGCTGTCTGAGACATGCCCCCTGTAGGGCATCAAGAATGACCCTGCTCTTGGATGTGCCTGCAGCCAAGGTGCTCCAGTTAACATCTGGCATATTCAGGTCCCCCATCAACAATATCTCCCCTTTTTCTGCCATTCTAAGAAAGCTTTCTATCATTTCCTTGTCCATTCCCTCCCCCTGAGATGGGGGTCTGTATACAACCCCCATGCGGATTGTGGTGCCATTTCCTGTCTCCAGGGTGACCCAAAGTGCCTCATCTGCTCCCTGTTTACTCTTTAGTTCTGTTGCTTTGATCCCTTCCTTTACATAGAGAGCTACTCCTCCTCCTCCTCTTTTACCCTCCCTATCCCTCCTGTAGATTGTGTATCCTGGTATGTTGACATCCCAGTCATGGTTCTCCGTGTACCATGTTTCTGTGACTGCCACAATATCCAGGCAACCCTCTTCCATCAAGGCCACTAGTTCAGGAAGCTTGTTACACAGACTACGGGCATTGGTACTCATCACCCTCCACTTTTTGATAGCCTTACCCCTTTTAGCCCCATTACTGTCCTTACTGCCTTTGCCTTTTTTTACATTTAAATCTGTTCTGCTCCCTAATAACTTCTGTACCTTGGTGTTTACCTCACTAATCACCATGTTTTGTGGGGGGAGGCTCGGATTTCCCAGCTCCTTTTCAGTGCCTCCCCCCTTGGCTAGTTTAAATGCTTGCCAATGAAGCATTTAAACCTCTCACCTAGGATCCTGGTTCCCCCCTGGACAGATGCAGACCATCGCACCAGTATAGGTCTGCATTCCTCCAGGTGGCTCCCCAGTCCCCAATGAAGTCAAAACCCTGAGCTCCACACCAGTTTTTCAACCACTCATTGAATTCCCTGGTGAGAAGTGCCCTGGTGAGAAGTGCCCTAGCATCTCCCTTGCCATAGACAGGCAGCACCTCCGAGAAGGTTACCGTATGCGCTACTTGTCTAAGGCCCCTTCCCAACTCTACAAACTCCTCTTGCACTGCTCTGATCCCATTTCTAGCCAGGTCATTTGTCCCCAGGTGGACAATGACATCCAGCTCCCTCCCTCGTGCAGCTCCTCCCACAATCCTGAGGATTCGCTTCCTGTCCCTCCAAGCCGCGCCAGGAAGGCACCTTACTCCTTCTCCCCATCCTCCCCCACTTCACCCCCTAATGATTGAGTCCCCACCAGGAGTTGTTTCCTTCCCTGTGGGTCCCATGCCACCCTCCTTTGGGTCTCCTTTGTGAAGGTTCCCAGCATCCTCCTTGGTCTCCACTGCAGGTGCCTCCATAGAGGAACCACTATCCACCAGAAGAGTGAATGAATTGTGAAGAGGTACAGCTGGAGGGATGCAACTCTGTTCCACCACCCTCTCCTTCCTTGAGCCCACCCCGGTCCAGCCATTCCTCTTTCTTGGCAACCTCTGAGGTTGTGGCATTGGCCCTGGTGGTCCCTGGGTGGGGGAGGAGGTTTCGCGAATCCTAGCCAGGTCAGCCTGGAGACGGACAACCTCCTCTCTCAGACCAGAGAGGTGCCTGCAAATAGGGCAGCATCGCAGCCTCCAGAATGTCTCCCGGAACACTGCCGCCCCACAGCCATTGCACTGAACCACTCCTATCATGTCTTATTTTGTGTCCCCTCTACTGTTTCTCTGGATGCTTACTCTCTCCTCTCCTTAGGAGGAGACACTTTTTTACAGAGAGGGTGGTGGCTGGGTGGAATACATTACCTGCTGAAGTGGTATGCAGTAGAACAGTGGACTGCTTCAAACGAGGATGGGACAGGACAAGGGGGAGGGTTAATGAAGGGGAAGGGTGGAAGGAAGGGGCAGCTGCAGAATAAGGGGTGCTAGCTGCACATTCGAGCAGACTTGATAGACCTCTAGGCCTTTATCTGCTGGCAAATTTCATATGTTCATATGGATGAGTGGCAGCACAGCTTGGGACATAACAGGATGGGGGCTGACTGCTGCCGATGCTGACACCGACCATGAATGTGCGGTTGCGTGCCTGTGTGAGTCATTACAAGGCAGTATCCCCGGGGAGGGGGACAAATGGGTAAAAAATGTCTGCTGGCTGGGCAGATGATGCCCTGTCTGCACCTCTCATCCATCGCCAGGCTATCTCCTACTGTGTCCATTGGCTCCTGGGCTTAACCTTATGGGCAGCTGGATATAGGGGTGGAGCACCCAAGGAGAAAAAGGCAGGTCCCACCTTTGGGCACTTAACCCAATGGGGCAATAAAGAGAAGTGTTGTGGGTGGCCCAGGAGTTCCAGGAAGCCAAGGTAAGAGGAACCTCCATGGACAAGAAAGTGGTGCTGGCAATAGCTGAAGGTGGTGCTGGCCAGAGATGCCATGTGATAGAGGGGATAGAATTGAAAAAGCTTTCTATATCATGTCACTCTGGCAGTATAGCCTAGAGGGTAGCCCAGGCTGGTAGTATAGCCTAGAGGTTAAAGTAATAAGTTGTGAATAAACTTGGTACATCCAGCAGACCTGCATTTGATTTCTACTGGCTCAGCTTGCATGCTACAGTATGTGACTCTCAGCAAGTCACTTAACCTCCCGAGTGCTCACGGGTCACCCCTCAAAACAAACACTTGTGCCCAGTGATCCTTACCCAGTTACCAAAGAATAAAAAAAAAACTGCCAGTCTAATGCTAAAGGTTGTTTACAACTCTGGTAGAAGCATCTGAGTGGTCCTAGTATAATAAAAAAAAAAAAAAAACTGACAAGACTTTGGAGAAGTAGATCTCCCCAAAAAAGTAGTAAATCTGCAAAATATTTAATTTTCATCCAGTGTTGAACTACAGCACAGCTGGTGGGGAGATAGAGGGATGGATTGAAAGACATGCCCAAATTAAAGAGCCACAAACAGATGCAAACTTGTGGTACAAAGTTGTCGGAATGACCACTGTGCATCACTGTTAAAATCTGCATCCTGAGCCGGCCCAGTGGTGTGGAGGGCTGAGGCATGATGCCTTACCTCCTTCCATGCTGGTGACCTGTGTTCACGGTGCAAGCGGGCTGCAGAGGGTTGGCTGGGAAGAGAGAGGATCGAGCATCTGAAAGGCAGCTCTTCTCTCCTGCGGAAGGGTGGGAGCAGAGTCCGTTGCCTGCCTGACCCTTAGTGGGGGCTCAGGGCTGGCACAGCAGATCCACATGTAGGGGGCAGTTGAAAGGCAGATGCCCGGTGTGCCGCATACAGAAGCATGTGCGGCTGTGCCATTGGCATTATTGCACAACTCCACACCACGCTTAGGGGGTTGAGTGAAAAACAAAAGAAAATAACATCTGCTGGCAGGATGAAGCCCAGCCCCCCACAAGCTCCACACCCGGCTAGGTGGCACCTCGCTAGGTAAGAGGTAAGTCCAGTAGACGCCGGGGTGATGGAGCTGGGGGGGCCAGATGGAAGGTGGTTGGGGGCAGGAGCATAAAGAAACTAATGTAAAACAAAACAAACCTGCACCATATTTGTGCCATAGGCTATGGGTTCACAAGGCTTTCCCTGTATCATCTGAATGGGCATTGTGATTACAAAGGGAATGGCAGCCAAAGGTGAGTACTGGCATGCTAATCAGCTGCTACACCATGGTCTGTAGTTCGCTGGCACCTGCACCTCCCCCATGGCAAGCCACAGAACTCCCTCCCAACTCTGGTAGAACTGGTAAAGCTGCGGTTCTACAGAAGGATGATGGCTTGTGAACCGGAATAAATACTCTGGTGGGTGTAGGGCTTAGGAAGTGCACAGCACCTCTGATCTTACATTTGTGCAGGAACTAGGCTGGGGATCAAGAATCCAGAGAACACCAGGGAATCCTACAGTGCTAAGTATAGAGAGGAGGGCCAGTGGACCACCAAGGATGGAAAGATGCCAGTAGGAAAATTAATTTATGCTTTGGCAGCTGGCCCAGTGGCACACAGAGGGCTGAAGCACCATAGAGCCTTACCTCTTGTCTTGCTGGTGACCTGTGTGGAATGAGCACAGTTTGTGGTTGGGAATGAGCACAGTTTGCTGGGGGTTGGCCGGGGAGGGAGAGGATTGAGTCACTGTCTCCTCTTTCAGGGAAGGAAGCTGCACACTACCAAATGACTGCTACCAGGTGGAGGCCTGGTGGTAGTGCGGGTCAAGGAGGGCAGCAGCAGGGAGGTGCTGCGGCACTCCACAGCATGTGTGCCTTAGCATGCGGAAGGGGCTAAAAATGGTGGAAAAAGTAGCAGGGCAGGCGTACTTGAAGTCTGCTCACTGGTTCTCACCTGCTGCATCACTGGGACCCTGGACCAGAACTGGATTGTGCTTCAGGATGGTGATGGGGGGTGGAGAATGGTCCTCTCCTCCTGACCCCGCCATGGGGCAGAATCCATGGGGGTACTCCGGCTTCAGGTAAGACATAGGGAGGTGCTGGACAGTGGGGGAACAACGGGCAGAGCTGAATGGAAACCAGCCTGTCCTGGCCATGGGAGGGAAAAACAGAATATGGAAAAAAATTACGCTTTGGCACTGAGGTGGACCATCAGGTGAGGGGCAAAGTGAAGACTATGGCAGTGGTGCATTGGCTGCAGCTATATGCATGGCGTGGTATGATGCCACGAAGAGACAGACAGATGGAAAGATCGAGAGACAGATAAATAGATACTGTCTGTAGACAGACCATCAGACAGACAGACAGTGGATACAGTCTGTAGATAGATAGATATGAACATACGAATGTGCCAGCAGAAACAGACCACTCGGTCTATCTAAGTCTGCTCGAGTGTGCAGCTAGCACCCCTAGTTTGCAGCTGTCCAACCCCCTCCCCTTTGTCGTCCTAATGCTGTCCCCACCTCCCCAACCTCACTCTCCCCTGTTCCCTGTCCCATACCCTTTTAAAGCTGTTCACGGATTTACATGATACCACCCATTGTGATAGTGCATTCCATTTTGCAGCCACACTCTCCATGAAATAGTGTCTACTCATTTCCCTCCTAAATCTTCCCCCCTCTATTCTTAGCCCATGCTCCCTGGTGTCCCTCCCCTCCTTAGCTTAAAGATCCCATCTGCCCCATCCTTTTTGATTCCCCTCAGATACTTGAATGTCTCTGTCATGTCCCCCCTGTGCCTTCTATCCTCCAGGGTGTACATATTCAGGTCTCCCAGCCTGCTGTCACAGTCTCTCCCCTCCATTCCATATATCATCTTTGTTGCCCTCCTCTGCACCCCCTCCAATAGCCTGATAGATAGATAGATAGATAGATAGATAGATAGATAGATAGATAGATAGATAGATAGATAGATAGATAGACAGACAGACAGACACACAGACAGACAGATACTGTCAGTACATAGACAGATAGATAGACAGACAGACAGAAACAGACAGAGAGCATAGAAACTGTATTGCAACCTATGAATTGGGCTTCTCCCACATCACTACTTCAAGTTCACTATTTTCCAGACTCTTGCTGGGGGTAACGCTTCTAGGATTAGCAGCCCTTGGATCCAGTGAGGTCCACACTGCCACCCTCACTCTGCCTCTATTCATCTGTGGGCTCCCTCCTCCCAGGGAGGCCAACTAGTTGGAGGAGAGTACTGAACTATGTGGCAGGCAATGGACTGAGACATCAGGAGGGCACGTCGTGATAAGTACAGTTCCAGTGGCTTGGGTGGGAAAGGGTTGCTATAATCCAAGGAGGGGGGATTTTCTGTTGCGTTTCTCCTTAGTGATGTGGGGGGATGATGTCATTGCACTCACATGAGTGCCATTCCCCACTCCACATCATACCCCCAACACACATCATGGTTGACTTGTATATCGCATGCTGCCTCCACCTCACACTAGGGGACAAGCATGTGTCAAGATGAGCAGTCCCTCTGTCCCACCCAGTGTGATCTGTCCCTGCTGGCTTCCACTCCTGCAGTCCTGCCTGGGTTTATGGAGTGAATCCTGACCACCAGTATGCAAAGTACCATATTACCCTATCACCTGGCACCATGGAACCAACTTGTTGTGGTATATTTTGTTTGACTGTTTGACTAGAAAGCAGCCTGAGTTAATCGTTGGGAGCATGCAGGTAAATAAATTTGTCAGTTAATCAAACCAATTTATCATCAGTCAGAATAGACACAGGCTTAACTGGGAAATGGGAATCCATTACAGACAACCCAATCTGATCAGAGGTACGTGGGATTTGAACCTGAGACCCCCCCACCCCAACACAGACAGCCCAATCAGATCAGAGGTATGTGGTATTTTAAACTGTGCCCCCCCCACCCTAACACACCCATACCTCTTAATAAACAATTATTTCTTATTCTAATTTTATTTGCAGTTAATGACTTGAAAAGCAAGTTGAGCAGATCCCCCACGACTGAGAGGACAAGTGCAGATGGCCCAACGCATACTAACAGGACCGAGACATACCCGAATATCACCAGAGAGTTAAATCAAACCTTAGAACCTAACCGGACTTCAGCCTTTATTCATGAGGATTTGACACAGCAAGGTACACCTTACGGTTTTGAAAATCTTAATGCAGTTTTTTAAAAAAATACTCAACTGCTTTTCCATTTGCTTATTTGTTTTGTAGAATCCCATGGGCAGCTAAATACTAGGCATGTCCAAGAAATCAGCATGGACAATCCATGGCAGTCTTCCATTTCTGTGATGCAGTTTTGATAAGGACACAGCAAAAAGAGAACGTTGGTTCTGTCTGTCTGTCTGTCTATCTAGCTATCTATCTGTATATAATACTGGTGGGGTAGCACCAGAATAGTTAAGGTTGAGTGAAAAAATATTAATCGGTTCCAGTGTTATAAGGATTTTAAGACTTTTTTAGAGCATGCTCAGTAGGGTTTTTGAATAACCCTCTGATATAACCCAAACATTTTCATGACACAAACTTTTTTTTACATTCACACAGCTCAGCTATCACGACCTGATGAACATTTTGTTTGGATCATGATGGCCACCATCTTGTTTTTTTTTTTCCAAACTAAAAAACATGGGAAATAAATAAAAATGGTGTATTTCTAAAAAAGAAACCCGAACTTAGCTAAACAGGACCCATTTAACTAGATTCTTGTGTTTGTTTCTTAACAATAGGCTCAGAAATATGTTTCCCAGGCATCTCAAACTCCTGGGTGGCCAGCTGAGCGAGGGGGATCATTTATGTAGTGTTGTTATGTATATCTGTCTCCCGCTGCTCAGCTGTTCAGTCTGAGCTCCCTTCCCACCTCTTGCACAACTATAAGCACATAACACATCGAGAGGTTCTGGCATTTGACATGTCACCAGAACCTCAAGATGGTATTATAGCCTCCACACACAGGTCCCTATTCATTTTTTGTAATATATGGATCCAAGGGGTTTTGAACATTCCAATATGGTACACATGCATTCTGCAGCTGCACAATATTTAATTGAACCCAGTTCACGCATCAGGCCACCCGACCCCAGGCTGCCAAGAGACTGATTAACAATTTAGGAACACTGTAAATGCTCCGGTATTCCTCAGTTGCTCCAAATGATTAGTGAACAAAAGGCTCCTTCACATGCCCAACTGTGTGCCATGGTCAGTGGCTCACAGTGGCCAGATCGGTGCTCCTGCAAATGTGTGAACCTTCCCGTTTTTGCAGTTTTCCAGTTGCATGGCGTTGTCGCCACGATTCCTCTTTCCCTGGGTTTGTGGAGTGGTGTAGGTGATTTCCTGTGCCGTCTGAACTGGAAAACTATCCACACCACTACAAGTCTCCACCAACCCAACAAGTGACCAGAACAACACCTAAATCGCCGGAAAGGAAAAAGGCACCAAAAACACAGGTGCCATGTGAACACGGCTCTCTAACGGTTCATTTAATTTTTTTTTTAATGATTGGAAAGTAGCTGCTGTGGCAAGACGCAGTGTGAACGAGCCTAAAATGTCTCTCTCTCTCTCTCCACTGGACACCAGCTTTCTCTGTACAGAAACTTATCAGAACAGGAGAAGCCAGTCACAGCCCACTCTCCCTACTGTTCATAAAATTGTATGCCTCAGCTGTACAGTATTCAACTTCGTTCACCTCCTGAGTTTATCCTGCCCTACCCAAGGTTGCCAAGAGCTCAACTAACAGAGCAGGAGAAGCCAGACAAAGAAGCAGCATTCCCTTGCAGCTTGCTCTCCCTACTGTTCCCCCACCCATCCACACAAAATGTAAGTTCAGCTAAGGCAGCTGCTTGATCAGGGAAATTGGGGAACTCGAGAAGGCAAATGTAAATGAAACTTGGGGACTTTCTTTTGAGAGAATCACTTTTGTGACAATTTAGTCAGTGGCGGTGAGTCACCAGGCTCTGTACACACTATACTTTTTAAAACATTTTAAGTGGTTTAAAACATTTTAATAAGTTGAAACACGGTTTGGGCCCGCACCTACATGGTTTGAAACCGTGTTTAAAAACCATGCTCAAACCCTACAAGGATCCTAGGCTTAAAACTGGTTTTAAACACGGTTTCAAACTAAAAATGCTTTAACTTGTGCAGACAAACACATGCAATTAAACCAAAACCATGCTATGCTACGGTGCAGCCACAGAACCGTTCTCAAAAACCTTATGGGACCTGTCATGTGGATGTGTCTTCACTGGATTACATCATGGTGACCACCACTGTAGGTGGGAGACTGTGGTGAGTTTGAAACTGCTTTTTAGAACGGTTTCAAAATTGTTACTGCAGTGTGTACGTAGCCTTAATGTTTACTGTATGTGGATGATACAGTAAAAGATGATTTGTGCTGAGTACGGGGAATTCATCACCACGCTATCCTGCATCTGTCTTGTAATATTAACATTCAGAGGTCAGAATGATAATATTACGAGCTCCGAATGATAGTATTAGGAGAGTCAATGATGGCATTACAGAATTGGAAATGTGGTATTACAGGGATTTCTTACATCATTTTTGATAGTATTATTTGGCTTATTCAAATATTGCACTGTAATTAACCTTCACTAAACAGTCACTGTACAATCATTTCCCTCCAATCTCATTTCCTGAACTGAAAAATCTAGACTGCAGTCACGTAGCACTGAAACAGATGTTTTCAAACTTTTCATCTGTTTTAGTGCATTAGCGTCGCACAGAGAACAGCTTGCGGATGTGAAATGCTCTGTTTGCACCCCCACCCGTGTCATGATATGGGGTGTTTCTGGATCTCACCTCCAATCTCCTGTTCAAAAATTTAAATCTGCTGAAACTGGAAGAAAGGCAGTGTAGCCTGTTAATGAGAACAGCTATTTAAACTTTGCCCCAAACTAAGGCTGCTCACCGTTTTTCCTCTACCCATGGCTGCATCCTCAGTTTTATTTTTTCAAAAGGTAACTCTCTCATTGCTCACTTCATGTGAAATGCTTCTTCTCTTCATCTTTCCTGGAAAAGAGTGGGATCCTTAGTTTCTGTACTGGAGACTGGAGGATATTAATGGAGCGCATTGAATTTGATGGCAAGGGGATGGAGGGGAAAGAGAGCGTGAGCAATGTAAGATCACGGTGGAGATAAGCAGAGAAAGGGCTATACATTTCACAAATATGGGATAAGTGCATACCCTGCTGAATCGGACAGTTAATTTGTGGCTGCTCTCTGAGTCAGGTGTAGCATTTGATGAAAACTGAAAGGGTAAGCTGTACAGTAGATGTAAGAGCAAAATGCAGTGTGACTCAAATCCCTGATATAGAAACATAGAAACATAGAATTTGATGGCAGATAAGAACCGCTTGTCCCACCTAGTCTGCCCTTTTCCCTACCTAATGGATAAGCTGCAGAGCCTAGTTAACCAACAGCCTACTTCCTCCTACCCCCCCACTAGAATTGCCTTATATCTGTCCCATGTATTCTTGAATTCCCCCACTGTTTTTGACTCTATGACCTGCTCAGAAAGGCTGTTCCATGCATCTACAACCCTCTCTGTGAAGAAATACTTCCTCCCATTACCTCTGAGCTGTCCCCCCTCTATCTTCAAATTGTGCCCCCTTGTTCTTGCACATCTCTTTTTCTGAAAGATGCTACCCTCTTGGACTTTGTTGATTCCCTTGAGGTATTTGAAAGTTTCTATCATGTCCCCCCTCTCCCTCCTTTCCTTGAGGCTATACATCTTAAGCTCCTTTAGTCTTTCTTCATATGTCTTCTGGTGCAGACCCAGTGCCATTTTGGTTGCCCTCCTCTGGACAGCCTCCACCCTGTCTATGTCTTTGTGGAGATGGGGTCTCCAGAACTGTACACAGTACTCCAGATGTGGTCTTATCAACTGTCTGTACAGAGGGCCAACAACTTTTTGTTTTCTACTGGTGATGCCTCTCCCTATGCATCCCAGTATCCCCCCAGCCCTCCTTACTGCCTTTTCACATTGATGGCCCACCTTTAGGTGATCTGATATGACTACCCCCAGGTCCCTTTACATTTTTGTTGTTGTCAGTATCTCACCCCCCCATTGTGTACTCTTGCCCTGGGTTTTTGTTTCCCAGGTGCATTACTTTGCACTTCTTTGCGTTGAATCTAAGCTGCCATACATTTGACCATTCCTCCAACCTTGTCAAGTCCCTTTTCATCCTTTCCATCCCACCTTGTGTATCAACCCTGTTACAGATCTTTGTGTCATCTGCAAAGAGACATACCTTCCCCTCCAGTCCCTCTGCAATGTCACTTATAAAGACATTAAAAAGGACCGGCCCCAGTACTGAACCCTGCGGTACCCCACTAGTAACCCTCCTTTCTTCACTGTGGACTCCATTTACTATTACCTGCTGTGTCCTGTTGTCTAGCTAGTGTTTTACCCAGGCTACCACCCTGGGACCCACTCCTAGGCTGGCTAATTTTTTTATTAATCTTTTGTGTGGGACTGTGTCAAATGCCTTGCTAAAGTATAGGTAGACCATGCCCATAGCCCCTCCCTGGTCTACTACTTTGGTCACCCAGTCAAAGAAATCAATTAGATTTGTTTGACATGACCTTCCTGCTGTGAATCCATGTTGCCTTGGGTCCTGTGCCCCACTGGCCTCTAAGTAGGCAATAATTCTTTCCTTCAGAAGTGATTCCATCATTTTCCCTACCACTGAGGTCAAACTGACAGGTCTGTAGTTTCCTGCCTCTGTCTTGCTCCCACTTTTGTGAAGGGGAATCACATCCACCCTTCTCCAATCCTCAGGTACCACACCATCCTCCCATGATTTATTAAAAAGGGTATGTGTTACGCTGCGGCAACACATGCCATGGCTAAGTGAACACACACATAATCAATCAATCAGTCAATCAATCAATCAATCAAGATTTATTGGAAAGCATAACTGAGAAAATACATTCTCTTTTGCAAATGTGTCCAAACAAGTATGACATTACAGAGTTAAAAACATACTAAGGTTACAATCATCCAAAACAAATGACCTTACAAAATGTAAAACATACAATGTTACAATTGTTGATACAACAATCAATTAAAAGTTAATTAGATCTATATAAAATATCATTTTTAACCATAACAATTACAGTGCCTACTGAAAATACTAATTACAGAAGTTTTAAAGAGTGCTATTGTTGGTAAAGTATGCAGACCATCCTTCTTTTTAGCATGTTCCAAACTTTTGAAACTGCTACAGCTAATGTCTTATCCCCATCTTTTGTCCTAGTTTTTGATATATGGTAATTATTAGTAAATGACGAACGTAGGGCATATTTTGAAGAGTTCTTTGGTAGGAATTTGTTTAATAAAAAAGTGGGTAATATGCCTAAAATAAATTTGTAAACAAATGTATACAGATGATGCTCCCTTCATTCAGTAAGGGAGGTCCATCCAATTTTATCATATAAAGTACAAGCATGGATCCTGTAGGGCAATTGTGTAATGAATATTATTGCGCTATTATAAAGAGGATCTAAAGTACTCAACAGTGTAGTAGACATGTTTTTATAGACAAAATCACCATAATCAAGAATTGGCATAAATAAAGATGTTACCAACTGTTTTTGCAAAACTGTATTAAATAAAGGCAGATTTCTATGAAAGAAACGTAACATCTGTCTAAGTTTATTTGAAATATAAGTCAGATGTGGTTTGAAGGAAAGGCTGCTGTCTAAAAACAAACCCAGGTATTTGTAATGAAAGACCCTAGTGACTGATTTCCCGGAAAGTGCTTGAATATTCTAGTTTAATGACTCTATTTTTGTTCTTTTCTCAAAGAGCATCCATTGAGTTTTGGATTCATTAAGCAAAAGTCTTAATCCCATTAAAGCACTTTGTACAGCTAAGAAGTTTTTTTGTAATATGTCTAGGGTTAATACGGTATCCCTTTGCTGGGTGTACATTATATTGTCATCCACATATAAGAAAATTTTCATGTCTTCAGAACAAAATTTGGGTAAATCATTTATGTACAGTAAAAAAAAAATAATAAACTGCAAATGCTGGACAGTTTAATTATTATCAGTTCTGCATCAAATGCCACACCACACTCAGAGAGCAGCCACACATAAACTGTTCAGTTCAGCAGGGTAAACACCTGTCCCTTTTTTGTTAAAATGTATAGCCCTTTTCTCTTCTTTCCCTCCACAGTGACTGTACATTATCTTCACTCTCTCTCTCTCTCTCTCTCTCTCTCTATCTCTATTTCTCATTCTCCTCTTTCTCCCTCTCTCCTCTCCATACCCTGTGCCATCAAATTATATGAGCTTCATTGATATCCTCTGGGCTCCAATCACCTCAGTATTCACTCTTATTGCCCTCCTATTCCATTTCAACATCCCTGCATTTCTGTTGCTTTTTGTCCCTTCTCCTCACTTACCTCTCCTGGTTTCTCATTTCTAGAAAGGAGCAGCTCTCAGGAAAAAGGATTGTGTAAAAAGTTATGACAAACATTAACAAGTTGTGATAAACTTGTCTATGGTGAGCTGGTGGTGAGACTCATAGGATACTGTGCCCTATTTTAAGAGATTTGTGAAGTCATAATGAAAGTTTTTTTAAAACCTGCAAATTAAAAAAATGGTCCCCCACTGATCTGACCCCCCACACCACCATCCACCCACCCCCCCAGCACCCATCACCCCAACCCCACACACCCTATCTGACTTAAAGATGGTCCTACAGCATAGATCCACTCTGATTAGAACAGTATTCTTCTGCTGGAACCACGACTGCAATATGAGAAAACAAGGTAAGTTCATTAATGTATTTCAATGTGTTTTGAACTTTTACATATAACTTTGTCATTTTTAAATATTTTTACACCAAATTTTCAACATGGCCTTTTTCGAATCCCACCTCATGAACAAGGTAGGTGAATTTTTTCATAGGTGATTTTGCATTTGCTCCACAAAATCTCCTTTCAGGTGGGATTTTAAAATTTCAACTACTGGGTTCATGAGATGGGGTCATAAGATGACTATGTTGAAAATACGGTAGAAAATATGGTAAAATTATCAAGTTATGAGTGAACATTTAAATATTTCAATGTTCACTCATAACATTGCTGATTTTCAGTATTTTTCCACCAAACTTTCAACATGTCCTTTTTGGGAACCCCACCTCATGAACAAGGGAGGTGACATTTTTGAAATCTGGTCTGAAAGGTGATTTCACAGTTGCTCTGCAAAATCATATTTCGGGTGGGATTTGAAAATGTTCACGTACTGTACCAGGTTCATGAGATGGAGTCATAAGAAGACTATGTTGAAAGAAGGCTATGTTGAAAATTTGGTGAAAAATATAATAAAATGACCAAGGTATGAGTGAATGTTGAAATATTTCAATGTTCACTCATAACTTTGCTAATTTTCAATATTTTGACTCCAAACTTACAACATAGCCATTTTTTTCACACCACCTTATAAATGTGACAGGAGTCACTTTTCAAATCCTGGATGAGATGTGTTTTCACACTTGTGTGAAATTACATTTTGGCTACTATTCTTTAAATGCCACATGTTGTGTTTATTTTTTTTCATAGATTTTTATTCAATTTCAATAATGCAAGAAACAGTACAGTTTAAAACTCCAAAAAAATACAAAAAAAATTAACAGAACAACTCTAACAAAAATGTAACAGTATAAGACAGAGTATAACTTTGAGAATAACAATTAATGTCACATAAATAACCTGAAACATACATATATATTATACTCCATTATAAGCTAAAGGATATCGGTCTAGATACTACCGCTATGTGCTGGTTTTACTGTTACCTTACAGACAGACAGCAACAAGTCAATGCACAGGATGAGTTCTCTCTACTCAGAACTCTACCCAGAGGAGTACCTCAGGGGTCCATACTTGGGCCTTTACTATTTGCAATTTACATAAATAATATCAACAATAATGTTAGTATGGCTAATGTGCATCTTTTTGCTGACTACACAGTTTTATATATCTCCAGAGCCTCCCTCGAGCTTGTCTGTGTGGACCTGCAACATGACTTAAACCAGCTCCAACACAACCTTTTACAACTCAAGATGTTGTGAAATATGAAAAAAAACCAAAGGTTATGTTTCTTTACCCTGTGCCCAAGCTGTAAGCATTTGTACTCCCTGCCCCTACTTCCAGATAATGACCCTCCTAGGTGAATCACTTGAGGTGGCGGACAAGTTTAAATATCTGGGTTTCTGGCTAGATTACTGGCTATCATTTGTAGTTCATATCAAGGAACTTTCCAAGAAGCTAAAAAAGAGGCTAGGCCTCTTCTTTAGAATCAAGCACCTTCCTACTTTTGAAGCAAAGAAGAGGCTTGTTCAGACCACTTTTCTTCCCCTTATTAACTATGCAGGTTTAATTTATAGCCACTGCTGTAAATCAGCCCTTATTAAATTGTACGTACTTTACCACAGAGCACTAAGGTTTGTTACCAATGCCCCATTCAGAACTCACCACTGTGTTCTATATGTTCAGCTCAGCTGGCCCTTACTCCCAAATAGAAGGATAAAAAGTGTCGAGCCGGCCCATCGGCACAGCGGTTGGATTTCCACTTGTGATGCCAGCGACCCAGGTTCAGGAATGGACCTGGATCACTGGAGGGCCAGCCGGGGGGAGAAGGATCGAGAGTCCCTGGACTGCTCTCCTTCTCCGGGTGGGGAGGGTGGTGTGTGTGTCCGGTGCAGCAGCGACACCCAACGGAGGCTGGGTTCGTTGCAGCACTGACGCCTTCAAGAACTTAGGGGTGGGGCAGACACTGGCCATCATTGCACATCCCTGCCCCTGCCCCTGCCTACAGGGGAGAAAAACTGTGTGTGACTGGCCATCTCCATGAAGCCCTGCCATCGGGCTTCAATTAGCCTCTGCAGCTGGCTCTCCCAACCAGGTACTAGTACTTTGGTGCTGGTAGGGAGATGGTGCCACAGCCCCACCCTCTGGGGGAAAATCCAGGGGTGCCTGGGTGAGCGTAGGCATAGTCGGAGGTGGGAGTGCGGGGGTCCATGACCAGGGAAGATATCAACAGCCAAGGCACACACCAAAAAAAGCATACTAAATAAAAAAAAAAAAAAAATGCCATATTGTGGTCCTACAGAGCCATCCTGAACAAACTCCCTCCTTATATCACAGACCTTTTTATGTGCACACCCTGCAGCTATTTGTTGAGGAAACACTCTTACATAGTATTTAATGTACCTAGGGTAGTGTCCCATTATGGCGAATCTGCTGTTAGCCATGCTGTCTCTGCCTTGTGAAATAATCTGCAATGCTCCTTAAAACTTAGTAACCCTATATGCCTTCAGGCCTTCAAATCCATATTGGACCCCTTTATACAGGAGAAATGCACTTGCTATCCATGACCTGTTTTATGCTCCCCCTACTTTACAGCCCTTTATGGCTATCCTTGAGATGCCTGTTCTGTGTACTGGAGCCTGTACAGCACTTGCAATTGTTGCTTCCATTTTGATTGTAGTCCTTCATGTATTATTATCACACCTAAGTGGACATGATACCTTGTATTATTCCTCTACATTCCTCCATTGTCCTGTTCCAACTGGATGCTATCTGGATGTACTGTGTACCTTATTTTCATTGTAACCAGTGTATGTATTCTATCTGGTTTTACACTGTAATCAGTGTATGTATTGTAATATTCTTTGTGTCCTTCCAGGACCACCTTGAAAATGAACTTGCTCAATGGTGTAATTCCGGGTAAAATAAAAATGTTTGAATGATTGATTGATATTAAGGTAAAATCTTCCATAGAAACTGAATTCAGTTTAGAAGTTAGTCTAAACAGCCAGCTTTATAGAAAGCAAAAGAAATGAAAACACCAGGATAAGAAGGAAGATAGGAAAAAAAGGAGCAATAGAGAGAAGAAAAGAACTAGAAGACTAATTGACAGCTGCAGTACACTACTGCAGTAATGTGTCCCATTTCTTTGTAAATTTGTTCAGTCTGTCATTTAGACCATGAGCAAGCTTCTCCTTTTTTAAAATGTCCATGACTTCAATTCTTCACATTGTCCAGCCATTTCTTCAGTATAATGTTTTTGGCAACCATGGAAATCATTGCCATAGTAGCCTTGTCCGAATATGATATATATGCATTGGATGAAAAATGGCCTATAATACAATAGCAAAAACTGAAATTTGAGTGGACTGAGGGTAACCCTCTGAAGAAATGTTGTATTTGGGACCAAAAGATTTTAATTAAAGGACAATTCCCAAAATATATGTTTTAAGTCTGCCTCTTTATTGTTACATTTAAGACATTTGTCAGTATGCTGCAAACCCACCTATTTCATAAGATAGGGAGTACATTATAGGTTATTTAAAATGTTATACTGGAGTACCCTATAATTTGATAACATAAAGGTTTTAAAGAGAAATGACCAAATCATTTCCCAGTCCCAGTTAGCAACCTTGGTGACTCATCTCCAGTAATTGATAAATTTAATTGCTTGGCCTCTAACAATATTTAACGTAAGGGAATAAAAAGCAGGGATGGTTGGTTTAATGCTACAAATATATAGGAAACTCTTAGTATTCTCATTAGTAAGTGAGCAAACCTCATTACTGCTAAATATTCTCTTTATAACAGGTTTTAAATCATTAAAAAAGTGACATCAGCTTGATTAAGATTAAGATTCAATTTACCATTTGAATTTTCAGCAGTTTCCAGAGAGCTCTCTTTTATTACATGCTAAACTTTTTTGAATCCCCAAGGTATTCAATTGTTCATTAAAAAGTGTCTTATTTTGGATCATAATATTCATATTACCCCAGAGAGGCTGCTGCAGAGATTTGTCAGGTTTCAAATCTAATAAAGCAAAGATCTGATTAATTTGTGTAATAGAATCAGATATAATTTGATTCTTAACAGGAAGCTTTTTATTCTTAGAATTGTAAAACAAGAGGGAGTCAATATTCAGACTGTATTCTTTAACAATGTTGGATTCTATGTTAATTCAACCTGAGATGTATGGTTTTGAAACTTTAGCCTCCAGCCATCGATTAAGTTGCATTGCTCTGCACGATAAATAAGTATAAATAAAAATCTGGGAACCTAAGCCCTCCTGTCTCTTTAGCCCTAGTCAGTTTGTAAGGTTTGCCTAGGTTTCTTATGTGACCATGAAAATGTAATAATAGAATTTAGTATATACAGGAACTAATATTTGGGAATAGTATTAACAGTAAGCATAAGGTGGGATAATAGCTTGGGTAATAAAGTTTGATTGTATCAATTCTGCCCCATATGCTTAAAGGAAACCTGTGCCATTTATCAAGACTGAGTTCAACTACCTGTTTTAAAAGGGACAGATTCAGTTTGGTAAATTGTTTATAACATTTAGTGAGTTTAATCCCTAAGTATCGAACATTGGTATTAGCTAATTCTAATCCAAATTCATTAAAATCTTCTTTCATAAGAACAGTATTTAAAGGATGGACCTGGGATTTGTTTTATTAATTTTGTTACATGAAAGAGCTCGGAATTCATTAAGGACATCAAAAATGTTACAGTTGTAAGCAGCTTAGAAACTGAATATAAGATGTCATCTGCATAAACAGAAGCAACATATTTATTTCCCTTTAGATGTATTCCTAATATATTGTGAACATGTTTTATTTAAGAAGAAGAGGTTCTAATGCAAGGATCAATAGGCTTGGGGAAAGAAGACATTTTTGCTTAGTTCCTCTACAAATATCGAGAACTTAGACCATTGGTTCTAACAGCAGATTGGGGCAGGTACAGAATAGTTTAATCCATTTAACAAACTTTTTTGGAAAGTTTAAGGCTTTCAAAACCCTAAAAAGGTATAACCAATCAACTTGATCAAATGCCTTCTCAGTGTCCAGTGAATGAGTGTGACCGGGGTCTTAGTATTTTTCATTAAATTAACTATATGGAGAATCTTCCTGATGTTATCTGCTGCATGCCTTCCTTTTAGGAATCCAGTTTGATGGGGACCTATTAATGATTGCATTATCTTATTTAATCTATTAGAAATTATGTTAGCTAAGATCTTGGTGTCTGAATTGATCAAAGATATGGGTCTGTAATTAATACAGGCTTCTGGGTCTTTTCCTTTCTTATGTAGGGTGGTTAATAACCCTTTATCCATAGATGAAGGTAGTTTACCATTGTCCCAAGCCTCTACAAATACTCTATGAAATATGGGAGCAATTTCTTAGCAAATTTCTGGTGACAATTAATCAGAAATCCATCTGGGCATGGGGACATGTCATGTTTATAATGGGAAGTCATACAATGACTACCTTAAAAATGTGGGGTCAAAATAAAAAAAATAAAAAAAAATATTAAGGGACTCTGTTCCTCACAAGGGCCTGTTGGATAAGCTGGGAGAAATGGGGGTGGGGAACGAGATGATCAGATGGATAGACAATTGGCTCCAGAACTGGACCCAGAGGGTCATAGTTGGTGGGATAGTCTCATCCCCAAGGAGGGTCATTAGTGGGGTCCCACAGGGATCAGTCCTTGGGCTCCTCCTGTTCAACACCTATGTCTCTGACATAAGGACAGGTATCAGGAGTGAGATGAGTCACTTTGTGGATGACTCAAAACTGGGGGGCGGTGGTGGATGGGGAGGAGGGGAGGGTGGCCCTACAGGGGGACCTGGAGGCTCTGGAAGGATGGTCTAGAAAGTGCAAGCTGAGGTTCAATGCAGAGAAATGCAAGGTACTGCATCTGGGGGCCAGAAACCCGGGCCAAGTGTACACCCTGGGGGGGAATGCTACAAGTCTTGATGGCTGACAGGAACCTGGGGGTGGTGGTGGATGTCAAGATGAACAACTCGGAGACTTGTAGGAGGGCAGCAGCCAAGGCCAACAGGATGCTGGGATGCATGCTAGGGATCACTCAGAAGGGAGGAAGTGATACTCCTCTATATAAAAGCTTGGGAGGCCACACCTCGGCACTGCGTGCAGTTTTGGAAGTCACACTTAAAAAGAAGGACATTAAACTCCTGGAGAGGGTCCAGAGTAGAGTGACCAAAATGATTTGGGGCTTGGGGGACAGGACCTATGGGGAGAGGCTCGAAGAGCTAAATATGTACACATTGGAAGAGAGAAGAGGGACATGATAGAGGTCTTCAGGTACATGAAGGGGATAAATGGGGAGGAGCAGTCAGGGCACTTTGAAGGAAGGAGGAGGGGGCAACTAGAGGTCATGGGTGGAAGCTGGAGGGGGAAGATTCAGGGGAGAAAGGAGGTGCTACTTCACTGGAGAGGTGGGTGAGCCATGGAAAGCACTGCGCAGGGGGCTGGTGAAGGCAGAGACGATGGAGGGGTTCAAGAGGGGGTGGGACAGGTACAGAGGAAGGGTTCTGGAAGCAAAATCCAGTGCAGCGAGAATATCTGGAACTGGGAAGGTAGAAGCCAGAGAAGGAGAGGGGGGGGCAGCAAGGTCAGCTCCCAGGGTGGAGGCTGACCAAACAAGCAGACACAAAAGGCCATTGGGCCTATTCTGCTGGCATTTTAGTATGTTAGTATGTTAGTAACATGTGTAGTGCCAGCCTTTACCCCAGCATGTAGTGCTTTGTGATCTGTGCAAGTGAGCCAAGTTCGGTGGTGAGCTCAGTGAGCCAGCTGGATGGACTGAGGCTAGGGGGATGGCACCATAATGTGGAACCAACCACCATCCTGGGAAGGGAAGGTGCAGGGTTGTTCACATAGGCCCAAGTACCATATAGTGGATTGAAATCTTCTGTTGGCATAGGGCTCTGAACCTCTACACCCATGGATGCCAGAGGGCCCTGTCCCGTAGCCATATAGAAGTGCAGGGTCCTTTCACAGCCCACCAGACAGCCCCACAAATTCTTGAAATGTGTTGCCACATGGACGTGCAGGGCCTGGACAGCAGACAGCATGGCTTCATTCGTAGCAGATCCTGCCAAACCAACCTGGTCGAGTTCTATGACTGGGTAACTAGGCAACTGGACAGGGGCCATGCAGTGGATGTCCTGCATCTGGACTCCAGTAAGGGCATCTCACTCCAGTACCACATGGAAGGCTAAATGGCTAGTAGGCACAGGGTGCTGCAAAGCTGGTGAGATGGGTAGGAAACTGGCTGCAGGGAAGGCAACAGAGGGTGATGGTGGGTGAGGAGCCTCACACCCAAGGGCAGTGACGAGAGGTGTTCCACAGGGCTCAGTGTTGGGACCTGTGTTGTTTGGGATATTCATTGCAGACATATCATGGGACATCAAGAGCAAGATCAGTCTGTTTGCTGATGATACCAAGGCAGGCGGTGGTGGATGACCTAGGGGATGGCAGTAGGGGTTGCAGGATGATCTGGCAGCTTGAAACCTAGTCAGACACCTGGCAACTGGGCTTTAATGCCAAAAGTGCAAGGTGTTGTATTTTGGGATGAAGAACCCAAGGAGGAGTTACCAGCTAGGGGGAGTGCAGCTAGCCCAGACAGAGGAGGAGAAGGATCTGGTGTTCTCATTACAGGGTCAATGAACAACTCGGCACAATGTGGAAGGCAGCTGCAAAGGTCAACAAAATGCTGGGTTGTATTGCGAAGGTATATCCTCGAGGAGGGAGGAGGTGATTCTGCCACTGTATAGGTCATTAGTTAGACCACACCTGGAGTACTGTGTGCAGTACTAGCATCCGTATCTGAAGAGGGACATTGAGTTACTGGAGGGGGTTCAGCGCAGAGCAGCAAAGATGATCAAAGGGCTGGGGGACTTATCATATGAGAGGAGGTTGAAGGAATTGAACATGTACTCACTGGAGAAGAGGAGAGAAAGGGGTGACATGACTGAAACCTTTAAATACATGAAAGGAATAAACAAGATGGGTACAGAGGGGCTGTTCAAAGATGAGGAGGGAGGGCCACCAGGGGCCATGATATGAGACTGGAGCGAGGGAAGGTTCAGGAGGAGATGAGGAGACACTTTTTACAGAGAGGGTGGTGGCTGGGTGAATGCATTACCTGCTGAAGTGGTATGCAGTAGAACAGTGGACTGCTTCAAACGAGGATGGGACAGAACAAGGGGGAGGGTTAATGAAGGGGAAGGGTGGAAGGGAGGGGCAGCTGCAGAAAAAGGGGTGCTAGCTGCACATTCGAGCAGACTTAATAGACCTCTAGCCCTTTATCTGCTGGCAAATTTTGTATGTTCGTACAGGCAAATTGATTCTTCCTTTGGTGTAGGACCTAGAGGGTCCTGAACATCTGCATCTATTCATGCAGGTCTGAGGATATGATTACACTATCTGAAAAAGAAAGGAAATTCTAGAGCCGGCCTGGTGGTGCTGAGGGATGAGGCACTGGACACCATACCTCACACCATGCTGGTGACCCGGGTTCTGGAATGGACCCAGCTCATCGGGTGTCAGCCGGGTGGAGGAGGATTGATCATCCCAATGGATGCTTTCCTCCTCTGAAGGGGAGGGACACTCCAGGTGGTGGGAGCACCTGTTGTCCTACTACCATTGGAAACATGGGTGGCAGGGCAAACATGGCTCTCATAAGTCAGGGGAGGGCACTGTTAGGCATTTGAGTACGGTGTGCATTAGCATGTCGTTAGTCTGGAGGAATATCCTTCATGCTGGAGCCCTCTAGGGGTTGGGACTGCACAAGAAAAAAAAAATGGGTAGGAAAAAAAAAACAGAAAAAAACAACTCCCCTGGCATCGCTCAGGATCCCAATATGCTGGGACCCAGCTGAATGCAAGGGAAGGAGGAGGTACCTCCAGGGGCCGAGACCAATGGACAAGTAAAAAAGAAAGGAAATTCTTTGCAAAACAACTGTGTTAATGCACCAATTAGGGCTCAACTTAATGCCACAAAAGCAGGGAAATGTGACACAAGGATTTCCCAAAAGAAAGGAAATTCTTTGCAAAACACTGTATTAATGCACAAGTTAGGATTAAACTTAATGGCACAAAAGTAGGAAAATGGGGCATTAGGGTTTCCAACCCTAACTCCCCACACTCCCAAGCAGCAAAAGGACAAAACCACAAAAGTAACCATAGACAGCAATTATCAGGTAAGACAAACAACATACAGCTGTTTCCAGATGCCACAAGTGCAGTAGCACTGACGTGCTACCTTCATGGATTTGGATTTGCAGCTACATAAGCACAGTCCCCTCAGCCACACCTGTGTACATGTATGCTGTATTGTGTGAATGAGTACCTGTGCGTGTATGCTGTATTGTGTGAATGAGTACCTGTGCGTGTATGCTGTATTGTGTGAATGAGTACCTGTGTGTGTGTATGCTGTATTGTGTGAATGCGTACCTGTGTGTGTGTGCTGTATTGTGTGCATGAGTACCTGTGCATGTATGCTGTATTGTGTGAATGAGAAAGTGTGTGTGTGTGCTGTATTGTGTGAATGAGTACCTGTGTGTGTGTATGCTGTATTGTGTGAATAAGTACCTGTGCGTGTATGCTGTATTGTGTGAATGAGTACCTGTGTGTGTATGCTGTATTGTGTGAAAGAGTACCTGTGCGTGTATGCTGTATTGTGTGAATGAGTACCTGTGTGCGTGTATGCTCTATTGTGTGAATGCGTACCTGTGTGTGTGTGCTGTATTGTGTGAATGAGTACCTGTGCATGTATGCTATATTGTGTGAATGAGAAAGTGTGTGTGTGTGTGCTGTATTGTGTGAATGAGTACCTGTGCGTGTATGCAGTATTGTGTGAATGAGTACCTGTGCATGTATGCTGTATTGTATGAATGAGTAAGTGTGTGTGTGTGTGTGTGTGCTGTATTGTGTGAATGAGTACCTGTGTGCGTGTATGCTGTATTGTGTGAATGAGTACCTGTGCGTGTATGCTGTATTGTGTGAATGAGTACCTGTGTGTGTATGCTGTATTGTGTGAATGAGTACCTGTGTGTATGCTGTATTGTGTGAATGAGTAAGTGTGTGTGTGTGTGTGTGTTTGTGTTGTATTGTGTGAATGAGTACCTGTGAGTGTATGCTGTATTGTGTGAATGAGTACTTGTGTGTGTGTATGCTTTATTGTGTGAATAAGTACCCGTGTGTGTGTGCTGTATTGTGTGAATGAGTACCTCTGTGCGTGTATCCTGTATTGTGTGAATGAGTACCTGTGTGTGTGTGCTGAATTGTGTGAATGAGTACCTGTGGATGTATGCTGTATTGTGTGAATGAGTACTTGTGTCTGTATGCTGTATTGTGTGAATGAGTACCTGTGCGTGTATGCTGTATTGTGTGAATGAGTACCTGTGTGCATGTATGCTGTATTGTGTGAATGAGTACCTGTGCGTGTGTGCTGTATCGTGTGAATGATTCCCTGTGCGTGTATGCTGTATTGTGTGAATGAGTACCTGTGTGTGTGTGTGTGTGTGTGTGTGTGTGTGTGTGTGCTGTATTGTGTAAATGAGTACCTGTGTGTGTGTGCTGTATTGTGTGAATGAGTAAGTGTGTGTGTGTGTGTGTGTGTGTGTGTGTGTTGTGTATGCTGTATTGTGTGAATGAGTACCTGTGTGTGTATGCTGTATTGTGTGAATGAGTGCCTGTGTGTTTATGCTGTATTGTGTGAATGAGTATCTGTGTGTGTATGCTGTATTGTGTGAATGAGTACCCGTGTGTGTATGCTGTATTGTGTGAATGAGTGCCCGTGTGTATGCTGTATTGTGTGAATGAGTACCTGTGTGCGTGTATGCTGTATTGTGTGAATGAGTACCTGTGTGTGTATGCTGTATTGTGTGAATGAGTACCAGTGTGTGTATGCTGTATTGTGTGAATGAGTACCTGTGCATGTATGCTGTATTGTGTGAATGAGTACCTGTGTGTATGCTGTATTGTGTGAATGAGTACCTGTGTGCGTGTATGCTGTATTGTGTGAATGAGTACCTGTGCGTGTATGCTGTATTGTGTGAATGAGTACCTGTGCGTGTATGCTGTATTGTGTGAATGAGTACCTGTGCGTATATGCTGTATTGTGTGAATGAGTGCCTGTGCGTGTATGCTGTATTGTGTGAATGAGTACCTGTGTGGTACTTGTGCGTGTATGTTGTATTGTGTGAATGAGTACCTGTGTGTGTATGCTGTACTGTGTGAATGAGTACCTGTGACTGCAGAAGTACTGCTGAAATGTGGGTATCATGGTTTCGGCAGTGGATCTTGAAAATTTTCAAGAGGATAGCAGTTTTGTCTAGAGGTAACACTTTCTCCGAAAAAAGTAAAATGTTACCTTTTAAAGCACAGATTAGGTTAAAACAGTTACATATTTGCTGGCCTAAGGGGGTAGTGGGTGCTGCTTCACTACATAGCTGGATTCTCTAGTGCATGGTTGCATAGATACATAGAAAATTGTCGGCAGATAAGGACCGCTAGGCCAATCTAGTCTACCCGTAAGCCCTATACTTGTATGCAGTCACTGACCCTAAGTGATCAATGGCTTTTTATCACTCCCTCCCCAGCCAATGTTCCCTTGTGCCTGTCCCAGGCATGTTTAAACAGTCCACTGTGCTTGCCCCCACCACCTCTTGTGGCAGACTGTTCCAAGCATCCACCACCCTCTGTGTAGAAAACTTCCTCACGTTACCTCTTAACCTACTCCCCCAATTTCATATTGTGTCCCCTCATTCTGATATCTTTTATACATTGGAAAAGATCCCCCAACTGTACCTTGTTTATGCCCTTGAGGTACTGGAAAGTTTTTATCATGCCCCCCCCTTCTCTCCTCTCCTCCAGTGAGTACATATTGAGGTCTCTTAGTCTCTCCTCATATGTTTTGTGATGCAAGCCATGCACCATCTTTGTTGCCCTTCTCTGGATAGCCTCCACCTTGTCTATGTCCTTACGCATGTGTGGTCTCCAGTACAGCACTCAGTACTCCAGGTGAGGCCTTACTGGTGTTTTATACAATGGTATTACCACCTCTCATCTCCTGCTAGTAATGCCTCTGCCTATGCACCCCAGCATGCCACTGGCCCTTTCTGCAGCCTTTGTACACTGCTTTGATACCTTAAATGTCATCAGATATGATAACCCCTAGGTCACTTTAATCTTTGGTGACAGTAAACACCCCCCCATTCTATAGCTCTCCCCAGGGTTCCCCCTACCCAGGTGCATTATCTTGCACTTTTTTGCACTGAACCTCAGTTGCCACATCTCTGACCATCTTGCAAGCTTCTCCAGGTCCCTCTTCATTTTCTGCACCCCTTCTGGAGTATCTACCCTGTTGCAGATCTTTGTATTATCTGCAAATAGGCAGATCTTTCCTATCAGTCCCTCTGCAATGTCACTTATGAAGACATTGAACAGTACTGATTACTGTGGTACTCCACTGGTCACTTATCTCTCCCCAGATTGAATCCCATTTACCACCACCCTCTGCCTTCTGTCCGTCAGCCAGTTTCTAACCCAATGTATCACCTTATGCCCCACGCCCAGACTACTTATCTTGATAAACAGCTGTCTGTGTGGGATGGTATCAAAGGCTTTGCTGAAATCTAAGTAGGCAATGTCTACCACCCCTCTTTGATTCACTTCCCTAGTCACCCAGTCAAAAGAAATCTATCAGATTTGTTTGACAAGACCTTCCTGCTGTGAATCCATGTTGCCTCAGATCCTGGGCACCATTGGATTCCAGGTGTGCCACTATCCTTTCTTTCAGCAGTGTCTCCATGATCTTCCCCATGACTGAGGTGAGGCTGTCTGGCCTGTAGTTCCCCATTTCCTCCCTACTGCCACTTTTGTTCAGTGGGACTACATGCGCCCTTCTTCAGTCCTCTGGAACCATGCCTGTGTTGAGTGACTCTGTGAACAGGGCGGTCAGAGATGCTGCTAGTTCCCTTCTCAGCTCCCTTAATATCTTTGGGTGTATGTCGTCTGGCCCGCTGACTTTATCTACCTTCAGCTTTTCGAGTTCCTTCAGAACTCTCTCCACTGTGAATGGACTGGTGACCACTTCTCTCCCCCCATTGCCTCCGCTCCCCAACTGTGATCCTTGACCCTCTCCCTCCTTAGTGAATACTAAACAGAAATATTTGTTCAGTATTTCTGCTTTGTCTAGATCCCCCTCCTTACACTCTTCCTTCTCCCCTTGGAGCCTCACAGTCACCCCCCCCCCAATTTGTTATGTTGGCTCATGCTTGTGCAGCCAACATATTGTGGTAATAGCAGATTTGGAGGCGCAGTCACTGTTGGGATAATGCAGGGCATGCATCAGTAGGTGCGTCCCTCATTCCCCAATAAGCCTACATACTGGTGCACACCATGCATACATAATGTGGCGAGCACATCTAAGGAAAGCTCCTCTGCAATGTGAGCAAAGCTCGTCATATGCAGCGGACTTCCCGACGTGTTTTCCCTGATGACAAACAAATTTAACATGGTGGCACTCTGCCTGCCATGATGCCGACTTTGGGGGTGCCCAATCCCCTTGTCAACACGTCCTGCCCCAATGTGTGTGCCGATGGGGGAGCCCACTCCCCGTCGGCATAATGCACCCCCCGTTTGTTATGTACCGAGGGGGGTGCCCAATCCCTCAGCTCTTGCCACCCCCACTTTTGTTGTGTGTGCCAGCGGTTACCCAATCTACGTCATATAGCATCCCCCAAAACACTTAGGGTGGCACACTGGGAGAGCGCACTCTCAGTGTGCCAAATCCCGAAAAATAAAACCATCACACAATTTATTTTTTGAACCCTGTGAAAGAAGAAACGGTATCTCATGGTCTCCTTGCCCCTCCCACAACCCCGCCCACCCTCTGCGCACTCTGCCTGCCCTCCTCTCACCCCATACTTACCTCCGGAGTCTGGCACGATGCTCTTCGGTAGACCAGGAACACGTCTGCACTCTTCAAAGCTGACTGCGAACCGAAGAAATGTCGGTAAGCTGTATAATGGCATAAGTAGGTTTTTTTTTCAACTTTGGTACATATCTCGAGCATTTTTGGGAATTTGTGCACCAAATTTTCAATATGGAGTTATTAGGACCCCTCCTCATGAATTCAGTCACTGTCATGGCATTATTCGGTCCCGAAAAGGTGATTTTGCGGTCACTGCACAGAATCATCTTTCAGGACTGAGTAACAAAACAACAGTGCCACTGTTCATGAGGGGGGCTCTCAAAAAGCCTATGTTGCAAATTTGGTGAAATAAAATCCCCAAAATGGGTGTTTTACGAGCGTGCATTGCTCTGTTTCCACGCACACTCGTAACTTCGTGAATTTGTAATATTTTCACTCCAGATTTTCAAAATTGCCATTTTTCCACTCCTCCTGATGAACAGTACAGCTATCATTTTACATATCCTGGCTGAAATGTGTTTTAGCATGTCTGGAGCAGAATAGCGCAGTCGCTGTGTGAAATTAGTTTTTGGGACAGTTTGAGAAAATGTCAGTGACACTGTTCATGAGCAAAGGTCCTAAAATGCCTATGTTGAAAATTTGGTGCCGAAAGTCCATAAAATGACTGTGTTGAAACGCATGAGTTGCGCAGTTTCCACGCACCCTTGTAACTTCGCAGATTTGCAATATTTTCATGCCAGATTTTCAAAACTGACATTTTTTCACACCTCCTTATCAACAGTACAGCTGTAATTTTTCACAGCCTGCCCAAAATGTGTTTATGCAGCTGTGGTGCACAATGGCGTGGTCACTGTGAGAAATCAACTTTTGGGACACATTAACAAAATCACAGTGCCACTGTTCATGAGGGGAGATCCCAAAATACCTATGTTGAAAATGTGGCTAAAAAACTCCCCAAAATAATTGGGTTACAGACGTGTGTTGCACAGTTTCTATGCATGCTCATGACTTCACCAATTTTTCATATTTTCACTCCAGATTTTCAACATTGCCATTTGTTTACACCTGCTCATGAACAATACAGTTGTCATTTTCCACATGCTGCCCAAAATATGTTTTCATCCCTGTGTCGCCAAATGGCATAGCCACTGTGCAAAACTGTCTTTCAGCTAACAAACTGATTGTGCAGCTCTTCATGAGGTGGGGTCACAAAAAGCCCACGTTGAAAATTTGGAGTGAAAATACCAACACACGCCTACGGTGTTAGGGTTTCCAACTGTAGCACCCCACCCTGTAGAGACTGACAGGCATCAGGGGTGTGACTTGCTGATCATCGGCTGTAATGCTCCCTATTCCACGCCCACCCCCACTCTGCAGCCAGTGACACACATCATGGTGTGCCTTGCAGTGTTCGGCCACAAAGTTCACCCCATTCTCCTATACTGCACCCACCTCAGCATATTTCCTTATGGAATGGGGTAAGTAAAACACCCAAAGATGCCAAAGCACACCATGGCACTTGTCAGTGTCTACAAAATAGGGTGAGGTAAAATGGCACGAGCGTTATAGCTGACGACCCAAAGGCACACCCCAATGCCTGTCAGTCTCTGCAGGGTGGGGATGGGATCGGCATCACTTCAATACTTCACTGCCATTCCTATTATGCATCTCTAACTCCTGCACTACCAGTGCCAATGCCAGTGAAACAACATTCGGCCTTGACAAATGCTTGTTCTTCTTCTATTGCTTATGTACCTATAGAATGTCTTGTCCCCTTTTTTCAAAGACTGTGCTAAACCCTCCTCTGTCTGAGCCTTGGCTTTCCTAACAGCTTTCCCTGCTTCCCTTAGACATTCAATGTACACCTCCCTGTCCTCCTCCCTTTGGGTCCCCTTATATTTCTTGAAATTTGCTCTATTAGTCCTTACTTTGTCTGCCACCTCTTTAGAGAACCATAGTGGTTTCCACCTTCTTTTCCTTTGTCCACTATCCTAATGCATTGGTTAGTTACCTCCACTATGGCTCCTTTTAGTGTCCCCCACTGTTCCTCCACTCCATCCATTACTTCTTCCTTTTCCAGGGCTGCTCTTAAACATCTACCCATTTCACTGAAATCTGCCCTGCTGAAATCTAATATTTTTGCCCTTTTGTGGTTTAATTGAGTCCCTGTCTCCATGCCAAACCACAACATGTGGTGGTCACTGGATCCCAGCTGCCCTTCCATCTGGACTCCTTCGACTCTGTTCCCATTGGTCCATACCAGGTCTAGAATTGATTTGTCTCTGGTTGGCTAATGCACCAGCTGTCTGAGTTCAACCCCCTGTAGGGATTCCTGGATGGGCATGCTTCTGGCTGAAGCAGCTGCCTGGGTGATCCAACCCACATAAGGCATATTGAAATCCCCATCAGCTGGATTTCATCTTTAACTGCCATGTTGTGAATTTCCTCCATTAGTACCCTGGTTTTCTATGGGCAACTGCGTAAGTACAGGCCCCATGGGCCCTACCCTTCTGCAGCCAGAAATCAGTGTGTATGTTTTATACCAGTGTCAGAAGTGGTGCAGGCCTCAGGGGCCTGAACTTCTGCAGACAGAACAGTGGGTATATCTTACAGTGTGGGTGAACAGCTGTGGCTACAGAAACACTGGCCCCATAGGGACTTGTGCTTCTTCAGACAAAAGATCTCTTGTAATTTGGGTATCGTGGATTTGTATCTGTGGCTGCAAGGGCCTGTGTTTCTGCAGACAGAAGCAGTGCTGTGATTTTTGGTATCATGGATTTCTATCTGCAGCATGAAGTGACTGTGCATGCCTTGTGGTATACATACCACAGATACAAATCCACAAAGGTAGCACAGCAGTGCTACTGCATTTGTGTCATCGGGAAACAGTTGTTTGTTGTTTGTCTTATGGCTGTCTGTGGTTGCTTGTGTGGTGTTATCCTTTTGCTGCTTGAGGGGATGGGGAGTTAGGGTTGGAAACAAAGGCTAAACTCAGAATATGTCATTTATCATCATGAGTGAGGGGGCAAGACCATAACTCATGAGCGGCAGAGTCACAAGTAAACCGTGGAAGTCCTGGCCCCTCACACGTGATGAAAAATGTCATATTCTGAGTGAGGCCATTGTGTGTCCAATTTATATAATGCATTTTAAATTTTAGAGTTTCGCATTAGTTCTTTTAATGAAAAATAAACTGTTTCTGTTTTATATCACTGCTGTATTTTGAGTGCAGCAGAAGTCATTTTGATGTCATTGGGCATTGTTCAAGCAGCTCTCCCATTGGTTAAAAGCTCCTTTGTGACCAGCCTCAAGTTATAATAAATGGTGATGACCCACCTCTAGTAATGATAAATGATTTATCATCACTCCAGGTCCTTCTGCCATGTAAATATTTCACTTATCTGTACATTTTTGTCTCACTCCCATTGCATAAATATACATATGATATTTTACAGACTGCTATTTCACCTCGATAACCAAGACAGAACACGTTTTTGGCACATTTTAGAGAGCCTCTATCCATAGTTTATTTCTCTCCTTTGTCACTCAAACCAGAGACAAATAATAAAGGGCAGAACACGACAGCAAGCAAGGGGTCACCAAGGGGAAGAAAGAAAACAAAAACAGAATCTGTGGACAGTGGGACAACAGAAAAAGAAGCAGAGAAAATTGTGCTGCAAACTCCCACCAAGTCGGACCGAGAAAATCAAAGCAAGGACAATGTAACTAAAGAAACATCTAGAAAAGGTATTCTGCCCACTAGAAATTTTTAGGAAAGTTAACGATTGCTGTAAAAATATTCAAGAAAAGATGTATACACCTTAGAAACTTTTAGGAAAACTAAAGCAGGCTGTAGAGAAAGTCATCATCATGGACACACAGGAGAACCAGGGATTCAAACCCACCTACTGAACACTGTCCAGTACTACAGCATCATCACAGACACACAGGGGAACCAGGGATTCAAACCCACCTACTGAGCGCTGTCCAGTACTACAGCATCATCACAGACACACAGGGGAACCAGGGATTCAAACACACCTACTGAACACTGTCCAGTACTACAGCATCATCACAGACACACAGGGGAACCAGGGATTCAAACCCACCTACTGAGCACTGTCCAGTACTACAGCATCATCACAGACACACAGAGGAACCAGGGATTCAAACCCACCTACTGAGCACTGTCCAGTACTACAGCATCATCACAGACACACAGGGGAACCAGGGATTCAAACTTACCTACTGAACACTGTCCAGTACTACAGCCTCATCATAGACACACAGGGGAAACCAGGGATTCATGTCCACCTACTGAGCACTGTCCAGTACTACAGCATCACTATACACACATAGGGGCACTGTGGATTCAAACCCACCTACTGAGCACTGTCCAGTGCCACAGCATCATTACAGACTCACAGGGGAACCAGGGATTCAAACCCACCTACTGAGCACTGTCCAGTACTACAGCCTCATCACAGACATACAGGGGAACCAAGGATTCAAACCCAGCTACAGAGCACTGTCCAGTACTACAACATCATCACAGACACATAGGGGAACCAGGCATTCAAACACACCTACTGAGCACTGTCCAGTACTACAGCATCATCACAGATACACAGGGGAACCAGGCAGTCAAGCACACCTACTGAGCACTGTCCAGTATTACAGCATCATCACAGACACACAGGGGAACCAGGGATTCAAACACACCTTCTGAGCACTGTCCAGTACTACAGCCTCATCACAGACACACAGGGGAACCGGGGATTCAAACCCACCTATTGAGCACTGTCCAGTACTACCTCCTCATCACAGACACACAGGGGAACCAGGGATTCAAACCCACCTACTGAGAACTGTCCAGTACTACAGCATCATCACCGATATACAGGGGAACCAAGGATTTGAACCCAGCTACAGAGCACTGTCCAGTACTACAGCATCGTCACAGACACACAGGGGAACCAGGGATTCAAACACACCTACTGAGCACTGTCCAGTACTGCAGCATCATCACAAACACACAGAGGAACCAGGGATTCAAACCCTTCTAGTGAGCACTGTCTAGTACTACTACATCATCACAAACACACAGGGGAACAGGGGATTCAAACCCAGCTACTGAGCACTGTCCAGTACTACAGTATCATGACAGACACATAGAGGAACCAGGGATTCAAACCCAGCTGCTGAGCTCTGCCCAGTACTGCAGCATCATCACAGACACACAGAGGAACCAGTGATTCAAACCCACCCACTGAGCACTGCCCAGTACTACAGCATCATCACAGACACACAGGGGAACCAGGATTCAAACACCCTACTGAGCACTATCCAGTATTGCAGCATCATCACAGACACACAGGGGAACCAGGGATTCAAACCCACCTACCGAGTACTGTCCAGTACTACAGCATCAACACAGACACACAGGGGAACCAGGGATTCAAACACACCTACTGAGTACTGTCCAGTACTACAGCATCATCACAGATACACAGGGGAACCAGGGATTCAAACCCACCTACTGAGCACTGTCCAGTACTACAGCATCATCACAGACACACAAAGGAACCCAGGATTCAAAACCCACCTACTGAGCACTGTCCTGTACTACAGCATCTTCACAGACACACAAAGGAACCCAGGATTCAAAACCCACCTACTGAGCACTGTCCAGTACTACAGCATCTTCACAGACACACTGGGGAACCTGAGATTCAAACTCATCTACTGAGCACTGTCCAGTACTACAGCATCATCACAGACACACAGGGGAACCAGGGATTCAAACACACCTACTGAGCAGTGTCCAGTACTACAGCATCATCACAGATACACAGGGGAACCAGGGATTCAAACACACCTTCTGAGCACTGTCCAGTACTACAGCATCATCACAGACACACAGGGAAACTAGGGATTCAAACCCACCTACTGAGCACTGTCCAGTACTACAGCATCATCACAGACACACAGGGGAACCTGGGATTCAAACCACACCTACTGAGCACTGTCCAGTACTACAGCATCATCACAGACACACAGGGGAACCAGGGATTCAAACCCACCTACTGAGCACTGTCCAGTACTACAATATCATCACAGACACACAGGAGAACCAAGGATTCAAACTTATAGCCTTTAGACTTCAAGGCAGTTGTCCTGTCAGGTTATCTAAAGGTGTATGTTGTGCAACCAAACCCACAGAAATCTTTTTTTTACTCAGACAAGGCATCTCAATCTGAAATAAAATAATAAGTATTACATGGTTGCAGGTTCCCGGTTCCAGTGTGAACACTCTGCCTCAGCTGATGTAGTTCTCCTTGTTGATGGCTCCTGGAGTATCGGTCGCACCAACTTCAAGCTCATCAGGGAGTTTTTGGTAAACATCATTATTCCGTTCCACATTGCTGGAGACAAAATTCGAATCGGTAAGTATACAACCCCCACTACCCACCAGGGAAAGATTCATAACAGAAACATTCCTCTGTGGGAAGGTATAATATTTTCATTTATTTGTATAAAATAGCTCATTTGCATGCTACAATCTGATTGGCTAATTATGTCTCCTCCCTGTAGTGATATCCCAGCATGAAGCCACGGCTTCAAATCTTGCATCATTTTTTAACTGTGTCTTTTTTTTTTTGTATGTAAAATTAAAATTTTCTCCTTTTTGTACATTTTGTCAGTGTTTTTAAGACTCAGTTTCATTGTAGAATCACTATCAGGCACTCCAGGGTGTCTGTTTTGTGGGATATTGTCACTTCTTGGGAGATTTAGGGCCCTTGGCTCTGCCTCATGTCAGACCACCCACTGCAGGGTGCTATTCCACAGTGGTATGTGCTCTTTGAAGCCCTGTTGTTATAGGAACAAAACAAAATTTATAAAAGAGAGATCTGTCCACTTGTTAAAATATATGCCAGTTGACATCGGCAGAAGTCGGCTGCACTGCATTCCTCAAACCTTGGGACTATGAAGGAAAAGGAACCATTGCCACCTCACTCAAATTGTAAAAGCCCATGAAAAGATTTTTCAAACGAGGTACTGGGCTTACCTGTAGGTGTCAGGAGTCTTGAGAGTTAAATATCTAACTCATCTGTAAATAAACATCAAGGGAGCAGCCATTGCATTGACTCTTAAGACAGAGAGTGATGTCACTGAGGGGCAAGTTGTAGTGTATGTTGTTCATTACAGCGTGCTGCTCAGTGACATCACTTTCTATGTAAAGATTCCCTGAAATGACTGCTCCCTTGAATTTTATTTACAGATGATTTAGAGATCTATATTTCAGGACTCCTAACAGCTACAAGTAAGCCCAGTACCTCGTTAAAAATATCTTTTCATGGACTTTTAGAATTTGAGTGACACCTCATGCAGTTCTGCTCTTCCACTGATCAAGCAGCCGGATAGCCTATGGCTTCCCTTTGCATCTTAATCTGTTTATTGGTACATACTTCAGGGAGATCAGCTGCGGCCACTGATCTTGGGACCAGAAACCACTGATCTTGGGACCAGGAAGCTCTGTGGACTGGTCAACATTCCCGAGTCTACCTGGAAGACAAGGGCTTGCATTGTGCTATGGCACGTAGGCATCGAACAGGAAGGGAGATGACCAACAGTTAGAGCTGTACAGAATTTTCAGATTCCACTTTCGATGGAATTCCATGAAATTTCAGAAATTTGGCAAAAGTTAGTGGAATTCAGTCAGAAGCAGAATTATGGAATTTGGAAAGCAAGATGCTGACTGTGGAATTGCATTCCCCACTTTATGTAAATCACAGATTAATTTCCCACAGACCACACACTGTTATTCTTTGAATTATGTGAGCTATGGAATATTATTCCATGGTTTATATAGAAATGCTTTTCAGAATTTCATGGAATTAAAAAAGAAATTCTGAAAGGCATTTCGGAAGTGAAATTGCCATTCCACTTGAATTCCATGTTCTGCACAGCTTGAATGATGGTCCATGAAGCCCATTAGTCTGTTGTCCAAGCAGTGGTATTCCTTGACAGTATTATTTCACAGGAACACATCTGGTCTGTCACACTGGAAAAAAACGTTGAACTCATTTACCAGCCTAGTGCTTGGTCTCTTGGGGATGGTTGAAGGAACTAGGACCAAGGCAAAACTCTACAATATTTTACATATAGCCGTCCTAAAATGTATTACACTGCAGTGGCTCTCCCATGGATCCCAGCCTTAGCCCAAAGGAAACAAAAGGTTTCAGAGATCGAATCCATGGAGAGGGTCACAACTACTCTTCAACTAAAAGGGACAAGTTCTTGGAGATATGGCATCCCTGGCACCTTGCTGAGACCACCAGTAGGGAGCCTGGAGAATTACAGGCTAGTGTCTTATTAGGTCACTTTGAATATCTCTGTTTTGTTTCTTTTGGCTCCACCAGTTGCTCTAAGATCCCCGCCCTTCTCTTCTTTTCTTTTCTTCTGTTTTTCTTCTCACTCTTACCATTCATCACGCTAGTTGAGAGCACTGACAACTATTTAACATCTTACATTACATATTACATACTTCTCATGCATTTTTGTTGGTGGGATGGGCATATTACCTGGCCTAATTGATCAGGGTGTGTCCATCAAGTACATGGAGGCTTCCCCCGCCACCCGGTGGGACTTCGCTTAAACGCACCACACATATTGTTTTAAATGTTTCTTTTTATTATAAGTATAGGGTTACATGTTATATGGTTACTAGTGACAGTTGTTACTAGCTGACCTTACATGGAGTACACTGAACTTTTCTCCTGAAAATTATTTAATTGGGAATCACATATGATTTTAACCAGGCAAACATAAAACAAACTGTCTTGAAAAGCATGTATTGTATACTATTATCGGACTGGCTGTCAGTAACTTAAAGTGAATTTCACTGTTGCCATGTTATATGTAAATAATAAACTGAAATAAAAATTGAGTTTAAAAAAAAAAGAAAAAACTCTGAAATAACGTAATATTTAGTCCCACCTCAACTGATATTTTATGTACTCCTCCATCTCTCAGAAAAATCTAGTTAGATTAAAGACCACGTAACATAGCATCATCCGATTCATCACAAGCTTCCTCCTTAGGACACACCACTGTGACCTGTACAAGGCTGTAAACTGGCTCCCCCCGGAGGATAGATCTGACAGCAGAATTCTCACTTTTTTCTTTAAAACCCAATTGGGCTCCATGCCTAGCAGCATCTCCTCCCTTTTCAATAAGTCTGAACGCACCAAGACCACCAGGCACTCCAGTACCCACACCTTCGCGATTCCTCGCTGTCATACCACCCAGGGGCAACACACCCTCACCTACAAAGGTGTCAAACTTTTTAACAGCCTTCCCCCACCATTGTTCGTGTGCAATACACTTACATCATTCAGAAAACAATTGAAATCCCACTTTTTAGACAAACTCCAATACAGCTCTTAGCTCCAGTCTCTTCGTTTCAATTTCCTACACTTCTCACTTGGCATATTTTTGCTTTTCTCTTTAAATTTATTATATAGTTATGTGATTTTTAGCAGTACCTTCCCCTATTATGTTCTGTCACCTTTGTAAACCTGTTATTCCTGACGATGTAATGTTCACCAGTATGTGTTATTGTACCAATTTTGTATGCACTCTCATTCCAAACTAATAATGTTTACCAGTATGTATTATTGTACCAAATTTTGTCACTGGATGCATGTGAAAATGGGCAGTTTTGCTCATATGCCTTTCCAGTATAAACAATAAAATTAAAAGGGAGGGGGGGGGCAGCTGCAAACTAGGGGTGATAGCTGCACACTTGAGCAGACTTAGATAGAACAGATGGTCTGTTTCTGCTGTCACATTCGTATGTTCGAAATGAAATGGACTGTTATGCATTTATCAGGAAAGACATGAGGAAGTATTTTTTCATGGAAAGGGTAGTGGACCAGTGGAATGGTCTGTTAACAGAAGTGGTTAACACAAAAACAGTCACAAGACTAGAGAGTTTGTGGGACAGACCTAAATGGGTGGTGAAAACAGCAGCAGGGTGTGTGTGTGTGGGGGGGGGGGGCTCACAGTCATAGAATGAGGCAGGGGCTGCCATCGAAGAGTTCAGCCTAGCCATGACCAGTGTTGGACTGATATCTTGTCATCTGTTAGCACCCTTTGCAAACTGTGTGAGAGGCCTTTCGGCACCATGCAATTCTGCTTAAAGTTGAACCAGCATAACATTCTGTGGTGATTTGCATATGCAGCCCATGATGCTTTGCATTGTGTGGGCATGTGTGATTTTGATATGTCTAAGATTGCCTCCAGGCAGACTTGATGGACCACATGTCTCTTTCTGCCCCTGTAAGATTCTGCTATAAGTTAATAGGGCCTCTGAGAGGTGTCTCTCATGGTATAAGATACATGAAGCATGAGGTTTGGGTGAGAGGATGGCAACACAAACCTGAGTAGTTCTGTAAGCTCAAACCTCACCCGTATTAACTATGAATTTGGCTTGAATGATTTATAACAAGTTTAGAAACTTTAGAGCCTTTTTTTTAATTTTGTTGCCATCCCCTTCCCACTCCCCCACCTCCCCGGAGCTGAAGTGGAGTGCTCTCCCTTAATGCTCCCACTCGAGAACAGACTGTACATAAAATAAGATATACAGTGGCTCTGCATGCTGACTAGCTGAAATCATGTGATTTATCATTCTATTTATCATCCTATTATTCTTGGGTAACTTGCATGGAAACATGATCCTGACCCCCTACATTTCATCTGCTTCATCTGTTCAACCTTTTGCTGAAATCATAATCCTCTGTGTTTGACGTTAGAGTTTCTTGCTGTACCAGTGATCAGGAAGCTACTGTACACACAAGGGAGTGTGAAATGAGCAAAGGATTCAGCGGCAGGAGCAGCTCAACATGTTACAACAGAATACTTGTTATTCCATGTATACACTGCGGGCAGGGTAGGGGAACCACCTGGTACATGTAGAGTCTTTCCCGACCTCAGATTACCCTGTTACTATGTAACTATAGGGGACAAGAATCCAGTTTCCATGGCAGTGAACCAAGAATAAATGGAATAAAATAGAGAAAAGCTATAAAGCATAAACTAAATTGTGTCTAAAAATATTTATTTCAAAAGTTTCTTCAGGAAAGACATACTGAGCTGCTCACAGCTTGTTTCCAGATATGGCCTGGGGGTAGGGGATGTGGAAAATCATATAGAGCAAATACATCAAGGAACATAATCAGTATTGTGTTTTCAAAGTTGTCCCATAAGTGACACATTCACCTTAAAAGAGAACTGCCTTGAATCTGCAAGCCTGTATTTTCTGTAGAAGATGGGTTTCCAATACTGGTTCACATTCTGTTTTTGTTCCATCTGTACTGGCCTTTTAGTAAATTCACTGGGTGTTTCGGCTTTTCACTGTGGTGGGCAGTACCATTTTAGAACTGTGTGATGTACTTTATGTCCTTGTTACAGAAGTTTCATTGTTTTCACAATGCATTTGTATTCTGCTTTGGAACTATGTGGCCCAAAAGGGACGTAAACTACATCACACAGTTCAGCTTCTCCCTCCCAGGCTCAGAATATATAACCAGAAACAGCACGCAGGGGACCCTCACGGTGCCATGCCAATGCACAGCTGTCGGACAGCGCATCTTCTCCTACAGAGCCCCCTTTGGCTTAACGAGGTACCTGAGTCCATTCAGAACTCCACTAGCCTGTATGGCTTCAAATCAGACCTTAAGCACTACCTGACCTCCAGCTCTGTGTGCACCTGCTTCTCCAACAGCTGACAGACTCTGGATGACCAGGCCTGGCTCTACTAACAGCAACTATTCTCAGCACAAGACAGAAGCCACCCTCCCACACGCTCCTTGACAATGCCTCTGAATCACTCTAAGGGGCTTCCTACTGTACACCCCCCCCCATCTCCACGCTAGGATGGGTCTCTGCCTCCCTGGCCTCAGCCCTACCTCCTTGACCACTTTTTACTAGAGGCTCCCCCTCCTCCCCTACCAAAATCATGTCCTTACTGACCCTCTGCCCAACCTAACCTCTAGTTCCTCTGCACCTTACCTGCACTTGTAATCACCTAAAGTTGATGTCCATATGCTGTATAGTGTTTTAAATGTCTAAGAAACTCTGTAACTTTTTCCTGATTGTTGTGCTGTTTAGTGTCTCAAATGTCCTAAAATTCTGTAACCTTCTTGATTGAATGTCTGTACTCTGTTCACATGACGTGGAACCTTTGTAAAAAGAGCCTTGGCTCAAAGGTTATTTCCTGAATACCAAATAAATAAACAAATAAAATGGCACTTATCAGCAGAGTGTTAATCAGAAACACCCACCATGTTTACTAAAAGGCCAGTAAAGATGAAACAATAACAGAAACGGACCAAATATATATAAAAAAAAAACATCTACTGGGAAAAATGACTGACAGGTTCAGCACAGTTCTCATTTAAAGCGCTCAACTGCATCCTGGGGCAAGCTCCCCATTGTCTTTCCACCCTCTGAGTAAAGTAATGCAGCCATAATGTGTTGATGTTCCCCTGCCCCAAATGCCAAGTCATGCCTACTTGTTCTGTTTCCTGACTGAGAACAGTCCACATCTTAACAAATTTTATTATTTTCAACACCTGTCTCGTACCACAACCCCCATCCACTGGATTTCTGCATCTTCTCCAGGTTTGTCGCAGTACAGTGGAGACCCACGGACTGAGTGGAACCTGACCACCTACCCCACGAAGGAGGAAGTTGTAGAGGCTGCGCGGAATCTGCGCTATAAGGGAGGCAACACCTTCACAGGTAAGGCACAGAACTTGATGCTTCATGCATTTCTTATCAGTGTTTCCTCCCCTTGAGACCCCCCCTCCCTTCTTGGAGTGCATAGTATCTTTTGGCAGTGGTGGGGCTGTGACTCTGTTGGGTGCTTCTCAAGCCCAGCCAGTGTCAGCATGCCATGATCCCTCACCCTTGGTTTCTCTAGATGTTCCATAGTTTCAGTGGCATGTATGTAGAATAAGAAACGTAAACTGTGAAGTACAGATTTATAGTATATGGTTAGGGCTTATTGTGTATGGACAACAAAGGTTTTCCAAATCTTGTTGTAGGGCAGTTCAAAGGTCAAAAAAAGTTGTTGTACTATCGTTCTGATGTCACATCGATAGTACAACAACTGTTTATTCTTAACCTGCCATCTGATTGGCTGTAACAGTGCAGTTTTCAAAAAATTCACTCAAAAATGGCGCCTGTACTTAGCGAGCGGTGCGGTTGGGTGAGTACTTCATAGGCACAGTTTGGACACGGACTACTAAAGTCAGTTCCGTGTATCCAAACTGTTACTTTGCAGTTTTTTTTTTTATTACTGGCACAGTTGTCGGAGCAGAGCGTGACTGCTGCGCGAAGGACCTATATCTTCGGGGACAGGACTCGGGACAGGAATGCAGCGACGAGTACCGGAATTATTGGGGACTGAAGTGGAGAGAACGGGAATCTACCCAGGACCAGTGTGCAAGTGTTAACAAGGGTACAAACACATTGCGGGAAACCATATACTATATAAAATAGTTGATGGTCGCCCATCCACAACTTCGGCAGTGTTTCCCATCTCGGGAGTTCATGACATCACAGAGACCTCTCGAGCTTCACTCTTGAGGTCTCTCTGATGTCATCAACACCCTCGATGGAAACACAGCCTTGTTGTGGATGGGTGCCCATCCACTATTCTATATGTTACAACAGCAAGGGGGTCTGGTGATGAGTGGCTTAATGATGTCACCAGACAACCTATGGTGTCCTAGCAACCCCGGTACCTCACAGCTGCAGCATTTTTTGCTTTTTCATGATAAATGATTTGACCATTTAATAATCAGTATTTACAAAAGTGATAACAGTGTGAATCCATTGGTAACTGAGGAGACCATCACTGCATTTTGTAAAAGCTGCTATAAGATACCTGGTTTTGTTTTTGTGCTTCTTCCCAAGCCCCTCCATCCCCCCCCCCCACTCTCTGAGCTCCTCCACTGCCCACAGCACTCACTGTATCTTGCCAAGTTTCTCCTCCAAGATCCCTGGGTGGTCTGTTGTTCCTAGACTCTGAATTGTTCCTGCCATAGGGCCCTTCTCCCACCAGGGGGGGTATTTCTGACATCAGAGGAATGGCCGAGGTTGGGGGGTTGCATTCTGTGGGATTTGGTGGCATAGGAGGAGAACAAGGCTCTCACCCTGGGTGTTGGCGCACTGTTTTACACATCGTACCTAGTGCTGTCATGTGGAAAATCTGATTAGCAAAAGGAAAATGATAAAGTTCTTCACATATAAAAGTAGCAGCATGGAATTTTTAAAAAAGCTTGCTCTTTAATTTACCCCCCTCCCAACTACTGAGTGCACTTCTATCAGCTTCTTCCTTTCTTCCTCAGGACTCTCAGTCCAGCTCTTATCAGGATACTGGTCAGCTACCACTGGCTCCAGTCCAGACTGCCACCTCCTCCCTTGTGCACCTCTCATGAAACCAGCATGGCTGTGGTACCTGTTCCGGCTGTGGAGGGGATCAGACTGTTGCAGGATCATGTGTTCACAGGGATGAGATGAGAAAAGCCAAGGGCTGGGCCAACCTCATCCTGGGGAGGCTGTCATTAATATCAACCAAGTCTTTGTCACTCACGGTGTATACAGACTACATCATGATAGCATAAAATGTTTTTTAAAATGGTTTAAAGCTTACCTTGCTGTAGCCTCCGCACCTTTTAAAAACAGCTCTAAAACCACTTCCATCAGTCCACAATATGGGGATTACCATGCTTGTAACTGCACTCATTGGGTACTCCCCAGTGGACTGTGGGTGTCGGGAGGAATGCAGCAATGGGGGAAGGGGGACATGGTTGGTATCTGTATTATGCAGGTAACCTGAACTAATCCAAGATCTGTTTGAAAGATCCAGTCCAGACGACAAGAGGGTAAGTTGTAACGTTTTATAAAATGTTATCATTTACCATGTTGCTGTGTCTGGATTGAGGTCATCTGTGTCTTAGCATGGATAAAACATTCGCTTTACAAGATCCAAGCTTGCTGCTTCGATTGTGCTCAGTGGGGCTTGTCAAACATGCTTTCTGGGGGCTGCAGTAGAGATGGAACTGTGCCTGCATTTCCAGACTTGCAGGTGACACAGTTCTTTATTGTAATCCATTTCAAGAACTGTGTTAACGCCTAGGTCCTATCAAGGCTTTAACACGGTTTATGAATCCACATTTAAACCCACTCACAGTGCGGACACAGGTCGTGTTAGACAGACTTATAATGGTTTAAGTGACATAAACCATTTTAAGCCCTTTAGTCTGGAGAGGGCCAAAAACTGTGTTAAAGCCCAGGTCTGAACAGGGTTTTAATATGTTTTTTAAAACAGTGCTAGATGGAGCCAACAATGCAGACACAAATAGAGCTACAGTGATGTGAACAGTTTAAGCTCCTTAAACTGTTTTAGGTATTGTCGTCTGTGCAAGGCCTCAGAAGCACCCATCTACCACCCAATGTCTATGCATACGCAATGCAGCATTGGCTGATTTGGAGGGGGAGCAGAGGAGTCCCTCTGATCATTTTGTTTATTTTTTTAATTTACTTATTAAAGTTTTGGGAGAAAAGCATTCTGAGCAGAGAATGGCATATTCCCAGATGCGTCCTGGGGAAGAGGTACCAGGGAAACATACTAACAGCTGATTCAATAGAGTATATGCATACAGTATTTGTATTTATTTGTTTTACCAGGACAAGGCTCCATTGAGTGAAGCTCATTCACAAGGAGGTCCTGGTTAAGACAGCTAGAAAGTTTGAACTATGCACAGTGAAATACGTGCAGTGGGAAATATAGCAGGTAAACATGTGAAACAAACAGATGTGTAAAATGGGACTCAGTGTAGTTAAGTGACACATTAAATAAAATGTAACCGAGATAACCATAAACAAAGTAAAACTAAAAAGGAGAAAAGAAGGCCAGCAGCAAGGGACTGCAGCGCTGTGCAAAAGTTAAAGCAGCAGTGCATGATAGTGATGATAATTTTGGCCTATACTTTTGTAGTTTGACCCTGATCTCCTGAGTTTTCTGATACCTTTCTTTCCCCAAGTTGAGTTTGTTTTGGCACTTTTTCACATATGAAATAATATAATGAGTATGTTGTTTAATACAACTTAAACCATGCTTTCATCAGTACTCTCAGCTGTTTTGTGCACCTCTTGTCCCATAAGGTCAGGGGGCAGCAGTGTCTGATGCATGCTAGTATTTTAATCACAAGGAAAGTGATCTTAAACAAGGGATGTTCAAAAACAACACAGAATACTGATGAAAACCTAGTCCAGATGGGGCGCTGCTGAGCACACAACATGGCGGCTGCTTAATTCTTAGCTCCTGACTCAACGGTAATTAAAAGCCTAATTTCTACACACCACATCCAGATTGGTAGCCTAAAATAACGGAATCCGATGTTGGAAACCCTGAGAACTACAACATGAGTCCTAAAAGGGCTCACAGACATGCTACACAAAACCTGGATGCCTTTCTCTCCTCGCCGCAAACATCGAGAGGAATGGGATCGGGGCCATCTTCCTCCACTGACTCAAAGAAGAGTGTAGCCCTGAATCCCCAGATTATGGCAGTTCTCAAAAAAATACAGGCGACCGGAGAAGATACAAATCGCCGATTAGCTGCAGTTGAGGCTCGGTTTACCGAAATTGATGGCAAGGTGCAAGCTGAAGGTGTGAATATTTTGGAGCTGAAATCTGAGAGAGAGATCCAGTGCACTAGGAATGCCAAGTTCGTGCAAGATCTTACCCTCTTGAGGGCTAAAATTGAAGCGCTGGAAAAAGTTCAGAGGCAGTCAAACGTTCGTATCGTGGGCTTCCCACCAAGGTTTGCGTCTACTGCAGAGATTTTATCAACTATCAATAGACTGATCTTCTCAGACCTAGTACTACTGCCTGAGGATTCCGGGACTACTGCTGTTAAGGCCTTTGCCATCACTATGCGATCTAGAAGAGGCCCAGGGAACGAGTGCCCTTTAACGGCTATTGTTACCTGGTCTAATTCTGAGGCCCGTATAGCTTTACTGGGTGCTGCAAGACTCAAGAGTGATACAGTCTGGGAGGGCAGCAGGACAGCCTTTTTTCTGGATATCTTGTCGCAATCCCAAACAAGAAAAAAGGCTTTATAAGTCACGAAGAAATTACTCCTCGAGAATGGTATTGAGGCCCAGTTATTGTTTCCTGCTAAGCTCCAGGTTAAGCATGTGGGTAAGCACCATCTATTAACTGACTCCAAGGCAGCAGCTGCATTGGCAAACACTCTGATAGGGGCCCAAAAAACAACATCTAAACAAGTGATTGCTCCGGACTCAGGTTCTGAGTCGGACACAAATGATTGACTGTGATGTATTTAAATGGAATTTCTCTTGTTTCTGGGCCTAACATACAGAAGATAATTCACCTAAATGGTGTTTCTGGTTGGGACTTACCGTCGAGGTTGTTTATTATGTTGTGTAAGCCATGTTGATGATTTTAAAGTTTCAGCCTGTTATTGAATTACCTGCCTAATGAGGGATACCCTTTCTTTTGGGGATTTTTACCCCACTCAATTTGTGAACTGATTGAATTCTCCTACTGATAACCTGTCTCCCTGTTAGTTAGCTGGTCTGCTAATAATGCCAGGGGTGATATGCAACTTAACTGAGTCAAGGCAATCTTAATAACACCTGTTTAGTCTCCACTCAATAAGATGTTTCAGCCCTCCGCTATCATTTAGGTATCCTACAAGGGGCAGAAATAGTGGTGAATTGTTTGTGAGATATATAGAGGTGAGAGTGTTATAGCCTACATTATTATCTAGCCAGAGAATTAACCCTACGATAAACTAAGTGTTGTGAATCACATGGTAGGATGGAATACCTGATATTGTATACTCCTATGAATAATATCCTGTCTCTGGATGTGATGTATGACATATGTTCCTAATGTGATGTATGCTATATGGTATATGCTGTATGACATAGAATCCAGAAATAAAAAGTAAAAAAAAGGAAAACCTAGTCCAGACCATATTAGAATGAGAGCTCCTTTATTATTTCAGCTGTAAAACAAGCATTTGTCAATGCCGAATGTTTGCTTGCTGGCATTGGCAGTGGTAGTGTAGAAGTTACAGAGCTGCATAATAGGAATGGCAGCGAAGTATTGAACTGAAGCCAACCCCACCACCACCCTGCAGAGAGTGACAGGCATTGGGGTGTGCCTTTGGGTCATCAGGCATAACGACCACGCCATTTCACCACACCCTACCCTGCAGACACTGACAAGTGTCACAGTGTGCCTTAGGGTCTTTGGCCCTTATGCGCACCCCATTCCATCAGGAAATACGGTGAGATGGGTACGGTATAGGAGAATGGGGTAACGTTTGGGCCTGAAGAGTCCGAGGCACACCTTGATGCCTCTCACTGGCTGCAGGTGTGGGTGGGGTGGAAATGGTATGAGCATTACAGGCAAGAATCCCAAGTCACACCCCTGATGCCTGTCATTCTCAGGGTGGGGCGTTATGGTCGGAAAACCCAACGCCTTAGGCATTACAGAGCCACCCAAATTTTCAACATGGTTTTTTAGACCCCACCTCATGAACAGTGGCAATATCAGTTTGTTAGCCGAAAACTGCTTTTTGCACAGTGACTACGGCATTTGGCACCACAGGTGCAAAAACACATTCCGAACAGGATATGAAAAATGACAGCGGTACTGTTCATGGGGAGGTGTAAAAAATGACAATGTTGAAAATCTGGTGTGAAAATCTTAAAAAAACTGGTGAAGTCACAAGCGTGCATAGAAACTGTGCAACGCACACCCGTAATGTAACTAGTTTGGTGATTTTTTTACAGCAGATTGTTAACACAGGCATTTTGGGACCTCCGATCATGAGCAGTGTCAGTGTGATTTTCTTTATCTGTCCCGAACAATGATTTCCCACAGCGACCACGCATTTCTGTGCTGAAAGTGTGAAAACACATTTCGGCCATGTTGTGGAAAATGACAGCCATACTGTTCATAAGGAGGTGTGGAAAAATGCCACTGGTGAAAATCTGGACTGAAAATATTACAAATTCATGAACTTATGAGGGTGCGTGGAAACTGCATAATACTCACTCGTAACACAGTCATTTTATGGAGTTTTGTCACCAAATTTTCAACATAGCCATTTTAAGACCTCTGCTCATGACCAGTGTCACTGTGATTTTCTTAATCTGTCCCAAACATTGTTTTCGCACACCGACTGTACCATTGTGCGCTACATGTGCGGAAACAAATTTTGGGCGAGATGTGAAAAATGGTAGCTGTACTGCTCATAAGGAAGTGCGGTAAAATGGCACTGTTGAAAATCTGGTGTGCAAATATTACAAATTCGCAAACTTGCCAGCGTGCGTAGGAACTGCGCAACGTGTGCTCCTAAAACAGTCATTTTTGGAAATTTTTTCACCAAATTTTCAACATAGCCATTTTAAGACCTCTGCTCATGACCAGTGTCACTGTGATTTTCTTAATTCGTCCTCAAACATTGTTTTCAAGACACCTACTGTACCATTGTGCGCTATATGCGGAAACAAATTTTGGAAGTAGATGTGAAAATGGTAGCTGTACTGCTCATAAGGAAGTGCGGTAAAATGGCAATGTTGAAAATCTGGAGTGAAAATATTGAAAATTTGTGAACTTACGAAAGTGCGTAGGAACTCTGCAACGCATGCTCGTAAAACAGTCATTTTAGGAATTTTTCACCAAATTTTCAATACAGCCATTTTAAGACCTCTGCTCATAAACAGTGTCACTGTGATTTTTCTTAATTTGTCCTCATACATTGATTTCGCGACACCGACCGCGCTTATTGTGCGCACCATGGCAGGAAATACATTTTGGGTGAGATGTGAAAATGACAGCTGTACTGCTCATAAGGAGGTGTGGTAAAATGGCAATGTTGATAATCTGGAGTAGGCTTTTTGAGAGCCATCTTATGAACACTGGCAGTGTCGTTTTCATTAATCGGTCCCAAAAGGTGATTTCGTGCAGTGACTGTGAAATCACCCTTCGGGCCCAAATAACGCCATGACAGTGACAGCATTCATGAGAAGGGGTCCCAAAAACCCCATGTTGAAAATTTGGTGCAGAAATTCCCAAAAATGCCCGAGATATGCAGCAAAGTTGAAAAAACCTATCTATTACATTATACAGCTTACCGGCATTTCCTCAGTTCGCGGTCGGCTTTGAAGAGTGCAGACGTGTTCCCGGTCCACCGAAGATCGTCGCGCGGACTCCAGAGGTAGTATGGGGTGAGGGGGTGTGGGGAGGCAGGGTGCGCAGTGGGTGGGTGCGGGTGGGGGCAGGGAGACTGCGAGACCTTTTATTTACAGGTTGTTTTTTTTATTGTTAAGACTAAGCGGGACGTTTGCCTTGCTAGGGTGGGTTCCCAGCATGGCAGCTGAAAAGGATATTTGGGGTGGCTGGGCAGCGGGATTGGGCACCCTGTCGGCTCCTCTGTGGGCTAGTGCCACGCTGGGGTGGGCTCCCAGCGTGGCAGCTGTTAAAGCTGTTTGGGGGGCTGGAGCCGACGGGGATTGGGCACCCGCTGTCGACCATGTATGTGCCACGCTGGGGTGGCTCCAGCGGCAGCTGTAACACTGTTTTAGGTTGAGCCGACGGGGATTGGGCACCCGTCGGGCTATACAGGCGTGGGGAGGCGCCAGCATGCAATATGCGTGCATGCATGTTGAGGGGGGGAGCTCTGCTCACTGAAGCGGAGCTCTCCCTTTCAACTGTATGCCACTGCATTTTCAGCTGTCATAGACAGCTGAAGCAGTGATTGGCGAACTGCGACCGTGCCTGCAAACACACTGACTGAATTGGAAGAGGCTGACACACCTCTGGAAAACTCAGATGATGGCACTATGTTTTTTGCACATGCGTGCAAGCAAACATAAAAAGAGGTAAAGCAGACTCAAAACATAAACAAAAAGGGAATCATACAAGTCAGGAGATAGGGGCAGTCTAAAATAAAAAAAAAAAGTATAGGTCAAATTTTTCATCACTGTCATGCACGGCTGCTTTAACATGCAAGTGTGGAATCCATACGTAGGTAGCCAAAATGGAATCAATCAAAATTAACGGAGCAGCGGCAGACCAGACTCATCAGCAGGTAATAAAATATCAGACCTAGGCAGAAGGGAGGGTGACAAGAGTGAATAGTGAAGTTGGGAGGGCGGAAGTGGAGAGACAGTCATGGGAGCTGTCGTCACAAAATAGAGCCTTCAGGGCAGGGTGTGTGTGTGAAGAAGAATTTGCATTTTTGTAGTATTTTTCATACAGTTTGTATCTCAGAGCTGGAAACTTGTAGTGAAGTAGCTGTAAATGTGTAGTAGTTGCCATTTTGTCCATTAGCGCCCACGCACAGCCATGGACAGGTGCATCAACCAGTTTTATGGGAAGGGGGATGTTGGCCAGGGCACCAGGAATAAACCCTATCTCTTGCTGAAAGTGCCTTGAGTTCTTTTACTTCTACTTGGACACCTACCAAGACAGCACCAGACATAAGCAAAAGGGATGTCAGTTTAATGTCGCATCCGAATGACGACACTCCCCAACAGTACAGCATTCCCCAGTACTGCACTTGCCTGCCAGCATTTATAGTATAAGGCCAATCCTGGTGTGAGACAACAACCCATGATTTTCTGGCCCAGGGTCCAATACATTACCAACTCCAGATGAGTCATGCTGACATCTCAGTGAAGTGGATAAAAGGGGAAGGCTGGACCAGAGCTGGGGAGTCCAAAGGAAAATGCAGCCTGACCACCAGAGGGCTTGGCATGGGGAAAAGAGGAGGAGCATGGAATAGTATTTCTGAGGATGCTGACCCATCATTTCAGCAGGAAAATTGCCATTCCTGGGATTGGGAATGAGCCAGGATGCCAGAGGGCCAGTGGGGAAGAGAGGTTTGAGCATCCTAGAGGACCATTGCCTCTCTTTTATTTGGTGGTTTGCCTTAGCGGCAACTGGTTAGAATAGTGTTACAATAATAGCGCAGGGAAAGAGTGTGATCTGTAGTGCTTCCATGGACAGTGATAGGGGTTTAATAGCACTATGCAGTCTATGCATCTGGAGTACTACGTGCAATTCTCGAAACCCCATCTCCGCAAAGACATAGACAGAGTGGAGGCTGTTCAGAGGAGGGCAACCAAAATGGTGCAAGGTCTGCACCAGAAGACATACGAGGAGAGACTAAAGCAGCTTAATATGTACCCTTGAGGAAAGGAGGGAGAGGGGGACATGATAGAAACTTTCAAGTATCTCAAGGGAATTAACAAGGTACAAGAGGGTAGTATCTTTCAGAAGAAGAGATGTGCAAGAACAAGGGGGCACAATTTGAAGATAGAGGGGATGGCTCAGAGGTAATGTTAGAAAGTATTTTTTCACAGAGAGAGTTGTGAATGCATGGAACAGCCTTCCTGAGGAGGTTGTGGAGTCAGAAACAGTGGGAGAATTCAAGAATGCATGGGACAGGCATAAGGCAATTCTAGTGGGGGGCAGGAGGAAGTAAGCTGTTGATTAACTAGAATCTGCAGCTTATCCATTAGGTAGGGAAATGGACAGACTGGGTGGGCCAAGTGGTCCTTATCTGCCATCAAATTCTATGTTTCTATGTTTCTGTGTTCTCCAGGTTCCTGTACATGGTGCTTGGGAATAGCCAAAGGGTAGAGGATTTCAAGAAGTTGGCTGAGTTGTTCCTGTGGTGGGAGGACTAAGGCATGGAGTAGCTTGGCAGAATGGTGTTGAGACCAGCATTCTAATCCTGGTCTCCCTTTATTTCTTCATTGCTGGAGTACAAAGGGCCATGGAAACAGTATTCCATGGCCCGACACATTTGACTTTCCTCATGATCCACAACCCCCTCAAAGTAAGAATCTTTTAGTTCGGGGGTGTGGGGGCAGAGCCACCCACATCGGGGGGTGTGGGGGTGAAGCCCCCCACATAAAAATACATTAAAACAGTGTGTTGGTGCTCTGTAGTGTGGCAGCATTCTGTCCTGCCACTGTGGTGGAGAGCGCTATTAATATAGCACTATAGTGGACGGCGCTGTTATTGACAGCGCTCTTCTGACTCAGTGCCACCCTTAGCCGCCACTTGAGTTCCAGGGTTTCAAATGGGGAACAAGAGGTGGAGGCTCGTTGAGTGTGGATGAGCTGTATGGTGTACCGACAGCCCCTGCACATGTCTGTTGCATGGGGCATCTTGGGATGGGCACTTTGCACCACTGGCTCATGGGACACCTGAACACCTGAATAAACCCACAGCCCTGCAAGATGGTATGAGCTGCCCACTTTTCCTGCACTATTGCTGTATTCAGATCTTCAGAGTGGTCTGGGAGGACCTTGATGATCCCATCATGGGGAGCAGTCTTTGGGGTTTTGTGGGATGGGGTAAGATAAGTCCAAGAGTTGATGGTAGGTAGTGCTGGTTGAGAGCATAAAGAGAAATAAAAAAAGAAAAGTTTCTGTATCAGGAGGGGAGGAGGGAAGTGAGCAGACAGTGGCATTCTGCTCCTAACTCCAACAATGGAGAGGCTCATATAGTGTGTGAATCATTGACTTCCCCCTAGAGTCGAAGAGTGCTGTCTCTGCAACTCTTCCAGAACTCTACTAGCCCAAGCTCAAGGCTGGAGAAGAATTAGCACTTATATAGCACTTTTCATACACACCATACCCACAGCACTTTACAAGCAATTGCAGAGACTTCAGTCACTATAAATGTGTAGTGGTAGCCATCCTGCTCATCAACAGCCACACACAGCCATGGACAATGATCTGGACTGGTTTTATTGGGAAGGGGAATGTTGGTCAGGACACCAGGGAAGGTTTCCTCCTCTTGTGAAAGGTGTCGTGAGGTCTTTGACTTCTACCTGGACTCCCATCCACCAGGGCAGCACCAGACATGGACAGAAGGGTCCTCGGTTTAAAGTCTCATTCAGAGGATGGTTTATCCTGACATGATAGCACTCCTCTAGTACTGCACTGGGGTTTGAACCCAAATTCTGGTGTGGGACCAGAACCCACAGCCTTCTGGACCCAGGGCTGATGTGCTGTGTACTGAGCCAAGATAGCACCTATGTGGCATAAACCGCGGTCTCACACATAGTAACACACTGTTATTGCCAATCTCAGTGGGCTGGTTAGTATTTTGTTACTTTGCTAGAATTTTTTTTAGAAGGAATTTAGAGCCAGAGATGACAGAATTGCTATCAAACACATATTTTTATGGTCTCATTTTTCCCCCAAGGTCTTGCTCTAACCTATGTTCAAGAACAGATCCTGTTGGCCGAAGCTGGTGCCAGGCCTGAAGTGCCCAAGTTTGTGGTTCTTCTGACTGATGGAAAATCACAAGATGATGCAAACGTATCCTCACAAAGTCTGAAAAATGCAGGCGTGGAAATCTTCGCTGTGGGTAAGGAAGTAACTTAGGGAAATTGGAGCCATATTCAGAGCAAATTGGGGTGTGGGTACTTCCGTGCTACACAGTGATGCACTGAGGTTGTACTTGGTTCCTGCAGAGGTTTGCATGCTATACACCAAGGGGCAGGTTCCACAGATTCCACCAAGCAAAAGCAGTACCTGCAATGTGATTTGGGTGGTTCTGGAAACGCATCAGGAAAGCCGGAACTGTCAAGAACATTTATTTATTTGAAATTATACCAGCTGGATAACACCGTAAGATGCAGCATCTCATTTTAATGGGGGTCTCAGGGAGGACAGCAACAGTCAACAGATTAACATGGTTCAGTAGGAATAGTAACATAGAGGCTAAGATATGCACAGGAATAACAAACTGTAAAGGTAAGTACATACAAACAGTAATCATAGTGAGCTAAGGAACTGGTGTCACAGCAAAATAAAAGAGCATGAGCTTTGAATCACAGCACGCATACAGGGAGTTATAAGGCTGCAAAGACTGGCACTGGAACACTTGCAAGAGGGAAGCATTCCTCAGCCTGAGACGGCTTGTTCTAGGTGTCAGGTGCTGCAGAATGTATGTCTTGCATGGAAAAGCATGGACCAAAATGCTATGGTGAGAGACTGATAGATATCAACATGTACACCCTGGGAGGGACGAGAGTGAGAGGGGACATGATACAGACATACAACCGTCTTTCGGATGAGACGTTAAACCGAGGTCCCATCTGCCTGGATTGGTGGTAGTTCAGTTGGGTGTTAAAGATCCCATGGCACTTATCGAAAAAAGAGTAGGGGAATTTCCCCGGTGTCCTGGCCAAATTTCCCTCATTCACTAAAAATTACCACCAACAGCTTAATCTGGTTCAAGGTCAGTTGGCATTCTTCTGTATCCCCTTCCCCCGGGTCGTGCCTGAAAATAGGCAGGATTTGTCTAGTGCACTTACCCGGTCAACAAAAACTAAATAAATAAGTACCTCACAGGGGTGAACAGGGAACAGGAAAGGTGGGGGCCCCGAGTACACCTGGGGTATGGAGAGGAGCAGACAGTAGCAAGGATTGGGGCTCAGTGCACCCAGGGTATGGAGAGGAGTGGACAGTAGCAAGGGTTGGGGCCCAAGAACACCCAGGGTATGGAGAGGAGCAGATAGTAGCAAGGGTTGGGACTGAATGCACCCAGAGTATGGAGAGGAGCGGACAGTAGCAAGGGTTGGGGCCCGAATGCACCCAGGATATGGAGAGGAGCAGACAGTAGCAAGGGTTGGGGCCCAAGTGCACCCAGGGTATGGAGAGGAGCAGACAGTAGCAAGAGTTGGGGCCTGAGTGCACCCAGAGTATGGCAAGGAGCAGACAGTAGCAAGGATCGGGGCCTGAGTGCACCCAGGGTATGGCGAGGAGCAGACAATAGCAAGGGTTGAGGCCTGAGTGCACCCAGGGTATGGAGAGGAGCAGACAGTAGCAAGTGTTGGGGCCCAAGTGCACCTGGGGTATGGAAGGTGCAGACAGTAGCAAATGTTGGGGCCTGAGTGCACCTGGGTCTTCCTGCATAAGTTGGGGGGGCTACCTTGTTCGTGGCTCCCCACCTCTGGGATGCCAGTATGCTAGGGACTCCACATTTCTGAATGCACAGCATGTCTGAGTACAGCCTGACCAACATTGCCCTTCCCCTCTGTACCCCACTGTACCGGTCCTGCACTGCAATCTGTACTCACCTAGGTGGCAGTATTGTAGCGGTGGCAGGAACCCTTCCTTCCCAGATGAAGACAGCATCATCTGGGATGCTGATCTTCCTCCCCTCACCCTGCTTCGGATAATTCAAGCTCATTCCCAAATTTGAGTTACCGGCACTTTGTGTAGTAGCCCTACCACTGGGCTGAAGGACTCTCATATGTAACTTTGTTTGTTTTATGCAATTTCTTTAAAAGCTCACAGACAAATCTCACTTGTAGTGTATGTGTCAAGGGGGGGGGAGGGGGACGTATTTCTATCCAGTTTTGCAGCTAAGTGGGACTGATGCACAAGGAGGGTGCAGGACACTGAGCTGGTGGTTGGTGCAGAATTCAAACCTGTGATTTCCTGTCTCACATTTCAGGGTTCAAATCATTAGACCATGGGGCTTTCCCATTATACCCGGTGTAGTCTGTCTTTCTACTCTCTATCTATGAAGCACCAATGTTACTAATATCAACAACAGCCATGTCTTTATACCCAGGTGTGAAGAATGCTGACGAGGCAGAACTGAGGCAGATTGCTTCTGAACCCTTGGAGAAGCACGTTTACAATGTTCTGGATTTCCCACAGCTGCGCTCCTTAGTTGACAGGCTCACCCGGGCACTGTGTGCACGAATGGTAGAAAAGACCACTAGTCTGAGTAAGTACTGAGAGAGAGAGATTATCATGACAGATTTTTATTTATTTATTTGAAAATTGGTAACCGGCAGAGGCCCACTGAGCCAAGGCTCATTTCCAGATGCGACCTGGGGAGAGGGGGAACAATGCAAGAACAGCAGTACAGTGTACAATAAAAAGACAGTGGAATAACCTTTGGTAGAATAAATTGGCAAAACAGTAAATAGGTACAAAAATACAACACAAAAATAAATTGATTAAGAGAATAAAGTGCAGTCACAGCTCAGTAAGAACACCTGTCAGGTGCAAGTGGTATATGCGGCAACAATACATGGCATTTAAATGAAACACAATAGGTGAGAGACCTGTAGGATGAGCTTATGCCTGGTCTCATGGCAGAGGGAAGAACAGGGGTAAGGAGAAAGTGAACCAATATGCAGGCAGCGGGGACCGAGCCAGATGCCTTACCAGGAACGGTTGAGGCTCAGGCCAGGGAGGTGTCAGGAAGAAGGGTAACAGGAACAGGTGGGGAGGGATTGGCATTTCAAGTGGTGCCTGATGGAGCCAGGGGAAGAGGAGAAATGGAGGGAGGAGGGGATTTGGATTTTGGTAGAGGCCTGGCCTGTTAGCACAGGGACTGGTGGACAGTTACAATGGCAGTGACCCTAATTTATACTCCAAGCTCACGTTGTTGCTGTGGGTCAGTGACTGGCTGAGGTTACCAACAGATGGATGCTCTTAGCCTTTGGAGGTGCTGCTAAGGTTGGCCTGATCATTTGCTGCCTCCTGGTGGCCTGGGGGAGGATTTGCGGCATCTCGTAGATGGGTTTGGGATGAAGCCTTTGGAGGTGCTGCTAAGGTTGGCCTGATCATTTGATGCCTCCTGGTGGCCTGGGGAGGATTTGTGGCACCTCGTAGATGCATTTGGGATGACAGCTAGCTCTGCATCTGAACACCATTTCATGCACCCACTTGGAGCCCTAAATATCGGCATCCCTGGGAGGGAGCTAGGTAGTGGTAACGGTGATGGCTGTGGATAAAGTTGCTGGTATTCTCAGACCCTGCACCTCTCCCCAGCTGCATCAGGTGAGGATCCCGGGGATCTACCACTGAAGGCCCAGCCATGACTGGTGAATTACAAAGCCTTGTAGCAGCAATAAGAAGTTGCTAGACTTGGGAGGTTACCTGTGGATAGGGAAGCCACTGGAGGAGAAAAACAACTATATAAATAATATTTGTGTGTATGTATATATATGTGTGTGTGTGTGTGTATATACTGTATATATATATATTTTAGAGGCAAAAAACTTTGTTTACTGCACCAGTTAGGGTTGTTCCACAGTGACAAAAGCGAGGAAATTCGATGTTAGGGTTGAAACCCCCTTTGCACCCCTCCAGCCCACTCCCCCAACCGGAATCGGGGTGCGCATTGGGGTCATCGGCCTTAACTCTCACCCCATCACATGTGGTAAGAAGCTGAGGAATGGGAAAATGGGGTGAGAGTTAGGACTGATGACTTTGCGGAAGTACTTTTTCCAGAAATGTGAAAAACGTATTTCTGGGGTGTTTTACCCCAAAATAAAGACATGGCTAGCATCCTCAGGGTCCAACTAGGTGAATACAAAAAGAATTAGGTTGGTAGAGGGTCCCAAATTTAAATGCCAAGCATTTTTCTGATCACCAACTGAAAACAAAATGGCAGATTTGTGACAGTAAAAGGGCCATTTGCGAAAGTAAAAACTGCATTTGCGACACTGTCGAACTTTTTGTTAACTTTTCCCATTGACTTATATGGGAACTTGTTTTTTGAATAACTTTTGAACCGTTTAATATTTTTTCATGAAATCTTCAAAAGGCACATCAGGGACCCTGGCCGCACATTCCCTGAAGATTTCGGATCGGTCGCGCAAACCGTGCGACCTGTAGGCGTGACCGTAGAATTCCAAAAAAGCATAAACGCATGCGCAGATCATGCTTAATAACTCTGCAGCCGTATATCTGACCAGTACGAAACTTGGCAGATCCCAAGGTGCATGGGTCTTGATCATGTATTCCAAATTTCAGGCAAATCTGTCAAATTGTTGCAAAGCTATTAAGGTGCAAAATGTTGGTTTTAACATGTAAATGGCTCCTCAACCCTAACTATGGTAGCACTACTGTGCTACCATAATATATATATATATATATATATATATATATATATATATATATAGCATAGAGGTTAGAGTAACGAGCTGTGAATGAGCTTGGTACATCCAGCAGACCAGACTTGGGTTTGATTCTCACAACCTCCACTTGCATACTATGTGACTCTGAGCAAGTCACTTAACCGCCCAGTACTCCCAGGTTGCCCCTGAAAACAGGCACTTGTGCCTAGCAGGCCTTACCTGGTTACCAAAGACTGAAATAAAAAAATAAAATATGTATATATTTTCATTACAAAAAAACTTTGTTAATGTATCACTTAGGGTTGAAGCGACAAAAGTAGGGAAATGAGATCTTAGGATTGAGCCCCTAAATCTCCAACACCCCATTCTCCACACACCAACAGACATCATGGTGTGCCATGGCATCATTAGGCCAGCTCTCATCCCATTCCTTTTTTTTTTAATTCATGTTTATTGCATATTTCGGCACAGTTATACATTGGTTCAGAAACGCTTTCAACATTTCTGTTTTTAGTGGTACATACAGTTTACATCAGAGGCATCTTTATACATAGTCATTTTCTGTCAGCTGGATCTCTCTCCACCTTGAAGATCTCGTTTTACATCGCTAGTGGTAGGTGTTTTATTCAGAACCCTCAAGTGGTCTCAACTAGGCTCACACATCTTCATGTCCTTCCCCCAATCCCCCATTCCTCCCTCTCTAGTACCTCCAAACTCAGAGACAATAGCCATAGGGTCCATCTTCTCACAAAAATTTGTGATCTCAGATTTATTCTATAGGTGACCTCCTCCATTTCTCTTATCTCACCTACAATGGAAACCCATTCCAGGTGAGTCGGTGGGGACTGTACTAGCCATTTTTTCGTTAGGGCTTTGTGAGCCGCTGTAAGGAGGATGTTCCACATGTAAATCTTGTCCGAACCCCTTATTTCATCTGGTTTTATTCCCAATATCAAATATCTGAGCCCCAGGGCGGTCTCCAAGGAGAATATCTGTTTTATCTTTTGGCTGATATCTGCCCAGTACTTCTTGAGGGTAGGGCATGACCAGAAGACATGGAGATAGTTTGCCATAGCTGCCCCATACTCTCGCCAGCATTTCCCCGTACAATTCCTGTCCCATTTACTTTGAGTTGCTGGTGTAACAAAAAACCTCATTCTTACTTTCCATTCATATTCTTTCCAGAGTGGGGATGATGTGGTCTTAGAGGTCTGTGCAAGAGCCGTGACCCACTCCTCCTCCACTAAATTTTCTTCCAGCTCCAGTTCCCATCTACTTTTAGTTTGGGAGGTCTTGCTTCTACCCCGTCCCTCAAGGCTGCATAAATGGCTGATATTTGCCCCTTGACTTTTGTTAGGTTTATTATTTCAGTCATTGTACTTAGTAACCCCCTTGAGGATACCCCATTCCATGTGTAAACAGGCTGACATGATACAGCATAGGAGAATGGGGTGAGAGTTAGGCCTAACGATTCCATGGGACACCCTGATGCCTGTTGGTGCATGGATGATGGGGTGTGGGATGGTAGGGTGGGGGTTAGGGGATCAACTCTAACATCTCATTTCCCTACTTTTGTCACCTCAACCCTAACTGATGTATTAATGAAGTTTTTTGCAATGAATTTCCTTACTTTTTGAGAAAGTGTAATGTAACTGGTAAGTGGTATGTGTTGGTGGGAGCGTGGGCCCTCTGGGCCCTGAGCTCCATTCAAGCTGACCATTTTTGCATAACGATATGCATCTGTGGGAGCACAGGCCCTCCGGGCCCTGTGTTCCCACTTACACATAACTATGGAGCCATACAGCAGCCCTAGAGGACTGAAAAGGAACCCTTGTAACTCTAATTTGCCAATATCTCAGTAACCATAACAGCTATGAAAAAATTCCACTACAGTTGTAATCATGACTTTGAAACCTCTGTGCATGCTTAGTTTACCTAAGCTGCCTAGACCAAAAAATCCATATCTCGCATTGTTTCCAAGATATGGGCACCACAATGTTGTTGTATGGGAACAATCTCAACTTCATAATGGTATATCTATGGAACCAATGAATCTTTTTGCACCTAAACAGCATAATTCATATATCTGGGACACCCCTTTTGTACCCTGCAAATTTCAAGCCAAAAGACCAAACTGTTTATTTACAGTGCATTGGGAAAGTTTTAATATTCCTAGTTCGTGAGGTGGCAAAATCTTCATTCACGAGGTCAGTCCCTGTTCGCGAGCTATCAGCACTGCTGTTCTCAAAAAATCCTTGTTCGTCAGATTTTGGCTGTCTGCTCTGGAAGTTGAGATCAAGGATTTTGTCAGCTTGTGAAAGGGGATTGGCTCTCAAAAGGGGATTTTGACAGCTCTCAAATGGAGATTTTGTCACCTCGTCAAAGATGATTTAAAAAAACAATCCCCTTTCGTGAGCTGTCAAAATCCCCTTTCACGAGGTGTCAAAATCCCCGTTCGTGAGCCAATCCTTGTTTGCAAGGTAGGGCCATCTTGTCTGGAAATGTTGATCAAGGATTTTGCCAGCTTGTGAAAGGGAGTCGACTCTCAAAAGAGGATTTTAACAGCTCGCGGAAGGGAATTCAAAAAACCAATCCCCTTTAGCGAGCTGTCAAAATCCCCTTTTGCAAGCTGATCCCCTTTAGCGAGGTGCCAAAATCCCTGTTCTTGATCTTGTTCGCACGATAAGACCATCTGGTCCTGAAATCATGAACAAGGATTCTGTCAGCTCGCAAAAAGGGATCAACTCACAAAAGGGGATTTTGTCACCTTGGGAATGAGAATCGGAAGCGAGTCATGAACGAAGAATTTTAAAATATAAAATGGCCGTTGCAAGATCAAAACAAAGAAAACCAAAGCCATGGGTTTGTAGAGGACGTCATCCTGAATAAAACCCATGCTTAATTTACAACAGTACACATCTGTGGGGCAAGCTACAACATTTTGTTTGTGGGGAAAAAATGAAAACAAGGTGGTGGCTCGCGAAAGGGGAATTTTTCCTCACGAATGGGGATTTCATAAATCCTCATTTGTGAGTTGACAAAATCCGTGATCATGAGCCCAATCCCATTTCGTAAAACATACATATAAATCTCAGAATGAACTGAGCATGCTCAGAACCTTAAAATTTAAAATTAAATAACTTTTGAACAGATTAATATTTTTTCACCAAACCAATGCCGGATTGTTCTTTGGGCAAACCTCTTTCTACCCTGAATATGTCAGACCAAAATGCCAAATGGTGTGGCGGAAGCACAATGAGCAAAAGTCAGTAAAAATGGGCAAAAAAAGCGAAAAGCCGTTGTTTGGTGCTTCGCTGCATGAAAACTGCAAGTCCAATCAAAATGCAACTTGGTAAATTAAGAGATCTAACATATGAAACCACACATTCCAAATTTCATGCAAATGTTTTGAATGGTTGCAAAGTTATCACGATGCAAAATCTTGGGTTTAACATTAAACTGCCTACTCAACCCTAACTATAGTGGCGCTACCGTGCCACTAATATATATATATATATATATATATATAGATACACACACACACATATAAATATTACTCACTACAGGGCCTACATTTCTAGAGAATTCATGCACACCCCAGGTGACTTGGAAGGTACAAGGCCAACATATAGGGCATATATTTCTAGAGCATGAATGCACAGCCCAAGTGATTTGGAAGTCACAAGGTCAACAGCTGGGTGACTTTCAATGCATCTGTGAAGTGCAGTAGTTCTCAAGCAATACATGTCCAGAAGTGGGTTATTGTGCATATATACATGGAAAAGGTATATATTTTTTAAATGGAGAAAGGTTTTATTTTTGTGTAGTTAGGCTGTTGATTGGTAAATTATGCTGGGTTGGTGACAAACCATGCATGTACTGGGATTAATGAACAGTCATGTGATGTGTTTCAACCAGTGAGGTTGTTAGGGTTACAAAGAATTCTGAAGTCTATTTTATAAGTATATATAAAATACATGTTCAGAATATGTTTTCAGTGTTTTCAAAATAGTCACATCTCAAATCATTTAAATCAACACTGAACATTTAGAATAGTTAGTGCAGCAGTGTGTGAGAGCTGCGTGCAGTGCACTAATGAGGGGTTCCTTTTGTTAAAAAAACACAGCACTGCAGTTGGCTGAAACTGCTGGTGGTTTGGCAGTGTTTGTTTCAAATTGCAGACAAGGGAACTTAAAAATGATGCTTATCTAGTTAAAAAAACTGTACTGATCATGTATTATAAACAAATGTAAAAAGCACCGAAGTGTGAAAAATTCATTGATTCTTACACCTCATATATACTGTGACATCATAGGAACACTCAAACTTCGCCCTCGTATTCTATGATGTTAGAGTACCTACTATATCTAGATCTAAAGATCTACAGTATATGGGATACACAAAGGTCTGATGCTGAATATGCCATTCACCTTTGCATGTGAGGGGGCAGGAATATAACTCTCGAGTGTCAGGGGGTGGAATAGTAAAGGATGAGGAATATCTGCAGACAGACAGATGGATATGGTATCCCCGACTCACCATGCCCGTTTACATAATCACAATCATTTGTTTCGTAGTGTACAATATGCTTGGGAAGGGGGACCCTGCTCTGGTTCTTATTTGATCCAAAAAACTTTCTAACTGGCCGTTCTTTTCAACCCTAGTATGTTGTATACTTTTACATATTTGATATTATCACAACCACCCTACTTGTTTTTTTTTATTCAGTTAAATAACGATGCTAGGCAGGCCCCATGGTGTGGTGGTAGCTCTTTGTGCTGTCACCTTGGAAACCATATTTTGTATATAAATCCCAGAATCCCATGCTGTATCTGGCTGGCAGCTAGGTGCATTGTGAAAGTGAGGTAATGAACTTTGGGGATGGGGTGCCACTTAAAAAAGCTCTTCTGTCCTTATGCTACTGACTGCCCTCTCGGCTGCTCTGGGGTGGGCCCCCTGAAGGTCCCCAGGCCTTGGTTACAGCTATCTGTGGAGCAGGCATTTGCTGTTGCAGCACCCCTCCTGTGTAACCAGCTGCCTCATAATCTCAGGGAGTCCCCCTCCATTGAGGTATTCAAGAGGGGGATGAAACGCCATCTCATTACCATGTTTTCTTTTTTTCAATCTGTAACGTTTATGGCACTAGGACTTATTTATTTATTGAAAACTGGTAACTGGGAAAAACATGCTAAGCCAAGGTTCATTTCCTAGTGCAACTGGGGGAGGGGCAGAGAGACAATAAATGCGTAATGATAAAGTGCAACATGTACTTACAAAATAAACAGTAAAAAGGTAAATGGGCAGACAATTGGGGTATGATATTTAATTTGGTGAAATGAACCACAGTGCACCTGGGTAATTCAAACTCTAGAAGACAGTACCACCTTCTTAACAACAACTTTTGTATAACAGACTCTGAAAATAATTTAGAAATTCATATTACACAAGATCTTAAGAACAAAAACATTGTAATGAGACAATAAGCACTGGTGTGGACCCTAAAGAGTGAAAGACCCAGCAGACTGTTGGCAATAACAGAGGAAACAAGTTGAGTGGAATTCTCAAGTCAGGACAGATTAACAGGCAACAGACATTAGAAGAGGCAATGCTGCAGTAACCATGTGTATTGTTTATTTTCATTGTAATAACTGAATTTCATAATAAGTGGATAGCAGATTATTACGATGTTTTCCTCCTCACACTTTCATTTCACTGAAGCGCAAAAGAGAGCACACTGTATTTGTGTCAGTACAGCGTTTGCTGAGGGACACACTTGCTCTCACAGTTTACAGTTTTTATCTCTGAAACCTTGCACCAGTTATTATAAAGAATAATGCCTGTGCAAAGTTTGTTTTATGAGGATTTTTCACATACCCCCAGTTTGTGATAATCTCATAAACCCCTTGAGTTTCACTCTCAGGGTTTATGGATTATCAGGTGTGTGAAAAATCCTCATAACACACATCTGCACAGGCATTACTCACTCTGTATTTATCATTCTAAATGTGTTGGGTGTTATATCAATTTATAGAAATCACAGAAAGGTTTACAAGTCAAGTAGCTGTTAAACCATATGAGACTCACCATGTATCAATGGCCAATTGTGATCTTCACATTATCAAAATACTTATCGAGTGATCCCTTGAAGATATTCATAGTGGGACTGTGTAAAATTGTTTCTGGATGTTCCACAATGACACCACCCTCTGATTCATCCACGCTCCCCTCTTAGTGGTCTTATACATTTCTCCATGTAGCTGGCATTTGTGGCTCCCAGTGTCCTTTCCCACCAATTTCCTCTCTGCACTGTTAGTGTTTGTATTATTGCTTTAAGGCATCCAGAGCCCAAGGGACTGGGTGCCAAAGAAATAAAAAATATTACTGTGCTGGCAACCAGGCAATCACGTATCACATGTCAGCTGACCAAGGAGTGGGAATGGTGCCAGATGAGGAGGCTGCCACTTGCCTGCCTTCCTGGCTAGAGGAAGGTGGTAAGTGTCACAGTCCAATGATTGGGGTTAGGGATGAGGGAAAGGGGTCAAAAACAGGAGTAAATAAGAATAAAATGGGATTTGGTTCTGTTCTTGAGAATTACTTTTCCGTACCATGTACTGTCTTCATTGTTCATTACCCAGAGTAAGTAAATCAATACAACATCAGCAAAGGGTCAGCACATTGCATAAAGAGAGGCCATTATAATGGAACGTTTATAACCCACAGGAGATGCAGATAAAGCTGCCCACCCCAGTCCAACTGACTTGGTCTTATCTGAAGTGACAGCCAAAAGTTTCAGGATCAGCTGGACTTCTCCTCCACAGACTGTGAAGAAGTTCCGGGTGGTGTACTACCCGTCCAAAGGTGGCACTCCACAGGAGGTAAGTGGTGAAATCAGAAGGCAATTGTTAAATTGCCAGTTCGTTCAATGCAGTAAATGTGCCATCAGTCCTGGCCCTGGGCTGCACAGTGCTAAGATATTTCCAATCGCCATACCTTCAATCCCTGGGGCCTCACAGAACTGAAATAGTTCTAGTCTTCACACTCTCAATCCATGGGGCATCTCAGAGCTGAGATATTTCTAGCCTCCACACTTTCAGTCCCTGGGGCCTCTCAGAACAGAGAGATTTCCATTTTGCAGCTGGACTCAGTATTTGAATTCTCATAGCTAAATCGTCACTGACTTTTAATTATTTGGAACACAAACCTGATAATTCTGAGAGGACAGCCACATATTCTTACTAGTTGGTGCTAGACAATTGAGCACTTCAAAAATGAACATTTTGACCCTGATGTGAACACCAGTTGGTCCCTAATTATGTTATCTTTTCAGGTAGTTCTGGATGGGACAGTGTCCACAGTCACTGTATACAATCTGACGTCAAACACAGAATACCTGGTTTCAGTATTCCCCATTTACAACAAGGCTGTTGGTGATGGGCTTCGAGGCACCACTACAACATGTGGGTAATAATCTAAAGACATAAATACATTGCATATTTCGTGTGTGTGTGTGTGTGTGTGTGTGTGTGTGTGTGTGCACAGTGGGTGGGTTGGGGGGATTAGCTTGCAGCGTGCTCCAGTCCAAATCAGTCTGTTTTTATGACTTTGAGATGACCTGGTCTAGTATGGCAGCTGCAGGTTGGATTGGCAGTTCTAGTTTTTAATTTTTTATGTATTTTATTTTTATTCATTTTTATTGCATTTTTCTTAATATAAAAAGTAAAAAAAAACAGATACAATTACAGTGGGGCTTCACCTACTAGGAAAAAATCATCACAGTTGGAGAAACCAGTCACAAAAACTGAATTTCAAGTACTTCCATTCTTTATTACTTTAGATCTGCCTCCTCTGTTGGGTCAACTCATTAGTAGTAGTAAACTGTTATTTATACAAAGATATCACCATTAGGGGTATTAATGCCTTATTTACAAGGTGCACCTGTTTGTCAAAAAAGTTACAGTAGTAAAATAGTAATGAATAAACAAAAGACTAGTGCATGTAACATAGACTCAGAGCACGGGAAAGGGATTAAATACACATACAGACAAAAAACAATATAAATATTACAATAAGCAGTGCCAGTTCATTCTTAGTTACCTGTTTGCTCACCTGTTGCATTCACATTGAAAAGTTAATTCTTGCTGCATTGCAGTTTTAAAAGCAGTTGGAGTAATTTCCAGATTTTGAAGGTGTCGAGGGAGTTCATTCCAACAATAGGCAACTCTATATTGAAACATCATTTTACTTAAATTATTTGTTATTTTGGGTAATACTAGATCCCTAGCACCCTTTTTCCTCAGGTTAAGACCATGATTTGGCTTTTGTAGCTTTCTAATTAAACCAGACAATATATTATTTTTAAGTATTCCCTGTACATGTTTTGTCCATATACCCTTCTTTCTTATGTCGAGGGAGCTCCATCCTAATAAACTGTACATTGTAGAGTACTAAATTTAAATGTTAATATGTATCTTGCCAGTCTGTTATAGTACTATATCTAATTTCAGTACTTGTTTTTTATGAGCATGCCAATAAATATGGCTCCTGCAATCAATAACTGGCAAAATTAATCGATTTACTATCATTAAACGCACATTTTTAGTTGTGCAGTTTGAAATCCATCTCACTGCCCCATTTCTAGTGTTTGTTTTTCTCATCAGTGCCGTAATATGATGTTCAAAAGTTAAATGCTGATCAAAATGAACCCCCAAATATTTATAATACCAAAGTTTGTGTTTAAATATTAAGTGTCCTCACTGGGAATCAAACTTGTAACCCCAAGTGCTGAAGGCCGAACTCTGACCATTCAAAGAGAAGATTCCCCATTAGCTGGGAGTTTAGACTGCTCTTCTGGTACTACCAGCTACAGCTGTGTGGAATGGGGAATTCCACTGGTGGGATTCGTGCAGAATGGCAATGCTGCTTCTGGAATACTTTCTAGAATTTCTTTTTTAATTTTGCAGAATTCTAAAAGCATTTCTCTATACATCTCAAAATAAATGCCCATGGCTTACATAAACCACAGTGTGTATGTGTGTATATATATGTGTGTGTGTATATATATATATATATATCTTGCAAGAAACTTCATTAATGCTCCATTTAGGGTCAAAGTGACAAATGAGGCATTATGGTTTCCATAACACCCCACCCTCCCAAAGCAGGCAGGAGAGCAGGTGTGGGGTGTGCCTTGGGCTTCTGAAGCCTAACACTCACCCCATTCTATCCGTAAATAAGGTCAGATGTGCAGACTTTATGAGAATGGGGTGAGCATTAGACTTGAGAAGCCCAAGGCACACCCCACACCTGCTCTCCTGCCTGGTTTGGAAGGGTTGGGTGTTAGGGAAACCCTGACACCTCATTTCCCAACTTTTGTCACTTTGACCCTAACTGGAGCATTAACAAAGTTTTTTGCAACTTATTTCCTTACTTTTTGAGATAGTATAATAGTATCCTTATTTAACTGTGGGAGTGCAGGGTCATTTGGACCCTGCGCTCCCATTCCTCTGTAGATGCATATATGTATGTAGCTGTGGATGCACAGGGCCCTCTGGGCCCTGGTCTTCCATTTATAGGACAACAGTGACCAAATTGTCAGAATAGCCATCTTATTACCCTGCCTCATGTACCCGGTACATAAAATTTTCTAATCCCAGCCAAAATGTAATTCTGTGCAACTGCAATGCCATTCTGTACCACAGGTGTGAAAACACATTTTTGGCAGGATTTGAAAAATGACAGCTGTGACATACATGAGGCGGGAGTAATATGAAGGTTGTCTTAAAAATAAAAAATCTGAGGTCAAAATATAAAAAAATTTCCAAAGTTACGAGTGGGGATAGCAAAATTGCAATTAATGGCCATAACTTTGAAATTTTTTTCATATTTTGACCCCAAATCTATACCCCGCAGGTGAAATTTTTCAAATCCATACCAAAACGCCATTCCAAGCCACAGGTGCAAAAGCACATTTTGGACAGGATGTAAAAAATGACAGCTGTACTGTTCATGAGGTGGTGTGAAAAAATGGATATGCTGAAAATCTGGGCACAAAATATTGAAAGTTTCCAAAATTGTGTGCGTGCGTGGAAAAATTTCAACAAACGCTCATAACTCGGCCATTTTTAGTAATTCTTTCACAAAATTTTCAAAATGGCCTTTTTTGGGACCTTACCACATGAACACTGGTGGTGACATTTCATTATTCAGTCCCAAAAGGTGATTTCACACAGTGACAATGAAATCACCTTCTGGGCCTGATTAATGAATTGACAGTGCCAGTGTTCATGAGGTGGGGTCCCAAAAAGACTATGTTGAAAATTTGATGAAAAATTTCCAAAAATGGCAAAGTTATGAACATAAGCTCAAAATGCCATTGACGTCCATTATACAGCACTTACCTTGATTCCTCAGTTCATGGCTAGGCTTTGAAGAGTACAGACGGGTCTCAGTCCACAAAAAAATGGCAACCTATGACCTCTGGTGGTAAGCATAGGTAAGGGTTTGTGTGGGGGGAGGTGGGTGCTCAGTGGTAGGGTCAGGATGGGGAGGAGGATGGCAGGGATGATGAGGGACTGTTTTCTTTTTTTAAGTTTTAAAAAAATATATGTCAGAGGACTGTTTTCTTTTTACAGGTTTAAATCAAATAAATATTTTGGGACACTGTGGTTGGGCTCCTCAGTGCTTCACACTGCAGGGGAGGCTCTAAATGCTGACACAGGGATTTGTCCCCCGATGTCGGCTAGATAATGAAACAATGGGCTGGGGGGGCATCAAATGAAATGGAATTAAAAAAATAAACTATGGACTCGGGGACAGAAATCGGAGGGTAGGGGGTGCCACTAGACACCAGGAAATATATTAGGGGGACAGTAATCGGGAGTGAGGGGTGCCACTAGACACCAGGGAGTATATTAGGGGGACAGTGATCGGGAGTGATGGGTGCGACTAGACACCAGGGAAATGGGGGCTCACAATTCACCCTGCAGCCTACAACAGGAGTTCAGCTGCGGCTGAAGAACTAAAGAAAATCTGCTGTTCTAATACGGAGAACGTGTCAGAAGACTCTTCTCACTAGGCTTGGCTCCTGGGATTTTTGGATGCCCAGAAAAAGTATTTCTGGCCTTAATTGTGAAAAACATACCCCGATTTTGTTAGATTCTGGTGTTTGATTTTTAAAATGACAGAATTTTTATGTATTTTCCATGCATTTTAATTTGTGGGGGAAAAAAAGATGACGGCTTATACAATCTAAGTGAAACTACAATACAGTAAGGAAGATCCAAGCAGACATTCACATATTCCATGTTTATCTCAGAAAGGCTTTCTAAATTTTGTTGGCTGATGTATTCCACTACACTTGGTTCCTCCGTAGTGACTCTATGTAGCTTGTCCTCTCTCTCTCTCTCTGTTGCCCCTACAGCCTGGTTTTGTCCTCCCTCTTTGACACCACCACCATCCTTCCTCATTTTTCTCAAGTTTGTATTTCACAGTGTAATCAGTGTTATTGCCCTGAAACTAGTTTGTATATTGCCTTGTCCATTGTTGTTCTTCCTTTATTGTATGAATTAACTGTAATTTGCGTTGTTTTTTTTTACTCATGCTTGCATACCTCTGATGTGGAACCTATGTAATTAACTTGTTCTCAAAAGTTTAATCTGAGATTTCAAATAAATAATAAAATTAAAAAATACAGACACAAATGCATACATCTCTACAAGAACTGACCCCAAGTGACCTGGACAAGTTTCCGAGCCACTACTTTATAAGTTAACAAAATGGACAGCTCTCATCATGACCAACTTACTTTAAGGGTTAGGTTTCAGAGAATTTAATGGCACCTAAAATCTAAACTATACTCTGCATCTCTTTCCAGCTCTCAAGCATGTGAAAAAACTTGCCAGGTTCTACAATAACAAAAAAAAAATACAACTAAAAAGTGCAGCCAAAGGAGGCAAGCCCTGAGCAGCAGATGAACTCATTGATAGCCTATGAGAAAAATTGTGTGAATGGGCAGTACAGAGATGCGAAATGTCTGCTGGTTGATATAGACTTCAAAACAGCTGAAAGTGGTCACAGTTACCTACAATATCGAGCACCCAACAAAAACACTACCAGGAACCAACCCAGACATGCAAGAAATACAGGAACAATACAGTTGCCTCCCAAAAGCTTTACAATGTATTCGCAATAAATATTCTGTGACCGACACAGCCCTCCTGTCACTTGTCCTATCGACCTCCGACTAACTAATGCAAAGTGTGATTTCTGTGATGAAGAAGTGAAAGAAGGGCTGAGTCTGTCACCGAATATTTGCTGTGAATGAACAGTACACCTGTCACAGAATTTGATTTTATGGTTCCACACGAGTTAGAGGGTAGGGGGCGAGGGACCCATTGGACACCAGAGAAGACATGAAAGAGAAGTTAAGAATCCCTATGACTGAAAATAAACAGCTACCTTTATTCAAGAGTTGACGTTATCAGCATTTGAACTGGGAGAGACTGAGAAATAAAGAGCGATGGTGGTGAGCTGGCTGGTCGCTTTACTAGTGTGGTTTCTAGTCAGCCCAAACCATTATGTTGAGCATGGTGTCAGCCTTTACTTGAATTAATGTAACAGTTACAGCAGCCTGCACACTGTATTGGGAGTCTGTGACATGAGCATTTCAAGCTTGGCTCGTGCTGAGTCCCGATACAGAAAATAGACGGTGTGAAGGTGACAGGCAGATAAAAAATGAGTGAAGCATACAAACACTGTTTTAAACAGTTAAACCATAAAAAAGACACACAAAAGTCATTGTTAGGGATTAACGATTTATTTAACAGTTACAATTAGAGGAAAATCATTTCCTATCTCCATTAACATTAAATATGTTACTCAACCCTAACTATAGGGTCGTGACCATGCCCCTATTTTATATATATATATATATACATATATATATATATATATATATATATATATATATATATATACACACATATAGATATATATATATATATAAAAGAAATAGAAAATCAGACATACCCCCATAATGCAAAGCACCATGGGCTGTATATGCAAATCACCACAAAATACTATGCTGGTTCAACTTTAAGCAGAGATGCATGGTGCCGAAAGGCCTCTCACACAGTCTGCAAAGGGTGCCAACAGAAGACACAGACATGTGTTTCATCCTACCAGGATTCATCAGTGTGCCTTGTCTGTATGACACCGAAATGGAATGAACCAGCTAACCTAAGTTGGTTTATCTGGGTTGGGTTGTGGTGAGCCCAATAAAAACAAAAAACAAGCTAAAAGACAAAAAACCTTAGTGCACAAGCACTGAGGCAAGGGTTACCCCAAAGAGCATTGGCCAGGAAGCCAACTTTCAAAGAAATGCAAAATCACACATACCCTCGTAATGCAAAGCATCATGGGCTGTATATGCAAATCACCATAAAATCACCAGATCTGTCACAAATGCACTCCACAGGTCAGGCTTTCTGCTCTCCCACAGTGTCAAACCTTGAAGTGCAATCTGTAAACAGGAGACAAACAGGGAAACCCTCCGGTTCGTTTTGGGTCCGAAACACCTACTAGTCTCGAGTCTTGAGGTAAAATATGAACCCTTTTTCGCTAGCATGCCAAGTTTACAGGATCAAATATCACACTGTCTTAGGAGAAATGCAGTGTAATACTTAACCCAGCGGCACCCAGCCTGATTCACAAATTCTCCCCATTTGGGCTCAGTTGAGACCCAGGTACGTTCTTACCTTTCGTGCAAAATGGTAACACTATAAGCCTTTTAACTGTTATGTCAGCTTTATCAAATACTGTCCCAGCATTCACATGCAAAAATAATTAGAAAAGACTCAAGCAGGATTAAGGAAACCAAAACGTTTACTGAAATTATAAATAGTAAATGCATACAAAACACCAAACCTACATACAATATATTAATACTTACAGTCAAAGAATTTGAAATTTCAACAACAAACACCTGGTAACTAAATATATACATATATATATATATATATATATATATATATATATATATATATATGTATGTATATGTGTGTGTGTGCATATATGTATATATATATATATGTATATATATATATATATATATATGGTATAGTGTAGTGGTTAAGGGCACTGAGATGGAGACCTGGGTTTGAATCCTATCAGCCCCCACTTGCATACTGTGTAACCCTGAGCAAGTCACTTAACTTCCTTGGGCTTCCAGGTTGCACCTGGAAACAAACTCTAGCTTAATGTGCCTTTCCTGGTTAAAAAAAAAAATACACACATATGTATATATATATATATATATATATATATATATTATCTTGCAGATTGTGGGAATGGAATCCATGGTTTATGTAAATCTTTGGATTACTAATCTGGTAAAAACATTCCACTTTTTAAATTTCAGAATTTTGCTACCGACAGAATTTCATGGAATTGGGTGGAATTTTCCAAAATTCTATGGAATTCTGTTCCATCAGGATTTGAAAATTCTGCACAGAACTACAGTAGAAGGAATAAGCACATGGAGCATATGGCCTGAAAGGTACAAAGATTCCATTTGCACGCAAATGTTCACTGCAGTAAAGACTGGAGCAACTGGAATTCAGACTGGGTGAGGGGAGATGTGGGGGAATGTGTTTCATTGATAACACTGATTTTTTTATTTGCTGTTGGTCGGAGCCCCTTATTAATGATATGTTTTACAGGGCCAAGACATATTCGTTCTCTCCACTCCGGTCTGATCCTTGTTATCAGAAACTAATAAGAGACCCTTTCTTGTCCCAGAGGGTGGTGAACACATTCCAACCCATGGAGACAGCGGACATGGAGACAACATAGCTTTAGAGGCAAGCCAGAACAAGTGTCTGCTTACCAAGGGAATCACTGGATATCCTGGGTAGTAGGGTGGGGTGGTGGGGTAATCAATCCCTATAAACTGCTTCGTATTTTCATAGAATACATACTCATCCTTGCTTATGAGGCAGAAGGGTGTACATGATGAACTCAGAGTCCCTTGCAACATGAACTTACTGAGTTCCCAAGATTAGAACATATGTAATTTACTATCAGCATTGTCATTTAAAGGGGAACTGTCATCAGCAGGGTTTTTTAATGTCTCAAAGTCCATAAAAAGCTAATTTGAGTGAGCCATTGTGTTTATGTGTGAGTCTTTGCAATCCAGAGTTATTCATATGTAACTCAGCCTGTAATTAAGGGCTGGGGGCAGCCATATGTTTTAGGCTCCTGACAGGAAACAATATCACAGAGGAACTTGGCCCTCCATTTACTGTAGGTCAAAAAGGATGAATTAGTGAGGAAGGAGGAGAGTTGAGAGACTGCCAGGCGTTCCTGGAGTTTAGCAAGAGTAGGAAGGACAGAGACAGGGTGATAATTACCAGAAGCGGATGGATCACCTCCCCTACGGAGAGGCAGGACAACAACATGTTTCCAAGAGGAAGGAACCTGATAAAATGAAAAGGAGAGGTTTAACATTAGAGAGATAGGATAAGCAATAGCAGGAGCAGAGAGGTAGAGTAGTTTAGGATCCAGACCATCAGGAGAGAACCCTTTTGAGGGGTTAAGGGAGAGGAGAGCACACAAGGCTTCATCAGAGGAAATGATAGAGAATGAGAAAAGGGAGGAGGCAGACAAGGGAAGTAGTGAGGGGCTCGAATGAGGAACTGATAGTGAGGGGAGGGTGCATAGGAGAGATGAGGTGCAAGAGGTGTAATAGGTGTTGAATTCACTGGCCACCAGGTGAGGGTCAGATACCAATGAGTTATTAATTTTAAGAACTGAGGGGGGAAGTTTCAACCCAATCTCTTTTCTTCCCTCGATCTCTAAGGCCCTGGAGCGCATCGTGGCTGTCCAACTCATAGGGTATCTGGATAACTACCAACTCCAATGTCCCCAACAGCATGGGTTCAGGTGTGGGCATAGTACCATCACTGCACTCCTGGAGTTTACAGGCTTTATCAATAACTCTATGGAACAAGGACTTTTGGTGGGGGCAACTTTCATAGACCTTACCAAGGTCTTTGATGCTGTCAACCATGATTTCCTCATCAGACAACTCTCTTCCATTGGTCTTTCCTCTGACATTTCAAGCTGGTTCTCCAGCTACTTAAGCAGCCGAAAATAGTAGGTAAAAATTGGTAATGCCCTTTCCGATAGTAGGCCTGTATGCTCTGGAGTCCCGCAGGAATCTGTCTTGGGTCCACTGCTTTTTAGCATCTTCCTCAATTCACTACCAGGAGCTTGCTGCGATCACATACTTCTATATGCTGATGATGCTGTACCTTTTACCAGCAACATGGACCCTCACCTTCTCCAGGACCAACTTCAGCAATCCATTACATCTGCAGAGAAGTGGTTTTGGGATTATAAGCGCATCCTTAATTACAACAAGACTAAGACAATGTTGTTTTTGACCTCCCAAAGCAGACACAAAACCTTCCCACTTACCATCATTAATGACACTGGCTCCCCTCTTGAACTGATTCACCATTTCAAGTACCTGGGTATAACTATTGCCTCTACCCTGTCTTTCACCCAGCACATCTACCGAACAGCCGAAGCTATTAACCAGCGTTTCGGAGTTCTATACAGGAACAAACATAATCCCACTCCAGAAACACTGAACATGGCCATCCACAGTTCTGTGGTCTCTCTCGTGGACTATGGTTTTGTCATTTACAGTGCAGCTACAGACACTGCCCTCTGATGTCTCAAAATGGCCTTAAATAAAGAATGACACCTTCTTACTGGTGCTACATGCTTGACACACGCTTGTGATCTTTATGCCCAGGTTAGCTGGTTACAACTTGACAGCAGGCTCAAATACCAATCGTGCCTGCTTGCAAAAAATAGTCACCTTGGGACTGCTACCCCCTTGCATAATGGCCCTTCTTTCCCCCTGCATGTAACCCATGCACTACCAGAAGCTCTGGCAAACAGGCTTTCAGAATCCCATGGTGCCGCACCGCCTTTGGACAATATGCATTTGCATACAGAGCTCTGCAGTGGTACAACTCCCTGCCTCCTGACATAACCAATGCTACTTTGCTGGGCTCCTTTAAGAAAAAGCTCCATCAGCATCTAATCTCACTGGCAACCCGTGACTGCTGCCACTAATTTGCCTTTACCTTGCTCCTACCATTTGCAATCTCTGCGATCTCTATTGGTTAGTAAAATGTTATGCTTCATGTCCATTTCTTGGGCCCCCGGTCAAGTTAACACTTTCATGGGCTTTCTACCCCTGCCTAAATTATTTATTTTCCCCTCCTACCTCCCTCCACCTCTTCTTCCCTTTTTTGTCCCTCCGTCATTCCATACCTCTTTCCTCCCTACCACCTTAATTACATCATCATCACCCCACTACCTACACCACCTCTTTCTCCCTTCTCTCCTCCACCCCTACTTCCCCCAACCCTCCTTCCCCTTTATTCCACTTTGACTACATAGCTATTCTTCCCTTTTCCTCCTATCTATCCCCATCCTACCCCCTGTCTCTGCTTGCCTTCTTCCTCCCCGCACTTTCCTCCTCCCTCCTCTGTCCCTCTCTACTGGCATAAGTCCTTCCTTCTTTCTTTGACTCAGGCACAGTCCAGTTATCTGCCTATGTTGTTAGTTGTACAATTCTCCCTTTTAAACAAGCATTCTCATATTATGTTACTATTACCTAGTGAAACGTTAGCCTTTGTTTTGACTCTGTACCCTGTACGTGCTTAAATTGTGTAACTATTGTTAGAATTTATGCCTGGATACAGTTTTCAGTTTCTTGCTGTAGCTGTATCTGTGAAAGATATCTGTATTCTTGTTTGTTTCATTCTTGACGTAGAACCTATGAAAGAGCTTTCTGCTCAAAGGTGTCAATCCAAGATCTCAATAAATAAATAAATAGAACAGAGTTTTGTTGACTTTAAATGGACCCATCAGCAAAGTGGTAATAATCACGCAATATTACTGTAAACAAAGAACCTGAGGGATATGACAAAAAGCACATTGGCTATAAAGAAAAGTGTTAAAGAAGCACACAGTTATTTATACTCCTAATGCTAAGCACTCTGGGTAATATATGCAAATTGCCACAGAGGAATTGATGCCGGCTATGCTTTAACTGAGACATTATGGGGCCAAAAGGCCTCACAAATAGTGCCACCCTGACAGACTAGTGGCAGCACGTTGGGCTGCATGCAGGTGACCCGAGTTTATGTCAGCTCTGACTTTTGTTTGCTGGTCCCGCTGTCCTCCCTGGGCTAAGTACCATTTCAGAGGACTGTAGTTAGCCCCAGAGAAAAGCAGAATTGGAAAACATCTGTGATCAGAGATTATAAATTCTCTAACATGCACTGCAGGCTGTTGAATCTCCCACTGCTGCCTATTCCTCTGATGTCAGCTACAGGGAATTCTGGGATTTTTAGTAACAGATGTCAACCTACAAGTAAGCAAAATTTGTCTGATACAGTCTACTATACTACAGTAAAAAGAAAGTAAACCAAAATGTTATTAGTCACAAAGTGCACACTGGGACCAGCCCCACACTTGAGTGTGGGGCCTTTTGTGGTGGCTGTTCCCCTTTAAGAGCCCTATGTAATACCCACTGAGCTGACCAAAAGGACAGTAAAGATGAAACAGTAGCAAATTGGAACGACATACAATTTCCTCTTTAAAAACTAAGTGCACAATGCAGTGTACAGCAACCTATCCATGTGGGAGAGAGTGCTTCTGAAGGGTAAAAACAACTAGCACAGTGGTATGAAATGAAGTCTAATTTTTTTTTTTTTTTGTTAATGAGAGAAAGAAAGAAAGAAATGTTTAGGCTCTGGGGAAGGAAGGAAGGAGAGAGAAATGTTTTGGGTTCTGGACCGTCAGGTACAGATAAGTATTAACAAGAGCAAGCAGTTCAGTGCACTCAAAAGGCAAGCTTGGCTGACCCGGTGGCACTGAGGGCTTAGGCGCTGGTCGCTTTACCTCGCGCAACACTGGTGACCCATGTTTGGGAAGGAGCATGGGCTGCTGGGGGTCGGCAGGGGCGGAGAAGGATTGAGCATCCAATGGACTGCTTTCCTTCTCCGGGGTCCAGCTGTTGGTGCCTATCAGCTCCCTAGCAGAAGCTGGGGGACACAGCTGCCACACTGAAGACAAGGGGAGGAGCTTGGAGGGAGTGTATGCAGACACGTGCGTGCTCCACTCTGCAGGCTTCATTGCATGCCTGGACTCCTAGGGGAGTAATGTGAAAATCCTTGCCGCAGCAGAATGGTGGAGGGCACCTCACAGGCTCTGCTCCCGGCCAGCCATGGCACTGGTCCCTTGAATCTGGTTCCCGGTGGGGGATGGGGAACCCTGCCAGCCCGCCAGGGTGGGTAAGCCCTGGGGCTGGGTCAGTGCTGGATGGTGGATGTCGGGGGGATGGGGCTGGGTGTGCCCTCCGGATGTGAGCTGGCAGAAAGAAAAAGGAATAGCTAAAAAAAAAAAGCAAGTTCAAGCACTTAAAAACTGATGCAAAAGGTATTTAATAGCCAAGGCTATTCATGGTACAACTACAATTACCAGAGCGCAGGCTAGAACTCAGTTTTGGAGTGCTTGAGGTTGCCTTTTTGAGTGCACTGAACTTCTTGTTCTTGTCTGTATTGGAAAGGTATAGCACACCCCTCACAGTTGCACCACAGAGTGTTTTGTGCAGAGTACTGCCCCCATGGTGTTGTGGAATAGATAACTATCAGAACTTATATAGATTAGAAGAACATTTCAGAACCTATTGCAGTGCCCTAGTCTCACCCTAGTCCCTTGTTGGAACCCCAGCCATGGGCTCACTGTATGATCTTGAGCAAGTCTCTCTCTTTCTGTTCTCCCAGAAATGACGGTGAGTAGAAGACCCCCCCCCCCTTTCGTAAATGAGATGCATCTCAACTGGGCTGTCCTGGGTAACAAAAAAAATTGAAAAATGAAAATAGCACAAGTACTCTTGGATAACTGAAGCTGCTGTTTTGTTCCCCATCAGTACCCCTGTCCCCACTAGGCCATCTTCATGTCTCTGATGTGGCACACAACAGTCTAAGGGTGGGCTGGCAGCCAGCAGAGGAAGCTACAAGCTATATGGTTCTCTATGCACCTATCTCAGAAGGAGAGGAGGAAGAAGACGGTAAAGAGGTGAGAGGGATATGGGATAGGAGGAATGACTGAGTTGTGGGTAGACCAGCCATTAAAACAGGCCAAGTCAGAGCTGAGCCAGAAGTCAGACTTGGCTAATCTGATATGTGAATCAGGTCAGATAATCAATTACATGATGCTATTTTTCAAATTTTACCATTAAGTTCAAATGCAATTGTAAGCCTATCTGGCTTTAAATGTGAATCATTTCCTGATTTGATTTTTTTTAAGTTTGTGTGGCCTGCTCATCCCATCTGGACTGGCAATGTGAGCGACAGGCTGTCTCTGTAATTAGTTTGTATGACACAGTGTTATTAAGCAATAAGGCATGACCAGGGGTTATGTTAATGGTCTGTTAAGCACCGTCTATGGGTGTAATTTTGCATGAGGTGTAGCCAAGAGCCACATGCCCCTAGAGGGTGATTTACTGACCATTAACATAGCCCGAGAGTGCCTTATTGCTATTATAATAAAAAAAGAGTTTAAAACAGTGTTAAACATTGTTCAACATACTATTAGGTGTGAATGTATGTTAATAAAATAGAGAATAAAGCATGGATCTGGGTGTGTAATGAGAATTTACACATAGTTGAGGGGTTTATGCATAGCATCTAACCCTGAGGGTGTGTGTAAATTCGAGTTTACACACACCCAGAACCATACTTTATTTTATTTAATTGCCAGGATGTCCTTTTTCCCCACAGCAACTATATAAAATGAAATAAGACGTTCTTGTGCGACCGAGGCAGTCTGCTTAGTTAGGTTCTACATTTGTCGGCCGTCATGTTTATTTTTTTTTATTTCATTTTGAGGGTATTTCCTCATTTTGATTCATTTCACTGCCAGCACTTACCAAGAGTTAAGAGTAGCGGCCAGAGGGGGAAAGATGAGGCGGACAGTGGCTGGGAGAAAGAGTGTCAGAGGTGAGGGCGCCTGCGCAGTGCGAGGGAAACCGGGGGTGTGTTCGCCGTTATAAACGCTCCTTTATAACAACGAATTATACCACGGTTTCCCAAAGGGAAAAAGGACATGCCGGTTATTATAGATTAACATAAACCTGATGTAATGCTTACAGCCACTCAAAAGCTTTATTTCTCAGACCCTTTTTGTAATATTATTGTATACATTGTATGACAAATTGTTAGATGATTTATTGTCCTTGTTCTGTCTCCCTTTTATTGTTGTGACACCCCCAGGAAGATGCACCTGGAAACAAGGTTCTGCTGAGTATACCTTTCCTGGACGAAACTTTACATACATACCTATGTAACCCCAGTCTGCCATGAACAGGCGAGATTATTCTGGGGCCATGGTGTAGTGGTAAAATGGGTATCACTTAAGTCTTGTAGGGGAGGGTGAATCACTGTGTATTAGGGGGCCTCCTGAGGCATTAGTATTTATAGTTAATTTTCATCTTCTCTCTCACCCATGTCCTCTCTCTCTCTCTCTCTCTCTCTCTCTCTCTCTGGAAACTTCAGGGGACCTGCCTCTGCCTCTGGCAGAATGATGGAAACAGTGACACATTTCGGTGAAGCAACCTTGCTACCTCAGCATTTATTGACAACGTGGCATAGAACCCTTTAGTTCAGGCCTGGAAATTAGATGGTACACCAACGCAATGCGATCAGTCACCAAGATGAGTCTATGCAAAGTTGGCAATTACTGTTGTGACAGCTTGGGATGAGGACAGGCTTTCTAGATCATATAAAAACACCCCTCACACAGGCGTATTACTGATATTCAAAGTGTCCATATGTGAACTAGTGTTCACACTTCCCATGTCGATTAGTGCTTGTTCTGCCTGTTGAAAGGCTGATGGTAAATGAGGATGTCACAGAGTCTGAACATCGGCTACATTTCAACTCACTTCAGAGAGTTGGCTCTGTGAGAAATTGCTCCAGACAAGCCACTCCATCGACAAAGTCTTCCATGAGAAATTTGTTCCTAGGTAGTTCGCTCCCATGGTATAAAATAATACTAGGTTGATAGGACTAGCAGAAGGTGCACGGCCCATGTGGCAAGTCCCCCGCACAAGCGGGCATTAATATTCTTTTCTATCTAATAGGTGTTTATCCAACCTTCTCTTGAAGGTCTGAAAGTTCTCTGCCTCAACTACATTACTAGGGAGGCTATTCCAGACAGGAATAATCCTCTGAGTAAAGAATGCCCTTCTCAATTTAGTTCTTGGTTATGTAAGATTAATTTGCCTTTTATGGCTTCTTAACCCAGCAACTTTACACCCTGTTGTCAGACCCAGACTTTGTAATAGTTCCGTGTCCCTTGAGATCCTGAACATGTGCAGAAGATCTCTTCTTATACGCCTAACCTCCAATGAGTAGAGACCCAGGATCTCAAGTTTCTTCTCATATGTTTCACCTGCTAATCCTTCCACCATCTTGGTCATTCTACGCTGCACTCTTTCAATCCCATCAATGTCTCTTCTCAAGTCTAGACTCCAAAAAAGTAGTGCAGTAGTCCAAGTATGGCCTAACAAATGTGCGATATAACTGCATAATACAGGGTCTGTCTTTTGTAGCAAATGCTTTTCTTATGCACCCAATTATTCTATTAGATTTGTTTATAGTTTCCTTACAGTGAAAACTGAAGGTCAGATCGTCACTAACATGTACCCCACAGTCTCTTTCCCTAGTAGTGTTCCATAGGCTGCATCCATTCAGACTATATTGATGCCTGGTATTATCATTATTATTATAAAAACTCCAGGTGGGTGCCGTTTCACCCACTGAAGGACCCAATATGGCCAAGGCCAGTAAAAGTAACAGTTTTCTGTAAATCTTGTGTAACTCGATTTCGATATATCGAGGGAACAAACTGTAGGGGAACAAATGTGTCAGGGAGGCAATTGTCAATGGAGTGAGTTGCATGGCATGAACTGTCAGGTAGAGAACTGTCCAGAGTGTATTGACATGTCCCCCTGAACACCAGCATCCCTCCCGGTGGCAAATGTCACAAATTTATTCACACAAACACGAACCTGTGGCGTTTTCCATCAAGGCTTGCATAGTTTAAAAAGTGTTATGATTTGCTCCTTGTTTAACGATGCTTTATGTATAACCCTTTCTCATTATGCATAACTGACCTTGTATAATGTTTGCTGTTATTATAGATGATTGTTAATTTTCCTACTCTCCCTGTTCCCTCTACCTGTAGGCTATACCTGGTATTGAGCTTCCGCTCAGTGTGTCTTTCCCAGTCACCAGACTTCTTAATAAAAACACATTAAATAGTCAAATATAAATGACAAGAAAAATCCTGTTATTGACTCGTGGAATAAAATGAGGTATCTTGGCAAATAGCTGCATTTTCAGCATTCATATTATAGAACCTTGGGATCTTGACACCAGACACTTAATCAATGGATTTGATGCCTTCCACACTTGAGGGCTAGGCATGCAGGAGATCCCTAGCTGGATGCCTGGCTGGAATGGAGATGTCCACCATCATGATCAGACATATCATAACAGGTTGGCCAGTGTGGCAAAGAAAGTGAACCCAGTTTCTCTCCCCACCCCGAGAGCTGCGCCAAATTTCTATTATTAGATTCCAGAGATACTGCAGATCACAACTGGGTGAGGACCACTCCCCGGGGTGGTGGTTCCCTGAGAGGACTCCCCTGCCTCTCACTCCAACTCTCAAACCTCTAACTGCAGAGAACTGAATATCTGGAATCCTGTGACTCTCATAAACACTTTCCTCTCATCTATCACTTCTTCTGTTGATGGATAAATGTGGTCAAGAAGTAAAACCCAGCCTTAAGATGACTCCCCATCATAAAGTGGAGTACAGAAAAATAAATAAATAAATAGTTAAACAAGTAAATAAATGAATGAATGAATGTTGGAATAAAAACTAAACAGATAATACATAAAATAATGAAGAAGTAAAGGAATGAATGAATGCACAAGTAAAACAAATGAACAAATGAATAATATTTTTTAGTAGTCAAATATAATAACCATAGCTATTTTTTATTGTAAATGGTATAAGAAAATAAGATGTTCCTTTCTGGGTAATTTGGAGTGTAACAGGTAAGGAAAAGGCCTTTGGGGTTTGAGTGATCTAAATGTATTTACTGCTTAACATTTTTGTAAAGTACTATAATGACAAAAATATTGCAGACAACACCGGCAACAGGAAATTGTCTGGGAACCTAAGTACTAATGCCACATGGGGTCCCCAATACACAGACATTCAGACTTCCTTACAAGATAGACGTGATTCCCATTTTACCACTACACCTAGGCCTCAGAATAGCCTCACCTGTCCACAGCAGACTGGGGTTAGGTAAGTATATACTTAAAGTTTTGTCTAGGAAAGGTATACTCAGTAGAATCTTGTTTCCAGGTGCATCTTCTCGGGGGTGGAGGTCTCACAGAAATACAAGGGAGTGATAAAAAGGTTATGCAGTATGTCATACAACAATACAATAACAACAAGCATATATGCAATAAATAATATAACAATATGTCATACATGAGGTGTCAGCATGGTTTATGACAATTTACCTGTTGGCGCTACAGACGACATCATAAATTGAGATTTTCCTGACCTTTTTTCCTGATTGTGACACTTAAGTAGTTTTTTTTCTAAGATTATTAAATAGATTTAATAGATTTTAAACAGCAAAATTACAAAATGGTCATGTGGCCATCCAGCTCCACAGAATGCTGTCTGGTCATGTCAAATATCCTGACTGCACGTGACCTGAATCAGCCAAATAAATGACTCTCTCAAACAGATCGGTTCCAAAATTACCATTCTAATAATGCTGTTTGTTTCTCCCATGCTTGTGTGTTTAGGTGATCGTGCCTGGGGAGTACACAAATATTGCAATTGATGGACTGTCCCCCAGCACGGAATACGCTGTGACCATTTATGCTCTGTATGGAGAGGAAGCCAGTGATCCTGTGGCTGTCCAAACAACAACATGTACGCTTCTGACATTTCCTTAAAATAATGATAAGAACTGTTGGCTAGGAATCAAGCATTTAATACACTTGGCGGTGGCGTACCAAAGAAGCAGTTGGCAAGGAGAGGAGTATGCAGGTTCCATTTAAGGATACTGAAAGAGTAGTGTGTGTAGGCTTCATAAAGGATGCAAGGAGAGACATGTAGAAATACAACATAGATATTGTCAGCAGATAAGGACCATCAGGCCCATCCAGTCTGCTAACTTTTCCTACCTTAATTGGCAGCCGATGTCCCTATCTGGTCATTGACTTAGCCAATCTATAAAGGATGCAAGTAGAGCAATGTTCAACATCTATTAAACTTTAATAAATGTTGAGCACCGCTCTACTTGCATCTTTTATTAATTAGAGGATGCAGGAAAAGCAGCGTGCAGGGTCCATAAAAGGATACTGGGAAGAGCTGTGTTTAGGACTGATGAAGAATACAAAGAGAGAAGTTGTCTAGGGCACATAAAGGGTGCAAGGAGAGCAGTGTGCAGGATCCATTGAAGTATGCAGGGAAAGCAGTGTGTGGGATCCATAAAGGATGCAAAGAGAGCAGTGTGAAGGATCCATAAAGGATGCAGGGAGAGCAGTGTGTAGGATCCATAAAGGATGCCAGGAGAGCAGTGTGCAGGATCCATAAAGGATGCAAGGAGAGCAGTGTGTAGGATCCATAAAGGATGCAGGGAGAGCAGTGTGTAGGATCCATAAAGGATGCCAGGAGAGCAGTGTGCAGGATCCATAAAGGATGCAAGGAGAGCAGTGTGTAGGATCCATAAAGGATGCAAGGAGAGCAGTGTGTAGGATCCATAAAGGATGCAGGGAGAGCAGTGTGTAGGATCCATAAAGGATGCCAGGAGAGCAGTGTGCAGGATCCATAAAGGATGCAAGGAGAGCAGTGTGCAGGATCCATAAAGGATGCAAGGAGAGCAGTGTGCAGGATCCATTGAAGTATGCAGGGATAGCAGTGTGTAGGATTCATAAAGGATGCAAGGAGAGCAGTGTGTGAGTGCAAAAAGATAATTGTGGCTGTTTTCCTTCATTTGCACTTCACACTTTTCTGGCCGCAACAGTTTTTTAAATTGTTTTGTAAACGCGATGACTGTTTTTCTATTTGCAGTCATCATTTGGGCATCAGAAAGACTTTTGTTCTTGTTAATGAAAGACCCATTGTTTAAATCAGTCAGCTTTCAGTCTCTGTTTTTTTTTAAACTTGCTATGCACATTATTTAAAATGTACATTTTCTGGCTCTGTTTAACTCCTCTCCCTCCCAACTCAATAGTGTGTGTTTGAGTACATGTGGGTATGTGATGCGAGTATGTGTGTAGAAATATGTGTGTGTCTATGTTTGTGAACCACTAAATGGACTGTGTTTTCTCTTTTTTCAATTATTTTCTTTTCAGAACATTTCCGTTTCAAACCAACACCGAATGCTTTCTATTGCACTCACATTGGTTGGGTGCCCATTTTATAAATGCAAAAAGATATGCCAGGGTGTGTGTTTATGTTTGTAAACCGCACTTCCAGGTGGTTGAAAACACCTGGAGAAAGCATCTCATGCCTCACAACGCATCTGGGAATGTGGTTTACACACATAAAGACACAGCCTATCGTACCCTATTGCTTACAAACCACACACATACATGCTTAAAGAGATTTTCCAGATTTCTACAAAAACATTACTCTTAGCATTGGTAGGCATAAAATCCCATAATATTTGCAAATCATTTCAATTTCTGGACATTCAATTCTTTACTACTGAAGATATCTGCCTGTAAACAGGCTTTTTACCTCGTTAGACCTCATATGTTTCCCACTGCATTTCCAGCACTGAAGTCATGCAACTGATCCTGCACACAGTCTCTGTGAAGCGGAGGGCTGGCAGAGGGGGTGGAAACTACACAGCCCTAGGGGATGCATTATTGGCTATTTGTTCTTGCCTCTTCCTGCCCACATTGGTCCACTCCGGGCCTGATTATCTTTCTCTCCTCCAGCCCCCAGCCCTAGGCGTCTCCACGGCGGGCTGGAGGCATCACCACCCCCGGCTGGCAATGTTCCTCTAAGTTTAGTTTTTTTTGGCACATCAACAGAGATAAGGCAGTCCTTGGAGAACTACCATATGCTGCCAATCCATGTGCCCTGTGCAGGCAGGGATCCACTGACAGCCTGGCATGGAGGTCCAATTGGATGCCCATAATCAGCACTGCCCATGCCTGCTGCCCTCTGCCCCACTGCATTTTCCACACCAGCAGAGTGCAGTGGGCAGGGGCTGTTGATGCCATCCATTGTGGACCAGCATCAGGGTATACACAGCCATGACTGCAGTATGCTCAACAGAGATGGGCAAAGTTGATTAATTTTGCAGTGTGAATCGATCCACGAAGTGCGGACTTTTGCTGCAAATGGTGGAATTTGTCTGCGATTTCCACAATTTTGGGGTGATTTCTGCACTTTTGTTTTAAAACATTAATGATTTGGGGTGTATTCAAAGTTGCTGAGGGCAGGGAAAACTTCACGAAACTCTGCAAATGCGAATTTTGGCCAGTTTGCAGCAACTTCGCCGTCGGAGTAAAACTTCACTGCAACTTTAATGCTTAATTCAAGTGTATTCCAACCACCTATTTGGATTGTGATATAAGTAATTTCCATACTGACAGTATGCTAATTACATGGTAATATATACTTTGTCAATAGTGAAAAAAAGCTGGTCTCAAACACCACTCAGATATAAAAAAGTGAAGTGAAACTTCTTCAAGTAACTATTTATTCATGCTTGAAAATAAATTAAAAAGGCAGCACCAAGGTGTACACCCACAGTACCCACTATCTCCTCTACGTTTCAAGCCACACTGGCTCTTTTTCACTATTGAAATCTAACTCTAGGCTGTGGATCCACCTTTTCACCCTGTGCGGTCTTCTTCAAACCTTTAATGTATACTTTGCACTCTGAATCCCATCAAATGTTTTTAAAGAGAGGTCATTTTGGCACTAAATTTTAAAGCCAACTAGATTTATTCTGGGTTGCCACCGCTGTGAACATTTTCGGGTTGGGAAGGTGGGTACATACCACTCACCTGCCATACATTTTGTGTTGCAGCACTCATCTTATCCCCTCGATGCAGAGGTTCCAGATGCAGAAGGTGCTATCCCACATTTTACGCCGTGGTTTCAAAGTAGGAATTCATATTATTAGTTGGGCATCTGATGTCCTAGCAGCAACTTTCATACTTCCATGCCAGCAACCAGGGTTCAGGAATGCAGTTGGGGAGCCAGGGTCATGGCAGCCAGAGCTGAGGAATGCTGCCAAGTACAGTGTGATCCAGCCCAGGGAGGGAGAGATGGCTGGGCTTCATCATAGCAGCAGCCACTCACAGTGGGCCCAGGAGTTGGCTCCCTCAGGAGGGGATGCACTTTTGCACAACTGTGCTGCACTGTGCAAGGCAAAATAGCAGCATGCCCCACCATCAGGGGAGGTAGGAGAGAGAAAATGGGGTGGGCTAAATGCCCACCCCACCAGCATTGTGATGACAGCTGATAGTCTTGAGCCCCATGCTGCAGAGCTGACACTAGAAAATGATGGAGCCAAGACTCTTCAACTAGGGTGCCTGTCGAGCATGTATCAGTATGAGCACCATACCCCCATGGGAATATGGGAAGGGAGTGGGTTGCACCCCAATTTCTGTGGAATGCAGACTGAAATGGAGCCATTTGACATTAGCAAATGACCCTGGAGCTGTTTGAATATCTGGTCTTTGGCTGGCTGATGACCATGTGCCTCATGTTTTTGTAGTACCCTTGAGCCCCCCAAGGAACCTCCGTTTCTCAGAGATCAGCCACAGCAGCGCCAGAGTCAGCTGGGAGCCAGCTTCAGACAAAGTAACAAGGCACCATGTCACCTACATCACAAACAGAGGGAGCAAAACACAAGAGGTGGAGTACACGCATGATGAACAGAGGATGGACAGAGAGATCTAAAACAATGAATAGAAGCTGTTCCAGCGAGGGCGTCATTTGGGGGTTGCTAGGTGTTGCTGTTGGGATACGTATAGTTACAGTTAAAATATGAGACCCCTATAAATGTTCTTACTGCATCCTATTGTGTGAAGGCTAGTAGTTGGGATGGGGTGCTTTCTATTCCCCCCATGAGGCTGGTGTAATGGGTCATTACCACCCCTGATGAAATGAGCCATCCATCACCCCTCTGATTCTAATAAAATGGGCCACTGCCACCCCCAGACTGAGCGCAAGTTCAGAGCTGTGTGGGACACACAACATGTTCACTCTGGTAAAGTTCTGCCTGGAAACCTACAACTTACATTAAAAGATGTGAAATCTTTGGGAAAACATTTTAAATTGGAGACAATTTGCCAAGATTTGAAATTGTACCTGCACCTGCAGAAGCATCAGAAAGATCAGTAAATTTTTTGCTAAACAGATTGGTAAGAAAGAAAATGTGCAGCCATGTTGGTCAGTGGAAAGTGGGAGTCCTACAGACTGATTAAATACATTGAAATGTTTCCCAGTTCAGCAGTTTTTCTGACAAAATTGCTATTTACTCTTGGTGAAAATGGGTTAAAACTAGAAACGTGCAAAATGCAAGATGAAAAAAAAATGTGTCAGTTGTGCTAATTTAGGCAGCTGGAGCTCAGATTACTATGAGAAATAGCTGTAGCCATTATTAAATAGAACTTAATACAAGCTAGAATTGTGCAGAATGCAGAGTTCTGCCAGCACAGTTTGTGCAGAATGGCAATTCCACTTCTGAAATGCTTTTCAGAATTTATTTCTAAGTTCCGTAGAACTCCAAAAAGCATTTCAGTGTAAACCACAGACTACCTTGCTGTGACTTACATAAACTGCAGAATAATTAGAGACATAGGATTTGATGGCAGATAAGGACTGCTTGGCCCAGCCAGTCTGCCGATTTCCCCTGCCTATAGTATCACCATACTACCCTACTTGATCTTCAGCTCTCTCCTCACCCCTTGCTTTCCGTTAAGATTCCCTTATGCCAGTCCTATGCATTCTTGAATCCTACCACTGTTTTTGCCCCCACCATCCCTGTTGGAAGACTGTCCCAGGTTCCACCACTCTTTCTGTAAAGAAGTACTTTCTCAAATCTCTCCTGAATTTGCCACCCTCCAGCTTCACTGCATATTTCCTTTTTCTCATGAATCTTTTTTTTTCTGAAAAATACTTCCCTTCTGTACCTTATTTACCCCTGTGATGCATTTAAAGATCTATATATTATACTCCTCTCCCTTGTCTCTTCCATGGTGTACATATGGAGGTCCTTTAATCTCTCCCCGCAGTGCTTCTGATGGAGACCTTGCACCATTTTAGTTGCCCTCCACTGGACAGCTTCCATTCTATGTCCTTCTAAAGATGTGGTCTCCAGAACTGGATACACTACTCCAGGAGGGGTCTTGCTAGAGAGCTATACAGTGACAACACCACCTTCCTCCTTCTGCTGATGATATCCCCCCATGCACCCCAACATCCCACTGACCCTACCAACTGCCTTGTTGCATTGCCTTGCCACCATAAGATCAACAGATATGATTACTCCCAGGTCGCTTTCCTATTTGGTGACCATCAAAACCTCTTCTCCCATTTTGTACTCTGTCTCTAAGTTTCTGTGCCCTAAGTGCATGATTTTGCAGATTTTTATATTGCTGATGGCCCTCTAGTGGTTATATAAGTGATAATCATGGTTAGGTAAGCTATATGCCTAACAACACAGATTTCCCAACTGTGTTATCACCTCCTGTTTCAAGATTCCATGAAATGGCTGCTGTCTGGAATCTTAAAGGAGATAGGAAATTATTTTTACATAGTTAACTGCCCTTATGTATCATGATATGCTTTGATCAGTTTTTTTTTATACTTGCTGTTTTGTACTTCCTCACTCTGTCTCTGCATCTGCTCCTTTCCTCTGGGTCCCAATGGTGATCCCAGTGGTGCAACAGGGGGGCTCACCCCAGCCACGGATAACCCCCAGGGTGGGGTAGGATAGGATGCCCCAACCCCTCCAGCCAATGTCCAAGTGTCAGGTGGCCCATTTGGCTCCACCGCCGTAACACCGAGGCCCATCTCCCAGAGCAGACATGGTGCTGTTTCTGCTTTTCTGTGGAGATGTGGTTGTGCCATGACATCAAGGCATATGCCAATATCAACCACACTCCTCCCCACTGCTGTGGCTCCAAGCTGCTGTGCCCCCAGCCTCTGTTAGAGGTCTGTCCAGGCACAGGCCTCCCCCCCCACCCTCCCAGGGAGATGAGCAGTCCTGCGGGACATTCAGTCTCCCTTCCCCTCCGGCCCTCCAGTTCCCAGGCTCATTCCTAAACCTGGGTCACTGGCGTCACAAGCAGTAGCACTACCACTGCGCCAGTGGGCTGGCTAGCTTTGACCAGTTTTTGATGAATAAATACTCTAGCTTTGAGGTGCCCTCAGATCTATAAAGAGTTCCACTCTCCTCACCAACCACTGCTTTTTCTTTTCATATTTCTAAGACATTCTATGACATCAATAACACCATTCCATGCTACTCATCTGAATGGCATGGACCGGTGTTATTGATGTCACAGAATGTTCTGGCAGTCTGAAAGGAGAGAGCAGCAACTGCCAAGGAGGCAGGGAGTCAGGTTTGGTACGAAGGCAATAAAATTAGATTATTAATTTAACAAAAAAGGTCAACAACATATCAGAATATTGGGTGGACACTAAAAGGACATCTGGAGGGCATCTAGAGGGATACAAACTGTTTCCTATCACCTTTAATATGGTAGTCACAGTATTGGTTATCGCTGTCTGCTACCAACCCCATGGCTTGTTTTAAAGAGTTTTTAATGTAACTTCACAATCAGGGGCACTGTTAATGAACCTTCCCCACCTTAACTCTCCCAGAGCAACTGGAAACTGTCTTCTCTTCCCAATCTGTTGGTGAGTTAGAAGATTCGTGTGTGGAGCTATGCCTCTGTGTCTCTGTAAAGATTGAGGAAGTGAGAGAGACAAATTGAGGAAAGAATAGAGAGGATTGAGGAATTGAAAGAGACTAAGGAAGGGAATGAAAGAGAGAGAGAGAGAAAGAGAGAGAGAGAGAGTGATTGAGGAAGGGATAGAGAAAGAGTGGGGAAGGGACTGAGAGAGATTGAGGAAGGGATTGAGAGAGTGAGAGATAGAGAAAGAGAGAGAGAGAGAGATTGAGGAAGGAATTGAGAGAGAGAGAGTGAGGAAGGGCTTGAGAGAGAGAGAGAGAGCGTAAAAGAGAGAGACTGAGGAAGGGATAGAGAAAGACTGGGGAAGGGACTGAGAGGAAGATTGAGGAAGGGATTGAGAGAGAGAGAGAGAAAGAGAGAGACTGAGGAAGGGCTAGAGAAAGATTGGGGAAGGGACTGAGAGAGAGAGAGAGATTAAGGAAGGGATTGAGGGAGAGAGAGCTTGAGGAAGGGATTGACAGAGAGAGAGAGTTGGAGGGAGAAAGGAAGGGGAGGGTCAAGAAAGAGAAAGAGAGGGAGGAAAGAAGAATTAGTGCCAGGAAGACCAGGAGCGAAGCAATGAGGGGAAGACAGAGAGGGGCAAAACAGGAATAGAGAGAGAGAGAAAGAGAGGCTGAAGAAGGGATTGAGAGAGAGATTGAGGAAGTGACTGACAGACAGAGAGAGAGAGAGAGAGAGAATGTTTGAGGGGAAAAGGAGGGAGGGATTGAGAGAGAGAGAGAGAGAGAAAGAGAAAGAAAGGAAGAGTGAGTGTAAGGGACACTAGGATTGAATCAATGAGGGAGAGATAGAGAGGGGGCAACAAAAGCAACTGCATGTTTGACCACACAGACTGACTGCTTTTTATGGGAAAGTTCTTTTCTGATTCAAATTTCAGGACTGGCCAATATTTTGTTCTTTTTGCTCTCTCATTCCAGGTGGACGTACATGGTGATGCAACATCGATAATTCTGAGAAACCTCTCCTCTCTTACTAATTATTCAATCAGTGTTCTGTCTGTTTATGATGAAGGTGTTTCCACTGAGGTCACTGGCAATATCACAACACGTAAGTAGTAACGTTACCTTACCAAGTTGGCAGGGAGGTGTTATTTCTTGATATTCCTTTTGCCAATACCACCAGGATTGACTGGAGGGATGGATGAATGAGTCAGTGCAACTCTAACTTGTTCTGGGGAAATTCCCCCTCATAAACAATAGGAAAAAGATGAGGAGAGAAAGAGAGGAAGAGGCAACGAGAGCTAGAGAGAGTGAGAAAGGCAGGGTGAGGGAAGAAGAGAGAGGGAGGTAGAGAGATATAGAGACAGATGAGAGGGATAGGATGAAGAAGGGAAAGAAAAAAGGGAGAGTGGAATGAATAGCAAAGAAAGGAAGAGACAAAATAGGGGAGAGAGGGAAGAAAGAATCAGACCACATTTTATTCTTTGTTGACTTCCCCAGTGTCTCTATCATTACCAGGTACATAACAAACAAAACCAGCACAAGAAGTTGTATACAGTACAATTCCACCCCCAGTAATCATGTCTCATTCAGGAACACAGCAAACAGAATTAGTACAAGATTTATACACAGCCAACTCCCCTAGTATCCCAACAAGGTACATAGCAGAGTTAGTAAAAGGAGATTTCTTGGTTACCAATTTTCAGTAAATAGATAATTTTCTACACAGCTGACTCCCTCACTATCCCTATCCTAAATATCCTAACCTGGAGCAAAACAGAACTGATACAAGGTGATTTCTGCATAGCTCACTCCCCCAGTATCTCTATCCAAACCAAGTAGACAACAAAGACACCACAAAGAGATTTCTACACTCTTGTCTTCCCTAAAGTGTACCTACAGAAATCACTTGCCAAATAAATTTCCTTTAAAAAACATGCGAGGTCTCACTTTTATGACAAAATGCTGTGCAGCTGTAATTGATCTGAACTTGTCTCATTATCACATTATTTAATAGTCTTGTACACCACTGCTCAGTCAAAGCTTATATGCTGACTGTTGTCGACCACTGCTTGTGTTTTTTAGTATTGGATTGTGTATTGTGTTCTATGACATGGACACCTTTGACAAAGGGCTCTGAGCTCAAAGGTCTTCTTAATATGAATACAATGAAAAATGGGAACATGAAATAAAACAAAACATATTTTAGGATGAAGTATCCATGCACTTCATCTTTAAACTCCTACTCTGTTGAATCATTAGTTACTTAAAATAATTTTCTAAGACTCTGGCACTACTTACATATTATGATAGTGCATGTCAGTGATTGTCTCACTGTAGCAGTTTCATAATTTTCTGTGAAGCCAGGGTGGAGTGTGAAGGGATCATATTTTGGCCCCAACAAAGTGACCAGTCTATCCCTTCCACTTCTCTATAGTAGTAGTCTGACCCCACACTCAGGCATGTAATGAGATGTGGCCAGGAACAACGTGGGGGCATGTCCCACTGAAGTTAATGGGATTACTATTTGATTACTTTTTAATGCCTATCAATGGCTACAATGACTTTAATCTAGGCTACTGCTCAACTAAGAATGCCCTTCTTAGTTGAGCGGCAGCCTTGACTAAACTTACTGTGGTCATTAATAAGCTTTAATAAGCATGAAAAAGTAATCAAATATTACCCCCATTGACTTCAATGGAGTGCACCCCTGTCGCTGTTCCTGAGCACATGTCATTACATACCGCATCATGAGGACAGATCGCAGCTGTAGGAAAATGGAAGGGGTCAGCTGGTCACCTCGCTGGGGCCAAAATATGATCCCTTCCCACCTCGTCCCAGCTTTACTGAAGATTATGAAAGTGTTACAGTGAAACAACTGCTTACATGCACTATCATAATACGTAAGTAGTGCCACAATCTAGGAATCTTACAAAAACACTCGAACAGCTTCTGGTAAAATCTGTTTCACCATGGTGGCATGACCAAGAAAATGCTGGCTCATTTGGCTGTGCCATTACGGATGCACAGTAACTAATTACAGTGACAGTGTACATTGCAGCATGCCACTAGACACAAAGAGTCATGCGTTTTGTTTTGTGTTTTTTCTTCATAGTTTCTCCCCAGGGCTCCATTCGACTGGGACATCTTGACTGACCCCCCAGCCCCGACACTCGACATCAGGCCACCTCCTTGATTCTCCCATGGATGACCTCCCATGGTGGGGTGATGAGCAGCTCCCTTCCCTAGCTCGACTCACCGAGACATGATCCAGATGAGGAGGTGCCATTCAGGTTGGGCCGCAGGGGTCGGAAACTCATGCTGCCCGATCGGAGCCACTTTTTCCGTTTTCCATCCCCCCTGGAGTGAGGCATGCAATGACACCAATGGAAGGTGCGTGCACGTGTCTGCACACTCTCCCTCCAGGCGTCCACCCCAACTCCACCCCTTCCCTTCAGTGTCAGTGCGCTGTCCTCCAGCCACCGCTAGAGGCCAGACAAGAACTGACCACTGTCTTCCCCCCTCCCTAGAAAAGGAGAGCAGTCCCTCAGATGCTTGATCCTTCTCCTTTCCTGCCAACCCCTGGCGGCCCGTGCTCATTTCAGCGTGGTGTGAGGTGTGGCATCCAGTGCCTCAACCCTTAGCGCCACTGGGCCGGCTGAAAGAGTCATGTGTTTTAAACTCTGCTGCATTATAAGTCCATTAGAGCTGTACCAAACTGCCGTTTCTCCACCACCAAAGTCTGCTAAGTGTGGGAAATGTCTCAAGAGCTTACATATTTCATGAAGTTTTTTTAAGGGTGAAGATTTGGCTTATAAAATTTGGAAAACTTCTTCGAGGAGACTTAAAACCTGTGATCTGAAGTTTTCTTCTCCAAAATGCAGCCAGTTTGACATCGCACCTGCCCTGGTAGGTAACTACCTGGCAATTGGGCTGGCAGTATAGCCTAGAGTTTAGAGTAGTGAGCTGAGAATGAGCTTGGTACATCCAGCAGACCTGGGTTTGATTCCCATAATCTCCACTTGCATAATGTGTGACTCTGATCAAGTCTCTTAACCTCCCCAGTGTTCACAGGTCACCCCTGAAAACAGGCACTTGTGCCTAGAGGACTTTACCTAATTACCAAATAATAATAACAACAACAAAAATCAACCCAGGGAAATCCTAAGGGTTGGGCAGGATAACCTCCAGGATCACACTTGCATTAAAAGAATAATTAGCTGCGCCACTTGCAGTAATGTCTCAGACGTGTGTTTAGACAGGTCAGGCTTGCTGCTGGAGGGCTAGAAGGAGGCCTACGTGACCCCAGACTTGAAGAAGAGGGCGAGGTCAGAACTCAGCATTTCCAGGCCAGTTAGCCTGACATCAGTGCTGTGCAAGGTCCAGTAGACAGTATCAAGAACAGAATAACTGAGCACTTGCTTGAAGCCAAGATTCTGACCCTCACTTAGGATGGATTTTGTTATTTCTTGATTTGAAAATTGGTGACTCGGAAAGGTACATTGAGCCGAGGCTCATTTCAAGGTACAGCCTGGGGTAAAGGGAACAGGAGATACAATACAAATCACATGGTCAAGCCGTCCCGGTGTTGCGGAGGGCTGAGGCATTGAATGCCTTACCTCCTGCCATGCTGGCAACCCATGTTCGGGAACGAGCATGTGTTGCTGGGGGTTGATGGGGTGGAAGGGGATCAATCATTCCAGGAAGTGCTCTCCTGTCCTGGGGGAGGCGGCGGCCAGGTGACTCAGCCTTTGATTGCCACAGGGCGGAGGCCCCGTGGTACTGCAGGCACGAGTGACTCGAAGGGAGGTGCTACAATCCCGGAGAGCATTTGCACCTCCACACGCATCTCTTGATGTGTTGTCATGGCAGGGGCAATTGGGAGAAAACAGAAAAAGGGACCCAATGGCAGACCATCATTTCGCACACCTCTCTGGGCCCACACCACCACCCAAATGCCTGGAGTGACTCTGGATTGGGACTGTGGGGGAGTATGGCCTCCCTCAGCCTAGCCACAGGGGGAAATCTGTGGGGGACTGGTTGTAGGTTGGTCTGGGGGAGGTGTGTGCTGGCTGGGGGGGAGGTTGGGATGGAAGTGGGGTCACTGGCGGGTTAAAAAGCTTGATAAAAAAAATTACACAGTTACATTACTTAGTACAAAATCTAGTGCAGTCAAGGTACAATAATGAACACAAATGCATGTGCAAAACAAAGCAGCAAGGCACAGTGAGTGGCAAAAAAGGAACAACACAGAGACCTGCACAGAGGAAGGATGGCAGTGCAGAGGTTGAGAGTTCTGGAGCATGGATAAAGTCTAGGGGAGAACACTGAAGGAGGCCCCACACATGGATGGTGAGGGCTTCAAGCAGGGAAAGTAACAGGGAGAGGGGTGGCAGGTACAGATGGGGGAGGGGACGAGTGTCAGCCGGTACCTGAGGGAGCCGAGGGAGGTGGAGGTGGAGGGGGGAGGGGAGAAGGTTCCAGAGTGTGGTAAGGCAATAAGAAAAGCTGATTGCCCAGCAGAGGAGAAAGGATGTGAAAAGGAGAAAGTGCGATAATCCCTGGAGTGGAGGGAGCATGGGGGTGATGGGAGAGAAGGGAGGGAAAGGTATGAAGGAAGGGACACAACCCAGTATTTTGATATGCAGGTGGCAAAGTGGGACTGGTGACGTGAGGGTAGGGGTAGGATGGATAGGGAGGAGTTGAGTGCGTAGTGGTGAGTACAAGGGGGCAGATCATGCCAGTCCAACCTCATGACATTCTTCAAGGGGGTGACCAGGGAGGTAGACAGGGGCACGGCTGTGGATGTAGTCTATCTGGACTTCAGCAAGGCCTTTGATACCGTGGTTCATGACAAACCTCTAGGAATAGTAAACCAGTGCACTATACATGAGGTGGATTGCAAACGGGCTTGGGGGCAGAAAACAAAGGCAGAAAGCAGAGGCTGGTGGTGGACAGACCCTACTTTAAGGGGAGAGGATTACTACAGAGGTGTTCCACAGGGATTAATATTGGTGTCACTGCTCCTCTTCATCAGTGATCTGGAGACTGGAGTCTCCAGTGGGTGGCTTAAGTTCATAGAGGATACTAAGCTGGCCAGGATGGTGGACTCTCTTGAAGATGGGGACAGATTTCAGGAGGACCTAAACACCTGGCCTACTGGCCTTAGATCTGGAGCCTCTGATGCAGTGTAGTAGTCAAATACAGGTGCAACTGCACACATGGGGAGGAAAAGCAGAGGTAGCACTTACATACTGCGTGGTTCCTCATTCCGCAGTTGAGGAGGAAAAGGACCTAGTGGTGATAATACATAGGGATGAAGTGGAACAAGAAGTACATGGCTGCTATCAAGACAGTCATGAGAATACTGCAGTGTACCAAAGGGGGATTACCTGCAGAGCAGGGGAAGCAATCCTGCCACTTTACCAGACCCTGGTCACACACCACCTGGAATTCTGGGTGCAGTTCTGTTCTCCTCAATGTAAGATGAATGGCCAGCCCAGTGGCATAGAGGGCTGAGGTGCAGGTGCCCTACCTGCTGCCATGCTGGTGACCTGGGTTCGGGAATGTACTCAGGTCACCGGAGGTCAGCCAGGAGAGGAGGATCAAGCATCCATAGCACTGCTCTCCTCCTCTTAGTGGAAGGGATGTGGTCCAGGCACAAGCCTGACCTCTAGTGGAGGCCAGAGACAAGACAACCATGGACCACAAGCTGAGAAATGGAGGAGTGGCAGCCAGTAACATTCTATGCACAGGAGCATGCACGGGGGTCATATGGACAGTATTGCATGTCTGCTTCTCCTGGGCTGGAAATAGAGGAGAAAGTGGCCATGAAGCAGTGCAGAATGGTAGACCAACCCCTCACAGGCTCTGCACCGGCTACAGATCCCTCTCCCTGAACCAGATCCATTGATGGTGAGTGGAAGCCACTGACCCTGCTATGGAGGAAGTACCAGCATTGGAAGGTAAGCCCCTGGAACACCAGTCAATGGAGCTGGGGAAGGGGTTGTGTCAGAGGGAAATCCTGCACTGGTTGGGAGGACAAAAGAGATAACGTAAAAAATATATATATATGTAAGAAGGACATTGAAGCTGTTGCAAGGGTGCAGTGCGGGGCTACCATAATGATCAGAGGCATGGGGAAAATCTATGAGGACAGGATTGAGACCCTTAACATGTTTCTTATGGAGAAGAGGAGGCTGTGAGGGGCATATGATTGGTCATTGTCACTCAAGGGTGTCAACAAGCTTGAGCAGTTGGAGATGTTTGATCTGGTGTCCTGTAGCAGGATGCGAGGACATACCCTGAAGCTCAGAGGGTGCAAATTCAGGGGTAACGTTAAGATGTACTTTTTCTCACAAAGGGTAGTGAACCTATGGAACAATCTACTAGTGGAGACAGTTAACATAAAGACAGCACAGGCCCTTTAAAGTCATCCTGGGCAAATTTATGTTTACCAAGGGAATCACTACCCTAGGCATGAGTGGGTGAGGAATGCCAATAAATTGGTAAGGGGTTTACCCACCATACTTATTTAATCTCTGCTTGTGAAGTGTGTTGGGAGCAGACAAGCTGGAACTAGAGTCCTTCTGACCATAACTTATTATTTTACTACTGTATGTCACATGACATGATATTTTCACGTCACTAAAAAAATCCTCACGAAGAGTGTAAAAAAAACTTTGACAAGATATTTTTCCTCACAATTAGAAGTGTACATTGTGAAAATTTTGTGGATGAAGAAAAACAAAAAATCTTCTAAACTAATATGTTGAAAAAAAAAACATTCCATACAGCAATAACGTCCACCATTGCAGATAGCCAGTGTTCAGGTGGCAAAACCCCTTGAGCTACTTATTGTGTTAAAAGAGGACAGCTATTGTGTTCTGTTGCTTATTGTTTTCTTTCACATTTTCCAGTGAAGGTCCCCTCTCCCGCTAACCTCAGGGTAGTGGATTCTGTGGCAAGCAGTGTCACAATGCAGTGGACCCCAGCTGCTCCAGATGTAGCCCTCTACCAGATTAAATGGATTCCACTCAATGCCGGGAAACTAAGTCAGGTAACCCCCTCTTCTAAAACTGATTGAGTGATCTGGTGTTTTTTTGTTGTCAGCCACAAAGAGCCTTGTCTCGGTATTGCCCAAGGATGGTGACCTTGCAGTGAGGCTAATGGGAGTCAATGCCGCAGCTCCTGAAGGGCTAGAAAGTGAGTACATAAACGGGTGTACATGTCTGCTCAGTAGCGTGGAGGCAATGTAGTGAACTACCACCTAGAGATGGGCAAAATCTGCAAATTTCATTCCGCTAAATTTTTGCTAAATTTGCGCATTTTGCAAAATATTTAGAGGGTGCAAAATGTGAAATTCTGCATTTTGTGGGTGAAATTCTACATTTCGCAACTGCAAAATATTTCAAAGAATGTGCAATTTTGTTGAATATTTTGGGTGTCGAAATTCACAATTTTGCCGGAATGTTGCTGGCGAAATTAAATTTTGCTGCACCTCTACTACCACCTGGGCAGCTGGGGCTTGCGTTCAAGCCCCAAAATCCTACACTAGAGCTAGCCCGGTGGAGGGAGAAGGGTTGTGCATGTTATGGAGGTGAGGCACTCAATATCTGAGGAAAGAGGGCATGGGCTGTATTGTAGAGGCATAAGTTAGGAAGCATAGGCAAACCAGCATTTTTTAATTTTTATTATTGATAACAATAAAATAAAAAAGAAAATTGTACAGAATATCGCTTCACAGAGGCAGTACAAAAAACAAAGTTTTCATCTGAGAGTTTCTTTTTAATTTAAATCTCAGTCTCTCTCTCTCTCTCTCGCCCCCAAATAAAGCATTGTTCTCTTTTTATAAGATGTATTTACCTGGCACTTTAACTCTGCATACTATTCTTGTAAGTTTCATATCCTGTTTTTCACAAAAGGCAGCAGGAATTTTTTTCTTTTGTTGACCTTCCTGTGACCAGCCTGAAAAGTACATTATTAGTCTTCTTAACTGGTGCAACCAATTAAGACATCCTGTCCCAGAGCTAGTTCTTCATTAATGCCTTATCCTAATGCCAGTACCTGTTTTTCTTTCACTGATTGTATAATTCTGTTGCCTTAAGCAAAGTATGTACATTTCATTTGTAAACCCGTTTTTATTTTGTGCGCCTGTATCTGTACCCTACCTCATGTACGCCTGTTGATGGTTGCCTTTTCTGTACTAGGATCTCCTTATGAATGAGCATGCTCAACTGAGTTTTCCTACAATAAACTTGAATTGAATTGAATAGTTTCCTGTTAATAAATTTTGCAAACAAGCTTGTGGAGGTCAAAATACAGCTCAAGATTAACCCCTTGCATTACAGAGTACCACTTTTAAAAGAAACCCAAATAGCTTTCTGCAGTTATTTCAACAGTATAATTATATACATTTGCAAACCGAGAGATTCCTGTTTCACATACAGATTCACATATTTTTTTAAACCACAGAGAAGTAAGGCGAAAAAGAAAGAATAAAAACAGGTGAAGAAAAGGAAATAATGGTGGAAATTGTGGGACCATCGGAGTGGCCAATTCCTAGGACCACAAGGAAAATTTGATTGTGCAATCAGACAGGCAAGAGATAGACACATGACAGAACAGGAGAGGACAGACTAGATAATTGCTTTTAACTCTCTGCATAATAAACTTACTCAAACCTGTCACAGGTTGCACCTCATTCATGCACTCCCTGCTGGCTGACTACAGAACATCTCTGGTGTAGCTTGTGAAGGCCGCTGCTCACCATGGCAGATGGTGGGTGCTTGTGCGGTGGCCCTGGGTACTCAGGAGAAACCAGTGGAAACATTTATGAGCAAAACAGAATAAATGAGGGAAGGGAAAACCGGTTCCAATAAGTTCAGAACCACCCAGAACCTATGCCATTTTCTGTAAAAGAACCTAATCAGAACCTTTTTTCAGGTTCTGATCAGATTCTTATCATTTTTATGTTGGTGCACTTGCGCAGCCAACATCTTGCGGTAGTGCAGATTTGGAGGCGTGGTCACTGTTGGGAGAATGCAGGGCACGCATCAGTAGGTGCGTCCCTCATTCCCCAATCAGCCTGCATGCTGGTGCCACACCATGCATACATGATGTGGCGAGCACATCTAAGGAAAGGTCCGCTGCAATGTGAGCAAAGCTCATCACACACAACGGACCTCCTGACGTGCTTCCCCGGCAACAGAAACATGGCGGCACACTGCCTGCCAAACTGCTGACTTCAGGAGTGCTCAATCCCCCTGTCGGCTTACCCTGCCCCCAATGTATGTGCTGATGGAGGCCCTCCCCGTCAGCATAAAAGAACCCCATTTGTTATATGCGGTGCCCAATCCCCTGACTCTTGTCCCGTTTTCCTTATGTGCCGATGGGGGTGCCCAATCCCCGTCGGCATAAAGTAAGCCCCCCTTTTGTTGTGTGCTGATGGGGGTGCCCAATCCCCCATCGGCTACAGCTGCTCCCCCAAAAAGACTCTGTTGGCACGCTGGGAGCCCACCCCAGCATGCCCATGTGAAAACAAACATGGTCCCGCGATGTTATTTTTTAATTTTGTTCACTGTAAAAAAAGGAAACGGTCCCTCGGCGGTCTCCCTGCCCCCCACCCACAACCCGTGCCTACCCACTGTGCACCCTGCCTCCCCACACCACCCCACCCCATACTTACCTCCGGAGTCCAGTGGGATGATCTTTGGTGGACCAGGAACACGCCTGCACACTTCAAAGCCGACCGTGAACTGAGGAAATGCCGATAAGCTGTATAATGGAATAAATAGGGTTTTTCCAACTTTGATGCATATCTCAGGCATTTTTTGGAATTTTTTGCACCAAATTTTCAACATGGGGTTTTTGGGACCCCTCCTCATAGTTTCTGGCACTGTCATGGCGTTATTCAGTCCCGAAAGGTGATTTTGCGGTCACTGTGCAGAATCACCTTTCAGGACCAAGTAACAACATGACAGTGCCACTGTTCATGAGGGGGGGCTCTCAAAAAGCCTAAATTGCAAATTTGGTGACAAAACTCCCAAAAATGGCTGTTTTACGAGCGTGCGTTGCGCTGTTTCTACGCACGCTCATAATGTCTTGAATTTGTAATATTTTCACTCCAGATTTTTAAACTTGGCATTTTTCCACACCTTCTGATGAAAAGTATAGCTGTCATTTTACATATCCTGCCCGAAATGTGTTTTCACACGTCTGACGCAGAATAGCGTGGTCGCTGTGTGAAATCACATTTTGGGACAATTTGAGGAAATGATGGAGACACTGTTCATGAGCAGAGGTCCTAAAATGCCTATGTTGAAAATCTGGTGCCGATAGTCCATAAAATGACTGTGTTGTAAGCGTGCATTGCACAGTTTCCACGCACCCTTGTAACTACGCAAATTTGCAATATTTCCATGCCAGATTTTCAACACTGCCATTTTGGCACACCACCTTATGAACAGTACAGCTGTCATTTTCCACATCCTGCCCAAAATGTGTTTCCGCACCTGTGGCGCACAATGGCGTGGTCGCTGTGGGAAATCAACTTTTGGGACAGATTAACAAAATTGCAGCACCACTGTTCATAAGTGGAGGTCCCAAAATGCCTATGTTACAAATGTGGCTACCAAACTGCAAAAAATAATTGGGTTACGGACGTGTGTTGCGCAGTTTGTATGCATGCTCATTGCTTCACCAATATTTCATATTGTCACTCCAGATTTTCAACGTTGCCATTTTTTTAAGACTCCTCATGAACAATACAGTTGTCATTCTCCACATCCTGCCCAAAAATGTGTTTTTGTCCCTCTGTCACCAAATGCCACAGCCACTGTGCAAAACCACCTTTCAGCTAACAAAGTGATTGTGCCGCTTTTCATGGGGTGGCCTGACAAGAAGCCCATGTTGAAAATGTGGAGTGAAACTAATACTACATACCTACAGTGTTAGGGTTTCCAACTCTAGCACCCCACCCGGTACAGACTGACAGGCATCAGGGGTGTCACTTGGGATCATCGGATATAGTGCTAATGCCATTCCACCCCCCGCCCCCACCCTGCAGCCACTGACAGGCATCATGGTGTGCCTTGCACTGTTCGGCCACAAAGTTCACCCCATGCTCCTATACTGCACCCATGTCTGCGTATTTCCTTATGGAATGGGGTAAGTATAATGCCCAAAGACCCCAAAGCACACCACGACACTTGTCAGGGTCTACAGGGTAGGGTGAGGTACAATGGCATGAGCATTATAGCTGATGACCCAAAGGCACACCCCAATGCCTCTCACTCTCTACAGGGTGGGGGTGGGGTTGGCATCCCTTCAACACTTCACTGCCATTCCAATTATGTGCCTCTAGCTCTGGCACTGCCAATGCCAGCGCAACAACATTCGGCATTGACAAATGCTTGTTAAAATATTGATTTTGCAGATTAATATATTCCCCCAACAGGTATCTTTATCTAGGAAGAAGGCTGGTGGTGATGGTAGAAAGACACAAAAGGAGGTGGAGAGTGATGATTTAAACAGATTTTGTACTTCAAACTAAAAGATTCTGAAAGTTCTGATAAGACTTGGATAAATGTATCTTTATAAATCATATTACCTTTTCTCTAATATGAAGTCATTGGTTTAATGATAGCATTGCACCAAGCGTTATTAAGTACAATATTTGTTTTTAATCTTGTATGTATGTTACTGAAATATTCCTTAAGAATTCATTAATCGATGTCTTTTTGTTTATCTTCAAAAAATGTGTGTAACTGTTGTTTCCTATTCTGGTTAATTTATTTAATTGACAAAAAAACTATCAGAACCTTTTATGTCTTATCAGAAACTTATAGAGCCTCAGAAGGTTTTGTGGTTCTCTCAGCTCTAAATCAAACCAGCACTCAGCGAGTTTAGGGATTTATGGGTGAGAGATTGCATTTGAAGAGCCCTCTGGTGGTGATAACCTGCAATTTATGGGACTGTAAGTTCTAATTAGAGATGAGCTAAGTTGGCAGACTTTCCTTAGTGAATTAATTTGCAAAGTTTTCCAGATTTGTGAAATGCAGTATTCTGACTTTGCAAAGTTTTCCATAGTGAAGTTGGTACAAATTCACCAGCGAAGTTGCAGCTTCAGCATGACTTTATCACACTGAAAGGGGGGAACTTAGGGGGGATTTGAGGAAATTCTATTTCACTGAAAAGGTGGTGGAGAGGTGGAACAGTCTCCAGGAAGTGGTGGGGTGGACACGGGTTCAGGGATTGAAGAATGTGTGGGATAGGCACATGAGAATTATCAAGCTAGGGCGGGGGGACTTGTACCATTAGGCAGCATGGATGGGCCACAAGACCCTATCCTAGACATCATCTATGTAACTATGTATCTAAACACTTTGCTTGAAAAATTGCCATTTCTTTCTTTCTTTCTTTCTTTCTTTCTTCTTTCTTTCTTTCTTTCTTTCTTTTCTTTTTCTTTTTACCAGAGAAGACATACTGAGCCAGTATCTTCTTGTTTTCAGATGCATTGGGGGCGGGGAGGGAAGAGAAAAGAACAGTGCCAGTACAAAGAACAATATGGAAAAGTACAACAATATGGAAATAAGAATAACAAAATTAACAATTACAAGCAATTTTTCTGAGCAGGAATTATGAAATATAATAAATTGTAGAAGATGAACACTAAGAACAATGTGCATTGAGCAACAATGCAATAATAAGAGGAGTGGAGCTAGTGGCTGAAAACCTGGGAGAGAGAGGCTATGCTAGTGATGACAGTATTAGCCAGGGGGCAGGAAAACACTTTCCCAGGAAAACTCATTGTGAAGCAGGCAATTCACTTTCGCAAAGCCAGATTTCACAGTTTCATCAGAACTTCATGTAAAACATTGCAGCATCTGTAGTTCCAATTACATACTGTATTTTTTTGTTTGTTTTGCTGAATAGTTAGAACTACTGACTTTGAGGCTTGGGAATCATGGTATGACTCCCTGTTCTAGGATAGTATGTTTCCAAAGCAATGAATACTGGTGGTTCTGTAAATGCAAGACTGTTTACTGGTGGACATATACTCATGAACATTTATTAGGACTCATTACATACTGTGATTTTTATTTGTAAGGAATAAGCCACCACAAGGTGTGGCTTAAAGTAATGTGATGCACGCCTCAGCAGTGTAAGGATAGGAGGCCAAAGGCTGAGTGGCTAAACTGACCTGTAAAGTGCCTTGAAATTGTGATGAACCCTTATTTATCAAACTGAAAAAGGGTTTAGTGCCCCTGATTAGTCTCTCTCTCTCTTTATTGTGTGGGTTTTCCAGGCATGTGTTCATCAGCCATGAACTATCTCATCTATGAATCATGGACAAACCATGGATGGAGTTATTATGGACAAAGATCAGGGTCAGAGCAGGGATGACCATGGGTGTCCATAGACAACCAAAGAAAGGGGCAAAGCAACTGAGGCCCTGTGAAGCAGGAGTAGACCCAGTGAAATCTTGCAAAGAAGGGGGTAGACCTATTTGAATCCTACTAAAGGAGGGAGTTGGAAGGATCAAAGTGCATCCTGGCAGTTAGGATACAGAACTGTCAACCTCTTTTGGGTTTAAATCCCACCAAAGCCACTTATTCACTGTGTGAGTTAGAGAAATGATGCGTCCTCCATGTGCCACAGACCCTGTGGGCTGCAAAACAGAATAGAAGCAGGCTCCTCCATATGTGAGACCATGTGGGCTGTAAACTAGAGTAGAAGCAGCCCCCCCATAGGTTAGATGTCATGTATCTGTTGGGCTACTTAGGGTTAATAAACTGCAAACATTAAAAAATGAATATGCTCTATCCATTCATGTTAAAGAAAAACCCTCCACAGGGATAATGTCCCCCCAAGGTGGGAATTATTTGATGAGATCTTTTCTTGGGCAAACCCTATCTGGTTCTATTAAGACCATCAAACCATTCTAAAAGGTCTTTTTAATTTAACCCTAACAGTTTTCATGAACTTGCATATTAATGAGGTGATAATTGAATGTCACTGACTAATTTTACATTTTGATCTACTAGAAGCATTTTTAAGGGGGACTGTTTTTGGTTCTAAATTTTAGAACCAGAGAGGACCCACAGGAGTATGTGTTTTTTTTTTTAGAACTGGTTCTGTCTAGACTGTCTCCTTTGGACTATTTTGCTAGGATCCAAGATTTGTCTGAAGCCATGATTTTTTTTAGTTGTTCTATTGCAATCACCCTCAGCCAATAGGAATAAAGGACAGAAAGCACTATGGGTAAAGTGGTTGATTGATTGATCTACTAAGCAAATGTTTGTCATCGTCACCCACGCTCTCCCTCTCTGTCGCTGTTTCCGTGAAACTAAGTCAGCTGTCGGTGGATGGGAAATCTAACAGCACTATTCTTTCGGGGTTGGAAAAAGACACAGAATATCAAATCTCAATCTCTGCTCTGTACAAGGACCAGGCACAGAGTGACGCAGTGGTGGTACGGCATAATACATGTACGTGGTCTTGTTCCTGAGCATGACATCAAGGGATGGGAGAATCGGTTTGGATAATCTCAGGGCCTCGCAGAACTTCTGCCATTTTCTGTAAAAGAGCCCCATTAGAACATTTTACTATCAGAACTTCTCATAGCTTATCAAAACCCATCAGAACCTCAGAGTCTTTTATAGTTATGCCGTCACTAATGATGTTCCACCTCTGGTGCTAACAAGGGACGAGTCACCTCCAGACAATGTTCTATAATATAAGTTTATAGGGCCTCAGCAGGGTGTCTGTCATGGTACAAGAGACACTGAGCAACTGGTTTGGGCGAGAGGACTGCGATGTGAAGCTGACCAGTTCTACTTACCTAAACCTCACTAGAGGAGTCTCTTATAACATAAGACACACCCCATGGAGACCATATTAACTGCATATGAATCCCTCACATTAGCTAGAGAGACTCCTAATATGTTTTAAGTATTTTTAAAAATTGTTTTTAACTTGGTGTTTTTGCTGCTCCACTACCTGTCTAGCTCCTCCCCTAGTCCCTTGGGACTCCCAGACACTTCCTGATCTCCTCCTACCTCCAGTCTCATGCACCTACCTCCATGGAGCTGTGGCTTCACCCGACCCCAGGCAGGGTCGGGGTGGGGGAGGGACCCCCATACATCAAACTTGTGTCAGGCGGTGCTCGGTGGCTAGATTCAGGGGAACCCGGGCAAACCAGGGCCGTCATCGTCGTGAAGGTGTTGGGGGCCACGGCAGTATTTGTTTCCCCTGGTTTCCTCCCCCCAGAGATGTTGTACACAGTGACATCAAGGCACATTGATTTGTACTGTGTGTGCATCCACATGCTGGCATCCACGACGTTCCCTCCCACCCACCTCATTCTCCATCTGCACTGCCACCTGTGAGCTCTAGATGGCAACATCACAGCAGAGCTTGGAGCCCTCCCTCCCTGAAGGAAGAGAGTGTCCATTGGGACACAAAGTCCTCTTCCCCCAGCTGTCACTCAAAGACTTGAGCTCATTCCCAAAGTTGGGTTGCCGATGTTGTGAATGGTAGCACTACTGCTGCACTGACAGACCAGCCCTTAATTTTATAAGTTAAATGAAGTGGCCCTCCATCTGGCTGTGACATGAAATGCTCCACTCCTAGTGTTCCTGCATGAGAGACTACTGTACACAGGTGAAGAAGGACAGTGGCTCTGTGTGCTGATTTACAGAAATCACTTGATTTATACTGTAGTATACATATATATATATATATATATATATCCTCCACCAAATAAACACTCGATGTATCATTGGACATTGGCTCCGTATTAATGATTTTTTATTTTTTCTTTCTTTTTTACAATTTAAAGGAAACAATTGATGGTATTTGTATGGAGTTAGTGGGGGAAAGAACTCGATGGGATGGTGCCCTTTCTTTCTTAAATTCATATGTTCCTATAAATGTTTATGTGTAGTTCCTCAGGTAACCAGCAAAGCAGATGACTGAAGCTATTGGATACAAACTGAATAATTCAGGGTCCAACCACATTTATGATCAGATTCATACACTGGATACCGTGTATTCTATGGGTTGGATCAGATACTAGTGCATTTCAGCTGTGCATGAATTTCTGCATGTGTGCAAAATGCTTGTGCATATCTGCAAGTGTCTCATTCAGGCACTTGTGCTGCATATGCATGGCTTATGCTAAATTGCCAACAAATAATGTGAAAGACAATGACCATCAGCCAAGTTAGATGTCTTTGCTAATTTGTCAATCAACTGCTCATTCCTTTTCATGGTTTAGTTTCTAGAAGCCCACCCAACAAGCTGGCCATAGAGAACAAGAGAGCAAGCAAGATGCAGGTTCGCTGGTCCCTTCCAGACTCCCGTGTCCAGCAGTACCGCATATCCTATGCCACTACAACAAGTCCAAAAGCCATTGAAACAGTAAGAATTCTGTATATGAATTAGGATTTATAACTATGGTAAAAGGTGTGATAAATGTTGATAAAGTTGACAGAGGGTTCAGAATCCTAGTGAAATTTTTCCTATGGTTATGACTATCCCCTCAACATCTTCCTTCCTTCCTTCCTTCCTTCCTTCCTTCCTTCCTTCTCTCCCTCCATCCTCCCTCCCTCGCTTTCTTTTTTTAGTAAAATTTTTGGTCACGTGTGACCATTTTCCCCATTGTAACAGAATTAGAAAATTAACTGTTGTGAATGCCCCATTATATAAAATAATATGTTATTAATGCCTTGTTTTAAGCCATTTTTACTGTTCACTTCAGGATGAGCACAGTCCACCAAACTTCAGGGGCCAGAAGCATCTCAGCTTTGGAAACACGCATTTAAAATGGCGCCATACGGAATCCTAAATGTGTGCGTGGCCTTTTTGATTGTGAGCATGTACATTTCTCTAGCCAGTGAAACAAGCACTGGAAAGGTATTAAAAGCATGTTTGAAAAACGTAGCCAAGATCCTGAGTATGTGCATCAGTGAAAGCACCAAGGAGCACGCTCAGGATCTTGGCCGAGTTTTTTTAAACATGCTTTTAAGGCCTTTAAGTGCTCATTTCACTTGATAGAGACATCTACATGTTCATAATTAAACAGTGTTTTGGAATTTAGCCTTACTGTATATCGATATTGCCCTGAAGCATAAAAAAATAGTCATGCCCAAGTTTAGGATTCAGGACCAGGCCATTACGAATGCGTGTGTTCCCAAAGGAGAGATACCTCCAGTGCCTGATGTTTGGGGAACCATGCTCATGCCAAAGTGAATACTAAAAAAGGCTTAAAATGCATTAAAAACATATCATTTTACATATTGGGGCATTCACAACAGTCAGTTTTCTAATTTTGTTGCTATAGAGAAACTGGCACATGATCAGAAATGTTACTAAAACGGTCACAGTGTCTCCATAACCAGGACAAGCACACTGAGTTGCCACTGCTCATTTCAAGGTGTGTCCTGGAGGCTGTGCTGCACAGATGCACTTCCATCTTCTGCTGAGAATCAAACTTAGACCCTAAGTCTCAAAGGCAGCAGCTCTAACCATTTAGCTCAAGTGAAAATTCTTAGCAGAAAGGTTAGACCGACTTTTATACATTGCAATGGCAACCACTACCAGCAGAGGTCGCCCTGCTGTTTCTGTTGCTCAGCATCGTATGATGCTGTTATTTGCAGCTCCCACCTATAGATGGCGCTGCCATCCAGCATCTGCTCATTTATGCTTACAACACCTGCCAAACAAGCTCTCACTTCTTATCCCTGCAGTAACAGTATACTGTAGGAGCATTTAGAAAGGCAGTGTGGTGGAGGCCTTCCAGCTCAAGGTAGTCAACAAGGAGATCCAAGGTTCAAATGCCACTTCCATGACCTTGTGCAAGTTACTTCACCTCTTAGTGTTTCAGCCTTCCCAGTCCTAAAAGTGGGTAGATGCTGCACACCCTCAGCAAACAAAGGTGTTGCATCTCAACTGGGCCATGCTGGGTAAATAAACTGCAAATAAACTGCTGTACATAATAAAGCCTGCATCAAGTAGGCAGTAAAAATAGACTAGCCAGGTGACTGATGGCTACTTGAAAATCTTCACTGGCCATTAAGCATTATGCTTAAATGGCAATATGGCACTAGGTTTTAGAGGTCTACCTCATGCAGTAGTACAGCCTAGAGACTAGAACACTGAACTGTGAATGTAGAGATTCAGCAGACCTGGATTTGAAACCCACAACCGCCACTTGGGATGCACCAGAACATCACAAGGTACCATAAAATCATGTTGACGTCATGTCAGTATTGAACAGACTTGTCAGACAGTCACCTATATCTCACTGCTGCCACCTACAGGGGAGCTTAATACAGTGATTAAAAAAGCTTTTCATGGGCATTCAAACTTTGTGATTCACCAGGCATGAATATGATTGTTCCCCTTTAATGATATTTTATGAGCTATAACGCTTGTGCTTGCCAGTAACTGTGATGGCTGCTTTATTCTAGCTGACAGTCCCCGGTAAGAGCAGTGAAGTTACCCTGCAGCGCCTGGCGCCCGACACGGAGTACAGGATAACGGTAACTGCCATCTATGAAATGGGAGAGAGTAACCCCATCTCCATTGTGGGCAGAACCTGTAAGTAAAAGAAGACAGAATTATCTTCTCTGGTATAAAGAAAACAAAACTGAATCTGCCACAAAGTAGGAGAGTCTGTATAGGAAGAGCTGCCCTGGACAGAATGCAAAATGATTCCAGAGTGACCCAAGGGGGAGTTTTAGGGTAACTGTCATATTTTTTTGGTTTTTTTTATCCCCATGCCTCCTTCAGCTGGCCCTTTTTGAATGGTCCCCCCAACCCTATGATTCCCCAGGACTTACCCTTGGAGTTCTCCAGCAACTTATCCCTCATGGCGGGTCTGGAAGGGAATGCGGTGCCCTTCTGGAGCAGGATCCTGTATCTGAAGTGCTTGGTCAGCAGTGCCACACTGTGAGGGACTGTCCCCCATGTTGCTACAGCCAAAGGTGTTTTCCTCCATTTTTGCACCCCATGGGATTTCTGGCGTACAACCCAGTACCTCTGCCGGAATTCCACCACTCATGCTGGAACCTACTGACTGCCACAATACCCAGCCTCCACTAGGTGTTAGGAGCATTGTGAATACAACCAGATTTGGAGCCTGTTTGTTAAAAGATGGAAATAAAACCAATAATACATTAACAGACAATTACCACCACTTAAGAGAATATTCTTTTATTGCAGTTTCAGCAAATACCCAATACAAATGAAGATTCTAATTTGAAAGCATAACAGTAGAGTGACAGTCTGTAATAGATGTTGAAAATAAGAAATATTTTACATTTAGGAATCTATATTAGTTATTTGTTAATTATACAATGGCAAGAAAGAATCCTGGACTCTGATTGGTCAGTGTGTGCCTGAGACAGTGCTGATATATGAGTATAACCGCACTGTATTGATTTGTTGGATGATTGTTTGCTCTTCTCTTAACAAACAAAGATATATTGCCACAGCAAAAAATCTACTAAAACATTTTTTTAATTTTGTATTACAACAAGCCATTGTATAATAGCAATAATGCCCTCCAGGGTGTGTGTCATGCTGGGATAACGTCACGCCTCAGGTATTGGACGCACTTGTGCCCAACCATCTGAGGTGTGATATTATCCCAGCACGACACACACACCCTGTTGAGCATTATTGCTTAAGCACTTAATCCGTCATACTAATACGCTGTGTAACATATTATGTGACTATTTAAAATTTTCATTTTGGTGTTAACATGTTGTGTGACTATTTAAAGTATCCATTTCAACTACATGTAACTTCTGCAACATATATTCTGTTGTTGTACTGTTCTTCTATTTTGAATATTTAATACAAATTGATAAAGTAAATAAAAAGGTGCATTGTAGGAGGTGTGTCCCTCCCCACCCATGGGGTACTCCTTCCTCCCTCTCCTGGCTGGCTCCAGTGACTTGTGTTTGCTCCCATACCCGAGTCACCAGTGTAGTGAATGGAACTGCTACAGGTATGCTACTGATCCAACCCCCCGAAAAACGATGATGTTTCCGGCCCTTCAGAGAGGAAATGTAAAATTTGTTCCTGCCACTGCAGCTCTAACGATGAAGTCCCCCATGGCTGTAACCCTTTTTAGCCAGAAGGGTCACCAAAGAGAGGCATATTAAAAATCAATGCCAGTGTTGCTCCTTTATCAGCCAGAAGGGGGAGCATCAATGCAGGACAGGCCATGCTCTTCCTCCCTGAGAGCTTAGCACTCCTCTACCTACCTCCTGCCCAGCCCCAGCCAGACTCAGTGTGGAACACTGCAGTCCACCACACACTAGGAGTGCTGGGAACTGACTGATTCTGGTGCTGTGCATAATGTGGAATCCCGCCAGCAAAAGGCATTGGGGATAAATTACAACATGGTTTTAAATCAGGTAGATCTTGTATAACAGACCTCATAAGTAAGCAGTAAGACACAACGGGGCATTGGTTATTCTACCACAACTACATGTACAAGCCAGGCCGTAGTAAGGCATGAGGCCGTAGGCTGATTGTCTTCAGACTCTTGAAGTGTGGTTGTAACAGCACAACCAATTTCTTGGAGTGTCTTATTGTGCTTATAAAATTGGTTTTGTATTAAGAAGTAAAAAAATTAAAAAATTAAAAAAGAGTATAAAAGTCAGTAGTGTTCTGTGAAATAGTTCCTCCCCAGATGGGCTGTCAATACTGGGCATTAGCCTGAGTTGCACCAAATATGCCACTGTGTGTGCTTTTTGTGTAAACTGTCTGAAAAAGACACCACCGCCCCCAGTTTTGTTCCACTTTTTTCTTTAAACTGAAAAAAAAAATCTTCTTTGTGGACTTGAATTGGAAGAGATTGGCTTCAGGAGTTTTAATTCAGTGACTGGGTAGACCAAGCAAGATAGTGGCATGAATGAAAATGAAAACAGGATTAGGGATTGCAGCACCTAGGAGCTGCACACTGATACTTCTAGTAACTGAGCAACATTGGTACTGGGAGTTTTTCATACCCATAGGTTATGTTGTCTGAAACCAATGGGTACAAACAAGTTTCAGCCAATCAGGATGCAGGATTCTTAGTAACCATTTTAATAATCTTCTAAGAATATGTCAGTAAGGAACCAGATGAAGGCAATGGAGTGGATATAATTTTTCTGGGTTTTAGTAAGGTTTTTGATGAAGTGCCTCACGATAGACTAATAGATAAAATGACCCACCTGGGAATAAATACAAGAATTATAAACTGAATTTGAAAATGTCAAAGCAGAGTACCAAGGCTGCAGGGAGGACCAGCGGCATGCTGAGGTGCATAAGCAGAGGCATTCTATTTATTTATTTAGTCTCAGATTACAATACCTTTGAACGCAAGGCGCTCATTTGCAAAGGTTCCACGTCAGTGGGAGGGTGAACAAACATACAGGGTGGTAATACAAAGACTAGGTTTAAAAAACAGTAAAGTACATAATTTAATTATCTAGAATTAATAACTTTAGTAGTGGAGAAGAAATGAGTGGGGGGTAATAAGAGGAGAAGAAGAAAGTGGTAAGCAGCCAGAAGGCCTTGTCAGTAGGAGCAGAAAGAGTGGCAGGTGAGGGTAGTGGTAGGTAGGAGGAGGTGGTGTGGGTGGGAGGTGGGGGGGGGAAGGGTAGGAGAATATAGCAAGGGTTGGAAAGGTAAAGCTTTGGGGTGGAAAAGAGGGAACTGGAGTGCACACAGGTGGTAGTATCATTAGGTGAAGCAGTCACAGGAACTATTTGTTGTAAGATGCTGGCAGAGCCTGTGCTTGAAAGGACCTCATCTTGGTATGGGTAGGATTTCATTGGGAAGTGCATTGAACCTGAGTGGGGCTCTGTAAGTGAATGACCGCTGCCCTTAAGATGTCCTGCACCTAAGAATTTTCAGAGATTGATGGGCTGAGCTTTGAATGTGCTGGGAACTGGAGTGAGGGTTAAGGAGGTTCACAGTTCCAGGGGGTAAAAGGCCAAGAAGTGCTTTTTTAGCTAGCAGGTATGTTTGGTACTGTATCCTTCCACTTAGTTAAAGCCACCCAGATTGGGCATATAGGTCGCATGTGTGGGTGAGGCGTGCAGCAGTGGTGAGGAGTCTGCATGCCTTATTTAGCGCAATGGATATTCTATGCAGTGAAGAAGTAGTAGCAGCACCATAGATAACCAAGCCATAGTTGACAGTAGGTAAGACAGAGCTGATAATTTCAGTTTTGAGGGGTTCGGGTATCAAGCAGTGTTTGTGTCTGTAGAGCAGACCAATCTTCATGTTGACAGCCCGGGCAACGTTGTCGATGTGCTGAGCATAAGAAAGTGGGCTGTCCAGGGTTACTCCCAGATACTTCAAGTGTAGGATTTGTTCCCAAGGTACTCCCATGCATTTTGGATCGTAAATGGTTGACATTTGTGCTTGCTACGGGTGCCACTGAAGAGCATAACTTTAGTTTTTTTGTAGTTCAGGATCAATTTGTGAGCATTGAACCAGTCCTCAGCTTCTACAAAACTATGCTGTAGTTGACGTTCCAGTTGCTGTGGGTCAGCGTTACTAGTAAAGATGACAGCATCATCTGCATACAGTAGCATCTGTTGGTGGCAGGCCTGTGGTAGGTTGTTCAGGAAGATGCTGAAAAGTAAAGGCCCTAAAATAGAGCCCTGCAGTACACCTGAGCGGACAGGCAGTTTGACCAAGGTAACATTTGCAATTTTCACCTGTTGGGATCGACGATCCAGGTAACTATTGAACCAATCTAACATGTCAGAGGTGAGACCTGTGGAGGCTAGTTGCTGAAGAAGAAGAGTGTGGTGAACAGTGTCAAAGGCCTTTGTAAGGTCTATGAAGGCTGCTCCCACTAAATTGCCTTCGTCGAGAGATTGATGGATATAGCAAGTGAATTCCAATAGTGCTGTTGTGGTGCTATGACCTTTTCAGAATCCGTGTTGCTGCGGGCATTGGATTGAGTATTTTTCAAGGTAATCCATTAATTGGTCTGCAACTATGCGCTTGAGCACCTTGGATAATGGCAGGAATATAGTTATGGGCCTATAATTTGCATGTAGGGCCCGGTCTCCACTCTTGTGTATGGGTGTCACTAGGGCAGACTTCCATATTTTTGGGAATTGGGCCAGCTTCAGCGAAATGTTAAGAATCTTAGTTAAGAGATTCAGTAGCTCATCTAGTGTGAGGGCAATGATTTTAAGATCCAGCGAATCTCCACTGACTCTAGACTTCCCAAGCACTTTGCACAGGTATTTCTTGGCTGTTAACAAAGAGACCTTCCTAAAGTAAAAGGGGGAGAAATTATTGTCCTCTCCTTAGTGCTGTGTGTAGGGGGAGTGGTAGAATCTTCAAAAAAATCCAGGGTGAGGACGCTGTTCATGTCTGTGAAAATGTTGTTAAAAGTATTTGCTATGGTAAGTGGGTCCAAAGTAAGGGTACCATCAATGTTTAGCATTGAGGGTGAGACTTTTGATACTTTGCCAGTGACATCTTTAATGTTGTTCCAGAAATTCTTACTGTCCCCCCAGGAATTTATAAGTGCTTCCCAGTGGAATTTGGCTTTCACGTGGTGGATTGCCCTTGTGCATTCATTCTTGACTTTTTCATATTCCTGCATGTCTGCTTGTCTGCCCATTTCTCTTGCACAGTGCCAGAGGTGATCCCTGTGTTTCATCCTGGAGATAAGCTCAGGGGTTATCCAGGAGTTTGAGGTGCCACAAATTTTCATCTTTTGGTAGGGAGCATGTGTAGGCGGATTTTTGGGGGGCTAAGGGTGCTGTAGCTCCCCCATCATGGAGCTCCTCTGTTAGTAACACACTGTGCTGCATTCTTAATCGGTATGCACTAATGCCTCCATGAAAGCCACCTGAGCCACACGGGTCTCATCTGTCCTCCAGAGTCCTGGCAGTGCAGTAAACAACCACCCCAACCCGCATTACATAGTTGACTCCCCCCCCCCAAAGAAAAGCCGGTCTTCAGCATGAATTTTGTACTAACTTTCATCCTGCGCCATGTGGTCAGGTCCCAGCACTGTGGCAGCCACTGGCCTTGCCTTGGTGAGCCTGAACATTTGTTCTTTACTTTTGCAGGCTTGGTGCAGCTCCTTTGTTCGTGCACAGGGAGGGTTTGTGCATGGGGGGGGGCAGCTGCAGCAAAGCGTAGTGGACCTTAACAATATAGATCTCAACTAGGTCGCCTGGTGCTCACTGCTCCTGATTTGCTGTTGTGTTCAGCAGTGGATGTGGCTAGCAAGGGGCACCTTCTTTGAATATCTGGGCTGCCGAAACAAGAGTGAACTGTAATTCCTTCACTCAGAAGATTAATGCTGGAGCAAGAGAGGAGCGAGTGTACTACTGAAGAGCTGAGAGAGAGAGAGAGTGGAGCCCACAAGTGAAGAGCAGAGCCCGGGGTTTCAGGCAGCAGCAGTCCTGTAACGCAGGGTTGGTGTGGCCTTGGTAAATCAGCACAAGGAGTATGGAGTGAGGTTCAAGTCATCTTCCAGTAGCTGAAGCAAACTGTAGCTGAGAGCTCTGCTCATTAGGAGTCATGGGGTCAGTGTGTGCTGTGCAGAGAGAAAGAGCTTGGCAGCCTGGTGACCGGAAACAGTACTCATCTAGGGGCACATAGTCGCCAGCCTGCTGAAAATGGATCAAGTTTTTATTTTTTTTATTTTATTTTTTATTTATAGCATAGGAATTACAACCCTTTGAGTCATAGACTCATTTCCAAATGTTCCACGTCAAGTACAAGGTATTACAAAGACAAGTACAGCAACCAGTAAATATAGTTTAACAATGGGAATAGTCATACAAGTGAGTTTAGTGTACATAGAGTAATTGCCTGTACAATTGGTTGTGATAAGAGAAGGAGGCAGAATGTACAGAAGTGCAGTGAACAAACTTTATACATGCAGTAGCTAACAGATACAACAACACAGGTTATGGTTGGATGCCAGGGTGATGTCATGAGTGATGGTTTGCAGTGTGCAGCCTTCTGTGGCATTGTCAGGATCCGAATAGGCGTGTACTATGGGCTAGTTAAGATAGGTCTAGGGCATAGGGCCCTGGGTGCAGGAGAAAGCAAATCAGTCTCATTAGAGACCTTGTCAGTGCCAGATTTAATCAGGTACTTCTTTCTTTAAAAAAACTTTCACAGTCTCAAACTATGGTGAGTGGGAGGTGGCTGCTGGGATGGGACAGAACATTAGTGTTCCATCACACTGGGTGTGTAATAAATGTAGTACTAGTATTATTAATTTCTAGTATGGGGAGCTTAAATTCATGACATTAAAATAGTTTAAGGTCACTGCTGATTTTGTCCTATATGGCAAATTGATGTTGGTGTGGATTCACAGGCGAGGGAGTTGGAGGGTAGTGCCCTCTGTTAGCATGCTAGGAATGGTACAAAACTAATGCTGGGGCAAGTTTGGTCTCAGCAACAGCATGAACCAGGAGAGGTAGAAACTGGTACAAGACCTTTGAACTGAGGTAAAAACTTCAGCATGTACTGTATGTCTAATCTGTGTGGTCTTTTCAATTGTGGTTGTACAGTGTGAATAAGCACAGAGGGAATTAATAGACATAGGGGTTTTAAAGGTGTTCTGCTGTATATTATAGGGAAAGGGGAAATTGTTTAACCAGGAAAGGCACACTAAGCCAGAGCTTGTTTCCAGGTGCAACCTGGGAGCACAAGGAAGTTAAGTGACTTGCTCAGGGTCACACAGTATGCAAGTGGAAGCTGTGGGATTCAAACCCAGGTCTAGTCTGCTGGATGTCACCAGATTTGCAGCTCAGAGCCTTAGACTACTGCGCTATACTGCCTTATGGCATGTGTAGGAGTTTCTGCGTGCTTGGAGAGTAAAATTAGCAACAGAAGTCATAAGACCTTGTTTGGCACATTGACACAGGCAGTTACAAAACCGAAGAAAAAAGTGATAGAATCAAATATTTCGTTTATGTAGTTATATGTATTGAATGGGGAGGAGGTGCAAGTTGTGATGTACCCAAGCAAGTGCTGTTGCTAATAAAAACAAGCATTTGTCAATGCCGAATGTTTGCTTGCTGGCATTGGCATCGGTAGTGTAGGAGTTACAGAGCTGCATAATAGGAATGACAGTGAAGTACTGAACTGAGGTCAACCCCACCAGCACCCTGCAAAGACTGACAGGCATTGGGGGTGTGCTTTTGGGTCATCAGGCATAATGGCCATGCCATTTCACCACACCCTACCCTGCAGACACCAACAAGTGTCACGGTGTGCCTTGGGATCTTTGGCCCTTATGCGCACCCCATTCCATCAGAAAATACGGTGAGATGGGTGCGGTATAGGAGAATGGGGTGAACTTTGGGGCCAACGAGTCCAAGGCACACCTTGATGCCTCTCAGTGGCTGCAGGGTATGGGTGGGGTGGAATGGTATGAGCATTGCAGGCAACAATCCCAAGTCACAGCCCTGATGCCTGTCATTCTCTACAAGGTGGGGCGTTATGGTCGGAAACCCTAACGCCTCAGGCATTCGTTGGTATTTTCACTCCAAATTTTCAACATGGTTTTTTTGTGACCCCCACCTCATGAACAGTGGCAATATCAGTTTGTTAGCTGAAAATTGCTTTTGCACAGCGATTATAGCATTTGTCACCACAGGTGCAAAAACACATTCTGAACAGGATGTGAAAAATGACAGCTGTACTATTCATGGGGAGGTATAAAAAATGGCAATGTTGAAAATCTGCAGTAAAAATATTTTAAAAAATGGTGACGTCACGAGCGCGCGTAGTAACTGTGCAACGCACACCCGTAATGTAATTAGTTTGGGGATTTCTTAAAGCAGATTGTCAACAGAGGCATTTTGAAACCTCCGATCATGAAGTGTCACTGTGATCTTTTTTATCTGTCCCGAACAATGATTTCCCACAGCGACCACGCATTTCTGTGCTGAAAGTGTGAAAACACATTTCAGCCATGTTGTGAAAAATGACAGCTGTACTGTTCGTAAGGAAGTGTGGAAAAATGCCACTGGTGAAAATCTGGGCTGAAAATGTTACAAATTGATGAACTTACAAGGGTGCGTGGAAACTACGCAATGCTCACTCATAACACAGTCATTTTATGGACTTTTGTTACCAAATTTTCAACATAGCCATTTTAAGACCTCTGCTCATGACCAGTGTCATTGTGATTTTCTTAATCTGTTCCAAACATTGCTTTCGCACACCGACTGCACCATTGCGTGCTACATGTGCGGAAACACATTTTGGGTGAGATGTGAAAAATGGCAGCTGTACTGCTCATAAGGAAGTGTGGTAAAATGGCAATGTTGAAAATCTGGCGTCAAATATTAAAATCTGCAAACTTGCGAAGTGTATAGGAACTGCAATGTGCGCCCTAAAACAGTCATTTTGGGAATTTTTTCACCAAATTTTCAACATAGCCATTTTAAGACCTCTGCTCATGAACAATGTCACTGGGATTTTCTTAATGTGTCCTATACATTGATTTCGCACAATGATCAGCCACAGGCGCTACATGCGGAAACACATTTTAAGCATATGTGAAAAATGACAGTTGTACTGCTCATAAGGAGGTGTGGTAACATGGCAATGTTGAAAATCCAGAGTGCAAATATTAAAAATTTGCGAACTTACGAGCGTGTGTAGGAACTGCTCAATGCACCCTCTTAAAACAGTCATTTTTAGGAATTTTTTCACCAAATTTGCAACATAGGCTTTCTGAGAGTCCACCTTATGAACACTGGCACTGTTGTTTTGTTAATCAGTCCCAAAAGGTGATTTCGTGCAGTGGCCATAGAATCACTCTTCGGGCCCGATTAACGCCATGACAGTGACAGAATTCATGAGGAGGCGTCCCAAAAACCCCATGTTGAAAATTTGCTGCCAAAATTCCCAAAAATGCCTGGGATATGCAGCAAAGTTGAAAAAAAACCTATTTATTACACTATACAGCTTACGGCATTTCCTCAGTTTGCGGTCAGCTTTGAAGAGTGCAGATGTGTTCCCGGTCCACCGAAGATCATCACGCTGAGCTCTGGAGGTAAGTATGGGGTGAGGTGAGGGTGTGGGGAGGCAGAGTGTGCAGAAGGTGGGTGCAGGTGGGCAGGGAGACTGCCGAGGGAACGTTTTCTTGTTTACAGGTTTTTGTTTTATTCGAGGAAGACGGCGCGTGATGTTTGCCACGCTGGGGTGGGCTCCCAGTGTGGCAGCTGGAAGGCTGTTTGGGGGGGCCTGGAGCCAACGGGGACTGGGCACCCTCGTCAGCCATAACAATTTCTGCCACACTGGGGTGGGATCCCAGCGTGGCACCTGCAAAGCTTTTTTTTGGGGGGGGCTGTGAAGCTGATGGGGGATTGGGCACCCCCGTCGGCCATACAGTGTGTGCACGGGGGAGGGAGGAGCGCATGAGCATGCAATATGCATGCTTGTGTGCGTCTGTGTTGGGGGGAGCGCTGCTCACTGAAGCGGAGCTCTCCCTTTCAACTGTACGGCACTGCATTTTGGATCATCGCACTGTTTCTTGCACATGCGTGCAAGCAAGCATAAAAATGCATTTTTTTTGTTTAAAAACTGTGTTCTGCTGTCTGCTTACTGACTTCTTGGGCCTGTCATAGAAATGAGATGCCTCATACCATGGGGTTACCCCAGTAAAGGAAATTTTAAAACAATAAAAAATATTTTATTTATTTAAAATTTATTTTCATTGGAATAAGTTGCTCTATAGAATAAAATCTGTTTTGCAAAAATAGCAAGCAAACTTGAAATTATATATTCAGAAACTAGATAGCAAAGTGACTTTGTTCCCATTATTTCTATAATTATTGTATTTATTCATGAGGTGAGGTTGGGGGATAGGTTAATCTGTACTGCAGGACAAACTGGGATGGGTTGGCTTTATGGTAATGTCATAATGTGCTTGAGTGAGTGACATTTGTGAACTTGTTTACTTGGATTGTCATTTAATTTGTCTGCAATTTGTCTTTATCGCTAAGTCTCTTTCAACTTGTCTCATTTTTATGTGTTTTGAATGTGCTGCTGCCCAGCTGCAGTCTTTTGGTATTTTGTTTTATTATTGGGGTGGGAGAGTATTTTGAGCAACATACTGTCATATGGACTGTGAGGACTCTGGTGATGGTGCTAGGGTGCAACTCACAAAGCATGGGGAGGGACAAAATGGGTAGAAATTGCATTAGAAATACCCTCCAAAATGCACCAGAATGCACCAAAATGTTAACAAATTTATGGGGGTCTAGGCTGCCCGCCAGACCCCCGGCCTATTGTTTTTATTTTTGATCTGACATGAGCATCCCCATCTATAGGACTCCTGGATCTGCCCCTGCCTGGTCCAAGGCTAGGTTGATATCTTTAGTAGTGTCCAGTAATGACCAGTCTATATTACTCAGGTGCAGTTTGAGGGGCTCAAGGTGTCCACGTTTCAGCACCCCGCAATATATTGTCTGAGGGGGTGGCCTGTGGAATTTGTTTGTCCAGTTGCAGGTAATGGGGGAGTGATCACTTGGTGTATCTGGGTGCACTGTCACATCTGAAATATGGTCTTATTGGTTAGAGAGGATCCAATCAAGGAGGGTACTTGTTCCCGTTCTGTAATTTGTCCTGGTGGGCGAGGGAACAAGCTGCGAGAAATGAAGTGCAGAGATAGAGTCCTTGAAAGTGCCGATGTCAGGGGAGAGCCAATTGACGTTAAGATCGCCGAAAACTATGATTTCTGATTGTTGTTTCAGGTTACGGATTTAGTCCATGATGCTGTGAAAGCCAGTCAAGTGTTCTTTGGGAGGGACATAGATGGATAAGATTGTGAGGGCCTTATTATGGGCACTGAGGAGAACTTTAATTGCAAGTGCCTGGGTGGAGCATCCAAGGTTGGTCATGGGTAAGGTAAAGCCCTTAAGTGACTCTTTGAGATATATGGCACAGCCACCATCATGCTTAGTTAGCCTGTCTTGTCAGAAAATGGTGTATCCTGGTATGGTGACTGCAGTGTCAGGAATCTTCGAGGGAGAGCCATGTCTCAGCCACTGATAATATATCAGGGTTGTGCTGGTTGATCCAGACTTTGAGGCTGTCTAGTTCACTTAACAGGCTGCAGATATTGACAGACACCATCTTGATGGATCCCATCTTTGCTTGGCCCATGGGTTGGGGAATGCTTCCTGGGCTAGGATTGGGGTGAATATTGTCAGATATTAGTAGTAGGATGAGAATGATCCTGTATAGGTAACCTTTCAGGAGTCTGTAATTCACTTTGGTTGACTGTTTTTGGTTGGAGTGCCTTCTTGGGCTGGAATGCATCACTCTAAGGCAGATGGGGTATCACCAGCAGAAGGTGGGAGGTAGAGATGCTTTTTGTATAAAACACTGGTCAGACCTCACCTGGAGTACGGTGTGCAGTTCCAGAGGCCATACCTTTTGAAAGGACATTGACAGGGTTGAGGCGGTCCTGAGAAGGGTGACTAAAATGGTACAGGGCTTGCACCACAAAACCTATGAAGAGAGATTGAAGAACCTCAAAATGTACTCATTGGAAGAGAGGAGAGACAGAGGGGATATGATAGAAACATTCAAGTACGTTAAGGGCATAAACAAGGTGTGTGGGGGGGACATCTTCCAATACAGGAGGAGAACAAGAACGAGGGGGCACGATATAAAGTTGGAGGGTGGCAAGTTAAGAGAGAATGTGAGAAAGTTTTTCTTCATGGAGAGGGTTGTGGAAACTTGGAACAGTCTGCCTCAGGAGGTGGTGGGAGCAAGAAGTGTGGTGGGATTTAAACATGCATGGGACAGGCATAGGGAAACCTTACAGATGGGACAAATGGAGGGTCAGAGGCCATAACCAAGTATAGGGCTTACGGGCAGACTGGATGGACCTAGTGGTCCTTATCTGCTGACAGTTTCTGTTTCTATGGATTTTGAATTGGCTAGAAAACTGAATGCAAACAGTTAGGGTCAAAAGTTACCTATTAAAGGAGTTAGGGTTGCTAACGGGGTTCCTCAGGGCTCGGTTCTAGGGCCAGTCCTGTTTGGTCTATTCATAAGAGGCCTAGGAAAGTATGTCGTCTTAATCCCATTATACTTAACTGCACTTATGAAAGGCTAATTATAGATTATGGATCACAGGTTTAGGGTGGTTTGGCAATAGGTGAAAATATAAAACTAGAAAGAATTTAACATACAGCAACTAAAATAATTAGAGGAACAGAAAACAGAACCTATGAAGATAGGTCGAAATATTTGGGGCTGCAAAGCCTTGAGTGATCTACTCAGGAACTTTCTGAAAGTATAAATTTCAAGTAAGGACAGGCATGATACATGTTAAGAAAGTGTGATAACCAACTCAAACCGTCTCACTTTAGGACTACTAGTAGAAAGTTATTTTTTTTTCTCAACTATGTTTATCTCCTACCGACTCTGGAACTCTCTCGGGCCTCTTCTCTGGCTGGTGCTGCTCTACTGCCCACTGTGAACCCTGGCAACCTCAAGGACATCACTTTCTCCCGGCACTTGAGGGGACGAAGGGTCCCGAGGAGATCAAGGGGTGGTCGGGCCCAGAGTAGGGTGTGTGTGGGCAGGGCTCCGGAAGGGTCGTTGCCTATCCAGGCTGGAGGGGTATTTGTAAGTTACGCCCCTGATGTGGGACGTGCAATGCCACCCAGCCCCAATGTGAGTGCTCCCACTCACGTCCGGAAGGTGGCTGCCCAACGTCTGTCCCAAGCCCGTAAGCACCTAGTGCATCGTAGTGCTGCCGGTCTCCACCGGGGTCGCTGCCACACCGGACTGCCCTGGATCCCTCCTTGAGAGAGGAGAGCAGTCCCACGGATGCTAGATCCTCTCTCTCCCTTGTGGACCCCCAGCGGTCTGGGCTCGCTCCCGAACCTGGGTCACCGGTGTGGCACTAGGTGTGGTGTCCAGCGCCTCAACCCTCAGTGTCACTGGGCCGAGACAAAGTTCTTTTTAATACAGAGAGTGGTTAATTTGTGGAATACGTTGCCGGTAGAATTGCGCATGGCACAGGACCTAGAAGGCAGAATTTCACTGTTCGCTGATGACACAAAGCTCTGTAACAGAGTAGACACACCAGAGGGTGTAGACAGAATGAGAAGCGACCTGCAGAAACTTGAAGAATGGTCAGGGGTTTGGCAGTTGAAATTCAATGCAAAGAAGTGCAAGATAATGCATATGGGGCACAAAACCCTGGCACAATATATCAGTTGGGGGTGAGGATAAGCATGCACCAAGCAGGAAAGGGATCTTGGGGTTATCATCTCTGATGACCTCAAGGTAGGGAAACAGTGTGACAAGGCAGCAGGTAAAGCAAATAGGATGCTGGGATGTATAGGCAGGGCATTACCAGCAGGAAAAGGGAGGTCATAATTCCGCTATACAAGACACTAGTGAGGCCCCACCTGAGTACAGTGTACAGTTCTGGAGACCATACCTACATAAGGACATAGACAGGGTAGAGAAGGTTCAGAGGAGGGCAACAAAGATGGTGCATGGATTGCATCACAAGTCCTATGAAGACAGGTTGAAGGAACTGAACATGTACTCCCTGGAGGAGAGGAGGGAGAGGGGATATGATAGAGACATACAAGTATCTTACAGGGAGGAACAGGGTGCAGGAAAACACTATTTTTAAGCAAAAAGATGTTCCAGGACTAGAGGGCATGGGATGAAGTTGGAGGAGGACGATTCAGAGGAAACATGAGAAAGAATTTCTTCACAGAACGGGTGGTGGACAGGTGGAACACCCTGCCAGAGGAAGTGGTGGGGCTGAAACAATCACGGATTTAAGAATGCATGGGATAGACATAAAGGAATTCTGGAGGTCAGGGGTAAGGTGCAACAGACTTCTAGGAAAACAAACTGAACTTACAAGCTCAAATGGGCAGACTGGGTGGTCCATAGGCCCTTATCTGCCGACACTGTCTATGTATCTATGTATCTATGAATTGGTAAATAGTAAAACCAGTGATATTTTTAAGAAGGGTCTTGATAAATGGTTGAAAGTCAGAAACTGTAAAGGATATTTGCAATTATGAGATAGAGGAAGTATGGATAAACCTGCCCAAATTCTGTCTCAATAACCTGAGTATTAACCTGAGTATCACAGCTCATAGCATGTATAGAGATAATTAATATAACACCAGGGGCCAGAGATTGAAAAGGAAGCATGGGCACTAACGGGTATTTGCCTGTGCTAACTGGGTCTGCACCCAGATTTTGGGTGGGGTCTATATTCAGAGACCCCTGCAGCATGTGATGAACCTGTTAGCACCCAGGTACTAACATAATACTGCTCACATAGTGGGTCCCCTTCTGCATGTGGGTGCGGTGGTAATTTCAAAGGTTTGTAACAGCAGTAAATGGCACCCAAAATGGCACTATTTACCACCTACGAAAACCTTGACTTAACTGGGCACTAGGCCCACTCCCCTAGCCCACCAATGGTGGGACAGCTGTACTGCAGCCACCCGACCCCCAACCGTCATCACACCAGCAAGGATGCAGGCCCTGGTGTTCAGTGGCACCCTCCACTCTGATAGCCTGGACCATGTTCATTGCCAGTCTTCCTGGTGTCTAGTGGCACACCCCCGGGCTCCTCTTCCATATGACAACACATATCCCTGATGTCTTGCAGCAACCCCCAACCCCCTGATCACCCATCCCCTATGGCAATGCATGTTCCTGTTGTCCAGTGGCACCCCACCCCAGCTGTAATAGAACCAGAGTGGGCCCCACTATGAGGAAGAGGGACATATCTTCAATGTGGTCGGACTTCTTGAACTGATCTTCAGTGTGGCTGGACATCTTGAACTCTTTTGCAATAAGCTAATAGGACCTCCAAGGGGTGTCTCTTGTGGTATAAGAGGCCCCTCTCATGAGGTTTGGGCAGACAGAACCGATCAGCTTCACTTCGCGGTCCTCTCGCCCAAACCTCATGCTCAGTGTCTCTTATACTGTAAGAGACACCCCTCAGAGGCCCTAGTAACTTAAAGCTTACACAGAGGGGAAATCACTGTGGTTCTGTGTAGGGAGGCAGTATAGCACAGTGGTTTAAGGCTCTGAGTTGTAAATCTGGAGACCTGGGTTTGAAGCCCCACTTGCATACTGTGTGACCCTGAGCAAGTCACTTAACTTTCCTGTGCTCTCAAGTCACACCTGTAAACAAGCTTTCAGCTTAGTGTGCCACTCCCGGTTAAACAATTGCCAAAAAAAAAAGCCTGTCTTGTAGTTTGAATTTATTTCTTTTATTTATTTATTTAAATGTTATGCAGCCCATAGTGCCTCCTGGTGTGTATATGTGTTGTTTCATGTACGCTCAGGAACAAGGCACTGTTTTGCAATAAATATGCTTTACGTTGACGTACTAGTCCTTCCAATCTTTAAATGATGATGTAGTGCCTTGTTCCTGAGAGTTCATGTTTGTGTTTTAACAAGAGCACCATCGTCCTAGTATGCACGTCTCTGATTCGTTCATGTGTTGTTTCATGTATCTGGATTTCCGAGACCACCCGACTCCTAAGCCCTTGCAGCATGACTGGTTTTGTGTTTTCCTTTAGCCTTGTAAGAACTGCAGATCCCATCACCTCCCACTGCATGCTGAGTTAACTATGGTGTTCTTGCTTTACAGCTGGGCTGAATATCTCTGATCTCAGGGTTCTGAAGGCACAACACTCCACCCTGTGTGTCAGATGGAAGCCTCAGACAGATGCCACAAGCTACAAGATTATTGCCCAGGAGCTCAAAGGTAATACTTCTGTCATAATGCCTCATGGGCATCTACGTTGTTCTACAGAATGTCTTCAAAACCTTGAGATGGTGTGCAAATCTGTGCAATCCTCATCATTTTGGGTCACTCACAGAGAATCTCATAGAAGGGACTTGGTGAAAACTGGGCTGACAGAACCAGACCAGACCAGAGAAGTAAAAGTCGGATCAGGAGGACGTTGTGTGACTTTTGCAGGTTCTATCAGAGTTTCCAGGAGAGTTTTTATCCATGTGGTCCAGTCTAGTTCCAGCAGGCTTGTTTTGCCCATATTCCAGGCAGGGGTGAAAACTGGACTGCCCAAACTAGAATGAACGAGTTTGGTAAAAGCCAGACCAGTCTGTTCAGCCAGACTGGCCAGATTGGCAAAATCTCTGCAACTTGTGCCAGTCCAGCTGATCCAGATAGACTGTCTGGTACAACTTATACTGATCTCGTCCAGTCTGGTTCCAGTGATCTGGTTTTCATTCAGACTCATAGTAACATGGTATTGTAGAAGTAGGAAGGAATTAGGGTCCATCACTCCTGCCACATGTGACTATACGCATATCTGAGTATAGAGTAACCTCCAGCCTTACTCATGCATTGTAACCTCAATGCTGTTCTCTCTCAGGGATCGGTTTAGCCTTGCTCCCAAATAACCTACATCTCAGCAGTCTGCTCTATGCCCAACTCTCACATTAACAGCAATTCTTTCTTACCCACAATGGCACTGAAAGAGTGCAATGTGATTTTCCAATCTCCTGAAAAGAATATGTAACAATTCTAAAAAATTAGATTTCAGAACATTTTACTATGTACTACTAATGATGTTTGCATCAATATCTGCTCTTTGGGAACCCCTATTTATTTATTTCTGACATGCCTGGCCCTGCTTCTGTACTTGCATCAGCCTCTTTTTGATATTGCATCATGCTCTAGGAGACGGAACACAGATTGGAAAGTAAAATAAATTACCTGTATCTCTTAAAACAAGCTCAGTCACAGACGGAGCAACTATAAAACAGTGAATGAACCTAACATATGTGCAAGATATACAAGTAACATATAGGGACGGTCTTCATACACTAGTGAAATTAAAGATGAAACAGGTATATGACAGAACTGCATCAACACAAAAGGAATAAAGAAAACACCAATCTAAATGAGCCTACCACCCAGGTTTTGGCAAGATACCTCTCACACAGATGGACTTCTCCAACAGGGGTAGCACGGATGCTTATTACCAGACTGGAATCGCACAATTATCAGTCCTATCCAGCAGAATTGCACTGGACAGATAGCTGGATAGTCCCTGATACTTTATACAGATAATGACCCCGATACCTCATTATCTTTGCTAGACAAAACACCTCTCTACCTCAGACTGCAATATTCAGGGATTTTCAATCATCAGATATTAGATACATTCTCCAGATAAGGATAGCTGATTCTGGACTTGGTTAAAAATATTTGGAAAATTTGTCCCATAGCTGATAAAACCCTGAAATGGCTCAGAGGTAGTAAATGCAAGATAAAATTAGTGGGCACATCTTCTCCCTGAAGGGGTGAATCTGTGGAACAGCTTGCCAGGGGACACAGTGGACATGAAGATAGTACAGGCCTTCTAGGTGAGCACTGATATATTTTTACTTACCAAGGGAATCAGAGAGAGAGAGAGAGAGAGAGAAATAGACAGATAGATAGATACTGTTGGTAGATAGACAGACGGACAGACAGACAGACAGATACTGTTTATAGATACATGCAGAGATAGATACTCTGTAGATAGATAGATAGATAGATAGACAGACAGACAGGCAGGCAGATAAATAACATATATAACAGATAGATAGATCACAGATAGAGATAGACAGACAGATGGATAGATAGATACATATATACTGTTTGTAAATAGACGAACAGGCAGACAGATAGATACTGTCTAGATACATGGAGAGATAGATACTCTGCAGAGGGATAGACAGATAGATAGGCAGACAGACAGATAAATAAGATATATAGCTAGATACTGTCTGTAGATAGATAGACAGACAGATAGATACTGTCTGCAGATAAGATAGATAGATAGATGCTGTCTAGATACATGGAGAGATAGATATTCTTTAGATATATAGACAGATAGATAGATAGGTAGGTAGATAGATAGATAGGCAGTCAGACAGATAAATAACAGACAGATAACAGATGATAGATAGCTAGATAGATAGATGGATAGATAGTTACTGTCTGTAAATAGATAGAGAGAGAGAGAGAGAGAGATAGATAGATAGATAGATAGATAGATAGATAGATAGATAGATATCTTTATTTTTTAGCAGGAGATAACTTTTGGACTCAAAGAGCCCTATTTGACAAAGTTGTCCTGTGGGAGGTTACATATTACATTAACGACATGCTATGAGTATTTAGTAAGTACATTCAGTGGCCACAGTGTACCCTGGGTAGTGGGGGTGGGTGAGGAATCACTATAAAGTTTGGTCCCTGTTTATGAGGTTGAGGGTGAGCAGACTTGAGGGACCTAGGGTCCCACCCAACCTTAAATGACCCTGTTACTATGTAAGGTTAACCCCCCAAATAACTGATCTATACTGTAGAGAATGAACGGTGCCACTAATGTTTTGTCTGAACAGCTGTAGACAAAGTGTATCAAGCAGGTTTGGTGGATATCAGAAATATGTTTTCTGTTTATTGTACATCAGGTGGGGCGACCAAGGAAGACAGAGTGGCCGCCAGCTCAGACAATTACTGTTTCAACGGTCTGTCTCCTGACTCAACATACAAGATCAGCATGTCTGCTCAGCTGCAGCAGTGGGAGGGGCCAGTTGTTTCTGTTCTGCACTCGACAGGTAACCATCTTGCCACTGTTACTGTACTCCTCCCCCTTGTGATTGTTGCCACCTTGGGCCCTGTATCAGAAGAGTCAGTCTGTCCCCGATTGCACTTATGGTAAAAATATTTTTAAAATAAGGTCCTTGACCCCCTGGACACATTCTTAAGTATAAAACTGGTTGTTTGTAACTACCATTCTAATTGGTTAGATAGGATCAGCTGACTGACCCATACCTTAATATCTGGTGTATACTCACAGCCTACCAGATGCTTAGGCCACCATCTGGCTACATGCGTGGAAAGTGCACTTTACTGTTATTATAAACTCTCACAAAACAAGGCTAACCTGCTGGCGCAAGTGGTAGTGCTAGCGCTTGTGGCACCAGCGATCTAGGTTCAAGAACAAGCCTGGAGCATCAAAGGGTCAGCCAGGGAGAGGAGGATAGAAACATAAGTGATTCTAGAAGCTTGGCGCAAGTCACCGCCAAAGGCGACTTGCGCCAAACATCATAGCGACATGGAACCTGTGCCCTATTCTAGAAGGGGCAGGGTCTCCGTGGCTAAGTCCCGCGACTTGTGACATGTGGAAAGGTATGCCAACCTAAGGAGCATACCGAGGGCATGTCTAAGTCCCAATCCAAGGAAGTGTAACTGCCCCCAAAGCCCCATGAAATGTGTATCCCCATACCCGACCGATGTTTTATGCAAATGGTACAAAAGTAAAACCCCAAGATCCCTGGCAGTCAGTGGTCCCCACCCACCCCACTCAGCAGTGCCAGTTCACCCGCATCCCCCCACCCATCCCCAGCTGGCGGCTGGCACAACCCACCTCTCACCTCCACGGCCAGCTGCCAACTGAGCGCCGTATGAGCGCTTCTTGTATAGACCGCGCTTGGAAATGAATGAGTATTCATTCATTTCTGGCCAGCATCTATACAGTAAGTACTCATGCGGAGCTCAGTCAGCGGCTGGCGTGGAGGGAGAGGTGGGCTGTGCCAGTCACCAGCTGGGATGGGTGGGGAAACTGCACTGCTGGGTGGGGGGCCACTGGACTACCAGAGATATGGGGGTTTTACTTTTGAACATTTTGGCAAAACATCGGGTTGGGGAATGAACGGGGGAGCACAGCAGTCCTGAAGGGCCAAAAGCGGTGTAGGGCTCAGGGCATGATGTGTGGGCTGCCTCTGCAGGGCAATTAGGGTTTGGGGGTTCTGGGGGTGCGAGATGCCCAGCTGGGCACGTCTGCTGTGGGGGATCGGGGGTTGTGGGCTGCCCTGTGGGACACCGACGGGGGTGTTCTGGGCATGGGGGGCACATCCTGGAGTGGGTGCAGTGGGTCTACAGAACCCCAGAGGACATATGTACAGTTACGCCAGCTAAATGCTGGTGTAACTTACGTAGCCAATTCTCCTCCGGGGGTTCTTGTAGAATCCCAACATTGGGGACTTTGTTGCTCCCTACTAAAATAGGGTGCAACTGCTGCCGTAAACCTCCTAGCGCCATATCGCAGGGGGTTTATGGTGCAACTGCTGGCGTAACTGCTCTTTGGTGCAGGCATTGTAGAATCCCACACATTGCAACTGCTGCCGTAACTTGCTACTTGCGCCATTCTTTTTGGCGCAAGTGCTGTTACAGCAGGCATATCTCTTGTAGAATCGGGCCCATAGACTTTAATGGCAGATAAGGACCACTTGGCCCACCTAGTCTGCCCATTTCCCTACCTACTGAATAAGCTGCAGATCTTAGTTGACCAACAGCCTATTTCTTTCTAACCCCCACAAGAATTGTCTTATGTCTGTCCATGCATTCTTGAATTCTCCCGCAGTTTTAGACCCCACAACCTCCTCAGGAAGGCTGTTCCATGCGCCCACCACCCTCTCTGTGAAAAAATATTTCCTCACATTGTCCCTGAGCCATCCCCCCCTTTATCTTCAAATTGTGTCCCCTTGTTCTCGCATATCTCTTTTTCTGAAAGATACTACCTTTTGGACTTTGATGATTCTACTGAGGAACATAAAAGTTTCTATCATGTCTCCCCTCTCCCTCCTTTCCTCAAAAGTATACATATCAAGCTCCTTTAGTCTCTCCTTGAATGGCTTCTCTTCCAGACCCTGCAACATTTTAGTTGCCCTCCTCTGGACTGCCTCCATCCTGTCTATGTCCTTGCAGAGATGGGGTCTCCAGAACTGGACATAGTACTCCAGATGGGTCTCACCAACTGTCTGTACAGAGGGATAACAATTTCCTGTTTTCTACTGGTGATGCCTCTCCCTATACATCCTAATATCCTCACAGCCATCCCTACTGCCTTCTCACATTGCTTGCCAACCTTAAGGTCATCTGATATGATTACCCCCAGGTCCCTTTCCATTTTTGTTGTTGTTACTACCCCCCCCCCAACTGTGTACTCTTCCCCTGGGTTTTTGTTTCCCAGGTGCATTATTTTGCACTTCTTTGCACTGAATCCAAGCTGCCATACTTCTGACCATTCCTCCAACCTTGCCAAGTCCCTTCTCATCCTTTCCACACCTCCTTGTGTGTCAACCCTATTGCAGATCTTTGTGTCATCCGCAAAGAGAGATAATTTTCCTTCCAGTCCGTCTGCAATGTCACTTATAAAGACATTAAAAAGGACTGGACCCAGTACTGAACCCTGCAGTACCCCACTAGTAACCCCCCTTCCTTCAGGGTGGACTCGGTTTACTAATACCTTCTGTGTCCTACCACCCTGGGACCCACTCCCAGGCTGGTTAATTTGACTATTAATCTTTTGTGTGGGACTGTGTCAAATACCTCGCTAAAGTCTAGGTAGGCCATGTCCACAGCCCCTCCCTGGTCTACTACTTTGGTCACCCAGTCAAAGAAATCAATTTGATTCATCTGATATGACCTTCTCACTGTGAACCCATGCTGCCTTGCGGGGCCGCAGTAATGGGGGGGGAGTGGGGAAGTTGTCCGGGGCCCCGAGCTCAGGAGGGGCCCACCTGAGGAGCTGACATTACCTTTGGCATTAGCTGGTTTGGGAAACAGGGGCCCATTTTGATTGACTTGTCCTGGGTCCCAAAATTCATAGCTGCAGCCCTGCTGCCTTGGGTCCTATGCCCCACTGGCCTCTAGGTACTCAACAAGTCTTTCCTTCAGAAGTGATTCCATCACGTTCCCTACCACAGAGGTCAAACTGACAGGTCTGTAGTTTCCTGCCTCTGTCTTGCTCCCACTTTTGTGAAGGGGAATCACATCCGCCTTCCTCCAGTCCTCGGGTACCACACCATCCTCCCATGATTTGTTAAAAAGGGTAGTCAGTGGTGTCACTAGTTCTCCCTTAGTTCTTTAGAATTTGGGGTGAATTCCATCAGGCCCCATTGCTTTGTCCACCTTCAGTTTTAGGAGTTCTTTCAGAACCCTTTCTTCTGTGAAAGGACTGGGATCGACCCCCCCAGCCAGAGTGCTTCTGTTAATTGGATTAGGTATCTCCCCCTTCTCCTCTTTTGTGAATACTGAGCAGAAGTATTCATTCAGTATCCCTGCTTTTTCACTGTCCCTCTCTGCCCACCCACTGTCCATTCTGTTCAGCCTCACTATCCCTCACTTTGTCTTTCTATGCTCCCTGATGTACCTATAAAAGGATGAGGATGAGCATTTGGACTCTTTTTTTTTAATTTTTATTTTTTTTATATGCAAGTCTCTTCCAGTTCTACTGATCTCCTTCAGGTTCTTCTGTGTTCCAGGTTACTTCCTTATGGAACAAAATGTAGATATTCCTTTTCACTTTAATGTGTCGTTTTGGGGCTGCTGTATCAGCCAATGCCCCTCTGCTGCAAGACACAGTTAAACACTAAATATAATGTCATTGTCAAGTTACCTTCCTGAGGAGGGATTTGAACCCAGGACTGCAGGTTAGAAAACAGTGTTCCGGGACAGTGTTATACTTTGGTTAGCTAAAGGAGTTGCTCTCCTTTCCTAGCAGCTAGGACAGCCTCTGAAGGTAGGTGTTTAGCATTACTCTTAGTCTGAAAGCTCACAAAAAAGCCTTTCAAATGAGGTGTTTGACTTAAGTGTAGATGGCAGCAGTCTAGTGGCATCTTTGCCATAATCTCTCCTGTCCTTAACCAAGGCAGCAACTGTTTTATGGAACCCTGAGACAGGAAGTGATGTTATGGTTGGGGAAGCTGTGCCTAACAACACACAGCTTGCTCAGCAATGACATCACTTCCTGTTTCAAGGTTCCATGAAATGGCTGCTGGCTTCATTAAAGATATGACAGATTTAGACAAGGATATAACTCTGGGCTGCTGGCATCTACAGTAGAGGTATGACTGGCACTTTGAAGGAACTTTTCATGGGCTTTCAGACTTTGAGGGAACCCTGCTAGAGCTGTGCTGAATTTTCAAACTCCGTTTCTGCTGGAATTACATGGAATTTTAGAAATTCTGCTTAATTCAATGAAATTCCATAGGAAACACAATTCTGAAATTCAAAAAGCAGATTTTTTTTTAAACCGTGGATTAGTAATCCACATTTTACAAACTGTGGATTAGTAATCCGCATCTTACACAAACTGTGCAATAGTCTGCAGTTTATGTAAATCGTGGATTCATTTTCCACAAAGTGTGGAATTACGTTTTGCAGATTATGTAATCCGCAGAATATTATTTCACAGTTTACATATATACAGAATAATAGATCGGGAACTGTGCAGAACTAGGCTGTGTTTCCATCGAGGGGGTTGATGACGTCATAGACCTTGAAAGCGAAACTCGGGAGGTCCCGATGATGTAATCAACCCCCAAGATGGAAATACAGCCTTGTCTGTGGACAGTTACCTATCCATGTTTTTTATATAAAGTACATGATTGCTTTAAAAAAATTCAGACATTATATTTTTTTAAACAGCTGAGCTGCAGAGATGAGGAGGTCGGTCTGCGGTGGTGAGAAATTCGGGAAATTTGAACCTTGACTGCCGAGAAACAGTCGGTCCACAAAATGAAATGGCAGACAGATTCTTGGAGAGACTCCAGTTGGTAACAGACTGGTGACCCAAACGTGGTGGTGAATCAGCAGTAGCCGTTTCTGAAGAGTCATGCTAGTGAGAGTGTTGCGTAGCAGACAGAACGCAGGCACGTAGGGCGTAAAAAGTTGTTGTAATATAGTAATGACGTAGCTACTATACTGCAACAATTCTTTTGACCTGTGAACTGTCTGGGCCCAATCGAAATCCATCTACATTAAAGCCCTATGATGTATTATAGAAATGCTTTGGGGAATTACACAAATTTAAAAAAGAAATTCCGAAAAAGCATTTGGGAAGTGGAATTGACATTCTGCATGAAACCCCCCAGCAGAAGTCCACATTCCAAACTCTAGACTCCGCACACCTTTCTTCCATCACCTTTACCTGAAGTCTGTTACATTGTACACTACATGTGAACCTCACTTAGCCCTCTAATTGGTGGGTTCGGGCTCAGTGACTTATGGCATATTGTATTAGCACATTAGTAGAGGCATTATGTAGCCTAGTGATTAAAATGCAGAACTGTGGCTGGCCCGGTGGCGCTGAGGGTTGAGGCGCTGGATGCCGCACTTCGCACCACACCGGCGAACCGGGTTTGGGAATGAGCTCAAGACGTCGGGGGTTGGCAAGGGAGAGAGAGAGAGGATTGAGCATCCAGAGGACTGCTTTCCTCCCTCTGGGGAGGGTTCCGGGGTCTGCTCAGTTTCCTAGCAACCCCCGATGGAGATCGGGGGCAGCACAGGCATGCCAGCCAGCTTAAGAGAGGGTGGAGTGCGGCAGGCATCAGCAGGATAGCCGTGCGTGGATGCCATTGCACGCCGCACTCCCATGGGGAAAAATAATGAGAAAAATTCCCCTCCAAGGATTGTAGAGATGATGGGGGCTTCAGGGGTAGGACACACATCCCACCACCAGCCCATCTCCTCGGGGGACTCCTGGCCAACCCAGCACACCCAGGTAAGACCTCTCTAATATCAGAAAGGTCATCAAGGGAGAACGGACCCATCCTGGGGGGTGATCCGGGAGGCTAAGTCTGCCTGGGGTGTTGGGGAAGTACCTTCGAGACCAGGTTCAGGCAGGGAGTAGCAGTCCTTGCCGCGTGTGCACCCCGGAAGGATGCCTGGCCTAGGAGGAGCATAAATGAAGTCAACAAAAAAAAATATGCAGAACTGTGAGCCAGGCAATTCCCAGGGTCAAGTAGGCAATATATCACACTCACCACTGCAGAAGTACAAAAAGCCTTATTTCTAGCTGAAAAAGTGCTGCCAAGCTCTGAAGCACAGCTGCTGACCAACAAGAACCCTGACCGGTTTTGTGCCTGCTAGCACATCATCAGGGGGAGATATCCAGGGTCACAGACTCTAATCCCACCATAGCCACTGGCTCACTGTGTGACCCTGAGCAATTCAGGCAGTAGCGTTGTCAGAACAAGTTCTAAAAAATTAGAAACCTTTTAGAACCCAGGGATCTGAGATATAATTTAGAGCTGGAACACCCAGGCGTTCTAAGTATTAATGGTGCTAAACACTAAATAAAATGATGTTTTGCTCAGACATTTCAAAAACAGGAGATGTCAGCCTGGAAAATGAACTAATTATTGGGAATTACAACATAAAATGTTTAAGAGAGAGACAGCATGACAATGTGCTACTCATATACACATGTGCGACACACACGTGGAACTGCAACACTTAGCATTAACTTTGAAAGACACAACTCTTCTCTGCATGTGCAGTGAGAAACATATTAGAAAATGGGCAAGAAATTTCCCCGCTGCTAACTGGCCGAGACCCCTGGCAAGAGTGCATTTATGTGCCAACAGAGATGGGGAAATAATTGCTCTCATGCCAGCCTGCCCTTCCACCAAAAATATCAATGTGTCCATTTCAAATCTTTCGGCTGCCATTTTGTTTCTCGCATAGTGAGATTGACACTGTACCCCAGTATCCCAGCTTCCCAAACCCATCCTTCTCACTTCAACCTACATCCCTGAAGGAAGTTGAAGACCTTTTGTTTCAGTTGGATGTTAAGAAAAGCTTAGGAGGAGACTTCATTGATCCATACTTCTTAAAGATAGGCTCCTGTGTCCTGGCGGTGCCCATTACATGTTTGTTTCATTTATCCCTTTCTCAGGGTGACCTTCCTTCCATTTGGAAAAAGGCTCACGTCATCCCCTTGTTTAAGTCTGAAGATCCCAGTGATCTGAACAATTACAAGCCAATCTCCCTTCTACCAATCCTATCCAAGTTATTGGAAAAAATTGTGAACACCCAGCTTAGGAACCACCTGGAATCGTCGAAGCTGCTCAATCCATCACAATCAGGTTTTGGAGCACAACACGGCACCATCTCGGTTCTAGCTAAGGTAACTAATGATTGGCTGTGAGAATTGGATAATAAGAACTTTGTGCAGTATTTTTGGACCTAAACAAGGCCTTTGATACCATCGATCACTGCCTGCTCTGCTCGTCTGTCTGGTACTTCGGCTTGGATACTCTATCTCTCAGCAAGTAAAGGCCGAAGGTGAAGTTTCTCCACTAAAACTCCTCCTGAGGGGCGTACTTCAAGGATTCATCTTGGGACCCCTGCTATTTGCAATTTATATAAACAGGATCGATGCTACCATAAATAAGGCCCAAATACACCTATTTGTGGATGATACAGTGCTCTTTGTCAGTGGACCTTCCCCTGATGCGGCGTGTGCAGATCTCCGGGATGAATTCAATCTGCTGCAGCACCAACTCCTAAACCAGAAGTTGCTTTTGAATGCCAAGAAAACAAAACCAATATTCTTCTCACCCTTTCCCAACTCACCTAACCCAGCCACGGCTGGACTCTCACCCTGATTATTACCATCCTTGGTAAACATCTGGAGTACGTAACCAAATTTAAATATTTGGGAGTATAACTACACAATAGACACTCTTTCCTAGGTCACGTAGAAAAACTGACAAAGAAATGTTGTCAGAGGTGTGGCCTCTTCTTTAGGATAAAAAACCTCATCCCCAGAAATGCTAAGATGAGACTAGTTCAAACAGCCTTTCTTTCCTTATTAGACTATGCTGACTCCCTTTACAACCAAGGGCCCGCCGGTGCACTCTCGAAACTTGATATGCTCTACCATAGAGCCCTAAGGTTTATAATGGGTCTTCCCTACTTCACTCACCATTGTTCATCGTACACTGCAGTAGGTTGATCCTTTCTTAGCTTCAGACGACAAAGAAATGCTGCCATTTGGACATATAAAGTTATCTTACACAAACTGCCTGACTATATCTCTGACTGCTTACCATTCTATACTCTAAGTATGCTTTGAGAAGCACCTTCCACATCTCCCTGAAGGTATTCAAGGCCAGATCTAGCTTTGGCTAGGCATCTATTAGTCATGTGCTGCCTCAAATGTGGAATAAGCTGCAAAAAACTCTGAAAACAAAGCACACTATTAGCGTAGTAGCTTTCAAAACACTATATTTGCATCAAATTAAGGAACTCTGTGTTTGCTATTCCTGAACCCAGGATCCTCTAGCTCGATGGAGCACCCCAAATACCTTTTGCTGCGGCCTCTTCTGATTCTAGTTTTCCAGCTACTGGCTGGTCCTTTTTGTCTTCCCTCCCTCCTTCCTTTCTTCTTCTTATTACTTCCATCCCTGTTCCTGGTTTCTGGTATTGTACCTGCCTTCCCCTACTCTTTGTCCTCATTGTATTGTCCCTCTTGAAAGATCATACCACACTTTTTTGCTTTTGTGGACTATCAGTCCCTATCCTCGCTCTCCCCCCCATCTCCCACACCTAGCTCATCCTCTGACTTGTTTCTCTGGGGGATCCGGATAGAGCACCTTTTGTTATTGTCCCCTATCTACATCATGGTTGTTTGACTATCTGCAACACTGTTTGTTTGTACATATTTGCTTGATTGTATATTATTGCTGTATTTTAACTTGCACTCATTCACACTTGTGCTGCCCATGCCTTCTGCTGATCATGCCAGTGTACTGTAAATGTTGTGTATTAACTTATTTTTTATTTGTTCAACCCAGGTCCACCTCGAAAATGAGCTTTGCTCAATGGTGATCACCTGGTTAAATAAAGATTTTGATTGATTGATTGTACCTCCACTTGCAACAAGGCATTAGGGGCCAGATATTCAAAACTTGGCCACGGGGCAAAGTTAGCACTGTATGGCTTGCTAAATTAGCCCTGAACCATTAGCACGCTATATTCAATGAAATAGTCCTGGGGCTAAACCAGCTGAATATAGCATGCAAAGGAAGCAGTGCAAATAGGGCTGGGAGTGCAGTGCAAAAATAGCCTGGAAAATAAGACAGCTCTGAATATAGCAACAGAGAAGGCCAAAATGCAACAGCTACTCAGTGGACATAGAGGTGGAGGAAGGCAGAGCTGCAGTAGCAGGCCAATGTGAGTGATAGTAATGGAGTGTTGCACATAAACAGCAACAGTAAATGCAGGCCACACTCTGCAAAACTGTGCTGTGCAAGTGACAGGTTAGCAAACACATTAGCCTGGCGCTAACACTTTGCCCTGGGCTAACACCATAGCTCGGGGCTATAGTTTGCAATATTCAAAGCTCATATGCAAATGAGCTTACTCAGGCAATCTGTGGGCAAACAGCTACGTTAGCATCTCATTATGGCCTGCTTTGCACGCGCTCCCATGTACTTTACCCGATGCGACTGCATGGAGCACACAGCTCCACCTGTAGGTTGGAATGGATGTACAGGCTGGAAGCTGCAGGCTGGGGTGTGCACATAGCTCCACCTGTTTGCCAGACCTGTGAACAACCAGGTAGCTGCAGGTAATGGGTGTCAGCAGGCTCACTCAGTGCATACATCTCACCCATTCATCACTGCAGTGAGGGACACAGAAGTGCAGACTGAGGGTCAAAGAGGGACACTGATCATCAGAAGGAGGAACACAGCCACAGACATGGGAAACAAACACAGTACACCATGGAAATGAACACCTTTGTCTGTACAAAGGGTACAAGTATGTAGCATCATGGAATAGATATGACTGCTGTCAGGTCTGGATGCATAGCACATTCACTGTGTGTGCACCCCGTTCCCATGAGGAACGACTGTGGGTTGGGGCTATAATGTGGGGTACAAGGAGGGATGTCCCCCCGTAATAAGGTTACTGCATGCACGCTGATATGCTGTAGTCATGTATCTCTGTCTTTCCCTGAACTAGGTGCTGTTTCAGTTGTTCCCTCCAAGTCCTCAATCCTGCAGCCTCAAACATTTCTGTTGCTCCACATTTCCTGATTCTATATGACACTGCTTTGTTGAGTTTGTTATTCAGGGCTTCTGAGTTGTTTATTGATTGTGCCTTTATAGCTGCTGGATGCACAGTAAGTGTTTCCAAGGTCAGCAGTGGCAAACCAAAAGACTGGGTGACAGAGAAATTCCTGATGTCACATTAGACTTCAAGCTCCTCGTCCTATGACTGGGGGTATCATGGGCATCAAAATTCTGGAGCTTGACCATCAGCGGTGAAAACTTGCAGCAGAATTAAACCAGCAATAAACATGTCTGCAAGCCACAGAATCTAATACTGTCAGCTGTGAGATGGGTATGTCACAGATACATATGTCTTTCATGCTTTCTGTATTTATGTTTTACAAGGAACGGCACACTGAGCTGGACACAGCTTGTTTCCTAATGCAGCCTGGGAAGGATGGAATAGGGAACAATGAGTGTAGTAGCATCGATACATGGGATGCATAGTATATCACAGTACAGTGCATGCATAATAACAATGGCATTGAGGTACAAACTAACTCGTAAGATGACAGCATTGGCGATGTGTACATCACAACTCAGTGCAGGAAGGATATTACTTCGCTCCCCCCGTCCCGGAACTGAGCTGGCGACTGGCTCAGCCCACCGCTCAAATCTGAAGCCAGATGCTGACTGAGTTATGAATGAGTGCATAGGTGCAGTCTGCGCTCATTCATAACTCGTTGGTGGCTGGCCGCAGAGGTGAGTGGCGGGCTGAGCCAGTCGTTGGCTCGTTTCCAGGATGGGGGAAGAGGGGTGGTATGCACTGTGGGGCAGAGGATGGAGGTCCACTTGACCACGGGGGTTGCACTGTATGAGGGATCAGAGCTGCATGAGTCCACTGGCCACCAGGTATGTATACATTTGTTGTGAGTTCGGGGCTGGGGGTGTCTTCTGCAACTTATGTCAGTCGGTGTTCGGGGATCATGTTGGGGGGGCCACTAGATGGGATTGAACTTCTGTATGTACTTGGGTCAGGGATCATGCTGGGGGGGCACTAGACTACCAGAGTGTGTTTTGTGTGACATGACACATAGATGTCAGGATCTGGTGGGGGTGAGTGGGGAACAAGCCTAACGACCTTGTGTGCTGTGCCTTAGGGCATGCGTGGGGAACGGAAGTACTGCCTCCCCTGATTGCCCGACATTACTGCCTGCCTTTTGGTGGTGGTATTCAGCACCGTGCTACAAGTCATGCAAAACACTGTAGCGCGACACTGTTCTTTTGAATATGCTGGTGTACCAGCATTCATGGCCCTTCCCCTCACTCTCTCCCCTGCATACATTAACTATTAGCATTGGCGCTATCATATAGCGCTGGCACTAATTGACCTTTTGAATAGTGCAGCCGGGCACAAACTCGGCGTTATTCTGGTGCAACGGGTTTGCACCTGGTGCAAAGGTTTGAGTATCTGGCCCCAGAAGTTATAAAAGTACAATAGCTACTATACCTGTTTTTAGAGGTTTAATTGCCATTTTAGTGCCAGCTCGCATCACCTCCCTCATTCTCCACCTTCCGACTGCGCTTCATGTAGATTGCCGTATCCCAGCTGCTCGCCCACTCTCTCTGCTGCCCCAACCCGGCAATGCATTGCCATCTGTGGGACTAGATTTCACAGAAGTACCATTCCTCTCATCCCTGACCATGCTGAAAAGCTGCACAGTTCTAATGGGAGTAAAAAAACAGCAAAGGTGAAAAGCAACCTTTTTGTGTTGTTCACCCTATCTCCCAGCACTTGAAACACCAAAAAAGCACGACACTTTTATGCAACCTTTGTCTGCTGGCATCTTGCTCTCGGCTGCTCTCCAACTGCACTGAATGAAATTGCTGGTCACCGATCACTGGCCGCTCAACTCAATCACCCTCTCGTAATTGCACTGTCTCCTGACCACACTCGAGAATGCATGAAAACCAGCAACATACTGCTACTGAGGGTAAGCAACAGACACAACTTTGTGTAAATGTGTCAGGGTGGAGTGGGGTGGGGGACATGCTACAACTGGCAGCAGAAACAAAAAAGCTGTAAAAAACAGAAGTGCCAGTGGAGGGACTACCTTACATATAAAATGCTTTTTTAGTTAACTTTTAACTGCTGTTTTACATTTTTACTCCTTTTTAAAACTTTATTTACATGTTGTAAAACTTAAAAAAAATTCCATTTTCTAAGTGTAATAATACTCTCCAGGGTGGGTAGTATGGGCTATACCAGACCTTCCAGGGGCTATAAAGCCCTCTGCATGTGGCATCAGGCCTCATTACACCCACTGGGTGGTCCAGTATAGCCCAATACCACCCACAGTGTTGGATATCATTGCTAGCTTATTACTGTACTGAGAGGGCAGGGTTTTTATTTATATTTTTTCTCCTCTCGGTATCTTTATCTGCTTTCTAAGATTAGAACCCTAGAACTGTTTGCAAAGTTCAAGATATAACCAGAACCCATAAATTCAGTGGGTTCTGATAACCCTATCAGGTAGCCTTCTGTTACTGGGGTCCTACTGACTGTATGTCAGCTGGGCTATAAAAGAGCTAATGGCATAAAAAAACAACAAACAAAAAATGTCTATTCATTTTTTAAAAGTAGGCAATTGTTACTTATTATTTTTAAAGTATTTTTCATTTTCATTTTGCTGATTAGGTTTGCTTGAAACTGTTCAGCATTGTTTACACAGCCCCCCAGCATTTTAAGTAACTCATTGTGACATTGCTAGAGACCAATCTCGGCAGAAAGTGAATGACTCTTCTTGGTTAGTCAGTGATGTCATAATCGATGAAGTCAAAGTCCTGTTGCAGTATGAAGGGGGAACAGAACTAGATGTCACCCTACTGCACAGTACTGTTCCACAAATCATAGCTTGTACTGTGTGGTAGAAAATCTTCAAATTAGCAAGAGGGAAAAGAAAAAGTTCTGATGCAAAAAGTAACAGATGAATACTTCTACAAGTTAAAGTGGCAATCCATGTTAATGGTGACAATTTTGACCTAAACCTTTTCATCCAGTTTTAGACTGCCCCCTTAACTCCTGTCCTGTATGGTATCCTTTTCCCCAGAGTTTTTACACCTCTATACATACCCAATCCCTTTTCATTAGTGACAAGGCCAAGTTTGCTGCTACCGTCTTCACCACCAATTTCTCTCCAAGATCTATCCTCACCTACACAGCTCTCTCTCTCTCTCTCTCTCTCTCTGCACCCTGCCCTGCCGCTTCCTATTTTCCTCTCCATTATAAGCTACCTTTTCCACTTGTCTACGTTACACAATGTAACACTGCTTTATGAGATTGTGATATTGCATGTTATGTTGAACCTAACTGCTGTTTGCATGTATTTTTGCAACCCTGTCTATAATGTTTATTATGAACCGAGGATCGTAAATAGAGGAATCTGATTGGCCGAGAGCTCTTTGAAGCCGTGATGATATTGGGCTACATCATCACAGCTTCAAAAAAGTTACAGCACCACCAGCCTCCTTGCTCTCTACTGTCTGAGAACTATTTTTTTTACATGTACTCCCACACCACCCAAAAACTCATTCATAAAACATTTTAAAACCTGTTTGTTTTATTTTTTTTTATTTATAAAACTTCAAACTCTGTTCATAATAGCAATAAGTCACTCCAGGGTGTGGTATATCATGGGATATCATCACTTCTCAGGTCTTTGGACGCACTCAGCCTGCGGCCTTGTGCCCAACCACCTGAGACGTGATGATATCCCATGATATACCACACCCTATCGCGCCTTATTGCTTAATTACACAATGGCAAGAAAATTTCCTGGACTCTGATTGGTCAGTGTGTGCCTGAGACAGTGATGATATTACACAATAACATCACTGTGTGGATTTGTTGGAGGATGATTTTTTTTCAGAAATAAAGATATATTGTTACACTAAAAATCTACTAAAACCTTTTTTAAATTTTTTTTTTAATTTTGTATAACATCGAGCCATTGTATAATTGCAATAAGGCACTCCAAGGTGTGTGTTATTGTATATTATACAATGGGGTATGAAAATCCAGTAACCTCATTGGTCAAAACACATCACATGACCATGATAAATTCTCTAGTATACCCACTGTAAAAGTTTTATATCACTATAAAAACAAAAAAACAAGTTGAACATTGTATAATAGCAATATACCATGAAAGGGAGTGTGTATATGGGTGGATTTACCACTTCTGGTGTGGTTAAGTCACTCGGCTGTGCCTCGTGACTGAACCACACCAGGCATGGTAAATCCACCAATATACCCACCCCTGTCACGCATATTGTTTAATATCAGTCACCCTGGGTGGAAGCACTCAGCTTTGCCTCGTGCTTCAACCCACCCCAGGAGTGACGTTATTACACGATAACACACACCTTGTTGTGCCTTATTGCTTAATTATCCTTGTGTTGACTTTTACTGATGTGGCTCAAATGTGTATAATCCGAGACTTCAATAAATAAATAAATAAATGTCCTCCTGTTTCTCTTTAAGTGTCTATCCGATATTCTAATATGTTTTGACATGTTTTGTGAAATTAATAATCTAATTGTAGTGCCTTAGTAATCAGTATGAATCTCTTTCTCTTCCGCAGTTGCTGTTCTCTTTTTTATACTGCCAGGTCAGACTATGACATTAATAACACCTTTCCAGGCCATTCAGATGAACGGCATGGAATGGTGTTACTGGTGTCATAGAATGTCTTAGAAATATACAAAGAAAAAGCAGTGGCTGCTGAGGAGTGGAACTTTTAGAAGACCTGAGGGCATATCAAAGCTAGATTATTTATTTAAGAAAAATTGGTCAAAATATTTCAGAATACATAAGTGGTATGGAAATGAAAATGAGAGGGCAGTTAACTATGTACAATTATACAATGGGGTATGAAAATCCTGTAAGCTCATTGGTCAAAACAGATCACATGACTGTGTTAAATCCTCCAGTATACCCATTGTAAAAGTTTTATATCACTATAAAAACAAAAAAAAAGTTGAACATTGTATAATAGCAATATACCATGACAGGGAGTGGGTATATGGGTGGATTTACCGCTTCTGGTGTGATTAAGTCACTCGGCTATGCCTCGTGACCGAACCACACCAGGCATGGTAAATCCACCAATATACCCACTCCCTGTCATGGTATATTGCTGAAATAATTTCCTATCACCTTTAAAGTGTAGTTCTCTACCAAAGTAAAAATCTTAAAGCCATTACGATTTCTGACAATTAGTTTCGATTTAGTGCTTTCTAGTTTTACTTCCTTTTATTCTTAATCTATTCAAGATTTCAGGGAATCCTATACAGATTTAACTGAGTTTTGAAAAAGCATCTGTTTTCAACTGACCTCACAATTGTTGTTTGTGACATCACAGTCTGTTGTCGTGGTAACCACTATGATGTCCTAAGCAAAGGCACTATGAGGTACATAGAGGTTAGGCCAATATGTTTTATACAGCATTTTGGACAGATTTTCAAAGTGTGTTATAACCTCGAAAAGGAAATCTGAAAATGAAACAAAAAGTACTGTACAGTATTCTCTAGTAATTTTTACAGCTGAAACATCATGCTTATGAAAGTAATCACTTTTGTTTTACATTTAAATTACATAAGCAGCACTCCTTTTAATATAGCTGATATGAAGTTTAATTCAATTTTCTCTTTTTTTTTTAAATAAAAAGTTTATTTTCACTTAACTCACAGGTGCCATCTTCATTGACCTCACTAAGGCTTTTGACCTTGTTGACCATCCCCTGCTTCTCTCCACTCTCCATAAATTCCATTTCTGTACCCCTGTTGTGGACTGGTTCTGTAGCTACCTGTCAAACAGGTCACAAGCTGTCAAATTTAACTCCTCCCTGTCCAACACGTCTACTATCAACCTTGGGGTCCCCCAGGGCTCTATCCTTGGGCCCCTTCTGTTCTCAATTTTTATCAACAATGCAGCTGAGGTCCTGGAATCCTGCTCAGCTATTCTCTATGCTGATGACCTGATCATCTACACTAGTTCTTCTAGTATTGCCTGCATAAACACATCACTTACTTCAGACTTCAATAAGGTCTTAGACTGGCTACTAGACCGTAAGCTTGTACTAAATGAAAAGAAAATGAAAGCCATGCTCCTAGGTTCTGCACCGAAGATTAAGACCTGTTTTAGTTTGCTGGAGGTTCTTCACCCAGGAGGATTTCCACTTGAAAATGTTACTTCCTTCAAGTACCTTGGGATCCTCCTGGACCAGTCCCTGGATTTTAATCTTCACATTCAGTCCTCGTGCAAAGATGTAAACTCGAAACTAGGAGTAGCTTACAAAACGAGCTACATGCTTACACCCTCGGCCAGATTAGCAATTGCCCGAGGTATTCTGCTCCTAACCCTTACTTATGGTGCCTCTATTCTTACCTCTGCCCATAGAACCTCCCTACTAAAATGAGATGTAACTTATAACAATATATGCCGATTTGCCTCTTCGTCACCTCGACTCAAACATCACTGCCTTCTTTATAAGGATCTGAATTGGCTCTCACCCTCTGCCAGTAGACAATACTACCTTGGATCACTAATGGACTCGATCATCTGGGAAAAAAACCCGTCCCAGCTGGCGGCGTTGCTAGTCCCTCAACCATCCTCCCATGGCCTGTGATCAGCTGACAAATCCTTGCTCTATGTTCCGAACTTCCGAGATGTCAGATGACTAAAGGCACAGGGGCCTTCCAATTCTCTGCTCCCAGGCTATGGAATGCTCTTCCACTCAACCTCCGGCTGTCTCAGTCTCACTTTGGATTTAAAAGTGAATATCGTTGTTATCTATCCTTAGCTGATGCTTGTACATGCTTTGACCCAACCTGAAGCTCCTGAGACTTACCAGTAATGTCACCCCTGCTCTAATCCAGCTCCAAGACGGTCTCCTCTTCCCTTCCCCAAATTTTTCCTTCTCTTTGTAAATAACTTCTTGACTACTAGCTCTCTTCCTTCTCGAACCTTGTTGCTGACCATCCACTGTTGTTTTGTCAATTACCACCCTGACCTTCCTTCTGTCAGTCTTTCTTGTTATATTTGAACATTCCTCACATTTCTCTCTATATAACCTTACTATCTTATTAACCCTTTCACTCCACAGGTCGGGTCCATGGTTTCTGCACTTATTATGTATCTTACTGCCATTATCTGTATAATGCTTGCCATTATTTTTTGTTGTTTCTACCTATTGTATTTTTGTAGCACTGCTGTACTGTTCCTCTATTTGTATTATTGTACCCATGCTGCTGTTGTTCAACTGTTCTCCTTTTGTTGTACTCTCACAGGTCATGCCTGAAAATAGTCATTTTATGGCTAGTGCACCTACCCTGTTAACAAAAACTAAATAAATAAAAATAAAATTGCAATGTAACACTTATAAACACAGATATAACACCATCCTGCTAAATACAGTAATCATAAATTATAATAAAAGGAAACAGAGTTATTCAAATAAGCGTGTTATCTAAAAGGGAGTTAAAACATTTTTGAAGAGAGGATGCTTATAAACCTAATTAAATAAATGTCATATAATTTAAAAAAAAAGCTACTGATTAGATCTGATAGGTTTGCAATGGAGGATTACGTGCTGTTGAACTAAGCAATTATTTGTTCAGCACCTGCAATTTTACATTTTTTAATATCACTTTTGTAGTTGTAAAAAAAACTAGTGTGAGCCAGCCCAGTGATGCTGAGGGGTGAGGCACTGGACTCCTTACCTCACTCTACGTCGGTGACCTGGGTTTGGGAACAACCTCAGGTCTCTGGTGTGCTGGCATGGGGGGGAGCAGGATAGAGCATTCACTCTCCTCTCCCAGGAAGGGGGGGGTCGCCAGCCCATAGTCCCACCATCACCGGATGGAGGCCTGGTGACAAGCGTAGGTGGTTCCTGGTGTGACTGGTAGGGTGGGGTGCCCATTGGCATGCGTGTGCCTCCACATGTGTACATCATGTCGGGGTGTGTGGGGTGCAGGAGAAAAATGGAAAATGCTGGGGCTCCACAGGACCTGTGATAGCCTGATTGCACTGGCGAGTCTGCCCCCCACCACCAGATTTGACATACCATGGTGGGGGGGGAATGCCGGCACCCCCACCTGGCCCTGCCATGGAGGGGGAATCCACAGGGGAACCTCGGGGGCATACGAGCTGGGGGTCAGGCCAGAGGATGAACCCCTCCGAGGGAGGGGTCATAGCCCCTGTGGAGCCCACGGAGGAGAAAATACAATAAAAAAAAAAAAAGAACTAGTGTGCAGCAGACACTGCTCTCTGGCCTTAAGAGACTATAGGTGTTACAAAACAGCTAAGAATACTGATGAAATCTCAGTTCAGGCCATATTAAAAGGAGCATTCTTTTAATTGATTCAAATGTAAGAAAAAGGGTCTGAAGCAGATTCAGCATGGGGAAAGAAGAGTATTATACAAGACAAAGAGTTAAAGGGTGATCTAACATGGAATAAAAACGTATAGGCCAAAATTTTCATTGGAACACACACTGCTGCTTTAATATGTATTTCTCTTTATGGGTAAATAAAAGGCAACTTGAAAATATGTTTTTTTCCACAAATGTAATTTACTAGCATGCTTCTCATCTGATACAAGACAACAGATGGTGGAGAGTGCAGAGTGGTGTTATTGCAGGCTTAAGAGCAGAAAATATTGCTACAGTAACCTTTTTTAGCAAAGCCGTCCTCACCATCTATCGTGATGTACACATTGGCCCAGATATTCAAACTGCGCTCAAAACTAGCGCAACAGCAGGAGCAAGCACAAACCAGTTGCGCAAATGTGCAACAGGTGCGATATTCAACATGGAGCAGAGCAAATTACGCAAGCAACCAACGTCTGAATATCGCACATACTGTGCCATCGCGCAACCAGGAAGGAGAAGCTGAGCCAAAATGTTGCGCTATGGAGCAACCAGGGAAGCTCAGCTGAGTATTCCAGAGCTGCCATAGCGGAAGCACAGCCCCCCAGAGCAATGGAACTGCACATCCAGGGAGGCAGGCTGGGGCCCACCGCCAGCCATGCCACACATGGGCACAGGAACACACTGCAGAACTAACAATACACCCGCACACCCCAAGCACAGCATCACTGGGGGTGGGATGGATGATCCACGTGCCCATGGGGACAAGCCAACAAGGCATAGCAGAGCCATGACACCCCAGCACAACCACTGGCAGGCGGAGAGTGCCACACACAGGGGGTTGACAACCACAGTGCACATCAGCCCCCGTATGCACAGCACACCCTACACCGTGACCCCAAGACACGCTCATGTGCAGTGACTGGCACTGCAGGAAACACCATGCATCCCCTGGCACACGCCAACCCCTGTTTGCAGAGAAGCATACAAGCTAGACTCCACCTGTGCACCCAGCAGTGGTGGCAGCAGATGGCAAGACCAACAGAAAGTCAATGCCATGCTGGTGATACCTCCCCATGCACACACACACACACACACACACACACACACACACACACACACACACACACACCCAGGACCACACCACCCCAGATGGCATGCACACCACTGCAACTGAGCAACCATAGCTAGCTGCAAATCAGAGACCAACACAGTATTCATAACAAAATATAAATGTGTATTATAAAATGTGTAAATTCTAAAATCAACATCAAGCAACTATTTACAAGAGGGGTAGGGGTACAAAGGTGAGGAGTGGGCAAGGGTAGGGATGAACAACTGGGAGAGGGAAGGCAGAGTGGGAGGGATGGGTGGAGAGAGAGAGGATCTGGCCCAAGGCCTAGCAGACTGGTCCTTTGCTGCCTGGTGCCGCTTTTCTTGGCTGTGCCTCCTCCTTAGCCCATGGCGCTGTATGTCCTGGAGGATGTTCTGGTTCTCCTGGGACACCGGGTCATCCGATGCAGTGACTGCTCCATTTCATGGAGCACAATGAGGCCTAGGAAAAGGGAACACAGTCAATGGCTGTGACTGACCACAACCTGAACACCACCCAACCTGCAAGCCATATAGCCCAATGTCCCGCACCTGTGATGGCGTACACCCACCCACAGTGAACATGCACATGGCCATCACAAACAGGCGGCACCAGCTATCACCACTGCCCACACACACTGCCCATGTCCATCACAGTACAAACAAGGCTGGCAAGTGACGTGGCAATATGATGCGATATGCAGTTACACAGCTATGTGCCCAGTGCATGCCTGACCACCAGTGACGCATACACAGACGTGCTAGAGATACTGCACAGTGATGCATGTCACCCGTGTCGTGCCTACATACATAGATACATAGACAGTGTCGTCAAATAAGGGCCTATGGCAAACCCAGTCTGTCCATATGAGCTTGTCAGTTCACTTTGTTTCCCTGGAGGTCTGTTGCCCTTACCCCTGATCTCCAGATCTCCTTCACGTCTGTCCCCTGCAGTCTGAAATCCTGTGATTGTGTCAGCCCCACCACTTCCTCTGGCAGGGTTCCACCTGTCCACCACCCGCTCTGTGAAGACAGTCCTTCTCCATGTGTCCTCTGAATCATCCTCCTCCATCGTCATCCCATGCCCTCTAGTCCTGGAACATCGTTTCACTTCAAAAAGTGTGGCCGCACCCTGATCCCTCTGTAAGATACCTGTATGTCTCCATCATATCCCTCTCTCCACCCTCCCTCCAGTGAGTACATGTTCGGTTCCTGTAACCTGTGTCATAGGACCCGTGATGCAAGCCATGCACCATCTTTGTTGCCCTCCTCTGAACCTTCTCTGCCCACTCTACATCCTTACGTAGGTATTGTCTCCAGAAATGTACACTGTACTCAGGTGGGGCCTCACAGTATCTTGTATAGTGGAATCATGACCTCCTTTCCTGCATGGTTGTATTGTGCAGGGCTACTGGTCTCCCCAGCATGCACAGCATCCATGAAGTCATGATACCACACTGCTCAACAGCTCTGTCTGCCACTGTTGCTGTTGCTGTTGCTGCCGCTGCTGCTGCTGTTGGGGTGGAACAACTGCTGGCACCGGGTCCCTGGCATGGCCCTCCTCATGCCGGCCCTGCATCCTCACATCCTGGTCTGTGGGAGACATATGTTGAGACAAACATCAGTGTGACTCAAAAGCAGAGTGCCCCCTGCCCCAGTGAGAGTGCCTGCCCACATAGCCATAACCATCCATCGCACAGCTGCACACACTGACACAGCCAACCGTGTCCGAGCCGGCACCTATGCATAGCCACCCAAGCACACACACACCCCTACAGAGAATATAGGTGCATAGATGGTACACTCACCTGGCCTAGGCACCACGCCCGCCTGGCACGGTCCCAGTCTGGCCATGTCCGCTTCCTTCGGAGAGGAGTCCACTGTGCCGGTGCCGGCACTGCTCAGCAGACCGCCCCATCCAGTGACCTCCACCAGAGTCAGTGGCCCACTTGCTGCCCACGTGGGTCCTAGGCATGGTGAGGGGGCCTCACCATAGAGTGCCCTCACAGTGGGGCTCCACCAGGGCCACCAGGTTGGCCACCTCCAGTGGGCTCCAACTCACTGCCCTCCTCCTAGCCATCTCAGCCAGTTTACAGCAGGCAATATGGCGCTCCGCTGCACTGTAACGCCACGTGGAGATGTTGCGCAATAGACCACCACAGGCTCCAATCGCGCTGTTCGAACAGCGCCGTCACTTCACATAGCGCTGTCACCAGACAGCACAATAGGGATGTACACATGGCATGCGAACCACGCCAGGGGGCAAAGGGCATACACAAGGTCATGGCAATGACGCAAGGCTACGCACAGCGCCATCGGACATATAGGCATCCTGCACGACTGCCAAGCTGCGAACCAGTGCCACAGTGGACCATTGCGCAGTAGTGCCACAGCGCCATATAGTGCCCAGTGCTGTAGCGCCACTGGCACAATGCTGGCTATGGCTGGATTGCCTATCGCGATCAGCAGGTCTGCAGCGCGATAGACGCATCGCGTAAGCTGTCTGGGCATGCGCAATGCAGTGTAGCATGCAGGCACAAATCTCGCCATTGGCTCAGCCGGCCCTTCCGTATATGTAAAGCGCAAATCCGCGATATTCAGCCGACATATGCAAATCATTCGATCAGCCATTCAAAGGCGCAGTGGCGCGATTAGCATGTCATTAAAGTTGCGCCACTCCTCATTTGCATGTGTTGCGCTATAAAAACGCGACAGTGGGTTGTGCTGGCCAGATTCGGTTACTGCAGGTGAGAGGTGAGTTACATGCTGTGTGATGCTCAGGACAATGCTCGTGGGCGGAGGATGATAAAGGCTGAGGGGGCTGAGCATGAAAAGGGCACTTAGAAAGGGACAAAGGGCACCCTTTCTATCAGTATCTGCCATACGGAGAAGAAACGTGGGGGGCTTCTGCCCCCCCCGGGCCGGCACCTATGCTCATGGGGAAATGCTGTCGACTGCACAGTGACAGGTGTCCACTTCCACCCATACAGATCACCATGACTGACCAGAGCCAAGCTGAGGGTGAGGACGCGGGCATAGGAGGAGGCCGAACTTCCAGCGGCAGAGACGGAGGCCCTCTTCCAGGCTACCTGGAGGATGAGCCACTATTGAGTGGACGGAGGGCACCCTCAGGAATGTGCAGCTGCATGGGAGGGGGTAGCTCGGGCCGTCAACCTGCATGGAAGCCACCAGCGCTCCGTGCAGGAATGCAAGAAGAAGATGGGGACTGACCGCAGGAGGCTGAAGGAGAAGGTGGCAGCCTTCAGGGCGGCATGTGCTGGCACTGGTGGGAGCCCGCCAGTGGTGTTGCAGCTGACCCCAATGGAGGAGACACTGGTCGCGGCCATGCAGCCGAGTGCCATTGCGGGCGTACCAGGCGGAGGATTCCAGACAGGTGGAAGCCCATCACTGCACGGTATGACATGGTGGTGGTGTTGGGGGGGGCTGTTGTTCACATGCACTCACATGAACTCTCTTTCTGTTACAGATCCTGTTCGTCTTCAGCAGATGGTGGTGGTGGTGGGTCCAGACGTGATGCAGACCTGCTGGACGTGGAGGAGGACCATCCACCTCCGCCACCAGCCAGCAGGCACTGCAGCAGCATGCACGCTGGGCCAACAACTCTGGTGTCAGTGATACGGGTGCGGAGGTGCACAGCCTGTGTCTCAGCAGTCCGGCATGCAGGTATGCCAGCATGCTGTGCCTATGGCAGTGGCGTACCTGCACCATTGATGATAGCAGGCCTGCAATGGGCAGTGATAGGTGTGTGTCCCATGACGGACACATGGCAGCCAGCACGTGCCCCTGGGCCTTCCTGGTTCACACCTGTGTACCAGCATGCTGACACAGTCCCAGGCTGTGCCTGTCAGCACCGTGGGGCAGCACTGGTGGCTGTGCAGGTGTCCGCAGCTTGCCAGCACGGAGGTGGAACAGGTGGACCTGGGGCTCAGCAGTTGGAGGCGGCAGCAGCAGTCGAACACCAGGTCTGGGGTACAGTGTCAAGCAGTGGCACATGTCCACCGCTCTTGATCCGCCCATACCTGGTCCTGGCAGAACAGCGCCCACCCTCAAGGGGTGCTGTGCACGGGACGTCCACACCCTGGGGGTCACGATGCCATTGGGGCACAGTACCATTGACGCTGCGCACACCCGCCTGCTGCAGGAATCAGTACAGCTGCAGGGGCGGGTTGCAAGGTCAGGGAGGCACTGTTCTGTCCATGGAGCGTCACAGCAGGGAGTGTGCTCGGACCGAGCTGAGCTGGTCCTTGCGCGGACGGATGTGACCGCGCCATTGACAGGCTGACCCAGGCAGTGGTCTCTGTCGCTGACGCATTGGGCACACTGTCAGGTGCCCCTGTACCACACACCCCACACAGTGCACTCTCCACTCCCCATTCCCGGCATCGTGCGACACCAGGCCTGTTGACGCCGCGTTCTGCTGTGGGCATCCCGAGCACCCCTGGTGCACGTTTGTTCGGCATGATGCAGACCCCTGTGCGGGCAAGGTCGCGTTTGCGCAGTGGGACCCCTGGTGCTGCAACAGCGCCACCCCATGTGGCCCCTGCTCAGCCTGCCAGTGCTGCTGGGCCATGGCGGGGCCGCCCACGCATCCGTGGTGGCTGTGGGACAGTGCTACATGACTGAGCTGTCTCCCAGTGCGGGCCCTGTCTGGTGCTGCCCTGTGTGCAATGTGTGTCATGGTGGGCAGTGCACTGCTGGGTGCTCTGCTCACCACGCTGACACACGGTCCACCTGTACACTCTCCCAACTGCTGTCCACAGGTGCATGTGCATGATGATGCCTGCATTGCACTGTACACCAAGGTGCAAGGGTGCCCAGGTCCTGACACACGTACTTGGACAGTACAGGTGGTGGGGGTGGTCGGTGGTGCTGTGTGTTGGCAATGTCGTTTCTGCAGTGCTGTGCTTCTGCCCATGTACGCTGCCTGGTGGTGTGTGTGTGTGTGTCCATATGAGTGCTCACCCCTCCCTGATGGTGTGTTGGTATGCCTGGAACCTTCAACTCCCCTGACCTTCATGCACGGTGTGTTCCCCTGTGTGCCTGTGGTTTGCGCATGGACAGTGTTGCCTGCACATGTCCCCTTGACTTACCTGTGTTGGGCGTAGTGCTCTTCTGCAATGGTGTCCTGGTGCAGCTGGGCCTGCCGGGTCAGTCGGGGTCCCTCCATCCTAGGGGGCTGCTCATCACCAACATCACCGCGCCACTGGCGCCCCCATCGCTGTCCTCTTCGACCTGTACGGCTATCCCATGGTCTTTGGCCATGTTGTGCAGGATGCAACAGGCCAGGAATATCCCACAGGCCTTTTGGGGGCTGTACTGTAGGGCACCGCCGGAGGTGTCTAGGCATCGGAAGCATGCCTTGAGCATCCCAAACACCCGCTCTATGATGTTACGTGTTGCGGCATGTGCCTCATTGAAGCATAGCTGCGCTGGGGTCGTGGGGTGCCGGTACGGTGTGAGAAGCCAGGGACGGAGTGGGTATCCGCAGTCACCTGTGTGGAGATAGTGGAGAGCAGTGTCATGTCAGGTCCATATTGCCCATATCCTTGTGTGCCACTACCATGGCACCTGTGTCATTCCCACCCTTGCCCAGAGTTTGCATTCCATACATGTGTACTCACCCACTAGATGACCCGTGGAGATGTCCCCACTCTTGAATCGATGGCACAGTGCAGACTGGTGCCATATGAAGGCATCATGTGCTCCGCCAGGGTGTGTGGCACAGACATTGATAATGCGCCCAGTGGCATCACACACCACCTGGCAGTTGACACTGGAAAACCCCTTTTGGTTCCGATCGCCTGGCCGTCGGGGCCAGGTGGCGTCGCAATGGCCACATGGTGCAGTCTATGGCCCCTAGCATGCCAGGCATACGTGCTACCCTGTGGAACTCCTGGATGTTTGCTATACGCTCTGCCGCGGTGCTGGGGAAATGGATGTACCTGCGAGCATGAGGCAGCAGTGCGCTGAGGAATTGGGTGAGGATGCATGACGTGGCCGACTGTGTAATGCCTGTGGTGTCCCCTGTCGGCCTCTGGAAGGTGCCCGTGGTGAGCAGGCACATGCAGGCTGTCACCTTGGTCTCCACAGACAGAGCGTGACTCCGTCGTGAGGGTGCCTGCATCACATCACTGCACAGCTCACAGAGCCATCTCAGTATTGCCCTGTTCAGGCGGTACCGGGCCACGATCTCGACGTCTGTGTACAGCTTGAAGCTGAGGTGGGCACGATACCGCCTGTTCGGGGCATACCGCCGACGGGCCCCTCCGCGGCCACGTCCCCCTGCAGCATGGTGTCTCACCCCCCTCATTACAGCTTCCATGTGGAAGCTGGCACTGTCCATCTCCCTGGCTTCTGCCCCCAGCTGCTGTTCCTGTGTTACCCCCGCTGCCCCCACTGCTGCTTCCACTGCACCAGGCACCCCCCGCTGGCCTCTCTGTCCTCCTGGACCCACTGTCCCTGTCTGCCCTTCCAGCTTCTGTCTCTCTCTCTCTCTGTCTCTCTCCCCCAGTTTGCGGCCTGCTAGGGTTCTTGCGCCGCTTCCTTGAGCCTTTTTATTTTGGCTTAATTCCGCTACTGCGCAACTTCTGGCTGAGGCACTCTTGCGCATTGCGCAAGTGTTCGAATATCGCATTGCGCACTTTATGCATGGACCCACCCCCTTCGGTTGCACATGCCTTCATTTCCATTGCGCTGTTGCTCAGCATGTTTTCGGTGACGCAACTGGCCCCTTCTGAATATCGCAGAATGGTGCATTTTTGGAGTTGCGCACGCACAACCCTGTTGCACATGGCGCAACCCTTTTGAATATCTGGGCCATTATGTACTCCTTACCATCTGTAGTTATGCATAATGAATGGAAACACCATGGCTGTAAATGCTGTTTTCTCTGTAAACATTGTGTTGTCTCTCAAAACAGCAGAGTAGTTCAGAATCAGAACAGAGCTGCAGCATGTGCACTATGACACTAGAGGGCGCCTGTAACAAGACTGTGACACAGGCAAAACAGTGCAATCGCATGATAACACCAGCAGCAGAGGGGACACTGAGTTGTATGAGAACCTTTGCAACTATGGAATTTTTCCTCCTACATTGTAAAGGTGATAATAAATTGACAGAGCACTCTCCACCAATTATAGCGCTCCTTTCTCCTGCACGTGAGGCACTCATATACTGCAAAGAGTGCCTCAGAAGCAGTTGCCCTGGAAACAAGCATGTTGGAGCAAAGTTTTTCAAATGTTTTATATATTATTCAACAACCTCAGTAATATAACAATATGGCTATAGAGATCCCTCTTATGGCTGTAGAGATCCCTCTCATGGTTATGAGTGGTCTCACTTACATGCTTAGGATATCAGAACCACTCACCTTCAGTTTTTAGTTCTCATATGCTAATAATGTGTGAGAGACCACTCTTACAACTGTAACAGGGGTCTCAATGGCCGTATTAACATAAAAGACTATAGGGAGTGAATTAGGCAATAAGTCATAACAGGGTGTGCGTTATGTAAGCAATAAGCCATGATGGTGTGTGGGCTGTTGTCTGATAAATGAATGACCCAAGGTACAAAGTGTTATCAGACACGCAGCCCACACCTCAAAGTGACTTATTGCTTACATAACACACAAACTAGTCCATCCTCATTTACCCAAGAAAATCTCAACCAGTTAAAATAAATAATCAGATAAAAACTCTCTACACTACCAGTACGTGTCCTGGGTTCCTAGCTGTTTGCGGTGATGGCCACATTGACAGACCACAGTGCTAGGCTGCAGTACCTGGAATGCTCCCTGTCCAGTTATCCCACCTCTGGTATGCCATTTCCAGAATGTTGTCCCTGGGTTCCGCGAAGTTCAACTCAACCTCTGCTGCTCTGACGCATGTGGAGTCACAGGTTGCCACACACCTCCACTCAGCATGGTGCTTTCAGGCTTACTGAATTAGCACTCATGAGATCAGTGAGGTCAGACATCAACTCATACAGATAACCTCTGTAACACACACATGCGGACGTGCAGGCACGCACATATGCACAGATGCACACCTATGGCATATCCCCTATATATGCAGGAGAATACTGTGGTTGTAATTGTTCCTTTCTCTCTAAGCATTCTGTTTTCTCTGAAATAGCTAAAGAGTTGCAGCATGAGCACAATGACACCAGAAGGCACCTGTAACAAGACTGTAATATGCGTAAAACAGTGCAACAGCATGTGACACTAATGGGAGAGGTGACACTGAGCTGTATAAGAATATTTGTAAAGACAGAATTCTCCTTCACCATCCATTATTATGCTACTTTCATGCTGAGGTTTTAACTCAGTTCCCATTTTCTACCTGCCCATTTCAGAAGGGAAAAGAATTCCCAGCCCCCATTTGGATAATTCGCTCTTATTAACTTCTTGTGTACCAGAGCCTCCTGCAGCTCCGCACATCCACTGTAGACCTTTTCTTGTATTTCAAGATGTTTCTTTTCAGGAACAAAACAAATCAGTCATGGGATGCTAAATAGCAACAAAAGCATTCTGTCATTGTCCAAAGCATTCCTCCTGGACTGCTGGATGGTGCATTGCTATAACGGGGACCTGGGTTTGATTGCAGAGTGCAGTGCTGGAATTGGATGGCCAAGGCTGGGGGGGACAACTGCTAATGGCAGCACATCCTAGCCCAGGGACAGATGGGTGCTGCATTCCACCATCATAGCAACACCTGGGATAGTTCATGGTGTTTGCTCCTCTGCAGGGTGTAAGCTGTAGATGTGTGAGGCTGTCCACTACATTGAGGCATCAGTGAGATGGACTGGGGGAAACTGGGAAAGAAATGTAGATGGAAAATGGTACCTGTGAGGGTGACAACACTTCTGGGGCCTCACACCACCAGATCCCCACTAGTACTGGGTGAAACTATTATTATGCCTGCCAAATTGTGCAAAATGGCCTATTTCACAGCAATCCAACTTTTGCAAAATTTGCCAACATCAGACAGAATTTTGCCAACTTTTTTATTCAGTAGTGCTGTTTTTCTCCAGATTGTACATTTTGAATAATGCGAGTTCTTACAATGCACAGTTTCAGCTAATAGCACCTTTTTATTCAATCTGCACATTTTGAAAAAAAGTTGCAGTTACTGCCAGAAACACCCATTTTAAACACCCTGATCTACTTTGTGAAATTGTACAAAGTTACATGAAATCAGTACAATTCTATAAAAGGTGCACAAAATGGATTCTTCTAATTCCGCCTAGCACTAATCCCCTGTACTCAAGGTTAAAGGTCAGTGAGAAGGCAGGGCTGGGAGGTGTGAAGGCTAGAAGTGACACAGCTGGCCAAATTATAAAGTATAAATCAAAGGAAAAAAAGAATCCATCTGTATTCTCCCACTGTGTGTCATCTTCTGTCAGGTAAATCTCACTCACCACACCCCATCATTTCTCCCCGGCATGATAACATTTTTAAACCATTTTCTAGAGATGTATTTCTTTGCTGTAGTGAACAAATCAGAAAACAGATATCTAACCACCCAGTCCCCTGGGGTTACTAGAATCCTCTGGCCTCTGAGGCCGGAAGATCAGAAGGCTGTGGGTTCTATTCCCCACACCAGGCAACTTGGGTTAAATCCCAGTACTGACACTGTAATGCAGCCTGAGGGGGGTGCTGCATTCCTGAGGTGCCGTCTTTCGGATGAGATGTTAAACCAAGGTCCCATCTGCCTGTTCTGGTGGTAGTTCAGGTGGATGTTAAAGATCTGATGGCACTTCTTGAAAAGAGCAAGGTAATTTACCTGGTGTCCTGGCCAAATTTCCCCCATTCACTAAAAATACCACCAACTGCTTAATCTGGTTCAATATCAGCTGGCATCCATCTGTATCCCCCTCCCCCTGGAACAAGGCTAAAAATAGGCAGAATTGTCTAGTCCTCCTTTTTCGGTCAACAAAAACTAAATTAAAATTAAATTAATTAGTGTTAGGCAGGCAAAACAGGCAACTGGTAAGGGGCCCATTGGGGCTTCTTACATAATGGCATCATTGTTTACTCAGCTAGCCTGAGGGAAGAATGATTATGTCATTTGGAACTCTCACAGCAGCATAACCCTTTTCTGTGTACAGCTGCTTTGGGGAAGTTTTAGAATATTCTGAAGTTGATCAGTGACAGTGAGTAGCAGGAGCTCTGCCAGTGGGCTCTGAGTCTAGGGCCCTGGATTTCTCACTCTAGTTAGAATTACTATTACCACCTTCCAGCGAAGTGGTGGAGACCTTTCTTCACCAGGATTCCTGATTTTCACTCCAGGAGAGTGGAAGAGACTGCTAGTTCAGTGAATCCAAGGGGCAGTCCCCTGAAGGTCCTTGTGTGTGTACAGCTGCCTTTGAAAAGGACTTTGTGAGAGACTGTTCTGACTAGCTACCAAGGGAAAAGGTGCTTTCTGGTTGTTCACATGCCCAAAGAAAAGGGCAAGATATATGTAAGTAAAGAATGTAAATGTGTTTTGGGGTTGTTTCCATGCCTAGAGGAAGGAACAACTATTCTGTGAGTACTATTTTGGGAGACAAGTTCTCCATTTAGGGGTTTGTTCTGGGGTGTGTGTGCCTATAGATAAGGCTAGATGACACCTGTCGGTGCCCCTTGTTCACCCAAATGAGTGAAGTAAAGTAAAGTTCGGAGTCCTTAGCATTTCAGTGGGGAATGGAGGCTTCTATGGTGTAACCCTGAAAGAATGGCAGAGACTGACAGTTGGGGCAAAGGGTGGGAGGAACGCCATCTGGAAGCTTACACGGCAGGGCTAACTGATTCATGGAAGGGTGCTAGTTTTCCCTGAGCAAAAGCCATTGCTGTGGGTTTAGGTGTGTGGCATAGTTCCACAAGCATGCACCTATCTGGGAAAGACGTTCTGAGTGTGTGGCCCCGTTCCACAAGCATACGCTCTGGGAAAATGGAATGTGGCACAGTCCACGATCATACACCATGGGGAAGAGAAAGGAATTGCGGTTTCTGTGGACAACTGTACTGCTTAGCAAGGAGAGTTCTGGAAATTGTACCTGTTTGCCATGACCGACCCTTGTGGGGTCCATTGATGCTCTGGTAAAAACTGTTGAATAAAGCCATACTGCACAATCCCAGCTGCTGTTTTGGACAATCTGATCCTTGCATCTGTGTGGAGTTATTGGTTCCCCCTCAGCAGTTAGGTCTAGCATACACCTAGCATCCTCTCCCCTGGACCTGGTTATATTTACAAAGGTTCATTTTTTAGTTCTTGTACCCCCACCCCTCTTCCTCTAGCTAATGAGCCTGGTATACATCCTAACGTCAATGGTGGCACCAATATTGAATTTCTGTTGAAAATAAATGGCATGCCATGTGTGGGTACTAGTCCTGTTTTATGGGGGGTGTCCAATTTACCAAATGTGGCATGGGGGTTATAGATATCTTTCTAAAACAGTAATGTGTGTGTGTGTTTTCTCCCTCTGTAGCATCAGTCCCAGCCCGGTTCCCACCCAAAAGAGGTTTTTCTCCTACCAGGACTGAAGGTGAGCATCATCATTTCTGGGGGAGTCTTTTCTAGACTCCAATAAGGAAACAAGGCTTCCACATCCTCCTTTGTGTAGGGATGAATGCTGAGTTATTTTTGCTCTGCACTACAGATAAATTCTTACAGGTCCTGTGTAGCTGTAGGGACAGGAGTAATGACAGGAACAGGAATATGAACTCGTATTAAAAGGAACAATAATTAGTCTGTTTTGAGCTTGAGTTTGACTTTATATACAACCATAACATTTTATAAAATGTGTGCTTATTTCACCAGATTTGTTCCATTCTAGCTTAATGATAGCATTGTTAATTTGTTCTAATAATTGTGAAGATCAATATATATATATATATATATATTTTTTTCTCTCTCCTTATATGTGTTTACAAGATGCCCAGAGATCATCAATGCACATTGGCCATGGTCTTAACAGGGTCATATTGGGAAGAAGGCTTTTGTCTTCATTGTGAATCCCAGTATAAATATAATGTAATAATAAAAAAAAAATTATATTGCATGGTTGACACCTATTCCCACTGATTTCAGTAAAGTTAGAAACCTTTTCATTCACAGTTTACACTGTTATTCACAGTTCACACTGTTATTCATGGGTGTGACATCACCCCCATGAATAACAGAGTGTGAACTGTGAATGCCAACCTTTAGGCTATGTGCACAATGTATGGTGATTTCAAAAAGATTTAAAAAAAGTTTTATCTACAGAGTTTAAGCATGGATGTAGGAGTGTCCAGATTGTACCAAGACACTGTGCTAGCCCGAGTGAGTTCCCTCGCACTGTGGGTACCGAAATGCAGGCAGAAATACTTGCAATCAGGTGAGAAGAGCAAGAAAGTGAAACCAATGTCAAGTTTTATGAAGTAGCTCATTGTGAGTGCAGCTGTTCTTTTAAAGTAGTTTTTTGGGGCTGTGAATAGCCAAACTCCTGCTGTTCAAGTCATAGGTGGTGACTATAACCCATGTTACAGCAAGGATCGCATCCACATTGCTGTTAACATCGGTTAGGCAACTGTGTCGGTCTGAAATCATGTTCAAGCCTACCTCTGAGCAGGGTTTAAGCATGACAGTCTGGATGCAAACCCTTAAACTTAAACCGTTTGAACAGAGTTAAAACTGTTTAAAAGTCCTAGCGTGGACTGGGTCTATACAATACCTGCGCTCACTCCAAGTGTGTTAAGATGCCACAAACTAAACGTGGGTGCCAGTGGACAACTTGGTGGCATTTTCATCTCATGAGGCTGGTGACCTTCAGTCTTGTGGCATATTCTGCCTTAAGCTTCAGTCAACAAAGTTACCACCTTGTTGTTCACAGGCCCCCATGTGTCATTTAAGCAATAAGACATGACAGGGTGTGGGTTACTATTCCTACACCGCATGCCCAGCTGTGTTGTGAGACACAAGGTGTTGCACTGAGTGCCTTTAACCACTTGGAAGTGCGGTTCGGGAATAGTAACCTACACCCTGAAGTGTCTTATTGTGCTTATAAAATGGATCTGCAGTTAAAAATTAAAATAAGATAAATTTAGCAGTGCAGTCATGATTCCTGAACCACACTGCTTTGGAACCTTCTTCACCAGTCGGGCAGCAGGATTCTACCTATTTTATAACCTCTGTTTAAAGGGAAACAGTTAGCACTAAGAATCACATACCCAAGTGTGGGGCTGGTCCCAATTTTCACTTTGTGTGCAAAACATTTTTTTTTTTTACTTACTGTCTACTGCAGTATAGTATATTTTATCAGACTGATTCTGTTGAGTTGCAAGCTGACATTTTCTGTAACTTCAAATCTCAGAATCCCCTGCAGCTGACATCAGAGGAGGGCTGCAACAGGGGGAGATTCAATGGCCTGCAGTGCATTCGAGAGTGTTTTCTAAGCTCTGAACTTTTGTTTGCTGGTCATGCTGGGTTAAGTACAGTCACTGATGATTGTACTTAGCCCCAGGAGATCAGTGGAATGTCTGATCGGATCTTATAAAGCTGTTACATGCACTGCAGGCTATTGAATCTCTTCCCACTGCTGCAGCCCTCCTTTGATATCAGCTGTAGGGAATTCTGGATTTGTAGTTACAGAAAATGTTAGTTTGCAGGTAAATAAAGAAACAGTCTGATGCAGCAGCTCTCATAATGCAGTTAACAGTACACAAAAATGTTTTTACACAAAAGTGCACTGACCAGCCACACACTTGGTGTGGCTCTTAGTGCTGACTGTTTTTTTTTAATTAAAAGCCTGGCAGTACAGAAATAAAACATTAACTACTAGTTAGCACTGATTATACATGAAACCAGTGTGAGGCTTGCTCTGTTATGCACAAGTTTGCAATCATATTTGTGTATAATGGTGGTTCCACTCATGTGTAATGGTCATACATGTACAATGGAGATCACGCTCACAAAACATTGGGCAGGATTCACAAGAGGGATGAGCCCAGTGCATCCAAGATCTGCCGGTGCATCCACAACTTGCTCACTGGCACTATTCTGGTAGGGGGCCGATGTGCCGGTGCATCCCCAATGCACCAACGCATCACAGATGTATTGCATATGCATCACATACTGCCCATAATGATATGCCACACATCTGGAGGGGCTGTGAAGGGGGGCGTGCCCATGTACTGTATATAGTGCGCAGCCCCATTCACAGACCATCCTGGAGGTGCATCCCTGGGGCAAGTCTGGAGATGTGCCTCCCAAAGATAAGTCTACTTCAAGTAGACTTAAGTGGGTGGCCACCCATAGGCAGGCTGCTGTTCTGCAGACATCAGCACGGCAGCCTTCCCACCCAGGCAGTCCAGTGTGCCCCTTGCATGCATCCCTGTGATACTGCCCCTCTCAGCGGCGGATATGTTGATATCAAACTCCCCCTCCTGGCCCGTATCCCCATTCACCTGCCATTCTCCGTGGCAAATATGTAGCACAGAACCCCCCCTCCCGCCTGCATCCCGCTCATCTGCTGCAATATTGTTGCATGGATAACCCACCCTCCCACCCCGACCCAGAGCAATCCAGAAGGCCCCCAGTAGCCCAGCAGACCTCCCCAAGCCACTCTGGCACCTCAACCCACTTAGCCCCCCCGTCCCAGCTGAGTCCCACTGTTGGCGGGCAGCACAACCCACCCTCATACCTCCACGGCTGCCACTGACAGAGCTACCTGTGACTGACAGCTACTGTACTACTGACAGCCCATTGGTGGACCCTGTCGACCAATGGGCTTGCAGTAAGTACTGCTCTTTGACATTCTTATGAATGGAGGTCTGTGTGCCACATATTCGCCGCAGAGAGCGGCAGGTAAACGAGGATGCGGGAGAGGAGGAGGGTTTCTTCATACATGTATCTACCACTGTAGGGTGTGGCATTCAGAACGGGCATTGGGCAGGAAGGGGGGACCACTGGACCACCGGGGCATTAGCATGGGTGTCCTCATGGGCAGCGAATGGGCTGGGGATGGGTGGGGGGTGCAAACCGCCTCCCTGGGGCTGTGTGTAGCCCATATCCATTGTAGGGCGCCTGGTGCATTTCACTGGGCTCAACCCCTGGCCAGGACATGCAAATGTAGTCATAATGACACGCAATGTAATTCCCATTGCACCTTATACCTAATGGCCCATTTGGTATGTCCAGGGCTGTGATATCAGCTTTTGGTGCCACATTGGAAGATCGCTGCCCATTGTGCTTGGCCAACCAGGGGTTGTGTGCTGGTACATCCCTGGGCTAGGCGCAGCAGTGGTATTCACAGAGGGAGTGCTGGGAGCATCCCCAGTGCATCTTCTGTGATTACCACTTTTGGCGCTCGGCGCATCTCATTTGCGCCGGGACATCCAAGATGTGCTGAGCGCAAGCCCTTTGTGACTCCTGCCCATTGTGTTTTCTGGTAATTTTTCATATAGAACCTGTAATTTAAAAAAATAAAATATAGGTAGCAGTATAACTCTTGGTTCTTTGCTCACCTTTGTGGTTTATGTGACATCATGTCTCTACTTCTATGCCTTTTGCAGAGCACTGTGTATTTTACATTCAAATCTACCCTCGCTCCACAAAGATTCACTGCAGTTCTTCATAATTTTAGAGCTATTTCTGAACACACAAACTATTCAAAAATTAAACTAACTTGATAGAAATATTCCTGAACACTAAACATATGAGGCCCACAATTCTTAGACTTATTATTATTTAAAATTAGAAAGTGGTACACATTCTGTCCATTTGCTCTGCAGTTTGAAGATGCTGTCATGCATTTTAATGCTGACAGGTCGAAAGGTGTATGTGGTATTAATCACACCCTCTGGGTATGTAGAAAAACCACATTACACATAGCCGCCCACATGTTATTCTATATGGAATTCACAGGTGTGATACCATAAAAGTCGTAATTCAAAGTTAGAATGTCATACCCATAAACTAGAGTGTTTTCAAAATGGTTTTAGGGGGACATTTGAATTGTTAGGAGCCTCCCAGTAAGTTTTGGTCCACTGGATTAAACGCCTTAAAAACACACCCAAGCAAAAAAGAGATGAAACGAGTTGTCAGAATGCATGTTGGTTTATCATAACTAAACTAGTTTTAGAAGCTCATACTAAATTAATATTTTTAACTTGTCAAGTAAATTACTCAGTCCTCAGCACCTCGTATCCATGATGCATTTGACCTCCACTGACTCTAGTGGGATAGAGTACCTTACTTTCCAACATAGTGCGAGCGTGCAGTGCATCACCATACTACTGAGACAGCCAAAATGAAGGCTGTTGCTGCTGTTCATACCTCTGTAGTGTGTGTGTGTGTGTGTGTGTGTAACCAGCACTGACTGTGCCCGCTCTGTACCTAGCCTGTACAGAAAGAGCTGGCTTCATTCAATAATGTCAGCAGCCCCTCACCATACAGCTCCTATATATAAAAGCTAGAGGTTAATCACATGAAGTAATAGGGGCTTTCATGTCGCCATATGCAAGTGACCAATACTATGTCTATGAGAATAATATGGAAATGAGTGGAGGGGTCACATGATGACCATCTAGTTTAGTTCCCCCCCCCCCACTCCCCTTATGGCATGAACCTGGGCCTTTAACCTAAGTGCTTGCCTGCTCTTGAGCTACCACAAAGGAGCTCCATTCTGCTAACCCTCTGATCGTTGCACTTCTACTGTTTTCTTCCCCCAACTTCTGAATACCTGTATTTTACTTACTGCTTGCTAATGTATAGTTGTTGTACGTGTAATTACTGTTCCATCACTGCCTCTGTATTGTATCTCTGAACACTATTTTGTACTGTTTGTAATGTGATGTGGAGCCTTTTTAATTGAATCTCTGACTCAAAGGTTTGTAATTCCGATACCGCTAATAAATAAAATAAATAAATAAATATATCTATACGATCTCTGTGCCCCTTATCTTTTAGCAACCCTCAGTTCATTGTGGTAAGGGTTTGCAATGCAACCACTCAGTACCTCTTGCACTTCCCATGGAGTGCTGTGGAGCTACTGCGGAGGTTTCAGATACTGGACAGGAAGCTCGGACATTTAAACAATCATTTCTTCTTTCAATATTATAAAATGGGTAGGGGAAATGCTGCATCCTGATTGGCTAAAACTTGTTCATACCCATTGGACTGGGAGACCACAATCAATGCGTACAAACAAGTCCTGTACCTGCCACTTACCTCGGCACAAACATACCAATGTGCACTCTCAGAGCCTTCTAAAAAGCTCATACCATCAGCTATTCTTGCAGTGCTATCTACTGGTAACTTGCTAATATTACCACATTTAACATGCTGTGGAGGAATTAGTTTACCATTTTACATCATTTTCTAACCTTATTTACATATTTTAGCAACTTTAAAAAAGTTTCTTTCAATGTCTTTATCGAAATACCCATTTTTTAAGTGCAATAAGACATGACAGGGTATTCATTGTGGTGTGACAACTGCACTTCCAGGGGATGAAGGCACTCATCCTGCAGCCTCATACCTTACTATGCCCCTAAGCTTACATTTATCTACAACCAACACCCTGTTGTGTCTTTTTTTTTTTTTACATAATAACTGTGGGAATGCAACACCCTTTGGGCTTATCATCTTGAAACAAATCTCGGGTCTGTGTTTTAACAGTTGCTACTGCCCAGATGACACCCGCTTTCTTCTCTCTCTTCTTGTTTCAGCACCCTGTCCTGAAATCAATATCAGAGGTGTACTTGTGAAAGGTATGCAGTAGTGTAAATAGTTTTATTCAACATCAAGGTGTGACTAGGGAATGACCATTGAGTCGACGCTCAGTTTCAGTGGGTTCTCAGGAAGGGCGTCACAGGTTACAGTTTTCGAATATGATATAAATAATGTATGCATGCAAGTTATACAAGGTATGGAGAACAAATCCTTCAAGTTTTCTGTTTTGGATTCAAACCATTCTGTCATTTAAAGAGGTACCCAGTTTAGGCTAAGAGTTTTTTTGTTCCCCGTCTCATTACATTATTTAGTGGATTATTAATTAATTAATTAATAATGTATTTATTTATGTCAAAAGTTTAACCAGGAAAGACATACTGAGATGGTAACGGCCTGTTTCAGATATGTTCGGGATATGGAGATAGTAGAGAGGAGAAAAATAAATAGTAATTAACTGCATTACAAAATTAATAGTCCTATACAATAATAGGTATATAAAAGCAATATTGTACAGTCATAAGGGCAATGATCATAAACACTGCAAGGAATAACAGTATATCAAGGTGCATGCGGTAAATGAAAAAAATGCATTTGGATAGGCGAGGGGAGTTACCCTTACATGTACAGTGAGGAGGGCAGCAGAGCAGGAGAGCAATATGGCCAAGGGGGAAGGAGATAAAAAGGCAGGGGCCATAGACAGCTACAGGTGACAGTAGAAAAGTCACAAAGCAGGGGCTTATTGTAGAAGGGAGAAGGGGCAGAGCAGATTGACAGAGGAAGGATTGACTGGAGTTTAGGAAAGTGATATGAGAAGGCAGCTTGACCAACACTAGGTTTCCTAGATGGAACAGAAAAGGCATGGCGAAAATTGTTGCAGAGAAGGTAGAAGGAAGGAGATGAAAGTCATTTATCAACAGTGATGTATGAATGTATCAATACTATTGTTCCTGGATCCTTATTTAGAAGGCAGTGTGGTGTAATGGTTAGAGCATCGACTTCGTAACTGGGACAACAGAGACTCAGATCCCACCAGACCCAAGAGCCTTCTGTAGTGTGACACTGAATAAGCCACTTAACCAACTGTAAACCAAGATCACAGACCCCTGTTGACCTCAAAAGATGCACTGTTGGTACCTGCAGTATTCAGAGACACCATCTACCCACATGTAGCTCTCCAACAGCAGGTGTCCACACCATCTGCTTGATGGACCCTGTACTATCGGGTCAATACAAGGCTGAGCCTAATTTAAGTAACCGGGGGGGGGGATTTATTAACAGATTTATTTCCCCCCTTCCCCTTCCCACAAAGGGCCTGATATCAGTGTGGAACAATGGAGACTGCATTCCCCCAGCATCCTACAGAGGGCAGAGGTGCAGCTGTGGGGATTTCCAACTGCCATTTCTTGTCCTCACTGATAAGAGGATACAGCGTTCCCTGCTAAGTCGCACAATGCCTTGCTGCATGTGGAACAGGGATCAGCTCTCAGCCAGATCATGGCTTCAAATTAGAAATGAAAGGCCCATCTGGCTACTGCAGTTGGCTCAGCAGCAGAGTTCAACTTCCAGTGCTGGCATCCCTGGGTTGGAGAACAAGATCAGGGCACTGACAAGACTGTGAGGTGAGGCAGAAGGGAAGGAATAATAAGAGTCCCAGGGAACGTGCTCCTCCGATGAGGGTGGTCAGCCCTTACTGCTATATGACTGCCACGTGGGTGACCACAAGTGGTAGGCAGCATATACGGATTGGGTAGCAAGGATGGATGCAAATGTCAAGCATTGTGAAGGCCCGTGCCCTCATGTCTGGAGCATCAGGTCATCTCCACTGGGTGGGAAGACACAGGATGCACCTTCCCCCACCTAATATCAGCAGAATGACATCAAGGCACTCTAGGACTTTGCACTGCTGACTTCCCATCTCTAAAGGCTTCTTGTCCAAAAATATAAATCCACTTCACTTATACAACCAGAATACAGTGTCCTGCCCCATAACCCAAAATGGAATCCCCTCCCTCATATCTATATAATCAGAACTGTAATTCCCTTCTCCATAACTGGACTTCTAAGTATCAGTCCTCTCAGTTGAAAATTCAGGACCCCACTAATAATGAGGTTTTGCATCACAGGTGGGCTATCCCAGGGAACCAAAATGCAAAATAAATTGCGATAAATAATTTACCCAGAGACGATGGTCCAATGACAGTGTGTTGTTCTTTATTTTTTGTTTTGTTAATTTGTTTATGCCCCCTGCTCTCCAGTTGGTCCCCATCTGCTCAACCTACCCCAACCCCATCAGCAGGGCATCCCTTAGGACTTACCTGTGACCTCCCTTTGTGCCCTGACAGCTTTCCCCCTCCGGTGGGGACGGCAGTGTCCCCTGTACCTCTGCTGCAGGAGAATCCAATTGTGGGAGACAGTGCCTAGCTAGCCAGGTACCGGGCTTGTGAGCAGGTCAGCATCACAATCGGGGTCCATTTTCTGTGTTTCTTCCAAGTTCCCCAGGACATCAATGTCGAGAGTGTGCCAGGCATGCACGCACATGAGTGCGCATGGTGTGGCACCTATAAGTGTCCTCCCACCCACAAGTCAACCGCTCCAACTGCACTGCCATGTGTGTTCACCCAGGTGGTAGTACAGCAGTGGAGCTGGCTGTCTTCCCTCCCCAAAGGAGGAGAGCATCCTTTGGATGCTCAATCCTCTTCACCCGATGGCCCAAGCTCGTTCCTGAATTCAGGTTGCACGCATTGCGAGTGGTAGCACTGCCACAATAGTGTGTTGTTCTAGCATGCAGGCAACCCTGGTTCAGGATCGAATCCAGGTCGCTAGAGTTTAGATGGACAGGGCTGGGGAAGAACTGCCCACAGCAGTGTCTCCCAGTGGAGAGGGTGGTGTGGCACTTTGCTGCTACAGCAATGGCCTGTGGTAGGCTAGGGCACCTGCTGCTCCGTAAGGATTCAGCTGCATTCATGCAAGCCCACTAGAGGTCTGTGCACAGCGCTGACAGGTGGATGATGTTTTGGGAAGTGGGAGCACAACAAAGGAATGTGGCATATCAGGCCACTTGCTGTGGAGCTTGTTATCTTCTGGATCCTGTCTGTTGCCAGAGAGAAGCCCTGCCATGGGGGGGAGGGGCGAATGCAGCCATGGGGGCTCAGTGGCCATGTTAATAATTCATGGGATTGGGTGGGTCGCTGTAACCATAGCAGGAGCTAACGGGTGGCAGGATAGGAGAAAAAGCTTGATTAACAAAGAGAGAGAGAGATATGTTTCCGGCTTTGTTCTGTTCTAGGATACAACATGATGGAGGCGTTCGGACTGGTGGAGAAGGAGTACTCCTCGATTGAAGGTGTATCCATGGAGCCCTACATTTTCAGTGGGACTCCTTCATACACCATCTTTAAGGACAGCCAGCTGACACGCAAAACAAGGTAGGCAAGCCTTAAGCAACTTAACTACACTCTGCTAAAGCAAGAGATACAAGTTTCATAACTTTTTATTGAAGTCGATTTTCTGTTTTACATTTCATACATACATACTGATATATTAAAAAGAGAAAAAAGAGTTACTAAGAGAAAATAAATGTAAAGCTATAAAAGCAATGGAAATACATTTTATTTATTATTATATTCTGCATTCCCTGCAATTCGTTATAGTTATGCAGAAAATTTGTATATTATTTGTATAGCCAAATCCCCAAAATAGGAAAGTGGTTCAATATTTTGTAATAGCTGCTTTATAAAGAAATATAAAGGTGTATGTATCTTAGGGTTGAGTAAGTACTTTAATGTTAAACCCCAATGTTTGCAACTGAATGACTTTGCCCGCATTCAACTGGTTTACACGAAATTTGGAATATACAGAGATGGTGGCAGGATTTCTGGATCCTGAAAAGTTCATGGCAATCGGTTTACTGGGGGCAAAGTTACAGAGGGCCAAAACTCCCAAAAATCACCAAAGTAAGGCTTTTTTTTGCTCAACTATAACTAAACAAGCATTTGTCAATGTCAAACGTTTGCTTGCATGTATGTGCTGTGCTTTTATTTTAATTTTGACCTCAACTTTTCAAGATACTGGTTTTATGATTCGCTTTATAAAGATGACATGCACCATTTATAGTATATTGGCTGAAATGTCATTACGCAGCAAAGGTGTGAAAGCATGTCTGATCCAGGATTTTAAAAATGACACGTCACGTATATGAGGTGGTGTGGAAAAGGGGCTATGCTGAAAGTTTGGAGTCAAAATATTGAAAATTAGCAAAGTTATGAATGAATGTTAAAATACTGTAATGTTCAGTCATAACCTGAGCATTTTACCATATTTTGTACACCAAATTTTCAGCATAGCCTTCTTATTATCCCACCTCATGAACTTGGTAGGTGAAAATTTTCAAATTCCTGCCAAAATGTCGTTCTGCACCACTGGAGCATCATTCTGCACCAAAGGTGTAAAAACACATTTTGGCCAAGATTTGAAAAATGGCAGTTGTCACATTCATGAGGTGGTGTGAAAAAATGTCTATGCTGAAAATCCGGGGTCAAAATATTACAAATTACCAAAGCTATGAGCGAGCATAGAAAAATGTCACTGTATGCACATAACTTTGCCATTTTTGCATATTTTAACCCCAAATTTTCAGCATAGTCTTCTTATGACCCCACCTTATGAACAAGAGTAGTGAAAATGTTCAAAACCCCACCGAAAAGATGATTTTGCAACACAAACACAAAATCACCTTTTGGGCTTGATTTGCCTAATTCTACCACCATTGGTCATGAGGTGGGGTCCCAAAGGCCATGTTGAAAATTTTGGGCCAAAATATGCAAAAATGACAAAGCTATGCATCAAAGTTCAAAATCCCACTGAAATACATTCAACTGGACTTACCTTAGTTTTTCGTATTGCAATCAGCGGTTCCAGCAGCAAGATGTGTCTTTGATCGGAGAGTAGATTGTCACCCTGGGACATGTTCAAGTGAGTGAGGAAGTTTGGGTGTGTGTGTGTTGGGGTAGTGGGTGCTGAGTGGGAGGTTGGGGAGGGGGTGGTGGGGGTGAGGTGTGGGGGCAGATCTGTGAGGGACCATTTTCTGTTTTACAGGTTAAAACAACAAACATCAAGGGATGGTTTTCTTTGTTTCAGGGAGGGTTTCTGGACATACTGTTCCGGATTTTACACCCGGAGACTGAACCAGAGGAAAATAGTTATACCAGCTTTTTCTGAAAAATCCATTTGCATCAGTTTATGGAAGAACAGCAGTCTGGACTGTTACCGCCTATCACCTCTCAGGAGATACTTTCCAGTATCAAAAATTCAAAATATGGAAAAAGCCCCGGCCAGGACGGGTATACTTTGGAATTCTGTAAGAGCTTCCAGAAGGAATTGTTGCCCACATTGGGCAAGTTGTTTTAGAACTTGCAGGAGAGGGAAATCTCGCTCTTACCTAGCTGGCAATGTGCCAGTATCTCAGCCATCTTAAAGCCTCAAAAAGGTCCTTTAAGCTGTAATTCCTACAGACTGATATTGGTTTTGAATCAGGATTATAAATATTTTGCAACCATTCTAGCCAAAAGATTAGAAAATATTCTTCCAAACCTTATTAATAAAGACCAAGCCAGTTTAGTTTCTAAACGATAAACTTCGGATAACATCAAACGCACCCTTTATCTTGTAGAAAAAGTCCAGAAAAATTCTGCTCCACTATTGCTGCTCAGTATGGATGCACAGAAAGCTTTTGACAGGGTCTCCTGGCAATTTTTCAGATACACCCTATTGGATTTCAGCTTCCCCAAGGAATTTAGGGATATTATAGCTAAACTATATTCTTCCTCCCATGCCATGGTTAAGATAAATGGCACCTTTTCAAAACATTTTCCTTTAACAAGGGGGGGACCCGACAAGGGTGCCCTCTCTCCCTGTTATTATTTGCATTATACGCAGAATCCTTGGCACAGGCCATCAGAGAGGCAACTCAAATTACATGGGTAACATACCAAGGTATAGAGCATAAAGTGGCCTTCTATGCAGATGACCTTTTACTATACATGACTCAACCGGAGTCCTCCTTACCCATATCGTTCGATCTTTTGGGACAGGTTGAGAGACTAGCTGACTATAAGTTAAACACCAATAAGACAGAAGTACTCAGAATTTAATACAATTCGAGCCCTGGCATTATCCATCATTTTCCCCTTTCGCTGGACTGGAACCTAATTCCGATATCTCAGAATTCATATCCCCCAGGACCTTTCTTTTCTATATGAGGTAAATTATATCCCTTTACTAGCAGCAATACAAGAGGACTTACAGAGGTGGTTCCACTTGCCTTTCCCTTTCATTTAGAGAATTGATTCTGTATGAATGAATATTCTTCCCAGATTTTTATATTTGTTTCAAATATTCAGATTATGTCCAAAAAATCAGAATTCAAGAAATGGGATAAATTAATCTCACATTTCATTTGACAGTGGAAGAAACCTAGGAAAGCATTTAATATGCTACAACTGATTAAACCTTAAGGAGGCTTAGGCCTACCAAATTTAGAAAAATACTGCCAGGCAGCCCAACTGGCTCATGCTTTGCACTGGCTGGATAGGAAGTCGGATGTGCATTGGAAGGACTTGGAGACTGGGGGGGAATTTGAACAAATAGAGAAAATACTTTTTAATTTGACTCTCAGCAAACAGAAATAAATCAGACTTAGATTCATTCTATATACAAACTATAATTAGAACTTGTGAAGGTGGAAGGGATGGGAGAAAAGGCTATGGAGGGGGGTCCAATAAAGGAGGGACTCTGTCTCCACCCTCCTGGGGAGCTGGAGGAATGCGGGAAAAGGCCGACTGGTAAGGTGAAGACCAGGGAAAGATGGAATCCCCATGGGAATACGAGCAGGGGAAATGGGAGTATAGGGAAAGGGTGGAAGGTAGTCCTGCTAAATGCCAGGAGCTTGGGCAATAAAATGCCTGAGCGCCAGGCAATGCTAACTGAGGAAGGGGTGGATGTGGCAGCGGTCACTGAGACCTGGGCCACCACAGGACATGACTGGGACCTGAACCTGGAGGGTTACACTATGTTCAGGAAGGACGGGGGGAGGAAGGGAGGAGGGTAGCAATAACAGTCAAAAAACTGCATTGGCATGGGGAGTAGAGGAGGTGGAGGGAACCGTGGAGGCAATATGGGTCACCTTGATAACAAGGGGTGCAAGAGAGTAAAAATAGGAGTGGTGTATAGACCTCCTGCGCTGGTGGAGGAGCTGGAGGAGAGTCTGATAGCAGATGTTGGGAGACACTGCAGATTGGGCAGGAAGGGTGGTGGTGTTGGGGGACTTAAAGATACCAGGAACAGACTGGGAGACTGACATCCTCGGTGGCCAGGGAACAGAGGTTGTTGGATGTCTTTCAGTATGCGTTCCTAACTCAGCAGGTGGGGGAACCGACCAGGGAGGCACGGGTACTGGATGTGGTCCTGGCAGACAGTGACCAGATTGGGGGCCTGGAGGTAAGGGACCCGTTGGCAGGGAGCGACCATGCCATGGTCTGGTTCTGCCTGGACCTAGGAGGGGTAAAAGGCTGCACAAAGACAGAGGTAACTGACTTCAGGGGGGTGGATTTTAAGGAAATAGGAAGGATCCTTAAGGAGCATTTGGATGTGATTGGGCCAGACATGGACACTGACAGTAGGTGAGAAATTATCAGGAGAGGGGTGCAGGATGCTACCAGCACCTGTGCAAGAGTAAGACGAAAATGCAGTAGGCCCCAAAAACCTAGCAGGACGACAGGGAGGTCCAGGAGGCGGTGAGGGGAAAGAAGGCAGCCTATAGGCAACTCAAGTGCTCAAGATGTGAAAGGGATCGAGGGGAGTAGGAGCTGATGGCTTGAAGGGCCACTAGGGTGGTGAGGGCGGCTAAGGCAAGAAAGGAGCAGAACCTGACCAGGGAAATTAGGAGAGGTAACAAGGGGTTCTTTAGATACACTGGGGAAAAACGAAGGGTGAAGGGTCAGATTGGCAGGATTAAAACAGGGAAAAGATGGGTACAAGACCCGGGGGAGCAGGCTGAGGTACTAAATGAGTACTTCACCTCAGTTTTCACCAAGTAAAATGTGGGGGCTGCATCATACATGGGAGGAGACAGTGATACTGAGGAGGTGGGAACCACCGATCAGCGGTCTGGGGAGAGGGGAGGCATCACTGGCAGGAGGGGGGGGAGGCTAAGCAGGGGGACGAGGTAGCAGAGGTGGAAATCACAGCAGAGAGAGTGAGGGAAGCCCTCAGGTCCCTTAAGATGGAGAAAGCACCGGGGCCAGATAAATTACATCCCAGAGTGCTGAAGGAACTGGTGGATGTCCTGGTGAAACACCTGGCAGAGCTTTTCACCATCTCTCTGAGGACAGGGTGGGTGCCCCAGGACTGGAAGGTGGTGCATATAGTGCCTATCCACAAGGGGATCAAGGGAGGTGGCAGGGAACTACAGGCCCGTCAGCCTGACATCGGTGGTGGGTAAGGTGATGGAGGGCATTGTCAAGAGAGGCATGGGGGCCTGGAAAGGTCAGGTGTCTGGACGATAGACAGCATGGATTCATCCCAGGAAGTCATGTCAGACAAACCTTGTGAGTTCTATGACTGGGTGATGAGTGCCTTGGATCTGGGTAGACCATGAGACATCCTCTTTCTAGGCTTCAGCAAGGCATTTGACTCTGTTCCTCACGGGACACTGTTAGATAAGCTGGAAGAAATGGGGTGGGGAACCAGCTGATCAACTGGATAGGTAATTGTCTCAGGACCAGACCCAGAGGGTTGTAGTTGGTGGGATAGTCTCATCCTCAAGGAGGGTCATAGTGGGGTCCCGCAGGGATCAGTCCTTGGGCCCTCCTTTTCACGCCTACGCCTCTGACATAAGGACAGATATCAGGAGTGAGATGAGTCTCTTTGCAGATGACTCAAAACTGGGGGTGGTGGTGGATGGGAAGAAGGGAAGGGTGGCCCTACAGGGGGACCTGGAGGCTCTGGAAAGATAGTCTAGAAAGTGGAAGCTGAGGTTCAGTGCAGGGAAATGCAAGGTACTGCACCTGGGGGCCAGAAACCTGGGCCAAGTGTACACCCTGGGGGGGGGAATGCTACAAGTCTCAATGGCTGAGAGGGACCTGGGGGTGGTGGTGGATGTCAAGATGAACAACTCGGAGACTTGTAGGAGGGCGGTGGCCAAGACCAATAGGATGCTGGGATGCACGCTAGGGGATCACCTCCAGAAGCAGGGAAGTGATACTCCTCTGTATAACTGCTTGGTGAGGCCACACCTCGAGTACTGCATGCAGTTTGGAGGCCACACTTAAAGAGAGACATTGAACTCCTGGCGAGGGTCCAGAGGAGGGCAACCAAAATGATTTGGGGCTTAGAGGACAGGACCCATGAGGAGAGGATCAAGAGCTACATGTACACATTGGAAGAGAGAAGGGACCGGGGGACATGATAGAGGTCTTCAGGTACATGAGGGATAAATATGGGAGGAACAGTCAGGGTGCTTCAAGGAAGGAGGGGGCAACTAGAAGGCATGGGTGGAAGCTGGAGGGGGAGATTCAGGGAGAAAGGAGGAGGTGCTACTCACTGAGAGGGTGGTGGAGCCATGGAATGCGCTGCCTGGGGGCTGGTGGAGGCAAAGACAGTGGAGGGGTTCAAGAGGGGTGGGACAGGTGCAGGGAAGGGTTCTGGAAGCAAAATCTAGTGCAGCGAGACTATCCAGAACTGGGAAGGAGAAGCCAGAGAGAGGCGAGGGGCAACAAGGTCAGCTCCCAGGGTGGGGGCTGGCCAAACAAGCAGACACGAAAGACCGTTAAGCCTATTCTGCTGGCATTTTAGTATGTTAGTATGCTAGAACATGGAAAAAAATATTAAACTCACAACGAGTCGAGTCTTCCGCTAAAATCTTAGCCAATCCCATAGATAACCCCACCTTTATCCCCGCACATCTGAACCACACCTTTAAATAGTGGTGCAGGCTTGGACTGAGCCACATCTACCAATATTATGAGGCAGAAGCTTTTCAAACTTTCTAAAACCTGATACAGAAGTATCAACTTAGACAGTGGAATCATTTCCGCTATTTACAAATTAGACACTACTGTGTGGGAAAGCAGGGCCTAGCCTGGAATGTCACTGATGCACACCCTTAGTACAGATCATAATAGAAACTATCAAAGTGACAGTCCCAGAACACATTATCTCTTGTGTGTACAGATCTATACATGGGAATACGGTCCAAGCACTCCGGAAACTACAACACAGGTGGGAGGAGGAAATGGGGGTAATCTTAAGAGAAGGAGATTGGAGGAGAATATATATATATATGTAGTTCAACATAAGGCCACCACCTCACATCTATGGAAGGAATATGGGTGGAAGTGTGCTCTGTGGTACTTTAGAACTCCATGGATCACAGTGAAATTTAATACTACCCTTGGATCAGAATGCTGGAGAGGATGTGGGGAGATTTGTGCCACCCACGTGCACATCTTCTGGGGTTGTAGAGAATTACAGAGCTTTTGAGAAAATCTGAGAGCTGTTGTGGAGCTATTTCCAGAAATTGGAGTTCTTTCTCCTTCATGCGCTATTCTGCACCATTTTCCAGAGCAGGTCCGCAATGGTCATACTAAGAAGATGTTGGCTGTCCTACTTTGGGCTGCTAAGAAGGCCATTTTGCGTAGGTGGTTGCAGAAGATAGTTCCACTTCCAAACAAACGGAGTGGGAGGATATTGTCCAACAAATATATCATATGGAAAAGTTAACTGCAAGTATTAACCTACAGACAAAACATTTTACAACGTTCCAGAACAAATGGTTATTATGAGTGATGAAAGATACAGTACCATGAGACATCAGGGATAGGCTAAAAGTATAAGGATATTGGAAAGGTGAAATGGGATCTTTCCCACCTGATATGTTCATAGAGAAGAACATAATTTATCTACTGTTGAATGTGAACTGAAATTGTATTGTAACCTTGATTAGAGAATATGTGTAACAGTGCTGTATTGCTGAATGCCTATACCTCTGTAATGCTTATGGAAAACCAACAAAAACGTAAATAAAAAAAAGAGGACTATGTTAAAAAATCTGTGGTCAAAATATTAAAAAACAAGAAAGTTATGAAGGTATATTATCATTTGTCTATGCATGCTCATAACTTTGGTAATTTTCAATATTTGAACCCTAGATTTTCAACATAGCCATTTTTTTCACACAACCTCATGAACATGACAGTTGTTGTTTTTCAAATCTTGGCTAACATGTGATTTCCCACATCTGGAGCAAAATAACATTTTATCCAGTATATTATTAAACGACACCTATCATGTTCAGAATGAGGGGTCATAAAAAAGACTGCTGAAATTTGGGGCCGAAAAATGTCAAAAAAAATGATGAAGTAACATTGTTTGCAGGGACGTCCGTTCACCCACTGGGGACCATTTCCTTCCTGTGCCCGTGACCTAAGTTCAAGTGCGAGTTTAGTGAGCCAGCTCAATGGGCGTAGGCTGGGGAGGGGACGGTACCGCAGTGTGCAGCACTGGCCCCAGCCTGGTGGGGGACAGAGCTGTGTTCTGGCACAGACACACGACACCTTGTGATGCCAGGGAGCCTTTCCACACAAGGTGTTGACATATGTGTCGAGGCTTGATGAGCCCATGCACTGGGTCAGGACTAATTTTGCACAGTGAGGATATGATTCTATTATCAGAAAAAGAAGGGAAATTCATTGCGAAAAACCTACGTTAATGCAGACATTAGGGTCGAAGAATGCAAAGAGTACATAGTAAAGAAATTAAAAACATTAGGGTTTTGGGTCTCCAGAGTATTGATGAATCAGTGGTATGGTCGTTCTCGGGGTTGTCAACTCTAATGCCAACCCCTTTCCTGAGCAAACAAGGTCAGATGCCAGGCCAGAACCCACTGCATGAAGAAAGCTATGATTGATTATATTGGCAACATGCAGGAAGCCTTACTTCTCTACCTCCAAAAACTGTCTCACTATGAGGTACTGGCTTGAAGCTGTACATGGTGCTCAGATAGGAAACTACGGGTTGGGGAGGGGAGGAGGAGGGATTAGTATTTTTGCAATATATATATATATATATATATATATATATATATATATATATATATATATAGATAGATAGATATATATGTTAGCAATAACCCACAACAGAGTGAGGGGTTATAGGCATTTATAACATGGGTTTCATGAAGGAGAGCAGCCAATTGGTCAAACAGAATCAGGTGACCGTGGATTAAATTCCCTTTTTAATCCACACTTCTTGACCTGCACTTCCTCCCTCAAAGCAAGTGATGTCATTATCCCCCAAAATCATATCCCTACCCACAGATGCAGTATAGTGGTGACAGTCCACACCTGGGGTGCATTGTGAGGCATGAGCGCACAGGCCAAGTGTCCTCACAGTGCCCTAGGCATGGATTAAATGCCTATAACCCCACACCCTGGAGTGGGTTATTGCGCTTATATCATGGGTTGTGTGAAGGACACAAATAATGCTTATAAAGGGTGATTTTAAGGCTGGATAATACAATTTTTATTGTGTATTCTTCCATCTGAAGAAACAGTTCCACATGTAGACTGAGGATAAACATTTTATGGTTCAGTTCGACCTATCTGTAAAGTACAAAAGGATTGTCAACACATTTATATTAATGATCACATGTAAACTAAGTGAAATACTACATATGGAAAATACAAGTGTGCACTGGCAAACTTGCTATGGACTGCACAATTCAATGGACATGTGTTCTATTTGTTTAATCAATAGCAGAATAAATGTGTATAACATTTTTCTTAAAGAGCAGGTGCATAGTAAGGGTGCATGTCTTAAAGAATGAAGGTTTGATGCCTTTAGATGCCTCTGCAATCATTCAGTTTGCTTTCATTTGTTTATTTACTTACTTTTCCATCTTTGTATTTGTATTTTGCCAGTTACTAGAGAAAAAAGAGTCCAATGGAGTCCCTGTGTGACAACGTCATAAAATCCTTACTATCAAGGCTGCCAGTGTATTTCAATGGGAAACTACAAATCTGTTTTCAGATTTTTATGGAGACATAACACTTCCTGCCACCAAAATATTATATATTTAATAGAAATATGTGATGTTTGATATCATGTGATGTTTTGTTATAATTTAGCAAGCAACATTTTCTTCATAATCAGATTTTACTTGGAAAGAAGTAGAGAAGCTAATTATTGTATTCAAAAACGTAACATCATACAGATGGAACACTATAGTGCAAACATACAAAAGGCAAAGTTTGTTGATGAAATAAGTATCACTTTCATTTGAAAAAGATAGAAAAATATATTTAGTTTCTCACTGAAATACACTGGGCTCTGAGCCAGATGGGCCTGTCACTGTGTGGAGTGCAGCAGTCATTGCTGCCTCACAGACCTTAGGGCATTGCTGAGTCTACACTACAGGCCACCTTGTTACTGTAGCATCTTCTATGCACATACTTGAGGAACAACAGTCTGACTATTGCATGCAGCACCACCACCTGTGCAGCACCACCACCAGTGCCTGTGCTATGTAGTTCCCTGGGGCACAACAGTCTATGCAATTGTGTACAAACATAGGGCCAGATTCACAAAAGGCAACTCAGGACACTAGGCAACTTGCATCTGAAATAATGGTGCAAGTAGCACTTGCGGCCTGAGTTGCATCTTGGTGGGATTCACAAAGGCAGCCTGCGACATGCTGCAGGCTGCCTGCACCCAACTGCACCAGTGCACCTGAAACCCCCATGCGACAGGGCGTAAGGGAGTTTAAGGAAGCAGTTACACCCTATTCACAAAGGGTGGCTGCTATGTCCCACATCGGGATTCAGGAACAATCCCTAGTGGACATCTGTCAAAGACGACTTATGCCACCTATGAGGTGGTGTAAGTGTTTTTTGCCATCCACAGGGGGTTGCCACTGTGCCCAGGTTCTACAGCCCCTGTGGGCTACAGCCCCCAACAGCCCCACTTCCCAGGTATGTGGCACCCACTGTGCCAGTATGGGTGTGTGGAACACCCCCATGCCCAGACCCCCTACACGCCGAGCCACCCATATGCCCACTGCCCCCACATGCCCTAGGGCAAGATCACCCTCCATCGCATGTCCAGTATAGCTATGGTGGTCCAGTGGCCCCCCACCGCCCCCAGCCGACAATGCCAGCCCACCCACTCCCTCACCCCCAACACATGCACCCGTAGTGAGTTGTACTGGCACTGCCCACTTCACCACCACAGCCAGTCACTGACTGAGCTGTGCCAAAATTGCATACAGTAATAATAGGTGCTCCGTGAGTGACAGCCGCTCTCTGTGTAAATTATTTGTTTTTCTTTTTGGAATTTTCTGCTGTTTAACCTACTGTACTAGCGAGGCCCGAATTCTATATAGCTTATGGCTTGTACTACTGATTATTTTTACTGCTTAAACATTTTACCTTTAAACTACTGCATTGTATATGTAGGAATTGCCTTCTAGAGTATAGCAGAGTTGTAGGGAACCTTAACTGACTGCCTGACTTCTGCCTGACTTCTATATAGCTTACTGCTTGTGCTACTGAATTTTCACTGCTGAACTAATTGCCCAATACTGTAGGATAATTTGAAAAATTGCCTACTGCCTGCTGTTTTTCTGACACACTCTTTTCCCATTACGGTTGCTCTCATTTCTCCTCGGACTGCCTTCTTCGTTTGCTGAATTTTGTTGACCCGGTAAGCCCACTGGGCCTATAAGTCCCTTCTTCAGGGGCAACCGGGGGGGGGGGGAATACAGATGGTAAACAACTGAAATTGAACCAGATTAAGCTGTTGGTGGTATTTTTAATGAATGAGGGAAATTTGGCCAGTACACCGGGGAAATTCCCCTACTCTGCCAGCAGGGGGATTGCTGGCCATCTTGCTGAGATGGCCAGCTCTCCTTGTACTCTGGAGGGTGAGGACATAGATACATACATAGATACATAGACAGTGTCGGCAGATAAGGGCCTATGGCCCACCCAGTCTGCCCATTTAAGTTTGTAAGTTCAGTTTATGTTTTCCAGGAAGTCTGTTGCCCCATACCCCTGAACTCCAGAATTCCTTTATGTCTATCCCATGCATTCTTAAATCCCGTGATTGTTTCAGCCCCCACCACTTCCTCTGGCAGGGTGTTCCACTTGTCCACCACCCGTTCTGTGAAGAAATTCTTCCTCACGCTTCTCTGAATCGCCCTCCCTCCAACTTCATCCCATGCCCTCTAGTCCTGGAACATCTTTTCGCTAAAAATAGTGCATTCCTGCACCCTGTTCCTCCCTGTAAGATACTTGTATGTCTCTATCATATCCCTCTCCTCCTCTCCTCCAGGGAGTACATGTTCAGTGCCTTCAACCTGTTCTCATAGGACTTGTGATGCAATCCATGCACCATCTTTGTTGCCCTCCTCTGAACCTTCTCTACCCTGTCTATGTCCTTACGAGGTAAGGTCTCCAGAACTGCACAGTGTACTCCAGGTGCGGCCTCATTAGTGTCTTGTATAATGGAATTATGACCTCCCTTTTCCTGCTGGTGATGCCCCTGCCTATGCATCCCAGCATCCTATTTGCTTTACCTGCTGCCTTGTCACACTGTTTCCCTGCCTTGAGGTCAACAGAGATGATAACTCCAAGATCCCTTTCCTGCTTGGTGCATGCTATATCCTCACCCCCCAACTGATATATTGTGCCAGGGTTTTTGTGCCCCATATGCATTATCTTGCACTTCCTTGCGTTGAATTTCAACTGCCAAACCCCTGACCATTCTTCAAGTTTCTGCAGGTCCCTTCTCATTCTGTCTACACCCTCTGGTGTGTCTACTCTGTTACAGAGCTTTGTGTCATCAGCGAACAGTGAAATTCTGCCTTCTAGGTCCTGTGCAATGTCACTGATGAAGATATTGAATAGTACCGTCCCAGCACTGATCCCTGTGGTACCCCACTGGTCACTCTTCCCTTGTGGAGTGACAGCCATTTACCACCACCCTCTGTGTCCTGCTGCCCAGCCAGTTACCTACCCACCGCACCACTGTCCTACCCACACCCATATTCCCCAGTTTGTGCAATAGTTTTCATGTGGCACAGTGTCAAAGGCCTTGCTGAGTCCAGATAGGCCATGTCCACTGCCCTCCCCTGATCCACCTCCCTAGTCACCCAGTCAAAAATTCAATGAGGTTGGTCTGACTGACCTTCCCCTGGTGAAACCATGCTGCCTTGGGTCTTGTAGTCCATTGACAACCAGATGTTCCACCAATCTTTCCTTCAGTAGTGCTTCCATGATCTTCCCACTACCGAGGTGAGGCTGACTGTCTGTAGTTCCCCGCTCCTCCTTTGTTCCCACTTTATAAGGGGACTACATCTGCTATCCTCCAGTCTTTGGTACCTCCTTGTTTCTAGTGATCGCTAAACAGGATAGCAAGAGGTTCAGCCACCACCTCTCTAAGGACGTTGTTTGGATGGGAGCTCTGGCCTCAGCTCCTATCCTCTCCACTCAGGAAGCTGTGGATCTTGCTATGGCAGCTGCTGGTCTCTCCCCTGACAGTGCTGCAGAAGACAGTATGGAAACCGACTCTGTGGCTCTGAATTTACCTGTTTCACTGTTGCCGACTTGTCTTTTGGCTGTTCCTGCATCTAAGGAGTCCTCCAGTTCGCCAACAACTCCAGAGCAGCTGCATGTTCGTGGGGAGCTGAACTCGGATCTTCCGGTGGTGCCTCCAGTTTCTGAGGGGACCAGTATTGCGTTGGACCGGGTAGGGCAAGTTACCCGGTCGGATGCCTGCTCTGGGAAACCGGTTCCTGCTTCCTCCGGCTCTCCGGTGCTTGTTTCGGCTGGCAGTGATTGTGATTTTGTTCCCACGTGCCAACAGCCATTGGATTTACCACCACCTTCCTCAACATTGCAGCCTGGTGCTACTAGAAACCCGAAACTGAGACTGGGACTGTCTCGAGCTGACGACTGTTCCTGCTTCCATAGTTACTTCTCTCCACCTTCGAGACCGTATTTTCATTTTGATCATACTTCCTCCACCAAATGGGGTGATTTGGCCCCGCACCCCTCTGGTTGCTTTAGAGATGCTTCTTGGTCTCCTGAAAAGGCCTCTAGGTGGCTGGCTGGGTCCCAGCGGCCTCAGGACACTGGACTCGACCCATCTGATCCCTCCTACAGAAGGATGTGTTCTTCCACTGTGGCCACCAACGCTGATCCTGCTTTGAGCTCCACCACCCCCCCGGGGTAACTTATCAAACTTAATGCCTGATGTCTCTACAGTTAATATTTCTGGTGTTGGTACCACACCAGAACCTGTATCTGCTGCAAATAGGATGGGGCCTAGCCCTGAGGCTCTGGCTGACCACCAGGAGAAGTCTTCCCTGGCCCCTTTGTTCAAGCTTGCTGATTTGTTTCATTCCATTGGGGAACCTGCTCTCTGGAGGAAAGCAGTTCGGCTTTTGCACAAAGGGGGCTTGGAACACACTCTGTTAAAGAAATCAATGAAATTTTTTTCCTCTGAGATTTTTGCTTTAATTTCATTAGGGAATGGCAATTATGATGTAAGTTTCAAAAATGTGTCTAATTTGGATAGGTTCTGGTCTCAGTACAATACTCTTAAGAATGACCCCATCTGGGTACCTTTCCAGGCCATACCCCTCACTAAGCCTCTGATTAAAACCATTACGGTTTTATTCAAAAATGAAGGGGTTAATGTTGAGGATATTCTTTTTTGGTTGCGGCAACGCTGTGAGATTTTAGGTCGCCCTACCCCTACTATGGATAGCGAACAGATTTGGGACGGGGGTTGGAAGGTGAAAGTTAAACTTTTCTCCACTAATTCTGGTCCTGTACATCTTCCCAGTGTATTTTTTTTAGGCCGGGACAGGGGCTCTATTTTTTATATAGGGCAGCCCAGATCTTGTTTCAAATGTGGCTCTCGTACCCACCTGAGTTCGGCTTGTGATATCACCAGATGCAGTCATAGTTTAGAGTACAGCCATCTAGCCTCCACCTGCTTGAATCTTTTTAAATGCAACCTCTGTGAACAAACCGGTCATGCTTATGGCCGTTGTCCTTGGGCCTCTCATAATCATGAGGATTGTCCCTCCCATGAAGGTCTCATCAATCAAGCTCAGCATGTTTTAGCTTCACAGGTGGCTGCTGCTCAATCTGTCCCAGCCAAGATTGTCCCGGCCTCTGCACCAGATACTGCTCCTCCTATCCCTCCCCCTGTGCCTTTGGTTGCTGCACCTCCTCCCTCATGCTTGGCCTCAGATTTGGCTTCGGCTGCTACACCAGTCCCTGTTAAGTCCCCTGTACCTAATACTGTAGACACCATGCCTCCCCCACCCTCCCAAGTCCCTTTACGGTGGTTCCTCCTAGGAAACGAATAGACGTGGTAAAACCATGTCTGAGTCCAAAACTTCACAGAAAACTATTCCCACAGAAGCCTTCACTCAAGGATCCTGTACCTGTTGGGAACATTTTTGCCCCTTTAGAGGAAGATACTGAGGGATTCAGGTGACGAGACTGATACCTCGCCTATTGTCTCTACTACTGACATTGATAGCCGTTCTGAGGACTCTTTTGCCAAGAGGACTAGACACCGGCAAGCAGGGAAGCCCCCCTTGAGTGTTTTTTTTCGAGGTTAGGATTTCTGGTTCTTTCCTTCTTTTTCCCTTTGATGTCCTCCTTAACATTTTCCACTTTAAATGTTAATGGTATTAAGGGAGAGAAGAAACTAGTTTTTTTTTTCCCATCTTCATTCCTTCTCCTCTGATATAATTTGTTTACAGGACATACATCTGAAATCACACCGGGACCTTCAGCATGCCTCTCATTGTTGGTCCCGGGGACCTTCCTTTGGTCTGTGGGGATGATACTTGTGATGGCTTGGCATTTTGTTTACTAACCCTCAGCTCTCGGTTTCTAGATTAGTAGGTATACAGCAGGGAGGGCTTTGTGTTTGGATGTTTCTTTTTCTGAACGTGTTAGGGTTATCAACGGTGTATGCCCCCAAACCAAAGCTCAACGTGGGCACTTTTTAAAGAAGTACAACCTTTTGCATACTTCTCGGTTGGTTGGTTGGTTGGTGATTTTAATTGCGGGTTATCTATTACTGATAGGGTTTAGTCACTGGATAAACTTTTTGTGATTCTGTAGCTTTGAAAATATTATCTCTACAGCACATATGTTGGATTCTTATAGGGTGTTATATCCTCACGGGGTTACACGTATTTTCGGGGACCCTCGGACCCGTATTGATTTCATTTTTATCCTCGGTACTTAAGGTTGTGCAGGCTTCTACCCGCCCATAGAATTCTCCCGATCACTGTACTCACAGTTACTATTTCCTGGGAGGAGCTCCCAGGTATAAAAGAATGGGTGGCGGTTGAATGAATCACTGTTGGACAATCCTCGTCTCTGTAAGTTATGGGAGAGGGACTGGGTGGCTCGCTTTTCAGTGTTGGAATGTTATGATTCCATTTTGGATTGGTGGGAGGATTCTAAACAAGGTTGGAAGTCCTTTTTTCAATGTCAGGCACATATTAAATCTACTGCTGACTATATGGGATACTTACAGCTGAGACACCAATTACAGCATCTTATTTCCCTCTCTGAAACTACTAACTGGGATTATAGTGAGTTTATAGCTACTATAAAGAAGCAAATGGTGGGGCTACTGTAACCCCTAGATGGCGCTATCCCAGGGGCTACTACCCCTGCCTGATTTGCCACTAACAGGTTGAGGGGCCTGGATCCAATGGCGGGTGCCTCCACCCAGAGGTCAGGGTTTGCAATAGTTAAACTAACTTGGTCACAGCCCCTGGGACACTGCAACCCCTTTCTTCCCACTAGTGGCCCACACAATATATCAAATTACCTTCACAGTATACACTTACCCCCAGGGTCTGGTTCCGCACTGGGACCTCCTGTGAAATGAGATACAGTGCAACAATCACAGTACAGTACTTTAACATAGACAAATACCTCAGGCAGTATAACTTTGCTGAAACAAGCAGCTCTGATTTATTGGGGATATAACAAGGACAGGGGAAATCAGGTTAACTAGCTTATCACTCTAATAATCTACCTATGGCTCTGTGCACAGGCCTATCCCTATCAGTTACTGTCCCTGGGTACCCAAGCCCAGTGGCTAGTCAAACCGTGGCAGCTGGTAGGGCCCTTTCACACAGAGAAAAGAGGAGAATTAAACAGTCAGCAGTACAGTAATTCCATTTGGATTTAATGTGGCAATTCAACAGGAGCAACCCTGAATTAGTACTCACGACCTCCAAATAAGATAGGGTCCTTCAATGTCAGCAGGGCTCACTTGAGGTACACAAACCTCTTCACACATCCATATAAAGAAAGTACTATACAGGCAGGCTGCATCTGTATCCCGATCGCAATTACTGCACAATACCGAGAACACACAGCAGATTCAGTTCCTGACAGACCGAGTGCAATTTTCAGCAATTCTTCCAGTCTTCTACAGGGTGAGCCTGGTTTCTACTCTTCAGAGATCCTGATTCTTTTCACAGGACGGATTCAGTCCTAACAAGCTGTTACACAAGCTGCAGACCGAACTCTGGGCCTACACACGTTTTTGACTAAAACTGCACACTGAAAAGCACAGGGCTCCTTCCTTCTTCACTGCCAAAGCTCAACTCAACTCCAACTGACGAAACCGGCCTTCCTTTGGAGTTCCTCCCAGTTCTTGACTGGATTGGCTGTCACTCACAATAGACTGCTGCTGTTGGTCCAAAAGGCACTGAAGTCTAAAACTACATCTCCCAGAGTCACTGCCTCATACGATCCTCTTGTGGCTGGCTCAGATTATGAGTCCAAGTTCTGATTCGTCCAAGGCATCATTTTAGAGCTAGCTTACCCCACACTGATTGGTCCAGTTCAGCAGTTCAAAACTAGAATGGGGAACTAGCAGACACAGTTCTGACTGCAAAGAAAGCAGGTTAGACAAACTGTAATTTCATTATTACTCTAAATAATTTCTGGCAAACAGTTACATCTTTCAGATAGGTTCCCTTTGCACTCCTAGTGACTGCAAAAATGAAGTGAATTGGCAGCAGCTCGGTGGTACTCAGAGAAGAAACACACAGTCCCCCATACAAACTAATTATGTCTGCAAGCAGACAGCTCTTAAAGAGACAGTACCAGAGGTTCTAAAACACTCACTGATAAATGGCTTAAACGCCAAACACCATTCAGGCTTGGAGCATTCAAGCAAGCTCCTGAAGTCTTTGGGAACCCCATTTGCAAGGGGTTACACCCTTCCTGGCCTGGGAAAGCTTGACGTCCCGCGTCAAGCAAGTACCCATAAGTTTCAACTGCAACCATATACATTTGCATTAGGCTCACACATGTAATCATCAGTCAATATATCATTTTACCAAGAACACATTTCTGAAACATTGCAGTACGTCACTCTTACACAGTATTACATACACATTGTACCATAACTCAAGTTATTACCTCTTGTACATGAAACCTGAAGAGAGGGGCCCTTCCATGAGTTACACAGGGCTGGACGGGCAAGGCACCATACTTGAGAGGGCAACACAAGTAACTTGGAGTTAGTAATTGATGCTCAGTTTGGGCAATGAGCTCGGGACACATACACTTTATGGACAACATTGAGAGGCAAATCCACAGGCTCCCAAGGGAATCATAACTGAGGTGCACCACAGGCTTTACAGCTCGACCAGTCTTTCTAGGGAACTGTTACAGTCTCTGCACTCTGAGCCTCATTTTCAGCATTGTCCTCACTTGTCAGGAGTCTCCATGGGGTAGAGAGGCTAGAACTTGGGGCACTTTCAGCTCCAGGAGTTACAGTTTCTGAGTCCACAACATTTGGCTCGCATGGAGAGCTTTCGGACACTGGCAGTGGACCGTCAGGCACTCAAAATACTCTTCTTGTTCGGGTGTATCACCAGTCTGCCCCAATCTATCATTTTCCTCCCTGAAAGCTCAAACAGTTCAACCATGCACAATGATTCCATTTCATCTGATCTGATGCTTTGCACTTCACTTTCTGGGAGCATTGGTTCCAGGGATGAAGCTGGGGGCTTAGACAGTCCAGAAGGCCCAGCTTTGTCTCCAGTATTGACTAGGGATTGCCCAAACAATTGACTCAGTTCGTAAGAAGGATAGTATTCAAAGTCACTCTCACTTTCTTCCGATATGGACTGACAGTCATGCTCAACTGGGACTTGTGGAGGGAACACTTTAACTTTGCTTCTGTAGGTGCAGACTTTCTTGATCTTTTCTTAGCAGCAGCTCTAGTCACTGGTCCAGAGGGGCATCTTCTAGGGGCTCAGACTCAATTAAGATTTGTCCAATGGGCAGTAAATGATTTCTATGCATTGTTTTTACATCTTTTGAATTATTCTCAGGCCTTACTTTGTACACTGGCAGATCATCTAGTTTGCCCACTACAATGGAGAGGGAGATGGTGCCATCTGTCAGCAATCTTGTGCTGCCATGCAGTCCCAGATTTCTTAGCAATACCCGATCTCCTCCTGGAGTTCCTGTGCTTTCACCTTTTATCATACCTTTCTTTGTTGGCCAGATTTCTTTTGGCAGCCATGGTTTGAGCCAGTTAGTACGCATGTGAGTTAGCTGGGCCTTTAACTTTTGCACATACTGTAAATAGTTGTCAGCTTGAACCCCATCAGAGAGACCCCAAAACACACATCTACTGGTAGTCGAGCTTCTCTTCCAAACATCAAGCGTAGAGGGAGAATCCAGTGGCATCACTTTGGTGCAGTATAAGCATGTACCAGGTGCTAATTTGTTGGCTCCATCTAGGCTTGTCCTTTGGGTGCAGGGTGCCTAGCATATCTAGCAAAGTGCGGTTGAAACGCTCAGGCTGTGGGTCCCCTGGGGTGGTAAGGAGTGGTTCTGGACTTTCACCCCCCACAGAGAAAGCATCTCTTGATCAGACGACTCTCAAAGTCTCTCCTTGATCAGAATGGATTCTTTGTGGAGCCCCATAGTGAACAAAAAGTTTTCAAGTACTTTGGCTACAGTGGATGCTTTCTGGTCTTTGGTGGGGAAAGCTTGGCATATCTCGTGAAATGGTCAGTGACCACCAGCACATTACTGATATTTCTTTGATCTGACTCCAAACTTAGAAAATCAATACAGACCAGCTCCATGGGTGCACTGGTGGTTATGTTAACAAGGGCAGCCCTCTGAGGCAAAGCTTTCTCTGTAAGCAGCGACTACAAGTTCGAATGTGTTGCTCCACATCCAGCCCCCATCTTAAGCTAATAGAATCTGGATCTCACCAAGTCAAGTGTTCTGTCTATACCAAGCCCCATGTGGTTGTGCAAGGACCTCAATACTGAGTCTCGAAAGGCAGTGGGCAGCACTAGTTGTTGTTTGTCTACTTGTCCCCCTCTGTCTACTGTTTCTCTGTATAACAGTTTATTGATCAGTTTCAACTTAGGACCTTCTTTGCATAACAGTGCAGTTCTCAAATCAGTGGAGCGTAATTTGGACACATCTTTTCCTGCATAGAGGGCTTCAAAGCTGCTTTGATCATGGGATCGGGATTGAGCCCATGAATACTGTCTTGTCCAGCTGAGGCAGTGCACCAATGTCTCATTGCAGAAAAGTGGCAATAAGCAGCAGGTATGCAATTCTCAGAGGCTCCCAAGCAATCCACCATGCAGTCCACTCAGTCCGCTGGACATTTGTTCCTCCCTGTCAAACTTCTCGGCAGAGTGCCCGAATGTCAGGTTCTGCCAGTCGGACCCAATCATTCTGGGGAACAGGCCTCCGGGAGAGAGCATCAGCATCTATGTGGTTCAGACCTGCTCGGTATTCGAGAGCATAGTCATATGTAGATAATGCAGAAAGCCACCTATGGCCAGTGGCATCCAACTTAGCTGAGGTCTGCACATAGGTCAAAGGATTATTGTCTGTTTTTACTAGTATTTTAGCCCCATACAAGTACTCATGGAATTGGTCAACAATAGCCCACTTCAAAGCTAGGAACTCTAACTTATGTACAGGATAGTTCTTTTCGGATGGGGTCAGGCTTCTACTGGCAAAGGCCACTGGTCTCAGGCCATTCGTGCTCTTGGTACAACACAGCCCCCAACCCTTGCAAGCTAGCATCAGTGTGCAGGGGCGTGCAGGTTTTCTTGGATCGGCATAGGCCAGCACTGGAGCATGGGTAAGTTGATATATGATCTCATGAAAAGCAGTCTCACAATCAGAGTCCAGCGGGCCCCAAATACTTCACTCGGATGAAAATACACTCTTTCAGTCTTGAGGGATGCTGACTTTGGTATTTTTGTGGGTTGGGACACCTTGAGTAAGGTTAAGTAAAGGCGGATCACTCTTGAATAGTCCTTGATGAAGCGCCGATAATAACCACAGAATCCCAGGAATCTTTGCAGTTCTTTTTAGATTTTTGGGCTGTGGCCAGGTGGTCAAGGCCTCAACTTTACTTGGGTGGGTCTCTATTCCTCGGTGGATACTATGTGTCCCACATACTTTACTGATGTTTGAAAAATTGACACTTATCAATGGACAGCTTAAGGCCAAAGTCCTCCAGTCGGTCCAATACCTTAAATAATCTGCTCTCATGTTCCTCCAGTGAGCTGCCAAACACAATAACATCATCTAGGTATACCAGGCACTCTAGTAAGTTCATGTCCCCACTGCCACGCCCATCAATCGCTGAAAAGTGGCTGGGGCACCTGAAATCCTTGAGGCATCCTCATGAATTCATAGAAGCCAAGCGGACAGATAAAGGCTGTCTTTTCACGGTCCTCTGGGCCATCGGGATCTGATAGTACCCACTGGGAGATCCAGCACAGAGAACCACTGCTCTCGCTTAGGCAGTCCAAAGCATCCTGAATGCGGGGCATTGTGTACTGATCAGGGATAGTCCACGTTTAAGGTGCCATAATCCACACATCCTTACTGTTCCATTCTTTTTCCTCACTACCACAATGGGGAAATATAAGGGCTTCTGGATTCTTGTATTACACCAGCAGCTAACATCTCTTGCAGATGCCGTCTCACATCATCTATGTCAGCAGGTGCCAGGCGTCGAGACCTCTCACGAAATGGTCTTTCGTCATGCAGCCGGATATTGTGCTCAGCTCTCCCACGCATCCTACATCCCATTCCTTTAAAGAAAACACCTGGTCTCTCTGGGCAAGCTTCTCACTGATCTTCACCTTCCATTCAGCTGGCAGCGGGAGTCCCGAATCAAACAAGTCAGGCGTTACTCTGTCATTCTTCCTCGAACTCTTGCTGCTGGGTAGCACTGCAGTGTCTGCACAATGCACATTAGCCAGGATGCAACCTCTGTTTACTCCGAATGTCTCTTTCAGACACATTATGAACTTGGACCATTACCCTTCTGGCATAAGCATGGGCTCTAGCGGGCAAAATACTAGGCTTGACAAGCAGTCCCTCTGGCAATTTCCATCGCCTGGTGCATCCAACATTAATATTTTATTCTTAACATCCTTTCTGATACGGACCTCTCCTGTAAGGTACACTGGGCATTTGGCGCCAGGATCAGAGACTCAGGATCCTTCTTCCTACAATTCCGACTGGTTCCTCTGGTTCTGTTTTTTCAGCATCTCTGTGCCTCATAGGCCTTCTTAATTAAAGCGGAACTCTTAAGCTCTACTAGTCTTTGACCCTGTTTTCATAACACAACTGTGCCAGCCTTCCTAACATATGAGCATTTGTTCCAATCAACAAGGGACACCATCATACAGTCCAGTGGGGGACACACTAAGGCTAGGGTCTCTACTTGTTCGGCCACTCCAGCCACGGAGGTGGGGAAAGACAGCCAAATTCGGATATACCCGGGAATAGGGTAGGCCTTTCTCACTTAACCCATACATGCAGTCCTTCTAATGGTTGTAAAGGTACGCCTGACAAATAGCTTCTGATACCAATCTTGGAACATAATTGTCACTTGGGAGCCACTGTCTAATATAGTTTTGTAGACACCCGTTCACCTTTACAGTGGTCTCCATGGAGGGACCCACCTATTCTGGACCAGTCTGGAGGCGGTAGTGGGGGCCTGGGCAACTGACCTGCCACAAAAGGACGTGAATTAGTATTTTGGTGCCCTCACTGGGATCATGTCGTGCACCTCTTAACCACTGATTTCTTCTCCCAAGCTCTCCTTGTAGCCTATATGCAACTTTGTCAGTGTCTTTTGGGGACTGGCATTCCCTTTCATGTGCCCATCTTTCCCACAATTATAGCAAAACATACTTTCTGGAGTTTGAGCTGGCCAGGCGCCACACTGGGAGCCAGGGCGGGGTATTACTAACTGGAAACCTTGGTGCCATCTCTGTCTGCGCGTGATAAGCATTTGGAGACATCTCGTCAGTTTCTCCACTTCCATGGTCAAGGAATCGAGTTCGGAGCGGTTATCAGCAGGAGATACATGGGTGGGTACCCCACCCCATAGCAGATGCAGTCGGATATAGGTCAGGTCTGCATTCTGCAGGCTGGCCTTCATAAAGGGACTGTTTTGAATTCCGGATCTCTCTCAACAGTTCCGCCCCATTGTGACATATCTTTCTCCTTGTCAGAGCACTCATTGACTGCCAACCTCTGCCCCTGAACTTCACTTGATGGGTCACCTCAGTCACTGGTCGTGAGTCACAGCTATTGGTGCAGGTCCCTCCCGAGGTCGTCTTTTCTCAACTCCTCGAATTTCTCTCATTAACTCATCATAGGAGGGTGGGATTCCAGTCGATCTGCCAGGTGTAACTGAAGCAACAGCAGTTCTGAGAAGGGGCAGACTTAGGATCCTGTCCAGCCTGGTTCGGTCCAGTTCAATCGCTGGCAAACTACCTTTTCTGAGGCATTCTTGCAACAATTTTCCAGCCGAGATACATACACAGACAACAACTCCCCTTGGTACTGTTGTGCATCTCTTACCTCCACCATAGGTCCTCATCAGAATCTGGGCTCCCATACATTCTCCAAGGCCTCAAGATAGGCCTGTGCAGTCGCTTCAGGGTTACTGGCCCGCTAGCACGGATGGTAGCCAGGGCAGGACCTCGGAGGCTCTCACTAACCCTCTTTCGCTTTTCACCTTCCGAGCATTGCCATTCTAGCACTTGGGGGGCAACATAGTCTATCCAGGTCTCCCAGTCATCCTCCCCTTGGGGGGTGGGGAGGGTGCCAGAGAAGATCCTCAACCTTCGGTAAGAGTCGTGACTAATGGCAGGTGCAGAAATAGGAGTCTGCATTGGTTCAGCCACCATTACGGGCACTGGAGCAGGAGAGGGTGTTGGGGGAGGAACACCCCCAGGTGGCAAGAATAGTTTCTTCAAGTCCTCCACAGTTTTCCCCTCTCCCAGCAACCATTCAGCAAATTTCTCCTCAAAGTTTCAGATAGTGGTGGGGCTGATTCCCCGGGTCTTACTGTCCTTAGTTATCACTCTCCAAGCAGTGAGGGCTCCCTGGGGTAATGGTCTGTGGCACTTTGGAGCTATCTATGGGATCCTTAAACTCTACTAGGGCCAGGAAAGTGTGGGTGAGCAGATTAGCATGCCCCCCACCACCACAGGGTTTTGTAAACCTTCCACCTTGGAAAGTACTCCCTGCACAGTGTCCGTATTGATACCCAGAGGGATGTCCAGGATAAGCATAGCATTTTGGGGGTCGATCTCCTCCCCAGTACACCACTCCACCAGCCGGTGCACAGCCACTTCTGTCGGGTACCCATTTTTTCTTAACAGTGGTTCGTAAATATGGCCACTAGAGGACACACAATCCCAGCGGTGAGCCTCAAGATGTAACCCTAGATAGGCGCTATCCCAGGGGCTACTACCCTGCCTGATTTGCCACTAACAGGTTGAGGGCCTGGATCCAATGGCGGGTGCCTCCACCCAGAGGTCAGGGTTTGCAATAGTTAAACTAACTTGGTCACAGCCCTCTGGGACACTGCAACCCCTTTCTTCCCACTAGTGGCCCACACAATATATCAGAATTACCTTCACAGTATACACTTACCCCCAGGTCTGGTTCCGGCACTGGGACCTCCTGTGAAATGAGATACAGTGCAACAATCACAGTACAGTACTTTAACATAGACAAATACACTCAGGCAGTATAACTTTGCTGAAACAAGCAGCTCTGATTTATTTGAGGATATAACAAGGACAGGGGAAATCAGGTTAACTAGCTTATCACTCTAATAATCTACTATGGCTCTGTGCACAGGCCTATCCCTATCAGTTACTGTCCTGGGTACCCAAGCCACTAGTGGCTAGTCCAAACCGTGGCAGCTGGTAGGGCCCTTTCACAGAGAAAGGAGAATTAAACAGTCAGCAGTACAGTAATTCCATTTGGATTTAATGTGGCAATTCAACAGGAGCAACCCTGAATTAGTACTCACGACCTCCAAATAAGATAGGGTCCTTCAATGTCAGCAGGGCTCACTTGAGGTACACAAACCTCTTCACACATCCATATAAAAAGAAAGTACTATACCAGGCAGGCTGCATCTGTATCCCGATCATAATTACTGCACAATACCGGGAGAACACACAGCAGATTCAGTTCCTGACAGACCGAGTGCAATTTTCAGCAATTCTTCCAGTCTTCTACAGGGTGAGCCTGGTTTCTACTCTTCAGAGATCCTTTGATTCTTTTCACAGGACGGATTCAGTCCTAACAAGCTGTTACACAAGCTGCAGACCGAACTCTGGGCCTTACACGTTTTTGACTAAAACTGCACACTGAAAAAGCACAGGGCTCCTTCCTTCTTCACTGCCAAAGCTCAACTCAACTCCAACTGACCGAAACCGGCACTTCCTTTGAGTTCCTCCCAGTTCTTGACTGGATTGGCTGTCATCTATAGACTGCTGCTGTTTGGTCCAAAAAGGCACTGAAGTCTAAACTCATCTCCAGAGTCACTGCCCATACGATCCTCTTGTGGCTGGCTCAGATTATGAGTCCAAGTTCTGATGGTCCAAGGCATCATTTTAGAGCTCTTACCCCCACACTGATTGGTCCAGTTCAGCAGTTCAAAACTAGAATGGGAACTAGCAGACACAGTTCTGACTGCAAAGAAAGCAGGTTAGACAAACTGTAATTTCATTATTACTCTAAATAATTTCTGGCAAACAGTTACATCTTTCAGATAGGTTCCTTTGCACTCCTAGTGACTGCAAAATGAAGTGAATTAGCAGCAGCTCGAGTGGTACTCAGAGAAGAAACACACAGTCCCCCATACAAACTAATTATGTCTGCAAGCAGACAGCTCTTAAAGACAGTACCAGAGGTTCTAAAAACACTCACTGATAAATGGCTTAAACGCCAAACACCATTCAGGCTTGGAGCATTCAAGCAAGCTCCTGGAAGTCTTTTGGGAACCCCCATTTGCAGGGGGGTTACACTACAATATGATAGGGGCAAATATTTAGAGCAAGAATTACGTTTTGGCACTTCTATGACACGCCACTCTTTGGACCCCTTTACAGAAAATAAAAACCGGATTGATTCTCGATTAATCTCTGTTTTGACTGATGTGCATGGCCATGCTGTCAGTGACCCCCATGAGCTTTTACATGTGGTTGAAACTCATATGGTGTCCTCTTTAGCTCCTGACCCTGTTCTGGCAGCTGAGGTGGTTATTCCGCTTTTGGATAAGCTGCAGTTATCCACACTGTCTACAGTTCAACAGCAGACTTTGATAGCTGATATTACTTTGGCTGAGGTTACTGCAGCTGTTCAGGGTTACCTTCCAAATCTGCCCCTGGCTCAGATGGCCTCAGTGCAGGCTTTTATAAGACCTTTTTACAGTCCCTTGGTCCTGTGCTGGTGATCCTCCTGAACTTTATCTTACGCTCTGGGGAATACCTCCATCTATGTCTGAAGCTATTTTGCTACTTCTATACAAGAAAGGGGATAGGACTGATTTAAGCAATTGGTGCCCCCTTAGCTTATTGAATTCTGATTTGAAGATATTGAGTAAAATTCTTTTGGCTAGGCTTTCTACACTTACCCCATTGTTACTGCACCCAGTCCAGGCTTGTGCAGTTCCAGGACGCAAACAACAGGACAATTTAATTTATTTACGAGTGGTGTTTGCTAAAGGGGAAGTGGGTCCCTTACAAGGGTATGTTTTTGGTTTGGATCAGGAGAAAGCTTTTGATCGGGTGGCCCATTCCTTTTTATTTCTAGTGTTGAAAGCTTTTGGGTTCCCTGATCAGTTTATTTGTTGGCTCTCCACAATGTACATGGGTGCTGTGCTTATCCCTAATGTTAGCTGGCTTATGAATAGGTTGGCTATTACTAAAGGGTGCGTCCAAGACTGCCCACTCAGTCCTGTTCTCTATGCTTTTACCATCGATATTTTTATTCGGTTACTGCATGCAAACACTGCTTTGCAGGGCCTTGCTGTGATTCCTTCTCTACCTCCCCACAAGGTATTAGCTTATGCTGATGACTTGGTGTTACTTTGCCCTTCTTTTCTGTCTCTGCTTTGAAAGACTCTATTGAGCTTTTTTTCACCTTTCAGGTTCCAGAATTAATTACAGTAAAAGTAAGTGGGTTGTTATTGGTTCTACTCCTGTCCCACCTAGGGTGGTTGCTGGGATCCCTGTTTCTAGGAACCTATTAAGATTTTGGCCTATTGTTTGGCCCTGGTGATATGGCAAAGGTAAATTGGGACATAGTCTTAGCCAGGGGGTCTCAGATGGTAGGTAATTGGAAAGGACAGCAATTGTCAAAAAAAAAGAGGGTACTGTTGATTAAAACTGTTCTCACCCCTATTTTTTTATATATTTGTTATGTTTTTCTTCCCGTTTCCTCTTTGGACACAGCTTTTTAGTGTTTTTTTCAAGCTTTTTTTGGGGGTCTCGTTTGAACCCCCTTAAGCGGAAGATTACCTATAGACCGCTTGCTGAAGGTGGTGTCTCTGTGCTTCATCCTATTGCCTTTTTTACAGTCTTTTTGTAGCATATAACTATGGTAAGGTGTTGAGACCAGGGAATCTCATTTGGAGACCTTTTTTAGATCACTTTATGTAGGCCTAGTTGGCTATCTGGTAATCCTTGGCTGTTGCCCAAACTTTCTGCTGTACCGAATAGTATTAAAGACTGTATAAAACAGCTTATTAAATGGCATATTACCCCTTCTTCACTTCTGACTGCTGATAGAAAAATGATCTATAGGTCCATCTTATTAGTTGAACGTTCTACTGAGACTGTTTTCCTGAGTGCCCACAGGATAGGCAGGTAGCTGTTCTCCGACATTTACAAAACAAACGTATCCCTCCTTATGCATGGGATTGTGTATGGCTTAGCAATTTTGGGAAATTAGGGGTTAAGGGGAATAGCAAGCACAAACAAATGTCTGAGAGATTTTGTCCTTGTCCTACCTGTATACAATTGCTGGAAACTCAATGTCATCTCTTTGTTGACTGTGCTTATATACAACCTTTCTGGTCTTTTTTGGCTGACCAATGGCAGAAGCCAGAATTTGGGAATATTGCTTATTCCACCCTTTTGTTTGGTCCTTTTTTGAATACTTTTGTTAAATATCATAGTGATAACCTTTATGTTATTTTTTGTATTTTACGCTATTATGTATGGCACTCTAGATGTCTCTGGATTTTACAACAGAAGTATGTTACACAGGAAGAATTATTTATCAATGTTGGTACAGCCCTGAAACATCTGATGGACTATGACTTTTCTCACACTCCTTTGGAACGCTTTAACAGCTATTGGATCAATTGTATGACATGGGCTACCTGATTGTTTCAATATTGTATGATTATGTTTTTTTCTGTTTTTTTTTCTTTTGTTTTGATATGTATCGAAGTCCATTTCCCAATAAAATTCCCCTACTCATTTCGATAAGTGCCATGGGATCTTTAACATCCACCTGAACTACCACCAATCCAGGCAGATGGGACCTCGGTTTAACATCTCACCCGAAAGACGGCACCTCAGAAGTGCAGCACCCCTCTCCTGCTGCACTGCAGTGTCAGTATTGGGATATTAACCCAAGTGCCAGATGTGGGAACTGAACCCACAGCCCTCTGATCTCCTGGCCTCAGAGGCGAGTGTGCTACGTACTGAGCCACTGACACTGATTGACTGACTTTGTTCCCCTCTTTCACTTGTTTTTTCCCATTTGCATTTCTTTCTTTATTGTTCCCAACACTGTTTCTCTGCCAGCTACTGGACCCCTGATTCCCTGTCCTGACACCCCCCTGAACTAGCATATTCTGTAAATATTGTCTGCCATTTTTGGCCATCTTCTCTACCATTCCAGACTACCCTGAATCCTCACCACCACACACCTCCTTCTACCTCTCCCTGGTCACATTCAAGGGGCCTCTCCCCCAGTCAACCTCCTGAACCAGCCTTCTGTTTTGCTAAATTCCACCTGGCACCTTTGACCAGACCTCTCTGCGGGAACCCTTTCTTTCCCACTATTTGCAGCTACTTCTGCCCTGAGCACTAAATTGCCCAGGGCCCTCCCACCAACTTACTTGAGCTTTGTCTTTGACTTTTTTTAACTAATGGCCCACCGTTTTTTCTGCTCTTTTTTTAGCCACAAGCCCAAATCAGGCTCTCCACTTCAGCCGAGCAGCCCCAGTGCTGCTACCTGCTGGCGGGCAGACCTCTGCATCCAGCCGACCACCCCCTGACCAAGGAAAGCAAGTACGATCGGTAAATACACTTCCCCAGGGATCCCCACCCCCTGTGGCCTCATACTAGTCAATTACAGCAACTAAAGGGGCTCTCCTTTCCTGCAACTTCTTAAAGGGTTGATCCTCTCTCGTGCTCAAATTTAACAAACATTGCTGCTGCCTTATCTTTTTCAGCCCTTTAGTCCTTGCATTTTTCTAGAGTAGTATTAATCTTAGACTCCCCCATCAATCATGACTTCGGTAACCAGATTAATGCCTTTTATATTCTTCTGACCACTCTGTATGTTCTCAGGGCAGCCATGCATGACCCCAACCCGCCATCACCTCCTTATCACTGAGCATACCTATGGCAATACTTATTGCACTACAACATCTGTGCTTGACTCCACCTACCTGCCACTTGCAGGCCTGACAACACAACCTGGCACGCCTGGTCCAGAACTCAGCACGCCCAGCCATGGCTTCCTCCTTCCGCACTCCTGCTCAGACTGCCTCACTCTCCGACAAGCAAGCCATCAGAATAAACTCAAGAAGGCAGCACAAAGCTAACACTAAATATTTTTAAAGTTACTTAGTTAGACTAGCCCTCCTGTTGCTACTTCTCTCAGGCAACATGCACCCCAATCTGGGCCCCCTCAAAATCAGGGTACGATTGCCCACAAACCAGGCTTGTTAACCTTTACATTCCTAAACATCCACAGCCTGGCAGCAAAGTTTGACAATCTACAAGCCTGGGTAGCCCTCCATAATCCTGATGTGTGGTCAGTTGTTGAGACATGACTGTCTCCCAGGATCCCCGATGATGCCATCAGTCTACGGGTTACACAATTTTTAGGCAAGATTGAGTATCTAAAAGAGGTGGTGGCTGTGCACTCTACCTTAAGGATAGCTTACAGAGCATAGTCCTAAATTTACCCAGCCTAGGGCCGTTCTCTCAGGTCCTTGCCATTAAGGTCATTCTTGGGGCCCGTAACAAAACAATTACACTGTTATCAGTCTACATCCCACCAAAGAACTTGGCCCAAGGTCTCTAAGCCATCATAGACTGCCTTGGAAGACTGACCCTAAGCTCTGAGGTTATACATCTTGGTGATTTCAATATTACTTGACTTACCCCTGAAGCTAACCACTTCAAAGATGCAATTCAGGCTGTCCACTTTGCACAGCTCATTGAAGCCTCCACTAGGACCAATTACAGAATGGGCACTAGTACTCTGCTTGACTGGGTACTCAGAAACTGACCTGAGCATATTTCCAATGCCTCTGTCCTCTGGACGACATCAGTGACCACTCTCCTGTCATGTTCAGTTGGGCTAATACTTTCACAAACCCCTCCAAGAACAGCCACCAACAGGGTCCTCAAGCCTGTCACATGGGCTGCTTTAAAGCCGATCTCCTCAATGCTGACTGGTCAGCAGTGTTTGGGGCTTCTGACACTGATAGCACGCTTGACCATTTCATCCTCCTATTCAATACGATCTGCGACAGTCACGCACCCTTCAAAAAGCGTAAAATCAAAGGGCATTTCAACCACTGATGAGTCCAGACACCCTTGAACTTATGAAAAATAGAGACCATCTCTGGCATGTAGCCAGGGCCACAGGGAAGCAGTCCAATATCCTGAATTTCAAACCGGCCAGGAATAACTGTACCAGGACCATCCGAATAGCCAAAAACTTACACTACAAGGAGGCCCTAGCCAAAAACTGGAATGATGGTTGTAAATTCTGAACAAACCTAAAAGAGGTCACCGGACTTGAGCCCCAAATGGCCCCCCACCATGCTCAACATTGATGGATCCCCCGTCCTTGATCCTAAATCTATAGCCAACACCTTCAACCTTGCTTTCACCAACCTCCGTAATGTCCTCCCTACCGACTTCTTCTCCCTCACCAACCCTGCTGCTCCTTCACAGACTCCAGTGCATCCCCCTTTTCACTTTAAGATTAATACTATCAGGGAAGCCAGGAAATACCTGTGTTAGGTGCTTGGTAAGGGGAGATACAGTGGAGATAACCTTGATCTGAAACTAATCTTGCTCTCTCTGGAAGAAATCCTGTCTCCCCTTACCCATATCCTCAACCTATCACTCCGGTTCACAGTATTCCCTCAAAAATGGAAAGCCACAGTAGTTACCCCTGTGTACAAGAGTGGGGATCGGGCCATGTCCGAGAACTATAGACCCATCTCTGTAGTTCCACCACTCTCGAAGGCCCTGGAATGAATCATCACGGACCAACTTGTCGAATACCTGGACAAACATAAGCTCCTATGCCCTGAGCAGCATAACTTTAGGGCAGGGCACAGCACCACTACAGCCCTCCTGGAATTCACGGGCTTCATCCACAAATCTCTCGATCGCTTGCTATCGATCTAACAAAGGCCTTGATATGGTCAATCATGCCCTTCTAGTTGACCCAACTCACTGCTACAGGCCTTGCTCCGAGGCGGTTGCATGGTTCCACAGTAACCTGCACTGCCGCTCCCAGCAAATCAGGATAGGTACTGTCCTCTCAGACAGCAAGCCTGTCTGCTCAGGTGTTCCGGAGGGGTCAATACTGGGTCCCCTCCTATTCAACTTATTCTTGAATTGCCTCCCCCAAGCCAGTCAAGGCCGCATCCTCCTTTATGCAGATGATGCGATTGTCTTCTCAAATGGCTCAGACCCCAGTGCCCTTGAGCAGCAGCTACAGAACGACTTCACCAGTGTAGAGACGTGGTTCAAAGATCATAAATTGATAATGAACTACAAGAAAACAAAAACCATGCTGTTTTCCAGCTCTTTAAACAAACAAAAAACTACCCACTATCACTATGCAATAGTGGCGTGGTTTCTTGAACTTGTTCAACACTTCAAATACCTCGGTATCACTATTGACAACTCACTCTCCTATACTGTCCATTGACAACACGGCCAAAGCTATCAAAAGTGCATAGGGCTACTTTATCATCACAAGCATAGTGTCTCCTGAAGCCCCTCAGCATAGCTGTTCACAGTTCTGTGGGTTCCTGGTGGACTATGGACTGCCTATATATTTTATTTTATTTATTTTAGTTTTGTTGACCGGGTAAGTGCACTAGACAAATCCTGCCTATTTTCAGGCACGACCGGGTAGGGGATACAGATGAATGCCAACTGAACTTGAACCAGATTAAGCTGTTGGAGGTATTTTTAGTGAATGAGGAAATTTGGCCAGGACACGGGAAATTCCCTACTCTTTTAGAAGTGCCATGGGATCTTTAACATCCACCTGAACTACCACCAATCCAGGCAGATGGGACCTCGGTTTAACGTCTCATCCGAAGCGGCACCTCAGAAATGCAGCACCCCTCTCATGTGGTTCTGCCACAGATATTGCTCTCCAGTGCATAAAACTACAGTCAACAAAGCCTGCTGGCTCACCTTAGGTGCGGACCGACTGACTCCACCTGTGATCTCTGTGCCAGGGCACACTGGCTCACACTCAGTGACTGACTAAAATATCAATCCTGCCTTCTGGCCAAAAGATCTGCCTTGGTCAGCTACTGCCAGGAGTCCAACAACTTCTGGTTCCCAGCAATAATCCATGGCACGCCGTAAGTCCAAGACACCAGTCCTTCCTAACTCGAAATGTTGAACATCTCAGTAACAATGGTTCTTTGCTTACCATGCGCCGCTGTGGTTCAACTCCCTCCAGGACAACATTGCACACCTGCCCACACTGGGTACTTTCAAAATGAGCTTGAAGCTCTTTATGATACATGAATCTCGATGTGCCTGCCATCGCTAGCACCACCTTTCAACCGCCATCACTATTTCCATCCCCTGCCCCCTCAACCCTTCCCTCACTCCCCTGAGTAGGCCCTCCTGCTCCCCCCACAAACCTAGCACCCTTTCCCTCTGCCTCCAATCTAGTCACCTCCCTCCGGTCCCTACTGCTTTACTGATATTACGCTCTCATTTTGCACATTGCACTTGGGCTCCTCCTCTTCACCCCCTTTTTTCCTTAGCACTTAGCAACGCTCCAAACAACCTCTTGTTTGTTGACAACTGACAGTTTCACTGCTGGGCTCTGTAAATTGTGTTTTTTCCTGTGACCTGTACTGTGTTTGATATATAATTCTGTTTGTTTACCTTTGTTTTCTGCAATCCTTTGTATAATTTCGCCTATCTGTTGTACTGAAGTGTCCTGACGTGGAACCTATGTAAAGCATTGTGAGCTGAAATGGTTTTTCAAGTACTAAAACAAAAAAAAATAATTAAGCAAAACACAACATGTGGAAAATACAACTCAGCACTGACAAGCACGTTATGGACTGCATAATTCTGTGGAAATGTGTTCCATGTTGACATATGCTTCCTAGAATACATGAGTAAACTGTTATTTATATTGTAATGACAGTACTTTTTTAGTGTTTAAAACACAGGACAGCAAAGTAAAACAGCTCTTTTCCTATAGTAATCAGTACAACATGTTAGAACACCTGTTTTACTTGCTTTTTGCCATGTATAAGAATACATTACTTCCATGAGTTGCAAGTGCTGCATTATGGGTATGTAAATAGCCTTGCCAATAGAGAGGTTCTGACTTCATAATACAAGGATTCAACTGGATTCTTTTTAACTAGCAGTTCACAAAATACAAGGTAAGTTAAAAAACAAACACACATTGTAGACACAGTACTGCTAACAATCACGTGTAAATATGTAGACTTACTTGCTGAAAATCTTTCCATTTCTGCTCCCACATCAGCAACATTTTCTGTGTCACCACTATACTGCATCTACAGGGTAAGAGATATGATTTTTGGGGGATAGTCACATCACTTGCTTTGAGGGAAGAAGTGCAGGTCACCCAAGTGTGGATTAAAAAGGGAATTGAATCCACAGTCACATGATGCTGTTTAACCAATTGGCTGTTCTCCTTCATGCAACCCATGTTTTATATATATATATATATGTACAGAGAGAGAGAGAGAGAGATGGATGGAGCGGCACTACTCTGATTATCTTAAGTTTCTTTTATAAAATAAATAAAGTCTATATTACTTTGAAGTATCCAGATTACTTTAAAATCATATTAAAAGGAATAGAAAATGATTACCTCTAAAATTAATCAAAAATATACAATATTTCAGTTCAGCATAACCCTGTGCTATATTCCTCATTGTCCTACCTGAGAATGTTTCCAATTCTTAAAGCCTATATTTCCACCTGAGAAGGCTTCTAAAAGTTATCGCTGGTTTCATACCTACTCATGCTCAGTGACATGGAGTCTAATGCAGCACAGCTGTGTGTGTGATTTTTTTTTTGTTAAATTATATTGTTTCTGTGCCCCTTCCTCTCTGGCATGGCGAATATACCTGCCTTTGGTCTGGATGTATCAGACTTTGCAGAGCTGCAGGCAGAGGAGGGTTTTTTCCATCCCTTGCAGAGATGCTGGAGTTTGTGATGCAGTCTCCGATATGAGTGTGCATCTGCACACTTGTGCAATATGTGGCACAACGTCCCTCTCTGTGTCCTGAGCACTCTGGCACCCCTACATCAACAAGTGAAAGTAGTGCTGCAGAATGGCACCTCCCCTCCCCGAGAGGAGGAGCATGTCCACGGGATGCTCGACCTCCTCCCCCAGGCTGGTGCCCGATGACCCTGGCTGATTCCCAACCTGGGCTTCTAGCATCGTGGAGAGGTAGTTCTACTGCTGTGCTGTTGGGCTGGCTTTGTGTGTAATGTTTGTGCTGCTGTAGAGCTAGTAGCACCAAACGCAGAAGACGGAAACTGTTCTTTGTTTTCAAAAGTAACCAGTTGCTCCTTTGTAAACTTCAAGTTTTTTTTTCCCTTTGCTAATTAGATTGTTTTCTACCAGTCTGGCCTGGTGGTGCTGGCCAGACTCATCACGCTGCTATGTGGGTGACCCAGGCTCCTAGCACGAACCCACCTTGGGCCAGTGGAGTTGTGGTGCCCTGTGGGAGGCAGTGCTCCATGGCTCCAGGTGATGGGAGGGAAGTGTTCTCCTATTTGAGCCCCTTCTAGGGGTAAAGGAGTGCCTTGACATTGTCAGTAACCACATGCCGGCCCGTCCTCCGGAAGACGGTGTGTGGCACAAGGCTTAACACAACTGCATAACAGTGGTGGGAGGCGGGAAATATCAAGGGGAAAAACATCGCTCCCTCAAAGTATCATGATTGCTGACCCCAACCCCATTTCCACTGCACTGCTCCACCTGCCTCCCTGCCCCAGTATGGACTATATCCTGACACATGAGCCAGGGACCGGGGCTGGTCCATATCCCAGCACAAAGGGGGTAATCCCTAGGTTTCCCAAGGGGGCTGGACATACAGACTGGCCGTGTGACCCAGTGGAAAGGATTGGATCAGCAGGGGCAGTCATGGCCAGATGAGGTAGGGAGGCACCTGAGCAGAGTGAAAAAAGTGTGAATTAAAAAAAAAAAGAACTTTTTTTAACTGATTGAATTGAGTTTGATGTGTAGAACAGCACCCAATGACATATTTAGTTCTATTCCTCTTCGAACCTCATCCACATTCTTTTTTTTACACATTATTTCTACGCCCCCTTGCCTGAGGAACTCTTTCCAGCATCAGCCTAACCCGCTCTCTCCCTCCCGCTGTGGTGACCGCAACTACTCCCTCACTCTGACCAGGCCGCACCCCCAGATCCAAGCCTTCACAGGGAAGGGCTGCCCTATCCTCCCAGGGCACTCTATCTATAGTGTAGTGAGCCTGTCAGAGTGGAGGGCCCGGGAGAGTGAGGAGCCCAGCGTTGGGAGTGTGGAGCTGGCAGCAGTGCCTTCGCCTATCCTCTGGAGGTGGGGTTCCATTTTTCCTCCGTTTCCCCCAATGCTCGGTCGTGCAATGGCGCCAATGGCAATAGTGCCGATGCCTGCTGCAGCACCACCCCTTGCAATGCGTGGCGACACAAACTTGGCTTTCCTCCGGTCTCCACCAGAGGTCGCCCCTGTGTGACGCAACCCCTAGAGCCCTCCCCGGGAAGAGAGAGCAGTCTTCCGGATGCTCAATCTCTTCCCTCGCCTGCCGACTCCCGACGACCCCAGCTCATTCCTGAACCCAGGTCACCAGCATAGCGCTAGGTGTGGCATCCAGCGCCTCAACCCTCAACGCCACCGGGCCGCCTTCCTCAACTGCATTCTGATCTCACTCCATTGTGATATTGCCAGTGATTAATCTATCAACAGGTGAGTGGCTCTTCCTGGTTAGTTGTGATGTCATAATTAGTGAGGTCACAATGCTAATGAGGTATGAAGCGGAATAAATCTAGACACATCAGCTTTGAGTTAGAGTGCTGTTCAACATTTCTCTCCTGGGACTGTCAGGTACGATATCTCCTAAATAGCAAAAGGGAAATGAAAAAGTGATTTACTTATAAAAAGGAAAAGCTGATTCTTTTTTTTTAATAAAGGTTTTTCTATCAGGTGACATGTGGACAGGCTACCAGCTCTGTCCCTTCTTCTCGAGCAGGCTGCTGTCTCCACTGGTATTTACAGGACCTGAAGTTCCCCCAGCGGATTGTCCCTGTGACAGGGCCAGGAAGGAGGCCATCCTCCCCTCACCAGCACACATAACCAGAGCTAGTCTGGGTGCTGGCACAGATTGGAAAAATGTAGGCAGGGCTTCATGGAGCCCGCACATCTTTCCCGCTTTTCTGCCCTCCATCCCCTGCTGCAGACAGGCAGTAGTGCATGACATGCAGAGCACACATGCACTATGCCAAAACAGTGGTCCCTCCCAGCCCCCAGCCTGCACTACCACCATCACTCCACCTGCTGGCTGCTGATGGCAGGGCTGACAAGCCTCCTGCAACCCCCAACCCCTGAGAGAGCAGAGCATTCTCTCACACAATCTGTCCTCTCCTGCCCACCAGGTCCACTCACCAGCCCGAGTTGCCAGCATGGTGGACTGTATCACTACTGTCGTGCCACTGGACCAGTTCAGTTGACTCTTTTTAAATGTTAATATTAATTTAGTGCACTGATGTGCACAGCAATATAGTCCCTGAACTGCTGCACAAGCATATTACTCATTGTTTTCAAGAAGCATTTTAGGATACAGTGTATAGAAAAGGCTGTTCTATCCCATACAACAGGTGCTTGGCAAATCTGTGGACAAATTTGCCCACTGCAGACATTTCCTGGCACCGACCTCCCTCACCCTCCTCAATGGCAACTGCAAGTGGATTACCATGAACCTCTGACCCTCTTTAACAGCTTAGGATGGGGGCTGTGAATCAGAGCACTAAAGAAAAGGAACCCACGTTGATGTAGATCATCTTACCCAGTGAGGCAAATAGTGATAACCTTTCAGGTACGACCAGGGAGGTTACAAAACAGGCAGTATCAGAACTACGTGTCCAAGGACAAAAAGAACTGTATACAAAGAAGGTGACAAAAAACAGTAGAACAACCAGAGAGCACCTGAAGGAAAATAATAAACCCATTCTGAGTTAAGTAATGAGTAGGAGTAAGAACCAATTCAAAAACTGACAGATAATATTAGAATAATTATAACTCACTTAAGTGATTTCAGCCAATCAGCACACAGAGCCACTGTACCTCTTATGCTGTGTACAGTGTGCTCTTGTGCGGGAGAGTTTGGAGGGAGCGCTTCACTTCAGCACCAGGGAGCGAGGGCAGCACAAGTAAAATGAATAAATAAGGCCATAAACTTATTATAGATCCCTGAAGCTATACTTGAGTGAGATATAATAAGTTAATAAGTCCTCCGAGGGGTGTCTCTTGTGGTATGAGACGTCGATCTTTTGAGGTTTAGGTAGACAGACCCGCTGAGCTTTGCCTTGCATGCCCGTCACTGCTGGCAGATCAGAAGTGTGATGCAGCTAGAACAAACGGGATGGGAAGGGGTGGAAAATGGTAGAGGAACTTCCTCCCAACATATTTGTATGCACCACCATCCCTTGCTGGGACTCAAACTGGAAACCTTAGTCCCCAAAACAACACCTCTAACCATTCAACTAAAGAACCCTCCCTCCTTTAGCTGGAGGTTAAAATGAGTTATTTAATGTCATTCATTGCAGTCTCACCAAACACCACCAGAGGTCTCTTTGTTACTATTTCTCAGCCCTGTAGGATTCTGTGATTTGTATCTCTTACATGTGGTGACGCTGCTTTTCTCAGACTGCTTTGCCACATGCACAACACATTTGAATTCTGTGGGCTTTGTTTTGAGACGCGCCCACCGACTGTACAGTCTGCTTGGATTGATTAAATTAGGGTTATAATTCTTGTTTTTATTTCTCCCCTGGCAGTGATGTGCATCCCACGGGGATCCCACATGAACATACAGTTAGCATCCTTTTCCGACTCTTCCCAGACATGACCAAGGAGGCCTTTGCTATCTGGCAGGTTACGGATGAGGATTTCCAGCCCCTGCTTGGTATCACCCTGGACAGTAAGCTCTTCAGAATCTCTACACAGTTTTGATCTGCTTCTTATTTATGTTACTCGTCCTGTTCTGATGGGATTTCTTTCTTTTCACATATCAGGCAAAGAGAAATCCCTGACCTATTTCAGTCATGATTATAAGGCAGAGAAACAGGAAGTGACCTTTGACCAACAGGAAGTGAAGAAACTTTTCTATGGGAGCTTTCACAAGGTCTGTGGGAAAAATCGAGTTCAGATTTCTTTCTGTCTTTTCTGACTCACCTAGAACTCTGGCTCTTGCTGAGAATAGGTCTGGGCAAATCTGCAGATTTTGCATTTGCACATTTTTGTAGTGGAATGTATAATTTCCACTCAATTCCATTAAATTCTGCAGAAATTACCTACGTAATCTTCCAACAATTTTTTATTGCATGTGAATGAAATTGTTATATTTAAATTTCCACACATTCATACAAAATTAATGGAAATGTGGAAATAAAATATGCAGTTTTACTAAACTGACTGTAAGAACGGCAGACATTTAAATACTGCTGGTAAAACAACTTCTGCAGGGCAGAATCTACAGACTTTATACTGGACAGAAATTGCACAGAAGTTGCACAATTTCAGCTGAAACAGATGTTAGCCAATTTTAAATTCCCCCATTTCAATTTGCATCATCTCACATCTAGAGGGTGTTGCTGTCAAAGGAGAACCACAGTCAAAGTTTACAAGAAAATATGTTACGCAGAGTGTTTTGATTTGTGGGTGCAATCCTTGTGTGTCCTTTCCTTTGTTTGCGGTTAGGATTTATTTTCCAAATTTGCCTACTTGTTTAATGACCCTTAGGGATATCCATGCTGGTATCATTCATTACCTTTCCTTTTCCCACTAAGCATGCTGTACCATGTGACCGTGAGACATCAGAGACCATTGATGCAGTGAGTGCTAACTTCCTGTCATCTCTGCAGAAACACTGGTCTTAACAGCCTGTTTTTCTTGCCTCAAACAAGGAACTCTTTTTAATCCAGTCTTTTATGTTCTCTAGGTGTATGTCTAGGTCTAGCCAACAGGTGTGAATGTTTTTAAAGCTTTTCTTTTCATCAAACCACATGCAGCATAAAAAAAGCACAGTAATCACCTTCGGTCACCAGTGGCGAATTAGCTGAACACTCTGTTTCCTTAAAGAATAGTTGGGAAGTAAATGAGTGCACAGCAGTAGAGCTCACCTGTGTGCTGAAACAGGGACTGCCTGCTCAAACAAACATACAATAAAATCTATGAAACTCTGCACTCATCGCAGCTCTTTTCTCAAGATGTCACATACGAACATCTGAAATTACCAGCAGAAAAAGGCCCACAGGTCTAACAAGTCTGCCTGATTGTGCAACTCTTAGTTTCCATGTCACTGCAGCTGCCCCACCCCACCCAAACCCCTTCCTTCCTTCCTCTTTCCTAGTCCTTCTCACTTTGTGTTCTTATCTGTACTAACCCTGCCCTTAACTCGTCCGACCCCACTTAAAGCTATCCACTGTCCTTTGAGCGATTAACTGCTCCAGAAGTGCGTTCCAACCTTCCACCACTCTCTCTGTGAAGTAATGCCTCCTCATTTCTCTCTTAAACCTTCCCCCTTCCAACTGCAGACTGTGCCCCCCTGGTGACCCTTCCCCCCTTTAAGCAGAACACTCCTCCCTCCCTGACTTTGTTTATGTATTTTGAGTACTTAAAGGTCTCTATCATGTCCTCTCTTTCCCTTCTCTCTTCCAGTGAGTACATGTTGAGCTCCTTCAACCTTTCCTTGTATGGCAACTCCCCTAATCCCGTGATCATTTTTGTAGCCCTACGCTGCACCCCCTCCAGTAATCTCCCATTCTTTTTGAGGTATGGGCACCAGTACTGTACACAGTACTCCAAGTGTGGCCTCACCAGTGATCTATACAATGACAGGATGACCTCCCCCTTTCTAGAGATGAGCCCTCTGGTAATGCACCCCAGCATCCTAGTTGCCCTTGCTGCCACCCTATACACTGTGCTGATACCTTCATGTCCCCTGTAACTATTACCCCCAGGTTCCTTTTCTTCTCTGAAGCTGTTACCTGCACTCCCTCCCAGCCAGTAGCTGTTCCTGGTATTTCTGGCTCCAAGGTGCATGACCTTGCACTTCTTGGCATTAAACCCCAACTGCCACTCCCTAGACCAGTGTGCAAGTTTAGCTAGATCCTCTCTGAGTTCCTGCCTCCCTTTCTTATTGTCCACTTGTGCACAAATCTTAGTGGCATCTGTGAACAGGCTGATCTTACTCTTGACCCTCTCTGCAATGTCTCCAATAAAGTAATTGAACAAAACAGGGCCCCGCACTGAACTCTGGGGTACCCCACTTGTTACTGGCCTTGGCTTGGATGTCCCCTTATAACAACCCTCTGTTGTCTGCCCTGCAGCCAGCTCTCCATCACCCCACTAGTTTTCCCCTGCCCCATGTCCTTAGCTTACTCATTAACCTCCTGTGTGGCACCAAGTTGAAAGCCTTGCTAAAGTCCAGACACAGGACATCCACAGCATGGCCTTTGTCAACCGCTCTAGTGACTCAGTCGAAGAAGTCGATCAGGTTAGTTTGGCAAGATCTTCCCATGACAAACCCATGCTGTCTCTCATCCTGCAGATCATTGCTATCAAGAAAGGCTATCAATCTCTCCTTCAGAATGGTCTCCATCAACATCCTCACTATGGAAGTCAAGTTAACCGGTCTGTAGTTGCACGGTTGGTCCTTGGGTCCCCTCTTGTGAAGGAGCACTACGTGAGCTATCCTCCAGTTCCTGGATACATTCCCTGTCTCCAAGGAGGTATTGAACAGGTCTGTCAGAGGGCCTGCCAACACCTTTGCCAGTTCCTTCAGAGTCCTTGGGTGTACACCGTCCAGTCCTGGTACCTTGTCCACCCGCAAGGCTTTAAGGCCCTTCAGAACTCTATCCTCTTGGGTCACCCCATCTGTTATCTCTGCCCCCCACCCTTGCCCCTTCCCTTTGGTATTAGGCCATCCCTTTCCTTTATGAACACACAGCAGAAATACTCATTGAGTGCCTCTGCCTGATCTTCCCCTTGTTCCGCCCATCCTCCTCTCTCTTGAGTCTAGCAATGTCATCCCTACAACTCCTCTTCTCCCTTATGTATTAAAAGAACCCCTTTTCCCCCCCTCTTTGATCTCCTGAGCCAACTTCACCTCCTTTGCTGCCTTGGCTGCCTTGACAGACCTGGTCACCTCCCTAGATGCCTTTGTGAACACCTCTCTATCCTCTTTACGCCCGATTTTTTGAACTTAATGAAGGCCAATCTTTTTTTTCCCCTCACCTTCCCATCCACTTCCTTGCTGAGCCAGCTAGGTTTTTTTACCTGGACTGCTTACTCTGAGATTTGGCACACGTGTTCATGGCCTCATTCAGCTCCTTCCTACTGACTGCCCACTTCTGTTCAGCATTCATCCCTGGGTTAATTTTAGCTAAATACCCCTCCAGGATGCTGCCAACTCTGCAAAATCTGCCATTCTGAAGTCCAGCACTCTTGTCCTGGTCTTAGCCGACTCCCTCCCTGTGTTGAGGAGGAACCACACTGAGTGGTGGTCACTTCCTGCTAGAGGGTCCTGTACTACCACATCCTGGACTTGACCTCCATTTGTTCACAGGACTCAGAAAGTTGCTGATTTCCAACTTATTTTATTAAAGTGCTCAGGTCAAGACATCTGTGGTAGCTTGAGTAAAATGTACAGCCAGAATGCCTCGTCACTTCACCAGTAAAGTCCACTGAGGAAGCCTTACTGGTAAAGTGCAGGGACATTCTGGCTATGGATATTTCTTGAGCTGCCATTAATATCTTGACCAGAGCACTTTCTACAAAATAAGTTGGAAATCAAGCAACTTTCTGAGTAATGTGGACATCTTTGGTGAACAGAGTTATGTGTGTGGAGTGCAGAGTCAGAGGCTTTTAGCTTCCTGAAAGAATAGCCCAACTCAATGATCTCCCAGGTGTTTGGCAAACTGTGAATGTAACCTTTATTAGTCCTCACTGGAGAAGGAGAGGCACTTAAAAGAACAGTTCTACTATTGCAGAGAAGACACTAAGCACTCACTGAATCAATGGTCCACAATACATCACTGTCACATGGGGCAGGAGGCATAGTTGTAAAAAGAAAGGCAATTAAGCATATAGCCATGGAGATCCCCAGGGACCATAATACAAGAATGCAAGTTTAGCAAAAATCCCGACAGCAAACACAGAATAGAATACATTAAGACTACGCCCACAAATCAAAATGCTCTGCACAGGGTATTGTTTTGTAAAGTTTGACCATAGTTTTCCTTTAAAGTTCCTTGTTTTTTTTTTTTTTTTTTTTTTCATTTTAAACATCACTTAATTTTGATGTTCTTACTTTAATATGGTTATAGTATCATGTGATTTGCATCTTTTAAAATAGTCCATTCAAGCTGATAATATATGAATGCATGCATATGCACTATTTAACCAGAAACTGAGCAATTAACAGCATAGTAATCTCTCAAAATATTTTTCTCATTTTGGGGTTTATGAGAACTTTCAGGGTGGAAAGGTCTATGAGGGGCTGTTCCTCTTACCTTTCCATAAACTTTTTTCAGTTATACTGTTACCTTTGATGAGTTTAAATGTTATGGTTGGTAAGCCTAGCTTAGGTTACTATTACATAGATACATAGATACATAGACAGTGTCGGCAGATAAGGGCCTATGGCCCACCCAGTCTGCCCATTTGAGCTTGTAAGTTCAGTTTGTTTTCCTAGAAGTCTGTTGCCCCATACCCCTGACCTCCAGAATTCCTTTATGTCTATCCCATGCTTTCTTAAATCCCGTGATTGTTTCAGCCCCCACCACTTTCTCTGGCAGGGTGTTCCACTTGTCCACCACCCGTTCTGTGAAGAAATTCTTTCTCATGTTTCCTCTGAATCGTCCTCCTCCAACTTCATCCCATGCCCTCTAGTCCTGGAACATCTTTTCACTTAAAATAGTGTTTTCCTGCAGCTGTTCCTCCCTGTAAGATACTTGTATGTCTCTATCATATCCCTCTCTCTCCTCTCCTCTCCTCCAGGGAGTACATGTTCAGTTCCTTCAACCTGTCTTCATAGGACTTGTGATGCAACCCATGCACCATCTTTGTTGCCCTCTCTGAACCTTCTCTACCCTGTCTATGTCCTTACATAGGTATGGTCTCCAGAACTGTACACTGTACTCCAGGTGGGGCCTCACTAGTGTCTTGTATAGCGGAATTATGACCTCTCTTTTTCCTACTGGTGATGCCCCCTGCCTATACATCCCAGCATCCTATTTGCTTTACTTGCTGCCTTGTCACACTGTTTCCCTACCTTGAGGTCATCAGAGATGATAACCCAAGATCCCTTTCCTGCTTGGTGCATGCTATATCCTCACCCCCCCAACTGATATATTGTGCCAGGGTTTTTGTGCCCCATATGCATTATCTTGCACTTCTTTGTATTGAATTTCAACTGCCAAACCCCTGACCATTCTTCAAGTTTCTGCAGGTCGCTTTTCATTCTGTCTACACCCTCTGGTGTGTCTACTCTGTTACAGAGCTTTGTGTTATCAGCGAACAGTGAAATTCTGCTTCTAGGTCCCTTGCAATGTCACTGATGAAGATGTTGAATAGGACCGTCCCAGCACTGATCCCTGTGGTACCCCACTGGTCACTCTTCCCTCTGTGGAGTGACAGCCATTTACCACCACCTCTGTGTCCTGCCACCCAGCCAGTTACCTACCCACCACACTACTGTCCTGCCACACCCATATTCCCCAGTTTGTGTAATAGTCTTCTGTGTGGCACAGTGTCAAAGGCCTTGCTGAAGTCCAGATAGGCCATGTCCACTGCCCTCCCCTGATCCACCTCCCTAGTCACCCAGTCAAAAAATTCAACGAGGTTGGTCTGACATGACCTCCCCCTGGTGAAACCATGCTGCCTTGGGTCCTGTAGTCCATTGACAACCAGATGTTCCACCAATCTCTTCATTCAGTAGGGGCTTCCATGATCTTCCCCACTCACCGGTGGTGAGGCTGACTGGTCTGTAGTTCCCCTGCTTCCTCTTTGTTCCCACTTTTGTATAAGGGGACTACATCTGCTGTCCTCCAGTCTTTGGGTACCTCCCCTGTTTCCAGTGATCGGCTAAACAGGATAGCCAGAGGTTCAGCCACCACCTCTCTTAGTTCTTTAAGGACCCTGGGGTGCACCCCATCTGGCCCCATTGCTTTATCAACTCTTATTACTTCCAGTTCCTTCAGGACCCTTTCTCGTATAAGGGACTTGTGTCCATTTCTGCACCATTCTCACCCCTTGTACTCCCTTTAGACCCATTACCCTCCTCTTCCTCAGTAAAGACTGAGCAGAAATACCTGTTCAATATGTCAGCTTTACTGTTGTCATTCTCCACACGGCCCCCATCCTCCCCCTTCAGTCTCACTATCCCTCCCTTTGTCTTTCTTTTTTCACTTATGTACCTGTAAAAGTTTTGTCCCCTCTACCCACTGATTTTGCAATGTGTTCTTCTGTCTGAGCTTTGGCTTCTCTTACTGACCTCCCTGCCTCCCTTTGCTTCTCCTGGTACTTCTCCCTATCCCCTTCTGCCTGTGTCTTTTTGTATTGCCTGAATGCAATCTTTTTGGCTTTCACTTTCTTTGCTACCTCTTTGGAAAACCATAATGGTCTCCTCTTCCTTTTCCTATTGTACTTGCTAATTGTTGTAATGTGTCTTATTGGCCGTCAAAGTGTAGACAGTATATATGACTTAACTTTTTAAAGTCTTTCTATACTTGTTCCTCCCCATCTATATGACTTAGTGTACTACTGTGTATTGCTATAGCATATATTTCATTATTTGTTTTAAATTAGTATGAACAGTATGAATGCAACCTGATATCAATGTTATTTGATTGAAAATATAATACTATATCAGTAAAAAAAAAGTTCCTCAGCATAAACCTCCCTGTTATTGAACCCGCCCACAGTGTCAAACCTTATATGAAAGGGAAGGACACTGTATACTCAATAGCAATATGTGGCCCTCCTCAAACCAGCCACAGAACATGCTCCTGTGGTAAGACAGCCATGCCCATCCCCCCCTCCACTGGAGGATTAAATGCTGAACGGCAATTTCACTTCCATAATGCTTTTCGCAATTTTGTTCTAAATTCCCCTTCTGTGGTTTATGAAAATGAATGCGCAGTTTATTTATTTATTTACTTTTGGTAATTTTTGTTAATGCCCCCTGTATTCTGCCCCCATATTCCCTCCAGTCTCACATGGCTACTGCCAGTCCCTCTTACCTCACTCCCTTGGTGTCATCCTCCACAGAGCCATGGCTTTTGCCCCAGGTGAGGTCATGGTGGAGAGGGTTTACCCCCTGAACTGTTCTGGTTCATCAGGAGACATCTGTGGTGAGGAAGGGGGTTCAGTGGCGCCATGAGCCTTTCGTCTTTTGGAGGCAGGGTCTACTCTTTTTCACGTTTTCTACTGGGAGCCCTCAAGAGCCATGCTTGCAAAGGCTGCAAGGGTGTATGCACACAAGTGTGAAATTACCCACAGCTAGCATAGTTCCTCCCACCCCATGTTTTGCTGAGCCCAACTGCCCCTGCATCCAGGGAGCAGTGTAGAAGGGGCAAATGGGACCCTCCCTCCCTCCATGAGGCAGGAACATGTCCTCTGGAGTGCTCAATCCTCGCTCTTGACTGTCCCCGGCCCCTGATGGGAATGCACAGTTCATGGAAACTGTTGAGTACTTTATGGGGTTACTATAAAGTGCAGGTTAGTAATCTGCAGTTTTTTAATTGTTTTCAGAATTCTACTTCTGACAGATTTCTGCAGAATTAGGCGAATTTCAAAATTCTGCAGAATTCCAGCAGAAGTGGAATTTAAAATTCTGTACAGGTTTACCTGAGATCACTACTCTCATAGCTCCCTGGTCTGGGGCTGACTGCAGGCTTATACAAAATGACACAGACCCTCATAATGCAAAGCATCATGGGCTGTATATGCCAATCACCACAAAATATTATGCTGGTTCAACTTTAAGCAGAAATTCATGGTGCCAAAAGGCTTCTCACACAGACTGCAATGGGTGCCAACAGAAGACACAGACACATGTTTCACCCTACCAGGACTCATTAGTGTTCCTCGTCTGTATGACACCCCAGTGGAATGAACCAGCTACCCTAAGTTGGTGTATCTGGATTGGGTTGTGGTGAGCCAATTTTGTATTTTGTATTGTATTTTGTGTTTCTTTGAATCTTGGCTTCCTGGCCAATGCCCTTTGGGGTAACCCTTGCCTCAGTGCTTGTGCACTAAGGTTCTTTGTCTTTCAGCAGGCTTATGACACAACCAGGGGTCTCGGATATAGTGGCACAACACACTATCACTGGCACCATCACACTGGGCCCCTTCAACTTTTTATTATCAGAATCTTAATTCCTTACAGGTCCACATTGTTGTCAGCAGAGCTTATGTGAAACTGTATATTGACTGCAAGGAGGTAGACCGGAGACATAGCAACCCCTTGGGAGATGTATCAACAAGTGGGTTTGAAATTCTGGGGAAATGGATTGGCCAAAAAGGGCAGAGGAGTGGATCAACCCCCGTAAGTACCCAACATTTTTTGACTCTTGAAATGTGCAATGGGATTTAGTGCTACTGAACATGGTTGTGTGATGGAATCTCTGGACACCGGGACTCTCTATTAGTAGGCCAGGTATAATGCAGGGCAGTGCAGAGGAAATGCATGGCAGAGATGCAGGACAGAGAAAGTGCAGTATCAAAGAAATGCAGCGTTGTGCAGTGTTAGTACACTGTACGGTAGGTAAATGAGGAGGTAGTACAGTGTGAGGCAGATGCAGTGTAGAGCAGCTGGACTGTGGGGGCAAGTGCAGAGCAGAGCAAGTGCAGTGTGAGGCTGGAACACTATGAGGAGGTGCATTGTGGGGCAGGTGCACTGTGGGGCTGGTGCAGTGTGGGGGCAGTTCACTGTAGGGCAGGACCAATGCAGGGCAGCTACACTGTAGAGTAGATGAATTGTGGGTCTGGTGCAGTGTGAGTCTAGGGCAGGTACAGTGTGGAGCAAGTTTAGAGTAGGGCAAGTATAGTGTGGAGAAGATTCTCTGTGGGGCTGATGCAGTGTGGGGCAGGTTCACAGTAGGGCTGGTCCAGTGTAGGACAAGTGCATCGTATAGCAGGTGTATTGTGGGTCTGGTTCAGTGTGGGTCTTGCTCAGTGTATGGCAGAACCAGTGTAGGTCAGTGCTGTACAGTAGGCGCAGTGTTGGACTGGTGCAGTAAAAGGGAGGTCCAATGTAGTACATGTGCAGTGTGGTGCTAGTATAATGTGGAGCTAGTGTAGTGTGGAGCTTATGCAGTGTAGGGCAGGTGCATTGTGGTGCTGATGCAGTGTAGGGCAGGTGAGGTGTGGGGTAGATGCAACACTGGGCAGGTGTAGTGTGAGACAGTTGCAGTCTAGGGTGGATGCAGTGTAAGGCAGAGCATGTACAGCATAAGGAAGGTGCAGGGTGACACAGATGCAGTGCAGAGCAGAAGAAGAATGGGTCTGCTGCTTAATCCTAATTTACAGTTATGTGGCCCTTTCAGCTACTACTGTGTGCTGTTTTGTGGTTCCTAGTGATCACTTGGTACAGTAACTGTTTGTAGCCCTCAGTTATTATTGTGTATAGTTGTGTGCCCCTGCTGATCACTGATTACAGTTACTGTATGCAGCCTCTCACCTATTACTGTGTACAATTTTGTAGATTCCAGTGATCACTGGGTACAGTTACTGTATGCAGTTCCTCAACTATTACTGTGTACTGTTTTGTGGCCCTACTGATTACTGGTCACAGTTACTATATGTGGCCTACTCGGCTATTACTGTGTACTGTTTGTGGCTCCCAATGATTACTGCTGCAGTTACTGTATGTGGTCCTTCAGATATTATACAGTTTCATTTCATTTTTATTTTATACTGGAAAGGCATGTGGGCAAACACTGCCCTTTTACACAAGCTTCCAGTTGTCCAGATTGTAACAGAGGCAGATAAATACAATTTGTAACAAACACAAGACTGTATGTATACTCTGAGGGACAAATGTATGAAGCAAGATTAATTGGTACAGCACAGTTTTGTGGCCCCTACTGATCACTGGTTACAGTTACTGTGTGTGGCCCCTCAACTATTACTGTTTACAGTGTTGTGGTCCCAGGTGATCGCTGGGTACAGTTACTGTGTGTGGCCCCTCAAATATTACTGTGTACAGTGTTGTGGTCTCAGGTGATCGCTGGGTACAGTTGCTGTTTGTGGCCCCCTCAGTTATTATACAGTTTTGTGGCCCCTGCTGATCACTGGTTATAGTTACTATATGTGGACCCTCAGCTATTACTGTGTACAGTTTTGTGGATCTCGGTGATCACTGGGTACAGTTTCTGTTTCGGACCCTCACCTATTACTGTGTACAGTTTGTGGATCCCAGTGATCACTGGGTACAGTTACTGTATGTGGCCCCTCACCTATTACTGTGTACAGTTTTGTGGATCCCAGTGATCACTGGGTACACTTATTATATGTGGTCCCTCACCTATTACTGTGTACAGTTTTGTGGATCTCAGTGATCACTGGGTACAGTTACTGTGTGTGGTCCCTCACCTATTACTGTGTACAGTTTTGTGGATCCCGGTGATCACTGGGTACAGTTACTGTATGTGGCCCCTTAGTTATTACTGTGTACAGTTTTGTGGATCCCGGTGATCACTGGGTACAGTTTCTGTATGTGGCCCCTCACCTATTACTGTGTACAGTTTTGTGGATCCCGGTGATCACTGGGTACAGTTACTGTATGTGGCCCCTCACCTATTACTGTGTACAGTTTTGTGGATCCGGTGATCACTGGGTACAGTTACTGTATGTGGCCCCTCACCTATTACTGTGTACAGTTTGTGGATCGGTGATCACTGGGTACAGTTTCTGTATGTGGCCCCTCACCTATTACTGTGTACAGTTTTGTGGATCCCGGTGATCACTGGGTACAGTTACTGTATGTGGCCCCTCACCTATTACTGTGTACAGTTTTGTGGATCCCGGTGATCACTGGGTACAGTTACTGTATGTGGCCCCTCAGTTATTACTGTGTACAGTTTTGTGGATCCCGGTGATCACTGGGTACAGTTACTGTATGTGGCCCCTCAGTTATTACTGTGTACAGTTTTGTGGATCCCGGTGATCACTGGGTACACTGTATGTGGCCCCTCAGTTATTACTGTGTACAGTTTTGTGGATCCCGGTGATCACTGGGTACAGTTACTGTATGTGGCCCCTCACCTATTACTGTGTATTGTTTTGCGGATCCTGGTGATCACTGGGTACAGTTACTGTATGTGGCCCCTCAGTTATTACTGTGTCCAGTTTTGTGACTCTAGGCAGTCAATGGTGACAATTACAGTATGTGATCCCTGGATAACACCTATGTACTGGTATTGGGCCATTTTCTGGAAAAGGCTTGTCCCCATGGCTACTGAATTCTTGTCTTTCATTTTTTTTTCTTCTGTTTTCCCCATTTTGCAGTTCCAGCTGCAATCATTTGAGATGATCTGCAACACCTTTTGGGCAGATGAGGACAACTGCTGCGATCTCCCATCGCTGGTAAGGTGAAATTAACTGAACTTATACAGATGACTATAGTATTCAGAAGCATGCATGACCTCCTTCTGGCTTATCTAAGCAGACTTGTAGTCAAACCCATCACAAATATTACTGCGCTTCCAGACTAGAGTTCTTGCTGCACATGCCACCAGCACAAATCCTTTCTGGGAAAGGCTTTGCCATAGCAGCCCCAACAACCTGGAATTCACTAAGTGATATTGTGCTAGTTAGGTCACTAGATGAAGCAGTAATATGATTATTGAACGAATAAAGTACAAGACTGAAGGCTGAGTGCCTCATCTTCATGTGAGAATCACATTATTTCCAAGGATACTAAACCAACTAGCACATTATACAGAGAATAATGCCTGTGCAGGTGTGTATTTTGAGAATTTTTCACACACCCGAGGTGTGTGGTAATCCATAAACCCCAAGAGTGAAGCTCAGGGGGTTTATGATATTATCACACACCGAGGGTGTGTGAAAAATCCTCATAAGACAAACCTTGCACAGGCATTATTTTTGATAATAACTGGTGCAAGATGTGGACAGAGACAAAAACTGTAAGCTGTTTTGCATGAGTGAGCTTGTCTCTGAGCAGCCACCGTAGTCACGCAAAAACAAAGTGCTTTCTTGTACTTCAGTGAAGTGTGAGCATGAGGAGGAAGACACCATAGTAATCCACTGTTAAGTTATTATGGAATTCAGCAGGTTATTATAGTGTTTTCTGAGGACTGGGACATCCAGTCATTATAGGAGGTCACCAGTTATTATATATAGAATAGTGTATTGGTGACCATCTACGACAAGGCTGTGTTTCCATCGAGGGTATGTGATGACATCATAGAGACCTCCAATTAAAACATTTCTTACTGAATACTGCAGTGCTCCCACTCATTCCAGCACCTTGAACCTTACTCTCCAAAACTGCTGGTGGATAAGCCACAGCCACAGTGTTTAAAAAAACATAATAATAAAACCATAATCAATAAGTACAGTTCCTAACAACACAGCCGTTTACGGCGGTCTATTTGAATCAGCCTCGGTGACCCACTTGCTAAATAGCACAACCATTTTTCAGTGAGCTGTTTGAGAAAGTTACATCTTCAGCAAATCGCTGGTCACGCACTGATGTTAAGGCTGAAAAGTTGTTATGGTATCATTGTGTTGTCAGAGCGATACCACAGCAACTTTTTACGACCTTTGAACTGCACCACACCAAGAAGATTGTATGGAAATCCATACACACTAGTGGCAAACCACACAGTATATCTGTTATGTTTCATGTGTTTGCTGCTGTGACAGTAGACTACTGATGGGAAAACCAGTTCGGATAAGTTCAGAACCACTCAGAACATATGCCAGTTTTGGTAAAAGAACCTTATCAGAACATTTTTGGGTTCTAGTAAGGTTCTGATAATGTTTAAGCATTGATTTTGGAGCTTAATATACCCCAGTAGATCATTGTCTGAGTGAAAGCTGGTGGTGGTGGTAGCAGAATGACTCAAAAGGAGGCTGAAGGTAGAGCAGTACCATACCACATTGTTCTTAGATTCCATTCCCTCACTGACAATAGACTAAGGGTGGACAGTTATGGTTAAAGCGGTTCACATACTTTCAACTGAAAGGTTCTGAAAGTTCTGATACGGTCTGGATAACTATCAGAAGCTTTTATGGGTTATCAGAACCTTTTAGAACCTCAGAACCTTTTGTGGTTCTCCCATCCCTAGTATAGACCAGTCAGAATGAAATAAAAAGGATAGCGTCACTACTGTCATTAATTGAGAATAAAATGACAGGTGTGAGTTTGCAGAGGAATAAGGTGTGTGTGACTCTGGCTTCTGATTGGAGGAGGCAGTCCGCATGTAGTGTAACACTGCATAATGATACAATAAAAAAGCCAAAACTTAAGATCCTTCAAAAGAGCTGTGGTTGATCATCTGTAAAGCCTATGTGACTGCTAGGCATGTCTTTGCTCTCCTACCCTCCCATACACACAACCTCATCTGTCTGTAGCCTTTCTACATCTGTATAATAGTGTTGTTATATGACTCAATGTTTGTAAATATATTTTAACCAATGTTGGAAATTCTTGTTCTCCATAACTACGAAACTGTATAGTGCCAACTCTGTTGCAGTATCAGTTCTAGAAGTATCCTCTTCAGAAATAGGTGATTCATCTAAACAAGCCTGTCCTGGGGTGCAGAATTCTATGAGATTGAGGGACACTGCCACCCTCTGTGGCCTCTTTTCATTTTACTGGCCCTTCAGCTCTGGGCCAGTGACTAATGATAAGTGACTTAATAAAATTCCTTTTCCAGGACTTGAAATTCCAAGACAACACCGGGGATGGTCAATTCCTATGGTTTTTACTGTTTTCTTTCCCAGTGACACCATAATTCTGTGCTGCTGCATAATGTAATCCAGTCAGTAAATGTTTTGTTTATGTAATGTCCTTCCAAGTCCACACATCCTGAAAGTACAGGGAATATAATACAGGCAGGACAGTAATACATTTATGTATGTATGTATTTATTTGTTTTGCACCCTGGAATAGCCTCACAGAAAGTAATGCACCTTGTTTCCTAGAGGGTCCGTGCCAGGGGGCATTAGAGCAGCATGGTGTAATGTTTCAACATTCACATGTCAGAATTAATATCAGCATTAATATGTGCAGACAAATACACACTATTGTACTGGAAAAGATCCCTCTTAGTGAATCAGGATGGAGAGTTACTGTCCAGTTATTCTGTGATAACTAGACATTAGACTGAATAAGAGCGCAGTGACTCTGTGTTCTGATTAGCTAAGAACAATGGAACAGCAGCTCTGCACTCAGATTGGCTGCTGTGTGTGTACTTAGTCAATCACAGAGCAAGCCCTGTTTTCCCGCTCACTTCAACATGCATAATCGGACAATCAGGAACTCTAATAATGCTACAGCACTTCTGTGAAAAACAGTTCTGGCTTTCTCACAGACACATGGTAGAGCAACAAACAGATCTGGCATGTTTTAATTTTTTTTTATTATTTTTACAGTATTATAACGATAATACCAATAGTGGTTGGGATTTCCTCAGTAATAACCAGACCAGAGGGTTACTAAAGACCTCAGCCTTTGGTCTCAGTGTTTATTACCCTGATCTGGTTATTACCTCATAAATCCAAACCACTATGGTATTATCACTATAATAAATACAGTACCTCAACAGCAAGTTAAAAACTAATATGGTTGTCATTATTCGCAAGCATTTACAGATCACAGATATATATATATACATATAAAAACATGCATGTGTACAAGGATATTTAAATATATGGATATTGAGTGACCCTCTTTTCTGGTCAACAGACTGGAATAAATACATATACCCATTCTGGCGTATACTTTGGGTGATCGGTTTGAGGTATGGGTGACTTAGAGGCAGGAGGGACAGGAGGATACTAAAGTTGGAGGAGGAAGAGGATGACTTTAGTTTTGATTAGAAGCAGTTACGTGGGTATGGAGGGGTTATGTATTATTTATTTAGCTTTTGTTGACCAGGTAAGTACACTAGACAAGTTATATACCTATTTTCAGGTACGACCTGGGAGAGTACAATGAGATACAGATACAGTGAGATACAGGTTCATACAGAGGACAACATGACACAAGTTAGGCAGTATACAGAGTCAAAATAGAATCATGTGACCAAAACCAGTAGACAGTAAGCGCAGTTAAGATAAATACAGGAATATATATACATAGAGACGTCAAGGCTAGGAACAGTACAATTTTACAAGGTATACACGGCTCCGAGCCACAAACAGAGCCACAGTCGGAGTATCTCCTTAAACAGAGAAAAATACATTACATGCACCTCAGAGTCCAGTTAGACAGGCTGCATCAGCAGGAGCTGCAAGAGGGGTGCCAGGAAGGACATGCGATTCTGGTGCAGGGGACTGGAACTAGCTATGGAGGTCTAGGACACCCACATGCAGAGCAGAGCTTCAAGTGATACCACAGGGAGCTCCGGAGGCATGAGTGAGAGGGGGAGGAGCGGACTTGAGTAGGAAAGGAGTTCCATAGCCTAGGGACACATGAAGCAAAATCCCTGTCCCCCATTTGCATGCGGGTGATAGAGACTTTAAGAATGCCAGTGCCCAGAGACCTGAGGGAATAGGTAAAAGAGACAGCTGGTTTGAGAAGTTCAGCCAGCCCTGGGGGAGTGCCAGCACTGAGCACCTTACCCATGAAGCAGCCCAGGACAAAGTTCTTGTGGTTGGGTGGGGAGAGCCACCCGAGTTTGTCATATAAATCACAGTGGTGGGTGAGGGGAGAGGCAGCAAGTGCAAAGTGGAAAATGTTATTGTAGGTTGTGTTCCATCTAGTGAGGTGAACTTTGGAGGTGTGTGCAAACAGGAGAAGTCCATAGCAAACAGAGGGAACCAACACTCCTCTGGCCAATGCAAGGCGAGCAGCAGACATAAGATTCTTTGCTCTGTAGGCCAGACCCAGTTTGCCATTGACAGTTCTGCATACATTTTGGATATGGCACCCAAAGTCAAATTGAGGGTCCAGTGTCACCCCAAGGTATTTGATGGAGTCAGTGGTTAGAAGAGGAGTAACACTGATACCAGTCACACAGAGGGGCAGGGGAGGCCTTAATCTTGGCCAGGGACCCAAAAAGCATGGCCCCAGTTCTTTGTAGGTTGAGGACCAACTTGTGAGTCATTACCCAGGACTGGATATTTCTGAAATCCTCACTCTGTTGATGGTTGATGACCCCAATGTCCCGGGAATGGATGAAGATTACCAGGTCATCCCATATAGGATAGTACAACAGTTGGTAGCAATAGCTGGTAGATTGTTGACAAATATAGAAAGAAGGGGCCCTAGAACTGACCTCTGGTGGACACCGAAGGTCACAGAGTGGTGCCCAGAGGACCTTACTTTGAATTCAGTAGTTGCCTGCCCTGAAGGTAATTACTGAACCAACTCGGGACAGGTGGGGACAGACCAAAGGACCAGATTTGAGAGCAAAGTAAAATATGGTCAACTAGGTGAAGGCCTTGGAGAGTCAATGAATATGGCACCTGTGAGTTATTCATAGATAGCCTCTTTAAAGAGTGACAGATTTCTTGTTTTTTTTTGTAATCAGTATGGCATTCCAGCTGGTTGAGGCAGTCATGGAAAAACTATTTGTCTCCGATTGCTTTACGTGTCTGGAGCAAACTCAACAAATGAAAATAAAGAGTCTGGAAAAGCTAATTACAAAAAACAAAACACATTTGGCTCAAAAACTCTAATGGGGAAGGAGTGCTAATATAACACATTTCCAAGGCCATTCAATTGCTTCTATGCTTAGCCAGCAGGCAGACAACCTGCATTTACTTAATTTGCGTGAGCAATCTTGTCCCTCTGAGCACATAACTGTTTCTTCCCACAGTTTGATGTCAGTGCTGTAGGGCAATGAATTGTGTGTTGGTTTCTGAAACATCTCCCCCTGTGTAAAATGTCTAGTGATTAACCTTAATGAGCTGTAGTACTGTAAGGTGTTGTCCCCTGTTTTATCTTCTGCACAGATATTTTGCACAGATCGATTCTGCACTACAGTATGTCTCTACTGATGTACTTCTCTATCTTATTAATTCTGTGTCACCCCTGCATTGGTTGCAGTGGGCCTACCCTTGCCAAAAAACAATAAATAAATAATAAAATAATAATAACAATTGTACATGTTTTAATTAATGTTGGCCTGCATGTTTGCTGATTTTTTTTATGTGTACTCGTAGTGTGTCATGTGTTTTGTTACTTTCCTGAATGTTCTTGTAAGCAAGACGTTTTGCCTTAAGGAACTTCCCAGCATATGTGAATTTTGAAATCCATCATTCAATAAATATCTGCCCCCTCTACCTGGGCAGACACACCTCTAGCTCTTGCTAGAAATGACACCATCGACCCACAGTCTCTCAGGCAGCAGCTTTAACCATTCAGCTAAATAGAATTCCAAAATTAATTTATTTCAAACATTTTCCTGGGAAGGTCATACAGAGCTGATTTCAGTTCATTTGCAGATGTGTCAGAGGGAACAGAACAGAAGAGATACAAAGTACAATGTATGAAAACTATACAATAATATGGAGATAAGTATAACAAAATATGAAATTACAGGACTGTTTAAAGAATAACATTGCCAGACATTAAATCATTATTCAGTAAATTGTGGAACAGGCAGAAGAACATTAAACAGAGAGCAACAAAACAATAAAATGATGAGACGGGAATAGTGACTGCAGAACCGGGGAAGGGGGGCAGTGCTGGAGTCCCTGTGGGGCGGAAGGCAAATAACAGGAGTCCACCTCAGTATCAGAAGCAACTGCAGGAGTGAATAGAGAAATCACAGAGACATTGAGGAGCTTGGCCTGTTCTCATTGGAGGAGAGGAGAGATGGGGGGATGGACATTATTGAGGTCTTCAAGTACCTCAAGGGAATAAATAGGGTAAACACGGAGGGGATCTTTAGACTAAAGCAGGGAGGTATCACCAGAGGGCATGGTTTGAAGGTGGAAGGATGAGGAGGGAAGAGGAGGAGGTTTTTCACTGAGAGGGTGGTGGATCCTTGGCACACGCTGCCTGGCGAGCTGGTTCAGAGATCCACAGTGAAGGGCTTCAAGAGAGGGTGGGACAGATACAGAAAGCGGATGTATCAGATGATGGCCTGGCCCAGGGGAGTGGGGATGGATGATAGGGGTTTCTGGAACACAAGGGGGGAGGGCCTCGGTACCCAACTAGGGATCTGAGGTTCGAGCAGACTCGATAGATCGTAAGGCCTAATCTACTGGCAATTAGTATTTCAGAGTGGGAAAGGAAGGAGCAGAGTGAATAGAAGTGAGAGAGAGCCCCATTGTTTAGGGAAGAGGAACAAGAAGGCAGACTGGCCAGCAGTGGATTTTATTTGTGGGAGAGCAAGAGAGTGACAGCAAGCATTGCAAAGGCCATAAGGGATAGAAGGGGAGAGAAGCAAGATGCGAGGAGGGTACACCACCAAAGGGCACTATCTGAGTGCAGTATCTTATTTATTAGGATACCATACTTCCCAAGTAACTCCACAGCCACCACATCTCTGCTAGCCAGCTGCTGCTTTCCTGATCCTCTGGGGTACCAGAAATCCATGTTGTATATCGTTCGAGGCCATCAGTCAGGGTGTGCGGTCCTTCAGATGAGATGTTAAAGCTGGACCCCTTCTGTCCATCTCTGGTACCATGACGGGTGTTCCTGGTGGAATTCAAAGAACTAGAGATACTTTTCACAAAGAAGGGTGTTTTCCATGGTGTCCTGTAAACATGCCTTTTCCAATAAATCAATCTTAGGCAATTGTCCATCACTGTGTGTGGGTGATAACGAGCACTGTGTCTGCCACTACAGGTTGACATGCAGTGACAGCACTACCAGTCTCACTTGTAAAGTGTTTTGGGATGCAGTGTTCAGTTCAGTTCAGTCCAGTTTTATTTGGCAGGAAGGCTTCATTGAGCAAGCTCATTTATAAGGAGGTCCTGGTACATTCTAACATGTTACAGTGTGGACACGCAGTGACAGCAACATTTACAAGAATATAATATGCACAGATATTTACAAGATATACAGCATTATTAGAATCGAGGGGAAACTATGTATACACAGGAAGATACATGAGCCAAGGATTAGTTCAAATTTGTATCTTATAAAGGTGGCGGGAGGATGGAAGGATGATAGAGGCAGAAGACTATGGGTGGTGGGGAGCTATTATAGCAGTAGGGGTGTGGAGAAAAAGGGAATGGATAGATACAGGTGAAAGTGTGCATTAGAAAGAGCTATATTAATGCAAAATAAATTTTTTTCCTGTTGCCTTAGCCATAACTTGATTTTTGAAAACTCTTTTCTTTCCAAGAGAGATGCTGAAAGCTGCCCAGCCTTGGCACACACCTGCACCTGCTCCTCCGATGTCCGAGGCCCACCAGGCCCCCCAGGGCCACCAGTAAGTGAGATCACTTTTTTCACTTGACAACAAATGATAACCACAGCTGCTTGTAATGTCTGCAGGGTTTTCTTTTGGGGAAAAAAAATACACACCAGAGGAAATGTGAAACAGTCAGCACTGAAAGATACAAATAAAACCCAAAGCAGTGCTGTTTCCTACTGGAGAGCCTTTGGAAGAGAAGGAGGAAGGCAAACTATTGAGATTTCAAGAGCTCCACGCTGATATCACAGGTGATACTTTGAAAAAATATACATTTTATTATACTCATTTTAGCTGATATTTCATAATATATTGGGCTCGATTCACAAAGCTCCTCTGAGCAACAAGGGCCTTGCGCCACAGAGGAATGTACAAGGAGGCGGCTTGTGCCACAAGATGTGCTAGGAGTGATTCACAAAAGCAGACTGTGTCAAATGCATGCTGCATGCACCAAAGGGGTCTTGCACTAGGCTCATGCCCCAAAATGGGCTGCGATATGGCCCTAGGGGGCTTGTGGGAGACACAAGCTGCCATATCCCTTAAATCAGAATACATGAAACTCTCCAAGAAGGTGAAATTCTAAGTATCCTTAGACCAGCCAGGGCTGGTCTAAGGGTACTAATAAGTGTGTTCTCTGGGAGGGTTTTGAACTGAGCGCCAATGCCACAGTCCCCCCCCTCCCCAGCTCCAATCCTCCTTTAGTAAAAAATTCACTCCCCTGGTGGTCTAGTGGACCCCCCCAGCTCTGATCCGCCCATATATGAAAAGATGTTTCCCTGGTGGTCTAGTGGACCCCCCCCCAGCTGCGATCTTCCCATACATTAAAAGATGTTTCCCTGGTAGTCTAATGGACTCCCCCTAGCCCCGATCTGCTCGTATATTAAAATATGTTTCCCCAGTGGTCTAGCAGACCCTCCCAGCCCTGATCTGCTCATATATTAAAAGATGTTTCCTTGGTGGTCTAGCGGACCCTTCTCCCTATGCCTGATCAGCCCATATAATATAAATATATATTACCCTAGTGGTCTAGTGAACCCAACCCCCTCACCCCAGCATGCAGTACCCCACCTCCCTGCTCCCCCATCCCATCCTCAAGCCGGCGAATGGCACAACCCTCCACACCACCATGGCCAGCAGCTGACTTAACTGTCAAGAAGCATGTACTATATAGAGTACGCGCTCCTTGACAGTTCAGGCGGTGGCTGGCCATAGTGATGAGTGGAGGGCTGTGCCAGTTGCTGGCTCGGGGATGGGATGGGAGGAGCGGGGTGGTGGAGCACTACCTGCAGGGTTGGGGGTTCACCAGACCACCAGGGAAATATATATTTATATTATATGGGCTGATCAGGGATAGGGAGGAGGGTCCGCTAGACCACCAGGGAAACATCTTTTAATATACGGGAAGATCAGGGCTGGGGGATCTGCTAGACTACCAGAGAGTGCTAGCCATGGTTCTATTGCTGCACTACCACTCTGCAGCTTGCAGCAAACCTGCCAGATGCACCATCTGTTAGATGCATGGCTGCAGTTATGCATGAGCTGTGGGACTGTGCACGGGACCCTACCAATAGTGAATCAAGCACAGGGTCCCTGGCGCACTGGCAGTCAGCACTCAAGCTGCCTTTGGTGCAGCTTACACTGACCTTTGTGAATTGAGCCCATTGTTTGCATTCCTCTTTCTTCTATGTAACTACACACGAGATAAAGAGAGAATCCCTGTCCTTTAGAGCTGTATATAATGTAGAATTCCACAGGCCAAATTCATGCAGAATGATAATTCCACTCTGAAATGCTTTTTGGAATACCTTTTTAATCCTGCAGATTTTCTATAAAGCATTTTTTTGTTGAGTACATCTCTCGCATAATACTATATCGCTGTTTGTGGAATTGGCAGTTTACATAAATTGGGAGTACTATTCCGCAGTTTCTAAAAGTGTAAAAAAAAGTTATACTTTCAGAAATTTGCTTCTTTTTTTTAACTTAAATTTTATTAAAAATTTTTCTGAGGTTCCAGCTTAATATGCTTTATACAATTTCATACAGTTACCAATTAGATAATATAGGTCTGAGACAATATTTCCATATGACTTTATTAAGCATAATAAAAAGAGAAGATAAAACAATGCTGTGTTGTTTGGTCTCTATATTTGGCTGATCACCCCCACGGGGGAGAGACAGGGAAGAGCAAACAGAAAAATTCACCAAGATCATTAAAGGTCTCCCCCCTCTTCTCCCACCCCCTCCCCCAAGTATTCCCCTTAGAGGGTAGGGTTCCACATCCCTTCTCCTGTCATACATCTGAATATATATCCTAGGGTATAATGTCTGGGCGGTGCATCGCCATACTTAGAAACCACTTAGGCCATCTATTTTGGATCTTGTCTTCCGTATTCTGTAGTTTGGCTGTCATTATTTCCATCATGTAAATGTCTTGTACTATATTTTGACAATGTGTTAATGAAGGTGGTTCTGATTGTAGCCAATTTCTAGTGATGGCTTTTTTTGCCGCTGTCAAGAGTATAGATGTTAGGTAGTTGGTCTGCTTTTGTTTAAAGTGTGTGGGAAAATGTAGAAGAAGGGCAGTCTCTGGAGTGAGCACTCCCAAGTCTGGGAAGATTTCTAAGATGCTATGTGATACGCCAGTCTAATAAGCCGTCAGTCTCTGGCAATGCCAGAAAATATGTGCATGCGTGGCTGTCTTTGCCCCACATTTCCACCAGCAGAAGGAGTCACCTGTCAATGAAAATTTAGCAGTAATTTGTGGTGTTCTGAAGTATCTAGTGGTGACCTTCCAGCCGTATTCACAACATGTGTAAGAGTTTGTGATTCGGTGCTGACGACGCCAGATTCATAACCAATCTTTTGAGGTAAATTCTGCAGAATTTTGCTTCTAATGGAATTTTGAAATTTTGCAGAATTCTGGCAGAAGTGGGATTTGAACATTCTCGCAGCTCTACTTTCCATTAGGGTTCATGCTCAGGCTGTCTGCACTTGACATCATATTCCTCTTTGTGACACCAGGTGATTTTCATGGTAACAGACTGCGATGCTACATGCAGAGCATTAGAATGTGAGGTGCAGAGTGGGCAAGGAGCCAGAGTGGATAAGGTTTTGAGAACAGTGATCCTGTTTTGTGTTTGTATTCATATAAATAAAGTTTGTTTATTTATTTTTTGAATGTGATGGCAGAAAAGGACTGGTAGGCCCATCTAGCCTGTCCTGTTTTCTCTGCCTGTCACCACATCCTGGACCCTATCTGGTCACAGTTGTCCCTCTCTCATCCCTTATTATGCCCATGTGCCTATCCTCATGCATGCTTGAAGCTCCCTTGCTTCACCTCTACCACCTCTTCTGGCAGACTGTTCTAGGCATCCACCACCCTTTCTGTGAAGAAGTATTTCCTCATGTCTCTCTTAAACTTCTCCCCTCAAGCATCATAGCATGAGAGCCATCTCGGTTGCACTGTGACCTGAGGTGCTGGACACCTTACCTCGCACCATGCCGGCGACCCGGGTTCTGGAGCCAGCTTGGGTCATTGGGAATCATCCAGGGTAGGAGAGGATTGAGCATCTGGAAGACTGCTCTCCTCTCCTGAGGAGGGTGGGGATGCATCTCCCAGCACTTAGTGACTCCTAGTGGAGACTGGGGCATGGCTGTAGCTGGGGATGCCAAGAACAGGGCAGAGGTGGTGGCAGATGTCCTGTGGGCAGATGTGGGAGGGTGCCCATTGCACACTGACATCATTGCACATCCGTGCCTCAGGGATGCACAAAACAAAAACACTCACTGGTGGCGCTAGAAGCCTCTGACAGGCTCCCACTCCCTCCGGCTGAACTAAGCCCAGTGTAAGTCAGGTCTGGGGCTCAAAGGTGATCTCTGTCTCCCCCCCCGTTCTCCTCCACAGGGGCCCCTCCATGGAAAGTAAGCCACTGTCCTCCCCGTCCCTGCAGCTGTGGCAGGAGCTGGCCTGGGGAAGGGTTGAGGGTCCATGTACTGGGCAGACTGGGGATAGGTGCCATCACCACTGCAAGTGAGGTGATAAATAGTTTAAAAAAAAATAATCTTAGCATGACCCCATGTTCTGCTGCTCATCCTCCTCTGAAACAGACTTCTCTTCTGTGCCTTGTTCATTACTGATTTATTTATTGCTTGGTTTCTTTATTTATTTATATATGTATGTATGAATTTAGTGACCAGGTAAAGTGCACTGGGCCAACAGTTTCCTGTTTTCAGGCATGACCTGAGCCATAAAGCAGGGCATTGTTACAGACAATGTACAGACATGAACTGTTAAAAGTTGCAATAGCTACAAACAGCGGAATGAATAGATTCAGTTCAGAATCACGTACAATGCAAAATCACAAGTGCTGAGCATGAGCCAAGACCCAATATAAGCCACATCAACCTACATAAGATATTCCCTACATACTATATACAGCGATCCATAAATGTAGTTACCAATTACAGTAGAAAAGAGCGCTCACTACAGAGATTATATGACATATATAGATGATAACATACATAGATGATAACCACTACATGATCGTAACAAACAAGATGATAATGTTCTAAGTTCTTTGCCTGATATCCATAATTTGCAAGAGCAAAGCTCGATCAAATTATGACATCATAACAAAGAATGAGAACAAACACCACTACCAATTCATTATCATTGGGTTACAGTTTGTTGTATATAATGTATTTTTAAATTAAGGTCAGTGGGCAGCTGCCTACTCTGCTGCCAGTGAGTGGAGAAATACAGCTCTTTTAGTTTTGCCTCAACACACCATGCCTCAGCGGCGTGCCCAGAATAGTAGAACTACAAGGCCTTCACAAACAGCACAACCTGGTGATACATTCAGGAGCATTAATACAGAGTTCAAATCCTAGCAACTCCTACCTGTAGTTATGTTGTAAATTTATACTAGGATGTTGATATGTCTGAAAGGTACGTGTGACTTCAGAGTCTCTTTAACCATTGAGATTATCCCATGGTGCTCAGCTGTGCTTTTTAATGATTTGTAATCAAGACCTTTTGCCTGATGTTAAAAGTGCGTAAAAAAGGGGAAAATAATATTTACAGGTACAAGGTTTCAAACCAATAAACAGCCTTCAGGTACAAAGATACTTAAACAGATCTTTTAATAATTAAAAACAGATCTTTTTAATAATCAATATAAGAAATATGGTGTGTGGTATGTGTGCATATGTGTGTGTGTGTGTTTTGGTGTGTGTGTGTGTGTGCATATATGTGTGTGACTTCTGTATTGCATACATATATATTGTATCTCTCATTTTCAAGTGAGCAGCTGGGGCTGCAGAGGAATGAAGGCGGCACATTGGTTTTACCAGCATAATCCAGAGAGACACAACTTCTGCTTAAGGAAAGAAAACACCTAAATATATATATATATTGTATATATTTTTATTTGGGATACTCAGATAATTTGGTAACCTTCGGATACCTCCAGACTCCATGATTGGCTGCTGGGCGAGCAATACAAATATGCTTCCTCTGCACCACGGTAACCCACATTCATATTTCCAGAGTGGATGCTCACTATTATCTGTCCTATCCAGTAGATGTCCTCTGAATGAGGATCATTTAGCTGGATATTCCCAGATTATCTGGATAATTTATCAGGATAATGACCAGGATACCTCATTCTCTGGGTGCAATCTATGCCTAAAATTGCCAGGATTTTCTAGGGTATCCAAGTAAATAGTAATGGTTATGGAACCCTAGATATGGATAATTAATTCCAGATCTGTGAAAAAAATAGTAATCCTGAAAATTTGACCAGGAGTGGATGTACCCCAGAAAAGGATAACTGCTGGATAACCAAGGTATCTGCTGGAGTGTGCTCAGACTACTGGTTAAGGCAGTCTCCAAGCAATTTTTATAGCAGTTATGCATGAAGTGCCTGTAGGCAGGCACTGTACAGCTAGTTAATCTATCAAAGCCCCACAAACCGATGTGGGTAATTGACTTCATTTTAGCAATTAAACTTTACTGTAGTAATTATGTTGTTATTACATAAATGATAGATTACATTGTAACAGTATGTATGTATGTATGTTATGCTGTAACAGTATGTATTTATGTATGTATGTTACATTTTAAAAGTATGTATGTATGTTACATTGTAACAGTATGTATGCATGTTACATTGTAACAGTATGTATGCATGTTACATTGTAACAGTGTGCATGTATGTACGTTACATTGTAACAGTATGCATGCATGTTACATTGTAACAGTGTGCATGTATGTACGTTACATTGTAACAGTATGTATGCATGTTACATTGTAACAGTGTGCATGTATGCATGTTACATTGTAACAGTATGTATGTTACATTGTAACAGTATGTATGCTACATTGTAACAGTATGTATGTTACATTGTAACAGTATGTATGCATGTTACATTGTAACAGTATGTATGCATGTTACATTGTAACAGTATGTATGTTACATTGTAACAGTATGTATATATCTATGTACTTACATTGTTGTATCAGAAAAGAACCTCATACTGCTGGCCCACCAGTGCTGTGGTAGCGCTACCACTTCCCATGTTGACAACTGAGTTCAAGTGAGCTTGGGGTGTCAAGGGTTGACTGGGGAGGGATCAGTGTCTGTGGGACTACTTTTCTCCTCCAGGGGTGGGGTGGTGGGACATGGAGCCCGGCATATGCCTGACCCCTTGTGGAGGCTAGAAGGAAGGCAGTTGGGGCTGCCAGATGTGAAGGGAGGTGCAGTGGCCATCGATGCACATTACACAGGATCATGCAACATGCATCATGATGGCACTGCACATCCACACCTCCTTGGGGAGAACACAGGAAAAACTACTGACCAGCAGGGTGACACTGGTCACCAGCAGGCTCCGCACCGAGCTATCCAGGCCCTGCCCAGCAAAACCGGATCCTGTTTGACTGCAGAAGTTAGGGAACCCTGCCGACCCCACTGGAAGGGCCAAAGCCCAGGGACAGGCATGGGCAGATAATCCCTGGAGGATGCTGGGGTGTCAGGGTTGGAGCGACTGGTGGAAAGGGGGTCGGTTGGATGGTGAGAAAAGAGATTAACAAAAAAAATAAAGAACCTCAGGGCAAAAGCACTGGAGCAAAGGTTGTATGAAAAATGGTATTACCTGTAAAGACATGTTTTGAACCACAAAATTACTTCTTATAAACTTCATGGAAAACTAAACACAGAATCCCACATTCTGATTGGGTTACCAGTGGGCCTTATACCACTAGTAATGGACTGCTAGAGTAACCTGAACACCAGGAGCATTCTACAAACTCAGCTCTTCAACAGTTTTTGAATATAAATGATGCTTTTGTAGCATTACTTTAATTTCAAATGATTTTTGAGACTTTTAAAATTAGAAATAAGGACCTCTGCTTTAGTCTGTTTTTGGTATTTATTCTGCATTGCTCTGGTACATAAGTGTATAAGCAATAATTTGAAAGCTGCCTTGTCTGAATGAAAGAGATGAAAACATTACAATCCTCCTCTCTCTCTCTCCTGTGCATTTTGTAGGGAAGCCAGGTAAACGAGGTCTGCAGGGTGAGCGTGGAGGCAGGGCCCAAGGTGAGCAATCAGAAGGCAGTATGTGTCATTGCATTTGGAGTGAGTTACTATTTGACAGTCTGCCTGCTAGCCCATCTACTGACAGGCATGCGAGGCAGTCTCATTTAAAGTGAGGCGGGAAGGTAGATATGATAGAGTGACTGCAAGCAACCAGATTCCTACATCTCTACTTTTTATCTCTCAACTATGCAACAGGGATGTTTACAAACCTGGCAGTAACTACAATTTCCTGCTATTCCTTTCCCTGTCAACAAATTATAACTAAATAAATAAAATATAAAAATTGAAACAGGGAGAAAATGTTGGGCACATTAATGGTGACGGCAACGCACTGGTTAATACCCCAAAAATGAGGGACAGCTGAGAAGTATAAATACTACAGTTTAGTGTAGGTCAGCACAGCACCAGCTGTGTGTGGGATGGCAGGGGCTTTGGGTGATAAAAAGAGGTGCATCTAGTGCTATGCGGAATGCAGAATTCTAACCGCGTAAATTAGTGCAAAAAGTTCAGGTGGATGCTAAAGATGCCATGGCACTTGTCGAAAAGAGTAGGGGAATTTCCCCGTGTCCTGCCAATTTCTCCCATTCACTAAAAATACCACCAACAGCTTAATCTGGTTCAGTTTCACTAGCTTACCATCTGTATCCCTCCTCCGGTCACCCCTGAAAAGGGACTTCTAGGCCCAGTGGGCTTACCGGTCAACAAAATTCAATAAATAAATAAATAACCATTCTCCAATGGAATTTCTGCCACAGTTTCACTGGTTCTTCTGCAAAATTCTACCTGCTGCAATCTGCAGAATAATATTCTATTGAGCAATAATTTTTCTGAGAAAAATCATTCCACAACCATTTTCATAGAAAATATTGAGATCCATGGAATAATGTTCTGTGGAACAGCATTTTATTCCATGGAAAATCAGTCTGCAACCATTTCCATGGAAAATAATGAGATCCGTGGAATAATGTTCTGCAGAATAGCATTTTTTCCATGGAAAATCATTCCATAACCATTTCTGCAGAAAATATTAAGATCTGTGGAATAATATTCCACAGAAATGTTGCGAAAAACTCATTCCACATTTTTCTACCACAGAATTGCACCATTCAGTTTCCAGTGAAATTTGGCAGAATTTTGGTGGAACTGAGAAGATTCATAAAATTTAGTTCTGTCGAATTTGAAAATTTCACACAGCACTAGGTCGTCCCACTTATGTGGGGGGTAACTAAACAGTGGCCATTCTATTGTAAAATCAGCAAAGGAGAAAGGCACTGCATGTGTGTGGAGGTTATGCTGTACATGCCTAGATAGCCAGAACACACTCGAAACAGACAGCTGTAGAGTTCACACTCACTAGAATAAGGCATATAACGCAAAAAAAACTGAAGTTGTGATTAGCAAAGTTGCATTTTATTAAAATGCAAATGAATCACTGGCAAAAAGGCCTAAACAGAGGCTTACTCATTCAGTTCAGGGTGGCCATTTTGAATACAGTTGAGCGTAGAACATTTTGATTCGCACAGTTTACACTCTCCAGCAGGGAAGGACTCCCTGATGTTTTGTGGCTTGCTGATACTTCTGCAAGAGGGCCACACTGACATTTCCTCACTGCCCCCCCGAGGATGTGTCAGTGGCCCCGGCTGATAGGGAGGCCCTGGTGCCTCTGCTTAGGCCATTCCTAGATGGTATACAGCAGTTGTACTTCAATAAAATGCAACGTTGCTAATGGTAACTTTCTTTACTTTTTTTAACTATGTGTTTTATTCTGGGCTTACAAGTAAGTTCTTAACGTTTGTTTTTCATTTCTGGAAAACTCACTGTGCAGTGTGGGACAGCAGTCTTTTCGTGCAGAACAGAAGGACTCTTAGTTTAATAAGATGCCCTTCTTGAGCAAGTCCCTGGTGGGCGTGGAAGGTGAACTTTATGATTTATTAACTCTGGTTTACACCAAAGCCCACGATGCCAGTCAGGTCAGCAAGGAGAAGATTCTCAGGAAGGTTTTATCCTTTTGCAAGTGTGGGTTGCAGCGCCTAGCTTCAGATGCCTGCTGTGACTGGCACAATGATGACTGCCCGCCTTAGAAGGAGGAAGAGAAGCTGAGGAGGCCAGCATGTCAGCTCTGAAGTGGAGGCCTCTCTCTGCTTGGGATCTCTATAAATGGGATGGAAAAAGAAAACAGGGGTGGGTGACCTGAGTATATAAATTGCCTTGCTATCACCTCCCAATAGGAATGTCGGACGTCCAGCTCTCTGACTGGATTTGGACTCAGTCAGCTATAAGGAGGACCATATGCCCTATTAGGAGGGTCATTCCTCTGGGGTTGACAGTGATCTACAGGAAGCATGTGGGATCCCTTCAGTGCTGCTGATCTGAGGGGCATGGGTTGATGAAGGAGCACCTGACTACTCTGTGGGAGCCACAAACAGCAAATGCCACCTAATATGGGAAAGTTGTGAGTATAAAAGCCATTGTGCAGTGTGGGAGTACCTTCTTTGTATGGGACTGATGGGACAAAGGGTGATTAACAGAGCTGCAGTACCCCCACCTCATGAAGGGTAGCTGTGAGGTATGAATCTTGCTGTGCATTATGAGATAGCAGCACCCACTCTATCTGGGAAGGGAACTCTGGGTAATAAAATTACTTCAGCTTGTATAGGGATTACGACAGACTGGGGATACAGATAGCCAGACCTGAACCCAGTCTGTGGTTTTATGCATTTTGTATTAGTAAATGTATTTCCAACACTGAATATTTGTATATAACCATAGTGTTTTGTATAGCCTTTTTTTCTGTTTGTTTATGACTGCCAGGGATTATTTTATTTAGTTATGTAAAACTGTTCCTATAATACAGATTTTTAATGTATTTATTGTGATTATGCAATCTGGTTTAGGATTGCTTTTAATGTAGAGTATATGTACTTGAAAAAATATTTATTTATTTAATAATTCGGAAATAGCCTTTGAGCCAAGACTCTTTTACAAAGGTTCCATGTCATATGCACAGAGTACTGTACATACTTCAAGCAAGAGGGTTACATAGTTTTAGACCTTTGTGACACTATTCCACACAACAGTCAAGAGAGGTTACAGAGAATTTAAACATTTGTGTCACTATACAATACAACAGTCAGGTAAGATTTCAGAGTTTTTGGACATCTGAAGCAATATAAACCACGGCAGACATTATTTTAAGCTGCTAAAGTACTGGTACAGTGCAGGGGTATAAGAGGTTAGGCAGAAGGACAGGCAGGCAAGGGTCTGGGGTAGGAGAGGGGAGGGCCTCTAGGGGAGTGGGCACGGAGACATGAGCTTTGGGTCAGACAAATAAAATTTGAACTCAGTAATAAAAGGGATGAGGAATATCTGAGATGTATGAATCACTCGTTAAATACACAACAACATCCTTTTCATGTGATAATAAAGGGACTCTGGGAAGTAAAATCCGGGATGTCCCACCCACAGAGATCGAATATATGTAAAATTTAGAGGGGACATCACGTTCCTGTTGCTTTCTGTTTTTCACTTTTCTAATGTTAAAGATACAGAACAATTTGTACATGGTGACTGAGTGCCCTAGTAATTTCATGTGATGTCTAGGTCTACCTGGGGTAGAAATTTGTCACTTGCAGCTAGTGCAGAACGCTGCAGCCTGGCTTTGATGGGAACTTCTAGATCCTGTCATATTATGCCAGTGCTGCGTGGACTGCACTGGCTGCTATTACAGAATGTGGATCACCTTTAAAGTCAGTTTACTGACTTTTAAACCCTACAGAACTGGGCCCAGATTACGTAAAGAGCTTCTGGTTCCTACACTTTCAATGATTGCTCCGCTTAGCCGAGGGGTTGCTAGGGATTCTGAGGGTGTGTTTGAAATCATCTGGGGACCATGCATTTATGCACGCAGCCCCAACCCTTTGAATTCTCTACCCCATCGGGTATGGGAGTGCACGACTGTGGAGGGCTTCAAACAAGCTTTGAAAACTTTTTGTGGATCCAAGTCTTTGATGAATGAATAACTGTGAGAAGGGATTATTGGTTTTATATGTTTATGATCTGGATTGTGATATGTTATTTTAAAATTTGTTAGGTGCCTTGATACTCTGAAAGGCGCCATAAAAAATAAAATTATTATTATTATTATGTCCTTCTAGTTTAACATACAAGATCTCTATGGTCCCACCTTATAAGGGTTTGCTAAGAGGTATGAATACTGCTGTGCTGTGACGCATCTTCTGCAGTGGGGACTGAGGCTCAGAATTAGAAATAGAGATGGCAAAAATAACCACTCTGTGGTGGGAATGTGATGGTGGAGAATTGGGCAATTAAAAAACCCACACAAGTAACAACCTAGTCAAGCCTTTATGATACAGCTCATCCCAGTCTGTCAATCAGAAGAAGCTTTAATCAGTGAATGGCTGACTGCTGTGTCTTTCTTCTTTTCAGGGGAGTCTGGCCCACCAGGAAAGCAGGATTTGAAGGAGTGAGTGGTCAGCAGGGCTCACGGGGACCACAGGGAATGAATGTGCAAGGACCTGCGGTAAGGCACTGTTTTACTTCATAGTGGTTTATTATAGAACACAGTAATATTGCAACATGGAACTTGGGAACCATCTTGTTGCTGCTAAAATGTTGCCTAATGGTGAGTATAAATGCAACTTCTGTGTTAAATCTGCAATAGTAAGCTTCAATTTGCATTGCTGCTTTGAAAGGCTGTGAGGTGGACCATCTGGTCATCATCTGGGTGTTAGAATATCAGTGAGTATCCTGCAGAGGAATCTCCATACTGCTACCCATGATGCTTTGCAATAGGTTGGAGACTTAGAGTGAATGTGTTATTGAGACAGACACCAGTCAAGCTGGATGTGTGTTCTCATCCTGTATCCTTTTATGAACACTTCATACTGCTTTGCTTGCAGACTGCCTCTCTTGTGTGCTAACCCTGAGTGTACTTAATGTCTGATTAGCCAGTATAACTTATTGTCTGATTGTATAGGATAGTGTACTTAATGTCTGATTCCTTAGAATAGCTGGGCTGAGGTGCAGTAGGATCTTGTTTCCTACTCAGTTATGCAACAGGATGGGCTGGACCACTAGTAGGTTAACTGACTCACTCAAGGCCACAGTTCATAAGTTTTCAGTTTTTCATTAAAATGGCCCGATAAGACAAGGAGCAAAGCTGCCTATTTCTTGGAAGACCAAGTGAAAATTTCAGAGAAATAGATCATATAGACAAAATACAGTCATTTACAATACAAAGTCAAACAATGTTCAAGTATAAGAACATACATTGATGTCTAACAAAAATGACATAAGATTATGTCTAAAGCTACCAAAGACTAACAGTTCAAACTCTCCATTGGCAGTGAATTTGAAATGGATGAAGCCTCGTAACCCAAGGTACTTAATGCCTGATTACTTAGGATAGTGTATTTAAAGCAGCAGTGCAGTGAAACTAGGCAAACAAATTCAGCCTACTGTACCTTTTGTTTCAACTTTCTTTTTCCTTCCAGTGAGTCGGTGGGGATATACCCCTACTCTGCACCTGGACCCCACACCCAGCATCCCCCATCAGGCCAGCTCTGGTCTGGGGTGGTCCACAGCTTGCCCCCTGTGGGACTCCCTCTCCCCCCATGGCAGTGGGGAGAAGGGAGAGACCGAGATTTAGTGGAGACCCTAGTAGTGCTGCAGCCTTGGGCATCCTTTGGGCAGAGGTCCAGGGGCATCATAATGCACAGGCCAGAGGGAATTTCCCATTTACATGTCTCTTGGAGGCACAGGTGTGCAATCATGTCAGTGCAAGATGGGCGCACTCCTGCACCTGTCCCACAGATGTCTGACATTGCCTCCCAGCTGCTGAGTGACCCTGGCTGCTGCACAACCAGCCTCTGCTGGGTGTCACTAGATGCTGGGGAGACCATGATCCTCCTCCCGAAGGAGGAGAGCTGTCTATGGAATGCTCATCCTACCTCCCTCGGTCAACTCTCTGATGTCCCATGCTTGCTCACGAACATTGGTCATCAGTGCCACGAGCAGTAGCACTACCACTGTGCCTGCGGGATGGCTGGATCCTACTTTTTTTTTCACTATAAAAGATTTTAGGCATCTTCCAGTTCTATTTGGCGGCGACATTTTTTAGTTCTACTAAAATTTGAATATTTTATGCATGTTTTAATTAGTTTTCTTTTCAAGAAAAAAGATGGCTGCCACATTTGGCTTAGGAATGTCAATGTTACTTGCAGGCAGGTCAGTCTTACACTATCACTCCAGGTCTTCTGCCCTGGTTGGATGCTCCCTTAAGCTGATGATGCGGTCATAATCACCAGCAATCCTCACCCTGATCTTCTAGGCGGATCTCCAAAGATGGTTTTCATTCACAGAAAAATGGTTTAAGGAGCACAGACTAGTCATGAAATACAGAAAAACAAAGACCATGTTGTACTCCAGCTCCCTAAGCAAACACAAGGCCTTCCCAATAGCAATCATGAATGACAGTGGTGACACTCTGGAACTTGTTCAGCACTTCAGGTACCTGGGCATCACAATTGACTCCACCCTGTCATATGCCCAACACATAGACAATACAGCAAGAGCAATCAATACAAGAATTGGGATACTCTACCTTCACAAACACAGTCTAACATATGAAGCACCGAACCTGGCCATGAACAGTTCAATTGTCTCCCTCATTGACTACGGTCTGGCTATATACTGGTAAGCAACTGACACGGCCCTCCACCTCATCTCTCTTGCATTAAACAAAGCTTTCCATCATCTCACAGGTGCTGCAAGTCTCATGCACACCTGTGATCTTTATACCTGGACAGGATAGCTCTAATTAAAAAGCAGAATTAGATACCAGGCTTGCCTTCTCGCCAAAAAAGTCTCTCTAAATCTACTACCAACAGAGGTCCAGAACCTACTAAAGCTGCATACAAGTACTTGACAGACCAGAAGTCCTACCAGTAAAATCTTCAATGTACCTAGATGCTGCACTGCCTTGGCCCAACGTGCGTTCTTCTACCGTGCCCCCCTCTGGTCCAACGCTCTACCTCCAGACATCATTGGTGCTGCAACTATTGGTTCTTTCAAATGAAAACTTTGCCAGCACCTTACTACAACTGACAACTGTGCCTGCTTCCACCAGATCCCCTTTCTTATCAGTACTCACCTGCTAGCACATAGCATCCCCACCAACAGTCCCAGTTGGTGCAACCCAACCTCAGCACTTCCCTGATCCTCACCCTGCCTCACACCTTGGGTACCACTACTGTGATGTTATAGGAATTTAATATACTTATTAGATGGTCCCTAAGGTAAATGTAAGAAGCTGATGATTTGTAGACAGTCCCTAGAGTGTGGGGAGTTATGGGAAGTTTGTTTGGCTGGCTGGGGCAGTGTGTTTAAGATGGCTGCACAATAAAGATGAGTAAAAACTCATGCTGGTTTCATGATTACTAACAAGCAAAACATGGTGTCAGAAGCGGATATCAAAACCTGAAAAGACAGAAAAGAACTCCAGAAGAAGACGGTCTGGTGAAAAAAACGAGAGAGAAGAAAAAAAATGGATAAACTAAATCCTCCGTCAGGTATGCAATTGTCTGGAAATGTAGCTGAAAATTGGAAGAGATTTAAACAAAGGTTTAACATTTATTTAACTGCTAGTGGTGCTGAAAGTGAAGATGGCAAAACAAAGGCCTCGATCGTTCTACATGTAGTTGGGGAAGATGTGTTGAGACATTTACAACAGTTTCCAGTTCAGTGATGGCAAAAACATGGATCCTGATGTAATTATGAAAAATTTGAAGAGTACTTTGTACCAAAAGAAACATAACCTATGAGAGACAAAAGTTTTTCACATGCGACAAGAAAAAGGGTGATAGCTTTGATCAGTATTTAACAGAGTTACGTTCGCTCTGCAAAATGTGTGAGTTTGGACATCTGAAAGAATCATTGATTAAGGATAGAATGTATGTGGAATCACAGACAATGGGCTCAGAGAAAGATTGCTTAAAGAGCAAGATTTAACTTTGGACAAAGCTGTAAACGTGTAGAGCTGCTGAAACTACCAAATCAGAGGCTAAAGAGCTGAACAAAGAAAACGAGGGCGCTGTGCACACACTATAGAAGCTCGAGATAAACAAGAAATATTTTTTAAAACAAAGCAGCAGAAGGAGCAGCAGCCTAATGAAAAACATGTGGTAGATGTGGAAATAACCATAACCCCAAAGCTTGTCCTGCCTATGGAAGTCCTGCAGTAAGTGTGGCAAAAATAACCATTTTGCTAAATGCTGCAAAATGAAAAGTGAACAAAATAAAGTTCACACTGTCAAAGAAGATGAGCCGGAAGAGTTCTTTGTAGATTCCATTGAGCTGTGTGTTTCTGAAGAAAAGGAATGGATTGTACCTTTAACTGTGAATGAAACTATCATACCATTCAAGCTTGACACAGGCGCACAGGTGAACCTGATTTCATTGCAAGACTATGAAACTCTGCATGTAAAATCTAAAATTCACCCAGCCAAGATAAAAGTAACTGGTTATACAGGAGAGAATATTCCAGAAAAAGGAGCTGCATGGTAGCTCTGAAGCACAAGGTCAGCAGTTGAAGGTGTCTCTTTATTGTAGAGAAGGATGTGCAATCAATCCTAGGCATAAGTGCCTGTGAGAAACTCAATTTAGTGAGAAGAGTGTTTGTCGTGACATCACAAGCTGAAGCTAAATGTGAATCGTCATTTACAGAGTACAGCGATGTGTTCAAAGGTCTAGGATGTTTGCCTGGGAGCACAAAATAAACATGCTGTAGACCGACCAAGTGCCACCTGTAATACATCCCTGCAGGAAAGTGCCATTTGCACTGAGGGACAAACTGAAAGAAGAGCTGAACCACATGGAAGCCACAGGTGTAATCAAGAGAACTGATGAACCTACAGACTGGGTGAGTTCTTTAGTCATAGTTGAGAAGAAAATGGTCAGCTTAGAATATGTCTTGACCCCAGAGACTTAAACAGAGCTATAAAAGGAGCATTTCAAGTTACCTAGCAAAGAAGAGATAATGTCACAGTTTGCTGGTGCTAAATGGTTTAGCAAACTGGATGCTTTGTTGGGATTTTGGCAAATTAAGTTAGATAAGGCTAGTTCAAAGTTATGCACATTTAATATTCCAGAAGGAAGATACAGATTTCTTCATCTGCCGTATGGGATACTGTCCACTCAGAAGTTTACCATAAAAGAATTCATATGATTTTTGAGCACATTCCAGATGTTGAAACCATGATGGATGACATCATTGTGTGGGGTTCCACAAAAGATGAACATGACCAGACTGAGACAAGTGCTGGATCTGACAAGGAAAGCAAATCTTAAACTCAACAAAGAAAAATGTGAGTTTTGTGTAAAAGCACTGACTTTTGTGGGTGATATTGTTACAGATCAGGGCATTAAACCTGACCCTAACAAGACATCTGCAATAGTGGATATGCAGAAGCCCAGCTGCAAAGATGATGTCAGGAGGTTCTTAGGGATGATTAATTACCTAGGAAGTTTATCCCTCAACTTTCAGCACAATCAGCCCCACTCAGATGGCTGTTGGAGCAGAAAAACAAATGGATGTGGTCACATGAACAGGAACAAAGCTGGAAAAATCTGAAGAAGGCTATTACAGAAGAACCAGTATTAAGATTCTATGATCCTGCTAAAGAAACAAGAATATCAGCTGATGCTTCACAGTTTGGCTTGGTTCAGTACTTCTGCAAAATTATGAAGGAATCTGGCAACTTGCAGCATACGCTTCCAGAGCCTTGATGAGCACCGAGACAAGGTATGCCCAAATTGAAAAACAGTTACTAGCGATAACTTATGCTTGTGGCGAGTTCATCAATATGTGTATGGTCAGGCCTTCACAGTGGAAACAGACCACAAGCCTCTAGTAGCTATAATGGCCAAGTCTCTAAATGACTGTCCAATGAGAATACAGAGAATGCTAATTAGATTACAAAAGTATGAAGTTCAGTTGATCTATAGTCCTGGAAAATACAGATGCGCTGCCGACACACTTTCACATGCTGTAGACAAGAGTGAAAGCCCAGAAAGTCAAACAGACAGAGAAATAAAGGCATATGTTGATATGATCGTGATCTCTCTTCCTGTGTCCAACGAGAGAAAGAGCAGATCAGAAGAGAAACAGAGGCAGATTAAACAATGAGAATCCTGAGAAATACCATATTAAAAGGTTGGCCAAAGGAGAAAAGTGCTTGTCCGTTGTCTGTTCATGATTTTTGGATGTGTAGAAGCAACCTATCTGTTGTCAATGACATTATTTTTAAGGGCAACAAATTTGTTATGCCAGGACTACTGCGCAAAGAAATGCTACGCAAAATACATGAAGGGCACTTAGGAGAAGAAAAATGCAAGCGAAGAGCCAGAGAAGTAATGTATTGGCTGATAATGAATTAAGATATTGCCCAGGTAACTGCAACCTGTGAATTGTGTCTCACCTACAGACCAAAGCAGCTAAGCCAGCCGTTATGTCCTCATCCAGTGCCAGGCAGAGCATATCAGAAAGTAGGTGCCGACTTGTTTGATTGCAATGGGAAAACCCATATAGCTGTAACAGATTATTACTCAAATTATCCAGAGGTAGCAACACTGCCTACAACTACCAATAAAGCTGTAATCACCTGCATGAAGTCAATCTTTTCAAGACATGGTGTTCCAAATGAAGTGTTCACTGATAATGGTCCACAATTTTCCAGTGCTGAGTTTAAACAGTTCGCCTATGAATGAGAATTCATACACAGTACTTCTAGTCCCAATTTTCCAAGATCAAATGGACTGGCAGAGAGCTCAGTAAAAACTGTGAAAAGTCTTATGAAGAAAACACATGATGGAAAAGAAGACTTTTACAAAAGCCTACTGATCTACAGAAGTGCACCATTACAGAATGGGCTTTCTCTAGCGCAAATGCTTATGGGAAGGAGGATCAGGACAAATCTGCCAATACATGAAGAGCTTCTGAAGACTCCTGACTCAGAACAGGTGAAACAAAGCAAAGAAAAACAAAAGGAAAAGCAAAAACAGTTACATGACAGGAGAGCAAGAAACTTATCTGATTTAAGGCTTGGAGATCAAGTGCGCCGTAGAGACTACAACAAAGTAATATGGCTGCAAAGAAGCACTGTACAAGCTCAAATTGCACCAAGGTCATATCAGATTGAAACAGAAAGAGGAGCACAGGTGAGGTGAGGTGGAATCGTGTGGATTTAAAACTTCTGCCAAAGGCTGAAGAAGCCAATTTGACTGAAGTTGACTTACCAACTTTCACAGCAGTCAGTCAAGACAACACCAAGGACACTGATAGCAAGGATGATCTGTAGCAGTGTGCATCCACTGAAAAGTCACAAGAGAAGGAAGCGAGACCCAAAAGAAAAATTCAACATCCAGAGACTGATTGAAACTTGTTAGATAAGTAAAGTGGAGTGAGTGGTAAAGACTCATTAGAGAGTGAAGTACTAGTGGCCTCTCCTCTCAAGATTAGGTTTAGTTTAATTATAAACCTCAGTTTGTAAGAAGTTGAAATAATAATGATAATAATAATTCAGCCAAGTTACTGTAATCCAATAATTCAGTTTGAAAACAATATAGAACTGTTCTTTAAGTGAGGAAGATGTGATGTTACAGGAATTTAACATACTTATTATACGGTCCTTAAGGTAAATGTAAGAAGCTGATGATTTGTAGACAGCCCCTAGAGTGTGGGGTGTTATGGGAAGTTTGCTTGGCTGGGGCAGTGTGTTTAAGATGGCTGCACAATAAAGATGAGTAAAAACTCATGCTGGTTTCATGATTACTAACAAGCAAAACAACCACCACTCCCCCCCCCCCAGTACAGTGTCCACCTCTCCCTCCCTCTGTCCTCTTCTGTCTTTTCTGTCTGCTTCCCACTATGTGTCCATCTCTAGTTGTGTGACTCTAACTTCCAGATGCTGGCATACTTTGTACAATGCCTCAGCTGTTTCAATCATCGTTATTGTATTGTAACTTCTGTACCAACTATGTAAATGCCTCATCTGTTGTATATTACTGCTTTTGTTAACTGACATGGAACCTATAAAGTGAGCATCCGCTCAAAGGTGTAGTCCAAGATCTTAATAAATAAATACATTGTAAATCTGGTACAGGTCAGGACTGAGAAAATAAAAAAAACTTATGTTGCTCAGCATGGGAGATACCTAAAAAATAGATTTGACAGGTATGCTAATATTTTTATTGGTAATAGCTGAGATTAGCATTTTTTGGGAAACATGTTTCATTGCACTGCTGCTTTAATGTTTGATTACTTAGGATAGTGTACTTACTGTCTGATTACCTAAGATAAGCGTACCTAATGTCCGTTCACCTAGGATGGTGTACTTAATGTCTGATTACCTAGGATAGTGTACCTAATGTCTGTTCACCTAGGATGGTGTACTTAATGTCTGATTACCATTTAATTAGAACAGCTGATGAACACAAAGATTTTCAGAGTTTAGGTGACCAGGTACCCAACCAAGGGGCTCACCTGGGAATTTCGGGTATCCTGGTGGGCCAGTCCAACTCTGGATTTTAAACATCAGTCCCTTCTGCCCATCTTTGGTGCTCCTTTGGTTGGTGACCAACTGGAAGTCTTGAACCTATGGCAGTTTTCACAAGAGCAGGGTTTTTCTCTATGTCCTGGATGTCAGTCCCTTTCCCATAAATCTGGTTGGGGCAATTGTCCTTAGGGGTGTGTGTGTGTGTGTGTGTGTGTGTCCTGAAACCTGTAAATTACTGTTGGATACAATGTGTATGAAAAGCACAAAATCAATGTAAATTCTTCTTCTTCTGTATGTTTTTTATTTATTAAAAGGGACCAACTGGTGCAAAGGGTGAAAAGGGGGAAACAGGCAACCCTGGCGTGCAGGTACACATTCCATTTGTTCTGGTTTGGGCTTGTTTAGGATGGGGTAGTGTTTATTCACAGAGATATCACAGTTGCTGTGTTCAGTTTTCAGTAATGCCATTCCTTGCCTAGACAAGGATAATTTGGTTTCCCTCCGTAGCACATATTGGCATCAATATTTCCTCACTCAACCCTTGGTCAAAATGGCCACCACAGAGGGAAGGAGCTGTTAAAGATGGCTTCCATTTACAGTCATGAGTGGAGATACATGTGCTATTCCACTGCAGCCTATTCTGTATTTGATAGATACCCACTATTGTTAATGTTTTTATTACGGTTTTACCTTGTTTTAGCTTAAAACTTCCTATTTTTCCAGTGTTCTATTTCCAGATTCTATGTGCATGAAAAATGTTTTCTAAGTGTAATAACATGTTTTAAGTGAAAATAAATCTTTAGATCAAAATAACATTATTTATTTACCAACTATATTCATCACTGGTATGGTACATATCAATATACATTTGTCCCCATAACCTAATTTTAAATAAAAATTCCTAGGGATGGTTTAAAATGTACATGATATATCTTTATATATAGCAATATATATACTGATAAACAAGCTCTCAGTGCTGACTCTAAGCTTTCATTTAAAAAGCAATTGAATGTCCTAGCCTAAGGAGTTTTAAGTTATACCTTTCTGAAAGTCATTACTTCTTGAAGTGATAAATCTGGACCTCTTTAACTAGGCACTTTTATTTTCTAAATAAAAGTTGGACTCAACACTGTGTCACCTTATAGATAAATGATTTATTTCTATGGCCTGAAGACCTAAAATGATGATAAATCATTTATAATCATGCTAGGTGGGTGATCACCATTTATCATCACTTGATGTTGGTCACAAAGGAGATCTTAACCAATGGAGAGCAGCTTGAACAATGCCCGATGACATCACAGTGACCTCTGCTGCACTCAAAACAGAGTAGTGAAATCAAACAGAGACAGTGTATTCTTCATTAAAGAACTAATCTGAAAGCTCTGTAGTTTAGGACACATTGTATAAACTGGACACACACAATGGCCTCCTCAGAATATGACATTATCATCATTTATGAGGGCAGGACTTTCTTAACTAAGCTGTGGTTCTACCACTCATGAGTTATGGTCTTCCCCATCACTCATAATGATAAATGCATATTCTGAGTCAGGCCATTGTGTATCCCAGATATATACATACTTATCTGAGTCAGGTCATTGTGTATCCCAGATATACTTTGTGTGTGTGTGTATATATACATATATATATATATATATATGTATATATTTATATATATATATATATATATATATATACATACACATTGACATATAGTGATGTGTGTTTTGACAGTTTCTATCAAATTTCCCATTATATAATATTTTAATGAAATAATATTGTATATAGAAAATACATGGAGTAGTGTATATAATGAGAATTTTTTTTTCCTGCACCGTGGAGTCTGGTGGGCAACTATGGCCCTCCCTCAGAAGGACTCATCCTCTGGCCCCACGTGTTCCCACTCAGCCAACCCCTGGTAGTTCCCCAGCAGCTTGTCCCCTGCAGCGGGGCCAGGGAGGAGAGCACCAGCTCCCCCCAAGGACACAAATCCATAATCCAGGGGTGGCACAGGGATGCGGGGCCATCATGGAACCCACCAACTCCCTTTTTCCTCTCTTCTCCCATCCTCCCTACCGACATAAGGACATTGGGTCATGTCTCCCGACCCATACTACCCTCCAGCCACCACCAGAGGGCAGTTAACGAGCAGGATGACAAACCTCCCTCCCACCCGAGAGAGAGAACAGTCCTATGGATGTCAATCCATCTCTCCCCCTGCCAACCCCGGCAGCAGGGCTCATTCTCAAACCGGGCAGCAGGTGTGGGATGAGGTATAGCGACTAAAGGTGGCGAAGTCATGACAATTTGCTACATGCCAAAATTCTCCAAATTGCACTTAGTCATGAAGATGCAATTTGCGAATTTGCAATTCACCACCCACCACCCTGTCAGGTAGTGCCCCACCAGCTCCTCCCAGCGATGAGTCTCATCGGTGTTTTAAAAATATTCAATCCTTCTCTGGTATCTAGTGGATGCCCCCCACCACCCTGTCAGGTAATTTCCCACCCCCCCCAACCCTGAGAGTCCATCCATGATATAAAAAATATGTATTTATTTTATCCCTTCCTGGTGTCTAGTGGACCTCCCATCCCACCACCCTGTCTGGTAGTGCCCCCCTACTCCCCCCCAACTGGAGCGGGCTACCAGCATGGCTGTTCCCTCACCTTCATGGCTGGCAGCCCGCTCAACTGAGCTCAATGAATGAGTGCATGCTTGTACAAGCACGCGCTCATTCATTGACAACTCGCAGTTATTTACACTGCAGATCAGGGTTGTATAGAAGGGTAGGGGGTTGCTCTGGTGTCTCGTAGGGGGTGGGATGGGGCAATGGCATTGTGAACCCTGGGGGGGTCCACAACACCATTCTGCCCATCCCGCAGCCCCACATGACACTGGAGCAGCCCCCTACCCTCTTTTACAATCCTAATCTGCAGTGTAAATCACTGTGAGTTGTCAATGAATGAGCATATGCTTGTACAGGCACATGCTCATTCATTGAGCTTCAGTCAGGCAGGCTGCCAGCTGTGGAGGTGAGTGGAAGGCCATGCCAGTGGCCCCTCAGTGGGAGGACTGGGGGTTGGGGAGCAGGGGACACTACTGGACAGGGTGGTGGGGTGGGGGTCCATTAGACACCAGGGAAGAATAAAAATAAATACATATTTTTTTGCATCATGAATGGACTCTTGGGGTTGGGGGAGTGGGGTGACGGAATTACCTGACAGGGTGGTGGGTTGGGGGGTCCACTAGACACCAGGGAAGGGATTAAATATTTTTTTAAAACATGGATGGGACCCATGGGTTGGGGGGAGCGGGGTGGGGGAACTACCTGACAGGGTGGTGAGGTGAGGGGTCCACTATACACCAGGGAAGGGATTATTTTTTTTTTTTATCAATAGACATTGGGCATGCGATAGGTAGGACTGGAGAGGAGGGACCACTAGACACTAGGGATAGATCAGGGGTGGTGTTGGGAGAATTCACCATTTGTAACTTCAGTTTGCTTTGGGGGTTTTAAGTGCAATTTGCACTTAAAAACCCTCAAGCACTAGTGAAAATCACATATAGTAATTCTGTCTATTTAAAAAATTACGCAAAAGTGCTTCTTGAGGCAAATTTGCTGACTTTAGCGGCAATTTTCAAATACGATAGTAAAACATTGCTGCATCTCTAGTAGCAACCAGCACCTAAACCTCCAGCTCTGCTGGGCGGCTATATAATGAGAATTTAACACACACTCAGGGTGTTGGATGTTATATAAATCCTAGGAGCAAAGCTCGAGGGGTTTGTATAACTTCCAGCACAGGGTATGTGTAAAGTTCGAGTTTTGCACACTACGCCATGTCTTGTTATATATAATTACTAGATAGTGTTTTCTCGCCTTGAAAACACTACCCAGCAATTATAGAAAACAGCGGTTTCGATAGTGCAGTTGGGCTGGAGTGCAGTTTTACTTTTACCTTTGTACCTTTTGTGTGATTGCCCCAAAACTAGACATAAAAAGCTGAATGGCAACTATATTTGCAAAGAAGCTTGTGTAAAATAACACACCGACTTTGTTTACTGTGAGCCCATTGCAGTGTGTGTGTGGATGGGAAGCAGCGCATGCACATGTGCACAAGAGAAACCCAACATGTGTTTGTCATTGTAACCAGCTGGTTGTAACGAATTATAACTGGATTTCCCTATGGAGAAAACAATTGAATAATACTGACTGCGTCACTGGAAGATACTAGTGTTATTCCACAAAGGAGGACCACACCCTTTATGTGTTTTTCTTATCTTTCTGTTGTACTCCCAGTGTCTGGGCCTGACCAGCTTTAAGTCCCATACACAGAAGCAATAACACACAATTGGATGTGACTATGAATACCAAAATACCCTAGTTAATTAAAATTAATAGAATACTGCTGAAATAGTTGGCAATCCAGCAGTATTTGGGTATTTGAGTTTTTTTTTATTGTTTGGTAATCATGTAAGACCCACTAGGCACAAGTGCCTGTTTTCAGGGATGACCTGGGAGCACTGGGCAGGTTAAATGACTTGCTTGGAGTCACACAGTATGAAAGTGGAGGTTGTGGGAAACAAACCTAGGTCTACTGGATATACTAAGCTCATTAACAGCTTGTTACTCTAACCTCTAGGCTATACTGTTAAAACTGTGTTTTGCAGACATTTCTGCAAAAGACAGTATTATTGCTGGGCCACCTCTCCTCTGTAACCCCCCACTCTTTCTGTGCCCCAAAGGAGATAGCCACACTCATTGAGCTATGAAAAATGAACTGCTCTATGTCTGGGGCCTAAACAAAGCAACCCTCCCGCTGTTTAACCCTGCCCCGGCTAAGGTAAAGATGGAGACTTACTACATCTAATGACCCAGCTTTACCAGCCTAGAATCCTACTGGCCCCCTCAGTGGGCCACCACTGGGGCTTGTACCAGCCAGGCAGGCAGAAAGGTGTCTCTACCTCCATCATATATTCAAACTCCCCTCCCAGATGCCACATCCAACCCTCTCTAAGTAACTTTAAGACTTCTAGTCTCTGCTTCCCCCTCAGTACATTCTGGGAATGCAGTCCTAGTTTTGGCAGTGAAGCACAGAGCCAAACACTGCAATGCGCTCTGTGGCCTGGTCTGCTGCTGATTGAATGCCTCCATCATTCTGGGTTGGACAGGGGCGGTGCTGCTGTAAGTGCATGCTTTTAGACATGTTTAACGCAGCCCCATGCCATGTGGGGGTGGGTTCAAATTGTCTGCCATAGGATGAAAAAAGTACAGGTAGCAGGTACCTGTCAAGCTCTTTGGAGATGGGGCAGAGTGTCTTTTAAAAAACTACCATGCTCCAAAGAAAAAAGCAGGAATGCAGTAAGTTAAATCATGTACTGTAAGCAGAACTGGATTATTGGTATCCAGTGATAATAGTGACTGAAAATGAGCAACTACAAAAACAGTGACTCATTTGCAGGGCTACCTTGCAGAATAGTGAGTGTGTGGGAAAGCAACCGTGGGGAAGGGCAAACGGAAGGGTGAAATAGCGAGGGAGGGACAGGGAAGGGGTTTGGGGACTGGTGTACCTGCTGCTGCCAAGCTAGCCATGTGGCGTGGTGGTGTGGATGGCTAGCTTTGGCACAGCAGGTACTGGGTTCGGGACCGGGAGTGAATACATTTCGTCGCTGCCTGCAACTGCAGGACTTAATTTTTGCCAACATCCGGATTTTGCCCCCTCCCTGACGTGCACCCCCCCTCCGGAGTTGAGAATCTTAATTCATTGGAGTGCGGGGGGGGGGGGTCCACAGAAACACTTTTTAACAATCCGGATGTCAGGTCGCTTTGAAGTGTATATCGCTGATTTGCTTTTTGGCGATATACACTCGCCATAATAGTGCTCACTGTTTTGTGATTGCTATTATGCCATGGAACCGGATTATCCTGCCCTGACTGTAAGTCTTAATGTGCAGCCTAGGATGGTTCACCCCTCCCTAGACAACATGGTGGCCTGGGCTCCCCCTGGGGTACCATACTGATGCCAAACTTAGTGGGGACACCTGATCGACATAGCGCACTGCAGCCTAGAACTCCTGGACTCAAGTGATCCAACAGCCTCAGCTTCCCAAGTAGCTGGGATTACAAGCATGCACCACTACGCCCAACAAGTCTTAATGTCCAATTGTAACTTAGTCTATTGTCATTCACAGGGTCCTCCAGGTCCAGCTGGGCCTCAAGGGAGAGATGGGTTTCAAGGACCAAAGGTAATTTTCTTTGATCTTTATTCTCCTTGGATAGCAGAGCTAAGATGCAACTTCTCACTTATAGTGAGGGCCTGCTTCCATACAATTGTACAGGAGGACTGCAGCACAGGGAAGGTAAAGGGAGTAAGGTGTGGACGAAAATTGTAAAATTCTGCAGAATTGTTCAGAATCCTGCAGATTCTGCTATTTCCGCTTGTGGAATGCAGAATTCCTTGGAATTTTTGTGTGTTTATAAAAATGGGCCATGAAAATCCCACAACCTCATTGGTCAAAACATGTCACAGGACCATTGATTATTTTCTGACAACCATACACCTCGCCTAAGCTACTCTTTTAAACAAGTAAGAGCCCATTTTATAAGTGGGTATTACACGTCATGATGTATGGTCATAAAGAAATAATGCACTTCTTGTATGGTTGCCACACTCAGCTGTATCATGTGCCTCACCATCACCTGAGGCATGCATTATTTAACCTATAAGGCATGACAGGGTGTATGTTATTGTGGCATAACTGCATAGTTTGGGAAGTTTCTACCAGGCTTTACGCACCGAGAAATGCTGTTATCTCTCTCAATTATATGCACCCTGTCATGCCTTATTGCAATTATAAAGTGGTTTAACTTGATTTTTTTATTTTAGACCAAGTAATGAGGTTCAGAAAGTTCAGCATTTCTGACTTGTGCTGTTGTGCTGGGATATCAGCATGGTCATGTGACTGGATTCCACCAATCCAGTACAGCATTTCTCTTACCCATGTTATCATCCTTTTTAGAAAATGTACTAGAAATGTCCTGGCCTCTGATTGGCTGAGCACCTTGGCAGAGATACATTTATGTGCCGACAGATACCTGGAAACAAGTCCCAGTGCCAGCCTGCCCTTCAGAGAAATATCCTTGTGTCCAGTTCACGACCACAGCCGCCTTTCTTTCTTCTTACTTACCGAGATTCACAACTTTACCCCTCACAACAGCACAGTAAAAGCAATAAAAACACCCATTATTTACCTGTTTCTTTGCGGGTTTAACATTAATTTTATTTACAGTTCACCACTGTGGCACATGTTAGCCTACGTAGCTATTGTGGCAAATGTTACTGTATGTAGTTATTGTGGTGTATGTTAATGTACTTAGTTACTGTGGTCCATGTTAATGTACATAGCTATTGTGGCACATGTTAATGTATGTAGTTATTGCGGTGCATGTAGTGTAAGTAGTTATTGTGACACGTTATTTTTTTTTTTCTTTTTATCCCTAGCATCCCTCTGGAGCTGTACCATTGGGAGTCGCCCATCAAGCCTGTCTCTACCAGTGCCTTACCTGACAGTCCCCAGTCCCGCCATTGTGCCTCAGATACCCCCCGGGCAGGGTCAGAGTTGGGGCAGACCCCCGAATCTTGCTGCTGTCAGAGTCCTGACACTTCAGGCAGGCACTGGCATATCGAGACATGGCTCAGCGCTCTGTCTTCCTGGCTGCAGTGGGGTGTTTCCATTTTCTGTGTGTGCGTTGCCGACCCATCGTCAAGGCTCAAGTGTGGACGTCGGCAACATCTCTCCCTCCTTCCATGAAGGAGTAGTCCCTGGGGCTGATTGTTCGGTGACCTACACCCTCGACCAGTCATGCCTCTGAGATGCCAGCTTGCTGTCGCACCCCCAGCCTCCGCCAGGGATCACCGCTGGCCGGGTTATGGAACACTCCCTCCCCCGGAGAAAGTGAGCTGTCGTCGGACGCTCCAGCCTATCTCCCCTCAGCCAACCCCCAATGGCCCGAGCTCGATCCCGAACCTGGGTTGCCAGCGTGGTGCAAGGTGTGGCGTCCAGTGCCTCAACCCTCAGCGCCACCGGGCCATTGTGACACATGTTAGTGTATATAGTTATTGTAGTGCATGTTAGTATACATAGTTATTCTGGTGCATGTTAATGTATGTAGTTGTTGTGGTGCATGTCAGTGTATGTAGTTATTGTGGCATGGTGCATGTCAGTGTATCCAATTATGGTGCATGTTAATGTATGTAGCTATTGTGGTACATGTTAATATGCATAATTTATTGTGACACGTTAATGTACGTAGCTATTATGGTTCATGTTAATATACATAGTTTATTGTGGCACATGTTAATGTACAAAGTTCTTGTGGTGCATCTTAATGTATGTAGTTACTGTGCATGTTAGTGTATGTAATTACTGTGGCACATATTAATGTACTTAGTTATTGTGGTACATATTAGTGTACATAGTAATTTTGTTTTCCATACAGATTTTTCTCCGCCATGAGCCCTGGCAGTGGCTGTGGTCCTCCTCACAGAGGAACTCACTTATCCAGTCCCACATGTCCCTGCTCTTGCCAACCCTGGAAATTCCCCATGGATTGCCCCTCACAGTGGGGCCAGGGTGGAGGATGCCAGCTTCTTCCCTCACAGACCCAATCCAGACATCAGGGATGGCCCTCGGGGCCTTCATGGAACCCTGCCAGACTCCTTTTCCTTTTCCCCATGCCCCTCCCTACTGATGTGAGGACATTGGTACGTGCCTCCCTGCCAGTATTGCCTTCCTGCCACCACTGCTAGGGGGCAATCAATGAGCAGGATGACAAGTCTCCCTCCCCCTGAGAGAGGAGAGCAGTCTTCCGGATGCTTGATCTTCTCTTCACCCTGCTGACCCCCAGCAGCCCAGGCTCATTCCCAAACCCAGGTTGCCGGTGTGGCGCGAGGTGTAGCGACCAGCACCACAATCTCCAGTGCCATCAGGCAGGCTGTAAATAGTTATTGTGGTGAATGTTACTGTGCATAGTTATCGTGGTGCATGTTAATGTATGTAGTTATTGTGATGCATGTTAATTACGTAGTTTGTTGTGCATGTTAATTATGTAGTTATTGTGGTACATGTTAATGTACGTAATTATTGTGGTGCCGTTAATTACACAGTTATTGTGGCAAATGTTAATGTGCTAATTACCATGGTGCATATTGATATGTAAAGTTATTGTGGTACATGTTAATGTACATAATTACTGTATGGTGCATGTTAGTGTATGCAGTTATTGTGGTACATGTTAATATGCGTAATTACTAATGGTGCCGCGTTAATTACACAGTTATTGTGGTAAATGTTAATGTACTTAATTACTGTGGTGCATGTTAGTGTATGAAGTTATTGTGGTACATGTTAATGTACATAATTACTGTGGTGCATGTTAGTGTATGCAGTTATTGGTACATGTTAATGTACATAACTATGGTGGTGCATGTTAATGTACATAATTACTGTGGTGCATGTTAGTGTACGTAGTTATTGTGGTGCAAGTTAGTGTATTTAATTACTGTGGTCCATGTTAATGTACATAGTTATTGTGGTGAATGTTAGTGTACGTAATTACTGTGGTGAATGTTAGTATATTTAATTACTGTGGTGTATGTTAATGTACATAGTCATTGTAGTGAATGTTATTGTTCGTAGTTATTGTGGTGCATGTTAATGTATATAGTTATTGTGGGGAATGTTAGTGTACGTAATTACTGTGGTGCATGTTAGTGTATTTAATTACTGTGGTGCATGTTAATGTACATAGTTATTGTGGTGAATGTTAGTGTACGTAATTATTGTGGTGCATGTTAATGTACAGTATGTAGTTATTGTAGGGGAATGTTAGTGTACATAATTACTGTGGTGAATGTTAGTGTATTTAATTACTGTGGTGCCGTTAAATGTACATAGTAATTGTGGTGATTATTGTGTCGTAATTACTGTAGGGGAATGTTAGTGTATTTAATTACTGTGGTGCATGTTAATGTACACAGTTATTGTGGTGAATGTTAGTGTCACGTAGTTATTGTGGTGCATGTTAGTGTATGTAGTTATTGTGGGGAATGTTAGTGTACGTAGTTATTGTGGTGCATGTTAATTACGTAGTTATTGTGGTGCATGTTAGTGTATTTAATTACTGTTGTGCATGTTAATGTACATAGTTATTGTGGTGAATGTTAGTGTACGTAGTTATTGTGGTGCATGTTAATGTATGTAGTTATTCGGGGAATGTTGTGTATGTAATTACTGTGGTGAATGTTAGTGTATTTAATTACTGTGGTGCATGTTAATGTACATAGTTATTGTGGGGAATGTTAGTGTATGTAGTTATTGTGGTGCATGTTAATGCATGTAGTTATTGTGGGGAGTGTTAGTGTATTTAATTACTGTGGTGCATGTTAATGTACATAGTTATTGTGGGGAATGTTAGTGTACATAATTACTGTGGTGCATGTTTAAACAATAAAGCACAACAGGGTGTGGGTTATTTAGGATTTACCCACACCTTGTGTGGTGTGTCACGAGGTGCAGCCGAGTGATTTAACCACACAAGAAGTGGGTAAATCCCCAATAACTTACACCCTGGAGTGCCTTATTGTGATTATACAATGAACCCATGTGTAAAATAAATGCAAAAATGTGTTTAATTATGTTTTTTATAAATGCAGTCCCTCAGCCGTGGTAATGCAGGATTTACCCACGGTCATGTGACATGTTTTGACCAATGAGGTTACAGGATTTTCACACACCATTGTATAATAGTGTATTTAATTACTGTGGTGCATGTTAATGTACACAGTTATTGTGGTACATGTTAATGTACGTAGCAATTGTGACATGTGTTAGTGTACATAACTACGGTGGTGCATGTTAATGTACGTAGTAATTGTGATACATATTAGTGTACGTGACTACATGGTGCATGTTAATGTATGTAGTAACTGTGACACATGTTAGTGTACATAATTACGGTGGTGCATGTTAATGTACGTAGTAATTGTGATACATATTAGTGTACGTAACTACAGTGCTGCATGTTAATGTATGTAGTAACTGTGACATGTTAGTGTACATTACGGTGGTGCATGTTAATGTATGTAGTAATTGTGATACATATTAGTGTATGTAACTGCAGTGATGCATGTTAATGTACATGGTAATTGTGGTGAATGTTAGTGTATGTAGTTATTGTGGCGCATGTCAATGTATGTAGTTATTGTGGGGAATGTTAGTGTACGTAATTAATGTGGTGCATGTTAGTGTATTTAATTACTGTGGTGTATGTTAATGTACATAGTTATTGTGGTGAATGTTAGAGTATGTAATTACTGTGGTGCATGTTAGTGTATTTAATTACTGTGGTGCATGTTAATGTACACGGTTATTGTGACACCTGTTAGTGTATGTAATTACGGCGGTGCATGTTAATGTACGTAGTAATTGTGACACATATTAGTGTACGTAATTATGGCGATGCATGTTAATGTGCTTAATAATTGTGACACATATTAGTGTACATAATTATGGTGGTGCATGTTAATGTATATAGTAATTGTGGTGAATGTTGGTTTATGTAGTTATTGTGGTGTAAGTTAATGTACATAGTAAATGTGGGGAATGTTATTGTATGTAATTACTGTGGTGCATGATAGTGTATATAATTACTGTGGTGTATGTTAATGTACATAGTTATTGTGATGCATGTTAATATGGCAAGGCAAGCCAATTTATTTTTTATGTAGCACCCTATTCAATAGGTTCAGGGTGCTTTACATGAAGCAAGTACTGTACTGCATGGTCTGTGTTGGGTATGAGCCCTTCTTCCAATCCCTACTGAGAGACATGTCTGACTCCCTCATGTGGGACACACTACCTAAGTACCGTACTACACTGTCAGTGTTGGGTATAAGCCTGTGCACCACTACTCAGTTGTACTGTACTCACTGCACAGTCAGTGTGGGCTAGGAGCCCATGCTTCGCTCCTCAGTTGTACTGTACTGCACAATCAGTGTGGGCTAGGAGCCCGTGCCCCACTCCTCAGCTGTACTGTACTGCACAGTCAGTGTGGGCTAGGAGCCCGTGCCCCACTCCTCAGCTGTACTGTACTGCACAGTGTGGGCTAGGAGCCCGTGGCCCACTCCTCACCTGTACTGTACTGTACTGCACAGTCAGTGTGGGCTAGGAGCCCGTGCCCCACTCCTCACCTGTACTGTACTGCACAGTCAGTGTGAGCTAGAGCCCATGCCCACTCCTCAGCTGTACTGTACTGTACTGCACAGTCAGTGTGGGCTAGGAGCCATGGCCCTCCTCAGTTGTATTGTACTGTACTGCACAGTCAGTGTGGGCTAGAGCCCATGCCCCTCCTCAGTTGTTCTGTACTGTACTGCACAGTCAGTGTGGGCTAGGAGCCCATGGCCAACTCCTCAGTTGTACTGTACTGTACTGCACAGTCAGTGTGGGCTAGGAGCCCATGCTCCACTCCTCAGTTGTACTGTACTGCAGTCAGTGTGGGCTAGGAGCCCATGCTCCACTCCTCAGTTGTACTGTACTGCACAGTCAGTGTGGGCTAGGAGTCCATGCCCCACTCCTCAGTTGTACTGTACTGCACAGTGTGGGCTAGGAGCCCGTGCCCCACTCCTCAGTTGTACTGTACTGCACAGCCAGTGTGGGCTAGGAGTCCATGCTGCACTCCTCAGTTGTACTGTACTGCACAGTCAGTGTGGGCTAGGAGCCCGTTTCCCACTCTTCAGTTGTACTGTACTGCACAGTTAGTGTGGGCTAGGAGCCCGTGCCCCACTCCTCAGTTGTACTGTACTGCACAGTGTGGGCTAGGAGTCCATGCTGCACTCCTCAGTTGTACTGTACTGCACAGTGTGGGCTAGGAGTCCATGCTGCACTCCTCAGTTGTACTGTACTGCACAGTCAGTGTGGGCTAGGAGCCCATGCCCCACTCCTCAGTTGTACTGTGCTGGCACAGTTAGTGTGGGCCAGGCCATGCTCCACTCCTCAGTTGTACTGTACTGCACTGCACAGTGTGGGCTAGGAGCCCATTCTCCACTCCTCAGTTGTACTGTACTGACACAGTGTGGGCTAGGAGCCCATGCCTGTACTGTGCTGTACTGCACAGTCAGTGTGGGCTAGGAGCACATGCCCCACTCATCAGTTGTACTGTACCACAGTGTGGGCTTGGGCCCATGCTTCACTCCTCACTTGTACTGTACTGCACAGTCAGTGTGGGCTAGGAGCACATGCCCCACTCCTCAGTTGTACTGTACTGCACAGTGTGGGCTAGGGGCCCATGCTCCACTCCTCAGTTGTACTGTACTGTACTGCACAGTGTGGGCTAGGAGCCCGTGCTCCACTCCTCAGTTGTACTGTACTGCACAGTGTGGGCTAGGAGCCCGTGCCCCACTCCTCAGATGTACTGTACTGCACAGTCAGTGTGGGCTAGGAGCCTATGCTCCACTCCTCAGTTGTACTGTACTGCACAGTCAGTGTGGGCTAGGAGCCCATGCTTCACTCCTCACTTGTACTGTACTGCACAGTCAGTGTGGGCTAGGAGCACATGCCCACTCCTCAGTTGTACTGTACTGCACAGTGTGGGCTAGAGCCCATGCTCCACTCCTCAGTTGTACTGTACTGCACAGTCAGTGTGGGCTAGGAGCCTATGCTCCACTCCTCAGTTGTACTGTACTGCACAGTCAGTGTGGGCTAGGAGCCCATGCTCCACTCCTCAGTTGTACTGTACTGCACTGCAGTGTGGGCTGGGAGCCGTGCTCCACTCCTCAGTTGTACTGTACTGCACAGTGTGGGGCCGAGCCCACGCCCCACTTGTACTGTACTGCACAGTCAGTGTGGGCTAGGCCATGCTCCACTCCTCAGTTGTACTGTACTGCACAGTCAGTGTGGGCTGGGCCCATGCTTCACTCCTCACTTGTACTGTACTGCACAGTCAGTGTGGGCTAGGAGCACATGACCCACTCCTCAGTTGTACTGTACTGCACAGTGTGGGCTAGGAGCCCATGCTCCACTCCTCAGTTGTACTGTATTGCACAGTCAGTGTGGGCAAGGAGTCCATGCTGCACTCCTCAGTTGTACTGTACTGCACAGTCAGTGTGGGCTAGGAGCCCATGCCCCACTCCTCAGTTGTACTGTACTGCACAGTGTGGGCTAGGAGCCAATGCTCCACTCCTCAGTTGTACTGTACTGTACTGCACAGTCAGTGTGGGCTAGGAGCCCATGCTCCACTCCTCAGCTGTACTGTACTGCACAGTGTGGGCTAGGAGCCCATGCTTCACTCCTCAGTTGTACTGTACTGCACAGTCAGTGTGGGATAGGAGCCCATGCTCCCTCCTCAGTTGTACTTGCTGTACTGCACAGTGTGGGCTAGGAGCCCATGCCACTCCTCAGTTGTACTGTACTGCACAGTCAGTGTGGGCTAGGAGCCCATGCTCCACTCCTCAGTTGTCGTACTGCACAGTCAGTGTGGGCTGGAGCCATGCGCCCATTCCCCAGTTGTACTGTACTGCACAGTCAGTGTGGGCTAGAGCCCATGCTGCACTCCTCAGTTGTACACTGTCTGCACAGTCAGTGTGGGCTAGGGCCCATGCTCCACTCCTCAGTTGTACTGTACTGCACAGTCAGTGTGGGCTAGGAGCCCATGCTCCACTCCTCAGTTGTACTGTACTGCACAGTCAGTGTGGGTTAGGAGCCCATGCTCCACTCCTCAGTTGTACTGTACTGCACAGTCAGTGTGGGCTAGGAGCCCATGCTCCACTCCTCAGTTGTACTGTACTGTACTGCACAGTGTGGGCTAGGAGCCCATGCTCCACTCCTCAGTTGTACTGTAATGCACAGTGTGGGCTAGGAGCCCGTGCCCCACTCCTCAGTTGTACTGTACTGCACAGTCAGTGTGGGCTAGGAGCCTATGCTCCACTCCTCAGTTGTACTGTACTGCACAGTCAGTGTGGGCTAGGAGCCCATGCTCCACTCCTCAGTTGTACTGTACTGCACAGTCAGTGTGGGCTAGGAGCCCATGCTCCACTCCTCAGTTGTACTGTACTGCACTGCACAGTGTGGGCTGGAGCCATTCTCACTCCTCAGTCGTACTCTCACACAGTGTGGGCTAGGAGCCCATGCCTGTACTGTACTGTACTGCACAGTCAGTGTGGGCTAGGAGCACATGACCCACTCCTCAGTTGTACTGTACTGCACAGTGTGGGCTAGGAGCCCATGCTCCACTCCTCAGTTGTACTGTACTGTACTGCACAGTCAGTGCGGGCTATGAGCACATGCCTCCTCAGTTGTACTGTACTGCACAGTCAGTGTGAGCTAGGAGCCGTGCCCCTCCTCAGTTGTACTGTACTGTACTGCACAGTGTGGGCTAGGAGCCCATGCTCCACTCCTCAGTTGTACTGTGCTGTACTGCACAGTCAGTGTGGGCTAGGAGCCCATGCTCCACTCCTCAGTTGTACTGTACTGCACAGTGTGGGCTAGGAGCCCATGCTCCACTCCTCAGTTGTACTGTACTGTACTGCAGAGTCAGTGTGGGCTAGGAGCCCATGCTCCACTCCTCAGTTGTACTGTACTGTACTGCACAGTCAGTGTGGGCTAGGAGCCTATGCTCCACTCCTCAGTTGTACTGTACTGCACAGTCAGTGTGGGCTAGGAGCCCATGCTCCACTCCTCAGTTGTACTGTACTGCACAGTCAGTGTGGGCTAGGAGCCCATGCTCCACTCCTCAGTTGTACTGTACTGCACAGTCAGTGTGGGCTAGGAGCCCATGCTCCACTCCTCAGTTGTACTGTACTGCACAGTCAGTGTGGGCTAGGAGCCCATGCTCCACTCCTCAGTTGTACTGTACTGCACAGTCAGTGTGGGCTAGGAGCCCATGCTCCACTCCTCAGTTGTACTGTACTGCACAGTCAGTGTGGGCTAGGAGCCCATGCTCCACTCCTCAGTTGTACTGTACTGCACAGTCAGTGTGGGCTAGGAGCCCATGCTCCCCTCCTCAGTTGTACTGTACTGCACAGTCAGTGTGGGCTAGGAGCCCATGCTCCACTCCTCAGTTGTACTGTACTGTACTGCACAGTGTGGGCTAGGAGCCCATGCTCCACTCCTCAGTTGTACTGTACTGCACAGTCAGTGTGGGCTAGGAGCCCATGCACCACTCCTCAGTTGTACTGTACTGCTGCACAGTCAGTGTGGGCTAGGCCTATCTCCACTCCCCAGTTGTACTGTACTGCACAGTCAGTGTGGGCTAGGAGCCCATGCCCCACTCCTCAGTTGTATGTACTGTACTGCACAGTCCTGTGGGCTAGAGCCATGGCCCTCCTCAGTTGTACTGTACTGCACAGTCAGTGTGGGCTAGAGCCCATGCCCAGTCCTCAGTTGTACTGTACTGCACAGTGTGGGCTAGGAGCCCATGCTCCACTCCTCAGTTGTACTGTACTGCACAGTCAGTGTGGGCTAGGAGCCCATGCTCCACTCCTCAGTTGTACTGTACTGCACAGTCAGTGTGGGCTAGGAGCCCATGCTCCACTCCTCAGTTGTACTGTACTGCACAGTCAGTGTGGGCTAGGAGCCCATGCTCCACTCCTCAGTTGTACTGTACTGCACAGTCAGTGTGGGCTAGGAGCCCATGCTCACTCCTCAGTTGTACTGTACTGCACAGTCAGTGTGGGCTAGAGCCATGCTCCACTCCTCAGTTGTACTGTACTGCACAGTCAGTGTGGGCTGGGCCCATACTCCCCTCCTCAGTTGTACTGTACTGCACAGTCAGTGTGGGCTAGAGCCCATGCTCCACTCCTCAGTTGTACTGTACTGTACTGCACAGTGTGGGCTGGGCCTATGCTCCACTCCTCAGTTGTACTGTACTGCACAGTCAGTGTGGGCTAGGAGCCCATGCTCCACTCCTCAGTTGTACTGTACTGCACAGTCAGTGTGGGCTAGGGCCCATGCACCACTCCTCAGTTGTACTGTACTGTAATGCACAGTCAGTGTGGGCTAGAGCCTATGCTCCACTCCCCAGTTGTACTGTACTGCACAGTCAGTGTGGGCTAGGAGCCCATGCCCCGCTCCTCAGTTGTACTGTACTGTACTGCACAGTCACTGTGGGCTAGGAACCCATGGCCCACTCCTCAGTTGTACTGTACTGCACAGTCAGTGTGGGCTAGGAGCCCATGGCCCAGTCCTCAGTTGTACTGTACTGCACAGTCAGTGTGGGCTAGGAGCACATGCCCCGCTCCTCAGTTGTACTGTAGTGCACAGTCAGTGTGGGCTAGGAGCACATGCCCCACTCCTCAATTGTACTGTACTGCACAGTGTGAGCTAGGAGCCCATGCCGCACTCCTCAGTTGTACTGTACTGCACAATGTGGGCTGGGAACCTATGCTCCACTCCTCAGTTGTACTGTACTACACAGTCAGTGTGGGCTGGGAGCCCATGCTCCACTCCTCAGTTGTACTGTACTGCACTGTCAGTGTAGGCTAGAGCCTGTTCCACTCCTCAGTTGTACTGTACTGCACAGTCAATGTGGGCTAGGAGCCTATGCTCCATTAAGTCAGTTGTACTGTTGTAACAAGGGATAAAGAAGTTTGTCCCTATATTTCAGCCTAACCTCATTTTGGTCTAAAACATAATGTGTCTGTGTAACAAATGTTGACCTATATAATTGGATCATATAAAACTTGAAGCCACAAGACAAACTAAGCCACAAGTTGCAATATTACAGTGCCTTTGACATTTGTGCTGACCATGTGAGTAATAGCAAACAGTTGTCTTATGTGTCTGCAAGACAGAAACACAGGATAGTGTCCAAATTACCCTTCTGACTATCTCTAGTGTTTGTTCTTATCAGGACAAGCCAAAATGCTTGTATGCACATTCCTAAGTCCAAACCAATTTCTTCCTCCTAGACTTTGGTAACTGGTAGTGACAACTGTTACTAGCCATATATAATAATAGAATGTACACTATCTATACTTGTGCTGACCAAGGATGAACTCATACATATACCAAAGGAGTATTGCCTTGTATGTTGATGTTTGTGCTTGTTTTAAACCAATCATAGAAAACCATAGGAAATGATGATGCTGTCTTCCACTATATAAGCAAGCCAGAACACACTGTTATTTTGAACAATGAAGAATGTACCACTTGAAATCTCTTGCTGTGATTATTGTTATAATCATGAAATTCTTCCGCCATCAGTCGTCTCCGTTCGTCTCCATTCTAAGTATCTGTAATTGATAATTTACTAACTGTAATTTATTTCCTAGCGCTACAACTGTACTGCACAGTCAGTGTGGGCTGAGCCCATGCCGGCTCCTCAGTTGTACTGTACTGCACAGTCAGTGTGGGCTGGAGCCCATGCCACGCTCCTCAGTTGTACTGCACAGTCAGTGTGGGCTAGGGCCTATGCTCCCTCCTCAGTTGTACTGTACTGCACAGTCAGTGTGGGCTAGGAGCTCATGCCCCACTCCTCAGTTGTCTGATGCAGCTGAGAGTGGCCTGAGGCCAGGCTCCACTCCTCAGTTGTGCTGTGCTGCACAGTCAGTGGGCTGGAGCCTTTGCTCACTCCTCAGTTGTACTGTACTGCACAGTCAGTGTGGGCTAGAGCCCATGCCCCTCCTCAGTTGTACTGTGCGGCACAGTGTGGGCTAGGAGCCAGGCTCCACTCCTCAGTTGTACTGTGCTGCACATCAGTGTGGGCTAGGAGCCCATGCTCACTCCTCAGTTGTACTGTACTGCACAGTCAGTGTGGGCTGAGCCCATGCCCCCTCCTCAGTTGTACTGTCGGCACAATCAGTGTGGGCTAGGGCCCATGCTCCACTCCTCAGTTGTACTGTACTGCACAGTCAGTGTGGGCTGGAGCCCATGCCCCACTCCTCAGTTGTACTGTACTGCAGTCAGTGTGGGCTAGGAGCCCATGCCCTCCTCAGTTGTACTGTACTGCACAGTCAGTGTGGGCTAGGGCCCATGCCCTCCTCAGTTGTGCTGATGCGGCACAGTGTGGCTAGGAGCCCATGCTCCTCCTCAGTTGTACTGTACTGCACAGTCAGTGTGGGCTGGAGTCCATGCCACTCCTCAGTTGTACTGTACTTGCGCAGTCAGTGGGCTGAGCCCATGCCCCACTCCTCAGTTGTTCTGTACTGCACAGTCAGTGTGGGCTAGGAGCCTATGCCCCACTCCTCAGTTCTACTGTACTGCACAGCGTGGGCTAGGAGTCCATGCTGCACTCCTCAGTTGTACTGCACTGCACAGTCAGTGTGGGCTGGGAGCCCATGCCCCCTCCTCAGTTATGCAGTGCGGCACAGTGTGGGCTAGGGCCCATGCTCCACTCCTCAGTTGTACTGTGCTGCACAGTCAGTGTGGGCTAGGAGCCATGCCCACTCCTCAGTTGTACTGTGCTGCACAGCGTGGGCTGGGAGTCCATGCTGCACTCCTCAGTTGTGCTACTGCACAGTCAGTGTGGGCTAGGAGCCCATGCCCTCCTCAGTTGTACAGTGCGGCACAGTGTGGGCTAGGGCCCATGCTCCACTCCTCAGTTGTACTGTGCTGCACAGTCAGTGTGGGCTAGGAGCCCATGCCCCACTCCTCAGTTGTACTGTACTGCACAGTCAACGTGGGCTAGGAGCACATGCCCCACTCCTCAGTTGTACTGTACTGCACAGTGTGGGCTAGGAGTCCATGCTGCACTCCTCAGTTGTCATGTACGGCACAGTCAGTGTGGGCTAGGAGTCCATGCTGCACTCCTCAGTTGTACTGTACTGCACAGTCAGTGTGGGCTAGGAGCCCATGCCCCACTCCTCAGTTGTACGGTACGGCACAGTTAGTGTGGGCTAGGAGCCCATGCTCCACTCCTCAGTTGTACTGTACTGCACTGCACAGTGTGGGCTAGGAGCCCATTCTCCACTCCTCAGTTGTACTGTACTACACAGTGTGGGCTAGGGCCCATGCCTGTACTGTACTGTACTGCACAGTCAGTGTGGGCTAGGAGCACATGCCCCACTCATCAGTTGTACTGTACTGCACAGTGTGGGCTTGGAGCCCATGCTTCACTCCTCACTTGTACTGTACTGCACAGTCAGTGTGGGCTAGGAGCACATGCCCCACTCCTCAGTTGTACTGTACTGCACAGTGTGGGCTAGGAGCCCATGCTCCACTCCTCAGTTGTACTGTACTGCACAGTGTGGGCTAGGAGCCAATGCTCCACTCCTCAGTTGTACTGTACTGTACTGTACAGTCAGTGTGGGCTAGGAGCCCGTGCTGCACTCCTCAGTTGTACTGTACTGCACAGTCAGTGTGGGCTAGGAGCCCATGCCCCACTCCTCAGTTGTACTGTACTGCACAGTGTGGGCTAGGAGCCAATGCTCCACTCCTCAGTTGTACTGTACTGCACAGTGTGGGCTAGGAACCCATGCTTCACTCCTCAGTTGTACTGTACTGCACAGTCAGTGTGGGCTAGGAGCCCATGCTCCACTCCTCAGTTGTACTGTACTGTACTGCACAGTGTGGGCTAGGAGCCCGTGCTCCACTCCTCAGTTGTACTGTACGGCACAGTCAGTGTGGGCTAGGAGCACATGCCCCACTCCTCAGTTGTACTGTACTGCACAGTGTGGGCTAGGAGTCCATGCTACACTCCTCAGTTGTACTGTACGGCACAGTCAGTGTGGGCTAGGAGCATGCCTCCCCTCAGTTGTACTGTACTGCACAGTCAGTGTGGCTAGGAGCCCATGCCCCATCCTCAGCTGCTGTGCTGTACTGCACAGTGTGGGCTAGGAGCCCATGCCCCACTCCTCAGTTGTACTGTACTGCACAGTGTGGGCTAGGAGCCCATGCCACTCCTCAGTTGTACTGTACTGCACAGTCAGCGTGGGCTAGGAGCATGCCCCACTCCTCAGTTGTACTGTACTGCACAGTCAGTGTGGGCTAGGAGCACATGCCCCACTCCTCAGTTGTACTGTACTGCACATGTGTGGGCTAGGAGTCCATGCTGCACCCTCAGTTGTACATGCACGGCACAGTCAGTGTGGGCTAGGAGCATGCCCCACTCCTCAGTTGTACTGTACTGCACAGTCAGTGTGGGCTAGGAGCCCATGCCCTCCTCAGTTGTACTGTACTGCACAGTGTGGGCTAGGGCCCATGCCCCACTCCTCAGTTGTGCTGTACTGCACAGTGTGGGCTAGGAGCCCATGCCCCACTCCTCAGTTGTACTGTACTGCACAGTGTGAGCTAGGAGCCCGTGCCCCACTCCTCAGTTGTACTGCACAGTCAGCGTGGGCTAGGAGCACATGCCCCACTCCTCAGTTGTACTGTACTGCGCAGTTTGGGCTAGGAGCCCATGCCCCACTCCTCAGTTGTACTGTACTGCACAGTCAGTGTGGGCTAGGAGCCCATGCTCCACTCCTCAGTTGTACTGTACGGCACAGTCAGTGTGGGCTAGGAGCACATGCCCCACTCCTCAGTTGTACTGTACTGCACAGTGTGCGCTAGGAGTCCATGCTGCACTCCTCAGTTGTACTGTACGGCACAGTCAGTGTGGGCTAGGAGCACATGCCCCACTCCTCAGTTGTACTGTACTGCACAGTCAGTGTGGGCTAGGAGCCCATGCCCCACTCCTCAGTTGTACTGTACTGCACAGTGTGGGCTAGGGCCATGCCCACTCCTCAGTTGTACTGTACTGCACAGTGTGGGCTAGGCCCATGCCCCACTCCTCAGTTGTACTGTACTGCACAGTGTGAGGTAGGAGCCCATGCCCCACTCCTCAGTTGTACTGTACTGCACAGTGTGGGCTAGGAGCCCATGCCCCACTCCTCAGTTGTACTGTACTGCACAGTCAGCGTGGGCTAGGAGCACATGGTCCACTCCTCAGTTGTACTGTACGGCACAGTCAGCGTGGGCTAGGAGCACATGCCCCACTCCTCAGTTGTACTGTACTGCACAGTGTTGGCTAGGAGTCCATGCTGCACTCCTCAGTTGTACTGTACGGCACAGTCAGTGTGGGCTAGGAGTACATGCTCCACTCCTCAGTTGTACTGTACTGCACAGTCAGTGTGGGCTAGGAGCCCATGCCCCACTCCTCAGTTGTACTGTACTGCACAGTGTGGGCTAGGAGCCCATGCCCACTCCTCAGTTGTACTGTACTGCACAGTGTGAGGTAGGAGCCCATGCCCCACTCCTCAGTTGTACTGTACTGCACAGTCAGTGTGGGCTAGTAGCCTATGCTCCACTCCTCAGTTGTACTGTACTGCACAGTCAGTGTGGGCTAGGAGCCCATGCCCCACTCCTCAGTTGTACTGTACTGCACAGTCAGTGTGGGCTAGGAGCCCATGCCCCACTCCTCAGTTGTACTGTACTGCACAGTGTGGGCTAGGAGTCCATGCTGCACTCCTCAGTTGTACTGTACTGCACAGTCAGTGTGGGCTAGGAGCACATGCCCCACTCCTCAGTTGTACTGTACTGCACAGTGTGGGCGAGGAGCCCGTGAGCCCATGCCCCACTCCTCAGTTGTACTGTACTGCACAGTCAGTGTGGGCTAGGAGCCCATGCCCCACTCCTCAGTTGTACTGTACTGCACAGTGTGGGCTAGGAGTCCATGCTGCACTCCTCAGTTGTACTGTACTGCACAGTCAGTGTGGGCTGGAGCCCATGCCCCCTCCTCAGTTGTACTGTACAGACAGTGTGGGCTAGGAGCCATGCCACTCCTCAGTTGTACTGTACTGCACAGTGTGGGCAGGAGGCCATGCCCACTCCTCAGTTGTACTGTACTGCACAGTCAGTGTGGGCTAGGAGCCCATGCTCCACTCCTCAGTTGTACTGTACTGCACAGTCAGCGTGGGCTGGGGCACATGCCCCTCCTCAGTTGTACTGTACTGCACAGTCAGTGTGGGCTAGGAGCCATGCCCCTCCTCAGTTGTACTGTACTGCACAGTGTGGGCGAGGAGCCCGTGCCCCACTCCTCAGTTGTACTGTACTGCACAGTCAGTGTGGGCTAGGAGCCCATGCCCCACTCCTCAGTTGTACTGTACTGCACAGTGTGGGCTAGGAGTCCATGCTGCACTCCTCAGTTGTACTGTACTGCACAGCCAGTGTGGGCTAGGAGCACATGCCCCACTGCTCAGTTGTACTGTACTGCACAGTGTGGGCTAGGAGCCCATGCCCCACTCCTCAGTTGTACTGTACTGCACAGTCAGCGTGGGCTAGGCGCACATGCCCCACTCCTCAGTTGTACTGTACTGCGCAGTTTGGGCTAGGAGCCCATGCCCCACTCCTCAGTTGTACTGTACTGCACAGTCAGTGTGGGCTAGGAGCCCATGCTCCACTCCTCAGTTGTACTGTACGGCACAGTCAGTGTGGGCTAGGAGCACATGCCCCACTCCTCAGTTGTACTGTACTGCACAGTGTGGGCTAGGAGTCCATGCTGCACTCCTCAGTTGTACTGTACGGCACAGTCAGTGTGGGCTAGGAGCACATGCCCCACTCCTCAGTTGTACTGTACTGCACAGTCAGTGTGGGCTAGGAGCCCATGCCCCACTCCTCAATTGTACTGTACTGCACAGTGTGGGCTAGGAGCCCATGCCCCACTCCTCAGTTGTACTGTACTGCACAGTGTGGGCTAGGAGCCCATGCCCCACTCCTCAGTTGTACTGTACTGCACAGTGTGAGCTAGGAGCCCATGCCCCACTCCTCAGTTGTACTGTACTGCACAGTGTGGGCTAGGAGCCCATGCCCCACTCCTCAGTTGTACTGTACTGCACAGTCAGCGTGGGCTAGGAGCACATGGTCCACTCCTCAGTTGTACTGTACGGCACAGTCAGCGTGGGCTGAGGAGCATGCCTCCTCAGTTGTACTGTACTGCACAGTGTTGGCTGGAGTCCATGCTGCACTCCTCAGTTGTACTGTCACGGCACAGTCAGTGTGGGCTAGGAGTACATGCTCCACTCCTCAGTTGTACTGCACTGCACAGTCAGTGTGGGCTAGGAGCCCATGTCCCATTCCTCAGTTGTACTGTACTGCACAGTGTGGGCTAGGAGCCCATGCCCCACTCCTCAGTTGTACTGTACTGCACAGTGTGAGGTAGGAGCCCATGCCCCACTCATCAGTTGTACTGTACTGCACAGTCAGTGTGGGCTAGTAGCCTATGCTCCACTCCTCAGTTGTACTGTACTGCACAGTCAGTGTGGGCTAGGAGCCCATGCCCCACTCCTAAGTTGTACTGTACTGCACAGTCAGTGTGGGCTAGGAGCCCATGCCCCACTCCTCAGGTGTACTGTACTGCACAGTGTGGGCTAGGAGTCCATGCTGCACTCCTCAGTTGTACTGTACTGCACAGTCAGTGTGGGCTAGGAGCACATGCCCCACTCCTCAGTTGTACTGTTCTGCACAGTGTGGGGCGAGAGCCCGTGACCACTCCTCAGTTGTGCTGTACTGCACAGTCAGTGTGGGCTAGGAGCCCATGCCCCTCCTCAGTTGTACTGTACTGCACAGTGTGGGCTAGAGTCCATGCTGCACTCCTCAGTTGTACTGTGCTGCACAGTCAGTGTGGACTGGAGCCCATGCCCTCCTCAGTTGTACTGTACTGCACAGTGTGGGCTAGGAGTTCATGCTGCACTCCTCAGTTGTACTGTACTGCACAGTCAGTGTGGGCTAAAGCACATGCCCCACTCCTCAGTTGTACTGTGCTGCACAGTGTGGGCTAGGAGCACGTGCCCCACTCCTCAGTTGTACTGTACTGCACAGTCAGCGTGGGCTGGAGCACATGCCCACTCCTCAGTTGTACTGTACTGCACAGTCAGTGTGGGCTAGGAGCACATGCCCCACTCCTCAGTTGTACTGTACTGCACAGTGTGGGCGGGAGCCCGTGCCCACTCCTCAGTTGTACTGTACTGCACAGTCAGTGTGGGCTGAGGCCCATGCCTCACTCCTCAGTTGTACTGTACTGCACAGTGTGGGCTAGGAGTCCATGCTGCACTCCTCAGTTGTACTGTACTGCACAGCAGTGTGGGCTGGGCCCATGCCCCACTCCTCAGTTGTACTGTACTGCACAGTGTGGGCGAGGGCCCATGCCCTCCTCAGTTGTACTGTACTGCACAGTCAGTGTGGGCTAGGAGCCCATGCCCCCTCCTCAGTTGTACTGTACTGCACAGTGTGGGCTGAGTCCATGCTGCACTCCTCAGTTGTACTGTACTGCACAGTCAGTGTGGGCTAGCAGCCCATGCCCCACTCCTCAGGTGTACTGTTCTGCACAGTGTGGGCTAGGAGTCCATGCTGCACTCCTCAATTGTACTGTACTGCACAGTCAGTGTGGGCTAGGAGCACATGCCCCACTGCTCAGTTGTATTGTACTGCACAGTGTGGGCTAGGAGCCCATGCCCCACTCCTCAGTTGTACTGTACTGCACAGTCAGCGTGGGCTAGGAGCACATGCCCCACTCCTCAGTTGTACTGTACTGCACAGTGTGGGCTAGGAGTCCATGCTGCACTCCTCAGTTGTACTGTACTGCACAGTCAGTGTGGGCTAGGAGCACATGCCCCACTCCTCAGTTGTACTGTACTGCACAGTCAGTGTGGGCTAGGAGCCCATGCCCCACTCCTCAGTTGTACTGTACTGCACAGTGTGGGCTAGGAGCCCATGCCCCACTCCTCAGTTGTGCTGTACTGCACAGTGTGAGCTAGGAGCCCATGCCCCACTCCTCTGTTGTATTGTACTGCGCAGTTTGGGCTAGGAGCCCATGCCCCACTCCTCAGTTGTACTGTACTGCACAGTCAGTGTGGGCTAGGAGCACATGCCCCACTCCTCAGTTGTACTGTACTGCACAGTGTGGGCTAGGAGCCCGTGCCCCACTCCTCAGTTGTACTGTACTGCACAGTCAGCATGGGCTAGGAGCACATGCCCCACTCCTCAGTTGTACTGTACTGCACAGTGTGGGCTAGGAGTCCATGCTACACTCCTCAGTTGTACTGTACTGCACAGTCAGTGTGGGCTAGGAGCACATGCCCCACTCCTCAGTTGTACTGTACTGCACAGTCAGTGTGGGCTAGGAGCCCATGCCCCACTCCTCAGTTGTACTGTACTGCACAGTGTGGGCTAGGAGCCCATGCCCCACTCCTCAGTTGTACTGTACTGCACAGTGTGGGCTAGGAGCCCGTGCCCCACTCCTCAGTTGTACTGTACTGCACAGTCAGCGTGGGCTACGAGCATATGCCCCACTCCTCAGTTGTACTGTACTGTACGGCACAGTCAGTGTGGGCTAGGAGCACATGCCTCCTGAGTTGTACTGTACTGCACGTCAGTGTGGGCTAGAGCCCATGCCCCACTCCTCAGTTGTACTGTACTGCACAGTGTGGGCTAGGAGCCCATGCCCCACTCCTCAGTTGTACTGTACTGCACAGTGTGGGCTAGGAGCCCATGCCCCACTCCTCAGTTGTACTGTACTGCACAGTCAGTGTGGGCTAGGAGCACATGCTCCACTCCTCAGTTGTACTGCTATGCTGCACAGTCAGTGTGGGCTAGGAGCATGCCCCACTCCTCAGTTGTACTGTACTGCACAGTCAGTGTGGGCTAGGAGCCCATGCCCCACTCCTCAGTTGTACTGTACTGCACAGTGTGGGCTAGGAGCCCATGCCCCACTCCTCAGTTGTGCTGTACTGCACAGTGTGGGCTAGGAGCCCATGCCCCACTCCTCTGTTGTATTGTACTGCGCAGTTTGGGCTAGGAGCCCATGCCCCACTCCTCAGTTGTACTGTACTGCACAGTCAGTGTGGGCTAGGAGCACATGCCCCACTCCTCAGTTGTACTGTACTGCACAGTCAGTGTGGGCCAGGAGCCCATGCCCCACTCCTCAGTTGTACTGTACTGGACAGTGTGGGCTAGAGCCCATGCCCCACTCCTCAGTTGTACTGTACTGCACAGTGTGGGCTAGGAGCCCATGCCCCACTCCTCAGTTGTACTGTACTGCACAGTCAGCGTGGGCTACGAGCATATGCCCCACTCCTCAGTTGTACTGTACTGTACGGCACAGTCAGTGTGGGCTAGGAGCACATGCCCCACTCCTGAGTTGTACTGTACTGCACAGTCAGTGTGGGCTAGGAGCCCATGCCCCACTCCTCAGTTATGCTGTACTGCACAGTGTGGGCTAGGAGCCCATGCCGCACTCCTCAGTTGTACTGTACTGCACAGTGTGGGCTAGGAGCCCATGCCCCACTCCTCAGTTGTACTGTACTGCACAGTCAGCGTGGGCTAGGAGCACATGCTCACTCCTCAGTTGTACTGTGCGGCACAGTCAGTGTGGGCTAGGGCATGCCCTCCTCAGTTGTGCTGTGACTGCACAGTCAGTGTGAGCTAGAGCCCGTGCCCACTCCTCAGTTGTACTGTACTGCACAGTGTGGGCTAGGAGCCCATGCCCCACTCCTCAGTTGTGCTGTACTGCACAGTGTGGGCTAGGAGCCCATGCCCCACTCCTCAGTTGTACTGTACTGCACAGTGTGAGCTAGGAGCCCGTGCCCCACTCCTCAGTTGTACTGTACTGCACAGTCAGCGTGGGCTAGGAGCACATGCCCCACTCCTCAGTTGTACTGTACTGCGCAGTTTGGGCTAGGAGCCCATGCCCCACTCCTCAGTTGTACTATACTGCACAGTCAGTGTGGGCTAGGAGCCCATGCCCACTCCTCAGTTGTACTTACTGCACAGTGTGGGCTAGGAGCCCATGCCTGTACTGTACTGTACTGCACAGTCAGTGTTGGGTAGCAGACTAAGAGCAGTATGGCATCCACCTGAACCCATATCCTGCTTGACCCGTAGTCATTAGTGTTACACCAAGCTGTACTGACTCATAAAGCTGTGCATCCCAAGCCACAGTGACTAATGGCATTTTGTTGTTTCTGGCAGGAGGAATGCATGCTCACTGGTTTCAGGCTTGTCACAGGCCACGTACATTTTCTGTTTGACACTAATTTGATCCGACAGAAGTTAGCATTAGATTAACCTCGGTATTTCTTGGCTTACTCATGCCCTCTCTCTCTCTCTCTCTCTCTCTCTCTCTCTCTCACTCTCACTGTCTCCCCATTCTTACTTTCTCTGACTCAAGCTGTTTTTTTACTGGTTAATGTCACTCTGCACACTCTCTGTTTCACTCTGGCATCCTTAACTGCGCTACACTAAGTGTCATGGGATCTACAACTTTTAATTTTATTAAAAAATGCATCTATCCATGCTAACCCATTTGGGATGGATGTAACATCTTTTTTCAAGTGGGGCCCAGCTCCTAGTAATTTCTGCAGCTATTTGGACTGGAGCACTGGGAGGTTAAGTGACTTGCCCAAGGTCACACAGTGAGCAGTTGGCTCTAGCAAGGTTTGAACCTGCAGCCTCTCAGTTCCCAACCCAGAACTCTAATCAGCAGACTACACTGCCTCCTCTTCCACCTGGACAGCACCAGAGATGGGCAGAAGTGACGAAGGGTGGTACCTCAACAGTGCAGCCCCCATCCCTAATGCAGCACTGCAGTGTCAGTACTGGTATGAGCCCAAGTCGCTGGTGTGTGATTAGAAGCCTCAACTTCTGATCTTCCGAGAGGAAAGCATGTGAAACTGAACCCTGACACTGTCTGTCTCTGTTCATTTCTAGAGTTGTGTCTTTCAGTCTTTTCTGTCAGTCTGCTCTTTTTATCCTATGTCTCTCTCTTTCTCTATCTCTGTACTATCCATTCATCTATCAGTGATTTTTTTTCTGTCTGTATTTTTACAGCTCTGAGAGATTCTAGTTGGTAGTTAACCACTGTAATTATATTTGTTTACATTTAGGGAATGAGAGGACAGGAGGGCACCTCTGGGAGCCCTGGTCCCCAGGTCTGAGGGTAGTAACATCATAACTTATAACTTGTTTCTTAAAGGGGAAGGACGGTGAACAGTTATCATCCTTCACAGCATGGTGGCCCATATAATGAGCCTTTGAGCAAAGTATTGGGGTTACCTGCATGTGGAGGGGTATGGGATAACAGATGGACCAGACACAGAACTTGAGTTCAACACACAATCTCTGTGTGATGTTTATTTTTTATTTTTTTTAATTCTGTATTTTGCCGCTGCTGTCCCCTACCACCAGGACCATCTGCCTGGTCACAGACTCTGGCTGCGGCTACTCATATTAGCCATCCTCCCTAGACCTCCTGGTTTGCCCCACAGGGCGAGGTCATGGCACTCTGTGCCAAGGGCACCACGAACGTGGGAGAGGCGGGAGTCAGCCTGAGAGTCAATCCAGCCGGAGCGGGTGTCATCAAGGTGGTGGAAGCAGGGTGTTTTTTTCTTCCCCTTTTTGTCCCCCATCCAGGAGGTGGGGACGTGCAATGACATTGTGTGTCTGCCCTGCCCCCGAATTCTGTCAAGCACCAGTAGCTGTGGTGCCCCCAACCTATTCCTGGGTTCCATCAAACGCTGGACAGTGTCCCTCTCCCCGGAGAAGGAGAGCAGTCCATGGGACGCTCCATCCTTCTCCCCCGGCGGGTCCTCCAGAGACCTGGGTCCATTCCTGAACCCAGGTTGCTGGCGCCGCAAGCAGAAATCCAGCCACTGCACCAGCAGACCGGCTTTGTGATGTTTATTTAAAACACAAGGGATAACATTAAGCAATGGCATATGCCTTCTTCAATACATCAGTTTGCATCAACAAATTATGCATGTCATTCCTCCGCACTTAGTCAGCACCTACTGGCCCTATTTCTTTAGTGAAATTTATTTCATTCCCTATGTTGGTCTTGTGTGTTCGGGTGATGGGGAGCTCAAAAAGGAAAACCCAAAAACATGCTAAAGACAAAGAACCTCAGTGCAGAAGCACTGAAGGAAGGGTTACCCCAAAGGGCATTGGCAATAAAGCCAAGTTTCAAGAAAACACAACATCACACATACCCCCATAATGCAAAGCACCATGGGATATATATACAAATCACCATGGAATTTTAGGCTGGTTCAGCTTAAAGCAGGAATGCATGGTGCTAAAGGGCATAGGTTTCATACACATAAGGCATGTACATCAAAGTATTTCATGACATAGTGCTATTGCATACTAAATCCAGTGAGGAAGACAGACTGTTGTTTTACATCGACTCAGAGATCACCACAATAACCTCTCTTATGAGGACCTGAGAGGAAAATGAAAATTAAAGAGGACACTATAGCATAGTCAAGAAAGGGAGAGGGGTGCCCATAGGTTATGGACTAGAAATTGTAAAGGATAGATTAGGCTAAGAAATAGAACTGTTGCAACAGATTTAAGAAAAGGTTGGTCCTCAAGAGTGCCAGGATCTCCCTGTCATACTGCAGCTGGCAGCAGTTCAGAAACATCCATGATTATAAAATGACAAGTAAGGATCTAGAAATGTCATTGGCCAAAATACATAACCTGACAGTGGTTTAACCTGTGATATACACACTGTAGTTCTTAGGAAAACTTAATTACCAGCCACCTGTGTTAAAATTCACTACACTTTGCCAGTCAGTGCCATGGAGGGCTGAGGTGCTGCCACCTTACCTCCAGTCCTGCTGACAACCCAGGTTTGGTAATGGACCAAGGTCATCTTGGGGTATGGACAGGTGAGGGAGGATGGAGTGTCCCAAGTTGTCTTTCCTCCCTTGGGGAGGGTGGATTCTGAGTCATGTCATTTGCTTACCACCTAGGAGAGGCTGTGTGGCAGTATCGACAGGATCAGCAGCCGTGGGGGGGGGGGCGCACACTGATGCAACATGCAAGTGCACCAGTATACACATGTGTCCACGTGTCACTCACAGATGCCCTGGGAGAGAAAATGAAGGATAAATCCTGCCTCACCCAGCATCCTGCAGGCACCTCAGTACCCTATGTGGCTGGCCATCTGGCGATATGGCTCTTTTCAAGTGGTTAACCCATAAGTCGATGATATAGGTTGATGATAAGGCTGGGAGGATGCTGCCAGGACCAGGGATGGCAGGCAAAGAAAACAAATGAAGAAAAAGAGTCATGACACTCACACACCAGCTTTCAAAACTAACTTGCCTGCCTTCCACTGAGTCGCTCACCCCCTCTCTTTGTGTCGCTCAGTCTTTCTCTCTCACTTCCTCTTTTTCTCTTCAGAGAAGCACATCCCGCCACCACAGCTGTTTTAGCTTCTAATCAGCAGTACCACCACTACATTCACACACCAGCACAAGGTGGGATTGAGCAGCTAATCAGAACCACCAGCAGATGCAATATGTCAAACTGCTCCCCAATTATACTCATTAGCACCATATGGTGTCAGAGTCATCCATTGCTTAACCTGACCCAAAATGGCAGCATCAGATAGAATGAGTTAATGGAGGCAAAATGGACTATTTAATCACCTCTAATAATATAATGCAAAAAAATCGCTGTTTTGCTGCATGCATGAAACTGCATTGGTCTATTTATTAAATCTCCTTTGTAGAAAGGCTGCACATAGGCCATTCTTGCCATTTTTGTTTACATCACAACCTTGTCTAGGGACCCCATCCTGCAAGTCCACGTCTTCAAGTATCTGGGTATACACCTGGGGCTCAATTTTAATAGGTGGCTCATAGCTTGTATCAAGTCCTGCGTTAACCCCAACTTTGATGCAGCTGCACCAATCCCTTTATGCATGGCTATCCGATTTTGGTAGGTCGGTTGCAGTTGCAACAGTTTACCCAGTTCATGATAGCTTTCATACAAACTTTGGTGCAAGCAACACAAAACAGGTCCCCGGGATTGCCACAAGCTAGACCAGAAAAGGTTGATCAAACTTGTGGCAATTAGTGCATGGGAGCAAACATCACGATTGTTGGCTGGGAGAGTGCTGCAAGCCCCGTGCTCCATATCGTCGGTGCCCCCAAAGCTTGTGCCAATGGTGAGGCTTTACAAATTGTGCCCCTGGAGTTAACCGTGTCCTTCACTTCATATGCTGACTCCTTGGTCAGAAATATCCACCAGTGACTTGGCTTGCTATTCAGAAATGGGCCAAACCTTACCACTGAGGTGAAAAAAAACCCCCTCCTAGTCTCCAGCCTCATCGTCTCAGTAATTGACTATGGAGCAGAAATCTACTCAGCCCAACAACTCTATTGTCAGTAGAATCTCTGTCACCTTCAACTGTGCTTGCAGATTTCCATTCAACAAGACACCTGACTCCCATCAATGTGACCTTTACATCTCCTCCAACTGGTTACCTTTCCACCTCTGAGTTACCCTCAATGAAGAGCCCTTCTCAGCCAAATATCACTGGGTGTCCACAACCACTTTTCTCCGATCAGCAACAACTATGGAGCTCATTCCATTGGTGACCAATACATTGCTCCTGTCCCTCAGGCAAATATCACTGGGACAGCGCTCTTTCGTATCTAGAGCAGTCAAAACTTGGAGATCCTTGGCCATGGCAATTACTGCTCTCCCCACGTATGCCCCTTTCAAGGCTCAAGTCATAGCTCACCTATTGCAGAAACCTATCTCCATGTGTGACTAGTGCCTTGTCCATATCAAACACTAGTTTACCACCTAGTGGACCTAAGTCTGATATCTGCACCCCAACCCCCATTGTTGCCATCCACAGTTCTTGTAGTTTGTCACTTTTGAAGCCTATCAGACTGCACACACCTTGTGTTATTTGTTCATGCTTGTGATACTTGCTGTTACTTTTTTTACCTGCTGTGTTGCTGATGCTATCCTCACTGCACATTCTTTTTGTAATATGTTTTTTTTTCTTGTTTTATTCTTTGGTAACCAGGTAAGACCAACTAGGTACAAGTGCCTATTTTCAGGGGCAACTGGGGAGCAGTGGGGAGGTTAAGTGACTTGCTTATAGTCACACAGTATGTTGTAGAGGTTGTGGGACTCAAATCCAGGTCTGCTGGATGTACCAAGCTATTCACAGCTCATTACTCTAACATCTAGCTTAATGCTTGTTGATTCCAGTTGTTAGTTCTAATTATACTGACCTCATGTTGTGTGCAACCTTGTTTGACTTGGACACCTTGAAAATGGATTCTTGAGCACAAAGTCCTGAGGAAGGAAGGAAGGAAGCAAAGAAGGAAGGCTCCAGATTATAGTTTAAGGTTCTGAGGTGCACTTTCCAGCAGTGAAAGAACACTTCACCTTTGACTTTGTGTCCATCCAACCATGAGGAGTGCATCTCAAACCCTTTAAATCAGCAGTATGGCATTAATGTAATGATGTAATTATGGTGGGTATATGTGCTGAGTTCTAGTATTAGTCATTTGACCCTCCTGGTCAGTCAAGCCAAGACGTTAAACCACACAAAAAGAGACATATTAATAAAGAAAACTTATGGAGAAAGAAAGAAGGGGGGATGGAGAGGGACGGAGCAATTGGAGAGAGGAAAGGGAAAGGAGGAGAGGTGGTAAGAGTTACTGAGTGTGAGAAAGAAAAAGGAGAGAGAAAGAGGGATATATGCATATATGTATATCTATATATGTAAAGAGACACACACACACTCATCACACACACACACACACACACACACACACACACACACACACACAGAGCACTGAGACAGAAATGTAGGGAGCAAAAGTGCCGAGTGGCATCCATTATCCAACATGAGCCCTAACTCTGAAGTGCAGTCAGAAAGTCTGGAAAAAGAACTGGTCTGTCAATCAATTCCTTTCTTTCCCTGTCCCATTAAAATCTTGTTTTGCAAATGTGTTCACACAAAATACATTTGCCAAAACATGCCCACCCTGTGCTTTACTGAATCAGGAATTCTGCAAAATGTTGCTTAGGACTTATTGTTTTCCTGCTTTACTTGTTAACTAAACCATCTCTGCTTGTTTAGGGATTCCAGGGAATGCCAGGACCGAAAGGCAGTGAAGGACAAAGAGGTCCCATTGGTTCTGTTGGACCAACTGTAAGTTTGCAAATGGATGTAGTGCCCCAATATTGCATGCTGTGGGGATGTTATTCAAGCCACCTCTATCACCAACCTGAGTACCCACTACCCAGAAGGCCAGGATTAAATGCTAAAGCATTTTACGTAAAAACAGACCATGATGGTAAAAAAAGACCAATGGTTCATCCAGTCTGCCTGTATTCCCTATTTAGCCCTGGGACCTACTGTCCCTTCAGGGTCCAAGCCCTACCCATCCCCCCCACTTACCTCTCAGTTTGTACTGCCTCTCTCAACCACCATACCCTTTGTTCTATCCCAGCTCCACTTAAAACCACCAATGGCTTTAGCACCCACCATCTCGGCTAGCAGACTGCTCCATAGCTCAACCCCCCACTGACAAAACAATACCTCCTCATGTCCCTCCCAAACCTCCTTTCCTGTCAGTCTTCACTCATGTCCACATGATCATGAGCTAGTACTTCAGCCTAAAAGTTCCCTGCAGTTCACCTATTTAACACCCTTTAGGCATCCGAAGGTCTCCGTCACATCTCCCTGCTCCTCTCTGGTCTCCAACAAGCACACGCCCTGCACCCTGAGATGCCTCCTGCAGGACCCCTCTGCCAGTTTCCCTGGGAAAGAGTTTTTCTCTAAAGCAGTCACTGCTTGCAAGAATTTTCTCTTCAGTTATGGCTGGACTATAATTCCCAGCATGCCTTGCTAGTTATACACAATGGTGGCACCATAGTTGCAGTTCAGCCCTAGTTCTGGTGTTGTGTAGCTCTAGGCATCATCGGCAGTGCCTAGGACTTTGGCTGAATTTGCAGTACTTTGGAGACTTCTCATCCAGGTCTGACATACTGTCATCAGCAAATGAAACTGCCATTGAGTTGCCACCCCCCCCCCAGCAGTCACATGCCACTGTTTCCCCCTTACAGAATTGTAGTGTACTTCCCCCTTGGACTGAATACTGAACCAGGATTGCTTTCCTTCAGTTAACTGGCCTTGAGGCAGGAGAGGTTTTGAAAGTTGGTGGATGTTTGGGGAGGCCAAAAGAAGTTGGTCGATTTGTGTGTGGGGCTTATGTAGGCATAACTCTTAGCTGTCCACATTTTGAGTAACATCCCTCAGTTTACCACCAGGGTTCAAGTAAAGACCCTGTGACAGCTCTAGAAAAAGCATAGAAATCTTACACCAAGGTAGAGTTCCTTGATTTCCTGTTTTTATTTTCCTATTATTCCATGTTATTAATGAAATTTATATGCAAACATGAACTATACTCTTTGGAGTTTATCTGTTCCTGCCACTTGTCTACATGTGATGTCATAATTTCCTGCCTGTGACATCATAACTATTTCCTTGGCAACCAACTGTGATTCACAAACGGAGAATTATGACATCACATGTGGACTGGCAGCAGAAGCAGATGAAGTCCGAGAAACATGGGCCCTGATGTTCCGAAGGTTAATGTGGAGATAACATGAATAGTGCCATGCTAACTGGGCAAAGGGTGCTCAAATGGGGTGGGGACAGATTCAAAGTGCCCCAGTGCACAGTGGATAGAGCTATCATGTTACATACGTCACTTCACACATGCAAATGAGGGATCTGTCTTGCATATGGGGTGCAGTGGTAAATTCGGCAGATTTTGGAGGCAGTAAAATACTGCCCTGGCAGGACTATTTACTGCTTCTTCAAACTTACCTTTAAAGGTGATGGGAAATAAATGTTACATAGTTAATTGCCCCTCCCATTTTTCTTTCCATGCCAGTTATGTATTCTGATATGCTCTGACCAATTTTTGATAAATAATCTAGGCTTTGGGGCGCCCTCTGATCTACATAGTGTCACTCTCCTCAGTAGCTACTGCTCTTGCTTTTCATGTTTCGGAGGCATTCCATGACATCAGTCATAATATTGCGTGCTATTCATCTGACTGGCCTGGAATGGTGTTACTGATGTCATAGAATGTTCAGGCAGCATGAAAAGAGACAGCAGCATCTGCTGCAGAGGGAGAGATTCAGAGTAGTTACAGTGGCAAAACAAATTAGATTTTTTTTATAGCGTATTTTTTTGCCCACTCCCGGCCAGGGCTCGGTGACAGCTATGCCAACCATGCGGGGCGCCATTCTCTCCCTGCATGGGGGATCATACTTCACAAGTACGGGGGCTGGATTTTATGTAACGTGTCTTCCTTTGGTCACTGGAAACCCTGCCCCCTGAGGATGCTGGCACAAGGACCGAGGTCCAGACTGGGGATGTGCAAATGTAGGTCCCAGCCAAGCACCTAATGGTATCCTGAACAAAAAGGTCAAAACTATATCAGAATATTAGGTAGACACTATAAGGAAACCAGGTGGGCATTAGAGGTATCAAACTGTTTCTATCACCTTTAACAACCCACACAGTGGTACATGACTCTCCACCCAACCAATCCCCGATATGAAGTGAGTAAATGCCCTGGAAGTCAAGGGGGTCCCACTGCCTGAACCCCATGATGAACTGAGAATAAGCCCTGGTAGTCTAATAGTCTCCCATCCCATGTCCAATCCCCAAACAAACCTAAAACATTCCTGGTTATCCAGTGGTACTCCACTTTCCCACCCAATCCCCGACAGAATTAGAAACATCCCTGGTAGTTCAGTGGTACCCTCTTCCACCCTGTTCCTATTACAGTATCAGTAGCCCCCACCCCCTTCCTGGCCCACCCATTCAGTATCCAACACCCCCCATACCCATCCTCCCAACTCGCCCATCCTGAGACCATCATGAGCTACTGGCAGATCAGCAGACAGTGGCTGGCACAGACCCTCCACTCACTACCTCACTTGGAGTTGAGAGGTATGCATGCAGGATTGATGTACTGCTTATCTTTGGAAATGGGAGTTGCTCATCAAATAGCTGCTTTCATCAGAAAAAATGTCTCAGCCAGATGTTCTGTAAGTATGAAATACAATTACTAATGTGATTGACAGCCAGCTGTGTGGTAAGACAAATCTTAACTTGTGATCATGTGACTTGGTTCAGCCAATAGCATTGGTGTTTTTCCCCTGCTGTTTTATAATATTGTTGCAACAGTTCATGATATGGGGTGGAGGCCTAAGATACGAAGGGAGAAATGGTAAAAAATGAATGAGAGATTGCGACTAATTCCAAAAACATCTTCCTGGTATCCCATAATTCCCATCGGAATCCCAGCCAGGAAATCCTGCTGAGCATGTATCCCTGGGGCTGACACAGTAGGAGATACTTGTCTTGGAGTTCCAGAGTCATGTTTTATACGTTTCTGGCATTTCCTATGGTCATAAGAGTGCCTTTTCATGCCCTTTGGGTAAGAGAACTGTGAAGTGAAGCTGACAGATAACTTGAGAAGGCAGGAAAAAATCTAGAAATTCCATCTGCTGAGAGACATCATGTGACTGTGCCTTAAATCTCCATAAACACGCAATCAGATGCCACATTTCATTTTCCCCTTAGAAAAACTACTTAGAGCCATTTTATAAGTGTAATGAGCCATTCTGGGGTGTGCATTATAGGATTATAATAACTGGGGAGTGTTTCTCCCAAAGGGAAACCCAGTTATAATTCACCGTTATAACCTGTGGGTTTTAATGGCAAACACACGCCAGGTTTCCCTTGCTCCAAGCATGTGCCTGCCACCGCTGTCCCACGCACTGGATTCTTGGCCGCTACTGTCACCACTCAGTAGGTAAGTGTTTAAAAAATAACATCAAACTTGCCTATGTTCTCAGCAGTTCAAAACTTCAGTCTTTCCTCTGATTCTTGGATAAACATTTTAAAAATAAAAGAAAAAAGGTTTCAGCAGCCACTCGGCTGCAGACCGCTGTCAGTGTTTCACAGCCCGACTGGACCACTGCAGTTTTATTTTATATAATTGCTGTGGCAAGAAAATGCTCCCCAGCAATTATATAAAATAAAACATGGATGGCGATGTTTAAATCTAGATTTACACATGCTCTCAGTGTTGGATGCGCGCTAATAAACCCCTTGAGCTTCACTCTTAGGCTTTATGTAGCATCCAGCACCTCGGGTGTGTGTAAAATCTTGTTAAACACACCACCCCATGCATTATTCTGTATTTAATGCACTTCCCATGCGCATGAGGACACTCAAACTTTGGCCTCATGCCTTACTACACCCTAGGGGTGTGCATTAAAATCCTTTAATTACCGGCTCTGCCTTTTTCCATAAGGAAACCGTGGCATAATTGCCCGTTATAAAGGAGCATTTATAACGACAGCATCATGCGATTTCCTTCCTCTGCACATGCTCCACGAGCTAGCCACCAGACATGAGCACACCTCGCTCCATGTTACCAAACCAAACCACCAGAACAACTCGTGGTAAGTCCTCTTCTTTTCTCCCCGTTATACCCTGCACAGAAAGACCTGAAGAAATCGGGAAAAAAATTTTAAATACAAAATCTCGGCACCATGATAAAAGGACCAACTTTGGCATACACTGGCAGGAGACACAGACCTCTTTATTTTATATAATTGCTGAGGCAAAAAGGCAAACCCAGCAATTATATAAAATAAAAATGGGTCGGGTGTCAAACTCGATTTTACACACACCCTCGCTGTGGGATGCTTTTCACAACCCCTCGGCTTCGCCACTACCATCGGACAGTGGCCCATTATCCTGCCAACTTCCTCTCCCGGTCGCATGCCTGCAATACTAACTGCCTGTGGTGCCCTCTTTCTCTTATTGTTACCGCAGCCAGCTGCCTACTCAAGCTGCTCGTTTTATGAATATTATCTCAAAGTATGTTATAACTGAGTATCTTTATTTTTTCTTTTAGTTGTTTTGGTTGTTTATTGTGCATTCTTTTACTACCTCTGTATGTATGTTGACCCTCATCCTTTGACGTGGAACCTTTGTAAATGAGCAGTTTCTGCTCAAAGGTATTTGTAATCCGAGAATTTAATAAATAAATAAAATAAATAAAAATCCACAACTCCGGTGTGTAGTAAAATCGTTACACACCCGACCCATACTATTCTGGCCTGGATATTCAAACTGCCCTAAAACTGGCGCAACAGCAGAAGCAGCGTGAAACCAGTTGCACAAATGCGCAACAGGTGCGATATTCAAACATGGAGCAGAGCAAATTCGCGCAAGCAACCAATGTCTGAATATCGCACATACCGCGCCATCGCGCAACCAGGAAGGAGAAGCTGAGTGAAAATGTTGCGCTTATGGCGCAATCCATGGAAGCTCAGCTGAGCATTCCAGAGCTGCCAGCGCAAGCACAGCCCCCCAGAGCAATGGAACTGCACATCCAGGGAGGCAGGCTGGGGCCCACCCGCCAGCCATGCCACATGGGCACAGGAACACACTGCAGAACCCACACCACACCGGCACACCCAAGCACAGCATCACTGGGGGTGGGACGGATGATCCACGTGCCCATGGGGACAAGCCAACAAAGCATAGCAGAGCCCTGACACCCCAGCACAACCACTGGCAGGCGGAGAGTGCCACACAGGGGTTGACAACCACAATGCACATCAGCCTCAGGCGCACAGCGCACCCTGCACTGTGACCCCAAGACACCACCCATGTGCAGTGACTGGCACTGCAGGAAACCATACAGACCCCCCAGCACACGTCAGCCCCATGCAACACAAAAGCCTACAAGCCAGACACACCCTGTGCACCCAGCAGTGGGTGGCAGCAGATGGCAAGACCAACCAAAAGTCACTGCCATGCTGGAGATACCTCCCCATGCACACACATGCACACACACACATACCCAGGACCATACCAGCCCAGATGGCATGTACACACCTGCAACTGAGCACCCATAGCCAGCTACAAATCAGAGACCAACACAGTATTCATATATCAAAATAGAAATGTATATTAAACATAGTGCAACAAGAACAATAAAAACTATTTACAAGGGGGGGGACGGGTACAAGGAAGGGGTGTTCAAGAGGGAGGGATTAAAAACTTGGAGAGGGAATGCAGGGTGGTAGGGATGGAAGAAGTGGGAAGGGTAATGCGGGCTACGGCCCAGCTGGCTCCTGGTCCTCCCCCTGCTGGCGCCCCATTCCAGTCTGCCCCTGATGGCGCCCATGCCTGTATTGCTCGCAGGATCCTGTGGCTTGCCACGCTGACCTCTGTGAGGCCACGGACATCCCGCTGCATCCTCCTTAGAACCTCGAGGCCTAGGAAAATGGGAACACAGTCAATGGCTGTGACTGACCACAACCCTGAACACCACCCAACCTGCAAGCCATATAGCCCAATGTCCCGCACCTGTGATGGCATGCACCCACCCGCAGTGAACATGCACATGGCCATCACAAACAGGCGGCACCAGCTATGCGCACCACCGCCCACACACACTGCCCACGTCAATCACAGTACAAACTAGGCTGGCAAGTGATGTGGCAATGTGGTGCGATGCCAGTTACACAGCTATGTGCCCAGTGCATGCCTGACCACCAGTGACGCATACACAGGCGTGCCGTGATACTGCACTGTGATGCAGGTCACCTGTGTCATGCCTACATACATGGATACATAGACAGTGTTGGCAGATAAGGCCTATAGGACACGCAGTCTGTCCATTTGACCTTGTAAGTTCACTCTGTTGTCCTATAAGTCTGTTGCCCCTTACCCCTTGACCTCCAGAATTCTTTATGGCTAACCCATGCATTCATAAATCCCGTGACCAAGTCAGCCCCCACCACTTCCTCTGGCAGGGTGTTCCACTTGTCCACCACCCGCTCTGTGAAGAAATACTTTCTCATGTTTCCTCTGAATCGTCCCCTCCAACTTCATCCCATGCCCTCTAGTCCTGGAACATCCTTACGCTTAAAAATACTGTTTTCCTGCACTCTGTTCCTCCCTGTAAGATACTTGTATGTCCCCATCATATCCTCACACCTCCTCCCTCCAGGAGTACATGTTCAGTTCCGCCAACCTGTCTGCATAGGACTTGTGATGTAATCCATGCACCATCCGTGTCGCCCTCCTCTGAACCCTCTCCACCCAGTCCATGTCCATACGTAGGTATGGTCTCCGAACTGTACACTGTACTCCAGTGTGGGGACTCACTAGTGTTTTGTATAGTGGAATTATGACCTCCCTTTGGTTGTGTCCCGCATGGCTGGTGGTCTTGCCCCCAGCATGCAATAGCATCCATGAAGTAATGATACTCACACCTCCAGCAGCTGGGTCTGACACTGCTGCTGCTGCTGCTGTTGGGCACAACCCCGCACCAGGGCCTCTGGCACGCACGTCACCCTGGCCCTGTGTCCTCACAATCTGGCCTGTGGGAGACATATGTTGAGACAAACATTAGTGTGACTCAAAAGCAGAGTGCCCCTGCCCCAGTGAGAGTGCCTGCCACACAGCCATAACCATCCATCGCACAGCTGCACACACTGACACAGCCCACCGTGTCCGGATGCGCACCTATGCACAGCCACCCAAGCACACACACACCCCTACAGAGAATATAGTGCATAGATGGTCACTCACCTGCCTAGGCACCACGCCCGCCTGGCACGTGAACGGCAGCCAAGAGTTCCGGCTCCCTCCGGCGGAGGTCACTGTACCGGTGCCGGCACTGCTCAGCAGACCGGCCCTGGCCAGTGACCTCCACCAGGTCAGTGGCCACTTGCTGCCACACGTGGGTCCTAGGCATGGTGAGGGGGGCCTCACCATACAGTGCCTCACAGTGGGGCTCCACCAGGGCCACCAGGTTGGCCACTTCAAGCTGGCTCCAGGACACCGCCCTCCTCCTAGCCATGGCACCAACTTTACAGCAGGCAATATGGCGCCCTGCTGCGCCGTAACCTCACGTGGAGTTGTTGCGCAATAGACCACCACAGGCTCCAATCGCGCTGTTCGAACAGCGCCATCACTTTACATGGCGCTGTCACCAGACAGCGCAATAGGGACGTACACATGGCATGCCAACAGCGCCAGGGGTCAGAGGGCATACACAAGGTCACGGCAATGACGCAAAGCTACGCATAGCGCCATAGGATGTATAGGCATCCCTCGCGACTGCCAAGCTGAGCACCAGTGCCACAGTGGACTATCGCGCAGTAGTGCCACAGCGCCATATAGTGCCCAGTGCTGTAGCGCCACTGGCACAATGGTGCTTGGTCTGAATACGCCTATCATGCTCAGCAGGTCTGCACGACGAAGCGCATCACGTAAGCTGTCTGGGCATGTGCAATGCAGTTGGCACACAGCCACAAACCTCGCCATTGGCTCAGCCGGACCTTCCGTATGCGCAAAGTGCAAATACGCGATATTCAGCCGACATATGCAAATCATGTGATCAGCTATTCAAAGCGCGAGTGGGCGCGATTAGCATGTCATTAAAGTTGCGCCACAACTCATTTGCATGTGTTGTGCTATAAAAATGCGACAGTGGGTTGTGCTGGCCAGATTTGGTTACTGCAGGTGAGAGGTGAGTTACATGCTGTGTGATGCTCAGGACAATGCTCATGGGCGGAGGATGATAAAGGCTGAGGGGGCTGAGCATGAAAAGGGCATTTAGAAAGGGACAAAGGGCACCCTTTCGATCAGTATCTGCCATGCGGAGTGGAAACGTGGGGGGCTTCCGCCCCGGCTGGCAGCTATGCTCATGGGGAAATGCTGTCGACTGCACAGTGACAGGTGTCCACTTCCACCCATACAGATCACCATGACTGACCAGAGCCAAGCTGAGGTGTGGACGGTGGGCGAGGGAGGCCAAACTTCACGCGGCAGAGACGGAGGCCCTCTTCCAGGCCTACCTGGAGGATGAGCCACTAGTGAGTGGACGGAGGGGCACCCTCAGGAACTGCAGCTGCATGGGAGGGGAGTCGGCCAACCTGCACGGAAGCCACCAGCGCCTCCGGCAGGAATGCAAGAAGAAGATGGGGACTGACCGCAGGAGGCTGAAGGAGAAGGTGGCAGCCTTCAGGCGGCGACGGCTGGCACTGGTGGGGCCCACCAGTGGTGTTGCAGCTGACCCCACAGAGGAGACACTGGCTGCGGCCATGCAGCTGAGTGCCATTGCGGCGCATGCCAGGTGGAGGATTCCAGACAGGTGGAAGCCCATCACTGCACGGTATGACATGGTGGTGTTGTGGGGGCTGTTGTTCACATGCACTCACATGTACTCTCTTTCTGTTACAGATCCTGTTCGTCTTCAGGAGACGGTGGTGGTGGTGGGTCCAGACAGTGATGCAGACCTGCTGGACATGGAGGAGGGACCATCCACCTCCGCCACCAGCCTGCAGGCACTGCAGCAGCATGCACGCTGGGCCAACAACTCCGGTGTCAGTGATACGGGTGCAGGGGGTGCACAGCCTGTGTCACAGCAGTCAGGCATGCAGGTATGCCAGCATGCTGTGCCTATGGCAGTGGCACGCACCTGCACCATTGATGATAGCAGGCCTGCAATGGGCAGTGATAGGTGTGTGTCCCATGACGGACACATGGCAGGCCAGCACGTGCCCCTGGGCCTTCGTGGTTCACACCTGTGTACCAGCATGCTGGAACAGTCCCAGGCTGTGCCTGTCAGCACAGGTGGGGCAGCACCAGTGGCTGTGCAGGTGTCTGGCACTGTTGTCAGCACGGAGGTGGAACAGGTGGACCTGGGGGCTCAGCAGTTGGAGGGGCGGCAGCAGCAGTCACACACCAGGTCTGGGGGTACAGTGTCAAGCAGTGGCACATGTCCACCGCCCTTTGATCCGCCCATACCTGGTCCTGGCGAACAGTGCCCACCCTCAAGGGGGTGCTGTGCCCAGGACATCCACACCTAGAGTCACGATGCCATTGGGGCACAGTACCCATTGGACGCGCACACCCGCCTGCTGCGGGCTCGTCACAGCTGCAGGGGTGGGTTGCAAGGTCCGTGGAGGCACTGTCTGTGTCCGTGAGCGCATAGCAGGGAGTGTGCTTGGACCGAGCCGAGCTGGTCCTATGCGCGACGGAGTGACCGCTGCCATTGACAGGCTGACCCAGGCAGTGGTCTCTGTCGCTGACGCATTGGCCACACTGTCAGGTGCCCCTGTACCACACACCCCACACAGTGCGCTCTCCACTCCCTGTTCCCGGCGTCGTGTGACACCAGACCTGTCGACACCGGGTTCTGCTTTGGGCATCCCGAGCACCCCTGGTGCAAGTTTGTTTGGCAGGATGCAGACCCCTGTGCAGGCAAGGTCGCGTTCGCACAGTGGGACCCCTGGTGGTGCACCAGCGCCACCCGATGTGGCCCCTGCTCAGCCTGCCAGTGCTGCTGGGCCACGGCGGGCTGCCCGTGCATCCGTGGTGGCCGTGGGACAGTGCTACCTGACTGAGCTGTCTCCCAGTGCAGGCCCTGTCTGGTGCTGCCCTGTATGCAATGCATGTGTGTCATGGTGGGCAGTGCACTGCTGGGTGCTCTGCTCACCAAGTGACACACGGACCACCTGCACTCTCCCAACTGCTGTCCACAGGTGCGTGTGCATGATGATGCCTGCATTGCACTGTACACCAAGGTGCAAGGTGCCCAGGTCCTGACACACGTACGTGGACAGTCCAGGTGGTGGGGTGGTTGGTGGTGCTGTGTTGGCAATGTCATTTCCGCAGTGCGTGCTGCTGCCCATGTATGCTGCCTGGTGTGTGTGTGTGTCCATATGAGTGCTCACCCCTCTCTGATGGTGTGTCGGTATGCCTGGAACCTTCAACTCCCCTGACCTTCATGCACGGTGTGTTCCCCTGTGTGCCTGTGGTTTGCGCATGGACAGTGTTGCCTGCACATGTCCCCTTGACTTACCTGTGTTGGGCGTAGTGCTCTTCTGCAATGGTGTCCCGGTGCAGCTGGGCCTGCCGGGTCAGTCGGGGGTCCCTCCGTCCTAGGGGGGGCTGCTCATCACTAACATCACCGGCGCCACTGGCGTCCCCATCGCTGTCCCCCTCTTGGACCTGTACGGCTATCCCATGGTCTTTGGCCATGTTGTGCAGGATGCAACAGGCCAGGAATATCCCACAGGCCTTTTGGGGGCTGTACTGTAGGGCTCCGAGGTGTCCAGGCATCGGGCGTGCCCAGAGCATCCCAAACACCCACTCTATGATGTTACGTGTGCGGCATGTGCCTCATTGAAGCATAGCTGCGCTGGGGTGGGCGCCCGATGCACGTGTGAGCAGCCAGGGACGGAGGGTATCCGCAGTCACCTGTGTGGGATAGTGGAGATCAGTGTCATGTCAGGTCCATATTGCCCATATCCTTGTGTGCCACTACCATGGCACCTGTGTCATTCCCACCTTGCCCAGAGTTTGCATTCCATACATGTGTACTCACCCACTAGATGACCCGTGGGGATGTCCCCACTCGAATCGATGGCACAGTGCAGACTGGTGCCATATGAAGGCATCATGTGCTCCACCAGGGTGTGTGGCACAGACATTGATAATGCGCCCAGTGGCATCACACACCACCTGGCAGTTGACACTGGAAAACCCCTTTGGGTTCGATATGCCTGGCCGTCGGGGCCAGGTGGTCATGATAGCCCACATGGGTGCAGTCTATGGCCCCTAGCACGCCAGGCATACGTGCTACCCTGTGGAACTCCTGCATGTTTGTTGTATGCTCTGCCGGTGCTGGGGAAATGGATGTACTCCACCACATGAGAGGCAGCAGTGCGCTGAGGAATTGGGTGAGGATGCGTGACGTGGCCGACTGTGTAATGCCTGTGGTGTCCCCTGTTGGCCTCTGAAGGTGCCCGTGGCGAGCAGGCACATGCAGACTGTCACCTTGGTCTCCACGGACAGAGCGTGACTCCGTCGTGAGGGTGCCTGCATCACATCACTGCACAGCTCGCAGAGCCGCCTCAGTATTGCCCTGTTCAGCGGTACTGGCCCACAATCTCGACGCCTGTGTACAGCTCGGGCTGATGCGGACGATACCACCTGTCGGGGCATACCGATGGGCTCCCTCCGCTGCCACGCCCCCTGCAGCATGGTGTCTCACCCCTCATTACAGCTTCCATGTGGAAGCTGGCACTGTCCATCTCCCTGGCTTCTGCCCCGGCTGCTGTTCCTGTGTTACCCCCGCTGCCCCCACTGCTGCTTCCACTGCACCAGGCACCCCCCACTGGCCTCTCTGTCCTCCTGGACCCACTGTCCCTCTCTGCCCTTCCAGCTCCTGTCTCTCTCTCTCTGTCTCTCTCTCCCCCAGTTTGCGGCCTGCTAGGGTTCTTGCGCCACTTCCTTTAGCCTTTTTATTTTGGCTCAATTCCGCTACTGCGCAACTTCCGGCTGAGCCACTCTTGCGCATTGCGCAAGTGTTCGATGTCGCGTGCGCACTTTATGCATGGACCTACCTTCGGTTGCGCATGCCTTCATTTCCATGGCGCTGTTGCTCAGCATGTTTTTGGATGCAACTGGCCCCTTCTGAACATCGCAGAATGGCGATTTTTGAGTTGCAAGACGCTAAGAACCCTGTTGCGCATGGCGCAACCCTTTTGAATATCTGGGCCTCTATATATAATGCACACCCTGTCATGGCCTATTACTTATATTATGTACAGGTGCTCAGATTTCCTGAAATCTATTCCAATATAATTTTTTGGGACTTCAGAATAGCTGATTCTGAATCGGAATCTGAAATCCTAAAAATTCTAGCAGATAAAAAGTAAATATTTATACATCTTGCACGCAATCAAAATTGGTTCACAGATTTCAGAACTGGATTTTGGAATCTGATTCTGATTCCAAGTCTGATTTAACTGTTTTTAAAATTTCTGTTCTTCAGTTCCAGAAATCTGAACACCAGATCAGAATCCAATTAATCTGATTCCGTTGATCCGATTCTGAGCAACTGTAAACAAATTCTAAATCATGTTAAAGTCTTCTGTTCATAAAAAAGAGGGGACCTTGGATTTAAAATTAAAATATTTTACTTCATAAAACATAAGAGAAACCTCAAGAGGAAGTAAATTGTGCCAGCTGAACTTAGAACATCAGAACTTTAGAACTGTTTGCATGAAAGGCCCTTTAATGTTTATTATAGATCAAGGAATGCTCTGACCAATCGGAGAGCTTTTCCTCTGCATGTGAGACACTCTTATTCTGTGAAGAATGTCTCTCACAGCTGCCCTAGAAATAGGCACATGAGGGTAAGGTTTTTAAAAAAAGTAATATATTATTGATCAAGCTTGATCAATAATATATTAATGCTGCCACCTAGAACACTCTTATGGTTGTAAGTTGTCTCACTTACATTCTCACGGTATCAGAACCACTCACCTTTGGTTTGCAGTTCTGTTCCCCTAAGCATGTACATGAGACCACAGTCTTGGTGGTGGTATTAACCTACACAGGAGTGTCAAAAGTTCAAGTTCAAATTTTATTAGTAAAATGTGTATAGCGTCATGTATTTGTTACACATACGAAGAGAAACATTACAAAACATAATTTAGAGATAAAACATGGGTTATGTTAGAAACAATTCAAATTGATTTCCCAATGTTGCCATCCTATTTTCCTATCCACAACCAGCAACACAGTGAGTATATAAATATACTCTTCAGTATCACTTGGCTCAGCTTAAAACACATCAAAGTGCAAAATTTGCTAAAGCAGAAAGTACTGTCTGATTTACAAAGGATAATAGTTGTTCCATTAGACTGTCTCGACTATTGGCGGGGACATTTTTTCATAATTGGTTCTAACCCTTGCTTATGCTCTAGTTAGTGTTTTGCATTGAAACAGAACATGTTTAACTGTTAGTCCAATGTTTTCAGAACATAAGCAATTATCGATTACTTGCCAAGGATGCATTAAAATTCCACCAATTTTCAGACTTGCATAAAATGGGTAGTTTCAGTTTACACAAGGCTTTTCTGTCTTCAGTTCTTTCACAGATTTTAAGATAGTATTCATGATTTTGGTCTTCCAGTTTGGGTCTATATAATCTCAGATTTTCATAATCAGATAGTACACTTGTATCCTTTATATAATAATAATCATTGAGTCTCAAATATTGTATCCCTAGTAAAACTATCCGGCCGTTCTTGCACACTGACTGACCAAATGCCAGGTAATCCATTGTTTTAAGTATCTCATTAAGATTAGCCCCATGGCATGAAGGGCTGAGGTGCCTGTGCCGCACTTCCCGACACACCAGTGACCCATGTTCGGAGATAAGCACAGGTTGCCGGGTCAGCCAAGTTGGGGGCTGGGTAAGGATTGGGCGGCTGCTCAGTAGCTCTATTCTCGGGATAGGGAGGTTGGCTGTCCTGGGCTTTGGCCGCCACCATGTGAAGGTGGTGGTGGTGCAGGCATTTGAGGGGGACTAGGCACTAGGCCAGGCATGGGAGGAATGGAGTCACTTGGGCCATGGCTTGCAGGTGCACCTCCACGCACATGTTTGACCTGTCCTGGACTCCAGGGTAAATGGGGAGAAAATTGGTGGAAAAACTGGGGGTTGGGGTTTGATAAAGCCCCCCCCCAGCTAGCACTGATGGTCCACCTGAGATTGGAGGTGGTGTGACTCGCAATGGCCATGCAGCCTGAATGCGACAGACAGATACAGCCACACAGCCTGCCAGGAGTATAAAGGAAACTATGGAAAAAGAGATTAGCAAACCATGTGTTTGTTGTAGAAACATAGAAGTTGACAGTAGATAAGGAAAGCAAGGCCCATCCAGTCTGCCCATTTTTTCTACCTTATGAATGTGCCATAGGCCTGTACCCTGTCAATGGCCTATCTATTCATACTCATCTTTATTGCTCCCTTATGCCTGTCCCGTGCCTGTTTGAAGCCCTGCACTGTATTCATATCCACCACTTCCTGAGGTAGGCCGTTCCATGCACCACCACCCCTTCTGTGAAAAAGAACTTCCTCACATTCCACCTTAATCTGCCTCTCTCTAATCTCATGCTGTGTCCTCTTGTCCTGCTATTTTTCTTATATTGAAACATGTTAGACTCTTTCACTTTGTTAATGCCCTTAAGATGTTTGAATGTTTCGATCATATCACCTCTCTCCCTCCTTTGCTCTAGGGTATACATATTGAGCTCCATTAATCTGTCCTCATATGTTTTCTGATGCAGTCCCTGCACCATTTTGGTTGCCCTTCTCTGGACTGCCTCCATTTTGTTAATGTCCTTGTGCAGGTGCAGCCTCCAGTACTGCACGCAGTACTCCAGATGGGGCCTAACCAGAGTCTTGTAAAGAGGGATTATTACCTCCTTCATACAACTTGTGATACCCCTATTAATACACCCCAACATTCCTCTAGCCTTACCTAGTGCTTTAGTGGTCTGCTTGGATGATTTCAGGTCATCTGTGATGATGATGATGCCTAAGTCTCTTTCTTCCCTTGTGATTGCCAGCAACTCCCCTCCCAACCTATAGGTGGCTTCAAGATTTCTCTTCCCTATGTGCATGAACTTGCACTTCTTTGCATTAAACCCCAGCTGCCACTCTTCAGACCATTTTGCCTGTTTATCCAGATTTCTTCTCATTCTGCCCACCCCATCTGGATCATCTACTCTGTTGCAGATCTTGGTGTCATCTGCAGACAAACCTTACCCTCCAGTCCATCTGCAATGTCACTGATGAAGATATTGAAGAGGACTGGCCCCAGGACTGATCCTAAAGTACCCCACTTGTCACTTGCATCTCTTCTGACTGTATATCATTTACCACCACTCTCTGTTTTCTGCCCGCCAACCAGTGTGCCACCCAGTTGACCAACTTCTGACCCAGCCCGAACCTACCCAACTTATTAATCAATTTTCCATATGGAACAGTATCGAAAGCTTTGCTGAAGTCAAGGTAGGTGACATCAGCTGCTCCCCTTTGGTCCATTACTCTGGTTACCTAGTCAAAGAAATCTATGAGAGTAGTTTGACGGGACCTTCTTGTTGTAAACCCATGCTGTCTTGAATCCTGTGCTCCTATGGATTCCAGGTGTTTCAATATCCTTTCCTTAAGGAATGCCTCCATAATCTTGCCCACTACTTAGGTAAGACTGACTGATTTGTAGTTCCCTGCCTCCTCCCTGCTAATACTCTTGTAGAGCAGGATCACATGAGCCCTTCTCGTCTTCTGGGTCCTCTCCAGTGCTCAGAGACTCACCAAACAGTTCTGATAATGGCTCTGCTAGTTCTACCCTTAGCTCCTTTAGTACCCTGGGATGTATGCCATCAGGTCCCATTGCCTTGTCCACCCTGAGCTAAGTGAGCTCTTGTAGGACCCTTTCTTTTGTGAAGGGACTAGTGCACACCTCCCTCCTCCCTGTGTCCATGGTGCTGAGCTGTAGGTCCTACCCTACCTTTCCTCAGTAAATACTGAGCAGAAATATCTATAAGTTTTGTAGGAGTCTTTTCCCAGCATACTTTAGGGAGACTTTTATTGTCCATGAACATTACATTTTTCTCCAGTATTTACTTGCTTGTGTAACCCCTCACTCCTGCCTTTTTACTAAAATGACAGGTGGCATGCTGTTGGCGTTGGCAGCAATACCTGGTGGGGACCTGGGTTCAGGGAGGATGAGGTTACCTGGCACAAGGGACCTAGGTTTGGCTACTCTGCACAGGGGCACCCAAGTAAATCCAACTACAGGAAGCAATAACTGTAATGTCCAGAACCAGGATTGGGATTTTTCAGTGTGGCTTTATTCAAAACTAGATGACACATGACAAAGCATTGCATGGTCCCCCAAGGGGCTACGTTCACTGTATATGCAGATAAAGACTAAAGCGGTCCATTTGAGAATGAACTCATTTTTACATTGTCTGGCTCTGGACCCACCAGGCACTCAGCCCAGACTTGCATGCGCTTTGGATACACAGCTCGACTGGCCCGACTTGACTGACGGTCCATTTGAGAATGAACCCAAACTTTAACTTGGAGAGACTCCCATTACACAAGGAGTATATATTCCCAAGCTGTGGCTCCCACACCACATAGAGTCTGCGACTCCTAGAGAGATTTATTTTCTTACTTCCATGAACTCCCATCAAACAAGGAGAATATTTCCCATCCTGTGGCTCCCCACACCACATAGAGTCTGCGACTCCTAGAGAGATTTTCAAGTTGCGACCCACATCTGGGTACCCACCTCATCACTGGCCAGGCGCATGAGGCAAGTAGCAAATCACAGAAGAAATCCGTAGAGGTGGACCTGGTTACTAAAGATGGGGGGTGTTCCCACCTCCAGCTCCCACAGCCCATACCTGGCCATTTTTCTGGACAAACATGAACTTAGAACTGTGAAAATGTAGATCAAACGGTGGATGACCTGAAGCACCCCCTCTACAGCATTACTTGAAATCCATTAAACTTTAGACTTTTTGACTGCTCTATTTATTTGTCCTAGTTGAAATAGTCCTCCCAAATAGCAGTACACATTCCAACTTCCTTTATATTTCCAAATTGATGAAACAATTTGTTTGCCCCTTCAAATGGAGCAAAACACTCACCCATTCGTTGCAGGTACCCCACAGGTGAAGTATTACTTCTTTTACTGTTATACAAGAACAGAACTGAAAACAGGCAGCTGTCTTCCATAGTGGAAATAGGGGATTGCCCTGGAATCCACAGAGGGTCTTTTCTTCCAATCCCCGGAGAGAGAGAGCCTGGAAGTACCTGGACAGCGTCTCCACCACTTTCAAAAGGTAAACAGGATCACACCTCCTTCTCCAACAAAAGGTAAACAGAAACTGCCTTTGAAAACTCCCAAAGTTCTAAACTCACTCCCTGAGCTGCAGATTCCAATGTGGCTTATGCAGCTGCGAGAGTTCTATGGTGATGTCATCTCTCAAGTCTCAGCTGTGACTGAGAACAGAGTGAGACAGTGTGAAACCCATTTAACTGGAGTTTCACAAGCTGCCTTCCCTGCCTACCACTAGGTCTTACTGGGATTCTAGTAACCCCGGGTAACAAGGGGGTTACACTCACCCTTGACCAGGAAAATGACTGTCCCCAGTCATTATGCACCCGGTCCAAGGCCATCCCACCCTATGTGCTACCTGCGGAGGGGGGTGATCAGGCTCCCTCCTACCATGTGCAAGCACAGGCAGGCAACACTAAGGGCCTAGAGGCCTATAGCTGACATGTCAGCCTCTACACTATCCACTTACTATGGACACCTAGTGGCTCTGGTAGAACCATCCAGAGCATAGCCCTGATAGATCAGCACTGCGGCCCCTACTGCAGGTCAGGGCCACAGCCTGTCCATCCCCCCTAACCCTCTAGGGAAAACCTATCTGCCTCTAACATAACATTCCAAACAAAAACAAAACCCGGGGACCTCCCCGACCTTGGGCAACCTGCAACTACTAAACAGCACTTTAAATTCTAACACAATAAAGCACTGACGAGGAACTCCGATGAGCCCCTCCTCCTCTTCTTGTCTTCTCTTCTGTCTTCCCAGGAACACCTGTAAGAAAAGACAAAAACAAAACAAACTCCTAATCTACATACACAGTCTACCTAAACAACAACAACAACAACCCCTACCATACAGAAAAAAACACTGAACAATCCCAAAAAAGAATTTTTTTTTTAGAAAAATAAAAAGGTAGAAAAAACAGTATTTACATTAGAGTACAAAAATGACATTGGTTACAATACACATTTGGGGGGGATGGAGGGCCCTAAAGGTCCCAACTAGTGACCACAAGACCCAAAGGCTAGTCCAATAAATAGTCTCTCCTGGCTGGAGCCTGTGAAGCACAGTTCTAGAGGCCAAAATCCCAAAGGGAGAGTCTTTATGGGCAGTTCACATTTTGAAGTCTGTAGTGTGGGGTGTGTACTGCAATGTCATAAAGATAGAAAAAAGTTTTTTCTGACTTACCAGCCTCTTGAAGTATAAGACTAGGCACCGACCTGCACCAGGCCGAAGACTCTCCCTGGCAGCATTTCTTCTGATACAGCTGGGCGTAGCATCTTCCAGGAACACAGGAGGGCACATCTGGAAACAGCTGGGATGATGTCATCTCTGGAGAAGGAACCTTAGAACAGGAGCAAAAAGAAAACAGCTGGTCAAACGTCATCCGATTACCAGGTGATGAACAGGAAACAGCTGGGCTGGTGTCCTCTCTGGATCTGAAGTCATCTGGTGGGCCAGTAGATGGTTGCTGAACAAGACAGTACACTGTAGACTGAAGAATGTGGAGCACCTGAGTCCTTGGTTATTCATATTGGAGGATCAATAAGGGCACTTCACAGTCTAGATGTGGCAGTATTGACTACCACTGCTCGGCTCTCCATTTTGTAGGCACATGCTTAATTACTGGGAGGTCCTTGCACTGAGGCCAATAATACCGGGGGTCAGGGGCTTGAATTATTACCCCGTCTGGGTGAACAGAATTCACACAGTGGGAGACTTCACGTCCCTCTCCATCCACTATTCTCACTCTGTCCATAAACAGTGTCCTGCCTCTCTTCCACTGTGTATACTTTTTGTGAAACAGTCTATTTTTTACATGCTGGTTGGCCCCAGGATGCACATGTTTCATTGCTTCATCCCAGATCCAGGATTTCCTGCAGTCCTCAATCTCCTCCCAGACTCTCCGAGGAAAGGTAGGAAAGGTCATACCATAGATTTCATTGGCCTTTCTACAAACCAGTCTCTCCTCTTTACTTGCTTTGGTCAATCTGAGACCGCTGGCCTGGCTTGGGGGTGGCCAGTCCTGGTTCTGCCAGCTTTGCATCCTCAACGAAATTAAAAACGGATCCCTGACTTCTTCTTCTTGTAAACCCAGGGCAGTGGCATCACCACCTTCTTTAACACATTCCTCCGAGGCAAGATCTTGAGGCTGTGTACCCGTTCCTTTCTCACAAGGCCACATAGGTTCCCCCTCATCTTCCTCTGCACTGAGGATCTGAGCCCAGGAGTGAGCAGTCGTTCTCACCCCCTGAGACTATCCATTCATCACTAGGAGTGGAGGTCGACACCTCCCATTCAAAGGCCTCCCGCATCTCATCTTCACCTTCGAGACTTAGGCTAGGCCCCCCCCACCCAGGGGTCTATTGATGCTTTACCCGAACTTTCTTTCTGAGATCCAGCATCCAAAACTTCAATTTCAGATTCAGTCTCTAATTCTGCACCTCTAACTTTGTGCCACACTCCCCGAGACCTTCCTCCACAGGCTCCGCCTGTGCTGTGTGCTGCCAACTGCAGATTCTTGAATTTTGTCCATATGGGAGCCAAATGAATTGGAGGCACTTTATACAAGCCATATTTTGTAGACATCCAGCACAGTGAGGAATCATGAAGACATCCTTCCAGCACTCAAGCACATCTGGCATACATGCACTGGATAATTAGGAATTGCCACATCAGGAGAATTGCCCTCCATAGCACCACTTTTCAATATCTCTCAGTCTATTTACTGCTGCTGTTACTGCAACCTGGGCATGACCCGGAACGAGCTGGTCCTGAGGCCATAACTGCAGAAAAACAAACAAAATTCACTGTAACTGAAAGTCCCACTTTAAATGAACACACTCTGTAGCTTTAAAATGGCTCCTCTGCTGCTGTGTTTACTTTACTACCCCACCCTGTAATGGCGGCGGCAGCACTCCTGTGCATCAACATTTAGACTCTGGGTCAAGCCACTGCGCACCCAATTTACATCAGCTACTGATAACTTTTACTCAAACTGCACAACTTGCTCTAATCTGGCTGTTCACACATTTACAGGATTTTCCTTGGACTTTTCACATGCTGGCAACATTCATTTAATTACAGTCCCTTAAAAACTTCAGGTTTCAGCACAGGATTGCCTGCTTCTATTAGTGTTGCACTTTTTTACAACCCCCAGTCTCTCTCTGGCTGCAAACTTTAAACTGAGGCTACTTTCATTGCTATGCACACATTCAATGGCTTTACAGACTTGCACTTGCCAGCAGGACATCACACAAACGCTACTTGCAAAGCGACTATACAGCTGCTAACAAATTTTATATGGCATTACTGAAAAATCACTGATTGAGCAGTTTTAATTGTTTACTCACTGTTATTTGTAGCAACTTGCTGCGATGGGGTAAAACGGCCTACAGCCAGATTTTGGAAGGCCTCAGAATGCAAAGGCAGGCAGTCTCCGCGATCGTCGTTTTAACCACAAAATTCACTGATCCCACGATCGATTTGCGGGTTGAGCCCGATTTTAAACTTAAAAGTCACTTTTTGAACTATTTCACAGCGCTTTGAATCCTTGCGATGCTCCTCCACTGCCAGTACACGCACTACTCTCTGTCTCCCTCTCGAATGCTGAAGCAGTCACGAAGAGCTGGCTGAGGGGCAGGACTAATGGCAAACTGACCAACCACACGACGCCATGCAAATGAGCCTCTTCTTCCTCACGAGGGCTCCTCTCCTCACGGCGATCGTCGAGCAGGCAAATTTAAACTGTAAAATGCACTTTTTTATTTTCAACTGACTCCACGGCGGGAGCCCATTTCAACCATGTAACATTGCCATTACTCTGCAGTCTCTAACTTTGCACAGAAAGCATTTCCAACGTCCAGGGCATATTTTCTCTGTTGCTTCCCCTAGTTTTCCACACTTTCCTTCACAGAAATTCATTTTAAAACTGACAAAAACTCTGTAAACATTTTTGATGCAGGACAAGGGCACACTCTTTCGCTTTACAGCTCCTTGGTAAACAGTTGGCATTTTTTAAACAGCAGCACAAGATTCACAGCACACAGCAACACACTAGGGAAATTGCTTCAACTTTTTTGGGCTACCGACTGCCAGATAGCCAAAATGCTAGCCCACTTGCCCAAGCACCTTCCTTCCGAACAAATCCCAGTGGTGCCTCCATTCTTGTAACCCCTCACCCTGCCTTTTACTAAAATGACAGGTGGCATGCTGTTAGCGTTGGCAATACCTGGTGGGGACCTGGGTTTGGGGAGGATGAGGTTACCCGGCACAAGGGACCTAGGTTTGGCTACTCTGCACAGGGGCACCCAAGTAAATCCAACTACAGGAAGCAATAACTGTAATGTCCAGAACCAGGATTGGGATTTTTCAGTGTGGCTTTATTCAAAACTAGATGACACATGACAAAGCATTGCATGGTCCCCCAAGGGGTTGCGTTCACTGTATATGCAGATAGAGACTAAAGGCGGTCCATTTGAGAATGAACACATTTTTACATTGTCTGGCTCTGGACCCACCAGGCACTCAGCCCGGACTTGCATGCACTTTGGATACACAGCCCGACTGGCCCGGCTCCCCTGCTGGCCACTTGACTGATGGTCCATTTGAGAATGAACCCAAACTTTAACTTGGAGAGACTCCCATCACACAAGGAGTATATTTTCCCAAGCTGTGGCTCCCCACACCACATAGAGTCTGCGACTCCTAGAGAGATTTGTTTTCTTACTTCCATGAACTCCCATCAAACAAGGAGAAAATTTCCCATCCTGTGGCTCCCCACACCACATAGAGTCTGCAGCTCCTAGAGAGATTTTCAAGTTGCGACCCACATCTGGGTACCCACCTCATCACTGGCCAGGGTCATGAGGCAAGTAGCAAATCACAGAAGAAATCCGTAGAGGTGGACCTGGTTACTAAAGTTGGGGGGTGTTCCCACCTCCAGCTCGCACAGCCCATACCCGGCCATTTCTCTGGACAAACATAAACTTAGAACTGTGAAAATGTAGATCAAACGGTGGATGACCTGAAGCACCCCCTCTACAGCATTACTTGAAATCCATTAAACTTTAGACTTTTTGACTGCTCTATTTGTTTGTCCCAGTTGAAATAGTCCTCCCAAATAGCAGTCCAGATTCCAACTTCCTTTATATTTCCAAACTGATGAAACAATTGGTTTGCCCTTCAAATGGAGCAAAACACTCACCCATTCGTTGCAGGTGCCCCACAGGTGAAGTATTACTTCTTTTACTGTTATACAAGAACAGAACTGAAAACAGGCAGCTTTCTTCCATAATGGAAATAGGGGATTGCCCTGGAATCCACAGAGCGACTCTCTTTTCTTCCATCTCCCCCACCTCGGAGGAGGGGCACGAGACCCAGACAGCGTCTCCACCACTTTCAAAAAGGTAAACAGGATCACACCTCCTTCTCCAACAAAAGGTAAACAGAAACTGCCTTTAAAACTCCCAAAGTTCTAAACTCACCCCTGAGCTGCAGATTCCAATGTGGCTATGCAGCTGCGAGAGTTCTATGGTGATGTCATCTCTCAAGTCTCAGCTGTGACTGAGAACAGAGTGAGACAGTGTGAAACCCATTTAACTGGAGTTTCACAAGCTGCCTTCCCTGCCTACCACTAGGTCTTACTGGGATTCTAGTAACCCTGGGTAACAAGGGGGTTACACTTGCACATCAGTTCTATAGTCTAAACTGTTTATAAACGGAAGAGTTCTGCAGTGTTTAGAAATAAACAATTCTGATTGGTTAACAATGCATTTCTGATTTATAATAACCCATTATTGCTGCTGTGGATGTTGCTGGTTGTAACTGATTATGTTTTGCAGGGCCTTCCTGGGGTGAAAGGGGAGAAAGGAGAGAAGGTGAGCTGCGTTCTACGCCCCTGATTTTCTTAATTTGAAATTTCTGTCCAGGAGAAGCGTGCTGTGCTATGAGCAGCTCATTTCCAGGTGTGTCGGGGGGAGTAAGTGGGGGAAGAACAGCATATAGTTTGCGGATGTATTAGTGATCGGGTTGGTCAGTTTGGTGGCCTGCGCTGGACAGAAGCTGACCTGTTCCTACTTGGAACCCAGAGAATATGAGCTTGGAGTCAACAGCAATGTTGAGAAGTGACACATCCAATACTGTTTAATTTCCTATCACAGTGCAACCTGCAATATCTTTTAAAGGCACCGTCAGCATCGAAGGAATTGGTCATTAGGAGCTGGTAGCACCAAGGGTAGCAGATGAAGAAGTTATTCATTTTAAAAGTAGTCAGTTCTCACTTTTCGTTTCTGAAGTCCTTCCTTTCTTTTGCTCATTAGAAGATTTTCTACCTGGCAGCAGGTGATTGGCTCCTCTTGTTCAGTTGTGATGTCACAGACAGTGAGGTCATAATGCTGATGAGGTATGAGGAGGAATAGAACCAGCTATGTCAGCTCCACACAGATTATGGTTCCACATATCATGCCTAATTTGCAGCTAAGGTTATAAAATGGAGAGGGGATTGATGGTCACAAGGAAGTAAAGAGAACTTGGGGTCATTATATCTGATGACTTCATTGTGGTGGGGCAGTGCAACAAGGCAGTAGGCAGGGTCGGCAGGATGTGAGGGTGCATAGGAAAGGGAATCAGCAGCAGAAGAGAAGAGAAGTGGTGTTGTCACTGTATCAGTTAGCAATATGCCCAACAGGGTGTGTGTGTGGATGCTGAAGTCACTGTCAGGTGGTTGGGCACAAGGCAGCAGGGCCTAGTGCGCCCAATATCTGAGGCGTGATGCTATCCCAAATGACACACACCCTGGAGGGCATTATTGCTATTATACAATGGCTCATTGTTATTCAGAATAAAAAAAATCATTTTAAAGATGTTTTTGTGTGGAAAAGTATTTTGGTTTTTTAAGAGAACATGAAACAATCCAGCATATTGATATCCAGCAGATTGATATCAAGCAGATGGTCATCTGCAGGTTAACAGTGAGGAAGAGACTAGACCCTTGATGTTGTGCTGGGATAACATCATTGGTCCAGTCCAAGACTGACCAATCAGAGTCCAGGATTTTTTCTTGCCATTGTATAATTGCTGGTAAGACCCCATCTTAAGGACTGTGTCCAGTTCTAAAGACCACATCTCAGGAAGGACAGAGACAGGGTGGATGTGGTCCAGAAGTGGGCAACTAAAATGGTGCATAGACTGCTTCAAAAGCCCTATGAGGAGAGACTGAGGATCTCAGTATGTACACCGAGGGAGGGGGTGACATGATAGAGACCTACAAGTACCTCCACGAGAGGTAAGCAAGGTACAGGAAAGGAGTATTTTTCAGAAGAAAGGGCACAAGGACAAGAAGGTATGCAGTGAAGCTGGAGTGGGGGGGTTAGGAGGCATGTACAGAAGTACTTCCTTGCTGACAGAGTGGGGGACACCTGGAATAGTCAAACCAGCAGAGGTGGTGGGAGTGAAAACAATGGTCAGCTGCAAGCATACATGAGATAGGCACAAAGGAATCTTAGCTGGAAAGCAGGGGGGAAGTAGCGGGAGATCAGGTAGGTGCTGCAGTGGCGGTATAGGCAGGGACAAACTGGGCAGACTGGGTGGGCCAAGCGGTCCTTATCTGCTAATTCTATGTTTCTATGCCTAGTGCTGTGAAGTATGAAATATTGTACAAGCCAAAGCAAAAAGAAAAAGTATCTCAGTTATAAAAAGTGATAATTGCCAACTTTTAAAAATACATATTCATTTCAGGGTTTTCTTAACATAGATGTTGCAGTGTACAAAAAACGCAGTCAGGAAAATGGAAATAGTCATAATGTTATGATGTCCTAAATAGGGTTGTTTTTTTGTTTTGTTTTTTGTTACTGTACTCTTGTTTTGATTTCCAGGGTGAACCTCAGTCCATCGCTGCAATTTACCAGATTGTCAGTCAAGCCTGCGAGCAGCTGGTTCAGAGTGAGTACATTTACACTGCCGTTTTTGCCTACCACTTTGAGTGAGGGGTCATTATGTGACATTACTGACACTGTTATCTCTAGTGCCCCCTACTGGGAAAAGTAGGTGCTGGGGTAGATGCGAGATCCTAGAGGCAGAGTTGCGGCTGCTGTCTGTACAGGGGTGGGACACAGACCTTCAGCCCAGGGAGAGAAGTTGGATAAGGCACTTTGGGAGGACATAATCAGGATGGCAGGTAAGGAGGATATGCTGCTAGCTGGTGACTTCAATCTGCCAAATGTGGATTGGAGCCTACAGCTGCAGCTTCAGCAAGGAGCAGGGTCATCCTTGGCTCCCTACAAAGGACATTGCTCAGACAGAGGGAACACAGGTGATCACACACTCATGAAGCGTGCGGGTGCTAGGCCAGCAACCAGCAATGTACTAAAACCCCTGCAAAAAAGCAACACTCATAAAAGTCAGGGTAACAAGAGTAACTTACAAATCAGGCCATCCAGTGTATGAGATGGAACCGTACAGCAGTACTAACCCCAGTGCTTCGACCAAAGGCAGCATGGATTCATGGGGAGGAGATCATACCAGATGAATCTGACTGAGTTCTTTGACTGGGTGACCAGGGAAATAGACCAGGGGAAGTCAGTGGACATGGTCTATCTGGACTATAGCAAGGCCTTCAACACCGTGCTGCACAGGAGACTGATAAGAAATTGAGCAGCACAGAGTGAGATCAAAGTGAGAATTGGATTAGAAACTGGTTAACAGATAGGTGACAGAGGGCGGTAGTTAATGGCACTCGCTCTAATGATGGGAGCATGACCAGTGGGGTGCCACAGGACTTAGTACTGGGACCAGATCTTCTTAAATGTCTTCATAAGTGACATTGCAGATGAAATGGAAGGGAAGATATGCCTTTTTATAGACAATACGAACATTTATAGTAGGGTGGACAAAGAGGAAGGGGTTGAAAGAATGTGCAGGGATCTTGGGAAGCCTGAGGAGTGGTCAAGAGCATGGCAGTTGGAGTTCAATGCCAAAGTGCAAATCATGCACCTAGGGCACAGGAACTCAAGAAATGAGCATAGAATAGAGGGGTACTGTTAGTCATGAAGCAGGAAAGGAAACCTTGGTTACAATATCTGATAACCTGAAAGTGGCAGGGCAGTGTAATAAGTCAGTGGGTAGGGCCACTGGGATGCTGGGATGCACAGAGAGAGGTATCTCCAGCAGGGGAAGGGAGATGGTGTTGCCACTATATCACTCGCTAATGAGAACCCACATGGTGTACAGTGTCCAGCTCTGGAGGCTGCACCTCAGAAAGGATGTAGTCAGGGTGAAGGCAGTCCAGCGGAGGGCAACTAAGATGTGCAGGGGTTGCACCAATAGTCCTATGAGGACAGACTGAGGGATCTCTCTTTTTTTGTTTTTTTTATAATATTTTTCTTCCTCTGATGCTGGCCATCTTCTGGAGGGAGCCCCCAACCCCGTCCCCCAGCGTCTACCATCTGGCACTGGCCCACACTCCAGGGCTTACCGACGGGGTTCCCCAGCCCCTACCGGAGACTGGATCCAAGTGTGGCCAGCACCATGGCTAGCCAGGAGCGGAGCCTATGAGGTGCCCTCCATCATTCACTGCGGCATCTGTCTTTTTTCCTGGTTTTTCACCCTAGGAGATGAGGCGTGCAATGATGCTGGCAGAGAGAGCGTGCATGCATCCACATGTGCTCTCTCCAAGCATCTGCCCCATCTCCTCCCTTTACAACAGCAATGGCGCACTGTCCCCCATCCTCCGCTAGGGAGCAGGCAAGTGCTGAATACTGGCAACCTACCCTCCCTAGAGAAGGAGAGCAGTCAATCGGATGCTCGAACCCTCTCCTCCCCTGCCAACCCCCGGCGGCCCGTGCTCATTCCCAAACACGAGGTCACCAGTGTAGCGTGAGGTAAGGCATCCAGTGCTTCAGCCCCCAGTGCCACCGGGCCAGCTAGAGACTGAGGGATCTCAATATGTGCACTCTGGAAGATAGGAGAGCAAGAGGGGGCATGATCGAGACCTAAAGTACCTCCACACAGGTGACCAGGGCACAGAAGGGTAATCTCTTTCAAAAGAGCACCAGAACCAGAGGGAATGTGATGAAGCTGGGAAGGGGGAGTTTAGGAGGTGTGAGGAAGAAAGAGTGGTGGATGCCTGGAACAGGCTGCCAGCAGAAATGATGGAGGTGAAAACAGCAGAGGGCTTCAAGTATGTGTGGGACAGATGTAAGGAAATATTAGGAAATGGGCAGGGAGGAGGGAGGGTCACCAGAGACCAGTCAGAGTCTGTGAAGCCAGACTAGGCAAGGACCATCTGGGCAGACTGGGTAGGCCAAGCGGTATTTTTCCTGCCAACAAATTCTATGTTTCTATGTTTCAATGGGTTTCAAAACCACAGTCTACAGAGAGTTAGGGACTCCTGCTGGAGGGGGTTGTGGCTAGAATACATCTGTCTGCTGTGCTTCAACATTGACATAGAATGAGCCACCCCCCCAGTCACGTACCATCCACTCTTACAGTCAGGTGACTATATGAACTTAATGATTGAGAATGCAGCACTGTCGACTAGGGAGGGGGAACACTGTAATAACCTGGCTCTGAACTACTGTTATTATTCCCATCATGCACTGGGATCAGGGCCCTACCGGATAATACTGCTATTCTGGGGAACTCTGCATGTGTATGTGTATATGTTGTTGTGTGGATACAGGCGTATGCCAAGTAAGGCTTGGTCAGCATATTTCTTTTTTTTTTAAATGTGTATATGGCAGCACTGAAGGGGTGGAGGCTGCATCATTTCCATGGTTCAGTAGTTCTATGTTTGCCACTTCAACTGGTTTCACACCAGTCAAACCAAAAAAAAAGTTTGTGATATTTTCCCAGTAGAGTCCCAGTGATTCCCCAGTAGAACTGAACTTGCAACTTTACTACAGTGCCTGCTGCTTGAAGAGACTGGTCTGGGACTCCAGTCATGACTCAGACTGGCAGACACCTGAGCTGGAGAGCGGTGAGCTCCTTCCTTTCCATTCTCCTATATGCTTGCTCTGTAGTGACTCCCACTGGGAGATGCTGGGATTGGACTCGAAGAAACTGGGACTGGAGTAGCTGTGAGCTCTTACTCATCCAGTGCTCTTACATGCTTGCATGCAGTGACTCCTACTGGGAGATGCTGGGACTGGACTCAAAGTAACTAGGATTGGAGTAGCTGTGAGCTCCTATTCATCCAGTGCCTTGCCTGCAGTAACTCCTGCTGTCAGGGGCTGGAACTGGAATAACTGTGAACTCCTTCCACATCCACATTCAGTGCTTTAGTGACAATTGCTGGAAGAGACCAAAACTAGATTCACTGAGCACAGTTAGACGCATAGAACAAGGCTTATCAGTGTGGGGTTGCCTACCTGCACTGTACCTGGTCCTATGGGTAAACAGGGCTTACATTTTTTTGTTTATAATTTATTTACCCAGACTAGCCCAGCTAAGTTGCAACATCTCATTTCGAGAGTGGTCATGATTCTACCCATTTCCACAGCTGAGTGGACTACAGCAGGGCAGGGTGGGTGGGAAGAAAGGGAGGAGGTGGCGCTGTATATAAGGGAGGGTATAAAAGGACAGAGGTACAGGCATCCAGTGAGGAGTGGAGGGTTGGTGATATTATCACCCTGGAGATGGGAGATGGAGCCACTTTTCGCACTGGTGTGATCTATGAACCTTCAGCACAGTGGGGTAATTTAGATAGGGCACAAGTGGAAGGCACTGGCACGATGGCAGAAAAAGATGAGGTGCTGCTAGTGGGGGACTTAAATCTGCCAGATGTAGATTGGAGCCCTCTGACTGCAGTTTCAGCTAGAAGCAGGGACACCCTGGACTCCTGCAGGGGCATTTCTCAGGCAACTGGTCAGGAGCCGACTCGTGATGGGGCAATACTGGACCTGATGCTCACTAATGGGGACAGTATTACAGACATCAGGTGGGAGCCCACCTGGGGACCAGTGATCACCATACAGCGTGGTTCAGTATCAGGAGAGTAGCAGAACCGAACCACACAAGGAAGAAGGTCTGGGTCTACAGGAGGCAAATTTGAAAAAATGGATGAATGCCTCAGGGATGACTTAGTGGAGAGGATGACCTGGTTGGCGTAAAGGAACAGTGGGCAAAGTTAATGGAGGGCACAGTGAAGGCAACAAATCTCATGCAAAAGAAATTAATAAAATCAGGACGAGAAGAGACCATTATGGTTCTTAAAAGAAGTGGCTGAAATGCTGAAGTCTAAAAGGTAGCATTCAGGAGGTATAAACAGATGCAGAGGGAACAGTAAAGAAAGGCGTATTGGGAGAAACAGATCGAGACAAGGAAAGTATTGAGGAGACAAAGGCACAAACTGAGGAAAGACTAGCTCAGGTTTTTAGGTACATAAGTGAAGAAAAGACCAAAGGAGGGACGGCACAGTTGAAAAGGGCAGAGAGAACTCTGGAGGAAGAGTACGACATCCTGAACAATTACTTTGTTCAGTGTTCATAGAGGAAGGGAGGAGCCACATAAAAGTGACAGGAGCACTGGAAGGAGGAAGGGAGGTAGACTCCAGTCCTTTTTCAGAGGAGAGAGTCCTAAAGTGACTCACGGATCTGAAAGTAGACAACGCTATGAGGCCAGACATGGCACACCCAAGGGTATTGAGGGAGCTCAGGGAGGTACTGACTGCACCTCTGACAGTCCCATTTAACAGCTCACTAGAATCAGAACTGGTTTCAGGGGACTGGAGGAGGAGGGCAGATGTAGTCCTGCTTCACAAAAGCAGCAGCAGAGAGCAGGTCGGCAACTATAGACCAGTCAGTCTGACATTGGTGGTGGTAAAGTTAATGAGACACTGCTGAAGGAAAGGATTCGGAGTATCTTGAATCCAGCAGGTTACAAGACCCGACATGGCACAAATTCAAGGGAGGTCATGTCAAATACATCTGATAGGTTTCTTTGACTGGGTGATCAGGGAAATAGAGCAGGGTGGGCAGTGAACATAGCCTACCTAGATTTAGGCTTTGACACCATTCCAAATAGGAGATGTATAAGGAAACTGGGCAGGTTAGGGGTGGGTCCTAAGGTGTTAAACTGGGTAAGAAATTGGTTAAGGCATAGGTGACAGAGGGTGGTGGTAAGCAGAGTTCACTCTGGAGAAGGGAAAGTGAGTAGTGGGTTGCTTTAGGGCTCAGTACTGGGATCGTCTTTATAAGTGACATTGCAGATGAGTTGGAAGGGAAGATCTGCTTCATTGTGGATGACACAAAAATCTTCAATAGGGTGGACGTTACTGGGCAAGGATGTGCAGTGACCTGAGAAAACTCAGGAGAGGTCAAGGCATGGCAGCCTGGGTTCAGTACAAAAATTGCAAAATCATACACTTAGGGCACAGAAACTCAGAGGAGAAGTACAAATGGAAGAGGAGGAATTGACAGTCATCAAACAGGAACGGAACTGGGGGTAATCATTCTGATGATCTAACGGTGGCCAGGCAGTGCAACAAGGCATTTGGTAGGGCGAGTGGGATGTTGGGGTGCATAGGGAGGGGCATCACCAACAGAAGGAGAGAGGCAGTGTTACCCCTGTTTAGATCGCTGATGAGACCCCTGCTGGAGTACTGTGTCCAGTTCTGGAGATCACGTCTCCAGAAGGATAGAGACTGAGTGGAGGTGGAGGCTGTCCAGAGGAGGGCAATGAATGTTGGTGCAGGGTCTGCATCAGAAACCCTATGAGGAGTGACTATAGGATCTGAAAATGTACACCCAGGAAGAGGGAGGAAAGGGAGATATGATAGTGGCCTATAAATACCTCATGGGGTCTATAAGGTACAGGAGAGCTCTGCCATCAAATTCTGTTTGTATGAGCACTGTGAGGTTAAGTGACTTGCCCAAGGTCGCACAATAAGTATTTGGCACCACTTAGGTTTGAACCTGTGATCTCCCAGTTCCCATATCAGTGCTCTAACCACACGACCGCATTGGCTATTAACATCTTATCGCTGATGTCAGTTCATCATTTTCACCTTAAACTACATGTAATGGGCCTGATCTATGGATTAGTAAGGATATCAGTCTCTGTCATCAGCAATTTCTCACTTATTCCCATGGTTAAATACATCACTCAGACTAAGTCTGAGTTTTTTCCTGATGAAAATATAAGTCTTTTAAATGGGAAGTTGTCAGGATTTGGGACCATAATTTGGTTCTTTCTGGCAGGGTCCAGAATTCGATAGGGAGAAAAAAATGCTGCCTGCTTACTTTCAGTGGAAGGTTAAAAAAAGAGGTGAACCATTTGTTACTTCATTTTGATGTGTTTTTTATTTATTTTGTAACATATCAAAATTTGAACTGCACATCATGTTCCTGTCCCAATCTCACTCCAAGAGCATAAGTCATGCAGAGTTTCGCAGATTTTGGTGAGCTTTACTCCTGTGGTAAGCAACGCCAACAAGCTATATTATTTTAAAAGTAAACTTCCTCCTCTTCTCACTCTTAAACTTCCATGGAGGTTAGAAAACATGTGATGGGGTTTTAGAACAATTAAGTAATACCACTGAAATAGCGGGGGAGCAGTACCTATCGGCTAATCACCTTCGTCTGCTCTTTACCCGCCATAGTTGCATAATTCGTAGTGGCACCGCACGTAAAAGGGGTAGCATGGTTTAGCAGTAACAGCAGGGATTCTTAACCTGTGAGGACCCCTCATCCTTACCAGACATGCCTCAGAAACCCAGACTGTGACGAGACTTCCCGAGAACCCCTATCCCGAAGCGGTGTTACATTTTTAGCAGTTTTTAGTTTATTTAATAATAATTAGAAATAGAAATGTTGTAAATTTATAACATTTATAAATCTTAATAAGTTTGTCTTTTGTGTGTGCCTTACCTGTCAGGAACTCCAAGTGAGGCCTCAGGGACCTGGGGGGCAAGGATCCCAGGTTGAGAAACAGTGAGTCAGAGTATAGACTTGGGAACCAGGATGCCCAGTTCCCACCACAACCAGCCGCATGCTGCATGACCCTCCCTGAGCAGGTCACTTAGTCTCTCAGTGCTTTTAGTCCTTCCCAGCTGTGCAAACTGGTAAACAAACAGAACCCCACTGAAACTGACATATCTCAGCAGCAGTATCCCCGGCAAATAAAGTAAAAATAATCCACATAAAAAGTGATTTTATTCAATATGGATTCTGCAGGAAAAGACTTGAATAAGTCAAGAGTGTGCTTCATATGACTCTTCTCTTGCTTTCCTCTAGCTCATGTCTTAAAGATCGATTCATTCATCCATGACAGAGAGAGAGAGCCACTTCCTGTGCGTTTGGTTGAAGGGCAGCCAGGTGAACCTGGAATGCCTGGTCCAACTGGCAAGCCGGGACCCAGAGGGGCCCCAGGGATTCCTGGGACCCCAGGAGAACCTGGCAAAGCAGGCTTCCCGGGGGAGGCAGGTAAGTAGCTCGTCAGTTACACTGTGCACATCACAGACTCAACTCTTCTAGTGGTCAAAAATTAAAAACTGTAGGTCACCGGTGTGGTCACTCCCTCGCCTTTCACCAGCACTAAATTCATCATTGTGTGAGGAAGCTTGGAAAATGCCTTGCCCCTTAGTGAACCTGACCCTAAAGATAAACAGAGGGCTTCAGTCTCCAGTGCTGCAGGTCCCTCTCCTTTCACCAACACTAAATTCATCGCTGCATGACAAAGGAAACACTCACTTCACCTCAGTGTTCCTGGCCTAGTAGATAGAGGACTTCAGTCTCCAGCGCTGTCAGTCCCTCTTGTTTTACAGCATTAGATTCATCGCTGCGTGAGGAAGCTTGCACTCTATCTGCCCCGCAGTGCACCTGACCCTGTAGATAAACACAGGCATCTGTCTCTGGTATTGTCAGTCCCTCATCTTGCACCAGCAGTAAATATGTCACAGTGTGGGGGAGCCGGCACTATACCTGACCTCATGGATAATCATAGGGTTTCAGTCTCCAGTACTGTCGGCACTAACCTTTCCTCAGCAGTAAATTCATCACAGTGTGGAAAGCCTATACTGTCCCTACCCCACAATGTACCTGGTTCCATGGATAATCAGAGGGCTTCACTCTCGAGTGCTGTCAGTCTGTCACCTTTCTTCAGCTGCACTACACACACCAACATGAAGAAGCCTGCATTGCTGACTGTGGCCGGTGAGGAACATCCATCTCCAGGACTATCTTACCTTTTGCCACACAAATTTGTTGCAGTGGCCGACATACTCCCTCAAACATCTGTGTATACTGTACCCTATATATCCATCCCCCTTCATTTTGCAGAACACTGTCCTCATGGTCCCTGTCAGCCTTTTTCCATATTATGCTCCTATCTCAAAACAGTGCCAGTCTATATCATATTATCCCTGTTGTATATACCTAGTTGTGTATTTTAGCATAGTACTTTACTGCATCACTTCATTTATGTAATTAATAAGTAATAAGGATTTTAATGCACACCTCAAGGGTGCAGTAGACATGAGGCCAAAGGCCGAGTGTCCTTATGCCCTTTAAAATACATTAAAATCCTATGATGGATACAGGCTTATTACACTTAATAAATGGCTCTAAGTAGTGTGGTTTTGTTTTGCATGTGTGTATGTGTGTGGAGGAAAATTAGATTGAGCACCTGGCTGCATTTATAGAGATTTAATGCAAGGTCAGGTGACTTCTCTCGACCAATGAAATTTCTAGATTTTTTCCTTGCCATTTTAAAAGCATGTTTAACAGGTTTGAACTCAAAGTATTGCATTCACATCTTTGCTTACTTTGTGTCATCTTTATCTTACTGTAACCTCCTGGGTCATACCTGAAAACAGACGATTGTTTTGTCTAGTTTACTTAATAAATAAATTTATTAATTAATCTAGGGCATAGGCTAAATAATTTGAGTGTCCATTCTCTTCATAGATTCTGCACTCTGTCAATACTTTAATTTGTACTGCTTTGAGGCATGTCTGTTGCTGTTTGCATAATGAACTATTTGCTCAGTACCTGCACTGCAACCTGTATAGTGCACTGAATGTGTGTGAAATGGCACTACATTATAGAAATACAGTTTACCTTTACTTTGCACATTGTTCAAGTGGAAACTGCTGCATGATTACATAATCCGGACTCGACCTCAGTTTACATCTTCTTTTCTTGCCTGCTGTCTGGTCCCTTGTCATTTCCTTGCTCCCTCCTGTGAATATTGACACTACAAAGGGCAGAGTCAGTGATGATTAATAAATGATAGCTACATTTGCAGGGTTTGCGTGGAGGTCAGGAGGCCTCTCATTTTTCTGACCTTGGTGGGTCTGCTAGGTAGATGTTGAGTACATTTATTTCCACTTGAAAACCTGTTTTCCTCGGAGATCTATTTTGTTAGGAAAATTTGGGATTTCCTAATAAGTTTTAGATTTTGCCTTGTGTTTTTTTTTTTTTCTTCAGGTAAATGAAAGCTTTTCTAAATTACTTTGTATTTTGATTGATTATAAAATATAACTCAAAAACTTTGTTCATGGTAAAATAGACAGCATACACGGGCATTCAGTACTGTACTACAAAGTAAAATGTGTACTGATAAGTTATCTACTAACTGATCTGCATAACTTTTCTGTCTGCAAATCTTTCTTTTTCTGTGTTTCTATCTGTATTTTGTTTTCATTCTTATTTGAGGCTTTAGGTCTGCTCACCTTAATTTCTTTCATGCAATGCTCTATCAATTGACATTATCCAAAGGTCCCTTGGGCTTCCCTGCTTCTGCCTATTCTTTCTGCTCATTAGCGAAGTGGTATTCTGGGCCTCCCTTTGCTTTGTCTGCTTCTGGCTCATGTGGCCCGAACCTTGTTTTTTTTGTGTTTTTTTTTTGAGGGGGGGGTGTTGCTTTGTGGCTGCTGATTATAAGTTATAGGCTCAGTGCCACACAATCGCCTGGTAAAAAAGTTGGAAGACCTAGGCATTGGGTAAAGAAAATCCTAGGATGGATCACTGGCTCAACTGGGTCAAACTCAACACCTCTCAGGAAGAAAGGCGCATAAGGATCATCATACGTGGCATCTTTAAACATTCAAGTCAATGCAACAAAGTTTACGGCAAGGTAAGTAGAATGCTGGGGCTCATAGGGAGAGGATTCGACAGCAGGAGCAGGGAGGTGATCCTCCCACTATACAGGTCCCTGGTGAGATCCCACCTGGAGTATTGCATCCAGTTTTGGAATCTGCACCTTAAAAAGGACAGGGATAGGCTAGAGACTGTGCAGAGAAGAGCAACCAAGATGATGCAGGTCCTCCGAAATTTCGGAATTACAATCCTTTGAGTTGAAGACTCCTCTGCAAAGGCTCCACGTCAATACAAAACAGAAACATTACTTACAGACAATTTGTACATAGCTAACTAAGCAGAAACATTACATTTAAGACACATTCTACATGGTTTCACTGTACAGGATAATTTACATTGCTTGGTTAGCATCTTTCTAGGGTTGTTAAAGGACCCTGGGTCATCGAGGTGAAGTGAGACAGGTTACCAATTCAGAAGGCATTTACCAAGCCTTGAGTTTGTGGTTTAAATACCGTTAGGTTTGTAGGCCTAGGTCTGGAGTCATGGGAAATGCTATTTTTCTATCATATTCCGAATTAGGGAGAACTGTTGCAGCCACATGTCTCCGAGTCAAGGAGAAGTCTCTTGATACCATTTTTAAATAGGCCAAGGCTAGGGGCCAGAGAGATGGAGGGAGGAAGGAAGGTTATTAAGCCAGAGGGGAGCACGATAACAGAAATACCTTTTCCCTAGTGCGATCCTACAGTTAGGGACCAAGAGGGAGGTGCATGCCAGGTGCCTAGGGGTGCTCCTGTGAGGGGTTGGTTGGATGAGGGGGTGAAGGCCCATGGGTGCAAGATTCATTAGGATCTTTTTGGCTTGGAGGAAAGTGTGATACTTTAGTCTCCCTTCAAAGGTCAGCCAGTCTGCTCGCTTATAGAGCTCACACGTATGGATTAATCTATCACTGCTTGTGACCAGTCGGCAGGCTTTGTTGAGGGCTAGATTGATGCTGTTAAGGGCTGTGTGGTCAGCCGTGCTGTAAATTATTATCCTATAATTGACCAAAGATAGGACTGAGCAGGCTACAGCCAGCCGTAGGGCCTGGGGGAGGCAGTGTTTGTGTCTGTATAGAATCCCTAGCCGGTGTTTACAGAGGAGGAGAGGTGCTTAATGTGTATGTGGTAGTGAGGGATGTATGCAGTGTGATGCCTAGATATTTAAAGTTGGGGACCTGTTCAATATGGATGCCCTGAGAATTTGAGATAGACAGCAGGGCATTACTTTAGAGGTTTTGTGGTGAGCAAAGATCATAGATTTAGTCTTCTTGTAGTTTAGTATTAATCGATGTTCGGTGAACCAGGATTCTAGTTCTCTAAAGCAGCCTTGCAGGACATTTTGAAGAGAGTTTGGATTGGTGGGTTTCCAGTATACTACGGCATCGTCTGCATAGAGCAAAAGCTTACCACTGCAGGCCTGTGGGAGGGAGTTTAGAAAGAGAATGAAAAGTAGAGGGCCTAAAATCGACCCTTGAGGGACACCCACAAGAACTGGTTGCTTGGTGGAGAGGGTGGTGTTAATTTTGACTTGTTGTGTCCAGTCAGTGAGATAGTTTTTGAACCAGGAGATAGCTTCAGGGGCGAGATAGAGGGAGGGGAGAGAGTGGATAAGTAGTGCGTGACTGACTGTGAGGCAGGGTCTCATCAAGAGTTAGTCGGAGAAGTTTAAGGTCTAGGGAGTTGCTACTGTACCGCGAGTTGTGCAAGGCTTTGGATAGGTAGTGTTTAGCCTCGTTGCAGGAGATGATTCTCAGCCAGAAGGGAGGGAGTGTAATAGTAGGGGAGGTGCTAGAGGGGCTATTGGTGATAGGGTCAAAGAAGTTTTGTGGTAGGATGTGACTAAGATCGGAGAAGGAGTTGTTCAGGACTTTGGATATGGTGGTAGGGTCCTGAGAGAGTGCTCCATGGTCAAGTATTTGTGATGGGGTAGGGAAACGGATTCTGCACAGAGTCTTGACATTGTTCCAGAAGTTATTCCCAGAGCCCCATGTGGAGGTGAGTGCTTGCTTATAGTAGTTTGACTTAGCTAGCCGAATAGCCCAGGTGCACTTGTTTCTTGCCTCTCTATAGAGCTGCCTGTCATGGGGAAGCTGGGAGTTCAGTGCCCTATGCCAGAGGTAACTCTGTGGTGCATCTGTTGAAGGAGGGTCTGCGAGATCCATGGAGTGTCCCTGTTTTTTATAACCTGTTTTGTGAAAGGGGCAAATATGTCGCAGGCAGTGTTGAAAATTTTAATAAAGGAGGTGAGGGCAGTGTCAACGGACTGGGCAGTGTGTATAGGTGCCTAGTTACAGGAAGAGAGATAGAATTTGAGGCGAGAGAGGGTTCCTTTTTTGAGGTGCCTTGAGGAATGCCTGAAAGAACTAAACTTATTCTTACTGGAAACAAGGAGGGAGAGAGGGGATATGATTGAGAGATTCAAGTTCCTGAGAGGCATTAATAAGGTGCCATATAGAGATCTATTCCAAAGGGTCACCAGCTCAACCACCAGGGAGCGTGAATGGAAGATGCGGGGTGGGAGCTTCAGAAAAGATCTAAGAAAGCATTTTTTCATGGAAAGAGTGGTGGAGCCCTGGAATGGCCTACTGGCAGGAGTGGTGAGTGCAAGGACCATAGCAACTTTTAAACAAGGGTAGGATCAAGCAGAAACTGCAGGATCAGAAGAGGGTAAAACTTGAAAGGGGGGGATAGACCCCAGGACCTATAGAAGGGCTTGGAAACTCTTGGACAGACTAGATGAACCCTTGGTCTCCTTCTGCCATCACTTTTCTATGTTTCTATGTTTTATTCTGGGAAGCGGGTAGTATGGCAGTTCAGCCTGGGGTATAATTTCTGAAAGGAATGTGCTGTAGTAGGCTGCTGAAATCTACTTCTGGTGTTTGTCTTAAATCTGGTGCTGGATGACTCCTGTTTGTAATGGGCTGAGCTTCAGTTGGGAATGCAATTACTAGGGAAGCAAGTAAGGAAGTCCGGAGAGCAAAGGCACAGAAGGAGCTTCAAATAGCTGAAGGAATTAAGAAGGGGGAGAAGGCTTTCTTTCACTATATGAGTGAGAAAAGGGACAAGAAGGAAGGGATTGTTAGGCTTAAGAAAGGTGTGGAGTGGATGGAGGATAATGTAGGAAAAGCAGAGATACTAAATGAATACTTCTGTTCTGTCTTCACCAGGGAGAAGATGGACCAGTGCCTTCAGGAGGGAAAAGAGGAGCAGGGGGGTGGAGAACACAGACGCAGTGATAGAGTGAGGAAGGGTCTACTGGCATTGAAAGTGGACAAATCACCAGGCCCGGACAGAGTACATCCAAGGGTACTAACGGAACTGGCTGAAGAGCTGGAAGGGTCACTAGCAGACCTATTTAATAGTTCACTAGAGTCAGATGTGGTACCACAGGACTGGAGAACAGCACATGTAGTGCCCCTCACAAAGCGTCCCAAGAATGATCCAGGGAATTACAGACCAGTTAGTCTGACCTCCATTGTGGGCAAGCTCATGGAGACCATACTAAAGCAAAGGTTGGTGAACTATCTAGAGGAACAAGGTCTCCAGGATGAGAGGCAGCATGGGTTAATGGGGAGGAGATCATGTCAAACAAATCTGACTGACTTCTTTGACTGTGTCACTAAGACAGTAGACAGGGGCCAAGCAGTAGACATCCTCTATCTTGATTTCCTCAATGCCTTTGACTTTGTGCCCCACAAAAGGTTGATCAGGAAGTTGGTGGATCTTGGAATTGGGCAAAAGATGGTCAGATGGGTGGAAAACTGCCTGATGGACAGAACCCAGAGGGTGGTGGTGGGGGAAGAGTTATCTGGCACCAGAGAGGTAACCAGTGGGGTCCCTCAGGGCTCTGTGCTGGGGCCGGTGTTGTTCAATGTCTTCATCAATGACATTGGGGATGGCATTAAAGGCAAAATGTGCCTATCTGCAGATGACACCAAGCTCTGTGGGAGAGTGGACACAGCCGAAGGGATACGGGACCTACTAGAAGATCTGGAAAAGCTGGGGAGGTGGTCCAGGATCTGGCAGCTTGGCTTCAATGCCAAGAAATGCAAAGTTATGCATATTGGAGCCAAGAATCCCAGGGCAGAGTATTACCTGGGTGGAGTCCAAGTATCTGCATCAGAGGAGAAGAAGGACCTGGGAGTGATGATCACTAGTGACCTGAAGCACTCCACACAGTGCAAGAAAGCAAAGGCTGCATCTAGAATATGGAGTTCAGTACTGGTGCCACACCTCCAAAAGGACATTAACCTGTTGGAGAAGATCAGATGAGGGCTACAAAGATGATAGCCAGTCAGCAGGGCAAGACATACGAGGAGAGGTTGAGGGCACTGAACATGTACTCCTGGAAGACAGGAGAAAGAGAGGAGACATGATTGGGACATTCAAGTACTTGAAAGGGATAAATAAGGTTGATAAGGCAACCATATCACAAGGGGCACAGTCTTAAGTCGGGGGTGGGAGATTTAGGAGAGAGGTCAGGAAGCACTTCTTCACAGAGAGGGTGGTGGACACTTGGAATGCGCTGCTGGAAGAGGTCATCTCGTTGAAAGCAGTGGGAGGCTTTAAGAGGGGCTGAGATAGGCATAGGGGGAAGCTAAGAATCATGGGTAGGGAGGATGGGAGGAGTGGGGAGGAGGGCAGGGACATTAACTCAAGCTGTGGACTCCTGTAATCCGAGCAGACTTGATAGACCAAAAGGCCTTCTTCTGCTGGCTTCTTTGTATGTTCGTATGTATGTAAAAGTTGATTCCAGAGCAACCCTGCCTCTGAGGCAGTACTGCTTGGAGGCAGACAGTATGGATAGGGCTGCCTCACAGACAGGGCTTGAACCTCTGCAGCTGAAGAGCAGAGCCTCACTGCTGTCCCAGCTTGGTGTCATCCAGACAAAATCCCCTCGGTTTTATTTTGTCGGAATTTCACTACAGTGTTGATCCATGACATGTGGAGTTAGACTAGCAAATATATTAGAAAAGGGACTTAAATGTGAGTAAGAATAAGTGTAACTGTAAAATGCTGCCTCCGAGGCAGGGCAGCCCTGGAGGTAACTTTCATTGAAAGAATCTGTCCTTTGCAATGGAGTTGGTGAGCCCAGTTTTCAGTCTATGTGATGGGTGGGGCGGGAGTCATGGGTAAGGTATGCCTGCGTCCTAACCATCAGGTCACACATTATACTGTAAAGGTGCTGCTGCTACAAGAGCCTGACAGATACATAGATACATAGATACATAGACAGTGTCGGCAGATAAGGGCCTATGGCCCACCTAGTCTGCCCATTTGAGCTTGTAAGTTCAGTTTGTTTTCCTAGAAGTCTGTTGCCCCTTACCCCTGACCTCCACAATTCCTTTATGTCTATCCAATGCATTCTTAAACTCGTGATTGTTTCCAGCCCCCCACCACTTCCTCTGGCAGGGTGTTCCACTTGTCCACCACCTGTTCTGTGAAGAAATTCTTTCTCATGTTTCCTCTGAATCGTCCTCCCTCCAACTTCATCCCATGCTCTCTAGTCCTGGAACATCTTTTTTGCTTAAAAAATCTGCTGTTCCAGTTTGCATTCCACCTTCCAGATGCACCTTTCATTGGTTATCCCTCATTTATAAAACTGTAAACAAGCAGACTCCCCTTTACCTGTCTGAAAGGCTTCTACTGGGGTGCACCCCAGGGTCCTTAAAGAACTAAGAGAGGTGGTGGCTGAACCTCTGGCTATCCTGTTCAGCCAATCACTGGAAACAGGGGAGGTACCCAAAGACTGGAGGACAGCAGATGTAGTCCCCTTATACAAAAGTGGGAAAAAAGAGGAAGCAGGGAACTACAGACCAGTCAGCCTCACCTCAGTAGTGGGAAAGATCATGGAAGCACTACTGAAGGAGAGATTGGTGGATCATCTGGTTGTCAATGGACTACAGGACCCAAGGCAGCATGGTTTCACCAGGGGGAGGTCATGTCAGACCAACCTCATTGAATTTTTTGACTGGGTGACTAGGGAGGTGGATCAGGGAGGGCAGTGGACATGGCCTATCTGGACTTCAGCAAGGCCTTTGACACTGTGCCACATAGAAGACTATTACACAAAATGGGGAATATGGGTGTGGGCAGGACAGTAGTGTGGTGGGTAGGTAACTGGCTGGGTGGCAGGACACAGAGGGTGGTGGTAAATGGCTGTCACTCCACAGAGGGAAGAGTAACCAGTGGGGTACCACAGGGATCAGTGCTGGGACCGGTCCTATTCAACATCTTCATCAGTGACATTGCACAGGATCTAGAAGGCAGAATTTCACTGTTCGCTGATGACACAAAGCTCTGTAACAGAGTAGACACACCAGAGGGTGTAGACAGAATGAGAAGGGACCTGCAGAAACTTGAAGAATGGTCAAGGGTTTGGCATTGAAATTCAATGCAAAGAAGTGCAAGATAATGCATATGGGGCACAAAAATCCTGGCACAATATATCAGTTCGGGGTGAGGATATAGCATGCACCAAGCAGGAAAGGATCTTGGGGTTGTCATCTCTGATGACCTCAAGGTAGGGAAACAGTGTGACAAGGCATCAGGTAAAGCAAATAGGATGCTGGGATGTATAGGCAGGGGCATCACCAGCAGGAAAAGGAGGTCATAATTCCGCTATACAAGACACTAGTGAGGCCCCACCTGGAGTACAGTGTACAGTTCTGGAGACCATACCTACGTAAGGACATAGACAGGGTAGAGAAGGTTCAGAGGAGGGCAACAAAGATGGTGCATGGGTTGCATCACAAGTCCTATGAAGACAGGTTGAAGGAACTGAACATGTACTCCCTGGAGGAGAGGAGGGAGAGGATATGATAGAGACATACAAATATCTTACAGGGAGGAACAGGTGCAGGAAAACACTATTTTTAGCTAAAAAGATGTTTCAGGACTAGAGGGCATGGGATGAAGTTGGAGGGAGGATGATTCAGAGGAAACATGAGAAAAAAATTTCTTCACAGAACGGGTGGTGGACAAGTGGAATACCCTGCCAGAGGAAGTGGTGGGGCTGAAACAATCACGGGATTTAAGAATGCATGGGATAGACATAAAGGAATTCTAGAGGTCAGGGGTAAGGGGAAACAGACTTCTAGGAAAACAAACTGAACTTACAAGCTCAAATGGGCAGACTGGGTGGGCCATAGGCCCTTATCTGCCGACACTGTCTATGTATCTATGTATCTATGTACTTCCCACCTACAGCTACAGTTTCAGAGGTGTGTCTTAACATTGTCTGTTTACCCAAATTCCAAACTCACTTTGGGAAAGAAAGTTTTTCCTGTGCCGTTCCTCTCTCATGGAATCATCTCCCTCCTTAGTTAAGAATTTCATCAACCACTGGCATTTTTAAATATGATCTAAAAAAACTGCTGTTGCAGGAACAATCTACTTGTATTTGCTTAACTGATTTTGTCTACATTAGTTTATGTATTTGCTGTTTTTATTGACTTGGGACATTCTGTAAATGAGCCTTATTTCTCATAGAATGTATCCTGTAATTTATGTTACTTTTAATAAATAAATAAATCTTGTATAACCGTCTCTGCAACTGATCATCAACTCATACAAACTCCAAGTTCTTCCTCATCTTGAACTGCAGCTTATGACCCAGTAAACCATGTGTATATGTTCTACCTAGTCTGGAGGCAGGGCTCTGGATCCTCAACAGTTTCCTTGATGGGGGCTGGGATCCTCATCTCTGTAACTTGGGTCCAGTGTGCCACAGAGGTTCCATTCTTGCAGTTCCACCAATCCTTTGCATCCTTTGTGCTCATGCCTCTTTATTGGTTGTGAAAGCTTTCCTAATTTCTACATTCTGGGGTGCCATTCATACAACATCTCATCTTTTAGCTTTCCGGTTGGAATTCAGTCAGCAACTCAGCAATCAGAGTGACTTGCTTGGGACTCTGAAGGTCAAGAATCAGACCAAAGTTTCAATTTTATGTTAACCCATTTGCCAAGAGTTGACCCTTCAGTAAATATCTTCCTTTTCCTAAATCAGCGTGCCATGTTCTTGGATATCTATATACTTGTTTCTTTTACTGATAAATTGCATGACTATAGTTTACACATAAACATAGGAATGTAGAAAGTTCACGAATAGTGAGGACCAGCGCATTGCTGTCCCCCAGTTTTCTTCCCTCTTAAAACAAGCATTTGTCAATGCCAAATGTTGATTGTGTTGGTCCGTTGAGCTCGCTCACTGCCCCTGTGTCACTCGCTTGTTCTGTTTCTCCTGGTGCTGCAGGCTGCTCTTTTGTACTAGGCTCCTGCCTGCGTTGGCAAGTTTTTCTGCCCACAAAGAAATCTGCAGCTGTCCCGACAGAGCTCTGTTGAGGTGGGTCACTCCCCCTCTCTCACTTGCTCATTCTGTTTCTGCTGGCGCTGCAGGCTGCCCTTTTGTACTGGACTCCTGACAGCATTGCCGCCTTTTCCTGCCCACAAAGAAATCCGCAGCAGTCACGATAGACTTCCATTGAGCTTGCTCACTCCCCTCTCTCTCACTCACTCATTTTGTTTCTCCCAGTGCTGCAGGATGCTCTTTTGTACTGGGCTCCTGCCTGCATTGGCACCTTTTCCTGCCCACAAAGAAGTCCGCAGCTGTCCCGACAGAGCTCCATTGAGGTCGCTCACTCCCCCTCTCTCACTCGCTCATTCGGTTTCTCCTGGCACTGCAGACTGCCCTTTTGTACTGGGCTTCTGCCTCAATTGGCATTTTTTTCTGCCCACAAAGAAATCTACAGCAGTCCTGACAGAGCTCCGTTGGCCTTATTCACTCCCCCCTGACTCGCTTGCTCATTCTGTTTCTGGTGGTGCTGCAGAATGCCCTTTTGTACTGGGCTTCTGCCTGCATTGCCGCCCTTTTCTGCCCACAAAGAAATCTGCAGCACTCATGATACAGCTCCATTGAGTTCGCTCACTCACTCCGCCTCTCTCACTCGTTCATTCTGTTTCTCCCACCGCTGCAGGCTGCCCTTTTGTACTGGGTCCCTGCGTGCATTGCTGCCTTTTTCTGTCCACAAAGAAATCTGCAGTAGTCCCAACAGAGCTCCGTTGAGCTCACTCGCTCATTTTGTGTCTCCCACTGCTGCAGGCTGCCCTTTTGTACTGGGTTCCTGCCTGCATTGGCAACTTTTTCTGTCCACAAAGACATCTGCAGCAGTCCCGACACAGCTCCGTTGAGCTCGCCACCCCCTTCTCTCACTCACTCACTCACTCACCACCACCACTCACCACCACCCACTCATTCCATTTCTGCCGCGCTGCAGGCTGGCCTTTGTACTGGGCTCCTGCTTGCATTCCCACCTTTTCCTGCCCACAAAGAAATCCGCAGCAGTCATGATAGACCTCCGTTGAGCTTGCTCACTGTCCTCTCACTTGCTCATTCTGTTTCTCCCAAGCGCTGCAGCCTGCCCTTTTGTACTGGGCTCCTGCCTGCATTGGCACCTTTCCTGCCCACAAAGAAATCCCGACAGAGCTCTGTTGAGGTCGCTCACCCCCGCTCACTCACTCATTTTATTTCTCCTGGCACTGCAGACTGCCCTTTGTACTGTACTCCTGCCTCTGTCGGTATCTTTTCTGCCCACAAAGAAATCTGCAGCAGTCCCGACAGAGCTCCGTTGGCCTCACTCACTCCCCTGTCTCACAGCTTGTTCTGTTTCTGCTGGCGCTGCAGGCTGCCCTTCTGTACTGGGCTCCTGCCGTTGTCACCCTTTCTGCCCACAAAGAAATCTGCAGCAGTCACGATAGAGCTCCGTTGAGCCTCGCACTCCCCCTCTGTCACTCGCTCATTGTGTTTCTCCCGCTGCTCAGGCTGCCCTTTAGTATTCAGCCCCTACATGCATTGCTGCCTTTTCCTGCCCACAGAAACCACAGCAGTCCCAACAGAGCTCCGTTGAGCTCACTCACCTCCTTCCCTAACTCGCTTGTTCTGTGTCTCCGCGCCACAGGCTGCCCTTTTGTACTGGGCTTCTGCCTGTGTTGTCACTTTCCTGCCCACAAAGAAATCCGCAGCAGTCCTGACAGAGCTCAGTTCAGCTCATAGTCCTCCTCCCCCCGCCGTCGCTCGATGCTAATCTGTCCCAAATACTGATTTCCGACAGCTTAATGCAGTATTCCCGCGCTGGAAGCGCGAAACACATTTTGGTCAGGATGTGAAAATGACAGCTGTACTGTTCATAAGGAGGTGAACAAATGCCAGTGTTGAAAATCTGGCATGAAAATATTACTAATTTGCGGTTACAAGGTGCGTGGAAACTGCACAATGCACACTCATAACACAGTCATGTTATGGAGTTTCATCACAAAATTTTCAACATAGGCATTTTAGGACCGCTGCTCATGAACAGTGTCAGTGTGATTTTCTTAATGTGTCCCGAACACTGATTTCCCACAGCAACTGCGTTACTGTGCGTCGGAAGAGTGAAAACACATTTCGGCCAGGATATGAAAAATTACAGCTGCACTGTTCATAAGGAGGTGTGGAAAAATGGCAGTGTTGAAAATCTGGAGTGAAAACATTGCAAAGTTGTGAAGGTACGAGCGTGCTTGGAAACTGCACAATGCACACTCATAGCACACTCATTTCATGGACTTTCATCACCAAATTTTCAACATAGGCATTTTATGACCTCTGCTAATGAACAATGTCACTGTCATTTTCATAATGTGTCCCGAACACGGCTTTTCCACAGCGACCGCGCTATTCTGTGCCGGAAGTGTGAAAACACATTTCGGCCAGGATGTGAAAAATGACAGCTATACTGTTCATAAGGAGGTACAGAACAATGGTAATGTTGAACGTCTGGAGTGAAAATATTATAAATTTGTGAAGTTACGAGCATGCGTGCAAACTGCGCAATGCATGCTCGTAACACAGTCATTTTTTGGAGTATCATCACCAAATTTTCACCATAGGCATTTTAGGACCTCTGCTCATGAACAGTGCCACTGTCATTTTCTTAATCTGTCCTGAACACTGATTTCCCACAGCAACCACGCTATTCTGTGCCAGAAGTGCAAAAACACATTTCGGCCAGGATGTGGAAAATGACAGCTGTACTGTTCACAACGAGGTCTGAAAATATGCCAATGTTGAAAATCTGGTGTGAAAATATTGCAAATTCGCAAAGTTACAAGCGTGTGTAGCAACTGCACAACGCGATCATTATAGTCAAAGTCATTTTTTGATTTTTTCCCCACCAAATTTATAGTATAGGCTTTTGAGAGCCCACCTCATGAACACTGGCACTGTTGTTTTGTTAATCAGTCCTAAAAGGGATTCTGCGCAGTGACTGTGAAATCACCTTTCGGGTCCAAATAACACCAACGCCAACAGTACCAGAATTCATGAGGAGGAGTCCCAAAAACCCCATATTAAAAATTTGGTGCCAAAATTCAAAAAAATGCCTGAGATATGCATCAAAGTTGAAAAAACTCTATTTATTCCGTTACACAGCTTACCGGCATTGCCTCAGTTTGCAGTCGACTTTGAAGAGTGCAGACATGTTCCCGGTCCACCGAAGATCATCGCGCCATACTCCAAAGGTAAGTATGGGGTGAGGGGGGTGGGGAGGCAGGTGCGCGAGGTGGGTGCGGTTGGGGAGGGGCAGAGAGACCGCTGAGGGACTGTTTTTCTTTACAGGTTAAAAATTACATCGCAGGACCATTTTTTATTTTATAGGGCATGTGGCATGCTGGGGTGGGCTCCCAACATGCCAACAGAGTCTTCTGTTTGGGGGTAGTTGTAGTCGATAGGGATTGGGCACCCCATCGGCACACAAGAAAAGGGTTAGGGTGTACATTATGCCAACGGAGATTGGGCATCCCATTGGCAGACAACATAGCGGGGGTTAACCTTATTGCACTGAAGCTGATGGTAATTGGGGCCCCGTCGGCAAACAAACACGGTGGGGGCACATGCTGCGAGGGGATTGGGCACTTTCTTCGGCGGGTGGGAGGATAGTTTGTGAACATGGTGGCAAGCCACCACCATGTTCACAAACAATATCAGTGTTTCAAAGTTCCGCCTGGTAATGACGGGTCACTCCCTCATTGCAGCGAATGGCTGATGCTGCAATGATGAGGCGGTCCCTGATTGCAGTAGCTAAATCGTTAGAAAGTTGTGGCCCGCTGGCTGAACTAGTGTCAGTAGCAGCGTGCCACGGCATTGGGGGAAGCGGGCCAAGCCTTTACAGGCTGTGGGGGCATTGGCCACAACAGTGCGCACCTCCACAACCTGCTTCTGGAGAAAGCTGCCGCAATATGTTTCTTGCGCATGCGCGCAATCAACATAAAAAAATGTCTAGTTCTTTTTGTTCATTAGTTTACAGAGTTGAATTCTTCAGTAATTCTGTAGGACTCTTGTTTTAGGGTCTCACATGTAGAGGGAGCATTCCCCAAAGCTTAAGGACTCTACTGATGCAGCATCTCACATATATAGGGCACTACTCTTACCATTCCATAATGCTGATTGATTCTTATTTTTGCAGCATCTCATATCTACATGGCTTCTGTCACCTTTCTGTGAATCATCTGTAGGACTCTGCAATTGCAACATCTTTGGTCCATTACACAGTGACACCCTTACCGTGTTTTCAACCATTTTAACTCTGTTGAATCAGTTTAAAAAGACTTGCTCCACACTGAAGCACAATAAAACAGTACTATAACCCGTATTTAAAAACCGTGTTAAAACCCTGCTTAGAGCAAGACTTCAGCATGGTTTTTGACCAACGTGGTTACCTTAAACCATGTTAACAGCAATGTGGATGCAAACCGTGCTGTAACACAGTTTAAGGCAACTTCTGCCACACTTCTATCACTTTCTTCAGCCTGACACCAACAAAAAGAAACAATCTACTTGCATTGCTTGAGGTCGCAACGAGCTCCGGAATAAAATGCTTTACAGTGCCTGAACACGAGTAGCCCAGCAAGCATTGCAGCATCTGCACTGCTTTGTGGTTCTGCCGCAGTCATGCATGGGAACTTTAGCTGGCAAGCATGGTATCGCAGCACAATGTGGGCACTCCAATAACCATGCTGCAGCACGGAAAGTTAAATGATGCTTATAATGTTATTAAATACTGATGTCAGTGCTGCATGCAGACTACCTTCATATATACAGTATTAATGATCCTCTGCATGAACACTTTTTGCCAGAGTCCTTTTGGACTCAGATTTAGTGTCCATGTCTGACGCCTATTGTTTAAATTTCACACCAACGTGAACAAACTACTTCTCTGCTTCTATGAGATTTTGCCCCCTCCTCCAGTCTCTTTCTTCTGAAATACATGGAAGTAATCTCCCTAACTTCTGCAGTTTCAGTGGCTCAGCAGGTTGCACACTCACATCTGGGTCTGGAAGATCAGTAGGTTGTGAGTTCTAGTCCCACACCAGGCACTTGGGCTAATATCCACTGTTGACACTGCAGTGGAGCGGGGGGGTGGGGTGCTGCAGTGCTGTCCTTGAGATGCATTGTTAAATAAAGGCCTCTTCTGCCCATCTCTGGTGACTGTCCAGCTGGAAGTTAAAGATCCCATGACATGTATGCCAAGAGCAGGTGAATGTCATTGGTGTGCTGGTTAGCATTCCACCTGTCAATAAAACTGATCCATGTACCATCCCCACCCCACCCCCGGACACATCTGCAAAGGAGCAGTCCCAACTCAGAGTGTCTTTCCGAGTCAAAATTTACAAATAAATCAAAATAAAATAACCCTTGTGCTTAACTTGGATCACCCAAAGCCCTGAATCATTCTGGTGTCTCTCCTTTGTGCCTTTTGAAATTGTTCAGCATAAATTGCTGTATAACATGGGGACCAGAAAACAACATAATATTACAAGAACGCCAATCAGCATATGAGTAATTTGAGATAACTTAAATTATCTGCCCAATCCATACATCTTAATGTTGTGTTTGCACTTTTTAAACAAAATACATCAGTCTGCTGTGCTGTCAGTCCCTCAGGTTTCACTAGCACTAAATCATTTGTTCATTTATTTATGTAAAGAACAGTATATGTTAGCAGAAGAAATAATTAGCATATAGCTTTATAGTAATAATTGTATGTGTCTCAAGCTCAGTGTGAAGATACCTGCAATATTTTCTATGGCCTGAGGAGGGCATCAGTCTACTGGATTTTCAGCATCCTGTGTCTCACCTTTCACTAGTCCTACATTCACTGCAGGAAATCTGTTTCAGTGGCAGAGATTAAAAAAACAAACCAGCATGTCAACTGTAAACTGTAAACATAGAAACATAGAATTTGACAGCAGATAAGGACCGCTTGGCCCACCCAGTCTGCCCATTTCCCTACCTAATGGATAAGCTGCAGATCCTAGTTAACCAGCAGCCTACTTCTTCCTGCCCCCACCCCCTAGAATTACCTTATGACTGTCCTGTGCATGCTTGAATTCCACCACTGTTTTTGACTCCACAACCTCCTCCGGAAGGCTGTTCCATGCATCCACAACCCTCTCTGTGAAAAAATACTTCCTTAAATTACCTCTGTCTCATCTTCAATCCCTCTATCTTCAAATTGTGCCCCCTTGTTCTTGCACACCTCTTTTTTTGAAAGATGCTACCCTCTTGGACTTTGTTGATTCCCTTGAGGTACTTGAAAGTTTCTATCATGTCCCCTCTCCCTCCTTTCCTCGAGGCTATACATATTAAGCTCCTTAAGTCTCTCTTCATATGTCTTCCGGTGCAGACCCTGCACCATTTTATGCCCTCTTCTGGACAGCTTCCATCCTGTCTATGTCTTTTCGGAGATTGGGTCTCCAGAACTGCACGCAGTACTCCAGATGGGGTCTGACCAGCTGTCTGTACAGAGAGATAATAACTTCCTGTTTTCTACTGGTGATGCCTCTCCCTATGCATCCTAGTATCCCCCCAGCCCTCCTTGCTGACCTCTCACATTGCTTGCCCACCTTTAGGTCATCTGATATGACTACCCACAGGTCCCTTTCGATTTTTGTTGTTGTTAGTATCACCCCATTGTTGTACTCTTCCCCTGGGTTTTTGTTTCCCAGATGCATTACCTTGCACTTCTTAGCATTGAATCTAAGCTGCCATACATTTGACCATTCCTCTAACCTTGCCAAGTCCCTTCTCATCCTTTCCACCCCACCTTGTGCATCAATTCTGTTGCAGATCTTTGTGTCATCTGCAAAGAGACATACTTTTCCTTCCAGTCCCTCTGCAATGTTGCTTATAAAGACATTGAAGAGTACCGGTCCTAGTACTGAACCCTGCGGTACCCCACTAGTAACCCCCCTTTCTTCAGAGTGGACTCCATTTACTATTACTTTCTGTGTCCTATTCTCCAGCCAATTCTTTACCCATGCTGTCATCTTGGGACCCACTCCCAGGCTGGCTAACTTGTATATTAATCTTTGGTGTGAGACTGTGTCAAATGCCTTGCTAAAGTCTAGGTAGGCCATGTCCACAGCCCCTCCCTGATCTACTACTTTGGTCACCCAGTCAAAGAAATCTATCAAATTCGTCTGGCATGACCTTCCCATTGTGAATCCATGCTGCCTTGGGTCCTGTGCCCCTCTGGCCTCTAGATACTCAACAATTCTTTCCTTCAGAAGAGATTCCATCATTTTCCCTACCACTGAGGTTAAACTAACAGGTCTGTTGTTTCCTGCTTCTGCCTTGCTCCCACTTTTGTGAAGGGGAATCACATCTGCCCTCCTCCAGTCCTCGGGTACCACCCCATCCTCCCATGATTTGTTAAAGAAGGTAGTCAGTGGTGTCACTAGTTCTACCCTTAGTTCTTTTAGAATTCTGGGATGAATCCCATCAGGCCCCTATTGCTTTGTCCACCTTCAGTTTTAAGAGTTCTTTCAGAACCCTTTCTTCTGTAAATGGGCTGGTATCAACTTCTGTATCCAGAGTGTTTCTACTGTTTGTTTTAGGTACCTCCCCCTCTTCCTTTGTAAATACTGAGCAAAAATATTTGTTTAGTATCTCTGCCTTTTCACAGTCACCTTCTGCCCACCCTCCCTCCCTTATTAAGCCTCACTATCCTCCCTTGGTCTTCCTTTGCTCCCTGATGTACCTATAAAAGGTTTTATCCCCCTTCTTAACTGAGTTGGCTATCTTTTCCTCGGTTTGGGCCTTTGCTGTTCTGACTGCCTTCCCAGCTTCCTTTGCTTTAACTGATACAGTTCTCTGTCCTGCTCCTTCTGTGATTCCTTGTACTTCCTGAATGCTTTCTTTTCTCTTGAACCTTCACTGCCACTTCCTTTGAGAACCATAGTGGTTTCTTACATCGTTTCATTTTGTTTATTTGCTTCACACAAAGGCTTGTTACCTCTGTGATGGCAGTTTTTATTATTCCCCATTGTTCTTCCACCCCTCCTTCCTGCCCATTTGCTAGTGCATTCCTTAGGCACTCACCCATTTTGGCAAAGTCAGCCCTCCCAAAGTCCAGTACCTTTGCCTTTGTATGACTTGACTCTATTGCTGTGTTTATTGTGAACCATACTGTTCGATGGTCACTAGTTCCCAGATGGCTACCCACTTCTACATCTGTGATCCTCTCTTCATCTCCATTTGAGAGAACCAGGTCTAAGATTGCTCCCTCTCGAGTGGGCTCCAATACTAGTTGTTCAGGCATGCCCCCCTGTAGGGCAACTAGAATAACCCCACTCTTCGAAGTGGCTGCTGCAACTGCACTCCAGTTAACATCTGGCATATTCAGATCACCCATCAGCAATATCTCCCCTTTTTCTGCCATTCTAAGTATACTTTCTATCATTTCCTTGTCCATTTCCTCCCCTGAGAAGGGGGTTCTATACAACCCCTGTGCGGATTGTGGTTCCATTGCGGTCTCCAAATTTACCCACAGTGCTTCTTTTCTCCCCTGTTTTCCCTTTGTTCTGTTGCTTGATTCCTTCCTTATGTAAAGAGCTACTCCTCCTCCTCTTTACCCTCCCTGTCCCTCCTGTAGATAGTGTATCCTGGTATGTTTATGTCCCAGTCATGGTTTTGTGTGTACCATGTTTCTGTGACTGCCACGATATCCAGATGTTCCTCCTCCATCAAGGCCACTAATTCAGGAAGCTTGTTACTCAGACTACGGGCATTGGTACTTATTGCTCTCCATGTTTTGATGGCTTTACCTTCTGTTGCAGCATCCCCCACTGACCTGTCTACCTCTGTCTTTTTCTCATTAAGTACCCTGTTTTGTAAGGAGAGGCTGGGATTTTCCTGCTGCTTATCAGTGCCTCTCCCCTTGACTAGTTTAAAAGCTTGCCAATGAAGCATTTAAACCGATTGCTCAAAAGACTTGTTCCCTTCCTGGACAGATGCAGACCATCCTGCCAATATAGGCTGGTGTCCCTCCAGGTGAAACCCCAGTCCCCAATGAAGCCAAACCCCTGTTCTTCACACCATTTTTTCAACCATTCATTAAACTGCATGGTGCAAAGTACCCTAGAGACCTGTGTTTTTCCATAACTGTGATTTTCTTTTTTGTATGCAATATCGTAATAACCACGGACTAAGGGCCCATGGTTCCACATGTTCCATAAAATCAGCAAAACTGACCCCAAATAACGAATGAAATCTCCAAAGTGACCACAAACTGACCACTGCTGAGGAGAGTAACTGGGTAGCCAGACCTAAAGCAGCTGTAATGCAAGTCTTCCCCTTTCCCCTGGGTTAATTGTTCAACCCTGTCATTCATTTGGCATCCAGGCCTAGCCCTCCGAGCACTTCTCCAGGGGGAAAGTCCTCCCAAGCAAGGACTCCACTGGCTGCAAAGACAAGCCAAATAGCACATCTAAGATGGTGGCTATCTTATCTGAGACAGAAGAAGCAGACCCTTCATACTTCTAATTGAAACAGCGAGTTGGAAGTTTATGGGTCAGCAATAGTATCACCCTTTAAGGGTCTTAATTAGTGAATAAAATATTAAGCCTGGAGGGATAGCGATGTAAGATCTTGGATACCTAGAGTATTCCTCCACAAGTGTTTTTTTTCCTCTCATGCTTACTGAAGGCCATATATGATAATAATTTAGCTGTAACTTGGGCGTATATGGGTGCTCATTCATGGCTGGACAGTTGCTTCACTTACATATTATTTATCATTGGCTGCATTCCCTTTCTCCTTATGGGAAGTAAATGTTGGCACACATTCTATTTAATGCCTTCAGCTCTGCATTTTGGGGCTCCTTCCCTCAGGTACTTTTGGCCTAAGGGGACCGTGTCCCTATGGCACCTCTATGTGTGAAAAATTGGGAAGATTTCTGACTGCAGCAGGAGGAGGTCTGCCCCCTGTTGCAGGCCCCGCATCACTGACCATGACACTCGCTCCCTATGTGGCAACTGAGTCTCCATCAGGGGAACAGGTGCCACTGGCAGGCTTGCCCGGGGGGGACAAGCAAGGGTGCTGAGGAGTCGAAGTAAGTCCTAGGGAGGCAGATGACAGGGCTGGGCATAGGGGTCAGGAACAATAGGGGCAATTCAGCCATAGAAGGGATAAATACACTAATTAAAAAAAAGTGTTGTAGTCCATGTAGCAACGACAAAGAGAGTGAAGGGTCAAACCTGCAAAAGTATTTAAAGAAGCAGTATAATGAAATTGGGCAAAAAATTTGACCATACCAATTTTTCACTATACAAAATTCCAGGCATCTTCCAGTTTTATTTGGAGGTAAAATTTTCTAATTGCACTAACATTTGAATATTTTGTAAATGTGTTAATGTAGTTTTTTTCTCAAGTAAAAAGATGGCAAACACATTTAATTTAGATATATGGTTGTGGACACTGGCAAGGATTAGAATCAAGAAAATAAAAAATCACATATGGCTCAGCATAGGAGGCACCCGGAAAAGTAAACTTGACAGGTACACTAATATTTTTATTAATTGCAACTGGAAGGTAGCCAGTGAAAACGGCGACTGTGATTGAGTGACTGCAAAAAGGGCAACTCAATCTTGCCACCTGTGTTCTGGGCTACATGGCAGGGTAGTGGCAGGAAACAGGAGTAGGCGACTACAGCGACAGGATATATACATGCACGCTTGGGGGGGGAGGACCAACACCGCATGATGGGTGGAAGGGGAGGGAGGGTATGTGGGAGGTAGCGTGATGGATGGCTGCCGAGCTGGCCATGTGCCGTGGTGGGTAGGGTGGCAGGCTGGGGTTGGGAGGGTGCCAGGTTCGGTTCTGTGGCGGGATTCATTTTTGCATTGGCCTTTTTAAAATATTTTAGTAACTTTTACACCCCCCTGACCTGCACCCCCCGTGGAGTTCATAATTTTTAAATAGGGGGGTGCGGGTGGCACAGCCCCGCTCATAGAAACATAGAAACATAGACTTTGATGGCAGATAAGGACCGCTTGGCCCATCTAGTCTGCCCATTTCCCTACCTACAGGATAGGCTGCAGATCCTAGTTAACCAACAGCCTATTTCTTCCTACCCCACAAGAATTGCTTTATGTCTGTCCCATGCATTCTTGAATTCTCCCACAGTTTTAGACCCCACAACCTCCTCAGGAAGGCTGTTCCATGCATCCACTACCCTCTGTGAAATAATACTTCCTCACATTGCCCTGAACTGCCCCGTGATATAAGGAATCTCACACTGTTTTTAGGAAATGTTGTGAGTGTACATCAATCAAGTAGTTATTTTCGGCGATGTACACTTGCCCAAATGGCAGTCGCCATTTGGCTGGTCACCTTTGATGTAGAACCCGAACTGAACTAGCTTTCTGAAAAAAAGCTTTTCATTGCACTGCTGCTTTAAACCTATCCATGTACGTTGACTGCACTGATACCCTCGCCTACTCCAGTACAAACTTAATCAGTACAAGCAATGTTGTGAATTTGAAATTCACACAAGAATTGTAGTGAATTTGCACACTATGCACTATATAGAGTATTTGCATATTACGCACTTTGCAATTTGCTGCCACTGCATGAATTTTACTATTCGAATTGACACAATTTCCCACTTTGCGGCAACTTTTTGTGCAAATTGTGTTAATTTGCATAGTAAAATTTGCTCAATTGCAGTGAATTGCAAAGTGTGAAGTGACACAATTCATGTGAATTCTGCGAACTGCAGAGTTTTTAAATTACACACAGCTACTTTGTACTGAACATCCTGTCAGTCATTATAAGCATCCTACTAGTCATTCCTACTCACTGACTAAGTATTCCTATTAAAGTCTCATGATGCACCAGTGAATAAGAGAGCTTTGCTTGTAGTTTAGTGGGGCAATGGGCAACACACCCTGTGACCTCTGATAAGAGGTCCTCCTCACCTACCAATCATTCCTACAGCTTTGCTTAAGCAGTCTCACATTAGTCACCCAATGTACCAGTGAACCAATGAAATCAGCAAAGTGGCCCCCACACAACCAGCGTAGTCTGGAAAGGGTTCCAATACAAAACAAAGAAAAATGCAAAACTTCCCCAAACTACCAAAGAAATCAACAGCATTGGTGCCAAAATAGCCAATGAGGTTCATGTGTTTGTACATTTGTAATGAAATCAGCAACACTGACCCAAAACAACCAATGAAATCAGCAAAGTGACCCTAAACTGAGGAATGAAATCAGCAAAACTGACGCCGGCCAACCAATGAAATCCAGAAAACTGTTGCCAGCCAATCAGTGAAATCAGCAAAAGTGGACCCATGTAACCAATAAAACAGGAAAGTTTGCCTTATATAGACCACAGCAATAGTAGAATGGGTTCCACATACATGTATTCAGTATAACTGGTCACATTTATATAGCAACCAATGAAATAGACAGCATTGGCTCCATATGTCACCAATGAAATAAACAAATGGGTTCTTAAGTTTTAAAACTGCCCTGTTTACTTGTCTTGCTGTGCCGTTTTTTTTAAATACCTTCTTGTGTATTTTTTGTCTCTTCAATATCAAGGAAGGACAGGGCTCAAGGGACAGAAAGGAAGTCCTGGATCCAATACGCAAGGTCCGAAGGGCCCAGCTGGAGTCCCAGGTAAGAAGAACCTTCTCACCAGTTTGCTTGTTCCCCGACTGCTTCCCCCTTAGCCGCTTTTGCTTTCAGATATGCTATTTGTTCCTGTTTATAAACACTGATTCGAATTATTTTTCAATCTTTATGGCCTTGTAGTAAGCTCAGGGAGTGTTTCTGATTGACACGCTGGTGATAGCATTCTAAAACTGTATGATGTGCAGAAGTTATGTCCCTTTCAACCAAAGAGGTTCTGTAGCAGAACACAGATTTATTAGGACAATCTAAAAGATATATAAACAACTTAAGCAATTAACCATGACAGCTGAATGCTTTTAACAAACGCACTATTTTCTAATGAATAGCTTTTCTTACCATGCATTTGAGAATTAGTAACTTACCGTATACTTACTTTTTTCAGTTGTTCTTTTTAAAATAAAACTACTGCTCACCTTCCTTTCGTAAATAAATGGCCCAGTTGCTGTTTATATCAGCAGAATCTGAAATGCTTTTAAAATGTAAGGAGTTTGCATGTTAATACTTTTGAGTGCTGAGACAGTTAATTGCCTTGTAGAGCATATATGTTCCACTCCTAAACTGAAAACAAAAGTTTATTTTGTGATGCTTTACAACTCTTATAGTGTGAAACAGTGTTCTGATATGTGAATTAGTTATGCAAATGTAGTTTTGTCATTGTTCATCGGGGTCCTTTAAAAGTTCTGCAGCATCACGAACTTTGTGTTGATGAACAGTTCAGTAACTTGGTTCACAAACTGAGCTGAGAAACAGTTGATGAACTTTGTCGATGTTCATGAACGTTCTTCAGAGTTCATGAGTTGATGAACATCATTTCACCTGGGAAGGAGCATAAACGACATCATACTGCTCAAGAATGGGACTCATCACCAGTGTATAAATCACAGCTCCCCCAAGTTCACTAAATGGCCAATAATGATGGAACAATATATATTAATATGTCCCCTGGAGCCACTCGTTGCAGCATAAGAGTGGTTTCACACGTGTTCTGCTCGAGAGAGAGAAAACAGCAAAGCTAAGCTGAGTTGTTCTTGCTCAAGCAGAATGCAAGTGAAATCACTCTTATCTGCAATGAGTGGCAACGGGGAACGTATTATTATATTATAGGTCGAGGGAGCACTCAATGTTACTTAAAAAAAAAACTGTCCAGGAATGTCCCCATTTCCAGAGCATCTGTGTATGAGACACTCTTCACAGAATAAGAGTGTCTCATATGCAAGATAAAGACGTGCTCCGACTGGTCGAGAGTGCTCCCTCAATCTATAATAACAGAACTGAATCAGTATTTAGAAAACGGTTTTTACAGGGAAAAACAGTATACCAGCTCAGTGCAGTTCTCCTTTAAACAGGAAGTGCTAGTTAATTTTATGGACTCTGGCACTATGTAAGGGACAACACATGGCAGAGTGTGTGGTTAGAATGGAAAAATACATGCCTCTGCTCATTGTAAGGCACAAGGCGTACCTAAGTGCCACAACCAATCAAGAAATGCATTATTCCTTTATAAATGACACCCTGGAGTGTGTTATCCCACTTATAAAATTGCCTTTTATTTGTTAATATATATAGTTCAGGTGAGGTTTGTTTTTTGTCAGAAAATAAACAGTCATTTCATGTGTTTCAGCCAATGAGATTACAGGATTTTCGCTGCACATTTTATAAGAAAAGGTAAACCACCAGTGACAAAAAACCCTGGTAATAAAAGGTCATGTGATACACCCATACTAATTCTGCTGTAGGTGTCTATGCTTCTCGTGACCTGCCCTTCCCCAGTCAATTATTGCTTTCTAACCCCAGTAATGCTCAGGATATTCATAACTTTGTGCAGTGAGCCCGGAGGGTTGGACTGCCTGGAAAGATGGAACACATGCAAATGATGGAATTCTTTGCACATGAGCAACTTTCAAATACTGCCTCTACCAACTGTAGTGTTCTAACCTCTTTAGATTTTTCTCTCTGCCTGAAAGTCTGGTCACTCGGAGTCTCTGTCGCCCTCTTTCGCATGAAGAAAGATAAAAAATCTTCAGAAACCATAAGTATATTTAATTTCTTTTTCTGCCTCTACTGATTGTCAGTTTAGATCTAGTTTATTATTAAAAAGTAGTTATTTTCTCAGTTCCTCGCGGTTCGGCATAACCGTGAGGGATCCGAGTTAGTTTAGGTGATTTAGGTTCTCTGACTAAAGAACCTATTTTATTTTTGCTAAATTTTGGTCCTTACAAAGTTTATTTGTAACCGTTTTTATTGGTTACAGAACTGCTGACCCAGTTAATTTTTTCATCTCCCGGTTCGGTTTCTCCGGTTCCTATCGGTTCCGGAACCGACCGCAAACAAAAAAAAAAAAAAAAAAAAGAAAAACGTTTAAATAACCGCAACAGTCTTTATTATTTAGCGGTTGGTGGTTTTCCTCTTTGGCTTTCACCATGGCAGAGAAACCTAAAAAGAGAACTGGGGAGCCTGGGTTTAAAAACTGTTTAAAGTGTGCAGATGTCTTTGCTAAGGCAGACAAGCACACCTTATGTGTATCTTGTCTGGGTTTCGAACATCTGGACCAGGAATGTGAAATATGTAAAACTTTTCCAGATAAAACTGTGGAAAAGCACCTTGAACGGCTCAATAAGAAGTTTCCTAGGGGTCCCTCAGTCTCTGACCAGCTGACACCCCAGTCTGTTGTGGCTGAACCCATAAGTGCTACTACCCCTGCCCGTGATATGGGCAAAAAAGGCGCAAAAAGGGGAAAAGAACCGGTTGACTCTCTGGTTCCCTCAAAGAAGGCAAAGAAACTTAAACATGCAGAACCCTCTCCTGTTAATCCAGGGACTTCTGCTCAGGTGCCTGTAATGCCTTCAGCTCAAGAGATAGCTCAGGCATTCAAAATTATTCAGGCTCTGCAGAGCATCATCTCTCAGCCTCCTGCCCCTTCACAGGGTCCCCAGGTTGCTAATACTGTGTTGCCCTCTGTACCGGAGCAACTATTTTTTGAAGAGCATGATAAGCCTTATGAGGAGGACGAACCTATCCCTCCAGAGGTGTCTCCTGAGCAGGTTTATGGCTTGCCTCTCAGGGTGTCTAAGGATTTTAACTCCCACTTTTCCTTTGTAAGGAAAATGGCAGATGCCCTAGATATCACCACAACAGAGCAAGTGGAGGATGAGGAGGAAACTGAGTACCTGAATATGATGGGTTTAACACCCACAAAGGCCCTCCTCCTCTCAGTATATAAATTTTTTAAGAAGGATGCTCTGAAGCTCCTGCAGACCCCTAATTCTATTACTCCCATCGACAGGAGAATAGACAAGAAGTACCAGTTGGATAGAGAGGGAGCTGACTTCCTCTTCTCCCATCCAGATCACCAAGGGGTAATACAACAGGCGGCCTGTGATAAGGCTAAAGTCCCTCTGTCCTCACATCTACTGAACAAGGACTCCAGAAAATTGGACAGTATGGCCAAAAAAGGCTATTTGTCAGGCTCACTGGCCATGAGACAGGCTACCTTCCAGGCTTATGCTGCCCAGTATCAGAAATCCCTGTGGCAGTCGGTACTGGCAAAGTCCATGAAAGCCTCCTCACCCTTGTCAGATGACCTGGCTGAAATTGCCAGGTTTGGGCTGGAGGCGGCTAAGAACCAGTTCCAGATGGCTGCTGATTCGCATGACACTGCAGCCAGATGGATGGCTAACACAGTGGCTCAGAGGAGGTTTGCTTGGCTTAGGGCTACAAACCTCACTCAGGATACCCAATCAAAGGCCCTGGATTTTCCATTAGAAGGAAATTCTCTTTTTGGGGAATCCATGGTGGCCTATATGAAGAAGGTGGATGAATATAAGGCTACTTATAGAAGCAACTCTGCCAGGGACAAAGCTTCTTCATCCACCAGGCCCTATGGAAGGTGGGGCAGAGGTCGGTCTTTCATGACAAGACTTTTTTTCCAGCCAGTAGCTGTGCCCCAATACCAGCAGTACCCACAAGCGGGCTACTCTAGGGGTAGGGGTAGAAGGGGCTCTAGGCGAGGGTCTCAGACACAACCTCAGCCCCAGCCTAAACAGAACCCCTAAGATGCAGGCCGCCTCCTCCCTACCTGTCGGAGGCAGACTGTCCCATTTCCTCCATCTTTGGTCAACCATACTCACAGACAAGTGGGTGTTGGAGGTAGTGGACAAAGGTTTGTCTCTGGACTTCAAATTTCTTCCTCTACAAAAGTCCAGGGTTTTCATCTCTCCTCCCCTAGCAGAAACTTCACTGCTAGAGGCAGAGGTTCAAAAGCTGCTACAACTCAGAGCAGTGGAACCAGTTCCTACAACCCTGAGAGGCAGAGTTTTTACTCCAGATACTTCCCAACAACAAAGAAAAATGGGGAGTGGCGGCCAATTTTGTATATCAGAGCTTTAAACAAGCGCCTGAAAAAAACAAAGATCAAAATGGTAACTTTGGCTTGGATTTTGCCAGCAATCCAAAAAGGGGACTGGCTGGCATCTCTGGACTTGCAAGACGCCTATTTTCACATCCCCGTAAAAGAATCTTTCAGAAAATATCTCAGTTTCAGACTCCCATCAGGTCATTATCAGTTTGCAACCCTGCCCTTCGGCCTTTCCTCAGCACCAAGGTTTTTTTACAAAATGCCTAGCAGCTGTGGTGGCATTTCTTCAAAGACAGGGAGTGACTGTCTTCTTGTATCTGGATGACTGGCTGGTGGTGGGCAAATCACCAGAACAAGTCAGAACTTCCCTAAAGCTCACTCAGGATCTTTTGGAGTCCTTGGGCTTCATAATAAACCAGAAAAAATCTGTCTTAACCCCTAAACAGATTTTACAGTTCATAGGAGCAGAGATCAGTACTCTACAGGCCAGGGCCTTTTTGCCACTGGACAGGGTGCAAAACCTTCAGTCCAAAGCAAATTCCTTCAAGTTGCACAGGCAAAAAAACAGCCAGGCAATTCATGCAGCTCTAGGGTCATATGGCTGCATCCACAGGCACAGTGCATGGTTCCAGGTTTCACATGAGAAACATCCAGTTTCATCTCAGGAATCATTGGAGTCAGAAAAAAGACCCCTTTTCAAAACTTATTCCAGTGACAATGGCACTTTTACAAGCCCTTTTGTGGTGGAAAAAGGAATCCAATCTAAGGCAAGGAGTCCCTTTTCAGAAGGAGAATCCTTTGCTAGTCCTCACAACAGATGCATCCCTTCCGGGCTGGGGCGCCCATCTGGGGGAGCACACAACTCAGGGTACCTGGACAGAAGCTGAGTCCCTTCAACATATAAACTTGCTGGAACTCAGAGCAGTGTGGCTGTCACTACAAGTTTTCTCTACACTGGTAATGGGCAAGGTGGTACAAGTCAGAACAGACAATACCACTAATATGTACTACATAAACAAGCAGGGAGGCACCAGATCAGGCCCCCTATGCACAGAAGCCATGAAAATTTGGACTCTGGCATATTCCCTAAAGGTGTCCTTGCAAGCAATCCATCTGCCAGGAAAGGACAATACCTTGGGAGACGCACTGAGTCGAATCAACCAGTCCCATCATGAATGGACACTGAACAAGCAGGTGGTACAGGTAATTTTCAGGAGGTGAGGCACTCCAGAGATAGACTTGTTCGCATCCCACCAGAATCACCAGCTGCCTCAGTATTGCTGCAGACCACCGGCCCAGGGCACAATCCCTCTGGATGCCCTGGTGCTGAACTGGTCAGACAAGTTCCTCTATGCCTTTCCCCCTTTTTCTCTGGTCTTCAGAGTACTACTGAAGCTCAAATCCCTCTCAGCTTCTCTGATCTTGATAGCTCCAGATTGGCCCAGGCAGCTGTGGTACTCTCTTCTACTCTCCATGTCAGTAAGCAAACCAATAAGTTTGCCTCTCAGGCACAATCTCCTGACCTCCAATCAAGGAACATTGCTGTACCCAAATCTCAAGTCCCTCCACCTCAAGGCATGGCTCTTGAGGAATTAGAGTATGCAGATTTAAACCTTTCTGAAGCTGTATTAACTATCTTGAAAGGTTATAGGAAGCCCTCCACTAAGAAAACGTATTCTTCTAAGTGGACCAGATGTTCCTTTTGGTGCTCTGGTAGGAATTTCACCCCAAATGATGCAGGCGTCTCAGTGGTGTTGGATTATCTGACTCATTTACATTCACAAGGTCTACAACCCAGTTCTCTAAAGGTTCATCTTGCAGCAGTGTCTGCATGTCTTTCTGCTAGGACAAAGGTGTCAGTAGCATCAGATTCCATTTTCAAAAGGTTTTTTAAAGGCCTGATGCATTTGCATCCTCCTCACAGGGCACCAGTGCCTGCTTGGGATCTTAATATATGTATAGCCAAAAATTAATGGGGGCTCCTTTGGAGCCCATGGCTACAGCCCATCTAAAGTATGTTACCTGGACAACAGTTTTTCTGGTAGCAATTACCTCAGCAAGAAGAATCAGTGAGCTTCAGGCTCTCTGTGTTGACCAGGATTAAATCTCCTTTCACAGAGATAAGGTAGTCTTCAGAACAAACAGACAATTCCTTCCCAAGGTCGTTTCAGACTTCCATCTGAATCAATCAATCACTCTGCTTGTCTTTTTCACAAACCATGTGAGCTCTGGTGAAAGAAGACTCCACAGTCTGGATGTGAAAAGAGCTCTCAGCTCTCAGCTATTGCATGACAGCTACAAAGGGCCATAGGCAAGACAAAAAACAACTTTTCCTTACATATGGGGATGCTGGAATAGGCAAACCAGCCTCAAAAAGATCAATTTCTCGATGGATTGTCCAGTGTATTCAATTCGGCTACACTAAAGCAGGTAGGGAGTCCCCAGCTGGGCTGAGGGCACACTCAACAAGAGGAACAGCTGGTAGTCTAGCAGCTGCTAGGGAGGTTCCATTATTGGATATTTGTAAAGCAGCTACCTGGAAATCAGTACACACCTTTACAAAGCATTACAACTTGGATGTTTTGTTGAGAAGTGATGCCAGGTTTGGCACAGCAGTCCTGCAAAGTCTGTTTCCAAAATAAGTTCTGTGCCCACCTCCAGTGGTACTGCTTGGTAGTCTGCACAAAGTTATGAATATCCTGAGCATTACTGGGGTTAGAAGAAAAAAGTACTTACCATAATAATCTTCTTTCTTCCCAGTGATGCTCAGATATTCAAACTCCCTCCCATACTCCCCTTCCAGAACTTCAGCCTTTGCACTCTGCATGCTAGTGCCACATAGCCATACCCTTCTTGGTGCATTTCTCTATACCAAATAGAATTTAAAGAGAGTTTTCTGTTTCTCTTAATAGTTTTCTCATGCTGTTTGGTGAACACCATTGTTTATTTGATATAGTTCCTCCTCAGGAGTTTTTTTTGGTTAATTCTCTTTATTAGGGTAACCCTAAAAAAAAAAAAAAAGGATTAACTGTTGGATTTTTTCCTAATGCCTGACTTCCAGGCTTCTTACAAATCTAAAGAGGTTAGAACACTACAGTTGGTAGAGGCAGTGTTTGAAAGATGCTCATGTGCAAAGAATTCCATCATTTGCATGTGTTCCATCTCTCCGGGCAGTCCAACCCTCCAGGCTCACTGCACAAAGTTATGAATATCTGAGCATCACTGGGAAGAAAGAAGATTACTATGGTAAGTAATTTTTTCGTACCCAACAAGGGTATTTTTCATGAGGAACTGATTTTTTAAAGAGTACGTGCTAGTAAGGATATATATCTTAAAGAATGAAGGTTTGGGACCTTTAGATGCCTTGCTAATTATTTTATTTATTTACTTTTCTATTATTTTATTTCTGTTTTGCCAACTAACTAGCAAAGAACAGAATCCAATGGAAGCCTTATACAGTACAGTGGAGCCCACTTATAAGAACATCAGATATAAGAACATCCCGTTTATAAGAACATTTGTTGAATGTCCCAGTTTTTGCCCATTATTTTCAATGGCAGTAATGCCTGTTTATAAGAACAGTCAGTCCATTTATAAGAACAGTTTTCTCCCCCAGAGGTAGTGGTAGATGCTCGTTATCGCCTCTGAGTGTGCAAGTCTTGGCTGAATCATCATCGAGTTTCCTCATTAACAGTCACTCAAGTAGTTAATGGATGTGGGAATGACGCCTTGTGAAGAAGGCAGCACATTTTCTTTCATAGTTAGGTGAGACGTTGTATGAACCTTACAATACTCTGAACAAGAGTTCTTTTAAAAAGCTATATTATGCTACTTTTAATAATGAGTTCTCTAAAATGTAGTTTGAGGCCAGTTTCATCAAGTTAATCATAGATTTTACATAGATTTCCATTGTTTTCAATGTAGCCCTCTTATAAGAACATCCCGGTTATAAGACCATTTTTGCTTGGCATTTAGGATGTGCTTATAACAGGGCTCCACTGAATTATTTATTTATTTAGTTAGTTTTTGTTGACCGGGTCAGTGCACTAGACAGTAAGAAAATGTGCACTGATAAGGCTAGTAGTATATTTCAATGGGAAACTGCAAATTTGTTTGCATATTTTTACAGAAACACAGTTTCCTTCTACTGAAACAGTAATTTAATAGAAATTTATGATTTTTCATAATCTTTGATCTTTTTATTATGATTTAGTAGATATTTTCTTCCTAACCAGAGTTTACTTCTGAAAGAAGAAAACAGAAGCAGCTACAGACTAAAAAAAATGTAGAAACCAAACAGATGAATCTTAATATTACATACAGACATGTAAAATGCATGATTTGTCGTTCAATGAAGCATTTATTGTGTTTGAAAAACTAGAAAAATATCTATAGTTTCTCATAGAAATACACTGGACTCTTGAGTACTTGGGATTTTCTGACATCCCAATACCAGAATTCTATTGAATTCTTTATAGTAGCTGCTTGAAAAGTAACAGTGAAAACCAACTTGTTTCATAGCGAATACAAAATACTGTATTGTATTATGAAAATTAGAAAGCAATTATCAACAAATGAAAATATAATAAGTAAAATAATTGTCTATTTATTAGAAGTGAACTATGCTCTTTAACTGTGGGCTGACTCTTTGTTGCAACTCGGAAGAATAACCAGGTAGGGGAGCCACACATTTCTGATATTATAAATTAAGGATTGCTCTACGCTCCATATTTATTTGTCTTTAGGTCCTCCAGGAGAAGAGGTTGTAGGGAAGCAAGGCCCACCTGGATCAGCTGGACCACCTGGTCTTCCTGGCCACCCTGGTGTCCCTGGACAACCTGGGGAGCCCGGCCCACCTGGCATCTGTGATAGCTCAGGGTGTCAAAGAGGTGATGCAGAAGGTAAGCATCGTGGATTATAGAGATGGAATACATTCAGGCTTCTGATGGGTTACTGACCATTAGAAAACAGGGGAGGCTAAATTGAATGGTTTGATTACTGAGGTTAACAATCATTTGATAAAATCAGGCCATGTAGGGTCCTGGTCTGGATAGCAAATTTTCTTCCTAGTCATAATAAACATCAACTCTGTACATGCTCTGTTACTGAGTTACGGAATGCTGCATAAGCTCTGATACTGGGTGACAGAACTCTGTATGCACTATGATATTATGTGACAGAACTCTGTGTATGCTGTTTTACTGGGTGACAGAACTCAGTACACACAATGATACTAGGTGGCAGAACTCTATGCATGCTCTGGTACTGGGTGACAGAATTCTGCATACACAGTGATAGTGGGTGACAGAACTCTGTACGTGCTCTGATTCTGGGTGATAGAACTCTGTATACACAATTATTATTGAGTGACAGAACTCTGTACACACAATTATATTAGGTGACTGAACTATGTACATGCTCTGGTGCAAGGTGACAGAACTCTGTACACACAATGAGACTGGGTGACAAATCTATACATGCTCTAGTACAAGGTGACAGAACTCTGTACACAGAATAATAGTGTGTGATAGAACTTTGTACACAATGATACTTGATGACAGAACTCTGTATATTCTCTGGTACAGGGTGACAGAACTCTGTACACACAATGATACTGGATGACAGAACTCTATAAACACAGTGATATTAGGTGACAGAACTCTGTACACACAATGACACTGGATGACAGAATACTGTATACACAATGATATTGGGTGACAGAACTCTGTAAACACTAGCCAAGGCTTTCGACACTGTTTCCCATCTCCTGCTTCTTGATTCCGTCTCCTCAGCTAGCCTTGCTTCGTCAGCCACCAACTGGTTTAAATCCTTCCTGATTGGCAGGACCCATTCAGTGAGAATCCTTGATTCCATCTCCCCTCCACTCCCCATCAACACTGGTGTCCCTCAGGGCTCAGTGCTTGGTCCCCTACTCTTCTCCATTTTCCTTAATGATCTTCCCACAGCCTGCTCATCCTCGTCTATCCACATGTACGCTGACGATACTGTTTTATAGAGTTCCGGCAAAAACCCTGCTGCTGTGGAATCCAGCTTACAGCATGACTTCAACCAGGTTCAGCTCTGGTTTGCTTCTCGCCTGCTTTTTCTAAATGCCAAGACTGGGCACTCACTACCCACCCACATAGGATAATTAAAGCCGGCCTCCTACCGGACTCCCTTAGCGACCACCATATGATTTACATAGTGCGCAAAATCTTCCATCCCCCGGCTCCCCACCCGGTTCCTGCATTGCAGAACCTACAACTCTCTGGATCTGCCTGTACTCCTAAACGCCCTCAACACCATTGACTGGTCTCCCATCCCTAGCGCCACCACCATGGACGAGGCCCTGAGCTACTTCACTACTAAATTCCTCGCGATCTGGGACATATATGCCCCACTAAGGAGATCCAGAGTCAGAGGCTCCCACTTACCCTGGATAACTTCAAACCTCATGGATAAACTCAGAGCCAGAGACCAGGCCTGGAAATCTTTCAAGGCCACAGGCTTTCAACCAGCCCAGCAAAAGTACAGGTCTCTTCGAAATGCCTGCACAAGACTCATACGGTAGTCCAAATCAAACTACTTTAAAATGGCTTTTAACAAAAGTCACACCCACCCTTCCAAATTCTGGAAGTCCATAAAATCCCTCCTCACCCACCAACCCACCCCCACCCCATTCTCAACCGCGCGGGCAAAATCATAAATGACCCTTGTCTGGTTGCCACGGGTTTAATGCCCTTTTTCCACCAACACTGTCTCCTACTCTCCTCCACCCCACCCCACCCCCCCCACCTCTCGTTCTCCCAAAGTTCCCTGTTCTCCCCAACACACACCCCAGGGCCTCCTTTTCGCTCCGCCCAGTCACTCTAGACCAGATGCAAAATATTCTACAATCACTAAACACCTCCAAAGGAAAATGTCCGTCGGGACTAGATTCTAAAATGCTCCAACTCTCTGCCCTGGCCATAGCTTACCCCCTAACTGTGCTCTATAATCTGTCTTTTAAATTAGGGGCTGTCCTCACAAAATGGAAACAGGCCACAGTCATTCCTCTCCCCAAGGGAGGGGACCTCTCCTCCCCATCAAACTATTGGCCTATATCTCTGCTCCCCATCCTAGCCAAAATTCAAGAGTGCCTTGTCCTATCCCAGCTACATACTTATCTAGATACAATCTCCTTTTTCACCCCCTTTCAAGCCAGGTTCAGAAAAAATCACTCCACTACCACATCCCTCCTTCGCCTCACCAACTCCATCCTTACAGGCATTGACAAAGGGGAAATAACCGCAGCTATTTTTATAGACCTGGCAAAAGCTTTCAACATGGTCTCACACCCCCTGTTGCTATCTAAACTGGCCCAAACTGGTCTGTCGATGGTAGCACTCAGCTGGTTCCACTCATACCTAACAGGCAGGTCACAAGCAGTCCGCATCGGTACGGCTCTATCCTCCCCACTCCCTGTCACTAGCGGCGTACCTCAAGGGTCGGTACTCTGCCCGCTGCTTTTCTCAATCTTCCTCAATGACTTGCCTGCTGTCTGCACAAAATCCGGCATCCATATGTATGCGGATGACACGGTACTGTTCGCCTCTGGCCCATCCGGAACCGCCGTAGCAGCATGCCTCCAAAAGGATTTCGACTCCATCCAACACTGGTTCCTTGACAACCAGCTATTCCTAAACTCAAAGAAAACTGTCTCCCTCACTTTCGGCTCCCGAGCCAAACTAACCCGGCTTACTGACACACCCACATTCTATACCTTGGATAGAACTCTGCTTGAGGCCTGCTCCACATATCGTTATCTCGGCGTCTGGCTAGATCAGTACCTTGACTTTGCAGTGCATGAAGACGCACCGCAGAAAAAACTACACCCTATGCTGGGAGCTCTCCATCGTAACAAGTTTTGCATCCCTCTACCGACCAGGCACGCAATAGTTCAAAAAATGATCCTCCCAATATTGGACTATGGCGATGTCATCTACGGTACTGCCCCTCAAACATCCTTAGCCCGGATCGACCCCATTTTCAACTCCTTCTGCCGGTTCGCTTTGGACCATCCCCAACACTCACCACTGTGACCTTTACCAGTCCCTTGACCTCCCATCACTCCAGAACCGGCGTTTGCTGCACTGTGCTAGAATTACTGTGGTACTGGGCACATCGCTGCCCTCTACCTATCAACATCCTAACACGGCCCCCCCCACCTACGATCTCAGGAACACTGACTCCAGGCTCCTTCACATTCCCCACAGATCCACACGATCAGATCAGGTAGCTTTCAGTTTCAGACTGCCCAAGCTATGGAACTCGCTGGCAGCCGACATCAGACTCACTTCAAGTACTCCCCAACGTAATGCCCTTCTCAAAGCGCATTTTGCTACCAACTGCACATGCTTTCCCCATCGCTGAATTCCCTGCACAACTCTTATCAGCTATCCTGGGCTCCATTTCTTAATCCGTACCATATACCACTGTACCTTCTACTGTTGCTGTAGTTATGCCGCCTACCAATATTGTATCTACTCAATTTTTTTTTTGTCCACTCTATGTAATTGCTGAAATATTTCTACCATGCTGCTACATCACTGTCTGTAATACTCTTCATTTTGTACAAACCGTTATGCATCTCAGTTACTGCACCCATCCTACTGGACTACTGTTTGCTATCTGCAAATTATGAATGTACTGTTATGTCTTATTTACTACACTCTGTAAACCCCCTACCCCAGGGCGCATCTGGAATCGAGCAGTACTCTGCTCAGTATGCCTTCCTGGTAAATCTCTTAAATAAATAAATAAATAAAGACAGTCTCAATGACCTTTGGCACCAGGCAGAGACTCTCTAGGCTCCTGGCCCTACCCACCTTCCACACCCTTGATGGGACCATCCTGGAGGACGCCTCCTCATTTAGATATCTGGGGTTTGGCTGGACCAGCACCTCAACTTCTCTGTGCATATCAATGCTATCCTGAAGAAACTATGCCCCAAGCTTGGTGCTCTGTACAGGAATCGTAGTTGCATCCCACTGACTGCGAGGCATGAAACTGTCCAGAGAAGATGATACTCCCCATCTTTGACTACTCTGATGTAGTCTATGGTACTGCTCTCAAATCTTCCCCGACCAAGTTGGATACTCTCTTTAACTCCTTCTGCCGCTTTGCTCTCGACTCCCCTTCCCGCTCCCACCACTGTGAACTCTATCACTTTCTAACCTTCCTTCCACTATCTCACACTTACACTGTGCTAAACTAACCTCCAAATTCTGGTTTGGCGTGCTCCCCTCCTATCTCTCATCCTCTCTCTCTCTCCATGCCACCTCCCCCCACCCACTCTCTCAGATCTAATGACGCCCGCACCTTGACGGTCCCTGGCCGCTCCACCCTCATTGGTCAGACTGGTTTCGCCCATCACTTCCCTAAAATCTGGAATTCCCTCTCCCCTGAAATATGACACTCCTTCTCCAGCTACTCCCTTACCTCTGCCCTACACAATTAACTCTCCCTCAGCTGTTCCTGCTTTAACCCTCCTTAATACCTATCCTCAGTTTCTGCCTTCCTACCCTGACCCCCCCCCCAACAGGGTTCTCAACATCCTGAAGGGGAAATCAGGAAATAGCTACCCCTTCTCCTCAAATTCAGTTCTTGCCACTACCCCTCTCGTCTCCACCTGCCCTTCTGGGTCACCCGTGTGCACAACCTACCCCATCCTTTTTACTCCAACAGCACTTGCGTACTACCTTGAGTCTGCTCCTGGTACACTCATGCACTATAAATGTTTCTGTCGCATTATTACTGTTTTGTACATTTATATGTTCTTCTGTACGATTTTGGACATGTATTGTAATTTACCCAATATTTCACTACTGTTTGTTGTACAATGCCTTGTGTTCCAGCTGTTGCATAATCTTACAATGTTGTATTGTTTGTACTACCCACATATTATTATAACTGATAATCCTTCACAATCCTATGTAACCCCCTCCACCCAGGTCACACTGTGAGATGAGCAACTTGTTGTTCAGTGTGCCCTCCTGGTGAAACATTTCAGTAAATAAAATAAATAAATAAATAAAACAGTGATACTGAGTGACAGAATTCTGTACACAGAATGATAGTTGGTGAAAGAACTCTGTTCATGCTCTAGTACTGGGTGACAGTACTCTGCACACACAATAATAGTGGGTGACAGAACTTTGTACACAATGATACTTGGTGACAGGACTCTGTAGATGCTGTTGTACTGGTGACAGAACTCTGCACACACAATGATACTGGATGACAGAACTTTGTACATGCTGTCATACTGGTGACAGAACTCTGTACACACAATGATAGTGGCTGACAGAACTTTATACACAATGATACTTGGTGACAGAACTCTACATGCTCCAGTACTGGTTGAAAGAATTCTGTACACACAGTAATACTGGGTTACAGAACTCTATACACAATGATAGTGGGTAACAGAACTCTGTACATGCTCCAGTACTCGGTGACAGAACTCTGTGCATGCTGTGGTACAGGGTGACCGAACTGTGCACACACAATGATGCAGGGTGACAGAACGCTGCACACAGAATGATACTGGGTGACAAATCTTGGTACACACAATGTGTGATACTAGTTGATGAACTCTGTATATGTTCTGGTGCTGGGTGACAGAGCTCTGTACATACAATCATACAGGGTGACAGAACACTGCACACAGAATGATACTGGATGACAAATCTCGGTACACACAATGATACTAGGTTATGAACTCTGTACATGCTCTGGTACTGGGTGACAGAATTCTGTACTCTGATACAGGGTGACAGAACCCTCTACACACTCTGATATTGGGTGACAGAACTCTGTACACACCATGGCTCCTATGCACAAATGGTGCGCAATGGCTACGTGCACATATCTGGGGCAGAAGCCACCTTCACCAACTCGCCCCCGCATACAGGATGCACGAAAGGGGGCATGCAGTAAATATGCCAGACCCCCCGCCATGTGATGAGGGCACGCACGCTGGGCGGGCGAGCGGGCGGGTCGGCATCTGCGCCATGCACTAAGGTGCATAGTGCTGGCCACGGGGAGTGTAGGGGGCATGGGGTACACCAGGAGACCCAGTCATAAACCCTCTATGTGCCCCGAGCACACCGCGGGACATGCTGAAGGACAGGGGGGACAGCCCTACTACATGCCGGTGCCACAGCTGCCCGATGCCACCTGCACACCCCAGCACACGGCTGTAAATGTGGCATGGCACATCCCCTCACTAATCCAACAACCCTTGCAGGGGAGCACCGGCGGCACGAATAAAGACCCCACATGCTGCAGTGCATGTGCACCCCCTCCCTGCTTTCTGGTACAGTCACCCCGGGACACCCAGCATAGGCCTTGGCTCATACCGCACTACTGCTGTGCCATCGAGACTGGTGGCATTGCCCCTACCAACTGCCACAGCCGCCGCCCCTCAGACATCTGTGGGGTGCTGCCAATGCGCCCCGCTGTGTAAGGGATTCACTGGCAGACCCATGCCAACATCTGATTGGATGCCCGGCTGGTTCCGTGACTCTGCCTGCACCCACCCTGTGCAGACCTGCATGCCGGAGGGGCGGGCCGTGGACAGGTGGCGGCATTAGTGAATGCCAGTACCAGTGCACCTGTCTCACGGAAAAGCAGCTTCACAGGCTAGGTAATGCGGCATTTTACTTACTCCATATGCCCCTCATTGTGAATAGGGGCCCATGATACTAGGTGACAGAACTCTGTACATGCTCCAGTTCTGGGTGACAGAACTCTGTACTCTGATACAGGGTGACATAATTCTCTACACACTTTGATATTGGCTGACAGAACTCTACTCTAATACAAGGAGATGGAACTCTCTATGCACTCTGATACTGAAGGACAACTCTGCACATGCTCTGGGAATGGTTGACAGAACTCTGTACCTGCTCTAATATGGGAGTCAGAATTCTGTACACAATCCAATACTGGGTAAGAGAACTCTGTACAGACTTTGAAACTGGGTGACACAACTCTGTACTCACTCTTTTTTAATTACTACACTTTGTTCTCTCTCTTGCAAGTCAGCCCCCATCAGTCCTGCCCACACAGACACACACACCCCTTACCCACCTTTTCTGGAACTTACCTCCATACTGAAGGGGTCCCTCACCTCCGGTGGAGATTCAGTAGTGCTCTTCTAGACAGCAGTGCCACAGTTGGCAGTAGAAGCCTGCAGTGAGGGTCGGATGTCTTCCTGCAGTGACTGGCAGTGTTTTCCCTGGTTTTCTGCTAGATGCTGAGAGATCCCCTGAGCTGAGTGAGCACACATGCACATGCATCACATGGCGTCGGTGTCCACCGCCTGTTCTGCAGCTCCACTTGCACTGCCATGCGTGGTCACTCAGGTGGCAGTAGCAGAGCGGAGGCTGCAACCCTCCCTCCCCTGAGGTAGCAAACATCCACAGAATGCTCTGCTTACTCCGCCCCTCTGACCTGCCTTCTGACAACTCGAGCTGTATGGGTGACAGAACTATATGACAAATCTCTGTACATGCTCCAACATTGGGTGACAGAATTCTGTACACTGACAGATACTGGTTACAGAGCTCTGCACAGAACTCTGACCAGCCACAGGTACAAAGTTACAGAATTCTGTACATTCACAGATAGTGGGTTACAAAATACCATACACACCCAAATACCAGGTTACAGAACTCTGTATGCTCTCTGATATCGGGTTACATGACTCTGTATATTCACTGATACTGGGTTATAGAACTCTGAACACTCACAGATACCAGGTTATGTGATTGTGTATACTCACTGATACTGGGCTACAGAACTCTGAGTAGTTAGAGATACAGGGTTACAGAACTCTTTACTCTCACAGATAGTGGGTTACAGAACCCTGTATGCCCACAAATACTGGGTGACAGAACTCTGTTCACTCTCAGATACTGGGTTACAGAACTGCCCATTTATAGATACAGGGTTACAGAACTCTGTACACTCACAGATACTGAGTTGAACTGTGCACACTCAGATACTGGGTTACAGAACTTTGTACACCCACAGATACTGGGTGAAAGAACTCTGTACACTTACAGATACTGGATTACAGAACTGTGCCCATTCACAGGTAAGTGGGTTATAAAACACTGTACTCTCACGTATACTGAGTTAAGGAACTGTGCACACTCACAGATACTGGCTCATTGAACTTTGTACACTCACAGTTACTGGGTTACAGAACTTTGTACACTTATGGGTTACATAACTCTTTAGGTGGCTTTCTTTGCATTCCTACCACCCATAATGTAAAGTCACTTGGCCCCCTCTCTATTTACATCTGTTTCTATAGTGTTTTACTTCTGAATTAACTCAATTTCTGTTTCTTTTTGTTTTTTACCAGGAGGCCCTGGCGTGAACTTCAGACCATGATCTCTGTGCTTGTGTGGACAGTGTTGTAGAAGGTGCCAGTCAAATTTTGGACTAGATTTGCACAGCAACGGGGGATCTGAGGAACAAGCTGTACAAAAATATGGATTACTGTATCTAGAAACTGACTCCATCCCTCTGACTCAGCCTTCAGAGAGGCAAAGCTACTGACTGAGAATGCCACAAAGCCTGCTATATATTGTTCAGTGCTGGCTGGGGCAAGGGGCCAATGTGTACAATGTAACCGTAACTGGCAGTGTTTATGAGCAGAATGTGGCATGTTTGTTTTCTCCAAGTTACTTTAAGGTTCCCTTAAATGAAAAAGGGAAAGGAAAGGAAAGGAAAGGATACAGTGCAACCCAAAAGGTCAAAGTTCATGCACAAGAGAAGTAAATACTGGGATAACCAAATATTGAGTACTAATACCAGAGATGCAAAAGGTATACAGAACATATAGTTACAAATGTAAAGCAAATAGTAAGACAAGGAACCTTAGTACAGTGGTAGAGCTACACGCTACCAAGCAGTAGTGGGTAAGGGGCCTGGATTCGATCGCCAGTGTAGACCGCTTATCTAAGCCTTATTAAAGGAGTAGGTAGCACATCAGTCTCATAATCTGAAGGTCTTGAGTTTGATCTTTTTAAATGGGGCAAATATTTTAGGACTCTGGAGGGACATTAGGTCACAGGGCTAAATCGGGCACTCGGGTAGACTGGATGGACCAGTGGTCTTTTTTTCTGCCATCAATGTCTCTGTTTCTGTGTTTCTAAGCTACTACTCAGGCAAATGCTTTAATTGCCCCAAACACAAAACTTTTCCTATAAAACAGTTCTGCCCAGGTTTACTTCATATATCTTAACATAGTTATTCAGGATCGGAAGGCACTTTAGGTCCTTCATGTCTGCCGTCCACCCCATTTCATAGGCAAAGATTAATAAGTATGCTATGTAAATACATACTAATTACCACACCCACTCTGCTACCCAGGGTACCCTGTCATTCCGTTGGTAAGCAGACATTTGTCCAGGTTTACCTTAAGGGCCTGTACCGTCTTCATGTGCACCATCTCAGCTAGTAGGCTGTCCCATAGGTTCACAACCCACTGGGAGAAGGAGTGCTTCCCGAAGTTATTCCAAAATTTACCGCCTCTGAATTTCAGGGCGTGTCCCTGCCCTCTGCTGGAGGACACCAGATCAAATATCTCTGAATGTGCATGCTTGTCAATATACTGTAGTACATGTGAGTATGCTGAAAGTTAAGATCATGTCCCCGCTAAGTATCCTTTTCTCCTGGGGAGACAGATACAGGACCTCCAGCCTCTTCACATAGCTTTGGTCCCCCTACCCTGATCACTGATGGCCCTGCGTTGCCCCCCTTGACTGCCTCAGTGTCCCTTTTTGTACTGAGAAGACCAGAACTCTTCAATACAGTCAAGAGGATTGACGTATCATATCAGACATTTATGCTGTTAGCATGTTCCTCCTCATTCTTTTTCCCTTAAGGTAAGCAGTCATGGCTACTCCACCCTTTCCTCTTAATTAATATCCCTGATCATTTATGTTTGTGCATTCTGAGATCAAGAATATAAACACGATCAGCTTAGTTTGTTTCTGATCACACATTATTAGACAAATCTAAGACATTGGTAGCAACTGATCAGGACACAAGATTTTCCCTTCCCACTTTATATATTTAAAGAGTGGGAGCACGACAATTCGCTCCCGAGATTTCGCACCCCAACAATTCGCTCCCATCTTTTCACTCCTGTGATCATCCGTTCCGGTACATATTAACCCCCATGACAATTTGCTTCTGCTTCTGCAAGTCTGGTACATATATAAATATAAGAAATATGTCTTACCATACAGCCAGTCCTCCATGCCCTCTCGGATGTGCAGCTCAATATAGTGCAGTACCACATAGAAAGTCCACAATGTTGTAGCACCTAGGAACCAGTAGGTCATAGTAACCATAGCAACCAGACAACCGTGCAAGCTTGGTGCAGAGCTGGAAGTTCATTTTGGGAGTTCATTTTGCGATGTAGCAGCACTTGCGTTGTTGTATCCTGAGATGTGGTAGCCCGTTCTTTTGCAGTGCTCACTGCTTTGTGTTTCTCTACTGCAGTAGGATCAGGTGCATGAGTATGTTCGGAGAATTGATGTACTACTGTCAGATTGTCACAAGACACTGTGTGAATGCAGGCATTGTATGGTTTCTGCCTTTTGACTGCTAATTCACACTGCCATATCGCCTTATCCTGCTGACCTTTCTTATGAAAGGTATATATGTAGTTCTGGTCATCAGCTAGTTTCTTCTTGGACCTCTCCGAGAGAACAAAATGTCCAGCCATTGTGGCTACTAAAAGTATGTAACTGTGGGCAAAAAGAGGCTTCATTATAATAGGACTTGAGAGCCAATCACAAGTTCAGTGATGTAAGCCAATCACATACTGACAGGGTGGCAAATAATGCCATAATTTATTCAGTAAATAAAACTTAAGAAAATGGACTTTTTTCTGAATGTTTTTTACACCAGGAGCTAATTGACTCAGGGGCGAGTTTCTGCTGGTGCGAGCGGTCGCCGCAGTGTACTGTCGGAAGTAAATTGTCGGGGGACGAAATCGCGGGAGCGAATTGTCATGTACCCTGAAAGAGCACATAGAAAGATTCAAGAGGGGTTAAACACAGAGAGGTCACATGACTTACTGAGAGTGACACAGTGAGGGAGTAGTGGTTTTGAAATTTAAATCTGGGTCTGTATGCTCACCGCTCTGTGCTGTAACCACTAGGCTGAACTGCCCACATCTCTCGCTTGCTCTGCTCAGTCAACTCTTGATAGCAAACCAACACCTAGCAATTAAATATCAACTAGAAAGGCCTACCTGTGTAGGTGCAGTAGCTGGGGAAATGGCTAGCCATGGTGGCAACGGGATACCTTTGTGGGATGGTAGGAGGCTGAACTGCTGTCTGCTCATGCATGCTCAGTCTCAGAAGCGAGACAGGATGTTTTGATGCTTTGCTGCCCCTGGGTTGTCTAGGATGCAGAAAGGTATGGAACATAGCAGTGGAAGGAAGGGATGCTGACCCGGTCTGGCTTGGTATGCTATTTTGTCTGCATTCCTAGGCCCAACAGAGGCGTTGTTCCTATGTGATGGTGGGACCATAAAAAAGCTGCAGAAAATGCTGGGCCTAAGGTTAACGGCAGGGTGCTCTTGCGTACTGTGCACCTCCTCTGGCAGTTCTAGATATTTGACTCAGGAAGGGTCTACCTGCATTGATAACCCCTCCACAGAGGTAGAGAGAGTGGGCAAGCCATAAGGGTTATAGCCACTAGTAATGGGTGATGGGGCTATGAAATACCCAGAAGGGGGTCCTGGGGAACCAGTAAGGGAAACAATATAAAGAAATAAGAAAACAAAACATAGGTCAACTAGATAGTGCATCATATTCTTCCCATGGGCATGATGGAACATGGAAACATAAAACATTGAAGTTGTTGACAGATAAAAGACCCTTTGGCCCATCTAGTTTGCCCATTTTCCCTGGCTACTATGCCACCGCAGACCTTTCATGATCTCCGGTTGTCCGCACCCCTTGTGCTCCTTCCAAGGTCCCCTTGTATCTGTCCCATGCATGCTTGAATCCTGCAACAGTTTTGGCACTTACCACCTCTGCTGAGAGGCCTTTCCAAGTTTCCAGCACCCTCTCTGTGGAGAAATATTTCCTCACATCCCCTCTGAGCCTCCTCCCTCTAGCCTCATAGCGTGATCCCTTGTCCTCGAGTCTGTCCTTCTACGACAAATGCTACCTTCCTCTACCTTATTAATGATGAGATCACTTTTCTTGGTTACAAGAGTACCTGTAATGGCTAGTAACAAACAGTCCTGTTTAGCTATTGATGATGTTGGTTTGTAATTGGGTAGTAGGACAAGTGTTCAGGGAAATGTCAGGAACAGGCATCTGTCAAAAATGAAATGCAACGGATAGAACATTAAGTATCCTTATGTTCCTATTTGTCCAAACTACTTTAGATCATTTACATTTTTCATTAAATTTTGCAGCTTCAGTTTTACTGGGCAAGCCCCTCTGTTTAAGAATGGTCAGTCACATTCCCTCAGTTTCATTTCAGCAACTCATGTTGGCAGTAACCACATCCTACATAGTAATGTGGTAATTTAAGGTCAGAAGAGACTCTAGGCCCATCATGTCCACCCTCACCTCCTTGCTTCACAAGCAGTGATAAAATAAGTATGCTTTGTGAATGTGTACCAGTTTATAGAGATATTGTTACCTGCTCTGATACCTTGGGTACCCTGTGAGTCCCTTGGTAAGCAGGGAATTTGTGCAGGCTTACCTTAAAGCAGCAGTACTATGTAAAAAAAAAAAGTGCACATTTTCGACAGTTTATTCCCTGTGCTCTGTTGAGCATGTCCCTGGTACTCTTTCCTGGCGGCATTGTACTATCACCTTGTAATCTGCTTAGTTGTCATTTGTTTTTGTTTACGTTTCTGCCTCCCACCTTGTTAGCAGCAGCAGTAAAAGATAGGCAGACAGAGAGGCACCGTATTTTCTGTAGATTTACAGAAAATGGAAATTGATCACTTCCTGGATAGGTAGTACTTCTGCTTTAAAGGCCTCTACTGTCTTCATTTCCACCATCTCTGCTGGCAGGCTTTTCTATAGGGTTACCACTCCCTGGGAGAAATGGTGCCCCCTAGTGTTACCCATGAATATACCACTCTGAGCTCCAGGGTGTGTCTGGACTCACACATCATTTCTACCCCCAGTTTAAATAACTCAACCAAATGTCCTGAACGATCACTGCTATGTTTGCTGCCAAGCACAACTGAACACAGCAGTTTGCATTTTAAATGTGACACTTATTTATTAATTTGATACTGAAAACATTTTTTACCATACTGTTGTATGTAATACTAAGACTGTTCTCTACCATATAGCTACAAAGTTAAGAGCTTTATTAGTTAGCATTCCTTGCTATTTTTATTAAAAACAATACAACTAGTCTTTTTCAATTCTGTGTTGCCTGCAGTATTGTAAACTAAATTCCAATACCTGTAACCTTAACAATGTACCTATTAAAAAGATCAACTTCCTCTAAATATATATTTTTTGTTAAAAACTAGAAAAGTAGTCTTTGCTTGGAGCTGTTTCTACCTGTAATGTGTCAGATGTCTGTCCGAGGAGCTGTTTCTACTTTTGATGTGACAGATGTCTCTTCAATACAAATGCAGGTGAAAGAATCCCAGCTGAGTTTTATTGGCGTTCTCCCTGCTGTCAGTGGAGTTCAGAGGGAGAGAGCAGTTACACAGGACTTGGGTGGGGGGCCTTCCCCAACTAATTCAGATGGCGTTCTGTAAACATAACCATGTCATCTTCGTACTGCCACGGGTGACCACTGTGGTGAAATTTAAACTGGAAAAGAAACTCAAGAAAGAAAGAAATGTTTAAGTTTCTGTTAGGATTTGACCCTTGGTCTTTTGTTGAAATACAAAAATGTAAGGATGCTACCCAGATTTGAACCCCTGGCTCTTTATGTACTAACCCAAAGAAGGACCCAAAGACACATCTGATGAACCATTGGCCTGAACTGAAGTACATAGAAGCTCCTGTGGTGCAGAGGTATAAGTCACAATCTATGAATCAGGAAACATGGGTTCTAATCCCAACAGGGGCTCCTACTTTACAAGCCATATAAAACCTGTATGTCTCTGAATGAAGTGGTACCTTTACTATGAGGTTGTTCAGGAGAGCACAGTGGGAGGGGAGAAAACAAGTGTTAGTGCACCTGGTATGCTGGTGCCAAGGATTTCCTGCATCCTCATGACTGGAGATTTTGCAGCAGAAACTGGGAAGTCACTGGGTGGTCAGGTGATTTTCTTTTCCATCTCCATGTTCATTTTGGGCTATCTTCCTTCCTGTCCAAGGATGGCCTCGGGTGTTTCCTCCACCACTAAAGTTTTGGCAACTAGATTTGAGGGAATCCTGACCTAGGCATGGAATTGCAGGACCACGGGGGCAGGGGGATATTACTGTGGCAATGGAAAGGCGTGGAGGAGGGAAGATGGAGGTAAAAAGCATTGACAAGAAAGAATCCTTCTCCTCCTCCGGAGGCTGAGAGCTGCAGTGGAGAGACACTGATTGTAAAGAGAAAGGGTATCCTGTGATATGAGCAAAGCAAATTAAGCGACTCAGATATGAGTGACTCAGTTTGCATGCCTGAAGGAGTAGCAATGGGTTGGAGAGCGGGGAGAGGAAGAAGCAGTGGAGAGTGACTGAATAGCAAGGGCAAATGATGGGGACATGGAATAGTGCTCTGGGTTAAAGGCAGTAGTAGCTGGCCGCCTGGTGTGGTAAGGCAAGGCAAGGCAAATTTGATTTATCAGGCTGTAGGTGTTGCACAACAAGAAATCCATTGTAAGTTACAAAAATATAAAATTTCCAATCTACAGATTATCACATCCATTTTAAAATCAGTACATCCAAAAAAGGACAAAGGGAGGTAAGGAATGATCCTGCCCAGCTCAGTCTGGGGGATCAAGAAAAGCTTGGCAAAACAGGTGAGCCTTGAGGTGGGTCTTAAAAACCTCTATAGAAGGGGCCTCCCATTAAGCTGGTGAAGCAATTCCACAGAGAGGGCCAGCGATGCTAAATGCCCTGCTGGTTGTTTTCAACCTCGTGCTGGGAATTGCTAGGAGGCCCCTCGAGGAGGATCAGAGGGAGTGGGTTGATGCAGTAGATGACAGGAGGTCAGACAAATAACAAGGGCCCAACTCATGTAGGGCCTTAAAGGTGAGCAAGCCCACCTTAAAGAGGATCCTCCATCTGACCGGCAGCCAGTGCAGTTCACGCAGCACCGTGGTGATGTGGCAAAATTTAAACTGCCCCATCAACTACCTGGTTGCTGAATTCTGCACTAGCTGCAGCCAGCAGAGGCACCCCCTGAGACCCAGAGGTAGAGCGCATTACAGTAGTCCAGCCTAGTTGATACAAAGTCATGCACCAAAGTGGGGAGGTCCAGGGTGGAACAAGGGGCCTAACCCTGGTGATATTCCTGCGATGGTAAAAGCTTGTCTGGACAATGGCCAACACCTGAGCCTCAAGTGTCAGATCACTGTCAAGGATTACGCTGAAGTTTTGTACCCTTGAGGAGGCCTTCAATGGCATGGATCCCAGAAACAAGCCAGTTTACACATCCAAGGCCATCCTATTCCACCCTGTGTTCGACTCCACCACCCATACCTCCGTCTTATCAGGGTTCAGTCACAGCTAGCTGAGACCATCCAGTCATTGAGCTCTGCAAGGCAGTTGTTTAGTGCTTCCACTGTATTGGATGTTCCTGGTGCAAAGGAAAAATACAGCTGGGTATCATCAGCATAGCAAAGAAAATCCAGACTGTATTTCCTAATGATCTCACCCAGGGGCAGCATGTAAATGGTAAACAGCACTGGGGACAAGACAGAGCCCTGAGGTACTCCACAGCACAGGAGACTAGGGGAGGAGGAGAAATTCTCCATCACTACCCATTGCCTCCTGTTCATGAGATGGGACTCAAACCAGCAGATGACCGTGCTAGTGCACCCACAAAATTCCCTCAAACGGTTAAGGAACACACTACTAATGGTCTACCATATCAAACGCTGACGAGAGATTGAGGAGGATAAGAATTGTCCCCTTCCCTTGATCTCTAGCCCTGAGGAGATTGTTATGCACTCTAACAAGAGTGGTTTCCATACTATGCCTTGCATGAAAACCAGACTAGAAGGGCTAATAGAGATCAAAGGTCAAGAGGTGCTCTTCTAGCTGAAGTGCTACCACCTTCTCAATAATCTTTCCTAAAAATGGGAGATTGGAGATGGGATGATAATTCACCTTGATGTCAGGATCTAAAGATGTTTTTTCAGGGGATGCACCAATGCCTCCTTCAAGGCATCAGGAAAATCCTCAGATAAGAAACACCAGATAATCAAGGTGAACATCGAGCCTCACGGTACCCACGCATTCCATTAAGAAATGTGTCGGTACGGGTCCAGTTCACAATAGATGTGCTCCAGCTTGATGCAACCTCTATAACCCTGTTGCCTCCACAGGCTTAAACTCCCTCCAACTAGGTGGAGTGCTGTCCAGATGACCCTGGCGACCACTGTTGGCTTCCATAAAACCCACTGGTAGAATACCCTGCCAGATGGTAGACACCCTGTCCAAGAATGATAGAGCAAACTCTTCACATAAAATGCTAGAAAAAGTCTGTTTCGGCTGTAGACAGCTGGGTTTAAAAGCCTGTCCACAGTCCAAAAGAGTGCTATTGGTCAATTCTTCCTGGCAGCAATCTCCCTTGGCAGGAACTCTGCCTTCTTCTGGATGATTGCCCCCTGGTACTCATGGTAGTGGGTATGCAGGGCCAGTTTATCCACCTCCAAGCTGGAACTCTGCCAGTAGCACTCCAACCTCTGACCCAAAACCTTCATCGTCTTGAGCTCCTCATCAAACCAGGGGGACCTCAAGTGAGAAGATTTGGGCCATGCATGGATTGGTATGAGAGAGTCGAGTGCCGCAGTTAGCACCCTATTATAGGTGGCAACTGCTTTGCCTGAACTCACTACACATGCACTGCCACACTAGATAGATCAGCCACAGCCAGTAATCTTTCCAGGGTCAAACATCTCAAAGTGTGATAGCTGACCATCTCAGGAGGGGAAGGGCTCATTGGGGGGGGCGAGTGAAAATTCTACCATGCAATGATCGGACCAAACAACCCCATCAGTCTTAAGGTTAGAAACCTCAAGCCCCAGAGAGAAGACCAAATCCAACATGTGACCACCCTGGTGTGTCACAGTAGAAACTTCCTGCAACAGGCCAAGAGAAAACATGGTAGATATGGTCAGTGCCTTGAGTGTTGATGGTCCTGGGTTCAGGACTGCCTGCAGGTGAATTCTTTTTAGAGTTGTGATGGCCGTTACTCTTAAATTAATTTATTTTGTTGCCTGTGGTTCCCCAACTGTGTTGCTCCAGCCACGGTATCCCCCTGCACACTGTAGCCCCCTCCCATATGTTGCCCTTTCCCAGTGTTCGCTCCCACGGAGTTGATTATATTAGTATGAAGGGGTGGGCTTGCCCACCGCAAAGGGGTGGGGGAGGCGTAGCCCACCGCATTAAAAGTTACGTTACATTTTCCCTCTATTGCATTGTACCTGGTGAACTGGGAGTCAGCACAAGCCACCGTTGGAGCAGCTTGCACTGAATCGTGCCCAGAGTCTGCTTTTATACAAATGCCCCAGTAACAAAGAATGGAGAGAAATACAGAACATTAAGTAACTATAAGCTGCAGTGTGTTGAAATAATATATTTTATCTCATATAGATTTTTGTTCTGGCTCGCCTGCTTCTGCAGACCACCCCCCCATCACTTAAAGTCCCTGGAACTTACCCCTCTACTTGCATGGGACCACTTGTTGGATAGGGTGCCTGGGTTGGTAGAGTGGGGTGTATGGGAGGTCAGCCTTATCCTACTTACCAGGGAGGTTTTCCACCCATTTTCTCCTCAAGGGAACTGGGTTGCTACAAGGCATGCTACTACAGTTGCACTGGCATCCAGTAGTGGTTCCGCCCCAGCTCTGTGTCTCTGGCTGTGCTACCATCCAGCTTCAGCCAGGAGGCAGTCACATAACAGAGTGCGCTCTCCCCTCACCTCAATGAAGGAGAGAAGCCTGGGAGCTTGATCCTCCTCCTCCTCCTCCTTCCCCCTGCCAGCCCCCGAGTCTCCCAAGTCTGCTCCAGAACCTGGGTCGCTGGCATAGGGAGCAGTATGACTATCACTGCACTACTGGGCCAGCAAAATATTACATTTGAAACTATTTTCTGGATACTAGAAAATTCACTTTAGGTTTAGAAAAACTCAGGAGACAGCAAGAACAGTGCGGCATAAGGACATATTGTCAGCTTTGGTAAGTGGCTATAATAAGATAAAGGCTGTAAAGAAATGCAGCAAGCACATTGCCTCCATTAACACAGGAGGAGATTGGAGGCAGCCTGTGTGGATCTGCCTAGATTTTAGGATTGTTGTTGGCTCTTTCAGTTACAGTGGCATGTCAGTGGTAGGAAACACAGGAGCAAAACTTGCTAGTTGTATTCAGAAGTTAATTCTCTGCAGTGAAATCAGCTTTTTAGATGCTTGTCTACATAGGACCTCATGTAAGTAATAACACATGATGGGGTGTGGCTTAGTTTGGATAAACGCACACCTACGGGCATAGTGAAGGATGAGGCCACAGGCTAAGTGACCTTACTGCCCTTAGAAGTGCGTTTATCCAGATTAACCCACACCCTGGAGTGTGTTATTGCACTTATAAAATGAGTATATGTTTATAAACATGATACAGTTAAAAAAAAATTGTTAAACAAAATGCTATGTTTTGTAGTATATAGACCCACTGCCTTTCACAGTGCTTGCATGTTGCCCAGTTGTCACTAGAGGTGTTGTGCTATGCGACACTGAGCTTCTGGGTCCTATGCTAGGCGCCGCTGAGACCACAATTTTGTTTCAGTCTTGCCAGCAGCACACTACCATCTGCAGTAGTGCATTCTGTAAAACTCCAGCCATTCTCACTATCAGCGGCTCAGGAGTTACAGCGAGACAACACGGATGAGTCCAGTGAGGGTTGCAGGTCAGGAAAACAAGCCACATGGATGTTTTTGTTAAAATAAACATGTTCCTTGTAGTTCTGTGCAACTTTCTGTCTACTCTTATTTCATCAGAACCAATGAAAGCGGTGGAATCGCTAGAGGAAAAAGGCAGTGGAAACAGTTTTTGAAAACTCAGCTGCACTCAAGGATATTAGACTGCACTAAGGACACAGGTGCTGGGGCTTTTTTTATCTGGTTTAGTGCAAATAAAAGACATGGGTAGAATCCTGTCTTAACCAGTCAGGTTCCAGGACTACCCTACCCATTTTATAATTCATAGTAATCAAATGGGGAGGGGGCAGCAGCTGGAGAATCCACCTTTCCTGATGTTGATTGAATAAGACACCGTTTCTTGTTAACTGTTGAAATGGAAAACATCACCTATTATTCATGAAATAAAATTGCCCTTGAAGGGCAGGGAGAGGCATGCACACATGTAAGATTCAACATTTTCTATACTTTATTTTCTGTACAATTTCACAGTTGGGGCTGTGGTACTTCAAATAGTTTTATCATCAGACTGGGGGATCTGTTAGAAGACTGTGGTGTGCAGTGGTTACAGTCCACCACCTGTGAAACAGGAGATTTAAAGTTTGAATCCCAGCACAGCACAGGCTCACTGTGTGACCCAGAGGAAGTCAAACAAACTAGGTGCTGCTCAAGCCACCTATTGGCCAAGGGATGGCACATCATGCTGCCAGGCCTGCAGCTTGGGTTCTGGGGGTGGACTCAAGACATGTGGGTGAATGGCTGGGGCTGAGAAACACTATAGTGATGCCAATGAGCAGCGCTTCCCAGCATAGGGGTGTAGTGCAGCTTCCAGCACCACAGTGATTCCTGCGGAGGGGCCAGGGAGCTTGTTCTCCCAGGGGTTCCACTGTGGCATCCAAGGCCAATGGGCTGTGGTAGTGCCATCAAGTGGTTGGAAAGTGGTGGGAAAGAGCTAACCAAAGGTGAAAAAACACCAACAGTCTCTGTGATGGCTGCTGTCTCCTTCAGGCCCTGCCACTTGGACCCCTCCAAGCTTGATCTTGGGGGGTGGGAGCTTGCAGCAGTTGAATCTAATTGGCCACTAGTGACCAGGCCTGAAAACTGGGCAGATGGACCAGCAGGGGAGACAGTCTTACAGAAATAAAAATCAAGATGCTGTATCAGCATGTGGGCTGCAAATAAAACAAAAGAGTGGAATTAGATTACCGCTGAAAACAGAAGATAGGGCCAGACTCAACGACTTGAGACTTGGCTCGATTTTTAAAACCTCACGCTTGCCACATGCCCTGGGTGTGCTGACGATATGACACATGTGGCTTGCAGCAATCTCCCGGCTGGCGACTGGGAGTTTCGAGCCCATGTGGCAATTGTTGCAAGTTAGACCAACTTTTTCTGGTTTAGCTTACCGCAAACCTGGGGACCCGTTTTATAGTGCTTGTGCCAAAGAAATGGTGCAGGCTCCCAAAAATCGGGTAAACTGTCACAACTGCATCTGTCCTACCAAAACTGGGTGCAGTTGCAACAAAGGGCATTGGCTCAGTTGTGTCAAAGTCGGGTTGAAGCAGGTCTTGATGCAACCCCTGCTCCACCCATTGAAAATTGAGCCCACTAGATCTTCAGGATTTGTCAGCCTAGTGATCGGCTATCAGTGGCTCACATGACATTTTGTAGATTTCACTGTTGCCCTGTTTCAGAGCAATAGTAATCTGAGTAGGCTTAGTGTGTTCTTTGAGAGGGCAGTAGTCATTCGAGCATGCCAGTGTGGTCTTTGATAGGGCAGTAGTAATCTGAGCCTGTCAGTAGAGTCATTATCCTTTTTTAGAGGCGTAGAAAGTCCCAAAACAACATTCTGGATTGCAAAGTAGAAAAGAAGTCCAATACAAAAACAGAAATGTAAAAATTAAAAAAAGGCACACACATACACTCTTTGCAAAAAGGTTAATTGGCAATTCATCAGTTGAAAACACACAGCGACCCAAAGGCAAACACTCCAGCATTTCATCAAACAATGGACTTCTTAAAGTTATTTTTTAAATTCTTACCTGAGCCAATCTACAGGAACTCAATTACTGCTGTAAGAAGCAGATCCAAGTACCTTATGGGGTTGATCACAGAGATGTAACCCAAGTTCAAAACAGTATGCTCTCCTTTCTGTTTTGTAATCCCTCCCCCACTTCCGCTCATAATGCACCTGTGGCTCTTTTTGCCAACCAGCTGTCTGCACGGGCATCTGTATGCCATTTCAATTGCATTTCATGATCGGTGATATAATTTGTGATATTTGCAGAGCTGGGAATGCGAAACTCTGCAGCACAAATTGCAGTGGTCGCTATACTTTGTGTATTGCCCTGCAGGTTGTTTCCATGGTAGCTACTGCTGCCTTCCCCACACCGTCGCAATGGAGCATGGATATATACTGCAAGTCACAACTAGCACTGCCACCATATCATGGGATACTGGTAAATACATGGCACCCTGCAGTAGTGTGCAGCCCCAGCCGTAACGTGACTCAAGCTTTGTGGTGGTTCATGAATATTCATGATCCTGTGCACTGCCCTGTAATTCCCCCAGTGATGACATGCCCAGCATGGTAGATATGGAATGGATACAGGGTACCGGGGAGGAGGCTGCTGTGAATACCCCAAACCGCAGGCTGGATGGTAGGCTTTACTGGGGTGGGTGTCAAATCATAGTACACAAAAGCGAATGCCTGCGGTGGGCCATCCCCCAGGCATCGCTGCTGGCGGCATCCTGACCAGTGGTTTGCAGGTGTTTACTGATGTTGTAGGGTGGCAGCAGACAACTCACAAAGGAATATTTAATTTTACATTACTGTTCTCCAATTCACTGGCCAACTCTGTCCGTTATGCCTCGCTCCTGCATACAGGCAGTGTGGCCTGTATGTAAATAATGCCAGCGGTCCCCCAACGTGGTATGTGTACACCCATGCCCTGTATTGCATTTTGCCTCCAGGTTGCTGCTATGTCCTAGTGCAGGGTGCTCAAGCCATTCATATATAATCGGGTGTTTTCCAGCTGGTGGCGTGCCATCACCACAGTGATACCGCCAGTGATGAGTTCCCTGAATCTAGCTCAGGGATCCTGTTTCCTTGGTAATCTGCATAGTTATGAAGAAAAAGAGAAAACTAAATACAGACAATATACGAAATGTGTCTAAAAATTAATTTCTTTTTTCAAAGTTTCCCTTGGGATGTGAGTGACTCTTTGAATTCATCCATCTCACTGGCCTTTGTGTGACACTGTTTGCTTCAATTTGACAGGAGCCAAAGTAAAGTGTAAGGAGGGAGCAAACAACGTCCCTTCAGGTAATGGCAGCGGAGCTATTCCGTGACAATTACCACATATCGACAGGTGTTTAGCTTTCAATTAGCATGCTGTAATTATGAAGCAGGGGGCGAGGAGGACGACAGAGCTATTGATTTGTAAATACTGAGCACTGATCAGCAATACTTCTTAAGATGAATTGTGTCTGTTTTTTCATTCTGAGCAGCGAGCTGCTGTCTTGTTAATTCTGGTCTGCTGTACTGTCTCTTTACCCTTGCAGCCTGGAGAGTTTGCTATGGACATCTCTCTTAATCCTCAGGTGAAAAAAAAAAAACAGGGGCAAGGCTAAGCAAGAACAAATAGTCAATTGTGGTGCCAACGGCTTTAAAAAAAAACCACTAGCCATCACATGAGCTGGTCCACTGGTGTGGTGGTATCGTTACTGCACACAGCATTAGTGACCTCAATTTGGGAAGGAGTGGGGGGAGGAGGACTTTACGGAGAGACAAGGAGGATCTGCTTACTGGCCGTAAGTATCCTTCTTTGCAGTAACAGCAGCAAAACAGCACAATATACATTCACAGGAACCAATGAAAAACATTCGGGCCAGATGCCCCAATCTACCACATGGTAGATCTTCCACCCTCCTTTCCTCTGAGTGAACTCCATTTACCACCACTCTGTGCTGCCTAGCCCCTAACCAATTCCTTACCCAGCTTACCACCTTTGCACCCACCCCTGAGCTACCCAGCTTGCTTACTAGTCTCCTGTGTGGAATAATGTTGAAAGCCTTACTGAAATCTAGGTGGGTCAATTCCATAGCTCCTAGTTCATTGGTCACCCAGGCAAAGAAACAAGGGTGCCGGAAGACGGTAAAAGCTGAGGGGGCTGAGAATCAAAAGGGCACTTATAAGGGTATAAAGGGCACTTTTTCTATACTAGTTTTTGCCATACAGAAATAAAAAGTGGAGTGGCTACCACCCCTTTCACCCCCCTCCCCCCAGTTCCGACACCTATGCAAAGAAATCTGATTAATTTGATATGACCTCCCCCTACTCTGTGAATCAATGCTGCCTCAGGTCTTGTAATTTGCTGAATTCAAGATATTCCACAATCTTTTCCTTCAGCAGTGATTCCATTAAGTTACCCACCACTAATGTTAGGCTGACTGGTCTTTAATTGCCGGCCTCTTCCTTGCTACCACTTTTGTGAAGTGAGACTGCATCTGCCCTCCTCTAGTCCTCTAGAACCACTCTTATTTCCAATAAGCTGTTCATCCAGCCCTAGGAATGCAAAATTTAACAAAATGCAATATATTATAATATAATGGGCAAGAGACTGCTTAGGTGCGGTATCAGACACAGTCAGGCTAAGGTGGTAGAAAGTGCAGGTGGTTCTTGCAGTAGTCTCTTGTGTTTTGCCTCCACACACTCCCATAACAACGACCCTGACCAGTGACTACTAACATAATACTATAAGTGGCCAAGTAGTTATTGCATTTCAGGTGTTGTATACCATTCCTTATTGTGGCCTTAAAAATATAATAAGTTTTAGCACTGAGATGTTTCATCTTAGTCATTATTTCTCCATAGCAGTATGAAGCAAATACTTGTTTTGCTCACTTGGTGACGTCATCCTTAGGAAAGGACCTACTTTGTTTTCAGGACAGGTGGGTGTCATTATAAATCATGCTAGATGCAGAAGTCTCTAAATTGGGCACTTAGAATACAGCGCTGGTACATCTTTTTGAAATTTATGGGAAGAGAAGCGGCAGAGTTGACCTTCTTGAAAAATCCTGCAGATGCAGCTGCGATGCCATTTTGCACAACTGAGGAAGAAAATGTCCTGATGGGACATGGCTGCAACTAAAAGCAGATTCCTATAACTTGCACTGGAGACTGTCGTGTCGGAATAGCAAATGTGCTACCAGCCCCACTGCGAGTCTCAGGCGCTGGGGCTCTGTAACCTGATTTAGCTGGCCTTTCCTGCTCTGTAAAGTGCAGTTTTGTGTTGCCTGATGAATATTTTATCATTCTTTTTATCTGTCTCTGTTTCCCTTGAAGTGCAGAGGTTGCTAGCTGCTTGAATGTGTGCACATGCCGTACTATAATTAGTCATGGGAACAGTGACAGATTAATTTCTTGCGATAGCCTTTATGCCACTGGCAACTAGAGATGCACACGTGCACACAAGAACATGAGGGGAAAAAATGATTAAATAGGTAATTCATCCATTTTTCCCCCAAAATTTGAACTGTTATTTATGCCATTCCCCCCAACCACCTAGAAGACCTCTCCCGGCATACATTAGGATTTTTCCAGTGTTAATGGGTTAGTCATCTGGAGGGTTGGGGCAGAAAGAGGGAGGGAGGGAGAGAGAGAGAGAGGAGGAGAGGGACAGGTAGGGTGAGGGAGAGGATGAGAGAGAGTGCATTGAGGGAGGGAAGGCGGAGAGACGAGAACGAGAGACAGAGAGGGAGAGGGACTGAGAGAGGCACACAGAGTAAGGGATGGAAAGAGAGGGAGGGGCGGGAGACTAAGAGGAAGGAGAATGAGGGTGAGAGAAAGGAAGGGAGATTGAAATCTGGGGAGATAGAGAGAGATATATTCAAGGCAGAGAATGTAAGAGGTTGGGAGAGAGAGAGAGGTGAGAGTGGGCAGAAAGAGGGTGGTATAGAGAGAGAGAGAGCGAGCATAGTGGACACAGATGCCAAAATGGGGGGCCACTACAGTCATGGCCCTACAACTTTCATAAGTTGTAGGGCTATGCTCTATCAGTTCTTGCAATCATATTTATTTTATTACTAGGGACAACTGTGCCTTGCAAATGCAGCATGTGCAGTAAGCAGTGTGTTACTTTCTAATCACTCCCTTTGTGGCTTGCAGGGTGTCAGTGGAATCTGGGATACTGAAGGGCTGAGTAGTGATTGTGGGGGTGGGCTGGGGTTATGGCCTACTGAGTTAATACACATTGGTCAAACTTTAAAATGAAATGAAGGGTCAGGCCTTTGGGGAGGGGTATGGGATGGGGATCAAGGAACTAGGCACAGGAAAATGCTGTCAGTTGATGGGGTGGGGTTACTCCACATATCACAAATTTAATCGAGGAAAAAAATAAAGGTGTGGGTGAATCCATTCGGGGATTTTCCTCACATCCTGGCCCTAACACTTTTCAGACCCTTCTACCACCTATGGAATGGGGGAGAAAGGAAAATGCCTTCATAAAAACACACACCAAATAATCTTGAAGCTACAATGTATACACTAGTGCTAGGCAACATTTTTATTATGCTTGTGAAACAGTGTAAAAATGCCAATGTTACATTTGAGCAATTTTTGTTAAACTGCACTCAACTCAGCCATATTTTTGCCAATGCTTATTTATTAAAATGGCACCATTTTCTCCCAGATTTCATATTTCTGAAAATATGAGTTCTTGAAAATTCATTTTCATTTTTCATTTTTAGTTTTAACCAGAAAAGATCTGGGACAATGCCCATTTTCAGCCACGCCTGACACAAAATTACAAACCTACAACAATAAAATAACTGTTCTTTGAAAATCATACAATTTTAAGAAGTAAAAAAAACTCAAGGGATATCCTAACTGTTGTTCTGAGAAAATGCTACGCAAGTATGTTTCAAGCCAATCTTAAAACTAGAATGAGAGCAATTTCATAATTCTGACTTTTATTGAGAGTTCAAATAAAAGATACACATAGCATAAGTATGAGACAGGTCAGCAAAATGGTAAAACAAATACTACATTGTACAACTGTGTATAAAAGAAACAGTTTCTACAAACACTGTTTAAACAAGAGAGCTGTAAGGATGAGAGCAACTTCAGTAAATAATTGTTTTCCAAACCGCACGTTTTATAAATTTTTTTTAAGGTGCAATTTCAAACAAAAGAGCTCATGTTGAACACTGTTTGAGTTCATGAAACTGTGTGAAATTATACAAAATTTGTTATACAGAACTGACACCATTTTGTGAAAGTGCAGGAAATTTTTTTTCTAAGTTTGCCTGGCACTGCAATAGACCAGGATGCCTGACTTTTGTTAGTAGGCATGGGCCTGAGAAAATAATAAGTGCTACCGAACACAACCTGCAAAAAACAATAATTACAGGTATAAAGATGATCCCAAATTATCAGTAAAAACAATAATAAAACACAGCCTCTTACACTGGTCTTGCTCAGTGGTGTTGGAGTGAAGCATTCCTTTAGAGGTGCAGAGGAGGAGGAGCTTTACATTTGTTTGTTTTCTAGACAACAAAACTTAGAACTTAAAGTACCCAGAAGAGATGTCTCCCCTAATGGTACAGAGGTGGTACAGAGAGGGCAACCAAAATGTTGAGGGGTTACACAACATGCCATACAAGGAAGGGCTGCAGGAACTCAACATGTACTCCTGGAGGAGGAGACGGGACAGGATTGAAATCTACAAGTACATCACAGAAGCGAAGAAGGTGCATGTGGAGGGTCTACATTAGAGAAAGGAAGGCACAAGAACAAGGGGGCATGCAATGAAGCTAAGAGGGTGAAAGTTTAGGAGAGGTGTGCACATATAGTTCTTCACGGAAAGGGCAGTGGATGACCTAAACAGCCTGCCAGAGGACGTAGTGGAGCCAAAGACCGTGGGGAGCTTCAAACATGTGTGGGATAGGCACAGGGGCATATTAGGTAGAATACCGGGGGGGACACCTATGACCAATTATGGTTAGTGCTGACAGAACAAGCAGAGACAAGGGACAGACTGGATGGACCTAAAGGTCCTTTTCTGCTGACAAAATCTCTGTTTCTCTGTTTCAGTGTCACCTTGTACAATTTGGACAGACAGACAAGCTCAGCTCAGCTTTGCTTTCCTCTTGCTCCAAGTTGCACACGATGACACACTTATACCATCAGAGGCATCTCTTGGAGTACAAATAAACACGCTCCCACAAACCTTCAGAGTGCAGATGTTCTGAGCCCAGGAGAATCTTTTTTTGTTTCCTGTATTTTCAGTCCTTTTGTGTTCATTCTGTTGACAGCCTTGTTGCATGACATGAGGGAGCCAACAGGAAGATCGGAAACAGGAAGAGATGGGTGGAACCAGTTTTAGAAGAAAGCAAGAATCCCCTAGAACCTGGATCCCTATAAAGAGGACAGGGGTTCAATATGCAAATGAGCAGTCATGTAATTTTCATGTCATCTATATGCAGCCTACCAGTCCATGACCTGCAGTCTACAAGTCACCAGCCATTTGAGAACCAGTCAACAGACGTCTGTCTACCAGTCACTAGCAATCTGTCTTCCAGTCACCAGCCAGTAGTCTAGCAGTCACCAGCAAGCACCCTACCAGTCACCAGACAGTCCCTTACCAGTCACTGGCTAGCACGCTATCAGTCACCAAGCCAGCAGTCCCAAAGTTCAGAAATAAGCATTGGTTCTAGAATGCTGTCAGCAGCTGGGTATCCATGTCTGTGTGGTGCTCCCATAGCTAAGTGAAAATTGTCCATATTCGTTCTAATTTAAAATATTTTTCTTGTGTACAGTTGATGGATTGAGAAGGAGGGAACTGTTACCCACAGGAAGGTGTGGGATTTGGGTGTTTGATGTTGGTTGGGAGCAGGATAGTCATTTGTTCGGTGGTGAATCACTTCTCATGTGGATTTCATTTTATTTATATAGTTTGGCAGTCTGTGTGCCTTTTGTGGGCTGTCTCTGTGACGAGGATTTGCTGACTTGCTGCTGTGGTGGCCTGTTAATTATGTGGTACTGTGATTTTGTTTGCAACTGTTTGGTGGGCTTTCTGGACTGTTGATTTTGTGTTGTTTTAAAAAAAAGCATTTAGAAAGGCATTTTTTAGCCAGTATCTACCTGCTGCTAGTTTTGCTCCCTCCAGACCTTGAATGAGACTACTGAAATATTGTCACTCTATGTCTCCAAGGGCAAACATATTTTCCCTATAGGTGCTGACTGGTTGGAGCAGGCAGCACGAGCAGCGCATTTGTCAGTTTTACAGCCCCTAGTTAACTTGTGCACTGGCTCCGACTCTGCCCTGCTCAAAAATGCCATCAGTGACACCGGGACTCTCCACGCTGTAATATCACTGCAATTAAAAAAGGATTATTTTAGTGTTCTGTTTATCAGAACACATTTTTTAAACAGTTTCCCACTACAAGCTGCCATAAAAGAATACCCCTACCAGCAAACACACAACATTCTCTTCAAACCCTGTACAGCAACAAAGATTCTGGCACACAACAACTTTCCTGTTTCTCTTGCTGCCACACATCCCTCCACAGCAGGACTTGCTGAACTTCCTAAGTCTTCTTCGATAAGGCCACATCCTGGCCTGGCTACTTCAAGTAGCTTGCTCGCTCTCGACTCCTTCCCTCTGCACATACATTCATGCAGCTGTCACGCACAGATGTCATAACATAAGACATACATCGCCACTCGGCCATCCTGAAACCTCTGTGGCCATCCAAACATGATATTTTAAAATGTTAAAACTTAAAACAAAAAAGGTACCCCCTCTAAAAAAAATACAGAAAATGATGGGAATTGCATAACTGGAATATGCCATGACCCTTACCAGAAATAGCTGGGTCATTTGTCCCTCATGCCATTTGACCTCAGGCATCACTCATGGCTTCGCTACTCATGATATCAAAATGTCAAGCAGCACTTGGAACAAATAACCGAGATATGTCTGGTAAGTCCATGGCATATCCCTTACATATTTGGATAAAGTAAGCAAGGTTAAGGGAGCAAGTAAAGGTGGTGTAGGAAGAACTCCACATACAACAGAACTCCATATATAACAGAACTCCATATATAACAGAACTCCACGTATAACAGAACTCCATATATAAGGTAGGCCTTTTTGGTTCTAGTCTAAGGGTACTAGGCAGATAGAGGAAAACAAATTATTAACAACAGTTCTGGAGGGTTATCACAGGAGCAGGTATAGAGATGAGGTACAGCGGGTAGATAGCTGCAGGAACTGTGGGGCACTCTCCAGGGTTATGCTCTGGAGGAGGAGACACTGCCCCATCTGCTGGACCTTTGTGGAGCTCCACGCTCAGCTAGTAGCAGCAAGAAATCAGCTATCTCAGCTGTGGCACTGGCTCAGCTGGGGTCCACCCCCCATACCCCCAACTTCCCCAGAGGTCCTCAGGCCCAGGGAGCTAAAGAGTTGTGGGATGGGGAGAGGGAAGGGTGGCAAAGGCAGCCACAAGGGGTTAAAACGGTTTCACACTATCCAGACAGCAATTTGTTTTGCACCCCTAGGGGAGGCTCAGATACCTGACTCAGTTGGGGGGGTGCTCTGAGTCAGTTGGGGGAAATTGGCAGAACAACTTGGTAGCACCCAGGGAAGTGAGCAGGAGGAAGGCAGCAAGAAGAGTCTTAGTGACTGGGGACTCAAGGATTAGGAGAGTACAGAGGGTGGTGGGCAGGGGTGGGAAGGGTGGGAAGGGGAGTGAAGCAGTCAGATGTCTTTCTAGTGCATTACCCATCCAGCGTATAGATAGGATAGGGTGGATGGCTGAGGAGAGGGCGAGGGAGAGGGAGTTGGGGGTACTGGTACAGTTGGGCACCAATGATCTGGTGAACCAGCCTGCGGTGGTAGTAAAGCAAAACTTTAAGACACTGGGGGACAGATTGAAGGTGCACTCGGCTTCCCTGGCTTTTTCCAACGTCCTCCCTATATGGAATAAGGGTAATGGAAATGATAAAGTAAGAAAGGAAGAGACTGAGGAGTTTAATGGGTTATTGAAGGGATGGTGTCAGGAGGAGGGGTATCACTTTGTTGGGGACTGGGGGGCTTCTGGGATAGAAGGCTCTTCAAGCATGGGTGTAGGCATACTCCAAGCACTCCATGGTGTGCAATTTTATTTAAGGGAGTAGCAAACAGGCTCTGAACTGCTTCCTTTTTCAATGAAAACTAACAAAGAAAATACTGAACCTTTCTGTAATTTTATTCATAGGAGTCAAACTAGAAGGACTGGTCACTAATACTCTTGCATCCCAAGGACAATATAACTTTACAGGCTCTGGGCTGGTATGTGAGTGTCTTAGGAACAATGCATGACATTTGTATTTACCCATGCATGGCAACAACCACTGTCATGAGATACAAAAGTTGTATTTATTGTGCGAATGAGGCCAAAAGAAACACGGTCCCTGGTGTACATTTGTATATTGTTTGGCTACACAGAGGTAGCCCACCCTAACAAAGGCGGGGGTAGCAGTAAGTCCACTTGGTGTGCAGATCTGAAATCCCTGGCTACACTCCTGTCTTCAAGCATGATGGCCTTCACCTGACTAGAGGAGGGGGCCAGTGCTCTGGGGCAGACGTTTGACATCTACATTGGACAGTTAAACTGACTGTTTGGGAGACAGAGGCTAGAAGAACCACTGAGAACAGAGAGCAGGTGAGGAACCTAGCTAGGGATCCCCCTGAACAGGGACTGGTAGCAGCAAGGTGGGTAACAGTGAGGTTGAAGTTCAAATTAGGTTGGAGAAGAGGCCAATGAGGGACAGCTGATAAAGCCTACATAGAATCAAAGAAATTGATGGCAGATAAGGACCGCTCGGCCCACCTTGTCTGCCCATTTTACTTACCTACTATAATATCACAGACACTGTACTTGCCCTTTGTCTTTACCCTCCCTTTCCAAAACAATAAAATTCCCTCATACCTATCCCATGCAGTTTTGAATCCTGCTAGTTTTTGCTCTGTTTTTACTACATTCAGCTTGAAAAATAAAAAAAAAATAAGGAGACTAGGGAAGAATAAGGGAGAAGGAACAGGATAAAGCAAGAGGGGGGGAAGTAGAAAGATGGAGAGGGGTTTGCCTTAATGCCAGGAGTCTGGGAAATAAAATTAGTGAGCACAAGGCAATGATGGCATACACTGTAATGGACCTAGTACCCATCACAGAACCCTGGGCCACTTACAACAATGATTGAGACCCGACAGTCCTAAGCTACACCATGTTTAGACGTGACAGAGGAAAAGGTAAAGGAGGAGTCACAGCCCTATATGTCAGGGAAGGCAATGAGGCAGTAGAGGATAGAAACATCAGAGGCGGTAATGGGGAAGCAGAATCACTGTGGGTTCAGCTCACAGCATCCTCAGTCAAGCAACTATGGATGAGGGCAATCTATAGACCTCCAGGACAGCGGGAAGAGAGAGATAAGGAGATAGGGGCTGAGCTAGAAAGGGTGGTAGCAAAAGTGGGGGGAAGGTGGTGGTGGTGGTGGGAGATCTAAACCTGCCAGATATTAATTGGGTCTTTCTAGTGACCTGGCATTCCAGAAGTTAGGCCCGGCTGGATACATTGCAAGACTGCCTGCTGGATACACTGCAGGACTGCCTGCTGGATACACTGCAGGACTATCTGCTGGATACATTGCAGGACTGCCTGCTGGATAACACTGCAGAACTACCTGCTGATGCAGCTGGTTAAGGAATATACTAGGCAGGCTGCTGTTCTCGATGCGGTGCTCAAAGCAGCTCACCAACTCAGATGTGGTAGGAGGAGTGAAGGTGGGGGGCCACTAGGGTTCCGTTACCATAACTATATGGTTCAACATGGCCATTGGGACAAGTAAGCCCTCAATAAAGGCTGAAATCCTAGATTTCAGAAGGGTTGACTTCAACTGGATGAGGGAGTTGGTCCAGGACAAATTAGTTGGAGTGGACAGCATCAGGGATGTGAAGGAAAGATGGGTGCAATCAAGGGGGCCTTTCTAGAGGCAACAAAGTCTTTGGATGAGAAGAGTAATCAAAAGAAACAAGTACAAGAAGCCAATATGGTTCTCTGGCAAGGTCAGAGAAGCAGTGACAGCCAAAAAGAAGGTCTTCACCAGGTACAAGGAAAAACAAGGGGAGGAAGCACGGGTAGAGTACCAAATGAGAACGAGGGAAACTGAAAGGGCAGTCAGAGAAGCAAAGGCAGACACATATTGTGGAGGGGGTCAAGGGAGGAGAAAACACATTCTTTATGTATTAGGGAAAAAAGAAAGAAAGGAGAAGGAATTGTTAGGTGAACAGGGTGAGGTACGGTAATTGAGAAGGACAGGCCAAATTCAGCCATTCGTAATGTGGCCCTCCCCCTACATCTAGGGGCATACCGATGTTCCCAAGGAGGGGGCTCCACATCATAGACATCTCACCAGAAAAACATATGCATATTTGGCCTACCTGAAGATGTCTTCAACAGGCTGTGGTTATCTTCAGAAATTACGGCCAGGAACTTAAAGGTCACCCCAAAACACCAGCAGGAATCCCCAGGCTGGTACATCTTAATTCTTAGCCACAGGAATGCTCCCCAAACCCCGAAGCCCAGCGGTGCAGGAATTATAGGGCCCCTAGAATATGAACTAATTGGGAATGTTAAATCTTAAGGAGTCACAGTCCATCTATATCCTTAATCACAAACTGAAACACCACTCCAAATTACTTTTTTTAACACACAATCACTTTATTTTCTCCTGAGCCCAAATGATTTAGAAGGGCTTCAAGGGTCCATTTGTGTCTTAGAACTAACCATCATCTCCATGGGGCTAAACTTTAATACAAAATACAATATGGCAGTGGGTAAGGCAGAGCAAGGTCTTTAACAACTCATTTTACAGCATGCCCAATTTACCCAGGAACCCAACGACATCTTATCCTGGATTGTGAAGCTCCAAATGACTCCACTGGCATTGGTAAGTACCTACAGAGCTTCCTGACCACCTAAAATGGGGATTTTCACATTTTCCTCTCGGGGAAGCGTGCAACTTCTCTTTATCTTGTTCCCCGGGCCCTCTCCTACAGCCTCAAAACAAGGGACATGGACGGTTCGATAACAGCAAACCCCACCGCACCATACCCCATTATCTGGTTAGCTGTCCACTCTCCTGGTCTGCCTGATCTCCCCCAGGGCATTACTGTCTCCCTCCAGCATCCTGACATAAGGTGTAACCAGGGCCCACATTTAACCCAGCTGACTCCGTATTTTACTTTTTCTTTCAACCATGCTGCCTGATAAGTGCAAACCAGCATGAAAGGATACCTAAAAGGCATTCCACGGTCCACTTAGCAAAGTCCAGCAGCCCCTGGGCCTGTCCCTCCATACAGGCCTCCAAGTGGGTAAAGGCTTCCCCAGCTCCCTCACCAGTGTACCTGGGCCTCCTTGCCACCTGAACTGCAGAGGCCCTGCCACAACCTGCTGCAGCCCCGACAACCCAGGCACACAAACCATATACAAAAATGGGGCCTAACCTAGACCCAGGGCCTACCTTTCCTGCACATTTCCCCTACAGACCCCCAGAGCCCAGGCCTCCCAACCATACAGATGCAGCTGCCTTTCTTGGTGCCCTCCCAACGGATGCTGTCCTAGGGGTCCCGACGCATTGTCGCTGTAGAAGGATGGCCTGCCTAAGCAGGGGTTCCCCCTCCTCGCACTGCCCTGCAGCACCCGCAGTCTCTCTCCTCAGGTCCCCCAACCTCCTCCATCCTGCCTATTTATAGACTCAACCCTGCTGGCTGCTGTCACCACCTGGTGGCAAGTGGAAATTGCATTCCCAGAGCACTAAAATAATCCCTAGCTCTGGGAGCAGCAAGGCGGAAGGGGTCCCTAAAGGGAGCATAAGCCCCTTTCAAAAGGGAGGGGCTTACACTAATGACTACTTCTGTTCTGTATTCATAAGGGAAGCCAGAGGGCCTCTGCCAGAGAGTGGCATTAAGGTTGTTGTAAGGGGGATCCCTAAAATGAGGCAGCAAGTATTTACCAGTGAAATGGTTTGGAAATGACTAGCAGACTTAAAGATAGATAAGGCCCTGTGCCAGATAGGATGCATCCAAGGGTGCTGAACGAATTGGCAATGGAACTAACTGAACCCCTGGTAGGGCTATTCAATAGCTCCATTCAGACGGGGGTAGTTCCAAAAGACTGTAAGGTAGCAGACGTAGTCCCACTTCATAAGGGGAGGACAAGGAGCAACTGGGTAACTACAGATTTGACATTCTTACCTCTATTGTGGGTAAACTGATGGAGACACTATTAAAAGAGGACCTCATGGACTACCAGGAGAGCAATGGATTCCAGGATAGTAAACAGCATGGGTTTGTGGCAGGCAGGTCTTGTCAGACCAACCTGACAGTATTCTTTAATTGGGTAATGAGGGTTGTTGATAGGGGCCATGCTATGGATTTACTCTTCTTCGATTTCAGCATGGCTTTCAACTCAGTGCCTTACAGAAGATTGCTGAAGAAGCTCGAGGATCTGGGTGGAGAAAACTACAGTGTTAGATGGGTGAGAAACTGGTTGGAAGGGAGACAGCAGAGAGTTATGGTTAACAGAGTCAGACTAGATAAGAGGGAAGTCACCAGTGGGGTGCCACAAGGATTGGTCCTGAGTCCTGTCTCCTTTTCAATATATTCATCAGCAACATGGGAGAAGGAATCCAGGGAAAGATTTCTTTACAAATGGCACTAAGCTCTGTGGCAGAGTAAACAGCAAGGAGGAGCTTTGTTCATGTGGTCTGCAATGTAATCAGAATCCATTAATAGAATCTCAACAGTTCTGTTATGCATGTTTTCCCATCCACTATTCTATATGCCGGGCTTTTTTGCTATACTGATGATACGTGGCTATACATCTCCTTCATACTTGTCCAGGGCATGTCCACCTTAGCACCAGAACAATTCCTGTCTGAGGTAAGTAACTTGATTTCCAGTTGGCTGGAATCCAGGAAAAACAGACCCTATAGCACCTGTGGGCTCTAACTGGACATTCTCTGCACTTACATGCAACCTCAGGCTCCCTGTCCTTGACGGGATCCAGCTTAAGGTGGAAAGGGCCAGTCATAGTTTCGGAGGGGATCTTGATGAGTGGCTGACACGTGAAACCCAGATGTTGGCAGTAGTCAAGGGCTTCTTGTGTCATCTCAAGAACATTGGCTGACTCCGTCATTTTCTTGAACATGCTGACATAAGGACCCTGTTGCAGGCATTCATGTCCTCTCACTTGAACTAGTACAATGCACTCTATAGGGGCATGCTTTGGGGCCAGGTCCATTGTCTACAGCGTGTGCAGAATTCCACAGTGAGGCTCCTGACTTACATGCAGAAGGTCAAGCATATCATCCCCTCACTATGGGTTCTGTGCGGATTGCCTGCTTGGCAGTGGATTGACTACAGTGCACATCTGGTAACATTCTGTTGATACACAGGATGGAGTGGAAAGGATGAGAAGGGACTTGGCAAGGTTGGAGGAATGGTCAAATGTATGGCAGCTCAGATTTAATGCAAAGAAGTGCAAGATAATGCACATGGGAAACAAAAACCCAGGGGAAGCGTACAAAATGGGGGGTGAGATACTGACAACAGTAAAAATAGAAAGGGACCTGGGGGTAATTATATCAGATGACCTAAAGGTGGGCAAGCAATGTGAGAAGGCAGTAAGGAAGGCTGGAGGATACTGGGATGCATAGGAAGAGGCATCAATAGTAGAAAACAGGAAGTTGTTATCCCTCTGTACAGACAGTTGGTGAGACCCCATCTGGAGTACTGTGTGCAGTTCTGGAGACCCCATCTCCGCAAAGACATAGACAGAGTGGAGGCTGTCCAGAGGAGGGCAACCAAAATGGTGCAGGGTCTGCACCAGAAGACATATGAAGAAAGACTAAAGGAGCTTAATATGTATACTCTTGAGGAAAGAAGGGATAGAGGGGACATGATAGAAACTTTCAAGTACCTCGAGGGAATTAACAAAGTCCAAGAGGGTAGCATCTTCCAGAAAAAGAGATGTGCAAGAATAAGGGGGCACAATTTGAAGATAGAGGGGGGACGGCTCAGGGGTAATGTGAGGAAGTATTTTTTCACTGAGAGGGTTGTGGATGCATGGAACAGCCTCCCTGAGGAGGTCGTGGAGTCAAGAACAGTGGGGGACTTCAAGAATGCATGGGACAGGCATAAGGCAGTCCTAGGGGTGGGTAAGAGGAAGTAAGCTGTTGATTAACTAGGATCTGCAGCTTATCTGTTAGGTAGGAAAATGGGCAGACTAGGTGGGCCAAGCGGTCCTTATCTGCCGTCAAATTCTATGTTTCTATGTTTCTATTCAAAGCCCTAAATGGCACGAGCCCCCTGTACTTCTATGAACTCCTTATCCCTTGTGATCCAGGAGAATTCCCCACTCTGTTGGCCAGGAGCTTCTGTATCTGCCTCATTCCCAACTAACATCAACTGATGAATATTCTTGGTTACTGCCCTTCGCCATCAGAACTTGGCTACAAAACAAATCTGCCTGTCCACCTCCCTTAATATTTTCAAAAAGATGCTCTATAATTATTTAATAGGCCAGTTTAGATCATTTATAGTTTAGGTGTTATAAATGGATTGTAATGTATGGATAAGCCTCAATAATACTATACTAAGTTATACAAAAATTTCCCAGTAATGCATCTTTATTCTGAATAATACTATCCTGAAAAGTGATAATACTGTCGTTTTTGCTGATATTACTACAGTTCAAAGGTCATCTTCAACTGTAATATTATCAACAGAGCCATATATTACAAAAAATAACAGAAAGATAAGTGTTTACAAGGCAGTAATACCATCTCGAGCTTTTGGGGACTTGAAGTCCTCTCGAGCTTCACTGTTGAGGTTCCATGTCCCCAAAACCTCTCAATGGTATTACTGCCTTGTAATACACACTTTTCTATCTAGTATTCTATTTATAATCAGCCAATTCTGATTATTTCAGAAAATTTTACCATGTCCTTGTTATAATCTTCCATCTTGTATTATGTTTTGTATATATTTTGTCACTCTGAGCTCTGGAAGGGAGCAAATACTGTAAATGCCTACTAATACCAGTCACTGGCCAACACTCTACCAGTCACCAGCCAGAAGTCTACCAGTCACCATTCAGCTGTCCACCAGTCACAAGTCAGCACTGTACTAGTCTCTGGCCAGCATCCTACCAGTCACCAGCCGAAGCTCTCCTAGTCACCAGGCAGCACTCTATAAGCCACTGGCCAGCCATCTGCCAGTCACCAACAAGAAGTCTACCAGTCACCAGGAAGCACTCTGCTAGCCACTGGCCATCATAGTACCAGTCGGCAGTCTACCAGTCACTAGGCCACACTCTGATAGTACCTGACCAGCATCCTACCAGTCAGCAGTCTACCAGTCACTAGGCAGCACTCTACCAGTCACTGACCAGCACCTTGCCAGTCAGCAGCCTACCAGTCTACAGACATTACTGTATCAGTCACTGACCAGCAGCACTCTACCAATCACTGTCCAGCAACTTTCCAGTCACCAGATAGCAGTCTACCAGCAGTCACCAGGCAGCAGATTACCAGTCACTAACCAGCAACTTAACAGTCACTAACTAGTACCCTACCAGTCCCCAGCCAGCAGTCCACTGCTCACCAGTAAGCTCTTAACCAATCACTGGCCAACAGCACCCTACCAGTCACCAGGCAGCACTGTACTGTCACTGGCCAGCACCCTGCAAATTACTGAGGCCAGAGTTAGTACCAATACAGTGTGGAACATTAATATGTCTTTGTACAGTGAAAGTAATTTAGGTGCAAAATGTGAAGCAGACTGCCCAATGTGTAGTACTTGAGAGGCATGGCTGCACAGTCTGCACAGTAGAGACAGGGATGCTCTGTTAGTGTACCGGCTACTTCAGACCACTGTTTTGGCATTGAATAGGAGATCCACAAAAGGTTCTGAGCTTCTGAAAAGCCATGAAAAGTTCTGATAGCTATCCAAGCTTTGTGAGCACTTCCAGATCACAGCTTGGTGGCACGTTGCATATGGATAATTCACATCTGTATTCTGGACGCTAGGTCATATAATAGATTATTGTCCCAGATTGTCTCAGAAAATCTGGAGATTTTCTTAGGATAATGACCCCAGCCACTGCTCTTGACAAAACATCTGGGTCTAAAGGTTTTACTATTGTAGGAAGAATGAATATACCACAGATTATATGAGTACATCTAGTTCTGAGTGGTATAAGCAAACATTCCAGTCGTTGTCACAGTCTATTAGTATCCATGCAGATAAACTGCATGTTTTATTGAAAGTGTTATCCATAAGAGTAAAACATCTGTGCTGTTCTTTTCATTCCTTTCCCATGGCTGGAGTTCCAGTACAATTCAGCCACCACTTACATCACTGGCTGGCAGAGGATGACATATGGGACACGTCAAAATTCAAATCCTCCTGGACCAGTCTGCTTCTAAAAATAAATGTGGAGGAGGATGCAGAAATCCACTTGCACACAGGAACTGCAGACCCTGCCTAGAAAACATTTCAGATAGCTTTAATTGTTTGAGAAAAGACAAAAAGAGATTTTTTTTTTGACTGGTGTTCTTTGTTTTACCCCAGGCTGGCCATATCATTAGGGGTCGACTCTACAAACCCCATCACCCCGGCCCTGTATGTAATTAAGGTGAAGTTTCCATCTTATCCCACAGTTTAACCAGCACGGTGGGAGCAGCCCCTACCCTTGGCTGTAGAATGGATTCTTAGCCTGCAGGCATGCCATAGTCTGGGATGCAGAGCCTGTGAGGTGTCAGTCCCATTATGCCATGCAGCCATGTTCTCCTCCTCCAATACATTCCCCAGCGGGTGCATATGCAATGCTACCCAGATGTGCCTGCGTGCACACCCCCATGCAGGATATTGGTGAATGCTACCCCTCCCACCCTTGAATTGCTGCCCCTAGGTGCCCGACCTCCAGCCACCACTAGGGGTCATTACTACACCAGGCACAGCAGCCCCCTCCCTTGAGAGCAGTCCTAGAGATGCTTAAACCTCCTCCCCCAAGCTGACCCTCCAACAACCTGAGTTTGCGCCCGAACACAAACCCAGGTCTTAGGCATCGCAAGTGGTAGCTGTTCTGCTGCTCTGGGGGGACGCCATGGAAATGATAAAAAGAAAATGAAAAGAATTCATCGCAGTTGTAGTTTACTTGGATTACTTAGACATCTGCTATGATTACACTCAAAGTGATTAGTAGATTACAGCTAAGGGTAAATAACTATGAAGGACTGGCTCTACTTGCTTTAGTCAGCCAGAGAAGAAAAGGGTGAGTGGGGACTTGATTACAGTGTTACAAATTAGCAATATGAGAATCAGATTAGATAAGTTCAGACCACTTTGGGATACAGTGTGTATGAAAGGTACTAGATATATATATATTGCAGTGGTACGGTCACATCACCATAGTTAGGGTTGAGTAGGCTGTTTAATGTTAAACCTTATTTCTGCACTTTAATAACTTTGCATCTCTTCAAGGGATTTGTATGAAAGTTGACATGCACTGTCAGAAACCCAAGGACTCTTGATATGCCAAATATTATTCTGATTGGATTTCAGGATTCTGTGATATGGACAGTGCAACATGTGTAAAATTCAGAGTTTTTGTTGTTTTGTGTTGGCCACTAGCGCCCAGACGGTTTGGAATTTTGATCTGAAATTTTCTGGGTAGAAAGGGCTTGGCCCAGATTGGTGCTTTCACTGTTTTGGTGAAAACATAATAATCTGTTCTAGAGTTAAATGTGTTTGAATTTTGGTTATGAGCTTGCTCAGTAGACACTGTAGGATGGATGTTTGAAACAAAAAAGAATTTGGCCATATGAAAAATGATACTTTTTTGTATGGGGCCAATCCTTTTTGATGAGAAAAAAATACTTTTTTGTATGGCCACCATTTTCTTTTTGCTGTTTAAACTTACAAACATTTAAAGTACAGTACATACAAATGAAAATAATGTCTTTAAACACAAATACTTGAACCTAGCTAAAAGGGAGCCATTTAGTTAGAGTCTAGTATTTTTTTTAAACTCGCAGAAATACATTTTCTGGGCACCCAAATTCCAAGGTACCCAGCTTAGTGAGAGGAGCCATTCACCTGTGTATGAGAACAGCAGGAGTTTCTTGACCTCTGCAGCTGCAGGTGAACGCATACTGTGGGCTGCAGTGAGAGCAGTGAGCCGCCATTTGCCTGGTGTCTAGTGGCACCCCCTCATCGGCTTCCCTTTACATACAGTATATATATATATGTTGTTGCCCTGGATGTTGACCCTCTGATTGCCAACCCCATATTTATTTACTGTTCCCTCGTGTCTAGTGGCACCCCCACCCTCCGATTGCCATCCGCATAATATATTTGTTTTCCCTGAGCGTCTACTGGCACCACCCACCCACCCCCTAATCACTGTCCCCATAATGTATTTGTGTTTCTCTGGTGTCTTGTAGCAACCCCACCCTCCGATTGCCATCCCCATAATATGTTTGTCTTTCCCTGGTGTCTAATGGCACCACACACTCTCCAGTCGTCATCCCATAATATGTTTTTCTTTCCCTAGTGTCTAGCAGCACCCCCCCAACCTCCGATCTCCATCACTGTAATGTTTTTGTCTTTCTCTGGTGTCTAGTGGCACCCACACTCTCTAATTGCCATCTCCATATTGTTTTTGTCTTTCCTTGGTATCTAGTGGCACCCCCCACCCTCCGATCACTGTCCTAGTCTGAAATAAAGAAAACCATCCCTCAATGTTTTTTTTTTAAAGCTGCAAAACAGAAAACAGTCCCTAGCAGATCTATCCCCACACCCCCTCCTCCTCCTACTCAGCACCCACCTTTCCACACCCCCAGTACACCTCCATATACCCTCACTCACCTAATCAGGTCACAAGGCAAAGACCCACTCTCTGATCCAAGACACGTCTTGCTCCTGGAACCATCGACTGCAATATGAGAAATGAAGGTAGATGCAGTTCAATGTATTTTAATGGGGGTTTGAACTTTGATGCATAACTTTGTCATTTTTGCATATTTTGACCCCAAATTTTCAACATGGCCTGTATGGGACCCACACCTCATGACCAGTGGTGGTGGAATTATGCAAATCAAGCCCAAAGTGTGATTTCGCGGTCACTTTGCAAAATCACCTTTTGGACGGGATTTGAACATTTTCACCATCCTTCATAAGGCGAGGTGATAAGAAGGCAATGTTGAAAATCTGGGGTCATAATATGTGAAAATGGTAGTTATGTGCATGCATTGACATTTTAGCATGCTTGCTTATAACTTTGGTAATTTTAAATATTTTGACCCCAAAGTTTCAACATGGCCATTTTTTACACCACCCAATGAACAGGGCAGCTGTCATTTTTCAAATCCTGGCCAAAATGTGTTTTTGCACCTATTACGTGGAATGACATTTTGGTGGGGATTTGAAAATTTTCACTACTGGGTTCATGAAGTGGGGTAATAAGAAGGCTATTCTGACAATCTGGTGTACAAATATGATAAAATGCCCAGGTTATGAGTGAAGGTTGCAGTATTTCAATGTTCACTCATAACTTCACTAATTTTCACTATTTTGACTCCAAATTTTCAACATTGCTATTTTTCCACACCACCTCATAAACATGACATGTCATTTTTAAATCCTGGATGAGATGTGTTTTCACACTTCTGGTGTGAAATGACATTTCGGCCAATGTACTATAAATGGTGCATGTCATGTTTACAAGGTGAATCATAAAACGAGTATCTTGAAAATTTGCAGTCAAAATTAAAAAAATATATATAATTGTTAACAAATGTTGTGTGTAGTGCCACTCTTGACCCCAGTGGGTATGCTCTGTGATCCCATGCTGGTGAGCTCAGTTCAGGGGTGAGCTCAGTGACCCAGCTGGATGAGGTGAGGGTGGGGGAATGGTGCTGTTATGCAACTCCCCCCCCAGCCAGGCAATGAAAGGTGCAGGTTTATCCACATGGGCCTGGGTACCATATCGTGAAGGCAACTGTCCTCTTGACATAAAGCCCAGGACCTCTGTACCCCTGAGTGGCAGAGGGCCCTGTGCACTGGCTGACAGATGCACTCTTTGCCCTGTGTATCTATAAATGTGGCCACATGGAAGCACAAGAATAACAGGGCCCTGTGCTTCCACAGCCTACTAGACAGCCCCATGAATTCTTTACATCCATTGCTTCACTGAAATGTAGGGTCCCCAAGGGCCTTGCACTTCTGTAGGTGGATAGAGTGTTCCTTTGGTGCAGGGCAACAGGTTCCAAAGAGACCTGTTTAAATGTAGATATAATTCCACTATCTCTAAAAGAAAAGAAATTCTTTGCAAAAACCTTTTTAAACAGACAAAAGTAGGGAAATGTGGTATCAGGGTTTCCAATCCTAACAACTTCCCTCTCCTGTATCTTTGCAAATCCAGCATGGGGTGTGTGCCTTGGGGATGTCGACTCTTACGCTCACCCCATTCTCATATACTGTACACATCTCAGCTTCTTTAATGATTGAATGGGGTGAGAGCTGGGGCTGACAACCCCAAGGCACACCCCTCGCCTGATTTGCGAAGACACAGGAAAGGTGAAACCATAATGGCTTTTCCTGTTTCTGCTTTGAGGCTCAGGGTGGGGTGTTAAGGTTAGAAACCCTAACACCACATTGCCCTACTTTTGTCGATTTAACCCTAGCTAGTGCATTAATGAAGTTTTTTGCAAAGAATATATATATATGTAATAGATAACCCACTGTAAGGTGTGCGGTCACGCTCTGATATACGCACACCTTGGTGTGTGTTGTGTTTGTCCAAGTGCGTTCAACCACCCAAGGCATGCATATATCAGACCATGACCACATATCCTACAGTGGGTTATGTGTCTTATAAAATGACTAAAATGGTTTTGGAGGGGTGAAAGTGCAGGCATGCAGTCACACTTTGATATACACATGGTCATGTGGTGTGTTTAGGCCAACCAGCACAGAGTATTTTCTCCATCTATCTAGCTTTCTTTCTCTCTCTCTATATATATATATATATGTATGATTCCATTCTACTATAAATTCCCCACACTACCAGTATCTAACTCATTGCTTTGTAAAGCATTTTGGGATACAGTGTGTATGAATGGCACTTTATAAATCCCCTCCTTCCACACCCTGGATGGGACTACTCTGGAGGCTTGCTCCTCCTGTAGATACCTTGGGGTCTGGCTCGACCAGCACCTCTACTTTTCTGTACATGTCGATGCCATCTACAGGAAGCTCCTACCCAAACTGGGTGCCCTCTATTGGAACCGTGGAAGCATCCCACTGCCTGCCTGCCACGAACTAGTACTGAAAATGATTCTCCCTATATCTGACTATGGGGATGTAGTCTGTAGTGCCTCTCCCAAGTCCACACTAGCCAGACTTGATCCACTTTTCCACTCATTCTGCTGTTTTGCCCTTGATTGCCCACCCTCCACCCACAACTGCAAGCTGTATCGGACATACAATCTTCCATTGCTCCATACCCACCATCATTCCCACTGCACTCAGTTAATGGCTAAGTTCTAGTCCCAGGCACTGCTGCTGTATCTTGCCTCCACTTTAGCTGCACCTGCCCCCACTGGGTACTCCCTCAGAAAAGCAGTTACTCATCTTCTGGCCATCCCGTGCATGTCCTCATCGATTGGTCAAGCAGCATTCCATCATTGCATGCCTAAACTATAGAACTCCCTTCCTGCAGACATCCAGCTCACATCTCCTCCCAGCATCTAAACTCTCTGATTAATGGGCACTTTTCCTCAAACTGCGCTTGCAACACGGACGTAGCCTTGTCTGCCAACACCCGACCTAGGTACCCTCACCTTGACCTGGCACATGACCCTTGTTGTCCGTGTCCTCACTATGTAGATGAATCTTGAGCTGCTTAATAATACACTGCCATTTGTTCAGAATTAACTACCTCTGAATGCCCATTGTTGCACTTTTGTACCCTGCAATTATTTGTACCTCGCTAATTCTTTTTTTCCTGTTTATACCTCATTGCTTATTGTACTCTGTAGATTAATGTATCTTGTCTGTATCTCCTCTGTCTCCTTCCCCCAGGATACACCTGGAATCGAGCAGTACTTTGCTCAGTGTGCCCTCCTGGTAAAACTTTTCAATAAATATATAAATATTCGGTTCTGTTCTGTAGTCCCTGCACTACCAGTATCTAACTCATTACGTTGCAATGCACTTTGGGACACAGTGTGTTTGAAAGGTGATAAATAAACCCAGGTCTATTCTGTTCTATTGTACTGTCTCTGCACTTCTAGTATCTAACTCATTGCATTGCAAAACTCTCTGGGATACAGTGTGCATAAAACGTGCTATATACATCCAGATTCAAGTGTATTCTGTAGTCACTGCACTTCCAGAGTCTAACACATTGCTTTGTATAGCACTTTGGGGTGCAGTGTGTGTATGAAATATGCTATATAAATCAAAATTATATTTTAAAGCCCCCTAGTAAAAGTATCTACCTCATTGCTTTGCATATGACTTTGGGATACAGCATGTATGAAAGACACCTTATAAATCCAGATTGTATTTTATTATGCTTTGTGTTCTATTTTCTTCTATAAAACTCACAAGTGTTGCTAGATGTGCTCTTTTCACTTATCTGTGACTTTTTCAGGAGTCACATCACAGCAGCAGGCTTGCTGTCATGCATCTCCCTTGAGATCATAGTGCTATTTGTTATAAAATCCATCACAAAAGAAGCAGTCTTCGAAAGGGAACACATTTAACCTTTCTTCTCATCCACATGAGATGATTTATCTTGGGTAGTTGAACTTTACCATCCTCCCTCCTGGTCCGTGTTTGTGGGATGTTAATTTGCGGAAGACAGCTGTGTTTGTCCATCTGTGATACTTGAGGACTCACCTTTGTTACATCAGCGAATACTGAATACAACGTCAGCATCCCTCCTGGCTTCCTGAAACCATACTGGTTCTATACAATAAAACTGAGCTGATTCTCCACCCCTTTAGTTGTCCATCTAGTCTGCATTTTATTTAAAGATTACTGGACCTATATACAATATCTCTTATTTTATATAGTGTCAGTGGCTCAGTAGGTAGCACACTCGCCTCTGAGGCCGGGAGATCAGAGGGCTGTGGGTTCAGTTCCCACATCTGGCACTTGGGTTAATATCCCAGTACTGACACTGTAGTGCAGCATGAGAGGGTGCTGCACTTCTGAGGTGCCGTCTCTTCGGATGAGATGTTAAACGAGGTCCCATCTGCCTGGATTGGTGGTAGTTCAGGTGGATGTTAAAGATCCCATGGCACTTATCGAAAAGAGTAGGGGAATTTCCCCGGTGTCCTGGTCAAATTTCCCTCATTCACTAAAAAAATACCACCAACAGCTTAATCTGGTTCAAGGTCAGTTGGCATTCATCTGTATCCCCTTCCCCCGGGTCGTGCCTGAAAATAGGCAGGATTTGTCTAGTGCACTTACCCGGTCAACAAAAACTAAATAAATAAATATACACTGTAATTCTTTATTTAAAATTATAGCTAGCAGGAGCGTCATGTGATGCTCCTGACCAAATCACAGTGCTTTTTCAGTTGCACGGCAGGCACTCGTATTTCCATAAGAGCGTCTCACGTGCTGTTCTGTCCTAATGGACTTCTCGCTAGTGCTGCTCATGCTGTACAGAAATGGGCCACTAAAAAATGTAATTAAAAAAAGTCACATGATCTATAAATATTTTATAGGGATGCTAGGAGGGTGTCTTATGGATATAAGAATGCTGCCTCGTGTGTCATTAGGGCACCAGAACTGCTCACTTTTGGTTCGCTGTTCTCTTGCCTTAAGAATGTGCGTGGCAACACTCATATCCGTGACAGGCTTTCCTAGCATTCTTTTAAAGTTATAATCTATGTTGAAGCATGACACTAAATTTTATTCTCGTTACTGCTCTCTGGACTTTGAGTTTTCAGACCTACCATATGGTTTCGTGTGGAACAGTGTGATATCATTTTTGTCTCAGTGCAGTTTTCCTCATGATAAAAAAAACAGGTATATTGAACACCTTTGTACATAAAACTGAGTCTGGTCACTATACATTTATATATAATCATTTTGTTTAAACAAAAAACTTCCCATAAATGGCTGGTGGTTGAACTAATCAGAGACTAATCACTAAAGTGACATCATCAGTGTATCATGGGTCTAAGTGATCAGGTGCAGCAAGAAAGAAGCCTGTTGCCATGCATGGGTAACTGTGTTTTTGTTTTTTATATATAAACAGTCAGCTGTATTTTCAGCTGTGATGCTGCAGGCACAGGTCCTGAGCTTGCAATATCGTTAATGCGGCACAGCATTTGATTGCTAGTTTCAAACGTGCCGCAGCTGTGGCAGTTCTGAGTGGTTTGCAGTAAATTAATGATACATGCACCAATTATTAATACATACAGTACATCATTATAGGGTTCCCATTTGGCTGCAATTACTGGCAGACAGGTACAATGCTTGTACCACCTTTAAGGTTCTCTGAAGTATTGGCATAAGTATCCAGGATGGGAGATGGTCATGCCACAAGTTCCTGATACTTGTATAAAACTCCAGCCCACCGTCTGTTTCTACTAGTACATGGCTGCTACCAGTAGAAATAAAATAGCCTATGTTTTAAGTTTTGAATGATCTCTAAGTACAAAGTCCCTAGGCATCTAATAACACGTTGCTTCAGTGGTTGAATTATAAGGGAAGGAAGGCATAGCTGCATTTTGAATCCCTATTTGGTTACTAATCTGCTTTTGTCCTGTATATGCAACTCTGATTTTGTTCTGTAACCATGATCTTCAAGATCAGCTCTGTATGTAGCCCCATCCCCATATTGTGCCATAAAAGGTGTTTCAACAAGTGACATCATCAGTTGGAGTCAGTCAGTGGCTTTTGATGATACCGCAGCTTGTAGGGGCTGCTACACTAATGAATGTGGAGTGGTTTCCTAAAGAGCAGGGGCCTAGGTGTCAAAACAGTAGAATGGTAGTGGTACCACTCTCTACATTGGTGACCCATTTATTGGGGTTCAGTGGGGGGAGTGAATGTCCAAAGGATAAAAACACAGTTTCTGCATTAGCAGAGGGTCCGCACTCATACTGATTTTGCTCACCGCACCACATAAATTTCAGTAGTCCTCTTACTGAATTTCTCCATGTGCAGTAACAACATAGAAACATAGACTTTGATGGCAGATAAGGACCACCTGGCCCATCTAGTCTGCCCATTTCCCTACCTACAGGATAGGCCACAGATCCTAGTTAACCAACAGCCTATTTCTTCCTACCCCCCCACAAGAATTGCCTTATGTCTGTCCCATGCATTCTTGAATTCTCCCACAGTTTTAGACCCCACAACCTCCTCAGGAAGGCTGTTCCATGCATCCACTACCTCTCTGTGAAATAATGCTTCCTCACATTGCCCCTGAACCACCCCCATCTTTAAATTGTGTCCCTTGTTCTGCACGCCTCTTTTTCTGAAAGATGATACCTCTTTGGACTTTGTTAATTCCACTGAGGTACTTAAAAGTTTCTATCATGTCCCCCCTCTCCCTTCTTTCCTTAAGGGTATACATATTAAGCTCCTATAGTCTCTCCTCATACAGCTTCTCTTGCAGACCCTGCACCATTTTAGTTGTCCTCCTCTGGACTGCCTCTATCCTGTCTATGTCCTTGTGGAGATGGGGTCTCCAGAACTGGACGCAGTACTCCAGATGGGGTCTCACCAACTGTCTATACAGAGGGATAACAACTTCCTGTTTTCTGCTGCTGATGCCTCTCCTTATGCATCCCAGTATACCCCAGCCCTCCCTACTGCCTTCTCACATTGCTTGCTAACCTTAAGGTCATCTGATATATTACCCCAGGTCCCTTTCCCTTTTGTTGTTGTTACTACCCCCTCCCCATTGTGTATTCTTCCCTGGGTTCTTGTTTCCCAGGTGCATTATTTGCACTTCTTTGCATTGAATCCTAGCTGCCATACTTCTGACCATTCCTCCAACCTTGCAAGTCCCTTCTCATCCTTTCCACACCTCCTTGTGTATCAACCCTGTTGCAGATCTTTGTGTCATCTGCAAAGAGGCACTTTTCCTTCCAGTCCCTCTGCAATGTCACTTATGAAGACATTAAAAAGGACTGGACCCAATACTAAACCCTGCGGTACCCCACTAGTAACCCCTCTTTCTTCAGAGTGGACTCCATTTACAATTACCTTCTGTGTCCTGTTGTCAAGTCAATGTTTTACCCAGGCTACCACCCTGGGACCTACTCTCAAGCTGGTTAATTTGACTATTAATCTTTTGTGTGGGACTGTGTCAAATGCCTTGCTAAAGTCTAGGTAGGTCATGTCCACAGCCTCCCTGGTCTACTACTTTGGTCACCCAGTCAAAGAAATCTATTAGATTAAGTCTGACATGACCTTCCGCTGTGAACCCATGCTGCCTTGGGTCCTGTGCCCACTGGCCTCTAAGTACTCAGCTATTCTTTCCTTCAAGTGACTCCATCACTTTCTCTACCACAGAGGTCAGACTGACAGGTCTGTAGTTTCCTGCCTCGTCTTGGTCCCACTTTTGTGAAGGGGAATCACATCAGCCTTCCTCCAGTCCTCGGGTGCCACACCATCCTCCATGATTTATTAAAAGAGTAGCCAGTGGTTTCACTAGTTGCCCCTTAATTCTTTTAGAATTCTGGGGTGAATTCCATCAGGTCCCATTGCTTTGTCCACCTTCAGTTTTAGGAGTTCTTGTAGAACCCTTTCTTCTGTGAAAGGACTGGGATCAACCCCCTATCAAGTGCTTATGTTAATTGGATTAGGCACTTCCTCCTCTTTGTGAATACTGAGCAGAAATATTCATTCGAATCCCTGCTTTTCACTGTCCCCTCTGCCCACTCACACCGTTCATTCTATTCAGCCTCACTATCCTCCCTTTGTCTTTCACGCCGCTGATGTACCTATAAAAGGTTTATCCCCTTCTTAACCGAAGTTGGCTATCTTTTCCTCAGTTTGGGCCTTTGCTATTCTGACTTCCTCCTGCTTCCTTCTGCCTTAACTGGTACAGCTCTCTGTCCTGCTCCTTCTGTGTTTCCTTATACTTCAGGAATGCTATCTTTTTTTCCTGACTTTCATAGCCACCTCTTTGAGAACCATAGTGGCTTTTCTTTCATTTTAATTTGTTTATTTGCTTCACACAAAGGCTTGGTGCCTCTGAGATGGCAGTTTTGATGATTCCCCATTGTTGCTCCACACCTCCTTCTAGCCTGTTTGCTAGTGCTTTTCTGAGCACTCCTCATCTTGCAAAGTCAGCCCTCCTAAAGTCCAGTACCCTCACTTTGTATGGCTTGACTCTGTAGGCAGTTTAGCGTGAACCACACTGTTTGATAGTCACTTGTTCCCAGATGGCAACCCACTTCTGAATCTGAAATCCCTCTCACTGCCCTCGTGTTGGTCACGAGGTCTAGGATTACTCCTCACAGGTGGGTTCAGAAACTAGCTGTCTGAGACCTGCCACCTGAGGGCATCAAGAATGGCCCTGCTCTTGGATGTGGCTGCAGCAAATGTGCTCCAGTTAACATCTGGCATATTCAGGTCTCCATCAACAGTATCTCCCTTTCTCTGCCATTCTAGAATGCTTTCTATCATATCCTTGTCCATTCCGTCCCCTGACATGGAGTCTGTACACAACCCTGTGCGGATTGTGGTGCTCTTTCCAGTCTCAAGATGACCCACAGTGCCTCCTCTCCTCCTTGTTTACTCTTTTGTTCAGTTGCTTTTATCCCTTCCTTTCCATAGAGAGCTACTCCTCCCTTCCCTCCTGCCTGTCTCTCCCTGTGGGTTATGTACCCTGGTATGTTAACATCTAGTCATGGTTCTCTGTGTACCATGTTTCTGTGACTGCTATGATATTCAGGCATCCCTCTTCCATCAAGGCCACCAGCTCAGGGAGCTTGTTGCCCAGACTACGGGCATTGGTACTCATTACCCTCCATTTCCTGATGGCCTTACTCCTTTTTGCCCCATCCCTGTCCTTCTTGCCTTTGTCACTTTCCCCATTTACCCCTGCCCTTCTCCCTATCGACACTTTTATGTTGGTGTTTACGGCACTTACTTTCACAAACATAGGGCTGAGGCAGGTACTCCAATTCTTCTTCACTTGAAGGATGCCAATGTGGTCATACTTTGAACAGAAAATGTTAGTAAAAACCTTAAATGTTAAAGAGCTAGTGCAACCAAAACAGACAGACAGGACAATGATAATAATTCTAAGACATAATCAGTTGTAACTTTTTATTTCTGAAGTGTTCTTTTTCCTTTGCTCAGCAGAACGTCTTCTATGTGATTGTACTGGATGTGTGGAACAGCTCTCAGCCTGGAAGCTGACATATCAATCTCTAGTTCCCCACTACATCATCAGCATTGTGATCTCACTGACAGTGACATTACATTTGACTAACCTGGCAGCTACTTAGTGGCTCTTCCTAAGCAGTAGTGATGTCACAGTCAGTGAGGTCACAATGCAGATGATGTAATGGGATTAACAGAGCTATATATATCAGCTGCCAGGCAGAGTGCTATCCCACACATCACACCTAAAACATCAGGTAAACAATCTTCTGATTATCCAAAGGGAAAAGAAAAAGTACCTCAGATAAAAAAGGTGATGGTTCACTGCTTTTAAAAACTAATATTAGTTTTAGACAGTACACTAGCTCTTTAGGCCACTGACCATTGCACAATACCCCTCTTCGAGCTCTAGCAGACATCACTTATGCTTCAACATTATCACCCATCATCTTGATCAGTCAAAAAGCATTATCATAACCTATTACTCCAAATACTATAATTCTTAGGACTTGACTCCTCATCCTTAAACTGGTTCACCCGTCATCTCATCAACCATACTCAATGTGTGAAACTTCTCCTTTCAGTGACATAATGGATGGGGTCCCCTGGGGTCCATCCATGGCCCTTTGCTGTTCTCACTGTTCATTAATGAACTTCCTCAGTACTGCAGTGGAGCATTTGTTCATCTTTACGCTGATGATGCCATCCTGCACAGGTTCTCCTCTAACCCGACATGGTTAAACCAACAGCTTCAGCAGGACTTTCAGAGTCTTGAGGCTTGGTTTCTCAACAACCTCCTAGTACTTAGCACTAAGAAGACAAAGTCTATGCTCCACACCCCCATGCTCACCTGTCTGACCCCCTTGTGACTAACTCTTCCCACAGTGTCCCTCTTGAGTTAATGTAATCATTTAAATATATAGGAATCACCTTAGATTCTAACCTCACCATTGAAGCCCATGTTACCAATGTCATGAAGGCCCTGCACCAGAAACTCCACCGCAGTCCCTGCATCTCCAGACCACCCTGAAGCTCTGCAGGAAGTGGCCCCTGGCCAGTGCACTCTGGCCTGCCAAGGAATCACACCTAGGCGTGCGGCTTTGCTCTGCCACAGTCCCTGCATCTCCAGACCACCTTCCAGTTCTGCAGGAGTTGATCCCTGATCAGGGTGCTCCGGTCTACCAAGGAACCACATCTAGGGATGCAGCTTTGCTCTGCCGCAGTCCCTGCATCTCCAGACCACCCTCCAGCTCTGCAGGAGGTGGCCCCTGACCAGGACACTCCAGCTCATCAAGGAACTGCACCTAGGGATGCGGCTTTGCTCCACCATAGTCCCTGCATCTCCAGACCTCCCTCTAGTTATGCAGGTATGGCATTCCTTGCGGCTTTGCCCCACTCTCTGTCCAGTGCTAACTCTGGTTCCTGATTGGACAGCACTGGTGAACCGAGCTCCCGATTGGCTCTCTCCTCCATTCCATTTTCTGAACTGTTGCTGTATGCCTTCCAGCCCAAGTTCAACTTTTGGGTACAAATCTTCCCCAGCCCTCCCTCCCCACCCCAGCACACATTAAATACACTTTTCACCCAGTTGTCCCCTACATCCCCTCTCTCTCTCTCTCTCTCTCCTAATTGGCTGCACTTCAGACTGCCTCTGCTCTGTAGGCACTCTCCTCCCTCCCTCCCTCCCTCGTATCTTTCACCACCTAAATTCAGGAGCTCCTGACTTTTGTATAACTTTAGCTGCTACATTCCCATCTTCTGGTATAGACCTTATGTTTGTAAATCTACCTCCTTGCTACTCCACCTCTCAACATGGCTCTAGCTTCCCAGTTACCTACTTTGCTTCCAGTGTCTCTACACGATCATAGATTGCTTTTCTTATTCCTTCTCTCACTCTGTCTCCCTCTCTCCACTCTCTCTCTCTCTCTCTCCGTTTCTGTCCACTTATCTGGCCACCACTTTCTGTCCCACTATGATCGACCCTCCTCAGCTTAACTTCGTGGGGACCACCTTTCCCACCCTTGTTACTTGGTCCCACTTACATGTCTGGCCTAGCTCTGCCCTCCTCCACATACCACACTTCTACACTGTGCTATACCTTTTAAAATTCATTCTCCTTCTCCCTCTGCTGATGCCCTCTCTTTTGCTCACCCTGTACATTCTCCCCCCAGTATAAGAATGAGAAAATTCACTTCTTGATCATCGCTTTCCTGCTATTATCTGCATGTGATATTAACCCTAACCCTGGGCCTTGCCCTCCGCTTGTCCCAATACTAACTTCTACAACTGCTGACCCAGCCCTCAACCACCCCCTCACCTTCCCCTGTGGCTTAAAAATTCTACACCTAAATATCCGTAGCCTGCTCCCCAAGCTAAACCTACTTCAGCCTCTAGTGGTTTCTCTTACCCCTGACATTATTACCCTTTCTGAAACATGGCTTAATAAAAATATAACTGACTCCTCTCTCACCATCCCTGGTTACACTATATCCAGACAAGACTGAACTGGTAGGGGTGGTGGGGTGGCAATATATCTATCCTTATCCATCCAGTTCACCACTATCCTTTCCATGTCAGTCCATAAAGCTTACAAGACTCTCACCCTAAAACTTTCCCTTCCTCTCTCTATACCTCAGCTATCACTGATCTTATTGGCTCCATCGTTTTCCATACCCCTTCAGGTGAAGTATACATTATGGGTAATTTCAGCCTGAACTGGTTATCCCCCTCCTTTCATAAATCACAGACTGATATCAATGCCCACAACTTAACTTGGCTCATTCTGGAGCTTACCTGATTGAACCTTAAAACTGGGAACCACTCTCTAATTGACGGGCTCTCACGTCCCATCCTCACAGGATTATTAAATATGGTATCCTACTGGATGCTGTGAGTGACCATCACATGATCTTCTTGGTTTGCAAAATACATAGGATTAAGGCACCCTGTAAAACCATGTTACTCCATTTGTACAAATCATTGAACCTTGCTCTTATACTCCATGACCTGGCCCACACAAACTGGAAACCTATTACCTTGTCTAGCACCATAGATGATGCTTATGACTACTTTCATGATAAATTCCTGGAGACTTGGAACAAACATGCCCCCCCTGCGGCACTCCAGGGTCAGGGGTAACCACCTCCCATGGATCACTCCTGAGCTCCTGGCATGTCAAAGAGCCAGACCACGCTTGGAAAACACACAAAGCCGCTAAACTCCCTAAGGACTATGACACTTCCCACTCTCTATGTAACCGGTGTACAAAGGCCACTCACTTAGCTAAAGTCAACTCTTTCTATACCACTTTCCAATCTAATATAAATAACCCTTCCAAATTCTGGAAAGTTATTCACTCCCTCTTCTCCCCACCTTCCTTCCTACCCACCCCCTCCTTAAAATTAACAACTCTCAAATCACTGATCACCTCAGTGTTGCAACAGAATTCAATTCCTATTTCACCTACTGTGCCTCTGCTCTCCTAGCCTCCTTACCTCCTCCCTTGCCCACTAATGTCCCCCTACTCTACCAGCTTACCTTCATTGTCAAGCTCCTTTTCCTTCTCAATCATTTCTCCCAATGACTCCCTGCATACTTTGCATGCCCTCAACCCCTCTAAAGGTTCCTCGCCTGATGGACTGGATCCAAAGCTACTATATTTATCAGCTCCTGCTATCTCAACACCACTTTCCTACCTTCTCAACTGCTCCTTCACAACGGCAACTAACCCTTCTGTTTGGAAGCATGCCATTGTCCTTCCCCTACCTAAGGGTGGTGATTCTTCTGCTCCAGTGAATTATCATCCTATATCTCTCCTTCCCACCCTCACAAAACTTCAAGAACATTTGCTTCTCTCTAGAGGTGTTCGATATCTGTGAAATTCATTCTGTAATTTGTGGATTTCGCTGGGCTATTTTGCAAAATTTGCAGCCTCGAATTTCATGCTCCACCCGTGAAATTCATGCTTCATGTTAAAAAAAGGCAAATTTTATTGAACATTTCACACAAATCGCATGTATCAAAGTTTCAGAGTGTTCAGAAAACTCCATGAATTCTGCGAAGCGCAGATTTTCTGTGCTTTGCATGAACTTCGAGTGCGAAGTTTAACTTCACAACACCTCTAGTTCTCTCTCAATGCTCTGCCTACCTCTCTGCCTTTTTTCACTGCGTACCAATCTGGTTTCAGGAAGAACCATTCCACTACTACCTCCCTGATTCAGCTCACTGACTATCCTCTCAGTGATGTAAAGTGGCCAATTCACATCTCCAATTTTTGTCGACATTGCAAAGGCTTTTGATACCGTGTCACATACGTTTCTTTTAAGCTCCCTCTCCTTGTCAGGCCTAAATGAATCTGCCACCAACTGGCTCTGAGCCTACTTGCTAGGCAGGACCCAGTCAGTCAGAATAGCTGATTCCATAGCCCCTCCTCTCCCCATCAACACTGGGGTCCCTCATGGGTCCGTGTTGGGCTCTGTCAGTCTCCATATTTCTAAATGACCTCCCCTCTGTCTGCTTCTCCACCTCAATCCACATGTACGCTGATGACATGGTCCTCTTCATTTCAGGCCAGTCCCCTGAGGAGGTAGAATCCAGACTACAGCGTGACTTCAGTAAAGTTCAGCACTGGTTTAACTCCCATCAACTTTCTCTCTCTCTCTCTCTCTCTCAATGCCAAGAAGACAGTCTCAATGACCTTTGGCACTAGGCAGAGGCTTTCTCGGCTACCGTCCTTGTCCTCTTTGTAAACCCTTGATGAGACAGTCCTTGTGGCTACCACATCCTTTAGGTACTTTGGGGTGTGGCTAGACCAACACCTCAATTTCTCTGGCCACGTGGACGCCATCCTGAAAAAACTGCACTCTAAGCTTGGTGCTCTATACAGGAACTGTAGCTCCCTATCTCTTCCAACTAGACGTGAACATGTCCAGAAGATAATTCTACCTATTTTTGACTATGGTGATGTAGTCTACAGTGCTGCTCCTAAGTCTTCCCTAATCAGATTGGACACCCTTTTTAACTCCTTATGTCGCTTCACTCTGGATGCTCCCTTGCTCACCCATCACTGCAATCTCTACCATTCGCTGGTTATTACCTCCTTAGAAAATCGATGTCTCCTTCATTGTGCTAAATTTGTGGCTAAATTTTGGTTTGGCAAGTCTCCCCCCCCATCTGACTTCATCACTACATACCCTCCATCCTCTGGCCCATTCGCTCAGATCCTATGACTCCCGTTTATTGGTAGTCCCTCGTTGTATGACCGCTGCTGGACAGAGGGCCTTTTCATATCACTTCCTCAAACTATGGAACGCACTTCCTCTCCAGATTCACCAATCATCCACCCCTACTTCCATCTCTTCTGCCCTACATAATTTCCTTATGGTAAACTGTACCTGTGGTTAGTTACCCTCTGGTTCTCCTTTGACTCATCCTTCTCCTCTTAACCCAATTCCTATATTACTTCCTTCTTCCCATTATGCTTGATTATCCATCCCCAGTATCCCACTTCTCTGTATTATTTTTCCCACATCTCTTCTTCCCTTTTAACCCTCTCCCCATTCTGTCTGCTCCATCCCCTCCTCTTCTAGTTACCTCACTTCTGATCACCCTCTATTCCAACAGTAGCACTTCTCAGACTGTCATGTGTTTTGTTAAGTTTCAATGACCGTTAAGCTGCACTTTTTATGTACATACTTCTGTAATCTCTAGCACTGTTTTTACATTGTTATGCTGTTTATGATATTCTTGTACAAATGTTTTGCAGAATGTATGTCTTCCCTATTACCTTCTCCCCAGGACACACCAGGAGATGAGCAACTTGTTGTTCAGTGTGCTTTTCCTGGTGAAACATTTCAATAAATAAAATAAATAAATAAATAAACTAGGTCTCCTATATCGCCTTCTCCCTTTTCTAACTCCCTCCTCTTGTCTGGCAATAGCTTCCTCCCATGTTCTCCCTCTTATCTCTTATGAAGCCCCTATTCATTGATCTGCCCAAGTCTCCATGCTTGCTAAGCTAAAATAAGTCTACTATAGGATTGGTCGCTTTGCTCTTGACACAAACTCTAGGGGACACCACTGCTCTGTCCTAGCCTCACTTGGTTGGCCTTCCTTTGAAGCCAGACTGCAATACCCTACGCTATGTCTGATCTTTAAACTAATCTTCATATGCACTCCTCCCTGCCTTGAAAACCTCATCCAATGCAAAACAGTGACTAGGGCATTAAGGTCTGCTGGTCTTCCTCTACTAGTAACTCCCAAACCCTACCTAGTGGTAGGTCAGAGAGCTTTTTCTAGTTTGGGTCCCTCACTTTGGAACTCCCTCCCTCCTGCCTGCGGTTCTAATGTGCCCTTCCTTAACTCAGTTCAAGCACTCTCTTAACTGCCACTTGATCACCACCCTGAATTGCACCTGTACCTGATGTCCCCACCCATAGCCATCTGCTCACTCCTGCCCCTCTTTCTCCCAATTGACATGTATCTTGCCCCTTCCCCCTGTTCTCCCCTTATGTCTTTTTGCACTCTTGCACCACTGCCCTGCTCAACTCTTCCCCTGTCTTCACCACCCAGCGACTTTTCCAAACTATGCTCTGTGTCCTGACTCAGCCGTCTTCTGACTAAATTATATTTTTCTTTTCCTTTCATTCTTTAATTCTCCACCCATAGGTTCCATTCGAGTAATCTGTAATTGATACCATTTCATGTATTTATCGCTGCACTTTTGTAAATACTGCTTGTGTGCCCTGTATATCGGTGGTGTTTCTGCGATTTTATTGTATTTATTGTTTTATAAATTGAGCAGCTAGATGTGTCTGCTTGCCCCTCCTGTCTTGTGCTATTTGGCCTCTGCTCTCTGTGCCCTCCGCCCCTTCTCTTCCCCCCCCACCTGTTCATGTTTATCATCATTGTTGGGCGCTGGGGATTGCTCGGGGGGGGAGTCGAGAGGGTGGGGGGTTGCGGACTGCGGAGTGAGCGGGGCCTTCCCATGGGGTGGTTAGGCCCAGAAGATGCCCTGGGGCAAAATGGTATCTAGAATGTGGTGATTCTGCTCTGGTTCCCATACCCAAGGGCACCTCCAGTTTGGGACTGCAAGTGGTAGGGACAACTCACCAACCTTGTTCAACTCGGACGTTGTTATGCAATGTCAAATCTGTCTGCAACAAGACTGGCCTTATTTCAGATTTTGTTGTGAGGGCAGATCTGGTTTGCATTACCGAGACCTGGTTGGATGGAAATGCGGCCCCTTTTTTACTGGCTGCTGTTCCCACCGGGTACTCGGTTATACAAACATCGCCCGAGATTGGATCGTGGGGGGGGGGAGTGGCGGTCTGTTTCAAGACCGAATTGGGCCTAACTGGTGTACCAGTTAAGGAGGCCAGGTCATTTGAGTGTACTGTGGTAGCTGGTGTAGGGTGCAGGATTGCCCTCATCTATTGTCCACCAGGTGATGAGAAGCTTTTTCTGCAGGAAATAGCAGATTTCGCCACCGAATTGGCCTTGGAGTTGCCCAGACTGATGGTTCTGGGCGACTTCAATGCTTGGGTTGACGACGAATCTTCACTTTTTGGTTAACATTTCCTCCAGGAGATGACATCTCTGGGCTTTACACAGGTTGTTTCCTCAGCTACACACAAGGGAGGTCACTCTCTTGACCTGGTCTTTCTCCTGGGGATCGAAGCCTCCGATTTGGTGGTGGAACCAGTCGGTTGGTCCGATCACTACTCATTTGGGTTCAGTTTTGAGGCCCCCTGGGTAGGTCAGCCCCTGTAGAGTTGGTCAGGTACCGCCCATTGTGGGATGTGGTCCCTGAAGACCTGATGGCGGTTATTGACCTTTCGTTGTTGGACGAGTTTTGCACTGATCCTAAGCAGTTGGTAGTGGTCTATAATAGGGCCATATCGGTAGCCCTCGATCAGATTGCACCTGTCCGTGTTCGCCCCCTTCCGCGTCGTCCCGGCGCTCCATGGTTTGATGGAGCTCTAAGAGGGTTGCAAAGGATGGGGCATAGGTTAGAGCATCGTTGGATGAAGCCGACCACTGATGCTGACCACCTTATTTTGCTAGAGCATTATAAACTCTACCAAACAGAAATTTCCCATAAGAAGGCAGAATTCCTGTCCAGAGAAATTTCTGTCGCATGGAATCGACCGGCTCAGCTCTTCAGAACTGTTGACAGACTGTGCAACCCAGCCTGTCAGCAGATCTGTTGAGTTTTTACTCAAACTGATTGTGAGGAGATCACTCGATTCTTTGCGAATAAGGTTGAAGACATCAGGAGGGAGTGCCTCCAACTTCATTCTAAGGGTGTTGCAGTTGATCGGTGTCCTGTTGCAGAGCCCGGAGTTTTCTGGAGTGCCTCTGACCTGCCGGATCTTGTAGATACTATGAGGATTGTCCAGGAGATGCGTCCCACATGCTGTAGTTTAGACCCTGGCCCTACCTCCCTGATCTCGGGTTGTAGCGAGAGCATCGGCCTGGTCTTAGCTCAGATTATCCAGTGTTCTTTAGATATGGAAGTGTTTCCTAGCTCCCTGAAGGAGGGGGTGGTGATCCCCCTTCTGAAGAAAGCTTCTTTAGACCCGGATGACCTAGCAAACTACAGGCCAATCTCTAACCTCCCTTTTGTGGGGAAGGTTATTGAGAAAGTTGTGGCTGCTCAATTGGATAACCACTTGACCATCCATAGTTTATACGAACCTCTCCAGTCTGGTTTTCGTAAGAGGCATAGTACTGAGACTGCTCTGGTTCGGGTGGTCAATGATCTCCTGATGGCGAGAGATCAGAGACACTGTTCTATCTTAGTTCTCCTTGATCTATCATCAGCTTTTGATACTGTGGATCATGGGGTTCTGCTCAAACACCTGAGGTCCATTTGTGGGCTGTCGGGTACAGTCCTCAGATGGTTTTCATCTTTCCTCGCAGGGAGAACGCAGAGAGTGGTCTCGTGTTTGTTTTCATCCGGGGTCTTCTCTCTGCCATGCAGGGTGCCTCAGGACTCGGTGCTGTCCCCCATGTTATTTGCAGTATATATGCTACCCCTCGGAGACATTGTAAGATGGTATGAGCTGAGGTTTCACTGCTATGCTGATGATACCCAGCTCTACCTGTCTTTTGCACCTGACCAGGTTGGTGCTATCTCAGCATTGAACAGCTGCCTCACAGAAATCCAAGACTGGATGAATTCCAGCGGTTTAAGGTTGAACCCAGGAAAGACTGAGGTTGTGGTTGTGGACCCAGGTCATAGGGTAGAGGGATTGAGGAGTGGACTTCCTTCCGGTTTAATACTGGGGGAGGACCAGATCCTCACCTCTGAACCGGTGCGTAACCTGGGAGTGGAGCTTGACGTTGGTTTGACCCTTCAACATCAGGTGTCTGCAGTCATCAAGCTGGCCTTTTTCCATCTTAGGAACATTGTCAGGATTAGGCACCTTGTTCCACCCAGTGACCTGCTGGTCTTGGTCCATGCTTTTATGACATCGCACCTTGATTACTGTAACTCCCTTTACCTTGGGCTTCCTGGGGTTGATATCCGCCGCTTGCAGCTAGTGCAGAATGCGGCAGCACATTTACTGACTGGGGCTTCCAGAAGATCACACATTACCCCTGTGCTGCGTGCTCTGCACTGGCTGCCAATACAGTGGCAGATCACCTTTAAAGTGGGTCTTTTGACCGACAAAGCCCTGCATGGTTTGGGTCCCAATTACTTGACAGAGCTCCTGGTGCCTTACACCCCTCTGCGACAGCTCTGCTCAGCTGACGAGGGGTTGCTGGAGATTCCGAGGGTAAATTTGAAGTCATCTGGTGCGTGTGCATTTGGATTTGCTGCACCTACCCTCTGAATTCTCTGCCCCGTCAGCTCCGGGAGTGCAGGACGGTGGGGAGTTTTAAGCAGGCACTAAAGACTTTTTTATGGGAAAAGGCGTTTCCTACTTTATTCTGATTTTATATTGAATGTATTTGAATATGTTTTTATGTTTGTATTTGCTGTGCAGTGCCTTGAGATTTTGAAAGGCGCTCAATTAAATAAATTTTATTATTACTATTATTATATATTTCATCACCAATATTATCTCCTTTTTGCCCGATTTGTAACTTATTCTGCTAATGCGTACTTTATTTATATATTTTATTCAACTGTCTATGTGCTTACACATTCCTCAATTGTTGTTATCCTTATTTTGTACCTTCTATTGTACCTGCCCCCCAGATTGCCCCTGAAAAAGGCACATTCTGTCTCAGTGGGCTTATCCGGGTACCAACATTTAAATAAATAGTGTTTTGGATCTTGAAGCCCCTGGTATGTACACCAATTTGTTTATTCAAGTGAAATGCTCCTTACGTGCTTTTTCCTGGAAGTGGTGCTGGCAGACACTGAAGAAGATCCTGACCAGGAAAGCCTGATTTATGAATCACTAGGTTGAGAGGTTTGCAAATGGGTTGTGAGATATGGCTGGTCTTAAACAGGGGGCCTGCTGTATGAGGTACTATTCTGTGGTTCAGAGGGCACAGCTTAATTCATTACAGTCACCACTTACCCCCCACCTTCTGGATCACCTTGCAATGAAGACCCCAAACACAAAGGTTGTGTAAAAACAGCAGGGCTGTGCTTTTATTTGACCGCCTGCATTTCATTGGCCCTGCAGTTCATGTGTGGAGAACTTTAATAGCAATTAACAGCTTCCCATGTGGGGACAAACAAGTTCATAAAGCACACAGGATGTAACATTTTCATACTGCAGAAAATCTTGTAACAAGGAGAAAAAAAAAAAATCAGATAACGCATTTCTGTCTCTCCGGCTTTCCTTTTAAGATCACCAGGGCAATCATCACCAGGTTAGGGCCATTTTACTGGTAGCTCTCCTGCTGTAGTGATATTTGGACCTTTAGCTGTGACCAATCACAGAAACATAGATTGTGCTAACAGAAAAATAGCACAAGGTTTACCAGTGTACCCAGTTCCCTGCCTAACTCCATGCTCAGTGTAATGCTGGACTGGATTTAGAGATCTGAGAGCCCTAGAGGCTGACTGGCCTCAGCTTCCCTGCGAGAACATTGACAGGATAAAAGCGGTCCAAAGGGAAGTCTGCTCTAATGGTGCAGGGGGTTGCATGAGATACCATACGAGGGGAGGCTGTGGGAACTCAGTATGTACTGCCTGGAGGACAGGAGAGTGAGAGGTGACATGATTGAGACCTATAAATACCTCACTGGGGTGGTCAAGGTGCAGGAGGGGAGTCTCTTTTACATGAGGAAAACACCAGAACATGGGGCATACTATGAAGCCTGACTAATTGGTTTTGGGTATGTGAGGAAATATTTCTTTATGGAAAGTGTCATGGCACCTGGAACAGTCCGCTAAAAGAGTTGGTAGGGATGAAGACAGTGGGAAGCTTGAAACAGGCATGGGACAGGCACATGGACATAGTAGACAGAGGCAAGGGAGGAGGGAGGGACACCCATCACCAAAGTGAGCCCAGGGCGTAGTGTTAGGCAGGGAAACTAGAACGGACTAGATTGGCCTACCAGACCTTTTCTGCTGGCACATTCTATGTATCTATGTTATCCCTTCTCCTCTTCTGCCTGTGGGTCCCACTGTTTCCTAAGCTACAGATACAACTACATGCTATAAGACTGTGTTAGTTTATATGACTCTCTGAAGGTCCAACATTAAGCGACAAAGTTACTGCATAGTTAGTGCACGGTGTGGTTGACCCTGCCTATATAGTATGGTATGCATTTAACAGTAACAACAGAGACCTGAGAAAACTCAAAGAGTGGTCAAAGGTATGGCAGCTGGGTTGCAACATGAAAAAGTGCAAATTAATGCATTTAGAGCACAGAAATCCTGGGGTGGAGTGGTATTGATGACTACCAACTAGGAATAAGATTTGGGGGTAATAATATCAGATGATCTAAAGGTGGCCAGACAGTGCGACAAGGCAGTTGGGAAGGCTAGTGGGATACTGGGATGCACAGGAAGGAATGTCACCAGCAGAAATAAGAAGGTGGTATTGCCTCTATATAGATCGCTAGAAAGACCCCACCTAGAGTACTGTGTCCAGTTATGGGGATCACGGGTTCAATTTTCAAAGGGTGACACAGGGCTTGCACCAAGACCTGCATCAAGTCTGTTCTTTGGTGCAGCTGCACCAAACTCCTTTGATGCAACAGCACCCGATTTTAGTACATTGGGCGCAGTTGTGACAGTTTCCTCAATTTACGGTAGATTGCACCAAATGTTTGGGGCAAGCCCCATACAAAAGATCCCTCAAATGGCACAAGTTAGACAAGGGAAAAGTTGGTCTAACTTGTGGCATGGGGCCCTTGGGACTGAGAATCCCAGTCACCAGCCAGGAGCATGCCACATGTCCCGTGTGTCAAACATTCTGCGCACCAGTGGCTTGTGGCATTCTTGGGGCTCTGAAAATTGAACCCTAGATCTTCAGAAAGGCATAGACAGAGTGGAGGCAGTCCAGTGGAGGGCAACTAAAATGGTGCAGGGTCTGCGTCAGAAGCCCTATGAGGAGAGACTTAAGGACCTAAATATGTACACCCTGGAAGGGGGGAGGAATATGATAGATACCTTTAAATACCTCACAGGGGTAAATAAGGTACAGGAGGGAAGTATTGTTCAGAAAAACATGTGCTCAAGGACAAGGGGTATGATAAGAAACTGGAGGGGGTGGATTCAGGAGCGGTATAAGGGAGCATTTCTTCACAGAAAGAGTGGTGGATTTCTGGAACAGTCTTTCAGCAGAGGTGGTGGTGGCAAAAACAGTTGTGGGGTTCAAGAATGCATGGGTTAAGCATAAGGGAATCTTAGGGAAAGGGAAGGGGCTTTGGGTGAATGGGATGAAGATCAAGTAGGATCTGTGGTGATACTATAGGCAGGAAAAATTAGCAGAATATACGGGCCACATGGTCCTTATCTGTCAGCAAATGAACGCTATGTTTCAATCTTCTGTGTCCTGTATTGCCTAGTGCAGTATTTGCTAACCACTTTTAATCTGCCTAATACAACTACAAGACTTGGTGGAAAATAATAGTTATGTCCCAGACATGTAACTTGCTTTGAGTATTCACAAGTAAGTATCCTAAAGAAAGCAAGTTGCAATTGTACATTATGTATAGTGTCACAAAGCTGTAACAAGTCTGCAGTTTTATGCAGGGTCTACTGTACTGTATACAAAGTGAACTATACATTATAAAATGGATATAAACCTCCATAGGTGTGCCCAAGGCCCCTACTTTTCTGTGGCACATTGGGACCAAGTTCTGTGGCAAGATTACCATTTGCCGCAGAACTTCTGCGGCGGTGGTTTGCAATTTCTGTGGAAGTTCTGCAGCATTGATGAACTACCACACCATAGTGTCAGCTTGTCATCCTGACTTCACGTCCATGGCAATGGTTATAGTAACCGTGATGGGGAAGCACAGTAATAGTAGTTAAACAAATAACAGACTTATAGAAATAATGATATGTCAAAAAGCAAATAAAATATATCCCTTAAAGTCCTAGCCTATTGCAAAAATGAAACAGGCAGAGGGACACTTATGTAAGAAAGATGCTGTGTATGTATAATATTATATATATATATATATATATATATATATATATATATATTTATTTAATTGAATAAACAGAATAGAGGAGATATTGCAAAACTCATTTTTCATGCCAACCTGCTTCCCCTGACACACTACGTAACACCATCGGGCCATGACATGCATGTGAACCCATTGTGAGATAAAGCTCTCCAGCCCATCACGATGTGTTCCCCATGTGACAGAATACTGTGCCATACCTTTCCAGGCTCAGAGCAGTGATGTGTTCCCCCATCCTTGTGCTGCCCAGCCAGTTCCCAGAGCTCATCTCTGAACCTGAGTTGCTGGCATGGGAACACAACATACCACCCTCTGGCCCAACAGCTGGCCCTGCACACAACATTTCTCCATAACTTTTAGGTGAGTCTATCAACCAATGACAATATGTAATTAATAACCCTGGCTGAAATGTGTACAGCGCAATTATTTATTTAACCAGCCTATTGTTTCCACAGGTCTACACATTATTGTACTCCACTTTTCTGGGTAGAATTACTTTATTTTTCTTAAAAACGATAGGTTAATTCATTTTACCAGTTATTCATTTCAGATGACATCTCTAGACCTTAAAGGCACAAATAAGCTTGTACAAAGTAAGGTATGGACTTAACAGGTCTATGCTATTGTCAAGGTTTTAAGTTGGCCCTAGAGCAATAACGTAAGACTGAAAATTGCATTAGGCTGTAGTGCAGGTTGAACAAATATCACGTTGTCTGATGTGCAGTGCCACTGCCTCTGGCAGTGGGAGCTGTGGTACATAAGTGACTATTCATTTCTGTGGCAGAATGCAGCCATTTCATTAGCTAATGTATGATGTTATAGCACTAATATCATCACATTCTGAGCATAGAGGGGCTCTGGATGAAAAAAAGAGGGGAAGAGAAACAAATTGTATGGATAAATGGAAATATTAATAAAGAATCACCAAGAACAGTGAATTATGTGGCACTGAAGAAGTTCTGCAGTAGGTAACAAGTTCTGCAAAAGTCTGCGACATGAGATTCTAGGGGAGCCACGGTGTACTCCCACCAAATATTCTAATTACAGATCTAGAATTTGTAGGTTGTGTATGAAACACCAGCCCTGTGTAGCATGACTGTGAACCAGTAGCTTGGCCTGGGGTCATTGGGGGAGGGTTGGGATTAAGGTTGCTATAGTATTTACACATTTTGAATATATTGGCCCTGTATGAGGTATCAGACCATTGATATGGCCTTGTACCTATAGCTTGGCCTTGGTCATGGGGTAGAGAGGTGGAAGGGGATGGGACAGTGGCAGAGCTGGGGGGAGGCTGGGGGGTCAGTCGCCCCTCCTGGCTGCGACAGAGTGAGTAGTGGTGCCCCACCACCATCTTTATTCAATGTTTAGCGCCCATTGTGGAGACCATGATTGACTGAATGGCCCCCCGGCTCCAAACCTGGCTCCGCCACTGGGATGGGATAACTGTATACCTCATTTCCAGACTTTGTGAGCATTGGGTCGACAATCCTAATAGGATATTTCCAACCTTTGCAGAGTTTGAGTTTTCTTTGATAACAGCCCTAAAGAGCATTAATGTAGGTTTTTGCTATAAATGTCCTTACTTTTTGAGAACATTTCTACAAGTTCTGATATGGCCTGGATGACAATTATAACTTTCCATGGCTTGTCAGAACCTTTTAGAACCTCAGAATGAGTTGTGGTTCTTTCATCCCTACCATATTCCAATGTGTAGCCCCTAGCTGTGACATAGAAGTACCTTCTTGCTGTGACCCAGAAATGCCAAGACACACATTTCAGGTCACATCAGTTCTGAAACCATTACATTACCCACAGGACAGAACCACAGCGTAAAGTTCAAAATAAAAAGGAAAATAACAGACCGTAACACACACATTATCTGTCAATCTAAATCCATTTTATTATATAGATTTTTTTGTAATGCACTGTTTTATATATATATATTATATATATATATATATATATATATATATATTACAAATGTATAATTCTATCAATTTACAGTTATTTACACAAAACAATACAAGTGACAGAAGGGAAAAAATAGTTCAGATTTTTTTTACCTATGTGGCACTCCAGCCAAACCCTACAGCCACAGCAAAGGGATCCAAAGGAATTTAAATGCTGGAATGATTGTTATTTTTAAAGGGCACTTCCTGATGTATTCACAACCCCCCCCCAACACACACACCTAAAAATGCCTTTTTTTTAAACCAAGTGAGTGCTTTGACTTTCCCATCAAATGCAAACATGTTATTCTGTTAACTGAGCAACATAGCATATGCTGACATACCAGTATTGTAGTACAATTGATGATGAGTGGGGGATCCGACTAGATGGACTAGAAGGTCTCCATTTGAGTTTACAGAACATTAAAATTTTGCTTCAGCTGCAATTCCACAGAATTCTGGAAATTCTGCTTAATTCTGTCAGAAGTAGAATTCCAAAATTCTGAAAGCAGAATGCTTCTTTTTTTCAGAATAACAGATAAATAATCCATGGCTTACATGAACCATGGAATGATATTCAGTGGTGTACGGAAACTGCAGATTCATTTTCCACAAACAGCGGATTATAGATTCCGAGTAATAATATTCTGCAGTTTGCATAGAAATGCTTTTGGAATTCCATAGAATAATAAAAAAAAATTCTGTAATGAATTTTGGAAGTGGAATTGTCATTCTGCACGAAGTCCACCAGCGGAAATCCGCATTGCTCCCAGCTCGGGTTTCCATTGGTTCAGATTTCCTGTGCAATCCTATCTATGTAATCCAGCCATGATTACAGCAGTGGAAGGTAGAATACCTGCAGCATAGAAAACAGCATGGTCTAATGGTTGGAGGACAGGTTTGGGACCCAAGAGAAACACGTGTTCAAATCCCACCAAAGTCACTTCCTTAGACTGTGACCTTGAGCAAACTACTTGACCTCCGTGTGCTTCAGTATCTCCCAGCAGAAAAATGTGGGGAAAAAAACAGGCCCCTACTAAAGGTGAGATGTTATAAACCTGATTAATTATTCATGAGGTTAGCAAGCTTTCTCATTGGCTGCTTTACCAGCCATTATCTCCTAAAAACCTAGGGTACCACTCATAGCAGTGTGGTGTGTATAACTTTTGTTTTACTTTTTTTTTTTTACAAATCCATTTTTGTGTTGGCTCATGCTTGCGCAGTCAACATATTGTGGTAGTAGCAGATTTGGAGGTGCGGTCACTGTTGGGTGAATGCAGGGCACGCATCAGAAGGTGCGTCCCTCATTCCCCAGTCAGGCAGCAGGAGGCATTGACCTCATGCATGCCTAATGTGGCCATCACAACAAAGAAAAAGTCCTCTGCAATGAGAACGAAGCTCTCATGCAGCGTGACCATTACACGCCTCCCTCGGTGCAGGCAACATGGCGGCAATGACTGCCGCCACTGCTGCCTGCGACAATGCTGATGGGGGAGCCCACTCCCCATTGGTATACTGTTCCCCCCCCTTTTATTGATTGCCGAGGGGGGTGCCCAATCCCCCTCTGCATCATCACGCACTTCCATTTGTTATTAGCCGACGGGGTGCCCAATCCCTGTCGCCTAAAGCACCCCACCCACCCACAAACACTGAGATGGCATGCTGGGGCCCACCCCAGTGTGCCAAAGCCTACCTAAAAATGGAAACCATCCGCGATGTCTTTTATTTTTTAAAAAACCTGTAAACCAAAATGGTCCTCGGTGGTCTCCCTGCCCCCCCTCTCCCGCAACCCGCACTGACCCACTGTGCACCCTGCCTCCCCACACCCCTCTCACCCCATACTTACCTCCGGAGTCTGGCATGATGATCTTCGGTGGACCAGGAACACGTCTGCACTCTTCAAAGCCAACCGCGAACTGAGGAAATGCTGGTAAGCTATATAATGGAATGAATAGGGTTTTTTCAACTTTGTTGCATATCTCAGGCATTTTTTGGAATTTTGGCACCAAATTTTCAACATGGGATTTTGGGACTCCTCCTCTTGAATTCTGTCACTGTCATGGCATTATTCGGCCCCGAAAGGTGATTTCGATGGTCACTGCGCGGAATCACCTTTTGGGACTGATTAACGAAATGACAGTGCCAGTGTTCATGGTGGGCTCTCAAAAGCCTATGTTCAAATTTGGTGGAAAAAAATAAAAAAAAATGTTTTACGAGCGTGTGTTGTGCAGTTGCTATGCACGCTTGTAACTTTTCGAATTTGCAATATTTTCATGCCAGATTTTTAACATTGGCATTTTTACACACCTCTTTGTGAACAGTACAGCTGTCATTTTTCACATCCTGGCCAAAATGTATTTTCGCACTTCCGGAGCAGAATAGTGTGGATGCTGTGGGAAATCAGTGTTCGGGACAGATTATGAAAATGACAGTGACACTGTTCTTGAGCAGACATCCTAAAATCCCTATGTTGAAAATTTGGTGACGATACTCCATAAAATGACTGTGTTATGAGCGTGTGTTGCTCAGTTTGCACACATGCTCGTAAGTTCGCCAATTTATAATATTTTCACTCCAGATTTTCAAAATTGCCATTGTTCTGCACCTCCAGCTGTCATTTTTCACATCCTGGCCGACATGTATTTTCACAGTTCTGGCGCAGAATAGCGTGGCCGCTGTGGGAAATCCGTGTTCGAGACACATTATGAAAATGACAGTGACACTGTTTATTAGCAGAGGTCCTAAAATGCCTATGTTGAAAATTTGGTGACAAAAGTCCATAAAATGAGTGTTTTCCGAGTGTGTGTTGCACAGTTTGTATGCACGCTCGTAAACACCCCAATGCCTGTCACTCTGTACAGGGTGAGGGTGAGGTTGGCATCACTTCAACACTTCACTGCCATTCCTATTATGCATCTCTACCTCTACTACTACCAAAGCTAATGCCAGCGAGACAACATTCGGCATTGACAAATGCTTGTTTACTTTAACATGATGTTTATAGTTGCAAGTATGCCCTTTTAGTGGGCATTTTTATGGATTAACAACTTGTTGGGGTGTTATTGCTTAATTTCATCTCAACAGGGTTATCCTGGATAAATAAATTATACAGTGGAAAAAAACTGACTAGGTGTACAGCCCAGGGATGTAACACTGTTTTCTATCTACAGTGAAACCGTCTGGATGAAAGAACACAGGAATGAAAGGCCAGTATACCCAAATATCAGAAAGCGATATGTTAGGGGCAGCTGCACAGACAGCTACTCAGTCTGTCAACCTCTACAGTCACATTGGGCTGAATTATCAGTCATTTGTGCCAGAAATCAGCAAGACTTTAATTAATTTAATTTATTATTATTAAATTTAATTTATGAATTTTGTTAAAGTTCTGTGAAAGCAGAATTTGCAACTTCTGCCCAGCTCTAGATGTGACATAATAGAATAAATCATTATTCTAATAATGCTGCCATATATTTAAGAATGTATTTGTGCCAGTAAACAGTCTTGAAAATGTTTTAGGGTGCACTAAAAAATGGGAGTTTGAAACACCAAGGAATTGTTTTAACAGCACTCTGTTTCTTTATCTTTGACAGCACTTTCTGCCTCTAGGTGCCAAGAAATGGTTGGTGCCTTGATTTTATATAGGGCTGACTAAGACATGAATATCTCCAAACTGCTGTCTAGTGCTGTTCAGAATTTTTAAATTCAGAGGGAATGGAATGCTATGGATTTTCAGAAAATTCCAACAAATTCTACAGAATTGTGTCAGTAGCAGAATTCTGACATTTCAAAAGCATAATTTTTTTTTGCAGGTTAGTTATTCACAGGTAACATACACAGCTGATTCTTTTTACACAATCTGAGAAAAATTATTTCACAGTTTACATAATCTGCAAAAAGGTATTCAGTGGTTTACGTAATGTGGAAATGCTTTTTGTAATTAGAATTTAAAAGGAAATTCCAAAAAACATTTTGGAGGTAGAATTGCTGTTCCACAAGACTTCCACTAGTGAATTCTATATCCTGCACAGCTCGATTGCTAACACCTACAGGTAAGCCAGGTAAGCCCAACACCTTGTTTGGACAAGCTCCTCATGGACTTTTGGGGTACATGAACCCCTGTAGACCCACATTCCCCTTCAAATTCTGATGATGTGTTACTTACTAGTTGGAAACAGGTTTAAAATGAAGAACCTTGTCCAATCTTCTCTGGTTAGAATTAAAACCTGTACAACCAATTAGGGCTTCTCAAAGACTCCCTGTTGGGGTTGGAAAAAAAGAGGGCTTTCACTTTCTTAGACAGTGCAGGGGTGGAAGGGGTAAGAGTCCTTATCCTAGGGGCATGTCCTTGGCACATTTGCTCTCTTTTTACAGCTTATACTTCAGCCCTCTCTCTGCGTGCGCGCGCGCGCATGTGCACACACACACACACACACATTACTGCATTTGATGAAATAGCTGTGGCAACTCCCCCATAACCTCTGGGTAAGGCAGCACTAAAGAAAAGACTCAGTCCAGATATCAAACAGCTGTCATCAGGGAAATGCAGCAGTCCTGTGCTCTCTGAGGCTGTGATTGGCCCAGAATTTACTTTATGGATGTGCTGTAATTGAGATGGACTGCCTTTCAGATTGAGGGGGCAGCTAAGAGATGAGCAGGGCTCCCCTCCCCACCTTTCTACAGATAAACAGCAGTGATGTGGAAGAAAAGGGACCTCACTTGTTGCCTTGTATCAAAGGTTGTTTGTGTATTCAGTAAAATCTAGGAGTTGAAAAGGAACATAGTTAATCCTTCTCTACAGGGTCATCCACAAAACCTAGTTGTGTCCTCTGCAGGTGCCGGGGTTGGGGGGGTGTTGCACAGGCATAAAGAACCCACATTACACATGCATAGTGCCACAAACAAGTGTACCCTCTCCACACCCAATGTTGCTCTACCCACTCTTCTGTAAGGGAGACCATGTTAGGGTGGGAACTGGGGCGTGGCATGCTTCCGCCCTATGCACAACATACTTTCCCAATGCAGAGGGTCAACTGCAAGGCTACACACTACATGAGGGGCCCTTGCAGTAGTGGCTATGTGCCCCCTTCACACTACTGCCAGGCATCATTGGGGGCCCCAGTTATCCTCCACACACCTTTCCCCCAACCCTCCAAGCTCAGATACAGAACAGAGGGCTAAACGTTCCCTTTTTTTGAATTTTAATTTATGCTCTGGCTATGGCGATCCTCATCCAAGGATGGTCATATCCCACAGTACCCTGCTCCATCAGATGGAGGGGATCCAGTCACACACCACACCTGATATCTGATTGGATGCTTGCTGTGCAGCCTCACTAAACCCCCAACATGCCTCGGACCCTTAGGCACTCAAGTCCATATGCGGATTGCGGAGGTCAGGGTCATGAATTCTGCAAGAGCATCAGCATCCCTGGATGCAGAGCACCCCCGACCAGATATGCACACATGTCTCATGCCCTGTATCTAGGTCACATTTTTTGGATTGGGACATTAAATCATTTTCTTTCTCATTTTGTTTCCCTGACTTTATTCCTATTCAGAGTACCACAGTGCTGCATCACTTGAGGACAGCAAACAGGGACACCCATTCTTAGGGGGATTCCAGAGGCAGAAACCCCTCTAGGAATTATTTTTGAAAGGCTGTAAAAAGTTGCTTTTCTTACATTAAAAAAATACTGCACACTGTAGTACAGTTTTATATTGACAGTAACGCAGGTTCAGAAAGGAAAGCCATGGCCATGGAAATCAAGTTTCTTGACAGGACAAATAACATCTGGTCTAGAAGGTGATAATACACAAACTAAATCTGGACAATCCCACCTGCAAAGGGACATCTGGCAACCTTAGTGCAAAAAAAGCCCCCAGTTTTGGGATTTGGGTAGAGTTGTGTGGAATTGGTTTCTTGCTGTGCAAATTGTGCACAGAATTTCTATATTCCGCACTTTGAAAATTCTGTAGTTCTATTAAAAATGTCTTCAAAATGTTTGCTTTCATTTGCATGTTAAAAACAGCAGTGCATGATGGCAGTGAACATCTTCATCTGTAAGTTTTTGTTTCATTTTAGAGTGCCCCTTACCTCCTTCCTTGTACAATACCCTTGTTTCCCCATTCTGAGAATGTTTTGGCAGCTTTCTTTACAGATGAAATAATTAAAGGAGTGCTCCTTTTAATATGGTTGGGACCAGGTTTTCATGAATATTCTATACTGTTTTTGTATACCCATTGTTTCATCGGGCCAGGAAACAATGTCTACTGCATTCTAGTTCATTTTAGTCACTAGACAAGTGATGTCAGGCCACATCATGCAAGCAGTATCACACAACAGCCCACATCCTGTCAGGCCTCATCATTTGTTTTGAATACGCTGACTGAGACTGACAGCTGACGGGGTGTGTCACTGGGGTTGTGAGGCCTAAATCTCACCCCATTCCATGTGTAATCATATTCACAAGCCACACTAAAGAAGAATGGGATGAGATTTGGGCCTCACAACTGTGTTACCGTCCTCAGGATGATTGGCAGGTCACGAGGGGGTGAGGGGGCAACCTAAAGTTTAATTTCCTTACTTTTTGTGTTGTAACCCTTATTGATGCATTAGCCAAGATTTTTTCATAGAATTTCCTTACTTTTTGGGAAAGAATATAAAAGTAAAAAGTCATGTAAGTTGGTGGGAACATGGGCCCTTCGGACCCCGTGCTCCCACCAACTAGCAAATATCTGCAGAATTCCACACCTGTTTACATTTTAGGCACCTAACAACTGAAAAGTACATCCATGGCAGTAAGGATAGCTACCATATAAATTTGAAGCCAGTACCAGAATGGAAAACGCTGTCTGCAAAATGTAAACTGCACCACACAATATCTCCTCAAAAAAATACAGTATACTGTCTGACATGTAAACACCATAATTGACATCTACAGGGCATCCCGTCAACACCCTTCAAATTTCAGGTAAAAAGACCAAACGGTTGCTGAGATATTTAATTTTAAAAATTGTTAGAATTGGGCTCTCTGGTCCTTCCAAATCTGACCATCTAGTCCCTCCCTCACGATCAAAGCTCACAATTAATTTTTTTTTTTTTTTTTTTTTTACACAAAAGTAAATGTAATCACATCCATGCCTCGATAGCACAAAGCCCCCTGAGCAAAACCCACCCTCCTTTGGCTTAATAACCCACCCCTGAGCTGAGAAAATTGAATTTTTCAAATGGCCATCTAGGCATGCCCTCGTGATCAAAGATCGCAGTCAAAGAATCTCTCAATCAAAGAATTTGCAGGCTTGTGATCAAAGATTATTAGCGAGCCGTGATCAAAGCATAAAAATGTTCAAAACTCTATTTTTTTACCATTTTGAAGCAAACCACGGCCATGGTTTGGTAGAGCGAAGCCCCCTGAGTAAAACACATCCAAGTTTTACTTCAGGAGTGACCCCTGAGCCGAGATATTTGAAGTTTTCCAATGGCAAAATGAAAACAAGATGGTGGGCATTGCGATCAAAGATTCTTTGTTTGCGAGCCTGCAAATTCTTTGATCATGAGGAGGGACTAGATGGCCAAAACCCCATTCTTCTTTCACAAAATAACCATATAAATTTTCCCATTGACTTATAATGGGAAGTTAAAAGTTTAATAACTTTTGAACGGATTCATATTTTTTCACCAAATGAAAAGCTGCACATTCCTTAACCAAAGCTCTTTCAGATGAGCCAAGTCACAAAGTGGCATGTGACACAACGGCCGTGCAGCACCACAGACAAAATCCCCAAAACTGCCCACATAACTGGCGAAAAGTGCATTTTTCAGCATTTTGGTGCGCAAAAAACGGAAGTCCGACCGAAACAAAATTTGGCAAATCAAGAGATCACTCACGCCCCACTGTGCATGCCAAATTTCATAAAAATCCATTAAACAGGTCCAAAGTTATTAATGTGCAAAATTTCAAAAATTTAACATTCACTAACAATACCACCAACAGCTTAATCTGGTTCAAGGTCAGTTGGCATTCATCTGTATCCCCTTCCCCCAGGTCGTGCCTGAAAATAGGCAGAACTTGTCTAGTGAAGTTACCTGGTCAACAAAAACTAAAATAAAAAAAAAAATAACAAAAATAAAATAAAACATAGATGTGCCTACTCCACTCTAAATATAGGGGCGTGACTGCGCCCCTATAATAAATAAATATATATATATATATATACACACACACACACATATACATGCACACACACACACACACACACACACACACACACACACACACACACACACACACACTATCGGAAACTGTCAATTTCAGAATGAGATTAAAGTACTCCGATGAGGAATCCACAAATATCAGGGCTACTTTTCTGTTATAAAAAGGTTAGATATACTGGGACGGATATTCAGACTGCACCAGGCAGAGGCGCAAGCCTAGGCACAGTGCAACTGGGATGTGCCAGGGCATGGACTGGGCAATATTCAACGGTGCTGTGCCGTGGCTCAGCAACATTGAATATAGCGCCGTGGCTGCCCGCATTGCGCATGGCACAGTGGCACTGTGCCAGCACAAGTGGCAAGAGAGGAGCAGGAGGATGCACCAGCACAAGTGCAGTTGCGCTAGGTGCAGGAACCACGATATTCAGCAGTGGGTATGCAAGTGGGGCCATTATGCATGCAAGGCACAAATGGGGCTTTTTGCATGGCATTATGGCCCCATTTGGATGCAGGTGTGCTGATCCCCGGCAACTTGCACTTGGTGCCCTGCCAGGCTGCAGCCATTGGGAACCAATGCCCTCTGCCTCTCAGCGGCAACAGGCTCCAATGCCCGATCATGGGCTTTGCAAAAATATATTTATCCCTGGTGGTTCAGACGACCTGCTACCCAGCCCGATCGCGGGCTTTGTAAAAATATATTCATCCCTGGTGGTCCAGTGGACCTGCCCCCCCAGCCCGATTGCAGGCTTTGTAAAAGTAAATTTATCCCTGGTGGTCCAGTAGACCTGTCCCCCCAGCCCGATCGCGGGCTTTGTAAAAGTAAATTAATCTCTGGTGGTCCAGTGGACCTGCTCCCCAGCCCGATCACGGGCTTTGTAAATATAAAACTCCCTGGTGGTCCAGCGGTACCCCCCCCCACCTGCTCCCTCAGTCCCACCACCCCGCTCCCCCCCCCAGTCAGGGGCGGGTTGCAGCTCCCACTGCAAGCCGCCCGCCCGACTGACAGCGTACAGTATGGCTGTCGCCCGCACAATCCCACAGTGTGGGCCAATGGGCGTGCAGACAGTACTGTACTACACAATCCGATATGTAAATGGGTCATTCACATGTCGGGACTGTGAATACAGTATGGTCTGCCATGCCATTAGCCACTTGAACAATGGGCATACATCTGTACACCTATACTGTCAGTCTGTGGGCAACAAGGCGGCTTCGGGTGGGGGCTACCTACCCGCTCACTGGAGGGCGGAGTGGCGAGACTGAGTGAAGGGGGAGAGGGAGCTAGACCTGAAGATCTTTCAATTACAAAGCCCATGATCGAGCTGGAAGCGAGTCCACTGGACCAAGATAAGGTATTAATACAAAGCCTGCAGTCGGGCTGGGGCACAAGTTACTGGACCACCAGACTATTTGTTAATACAAAGCCCGCGATCGAGCTGGCAGGCAGGTCACAGGACTACCAGGGATAGATTATTGACAAAGCCCGCAATCAGACTGGGGGGCAGTCACTGAACCACCAGGAGATTTCTTTACTGGGCCCGCGGGCGGGGAGGGTGCGACAATGACGGACCGTGGCTCTGGAGGTCGGGCAGCCACCCACAGCTGGCGGCTGCCATGTTGCTCCCTGCAATATGGCAGCTCACCTATGGGTGGCCAGGCCTTGCTCCTTCTTTCTTTTTTTTTTTTCCGGCAGATCTTTGCGCCCCCCCCACCCATGTAGCACAAAGCAGGTGTGTGCATGCATATGCACCACACATCCCGGGCTGAATATCAGAATGTGCTGAATATGCATGCCCACACCCCCCGCACATGCGCTGCATACATTACTTGTGCACCCCGGGGCATTGGGATTTGCGCAGCGCAACATCCCCTTTTGAATATCGGGCCGGGGCACATTAGTGGGTTGCCATGCGCAACCCCTTTGAATATTCCGGCCACTGTATTTTGCTGCCTAGCCATTACTGCTACTTAAATCCAACTGGAGAGGATAATAATACAGACAGTTAACTAGCATGGAATTTGCACAGAATTAAATGTACAAGTTTATCCCCATCATTAGGTTTGCAAAAAGGTCCAAAATCAAGAACCTTTTTGAATCTTTGTGAGTTCCATTTAGAACCAGAAAACATTCCTTGTCACATGATTATTTATATAGAATAATACAAAGCCATATGTGTGTTATGTTGTTTGTTTTTTTAAACACCAAGGGTGTGTAAAAAAATTCATAAGCACACAGATATGTTATTTTTGATTACTGGCACACCACTACTGGTCAAAACCTTTTTTTAAAATCTTATTTTGGGGTTTGTTATCTTCATTTTATTCATTTCTCTCAAGGATGTGTTTCAGTAATGATTGCATACAACATATGGAACATACAACAATATTATATTTGTTCTGAATGGGCATCTGCCTCCAACTTCTCCCATGGGAGCTGCACCATTTCCAGCAGCTCTTCTATGCCTGACTGCCAGGCAGCCCAGAGACCCACAGGCTACTTCCCTGACTGGACATCTGCCTCCAACTTCTCCCATGGGAGCTGTGCCTTCTCTGGCGACTCTTCCATGGTGATCCACCCGACTGCCAGCCAGCCCAGAGACCCACAGGCCACTTTGCCCTGAATGGGCATCTGCCTCCAACTCCTCCCATGGGAGCTGCACCTTCTCTGATGGGCCTTCCACGGTGACCCGTCTGACTGCCAGCAAACCCAGAGACCAACAGGCCACTTGCCCTGAATGGGCATCTGCTTCCAACTTCTCCCATGAGAGCTGCACCTTCTCTGGTGGCTCTTCCACGGCAACCCACCCGACTGTTAGCCTGCCCACAGACCCACAGGTCACTTTCCCTGAACGGGCATCCACCTCCAACTTCTTCTGTGGAAGCTGCACCTTCTCCAGTGGCTCTTCCATGGTGACCTGCCTGACTGCTAGCCCAGAGACCAACAGACCACTTGCCCTGAATGGGCATCTGCTTCCAACTTCTCCCATGTGAGCTGCACCTTCTCTGGTGGCTCTTCCAAGGCAACTCACCTGACTGTTAGCCAGCCCACAGACCCACAGGTCACTTGCCCTGAACGGGCATCCACCTCCAACTTCTTCTGTGGTAGCCTGCCTTCTCCGGTGGCTCTTCCATGGTGACCTGCCCGACTGCCAGCCCAGAGACCCACAGGCCACTTGCGCTGAACAGGCGTCTGCCTCCAACTTCTTCTGTGGGAGCGGCGCCTTTTCTGGCAGCTCCCCCATGGCGAACTGCCCGACTGCTAGCCAGCCCAGAGACCCACAGGCCACTTTGCCCTAAACAGGCATCTGCCTCCAACTTCTCCCATGGGAGCTGTGCCTTCTCCGGGTACTCTTCTATGGCAACCCGCTCAACTGCCAGCCTAGAGACCAACTGGCCACTTGCCCTGAACAGTCGTCTGCCTCCAGCTTCTCCCATGGGAGCTGCGCCTTCTCTGGAGGCTCTTCCACAGCGAACTGCCCAACTGCCAGCCAGCACACTCTCTCGCCCTGCTCAGTGATTTTTATTTATAAGCACAAGGAGTCGCGTGGGTTTGTTTTCTTTTGTTTTTTTTAATATAGACTTTTGCATTAGCAGTTTATAACTTCTAGCCACTAGAGGGCTACATATTCTACCCTTAGCTAGTCTGCTTCTTATAGTTTATGGGGATCATGTGACTACGTGTCGATTTCTCTACTTTCAGATTATACTTTACTACCAGCAGAGGGCCTCTGCCACGTGTCTCCTGGTGGTTACCTGCTGATCTAGCTCACATTATGAAGCTCACCCTGCTCCCTCTACTGGCAGCCTCTCTGCTTGGCACCCTACTGTGTTTTGACTTCTGTGCCTCTGATCTAGCCTCTGAGCAGAAGTATCTTACTCACTGCTCCCCCTCCTTATCTCCAGATGTACCCTCCAACCACACAGATGGGAGATAACTCGAACTGGCACCCTAGTTTATGCTATTCTTTCTAATCTAGAAAAGTGACAAATTGGCCTTTTCTTGCACTGTCTTTCACTGTCACCCTCGCGGATATCCCTCCCTTACCACCCATTTCTATTCTTGCTGCTTCTGGCAGTGGATGTGGAGATAAACCCTGGCCTCTTGAATGTCCCTATAGCCTATTCTCAGACCATGTGGGCCAGTTCACCGGGTCTTATGATAGTCCACCTAAACATATGCAGCCTTCCTTCCAAATATCCTGACCTTGAAGCCTGCATAACCCTCTATAAGCCTCACATCCTGGGTCTCACTGAGACATGACTTAAACCGCACATTTCTGATAGTACCTACAAATTACAGGGTTTTTAATTACTGTGTTGCAATTGCCCTGGGAAAGAGAAGGGTGGTGGCATCATTCTTTACATCAGAGAACCCTAACAGCCACCCTTTTGCTCTCATCAGACCTGGTATCCCCTAGCGAGTAACTCTGGACTCCTCCAAAAGAATGTACCTCAGCTGTTGCTATAACCCCCCCAAAAGGGGGCACACCTGGTCTAGTAAATCACCTAACTGGCCTTGGAACTCTGTCCTCAGAGGGATACAACTATTCTGGGAGAATTTAACCTAAAGTTGTCAAGCCCACATGAACCTGAATATGCCAACTTTCTCAAGTTTCATAGCCTGGTGCAAGTTGTCACTATCCCCACTAGGCAAAACATCTGTACCCTGAATCACTCACTCCTGGACTGGGTGGCTACAAATAGGGAGGAGAAGATTCTGCAGGTGGGGAACTTGTCCAGCTCCATCAGTGACCACTCCCTAGTTATATTCTTTGGTCGAACAAAAATGTGTGTCCTCCCCCTAAGTACCTGTCATTCCATAACTTCCAGAACACTGACTCCAACAACCTACTTCATGACATTTATGCAGCAAACTGGTCTGCCCTCTACTGCCTGATGGATGTGTCCATGGCAGTGAACTTCTTCACTGAAGTCCTCCTGATGATTCAAGATAAACGTTTTCTGATTATTACTAGAAGGGTGAGGGGTGGGTGCCCCAAATGGGTCTCAAAGGAGCTCTTGGCCCTTATGAAAGAAAGGGATTCAGCATGGATCGCCTACAAATAATCACCCACTTCCATCCTGTGCCACACTTTTAGGAACTGGCGTAACAAATGCAAGCAGTCTGCCAGAGCCAGTAAATGCAATTTCTACCAACGACTACACACTGAAAAGCTTGCTAACTCTCAACAATTTTGGAACACCCTTAGCTCCCTCCTTACTCCTCATTTTCATAGCCCTATAGTCCACCTAAATTCCCCCAGAGGCCTACTGACTGACACATCAGAGGCTGCACAAGCATTTAACTTAAAGTTCACTGACCCCTCTGCCCACCTTTGTAAATTCCCCTCACAGCAACCTCCCTCTCCAGTAGCGGGCACTAGCAACTCACCCTTTCCATCCTCTCCCCCATGCTCCCCTCCCACCCCACCTTTCTATTTCAGAGATAATACAAAAAGATTCACCACCAAGCTTCATAGGTGTCTCCTCTCCCTGGGGAGCCCTGGCGCTGATGGCCTCTACCCCATCTTGCTTAAGCGCATAGCCCCTGCCATCTCCCAATCTCTGACATTCATTTTTAATCTCACCTTGGCCTCATCAACTGTGCCTGCACCCTGGAAGATTACCAAAGTGGTCCCAATTTTTAAAGCTGGGGATGCCCTCTCCTCTTACAATTATCAGCCAATCTCCATTCTCCCCCTCCTTAGCAAATGTCTGGAAAAGGTAGTCCACCATCAACACTCTGACCATATCGATATGTATAATCTCTTGTGTTATCAACAACATGGGTTTAAAAAGAATCACAGCACCTCCTCTGCCCTTGTCCTATTTACCGATCATGTCCTTAGGAATATGGATTGAGGTAATGCCACTTGTGTGGTGTTTGTGGACTTGACTAAGGTTTTTGACCTGGTCAACTACCCCCTCCTCACCAAACTCCACTAGCTTGGCTGCTGCCTTGAGACTCTGCAATGGTTCCGCAGTTACCTAACTGGCCACTCCCAATCAGTGACTATTGGTACTGCCACCTCCCCAGGTCTGCCTGTCACTATGGGTGTCCCACAAGGCTCCATCCTGGGACCACTGCTTTTCTCCCTATTCATTAACTCACTCCCTGCCGACAGCCTAAATTTCCCCAGCCCTACTGTACGCCAATGACCTGGTCCTCTAGCATAGTAACAAATCCATCCAAAACATATCCTCTGTGCTGTGCCAGAATTATAGCCATGCCCACAACTGCTTCATATCTAACATGCTCCTGGTGAATGAAAAGTTTAATAAAAGATTTGCTGATTTAGATAAATATTTCTGTGATAGTTATAACAATAATTATTTTTTTCTCTAAATCTACTATTGATGATACTAACCCTAAGTTTTATTTAAAAGTCACTACCTCTAAGGAAGTATGTAGGTTTTTACGTGAACTTAAAGCTGACAGCTCACCTGGCCATGATGATCTGTTGCCTAACTTACTGTGTGATGCAGCTGAAGTTCTGTCTTACCCTAGTAGTACTGTGATAAACTTAGCATTTGTTATGACTGAGATGCCCGATTTTTGGAAACATGCAGTGGTGGTGCCTGTGCATAAATCTGGCTCTCCTCCTGATTTTGTGAATTGCAAACCCATTTCTATTTTTCTGCCATACCTAAGATTCAGGAGAAGATCATTTTTAAGCAGCTTGTTGATTATGTTGATCATAACAATTTATTATCAGGGCATCAGCACAGATTTAGGAAGGGTTATGGGACAGAGATTGCCTTGGTCGAGTTCACCAATGCGGTCATAGAGGGTATGGAGAATGGGTGTTTAACTGGGGCTGCGTTTGTGGACTTGACCAAGGCATTTGATTTGGTTAGCCACGAACTTCTGATTAAAAGACTTAAGTGCATTGGGTATAGGACATCCTGCTTTACTGTGGTTTACAGATTATTTATCAAACAGGTATCACATGGTGAAATACCAGGGCTACGTCTCTGGGAAGCCTGCAGTAAAATATGGAGCACCACAGGGCTCCATACTGGGTCCTATTTTCTTTTCTTTGTACATTGATGGGATTTCTACTGCATTGAAAGATGTTAGCCTTACACTTTATGCGGATGCTGCTGTGGTATATGTACATGCTAAAACAATTTCTGAGTTAAATTTTATTTTGTCCTGAAAAATGGGTAATCTCCAGCACTGGCTAGATGCAAATCAATTGGTTCCAAACAGAAGGAAAACAAAAACAATGGTCTTAGAAACACCTCCTAGATTAAAAACCTCGGGGACATGTCTTCACGTTGAAGCATTAGATGGTGATGTTTTTTAGATTGTGGTTACTTTTAAATATTTGGGCATTGTATTAGACCATTTATTAAGTTATGATTCCCATTTGAGTAGTGTTTGTTCAACAATTCATAGCAAATTAGATATGTTGTATAGGCTAAGGTCTTTTATAGCTGATAAAACTAAAATGGCAATTGTCAGACAGTGCCTATTCCCTTTGTTACTTATGCCTCTTTGGTCACTGATCATGCTTCTGTGAATTTCGTGTCTAAAAGGTCTGTCCTGTTGCAAACGTTGGGTAAATTTGCAACGTCTCTCCCACATGTCACCCATCGCTGTATAGTTTGGAATAGAATGGGGTGGCATCAAATTCATGCTAACCATAATTATCTTATGGCTAGGTTTGTATATAATGAGCCACTTAGTCATCACAAATTTCTGAAATGTCCTGATCTAGGTAGATTACCTAGGGCTAGCAAGGGTAGGACTGCTTTGATGTTTCCTTTTAGGAAAAATGTTAGTGGACAAAGGGCTTTTTCTTATACAGCACCTGTTATTTGGGATCATATTCCAACTGCTCTCAGGGGTCTGTTCACATACTGCATGCTGCTTTTTCACAATCTCTATTTTTGTATTACCAATCATTATACGAATGTAATTGTTTTAACTGATTTTATATGTGACATGGAATCTTGACATGGAATTTTATTCCTATAGTGTTTATTATTACCCAGACTCAGAGGAAAACATGTATACATTGAAGTAGTGACACAGACATGGAACAAGAAAGAATAGGAAAGGGGGACCATTTTTTTAGTGAGGAGAGGGTACTGAGGGAGGGGGAGAAGACAATGGGGGAAACAAACACAGGGACACCAGTTTACAAAAAAGATGCAGGAGGAGTTTCAGATCCAGATGAAGTAGGTTCAGGAACAGGAAGAACAGATACCAGTACAGGACAAGAAGGAAGAAGGAGAGAAAAGCAAAAAGAACCATAGTCACAGGTGATAACCAGATCACAAGCGAAATAGCAGTGTTTAACTTATCAAAAAGAGAATTAACAGTTGAGGAAGTAAGACTGTTGAATAAAGGTCTGACATTTTGTCCACATGAAAGGGTGAGTGAGTTTGAAATAAAGCTAGACTTAAATAGGTTTTTTAGAAAGTTGAGGTTGCGGTATTATTTTGACAATAACTACTGGAAACAGTAAATTAAAAGGAACAAACTAAACAAATAAAACTTAGTCAGAAGCTGCAAATTAAATCACAATACCTTATTTGGAAAAGGATAAGAAAAGGATAAGAAATTGATCGAGAGTCTACAAAGAAGAATGACTAAACTCATCTCTGAGATAAAATACCTACCACATAAAGATAGAGTGAAATCTCTGGGTTTATATGACCTACAAGCGAGACGAGACAGAGGCGATTTGCTGTTATTCTTTAACATCTTAAATGACAAACGTCTGATGAAATTAAGTGGACTGACATACAGTATATGAACAAGGTATATGGACTAAGATTTAACAATAGACAAATTAAAATACAAAAGGCATTCACTAATAAAAGGAAATATTTCTTCACGGTTAGATCTGCAGCTTTGTGGAACTCTCTGCCACAGTATATAGTTGATGAAACATCTTGGGAAAAATTTAAGGTCCAACTTGATAGGTTAATACTGGGCAGTTAAAAACTTCCCTCCACGTTTGTGGGGAAAGTGGTCTCGATGGGCCTAGTGCCTTCTTCCACTTTAAAAAAACTGAGTAACCGAGTAATACCGAGTAATACCTTCCCCCTGGTCCAACCCCACATATTATAGAGACATATATCTGTTTAGTAAGTAAAGATGTTGAAAAACTTTTGAAAGAAGAAAGAAATAGAGATAGGAGAACTAGGTTTAATGTAACACCAAGGGGAATATGGAACTCTGAAGAGTATGGAAAATGATCCTAACATAGTGATCAAAAATGCTGATAAGGGTGGCAGAACAGTAGTAGAAGACTATCAGATCTACAGAAATAAATGTTTACAGATGTTAGACAACAAGGAGAACTGCTTAAAACTCACAGAGGAGCCTACACAAAATAGGAAGTATGATTATAGAGTTGTTACTAAAAGCCTTTGATAGGGGATGGGTAAATGACTTGGAACAGAATGCATTATATAAGAATGATCCACTTACTCCAATCTTCTGCACCCTTCCTAAATTACAAAACCTAAAGGAGCCCGCACTAGGACGGGGTGCCATGGAAGACATCTAAGATTAAAAACACAAATCCAGGCACTCACCACCACAAATTAGCTGCCTCATGAGAGGATAACAATTAAAATATTATTTATTTATTAACTTGACACATTTCTGGTCCGCCTAGACCCTTTATCAAACGCTTTGATAATGGGTCCAGGCGGACCAGAAACGTGTCAGGTTAATAAATAAATACTATTTTAAACATTATCCTCTCATGTGGCAGCTAATCTGTGGTGGTGAGTGGCTGGATTTGTGTTTTTAACCCTTCCTAAAATACATAAGGACCTCCTGTGTCCTCCAGGAAGACCTATAGTGTCGGGCATTGGCTCTATTTTAGAGCCCTTGCAAGTATATGTAGATTTCCACATAAGGGATTTGGTTGCGAAAATGAAATCATATGTAAAGGACAGAGCACAAATGATTAATACCATTGAGAATATTAACATAAAAGGTACCCTGGCTGAAAAATCTATTATTTTTGCTCAGATTAAGGGCACAGCATTGGGGTCAAGCATGGCCCCTTCATATGTGAATCTATTCATAAATTGGTTTGAAGAAAATTTTGTTTATAAGAACAATCCATTTTCTAATATGATTTTACAATGGAATCATTTTATTGACAATGTTTTCATCTTATGGGAAGGCACAGAAAACGATTTGTTAGAATTTCATAATTTTTTGAATAATTGCACTGAGTGCTTGAAATTTACATTAAATTATGATGAAAATAAAATTCAATTTTTGGATTTATTGATATAAAAAAAAGATGGGAAATTGCTGTCCAAAATATACAGGAAAATAACAGATAGGAACACGATTCTGAGAGCAGATAGCTTCCATCAAAAAAAACCTGGTGGATTTAATTCCATAGAGCCAATTTTTAAGAATCAAAAGCAATTGCTCAGAAGAACCAGATACTAACATGCTAACATACTAAAATGCCAGCAGAATAGGCCTAATGTTCTTTCGTGTCTACTTGTTTCGTCAGCCCCCACCCTGGGTGCTGACCTTGCTGCCCCCCTCTCCTTCTCTGGCTTCTCCCTTCCCAGTTCCAGATATTCTTGCTGCATTGGATTTTGCTTCCAGAACCCTTCCCCTGTACCTGTCCACCCCTCTTGAACCCCTCCACCGTCTCTGCCTCCACCAGCCCCCTAAGCAGCGCATTCCATGGCTCCACCACCCTCTCAGTGAAGTAGCACCTCCTCCTTTCACCCCTGAATCTTCCCCCCTCCAGCTTCCACCCATGCCCTCAAGTGGCCCCCTCCTCCTTCCTTCGAAGCACCCTGACTGTTTCTCCCCTATTTACCCTCTTCATGTACCTGAAGATTTCTATCATGTCCCCCCGGTCCCTTCTCTCTTCCAATGTGCACATATTTAGCTCTTCGAGCCTCTCCTCATAGGTCCTGTTCCCCAAGCCCCAAATCATTTTGGTTGCCCTCCTCTGGACCCTCTCCAGGAGTTTAATGTCCCTCTTTAAGTGTGGCCTCCAAAACTGCACATAGTACTCAAGGTGCGGCCTCACCAAGCAGTTATACAGAAGGAGTATCACTTCCCTCCTTCTGGAGGCGATCCCCCTAGCGATGCATCCCAGCATCCTGTTGGCCTTGGCTGCTGCCCTCCTACAAGTCTCAGAGTTGTTCATCTTGACATCCACCACCACCCCCAGGTCCCTCTCAGCCATCGAGACTTGTAGCATTTCCCCCCCAGGGTGTACACTTGGCCCAGGTTTCTGGCCCCCAGGTGGAGTACCTTGCCCCCAGGTGGAGTACCAGATGTGATGACATTTACAGAGGAGATGTCCCAGATATTTGAGGCTAGGGGTTACCGGTGAGAAATTTTGAAAAAAGAAAAAGTGAAAGTTTTAGGAAAAGATAGAAAAATATTGCTATCAAGTATAGGGGAGAGCAATAGGACAGAGGTAATGGTTAAAAAAATGTCTCTCAAATATAGTGATTTATTTGGTTCTGTTAAGAGTGTTGTCAATAAACATTGGCATATGTTCAAGTCCACAAATATGGGAGAAAGGGCATTTCAGGGGCTCCCTCAGATTGTAGCTAAAAAGGTGAGATCACTGTCAGACTGTCTGGTACACACGGAATATAACATTCCTGAAATGAAAAGACAGCAGATGTTTACTAAAGAAGTATTAAGAGGGAATTATAACTGTGGCAGGTGTATACATTGCCATAACTCTTATGAGATTAAAAATACTTGAAATGCCAGTAAAAATGAGGAGTTTAAGATCAACGATTTTATAAACTGTCAGACTAAGGGGGTCATATATGGTGTAAAATGCCCATGTAATCTCATGTATATGCGTAAAACAAAGAGACCTTTGAAACAAAGAATAGGGGAACATAAGGGATACATAGGGAATAAAGATTTGACTTCACCAGTAGCAAGAGACTTTATTGAAAGGGGGCACCAGATACTAACATTACGGTACTTTGGCATAGAAAAGGTTTACAAAAATAATAGAGGGGGTAATTACAACAATAAGTTACTATTAAGAGAAGCGATGTTCGTTGACTATTTTCAAACCAATAACCTTAAATTTGGACTTAATGAAGTGACAGTGTGGCAACTAATTCTGTGAGAAACTGTTTCCTTGCTAAAAGATAACCAGATTTAAACAGTCCCTTTAATCTTTGTTGGTTCAGCTCTAGGTGGCAAACGTTCTCCACAGCAAAGAGGCACAGGTAGTGAGAGTTAATATTTAGAACAGAGTGTGTTTAAACTGTAGTGTTTCAATGGTACCGATCCATTTACAGTTGCATATTAAGAAAAGATGCAAGGACCCTTGACACCAAATGCTATGGTAAATAGGTGCCGCGAAGAGGTGGGTCTGGCACACAAACAGGTTGTTTCAGCTTGTTAGTGATGTCAGACGTTATAGCCAGATTCAAGGGAGGAGCTTCCAGTATAAAAATAGATTCAATAGCTCCTGCCCGCTCGCTCCCATCTGCAAGACTTGAGAAGCAACTCTAAGTGAGTAGTGGTGTTGAAATTGCACAGAAGTTAAAGTTTTGTTTATTGGAGAAACAACCTAAACGTCTATATTTTGTTTGGCATAGGTTAAAAGGAAAAGTGAAGGTTCCTTTACGCTGAATAATGCAGTCCACACAGAGTAAATAAAAGACAAGCTACACAGGTTAAAGTCATGCCTGATACTTGTTTTAAGATGAAATGGGCTTTTTGAGAATGTTAGAATGCATAAGGCAAGGGAAGTAAATTAAAAGAAGGAACGGAAAAACGAGGCCCACGGAGTGTAAAGTGCAGATCAGCTGCAGAGGTCAGAGACGTGCCTAAAACGAGTTTTTTAGTCAGATTGGACAGTGTAAGAGTGTTAGAATGTTGAAAGTAAGGAGAATATACTGAAAGAAAGTTCTGGGAGAAATTTGGAGAGAAAGCATAAACTAAGGAGTTTGTGTTTACAATGTTTGCAGGTAGAAGGTGGAGCATAATGATGACGCAGTGAACCAGACAAAAGAAAAATGAAATGCAATTGCTTTTTAAAGGTTAGCAATACACAAACATTCAGTGAAATAGGCATTTAAGAATGTGGTATGAGAAGAATGGAGCCTAAAAATAAGTTGTTGATTAATTTTCAGTTAGAGTGGTGGGAGTCAAACTTGATAACACAGACAAAGCTAAAGAGGAAAAGCTTTAAATAAGGTGATGGCATGTTTTGCATTTGGGGACTTAATATACAATTATTTCTTGTGCTTAAATAATAAAGAGATTTTTTGTACCATAATGGAGAAATGAAGTTTTGAAAAAAATATTTTTATATGTTTTTACTGTAGAAACCAGTTCCTGATGAAAGGTAAATTACCCAAAATGTAGAAAAAAACCAAAAAAAACAAAAACTCTGGATGCAATAAATTACAAATGTTGAAAACATAAAACTTGAATTGCTTTGATGATTTTTGAAGGGTGAGTGGGGTGCACTTACAGTATTTCTTTGACAGAATTGTATTCCTGTAGTGTTTGTTTTGTTACTTGCATGTGAATGTATTTATTATGTTTTGATTGTGTGGGTTGCACCTGTAAAAGGATGTAAGGTCCAGTTGTGCTTACCCGTTAAAGAAATAAACAAGAAAACCAAGGCAATGCTCCTTGACTCCAAACCCTACCTAGCTAATGCTGCTAATTCCAGCTCCTCCCTTTCGGTGCTCTCCCCATCTGGACCTCCACTGCAGGTAGTCTCTGATTTCAAATACATGGGTGTAACCCTAGACCCATCCATTTCATTCCCTGTGCACACAAACATTGTAGTATGCAGAATCAACTAAAAACATGGGGCCATTTATCGTGTAAATAACTATCTTACCCCTGCTGCCCGACTTGCCAGTGCCTGTGGAAACCTGCTCCCCATCCTTGACTATTGCTGTCCAATTTACTCCCCCTCGCTGTCTACAACCCTTCATCTCAGACTTAACTTGGTCTATAATAGCATCTACCATTTTGCATTGATGGCCCCCTTCTCTATCCATCGCTGAGACCTATACAAATCTCTGGTTGGCCATCTCTTAAATGTCATTTCAACTATGCCTTTGGTAGTATCATTGATGGCACATTACATGATGGTATTATGTCCCTGTATGCTTCTCTCCTTAAGGCACATACTATCCCTAGGTGTCTACATGATACTTTGGTCCCCCCGTTGGAAGTCCCCAGAGTCTCCACTGTTATGGGGAGAAAAGCTCTATCGGTTGCTGCACCGTCTCTATGGAACAGCCTTCCTCCAGTTAGCTGCACGGCCACCTCGCACCACTCCTTCAAATCCAATCTCAGAACCTGGTTACTTCGGGAATCCACCTGCTCATGCTCCCTAGGGTGACCTTCCCACTCTGGGGTGCAGTTACCTCTACCCCCCTCCCTCACTCCAGCCCCACCCTTTTTTTTTTTTGGTCCTTTTGTCTTTCCCTTCCCCCCTCTCCCTTGTGTACTTGCTCTGTCACCCATCCCCATCCCTACTCCTGCTACTTTATGTCCGCTTTGCCTCCACCTTCCTCTCTCCCCAACTCTTTTCCCTAGATGTCCTGCCTAGTCTTCCTACTCTCTTTCCCTCCTCCTCCTCTCCCTATTACCTAGTTACTTAGCAACCTGGTGTGTGCCTATGACTCCACTGGTGCTTAACTGCACTACTTTCCCTCCCTCCCCTACTAGGGACCCCTCCTAGGAATCTCACCCTGTCGCTCACCTCCATATCTAGTGCACTCAGTGGATGACTCTGAACTGGCTCTGTTGTTCTCTACCTGCACTCACCTTCCCTGCTTCACCTCGTTTCACCTCCACCTAGGTATTGTTCTGCTTGTGAACTGCTTACCCTTCTAGGTTTTGTTTGCCACGTCTCAATTTAGTATTTACTGCTGGAATCAAATTTTTTTGCTACTCTGTTTTGAAACTTGTAACTGTACATCATGCATTATCTCTCTGTACCATTGCTTACTCTGTCATGTACTGTTTCCTTGTGATTTATCTGTATTGCCTGTAACCTGCTACTAATATTTGGCTTGTATAATATCTCAAATAGTTTGTTCTGTGCCGTTGCTTGTGGCCTGGGTAGTGCCTGAAAACGGTCCTTGGATCAGTGCACTTACCCAGTAAACAAAGACTTAACTTTTTATTTATTTATTTATTTATTTATTTATTTTTTAACATTCTTTTTTCCCTTCTCTTGCTACGTAACTTTTCTGCTGGTTTGGAGAGTGGCACAGGCTTTGTGTTTTGCGTTGCTTTCTTCATTTGAAAACAGAGCAGCACAGTGTGACTAAAATGCCACAACAACAGTGTATGATGTCACACCTGGTTATAATATGAACATACGAAAATTGCCAGCAGATATAGGCCCTAGGGTCTATCGAGTTTGCTCGAATGTGCAGCAATCAGTGTTTTACTCTGCTGCCCTCCCTGCCATACAGTAGTGACCTTCCCCCTTACCCTTTCCCACCCCTTCTTAAAACTGTCCACAGATTTTGACAATACCTCCTCATCCGGTAATGCGTTCCACCCAGCCCCCACCCTCTATGTGAAGTAATGTCTTCTCATCTCCCTCTTGGACCTTTCCCTTCCAATCTCTGACTGTGCCCCCTAGTGTTTCTCTCTCTCTCTCTCTCATCTAAAACTTCCCTCTGTACTGACCCTGTTTATGCTGCTCATATATTTGAATGTTTCGATCATATCCCCTCTACGCCTCCTCTCCTCCAGGGAGTACATGTTTAGCTCCCTCAGTGTGTCCTCATAGGTCCTGTCCTCCATTCCTGTGATCACACTGGTCACTCTGCATTGGACCCCCTCCAGTAGTTTTACATCTTTCTTTAAGTAGGGCCACCAGAACTGCATGCAGTACTCCAGGTCTGGTCTGACCAGTGACCTGTACAGTGGTAGGATGACCTCCATCCTCCTTGAGGTGATTTCCCTGGCAATACACCCCAGCATCCTGTCAGCCTTCACTGCTGCTCTCCTGCACTGCACCGAATGGTTCATTTGTCCTGTAATCATCACCCCCAAGATGTTTCTCCTCTTCCATAGTGGATAACTGCACTCCCCCTAGAGTGTTACCTAACATTTGGTTTCTAGCTCCCATGTGCATAGCTAGGCAAAATTGGGAATTTCACCTTGTGAAATATTTCACAAAATTTGCACATTTGGCATAATATTTTGTGGATGCAAAATGCAAAATTCCACCAATGAAATGCAGAATTTTGTCTGCAAAATGCGGAATTGTGCCCGCGAATGCAGGAATTTTGCCTGCGGGTGGTGAAATTCTGCATTTTGGTGGTGAAATGCTGCATTTTGCAGGCAGAATTTTGCATTTCATACCCATGAAATATTTCGGGAAATGCAAAAATTTCACAAAATATTTTGCATAACAAAATTTTCCAAGTTCGCCCATCTCTGTGCATAACCTTGCACTTCTTCGTGTTGAAACTTAGCTGTCAAGTGTCTGACCAGCGCTCTGGTGTTTCACTGAACCTGAAAGCAGATTGATAGCGGGGATCGCCAGTTGTTATTAAAAAAAAAAAAAAAGTTTAATTTGCATATTGCAATCTGATTGGTTCATAAGGATTAGAATGACCCTGTGGGTCGGTTTCTTGCATTCTTTTCAGTCGTATTTCTTTCATTAAAAAAGGGATATTTTTCTCACAATTGACCTTTTTTGAACATTTTTAGGGCTGTACACAGGGCTGGTTTTCTGGTATTTGTATCTGTATCTGTGTCTTTGATAGTTGTATCTGCATTTCTATTTGTATTTGTATTTGTGTCCCTGATATCTGTATTTGAGACTTTGGTGTTTGTATTTGTGTGTCTGCTATCTGTATTTGTATAACTGGTATTTGTATTTGTGTCTTTGATATCTCTATTTGTGTCTCTGATATCTGCATCTATATGTGTGCCTCTGATAACTTTATTTGCATTTGTGTTACTGCTGTCTGCATTTGTGTCTTTGGTATCTGCAGCTGTGTTTGTGTGTCTGATATTTGTGTCTCTCTGATATTTGTACTTGTGTGCCTGGTATTTGTATATTCTTGTTTGCATTTGTATGTGTGTGATATTTATATTTGTGTCTCTGACAGCTGTGTTTGTGCCCCTGGTATTTGTATTAGTGTGTCTGGTATTTGCATGTTTTTGTCTGTGGTATCTGTAGCTGTGTTTGTGTCTCTGGTATTTTTGTTTTGATTTTTTTTTTCTGTGATATTTGTATTTGTGTCTCTGATATCTGGGATTCATTTATATTCCCAATAAGGCTCTTTAGGATATGATTAATTATGGGGTTTAATCACTTCTTGTCTGGTTTAAGGGACAAGGTGCAGGAAGGCACAGCTAAATCCCACAACTTGCGTGCTGTGGTGGTGACTTTTTGTTTAATTGTGTGCTATAGCTACACAGTAATAGCACAGAAAATAATGTGTTATTATCACAAACACTCGTACGTCCAATAAACAAAATAATCATTGAGGCAAACAAAATCTTAACTGATGATTTCAACAGAGTGGGCAGCAGATCCGCGGAACAGACTGCCAGCAGAGGTGGTGAGGGCAACTACCCCAAACTAGTTTAAGCATGGATGATTGAGCAAAGGGGTTCATACCCCTAGCAAGGGTTTTGGGGAGAGTAGCGGGGGGGGGGGGACAGTCCACCAGGACAGTAAGTCAGTGGGGTGAGGTTTTATACTAAGGGGCAGACTAGATGTACTTTGGGTCACCTTCTGCCATCAAATTCTATGTTTCTGTGTACGGCAGAACTTGAGATGAATGCTGTTTGTTTTGTTGAATATGGTTATCAGTTTTAGAAATGGGCGGGGACCTGGGAGAACATGGTTAAGAGACTGAAAGAAAAAGTCAGACACAGTTCCAGGGATAAAATAGGGAAGAACTGCTCATGTGTAAAATGTAGGCCTGTAGAGGCATAAAAACAGAATCAATAAAATTTACAGATGCAACATGCAATGAGGAGATGTATCCCTCAGGTATCTTACATCAAAAGTGTCGGGTTACCCCAGTCACATACACTGGGGGTTAGCTCAGTCCTGTGTCACACTGTATCATATTTTAGAGGTCAACACTTCTCTTAGGAGAAATAACAGTTGGACCAAACTTTGGATTTAATGTTCCTGTTTGAAATCACAAATTAAGTATGATTTTTTTTTTTATTAAAAAAAACAAAAAACTAAGTAAGCGATAACCTACGACAGGGTGTGCAGTTACTGGGGATTAATCAACACCACGGGTGTGTTGTGAGGCATGAGGCTGTAGGCCCAGTGTCCCCACAGCACCTGGGGTGTAGATTATTCCCCAGTAACCGCACACCTTGGAGTGGGTTATTGCGCTTATAACATGGGCCAAATTTGAAGAAAAAATGGACAAAAACTGCTGTTATAAGAAAGAAAACATGTGGGAACTATTTAGTGTTCCTCCACTGTTTTTGGCTGTGGAGCCACAGTTTTATGTGCTCTGCCAGAGTAAAAATAGTTCAATAGACAGAAGTTTGTGGTGAACAGGCCACACAGTATACAATCATGGAGCAGGTGGAACTTTTTACTGTACTGCCAAAAGTACACGGCATGCTGTATTTCTATATTGGTATTCTGTGGTGACACTGCATTATTGTTTTTTTTTTTTATTCTTAAACTGCAGTCTGAGTTCAGAGATCGCCCCCTTCACGAGCAACACACTGAGGTTTGAACATCCCCACTGCATGCAGATCACAACAGTAGTGAGATGCACAGACATTACTCAGCACAAGTTTACTACAGCACTTTAGGTGTTATTAAGCATAATTGGAAACCTGCACTTACATGCACCGCACTGGTCTCTGCTGCCATTCACGTAGCTGTGCAGCGCGGGTGACTGGGACACCGACAGGGAGACACAGAGACTCCAGAAGGAGGGAATGCAACATTGCAGAACCCCCATCTTGGCTTTGGACAAGGAGCGAGCAGGTCTTCCACATGGGGTCACTTGTTTGCTGACAACTGCAGAAGTTCCCTTTGCACTCTGTCTACGTCAGTGACTGCTAAGGCTTCACAGTTTCAGACAGTAGGTTCGTGGGGATAACATGGTATGCGTCAGTTCCCTTACACAGAAATCTAATGTAGGTTTTCAAAACCTATGTCTGGGACATCGCAAGGGATATTTCTGTCTCTCCTGGCATTGCAAAGCTGAGATGCTAGGAGCTAGCAACAACTTAAAATGCTCAATGCGTTCATGGTGCAATTGCAAAACTACCTTTGTGCCGGATTGTAATGGTCAGTTATTTAATTTGTACTTTCTATATGTGATATTGCATAATTTTCTGTACTTGCTTATTGCACAGTGTCTGATTTCAGCTGGGACTTACAGTGTCCATTGGAAGGGTGGGTTCCATCGCTAACATGCTAAACACCATGGCTGATTCTCATTTTCTTTTACAGTGCTGAATAGTTAGTTTGGTACCTTGCATTGTGTCTCCTCCTTGACTTCTTACCACATCCAATTACTGTTAAAATACCAGGAATTAATGAATGGTCACATTACACTTATTACCCAATCAGGTTTGCAAAACTTAGATGCCCATGTTATAAGTAGTAATATTTAAATCTAGATCTGCTGTGCATGTTTACTAGGAAAGGCTCCCCAGGAGAACTTTGGCCAGCAATGGTTCTCCCCAGTTCAGCTGTTACTGCAAATCAGTCAGATCGGACACTTGATTTTTCAAAGGTCACATGACCTTAGTGGCATGCACAACTTGCTGGTGTGGTATAAAATAACATTGCACTGGTAACCTGTGGGAAACTGCTTTATTGAGCACTTTCTCTGCCAGGTGCGCCAATTGCCCCATTTTGCACACAAGCTCCACCTGATCATACCAGATGTAGCTTGTGTGCTGAAATATATCTGCAAGCTGCTGCAAACCAGGAAAAGGGTCACAAATAGTCACCCCATATAAAAATCATACACAGGTATCAGGACTTGCAGTTGAGCAATGGGACCCTCTGTTGTGCACCTTTACCTTCTACATGTGCATGATTTTTGTCTGTTTGAAAATTGGGCCCTGGTCCTTATTTAAGCAATAAGGCATGACAGAGTATGGGTTATTATGGGATAATGGCATGCCTCTGGAAGTAAGGCACAAGAGTGCCTTATGCACCAGAAAAATGCCCTTATTCCTCAATTATGTGCATCATGGAGTGCCTTATTGCCACTATAAATGGTTCCCTTCATTTTTTATTTTAAATACTGATTAATGAGACTTAGAACATTAATTATTTCTGACTGTACTGTTGTGCTGGACTAACACAGTATTGTGATTACATCTGACCAATCACAGGTCTTGGTTTCTCTTGCCAATTTTATAACTGCTGTTTTCTCAGGATGTTCAAAAAGTCAGGGCATTAGTTGACTGTACAAAAGTCACTTGGGGTTTTTTGACAGGAAGAAAAAATAGAAAGAATATGTTTGATGGTTAAGCACAACATTTCTTTTGGCTCAAAGAGGCATTTTAAGGTGACTAGGATCGCCTGGTCATGCCTCCTTTATGGCTGTGTATGCTGTGTTCTTTGTTACATCTTCGCGGATGTGATTAGGGTACATCATTTCTAGTAATCTTCATAAAAAAAAATAAAAAAAAATCATCCCCATCCCCTAGCCCCACCTCAACCCCGCCATTGCTCAGTCCTCTTCAGAACATTTTCTGGATGCAACCAGAATCTTGGCAGACGTTATTTCCACTTCCTGACCAGCTGAAGACTTCCCTCCAAGCATCTCAAGAAGCAGTCATGCACAGAGAGACACACTGTAAATTATTAATGGACACTATCTGTTTTCTTCTCTCTCGCTCTTCTAGGTGAAAAATGATGAAAGGAAAGAAAAACAAGTTTTCTTGCTATTAGATCATCCCTGCTAGCCAAGGCGGAAGGAACAGTCCAACAGTTCCCAGTAGGCAGACCAAGATGAATATCCAGAGGAAGATTCGGTCTATTACCATCCCCACATACTTCCAGTCTTGCTTCACCTGGAAAAGAAACAGAAGAAAAATAGATTCATTATTTTCAGTGACAATGTAACACACACACTGCTTCATCTTCAAATTTAGAAATAATATACACACAAAAAAGTTAAACTGTGATCTCCCTTCTTTGGCCTAAGACCTCAGCCAAGCAGACCACCTTCTGCAGACTTCCCTTTCTCTGATTCACCTTCCCCTTTCACTCTGAAGCATAGAAACATTGACAATGATTAAGCAATAAGGCATGACAGGCTGTGTTTTATCGTGTAATAACGTCACTCCTGGGGTGGGTTGAAGCACGATGTGAAGCCGAGTGCTTCCACCACCCCAGGAGTGACGCTATTACACGATAACACACACCCTGGAGTGCCTTATTGCTATAATACAATGGCTTGTTGTGTATTTTATTTGATGGTGTTTAATTAATAAACAGAGAAAAGCTTTTTTTGTTTTAAATGAATTTTATTTGTTGGAAACTGATAATGTTAGAATCTGACAAAAAAGTAGTCCCTTCAAAGTATGTGAAAACACTGTTTACTATCCTGTCTTGGCCTGACACCCCCCCCCCCCATGTTAGTTTTGATTGTGGAGCTACAGTTTTGAAGCTCTTATTTCTGTTGATACTTTTTATGTTGTTATCCATCGCTTGAAATAGGAGTGGGGACTGGAGACTGAACCACGTCAGGGCGGAGTTCTACTTTCGGTTTTCAGAAGCGAACGTAACTTCATAAGTGGCAGTGGGAAAAACAAATACTTCTATGTAGTGTACAATCTTTTTTATCTGGATTAATCACCTGGATTTTATTTCTTTAAATGTGGCCAAAAATAGTGTGGCCGTTTACTTTGGGAGGGAGCCGAGTAGAGTGTGGATTGAGCCGCTCGTACAGCGAAGGAGGTGAGAAGGAGATGTCAAAATGATTTATTTGTTTCTGTGAAACATTTTTATTTTTAGCAGTATGCTACTTGCTGATGGAGTTACTTAGACAGTGAACGTTTAGGATAAATGCCGCTGCATGCGGTTCTCTAGGAAGCTTGACCGGTGACGTCGCGAAAAAGGAGTAAGTGCGTGCTGCATTATGTTTAGCCAGCACAACTTAAGCCAGTGGTGCTAAAGGGCTAAGTCTCAAATTAAATATACTATTTCTCACTAAATCAATTTGAAACCTACAGATTTGCTTGGAGGTGCAATGGACAAATTGTGTGTGTGTGTGTGTGTGTGTGTGTGTGTGTGTGTGTGTGTGGGAGGAGGGCCACTTGCGGGTCAGTGAAGATACTCGGTTTGTGGGGAAAGCTGTGGTGATAACATAAATGCACTATCATTTCTGAGTGTGTTATGAGGTCATTTGAGTGCCTGGTCTTTATGCAGTGATGTTATTGTTCAATAACATCACTGCGCCAGGCACACACTGACCAATCGGGATAGGGGAAATTTTCTTGCCATTGTACAATAGTAGATAATGACCACTGGTCCATCCAGTCTGCCCATAAACCCTAACAATCTCGGGACCTATTGTCCATACAAGGGTTATAACCTACACTATCCACCCTCATGCTCCCCGCCCTACCGCTATCACCCTGAGCAACCACTAAGCCCTTCACTCTGTCCCAGACATATTTCAAACCGTTGATAGTGTTTTTTTTTTTTTTGCTCCCTCCTCCTCGCAGCCCCCATCTCTTTGGGAGTCACCTATGGCCTTTTTCAGCCCTCGCTCACCTACCTGCTGACCAGAGCAGTCCATCCCTATTGAGCCGTGGTTATACCCCCCAGACAGGGTACGGGGTGGGGGCCCATGCATCCCGAGACATCTGTCTTTCGTCGGGATGCTGTCTCTGGGCAGGTAGGGGCATTGAGAGTCGGGGCCTGGTGCTCCGTCTACTGGGAGGCCACGAGGTGTTTTTCCAGTGTTCTTACAATGTGCCATGTCCCCTGATGTCAAGGCGCTTAAGCGCCAACGTCTGGCACATTGCCCCCTATTGAGCATCGGACTTGTTATACCTCGGGTCTCCACCCGAGGTCAGACAAAGCCGAACTCTGGTTCCCCCCTCCCGGAGAGGATGAGCAGTCCTGGGATGCTCAAGCCCTCTCCCCCCAGCCGGCTCTCCAGCTTCCCGGGCTTGTTCCCGAACCCGGGTCACTGGCATCGCAAGCGTAAATCCAACCGCTGCACCAGTGGGCTGGCCCCGTTGATAGTTTTGGCGCTCACAACATCAGCTGGCAGATTGTTCCATGACTTCACCGCCCTTTCTGTAAAATAATACTTTCTCACTTCCCGCATGAATCTCCCCCTGTCAGTTTCCACTCATGTCCCCGTGTTCTTGATCCATTACTTATGCTAAATAATTCCCCGCAGTTCACCTTGTTCATTCCTTACAGGAACTTGAAGGTCTCGGTCGTATCTTCCCTCTCTCATCTGGTCTCCAGGGAGTACACGTTCAGTGCCTTGAGGTGATCTTCATAAGATCTGCCCTGCTGGCTATGAAACATTCTGGTCACTCTATACTGCACTGTCTCTAACCTATCCTTATCTCTCCTTAGGTGAGGACTCCAGAACTGGGAACAGTACTCCAGGTAGGGCCTCACCAGTGATCTATAGAGAGGTAGTAATACCTTGTTCCTTCTGCTATCAATACCCCTTCCTATACACCCCAGCATCCTGTTTGCCTTGCTGTAGGCCTTGTTACACTAATTTAATTGTTTTAGGCAGTCACTAATGATTACCCTTAGGTATCCATCTTTAGAGGTCATGCACAACTTTACCCCCTCATCCGGTACTTAGGGGTTTTGTTCCTTATGTGCATCGCCTTGCACTTTTTGGCAATGAATTTCAACGGCCTAACCTTTGACCACCTCTCTAGCTTTTGCAAGTCTCTCTGCATCTCCCTAACCTCCTCCTCCTCACAGTCTACCATGTTACAGAGCTCAGTGTCATCACCACAGAGACATATCTTACCCTGGATTCCTTCTCCCATGTCACTAATGAACATATTGAAAAGGACTGGACTCAGGACTGATCCCTGTGGCACCCCACTGGTGATCTCTCTGTCTCTCTCTCTGTCTCTCTTCTGATTTGACCCTGTTAACCACAGCTCTCTGCTGTTTTCCTTCCAACCAGTTTCTGACCCTTCCAGCTGTGTCTTTCACTGTACCCAGATTCTCTAGCTTCTTCAGTAACTTTCTGTGAGGCACCGAGTCAAAAGCCTTGCCGAAATCAAAGTACAGAAAATTCATAGCATGGCCTTCATCTACTACCCTCCTTACCCAGTCAAAGAATTCTATCAGGTTGGTCTGACAAGAACTTCTTGCCATGAACCCTTGTTTACTATCTTGAAGTCATTGCTCTCCAGGTAGTCTATGAGGTCCTCTTTGACCAGTGTCTCCATCGGTTTACCCACAATAGAGGTAAGTCTGTAGTTACCCAGTTACTCCTTATCCTCCCCCCCTTATGCAGTAGGACAAGGGGGCATGATAAGAAGCTGGAGGGAGGTAGGTTCAGGAGAAACGTGAGGAAGTACTTGTTCATGGAAAAAGTGGTAGATTCCTGGAACAGTCTTCCAGTGGACGTGATGGGAGCAAAAAGAGGGGTGGGGTTCAAAAATGCATGGGATAGGCATAAGGGAATCTTGAGGAAATGGAAGGGGGGGGGTGAATGGGCCAGAGGTCAAATAGGATCTACGGTGATACTATAGGCAGGGAAAAATGGGCAGACTAGGTGGGCCAAGTGGTTTTTATCTGCTGACGGTTTCTGTGTTCTATGTTTCTATGTCTGCTACCTTCCAGTCTTTTGGAACTACCCCGGTCTGAATTGAGGTATTGAATAGCCTCATGAGAAAGTTGTACTCAAGACACCTTCTGCTCCTGCCCCTGTACAAATCCCTCACTCCCTCTTCAGCCAATTGTTCCCTGTATTGTCCCCAAATCTTCCTTCGCTTACAACTCCCCCCTATATTATCTTTGGTCCCACTGAGGATGTCTGTGTTCCTCTGCCTGCAGTTCCTTTACTCACTGGAGTTGCGTTACTCATCAGAGTCATGTTAACAGTTTTCTCCTGTCTAGAATCTGTTAAGCTGGTAATCAAGGACACAGCAAGCTCAACCCTGGCTCAGTCACTGAGTTTTGATCTCATTTCTCTTACATTTTCTCTTAAGGTAATTGCTACTTACACCATTGCTATATTACAGGTACAGTATTTGCAATAGCATGTCTCTTTTATAATTGACTGTATCATATGTGAATTATTTTGTGTTTATAATGTTAAAGGGACACTGTCAACCTTTTTTTGTCATATTATTTCTAGTTGAAACCTCACATTTTGTGATTGCTTATCTTCTCTAAAATTTATCGATGATACTGGTTACGTTATCTGCCTCCTTTCTAAGCAAAATTGAAATACAGTACATAGTAATGGTGTAATTATACTCAGACAGGTTTTGTTTCAGATATTTGATTTTCTACTCTTGCAGGCTTCCTGAACATAAGTAACACCCAAAAACAGTGCAGTCACTCTTGATGCTGTAGTTTCCTCTCCCCCCACTGCATCCTAAGTGGCTAGACTCTGTGGGGGTATTCCCAAGTCCAGGAAAGATGCAATGGGTGTCGATAAAAAAATGTAAACAAACACGTTTTTGTGTGGTAACACCAGTATGGCGGGCAGTCTGTTTTTCACTTTTTAAAAGAAAAAAGGAATTGGAATCAAATTACCATTTACCTGAACAATCTCTACAAAAAGTGACCAATCATAAAATACATTTTTTTAAACTAAAGGCACTTTTAGGCCTAAGGGGATTGACAGTGTCCCTTTAAAGGGGACAGGAATGGATTACCTACTGTATGTGCTGTTTGAAATGTCTATATTTGCATAAATAATATTAATATGTCTAAAGGATCCCTATTTAACTGTGCCTGAGTAAAAGCTGAAGCTGTCAGTTGTGTTTTGTATTGTTTTCTTTGTCTGGACAACATTCTGTGCCGTTCCGTTCATGGAACCAAGAATCTGGAGTTTTGACTCTCACTTCATGGTTTCAGAAATGTGAGCATGAACTTATCACTACAGTCCCCACGGTTCTGAAACCATGAAGTGACATACTCAAAACTCCAAAATTTTTGGTTCCATGAAAGGAAGTGCATGGAATGTTGTCCATACAAAGAAAGCAATGCAAAACACAACTGACAGCTTCAGCTTTTCTTCAGGCATAGTTAAATAGGAATACTTTAGAGGTATGAATATAATTTATGAAAATAGACATTTCAAACAGCTGCACTTAAGTAATCAATTCCTGTCCCCTTTAAATCCAAAGTTCCATTTCCCCCAGGTCACACCTGGAAAAGAGCTCCTTCTGGCTGACTGAATTAAACCAATCAATTAAGCAAGCAATGACATACACCATATAGATCCGAGACGTGTGCAGAGGATGCTGGAACTAAATGTTTGATACAAGCAGCTGTAGATGGACTTTTATTTATCTAATACCATTTCCTGTTTATTTCCTTAACTAGAAAAAAACTGTCCAGCTTTTTCCCCCAAGAACAGGGCAGAGGTACAGAAATAAAGACCTTGCATGCACGGAGAGTTATAAACAGAACTTTTGCACACAAATATATATAAAAACATACTAAGAGTAAATCTCCACTGTAAACAGAAAAAGCACTTAGTAACCACTCTCTGGAGCACATCCGCATCTGGTGCTTTTTCATGATACTCCAGGTTAGTTAAAAGAACAAATGAAAATAAACATTACAAATAATGAACAATTACATAATCAACTTACAGCTTCCTCATAATCAAATTATCATTATAAGTCATGAAATTGTTTTTAGCCAGTCGGGATTGTTGATTTCTAAATTTTCCAGGTACTCTTATAACGATGAGAGAGTGCCTCATGCAAACAGTTATAAAACTCTGAAGTTGTAGGTTCAGCTGGCACAGTCCATTTTCCACAAAAGGATTCTCTAATATTCTGCCAAGTAAAATATTTTTGGTTTTTAAATACAATTTCATTTTTTTTAAACAAAAGTCTTTAATGTGCTTGATAATGTTTATATGTACAGTTACAGTGTCTGTTGTGGCTATAAGAGTATCTTCTCAAGTCCTTTGTGTGCCAGAGCAGCTCAGCTTCACTTCACAATTCTCTCACCCAAGGAACGTGGAGAATGTACTCTTATAACCATTAGAGGCACAGTAACTGTACATATAAACATATAACATGTATCTTTATTCACCACTCGTGGGTTATGGGTCTTGTTATCACTAGTGCCGATCATTGCGATGGTTTGGTGAGTCAATAGCCGATTCTGGTCACAACCCCTCGGAGCCATACTGAAGGGCCCATGCCGTAATGTTCTTTGAATGCTCATTTGCTCTGCCATACTGCCCTCCGCTTTGGCAGCTTCCTGTTTTCCATTTGGGAATTCATCTTGTTCTCAAAGGAACCTTTAGTCTATAGAGGTCCTCACTCTCCAGCACATCCAAGGGTCAAATCCTCCTCAAGAGGGCTCCTGTGCCTTCATGGTACCTTGAAAGGGTGGAAGTCCCTGTTAAAGGGACTGAAAAAGTGAACGGATAAATATAAGTTGCATAAGCTTTCTAACCGGCTCATACTACCAAACACCATACATATCTACCTACCTACAAACTTACGTTCCTACCAATTACTAATGCTGTATGTCACTGCAAAGACAAAAAAAGCACTTAGTAACTACTATCTGAGCACATACAGAGTATTTCCATAAGTAGACCTATAAGTCCCTCACAGGGGGTGAACAAAGTGCGGGGGTGGGGTGGGAGTCTCTTTCACAGGATGAGGAGCAACAGAACACCGGGTATACAGTGACGCTTGAGAGGGGGTAGTTTTAGAGGGATGTGACAAAATACTTCTTCACAGAAAGGGTGGTGGATGCCTGGAACAGCCTACTAGAAGAGGTAGGGAGTGAAGAATGTGGGGGAGCTTCAAACATGCATTGAATAGGCACATGGGTGTAATAAATAGAGGTGAGGGAGGAGGGAGGGACACCTGTGACTAACCAGAGCCCAGGGTATAGTAGTAGTAGTAGGCACAGAAAGTAGGGCAGATTAAATGGGCCTATTCATGGTCTGTTTCTGCCGACAGAGTCCATGTTTGTATGTTTCTATGGAATCTAGAATTCTGCTGGCTGAATTAATGAGAAATGGCAATTCCAATTCTGAAATGCTTTTCAGAATTTCTTTTATAAATTCCACAGAACTCCAAAAAGCATTTCTTTTTAAACCATGGAACAATATTCCATGTATTATGTAATACATGGAATATTACATCACGGTTTGTAAAAAATGAATTGGCGGTACATGTAAACCACTGAACACTATCTTGTGGTTTATGTAAGATGCATTACTAATCTGCCATTTGATAAAAAAAAAAAACAGTCTGGTTTTGGAATTTCGGAATTCCACTTCTGACAGAATTCCATAAAACTAGGCAGAATTTCTGAAATTCTGGGAAATTCTGGTGGAAGTAGTGTTTGAAAATTCCACCCAGCTCTACCAGTCATTCTACCTATGTTACACAAGCACACCATACTTAGTTGCCCGCTGAACCAGTGAAATATGATTAGCTGCTGCGGACCACTACATATGCCATTATTTATAGCGCAACATTTTAAAAGGTAAATCCTTGAAGTAGCCTGAGAGCGCAGCAGAAGCACTGTCACTTGCAGTGCCGAAGACTAGTGTTGGATGACATTATGCTTGCAAAATTGTGTGAAATTGTCAATTGTGCATTCGCTTAAATTTTGTGAACTTGCAGCAAAATCGGGTATAATTTTTGCAACCTTTTTTATTTAAACAGCCCCATTTCCCACCACACTGTGCAGTTTTTACAATGTGAGTTCTTAAAAATTTGCAATTTTTGCAAATTAGGCCATTTTTCCTATTTAAAATGTGATTTTTTTAAATGGTGCAGTTTCAACCAAAACTGCCCATTTTAAACACATTGTTCTAGTTTGTGAAACTGTGTGAAATTATACAAAGTTGGTGCAAGTTCAATAAATGTGCATGAAGCTGATTTTTCTAATTTTGCTCAGCACTACCAAAGACCTGAGTTAACACCTTTAGAACACCTGGAGGGCTGTGGGAGGGAGGAGGGGGGAGGATTGACCATCCCAGAGGATGCTGTCATCTTTCTCCAGTTGGTGAGGCTGGGTCCTCACTGCAACACTGCCAGCTGGGTGACTTCGGGCAGCAATGCTATCAAGAACCAGATGTCTGGGGCTGGGACTGCAGGAGCAGAGCTTTGCATCAGCATTCTTGGCCAGATTGCACATGTTGTGCTCAGAGTTGATGCCCCAGAGGAGAAACAAAATGGTAGAAAAACCTTCTGGTGGCAGGATGAAGGTCTGGGTTCTCCTGGGCCCTACCCTCCCTATCAGCACAAACAAAGAACAGATACAAAATCCAATTACAAAAATAAGCAAGAAAATAGTTTAGCCAATAAAATCTGCCATCTGATTGGTAAATAAGTAAGTATGTGAGTATGTAAGTAATTATGTTTTATTGAGGAAAACAGATGATATAAAAAAAAAATTGATCGATAGCTTATTTTTGATGGTGTCCTGCATAAAACACTAGTAAAGCAGCATGTGTCAAGTATCCCAAGTTAAAATATGTTGCAAAAATATGCAATACCACGTTGAACAAAATATAGTACAGAGAAAAAAAACATTCATTTACATAAACATATATTGGTAACAGAGTTCTCTTATCCACACTGTAATTACATTGTAACTACACTGCAATTGTGAAGTAGGTAGTTGCATGCAACAAAAATGTAACTACAGTGTAATTACCCTGTTGCATGTAATTAATGATTATCTACCCTGCAGTTACATTGAAACTGACACTTGAAATAAAGTGTGACTGAGATACCTGCCAAATAATTAAAATGAAGACACACAGCAAGAACATGGGACTGAAGCCTGGTCAACAAGGCAATCAGCTACAGTTGAGAAATGGGGGACAGGGCCAGAAGTGGGCTGAATATGTAAAGCAAGCCTGGTCCGTAGGGTTGAAGTGGAGTTTGTAAAAACCTGTGTGCCACCCAGTCCATCAGCGCAATGGTAGGGTTACCTCTCGTGATACAGGTGACCTGGGGCAGGGAATGAGCCAGGGTCATTGGGGACCAGCCTGGGGAGAGGACTGAGCATCATAGAGGGTGCTGTTGTCCAGGGAGGGAGAATGGGTCACTGCCTCTGCCATGGTGCTGCCGCCTATGTGATAATGGGTGGAAACTCGACAGAGGCAGAGTGGGTGGGCGAATGTCAGATGCCCCACCATCATGCTCCAGTCCTCATGAGCCTCTTGCATACTGACAACCTGTGGGGCAGTGTCACAGCATGTGGGAATAAACTTCAGACGAGGCAAATTTACAGGTTTAGAATACACCTGGCTGTGATATTTATTTTTCAGAAGTTTGAAAAATAATAAATGAAAACAAAAAAACTGCAAAGAAAATCACTACTTAACATTAGTAGTTTCTCCCATAATACAGTCCTGGATTTTAGAGCTCCTAAGACCATTCTCATCTGCATTCAACAGCTTGTCTACAGTAGCAGTAGAACCTCTCTCTCTCTCTCTCTCTCTCTCTCTCTCTCAGGGCTGAGCCCCACTGGGCTGAACTGAAGTGAAATTAGTGAAGAGGCTTTTCATATCTTTTGGTGGGGGTCACCTGACTAAGCCCTTTCTGTATTTACAAGTCTGGACATGTTGTTTCATGTCTGAACATGTTGTTTCAAAACCAAGGGGGGGGGTTGTGTCAGGGGATTTCCTGGTTCAGTTAAAGGTGCAGTGCATATATCCACAGATATTCACTTTCTATATCTCTGATCCACAGGGACTAAACTCTTTTATACATAGAATCTTATACAGTAACAGGTTTATAGTGTGAATTTGTGAAAATACCTTAAGGATTTCTTATAACTGTATTAATCATGACATTATTATTGTTTTATATGACTTTGGAATCCTTTTTCTTTAAAAAGGCTTTATCAACTGTAAGTAGTCCTATTTAAAATAGCCTTCATGTATTTTGTACACAAAATGCACTTATGCACTTTACACACCACCTTTCCGGGTGTTTGGCATCATTCCAGGGACTGGATGGATGGAAATGAAAAAAGAATGAAAGGAGAGAACTAGTAGGAAGTTTAGCAGGGACAGTATAGAGCTATGCTATGTAACCAACCTAGGGTGGGGGGGGGAAAGAAGAAAAGCAAAGAGAAAAATGTTAACTGTTGTACATCAGAAGTTTTGGTAGCTAGGAAATAAGGAGATAGAAAAGTGGTCCATCAGTCACAGCCGAGGGTGTAGCCTAACTCCACCACACACCTCCCTCCTTAAGAAAAAAAAGTTCTCAAAACAATACTGTTTTTCCAAAACCCCCTTCTCAGTCATAAATATTCTACCAAAACAGTAGAATGGGGATTGGTTGAAACTTTCTCTCACCTACTATGAGGGCTTCACCTCAGGGTTCCTTAATTCAACTATTTTTAATATTGTCCACCATACCAAATTACTGCAATATGACAATACTTCCATGACATTACCCTGGGGCTGTCATACAGTTCAGCACAGTACCCATCTGTGCTCTCAAAGAATTTCAGTCTATAGTGACTGTCTATCCTCTATTTCACTCTGGTTACTACAACTCAGACATTTCATATGTAATATCAGGCACCCATCAATAGGCATTGTTTCAGCACCCGTCACTTGGCATCATTTCAGCCCTGTGCACCCAGTATCATAGCCTCATCATTACACTAAAAAAGAGGAAGTAATACACAGCAGTTTTATGCTGACTTTGAGCTTCCTCCATATCCATCACTTGTTTCCACTCAGGGGGCCCAATCATAGGTTCCACCCCATACCTACATCCTCCATGACCCTAGGTTCCTAATTCTATATCATACAGTATAGACATTTCTTTTATGTTATACATTTCTTGTAATCATTTCATACATCTCATTTATCCATTTCCCTTTCATATATTTTCTGGCAGACAAGGAACCTTCTCATGCTGAACATCAACCAGCCAGTTCCTAACTCCAAAACCCTTGGGGTCTCCTTTCCACCCTTATTTGTAACATACAAGGGGTTTACTTTAACCCTTGTCCCATTCTGGTACCCTCAGCTGACTGCACTCAGCACCAGCTTTAATGCTATATTAATTTTAAACATTACACTTTTCATACATTTCATACCATATCACAGGAGGTTCAAAATATGGGAACGTCCATTCAACCACCATGGTGTCTTCCCTGTTGCTTGTAGTCTTCACCCCAGTATTCAAATGTCCTGAAACAGTCTTACCTGGGGCCTTCATCTCATCATCCTCCAAGTAGCAGCAGCCCGGGAAAATGGGCAACAACGGGATTTCAAAAGTGACTGGCAACAAAGGTTCCATAGGGGGGCCCTCCTTCTCTAGAACCCATGGATCCTGGTCCTCTGCCTCCTCCATGAAATCCTCCAGTCGGGAACCCTCCATCAGCACCTGGCAGCGGTGCTCCACCTCTGTCCGGGAACTGGTCCGCCTCCGCGTCACATCAAACTCCAATCCAGGTTTATAGTGTGAATTTGTGAAAATACCTTAAGGATTTCTTATAACTGTATTAATCATGACATTATTATTGTTTTATACGACTTCTGAATCCTTTTTCTTTAAAAAGGCTTTATTAACTGTAAGTATTCTTATTTAAAATGGCCTTCATGTTTTTTAACAACATGCACTTCTGCACCTTACATAACACCTTTCTGGGTGTTTGGCATAATTCCAGGGACTGGATGGACGAAATGGAAAAAGAATGAAAGGAGAAAACTAGTAGGAAGTTTAGTAGGGACAGTAAAGAGCTACGCAAGGTGGCCAACCTAGGGTAAGGGGGGAAAAGAAGAAAATCAAAGAGAAAAGTGTTAACTGTTGCGCAACAGAAGTTTTGGTAGCTAGAAAATAAGGAGATAGAAAGTCAGTCACAGCTGAGTGTGTGCCATAGGCAGGAGCAACTAGGAAAACCACCCCAAATGCACAGGATGAAGATATGCTCTCTCTGCAGTCTCCGAGCCTTTGACTGTAGCACCAATGTTTGGAAGCTGGCAGAATGCAGATCTGAGGACTTTGGGGGTAGACTCTTATGACCAGAGCCCCACAGTGAGAGGTAAGAAGTCATGAGGTTGAAGGTTTGGGGAATATCCCAGGGAAGATGAGTCATGGTCCTGGGAGGGAGCCTCATAGAAGGGAGTCAGTCAGAGAGGAAGGGGGCATAAACAGATAGTTTAAAACAAAAGTCTGTCTGCCAGAAGAGCTGAAGATAGAAGAAGTTGCCAACTAAAGTCACTTCTGCTGTATTGGTATCTGTGTCCTTCACTGATCATCCATAACAACAGGCACTTATGTGCACATTGGGCCTATTAGGTCAACAAATAAATAGATCCAGTCACATAAGTCTATCAGAAGAGCGCAAGCCAAGTCTTATGTCTCTAGTTACCAACGTATTACTAATATAGTCAGGAGATTTCAATAAAAATAAAAATTTATCATATATACTCACCTATAAGTTGACCTCACGTATACAGCAAGTCAACCCCCATTTAGCCTGCCAGTTCTGGCAAAATAACAAACCCTATTTTGCCATCCAAACTGGATGTAAAAATCTGTTCTGTGACCGACATCAGACACAGGATCTGTCTTTGTAGCCAGAACTGGACACAGAATCAGGTTTCATAGTTACAAAATAGTTTACAATTGGAAACCATGCAGATAGGTCAACCTCACAGATAAATCAGGTCCCCCTTCTTGGGGATCTATTTTTAACATCAAAAACTAGATTTATACATAGTATATATAGTAACTGCTGTGTTTATTGGTGCAGTTCATGCAACGTGGCAACAACTCTGAGGTCTTGATGCATTCCTGGACCACCTGGGTCTCTTGAGATGATGTGCAAGCAAATAATCTCTGAAGAGACCAGGGACTTTGGGGGTTGGGGGAAGGGGGCTTTTCTGCTTCTAAATGGAACTGGTTTCTCAGAATCCAAAGAGGTTCTAAAAGATTCTCATTGTCAAACCTCTTTTCTAAAGCTTTGTGATTTGCTTTTGTTTGCACATTAAAGGGGGCCATTCATGAACAGTGTCCAGCATAGTCTGAAAGTCCATGAAAAGGTATTTTAAATGAGGCATTGTGCTCCTGTGCAGCTGACAGCAGCCCACAGATATAGATGATTACGTTTACCCCATACTGATACTATGCTGTCACCATTTTTAGACCCTAATGATGTCACTGACTACCAAGCTGTGCTTAATTGCAAAGTGGCTAGCCACAGCTTGATCATCAGTGACATCATAAGGTTCTAAAGATGGTGGCACTGTAGTATCAATATGGGGCAGACGTAGGCATCAATATCTCTGGATGGTTCCCCGATACCAAGGCACCCAATACCCCATTTAAAAGATATTACCATACACTTTCAAACCATGGAGGGCACAATTCATGACTGTTCCCCTTTAACCATACATTATTCCTAATCTAATAACAATTATTCATTTGCATTTTACACATCTAGTTTTAGTGCAGGAGGTTCCTTTTGATTATAAATGTGAAATAGCTTGTGACATCTCTGGGGAAACTTTAAAAAAGAACACCATATTTACACACAATGTTGCTTATATTTCACATATTTGCTGCATTTACCTCCATCGTTGTCTTTATTATTAAGGTCAGTTGCTGGAAAATAGGCTCTTTGTCCCTCCTGACTTTATCTAATCTGCCTGTCTACATGTGATGTCCTAATTCACCATTTATGAATCCCAGCTGGTTGCCATGGAATGATTATGATGTCACAAGCAGGAGATTATACATAGAAAAACAGCAGGAACAAATGATGTCCAAAGGGTACAGCTCTGGTTTCTATACAAATTTCCTTAGTAACAGAAAAACATGGCAAATAAAAACAGGGACTCTCGGAAATGAACCCAGAACCGGGTGGTAATTTTCAAAATTTTACAAGAGATGCCACATGCTTTTTATGAACTGGCCAGACTCTGGGGAATGCTCTCTTTTTTTTTCCATGTGTGGTAAAATCAGTTTGGCCTGTCCCTTGTATTTAGGGCTACTGACGGGCAAAGCTTCATGGGGGGGGGGCAGTAAGAACATGTGGAATACCCTACCAGTTGAGGTTGTGGAAGCTAGCACTGTTCATGTTTCCAAAGCAGGAATTGGTAGAGTCCAAAATGGCATCAAGGGTTGCACAGTATAATTAGGGGGTAACACTGTGGCTGATAAGCTTGAATGTGTGTCAGTACTCAAATTGGGTTGAGATACTGTCTTGTGGGGGGAGGGGGAACAAACTAGATGGACCCCAAGTCTAGAGCTGTGAGGAAGTTTCAGAATCTGCTTCTACCACAATTGTAGAGAAATCCATCGGAAGCAGAATTCCAGAATTGGAATAAAAAAAAAAGTTGCATACTTAACTGTCAGAATATCATTGCATTGTTTACACAGAAATGCTTTTCAAAATTCTGTGGAATGAAAAACATTCCAAAATGTATTTCGGAAGCACCATTCTGCATGAATGCTGCCAGCAGAATTCAATATTACACTCACCTCTACCTAAATCTCTTTCGTAGGAGGCAGTATAGCGCAGTGGTTTAAGGCGATGAGCTAGCAAACCTGAAGACCGGGGTTTGAATCCCACAGCTCCCACCTGCATACTGTGTGATCCTGAGTAAGTCACTTAACTTCCTTGAGCTCCCAGGTCGCACCTGGAAACAAGCTTCAGCTTAGTATGCCTTCCTGGTTAAACAATTTCCCCTTTCCTTTCCGTCACCACCATACCAGGTTACTATAATGAGAATCTGGGTAGCCTGCACATTACTAATTTATGTTCTCTTTTGGGAGAGGACCGATTTGAAAAGAGATACCTATGTGGCTATCATAGCTTGGGTCCAGCCCAGCAGTTTTGCAGTTGAACAGCCACTCGCTTTGGCAAAGACAAAGTAGGATGTATCCACAGTGGGTATGTAGAGTGGGGATTACGAGAGGAAAAAAGAGAATTAGAAAAAAGGCAGAGCCTTAAAGCAGCAGTATAAAATGTAAAATATTCCAGACATCTTCATTTGATTGCAGCATTTTCCAGTTGTACCAAAACTGAAGTATATTTTAGATGTTTTAAATTACCCCCCCAAGAAAAAAGATGGCCAGTTTGCTTTCTCTCTTTCTTTCTTGTGCAGAGCATAGAAAGCACCTAGAAAATCTGATTTAACAGATATGGTAATGTTTTTATTAACTGAAGCTGAAGACTAGATTTTAAGAAAAACATTTTTATTGCGTGGCTTCTTTAACTGTTTACTTAGAAGCCCATCCACCAGTCTTCCCTAGGGACAGGGAAAACTTGCTTTGGTCACAAGTTTGTGACATCTGATCAGCAACAAAAGGATTACGGAGCTTAGAAAAGCATTATTGATCCAGGCCCAATAATAGAACTTTGGGGAAATTGCACTTTGAAAGTTACTAATTGATTTTTGTTGAAGGACACAGTAGGTTAGAAATGTTTTTTTGCTGGTGACCTTTGAAAGACAACGGCTGGTGTGATCCTATGCTAAACAACAATGAGGGGCTCCTTTTGCTGCTTAATTACAGCAGCTATTCAAAAGGCTGTGATGTGGGCAATCAGAGCAGAAGGAGCCCTTAATCAGAAGGAGTTTATACTGATTGAAACTTATAGTTAGAGAAGTGAGTGTGAGTGTGAGTGTGAGTGTGTGTGTGTGTGTGTGTGTGTGTGAGATCAGATTCTGCAGGACAGAAAAAAAAAAACACAAGCAGAGTTGTAACATCTGACAGGGCCCAATATTTCTGCAGTTTTCTCCCAGTCAGAAATCTAACATCCTGCCCAGGATAAAAATTTGGGACATGCAGGACTTACTCGGTAGAATTAAGTGACCGCACACATATTGGGACGAATATTCCGTGATTGTATATACACACGCACATACACAGATATGGCTAAAAACAAGAGTGAAGCTGGAACTAGAATGTATTCTGTACTAAAATATGTCCAAATCCAGGGGGTGTAAAAAAAACAACAAAAAACCAGAATAGATCCAGGACTGGAAAGGATCCAGAACTGGGATGTTTCCCAGAACCAGAGCACTACAAACCATTAAAAACTGAGGGAGTGCTTCCAATCAGAGCGCTCCTTTCCTCTGTGAGTGAGGCACTCTTATTCTGTGAAGAGTGTCTCACCTGCAACTGCCCTGGAAATTTATTTATTTAGTTTTTGTTGACCGGGTAAGTGCACTAGACAAATCCTGCCTATTTTCAGGCACACCCGGGGGAGTGGGATACAGATGAATGCCAACTGACCTTGACCAGATTAAGCTGTTGGTGGTATTTTTAGTGAATGAGGGAAATTTGGCCAGGACACTGGGGGAATTATCCTACTCTTTTCAATAAGTGCCATGGGATCTTTAACATCCACCTGAACTACCACCAATCCAGGCACATGGGACCTCGGTTTAACGTCTCATCCGAAAGAAGGCACCTCAGAAGTGCAACACCCCTCTCATGCTGCACTACAGTGTCAGTACTGGGATATTAACCCAAGTGCCTGATGTGGGAACTGAACCCACAGCCCTCTGATCTCCCGGCCTCAGAGGCGAGTGTGCAACCTACTGAGCCACTGACACTGCAAAATGCATATGTTTGGGTATGATTTTTTAATTAAGCAATAGTGCACGACAGGATGTGGTATATCTTGAGATATTGTCACGCCTCGGGTGCATTGTGAGGCTTGAGGTTGCAGGCCGAGTGTTTCATGCACCCGAGAGGTGACGATATGCCATGACATACCACACCCTGGAGTATATTACTGCGATTATAAAAATGGCCCTAAAGTGTTAGTAAATGGCTGATCTTGGTAAACGGTTTTGGACTGTGGTGATATTGTGAGATATTGTCACAGGACAAAGACTGCTTCAGCCAATTAGCTTCCAAAATTTCTCCTCTCCATTTTATAAATACTTAATATATTACTGATCGAGCTAATATATTAATACCTTGGCCATGACCACTCTTATAGTTACGAGAGTCTCACTTACATTCTTAGGATATCAGACCTGCTTACTTTCGGTTTGCCATCCTCTTACCCCATTTTTATTTCATTTATTTAAAATGTGGTAACTGGGAAAAGCACACTGAGCAAAGGCTCATTTCCAGGTGCGACCTGGGGACAGGGTATACAGAACAACAATGGGTTACCAAAAGTACAAAACGTTGAATAAAACAAACATACAAGAATAATGCATTATAAATTAGGTTACAAATCAATATTCAATGGCAAAAACGAGAACCGAATCATATGTCGGAGCAATAACAGAGGTAGGAATTGTAAAATGTGAAATAGAAAGCTGAGGTGAGTATAGGGGAATTAGTCTTGAAAAATTCAGCTGAGGGCAGCAACAGCAGTCACTGAGGATGGTTAGGGGAGATACCTAAGTGCGGTAGTGGCAGGGTTAAAGGCAGGCTGTGGGAGGAGGATAATTCCAGGGGGAATGGAGTGTGAACAGGAAGAGAGCCAGTGCAAGTCGGAGGCCCAAGCACAAGGGAGAGTGAAACAAACAGAAGTAATTTATCAACAAGGGGAAGGGGTGGTTGAGCTATAAGGGAAGAAAGAATAGTGCAAAAAGCGTGGCAAGAAGCACAAGGTGGAGTAAATGAGTCCTAGAGAAAGAGTCACGTGATGTGGCCTGTAAGGTAACATACAGAACAACCGGAACATTAGGGTGGTATGGAGTGAGGACACTGGGAGCAAGGCAGGATGGGGAGAAGTCTGAGAAGCCTTTTGAAAGAGAGGAGGGAGGAGGAGGAGGAGGATAGACAAAGGTCATGGGGTAATTTATTCCAGAGAGATGGGAAACGAAAGGAGAAGGCAGACAGACCAGAAGCAGAGTGGGGGTGGGGAAGAGAAAAGGTTCGAGGGTCTCCGTGACGAAGGAAGTAGTTAGAGGATGCCACCTGGCAAAGGTGGGAGGAGAGGTAGGAAGGAGAGTACCAAACCAGAATTTAGCAGTGAAAGATGCACAGTGAACCGGGCTCCTGTGGGACAGGGGAGCAAGTGATAGGGCAGAGTAAAAGAGACAGTGGTGGGTAAGAGGAGTTGAAGCTGTGGCAAAGTGGCAGAAGGAGTTTAACAGAGTATCGAGTTTGCTTAAGGAGGCCTGAGAAGCCGTGCCATATACCACATTGGCATAGTCAAAAGTGGGTAGTATCATTTTAGTGATGAGCTCACGATGTGTGGGGAGGGGAAGGCAGTTTTTGTGCCAATGAAGGGCATCTAGTTTAGGGCGAAGCTTGGCGGCGCAGACGGTGTCAATGCAAGTGGAGAAGTCCAGGTGGGAGTCCAGCCAGATCTCTAAATATTTGAAAGCCGAGATGTTTTCAAGGCAAGAATCATCCAAGCTAGAGAAGGCTGGAGGGTGCTGAAGGGTGGCCAGTTTCTGTCTTGAGCCGAAAGTCATGGCTACTGTTTCTTTTTACATTAAGCTTGATCTCGTTTTCCAAGGACCAGGACTGAACTCTGTTGAAACCATCCTGGAGGGGGTCTGCACACTATTGACAGAGGGACCAGAGAGGAATGTATGAACCCTAAGACTGTATTAGAGACCACTCTTTCAACTGTAAGAGTTGTGTTAATGGTGGTATTAACATTCAGAATAGAGCCAGAACTGAAATGCATCTATAACCGGAATTTGTCTGGCACCGGAATGTGTCTAGAACTGGGGTTAAAAACCCAGAATGGAGCAAGATACTGTAAGCACCCCCTCTGGGGGGTGCTTACTAAAGTGACCCTCTCCTCTCATTGTCCTCAGTTTTGGTGTTGAGGCTGGCCCACCCGCTGGTCGGGCAGAGCCAGTCCTCCTGGGGTATCTAAGGAGCAGTTTTTGCCCATGTGGAAGGAGGACAGTGTGTGTAAGAGAGAGTGGGAACATCCAGTTGGGCCGAGCCTTGGCGACTCGGTGTATTAAGTCTGCTCGGAGGAGAGTGGGGATGGACCAGATATCTGCGACATGTCAGTGACTGAGCCCATCAGTTGGGAGCTATGGCCTGGGCAGGAAATTGGAGCCCACCTGTGTGTACCATGGCACCGGGGTGGGAGACACACCTAGTTCCTGATGAGTGGCCTGGTTTGAAGTCTGGAGCAGAGAGGGCAGCATAGTGATGGCAGTCTGTGTTGCAGGGATGGCAGTGGTGGCAGCCTGCCTCCCCGTACCCGTGTGGCACTCCATTCCGGTGAATACAGCATTCAGAGAGAGATTGCCTGGTACCTGGTGCATCCCTCGGATCGCCCTTGTCTATGTTATGCAGGGATGCCAGGGGTCTGGGCGCCATAGGCTCTATGTTTCAGGATTGATGGAAAAGGAATGGGAAGTGCTGCAGCCTGTGTTTCTTGCCACTGCGAATGTGTGAGAGGGAGAGTGATAGGCCTTATGTCAAGCTGCTGTCTTATTGTAGGCCAAGAAGTAAGAGGTGTGACCAGCCTGTGTTGTGCTGCTGTTAATCAGTGTATTTTGAGCCCCTCAGCTCTGCAGGATCCAGCATCATGGCCTTCTTGGCCACAAGATTGGTGCTGTGGTTCAGTGCCACTGAAGTGATGTTCCTCCTGTCTAGCCATGCCCCCGGCTCCTGGGAGCTGTGGAATTCTGTTTGGCTTCAATAAATTAATTTGTTCTTGTTAAATTTTGCTTCAGTGCAGCCTCCTGTTGTTATTTTATTAACTGTCACGCTGCTTGCTAGTAACCATCTTGCCTCTACAGCTAGGGACTTCTATCTGCACTTCGTTTTTGGCTGTGCTCAGTGACTACCTGTGGAACCCTGTGATCTACACCCAGGTACGTGCCAACTTTGATCAGCTTCTGGATGTGGTTCTGCTGCTATGTGGTGCCCCTTCCCTTTTACCAACAGGCCCATAGACAGCAGAGAGGGGGTGGCTACAATACTAAAAGGTTCCTGAACTGGAATGGTTCCCAGAACCAGAATGCTGCAAACTGGACTTGACGTTCTGTCTCTTTTCAATTTTTTTATGTTCTGGTTCTGGGAACATTCTGGATCCAGAAGCAGGTTCTGAAAAGATTGCTGTTCTGGGATCATTCTGGTTCTAGCTTTATTATGGGACTCTGTAGTAAGAAGAGTGGACTGTCCACAGGGAAGGACCGGCCCCAACAAAAGGAATGTAGTTTGTCTCCCAGGTATGATAGCTGAAAAAATCATACCTGTGATAAAACCATTTACTCAGGAGAAGGAAGGGTGGTAAACTCCATGTGGTCATCCACCTGGGTACTAACAACCTAGCAGGATGCAGGGTGGATGTATGTTGGGCTATGTTCAGGGTGCTTGAGAGGAAAACTTAGTTAGAGGGCAAGAGAGAGGGCAAACACTGTTGCATTCTCTGAAGTGCTGCCAGTGTCCAGAGCCAGTATGGTTAGGAAGCTGAGAATTTCAGACTTCAACAACTGGCTTAAAGGCTGGTGTAGGGTAGGACGTGAATACAGCGAAAAAAGGTCAGCGAGTCAATTACAGCGATACTATTATAGCGACTGCATTTTTGCATTACAGCAAAGACGGTTTCAGCGACTCCAGGGTTATAGCCCACCTCCGGGGTCCAGGTGCGCCTCGGAGGATGTTATTTTAGAAATGGGGGGGGTTGGGAAGTGCAGCCCCTCGGGGGGGTGCAGGGGGGGGGTGTAGCTCCCCTGCAATACCAGGCCATAGCCCAGTAACATCCCATCATAGGACTACTTGCAAAATGTGTGCTGAATAGTCACTCGCTGAATTTATCGATTGCCAAAATGGGCTTCACTGTGAAAACTGCACCAATAATGCACTCGCTGTACTTGATTCGCTGTATTCACATCGAACCCTGGTGTAGAGAGGGAGGCTTCAGCAACACAGCAGACTGGGATGGAGTCTGGGAGGAGAAAACCCTGTACTCATTGGACAGATAACACCTAAGTGGGGGGAGGACTAGGATGCTTAGGGACAAGCTGCAGGAGTTCATAGGGCACAATTTAAACTACTTTAAGTGGTGTGGGAGGATGCTATGGAACGAATGACACTGGGTTTTCCCAGGAAGGGGGCTAGCAGTCCCCCAAGGATATGGCTGAATTGGGAAAGAGGGACTTGGGAGGTAAAGATGAGTAGAGGGAGGAGAGACTGAGGTAAGGCAGTACGATAGGCTGAGGGGCACCACTCCTAGGCAATCTTCATCCTCCCCTTTCACTAATATTGCAACTCCCCTTAAAGAGACAGAATGCAATTATAGGGCCTAACACTTGTTGGTGTTAATCCTATAGTAGCTACTGTGTCTTTGTTTCCTGATGCAAAACTCCACTCCACTTTCTCTGCAGCTGTCATCTTGCTGGTCTATAAGGAAGAATTTTTATTATCTGATGATACTAATTTCAATTACAAAAACGTTCTCTCCTGTGCTTTTCATTACGTTATATAGTAGAATGGGGTTTTCCTACTTATTATTCTTGCTTATTACTCTGCTATGCATCATAGATTCATGTGCTACTCCATGCCAAGCTCCCTTCAGCGTGGTCACATACAGTATCACCCTGGACTGCCACGAATCTCTTGACCCCTCAGACTGTTGTGTTTTGGTGGTCTTGATATCTACCTTAGAACCTGCATTACAACCACCATGGTGAGTTGGCACTGCAACTGCACGCACCATAGAGGATAGGATCCTGTGCCCCTCTGCAATGAACCTCTAGCATTCCCTGCTTTTTACGGCTAGGGAACTCTTCTACATATCGCTAGGCCCTCTAAGTAACTGCCTCAGGGTCCCCCTCAAAGCTTAATGTTAGCAGTACCAAGCAGGATAAACCCAAAGCACATAGACTACTTCTTGAAGCTACCAAGAAACTATTGCTGCTTCTATTGATATGCTCTGGAAATGTTGAGCTCAATCCTGGTCCCCCTGCAACTATTTTATCCCCTGCCGACCTAGCCAGTATCAAAGGATTGAGCTTCATGCACATTAATGTGTGTAGCCTCCTAGAAAAGTTTGCATCAATACAAGCCTGGACCAGCCATACTCAGCCAGATGTACTTGTGGTCACAGAGTCTTGGCTCCAACCAGGTACGTCCGATTGGGACTTTGTACTGTGTCACCCAATCTAGCCAAGAGATACCTACATAGATTTATGACCAAGTCCCAGTACAGCAATGACTCTTTTGGACCTTAAACTCCTATGTCTCACTCTTGATGAAGTCTCCCGGCCCCCCCCCCACAAAAATTCTCAATAAATCCCTCTGCCTCAGCTAATTTCCCTCTCTGCAGAAGCAAGCAGTCATAACCCCTGTACTTAAGAGCGGAGACAGAACCTCCCCAATAATTATAGACCCATATCTATTCTGCCTCCCCTCTCTAAGGCCTTAGAAAAATTTTTAACTGATCGATTCATGCACTATCTGTCTGAGCATGGACTTCCTCTGCCCAGAACAACATGGTTTCCGTAGGGGACATAGTATGACTACTGCCATCATTGGTTTCACCTCCTACATTCATCAAACCCTTGACCATGGGCTTATCATCGGCTCTCTGTACATTGACCTCACCAAGGCCTTCGATGCGGTCAGTCATGTATAGCTCTTCCACTACCTCCCTGCCCTTGGTCCTTCCCAGGAAACCATAGCCTGGTTTGCAAACTACCTCATTGGCAGGACCTGATGTGTTAAAATCAGCTCCACCCTCTCCAGTTGCTGCCCTGTCCTATCTGGTGTTCTCCAAGGCTCTGTTCTCAGCCTCCTCCTCTTTAGCGTGTTCCTAAATGTGCTACCAAAAGCTTACTCAAGTAAACTTCTCTTATATGCCGATGATGCTGTCATCCTTGGCAGTCATCAGCACCCAGACACCCTTCAAGGCTCTCTCCAAAGTTATTTCTCGGAAGCCGAAGCCTAGTTTCGGGACCATAGGCTTATACTAAACCACAAAAAAATGAGGTCAATGATTTTCACCCACTGCCAGAGTTCTCACTCTGGAGCTACTCTCTCCATTGTCAGCTCAATGGGAGACATGTTAGAACAGGTAAGCTACTTTAAATACCTGGGCAAAATCTTGGACTCATCTCTCTCCTTTCAAAAACATATCCAGCTACTGTCCACCTTTCTAAACACCTGGCTTGGTCTCCTGTACAGCCTCAAGCATTACCTTCTCCCTGAAGCCCTCCATGTAGCTGTGTCCTCCTCCATTCTCTCCACCTTGGATTATGGCATTGTTGTATATGGCTCTGCAGACCAGACAGCCTTAAGCCACCTTAAAATCACCCTGAACAAAGCTTGTCGCATCATTCCAGGCTGTGACAGGCTAACCCATACCTGTGAACTCTATAGGCAGTCCCAGTTGCTTAACTTTGCCGCGAAACTTAAATACCATACATGTCTCCTAGCAAAGAAAATCCTTCTCAATCTTGCCGCCCCCGGGACTTACCACTCTACTCCAAGTTGCCCCAGTAACCAAAACCACAAGAACTGCTGGCAAGATTCCCATGATTGGCCCCTACTGTTGGACCTCCCTCGACCAAAGGGCTTTTATGTATCGGGCCCCTAAATGGCTCAATGAACTCCCCACACCTATCGTTTATGGAGAAAAAAAATAGGTCCCTTCAAAACCCACCTCAAAAACATGCTTCTCTCGCTGACATGCTGTGATTGTCACCGACTTCCCACACTCCTCACCCTAGCTTTTTTCTCTCCTATTTGCCCCTTCCTCCTCTCATATTTCCTGTGTGTACCCCCACCTCTCCTTTCCCCTACCCTGTGCCTATATGCATCCCTTCTTTGCTGTGACCACTTTATACTGCAGGGTCACTCTGCTTATGAAACACTTGATGATGGGCCGGTACTGCCGTGATAAATTTTTGTAGTTTTTATATTTCTGAAATTTGTAGTTTTTGTTGTTTATCACTGTATGATTACTACCTATGTAGCCTGCCTCCTCTGTCCTACTGCTATGTATTTCCATGATGTGGAACCTTTGCAAATGAGTCTATGACTCAAAGGTGTATTTCTGACTGTTGTAATAACTAAATAAATAAAAATATAAAACATTGGCGAAGTTACGAGCGTGCGTAGAAACTGCGCATCACACGCTAGTAACACAGTCATTTTGGGGAATTTGTTCACCAGATTTGTAACATGGGCTTTTTGGGACCTCTCCTTATGAACACTGTCACTGTGATTTTCTTAATCTGTCCCGAACGTTGATTTTGCACAGCAACCGTGCCATTGTGTGCCAGATGTGCAAAAACACATTTCAGTCAGGATGTGGAAAATGACAGCTGTACTGTTCATAAGGAGGTATGGAAAAATGGCAATGTTGAAAAAAATATTAAAAATTCTCAAAGCTACGAGCGTGTGTGGGAACTGCGCAATGCATGTTTGTAATACAGTCATTTTTTGGAATTGTTTTATCAAATTTGCAACATAGGCTTTTTTGGGAGACCACCTCATGAACAGTGACACTGTCATTTTGTTAATTAGTCCCGGAAGGTGGTTCCACGCAGTGACCACAAAATCACCTTTCGGGATCGAATAATGACATGACAGTGACTGAGTACATGAGGTGGGGTCCCAAGAACCACATGTTGAAAATTTGGTGCCAAAAGTCACAAAAATGGCAGAGATATCCACCTAACTTTTAACCCCTCCCACCCCATTTATGCCATTATACAGCTTACCGGCATTTCTTCAGTTCGTGGTCGGTTTTGAAGAGTGCAGATGTGTTCCCGCTCCACCAAAGATTGTCACACCGGGCTCCGGAGGTAAGTATGGGGTGAGGGGGGTGTGGGGAGTTGTGGTGTGCAGAGGGTGGGTGCGGGTTGGGGAGGGGCACCGCAGATAACGAGGGACTGTTTTCTTGTTTATAGGTTAAAAAAAAAAAAAAAAAAAAACTTTGCAGGAAAGTTTTCTTTTTTACAGGCAGCATTTGGCATGCTGGGGTGGGCTGCCAATGTGCCACCTGTATTTTTGGGAAGGGGGAACTGAAGCCGATGGGGACAGGGCCCTCCATCTGCAAAGAAAGCGTGTCTGTGTTTGTGGAGGGGCATGATGCCGAGGGGGATTGGGCACCCCCCTTGGCAGACAAATAACAGGAGGGGGAACATTATTCTAATGGAGATTGGGCTCCCCCGTTGGCAAATGAACTGGGAAGGGGGCATGCTGACAGGGGGGATTGGGCACCCCCGATATTGGCTTCCATGGGACTGTGAGAGGCAGACAGCGACAGCCATCACCATGTTTAGTGAAATGTTACACCAGGCAAGGCACGCCCTGCAATGATGGGGTGCTCCCTCACTGCAGCGATGAAATTGTTTCAAATTGGTGGCTCGCTTCTGATGCTCATTTATTGGTGCCACAGAGACAAGCCCCAAAAAGCAGTGGTGGCATTGGCAACAACACGACCACACCTCCACAACCTGCTACTCCAGCAAGCTGTCACGGCATGTTTCTTGTGCATGCACTCAAGCAAACATAAAAATAATTGATTACAATGATCGGAGTACCGTAGAACACACTTTTTTATCTAGGCTGATTAAACATCTCAGCCTTCTGTCTTGGTCAGTTTGTCATTCCTTTGTATAATCCAGCTAACTGAATGCCATCACTTACAAAATCACATGCCCCTGGTGAATTGTCAGGCTCAAGATGCAGCTGAGTACCTCCGACCACGAGGGAAGTGCGGTTATTGCCCTATTACTGCATTCCCTTGGATGTGTCATCACACCTATAAAATGGTAAAAAAAAAAAAAAAGCCCCAAGAGTTCAAAGGAAAAGATATGCTAGAGTCCTGTGTAGGGGCTGTGTAGAATTTTCTAATTTTGATGGGACAGAATTCTGCAGAATTTTGTGAAATTTCACCTAATTGTTCAGAATTTCATTGGTAGCAGAATTCCTAAATTTCGAAATCAGAATGTTTATCACAGATTAATAATCTGCATATTATTTAAACCATGGATTCCTTTTCCACAGTCGACAGACTATTATTTCTAAATTTACCTAATCTGTGGAAAGTTATTCCATGGTTTATGTGCTCTACGGAAAGTTATTCTGTGGTTTACATAGAAATGCTTTTCCAGAATTTGGCAGAATAAAATAAAGTTCTGAAAAGCAATTTGAAAGCAGAACTGCCATTCTGCTTGAATTCTGCATTCCTAACAGCTCTACCCATGTCATTATATACAGAATAATGGATGGGGAAGGGTGTGATATGAGAATTTAATGCACACCAAAGTTGTGGGATGCTACATAAACCCCGAGGGCAAAGCCCGAGGGATTTACCAAAGCATCCTACAACGAGGGTGTGCATTAAATTTTCATATGCACACCCTCCCCATCTTTTATTTTTTATAATAACTGGCCATCAACTTTTCTCCAGCCCATTTCTTGTGAGACTGTTTGACCCGCCCACACATGGAATGTTGGCCAATGAGGCAGCAGCATTGTTTGATTGGCATGGCTCATGAATGTCATCACAACCAGCTGGTTGTTATGGAAAATATCAACCTGGTCAGTACACTGAGAGAAATTCCTTACCAGTTATTACATATAGGATAAAGTATGGGGAGAAGTGTGTTACGAGAATTTAACACACACCCGAGTAGTTGGATGGCACATACGAGGGGTTTATGAATGCCATCCAACAACGAGGGTGTGTGTTAAATTCAAGTTTAACACACTTTTCCCCATATTTTATTTTATATAATTCAAGGGCTCCGTCTGAAAAGTCTGAGGTCGCTTTTTGTTTTTTTGAATTGTGTTGCGGTTTTCCTGCTCTTGTCTTTCGGTTTCGTTCGGTGTTTGGAATCAGCTTTTTTTTTTTTTTTTTTTAACTTCTAGGCTATGCGAGGCTGCTGGAGGCTATTTGGTATAGAGGCAACCCCCGAGAAGTGTGTATTTTAGTCAGTGCCGCTTGAGGTGACAGGGACAATTTGAACATCGCGCTATGTTTAGTCTCGAGCGCTTTGTTGTTCAAAGGGAGCGCGTGAATGCCATAACACCTACTCAGGTGTTACGGCATTTAACACACGGTTTTGGCAATGGGCGAAACCGGAGACCATTAATTATAATATAATAACAGCCTGGTCATGTGACTAGATTCTGCCAGTTACACTCAAAGCACAGTGGTGTACATGGCAGTAAACAACAATATTAAACCGCACTATGGCCTGACAGAAATGCCTCACTGGAGCAAGTATTAGACAGATAAAAAGCAGCAAACAGCAACCCTGGCTAGCAGCTAATGTTTCACAATCACACTACAGGATTTCCTCATGCCCCTCTGCATTTATACACCCACAGCGTTTTGGCACCATTACAGCGCCCGTATGTGAAATGCACCATAGTGTATAGTAGAGCATTGTTCTATATAGAATTCCATCCTTTTCAAAGTGCAATTGTACCACAGTTCAAAAGGTTAGGGAATGGGATTGTACCCTTCTGTGGTACAACAGCATTTCGAAACCTCTAGAGACTGCACAAGTCAATTTAGTTCTGAAAGTGAAAGAACCGCTGCACACACCTTTCACATATTACTCTACACTATTCAAAATACAGGCTGAACAACTTCTTGCTCAACTAGTGTGTGCCACCTTGGGGTTCTGATTCCCACAGTCCTCTCGAAGAAATCAGAACCCCTCTGTGGCAGAACACACTGGTTGTGCACAGTTGCTAATTCAGTCTTCTCTATGTTGTAAATAATTCCAGTGCATCTACACCCATAACTCTCCTTCTTCTCTTGTCACAGCTCTTCGGGTGATTTTGAAGTAATGGTGCAATAGTTCTTTGGTAATTTGTTACTCGTAAATAGTAAGAAGACCCAAGCAGTGCTGTTTGGGTCCCAGCAATTATATTCTTGGTGGGGTCTTCCTTTTAAATCCTTCTCAGAAATCATCCTCTGTAACTGGTTAATGAATTTAAGTATATTGGTCTCATTTTGGATTTTTCTTTATCCTTCAAGCCACATACTTAAAATAAATAAATAAAATAAAAAATACTGGTAAAACTGTTTCTAAAGCTCATCAATGCCTGGAATGCTTAAAGCCTGCCAGATACTGCTTGTCTATCCCAGATTATAAACAAATTGTAGGGCAAGAAATTCTCCCCATTCTCAATGGTGATGATACCATTTTTTGCCATGCTCTCGACTCGTATCTCCTTTCTTTAAACTCTGTTTATTTTCAGTTCAGTGATCAACTGGTATGAGGAGTGTGAATGCTGGGCATTTGGTATCCTCTCTGTGTGAAGGCAAAGCACCTCCCCACCATGATACTCCTGCCCCTCCTGTGGGATTCTGGCATGCATGTGAGAACCCGGGTCTCCCACATGGCAGCATGTGGTATTGCTGTTGTGCCACAGAGGTCGGCCCACTCCTGCAGTATTTTTTTATTCTGTTCATTTCCATCACTCATCCGTGATGCCCCCCCCCCATCTACACTCCTGCCATCTCACCCCCTATCCTTGCCATCTCTAGCTCTTATGTCCTCACCCAGGGGCCCACATTGCACAGCTCCTGCTCTGGTGGTAGATTCCATCAAGGGTAGGATGCATCCCCCCCCCCAGTCCATGAAGTGTGGCATGAGGACTGACCAGTAGGCTAGTCAGGGGCTGGGAAGAGGAAGAGTCATTCTGCTTACCTCTGGGTGTTTTTTGCTTGCTTCTCCCATCTCCAACAAATCCCGGCATCGAGGGCGCCATGTGTGCATACAACTGTGTAGCTGCACAAAGCACCCACCACCATCCTGCCTCTCACTAGCTGCTCTTTCTGCACTGCCACCTGTGGTCACCCAGGGGCAATACCGCAGAGGAGTCTGCTGCCCTCCCTCCCTCCCTCCCGGAGGAGCTCATCCTTTGGAACACTGCTCCTCCCCCCAGCATACCTCTCAACCTTCCTGCCCTGAAATGTGTGACAAGGTGTGTGACAAATGAACAAAATATGTGACATATCATCAAACTTGGCACTGCAAGTTCAGAACAGTATTGCTGTCAGTGCGCTAATCTTAATAATGTTTGCTGATAACAGTGCATAATAGATAATTATGAATTTCTGCTTTAAAGTCTCAGTGGGAAATGTGGAATATCCCCTTTTTCATGTGGGGCAGAGGATTTCTGAGGGGTAAAATGAGTGACGTACTTCGTAATGTGCGACAGTTGAGAGGTATGCCCCCCAGCTGGACAGTCTCACGAGTGGTAGCCTTACCACTGTGCCAATAGGCTGCCCTCCCCCACAGTATTTTAATTTTCTAGCCGAAGTTCCTTTTTAGGGACTTCCACTAAGAATGAAGGTAATAGGCTCTAGGACAATGAATTCAATGTTGTTCTCACAGCCCTTCTGAAATGTTAACCCTGAGTTACAAGGATAAAAGGAGAGAGCACAGCTTTAAATACAGTTGGGCAGCTGGAAGTGAATTAAATACAGAAAGGCTTTAGTGGATATTTGCAAGCTGGTCCCCTTGAGAGATTTAGCTGCTTTCTCATGCAAAGTCATTGGGAGCAGAGCCTTCTTAAGTGCACTTTTTCCATTTCCTAAGTAATTGACTGAGCCTCCCGTGGTCAAGCCCTGTGCAAAAACCTTGCAAAAACCTTGAAATTAAAAGTTTGTTATTTGGTACAGAAGCCAAACCAAAAAGTATGGCGAGGGGAGTACAATATTCCACATATAGTGCTGCTTGCTTATCCAGCCTGAGCTAGTAACTTCCTTTTGCATTTTTTTTCTTCTCACTTTGCAGCTAGTCAGGTTAATGAACTGACTTTTCGGATCTGTGTGTGACTCATCACCAGAAAATGAATGTCTACGGAAGACATTTCCCCCCTCCGCCGGCTGTTGATATGTTGCCTCTAATGTCATTGGTATTCCCAGGCTGTGGCAGCAGGGCCTGCTGAGTGCATCTCACCATTAAGAGATCTGGCAAGCCCCCAAAATCAGGGCTTGAGCTGGAGAAATTCCTCAATGAAGGAAGTTTGCCGTTTTCATTGTCCTAATGCCCAGTCAAAGTGGCCCTGACAATAACAGCTCTAGCTCCACTTGAGTGGGACATTAACAGCTCTAGCAGCAGTGAAGTGGGACAACTTGCTGTGAGCTTCCCAACAGCAGCACCATGGAAGCCCGTGCTATAGTTTTTTTTCTCTTGGATCGACTCTCTACAAGCTTCCCCACAGCAGTGCCTGGTCTGGCCTGGCTGCAGTGACATGGGCCAACTAAATGCAACCTCCTTCACAGCAGTGACCAGTGAGGACTGGCTCAAATTCCATTAGCTAGGGCCAGCTCATTGTGATCTCCCCTCAAGCAGTGCGCTGCTGGGCTATGGCTCCATTGTTCTGGGCCAGTTTTTGTTTCTTCTGATGGCCAGACCCAGCAAATAACACTTCACAGCCTTTGCATGGCTCAAGCAATGTACGGTACAGATGGCGTGGGCAGGGCTCCTGTAACAATGATCGCACACAATTGGAGGTTGGAGGGCATGCATTTTCCATTGTTTTAAATTATTTTTGTTGACTGGGAAGGGAGGGCCAGGCATTTCTATTTTCAGCCTCACCTCCTCACCTCGTGGGGTGGGGGATACAGTTGTAAACTGACATACTGAATATTGAATCAGGTTAAGCAGTTGGTGGTATTTTAGTAAATGGGGGGCTGGCCTAAACACTGGGGAAATTCTCCTACTCTTTTCGAGAAGTGCCACGGGATCTTTAACTTCTACCTGGACAGGCAGATGGGACCTCGGTTTAGTATCCCATCCAAAAGATAGCAAATCAGGAGTGCAGCAACCCCCTCATGCTGCAGACAGTGTCAGTACTATGTGGGGCTAGAGTTGAACCCACAACCTTCTGATCTTCCAGCTTCAGAGTCAAGTGCACAGCCTGCTGAGCCATTGATCTCGCCTTTGAAGTAGTGAAAAGAAGTTCAGTGTTTTTTTGTTTTTTTTTACGGTCATAGGAAAACTTTTTTACACCTCTAGATGCCCTCCAGTTGTTCTTTTGTTGGCTACCCAGTATTCCACAATGTTTTGGGCCTTTTTTGTTAAATTAACAATCTAATTTTGTTGCCTCTTTAACTGCCCTGAATCCCTCTCTCCTCAGCAGTTGCTGCTTTCTCTTTTCATACTGCCTGAACATTCTATGACATCACAAACTCCCATTCCAGGTCATTCAGATGAAGAGCATGGAATGGGAGTTACTGATGTAATACAATGTCTTAGAAATATGCAACTCAAGTGCAGAAGCTGGAAAAGAGAGTGGAACTCTATGTAGATCTGAAGGTACCCCAAAACTACGTTATTCATTTATCAAAAAATCATTAAAGCATATCAGAATACATAACTGGCATGGAAGGGAAGATGGAAGGGCAGTTATCTATGTGAAAATCATTTTCTATCTCCTTTAATGTAAAAGTCAAAAACTTTCCATCCATTTTTTGGTAGTCAGAATATTTCTTGGTTCCAAAATGTTGAAAGTCAGTATTTCTGAGAGAGACAAATGCTTGAAATTTAATATAAATATCAATTATAAAATACTCTTTAGAGCTGCAATACTAGGTGCCAGCTTATTTTCTTGATTCCTTTTTGGGACTCAAACCATTCATCCCCTGTTATTTTGGACATTTTTACCTAATGTTTGGAAGTTAAGTACTTCCAAAGTGGAGATGATTGAAGACCTGGTAGCAACACTGTAAACTTCATTCCTTACAGAGGGAGGGAGGGAGGGAAAGAGAAAAGGAATTTGATTTTATATAACCTAAATAACCCCATTCATGCACACTGTATCCTGAAACATAGAAACATAGAAGTTGACGGCAGATAAGGACCACAAGGCCCATCCAGTCTGCCCATTTCTTTTTCTACCTTATAAATGTGCCATCGGCCTTTGCTCTGTCAGTGACCTATCTATTCATAGTCATTTGTATTGCTCCCTTATGCCTATCCATGCCTGTTTGAAGCCCTGCACTGTATTCATAGCCACCACTTCTTGTGGTAAGCTATTCCATGCATCTACCACCCTTTCTGTGAAAAGAATTTCCTCACATTCCCCTTAATCGGCCTCCCTCTAATCTCATGCTGTGTCCTCTTATCCTGCAATTTTCTTATATTTAAACATGTTAGACTTTTCACCTTGTTTATGCCCTTAAGGTGTTTAAATGTCTCGATCATATCACCTCTCTCCTCCTTTGCTCAAGGGTATACATATTGAGCTCAGTTAATCTGTCCTCATATGTCTTCTGATGCAGTCCCTGCACCATTTTGGTTGCCCTTCTCTGGACTGCCTCAATTTAGGTTAATGTCCTTGTGAAGGTGTGGCCTCCAATACTGCACGCAGTACTCCAGATGGGGCCTAACCAGTGTCTTGTAAAGAGGGATTATTACCTCCCTCTTACGACTTGTGATACCCCTACTAATACACCCTAACACCCCCTAGCCTTACCTACTGCTTTAGAGGTCTGCTTGGATGATTTTAGGTCATCAGTGATGATGATGCCCAAGTCTCTTTCTTCCTTTGTGACTGCTAGCAACTCCCCTCCCAGCCTATAAGTGGCTTCAGGGTTTCTCTTCCCTATGTGCATGATTTTGCACTTCTTTGCATTAAATCCCAGTTGCCACTCTTCTGACCATTTTGCTAGTTTATCAGATCTCTTCTCATTCTGCCCACCCCATCTGGATCATCTACTCTGTTGCAGATCTTGGTGTCATCTGCAAACAGACAAGTCTTACCCTCTAGTCCATCTCGAGGTCACTAATGAAGATGTTGAATAGGACTGGCCCCAGGACTGATCCCAGAAGGTACCACTTGTGACTTGCATCTCTTCTGACTGTATACCATTTACCACCACTCTGTTTTCTGCCAGTCAACCAGTTTGCCACCCAGTTGACAACTTCTGACCCACCCAGGCTACCTAGCTTATTTATCAATCTTCTATGTGGAACAGTGTCAAAGCTTTGCTGAAGTCAAGGTGGCGACATCAACTGCTCCCCTTGGTCCACCCTCTGGTTACCCAGTCAAAGAAATCTATGAGATTAGTTGAAGGCCAGGACCCTTCCTTTGTAAACCCATGCTGTCTTGGATCCTGTGCTCATGGATTCCAGGTGTTGCATATCCTTTCCTTAAGGAATTGCCTCCATAATCTTGCCCACTACTGGAGGTAAGACTGACTGGTCTGTAGTTCCCGCCTCCTCCTGCTACCACTCTTGTGGAACGGGATCACATAAAACCCTTCTCCAGTCTTCTGGGACCTCTCCTGTGCTCAGAGACTCACTAAACAATTCTGCTAATGGCTCTGCTAGTTCCTCCTTTAGCTCCTTAAGTACCCTGGGATGTATGCCATCAGGTCCCATTGCCTTATCCACCTGGGCTTGTGAGCTCTTGGAGGACCCTTTCTTTTGTGAAGGGAGTAGTGCTCACCTCCCTCCCCCTGTGTCCATGATGCTGGGCTGTGGGCCTGCCCTACCTTCTTCAGTAAATACTGAGGCAAAGTATCTATTTAGGATGAATGCCTTTACAGGGTCCTCCTCCTCATGCTCCCTTTTCTCCCATTAAGCATAGCAATATGCCCCTCTGGACTTTCTCCTTTCACTAATGTATCTATAGAAAGTCTTGTCACCTTCTTTACTGTTCAGTACTAGTGTTTCCTCAGTTTGGGACTTTGCCTGCCTTACTGCCTTACCTGCTTCCCTTGGGCAGTTTGGTATGCCTCCCATCTTCATCCCGCTGTGTTCCTTATATTTTCTGAAGCCAGCCTTTTGGCTCTGACCTTTCTGCTACTGTATTTGAGAACAAAGTGGTTTCCTTCTTCTTTGCACTTCCTTTTCTGTCTAACACAATGGGATGTTGCTTCAAGTATTGTATCCTTAATGCTTGCCCACTTTGCCTGTACCTCCTCACCTGTGTTTCTTTTGCCAGGCTAGCTTAACTCTGTTGGCCATCTTATCAAATCAGCTCCTCTGAAGTCCCATATTTTTGCCTTGGAATGGGATGATTTAGATGTAGTAGCCAAATTGAACCATACCATGTGATGGTCACTGGACTCCAGGTGACCTTCTACCTGGAGATCTGTGATCCCTTCTTTGTTAGTCAGTACTAGATCTAGGATAGCCCTGTCTCTTGTGGGTTGCTGTACTCAGTTGTTTGAGGCCCTCCCTGCAGGGAATCCACTATGAGTCTAGTTCTGGCAGATGTTCCTGCTGGTATTGACCAATCTATATCTGGCATGTTGAAGTCTCCCATTATCAGAACCTCCCTTTAGCTGTCATGTTTGTATATCTTCTAACAGTAATGTGTCTATGTCCTCCCTCTGGTCTGGGGCCTGTGGACAACCCAGTTCTTATGGCTGTCCCATTTCCTGTTTCAGGGTGACCCAGTTCTTCTGGCTCCTTATGTGTATTCTGAATTTCTGTAGTTTGATATTTTCATTAACATACAGGGCCTCACTCCCCCCTCTTTTGCACTCGGTCTCTTCTGAGACAATACATAGCCAGGTACTGAAGTCTCCCAAGTGTGGTTACTGGTAAGCCCGTCTCACTAATTATACTATGTCCAGTTTAGCCTCTGACATTGATTGCCTGCAGGTCTAGGATCTTATTTCCCAGGCTGTGACATTGTACATGATTTTCCATTGGCCAGATTTTTGGTGTGTTAGTTGTTGGGTGAGTTTGGCATTCCCCTGTGCATCATATGGGGAGACAAACCTTTTTCTTTACCTGGTGATGCAAATGAATGGCAAAACACGCTGAATTCCTGTTTGACCACTAGCTGAGGGGGAGGGTGTTCTTCCCATTCACGTATGGGGTGCTGCACCCTCCCCATTTGCTAGTTTAAATATTCTGCAAAGACGTCAAACTTCTGCCCCAATGCACTGGACTTCTCTTTAGTCAGATGCAGTCCATCAAATTTAAAGAACTTCGCTCCCAGAACTGTTGCCAGTTCCTACAAATCTGTGTCCTTTTCCTGGCACCAGTCCTTGAGCCACGTGTTTAGCTCCCTATCTCTCCTTCTCTGACCTTCCGTCCATCTGTTCCCATCTCCCAGACTGGCAGGATCTCAGAGAAGGAGATGCCAGACAAAATAGATGATAGTTTGTCACCAGCTTAGTCAGGTGTTCCTTGGTCTCCACAACTGACCGGCTGGCGAGATCATTAGTCCCTATGTACTAGGACATCAATGTTTTCTCCTGCTTTGTGAACAATTTTAGCACTGCGGTCAGTGTCTCTCCATGCTGATGTACCTGGGAGACATCTGACCATCACCCTGATTGGAGATGGGTATCAACTCCCGAATCATGGAGTCTCCTATGATCAGAAGTTTTTGGATTTCCTTTGTGCTTGTTTAGTTTTGGTTCCTGATTTGGGTGAGTATTGTTGTGCTAGCTCCTGTGTCGCAGTGTCCTGCTCTGCAGTGTCTTCTGCCTCTTTTTTGATTTCAGAGATAGAGGCAGATACCTGTTTAAGCGTTTATATGGTTTTTGGAGGTAATGTGTTGGAGAGCAGAGAGTGATGGGGCACCTGATTTGCTCCTCTAACCACCTGCCAACCTCCTGGACCAACTACCCTCTGCGGTCGAGGTTTTTCTGTTGGATGCTGGGGAAATGGCGGGTGGTTCTTATAATGTATTTCCTCTTCAATATGAAATTTGAGGCGTCAATCTCTGCCCATGCCCGGAGCTGAGACCGAAGATCTCCAAAGGCCCAGCATGTAGGACAGTGTCCTAAATCCTGTAAGACTGTCCTTCTGAAAATTGTTCCACAGTACCTGCAGTTAATGAAATCCATTCCAAATAAGTTGCTGGGTTTGTAACCTAGTCAGAGTAATTAGAAGGAAAAAAGGAAAAAAAATGCAAGTAATGGTTTAATTGTGCTTTGTTTAACTTGTTATAACAAGTTAAATTACTAGTGCCCTATAAATGAGATCACCTTGTGGAGGCCCCACTGATCCAGCCTTCCTGCTCTGCCACAGGAAATGTCACAACTGTGGTACCCTATAAAAGGAGTGTAGCGTGGGGTGGTTGGGGATAGGGGTGGGTGGCTGGGCCTTCCCTGCCTAAAAAGAAGAACCACGGACGAAAGAACAAGGAGGTAAGAGCAGAAACAATCAGTCAACAACAAATGGAGTAACCCTGAAAGCTTATCCTAATGTTAGATAAAACTGTAAAACCTGTAAAGCACCACCTGTAATAATTTCAGAGAAGATATACCCTGTAAGAAACACTTTGCTCCAGAGAAAAATAAAGCAGTAACAGAAGATATACCTTGCAAAGACAATTTGAATCAGAAGATTACAGCAGTAATCTGTTAGCTTTACCTGTAGGCAACACCTTGTAATAATGCAGAAGAAGGTATACCAGCAACAATAATTTGAATCAGAGAAAAAATAAAGCAATGAAATGTTAGCTACAAACAGTAGCAATCCCTGTGAGTAAAAAATGAAAACACCACCACACAGTAAATCTGCTTAGCCAAACTAAGTCTTAATCCTTCTCCCTTGCTCTGGTAAGTTTCTCTACTCTGCCTTTCAAGCAGTCTTAGAAGGAAAGAGCTCAGGTGAAGCTAGGTGCCTTGGCCAGCAAACCAAGTCTTCTACCTCCAAGATATCAACTAACCTGACTTTTTAACCCTTCTTTCTGTTGGAAATTACTGACAGTTTGCCAGCTCCACCCCACATACACACCTAATCCTTTGGAAGAGCTGTGGAGGAAAAGCAATTAGCTCCTTCAATGTGAGAAGGAGACTGAAACACCTCTGAGACAACAAACCTTTTCAACAAACAAGAATAAAATAAAACACAGTGTCAAACAGTAATTTTGCTTAGCCCAATGATAAAAAGTCACAAAATGTAAGCTCCACCTGTAATACAGTAATTTCAGAGAAGATATACCCTGTAAGAAACACTTTGCTCCAGAAAAATAAAGCAGTAACAGAAGATATACCTTGCAAAGACAATTTGAATCAGAAGATTACAGCAGTAATCTGTTAGCACACACCTGTAGGCACACCTTGTAATAATGCAGAAGAAGGTATACCAGCAACAACAATTTGAATCAGAGAAAAAAATAAAGCAATGAAATGTTAGCCACAAACAGTAGCAATCCCTGTGAGTAAAAAATCAAAACACCACCACACAGTAAATCTGCTTAGCCAAACTAAGTCTTAATCCTTCTCCCTTGCTCTGGTAAGTTTCTCTACTCTGCCTTTCAAGCAGTCTTAGAAGGAAAGAGCTCAGGTGAAGCTAGGTGCCTTGGCCAGCAAACCAAGTCTTCTACAAGCCCTCCTTGCCATGCCACCATAGGGGTTGCTGTAGGAGTGGAAGGACAGTGCCTTGCCCCCCTGACTAGGAAGCACTACCAGGAAGGACAGCTGACATTATGGGATGTTTAGGAAGCACCAGTTAGAGCTAAGCAGAAAGAGAGAGCGAGAGAGAGGGTTTGACACAGTACATGGAAGTTAAGTGACCTGCTGAAGGACATACGGTGAGTAACTAAGCGGGAGGTAGGAATTCAAACGTGCGTCTTACTGCCACCCCTGGAGTTTATAGTACGGACCACCTGCCACTACAAAATACCACTGATTGTAGTTGGCTAGGATAATGCAGATTATATTTGTGCTATCCAGATTACACCATCTGCCACCAGCCATTTGCTTACCATACTGGATAATTTGAGCATCAACTCACTGTCTGAGCTGGAACTTTGTAAACAAAAAAAAACAGAGCAGTCAAGTACAGAATGGAGGGATCATTGGATAGTCAAGTAGTAAGGCACAACAGGGTATGTGTTATGTAATAACGTCACTCCTGGGGTGGGTTGAAGCACGAGGCTCGTGCTTCCACCACCCGAAGAGTGACGTTATTACATGATAACACACACCTTGGAGTGCCTTATTGCAATTATACAATGGCTTGATGTTTTACAAAATAAAATACAAAATTTAAAAAGGTTTTAGTAGATTTTTAGCGTGGCAATATATCTTTGTTTCTGAAAAAAATGAATTAATATCCTGGAGCAAATCCATACAGTGATGTTATTGTGTAATAACATCACTGTCTCAGGGACACACTGACCAATCAGAGTCCGGGAATTTTTTTTGCCATTGTATAAATACTATTCAATGGGAGGAGTAGTGATGCAGCCTGACATTGATTTGTATGGATACAAATCCTCCATGCCCGTTCCCCATTGGAGCCATGACTGGTGTGGCGAATATTAGGGACTAGAGAACCATAAAAGGTTCTGAGGTTGTAAAAGGTTCTGATAAGCCAGCAAAGGTTCTTATAGTTAACTGGGCCTTATCAGAACTTTCAGAACCTTTCTGTTTTAAGTAAGTAACAATTTATTTGTTTAGTGCCCAATCTCGGAGGCTCTGGGTACTGTACAGGTAGGTAGGTAGGTAGGAAAAACATGCATCAATAAAAGGCAGAAACACGTGACAATAATAAAACAGGTAGCACAAAAATCCTGAGTCAAGATCAAATAGTGCAGCAGTTTGATAGTCCTTAACTATAAATAGTCTTCAAAAGCTATTAAAAAAAAAAAACATGGGAAATGGGTGATGGGATTTAGAAAGATTTAACCGTCATTATCCAAACTTAAACTATGATCAGTGAAGGGAAAGGAATCATGAACATCTTGGGAGTGTAACTACACTACCTACAGCCTCCTTAGGGTCTTTCTACCAACACCACCAGCCGCCTTACAGATTCTAGTTGGTTCTGAACATACCAGAATTGATTCTTCCAAGTCCCATCCCTAGTGACTACCCAGCACTGACAGCCATGGCTCAGCTTAAAGGGAACATTTATGAACTATAGTGTGCCAAGTAGTTTTGAAGCTCTTGAAAACACCTTTTAAATGAGGTATTGGCCTTACCTTTAGCTATCTGCAGTCTGGGGTATCCGTGAATAAACCTGCCCTACACACAGATTCTACACTGGCACTGCTTTATGGAACTTTGTGATGTCACTAATGGTGAGGCTGTGCTTGACTACATTGTGGTTAGGCACTGGTTCCCCATCCATGACATCACATGGTTCTATAAAACTGGGGCAGTGTAGAAACTCTACATAGGACAGGCTTAGTCATGGATACCCCAGTCTGCAGACACCCACATGTAAGTCCAGTACCTCATTTGAAAGACATCTTTGAGGGCTGCAAAACTACCTTGATCATTTGTTTCCATTTTTACATACCCAACCACTCCTACCCTCCTAGTGATGCCACAGCCCACCCCGCAGGTCCGCAGCTACCCTATAAATGATGTAAGTACACTTTTGCCCCAATCTTCCTCAACCTTCCACAAGGATCATTGCAGGAGCAGAAGGAATATACCTTCCTCTGCCAACCAGAAAGAATTGTCAGCAATCTCTTAGCCGTTGGCCAGCAGACAAGAGGAGAACCAGGCTAGCTTTCAAGCCTGGGTCACCCACCTGGTAGCCCAACACTCTACACTTCTGCCTTAAGAACAGCCCAACTTTGACATTTCACAAAATGCAGAGAATAAAGGAAATTAGCCTGGCAGTAGCACTGCTGTTTGGCAGATGTCTAATGTAGCAGAAAACTACCCACTATCTGGCCATGTCTAATAAACACACAATCAGACTTACATAATCAATAAATTCAATAAACCCTGAACAAATCACTCGGCAAAATGTTTATCCTGCAAAATGCTGTGATCAGCTGGTGTTACTATGTGACCAAGCATAGGAGGACTTTTGGCACGGAGTCAATATGTCAGGGAAAACAACAGCATCGTAAACAACCATGCAGGCATACCAGCGAAAACGGCAAACAGTGAGCACTACCATCCCCGAAAAAAGACACGAAAACTACATGTTTGAAGAGGGTAGGAGCTCCACCGTCTTCCCCATTATGTGTCTGCTCACTTAACCCCCACCATCTTTAATTGTCTAACTCTGTGGGGACTATACTCAGGAAAGGGAGAAAACTGGGGAGTAAAAACAAACAAGAAAAAAAATGACCCCCCCAGCACTGGGAATGAAGCCCCGGTCCGTCACTGCTCCACCACCCTCCACTGCCTGTGGCTCTACCCACTGAGCCACGGCAGCTGCTCAGCCAGAATGTCACCAGCCAGACCCTTTCAGCTCTTTCCAATGACAAAATAACTGCAGGGATAGTGGTAATTTACCTTCACTAAGCTGTCCCTGTAGCTATTATTGCTTTAGCTGTTGTAACCGCACGTTTTGTTCTGTGCAGTTATTGCCCCGACATATTGACCTGATACCAGCACTTTCATTCAGCAGAAGGTGGCCTGCAATGGAAGAGGGTGGGTTGTGTCAGGTCACCTTCTTCATTATACAGTACCTGGCATCTTTTAAGCAGAATTTGGTACTGGGAGGAAGGGTGAGAGGAGGGTGTTGCCAGCGTTGGAGTGGGGGGATATCTTACAAAAATCAAGCACTAAAGATGGTGGCTGGAGATGGAGGTGGGCAGGATATGCTGGCTGTCTATCATGGGAGTTTTTTTTAATATTGAAAATACCAAATTGTGGGTGCTAGGGGAAAGGAAAGGAGATTAGGATTCTAGCAGAGGGCGGGAGAACAAGGGACTGTGTAATTTAAAGATTGGGCTGAGGAGGAGGGTGGGGATGGGCTGTTTCTTTTTCTTTCTTCTTTTTTTTTTTTTTTAACAGTATTTTCTGAATGGGATCAGAGCACAGATAGTACCAATATTCATTACTGAGATCCAAATAATAAATAATGCATTATTCATGGTATTAGGAAAATATTATTTGTTGCTTGCGTATTCCCTATTAGATAATGCTCCAGTTAGGGTCAAAGTGACAAAAGTTGGGAAATGTGGCATTAAGGGTTCCATCCCTAACACCCCGCCCCCAACACATACACACACACACATACAAACCAGGCAGGAGAGCAGGTGTGAGTGTGCCTTGGGCTTCTCCAGGCTAAAACTCACCCATTCCATCTGTAAATAAGATCAGATATGTAGACTTTATGAGAATGGGGTGAGCATTAGGCTTGAGAAGCCTAAGGCACACCCCACTCCTGCTCTCCTGCCTGGTTTTGGGGGGTGTTAGGAAGGGAAATTCTAACCCCACCTTTCCCAACATTTGTTGCTTTGACCCTAATTTGAGCATTAATGAAGTTTTTTGCAATTTATTTCCTTACTTTTTTAGATAGTATAATTGTATTCTTATTTGTCTGTGGGAGTGCAAGGTCATTTGGACTCTGCGCTCCCATGCATTTTGTTATAGGAGTGCAGGGTCCTTTGGACCCTGTGCTGGCATGTATTTTTGTTGTAGGAATTTGTCCTTCAGACCCTGCACTTCTACAAACACACATCATATATTGCCATATACCGTTTTTAGAAAAAGACATTTGTCTCTTCCCTGGTATCCAGTGGGACCTCCCCCCTACCCAGCAACTGTGCCCAGTTTCCCGTTACTTGTAAGTGAATAGCCCTGGTGTCTAGGGGACCCCCCACCCTCCAATTTACATATATGTTTTACTATTTTCTCATTGGTGTTCAGTGGTGCCCTCCACCCTTCAATTGTGGCCAGTTCCCTATTAATTGTAAGTGTACTGGCCTTGATAACTAATGCACCCCCACCTTGCCATTTTTCCAGTGGCACATCATAGTTTTGATTGGTGTCAGTGGTACCCCTCACCCTCCAATTTCTACCCCTGCCCAAATATACATCCATGGTGTCTCGTGACACCCCTCACTTTGCCATTTGCATAGATTATTAATATATATATTTTTTGCTGCCCAGTGGCACCTCCCATCCTCTAATTAGTGGGTGCACAGTGAGAGGTCGGGTGCGGGAGTGAGTGCGATTGTCAGTGGACATTTTTTTTTCTGGTTTGAAAAAAAAATTCAAGTCAGTGAGGGATCATTTTCTCATTTGCATGCTGACAGTTACATGGAAGGGTGGGCAGTGCCACTGGCCACCAATGGGGATATAATTACAACTAATTTGGGGATCAGAGGGTGGGGGGTGCCACTATACACCAGAAATATACATTTGGGGGTGCTATTTATTTAGTAAAATTAGAGGGCGAGGGGTAGCAGTGGACAGCAAAAATATACAGTAAATTAATAATGTACACAAATGGAAGGGTGAGGAGTGTCAATAGACACCAGAGATACACATTTTGGCAGGGTTAAAAATTGGAGGGTGGGGGTACCACTGACACCAATGAAAACGATGATGTGCCACAGTAAAAACTAGAGAAATCCTTTTGACAAATGGAATCCTTTTTCGCAAATGTTTTGCTGTGTTCGCAGAAAAGGAATCCTTTTCTGTGAATCCTTTGCTGTGGTAGAGGAAAAGGATTCTATTTTGCAAAAAAGGATTTCAGACTTAATTTTTTTTTTTTTTGCAAATCCTTTTTCACAAGAAGATTCCTTTTTCGCAAATCTTTTTTTGTTTCATAAGTTTCATAAGTTCGTATACAAGACGATGGCTTCCGCCAAGATAGTCTTGTCACTTAAGACTGATCTGTCTTAAATGAATATTTCCTAGCTGCATAATGAATATTTCCTAGCTTTGTGGTCGCAGAAAAGGAATCAGCTGGCAAAAAATTATTTCAGACTTAGGTGTTTTTAAATCCTTTTTCATAAATCCTTTTTCATTCTTGTGAAACAGGAATTGAATCACAAAAAAAGGATTTTGGACTCCGTTTTTTTTTAAATCCTTTTTTGTGAGCCAATTTCCTTTTTCACAAGAATGAAAAAGGATTCACAAAAAAGGAACTTAGCGAGATGTGACAAATATATAGTGAAAAAAAAATTACAGGGCCGTGGGAGCTATTAAAAACTACAGAATGAAGCTCATCAACTCCCGATGAGCAAGATATATGTTTGGATGTCTGTAGAAGACATCAGTATCCAGAGATATGACAATTTGTTGTGTGGAAAAAATGAAAATAAGGTGGTGCCTCAAGAAAAAGGATTTTTTTTTGTCATGAAAAAAGATTGAATCCTCAAGAAAAATAATCATTTTTCACAAGACCAAATTCCTTTGTTGTTCCAGGAAGCTAGCCAAAAGACTGTGCTGAGCATGCTCAGAATCCAAAATTTTAAAATTAAATAACTTTGGAACGGATTAATATTTTTTCACTAAACCAGTGAAAGGCACTTCTGTGGATCAAGACCTTTGTACCCCAAATTTTCAGACCAAAATTCCAGACTGTCTGGGTGATGACAAAAAACCCCGCAAAAAATAGGCACATTTTTAAATTTTTGCACTATATGCAACTCATATGCTGCAAATCTGACCAACGTGAAACTTGGCACATCAAGAGATCTGCCACACAAGACTGCGTATGAAAACTTTCATGCAAATCCTTTGAACTGTTGCAATGTTATTAAAGAGCAAAATTTGAGGTTTAACATTAAAGTGCCTATTCAACCCTAACTATAAGGGTGCGACTGCACCCCTATAATATATACTGTACTAGTGTTGTTATAAAATGTGCCCTGAAAATCCATTAACCTCATTGGTTGAAACATGTGAAACAACCATTAATTATTTTTGGACAACAGCACACCTCACATGAACTACATTTCATTTAACAAACAAAAATCCCTTGTATAAGCTTCCTGTGTATGCGATCATAAGAGAATAATGCATTTCTTGGATGGTTGTGGCACTCGGCTATACCTCATGCCTAATAACCGCCCGAGGTGTGCATTACTCCCTTATAATGGCACACCCTGTAATGTGTTATCCCTAATGTAAAGCTTTTTCTAGAACATAGTCACAAACCTACAGGCTTAGTTTCAATGGCATCTTTAATGTACATGTGCAAGAAAATACAACAGCAAATAATACAGACTATAGACACCAGCATGCAAGTAATGAATGAAGGTCTAAAAACACGAATAATACTTACAGAGAAATCTGCATCTTCTGCTTTCAAGTGGTCTGCAATGTAATGGACCCCCTCTATTGCCAGCTTCATGGAGGGAGACATCAGAAGCAGTTGCTCCTTAGTAAGAGTTGATGGCAGATTTGAGGAGGTCCTCTGTTCGACTTTTTTTTTGCACTTGCATTTACAGCAGAAAGGGGCAGTTGGGGGTTGTTCTTCCTTCAGCTGGCAGTTCTGCTGCTGGGACAGTGGGGATCTGCTAGGTGTGCTGAAGTAGTCCACGGTTTGGGGCAGCTCCTCATGGAGGAGGGAATGCTGGATGCTCCTGGACCTGCAGCGGGTGCTGGGTTGAGGGACATCACAGGGACTGAAAGGAGGCTGAAAGGTTAATGATCCCCCTTTGGAATCAGAGGATGATGAGTCCTCATGAAGAGGATGCTCTGGGGCCTGCGAGGACGAGCTGCTTGCCTGAAGTGGTTCTTCATGCAGAAGGGAGTACTGGCCAGAAGGTGACTTGCCAAAAGGTGGGGCTTTGGGTGGATCCTCTAAATAACTACAGGCTTGAGAAGCAGGCAATGATTCATCACTCTGTTGGCCATCAGGAGGTGTGACAGGCAACTTGGACTCCAGTCCAGCTTCATACCAGAACATGGGAGTATCGACCTTTCTGTGCAATGACTCAATCAGCTTCTTGCAGTTATCCTTCACCACAGAAGGCCGTTTCATGAACAAGTACTTTGGGATGATGTCCAGGAATGTCCTCCTCACCCAGTCAGGCATGGTGTGGGTTCGGGGTGATCGATGGTGCACGTTGAGCACAAAGACCGTGATGATGATGGAGAGAGTGACGAATATCATGGTGAAGAGTAGGTACTCGCCAATCAGGGGGATGACAAGAGACGTGGAGGGAATGATTTCTGTGATCAGCAGAAGGAACACTGTGAGGGACAGCAGCACTGAGATGCAGAGTGTTATCTTCTCACCACACTCAGAAGGCAGGTAGAAAACCAGAACAGTCAGACAGGAGATGAGGAGACAAGGGATGATAAGGTTGATGGTATAGAACAGAGGAAGCCTTCGGATGATGAAGTAGTAGGTGATATCTGGATAGATCTCGGGACAACACTCATACTTTTTGATGCTGTAGTTGCCCACAGCATTGATAATAACCCACTCGCCACTTTCCCAGTAGTCCATTTGGTCCACGTGGCTGTGCATGCTCACCAAGTCGATCTTGGCCTTGTCATAGGTCCAGGAACCAAACTTCATCTTGCAGTTTTGTTGGTCAAAGGGGAAGAAGGTGACATCAATGTTGCAGGAGCTCTTGTAGATGGCTGGTGGCATCCACTTGATCCACCCATCATAAAAGAGGTGGGCTTTGGTCATATGAGTTACTGCAAAGTCTCCATCTGCACTGTTGGTACAAAAGAGAGAGAGAGAGATGTATAATTAATTTCTCTTCTATCATGTTCTCCATAGTAACATAGTATTGTAATAATGGAAGGGATTTACGGTCCATCTTGTCCACTCCTCCTTTCTCAAGATAGTTACTATACCCAATTTGAGTACAGATGCTCACCCAAGTTTAAAGGGACACTGTGAACTCTTTTGGTGTCATATTACTTCTAGTTGGAAACTCATATTCTGTGACTGTTCACCATATCTAAAATTCACTGATGTTGCTGGTTGTTTTATCTGCATCCATTCTTAGTAAAACTGAAGTGCATGCTAATGGTGTAATTATACTCCAACCTTGCTTTCTTTCAAATCCTTGATCTACTCTCATTGCATGCTTCCTGAACATTAGGGACACCCTCAAACAGTGCAGCCACTTGATGCAATTGTCACCTCTTCTCCTGCTGCATCATGTGTGGCTAGACTGTGTCGTGGGGTGTTCCTAGATCCAGGGAAGATGCAGTGGGAGTTTGTAATGGACTGTTAACAACTCACATTTTTGTGTGGTAATACCAGTATGGTGGGCAGCCTGGTTTTCACATTTAAAAAGAAATCAGAATCAAACTAGCAGCTGCATCAGTAGTCTCTACAGAATGTTACCGATCATAACATGTGTTTTTTAAACTAGTGATGCTTTGAGGCCTAAGTGGGTTGACAGTGTCCCAGTAACAACTGAAATGTTACCCTTACTCATGCAGTGTAACCCTTAATACCATTCTTCCTCAGCAACTTGTCTGGTCCTGTGTTACCCCTACTCATGCTGTGATCCTTAATGTTATTCTTCCTCAGGAATCTGTCTAGTCCTGTGTTACCCCTACTCACACTGTGTAACCCTCAATACCATTCTCCCTTAGGAATATGTCAAGTCCTCTGTTAGCTCTGCTCGTGCTATGACCCTTAGTTCCTTTCTCCCTTAGGAATATGTCTAGTCCTCCATTACCTCTACTCGTGCTGTGACCCTCAGTTCCATTCTCCCTCAGGAGTAGAGTATGTCTAGTCTTGTGCTACTTCTACTCATTCTGAGTAACCCTCAATGTCATTCTCAATCCATAATCTGTCTAGTTCTGTGTAACGCCTACTCATGCTTTGTGACCCTCAGTGCCATTCTTCCTCATGAATCTGTCTAGTCCTGTGTTACCCCTACTCATGCTTTGTAACCCTTGGTGCCATTCTCCCAGAGGAGTTTGTCTCATAATCTATTACCTCTATTCATGCTGTGACCCTCAGTTCCATTTTCCCTCAGGAATCTGTCTAGTCCTATGTTACCCCTATTCATGCTTGGTAACCCTTAATGCCATTCTCCCGGAGTCATCCGTCTAGTCCTGTGTTACCCCTACTTATGCTGTGTAACTCTCAATGCCATTCTCCTCAGGAATCTGTCTAATCCTGTGTTACCCTACTCATGCTGTGTAACCCTCAATGCCATTCTACTTCTGGAATCTGTCTAGTCCTGTGTTACCCCACTCATGCTCTGTAACCCTCAATACTATTCTCCCTCAGGAATCTGTCTAGTCCTGTGTTACCCCTACTCATGTTGGGTAACCCACTAAAGAGGCAGTATAGCGCAGTGGTCTAAGGCTCTGAGCTGCAAATCTGGTGACATCCAGCAGACCAGACCTGGGTTTGAATCCCACAGCTTCCACTTGCATACTGTGTGACCCTGAGCAAGTCACTTAACTTCCTTGTGCTCCCAGGTCGCTCCTATAAAAAAGCTTTCAGCTTAGTGTGCTATACCTGGTTAAAAAAACAACAACAAAAAAAAACCAAGTAACTAAAACAACTAAACCCTCAATGCCATTCTCCCTCAGGAATCAGTCTAGTCCTGTGTTACCCCTACTCATGCTGCGTTACCCTCAATGCCATTCTAATGAATTTGAAGCCTCTGCCATAGAAACAGCATTTTCTGGTGCACTAAGAATGGCCATCTCCACTGAAAACCCCAACTAAATAGTTAAAATGATTGTGAGCAAGCTTAGAATAGCATTAGTGTGAGGTGTATACATCCACCCCCCCCCCCCGGGTTGCAGTAGTCAGTGGGGCCACCACTTTCCAACCCACTGACTCTCAGTCCTGAAGCTTATGACCATTATGGCCTTCTACAAACACTGAGGGAACTTCAGGAAATCTATTCCATGAGAAAGAATGGTGGTTCTGTTTACCAATTGCAGAACTGTGGAATGAAAAAAGCATTAGTAATTATTGCAGACAAAAAATAGGAGGCTTTCTGGACCTTTGTCTAATGTAAAATGGTCCAGCTACTCTCTAGTCTCAAAATAAATCCTTACAGAGTGGGAGAGAAGAAGATATGGAAGCCAAGTGACATTGACACAAACAACGCCACTGGTGTTGAACTTCGCGAGCAGCAGGAACAACTAGAGTAGCGTTACAGCACCAACCATCACCACCAGGCTTCAAGCAAGTGGGTGGGAGGAGCCATTGGAGTGGCATCGTTTTGCAACCAGGCAACTGGGCAGGCAGAGGGAGAAATTCTCGGGAGCATAGCTGTGGTAAAGCAGTACTTCACAGGTGGGAGGGAGCCATGGAACAATAAAACAGACTGCAGTAAAAAAAGAAATAACCCTTCAATTCTCCCATGCCCTACATCCAATCCAAATCATGATGCCAGAATTGCTTTGCTTTGCTTTGCCTGTGCATCTGCCAAACTGCACCAGGCTGCCTCTTCCTAAGCATTCCTTCTGTGTAACCAAATGTTATTTTGGGGCTCATATGAGTTGCCAGAGTGTGTAAAGCCCACCACAGAATTGCAGCAGAATTGCTCATAGCCTGGCTGTAGAAAGCATAAGGTACTGCCACAGAATTTAGGTCCAGTTTGCCACAGTGAACACAGGGCCCTGGCCGCTAGACTAACCCTGGCCAGCAGAGGATGGCTAGTGGTTGTTTTGAAAATGTTCTTTTAAGTTTTTAAATAATCTTTATTTCCTGAAGCCAAAACCCCCTGAATAATGGAATTATGCAGGTATTCATAACCAAATTCTGAGTACCCCATTTTTCAGGGTATTCAGGAGTTACAGTTTGTCACTTCCAAGCTGTCAATCCCCTTTAGTATTAGGAACACTTTGGTCATATCCCCTCTCAGCCTCTTTTGAGGCTGAATAATTTGAGTTTGCCCGATCTCCTCTTGTTGCTCTACCTTCTAAGCCTGTAATCAACTTCATGGTGGCCCTGTGCTGAGCCCACTCAATCTTTTCAATGTCCTTTCTGTACTGTGGTGACAAGAACTGGACACAGTACTTCAGGTGGGGCCTTGTACAAGGTAGGATCACCTTTGTTGGCCTGATCCTTACCCCACCCCACCCCCTTCCTAATGCATCCTAGTATCTTATTTGATCACCTGAGTGCAGTGACACGTTCCCTGTCAGACATTAGCTCACTGTCTAGTTACTATTTATTTCAAATATTTTATCAGGAAAGACATTGTGAGCTGATACCAGCTCATTTCCATATGTGGCCTGCAGTGAGGGCGATGGTAATAGCAAAAGATGACCACTGGATTTGCCGCTGTGAGCTTCATGTTTTGAGCTCCTAAATCAGACATAAACATTCCTAGGAGGGTGTATGTTTTGCAAGTTTTATTGCATTTAATCCTAATTTAGTGTAACATTATGTTTTTTTTTTTAGAATGGTTAGATTTTAGTGAGGTAGTCGCAAGAGCTGAGGGTTTTGATTTTGAGAAAGGCAAGTATGCAGTGTGGTATGAGCAGGGGCACTATAGCAGCAGAACTCTTGCTGCAAAAGACTTGTTGCTTCTCATTACAAATGCCTGTTATTTGCTACCTGCAATGTCCACAAGTTGTAACTTCACTGATTGTTACACACTGGTGTACAATTGCACTATTGAGAACTGAAAATAAGCACAGTGATGAGTTAATCTCTGTGCAGCCATTTCTCCCCCATTCCCTCTGCTGGAAAAGTGCCTGGAGGATTCCTGTGGTTTTGGAGTGTTCCATGGGGGTTGGTGGCCTTGTTCTGGATTGGAAGGAAGCATTGAGTTTATCAAAGGAAATTTTTGTGCTTAGTGTGGATGTTGTTGGGAGGAGTCCAGTCCTGAGTTTGCTGCTGAGAAGTGCTGTCTGCTGGAACCAGACACTCAGTGACCTGGGATGTTATGAACTGATCAGAGGCCAGTGAGAGAAGCCTGGGGAAGAATACAGAGATGCCAGACTTGGAGGAGGCCACCTAGTTCTAGTTCAGGAGTGGAATGAGCAGTGTGGGACCTGAACCAAGTTTGTCTTGCATTTAATAGTTGAGTCTGCCATGCTGCTTTGTCAGCTGCTCTAAGGATCAGTCCACCCTGCTGGTGACTGCAAGTTCATTACTGTTTATCTCTCATCCTACCCATTGGCAGTGGGTTGGAGAGGTGTAAAATTTTAAACTTTCCACCTAGGTGAGAGCCAGAAGCTTGAGGATAAGCAGTGCTTCAGTATTCTGTATCTGTGACAGAAAGACTGCAAATGGACTAGAGAGCCATTCCATGGTGAGAACTTGACTGGCTCCCTATTATTTCTCCAAATCCATCTGTTAGGACTTTGGCCCGGAGTTTGCTCTGGATGAGGACTTTGTAGACATTATCATTAGTCGCTTGTTTCCTGCGCTATACCACATTCATATTTATATTGTATTTTATTCATTGTGTTTATGTAATTAAAGTTTTCATAATTTATTATTCTGGAGTGAGTCAGAACATGTATGGGACTAAGTTTAAATTGTGTAAGTAGTGACGAGGTGTGAGGGTGTGTGTGAATTGTATGCATGCCCTGAAGAACGTTATTTAGAGTGAAGGCTGTGTGTGGGGGGAAGTGGGGTGTTATGGATGGATTAATTTAAAGGTAGGATTATGTTTTAGTTTATTGTCAGTTGTTCTTGGCATGTGTCGTTCTGTGCTGACCCCTAGACTAGGCTACTCCACTTTTCTGCTCCAGGATATGTGCCCCTTCTGTGACCCCCCCACCACACTAACGTAGTGTAGCCTATCTACACTGCAAGGAGGTGGGGATCAGTAAGATGTGCAGAAGGGGACAAGAGATGTGGGGAGAGCTAATGGTGGGGGTCTTATTATAACTGTGAGGGCCAGGAGATGTTCTGGGTCAAAATGGGGACTAGGGAGAGGCCAGACATGTTTAATCCTTATACCCAGGGAGCCCATGAGACTGAGTGGGCAGGTAGCTGAGGAGCTGGACGCCACTGAGCAACCTCTTTGGGCAGTGCTATGCAATGCCAGATCAATGAGGATTAAGACCACTATTATAGCAGACTTTATATCTCATTCCTCCATCGATGTGGCTTGCTTCATGGAAACCTGGCTTGGAGATGATGCTGGCCCGATATTGGAGGCAGCCATCTCAGCTGGGTATTCAATGGTGCACTGTCCCAGTAAGGGCCGTGGTGGGGGGTGGGGGTGGCCATCTGTTTTAGATCTGAGCTGAAACTGATTGTGCACCTACTGGGGGATGCCTCAACACATGAATTTGTGGGTGTGTGTGTGTGGGGGGGGGCTCTGTGTGTAATATGCAGGATCCTCCTCATCTACCAATCTCCAATTTGCAAGGAGAAGTTTCTACAGGAAATCATGGACTTTGTCGTCTACAGGGTGTTGGAGTCACCTAGATGGTTGATTCTGGGCAATTTCAATACCTGGATTGACAATGAACTCTTGCATTTTAGGCAGGATTTCCTTTGGGAAATGGAATCCCTGGGCCTGGCACAAGTGGTTGCAATTGTGACTCAACAACATGGCTATGTCTTGGACCAGATATTCTCTCTGGGGCTTGATCTCAGGATTGAGCCAATCAGTTGGTTGGAGCACAGCACCATCCGGTTCATTTTCAGCACCCCACTTTTTAGTCTGCCCCTGTGGAGATTGTCCAGTTCCACCCTTTGTGACAGCTTTGGCTAGAGGGACTCTTGGTGGTGCTGGACACCTCAGACATGTTGATGGCATGTGCCACATGTTTGGAGGAAACTGTGGTGGCTTACTATAGATCCATTGGATGTGGCCTTTGATTTTGTGGTGCCAGTTCGTGTACGCCCACTGGTTTTGCATCTTGGCTACCCACTGTATGAAAGCAAGCTGGGAGAGATGAAAAAAAAAAGGGCAGAGGCTGGAGCATTGTTTGAGGAGGTCCAGTGCCCAGGAGGACAGACAGGCTTTCATTATTCACTATGGTGAGTATCACAGGGCAATCACCCATAAGAAGGCAGGATTGCTGTCCAGAGAGATTGCTGCTGGAAGGAACTGACCAGATCACCTTTTCTGGATTGTAGACAGGCTTCTTCATCTGGCCTGTCTGGAACCCATGCAAGCTGTTTCATCCACGGAATGCCAGGAGTTCTCAGTTCTTTTTGGACAGGGTGTCCTATTCGGGCTGTGATCTCGCCAAATGGGCTGTTACAGCCCAACAGGGTCAGGCCATTGGGACTCAATAGCATTCAGTGATCATGGGGACAGTTTAGGCCAGTGATGGTGGAGGAGGTGGGTTAGGTGATGTTGGAGCTAATGTCAACATTTTGCAAACTGGAGCCAGGCCTAAATCAACTACTAGTGACCTATGTTGGGTAGCTGCGTCTGGTGTTTGCTAGGATTGTTCAGTGTGTCTTGTCAGCTGTGATCTTCCCGGTTGCACTGAAAAAATGCACCAGTGAAGCCCCATCTCAAGAAGTCATCTTTGGACCCGGACATCCTGGCGAATTACCAACCTGTCTCGAACCTGCCCTTTTGGAGCAAGTATATTGAGGAGGTAGTTGTGCTGCAGCTTGAGGCACACCTCACTGCCTTTGACACCTGTGAGCCTCTCCAGTCTGGTTTTAGGTCCAGGCACAGCACAGAGATCACAGTGGTCAGGGTACTTAATGGCCTTTTCAGGGTGAGCGATGGGGAGAGAAGTCTGTTCTCATCTCCTCGATCTCTTCTTAGTGTTTGACACTGTGGACCATGGTACTGGATTGGTTCACAGAGTACACAGGACTCATGAGAAAAGTCATCTACTGGTTTAAGTCTTACCTCACTGGCAGGACATAAAGGGTAGTGTTGGGCAGTTTCTCTTCTCTCCCTAAGGCCCTGGCTTGTGGGGTACTCCAGGGTTCAGTCCTGTCACTCATGTTGTTCACAGTGTACATGCTTCCCCCTGGAAAGGATCATTAGACAGTATGGAGTTGGGTTTCATTGCTATGTAGATGATACCCAGCTCTATATGTCTTTTGCACCAGGGACACCTGGCGTAGTTGATGTGTTTGATAAATGCCTGGCTGAGATCAAACACTGGATGTCACTGAGTGGCTGAGACTCAACCCTGTTAAAACTGAAGTACCGGTGGTTTAGCTGGGTCATAGGGGGAGAGCAGCAGCTGCAGAGAGAGAGAGAGAGAGAGAGACTGGGCTTCAGGTTGGCTGTTCTGGGCTTGTGGCTGCTACTAAGGTAAGAAATCTGAGTCATTCTGAACAAGGGAATTGAATGGGGCCACACTGTGGATTTGCTCTACTTTGACTTCAACAAGGCTTTCTACCCTATGTTGTCTGGAATAGTTTCTACCATATAAGGAACATCTCCCGGATCAAATTCCTTATCCCCACTGATGATCTGGCCACATGGTGCAGCTAGTGAAGAATGCAGCTGCCAAGTTGCTGACTGGCCTTTAGAGATCTAACCGTGTCTTCTTGGTACTGTGTGAACTGCATCAGCATTGGTTAAGTGGCATATCTGCTTTAAAGCTGGGTTACTAACTTATAAAGCCCTACACGAGCTCGGTCAGTGTTACTTGTCTGATCTCCTCATCCATGCATGTCCTCATGCTATCTCCACTCTACTGAAAAGGGACTCCTTGTTATTCTCAGGACCAGGTTAAAAACCTTGGGGGACTGAGCATTTGTAGAGGTGGACCTGGTCCTTTGGAACTCTCTCTTCTGATGGCCCTGAGAAAGAGCACCTCAGTGGAGGCCTTTAAAAGTGGTCTTTAGACCCATCTCTTTCCACAGGTTTATGAGGAGTGAGGGTCCCCATGTTAAGCTGCCTAAGTACTGGCTTTTATCTTATAATAGGTATTTATTTATTGGAATTGCTGTATGTTATATTTTGCATGCTGTATATTAGGGTATGTTTTTTCTGCTACCACTTTGCTAATTGTAAAGACACCCTGAGCCGGAGGAGAAAGGTGCCACAAAGAAATAAAATCTACTAGTACTACTATGATAAGGAGAAATAAATTGATAGTACATTAACAGAAATACATAATCGGCAGTCAATGCAAGCAATAACAGTACATCAGGGCCGTGGTCAGGCCGGCATCCAGAATGGCAGCATAGTTCTGGAGCTCTGTTTCCTGCACCGCCATTTTTGTTGCTTCCCCTACCTCCTCAGGGCCTGAATCGACAAGAAAACTGAAGGTAATAAAAGAAAATAGTACTATGTCTCCCAAGCTGTTGAAACAACAAGGACAACTCAACTTTAAAAGCGCTGTTAATGGTCTCAAAGTATCGAGTACGGAGGCCCTACCACCACCAGCAGAGAACATGGGGAATATGGGCATCATGAACCAGGGAGAAGGGGAAGCTGAAGGAACTGTCTCTTTACTAATTCTGGCCCTAGAAAAATTATTTAACGACCTCAAATACGATCTGACGTGCAAGATGAATGCGGGGTTTGAAAAATGTGTCTGCCCAGCTGGTGCACCTCCAAACAACAGTTAATACAATGAGGGAAACAATCGAACAGCATTCAACTCATCTAACAGAAATCAAACAGCAAGTAAGTACACAAGAAGATCTGTCCTCTCAAATTAACCCTCAGCTACAATCTGCTTTGGCTGAAATAGAAAAGTTGAAGGCGATATTAGATCATGAAAACCGGGAAAGACGTACTAATATACAAATAGTGGGCCTGGCTGAAGGAATGGAGGGCCATGACTGCACAACTTACTGTAAATCTTGGCTTAAGACACATCTGACCCTACCTCCTGAATGCACGCTAGAAATACAAACGGCACATAGAACCCCAGGACGCTGTCCTGCTCCAAACGACAGACCACGACATATTATATTAAAATTTCTATGATACAAGGACAAAATGATGGTGTTAGATGCCATGAGGAAAGCAGGCCCCATATGAATAGAAGCACGGCCAGTCAGTATCTTTCAGGACTTTTCCCGTACAATGCAGATGGAACGAAATGCCTTTCTGCAGGTGAAGAGGCGATTGCACCAACTAGAGTGGCCTTTTGCACTGCTGTACCCAGCTCGATTAATCATCCGGAGAAAAGATAAGTCATCAAAATCTTTTACAAGCCCAGATGCAGCATTGCAATACATAGACCAGGAGGTTAACCAGCAAGGCAATGCGGATCGATGAATATTCTTTTGAATGAGGGATTTTGGAACTGGGCAGGACAACGCTGAAAGGACCAGGGTTTCTATTCTTTTCTGTACTCTGGCAAAATTGGGTGAGATTGTTTGGGGGGGGGGAATGGGGCATTTATATGCCTGGTCAGATCTGTAACCCATTTTGGTGCCTATAATGGCAGAATCTGACAGCCTACCCTACACCCCTTGATCGGTCCTCCAATATCTGGGTTGCTTGGTTGGGGGCATAATTTAATTATACAGTCAACCAAGTAAGGAGTACAGAACTTGGGACTTTCAGGCGATTTGGATTGAGATTGCTTGGTGTGTGGGGGGTGGGGCTTTTTCTTTGCTTGGTCAGATCTGAAACCCTCTTTGGGGAATATAACAGCAGGATCTGGCAGCCTACTCTACGCACTTGATCAGTCCTCCATTATCAGTCCTTCATTTTGTGAGCTACTCAACTGGGGACACATTCTATTAACAACCAAATAAAGGGACACTGAATTTGGGACTGTAAACTGGACTGAGTTTGAATTTAATTGTCCTGATCTATTGCATTATGCTCTCTATTTGTAGTTCTTCAGTAAGAGAAATGCAAAACAATACATTTTCTTTGATTTTCTGTATACAGAAAGGTATACTTAAGGGAAGAAGGCTCTTGGGGGGGGGGGGGCAACAGTTTAATTTTACATGGAAAATGTGGTGTCCGGGAGGGACAAAATGAGAAGTGTAACCTCACATATAATTTTAGGCTGCTAGATGGGAATATGAATGTGGGGTGGGGAGGGCACCCGAAATATAAAAGGACATTTGAGCCAATAGGGGGCTGCCAATTTTCAGTATTATTAGCCAGGGCTGAACCAAACCTGAAGGGACACTCACTCAGGAGTTGCCGGAGGGAGGGGGTTGACCCTGAGGTGCCTCCCAATAGGGATTTCTTTAGAAAATGTTTATTTATTCTATGCTTTATCCCAGCTACAGTTGATACTTTGGACACCACAGATAAAATAATTTAATAAAGAGGATAGGCGGTGCAGGCGGGAAGGGCTTTCCCCACGATACTAAAGGGGATGGTACTAAGTAGACTAAAACAGGAGGGAGGGTATTGGGGGGATAAGTTTCGGCATTCTTTAAGTTAAGTTTAGGTAGGGGGAAGTCTTGGTTATTTGTTGCGCAAGGTGCGCTTTCTTGTAATTTTTTTTGTTCTCTCTCAAGGCTGGGAAGTCTACAGCCTTAGAGGTAGTCAGGGGAATATTTAGTTTTGGGGTTTAAGGAGTTCTTAATATGGGGATGGGGGTCAGGGGTTATGTATGTTTGGGCTTGAAAATCGAAAAGTTAAAGAGTCGTGTGGAAGGAGAGGGATGGATTTGGATGTATTTGGATGTATTGGTATATGGATGGAGGGTCTCGGGGCAGAGAAATTGTCTCTCTAAGTTGAATGGCTAGCCTGAAACTGCTTTCTTGGAGTGTTAATGGGCTTAAAACTGCAGTAAGGCAGAAAAGAGTCTGGTCTTATGTGAAAAAAGCACAAGCAGATGTGGCTATGTTGCAGGAATTGCATTTGAATTAAGAGGAAATGACAAAGTTGAAAAGTATATGGGCGGGGGACATGATGGCTTCTTGCTTTACATCTAAAGCCAGGGGTGTATGTACTTGGTTTCATCCTGGGCTTAGGGCCCGTATACATTCTTCCCTAGTAGATGGCTAGGGACGATATGTGATAGTACAAGCCACTGTGGAGGAAGAACCGCTGGTGTTGGTGTCCCTCTATGGTCCTGCTTTTGACTGCCCTAAATTCTTTGAGCACCTGGCAATTGCATTGGCTAAGTTCCCCGACCAAGTGATTATAGGGGAAGACTTTAATACCTATTGGGACCCATTATTGGATCATTCCAATTCACACTTCAAAAGATACCCCAAAAGTGTGAAGGCCCTGCGGCACATGGCAGAGGAAAGAGCCCTTCAGAAACTATGGAGATTTAGACACCCTGATACTAAAGAATTTTCCTTTTATTCCCATGCTCACAAAATATATACTAGATTGGATTATTTTTTGGCACCTCCCATTTTTTTACCACGGGTGGAAAGGATTCAGTATGGTCCTATTCTGGTATCAGACCATGCCCCCCTTCTCTTAGAGCTGGGGTGCAGGACTAGAGAGGTGGGGGCAAAGCAGTGGAGACTTGATCCAATTTTGTTACATGATTCTCAGTTTGTCAAACAAATGTCTAGTAGATTTAAAGAATTCTTAGAAAATAATAAACTAGAAGACACCTCGGCTAAAACAATGTGGGAGACTCTCAAGGCGTATGTGAGAGGAGAAGTTATGTCTTATTCCGCATTTAAAAAGAAACAAGAAGAAATGAGAGAATGGGAGTTGTTATCACATATTGTGAAGTTAGAGAAGCAGAATATGGAGGGCCAATCCCCAGGAAAGTTGGAATTGTTAAAGAGTCTAAAGGGGGAATATAACCAGATCAGCTCAAAACGAATAGAAAGAGACACAGTGATACTAGGGCAGGACAATATTTTGAAGGAGACAAATTGGGGAAGTGGCTGGCATGGCTGATAAGAAAAGGACAGAGAGAACTATTATTGATATAGAGAAAGAGGATGGGTGGCTACCTCCTCAGCTCAAGAAATAAATAATATTTTTAAATTGTTTCATGAGACATTATATACCTTGGAAATACCACAAGATGCCAATTCAAACTTTTTTTGGACAAAATCCCTCTACCCACTATATCAACAATTGAGAAGCTGGGTTGGCCTTTCACAGAACAGGAGGTAAAGGAGGCGGTATGGGCTTCTAGATCTGGTAAGGCCCTGGGGCCAGATGGATTGCCCTCCGAGTTTTATAAAAAGTTCGGGGGGGAATTGGCACCGACATTTATGACCATGCTTCAGAAGGTGTTAGAAGGGGAAGGCTTAAAGGAAAACTGTCATAAACCCCTATGACAACTACTAGGGCTGCAGAAATGCCCGATTAGCTCAGCCTTAATGTTTATTTTAAGCTTTTAGCTAAACTTTGCTCCATTTCTTGCCTTGATGGTAGTTCAGTGTGCTGTCTAGAAGGTGACATTTAGAAAGTGCCGCCACACCGGAAGACTGAGCTTGACCTTTTCTGCATCTTTACAAGATGGCGGTCGTGCTGGACTAGTCACCGTTTCTACGCTCCGTCTTTTTTTTTTTTTTTACTCGTTTTATCTTTGTTCTATTTAATTTGCTTTATTGAATTTATTGAATTTGTATACGTTCAACTGAGTGTAGTTGTAGCTAATGCGTTCTATTTTTGCTTCGATCTTAAGTTTTTCGGTAGTTGAAGTCTGTGGTCCTTGATGGCGTTTCCCCTGTGACTTTTGAGCAGTGAAGTGGGGAAGTGGAGAGATGATGTCAGGTCAAACCCGGTCATTTTCTGGAGCCGTGGTGTCTTTTCGTCGGCGTCAGGACTGGGAGTTAGCTGGTCGCTGAAGTTGTGGTTTTTGGCGGTGTTTCCCCTGTGCCTTTTGGACAGTGAAGTGGAGAAGTGGGGAAGTGGAGAAGTGGTGTTTGATCGTTTGCTAGAACCTGGTCGTTTCCTGGAGCCATGGTGTTTTTTCGTCGGCGAGGACTGGGAGTTAGCCGGTATCTCTGGAGCGGCTATTCTGCCATTGAAGGGGAGCGTTCTTTGCTTTCTGTTGAAAGTCGGAGGGCAGTTTTTCTCTATATGGGATTTAAGAGTTTTGACTGAAACCACTGACTCGATATGGAATAGTTTTGAATCGTTGTTTGTGGATTATTCTTTGAGTGTGCTCTGAGTGTTTCAGCATATGTAAGCTTGAATTGTGGATATGTGACACTACCATTTTTTCCTACGTTTTCTCCTACGAATTTTTTACCTTGGACAAGTGGATATATTTTGTCTGTGTTGAATAAAGAACTCGGTTTGGCATCTTATGGTGACCTAAATTGGAAACTGGCCAAAGGGACTACGTGTGGTGCTTGGAGTACAGTGAGTGGGGGATTGATTCACTGATCAATGCCCCCTTTTCTCTTTTGTAATTTTATATCTTTTGCAGTCCAGAAGCAGGGCCTTCATAGTGGTGTGGTTGTGGGTTTTGGGCCACCCCCCAATACTGGTGCCTGGGTAATCTTGTTGTCACCTGGGACCGAGCGGGAGCTCTTTACTGTTCCCTGGGGAGCTAGGGATTAGTGGGGGGGGCTCCTAATTTATCCTCAGGTTGGTCCAATTGGCGTGGCCTTGGGATATTTGTAGCTGCAGGTCCTGGACCTGATAAGGCAGGTTGGGGGGTGAGGTGGGGGAGCCCCCTGTTTTCCATTGGTTTGGCCTGTACCTGTTTCTGTTTTTTTTTTGGAGGGGGGAGACTTTTTAGTCTCTTTTTGGATATCCACTGAGAGCGAATATTACGGTATGTTTTGCTCCCTCGGACTAGACACTGGGCTTGCTTCACTGTATTATTTGGACTATTTTGGCTCCTCCTACTGTTTGATGCCTTTTTCCCCCGACTTTTTAAATTGCTTTATGGTTCCCTGGTAGTGAGAGTACCAGGGTGCCTTGTCATTATTTTTTGTTTTTTCCTCGGCTGTGGGAGGGCTGGGGGAAATTTAAGTTACTGTTATTGTTTGTTTTGAATATCCTGTGAGAGGGGGTTGTTTTTATTTATTTTTTTGTATTTTTTTTTCCCTCCCTCCTTGGCTGTGAGAGGGCTGTGGGAGGAGGAGTATTTTATTGTATCCTGTGAGAGGGGATTGTATTTTTGTATTTTTTCTTTAAGGGCTTGAAGGTTTTCTCCCAGTGGGAGGGGGTAGTTTATTTGATTTTTATAGTAAGGACTGTTATTTAAAGTTTTTTTTTGTTTTGGGATTTTAGTTCTGCTTACAGTATCGCCTTGTGATTTGGGAAATTTGGAGTCTTGTGCTTTCCCATTATTTTAATAGTGTTAATGAAATGTGCCTGCTTGCCCCTCCTGTCCTGTGCTATTCAGCTTCCGCTTCCTCCGCGTCTCCGCTCTTTCCTCTCCCACCACCTGCTTTATTTATCTACGCTGTCGGGCATTGGGGATTGCTCATAGGAGGAAGTCGGGGTGGGTGAAGGGTGTGGACAGCAGAATCAGTGAGTGGAGCTCTCCCATGGAGATTGGTTAAGCCAGAAGACACCTGGGGAATGGTGTCTGGGAACGTGATGATACTGTTCTGATTCCCATACCTAAGGGCACCTCCAGTTTGGGAGGGCAAGTAGTTGGGACAGCTTGCCAACCTCATCCAACTCGGGCGCTGTTATGCAATGCCAGATCTGTCTGCAACAAGACTGGTCTTATTGCAGACTTTGTTGCGAGGGCAGAACTGGTTTGCATTACCGAGACCTGGTTGGATGGGAATGCGGCTCCTTTTTTAGAGGCGGCTGTTCCCACCGGGTACTTGGTTGTACATTGCCCGAGATTGGATCGTGGTGGTGGTGGTGGGGGTTTCGGTCTGTTTCAAGACCGAATTGGGCCTAACTGGTATATCAGTTGAGGAGGCCAGGTCATTTGAGTGTACCGTGGTAGCTGGTGTGGGGTGCAGGATCGCCCTCATCTATAGTCCACCAGGTGATGAGAAGCTATTTCTGCAGGAAATAGCAGACTTCACCGCTGACATGCCCTTGGAGTCACCCAGACTGATGGTTCTGGGTGACTTCAATGCCTGGGTCGATGATGAATCCTTGCTTTTTGGTCAACATTTCCTCCAGGTGATGACATCTCTGGGCTTCACACAGGTCGTTTCCTCAGCTACACATAAAGGAGGTCACTCTCTTGACCTGGTCTTCCTCCTGGAGATCGAGGCCTCCGATTTAGTAGTGGAACCAATCAGTTGGTCTGATCACTATTCAGTTGGGTTCAATTTTGCGGCCCCCTCCCCAGGTAGGTCGGCCCCTGAGGAGTTGGTCAGGTACCGTCCTTTGTGGGATGTGGTTCCTGAAGACCTGATGGTGGTTATTGACCTCTCGCTGTTGGATGAGTCTTGCACAGATCCAGAGCAGTTGGTTGTGGCCTATAATGAGGCCATATCTTCAGCCCTTGATCTGATTGCTCCTATCCAAGTTCGCCCCTTTCTGCGTCGCCCTGGGGCCCTGTGGCTTGATGGGGCCCTGAGAGAGTTGCGGAAACTGGGGCATAGGTTAGAGCGTCGTTGGAGTAAGACTGCCTCTGATGCCAACCACCTTATTTTGCTAGAGCATTATAAACTCTACCAAACAGACATTTCCCCGTAAGAAGGCAGAATTTCTGTCCAGGGAAATTTCTGTTGCACAGAACCGACCGGCTCAACTCTTCAGAACTGTTGACTGGCTGTGCAACCCAGCCTGTCAGCAGCTCCGTCGAGTTTTTACACAAACTGATTGTGATGAGATCGCTTGCTTCTGTGCGAACATGGTTGACGACATCAGGCGGAAGTGCCACCAACTTCATTCTAAGGGGGCTGCTGTTGATCGGTGCTTTGTCACAGAGCCCAGAGTTTCCTGGAGTACCTTTGACCTGCCGGATTTTGTAGACATTATACGGACTGTCCAGGAGATGCATCCCACATGCTGTAGTTTAGACCCATGCCCTACTTCCCTGATTTTGGGTTGTAGTGAGATTATTGGCCCGGTCTTAGCTCGGATTGTCCGGTGCTCTCTAGACATGGGTGAGTTCCCCAGTTCCTTGAAGGAGGAGTTGGTGATTCCCCTGCTGAAAAAAGCTTCTTTAGACCTGGAGAACCTAGCAAACTACAGGCCTATCTCTAACCTCCCTTTTGTAGGGAAGGTTATTGAGAAAGTTGTGGCTGCTCAACTGGATAACCATTTAACCATCCATAATTTATACGAATCTCTCCAATCGGGTTTTTGTAAGAGGCATAGTACTGAGACTGCTCTGGTTCGGGTGCTCAATGATCTCCTGATGGTGAGAGATCAGAGACACCATTCTATCTTGGTTCCCCTGGATTTATCATCAGCTTTTGATACTGTGGATCATGGGGTTCTGCTTAAACGCTTGAGGTTCATCTGTGGGCTGTCGGGTACAGCCCTTGGATGGTTTTCATCTTTCCTCGCTGGGAGAATGCAGAAAGTGGTCTCTGGTTTGTTTTCATCAAGGGATTTCTCTCTGCCTTGCAGGGTACCTCAGGGTTCAGTGCTGCCCCCCAAGTTATTTGCAGTATATATGCTACCCCTTGGAGGCATTGTAAGATGGTATGAGCTGAGGTTTCATTTCTATGCTGATGATACCTAGCTCTACTTGTCTTTTGCTCCTGACCAGGTTAGTGCTATCTCAGTACTGAACAGCTGCCTCGCAAAAATCCAAGACTGGATGAACTTCAGCGGTCTAAAGTTGAACCCAGGAAAGACTGAGGTTCTGGTTGTGGACCCGGGTCGTAGGGTAGAGGGGTTGAGGACTGGGCTCCCCTCTGGTTTAGTCCTGGGGAGGCCCAGATTCTCACCTCTGAACAGGTGCATGACCTGAGAGTGGTGCTTGATGATGGCCTGACTCTTCATCACCAGGCATCGGCAGTCATCAAGCTGGCCTTTTACCATCTTAGGAACATTGCCAGGATTAGGCACCTTGTTCCATCCAGCGACCTGCCTGTTTTGGTCCGTGCCTTTGTGACATCGCGCCTTTATTATTGCAACTCCCTATATCTAGGGCTTTCTGGGGTCGATATTCACCGCTTACAGCTAGTGCAGAATTCGGCAACACGTTTATTGACTGGGGCACCTAGAAGATCTCATATTACCTCTGTGCTGCACGCTCTGCACTGGCTGCCAATACAGTGGCGGATCACCTTTAATGTAGGTCTGTTGACTTGCAAAGCCCTACATGGATTAGGTCCCGATTACTTGAAAGAGCTCCCGATTCCTTACACCCCTTTGTGACAGCTCTACTTGGCTGACAAGGGGTTGCTGGAGATTCCAAGGGTTAATTTAAAGTCATCTGATGCGCTTGCCTTTGGGTTTGCGGCACCTACCCTTTGGAATTCTCTGCCCCGTCAGCTTCGGGAGTGCAGGACGGTGGGGAGTTTTAAGCAGGTGCTTAAGACTTTTTTATGGGGAAGGCATTTTCAATATTATTTTGATTTTATATTGCCTGTATCTGCATTTGTATTTTGTTTTTATGTATATTGTACAGCACTTTGAAAACTGAAAGGAGCTTAATCAAATACATTTTATTATTATCATTATATTTTTTTTTTATTATTGTTCCAGCTGTGTGCTGGAAGGCTCGTTCGTGATGAGTGGGGCACAGTGCCATGAAGTAAAAAGAAGCAGCGTGCCTTGTAGTAGTTTTGAGCTGAGTCTTTAGAAACAATCCTGGTCAGAAAGCACTAATGCGCATGCCCGAACTCAAGGCTGCAATTTTACATTTAAAAATTAAATGGGTTAGACTGCTCCATTTTTGACCGGGATTGTTTCTAAAGACTCAGCTCAAACACTACTACAAGGCACCCTGCTTCTTTTTACTTCATGGCACTGTGCCACGCTCATCATGAACGAGCCTTCCAGCACACAGCCGGAACAATACTAAACTTATTTGCATACAGGTTGCGGCCCTGGCCGCTTCTAGCTGTGACATGGCGCCTTTCACCCCGGCAATAGCGGCTCTAGACACAAATGGTTACCAGGGTACAGCTGGGGCACAACAGATGGCAGCCAGGGCACTGATATATGGTTACTATGGGGGAGGATCTGCACCATATGGGGCACCAACTGGGGCACAGCATTTTTTTACCAGGGCACGTGCCCTGGCGGGCCCTGGTGTAGAGCCGCCACTGCACCCCGGGTCATTAAAAATACAATTTAAACTAAAAGACATGCCCTGCAACAGAAATGAAACCCTCTCACTGCAAGTTGGCAGGTGAGTAGAGGCTGAGGGGGAAATGGGGGGTTTATGACAGTTTCCCTTTAACAGCATCCCAGCAGTTAGTTACTATTACAATTCTCCCAAAACCAGGTAAGGACCCAAGAAAATGTGGATCATATCAGCCCATTTCATTGCTTAATGCAGACTACAAAATCATTGCACTAAGGAGTATTCAGTTTAATATTATTCACAGAGCCAATTTCTCCCCTGAAGTAGCTCATAAAATAAATACTCAGAAACCTGACCAGTGCCCAAAATGCTCCTTACAAGGGTGCTCTTTCTTTCACCTAATATGTTCCTGTCCAAGGGTATTGACTTACTGTAATGAAATAAATCTTTTGCTGAATAAGGTTATGGAGTGTGATATCCCACTTGACCCTGTGGATATTTTGTTGGGGGTACCAAGAAATGGGAAGAAATATAAAAACACTAAACATCCTTTGAGAAGGTTGGCTTTAGTAATTGGTAAACAAACCTTAGCACAAACGTGGATGGCTGAGGCTCTGTCTACCATTGCGCATTGGGTGAAAATATTATTAAATAATATGAAGTTAGAACACATTCAATATAAAACTCTGGATCTTCCCCACAGGTATGAGCAAATCCGGTCTCCTTTAGAGAGGGCCATTGGTGAGACTTGGTTCTCTCTATTTTAACATGGGGTAAAGAGGGGAGAAATAACAATAGATGTAACTCTATATTTTGCAAATCTTCTAAATGGATTGTGTAAAACTTAGTCTTGAAAAAACTGCTGTAAAGGTATAACAGACTATGAACTTTTGCTTCTACTGCTTGGGCTATAACTTCGAACTTTGCCCTGAGACCCCCGAATATGCCTGTGTATCAAATAGGCCTATGTATGAATATGCCTTTGTACGTATAAGCAGGTATGATGTTTCTATTTATCAATATGTAGCATCTCATGCTTATCTGTATCTATTCTCTGCACACTGACTCTTACAATAAAACATTTTTACAAAAAAAAAATAACAGTACATCAAACAGGAGCACGCTACAACAAATTACAGATGTGCAAACCAAAAGCAGTGCATGTCATTATCCACCTAGGTACTAATGACTTGGCAAATGGGGAGACAAAGGAAGTTCAGGAAGAGTTTAGGAAACTGGGAAGGGGTCTCAAGCAAGTAGCTACTTCTGTCACTTTCTCAGAAGTACTACCTGTGAGAGACAAGGGAGAGCATAGGAGTGCATGCACAAGGAACTTTAACTCATGGTTGAAGAACTGGTGCTGTGAGGAAGGGTTTGGATTCATTGGTGACTGGGACCCACCTGGAGGGATGGAGGTTTGTTCAAGCCTGATGGCCTGCATCCATCCTGGAGGAATCAAGCACTCAATGATAAGTTTAAATGCTACATTGACAAGCATTTAAACTAGCAAGGGGGTGGCAGGCCAGCAAGGACAGTACCCACTTGCTCACCCCCACAGCTAGTAGTGGAACCAGTGAATCAGAGGAGTGGCTATCTCTGCAAAGCAGTGTGCAAAAGATGGAGATTAGTGTCCAAAAGGTGGATAAGCAGAAAAGGGGCAAAATTCAGCAGAAGGGCAGACAGCAAGGAGAACCAGGGATAAATGACAACCAATGAAGGGGCTGGAGTAGAACAGTGAAGCTGTCTAGGGAGGTCAAATCATGGAAAGCCATGTTTGCAAATGCCAGGAGCCGTAGCAACAAGATGGAAGATCTGGAGGCTGTCACGGTACAGTCAGACCTGGACATTGTGGCCATCACTGAAACCTGGTGTAATGATAACCATGACTAGGAGATGGCCATACCTGGCTACAACATATTCAGAAGAGACAGAGCAGGCAGGAAGGGAGGAGGAGTGGCACTGTATGTGAAAAATGACATAAGGGCCACACAGATCCAGGAGGAACAAAATGGGGAGAGATACTGTGGGTTAAGCTGGAAAGGAAAAATGGGGCCAGCCATCGCACAGGTGTGGTCTATAGACCACCATCCCAGGAGGAAGAAACAGATAGGAGTTGATGCTAGCCATCCAAAGGATGGCAGACAAGGTGAGGTAGTACTGGTTGGAGACTTCAATATACCAGATGTGGACTGGAGCATCCCAGCAGCAGCATCAACTAGAGCAGATTTATCCTGGACTCCCTTCAGGGTGCCTTCCTCAAGCAACTGGTCATGGAACCAACTCGGCAGAAGGCAATACTGGACCTTGTGCTCACAAACAGGGACAGTGTGATGGGGGTAACAGTGGGGAGCACCTGGGTAACAGTGACCACCAGTCATTGTGGTTTGAAATCACAAAGAGCAGAACCAAACCACACAAAACACGATCCTGGATTTTAGGGGGAGACTTTGGGAAAATGGGGAGATACTTGAAAGAGGCATTATGAGAATGGGACAGGAATCAGGGTTGAGGAACAGTGGGCAGTATTTAAAATGGGGATTATAAGAACAACAGAATTATGCATTAAGCAGGTTAGCAAGAGGAAAAGGAAGAGGAGACCATTATGGTTTTCCAAAGAGGTAGCAAAGAAAGTGAAAGCCAAAAAGATTGCATTCAGGCAATACAAAAAGACACAGGCAGAAGGGGATAGGGAGAAGTACCAGGAGAAACAAAGGGAGGCAGGGAAGTCAGTAAGGGAAGCCAAAGCTCAGACAGAAGAACACATTGCAAAATCAGTGGGTAAGGGACAAAACCTTTACAGGTACATAAGTGAAAAAGAAAGCCAAAGGGAGTGGATAGTGAGACTGAAGGGGAGGATGGGAGCAGGGGAGGATGACAACAGTAAAGCTGACATATTGAACAGGTATTTGCTCAGTCTTTACTAAGGAAGAGGGGGGTAATGGGTCTGAAGGGAGTACAAGGGGTGAGAATGGTGCAGAAATGGACACAAGTCCCTTTACACGAGAAAGGGTCCTGAAGGAACTGGAAGTAATAAGAGCTGATAAAGCAATGGGCCAGATGGGGTGCACCCCAGGGTCCTTAAAGAACTAAGAGAGGTGGTGGCTGAACCTCTGGCTATCCTGTTCAGCCAATCACTGGAAACAGGGGAGGTACCCAAAGACTGGAGGACAGCAGATGTAGTCCCCTTATACAAAAGTGGGAACAAAGAGGAAGCAGGGAACTACAGACCAGTCAGCCTCACCTCGGTAGTGGGAAAGATCATGGAAGCACTACTGAAGGAGATTGGTGGAACATCTGGTTGTCAATGGACAACAGGACCCAAGGCAGCATGGTTTCACCAGGGGGAGGTCATGTCAGACCAACCTCATTGAATTTTTTGACTGGGTGACTAGGGAGGTGGATCAGGGGAGGGCAGTGGACATGGCCTATCTGGACTTCAGCAAGGCCTTTGACACTGTGCCACATAGAAGACTATTACACAAACTGGGGAATATGGGTGTGGGCAGGACAGTAGTGTGGTGGATAGGTAACTGGCTGGGTGGCAGGACACAGAGGGTGGTGGTAAATGGCTGTCACTCCACAGAGGAAGAGTGACCAGTGGGTACCACAGGGATCAGTGCTGGGACCGGTCCTATTCAACATCTTCATCAGTGACATTGCACAGGATCTAGAAGGCAGAATTTCACTGTTCGCTGATGACACAAAGCTCTGTAAAGAGTAGACACACCAGAGGGTGTAGACAGAATGAGAAGGGACCTGCAGAAACTTGAAGAATGGTCAAGAGTTTGGCAGTTGAAATTCAATGCAAAGAAGTGCAAGATAATGCATATGGGGCACAAAAACCCTGGCACAATATATCAGTTGGGGGTGAGGATATAGCATGCACCAAGCAGGAAAGGGATCTTGGGGTTGTCATCTCTGATGACCTCAAGAGGGAAACAGTGTGACAAGGCATCAGGTAAAGCAAATAGGATGCTGGGATGTATAGGCAGGGGCATCACCAGCAGGAAAAGGAGGTCATAATTCCGCCATACAAGACACTAGTGAGGCCCCACCTGGAGTACAGTGTACAGTTCTGGAGACCATACCTATGTAAGGACATAGACAGGGTAGAGAAGGTTCAGAGGAGGGCAACAAAGATGGTGCATGGGTTGCATCACAAGTCCTATGAAGACAGGTTGAAGGAACTGAACATGTACTCCTGGAGGAGAGGAGGAGAGAGGATATGATAGAGACATACAAGTATCTTACAGGGAGGAACAGGGTGCAGGAAAACACTATTTTAAGCGAAAAAGATGTTTCAGGACTAGAGGCATGGGATGAAGTTGGAGGGAGGACGATTCAGAGGAAACATGAGAAAGAATTTCTTCACAGAACGGGTGGTGGACAAGTGGAACACCCTGCCAGAGGAAGTGGTGGGGGCTGAAACAATCACGGGATTTAAGAATGCATGGGATAGACATAAAGGAATTCTAGAGGTCAGGGGTAAGGGGAAATAGACTTCTAGGAAAACAAACTGAACTTACAAGCTCAAATGGGCAGACTAGGTGGGCCATAGGCCCTTATCTGCCGACACTGTCTATGTATCTATGTAGGGTAAAACAGGACAACCATGAGCTCATGGTGGAATATAATTGAGCTTGGATCGGCTCAAGGAAGCAATCTCATTGGGGTAACAGTAGGGGGGACTCAAGATCAAACAGGTTCAGGGCATTCAGAGGAGGGGGCAGATAAGGTACGGGGTTAAGGACAGTTGCAGGTGGAAGTTGTAAAGTCACAAAGAAGGGACATAAGGGAGAAGGGTTAAGAGGCAGAGCAGATAGAGAAAGGATGAGATGACCAAAGTTTAGAGAGGTGATATGAAAAGGCAGCTTGGCCAGCAGTACATTTCCTTGGAGGCTAGAAAGGGAATGGGAAACATTGCTGCAGAGTGGGTAGGAGTTAACTGGGGGGGGGGAGGGGATAGGAGAAAGGTAAAGTTTGAAGGAAGGGAACCAAACCAACCAAACCAGAATTTGGATATGATGGAGGCACAGTGGGAAAGGCGCCTGGCAGCAAGGCAGGGGAGGGAGAGGGCGATCCTTTACTTCAGCTGTGCTGGTCACATCTGCTACATGTATGAGCCAGATTCCTCACTTCTGGATCTCATGTCTTTTCCCCTAATGTGTGCAGGTCTCCTACGATACACCATTTCCTCTGCTGTGGCCACTCTTCCTGCCAATTTACTGTCATCAACAAACCACCTGTTATTGACCTGTCACCTGTTATTGACCCCCTGCTACAGGTCATAATATGTCTGTCTGTCTATTACTCCTATCTATCTGTCTGTCTATCTATCGACAGTATATGTCTGTTTATCTGTCTACAGATTCCATCTATCTACAGACAGCATCTATCTATCTACAGACAGTATCTATCTACAGACAGTATATATCTATCAACAGTATCTATCTAGCTATCTATCTAACAGTATCTATCTACAGACAGCATCTATCCATCTATTTACAGACAGTATATATCTATTTAGCTATCTATCTACAGATACCATTTATCTATCTACAGACAGTATATATCTGTATCTTCAGACAGTATCTATCTGTCTACAGACAGTATCTATGTATCTATTTATCCATGTATATATGTATGTATCTGTCAACAGTATTTATATAGCTATCTATTGACAGTATCTATCTATCCATCTGTCTATCTACAGGCAGTATCTATCTATCTAGCTATCTATTGACAGTATCTATCTATTGACAATAGCTATCACTCTATATCTATCTGTATGTATCAATCTGTCTACAAAGTGTCTGTCTGTTTATCTATCTATCTATCTATCTATCTATCTATCTATCTATCTATCTATCTATCTATCTCTCTCTCTCTCTCTTGACAGTAGCTATCTGTCTGTCACTCCATCCATAATATAACACTAAACCCAACACCAAGGTATTCCTGTGACGTGCTGCTCACCTGTTCCCTATCAATCTATCTATCATCTATCTGTCTGTCTATTTGCAATAGCTATCGGTCTATCACTCTAGCTATCATCTATCTATCTCTCTGTTGACAAGGTATGCTGTCGCTATGGCGACAACTTTACTGTGACTGACACTACAGCAACAACAGCGCCAGGTCGCTGTAGTATGGGTGCGGGACCCCTGCATTACTTTCCTTGAAGCAACTCTGACTTGGAATTGATTAATTTAGTAGCAGGAGTGTGGGGTGGGGGGGCAGAGCCTGCTGTGGGGAGGGTTCAGGAAAGCCCCTGAAGAAAACACAGTCTGAAGTGACTCCCTTTATGCCGACTGCAAATGGAGTTGACATAAAGGAGTCTCTGTAATGCCGGTCGACAGCGAAATTGTCGACCGACTGTCATAGATCCTGTCGATAATAGCTATCTGTCAGTCTGTTTCTTCTACAGACAGTATCCTGTCTATCTATGTATCTAATCTATCTGTCTAATCTATCTATCTATTCACCCAGCGACAGTATTTATCTATTTAGCTATCTACCTACAGCATCTATCGATCGTATCTATCTATCTATCAACATTGAAAGGAGCACTAGACCAAACACTGACCTATGCTCTACTCAGACATTCTTCCCACTCTGAATAGAGCTTGAAATTAATTTTATTAAGGAAGCACAAAAACTAAATCCTGACAAGTCAAAGTTTTTGTGCCTTCAGCAGTAGTCATATTTCTACTCATTGTTACATCTAACAGACTGGATCAGGAGGAGGAGGGCAAATGACTTTTTCAGGGTCACACAGTGAGTCAGTGGCACAATAAATGTTGAACCTGGGATCTCTTATTTCATCATTTAGTATTCTCTCTACCAGACAACACTATCTACTCCTGCAAACTGACTGTGCTGTAGGCTACCTGTAAGTGTATGCCTTTGGGTCTAATCTGGTACTTGACTGAGACAAAGACTGCACTACACTGTGAAGCCCCAACAGAAACATGGAAGTTGATGTCAGATAAGGACTGCAAGGCCATCCAGTCTGCCCATTTCTTTTTCTACCTTATGAATGTGCCATCAGCCTTTGCTCTGCCAATGGTCTATCTATTCATACTCATCTGTATTGCTCCCTTATGCCTATCCCATGAATGTTTGAAGCCCTGCACTGTATTCATATCCACCACTTCCTGAGGTAGGCCAGTCCATGCATCCACCACCCTTTCTGTGAAAAAGAACTTCCTCACATTACCCCTTAATCTGCCTCCCTCTAATCTCATGCTGTGTCCTCTTGTCCTGCTATTTTTCTTCTATTGAAATGTTAGACACTTTCACCTTGTTAATGCCCTTAAGGTGTTTGAATGTTTCGATCATATCACCTCTCTCCCTTCTTTGTTCTAGGGTATACATATTGAGCTCCGTTAATCTGTCCTCATATGTTTTCTGATGCAGTCCCTGCACCATTCTGGTTGCCCTTCTCTGGACTGCCTTAATTTGGTTGATGTCCTTGTGAAGGTGTGGCCTCCAGTACTGCATGCAGTACTCCAGATGTGGCTTAACCAGTGTCTTGTAAAGAGGGATTATTACCTCCCTGTTCCAACTTGTGATACCCCTACTAATACACCCCCCAGCCTTACCTACTGCTTTAGTGGTCTGCTTGGATGATTTCAGGTCATCTGTGATGATGATGCCCAAGTCTCTTTCTTCCCTTGTGACTGCCAGCAACTCCCCTCCCAGCCTATAGGTGGTTTCAGGGTTTTTCTTCCCTATGCGCATGATCTTGCACTTCTTTGCATTAAACCCCAGTTGCCACTCTTCCAAATATTTTGCTAGTTTATCACGATCTCTTCTCATTCTGCCCACCCCATCTGGATCATCTACTCTGTTGCAGATCTTGGTGTCATCTGCAAACAGACAAACCTTACCATCCAGTCCATCTGCAATGCCACTGATGAAGATATTGAAGAGGACTGGCTCCAGAACTGATCCTTGAGGTACCCTACTTGTGACTTGCATCTCTTCTGACTGTATACCTTTTACCATCACTCTGTTTTCTGCCTGTCAACCAGTTTGCCACCCAGTTGACCAACTTCTGACCCACCCTGAGCCCACCCAGCTTATTAATCAATCTTCTGTGTGGAACAGTATCAAAAGCTTTGCTGAAGTCAAGGTAGGCGACATCAACTGCTCCCCCTTGGTCCACCACTCTGGTTACCCAGTCAAAGAAATCTATGAGATTAGTTTGACAGGACCTTCTTTTTCTAAGCCCATGCTGTCTTGGATTCTGTGCTCCTATGGATTCCAGGTGTTGCACTGTCCTTTCCTTAAGGAGTACCTCCATAATCTTGCCCACTACTGAGGTAAGACTGACTGGTCTGTAGTTCCCCACCTCCTCCCTGCTACCACTCTGAATGGGATCACATGAGCCCTTCTCCAGCCTTCTAGGACCTCTCCTGCCCTCAGAGATTAACTAAACAGTTCTGATAATGACTTTGCTAGTTCCACCCTTAGCTTCTTTAGTACCCTGTAATGTATGCCATCCGGTCCCATTGCCTTGTCCACCCTGAGCTTATCAAGCTCTTGTAGGACCCTTTCTTTTGTGAAGGGACTAGTGCACACCTCCCTCCCTTCTGTGTCCATGGTGCTGAGCTGTGAGCCCTGCCATACTTTCTCTTCAGTAAATACTGAGCAGAAGTATCTATTTAGGATAGATGCTTTTACATGGTTCTCCTCCTCACATGCCCCCTTATCTCCTTTGATCTTAGCAATACCCCCTCTGGACTTTCTCCTGTCACTAATGTATCTATAGAAAGTCTTGTCACCTTCTTTTACTGTTTGTGCTAGTATTTCCTCGGTTTGGGCCTTTGCCTAACTTGCTGCCTTCCCTGCTTCCCTTAGGAAAGTTTGGTATGCCTCCCTATCTTCATCCCGCTGTGTTCCCTTATATTTCCTGAAGGCCAGCCTTTTGGCTCTGACCTTTTCTGCTACTGTTTTTGAGAACCAAAGTGGTTTCCTTCTTCTTTTGCACTTCCTTTTCTCTCTAACACAATGGGATGTTGCTTCAAGTATTGCATCCTTAATGCTTGCCCACTTTGCCTGTACACCCTCATTTTGCCTTTCTCAGCCTCTACTGGGTTAGAAGTACAAGGTTATTAATAAGAAATGTCTGTTCTCATGAAACCTTGTCAGCCTGACTTGTGCAAGGACTTGCACACCCATGATGCATTACACTGAGATTGGGGGTTAAGACTGTGTGCATGTGGTTTGGACAGATGCACACAAATCAGGCAATTTAGATATATACAGCCAGCTCAGTGGTGTGGAGTGCTGATGTGCTAGTGCCTTACCTTCTGCTACACCGCTGAGGTATAGATGCAATATATTATTATATATACCATACATTATAGGGGTGCAGTTGCACTCCTATAGTTAGGGTTCATTCTTTACCTCTATGTTAAACTCAAAATTTTGTACTTTAATAACTTTACAACCATTCAAGCAATTCGCATGAAATTTTGCGTGCTCCATCAGGGACCAAAGGTCTATTGATGTGGCAAGTTTTATTTCAGTTGGATGTGTGGGCGAAGAGAAACAGAGTGTCAAAAAATGTGTAAATTATCATTTTTGGTCAAATTCTTTGTCACACCGCTGTGCAAAAATGGTGTGGAGTTTTGGTCTGAAAATTTCAGGTTAAAAAAGATCTTCATCACGAATGTGCCTTTTTAAGATTTGGTGACAAAAAAAAATTAATCCATTCAAAAGTTATTCAATTTTAAAGTTTCCCATTATTTTCAATGGGAAAAGTTAGATGTTCACCTCGAAAAAGGATTCTGTGTTGCAAATGAGCAATCCTTTGTCATAAATGAGAAATCCATTGTCACAATGGGGAATCTTTTTTTGTGCTTTTTGCACTTTAATAACTTTGCAACCATTCAACCAATGTGCATGTTTTTTCGCAAACACCATCGGGAACCAAAGATCTCTGGATGTGCCAAGTTTCATTCCAGTCAGATGTGTGGGTGCGGAGATACGGTGTGTTATTACCGGGGCACAGTTGTGCCTCTATAGTTAGGGTTTATTCTTCACATCTATGTTAAACTCAAAATTTGGCACTTTAATAACTTTGCAACCATTGAAGCGATTCGCATGAAGTTTTGCATGTACCATCAGGGATCAAAGATCTTTTGATGTGGCAAGTTTTGTTTCAGCTGGATGTGTGAATGCGGAGATACAGAGTATGAAACAACATGTTACAGACCCGGCAGAGCAGCGGTAAGGTGTCCGTGTGTGATGCCAACATCACAGGTTTGGGAACGGACCTGGGATTTGGAGGGCCGGCCGGGCGGAGAAGGATTGAGCACCTGAGCAGCAGCTCTCCTTCTCTTGGGGGAGATGAGTTTTCGACATGTAGTCCCCCCTGGCGGAGGCCAGGGGACCCACAATGATTGGTGCCAGATGAGGTTGGAGTTGGGCCTGATGCCAGCCGCCATTGCACATCTGTCTCCTGGGGAACACAGCATATCACAAAATTCGGCCCCTGCGCCTGATGCCCTGCCCAGTTGCTGTTCCCACTGCCATGAGTGTCCAATGGAGAGGGTCTTGCTCCCATGGCCCCACCCAGAGGGGGTAAGCCAGGGCATGATACCAATGATGGTTGAGAAGGGGCATCTGTCTGGAGGCCCCACCCGGGGGCATAAGCCTGGGCATGGTGGGGGCAGCATGCTTGGCAGGGCCTGAGCCTCAGCCCAGAATTGGAGAAGGGAAGGCCAAGCCCCCCTCCCAGAAAACATGTAAATGACCATTTTTGGTCAAATTCTTAGTCACGCCACTGCACAAAAACAGTGTGGAGTTTTGGTCTGAAATTTTTAGGGTAGAAATGTCTTGGGTCACAAATGTGCCTTTTGAAGATTTGATGAAAAATATTAATCTGATCAAAAGTTATTACATTTTAAAGCTTCTCATTATTTTCAATGGGAAAGTTAGATGTTCACCTCGAAAAAGGATTATGTGTCAAATGCACAATCCTTTGTCACAGATAAGTAATCCTCTGTAGCTTCCTGAATTAGTGGCCTTGATGGAGGAGGAACATCTGGATATCGTGGCAGTCACAGAAACATGGTACACACAAAACCATGACTGGGACGTAAACATACCAGGATACACTATCTACAGGAGGGACAGGGAGGGTAAAAGAGGAGGAGGAGTAGTTCTTTACATAAAGGAAGGAATAAAAGCAACAGAACAAAAGGGTAAACAGGGAGGAGAAGAAGCACTGTGGGTAAATTTGGAGACAGGCAATGGCACCACAATCCGCTGAGGGTTGTATACAGAACCCCTTCTCAGGGGAGGAAATGGACAAGGAAATGATAGAAAGTATACTTAGAATGGCAGAAAAGGGAGATACTGCTGATGGGTGATCTGAATATGCCAGATGTTAACTGGAGTGCAGTTGCAGCTGCCACTTGATGCAGTTATTCTAGATGCCCTACAGGGGCATGCCTTGAGACAACTAGTACTGGAGCCCACTCAAGAGGGAGCAATATTAGACTTGATACTCTCAAATGGAGATGGAGAGAGGATCACAGATGTAAGTGGGTAGCCATCTGGGAACCAGCGACCATCGAACAGTATGGTTCACAATAAACAAGTAATAGAGTCAAGCCATACAAAGACAAAAGTACTGGACTTTAGGAGGCTGACTTTGCATAATGGGTGAGTGTCTAAGGAATGCACTAGCAAATGGGCAGGAAGGAGGGTGGAAGAACAATGGGAATAATAAAACTGCCATCACAGAGGTAACAAGCCTTTGTGTGAAGCAAATAAACAAAACAAGATGATGTAAGAAACCACTATGGTTCTCAAAGGAAGTAGCAGTGAAGGTTCAAGAGAAAAGAAAGCATTCAGGAAGCACAAGGAATCACAGAAGGAGCAGGACAGAGAACTGTATCAGTTAAAGCAAAAGGAGGCTGGAAGGCAGTCAGAACAGCAAAAAGCCCAAACTGAGGAAAAGATAGCCAACTCCAGTTAAGAAGGGGGATAAAACCTTTATAGGTACATCAGGGAGCGAAGGAAGACCAAGGGAGGGATAGTGAGGCTTAATAAAGGGAGGGAGGGTGGGCAGAGGGAGACTGTGAAAAGGCAGAGATACTAAACAAATATTTTGCTCAGTATTTACGAAGGAAGAGGGGAGATACATAAAACAAACAGTAGTAACACTCTGGATACAGAAGTTGATACGGCCATTTACAGAAGAAAGGGTTCTGAAAGAACTCTTAAAACTGAAGGTGGACAAAGCAAGGGGCCTGATGGGATTCATCCCAGAATTCTAAAAGAACTAAAGGGTAGAACTAGTGACACCACTGACTACCCTTTTAACAAATCATGGGAGGATGGGTGGTACCCGAGGACTGGAGGAGGGCAGATGTGATTCCCTTCACAAAGTGGGAGCAAGGCAGAAGCAGGAAACTATAGACCTGTTAGTTTAACCTCAGTGATAGGGAAAATGATGGAATCACTTCTAAAGGAAAGAATTGTCAGTATCTAGAGGCCAGAGGGCACAGGACCCTAGGCAGCATGGATTCACAGTGGAAGGTCATGCCAGACAGATCTGATAGATTTCTTTGACTGGGTGACCAAAGTAGTAGATCAGGAGGGCTGTGGACATGGCCTACCTAGACTTTAGCAAGGCATTTGACACAGTCCCACACAAAAGATTAATATCAAGTTAGCCAGCCTGGGAGTGGGTCCCAAGATGACAGCCTGGGTAAAAATTGGCTGGAGAATAGGACACAGAGAGTTATAGTAAATGGAGTCCCTCCAGAAGAAAGGAGGGTTACTAGTGGGGTACACTTGAGGTTTCAGTATTAGGACCGGTCCTCTTCAATGTCTTTATAAGCGACATTGCAGAAGGACTGAAAGGAAAAGTATGTCTCTTTGCAGATGACACTAAGATCTGCAACAGAGTTGATGCACAGGGTGGGGTGGAAAGGATGAGAAGGGACTTGGCAAGGTTAGAGGAATGGTCAAATGTATGGCAGCTTAGATTCAATGCTAAGAAGTGCAAGGTAATGCACCTGGGAAACAAAAACCCAGGGGAAGAGTACACAATGGGGGGTGAGATACTAACAACAACAAGAATGGAAAGGGACCTGGGGGTAGTCATATCAGATGACCTAAAGATGGGCAAGCAATGTGAGAGGGCAGCAAGGAGGGCTGGGGGGATACTGGGATGCTAGGGAGAGGCATCACCAGTAGAAAACAGGAAGTTATTATCCCTCTGTACAGACAGCTGGTGAGACCCCATCTGGAGTACTGTGTGCAGTTCTGGAGACCCAATCTCCGCAAAGATATAGACAGGATGGAAGCTGTCCAGAGGGGCAACTAAAATGGTGCAGGGTCTGCACGGAAGTCATATGAGAGAGATTTAAGGGCTAATATGTATAGCCTCGAGGAAAGGAGGAGAGGGGGACATGATAGAAACTTTCAAGTACCTCAAGGGAATCAACAAAGTCCAAGAGGGTAGCATATTTCAAAAAAGAGGTGTGCAGAACAAAGAGCACAATTTGAAGATAGAGGGAGGCTCAGAGGTAATTAAGAGTATTTTTCACAGAGGGTTGTGGATGCATGGAGCGGCCTTCGGAGGAGGTTGTGGAGTCAAAATCAGTGGGGGAATTCAAGCATGCATGGGATAGTCATAAGGCAATTCTGTGGGGTGGGGATAGGAAGAAGTAGGCTGCTGGTTAACTAGGATCTGCAGCTTATCCAGTAGGTAGGGAAATGGGCAGACTGGGTGGGCCAAGCGGTCCTTATCTGCCGTCAAATTCTATGTTTCTATGTTTCTATGTTTGTTGCAAATGGGCAACCTATTTTTGTGCTTTTGCACTTTAATAACTTTGCAACTGTTCAACTGATTTGCATGAAAGTTTGCATGCTCCTCTGGGACCAAGTCTCATTCCAGACAATGTGTGGGTGCGGTAGATATGGAGTGTTATTATAGGGGCACAGTCTGCTCATTCTTCACTTCCATGCTCAACTCAAAATGTGGCACTTTGCTAACTTTGCAACCATTAAAGCGATTTGCATGAACTTTTGCATGCACCATCAGAGACCAAGGATCTCTTGACGTGAAAAGTTTTGTTTCAGTTGGATGTGTGGGTGCGGAGATACAGAATGTCAAAAAATGTGTAAATTACTGTTTTTGGTCAAATTCTTTGTCATGCCACTGCACAAAGATGGTGTGGAGTTTTGGTCCAAAATATTCAGGGTGGAAAGGTCTTGGGCCTCAGATGCGCCTTTTGAAGATTTGGTGAACAAATATTAGTCCTTTCAAAAGTTATTACATTTTAAAATGTTCTATTATTTTCAATGGGAAAAGTTAGATGTTCACCTCAAAAAAGGATTCTGTGTTGCAAATGAGCAATCCTTTGTTGCAAATGGGGAATCTCATTCTGTGCTGCCACCATTTTGTTTTTTCTTATCAAGGCAAATAAATTCAAAAAATGAAAAAAATTATGTTTTGTGAAGTAACCAACACATGTGTTCTGCTAATCAGGACCTGTTTCAACCGATTCTGGTGCTAGTGGTTTGAAAAATGACTTATAAATGTGTTTTTTCAACATGTTGAAATCCTGATCCATGTCTTTTTTTCAGAATCAAGAATCCTTTTTCGCTAATTGTGAAAAAGGAAGCATGAAAAAGGATCCTATTTTGCAATTTGCAGAAAAATAAATTCCTTTTTTTGCAAATTTCGAAAAAAGAAAAAGAACACCGACCAGGATTTCAAAATGTTTGAACTGAACAATCTGGTTAAAAAAAAGCCCCAGATTAGCAGAACACATGTGCTGCTTCCCCTTACCCCTTCACCATGGTGGTGCAGTCCCTCCCCCCGGGTTGCTGTCCGCATATTACGTACATAATTACCTGGTAGTCTAGTAGTCACTCCCCCCCTCCCTCAATGTCCAATCTCCCATCGCCATCTACATATAAAGAAAATATTTTCCCTGGTAGTCTAGTGGTCCCTCCCCCGATGTCTCATTGCTGTCCTCGTATAAAAAAATATAAAAAATATATTTTCCTTCATGGTCCCTTCCCCTTCCCCCAATGTCCTATTACTGTCCCCATATAAAGACAATATTTTCCTTGGTACTCCAGTGGTCCCTCTCCCCTGCCCCATTCTCCGATCACCATCCCAGTATTACATATATGATTCCCTGGCAGTCTAGTGGTCCCTCCCCTCTCCCCTAATGTGTGAGCACTGTACATAGAAAATATTTTCCCTGGTAGTCCAGTGGTACCTCCCCCCTGCCCCGTTCTCTCATCGCCATCCCTGTATAAAGAAAACATTTTCCATGGTAGTCTAGTGGTCCCTCCTCCCTCCCTTGATATCTGATTGCTGTCCCCATATAAAGAAAATATTTTCCCTGGTAGTCCAGTGATCCCTCCCCCATTCTCTGGTTGCTGTCCCCATGTTTCCTTTATATGTCCCTGGTGTCTAGTGGCACCCCCCCCAATCGCTGAAATAAAGAACCATCCCTTGATGTGTTTTTGTTTAACCCTGCAAAAAAAAAAAAAAGGCCCCGTGACAATCAGCCCTCCATATCCACCTCCCACTCAGCAGGCACCACTCCACACCCTCTGGTACACCCCCATACACCCTCACTCACCTGAACAGGTCCCAGGTTCAAAGTCTACTTTCCGATCTAAGACATGTCTTGCTGCTGGAACCGGTGACTACAATATGAGAAACTGAGGCAAAGGTGATTCAATGTATTTCAATGGGGTTTTCAACTTTGATGCACAACTCAGCCATGTTTGGACATTCTCATACCAAAGTTTCAGCATGGCCTTTTAGGGACTCTGCCTTATGAAAAATATCACTGACATTACGCAACTTCCGCCCGAAAGGTGATTTTGCGGTTGCTTGGCGAAATCACCTTTCAGGCATTATTTAAAACTTTTCACTGCCTTTGTTCATGAGGTGGGGTCATAAAAAGGGTACGTTAAAAATCTGGGATCAAAATATGCAAAAATGGCAAAGCTATGTGCATTCATTTAAATTTAACTACACTCCCTCATAACTTTAATAATTTTGAACATTTTCACTTCAAATTTTTATCATAGCCATTTTTTTACTTCACCTCATGAATGTGACAGCTGTCATTTTTCAAATCCTGGCCAAAAGGTCTTTTCTTTACTGTGGCATGGAATGATATCGTGGTGGCATGGAATGATGTTTCAGTGCGGATTTGAAAATTCTCCGTTCAGCATTCATGAGGTGGCTATACTGCTCTACTGACAATTTGGTTGCTGTTTTGGCTGCAGTGCTACAGTGCTTCCATGGCAACATGCATGTATGCATCTATGGAGGAATAGGAGCACAAATAAAGATATGATTAGGGACTGATGGGACAGGGAATAAGGATATGATTACACTATCTCAAAAATGATGCATGGATGGCAGCGCAAGGCCCAGAGGGCCCTGCAATCCCACAGGCATATAAAAATATGATTATACTATCTCAAAAAGTAAGAAACTTAGTTGCAGAAAACTTTGGCAATGCACTAGTTAGGGTTCTAGTGACAAAAGTAGGGAAATGTGGCATTAGGGTTTCCAACTAACATTGTTAGAACCACTCACCTAGACTTTGCTATATAATAGATGTTTTTTTTTACTTTTCAACAAGAGTAGCAAACTATGTGTGGCTCAATGCTGATACAATACAAGGTAAATATTTTAGTATTACATTTCCAAATAGACACAGTTTTAACACCATAAACAATAATACTACTTCTACAGTACCAAAAAGGAAAGAGACCTATCAAATATGTATGTTTGGACTTTCCAAACAAGCAAATGAAACAAATTACAAACTGAAAGGCACAATTGTTAATCTTTTTGAGAATATACTTCAGATACCACTTGGAGGAAAGGAAAACAGTAGTGGAATGAACAGGAGAGGGGTCCCAAGTGAATTTATTAATTAAAAGAAAGACCATGTTTGACAAAATATTACAAAGAACAGGGCAATTAGATATTTTAGGTTTACATGTTGTCGAGGCAAGGGTATTGAACACTGACAGACTGACCATTAATCAGAATGCCAGTAAGTACCACTTGTTAGCAGGATATTATTGACTGACAAATTGTAACTTGAGCATCTCTTTAGGAACTAATACCAATACTACAAGTGAGGTTAACTGCCCAGATCCCTAGCTGTTTGACGGTACATACCTAACTGTTTGATGGTACATACCTAGTAGCCGATTGCCAACTCTGCCCTATCTGCATACTCCTGCTGAAGATATTGAGTATAGAAGTGTCAGGTAGCCTACAGGAACTCCAGCTATCTCACTTAGGTGATTACAAGATTAGCAAACCTAGGTATCTTTAAGGTTGCCCCACCTAACTAGAGGTCCCCCTTCCCATAATCATGACTCTAAAACAGGGTATACCTTGCCATTATCTGCCCAACAGAGGACTGCTCCTGGCCATCGTATACATCCTATCCCTCCTCTGGGTGGATGGGCTCACCTGCACAGGTGACCCAGACTCTGAAGGATCCCAAAAGCCTGATACTCTTCCATACTCCTATTACTTACTCCCCTCCCAGGTTAGATTCCAGTCCCTCTTGATAGCCCACAAATTTACCAAGAAAGGCATTTGGTATGCCACCATCTTCCATGCAAAAAGGACTCTCAGAAGAGACCTAATCGCAACCCCCAGCCCTACGTCACTTTGCCTCCTCACCGCCCTCCTGCTCCTGGCTGGAGACATACAACCTAACCCAGGTCCTCCTCCCAACAAAATTTTGTTATCCTCACCGCAGGACCCCCACTGGGTGTCCTTGAAGGGTAAGCGGTTTGCGCACATGAACATTTGTAGCCTGTGGCCCAAGATGCAAGAAGTGCAAGCATGGTTGGACCTGTACCAACCAGACATGCTGAATGTTTCGGAGACATGGCTCAAACTACACATACTCTCACACGAGGTTGACACCCTTGGGTATCACTCCTACCAAAGAGACAGGACCAACAAAAGAGGGGGTGGGGTCCTAATCTAGGTAAAAGATATCCTAAACTCAGTACAGGTTAACCTACAGAACAATGACCGCACTGACAGCGAAGCAATTTTCATTCACATCACCCTTGGGCACTGCAAGCATCTCACCATTGGCTGCATCTACAATCCCCCTAAGAATGTTCTCCAATCCTTGGAGGCAGTCTTAAAGGACATAGCCAAGGAGGTATCCTCAGAACTCCTCATCCTGGGAGACTTCAACTTGAACTGGGCCCAGGACGCAAACCTGTCTCTAAAAGGACTGCTCCAAGAAACAAACCTCATTCAGGTCATCTCCAAACCCACAAGACTGAACCATAAAACTGGTAATCACGCCACCCTTGACTGGGCTATGGTGACCAACCCCTGCAACATACTGACTGCTGGTACCATGGCTGATGCCCTGAGTGACCACTCCCCCATATTCTGCATCTGGAAGAATAAAGCACCCAGGGTTCCACTGTGAATCCTGTCTGCATGGGACTACTCACACTTCTCACCTGAACTATTCACCGACCACCTCAGCAGACTAGATTGGAGTTCAATCAAACTCCTCCCCAATCTGGACGAGGCAGCTGCCTCCTTCCAGAGATCAGTCATCACGGCAACAAACCTCTTCACACCTATGAAAAAGCTCCGTGCTAAGGGCAGCTGCTACAAATAGATAGCTCCTCCACTAAAGGCCCTGATGACAAATCGCAACAAGGCTTGGAAAAAGTTCAAGCACTCCTCCCTACCAGTTGACCTCGTGAATTAGAAAATCCTCAGAAATAAGTGTAAACTGGCTATAAAAACCACCAAAAGGGAGTATGTCAGACGTCTCCAGAAAACAAACCTAGGAAACCCTAGACTTTTCTAGGCTCACATTAATGAGCTGTTAAAAGGGAAAGACAGGTCCGAACCTGGTCCCATTGAAGTCAACAGACAACTGTTAAGACAAGCTCCAAACTGCCACTTCACTCAACCACCACTTCACCAACCTTGATGTGTACAAGGCTGGTCTACCACCCCTCAACACTGACCCCGATACGCGGGCACTCTCTAACCTAGGATGCCCATCCTTTCACCTTAGGCTGGTCAAGCCAAAAGAGGTTCTCCCTCTACTTAAGACCTTAAAATCCTCAGGCTCCGGGGGTCCAGATGGGATTCACCCCAGGCTGCTGAAGGATGGTGCCACTGCCCTGACCAGACTCCTGTCTTGGCTCATTAACCACTCCTTGATGGAGGGTGCAGTCCCTGAACAGAGAAAGCAGGCCCATGTGGTCCCCATCCACAAGGGAGGCCGCCGGGAGTCCATTGGCAATTATAGACCAATCTCCCTCCTCAGCATCTTATCAAAACTCCAGGAAAGGTTGATCTAAGGACAACTCCAAGACTACCTGGAGGTTCACCAACTTCTGGCACCCTCCCAGCATGGCTTCAGGACCAGGCACGGGACTGATACTGCCCTTACCAAATTCTCTACGGAAGTACTCAGAGGCCTGGACAAGGGGTCCCCTACTGGAGCGATCTTCATAGACCTGTCCAAGGCCTTCAACCTGGTCAATCACAACCTGCTCCTAGCCAAGCTGGGCAACATAGGCCTCGACTGCCATGCTCTAAGGTGGTTTGAAAGCTACCTAACTGGTCGCACACAGAGGGTAAAATGGAAGGATGCCATTTCTGACTCACTTCCACTAAAAGAGGGGGTGCCTCAAGGATTGATACTTGGCCCACTCCTCTTCTCCCTGTTCACTACCAATCTAAGTGACCACTGTGGTGGTAGCGCTGTCGTCCAGTACGCGGATGATGTTGTCATCTATCATTCCACTGACAACCTGGCAGACCTCAGTTCCTTACTCCAAGATGACCTACAATCCCTTGAGAACTGGCTCATTGAGAAAAGAATGGTCCTCAACACGAACAAAACCAAGCCCATGTTGTTTGGTCCCTGACCCCTCGGTCAAGACAGAAAACAACTCCTACATTTCACCTCTGCGGCCGGCACCTGCATAGAAGTAGCGCCCTCCCTAAAATACCTCAGCCTCACCTTGGACCAGGGTCTCTTCCTTAAGAACCATGTGGGCCAAGTCACCAAAACTATACATGGGAAACTAGGTACCCTCTACCGATTAAAAGACCAGCTGGTACCAGAAGCCAGGGTTGCCATCGCCACCAGTGTCCTCCTCCCAACACTCACATACACCACCACAGTCATATATGGGATGGCAAAGACCAAGAAGAACAGACTCCAAGTGCTGTACAACAAGGTGGAGCACTTTGCCTCCCTGGCAAACCCAAGAAATCATCATTGCAATACCCAATCACTACTCAACTGGCCATCACTGGACGCCCACCTCCAGTACCCTTTGCTATGCCTAGCCTACAAGCTAATCAGCCTTGTTCCTCCCCCAGTCTCTCTCTGGACTCATGGCCTTAAAGCCCAGTCCCCAGTCCCTCCACTCTGAAGGATGAACTCTCCTACAAGTCCCCAGGGTAAGAACCAATGCGAGTGGCAAGTCACTCGCCCACACTGCTCCCACCCTATGGAACACACTCCCTCCCAGTGTGCAGGAAGCACCCTCCATTAAAAGTTTCTGCACTAGGCTCAAGGTCCACATGGTCATAGCCAGCACCTGCCACTGCATTGACCCCTGAGGCCAGTCCTCAGATTTTAAGGTTTCCCCAGACCACTCCTGACTCTGGTTGGTCCAGTACTATATATCAACTTTGCAGCTCCCCCTATTTACTTTTCATGTATCATGATTGTATGCTACTGGTAAAACATGTAACTTGTGCTCACTGCTTCACTATGCTGAACCATACCATATCTTGCCTGTAACTCATGTAAATCATGCTCACCATTTCACTTTCTGTTCCATGAAAATCCCGGGTCGCCCCTGAAAAAAGGACCTCCAGGGCCCAGTGGGCTCACTCGGTCACCAAAATTTAATAAATAAATAAATAAATAAATAAATAAATAAATAATCTCCTGGAATATAACTGGGTAGACCAACAAACTTGCTGATCATGATTGGTTCACTTTTATTAAAAAAAACATGACATAATTGTCATACATGAGACATGGTGTGAAAACAAGGAAGACTTGCTTATAAATGGTTGAGTGTCATCACTCAACAGGTATTAAATTTCAGAAATCTGGGACATGCTCAGGGGACATGGCCACCCTTGTTAAAACTGTGGCTTGTTTACCAAGCTGAATCTTATAAGCACTGAAATTAACCTTATATGTACATTGGTTGAGAATAGTACATGTAAGTTTTTGGTTATTAATTGCTATATTCCTCCTGTAAATTCTCTATTCTATAATGCCACTAGTTGGGAAAGTTTGGATATATGTCTCAAAGAGATGTCCAGGAGATTTGAGGATGTGAATTGTTTATTAGTAGGGGATTTTAATGTAAGAATAAAAAATTATGATGGCTATATTGAGAATTCTTTTTTTGCTTACAATAATATGGCTGGTACTATGTTAGCTAGAAATTCTAAAGATACAAGGTAAATGTAGAGGAAAAAAAACTAATTAACCTAATAAAAGAGTATAATTTCAACCCATTAAATGGGAGATTGAAGGGAGATACTGAAGGAGAGTGGACATATCTTTCCACTGGGGGGGCATCAGTAGTTGACTATGCCCTACGGAATGGTTTTGATTTAATATGGGAGAAGCTAGAGGTAGTAGAATGCACAGAAAGTGATTATTTACCTTTGGTCCTGTCATATACAATGAATGACTCTAATTTGTATAGGAGGAATAGTTCACATATCTTTTTTATAGAGATAAGAGCTAACAAAAAGATAATATGGAAAACTGGTTTTGAACCAATTATATGAAATATAGTAAAGTAATCATTTTTGACTAGAGACATATTTAGCCTATATGCCCTACCCTTAGAACAATTCAAAGTACAATTATCTAAATTAATGGATACTATCAGGACAGATATTGAGCTTTCAGCAACCCTCCCATCCAAACATAATTTCTGTCAAGGTGGGTGGTATGACAATGAGTGTAAATTATTAAAAAGGAAAATAAGAAAGATTTATAGGAGATACAAGGTCAGAAAACTACCAACCACAGTGACTAAACTAAGTAAGACCAGAAAAGAATATAAAACTACAATTGCCAAGAAAAAGGTTAATTATTATAAAAACAGTGGCTTGTGACAAAAAGGAAGTAACAATATAAAACTGGTCATTGATACATTTATATCTGAGGAAAGATGGCTTTCTTATTTTCAGAATATATTTTGGGATCCTGAGTTACATCACTCAGTACAACCCTACGTACCCAGATATGGAGAATTTATAATAATAAAACAAGAAGAATACTGTGGTCAATCAATGCACACAAAAAAATGCAAAACACTGGGTCCAGACGGGATTCCGACTGAGGTTTGTCGATGTAATACTACGTTATGGGCTAAAATATTCACACTATATTTTAATAAATGTATAAGGGAGCACTTTCCCTGAAACATGGAGGGGAGCATACATAGTTCCCATCCATAAAAAGGGTAGTACAGCTGATCCCTTAATGTACAGGCCCATCAGTCTTTTAGATACCAGTTTGAAAATATTCTCCAGAATTATACTAGAAAGACTCTTGATAGAAATAGAATTAATGGGTGGTAAATCCCCACTACAAACGGGTTTCCAAAAAAAAACTACTCCACTCTTGATGCTAATTTTGTGCTGTGGCATCTTATAGAGAAATATATATTTTTGCGTAAGCAGAAGTTATATTCTGTATTTATAGATCATTTGGCTGCTTTCAACATCATATCCAGGAGTGTATTATGGCAGACACTAGTACATAGGGGTATAAATAAAAGTCTGATAAACATTATGCATAGCCTTTATTCCCAGACTTGGGCTAAAGATAGATTAGGTAAGCAGGGTGTATTATCTGCCCCATTTAGAATTAACAAAGGAGTCAGACATAGCTGTGTCTTAGCCCTGACCTTGTTCTTAGTGTATGTTAATATTTTCTTATGTGATCTGCAGGCTACCCTTTCTGACTAACCAAAAATAAATGACATCTCTTGCCCGGCTCTGGCATATGCAATTTTGTTTTATTCTCACTTATCAAGAGTGGTTTAAAAAAAAAAATAGATGTATTGTTTGCAAGATCACAAGAAATACACCTTAAACTCACAGAAAATGAAAATTACAATTGTTGTCTCATCTACTAAGAATAATGGAACATGACTTCTGGATAGTCAAAAACAGAAGTTGTCCCTAAGTATACATATCTTGGGCTGTTAAAAATAATTGTGCTTGGACAGACCACTGGGAAAGCACTAAGGAAAAATTAAATAAAACGGCTAAGGGGTTTAGATAAATGTAATAACAGGTATGGAGGCCAACCCATAAGACCGCTGATAAGTGCAATTAAAGCAAAATATCAAGCACAACTCTTGTATGGTATAGAAGTTTAGTAATCTACAAATATTGAAAAAGTAGCTGTCCCTATGCCCAAATTGTTAAGAAAAACTCTTGGAGAGGGACCCTCATGCCCTGCTGCGTACATTAGAGCAGAGTTAGGTATTAATGATATAATGGCACTAATATGTACCAGAAAGATTTGTTTCTGGTTAAGGGCTATTAAATTACCAAACAACCATCTGACACTAAAGTGCCTTAAAGAAAAAAGAAAATGGTATCAACTGGGTTATTGTAATAAAAAATGTTGGTATTCAGGACTTTTAAATCTTCCATAGGAATACAAATTGCTAAACTTAAAAAAAGAGTTGAAAACGGAGTATCTATCAGTTTTAAATATAAAAAAATATATATAAATAAAATAATTATGAACTACTGGAACCAGAAAGATCTTTAAACTATTAGTAAATCCAATTTTTCTAGATAGCATGCTAAACATAATATTTATTTCGGTTATAAACCATACTCAGACATATTAACGGAACCTGACCTTTGCAGATTGTTTGTAAGATTCAAGTTTGAAAGATTCCAAAATAATATACTCAATGTAAGATATAATAATTTGCCCAAAGAACAGGAGAACTGTAATTGTGCAGTGGGAGAAACTGAAGACTTAAATCATGTCCTTTGGAAATGCTCTTGGTTTACCATGGAGAGGACATATAGGCTAAATATATCCTTAGAGCCCAAATATACAGTAGGTCAGGAGATCCTGACCACTGTTTTAATACACACTGCGGATGATTGGACAGTAACTAGAATTGTATTTTAAAGCTATTGACAGGAAAAAGAAGAAAATAATGGCAGTGGAAATTTCAATATGAAGGTTATGATACGTCAGGGAAGGAGTTTATTTGTGGTCTTACATTTTTGATAGTACTAAAGCAAATACTGACTAATATAATACTTGTGTATTGGTATGTATTTATTTATTGCCTTACTTGCTGTGTCTGTATTATTGTACCCTTGTATGATTGTTTTTATTCTGTATGTTTATATTGGTTGTAAAAATGTGCATGGTTTTATAGCTCAGCAATAAAAGATTTTGCTTGATTGACTAGTTTCCAACCCTAACATCCCACCCCACTCTGCATGCAGCAACAGGCATGGGGGGTGCGCCTTGGGGTTGTTAACTCTACGCTTACCCCATTCTCATACAATATACCAACCTCAGCTTACTTACTCATGAAATGGGGTGAGCATTAGTGTTGACAACCCCAAGGCACCCCCCCCCCGCACCTGTTGCTGCCTGCAGGGTGGGGGTGGAAACCCTAACAGCACATTTCCCTGCTTTTGTCGCTGGAACCCTAACTAGTGCATTAACTAAGTTTTTTTGCAACTAATATAAACACATATACAGACAGACAGACAGACAGTCAGGGAAGATGTCTTTCTAACTTTAAGATAATTATATCATTTCTTATTTCTAACTTCAGTGCTATAATATCAATTGCCTGGCATATGCACATGCAAAGTACTGTACCCACATTCTTTCCAAGAGTCCTCCTCTGCTCAAATGGCAACTACTGCTGATAATGTACAGACACAGTAGACAAGAGCAGAAATGGATGTCAGATCCAGCAGTGTTTTCCACTGCAGAGTCCCCTAATTAGGGAGGATTGGCCCACGGTTAGCCTGGTGTCCTTACTCTTTTTTCATAAGAGTAGTCTCAGCAACAGAAACAGCGGACAGAACTGGGTTACCTATGTAGAGATATGTGTGTGTGTTTTCTTTCATATCCTGAAGAATGTCAAAATGTAGAAATATGTAGACATCACTGGGAACAGATAATTACTTCTTCGGACCTGGAACATGTCAAATGATAGCAGAAATAGCTCCTCTACTTTAAAAACCAGTCTGATCATTGTGGAAGTACTGTTGAAAATGTGCCCTTCGAATTTCTTTTTGACTTTTTATCCTCCAGGAGGCAGAAGAGAATATAACACAATGAAAAGAAAGCAGGGTGAGCATACAGGATGAAGTCCGCCCACCACCCACATCCCAGTGGCTTGCCCCCGACTCCCCCAAGAGCCACTCCCATGCTAGGAATGTAGTGGCTCTACAATGGTGGAAAGCTGGTGGAGCACCAAGCAGGTGGCAATTGAAAGGTGTTCGTAGCCAATAGATTGAGGTCCTGATTTGTCAACTCCCAAACCATTATCAGTCTGTTGGCTACAAACTCTTTCAGGTGCCAGTTGCTCAGCATCCCCATGACTTTCAGCCATCATGGGGTCACTATGTTCCTAGCATAGATCTAGCACGGAGGTGGCTCAAGCCATTGGGGTGTGCACAGTGGGTAGACCTTGTGCTGCATGCTCCAGCTGTTTTTTCCCCTTGTGCTGTATTCTCTCCCCCTCCCATATATGACGTTGTCCTGTCAATTCTTTCATGCATTGGGAAAAGGGATGACATAGTGCAGCCACTCACAACATCAGTGCCACTCTCTAAACCCACCAGAGGAGGCACTGTAGTAGTGGAGTGCGAAGTGCTGGCTCCCACAGAAACTAAGCATGCAGCCTCTGTAATGTGTCTTACTGTTGATTTACTGGCTGATATAGGTACTGGGCAACAAACTGTGGTTTTCTGCATGGTCGCACAACCTACTACCCCAAATACCATCAGACCAGGCTCACACAGAATTGTTTCAAGTCATTTTCCAGTATCCCTGAAAAAATGACAAGTTGGCATCAGGACTCAAATCTCTTAAAGAACTACTGACGCCTCAAAGAAAACTTTAAAAAGCATAATAATTAGGTACAATTCTGCCTGCATTCCATTTATATTTTACATATTTCTCCTCCCCATTATTTATTACTAAGGAAATTTACATGATTATATGATCTTTATCCTTTAGAATTCCCTTCGAGTCCATCCGCCTCTATAGCTTACTGCCTACTTCAAGTCATAATCCTCCCTTGTTTTTTTTTTTTTTTTTTAATTCAATACACTTTTATTTTAATTGATATCCTTGACAACACACAGATTTTATAGTATTGCACAACTGTACAATGCAAACTAAGTGTGCCATAGACATAATAACATTCTTGCTGGTCACATGCTACTAATTTCTACAGGACTAAATAAGGATATAACAACTTAGCCAGCCTAATACTTTTCTCCCTCCTCCGCCCAGCCCCCCCCCACTTTCCATAGCATCCACACCCTAATTGCGGTGACCCTAAGATTCTGCATAACAGAGGGTCAACAGGAACACTGTTCATCAGACTGCGAGGCAGCGTCTATTATTAGGTAGTTTTGCTTTGCCACGTTGATAAAACGGTACTCAACGCACCCCATATGGAGTCATATAAATGAGCTCTGTTATTCATTTTAGCAATATGTAATTCCACTTGTAAAGCAAGGACCACCTCTCTGTACCATTCTATAACTGGTGGAGGATTTAGGTCCTTCCAGTGTCTTAAGAGTACCGCTTTTGCTGCTGCTGATATAATGCCCATATATAATTTGTCTCTCTTGATCATGCTTGCTTGATAACTGTTCAGCAAACAAATTTCTGGTGTAAACAGGTCCGCTATGCCGGTAATTTGTGACAGGGAAGCCCTAATTATCTGCCAGAAAGATTGAACCTGAGCACACTCCCATAATACATGGTACAAATCTCCTTCCTTGATTCCACATCTGCTACATAAGGGTGACAACAACTTACCCATCCTATAAAGTTTAGCAGGAGTGTAATACAAGTTATGCATTATATTAAATTGCTGTAATTTATATTTGTCTTGTCTAATGTTCTTGTGATTATTAGCCCATATCTGTTCCCAAATGCCCTGCTCTTCTACCATCCCTAACTTTTGCGTCCAATAATAACAGACACTAGAAGGGAGACTTTCATCTATGTTTTGCAATAGATTATAGACTCTGGATATAGAATGGGGCTGGTCAGCTGCTTTGAGTAGTAAGGACAATTCAACTCTATTTTGTACCCATCTTGCCCCTTTAAAGTAGGTCTTTACCGCATCACTAATTTGTCGAAATTTAAAATTGTGACCCTTTAGCTCTGGAAATTTAGTACAAGCCTGCTCATATGATATCAACTTCCCTTGGGGAGCCAAATCTCCTAGTTTTAGTCCTTCTAATGGACCCAAAATACCAGGTGGAATCGGGGTCCGTTGAATTAGGAAATGCATATTCTGTGTCACTTTTTGTTCTGGTGAGTTGTACCAGTCAACCTTAAGGAGCTTCTGAACCTGCTGTAGAACTTTGATTGACTATCCGATAGGGGTGTCCCTCAATGGTTTAGGAAGAAGTTTAATATCAGTGTAGGCAATTGAACTCAGATCAATCGAATATTTAAGCGCTAATTCTCTCTCAATGTTAAGCCAGGAAGGCACATAAGAACTTAAGGTTGACGGGGAACTCGACCTGTGCCATTGTGCTATTTTACTAATATCTATGATGTAATATTTATAAGAGAGGGTAGCGCAAGGCCTCCCGACCTCTTTGGACCTGTGAGTTTCAAGTATGAACGCCTAACCGATTTCCCCTTCCACAAATAAACATTAATTTCCTTTTGCATGGTCTCAAACCACACCTTAGGTAGGTAACATCCCAGCATATTTATGGGGTAGAAAATTCTAGGTAAAATATTCATTTTGACCGTTTCTATTCTGGCCCATAACGATAATGGCATTAAGTTCCATCTTGTTAGGTCCTGTTTAATGACTTTAACAAGACTGTGGAGGTGCTCCTTGATCATTGAGGTTAATCCTCTGGTAATCTTGACACCCAGATGTGTCATCATTTTTGGTTCCCAGATCAAGCCATGCTCTCTCGCTATACTGGGGTAGCACTTAACATTTAGCGGGAAGAGTTTTGTTTTGGAAACATTCATTTTATAATTGGAAATTCTTGAAAATTTTAAAATTTCCCTAAATATTACCGGGATGCCCTTTTCCGGGTCTTCCAAATGTATAAGCAGGTCATCTGCATAGGCCGAAATTAGGTATCATTTATTACCCAGTTTGATTCCCTTTAGCTCCTGCGATGTTATTAGTCTATGTATCAGAGGCTCAAGATATAAATTGAACAAGAGTGGGGACAGTGGGCATCCCTGCCTTGTACCACATGCCATTGTGAAGGGAGCTGATAGTGTACCATTGCACCATATCCGTGCGGACGGTGCACTGTATAGTATCCGGACCCAATTTAGGAATTCTTTAGGTAGGCATAATCCTCCATTGTAACATCACAATCTGTTGCCATGGGAGAATAACTGCGATGTCATAAGCAGTGATCTGTGACTTCAGGTAGGTAGAAAGCAGCAGGAATAGACAAACTCTTCTGGAGCAAAGATCCTGATTTCATACCGACGACCTCAGTAATAAATAAATAATGGGAAGGAAGAATATAGCATTAATGGGAACTACAAACTGGATTGTGTCTAAATATTAGGTTTTGTTAAAGTTCTCCTGAACGTGTCACCGGCTGTTCAACATAAAACATGGATTTCAGGGCATTCCCTTCCATTCTGCATAAAGACATGTGCATGAGAACAAGCTTTTTGCCCTGTAGAGGTCATATGTTTCTGCTGCTCATTTCTGCCCTGTCAGTTCTATTGTGGCCCTCACCAATAAGGTGGCCAGTTATATGAGGTGTGTGGCAAAGACAGAGTCTTTGACTGCTGCGACTCATTAAGACAGTTGGAGTTGGCTGGCTCAGTAGCACAACAGTAGTAGTACTGCCACTTGCTATGTCAGCAACCTGCATTTGAGAATGAGTGTGGACCAGGGCCTGCTCTTCTTCCTCGAGGTGTGTGTGTGTGGGGGGATGCTTTTCCTGCTATGTGACTGCTGACTGGTGGAGACCGGTTGGTAGTACAGTCGGGAACACCAGAAGGGTGGGGTTCCTGCTGGATGCCTGTCATGCACTCATGCCATCGCATGCATGTGCAACCATGTCCTTGCATACCATACCCCAGGGGTGATAATCAGGAGTAGGAGGAAAATGCCAGTCATCCAAGCTGGCACCCCCTCAAAGCCTCTCTCATGACCAACACAGCTGGCAATTCACTACACTGGGGTCCTGGCTAAGTGGTGGATTACCATTAAGTCCATGAGATCAGTGAGGACGCTGGTGGTTGGGTGCCACAGGACAAGACCAGTGCAGGAAACAGCTTGGTAGAAGAAAAAAAGATAGTTGGAGTCAGTGCCTGGGCTGTGATTAAGACCATGGCTTTACTCATATTTCCTCTTGTCTCCCTAATTTCCAAATGCATCCAGGAACTCTATCCAGTTTACCTATGCAAATTTCTAACTCACGCAGTCCTGATCTAACAACTGAGGTCACAGCTTAAGGACCTTCTTCACATACCATGGGCACACAATGTAACCAGGAAAAAGCCCTTTGCCCTTGCAGCTCCTACCAGCTGTAACTCACGCCCTGAACCAGTAAAAAACTCAATCAACTTTCAGCATTTCAACAGAGCACTGCAGAATGCTGAATTCCATCTGCAGAACTCATGCAGAATGGCAAATCCACTTCTGAAATGCTTTTTGGGATTTCTTTTTTTTTTTTTTTTTAATTCCACAGAATTCCAAAAAGCATTCATATGTAAACTTCAGAATTATATTCTGTGGATCACGCAATTCGTGGATTGCAGAGAATGCATCTTTGGTTTACATGAACTGCAGAATACAATTCCACAGTTAACATTCTGCTTTCAGAATTCCGCTTCCAAAGGAATTCTGCCAGATTTGGCAGAATTTCTGAAATTCCACAGAGTTCCGGTGGAAGTGGATTTGGAAAATTCCTTACAGCTCTGATGTTACATTCACTCATCATCTACTCAGCCCCTATTCCTGCTACTAGCCTCAATTAGTTCCTGGATGTGGTTATCTGACCTGGTGTGGTGACGCTAAATGTCTTATTTATTGATTTTATTGAATTATTCATTTTATTACTGTTTTAATTGTACTCGTTGGTTTATTCTATTTCTCTTGCCTGTTGTGACTGTAAGGCACTCAGAGCCTCTGGGATTGGGTGTCATAAAAATAAACTTTGCCTTGCCTTGCCTAAGGGCCTGCTTCCAATCCCTCCCCTTCACAACTCTGTGTACCTATATAACATTTGTAATGTATTCTTGTGTAAGTTGTATTGACTGAGGTAATATGGTAATATTGTTGCATTTGTATAGTTTGACCCTGTACAACACACTCTGTATTGTAGAAATATGAAATCACACATATGCTAATAATTCAAAGCTTTGTGGGATGTACATGCAAAACACCATGCAATAATTTAGATTGGCTGTATTTTAAGGTGGGGTGCATGGTGCCAAATGGCCTCTCTGCACTGAAAAGGCAGAAAACAGACATAAGTTTGGTCCTGCTCAGGACTCTGTGGCCTCATTTGTATCTAAATCCAGGCAAAGGAGGAAAAAGCCCTATGATGGTCTTATGGGTTTGGGTCATGGTGAGCCCAAGATAGGAACACAATCTAAAAGGCAAAGGACCACAGCAAAAACAAACTGAGGCAAAAGTTATCCAAAACATGGATTAGCAACAAAACTGGGCTTCAGAGAATTGCAAAATAACACATACCACAATAATGCAAAGCATTATGGGATGCATATGCAAATCAACATGAAAGAATTTAGACTGGCTCTTTGGACACTCTGTGTTGTAGCTAGTTGGATTTTATGGAACATAAAATACTTCTCCTGTAAGGTCCCCTAGGGACCCAGACTTCATGAAAATTAGGGTTACACCTAAATGGGGCAACCCTAGCAGCCAAGAATACTAACTTGAATAAATAAATCTCAAGGCCATCCGTTTTTTTCTTTAAATCTTTATCCATCATTCTCCTAGTTGTGCTCACCACCAGCGCCAGGGGTCCCTCTCCACTGTCTCTTGCTGAGAGACTCCTATTCTGAGCTGAAGCCTCCTCTGACATAGACACAACCACTTTCAGTCGATCTGTACAGTCTTCAGCTTACTGTCTGAGGCGGGGTCCCCTGTGGAAGCCTGGCCATAGCAAGATGGTGAACAAATCAGGATCACCTCAGTTTTGTTTTTTGGCAGAGAGGGAAGGGAGAGCTGTTCATAATATGTCCTAAAGGTGGGGGCAGCAGATGGATCCACCCCATTATGCTGCCACTAACCAGGAAGGGGTTTCCCCCTCTCCCTTTTTGATGGTGTCACCCAGTACACACAGCAGTGTGAGTGTACCCCACAGTCCTGGGAATGGCGCCTGGCAACACATGGTTATCCACATCACCAAGTGTGCTGCCACATGCCTCCACCAGGTGTCATTCCATGTGCGGTCCAGAACATCCACCCACCCCAGCAGTAAAGTGTCTGAGATGGACAATCTGAGCCCTTACTGCTGACCTCAGCTCCTGAAGTACCAGGCTTGGAGCATGAACACGGGTTGCCAGCATGCCAGAACAATCCCTCATTGCTCGATGCCATGGAGCTGGCATCAGTGCCGTCATTTATCTAGACCACATACATGGCTAAGTTCAGTGACATGGTGTGTGTGTGTGTCTGTGTGTGTGTGTTCATGGGCCAGATTTGCAAAGGATGATGCAGGACTTGTATCAAGCTCTATGTCAAACCCTTGCATTGTCACAGCTGCACCAAGGTTAAATGCTGCAACTGCAACCAATTTTATAATCTCAGGCACAGTGGCAACAGTTAACCTTCTTCACAGCAGCTTGCAGCAAACTTTAGCTGCAAGCTGCGTGTTGGAGGCCCCAGAACTGATGCATGATGGACCAAAGAAAGTTAGGCTAGTAGGTGTCAGTGTGAGACATGGGATAGAAAGCTCTGTTTGTTTGCCACAAGCCCAGTGCATCACATATTTGCCACACCCAGGGAGTGCAGCAATCCAGGGCCTTTGAAAATCTGGCCTGATGTCTTTGCTGGCCCACCGGGTTTTTCAGAGGTAGTGTTATAGTCATGAGAAGGTCCCACGCACCTGCTGAATCACTTACAGAACCAAGTACAGCATGTGACCTTTTCCCCATGCCAAGAACCAGCAGATCATGTCACGATGTTTCACAGAACAGTAGGATTTTTTTGTTTTCCTGTTATTTTAATTTTAATTTGGGAAGCAATATAGCCTAGAGGTTAGAGCACCAAGCTGTAATCCTAACACCCTAGCAGACCTGGGTTTGAAACCCACAACTGCCACTATACTGCATGATCCTAGAAAGGTCACTTGGCATCCCTGTGTTTCTGGGTGAAACCTGGAAATGAGTTTCAGCTCCGTGTGCCTTTCCTGAGCCAAAATTCTAAAGTAAAATTTGAAAAAAAATGTTTTTACTGCAGTGCCTGTGACAGGATCTACCGGTCAGGCAACCAGCTGCAAGGAACATGCCATGGTTCTGCTCTGTACCTAAATAATATTTGTGTCCTAGCTGCATGGAAGTGTATGTAGGGCCTGTGATGTCCCTCGATAATGGAAAAACAGTTTGGGGGAAAAAAACTGAAATCTGCCTGGTTTTGGAAAAAGCAGACTTGGGAACTTTTCAATTTTAATGCTCAGTTGTTTAACTGGTTGTGCCAATTTTTAGTGCAAAACTCTCACTTTGCACCAATTTTCTGGCACATAATTTCACAGCACTGTTTTTTCATGTGAGCACTTGGTGCTCAATTGTCATGCAAGATCCCAAGTTAGTGCCAGTTTTTTTTTTTTCACAAATAAATTTTGCAACAATTTTTTATGGAATTATTCTGATTTGAACTAAATTTGGTGGTAAACTGGAAAAAAAAATGGATTTTAAAATGTGGCCATTGACAATGGTTATTGTTTTTATAAACAGTAGATTAATGACCCCAGCATATATTTTAGCTGAACCGTTCAACTTGCCAAAGTGAATGACTTTCTGTAGGGAAAAGAATAGTTGCATCTCCCATCCCCACCCCACATAGCAGCCAAATATATATACATCCTCAAAACACGGAAGGGCAGAGGAAAAGGTTGCACTGGTGATGGTAGGGTACAAACCAGGGGTAGGTGGGAGTTATAGTACTTACGCATCTTTCTGAAGAATACTGAAATTGTGCACAAAAATTACCATTTGCTGAAAAAGAATTATTGTGCAAACTATTCCATTTTCAAATTAAAATTTATTTTCTATGCAAGAATTGTTGTTTTTGCTAAAAACAAATGTGTTTTCTGTGCAACAATAGGAAATTAGCCTGAAAATGGATGCTTTTTGATTGATTCCACTAATGCTGAAAATTACCCGAATCCAGCAATTTTTGCAAGAATACATACAAACATATGACTGAGAAACAAAAGAAAGCTTTAACTCATCATGACATCCCCAACCCTCACACTAGCAATATCTTTTTAAGTCCCCCCCCCAATTTTGTTGGCTTTATTTATTTCGTTTTTGTTGGCCAAGAAAGGAGGGCTAGGCGATTCTATTTTCAGTCTCATCCAGGGTGGCGGTGCGGGGCAACAGATAGAAACCAAATGATACTGAACCAGATTAGGCTGTTGGTGGCATTTTAGTGAGTGGGGTGGGGGAATCTGGCAAGGACCCCAAGTAAATTATTTTTCTCTTTTCGAGAAGTGCCACGAGATCTTTAACGGCCACATGAAAAACCACCAGAACAGACAGACGGGACCTCGATTTAACATCTCATCTGAAAAACAGTACTGTTAGATTTTGTGTGATTTTCCCAAGCAGGTAAAAAAAAAAATTACCCAACTCTAATGTACCCCCCCTCCACAAACACACACACAGACACACACGCACGCAGGTAGTAATCTTCATCTTGAAAGGCATTGCAAGTTTTACTGTTTGTTGAGGCCTACTTGTTATAAAGCACAATGTCCGGTCTCCAGATGAGCTCTGAGGGGATTCGCATTGACGTCACGTTATCATACTCCAGTGGATCCCATCGCAGCTTGTAGTCATACCACTCCTGACCCGAAAAACAAAGAAAGGGATGTCACTGCAGGAACTAAGGATGGAATAGATTACAATTGCAACCAACAACAACGACGACAAGAAATAACAGATTGCAATAATAATGGTGGTCTGGCTGTGACCTGGTTCTGACTCTAACTCTGATGTTTTCCAAAAAGGTTGTGATTTTCTTTGATTTTTCCCAAAACAGTCTGACTTCCATAATGGGTCAGAAACAAGTCAATGGTAGATCTGGACCAGGTCAAATGACTGAACCAGGTTGCCCCTTTAGAAGCTTTTATTTTAAGCCATTTCATATTTAAAATAGTTACCCCATGGCAACTGCCCCAGCCAGGTCTTGCTCTATCCCCTACCTACACAGCTTACCATGGGGGATCCACAGCACTGGGCCCAAGATTGTTGCCAGCTATCATTACAATGAAGGTGTGGTTTTTACCCAGTTTGTGTGCCAACCCACCTCTGTGACACTTAGCAATGTCTCTGTCAGCGTCCCAAAATCCAATGCACTTCTGCGCATGTGCCACCCCTCACAAGGGTGATGACTTCCCTGGTCCACAGTGAGGAGCCACTGCGTGGAATCCAGACATCTTCATGATCCCAGTTCCCCGAGTCCGCTGCCAAACTCAGGGTGCTGGCACACATGTATAACATGCTTTTACTGGTCCATCTATGAAGAGAGACTGGGGGATCTAAACATGTACACTCTGGAGGAAAGAAGGAAGAGGAGGGACATGACACAGACCTTTAAATACCTCACAGGGGTAAACAGGGCGAAGCAGGAAGGGAGCATTTTTTTGGAAAAGAAGGTGTACAAGAGCTAGGGGACACGATATGAAACTGGAGGAGTGGAGTTTAAGAGGGATGTCAGGAAGTACTTCTTCACTGAGAGGGTTGTGGATGCCTGGAACAATCTTCCAGCAGGGGTGGTAGGGGCAAACAGTGGCAGGCTTCAAGTGTGCATAGGATAGATATAAAGGAAAACTGGTATCAAAGCAGGGAGAGGGGCTAGTGACCAATCAGGTAGGGTCTATGGTGGCAGAATAGGCAGAGAAAAGAAGGGTAGACTAGGTGGGCCAAGTGGCCCTTATCTGCCGACAGATTCTGTGTTTCTATGTAACAGACTTTTTTTTTTTTTTTTTTTTTTTTAACAGCAGCTCTGTACATTGCTTTTGCAATATACTAGGGAATTCAGTTTTTCATTTCCTTGATTTCCCTTTTATGGATTTCCAAGACAGCTTGATAGATTATCCTAGCAATCTGTATAAAAAAAAAAAAACACACATTTGAATGTCTCTAACTGATCCCACAGAGCCTTTGTTTATGACAAATAAGTGCTACCATGACAACACATTGTGATGTCACAACTACAATAGTTAGATAAGTTGAGGAGAGTCAGATGCTTTTGGAAAGTTCCTGTGAAAAAAGACCTGCATTATCTGATATATCAAGAAGAATAATTACAGGAGAGATTACAATCAAATTATGGCCCCTGAATATTAAATACAGTTCTAAGTATGATAGTTTCAGCCTCGTAGTTTACTAATGCAATCTAAATGACAATGAACCTCAGCACAAAAGCATTGAGAAAAGGGTTATCTGGGAAGAGAATTGCTAGTAAAGCCAGATTTCAAAGAAATACAAAATTACATATACCTCAATAATGCAAAGCATCGTGGGAAGTAGATGCAAATCATAATGAAATAATTTAGACTGGTTCAACTTTAAGCAAGAATGCATGTTAATCACTACACCATCAACCAGTGTCGGTCACTATTTAGTCTGCTTCAGGGGATATGGCTGGAACCGGTTGGGGACGTAGAGGTAAATGTGGCTGTTGACCTTTCCTGCATCATGTTATAAATATTATGCACTTTACTTTGGAGTGGCAAGTCAGTTTCTTTGAATTATTCAACATTTAAGTGAAGGTAGTGGTAGCAGTATTTCTAGTAGCTTGAGGCTTTATGGTGCAGCTTGGATCTTTTGTTTTTGTTCGTCTATTACGCCAGATTTAAAAGCCACAACCAAAATGGGACAAAGCCTGTCTAAAGTTTCTAAATGATGATTTATCCTGGGGGATTTTCCATTAGAGTACATTGTTTGTGTGACAGAGTGGAATGGAACTTTCATTTGCTTTAAATTTCTTACTGGCTCCTGGGGGGGACTTGGGTGAGAGTTTTTTGTTTTTCCAAAGGAAATTTGAAATGATCTTTTGAAGTTTTTTTGAAAACTAGAATTGCTCAGAATTTCAGTTGGATGGGTACAAAAGAAGAGAAAAATAATGGCATTCATGTGGCCACCAAAGTGGGCGGTAGGGGCTACATAGTTCTGGGTCTGCTTGAGTTTTAAGCAGGAGTGCGGATAGTTTTGCTGAAGAAACACAGATGTGTTTTTGGATATCGCCACCCCTAAATTTAGTAACTTATTTACTATTTTACTATTGAGGTTTCAGATCGGTACAGCTACAGATTCACTTTTTATGTATTTCAGTTTTTCCCCCCAATAAATATGATAACCAGAGGCATTCTGGGTCTAAACTGATTAGTGTCCTGAATTATTTACAACAGTGTAGTATTTGGGTTTGAGATATAAAGTGGAGAGGGGAAGGGGCAGCAGCAGCAGTCTGAAATACTGAAGTGCTGCACACTCGAACAGACTAGATAGACCAATAGGTCTGTTAGTTGCTGGCAATTTCAAATGTTTGTATGTATGTACATATAAAGTAATGTATTGTTTGCCTATAAGGGGGGAATTTTAAATACTCATCCCCTGGGAAGGAGTTTCAAAGGGCTTCAACCATGATTTACCCTCTGCTATTTTCAAAAGGGGAATTCCGTCAAAACGGTTACATCATCTGTTAGATTGTGTAGCTGCATCCAAATTTCACATTCATAAAAAAAGAGACTCAATTGTAACAACAAAGGATGCAAATTAAGCTTGCATACATTTTTTAGCGCAAATCGCAAGCGGACACATCTTTTGAAAACAGCCTAAAATAACAGGCTGAGATGTGCTAACAGTAAATCAGGTATTCCTGTCAAAATGTACCAGAAACCACAGTAAGAAAAGAGCACTCCCACAGGGTTGAGAAAAAAATTAAAATAAATTTATGACTGCCCTTCACATAAGGCACTTCAAGGGCAACGGTAGCTACCACTCAGTACCTGAGCTGTGATATTGAAAGGGTAGCAGATGTTGCTTTTGACGTGCTTTATATGAAAGTCAGTAGTAGTTTTATTTTTTCACAACCCTGTTGGAGTACACCTTTCTATCTGTGGTTTTTCAAAACAGCACCAGGGCTGCTCGGACACAACCAGATGGACACAAGACACAGATGCAACATACATCTGCGCCTACGTCTGAACCTTTTGAGCATTTGACTCCTCTTTCCAACTTTTTGTTGGAAACTGACAATTACTGTTCAGAAAAAAAGCAGAATATATATGTGTGTGTGTGTGTGTGTGTGTGTGTGTGTGTATATATATATATATTTATTTATATATATATATATATATTTTTTTAAACGAAACTATCTTTGCTGGGTACAGTATCTAGTTAACTGGTAAGGGGGAAGGGGAAATTGTTTAACCAAGAAAGGCACACTAACCCAGAGCTTGTTTTCAGGTTCAAGTTTAAGTTCAAGTTCAGGTTTACTAGAAAGGAAAAAACTCCATTGAACAGGCTCATTTACAAGGAGGTCCTGATTAAAAACTGGGACATTACATAAGCATATACAAAGTAATATGTATTAAACACACAAATAATCCATGAGAAGAAAATAGGACAATAATATTTACATCATATATACATAGAAACATAGACTTTGACAGCAGATAAGGACCGCTTGGCCCACCTAGTCTGCCCATTTCCCTACCGACAGGATAAGCTGCAGATCCTAGTTAACCAACAGCCTATTTCTTCCTACCCCCCCCCACAAGAATTGCCTTATGTCTGTCCCATGCATTCTTGAATTCTCCCACAGTTTTAGACCCCACAACCTCTTCAGGAAGACTGTTCCATTTGTCCACCACCCTCTCTGTGAAAAAATACTTCCTCACATTGCCCCTGAGCCGTCCCCCCCTCTATCTTCAAATTGTGTCCCCTTGTTCTTGCACATCTCTTTTTCTGAAAGATGCTACCCTCTTGGACTTTGTTGATTCCACTGAGGTACTTAAAAAGTTTCTATCACGTCCCCCCCCTTTACTCAAGGGTATACATATTAAGCTCCTTTAGACTCCCCTCGTCTGGCTTCTCTTGCAGACCCTGCACCATTTTAGTAGCCCTCCTCTGGACTGCCTCCATCCTGTCTATGTCCTTGTGGAGATGGGGTCTCCAGAACTGGACGCAATACTCCTGATGGGGTCTCACCAACTGTCTGTACACAGGGATAACAACTTCCTGTTTTCTGCTGGCGATGCCCTTCCCTATACATCCCAGTATTCCCCCAGCCCTCCCTACTGCCTTCTCACATTGCTTGATAACCTTAAGGTCTTCAGATATGATTACCCCCAGGTCCCTTTCCATTTTTATTGTTGTTACTACCTCCCCCCATTGTGTAATCTTCCCCTGGGTTTTTGTTTCCCAGGTACATTATTTTGCACTTCTTTGCATTGAATCCAGGCTGCTCATCCTTTCCATGCCTCCTTGTATATCAACCCTGTTGTGGATCTTTGCGTCATCTGCATTAAAAAGGACCAGACCCAGTATTGAACCCTGCGGTATCCCACTAGTAACCCCTCTTTCTTCAGAGTGGACTCCATTTACAATTACCTTCTGTGTCCTGTTGTCCAGCCAATGTTTTACCCAGGCTACCACCATGGGACCCACTCCAGGGCTGGTTAATTTGATTATTAATCTTTTGTGTGGGACTGTGTCAAATGCCTAGCTAAAGTCTAGATAGACCATGTCCACAACCACTCCCTGGTCTACTACTTTGGTCACCCAGTCAAAGAAATCAATTAGATTCGTCTGACATGAACTTCCCACTGTGAATCAATGCTGCCTTGGGTCCTGTGCCCCACTGGCCTCTAGGTACTCAACAATTCTTTCCTTCAGAAGTGATTCCATCACTTTCCCTACCACAGAGGTCAAACTGACAGGTCTGTAGTTTCCTGCCTCTGTCTTGCTCCCACTTTTGTGAAGGGGACGCACATCCACCTTCCTCCAGTCCTCAGGTACCACACCATCCTTGAATGATTTGTTAAAAAGGGTAGTCAGTGGTGTCACTAGTTCTCCCCTTAATTCTTTTAGAATTCTGGGGTGAATTCCATCAGGCCCCATTGCTTTGTCCACCTTCAGTTTTAGGAGTTCTTTCAGAACCCTTTCTTCTGTGAAAGGACTAGGATTGACCCCCCTATCCAGAGTGCTACTGTTAATTGGATTAGGCACCTCCCTCCTCTTTTGTGAATACTGAGCAGAAATATTTGTTCAGTAGCCCTGCTTTTTCACTGTCCCTCTCTGTCCACCCACCATCCTTTCTATTCAGCCTCACTGTCCCTTACTTTGTCTTTCTGTGCTCCCTGATGTACCAATAAAATATTTCATCTCCCTTCTTAACTGAGTTGGCTATCTTTTCCTCAGTTTGGGCCTTTGCTATTCTGACTTCCTTCCCTGCTTCCTTCTGCCTTAACTGGTACAATTCTCTGTCCTACTCCTTCTGTGTTTCCTTATACTTCCTAAATGCTATCTTTTTCTCCCTAACCTTCACTGCCACCTCTTTTGAGAACTATAGTGGCTTTTTACTTTGTTTTGATTTGTCCATTTGTTTCACACAAAGGTTTGTTGCCTCTGTGATGGCAGTTTTGATGTTTCCCCATTCTTGCTCCACCCCTCCTTCTAGCCTGTTTGCTAGTGCTTTTTGAAGGCACTCTCCCACCTTGCCAAAGTCAGCCCTTCTGAAGCCCAGTACCCTCACTTTTGTATGGTTTGACTCTGTAGCTGAGTTTATCGTGAACCACACTGTTTGGTGGTCACTTGTTCTCAGATAGCTACCCACTTCTAGATCTGAGATCCTCTCACTGTCCCCATTTGAGAGCATGAGGTCTAAGATTGCTCCCTCATGAGTGGGTTCCACAATTAGCTGTCTGAGACATGCCACCTGTAGGGCATCAAGAATGGCCCTCTCTTGGATGTGGCTGCAGCAAAGGTGCTCCAGTTAACATCTGGCATATTCAGGTCTCTCGTCAACAGCATCTCCCCTTTCTCTGCCATCCTAAGGATGCCTTCTATCATATCCTTGTCCATTCCCTCCCCCTGACATGGGGGTCTGTATACAACCCCTGTGCAGCTTGTGATGCTATTTCCAGTCTCTAAGGTGACCCACAGTGTCTCCTCTTCTCCTCGTTTACTCTTTTGCTCCATTGCTTTAACCCCTTCCCTTACATAGGGAGCTACTACTCTCCCTCCTCTCCCCTCCCTGTCTCTCCTGTAGGTTGTGCACCCAGGTATGTTAACATCCCAGTCATGGTTCTCTGTGTACCATGTTTCTGTGACTGCTACAATATCCAGGCATCCCTCTTCCATCAAAGCCACCAGTTCAGGGAGCTTGTTGCCCAGAATATGGGCATTGGTACTCATTACCCTCCATTTCTTGATGGCCTTACCCCTTTTTGCCCCATCCCTGTCCTTATTGCCTTTGTCATTTTCTCCATTTACCCCAGCCCTTCTCCCTATCGACATCTCTGTCTTAGTGTTTACCTCACTTACTACCCTGATTTTATTTTTTGGGGGGGCTAGGATTTCCCTGCTCTTTTCCAGTGCCTCCCCCCCTTGGCTAGTTTAAATGCTTGCCAATGAAGCATCTAAACCTATCACCTAGGATCCTGGTTCCCCTCCTGGACAGATACAGACCATCACACCAATATATGCCTGCATCACTCCAGGTGGACCCCCCAGTCCCCATTGAAGCCAAATCCCTGAGCTCTGCACCAGTTTTTCAACCACTTATTGAATCCCATGGTGTGGAGCACCCTAGCCTCACCCATGCCATAGACAGGCAGCACCTCCGAGAAGGTTACCGTGCGTGTTACTTGTCTAAGGCTCTCCCCCCAACTCCACAAACTCTTCCTGCACTGCTCTGATCATTTTCTCAGCCAGGTCATTTGTCCCTATGCACACTAAAGCTAGGCGTTAAATAAATGGTTAGCTCTGGGTAACAAGATAGTACCTCATGAGGGAAATGAAAACTACAAGGCCAGCAAGGAGAGTAAAGATAGTAGCACAGGTGGGGTGGAATAAGGTCAGAGGAAAAGGGGGACAGAGGTAGGAGGGGGCAGACAACAAGGTGGAGGGGGTAGGAAAAATTAATATAACAGGGTGGCTATGTTGGCTGGGGCAAGGGCACTATGGAGGTAGTGGGGAGAGGAGGTAGAGGTAGAAGGTAAAGAAAGGATAGCTGTAGATAAGGGCAGGGACTGTTGAGTGACAATAGTGTGGGATACAGACTAGGGGTAGATTTTGTGGTGATGGTAGTATAACATAGAGAGAGGAAGGGGGAGAGGAAGAAAGGGGAATTGGAGTATAATGGAAAGTCACTTAGGGGTGAGGGAGGGGGTGGACAAGAGGATAGAGCGGTCACTGCAATAGACCAGCCAGGGAGGAGGCGCTTTATCAACCGCAGTCACTGAAGTCCCGTAGGTTGTCATAAACAAGTCTTTTGAAGCTATTCAGGGGATCAGGCTTTGCAGTTTGAGCCTGGATTTGGGCTTTATTCCAGGCAGCCAGGAGGGAATGGCTTATAGCCATGTTTCCAAACCAGGAACGGGAGGTTGGAACATCTAGCATAATGAAGGAGTTATTGCGTAGGTGGTAGGGGCAAGTAATTCATTGAAATAGGTTGGAAATATAGGGGAGCAGTTTTGCCAGCAGGGCTTTATAGAGCCAGGTGACAGAGTGGAAGAGACACCTGGTTGCTAAGGAGGTCCACCCGAGGGAGGCATACAGGTCACAACGATGAGTACGACGGTGAGCGTTGCAAATGAAGTATATCGCTCTGTGATAGAGAGTGTCCAGTTGATGTAGCAGGGCATCAGAGCATCTGCCATATAGAATATCGACATAGTCGATAAGTGGTATAAAGGTTGTTTGGACCAGGCACAGTCTGGAGTCAGAATCAAATAGAGATTTATTCCTATAAAAAGAAGCCAATTCTTTGATGTAATTTCTTTGCAAGGGAGTTAATGTGAGCTGTAAAAGTTAGGTGTCGATCTAGTTCACTGCCTAGGTATTTAACATTGTGGATTAACTCGAGATCATCACCATGGAGAGTCTTGATAGGGGCAAGGAAGCAAGCAAGATAGGGATGGAGGGCAAGTGGTTGGAATAGAAGAACATCACTTTTGTCTTTTTAGTATTTAACAGCAGTTTGGAACGTACGAGATTGTGCTGGAGGAGATCGAATGCTGCCTGTAATTCTGCGCGGGCTTCATCTACGAAGGAACTGAATATGTATATCACTCTATCATTCACAAAAAGGTGTAGTTTTGCTTTGCTAATGCCATTTCCAATTAAGTTGATGTATATCATAAATAGAAGTGGTCCAAGGATCAAACCTTTGGGTACCCCACTCCTGAGCAGAAGAAGCGGGGATAGGGAGCCATCAGTCTTCACCTGTTGAGATCTAGCTGACAAGTAACTGTCAAACCATGACAACGCAGTGTCACAGATTCCATGCCAGTTCAAAGAATCAAGGAGTAGAGCATGATTGACTGTGTCGAATGCTTTGCTGAGGTCCAGGAAGACTGCCCCTGTGACTCGTTTTCTGGCCACTGCAAAGAGACAGTCATTTGTAACTGAGGCTAGAGCTGAAGTAGTTCTATGGGAAGGACAAAATCCTGATTGGGCTGGGTCTGTGAGGTTTGCTTTCTCGAGGTAGTTTCTAATTTGTCCATTTACCAACTTCTCAAGGAGTTTAGAGAGCAGAGGCAGGATGCAAATAGGTTGGTAGTTATTTGGGTCAGTAGGGTCACCTGACTTAAATAGTGGAAGTACCTGAGCTATTTTCTAAGCCCCAGGGACAGTGCTGGAGATAATGGAGAGATTAAATAAGTGTAAGATGGGTGCCGTGAGGTACTGGAAGCCGAGTTTAAGGAAGTATGGTTCTAAACCATTGGAACCAGCACCTTTGTTAACCTTTAGGTGGAGAAGAAGGTCTTCCACCTCTTAGTACTGGAATGGGAAAAAGGCAAAGACTGAGCTGGGAGGCACTGGAGAATGTGTAGGAGCATTGAGGACAAGGGAGGCAGCTTTGGATGAGTCAAATGTGAGATCCGTGGTAGAGAAGTGCTCATTAAAGCAGAGTAGAATATCGGATTTATCAGAGAGAGTAGTGTCCTTGTAGGAGATCATCCCGGGTAATGAGGATGACTGTTTATTGCCTTCAACAGACTTAATGATAAGCCGGAACATACTGGAGTAGCAGTACTAGCAGTATAAAAGGCTGACAGGTAAAAATGTGCCTTTGTGTCCCTTATTCTTTTGGTGCAATTGTTATGACAGGCTCTAAAAGCTTCCCAGTCAGAAGGGAGGTTAGTCCTCCTGGCTGTAGCCCAGAGGCGATCCCTCCCATTTAACAAGGCCCTTAGCTTGGCTGTGAACCAGAGACAGGAGAACTTACATACTCTGTATTTTACCATAGGGGCATGTCTGTTGATGGTGGTTAGGACGTTGTTGCAGAATGAAACCCCATCATTGATGTTGGAAGTCAGGTAGAAAAAAGTCCAATTAATGAATCTGAGGTCCCACAGGTAGTTAGAGAGATTGAACTTACGAAGACTCCTTCTCCAAGAAAACCTTTTGGCTGACTTGAGTGTGGGTCATCCACTAACACAGGACATGGTCAGGGCCGCAGTAATGGGTAGAATGATCGCTAGTGTTGTTGTGAAAAACAGCAGTGTGAGTGGTTTTATGGGGTCTGTTAGTTAGAATTAGATCAATCAATTGTCCGTTAGGGGAGAATTTATGAAGTGGTCGAGTGATATCAGTTACCAGTTGAGTGGAGCTGGCATTGTCACAGAATTCTTTAAGTTGAGAGCTTTTGTTGCAAGTTTTTTGCCAGTCGAGATTTAAATCGCCAAATATGATAATCTCATTCTGCCTTTTGTCGGCAACATCTTGTAAGTAACTTAGTAGCTGAAGGCCCATAGAGGGTGGCCTTAGCAACCTATTATTGTCAGGGTTTCAGTGGGTGATAGAGAAAGATTTAATGTCAGAGCTTCAAACTCCTTCGGTGTACTGGAAGGAGCATAGTCAGAGACTGTAAACCTATCCTTGACATAAATTGCCATGCCCCTTCCCCTGGTTTCTCTGTCAGTACGGAAGAGGTTGTAGGGTGCAAAAGATACAGTGGTGTCAGGAATGTTTTTTTTTTTCAACCAAGTTTCTGTTAGTACCAAAATATTCGGGTCTGTATGGGAGATGCATGCCTGGCTAAGGTCGGATTTTTTCAGTAGATTGCATACATTAAGATGCAGGCATTTCTGGCCTTTGGTGGTTGCCAGGTCAGCAGGAGCAGCTAGCAACTGTGATGGACTGGGATTTAATTCGACATGACCTGCACAGATTAGCAGCAGGAAGGTTAAGCATTTGACCTACCTACCTGACCTGGGAGCATAAGGAAGTTAAGTGACTTGCTCAGGGCCACACAGTATGCAAGTTGGGGCTGATGGGAGTCAAACCCAGGTCTCCAGATTTGCAGCTCAGTGCCCTTAACTACTATGCTATACTGCCTAGGAATATATTAACTTGGGAAATAAAGAATGCCATCGGTTCGTCAAGTGGTTTCCCTCACAAACTCAGTGGGAATACACCTCGCCCCTTATTGTCTTCCTAATATTAAAAATGTGTTTTTTATTTAATACAATCTGCTTTTACGTTAGCAGTGTAAAGGCCGTAAGAGCGGTGCTCACCTGTTTAATCCAAACATTGGTGGTCATCATCTGATTCTTTTCATCCTGAAAGAAAAATGAGAAGGAAGCGTAAAAACAGGATCCATGCTAGATTCATAAGTATTTGTTTTTTTTATAATCAAAATGTATTTATTTTCTGCAGAGCAGACAGCACAGACACGTACTTTTTTTTTTTTATTGTTTAACCAGGAGACATACATACATGATATATGCGCAAACAATAAACAAAACCTAGGACTAACAAGTAGTATTATATCTGGTTCAATAGATTCCACATGACTATTGGTACACACAGAGAGTCAAAACCCATAAGTAGTAGGAGCAAGATGCCGGGTCCTACTCAATCAGCATCCAATATCAGGCATGGGCCTCTCAGTTCGACTCGGTATATCTCGTCTCTCAGATTCATAAGTATTTCTATGACTTTTCTGTAGGAACAGGTTCCACAAAATGTCTCCGCGGGTAGGGGACTGGGTTCAATGGGTTAAAAAATAATAACAAATAGAAGCCCCTAGAACTGGGGCCTGGTAATCATTATGCAAATTTAGAACTAAAAAGGACCACCCCTTAAAAATAGTTTGAGTGGTTCCCAATGCTAATCAGTAGGCAAACTAGAGGTTATTATAGATCATGGGAATGCTCTTGTCCAATCAGAGCACTCCCTTTCACTGTGTGTGAGACACTCTTATTCTGTGAAGAGTGTCTCACACGCAGCTGCCCTGGAAACGGGCATGTTCAAGGGAGGTTTTTAAAAAACTTATATATTATTGATAGAGTTTGATCTATAATATAATAATACCACCAACAAGAACACTCTTACGGTTGTAAGAGTGGTCTTACATTCTTAGAGTATCAGAACTGCTCACCTTCAGATCTCATACCCTAATAATGCTCAGGAGTGGCCTTAGCAGTGGTATTAACATACAAAACAAAAGCCTTTTAGAACCTTTTTTTCACTTTGTTTATCTGTTTGGTCACCAGTGCTGCCCTGTTTCTGACAGATACTAGCGTGCGTAATTTTCAAATTCTGACCGAACAAAATTTCATGGAGTTTCAGAAAATTCTGTATAATTCCATCAGTATCAAAATTCCAAAAGTTCAAAAGCATAATGCTTTTCGTGGATTAGGAATCCTAAGTATGCATAACTGCAGATTGCTTTTCTCCAATCAATGGAAAAGATTTCCTTGGTCTATGAAACCTGTGGAAAGTTATTTAGTGCTTTCCTTAGAAATTTTTTTTTTCTTTAATTCCATGGGATTCAAAAATAAATAAATACTGAAAAGCATTATGGAAGTGGAACTGCCATTCAGCAAAAACATTTTGCAGGCGGAATTCCCGATCTGTTGGATACTTCTCAGCCAGATCCCTGCCTTCTCCTTTTCATAGCCCTTCCTCCAGTCATCACAGGCATCCACCCCTTGCAGTGGGATTTTTGGGGTTGTCAGTGTCCCCCACTTCCCTGTAGTTTCATCTAATGGTTTGGAGGTGGGGGACAGTCGCTTTGCTGGGGCCAATGAGTGCTAGTATCATTCTGCTTCCTGTGGGGGGAGGTCATGTTCCTTTGTTGCTCCCAGCACCCATGGGACTCTGCTGATAAGGGCTATGTGTAAGCCCAAGCATGCACATGGGTGGCTGTGCCTGGAGCCAGCTGACATCCCCATCCCATGAGCAGCTCCAACTACATTTCCACCTGCAGTCACCCCAGGTGGTGGCATTGCAGTGGACCCTGCTACCCTATCTTCCCAGAGAGGTTCCCAAATCCAGGTCCCTGGCATTACATGGATGGGGCAATGCTGATACTGCCCTGATGGACTGGCTTTATTTTTTTATTTTTTTGTATTTATTGAATACTAGGAGAAAACACCTTTGAGCTAGAAACTCATTAACAAAGGTTCCACGTCACAGGAAAAAACAGACCTACAATTTCTGAATACAGTGAGCATACAACAAAGAGGCTTAGTTACTAACATTGAATGGGGTTTACATCATCCAAGATTATAGTATACAACTATTCCAGGAGCAGAGCTCATACACAACAATAAACTTTTCTTGATTATGGAGTGGAGAACAGAGGGGGAGAAGAGTATTGGGTAAGGAATTAGGGACGGGGAGCAGAAACAGAGAGTGAGGGAAGTAGTAGGTTGAGAGATCGAAGTGCTGGGAGAGGCCAGAGAGGGGGGCCTGAAAAGCAGCTCAGTAACCTTATCAAGAGAAAAGGTAGAGAGGGGGTGAGGGTCAAAGTGGAGAGGATCAGGGGTAGGAGGGAAATTAAGTGCTTATATCCCACAGTTGCACTTGGGGTTGTTGGACACCAGATGAGCCCTCAGGTTTGATTTGAATTGGCCAATTTTTGTAGTGGACAGGAGGTCAGTGCTGAGGGAGTTTAGCCATATTGGGGCCCTGTATTCGAAGGAGCGTTGACCTTAGGTGGTCCGACGGAAGGGAACTTTTAAGGTCAGACTACTCATACGTCTAGTATTACTGATGCTGTTCTTGGGGTGGAGGAGACCAAGCACCCCTCGGGTAGAGGCCCAGATTGGCCTTCTTAGCTAGGAGGCAAACTTGGTAGTGGCTCCTATTTTCCAAGTTGAGCCATCCAGTATGGGAGTATAGCTCGCATATATGTGTCAGGTGATGGACAGCTAGGATCAGTCTACAGGATTTATTGAGGGCAACCTTGATTCTGTGGAGTGCTGCATCTGTTGCTACCCCATAGACCACCAGTCCATAGTCTATAACCGATATGACAGAGCTGGTCACTGCAAGTTTAAGGTTTCATCAGTTGGACAATGCTTGTGTTTGTACAGCAGGCCGATCCTGGAATTGACAGCCTTTGTAACCAAATCAATGTGCTGTGAATAGGAGAGGGTGCAACCGAGGGTTACCCCAAAGTAATTGAAGGTATGGACCATTTCCAAAAATTCATTTTGGTTGTTATGTATTTAAAGATGATAGGATTTGTGTTGGTTTTGGGGTGTGGCAAACAGCATAGTCTTTGTCATCTTGAAGTTGAGAAGAAGCTTGTGGTTTAGGAACCATGATTCCAGTACTGAGAAGCAAATCTGCATTTGTTTTTCAATTATAGCAGGGTTGGACTGACTTGAAAACAGCACTGCGTCATCAGCGTACAAGAGAATATGATCCAGGCAGGCTATTGGGAGATTATTGAGAAATAAGCTGATTAGTAGGGGGCCCAAGATTGAGCCTTGGGGGTACCCCGTTGTCATTTGACAGTGATCAGAGTGGGTGTCTAAGATTTTCAGTTGTTTCATATGTCCAGTGAGGTAGCTCCAGAACCACTCCACTGACTCTCGGGAGAGACCAGTGAGGGATAATTGATAAAGAAGTAGCTCATGGTTGACCGTATCAAAGGCCTTTGTTAGGTCAATATAGGTAGCCCCTACCATGTGCCTATGGTCAAAAGCATTATGGATGAAACCAGTGAACTCAACCAGGGCAGTGGTAGTGCTGTGTTGTTTTGAGAAACCGTATTGTTCCTGACAAAGGAGCTGGTACTTGTTAAGGTAGTCAACAAGCTGATCACTGACAATTTTTTTGCGTGCTTTGACAGGGGGAAGTATCGAGATAGGTAGGTAGGCAGTTCAAACAGTTAGATCGGTCACCGCTTTTGAATACAGGAGTGACCATGACCTTTTTCCAGAGCTTGGGGAATTTTGCTGTAATAAGTGACATTCAAAATGTGGGTTAAGGGACGGATGATCTCATCCAGGGTGAGAGCTATTAATTTTAGGTCTAGGAAGTCACCACTGGACCGTGAATTCTTGATTGCCTTCTTGAGGTATTTTTTGGCCTCCGATATTGAGACAGTTTTTAGATAGAAGGGGGATGTGTATGCAGGTGAGGGTTGCCTGTGCTCCAGGGGCTAGGGCCCCCTTGAGGTTAAGGAAGCTGACAGGAAGCACTCTACTAAGGTCACTGAAAGCCTTATTGAAGGTGTTGGCAATCACACTGGTGTCCTGGGTCAGTTTCCCATTAACATTGAGCATTGAGCATTGAAGTGAGAGTTTTGCTAGGATTACCGATTAAAGTTTTTATATTTTCCCCAAAATTTCGGCTATCTCCCCAGGGATTGTTCAGTTCCTGCTTGGAGTACTGGCTTTTTGTGAGGTGGATAGGGTAGGTGCATTTAGAACCAGAAAATGGCATGCATTCCTATACCCATTTTAGATAGGAAAAATTAGCTTGCCATCACCTTGAGAATCTTTCTTGGCTTGAGGTCTGCGAGGCAAACTTACACAGCCATGTACTGAGAATTACTGGCATGATGGGTGAATTCAGAACAAACCCAGGCAAACAGTGGTGCACAGTTACATGTTGTTGTGGTAATGGAAGGGACTTTGAGTCCATCTTGGCAAGGTAGTCATTTAATGTAGAATAATGTATGAGCAACCATATACAATAGAAAAAAAGGATGCCTGCTGGCCGTGGGCTTTTATTATTTATTTATTTTTTTTAATTCAAGCACTCTGTGGCTGTATAGCTTTTTCTTCAAATCTGCAAAATAAAAATCTCCCTCTGCTACTTTCTCATCCTGTCTCTCCTGTACTAGCGAGTGTCAGGCAAGAGGAAATCTCCCACTCTAAAGACCTCAGGCCTGCTGGGATATTGGTGGGCTAAGAAAAACAAAACAAAAAAACACAGCAATCTCCAACAGAGTGCATATTTGCTAGACCAAGAAATCTGGAAGCACTTTTATAAGTGAACAAACAATATTGCAACTCCATTGCAGTGCTGGGTGTGATTTCTGCTGCTTTCTAACCTGAACTGTTACTACTATGAAACCAGAAGTAGTGCAAGGGCAGTTCTGGATTCAGACTATATCCCAGGGTGTCTGTGTGAGCATCGGCAAGCACTGGTGTCAGTGAGTGTCAGCCAGGGAAAGCAAGGGAGGCAGGTCACTCTGCATGAACCAACAAAGGAAACTGACACAAATGGAAAGTCCATGCAGCTTCTAGCTGGAAGGGTGAGATTCACATGCATACAGTGTATTTGGTTTGTATCCTCGGTAACAGTGAGGGTAATGTGCCTCAATTATGTACAAATTGAGTGCCCTATCTGCTGCCAGATGGCCGAGTGGAAGTGTCATGCCCTTCTGTACCAACAACCCAGGTTCAGGAGCGGACCTGGGTAGTTGATCAGATGGCCAGGGAGACACTGCTCTGCAGCAGCACTGCTGGCCAGGGAAGGGAAGTTTCCATGGTTTGGTGCCATAGCGACCCCTGCGGTGGGCTGAGGGAGCTGGTCTTCCCCACAGGACATCACTACGTGCAGCTGAGTTACATGTGTGGGATGCTTGGCCTGCTCCAGGTTAGGGTGGAAGGGAGAAAAAACAGAAAACCCCATGTGCACTTATGGCAGTCAATAATGGCGCTGGTGCCCTCGGGTCCCTCGCCATGTGGATCATTGCCAAAGACACCATGGGTGGAGTGGCGATTGGGACTGGGGATGCCAGCAAAAAGCATGAAGCAGGTGGAGGAGACCACTGGTCACCAAACGCTGTATGTAAAAAAACAATTATGCACAAATTGTGTAACAATAAACAGGCAGCAGCAGGAGGTAAAGAATCAGAAAGACAGAAAGACAGAATCAGAGAAGTATGCCTACAGAAGGTGGCCTTGGGGTCTATCAAGTCTTCTTGGTGTGGAGGTACATGCCTCTTACAGGTTCTTGTTCATCCCCCACCCTTCTCTGGCACCCCTCACCAGCCCCCTATGCCTATCCCACCTAATCTTAAAGCTCTTAACAGTTTTTGTATTAAGAAGTGCCTCTGGGAGTTTTTTCCACCCTTCCAGCTTTTCCGTAAAATAGTACTTCCTGACATCTCCCCTGAATCTATACCCCCACTAATGTACTGCCATCTTCCCTAATGATGAGGAACTCCGGAGTTTAAAGACTAAGGGGTGGAAGTTAGAGATGCTGGAGGAGATCTGGCTGGATGGAGGACAAATTGGCCCTGAAGTTGCATTATGCTGACTATCAGGGGGCAATCTCCAGAAAGAAGGCTGAGTTTTTGTCTAGGGAGATTACTGCAGCAGAGAGCAGACCAGCTCAGCTCTTCTGGATGGTAGACAGTCTTTTACATCCTGTCTGTCTCCATGCGGGAGGAACAGGTTCTGGCATGAGGTACGAGGAGTTGGCTCTGTTCTTCGCCGACAAAGTATCCTTTATCAGGGCCGAGGTCTCCTCGAGTATTTCTCAAAAGGGATACAGTGTCCGGCATGAGTTGTTTCGAAACACTCCTCCTGTCTGGGATGAGTTTGAGCTGGTTGGGGTGGAGCAGGTGATGGAGATAATCTCAAAGCTGTGGCCTACACTTTGTGATCTGGACCCGAGTCCGGCCCGCCTGTTGGTTGGATGTTCGGACCTGATAGGACCTGTGGTTGCTGAGGTCATCTGGAGTTCATTGAGGAGTGGGGTCTTCACACTGTCCTTGAAAGAGGCTCTGGTTAGGCCCCTTTTAAAGAAGCCTTGTTTGCACCCGGACTGCCTCAGCAACTACAGGCTCGTCTCAAACCTCCCATTTTAAGGGAAGGTTATAGAGAAAGTGGTGGCCATTAAGATTGAGAGACATCTTGCATCTTCTTCTACCTATGAGCCTTTCCAGTGTGGGTTCCAGGTGGGGCATAGTATAGAGACAGCCCTGGTAAGGGTGCTTAATGATCTCCTGATGGCGTGGGACAGGAGAGTTCATACCATCTTGGTGCTCCTGGACCTCTGTGCGGCATTTGATACCATGGATCATGAGGTGCTGCTTGACCGACTGTTTCTGGTGTGGCCTGTCTGGCAATGACATCAGCTGGTTCAGGTCATACCTGATGGACAGAGTGCAGAGGGTGAAAATGTGACTCATCTCATCTAGCCCAAAGCCTCTGAGCTGTAGGGTGCCACAGGAGTCGGTCTTTTCACCCTTATTGTTCATGGTGCATATGCTGCTACTGGGGACATTATCAGGTGGGATGGGCTGGGTTTTCACTGCTATGCAGGTGATACCCTACTGTACCTGTCCTATGCACCCAATGTCCAGGTGTCAGGCTCCGTATTTAACAGGTGCCTTGAGGAAATCCAGTTGTGGATGACTCAAAACTGACAGACTCAACCCAGACAAGACTGAGGTACTGGTGGTGGAGCCAGGTCATCGTGGAGGAGGCGGGGACAGGGGGTTGCCTCCTAATCTAGGGTTGGGGGGTGTTCCCCTTGTCCCTTTTAGACAGGTGAAGAATTTGGGTGTGATCCTACACGATGGCCTAACACTTGATTCGCAGGTGTCAGCCATGGTCAAAAGAGGTTTCTATCATCTTAGGAATATTGCCCAAACCTGAGCCCTGATTCCTCCTGAGGACCTGCCCACACTGGTGCATGCTTTCATAACTTCCAGGCTGGATTACTGTAATGCCCTGTACCTTGGGTTATCTGGAGGCAACCTCCGCAGACTTCAGCTGGAGCAGAATGTGACAGCAAGACTTTTGACTGGGGCAAGGTGATGTGAACATATTACCCCAGTCCTCCGCGGACTGCATTGGTTGCTAGTCAGGTGGAAGATTATCTTCAAAATAGAGCTCCTTACCTATAAGACCCTGCACAATGGGGCTCCTGCCTATCTGCAAGATCCCCTTGACCCTTACCATCTGGTCAGGATGCTCCATTCCCCAGAGGAGGGGCTTTCTTGGGGTTGCCAGGGTTAGGTTACAGCATTCCGTAGACAGCGCATTTGCAGTGGCCACACCAACCCTGTGGAACTCCTTACCTGATTAAGGGGGGGCTCCCTCAGTGGAAGCCTTTAAAAAGGGATTAAAAACTCATTTGTTCCAACTAGCTTTTATAATATGAGGCTATTTCAGAATAGATAGGTGGGAATCTGTATTTATGCTGAGTTTATGTTACGTGTGTTTTGTTGTTTTGAAAAATTGTGTTTGAATTGTGATGTTATTGTATAGTGCCTAGAGTCTCAGGAATTGGGTGCTTAGTAAATGGAATTGTCTGTCTGTCTGTCTAATGTTGTTATTTCCTGCTGATCTTGAGCGGTTTACTAGATGCCAAGAAGAATGAATGATATTCAGGTAAATAAGAGAACAAGAAAGGTTAGTTGAAAAGGCACTGATCAGTCTCAGAGGAAACTTTGAGAAAGAATCCTTACACCTCCTTAAAATAATGGAATTATTCATAATTAAAATTAGAATGAAGAGATTGATAACAACAACAAATCTGAAAGAGGACAGGTAGATGATGAATGGCATAGGGTCCAAAATGGTTTCACCTCTGTTCCCCTGCCTTGGGCCGCATCTGGAAACAAGCATCTGCTCATTGCATCTTTCCCGGTAACTCATTTTCAAATAAATGAATGGAAGGCAACTCCAAAGGGACAGGCAAGCCCATCACTTCAACAAAGATATAATAAACAGGTTTACTTACCTAGGAACAGAACAGGTTCGAATGGAGGCGGGGAGTCAAGAAGAGGTCACACCCACACTACAGAAAATTGTCATAGGGCACTCACTTATTAAAGTCACTGACACATAGATGAAAATGCCGACTTATTTACCATAATGGTCAGTTGTTTCCCAGGGGCAAAGATAAATGATGATTGCATAAATCAAACCACTGAGACATATGTGAAAATGACAATGTTATTTTCCACAGTGGTCACTTGTTTCCCTGGGGCAAACATAAATGACCTTCAAACCAGAGTTAATAATGCATAACAGGATACTAACACCAGTATCACATTGGTTGTACACATAGGTGCAAAAAAATTGAATGAAGATATCCAGAAGGATTGTAGGCAGCGTGGCAAGACTATCAAAGATAAAAAGCTGTAATTTACCATCATCAGAAATTCTCCTTGTTCCAAGAGCCAGGATTGGCAGGCAAATAGCAATAAAGGAAGTTAATGCTCAATTCCGAAATTGGGCGAAAGAAGAGGGGTTCGCGTTCGTTAGGTATGTGAACACATTTACTGACAAGCATGAGCTGCACCGCAGGGACGGCCTTCAACAGACGCGACACTGGAATTCTAGGCTTGAGAAAACAGTCAGAACTGGAGAGGCCTTTACACTAGAACAGAAGGGGGAGAATAGTGTGCCACTGACACTGGTTACAAATGTCGCCCCAGCTGATCTCAAACACAGGACCGATAGCCTGGTCCAAAGTAAGAGAAAAGGAAGAGCATCAACAGAGCTAAAGGATCTAAAGGTAACCCTAACAAATACTTGTAATCTAATTAATAAAAGAGAATTTGTGGAGAACGACGCCATAGACAGGAGCTGAACCTTATTGCTGTCATGGGAACATGGTGGGAAAGTGAAGAAACTTGTCATTTTGGAACTGGAATCTCCATTCCACACAGATTCCACCATCAGAATTCCACATTATGCACAGCTTTACATAATCAGATTAGAGAACGTGCAAAGGAAAACAGCTAAGCTTATACACATGGAATATGCCACGAACGATGACTGAAAATGGCGCAATTAGTTTTATCTGCACCTTGACCTCTATGATGTCCCGAGTGGCAGAGCCACGAGTGAGGTCTGGGGGGTCAGACCCTGCAGATTAAAATAAATGTGATATTTTTAGTCAGCCCATGGCATATGTCATTCATGCAATAAATATACAGATCACTGGCAAGGCCCCATCTAGAGTACGGAGTTCAGTACTGGTGCCCACACCTCAAAAAGGACATTAACCTGCTGGAGAAGGTACAGAGGAGGGCTACAAAGATGATAGCGGGTCAGCCGAGTAAGGCATATGATGAGAGATTGAGGGCACTGAACATGTACTCCCTGGAAGACAGGAGAGAGAGAGGGGGGACGTGACTGGGACCTTTAAGTACTTGAAAGGGATGAATAAGGTTGATAAGGACAGTCTCGTTAAGCTGAGTGACAACCATAAGACTAGGGGACACAGTCTTAAGCTGGAGGGTGGGATGTTTAGAAGGGCAGTCAGGAAGCACTTCTTCACTGGGTGGTGGACACTTGGAATGTGCTGCTTGAAGAGGTCATCTTGTTGAAGACAGTGGGCAGCTTTAAGAGAGGCTGGGATAGGCATAGGGGGAAAGTAAGGATCATGGATAGGGAGGATGGGAGGAGTGGGGAGGGAGGGCAGGGATATTAGCTCAAGCTGTGGACCCTGCAATACAAGCAGACGTGATAGACCAAATGGCCTTCTTCTGCTGGCTTCTTCGTATGTTCGTATGTCTCTTGCCAAGATTCATTCTTTCAATGAACATTTTACTCTGTTTGATTTCCCTGCTCTGTTTTTTAAACTGCAGCAGATGCTATTGTGATGTCATCAGGCATTGTGCAAGCTGTTCTTCCATTGGTTAGCAGCTCAATTGTGACCAGTCTAAAGTGGGAATAAATGCTGATGACCCATCTAAGACTGAAATAAATTATTTATTTCCATTTCTAGTCTTTTCTAGCCCATCACATATGAAAATAAATGCATTTATTTGCAAAATGTTATTCTCACAGTCACAGTATAAACCCACTTACAAACTGGAGATGTGAGGAATGGATACCAAAAAAATAGATGTGTATAGCCTTGAAAGTTTCTGTATTAGAGAAGACGTGCTCCTTTTGTACAAAATAGTAGAAACAAAGAAACATAGAAAATTATATCAGAAGGACGCCAAGGGTCCATTGAGTCTGCCCACGAGATACCCAGAACCTACTGATGATCCTGCGGGCAGTACTATGTGAAAAGGGCAACCGCAAAATGGTGACTCACAAAAAAAGGGTGGCAATATACGGGCAACAAGCACTTGGGCGATGAGCATTACAGTGACCAGTGAAAAGGGTGAGACATCCGGGAGAAAAGAACTACATGCAACCAGTACATTATGCAGGGGGCACCCCGCACAATAAATATAAACATCTTTGAAGCAGCAGCCAGAACCACATGAGCGGCATCGGTGGGGCAGAGTCGTTTATGTGACCTGGCGGTCTTGTGTCACTGTCGCGAAAATCGTTGTCACCCTTTTCTGTTTGCCCTTTTGCTGTCACCATTATTACGGCGCTCTTATCACCCAACGCCTTTGATGGCTACCCCCCTCCCGGTTTTATTTATTATTTTTTGTACTTATCATGTTGTCCCTTACTTGAGCCCTAACTCTGTCCCACCCATGCTTGAAACACATCAGTCTGCTCCCACTACCTCAGCAGGCAGGCAGTTCCACGGCTCCACCACCCTTTTGGTAAAGTAGTGCTTCCTTGGTTCCCTCATGACTCTCCCCCCCCCCCATTTCTATTCATGTCCTCTTGTCATTGAGCATGGGATCCTACTGAAAAGCTCTTCTGTGTGTGGCACTTTGTTTATGCCTTTCAGGAACTTAAATGTCTCAATCATGTCCCCTCCTTCCTTGCCTCCAGTGAGTATATATTCAGTGATGCCAGCTGATCCTCAAAGGTGAGTACCTGTAGACCCTGAATAATCTTTGTTGCTCTTCTTTGAATGGCCTCCAGTCTATCCCTATCCTTCTTAAGGTGTGGCCTCCAAAACTGAATGCAGTACTCCAAGTGCGGTTTTACCAGAGATCTATAGAGGGGGACGATCACCTCCTTATTTCTGCTATTGATCCCTCTGCCTATGCACCCCAACATTCGATTTGTCTTGCTATATGCTTTATTACATTGTCTTGTTTTATGGTGTCAGCAATGATGATCCCCAGGTCCCTTTCTTTCTGGGAGGTGCTCAATCTAACCCCATTTAGCCAATATTCTGTCCTAGGGTTTCCCTCTTCCCAGGTGCATTACTTTGCACTTTTTTGTGTTGAATTTCAGCTGCCATTAGACCATTTTTCAAATGTCTGAAAGTCATTTTGCAGGTCCCTAACCCCTTCCAGGCTGTCCTCCCTTCTGCCCAGCTTGGTGTCATCTACAAACAGGGCAATATTGCCCTGGATTCCTTCACCGATGTCACCAATGAACATGTTGAAGAGGTCCAGGCCCAACACTGATCCCTGAGGCACTCCACTTGTGACTTCACCTTCGCTTGATCTCACCCTGTTAATTACTACTCTTTGTTTCCTGTCCCTGAGCCAGTTACCCACTCATCTGACTATGTTCTTTGCAGTACCAAGATCCTCTAACTTCTTCAACAGGTGTTTATGCATCACTGAGTCAACTATCTTGCTGAAATCAAAGTAGTGGAGGTCCACAGCATGACTCTTGTCCAGCTGCTTCATTACCCAATTGAAAAAGGTAATGAGATTCATCTGGCATGATCTCCCAGCCATGAACCCATGCTGCTTATTCTCCTGGAGATCATTCTCCTCTATGTATTGCACAAGGTCCAGTTTGATTAAGGTCTCCATTAGTTTTCCTCTCTACCCCCTCCTTTGCGGAGTGGCACCACGTCCACCCTCCTCCAGTCTCCTGGCATTACCCCTGTTCTCTGTGAGCTGTTAAATAAGTGCATCAAGAGCTCAGCTAATTCCTCTGCCAATTCCTTCAGCACTTTCTGGTGAATTCCATCTGGCCCCCGTGCTTTGTCTGGTCTGAGGGCCACCAGCCCCTCTCCCTGACCTTATCTGAGGTGAATATCGGAGCTTCCATTTGGATCCCTCTATCAGCTGCCTTAATTCCACTTTCTGGCACTGGACTGGTATTCTTCTTGGTAAATACCAAGCAGAAAAAGTAATTTAGGACAGTAGCCTTTCCACCACCTTCCTCTATCATTCTATCCCCATCCAACAATTTTGTGATCCCTCTTCCTTTCTTCCTTTTTTCTTGAATGTATCGAAAAAAAGTGTTTTTTCCCCTGATGTTATCCCTGCTGCAATCGGAAGCTCGGTTTCAGCTTTCACGTCCCTTATGACACTCTTTGCTTCTTTGTGTTTTGGGGTGTATTCTTCTCATTCACCTACTTCCTGGTTCTTTTCAAATCTGTGGAAAGCCTCCCTTTTGGTTCTAATTGCTTTGTGGACCTGGGCTGTGAACCAAATGGGTTGTTTCCGGTTTCTTTCCTTCACAGTTTTGCTGCAGAGTTTTATTGCTACTGGGACTGATTCTTTTATTAACCCACAGGTGTTTTCAACTTAGGTTCTTTCTGTGATATTTGACAGTTTGTTGATGACTGTCTTAATCTTTCAAAATTTGGCCCCTTAAAGTACAGGACTTCCACCCGAGATTGAGGTTTTTCATCCCAAAAGGAAATCTTAAACCATACAGAGTTATGATCACTGTTGGCTAGTGGTTCCCCAACCCTAACTGTCCCAACTGCCTTTGAGTTCATGAGAATTACGTTCAGGATTGCCTCCTGCCTGGTTATTTTTTTTTTTTATAATAAATTTTTATTTATAAGATTAAAATCAAACATTTAGTAAAAATACAAATAATTTGCCCTATCCAGCATAAAGTAAAAACAGAACCAGTTACTAGATGAACAACAGACTAGGTCTCGATAAAAAGCAAGGACAAACTGTAACAAAATTACTATATCCTGTTAAGATTAAAAGTAAAGAAAAATTCTCTTTCTAATGGATCTTTTATTAACTGGGTGAACAGTATGTTCTGGAGGGAGTCCAGGATGGTTTTACTTCTAGTGGATTTTGTCACTGGAACATTCCCCTTTTCGTCAGGTAAGTAAGGTATCAGAAGCTTTACAATTACCTAAAGCTTCCCTTTAAAGATAGTAAACATAACACAGAGGGAGATGCACCGCAACGCAGGGGAAATCTTTAAAGACAATACAAAAGAAATTCTTTTTACACACAGAGGGCGATAGGCATTTAGAACACCTTGTCTAGAGAACTGGTGCACATAAATTAAGTAAATCCCTTTTTTTTGTTAATTTTGTTTATGCTCCTCTGGTACAGGCCCTGCACCCAGCATCCCAGGGACTTAGCTTGACTTTCACCCTTCCCCCATGGCTTCCTCCCATGGTGGGGTCAGCAGGCCCCCTATCACCTGCCAGGGAATGGATCCAGGTTATGGAGGGAGGGCACTGATGCTGGTGTAGGGCCTGCAAGGGGATGGATCAGTCATCATTGCTCTGTCCAAGATTTTTTGTTCTGGTTTCCTCTCCTGGGACACTGACTTTGGGGTGGTACACAAGGTCGCGCACAAGCATGGAATGTGTCACCACCAGCGTTTCCCACTCAGTAAGTGTGCCCAGCACACTGCAACCTCTGGTCACCCAGTTGACAGTATTGCAGTGAAGCGTGACAGCCCCCCTCCCTGGAGGAGGAGAGCATCCTCTGGGACTGGACAAGTTCCTTTAAAAACTATCTCGGCATGGGGGAAGGCCCCCTGAATAGATACCAACCACTGATGAGTGGGGTGGCAATCTTGATGCGCTATATGCCTTCCTTCATCCTCAAACCACAATATTAATTGTAATCAAGGCTCCTGGAATTCTACATTTCTACAGTCGAGGAATTTTCTGCAGAATTTGCTTCATGCCACAGAACATACATATATATATATATATATACACATACACATACACATACACACACACACACACACACACACAGCGCCACAGAATTCATTGTTCTTGGCGAATTTTCATTCAAATTTAGTTTTTCCATAGTAATCACCTTCCTTCTCCGTCTCCATTATCCTGAAATGCCCATCCTCAGTACTTGTCATGTGATCTCTTCAATGACATCACATCATGTGTTAGTCAAGGTCAGGGCTGCATTCTGCCACAGAAATGAATAAAACATGCTGTAGAAATCCAAAACTGCCACTACAGAAGCCTATAAGCCCTGCTGCAGAAATCATGACAAAGTGCCTCAGAGCACTGGGGGTCCTGATTGTAATACAGAGCTGTGCAGAATTGTCAAACTCCACTTCCATGGAATTCTGTGGAAGTCTGGAAATTCCATTTCATTTCATGAAATTCGTTGGAAGCAGAATTTTCAAATTTGGAAAGTGGAATACTAACCAAGGAATCTTATTTTGCAGTTTATGTACACTGCAGATTAATGTTCCACAATGATTACTGAATCCAAGGTACAGTTTATTATGTTGTGGCATATATAAGAATGTATTTATTTATTTATTTAGATTTTGTTTACCGGGTAAGCACACTAGACAAGTATTATGCCTATTTTCAGGAACTATCCGGGAGAGTACAACATGAGGAACAACAGTCAAGGAGACATGGCAAAGAGAGTACAGTTTTTTGTCACAGTAAACAAACAGGTGGGAAATACATCATTTGACGCTAGGGGAAACATATAGTAGTGAGCACATTTCAGATTATACACTCTAGACTAGCTAGTTCAACTGATAGATATATACAGGTCATCATACATAGAGTGAGCATAGCTCAAGGACTGGATTGATAATATAACTTTATAACATTGTCGATACACCCCTAGGCTAGTTGGATCATGACAGGTATATACAGCTCATCACATTTTTCTAAATATGCACTTGTTAGACAGAAACAGAAACACTTGCAGTATAAGTTTCTACCAAGTGACTAAGGTGCAATATGTCATGGTTAGCCTATGACCGGAGCAATAATGGGTGTAAAATGCCCAAGGCTTTTAGGCAGGAGTAGTCAGAAGTCATTGATACAGTGGGGAAAAATATCTCCAGGAATTCAATGGAGACACCCTGGGAGGTTCAGACAAAACAATTTGACACTTTACTCTAGGGAGGTTTGGGGCAGTCACACTCTGATGCTAGTTTTAGGAAACCCCACAGGGAATTTCAAAAACTCAGATAGGAGGGGGCAGCTCGGATATCCACAGGCAGCGAATTCCAGAGTCTGGGCACACTTATGGCAAAGTCCCGATCCCCCATGAGGGCCCAGGTAGGAGGGACTTTGAGCACCCCCGACGTGAGAGACCTAAGTTGGTAGGGGGTGGGATTCAGTTTAGGCAGAAGCCGGGCCAGCCCCTGGGGGGTGCTAGTTCTGATCACTTTCCCAGAGAGGCATCCCAAACCAAAATCAAGGTATCTAGCTGGTGAGAGCCAGCAGAGTTTCTCATATAGCTCACAATGGTGGGTGAGTCAGGGGGCAGCCAAGGCAAATGACAAATATTATTGTAAGCAGTGTACCACCGGGTGAGATGTGTCTTTGGAGAGTGAGCAGATAGGTACAGCCCATAGCTGAGGGAGGGAAGGAGCACACCCTTCACTAGGGCAAGCCTGGCTGCCGGTGTAAGGTTATACTTGGCCCTATAGGCCAGACTCAGTTTGCAGTTTGTCGCCCTGCAGATGTTAAGGATATGATTACCCATGTCAAGTTGGGGGTCAAGTGTTACCCCCAGATATTTGATGGAGCTCACTATGGGTAGTGAGGATCCATCTGCGCTGGTGACATGTAAGCAGGTCGATAAGGCTTTGACTTTAGCCATTGAGGCAAAGAGCATAGCCTGTGTCTTTTTCGGGTTCTGGACCAACTTGTGACTAGTAACCCATGACAATACCCTGTTAAAGTCATCAGTCAGGTTCTGGTTTAGGGTAGCGGCATTCTGGGAGTGAGTCAGGATTACCAGATCATCTGCATACATGGTGGCGCTACAGCTGGCAGTAACCATGGGTAGTTGATTGATGAAGAGGGAGAAGAGGAGGGGACCCAGTACCGAGCCTTGAGACACTCCGGAGGTCACCGGTAGGGTCTCGGAGAGAACTTTATTGAAGCAGGTACGCTGCTCTGCCATGTAGATAACTCCATTAGCCATTTCATGGCATGGGGGGAGAGGCCAAGTGACCACAACTGTACACCAAGCAGTTTGTGGTCAATGAGGTCAAAGGCTTTGGACAGGTCGATAAATATTGCACCAGAGAGTTTGTCCTGGTCCATGGCTGTCCGGATACTTGATGTAACCGAGATTAAGGCTGTGGTGGTGCTGTGTCCCTTACGAAAGCCATGCTGGGCTGGGGACAGAAGTTCATGAGAGTGGATATATTCTGAAAGCTGCTCAGCCACTACATTTTCAAGGAGCTTGCTAAGGGTTGGGAGAATGGCAATCAGTCGATAATTGTCAGGTAGTTTGGGATTTCCCTTGCTTAAGCATAGGGACAATCCTCACCTCTTTCCAGATTTCTGGGATGGTCCCCAGACCAAGGGATAGGTTGAAGATAAAGGCTACTGGTGAGGCAATGTGTGCAGCACCAAGCTTAAGGAGTTTAGGCTCCAGGTTGTCTAGGCCAGGACTGGAGTACTGGGAGAGGCCAGCTAGGCATTTCTGCAAGTCCTGAACTGATACAGCCCTGAGGTGGAACATTTGATGAGGAGGGTCACCCTCCAGCAGAGTGGAGGGAAGTGGGTGGGACAGAGCCTCATCAGGTGAGAAGAGGGTTGTGAAGGCAGAGAGGTCAGAGAAGTGATTATTTAGGGAGTTGGCAATAGAATGGGGATTATTGCAGGAGACTCCATTTATGGCCATGTCCGTAACCCCCTGATGGGAGGATCCGCTGACAAGGGACTTAATATCTCTCCAGAACCTCCTGGGATACTTTTCAGTATTCTGTGGAAATAACAAAGACATTCCAACAAGTATTTCAGAAGTGGATTTGCCATCATTTTGCATTCTGCATAGCTCTACAGCTGTATTAACGAGGCTGTTTCCATCTTGTGGATGGGATGACAGCATAGGACCCTTGAGAATGAAGCCTGAGAGGTCTATGCAGTCATCTCAACCCCGAGATGGAAACACATGCCAATCTGTGTGCTGTTGGCCATATTTTATTTAGTTATAATACTTAGAAATTATGTTTTTAGATAGTTTAAGTTTGAAAGTGTGACAAGGTTGGAGAAAACCCTGCCTCATTTGTTGTGCAAAGCAAAGTAAAAGCAAGGATCGATTTTGTCATCTTCTATTCTGCCACTTGCCTGTCTCTTCACTGTGATTGCACAAGCAAATTTTCTTGTGGCACCTAGCAACTGGACCCTTCGATGGTCCCACAATTTCCCCATTATCTTCCTTTCTTCACTTGCTGTTTCTATTCTTTCTTTCTCCCCTTGCTTCTCTGTGGTTAAAATATATATGTAACTTTATGTGAAACTGGGATCCTGTGGTTTGCAAATATATATACTTATATTGTTGAAATGATTGCAGAAAGCTATTTGGGTTTCTTAAAAAAAAAAAAGAAAATTGAAATGATTGCAGAATGCTATTTGGGTTTCTTAAATAATAATAACCATCTGTAATACAGGGGGTTGACCTTCAGATGTATTTTGACCTCCTCAAGCTTGTTTACAGAACTGGCAACAGAAGACCAGCTCTGGCAGAATGTTCTATTTTGTTGCACCTGTTAAGACTAGGTGTGTTCTGTCAGGCTAGCCTCAGGAAAGAAAATGACAAAGTTCTGATACACTTTGTGAGAAACAGCAGATGTAACTTACAACATGCAGGAGGCAGATTTTAAACTGCCAAGAAAAGACATCAAATAAAAGAGAGCAATGTTTTGCAATGTTTTGCTGAGGGCCAGAGAAACTAAGACTGAAATTGAGAAAGAGACTCAGATGAATCAGTTTGTGTTTGTACTGCCTTTAAGAAGAGCTATACTGTACATTTTTTTTCTATTTGATTATTATTTATAATAATAAAATGCTACTGGTGAATTGTATAACGTCTCCTGGTCTGCCTGTGCTTCCTGATCTCTGCTTGTAGAACAGAAAGCAAAAGTTGTAAAATAAATATAATGCCTCACTTGCTTTTTGGAGCTATGCCACTGTTTTTTTGGTCTTAAAGAGGACAGGAAATTATTTAAAATGTTTAAACAGGTTGACCTGTATTCATGTATACTCACTGTAGCACTGTTAGTATTTAATTAATAAAAAATGTAAATTAAAGAAGTGTGCCTATGTTTCTTTCCTATGGGCTAAAACAAAAATGGTTGTTCATGTGTCTTATGAGAGGCAGTTTCTTTTGTGATTCAGGATATCAGATCAAGCCTCTGAGTTCTGTGATGTGGTTGTTTGTGCACCGACTCCTTTTACATATAGGCACGAGTGCCTGCACCGTCACTCCCTGAGCTGCATATTTCTGACAGACAGTGGAGCCATCCATTTAATAAACTGTACATCTCATTTCTTACTATTAACATGTGTATCTCGCCAGCCTGGTGGCACCGAGGGTTGAGGCACTGGACACCACACCTCACGCCATGCAGGTGACCCGGGTTTGGGAGCAAACTCGGGGCATCAGGGGTCAGTGGGGAGGAGAGGATTGAGTGTCTGGAGGACTGCTCTCCTATCCTGGGAGGGAGGGGGAGTCACAGATCCCTTACTTTGGTGACTCCCAGTGGTGACTGGGGTTACAGCAGCCCTTGAGATCCTTGCCAGGGGATTGGCTGTAGCAGCAATCCCGTGTACATGTGTGCGAATGTGCAGGCACTGGACTCATTGCACATCTGAGCAGATGGAGGAGGAGTGGGACAGAAAAAAAGGAAATCGGCCCTGGCCCCTGGTAGGTCAGGGTGGGTCTAGTGGCCATCCCCCATGCCCAGTGTCGGGTCCTCCAGCCTGCTTCTGGTGTGCCCTGCATTCCCTGGCTGCTCCACTAGATTATCAAATAAAGCTCCAGAAGAGTCGGCGGTCACGCCACAGGGGGCTCAGATCCGACGGGTTAAGTGATCAGAGGAGCAGAGAGGAGATGGACCCACACTGGACAGGTAAGGCTGGGGACTTCAGGCGGGCCGCGGGCAGGATAAGGCGACCACGCCGGAGACAGAGTCCAGGTGGCCAGAGATGGGGAGCATAAAAGAAAGTGTACAAAATAAACAAACGTGCATCTGGTTAATATTTTGGTTTACAGTACGGTAACTTTATGACTCTGTAGTGTGCAAAGCGATCATTGTTTGATTGCAAAGCAATTTTATTACCCCCCCACTTACACAACAAATCATTTAACTTAATTAATAAGACTGTCATACTAAAGAGTTAAAGTGACCAGTTCAGTTGTGTCATTGTGCCCCTAGATAATGAGATCAGAAGCTGGCAGTTATTATACCTCTAATTATTTAACCTGATGACCATGCAATGTTCTAAGTCAGCTAAAATGAACACAGGTTTTGGCTTCGATCACACAAGTTCACTGATGCTGGCTGCTTCAATGAAACAGTGCTGCAATGAATAATTTCTATTCCTTTTTTCAAGTAACAAGCTTATCTCTTTACAATTAAACAAAGATAAAACAGAAGCAATTTTACGTTTATATCCTTTTTAGTCTTGTTGTAGATTGTTTTATGCCAGATATTCAATGTTATTGGCTTGCTTTTTTCCCCGATTTATGTAAGATTAATTTTTCTATTTGCTATGAATGTAAGTATTTATAATTATCAATAACATTTAAGTGATTAAAAAAAAATCAATGTCTGCAGTCTGTGCGAATACTTCCTTCCCCGCATGACAATAGCCAACCTTAATCACTGATGTCCTCTGACCTTTCTTCACCCCCCCCCCCACAAACCTCTTCATAATGCAAATAACAGAAGGGTCATTATAAATTCACTCAGTCTTAATTTTGCCTTCCGTGGTTCTTCCAGCACTCCCCTTCCTGTACCCCTTGTTTGTGGTTTCTGCCCCTATCCGTTTCCCTTTAGGGGCTATGCTTTCCTCTGTCAGACTGGGCCTATAGGAAAGTCCATAAAATTAAGACTCTGAAATAAAAAATAGTGAATTAGATGTCGCACAGCGGCAACATCATGCCACTGATCTCATAGTAACCTACAGTTTAAATACTAAAATTGAATATATAAAAGTATTTAAACTATATCATTAATTATGAGAACAGTTCACAATCTACTTTGTTCTCTACTGGGCATGCTTGAGCCAGTGCAATGACGCATGGAATGCACATATTTGCATGTCACGTGCCAGCATATCCCTTCTAATGCTCTTGTGCCTAGGATAGAATGCCGAGGATCGCTATGCACAATGACTGCCAGTTTTGCTGGAAAAACTCAAAAAAGGTAACAGGAGACAATGTAATGTTTAAAATTTCATTTTATTGATAGTAGCAATATACAGACAATGACTGTTACACCCCTTTTCCTTCCTCTCTCCTTTAACTGACTTGTTTTGCAGTAGGACACTGCTTTTGGAAAAAGCTCGGCAGCCGTTGCTCTTGATGCGACTAGATTAGAACAGATCGATGGTAACGCATGTTTGTACAGAAAGACACAGTAGAAGCTGATTTAGAATGTGCACAACAGCATTTTCAACAGGTTGTTTTTATACACAGTTGGGGTTAACCATGTACTATACCAAATCTGACGATGAATACTCCAAACATGTCAGCCGGAATGCTACCCTTACTCATGCTGTATAACTCTTAATGCCATTTTTTTCCCTATGGAATCTGTGTAACCCTGCTTTGAAATCCTGGACCGTGCCCACTGCCATAACCTCGTTGGGTAGGCAACTCTCCAGTTTTTTTTTTACCACCCTCTGTGTGAGGTAATGTTTTCTAGTACTTCCCCGTACCCCCCTTCCTCAGTTTGAGTGCACACCCTCTACTTCTGCTTGCATTCACCAGCTCAAACATGTGTTTATACAGCACTCTGTCTATCCCCTTTAGTATTCGGAAAATCACAAACAGAAATATATATCTATAGCTGTATTTACAGCTATGTATAGGATAGTATATGGCCTCCCATACAGAACAAGGCAATTATTCACCTGAGTGTTTTCTATGATGGCTGATGACCTCAAGAGCGAAGCTCGAGAGGTCCCTCTGCCGTCATAGAAAACATGAGGGGGGAAGAGTTGCTGAGTTGTTTGGGGAGCCATACACTGTTCTATATAGTGTATGGTACCCCAAAACAGGATCCCTTACATTTCACAGGCAGTGTCTGCTGCTGGAGACCCACACTGCTCTTCTGTTCATCCTGACAGCCAGCACGCACAGGACTCACCAACCACCCCCTGTCTAATGAATGTCGCCGGAATGGGCTGTTGCACTGTGACGTCCCCACTAATGCAGAATGAAAAGTCATTCTGTGTTAGTGAGGACATTACTACTGAAGCAGAATGACTTTTTGCGGTACATGGATTTCCATACACAACCACATTCCACCATACACTATATAGTTATACAACACATGTGTACTGATAAATAGCAAGATAAAAAGTGTTATCTTAACCCAACGTAGCAAGATATACTAACTTGCAAAGCAGTGTATGTCACAATGCATAATGAACCAATCAGAGTGGAGATTTCACAATGATGATGCCATCACAATAGCCAAGTACAACACAGAAGCCAGTAGTTAAAATCATAAACAGTTATATCCTCATACAAAGAGCACATTTGAAAGGTATAATTAGTAAAATGATGTTGTATAAATTCAATGTACAATGGTTTGAGTTAAATTACGCAGTTTATCATCACTTGTGAGAGGACAGGACTTTGATAGCTCACTCACGGCAATGCCACTCGTAAATGATGGTCCTACCACTTCACACATGAAAAAAAATGACATATTTTGAGTCAACCTTGTGCATATCACATCTATATACATGCACACGTGCATATATATATATATATATATATATATATATATATATAGAGAGAGAGAGAGAGAGAGAGAGAGAGAGAGAGAGACAGAAAGAGAAAAAGAGAGAGAGACAGAAAGCAAGAAAGAAACATAGAGAGAGAGAGAACAAGAAACAGAGAAAGAGAAAGGGGAAAGAAAAAAGAGAAACAGAGAAAGAGAGCAAAAGTGAGAAAGAGAAAGGTATGCAGCAGTGTGGCCTAGTCATTAGAACACCAGCTTGAGAACCAGATGATCAAAGGTTCAAATCCTGCTGGAGCCAAATACTCATTGTGTGATTTTGGGCAAGTCACTTAACCTCTCAATGCTCCAGTCTACCCAGCTGTGGAAATGGGAAGGAATAAGACCCCACTGGAAATTAGATGTTATATCTCTGCTGGGCTGTCCTGGGTCAATAAATTGTAGAATTGTGAAATACAAATAAAATCAACACCTCCACCCCATCTCTCCTACAAACCCAAAGGAAAACTCATTGCACTGTGATACCCTAACTCCCTAGTAGCGTTCCTTTTTGTGTCAGAATAGGGGTGGGGGGTATTTTTTTTTTTTTTTTTTTTAATTTACAAGCATTCCTGACTTGATGAGCAGGCCTATTCCACTCAGCACTATACCATGGTTGATTATCCAGCCATTTACAAACTATCCCATGAGGCTTGCCTTCCTTGTGGCTGAACGTGCCCTCAGTATTTACTGCTGTCATCATTAATCACTGGAACCTAATGGTGGGGATTTGTATTGCACGACATGTGAATGACTTTGAAGGGATAGATAAGCATTATTGATCCAGGGTCTGGCAGGGTTATGTGAGAAGCACGTGGTCTTAAATCATGGCCTTCACAGACCACATGTGACAAGACACAAGAGAAAGTGTTTTAACCAGGGACGGGAAAAGCTCTTATGGTGCTAGTAAAAGTGGTTCTTCTAATCTTCTTGGAAGCCAGTATAGCTTAGTGATTAAGAGTACTGAGCTGGAAATCTGAAGAACTAAGTTTGAATCCCACAGCCACCACTTGCATACTGTGTGACCGTGAGCATGTCACTTCTCTGTGCTCCCAGGATGCACCTGGAAACAAGGCATTGGCTTGGTGTGTCTTTCCTGGCCAAAAATTGTGCAGTAAAATAAATAAACTTTCTAACGGTCTATCTAGACTGTTCTCGTGTCTTATGGACCCAAACACTGGCTAAGTAACTCAGGCCCTCTGTTCATCATATCATCTGATAATGTTATGCTAGACCAGTGTTTCTCAAATGAGGCCACTGTGGCCGCATGAGGCCACCAGTGCAATTATCTGTGGCCACAGAGCTCTTTAGAGTCCCAGTTAGAAGGATAATGGAATAGACAATTTATTACATTTAAAAACCATAAAAAATACATTTCACGTGCAAATACATCAGGGACTTGATTTAATGTATACTGTGCAAAAATATATTTGTTATATCAGTGAGGGGGGGTTGGTGTATGTTAGAGGGTTTAGTAATGTATGCCTTCCCCCCCACCCATGTAAACATGCACACCACCCTCTTCACCCACCCCGTGTCTGTACCCCCAGTCAACAATCAGAGAGTGAACTCCCCCACACACTTTCTAGCACGTAACCTCCCTCCTTCCCCCAGCCCCAAATTTAAAGGACACACCTGTAAAAAACAGTCCTACATTTGGGATAAGCTGCAAGATGCCATATTCATTCAGTTTCCTGCAAAAAAATGAATGAAAGATGATGTCCTCACTGTTACTAACACCTGATTGGCTGATAAACCACAGATCAAGTGTTACTATAAGTGAAGCATTCATTAATTCATTCATTTATTCAGTGGCATGAGTTGAGTGGAAGCCGCGCACGGAAAACTTAATTTGAGGCTTTCCCTCAACAGATGTCACTGGGTAATGGAACTTCTATGTGCAGTAATCACAAAATTAATATTGGACAATAAGCATTCAGCATTAACAAGGGACCAAGACTAATTAAAAGGTAAATTATTTCAAAATAAACACATGGATCAGTACACTGAGGTGATTAAACAGACTAAATACATACCAACATGTCTTACTACATTATATAGAAACATAGAAACATAGACAGTGATGGCAGAAAAAGACCAGAGGTCCATCCAGTCTGCCAAAGTTCCCTATAATCCCTGGAACCTACTGTTCCTCCAGGGTACTAACCCTCTCCGTCCTCTCTCTATTCTCCTCCTTGGTCCTGTCACCCCCGGTAACCACTATTCCTTTCATTATGTCCCAGCCCTGCTTGAATAGACTGTTATTGCACCCAAAACTTTAGCTGGAAGACTGTTCCAAGGTTCCACCACCCTTTCCGTAAAGTAATACTTCCTCACACCTCTCCTGAACCTACCTCCTGTTAATTTCCATTCGTGTCCACATGACCGCGAATTGGTATTCAGGCTAAATAGTTCCCCGCAGTTCACTTTGTTAATTCCTTTAAGGAACTTGAAGGTCTCTATCACATCTCCCCTCTCCCTTCTGGTCTCCAGTGAGCACATATTTAGTGCCTTGAAGTGCTCCTCATAGGACCTGCCCTGCTGGCCCTGAATCATTTTTGTTACTCTGCTCTGCACCGTCTCCAACCCATCCTTATCCTTTCAGAGGTGAGGACTCCAGAATATATGTATTATCTTAGAGAAAGAACAGGAACTGTTTGAACCTGAGGCTACTGCCATGTGAACCTGATAGCTCAGTGGTACAGCACTGGGACAGTATACTAGGGCCTGGGTTCAGTTCCCAGTTGGGTCACATTATTTCGTTCCTCACTACAGTCTGTGTTCCAGTTGTTCAGCAGGGTCTAATACTGCAGTACTAACTAGTTACCCCTATATATATATACACTAAATAATGTAAATAAAGTTTATGTTCCCATTAATCTCTGGGGTTTACCTCCGCCAAAGGTGGCAACCCTACTTACCACGTCAATGAGCTGAGCAATGGCGAGTCCGAACCTGACCAGAACCACGTCTGAGATGTTAGCAACAGGCCGGGAAAACGTGTTATAGCCAGTGAAGAGTTTCTTGAGGAGTCGTTCCTCGGCGTGGGCATGTGCTTCAGCATAATAGAAGCAGGCTGGGAAAATGCAAAGTAGAGAAAGATGGGTCTCAGAATGTGCATGACTGTTTCTTAAACAAGCCTCACTCCCTCTATCTGAAACCAAACCCCTGCTCCCTCAAACCAAGACGTCAAGAGTGGTGCTGCTGCGGTGGTAGATACAGGCAAAATGAGTCATTTGCTAGCCAGAAAAGGATTGGGCATAAGATAACTAAACACATATCGGTTGTCTGTACCATTTTTTTAAAGAATCAGCACAGCATTTTCTCATGTAAATGTTTTGTAGCCATATTGGTTCTTATAAAAATACGTGAACAAAGTAGGTGATCTGATACCTTTTATTTTCAGTACACAAGCTTTCAGGCCTACACAGAGCCCTTCTGCAGGTGATGGCAGTTTCTGCAAAAAAATATTGCCTAGATACACTAGATAGTGTTACCTACTTACTGCAATTAATATTATAACAGAGTTATTTATTTGAAACATATTTTAGAAGAATCAGCATTAATATAGCACTTTTCATACACACTATCAAAGTGCTTTAACATCTATTGTCATCCTGAAGTATCTTTACCGGACTAGTTAGCTCACACCAACCAGTTAACTAGAGGAGTTACTTGGTTACCTTATTGTTAAATAAGTCACAATATAAATGTCCCCCCTAGTATAGTACCATATCTATTTGCTCTCCCACCAAGAGATTATATTTATGCTTTGTAATACTGATGCTTTTACATAAAGGTAAATTGCTATATGTCTACTGGAAATTAAATCTACATTGTGCTTTTAATGCTGTAATTTTTTCTTTAACCCTTAGGAAGCCAAAATGTAGGACTAAAATGTATGACTGTTCTCTGTAGCTATTCTCCATACCCATTTTCTGTTTACTGTTGTATTTTGTTTGGTTATGCCTGTCCTACCCAGGACCTCCTTGTGAATGAGCTTGCTCAATGGAGCCTTTTCCTGGTAAAATAAATAAATTGATTTACAAGCAATGCTAGACTGGTAGTAAAGTGGCTGAATGTGTAGTGGCAGCCATTTCACACATCAACACCTACACACAGCCTTGGACAATTACATGAACTGGTTTTATGGGAAAGGGAATGTTGGAGCTGGTAGAGATATCTATGGCAGAGAGGTTCAAGAGGGGCTGGGACAGGTATAGATGGAGGGTGAAGCTGAGGAATGCTTGTCCGGTGGGGGCTTTGGTGGGGGGGAGGGTGAGCATGGGAGGAGCCAGGAATATGGTTACAGTACCCATTCAGGGTACTGACTCCCAAGCAGACTTGACAGACCATGAGGCCTACTCTGCTGGCATTTCAGTATGTTAGTATGCTAACAGTGGGAAAATCCCCTACACAATAACACAGCTTGTTACCTCGGCAGTGTCCAAAACTCTGTGGAAAGGTTTCAAATGGTTGGAGGGAAAATGAGGGGCCTGAGGTTCCAAGTGGACTGTTATGTAAGAAGTACTCTTGTGAAAAGTGCCTTGAGTTCTTTTACTTCCCCCTGGACACTCACCAGGAAGGTATCAGAGGTGGGCAGAAGGGACCTCAGTTTAACATCTCATCCAAAGGATGGCACACCCAACAGTGCAGCAGCTCCCTAGTACTGCACTTGGTATGAGCCTAATCCCGGTGTGGGGCTAGAACCCACCACCTTCTGATCCAGAGGTGGATGTGCTACCAACTGAGCCACGCTGACATTTTACTAGCTGAGAAAACTTTCCAGATGGGCTTATTTCCAGCTGTGACTTGGGGCAACACAGTCATCTAACAATCATTTATAATCAAAATATACTTATGACACAATAAAATAAATAGTGATATATAATTAGGATAAATATATACTTATAACAAAATAACTGATCTCAGCCCCACCCAAACCTGGGATTTTCTATACTCTATAAAAAAATCTATTAACCTGGGAATATAGGGAGACTGATAATATCTGGTAATGATACTTCGATGGAAGGGATCTCTGGATTTACAGAAACCATCTTAAAACTGCTTGTAATAGTAACAGTAAGAGCCATCCTTATTCAGGACACTACACAACTCCTGCAGAAACTGAATGCCTCTAAAGCTCTACCCCCAAATACCATCTTAGCTATAAAGGATGGTAACCTTGTATATATCACTACAAAATGGTGAAAGGATTTTGGCAGTTCTGATTGGTTGTTAGCTATGTGCTAGAAGTGTCTAGTGCACAGCTAACATGGGTATCGGCAGGCACGCATGATGTACTTTGCTGAGTACAGTAAAACCTGGAAAATTTAGGGGCAACATGAGCCTCGGCCCAGAGCAAAAAACACAAAGCCTGATGTGCCAGAAGAACTATTTTTCTCCTCCTTGAATGCTTTAGTGCAAGTTTGTGAATGATCTTTGAAAGATGTGTGAGCGCTAAACTTAGAAGGCCATGACTGTACGAGTGACTTGATCGAGTATGTATGCATAAGTGCTGGTATGAGTGGACTTCTGTAAGACTGGCTACCTTGATGTGGTACAGAGGCTTATCACAATGTATCCTAAACATTGTAACAAAAAGTCGACCAACTTCCGTCTGATTGGTAGTGTGAGGTGTGTGTGTGTGTGTGTGTGTGTGTGTGTGTGTGTGTGTGTGTGTGTGTGTTAGATAAAATAAAATGTCCTGACTCTGTTAGGATCATTGGAGGACTACATATTGATTGAAATGGGTGGAGGGTGGAGGGGGGGCAATGTTTGTGTGGCAGGGCAATTCTAGAAAAAAAGTCTCTGGAAAGAAAGACTCCAGAAGAAAAAAAGCACCGAAAAAAACAACAAACTGAACAAATGTCACAGGAAAAAAGGCATAAAATGAAAAGGAGGAAAAAACGGCACCTGCACATTTCGTCACGCACAATTGCATTAACAAATCCCTAACACTAACCCTAACCCTAAACCTGTATCAAGTAAATCATAAAATGCAGAACAAATCACAGAACATCACATAGGACACATAACTAGGGTTTCTGGTTTTAGGTGTTTATTTTTTTTTTTTTTTAGAAAAATTGTGTTTATTTTAAACCTTTTCTTGCACATTTTCAAAGTCATAAAAATCTGTGTTTTCCGGTGTAAATAAAACAAAAGACACAGTATTTGTCAGTGTTTATTCTAAAAAATGAAAAAAAAAAGTTTAAAAGTGCACTGTGTACCATGGTCCAATAGATATTGCTGCTGTTAGTAACCCCCCACCTCCAGTATAAAAGCCCTTACATACTCGCCCATCTGTCAGAAGTTCCTATCCCCCTGCCTGCTGGAGGTGTGTTTGCTGTTGCCCTATCCCTGTGCTGGGGAACATTTTATTCCATATTTGGGAGGAAGGAAGTACTGTAGGAATGTACTGCGTGCCAGTGGCTCTTTCACTTTGATGTGCAGGATGGGCTCTGCCTTTTTCCTGTTGGGAGGGTTGGATGAGTGTTTCCCTTTCCCATATCTCCCAGAAGCTCTGGATGGAGCAGGGAGCAGACAGAAGGCAGACTCTCTCTAACACACCACTAACTCTGGCTGTCCCAGTGTCAGTCTCTTACGTGTGCCACGCATACCTGACCCCTCCTTGTCAGTAGCCCTAACTGCCAATAATATTGTTCCAACTACCCTCAAAGCTGTCAGTAACCCTCAGGAAACAGGCAACCACAAGGAAAAAAAAAAGACAAAAAGTGGCACTCCAACAGCACCTATTCCAAAGCTCTGCCCTAGGTAAGATCTCCTAAGATGGCACATCTCCAGCATAGCCAACAGAGTGACAGCATGTGTCCGCCCTCAAGCTTCATATATTACTGAGCTTGATGATTGCACCGACAGAGCCCGAGTGCTTGTTACGCAGTCCATGAAGTGCCCCTATGCTGAGGTAGCGTGAGCATGGGTGCAGCAGATGCATAAGGAATGCCCTTCACTTTTTTTGGTGCTTATCAGTTTTAACTGAAATCATGAAAAAAAACAAAAAAAAAAAAAAACATTGGGGGTGTTTTAGCGGTGATTATTGGTTAAAACTGAAAACTGGGAACCCTACACATAACATATTGCATATAGCTCCTTTGCACCATTTCATTAGCATCAACGTATCAGCACAAGGCATTAAAAACTGAATGTTGCGTCCAACCCCCTCGGACAAACTGCTCCAGTGTCATCGCGTTAGGACCTACCCTAAACTGAACTGTCACTTCAGCACTACATTCCTTTTCAGTTCTTCCGATCTCTAGGCAATTAATTACTGTTGCCCGGATAGTATCCTATGAATTAGGATACTACCAGATACCTGATGTTTGCCCATATAGTGTTATTATCTGACCAGATCCACTATCTGACCAAGGATCCAACTGTCCCAGACCCAGGTTGGATCCCCTGCATTCACAACTAGATCCCTGGATCTGACATTGGATCCCTGGATCCAACCTCAGATCCCAGGATCTGATGCTGAATCTGTCCACAGATCCTGGGATCAGAGTGCAGATCCCTGGATCCGATTGTAGATCCCTGGATCCAACCTTGGATAATGTGGGTTCCAACCTGGAATCTGAACTCTGATTTTGGTCGGATCCCAGGTTGGATACCGGCATTATCCAATATATCGCAATCGAATCCACAAAGGCACTATCCGAGCATCACTACAATTAGTCTACTTAACTCTTCTCTTACCTCACAACACATTGTTAACAACAGCCCTTGACTGTATTGCTGTCCCAGCTCTCTGCAGTCTATGCACTTAGTCTACCTAAACATTGTTAACACCTGTCACTGATTCCTTTATTTGGTTACAACACCTCAGGCAGATTCACTTCATAGTCCGTTGGTGCCTTTTTTTCCGTGTGTCATTAATTCCAGGTGCCATTTACTCTGTGTGCTGTTATTTCTGGAGCCTTTTTTTTCCTAGAGCTATTCTTTCCAGAGACATTTTTCTGGGTACTGGCGGGGCAGCACGTCTTTTGGTTTGTGTTTACAGATGGGAAGGGGCAACAGTTCCGTCAACTCTCGAGTACAAGTTCAGAATTCTTGGATACACTGCTGATGGCTAAAAAGTAGTCCTGAGAAGCTGGATGCAGCACATCATTGAAAAACCTAAGCCCTCAGAATCTTTAAAAAGTAAAAGCTGCCATTTCCCCCCAACACTTAGTGAGACTGCACAATTTACAAACCCACAGCAGCTGCCTGTTTCCCCTGCCTGTTCCCCTGTCTGACAAAGCACAAATCACCAAAAGTAAATTCATTCATTTAACTTTTTTTAAATTGTGTTTTTTTTTGTTCATGCTTGTGATGGCTTCCCCTCCTCGCTAGACTGTTGGCCGGCCGGTGACAAAGGCCCACTCGCCTCCTCATTTCCTTTATGTGAACAAACAAACCCACCCTCAACAGCAGTCCTCATAAGCTCTGCTCCCACAGTGCACCTGCTGTAACAAAAGTAGACAGTGACCACAGTAAGCCACTCACGTTTCAACAATTGCTGGCACTGCTGAAATCGTGCCTCCAGTTCAATATCTTTCCTCCCACCCACCCGCTCATTTGCTTGCTCTGGTAACGACCCAGCATCACTGTGTTTCTATGTTACAGAAGCTAAATTGCTTAACTGCAAAACTTGAAAGAAAAAAAACACACATTGACATAATCTATAAATATTTTTATAGGTGGGGAGCTATGGAGTCCACAGAAGGACAAAAATCCTAATCTCAAATTCAATAACATGCATATAATACAGGCAGATGAACTATTTAACTGCAAAATGCACAAAATGTTATACAATTATATTAAACATATGAATATAAATTTTTACATGCATGTAAAATACCCATTCCCATTTTATAAGTGCAATAAGACACTCTGAGGTTGTACGCTAGACACTTCTTTTGGTTTTTGCTCCTCCCAGGCCCCCTGAAGCCTCAGTCCTTCAGGCTCTCGCATGCTCGTCCCCTCTACCCGCCAGACTCAACACTCACTGCCGCACTTACTTCAAGGCTCCTTAAGATCTTCCAATACCCCATCTGGTCAAGCTTTTCCCTGCCAGGGGCCTTTTGCTTCCACCATGGAGAAAGTGCCTCTTAAACTGGGGTTGTCAGCCAGTGGGTTAGATACAGGGCACGGGGCAGCCAGATAGTGTTGGGGGGACTTGCAGGAGACCATTATCTGGTGCTGTCAGAGTATGCCATTCCCTATTTTCTCCCTTCCCTCTTCTGAGTGATGGCAGCATATTGTGGCATTCTGGGAATGATGCACAGCAGCACATGGTCACCCACACCACCAAGTATTGTCTCCACTGGCTCATGACCAGGGGTCACTCAAGGGGCAATGCAGGCCATACCCTCCCTCCTGGGAAGGAGAGCATCGGCACTGATGCTCCTTATCCTCCCAAACAGTCCCCGCTGCAGTCACCCCAGGTGCGGGTTGCAAACCCAGTCACCTGCATGCCAAGCGTGCACCCCACCACTTGGCACCATGCAGCCAGTGTGCTTGCTACTTCTAACACACAGCAGGGGCTGAAGACATTTGGCCTGTGGCATCATACATCACGCCCCTGGCTGTGCATTAGATGTGGCTAGCGCACACCCTGTCATGTCTTATTGCTTACACAATCCCAAATACTGATAGAATTTCGAACTGTCTATAATTCCCCACAGAGAAAGGACAGCATCATGACATACTCTCAGATATCACTGCCAGACTTATACAACTCATTCTCACCCCAGTTTCAACAGCAAAACATTATGTTTAAACTATAAGAACAGCAATGGGCACCAAAATGTCTCTGCTGTATGCTAACCTTTTCATGGCTAATTTGGAAAAGGATTTCCTGAAACGGTCCACCTCCCCACTTTGCCACTGCACCATCTCTCATACTTAAGATATATTGATGATTTATTTATAATTTGGACAAAAGCACTCATGCACTTAAAGAACTTAAAAACCTGAACAATCACCACTACCAATCCTTTAAACTTTCTCTGGAGTACTCCGACACAAGCATCACTGTCTTAGATGCATTTAATATCAAAGATGGAAACTGTCACCCCCTGAAAACAAGCACTTGTGCCTAGTGGGCCTTACCTGGTTACCAAAGACTTAAAAAAAATATATATATATATATATATATATATATATATACACACACACATACATATACACACACACACACACACACACACACACACACACACAAACACCCCCATAGGAAACCAACAGAGATACTTACACAAAACCAGCAATGGCCCCAGATACACAAAAAAAAACTGCAACGTACTGCCAAGCACTTTGTCCTCCACACCGGAACAGATTCTGTGGTGTTAGAGATAAATACCTCATCTCACTGAGAAAAAAAAAATTACTGAACAGGGACACTTTCCTAGAGAAATGTAGGATATGCAAAGGGATGACTCTGAACGTGACACTGATCTTCACCTATTAGCGGCTAAGATAATAACTCACAAGTGGCAGTGCCATAAGTTAGTTACTTAAGTCCTCCCCCTTCACAAGTGTTGATAAATGATGTATTCTGAATCAGGCCATTGTGTGTCCAATTTAATTAGAGCTTTTTATGAAGATTTAACTGTTTCAGTTTGATTTCACTGCTGTGCTCTGAGTGCAGCTGAGGCTGTTGTGATGTCATCAGGAATTGTTCAAGCTGCCCTCCCATTAGTTAAGGGTTCCTTTGTGACCTGTCTAAAATGAAGATAAATGGCCAGACTGAGGATATAGAAGATAACGGATGCTGCCGGCCCATTGGTGCAGCGGTTGGATTTCTGTCTGCGACGCCGGCGACCCAAGTTCAGGAACGGACTCAGGTCATCGGAGGGCCAGCTGGGGGAGAAGGATGGAGCATCCAGGGACAGCTCTCTTTCTCTGGGGGGAGGGCAGGGGATGCATACCGGTGTAGGCTGACTCCTGGCGGAGGCTGGGAGTGCAGCAGTACAGCCAGGGCTCAGTGTACAAGAGGGAGTGGCAGACATCGGCGTATGCCTTGAAGTTAGGACATCACTCCCCACAGGAAATGGAAAGAAGCTGCCCGGTCTGCCAGATGATGGCTGCTGACTCCCTGCCACCTCAGATGCCCAGACACCCCAGAATCCACCTCAGCAGCACCTGGGGACTGATTGTGGCGTGCACTGGTATTCCCCTCCTGGTGCCTTCCCCCTCGGAAGAGAGGGACCCATCCGGCGAAGGGTTACGCCGGGCCACCCCTGGGTCGGCTGCGATCTGAGGTGAGTAGGAAGGGGGTCAGGGTGAGGAGATGGGGGGGGGGTCATGTGCAGCCGGAAGGAATGGCAGGCCAGGGGCAAGGAAGAGAAAAAAAAAAGAAGATAATGGATGGACACCAGTGAACAATAACACTGTGTTCACTTCAAGAGGTTGTCATGACAACCAAGTAAACCTCAAGAGTGAAGCTTGAGAGGTTTACCACTGCTATGAAACCTGGAGAAGTTAACTCAGAGGTGTTTACTGTTGCCCATCCATTGTCTTTTGTAGTATATGGGCAACACTTAAATGAAAACAGCTCTTACCTTTCCATTTAGGTAATGTGCCACTCTCTTTTGGGGCCAGCTCTCACTGCCGTGGCCTTTTCTCGAAGTGTGGAAGTCTGCAGGATGTGCACGTGCAAAGACATTCAATGTTGTTGTGCCATCATTGTGACATACTCAAGAGGGTACAACAACTTCTTGATGTCACAACAAAGTTACAACAATGATAGGAATTCATTGAATTCCATTGTTAATAGGCTTCTCCCATATCTTCATTTAGATTGCTTCAGTGGCTAAAATAAATCATTTATATGGAAGTTTTAACTCTCACGTGCACTGCATAAATAGACAGAGCTGTGCAACAAGCACTGCTAATGCCAAGAGGATAACTACCATGATATATAATAAAGACTACCACCAACTGGACACCCTTAGTTACTTACAACCTAAATATGGATCCCATAAGAAGCATTATTCATGACCTACAACCAATACATGCAGTGAAAGGACACCTTAAAATGTATTTTCCAGGAGCCACCTTTACTGTCTTTCAAACAATCACACCTAACCTATCCAAAATGAGTGTCAGGAGGAAACGCACACCTTACCAGAACAGTAGAACACCAGGAGACACTAAACCCTACAATAGTGCAAGCAATGTAATAAGGAAATTGTCTGAAGGGGACAGGAAATGTATGCTAATTAGCAGTTATTTATGACTTTCTTATTCTCAGAAATGATATACATTCTTTTAAAGTATCCACATTTAACTGTACCTGAATAAAAAGTGATAGGTAAAACTGTAGTTTGCATTGTTTTGTTTTATGGGAGGCATTCTGTTATAGGTCACTTCACGGAATCACTTATGTGGAGTTTTTACTGCCAGCAAGCAAACATTCAGCATTGACAAATGCTTGTTTATCTATGTTCCTGTCTGGTCCTTTGTTTTTTTCCCCTTCTAGCTTCCTTTCATCTCCTACTGACTAGCACCCCCTCCCCCCCATTTTCTCTCACTCATTTCTTTACTTTGCATCTTATATAGACTTTTTACCTCGAATCCCCTACTATTTCTTTCCTACTTCATTTCCTGCTATCTTTTAAATTGCTCCATGGTAGCTATATATTATTTTTAATTTATTTATTCAAATTTCGGAATTACAATCCTTCGAGTCGATGGCTCCTTTGCAAAGGCTCCACGTCAGTACATACATACATAGCTTAAAGACAATTTGTACATTCCTTATGAAGCACACATTACATTAAGACATATTAAAGACAAATTGTACATTGCTTACTAGGCAAACATTACATAATGTCAAAATATTCCTGGTTACTCCATACAGTTAATTTATTTTACATTGCTTTGTTAGTTCTCTGGGGTTGTTTATGGACCCTGGATCATTGCAGGGGAGAGGGACTGGGTCCCAAGTTGGAGGCCATGTCCAGTACAGGAGTATGGGTTTATTGGCATCATTAGATTTATTGTTGGCCTTGGTATGGAGTTCAGGGAAACGCTAGCTTACCATCCCCTACCGTGTTAGTGAGGATTGGTTGTTATAGCCACAGATCACCGAGTCAATGAGAAATCTCTTGATACCGTTTTTGAATAGGCCAAGGCTGGGGGCCTGGTAGATGGTAGAGGGAAGTTTATTTATCCAGAGTGGACCATGATACCGGAAGGATCTTTGTTCTATGGTAGTCCTGCAGTGAGGGACTAGGAGCAGGGTGTTGGCCTGGTGCCTAGGGGTGCTCCTGTGGGGGGTAGGTTGGATGAGGGGGTGGAGGCCCTTAGGAGCAAGATTCATTTGGATCTTTTTTGCTAGGAGGCAAGTGTCCAGTCTGTCTGGTAAAATGACTGATAAAAGTATCCACTTTGTTTTGCTAGGAGGCAAGTGTGGTACATTAGGCGCGGGACTCCTGGCCTTCTACTATATTATACTGCTTATGTTGCTCAGTTGTGCTATTCACCTGAAGAAGAGACCTGTGAAACCCCGTAAGCTTGTGTATAACAACATCTTTGTACAAGACACTTGTTGGTCCAATAAAAGGCATCAAACCTTCCATCATTTCCTATTTCCAAGGCACCACGGGGCCTTAAGGTTTCTAGTGTCTGGAGGTAACGCATTCTATACCATGTGCTGCAACATAGCCAAATTATTGTTGCCCTACAATAGATAAGTTGTCAAATAAAAAAAAAAAATAGAAACATAGACAAACTGTTAGCAGAAGGAGGCCTAGCTGTCTGTCCAGTCTGTCTGGTAAAATGACGGATAAAAAGTATCCACTTTGTTTACCCCAGATGGGACTCAAACCCACAATTCATGACTTAGAAGGCCAGGAGACCCACGCCTTATGCATTAGACAAATGGGGCACCCCATATTACTTATTTTGAAATGCAAACATGTAAGACTATCTCTACTGAAAATTCATCAACACCCACCAAAACAAGTAACACAAGATACAGAGGACCTACAAATGACAGTCACAGAATTTTGATAATTACATATCGTGTAAGAAATGACTAAATACAGTCTATGTGAGTAAAATAAAGCAACCCCTTACACAGGCACTTTCATACAGTGGGAGAAAGACTGAAACACCAGTGGGAGAACATTGCTCTCACCCTAATCACTCTATCTCTGACCTCCACATCCTAATTCTCGAAGGACACACTCAAAATACACAAGCATAGGACAACAAGAACAGGGCTGTGACAACTGTCAAGATGTCAGGAAGCAGATCTAGATTTCTCATTACTGAAACATAATTAAGTCTGAACAGCATTTTTTAGACAGGGAAAGTTATGTCTCAGTTTTATGGTGATGCCTTGCTGGGGTGCAAGCTTTTATTATTTATTTATTTATTTATTTAAAATTGGTGACTGGTAAAGGCATTCTGAGCCAAGGCTCATTTCCAGGTGCAACCTGGGTACAAAGAATTACAACAGGAGTAAAACATTTGTTACAACACAGTTGAGAAACCACTGGATTCATTTTGAACCCTTTTCTAGCAACAGAAAACGCCTGGAGATACAGCTACATTGAACCATTTTTTCCATTTTGAATCCATGTGAAAAGAGCCAGCTAACACGACCCGAGAATCCACTTTTGTGGGCAAGCGTGATACAGTTTTCCTCTTGTGTGCAAAAATACACAAGACAGGCAAACTTGGGAGCTCAGATTTATAGATGTACTGGACTGTAAAAATAATGGGCTCAGCATGGACTTCAGTTTCCGACCCCTTGAAGAAATTAACCAACACACTGTACTTTTTTCATGGGTAAGGTTTTGCATACTTTATAAATACATGATCATGTACACTCTGTTTTATTCTGTGCTTTATACCGCCCCACTATTTCATAAATGTGTGTGTACATACAATACATATACTAGCATACTAAAATGCCAGCAGAATAGGCCTAACGGTCTTTCGTGTCTGCTTGTTTGGTCAGCCCCCACCCTGGATGCTGACCTCGCTGCCCCCCTCGCCTTCTCTGGCTTCTCCCTTCCCAGTTCCGGATATTCTTGCTGCATTGGATTTTGCTTCCAGAACCCTTCCCCTGTACCTGTCCCACCCCCTCTTGAACCCCTCCACCGTCTCTGCCTCCACCAGCCCCTTAGGCAGTGCATTCCATGGCTCCACCCTCTCAGTGAAGTAGCACCCTCCTCCTTTCTCCCTGAATCTTCCCCCTCCAGCTTCCACCCATGCCCTCTAGTGGCCCCTCCTCCTTCCTTTGAAGCACCCTGACTGTTCCTCCCTATTTACCCTCTTCATGTACCTGAAGACCTCTATCATGTGCCCCCGGTCCCTTCTCTCTTCCAGTGTGTACATATTTAGCTCTTCGAGCCTCTCCTCATAGGTCCTGTCCCCCAAGCCCCAAATCATTTTGGTTGCCCTCCTCTGGACCCTCTGCAGGAGTTTAATGTCCCTCTTTAAGTGTGGCCTCCAAAACTGCACACAGTACTCAAGGTGTGGCCTCACCAAGCAGTTATACAGAGGGAGTATCACTTCCCTCCTTCTGGAGGTGATCCCCCTAACGATGCATCCCATCATCCTGTTGGTCTTGGCTGCTGCCCTCCTACAAGTCTCCGAGTTGTTCATCTTGACATCCACCACCACCCCCAGGTCTCTCTCAGCCATCGAGACTTGTAGCATCCCCCCCCCCAGGGTGTACACTTGGCCCGGGTTTCTGGCCCCCAGGTGGAGTACCTTGCATTTCCCTTATTGAACCTCAGCTTCCACTTTCTAGACCATCTTTCCAGAGCCTCCAGGTCCCCCTGTAGGACCACCCTCCCCTCCTCTCCATCTACCACCGCCCCCAGTTTTGAGTCATCCGCAAAGAGACTCATCTCACTCCTGATTCCTGTCCTTATGTCAGAGACATAGGCGTTGAACAGGAGGGGCCCAAGGACTGATCCATGTGGGACCCCACTAATGACCCTCCTTGGGGATGAGACTATCCCACCAACTACGACCCTCTGGGTCTGGTCCTGGAGCCAATTGCCTATCCATCTGATCATCTGGTTCCCCACCCCCATTTCTCCCAGCTTATCCAACAGGGCCACGTGAGGAACAGAGTCAAATGCCTTGCTGAAGTCTAGAAAGAGGACGTCCACTGGTCTACCCAGGTCCAAGGCACTCGTCACCCAGTCATAGAACTCCAGAAGGTTTGTCTGACATGATTTCCCCGGGACGAATCAATGCTGTCTATCTTCCAGGCACCTTGACTTTTCCAGGTCCCCCTCTAACCTCTCCTTGACAATGCCCTCCATCACCTTGCCCACCACCGATGTCAGGTTGACAGGCCTGTAGTTCCCTGCCACCTCCCTTATGTAGCTCCCAGAACTGTATTTATATGGCAATGTATTTATGCAAAAGGAGCGGGGTAAAAATGGCAAGATAAAAGTGATATCTTGGCTGATGACAACACCAACAAGATATAAAATATGCTGTTGTGTTGTCATAATTGCTATCTTGAGAGTCGGTATAATAACAATGGAATATTGAACAAATCTGAGAATCAAAGAGATATAGTTTGCCTCTTCAAACAAACAGCTAGATGACAAAAGTGTGTGATGTCACACACGTGTTAATGTGAAAAATATTCCCAAGATCCTTGATATAATGGAACGCCTTTCTCTCCTTCTCCAACTCTCATTTGTAGTCAACTCTTAAACTGTTTTTGCAAGTGCACTTCTCTAAACCATGCACTGCAGTGAGTCCTGTTCTCCTCCTCCTCCTGAATCCCATCCCTTACTCTCATCTTTGTGTGATCATATCCTAGATCACCTCAGTACCCTGCATCTCATTACTTGAACTTTGTACTGACTTTTCTCAGTGTACCTTTGCACTTTTTGTAATCCTGTATATTTTTCAGATCTGTAACTTTTGTAAATTTGGTTTATTTTTTTAACTGCCTTTTTGGGCAGGCACCTCAAATTTCTTATGTTATTGTTCACTGTATTTTACCCCCCTTGTAACCCCTCCCATGGGTCACACCTGGAAATGAAGTCAGGCTCAGTGTTCCTCTCCTACTGAATGAATTACAATAGAGCCTTTAATTTATACAGTGCATGTGAGAGTGAAACCTTGCAGATAAATAATTTATTTTAGCCACTGAAGCGTTCTAAATGACGATAAACCCTTTATTCTCACTTTGACCACTTATCCTCACTTGAGACAAGTCACAAAAGAAACCCTAAACCAATGGGAGAGCAGTTTAAACAATCCCTGATGACATCACAATGGTCTCTGCTGTACTCAAAACAGAGCAGGAAAATCAACTGGCATAGCTGCACTGTGGGGAGAAACAAAATGATGGCAAACAGCCCCAGTTTGATCCAGTGTCTCCCCCCCCCACAGGCTCATGCATGACCAGTATGGCTGGCCACCCACCACCATGTGTAATCCTGGTTAACCAGTGGTTAACTGGTAAATCCATGAGGAAGTTGCTGATGGACCTGGAGGTGTGTGTGGGGGGGGAGGGGAGACACGGACCAGAAACCAGATGTGCAGAACCACAATGTGGGGAAAAAAGGAAGGCTGAAAGCCCTGCCCAATGGTGCTGGGTATTGCACATTGTTCTATCATTCACAGATTTGTACAAGTTCAAAAGGCGTTAGCCCATAAAGACCTCGCCACCATCATATCAATGGTGGAAGGTATATTTCCTGTCTCCTATATAAGAGTCCACTCTTTCTTTAAATTGCTATAAGTTTTTACTCATAACAATGTCCTATGGGAGTGAATTCCATATAGGTGGCACCCTCTGAGTAAAGAATATGTTACACTTTACAGTTTTACATAAAAAAAGTTTTAAACTTATAATATGAGATTTGGTATTGTTTGTAATTAAATTTCTTTCTAGACCAAATGTATTCAGTGTGTATTCATTTTGGAATGCCTTAAAGATATAAATCAGATCGCCTCTTAGAGCTCTATATTCTAGGGAAAACAACTGAAGTAATTTAAGTCTTGTTTTGTAATCTAGAGATGACATATTCCGAATTCTTTTGGTTACCTTACGTTGGACTCTCTCTGTTCTACTTTGGCACCGTTTGGATATTGGTGCACAAAAGGGGGCACAGAAATCCAAATGTGGACACCCAAGACTCATGTACAGTGGAAGAATTATAGCGGAATTCCTACTGTTGATATGTTTGAAGATATTACCCTGGATGGAATGACATTTTTTGACTACTTTATTTGTGTGTGTGTTGAATTTTAAGTTATCTGATATTGTTATACCCAGGTCTCTTTCTTCTGATGTAACAAATAACTCTAAATTATTCATTGAGTAAGTAGCTTTAATGTTGTTTCTCCCCATAAGCATTACCTTGCACTTTGAAACATTAAACTTCATATTATTGTGGGCTGCCCAAACACATAGATTATTCAAATTATTTTGCATATGTATTGTTGATTGTCGGTCAGTTACTATGCTACCCAATTTGCAGTCATCTGCATATTTATTAATCCCTATCCCATCAGACGACTGCATACTGGACACCACGACATTAAACAGAAGGGGTCCCAAAACGGATCCCTGAGGAACTCCACTAGTAACAGGGATTCATTCAGACTTGTGTCCTTTAATGACCACTTGCTGTTGCCTTTTATCCAACCATGATGTGATCCACTTTATTAGTTTTAAATCTAGATTTATTCTAAATAATTGTTCTATCAGGGTTTTGTGGGACACAGTATCGAATGCTTTTTCGAAATCCAAAAATACAATATCTACAGAAATACCACTATCAAGGGCAACGCTAACGGGTTCAAAAAAGTTTATTAAATTTGTAAGACATGATCTACCTGCTGTAAAATCATGTTGAGTGATATCTGTATGACCTGACCTACTAATAAGGTTTACAATTTTGTGACGTAACAATTTTTCCATTATTTTACTCAAAATAGATATTAGGCTAATAGGTCTACAATTACATGGGTGTTGTCTGCTACCACCCTTAAAAATTGGGGTAACATTAGTTTCTCTCCAAGTTTGCAACACTTTTCCTTCTTTCAAGTATATATTAAACAGTAAACTAAGAGGGCCTGATAATTCTTTCACAAATTCCTTTAAACATTTGGATTAATATTGTCAGGTCCTGGAGATGTATTGACCTTAATTGAATAAATAACATCCATTATGTCCTGTTTAGTACATGTCATAACAACATTGTTTATTGGTAATATGTTGTCAGTGATTGGATTTTCTTGTGTTTTTAAATATACTTCTAAAATAGTGGTTTAACTCCTCAGCTATTTCCCTTTCTTCAGTGATTATTTTACTTTTCACATTCAATGGTCCAATTCCTTTTACACTTCCCTTGATTGGGCCAATATAATTGTAATTTTTTTTGTTATCCTTAACATCTTTTACTAAGTTTGTTTCTAGTTTCATTTTTGTCATTCGTATGGCTTTCTTGGTTCTTTTTGCAAGTGATTTAAATCTTTTCCAATCTTTGTCTTTTTTTGTTTTGTTATACTTGTTATCATGTGGGAGACATGGCTTCACATCCCAAACTAAACTGTAGTGCATTAGTTGAGAATGCTCTGTGGAGGGAGCATGTTGAGAGTTTGGGATGGGTGACCCAATCACCTAGGTGCTTAACCGCTTTCTTAAGTGGGGGATTGGAGAGGCTCTAATGTGGTGGCTGGCCAAATGACATCATCCACTCCTCCCACCGCAAAGGCCAGGTAAAGTAAGCTTGGCATCATAGATGGTGATAGCAGGAGAAAATAAATGATTTGGGTCAAAGTGGATAATGCCAATCCTTAGCACACAGTCCTCGGGCACAGAACGAGTTCCCAATTACTAATCAACATTGTCAAACCAGGTGATGTAGAGCAAGGGCTTGAAGGGAAGTCCGATTTGATGGGACAATGAAAACAAGTAAGCATTAATCCCCAACAAAGGAGGCTTCTACTGGGGAATTAATGCATGGTTGAGGGGGCTGTGGCATGACGCCGAAGGCTGAATGCCTACAACCACCCAACCATGCATTAATTCCCCAGTAGAAGCCTCCTTCAGAGGGGATTACTGTGCTTGTAACATGGCAAGCAGTCTTGCCAAAACTGTGTGTTATAATATACTAATTTCACCTACTATAGCTGTGAGGAGAAACAGTGATTTTTATTATATTGTCCACTTCTGCTGTTTCTCAAGTACAACGTTCCATATAGAACATGCACATGCACGTTCTACACAGGACATGCATTAATGTAGTGTCTGTGGAATTTATTTTTTCTCACTTGGCAGTTGTACCCCACAAACACAATACTTACATACTAACATACTATTTGCCAGCAGATTATGCCTTATGGTCTATTGAGTCTGCTCAAACCTCAGATCCTTAGTTGGGTGCCGAGGCCTCCCCTCCCTTGTGTTCCAGAAACCCCCATCATCCATCCCCACCCCCCCCGGGACAGGCCATCATCTGATACATCCACTTTCTGTGTCTGTCCCACCCTCTCTTGAAGTCCTCCACTGTGGATCTCTGAACCAACTCACCAGGCAGTGCTTTCCGAGGGTCCACCACCCTCTCAGTGTAAAACCTCCTTCTCCCCCCCCACCCTTCCACCTTCCAAATTCAAACCATGCCCTCTGGTGATACCTCCCTGCTTTAGACTAAAGATCCCCTCCATGTTTACCCTATTTATTCCCTTGAGGTACTTGAAGACCTCAATCATGTTCCCCCTGTCTCTCCTCTCCTCCAATGAAAACAGACAGAGCTCCTCAAGTCTGTCCTCATCGATCAAATCCCCTAGTCCTCGTATCAGCTTAGTTGCCCTCCTCTGTACCCTCTCCAGGAGCTGTATGTCCCTCTTCAAGTGTGGTCTCCAGTACTGTACACAGTACTCAAGGTGTGGTCTAACCAGTCCATTGTACAGTGGCAGAATCACTTCCTTGCTCCTAGAGGTGATCCCCCTTACGATGCATCCCAACATCCTGTTTGCCTTGCTAGCTGCTCTCCTGCACTGCTCAGAGTTATTCATACATGCATCCACCATGACCCCTAGGTCTTTTTCCCCTATTGAGGCCTCCAGCGCCTCCCCTCCCAAGGTGTACCTGTGTTTAGGGTTTCCCCACCCAAGATGTAACACCTTGCACTTGGTGATATTGAAATTTTTTTTTTTTGCCATTAACTTTTTATTGGACTTTTCAAATACACTTGCAGAGACCAGAAAATGATGCAGAAACAAGAGATCACAAAATTTAAAATGTCAGGAAAATCTATAACAATTGTAAAAATAGTACGTCTCCGTAGAAGCCCCCCAAACCCTCCCTCTCCCCAAATGTCCCCTCACATCCCTCCCCAACCACCCAATGCAAGGCCCTGCTTCTAGATACAGTCAAAATCCTTTAAAAAAGTAAAACACCTCATGAATATGCTATCACCAGGGAGACCAGATTTTCTCAAAGCAGGGAGCTGGTTGTGGATAACGGCAATCATCCTCTCAGTTCTAAGGCAGAGAAGGAGTTCTGCCAACCACTCAGCATAAGTAATCCTATGGAATCCTTCCAGTGCTTGAGTACTAGTTTTTCACTATACTAGAAATCAGGGTTATATGAAACTTCCTCCTTTGACTGAAAATCCTGTCATGTCCCCTAGCAGGCATACCTCGGGTGAAACATATCTTCTAGCCCTAATAAGGGGTCAAGTTTGCTCCTTATCTCGTTCCACAATGGAGTGATTTTTGGACAGTCCCAAAGGCGTGGAGTAAATCTCCTCCCACCATATCACATCTAAAACACCTGGGATCTTTTACTATTTTTAAATCCGCCAGCTTCTTAGGCGAATAGTAAATATTGTGTAATATCTTAAACTGCATGAGTCTAAGATGATCCTGCTGAATAAGACAATGGCAATTCTGCCATATCCGTACCCAATCTAACGCTCTATCAGGGAATATTCTGGCCCAATAAACATTTGGAGCTAAGTTCTCTGTGAAAGCCCAGTGAAACAACATCGAGTAAATCTTAGAGATCGCCTGAGGGGTCCCCACTAATGGACCAAGGTCCGGCCAGAACAAAAATCGGGGCGGGTAAGTCGGATGCCATCCAAATTTATGTACTAATGCATGACGTAATTGAAATACTTTAAAACTGTCCCTGGGTGAGAGCTCAAACTTCTCTATAATATCTCTAGTTGAGAGCAAACCACCTTCTGAGTTAAAGAAATCTTTCAGAGAGCAATTAGCTGGAATGGACAGCCAGTTACGTTTAATGGTCCTATTCCGTATGGGCAACTGGGGGTTACCCAAAATGGGTTGTGCCCCATCCCTGGTGTAATCATATTTCAAAAAATTACATAACTGATTATGTATCCTCAACGAGACCCCAATGGGGGATTTTCTTAATGGGGAGGGAAGAAACCGGATAGGAGCATAAAGTATGGCCTTTGGATTAATATCACAGCTCCCAACGAGGCTAATCTCTAACTAACCCATAATGGGACATAGTCAGAGGTTAAAGCGGCCTCGTCACAGTACATCCATCTGCCATATTTGTTCAAATCGCTGCCCAAAATAAAGCGCAAAGTGGGGCAACTTCAAACCTCCCAATGTTTTGGGAGCAGCTAACTTAGAATAGGACATTCTGGCCCTTTTATAACCCACACAAAGTCAGCCAATTCCCATGAAGTTTCTTAAACCATGCTAAGGAATCCAAACATTTAACATGCATAAGGGTGAGAAAAGCCTAGGAATATATTCATCTTTATGATATTTATTCTACCCCATAATGATAATGGGAGTTGCGCCCATCTTTTTAAATCTAGTCTTATATTATGAATTAAAGAGTCTAAGTTTAATTGTCGAGTCGATCTTGACTCTTTGTTAAAGTAAGACCTAGATATTTCAGGGAGTTGGATTCCACCTTAAACCCAAATCCTCAATATCCTGCCTAAACAATCTACTGTTCAAGGGATACACAACCGTCTTATCTTGATTCAATTTATAATTGGCTAAGTACTAAGCTCTGTAACACCTTTAATAGACTAGGGATGGATTTATTAGGCTCCGAGACGTAGATCAACAAATCATCGGCATATGCCGTCACTTTAATCATTTGACCTCTTATATTAATACCTGAAATCCCAAGACACCTCACTATGCACCTTATAAGAGGTTCCAAGTACAAATTAAATAATAAGGGTGAAAGGGGGCATCCTTGTCTCGTACCAACATGTAATGGGAAAGGTGTCGAAACAGCCCCATTACAAACAACTCTGGCCGATGGATTGGTATACAGTGCCCTAATCCAGGCCACAAACTTGACTGGAAAACCGAATGTATCTAACACTGCAAATAAAAAGGCCCAGTGAACCCTATCAAAGGCCTTCTCAGCATCCAAAGAGACCAGCGCCATCGGGAGGTCAGCCTCCTCGGATGCCGAGAAGACATGGGTCAGTGTTCTAAAGTGATCCATTGAGGACCTACCCTTCATAAAACCTACCTGTTCAGGCCCAATCAACTTTGCCATTATTTGGTCAATTCGGTTTGCCAATATCTTGGCCAAAATCTTAACGTCATAATTCAACAACGAAATGGGTCTATAACTGGCAGGGTTTTCGGATGGTCTATTAGGTTTAGGAATCAACACAATAAGTGCTTCGGCCAGGGTTTTATCCATCTCTTTTCCAGATAAAATATAATGAAATAATCTCAGTAAAATTGGAGAGAGCTGGGTCGCAAATGTTTTATAAAAATTAGCAGAGAACCCATCTGGTCCCGGAGTTTTATCAGTTGCTAAATTTTTAATAGCTGCTTCTATCTCCCCCTGTGTTATTTCAGCATTAAGAAGCTTACGATCTACCTCTTCCAACCTAGGCAGGGGTAAGTTTTCTAAAAATGATGAAATCTCCATTTAGCAGGAGGGTGCATATGACTATATAGGCCTTCAAAATATTTCCTGAATATTTGGGCCATATCTTCTGGGGCGTTTAATTTCACCATCATCCTCCGAAGTATCCCTTCAATTAAGCGAGAAGATTCTAGTTGTGCAATGCACCTTGCCAGCAGCTTACCTGACTTTTCCCCTTGGTCAACATATTTTGCTTTAGTTTTAATAATAGCTAATTCGGCCTGCTCACCCAAAATTTTAAGATAGGAATCCTTTAACTTCACTAAAGTTACTGTATCCTCTTCACAAAAAGAGCCAATTAACCTAGACTCTAAGGACCTAATTTGATTTAGTAAATCAGATAAAATAGATTCCCTCTCTTTTTTCCTTTGAACCACCTGACTGATTAATAAGCCTCTCAAGTAGGCCTTAAATGCACCCCAGAAAATATCCAGGCGCACATCGTCCTTTTGATTGAAAGAGATAAACTCCTCCATTTGTGCCGATAAGAACTGGACAATTTTGGGAACCCTCAGAATTTGGTTGTTTATCCTCCATCTGTTACCCCTACAGATATTCGACGGTAAAGAGATTGTAAGCTCCACTGCAGAATGGTCTGAGATAGGAGCCACTACAATCTCTGAATTCAAAATCCTAAGCAATATGCGGAAAGAAGAATATAATCAATCCGAGAACCGAACCATGTGTATGAGAAATAAAAGTATACTCCCTCTCCTCTGGGTGGAGAACCTCCAACGTCAGCCAGACCCAGCTGATCTACCAACTCCCCAAAAGCCCGTGAAGCAGGTGTTGAATATAATTGAGTCCGACCTGACTTGTCGGTGGGGATCCAGTACTGTGTTAAAGTCCCACCCAGTATCATGGGAAGTTGGTTAAACGGCTGTAAAACCTTTAACAATTCCACCAAGAAATCATGGGAATCCGTATAGGGGCTGTACACAGTTCCTATCAGGATAATCGAATTTTGGAGCTTACCTTTCACCAAAACATATCTACCTACCTTGTCCTGAATCACTTTCAAGGGGGTGAAAGATATTGATCTGTGAAACAGTATCATAACCCCTCTACTTTGTGTATTACCCTGCGAAGAAAAAACCTTCCCTATCTGTAATCTTCGCATAACATTAGCCTCATCTTGCAGTAAATGGGTCTCTTGTAAAAAGACTACCTTTGCTTTCACTGCCTCTATATATTTCAATATTCTAAATTGTTTGGGTTTATTCCTCGCCCCTTTCACATTCCAAGTAAGGAACTTAATAGCAATATCCGTCCCCATTTCCTACCTCGACATTAAACCCTCTTGTGACCGTATTGTTGGTAAAGAATAGAACTAACTTTGCCGACCTTACGTCCCACCCCTTACTACAAAAACCCTACCTCCACGAAATATCCCAACCCGTTCACCCCCAAACCCAATTTCCATTCCCACAATTAAGCCCCAACCCCACAGCCTCCCCTCCTCCCCACTCCCAATCCCGGCATTACAACGCCCATGACACCAGTCCACTAGCCCAACAACCGAGTTCTCCCATTCCCCCTGCAACAATTACAAGAAAAGCCCCCTCTGATGTTAGATAGAATAATAATTAGTAACCAAAAGCGTGCTCCAATTAGGATTATCATAAACAATTTCCATTTTCCATTTCCCCAATCCTTATGAAATTAAACATGGCCCCAAAGGAAAAACTGAAAGATTCCAGGTAAACATACTCCCTAGCAAACATAAAAGACATCTGGTAATAAAACATAGACCAACATGGGGCGTTCCTTCGAACCTTCGAAGGATATATATGTTCCACTGTAAAGAAGTCTCCATATTGCAGGGGTTCTGAACCTCCTTATTGGCAATAAGTCCCAGTCCAAATCAAAAACTAAAAATTGGACATCAGATAGCCCAGACATTGTCCCTCTTCACCATAGACCACTACCACCCGGGTCTTATACGGCAGAACCCCAATAATTAAACAATTGTTAATAATTAGAACACAGTGTGGAGTATACAGCACCTCCTTGGTGCCACAGAAACAAAATTAAATCAGAACTAGCATCTAAATAGGAAAAACTATGAGAGAGGTCCCCTATGGGACTTTCAGACATAGCTTGGAGATCCGAAAGAAAAGTCCCACATATATACTGTCTATCCGTATATCTGGGTATCTGGATAAGGCCCCACAGGTGACGTCAATATCCTAGGCACCGATACCATCTCAATACCGTACTTCCTTGCAACATACAAAAATTATGGGCACGTCAGGCTATTCCTGGTACCCAAGAAGAGTGTCCTAATCCCAGCGCACTCTCCACCTCAAGGATCCTAAACAAAGCTGGGAGAGCTTCCCGGAGGACAGAAGCAGCAGAATCATGGGATTCAAAAGTCTTCCATTCATTTCGATGTAAACTTGGAATCTTGCAGGATATCCCATGCGGAACCTAATCCCTGCCGCAATCAATTTTTTAACCACTGGATGGAATGCAGCCCGCTTCTGCCGAATTGAAAGTGGGAGGTCTTGCACAATTCTGATTTTGGAGCCCTCCCAAAAAATTTCCTTGTCTTCTCGCACTTTTTCTATGAGTAGCTGTCTTTCCTGGTAGTTGAGGAATTTAAACATGAATACCCTTGGAGGCCGATCCGAGGGCGGTAATGGATGTAGAGCTCTGTGGGCCCTTTCAATAACATACACTGTGCCAAACGGCGAGGGTCCTGCTATTCTCTCCATTAGTTTTGGGCAAATTTAATCGGTGGTACCCTCTCAGCCTTCTCTGGGAGCCCAATAACCACAACATTATTAATGGGTTGCTCCAAGTCCTCAACTTTTAATTCTAATTTCTGTACGATGTAGCCATTCTAGTCATCGTGGCATCTACTCTATCAGAGTGGCCTTCTAGTGATTTAATCCTGGCTTCCCCATCAGATGCTCTGCGAGACAATTCCTCTATTGCAGGCGTGATGGTTTTGATATTGCCAGCCATGTCCTGGACCTCTGATCTTAACGGCCTTATTTCCTCAAGGAAACGGTGCAAAGAGAGAGGCTCCTCCACTAGCAAAACCTCCCCAACCCCCTGTGCTGATGCCGAAGCCGAGGCCTTGGTTTTTTTAGAGGCCTTCTCGGGAGTTGCGGGGGGGTGTGCAGAGGTGGAGGTTTCCGCATTTCGACCTGCATAGAATCCCGATGGGTGCAACTAGCGATCCTTCAAAACACACACTTGCGGAGTAAAACATGTCAGAGTGAGCCGAAAGGTACGTTATTCAAAAGTCGAAACGGAGCTCCCGGTAAACGGCTATTCAGTGATCCGCATCCACGTGACTCCGTGATATTGGAATTTAATTTCCATGTGTGAACCCAGCTTTCCAGGGTGTCCATGTCCCCTTGCAGGGCCCACCTCCCCTCTTCTCCCTCAACTACTGCTCCCATCTTGGAGTCATCAGCGAAGAGACTCATTTCACACCCTATACCCTCCCTGATGTCCGATATATATGCATTAAACAGGATCGGACCCAGGACTGAGCCCTGCGGTACCCCACTACCAACCTCTCTAGGGTTCGAGAGCTCCCCACCGACCACTATTCTCTGGGTGCATCCAGCTAGCCAGTTTTCAATCCATCTGACCATCAAAGGGCCTACTCCCAACCCAGCAGTTTCTCCACCAGACCATTGTGGGGGACAGAGTCAAACGCCTTGCTGAAGTCCAAGAATAATACATCCACAGGCTTTCCCCTGTCCAGTTCTGATGTTACCCATTCGTAGAACTCCACAAGATTGGTTTGACATGATCTACCTGGCACAAACCCATGTTGCCAACTATCCAGACCTCCCACCTCCTCCAAGTACGCCCCCAATCGTTCCTTTGGTATACTCTCCATTAATTTTCCCACCACTGAGGTCAAACTGATGGGTCTATAGTTACCTGGTACTTCTCTTGACCCCCCTTTATGGATTGGCACCACATGTGCCTCTCACCAATCCCTAGGTACCCTCCCTGTCTCAAGTGACCTGTTGAAGAGCTCCGCCAGGGGTACAGCCAGTATGTCAGCCAATTCCCATAGTACTCTCAGATGAATGTCATCTGGCCCAGGAGATTTGTCATTCTTTAGGGCCTTGAGGCTAACCACACCCTTTTGTCGGAGATAGCATCATCCGTCCCCTCCACCTTACTGGCCTTTTTATCCTTATCCTGATATGACACCCCTGGGGTACCTCTCCCTCCCTCATTCTCCATTTCTGTTGCTCCCCTGATCCCACTCACTGCCGCTTCTATCCCCATCGTGCCTTGCTTTGTAGATATCCCATCCCCCTCCCTAGTGAACACAGAGGCAAAGTACTCATTAAATATCTCTGCCTGGTCCCTCGCCTCTTCCACCCACCATCCTTCTGATCTCAATCTGCTGAGATGGCCCTTGGTTTTTCTCCACTCCCCAATGTACCGGAAGAACCCCTTTTCCCCTCCATGAATCCCCTGTGCCAACCGCTGCTCTTTTCTGGACTTTGCCCCCCTCACCATCCGGGTGGCTTTTCTAGATGCTAGATGGTACATTTCCTTATCCCTATACCCTCTTGTTGTTTTATATTTTTTGTAGGCCACCTTCTTTTCTCTGACCACTACCTGAACCTCACTGGACCACCAGCATGGTTTATGTGACCTTGCTCCCTTACATTTCACCTTAGCGCAGGTCCTGACTACCTCATGAAGTCCCCGTTTTATGACCTCCCATCTCCTTTCCACATTTGTCATTGATGTAATCCCCTTCAAGTGATCCTTGAGAATATTTCCCATGCCCACAAAGTCTGCCCCCTGAAGTCCACTGCCAGTGTCCTAGATCTCACCCCCTCCCCCATGCTTATTTGAAACCAGACAGTATTGTAGTCGCTCCCAGTCAGGGGATCCTCTACAACCAGGTCCCTTACCAGATCTCCATCTGCCAGAACCACATCCAGGACATGCCCCTCCCTCGTGGGCTCCATCACATGCTGTGTTAAGAACACATCCTGGAAGCCATCCAGCAGCCTCTGCTCCTTGGCCACCTTAGAGAAAATGGTTCCCCAGTTTGTACCTGGCATATTAAGGTCCCCCATCAACACTACTCCTTCCCCTTTTGGTCCACACTGGGCAATGATGTTGTCCAGCAAACCATCCTGCAGAACATCACCCATCCCTTGATCCTAACATTTTTCTCTGTTGCTAAACATGCTATTTTCATTGCTGTGTATCTTCATTTTCACTACTCAGTTACTACTGCATTATGGGATATGTGTCAATATGTGCATGATCATATGTGATTGGTCATGGACAGAGTACTGCGCGCTCCTGATAGCGCGGTTCTGCTGGAAGTACATGCCTGCTCTTCTATCTTGCTCATTTAGTGCCCTCCCAATGTCAGGCAGTGATTATTGCAATGTTGGAGCAGGTATTACTGAGGAATTAATCCCTGCTCCAACTTTAGTCACCTGTTGTGTTTCCTCCAACCCCTTTCTGTTATTCTGCCTTGCTCATTCTTGCCATGTTACAAAGGAGGTTAAATGATGGCCCACTTCTTCCATCTGGAATTTCAGTGCAGTGATTAGTAGGTTAGATAAGTTACAAAGTATTCTGGAACATGTCTGTCCATGAAGGACACTGTGTAAGTGCAGTGTTGATTGGTTAATGAGACCAGCTGCACTATCTGCACATTATGCACCATGGCATCATGTCTCATAGAAACACAGAAGTTGACAACAGATAAGGACTGCAAGGCCCATCCAGTCTGCCCATTTCTTTTTCTACCTTATGAATGTGCCATCAGCCTTTGATCTGTTAATGGCATATCTATTCATACTCATCTGTATTGCTCCCTTATGCCTATCCCATGCCTGTATTCATATTCACCACTTCCTGAGGTAGGCCGTTCCATGCATCCACCATCCTTTCTGTGGAAAAGAACTTCCTCACATTACCCCTTAATTGGCCTCCCTCTAATCTCATGCTGTGTCCTCCTTTCCTGCTATTTTTCTTATATTGAAACATGTTAGACTCTTTCACCTTGTTAATGCCCTTAAGGGGTTTGAATGCTTCGATCATATCACCTCTCTCCCTCCTTTGCTCTAGGGTATACATATTGAGCTCCGTTAATCTGTCCTCATATGTTTTCTGATGCAGTCCCTGCACCAATTTGGTTGCCGTTCTCTGGACTGCCTCAGTTTGGTTAATGTCCTTGTGAAGGTGTGGCCTCCAGTACTGCACGCAGTACTCCAGATGGGGCCTAACCAGTGTCTTGTAAAGAGGGATTATTACCTCCCTCTTTCAACTTGTGATACCCTAGCTAATACATCCCAACATCCCCCTAGCCTTACTTACTGCTTTAGTGGTCTGCTTGGAAGATTACAGGTCATCGGTGATGATGATGTCCAAGTCTCTTTCTTCCCTTGTGACTGCCAGCAACTCCCCTCCCAGCCTATAGGTGGTTTCAGGGTTTCTCTTCCCTATGTGCATGATCTTGCACTTCTTTGCGTTAAATCCCAGTTGCCACTCTTCTGACCATTTTGCTAGTTTATCCAGATCTCTTCTCATTCTGCCCACCCCATCTGGATCATCTACTCTGTTGCAGATCTTGGTGTCATCTGCAAACAGATAAACCTTACCCTCCAGTCCATCTGCAATGTCACTGATGAAGTTATTGAAGAGGACTGGCCCCAGGACTGATCCCTGAGGTACCCCGCTCGTGACTTGCATCTCTTCTGACTGTATACCGTTTACCACCACTCTCTGCAGATAGATGGCGTCAGTGGAGGCCCATAAGGAGTGGCTAGGTGACAACTAATGCTGTTTTTAAACAGTGCTTTATAAGCATTCTTTTCTCAGGATCACCAAGCATGGATGGCGTGAGCTCAGATAAACAAACAGTTTGTTTATACATACAGTAGACGATCTTGGGCATCAGAATAGATCCATATTGCCACACTAAACAGTCAGACAGCATTGGTCTACCAGCTAGAAGGGACCCCAGAACTACATCAGGCCCTGCAGCCTTGTAGTGACAGGAAACAAATCTGAAGACAACCTTTGTGGCTCAGAGCAACCTTCCATGTTGGCAGCCTGGAACAGACCCACTACTATTGCTCAAGGGAGCCCTTATATACCCACCCAGGGGGGTCACTTGACTGCTAGTCAGTTTACCATAGCACACTAATTAACCCCCAAAAGTACCCCCAAACTGGCAATTTAAAACTAACCAGACACTACAAACCCTTCTCCTAGAAACATACAAATTGTCGGCAGATAAAGACCCCTTGGCCCATAGTGTACCCATTTTCCCCATCTACTGTAATAACGTAGACCCTACTTGATCTCTGGCTTTACCCTCCCATTCTTAGCTACTAAGGTTCCTTTATGCTTGTCCTTTGCATTTTTGAATTCCTCTACCATTTTTATTCCCATCACCTCTGCTGGATGTTTACTAGTAAACACAGCAAAGTCCCAAAGATAACAATATTAAGAAACAAGCATTTGTCAATGCTGAATGTTGTCTTGCTGGCATTGGCATTTGTAGTGCAGGAGTTAGAGATATGCATAATAGGAATGGCAGTGAAGTATGGAACTGATGACAACCCCACCCCACCCTGTAGAGACTGACAGGCATTGAGGTGTGCCTTGGGTCATCGTCCATAACGCTCATGCCATTTCACCTCACCCTACACTGCAGACTCCGATAAGTGTTGCGTTGAGCCTTGGAGTCATTGGGTCTTATGCTCACCCTATTCCATAAGGAAATACATTGAGATGGGTGCAGTATAAGAGAATGGGGTAAACTTTGGGGCCGAAGAGTCCAAGGCACACCTTTATGCCTGCCACTGGCTGCAGGGTGGGGGTGGAATGGCATGAGCATTACAGCTGACAACCCAAAGTCACACCCCTGACACGTGTCACTCTGTACAGGGTGAGACATTATGGTTAGAAACCCTAACGTCACAGGCGTTTGTTGGTATTTGCACTCCAAATTTTCAACATGGGCTTTTTGTGACCCCACCTCATGAAAGCATTTGGGACCTCCGCTCATGAACAGTGGCACTGTGATTTTGTTAATCTGTCCCGAACGTCGATTGCCCACAGTGACCGTGCCATTCTGCACCAGATGTGCGAAAACAAATCTCAGGCAGGATGTGAAAAATTAGAGCTGTACCATTTATAAGGAGGTGTGAAGAAATGGCAATGTGAGTGAAAATAATAAGCATTCTCACAGTTACAAGCGTGCGTGGAAACTGCACAACGCATGCTTGTAAAACTGTCATTTTTTTGAATTATTTCACCAAACTTTTAACATAGGCATTTTGGGACCTCTGCTCATGAACAGTGCCACTGTGATTTTCTTAATCTGTCCCAAACGTTGATTTCCCACAACAATGACGCCATTGTGTGCCAGATGGGCGAAAACACATTTCAGGAAGGATATGAAAAAGGACAGCTGTACTTTTCACAAGGAGGTGTGAAAAATGGCAATGTTGAAAATCTGGAGTGAAACTATTAGAAATTCTCAAAATTACGAGCATGCGTGGAAATTGCGCAATGCACGCTCGTAACACAATCATTTTTGGGAATTTATTCACCAAATTTGTAACATAGGCTTTTTGGGAGCCCACCTCATGAACAGTGACACTGTCATTTCATTACTTGGTCCCGAAAAGTAATTCCGCACAGTGACCGCAAAATCACCTTTCAGGACCGAATAACGAAATGACAGTGACTGAGTTAATGAGATGGGGGTTCCAAGAACCCCATGTTGAAAATTTGGAGCTAAAGTCGCAAAAATGGCAGAGATATCCACCTAAATTGACCCCCCCCCCCATTGATGCCATTATACAGCTTACCGTGATTTTCTTCAGTTCACGGTCGACTTTGAAGAATGCAGACGTGTTCCCACTCCACCAAAGATACTCATACCAGGCTCCGGAGGTAAGTATGGGGTGAGGGGGGGTGCAGGGAGGTGGGGTGTGCAGCGGGTGGGTGTGGGTTGGGAGGGGCACCACAGATAACGAGGGACCATTTTCTTGTTTCAGGTAACAATAAAAAAAAAAAACACTTGGAGAGGGTTTTCTTTTTTCAGGTAATACATTGGGAACACTGGGGTGGGCTCCCAGTGTGCCACCTGTGTTTTGGGGACATGGGCCTGAAGCCGATGGGGATTGGGCTCCCTCCCCGTCGGCAAGCTTATGTCTGTGTTTGGGGGGCATGATGTTGACAGGGATTGAGCACCTGTCAGCAAACGAACTGGGGAGAGGGCATGCCGATGGGGGGATTAGGCACCCCTGACATCGGTTTTGTAGGGACTGTGAGAGGTGGACGGCAGGAGCCACCACCATGTTTATCAAACTATTTCACCAGGGGCACTAATAGAGGTGTGTGAGATCTGCCTCTGCAATGACGAGCCTGTCACTCATTGTAGTGGCGGATTTCTTTCAGGTTGGTGGCAGGCTTCTGAAACTGCTGTCATAGACAGCATGCTCACTGATTGGTGCCACAGAGACCAGCCCAAAAAGGCAGTGGCACCATTGGCCACAACACGCCCGCATCTCCACAACCTGCTACTCCAGCAAGCTGTCACAAAATGTTGCTTGCGCTGCGCGTGCATGACGACATAAAAGAGAAACTAGCAGAAAGTCTTAGTTGGTTTTCCTGACAGATGATGGAATGCAGGAATGAACCTGACAGGTGCATATCCCTTTAAATGCAGGGAGAGCCATCCATATAGGCACTAAGGGGACAGGAAATACTACCCGAGTCCCTAAGGCTGCAGCCACCTGTCTGTCCCCAGATGACTTTAAGGCCTCCACATCAGGCCGATCTGTTAGAAAATGGGGGAGAGGAGATTACTTTTTCCTCACTCCTGTCACCTGTTCCTTGTTTCTTTTAAATGGTGCCATTTGTGGATCTGGCCAGTTGACACTATTCCAGTTGCTCCCTGGATCCACAGCCACCAGTGCTACCTGCCCTGCTGGTGCCACAGCCAGGAACACTCAAAATGGTGGGACACTGGTGAGCAGAACACTGATTGTCCTTGGACTGTTGATGTATTCCTTCTGGGCAGTCTTATTTAGAACATGTCTGGTACAGCAGGGACTTCCCCATGGACACAGAAAGTCAGCCAGCCTCCCTGACTCCACTGCCTCTCCTCCACCTGGTCAGTGATCTCAAAGGGACCATGAACTAAGCTAAGAGTGGAGCACACACTTCAGCTCTCTCTAGCTCTGCCTCCCCACTAAGGATCAAAATGGCAAGTGGTGGAGAACAACACAGGGGTCTCTGTTCCATGAAGATCCTAGCCACTCCAGCTGCAATTGGGAAGAGGGACCCTTCACACCAGGTCACCCAATGAGAACAAAACAACAAAAAAAGAAACAAATATAAAAGAAATTCCCCTGCTAGCCTTCTCCAGCTGTGCTAATCCAGGCCCCTCAGGGATCCTTCCACTTCCCAGCAACACCCCGAGTGCCACCAAAAGTAGCCACTCTAACCAGCATCAGAGCAAGGATCCTCAGGACTCCAGATTCTATTCACCACCAGACTAGTCACCTGGGACTGCACCCAAAAGGTAAGTGTTTTGCCTTATATTATTTTGACCTGAGCGGATGGAGGAGGGCCTTGTCACTACGGCACAGCTTACTATCAACACTCCCCATATCACTGTTCCCATCAAAAACTACAGGGAAAGCAAGTCCAGTGGTGCAGAGGGCTGAGGTGCCGGACATCTTACCTTTCACCACGCTGGTAACCCATGTTCGGGAACAAACATGGGTTGCCGGGGTGGGTGAGCTGGGAGTGGATGGAGAAATGGCTAGGCAGCTCTCCTCTCCCGGATTGGAGAGGTAGGCCTCCCTGACTCCTGGCTGCCACTCAGTGGAGGCTTGATGGTGGTGTTGGGGCATTGGGGGGGGCTGGCACTAGGCTAGGTGGACAGATCAGGGGAGTGCTCGATGCCGAGGTGCAGGTGTGCCTCCACGGACATGCGTGACCATGTTGGCCGAGGTCCCTGGGGAAGCAAGGGAGAAAATCAGCAGAAAATACCCCAGAGGGCAGGATGAGGACTGCACCCCCCACAGGCTCCACACTGGTGACTGGACACATACCACAAGTCCTGTGGCAGAGGACACCAGGCATAAGGTAAGTCCTAGAGGAGCCGGGTGACGAGGCTGGAGGGGTCAGTTGAAAAGGGGCCACTGGGGAGAAAGGAGGATAAAGTATGTGTATATAAAAAAAAAAAACTACAGGGGAAAGAGTCCTTAAGGGACTGTTTCACAGATAGACAGACATACAGATATTGTCTCTCAATTCCCAAAGCTTTCTGCTGTGCCAGAGGTTCCTTGTTGCCCACGCCATAGTCCCACAGGCAATGTCACTTGTTTGCACATACTAGTATAGGTTTGAACTTTTTCAAGATGCTGGAGTATAGATAAAAGAAAAACAATGGAAACTCAGACAGTCTGTGCTATGGTAGTGGAATGAATGAGATAGAGGAGTCAGATAAGATCACGGGATGTTTTGACGCTGCTGATACAACAACATTAGGCAGCGGTCTTTATCGGAGTATTTTATGCGTTGTGGAAATTAATACCAAAGAAATGCTAAGGAGTGTGGCATCCTGTTTGTCCAAATGTTATAATGTTAGGGGCAGAAAAACAAAAGTAAACAGCTTGGAGTAATATTGCCCATTATAAAATGTGTATGTCTTTTAACTGTGTTGTCTAGGATTTTTTTTTCTTTTTACAGCCGTGTAGGTGGAGCCTGCAGCCATTTTGCAACAGTTCAGAATAATGAGCTACCAGAACAGGCCTTGGAACGCTTCCCTTTTGGAGTTTCGGAATGATCCTTCTGAAACTGCAAAAAGGTTATTAGCAGTCTGCCACGGCTGCTCGCGCCGCTGCTCCATCGACACGGCCAATTTCACAGCAGCTTCTGTTGGACTTTTGGAAGTCTCCTTCTGAACGCCCAACAGAGCTTAACCCCTCCGCTGCCATGATTGGCATAAGGAATAACAGCTGCACTATTTCGGCTGTTGCTTCCATATTCCGATGTGTGAACTGTGCATGCTCAGTTTTGTGCGTACCGCCATGTTGCAAATGGCACAGTGCCATTCCCTGCAGTGCAACCCCCCTCATTCATGTCGCACACTGGGAGCCCAACCCAGTGTGCGAACATACTGTCCTTTATGTCTCTGAAAAGTAGAAAATGGTCCCTCATTGTCCCGTTCTACCTTTGCTGCACCCCTCCCATCATTATGCCTGACATCGGGGTGCCCATTCCCCATGTTAGAATCCTGTGCAGCCCCCTTCCCTATTCATGTGGCACACTGGGAGCCAATCCCAGTGTGCCCAATTTTTTTGTTTGTTTTTTTTCCCCTATAAATTAGAAAACTGTCCCACGTAGTCCCCATTCATGTGGTACACTGGGAGCCCACCCCAGTGTGCCAAAATGTATTTTTTTTTTGTTTCTCTCCTGAAAATTTGAAAACAGTCTCTCGTTGCATTTTTTTCATCCCTGTAAACATTGAAACAGTCCCTCATTGTCGCTGCAGTCCCCTCCTCCCCACCCTCCCACTGAGCACCACCTCCCCACACACACCTCTTACTCTATACTTACCTCCAGAGATCAGCGCTGTTGTCTTCTCTGGACCAGGACACGTCTGCACTCTTCAAAGCCCAACTGCGAACTGAAGAATTAAAGGTAAGCATGCTATGCAGCCATTCAATGGGATTTTCAACTTATGCTGCTCTCTCAGCCATTGTTTGGAATTTTTGGCCCAAATTTTCAACACGGAGTTCTTGGGACCCCACCTCCTAAACATTGTCATTTTGTTACTTGGTCCCGAAAGGAGATTTTGCAGTCACTGCGTGGAATCTCCTTTTGGGACCGATTCATGAAATGACATTGCCACTGTTCACGAGGTGGGGTACCAAAAAGCCCATGTTGCAAATTTGGTGACAAAATTCCAACAAATGACTGCATTATGAGCACGTGTTGCACAGTTTCTACGCATGCTCCTAACACCGCCACTTTTTAATATTTTTACTCGGGGTCAATCTTAACTTTTTTTTGCACTAGCCAGCAGGGCAAGTGGATTCAAAATTGCACTAGCCTGCAGATGATTGTACTAGCTCTTAATTATTATGGTAAATTTTGATCACTTATGCAGGAAACAATGCAAGCAAAGCCAAGAAATACTCTGATTATTGCATTTATCCTGCTCCCACATTGCTTCCAGCTCCCCAGCAGAAAAAAAAAGACTGCAGTGCTATCACAGTGAGCCCCCCCCATTGTTTTGTACCATAGCTCCTCTCTTTCTGCCCCCCCACACCAAACAGAGAGAGGATATCACAACAGCAAATGTTCAATCAAGCAGTCCTAGCTCTGCACACACAATAGCTGATATCATCATGCACCACCACCCACAGGGCAATGAACAGAGTCAGGCAGAGAAAGACACTCTCAGTCCCCACCCTATAGTCAGCTGGAGACCTGCACTTTTGAAAGTGTTTGTACAGTCTCAAGTGAACCCGGAGCACATCTAAGATTTCTTTGGGGTGAGGGCTAGACGAACCTAAGGGGCTTGGGTAATAGAAAACTATGAGATTTGTATTTGTAAAAACATCGATTTTAATATGCTCTGCCCCAACAATAACAGATTTTTCTTAAACATTGTCCTTTCATCAGCCCAGGGGAAACAGTACACAGGAATAACACTATGCTATTTGTATTTCTGTATAATGATGATCTGTGCACCCCAGGAATGCCTACTTCAAGGTTTCAAATTATGTATTTTATCAAGGTTTATTTTTGTACCATACATGATCCAAAGCTTTGCTTTTTGGCTGAATGGGATAAGGGTGGGACTGTATGGATGGTGATGGCTGGCATGGTCCATTTAGAAGAGCTATGGACCCCCTACACTTGCCAGTAATGGCAGCTACGGATGGTCATTTCAGAGTCTAGTCTGCAGTGGTGTCCAGGGAAAGAACAGAGTTAAGAGATTTGGAGGGGAGAGGGAAGTTATGGTGAGGCTGGGATAAAACCCACCACCTGAAGGGCCGATCCTGTATACCTCTTTGCATTTTGTCATTGAAATGTTGGATACAAACACTCAAAATGTAGAGAAATGAGGGCACTGGTCTTAATAATATTGGACAAATTGTTAGACAGACACATTCAGAAAACTGGAACCTAGTGACTTAACAGCACTCTACCCTTGATCACACCCTGGACACTAGCTGAAAGTCTTAACAGTGGAGTGATAATAACTCACATTGAGTCTTTTGTGGGATCCCTGTCTTGAACTGCCAGATAATTGCAGCTCTTAATGAGCTGTTAATCACACCTGGCCATCTGGAACACAGAGAGATTTGCACGAAGACTACAGAATGCTAAAGTAGAGACATTTTTAACTTCACTAACAGCCATGAAAATCTGCACTAGTCAAGGTGGGCTAGTAGAGAGTTAGCTGCACTAGCCCTGGTCAATTTGCACTAGTGTTTGGGCTAGTAAAACAATGTTAAGATCGACCCCTATTTTCACTCCACATTTGTACCACTGCCATTTTTGTACACCTCCTTCAAACCAGTACAGCTGTCATTTTCCACAACCTGCTCGAAACATGTTTTCGCACCTGTGGCACAGAATAGCGAATTTGCTCTGTGCAATCACCTTTTAAGACAATTAAACAAAATGACACTGACACTGTTCATGAGGAGGGGTCCAGAAAAGTCCATGTTGAAATTTTGGTGACGATGTTCTGAAACATGACTGTGTTATGAGCGTGCGTTTCACACTTTCTATGCACTCTCCTAACGTTGCTAATTTTTAATATTTTCACTTCACATTTTTAACATTGCCATTTCTGTACACCTCCTTCACAACAGTACAGTTGTCATTTTCTACAACCTGTCTGAAATGTGTTTTTGCATCTGTGGCACAGAATAGCACATTTGGTCTGCACAATCACCTTTTGGGACAATTGAATAAAATGACACTGGCACCGCTCATGAGGAGGGGTCCAAAAAAGGCCATATTTAAAATTTGGTGCAACACCTCCAACATATGACCAAGTTACATGTGGGCATTGAATGATTTCTATGCACATGTGTAACTTATGTCACTTGGCAGCACTTCACAACCCTATTGGCTCTGGACACCATATTGCATGTGGCATTCATATGCATCCAGTGGCAGTTGCTCCCCAGTGGTGCTCCTACAAGCTTGCCGCAGTCGTACTGGCTCTGGCTAGACTTTGTTTCATATGGTGATGTATGCCAAGATTTTCAACAAAGATAGAATGAATAATGTATGGATGACCATACACAAGTCTGGGTTTCCAACCAGCGGTAGAGACAACAGCATATGAACCTTGAGAGAAGCTGGAGTGTTCCATGCTATTATCTCAACCCTGACGTGGAAACACAGGGCGAGGTCTGTATGGTCACCCATATTTTATTTGTTACAGTGTATGGTTTATTTTCTTGTTCCAGTATGAATTTCTCTATTTCCAATATTTTTTTTTTAGAGAAAACTACAACAGTCATGAGATCGTAGTGGTGTATGTGAGACTGGAGCACAGCCAGTGAATGAAAGTGAAAGCAGGAGCAGGGACAGTGTGAGAGGGAAAGTCAGGTGCACCAATTATAGAACGTGCATAACAGCATCTTTAGAATGTGCACAACAACTTCAGCTGTGTATAATAAGCTTTTTGAACTGGCAGAATTCTATACTCAATAAAGAACTCTTAAAACTGAGGGTGGATAAAGCAATGGGGCCTGATGGGATTCACCCAAGAATATTAAAAGAACTAAGGGTAGAACTAGCAACACCACTGAATACTCTCTTTAACAAACTATGGGAGGATGGAGTGGTACCTGAGGACTGGAGGAGGGCAAATGTGATTCCACTTCACAAAAGTGGGAGCAGGGCAGAGGCAGGAAATTACAGAACAGTTAGTTTGACTTCAGTGGTAGGGAAAATGATAGAATCACTTCTGAAGGAAAGAATTGTTGAGTACCTAGAGGCCAGTGGGGCACAGGACCCAAGGCAGCATGGTTTCACAGCAGGAAGGTCATGTCAGACAAACCTAATAGATTTCTTTGACTGGGTAACCAACGTAGTAGACCAGGGAGGGGCTGTGGATATGGCCTACCTAGATTTTAGCAAGGCATTCGACACAGTCTTACACAAAATATTAATATACAAGTTAGCCAGCCTTGGAGTGGGTCCCAAGGTGGTAGCATGGATAAAAAACTGGCTGGACAACAGGACGCAAAAGGTAATAGTAAACGGAGTCCACAGTGAAGAAAGGAGGGTAACTAGCGGGCTACCGCAGGGTTCAGTACTGGGACCGGTCCTTTTTAATGTCTTTATAAGTGACATTGCAGAGGAACTGGAAGGAAAAGTATGTCTCTTTGCAGATGACACAAAGATCTGCAACAGGGTTGATACACAAGGTGGGGTAGAAAGAATGAAAAGGGACTTGGCAAGGTTGGAGGCATGGTCAAATATGTGGCAGCTCAGATTCAGTGCAAAAAAGTGAAAAGTAATGCACCTGGGAAACAAAAACCCAGGGGAAGAGTATACAATGGGGGGTGAGATATTGACAACAACAACAAAAATGGAAAGGTACCTGGGGTAGTCATATCAGACGACCTAAAGGTGGGCCAGCAATGTGAGAAGGCAGTAAGGAGGGCTTGGGGATACTGGGATGCATAGGGAGAGGTATCACCAGTAGAAAACAGGAAGTTGTTGGCCCTCTGTACAGACAGTTGGTAAGACCACATCTGGAGTACTGTGTACAGTTCTGGAGACCCCATCTCTGCAAAGACAGACATGGTGGAGGCTGTCCAGAGGAGGGCAACCAAAATGATGCAGGGTCTGCATCAGAAGACATATGAAGAAAGACTAAAGGAACTAAAGATGTATAGCTTCGAGGAAAGGAGGGGGAGGGGGGACATGATAGAAACTTTCAAGTACCTCAAGGGAATCAACAAAGTCAAGAGGGTAGCATCTTTCAGAAAAAGATGTGCAAAACAAGGGGCACAATTTGAAGATAGGGGAGGATGGCTCAGAGGTGATGTGAGAAAGTATTTCTTCACAGAGAGAGTTGTGGATACATGGAACAGCCTTCCTGAGGAAGTCGTAGAGTCAAAAACAGTGGGGGAATTCAAGAATGCATGGGGCAGACATAAGGCAATTCTAGTGGGGGGTAGGAGGAAGTAGGCTGTTGGTTAACTAGGATCTGCAGCTTATCCGTTAGGTAGGTAGGGAAATGGGCAGACTAGGTGGGCCAAGTGGTCCTTGTTTCTGTGTTTCTATGCCCTAACCATATACTGGATGTGTATATTACGTGTTTATGTTGTCTTTTTGAAATGACTTACATGTTGATCAATAAACCAAACTGAACTGAACTGTGTCTACTAGTTGGACCAAGTTGATACACCTCCCTGTTCTACACTTAGTATGTTAGTGAGCACCACACACACACACACGCACGTACGCATGCATGCACACTGTAGCTACATCCCCCAGGATGTCAGCATCAGACATCCTGCAGCAGGCAGCCACAGATGGTGCATGAAACAATTTTACCAGGCACCTCCCAACATTTGGGCTCCTCAGAGGATTCCTACAGTAAACCAGAGATGCAAATACATTGAGTCAGAGACAAGTGATGATCCTTTATGAGCTGTGACATTCCACAAAAGTGGCATCATCATTTACAGCAAGACAGAGAGTAACGGGGCAGAGTCTGAGCTGCTCGTATGACCTGCCCTAGGACTCTGAAGATTAAGCCTGTACCAAATGTGTTAGTTATTTTGGTTTATCATCAGGAGGGGACAAGGACGGATGACTTCACTGAGACAAATAGATGCAATAAATTGTGGACCAGTGGGCTGTAAGGAAGTACGAGGATTTCCTGACAGAGGAGGTGATATGAATACATAGGGAAAGGAACTGATTCTCAATTATTCCTGCGTTATATTGGGACATAGCATTATAGTATCAAAATTAAATTGCAATAGCATGCTGTCAGGAGTTAAACTGGATAGGACTCCACAGGAACTCAGCCACTGCCAGCTACTCTTACACAATTGTATGAGAGTCCCCACTGCTTTCTTACCATTCTCTATTTATTAATATTATGGGAGAGAGTTCCACTTCTAAAACATTTATAGTTTAGCCACTGCTGGATTTCACATTTTTGGTTTGGTCCTTTTTTACAGTTCATGTTTTCCCCCTCAACTTATTTTTACTGTCAGTATTTCTGGGGGTGGGAAGGGGGCTGGACATATGCTGGCTACCCACAAATCCTATTCCTGTCAAGTGTAACCTCTCCACCCCCTTCTTTCTTTAAGTCTCCCCTACACCCACAGAGATCCAATATAAATAAAACTGAAGCACCCACTCAGTTTTTCCAGTTCAGAAATGTCACTCTACTGACAATTTGGAAACTATTCTTTCTGTTTTAGAGACTGTCCTATAAGATATCATGTTCTAAGCAAGATCCCTTACATATCAAAGTTCTCAATGGCAGGGCAAATGCATTTCTAAAAATATGTCCCCCCATCCCTTCCAGGTCATGATGAAAAATTCTCCATATCTTTTATTTTTTTTTGGGGGGGGATGTTGCTTATACTCCTTTCTGAACTTCCCCATCATGGCTTCTGGTAGCAAGAGCCCAAACCCGATGTTCACCTACCCATGCCAAGGTCATCTTTGGTTTGCTCCTCATGGTGGGGCTGAAGGGAGAGTATCCGTTTTGCTGGGATACAACCTGGAACTGGAATGGGTAGGGAATGTGGGGCCTGAGCATGCTGTGCTACTATCATGGCACCCATCATGTTTTCTCCATGCCGTTCAGCCTCCAATCCTTACCTTCCCATCTGCTGTAGAACTGAGTATGTCCCCCTGAATGGATGCACTTGTATGCAGATGGCCCCCTGAATGAAAGCAAACTTCCTGGCACAACACAAGGGGTCTCTGTGCAGTGGAACATGGCACCCTTCCTGGACTGGGACACACTGACAAGGGTAGGGTTTCACCATCCATAGTTGCACTGGCACAAGACAGCGCAGTATATTTAAGTAATAATGACTGAACAGCCAGTCATTTCCTCAGAACTAACAACTGGCTGGGGGTGGAGGGTGGCATGAGCGGGTGCCTAGCTCAGTGGTGTGCAGAGATAGCCCAGCTCAGTGGTGTGAGGGGGTAGCGTAGCGTAGCTCAGTGGTGCAGGGAAGAGCGCAACCCAGCCCAGTGTCCTGGGGAAGGGGGTAGCGCAGCTCAGTGGTGCCAGGGAAGGCCAGACCAGCACAGCGCTGTGGAGGGGGGAGTAACTGAGTTCAATGGAGTTGAGAGGGGGCAGCACAGTTATAGAATAGTTTTTTCCTCATCAGAAAAGGACCCACTTGGCCAGTTCAGCGGCACGGGAGGGGGCAGCCCAGCTCCATAGTGTAGGGGAAGGTGTAGCCCAGCTCAGTCACATGGGAAGGGGGAACCCAGCTCAGTGGCAGTGGGAGGGGGAAGCCAAAATCAGTGACACAGGGGAGGGCGTAGCCCAGCTCTGTGGAATGGGAAAGGGTGTGGTGTAGAGCATTACACCACTATGTAAAAGACCTGGGTTTGTGGCGCATATCTGACTCCCTAACTCAAGTTGGGGGGAGGGTTAGGGCTTGGGGGAACTATTGAAGTAGCTCAGTGAAGTTTCAGGGGGAAGGCAGTCCCCATCTGTCTGCAACAGCACCTCCTTGGGACAGCACAACAAGTAGTTTGACATCTCAGGCTTTGCCTGCAACATCAGCCCTCCCCTAAGACAAGGTGGTGTAGGTGGGCCGCAAATGCAGCGATGAGAAAAAAACCAGGAAACAGAGACCTTGGTAAGTGGATAGTCACTGGCACTCTAGTACCCTGTTCATGGCTGCCATAGCTGCTGTGATTGTCCGGTGTTGGAATTGGAAAATCACAGAAGGAATGGCCAGGTGGGTCAGCTGATGAGCAGAGGACTAAAATCTATAAAAAGGTGTATAATTAAAAAGGCACTGCCTAGAAGTATATATAAGAAATTTACAAATATAAGAACACTGTGAACATCACCCATTACTATATTCAGATCCCAAGTAGGTTCTGAAAGTTTCTTGTTTTTAAATCTCTTCTTAAACCAAATGATTTGCATATTTTTTGCATATTATATAATTATATGCCACATGTATGCTAATTACTAATTTGTGTTTCAAATTACTCAAACATTTTCTTTTATGGGAGGTTCTTTTTAGTTTTCAGTTTTAGAACCTGTCAGGTTCTTCTCCTTCAATTGAACTTTTTCTGCACCTTACTATGATAGAAAAAAAAAGTCCAAATAGTAAACATCACTGCCAAGGGCAGGGAGGAAACAAATGTCAACAATTCTCAGGGTTTGCTACTTGGTATCATAAAAGAGCACAGGCTTCACACCAGCAATAGACAACTCTTAACTAATTATTCTGCTGCGTGCCTAGGGGTATTTTAGGGACTAGGCATTGTTACATTGTTACACACATCCATTTCTGTACAGTGTTGCATGAGGTGAAATAAAAACAGACCAGGACAATGTCAGTACCCCTTATATATAGACCTTGGATGAACAGAATAGAATAGAATAGAATAGAATAATTAAGCAATAATGCACTCCAGGGTGTGGGTTGTGCTGGGATAACCTCACTCCTGTGTGGTTGGGGCGAGTGCTGCGTCCAACGTCCCAGAAGTGAGGTTATCGCAGCACAACCCACACCCTGGAGTGCATTATTGCTATTATACAATGGCTCGTTGTTATACAAAATGAAAACAATTAAAAACATTTTTTTAATAGATTTTTAGTGTGGCAATATATCTTTGTTTCTTAAGAGAACGGCACAACCATCCAACAAATCAATAAAGTGAGGTTGTGTTGGGATAACCTCACTGTTCCACGGACACACTGACCAATCAGAGTCCAGTAAATTTTCTTGCCGTTGTATGATACCAGTTTATCACTTGGAACCTCTTTGTCCATACCTGTCAGCTGTCTGAAATGATATGTACTTGCGAACATACAAACATTGCCAACAGGAAGAGGCTTTAGTGAACTATTAAGTCTGCTCGATTGTGCAGCTCAGTCTATTTTACTGGAGCTGCCCCACCCTCCTCTTTTTTTTTGTTTTTTTTTAAATTTTCCTATTTTTTCCCCCACCTCTCGTTGACCATCGACTCTGGTCATGGACCCCTGGAGCCCCAGCCACCAGAAATTGCCGTCTCCCCCGGTCATCCCTGGCTAACCCCCCAGAGAGTGGGGCCGCGATTCCGACCCCCTATGTCGGACCGCGGAACTGTGACTGGTTGGGGGAATGGCTCCGGTGGCCAATCAGGGCTTTCCTGGGGCAGAGCATCACCGAGACGCAAGGCGTGGATTTTGTTCCCTCCCATATTCCCTCTGCCGAGGAGGTAGGGCGTGCAATGGCGTAGCGTCCGCGCCTCCACCCCCCGTTGAGCGTCGGCAGCGCGGTTCTCCAGCCTCCGCCAGGAGTCCCCGACTCTGAATGTTGCCCGCACCCTCCCGGAGAAGGAGGCTGCCCATCGGACTCAATCCTTCTCCCGCCCGGCCCGGCCCTCCGGCAGTCGGGTCCATTCCGAACCCCGGGTCGCCCGGCGTCGCAATCCCACCGCTGTGCCCGGGGCCAGCCCCACCCTCCCTCTTGCCTCCAAGAGCGACCTCCCTTCCCCATCTCTCTTCTCCTCCCATTACCTCTTTCATTTTACCCTGTCCCACCCCCTTAAAAACTGCCCACTGTTTCCAAAGATACCACTTCCTCAGGCAGTTCATTCCACGTTGACACCACCCTTTCTGTGAAAAAGTGCCTCCTTATTTCTTTTTAACTCTATTCCCACAAGTTTCCGACTGTGGCCCCTAGTGGTTCCCTCCCTTTTTAAATTGAAAGTGCGCTCCACTCCAACCCTGTTTATACCCTTTAGATACTTGAAAGTTTCTATCATATCTCCTTTCCCTTCTGTCCTCCAAGGAATACATATTAAGCTCCTTTAGGCTGTCATCATATGGTTTGTCTCCCATGCCCTGGATTATCTTAGTCGCCCTACACTGGACCCCCTCAAGTAGCTTTGTCCTTCAAATAATGGAATGGAATGATGGAATGGTCTCTCTTTTTACCCAGAAGCCCACTATTCATGCCTCTCAACTGTTCCATATTAGGAGGGGTGTCCTCATTTTACTCTTTAAAAGCCTCTGTACATACCTCTCAATTGTCCTACATTAGGAGGGGTGTCCCTCATTTTACCCCTCAGACGCCCTCTGTCCAAATCTCTCAACTGTTTTACATTAGGAGGGATGTCCTTCATTTTACCAGGATTCTGAGGGGTAAAATGAGCAACATTGCTTCTATTGTTGGGGCAGTTAAGAGGTATGGACAGAGGGATTCTGAAGGGCAAAATGAGGGATGTCCATCCTAATATGGAATAGTTTTGAGGTATGGACAGAGGGATATCTCTCAACTGTCCCACATTAGAAGTGATGTCACTCAGTTTACCCCCCCCCCAGAACCCCTCTGTTCATATCTCAAAACTGTCCCACATTAGGAAGGACATCACTCATTGTACCCCACAGAACCCCTCTGTGCATACCTCTCACCTGCCCTACATTAAGGAAGGACATCCCTCATTCTACCACAAGGAATCCCCTTTGTCACACATTCTACAATACGATTTTAAAGGACAATTTGCTTTTATTAAACTTCCTATGTATGCTGTTTATCTCTCAAATGGCCCTTGGTACCCTCTCAGGCCTCTGTGGCACCCCATTTCCAGCACCCTGCATTCTCCAGCACTTATCTCCCTGTAACCCCCATGGCTTGCCCTCTATGATGGAGCCCTTGTACTGTGCTAGGTTCCTAAGGGGATTCCTCAGTGTGTCTCCTAGGGAGTGCCTCATTTGGTGAATGTGGGATCTGTGACTATAGCAGGCCACAATGCTGCATGAATAAAGGTTTTCCCTTTGGTTTCTGTCCCTCCTTGGAAAGACATCACCTACTGTGGCATTCAGATGTACACACACACACACACACAATCCAGGGTACTCTAATTCCCTTGGTGAGCAGAAATTTGTCTGGGAGTACCTTGAAGGCCTATGTTGTCAACATGTTCACTGTATCTGCTGGCAGGATATGCCATATGTTTACCACTCTCTGGGAGAAAAAGTACCTCCTGATGTTACCCCTGAATTTAGCACCTCTGAGCTTCATTGCATGTATCCACATCTAACTGGAGGACACCAGAGCAAACATCTCTGTCTGTTCAATCTTGTCAGTGCCCTTCAGTATGTGGAAGATTGAGATCATGTCTCCTTCTCAGGCTCCTCTGTCCCTAGGGGAACATGTTAAAGATCATAGGTTTCATAGGAAATACAAGTAGAATAGACTTTCATCCTTATGTGCTTGCCAGATCTTAGCCCATCCCATATTTGTTTGCAGAAAAACTATCCAATCTACTTTTGAAAATTTCCATTGAGCAACTTGTCACTACTTCAATATGTAATTTATTCCACAAGTTAACCACCCTTTGGCTAAACCAATGTTTCCTTTTAAGTAGATTCCATATCCCTGTTAATAGCTGAAGGTGGTGCCCCCTAGTTTTGTACTTGCAATCTTTGAGCTTTAGGCCATAATTGGTCCACAGTATGTTATCATGTAATGCTCTATAAATCATGCACATGTCCCCCCTTTCACACCTATATTGTAAGGTGCACGTCCCCTCTTTCTCTCCTATATTGTAAGGTGAACATGTCCCCCCTTTCGCTCCTATATTGTAAAGTGAACATGTCCCCCCTTTCTCTCCTATATTGTAAGGTGAACATGTCCTCCCCCTTTCTCTCCTGTATTGTAAGGTGAACATGTCCCCCCCTTTCTCTCCTATGTTGTAAGGTGAACATATCCCCCCTTCTCTCCTATATTGTAAGGTGAACATGTCCCCCTTTCTCTCCTATATTGTAAGTTGAACATGTCCCCCCTTTCTCTCCTATATTTGTAAGGTGAACAAGTCCCCTTCTCTCCTATATTGCAAGGTGAACATGTCCTCCCCCCTTCTCTCCTATATTGTGAGGTGAACATGTCCCCCCCCCTTTCTCTCCTATATTGTAAGGTGAACATGTCCAGTCTCTTAACTCTTACGATGTATGGCTCATCTTTATGCCCTATAATTGCTTTTGCAGCTCTTCTCTGTATCTTTTCCAGCTTTATGATGTCTCCCCTCTTATACTGTGCCCATACCTGCACTCCATACTCGAGATGGGGTCTCACGAGTGCCTGATACAGTGGGATGATAACTTTCTTAGCCCTGCTTTTGGTGTGACGTAGAATACAATTTAGGTTTTGGTTGGCCTTTCTGGTGACAATGTTACAGTGTGTATTAAACTGAAGGTCTGAAGATATTGTTATTCCCAAATCTTTTTCCTTCTTTGTTTCAGGCAAACTTTTGCCCCCATCCTATAAGCTATATTTGGGTTATGCCTTCCCAAATGCATGATGGTGTACTCGTTTACATTTAGTTCCAGTTTGTACTTGTTAGTTCAGTTCACTATGTCAGTTAGGGCACTCTGCAGGATGATGCCTTCCTCTGTGGTGATAACTAGTGCCTCTGTTCTACAATCATTGGCAAACTTGGTTAGCCAAATGTTAGGGTGCTCGCATTTTAATGATATGTGTGTGTGTGTGTATGTATATATATATATATATATATATATATATATATATATATCTATATATATATATATCTATATCTATATATAGATATATCTATCTATCTATCTATCTATCTATCTATCTATCTATCTATCTATCTCTATCTCTTGATATATAGATATATATATTATATGTTAAAAAGGCAGGGCCCTGTGGAACATCGCTCATCACACTTGCCCATTCCGATAGAGCTCCATTCAGTCACTCTCTGTCTCCTTTCTCCCCCAACCATGAGTTCACCCAATTAATTATATTCCCATCTAGCCTGGTTTGTTCAAGGACCCTCAGTAGTTCATTATGTGGTAGTTTGTCAAAAGCCTTTGAAAAGTCCAGAAAGGCCACATCCACTGCAGCACCATCGTCCAATGCTTTGCTTACTTTTTTGTAGAATACTAGCATGTTTGTCTGACATGAGCGAGATTTCATGTGCTTAGTAAGAATATCTCTCTTAAAGGGAACAGTCAGCACAAAGAATCCTATCCTGATGTGTGGGACTGGTCCTCATGTGTACTTCGAGGGTGGAAAGATTTACTGTAGTACAGCACAGTCAATTTTATCAGATTAATTTTGCTTAGTTGTACGCCTACATCTTCTGTTACCACAAATCCCATACTCCCCTGCAGCTGACATCAGAGCAGTACTGCAGCAGTGGGAGATTCAGTAGCTTGCAGGTCATGTTAGAGCTTTCGTAATCTCCAATCAGATGCTTTCTGGGTCTGTTTTTCTCCAGGGGCTATGTACAGTCCTCTGTGACTCTACATAGCCCATTGAGGAGAGCCAGACCAGGAACCAAAAGATCAGTTAATATCATACCTCTCAACCTCTCAGCACTAAAAATCATAACAAATGGCCAGAATGTGTAGCACTTTCTTATTTTAAACAATGATATGTCTGCAAACAGTGGGTCCCATATAGTTAGTGATAAGGAATGTTTCTATCAACTTAGGTCAATGACTGAATGGTTTGTGTGTCCAGAAATAGCTCTAACATTATGAGGAACATCAGTAAACCTATGCAGAGCAAAGGTAAATTTGAGTGTGAAAATCATAGCGCTATGCAAAATTCATAGTAGTTGAGAGACATGGTTTACGTAAACTCCAACATGCACTGCTGGCTATTGAACCTTTTCACAGCTGCCTACTTCTCCGATGTCAGCTGCAGGGAGTTCTGGGATTTGTAGTTACAGAAGATGTCAACCTAGACCTAAGCAAAATTAGTCTGCAAAATTCTACTCTAGTACAGTAAACAAAACCAAAATGTTTTTGGATGCAAAGTGTGCATTAGGACCAGCCCTACACTTGAGTGTGGGGCCCTAGGTGGTAACGGTTCCCCTTTAAAGAATGAAGGTTTTGGGGCATGAGATGCCTCTGTAATCATTTTGTTTGCTTTTATTTGTCTCTTTTCCTATCTCTTCATCTTTTCTTTTTATTTTGCCAACTACTAATAACAAGCATTTGTCAATGCCGAATGTTCACTTACTGGCATTGGCATTGGTAGTGCAGGTGTTAGAGAGATGCATAATAGGAATGGCAGTGAAGTACAGAACCGATGTCAACCCCACCCCACCCTGTAGAGTGACAGGCATTGGGGTGTGCCTTTAGGTCATTGGCCATAACGCGTATGCCATTTCACCTAACCCTACCCTGCAGATTCCGTCCAAGTGTGCGTACAGTTTTGGGGTCGTTTGCCTTACGCTGTCCCTATTTCATAAGGAAGTATGTTGAGATGGGTGCAGCATTTGAGAATGGGGTGAACTTTGGGGCTGAAGAATCCAAGGCACACCTGGATGGCTGTCAGTGACTGCAGGGTGGGGGGGGGCTGCAATGGCATGAGTATTACAGTCGACAATCTAAAGGTACACCCTGACGACTATTAGTCTGTACAGGGTGGGATGTTATGGTTAGAAGCCCTAACGCCCCAGATGTTTATTGGTATTTGCACTCCAAATTTTCAACATGGCCTTTTTGTGACCCCACCTCATGAAAGCATGTGAGACCTCTGCTCATGAACAGTGTCGCTGTGATTTTGTTAATGTGTCCCAAACGTTGATTTCCCACAGTGACCTTGCCATTCTGCACCACATAAAATGTCAGCTGCACCATTCATCAGGAGCTGTGAAGAGATGGCAATGTTGAAAATCTGGAGTGAAAATATTAAAAATTCTCGAAGTTACAAGCGTGCATGAAAACTATGCAACACACACTCGTAACAGTCTTTTCTTGGAATTCTTTCACCAAATTTTTAACATAGGCATTTTAGGACCTCTGCTCATGAACAGTGGCAGTACAATTTTCTTAATCTGTTCCAAACGTTAATTTCCCACAGCGACTACGCCATTGTGCACCAGATGTGCGAAACCACATTTTGGGCAGGTTGTGAAAAATAACAGCTGTACTGTTCATAAGAAGGTGTCCAAAAATGACAATGTTGAACATCTGGAGTGAAAACATTAAAAATTCTCGTACATGGACACTGCGCAACACTTGCTTGTAACAGTCATTTTGTGGAATTTTTTCACCAACTGTTTAACATAGGCATTTTGGGACCTCTGCTTATGAACAGTGTTACTGTGATTTTCTTACTCTGTCCGGAACATTGTTTTCCTACAGCAACTACATCACTGTGCACCGGATGTGCTAAAACACATTTTGGACAGGATGTGGAAAATGATAGCTGTATTGCTCATAAGGAGGAGTAAAAAAATGGCAATGTGGCAAATCTGGAGTAAAAATATTAAATATTCTCGGAGTTACAAGCGTACATGAAAACTGTGCAATGCACACTGGTAACACGGTCATATTTTGGAATTTTTTCACCAAATTTGCAACATAGGCTTTTTGGGAGCCCACCTCATGAATGGTCACACTGTCATTTCATTAATCAGGCCCAAAAGGTGATTCCACGCAGTGACCGCAAAATCACCTTTCATGACTGAATAATTGAAAGGCTTGCCTGTAATTCAGTTGCCAAGCAGCCAGCCACTGCCACTTCCTGAGCTATATAAGCAGTTCCTCTCAGCCTCACTGTGAAACATTTTGTCTTTGCCCCACCATCCTCCCCTCCTCCTCCAGCGGCAGCACTCTCTCCTTAGGGGGATTCCTAAAGTACCTTTAGCCATGAGAACCATCCCATGGCACCTCTAGGGGCAGAACCTTCTCTGAGAGTTCCTTGCTTTGTGCCCCTACAGAGTGGTAATTCTTCTGGAATAGAGAGTGCGAATGGCCACAACCAAAACTAACACAGTTACACAAGCATAACACTATACTGGCTGCATAGGTCAGTGAATGAGATGACAGTGACTGAATTAATCAGGTGGGGCCCTAAGAACCCCATGTTGAAGATTTGGTGCCAAAATTCAAAGAAATGGCCAAGATATGCATCAAAGTTGAAAAAAAACATTTATGCCATTATATAGCTTGCCAGCATTTCTTCAGCTTGCGGTCGGCTTTAAAGAGTGCAGACGTGTTCCGGTCCACGAAGATAATGGCGTCAGGCTCCAGAGGTAAGTATGGGGTGAGGGGGGTATGGGGAGGTGGGGTGCAAAGAGGGTGGCCACGGGCTGGGAAAGGGGACAGGATGGCGAGGGACCATTTCCTTTGTTTCAGGTAACATAAATTTAAAAATTCACTGCAGACAGTTTTCTTTTTCTTTACAGGTTTGGCCACACTGGGGTTGGCTCCCAGTGTGGCACATTTCTTTGGGGAGGCATGTTAGTCACACTGGAATGGGCTCCTAGTGTGGCACACAATCGGGGTGGGACAGTGGCAGGAAAATGGGGAGGGGGGTTAACATGCCAACAGAGGAATTGGGCACTCCGGCAAGCATATCTGTGTTCGGAGGCATGATGCTGAGGGGGACTGGGCACCCCCTCAGCAGACCACATTAGTAAAGGGGTCGCATATGCTGACAGGGGGATTGGGCACCCCCATCATCTTCCTAGGGACTGTGAGTGGCGGGCAGCAGGTGGCGAGATGCCGCCCGCCATGTTTATTGAAATGTTACACCAGGCATGGCAAGCCCTGCAATGAGGGGTAGCGCCCTCATTGCAGTGGCTAAAATGTTTCAAGTTGGTGGCACATTTTGCAACTGCTGCCATAGACAGTGTGCAATCTAATTCATGCCATGGAACCCAGCCCTAAAAAGCAGTGGCGCCACTGGCCACATAATGACCGCGCCTCCAAAACCTGCTGTTCCACTTCATGCAACCCCAATATGTTGTCTGCACTGCATGCGTGCAAGACAACATAAAAATGAACCCAACAGAATCCTTGTCTTGTGAAGTCAGAAAATCTTTACTGTCAAGGTTGGCAGTGGATTTTAGTGGGAAGCTGCAAATTGGTTTTCAGATTTTTATAGAAAAAAAAAAAGCTTTCCTCCACTAAAATATTATAGATTTAATAGAAATATCTGCTTTCTCATAACTTGTGATCTTTTGTTATATTTTAACAGGTGCTATTTTCTTTCTAGTCAGATTTTACTTTGGAAGAAGAAATCAGAAAACATTCTGAAAGACATGGGTGAACACCACTTTTAGAAGTCTCTTTATTACGTCACAAAACGCGTAAGCTCCGTAGCCTTATGGCTGCTTTGTCAGGCCCACTGTACCTGCTGTGTTATTACTATAAACAATAAAATCAGAAAAAAAACATAAAATTACTCTCCATCCTATACATAGACCAATATAGTGTATAGTAGAGCATTGCTCTGTATATAACTCCATCCCTTTTATAATGCTGTTGTACCACAGTTGAAAGGTCATGGAATGCAATAGTACCCTTCTGTGGCACAACAGCATTCTGGAGCCTCTAGAGACTGCACAAGTTAGTTTTGTTCTGAAAGCAAAAGAACCACTGCATGCACATTTCACATAATTCTATACACCATTAAAAAAAAAAATCACACAGGATGAACAACTTTATGCACACTCAGTGTGTTCTGTCACCTCAGGCTTCTGATCCCCAGTAACCTCTTGAGCTTTGCTCTCAAGGTCAGAGGGAATCAGAATGCCTTTGTGGCAGCACACACTGATTGTGCATAGCTGCCCATGCAGTATTCTCTCTATGCACCACCATGTCATAGACACCAAATCCTGTGTTCTCACTGCATCCCTTTTGTACCACCCAGTAACCACATTGTTAATCATCTCTGTATGTGCATGCTCAGCAATATTCCCCTAATGCTACTGTTATTCCTTAGTATAGGCTCATGTAAAGCTCTTCTAGTGTGTGTGTGTGTATTATATATATTTATAAAAATAATGCTTACTTTATACTTTCTTAAATGTGTTACAGTTTAACATATTTCTTTGCTAAAATCACTTATTTCTTGCACAAAACATATAGCATGCCCAGATTTAGAGATTGTTAAGTGTGGTTACTTGCTGTGACTTGTTCACGGTCACACAGTATGCAAGTGGTTGCTGTATGAGCCAAACCCAGTTCTCCACGTTTTTAGCTCGGTGCTCTTAACCACCACATTTAAGGGCCTCCAGATGGCTCTACTCATAACTTTTGACTTCATACCCCAATCATTTTGGAGGCCCTGCATTGCACCCTCAGGATTGCTTCAATGTGTTGTTGTTGTTTTTTTTTTTTTTAATCAGGGAGTCCAGAACTTCACACAGAACTCCCATGGGGGCATGACCAGAGCTTTGTAAAGTGGTAAGGTTACTTCCCATGCTTTGTTGGTCATTTCCCTCTTGACACACCTCAGTATTCTGCCGGCCCACTTGACAGCAGCCACACCCATAGTGATGTGTGAAACTGTAAAACTTCACTCTGTGGATTAATTTGTGAATTTGCTTCATTTCACAAAATTAATCTGCTGTGTGAAGTCCAAGTAACTGCACGAAATGCGAAGCAGGCAATTCCACCAGTGGAGTTTGGCATAGAGATGAAGTTTACAATGTACTATGGGATTGGATGTCATATGTTGCCGAAACAAGCAGGGTATGCAATGAGGAGGCTGTCTTCAGTGTGATATTCTGCAGGGGAGGGAGAGGGGATTTGTGATTGCTTGTCTGAGGAAAACTTGTAAAAATACATCTCAAAATAAGTTTTTTGAATCAACATTGCTCACAAATTGTTCTAGAGGGCCTTGTGCTGCAAGATGCATGTTTTTTTTGTTCATTTTGTTTGGTGATTGATTATGTACTTTAAAGTAGTGGTTTCTGTGTTGTCAGTCTGTGAAGCGGTGGGGTGGGGGAAGGTAGGAGTACTGTAACGCAATGCAGGACAGAAAGATCCAGAGCCTTTTCGTCTAAGCAGGAGATGTGTGTTATATTTTGGTTTTCTCACTCTTTCTTGTTCATCATTTTTGATCTGTAGTGAGTTAACTTCTCATTTTTATGTTTGCTTGCACGCATGTGCAAAAAACATAGTGCCATCATCCAAGTTTTCGGAGGTGTGTCAGCCCTCTTCCAATTCAGTCAGTGTGTTTGCAGGCGTGGCCGCAGTTCTCCAATGCCTGCTGGAGCTGTCTATGACAGCAGTCCAAAATGCAGTGGCGTACAGTTGAAAGGGGAGCTACGCTTCAGTGAGCAGCGATAACATATCCACCTGCTCATATGCGCTCCCCTACACACACACACACACACACACACACACACATCAGCATGCATACTGCGTGCTGCCCCCACGCACACACTGTGTGGCCGACGGGGTGCCAAACCCGTCAGCTGCTCCAAAAAGTGGTGTTCCATATGCCGCGGGTACCCCAGCGTACACACATCATATAGCCGACGGGGGTGCTCAATTCCCCATCGGCTTCACTGGTTCCACCCCCCCCAGAGTACAGGGTGCCACACTGGGAGCCCACCCCAGCGTGGCAACATATGCTATCACCGATGAGGGTGCCCAATCCCCTGTCAGCTCCACGCCCACTCACCAGCCGTCCTTGTGCCACGCTGGGAACCCACCCCAGCATGGCAGACGTCCCGCATCGTCATTTAAAAAAAAAACAAACAAAAAAAACCTGAAACTGAAAAACAGTCCCTCGCTGTCTCTGCCCCCACCCGTCCCACCCACTGCACACCCCCTATCCCATACTCTCACCGGATCCGGGCGACGATCTTCGTGGACCGGGAACACGCCTGCACACCTCAAAGCCAACCACGAACTGAGGAAATGCTGGTAAGCTGTATAATGGAATAAATAGGGTTTTTTCAACTTTGCTGCATATCTCAGGCATTTTGTGCACCAAATTTTCAACATGGGGTTTTTCGGACACCTTCTCATGAATGCTCTCACTGTCATGGTGTTAATCAGGCCCGAAGGGTGTTTTCGCAGTTACTGCGCGAAATCACCTTTCTGGACTGAATAACAAAAAGACACTGCCACTGTTCATAAGGTGGGCTCTCAAAAAGCCTATGTTGTGATAAGCTGGAAGAATTCCTAGAAATACTGTTTCTGAGCATGCATTGGCAGTTCTCACGCATGCTCGTAGAAGTTCGCGAATTTTCAATATTTTCACTCCAGATTTTCAACATTGCCATTTTACCACACCTCCTTATGAGCAGTACAGCTGTCATTTTTCACATCTTGCCAAAACGTGTTTCCGCCCATGTAGCACACAATGGCACAGTCGGTGTCGCGAAATCAATGTATGGGACACACTAAAGAAAATCACAGTGACACTGTTAATGAGCAGAGGTCTTAAAATGGCTATGTTGAAAATTTGGTGAAAAATCTAAAATGACTGTTTTACTAGCGTCGTTGTGCAGTTCCCACGCACGCCTGTAAGTTTGCGAATTTTCAATATATTACTCAGATTTTCGCAACATTGCCATTTTATTACACTTCCTTATGAACAGTACAGCTGCCATTTTTCACATCTCGCCCCAAATGTGTTTCCGCACATGTAGCGCACAATGGTGCAGTCAGTGTGCGAAATCAATGTTTGGGACAGATTAAGAAAATCACAGTTACACTGTTCATGAGCAGAGGTCTTAAAATGGCTATGTTGAAAATTTGGTAACAAAAGACCATAAAATGACTGTGTTATGAGTGAGCATTGCGCAGTTTCCACGCACCCTCGTAAGTTCATGACTTTGTAATATTTTCAGTCCAGATTTTCTCCAGTGGCATTTTTCCACACTTCCTTATGAACAGTACAGCTGTCATTTTTCACAACATGGCCGAAATGTGTTTCCACACTTTCAGCACAGAGATGCGTGGTCGCTGTGGGAAATCATTGTTCGGGACAGAAAGAAAATCACAGTGACACTGTTCATGATCGGAGGTCCCAAAATGCCTGTGTTGACAATCTGCTGTAAAAAGTCCCCATACTAATTACATTTCGTGTGCATTGCAGTGTTTCTATGCACGTTTGTGACTTCACCAGTTTTTTAAATATTTTTACTGCAGATTTGCAACATTGTCATTTTTTACACCTCCCCACGAACAGTACAGCTGTCATTTTTCACATCCTGTTCAGAATGTGTTTTTGCACCTGTGGTGCTAAATGCAGTAGTTGCTGTGCATAAGCAGCTTCCGGCTAACAAACTGATATTGCCACTGTTCATGAGGTGGGGGTCACAAAAAACATGTTGAAAATTTGGAGTGAAAATACCAACGAATGCCTGAGGTGTTAGGGTTTCCAACCATAACGCCCCACCCAGTAGAGAATGACAGGCATCAGGGGTGTGACTTGGGATTCTTGCCTGTAAAGCTCATACCATTCCACACCCTGCAGCCAGTGAGAGGCATCAAGGTATGCCTTGGACTCTTTGGCCCCAAAGTTCACCCTATTCTCCTATACCGCACCCATCTCACTGTATTTCCTGATGGAATGGGGTGTGCATAAAGGTCAAAAACCCCAAGGCACACTGTGACACTTGTTGGTGTCTGCAGGGTAGGGTGTGGTGAAATGGAGTGGCCGTTATGCCTGATGACCCAAAGGCACACCCCAATGCCTGTCACTCTCTGCAGGGTGGTGGTGGGGTTGGCTTCAGTTCAATACTTCACTGCCATTTCTATTATGCAGCTCTGTAACTTCTACACTACCAATGCCAATGCCAGCAAGCAAACATTCGGCACTGACAAATGCTTGTTATGTCTGTGGTTTACTGTGGTGTGTTTAAGTAAAGTATTCTGTTAGTGTCTTTCCGTAGCATTTTTTTTTAAATTATAGGTTTCTTAAAGCGACGGTGTTTTGTCACTTTTTCATACTTAATATTAAATTACCACATTACCCCTATTGTTTTAATCCCTGTTCTGTTTAAAAAAATAAATTTTTTGGTGGTTGTTTTTAGTAGTTGTTTTAGGATCTATGTGATAATAGTGACTGAATAAGAGCGACTAAACTGACAATGAGTGCACATGGCCGAAAATAAAAAATGGCGATGTGCACTATAACCAACAACATCACAGCGAGTGGCTGCTAAATATAATATCATTATATATATATAGATAGATATATAATGTATGAATATTCACTTACTTTTTATGCAGTGGCGTAGTCCCCACGCGGTAAAAATAACCAACCAACAGAAGGAGGTAGAAGGGGTACACAACTTGGGAGGGACAGAAATCAGGAGGGGAGAACAGTGGCGCAGGGGAACAAAGTCGGGGATGGGACTTCCAAAATAAAAAAAAACAACAAAACTTCAACAACCCCAAAAATCATAAAATAAAATATCCATGTCACTTCCGAACCCAGGTCCTCCAGCATCAGTGGCAGTAACTTTAGCCACCACCCCAAACAAGCAGCTCAGAACTGTCCTGCTCAGCAGTGCCTCATAATGGTACATAGCTGACTCTGCCTCTCTACATACCCACTTGCTAGTCACTGTAATTCGCCATTCACTAACCCCCTCACTAGTCATTCCTGGTTGTTACTCTCACAGGCACTCAAACTGAGTCACTTAATTTGAATCACCCACATAAGGGATACCGTAGTTTTTTAGATCACACTGCTGATCCCCGATTCCCTAGGGGGAGTTGTTGTCTGCTCCTGGAAATTATTTGTACTGCAGGCTTTTTTCACATTTTGTAAATTTTCATCCTAAATTAAGTTGCAATTAGTATATAAGAATGACCGTGAAGAGACGCTGCACTAAAGGGAGAGGTGCCAGGGAGGCAGCAAACAAGTGTTCAAAATCTTTGGGGAAAAATAGTGCTTCAGTTAAAAAAAAAAACTATGTCTGAGGCAACATGGTCTGTGGGATCCAGGGCTGGTAGTAGCGAAGGAGTAGTGAGCAGTGGTGGCATTAGTGTAGCCAATCTTTCTCTACCACATCTGTGGCAGCCATGCTAGTGGGGGGATGTGGGAGGTGACAAGAAAAGCAGCAGTAAGCAATCCAGGTGACATGTTTACTGCATAGGTTGCAAGTGACCACACTAAACTCAATGCCCCATAGGATAACAGGTAAGCAGGATAGTTCTGAAAATAGGCTTGCCTAGTGATCTTATCCTGGATAAATAACAGTGCAACTTTAACAAGCCATAATGCCACAAGTCTTTGGAGTTAAGGGACATTCTCAACATCGAAACAAAGGTCTCCACATGTACTGCAATAGTAACACAATACCCTTGGAAAAATTCATGGGGTGTACAGCATCCCAAAATCACCTCCCAGCTTGACCATGGCACCAAATCCACAATTTAAGTCCAATATTTATCTAAAATGCACCAAATATGCACCTCCCCTCGGACTACAACCATATCAAGTTTCAGACAAAGTCAACAAATTTTGACCACGTTATGCCTAAGAAACCCAAAAGGAGTAGTTGGTGGAAGTCATTTTGACCCAACTTTGCCTGTGTGTACCCCAAGGAGAAGTTACAGGCAAAATTGCAAGGTGAAGTTACCAATGGCGAATTTCCTATTAAATAGAAAAACTTCATAAAATGATCCTTTGAGGTGAATTTGGCGACTTCGCCAGAACTTTGCCAGTGAATTCAAACTTCACGACATCTCTACTCACACTGCTCATCCCGCTCCAGTCTTGTATCGACTATGGAAGTTGACATAACAGATAAAAGTTCCTATTCACTGTAGTATACTTCATGCTATATACAACACCAATCTGTGGGACTTTAAAGTCTTTGTTAAGGTTTGATGTGGTGTCCTGCATTTTGCCTTTCCCACCATATTTTGAGGGACCATGCCCCACTGTGAGAATGTCTTCCCTTCAGTTGTACAAAAAATACTTTTCTGTATGGATTCCATAAAATATTTGCTGCCGTGTGTCAAACTACTTGCAAAGGGTTAAATTGCAAAGCAGATCACATGCTAAGAGAGTGGGGAGATAGCATCACTCATGTTGAATAAGGTATTTATTTATTTATTGAAATGTTTCACCAGGAATGGTGCACTGAACAAGTTGCTTGTCTCACTGTGCGTCTGATGGGGGAGACCGATGAGGTGCTCCTCTGAAACATAATTCTGCGGAATGTTGCGTATCCTCAATTCACATATGAATGGGCAGCTTAACTTATTTACCTCATGGAGGAGCAACTCCAGAACTAATCAGAACTGACTGGGGTTTGAATGGAGCAGATACGATGTGATTGAAATAAGCTAGTTCTTGATGGTGACGTTATGTCCAAGCCCGTGGCATCATGGGTGTTCTAGGCATGCTTAAACTAGAGTGCACCTGCACTACAGAGTTACACCTTAGAGAGGTCTGTCTCACTGCTGCTCAGTTATGCAATAAAGAGGGGCCCATCTCAATATCTGTGTGGAGAAGCAGTATGCAGAGGCTGCTCCAGGACTTTGAATATAAGATTATAGAGCAAGGGAGTGCTCCCAACTAATCAGAGTGCTCCTTTCCTCTGTGTGAGAGAGACACTTATTCCGTGAAGTATGTCTCACGTGCAGATGCCCTGGAAATGGGCACATTCTGGGACAGCTCAATCAATAATGTATTAATACCGCTGCTGAAAACACTCTTACAGTTGTAAGAGTGGTCTCACTTATATTCTTAGGGTATCAGAACTGCCTAGTTTTGGTTCTCGATTCTCATACCCTATGAATGTGCATGAGACCACTCGTACAAGCGTAAGAGTGGTCTCTGTGGTGGTATTAACATACAGTTTAGAAGTAAGTTTAATTTAGACTTCAGCCATTTTTACATTTCACATTGTTAACAAATCTGATTAATTTAATTTTCCTAATGTGTTCCGGATTTCACCATCATCATCATCAATTATGTTTATAGAAAAATCGAGGAATGATGTTACAAAACCATTGTATTTTCCTATTGACTGTCTTTATATTTTGTACATTCTGTGGTTATTAAACATATTGGGCTGGATTCTCAAAGCTCTGGGAATGCCCACAGCCCCTCATGCACCGATTGTACGGTACAGGTGCCTGCAGCATTCTCCCGACAGGCGATCGGGATTTTCACTCCCCTGTGCCAAGTGCCACAAGTTAGGCCAGCTTTTCCCAGGTCTAGCTTGTGTCGTTCAGAGAACCCTTTCAATGGGGCTTGCACCATGATATTTGGCTCAAGCCGCTGTAAAAAGGAAGAAACTGCCGCAACTGTGCCCGAGAATAAAAAAAAAAAAAATCGGCACAGCTGCGCTAAAAATCGGGTTTGATGCAGGACTAAATGCAAGCCCTGTGTCTCCCTTTAAAACTTCAACCCATTATATTTAAAAAGCGCTTCTGCACTTCAGCATAAGCTTTCATAAATAAGACGTTTCAGCTGTTACAACTTACTAGACAATACATTTTTTTTATTTTCAATGTTCTTTTCCAAGATTTACAGCACATCTTGGTAGCCCATCTAAAAAGTCTGTATAGAAAACAGAAGAAGACATTTGCCTCTCCCCTGTTAAACTCTGTGTCTTTGTTTATGACATCACAGTACTCACCACGACAGACTGTGATGCCACCAACAGCAATTGAGTATATATTTTTTTTTAACCAATTATTTTACCAGGTGTGACACACTAAGCTGAAAGCTTGTTTGCAGGTGCAACCTGGGAGCACAAGGAAGTTAAGTGACTTGCTCAGGGTCACACAATATGCAAGTGGGGCTGTGGGATTCAAACCCAGGTCTCCAGATTTGCAGCTTAGAGCCTTAAACCACTGTGCCATACTGCCTCCAGATTAGCAGGAGAGAGTCAGATACATATTGAAAGACTCACTGAAATAATTGCTGCATTATGTGTATTATTAGTAGACCAACAGTAGGGGAAAGGTAAAAAACAATAACTAGAAAACAATAAAGTTAAAACATAACTGGTGTAAATAAAGCGTTTGTAAGCCTTTATTTTAATATAGAGTTACTCTTTAAATCATCTGTGACTGTGCTGTGTTTTTTAACAAAACGTTGGTATTTCTTTTACTGGCAAACTCTGTGTCTGCCTCTGAGATTATGTGCCAAGTTAAATTGAGGCGGCTTCTGCTGCAGGACTATCTTCAGCAGTGCCCGAAGCAAACTGGGGTTCCTAGTGCCAGAGGCCTGGTTCAGTGTGAGCAGGCACCTAAAGTGGGGATGAGGAGGGAACAGCCCAGTGGTAAATTTGCAGTAGGTTGATCGCAACATTGAAGAAGTGTGCCAAGCCAACTGTCGGTCAAGGGCACTTTGACACCCACCTATGGGTGATGGCAAGATGAGTGGTACAACAGATGATCAAAGGAAGGCATAGGTGTACCAGGGAGGTGGCTATAAAAGGGAGACATTTTGGTTGCTTTTCCGGAACTGTTTTATACCCAAGAAGAATTTTACCCCTTTGCCTGTGTCCTTCACAAGGACAGGACACTTTCGCCCACGCAGGCATATCCACCAGCAAGACAGCTACTTTGAATCAGTAGCAAAGGTTGTCCATTTGTTAATCAATTTATGTAAATATATGGTTATTTATAATTGATTAATAGTGTTCCAATTTCAAGTGACAAAACAGTATGCTAATTCAGGTTTCGCATGTCTCCTTGCCTGTAAAATACAAATAGGCACACAGATACACACACAGACAGTTGGATGCAGACACACGCACACACACACTCACTCACTCATAATCAGATGCTTATGTTTTCTGGCTCTCTCTGTCTCTCTCTCTCTCCCTCCCTCATATCTCTCTCTCCTCCTCCATCTCTCTCTCTCCTCCCTCCCCTCTACATCTCTCTCCCTCCCTCCCTCATATCTCTCTCTCTCTCTCTCTTCTCTCTCTCTCCTCATTTCTCAGTCTCTCTCTCTCCCTCTCATTCATATAGCTATTTATTTGGCCTGAGAACTTAGAAACATAGACATTGATAGCAGATAAACACGAAGGGTCAATTCAGTCTGCCCATAAAGAGTTTCCTATCGGTCCCTCTGACTCAATGTCTTAAAGAGAATTTCTGCCCCAAACCTTCCCTTTCTCCTCTCACCAGCTCCCTAGCGCCTTCTCCTGAAAATTATCAGCTCTCTAAATGTATTCCAGGTGTCTCTGAACCCATATGAAGACCCTGCCCACACCACTTCTGCTGGTAATTGTTCCAGAGCTCCAGCACCCTTTCGGTGAAGTGAACTTTGTCACACCCATCCTGTAGGAACCACTGACTAGGCTCCATGCATGCCCAGGGTTACCAGCTGTCCTGATTTTCGCAGGGCAGTCCTGATTTGGGCAGCAGTGTCCTGCAAAAATACATGAAAAATACTACATGTCCTGATTTTATAGTAGAGAAAATATTTTCTGACTTTCCACTAAATGTTGCAGAAAACTACAATACCTTAACTAAAATACGTTAACATGGCGAGAAACAATAGAAGCAACTAAGAAACTACAATATTCAGCCTTAATTCTGATTATCTAGAGAAACCAAGTCTGTTGCATTGGTCGAGGTTACGTACTGTCCTGTGAAAAATCATGTTTCAGTAAGAAATGTCCCACTTTGGGCTTCTTAAAAGGTGGTAACCCTGTGCATGCCCTCTTGTGACTGCACTACCGTTATTTTGGAGTTGAGCTTCACAGTTCACTCTGTTAATTCCCCTCAGGAGTGTGCACTTCATCATGTCGCCTGTTTTCCTTCTGGCTTCCAGCGATCAAGGTGAACATTAGCATTTCAGGGAACTAGTGTTTGTTTTCTTGGAATAGGGAAGACTCAGGGGACAGGTGATCATGGTATCCAAATTCAAAAAAAAGGATAAGATGATCCGTCAGTCACCAGTCCTGTTGTACTCCCCAGGCTAAGTAGAGGTTACGAGATCTCTGCTTAGCCTGGGGAGTACAAAGGGACGGGTGACCAACACAGAGCAGAACCTTAAAAAGCTCCATTACATGTTATTCTCAACTGAATCACCCACAGCTGCAGCCCTGGCTGACATCAGCAGTGGGGACAATCTGAGATGAGCCCTAGTGGTGTGTGTTACAAAATGTTGAAGGGGGTGATAGGCAGAGTCAACCAAATCATTACAAGCATACCCTATTGGAGGGATGGTGCAGCTCATTGGCCCAAGCCTGACGTGGCTGCCTCGATTTCAGAAGAACTACTGCTATCCTGACATTTCCACCTGTCCACCTGGATTCAAGTTCCAGAGGAATCCGCAGACTTAGATCTGGACTAATTAGGGCTCTTTTAAGTTTAAAAGCATCTCTACAAGATGTGTGTGTAGGGTTTTTTGCTGCCACTGCCACTATGCAACTTGACAGGTGGGGGTGCAAATTTTTTTGTTTTTGAAAATTCCATCAAACAGATGTCGTGACTGTCCCATGAAATGCAATATCTCATTTTCATGCAGGTCTCTTGGTACAGCAGAGTACAAGAATTGCTTATTTTATAGCACAGCACAATTCAATGCACTAAGTACTAGTTCCAAAATGGCATGCAAATTACAAGGCTGGCACAGTGGCATGGAGGGCTGATGTACCACACAACTTACTTCCTACCATGCCAGTGACCCGGGTTCAGGAATGGACTTGGGCGGCTCAGGCGATAGCCGGGAGAGGAAGCATTGATCGTCCATAGGACCTCTGTTCTCCTTCAGGGAGGGTGGTTTGCATGGCTCACTGTCGGACTGCCACCCAGTGGTACGCTGGAATGTGGCACATGTGACACCACAAGCAGCACATGTGACACCATATGAGTGGGAGAGAATCCATGTACAGGATGCTGGGGGCATACCCAAGGAGGCGGAGCTCACATATAACCCCCATTTCATGTATTTAGGCCCAAAGTGAAAACAGGTGGGGAAAAAAAAAAAACTGGCTGCAGGATGATGACAGACTCCTCACAGGCCCCGCACTGGTGACCAGGCACACCCCACAGTCCTGTGGCAGAGGATGATAGCAGGAAGGTAAGTCCTAGGGAAGCCGGGTGGCAGGGAAGGGGGGGGTCGGTTGGAAGAGGGTAGGCGGGGCAGAAAAGGTGATGAACAGAATATTAAAAAAATTCAGATTACAGTACAAGAACGTTCATGGCTACTGTGGAGGACAATTAATCATGCAGCAGGTACATGACTGACAGCTGAGGCATTAGGAGTTGCCCCTTTGTTAGGTACTACCTAACTGGCTGGTAGCTCAGAGGGTTAGTTATTAGCATATGATGCAAAGGGTCCTGGGTTTGATCCACCCTGAGGAGGATGGTGAAGCTTCCTGGGGCAACTTGAAGAAGTATTTTTCTCAGACAGGGTGCTGGACACATGAAGCAGCCTTCCTGAGGAGGTCGTGGGGTCAAAAACAGTGGGGGAATTCAAGAATGCATAGGATAGACATAAGACAATTATTGTAGGGGGTCAGAGGATGTAGGCTGTTGGTTAACTAGGATCTGCAGCTTATCCAATAGGTAGGGAAATGGGCAGACTGGGTCGGCCAAGCGGTCCTTATCTGCCATCAAAGTCTATGCTTCTAAGTTTGTCATTGTCACTCAGAGAATTAGGAGTAAACAGGGAAAGAGGGATGCAATATTGAAATGAGGAGGCCGAGAAGTGGATACACTTCTAGAGGCATGCAGATCTGTAGTGGTCCCCATGGACAATGCCCTGAATTGGATACAGAGTGTCTAATTCTGAGTACTAGAGTAGTGGGCTCCAAGCATGTGTGGGACAGACACAGGAGAATATTAGTAGATAGGATGGGAGGATGGAGGGATACCAGAGACCATTTAGAGTTTATGGAGAAAGACTAGGCAGGGACCATCTGGACAGACTGGGTCAGCCAAACGGTCTTTTCTGCTGACAGATTCTATGTTTCTATGGTACTGGTAGTGCAAGGACTGTATGCTGCATACACTGTAATCGTTAAGCACAATAATACTCCACACAGCCATGTGGCATTGGAACCTGTATGGCTGAGAGAAGGAATCTTGGCCAGCATAACGGAAATAATGGAACTTCTCTTTTAGCTGCTGCCATGTGAATTTGATAGTTCAGTGGTAGAGCATAGGGATGGTATTGTGGTGGCCTGGGTTCACTTCCCAGTTAGGCAAGGCCACATATTTTCTTTCTCATTACAATTTGTGTTTCGTTTGCTTAGCAGTGATAATACTGACCTGACAGCTAATTACTGTCTCTTCCAAGAAGTGCAATGGGATGTTTAACTTCCACCTGGAGAGCTGCCAGAGATGGGCAGAGTGGACCATGGTTCAACATCTTATTCTGTAGGATGGCACATCAACAGTGGAGTACCTCCCTAGTGTAGCACTGCAGAGTCAATGTTGCACATTACCCTAAGTACCAGGTTTAGCCTCAGAACTCACAACCTTCCTATCTTACACATAGCACATTACACAACCTAGCCTTTACAAGCATGAGTCAAATTTAGCCAGGATTCAGATTTGGTCTTGGCAGTTATTGTGAGGAAGGACTGACTCTCAACAGTTAGGCTGGTCTTATTCCACCTAAGAACACATCACTCGAACCCTTTTTTCTCCCAGTGTAGGTATGTAGCCTTTATAATCTAGTAAATCCAACATTATGATTATATTATATTGACCGTGGTAAAACAAATGTGTTGCATTCAAAAGAGTAGGAAACTGAAGGCTGGTAAAACAGATTTCAAATAAATAAAAATAAGAAAGTTGACAAATGGTCGTAACCTCGAGAATAAGGAATACAAAGATAAGCCTCTAGCATTACTACCTGAGCTAACTGCACTTTTGGACTGGTATTAGACAGATGGTGATGCTAGACAGACGGTGATGCTAGACAGACGGTGATGCAGTACGTCGGTGCAAGCCCTACAGAGTGGGATAAGAATTCCTCACAATGATCTTGCTGCAGAGCCTTCCCCCCAGCCACCAGTTTGTGCATGAAGTACAGAGGGGTACAAGAATTCTACTGATGATGTCACTGCAGATCCTTCCCACGGGCACCAGTTAGTGCATGAAGTACAGAGGGGTACAAGAATTCTACTGATGATGTCACTGCAGACCACTTCCCAGGCATGGGTTAGTACAGGTAGTACAGAGCGCATACACAAATTCTCCCAGTGGGAAGGAAAGCTGCACCCAGGGACATATTTTGCAAGGTAAAAATGAGTCGCAGTAGGAAACCTCTCTACCCTGTAGCCTTACCAACAGTAAGAAGCACCCTAAAAAATTACTAGTAATATGTAAGTGCAGACACCACATGTTTTGCACCCTTCAGTAGGTGCTTTATCTAAGGCTTAGGTTTGCGGGGCAGCATTGCAGCCAACTGTGTGACAATGCACACTTTTTTTGTAACACTTTTGTATTTTAATAGATGCAGCACATGTACAAGTGGTGATTTTTTTGAATGCTTCTTATAGATAAAAAGGTTACAGGGTGCAGAGTGTTCCTTCAGAATGCAAATTCCAGCCCTCCCCCAACAGTCTCACCGTGAGGTGCCGGATGTATGGGCATAGTTGTGCTACAGCCCCCCACTTTTGCCATAAGCATTCAAAGTGCCCCTCTGCTGCAAAAACTACCTTTTTTACTCTGTGCCCTTCTAAACTTCAGCACTCACATTTCCTCCATATTCCGGCACCTATGAGACTCACAGCAGCGCCCTTACTAGGCAAGGGTTAGAGAAAGCAGTACAGAGCAATATGCAAATTTTGCCGATTTTCTCATTTTGGATCCCTTCCTAGGTACAAGTTAGGACAGACAGGTATCATAATTTATTGAATTAGTTGTCAGGTTTCTTTTTTCTTTTTTCTTTCTGTTTGTGATATAAGTTGACATTGATATCATCTCTGTAATCTCAATAAAAAGTTCAGTTGGAAATACAGGACAGGTAGTGCACAGGGTTATGAGAATTCATCCCTGAGGAACTCCATGCATATACCTTCTGAGGCACAAATTAGTACAAGCACTTCAGAGGGTGTACTAGAATCCCCCCCCCCATGATCTCGCTTTAGATCCCTTCCCAGACACAAGCTGGTGCCAGCAGAACAGAGGGGTACAACACTTCTCTGTAAAGGGCACCCAAAATATCCCTTGGGCACTTAAAAAAACATAACACAAGGAGTGACTCCATAAGTTTGGCCATGTGATAACATTTTAAAATCACAGTACAGCAAACTGAAGGCTCCTTATGTGGTATGGGCTCCTGAAAGTGCAAAGATTACGAGCCCAGTAGTCTGCCACCAAAATTATTTTTTTCTATCTCCGTAATGTCATTCAGCAAGCAGAATGTTTTTGACTCTAAAAAGTGCCAGCGGCTGAAGTTCATGTGAAAAAGAAAAACAATAAGACCAGGGTATGTAGGGGATCTGACTGAACTTATTCCAGTAAAGGAATCTGTGACAGTCTGACGAGGTGCCTCCATTTCTCAGGGCTATGGACCTAAGCTCTCCTCACACTGAACACACAGAAGTCAAGTTCTACGTCATCAGTCTGTGGCAGCGTTCAAAATTATTTGTCCATTATCGCCTCTCCCCCACCTCCTTTGTGTCCTTGCTCCCTCTTCATATTTCTCCCCATCTCATGCATCTAACCCTTCACCTTCTCTTCCCTCTCCCAATACAACCCCTCTTCACACATCCTGCACCCGACCTACCCTTCCTTCGTCCTGCTCTCCCCTTTCTCCATGCTTGGCTGCTGCTGCAATCTCTTCCTCCCCCCCTTGTATTTAGGCTCCTCCTGGTATATGGCAGGTTTGGGCTGTATGCTGCTTCACAGAGTTAATAGCACTGTAGAAGTAGTTTGGACTCTGTATTGTCATTATTTATTCCTGGGTGATTTTTCAGGGTTGCACTTATTTATCTCACCTGATGAAATTGTTCCATTATTTATATTTAATGTAGTTACAATTTTATGAATCTATGTATTTGTCTTTGCTTTCCAACACCCCCTGTATTCATATTTCCCCTTTCCCTGGGATGCACCTGCAAACATACTGCCCTCAGCTCACCGCAGGATCCTCCTCCTGGATGCACCTCAGTGCAGTGATGCCCCCAAGTCACCTAGAAACATGTTGTCCTCAGCTCACTGCAGGTTCTTTCCCCAGGACACACCTCAGTGCAGTGACCTCCCCTCGAAGCACCTAGAAACATGTTGTCCTCAGCTCACTGCAGGTTCCTCCCCCAGGACACACCTCAGTGCAGTGACCTCCCCTCGAAACACCTAGAAACATGTTGTCCTCAGCTCACTGCAGGTTCTTCCCCCAGGACACACCTCAGTGCAGTGACCTCCCCTCGAAGCACCTAGAAACATGTTGTCCTCAGCTCACTGCAGGTTCTTCCCCCAGGACACACCTCAGTGCAGTGACCTCCCCTCGAAGCACCTAGAAACATGTTGTCCTCAGCTCAGTACAGCCCCCACCCCTTGGAGCACTTGGGAAAATGCTGCCCTCAGCTCAGTGCTGGGAGGCACCTGGAAACATGCTGTCTTCAGCTCAGTGCAGTGACCCCCCTCCCAAGAGACACCTGGAAACATGCTGTCCTTGGTTCAGTGCAAAGTCCCAGTCCCCCCCCCCGCCAGAGACACCTGAAAATATGCTGTCTTCAGCTTAATGCAGGGTGTCTTCCCCCCAGGAGGCACCTGGAAACCAGCTGTCCTCAACACAGCGAAGTCCCCCCTCCCGGTAGGCACCTAGAAACAAGCTGTCCTCAGTCTAGTGCAGGCCCCCCCCAACCTGGAAATCTGCTATCCTCAGCTCAGTGGGCCGGCCTAGACATGTTTTTTTTTTTTTTTCACTCTTTGCGATATGGTGAAAACCAGACTGCTGGAACCAGACAGGAGTGGATCAGTAAAGTCTGGACGGGCTGGTCTAGCTACACCAGCTACAGTGGGTGTTATGTTGTGCCAGTCTGGGTTTTACTGATCTGTTCAAGTCTGGTTCCAGCAGTCCAGTTCTCACCCCTGGGACTTGATAAAACTGGACCATTGGAATGGACCAGGGCAAATAGGTATAGCCAGCCTGATCGGCATTATTTAGCACAACGTGCACGTGGTACGGCAAGTCAGTTCTAGCTCTAGCAGTCAGGTTTTCACCCATGTCCTATAGCGGTTTCTGTGCCTTATACCATCTGGCCATTGCTTGGACCTAGGGCTGTGGTCCAAGTGGATTTCTCCAGTCCCATTCTCCATTAACCCCACCTGATTTGTCTGGGGGGTCCACATCACAGGGCCTAAGGCTGTCACTGGCTGTCATTCCGATAGCAGTAGGATTTTTGCCCCACCCCCACATGTTTCTTTTCTCCTGCTCAGAACTGTGCACAATTTTCAAATTCTGCCTAATTTTGTGGAATTCCATCAGAAGAGGAATTCCAAAAATATAATATTTATTAAAACATCAGATTAGTAATTCACAGTTAACATAAACTACAAAATGATATTTGATGCTTTGTGTAAACTATGGATTCACTTTTGACAAATTTATTCTGTGGATTACATATTCTCCATATTATTCCAGAATGAAATACTGTTTGGAATTATGTGCTATTAAAAAGAAATTCCGAAAAGTACTTCAGAAGCAGAACTGCCATTGTTCATGAATTCCAATGACAGATTCCACATTCTGTACAGCTCCATTCCTGCCTCCACTTTGCACCTGCTAATGTCAGTGTCAGTGGCTCAGTAGGTAGCACACTTGCCTCTGAGGCTGGGAGATCAGAGAGCTGTGGGTTCAGTTCCCACATCTAGCACTTGGGTTAATATCCCAGTACTGACACTGTAGTGCAACATGAGAGGGGTGCTGTTTTTCAGATGAGATGTTAAACCAAAGGTCCGATTGGTGGTTGTTCAGGTGGATGTTATTTTTTTACTTTTTATTTTATTTAAACAGCAGTTTGGAAAACCTTTGAGCCATAGGCTCATTTACAAAGGTACCTTGTCACAGTAAGACAAACGAAAATACACAGTATAATAGTACAACACGTAAGTATAACAGTAATTTAAGACATAGATACAAACAAGCTGGTACAGGTAGGATTGATGCAAACAATACCAGAGTTATGTTGTTATGTTAAAGATCCCATGGCACTTATCGAAAAGAGTAGGGGAATTTCCCCCTGTGTCCTGGCCAAATTTCCCTCATTCACTAAAAAAATTAATAAATAAATAATACCATCAACAGCTTAATCTGATTCAAGGTCAGCTAGCATTCATCTGTATTCCCCCTCTCCTCTGGGTCGTGCCTAAAAATAGGCAGGATTTGTCTAGTGCACCTACCTGGTCAACATCAAATAAATAATGGCCGACAGTCTACCCTATACACACACACACACACACACACACACAGATAAAATCCTCCACTGACATACCACCAAAAGCTTAATCTGGCTTAAGTGTGTTTCTATTCCCCCAACCCCACACCTGGACCAGGCTGAAAACAGACAGTACTGTCTAGCCCTTCTTTCCCAATCAACAAAAAGGAAATTACTTAATTAAAGCAGCTTTGGGCAGAGCAGCTCCCCATGACTCCACAAGGGACACTCTACTATCCTTCACTGGCTAGAAACTGGTGCACGGCAATGCCTGCCTCCCCAGCTGGCTCCCAACTCTGATCTCAAAATCTGGTTGCCAACACAAACTCATAATGCACTGTTCCAGTGTCGTCAACCTCTCCCCCTTGGCCAAATACTTTAAGTGGGGTGAAGGGGAAATTATTTAACCAGGAAAGACACTCTAAGCCAGAGCTTGTTTCCAGGTGTGACCAGGGAGCACAAGGAAGTAAAGTAACTTGCGCAGGGTCACACAGTGCCCAAGTACCCAAGTGGGGCTGATGAGATTCAAACCCAGGTCTCCAGGTTTGCAGCTCAGTGCCCTTAACCACTATGCTATACTGCCTCCTAAGTAAATAAATAGATTTATAAAACTGCACTAAGAAATCTAGCCTTGTGTCTGGCAATGACTGTTGTAAATACCAATATGTACCCACATGGGTCAGAAACGCCCTGCCGTTGCCAGATGGAGGGGCATGGACAGGGGAACCGTCAGTAATGTTTTTATTATAAAGTGTAGTTATGCACTAGAGCTGTGTAAAATGCAGACTTCTGCTGGCCAAATTCATGTGGAATGGCAAGTCTGCTTCTGAAATTATTTTCAGAATTTCTTTTTTTTTTTTTTTTTTTATTTCGAGGAATTCAAAAAACATTTCTATCTGAATGACAGAATATTCTGCAGATTACAGAATCATCCACATAATATTATTCCACAGTTTGCATGAAATGTATCTGAGGTTATTGTAAACCAGTAAATCCTATTCTGTGGTTTATGTAAATTGATGATTACTAATGCACAATTTATAGAATAAAACATTCTACTTTCAGAATTTCGGAATTCTGATTTTTACCGAATGCCGTGGAATTAGGTGGAATTTCCAAAATTTTGCAGAATCTGGTGGAAGTAGCATTTAAAAACTCCACACAATACTAAATGCTACTCAAACTCTGCATTTCCAAATAGCATAAAGTGACTCCAAAAGATGGGTACCAATCAATAGTACCCCCAATCAGTAAATGAAACTTGTTTTTGGCTCTGGAGCTTACGAAACATGGAGGGGCCAGAACCACCTCACTGTAATACATCTACCTGATCTCTTATTGTTTTAAAATAGTCCAGATGAAGGTCGCACAGAGAATAAATTCTCTCTTATGAGGGGTGCTTGATGGCCTGGGGGTAGTGCGATGCGCTCCCTTGCTGGTGACCCCAGTTTGGCAGTGGACTTGGGAGTCAGCCGAACAGTCTGTGGGGATGGGGGACACTGCAGCATGGCAGTGCTCCCCATCAAGGAGAGAATGGCAACAGGTTCTGCCACACCAATGGCCCTTGGGGTGGGCCAGGGATCTTGCCTTCTCTGTAGGGGCATGCTACATGTGGGCATAGCCTGCAGGGGCAGTGCCTGGCACTGGGTGCCTAATGAGTGGGGAAAGGGGTGAAACAAGAAAATCCTATGTGCACTTGTTGCCATCTATAATGGTGCTGGTACTGTTGGTTCCCATCCCATGTGGATCTCCGCTGGCGTTACGGTGAGGGAAGTGGTGAATGGGACTGGAAGGTCAGAGCAATGTCTGTAGCAAGAGTGAAGAGGTAGCTGTGGGCCAAACAGGGGCAAATGGCAAAATTCTGAGGCCGGTCCAGTGGCATGGTGAGCTACAGCACTGACTGCCACTCCACTTGCTACCATATGACCCGGGTTCAAGAACAGACCAGGGTCACTCAGGGACCAGCTGGGGAGAGGAGGACTGAGAATCCACTGACAGCTCTCCTCGTGCGGGTTGGGGGCACAGTATGCACCATGGCTTTGCTGCTACCTAGTGGAGTCTACATAGCACAGCATGCAGTTGCATCTCTGAGAACCTATACAGGCATGGGCATTGTGGTGTTTTCTCACCACATTTGCGCCAACCTTAGGGAAGGAAGAAAACTTGAGGTGGAAAAAGACCCCCAGGGTGACAGGATGGATCTGGTCACTTGCAAGCATGACAACCAATGACTCAGGTGCCACCACAAAACAGGCATGGTGAGGAATGACCTGGGAGAAGTCAAGGTGACAGGGTTGGAGTGACCGTCACAATAGAGGTCAGGCAGGGGTGTGGAAAGCAAAAACTCTATAGAAAAAAATGCTCTTTTACTAGGGTGAGCAGGTCATAAAGTGAACTAACAAGCTAAATGAGATGCGGAGGACATGCGCGACACACACACACACACATAGAGGTTCTATAATGCACAAGGTCACCATATGGTAGCATTCCCAAATAACAGCAGTGGTCAACAACATATGGTCCTCAAGCAAATGGGTTCAGAGGTTTGCTGATTAGAAAAAAACAGAGACCTCAGATGTGCTGGAAGTTTTAGTCAATGCATGGCTGTCGAAGACCTGTCTGTAATTGTTTTCAAATAGCATTGAGATGGAGGGAGAGCAGGTTGATTGCTCATTTTGAAGTACCCCTTGTGATTTTGAAAATTCACCAGAATAGAATGGTAAGCACGTGTTAATTATTGACAGGCCTCTGGGGGCTATGATAAATTACTGTTCTGCAAACACGTACCAAAAAGACGGAGTGACTTGAATGTGCTGTACCAGTCTGTGACTGTTAACGGCTCATTCAGTTATGACAATGGCAGCTCAGGCAAGTAAAGATCTTAGTGGAAGTGTCATGAAAACATAGAATTTGACAGCAGATAAGAATATCTTGGCCCATCCAGTCTGCCCATTTTTTTTTTTTTTTTTACTGTCGACAACAGACACTACATGGTCTTTGGCTCCCCCACGTGCTTCCCACTAAGATTCCCATGTGCCTATCCGATGCGTGCTTGAATCCCACCACTGTTTTCACTCCCACCACCCGCTCTGGAAGACAGTTCCAGGCATCCATCACTCTTTCAGTGAAGAAGTTCTTCCTCACATCTCTGCTGAATTTACCCCCTTCCAGCTTCATTGCATGTCTCCTTGTTCTCATGCATCATTTGCTCTGGAAAATGTTCCCTTCCTGCACCTTATTTACCTGTTTTCCCTTCTCTCTTCCAGGGTGTACTCATTGAGGTCCTTCAGTCATGCACTGTCTTGTACACACTTTGGGACCCAGGTTCAAATCCCACCCTAGACACTTATTCACTGTGTGACCCTGAACAAGTCTCTTTACCTCTCAGTACTTCAGTCTTTCCAGCTTTAATAAAAGTAGGACCCCAGGAGAAATGAGATATTGCATCTCACTTGGGTAATCTGAGTACACAAATTAACAGCATATGTTACAACCATACAAAGTAACCACTGGTGGATGCATTGTCTGATTCCTTAATAGCTATGTTCACTGGGAGATACTGAGGAGCGTCCCAGGCAAGCTTTAGAGGGATATTAACATTCTAGATCACCACAGTTGAAATTTACTGGTTTATTTGAAAATTAGTGACCAGGAATAGCTCACTGAGCCAAGGTTCTTTTCCAGGCGTGACCCAGGGGGAGGGGAACAAGGGAAAACATTTGATACAGCAAGTTGCTATGGAAGATTTTTCTTTGCTAGAGTTTGTTTGATTTCTGCTTTGTATTTGTTCAAATTTTAAAACCAAAAACTTTTTTTCAGTGTTGCAAAGAACATCATGTTTAGAATCGTATGACATCAGTCCATAGCAAACAGTTGTCCTCAATAAAACCGTACAGAATTTGGAATCTTCCGAGAAGCCAAGTATTTCTAAACTGTCCCATGATATATTTTTGGATAAACAGTGCATGTTTAATTATTATAAAGCATTTCTTTTTTCTTTGTCAGAGGCTGCAGCAGGTTAAGGCCTCTTAGCCTAGTATCACATACTACTAAGTAATTTAACCTTCATATAGCAAAGGCATTTAACAGACTAGAACGTAGCACTGGGTGAGTGGAGAGGTAGTTAGCTGTATGGATTTAGGGGCACATGCCTCCAGGCTTATAATTTGGAGGAGGGGACACTGCCCTGGTTGCTGGACCTTCAGGGAGCTCCATGCTCAGCTGGCAGCAGCTAGGGAGGAAATATTCCAGTTGCGACTCCAACTAAGCTTGTGCCCACCCTCACACCCCCACTTTCTCAGACGCCCACTGGCCCAGGGAGTGGAGGGTGGTGGGGAGATCGGGTGACAGACACATTCACATGACAGTCAGCTTTCCTCATGAGTTACCAATGGCTAACAACTTTGCTACCCTGGTCGAGGCAGTGTTGCCTGACTTGGGCAGGGGTGACCATGGATCAGTTGTTGTTGATGTGAAGGGAGCTGTGGTGACACCCAGGGGCAAGAGGGGACAGAGGTTAGCAAGGAGGATTCTACTGATAGGTGACTCTATGATTAGAGGGGTGGAGAGGATAGTAGGTAATGGGGGTAAGGGAAGGGGGAGTTTAGATACCTGCCTGGAGCATCAGCCATCAGAGATTTGGATAGGATAGGGAGGATAATGGGGGGGATGTTAAAAAGGATATGAGGAAGTATTATTGTACAGAAAGAGTGGTTGAGGTAGCGGGTGCCAAAACAATAAATGACAGCAAACATGACTGTGACAGAGTCAAGGAGATATTAGCTATGCAGCAGGAAGTGTGGGGAGGACAGAAACATGAATGACGGGAGTAGTGTAAGCGAAGACCCCCACAGAGGCAATAGATCCTGGGGTATAATAGGGCAACATGGGTAGATTGGATGGCCCAATGGTGTTTTTCTGATGTCATCATCTATGTTTCTGTGTTAAGATCAGAGATTCTACAGACAAGCAAGAGTAACAGATTAAACTAGCAGATAATTGTGGCATGGTAACAATTAGAACAGCACAGGAAAATGCAACATAAGATGACCTCACAAAGAGAGGACAGCACAATAAAAACAGGAATCCAGACATTTATGTGCAGGAAATAAAGAAAAGGGAACAGCACAAGCAGAGACAGTGCTAGAGGTGAGGTAGGCAGAGCAACGTGGATCAGGAGCCCGACAAGTGGGGACAGGAACAAGCAGTGAGAATAAAACTAGACCACTAAGCAGTATCTACAAGAAATACACTACCTTGTTACAAAATATTTACATGCTGTATAATAAAGCAATAGCCCACAACAGAGTATGTGGTAAGACACTTCTTATCACCAACCCAGGTGTGGTATAAGGCACGAGGCATAGTTCAGTGCTTTCAACCACCCGGGAAGTGTGGGAACAGCTGTCATACCACACACCCTAGTGTGGGTTATTTGCGCTTATAAAAGTTTGTTATTTATGCAGTAAAATGTCTGCATGAGATGTTTAAGTTTTATGGACAGCTGCTAATATGACTGACAGCCAGCCATGGAGAAGACAAATCTTTCTGCGTGGCCACATGATGTAGTTCAGTCAGTCACGGCCTTCCTTTTCTCTCTGTCAGTTTATTACAATGGGCATGTGTTACTAACTACTGGTGACCCCTTTTATCACACAGGGGTAGCTCTGTATTCAAATGCTGTAATAACTAGTAGAACCGGTTATTACGGTGTTTTGTGTCACTCGTTTGTAGCGTGCCACCACATTGGCTCCTACTATGTATGTGGGCAGGCCAAAAACTTCAGCAAACATGGTGGCTGTGTTTCACGTTTGGCCAGGAGCCATATTAAGTTGCCGCATTCTCAGTTCTTTTCTATTTTACTTGCTCTTTATTTATCCGGTTGATCCTGCTGGAATGTGTCTGGTTGATCCCGGTGTTCACCAGCTTAGGGAGACAGCTACTGCGATTGGGGACATCCGCGACTGACTACCTATGGTGCCTACACCATAAGTTTCTTTCTTCAAAAAGTAAAAACTGTCCGTACAGGAAAAGTTACTGGTGGGGGAGAGAGTGGGGAGTGTGTGTGTATAAAAAAAAAAGTAAAAAACTGTCCATACAGGAAAAGTTACTGGTGAGGGGGTGGAGTGTAGCAGAGGGGCAGAGTAAGCAACAGACTCCTTGCACCAGTATTTATAAAAAGCTAAGGAATAGATGACTGTCTATAATGTTTTTTTAACACACCCTCAGTGTGTGATAACATAATAAACCTCTCAAGCTTCACTCTTGAGGTTTATGGGTCATCACACACCCCAGGTGTGTAAAAAAAAAACAAAAAAAAAACTTCATAACACTCAGTCGTGTATTCTTTATTCTCTATTTATCACATTGTATGTAACCACTTTGTGCACTGGTATCTCATCTGTCCTGCTGGAAAGCAGCTAAAATGGTGCAGGGGTTACATCAAAAGTCCTATAAGGAGAGACTGAGGGATCTCAACACATACGCCCTAGAAGAGAAGAGGCAGAGGGGATATGTGATAGAGACCTACAAGCACCTTACAGGGGTGAACATGGAAGAGGTGGGGAGTCTATTTCAAATGTGAATGTGAATGAGGACAAGAAGGCATATAGTGAAGCTGGAAGGGGGGAAGTTTAAGAGGGGTGTGAGGAAGTGCTACTTCACTGAAAGAGGGGTGGACACCTGGAACAGTTTGCCTGCAGAGGTGGTGGGAGTGAAAACAGTGGGAGGCTTCAAACATGCATGGGATAGGCATAAGGGAATATTGGTAAACAGGCAGGTTGGGGGGGAAGGTCGGCTGAGACCAGGTGGGGTTTGCAGAGACAGAATAGGCAGGGGAAATCTGTGCAGACTGGCCTGGTCACGTGATCTTTTTCTGCTGACAGTTTCTATGTTTCAATGTTTTTAAGCTAGGATCTGAGGTACAGATCTGTACAGCTGAAAGCTAGGATCTGAGGCACACATTTGTATAGATGGAACTTCAAAAGAATGTCCAACTGGTACTGTGTGCAGTTTTCAGATTCTGATGGACAGAATTCCACAGAATTTCAGAACATTCTGTCTAATCCTGCAGAATTTTGTTGGTAGCCCAGTTCTAAAATGTCAAAAGCGGAATGGTTTTCTTGGTTTAATAATCCACTCTTTACAAAAACCCATGGAAAATTATGCTGTGGTTACGTGACCACATGGAAAATTGTTTTACGATTTACATAGAAATGCTTTTCTGCAGTTCGTAGGAATTCAAAAAGAAATTCTGAAAAGCATTTCGGAAGCAGAATTGCCATTCCGCACAAATTCCAGCAGTGGAATTCTGAATTCTGCACAGCTCTACGTCCAATAGAATTAAATACAACCTCTTTTAAAAACAACTCTAAACTTTCTGTATTTGTTTTTCTTGCACAATGCAGTCAAGCTTTTCTTAGTTTTTCTGGGAGAGCGGTTAGCTAGCAACAGCCTAGGAACGACTGAATCTTATATGACAAATGTAATTAGACTGACAAACGTTTGAGCTGTAAGCTTTTGAGATCTGTCAGGAATATTTTGTGGATTCATTGAAGATTGTAATACCCTTTGGATCAACAATGAAATTCATACACTGGTGTCACAGTTCACAAGCTTTCAGAGTCAAACACAGGTCCCTTTGGAGGTGTAAAAAATACCAAGAGCTAACATGCATCAACAAGATCTATGTACTATTTGTCAGTTAGTTAAATAAAAGGTATCGTGACCTGCAGTGCTGTGATTTAGTTGTAAGAGCCCCAAATTGGAAACTGAGATATCACAGTTTAAGCTCCCACCAGAACCAGATTCTCACTGTGTGACCTTGAGCAAGTCACTCAGCCTTCTGGTACTCCAGTCCACCCAGCCGTGTAAATGGGAGGCAGCAGGACCCCACTGAAAATGAGATGTTACATCTCAGCCAGGCTAGCCTGGATAAATAAGATGTGAGATAAATCAATCCTGTCTTCCAAAGACTAGCACATCTGCAGACATTCTCCCTCAAGAATATCTTTTTAAAAGGGGATACAAGCTATTCCTTTTCACAGTGACTAGAAGTATATACGCAGAAACTCAGATTACCACAGAACGGTGACAAGCAAAAGAGCAAAAGTGGTGGAATGAAAATGAGAGACAGTTAACCCTTACCTGGGATGGTTTGCAGTAGGAGGCTGGTGCAGAGAAAGAGCAGGTGCTTTTCTAGACAGAAGGGCAGTAATCCCATAATGAAAACTGCCAGCAGCCCCCAGGCTGTGAATGCAGGCTATTCCTCTTCTGTGCTTCTGCCTCTTCTCTCTCTCTCTCACTCCAACTTCCTTCTCCCGTGCTCTCCTGATGCACAACCCAGCTCTCTCCCCTCCTCCTTTTCACTTGAATCGTCCCTCTTTCTCTGTCTCTTATTCTCTCTTCTCTCCTTTTGTCTTACTCGTTAGCACCTCCTAGAAAGCTCCAATACTTTTGCCTGCACCGCCTCCCCCCCAAGAGACCTTCAAAGCAGGTAAACCCTGTGAAAGGGTTTCACAGGTGTGAACTCCCCCTTGCATTCTTCTTTTAACCACCCACCTCCATCCTTCTTTTCTTCTTTTCCTTTAATCTTTTTCCCCTGTTGCCTCCTTTTTTTATAATTTTTTTCTTCCCTCGTCTTCTCCTCCTCCTCGTCAGTCCTTGTTGGTTTATTAATAATTTCACAGTGTCTTTCTCAGAGAGCTGGCAGCAGCTCACTTTAGCACTCTGTGTTCGGTATCTGAAGTGCAGTGCAGTGCATGCTTGAGATAACAACACTGCTAAATTTATTCTTCTGGACCTGTCCACCTCCTTCCAGGGAGAGGGGAGTCAAGTCAGCATACAGATTAAGACCCTGTCCCCAGAGTGGCAGTAACACCATATATGTTTTTTAGCATTTATCTACCCATGATAGCCCACCTGAAAAGCAGCATCTTGTTTTGAGTGGGGTGCTACCTTTACCTAAGTTTACAGTTCAGTGTACTGAAGCAATGGGAGGTTAAGTGATTTGCTCAGGGTCACCAGTAAGTGGCTATGGTGGGTGTGGATTCAAACCTGGGACTCCTGGTTCCCAAGCCTACAGGTTACAGGCAGGGAGAGCTCAGAATGCATAGAGGTGACTTTAGCCACACTGAGCTGCTTATGTCTTGACACCCACTTCTAAAATAAAGTTGTGGAGTACTGAAATAATAAAAACCGTGTGCATGTTTCTGTGTGTTGGGTGGCACCCAGCTCTCTGGGGTCTAAAATCTGGGGCAGGGTCTTTGGTCAAATGCATTCAACTTTGAATGAAATGTTTAAACTCAACGCTACATCACAGCAACTCCACCAGCTGAGACTTTACAATACTCATCTTGTCTAAGATCCTAAACAACAACAGATATGGTTCTCCAAACTACTGCTAGGCTCCTCCTCCTCCCAAGCTGTTGTTAACACTTCCGAGTGGCTTCTTAAATGAAGACATTATTGTGTTTACTGTATTTATTCATTGAGAAGACAGGGGGCAACCCCCGACCATGCACATGTGCACAAACACACACGCACGCACGCACACACGCACATACACACACACACACACACACACACACACACACTCTCTCTCTCTCTCTCTCTCTCTCTCTTTCTCTGCTTCTCAGATTGCCACCTAAATTAGACATGCCTGCTAGGGCATTCCCATGTAGAGCCAGAAGAAATGTGTACACTTCACTTCATACAGTTTTCAAGAAAGTAGATTCCAGTTTAAAAGTCTGACACTTTTTTGACTGAAAAATGTGCATCTTGGTGGGTGTCCAATCGCTCAGCAGCAGCACAAGTGCGCAGCCTGCTCTGATTTGGGTAGCCAAAGGTCAGGTGTTGCTGGCAGTGGTGGCGCTTTTGGGGCTGGGCTTGCAGAAGATGGCACTGCATTCTGTTGCTGCAGGGACCCTTGCAGTGGGCCAAAGACAGTTCACCCTCCAACTGCAAGGGAGAGGCCATGTCGCACAGACCAACAGTGTGCATGACGCAACACCATGTGACATTTGGGATGAAATGGGGAATAAATGTGGAAAACCACATTGCCAACTAAATAACAACTGCCAGCACTCTTAAACCCCTACAGCATGCTGGTGACAGTGGCACTAGGGTTACCACCCATCCTGATTTTCGCAGGACAGTCCTGATTTGGGCAGTTGTGTCCTGCAAAAAAAAACATGAACAATACTACATGTCCTGATTTTATAGTAGAGAAAATATTTTCTAACTTTCCTCTAAATGTTGCAGAAAACTACAATACCTTAACTAAAATACCTTAAAATTACAAGAAACAATAAAAACAATTAAGAAACTACAATACTTAGCCTTAATTCTGATTATATAGCGAAAACAAGTCTGTTGCATTGGTCGAGGTTATGGACTGTCCTGCGAAAAATCATGTATCAGTAAGAAATGTCCCACTTTGGGCTTCTGAAAAGGTGTTAACCCTAAGCGGCACTCATGGCAGGGGGTGCAGTGCACACTGGCCTGAGGACCAAGAGTACTAGCAACACAGGAGAAAAAGCTGGATTATAAATAGAAAGAGACACACTTTTGAAATCGACAAAAAAAAAAAAAGAGCAAATACTGTACATGTTGCATGTCTTGGGGGGATTTTGGTAGAACTGAACACTTATAAGAAGATGTGTTCCCGTCCAATCATTTACTAGTTGTAAGATGTGGGATGGGTGACCCCCCCTGATGAACCGACAGTTCTATATTTCACGCCCCCTTCTTCCTTCTCACATTCCCCACACAGGATGGTGCAGCTTCTCTGTATCGCAGATAGTATTACAGTATTACAAACAGAACGTATAGTATCTCAGTTAGATTAATGTCGGTGTGGCAAGTTATATCTAATTGTGTCTTTAGTAATCTTAGCTGTTTCTGTGTTTTATCAATATACTTCTTAAAGTATCTAGGTACTAGCTAACACGATTAGACTATACTATACATGCTATGTCAATATAATAAAACAGTTTGTAGAGTATTACTGGTGTTATAACAGTATATTTAGAGTTCTATATCCAAGGTTTTTTCCCCATGGACAGGTTTCTTTTTTTTTCTTCTGTTCTTGAATGTCATACAAGAGTTATCAGTGTAATACATGAATGGTTTGTGTTTCATTGGTATGTTTCTAGAAAATTTCAATAAACTCATTTGTACAAAAAAATAAGAAGTGGTGTTCAAAAAGAAATTTGTAAAGTAACAAAATGTAAAAATGCAAATATTATGCACTTTTAATGTGCATGTTTTAATATATTTCTTTAATCAAGAGGTTGTCCTTTCAACTACCGACCAACATCCATTCGGACTGGTTCCCCCAGCCCTGTCTCTCAACTTCGTTGGGATTTACCATGCTCCATTGGTGGTTCTCTGCCATAGGACTCTGGAAAAGCTCAGTCGCTGGTGCTGAGCCTTGGGGGACCAAGCCATCATGTGGCCAGGGAGTTTTCCTCCACTTTTTGCCCTAGGTCCACTAGAACGTGCAATGACATGGTGTGAGCTCTGCCTCTGTGGAGATGCCTCTATGCAAAGGTGGGAGAAAACCCATTCCCTGGCATCCCACTGCACTGCCTCTCAGATCCTGCAGGTGGCAGCCACCCACCAGTACACATATACTCTACTCTGTGAGGGAGGAGAGCTGTCTTTGGGGTGCTCAGTCCTCCCTCCACCCAGCCAGCCCACCCGAGTGACCTGCATCCATTTCTGAACCCACGTCGTGGTGCACCAGAGGGTGAAGTGCCCAGGGCCTCAGTCTTCTATGCCACTGGGCTGGCTTTAATGTGCATTTTTGAAAAGATATAGTCAATCAAGAAATGCACACTTTCAATACACTGTGTAAATAAGTCACGCTAAAGTGTCACAAAATGTTGTTGTAAATCTTGTGAAATTGTACTTTTCCACAACTGGCAATGTTGTGAAATTTTGCTGGCATTAAACATAATTTATCGCAGCCTTGTTCCACTGGTTCCAGGTGAGATTGGATTTTGTTGTTGCTTGCTGGATTTTGCTGTCTGGATTAGATTCTTCATTAGGTCCTTTTCAAAATAAAAAAAAGAGAACCATTTATTTGTATAAGTATTTATAGAGTGCTTTTCATGCTTGAAGTACCTCAAGTCACCCTGTTGGCCAGTACTTAAATACTGGCGGTGCAATGACTGTGTGCAGGTCAATGCAGCAGCAATTAATCATTCAAGTTCAAGGTCACACACTCAACAACATCACACATATAGCCATGGGTACCTGAGAGCCACAGTTAGGCACACAGCAACATCCAAAACTCAGCCATGTGTAACTGACACAGCTACAAACATGCGCTTGATAACATGCCATATACACCTGTGGGTAACTGACACAGAAGCCATTACACTCTCTGCAACATTCCCCACACAACCATGGGGAATGGAATAGCAGTCATCACACACTCAACAACATGCCACACAGACATGGGTGGTTGACACACAGCCATAATGCACTCAGCAGCATCCTGTATCACAAACAGCCATGGGTAACTTACGCAGCAGCTACCATGCACTTTACAACATCCCACATACACCAGTGGGAAACTGACGGCAGCCATCATGTATTCAGCAGCATCCCACACACAGATATGGACAACTGACACAGCAGGCATCACACACTTGGCAACATCCCACACATAGCTGTGTGTGCAGCAACATGATGCACACAGAGACAGCTGACTTGTCAGTCATTCCACTCAGCCACATCCCACACATGGACATGGACAATTGACATAACAGCAATCACATATGCAGCAACATCCTACACGTGGACATAGACAACTGACACAACAGCAATCACATATGCAGTAACATCCCACACACAGATACAGACAACACAGTGTCAGCCATTACAATCCACACCACCACACACACACACACACACACACACACACACACACACTGTGGAGGGGTTGTGGGATAACAGATGGACCAAACACTGAACTTTGGTTCAACACACAATCTCTGTGTGATGTTTATTCAAAATACAGCAGACAACCTTCAGAAATAGCATATCCCTTCTTCAATACATCAGTTTACAGCAACAAATTATTCATGTCCTTCCTCTGAACTTATCAGCACCTAATGACTCTCTGATCTAACTTATCAGTTGACATTAAGCTTCCCCTATGCGGGCTTTGTTTGCTTGGGTGGCGGGGGCTCAAATAAAAAAAAAAACAAGCTAAAGACAAAGAACCTCAGTGCAGAAGCACTGAAACAAGGGTTACGCTAAAAGGCACTGACAATAAGCCAAGTTTCAAAGAAACACAACAACACACATACTTCTATAATGCAAAGCATCATGGGATATATGCAGATCTCCATGACATTTCAAACTTGTTCAGTTTACAGCAATTTACATGCATTTGAAATAGTACAACTGACTTAATTTTTATCACCCCCAGTAACTTTTTACCTTTATCAAAAACACCTAGTGCCGTGGTATTTTCAACATTTACAGGTTTATACAAATGAGGTATATACATTAAAGTATTGTATGACATAGTGCCATTGCATATTAAATCCAACAACGAGGAACACAGACAGTTGTTTTTTTTTTTTTTTTTTACTTTCTTTATCACTCACACCTCCTGAACTCTCTCAGGAGAGGTCTCTCGGTCCCCGCTGTGATCCCACCTGCCTGAAACTCTCTCTTTTGCTCCTCTTGGACCCACTTTCTGTCCGCTTCCTAGGCCACCCAGTCCCCCTTGGTGGGCTGCCAGATTACTCCTCCTGGCACTCTATCTATAATCCAGATAGGTAACTGGGAGTGGAGGAGAGCAGAGGAGATGAGAGTCGAGCCCAACATTGGGCATGGTTGGCTGGCACCCCTGGACCCTCCTTCGCCTATCAGGAGGTGGAGGGTATTTTTATGCTTGTGGGTTACGCCCTCTCCCCTTCCCTCCCCAGCAGAGCCCAAGTGTGCACTAACACCAGGGATGTCTCTTGCGGCTCTGCACCCTGCTATTTGAGCCCTAAGCATTGCAGTGCCTCTGGTCTCTACTGGGGGCCACTGCAGTGCTGAGCTTAACCCTGGATCCCTCCCCCAGTGGCCCAAGCTCATTCCCGAACCCTGGCATGGCGCGAGGTGTTGTGTCCGGCACCTCAACCCTCAGCACCACTGGGCCGGCCAGCCTGTTGTTTTATATCAGCTCAGAGGTCACAACAATAACCTCCCTGTACGAGGACCTGAGAGGGAAAAGGAAAGTTTAAAAAGGGCACTATAGCATAGTTAAGAAAGGGAAGGGGGTGCCCATAGGTGGCCAACCTTATGGACTAGAAATTGTAAAGCATAGATTAGGCTAAGAAATAGAAGACTTTTTGCAACAGATTTAAGAAAAGGTCGGTCCTCAAGAGGCAGGAGCTCTTTGTCACATATAATAATCTTTATTTTTATAGTGTTATTCAAAAATATCAAAGCGCTGTACAAATTTAGTCAGTAAAAACAAGTTAAAACAATAAAATAATAAAATACAGCTCCACACTTCACACCAATATAGATTAAACAGTTCACTATATAAGATCCCCAAAAGCAAGCTGAAGCAAGTAGGTCTTTAAGGCCATCTTGCAGCTCTCCACGGATTGGCACTCTTGAATTCAATGAGGTAGAGAGTTCCCCAGGGTGGGAAGTCACATGTATAAAAGCTTGCAATCCTAAAGTTTTCAGCTGTACCTTGGGAGCCTCTAGCAACCCCTCGTCGGCTGAGTGGAGTGGTTGGATGGGGCAGTAAGGCTTTAGGAGCTCTTGCAGGTAGCCATGACCCAGTCAGTGTAGGGTTTTGTAGGTCAGTAAACCAATCTTGAAGGTGATGCACCACTGGACTGGCAGCCAGTGCAGCTCGCACAGCACAGGTGAGATGTGACTCGAACGAGGAACCCCTGTTAGCAACCTGGCTACCATGTTCTGCACTAGCTGCAAGTGGTGGATATCAATCCCCAGAAGCCCTAGGTAAAGGGAGTTACAGTAGTCCAAGCGCGAGGTCACAAAGGCGTGGATCAACATTGGAAGGTCACTAGATGGAACAAGAAGCTTAACCTGGGTGATGTTCCTCAGATGGTAAAAAAAAGGACTTGACTACTGCCAACACCTGAAACCACATTGTTAGCCCGTCATCAAGAATCACCCCCAGGTTTCGCACCCATTCGGAGGACAGCAGCTGGTTACCCCCTAGCCAAAACCCTGAGTGAGACCCTGCCACTGACCCCTCTATCCGGTGACCTTGGTCCACCACCAACACCTCAGTCTTTTTTTTTGAAATTCAACATCTTTATTGAGTTATATAAAACCAACAGTACATGAAATAAAAACTTTATATCATACTGTGTTTGGACAAAATGATAAACAACTGATGAGACATCAGCCCCGTAAAGGATGAAAGGTGCCTATAAACTCACAAACAAAAAGAAGACCATATCAAACCAACTCTAACTCCCCCACCCCCTCCCACCCAGGAGAGTGCCATGATGAGAATTCAGAAAGTGAGAAATATATTAAAGAGAAGTACTCAGGTAACAAAATTGTTCCAAAAGAGACGGTTTAGGCTAAGGTTATCAGAGGTCATCATTATGTGGGGATTACTTCAGGTATAAGGCGTATCCCCACTTCTGATTGAAAGAGGCCATGCGATTTCGGGAACTGGCTATTAACCTCTCTGTATTGAAACAAAGGGACATTTCTTTGAGCCATTCCAAGTATGTGATGGAATTTTGATCCACCCAATGCCTAAAGACCAGTTTTTTGACTACTATAGAAATTAAAGCCATATGGTACCTGCGTTCCTTAACCTCAATGTTAGAGTACATCCCTAGTATACATATTTCTTTTGTAAAAAGTTCTTTTAATCCAAGAAGGGGATCTAGATTAATTTGTATTATATTCCATAAAGATGCCAGCTTATCACAGTACCAAAATATATGCATCAGGTTCCCTTCAGTTACTCCACACCGAGTACAGTTGGATGATTTAAGTTTACCAAATTTAACCAGTTTGATTGGTGTGTAGTACAGATTGTTCAAAATATGGCACTGAGTTAACCTGTGATTGTCCTGGGTAAGGTATCTGTGTGTGTCCTTCCAAATCAGGCTCCAGGTTAGAGGAGAGTCAGGTATGAGAGGAGCCCAGATTTTAGAACCCTCAAGGGCACTGGGAAACTTAGTGTCCAATAGGAAGGCATATATTCTGGCAATGCCATGGGATTTGGCTACAGATTCTTGGATCTGTTCCAAAAAGGGCCTCGTTTGAGATGGTATAGATACAGCCCCAAATGACTTAACTATTAGATGTCTCAGTTGGAAAACCCTGAATATGTGTTTCTGGGAAATGTTTAGAGTGGTTAAGATATCTGTGGAGGATAGGAGTGAGCCCTGTAAATACAGGGTTTCCACTGATGAGTCCCGAATTTGTGGAAGCCAATCAGAGGTCAGCAGGGTGCCCCCCATTTTGATGTTGGGATTTAATGTGAGGGGTTGCACCAGATCCTTGGTATATGGTATGTTAAAGAAACTCCAACATTGGGATAAAATTTTTATAGAGAGACCTATAACTGAGTTTTGTATGGCTTTCGGTAATGTAGAAAAGGAGTAATAGAAGATGTGGGGAGGTAGAAGATTAAATTGATCCAGACGTTTAAGCTCCAACTGTAACCAGGTTGGTTGGGGTAGGTTGGATTGGACTGTTAACCATCTTCCCATTTTGTATAATTGGCTAGCCCAATAGTATAGCAAAAAGTTAGGGAGGTGAAGGCCCCCTTTGTCCCTTGGTACGCTGAGTTTGAGAAAGGCCCGTCTAGGTTGTTTTCTTTTCCAGATGAAACTGGATAGGGCAGAGTGTATCTGCTGAAAATAGGACCTGGAGAGCCATATGTTTAATAAATTTAGGGGGTAGAAAATACGGGGTAGTACATTCATTTTGATAATGTTGATACGTCCCCATAGGGATATCGGCAGGCTTTCCCATCTACAAAGGTCTCTCTGGACTCTTACTAGTAAGTCGTCCAAATTAAGCTTCTTGATGCCTTCAGGCTCGTGGGCCAGATGTATGTCCAAATATTTAAGCGAAACTGGGGACCACTTCATGCCAAACTGGGTAAAGTTAGCATGAAAGATGAAAGAATTTAGTGGGAAGATGATTTAGATAAGTTGAATCTATAATTGGAAACTTGGCCAAATTGGTCAATAATTTGTAATGCCTGTGCTAAAGATGATTCAGGGTTAGTAAGGTGCAGTAAAATATCGTCTGCGAAGACCGAAAGAGTCAAAGGTTTTTGAGAGATAACACAACCTGTGACCTGGGGTGAGGCCTTGATGCTAAGTATCAAGGGTTCTAAGTACAAATTAAATAAGTAGGGAGACAGAGGACACCCTTGCCGTGTACCAGAGCATAAGGGGAATCGAGATGAGAAGACCCCATTGCAGTAGATTTTGGCTGAGGGTGATTTGTAAACCGTTTTAATCCGCTGAATAAAGATATCAGGAAAGCCCATTCTCCTCAGAGTGGCCCACAGGAAGTCCCAATTCACCCTATCAAAGGCCTTTTCTGCGTCTAGCGTAATTAGTGCCATAGGGGACTGAGGATCTTGGGCAGTTTGGAAGATATGAGAAAGGGTTCGCAAATGATCTGCTGCAGATCTGCCTTGAACAAAACCAACCTGTTCAGGACTCAGCAGGTGTTGCCAGATCTGTTTAATTCTAAGAGAGAGAATCTTGGTTAGGATTTTGATATCGTAGTTTAATAGTGATATTGGGAGGTAACTGGCTGGGTCTAACATAGGTTTGTCTGGTTTCGGAATTACAATTATTGTGGCCTCTAACAGAGAGGGGTCAAGGAGGTCTGAGGAGAACATGTAATCGTATAGTTTCAGGAGTAGAGGGGATATCTCCTTGTAAAAAACTTAATAGAAGTTGGAAGGGAAGCCATCGGGACCTGGAGCCTTGTCCAGAGGCAACCCTTTAATTGCTTCTTCTATCTCAGCTAAGGTAATGGGGGAGGATAATATATCGCATTGGTGTACCTGAAGAGAAGGAAGCTTAATCCCATCCAAGAATTGTTCTACTATGGGATGAGATGATTGAGAGGTACCTCTGCCATAAATCTCCCTGTAGAACGATTCAAAAATGAGAGCTATTTCTCTAGGCAAAGTTTTAATGGAGCCATCAGGAGAATTCAGTGCCGGGATTAACCTTGAGCTTTCCGTCTCCCTCAGTCTAAGGGCTAACAGTCTGTCTGGTTTCTCCCCTTGGTCCAGGTAGCGAGTCTTAGTTTTAAGAATGGCATATTCTGCTTTTTCTCTTAGTAAATCATCATATTCGCTCCTGAGTTTAAGTAGAGTTTCCAGATCATTTTGAGAGTTGGAGAGAAGGAAGTCATTTTCGGCTATCCTGATTTGATTGGACAATGAGATAACTTTAGCCTCTCTTATTTTTTTCCTTCTGGAGGCTAATTTTATGAACTCACCTCTAATAAAGCATTTGAGAGAACACCAAAGTATGTCATCTCTGAAAAACAGAGCCCTGGTTGGATTCTAAAAAGGATGACATCAGAGATTTAATATGGGAAACTTCTATCCTCTTTTATAAGTTGTGTATTTAATTTCCAAGAGGTATCCCTTTGACCATGTGGTCCTGGGGAAACCATGACCCATACCAGGGAGTGGTCAGAGATGACTATTGGTTCTATACCTGATTGGTGAGTATTACTCAGAAGGGTAGAACTGATTAGGATATAGTCAATTCTTGACCACGTTTGATGGACTTGGGAATGAAAGGAAATAATTCAGCCCATAGGGTTGTGCAGACTCAATGGGTCACATAGGCCTAGCAGATTCATGAAGTCGCTGAGGGACTGTTGAGATGGAGAAGAAGGTTTTAAGGGCCTATAGGTTTTGTCCAACTCCTGAGATGAGGCTATATTCCAATCGCCCCCCAGAATAAATAGGGAGGGCAGAAATCCACTCAGTTTATTGGCTAGGTACATGACAAATTGGGGGTCACCGCTAACTGGACCATAGATTGCACCCAGTACCACATTATTATTATTATTAAGCTGACCTTTGACCAGAACAAATCTACCTTCTTGGTCTATAATACTATCTTCCACTACAAATATAATATTTTGTTTGATTAATATAGCAACCCCTCTACTAGCCTGTAATCCGCTGGATACAAAAACCTGAGAGAATCCCAGCCTACGTAGTCCCTTAGATTCTGAAGCTGACAAGTGTGTCTCCTGCATGAAAAGAATGTCCACATTTAATAAAGAACAGTTTTGGAGAACCTGCTGTCTTTTGGTAGGGTCCTTGACGCCTCTGACATTCCAACTAGCAATCTTAATCGGCCTCGTAGCCATATGGGTTGGTAACATAAATGAAAAAAACAGGAATCAGTAGCACTTCTAAAATGCTCAGAAACATATGGCACTCTCCAGGTCCCCCCCCCCACCGTCCCCCTAAGGTACAAAGATTAATGTACAAACATTCCTCAGGTTCTAGAAAGTCAGGTTGTGAGTAGTGAACAAAGAGTACAATTAACAATAACATGTAACTATTTAGCCCATGTGAGGAAATGACCTACAAACCCCCTCCCATCCATTTATCCTAACCTTACAAACTCTCACACCCCCCTTAAACTATATACAATCGACTCGCGTTGAGATATAAAGGCATAATTAAACTGAGCAAGTAAGTCAAACGAGGACCAACCCCTAAGGCTTGCAGACCCAAGATCTGTTAAAGCGCTTATCTGGTTTGAAGGAAGTTGAGCCGTTATGGAAAAATCTGTTGTGACATCGTGGGATGGACAAATGTAACCTGGTCTCCAGGGTACTGCAGCCATCCCCCCCCACAATAGGTCGCGAGGCAGGTCTCCCAGAGCTAGCTGAATCTTTGAGCCCCAGCCCAGCTAAAAGCTTAAGGTAATTCTGCTTTGTGACCCATGGAGGATATCCCCACAATTGGACTTAGAGGGAGAGCTATTAGAAAGAGAATTGTCATACCAGAAACCTCCAAGCGTGGGGAAAACAGAAATGCGTTGGGGCATTATCTCGCCTGGAATAAGCTTTTAAGCGTGCCATTCAGGAGTTCGCCGGTGTGCTAACAGGTACTCCTCACTGTAAACCGGAGCGAACAGCGAGTATAGCTCCTGTTATAAATTAGACTGACTCTGCAAAACAGGAAATGACAAGGGTGTTATGACTTAAAGGACCAAATGGTCCGTCACCAATAGAAACCAGTAGGAACCTCCAGCAGGAACTTAGTTCCTACCCCCACCCTCCCCAGAGCCTGACTACAGGCCCGTGAATGTGAATCTAGGCCTGTTAGGCTGCACCCGGTTTCCGGCCCAGACCCCAGAAAACCAAAAAGAGAAGGAGGTGAACAGCAAAAACCGCAAGGTAGGAAATCAGCTTGACACCATCTCGTTGCAGAAAGAAGCTTCTAAGTAGTGCTCTGGATACACAGTTCAGCCAGTTTTGAATAGGTTAGGTAGCTTCAGGGTAAGATCTGCCACGGCCTGGTCCAGTTTTTCATATGCGTGCCAAACACCTTCCAATGCCACCTGCAGTTTGGCCGGGTAGCTCATGCGGAAACGGATACCCGCAGCTATCAGCTTGCTTACGATCGGGTGGAAAGCCGTTCTTTTCTGTCGGATTTCGTAGGGTAAGTCCTGAGTAATTCTCAACTTAGTGCTGTCCCAGTAAATTGTTTGCAACTCCTTGGCTTTGGACAGGATGTGTTGTTTCTCAAGAAAGCTAAGCAGCTTGATAATTATGGGCCTCGGAGGGGCTCCAGGTGGGGGCTTTGGCTTTAGGGAATGATGTGCCCTTTCAATGTGGTATTGTGGGTTAAAGGGAGAGGGACCCACTATCTTGTTGAGCAGCTTTTGAACGAAAGCCATGATATCTGTTCCCTCTTCGGTTTCTGGCAGGCCCAGGATCAGGATGTTGTTTCTCCTGCTTTGTCCTTCAAGGACTTCAGTTTTCAATTGGAGTTTGATGATCTGTTGCCTGAGACGACACTTTCTGGGTCAGCTGCTTCCAGCTTCCAATGAGCAGGTTCTGGCTTCGAGTCTCCTACTCTAAGGTTAGTGAGGTAAGGTTGCCCCTGATGGATTTTAGTTCCGTGGATATGTCTTGCAGTGTTTCTCGAAATGGAATTAGTTCCTGTAAAAAGCGATCCTCCGTGAGAGGGTTGGAAGAGGAGCCAGAAGAACTTATTTTAGCAGCGTGCCCCACATTTTGGGTTTTAGATTTTTTAGCAGCCTTCTCAGGGGTAGTCAGTGGGGTATGCTTGGCCCCAGCTGGTTTCTTCTCGGCCTCCATGGTCGCCACAAGTTCGGAATAAGCCGATTTCAGATCCAATTCAAATTCAATTGCAACCGTGATTCTGGCAGATAAAACTGGTTAGCAGATGGTACAGATTGTTAAATCAGTTGCCAGATAGGCAAACAAAAAATGGAATTTAGCTGGTCGGTGGGCAAGAGCTGTCGATTATGCTGCCACTGGGTGTACTGCATCACATGACTTGAATCCAACACCTCAGTCTTAATGGAATTCAACTCTAGCCAGCTGGTCTTCATCCAGTCCTGGATTTCTATAAGGCAGCTGTTAAAGACCGAGAGTGCACTATCCAGGTCAGGCACAAAAGACAGGTAGAGCTGGGTATCATCTGCATAACAGTGAAACCTCAGTCCATACCGTCTCACAATGTCTCCCAACGGCAGCATATATACCATAAACAACACTGAGGACAGCATGGAGCCCTGCGGGACCCCACATGTCAGAGAAAATGTATCTGAGGAATACATCCCAGACACCGCCCTCAGGGATCTGCCAGTGAGGAAAGATTGAAACCATCTGAGGACCGTCCCAGAAAGGCCACAGATACCCCACAGGCACTCAAGCAATTCTCCATGGTCCACGGTGTCAAAGGTTGAAAAGAGATCAAGAAACACCAAGATGGAGAGGCGCTTCTGATATCTTGGTATCAGGACATCACTGAGCACCAGAACCAGTGCAGTCTCGGTACTATGCCTCTTCCGAAAACCAGACTGGAAAGGATCACCGATGTCATGGATGGTAAGATGGTTCTCCAGCTGCAGTATGACTACTTTTTCAATCACCTTCCCTACAAAGGGAAGGTTAGAGATTGGCCTGTAGTTAGTAGGACAATTTGGGTCAAGAGAAGGTTCCTTAAGGAGGGGTGTCACCACTACCTCCTTCAGGGAGTCTGGAAACTCACCCGACTCTAAAGAGCACAAAACTATCTCTGCCAGGACAGGGCTGATGATATCCACACACCCCATTATGAGGCATGTTGGGCCCAGGTCCAAACTACATCAAGTCGGCCGCATGCTCTGGACAATCCGCACAACATCCACGATCTCTCACCAGTCAAAATATGTTCAAGAAAACCGAGGAGTAGTGACCAAGCACCAATCACTGACAACCCCCATAGGATGAGCTGATTGGATCTCTGCACTAATGTCAGCCACCTTATCAGCAAAGAATCAAGCAAACTCATCACACTTACCTTGTGAAAACGCACTTTGAACTTGCAGACAGGTTGGATTGCACAGCCTGTCCACAGTTTGAAAGAGCTGAACCAGTCAATTCTGAGCTTCAGCAATCTCCCCAGACAGGAATTCTGCCTTCTTATGAGTGATCGCTGATCGATAGTTATGATAATGTTCCATCAATCTAAGGCAGTCGGCATCAAGGGCAGATCTCCGCCAGTGCTGCTCTAACCTTCTTCCAACTCGTCTCAACTCCCTCAAGGTCCCATCAAACCAAGGAGACCACGGGCAAAGAGTGAGAGGATGAACACAGAGGAGCGATACAACCCAGAGCGCCCGGCCAGCTCGGTGGTGCTGAGGGTTGAGGCGCTGGACACCACACCTCATGCCATGCAGGTGACCCGGGTTTGGGAATGAGCCCAGGCTGCCTGGGGTTGGCAGGGGGAGACAGAGGATCGAGTGTCTGGAGGACTGCTCTCCTGTCTTGGGGGGAGGGATCCATGGACAGCTCGGCACCGCAGCAGCCCCCGGTGGAGACCAGAGGCACTGCAAAGCACAGGGCCAATGTAGTGGGACACAGAGCTACAACAGACGTACCTGGCATCATTGCATGCTCAGGCTCTGCAGGGAGGAAGGGGATGAGGGCATAAACAAGAAAAAAAAACTCCAATCCTGATAGGTGACAGCTCCCTACAGGGCTGGCTGCCACATGCTCAGGACTGGATCTCCTCTCCGCCCCTTTGGTCTCCTCGCCGACCCAGCCAGATGAACTGGATTATAGATAGAGCACCAGGTGAGTGGTTGGCGGCCCTGCCATGGGGGGCTCAGAGCTGGGGGGCTTGTCTGGTATGGGTTCGGTGGGGGGGCAGTAACATGTATGAGGAGCAAGATCACGGTGGATGGTAGAGCAACTCAGGGAGATGGGTAGCCTGAGAGAGTTCATGGGTGGAGGTGATAAAAAGAGTTGGGAAAAAACCCAGAAAACAATCCAGAGCTCCCACCATGGCCTTATTATAGGCCTGGACCAAGTTTTCTGGACTGTCACTTGCACTCGGCAATCCTGATAGGTCTAACACCACCAAAGGGCCATCAAGGGTCACATCCCTCAAAGGGTGGTATCTGACCATCTCCACAGGGGCAGGCCTACAGAGGAGAGCCTGGAAACTGAGCCTTATAATGTGATGATCGGACCACCCAACTGGTTCCACCACCAAGTCAGAGGTCTCCATCTGCAGGAGGAAAACCAGGTTGAGTGAATGACCCTGATTATGGGTTGCAGAGGCAACTGCCTGTGTGAAACCCAACAAGATCATAAGTTGGAGGAAGTCCTGACCAAATTGTGAGAGTTCATCGTCGACCCAGATATTGAAGTCACCCAGCACCATCAACCTAGGTGACTCCAACACCATGTTGACAACAAAGTCTGCGACCTCCTGTAAGAACAACTTCTCACCCCCGGGTGGACAGTAAATGAGAATGATCTTACACCCCACATCTGCAACCACAGTGCACTAAAGCAATCTGGATCCCTCAGCTGGCACCTCTACAAGGTCCAATTTCAATTTAAAACAAATGGCTACACCCCCACCCCACAGTCTTCAACCACCTTAAGAGGGAAGCAGTTACTGCAGACTGCTTACCACTTTCCTGTCCCAGGAAGAGATGGATCTTCCACCTATCCATCTTCACAAGCTATGTCTCAGGGTCCCTTTTAACAATAAACATTCCATCATAAACATAGTGGATATCATCATTCTTTACCCTGAGGCATTAACACATTTCTCAATGGAGACTAACAATACCTTCCCATCTCCTTTTAGAGAAAGTCCATCATATTTCTTAACCAAAATCTGGACGGCTGTCAAGTCCAGTACCATAGAAAGACTTTCTCTGGGGTGAGTAATTACCTGCTCTAACACCACCAGACATGTCAGTTTTAAGCAGGGGCCCATTCCCAGGTTCAGCCCCTCTACATAAACCCACAATGTCTTTTGATTCATTCATTTCACTTGCCACTGATACAGATGCCTGAGGGTAGACACTCTACAGTAGGTATTAACCCAACACAGGTTCCAATCCATTTTCCACCCACCTCCTCCTTTGTAGGTTTTTCATTAAAAATATATATAAAAATAAAACAAAACACATGTACCACCTCCTTGATCTTAACCTATTAGGAACAGATTTAAGAAAAGATCAGTCCTCAAGAGTAGCAGGAGCTCCCTGTCTCACACACACACTCACACATACACACACACACACACACAATTGGGCAACTGACACAGCAGCAACATCTGACACACAAATACAAACAACACAATGTCAGCCATTACATTTGGCACCACCCCATCCACAGATGTGGACAACTGGCACAGCAGCCATCACTCATGTAGCAAAATCCAACACAGAGCCCTGAACCACTGCAGGTCCTGTTTTTATTGGAAGTGGAAATGTTGATCAAGACGCTGGTGGGGTCTGCCCATTCTTCTGAATATAGTGCTATGGAATCTTTAACTTATTCCCAGAGATGAGTAGCTCAGCTGGCGTTCATTCAGAATTCTGGAGTTCGTACATGAGGTCTGGTCTCCTAGTCTCAGCACGGCACACTGCTGCCATGACACGAGGCCATGCCACAAAAGGAACCATTTCAATGAAAACTGAAAAAGAAGCCACAGTTAGATCAAGAAATCACATATGCAGTCCAAAAATACAGCAGTTATGGAGACTGCGGTCAAACAAAAAGCTAGCCCCTTTGTTTGTTAAAAGGACCTCCTGTCACCAGCAGAAAAACAAAGTCACCGCTAGAAGCAGCAGGAACTGTATCCCATATTTAACATTCCTTCAAAACTAGTTTTTAAGCCATTCCATTCTTCATTACTAAAGGTATTTAATTATGTCTTTATGTATTTTTTTTTATTACTTTTCATCTCCCCTTCTTTGTCAATTGTCCACTCTCAGACGATTCCCCCAAGCTCCATCCCCCGCCATCTCCTGGTTTTATCCACTGCCTCTGTTCCTCCAGGAGTTGCCCTCCCCAGTGGCGCCATGAGGGATGGCCCAGACCTCCTGTGGAGACTGAATTAAGGTTGAGGATGGCTATAAGTTGACAGTACAGGGCCTGTGGGATCAGCTTCCTCTGCAACAGTTGGGGGGTGGGGTTCTTGGTTTCTTTCTCAGTGCCGCAAGACAATAGCTAGGGATGTGCAAGCACATGCAGGCAAGCGTGCTTAGTTGGGGATCAGCTGCCAACCTCCTTCCCATGCAGTGCCACCTGCAGTCCCACCAATTGTCACCCAGACTGAGGTTGCATGGTGGCAAATGACACCCGCCCACCCCAGAGGAGGAAAGTATCCACTTTGACACTCATTCCTACCTCCCTGTGGCTGGCCTCAACAACCTAGGCTCATTCACAAATACAGACTGCAGGTATCTTGAGCGGTAGTGCCACCACTGCACTGATGGACCTGCCTATCAAAAAAGGTATTTAAATGATAATGGGATCTTTGCATCTTGCAGTTCCCTTTCAGCTACAGCTTGTTCTGGACATGAAGTCATAAATACCCTGCTTATGACATCACAATCTATAGCTGAGGAGATGGCGATGATGTCACAAGCAGGGCATTAGGACTTCAGCTCCAGAGTACACCTCAGCTGTAGATGAACTGTGAAGGACGTAGCTCCTGTGATCATGGAAATACCCCTCAGTAGTAAAGCAGGAAATGACTTGAGATTAGGGCTGTCTGATATGTTTTAAATTGCAATGGAATGGAATTCCACAGAATTCCAGAAAATTCTGCCATTCTGCAGAATTCTGATGGTAGCAGGATTCCAAAATTTCAAAACTGGAATGTTTTTCTTGCATTAGTAATCCACAATTTACATAAATTGTGGATTCTTTTGACACAATTCACGGAAAACGATTCTGCAATCTGCTTAAGCTTAGTCTGCAGTTTACATAGGAATGCTTTTTGGAACTGTGCGGAATTCAACTAGGACTTCTAAAAAGCATTTCAGAAGTGGAATTGCCATTCCAGTGGAATTCCATAATCGGCACAGCTGTACTTGAGATACATGTTTTTTTGGTAATGCAGTGTGACAGAGTTCTACTGATGCCAGCTGGTATTTGCTGGTGGTGGCCAGACCCTGCCACAATGCTTCACGAACCTCTGCAGGACAAAGGTGGCCCTATTTTACAAACAGCATCTCCTCTTCTTTGCCAGAGTCAACAATCTTGTGAAAACAGGGCCCACATACAGTAGCTCTATGAATGAGGCAGCTCTGAAAGATGTCTGTTAAATCCTGAGACTGTGGTGTAGAAACATTCACCTGGTGATACCAGATGGAACAGCTTTAGTAGGGACAGGGAAGTATCTTCCAGTTCTATTCAGAATGAGCTGTAAATAGAACCCCCAAAATGTTCTAAGACACTCTTGTTTGTAAACCTCTTTTTGGACTCAGTAATTTGCACAAATTTACATTTTAATGACATACTGTAAAGTCCTCACTAAGCTTTGTGAAGGGACATCTTCTGTAAATTGAATTGCAGGCTTATATGTTTCAGTACCCTTGGCCCATAGATAAGTATATTCAGTGGCTGCTTTATCTCAATCTTCCCTCAGTCTGTGACTGACAATTTGTGCAACTGGATTTTTCAACACAGTCTGTTGAGGCACAGAGAAAGCATTAGGCTGGAATTGACTCTGCTGTGTATAGTCAGCATGGCAGCTTTAGGGTTATCTAACTTCGCAGTATTTGATGTGCATGAATCGGCAGCTACCATCGGTGTTTGCTGTGAGAAATGTTCAAAATGATTTTTAAATTGATTCCTTGTTTAATAGACGTAGTGATGCTGCTTGAAAACATGCATTATTGTTCCACGGTGCAGGTGAACAAAGTGTATGCAATGTTTACACTGCCTGACAAACCTCTCAGCTATCCCTGATTTTTAGGGATGTCCCTGCTACAAATGTCCTCTGTCCCTCATAAATGTGGCACTTTTGCCTCTGGATTTAAATCATAAAATCATACCTGATAATAATTTTACAGTTTAGTTCAACATCAGAAAATGGCCTTTATTATTAAACCACTTACAGTCACAGCTTCATGAACTGACATTACCCTTTTGTAAGATGTGTTCCTGATTTTGGTCATTTGTTTCACTGATTTTAGTCATGTGCCCCTGACTTTGGTCATGTGACCCTGACTTTGTCCCTGAGTTTTAAGGAGGTGATTGACAGGTATGCTGCCTGATACAGGTGAACAGTAGATCATGACCATATCAATAAACTGCATTAACAGATTCTTTTAAGCCAAAGGGAAATACTGAATACAAGATCTTTATATTTAGGCAAGCAAAACAACAGGCACATTACCGTATGGACGTATATCATCCCAGATTGTGGCAGCTTGCTGCAACATGTAAATTTGTCAATACTGATAGAGAAATAAAAACAAAGATTGTGCAAGAGTGCCTATCAACAAGGTTACGATTCCAAATTATACATGATTCAGAAATTACAGTGACACAACATTTAGACACAAAAAAGAGCATACGAAATGTCTGAATTGCAGGCAAAAGAAATTGAAAAGGTATTCACTAATTAGTGTGCTAAAACAGCACTGGAAATTAAAGCTTCACTGCACTGATCTAAAAATAAAGGTAATCTGATTATCAGAGGCTCTTGTACCAACCCCCAAAATGTGTATCTATAGCTGCCGAGATCAGGTAGGGTCTGCAGTGATGGTATAGGCAGGGACAAAATGGGCATACCTGGTGGGCCAAGCAGTTCTTATCTGCTGACAAATTTCATGTTTCTATGTTATAACTATGGAGAAGAGTATCCCCATGTTACTGTACTGTATGTCCAGTGAAAGGTATATTCTGTCATGTCTGTAACAGACCTAACCACTTTGCCAATGTTTGCAACTCCAGATATGCACCGGTGTATCTCCAGGCTGGGAAGTATTTGAAATGCATCACTCAGCAGCTGGAGAATGAGGTTCAGAAAATGGATTCTTCCTGTGACAGTGAGTTTTTTGGGGTCTTCTCTGCACACCAGCTACAGCTGAAGAGCTCAGGTCTGTCAAAACATAAGGTATTTTCACAAGGTCATCGAAATGAGGTGCTTACTACTATGGGAGTCTCTGTAGATGTCACTGACAGTGTTTTCCTGGTGCTTCTTTATTTTTGCTGTCTCTGTCACTGATATAAAGACCTGCACTGCAATACCTATGTGAAGCCCATGCTTGAAAAAAAAACAATGTTCAAATATAATATACCCATATGACTAAACTAAACCACGAAATATTTGAGAGACATCTGAATCAGTGATGGCATCAAGGAATCAATATGTGACAAGTACCCTTCATGTGGTCATTAAGGAAAGTGAGCAACCACAGAACCTTAAAAATGAAAGCGAGCCTTAACCTGATCAAAGTGATCAATTCCATACAAAATGACAAGGTTCCTCAGGTGGTGCAATAATATGAGGGATTACCGATATATCGAATAAATAGGGGATATTCTGTGAGCTGTGTCAAATGCTACATAGAAACATAGACTTTGACAGCAGATAAGGACCGCTAGGCCCATCTAGTCTGCCCGTTTCCCTGCCTACAGGATAGGCTGCAGATCCTAGTTAACCAACAGCCTATTTCTTCCTACCCCCCACAAGAATTGCCTTATGTCTGTCCCATGCATTCTTGAATTCTCCCACAGTTTTAGACCCCACAACCTCCTCAGGAAGGCTGTTCCATGCATCCACTACCCTCTCTGTGAAATAATACTTCCTCACATTGCCCCTGAACCGCCCTCCTTCTATCTTTAAATTGTGTCCCTTGTTCTTGCAAGTCTCTTTTTCTGAAAGATGCTACCCTCTTGGACTTTGTTGATTCCACTGAGGTACTTAAAAGTTTCTATCATGTCCCCCTCTCCCTTCTTTCCTCAAGGGTATACATATTAAGCTCCTTTAGTCTCTCCTCATACGGCTTCTCTTGCAGACCCTGCACCATTTTAGTTGCCCTCCTCTGGACTGCCTCTATCCTGTCTATGTCCTTGCAGAGATGGGGTCTCCAGAACTGGACACAGTACTCCAGATGGGGTCTTACCAACTGTCTGTACAGAGGGATAACAACTTCCTGTTTTCTGCTGCTGATGCCTCTTCCTATACATCCCAGTATACCCCCAGCCCTCCCTACTGCCTTCTCACATCGCTTACAACCTTAAGGTCATCTGATATGATTACCCCAGGTCCTTTCCTTTTTGTTGTTGTTACTACCTCCCCACCCATTGTGTATTCTTCCCTGGTTCTTGTTTCCCAGGTGCATTATTTTGCACTTTTGCATTGAATCCTAGCTGCCATACTTCTGACCATTCCTCCAACCTTGCCAAGTCCCTTTTCATCCTTTCCACGCCTCCTTGTGTATCAACCCTGTTGCAGATTTTGTGTCATCTGAAAAAGGCATACTTTTCCTTCTAGTCCCTCTGCAATGTCACTGATGAAGACATTAAAAAGGACTGGACCCAATACTGAACCCTGTGGTACCCCACTAGTAACCCCCCTTTCTTCAGAATGGACTCCATTTACAATTACCTTCTGTGTCCTGTTGTCCAGCCAATGTTTTACCCAGGCTACCACCCTGGGTCCCACTCCCAGGCTGGTTAATTTGACTATTAATCTTTTGTGTGGGACTGTAGCAAATGTCTTGATAAAGTCTAGGTAGGCCATGTCCACAGCCCCTCCCTGGTCTACTACTTTGGTCACCCAGTCAAAGAAATCTATTAGATTCCTCTGACATGACCTTCCCGCTATGAACCCATGCTGCCTTGGGTCCTGTGCTCCACTGGCCTCTAGGTACTCGACTATTCTTTCCTTCAGAAGTGACTCCATCACTTTCCCTACCACAGAGGTCAGACTGACAAGTCTGTAGTTTCCTGCCTCTGTCTTGGACCCACTTTTGTGAAGGGGAATCATCTCCGCCTTCCTCCAGTCCTCGGGTACCACACCATCCTCCCATGATTTATTAAAAAGAGTAGCCAGTGGTTTCACTAGTTCCTCCCTTAATTCTTTTAGAATTCTGCGGTGAATTCCATCAGGACCCATTGCTTTGTCCACCTTCAGTTTTAGGAGTTCTTGCAGAACCCTTTCTTCTGTGAAAGGACTGGGATCGACCCCCCTATCAAGAGTGCTTCTGTTAAGTGGATTAGGCACTTCCCCCTCCTCTTTTGTGAATACTGAGCAGAAATATTCGTTCAGTATTCCTGCTTTTTCACTGTCCCCCTCTGCCCACCCACCGTTCATTCTATTCAGCCTCACTATCCCTCCCTTTGTCTTTCTACGCTCGCTGATGTACCTATAAAAGGTTTTATCCCCCTTCTTAACTGAGTTGGCTATCTTTTCCTCAGTTTGGGCCTTTGCTATTCTGACTTCCCTCCCTGCTTCCTTCTGCCTTAACTGGTACAGCTCTCTGTCCTGCTCCTTCTGTGTTTCCTTATACTTCCGGAATGCTATTTTTTTCTTCCTGACTTTCACAGCCACCTCTTTTGAGAACCATAGTGGCTTTTTCTTTCATTTTGATTTGTTCATTTGCTTCACACAAAGGCTTGTTGCCTCTGTGATGGCAGTTTTGATAATTCCCCATTGTTGCTCCACACCTCCTTCTAGCCTGTTTGCTAGTGCTTTTCTGAGGCACTCTCCCATCTTGCCAAAGTCAGCCCTCCTAAAGTCCGGCACCTCACTTTTGTATGGCTTGACTTGTAGCTGAGTTTAACGTGAACCACACTGTTTGATGGTCACTTGTCCCCAGATGGCAACCCACTTCTAGATCTGAGATCCTCTCACTGCCCCCTGCTTGAGAGTATGAGGTCTAAGATTGCTCCTCATGAGTGGGTTCAAACTAGCTGTCTAATGCCTGCCACCTGTAGGGCATCAAGAATGGCCCTGTTTTGGATGTGGCTGCAGCAAATGTGCTCCAGTTAACATCTGGCATATTCAGGTCTCCCATCAACAGTATCTCCCCTTTCTCTGCCATTCTAAGAATGCCTTCTATCATATCCTTGTCCATTCCTTCCCCCTGACATGGGGATCTGTACACAACCCCTGTGCGGATTGTGGTGCCCTTTCCAGTCTCCAAGGTGACCCACAGTGCCTCCTCTCCTCCCTGTTTACTCTTTTGTTCAGTTGCTTTTATCCCTTCCTTTACATAGAGAGCTACTCCTCCCCCTCTTCTCCCCTGCCTGTCTCTCCTGTAGGTTATGTACCCTGGTATGTTAACATCCCAGTCATGGTTCTCTGTGTACCATGTTTCTGTGACTGCTATGATATCCAGGCATCCCTCTTCCATTAAGGCCATCAGCTCAGGGAGCTTGTTGCCCAGACTATGGGCATTGGTACTCATTACCCTCCATTTCCTGATGGCCTTACTCCCTTTTGCCCCATCCCTGTCCTTCTTGCCTTTGTCACTTTCTCCATTTACCCTGCCCTTCTCCCTATCGACACCTCTATGTTGGTGTTTGCCGCTTACTACCATGATTATTTGGTGGGGCTAGGATTTTCCTGCTCCTTTCCAGTGCCTCCCCCCTTGGCTAGTTTAAAAGCTTGCCAATGAAGCATTTAAACCTATCACCTAGGATCCTGGTTCCCCTCCTGGACAGATGCAGCCCATCATGCCAGTATAGGCTTGCATCACTCCAGGTGGACCCCCAGTCCCCAATGAAGCCAAATCCCTGAGCTCCAAACCAGTTTTTCAACCACTGATTGAATCCCATGGTGCGGAACACCCTAGCCTCTCCTATGCCATAGATGGGTAGCACCTCCGAGAAGGTTACCGTGCGTGCTACTTGAATAAGGCCCCTCCCCAATTCCACAAACTCTTCCTGCACTTCTCTAATCCCTTTCTTAGCCAGGTCATTTGTCCCTAGGTGGACAATGACATCCAGCTCCCTCCCCTGTGCAGCTGCTCCAGCAATCCTGAGGATTCGCTCCCTGTCCCTGCAAGCCATGGCGCCAGGTAGGCACCTTATCTCCCTCTCCCCTTCCTCCCCCAGTTCTACCTTCCTAACAATGGAGTCCCCCACCAGGAGTTGTTTTCTTCCCCTGCAGGGTCCCCTGCCACCCTCCTGTGGGTCTCCTTTGTGGAGGTTCCCAGCATCCTGCTTGGTCTCCACTGTGGGTGCCTCCATAGAGGAACCACACTTTGCTAGAATGGCATAGGAATTGTGGAGAGGTACAATGGGAGGAATGCGCCTCTGTTCCACCACCCTCACCCTCCCTGAGCCCACTGTGGTCCAACCACTCCTCTTTCTTGGCAACCTCTGAGGCAACGGCAGTGGCACTGGTGGTCCCTGGATGGAAGAGGAGGTCCCACAAATCCTGGCCAACTCAGCCTGGAGATGAGCAACCTCCTCCCTCAGCCCAGAGAGGTGCCTGCAGATGGGACAACACCGCATCCTCCAGAACATCTCCTGGAAGACTACTGCTCCACAGCCACTGCACTGCACCACTCCAATCATGTCTTATTTCTGGCCCCTTAACTGTTTGCAATCCTTACTCTTTCCTCTGTTTTTTTTTCTCTCTCTCCTTACTTTCTGCCTGTGTGCCCTTTAAGCTCCTGATTGTCCTGTTCTGAGACAAGAATATCCTATATTTCACAGTAGACTCCTTACTTGCTCAGAGGCAGACCTCCAGCAGTTAGAGGGGGCCGGAGAGCTACTCTTGCCCTTCTAGGATGGTGGGTCCTTGGTGGTTCTGTGATCACTCACTTCCTGCCCCTAAACAGGAAGTTCCTGTTGGTCAAATTCTGTGCCTATAAAAATAGAACTAGCTTTGGGTGAGGGAGGAAGGAGGGCAATATAGTCCCAGCAGAGAAGTTCAGTCACACAGCAGTCATTTCTCCTGGTGTCTTCTGCCAAGCTATTAGCAGAAACTTTCTAAGGCAGTCTTTAAATGTAGCTTCCTTCTAGCTAAGCCACTCCCCTACTTACCAGATCTTTCTACAAGTAATTTAAACCTCACAGCAGTTAAGTCCTTTCAGTCACCTGAGATTTACACCTAGATAACTCTTCAGATACCCATTCAGTTCAGTTAACCCAAACACACACTTTTGTTTTTGTATGTTAGTTTTTTTACCCTAAATTAAAAGTCAAATACAAAAGTTCTTCTACTTTAGTCCCAGCAGAGAAGTTCAGTCACACAGCAGTCCTTTCTCCTGGTGTCTTCTGCCAAGCTATTATGCTGTTTGCTGAAATGCTGTTGTGTTTGTTACCTAGCAATGAGTCGCTGAGCAAAGTGAAGCAAAACCAAGATTTCTTTCTTTCTTTCTTTCAAGTGTTTCACCAGGAAGGACATTATGAGCTGAACAGCTTGTTTCCAGATGCGTCCTGGGGACTGGGGGAAGGGGAGAACACATAGGAGTACAAAAGAGATGAACAGTTATTCATGAACAAATTAGAACCTAGAGTAACAGGAAGAAGAGCTTGGTGGGTACTGAATTACAACATAGATAGCTTAGCACTTACTGAACTTTGACAGTGCTGAAATTACAACATAGGTAACATAGTTAAGTGTAAATTGTACAATTTTCCCTAAGCAAGGAAGAAGCCAAAGTGGGAGGCAGAGAGAGACAAGAAGGGTGAAAAGGAGGGGAGAGCTGAAAAGAGACAAATGGAAAATGAGAATGTGGGAGGGAAGGGGGAGATGCGAGACAGAGGAGAGACAGGGAGGGGAGTAGAGTTTGTTAAAAAGCAGAGTAGAAGTGTGTGGAGGGAAGAAGAGTTAGGGAAAAGGCAGAGGTGAAAACTGTGGTGAGGGGGAATGGGTGGTGGGAGAAGCAGATGAGATAATGAGGGGGTCAGTTGCAGGTACAAGAGGGAGAGGGGAAGTTGCACAGAAGAGAGGATACAGAATGAGGGGGGGGAGGCAGAACGGATGGGTAAGGGGAGGGAGTTTCAGAGTTTAGAGAAGCGGTATGAGAAAGCAGCTTGCCCGGCTGCTGAGGTCCTGGGGTTGGGGAGAGCAAGGCAGCGAGAATTGGAGCTGTGAAGGGCATAGGAGGAAGATGAGGGTTGGGAAAGGATAGTGGTGAAGTAAGAGGGAAGAGAGCCAAGCCAGTATTTGGCTTTGAAAGAGAAACAGTGGGCTAGTCAACTGGCTTAAAGAGAGAGAGAGGAAGGAGAGGGAGGTGTAGAGAGAGCAATGGTGGCTACGAGGGGGACAGTCCAGGGCAAAACAACAGAAGGAGTGGAAGAGGGAGTCCAGTCTGGCAAGGGTGGATTTAGGAGCAGTGCTGTAGACTATGTCACCATAGTCAAATATGGGGAGTATCATCTTCTGAAGATGGTTCTGCAGGCCAGCAGAGGGATACAGCCATGGTTATGGTACAACTAGTGTTGCACTTCATAAGCTTTGGGAGCTGGGGGGGCCCATAAGGGTCCTATGTTTAAATTAAACCCCTCCTTCCCATTATAAGTCAATGGCAGTGATGTGCCAGCTACCAGGTGTCACTACAGAGTTACCGGGGCCAATTAGCCCTGGCAAGCCCCCCTGCAATTCTAACACTGGGTACAACGCTTCTAATTTGGGGTGCAATGTTTTGCAAATGGCATCCATGTGTTCAGAAAAGTCAAGGTGTCTGTCAAGCCAGATCCCGAGGTACTTGAATGATGATACATCTTCGATGGTGGACCCATCCAGGGTGTGGAAGGAGGGGGGGATCAGCAATCCTAGTGAGACTTTGCCTTGTGCCAAAGGTCATGGAGACCATTTTCTTGGCATTGAGAGACAGCTGACTAGAGCAGAGCCAGAGCTGAACATTGTCAAAGTTTAGCTGGAGTCTGGTCATCAGATCAGTGGGGAAGGGAAGAATGCTGGGCAACAAAGACAGTCATCATTCCACTCAGAACAAAACTCATATTTCAAAGCAGCTCGTGCAGTATCCCATGTATATAATGTAATTCAGCTGCCAGTGCTAGAATACTGTCTGTTTGAACAGGCAGGAAGAATGATATCATTGTCTGTTGTTGATGTAACAACTGGGAAAATACCATGGAAATGACATTGCAACTGGAAAAATAACATGAGAATGGCACCAGAACTGGGGGACAACATGGAAATAACATCACAGATGGGAAAATAAAATGGAAATGACATTCCAGCTGGGAAAGTAAGATGGATATTTCATCACAACTGGCAAAGTAATATGAAAATGGATTCACATCTGGGAACAACATAGAAATTACGTAACAGCTGGAAAAATAACATGGAAATTGCACCACAACTGGGAAAATCAAATGGATATGACATTTCAGTTCGTAAAGTAAAACAGAAATAACAATACAAATGGCAAAATAATATGAAAGTGACATCACAGCTGGCAAAATAACAGGATTTGCCTTGAAATATCTGTCTGTTCATGAAATATCAAACTCATCTAGATGAAAACAAAACATGAGACATACAAAAATATACAGCTTCTTAATCAAATCAACTTTAATTTTGTGGTGTTAAAAAAGCTAGAAAAAGGTCAGTATTCAAATTATTTATTTATTTATTGAAATCTCGGATTAACAATACCTTTGAGCTGAAAGCTCATTTACAAAGGTTCCATGTCCAAAGTAACAAAGGACATACATTAACATATAATAGGATACAACTGCAGTAAGCACAATAGATACAGTGTGGTGTCTGAGGCATAAACGTCTTCCTCAGCACTTGGGAGTTTCTCAGACCCCAACATCCTAATCTGATTGAATTCTGTTTTAGTGATTAGTGAGAAAGTAAAGGTGGAAAACCTCATTGTTTGCATCACAGAAACGTATTAGTGATTGTTGATGTTGAAACAAAAAACTACTAAAACTGCAGAACCGTGGCATTGTCAATACACCTCACCCCATATGTAGGGAACCCATGAATGAAGCCAGTGTACTGTGTGCAAGCAGTGCATTGATGCTAATGTAACAAGTCACATAGCAGGTGCCCCCATGGCATGTTAACTCCCATCTTGACAGTTCTGTGTACTACTCCTCCCCTTTGATCCCAGGGGTCCCATGGAGCCACACTGGTGGTGAGTGGGGGGGCGGCAGCTTGGCCTCCACCTGTGACAAGCACAACCCACATTATCATGTCTGTGGTTAGCCAGAGAAGTAGGTTGGGGGTAGAGGGGGTGAGCAGAGTGTATGTTTTGTCAGATGGTACCCTGCTGTTGCACAGTACATACCTTCTGGCATGGGATTTTGTAAAGCTGGGAGTATCCCACTGAGTTGTTTTTTTTGTTTGTTTCTCAGGAAAGGATGGCAGGAAAAAAAAATCTCATGTTCAGCTTCTTAAGGGGTGGAGAGATGGGATACAGAAGTACAGCTTGATACTAAACCAGGTTAAGGTGTCAGTGGTTTGAGTGAATGGTGGAGATTTGACCAGGACACCATAGAAAATAACAAACTCACCAAATGTCAACGTGCTCCAAAGAATTCACTCCAAGGCTAGCATTGCTGCAAAAGTGAGAAGTTTGTTAATGTGGCAATACAACAACAGACCACACAAACAGCTACCCTGCTACTTTGAACTCTGAGTTCTTTCTTGGGGCTTGAGGAAGAACTCAGAGGTTGAAGTGTTGGGGTAGTTGTTTGTGCGATCTGTTTTTGTATTGCCACATTTATAAATTCCTAACTTTTGCAGCACTACTAGCTTTGGGCTGCATTCTTTGGAGCGCCTTGACATTTGGCGAGTTTGTTACTCACACAGCAATGAAACCACCTAATATGATTATAGGTTTACTTTAAACGTCTCTTATTTCTGGATTTCTACTTTTTTTTGTTTTGTGAGCTCCCATGTGGGGTAACTGTATCAGACAGTATAGTATATATAGCAGTATAGCAATCCATATAGCATATAGCATATAGCATAACATATATAGTATATTGGAGGCAGTATAGTGCAGTGGTCTAAGGCTCTGAGCTGCAAATTTGGTGATATCCAGCAGACCAGACCTGGGTTTGAATCCCACAGCTTCCACTTGCATACTGTGTGACCCTGAGCAAGTCACTTAACCTCCTGTTGCTCCTGTAAAAAAGCTTTCAGCTTAGTGTGCTATACCTGGTTAAACAACCAAATAAAAAGACAACCAGTGCAAGGAGATGACTGTATGCAGGATAAGAGGTACAGCCTTTCTCTCTGCTGATTGACTGTGGGCGATCCATTGCCATAAAATGGTTATAAGAGTACCTGGAATATTTAGAAGTAAACAAACCTGATTGACTATGAATGATGTCATGAGTTATAATGTTAGTTATATGCTAATGACATGACAATTGTACATTTTCATTTGACACCTCTAGAAATACATTTTTAATGGTAAGGTTCCTTTTGATACTAAACTGTAAAACTGGACAGATTCTAGGGGTTCTTTTTTTAAATGGTTCTGCCTGTCCCCTGCAAGATACATTCTTTAAAAGTAAACTAACTTTCAAGACCAATCAGATATGACTGCCTCCACAGCCTATAGCCTGCCAAAACTAGTTTCTGAGCTGCTGGAACCTTTGCTGGTCTGGTATACAGGGCGGGAATATGAGGATTCAAATCCTCAGGACTCTGCATGCAGCAAGATTACTACACCAAAACAATCAATGACAAGAAGGCACTGTTGGCATACCAAGGCACCAGCATTCCAGTTCCCAGTCACTGAGTGCAGTAGGGCACTAACCACCTGAAAAAGCCCCACATGAAAAATGCATTGGCAGCCAATCCTGCTACAAGCAGCCTAATTCTGTGCTCCAGAAGAAATGCATTGTTTTGGCACCAATAAGGCAAGAACATTCTGTGCATAGCAAAAGACTGCTGTTTTCTGTGGTTCCCAGCAGAGAGTAAAATAATCCGCACCCAGTATCCCAAAGCAAAAGCCAGGAACTTGCAGCACTCATGCAGAAAACTGCAGATTTATTCAGTGCTCACTTGGTCAGTTAGAAATGCAATGCACATTGACTTGCAACAAAGCACCCCAGTGCTCCCCAATGCATTTTGCACCCAAAAGTGATGCTTTATCAAGGTTCTTGGGGCCACCATAATCCTCCTATCCTCCCACTTAATATAGAAAAATTAAACTGGTAATATATGTATGTATATATGTGTGTGTATATCTGTCTGTCTGTCTGTCTATCTTTCTGTCTATCCATCCATCCATCCATCCATCTGTAATAAGTAACCCACTACAGGGCATGCAGTTGTGCTCTAATATACACACACCTTAACTGGGAGATGTGCGGTCGTTTTGGAATAATGCACGGTCATGTAACATGTTTCATCCAATCAGGACACTGAATTTTCACTGATTTTCATATGTGTGTATATATATATATATATATATATGTGTATACACACACACACATATATACATATATATATATACACACACACACACACACATATATATATGTATATCTATATATATATATATATATACACACAAACACTCACATACATCATACATACATACACATCCACATACATATTATATGCAATACCTGTGAGTATATTAAAGGGAACATACCACTGATATTTGTCCTTCCCTGACATCTAGAGTGAGAATACTGAAATATCAAGGGCAAAAATATACTCACTGTAAGTTGCTGTTGGTTGGAGCTGGCAGCATGAACAGCACAACCCGAATGCAGCTGCTCACTTACCCGCTGACTCCCACCCTCAACGTTCATTTCCTCTGCGACCCAGATGAAGCACTTATCACTTTCTCCACCATTCCTTCAACATTAACAATTCAAATGTGAACTACAATTCTGTAGTTAAAGTCAGCTCCTCTACACTGCTGCTGATTTCCCCTACCTACCACAACAAATCTACAGCCTCTAACCTCCTTTCCCATGCCGAGATTTCTGGCATCTCTCTCCGACAGACACTGCACTGTACATCACTCCAAGACCCTAGGAACACTTTCCCATTTGACTTGCTGTCTCATGCCCCTTCTCTCCACAAACATGACTGCCTGCTTTACAGCAACAGACCAACACAACACCAAGACGCACTGATGCACACACTAGTGTTGCATGCATCAAAATGATAGTAAACCCACTCAGTCATCCTGAATAATGCTCGATCATCCTAAACACAAAAAATTTTTTTTTAAATGAATAAAGTCACACAACTAGGAAAGGGCATTGCATAAATTGAATATGCTATGGCCCTACCTGAAATAGTGCTGATCTTTTCCCCTTGTAAAGTATGACCTTTGACATGATGTCATAAGGTCAAATTGCACTCAGGAAAAATATCAGTTCTATTTCAGGTAGTGCTAGGTGAGAATGAAACCTTACAGATAAATTATTTATTTCATGGCCTGAAGACCTAAAATGATGATAAATCATTTATCATCACTCTAGGTGGATCACCACCATTTATCATTACTTCAGGTTGGCCACAAAGGAGCTCTTAACCAATTGGAAAGCAGCTTGAACAATACTTGATGGCATCACAATGACCTCTGCTGCACTCAAATCAGAGCAGTGAAATCAAACAGAAACAGTTTATTCTCCATTAAAAGAACTAATCAATTTAAAATACATTGTGTAAATGAGACACACAATGGCCTCACTCAGAATATGACATTTATCATCACGTGTGTGGGGGCAGGACTTCCATAATTCACTCGTGGCTCTGACACTCAAGAGTTATGTTCCTGTCCCCTCATTCATGAAGATGATAAATGGCGTATTCTGAGTCTGGCAGTTGAGTATCCTATCTATCTGTCTAGCTAGCTATCTACCTATCATTAATCTATCTATCTATCTTTCAATCTATCAATCTACCTACCTACCTATCATCTATCTATCTATCTATCTATCTATCTATCTATCTATCCAGCAACAGTATCTATATGTCTGTCTGTCTTTCTGTCTTGTCTATCTAGCTACAGACAGCTTTTATCTATCTATCCATCTATCCATCTATCTACCTATCTATCTATCTACCTACCTATTTACCTATCTATCTATCTATCATCAATTGACAGTATCTATCTGTCTATATCTGTCTATCTATCTATCTATCTATCTATCTATCTATCTATCTATCTATCTATCTATCTATCAAGTGACAGTATCTATCTATCTGTATATCTATCTATCTATCTATCTATCTATCTATCTATCTATCTATCATCAAGTGACAGTATCTGTCTGTCTATCTAATTTATCTATGATCTATCTATCTATCTATCTATCTATCTATCATCTATCTATCTATCATCAATTGACAGTATCTATCTGTCTATCTATATCTATCTGTCTGTCTGTCTATCTATCTATCTATCTATCTATCTATCTATCTATCAAGTGACAGTATCTATCTGTCTATCTATCTATCTATCTATCTATCTATCTATCTATCTATCTATCTATCTATCTATCTATCATCAAGTGACAGTATCTGTCTGTCTATCTATCTAATTTATCTATGATCTATCTATCTATCTATCTATCTATCTATGCTAGCATACATAGGGTGCTGCAGGCTCATAGACCCATAAGGCCCCTAAACTTACATATTGCTTGAGATGCCTGTGTTATTTAACAAGTATCTATCGAGCCTATTTTTAAATGTGTTCTTATTAGTACTGAACACTATATTTAAAGGTAATTTATTCCAGGGTTTCACTACCCTTTGTGAAAAGTAAAAAGCTCATTTTTTGTGTTACATTTTTGTTTCACCAATTGAAGTGGATGACCTCTAGTACTGACAAGTAATTGTTTATATTCCAAGCCACAATCAATCAATAAGTTGACATCATCAACTATATCCCAAACAAATAACAGGTCACGCCAAGGCGCCTTTGCTCTAAAGACATTACATTTCATTTATGTAATCTATGTTCATAGGATATATGTTTGTTAAAAAAGAAGGATTTTGTCATTCTTTTTTGTACCCTATTAATGTCTTTATGCAAAGAAGGGGACCAAAGTTGGGATTCATAATCCAAATCTTGACGTATCTATCTTGCTGTCTGTCTGTCTGTCTGTCTGTCTCTGTCTCTATCTATCTATCTATCTATCTATCTATCTATCTATCTATCTATTATATAATATAAATTTACTTATCTTACCACTTTTGCACCTTTTTGATTGTTTACTGATTTTGTACCTCCATGTTATCCCTCCCTAGGTCTCACCTGGAAACTAGCTTTTGTTTAGTGTGCCTCTCCTGGTTATATCTCTATATCTCTATATCTCTATCTCCCTGTCCCTGTCTCTGTCTCTGTCTCTGTCTCTGTCTCTGTCTCTGTCTCTGTCTCTATATCTATATCTATATCTATATCTATATCTATATCTATATCTATATATCTATATCTATATTGTAAGCACACAAAACCTCCTAGGTACCAGGATTTATACACTTAATCTCTGGATGTAGAAGAAACAGCACTGCAGCACTCTTGGGTATTTAAATCCCAGTTCTTCAGGGAAGTAGGACAAACACACCAGTGATGTAATAGTAGAACAACACTCAAACCCTCTGCCTCTAAGTGCAATCACATTAGCACACTAGGGAATGGTAGCACTTGGATTCAAAGCTTCAACCTCTGAATGGGATTTAATGAGCAGGCACACAGAGATTCAAGCTCCCAGCCATGCTGCCTACAGCAGCATCATTAACACCCCAATGTACCCCAACCCCAGCCTGCATTACTTCCCTCATGGGTCATGTCCATCATTTCTCATTCCCTTTCACTTAAAGAAATGTTTTGGTTTACAGCAAAAGCTTCACAGCATCAGCAAAATGCAGCAACACATCAAAATAACCCCAAAATATACATTTCAGGACCTTACTTTTTTTTTTTTTTTTATTACTGAAACCATTTTTGTTAGAACAGACTCTTTCCCTCATTAGACTTCATCTATTTGGGTTGCTTAGACCTGCTTAGAACTAATAATCCTCTGCTTCTGATATCACAGCCTCTTGCCATGGAGATAATTCTGACTCCACAAGTATAGGGTTACGATTTCAAAGCAGGAAAAATAGCAGGTACAAGGGGCAAAGACACAGGTTTCCTGGATTTTTTTTATTTTATTTTAGTTTTTGTTGACTGGGAAATTAGGGCTAGGCAAGTCTGCATATTTTCTGCCTTGTCTGGGGGGGCAGATGTAAACTGCCATACTGTGTTAAGTTAACCTGTTGGCAGTATTTTAGTGAATAAGGAGACATTTGACCAGGACACCAGAGAAATTCCCTATCTCTTTTTCGAAAAGTTCCATCCTATCTTTAAAGTCCACCTGAACAACCACCAGAACAGACAGACGGGACCTCAGTTTGACATCTCAGCCAAAAGACGACACTTCAGAAGTGCAGGTTCCCCATCATGCTGCACTACAGTGTCAGTATTCTAATTTTACCCCAAATTCCTTTTGTGGGACTAGAATCCACAACCTTCACATCTTCCAGCCTCAGAGGCAAGTATGGAAATTTCTTTAGTTATAAAGAATCTAACATCTTGAGATTCAGTTTTTTACTGGAATGTTTTGAGATTCGAATCCCACTGACACAAAATCTAAGTGTTCTGCAAGAAAGCAGAAAATCACTTTAAACCCTAACAGCGGACTAGGAAGAGCAACAGCTCTTGGATTTGGTGAATTTATGTTTTTAATCATGCTTAAAAAAAGCAGTGACCACTAAAAAATGTATAGAGTGTCATGTTCGATCTTTTTTTCATTTAAGTGAGGCCCCTCCAGGGACCTGTGGTGGCTTTGAGCTAGAAATGAGTACATGAGTAACCTAACCGTTTACTTAGAAATGTCACTTTTTATAAATGGATTCAGAATGAGGGATGGGGTTTGTTTGGGGCTGGTTCCTGCAGCTTTGTGAAAGAAGGCAGCAGTCAGTGCCAAGGGACTTACTGGTAGCCCTTGTCTCTGGGATATGAAGTAGCGATTGGAGAACCACAAAAAGTTCTCAGGTTCTAAGAGGTTCTGATAAGCCACAAAGGGCTAGATATTCAAAGCTTTGTCCCTGGGCTAAATTAGCACTGCCTGGCGAGCAAACTTAGCCCAGAGCACAAAGCAAGCTATATTCAAAAGGACTAGCATGGGGCAAACAGCTTCTGAATATAGCATGTTAATGATGCCGGGCAAATTGGGCTGGGAGTGCAGGGCAAACCTAGCCCTGGAATAAAACAGCTCAGAACATAGCAACCAGGAAGTGCAAACCACAACAGCAACACAGTGCACAGCGACGTGCAGGCAGCTAGAGGTGAATTATGTAGCCAATGTGTGTGCCAGCAAATGTGTGGACCTGGTACAGCTGCAGGCAGCAGCAGATGTGAAAGAACAGTGATCAAAACTGTATAATAGTCCCCGAACCATTAGTGCTGCGCTTGCTTTAGCATGGAGCTAAGCTGTTTGCCCAGTGCAAACACGTTTGCCCGGTGCTAAGAATTGCCATATTCAAAAGTGACATGCAAATGAGCCTACTTAGGCAGACTCTGGGCAAACAGCCTGATTAGCATCTCATCATGCCCTGATTTGCATGCTGTTTGCCCAGCGTTACTGCAGGGTCCCACAGAGCCACCTGTAGGTCATTCTGGAAGTACAGGGTCTGGCCAGGTCCAAACGCAGCTCCACCTGTAGGTCTGTCTGGCACTGCACATTGATAGCTGCAGGCTACATGTAAACAGTACAGCATAGCATAGCATATTATACCCCAGGGGACAACACAGCATAGGCACAGGTGGTGGTGGTGCAGCATGCAACTGTCACACTGTAGGGCATGCTACAGTGCACAGCAGACACTACAGTAGCAAGGAGGCCAGTAGTGTGAAGGACACAGCACTGCCTACGGTTTGTAGGGCGGTGATGCTGACTGCACTGTACACAGTGACAGGTCCAATTTGTAGGTGTTTACTGACAGTAGACATTACTGTTACACTGTTGCATGATACACAGATGCTGCATCTGTGGCATGCGATGCACACAGTGACATATACATGGCCAGCTGTGTGTGCTGTGGCATCTGTACAGTCGTGCTGTATGTGGCTGGGGGGGCACGTAGGATCCGACAGGCACACGGGCTGTGGGGTATTCCCACTACTGGCCCATGTGCACTATGTGCTGTGTCCCAGTCTTGTGGCCACACTTGGGCTATGGTGAGGTCTGGCCACCCATGCACCCTCCCCTCAATGGCCACCATGCCCACAGTGCTGCCTGTGTGTGCTGGCATCTGTTGGGCACTACAGATATATGGTCTGCAGGTGTGTGGTGTATGACCACACTACCATGATGTCCTCTGTGTGCCTGTTCATCCCTTACTGCCTGTGCATGGCTGGGACCTATGGCAGCTGTTGGCATCATGGTGGTGCTATCAGTGAGCAGCATGTGTCCTCCATGTCTGGCAGTTTCTAAGTGTCATACTCATATGTTAGGGTCCTGCAAGCCACGCTAATGCCACACTATCACCGTGCAAAGCAACAATGTCATGCAAAGCTGTTTGCCCAGGATTAAGACCAACTTTTCCTGGGCGGTAATTTGTACCATGCTATTGGTCGAGCTAAGTCACACTAAACACCTTAGCGCGGCACTAATCGCTGAATATCTCAATGTGCCTGTATTCATGTTCACTTTGCCTCTTGCATATACTTATGGTTTGCCTGGCGCTAATGCGGTTTGCCCATGCTAATTGGCCTTTTGAAATTTGCAGACCTGCGCTAATCCCGCGTTAAACCTGCGCAAATGTTTTTTGGCTGGCACAAAGCTTTGAATATCTGGCCCTAAAGGTTCTGAGTTTCTAAAAACATTTTGATAAACCACAAAAGATTCTGATTTTCTTAGAGGTTCTGATAAGCCACAAAAGATTCTAAGGTTCTAAAAATATTCTGATAAACCACAAAAGATTCTGAGGTTCTAAGAAGTTCTGATAAGTCACAAAAGGTTCTGAGGTTCTAAAAAGATTCTGATAAACCACAAATGATTCTGAGATTCTAAGAGGCTCTGATAAGCCATGAAAAGTTCTGATAAGTCATGAAAGGTTCTGAGGTTCTAAGATGTTCTGATAAGCCATAAAAGGTTCTGAGTACTGGAACCCACTCAGGAGGGAGCAATCTTAGACCTGGTACTCTCAAATGGGGATGGAGAAAGAATCTCAGATTTAGAAGTGGGTAGCCATCTGGAAACAAACGACCACCAAACAGTGTGGTTCACGATAAACACAGCCATACAATCAAGCCATACAAAAGCAAGAGTATTGGACTTTTGGAGGGCTGACTTTGGGAAAATGAGAGAGTGCCTCAGAAAAGCACTAGCAAACAGGCAAGAAGAAGGGGTAGAGGAACAATGGAGAGTAATCAAAACAGCCATTTCAGAGGCAACAAGCCTTTGTGTAAAGCAAATCAACAAAACACAACGAAGGGAAAAAACGCTATGGTTCTCAAAAGAGGTGGCAGGGAAGGTTAAGGAGAAAAGGATAGCATTCAGGAAATATAAGGAAACACAGAAGGAGAAGGATAGAGAACTTTATCAGTTAAAGCAGAAAGAGGCTGGGAAGGCAGTCAGAATAGCAAAGGCCCAAACCAAGGAAAGGATAGCCAACTCTGTTAGAAGGGATAAGACCTTTTATAGGTACATTAGGGAACGAAGAAAGACCAAAGGAGGGATACTGAGGCTTAATAAAGGGGAGGGAATGTGGGTAGAGGGTGACAATGAAAAAGCAGGGATACTGAACGAATATTTCTGCTCAGTATTCACAAAGGAAGAGGAGGGGGAGGTACCTAAACTAAACAAGAGAACACTCTGAAGATGAGGGTCGATACCAGTCCATTTACAGAAGAAAGGGTTTGAAAGAACTAATAAAATTGAAGGTGGACAAAGCAATGGGGCCTGATGGATTCACCAAGAATTCTAAAAGAACTAAGGGTAGAACTAATGACACGCTGACTACTCTCTTTAACAAATCATGGGAGGATGGGGTGGTACCTGAGGACTGGAGGAGGCGGATGTGATTCCTCTTCACAAAGTAGAGCAGGACAGAGGCAGGAAACTACAGACCAGTTAGTTTGACCTCAGTGGTAGGTAAAATGATGGAATCACTTCTGAAGGAAAGAATTGTTGAGTACCTAGAGGCCAGTGGGGCACAGGACCCAAGGCAGCATGGATTCACGATGGGAAGGTCGTGTCAGGCAGATCTAATAGATTCTTTTGACTGGGTGACCAAAGTAGTAGACTAGGGAGGGCTGTGGACATGGCTTACCTAGATTTTAGCAAGGCATTTGATACAGTCCCACACAAAAGATTAATACACAAGTTAGCCAGCATTGGAGTGGGTCCCAAGGTGGTAGCCTGGATAAAAAATTGGCTACAGACAACAGGGCCCTTAAAGGGTAGTAGTAAATGGAGTCACAGTGAAGAAAGGAGGGTTATAGCGGGGTACAGGAGTTCAAATACTGGGACCAGTCCTTTTCAATGTCTTTATAAGTGACATTGCAGAGGAACTGGAAGGAAAAGTATGTCTCTTTGCAGATGACACAAAAGATCTGCAACAGGGTTGATACACGGATGGAGTGGAAAGGATGAGAAGGGACTTGGCAAGGTTGGAGGAATGGTCAAATGTATGGCAGCTCAGATTCAATGCAAAAAGTGCAAGGTAATGCACCTGGGAAACAAAACCCAGGGAAGAGTACACAATGGGGGGTGAGATACTGACAACAGTAAAATGGAAAGGGACCTGGGGTTATGTCAGATGACCTAAAGGTGGGCAAACAATGTGAGAAGGCAGTAAGGAAGGCTGGGGGATATTGGGATGCATAGGAGAGGCATCAATAGTAGAAAACAGGTTGTTAACCCTCTGTACAGACAGTTGGTGAGACCCCATCTGAGTACTTGTGCAGTTCTGGAGACCCCATCTCCATAAAGACATAGACAGAGTGGAGGCTGTCCAGAGGAGGGCAACCAAATGGTGCAGGGTCTGCGCCAGAAGACATCTGAAAGAAAGACTAAAGGAGCTTAATATGTATACCCTTGAGGAAAGGAGGGAGAGGGACATGATAGAAACTTTCAAGTACCTCAAAGGGAATCAACAAAGTCAAGAGGGTAGCATCTTTCAGAAAAAAGAAGATGTGCAAGAACAAGGGCACAATTTGAAGAATAGAGGGGACGGCTCAGAGGTAATGTGAGGAAGTATTTTTCACAGAGAGGGTTGTGGATGCATGGAACAGCCTCCCTGAGGAGGATGTGGAGTCAAGAACAGTGGGGAAATTCAAGAATGCATCGGACAGACATAAGGCAGTCCTAGTGGGGGGTAGGAAGAAGTAAGCTGTTGGTTAATTAGGATCTGCAGCTTATCTGTTAGATAGGAAAATGGGCAGACTAGGTGGGCCAAGCGGTCCTTATCTGCCATCAAATTCTATGTTTCTATGTTTCTGAGGTTCTAAAAAGGTTTTGTTAAACCATTAAAGTTTCTGAGGTTCTAAGAGTTTCTGATAAGCTATAAAAGGGTCTGAGCTTCTAAGATGTTCTGATAAACCATAAAAGTTTCTGAGGTTCTAAAAGTGCTGATAAGCCATTGAAGGATCTTAGACAGTTAATAATCTGCACCTTTTCAGACCCTTCAGAACGTTTTAGTTTAGAGTACAAAAACTGTTTTAACCATCAGTGCCCACCAATAAACTCTTGAAAGTGAAGGGAAAGGAACTTAAAAACAGTGGAGTGGTACTTCAGTAAATATAACAAGTGTGTCATATAGCTTGTACACCGTACATAGTGTGACGGATAGCATCTGCTTGTTATTATACTGTATCATGTTTGTGATATAATGTTTATTTGAATGTCTGCTTGGGAGAAATGGCAGTCAGCAGGCTCATCTGGAAGACTAGCGTTTAAAGAGGCCTCACCTTTTGACCCTAAAGCAGTTGCTTACTATAGCTAAATAGCTAGTTTCCTTTTCTGTGCTGACACACAGTTGCAAGACTTCCTCAGACTATAAGAACACCAGGTTATCACACATTGTAACATGGCAAAAATAATAGTACTGCAAACAAGCAACACAATTGGTTGGACTGCGTCTGGTGGTACAAGAGCAACACGGCATTACTCCACTACTAATGCCATGTTGGTAGTGAAGTACCTGAACGATCCATGCAACTTCAAAAGCAGTGTCCATAAAACGGCACCAAACAAAATGCAGATGGAGAGTAGCACTGCAGAAGACAAAGTAGTTCCGGACCACAGTGGGAGTCCAAACGTCTGTCAGGGCAAATGTGTAATGCATTGAACTATCTGGGCAAGTGCAGTTGTTCACGGTGCACAGAATCGTGCATTTAAATTATCATGGGGCAGAAAGCACGGTGGAGTAAAAGAAGTAGATGCATGCAGCTATCCACGAAGTTCACAGGAAAACAAGACGTTCAGAAAAGCGGCACAACAAAGTGACATACCTCAAACTCAGAACACCTCAACACAAGGTCAGACACTATGCAAATTATGACCAGAGTTCAGTTCCGAAACACAGAATACAGCATACCGGAGTACTCCTCAGCAGGCTATGAAAATAGTAGCCATGCAGAATGAGGAAGTGTAGTACATTCTTGGTTAAGTAACTGTTTGTCTTGCTGTATGTGAAATGTACTTTCAGCACCATCTGTATAGAAAAAAGCGTGTGTAAGAGTCTACGAAAATGCAGTAAAGATGTGTAAAAAAAAGTCTCTATAGCATTTGTTACATACTGAAATCTATAGTCGTAATATATTAACCTAACAGAAACTCATGTTACAAGTGCATTAAGCCACTCTGAAGGTGCCATCTAATGGGAAATTAATACATGGTTGGCCCATTGTAGGCACTCGGCCTTTGGCCTTATGCCATAACGATCCCAACCACGCATTAATTCCCCATTAGATGCCACCTTCATCATGGCTTAATGCTTACTTGTAAACCATTCATTTACTTTGAGGTCAAGGAAACAGGCTGAATTTTACATCAGGAGGGAAGCCAGGTTTGTTGAATGCCAGTGACAATTCACACCTGTAAGAGAAATGTTTGTCAGGATCAAAGGGAATGCTCTGAGGAGGAACGAGACTGTATAAATTAATATTGCTATCTTTGCAGATTTCCAGCAAACAGTAGAATGACACCCTTTTGGATATTCTTGGTTAGGTTACAAATTAATTACAGGACTAACAGTGACCTCATGAGCTGTGACCTCACAGGATAGGAGGGACATTCTGGCTTATTATCAATCTGGCTGGAAGGAGTTTTGGTTCTTCTATCTCTGGACTCCTAAGAGAACACACACACGATGCACTGGACTAAAAGGCACTTCTGTCAAAATAGGTAACACCAAATTGAAACTGAGGTAGAACTAGAAATTCAGTTACAGGCGTTTGTTTTGTACTTCCATTTCTTTTGGACTGTAAACACTTATGTATATATGTTTTGTAATTATTTACAATTTTTCTTAATTTTAGTAAACATTTTGATTTCTTTAATTCTGCCTGAGTCTATTCTCATTTTTGCATCTGAATACTGAGACAGTGTTGATATAGCTGACAGAACTGTTAAGGGCTTAAAGTGTGTTACTATCTTGCTAAGGCAAGAAAATACTTGAGTCTCAACTGAGTCCAAGAAGGGGAGAATTGTGAACCAGGCTGGGTGCCCGCTGGGTTAAGTATTGTACTGCATTTCCCTAAAGAGGGTGTGATATTTGATGATGTTAACTTGGCGTGCTAGAGGAAAAGGGCTCATATTTTACCTCAAGACTCGAGACCAGTAGGTGTTTGGACCCAAAACAGACAGGAGGGTTACCCTGTTTGTCTCCTGTTCACATATTGCACTTTGAGGTTTGGCAATGTGGGAGCACAGGGCCTGCAGAGTGTGTTTGTGACACATAGCACCAGCGTATGACCACTAAATACAGACTCAGACTGCTGGGTCCCTATTCCACCACCAATCTTTTTTAATAGGTCTATTCACCACAGCCAGCTTTGATTCTAATTGAAGACCTGCTGGCAAGTACATTAAGCTCCAAGCATCAGTGTTTTATATATTATCAGAACCCCCCAAAAAATCCTGTTAAGGTTCCTTTACTGAAAATGGCACGGGTTCTAGAGGGTTTTGAACTTATCCGAGCCAGTTCTCCCATCCTTATAATGGTTGTGGTTTCGAGTTGGGCAGTGGCACATCGGGCTTGTACTTATTGCTAACATTACAGTGTAAGTACTGTACTAGAGGGGTAGGACCCTGTTGGAGGTGTTGTGCTTTGGATGAGATAATAAAGCGACATTCTTTCTACCCATCTCTGGGGATTGCCCAGGTAGAAGATAGTTCCACCAAGGCACTTTTTGCAAGACAGAGAACAGGTAGACCAGAGGCACTGAGACAGCATGGTGCCACACTAAGAAATAACAGGCAGAAAAGGGAGCAATACGCATTCATTGGCAACCAGGCGAGCAATACATCAATGGCCGGTGTATTACAAATCAAACTTCTTTATTCCAAAGAGGTGCTCAGGTGTGCAAAAGCAATACAGGTGTAGCGGTGAACTCCTCTGCCACTAGCTGCACCTATGTTATATTACACATAACAAAATGTTAGGTTTACAATACATCGCACTGATATTTGCTTACCTGGTTCCCAGAGAGTGCAGGCTCCTTCGTTTTGCCTGACTTCTTGCAAGAGTAGTAGGACTATTGCCAGTGTCCTGGCCCACACAGAAACACACTCAGCTGGATGCAGAGACACAAAGACAGAAACACACACACACACACACACACATACATGCAAACAGAGAGATGCCCACACACAGACACATTCACATGTATGCAGACAAACACACACACATTCAAATGCATACAGGCAGAAGCAGACATACACACACACACACACATCAATACTGACACACACACACACACATGCACATGCATGCATGCATGCAAATAGAGAGATGCACAGATACATTCACATGTGTACACACACACACACACACACACACACTGATACTCACCCATTCTGGTACACACACACACACACACATATATATGCATTCAAATAAAAAGATGCACAAATACACACTGACACATTCACATGCATGCAGACACACACACACATATACTGATACCCACTCACCTATTGTGATACATACACACACACACATATGCATGCAAATAGAGAGATGCACAAATACACACACACACACACACACACACACATACACACACACATGCACACAGCCAACTTAACCATAGTTGTTTGTATCAGCTAACTAAATGGCTTTCTCTACATTTGAGAATAAAACACTACAATTGTCGGCTGAGTAAAAAGGCACAGTTAGGAATGCCACCTACCAGTATTACAGATGTGTTTCTATCTGCTGTTAATCAATATAATACAAGAAAGATGGCTATATGTAATATGGTGAAATCCTTCCGTAGGACTACTCTTGGTAAACATTCCTTCTGACTGTCCTTAGGACAGTTGAATATTAAAATGGTTTACCAGGTGATATCTTCTATTTTATTTATTTATTTAAAATTTTGGTGACCGGGTAGGCCCACTGAGCCTCGAAGGTCCCTTTTTCAGGGGCGACCCAGGATAACAATACATATTTTCATACAGAGAAAGACTTGGGTTACAGAGTAGTTCCAGGTGTGTGAGCAGGTTGCAGCCATGGTTATCATCATGCATCAGTCCTTACAAATAGAATTAATAAAAGGTGCAGAAGAAATGTGGTAAGCTCATTGTTTACTACTGGCATTGTTCAGTGGAAAGTTGGCAGTGGTACTACATCTAGAGGGAAGCACCGTGGAACCTAATAAGGTGCTTGGAGGATCTGGATATTAGGAGGATAGAAGCAAGGTGGGTGGTCATGAGCCATATCAATGACAAATGCTAGTGTCAGTGCTAGTATTTGACTAGATTTACTCTATTTAAGGATAGATTTGAGGACTACTTCATGAACTTGAAGAGCAGCTCTGCAATTCAGCATGCACGTTCATAAACATGATTTTTCAGCTACTACAGTTTATTAGAGAATACGTCTCTTTCCTCATTTTAATTGTTCCTTTCCTGGGTTTGCAATGTGTCTCCGCAGTCTGTATAGAAAGCATTTGCCTCTCCTCTGTTACTCTCACCATGCCTTTGTTTATGATATCATAGTGCTCAACATGTCAACAGACTGTGATGACACAAACAGCAGTTGTGAGGTCAGCAGTGGAGAGTCAGATACATTTTGAAAGACTGGTAAATAAGTACTGCATTCTTTGCAAATAAGCAATAAAGCATGATGGGGGGGCGTTATGGTGGCATAATGGCCCACCTTGGGTGGATTGAAGCATGAGGCAAAGCCGAGTGCTTCCACCACCCAAGAAGGGCCATTATCCCACCATAACAACCCCCCAGAGTGCCTTATTGCAATTATGAAATGGGTCCCGATACTATTAATAAATAAAAAAATTAAAATAAAACATCCTTCTCTGTTTTTTACATCACAAAATGATAAAATTTAAACAAGTAGTGGAAAACCGGGAAAGCAGTGCCTGCTTGCTCGTTGTCCCCGAGTGTCACTCACTGCTGGTGACTTCCTACTTCAGTACTTCCGGGTCCCGGTCCTACGGTCTAGTCTGTGTCACTACTGTTGGAGAAACAAAAAAGTAACATTCCTAACTGGCACCAAGCATTTTACTCTATTTTTTTATGTTTCTATTACTTGGGACACATGGTAATTGGTGGCCGTTGTTGGTGTTATGTGCGCGAGACACAGATTCAGCCATGTAATGTAAGTAGTGAAAAGCAGACTTAAAAAAAATGAGAGAAACCTGTTTAAAGAATGTGACACCGGGGACACAGGAGCTGTGTATACAGGGCAGATCTGTTCAGAGTGGGAACGGAGGAGATGACAGTTCCTGCTAAGACCTAGGTGTTGTGTGAGGGCAAGCTGTGGGCAGTTGAGCATAGGGCTTCTTCTAAGATGCAGAGTCTGTTCTTCCAGGAACTACTTTCACCCGGGCTGTTGTGCAGGGATATCGGCCCTGCTGAAAGTAGCTCTCAACCAATCAGGAGCCAAGATTCAACAGACCCGTTTCATAATATTTATTAAATTAACAACAGAAAAAGTGAAACAAACAAACAAACTAAAAAACACTGAAGTTCAAACATAACTGGTATAAATGTAATGGTTTTAAGCTTTTACTATAGTAGAGAGTGGCTCTTTAATAAATGTAATTGTAGATAGTATTTTTATGTTGGCGCGCTTGTGCAGCCAACATCTTGTGGTAGTGCAGATTTGGAGGCGCGGTCACTGTTGGGCGAATGCAGGGCACGCACCAGTAGGTGTGTCCTGCATTCCCCAATCAGCCAGCAGCAGGGGCCGACACCCTGCCTAGCTAATGAGGTGAAGACATCACAGAAATGGTCCACTGCAATGAGAGCAAAGCTTTCATGCAGCATGACCACAACACACCTTCCCCTACGTGCAGGCAACATGGCGGCAGTGACTGCCACTGTTGCCTGTCAACCCTCCCTTTATTGTGTGCTGATGGGGGTGCTCAATCCCTGTCGGCATAATGTAACCCCCCCCTTTTTGATCGCCGAGGGGGTGCCCAATCCCCCTCAGCACCATGCACCCCACCAACAGTTTTTCTTTGCTGACTGGGGTCCAGTCCCCATCGGCATGTATCCCTCCCTCCCCTTGAATTTTGCCGATGGGGGAGCCCACTCCCCGTCAGCATAATGTGTTTCCCTGCCCCGGCGTTCTGCTTTTTTTTGCTTGCTGAGGGGGTGCCCAATCCCCCTCGGCTCCTGCGTCACCCCTTTCCTTGTTTGCCGACAGGGGTGCCCAATCCCCCATTGGCTAAAGCACCCACACACCCACACACACTCAGGTGGCATGCTGGGAGCCCACCCCAGCATACCAAAGCACCTATGAAAACGAAAACAGTCCCCCGATGTCTTTTATTTTTTATTTTTAACCTATAAAGTAAAATGTCCATAATGAGTCTTCCAACCCGCCCTCCCACAACCGCACCCACTCACTCACGCACCCTGCCTCCCCTCCCCACCCTCACCCTATACTTACCTCTGGAATCTGGCGTGACTATCTTTGGTGGACTAGGAACATGTCTGCACTCTTCAAAGCCAACCATGAACTGAGGAAATGCCGGTAAGCTGTATACTGGAATAAACAGGGATTTTTCAACTTTAATGCATATCTCAGGCATTTTTTGAGAATTTTTACACCAAATTTTCAACATGGGGTTTTTGGGACCTCTCCTCATGAATTCTTGCACTGTCTTATCATTAATCGGTCCCGAAAGGTGATTTCGCAGTCACTGCACAGAATCACCTTTCAGGACTGATTAATGAGATGACAGTGCCACTGTTCATGAGGTGGGCTCTCAAAAAGCCTATGTTGCAAATTTGGTGGACAATATCCCCAAAATGGCTGTTTTACGAGCATGTGTTGCGCAGCTGCTATGCAGGCTCGTAACTTCGCAAATTCACAATATTTTCATGCCAGATTTTCAACATTGTCATTTTTGTACACCTCCTTGTGAACAGTACAGCTGTGATTTTTCACATCCTGGCCGAAATGCATTTCCGCACTTTCGGCGCACAATAGTGCAGTCGCTGTGGGAAATCAGTGTTCAGGCCACATTATGAAAATGACAGTAACACTGTTCATGAACAGAGGTCCTAAAATGCCTATGTTGAAAATTTGGTGGCGATACTCCATAAAATGACTGTGTTACTGGCGTGCGTTGGCAGATTGTACACACGCCAGTAACGCTGTGCATTTGTAATATTTTCACTCTGGATTTTCACCATTGGCATTTTCCACACCTCTTGATGAACAGTACAGCTGTCATTTCATATATCCTGCCCAAAATGTGTTTTCGCACGTCCGGTGTAGAATAGCGCGGTTGCTGTGCGAAATCACTTTTTGGGACAGTTTCAGGAAATAATAGTGACACTGTGCATGAGCAGAGGTGCTAAAATGCCTATGTTGAAAATTTGGTGCTCAACGTCCATAAAATGATTGTGTTACAAGCGTGCGTTGTGCATTTCCCACACACCCTTGTAACTTTGCAAATTTGGTATATTTACATGCCACATTTTCAGCCCTGGCATTTTTTTACACCTCCTTATGAACTGTACAGCTGTCATTTTTCACATCCTGCCCAAAATGTTTTCCTGCACTGCACTACCAGAGCCAATGCCAGCGTGACAACATTCGGCATTGACAAATGCTTGTTCTTGTATGCTATCTATTTTATTGGGTTTTATATTTGTATATTGACATGGTAATTAGGAGCAAAAGGGAGGCATGGGATGGGGAGAGTTCTGAAAGGGTAGAGTAAAAGTATGTAAGAACATTGGGAAAGACTCTCACTTATGTTTTTTATGTTGGCTTGCGCCTGTGCACAAGCCAACATCTTGTGGTAGTAGCAGATTTCAGAGGTGCATCAGTGTGGGCGAATGCAGGGCATGCTTTAGTAGGTGCGTCCCTCATTCCCCAATGAGCCAGCATGCGGGTGCTCACACAAGAAATAAGTAAAGTGGTCAAAACTTGTAAAGAAAGTGCTGCTGCAATGAGAGACAAGCTCGTCATGCAGCAGCACAATAACACGCCTCCCGACTTGCCTTTTCTGGTGCAGTATTTCAATAAATATGACGGCAATGGCTGCTGCTGCGGTCTGCTGCACAATGCCTACAAAGCCGACTTCAGGGGTGCCCAGTCCCCCTGTTGGCATGCTAAGTAACTCCCTCCCAAGATTGTGTGGCACACTAGGAGCTCACCACAGTGTGCCTCCCCATAATCAAAGCTGACCGTCATCAGCATGTTCCAGCCCCAACCCCCATTCTGTGCCACACTGGGAGCCCATCCGAGTGTGGCCAACATCACCCCTCCCAAAGTCATGGAGCGCACAAATCATGGAGCTCACCCCAGTGTGCACAACAGTTTTTCATACACCTGTAAAAAAAGAAAACTGTCCGTGGTGTTCGGTTTGTTTTTTTTTAATTACCTGAAAGAAAAAGAATGGTCCCTCACCAAGAAATGCCGGTAAGCTGTATAATGGCATAAATGTTTTTCTTTTTAACTTAGGTGGATATTTCAGCCATTTTTTGGAGTTTTGCCTCCAAATTTTCAACATGGGGTACTTGGGGCCCCACCTCATGAACACATGCACTGTCATCTCGTTACTCGGCCCGGAAAGGTCATTTCATAGTCACTGTGTGAAATCACCTTTCAGGATCGATTAATGAAACGACAATGCCACTGTTGATGAGTTGGGGTCCCAAAAACCCTATCTTGCAAATATGGAGGAAACATTCCAAAAAATTACTGTGTTGCAAGCGTGCGTTGCACAGTTTCAATGCACGCTCGTAACTTTGACAATTTTTAATATTTTATCTCCAGATTTCAACATTGCCCTTTTCTCACTCTGCTTATGAACAGTATAGCTGTCATTTTTCACATCCTGCCTCACATGTGTTTTCGTGCATGTGGTGCACAATAGAAACATAGAATTTGATGACAGATAAGGACCTCGTGGCCCTCCTAGTCTGTCCATTTACCTATCTGATGGATAAGCTGCAGATTCTAGTTAATCAACAGCTTACTTCCTCCTACCCCCCCACTAGAATTGCCTTATGCCTGTCCCATGCATTCTTGAATTCTCCCACTGTTCCTGACTCCACAACCTCCTCAGGAAGGCTGTTCCATGCATCCACAACCCTCTCTGTGAAAAAATACTTTCTAACATTACCTCTGAGCTGTCCCCCCTCTATCTTCAAATTGTGCCCCCTTGTTCTTGCACATCTCCTCTTCTGAAAGATACTAACTTCTTGTACCTTGTTAATTCCCTTGAGATACTTGAAAGTTTCTAACATGTCCCCTCTCTCCCTCCTTTCCTCAAGAGTATACATATTAAGTTGCTTTAGTCTCTCCTCGTATGTCTTCTGGCGCAGACCATGCACCATTTTGGTTGCCCTCCTCTGAACAGCCTCCACTCTGTCTATGTCTTTGCGGATATGGGGTCTCCAGTATTGCACACAGTACTCCAGATGGGGTCTCACTAACTGTCTGTACAGAGAGATAACAACTTCCTGTTTTCTACTGTTGACGCCTCTCCCTATGCATCCCAGTATCCCCCCAGACCTCCTTACTGCCTTCACTCATTGCTTGCCCACCTTTAGGTCATCTGCTATATATATATATATGTATATATATATATATATATACATATATATATATATATATATATATATATATATATATGTGTGTGTGTACAATGGTGCGGTCGCTGTGTGAAATCAATGTTCAGGACATATTAAAAAAATCACAGTGACACTGTTCATGAGTGGAGGTCCTAAAATGCCTATGTTGAAAATCTGGTAAAAGAAATACCCAAAATAATTGCGTTATGGGTGTGCATTGCACAGTTTCTATACATGTTCATGACATCACCAATTTTTCACATTTTCACTCCAGATTTTCACCATTGTCATTTTTATACACCTCCTTATGAACAGTACAGCTGTCATTTTTCACATCCTGCCCTAAATGTGTTTTCGCACGTGTCACACAATGGCACAGTCACTGTGGGAAATCAATGTTCGGGTCAGATTAACAAAATCACAGTGACACTGTTCATGACCAGAGTTCCCAAAATGCCTATGTTGAAAATTTGGTTAAACAAATCCCCCAAATAATTGCGTTACGGACATGCATTGCGCAGTTTCTACACACGCTCGTGATGTCACCAATTTTTCATATTTTCACTCCAGATTTTAAACAATGCCATTTTTTTACACCGCCTCATGAACAGTGCAGCTGTCATTTTTCACATCCTGCCTGAAATGTGTTTTCACACCTGTGGTGCCAAAATTCACAGTTGCTGTACAAAATCATCTTTCGGCAAACAAACTCATAGTGCCACTGTTCATGAGGTCAGGTCACAAACGGCCCATGTTGAAAATTTGGAGTGGAAATGGCAACAAATGCCCTGGGCATTAGGGTTTCCAACCGTAATGCCCCATCCTGTACAGACTGACAGGCATCAGGGGTGTGACTTGCCATTGTCGGCTGTAATGCTCACGCCATTCCACCCCCCACCCTGCAGTCAGTGACAGGGGTCGAGGTGTGCCTTGGACTCTCCATCCCCAATGTTTACCCCATTCTCCTACACTGCACCCATGTCAATATATTTCCTTATGGAATGGGGTGAGCGTAAAGCCCGAAGACCCAAAGGCACATCGCGGCACTTGTCGGTCTCTGCGGGGTAGGGTGAGGTAAAATGGCATGAGCGTTATGGCCAACAACCCAAAGGCACACCCCAATGCCTATCACTCTCTGTATGGTGGGGTTGGGGTTGGTGTCAGTTCTCTACTTCACTGCCAATGCTATTGTACATCTCTCTACCTCCTGCACTATCAATGCCAGTGTCAGCAAGCCAACATTTGGCACTGACACATGCTTGTTATATCTATGTGTTTCTCAGCCTGCTGTTGCAGTTCCACAATGAAGCCTTATTTTTTAGCCAAGTTTTGATGTCTACTTTTTCACTTGACCGCTGCCGATCGCCAGTTGTTCCAGAGCTCAGTATGCATCAATAATCAGGTACCTGGTGAGCAGCCAGAATCAATCTGTGCTCCCAGGGTAGGCCCACAGCCTGGAGCATTGCAGAACCTTCTCTACCATGGAGTCAGAGGGCTATTCATGTGGAAAAGATGAACATCCCACCTAACGAGGGACAGTCAGGATGACATAAATAAATCCCATTCATTCTGCAGTATGAGACAGCAGCCCCTACGCCTGGAATAGAAAGGACTCTGGATAGTAAAAAGAGGGAAATCTCACCTAGTGAGGGACAGTTAAGGTGTATAAGTGTCCTATTGTGCAATGTAAGACAGCACACTCTCCATGCAGGATGTCAGTGTCAGCTTTGGGTGGTACAATGAGGAACACCCCAGCTAATGTGGCACATTTGAGAGGTATGACTCCCATCATGGAATATGTGACAACACCTTGTCTGTGCCGGACAAAACAGATCATGGGTGATAAGTAGATTGATAGCCCACCTAATGAGAGGCAGTTGAGGAGCATGAATTCCTTTGTGCAGTTTGGGGAAATATCTTCAGAGTCCTCTGAGCCTATTTAACAGAATATCGTGTATCTGTGTACTATACTGTGGCTTTAGGACAGTAGAAGGCACAAGCCCATGCTAACTGTTCCCACTGCTCAGTGGTTGTAGCTGTGTCTCTGTGTCATCTCAGTGGTATGTTCCACACACCAGGCAAAGACACATTTGTTTGTCAAATTGGAGAACAGGTCTTGGATTTTGTCTTTTTCTTTGAAACCAATAAAGACCAATTTATATCACAGAAACATAGAATTTGTTGGCAGAAAAGGACTGATAGACCCATCTGTTCTGCCCTATTTCCCTGCCTATTTCTACTCCTATTCAGTCTTAGGTGCTCCTTCCTCCTCCCTGTACTATCAAGTACAGAATGCAGGCTGCCCCCCTCCCCATATCTTCCCTCATATACTGTTTTCTTGTACTTATTTATGAAACCAACAGCTGCTTTCCAGCAGGGGGTATGGCAGAAGGTGTGGAATACAGAACCTAGCATGCTTATATAATCACATCTCATTACACAATAAAACACTGCACTAGTTACATTAATGGGATGCTGTCAAGTGTTAACCCCTGATGGTAGGATTTTGACCCCCCTTTTAATCACAACAGGAGGCAGACAGTGCCCCAAACAGGACAGAAAAGACGTGCTTAAAAGACACTGAATTTAGGAGAGGTGGAGCATTCCTGGTTCAGAGCAGACCCGTATAAGGTTCTAAAAGATTCTTTTTTCCAAGCCTCTTTTCAAATGTAGTAATTTAAAAACATGCACATATTAATCATGTACTGATCACATGCTCTCTGCTCGTTTGCTTTTTTAAAGCTCTAACCCTTTGTTTTGTTACTAAAGAGATGTTTTGTTCTGAATGTTATAACTGGCTAGGCAAGGGTGGCCTGTAAATGGAGATGGCTTCTATTAATTATATGAATTACTAAGCCATTGACAATTTTACTCCAGTCCATATATACACCTCCTCCTTACCCACTTCATTCCCCCCTTTTTTGGTTCTTCCCCCCTGAGAAGCATGATGTTCAATGATGCCATGATGTACATTGCACGCTCCCTCACACCACACATCGGCATCAGCCATGCCTTCCCCCCATGCCTTCTAGGCAGTCCTGGGTACATTTTCCTTAGTTTCCACTAAGGGCCAGGCAATCACCAAACTCTGCAAGCCATTAAACCCCGCCCCCACCCAGAGAAAGAAAGTAGCCCAGAGACTCCATCCTCCTCCCTCTGGTTGGCCCTCCGGTGTCCCGAATTCACTTCTGAACCTGGGTAATTAACGGCCTAAGTGGTAGCGCTACCACTGTGCTGGGGGGGGGGGAGGGAGGTGGCATCTCCAGTCAGATTTTTGAAGAATACTTTGTCCCCTGGCACAGTGTCAGAAGTCAGAATGTTCTCACATATAAAAAATATCTGGGGAAGGGGGACATGACTAGTGTGGGAAAAGGGTGTCCATAGCACTAGCCAACCCTGGATCCCAGGAAGGGCTGGAGTTTTTTTTTTTATTTGCCCAATGGTAGAAGTGAGCCCAAGTAACCAAAACATTTGAAGGGGCTGAATTGAAGGCAAAAGCATAGAATTTCGGCACATTCATCAAATACCAATTTTAAGCTTGCTTATCCTTAGTGCAATTGAGCTAAGCATTTAGGAGGCAGTATAATGCAGTGGTTAAGGGCACTGAGCTGCAAACCTGGAGACCTAGGTTTGAATCCCACAGCCCTCACTTGCATAATGTATTACTCTGAGCGAGTCACTTAACTTCTTTGTGCTCCCAGGTCGCACCTAGAAACATGCTTCAGCTTAGTGTGCCTTTCCTGGTTAAACAATTACCCCTTTCCTCATTGGGGGAGGGGTGGACAAGCTGCAATTGCACTGCAAGAACCTAACCTCTAGGGTTGCTGCGGTGTGAAATGAGGCCTACCTGATTGCAATAAGCTGTTCTCTGCTCCTCTGCCCAAACCACTACACGGTTGGGGGATGCATTTCTAAATGAGCAGTGTAAGCAGCTATGTGGACAGGTTGCACCACTCACTCCAGTGCACAGTGGATGGTACCAACATCCTCCACCCCATCCACAGACTCATGGCCCTTCTCAAGCATGCCTTGCTTCCATACTGAGGGTCCGTGTAAACAAGGAGCAGGACTGGCGAGGGGGGTCAGGCAGCATAGGAGCTGCCTAAGAATGAAAATGGAGCAAATACATCTTAAGTACTTGTCTCAGCCCTTGCATCTGGGGAAGAAGAGGCCCCTCTTTTAATTCCAGGTGCTCGACAGCTTAACTCAATCCTAGCTTGCTTTACCCAAAGCATTTGCATTGGAGGGAGACATTTCTCATGCTCTTCAAAGACAAATTGGGATATGTGCAGACCAAGGTAGCCATCAACTTGATTTAACCAACACATCTACATGCTGTGGGCTGAATTTGAGGTACTTGGGTACAGTGGTCGGCTTTGCATTTAAAGATGTATTCAGCTGCACGTGACTTCAATCCCTGGTGTATCTGGGTTCTTTTTGACTATTGGGAGGTGCCTGGGTTCCAGTTTCACTATCCCAGCCCTTAAAGTCAGCTTCAATTTTCTGTTCTCCAAGACAGCATCTCTATCGACTCAGACAGGGCCAAGAATTACTGCCCTGTCTCCAGTCTCCTTTTATTGGCATTTTCCTACTTTGTTTTTTTATTATTGACTGTTTATCCCCCCTTGATGCCACTGCCTCCACCCCCCCCAGGGTCCTCAAAGTGCCTGTCTCTGCCTATCCCTGGTCCCCTTCAATGACCTACCTCCGTGTGTCACTGGTCTCAGACCTCTCTGGCAAGGAAGAAGGGGTGGCCCCATCTCCTGACTGCACATATTCTTCATCAGGCAGTTGCAGAGGGTTCCTGGATCAATCTGTGTTAGGTCCACAGGGGCCATTGGAAGTGTCAGCAGTGGGGCTTTTCTATAACGTTTGTCCAGTCTCCAGGGATGCAGGCACACACAGGAGGTCCAAGAAGCATGTGTACACTATTGCATGCTGTTGCTCTGGACCCCAGCCTGTGTCTCTCCTTCCCACAGTGCCACTGACTGCACTGTCACCTGCGGTCACTCAGGTGGCAGTACTGCAGCGAGGACAGTGAGTCACCTGCCCCAAAGGATGAGAGCATCCCCTGGGACATTCAATCCTCTTCCCCCTCTTGCCAGTCCCCAATGACCCAAGCTTGTTCCTGAACTCAGGTTGCTGGCATTACGAGTGGTAATGCTACCGCGGCACTGGTGAGCCAGAACTCAGGCTGCCAGCATTGTGAGCTGTAATGCTACCATGGCACTGACAGGCCAGAACTTGGGTTGCCGGCATTGTGAGCTGTAATGCTACTGTGGTACTGACTGGCCAGAACTCGGGTTGCTGGCATTGTGAGCGGTAATGCTACTGCGGTACTGACTGGCCAGAACTCAGGTTGCCGACATTGTGAGCGGTAATGCTACTGTGGTACTGACTGGCCAGAACTTGGGTTGCTAGCATTGTGAGCGGTAATGCTACTGCGGTACTGACTGGCCAGAACTCAGGTTGCCGACATTGTGAGCGGTAATGCTACTGTGGTACTGACTGGCCAGAACTCGAGTTGCCGGCATTGTAAGCTGTAATGCTATTGCGGCACTGATGGGCCTGAACTCGGGTTGCCAGCATTGCGAGCGGTAATGCAAATGTGCCACTGATGGGCCAGTGACATTGTCCTACATTGTTGTTATCTGTATTTGAATCTGGGACACTGTCGACATCCTCATGTATGTATTTGGTGTTTTGTTCTAAATTATTTAATTATAAATCTGCTGTAACCTTATAGGTCATTCTTGAAAATAGGCATTTGATTGTCTAGTGCACCCACCTGGTAAATAAAAACTAAATAAATTAAATACTTTCTTTGGAAAAATGGCACCAGTAAATGCAGCCTCAAAACATCTTAGTAGAGCTGACATTTTTTGAGAAGGTGGTTCAGGATCACTTAGAGCCGTGGGGAAGCTTTGTTCAGGGTCACAAAGACTGTATTGGTGGCAAAGGACAAGGGCTCCACTCTCCTGTCTTCACAGCAGAACACTATCCAATTAACTGCAGTTCTGCGTCATGGGGTCGAATGAAATGGTCTTAGACTTGTTGAATTCATATCCACAAGACACATCACAGGCAACTGGATGGGGAGCTGTTCCTTTTTTTCTCTTACCTAATTAATATTTTATTGGAATTTCAGCAACAAAGATCATGACAGCACAGTTATACTCGTGTCCATAACAATCAACAGTTAAACACAAACATCAATAGATAACAAGGTAACTTGAGGATTTTGCAGTCGTAAGGGCGGGATGAAGAAAGAAAAATAGAAGAAAAAATAGTAATAATAAATACAAAAAGAGATATGGCATACATTCAAGTTGGAGTTTTACAATATGTAGAGTTTAGATAAGGATCCCAGATATCAAATAACTTGTCTAACCTGTCTATACTGACGTGAGCCAACCTTTCATTACTAGCTCTTGTAGAATAGCTTGCAACCATTCTGAAAAGGTTGGTGGGTTTGTGAGTTCCCAATGTCTAATAATTACATTTTTGGCAGTGATAAAAGCTATATATAGCCAGGATTTCTGGCAGATGACAAGATTTTTGGTATGTCAGAGAATATACCCCAAATTGACCCTTGCTGAGCACTCAGTATTTCAGGTAGTAATCTCACCAGTCCTAATTAGATCAGTGGCTCAGTAGGTAGCACACTCGCCTCTGAGGCCAGGAGATCAGAGGGCTGTGGGTTCAGTTCCCACATCTGGCACTTGGGTTAATATCCCAGTACTGACACTGTAGTGCAGCATGAGAGGGGTGCTGCACTTCTTTCGGATGAGATGTTAAACCAAGGTCCCATTTGCCTGGATTGGTGGTAGTTCAGGTGGATGTTGAAAATCCCATGGCACTTATCGAAAAGAGCAGGGGAACTTCCCCGGTGTCCTGGCCAAATTTCCCTCATTCACTAAAAATACCACCAACAGCGTAATCTGGTTCAAGGTCAGTTGGCATTCATCTGAATCCCCCTCCCCCGGGTCATGCATGAAAATAGGCATGATTTGTCTAGTGCACTTACCCGGTCAACAAAAATGAAATAAATAATGACATATTTCCAAAATGGTACAGGTACAGGTTTATCACAGAACCAGAGTATGTGAGTGGTGGATTCTTTCCCAGAGGAACACCCCCAACAAACGTCATCGTTTGATAGGTCCAGTTCCAATAATTTATGGGGTGTATAGTGCCACGTATGTACTATTTTATACTGGGTTAGCCTTCCTTTAGGTTCCCTACAAGATTTTAGTCTATTGTCCTAGCACTCACTCCATTTATTAGAAGTTAACTTAATGCCTATTCTTGTTCCCGTGTACTAGAAGTTCAGTTGGGTTAGTTTTGGGTTCAATTACCATTCTAGCAATAATTTTATAACCCTTATTAGTGGCAACGATTTTGTGTGGAATGGTGGGGGGGGGGGTCACATTAATATTAATCGCTTCACTAAGTGCTTTCCTTATTTGCAGGTATCTATAGAATCTGGACAAATTATATTTATGGGAGAGCTGAGCAAAGGGTAGAAGAGAAGCAGTAGAAGAATCCACAGCATCACTCAGAAACTGAATGCCTTTTTTCTTCCAGCTCTTCCACTCAAGTCATTTAAACTGTTACCCCCCAAGAAGACAATGTGGAGAAGTGGTGGGGTCCAATTCCAGAGCATGAGAGACTTCTCACCAGGAATTATTTATCTGGCTGAGTATTGGGTGAGATCTCAGATGCCTGAGGAGGCCTGAGAAAAGAATTACTCTTGGATGGCTTCCCATCAATAAGCTCCTTTCAATGTAAAACCAGCTGGGTATCACTTCTTTATGGTTTAACCAGAGTAACTTTATACTTTGAGCAACCATGAATGTTTAACCATATTTTAAAATTAGGTAGATCAAAATGGTATTCCCCCCGACAGTGACACCAGTACAGCGACCTATGTCACTGCCGACAAAATCGGTAGCTCACTGACAGGTCACTGTATTGGTGTGCCCGAGGCAGGGGGACACTGTCTCCTGGTCATGCACCCCCTCCCTGAATCCACTCCGACTAAGAGTTGATTATAATTAGAACAGGGGTGCAGGGGGCAGAGCCTCCCCAATAGAAAAACAGACCAGGAGTCCATTGGGATTTATGTCGACCACAACTTGTGGTCGACATAAATTCTGTCTTTGTGATGCCTGTCAACGGTCAAAACCACCTCTGATCCTTTACTGTTGTAGCTTGGCAAGGGAAATACATGGAGACTTACCATCCCAGATGAATTTCCTGAGTAGAAAATATATTATTTTAAATATAGTTACAGGTATCTGAATGGGAGATGTTGCAGAAGATAACATATTTTAGGTGCAACCATCCTGTTGTTCCTTAATAGCAGCCTCTGCTGGATATTGTAAGATGTGTACATGCTATCACTACAGGGAGTGCTAAAGTACAGGTTTCTAATGGCTCCACATTTCGTACCCAGCAGTACCCATTGTTTTCCTCTGAACTACCTCAGGCTATGTCTAGCTTTATGCTTTGCCCAAGGGTGACTTACAGTGGTACGCCTAATTGCAAGATCAGTTTAATTCTAGCAAGAAAAAGGTGCACTGCTGGATGCAGGTAAGGCATGGGAATTATTAGTGCCATTGTATGCACCAGCTGCCAGTCGCTGAGGGGGTGGTACTGGGCTTGACTGCTGTGGTGCTGATCCTTGGAGTTTACTTTGGCAGCAGATTAATGGAAGATCAGAGCATGGCTGTTGCCAGTGCTGGCTTTTACAGCTTCTCCATAATGAGGTCCAGTTGTGATCCAGAAGACTTTGTGACACTAATGCATGCCTACAAGTTACTAGAGCTGAATAATCAATCAATGAATCAATGAATCAATCAATCAATCAATGAGTCTTTATTTGTTTAAATGATTGGGGCTGTAAGACAGCCTACCTGAGGCTGACATGTCACTTTCAGTTCATACAAGGGTTCCAGGGTGTAGTGCTGAAGAGAAACAAACCAGGATGGCACATACTTATTCACGCAGATAGACTGATAATTAAATCAGTAGACAACGCTGACAAATGTTTGGTTGGCAAATAAATATATATATTGTTTGCAAGCAGTTGTGAGATGACCACTGTATGCCGGTGAAACATGCGTCACTCAGTGGCGCCCCAGCGAAATCACTGAGCGAAACGCTGCCGAACTGGTGTGGTGTTGGATTTAATGTCCAGCACATGGGGTTGATCTCACAATTGTAAGCAACAAATTCAATTTTTTTTTCAACAGCCAAACATTTGGCAGCATTATCTACTAATTTAATTATCAATTTGTCTGACAGAGTGAGTGCAGGCCATCCTGGTTTGTTTGTGTTCCACGTTTAGGGGTCAGCAACTCCCAGGCCAGCAGTCAGCCTTGCACTAGAGAGCATGGACCTACTTTTGTTTTGATTGTAGTACCGAAGGGCCAAGAAGCCAGTTGTGAATGATCTGCAGTACTTTGTTAAATAAAACCTCGGTGCCTGATGCACTGCACGCCAGCCTCAATTCACAGAAGATCAGAAGGGGCACAGCTCATTGCTTTGCACCAATTTATGATACAGATTGGCTGAGATTGTGTTTCACATCGGCCTGTTTCATTAATTTTATTTATCAAGTGTCCTTCAGGCAAAGCAACTCAAGGCACCTCGCAGCACAGCTGGAGGAACAGCCAGCTCCTAATACTGATGATAAAGTCAGTATCACTGGCTCAGCGGGTTGTTCACTCACCTCTGAGGCCAGAGGATTGGACAGTTGTGGGTTCTAGCCTCGCACCAGGAACTTGGGGTAAATCCTAATACTGACACTGTAGTGCAGCATGAAGGGGTGCTGCTGCACTCCTCATGTGTCTTCATTTGGAAAAGGCGTTTAAACTAAGATACCGCCTGCCTGTTCTGGTGGTTGTTCAGGTGAACGTTAAAGATCCCATGACACATCTCAAAAAGACTAGGGGGAATTTCCTTGATGTGCTGGCCAAATTCTCCCCTTCACTAAAAATACCACCAACAACTTAACCTGATTCTGAATGTCAGTTTGCATCTGTTCCCCCCCTCCCCCCCGAGGCTGAAACTGAAAATAAGCAGAAAGGCCTAGTCTTCCTTTCCTGGTCAACAAACACTAAATATATAAATAAATAAAAAGCACATAAATTAGTGTAAAGCTAAACTGTAATAAAAAATGTTTTTAGTGCTTTTCGGGAACTCATAACAGTGGGTGCTGGGCATATCTCTTTTGTAAGTGGATTCTAGTCTCAAGGAGCTGCAGCTGAAAAGGTGAGGGTGCAAGAAAATTGCAGCTTGGGGGGGGGGTCAGCCAGATAGCACTGTGTGTTGCCAGGGCAAGCCATGCGATGTCATAGCGGCAGCCCGTGAAGACAGAAAATTCTGATGCAAGCTTGTTTAGACAGATTTCAGAAAGAAATTGAAAACAGGGTACAGCAAAACAGAGGCAGGGCAAATGAAATGAAAATCAGTGGTGCTCCCTGAATTGCCATAATAATCTATGGTACATTTATATAATTAATACACAGAAGTGGATACTGTCAGAGACATTAAGCCAGATGTAAGTAAGGCAAGAACCATAAAAGAAACGATCAAAGAGGAAGTTGCTTCAACATAATTGGCACAGAGAAGAAAGAAAAAAAAGATTCTAGAAGTTCATTAATTTTATCCTTGTCATGCGGAAATGAGGGGTGAAAGCATCTCCCCCTTGTAATTAGCACAAATGGATATGCAAAACAGCATCACACGACGACAGGCATTAATCTTAGAAGTTACAAGCTGCATCCTCGTGGGCAGTAAGCCTGGAATCGATCATGTCTTTGTCCTCACACAGAATAAATCAGCCTGAACTCTGTAGTTTCGAAATGATGGGTGGGAAAGGTACTCTCTTTCTCTGTCTCTGCCTCTGCCTTGTTCCCACTCTCAGTTCATTTCAATTCAAATACAGTATCTTTATTGCAAGGGCAACTCCCTGTCTCTTGCCCTCTTTCTCAATTCAAGTACCTTTATTGACATGATAACTGTTTCTCTCTCTTTCTTGCTCATGCCTCTCCCTGTCTCCCATTGTCTCTTTCTCTTTCACTCTCTTTTTTCACTCTCAGATAACGTTATTGGAATGATTGATGAGGTATACAGTTATTGTCAAAGCTCACACATCAAACTATTCACAAGATTTTAACACAACACAGCAAGCAGAGATCAGTACATCTGGGTGTATTTTGAAGGTTGTGGCAGGATGCTGCCATGCAGTTTGCTGCAGTTTATGCCATTATATACCATCAGTGTGGATTCCATCAATCAGTGCTGAGGGTTTGCTGGCATCTGTGGACCACTTATATTCATAAAAGGGATCTCATGTGCAGTGCTGAAAAAGTGTAAAGTTCCACTTTTGAAAGAGGGCTGTCCAATGCTTCTATATTTAGAAGCACATTTTGTTTTACATGCAAAACATTTTGGGCCCTCAAGGGCTTTACATATGAACATATGAACATATGAAACTGCCAGCAGATACAGGCCATATGGTCTATCAAGTCTGCTCGAGTGTGCAGCTAGCAATCCCTTATACTGCAGCTGCCCCTCCCTCCCCTCCCCCTGTGACCCTCCCCCTCACTTTGTGCCATCCCCTTTTAGAACTGCCCACCAACTTACAGGACAGAGCTTTTCGGGCAGTGCATTCCATATAGACACCACCCTTTCTGTGAAAAAGTGCCTCCAGATTTCTCTCCTGAATGTTCCTCCCTCCAGTCTCACACCATGCCCCCTTGTGTCCCTCTCCAACTTAAAGATCCCCTCTGTACCAGTCTTGTTTATACCCTTCATGTATTTAAAGTTCTCAGTCACATCTCTCCTGTCCCTCCTGTCCTCCAGGGAGTACATGTTAAGCTCCCTCAGCCTCCCCTCATAGGGTTTGTCTTCCAGTCCCATGATCATTCTTGTTGCTCTGTGCTGGTCCCCAGCACATTTCCACCACATTTGCATGAACTGCACCCGAACATTTGAACATCTGAGAAGTGATGTAACTTTTGGACATGGTTGCAGTTGCTGTCATTTCCAGCTTTAGAATGATGCATACCACATGTGTCACTTTCTTGATGCAAGCTTCCAGACACTGGAGTAACCATCACAAAAGTTCATGCACATACTGCATGACAAACATGCTGCATGACTTTCACAACATCTTGGTCAACAGGGATGCGGCAAAACCAGGGCTTTGCAAATCAAGATTATTACATCATTTGATGATATATATAATAGCTTTATTGGGCACTGGACAGACTGCTATGGCTGTAAGAGTGTCCTCATTGGTTCATAGATTTATCACACTAAGAAATCGTGAGAAGACACTTTTACAGTCATATGGAGTAAACTGTTTAATACTGGTGCTGTTGTTTATTCTGTTGCTATGTTACACTGCACTGTATAATATGCAATCCATGCAAACAAAGATCTATTGGATAAATAAAAGACGAAACAATAGTCAGGCTACCAGTAAGTTATGGTAGCCACACTTTGAGGCCACCAGCAAGTTCTGGTAGCTGCACTTTAAGGCCATCAGCAAGTTCTGGTGGCTTCATTTTGAAGACACCTGCAAGTTCTCCACATTTTGAGGCCACCCACAAGTTCTGGCAGCTGCACTTTGAAGACAGCAGCAAGTCTGAGTTTGAGGCTGCCAGATGTTGGGCTTGCAAAACACTGGTCGGTGTACAGTACCAATGGGGGTGATTAACATGTATTTGCATTCGATGTGATGCAAATGGTAGGCTAATTAGCTGGTCTTACATTTTAAAGTGTTCTTTTTGCAGGTCTGACTTAAGCCTGTTTTGCTCCTCTCTACGCTGGAGTTGCCTGAATAGCCAAACTGTAGCAGGCTGGGCTCCCTGGAACTATCACTGCTGCATGAGCCCCTGGGACAGGTGGAGGCACTGACTGTACAGGAGAGGGGGGGCAGAAAAGCTGGGATGCTCTGAGGGTTTCAGTGGTGGGAGACAGCATGGAAGGGGCAGTAGATTTTGTTGGTCAGAGCACTGAACAGTGAGACATGTTGTTGGTCAGAGCACTGAACAGTGAGACATGAGAGATCACATGTTCGAATCCCCCCACTGCTACCCTACAGTAAGGAGGTGATTTATTGAGTACATTGAATTTAATTCTTAATTCAGGGGCCTGTAATAGTAATTAGGAAGTCAGTGTTTTGGTTCTCTGTTTTTGGGGTTGTCTTCACGCAATGCAATTTTAATTTGCCAGGGAGGTAATCTAGCTGAAAGAATATTTGCAGTCATTTGTGACTAGAGCTGTTACTGAAACTCTGTGAAAGAGGTGTCTGATGAGGGGAGGAGCTGAAGAAGGCTTGAGGGACTGTAGATTACAAACAGAAGTTGACAGTGGACTCTGTTTGCTGCAGAAGCTGAAGAAGGGGAGCAGCTACCAGCTACCTTAAACTAGAGCTGTGTTTTTGCCCAGTAGTTTGCAGATGAATGTCTTCTTTTACCTGGTTGTTTTTTATAGACACCGTGTACCAAAGGAACCCACCCCACTCACCCCATTCCCCAACCACCCCCAGGTGCTCTACCTTTATAGTGGTAGGCCAAGCCACACCTACTTAAAGACACAGGAACAGTTAGGCAGGACAGCACAAGCAATAGCCTAGCTGGTATATAGGCAGAATTACAAAGGGTGTAGTTAGCAACTAGATCCACAAGGGCACATACAAGAGGAGACGAGAGAAGCTGTAAGTCACTACAGAAGGAGAGAAAGACAGGGAGAGAAGGAGAAGGAAAAAAGGGTTAGGGGAGGAATATCAGCAAGCACAGGATGATGCAGAGAGTGGTGCAGTGCTCTGGCTGTGCTGCAGCAGTCTTCAGGAAAACATTCTGGTTACTGCGGTGCTGCCCCATTTGCAGGCACCTCTCTTGGCTGAAGGCGGAGGTTGTCAGTCTCCAGGCCAAGCTGGTGGGAATACTGGGGATTTTCTCCCAGATCTAGAGGCTACCAGGTCCCCAGCTAATGCCACAATGACCACCCAGGCAAATGTCAGGATGGACTATGGTGGGCTCAGGAAGGTTCAAGGGAGAGGGGGCCAGAGACACATCCCCCATCCAGTCCAGCTCATGAACTCCTACACAGTGTTGGAGGAACAGGACAGCCCTGCAAAGGAACCCAAGGCTGAGACCAGGGAAGAGGTGAGGGTCCTCCAGTAGGGAGACCCAGTGGCGTGAGGAAGAGAACCCCAAGGAAAAAGAAGTTACTCCTGTTGGGGGACTCAATTGTCCAAGGAATGGATTTGGGCACAGATAGTAGAGAGGAAAGGGAGGTAAAGTGCCTTCCAGGAGGCACAACTTGAAAGGAAAGGGAGTGCATTCAGAGGATCACTGAAGCCATAGCAAGGAGGGGAGAGCTGGAGGTCATTATCCACTTGGGGACAAATGACCTATCCAAGGATAAGGCAAGCTTGGAGCAGGTGAAGGAGGACTTTACAGTGTTGGGAGGGTGCATGGGGAAGTAAGCAAACTCCATGACATTTTCGGAGGTGCTGCCAGTCCACGGCAGTGGGGGGGGGGGAGGCAGGAATCTCCACATTAGTTACTTCAACACAGGGTTGAAAGGCTGGTGCAACAAGAAGGGGTATGGCTTCATGGGGGGCTGGGGACCACTTGGAGTGATGCAGCTCTGTACAGCGGGAATGGACTGCATCTGTCCAGCAATGGGAAGGCAGCCCTCAATGGACAGTTTAAATGTTTTGCTGATGAGTGTTTAAACTAGCCGGGGGGGGGGTAACAGAAACAGAAATACCCAGGCAGCCCACCCCTACATGGTAGAGAAAGCAGAACAATGGACCAGGAGGAGGAGTTGATATCAAGGTCATCAGAGTCAGGCAGAAATGGAATAGGAAACAAATTAGGAACATAAGAGAAAAATTAAGGGGAAGATGCAGGGGACCAAAAACAGGAAGAGAGAAAGGTCAGGTAGTAAAACATGGAAGGTCATGATGACAAATGCATGCAGCCTGGGAAATAAAGTCCTAGACATGGAGGCCTTAATAATTGAAGCAGACCTGGACATAGTAGCAATAATTGAAATCTGGTACACAGCTAATCATGAGTGGGAAACAAACGTACCAGGATATGTTCTATTCAGGAGGGATAGGGAGGGCAAAAAGGGAGGGGGAGTAGCTCTGTATGTCAGAGAGGGTATAATGACAACACAGGTACAGGGTAGGCAGGGTTAGGTTGACGCACTGTGGGTCACCTTTCAACCTGGAAATGGCACAGCAATACGCACAGGGGTGATATACAGGCCTCCAGAACAGGGAGAGGAACTGGACAGGGAGCTATAGCGCAGGAAATACACGAGAAGGCAGTGAAAGGTGAAATTCTACTGATGGAGGATTTCAATATGCCAGACGTGGATTGGAACACTGGTAGAAGCTAGAAGCAGAGGCATTCTTGATTCACTCCAGGAGGATGGACTCAGGCAGCTTGTGCTTGATCCCACCAGAGACAGGGCAATTCTAGATCTAATAATGACCAACAAGGATCGAATTACAGATGTCCAGGTAGAAGCGCAACTGGGATCCAGCAATCACAACATTGTGTGGTTCAGCATAGGGATAGAGACTCACTTAAGTCATACTAGGACAAAGGTTTTGGATTTCAAAAATGCTGACTTTGCTGAAATGGGGAGGGGTATCAAAAGAGCCTTGGAGAGAATGGGGGCAGGAGGTGGAGTGGAAGAACAGTGGAAGCATCTAAAAGAAGCCTTACTGGAAGTAACAAACCAATGCATCAGATTGGTATCCAAAGGCAAGAGAAGGAGAAAGCCACTGTGGTTTCCGAGAGAGATGGCGGTAAAGGTCAGGGCAAAAAGGAAAGGGATCAGGAAATATAAGAAGACTCAAAGGGAGAAGGACAGGGATGAGTACCTATAGTGTCTAAGGGAAGCGGGAAAGGCAGTAAGGAGAGCAAAGGCACAGACTGAGGAAGATTTAGCACAGTCAGTTAAGAAAGGGGACAAGACATTCATCAGGCATATCAGCAAAAGAAGGAAAAACAAGGGGAGGATTGCAAGGCTCAAGGGAGAGGGAGGGGAATGGATGAAGGGTGACATGGAAAAGGCAAAAATTCTGAATAAATATTTCTATTCTGTATTCACAGAAGATGGGAAGGGGCAGGGGCCACAGCAGTACAGCAGTTGCCAAGGGGTTGAAGAGGTGGACAGCAGTCCATTCATAGGGGAAAGAGTCCTGCAGGAGCTCACTAAATTGAAGGTGGACAAAGCAATGGGACCAGATGGCATACACCCAAGGATATTAAGAGAACTGCGAAAGGAGATAGTAGAATCTCTGGCAGTCATGTTCACCGAGTCATTCAACACAGGGATGGTACCAGAGGATTGGAGGAGGGCACATGTGATCGCTCTAGTCTACACATATCTGGCAGCAGGGAGGAGACGGGGAACTATATGTCGGTCAGTCTCACCTCAGTAGTGGGGAAGATCATGGAGACATTGCTTAAAGAAAGGATAGTGGGGCATCTAGAAGCCATCAGAGCCCAGGACCATAGGCAACATGGATTCATAGTAAGGAGGTCATGTCAGACAAATTTGGTTGATTTCTTATGACTGGGTGACAAGGGAAGTAAATCAGGGTGGGGCAGTGGATGTTGCTTACCTTGATTTCAGCAAAGCCTTTGATACCGTCCCACATAGGAGGCTGATAAACAAGCTGGGTAGGCTGGGCATGGGGGACAGGGTGGTAAACTGGGTTAGAAACTAGCTAACAGATAGGAGGCAGAGGGTGATGGTAAATGGGGTGCAGTCTGGGAAGACGGGGGTGACCAGTAGGGTGCCACAGGGATCGGTCCTGGGGCCAGTCCTGTTCAATGTCTTCATTAGCGACATTGCAGAAGGGCTGAAGGGAAAGGTCTGCCAGTTTAAAGATGACACCAATATCTGTAACGGAGTGGATACCCCAGAGGGGGTGGGGAAAATGAAGAGGGACCTGGGGAAGCTTGAAAAATGGTCTGAGGACTGGCAACTGAAGTTTAGTTCAAAAAAGTGCAAAATTATGCACCTGGGACACAGAAACCCTGGTGAACGTTACAGGATTGGGGGAAGGGGGGAAGAGTTGCTGACAATCACAAAGGAGAAAAGGGACCTGGGGGTTATTATTTCAGGTGACCTGAAAATGTCAAAGCAGAGTGCTAAGGAAGCCGGGAGGGCCAGTGGCATGCTGAAGTGCATAGGCAAGGGTATCACCAGCAGAAGGAGGGAGGTAGTGATGCCATTATATAAAACCATGGTCAGGCCTCTCATGGAGTACTGTGTGCTGTTCTGGAGACCACACCTTCATAACGATATTAGGCTGGAAATGGTCCAGAGAAGGGCAAGTAAGATGGTACAGGGCTTCCAATACAAGACTTATGTGGCGAGATTAAGGGACCTCAATATGTACTCGCTCGAAGAGAGGAGGGAAAGAGGGGACATGATAGAAACATTCAAGTACTGCAAAGGTATAAACAAGGTGCATGGGGGAGACATTTTCCAATACAGGAAGAGCACAAGAATTAGGGGGCATGACATGAAATTGGAAGGTGGGCGGTTAAGAGGGAAATTGAGGAAGCTTTTCTTCACAGACCCAGTGGATGCATGGAATGGTCTGCCTCAGGAGGTGGTGGAAGCGAGCACTGTGGATGGATTCAAGCATGCTTGGGACAGACATAGGGAACCATAGAGGTACAGCAGCGGGTGGGTCGAAAGCAATAATCCAGTACAAGAGCTTATGGGCAGACTAGATGGGCCAGGTAATCCTTATCTGCTGACAAATTCTTTGTTTCTATGTTACTGCTGCCTCACTTTGTGACCTTAGCAAGTCACCTGGCCCCTATGCTGAGCTATCCTGAGATTCCTGGAACTATTTTGGACTCTGTACTTTTCTGCCTGAATTGCAGGACAATGGAGAGTGTTAAAATTCCAACAGAACAGAATTCTGCAGAATATCAGAAAGTTCCATGGGTGCTAGCCTGCCAGTGCAGTGGTAGGGCTTCCACTTGCAACACATATACCCCGGGTTCAGGAACAGACCCAAAGAGTTGGAGAGCCAGCAAGAGAGAGGAGGAGGATTGAGCAGCCGATGGAATGCTCTCCTCCTCTGAGGGAGAGGTAAGGTTGGAGTGCAGCCGGTGCATCATTGACCTTTGATGGAGGCCAGGGGGAGTAGCTGCCAGAGACCACTTTACTGGGAGGCATGCTGGACGTTGGTGCTTAGATGCCATTTATGTCATTGCACACCAAGCCTCTCATACAGGGATTGCAGCACAGTGAAAAATGCCGGCCCCAGAGAATGATGCCCTGCTCCTCTGGACCCGCCCCCACCCTGCCCGCACCTCTTGGTTGGGGACCAAGTCTAAGTGTTCTGTCAGGTGGCTCGACCCCGCAGCCCCACACTGGGGGCAAGCCAGGGAGGCATCCCGGGAATGGGGGTAACAACTGGTTAAGTCATCCATTAGGTCAGTAGCAGAATTCTGACATGCTGCAAGCAAAATGTTTTATAGAAACCTTGGATTCTTTTTTTCACAACCCATAGAGCATGTGATGCACATGCCTGGTGTCAAGGCTCGACTTTCAGACTGGGATTTACACAAGATAGGGTGCTCATTTAAAAATCTGAAATTTCTGCTACCAAAAGCAGTGTTTAGCCGAATTCAGTCAAAATAGACCAAACTTATCAATGGACGAGCCTACCGGGCACTTTGGCAGTATTTTAAAACTGTGAGCGCACTTTGGTATCAGGCAGCTACAAATACGAGTGACCCAACGGAGCTAGAGTTTTCAATGAAATGGATCAAAATTGGCTATGGATTTGAGGTAGCCATATTTGCAGTGTATTCTGGATTGCAGGGGTGCAGGAATGTTTCTGTCACCATGGCTTGGAGGGACAGGGAGCGAATCCTCCAGATCGCCAGAGCAGCTGCATGGGGGAGGGAGCTGAATGTCATTGTCCACCTAGGGACAAATGACCTGGCTGAGAAAGGGATCAGAGCAGTGCAGGAAGAGTTTGTGGAGTTGGGGAGGGGCCTTAGACAAGTAGCATGCATGGTAACCTTCTCGGAGGTGCTGCCTGTCTATGGCATGGGTGAATCTAAGGTGATCCCCACCATGGGATTCAATCAGTGGTTGAAAAACTGGTGCAGAACTCAGGGATTTGGCTTCACTGGGGACTGGAGGTCCATCTGGAGTGATGCAGGCCTATACTGGAGTGATGGTCTTCATCTGTCCAGGAGGGGAACCAGGATCCTAGGTGATAGGTTTAAATGCTTCATTGGCAAGTGTAACCAGGGTTCGGGTGGGGTGTTATTAGTTATTAGTGTGTGGTGCCTCCATTTTTGTTACCCATTACCTGGCTAGCCTGGGTTTGGGGAGAAAACGTTGACTCAGCATCAGGGCTAGGTTTGCACTTCTGGTCAGGGGCACCCAAGTAATTCTGGACTCAGGAAGCAATAACTTAAAATGTCCATACCAGGAGTGGAATTCTAAAGTGGGGATTTTATTCACTTCAACACAAGAATACAAAGCAAGATGGACCCCCATGGGGCTACACTCACTGGATATGCAGATCTATAGAGGTCAGAACACTTCTTCATCACACAACAACCCTCAGGTTCTGAACACATCTGGGCTCCCATGCTCAAACTGGTACTCTCACTCTTGGATTCCCCAGCATGGCACTCAGCCAGCACTAGTACACTTTTCCAAATATCATGGACTCTTGGTGGTGGCTCCCTCAACCACCCATGAGAGCTTCTAGCTCTAAAGGGAAAAAACACATCCTTAATCCCACATCTGGGTACTTTCTGCAGACACTGGCAAAGTGCCTGGGAGAAAGCTATAGGTGCCCAAAGTGAATCCGTAGAGGTAAATCTGGTTACTCCAGATGGGGGGGGGGTCTCCCACCTCTTGTTCCCAAATCCATACCCAGCCATTCGTTTGGAGTCAACACCTTTCCTTGACTCTCTCTTTGTAGCTGCTATCTCGAAATGTACATCACATTTAGCAATCTACTTTCCATGTAACTGGTGTACTGACTTACAATGTTCTCTAAGTGGCTATATCCATCCCTGTAGACCCCTGCTGGTTAGATGCATTTCAAGTCATACACATATCTTAAAGTACTGTACTGGGCTGTCCTTTCCTGACCCCACAGAAGCAGATACTTTTACACAATTCTCTTAGTGTAACATGGGCTGTATGTCAGAGCAGACTCACCATGGTTCGCAGGTGCCTCAGGGCTTCTCATACAGAAAACACACATCTGGTACCTCAGCACAAATTCTCTAGTCAGGCAGCTTTCCCTCTTCCAGCAGGGCCAGGGGATTGCCCCTGAAATGCTGGTCTTCCCCCCCCCCCATCCCTTCAGGAAAGGGGCACTGGAACAAACCGGGGAATGGTCTCAACCACTTCTACTGGTTTCTTCTGTGTCCTTCTCTAGGGGGAGAACACACACCCTTCTCCTTTTGTAGCTCTATTACAGACCTCGGCTCTGAGGGGATGCCAACTGCAGCACACCTCCTCCTTCCACTGAGTCTCCCACTAGACTTCTCTCGACTGACTTTGAAAACCCCAACATTCTAACCTAACTCTCTGCTGCAACATTCCACTGTGGCTTATGCTGCTGCAAGAATTCTAAGTGATGTCATCCCTCCAGCTCAGCTGAGACTGAGGACAGAGTGAGACAGTGTGAAACCCATTTAACTGGTGTTTCACAAGCTGCCTTTCCTTGCCTGCCACTAGATATAAGTGGGATTCTAGTAACCCCAGGTAACAGGGGAGTTACATAAGCATTTAAACTAGCCAAGGGAGGAAGCACTGGAAAGAAGCAGGGAAATCTGAGCCCCCCTCCAAATAAATGAGGGTAGTAAGTGAGGTAAACACCAAGATAGATATGTTGATAGGGAGAAGGGCAGGGGTAAATGGAGAAAATAACAAAGGCAATAAGGACAGGGATGGGGCAAAAAGGGGTAAGGCCATCAAGAAATGGAGGGTAATGAGTACCAATGCCCGTAGTCTGGGCAACAAGCTCCCTGAACTTGTGGCCTTGATGGAAGAGGAATGCCTGGATATCGTAGCAGTCACAGAAACATGGTACACAGAGAAGCATGACTGGGATGTTAACATACCAGGGTATACAACCTACAGGAGAGACAGGGAGGGGGGAAGAGGGGGAGGATCAGCTCTCTATGTTAGGGAAGGGATAAAAGCAACAGAGCAAAAGAGTAAACAGGGTGGAGAGGAGGCACTGTGGGTCACCTTAGAAACTGGAAATGGCACCACAATCTGCACAGGGGTTGTATACAGACCCCCACGTCAGGGGGAGGGAATTGACAAGGATATGACAGAAGGCATCCTTAGGCAGAGAAAGGGGAGATACTATTGATGGGGGACCTGAATATGCCAGATGTTAACTGGAGCACCTTTGCTGCAGCCACATCCAAGAGCAGGGCCATTCTCGATGCTCTATAGGTGGCATACCTCAGACAGCTAGTTTTGGAACCCACTCATGAGGGAGCAATCTTAGACCTCATACTCTCAAATGGGGACAGTGAGAGGATCTCAGATCTAGAAGTTGGTAGCCATCTGGGAACAAGTGACCACTAAACAGTGTGGTTCATGATAAAGTCAGCTACAGAGTCGAGCCATATAAAAGTGAGGAACTGGACTTCAGGAGGGCTGACTTTGGCAAGATGAGAGAGTGCCTTAGAAAAGCACTAGCAAACAGGCTAGAAGGAGGGTTGGGGAAACAATGGGGAAACATCAAAACTGCCATCACAGAGGCAACAAGCCTTTGTGTGAAGCAAATAAACAAATCAAAAAGAAAGAAAAAGCCACTGTGGTTCTCAAAAGAGGTGGTGGGGAAGGTTAGGGAGAAAAACACAGCATTTAGGAAGTATAAGGAAACACAGAAGGTGCAGGACAGAGAACTGTACCAGTTAAGGAAGAAGGAAGCAGGGAGGGAAGTCAGAATAGCAAAGGCCCAAACTGAGGAAAAGATAGCCAACTCGGTTAAGAAGGGGGATAAACCCTTTTATAAGTACATCAGGGAGCGTAAAAAGACAAAGGGTGGGATAGTGAGGCTGAATAGAATGGATGGTGGGTGGGCAGAGAGGGACAGTGAAAAAGCAGGGATACTGAGCGAATACTTCTGCTTAATATTCACAAAAGAGGAGGAGGGGGAGGTGCCTAATCCAATTAACAGAAGCACTCTGGATAGGGGGGTCGATCCCAGTCCTTTCACAGAAGAAAGGGTTCTGAAAGAACTCCTAAAACTGAGGATGGACAAAGCAATGGGACCTGATGGAATTCACCCTAGAATTCTAAAAGAATTAAGGGGAAAACTAGTGACACCACTCATTATCCTTTTTAACAAATCATGGGAGGATGGCGTGGTACCTGAGGACTGGAGGAAGGCGGATGTGATTCCCATTCACAAAAGTGGGAGCAAGACAGAGACAGGAAACTACAGACCTGTCAGTTTGACCTCTGTGGTAGGGAAAGTGATGGAATCACTTCAGAAAGAAAGAATTGTTGAGTACCTAGTGGCCAGTGGGGCACAGGACCCAAGACAGCATGGGTTCACAGCGGGAAGATCATGTCAGATGAACCTAATAGATTTCTTTGACTGGGTGACCGAAGTAGTAGACCAGGGAGGGGTTGTGGACATGGCCTACCTAGACTTTAGCAAGGCATTTGACACAGTCCCACACAAAAGATTAATAATCAAATTAACCAGCCTGGGAGTGGGTCCCAGGGTGGTAGCCTGCGTAAAACATTGGCAGGACAACAGGACACAGAAGGTAATTGTAAATGGAGTCCACTCTGAAGAAAGAGGTGTTACTAGTTGGGTACCACAGGGTTCAGTACTGGGTCCAGTCCTTTTAATGTCTTTATAAGTGACATTGCAGAGCGACTAGAAGGAAAAGTATGCCTCTTTGCAGATGACACAAAGATCTGCAACAGGGTTGATACACAAGGAGGTGTGGAAAGGATAAGAAGGGACTTGGCAAGGTTGGAGGAATGGTCAGACATATGGCAGCTTGGATTCAATGCAAAGAAGTGCAAAATAATGCACCTGGGAAACAAAAACCCAGGGGAAGATTATAAATTGGGGGGGGAGGTAGTAGCAACAACAAAAATGGAAAGGGACCTGGGGGTAATCATATCAGATGACCTTAAGGTTAGCAAGCAATGTGAGAAGGCAGTAGGGAGGGCTGGGGGGGATACCATCACCAGCAGAAAACAAGAAGTTGTTATCCCTTTGTACAGACAGTTGGTGAGACCCTGCGTCCAGTTCTGGAGACCCCATCTCTGCAATAACATAGACAGGATGGAGGCAGTCCAGAGGAGGGCAACTAAAATGGTGCAGGGTCTGCAAAAGAAGCCATATGAGGAGAGACTAAAGGAGCTTAATATGTATACCCTTGAGGAAAGTGGAGGGGGGCATGATAGAAACTTTTAAGTACCTGAGTGGAATCAACAAAGTCCAAGAGGGTAGCATCTTTCAGAAAAAGAGATGTGCAAGAACAAGGGGACACAAAATGAAGATAGAGGGGGGACAGCTTGGGGCAATGTGAGGAAGTATTTTTTCACAGAGAGGTGGTGGATGCATGGAACAGCTTTCCTGAGGAGGTTGTGGGGTCTAAAACTGTGGGAGAATTCAAGAATGCATGGGACAGACATAAGGCAATTCTTGCGGGGGTAGGAAGAAATAGGCTGCTGGTTAACTAGGAACTGCAGCTTATCCTGTAGGTAGGGAAATGGGCAGACTAGGTGGGCCAAGCGGTCATTATCTTCCATCAAAGTCTATGTTTCTATATTTCTATAGCCAAAAAAGTAAGTAGAAGTGGACAGTGTCCCTTTAAAATGTTCATAAAATACTAAAAGTTTGGTGGAACTAGAAAGTTTTACTACCAAATAAAACTTGAAGATGTCTGGAATCTTTAATAGTGAAAAACAATTTATCCCTCAGATGATGAAGCAGCAGAGAGAGAGAGAGAGAGAGAGAGAGAGAGAGAGAGAGAGAGGGCCTGAGTGGAGTAAACTACTCCCAGATCAGGGGTACAAGAAGATTGAGGTGGGGACAAGGCAGAGGATGAAGGCATATAAATCAGGGAAGTATTAAGAAGGGAGTAAAGGAGACAGGTAATGTAGAAGGTAGCAAGAGAAGATGGGGGGTCAGTGGGAGCTGGGAACAGCACAGACAGGAGGGGGAAACAGGGAAGCTGGCAGGGAGGGAGCAAGGTATGGGGAGCCACGTGCACTGAAACAAGAAATCTGGGAAATAACATTCCGGACCTGGAGGTCATCATGGTGGAGGCTTGCCTGGATTTGGTGGCCATAGCAGAGCCATGGTGCACTGACAGCCATGATTGGGACATGGTCATGCCTGGATACCCTTTGTTCATGAGAGACAGGGAAGGGGGGGAGGGGAGGAGGGGTTGTATTATGTGAAAGGCAGGGAATCAAGACCATGGAAGTGCACGGGCACCCAGAGGAAAATGAAGGGATGGAGGTGCTGTGGGTCATCCTGGAGACAGGCGCTGGGGCCACTACCCATACAGGGGTGGTATACAGACCTCCGGCACAGGGAGAGGAGTCGGATAAGGCACTTAGGGAAGCCATCATCAGGGTAGTAAGGGTGAGGTGCTGCTACAGTAGTTTGTGATTTCAATCTGTCAGATCTGGATTGGAGCCTTCCAACTGCAGCTTCAGCAAGGAGCAGGACCATTATTCACTCCCTACAAGGGTCTTTTCTCAACAGTATAGCATTGCTATAGCGAAACATTTATGGTGAAGGCCATTACAGTGACAACAAAGACAGGTCACTGTAATGGTCTCGCAGGATTTCAGCATGGCTTCTTCTTGCGCCCTCTCCCTGAAACAACTCAGACCTGAAGTTGATTATATTAAAGTCCGGGGGGGGGGCAGAGCCCCTCACTAGAAACACACTGTTTTATGACAGCATAATGCCGACCACAATCGAAGTCGACGTAGTGCTATCACTGTAAGGTCATCTGACAGATTTTCTGTTGAACCGGCACAATAGAATCTTTCTCGATGACTAGTCAATGAACCCACTAGAGACTGATAAGTGCTGGACCAGGTGCTTAGGAACAGGGGCAACATTGCAGAGACCACAGTGGGCAGTCCCCTAGGTACCAGTGATCCCTACCCAGTGAGGCTTAACATTTAAGATGGTACAGAGGCAAGCCACACAAGGACAAAGATCCTGGACATTAGGAGCAGACTGCCTCAGAAACTGCTTCATGGGGATCACCGGGGAAGGGCAGAGGTACACTGGGGAATAATAAGAGAGGGCATAATAAAGGCAACCAGCCTCTGTGTGAATGAAGTGAGTAACAGTAGAAGGAAGAAGAGACCATTAGGGTTCTCTAGGGAAGTGGCCAAGGTGGTGAAGAAAAAGGGGGTGGCATCCAGGAGGCATAAGGAAATGCAGAAGGAAAAAGACAGGGAGGTGTACCAAGTAAAACAGAGGGAAGCAAGAAGGGCAGTGAGGGCAGCAAGGTTGCAGCCAGAGGAAAAGATAGTTAAGGGGGTAGCTAAAGAGGATAAGACTTTCTTCAGGTACATAAGTGAGAAGATGAAAGCAAGGGGAGGGATAGTGAGGATAAGGAGGAGGGCAGGGTGTTGGGAATATGTAGAGAGGACCAAAAGAAAGCAGACATCCTGAACAGGTACTTCTGCTCACAATGGGGGGGGGGGGAGAGAAACAGACCACCAGGGAGCAGCAGAAGCAAAGGGGGGTGGACACAAGTTCATTTTGTGGACAAGACTATGGGATCAGACGAGATACACCCAAAGGTCTTAAAAAAAGTCAGGGAGGTACAAGCTGCCTCACTGACTGCCTTATTCAACAGCTCTCTGGAAACATGGCATGGTTCTGGAGGATTCAAGGAGGGTGGATGTGGTCCTGCTACATAAGAGCATCAGCAGGGAGGAGGCTAGCAACTATGTGCCTGTCCGTTTCACCTCAGTGGTGGGGAAATTAATGGAAACCCTGTTAAAGGGAATGTTGGTAGAGTATCTTGAACCCAATGGGCTGCAAGAACACGGGCATCATGGATTCACAGGTGGGGGGGGTCATGCCAGATGAATCTTTGACTGGGTGACCAGAAAATAGATCAGGGAAGGGCAGTGGATGTGGCCTATGTGGACTTTATCAAGGCCTTCAACACTCGGCCACACAGGAGACTGATGAAGAAATTGAGCAGCCTAGGGGTGGGCTCTGGAGTGGAGAATTGGGTTAGAAACTGGTTAACAGATATGTGATAGAGGATGGTTGATGGCATTCACTCTAATGATAGGAGAGTGACCAGCTAGGTGCCGCAGGGCTCAGTACTGGAACTGGTCCCTTTTCAATGTCTTCATAAGTGACAATGCAGAAAAACTGGAAGGAAAGGCATGCCTTTTTTGCAGATGACACCAACATCTGTAATGGGGTGGACACTTAGAAGGAGGTTGAGAAAATGCCTAGGGATCTTGGGAAACTTGAGGAGTGGTCATGAGCATGCAGTTGGGGTTCAATGCCAAAAAGTGTAAAATCATGCAGGTAAGGCATGGGAACCCAGGAGCTGAGTATAGGGTGGGGAGGTACTGACAGTCTCTAAGCAGGAACAGCAGCTTGCTGTCATCATATCTGATGACCTCAAGAGGTAGGATAGTGCGACAAAGCAGTGGGTAAGGCTAGTGGGGTGATGGGATGCATAGGGAGAGGTATGTCCAGCAGGATGAGGGAGGCGGTGTTTCCACTATATTACTCACTGGTGAGACCCCTCCTAAAGTATTCTGTCCAGTTCTGAAAGCTTCAGTTTACAGAGGAGGCAATATAGCGCAGTGGTTTAAGGCTCTGCGCTATAAACCTAGAGACCTGGGTTTGAATCCCACAGTCCCAGCTTGCATACTGTGTGATCCTGAGCAAGTCATTTAACTTCTTTGTGCTCCCAGGTCGCAACTGTAAATAAGCTTCAGCTTAGTGTGTCTCTCCTGGTTAAAAAAAAAAAAAAAGACATAGACTGGCTGGAGGCAGTCCACAGGAGGGCAACTAAAATGGTTCAGGAGCTGCACCAAAAGCCTTATGAGGAGAAACTGAAGGACCTCAACATGTGCACCCTGGAAGACTACAGTCTATGTAGTGTGCCCTATGAGACTATAAATGCCCCACCCAAGGGATCATGATCAACCTGTCTCTCTCCCCCCTGCCCCTCCAATCCCTGGATCAATCCTTTGTGCCTGTTTCACCTGCTCATAAAGAGCTATACTATTTTTGCATGACCAGGGGCCAGGTTTTCAAAACCCCCATGAATTGGCGCTAGTGCGGGAAAAAGTTGCATAAGTGGGTCTTTCCCTGTGGAGCCATCGTTTTTCCCATATGCTCCGGCTTTTCAAGAATGGAGCCGATGCACAGCCAACTCCATGATTTGTGGCAGCTTGCAGCCCTTTTCTGGTGCAGCTGTGCCAAAAAGTTACACCCGTTTGGACCAGCTGTAACATCCACCGCAGCTGCACCTGTCGCCCGTGTGGAGCACAGGCTGAAAATATGACTGTCCTCTGGTGCAGATTTGTTTTATACAAGTAAACTGTGGCATGGGACTTAGTCCCTCAGTCATTTGAAAATCTGGGCCCAAAGCCTCAGGAAGAGTTCACTTTGTTATACCTGGCATGACTTTTAACATTTCAGTCATGTCCTCCCTTAGCTTTCTGGCCTCCAATGAGCATATGTTGAGGCCCTCCAATCTTTGTTCGTATCACCTCCCCTGTTGCCCCATGGATCATTTTAGTTGCCTTGCCACTCCACTCTCTATAGCTTGTTGATGTCCTTTTTTAGGTGCAGGCCCCAGAATTCTACATAGCAGCCCAGGGGTGGTAGCACCAGAACCATGCACTGTGGCAATATGCCCACCCTTTTTCTGCTGTTCAGCCTCCCTATCAATACATCTCAGCATCCTGCACACCTTACCTTGGGACATCGCGGCATTGTCACAGCAGTAGGATGGGGTGTCACAGGGTGAGAGTTGGTATGGGGGTGTAGACGAGCAGCCAAAGCAGGTGACATCTGTCAATGGTCCCATGCTCCTGTTAATGTGCCTAGTTATAAAGAAAAAGGCAACATGAAATATGATTTTTTGAGCTATTCTGTACACCAAAATGTGGCTAAAAATGATTTTTTTTCCAAAGTTTATTGCTTTATTTATTTTGACAATAGGCACATAGTCCTCTTCCCATATTGAACAACCAGATAGTTTCCATATAAGGCAAAAATATATTTGACATGCATTTAAAATATCCTAAAATTGTCTGATTTGGGGGATGTTTTAACTATGTGGAATAGTGGAAAAATGTATGATGAATCCATGGGCGTGTGGAAAACAGTATATAGTACATGCATGTACCCTTTTACAGTTTGAGAATGTATTATCCATATATTATACATATAGATGGGATATATTTTACCAGTATTTCATATATTTCAAATATCCCAAAACAACAAACAATTAGGGGATAACGTTTTCTGCCATATATGTATTATACATGGTTCTTCAGTTTTTTTTACATTTATAACGCTGAGGTACACTTTTGTCTTTCCGCAGCAACTCTAAAAGTTCTTACAGGGACTATAGGGTTATTTTTGTAAGAAAATATTGTCGACATGTAACTCATTCTGCAGTGCAGCCTGAACAGTTACACAAGTAACTCCACGTGTCGGTAGAATGTAAAAGATAAAAGGGCTATAGATTTAACAGAGAAGGCAAGGCGGCCTCAAGCGCCTTAGTACCAAAGAGGCAGACTGACCTGTTTCTGACCAGTTGAAATTCAGTGCCAAAAAGTGCAAGGTAATGCACCTAGGGAATAAGAACTCCTGGACAAAGTACTGGATGGGTGGGGTGAAACTCAACACTAGGAACGGGACCTTGGAGTTATAATCAGTGATACCCTCAAGCAATTTTGCCAGTGCGACAAGGCATATAGCAAAGCGAGTAAGATGGCGGGATGTATTAAGACGGGTATTGATAGCAGAACGGAAGAGGTAATGCTTCTCCTTCACATTTCTCTAATTCCTAATTGTGCTCCCCAACCTCCTGTCCTGTGTCCTCTCCGAGGCTTCATCTGTCCCTCGTCTATCCCCCACGACCCTGCCTGTACTCTATTTTGCCTCGCCTACCACACACCCCTTTCTTCCCTGTTACACTGTTTTTTTCTTTTTTTAACTCACTGTCTGTCTTGTTACTTATGGTATTGTATGTAATATACCATTACCTAACAATTGTCCTCGCTTTATGCACCACGAAGGAGTTGAACCACTGTTTCCAAACTGTTCTCCACTTATGACGATGTTTAACTATTGCATCTCTGTACTGTATAATATTACTGAGGTGTTATGTTGTGACTTTTCATATATTGTATATCCTGTGTTCCTGTGCTAACCAGGTCCATCTTGTAAATGAGCTATGCTCAATGGTGTTCGCCTGGATAAAGATTTGATTGATTGATTGATTGACTTCCTCTGTATAGATCTTTTAGTGAGGCCAAACCTGGAGTACTGCATCCAGTTCTACAGTCCTCACCTCAGCGAAGATAGACACAGGCTGGAAACAGTGCAATGCAGGATAACAAAAATGATTCAGGGCCAGCGGGGCAGGTCCTGTGAGGAGCCCTTCAAAACACTGAACATGTACTCGCTAGAGACCAGAAGCGAGAGGGGAGACATGATAGAGGCTTCCAAGTTCCTAAAAGGAATGCATAAGTTCAATGTGCCTGTGCAACTGGTTTTGTGCTTGTATAACATAGATAAACTTTGGCTGTTCACCTCTCTATCCATAGGATATACCACCCTTTAGGGGTATGAAGACAAGGAAACCTAGGGGAGAGTTCCACCTCTTGAGGTGCCGTGGGAGTGATTCCCTTGGCTAAAGGTACCTTAGGAAGAAGCCCATGGGAGAGAGAGGCATGCTGCTGGAGGGGGAGGGGGGGATGGAGGGGCCAGGAAAAAATGCTTGTGCGTGGAGTGAGGAGAGCAGCCATTAAACAGGTCAAAAGGGGGTGTGTGGCCAGTTGCACCACCCCCCTTGAACTAAAGGCTATAGCCTTCCAAGTGAATTGTGGTGAAATATTTAGCTTCAATACTAGTTCACAGTCACGTGGACATAAGTGAAAAGTGACAAGAGTGAGACTCAAAAGGGAAATAGTTACAGAGAGGGTGGTGGTGGAGATGTAGAACTCTGTCAGCCGAAGTGGTGGGAGCTAAAACTGTTGGTAGGTTCAAACACGGTGGGATAGAACAAAAGGATATAGTAGTTGCTTGGGACAGCAGAAGCTGGCAGGCAAATGGGGGGAAGGATTGGGAGGGGTAAGACCCTGGAGGGACAGTAGGTCCCAGGGCTACATAAGGAAGTCAGGCAGACTGGATGGATTGTTGGTCTTTTTCTGCTGTCATTGTCTATGTTTCTGTGTTTCATGGTATAGAAAAGAATAACACCAGAAGATATAGCTGGAACCAAGTACTGGAGGTCCCAGCACTGAGGAAGCCTTGCTCTGCAAGGCAATGTTCTACTACTGATAATATGTTGCTGCTGGCAGGGACTTGACTTCTGGGGGCTCCTAGGAGAGGAGCATCAGCTGGAGGGTGGCTATGAAGAGGGGAAGGAAGCCTGCGCTTTTTATAGCCTAATTATACAACATAACCGAAGGCATTTAAACTAGGTACAGAACTTTTTTCCCCTGGTAATTCTGGTCTGTGCTGTCACTTCAGACACACAGAGCTGTTTATTATCCCCCCCTCCCTTTTCCCCAAGGCCACTATAATTGCAGCATCAGTGCCTTTGCAGAATGTCAGTGCTATCCACTTCAGCACGGCCTTTACAACCCACTGGAAAAAGTGAACCCCCATACCCAGGTGACATCACGCTGCTGCAGCTGTCACAAACAAACCAAAAACAGCTGAAGCCAATCTGCTTCTGTTTTAGTTAAGTTAGCACAAGAACACAGGATTCAAAAGACAGAAAAAGACCAAGGGGACTGTCTAGTCCCTCTCAGTGTTGTCCCGGCAGATGTACCCATATGACCTGCAGTAGCTGTAAGATGGCTGTGCACCCCATAATGCCCTATTTTTGTTCTAAGATGCCTAACACTAAGAAGAGAAACATACATCTGTTGCAGACCCTTCAGTGGACCTCCTATCCCTCCCAAGCTTCCCACATAGTTGCTTGTTGTGCTGCTGAAAACTGCATCTTCCTAGTTTGCTCATTTCACATAACCTGTAATGGTATAATGTTTTCATTGGGGACATACCAAGCTTTGACTGGTATAACTGCAGGGCTATACAGCTTTAATCAAGAGCTTATACTGGGAAACAAATAACAGCTCCTATGGGGAAAATCTCGATCCATGAATGTATTATATATAGAGTGGAGCCCACCAGGATGCAACACAATACTGCAGCATCCTGCAGCAGACTTACTGTAAGAAATAATACAATTTCAATGAGAGTTATAATCCCTTTTGACACACAGTACCCTGAGACACTAAATCAACATTTAACCTTAGGTCTTCTTCAGGAATTATCTATAAAAAGAAAATAGCCAAGTTAGTCGTATACAGTATATGTTCGTATATTTCATGTGGTGAGAACTGTTCTTCATTAAAGAACTTGAACAAAGTTCCACTACTTGACTCCGCAGTATTCTGTGGCAACCTGTTCAACATTTGAACAGCTATGTGTTTCTTAGCATTGTCTTGTACCCCTTCCTCTTCCTCCCCCCACCATCATCCTTTACTTTTAGGTTATTTAGGCTATGGCCCCTTGTCCTGCTGTCCTGTACTCACTGACACAACTAAGTTTCAGCTACCTTACATTTAGTGCAGGATGAATTTTATTAGTGAGCGAAAATCATGTGAAACCCGGTTTTCACATGGCATGGGTATTGTCATACATTTTGCGGGGATCTGGCCATTTTCAGCCCTTGGTAAAATCGCATGATTGCATGTCACCCTTAAGGTTACCCCGACCCAGCCAGGGGCCCCCTTTTTCTCACAGTCTCTTGCACACCACCGAGGGTCCAGGGACCAGCTGTCCACTCCCTCATTGATTACCTCACCACACTCCCACATAAGGCAGAGCAGCTCATCCTAGGTGATCTTAATGTCAATTGGCTGGGTACCGCTGACCCCCATATCAGGGACTCCTTCGCTGCTCTAAATATGACCCAACTAGTTACCTCACCTACTAGATTTAACCGGTCAGGCAGCTCCAGCACCCTTCTAGATGTAATTCTGTCAAACCGCCCCCATAAAATAAGGAATATTAATGTACTACCAGATTCTCTTAGTGACCACTCTCCGGTCCTCTGTCACTGGTCATCCCCCACACCAAAACCAGTGTCCCAGGTCACCTCACGCCAGCGCTTTCGCCTTGGGGGGTCTCAGAAAGCTAAAAACGCACCTAGCCCAGCTTGAGTGATCCCCAATCCTACTCACAACGGATATTGACTCTGCCCTAGCCTATTTCTCCAGTGCCTTCAGCAAGGTCTGCGACCTTTTCGCCCCCTGACCAGAATCCATACCAAGAAACACAGCGCCCCATGGATCTCCCCATCCATTATCCAAACACTGAAACAAAGAGATAATCTCTGGCATGTTGCTGTCGAGACAGGCAAACTGGCTGACAGACAAGCAAATAATGCAGCACATAACAAGTGCACCTGGGCTATAAGGCAGGCTAAGGCCGAATATTATCAAGCCACCCTTGAATCCACTTGGGGCTCATCCTGTGCCTTCTGGGACAATATGAAAGAGCTCAATGGAAAGACTGCTCCCCCCCACCATCACTACTCTCCATAGGCGGTACCGTCACTACTGATCCTCCCTGCATAGCTGAGTGCCTCAATATGGCTTTCTCAGATCTAAGCTATGTCCTCCCCAACTACTTTTTCAACCCTATCCCTGCCTCCACCCCCCCACCTTGGATCGCCTCCCTTTCTACCTGCATGCCATATCACCCCTCGAAGCCAGGCCTCACCTGCAAAAAGCCTTAGCTAGCAACAACCCCAGCTGTGATCCCCTGGACTCCAGGATTCTCCGATTAGTCCTAGATACTGTACTAGCCCCTCTCACCAACCTTTGAATCCGGTCACTATGCCTTGGTCAATTTTCCAGTGCCTGGAAAATTGCAGAAATCACTCCTATCCATAAGAGTGGAGATAGAACCTCCCCTAACAATTTCAGGCCCATGTCCATTCCCCCCCCTCTCTCCAAAGCACTAGAAAAAATAGTGGCCATTCAGCTCTCCGAGTATCTGGCCAAATGCGACCTGCTGTGTCCAGAACAACATAAATTCCACCCTGGACACAGCACCACTATAGCCCTCCTGGAGTTCTCACAGCACCTCCACTCTGCTCTCAATTCTTGTCATGTTTCGGGTGCAGTGTTCATTGACGTCTCCAAGATCTTTGACACTGTCTGTCACCCCCCTCCTACTTGACTCCCTCCACCAACTTGGCTTCTCCCCTGGCCCACTGGCTTGATTCACCAGTTACCTCTCTACCAGAGCACAGTGCATGAAGATAAACGGCACCCTGTCCAATACCCTGCCCATTCACTCAGGGGTCCCCCAGGATTCCATCCTGGGCCCCATTCTGTTCAGCCTATTTCTCAACACCCTCCCCAGCTCCTGCTCGGGCAATATGCTACTCTATGCCGATGATGCGGTTCTCCTTGCCTCCCACCCTGACCCCGCATCTCTACAGGATGAGGTGCCTTTGTAAATGAGTCCCTGACTCAAAGGTTGAAAATCTGACTTTCAACAAATAAATAAATAAAAATAAATACATTGCTAGTGGGAGGTGCCCCCACTAACCCAATGTATTGCCTGCATTTGAGTGCTTTGTCAAGGCACTCAGGTGCAAAATGTTGGGTAAGTGGGAGCACCTCCCATCAACAGCATACTGGTAAGTAGCAAAGCTTTGTACCTGCTATAACTGCAGCATTTTCATAAAAAATTGGCCCTGGCTTTTTTGTATTGATGCTGATTGCGTGTGCCTCGCTCTTTGCTGAAACAAAGAGACGTAATCATTAGGTTACCTGCCAACATGGAAACAAGTGACCAGTGGGGTCCCTAGGGGGTCAGTTCTGGGACCCACATGCCTCTGTTTATAAAGTGACCTGGAGGTGGATAGTACCAGCTCGGTTGCCAGTGCTTCGTAGAACCTGTCCATATATTTTTGACAACTTCTCTTTAGATTTAGGGACACTTTAAAGCAAACACAGGTTTCTAGCAACCCTTCAATGTATCATTCAACATTCACATAATAAATAATTAAAAGAAAGCACTCAGGATACATGTAGGATTACAGTTTTTTCATAAAAAGCTCTGAACTAAATAAGAATGGTGGGGGGGGGGACTAGGTTATAATTCTAGTCTTGTCATGTAAGCAGAATCTATTTACAGCCTGGATGCCAGCTCAGATAAATCATAGTTGATAATCTCAGTGTAGCACATACCATAGATGTATTGCTACCCTCATACAATGCATACATATACATATACTTTAGATGTAACCCTCATGCAATGCATGTGCAGATAGATAGATAGATAGACAGATAGATAGATAGATAGATGGATAGATAAATATGTATTATAGTGGCACGGCAGTGCCACTATAGTTAGGGTTCAGACTTCACACCTATATTAAACCCCAAATTCTTTACTTTAATAACTTTGCAACCATTTGACTGATTCACTTGAAATTGTGCACATGCTGTGTGGTACAATAGATCTCTGGATCTGGCAACTTTCATTTCAGTCAAATGTATGGGTGCAGAGCTACGGAATGTCAAATAATGTGAAAAGTACACTTTTTTGTCAATTTCTTTGTCACGCTGTTTATCTGAAACCGCTTGGTGGTTTGCTCCAAACCTTTCAGGGTATATTGGATCTGGGTCACAGATCTGCCTTGTGAAGGTCTGGTGAAAAATATTAATCCATTCAAAAGTTATTACAATTTCAAGTTTCCCATTATTTCCTATGGGAAAACTGAGCTGTCCAATGCAAAAGTGCCAATTCTGTTCTGCGAAAGTACTTTCTCTTTCGCAAATGGAATGAGTTCTTTCGAGCTTCCACTATCTTGTTTTCAGTTAGCGATGTGGAAAAAATGATATACTTCAAAAATGACTGCCATTTGACAAACACCTGTGTTTACCTAGTCAGGGCCCGAGGAACATGATTCTGTCATTAATTTTTCTGAAAAATGTCTGGAGGTAACTTTATTTTTATCAGCCGATTTTTAATGAGGCAAATTGTGGCACTATATTTATGTGAATGTTGCAATCTTAGACAACTACTTTTTGTAAAAGTACCACAAATTGCAGCACTATTTCACGAAACACCCTCGGTAATGTCACAAATTGCAGTACTTTCGCAAAAGTAGTGCTGTAGTTTGTGACACTACTTTTTTTTTTTATTCTGTTTCCTTGTCACTTCACTGCAAACAAATGGTTAGGACTTTTGGGCTGAAATTTGCAGGGTAAAAAGGGCTTACCCACCCCAGATGTGCATTTTGATTGTTTGCTGATAAAATTGACATGGGTTCCATAGTTTTAGCATTCCAAAGTTTAGAAATTTCCCATAGGATAACAATGTGGCAGTCAGGTGCCTTTTGGGGGCTATATCTCAAAAACACTTTGAGATACAGATTTTTCACCAGCTTAGGCAGGTATGCATGTATCTAGCCCTTGATTACAACTGCAGTAGAAAATGTTATCAATGTCCCTGTGGTGACTGTGATACTCTGCCATTGTTAGCACAAGGGTTTATTGCAAGGTCTCTGGCCCTGCGCTCCCACATATGGATACAATTATGGAGTGATGGGAGCACAGGTGGACCCTGTGCTCCCACAACCAAATAAGGGTAAAATTACACTTTCTCAAAAAGTAAAGACATTCATTGTAAAAAACTTCATTAATGCATTAGTTAGGGTTCATGTTAAAGTGACAAAAGTATGGAAATGTGGTGTTAGTTTTCAAACCTTAAAACCCCAACCACCTCCCACCCAACCCTACCACTCCACCCTCCACAGACCAACAGGCATTGGAGTGTGCCTTGGGGTCGTTGCCCCTGTTTTTAGTAGTATAGCATCGTGGCACTTTTTGGTATGGCCAGTCTTTTGGGCCTAGTATTTTTCCATATGGTAGGGTCCTCCTATATAAGAAGGCATTGCTGCAGTGGTCTGTCCTTTAGTTAATTTGTGGCGTGGTGGTGTGTGGTGGATTTTGCAGTCTGGAACAACATTTTCTATTGGGAGAAATGTCTGTGGCTGGGAGTGGCAAGTGTCACTGGGAGCTGCGGTTTTACTATAGCGCTTTGACAGTGCTCACGACGACATCCCTGACAATGACAGACACAATGCTGACTATCGGCATTGTACGATCGGGGGTATTGGTGCATTTTCATTGGGGGCTGCATCACTTCAACCCCCAGGTGGGGTGCTCTGCCCCACACCCCGGCCTCTAAATATCTAACTCAGAGTTGGACTTGGGGGGACACCAGGAGCTGCATCGCCAGTGCCTGCAGAGTTCCAGCACAGTGATTCGCCACATACTGGTGAAATCTGTCACTGTGCTGGACTTCGACTAAGTGGTGTTGACCTTGTGTCACTACACTGGGAGCTGCTGGTGTCTGTGGTCAGGGGCAGCTTATGAGCAGCCTGGAGATCCTGGCATCAAAGGACATGGTGGCAGCAGTGTGGTGGGCCTGGCATCTGAGGACAGAACTGAAGAGTTGAGGGACATGACTGTTTGGTGACAGATGGGTGAACTGTGTCCTCCTGTGAGGCTTCAGTAACTCATGATGTTGCTTGCACGCATGTGCTAGAAACATAGTACCATCATCCGAGTTTTCGGAGGTGTGACACCCGTCTTCCAATGCAGTCAGTGTGTTTGCAGGTGTGACCCCAGTTCCTCAATCACTGCTGCAGCTGTCTATGACAGCGTTGAAAATGCAGTGGCATACAGTTGAAAGGGAGAGCTCCGCTTCAGTGAGCAGAGCTCCCCCCTCCACACACACACACACACACACACACACACACACACGCGCCACATACACTGCGTGCTCATGCGCCTTCTCCCTCCCCACACTGTACGACCGATGGGGTGCCCAATCCCCGTCCGGCTCCACACTTCAAAGTATTCAGGTGCCACGCTGGGATTCCACCCCAGCATGGCAAAATGTTTTATGACCGATGGGGTGCCCAATCCCTGTCGGCTGCACGCCCCAAAGCATCCAGGTGCCACGCTGAGAGCCCACCCAGCGTGGCAAAATGATATTATGGCCGACGGGTTGCCCAATCCCCGTCGGCTGCACGCCCCAAGCATCCAGGTGCCACGCTAGGAGCCCACCCCAGCATGGCAAAATTATGTTATGGCTGACGAGGGTGCCCAATCCCGCTGGCTCCTGCCCCCACCAACATCCTTCCAGCTGCCACCCTGGGAGCCCACCCCAGCGTGGCAAACGTCCTCGTCGTCTTAGGAAATAAAATACCTGTAAATAAAACTGTCCCTCGGCGCTCTGCCCCCCTCCCACAACCCGCACCCACCCACTGTGCACCTTGCCTCCCACACCCCCAACCCATACAGCGGGACGATCTTCAGTGACTGGGAACACGCCTGCAATCTTCTGAGGAAATGCCGTAAGCTGTATAATGGGATAGATAGGGTTTTTTCAACTTTATTGCATATCTCAGGCATTTTTGGGAATTTTGAGCCGCAATTTTCAACATGGGGTTTTTGGGACCCCTCCTCATGAATTCTTGCACTGTCATGGCGTTAATTGGGCCCGAAGGGTGATTTTGAGGTCACTGCGTGAAATCACCTTTCGGGACCGATTAACGAAATGACACTGGACACTGCCAGTGTTCATAAGGTGGGCCTCAAAAGTCTATGTTGAAAATTTGATGAAAAATTCCTAAAATGACTATTTTACTGAGCGTAGCTATGCAGTTCCTACGCACACTCTTAAGTTCGCGAATTTTCAATATTTTCACTCCAGATTTTCAATACTGCCATTTTACCACACCTCCTTATGAGCAGTATAGCTGTCATTTTTCACATCTTGCCCAAAACGTGTTTCCGCCCATGTGGCGCACAATGGCGTAGTCGGTGTGCGAAATCAATGTATGGGACATATTATGAAAATCACTGTGACACCCTTCATGATCAGAGGTCTTAAAATGGCAATGTTGAAAATTTGGTGAAAAAATTCCTGAAAATGATTGTTTTACGAGCGTGCGTTGCGCAGTTTCTACGTACGCTTGTAAGTTCGCAAATTTTTTATATTTGCACTCCAGATTTTCAACATTGCCATTTTACCACACCTCCTTATGAGCAGTACAGCTGTCATTTTTCACATATCGCCCAAAATGTGTTTCCGTGCATGTAGCGCACAATGGCGCAGTCGGTAAGCGTAATCAATGTTTGGGACAGATTAAGAAAACACAGTGACACTGTTCATGAGCAGAGGTCTTAAAATGACTATGTTGAAAATTTGTGAAAAATTCCTTCAGATGTTCTGCAATATTACTAATGAAGACATTGAACAGACCTGGCCCCAGGACCGATTCCTGCAGCACCCCACTGGTCGCCCCCTCTCCCTAGACTGCACACCATTTACCACCACTCTCTGCCTCCTGTCTGTTAGCCAGTTTCTAACCCAGTTTACCACCCTTTCCCCCATGCCCAGCCTACCCAGCTAGTTTATCAGCCTCCTATATGGGATGGTGTCAAAGGCTTTGCTGAAATCAAGGTAAGCATTGTCCACTGCCCCACTCTGATTCATTTCCTTTGTCACCCAGTCAAAGAAATCAACCAGATTTATCTGACATGATGTCCCCACTGTGAATCCATGTTGTCTATGGTCCTGGGCTCCGGTGACATCTAGCTGCCCCACAATCCTTTCTTTAAGCAATGTCTCCATGATCTTCCCCACTACTGAGGTGAGGCTGAATGGCCTATTGTTCCCTGCCTCCTCCCTGCTGCCGGACTTGTGTAGAGGGACCACATGTGCCCTCCTCCAGTTCACTCATGTTGAATGACTCAGTGAACATGGCTGCCAGAGGTACTGCTATCTCCCTTCGCAGTTCTTTTATTATCCTTGGGCATATGCCATCTGGTTCCATCGCTTTATTCGCCTTCAATTTAGTGAGCTCCTGCAGGACTCATTTGCCTTTGAATGGACTATTGTCCACCTCTTCACCCCCTTGGCAACTGCTGTACTGCTGTGGCCCTTGCCCCTCCCACTCTTCACTGAATACTGAACGGAAAGACACAGTGGATGTCTTAGGAGAAAGGCATGGAACTATCACTTCCAAATACCTAAACAGCACATATAAGCAAGCAACATTCGGCATTGACAAATGCTTGTTTTGTTTTTGTTTTGCTGTGGATAGGGGGTTTCTATGAGGTTGTAACAACTTTTTTTGTTTTGCTGTGGGTAGGTTTTTTGCAGACATGGGAGTTTTTTTAATATCTTGTAGTGTGTTAATTTGCCATTGGCATTTTGTAATTGGTTTGATAGGTTTGTTAACTGATGTGTTAATTGGCTTAAAAAGTCATTAATTAGTTTGTTTTGGTCTTTGCAATGTATGTCTATGGGTGTTTTTTTTCCCCAAGTGATCTACAGCTTTCATTGTGGTGCACAATTGGTCACCTTCATGTCTTTCAGAGAGAGACTACCCTGAACTGAAGATACAGCTCCAAGTAAAGTAACTCCATGGATGGTCTGCAGGTAGTGGGTACTGGAAGGGGGGAAGGAGACTGTGGCCTGTTTCTAGCTGACTGGGTGGGTATTGGCAGTGTACTGTTCTGACATGTGCCCGAGCAGTGGAAGGTGGGTGCAGGAGATTGTATTGTGTTGGGCACATGAATGATCAGCAGGGTTAAAGGAGCAGTGGGGCCATATTTAAACAAACAATACTGTGACACGTTTGTCAGGGTTCACGTTCAGTTTGGGCTCATCTTTTTTTTTTATTTTCAGTTCAGGTTTGGTTCAGATCAGCAGAAATTAAAGAAGTTAACATTTGGTTCAGGTTCAGTTCATGGATGAACCCATGCTCTAATCGTGGAGGATACAGCTTTAATTGAGAAGATACACAGCTTTATTTGGTTCAGTTACATGGGCATACAGCTTTAATTGGTGAGGTATACAGGGAAATAAATGATAATGGCTCCTATGGGGAACAATTTCTATCCATGGATTATGTAAATAGAGATATATACAGTATGAATGCATATATACAATGCATGGTTGGGCCCTCATCTCTATAGAAAAAATTGTCATATTATTTTTGTAAATATGATGATAGCAAATTAGCGTATTATGATGCCAATTAATTAATTACACTGTAATAATAACTGGTGAAACCCTGTAATGGCTGGATATGCATTCCTGATAAAATGCCATAATAATCCACTGAATTTCATAATGATTCAATAGTGGTTTATTATGATGTTTTCCTCCTCGTGCTCTTACTGAACAGGAAGCTTCTTTTAAATGCTAAAAAGACTAAGGCAATGCTTCTCTCTCCCCTAATCTATACCCCTAATCCTACTACCTTAGGATTCATACCGAAGCTTACTACTCTCCTAGATGAATCATTAGACTTCATACCCAATTTTAAGTATCTGGGGGTCTGGATTGATCATAATCTCTCCTTCCTTCCTCACATCGGGGAAATAATAGAAAAGCTTAAGCAGAGACATGGCCTGTTTTATAGGATCAAACACCTGCTGACTCAGGATGCTAAAAAAAGGCTGGTCCAATCCACCCTCCTATTGATTCTGGACTATGGTGACTAACTTTATGGCCAAGCTCCTGCATCTGCATTAGCCAAACTTGATGTGCTGTACCATAGAGCCATATGATTTATCTCTGGTACGCCATATTCTACGCATCACTGCTCTCTCTACACCTTAGCTGGCTGATCATTTCTCCCTTTCAGAAGGCAAAGAAATGCTGCCTTCTGGATTTATAGAGTAATCACAAAGAAGTTGCCTATGTACATAGCTGACTGTCTACTCCTATGTACAATAAGCAAGTATGCATTAAGACGCTCCACTTATATCACCTTATCCATACCTAAGGTCAAATTAAGATTTGGTATGTCCTCTATAAGTTTCTCTTTACCCCAACTGTGGAATAAATTGCAAAAAACTCTTAAGGTGGCCCACCCAATCTCCCTGGCCTTATTCAAGACACTTTATTCACAATCTATCAAGGAGGCATGTAAATGCTTCCCCTGATTGTGGCCTGATATTACCTGTCTGCAGTTGCCTCCCTTGGTGCACTTGACACCATCCTCACTAAATAAAGTTGATGCTTCCCATCACTTTGTATCTCCTGCTTCCTCCTGTCTCCTCTGCATCCTGCTCTTTCCTCCTCCCTCCTACTATACATAATGTCCCACTTCCTCTTTTCTCCCCATTTGTGAGGCGCTCAATGGGTTTCCTAGAATTTATTTATATGTTGCCTCAAGGATACTCTTATAGTACTGCTTGCAGGCATTTGTATATATTGTAAACTACAAGTTACTTGTACATATCGTTTTATGGACTTTTTTGTCTTCTCAGACTATTGTTGTCCAGATTTCTCTATTGTATAGGTCTCACCTAAGCACAACCATGGAGACAAGCCATACAAAAACAAGCATACTGGACTTTAGAAGGGCTGACTTTGGCAAAATGGGTGAATACCTGAGGAATACACTAGCAAATGGTCAAAAAGGAGGGGTGGAAGAACAATGGAGAAAAATCAAAACTGCCATCATAGAGGCAACAAGCCTTTGTGTGAAACAAATAAAGAAAACAAAGCAGAGTAAAAAAACACTATGGTTCTCAAAAGAGGTGGCAGGGAAGGTTAAGGAGAAAAAGGCTGCATTCAAAAAGTATAAGGCATCACAGAAGGAGCACGACAGGGAACTGTATCAATTAAAGCAGAAAGAAGTGGGGAAGGCAGTCAGAATAGCAAAAGCCCAAACTGAGGAAAAAATAGCCAATTCAGTTAAGAAGGGGGATAAAACCTTTTATAGGTACATTAGGGAGCATAGAAATGTTAAGGGAGGAATAGTGAAGATTAATAAGGGAGAGGGGAGGTGGGCAGAGGGAGACAGTGAAAAGGCAGAGATACTGAATGAATACTTTTGCTCAGTATTCACAAAAGAAGATGAGGAGGAGTTACCTAAACCAGACAATACAAGCACTCTGGATAGGGGGGTTGACACCAGTCCATTTACAGAAGAAAGAGTCCTGAAAGAACTCCTAAAACTCAAGGTGGACAAAGCAATGGGGCCTGATGGGATTCACCCCAGAATCCTAAAAGAACTAAGGGAGGACCTAGGACACCACTGACCACACTTTTTAACAAATCATGGGAGGATGGGGTGGTATCTGAGGACTGGAGGAAGGCAGATGTGATTCCCCTTCACAAAAGTGGGAGCAAGGCAGAAGCAGGAAACTACAGACCTGTAAGTTTGACCTCAGTGGTAGGGAAAATGATGGAATCACTTCTGAAAGAAAGAATTGTTGAGTACCTAGAGGCCAGTGGGGCACAGGACACAAAGCAGCATAGATTTACAGCAGGAAGGTCATGTCAGCTGAATCTAATAGATTTCTTTGACTGGGTGACCAAAGTAATAGACCAGGGAGGGGCTGTGGATATGGCCTACCTAGACTTTAGCAAGGCATTTGACACAGTCCAGCACAAAAGATTAATAATCAAGTTAGCCAGCCTGGGAGTGGGTCCCAGGGTGGCAGCCTGCTGCAAACTGGCTGCACAACAGGGCACAGAAGGTAATAGTGAATGGAACACATTCTGAAGAAAGGGAGGTTACTAGTGGAGTACCTCAGGCTCAGTACTGGGTCCAGTCCTCTTAACATCTTTATAGGTGACATTGCAGAGGGTCTGAGGGAAAGGTATGCCTCTTTGCAGATGACACAAAGATCTGTAACAGAGTTGATACACAAGGGGTAGAAAGGATGAGAAGGGACTTGGCAAGGTTGGAGGAATGGTCAGACATATGGCAACTTAGATTCAATGCAAAGAAGTGCAAAGTAATGCATCTGGGAAACAAAAACCCAGGAGAAGAGTACACAATAGCAGGGGAGGTACTAACAACAACAAAAATGGAACGGGACTTGGGGGTAGTCATATCAGATGATCTAAAGGTTGGTAAGCAATGTGAGAAGTCAGTAAGGAGAGTCAGGGGGATACTGGGATGCATAGGAAGGGTCATCACAAGTAGAAAAAGGGAAGTGGTTATCCTTCTGTACAGACAATTGGTGAGACCCCATCTAGAGTACTGTGTGCAGTTTTGGAGACCTCATCTAAGCAAGGACATAGACAGGATGGAAGCAGTCCAGAGGAGGGAACTAAAATGGTGCAGGGTCTGCATCAGAAATCATATGAGAGAGACTGAGAGAGCTTAATATGTATACTCTTGATGAAAGGAGGGACGGGGACATGATAGAAACGTTAAGTACCTCAAGGGAATCAACAAAGTCCAGGAGGGTAGCATCTTTCAGAAAAGAGATGTGTAAGAACAAGGGGACACAATTTAAAGATAGAGGGGACGGCTCAGGGGTAATGTGAGGAAATTTTTTCACAGAGAGTGGTGGATGCGTGGAACTGCCTTCCTGGGGAGGTTGTTGGGGCTAAAACAGTGGGGGAATTCAAACATGCATGGGACAGACACAAGGCAATTGTAGTGGGGGTGGCAGGAAGTAGGCTGTTGGTTAACTAGAATCTGCAGCTTATCCAGTAGGTAGGGAAATGGGCAGACTGGGTGGGCCAAGTGGTCCTTATCTGCCGTCAAAGTCTATGTTTCTATGTATTCATCCTGTGTACCCATATTCTGCATTATGCATACTGTTTTCTTATTGTACTTTATACTTATCTTAACTTCCCCGGTCCACCTTGAAAATGAGTGCACTCAGGGTGTTTTGCCTGGTAAAATACAAATTGATTGGTTGATTGATTACTTCACTGTTTTTGTGCAAGTAACGACTGCTCAGGGACACGCTTACTTGCATAAAAACAGCTTAGTTTTCCTCTCTGTTGAAACCTTGCACAAGTTATTATACAAAATAATGCCTGCCCAAAGTTTGTTTTATGAGGATTTTTCACACACCCTCGGTGTGTGATAATCTCATAAACTCCTCTAATTTTGCTCTTGGGTTTTATGATTATCACACGCCAAGGGTGTGTGAAAATTCCTCATAACACAGACCTGCACAGGACTTGTCATTAACACCATAATAACTATCTCTCTATATCTATTATATTAATGTGTTATTAACGCCTTAACAACAAATTAGGACCTAACACACTACAAACTACCCCATTAACACATGTAACAAGCCTCTTAACAACACACGTAACAAACCCCTTAATAACACATGTAACAAGCCCCTTAATACCACATGTAATAGCCACCTTACCACCTCAACATTATGGTAAACCACAGAACACAATGAAAAGTGTCCAGCCTAAAGCATTATATAAAATAAAAGATTGCAAAGTCTAGCATACTCATGAAATAATATCTCTGGGTCAAGCAATCTCATAAAGACCATTTGTCCTTCAGGCCTGTGGCTTTATGGCTTGTTAGACCCCTTGACAGTATTATTTCTTTGTATATTACACTTTGCCATAATTTATTCACTATATAAATAAGGGATATGCAATGAGGACAAGTTAAACAAGTAATTTATCTGCACAAGAGCAGTTTGACCTCTGATAACCTCATGGGTGGCGTAAGCCATGAGTTAGTTGCCAGATGGCAAACTGCTTGTGTGCACATAAATCATTTATTTGATGAGTTCCCAATTGCATGTTCCATTTTTGCAATAAGAAGGAAGTCTAACTGAACTGGCTTTTATTTTTTTCTTTCTTTTTTTTTTTTTGTATAAACTATGGAGGATTATTTTGTGAAGTAGTGTGTATCCTTGCTTCTAAAATGGCAGGTTGCTATGAACGTGAATGTGGTTGCTAGGATAGCAACATCCCCATGTTTGTATCGCACTACTGTATTGGCTGATTTTGTGTGTGTGTGTGTGGGCAGGCTGAACAGTTATAAAAACACGGCGACTGCGTTTCTCAGTTAGCAAGTGCCGCTATATGTGTTGCCATGCAAGTTCTTTTTTTTTTAGTTTAAATAAGTAATCATTTCAGTTTGAAACTTGACTTTGTATCTAGTTTATCTGGTTATCCTGCATTTGCTGATAGCTGATTTCAGAGTGCCAGGGAGTGAGTGAGCGCCAGGGACAGTGAGTGAGTGAGACCAGGTATGTTACTGTCTGTTGCGTCGGAAGTGCGCTGTGATATTAACTTATTTCGTGTGTGTGTGGGCAGACTGACCAGTTTTAAAAAATGGTAGCTCCATTTCCCAGTTAGCAAAGAGTAGCTGTTGGTGTGGAAATTATTTTTTTTAGATAAATATTCATTCAATGTCCTGCACATCCAGTATAGTGTTATGCTTGTGCAACTATGTTAGTTTGGTTTTGGCCATTTGCACTCTTTATTCCAGAGGAATTACCACCCTGTAGTGGTATGAAAGGCAAAGAACCCTCAGAGAGGGTTCCACCCCTAGAGATGCGACGGGATAATTCCCGTGGCTAAAGGTACCCTAGGAATCCCAAAAAAGAAATGTAGTACAAGCATATCCCAAAAAGAATGAGGCGACATGAAGCATATAAGCAAGCAGTAACTGTGATGTAGTAGCAGTAACTGTGACATAGTAGTAGAGAAGCAGAGACAGTTTGATAACGTAATGAGATGCTCAGTTTGATAACATAATGAAATGCCCAGGTTGTGTAGCATGATACTGATGGTTTACATTGAGAATTAGGGGGATTCTCTAAGGAAAGCGGGAACGGCAGTGGACACCATCCACCTCCATCTAACAGTGGAACATACCTAAAGAAACTAGGGGACACTACTATGCTAACTAAGAGTTATGATCTCAGGCAATGGAGGAGAGAAAAAAAAACCTTTGAAGAGGAAATCTCCGGAAATCCAAGGCCTAGGTTGCCTTCCTTCCAGGCTTGGGATATTTTATTTAGTGACAGCTCTGCAGCTGCAATTTGAAAAACCCAATTAAAGGGAGGTGGAAAATATTTCAATTTGGAGGAAGGCTCTCACTCAAACCCTCTAGCGGGAATGCCGTGAAAGGTTGTGAGAAAACTCTGCAACAATACGTGCAACCAAGGCGGGAGGAGGACAGCAATGACTGCTGAGGCACTCACTGGGCCTACCTACCCTAAACTCAAACCAGGTGGACCAGAGGCAGTTGTAGGGAGAATGTGGTGAAGGTGCCTCACTACGGAAACCACTAAAGCCAATGGATAACCATTATAGTGGAACACTAGAGCTAAAGGAGGTAACTTTTTCCACCCTTCACTGCTAGTCTTAAATTCTATACCAGAAGCTGCTGTCACATAGCAGGCAGCTAAAGCCAAGCCCGGGGTGAGGACATTCCCAGCTATGGGCCAGGTGAGAAGGATCCAGCCCCAAGTTAGACATGCTCAAGATACGGACTAAATGCAGAGCGAGACAGTCGGCTGCAGGAATCCTGCACCAGAATAGAATGGCTGGCATGCCCCGGAAATTGAATGAGAGCTGAAAAGCTGGTGAGCAGCTGAGTGAACATGGTGTGCTGAATTTATAATGAGCATTGAGTGCTGAGACCTTGCAAGGTTGAATGCAGAACTTAGTGCAGCAGAATCCCAGAGGCTGAAGCCGAGGGGATGGCAGTAGGCATGAAGCAATGATTTGCATAAGCAATGAGCAATGATTGTGTAAGCAAGCATGGACCTGCACGTAGGTCAGTAAACGGAGTAGTAATAAGTGGACCTGCACGTATGTCTGCATAACATAGTAGCAATGAAACAGCACTGAATAGTGGGACAAGATAGCAAGGCATGTACAAGCCAAATCAAGGTGACAAATACTCTGAGGATTTTAGGAGGTGAAGGCAGGATTTAGAACAGAAATAATTAGCCACATGGGGCCATGACTACCCAAACACTTCCCAGTCCCCACCATAGGACAAACAAGAAAGTGATAGAAGGGCAGAGAACCACATGGAGATATTAAAGCTTAGTTTAACAGCTGCAGCAGTAGCTTATAGCTGACCTCTGAGTATAACAGGGTGAATAAACATAGAAGCAACCTCTGAATGGAGTGCACTGAGTTGTAAAACTGCAATAAACATAAATAAGGAGATGCAATGTTTCTGAAAGCAGGTGTAGCCAGGCAGTACAATGAAGCAGCTGCAATGAGGTAAGTAGAATGAGAGCATGATTGAGCTGCATAGCTAGGTTCAGAGAAATCAGAGTCAGGTGAAAACAATCGAGTATGCAACATGGAGCAGCTATGGTTGAGCTGAAACACACAGATAATGACTGCAGTTGCATGTAGTAGTGTGAGAGTTGTGAGTAACAGAGCAAACAGTAGGAGCTCTGGAGTGATATGCTAGGAGCTTAGAAAAAAAGCCCCCCAAAAAGACAAAACCAAAGCACACAAACACAGAAAACAGGGAACAAAGACAGAAGAAGCACACACAGCTGAAGGCAAAATACAAACCAGAAGCAAGAAAGAAACACAGAAATCCAGCAGACAAGCAGGAGCAGCAAGGTGGGGGGGGTAGGCCCCAACCAGCTCAGAGGACAGACCGACAGAGCCTTCAGCTGCAAAGAGAAAGTGCTTCACAATGAGGCTGAGAGGAACTGCTTATATAGCTCAGGAAGTGGGAGTGGCTGGCTGCTTGGCCATCAAACTCCAGGCAAAGCCCTTCCAATTTAAGTTTGAAACTTTATTTTGTATTTATTTTATCTGGTTTGCTAATTTCAGAGAGCCAGGGAGCGAGCGAGTGAGACAGGGAGCATGGCTGCTACATCCAAAGCTTCTCTGCTGTGCTTCCTGGCAGTTGTGAAGAATATCCTTTTTATGCTCACCATGCATGCACAGGCAGTGAACATTTTGTTATGAGAGTGAATTTGAAGGGTTGTGACACTGTCAGTCCAATGAAGTGATCTGCAAGGGGCTGTTCAGTGTCACATCAGTTATCAACCAGAATAATCATGACACTCTTCTGGCTTGCTGGGTGGAAGCTTCATGTATTTCAAAAGAGAGAGTCAGCCCAATCGTAGGTCGGCTCTTTCCTTTGATCTATGCTGCCCAGCAAGCAGAGCTGATCTGTCATGATGAGTCTACTGAGGTTCAATTACACCATGTAACAGAGAAAACCATCCATTGATGTCTGTTGCTGCCCCATCCTTACAGTTCCCTCACCTGACCCTCCCACTCAGCACCCACCACCCCACACCTATCCACAAACATAACACTGACACTGGGGGTGCCCAATCCCCCAATGTCATCACCTGAAATAAAGAAAACCATCCCTCATAGTTTTTTTTTGTTAAATACACCCACCCAGCAAAAGAGGAAAACATCCATCGATGTCTGTTGCAGCTGCTGCTGTAAATTCCACTAAAGTTGAATATTACCAAAAATAAGTATGGCTGTACCTCTCAGCTGTCCCTAGTTATGAGGGCCATCCATCTTTTTGCCTTTTCAAAATCGCTCTCTGTCCCTTATCCCTAACTCATGGAAAAGGTGCTGCCCACACACAGAAATTAATATTGGGGGATGGGGATGCCCAATTCCCCAATGCCGGTTGCTACTCTCACCCTGCTCATTTTACTTCTGCAGCATCGGGGAGTCAACTCCTGGTGCTGCTAAACATAACACTGACACCGGGGGTACCCAATCTCCCAGTGTCATCACCTGAAATAAAGAAAACTGTCCCTAGTAGGTTTTTTATTAAAAAACCCTGCAAAAAGGAAAAACGCCCATCGATGTCTGTCGCAACCATTACTGTCCCCCACCCAACCCTCCCACTCAGCACCCACCAGCCCACACACCCAAGCCCTTACTTACCCACCTGGGGTCCAACACTGTAATCCTTGGCTTCAATGTAGAACTGTGAACTGAGGAAATCAGGTATGTGGTTCAATGTATTTCAGTGGGGTTTTGAACTTAGTGACATATCTGATTCTTTTTGAATATTTTTGCCTCAGATCTTCAAAATGCCTTTTTTGGAACCCCACCTATTGGGCAGTGGCAGAGAAATTAGACAAATCTGTCCTGAAAGATGATTTTGTGGTCGCTGCATGAAATTAGCTTTTGGGCAGAAGCTGAAAATGTTCTTCACCCTTGTTCTTTTTGGTGGGGTCATAAGTAGTCTATGTCGAAAATTTGATGTAAAAATGTTTAAAAACAACAAAGTTATGAGCCTACATTGGAATTTATGAATGCAAGCTCGTAACTTTGGTAATTTTCAATAGTTTGACCCCAAATTTTCAACATAGCCATTTCTTCACATCACCTCATGAATGCAACAGCTGCCATTTTTCAAATCCTGGCCAAAATGTGCTTTCACACTTGTGGCACAAAATCTCCTTTTGGGCAGGATTTCAAAATGTCCTACACCCCTGTTCATGAGGTGGGCTCATAAGAAGTCTATGTTGAAAATCTGGGGTAAACATATGAGAAAACAACAAAGTTATGAGTCTAGGTTGTAGTTTTTTAACACATGCTCAAAACTGTGGTAATTTTAAATATTTTGACTCCAACTTTTCAACATAGGCATTTTTCACACCACCTCATGAATGTGGCAGTTGCCATTTCTCAAATGGGATATTAATCCAAGTGCCTGGTGCGGGGATAGAACCCACAGCCTTCTGATCATCTGACTTCAGAGGCAAGTGTGCTACCTGTTGAGCCACTGACACTGACAAGAAATTTAAGTGACTTGCTCAGGATCATACAGTAATGCAAGTGAGGACTGTAGGATTCAAATCCAGGTCTGCCAGGTTTGCAGCTCAGAGACTTAAACCACTGCACTATACTGCCTCAAAGGTCAAAATGTGGGAGCCCACTTGAAATTAGAACATTGCCTCTCAGCTGCCCTGTCCTGGGTAATTACAATCTAACAATGTACCAAAAGCAGGACACCACTGAAAATGAGATATTTTTGTTTTAGTCTTTGGTAATTGGGTAAGGCCCACTAGTCACAAGTGCCTGTTTTCAGGGGCAACCTGGGAGCACTGAGCAGTTAAGTGACTTGCTCAGAGTCAACAGTATGCAAGTGGAGGTTCTGAGACTCAAACCAAGGTTTGGTCTGCTGAATGTATCAAGCGCATTCACAGCTCGTTACTCTAACCTCTAGGCTATACTGCCAGCCCCTATATAACACCCATCTGCTCTAGCTTGGGTAAATATATGGTAAAAATGTGTACAAGCAAAACCCGATACAGCAGCAATACCAGTGGCAAACATTCGGCACTGACAAATGCTTGTTTTGTTTCTGTGGTCATCCTGTAAGAGGAGGAAGAAGAAACATTAGAAGTACTCTGCATCACGTGCATTTTGGAGTGAGGGTGAGTCCTGAAAGTGGATGGAGGGTTAGCAGGCAGGTGGGTTACCTGGCGGCCGTTGAATGAGTATGATTAAAGAGAGAAATGTTTTAGCAAAATGTGAAAAAATAAGAAGCAGGATAAACTTTTTTTTTAATACATTGTACAGGATGACCTGTATGTTTTTATGCACAGACTGTGATAGGGATGTATAATCAAGTGCAGTGGTGAAAATTGGGGGGGGGGGCTAATGGTGTGGTGTTGGAGTTTAAAGAAGAAAATGTATGTTTATATTTAGGTGGTAAAGAGAGGTGTAACCCTTGCCTTGCAAACACAGTTGGCATTTGGCACCAGACAGTCCACACAGCATTGATGGCCTCAGTGGTTAGGGCGTTTACCTGGCTCAGTCTTTCCAGGAGGAAAGGCACACAAAAACATTTATATTTTTACTGGGAACTGGGGAGGGGCCATAGCACTGGGGGTACCATTAAATCACACAGTCCACTCACACAGAAATATACAGAAGTTGAACTGCAGCCAAGTAATAGGTTTTAATCTGACTCAATAGACTGACAGACATTTGCCCATAAGGACTGCAGGTATAGACAGTACAACAAAGTCCACAGATCCACAGTAGTGATTTACTACAGTTCATTTGTTCAAATCCCACCCCCTGCTTTACAGGGTACAAAAAGCAACATTTCTGTCCATCCCTCTTCTGGGCTATGGACACAGGACAGAGCTTGTCCAGAATGAAATGAACAATCCCGGGGGGGGGGGGGTCACAAACTAGCTCTTTTCCAAATGTAATCATAGCTGTGAAGGCACCATTTGAGTATTTAAATAGTTATCTGACAGTTCATGCAGCAAACTTGTCTAACAGGCAGGAATTCCCAGAGAGAAATAGGGCAAAACCTGGCCATTCCAGATACCGGGCAGCACTTTATCAGTCAAAGTCTCTCAGCAATAGGAGATGTTCCCATAAGTTACTTATGGTTACTGGAACCCTCATCCTCAGGATTCTTCACCCTCTCAGGGGCACTACACAAGAGAAGACTGCCACCATAACGCAAAGCAGTCTCTCTGTGAGTCGACTAGGAGCTGAAAAGGACTAGTGAGAGGTGTCACCTCACCTGAGGCTCTCCTCAGTCAGCACCCCAAGCTAACTGTACTGCTCTGAGGCAGAAAACTGACACAGCAACATTCGATTGTGGCTTATGTTGCTGCGAAAGCCATTCACACTTGGAACTGCTGCCTGAAGTGTGACTGGCAAAAGCTGCCAAGGGAGCCCAAGAAGCTAACTCTGTGCTGCCCAGCATGCCTACCTAAAAACCTACTAGCTACCAGGGTTCTAGTCACCCTAGGGGGAACCCTGGGATTACAGACGAATGTAGTGCTAGACAGGAAAAAATATGAGCTTCTGTTGTGTCCTGGGAAGGGGGTGTCATTAGCTATTGTGATACAGTAGGATTACAGTAATTATGAAAAGTGAAGTAAGGAAGTAGTGCTGATAAGGGGGGATGATTGACAGACGGGGTAAAATAAGTGTGGGTTCTAAACTTTATTTAACACCAGTGGAAATAAATGAGATATTGTGTCCACCCATATTTCTTGTGATGAGTGCTTTACAAGGATAATGGTAGACATCAGTTATATGTGAGCACTGAAAATGCATTTATTTTTTTTTCCCCCTGGCACACAGAAATGTTAATCAGACTTTGTGACTGATGGTGTTCTGATTGCTGCAGAATCTGGAAACTCTTTGTATTTACAGGTAGTGTGTTGTGGGGATTGGAGGATAGAGGAGTCCATCAAGGATTATGAAGCATAATGTTAGTTTAGTAGCTGTTATTTAAATGTGAAGGCATCAGCAAATCAGCTCCTCAGCCTTGTTAGAGTTGTTTAGTCCCTGTGCATTAGCAATGCAAGCTTGTCAGCAAAAAAAAAAACCCACATACATAAGTAACAGTAACTCTAAATGCATGCATTAGAAGAATTCCACACATCAGCTATTTTTTTAAAGTTACCATTTAAATATCAATTACAGGCATGCTGGTCTGCAGATAAACTGTTTTCAATGGTCGCCCTTCATATCTGTTTTCCTTGTTAGGCTGCAGAAAAACAGGGCAGACTCCCAGCAGGAAGGAAAGAGACATCACAGATAAGTATTCAGTGTATGTGTGTACATGTCTCTGCATTTGTATGTGTCTTTGCAAGCACATAGGTAGTTATGACTATTATGCTGGCGAGAGCAGAATCTTTTGATGCAGGAGTCCTCCCCTGCAACTACCCCTACCCCCCCACACCAATGTGCCTGATCTTGCTTGATGTCACATTTTTCTTTTTTAATATTCTTTATTCCACATCATCGATGCTGCCCTCTCTGCACAGCTTCCTCCCATTCCCCATTTGTTCTCTTCTCTGTCAATTACCCTGTCATCAAGTGGTCCACATGGAGTTGTCATGCCCCGTAGTAATGTCTGTTGTGAGGCTTGTGGCACAACCACTGCAGGTTTGCGGAGTATATGTAACTGGTGGGTGGTTGGGTGCAGCAGGTTCATTCTGCCGCACTCCAGGGTTTTACACATTGTGTTTCTTCCCCTTCCCTAAGGATTCAGGTGGTGAGAACTCCGAGTGGAGCATTTGCACTTTGTACCTGTTTGTGCATTCAGAGTAAATCTGTGCCGTACCTCCCATGAGCGTCTTTAGCTGCGCCAGCACCTGTGATCACCCAGTCAGCTGTATAGCAGTGGAGATGGCTGCCCTCCCTCCCTGGAATAGAGGGTTCTATGTGACACTCAATATTCCTCCCTCAGACTGGCTTCTGACATGCTCTGCTTATTCCCTAACTCAGGTCACCAGCACCATGAGCCGTAATTGCTGTGCTGATTGGCTGGCAAAGGTTTGAGGTTTTGAGAATTTTTGAACTGCTAATTTGTCTACAGTTTAAATATACTTAACATGAGGTTCTTTGTCTTTTAGCTTGTTTTTTGTTTTTATTGGGTTCACCACCACATAACCCAGAGAGACCATCCTAGGGTTGCTGGTTTATTCCACTGGGTCATCACACAGATGAGGCACACTGATGAGTCCTGGTAGGACGAAACACGTGTCTGTGTCTTTCTGTTGGCACCCTTTGCAGACTGCGTGAGAGGCTTTTCAGCACCATGGATTTCTGCTTGAAGTTGAACCAGCATAATATTCTGTGGTGATTTGCATATACAGCCCATGATGCTTTACATTATAGGGGTATGTGTGATTTTGTATTTCTTTGAAACTTGGCTTCCCGGCCAATGCCCCTTGGGTAACCACTGCCCCAGTGCTTGTGCACTGAGGTTCTTTGTCTTTTATGCAAATCTATGCCAATTACCCAATCTGCATTTCAAGCTGCACAAATCTTTTTTTTTTTCTTTGCAAGGATCCTAAGTTTGAATCCCACCTCAGGCACTGGGTCATAGGAGAAACATAGAAGCATAGAAACCTAGTCTTTGATGGCAGATAAGGACCACTTGGCCCCACCCAGTCTGCCCATTTCCCTAACTACAGGATACCCTGCAGATCCTAGTAAACCAACAGCCTATTTCTTCTTAACCCCCACCAGAATTGCCTTATATCTGTCCCATGCATTCTTGAATTCCTTCACTGTTTTTGACCCCATGACCTCCTCAGGAAGGCTGTTCCATGCATCCACCACCCTCTCAGTGAAAAAAATACTTCCTCACGTTGCCCCTGAGCCGTCCCCCCTCTATCTTCAAATTGTGCCCCCTTGTTCTTGCACACCTCTTTTCTGAAAGATGCTACCCTCTTGGACTTTGTTAATTCCACTGAGGTACTTAAAAGTTTCTATCATGTCCCCCTCTTTCCTTCCCTTTCTCGAGGGTATACATAATAAGCTTCTTTAGTGGTATCTTTGTATGGCTTCTGGTGCAGACCCTGCACCTTTTTAGTTGCCGTCCTCTGGACTGCCTCCATCCCGTCTATGTCCTTGCGCAGTACTCCAGATGGAGTCTCACCAACTGTCTGTACAAAGGGATAACAACTTCCTGTTTTCTTCTGGTGATGCCTCTAACTATACATCCCAGTATCCATCCAGCCCTCCTTACTGCCTTCTCACATTGCTTGCTTACCTTTAGGTCATCTGATATGACTACTCCCGGGTCCCTTTCCATTTTTGTTAGTACCCCCCGTACTCTTCCCCTGGGTTTTGGTTTCCCAGGTGCATTACTTCGCATTTCTTTGCATTGAATTTAAGCTGCCATACTTCTGACCATTCCTCCAACCTTGTCAAGTCCCTTCTCATCCTTTCCACCTCACCTTGTGTATCAACCCTGTTGCAGATCTTTGTGTCATCTGCAAAGAGGCATACTTTCCCTTCCAGTCCCTCTGCAATGTCACTTATAAAGACATTAAAAAGGACTGGCCCCAGTACTGAACCCTGTGGTACCCCGCTTGTAACCCCCCTTTCTTTGGAGTGGACTCCATTTACTATTACCCTCTGTGTCCTGTTGTCCAGCCAATTTTTTTACCCAGCCTACCACCCTGGGACCCACTCCCAGGCTGGCTAACTTGTTTATTAATCTTTTGTGTGGAACTGTGTCAAATACCTTGCTAAAGTCTAGGTAGGTGGCATCCACAGCCCCTTCCTGGTCTACTACTTTGGTCACCCAGCTAAAGAAATCTATTAGATTCATCTGACACATCCTTCCCACTGTGACTCCATGCTGCCTTGGGTCCTGTGCCCCACTGGCCTCTAGGTACTCAACAATTCTTTCCTTCAGAAGTGATTCCATAATTTTCCCTGCCACTGAGGTCAAACTAACAGGTCTGTAGTTTTCTGCCTCTGCTTTGCTCCCACTTTTGTGAAGGGGCATCACATCCACCCTCCTCCAGTCCTCGGGTAACACACCATCCTCCCATGATTTGTAAAAAAGTTTTTACTAGTCATTTTTAATAAAAGAAAATACTTGTTAAAAAAGCTGGCCTTTTTTTTAAAGATGTCTCAGTTCCACATGTTATAAGCTCAATAAGACACGTCAGGGTGTGGGTAGGGGTAGTTATGTGATAACTGCATTTCCAGGTGCTGAAGGCACTCAGTGTGAATTCCTCATACCTCACAATGCAGCTGGGTGTGTGTTTATCACATACATACCCACACCCTTTTGTGCCGTATTTATTACCTATTTGTAGCCTACACACTGACACAGCACTTCTTTTGTAGATGCATCTCTAGGTACAGCAGCAACGAGGCCCAGTAGTCATAGTAACATAGTCATTTTAAGGGCAGAATGGACTCTAGGTCCATCATGTCTGCCTCCTTGCTTCATAAGCAGGAATAAATAAGTATGCCTCGCAAACATGTGCTAATTTATAGTCAACTCACAAAGCTGTGCATTAAGTTTTAGATGACGTAAAGAGGACCTGTGGTGGAGTAGGGGGTTGTTCCACAGGTGACTTACCCCCTAGGAGACTGCTGCTTGCCCCACAGCTCTCTTTCTCCTGGGGAAGAGGTAGGAGCAGTTGCCAGTGTGCCTCAGGGGTCAACGGAGGGGGCAAGGTGCAGGTAAGGAGAGTGGACAGGTAACGCAATGAGAAATTTTCAGACTACAATGTGTAGATGACAGGATGCTCTATGCATGAGGTGTCTCCCCATTTAGGGTTGGCCAGTTTAAATTGTGGTACACGGAACAGTGGTGATTTCATGGTTCAGAAAGACAGAGGTTTATTTAAATAAAATCTGTATAAACCCGGCCCCCCCAAAAAAATATTTATTCTAAAGCTCAGTTGAAAGATAGCAAGGAGGGTGGCATTAAAATGTTCTTCTCATGGCTTGCTTGGTTTGCGAGGATGTCACAGACAATCAGGTCCCAATGTTGATTAAACAGTGAAGGGAAAATTGATAACTACGCTGTCCCCCAGGGAAAGTGCTGTTCTCCACATCACATCTGGTACTGTCAAGGAGACCATCTTGTCAAAGACATAAGAAAAAAGCGGAAGTACTCTGAAAACAAAACAGCATTAATTATGTAATCAGGTTATTACATGGGGCAGTTTACGGAGTAACACAGTAACATGGTAATGTTTTAATGAAAAGGACTCGGGGGTGCCATCTTGCCTGCTGCCCCTCTGGCCACAAAGCAATGACTATACAGTGTGTGTGCAATCAGCAGTTCTATTCTCCCTCTGGAATCTGTCTAGTCCTGCTTTGAAAGCCTGAACAGTGCTAGTTACTACTACTGCTGTACCTCACTGGGTAGGCTTTTCCGCATGCTGATCCCCATCTGTAAAGTAATGATTCCTGATGTTTCCCCTTATCCTGCCTCCCCACTCAGTATGTATGCATGTTCTTTGTTTCTGCTTGTACTTACTAGCCCATATGGCTGAGTATACTCCACCCTGTGCATCCTCTTTAATATTGAGAACACCACAATCAAGTCTCACATCAGCCTTTTGTATCTGAGTGTACTCCACCCTTTATATGTCCTTCGATATTCATAACACAATGATCATGTCCTCACTCAACATTCTTTTCTTTCTTTTTTCCACAGAAGTTTTATCCTCCCTAACAGACCTGGGTGGCTATCAGTCCTGTTCCCCTCCTCAGCGGCCTCACTCTGGCCTGTCATCTTGGTCCTCAGCAGATTCCCCCCTGCAGCAAAGTGGGAGAGTCACCCCTTTCCCCAGCAGACATCTCCAGATTTGGGACTGGAGTGGAAGGGCGGACCACTGAGAGACAGGCAGGGCTTCACAAAGTCCAGGTCTCTAGATTTTCCATTTTCTTCCCTGATGCCTGTGCTGGGACAAGCACACAGACGTTCGCACATGTGGAGGCACGTGTGCTTGCTACTGATATTCTGTAGCTCCCTCCCTTCTGATGCTGCCCTGGAGGCCCACACTGCCACCAACTCTCCACCTGATGGCAGTCATTCAGCAGGAAGAATGTCCCCCCCCCCGGGATAGGAGAGTAGTCCATCAGATGCTCATTCTCTCCCTCCCTAGCTGGCTCCAGCAACCCGACATAGTTCTTGATCCAGGGTCACCAGCATGGTGGGCGGTAACACTACTGCCATGCTATCAGGCTTGCTTTAACCTTCTCTTCTGCAGGTTAAATAATTTGAGTAGGCCCATCCCGCATAGCTCTTGCCTGTATGCATACCCCTCAACCTTTTGTCACTAAAATGAAGGACATGGATGCTCAAAATGAGGGACACTGACCATCATAATGAGTAATGGGGACACATCCTCAGATATGGAAATACAAGCTCAATCAATCAATCAATCAAAATCTTTATTTATTCAGGCAAACACCATTGAGCAAGCTCATTTGCGAGATGGACCTGATACATAGGTATACAAATTAAAAACAGTACACTCCAAACAATGTAAAAATATATAGATACAAACAATACAAGGAACACATAGGCACAATACAACGATTAAATAAATAAAGCATTAATAAATAAATGTATTCAGGATGGTTTGGCTAAGGGACCACCCAAGGTACAGGGAAGATATGGCCATACCGTGGACTGAGAGGTGACACATAAGATTGTCAAGCCTGCCCACTGGAGGGCCGGGTAGGCAGGAGATACAGGGGAGGAGATGTGGCAAGGCCACAAGGTGGGCAATAGGGATTACAATGTAAAAAGACAAGCGTGGGTGGGGAGGCTCAGAGCCGGAAACTCCGGGGAGCATAGCATTGATGGTGTCGTATAAACCACGGCTAGCCAACGTGCAAGTTATTTAGTGGAGGTGAAAACATTTGCAGCATTCTTTAACTAAAAGGCCATAAAGAGTCTTGAAGGAGGATATGCTGATCGGGGAGCTAAGCTTCAGAGTTTTTTTGTACAGTGTTCCATAGGGATGGTAGCGCAAAACTTATAGCCATTCTCTTGAAACTTGTTTTCAGACTGGGTACCTTCAAGTAAATAAAGGATGAGCTTCTCAGTACATAGGTTCCAGGTTCGTAGAGCAGGAGACAATCAGAGATATACGGGGGAAGTTTCTTGATGATGGCTTTGAACGTCCAGATTAAGGCATTTCTATTTCTCTTGAAGTGGAGGGAGGGCCACCCCATGGCTGTATAGAGAGCACAATGGTGGGTGGCATGAGGAAGACAAGTGATGAATCTCAATGCCCTGTGGTACAACGTATCCAGTTTAGCAAGGTGTGATGCTGGACAGTTGCTATAAAGGAAGTCAGCATAGTCGACCAGGGAGAGAAATAAGGTTTGAACCAGCCATCGTTTGGCATTGCTGGTGAGGTAGTTATTAATCCTAAAAAAAAGACCAAGCCTTTGTCTTAATTTCTTTAGGAGGTCTTTGATGTAGTCCATAAAGGAGAGTTTGTTATCGAGCCATACCCCTAGGTACTTGAACTTGCTAACGAATTCTAGGTTTTCACCCAGAATTGTGTTAATCTGTGGGACAGTGCCAGCAGTGGCTGGGTTTGCATCCAGTAGGAAGGGAGAAAACATCACAGCCTTAGTTTTCTTAGCATTTAATAACAGTTTTTTCTTAAGGAATTGGCTCTGGAGAATGTTGAACTCCGATTGTAAGTTTTTACAGGCTGTTTCGAGCGAGGAGCGACTAAGGTAGAGGACCGTATCATCTGCAAAGAGATGAATCCTGGCCTTGGTTATGTTCATATCAATGTTGTTCACATAGATCGCAGACAGTAGTGGACCCAGGATTGAACCTTGGGGGATCCCTCTTAGCAGAGGTTTGAGGGGGGATAGTTTACCATCTGACTTAACTTGCTGCCACTGGTCAGAGAGGTAATCAGCGAACCAGTGAAGGGACAGTGGATCCAATCCTAAGGCCTTGAGGGAGGAGAGGAGCAGGTCGTGGTCGACAGTGTCAAAAGCCTTGCTTAGGTCTAGAAACACAGCACAGACAAAATTCTTATTTTCCAGGTCACTGAGCCAGTAGCTGGTGACTTTAGCTAGGGCCGTGATAGTGCTGTGCTGTGCTCTAAAGCCTGATTGCACGGGATTTAGAAGGTTCATAGATTCTACATATGTTTTCAATTGCTTGTTTACATTGTTTTCCAGTAATTTGGACAGCGTAGGTAGTAATGAAATTGGTCTATAATTGTTTAGGTCACAAGGGTTCCCGGATTTGAACAAAGGAATGACATGGGCTGTTTTCCATAATGATGGAAGGGTACCATGGGATACAGAAAGATTGAAAAGGTGGGTAATAGGTGCAGACAGGACATGGAAGGTGACTTTTAGAAAGTAAGGATCTAGAGAGTCGGCGCCTGCGCTTTTCCTAACGTCCAACTTTAGTAGAAGTTCTTCTACCTCCTTTACGAAAGTATGCTGGAGGGAGAAAACTGAGTTGGAAGGAGGAGGTTCCAAGCTTTGGGGAGCCAGTTGGGAGTGAAGGGAATTTGCAGGTGAATTGTCAAAAGCAAGGCCAGCAGTGGCAAAGTGGTTGTTGAAAGCATCTAGGATTTCCATTTTGTCACAGATAGTGACACTGCCAGCAGTGTCACTATAGCAGGCAAGGAGTTGACCGGGATGTGACCAGACATGTCCTTAGTGGATTTCCAAAATTTGGAAGAGCTCCTGGAGGCAGAATCCAGCTCTGTGCGGAAGTAGGAAGCCTTATCTTCTCTTGTCAATTTGGTGCACTCATTCCTAGCTTTCCTAAAGTTGCACCAGTCAATAGGATTTTTAGTAGATCGTGCTTTTTTCCATAGCTTGTCCCTATTCGGTAAAACCAATTTGAGTTCAGGTGTGAACCAGCGATAGGTTCTTCCCCGTACCATGGTTTTTATGAGTGATGCGTATTTATTTAGAGCCGCAGTCATAATTTCGGAGAAAATCTCGTAGGCCAACTGTACCGACTTGTCCAGGTAAAAATCCTGCCAATGCACTGAGCATTTCAGTTCCTCAAGGAAGGCAGGTAAATCAAAGTGGAGCCTGTCCCTCTTAGAGGTGAACCTGGACATGGAGGGTGGATTCTGAACCGACCTTATGCTAGCAATGATACAATGATCACTAAAGTCTGTGAGAAAAACTCCTGCATGGGAGAATAGGTGCAGTTTGTTTACTAGAATGACATCCAGCAGCGTACTATTGGCAGGGGACTTTTTGTTAGGATGCATAGGTTCTCTTATAAGTTGCATTAGGCCATAAGCATTGCAAAACTCCTTAAGGGGTGCAGCAGTGTGGGACAACCAGTCAAAACTTAAGTCCCCAAGGATAATTGCTTCAGGGGTGCCAAACTCGATGACGTTGGTTAGGTGGGTAAGGATTTGAGGACCAGCAGATAGAGGTCTGTAGCAGCCTATGACACATAGTGCAGATGACAGGGATATCTCCAACTTTAAGGCCAAGCATTCAAATTGGTTGGCAACAGAGGACAATTCTAGGCATGTAACTGTGTATTTGTTCTTAACATATATGGCCACACCACCCCCCCTAGTGGGCCTATTGGCTCTAAATAAGGAGTATTCAGGGATGTTAATTTCCCTATCAGGCATGGAGGATCTGAGCCAGGATTCAGAGATCACTAATACATCTGGCTTGGTGTGACATACCCAGGCCTGGATGAATGTGAACTTTTTTAGCAGGCTGCAGACGTTCATGTGGAGGAATTGCATACCTTTCAGGTCTGTAAGGTCCGAGGGAGAGGAGAGAGTTTTTCCTGGGCCAGGATTAAGCTCAACGTCTCCAGAGCACAATAGAAGGAGAAGGAGAAGCTTCCTTAGGGTTGCAAAAGATATTATGGAAATTCTTTTCCATGTTGGTCTGCTGCGTATGACAGGCTGAGTAAATAGATACCCAAAATTGGATCTGGACCATCCTGGTGCCTCAGACACCAATACCCAGACTGGAAGATAGAAGGGGGTGATTGCTAGGAGAAATGGTGAGTGTAGTCTAGGATGTCAGTACTAAATCAGTCCCACCTCTGTGCATGGATCTAATAAGAGGCTGCAGGTAGGGAAGTCTGAGGGCACAAAGAGAGTTGTATGAGGAGAAGTGATGTGCACGGCAGGCCACTGGATGAATATAGTCTACCCTACTAGCCGAGCGGGTGAGCTTGGGCACTATATAGGACATAAGTAGGAGAAGAAACAGAACACAGAGCCAGGGGGGGCGCCGACATGGTTGAGCCTTAATACTGACGGTTAAGGCTGGGGTCACCGACCCTTTCCTGATAAGCTAGATGAGCGACCTACCCTGCTACTTCAAGGGATTCAACAGAGTAGTGATGGGAAGGACATTGATGCTTATTTATAAATTATTTTATTGAAATTCTGGCAGACGAGACCAGGGGTATATGACAAGAGTTAGCAGCGTAGGCCACTGTCGGTGTAAGTCAGGATCCCAAGAGTGGCGTGCCACAGTCACTGAGCATATGCACTTCACAGGGATCTTTATAAGACTGGCAGCGCCAGGAGAGCATCAATGTTAAGGATACTAGAATCAGGCAGGAACCTATCATGAAAAGAGCAGTGATCATCCAGAGACAGGGAGAGAGGGAGACTGGGAAGCCTATAGGTCCTAGAAAAGAGGCTGGGGGGCATGGGAGTACAGAGGGCGGGACACTAGTGTGTTTAATAAGTGGAGGAGGTGGGAGATGGGTGGGTGGGTGAAAAAGTACGGCTTTTGCCGTACCTTTCTGGTTTGAGTGTCCGGGCTTGTGGTCTTGGGTGGCGGCTATGGAAGTGCCGTCCGCCTGGGGGGACTGAGTCTCACTCAGCTTCTGAGCTGGGAGCCCTGGAGGGTTCTCTGCTGGGGAGAGAGAAGATTAAGTAGTGGCCGGGGACAAAAGGCCACACAGTCCAGCTACTAGTGTAAATCTGCACAACAATGGGGCCCATTTCCCTTGGCATCCAGCAGTCTACAATCAGGGAACACTGCTGAGAAAGGGCTGTGATCACTTCATGGGGAACAAAGGGGGCACAGTGAAAACAATGCTTGCAGGCTAACAACAGTAGCTAAACAGATTTTAAATTAGGCTAAAAACAGCAATTACAGCTTTTCTATGAGAATGTACTGCAGTAAAAACAGCATCGAGAAAAGGACCAATGAGGGCGAGGCTGGAAAAGGTGCTCGCATTCCGGTTGGCTGGCAGCTTTTGCCGTACCTTTCTGGTTCAAGTGTCCAGGCTTCTGGTCTCGGGCAGTGGCTATGGAAGTGCCATCCACCCGGGGGGACCGAGTATCGCTCGGCTTCTGAGCTGGGAGCCCTGGAGGGAAGCTCTGAACTAGGGTTGCCAGAACCCACTAAAGTTCTGAGTTCTGGTTCCAGTCTAGAACAGTTCAGATAGTTCTAGGGTTCTAATCTTCTTTAGAACTCAAACTCCTATGTGCAGTAGTAAGTAGTAAGTAGTAGTAGTAAATCTTTTTTATTCATAAGAATAAGGGAAGCATTCAATTGAGCATGGCTCATTTACAGTGAAGTCCCAAGTATCAAAAAGACAAACAAACATCAGACATCAGTTTCAAAAAACATAACAGTCGACATTATTAAATTACAATATAAAAATATACAATATACAGCAAGGAGCAATATATATAAGCAATCAATTTTAATAAATATCACACTGATTACAATTCAATTGACTACTAACCCATCCCAGGTACCATTTATTCAAATCAGAAAAATAAATTATCTGATTCTTATCCCTTAGACACACAGGAATTTTGTTCCATAGAGTCATCCCTCTAAAAGGAGCTGATGGCTTGCCAACATTCAAATTACATCTTGGGGTTTAATAATGCAACCCTTGGGCAGATCTAAGATTATCCTTCATACTTCTAGGGGGAAACAACTGAGATATATAAGTTGAGACCCCTTTTTTCCAAATTTGGAACATAAATTTAAGAAGATGAAGGTTCCTACGCTCAGAAGGCCTAACCCAACCCAAGCTGTTAAACAGAAGACATCTATGAGTGCTATAAGGGACCTCCAGTACAAATCAAGCCATTCTATGGAACATCAGATCCACCCTATCCAATAAAAACCGGAGACTCCACCATAAAGGAGTTCCCCATAATCTAATGTAGGCATTACTAAAGAGTTCATGACATTTAAATGGACATCCCTTGACATATATCCCTTAAACCTACAAAGAGCCCCTAATTTCTTATTTAAGCCCATTATCATACTATTTATATGAAGGTACCAGGATAGATTACAATCTAACCATAGACCCAAATACTTATAATTATCCCCTTCTGTTAAAATAGTACCATCCAAAGTTATGTTCAGACCTGAATTCTGTTCTTTGAACTGCTTATTCCTAAATACAACAACCTGGGTCTTTTTAGAATTTAATACTTAGAAACGCTTCTTGAAAAAAATCCTGCACCCAATCAAAGGTCATCTGGAGCTTAGGTCTAATCAAATCCAAGGTTGGACCCTCTACATATATAATCGTATCATCAGCATAAAGGTGGTACCCTATATCTGGAAGGTCAAAACTAAAATTTTTAACATAGATATTGAATAACAATGGCCCCAAAACTGACCCTTGTGGGACACCATTTAACTTATCAACTAAATTAGACCTAAAAGGGCCAATCTCAACAAATTGTTTCCTCCCATTTAAGTAAGACGAAAACCAATTAGCAACTTGGCTAGATAAACTGATCTGGCTGAGCCTGGACAGGAGCACCTGGCGGTTTAAAGTATCAAAAGCTTTAGAAAGATCTATAAATAAAGCTCCAACCATTTGTTTCCTGTCCAGGCTCTGCTGCAGATCACTAACCACCTTAACCAATGCAGCATTGGTACTATGTTGGGACCTAAAACCAGACTGATAAATAGACATTCTACCATTAGAGTCCAAATATTTTCTCAAATGAACAGAAATGATTTTCTCAAAAATCTTTGAAATTGACAGGAGCGAGATGGGCCCATAGTTGCTCAGCTCATTCCTGTGTGTATAGGACTAGAGAGAGAAAAAGCAAACAAAGATACTGAGGAGAAAACCCCATAAATAAATGATTTGCACTCACAGAGCAGCAATAATATTGTTTCACTCCACACGCAGAAAGAAGAAACACATTGTGCCTTTCAAAATGCAAATGCCATGTGTCACAATTCCATATGTCTGACATATCTGCATGTGAGCAGCCCATTCTCATATTGTCTCTCTCTAAAATATTTTAGAATGTAATTCCCAATAGTTAGTTTGTTTTCCAGGCTGGTATCTCCTGTTTTTGAAATGTGAGAAGAAATAAAGTATTTTATTTAGTAGTTTGAACCCTTAATACTTAGAATCCATGGGTATTCTAGTTCTAAATTAAAACTCAAACTCCTAGGGTCCTAAAAGGGTTCTAATATTTTAAGAACTAGTTCATACAACCCTACACAGTGCACTGTGGAAACCATTTTGTTTACTTGTACAAAGATTTTTTTTATTTAACATCTTAAAATATTATGAATTTTTGCTTTAAAGGGATATTGTCAACTCCCTTAGGCCTCAAACTGTCTCTAGTTTAAAAAACACATTTTATGATTGTTCACATTCTGTAGAATGTGTTGATGTAGGTGTGTAGGTGGTAGTTTGATTCTGATTAATTTTTTCTTTCTAAAAGTGAAAAACAGGCTGCCCACCGTACTGGTACTACCACATCAAAATGTGTTTGTTTGACTTCCTTAATCAACTTCCACTGCACCTTTCCTGGATTTGGGAACACCCCCAACACAGTCTAACCACTCAAGATGCAGTGGGAGGAAAGGAGACTATTGCATCATGAGTGGCTGCACTGTTTGTTTTTTCTAGTGTTCAGGAAGTCTGCAATAAAAGTAGATTAAGGCTTTGAAACAAAACAAGGTTAAGTATAATTACAGTATTATCAAGCATTTCAGTTCTACTAAAAAAGAGACCGATTAAACAACCAGCAACATCAAATGAATTTTAGAGAAGGTAAGCAATAATAAATATGGATTTTCAACTGGAAATAGTATGATGCAAAAATGGGTTAACAGTGTCCCTTTAAAGTCTGAATTCATAGCACATTCTCTGTAGGGGCAACACCTTTTCCATGAAGAATGGAGCATTATTGAAGGCTAACATAAGGAATGTCACTCATAATCAGGGACAGTTGAGAGGTATGCATCTCATTTAAGTCCCTTATAAGCTTGTCGGCCCAGTGTCAGATCCTGTTGATTCTCTTGAATGCTTTAATGACCCTGCTGCACTGTGATGACCAGAACTGGAGGCAGTACACCAGATGTGGCCAAAGTCCTTGTAATGAGGGAGGGTCACCTCCCTTGATCTACCTCTTACCCCGCTCCCTGCATCCCAACAATGCATTTCCTCTCTGGACTGGGGCAGCACATTTCCTGTCTGGCATAAGCTTAATATCTACAGTACAACTGCCACTCAAATTATTTCTTCTGTTGTACTGGGTTCTATTGCACCACATACTATATGGTGTGCATGCAATAACAGATTCCTCACATTTCCCTTGTCTTGTATGTCCCGACACTAAACCTGTAAGCCCCCATTTCTCAGGCCATGCCCCCACTGTACGCAGCCCCCCTGCAGTTCATTCTCTTTCTCTGCTGTCTCCACTGTGTTGGTCAATTTAGTGCCATCAGCCCCCCTGCAGTTCATTCTCTTCCTCTGCTGTCTCCACTGTGTTGGTCAATTTAGTGCCATCAGTAGACTGCAGCAGCCTGCTACTACCTCTCCTGTCCAGCTCATTAATGAGTTACTCCTTGCCAGAGTAACACATCCGATATGATGTGCTCAGCCCCAGTATTAGTTTCTGCATGACCTTCCCCCCCCGCACCGAGTAGTGTCACATACCAGTGCAGCCATACACCTGGGGGGGAAAGGTGATTTGTTTTTCAAAACTGTTCAATGCCCTGTAAGGGACACTGTCACCCCCCCCCACCCCACAAGGCCTCAAACTATTCCTAGTTTTAAAAAACAAATTTTGTGATTGATCAACTTCTGTAGAATGTGTTGAATTAATTGGTAGTTTGATTCAGGTTCCTTTCGTCTTTTTAAAAGAGAAAAAAAGACTGCCCACGATATAGGAGTTACCACACAAAACTGTGTTTGTTTACATTTTTTGATCAACTCCACTGCATTTTTTCCCCAACCTAGTCTAGATACTTGTGATGCAGTGGGAGGGGAGAAGACTATTGCATCATGAGTGGCTGCACTGTTCAGGGGTGTTCCTAATGTTCAGAAAGTATGCAGTAAGAGCAGATCAAGTATTTGAAACAAAACGAAGTCGGGTATAATGACACCATTAGAATACATTTCTGTTCTACTAACAAAAGGAAGTAGCTCAAACAACCAGCAACATCAATACATTTTAGAGAAGATAGGTAATTATAATGTGGGTTTTCAACTAGAAATAATATGCAAAAAAGGTTGACAGTGTCCCATTAAATGGTGACGGAGAAGGAAAGGATGTACTACAGGTGGACCAACACACATTTGGGGGTGTGAAATGTGAAATGGGGGCTAAGATTTAACATGGGAAGGGCAACGCTCTACACTAGTATTACTGCACTGGTATTTTATCAAAATAATGTCAGTTCTCAGTAAAGATGTAGTGAAGTTAAACTGTGTCAGCAAAGTTGCCTTGAAGTTGTGAAACTTTCATTTCACAAAGCTTCTCAAAGATCCTACTGGTATCACCAACTTTGACTTTGCTGACTTCACAACATTTTTCCAGGTGAAGTGACACTTTTTCCAGTGAAGTGGCAACTTCGTGAGTGAAGTTTGGTCACTTTCCGGAAAAGTGCCACTTCACCTGGCAAAAAGACCTTGCGAAGTTGGCACTTCAAACTTCATGAAGTTCTGTCGAAGTGGTTTCCTTAACTTTGTACATCTCTAGTTCTCAGTCATTCACTAATAAGCTTCTCCAGCTGACTTTCATGCATGTGTAACAGGGCCAAAACTTGTTCGGATTTCGTATAGTCACAACTTGGAATTCAATTCCCCTGCCACAAGGATCAGTCCCCACTAAAAAACTTGTTGTTTTGCTTTAAGGGATATTATCTGAATAAAAACAAGTGCTCTTGCTTTTTATAATACTCTGCTGTTTCCCCTCATCCCCGGTCTTTGCTGTATCCTGTATCATAGTGCACTATATCACTTGTTGTATTACATTATATTGTATCATAATACAGTACAACACTATACAAGTTACATATATTATTGATCACAGAATAACATATTCAAGTACAGTACACTGTACTACAATGTATCACAATACAGTACAACACTATACAGGTTACATATATTATTGATGTAAGCAATAAGACACGATGGGGTGTCTAATGCACATCTCCGGAGTGGCTTATTGCGCTTATAAAATGGGCCTGTGTATTCTAAATGGGGGTTCTAGTTTTAGCTGTGCATTAGACACATCTAATGCATGGCTAACAACCAATCAGATTGCTTGAAATCCTTTGCCCATTTTATAACACAGAATAACATATCCAAGTACAGTACATTGTACTACAATGTATCATAATACAGTACAGCACTATACAGGTTACATATATTATTGATCACAGAATAACATATCCAAGTACAGTACACTGTACTACAATGTATCATATTACAGTACAACACTATACAGGTTACATATATTATTGATGTAAACAATAAGACACGATGGGGTGTGCATTAGACAGTTCTAATGCATGGCTAGGGGGACATAGTGAGGCACGAGGCCAGAGGCCAAGTGCATCCAGTCCTCAGCCATGCATTAGAACTGTCTAATGCACAATCCTAAAATCTTTAAGCATTCAAATAATATTACTCCTTCTTATACTATTACTGAAGAGGATACATTAAAAGCTATTTTGTCCCTAAAACCCAATTCTAGTCCGGGACCAGATAATATCAATCCCAGATTCCTAATTGAATCTGCTGCAGCTATTATTAAACCCCCTTACTATTATCTTTAATAAATCCCTATATGAAGGACTCATTCCCCAGGACTGGACATTGGCTACAGTAATCCCAATTTTTAAGAAGGGAAATCACTCCAGACCTGAAAACTATCATCCAATAAATCTAACTTCTGTTGTAAGTAAAATCATGGAGAAAGTTATTAAGAAATTACTAGATTGTGAAACTACAGAGGGTAACATGATAGATACTACACAACATGGCTTTAGACAGGGGTATTCCTGTACTACTAATTTGGTTTCCTTTTATAACCATGTCAGTATGGGTATGGACAAAGGTACACCTATGGATGTAATACTTCTCGATTATAGTAGAGCCTTCGATAAAGTTCCTCACGACATACTACTTGATAAAATGAAACAGATGGGTTTCTCACATTACATAATTAATTGGGTGTCAGGTTGGTTAAATAATAGGTATCAGCAAGTCAGAATCAACGGCACACTTTCCCAGTCATTGAGTGTGACCAGTGGGGTCCCACAGGGATCTGTGTTGGGGCCAACCCTGTTTAACATTTTTATTAGTGACTAGCAGGTTGGCCCTGAAACTGTTCTTTCAAAATTTGCTGACGGCACAAAGTTGTGTGGTTCTGTTCTAACAGTGTCAGACAGAGAATCTATGAGGAACAATTTAAAATCTATTGAAGAATGGGCAGCTCTAAACAAAATGACACTCAACTCAGATAAGTGTCACGTTATGCATTTTGGTAAGAATAATCTGAGGCAGACCTACTTATTGAATAATGTGGCCCTTCATGTGTCACCACTGGAATGAGATCTTGGAGTAAACATTAACAACAAATCATCTCCCAATGATCACTGTATAATGATAGCCAGGAAAGCCAATGCCTTGCTCACCCGAATCCAGCGTTCATTTGTGTCTAGGACTCAGGAATGTGTGATCCCACTATATAGAGCTTTCATTAGGCCTCACTTGGACTATGGATCTCCCTGCTGGAATCCCTACTTAAGGCAGGATGTGGATAGAGTTGAAAGGGTGCAGAGAAGAGCCACCAAAATGGTGTCATATTTATCTAAACTAGACTATGATGAAAGGTTAAAGGTTACGGGGTTACATTCTTTACATAGAAGGCGTACAAGAGGTGATCTTCTCCTCCTGTATAAAATTTAGAATTCTCAGGAGTTAATGCATCACTGTGGCTTACATTTCTCAACCAGTTGGAATTCCCCACGGTACCATAACAAACAGATATTTGTTTCTAAAACTAGAACAACAAAAAGGTTAAATTACTTCACAGTAAAAACCCCTAAGCTATGGAATATTCTTCCACAACATTTAGTCGACAGCAGCTCCATTCTTGCCTTTAAGAAAGGGTTGGATTATTGGTTGGAGTGGAATAGCCCTGGGGTATAATTGTCCCACCAATGTGGTGGGGGACAATCTCAATGGGCAGTAGCCTTCTTTTGTCCCTTGAAACCAAGTAAACCCTGGAGTAGCTTATTGCACTTATAAAATGGGCCTGTGTATTCTAAATGGGGGTTCTAGTTTTAGCTGTGCATTAGACACATCTAATGCACAGCTAACAACCAGTCAGATTGCTTGAAATCCTTTGCCCATTTTATAACACAGAATAACATATCCAAGTAAAGTACATTGTACTACAATGTATCATAATACAGTACAACACTATACAGGTTACATATATTATTGATCACAGAATAACATATCCAAGTACAGTACATTGTACTACAATGTATCATAATACAGCACAGCACTATACAGGATATAGATTACATATCATATTACTCACCACTAAATGACATATTAAAGTACATTGTAGTACAATGTACTGTACTTGGATATGTTATTCTGTGATCAATAATATATGTAACCTGTATAGTGTTGTACTGTATCATGATATCTTGTACTACAATGTACTGTACTTTGATAAGTAATTCTTTGGCAGTAAATTGATATGTAATATTTATCCTGTATTGTGTTGTACTGTATTATGTGGTGCATTGCAGTGTTCTGTGCTTTGATATGATATATGATCTGTATCAAGTATAGCATTATATTTACTGGTTAGGGTCAATAAACCATTGCTAGCAGACCCTCAGAAACTCCATAATCCACACCAGTGAATTACAGAATTCCATAAACCATGGTTACCGCAAACAGGCATGAGTCTCTGTCTCAGTTCTCCGAAAAGGTGTCCTTGCGCTGGTGCTCTGCTTGCGCTCCTCACAGAAAACCGCCAGTGTAGGAAACACACTTCTCGAAGAACTGACAGAAAAAAAGCCTGCAGCAGTGTCAAATAAACTCTTCTTACAAAGACTGTAAAGCAATGGCAACTGCATCCCATTTCAAGCCTCTGAATGAATCGGAAAGGCAGAAATTCATAGATGAGCAGGAAAACAAAAACACGTTGAAAAAACAAAAGTGATATAACTCTGTTCAGGAAAGAAACAGTAAATGTAAGGGAAAAAATGAAAGAAGTGTGGTTTATGAGGATTTTATGCACACACTCGGTGTGTGATGCCCAGATAAACCCCTCAGGCTTCACCCTTGGGATTTATGGGGCATCACACATCTCGGATCTAATCTGTGCATAAAATCCTCATAAACCACACTTCCCCATGCATCATTCTATATGTCATCTATATCTTGTATTACAATGTACTGTACTTTGATATGGCATTCTGTGATCAGTAATATGATATGTAATCTGTATCCTGTATAGTATTGAACTGTATTATGATATGCTGCATTACAGTGTACTGTACTTTGATATATGTAATCTGTATCTTGTATAGCGTTGTTCTGTATTATATGATGTATTACAATAAACTGTACCTTGTTATGTAATCCTTACGATGTACTGTACTTTGATGTCATTCTGTAATCAGTAATATGATATGTAATGTATATCTGTATAGTGTTGTACAGTATTAGAATATGTTGTATTACAATGTACGTTACTCAGATATGTCATTCTATAATCAGTAATATGATAAGTAGTCTGCATCCTGTTTAGTGCTGTTCTGTATTATATGTGGTATTACAATGTAATGTACTCGGATATGTAATTCTGTGATCAGTAATATGACAAGTAGTCTGTAGCCTGCATCATGTTGCATTGTATCATAAATTGTATTACAACATACTATACTTTGATATGTCATTCAGTGATCAGTAATATATGTTATCTATATTCTGATAGTGTTGTACTGTATTATATGTTGTATCACAATGTACTGTACCCTGATATGTAATTCTGTGATTGGTTATATGCTATATAATCTATATCCTGTATAGTGTTGTACTTTATTAGAATATGTTGCATTACAAGGTACTGTACTTAGATATGTCATTCTGTGATCAGTAATATGTTATGAACTCTATATCATGTATAGTGTTGTACTGTATTATGACATGTTGTTTTACAATGTACTGTACTGTTCTTTGATATGTAATCTGTATCCTGTATAATGCTGTACTATATTATATGTTGTGTTAAAATGTTCTGTACTCAGATATGTAATTTTGTGATCAGTAATATGATATGTTGTATTACAATGTACTGTACTTTGGCATTCTGTGATCAGTAATATTATGTGTAATCTGTATCATGTATAGCGTTGCACTGTATTACAATATATTGCATTACAATGTACTGTACTTTGATAAAATATGTAATCTGTATAGTGTTGTACTTTATCATATGTTGTGCATGCAATATTACAATAAACTGCACTTTGAAATGTAATCCTGAGATCAGACATATAATATGTAGTCTGTATCCTGTTTAGTGTTGTTCTGTATTGTCTGTTGTATTACAATGTAATGTGCTTGGATATGTAATTCTGTGATCAGTAATATGATATGTAGTCTGTAGAGGAAACTTCTTTTAAAGGAATGTATTATAAGAGGAACTGTAAATTTTTAATTTATAGTATGCTGAAGGGGATTCATTTTTTATATTATTTTAATAAGGGATTGCTAGAGATTCCCAAGGTCCATTTAAAGACATCTGGGGCAAGGGCATTAAGTTATGCAGCCCCAACCCTGTGGAATTTTCTACCTCATCGGGGTACGAGACTGCTTGACTGTTCAGAGTTTTAAGACTGCATTAAAAACATAACTTTTTGATCTGCCCTTCCCTGATTACTGAAGCTGTTATGGTATTTTATTGTTTTTTACTTTAATGGGATAATTATGACAGGGTGGGTGTTATGCTGGGATAACATCCCACCTCAGGTCATTGGGCCCAAGGCCACCAGCCGAGGGCGTCCAACACCCAAGAAGGATGTTGTCCCAGCATAACACCCACCCTGGAGGGCATTATTCCTATTATACAATGGCTTGTTGTTTTATACAGAAAAAGAATATTTTAAAGAATTTTATTTAGTGTTTTAAAATATTTTTTTAAGAAAAGATGCAGGCAGTGCTCAAGGTCCTCCATGATATCGTCACCAGGGATGTTATGCAAGGATAACATCACTGCTGTGATGGCCAACTGACCAATCAGGAGCCAGGATTCTTTCTTTCTTGCCATTGTATAATACTGTGTATTGTACTTTGATATGTCATTCTGTGGTCCGTATTACATGTTGCATTACAATGTACTGTACTTTGTTACAATATGTAATCTGTACCCTGTATAGTGCTGTACTATAATGTATGCTGTATTACAATGCACTATACTTATTTATTTATTTCAATTTTGTTAACCAGGTAAGTCCACTGAGACCAAAAGATCCCTTTTCAGGTGCGACACAGAGTTAGTTACAGGTACAATCATTTGACAGTGTTGACAGTAATGAAAATCATACATACATTTAGTGGTAGACAGCTTAAGACATTCAAGACATAGGTAGATTCTGACTAGACATCTAGCAGTGGTTAGTTTAGTACAGGGCAGATAATCTACAACAATAACAGATACATAGTGTTAAGGCCCCTCAGCTGGTGTTTAGCCCCAGCATATGTAGTTCAGTGTGGTTTGAAGGCACGGTTGTTCATTGATATGTAATTATGTAATTAGTAATATGATATGTTGTATTACAATGACCTGTACTTTGATATGATGTATAATCTGTATCCTGTATATTGTTGCACTGTATTATGACATGTTTCACAGTGTACAGTACTATATGTCATTCAGTGATCAGTAATAGGATATATAATCTGTATTCCTTGTCATTGTCACTGTGCATCCTGTAACATCTTACCTGGTCATTAGTGGTGCTCAGATATTAATTTAATGGCTCTGACTGGCCTCCGTCTGATAGTGCTGGTATCCAACCCAAATTCTGCCAAATATCCAGCCAAACTAGGATCTAGGATCCAAGGTTGGATTTTTAGGTCTGATACATCAGATTCCCAGGTTGGAAAGTTGGATCCATCAGTCGTTCCATGGATCTGACCGTTGGAACCATTGGATCTACAGAAGGGATCCTACCAAAGCAGATCCATTCTAGGATGTCAACACTATTTGTTGACATCTGAATTCTGAGTTTTGGGGTTCTATCTGGCACTATCTGACTTACTAGGATGATATCCAAGCACCACTACTGGTCATCAAATAATTGATAAAATACCCAGAGGGGCAAATAATCTGTACTGCATATACTCCCAGTGCAGTGGAACAGACAGTGGACAGCACAACCAAGGAAAAGGCTGTAGCAGTAACTTTTGTTGACTATCAGCTGAAACCAGGCAGGTAGTGTGCTTCATACTTATACTCCGAAAGAAGGAACCTGTGTTCAGTATATAGAGGGGGTGCTACACCTACGATGGTCCAATCCAGGATTCAGACAAATACAACTACAGCCTACCCTTAGTGCTTACACAAGTGGAAGGTGAGCAACCAGCATAGGTCTGAATAAAAAAATAGGCTGTATATCCTTATGAAGCAAATTTATTGTTCAAAAAAATAGTGCATATACATATCCATACATAAAAACAGCATACAGACTACCCTAGTCCAACAGCCAGCCACTACTAACCCCAACACTTCACCACAAGGCTTCCTCGGGGGCATGGTACTAATACCCAAAGTGAATTTTATATGCTAAAGTGCACGTGAGAATTTAATAATTTATTATGTAAACATTGTCTCCTTATTAATTAATCTAAATGGCAATGAAGAAGAGCACAGAAAAAAATCCTTATCAATAAGACTTAATTCATTTCCATTAAATAACATTAAACCACAATTCCACTTCAAAATAAATAGCTTAATGATACAATGAATAAGGGAAAGAGGAACCTGTTTAACCAGGAAAGGCACACTAAGCTACAGCTTGTTCCAGGTGTGACCTAGGAGCACAAGGAAGTTAAGTGACTTGCTTAGAATCACACAGCATGCAAGGGAGGGAAAGGGGGAAAGGGAACATTGTTTAACCAGGAGTAGCACACTAAGCCAAAGCTTGTTTCCAGATGTGACCTAGGAGCACAAGGAAGTTAAGTGACTTGCTCAGGATGATACAGTATGCAACTACCTAGATGGCTGTGAGATTCAAACCCAGGTCTCCAGATCTGCAGCTCAGAGCCTTAACCCACTGCGTTATACTGCCTCCTAAGTGGAGCAAGTGGGAGCTGATGGGATTCAAACCCAGGTCTCCAAGTTTGCAGCTCAGTGTTCTTAACCACTACGCTATACTGCCTCCTATAAAGGAGGAGTATAGAATAATACCATAAAAAATGCTAAAGAATGCTAAATAAACAGAAAAAGAAACATCAGATCACTACTAATAGCAGCAGTATGTCAATCTATTTATTTCAAAATAGCTATATACATCTGGTTATCATTCACTGATAATATTTCTTTCATTTTTAACAATGTTCAGAAGCATATTTGTTCATCACAAATCCTCTGCTCATCATTCTTTTTAGGAATCCAGCAGTGCTTTGAACATCATGATCTATAGTGCAATTTTTGTACTTTCATTGCTATAATGCACAACCTTCAGCAGTTGGATATATTACAGAGGACACTCTTTACTATGAAAGATAAAAAAAAAAAGCACAACATTAAAAGCAGCAATTGACGAGATTGCAAACTGTACATAGGTGGCTGATATACAGGGAGAATACAGTTTCAACTTGGAATAACACTAGGGTTACTACCTTTTAAGAAGCCCAAAGTGGGACATTTCCTCTTGAAACATGATTTTTCGCAATACAAGATATGACCTTGATCAATGCAACAGACTTGTTTTCTCAAAATAATCAGAATTGAGACTAAGTGTTGTAGTGTTTTAGTTGTTTCTGTTGTTTCTTATCATTTTAAGATATTTTAGTTAAGGTATTATAGTTTTCTACAGCATTTACAGGAAGTTAGAAAATATTTTTTCTGCTATAAGAAGTCAGGACATGCAGTATTTTTCATGTTTTTTTGCAGGACACAGCTGCCCAAATCAGGACTGTCCTGCGAAAATCAGGACAGGTGGTAACCCTAAATAACACGAAAAAATAAACTTTTCTAAACAAAATCACAACTCCAAATACATTCCAAATACTATTCTAAATCCAGTTACTGATTAGAGACAGGAATACTGCATGCTACAAAATACCCATTTCAACATTTTACATTATCACAGTTCCAAATACCTTCACAGATAAGGTTTATGGTTCAATATATCATTCAACCTTTGTGGTTTCAAGGACCCCAACCTCCACATCATGCAGATTCCAGTTGTGAAAATTTAGTGTGCAAATTTGCTGAATCTCTCTTGTGGATGCGAGCACATTCCAAATCCCATAGTGTGCTTCAGTAGCCAAGAAAGCAACTGCAATGTGTTAATGTATTTATAGGGGATGAGGAGCAGGTAAAGGGAGTTGATGCTTCCCCTGAGCAAGATCTTGGTAAGACTACACCTGGAGTGTTGTGTCCAGTGTTGCTCACCACAGTAAAGAAAGGACGATGAAGAGATAAACAGAGTCCAGCATAGGGCTTCTAAGCTGATTAGTAACTTAGGGGCAAGAGTTAAAGGGAAACATTCATGAACTGTCCCCATCGTAGTTTGAAAGTATATGAAAAGGCTCTTTTAAATTAGGTATTGGGCTTACTTGTAGCTGCAGCAATCCAGAGATATCCATGAATATGTCTACCCTCTATTGAAACCATATTGTCACCATCTTTAGATAATGTCATTGATGATCAGGTTGTGGATAACCACATTGTAGTCAAGCACAGCTTGATCATCAGTGACATCACAAGGTTCCAATGAGCTGACTGAAGAACACAGCACTGTCCACCATGTTCAAGATGGCCACTGGAGTTTTCTGCGCAGGCACAATGACTTGTGCATGTGCACAGAATCTGATGGCACAGCGGCACAATCCGCCATGTCCAAGATGTCTGCCGGCATTTCAGTGCGCATGCGCAAGTCATCATGCATGTGCAGAAAACTTCAGCAGCCATTTTGGACACGGTGGACTGTGCCGCCGGAGTTCAGTGCGCATACATGAGTCGTCATGCATACGCAGAAAACTCCAGTGGCCATCTTAAACACAGCAGACAGTGCAGTGTTCTACTGACTGATCTTTTGAATAATGCGGTGAATGCGCAGTGATTGCCATTTGCCTCCACTATTCAAAAGTCCAGTCGGTATCCAGTAAGCTCCCTTCTCTACTGTGCTCACAAGACGACTGAAGGGCTACACCCACTGCAGCCGTAAAAATGGTGGCAATGTTGTATCAATATGGGACAGACTTGTTCATCAAGATCTCTGGACTGCTGCAAGCTACAGAGGAGCGCAATACCTCATTTAAAATATCTTTTCATAGGCATTCAAAATGTAATTGGAATGGTTGATAAACATTTTTGTTTAAGAGGAGAGACTGCATATACTCAAAATATTTAACCTAGAAAAGAGAAGGCCGAGAGAGGAAATGATCATGAGTTTTCAAATATTAAAAGGGATGGATGAGGAGAATGTTTAGATGTTGATGCAATTAAGTGCAAGCAGAACTAAAGTGCATTCCTTCAAACTAGAGATGTTGTGAAATAAAAGTTTGCTGGCAAAATTGCCGCGAAATCGGCAATTTCGTTGTGCGAAATATTTTGTGAAATTTGCAGCGAAATTTCACCAGAAAATGGGCAGCTCAGTGCCTATAGCACAATATCATCCCTGGTGTCTAATGGTGCCCCCCACAGCCAATCACCGGCCCAAATTGAAGACGTTAGCACAAATATAAGCAGCACCCAGACAGGAAGTCAACTATATGGAAGATGAATAGCAGAGCCCTAACACAAACAATAATAGCACCCAGATAGGCTTTAGGCTAGATAATACTCTGAAGAAGCTAACACATTAAAGAGTGACACCCTGATGTTGGTCAGAGTGCTTAGTATCATAAGAGGACAACTGCAGATGAAAGTCTACCCCTCCAACGAGTGGGGCTTACCTTAATTTGCCCCCAGTCACCTGTCCACCAGTCCTGGTCCTGGTCTGCTATCTGTTATTGCTCTTGCCAGCCCCTGCATGTTTGTATTGCCTTGTGGGGATCAGAGGAGTGAGATTAAAACGATAAACTCGCCAACGCAGCAGTAAAGTAGCTTGGCGAGCACCGCACAGCTCAATGTGCTCACATTTGAGCTGCTTTCTGCTCAAACGTGCAAGCTGATGTGGTCAGCTTATTTCCCCCACAAGCACTGTAGTGCTAAGTGAAAAAGCTGCTAAGGCAGCTTGTGCTCAGTCCCCTTCTTGCGTGCCAACCCCAATACCCCCGGCCGAGATTTACATCAATTTCCCCATCCCCAATATATAAAAATAAGACACATTTCCCAACTCCCTGGTGTCTAGTGGACCCCCAAACCTGTCATCAGACTGTGCCACCCCTGCTCCCCCCAGCACCCCAAGCAGGCTACTGGCACAGCCTCCCACTCACCTCCATGGCTGGCAGCCTGACTGAGTGTTTCAATGAATGAGCGAGAGCTTGTACAAGCACATACTCTTTATTGAAGCGCTCAGTCAGGCTGCTGGCTGTGGAGGTGAGTGGAGGGCTGTGCCAGTGGCCTACTCAGGATACTGGGAAGGGGAGTGGGGGGACCACTATCTGATAACAGGGTGGGGAGGGGGGGGTCCACTTGACATCAGAGATTCAGGAATTTTTTTTATTTTATATATTGGTTGGGGAATTTGATGTCAGTCTCTGTGGGATGGGGGTGGGGTGGATTCTCCAGTTTGGGCTGGTTATTGGCCAGGGGTGGTGGGGTGTGTGGCCACTAGACACCATGGATGATATTTTAAATAGATGATGATATTTTTTTTTTTTACTGCTCATCACGAGTAGGAAGTGTAGAGCTAGGCTTTGTTGTCTAATAAATGAAGTGTCTTCTTTGTTCAAAGTAAATAGTCTCTGAACAGCCATTCAGGCTTGCTTCCCCTACTTCCTTATCTCCCAAATCTCTTTATTTCCATTTATTTTACAGCTTATTTTGTTTACCTAGTTTATGTCTAATTACTGAACTCCTGAGGGGACAGGTGCACCCTTAAATCAAGTGCACAGGAAAGAGAAGACTGAAAGGATTGCATTTAGTCAGAAATATAGGCATTGCTTGACAAAACAAGAATGGCTGCTTTAGCAATAGCTTGATGTGAAATGGTTTTATTGTTAGGCAATAAGGAGTGGGGGGAGCCATTATCTGTTATTTACAGTTGTAAATAGTCTTCTTGTTGCTGCCAAAATTGATGAATTTCACCATTTCGCGGGTGAAATTTCACGCTCTGTGGGTGAAATTTCGCATTTTGTATCTGCGAAATATTTCACGAAATGCGTGCATTTTGAGAAATATTCCACATAACGAAATATGTTAATTTCACACAACACTACTTCAAACTAAGGGGGGCAGAAAAGGCAAACATTTATAAAGCATTATTTCACACAGAGTTTGGTTAACGTGTGAGATAACCTATTTGGTGAAGTTATGAAAACTGTCTCTGTTCAGACTTTCAAAACAGCACAAGGCATATTCATGAGGGAGGAAGTACTGGTGGGTACACAGCATGAGAAGGGGTAAGACAGGACCCTCCCTCTGTCCATACCTTTTAACTGTTCTGCATTAAGAGGAATGCTCCTCATTTTAACTCTCGGAATCCCTTTGTATGAACTTTCAACTGCTCCACATATGAGGGAAATCCCCTCATGTTATGCCTTAGAACCACTTTCCATACCTCTCAACCTATCCACATTAGGAGGGTCAGCACTCCGGAATGAGATTCCTCCCCAAATGAGAAACCTGACAAGATTAACCACATTTAAATCTAGGTTAGATGAGAATTGTATCCGGGAATGTACTTGTCTATAGAGATGTTTACCCGTTACAGTCGGTAGTATGTTGTATATTTTAGGACTGAATACGGTAAGCTATTAATTGTTGTACTTTCTCATACCTATGAGAGGTATGATCAATGATGTATCATGCTGATATTGATGTATGTATGGTGATGTGAATGATTATTGTACTGAATGTATGAAATAAATATTGTTATTGTAACCTGAATGTTTGTATACACAGGACAACTTTGAAAATAGGTCCTATGACCTAAAGTTATATCCTGTTTACAAATAAAATTTTAACAACAACAGCTCATTTTACTACTTAGAAATCCTCTGTCCATACCTCTCAACTGTTCCACATTAGGAAGGACTTCCCTCATTTTACCTCCTTTTACCATCTAAGGAACATAGCCCGGGTGAAGCACCTGGTCCCGCACGAAGATCTTCCTACCTTGGTCCACGCCTTTGTCACCAGTCATTTTGATTACTGCAATGCCCTCTACCTATGGCTACTGGATATCTGCCGCTTCCAACTAGTGCAGAACGCAATGGTCCAGGCTGTTGACTCTAGATCCAGTCATATAACACCTGTGCTGTGTGAACTGCACTGATTGTACGATACAATGGCGGATCACCTTCAAGGTCACATTGCTGACCTATAAGGCCCTACATGAACAGGGACCCCACTACCTGAAAGAGCTCCTGTCACGTTACTGTCCCACCCACTCACTCCAACCCTCCGGTGAGGGATAGCTAGAGATTCCCAGAGTATGCTTAAAAACATCAGGAGGAAGATCTTTTGCCTTCATGGCACCTACCCTGTGGAATTCTCTACCATGACAGTTACGAGATAACCTGACCATGGCAGGATTTAAAAAAATCCTTGAAGATGTACCTGTTTAACCAGGCATTCGAAGGGACTCAGTGAATTAATGTTAAAATGTTTTATCTGGTTTTAATGTTTAATGATGAGTATTCATTTTACTATATATTGTTAAGGCGCCCTAAGCTTTGGAAGGGCGCCTCATACAGATAAAGCTTTACTTACTTATGTAGAACCCCTCTGTCCATTCATCTCAACTGTCTCACATTAGGAAGCATGTCCCTTATTTAACCCCTCAGATCCCACACTGTACACTGACAGTTTCAAAGTAGAAATTCCTATTTATTTATGTTGCCCAATAAACAGCTAATTGTTTAATCCCAGAGAACACTAATCTGCACAATGCATGGCATTTCTAGCCTTTGATTTGATCTTGTGCACCCTCTGTTTCCCCAAGTTTGGGCAGTGTCCCATATCTGGGAGAAGACATGTTGAGGGGGTATGACACTACTTGCAAGTGCTCTGTGGCTTTGTGCCCTTATCCCCCCCTTCTAGATACTGAACCAATTCACCTTACTCCCTATCCATAATACCTGAGTATAATACCTGTTGATTTCCTCCCCCTCACTCATATTTCCCTGTCCATTTTGCTCCTCTCCACTACCCGCTATACCTGTATGGGTAATTTTCCCCTGCCTATCAAAGTTCATATTTTTATCTGCTACGTGTACCCGTTGTCCGGATTGCCTTACAATGCTTATGACTGTGCTTCTTTGACAAACTGAATTGCTGTATATGACTTCTATTTTTGTAATGCTGTTAATGCTATCTATTTTTCTCCCCTCTTAGACTATCCTCCTTACCCTTCACCCACTGGACGCATCTAGATATGAGCTGCTGTCAGCTCAGTATGTATTTCCTGGTGAAACATTTGAAATAAATAAAGTTAAATGAATGAATGAATGAATAAATAAATAAATACAGATGTGTTTTGCTTCCTCATCCCTTCCTCTTCATGTTGTTGCTAGCTGTCCCCAGAGCAGCAGCTGTTGCAGATGTTTTCTGAGGCTGGAGAGAAAGTGTGTGCAACACTTGGGATTTCACTGAGGGAGATATTTTTTTATTTATTGTGATCTTGGATTAAAAGCTTTGAGGACAAGCTTGTTACATAGGTTCCATGTCAGTTGTAAACAATACAGTGCATTCTTACGAAAATTCAAGTACTATAGAAGTTTATTAATCTAGAAAAAAGAATACAATATACAAAACAACTTAGAGGCAATTGAACAGGGTTTGTCTAAAGTAACAGTATGTGGGTACCACCTCAATGGAGTATCAAAGACAGTGCAAGCAGAGGGGAGATGCCTGTTAAGCACAAAAAATTCATGGCTGGCCAACAAGGTTAATCTAAGGCAGAAAACAAGAACAAGGGGCAGAGTTAATTAACTTGGTTCTAAATGTGACAGCGCGACAACACAGGGTGGAAGAAGACAAATAGGAGGGTGTGACAGAGCTACGAAATCAAGTAAAAGACAGTGGGGGTCTGGAATGGGTGGGGGGGAGAATGAATCAGCCCAGGAAGCCTCGTCAATAGTATATAAGAGGAGAAGGACTTTTCTAACCCCTCGAAGACTAAGAGGAGTTAGTGGAAACAGTCACATCTGGCATTAGTAATAAGATTTTGCCTGAATCTTTGCTTGAAAGGGCCAAGCATGGCTGAGGAAGCAATGTCCAAAGGTAGGGAGTTAAACCAGTAAGGAGCCCGATGAACAAAAGCTCTCTGACATAGAGAGGTATGGCAGTGGGGGATTTTGAAGACCATACTAACAGTACTTCTGGTACAGCACCTATACTCATGCAGAGAGAGGAGCTGCTGCACCCTTTCAGGCATCAGGCCTAGTTGAATTGTTTTTGCCAAAAGGCAGGTTTGGTACTTGAGCCTTTCTGAGAACTGGAGCCAGTTTGCTTGACCATACAAGTTGCTCGTGTGTGTTAGATGTGTTGAGCCTGTAGCCAGGTAGCAGGCTTTGTTTAATGCCACAATGATATGGTGAAGGGCCGTGTCTGTTACGGATCTATAGATTACTACTCCATAATCTATGAGTGATACAACTGAACTACTTGTAGCCAGAGTAAGGGCCTTGGTGGTCAGGCTATGTTTATGTCTACAGTGTGCCTACTGACTGCTTTAGCTGTGTTATCTGTGTGGCTGGCATATGTTAGGGAACTGTCCACAGTAACTCAGAGGTATTTAAAGTGCTGGACCAGTTCCAAGGGTGTTCCAACCTCATTCATGATCACAAGAGGGTATGCCCAATGCCTGTTCTGGGCACTAGAGAACAACATTGTTTTTGTTTTCTTATAGTTCATGATGAGTTTGTGCTCAAGGAATCATCTTCCTACTTCCAAGAAGCTTGTCTGAAGCTTACATTCCGGTTGTTTTGGGTCTGGATCACTCGTGAACAGCACTGCAAAGTCTGTGTAAAGCAGAATTTGGCTCTAGCAAGAGATGGGGCACTGGTTAAGGGTATGCTAAATAGTAAAGGACCTAATATGGACACTTGAGCAACACCAGAATGAACAGGTCTGCTATCAGAAAGGATGTTATCTACCTTCACATGCTGTGTGCGGTTGGAAAGATAGCTCTTAAACCAATCAACAGTGTGGAATGAAAGACCAATGGATGCCAGTTGTTCAGCCAGAAGGATGTGTTTAACTGTATTGAACACTTTCGTTAGGTCGATAAAGGCTGCTCCAACAAGGGTACTTGATCCAGCAAGTTGTGGATCTATCCAGTAATCTCTAGCAATGCAGTAGATGTGCTGCATCCTTTGCGAAAGCCGTGCTGTTGCAGGCATTGAATATTGTACGTTTCAAGGTATTCAACCAACTGATCTGTGACTATTCTTTCTAGTACGTTTGATAAAGAAAGGAGGATTTAAATGGGTTAATAGTTACCATGACAGGTGAGGTCCACACTCTTGAAGACAGGAGTAACTAATGCAGCTTTCCACCATTGTGGGAATTTGGAGTATCTCAGTGAGGTGTTTACAATGTGTGTCAGAGGAGTGAGAGTTTCTTCTAGGGTTAGTGCCACAAATTTAAGGTCAAGGTAGTCGCCACTGAAGCTTGACTTCCCTAGAACCGTAAGGAGGTACTTCTAAGCTTTGCCCATTGTGATGGCTCTAAATTGGAAAGGGGGTGCGAGGGTGGTAGGTCCTCCAAACAAGAGCTGCACCTGGGATTGGACTGGTGGAAAAAGTCAGGGGGTAGAGTACCACTCAGATCTGAGAAAGCTTCATTAAAAGTATTTGCTATGGTATAGGAATCCGTGGTTGGTGTGCCCTCTATGTTAAGCATTATGGGGGGCTTTCCTAGTAAGTTCTTTCAGGTTTGACCAGAATTTATGGCTATCATTTCATGAACATGTGAGGGCATCCTTATAGTAAAGGTGTTTTGCTGCACAAATGGCCCTCATGCAGTCATTTTGAGCATGCTTGTAGTTCTGGATGTCGACCTGTTTGCCAGTGGCACGTGATCTTTGCCACAGATGGTCCCTTTCTTTCATCCACTCAAGAAATTCGGAGGAGAACCAAGGATTTGTATGCCCTTTGATCTTACTCTTTTTTAGTGGGCATGCTTGAAACATAGAAACATAGAAACATAGAAGTTGACGGCAGATAAGGACCGCAAGGCCCATCCAGTCTGCCCATTTCTTTTTCTACCTTATAAATGTGCCATCGGCCTTTGCTTTGTCTGTGACCTATCTATTCATAGTCATTTGTATTGCTCCCTTATGCCTATCCCATGCCTGTTTGAAGCCCTGCACTGTATTCATAGCCACCACTTCTTGTGGTAAGCCATTCCATGCATCTACCACCCTTTCTGTGAAAAAGAATTTCCTCACATTCCCCCTTAATCGGCCTCCCCTAATCTCATGCTGTGTCCTCTTGTCCTGCTATTTTTCTTATATTTAAACATGTTAGACTCTTTCACCTTGTTTATGCCCTTAAGGTGTTTAAATGTCTCATCATATCACCTCTCTCCTCCTTTGCTCAAGGGTATACATATTGAGTCTGCTAATCTGTCCTCATATGTCTTCTGATGCAGTCCCTGCACCATTTTGGTTGCCCTTCTCTGGACTGCCTCAATTTGGTTAATGTCCTTGTGAAGGTGTGGCCTCCAATACTGCACGCAGTACTCCAGATGGGGCCTAACCAATGTCTTGTACAGAGGATTATTACCTCCTCTTATGACTTGTGATACCCCTACTAATACACCCTAACACCCCTTAGCCTTACCTACTGCTTTAGAGGTCTGCTTGATGATTTTAGGTCATCAGTGATGATGATGCCCAAGTCTCTTTCTTCCTTTGTGACTGCTAGCAACTCCTCCCAGCCTATAAGTGGCTTCAGGGTTTCTCTTCCTATGTGCATGATTTTGCACTTCTTTGCATTAAATCCCAGTTGCCACTCTTCTGACCATTTTGCTAGTTTATCCAGATCTCTTCTCATTCTGTCCACCCCATCTGGATCATCTACTCTGTTGCAGATCTTGGTGTCATCTGCAAACAGACAAGCCTTACCCTCTAGTCCATCTGCGAGGTCACTAATGAAGATGTTGAATAGGACTGGCCCCAGGACTGATCCCTGAGGTACCCCACTTGTGACTTGCATCTCTTCTGACTGTATACCATTTACCACCACTTGTTTTCTGCCAGTCAACCAGTTTGCCACCCAGTTGACCAACTTCTGACCCACCCCGAGCCTACCTAGCTTATTTATCAATCTTCTCTGTGGAACAGTGTCAAAAGCTTTGCTGAAGTCAAGGTAGGCGACATCAACTGCTCCCCCTTGGTCCACCACTCTGGTTACCCAGTCAAAGAAATCTATGAGATTAGTTTGACAGGACCTTCCTTTGTAAACCCATGCTGTCTTGGATCCTGTGCCCCTATGGATTCCAGGTGTTGCACTATCCTTTCCTTAAGGAGTGCTCCATAATCTTGCCCACTACTGAGGTAAGACTGACTGGTCTGTAGTTCCCGCCTCCTCCCTGCTACCACTCTTGTGGAGCGGGATCACATGAGCCCTTCTCCAGTCTTCTGGGACCTCTCCTGTGCTCAGAGACTCACTAAACAATTCTGCTAATGGCTCTGCTAGTTCCTCCTTTAGCTCCTTAAGTACCCTGGGATGTATGCCATCAGGTCCCATTGCCTTATCCACCCTGAGCTTAGCAAGCTCTTGTAGGACCCTTTCTTTGTGAAGGGAGTAGTGCTCACCTCCCTCCCGTGTCCATGATGCTGAGCTGTGGGCCCTGCCCTACCTTCTTCAGTAAATACTGAGCAAAGTATCTATTTAGGATAGATGCCTTACAGGGTCCTCCTCCTCACATGCTCCCTTTTCTCCATTAAGCTTAGCAATACCCCCTCTGGACTTTCTCCTTTCACTAATGTATCTATAGAAAGTCTTGTCACCTTCTTTTACTGTTCGTGCTAGTGTTTCCTCAGTTTGGGACTTTGCCTGCCTTACTGCCTTACCTGCTTCCCTTAGGGCAGTTTGGTATGCCTCCCTATCTTCATCCCGCTGTGTTCCCTTATATTTCCTGAAGGCCAGCCTTTTGGCTCTGACCTTTCTGCTACTGTATTTGAGAACCAAAGTGGTTTCCTTCTTCTTTGCACTTCCTTTTCTGTCTAACACAATGGGATGTTGCTTCAAGTATTGTATCCTTAATGCTTGCCCACTTTGCCTGTACCTCCTCACCTGTGTTTCTTTTGCCAGGGCTAGCTTAACTCTGTTGGCCATCTTATCAAAGTCAGCTCCTCTGAGTCCCATATTTTTGCCTTGGAATGGGATGATTTAGATGTAGTAGCCAAATTGAACCATACCATGTGATGGTCACTGGCCCCTAGGTGACCTTCTACCTGGAGATCTGTGATCCCTTCTTTGTTAGTCAGTACTAGATCTAGGATAGCCCTGTCTCTTGTGGGTTGCTGTACCAGTTGTTTGAGGCCCTCCCCCTGCAGGGAATCCACTATGAGTCTAGTTCTGGCAGATGTTCCTGCTGGTATTGACCAATCTGTATCTGGCATGTTGAAGTCTCCCATTATCAGAACCTCCCCTTTAGCTGTCATGTTTTTGTATATCTTCTAACAGTAATGTGTCTATGTCCTCCCTCTGGTCTGGGGGCCTGTAGACAACCCCAGTTCTTATGGCTGTCCCATTTCCTGTTTCCAGGGTGACCCACAGTTCTTCTGGCTCCTTATGTGTATTCTGAATTTCTGTAGCTTTGATATTTTCATTAACATACAGGGCCACTCCTCCCTTTGCACCTCGGTCTCTTCTGAACAATACATAGCCAGGTACTGAAGTCTCCCAAGTGTGGTTACTGGTAAACCACGTCTCACTAATTGCTACTATGTCCAGTTTAGCTCTGACATTATTGCCTGCAGGTCTGGGATCTTATTTCCAGGCTGTGAGCATTTGTGTCATGATTTTCCATTGGCCAGATTTTGGTGTGTTAGTTGTTGGGTGAAGTTTGGCATTACTCTGTGCATCGTATGGGGAGACAAACCTTTTTCTTACCTGGTGATGCAAATGAACGGCAAACACGCTTGAATTCCTGTTTGACCACTAGCTGAGGGGAGGGTGTTCTTCCCATTTGACGATGGGTGCTGCACCCTCTCTCCCATTTGCTAGTTTAAATATTCTGCAAAGACGCCAAACTTCTGCCCCAATGCACTGACTCTCTTTAGTCAGATGCAGTCCATCAAATTTAAAGAACTTTCGCCTCCCAGAACTGTTGCCAGTTCCTACAAATCTGTGTCCTTTTCCTGGCACCAGTCCTTGAGCCACGTGTTTAGCTCCCTATCTCCCCTTTCTGACCTTCCGTCCATCTGCTCCCTTCTCCCAGACTGGCAGGATCTCAGAGAAGGAGATGCCAGACGAAATAGATGATAGTTTGTCACCCAGCTTAGTCAGGTGTTCCTTGGTCTCCACAACTGACCGGCTGGCGAGATCATTAGTCCCTATGTGTACTAGGACATCAATGTTTTCTCCTGCTTTGTGAACAATTTTAGCAATGCGGTCAGTGTCTCTCCATGCTGATGTACCTGGGAGACATCTGACCATCACCCCTGGCTGGAGATGGGTATCAACTCCCCGAATCATGGAGTCTCCTATGATCAGAAGTTTTTTGGATTTCCTTTGTGCTTGTTTAGTTTTGGTTCCTGATTTGGGTGAGTATTGTTGTGCTAGCTCCTGTGCCGCAGTGTCCTGCTCTGCAGTGTCTTCTGCCTCTTTATTTGATTTCAGAGATAGAGGCAGATACCTGTTTGTAGTGTTTATATGGTTTTTGGAGGTAATGTGTTGGAGAGCAGAGAGTGATGGGGCACCTGATTTGCTCCTCCTAACCACCTGCCAACCTCCTGGACCAACTACCTCTGGTCGAGGTTTTTCTGTTGGATGCTGGGAAATGGCGGTGGTTCTTATAATGTATTTCCTCTTCAATATGAAATTTGAGGCGTGCAATCTCTGCCCATGCTGCCCGAGCTGAGACCTAAGATCTCCAAAGGCCCAGCATGTAGGACAGTGTCCTAAATCCTGTAAGACTGTCCTTCTGAAAATTGTTCCACAGTACCTGCAGTTAATGAAATCCATTCCAAATAAGTTGCTGGGTTTGTAACCTAGTCAGAGTAATTAGAAGGAAAAAAAAAGGAAAAAATGCAAGTAATGGTTTAATTTGCTTTGTTTAACTTGTTATAACAAGTTAAATTACTAGTGCCCCTGTAAATGAGATCACCTTGTGGAGGCCCCACTGATCCGCCCCTTCCTGCTCTGCCACAGGATATGTCACAACTGTGGTACCCTATAAAAGGAGTGTAGCGTGGGGTGGTTGGGGATGGGGTGGTGGCTGGGCCCTTCCCCGCCTAAAAGAAGAACCACGGACGAAAGAACAAGGAGGTAAGAGCAGAAACAATCAGTCAACAACAAATGCAGTAACCCTGAAAGCTTATCCTAATGTTAGATAAAACTGTAAAACCTGTAAAGCACCACCTGTAATAATTTCAGAGAAGATATACCCTGTAAGAAACACTTTGCTCCAGAGAAATATAAAGCAGTAACAGAAGATATACCTTGCAAAAGACAATTTGAATCAGAAGATTACAGCAGTAATCTGTTAGCACACACCTGTAGGCACACCTTGTAATAATGCAGAAGAAGGTATACCAGCAACAACAATTTGAATCAGAAAATTAAAGCAATGAAATGTTAGCAACAAACAGTAGCAATCCCTGTGAGTAAAAAATAAAAACACCACCACACAGTAAATCTGCTTAGCCAAACTAAGTCTTAATCCTTCTCCCTTGCTCTGGTAAGTTTCTGTACTCTGCCTTTCAAGCAGTCTTAGAAGGAAAGAGCTCAGGTGAAACTAGGTGCCTTGGCCAGCAAACCAAGCATTGAAATGGTGGATAAAGTGATCTAGGACTAAGTGCATGTAACTGGAAGAGTAGACTGAGGACCAGTCTTGGTGCAGGAGGTCAGATTTTAGCAGCTCTAGATGCTCTCACTTAAGGACCCTGTTTGTGATTGTTGTAGCTGTGGGTTTTGAGTAATTATTGGACCAATGGAAGAGGACTGGGGAATGGTCACTGCATATGGCTGGGAGTACTGTGAAGTGTGAAACATGGTCAGGACAGTTAGATAGTACTCACTCAAGAAGTGTGGAAGTTCCTTTCTTGTAGTTCAACCTAGTGGATGAATCAACAAGCTGATTGAGGTGAACTGCAGAGACTGTGTCCTTGTAAGGGTTATTAGCAGGGGAGAGACAATTGATGTTTAGGTCCTCTAGCAGAATGATTTTGGGGTTAAGATTAAGCTAACCAAGGCACTCTATAAGTGTATCCAATACTGGCATCTTCAGTCCCAGAGGGATGTATAATGTTAACACAGTGAGGGTTTTATTGCGCTCGCCTGTAAGGACCTTTAATGCAAGCACTTGCATACTAGTCCCAGTGCTTGGCAGGGGAAGTGCTAAACCCTGGAGGTTTTCACAGAGGTAGATTGCACAACCACCTCCACGTTTAGTCAGTCTGTCCTGTCTGTACACTTTATAGCCCGGAATTGAGTCTGCTGCATCAGTTGTATTGGGGGAGAGCCAGGTTTCAACTATTGATAAGATGTCAGATTGTGCTGCAGTACCCAGGCTTTAAGGATATCCATTTCAGGGAGGAGACTGCAGATATTTAGTGATGCAATTTTCAGGCGCCCTGTTGTATGCTGATTGGCAGTGGTTGACTGAGGAGAGCCAGGGTTGGGGTGGATAGTTCCTCAGAGTAGTAGGAGCAGCAGTGCTATTCAGCAGAGGTAGTCTTTCAGCTGCCTGTTGTTGTATTTAAATTGCCTACACTGATTGCGGAAAGAGGTATTATTGTGCAAAGTGCTAAAAATCCCAGGGAGGTGGGCAAGTGGAGGCAGCCAACCTGGCTCTAGGGACAAGTATCCCCTGTTGGTGGACAACATCCAAGGTTGGGGAGGGATGAGACGTTGGCTGTACAAAGATGTAGTTTCAGTGCTGTATGCATTCAGTGTACTGTCCTGCAATTCAGGCAACACTAGTTCTGGTGGAGTTGTCTTCAGGTGCCTAGTAAACTTTATGAAGGTGAGTAGCAGGACTCCCCTCAGTAGTAAGGCATGTGTCAGTGACATGATGAGCTATACTTGGGCAGTTAATTATAAAGGGAAATTAATGTTGGGAAGAGGGGCTGCCAGAATACAGTAGCGTAACCCCCCTGTTACCCGGGGTTACTAGAATCCCAGTAAGACCTAGTGGTAGGCAGGGAAGGCAGCTTGTGAAACTCCAGTTAAATGGATTTCACACTGTCTCACTCTGTTCTCAGTCTTAGCTGAGACTGAGGGATGACATCACCATAGAACTCTCACAGCTGCATGAGCCACACTGGAGTGCTGCAGTTGGAAGTTAGGATAGAATGTTGGGGATTTTGAACAGAGTCTGTGTGCAGTCTTGGAGAGAGAGACAGCAGCACAGCAGTCTGTGTGCATGCTCTCAGAGCTTTAAGCTCTGTTTTAGAGCTACTGTAAGGGAGGTGTGTGTTTCCACCATAAGAGGGACACAGAAACTTATTGCTGAAGTGGCAGAGACCGCTGTCACTGGTCCAAGTGCCCCCTCCCTGAGGGGACAGGAGGGAAAAGGTTTGCCTGTCTTCCAGGGCAACCCTCCTGGTTCCGGCTAAGGGAAGAAGCTGCCTATTTCAAGTTGTGCTGCTGCACCAGAAGAGCTGTGGGAGAGAAATTCCTGTGAGGAATCACCTGTGGGGCACCTGCAACCAAAGGATGAGTTCGCTCTGACAGAGGGCCTATGTTTTTTCACCTGAACTGTTGAAACATGGGGATTGGACTACTTAATCTGTAGGAGGTCTAGTGTAATAGACATTGCCGGTTAACTCAAGTAGGTTCAAGTCCAGCACAAAGAGTGAAGTAAAGTGGGGATTGGACTACTTAATCAGTGGGGGGCCTAGAGCAATGGGCTAAGCCAAGTAAAAGTATGTTCAAGTCCAGCACAATGGGAAAGCAAGACAAGTAGAGGAAATGTGATATACATTTAGCCTTAATCTACATTGCCAAGCTTTACAGAAGGAGGTGTTTATTGTCCAGAGAAATGGCCGGATATGAATTGTGGAAGCAAGAGGCAGGAGACCCCCCATCAGTAGTAACCAAATTCACCTCTACAGATTTGCTCTGTGGCACCTTTACTTTCTCTCAGGTACTTGGCCAGCGACTGAGGAAAGTACCCAGACATGGGATTAAAAGGAAGCTTCCCTGATAGAGCTGAGGTGCTTTAAGGTGGTTTAGGGAGCCACCAGCAAATGTTTCCATGACATATGGAAGGTGTCCGAGTGGCCGGCAAGGGAGCCGAGCCTGGGAATCCCAGATCAGTGTACAAGTTTGGGCTGTGTACCCAAAGCAGTGTGCAAGTCCGGGCTGTGTGCCCGGTGGGTTCAGAGCCTGAGGGCTGAAGTGTTGAAGAAGTGTTCTTGATTCTCTTAAACTGCATTACCAGGAGTGTAGCCCCATGGGGGTACATCTACGCTTTGTTGTTCTGCTTGGATGTGAATAAAGCCACACTTTAGAATCCCATTCCTGGTATTGGACATTACAGTTATTGCTTCCTGTGTTCAGAATTACTTGGGTGCCCCTGTGCAGAGTAGCCAAACCTAGCCTTTGTGCTGAGTGACCTATTCCTCCCCGAACCCAGTCCCCACCTGGTACGGCTGTCAGATTCAAACAGCATACCACCTGTCGTTTGCATAATGATGGGGGTGAGGGTTACAGTAGTATCACTTTAAGAGGAGAGGGCAGCCAGAGAAGTGAACTACCCAGGTAGTCAGCCTATAGGGAGCAGGGACAGAGACTACAGACTCAGGCAGGAACATTTAATAGAGGTCGGGGATGGGATGGGTGAGCAAGAGAAAATTCAATTAAGGAATCAGCCAGCACCGGGCTCTATGCACAAAAGTCCATATCTTTGTCTGAACCACACTGGTGGTTCTGAGGCAAAGAGGTCAGCTTGTGGAGGTGAGAGCAGTCAGCGAGTGGCTAGACTGCTGCAGCACACCTCCATGGCTGATTTCCAGGCAAGCAGCTCCGAGTTAAACAGGAGCGCAGCTGAAGAAGGGAAACAATCCAGCCCTTAATAGGGCAAGAAGCCTGGGGAGAGAAGGGAGGGAGAGATTAAATATAGGTGGCAGGGGGAGGGTTTAACTAAAAACAAAAGAGCAGGGCAGGGCTAGAATTAGGAAAGATTGAACAAAAGGAGTGCAGGAGAAAGAAACAGATACATTAGAAACGCTGGCAGATTCAAGCTAAATTTAACAAGCACAATATAAAATTAATCTTCAGCAGGCTGCATCAAATTCTGAACAGTCTTAACATATAACAACTGCTCTAAAAATGACTAACAGCAGCCAGATTAGGTAAATGGTAAGAAGAAAACAGGAGTAGAAATAAATTGCAGAGAAAGAAAATCAGAGTACAATCAAATTTAGCAAATACAAGTTTGAAGCAGCCAATCCCAGAATGGGGCTCAGCCACAGTAACCAATCAGTGAATTGATGCCAAAATTCAAAATCCCCCCCCAACACACACATACACAGACACACACAGGCACATGCACACACACACAGACACACACACACACACTTCTGAGAATCTGACAGGAAGAAACTGAGAAGCCTTGGGAGAACTTGCTTTTCACACTGCAGTCCAGTTCCTCTGCTGTTTGTTTCTCCTTATTAAGTCTTGCCTCCTGCTGATGGTTGAGTCGTTACAGAAAATGACACAGGCTGGCAAATGGCTTTTTAATCCCCACTGATCCCTCCAGCATAGAAGACACTAAAATAACCAGAAACTGAGCAACTGTTAGGTGTCAAAGTTTCCACTTCCAAGGGGCTTCAGGCTGCAGTGACTGTTGTTGATTTTTTTTTTAAACAAACTAAGGTGCTATATAAGTTTTCAGTTTCATGTAGATTAAAGATCACTGAAAACTTAATACAGTCTTTTTTTATTTTTACTGGTAACATGCATTAGCAATACAAACTGTGTTTGTGTTTAATAAAAAGAAAATGTTTCTCATTGGGGTTTTGTCAATGTATTATATAGAAAATAATGCATAAGCAACAGTGTATTATGAAGTTTTTTACACACCTAAGGTGTATGATAACCCATAAACCTCGAGAGCAAAGCTCAAGAGGTTTATGTGATTATCACACCAAGTAAGTGTAAAAAACGCTTCATAAGCACACAGTCACTTGTGTTTTATTTTTCCTTATAAAATGGACTTCAGAAGACTAATAAGTTCACTGGTCTAAATACATTACCTGACATTGATTAATCTCAGATATACACACAGTTTGTAACTAACCTACCCTAATCTGCCTTACAACAGCCTAACTAAATGAAAATGTTATTTATTTATTTCATCATTTGGTCATAACCTTTGAGCAAAATGCTTTTTCAAAGGTTCCACTTCTTGACAGGACAACACAGAAAGGTAGTTATAGAGTATGGGTGCACAAGTACAGAGACAAAAAATACAAGAAATAACAGCAATTGGTCTGACTATTTACAATTGTAAGCTATCTCATGTAGAGGACATATTGCAGTTAGTACAGCCCAAGGTACATGGTGAGTGCTGCGGGTTTAAGGAACTAATTTAGCAGGAGGTAAAGCAGCCAGGGGAGGCATTGTCACTATTTCATATAAAGTCAGGAGGGGAGAGACTCAAAATAGGCTTTCACACCCTGTATGTTAATGCAGCCAAGAGGAGGCTTTGTCGTTAATTCAAGTCAAGGGTGTGTGTGTGTGTGTGGGGGGGGTAATTTTCTGTGCAGGACTGACATAGTAGGAACATACTAGAGAGCAATGTGAGGGAGGACCATACACAGAATAAGTTTGGGGAAGACGGGTGCTTTGAGACAATCGCATTTGTGAAGGGTCAGTGGCAGGGGAGGGACTTAAAACAGAGTGCTGAGTTAAGGACAGTAGATAGAAGGCTCGTCGACAGGCTGTGGCTATGGAAGGCTCAAGTTCAATGGCTGGCAAGTAGTAGTAGGAAGTAAGAGTTTAAACTCAGGGTTACTGGGCAGTAGGGTAGCAAATCAGAGAATGCATCCCAGGAGAAGGCTGGCATAGAAACATAGACTTTGACAGCAGATAAGGACTGCTTGACCCACCTAGTCTGCCCAGTTCCTTACCTACAGGATAAGCTGCAGATCCTAGTTAACCAACAGCCTATTTCTTCCTACCCCCACAAAAATTGCCTTATGTCTGTCCCATGCATTCTTGAATTCTCTCACAGTTTTAGACCCCACAACCTCCTCAGGAAAGCTGTTCCATTCATCAAGAATCTACACAGCAGCGCTCCTGAAAGAATGCACAGAAACCCAAGTAATGCAACTAAATTGTCGGTTTATTCACACCATGGTGAGAGCCCCTAGCACCTCGGCAACAAACCTTCAAGGGGGCGTAAACTGTACAAGCATGTGTATTACTTAAATATGCAAAAAACATGACGTCACAGTGATGATCCAATAAAAAGCACATTTTTACTAACAAGAATATATATAAAAAATTTAACCCTTTAACAACTTCATATTATTTAGAAATTTCTACTGCATTTAAATCTAGTGAATTAATATACTTTCACATAATGATATTGAAATATCATGTCTTTAGTGTAACATTTCATTCACTTTGATTAAACCAGATAATCCACACTGCGGTAACAGGAAAAGGACTCAAGCAGCAAACCATAAGGCAATCATAAGAAGGATGATGCATAGAAAATTCAAATTATTGACCGTATAAAAAACAGCGTCAATTTCTTTATTACAAGGGATCTCCAAAAAATGGGATACACGTTAGAAGAATTTTTCTGAAAACACCATTAAATAGTGATAAATATGGACAAACATCTTTACAAGTCTATCAAGAGAATTCCTTAAACAACTTTCACTGAAAATATCATTGTTTCTTTAAAGTTTTTTTTTTTTTGGTACAGCAATGGGGGCATCAATGGCCCTTGCCATGAGACACATGCTTGTATAGTTTACGCCACTTTGAAGGCTTGTTGCCGAGGCGCTAGGGTCTCTCACCGTGGTGTGAATAAACTGACAATTTAGTTGGATTATTTGGGTTTCTGTGCATTCTTTCAGGAGCGCTGCTGTGTGGATTCTTGTTAAGTGGTGGTCTGTCTGCCCATTGCAGTGAACTAACTCACGATTCAGTGCAGGAACTTTCCTTTTGTGAATTTTGTTCCATACGTCAACCACCCTCTCTGTGAAAAAATGTTTCCTCATACTGCCCCTGAACCGCCCTCCCTCTGTCTTCAAATTGTGTCCCCTTGTCCTTGCACATCTCTTTTTCTGAAAGTTGTTACCCTCTTGGACTTTGTTGATTCTGCTGAGGTACTTAAAAGTTTCTATCCTGTTCCCCGTCTCCCTCCTTTCCTCAAGGTGATACATATTAAGCTCCTTTAGTCTCTCGTCATATGGCTTCTCTTGTAGACCCTGCACCATTTTAGTTGCCCTCCCCTGGACTGCCTCTGTCCTGTCTATGTCTTTGTGGAGATGGGGTCTCCAGAACTGGACACAATACTCCAGATGGGGTCTCACCAACTGTTTGTACAGAGGGATAACAACTTCCTGTTTTCTGCTGGTGATGCTTCTCCCTATACATCCCAGTATTCCCCCAGCCCTCCCTACTGCCTTCTCACATTGCTTGCTAACCTTAAGGTCATCTGATATGATTACCCCTAGGTCCCATTACATTTTTGTTGTTGTTACTACCCCCCCCCACTGTGTAATCTTCCCCTAGGTTTTTGTTTCCCAGGTGCATTATTTTGCACTTGTTTACATTGAATCCAAGCTGCCATACTTCTGATCATTCTTCCAACCTTGCCAAGTCCCTTCTCATACTTTCAACGCCTCCTTGTGTATCAACCCTGTTGCAGATCTTTGTGTCATCTGCAAAGAGGCATAATTTTCCTTCCAGTCCCTCTGCAATGTCACTTATAAAGACATTAAAAAGGAATGGACCCAGTACTGAACCCTGCGGTACCTCACTAGCAACCCTTATTTCTTCAGAGTGGACTCCATTTACAATTACCTTCTGTGTCCTGTTGTCCAGCCAACGTTTTACCCAGGCTACCACCCTGGGACCCACTCCCAGGCTGGCTAATTGGACTTTTAATCTTTTGTGTGGGACTGTGTCAAATGCTTTACTAAAGTCTAAGTAGGCCATGTCCACAGCCCCTCCCTGGTCTACTGCTTTGGTCACCCAGTCAAAGAAATCAATTAGATTCGTCTGACATGACCTTCCTGCAGTGAATCCATGCTGCCTTGGGTCCTGTTCCCCACTGGCCTCTAGGTACTCCACAATTCTTTCCTTCAGAAGTGATTCCATCACTTTCCCTACCACAGAGGTCAAACTGACAAGTCTGTAGTTTCCTGCCTCTGTCTTGGTCCCACTTTTGTGAAGGGAAATCACATCCACCTTCCTCCAGTCCTTAGGTACCACATCATCCTCCCATGATTTGTTAAAAAGGATAGTCAGTGGTTTCACTAGTTCTCCCCTTAATTCTTTTAGAATTCTGTGGTGAATTCCATCAAGCCCCATTGCTTTGTCCACCTTCAGTTTTAGGAGTTCTTTCAGAACCCTTTCTTCTGTGAAAGGACTGGGATCAACCCCCCTATCCAGAGTGTTTCTGTGAACTGGATTAGGCACCTCCCCCTCCTCCACTTTTGTGAGTACTGAGCAGAAGTATTTGTTCAGTATCCCTGATTTTTCACTGTCCCTCCCTGCCCACACACCGTCCATTCTATTCAGCCTCACTATCCCTCCCTTTGTCTTCTTTGCTCCCTGATGTACCTATAAAAGGCTTTATCCCCCTTCTTAACTGAATTGGCTATCTTTCCCTCAGTTTGGACCTTTGCTATTCTGATTTCCGTCCCTACTTCCTTCTGCCTTTACTGGTACAGCTCTCTGTCCTGCTCCTTCTGTGTTTCCTTATACTTCCTGAATGCTGCCTTGTTCTCCCTGACCTTCCCCACCACCTAGTTTGAGAACCATAGTGGCTTTTTCTTTCATTTTACTTTGTTTATTTGCTTCACACAAACGCTTGTTGCCTCTGTGATGGCAGTTTTGATGTTTCCCCATTGTTGCTCCACCCCTCCTTCTAGCCTGTTTGCTAGTGCTTTTCGAAGGCACTCTCCCATCTTGCCAAAGTCAGCGCTCCTGAAGTCCAGTACCCTCACTTTTGTATGGTTTGACTCTGTAGCTGAGTTTATCATGAACCACACTGTTTGGTGGTCACTTGTTCCCAGATGGCTACCCACTTCTAGAGCTGAGATCCTCTCACTGTCCCCATTTGAGAGTATGAGGTCTAAGATCGCTCCATCACGAATGGATTCCAAAACTAGCTGTCTGAGGCACGCCACTTGTAGGGGATTGAGAATGGCTCTGCTCTTGGATGTGGCTGCAGCAAAGGTGCTCCAGTTAACATCTGGCATATTCAGGTCTCACATCAATAGTATCTCCCCTTTCTCTGCCATCCTAAGGATGCCTTCTATCATATCCTTGTCCATTCCTTCCCCCTGATATGGGGGTCTGTATACAACCCCTGTGCGGATTGTAGTGCCATTTCCAGTCTCTAAGGTGACCCACAGTGCCTCCTCTCCTCTGTTTACTCTTTTGTTCAGTTGTTTTTATCTCTTTCCTTACATAGAAAGCTACCCCCTCCCCCTCTTCTCCCCTCCCTGTCTCTCCTGTAGGTTGTGCACCCTGGTATGCTAACATCCCAGTCATGGTTCTCTGTGTACCATGTTTCTGTGATTGCTACAATATCCAGGCATCCCTCTTCCATCAAGGCCACCAGTTCTGGGAGCTTGTTGCCCAGACTATGGGCATTGGTACTCATTACCTTCCATTTCCTGATTGCCTTACCCCTTTTTGCCCCATCCCTGTCCTTATTGCTTTTGTCACTTTCTTCATTTACCCCTGCCCTTTTCCCCTATCGACATCTCTATCTTGGTGTTTACCTCACTTTCTACCTTGATTTTGTTTGGGGGGGCTAGGATTTCCATCCTCCTCTTCAGTGCCTCCCCCCCTTGGCTAGTTTAAATGCTTGCCTATGAAGCATTTAATCCTATCACCTAGGATCCTGGTTCCCCTCCTGGACAGATGCAGATCATCACACCAGTATAGGCCTGCATCACTTCAGGTGGACCCCCAGTCCCCAATGAAGCCAAATTCCTGAGCTCTGCAGCAGTTTTTCAACCACTGATTGAATCCCATGATGTGGAGCACCCAAGCCTCACATACGCCATAGACAGGCAGCACCTCCAAGAAGGTTACCCTGCGTGCTACTTGTCTAAGGCCCCTCCCCAACTCCACAAACTCTTCCTGCACTGCTCTGATACCTTTTTTTGCCAGGTCATTTGTCCCTAGGTGGACAATGACTAATCCAGGTCTCTCCCCAGTGCAGCTTCTCCAGCAATCCTGAGAAATCGCTCCCTGTCCCTCCAAGCCATGGCACCAGGCATGCACCTTATCTCCCTCTCCTTTTCCTCCCCAAGTTCTACCTTCCTAACAATGGAGTCCCCCACCAGGAGTTGTTTCTTTCCCCTGTGGGGTCCCATGCCACCCTCCTGTGGGTCTTCTTTGTGGAGGTTCCCAGCATCCTCATTGGTCTCCACTGTGGGTGCCTCCATAGAGGAACCAGACTTTGCCAGAACAGCATATGAATTGTGGAGAGGTACAACTGAAGGGATGCACCTCTGTTCCACCACCCTCACCCTCCCTGAGCCCACTGTGGTCCAACCACTCCTCATTCTTGGCAACCTCTGAGGCAATGGCAGTGGCCCTGGTGGTCCCTGGATGGGAGAGGAGGTCCCACAAATCCTGGCTAACTCAGCCTGGAGATGAGCAATCTCCTCTTTCAGCCCAGTGAGGTGCCTGAAGATGGGATACCACTGAATAGGGTTAACAGTGTCTTTTTAACAAAATCTTTAGTTTGGAGAGATAACAGTTACAGTTTTTATGTTGGCTTGCCACGCTTGCACGCAAGTCAACATCTTGCAGTAGTGCAGCTTTGGAGGCGCGGCCGCTGTTGGGTGAATGCAGGGCATGCATCAGTAGGTACGTCCTCATTCCCCAATCAGCGGCACCACTCTGCATGCTAATGTGGCGAAGCACATCTATGAAAGTGGTCTGCTGCAATCTGAGCAGAGCTCATCAGATGCAGTGGACCCTTCCTGCGTGCTTGCCACATTAGCAGTATGACAGGTGGCTGCTCAATGGCCGACCTTGGGGGTGCCCAATCACCCAGCTGGCTTACTGTGGCCACACAAATTTGCCAACCGGGGAGCCCACTCCCCATCGGCATGCAGCAGCCCACCCATTTCCTATGGCCGAGGGGATGCCCAATCCCCTCAGTTCTTGCCTCCCCGCCTCATGGTGTGCCGAATGGGAAGCCCACTCCTGTCGGCATAAATTCACCCCAAGCCCCATTGTCTGCTCGATGAGGGTGCCCAACCTTCATCGGCTGCAGCAACCCCCCAAACAGTTAGGTGGCATGCTGGGAGCCCACCCCAGCATGCTAAGTCCCTGAAAAAAAAACTGTCCTGCGATGTTAGGTTTTTTTTCTTCCCTGTAACATAAAACAGTCCCTCGTAGTCTCCTGCACCCCACCCACACCCACCCACTGCTCACCCTGCCTCCCCACACCCCTCACCCCATACTTACCTCTGGAGTCCCACGTGACGATCTTCGGTGGACCGGGAACACATCTGCACTCTTCAAAGCCGAGAACTGAGGAAATGCCGGTAAGCTGTATAATGGAATGAATAGGGTTTTTTCAACTTTGCTGCATATCTCGGGCATTTGTTGGAATTTTTGCACCAAATTTTCAACATGGGTTTTTGAGCCCTCCTCATGAATTCTATCACTCGTCATAAAAGCGACCATCTCAAAAGGTGATTCTGCAGTCACTGCGCGAAATCACCTTTCGGGATCTATTAACAAAATGACAGTGCCAGTGTTCATGAGGTGGCCTCTCAAAAACCCTATGTTTCAAATTTGGTGGAAAAAATCCAACAAATATCTGTTTTACGAGCGTGCATTGCACAGTTGCTATTCAGGCTCGTAACTTCGTGAATTTGCAATATTTAATGCCAGATTTTCAGCATTATCATTTTTGTACACCTCCTTGTGAACAGTACAGCTGTCATTTTCCACATCCTGCTCGAAATGTGTTTCCGCACTTCCGGCGCACAATAGTGCAGTCACTGTGGGAAATCAGTGTTTGGGCCAGATTATGAAAATGACAGTGACACAGTTCATGTGCAGAGGTCCTAAAATGCCTATGTTGAAAATTTGGTGATGATACTCATAAACGACTGTGTTATTGTTTACGTTGGCAGATTGTACTTGCACGGCCGCATCGCTGTGCATTTGTGATATTTTCACTCTGGAGTTTCACCATTGCCATTTTTCCACACCTCTTGATGAACAGTACAGCTGCCATTTCACATATCCTGCCCAAAATGTGTTTTCGCACTTCCGGTGCAGAATAGCGTGGTCGCTATGCGAAATCACTCCTTGGGACACTTTAAGGAAATAACAGTGACACTGTACATGAGCAGAGGTGCTAAAATGCCTATGTTGAAAATTTGGTGCCGAATGCCCATAAAATGGCAGCGTTGCAAGTGTGCGTTGCATATTTCCCACGCACCCTTGTAACTTCACAAATTTGCTATATTTACATGCCACATTTTCAACACTGGCATTTTTTTATGCCTCCTTATGAACTGTACAGCTGTCTTTTTTCACAACCTGCCCAAAATGTTTTCCCGCACTGCACTACCAAACACCCAAAGGGACACCCCAATGCCTGTCAGTCTCTGCAGGGTGGGGGTGGGTTGGCATCAGTTCAATACTTCACTGCCATGCCTATTATGCATCTCTCTAACTCCTGCACTACCAATGCCAATGGCAGCAAGACAACATTCGGCATTGACAAATGCTTGTTTTTTCTGTCCTAATGTATGCAGCTAGGGTTTGGTGTGAGGTGAGATGAAAATGTTTTACGCTATAATGTGTGACTTACGTGAACAGGCTAGGTTACTGGATTTTCCCTACCAACCGGTGGTTTTACGCAGTACAAAATGCATAATTAGGGATGGGAGAACCACAAAGGTTCTAAGGTTCAAAAAGGTTCTGATAAGCTATAAAAGGTTCTGATAGTTATCTGAGCCTTATCAGAACTTTCAGAACCTTTTAGTTTAAAAGAACACACACTGTTTTAATCATCACTATCCACCCTGAAGTTATTATCGGTGAAGGTAAAAAATCTAAAATCAACTTAGAGTTGTACTACATTACCTCCAACCTCCTTTTGGGTCCTTCCAACCACCACTACCAGCTTCATAATAGATAAAGACCTTCTGGAGGTGCATTAAGCTCCAAAATCAATGTTTTAAAACTTAATAAAACTTTTTCAGAACCTGAAAAAACGTTCTAAGATTCTTTTTGGTTATAAGTGGTTCTAAACGTATCCAAACTGGTGCTTCTATCCCTAGTATGGTACATATTCTTTGGAGCAATGGGCAGATTTTATTTAAAAGGAGAATTTGAATTGAGCAAGCAGGACCAGAATGGCTCCAGTGTTGGCTGCTTCAAGATGACGATTCTACAATATAAGGAGTAGAATGGCAGTTAGGTCACTAAGTGCAGGCGTGATTACCCAGATGACATTAAGGTGCCCGTACTGATCTCTGCTCTGAATATAACAGTAACCAAGGTTCCTTCCTCCTCAGCCCTTTCCCAGTCAGTCCTGCCCTGATGTCAAATTGAGCACTCGTCTGCCACTAACCATACATTACCCTGGAGAAGAAGGCAGAAGTTTGACATCTTGCACAGTAATACATCCAATATGTCAACTTCCGCCGTGCCACTTCCTTTGGTTCTACGGTTCTACCTTTATGCCTCCACCCCGGGTCACTAAGGACAACCCATGTAGTGGCACGTGCTCCAAGCCCACTCTGGAGTGCTGGGCATCGCAAAGGAACATGCAATAGCCTCCTGCTTAGTTGGTCAAGCATTCTGTTCTAGAGGTGTTAATCTGTGCTCTCCCAAGGAAGTATGAAACATCTCTCACTTGGTATTTGGGCTGGCCCCAAGGTTTATGTTCTCATTCCACTGCTATTTTGGGGATGACAGGATCCTTGGTATTTCCATTTTGTTCATTTATTTTATTTTTGTGCATTGACGTCTGTTTAATTCAGGTGAGAAAGGGTTACGTCTTTGTTATTTTGAACTGTGATCTAGCAAACAAAATTAAGTGACACCAACATGAAAATGAAAGAATAAACAATGCTCTATGTTAATGTCATACAATTAGATTCCACTGTCCTGTGGCAGTTCTGCCTTCTTCTTTAACAGCTGTGTGGGTGTAAATATGTATTCTGCCCTGTGGATAGTGACAGTAATGAAATAAGCTGTTAAGCTGAATGTAAAACACATTCTATTTTTGTGGTGCTGGTTGGAAAAGGTTCATTTGCAAATTATGGTTCCAATGCAGTATTTAGCATAGCTATGCACTGTGCACCTGGCCCCAGATCAAGATGCGGGGTCAGCATTCATTGTCCCCATCAGACCTATTGCATGGGTGCAGAGTTCCATGCTACAGGATGGACCAGCCAGAAAGGACAGACTTGGGCCTGACTCTGGGCTCATACTCAAGTTGATCCCCTGCTCTGCAGGAGCCAGAAATTATGGGATACAGTTGTCTGCTTCAGACCTGCTGTATCCCTAAACCTTATAGACATAGATGCCTTTTTACTTATAACAAAAACTGGCCTGGGCTTCCTTTATCTTCACCTTAGTCCCTTGTGGCATGGAAGCAGGTCGGTGGGAGGCACAACAACAGGACCCTCAGAATTCCTATTGTGGAAAGGTGGGTATGCAGCAGTTATGGCAGCCCTCTCACTGGAGTAACCTAAGTCCTCCTGACTCTAGACCAGCAGATAGCAAATGGCTTTAACAGTACTGCTGTCTGATGGCCTAGCCCCTCACACTCACCATCCCTGCCTTTCACTTTCTGATGGCCTGGCCCCTCACACTCACCATCCCTGCCTTCAGCCTGAACCTGATCAGGTCAGGTGTGGTCAGGGCTTGGGTGAGCAATTTAGTGGTTAAGTCACCTTTAGTACATTCTCAGGTGTCCACCGGATACCAGGCATGTATTAAACATGATCCTACATACCCCATGTATCAGCAGACTGGGCCATATTTGATGGATCCATGACAGTCGGCTAACAAATTTGTTGTCGACCCACATCACAGCAACTCCTTTATGTCGACCACATTTGCAGTTGGCATAAAGGCATTCATGTTAGACTGTGTTTTCTTCAGGGGCTTTGCCCCCCCCAACCACCCCATGAGGAGGTCTCTGCCCCCCGCATCCCTGTAACTAAACCAATCAACTCCGAGTCAGAGTTGATTCAGGAAAGGAGTGCAAGAGCCCCAGAAAGCAGTGCCAGGGTTCTGCACTGACGCTACAGTGACCTGGAGCTGTTGTCACTGTAATGTCAGTCGTGGTAAAATGTCACCGTAGTGATGGCATACCATACTGGATTAGTGCATAGAGCCCTATGTGAGACAGCATGAAATGTTAAAGGAGCACCATTTTAGTTTAATGAATGTTTTTAGAGAAATTATATGTTGTAATCTTTGTCATCAAATGTCCCTCCCATGTCTTACTTTGCTTTAATGAACACTGTGACAACTCTGATTATACTTTGGAAATTATATATAATCTGAATTATATTTCCTAGAAATTCTATTTTTACCTTCCGCTTTTTCTCTGTCACTAGGGAAATGTGTAGGGAAACAGGATTCCTGCCCTTTGGCCTTCATACAATGTCATAACCTCTTGCTTATGACACCATAGCCATTTCCATGGCAACCAGACTTCACAAATAGTGGATTATGACACCATGTGTTGATGGGCAATAGGAGCATGTGAAGGACAAGGAATCTATATTCAAGGTGCTGCCCTTAGAAATAAAGGTGGTGGAAAGTTGGCTTGCCAGCACAGTGGTAGTGCTACCACTTGCGACATCAATGACCGGGGTTCATAAGTGAATCCGGAGTGTCAGAGGGCCATTCGGAGGGGGGGAGGAGGATTGAGTGTCCACAAGACTGCTCTCCTCCTCTGGAGAGGGGAGGGTGGGCAGAGCCTGATGCTTGCCTGGTCCCTAGTGGAAGCTGGAGGCAAGGCAGCCTGGGGCAGAAGGTCAGGAGGTGTGGCAGATGTCGGTGCACATCATGCGGGTGTGCATGGCATGCGCCATGACGTCCTTGTATGCCATGCCTCCGAGGGGGAAAAGAACATGGGAAATGCCAGTGATAGGATGCCAGCAGGCATTCACAGGCCCCATACCCAACTAGCTGGGCTTGCCAACCCAGACAGGATCTGGTCTTCAGTAGGGACTAGGAACCCCTGCCAACACCACCAAGGGGCAAGCCCTGGGGGAAGACAGGTGGCAGTCAGTCCAGGCGGAGGCTGGGGTGACAGGGCTGGGTCGCCCACCCAAAGGAGTGGTGTCCAAGTGAGGGGAAAAAATAAAGATGGCGGGGAAGACAAGTATGGAAAGAAATCAGAACTGTGTGAAACTATTATGTTTTCTCAGTGTTTTCCTAGAGATCTTACATGCTCCTTAAATTGCCTAGTGGAAGTTATTTAAGCTCTGATGGCTTGATAACATTAGATTTATATTATCTCAAGTGCAATTACCCTGATTTTGTGCCTGCCTGCACTTTTCTTCCTGGATAGGAGGCTGGGGTGTATGTCACATTATGTTCTATTTATTAAAGGCAATACAAATCTTGCTTTTTACATTTTTTAATATAATTGTTAATTTGTACATGTGTGACATCTGTTCCCCAGTGTATTTTGTTGTGTGTCTTAAAATAGTCCTGTTTGTTTTCTTTATTTGTAATATCATATTAATGCTGCATTTTCTCTACCCAATATTCATTTTTTAATTACTAATTAGTTCTGAAACCCCACGATGTCAGCTGAGCTGAAGCCTACAATGAATCTTTATATGCTGGGTTTCCACTCAAGTGGTGCCACTGGGCTCTGGGACTGTGAAATAATTAAAAAAGATATATTGTGTGGAATAAAGGTTGCATTGGCAGACACTTATTAAGGAAACATAGCACTACTGCTATGCAAACACACAAAACACAAAACAATACACTGGGGATATAAAGCAGACTTCACACATATCAAAATTAGCAATTATAGTAACAAATGTAAACAGCAGAGTTTATGTTGCCTTTCAGTCCCTACATATTGTACTTACTAAAGGCTTATTGCCTCATATCTTAGACTAATATTATTGACTCATGCTTTTGGTGTTTGTTTGGTGCGCCCCCTTACAGCAGTTATTTTGCACAATGAGGATATTTTTCTGCCTCAGTTGTGCTGATCTTGCAGTTTCACATGCTGGTATTAAAAAGGAAAAACATTGAAAACTCAAATAAAAAAAGCATTTGTCAATGCCGAATGTTGCCTTGCTGGTTTTGGCATTGGTAGTGTAGGAGTTAGAGAGACACATAACAGAAGTAGCAGTGAAGTATAGAAGCATCAACCCCACCCCACCCTGCATTGGGGTGTGCATTTGGGTCACTGGCCATAACGCTCCTGCTATATCACCTCACCCTACCCTGCAGAGTTTGACAAGTGTTGCATTATGCCTTGGGGTCATCTGGTCTTATGCTCACCCCATTTTATAAGGAAGTACATTGAGATGGGTGCAGCATAGGAGAATGGGTTGAACTTTGGGGCTGAAGAGTCCAAGGCACACCTTGATGCCTGTCAGTGGCTGCAGGGTGGAGATGGAGGACCAATGGTGTAAGCAGTACAGCAGACAATCCGAAGACACAGCCTTGATGCCTGTTATTCTGTACAGGGTGAGATGTAATAGTTAGAAACTCTAATGCCCTGGGCATGTGTTGGTATTTGCACTCCAAATTTTAAAACATGGCCTTTTTGTGACCTCACTTCATGAAAGCATTTGGGACCTCTGTTCATGAACAGTGCTCCTGTGATTTTGTTAATCTGTCTTGAGCGTTGATTTCCAACAGTGACCGCGCCATTCTGCACCACATGAAAATGTCAGCTGCACCATTGATAAGGAGGTGTTATAAGATGGCAATGTGGGAAATCTGGAGTGAAAATATTAAACATTCTCAAAGTTATGAGTGTGTGTGAAAATTGCACATCGTACGCTCATAACACAGTCATTTAGAGGAATTATTTCACCAAATGTTTAACATAGCTATTTTGGTATCCCTGGTCATGAACAGTGGCACTATGATTATCTTAATCTACCCGAACGTTGATTTCCCACAGCGACCTTGTGATTGTGCACCAGATGTGCAAAACTACATTTCGGGCAGGATGTGACAATGACAGCTGAACTGTTCATAAGAATGTGTGCAAAAATGACAATGTTGAAAATCTGGAGTGAAAATATTACAAATTCTCGAACTTACGACTGTGCATGAACACTGCGCAACGCACGCTTGTAACATAATCATTTTATGGAATTTTTTCACCACATTTTTAACATAGGCATTTTGGGACCTCTGCTCATGAACAGTGTCACTGTGATTTTCTTACTCTGTTCTGAACATTGTTTTTCTACAGCAACTGTGCCACTGCACGCCAGATGTGTGAAAACACAGTTCAGGTAGCATGTGGGAAATAAAAGCTGTACTGTTCATAAGGAGCTGTGAAAAAATGGCAATGGTGAAAATCTAGAGTACAACTATTAAAAATTATCGAAGTTACGAGCATGCGTGGAAACTGTACAATGCACGCTTGTAAAACAGTCATTTTATGGACATTTGTCACCTAATTTTCAACATAGGCATTTTAGGACATTTGCTCATGAGCAGTGTCACTATGATTTTCTTTCTCTGTCCCAAACACTGATTTCCCACAGCGACCACGCAGAGTCAGAAGTGCGAAAACACATTTCAGCCTGGATGTGAAAAATTACAGCTGTACTATTCATAAGGAGTTGTGGAAAAATGCCAATGTTGAAAATCTGGAGTGAAAATATTACAGATTCACGAAGTTATGAGAGTACATGGAAAATGTGCAACACATGCTCGTAAAACAGTCATTTTTTTTATTTTTTCACCAAATTTGCAACATAGGCTTTTTGAGAGGCCACCTCATGAACAGTGGCACTGTCATTTCATTAATCAGTCCCGAATGGTGATTCCATGCAGTGACCGCAAAATCACCTTTCAGGACAGAATAACGCCATAACAGTAACTGAATTCATCAGGAGGAGTCCCAATAACCCCATGTTGAAAATGTGGTGGCAAAATTCCCACAAATGCCTGAGATATGCATCAAAGTTGAACAAATCCTATTTATGCCATTATACAGCTTACCAGCATTTCTTCAGTTCACGGTCAGCTTTGAAGAGTACAGATGTGTTCCCGGTCCACAGAAGATTGCCGTGCTGGGCTCCAGAGGTAAGTATGGGGCAAGGGTGTGTGTGTGTGTGTGGGGACGTGGGGCACACAGTGGGTGGGCACAGGTTGGGGAAGGGGGCTGCAGACAGTGAGGGACTGTTTTCTACTTTACAGGGAAAAAAAAACATCGCAGGAAGGTTTTTGTTTTTACAGGTACATTTGACATGCTGGTGTGGGCACCCAGCGTGTCTCCTGCATATTTTTTTTTGGGTAGGGACTGGAGCCGACAGGGATCGGGCACCCTGTCGGCAATTAAAAAAGAATGTTTGGGGAGGGGTGATGCCAAGAGGGATTGGGCTCCCCATTGGCAAATGAACTGGGGAAGGGGGTGTCACCTGTAGGTTTTTGGGGGAACTGTAGCCGATGGGGATTGGCACTCTGCTAACAAATAAAGAGTATGGGGGGATGATGCTGATGGGAATTGGGCTCCCCTATCAGCAGATGAATTGGGCAGGGGGGCATGATAATGCTGACAGGGGGATTGGGCACCCCCCCAAGTTGGCTTTTCTGGGGACTGTGTGAGGTGGAAAGCACAGCCGCCGCCATGTCACACTGAAACTTACACCGGGAAAGGCACGCCCTGCAATAAGGTGGAGCTCCCTCATTGCAGCGGCTAAAACCTTTTAAGGTGGTGGACACGCTTTTGCACTGCTGTCATAGACAACATGCAATCTAATTCGTGCCATAGAGCCCAGCCCCAAAAAGTAGTGGTGCCACAGGCCACAACTGGATCGTGTCTCCAAAACCTGCTATTCCGAAGTTACCGCAACATGTTTCTTGTGCAGGTGCAAGATAACATAAAAAGTACATTAAAAGAACAACATGTCCACGTGTTCGTAGAGATTCTAAGGATTCTTAATGGATGTTGTGTATGAAGATGAACAATTCACCCGTTCGAGCAGAACCAAATTATTTAATTATTTTTATACATCAGTAGAAAGAGAACTGCATTTTTAGTCAGACTGGTTCTGAGATTCTGGTTCTGGTTCTGAGATTCTGTCCATGTGAACAGTAAGAGCCTGATCAGCTGGGTCACTACTAGAACTGTGCAGAACTTTTCAAATGTGACTTCCACTGGAATTCCACGGAATTAGGAAATTCCACCTAATTCCACTGAATTCTGTCAGATACAACATTCTGAAAGTGGAATGTATTTTTTTAAATGGTGGATTAGTAAACTATGGTTTACATAAACCATGGAATAGTATTCAGCAGTTTATGTAAACTGAGGATTCATTTCCCACAAAATGAAGAACTACATTCTATGGATTTCATAATCCATGGAATGTTATTAGAATTAAAAAGAAGAAATTCCAAAAAGCGTTCTGGAAGTTGGATTACCATTCCACATGACATCCACTGATGAAATTTCACATTTTGCACCACTCTAAAATGTCCTCATTTTAGATCCAATGGGAGAGGTGGTTAGACCCACTTCAAAGTAGGATAAACGCACAACACATAGGATATGTCTTAGAAACATAGATAATGATGGCAGAAAAAGACCAATGGTTCATCTGGTCTGCCCTTGGTTTCCTATCTAACCCTAGGACCTACTATCCATACAGAGCTCTAGCCCTCTCCATTTTTCTCCCTGTTACTGTTGCCCTGAGTAACCACTATACCCTTCACTCTGTCCCAGCCTTGCTTGAAACCATTAATTTTTTTTGTGCCCACCACCTTGGCTAATAGACTGCTCCATGGTTCCACCACTCTTTCTATAATGACATGAGCTCAAGAAAAATGGGCTAACTAAAAATGTCATATTTATTTTTATACAATAGGGGTGGGCTTTGAAGCCTCCTGATAAACACATTTATCAGGGCAACTGTATGAATAAATGACAAAGAACCTTAGTGCACAAGCACTGAGGCAAGGGTTAGCTCAAAGAACATTGGTCGGGAAGCCAAGTTTCAAAGAAATACAAAACCACACATATCCCCATAATGCAAATCATCACAGGATATTATGCTGGTTCAACTTTAAGCAGAAATGCATGGTGCTGAAAAAAAGCCTCTCACACAGTCTGCAAAGGGTGCCAACAGAAGACACAGACACATATTTCATCCTACCAGGACTCATCAGTGTGCTTCATCTGTATGACACCCTAGCCGAATGAACCAGCTACCATAAGTTGGCCTATCTGGGTTATGTTGTGGTGAGCCCAAAAAAAACAAACTAAAAGACTAAGAACCTAAGTGTGTAAGCACTGAGGCAAGGGTTACCAAAAAGGGCATTGGCTGGGAAGCCAAGTTTCAAAGAAGTACAAAAATCACACATTCTCCTATAATACAAAGCTGTATATGCAAATCACCACAGAATATTATGCTGGTTCAACTTTAAGCAGACATGCATGGTGTGACGTAGACAGCCAGCTCTGAGTGCTGTATCATTTTTTTTAATATAAAATGTATGACTGACTGTCTCTGCTAAAAAAAAAATCTGATGCTCTTAGAATGATTTCACTCATCAACCCCACCCCCAGATTTTAGCTAAAAGATGAAAACCATAAGAAAAATACTGACAGCATGTGAGTTCACACACGCTCAGTTTTTAGAGACCATGTGTTACATGTAAGGCCTTAATTAGCGATCCTGTCTGTTTGAGTTAATTACAACCATAGTTGCTATAACATTTTCATTTTATGACATTGGAAGGAAAACCCAGGTTATTACATAGAAGTGTGAAATCATAAAGATGTTGTCATGTCCTGGAAGGAGAAAGCATATTATGAGATCAAAAGAAATGTCATTTGAAGGACATGCATTATGCTGAAGTTGCAGAATGTAATACTTTTGCATAAGATATTTATTTTCATATATCCTGACAGGGAGGAGCTAGGTGACCTCCTGAAAAGAGGTGGGGCAAAAGCCAGCTTTTAATTTAGTCTGTTTTACTTCACAGAGACACATTTTTTACCTAAATTCTAACCATGAAACATCTTGGGAGCACTTTTAAGCAAGTATTTAGAGACTAAGTACTGCAGTAGGAATTTCACTGTTTAAAACCTTGTTCTTTTAATAGAGTTGTATGTCTTGTGATATAACCGTTCTGTACTGTTGTGTTTTACATATTCTTATCTATTATAGTAAAATTATTTTTAGAACTTACTTGGTCGGTCTTTGACTTCTTTTTATTTGTAAGAGAAGTGCATGGTTATAGCAGACAACAGACATTTAATTTAGTCTGTTTTACTTCACAGAGATACATTTTTTACCTAAACTCTGATCACGAAACATCTTGGGAGCACTTTCAAGCAACTATTTAGAAACTACGTACTATAGTAGGAATTGCACTGTTTAACCTTGTTCTTTTAATAGATTTTTATGTCTTGTGATATAACAGTTCTGTATTGTTGTGTTTTACATATTCTTATCTATTATAGTAAAATTATTTTTAGAACTCACTTGGTCTGTCTTTGACTTCTTTTTATTTGTAAGGAAAGTACATGGTTATAGCAGACAACAGACATAAGCTTGAATGGTGATACCAAACTGGAAAGAGAAGCGTTTTAAATCTGAGGTCTTTATTAAAGTTTTAAAGGGTTCATCTCTGTAAACCTAGTTAGGTGCCCATAGGCAAATATATCTGGCCCCCCCAAAGACAGATATATCTGAGCCTGTGCATTGGGTATGATAACAAGAGGGTAACAGTTTGAATCCCTCCAGAACTTGAGACCAAATGTTGATCCGAACTCACAAAAACAGACAAGAGAGTTACCTTGTCTGGTACACTGTTCACAAGACTATGTTCAGAGGTTGGCACTTTGGGAGTAGAGGGCCTGACCTGCTGAGTGGGTTTGTGACAGATTTGGTTAGTAGCGGTGACATAATTTTGGTATCACAAGCTTGTATTGTTCTGTGTCAGCTGAGACCATAAGCTCTCTTGTAAAGAAAGAAAAAGGCAGAGTTTTATTTTAAAAAAGAAACAGAACTATATATCACTTGGTGTATAGTCTAGTTCCTACCCATTTTTTTTTCTGAAATGAAAATCAGAGTAGCTGTAGTCAGGGAAGAAGAAGATATCTTCCAACCACGGCAGGCACACTGTAGATTACTTAAAGCAGTTGTGCGGGGACAGAGGAGTCCCATTCAAGGTGACAGCCAAAAAAGCAGAACCTCATAGAGTCCGTGATGGTAGCAGATGCCCAGAGCAGCGAGTCACCAACCATGACTGAAAAGGACAGCAGGGCCACTGTCAGTGAAGGGCTACAGCAGCAGGGGATGGTCACTAGTATCCTGAATCCAGAGGTACTCAAACTGCAAATTGAGTTGCATAGGATGGAACTGGAGGCAGAGTGAGAACAGAGAGAGGTGGATCAAGAGGCAGAGTGACAACAGAGGGAGGCAGACCATGAGGAGTGTGAGTGCCAGTGAGTTGCAGAGGAGAAGAGAGAGTGAGAACACAGAGAGGCAGAGGAGAAGAGAGAGGAGCGCCAGTGGCAACATGAACTGGAGAAGCTACGACTTCGACCAGCGGCACCAGAGCAGGTAAGTGGCTTGGGTTTAACTGAGACTGCAGGACTGGGTTACAAATTGAACTCCAAATTAATAGCCAGATTTAAGGAAGGAGAGGACATGGATGCCTTCTTAAATTCTTTTGAAAAGTTTGTATTCAGGCTAAAATTCTTAGAGAGTCCTGGAGCTTCCAGCTATCCCCACTACTTACAGGGAAAGCTCGGGATGTATTGGGTCAAATGGACAATGAGGTCAGCAATGATTACAGCAAACTAAAAGCTGCACTGTTAAAACAGTTTGAATGAACTGCTGAATCATACAGAGCTAAATCCCATAAGCTCAGGAGAAGCCCTGATATAAGCTATGATGAGCTAGCCATGAAACAGCATCAGTTTTTAAAACGTTGGTGGGAAAGAATTGAGGCAAACTCTGTTGATAAAATTGAAAATGTGATTTTATTAGAACAGTTTTATTGGGCATGCCCAGCAGAGCTAAAAACCTGACTAGAGGACCGAGACCCAAAAACAGTGCAAGAGGCTGCTAAACTCTCGGACCGCTATGCCAAGAGCAGACCTGCTCTGAGAGTGAATGGGGCAGGCGTGGCAGCACAGAAAGTGAAAAGTGTGCCTTCAGGGCAGCTAACACCCTCACTGCCTCCACTGAAACCAGTTAGCCCCAGGTTTCAAAGAAATTATTTCTCTGAAGTAAGAAATGCATGTTGGCTGTGTAAAGAGACTGGGCATATTGCCAAACAGTGTCCCAAAAAGGTGAGCAATAATACACAACAGGGTGCTAGAAAAGAAGTGGGTTGTTTGTGTGTCACTGGAAGCATGCCAGTGAACATGAGGGAACACATGCACCCAGTCATGGTGAATGGTGTACAGACGCAGGGGTTAAGGGACACAGGGGCATCCCTGACATTGGTGAAAGGGGATCTGGTACAACCTGATCCGCTTATACCCAATATATGTGTTATTGTCCAAGGGTTCACTGGTGAAGAGAAAACATTGCCCCTTGCTAGTGTTCTCCTAGACTGGGTTGAAACAGGGGGAACTGTGCAACAGGTGGCTGTAGCCAAAACATTAGCAGTGGATGTGATCCTGGGTAACAATCTCCAGCAGGGGATGGTATGTGCAGTTACCCATAGCCAAGCGGCAAGGGAAAATAGTAGTTCCCTGAACCTCACAGAAACCAGTGTGGAAACCTCTGAGAGGCTGGTTCCCCAGCCTGTGTCTCCAGATGGGGAGACTGATAAAAAGGAGGTATAAATTTCCCCGGCAGCCAGTAACCACACAGCTACAGAGGGTTACTCCAAAGAGGGAGGGGTGACCCCTTGTCAGAGGGTTGGGACTGACAGTGATCTTGAGGGCCCTGACGTTAGTGCTAGGGACCCTAGTTTAATGACTGAAGGGGACCTGTCCCATGCCTTGGGACTGTGTGAGGGGTTTGCAGCTGCTCAGAGGGGTGACCCTAGTTTAGAGAAGCTGAAGGCTTGGGCAGACTCGGACAGTGCACAGGGAGGTGACGACCAACATAACGTTTATTGGGAAAATGGACTTATGTATACTCAGGCAATATAGACAGAGGGAGGGAAGGATGCTAGGCAGGCAGCTTGTCATTCCCCAGGGGTATCGTGAGCAGTTGCTCAAAATTGCACATGATATTCCCTTGTCTGGTCATCTGGGAATCGCATGCACTACACTGTGGTTGGCCCAGAATTTCTACTGGCTTAACTTCACCCAGCAGGTGAAGGAGTATTGCAGGTCTTGTCACTGGTGCCAAGAAATAGGGAAGGCGGGCAAGAAAACCCAAGCCGCCCTTCCAGAGGGTGGGAATGGATATTGTGGGGCCTTTGAATACCCCCAGCTCCTCAGGGAAGAAATTCATCCTGACTGTGATGGATTATGCCACCCGGTACCCAGAGGCAGTCACCCTATCCTCACTGGGGACAGACAAAGTGGCAGATGCCTTACTTGGGATTTTCTCCTGTGTTGGATTTCCACAGAAGGTAATCACCGATCGAGGGGGGGTTCCTTCATGTCGGACCTGATGAAATGTTTATGGGAGAAGTGTGAGGTGGTGCAGAGATGCATGACACCGTATCACCCACAAGCCAATGGACTTGTGGAATGATTCAATGGTACCCTAAAGTCAATGCTCTGGGCATTTGCTGAACAGCATGGGAGGGACTGGGAGAAATACCTTCCCCACCTGTTGTTTGCATACAGGGAGGTGCCCCAAGAGTTGACAGGATTTTCCCCCTTTGAACTCTTATATGGACACCGGGTACATGGGCCCCTAGACTTGATCCTGGAGGACTGGGAAGTCAGGCACACCACCCAGGGAACTCCCATTGTGGATTACACCCTAAGGTTTAAGGAAAGGCTGAAGAAGCTTATTGGGGACAGCCAAGAGCAACCTGGCAGCTGCCCAACAGAAACAAAAAGTGTGCTACGACTGCAGAGCCAGAGCTCACTCATACATGGTGGGTCAGGAAGTCATGGTCCTTATTCCAGTCCGGAAAGACTAGCTGCAAGCTGAGTGGGCAGGACCGTACAAACTGGTTAGGAAAGTAAATGACGTGAACTACCTCGTGGAGTTACCTGACCATAGACAGACAGAAAGGATGTACCATGTCAACATGATGAAGCCATATGCAAATAGGGCTGACATGGTGTTTGCACTATGTAGTCATGGGGAGGGGATGGACGAAGGAGACTCCCTTCTGGATTTGCTGGAGGAAAGTAAGCGGGAGTCCTCTGTGGAGGCAGTAAAATTGTCTCCCCAGCTGGCCCCGGACCAGGTCCAGAAAGTCAGGGAGGTTTTAGCAGACATTATCACCTTGTTTAGCACCAAGCCTGGACTAATCCCCTTAGCGACACACAATGTGGAGGCAGGGACACAGACACCCATATGGCGGACAGCATATCAGGTGTCAGAGGCTGTCCAAAAGGACATTAAGAGGGAAGTGGGGGAGATGCTGGATTTAGGGGTAATCCAGAGATCCCACTGCCCTTGGGCCTCACCCATAGTCCTTGTACCTAAGCCAGATGGCTCAACTCATTTCTGTGTGGACTATCATGGACTGAATGCAGTCATGAAGTCGGACGCCCACCCGATGCCCTGGATGGATGAACTCCTGGACAAGTTGGGGGGCAACCTACCTTATGACTATTGACCTAACCAAGGGGTAATGTCAGGTAGAATTGACAGACAGAGCTAGGAAGAGGTTGGCCTTCATCACTCTGATAGGCTTATTTGAGTTTAAAGTAATGCCTTTCAGAATGAAGAATGCCCTGGCCACTTTCCAAAGGTTGGTGAACCGGGTGTTAAATGGTGCTGAGGAGTACACCGTGGCTTACCTGGATGACATTTCCATCTTTAGTACCAGCTGGGAGTAACACCTATCCCACCTTAGGGAAGTGCTGGGCAGGATACAGAGGGCTGGGCTCACTGTCAAAGCTAAGAAGTGCCAGTTGACCATGGGAGAAGTGGCATACCTCGGGCATGTGGTAGGCTGGGGACAGCTCCATCCTAACCAAATAAAGATAGAGGTGATCCAGGCATGGCCCAGACCAGAAACCCAGAAGCAGGTCAGGAGTTTTCTAGGGACAGCAGGGTAGTACAGGAAATTTGTACCCAATTACACTGCCCTGGCTGCTCCCCTATCTGACCTGACAAAGAAAAAGATGCCAAAGAAAATTACCTGGGACCCAGCCTGTGAAGAAGCCTTTACCAGACTAAAGAAGGTATTGTGCAGTGCTCCTATTTTGACAAGTCCTGACTATAGCAAAACCTTTATAGTTCAGACTGATGCCTCAGACATGGGTATTGGGACAGCGTACTCCACGGTGGAAAAGGAGTGTCTTGCCATAGTGTGGGCCCTAAAGAAATTAGAGCCATACTTGTATGGGCAGCATTTTGTGGTGCAGACTGACCACAACCCCCTGGTTTGGCTGACACAGATGGGAAAGAATAATGGCAGACTACTAAGATGGAGTCTTGCTTTACAAGGGTATGATCTAAAAATCATACATAGGGCTGGAGCGAAGAACCAGAACTCAGATGGGCTATCTAGGGTCTATGAGGAATGAACTGATTTGGGAAGCTCATCCCATGTAGTAATAGTAGTAAAAAATTGTATTCAATTGACAAGCAAAGGAAACTCAACTGAGGCAAGCTCATTTCCAGCGAGGTCCTTAACACAAACATTCATATTGACATCATAGTAAAAAAAATTTTCAACACAAATTACATACATAAATATACATACAATATAAGCTAACACCACAACAATATTTAAGTTACAATTAACTACTTAACATCTATATACAGTAAATAAACTACATAGATGTATAGGCCACGTTCATTCATATATATACAGGTGCAAACCTTCATCATGTTTAATACATAATGTTCAAGGGTGGATCAACAGTAAACCTTTTGTCTGCTTCAACTCTGAACCATCTTTTAATTTCTCCTATACAGGGGCTAGAACTAAGTGGTCTAAGATAAGTTGGCAATGAGTTCCATAAATTGGGACCTAAATAAAAAAAATGTGCTCTACCCAATTCTGTCCTTCTTCTGGGCAATTCATATTCCATACCCTCCGCAGAGCGTAAGCCTCCTCTAATTGACCTAACCTGGAGTTCATCGATAATATAGTCAGGTACTTTACCCCTAACTGAGTTAACCATGTAGATCAAAGCATGGAAAGACCTTCTATCTTTTGGATACATCCAATTCAAAGATTGGTATAGCTCACTTCTATGAGTTCTCTTAGATACATTCAAAATAAACCTTGCTATTTTATTAAAAAGAACATCTGTTTTAGCTAACTGGGTTGAGGTTGCCCCTATATAAACAATATCCCCATAATCCAAAAAAGGTATCGATGTGGTTGTAGCTAAATGCTTCCTTACACTTTCATCCATACAGTTTCTAATTCTGTGTAGTACACCCAAACATCCACTAACTTTCTTAATTATGTGATCTATGTGGGAAGTCCATCCCAATGATCTATCCCAGAGGTTCTCAAGTGGTGAGGCACGCCTCACAGGGGAGGCTACAGCCCATTTCAGGAGAGGCTCAAAGACTGGGCTGAAATGTGACTCTGGCTGTTATAAAAAAAAATGCTGTAAAACAGTTTGCGCAGCAAAAGCAGTAGTGGCCAAGACTCCGCTGTCCTGAGTGCACCTCTGTGTTCCGACCTAGTGTGCACCCCCCCGCTCGCTCCCTCCCCCCTCTGTACCTGTAACAATGCTTAAACAAGCAATTCAGTGTTCCCACCTCTTCTGCTGCCATGTCAATTAGGCAATGTGGATTCAGGCTGGCTGGTGAACTTACTCCTCCCAAAGGACAGCAAGTAGCAGAACCCGGCCCCTCTTCCTCTTTGGCTCACACAAATCCTGGGACTAAGTCCTGACCAGCAGAGAAACACTGGGAGCACTAAACTGGGGCTAGGAAGGGATCATAAGCCAGCCAATTGGCAACCAAGAAATTTTCTGTAGTGAACCAATCACAAGGAGGGGAATTTGGACCAATGAGAGGGAAACTGTTGCAGTCAATCATGGTGGCAGTGCTATCAGCCAATGATAGGGCAAGGTTCCATAGCCAATCACCTGCCTTACACTGAGTGTTGAGGTCTTGAGTTCCAGCAACAAAGGAGCGTAGAAAGGGGGATCTTCATCTTGTTTATTTTGCTGCTGAAGTTTGGATCCTGACCATCTGAAGATGCTGACTCCGACCTCCCGACTCCTGAAGCCACCGACTCAGACCTCTCACTGCAAAATCGGACCTCTCACCACAAAATCAGACCTTTGGACCTCCCGCCGCAAAATTGGACCTTTGAACCTCCCACCGCAGAATCGGACCTTCTGCTACCAGTTTTGGGACACATCCACACCATCCACATGGACCAGGAACTCGGACCATCTCTGGTGGATTGGATCTTTCCAGGACCTCTTCTTCCTTCAGGGCTGGTAAGGATGTGGTACATTTTAAGTCAAAAAGCATAATGTTGTTTCTAATCAGGCAAGGAGTTTGAAATGGTGGAGGGGGCATTTATGATGTCTGTCTGGTGGCGGAAAAGGTGTACTCTTCATGAGGGGGAGGGTAAAGGGTCTGCATCTAAGGGCATATGTCTCTGATAAAAAATGAAACCATGGAGGCTCCTCATGGTTGGGGGGGATGAGAATGGGCCTGCATCTGGGGGCATATGGCTGGGTTTTTGAAATGTCTGTGTGGGGTGGGATGGAAAAGGGAGGCTCCTCATGGTTGGGGGGATGGACAATGGGCCTACATCTGGGGGCATATATTTGGGTTTTTGAAAAGTCTGTGTGGGGTGGGGTGGAAAAGGGAGGCTTATAATGGTGAAGGGGTAGATAATGAACCTGCATCTGGGGGCATATGTTTGGGTGGGTTTAAAAATGAAACAAATGTCTCTGTGGTGAAAATGGAAAGAAAGGGCCTGCATCTGGGGGAGCATATATGATGTCTCCTGGTGGTGTGGGGTGGAAATGGCACACTGTTTTTTGCTTTTCTTATTTTCTTTATTTAACAGTGTCTGTGTGTGCTTTTACGCGTCTGTTATTCATCATTACTTGTATCTGGCAAGGTATAGTGGTAATCGTGCAAAAGGTGACCGGAAGCGCAATTTAGTGTGGCGTGCTAATGGTCCATTTTTATGCGACTACTGCTGTATGCGAATGTGGTCACGACTCATGGGGAGGCCTGGAATTTTTTCAAGTCCAGTAGGGGAGGCTCACCACGGCAAGGTCTGAGAATCCTTGATCTATCCAGGTACACTCCTAAGTATCTATAACATTGCACTTGTTCAAGAACAATTTTATCTTTGGATACTATACTCAGACCTAACTCCGAATAGGTCACACTATTCTCTTTAGAGAACAGTATAACCTGAGATTTTTTTGAGTTCAGAACAAGTTTGGATTCACTATAAAATGACTGAAGCTCATCAAATGCACTTTGAAGAATAGGTTCTAACTGCATTATCGATGACCCTTCCACATATATAATGGTGTCATCTGCATATAAATGACATTGTACATCAGAACTGACTAAAACAAAATCATTCATGTACAAATTAAATAATATTGGACCCAAAATGGATCATTGTGGCACTCCAGAGATAATTACCCTAAAACCAGATCCCCATCCATTTATTGATACCATTTGTTTCCTTCTAGATAGATAAGCATCAAACCACCTAACCACATTGGTAGAAATACCCAAAGCAGGTAGTCTGGACAGGAGGATGTCATGGTCCAAGGTATCAAATGCCTTGGACAAATCAACAAAAATTGCACCCACCGACATCCCCCTGTCTAGAGCACCCACAATATCCCCAGTAATTTTCAGCAGGGCAGAAGTTGTACCATGCATAGGTCTAAAACCAGATTGGAATTTATTAATCAACTTTTCTTTTTCTAAATATGTCTGAAGTTGTTTAGCTACCATCTTTTCAAACACTTTAACCACCATTGGTAATAGTGAAATAGGTCTATAATTCTCTAAAAAAACTCTAGATCCTTTTTTAAAAATGGGAATTACTCTAGCCGATTTCCACATTTCAGGAATTTCCCCATATGTAAGTGACATGTTAAAGATGCTGGTCAAGGGGTATGAGATAACCGGAGCAGCATATTTCAATAGAATATTGGGCATCTCATCTACCCCTCTAGCTTTCTTAATATTTATTCTGAGTAATGCATTTTGTACAACTAATGATGATATAGGTTCAAAATCAAACTCCTTACCCTTTTCAAGATCGACTTCTATATCTTTTTTGAAAATTTTGGTGATGAGAAACTGGTTATACCGTGTGATAAGGCCACTGTGCCCATGGTTGTAAAATAGTCATTAAAGCTATCCACAACCTGTGGGCTTAATGGAATTTCCACCTTCCCAATCTCAAATTTTTCTGGATAATCTCATTGTTGTTCTCCCTTGGCCTTTTTTAGAACTTTTCAAAATTTCCTCGGATTACCAATCAAGTTAGTTGTTAATTCCTATTATAGTAATCATGTTTAATTTTCTTAAGTTCATAGTTGTAATGATTCCGCAGTTGTTTATACTTCACTTAATGTACATCGTCTTTTGTAAATTTAGTTACCTTCCATGCCCTATCTCACTGTTTCTTAACTTTAAATAAGTAAGAATTGTACCAGAGGGCATTATTAAACTTTAGTTTCCTAGTTTTAGATGGAGCATGCCTGTTGCAAATTGTCAAGAAATCTTCAAGGAACATTACCCAAGCATCATCAACAGTGGGGACTAGTTCTAACCTTTTCCAAGTGTACTCTTCCAACTCTAACATAAAATTTATATAATCAAAATTTTTAAATGATCTATAATGAACTGTTTTCTCTGATTTCCTTAATTTCTTTTGATTTCTTATGCCATATATCATCTGGTGATCCGAGAAAGAATCTGGGAGGACACCACTGGCCACCAACTTATCTGGGTCCGTGGTAAATAATAAGTCCAAGACTGTAGAAGAAATTGGATGTTTAGTGTTAACTCTAGTTACATCTGTAATTAGCTGGGTCATACCCAAAATGGTACCCATCTCTATACTACTGTGATTACTCTCTACCATTTTCCAATCTACATTTAGATCCCCAATTAACATAATCTCATGGCTGTTCAGATATTCCCCCAAAAAGTCCTGCAATGCTTGAAACACCTCAGTGCTAGCTTTTGGAGGTCGATACATACCCAATAATAGTAAAGGCTTATTAAAGGGAAAGTTGAATAGTAATGGGAGAACTTCAGAACCACACCAATCCTGTTGGCAATTAAATGTTGAAACATTTAGGGAGCTAAGTGCATAAATAATAACTCCCCCCACTTGATCGATCTTTCCTCCATATATTATAACCATTCATGTGCACCATGTTATCCAAAATCTTATCAGTCAACCATGATTCTGTAACTATAATCACAGCTGGACTGTATTTAATATTTCATTCCCTCAGGTGATCAATTTTTCTTAATAGACTACAGATATTAATATGAATCACACACAGCCCTTCTTTCTTCAAAATATTAGCAGTTAAATCAGGGCTCAGGACAACACAGGAATTGGAATTTTCAGAATCCAAATTGATGTAGGGGCCTGGATTAGGATGACTATCCCCACTTACAATTAAACTAATCATCAACATCATATATCCCCCAAATTCAGTCTAGGTGGGGAGGAGTGTGACGTAGACAGCAGCTCTGAGTACTGTATCATTTTTTTAACTATAAAATGTATGACTGACTGTCTCTGCTAAATAAAAAATCTGATGCTCTTAGAATGGCCTCACTCATCAACACCCCCCCCCAGAGTTTAGCTAAAAGATGAAAGCCATAAGAAAAATGCTGACAGCATGTAAGTTCACACACACTCAGTTTTTAGAGACCATGTGTTACTTGCAAGGCCTTAATTAAGGATCCTGTCTGTTTGAGTTAATTACAACCATAGTTGCTATAACATATCCATTTTATGATGTTGGAAGGAAAACTCAGGTTATTACATAGAAGTGCGAAATCATAACGATGCTTTCATGTCCTGGAAGGAGGAAGCTTATTATGAGATCAAAAGAAGTGTCATTTGAAGGACATGAATTATGCTGAAGTTGCAGCATGTAATACTTTTGTATAAGATACTGTATATATTTTCATATATCCTGACAGGAAGGAGCTAGGTGGCCTCCTGAAAAGAGGTGGGATAAAAGCCAGCTTTTAAGTTAGTCTGTTTTACTTAACAGAGACACATTTTTTACCTAGACTCTGACCACAAAACATTTTGGGAGCACTTTTAAGTAAGAATTTAGAGACTAAGTACTGTAGTAGGAATTGTACTGTTTAAAACCTTGTTCTTTTAATAGATTTGTATGTCTTGTGACATAACAGTTCTGTATTGTTGTGTTTTACATATTCTTATCTATTATAGTAAAATTATTTTTAAAACTTACTTGGTCTGTCGTTGACTTCTTTTTATTTGTAAGAAAAGTACATGGTTATAGCAGACAACAGACATAAGCTTGAATGGTGATACCAAACTGGAAAGAGAAGCGTTTTAAATCTGAGGTCTTTATTAAAGTTTTAAAGGGTTCATCCCTGTATACCTAGTTAGATGCCCATAGGCAAAGATATCTGGCCCCCTGAAGACAGATATATCTGAGCCTGTGCATTGGGTATGGTAGCAAGAGGTTAACAGTTTGAATCCCTCCAGAACTTGAGAACAAAGGTTGATCTGAACTCACAAAAACAGACAAGAGGGTTACCTTGTCTATTACACTGTTCACAAGACTGCGCTCAGAAGTTGGCACTTTGGGAGTAGAGGGCCTGACCTGCTGAGTGGGTTTGTGACACATGGTGCTGAAAGACCTCTTACACAGTCTGCAGAGGGTACCAACAGAAGACACAGACACGTGTTTCATCCTACCAGGACTCATCAGTGTGCCTCATCTGTATGATACCCCAGTGGAATGAACCAGGTACCCTAAGTTGGTCTATCTGGGTATTGGGCTCAGCACAACATAACCCAGATAGGCCAATGTAGGGTAGCTGGTTCATTCCACTGGGGTGTCATACAGATGAGGCACACTGATGAGTCCTGGTAGGATGAAACACATGTCTGTGTCTTCTGTTGGCACCCTCTTCAGACTATGTGAAAGGCCTTTTAGCACTATACATTTCTGCTTAAAGTTGAACCAGCATAACATTCTGTGGTGATTTGCATATACAGCCCATCATGCTTTGCATTATGGGGGTATGTGTGATTTTGTATTTCTTTGAAACTTGGCTTCCTGGCCAGTGCCCTTTGGGGTAACCCTTGTCTCAGTGCTTGAACACTAAGGTTCTTTGTCTTTTAGCTTGTTTTTGTTTTTACTGGGCTCACCACAATATAACCCAAATAGACCAACTTAGGGTAGCTGGTTCATTCCACTTGGGTGTATACAGATGAGGCACACTGATGAGTTCTGGTAGGACAAAACATGTGTCTGTATCTTCTGTTGGCATCCTTTGCAGACTGTGTAAGGCATCTTTTGGCACCATGCATTTCTGCTTAAAGTTGAATCAGCATAATATTCTGTGGTGATTTGCATATACAGCCCATGATGTTTTGCATTATGGGGATATGTGTGATTTTATATGAATAAATGGCTGATGACAACAATACTATACAGATATACTTGTGGACCACAAATTTATCTGTATAATACTGTCCTCATAAGCTATTTATTTATATACTTCCATCATCATCCACCCCCTTCCCCGCCATCTGGCTAAGACTGTTTCCAACAGTTTCATTTGTCTTGTGTGCTCCTCCACTCCATATTCCATCTATGTACTTGTAATAATAGAAGTACTTCATCCTGCCAGTCTGCGTTTTCACATCTTCCACTGCAGGACTGTACACACTGTTTCTCCTCACAATCTCCATTTCTAAATGTCAGTTTATGTTCTTGTTTTTAAACAAAGTAGGACTCACCTGCCACCACCAGAACTGACTACCTCTCACTGCATGCCAATTTCATGAACCACCTGGCTACTCTCTCTGCTCCCAAACTCTAAACTGAACACATTAAAAATAAATAAATAAACGGACATAAAAAGAACATAAAAACTCACTCGTATCTTCACATTTTACTTGCTAAGTGAGTCGCCATTTCTCTCATAACTTTTTTTCAGAGACCACGCTATTGAGCCGATCAAAGGCAACATTACCAGGATGATGAACGTCCTGATGTCTTGGCCATAGCAATGTCTCAGCCTCACAACATGGAACATAAAAGGCAAAGAAGTCTTCAAAACAAAAAAGTGAGAACAAATAAAAATGACAGGCCATTAAAAAAGGACAACATTGCCAAACAAATGGACCTCTACTGCATGAACCAATGGTGGTGTGTCAGATAAATGATTTATTTTTACTGCGCCACTCATGAGGTCACTCAAGTTCACTGGGAACTCGTAAAAATAAATCATTTATCTGACACACTGTCATCATATCTCCCATATTTATATGCAACTTTTGCCAACTGTGACCTCATGAGTAGCAGACCCATGAGTGAGGTCTATGGAGGTCAAACTCTGCACATAAAAATATGCGTGATAGTTTTAGCCAGCATGTCATATGTCATTTACCCAATGACATTGCCTCTCTAGCAAGATTAGTTCTTTAAATGTAGATTTAACTGTTTGATTTCATTGCTCTGTTTTTAATTGCATCAAAGACCATTGTGATGTCATCATTCATTGTGCGAGCTGATCTCTCATTGGTTAAGAGCTCCTTTGTGACCACCCTAAAGTGGAAATAAATGCTGATGACTACCTTACACTGAAATAAATAATTTTTTTCCACTTTAGGCCTGTTAGACATGACAATAAATGCATTTATTTGCAAAACATTATTCTCACAGTCATTATGTAAGTAAAGAACATTATATGGCAATAGACAGTATCCAGCCAGTCAGCAAGGAGAATGGCCATACCTCTTATTCTGCCTACAGCCGTCTCTTTGCTCTACGCATCACAGTGTCTGATGCAGGCACAAGCTATGTAGCAGAGTGGGGTGAGAGTGTGTGAGCATGAAAAATATCTTAAATAAATGTGAAGAAAGTACAAGATGCAGTAGTCGATAATCATATTAATGGCGATGTATTGCCCTATAATATGATTATGGGTATTGTAAGTGGTGTTTTGTAATGTTTTCACAAGTGTCTTTTGCACTGGTTGGACAGACAGAATCACTCGGCTTCACTTTGCAGTTTTCTTGTCCAATCAACATGAAAGACATTTGTGAAACAGAAACGCCACTTACTATACCAATAATCATATATATATATATATATATATATGTGTGTGTGTGTGTGTGTGTGTGTGTATATATATGTATTCTATGCAAAACTTCATTAATGCATCAGTTAGGGTTCTTCTACAGTGACAAAAGTGAGGAAATTCGACATTAGGGTTTCCACCCTTGCCATCCATACCTACCCCGTAGCGGGCATCAGGGTGTCGCGTGGGGTCATTAGGGCTAACTCTCACCCCATCCCATGTGTAAACAAGCTGAGGTGGTGCAGCATAGGACAGAGTTAGGACCGACAACCCAAACACACACCCCGATGCAATTGCAAGGCAAACAATTCCTGTAATGCGGTGGATGCCAATGTTATCTTATGGGAAAAACCATCAACTTCATAGTGCCATAACTTTGCTGCCCTGAAATGTTTTTTGATCAAAGCACCAAAAGGCACATCTGTAAGATGTTGCCTTTCTCCCCTCCAAATTTCAAGTAAAAAGACCAAACTGTTTCCAAGATATTCAAATCAAAGATTATTAAAATGTCCCTATCTGTTCCATTATAAAATATCTGGCCATCTTGTCCCTCCCTTGCGATCAAATATGGCAATCAAAGAATCTCACGAATTTGCAGGCTTACGATCAAAGAATATGCAGGTTCATGAACAAAGAATTAAAAACCTTATAAATCAAAAACTGGAAGGCATTACGATAAACCACCACCATGATTTGACAGAACAAAGCCCCCTGAGTAAAACCCACCCTCATTTGACTTCCTAGGACACCCCTGGGCTGAGAAAATTGATTTTTAAATTGGGCCATCTTGTCCCTCACTCATGATGCATGATCACGATCAAAGAATCTCACAATCAAAGAATTTGCAGGCTCATGAACAAAGAATTTCAAAATCTTATAAATCAAAAAATTGAAGGAATTGCCGTAAACCACCACCATGGTTTGACAGAATGAAGCCCCATGAGTGAAACCCACCCTCATTTGACTTCCTAGGGCACCCCTGGGCTGAGAAAATTGATGTTTTAATCTGTCCATCTCGTCCCTCACTCACGATGCACGATCGCGATCAAAGAATCTCACAATCAAAGAATTTGCAGGCTCGCAATCAAAGATCGTTAGTGAACTGCAAATTAAGATTTTAAAAGCTTATAATTCTATTTTTTGACCAATTTGGATGAAACCAAAGGCATGGCTTGATAGATCAGAGCCCCCTGAGTAAAATACATCAAAGTTTTACTTCAGAAGTGACCCCTGAGCCGAAATATTTGTGTTTTTCCGATCAGAAAACTGAAAACAAGATGGCGGACCTCGCGATCAAAGAATTTGAAAAAATCCTCAGGGACAAAGATTCTTAAACTGCGAGGCTGTAATTTCTTTGATCACCAGGTGGGACCAGATGGCCAGAACCCCATTCTTTGATCGCAAAATATACATATAAATTTTACCATTGACTTATAATGGGAATTTAAAAGTGTCATAACTTTTGAATGCCTTAATATTTTTTCACCAAACAAAAAGCAGTATGTTCAGCCACCAAAGCTCTTTCAAAAAAGCCATCTTGCAGAGTGTAACACCACACAATGGCTGTACAGAACCACATTTAGAATGGCAAAAGTGCCCCAAAAAATTGACAATTTGGCATTTTCAGCCCTTTCACACACAAAGACCGCCACTCTGACCAAAATGCAATTTGGAAAATCAAGAGATCTACCATGCCCCAACATGTGTACCAAATTTCAGACAAATCCATTGAATGGGTCCATAGTTATTAATGCCCAAATTTTTGACTTTAGTATGTAAATGACCGCTGAACCCTAACTATAGTGGCACAACCGTGCCACTATTATATATATATATATATATATATATATATATTCATGGCAAAAAAACTCCATTTAATGCATCAGTTAGAGTTGTTCCACAGCGACAAAAGTGAGGAAATTCAGTGTGAGGGTTGAAAGCTCCCCTTGCAGCCCCCCCAGCCAAACCCCTCAACTGGCAGGCATTGGGGTGTGCATTGGTGTCATTGGCCCTAACTCTCACCCCATCACATGTGTAAAGAAGCTGAGGTATAGGAGAATGCAAACGTTAATAGAAACGCAAGCACAAAGTGATGCCAAAGCAAATAGTGACACAAATGGAGACACAAGCGCATACGGAAACGCAACCGCTAACACGCACGGTCATGGTACCGCTATTGTAAATGCAAATGTTAACTGTTACAGCAACAATAATGCCAAAGGGAACAGAAACAGAAAAGCAAATGCAAGTGCGTATGGAAATGCAAAGCGTAATGCGCACGGTCACGGTACCTCAAATGCAAATGGTAAAGCTAAGAGCAAAAATAATGCCAAAGGAAACAGAAACGCAAAGGCAAACACAAGCATGTACATAAATGCAAACTGTAATGTGCACAGTCACAGTACTGCAATAGGAAACACAAATGGTAATGGTAACAGCTAAAATAATGCCAAAGAAAACAGAAACGGAAATGCGACTGCTAGCGCGTACAAAAACACAAACCGTCACATGCACAGTCATGGTACCGCAATTGTAAATGCAAATGGTAATGGTAGCAGCAATAATAGCGCCAAAGGACACAGAAATGAAAATGGAAATGCAAACTGTAACGTGCACGGTCACAGTACCGCAATTGGAAATGCAAATGGTAATAATAACAGCAATAATAATGCAAAAGGAAACAGAAATGCAAAAGCAAGTGCGTATGGAAATGCAATGTGTAACGCGCATGGGCATGGGAACGCAATTGGAAACGCAAATGGTAACAGTAAGAACAACGATGACGCAAACCGAAAGAGAAATGCAAACACAAACAGAAGGGTGGCCAAAAATGCAAATGGTAAGGCACACAGTGACGTAAAGTGAAACACGAAGAGAAACAGTACTGTAGACACAAATGGTAAAAGTAAGGCTAAGGCAAGCACAATCAGAAATGCAAAGGATAACGCACACAGTGGTGTACACGGGAGCGCTAACGCAACCGGGTACAGAAACGCAAGTGGAAACGCTAACTGTAACAGTAACGGAAGTGCACACCCTGTTTTTGCCCAACAGATGCATAGCAAAACACAGTGTGCACAAAGAATGTATGCATAATAATGGGCCTCGGAGCAGAAAATGAGCTGTTGGAATATTAAATTGCTTATATCTCAGGAATCGTGGGACGTAGAAAAAACATTTAAATTTTACATGATTCATGAGTTTCCTGGCTAGGTTTTCACTAAATGCGTAGCTCATAGGGCTACACACTGTCATGATGCAAATTCCGTATCTCGCATTGTTTCCAAGGTTCGAGCCCCGAAAGGTGCAGCAGATGCCACCATGTTAGCCTATGGGAAAAAAACAACAACTTCGGAGTACTGTAACTTTGCATCCCTCCAATATTTTTTCACCAAACCACAAAAAGGCACATCTGTAAGATGGTGGCTTTCTTCCCTCCAAATTTCAGCCCAAAAGACCAAACCATTTTTTGCAGCAGGGTGGCAAAGAATTCCTGTCATTTTGGCCATAGCCTAGAAAAGTAGTGTTGTGATTTGCAAAAGCTTTCGTAAAATTTGCGACAGGGTCGCAGGTGCGACACTACTTTGCGACACTACTTTTTCCAGAAATTTGAAAAACATGTTTCTGGGGTGTTTAACCCCAAAATAAAGACATGGCTAGCATCCTTGGCTCGAATAGATAATAATAATAATAATAGTAAAATTTATTTAATTGAGCGCCTTTCAAAGTCTCAAGGCACTGCACAGCAAGTACAAACATAAAAACATATTCAAATACATTCAATACAAAATCAAATGCAAACACATATTCAAATACATACAATATAAAATCAGAATAAAGCAGGAAATGCCTTTTCCCATAAGAAAGTCTTTAGTGCCTGCTTAAAACTCCCCACCGTCCTGCACTCCCGGAGCTGACGGGTCAGAGAATTCCAGAGGGTAGGTGCAGCAAATCCAAACGCACGGGCACCAAGTGACTTCAAATTTACCCTCGGAATCTCCAGCAACCCCTCGTCAGCTGAGCAGAGCTGTCGCAGAGGGGTGTAAGGCACCAGGAGCTCTTTCAAGTAATCAGGACCCAGACCATGTAGGGCTTTGTAGGTCAAAAGACCCACTTTAAAGGTGATCCGCCACTGTATTGGCAGCCAGTGCAGAGCTCGCAGCACAGGGGTAATATGTGATCTTCTAGAAGCCCCAGTTAACAAATGTGCTGCTGCATTCTGCACTAGCTGCAAGCAGTGGATATCAACCCCAGGAAGTCCTAGGTAAAGGGAGTTACAGTAATCGAGGCGTGATGTCACAAAGGCAAGGACCAAGACCAGCAGGTCACTGGGTGGAACAAGGTGTCTAATCCTGGCAATGTTCATAAGATGGAAAAAGGCTAGCTTGACAACTGCAGACACCTGATGTCGAAGGGTCGGACCAATGTCAAGCTCCACTCCCAGGTTATGCACCCATTCAGAGGTGAGGATCTGGTCCACCCCCAGGATTAATCCGGAGGGAAGACCAGTCCTCAATCCCTCTACCCTGTGACCTGGGTCCACAACCATAACCTCAGTCTTTCCTGGGTTCAACTTTAAACAGCTGGAATTTATCCAGTCTTGGATGTCTGCGAGGCAGTTGTTCAATACTGAGATAGCGCTAACCTGGTCAGGTGCAAAAGACAGGTAGAGCTGGGTATCATCAGCATAGCAGTGAAACCTCAGCTCTTACCGTCTTACAATGTCTCTGAGGGGTAGCATATATACTGCAAATAACATGGGGGAAAGTTCCGAGCCCTGAGGCACCCCGCATGGCAGAGAGAAGACCCTGGATGAAAACAAACCCGAGACCACTCTCTGCGTTCTCCCTGTGAGGAAAGATGAAAACCATCTGAGGACTGTACCCAAAAGCCCACAAATGGACCTCAGGTGTTCGAGCAGAACCCCATGATCCACAGTATCAAAAGCTGATGATAGATCAAGGAGAACCAAGATAGAATGGTGTCAACAATCTCTCGCCATCAGAAGATCATTAAGCACCCGAACCAGAGCAGTCTCAGTACTATGCCTCTTATGAAAACCAGACTGGAGAGGTTCTTATAAACTATGGCTGGTCAAATGGTTATCCAATTGAGCAGCCACAACTTTCTCAATAACCTTCCCCACGAAAGGGAGGTTAGAGATTGGCCTGTAATTTGCTAGGTCGTCCGGATCTAAAGAAGCTTTCTTCAGAAGGGGAAACACCACCCCCTCCTTCAGGGAGCTGGGAAATACTCCCATATCTAAAGAACACCGGATAATCCAAGCTAAGACCGGGCTGATGATCTCGCTACAACCCAAAATCAGGGGGTAGGGCCAGGGTCTAAACTACAACATGTGGGATGCATCTCCTGGACAATCCTCATAGTGTCTACGAGATCCGGCAGGTCAAAGGCACTCCAGGAAACTCCGGGCTCTGTGACAGGGCACCAATCAACTGCAACATCCTTAGAATGAGGTTGGAGGCACTCCCTCCTGATGTCTTCAACCTTATTCTCAAAGAATCGAGCGATCTCCTCACAATCAGTTTGAGTAAAAACTTGATGGATCTGCTGACAGGCTGGGTTGCACAGTCTGTCAACACTTCTGAAGAGCTGAGCTGGTCGATTCCGTGCGACAGAAATTTCTCTGGACAGGAATTCTGCCTTCTTATGGGAAATTGCTGTTTGGTAGAGTTTATAATGCTCTAGCAAAATAAGGTGGTCGGCATCAGTGGTCGTCTTTTAAAACACAAAACACAAAAAGAATTGTGTCCCTAGATGGTCCCAATTTTTAAATGCCAGGCATTTCTGTGATCAGTAACTGAAAACAAGATGGCAGATTTGCAACACTACTAGGGCCATTTGCAACACTAAAAACTGCATTTGCGAAAGTGTCGAACTTTTTGTTAACTTTTCCCATTGACTTATAATGGGAACTTGTTTTTTGAATAACTTTTGAACCGTTCAGTATTTTTTAATGAAATTTTCAAAAGGCACATTGGGGACTCCAGCCACACATTCCCTGAAGTTTTTGGACCAGTTGCACAAACTGTGCAACCTGTAGGTGCAAGCAAATAATTTGCAAAAAAACATAATTGTGCACAGGAATGTCACTTAATAACTCCGCAGCCATATATCCAACCAGTATGAAAGTTGGCAGATCCCAAGATCTATGGTAATGCCTCATGCCTGCCAAATTTTAGGCAAATCTGTTGAACGGTGGCAAAGTTATTAAGGTACAAAATGTCACCCTTTAACCTTAAAAAGGCTACTCAACCCTAACGGTGGTAGCACTACCGTGCTACCATAATATATATATATATACACACACATATATATATATATATATATAGTATATATATATATATATATATATATATATAATATAATAGGCAGCTTGCTTATAACGAATCAAAATTCAGTTCTGTATACTGTTGCAACCTCTACGCTCTAGTCCCTCTTACACTAAACAGTGCTGCTGTGGTATTAGGCAATGCACAAGACTTGCAAAAGCAAAATTTGGAGTGAAAGACCAAATAGACAAATTTATTTATTTAGTTTCTGTTGACCGGAAAAGGACAACTAGGCAGTTCTGCCTATTTTCAGACTTGTCCCTGGGATGAGGGAGATATAAATGAGAACCAACTGATCTGTTGTTGGTATTTTTAGTGAATGGGGGAAATTTGGCCATGACATTTGGCCAGGATAACAGGGGAATTCCCTTACTCTTTTCAAGACGTGCCATGGGATCTTTAACATCCACCTGAAGAACCACAAAAACAGGCAGATGGCAGAACTCAAGGCTATTTTGTCTCTTCTGGTAATAGCAAGAGAGCACAATAGACCTCCAGTGCACTGAGACTTGTGCTCAGCTCTCAGAAAACAATAACACTGGACAGGGTGGGCGGTATTGAGCTATACCAGACCATACAGGGGTGTAATGAGGCCTGACACCACAGGCAGAGGGCCTTATAGCCCATGGAAGATCCAGTATGGCCCATGCCACCTACCCTGGAGGGAATTATTGCACTTAGAAAATGGGTTATATGTAACATTTTTATATAGGAGTTAGAAAAATAAAATAATACAAGCATTTGTCAATGCCGAATGTTGTCGTGCTGTCATTGGCAGTGGGAGTGGTGGAGCTAGAGATGCATAACGCTGTGATTTTATGAATGTGTCTCAAAAGGTGATTTTGAACAGCGAGCATGCCATTGTGTGCCACAGCTATGGAAACACGTTTTGGGCAGGCTGTGAAAAATGGCAGCTGGACTGTTGATCAGGAAATGTGCAGAAATGCCAGTGGTGAAAATGTGCCATGAAAATATTGCAGATTGACGAAGTTAAAAGGGTGCATGGAAACTGCGCAATGCATGCTTGCAACACACTCATTGTATGGACTTTCGGCACCAGATTTTCAACATAGGCATTTTAGGACCTCTGCTTATGAATAGCGTCACCATCATTTCCTCGAACTGTCCTGAAAACTGATTTCACACAGTGACCGTGCAATTCTGCACCAGACATGCAAAAACACATTTCAGACAGCTGTACTGTTCATAAGTAGGTATGGAAAAATGCTAATGATGAACAGCTGAAATGAAACTATTACAAATTCACAAAGTCATGAGCGTGCGTTCAAACTGTGCAACGCACGCTCATAAAACACTCATTTTATTGACTTTCGCTCCCAAATTTTCAACATAGGCATTTTAGGACATCTGCTAATGAACAGTATCACTGTCATTTTCATCATGTATCTTGAACACGGGCTTTCCACAGCGACCACGCTATTCTGCGCCGGAACTGCGAAAACAGATTTTGGTCAGGATGTGAAAAATGACAGCTATACTGTTCATTACAAGGTGCAGAACAATGGCACTGTTGAAAATCTGGAGTGAAAATATTAGAAGTTTGCGAACGTACGAGCGTGCATGCAAACTGCGCAATGCACGCCTGTAACACAATCATTTTATGTAGTATTGTCACCAAATTTTCAACATAGGCATTTTAAGACCTCTGCTCATGAACAGTGTCACTGTCATTATCGTAATGTGTCCCAAACACTGATTTTGCACAGTGACTATGCTATTCTGCGCTGGAAGTGCGAAAACACATTTCGGCCAGGATGAGAAAAATGACAGCTGTACAGTTCACAAGAAGGTGTGGTAAAATGCCAGTGTTGAGAATCTGGCATGAAAATAGTGCGAATGCGCTAACTTCTGGCGTGCATTGTGCAGTTGGTATGCTGCGCTCGTAAAACTTATCATTGTTGATTTTCCCACAAATTTGCAACATAGGCTTTTTGAGAGTCCCCCTCATGAACAGTGGCACTGTCTTTTTGTTACTCGGTCCTGAAAGGTGATTCTATGCAGTGACTGTGAAATCACCTTTTGGGACCGAATAACACCATGACAGTGCAAGAATTCCTGAGAAGGGGTACCAAAAACCCCATGTTGAAAATTTGGGGCAAAAATTCACAAAAATGCCCGAGATATGCACTAAAGTTGAAAAACCCTATTTATTCCATTATACAGCTTACCGGGATTTCCTCAGTTTGCGGTCGGCTTTGAAGAGTGCAGACGTGTCCCCGGTCCACCGAAGATCATTGCGCCAGACTCTGCAGGTAAGTATGGGGTGAGAGTGTGAGGGGAGGCAGGGTGCGCAGAGGGTGGGTGCGGGTAGGGGGAGGAGGGCATCGAGACTATGAGGGACCGTTTTCATTTTACAAGGACACAAAAAAAAAGACATTGTGGGAAAGGTTTTTTTGCAGGGGATTTGGCACACTGGGGTGGGCTCCCAGCATGCCACCTAACTGTTTGGGGGGATGTCTGTTGCCGATGGGGGAATGGGCACCCTCATCAACAAACAACACGGGGAGTAATTTATGCTGGCGGGGATTGGGCACCCCATCAGCACACAAAAGGGTGGGGGCGCAGAGCTGAGGGGATTGTGCACTCCCTCGGCATTACATAATTGAAGATTCTTTATGCGGTGGGGATTGGGTCCCCGTCAGCACACGGGGAGGATAAAAGCCGGGGGGACTGGGCAGCCCCCTTGGCATATCACAAATGGGGGGGTGCTTTATGCCAACAGGGAGTAGGCTCCCCCTTCGGCACATTCATAGGGGGCAGGGTCAACTGACAGGGGGATTTGGCACCCCCGAAGTCGGCAGTTCAGTGGCCAGTGTGCAGCCATGAGCATAATGTCCGTGAGCATGTAAAGAATAGGCCCACTCCATCTGACGAGCTTTGCTCGGAATGCAGCAGACCTTTTCTCAGATGTGCTTGTCACGTTATGTATGCATGGTGTGGTGAAAGCATGCAGGCTGATTGGGGAATGAGGGACGCACCTACTGATGCATGCCCTGCATTCGCCCAACAGCGACTGCGCCTCCAAAGCTGCACTGTCCCAAGATGTTGGCTGCACAAGTGCGCCAACATAAAAATGAGTCAAGTTAGTTTTTCTGTAAAGTAGTCCCTCTGCTGGTATACCTGCCAGTAGAGGGCACTGCATTGTTTAAGGGCTGGGGTTTTTTTCTCAGTTGTCTTAGCACGTGTGTTCAACAGCCCCCAAATTTCTTCATAAATCAAGCCCTCGCCTCTGTGATCCATTTTACAGTGCTGTGTTTAGCAGGGTCATACTGCAGTGGGTTGCTGGCTCCAAATCCCGAATAGTCTCTATACCACCTCCTTCTTACCCATTCTCCTCACTGCCTCCTACCTGATATCCTCCTGATGTGCTCTACCTCTGCCTTATGCAGGCAAGGTACTCAGCTTCCTGTAGTGGTCAGTCCTTGGCAGTCCCCTCTCCTCCTCCTTCCAATTTCCCCTTTTCCTAACGTTGAGTGCTCAGGACTAGAGATGCAGTGAATTTAAAATCTGCACGCGAAGTGAATGTGAAGTGGCCACTTCGCGTTAGTGCAATGCTACACGAAGTGGCCATTGAGGAGTACTCACTTCGCCTTGTGATTATGACTTGACTTCGTGTTGTTGTACCACCTTAATGCGAAGTAAGGCAGAATGACAACAATAGGCACTGTAGGTAGCCCCCCCACACACACATCACATGACTTACAGTATTGTAAGTCACATGCTTTAGCCAGGCAGGAGAGGAGTGAGTCATACCAACAGATACTTTCACTTTCTCCTTTGAAGAGGTAGAAGGAGGAAGGATAGTGTAGAAGAGGAGTGTATATTTCTTGCTTAACTCGCTTTTTTCAACATCTTTTAAAGCTAATTCTTTAGTTTTTGTTGTACCGTTTTGTCAGTTCTTTTTTTGTGAATGATTTATTTGTTTTATAACTTTTGTTTTGTGTAAGTGAGTGTGTGTCTGTGTGTGACTGTGTGTGTGTGCGTGTGTGAGTTGGTCATCATCGTGTGATGCGTCGGAGTGGAGAGGAAGGAGAGTTATGGACCAGGAACAGTCTGTGGCCTGTATTGGCCAGAGGGGAGTGCGGACACGTGGGGGTCAGTACGGGCGGGTGTCACTGAATCGCTCCAGATTATTTGTTCCAGCCCCCCCTCCGGAAGCAGCAGCACCACCAGTGCCACCGCCATATCCAGCAAGTCTGCCACCATCACCACCACCACCGCCGCCACCAATATCTGTACCAGCTGCATGAGGTCCAGCAGCACCACCTCCCACTCCACAGCAGCAGGTGGAGCCCCCCCAGGTGCATGATGATAGTGCTGCTGGCAATACATCTGTCCCTGTTGTGCCTGGTCCCTCCCACAGCTTGATAGTCTGGCAGTTTTTCAACTGTGTCGGGGGGGACAGGAGCATTGTGGTGTGCCTGCTTTGTGGTATGCAGGTGTGCCGTGGCCCCCGGGGGACACATCTGGGGACTGGGGGCCAGAGGACACACATGATTAACCACCACAACATGGAGTGGCAGGCTGCCACAGAATGGGCCAAGCCTCCACCTGCATCCCTTCTGTGGCAGTGGCAGTGGGTGCTGCTTCTGTGCGTCACCAGAGCAGGAGAAGGGCCACAGCAGCAGCTGCTGCTCCACCGCTACCCCCACCACTGCCACCAGCACCACTCTCACCACCACCACTACCTGCCTTTCTTCCCGTAGCAGTGGACCCCGCCACAATGCCTGCAACACAGTCAGAAATAGCACTGCTGTGGGCTGCGATGGAGGAAAGTAATCAGAGGATGGGTGCTGTCCAGCAGTAAATGAAGCAGATCGAGCAAGAGCAGCTGCAAATAGTGTCGATGCTTCATCTGCTGCTGGAACATCATGGGATCGAGCATTAGGTTTTGCTTTCTGCACACCTCCCCCCCCACTGCTGTGCAGTTTTGTGTTTTGTTTGTTTAATAGCAGACAGAGGAAAGGCCACAGCATTAGTTTAAAGGGAAGCAGTCAGCAACAGGAGTGCCTGCATCCTGCCCCCAGCGAGGCTTACCCTCTGGTTAAGCCTTTTAAGTATGTTGAGGCATTTTTCTCACGCCGCAACATACTTTGTTATACTAAAGAAACATCAGTGACCCGGAAGTATGGCAGATGCTAAGGGAGCTCCATTATGTGTAAAGGTGCAATGTTGACGCACCACGTGCTTCAATACAAAAGCATTTGAAGTGCAGGTGCAACTCCGCGCGCACTTTCGCCTGACACATAATGGGGCTCCATAACATCCTCCATCCTTCTGGGTTGCTGACTGCTTCTTTCTTATAATAAAAGTAATATTTACCTTGCGAGAAGAATACTGCAACATATTTAAAAGACTTAACCGGAGGGTGAGCCTTGCACTGGGCAGGACGCAGGAGCTTCTGTTGCCGACTGCTTCCCTTTAAATATATACATGCACATACAGCCATACATGCTCCTTATATGGGTGCCTTACCACCAGGGTAATCTTTCTTGCTCCACATTTCCTTACATTCCATAGTACAATGCTTTTCTGGCAAAAACGTTCTTATTTTCTGTAAACCGGGGCCCAGAGGATTTCCCGTTCTGAAGATCCGCCCAAGTTCCGCCACCTTGCTCAGCAATGTTATGATGTGATGCCAGGGAGAGCACGGGGGCGTACTTTATTATTGTGAATTGCTGGCAGCTTTCCAAATGTTTCTTTATGTTATAATGGTCAGTTTGTGGTTATATACATGGGCACATTTCCAGAAACAAGGCTTTTGTTAGTTGAAATGTGCCCACATTTCATCACAGCGTTGCTAAGCGGCAGAAGGATCTTGATGACTCTTCAGGACGGAAGTCCTCCAGGACCCAGCTTACAAAATTATGAATGTTCTGCTTTAGTACTTTTTCATGTGTGAGATAATAAAAGGAGCACTCCTTTTTTTTTTGCTTCTTACTTGCTCCTCTGGCCTGCCTCTCCTTCCGGCTGCTCAAGGACTCCTCCGACTCCCTCGCACTGACCCCCTTTCACTCACCTCATGCTGCAGCCATCCTGAAACGGCCCATTACTGACGTAGATGACGACACAGTGGAGAAAGAATTTCCCAGTGGTCAGACTTCAGACATCGATGACTGTGACGGCTGAACACTGATATTTTTTACCTGTTCAGGCCCTCCCTCCAGTACTGACGCAATTCCACATTTGTATCGTGGGTCCAGCATTGTTGCTATGGCAGAGTTGTCACTATGCTGAATGCTCTCAACGTGACTATTTCTGGTCGAATACTGTCAGCATGTGTTGCAGCAACATACTGCTACCACTGTCTCTGGCAACATCAAGGCTATGCTATACATTCACCAATGTCTGCCTCAGCACCTGCAGCAGTGGAATTGATTGGCTAATGGAGGCAGACTCACCACTCACTCCCTGTGTGGCATGTTCAAAAGGCCACACAATTGTTATTACAGAGTCTATGAGGCGCCACTGTTCAGTCATCATAGACATTGAGGCCCTGGATCTGCCATGGCTAGTGTGCATAACAAGATATTCTGAGATGGCTTTGTATTGTTTATACAACCTCTCTGCCATGTATAAAGTGGAGTTCCTTCGGGTGACAACTTCCAGATTCAAGCGGTGCTGAGGCAGGCTGTTTTGTATCTGCAACTGCTGCAGTTGCTCACGGGCCTTTCTAGACCTTGAAAAGTGAGAGCAGATATGTTCTGCAATGGTCAGCATTTCCTTTATATCAGGGTGCTGCAGAAACTCCCGAACCACAAGATTTAAACAGTGGGCCATGCACGGAACGCGAAAAAAAAACACCATTCATGATGCATTTCACCACATTTGACCCATTGTCGCTTTCTATGAACCCAGCTCTCAGGTACAGAGGGTTGAGCCATCTGTCAATTTCAGTCAGTACCATGTCCAACATGTTCTCACCAGTGTGTGAACAGGTCACACTGCGCATAGCAATCGTTGCATGCTGTCGAATTCCAGGAAGATTGCTACCGCAACAATCCACCTTACTGCACTGATTATTCACACTACCAACATCACAAACAACCCCCGGCACCTGCTCCTAATGTGCAGTTATACACAAATATGAACTCCCCGCTGTTTATCACTTGTCCACCTATCCATACTTATATGGATGAATGGCGAGGAGAAATGTTGAAGGGCATGTCTTACTGAGTCGGACACAGTTCGGAACAACTCGGGAACAGCACGGGTGGAAAAGTATGTCCTGGATGGGACTTTCCATTTTGGACAGGCACATGTAGCAAACTGCCAGAACCCAGAATTCTCCACAAAGGAGAAGGGCAAAAGATCAATTGCCAGCATTTCTGCTACAGCAGCATTGAGTTCATGTGACACTATGATTCGGGGGGTACTTCAGCTTATGCACAAAAACACTCTGTAACGTGGGTGTGGACATTTAATGAAGACGGTTGCACAGGTGATGATGACAAACCCAGAAATGCTGTTATTTTGCCAGATTTGCCAACTGGGGTTGATGTACCACTTGCACTAGACATACTGCATTCACCACCACCACCAAACTGCTACTCTCACCAGCACTGGACAACATTTCAAAGTCATTACAGTCTTCCACCTCATCATGCCTGTAGTAATCCTCTGCTCTTATTACCGCACTACTGCACACATTTAATTTCCTACTGGGCTTAACAGTCATGGAAGGGGATGACATGCTGGCTATGGTTGCTGGTGACACCGGGTGAATGCCCCACTGTGGTATTAGCTGCCAACTTGTGCTGGGTCCATAGTGCCATGTGCCTATTCTTAACATGCATATGTTGTCATCCTGTGCCCGGATGGCTCCTCTTTTTACCTCGACTCACATGCACATGGCAAACCTGGCAGATTGCAATTGAATCGTCATTTACATCTTGAACAAAAAAATCCCAAACAAAGGATTGTGATGCTCTGCTTTTAACATGTCCATGATGTGGCTTATTTAAGTCTGTTATTTTAAGCACTAAAGTGAGGGGAGGCACGTGATGTTTCGGGCGTTGCACACCTGGACTGCAACTGGCCACCACACGACTACCTATCATATTGATTACTGGGTCATCATCATCATCAACTAAAACTGGTAGATCACAAGTTTTTACAGGGGGATTCCTGCAAACAGACTCAGACACAGCCACTTTTAATTTTGTTTTCTCCGGTTCCCAACTGGGGTCAATGACATCATCATCATATTCATCAATGTCACACACATCCACATCTTCTGCTTGGATGCTAGCATGTGGACTGCATGTTGCAACAACAGCAACATCAACATCATCATCATCATCACATTCATCATCAGCATCCACACCACCATCACCTGATATTTTTTCACCACACTGTGAATCACTGCATGGAAAATGCATAACGTTAAGTGCCATGGTGGACGGAATATCACATTGTATGCTATCATTGACACGATCATCAGAATCCTCAGGTTCAGTTACTGGGATGTTACTGGGAAATATGACATTATCTACGCTGCCACTCACTTGCATTGCTTCACACTCAATATTTTTGGAAACGGTACACCGGTCGGAATTAGAACTTGATGCAAAAATACTAATACTACCTCCACCACCCTAACACTAGTAACACTAACACCACCGGCTGGGAAAACATCATCTCCTCCAACTATGAGTGAAGCTACTGATTGGGCTGCAAAAAACATTGCAGGAGAAATACCTTTCCTCACATCAGCAATGCACTTCTGCGTCTGCGTACTACTACCATGTCCACAGACCATCTTACTGCCAACATTGTCATCGCGAGAAACAGCTTTGCTTGCATGTCTCTTTGCAGGCATTTTGGGGGATCAACCATAAATATTATAACCAAATTCAGATTTTGATATGTTCACTCTCTGATTGGAGGGACGCTAGATGTAAAGCCAAATAGACAACTGTGGCTTCAGCAACAGTTAAGAGACTACTCTGAGACTGTCACGGAATTAAAACAACTTCAGTAACCAGTGGTGCTGATGAGGTCACAAAAACAATCCAATCTGGTAAAAAATACCTTTTGAACGTTGGGGTGGGGAGGCACTGAATACAGACAATGCTGATTTTTACAGCACTACAAGCAGGAAAACTAAGAACAAATACCACGATTGCAGTACAAAATCAGGCAACTGCAGTGGATAGCAGGCTCACACTGCTGCGCTTGCAATTACACTAGTCTCTGGCACAATAAAAGGTGTATTATTTGATGCATGCAACACTGCACACACACAGAACAGTTTGTGTACAATGCTGAACGAGGAATGCGCTGCAAATGCAAAAGTTCAGTACTATGCCATGTTACATATTGTAAATTTGTAATGTAAACAACCTGAACTTATAAACTGCTGCACCACATCCACACAACAAACAGCAAGAACATTTCTACTATTACTGACAATATTACTGTGTGTACATTAACACTGTCAGTTATATAACAAAAATATAACCAAAAAACAAAGAAATCACTATTTCTCCAACTTAAGTCTACCTGCACCACAGATATGCCCCTCCCCCAAAGCACACTTTCATTGTCTTTCACCACACATACTCAATGTTGTAAATTAACATTCAAAATCCACACAAAAACAAAAACGCTCGATGATATGAGCACAGGAGGGTTTCCTACAAATCGATGAACTGAAGTTGGATCCCAAAAAAATGCAAAAATGCTTTTTGAACAGCTTTTACAAAATTCCTGTCACAGACAGCTATCAGAGCACACTGTCTCCTACTCCTTCCTACTCATACTAGCCTGAACTGAGGCTGTGCAGATCAATATAGAGCCCATGTGACCTGAAATCCCATGAATCACTGCAAAATTTGCCTTTGGAGCTCAAAAACAAGGTGAAGTGAGGCGAAGTGCACTGCCTGCAATGAACTTCACCTTAAAATTGGCAGAGTAGTGGCCTGGAGAGGCAGAATAACACAAAGTCATTGCTCCTAATGGACTTTGCATTCCTCATTATAATGCGAAGTACTCCGCTTTGCGTTGTGGAGCACTCTGCGAATCCGCCTTGACTCTGCAAATCGCTTGGCAAAGCAGATTGGGCCCACTTCGCCCACCACTACCCAGGACCCCTGATGGAGTTCTCAGCCCCCAAGGGTATCTAGCTCATAACAAACCCTCTACCCCTTCTTTACTTCCCACTACTATCCTCTCCACCTACCTCCTCTGTCTCTTCATTAATTTGCTCTACTGACACCTTCTCCCCTGCCTGCCCCATCCCCTGGCAGGATTCTCAGCATCCTGATGGGTCTGGACTGGCCAAGCCTCCCTCCCCCTAACCCCCCCATCCACCCCTCCACTGCCTACTCCTACCCCCTCTCTGCACTATACACTCACCCTTTCCCTTGCCCTAATTGGGTGCTCTCATCCTCTTAGGGCTGGTCTTTACTATCCACCTTCCACCTATGCCCCTCTGACTCTTTTCACCGCCCCTCCCCCTCTTCCCACCCTCCATTCCTTAGCCCTATGTTTGGCTGCCCCAACATCGATTGCACTTGCTGTCCATTTTGCCCTCAGATATACCCTGCAACTAGCACTACCTAAAGCTCTCCTCATGTACCTGCCTTAGGCCATTATACTATCATATAGTCCATTCTGTCACTTCCTATGCAGTTAGGAGTTATTTAATGCTTGAATTCTATTGTAAATGAAGGGTGACTGTATCTATCTCAGTTGTTTTGTCATCCAGATCCTTAGCCCATAACTGTTAGCTTTCTGCTATTCTATTGCTTACTGTACAGTGTACTTACATTCATTTGTATGTAATCACACGTACATGTTATGCTACCTATGTTTTGCACCAAATCTCTGTATTCAATCCTTGTTCCCTACCCCTCAAAACTGCTAGCACTCCACCATTATTTTTATTTTTATTACTCATTGTACAGTCTACTCTGTCTTATTTGTATGTTTTCATATGTATATCTTATGCTACCTTTGTTTTGTACCAAATCTCTGTATTCAATGCCTCATGTTCCCCTACCCCCAGGTCACACCAGGAGACAAGCAACTTGTTGTTTAGTGTGCCTTCCTCATGAAACATTTCAATAAATAAATAAGTTCATTAAACACCTTATAGCATATTCCCCCCTAGCTGTTAGAGCAGGAGTGAGCTCACACTTCGAATAATGGCAGAGAAACAAGCAACTTTCTTGTCTTCTTTTATTTTAACAAATGATTTTTTTTAATTGAGACAGTGATCAGAAACATGACAGTGTGTGCAGTAGGTTTCAAGTTGTGGTTGGGATTGGAGTTAATGGACAGCACGTTGATCGTGTCAGGCAGGGCACGGTATGCAAGGAATGGCAGCTCCAGTTATGAAAACAAGGCAATGTTGAAAAATGGGAAATCTGGAGGCACATATGAAGGAAAATTTGTTTTATGAGGCTGACTGGGGGGGGTGCACTGACTGTCACTGAGTAGTTTAGGTACTTAATGTAGCATCTGCAGGGAGCTCACTCGATAAGCAAGGAAAGAAAATGGCTGCTATTAAAAGCAAGCATTCTGTTCTGCTCACTGATTTTGAGTACAGAGGCAGGCACAAGGACTAGTTTTTTACTGGTCTCTGTTGCCTAATACCTGCCCAGGTTGAGGGGGGTTCTCAGACAATCAGAGAGCAGGATTTTCCCAACCCATTTTCAAAGGTAACCATATTGCACACATTTGGGGCACTAAGTACACATTCTATAAAACTCTTACTTGCACTGCAGGACCTCCAAGACAGGGAATGTTACTGGTATTGACCTACTAGGAACGATCTGCCTTGTACGCTGTGAATGTTAGCTTGCTTTTTGAGCACTGACTTGGAGAGTGAGTTTTTCTTTAACTTACCTCGTCTGCTGATTTATGTCAATTATCAACTGCCTGTATTCTGTAATGTTTGTATTGTTTAAAAACTTAAAACAGTTTTAAAATAAAGTTTTAGGCTGTTGGTTTTTCTAAAGCAAGGGAAAGAGCTGCTGCCCAAGAGTGTCCTCCTTGTATTATTTTGTACTACAGCAGATTGTATATTGATATAATAACTGGAGACCCCCGATATCAACCCATTTTTGAGACCTGTAAAAAGTCACATCAACCTGTAAGTTGATACGGCTTTTACTGTCTCACACCGGGTTGTGTGTACCACGCTAAGGTACTTACCGACTATGAAAATTGAACCGTTGACAGTTTTTTTTTTAAACTTTAAACAATGGAGAAGCCATTGAACCTTCACCTTGTTGTCATAACAACCAGCATGCCGTGGAGCCCATACAGAGGTCGAATCAGCAATGTGGGAAGCATGTAATGCTAAGACTGAGTTTTGTTTACTTACTTAGCACCAGTTATTATAAAAAAATAACTCATATGACGGTGTGTGATTTGCAGTTTTTTTACACACCCTCGGTGTGTGATAATATATAAACCTCTTGAGCTTTGCTCTCGAGGTTTATATATTATCACACACCTTGGGTGTGTAAAAAAACTACATATCACACATCTACATATGCATTATTCTCTATTTTATATATAGGGAGTTGGTGGTTATAATTTTGGTTAGTAACAGCTGCTGTTTATGTAATGTTTATCTAACTAGGGTGTTCTTTCTAACCTGTTGATGTGCGTTTATATGTATGTTTTTTCTCATATAGGTTTTTATTGATTTTTCAGGTTTTTGCATATACACAAAACTGAGGCATACACCACTTTTCAACATGGTGCACATTTGAACAAGAATTGATAACAGGAACAGTAAACAACAGGCATGCAAAAGTCATGTTATGGCAACATTTGATATATAGTCATTTTCAATTTTGTTTGTTAATGTAAGACTATGGAAGAGAAATATTGATGCATGTATTTGATGCAATTACATTAACTTATATAGTGGTTCTAATTTAATAGACTTGAAATAAAGTAAAGGAACATATAGAACCTTCTAAAGCCTGTGAGGGTAGGGGATCAAAGTATTTTGAACTGATATTTATTGTTACAGATGGTCACCTTCTCTCTGTCTTTCTGGATTCAAGTATCAAGGGGGAGAAAAAGGTTTATGTGGTTTGGTTTAGTCTCAGAGAGATTACCACCCTTCCTGGATTCATTCATGCTTATTATGACTGATGGGGAGAAGCTGTTGAGTAAGGCCTCTGCCGTTATTGGGGAAGGTGTGTGGGGGATGGGAGGTGGGGGAGGGGTCAGTCCAGCTGAGAGGAGGGTTCACATCAGGAAAGTTTTGGTACCCCTTGCACTGCCCATTTCTGTTTCATATCTATCAGATAAGGGGAAGAAGCTGAGAGTGTTACACTTTATTTTAACTGTCACTTAACTATAATTGCAATTGCAATGTAGTTGCATGCAACAAACATGTAACTACATCGTAATTACTCTGGTGCATGCATTTGAAACAGACACTTAAAGTGTAACTCTTGAGAATAAGATGTGTACAACCTAAAGTGATCAAATGACCTTGTCTGAGAGAGCACTGGTTCTGGTATATTATAAGAGCTCAGTGGTTAGTGCACATTGGTAAGGGAGCCCTGTTTGCATTCACCTTTGCAATGGAAGTGTGGGTACAGTACCTTGTTTGTACATCCAACATGGCCCCCAGAGTTTATGCACTGAGACAGTTTTCCTGCTGCTGCATGGGCCACCTTTTCTTACCTGGCTTCCAGGGAGATCAAGCTTTGGAGCCTCAGGATCTCGCCATTATATGTAGGTTTTGTCTGAATACCTTAGGAGATAGTTTTGATATTCACCTATTTATGTCAGCAACTTTAGCTGCACTGTATTTTCAGAACACAAAGCAAATTAATAAAATTATGTATAGCAGGGTAATCAAGAATAGCACCAGTTCAAATAATTATTACAGAGCTTGGATCACTCATAATACCATCAAAATAAGCAATATAATAATCCGGATATATCATCCATCCTGTCAGAGGCTACCACTGTATTTAATTTTGCAATTTTAGTTACAAAAAATTACATTAGAGAACTATGTAGTTTGTATTTTAATATTGTCGTCAAGATCACTCTTACGATTGTAAGAGTAGTCTCACGCGCATTCTTAGGCTATGGAAACCATGAACCGAAGGTAAGCGGTTCTGATACCATAAGAATGTAAGCGAGGCCTCAGGCAGTATTAGTATATTGTTGATTGAGCTTGGTCAGTAATGATAATATATAACATTTTTAAAAAACCTGCCTCAGTGCCGGCCCGTCGGTGCAGCAGTAGCGATATCTCTCACGACACCAGCAACCTGCGCTCGGAAATGAGTGCAGATCATTGGAAGCTGGCTGGGAGGAGGAGGACTGAGCATCCCAGAGAAAGCTCTCCTGCTCTCAGAAGGGAGAGCAGCCAGCTCTGTTGTGTTGCTGCCCCTGGGTGACCACAGGTGGTAGTGCAGCTGAAGCAACTTTTGGGTGGGAGGATGTCTATGGATGTTGCACCACACATGCCTTGTGTGCGTGGGTGCTTGGCATGCCCTTATGTGGATGATCCTGAGGGAAGAGGAAAGGAAACAAGGAAAAAGAGCCCTGGTAGCTTGATGAAGCTGACCTTACCCACAGGCTCTGCACGTGGCTACTCGGGCCCTGCCTTCCAAACTACATCCATGTGTGGCAGGGGTATGGGGGCCCCTTCCACCGCTGCCAGAGGGGGAAGCTCTGGAGGAACATGGGAGGTCAAGTAAGTTCCAGGAGACACCAGGGTGATGGGGCTGGGGTAGGGCTTAGCAGACAGGGGCCAACCAGAATGTGAAGGGGCAGAAAAAAAATAATCTGCCTCAAATGTGCTCATTTTAAGGCAGCTGCATGTAAGACACTTTCACAGAATAACTGTCTCACACGCAGAGGAAAAGAACACTCTGACTGGCCAGAAGTGCTCCCTTAATCTATAATAATGGACACAGCACCATCATTTTCTTTCCCTCTTAATGTTATCCCTGAAGTTACCACCTCAGAGCTCCAGGGCACGTCACTGCATCCATCTGGAGAACACAAGAGGGTCAATTTTCAAACAGGCAAGAATGCTGCAAGTCCCAGGAGCACCAAAGATATCGCACACCTGGCTTGCGGCATTCTCCTGGCCAGCGAGTGGGATTTTCTATCCCCTGTGCTAGTTGCCACAAGATAGACCAACATTCTGTGGTCTAGTTTGTGGCAATCCCGGGTGTGTTTTTGACAGAGCTTTACCAGATATTTGGTGCAAGCTGCCGTAAATTGTGGAAACTGTTGCAACTGCACCCAAGATTGTAAAATCAGGCACAGTTGAGGCATAGGGGTTTGGCGCACCACCAGAACCTAAGTGTCGTGCTGCAGGACTTGGTGCAAGCCTCGTGCCACGCTTTGAAAAATCTGCTTGAGCTTGCCGATACCCTTGTGTATGTGGGAGTTCCAAACCCAGCTTCCTTTTCTGAAAGGTGAACATGTGAGGCACCATCTCCTCCTCATGTCCTTTTCCCCACACCTCTCATTATTTTGGTGGTGTTGTATTGCACCCTCTCAACTCCTCCAATATCCTTTTTATATCAAGGAACCCAGAACTACATGAAGTACTCCTGGCGGGACATGACCGGGGCCTTGAAAAGGGAAGTACTTCCCCTGATCTGCTGGTCACCTCCAGTCCATTTTAATGCCCCATTCTTCCCCTCCCCCTACTACCCTGATATATTGGTTCACTATCTGCCCTGGGCTTGTCCCCATTGTACTCAAACTCCCTTCCCTCAATTTGCTGTCAGCTGCTATTGATACGTTATGCTTTGCACTACTTGAATGCTGTGCTTCCTCTTAATTATCTGCTATGTGCTTTTCATTATTATAATTTAATAACTGACTTTATTTATGTAACTTATTACTGCACTTTCCTCATCCCCTTCCCCCAGGACACATCTGGAAATGAGCTATTTAGCTCAGTAGGTTTTTCCTGGCGCAACTCTTAAATCAACCTGTCAATCAATCAGTAAACAAATAAATCAGTAATTCTTACAGTCTTCTTTACAGAGGCTATGCACTACTTGTTATGATTTAGACCGTTTTCAATTTTTTTATTTAAAATGCGTTGAGCAGGAAAGAACCCTAGAGGATAAATGCTCATTTTCAAGGGGGACACAAAATAACATTACAATACAACAAAAAATTATGCAAGGCACAAGTACAATAGATATGTACAATACACAGTAAAATCAGCCAAAACATTTACATGCAGAATCAGCAATGTAATGCAGTTTAAATGTGCCCCGAGTGCAGAGCAGGAATACATATCATGTCAACATTATGGCCCCCCCAAGTCATTTTCCTTCTCCGCCACAGCAGGAGGAACCCCAAACAGTGTGTAAGTCCTATTTCTTCCTTCTATTTTTGCTTACCAGGTGCTGCATACTGCGTGTGGCTACACTAAATCAGAGTAACGTTGTTTTTAGAAATTAAAGGCCATTTCAGGAACTTTTGCCAGCACGTTCTAAGAGGATGAAGACTCACTCATGGGGGGATATATGAAAATATTAAAATCCATGCTGTCATTAATTTCACACATTTTAAAAATAGCCTGGGGTTCCTCTCGTCTTACTGACTCTCAATGCCATTTGTAATACCTGAACAGGTATGGCAGATCCAGGAGCTGTGTCAGCATTTTTTGTTTCAAAGTAGGACATGATAAATGGACAAAAATAGGCCAGTTGTAGCCTCCTTCTGCACTACATTGAGAAATCAGAGTCACTGCTGTCTATAGTGTCCCTGGAGTCAGTGGGTAGTCCATAGGTAGCATGCAGTTGTAGCCACTCACTGACTAGCCAACTACACCCAAACTAGCCTAGATATTGAAGTCCCGGCTAAGAGGTGGCAGTTTCCTCAGCATGACAACTATTTACCCATCCCTCACCACAAGTAATTTCAGGAATATCAGCTGCTGTGGCTTTCTTCTGTAAATGACTTCCCCCATCTCCCACGCTGATGTGCATGTCAGTCCCCATGCTGTTTCTGGCAACCACTCAGCCCCATAATCCACTAAGCTGTTCCACTGCAAAGGCCATGGGCCCCACGATGATAGTGCTGAGTGCACAGAGGCTGTCATTGAGACAGTGGACGTGTTTTTTTAGTCAGACTGTTAGCCCCTCATGTACTATTTGGCCTTTGCACCAGTGACCTCCCAGCCTCATCTGCACTGCCTCTCACTGTAGGAGCCAGTTGGGATTCACACAGTGTGCGGATGAGAGTAATGGCGGCACTCATTCAGGTGACATGGGAGATATAGGGATTATTCTTCTTTTTTTCCCATTCCCCTGAGCCCCTCTCATCTTCCTGACACTGGGCGGTGTCCGGTCAGGCTGTGTATGCATGCAGTGGCATCCGTGCGGAACAGACAAGCTCCCCAGCCCACCGCAGGGTTGCTGTGGTGGCAGAAACACAGCACAATTCCTCCCTGGCTGGGATCATGGCCACACAACAGTGGTACCCCAGTTCCTTCGGTGTCTGACTCAACTCCTGAGTTCACACTTGAACCCAGATCCCTGACACTGAGGCATGACATAGTGCCTGCAGGAACATCTGACAGCCCTGGCGGGCACGTTTTTGGTTGACACTTTATATCCCCTTCCTCCCACTACCCACCACCCTAAGCAATGAACACAATGCAATGTCCGATCTCAACAGCATGCAGTGGCCCTGTGTCTGGAAAGAGGTGCTTCTAGGGCCCTTTGCAGGGATCACTGTGGGCATGAAAGTGTGATGTCTCCCTTCTGTCTGAAAACACACTGCTGTTGGTGACATTTCTCTGCCATGGCTGCCTAATGGCCAGTGTCCCAGGCTCACTCCCCAACCTGGGTCACTGGCAAGACCATTGCAATGTCCTGCCACTGGCCCATCAGTTGTTCTCTTCGAATTTTTTTTTTTTCAGTAAGTATTTTGTCCCCCACCCAAGACTACCTGACAGCACCCCCTGCCCCGTCACTGACTGTTTCATGGATTTACCAGTTACTACCACATGCACAGAACCTGTTGGGTGTGTTGCCAGCCACGTCGGTCATGCAAGAACCTGGGGGGTGCTGGCTAGGAGCAGCCTGGCATCTTTTTCCTCCTGTTTTCTGACCTGGACTGGAGCATCAGGACATGTGCACCAGTGCGTCATGCTCCAGCCCTACCCCTTGCTTGTGTGCTCTCCTGCTGTGCTGCCACCCTGCCTCCACCTGGTGGCAGTCCCTACAGAAGGAACTTGTGCCCCTCCTCCCCGAGGAAGGAGAGCTGCCACTGAGTGCCCAATCCTCCCTCACCCTGCTGGCCCACCAAGTGACCCTCACCCATTCGCGAACCTGGGTCGCCGATATGGGGGGGCAGAACCACAACCGCTCCTCCATTGGGCTGGCTGTGCTTGGGGTTTCAAATGGTTTAACCTCACACCTCATTAAGGAAACCCTGTCAGGTGCCGTTTCACATGCCTTTAGCCACGGATGAGGACACGCTATGCTTCAGGGGCATGTTTGGATAGTTCTCTTCTGGCCTGTCTTGCACTTAAAGGGATTTTCAAGTTTCATACAAAACAGAATTGCAGCTGGAATCAGAAGGACACAAATCTCATAACATAGGCATTCCAAAAAATAAAAGTTCATGACTTTTCACTCTATAATACTTCATACATTTTGCATTAAAGTAGACTGTTTGTCTCTTTGACTTCATCTGTTCTCCACTACTTTTCCTGCTAGGTAGTTGTAATCCTCAGCTTGTGACAACACAATAATTCCAATGACAATAGGCCATGATGTCATAAACAGAGAATAATTAGCAGCAAGAGGATGCAACATGAACGCATGAACTCTACTATGGGAAATATCTCTTTTAATGAAAATATTTATTTAGTTAGTTAGAGTTTAATGTTTGTTTATTTATTGTATTTATTTACCTTTTATTGACCACCAGGTAGGCACACTAAACCAACACAGTTCCTATTTTCAAGACTGAACCAGGATAATGACAAGGCGTTACACAAGCAGCCCCCAACTGTACACCTCTGATGTAAATTGCCAGGAATATATCTTTTCCCCTTGTCCCCCTGAGGACTTTTCCATCTCCATACGTGCACAGTGCCATAATTATGGTTTGCACAATACGTTCCCTACCTCTCTAACCAAATGGGTGCTATGTATTCTACAATTGCCTCAGCTGAAATTAGATGTACTATATGCCATGTACAATCTTGCCATTGTGTGTCCTGTTATATTGTATCCTCGTGCTATGTACAGTATCTTCTTACCACAGTATACCCTGTTATATCGTATCTTCTAACTGTGTATGTTCTTACCATATTGTATTCTCCAACGTCTGTACTTTAGAAACATAGAAGTTGATGGCAGACAATGACCATAAGGCCCATCCAGTCTGCCCATTTCTTTTTCTACCTTATGAATGTGTCATCGGCATTTGCTCTCTCAATGGTCTATCTATTCATACTCATCTGTATTGCTCCCTTATGCCTGTCCCATGCCTGTTTGAAGCCCTGCACTGTATTCATATCTACCACTTCCTGAGGTAGGTCATTCCATGTATCCACCACCCTTTCTGTGAAAAAGAACTTCCTCACATTACCCCTTAATTGGCCTCCCTTTAATCTCATGCTGTGTCATCTTGTCGTTGTTTGTTTGTACTCTCCCAGGTCGCACCTGAAAATAAGCATCTTGTTGTCTAGTGTTCCTACCTGGTAAACAAAAGCTAAATAAATAAAAATATTAAAATAAAAAACAACAGTACAATCACATTTACAAGCTGCTGAATAACAGATTGGCAATTACATAGGTAGAAAATCAAAATTACAAATAACAGTGAGCACAAACCAGTCACGTACTTGAGGCTGGAAGTATAGTCTAGAGGTTTGAGTAACGAGCTGTGAATGAGCTTGGTACATCCAGCAGACTGGCGTTTGATTCCCACAACCTTTACTTGCATACTGTGTGACTCTGAGCAAGTCACTTAACCTCCCCAGTGCTCTCAGGATGCCCCTGAAAATGCACCTGTGCTTAGTGGGCCTTACTAGGTAACCAAGGACTAAAAAAAAAAAAAAAATCAGGTGGAGACTCAGAACAGCTCAAAGCCTGGTATGCAAGATAAAATAACCCCTAGAGAGCATGGACTGTAACCCACCCTGAGTAAAATAGACACTACAAGGGAAATGCTGACAAGGAACTCTATTCCAGAGGATAAATACCATATGGTTAAGTGCACTTTTAGTAACTAAAGAATGGAGGGTCTGGAAACTCAAAGTTGGGGGTAGTTTTGTGTAACTGAGTTATACGGATTCCAGCTGTAAATGTGTTTGCTGGAGAAAAACAGAAAAACCTTTAAGTTGAGATACTCTAAGCATGCAGAAGCCGGTTGAATATTTCCAAAAGGAAAAATGAACTTCTGGTGCGGAATATACTTTCTCAAAGAGTTATTCTTAAAACAACGGTCCCTTTTTATGTTTGCTTAAGTGCATGTGCAAGAAACATATTGCGGCAGCTTGCTGTAGTAGCGAGTTGTTGAGGTGCAGCAGTGTTGTGGCCAATGCCAGCAGCCCATTTTGGGGCTGGTCTCTGTGGCGCCAATAGAGGAGCATGCTGCCAATGACAACAGTATTGTAGAATGCTGCCAACTTGAAAGAAACTAGCTGCTGCAATCAGGGAGCGCTCTGTCATTTAACAATCATCTGTTTTTGCTACTGGGGCAGTCCCTGATTCCAGCAGCAAATCACAGCTTGCCTTGTCTGGTGTCCCATTACAATAAACATGGTGGCAGCTGTCGCCGTCCACCTTTCACAGTCCCCATGAAAGCCAACGGGGGTGCCTAATCCCCACTTGATTTGCCAATGGGGTAGCCCAGTCCCCATCGGCATAATGTCCCCCTCATTTGTTTTAAATAAACATGGCAGTGGCGGTCACCGTCCGCCTCTCACAGTCCCCATGAAAGCTGCCAGGGGTGCCCAATCCCCCTGTTGGCATGACCCATCCCACATTCATTTGCCAATGGGGGAGCCTAGTCCCCATCAGCATAATGTCCCCCCCATCTGTTGTGTGCCGAGGGGGTGCACAATCCCCCGGGCTCATGCAGCCCCCCAACACTCTGTATGTGCCAGTGGGATGCCCAATCCCTGTTGGTTACAACCCCCCAACAAACACCCAGGTAGCATGCTGGGGACCCAGCCCAGCATGCCCACTGTCCCTATAATAGAAAAACTGTCCCGTGAAGTCTTTTTTTTTTTTTTTTTTAAACCCTATAAAACAGAAAACCATCCATCTTTGTCTCTGGTGCCCCTCCCCAACCCACACCACCCTCTATGCACCGACCTCCTCACACTCTCCCCACCCCCATACTTACCTCCAGAGACCGTCGTGATGATCTTCGGTGGAGCGGGAACACTTCTGCACTCTTCAAAACAAACCACGAACTGAAGAAATGCTGGTAAGCTGTATAATGGCATAAATAGGATTTTTCAACTTAGGTGAATATCTCAGGCATTTTTGTGAATTTTGGCACCAAATTTTCAACATGGGGTTCTTGGGACCCCATCTCATGGATTCAGTGACTATCATCTGGTTATTCTGTTCTGAAAGGTGATTTCGCAATCACTGCGTGAATCATCTTTTGGGACCGATTAATGAAACGACAGTGTCACTGTTCATGTGGTGGGTTCCCAAAAGCCTATGTTGCAAATATGGTGAAAAAATTCTAAACAATGACTGTTACAAGTGTGCGTTGTGCAGTTTCCATGCACAATCATAACTACGCGAATTTGTAATATTTTCACTCCAGATTTTCAACATTGGTATTTTTTCACACCTCCTTATAGTAATACAGCTGTCATTTTTCACATCCTGGCCGAAATGTGTTTTCGCACTTCCAGCACACAACAGCACAGTCGCTGTGGGAAATCAGTGTTCGGAACATATTAAAAAAATCACAGTGATACTGTTCATGAGCAGAGGTCCCAAAATGCCTATGTTGAAAATCTGGTGAAATAAGTCCTTGAAATGACTGTGTTTTAAGCATGCATTGTGCAGTTTCCACATACGCTCGTAAGTTCAAGCATGTTTAATATTTTCACTCCAGATCTTCACATCTCCCTTTGAATGGTACAGCTGTCATTTTTCACATCCTACCTGAACTGTGTTTTCGCACATCTGGCGCAGAATGGCGCAGTCGCTGTGGGAAATCACTGTTTGGGACAGATTAAAAAAATAGTGCCACTGTTCATGAGCAGAGGTCCCAAAAGCTTTCATGACGTGGGGGGTCACAGAAAGGCCATGTTGATAATTTGTAGTGCAAATACCAACAAATGTCAGAGGCGTTAGGGTTTCTAACCATTATGTCCCACCCTGTACAGACTGACAGGCATCAGGGGTGTGCTTTTGGATTGCCGGCTGTAATGCTCACACCATTCCACCCCACCCCCCACCCTGAAGCCAGTGACAGGCATAGAGGTGTGCCTTGGACTCTTCAGCCACAGAGTTCACCCCATTCTCCTATATTGCACCCATTTCAGTGTATGTCCTTATGAAATGGGGTGACTGTAAAGCCGAGCACCCAAAGGCACACCTCAACATTTTTTTTGGTGTCTGCAGGATAGGGTGAGGTGAAATGCCATGAGTCTTATGAGCAACAACCCAAAAGCACACCCCAATGCCTGTCCATCTCTGCAGGGTGGAGGTGGGGTTGGTGTGAGTTCAATACTTCACTGCCATTCCTATTCTGCACCTGTCTAACTACTGCATGTCCAATGCTAATCTCAGCAAGCAAACATTCAGTATTGCCAAATGCTTGTTTTTTTCTGTTACTTGTCAGCCTTCCTACAAACTGACACTGGCTCATCTCAGGGTCATTTCAAGCTGTGCAGGGGAGTTCTGGATTAGTGGGTGTGGTAGCATTTTTTTGGGGGGGAGGATAGGAGAAAAGAATGGAGCATGACAGATTGGAGGCAGTATAATGCGGTGGTTTAGGGCTCTGAGCTGCAAATCTAGTGACATCCAGCAGACCAGACATGGGTTTGAATCCCACAGCTTCCACTTGCATACTGTGTGACCCTGACCAAGTCACTTAACTTCCCTGTGCTCCCAGGTCACACCTGTAAAAAAGCTTTCAGCTTAGTGTGTGAGTCCTGGTTAAATAAACAACAACAACAAAAAAAACACACACACACACAAATACTTTGAAGGGTAGAAGCCACAGATTTATATAAAGAAACACTGTCAACCCCCTTAGGCTTCACAGTGCCCCTAGTTTAAAAAAAAAATACATGTTATGCTTGTTTACATGCTGTAGAGATTGCTGATGTAGCTGACAGTTTGATTATGATTCTTATTTTTTTCTTAAAGTGAAAAACAGACTGCCCACCATAATAGTGTTTCCACACAAAAATATGTTTGTTTGCATTCCTTGATCAACTCCCAGTGCATCTTTCCTGGACTTCGAAACACTCCCAACACAATCTAGCCACTCATAATGCAGTGGGAGTAGAGGAGACTATTGCATCAAGAGTGGCTGCACTGTTTGGGGATGTTTCTAATGTTCAGGAAGTGTGTGCAATAAGAGTAGATCAAGGATTTGAACCAAAACAAGGTTGGGTATAACTCTACACTGGCATGCATTTCAGTTTGCTTGAGCAAGAAGGCAGATAAAACAACCAGCAACATTAATTCATTTTAGAGAAGGTACGTAAGCATAAAATGTGAGTTTTAAACTAGAAAAAATATGATTCAGAAATGGTTGGCAGTGTTCCTTTAAGATAAAAGGGCTGATGCCCACCAGGGGTCACAGTCTTGAACTACTGCAGAAGGGAAATAACTTCAAAGAGACATACGGAAGTATTTCTTTAGAAAAAGGGTTGTGGATAGGTGAAACAAGCTGCCAAAGATGTACTTGATGTAGAGTCTCGAAGTTCACAATCCAATGGGATAGCTACAAGGGGTAATTAGAAATACGTGGAAGGCTGAAGGGAATGTTGGGAGCTTTGAACTGATCTGATAAGCTTAGGCAGTAGGGTTGTGTGGGATTCATAATTCCGCCATTGGAATTGGTGTGGAATGGCAATTTCACTTCATATGCTTCTTGGAATTTCATTTTTAAATTCTGCAGAATTCTGAAAAGCATTTCTTAGTGAACTGCAGGGTAATTTTCTGTGGAACACTTAAACAGATTGTGGAAAAAGAATCCATAGTCTATGTAAACTGTGAAGTATTAATCTATAAAAACCATTTTGCATGCAAAATGTCATCCTTCTGCTACCAATGGAATTCCATGGAATTTCTCGAAATTCTGCGGAATTCTATTCTGTGTCAGAATTTCAACATTGCACACAAGCCCAGCTAGGCAGATGAGACAGGGAAGACTCCATGGACTTCTTTATCTGTCCTCAGACATCTGTCTATCAGCCAGCCCGTTGGCATAGCGGTAGCACTATTGTTTGTGATGCCAGCAACCTGGGTTTGGGAATGAGCATCGAGGACAGGCAGGGGGGAGGAGGATTTAGCATCTCCAGGGACAATGTCTTCTTCCGGGAAGGGGGGCCATCCATCACATCGCTCAGACACTTCCACCAGTGGATACATGGGCAACAGTTCACAGTTAGTGGTGTGGGAAGGGGGAGGATGCCATGAAGCATTTGACTGAGGTGTGTGTCAGAACACGGCCAGCCTCGATATATGTCCTTGTGCCGTGCTCTCAGAAGGAAATGGGGGGCAAAGGAAAACTAAGAGATAAATCCCACACCACCACTGCCACAACTAAGGGAGGTCTGAAAAACTATATACCCATCAATTCTGCAGGTAAAGGGGGCAAAAATAATATTTGGAAAAAAAAAATTGTCGATCTACAAGTAGTTGTCAATGTGTATGCTAGGAGGACTAGGATTCTTTTGAACATTTAAACAGTGATGAACCTGCACGCCCAACATGAGTCTGAAATTATTTTTCTGATGTGCCTACTTGTACTAATGACCACTTCTTGTTTTCATTTCTGGTACTGTATTATATTCTTTTTACATATTTTACTACTTGAAGAGTTCTCCTTTCGTAAGAAAGAATGATCTTGACTTGGTTATCCTATCAGGTTTGAGAGGGTCCTTGGTGTAGCCCTACTGAGATCTACAGTCAAATGCCTTCCCAGTAGTGCTTCAAAGTTTGTGGTTAGTAGGAAATTTTCAGACGAAGCTCAGTGAGGAGGTTTAGGGGCCCAGTACTCACTCTTAGTGTGCATATTGGTGCAGAATCAGAGCGCAACAAGCTCTCTACAGCATCTGCACACATGCTTGGCACACATTTATTTATTGATTGATTTTAAAGTTGTTGATTGGGAGAGGCACACTGAGCCAAGGCTCATTTCCAGGTGTGACCCAAGGATGGGGAAAAGGGAGCAATAACAGAACATAAGGCATTATTCAAAAAATTAGACATAAGAATTGATAAGATTGTGCAGGTTACAAAGCCAGAGGTTGCATAATATGACATTCAATTCAGCATACAAAGTAAACAGGATTCATACATCAGGATTAGTTTGCTAGGCTGAAAAAGGGAAATATTTGGGGTTTGAAGTGGTGTAGGGGTAGATGATGGACCTAGCATTAACAGGTGGCAGTGGAGGGTGAGTGTTCAGTGAGGGCTCTTTCGAGGACTGGTGAGGAGATGGAGAGATGAATGGGAAGAGGAAGAGGAAGAGAATTCCAGAGTGAGGGGAGCCTAAAGGCGTAAGCAACAAAACCGGTGCAAGACAGATGATGAGGAAGTCCCTAGACCGGAGGGGAGAGGAGAGCTCAGGCACAGGGGAGAGGAGAGAGGAGAAGTAGGAAAGGAGAGAACCAAACCAAAATTTGGAGATGAAGAGAGAGAGGAATGCAGCTTGCAGTGACAGTGAAGTGAGGAGAGGAAGAGGGAGGAGTACAAAGTGCAGTGGTGGGTGCAGGAAGGGGCATTTAAAACAAAGCGACAGAAGGCATTATAGAGGGAGTCAAGCCTAGCCAGAGAGGAGGCTAGGGCAGTACCATAGATAACATCGGCATAATCAAAGGAGGCTAAGATCAATTTTGTGAGGTGTTCGAGGTGCGTGTTCTGCGGGAGTGAGTCTTTCTTGCGATACAGAGTGCCCAGCCTGGGGCGAAACATTGAGTGGATGTGCTCAATGTGTTTGGAGTAATCCAGGCAGTGACACCCAGGTATTTATAGTAGGGGACATCTTCCAGTCGGGCCCCCTCCAAAGCTAAGACTTTGAGTGGGGAAGAAAGGTTGGCTAGTTTGTAAGGGGAGCCGAAAGTCATTGAGACAGTTTTTTTTTAATGTTTACTTTGAGGTGGTTGACATGAAACAGCTGTAGGACTGAGTGAAAGTTGGCTTATAAAGCCACTGCACTGCCTGCAAGGGGTGGAGTCTCCCTGCGATAGTGTCACTTGGCACTAAATGGAAACAAGTTGATTCACATGTTAGTGGACACACACACAGGGTGTTCACCTACTAACATGCTAAATTGTAACAGGTGCAAGAATAGGGTCATGGCATAGTGCTAGTCACCTACCATTATGCCATGGACTGAGGTCTGGGCCAATGGTGTTACCTCCATAGTTAGCCTCCACACCTCCCCCTACATTTTGCCCACTTCTGGGCATTCTACCATGTGCACTGATGGCCCCTTCTTAGTCCTCCTTGTTGGTCTCCCAGCAGTACACCCTAACTGTTCCTGCAGTTCCTCATGCCCAGTAGATTTCCCTCCTCAGCCCTTTGCCTAATCCCTCCACTGCTGGAACTTTCATTACTGTTCACAGGCCTGCGCTCCCCCACAGACCTACTCATGCAAGGTCTGCCTTGGTTGGATGCCAATGTGGCTTGCAGCCAGGGGTGTTGGTTCTGGTGGACTACTAAGCAAACCTCCATGGCTCACTACCATGCCAACAGGCTAGTAACCTGGTTTCCCCCACATCTTTCCTTGTGTTATCACAATGTGCATCACAAAAGTGCAGGGAAGGGCTTGTGATTCCATTGTGTTTGTCTCAGTGGGGTGCTCAGTTGAACTGTGGCACAAAGTCATTATTCTGAGCATTTTAAACCACTAAATTCTGACTGTGTTTAGGGTCCCTAAGTTACTGCACTGTATGGATCCCAAATATGTAGTAAGAAACCAAACACTTCTGGGCTTTGGGGTGGGGTACATTGTGACTGTAGTAGGTACATAAAATTATGTAGCTCAGTAATATTATTCTCAATGAGCAACTGCTCCAAGTTTAAAAGACTCCGTGTCCCTTCTTGCTCCACTTCCTTTGGGAGCTTGTCACGTAGGTGTACTGCTCTCTGAGTGAAAAATGCTTTTCACATGAGCCCTAATCCCCCCTTCCAATGCACAGCACAGGCTCTGTACTTCTACTGCCTTGAAAAATCTGAACATTTTTCACATGATCAGTAATACCCAATCTCTTTAAAAATGTTAAAGCAGCAATATTTGGTAGCACAACAACAATTCATTATATCGTTTTTCAATAATAATGAATTTCTGGCAAGACAATAATACAGCCATTTTTCTTTTCATTGTATTTCACTCCTGAACTGAGATATGGGGTTTTAAAGGCTTCAAAACTTCTGTTCACTGACCTCAACCACTATGAATAAATTAAACATTTTGGTGTTGTGTTGTGTGGTTTGCCACCAGAAATGCATGCTGGCATCCTCTTAATATGTCAGCATTTTGAATCCAGGATGTAAAATCAGAAAGTAACCTCAGGAGAAGGGATATGTGAAAATTGCTAGTTGCGGTCACCTTTAATGATTTACGCCATTAATTATACAATAAGTAACAAAAGATGCTTTAAAAACATCTGAGAGAAATGAAAATAAATATATCGATTATGACGATAATTGCATCAGACATATATTAATAAAAAAATTGTATGATAACATTTTTGGCTGACTAACAAGTATTGTTGCTTTGAAACCTGTTGGAGGGAAATGACCATGCTGTTTTATTTACCAGTCATTGGTAAGGACTAGAAGTATGAAAAAAGGCCAGAGAACTCATTCTTTGTATAAATATGTACCCTCCTTTTTATTGTCCCTGAAATGTTAGTTTGCTGGTCTCTCGGACGCTGACCCCACCCACAAACACACCTCATAATTGCTATTGCTCCTTGATCTGCTGCATATGATAGCTTATAATAGTACCCATTATGCTAAGAATGCATTGGTTTTTAACTTTCCACCTCTTTATATGCATATACTTATTGCACTTCATTACTGAATAGTTAGTTAGTTGGTTACAGGTCCTGGCCAGCAGAGTATGCAGGGCATTAGCTATTGTGTCCAGGTGTGACATGAGAGAGGTGCTGAGGACAGTGTGTTACATAGGGATGCAGGGATAGATCAGGACAGGATTGCACAGCATGCAATGTCATATAATTACAATTCACACAGGTAGAGGTACAACGAGCTTGCAGGTCAACTCAATTACTATATTCAAATCATTGTACACATGAACCCATGAACTAACTGTACAGATGGAATATAGAACAATATCCTGAGGTGAAAGGTGTAGGAACAGCATCACTTGATCATGGACTGGGGGTTGGGGGGTGAAATATCAGTGGAGAGAAGCAATAGACAAGAGTACAGAAATTAGGATAGGAAGGTGATAGTGGAAGTGGGGGAATAGCTTTGAAGTGATTACTCAGAACCAGAATATATGCAGCCTTATGTTACCTTTCTGCTCCATGTCTGCACCCACTAGTATTTTATTGTGCTTTTCTTTTAAAAACTGTACCTCCTAGTAGGCCGGCTCCTTGGCACTGAGCGATGGTGCATCGCTCTGGCATGCTGGTGACCTCGATTTGCACCCGAGCCTGGATGCCAGGAGTGGAGGCAGCAGGGAGGGAGCTAAAAGCATCCCTTGGACACTTCCCTCCCAGGGGGTGGGTTGTAGTGTGCCGCTCTCGTAGCAGCTCCTGGTGGTGGTTCACAGAGGCATTCTTGGTGAGATGGAGTCCACACTCTGCCAATGCCCCTGCCTCCAGGATGCCACCATGGCTGCATGCACTGTGAGAGGTGAGAGGTGAGTGGGTGTCCCAGAAAAGTGGAAAACAAGGCTGCCCCGCAGCACTGGATTATGTCCTTCAGCATGCCGGTGACCACCCAGTGCACCGCACCTGGCCCCTGGCTGACTTCTTGCTCCCACCCACTGCATCCCTGGGGGGCCTCCCAGCAGGGATAAGTCAGACCACCAATGGGGAATATTGGCAGAGCTCTAGGGGAAGCCGAGGCAGGTGCAGCAGCAGGGGCTAGGTTCAACGGGTGGAGGGAGAGCCAGCATGCAAGAACCCAAAAGAGTGGGGCTGCAGGGGGGGTCCTGGAGGTAAAACCAAAACTTGTACCTCTTGGAATGACATGAACCTGCAATTCAGTAACAAAATGTTAGGACCAATATGACTAAAATGTCTGACTGCTCCCTATTTAGCATCCCAATATCAGCATAGCAGAACACAGATGGGACCTTCATCACACAGTGCCATTATAAGTCAATCACTTTTTAGTCTGAAATGATTCAACTTTCAGATACAGCAGAATAATTGCTTCAGCCATATACTGTGAACTAGGGGTGGGTCTGGGGGGAATGGAGCTTTGGCTCTTTATGTGGTAGAACATATCCATGAACAGCAAGGACACGTCAATTTCGTGGACTCGGCCTGTATTAGTCACGTACAGTACTAACAAGGTTGGAACAGCACACAGGAGACAGCGGCTCCTGGCCCTAGCAAATTAGCACAGCAATGCATGATAATTGCATGAAAATGAATAATTTACATCCCAAATTACTAAACAGTTCTTCAAAGGGTATTTGACACTCCAGGGACAACTTTGAAATAATGTAACAAATGCACATAATTTTGCGTATATTTCATATATTAACCTTCCCCTCATACTTCATTACCTGTAAAATTTTCTTGAAGAAAGTTTCTCTGTAACTTGGCCTTCATTGGGTCTGGCTGCTAGTCTCCAAGTGACATCATAATCCTCTCCTAGTAACATCACGCATGCTTCCTGTAAAGATGATCATGATGCCGCAGTGGCAGATTATGCATGTCTCTTGTAGACAAGCAGCAAAAACAGCTGGAGACCAAGTGACAATGATTCACACGCAAATGCCATCAATAGTACACAATGGGGGAGGGCAAATTCTAGGGATGGGGGAACTGGTTTGGATTAGGGTCGGGCAAAATGTATCTATTGCCAGTGAAATTCTGCCAACATTTTGATTTCACTTCTGCGTAATTTCATGAAATTTGCCAAAAATTGTGATTTCAGTTATGTGCAGCTAATGTAAATGGTATTTGTCCAAATTGCACGACATTTGGTACTTGGACTTTACTAAGGTCCATACAGACATGCACTCGGTTTCAGATCTCTGCCTTTAAAGGTGTCTGACCTGTAAGCCTCCAAACTTTCTTAAATTTTAAAATTACAGTTCGCAGTTATGTAAACTGCAGAATTTTAAGCCTCTGTAAGTTTAAAACTAGATAACAGAATATCACCAGTTTTGTTAGGTTCATGGACCCAGAATGTTAGGCTTTGAGGTCACCCCCATGATCCAGCAGCAGAGCGTTGTGCTGCCATGCTTTTTTTTAATGAAGAAAACTTTACTGAAGAACTTTTTGTTTAGATACAAACAGACGAACAGTACAAGACAATACAATACAACACAGCAACCCCTACAATACTACGCAACCACCGCAATCCCCTCCACCCCCGACTGTATCAGGATAGACCAAATCCTGAGTTATGTGGCATTATGTGAGAGGAGTCAGTCCACTGTAAGAGTCACACTGCTTTGCTGATGACCAAGGCTCAGAACAAGCCCAGGAAGTCATATTGTGAGGCAGGCTGTGGCTGAGACAGCGGCCGCTCAGCAGTGCATCTTGGTTGGAGAGGGTTGGTGGTGGGCTCCACCAATGCAGCAATCCCTCTGGCTGGGTGAGGGAGGTTGCTCCTGCTGCAAGGGAAGCTGGGGCTGTGCAAGGCTGGCAAAGGCACCGCCCCAACCAGGGCAGATGGGAGGGAAAATATGTTGGAGAAAAACACAGTGGCCAACTCAATGACTGTGTTCAGCCTGATCAGGTTACATCCCTGTATAGGGTATATCCCTGAGAGTTGAGCTGCTGGCCAGGAGAGTAATCAGTTCAGAAAACAAAAAAGAGGCTGTGTGAGTGTGTCAACTCTCTAGTCTCTTGCTCAAAGGCTGGCCAAGTTATAAGGAGCCAAAGATTCCAAAATGACTTCAGTAATTACAGTTGAATTTCATAAGCTTTTGTGAAATTATGGGATGTTGTGATACTTTTGTCGACGTCATAGCCATACATTTTGCCCAGACGTACACTTGAGTTGCCATTGTACAAGAAGGTAAAGGCTGGGTAAAGTGGCAATAAGGCAGTCTTCATAGGAGGCTCCATAGTAAAAGTATGGTGGTGCCAAGAGGCACTGTCTTTAGTGATGAACCATGAAGGAATAATGCATGACAGGGTGTGTGTCATGCTGGGATACACCACACCTGGGGGGTTGGGCATGAAGCTGCAGGCTGAGTGTGTCCAATGCCCCAGGCGTGGCGTTATCCCATCACGACACATACCCTGGAGTGCATTATTCCTATTATACAATGGCTTGTTGTTATATATAAAATAAAAAAATCATTTTAAAGAATGTTTTTGTTAGTGTGGAAAAATATGTTTGTTTCTTAAGAGGAGATGCAAAAAAAGAGTATATGATAATGGTCCAAAAGGTCATCTGCATTGGTTCACAGTGCTGAGATTAGACTCCTGGCATTATGCTGGGATAACACCATGGGTCCAGCCCCAAAACTGACCAATCACAGTCCAAGATTCATTCTTGCCATTGTATAATGAAGAATAGTCATGGACATCACTGTGCTCTAGCCTGAATTCTTGCAATATGTCAGATAATCACTGACTTAATGACTTGTGGAAGCTCACGCATGTTCAGCACTGTTTTTGTACAGTGCCACCTGCTGATAACAATGTATATTTTTACTATTTGAAAACAATGGCACCAAGTGATGTCAAGCCTTACAACTAGTTGTGACTTAGGCATTGTGACAGAAGTATCTGGATATCCTTAGTCATGGTGGAGCATGATGCTGGGCATCACTGTCACAGGAGTGTTGGAGGGGCATTGCAGGGCCATGGTGTTAGTGCAGGTAAGGTGATTCATGATGAAGCATGATGCTGGGCATCACTGTCGCAGGAGTGTTGGAGGGGCATGCAGGGCCATAGTGTTAGTGCAGGTAAGGTGATTCATGATGGAGCACGACACTGGGTATCACTGTCACAGGAGTGTTGGAGGGGCATTGCAGGGCCATGATGTTAGTGCAGGTAAGGTGATTAATGATGGAGCATGATGTTGGGCATCACCGTCGCAGGAGTAATGGAGGGGCATTGCAGGGCCATGGTGTTAGTGCAGGTAAGGTGATTAATGATGGAGCATGATGCTGGGCATCACTGTTGCAGGAGTGTTGGAGGGGCATTGCAGGGCCATGGTGTTAGTGCAGGTAAGGTGATTCATGATGGAGCATGATTCTGGGCATCACTGTCGCAGGAGTGTTGGAGGGGCATTGCAGGGCCATGGTGTTAGTGCAAGTAAGGTGATTCATGATGGAGCATGATGCTGGGCATCACTGATGCAGGAGCATTGGAGGGGCATTGCGGGGCCATGATGCTAGTTCAGGTAAGGGGATTCATGATGGAGCATGATGCCTGGCATCACTGTCACAGGAGTGTTGGAGGGGCATTGCAGGGCCATAATGCTAGTGCAGGTAAGGGGTTTCATGATGGAGCATGATGCTGGGCATCACTGTCGCAGGAGTGTTGGAGGGGCATTGCAGGGCCATAATGCTAGTGCAGGTAAGGTGATTCATGATGGAGCATGATGCTGGGCATCACTGTCGCAGGAGTGTTGGAGGGGCATTGTGGGGCCATGATGCTAGTGCAGGTAAGGTGATTCAGTGGTAATAAGTGCTTTGTAAATGTTAAGTTCCACAACTGGAATTCTACTGACATTACTTATTACGTGTCCATGAATATTTGAGCAAATTTTGCCAATTAGTAATTTCTAAAGTATCTGAAGCTTTAACCTACTAAACCACATTTATCCAGCTTAATGGTCATATTACTTTGGTATACATGCCAAATCTTGAGTGTATACCTGCAATAGCAGTGGAGTTATAAACATCCAAATATCTGAAAAAGTTTAACACAATTTAACAAATAATTAAAGAGGACAGGACATTGTTTATAATTAGCAGCTTTTTATAGTGTTCCTATTTACAGAAATGTATTTTTTTTCATTTGTTTTTACTTTAGTCTTTGGTAACCAGGCAAGGCCCACTAGGCACAAGTGCCTATTTTCAGGGGTGACTTGGGAGCACTGGGTGGTTAAGTAACTTGCTCAGAGTCACACAGTATGCAAGTGGAGGTTGTAAGAATCAAACCCTGGTCTGGTCTGCTGGATTTACTAAGTTCATTCACAGCTCATTACTCTAACCTCCAGAAATGATATCCATAAGCCTAAATGATCCTTATGTAAATGTACCTGAATAGAACTGATGAGAAAAACTGAATTTTGTAATGTTTTGTTTTTATGGGCAGCATTCTGTTACAGTTCTCTCCATAGAACTAGTGCTCTGACGTTTTAACTATGTTATGGTTTGTGTACAGAACTTTGAGCATGATTCTGATAGGACAATACTCATGCTTAGCATTCTGTACACAAATTGTGACATAGTAAAAACTACAAATAATCTGTTCCATGAAGAGAACTGTGTAGCATGTTGTCCATAAAAAGAAAAGAACTGAAACGTTATTCACATCAGTATTTATTCAGGTACAGTTAAATATGTCTCGGTTGGAGGTGAACCTATTCATTTCTGTTACTAGGAACATTACTAAGTGCTTCCAAATAGCACACATTTTTTGTCCCCATTGAATTGTGAAATGTTGAACTCCTGTAACTTACAATTTACACAGCCAATGACCTCTCTAGTTAGCAGTTTCTATGACTCTTTCAAGAAAGTCTGTATATATAAGTTTTCAATTCTCTAGCTCAAAAGGTGGCTGAGTTGTAAGCACAGAAATATTTTCAGAAATTTTCACATGAATAATAAATTACAAGACTTTGAGCCTCTATAACGTCCCCACCCCTCACCCATCACATCATAAAACCTGATATCTTTTAGAGCCCGTGTCAAGTAATAGGCATACCACGTTCCAGATCTCTGTGTATAATACTGACTGAGTTGGGACCAATTAAAGAATTTTGGAAAATTCAGTAACATTTTGTGAAAATTCTGCACTTAGAATTTGCTAATTTTACCCAGCCCTAGTCTGGCTAGAATCTTTGCTATTTTCTATAACAGAACCTAATCAGAACTTTTTTCCAGGTTCTATTAAGGTTCTGCTCATTTTGAAAACATTGATTTTGAAGCTGAGAATACACTCCAGTAGGTCTTTATCTGGAAGGAAACTGGCTGGTGGTGGAAAGACCCAGGAATAAGGCTGGATGTGGAGGAAGATTCCAGCGAGCCAGATGTGCATTGAGTGGTCATATACACAGCAGCGTTAGCTGTATGGCACTAATTATATTTACTGTAGTACTGTGCCACTCAAAGTTGTTTTAGATTCCTTTACTTCATGGACAATAGATGGGTGGAAAATGATGGTTAAAGCCATTATTGTACTTAAAACTAAGGCCCTGTACATGCTGGGCTTCTTTAAACATTTTAAGTGCCTTGAAACATTTTAAATCCACTTAGCACTGTTTGCATCCAAAGTAAAAACCTTTAAAATGTTTTAACAAAGACGCTTTTACAACCTGCTGGGTACCTAGTCTTAAGGCTTTTTTTAAAAACATTTTAGAGCTACTGTGGTTTCACAACACATGTTTGGACAGCAGTGCAAATGGTTTAAGATGTAATGTTTAACTGAAACAACTCTAGCTGCAGTGTGGACAGGCAAGCACTGTTCTGTGCATTGGAATAAATATGACCTGGTTACAGAGAGAACAGCAGTGTGGACACATTAAGCCATTATGAAGAATGGTTACTGCACAGTGTGGACACACTACAATGGTTTAACTAAACTGTATTTTTTAAAAAGAGTTCTGTAGTGTAGACAGGGCTGGTTCAAAGAGTTCTGATAAGGCTTGGAGAACTGTCAGAACTTTTCATGGCTTATCAGAATCTTTTTCTTTTTTTGTCAAGCTATTTGACCCCCATAGCCACCTCCCACCTACCTGGTGACGGGGGCACATGGTGGAGCTGACAGGTGGCTCCAGACCCCCTCAGAGGGACTTGGTCTCAGGACCTCTGCGTCTCCCATCCCCGACCCACCTGGCAATCCCCCACAGGTTATCTCCCCATGGCAGGGCCAAGGTGAAAGGTGTCAACTTTCTCTCCCCCCCCCAGAGACCAACATCTAGACTCCAGGGGGATGACACAGCTGCCGTGGGGCCATCATTGAGCCTGCTGGCTCCATTTCTTACTAGTTTTTCTCCCCACCCCTTGCTACGGTTGCTCACATGCGTGTGGAGGCACACACATGCAGTGACCCATGGCACCCTCCATACTCTAGTCGCTCCCAACTGCAAAACCTACGGGCCTCCACCCAGGGACAGCCTTGCAGCAGGCATGGTTGGGTCCCCCCCCCTCTGGGAGAGGAGAGCTGCCTTGCAGCTGCTCAATCCATCTCCGGCCTCCCCTGCCCCTGCCAACCCCTGATGACTCAAACTCATTCCCAAACCCGGGTCAGTGGCATAGCGCAAGGTGTGGCATCCAGCACCTCAACCCTCAGCATCACCGGGCTGGCCCAGCTTATCAGAATCTTTGAGAACGTCAGACTCTTTTGTGGTTTCCATATCAATAGTGAATTGTAAGTTGAATGTTGCCAAAGTATTATGGGCTGGATTTTCAAAGAGGAGGATGCAAGTGTAATTAGAGATGGGCAAGTCAAAGCAGGCTTGAGCCTGGCTCGAGCTTAGTGTCTGACCTGACTCAACTTGACCTCTATAGTAACTGAGAGCCAAGGTCAAGCCAAGTCAGTTATGGTCAAAGTGAGCATTTCTGTATGTCTGAGCAGTTAGTGCAGTGTCTGCAATGTTCAACTTTTATGCAGAGAACAGCCTGCAGTAGCCAGGACTCAGCATATGCTTTGGCTCGTAGAGTTAAGCCACACTCCTGGCTTGACTCTCGCTTGGCTCTAGGTGAACAGTTCCTGGCTTGCCCACCTCTAGGTGTGATTCCCAAATTTTGGCTGTGCCTGCATCAACTGAGATGTGTCAAAATGTGTACATTCTGTTTTAAAACATTTTGATGCATGAGTGATGGTTTCCATAATGCATGGCAGCTTGGGTTAAAAAAATAAAGATACAGGCACCATTATTTGAAGCATGCATCAATTTGGTGGTACAAATTGCGACAACTGTGCTGGAATGTTAGACCCCTTCGGAGGTTGTCTAACATTCAGCAGCACGGCTGCGCAAATGTGGCAGAAACATGTTGCACAGCCCCCTCCCCATTTTAAAGATATTGCCCTCCATATTGTGAAGGTTTTCACTGGGATGCTAGATGCTCTTTAAGATGAGGTTCCCTTGGGTTCTAAATTTTAGAACCAGTCCAGTTCTTCAGAGTCATTTTTTTTGGGGGGGGGGACAGGAAAAAACAGCTAAGGCCACTTCTGGAAAGGTTGTGCCAGGTGAAAAGCATACACCAGAGACAAAAAAACATTGGCACCAAACCCACACTCAAATTCCAGACTATGAAAAATGCTGTGTAGTCAAAATCTTTATTCAATACCAAAGGAAGTATTTAAATAAAAACATGTGTGATGCACCACCCATGACAGAGTAGGTAACAACCAGATGAAAGAACAAGGTTAATCTTTCACCTGGCGGTTGCCTGCTTTGTAAGGGACAGTGCTGCACATATGTTTTTAAACACTCCTTTTGATACTGAACAAAAGACGTTTACTACACAGCTTTTCCTCATTGTCTTAAATCTGAGTGTGAATTTGGTGCTGATGTTCTTTGCCTCTTCTTTTTTTTGGAATCAGTTTTGCCCATCAATCATTGTGGTGAGTGGGTAGGATCTGTTACCCCCCCACCTTTCCTCTGGTGGTGGTGGTGGTGGGGAAGGGGCAGGTTTTCAACTGCTAACAGGTCCTGCAGAGACCAAAGCTGCTAGGCTACAACGAAGTTAAGCAACAAGCTCCGACTGTCTCATGAACTAGAAGCCTTTTATAAATATAGCAGCGAGGACTAATAGGAAATCAATTGCCTCAGTGAGCTGGCATCAGTTTATAGGAACGTAGAATAAAATTAATAGGTCTCCAGTTTAAAATGATATATATTGATCTGTATGTATTGTGGTGCACTGGAATAATGAACCCAGAGAAAGCTGCCCAACACAGACAAAGAAAAACTAATATCATTTACCCTGTGAAGAGGGCAGAGTGATAAATTATACTGCTGGGGAACAGGATGGGGCAGTCGATGGATTTCTCAGGCCAGAAACTGTCAGCGAAACTTAACGAGCAGATGGCATTGCCCTTATGGTCTGCTGTGTTTAAAGCTGTTTGGCAAGCATGGCTATTTTTATTAAGAGCACCAGGCCTGCTTGTTATAAAATACAATCAGAAAGTGGTAAAAGTAGAAAAAGGCACAAGAGAAACAAGAAGCCTCTTGGGGCTTTGGCCCAGCGGGTGTACTTTGCAAAAGTAAAACAAGTAGACACCAAGCTCACCATGAAATGAATAACAAATGACAAATAAAAAATGCTCACCTTATTTTTGGAATATTCTTGTATCTTTTCTGGATTTGAGGAGGAGGTGGAAGGGAGTGGGTTGGTGGGAGAAACACTGAAACACAGAACATAGAACACAACAGCAGAAAAAAGGCCTTCTGGCTTGTCCCCTCTACCCAACTATACCAAAGTGCGGAGAAGCTGCAAATCAAAATGGGAAAAGAGGGTATCTTACAAGAGAGGGCTGCCGCTCACTATGCTGGTGACCTGCATTCAGGAGTGAACCCAGGTTGCTGGAGGACAAGTGAGTGAGGGGGTTTAAGTATCCCACAGGACTGTTGAATCCTTGGAGTTGAAAACAGACCAGCCAGCACTGCAGGAGGACCACATAGATACTGACATGAAAATTCTCACAAAAGTTCTGGCTCTTTGAGTGGAAAACATTACCCCTTACTTATTTTAAAGGACTAAAATGGCTTTATTAGAGGTAGAAAACTGGGAGAGTACATTAGAAGAACTATTAATATAAGTAAGAATAATACCACCCCTGTTGCCACACTGTCAGCTATTAATGCTGAAAAGGCATTCGATCACACTGAATGGGACTATGTCCACGAAGTTTGAAATGCAATTTCCAAGCTATTTTCTTTTGCTCTTTTAACAAAAACACCCCATATATACCTTACAGATGCAATAATCTTGTTAGCCTGAAAATGACATTTTTAGTCTCAGCTACTTCATATGGGAAGGGATCGGAAATTGAGCCAAGCAGATGGACAGCTCATCTCTTACCCTTCCTGGTCTGCCAGCCCCACCCCGCGCTCAAACATTTTGTGACATCTAGCCAGGGGGAGTGTGGGGGCGTGCTGTATAGATGTCTATGGGGGCTGTTTTCAGAGCAGTTTTGTAGAAATTTAAGTAACCTTTGACATAAATGAAAGCCACCACTCCACGAACAGGTCTAGGTCCCAATTTTTGCCACTTTATTAAACTCATATACTATCCATCGATTGCAATAATTAAAACTAACAATACAGTTTCTCCTACTTTTTCACTTGGTAGAAGCACTAGTCAAGGATGTACGCTGTCACCATTAATTTTTGCACTCTGTATATAGCCATTAGCAGTAGCCATTTGTTCAAACCCCAATATAACCAACATTATGATAGGACAAGTTAAGCACAAAATTAGTTGACAATACTCTACATATGCTGACAATACTCTACTGTATTCAACCAATGCACCTTTTTCATTGTAAGATGTTATTAATGTAACAAACATGTTTGGTGTGTATCAGGCTATAAGACCCTGGACCAAAATGGAATGATTGCAGTTAGATCTACATTGCCTTGTTAATATCCCCAGTGATTGCCTATGTAAACTTTCTACAAAATTAAAATATTGGGGGTTGTTATTACACTGCCTCTATCAGGTCTCTATACTGCAAACTGTGTGCCCACATTAAATGCAATTGTTGATGAGCTTAAAAAAATGGGTGACATTGCCACTGACCCTAATATGGGATGTGTGAACCCAATCAAAATGAAAATATTGGCCTGACTTATTTTTGTGTTCTGGTGTTAGAATTTTTTGGTGGAATAACAGTTTTCACATGGAAGCTCTCATACTGTGCTGACTCAGAGCTACAAGTTGCACATTTTTTTTAAGGATTGAAATCTCATCTCACTTGCGCATTATTAAACCAGAAAGTGAAAGCATGGCAAAGTCATTGGCTTCACATCTCAGCATGTTCAGCCTGGAAGAAGTATCCTTGTTTTTTTTTTAATGAGTATTGGGAACATGTGGTTTACTTAAGTTACATCACACATTCATAAACAACTGTTTTTTCTTTCTGAATGTGAATGAAAACACTATTTTCTTTTCACAAATTGAATGACAAGATAACCAAAATGGAAAACCAGCTGATGTGCAAAATGAACCGCTTGCTGCCAACAGAGAAACGGATTTCCAGGGAGGCAGTGTAGCTTAATGACTTGCATGCTGAGCTGTGAACCTGGAGACCCATGTTTGAATTGTATGAATACCACTTACTGACTGTGTAACCTTGTGCAAGTTGCCTAACCTTCCAGTGCTTAAAGAACTTCAATGAACATGTAAATCATTCTTAGCAGAAGCTGTTCTTAAGCACTGGTTCAAATTCTGTTGCTGTTCCATCTATACCTGCCTTTTAGTAACTGCAGTGGACATTTCTGATTTAAACTCTGCTGGTGAGTACAATTTTAGAACTGTATGATGCAGTTTATGTCACTCAACCAGAAAGTTCTGTAGTACAACACAAATGCATTGTGCCAACAACAGAGCAGTAGAGCAAGGATATAAACTACTTTGCAGAGTTCTAAAATGGTTCTTTTCAGCAATGTACAGAAAATCAGAAACACTCACTGGGATAATTAAAAAGACTGCATAACTAGAACAATAACAGTATTTGAACCAGTATTTAAAAACAGTTTCCACTGCGAAAAATTGCTTACATATTCAGCACAGTTCTCCTTTAAAGGGGAACAGTCAGCACCAAGGGCCCCATACTCAAGGGTTCCATGTTAAAATCATGACTATAAAACTGCAACTTACAAAATAGCATGGTTTTAATAGCGATCATCTAAATAGCGAGCATACATAATCGCGGCATCCCCAAATAGTGCCACGTAATAATAGCGATCGGGGGGATCAGGAGGGGGATGCCACAGACCCACCAGCGCATAACGGTCTCTGATTATTCAGGTCTGATCTTCCTCCTGAGTTTTATAAACAAATTAGTAAGCCTTTCGTGAAAAAGGTACACCTTCAAGTATTGCGGTACTTGTCTGGTGTTGGCCTAGCTAGTAAACGCTTGCACTGCACGACAATATTCAGAACTCTTCAGATACACCGCGTCTTCACACTTCTCCCCATTTTCATTGTATTCATCTACTTGGTGCTGCCCTGCTCTGTCCCTGTTATTTTATTGTCCCGCAGCAAGTATCCCTCACTGTTGAATAAAAAGACAAAGAATCTCAGAAAGTTTCAGCAACTTGTCTGGCGGAGCTCACTAGTGCTGTAAGAAACTGAAAAGGGGCATGTGGTTTTTAATACCACCTATTATACAAAAGTCTGAAATTATAATTCAGTTCAGCAATATGCACTTGCAGGCACCTGGGAACACCCGGGAACACACTGAGCTTAAAGTGTGTTTGCGGCACCCCCTGTCTATATATTGTTAACTCCGGGGGGGGGTGCATGTCGGGGGGGGTGCAGCCTGGATTAAAAAAAATTCAAGTCCCACAGTTGCGGGAATGATAGCATTTTACCACCACCCCAGCCCTGAACCCTGGACCTTCTCCATTGCAGCCAGCCTCCCTACCCACCACATGGCTGGCTTGGCAGAAGAGGCACACCAGAGGGCAATAACCCTCTTCTCCATCCCTCCCTTTCCCCTTACTATTCCTACCTTCCAGTCGCCCTATACCCCCACTCATGGGCACAGTACTTGCCTGCCTCCATATTCACCCATGATAATAGTGCCCTCATATTGGTCACTGTTTTGATGGTTGCCCATATGCTAGCGCTATTATCACGGGATACCCACTGGGAGGACAGGTAAAAGAAATGACCAATGAAGTGGCACAACAACACTACACACAGGTGCAAGAACATGTGTACAGGCCTGTACAGATTGCATACAGAGTGAATGATGATTCAGTTAATGTGCAGGAAAGCAGGTTTCAATTGTGTGTCAATTATATGCTGGTTACTAATTTGCATTTTAGCCCACTGAGCTGTTTTAAGGGGGATACTCTTTTCAAGTTCTTAGTTTTAGAACTAGACAGGCTCTAGAGGGGTTCCAATTTTTAGAACCATTCTTCCCATTCCTGTAAAAGTGTTGCACATACTTCTCAACCTATTGTGACTCAAATGTGAGACACAGACACACAAAATATGGGAAAATGTGGGATAAATAATGTGGGATGTGTAAGCAAACGTAGAGATCCAAGCTCTGAGCACTGTGGAAACAAATGCCTTTATTTGTGCAAAGTTTACCTTTGCTTAAGCAATATAGGCCCAGATATTCAAAGCATAGCGCAGTGCGCAAAGCAATAGCGCTGGAATAGCGCAGGAATAGCGTGGAGCCGCCATATTCAAAGGACCATATAGTGCGCACTAACAGCAGTAGCGTGGGGCAAAGCACTAATGTATGCAAGGGGCAACAGGAAGGGGGGTGGCCCACGAGGTCTGCGCAAAGGGATATTCAAAGGCCCAGCGCAACGCTAGGACACATAGCGCGACACATAGCGCTGTGCTACTTACCGCCTATAAAAGGCTGGTCTTAACCCAGGGCAAAACACAGAGGAGGAGAGACCAGAACAGGAAGTGGGAATGTGTGCAGTGCCTGTAGCAGTGATGTTGCCATTGATGGCAGCTGTAGTGGAGGAGGAGGAGGAGGAGGAGGAGCAGGCACAACATGGGCCACAACACAGGCCAAGGAGACGGTATGCTGCAAACAGGTGGTACCGGCCTAGGGTCTCCTTCGAGACACTGCCTGATGACCACATCATTGGCTGGTACAGGATGAACAGGGGAATGTTGAGGCAGCTCTGTGAACTCCTGCATGAGCAGCTGCACTCGAACACCAGACGCAGCCATGCCATGACAGTGGAGGAGAAGGTGACAGCAGCGATGTGCTTCCTCGCCACAGGGATGTTCCAAAGACCAACGGGGGACACCATCGGGGTATCGCAGTCTGCCACCTCACGCCTCCTGACCCAGTTCCTAGAGGCTTTCCTGCCACATGCTGGGAGTTCATAGTATTCCCCAACCGCGGCAGCAGGCGCAGAGAAACAATGCAGCAGTTCCATCGGGTTGCGTACCTACCATCTGTACTGGGTGCCATTGACTGCACCCATGTCCCCATCCATGCACCACCTGGTGATGGCATGACGTGTACGTTAACAGGAAGGGGTACCACTCCATCAACTGCCAGGTGGTGTGTGATGCGGCTGGGCGCATCACCAATGTGTATGCACAGTACCCCAGCAGTGCCCACGATGCATTCATCTGGCACCAGTCCCAGCTGTGCCAAGCATTCGAGGAGGGCAGGATAACCAGTGGTCAACTAATCGGTGAGTAGTAGCATACAAGGCATACATACACCAGCATGCATGGGGGCAGGCATTGCAGGCCAGGAAAGGGGTGTGGGAGGGCTACACAGGGGTGCAGGACAGCATCCGACAGACTGCCGTATGTCACTGACAGGTATACATCCTTTGACAGGGGACAGTGCCTATCCCCTGAGATCCTGACTGCTGACACCAGTACTCAGACCGGCTACAGTGGCCGAGGAGATGTACAACGAGGCACATGCCAGCACAAGGAACATCACAGAGAGGGTGTTTGGCATCCTGAAGATGCGATTCTGATGCCTAGACACATCAGGTGGTGCCCTACAGTATACACCTCAGAAGGTATGCTGTATCTTCCTAGCAAGTTGTATGCTGCACAACATGGCAATGAACCGTGGGATACAGGCACCTGAACCTGAGGGACAGTCTGACAGTGAGCCAGAGCCAGCGGTCAGGGGGATAGTTGAGCACCTTGAGAGAAGGGACCCTCGCATGGCATGCAGGGCCATACAGCACAGGGACAACATCGTCAGGACACTGCAACAGACAACAGGGTAAGTACAGACTGCACAACAACTTGAAAAGGTACAATTAATGACTTTAATGTGCACATGGACACACATGAGTGACAATAACAATACCAACAGTAAACCTACACAGTGGATCTGACAACATGTGTGCATGTGTTGTGAGTTTGGGGTTGTGCAGGACACGCGTGGGGGGGCTGGACACGAACGGTGTGGTGTTGGTGGGGAATTGTGATGTGCGCTGTGAGGGAAAGTGATGCAACCGTGGCAGTGGAGGTGTGTGTGCATGTGTTAACGTGCATGTGGGTGTGCCTATGTGGCAAATGTGGGGTGATGAGTGCGCTGTGCAACATAGTCAGCGTGGCCATCAATGACGCCTCCCACCACGCATGCGACGTGTGCCACTACCATGGGACACAGACCCTGGTGTGCTCTGTGCAGAGGACAATGCCGATGTGAAAGGCGAGGCAGGAAGAGTAGGTCTTCTGTGTCCCCGGGGGACGGTGGAGCCTGACAGGGTGGGTGGATGGCCACGGCGGCGCTGGGTCATGGATGGGGTGTGTGATGCTGTTGAGCTGGAGCCACTGGCAGCCCTGCATCCACGGCCTGCCCGCCTGTGTGCCCCTGTGCCGTCTGCACCACAGCCAAGCATCCCATGCTGGTGAACCCCATGCACCCCACGCGGGACATTCCCTATGTCCAACCACCGCGGCCGACAGACCAGCAAACCCATGCTCAATGGCACCCACCAGGCGGCCCATCCTGTCCTCCACCCACTGCTCAGCATGGGCAAAGCCCACTGTGATGGCCTCCCTGATCTGCGCAAGCTCATGGCGCATCTCCCTCCGCATGCCATGAAGGTCCACACACGCCCCCTGCTGGGAGGTGAGAGCAGCCTGCAGGAGTGGGCAGACACCATGGGCATCCTGTCCCAGGGGCACATTACCTTGAGCTGTAGCTGGCAGAGGTGCTGCTGCACAGGAGCAACTGGATCCTGGCGCATGGCAGGCATGTCCTGCTGCTGGTGACTACAGGTGGTGGTCTGTGGGACGGTATGGGCATGGACTCCAATTCGCATTGTACCCTGCACACCCTGTGGTTCTGCGCTGTTCCCTACACTGCCCACCACTGTGTACACAGGTCCAGCCACACCGGTGATGCTGCATGCACCACTGGCACCCGTCCCACAGCCTGCCGGCAGCCCCTCCCCTGCATTCCCATGCACAGGCACAGCCAGGTGTTGCGCCAAGTCAGACACATCAGTGTCCTCATCACTGGTGACAGTGAACAGTAGGACATCCCCTCCACCACCCTCCTCCGACTGTGCTGCATCCTGGTATCCGGTGTATCCCAATACCCCTACTGCCCCTCCCAGTCAGTAGCTGCCCTTAGCTATGTGTTGCCACACATGCATGGCATCTGTCTCGACCATCTGTTGCACCATGCCCGGATGTTGAAGGTCGTTCCCCATCATCCACCTCCACTACCGTTGGGACCTGTCCGCACATCTTTGTCAGCCCCTGTTGTCCTGCAGGCCTGGCAGTCACTGCTGTGGAGACAATAGGGACAGGGTCGGTCACCCATGCATAGCCACTGTGTGCAAACACCACCACCACTACTCCATGCACACCCCAGGACACGTACCCCCTTCACACAGGCCCGTGACCCCATGCACCCATGTAGTAGGGAGTATTCCTGGAACATCCTATCTGTTAGTTAAAAAGTCTGTTGCAACAGCATGTCCCTGTCCTTTACTAACCCTTTTCTTCTTGCTGCGTTTTCCCCCATCTTACAGGCAGGCCACCTGTCAGATGGCTCTCTTGCTCTTTACTGCCTCTGCTTTTCTAGGCTATTCCAGGAATCCCCCATTGCAATCCTTCCCCGAACTAATTTGCGTTCCTGCATGAATGTGCATATGTGCGAATTAGAGCAAGCGAGTCGCACTCGCTAAAATAATAAAAGGGCTAAGAAACAGGGTACAAGCCAGGGATTTAGCTTCTAGACTGCCTCTTTAGGTTTTTCTGTGTGTTAGTAACACAGGTTAGGCAGGGTTTGTAAAATAATGAGAAGTCCCTTGTGGTAACTTGCGATAAGCAAACAGGCTGCTGTTTAAACACAACTGAGGAAAGCGTTACTATCTGCCTGACTAGGAAAAACTTTTCCGTGTTTTGAACAGCACAGGTTAGGCAGGGCTTTTAGTAAAGAAAAGTTCAGCATTGCAGCTAGTGCATTCAGGCAATGAAATACTGAATAAATTACGACTGTTTGCAGTCCAATGGAGGAATAGTTTTTTGGTTACTATGACATGAATCCAGCAAAGAAAGCAATTCAGAACAATGTTTTATCAGGAAAGGTTTGCCTTGGGCTGCTGTTTAGGTTTTAAACATTGTTTAACCCTGCTGTATATCTGACTTGGAAACAATCAATATTTCTGAATTTAAAATGCTTAGAGAGGAAATGTAGTGAGGTATTAATGTTTAGAAAGAAAGAAATGTTAAAATAAAGTACCTGTGGTGTTTTTAGTATTTTTTACTTAGGCATTTCCTGGTAGTTGCAGTTTGGGGAGTGGCCCTCTTGCTGCCTGATCCTCTCCTGTCCCAGCCTTCTATAGAGCCGGCCGGCCTCTGTGTTTCCATCTATATTGGGTTGAAGACGTGGGAGGAACCAAGACAGCAGGGAGCCACCCTCAACAAACATATTACGCCATAGAATGATTTAAATATGGTTCTAGCACTGAAAAATGAAAGATGTTTAAATTAAACTGCATATAGGATGCTTAGCAGTAAATAATAAAGTGCATTTAACAAAATAAAGTTTAAATTTTCGAAAGGGGGTGGAACTTCATATCTCCACCTGACCCATCCATATATATATAAAGGGCTCAGTTGAGCTTTGGTAGTGAAGGAGTAGGCAGCAGATCTTATAGCTCAGCAAATGGTCTGCCTCCTCCTCAGACCCTAGCTCCTCCTAGTGGTCAAATGCTATAATTTTGTCTGTTACTGCATATTTCAGTTATCTCTCTTTATTTTTATTTGGTTGCTGTACAGTTCGATTCTTTATTTTCATCGAGTTCTGTTTGCTGAATAAAAGCTATTTTGAGTTCATTTTATGGGTGTCTGCCTCTATCTATCCCCCCACGTCTACAACCCACCAAACCCACAGTGGCCATACCCATACCAGGCAGCTGTTAGGCAGGCCACTGTGCACCCTGTGCAGGACACCCACAGCATGGCTGTGCACCCATGGCAGCACAACATAGGGTATACACATGCGAATACTGACCTGTCCTTGGCAGTGCGAGAGGTGTCTCACACCCACCACCTGGCACACCTGTGACCGCCACCGTCCTGAGGGTCGATGCCACCACAGCCATGTGTGGCTCCTCCACCCGCTGCTGGTGTTCAGGTGGTCCACCACCGGTCCTCATCCTGTCCCTCAGTCGCTGGGCCTCCTCCTCCTTCGCACGTTGCAGGAGGTCATTCCATCTCTTCTGCACAGCTTCAGTTGTCCTGCCACGTCCCCTTACGGCATTCACAGCCACAGTCACCTCCTCCCAGGCTTGGCACACCACTGCATCAGTGGCCCTGTGCGTGCAGAGCACCTGCTCCCTCTCCTTCATGGCATGCACAAGGGTGTTTAACTCCTCCTGCGAGAACTTGTGTGCACGTATACACTCCTGGCGTGCTGCCGAACCTATGGGATAGTCAATAGGGGACATGTGTCATCAGCCGTGTAGGTACTGCATTGCATTACACAGACATCACAATGCCCCCCCCCCAGTGCCACAGGCCACATGGACATATGGGAGTGCTGCATGTGCATGTATGGTGCACACGCCACCAGAGTCACTGTGCGTCCCGTGTCTGTACAGCGAGCCCTGTACACACATGTGCACTACCCCTACCCTAACCACCTTGCACTGTACTGTGCCCTTTGTGTTCACTACAGTGGTTGAGTGAACAAGTGCACTAGTACGTAGACAATGTCAGGACCCAATGCAATTATCACATGGTGCATGGGCCAGCACAGTTCCGGGACACTGCGTATGTCCTGCATGGGTGCCATGGCCTGTCATGCCACACATCCAGGGAGTCATGTCAGTGGGCAACTGTTGCAGGACACACCCCTGCAGGGGATTGTGCACAGTGCACTGTACGTTTGGTTGCAGACGTCTATGGATGTGCACCATCACCCAGCACAGTGCTTGCCTGTGGTCCAACATGGGTCAGACCATTCACCAGAGAATGCATCTCTGTGTTCCTGTCCATACTAAACCTGTTCTGGGATATTGACATTCAAAAGTGTCCTACAGCAGTCATACATACCTGCCTCACGCTGCTCTTCCTCCTATTGCATCTGTACACCAGTATGTTGTTTATGCTTAGATTCCTTATCAGGCTGCAGTACCACAACACAACACCAGCGGTGCACCGCACTCCCTTTTATAGCCCATCCAGACAATCAAGCGTGTGAGTCATGCAAATGAGCTCATAATGATATGCTAATCACACAGTTTGCCCCATGCATGCACAAGTACCCTCATTTGCATACCCTGTTTGAATATGGCCCTGATTTGCCCCATGCTAGCACAGCCGCGCTATGCAAATGGCAGCGCAGGGCTATTGGTGTTGCAGCACCGTGCTATCTAGATAGCGCAGTGCTATGTGCCTTAGCGCAGCCAACACACATGCTCGCGAGGCCCCCATGTCCGCGTTATCACCCAGTCATAGCGCGATGTAGCGCTGCGCTGGACAGCATAGCACGGCGCTATACGCATGTGTGGAACACAACCTCAGGGCCATGCTGGGGTCACGCCTGTGCAGTGTGGTTGCTTCTGGGTAGCACCGCGCTATGTCATGTGATAGCGCGGTGCTGCAGGGATTGCTGAGGTGCATTCCTGGTAGGGCAGGGTGTTTGTGTCCAATAACAGTACAGTGCCATGTCTGGATGTGCAAGACAGCGTGCAGTTGTGCACAGGGACAGGCGCTGGGGGGACGTAGAGTCCGTGAACCTGGTTCAGCTGGTGATGAAACGCCACAGGAGGCTGTTTGGGGAGGTGAGGGAGGGGGACCTCCCACGAATGCAAATGTGGGAGACGGTGGCTAGGAAGCTCAGTGAGCATACCGGTATACCCTGCAATGCTGAGAAGTGCCACCACCGGTACACGGATCTGAGGCGCAGGCAGAGGCAGCAGCTAGAGCGATACAGGCACATGGTGCATGATGGCACTGTGCCTGTGCCAGGTGAGTGGTGTTGCATGTGGAGTGTGCATATATGTAATGCTTTGTGTGCGTGTGGGTGTGGGTGTGGGTGTGTTGTCAGAGGGGTGGTGGTGTGGGGGCTGGCCATGGGTGAGTGAGTGTGTAGGGTGTGGGTGTGCAGCGGGGTGGTGGTGGGGGTGTGTGCTCTGGGTGTGGGTGTGTGGGCGTGTCTCTGTGCACAGCTGTGTGCAACAGTGCACATGCTATACACCTGTGTACAGACACAGTGGCATATGTATTCCCCATAGAGCCACGGTGCATGCGTGACCATTGGCGGTGGGTGGAGGGTGGGGTGCATTGAGTTTAGGGTTGCATGTGCATCTTGCTGTGTTTCATGATGTGTATGTTGTGTCATGCTCTAACAACACTTTCACATTTGTCCACTGTAGAGCGGATCGAGCAGCCCATGCCACAGGTGCAACTCAGCCCAGGACACAGGAGCGGAGACGAGACAGCACAAGGGCCCCATCACTCCCACAGCGTGCGCAGGAGAGCGGCACTGATAGCAGTGGCATGTTGCGTGAGTACCTGTTACATTGTTCTGTGATGTGTACACTTTCATGACACTGTGCACCACATCTGGGTGTCCAGCCACTCACTTGTCTGCAAAGGTCACTGGGCCGGTGTGGTGTAGCAGTGTGGTGTGCGATACAGGTGTGTTTCACACCACAGCTGGGTGCTATCAGCCTTGCCTGGGGGGGCGGTCACATTGCAGTGCTGTACGTGTGGCAGATGGTGTTGCTTGCTTGGGTGGCGGGTGTTCTGTGGGGACACCATGCTGATGGATGACCTTCCCACCTCTGTGGTGCATCCATACCACCACCCACAGGACATTCACAATTGCACAAGTGGTGGTTGCTTGCTGTGCATGCGGGACAATACGGAGCATGCCTTGCAGACTTACCTCTCACCCTTCTGGACACCTGCTGTGTAGCACTGCCTGTCACACTGTGCTACATACTGGCACTGTGCTGTATGCATTGTGTGTCCATCCATGTGTGTCTCGTTGCAAGGTCACTGTGTTGCTGTTTAGTTGCAGGGTACGGATATCACTGTGCTATTACATTATGTGCATCGTTCCCTGCCAATGTTGACCGTGGCTGTGGAGGTGGTCCTCACTGTGTGGGGGGCTGTTATGTGGGTTGGGGACACTGACATGTACCATGTCTCCATTGGGTGATATGCTTTCAGTGGTATTGCCTGGCAGCATGTGAAGGCCCTTCAGTGACAGCGTCTGTGCCCTGGCTGACTGTTGTCCCCTGGCCTGTGTTGGTCATTGCCAGGACACTGTCATGGTTCATTGATGCTCCTGCATGCATGTCGTTGTTATTTGTTCTCGCTCTGCATTGCTGTGCATTTCCATGTGTGGCTGGGCAGCATGTCCAACATGTGGATGCCCTTGTGCATGTCCTTGCGTGTCTCTTGCACCCAACTCACAGGGTTTCCAGCTGTGTGTCTGCCGTGTCTAGCGGTGTGCTGTATCATGGTGGGTGGTGTCATATGTCCCCCGGTGCTGTCAGGATCACTGTCATCATCCATGTTGGGTTCTGTGTTGGTGCCTGTGTTGCTCTGTGCTGCATTGTGGGATGCTGCCATGTTGTCATACCACTGCAGAACTCAACACCGCCAGGGATAGCCCATTGGGACATGCTGTCCATCTTTGTATGGCAAGGGTTGGCTGCTGGTTGCCTCCTGTGTGGTGTACCATCCTCATGGTCTCACCCTTCCTCTTGTAGGGCCACTACGGGCATCACTGTGGCATCCCGAAGAGACAGAGGGACTGGAGGAGCTTCTCCGCAGGATTGTGAGGCAGCAGCGGACACAGATCGAGCAGCAGGCCATCATAATTACTGAGACTAGGAGGGTGGCAAACATCCTGGAGGCTCGTCTCCCTGCTCCTGCGGACAAGCAGTTATCTCCCCTGTTGTTTTCAAGTCAGCCCTCACCACCCCCATCACTGGACTTGATTCTCCCTTCCTTGCCCATTGTCTTCTGTCCCTGTGTGCATCCTCCTCCACTTTGCACCCTTGGCCTGTGTCTTCCTGTCCCTCCATCTGTTGTCGTCCTTATGTTTACCTTTGTGTGCCTTTCCCTGCTACTGATGTTGCCAATTTTATCCTGTGGTGGGCATTTGGGATTGTGTGTTGGGGGGGTTGGTGGGTATTTTCTACTTCTGTTTCAGTGTTGTGGGGAGGGTTGTTCAGTGGTGAGTGGGGCATTTTGTACTCTGGGGTTTGTTAATCATTATGTTCTGTGTTATATTTGCTGTTGTGTTTCCGTTTGCTTTCCTGTTCATTATTGTTTATTACACTGGTTAATGACATTTTACGGTGTCCTGTGTCATTCTTGGGTGCTGGGGTTCCACATGCTTTATACTGTTGCTGGTGTTCTCCACATGGGTCTGGGTTGTTGCTGGACTTTCCCGTGGTTGTGTGGCATCCTCATGGGTGGGCACTGTGGTGTGCTCCTGATACCTCATTCCAGCATGTGTTGCCTTGCATGTGTCCCAGGGTCAGGCTGTCTCTGCACTGTGTTCCATTGTGTGTTTGCACTGCCTGCCTGGTGCTATATTCAGTGCTGTCTTGTGTGCTATATTCAGTGCTGTGTTATTTCTGGGCTTTTTTTGCACTGCACTTCTGGGCCTGTTTGCCCAGTTTCCTTTGCTTGCTATATTCAGCGGGGTTTGTCCCGGGCTATTCGTTTTGAATATGGCTGGCATTTTGCTCCGGGCTAGGTTTGCATGCCGGGCAGTGCTATTCGCTGACAGGGGCTAACCTTTGAATATCTGGCCCATAGTGTCTAGCGAATTTCTGAAAACAAGGAAGTAGGTCTGTTTCCTAGTATGCTGAGGAGTGCTGCTAACAAAAGTTACTGTAAAAAAGAAAAATTAAATGTGCCATCACTCTCAACCATCTGGAAGAGAAATGCAGCTCTAAATCACCAATATAATCTCTGCGGTCCTTCGTGATGCATAATGCAAACTGTGAGTCCATTACAAACAGTAATAAACTTGTAATGGACTTATGTATTTGCATTATGCTCAGTAAAGTATTTGTGTGACTACATCAGCAGTATACAGCTGCATTTTTCTTCTAAGATCTGCCTGAAATCAATCGGGGGGGGGGGTGCAGATTCAGCCTAAAAGGCGAAGGAGCCTAAATTGGGTACTTTTGATCGAAGGGTCTACTGGAAGTGATGGTTTCTGGGTCCGAGCCACATTTTAACCTTTTGGTCTTACACGTTAGTTCTTTTCTTATTTTTTAAGTAACCTAATGAAATTCCCAACCAAGGATGGAGCTGTGTACAGGGACAGACATAACAGAAAACATAACTGTCTTCTTTGTTATTAAATGTAAGGAGGATAAGACTTTGTTAACGTCATACACAAGGAAAGGGGGTATTTGGAAAAGTCTCGATGAGCATGGGTTGAGACCACTTTAAAGTTGCTAATGCCCCCACAGTGAGAGGAATCCACCTGCTCAGTATGTGAACATGAGCCCCCTGGTGGCTGCCAACATGGCCCAGATGTAGTGCATCACTGTACTAAATGGGTGACCCAGGTTCCAGATGAGCAAGTTCCGGGTCTCCACTGTCTTTGGGACCATGGTTGAGGGAGTAAAGGGCATATTCATACATTAGCACATGTTTTCACAGCAAACTTGTCAGTCCCTGCTTATAAAGCAGGACTGGAGTGACCTGATGGATCTAGGGTCCTTTCTGACTTCAGATCATTTTGTTACTATGTGTTGCAGATGGCAGCACTACCTGGTCATGCCAGGGAGGTTCTGTCATTCTGCTTTCACAGCAATGACTGTGTTGTGCCAAGGAAGGCACGGGTGTCCCTGCCCCCTCCACAGGGTCACTGTGGTACCTTTGGAAGGGGGGGTCTTCATTAGTGACCATCAGAGTGCTACATGGGAGTGGAAAGAGTAAGGGTTTGAAAAAAAGTGGCAGTTTCATACTTTTTTTGCTTTAGTATTAAAACTTTAACTCATGCTTTATTATCTATCTATATATTTACATATATATATATATATATGTGTATATATATATATATATATAGATATAGATATATATATATATAGATAGATAGATATAGATAGATATAGATATATATATATATATATAGATATATATATCTATATATATATATATATATCTATATCTATCTATATATCTATCTATATCTATCTATATATATATATCTATATATATCTATATCTCTCAAGACCACTATAGTAAGTGTTGACTAGGGTGTTTAATATTAAACCCAAAACTTTGCACTTTAATAACTTTGCAACCGTTCAACATATTTGCATGACAATTTGCATGTGTGGTGTCATGGAGGGAGATCTCTTGACATGTCAACTTTTGTTCTGATCAACTCTGTGGATTCCAAGCTTCAGATAGTGAAAAAAATATTTTTTCTGGCTTTTTTGCCGTTTCTTTGTCCACCACTAGTGCCCAGACGGTTAGGAATCTTGGTCTGAAATTTTCAGTGTAGAAAGGGCTTGGCCCTCAGATGTGCCTTTTGCTAGTTTGTGAAAAAATATTAACCTGTTCCAGAGTCATTAATTTTTTACATTTTTGTTCTGAGTATGCTCAGTAGGGATTTTCAAGCTAGATGTTGGGAATGAAAAAAGAATTGGGTCATACAAAAAAGGATCCTTTTTCCATATGGGTAAATCCTTGTCCATGAGGAAAAAAATCATTTTTTGTATGTTTCCATCTTAGTTACCATTTTTTTTTTTTTTAGAAATAAATGTTAAAACCCACAAAAATTATATGCTGCACATAGACCAACACATGTTTCTTGTTCATCTGGACCCTGGTAGGTGGATTTTGCAGTTAGATTTTGTAAAAATTACCCCCCAATTTTTTTTTTTTTTTTTAAATTTTTTACATCCTTTCTCATGATTTGCTTCCGCTTTTCTCATATGATCAAACAAAAAAAGAATTTGGCCATTAGTGTCAGTGGCTGAGCAGGTTGTACAATCACCTCTGAGGCAGGAAGAAGGAAAAGTTGTGGGTTCTAGCCCCACGCCAGGTGCTTGGAATAAAATCCTAACACTGACACTGTAGTTCATCATGAGGAGGGTGCGCACTCCTGAGGTGCTGTCTTTTGGATGAGACATTAAACCGAGGTCCCGTCTCCCTGTTCTGGTGATTGTTCAGGTAGACGCTAAAGATCCCATGGCACTTATCGAAATGGGTAGGGACATTTTCCTGGTGTCCTGGCCAAATTTCCACCATTCAGTAAAAGTACCGCCAACAGCTTAATCTGATTCAATTTCAGTTGGTTACCATCTGTATCCCCTCTCCCCTGGGTCGCCCCTGAAAAAGGGACTTCTAGTCTCTGTGGGCCTACCTGATCAACAAAAAATTCAATCAATACGAAAATTAATTCTCATAACATGGCAAGTTTGACAAGCCATAAGTCCCTCTTTTCCCCTGGTGTCTAGTGGTACCCTCCACTGTCCGATTGCCATCCCCATATTTTTTGTTGTTTTACTAGTGTCTAGTGGCACCCCCTCCTTCTGATTGCCATCTCCATGCTCATTAATATTTCCCTGGTGTCTAGTGGCACCCCCACCCTCCGATTGCTGTCCCCGTATTTTGCAATATTTGCCTGGTGTCTAGTAGCACCCCCCACCCTCCGATTGCCATCCCCGTATTTTGTAATATTTCCCTGGTGTCTAATGGCACCCTCCCACCCCTCCGATTGGCATCCCTGTATTTGTGAATGTATCCCTGGTGTCTAGTGGTACCCCCACCCTCTGAGCCCTGCACCTATATTGCACAATGCTGTAATAAAGAAAACAGTCCCTCGATGTCTTTCTTTTTCCCAGTAAAAAATGTAAACAGTCCCTCACTGATCCAACCCCACTCACCCTGACCTCCCCTTGAGCACTCACCACCCCACCCGCCCACACCCCTACACACTGTCACTCATCTGAACAGGTCCCAGGATGAAGACCCATTCTCTGATCAAAGATACATCTTGCTGCTGGAGCAGCAAACTGCAATATGAGAAACTAGTGCAGTTCAATGTATTTCAATGGGGGTTTTAACTTTGATGCACAACTTTATCATTTTTGCATATTTTCACCCCAAATTTTCAACATGGCCTTTTTGGGACCTCACCTTATGAACAATAGTGGTGAAATTATACAAATCCAGCCCAAAAGGTGATTTCATGGTCAATTACTAAAATCACCTTGGAGTGGATTTTGAACATTTTTACCACCCTTTTTCATGAGGTGGGGTCATGAGAAGGCTATGTTTGCTCGTAACTTTGGTAATTTTAAATATTTTGACCTCAAATTTTCAAAATAGCCATTTTTTACACCAACTTATGAATGTGACAGCTGTCATTTTAAATCCTGGCCAAACTGTGTTTTTGCACCTGTGGCATGGAATGACATTGTGGTAGCATGGAATAACGTTTCAGCTGCGATTTGAAAATTTTCAGTACCAAGTTCAAGAGGTGGGGTAATAAGAAGGCTACACTGGCAGTTTTGTTGCTGTTTTGCTACAAATGCAAGCGCAGGGCCCTCCATAGTAAAATACATGTATGCATCTATGGAGGGATGGGAGCACAGGGCCCAGTGGGCCCTGCATTGTCACAGGCAAAAGGAAATATGATTATTCTGTCTCAAAAAGTAAGGAAACTCTTTGCAAAAAACTTTGTTAATGCACTAGTTAGGGTTAAACCAACAAAAGTAGGGAAATGTGGTGTTAGGGTTTTCCACTGTAACACCCCACCCTCACCCTGCAGGCAGCAACAGGAGAAACCATTACAGTTTGACCTCTCCTGCAGCTTCACAAATCAGGTGTGGAATGCACCTTGGGGATGTCGGCTCTAATGCTCACCACATTCTCATGTACTCTGCACATCTCAGCTTCTTTAATGTTGGAATGGGGTGAATGTTACAGTTGACAACTCCAAGGCACATGCCACACTTGATTTGTGAAGATTCAGGTGAGGTCAAACTGTAATGTTTTTTCCTGTTGCTGCCTGCAGGGTGGGGGTGGGTGTTACAGTTGGAAACTCTAACACCACATTTCCCTACTTTTGTCAGTTTAACCCTAACTGGTGCATTAATGAAGCTGTTGCAAGGAATTCAGATCAAAATATGTACAAATATCAAGGTATGCAACATATGCACATATACCCATCTATGGAGGGATGGGAATGCAGGGCCCTCTGGGCCCTCTGCTCCCACATGCAAATAAGGATATGATTATGAGGGATTAGAAACATAGAAGTTGATGGCAGAAGGAGACTGCTAGGTCCATCTAGTCTGCCCATTGGTTTTAGACCTATTTTTACACTCTAGTTGCCCGTTGTAGTCAGGGCTCCCTTGTGTCTATCCTATGCATTCTTGAATTCCCCCACAGTGTTGACCCCCACAACCTCTTGGGGCAGGCTGTTCCAGGTGTCCACCACTCTTTCTGTGAAGAAAAACTTCCTGATGTTGGTAGAGAACCTCCGTCCTTGCAGCATGAGGTCATGTCCCCTGATCCTGGAGCCCTTCTTGAAGTGAAAAAGTTCCTGTGCCTGAACCTTGTTAATGCCTTTTATGTACTTGAATGTTTCAATCATGTCCCCTCTCTCTCTCTTCTCTGCTCCAGGGAGTACATATTCAGTTCCCTAAGTCTTTCCTCATAGGACGTACACAGCAGACCCTGAATCATTTTTGTCACCTTTCTCTGTACTGTTTCCACCTGGTCAATGTTCTTTCTGAGTTGAGGCCTCCAGAATTGGACTCCGTATTCCAGGTGAGGCCTGACAAGTGATCGATACAGTGTTAGTACCACCTCTCTCCTCCTGCTCGTGATTTCCCTCCCAATGCAGTCCACCATTCTGTTGGCCTTCAATGTTGCCTTCTCACACTGCTTACTAACCTTTAAATCATCTGAGATTATGATTCTCAGATCTTGTTCCTGGTTTGAGGCCACCCGTCTTTTACCTCCTAGGTAATACTCCTTTCTTGGATTTTTCTTTCCTATGTGCATGACCTTGCACTTTTTGGCATTAGATCTCAGCTGCCACACTCCAGACCATTCTTCTAGTTTCTTGAGGTCAGCTCCCATCTTGCTCTCTCCTTCTGAGGTGTTCACCCTGTTACATATCTTGGTGTCATCTGTGAACAGACACACCTTCCTTTCCAGTCCATCAGCAGATTGGATGGGTCCTGCGCTCTCACAGGCAAATAAGAATAGCATTATTCTATCTCAAAAAGTAAGGAAATTCGTTGCAAAAAACTTTGTTAATGCACTAATTAGGGTTAAAGTGTCAAAAGTAAGGAACTGTGGCATTAGAGTTTCCAACCCTAACACCCAGCCCCTACACTGCAGGCAGCAACAGGCATGGGGTGTGCGGTACTGTCAACTTAACGCCCACCCACCTCATATACTGTATCCATCTTGGCGTTTACTACACATGGAATGGGGGTGAGCATTAAGGTTGACAACCCTACACACCTCACACCTGTTGTTGCCAGCAGGGTGGGGTTGGGGTGTTAGGATTGTAAACCCTAATGCCACATTTCCTTGCTTTTGCCACTTTAACCCTAACTAGTACATTAACAAAGTTTTTTGCAAGGAATTTATGTCTGTCTGTCTATCTATCTAATCAGTGTCAGTGGCTCAGTAGGTAGCAAACTCGCCTCTGAGGCTGGGAGATCAGAGGGCGGTGGGTTCAGTTCCCACATCTGGCACTTGAGTTAATATCCCAGTACTGACACTGTAGTGCAGCATGAGAGGGGTGCTGCACTTCTGAGGTGTCATCTTTTGGATGAGACGTTAAACCGAGGTCCCATCTGCCTGGATTGGTGGTAGTTCAGGTGTATATTAAAGATCCCATGGCACTTATCAAAAAGAGTAGGGGAATTTCCCCGGTGTCCTGGCCAAATTTCCCTCATTAACTAAAAATACCACCAACAGCTTAATCTGATTCAGGGTCAGCTGGCATTCATCTATATCCCCTTCCCCCCGGTCATGCCTGAAAATAGGCAGGATTTGTCTAGTGCACTTACCCGGTCAACAAAAACTAAATAAATAAAATAAATAAATCTATCTATCTATCTATCTATCTATCTATCTAGCTAGCTAGCTAGCTATCTATCTATCTATCTATCTATCTATCTATCTATCTATCTATCTATCTATCTATCTATCTGTCTATCTATCTATCCATACATACTGCTGAGCATGGCATACTGATATACCTTTGGCAATAATCTTGTTCCCTTGACTAGCAATTACACTTCTAACTGTGCTACTAAAAGGAGATGGCATGTTTGCACAACATTAAAAATATTTCCACTCCGTTAGCAGAGAAGGTCAAGTTCAGGCTTTGTTGCTGTCTGTAGTAATTCCATTTATTACCTGTGAAGTTGTCTGAATAGATGAGTTAATGCAAGTTTCTTATGATGATGTTGCCCTTTCCCTCCCCTTCCAAATATGCCGATCAATGCTAAGCTGCCAGACGTTTATTGCAAGCTCTCAAGGACATTTGCTTGACCGTTGTTCTTTGCCTCCAGCATCCGCCAAGTTTCAAATTACTGCTAAACAGGGAGACTTAAGGTTTTTCAAGCTGATTGCTTCCATAATGTTATTGTCACTTGGGGAAATAAGGAGAACAAAAAGGGTCAATGAAAGAATGCAGTTCCGGGCCCCTTTATGCGAGAGCATGTGAAGGTCCCTCATTGTATCTGCAGCAACGTGTCAGTGAGGAAAAGAAAAGAAAAATCCTTTAGAGAGTAGCAAAATGCAAACAAAATGGAGTAGTTCACAGTTAGGGGTAGGCAGTGCTTTCTGGTTCTGTCTGAACATTGAAGGATTTTTTAATTTCAAACTCATTTTTAAACCTAGGATTTTATAGGTATTTGCATATTATTCAAATGCTAATTACATACGAATGAGGAATTCACATTTCAGACCGCTGGGGCCAGTTCTAAATGGGAGAAGGGGCACATTGCAACATTTCCAGTTCATATCTACTCACTCCATTTTCTCTTTCTTTACATCTTTTATTTGATAGATGGTCCCTTGTTGTAAAATGCTGCCTGGTCTCCTTCAGAAAATAGCTCAGAGTGCACCTGCTGGAAAACAGCCTCTGCACGTGCCAGGGATAATTCGGCAATAGATCCCTAGTAGCCTACCTCACCTGAAATATAAAGAGCCCCAGCTAAAAATGCGCAACTACATAAGCTGAATAGTGTAAAAATGGTCAGCATGGTTTGATGTCTGTTACCTATAACCAAAGTAACTTGTATTAACACTTTGACATTGTTGGAAGCCACTTCCTGTCTAGTCGTATGTGATTATAAAATGTCTAGGTATGTTCCTCTAAAATGTGAGTCACTTTCAGTTGCCATGATTGTTCCTAAAATTGTCTAGTCTCACCGAAATGTTCTATATCCAACATGTTTCTATGTAATTAATTCTGGGACACCCCTGAAAAAGGGACCTCTTGGGCCCAGTGGGCCTACCCGGTTAACAAAATGAAATACAGTACAACCTCAATTATCCAAATACTCTAGGAGACATCAGATTTGTTCAGATAATCAAGAGTTTGGATAATCGGGGGTCCATAACATTAGGAAAATGAGAGTTGGGGGACAATGTCAGAGTTCAGATAATAAGGAGATGTAGATAATCGGGGTTCGGATAATCGAGGTTGCACTGTAAATACATAAATAAGGAAATAAATAAAATTGCACTAGAGGTATTTTCTAGAGTGTTGCAAAGAAACACATGGAGGTGCACTGGGATCTGCCAGAAAATGACAGAATGTTTGATGATGGAAGGGTTGTAGCCCACCTTCTAATGGCTTAATGTATTCAAGCAGGGCTCCATTATGGAGAAGCTGACGTACGGAAGTAAAGACTACATTGAGGGATGTGATAAGGTTTGGCTCTGTCAGGAACAGTATTTACAGGGCTTTTGTCTGCCCTAAACCTCTGTACCAGACAGAGACATTGCTAGACTACTCAAAGATGTGAGGCTTGATTCTAGTTTGTTCAAGGCATGTGTATGCAAACATTTGATGTACAAGCTTCTGTGGCCTAGGTCCAACAAAACCTTGGACATTGGTCAGTCCCACTCTTTAGTGGCACAAGTATTGGCCCATTTGTAGGGAAAGATGGGGAAATGGTGGAAGCGGTGCAGAGGAAGATAACTGGTATGCGTCAGGGCCAACAAGATAGGACTTACATGGAGACGTTATTAAATCTCAGCATGTACTCAATGGAGGCAGGAAGGGTGGGGACTGGGGAACATGACAGATGTGTACAACTACCTCCATGGCATTAACAGATTAGATGATAGAGAGTTGTTAGTGCCGAGTGGGTACACCAGCACCTAGGGAAGCTCAATGAAACTGGTGAGGAGGGGATTTAGGGTGGATGTCAGAAAACATTTCATTTAAAGGGTGATAATGGGGTGGAATAGGCTGCCAAGGAAGATAGTCTGTACGAAAATTGGTGGGGGAGTCAAACAAGGGTGGGTAGGCAGTGGGGCTGGTAGAGACAGAAGGAAATGAAGAGATAGAAGAGGAAATGATGGGCCACTAGAGCCCTCACAAAAAACATTAGCTAGGAAGGGCTGAGCAGCCTGGAGGGATCACAGGCCCTTTTACTGCTGACAATGTCTATGTCTCAGTCCATACCTGTACTTAAATATTTCTTTTTTTTTTTGTTCAGTATTTTACTCTCTGCCGACCAACCCCCTTCCACTGCCCCCCTCCATTGCCGCCATCGGGCTACTTCACTGGCCATAGCTTCTGCCAATTGAGGTGCCAGCCATCCCAGTGCAGCAAGGGGACCATCTTCATCCTACCTGTCAGCACTTTTCTCCTCCATGTTTCCCCACCGCAAGTGCGGAGCTAAGGTGTGCAATGATGCCAATGGCCGAGCTGCACGTGCTTCTGCACACAGCATGCCGGGCGTTTAGCTCAGCTGCCCCCCCCATGTGTGAGTTCATTGCACCGGCCCCCAGCCACTGCTCGGGGTCAGTCAAGCAGCTAACTCCATACCACCCCTCCCCGGGAGAGGAGAGCTGTGCTCCAGATGCTTGATCCTCTCCCACTCCAGCTGACCCCTGACGACCCACTCACACCGCGAACACAGGTCGCCGGTGTGGCAGGAGGTAAGGCAATGCTGCCTCAACCCTCCCCACCACTGGACCAGCCTTGTACTTAGATATTTCAATATCTGCCTGTGTAAATTGGACAGTCCAGTTCTTCATTAAAGTGTTTTTCTAAGCTATGATTGCGGGACTCCTAAACTATGTGACATAGATAATATATCTAAACTGTCACTAGCACTAATGTGGGATCCCTCCCATAAGGCCAATGTTGTGCCAAAAAAATAACTTTTTATCTGCTGAGTGGCATCTTGGTGGCTGCCTTGTGAATGCAGTTCCAGTATGCCACTGGTGATGTCAGTGCAAAAGCACTGACCAGAGCAGAGCAGAGACTGCAGCAGCACTATTGCTACTGGTTACTCCAGTTACTCTGTGGTCCCTTGCTCCAGCTGGTGCTGAGCTGCTGGGTCCCTCATAGTTGTGGTATTGAGGCTTGGGTTTAGAATTCCCCACCTTCTGCCGCTGGGATGGTCACGAGCTAAAACAAACTCTTCTGTGATTCTCACAGCTCATAGCTCTTTCTGTGATAATGTGCAGGAGAGGAGAATGTGTTGCACTTTGGGTTGGCGGCTCCGCTGCCGCTTCTACATTGACACAGTAAACTTCGACAAAAAAAAGCAACAACGCTGTCAAAACAAAACAAAAAACAATTTGGGTGTGAGGGACATAATCACTCCCTGAGGGACCTCTGTGTCTTCCAGGTAGTAGATCATAGCAAATGCCTTTACCTCTCAATGACTTCTTCACCTTTTTTGTGTCTAATCATACTGTTTATTATGCGATAGTAACTGTATTCATCTTTTGTTCTGTAAAAAACAGAAGATTTCAATACAGACTTAAAGGGAATAGTCAGCACTAGCAACCCCATACTCAAGTAAGGGTCTGATTTCAGTTTGCACTGTAGACAAAAACATTTTTTTACGTACTATTTACAACAGCATAGTAGATTGTATCAGACTAATTCTGCTTAATTCCATGCTGACATTTCCTGTAATTTCAAGTCCCAGAATTCCCTGCAGCTGACATCAGAGCAGGGCGGCATCAGTGTGAGATTCAACAGCCTGCAGTGCATAAGAGTTTTTATAAGCTCTTATGTTTTGTTTGCTAGTTCTGGTGTCCTCCCTGGGCTACGTACAGTCCCAGAGGACTGTTCAGAGCCCTGAGAAAAGAGCGGTACTGGCAAACATCTGATCAGGGCTTATAAACGCACTTACATTCTGGGGTGCATTCGTAAGTAATACTGTTCTAATATCTTTCCAAACCCTGACTTCTCTCCACAAACTCCAAAATCTCAGACAATGTTGTTCCTCCATAACATTACAGAAAATGCTCAGGTGAGAGAGAGACTGCGAAAGAGAGAGAGAGAGAGAGAGAGAGATTCTGTCATGTCGAGGTTTAAACTCAGTGGTAACCATCCTTAGTCTGCCTGGAAACAAAGACCTCCTTCACCTAACTAGAATCTGCCTAATATCTAAAAAAGAAACTTCAGTGGAGGAAAGTGACCTGACCATCCGTTGATGGAGCTCCCAAACCTATTCCTTATCATAATTATAACGTATTGATAAGTTTTGGAAGTGGGACGGATAAAGAAGAGATAGTTCAGCCATGCATGCTGATGCTAGGGCTGCATATGCTGAATGTGGAATTCTGCCATCTAAACTGGCAGTTCTGCTTCTGAAATTCTTTTCCAAATTTTGTTTCAAACTCAGCAGAGTTCTGAAAAGCATTTCTGTGTAAACAGCCCTAATAACACCCGCTGCTGAGGAACATAGACTGATTGTCATAATTTGTCCTTACTTATTCAATGACATCGTTATAGATTTCATTGAACAAACTCGGAAGAACTACAGCCCCATTCCACATTCCTCAAACTCATCATCATCTTTGTAATATATGGATGATCACTGTTTCCTATATAGGAATAGTGCCATCCCAGTTCTGTGATACCATCATTATGATGTCACTTTATTGTAATGCTGTTGTTGTGACATCACTTTTCTCATATCATTGTTGTGATGTCACAACAATGGTATTATAAGATTGAGCGTTTCCAAAAATCTTTTTGCTAGCATAAGACATCTTTTACTGTAACTGTAAGGTACAGTAAAAGCCAACCAGTGCAACTCAGAGTTTGAAAATGGCACTTTTGAACACAGAACTGCAATGGGTGACCCCTCCCCAGCAACAGCCACTTCCTGCTTCCTCCACAGATGCAGTTACAGTAGTGCCACCCATAAATCCCAAACCATACCAAGTCAACCAACCACACATTTTCTCCTCAACTGCCAATTCCATAGAACCAAATTAGAACAAATAACACATAGGAACCTATGTTTACTCAACAAAAATAAACATAGAAGCCAAGAATGTGTTGACAGAAAAGGACTGATTGGTCCACCCTGTCTGCCCAGATATTACCCGCCTAATCTGGTTCTCCAGCCCCTAACTGGTTTTCGGTGACCCTCACTACTCGCAATCTGTTTACTAATATACCCCATGTCTATTCCAAGCCTGTTTGAAGCCCTCCACTGTTTTCAGCTCCACTGCTTCTGCTGGCAATCTGTTCCAGGTGTCTACCATCCTTTCAGCCAAGTAATACTGCCTCATGTCCCTCCTAAACTCCCTTCCCCACACTTTAATGCAGGCCCCCTGGTCCTAGTGCTCTTTTTCATTTGAAAGAAACTTCTCCTCCTGCACCCTGGTCACCCCTGTGAGGTACTTGCAGATCCCTATCATGTTCCTTCTTGCTCTCCTCTCTTCCAGGGTATACGTGTTGAGATCCCTCACTCTCTTCTTGTAGGGCTTCTCGCGTAAGCCTGGCTCCATTTTAGTTGCCATCCTCTGCTTCCACCCTTGGCGATATCCTGATGCTACAGCAATGTCATCTCAATGTTCTGGTGACAGAAAACTCTCAGGCTTTACTCTTATGGTTCACATGTTGCCAGAACCTCTTGATGTTACTATAGCCTCATAATATGTTGTTGCCTGCCTGTGTTTGCTCGAGGCCAGGCGGGATTGGAGGGACATGACTGAAACATATACATTTTCACAGGAGTATAAACAAGGAAAACAGTGAAGACTTATTTGTAAGAAATAGGGATGCAGTCACTAGGAGGCATGACTGGAGATTCATGGGGGACAAATTCAGGAGAAACCTGAGGAAGCTGTACTTCACCAAGAGGGTGGTTGAACCGTGGAACAGACTGAAAGCAGAAGTAGTGGGAGCAGCTACCCTTAATGGGTTTAAACATGATCAGACTAGGTTGGCCCTGTGGCGCTGAGGGTTGAGGTGCTGGATGCCACACCTCACGCTATGCTGACAACCTGAGTTCAGGAGCGAGCTTGGGATGCTTGGGGTTGGCTGGGGGGGGGCTAGGAGATCATTGTAGAGGCTGCTGGGCTGCTCTCATGTCCCAGAATGAGGAGGTATGGTTCCTCACTCTCAGTTGACACTCAGTGGAGGTGAGGCATCATAACAGGGTAGAGGACTGATGTAATGTAGGGGAGGGTGGAAAGAGCGCTTCGTTTCCAGAAGCCTGCACACACCTCCTTGTGCGCACATGCACCGTGTTTCAACATTACTTTGGGGGGATGGGGAGAAAGACCATGTGTCCCCATGGTCATATGTGACAGCCCCCACTGGTCTTGGGCTCTGTTCCTTGTGGATCCCCACCAGTGCAATGGTGGGGGGGAGAGGCAGATGGGATCAGTGATGGTAGGGGGCCTGATGGCAGGTGTAGGTGGCTATGAGGAGCAAACAGTTATATAGACTAAAAAAAACATGATCAGGACAGGGCATGGAGACTTGCAATCCCCAAGGGGACAGCAAGGGTTTGAGGGGTGCAGTGGGGGGGTACAGACTACCAGGGCAGTAGTTTGGGGGATGATGCAGTTTAATAAGAGCAGACTCAATGCACCTTTCATTTCTTTCTGCCATCAAATTCTGTTTCTCTATTTTTCTATTGTAAAATCAGGGAATTTTATTGAAAAGAAAATCTGAGCAGTTTCTCTGCCAAAATCAAGAAAAATCAACCTCAGAAACCCAAAGAAGAAACCCTCTGTACAAACAATTTATGTATAAACTAATACAGACTTGATCCAAAAACCATCATACAAATCACAACCATGCTACCCCTTTCCACAAACCTATGAACTCTAGTGCCCCATATATCTGTTATTCTTTTCAAAAAATGTCATTCAACGAAGCTTTATACATTGTGGTCCCTGAAACATAGAAACATAACATTTGTTGTCAGAAAAGGACTGCTTGTTCCACGCAGTCTGCCTAGATGTTCCCTGCCTATTCTGTCTCCGCAGACCCTAACTGGTCTCTGGCAACCCCTTCCCACTTATTTACCAGTATTTCCTTATGCCTATCCCATGCATGTTTGAACCCACCTACTGTTTTCACCGCCACTATCTCTGGTGGCAGGCTGTTCCAGGCATCCACCACTCTTTCAGTAATGTATTATTTCCTCATGTTCCTGGTAAATGTCCCCCCTTCTAGCTTTGTTGCATGCCCTCTTGATCTGTTGCACTTTCTCATTTGAAACAGCCCCCCACTGGTACCCCATTCACCATTGTGAGGTACTTGTATGTCTCTATCTTGTCCTCCTCTCTCTCTTCTCTTCTTCAGGGTGTAGATGCCAAGATCTCTCAGTCTCTCCTCATAAGATTTCTCACGCAACCCTTGCACCATTTTTGTTGCCTTCTTCTGCACTGTCTCTACTCTGTCTACGTCTTTTCTGAGATGACGCTCCCAGAACTGGAGATGATATTCCATGAGTGGTCTCACCAATGATCTACACACTGGTAATACCACCTCCCTCCTCGTACTCATTATACCTCTTCCTATGCACCCCAGTATCCCACTGATCCCTGCCCACTGCTTTCTCACAATGCCCTGTCACTGTGACTTTGAGGTCATGAGAAATTATAACCCTGAGGACCCTTTCCTGCTTAGTGATTAACAGTACCACCCCTTCCTCCCCATTTTATACTCAGCTCCTGGGTTTCAATGCCCCAGGTGCATGATTTTGCACTTATTGGCCTCGAACCCCAGATGCCATGCCTTCAACCACTCCTCATGTTTTCTAAGGTTTGTACACCTTAGAAATCCTTAGAAATAGAAGGTACGAAGACCGATGTTGCTGTACCACATAGAAACATAGAAACATAGATTTTGACGGCAGATAAGGACCGCTTGGCCCACACAGTCTGCCCATTTCCATACCTATTGGATAAGCTGCAGATCCTAGTTAATCAGCAGCCTACTTCTTCCTACCCCCACCCCCTAGAATTGCCTTATGACTGTCCCATGCATGCTTGAATTCCACCACTGTTTTTGACTCCACAACCTCCTCCGGAAGGCCATTCCATGCATCCACAACCCTCTCTGTGAAAAAATACTTCCTTAAATTACCTCTGAGCTGCCCCCCTTCTATCTTCAAATTGTGCCCCCTTGTTCTTGCATACCTCTTTTTTTGAAAGATGCTACCCTCTTGAACTTTGTTGATTCCCTTGAGATACTTGAAAGTTTCTATCATGTCCCCCGTCTCTCTCCTTTCCTCGAGGCTGTACATATTCAGCTCCTTAAGTCTCTCTTCATATGTCTTCCGGTGCAGGCCCTGCACCATTTTAGTTGCCCTCCTCTGGACAGCCTCCATCCTGTCTACATCCTTGCGGAGACTGGGTCTGTAGAACTGCACGCAGTACTCCAGATGGGGTCTCACCAACTGTCTGTACAGAGGGATAATAACTTCCTGTTTTCTGCTGGCGATGCCTCTCCCTATGCATCCCAGTATCCCCCCAGCCCTCCTTGCTGCACTCTCACATTGTTTGCCCGCCTTTAGGTCATCTGATATGACTACCCCCAGGTCCCTTTCCATTTTTGTTGTTGTTAGTATCTCACCCCCCATTGTGTACTCTTCCCCTGGGTTTTTGTTTCCCAGGTGCATTACCTTGCACTTCTTAGCATTGAATCTAAGCTGCCATACATTTGACCATTCCTCTAACCTTGCCAAGTCCCTTCTCATCCTTTCCACCCACCTTGTGCATCAACTCTGTTGCAGATCTTTGTATACTGCAAAGAGACACACTTTTCCTTCAGTCCTCTGCAATATACAACATAAAGACATTGAGGACCTGTCCTAATACTGAACCCTGTGGTACCCACTAGAACCCCCTTTCTTCAGAGTGGACTCCATTTACTATTACTCTCTGTGTCCTATTCTCCAGCCAATTCTTTACCCAGGCTGTCATCTTGGGACCCACTCCCAGGCTGGCTAACTTGTATATTAATCTTTGTGTGGGACTGTGTCAAATGCCTTGCTAAAGTCTAGGTAGGCCATGTCACAGCCCCTCCTGATCTACTACTTTGGTCCCCAGTCAAAGAAATCTATCAGATTTGTCTGGCATGACCTTCCTGTGAATCCATGCTGCCTTGGGTCCTGTGCCCCTCTGGCCTCTAGATACTCAACAATTCTTTCCTTCAAGTGATTCCATCATTTTCCCTACCACTGAGGTTAAACTAACAGGTCTGTAGTTTTCTGCTTCTGCCTTGCTCCCACTTTTGTGAAGGAAATCACATCTGCCCTTCTCCAGTCCTCGGTACCACCCCATCCTCCCATGATTTGTTAAAGAGGGTAGTCAGTGGTGTCACTAGTTCTACCCTTAGTTCTTTTAGAATTCTGGGATGAATCCCATCAGGCCCCATTGCTTTGTCCACCTTCAGTTTTAAGAGTTCTTTCAGAACCCTTTCTTCTGTAAATGGGCTGGTATCAACTTCTGTATCCAGAGTGTTTCTACTGTTTGTTTTAGGTACCTCCCCACTTCCTTTGTAAATACTGAGCAAAATATTTGTTTAGTATCTCTGTCTTTCACAGTCACCCTCTGCCCACCCTCCCTCCTCTTTATTAAGCCTCACTAGCCCTCCCTTGGTCTTCCTTCGCTCCTGATGTACCTATAAAGGTTTTTCCCCTTCTTAACAGAGTTGGCTATCTTTCCTCGGTTTGGGCCTTTGCTGTTCTGACTGCCTTCCCAGCTTCCTTTTGCTTTAACTGATACAGTTCCTGTCCTGCTCCTTCTATGATTCCTTGTACTTCCTGAAGGCTTTCTTTTCTCTTGAACCTTCACTGCCACTTCCTTTGAGAACCACAGTGGTTTCTTAATCGTTTCGTTTTGTTGCTTCACACAAAGGCTTGTTACCTCTGTGATGGCAGTTTTATTATTCCCCATTGTTCTTCCACCCCTCCTTCCTGCCCATTTGCTAGTGCATTCCTTAGGCACTCACCCATTTGGCAAAGTCAGCCCTCCCAAAGTCCAGTACTTTTGCCTTTGTATGGCTTGACTCTGTGGCTGTGTTTATTGTGAACCATACTGTTCGATGGTCGCTAGTTCCCAGATGGCTACCCACTTCTACATCTGTGATCCTCTCTTCATCTCCATTTGAGAGAACCAAGTCTAAGATTGCTCCCTCTTGAGTGGGCTCCAATACTAGTTGTCTAAGGCATGCCCCTTGTAGGGCATCTAGAATAACCCCACTCTTTGAAGTGGCTGCTGCAACTGCATCCCAGTTAACATCTGGCATATTCAGATCATCCATCAGCAATATCTCCCCTTTTTCTGCCATTCTAAGTATTCTTTCTATCATTTCCTTGTCCATTTCCTCCCCCTGAGAAGGGGGTCTGTATACAACCCCTGTGCGGATTGTGGTGCCATTGCTGGTCTCCAAATTTACCCACAGTGCTTCTTCTCCTCCCTGTTTTCCCTTTTGTTCTGTTGCCTTGATTCCTTCCCTTATGTAAAGAGCTACTCCTCCTCCTCTTTTACCCTCCTGTCCCTCCTGTAGATAGTGTATCCTGGTATGTTTATGTCCCAGTCATGGTTTTGTGTGTACCATGTTTCTGTGACTGCCACGATATCCAGATGTTCCTCCTCCATCAAGGCCACTAATTCAGGAAGCTTGTTACTCAGACTACGGGCATTGGTACTCACTGCTCTCCATTTTTTGATGGCTTTACCTTCTTTTGCAGCATCCCCACTGACCTGTCTACCTCGGTCTTTTTCTCATTTAGTACCCTGTTTTTGTAGGAGGCTGGGATTTTCCTGCTGTTTATCAGTGCCTCCCCTTGACTAGTTTAAAGCTTGCAATGAAGCATTTAAACCGATTGCTCAAAAGACTTGTTCCTTCCTGGACAGATGCAGACCATCCTGCCAGTATAGGCTGGTGTCCTCAGGTGGAACCCCAGTCCCCAATGAAGCCAAACCCTGTGCCCACACCATTTTTCAACCATTCATTAAACTGCATGGTGCAAAGTACCCTCGCCTCACTCATGCCATTGACAGGCAGCACCTCAGAGAAGGAGATTGTGTGTGCTACTTGTCTTGGGCCCCTCCCCAATTCTACAAAGTCCTTCTGCACTGCTCTAATCTCATAATTAGCCAAGTCATTTGTCCCTAGGTGGACAATGACGTCCAGCTCAGATTCCTGTGCAGCTGTTCTCGTGATCCTGAGGATGCGCTTCCTGTCTCTCCAAGCCATGGCACCAGGCAGGCACCTTACTTCAGTTTTCCATGCTCCCCCAAGTTCTATCCCCCTAATAATTGAGTCCCCCACCAGGAGCTGCTTCCTTTCCTTGTGGTGTCCTCTGTCTCCTTCCTGTGGGCCTCCCTTGTGACAGTTGTCCTCAGCCTCCTTAATTTCCTCTGCAGGTGCATCCATAAGGGAGCCATGCTCCCCCAGAATGGTGTATGGATTGTGGTGTGGAACAACTGACTGGGTGTGCCTCTATTCCACCATTCTCACCCTCCCTGAGCCCACTGTGGTCCAACTGCTGTGCTTTCTTCGCAACCTCTGAGGTAGTGGTGGTGGCTCTGGTGCTCCCTGGATGGGGGAGGTTCCTTCCTACCGTCCAGTGTGGCCTGGGGAAGGTCCCTTACTACTGTCCAGTGTGGCCTGAAGACGGGCAACTTCCTCCCTCAGGGCAGAGAGTTGTCTGCAAATAGGGCAGCATCTCAGCCTCCAGAAAGACTCCCGGAAGACTGCTGCCCCACAGCCATTACATTGCATTACTCCCCACATTTTTTTTTTGTGTGTGTGTGTGTGTGATTGGTTTGTAATATAGAAATATATATATTTATATTATACAATGTGTATGCTTATATTGTCAGTGCAGTGTGCTAGAGAGGATATGACATGATATGCACCTTGCACTCTTGAGGAAATGATGTCAGAACCCCAGGTATAAAGGAACTATTTCCAGGGGTGGGTGGGGTGAGGGGTGGGAAGGGGTTGGGCCTAAACTGTGCCCTCACAAAACAATCAGCTAAAAGCTCTGACCCACTGCTGCAATGAGCGCCTTCCTGTCAGCAAGATGCCCTACACAACAATTTGACAGAGAAAATACCCTGCTAATCAAACAGAGAAAAATCCACCACCAGTCGACATCTGGCCCACTACAGGCAAAGAAAATTGTTAATGTGCTTTTGTTTATATTTTCATAAGCATTATGGGACGTAATCTAGAACTAAGCACTCAAAGGTAAGTCTTTCCAGCCATGGAAGTTTCCATCTAAGGGCAAAAAAAAAAAATCACCAAAATCCCGTAACAGAACATCTCTAAAAGTAAATGTTCACCCATTTCTATTTATGTCAGATAGTCCAGATGCAGGCAGATGTTTCTTCTAAAGATTTGTGCTTGTTATTACCACACACTCCTATTCTGCTGTGAAAATACAGCCACAAAATATACCACATTTTACATGGAACTCTGTTATCATCAGTTGATCTACATGTAAAGAGACTTTGGAGAGCATTCAGGTATTTAAAGCGTGGTATCTGAGTACAAGTTTGTGCCATAAGTTGTTTCCTTGTAAGACTTGTCAGATGATGTTTAATAGTTTTTCACCACAGTTTCTGTTGAGATGGAAGTACATATTTTGGAAGTCCCATACTTTGCAAGACCTTCAGAGCATTGTTCTGCCAAACATTCAGATACACAGATACATAGATACAAAGACGCTGTCGGCAGATAAGGGCCAATAGCCCACCCAGTCTGCCCATTTGAGCTTGTAAGTTCCCTTTATGTTTTTCTAGAAGTCTGTTGCCCCTTCCCCTGACCTCCAGAATTCCCTTATGTCTATCCCATGCATTCTTAAATCCTGTGATTCTTTCAGCCTTCGCCACTTCCTTTGGCAGGGTGTTCCATTTGTCCACCACCCTTTCTGTGAAGAAATTCTTCCTCATGTTTCCTCTGAATAACCCTCTCTCCAACTTCATCCCATGCCCTCTAGTTCTGGAACATCTTTTTCACTGGAAAATAGTGTATTCCTGCACCCTGTTCCTCCCTGTAAGGTATGTGTATGTCTTTATCATATCCCCTCTCTCACTCCTCTCCTCCAGGGAGTACATATTCAGGTCCTTCAGCCTGTCCTCATAGGACTTGTGATGCAACCCCTGTATCATCTTTGTTGCCCTCCTCTGAACCTTCTCTACCCTGTCTATGTCCATACATAGGTAAGATCTCCAGAACTGTACACTGTACTCCAGGCGGGGCCTCACTAGTGCCTTGTATAGTGGAATTATGACCTCCCTTTTCCTGCTGGTGATGCCCCTACCTATGCATCCCAGAATCCTATTTGCTTTAGCTGCTGCCTTTTCACACTGTTTTCCTACCTTGAGGTCATCAGAGATAATAACCCCAAGGTCCATTTCCTGCTTGGTGCATGCTGTATCCTCATCCCCAGCTGATATGTTGTTCCAGGGTTTTTGTGCCACATATGCATTATCTTACACTTTTTTGTGTTAAATTTCAACTGCTAAACCCCTGATCATTCTTCAAGCTTCTGAAGGTCCCTTGTCATTCTGTCTACACCCTTTGGCATGTTCACTCTGTTACAGAGCTTCGTGTCATCAGAAAACAGGGAAATTCTGCCTTCTAAGTCCTGCGCAATGTCACTGATGAAGACATTGAATAGGACTGGTCCCAGCACTAATTCCTGTGGTACCCCACTGGTCACTCATCCCTCTCTGGAGTGACAGCCATTTACCACCACCCTCTGTGTCCTGCCGCCCAGCCAGTTACCTACCCACCGTACTACTGTCCTGTTCACTCCCATATTCCCCAGTTTGTTTAATAGCCTTTGATGTGGCACTGGTGTCAAAGGCCTTGCTGAAGTCCAGATAGGCCACATCAACTGCCCTCCTCTGATCCACATCCCTTGTCACCAAATCGAAAAATTCAGTGAGGTTGGTCTGACATGACATCCACCCAGTGAAACCATGCTGCCTTGGGTCCTGTAGTCCATTGGCAACCAGATGTTCTACCAATCTCTTCTTCAGTAGTGCTTCCATGATCTTCCCCACTACCAAGGTCAGGCTGACTGGTCTGTAGTTCCTCGCTTCCTCTTTGTTCCCTCTTTTGTACAAGGGGACTACATCTGCTGTCCTCTAGTCTTTGTGTACCTCCCCTGTTTCCAGTGATCGGCTAAACAGGATTGCCAGAGGTTCAGCCACCACCTCTCTTAGTTTCTTTTGGACCCTGGGGTGCACCCCATCTGGCCCCATTGCTTTATTGACTCTTACTCCTTCCAGTTCCTTTAGGACCCTTTCCTGTGTAAAGGGATTTGTGTCCATTTCTGCTCTGTTTCCACCCCTTGTACTCCCTTCAGACCCATTACCCTCCTCTTCCTCAATAAAGACTGAGCAGAAATATCTGTTCGGTATGTCAGCTTTACTGTTGTCATCCTCCAAGTGGCCCCAGTCCTCCCCCTTCAGCCTCACTATCCCTCCCTTTGCCTTTCTTTTTTCAGTTATGTACCTGTAAAAGGTTTTGTCCTCTCTACCCACTGATCTTGTGATGTGCTCTTCTGTCTGAGCTTTTGCTTCTCCTGGTACTTCTCCCTATCCCCTTCTGCCTGCGTGTTTTTGTATTGCCTGAATGCGATCCTTGTGGCTTTCACTTTCTCCACTGCCTCCTTGAAAACCATAATGGCTTCCTCTTCCTTTTCCCCTTGCTAACCTGCTTAATGAATAATTCTGTTGCTCTTGCAATCCCTGTTTTAAATATTGCCCACTGTTCTTCCACTCTTGATTCCCTCCCCATTCCCATTAGTGCCTCTTTCAAGCATCTACCTATTTTCCCAAAGTCTGCCCTCCTAAAATCCAGCATACGTGTTTTTATATGGCTTGGTTCTTCTCCTTCTGTAATTTCAAACCACATTCCCCAGGTGCTCTCCTACTGTTACCCCTATGACACTGTCCTTGTTTGTGAGCATGAGTTCCAGTATTGCCTTCTGCTGAGTTGGTTTCATGACCAGTTGCTTAAGGAAGCCACCTCAAAGGGATAAAACTGCTCCTGGCTGCAGCTGCTGCTGGGAAGCTCATATCCATGTCTGAAAAATTGAAGTCTCCAACCAGCACCATCTCCCCCTTGTCTGCCACCCTTTGGATGGCTAGCATCAACTCCCTATCTGTTTCTTCCTCCTGGGCTGGTGGTCTGTAGACCACCCATGTGTGAAAGGCTGATCTCATTTTCCTTTCCAGCTTAACCCACAGTATCTCTCCCCATTTTGTTCCACCTAGATCTCTGTGGTCTTTATGCCATCTTTCACATAAAGTGCCACTCCTCCTCCCTTCCTGCCTGCCCTGTCTCTTCTGAATATGTTGTAGCCGATATGGACATCACCTAGTTGTGGTTATCATGACAACAGGTCTCTGTGATGGCCACAATGTCCAGGTCTGACTGCACCATGGCAGCCTCCAGATCCTCCATCTTGTTGCCAAGGCTCCTGGCATTGGCACACTTGGCTTTCTGTGATGCAAACTCCTTGGACTGTTTAGCTGTTTTACTCCAGCCCCTTCCCTGGTTGTCCTTTATCTCTGTTTCTCCCTGCTGTCTGCCCTTCTTTCTGCCTATCACCCCTTGGTGCTTATCTCCATCTTGAGCACACTGCATTGTAGACATATCCCCTGCTGTTCACTGGTTCCACTACTAGCTGTGGGGGTGGGATGGGCAATTAGGTACCCTCCTTGTTGGCCTGCACCACCCCCCTTGGCTAGTTTAAATGCTTGTCCATGTAGCATTTAAACTTATCATTGAGTGCTTGGATTCCCCTCCAGGATGGATGCAGGCCACCAGGCTTGAACAAGCCCCAACCCCTCCAGGTGGGTCCCCAGCCACTAATGAATCCAAACCCTTTCTTGCAGCACCAGTTCTTCAACCATGAGTTAAGGTTCCTGGTGCATGTGCCCCTATGCTCTCCCATGCTTCTCACAGGTAGTACTTCTGAGAAGGTGACAGAAGTAGCTGCTTGCTTGAGACCCCTTCCCAATTTCATAAACTGAACTTCCTTAGGCTCCCTGTTTGCCAAATAATTAGCACCTAAGTGAATAATGACATCCAGCTCACCCTCCCATCTTGTCTTCCCAGTGATCCCCAGGTTCTTCATCCCATCCCTCCACACCATTGCACCTGGTAGGCACCTCACTTCCCTTCCTCCCCTCCTGTGTTCCTATCTGTATCCTGCTTACAATAGAGTCCGCCACCAGTATTCACTTCCTCCTCCTCTGGGGTCCACTGCTCTCCCCACTGAGGTCACCTTTTCCTTCCACTTCTCTGGGTACCTCTGTTTGGTTGTCCCCCTTTGCCAATGCTGTATATGAGTTCTGGAGTGGAATAGGATTTTGGATGTGCCTTTGCCTGACTGCTATAATCTTCCTTGAGCCCACTGTTATCCAAGTGCTCCTCGTTCTTGGCATCCTTTGAGGCTGTGGCATTGGACTGGGTGGTCCCTGGATAGGGGCAAAGGTACTCCTGACCCAGTTTATTTTCACTCTGAGTCTGGCTACCTCATCCCACAGTCCAGAGAGATGCCTGAAGATAGGGAAGCACCTCAGCATCCAGAAGGTCTGCCTGAATACAGCTGCCCCACATCCACTGCATTGCACCACTCCCCACATTATACGGCACTTATACTACTATTCCAGTAGTTGTCTGTTACTGAAGCTCTCCTTGTAGTTCCCTCTTTATTAGTTTACTGTCCTAAAAATCCTGCCACCAATCCTCAGATACTTTTTTTTAAAGAAGGAAAACAACAACAACAAAAAAAGGGAGTCAAAACACTTGTTGTGCCAAGGGTGGGCTTCCTCCCCTTATGCCTCTCCTACTCCACCACTGCTATTCCCTGTAATTGGCTCCTGTCAATCAGATTTAACAGGGCATATAATTAAGAGTGTGGGTCAGGGAGCGAGGGTGGGAAAAATCTGCAGCAAGTAAAGATAGAAAAGAAAAACAGCACCACTTAAAGCACACCAAACTAGGTTTTAGTTTTTCAACAGCCTCAAATAATTCTAAGCAATGACAGCAAAGAAATAACAGTACAACTAAAAGCCCACAAATCTAGGTTTAAAACAAAAACAGCAAGTAAAGACAGCAAAGGAAAACAGCACAACTGAAAGCACACCAAACTAGGTTTCAAATTTTCAACAGCCCCTTTGAATTCTAAGTAAAGACAGCAAGGAAATAACAGTACCAGTAAAAGCCCACACATTTAGGTTTAAAACAAAAACAACAAGTAAAGACGGAAAAGAAAAGCAGCACCACTAAAAGCACACCAAACTAGGTTAGGGCTAAGTAGCTTGATGCTTTATTTACATTCGAGAATGACTAGAAAGGGCAGTGTGTGGGGTGAGGAGGGGCCAATCTACACATAAGTCCTACAGAGGGGTATTCTTATTGTTATCTGTGGTTCAGAGCTCAGTGCCTATGTTGCACAATGTAGCTGGATGATGTACAGTAGGTTGTACTTGGATACAGAGACCAGACCAATAAGTAGAACAATGCTTGCAAGGTACTAATAGTAGTATGAAATGATTGATGCTTAGGTACTTCAGCATAGACATGAGCAGTCAGTGATTATAGGACATGTAAGCTGGATAGTATGCAAGGGCTTAGATGCTTGAACTGATGAGTAGTTTGTTATGACTTGATGTTGTGGTCTTTCTCTGTATCTCACCATAGGAAGGATGCTTAGTCCAGTAGTATGAGACCCCCCAAAAACATAATGATAGCATACGATTGTTCAGTATCCAACCATTAGAGGGAATTGAATAGGATGATGCCCCCCAAAGAATGAATAGCAGTATGATCACCTCCTCCAACTCCGGAGAGTGTGACCAGTAGCAAGCAGGAGAGAAAAAAAACCCTTGGGGGGGAACCTCTGAGGACCCACGGCTACTGACCTGCCCGTCCTTCTGGGCATGCTAAAGGAGAGTAATCCTAAATAAACAAATTAAAATTAATCAGCTAATCTGAATCCAAAGGCATAGAACCTGATCCAGTGAAATGAAAAACTGAAGAAAGCAGTGACTGGAAAGTGTCTGACAAATATAGCAACATCCTGTAAGTGACTCCGAGTCTGAGAATCCATGACCAGGGCAAAAAGATAGAATTGAAATCCATGGTCAGTAAAAGTCGAAGCATTGAAGTAGCATTGACAAAGTGCTCCAGCAGGTGAGGAAGTCTTCTTCGAGGAGAACCAGTAACCAAAGGTGAAGTGTCCATGTCTTGAGGTGGAGGACTATAGTCCATGTTCCGCATGGCAAGCTGTATAAATGAAGGCTTTGGTGAGGAAATACAGGAGCTAGCGCATGCTGCATGACCTGGAGAGGGCAGAGCAGTAGGAATCTCTGATCCAGAGTGGGAAGCAGGTTAGCGAAGTAGGTACAAAGCACAGTGTGAAGAGGTAGAGGCACCTCCAGATTCCAAAGGGTGAAGTAGGTAGTAGAATAGGCAAGTCTGACTGGATGTACTTTCCCCCTAGGCTTTGCAAGGGCGAAGTAGGTAATATGAGCAAATAGCGTTAATAAGTGTACATGTACGTAGGTCAGTAGTAGTAGTAGCAATGAAGTTTGTATGATGCAGGTGCAGTAGCAGAGGAGTAGTATGGTACAGATATGCATGGCAAACAGCGAGGAGCAGGAGGAATGGTAATAGCACAGGAATCGAAGAACTTCAACTGATGATCCAAATAGTTGTGTATAAATAAAGATAACCATGGTTCAAAAGCCAGAATGGTACAGTAACTAGAACTGACTTGGCAAGAATAGGCGGACAAGTCCAGAACAGTTGAGCTTATGAACCATAATGGTGACTGAAGATGCTGAGTCAAATGAAGTAGCGTTGTCACAAGGTCCAAGAAGCCTTAGGGCACAAATCACAAGACATAAAGTCTTCTGGATAATCTCAACAAAATCCCGGAAGAAGTGTAGCAGTAGTAATTCATATGACTGAAGCAGCAAGGCAGAAGCATCCGAAGAATAGAAGATGAATGGTTAAACAATCCAGATGTGAGTCCATGGTAAAAGGAGCTCCTAAAGCTGGCAGACATGGTGACAGGCAGGCGTATGGTAGGATATGCGAACCTCCAGGCCCTAAACTGGGCGAGGCAGGCATAGAGTAGAAGTAGGTAAACCCCCAGGCTCGATGGGCAAGGCAGGTCATAGAAGCAGGCGAATATGATGTAGTAATAAGTTCAAGGGACCTCCGGGCCCGAAGGGGTGCAAGCCTTTTGAAGTGCGATGCAGTGAACCTCTGGCCCATGGGTGAGGCAGGTTGTAGAGCAGTGAATGGAAAGTAGCAGCTAAGTCTCACAAAGGCAATCATGGCAGCTGGACCATATGTAGGACAGCCAGCAAGTTCAGCACAGAGTGGCAGCTAAACCCCATGAAGGCTGGCGTGTGCAGCTAGACCACATGTAAGTCAGCCAGTAACTTGAGTAGAGAATGACAGCTAAACCCCACAAAGGCTAGCATGTGCAGCTGGACACATGTAGGTCAACTGGTAAGGTAAATAGAGTGTGGCAGCTAGCCCTGTAAGATAGCATGCATGGCTGGACCACACGTAAGTCAGCTGGAAAGTGAGGTAGGAGCAATACATGCATACGCAGAGGAGCAACATGGTAAGCATCCAGGGATAATGAGGTAAAATCCTAAGTCTTACTCTAATAGACATTCTACATGGGGCACTGATTAATATCTCAGACAGATGGAGGGTAGAACAAGCAAGGTGAGCTGCAACATTCAGAACTTGATAGCAAACTGAAGGTGATAGATCCTGGAGTATATCCAATCTTGACGGATGACTTTGGGTGAAGTCTACAGGGAGAATCCAAAGCAGGCTGAAGCAAGATGGATGCATGGCTGAAGTACATGGCAGGAATGCTGGGGCTGAAGACGAGGCAGCAGCTAGGACCATACGTGGGCTGGCATGAGCGGCTGGACCACACATAGGTCAGCCGAGGATGGAGTAGAGGCGGCAGCTAGACCCCACGAAGGCTAGCAGGACCACAAATCCACACACTGGGCAGGAAGACAAGAAGCTAGCCAGGCTAGGAATGATTAGTCAGGTTCAATAGAGTAAACAGAAAGTCAAGCATAAATAACACTGGTGCTACAATTACCCAGTGTGTAATATGTGGTATAGAAACATCGTTTAATAAAGCAGTCTTCCGGTTGCAATAATCCTCAAAGATATGCTAGTATGGTTTTCTGTTATGGCATTGGAAAAATGGATTATAGTGTATGTACAGTACATCTGCATCATAATTCCAGATATGAGGGTAGCAGGAGAAACCAGATTCCAACTAGAGGCATCCCAAGATCCAGGATAGAGCTGGAGGTACAAGCACTGCCAAAGTCAAAAACTACCTTAGTGGGAAATAATGAGGCATGTCCCCCACCTCTTGTGTAGAGAAGCATGCAGCTGAATGTTCTATGCAGCTAGAATATGCTATCAGATGGGAGGTTGCAGGTATTAGTGTGGAGTAGGCAGGGTGCTTTAGTGAAGTACTGCAGGTAAAGGCAAGCAGTCTCATTTCAAAGCGTGCAGAAGTCACGGTGCATGGTAGCTCTGGGCAGAAAGGGCATGGAAGGCAGCCGCCAGATGGAGCACAGGAGAGGATGCACAACTAGGAGAGTGTTCTGCAGCAGATGTGATGGCACCTAAGGGAGGCAGCATGCCAATAATGGCAGCAGCGGGGATGCGTGTACCCCGTGGGTGGTGGGACTGGACAGGAAGCTTAAGCCTCTGTCAGTATAAAGAGAAACGAAAGCGGCGATGGACTGGGCATGGAGCCGGGCTGCTCTGGAGAGGAGAGGAGAGAAAATGAAAGCAAGAGCCAGGTAAGCAAGCATAGGTAGGAGCAGTGTGCAAAAACAGGGAAAGAGCATGTAGGAACAAACATGAAACCCCCCAAAAAGAAGAAAAAAAAATAAAAAACACACAGACAGAAGAGGAACAAGAACAGAGGGAAAGGGACTAGGAAATGCACAAAACGGAGCCAGGCAGGACAAAATGGGGGGGAGCAGCCACGGACCAGCAACAGCATGACAGAGAGTGTGACTCACTCTAAGCAGAGCGGTAGTCTGCTGCTGGTTGAAATAGGATGTGGGAGAGGAGCTCATCCCCGACATAACCACGGGCATGCGCCCTTCATTTCTTCATTCAGTTTCTGCTATATCTACTCTTTCCTACTTTTTTCCTTATTTTCTGTCTCCTAAAAACTGGAGCTCACCAGCTTGTTAGAATAAATATTGAGTTGACTTCTAGGATTCCACAGGCATATTATAGGAAGGTTTCTATTATTTTAAAGAAAATAACCGTTATTACTGTCTACTTAGCTAACTCCTTGTGCTATAGAGAATGGCTAACAAGCATCATAGATTGTTCACTAACATGTAAATGACACTCACTAATGATTTAACCCTGGTAACTTGGAACATCAGGGGCCTAAATCATAAGCTCAAAAGATATTCTGTGATACGCCACCTTAAAAAAATGGGTACCTCAATAGCTTTCCTACAGGAAAACACACCTGACAGAAAAACACTACAATTTAATGCATAGGGAGTGGGTGGGGCAAGTATATGGGGCAGGAAACAGTTCAAAAAAGGAAGGGGTACTTATTATTTTCTCAAGAAATGTTGCCTTTCAGTTCCAGCATAAAGTAACTGATGCAGACGGGTACTTTCTATTGTTAAATGGAAAAATAGGAGAAGAATTGTTTACTTTTGTTAATACATACGGCCCCACAGCCCCAGACCATAACACTTTGGAAAAAGTTTTTACATTACTAAATAAATACAATAATATAACTGTGATTTTAGCTGGAGATCTGCAATTATTGATCCCACTTTAGACAGCTCTATATAGTAAGACCACATAAAGCAAGAGTGGATAAAGAGTTAGATGTTCTGTTCTCCAATACTAAACTGATTGATGTCTGGAGGTTACTGCACCCAGGGATTAAGGAATACACCTTTTGGTCCCAATGTCATAGATCAGGCTTAAGGCTTTCTTACATCTTAGTCCCTAAGAACTTTATTAAGAGGGTCAATTACACACTGATAAAACAAAATGTAATTTTGGATCACTCACCAGTGATAATGAATCTCTCTAAACTAATAACAGATGAGAGCACCAAAAGATGGAGGGTTAAAGACTTCCTAATAAATGAGGTGGATACTAAACCAGAAATTGTAGGTAAAATAGAAGAATTCATTAATATAAATAACAACAGGGATTCGTCTTTGGAAAATATCTGGGATGCACTAAAGTGTTACTTAAGGGGTGATCTTATAAGCTTGGGGGCTAGGAAGAAAAAAGAAAGATCTAAGGCACAACTGATATTACTGCAACAAATAGAGAATCTGCAAAAAAAGCTAGACAACAGTGCAGAAGATGAAATATGGAGATCCTGGTCAAATCTAAAAACACAATATAATGAGTTGAATAGTTCTGAGGTGGATTTTGCTATTAGGAAGTCTAAAATAAATTATTTGGATTCAGGGCCAAAATTACTTGCAATAAGGCTAAAACTAAATTCTGTTACTACCAACATCACAGCAATTAAAGCGCAAGGTTCAGGTAACATCCTTCTAAGATAAAGACTAATAAACAATGAATTATATGACTTTTATAAGGATGTTTATGGAGCAGAATAAATAATTAGTGGATTGACAGTACAAAATTCTGTGAAAAGTCTGCATATACCTAAAGTTGAAGTGCAGGACCAGGATATATTAGGTGCCAGTATTACAGAAGATGAGCTAATAACTGCTATAAAGTCCTTGAAGAAAAATAAAACCCCAGGCCCTGATGGGTACTCGGCTAACTTTTACCATACCTTCTGCAATAAGTTGGCATCCATTCTTAAAAATGTTTTTAATGAAGCACTGGAAAAAGGGACCCTATCTTCTGATCAAACTAGGGGACTTATCACGCTAATTCACAAAGCAGGTAAATATCCACTTTTATGTGGTAGCTACCATCTCATTTCCCTAATAAACACAGACATAAAGATTTTGGCCAAAATAATCTCTAACAGATTGGAAGCCGTTCTACCCTACTTAATCTCTATTCAACAAACAGGTTTTATGAAGGGCCAACATTCATCAGATAATACCAGGAAATTGTTTCACATCTTGGATTATGCCAGTAAGGTAAATATTGCCTGTGGGTTGCTGGCATTGGATACAGAAAAGGCTTTTGATAGAATTATGTGGTTACCATATTTGAAATACTTGAGCTGTATCAGTTTCCGGAACATGTTGTCAAATGGATCAAAATTCTTTATAACAACCTCTCCTCAGCTGTTGTCACAGATGGTATAATATCATCCTACTTTCAACTTCACAGAGGAACTAGGCAGGGATGTCCATTATCGCCACTGCTTTTTAACCTAACAATTGATCCTCTCATGAGGAAGTTAAATAAAGTACACCAGAATTAAGGGTATCCAAATCAAGAATGTTGATCTGCGTACCTCAGTTTATGCTGATTACCATCTTATCACTTTAGCAGACCCAGAGAAATTATTACCTCAGATTCTCAAGGTACTAACTGACTTTAGAGAATTCTCAGGGTACAAACTAACTACAGCTAAGTCTTATTTTTTGTCCCTAAATAGACATTATAATAAGGAAGCAATCTCGAAATATGGGTTTACTTGTGCACAGAACAGTATGGCTTATTTGAGCATTAAGATTTGTAAAAGCATTGCAAAAACAGTTAAAACAAATCAGAGTGTAATAAAAAAAAAAAATGACAAGTTCCCTTGCTAAATGGAATAAACTTCCCTTGGGTCTGTGGGGAAGGTTAGATACAATACAAATGAATATTCTACCCAGGATTTTATATATTTTCTTGACGATTCCTTGTCGCATAACCAAAATATGGGCTGAAAAAATTAACTTTGATCTGTCAAGATTTATCTGGGGATATAAACAAATTAATCTGGCCTATCACAAACTAACTAGAGGTGAAAATAATGGAGGGCTGAAAGCCCATGATCTGTTTCACTATTACTTAGCAGCTAGAATTTCTCAAAATACAAAGTGGAACTTGTTAGGTGCCACTAATGGCTATATACCAGAATGAGTACATATAGAGAAGGAATTAGTTGAGGCATAAAATATATCTATCAGTTCTGTGATTTTTGCCAAAAAAGCACACCAAACTAGGTTTCAAATTTTCAACAGCCCCAAACAATTCTAAGTAAATATAGCAAAGAAATAACAGTATCACTAAAAGCCCACATACTTAGATTTAAAACAAAAACAACATTGAGCAGTTACTGCACTGCTCTAAAATGAATCTGGATCCTTCCCCTTCTGGCCTCTTCTGAGAAACAGAAAATCAACCTGCTACCTCAAATCTGACATAGCCCAACCTCCAGTAATCATGTAGCTGAGGTCAGAGATCAGACAATTAGCAACCCTCCCCCAAACTACATGGCAAAACAGACAAGGCACAATTTGCAGCAAGTAAAGACAGCAAAAGAAAACAGCACCACTGAAAGCACACCAAACTAGGTTTCAAATTTTCAACAGCCCCAAACAATTCTAAGTAAAGACAGCAAAGAAATAACAGTACCACTAAAAGCCCACAAATCTAGGTTTAAAACAAAAGCAGCAAGCAAAGACAGCAAAGGAAAACAGCACCAATAAAAGCATACCAAGCTAGGTTTTAAATTTTCAACAGCCCCCAAACAATTCTAAATAAAGACAGCAAAGAAATAATAGTAAGACTAAAAGCCCAAATATCTAGGTTTAAAACAAAAACAGCAATGAGCAGTTACTGAACTGCACTGGAATGCATCTGGATCCTTCCCCTTCTGGCCTCTTCTGAGAAACCAAAAATCAACCTGCTACCTCAAATCTGACTTAGCCCCACCTGCAGTTATAATGTATCTGAGGTCAGACAATTAGCACCCCTCACCCCAACTACTGGGCAAAACAGACAAGACATAATCTGCAGCAAGTAAAGACTGCAAATGAAAACAGCACCACTGAAAGCAAACCAAACTAGGTTTCAAATTCTCAGCAGCCCCAAACAATTCTAAGTAAAGACAGCAAAGAAATAACAGTACAACTAAAAGCCCACACATTTAGGTTTAAAAACAGCAAATAAAGACAGCAAAGGAAAACAGCACCACTAAAAGCACACCAAACTAGGTATCAGATGTTCAACAGCCCCAAAACAATTCTAAGTAAAGACAGCAAAGAAATAACAGTACCACTAGAAGCCCACAAATTTAGGTTTAAATCAAAAACAGCAGGCAAAGACCTCAAAGGAAAACAGCACCACTGAAAGAACACCAAACTAGGTTTCAAATTTTCAACAACACCAAACAATTCCAAGTAAAGACAGCAAAGAAATAACAGTACCACTAAAAGCCCACACATTTAGGTTTAAAAACAGCAAGTAAAGATAACAAAGGAAAACAGCACCACTAAAAGTACACCAAACTAGGTATCAGATTTTCAACAGCCCCAAAACAATTCTAAGTAAAGACAACAAAGAAATAACAGTACCACTAAAAGCCCACAAATTTAGGTTTAAAACAAAAACAGCAAGTAAAGACAGCAAAGGAAAACAACACTACTAAAAGCACACCAAACTAAGTTTCAGATTTTCAACAGCCTCAAAACAATTATAAGCAAAGACAGCAAAGAAATAACAGTACCACTAAAAGTCCCCAAATTTAGGTTTAAAACAAAAACAGCAAGCAAAGATAGCAAAGGAAAACAGCACCACTAAAAGCACATCAAACTAGGTATCAGATTTTCAACAGCCCCAAAACAATTCTAAATAAAGATAATAAAGAAATAACAGTACCACTAAAACCCCACAAATTTAGGTTTAAAACAAAAACAGCAAGTAAAGACAGCAAAGGAAAACAGCATCACTAAAAGCACACCAAACTAGGTTTCAGATTTTCAACAACCCCCAGACAATTCGAAGTAAATACAGCAAAGAAATAACAGTACCACTAAAAGCCCACAAATCTAGGTTTAAAGGAGAACTGTAGAAATCGTGCAGCTCCTGCCCCCATAAGGCTTACCCTCTGGTTTAGCTTTAGCCCGCTAAAGTGGCATTTTTCTTGCACCACAAGGGAGTTTATTTTATTTTGTAAAAGCCCATGAACCGGAAGTATGGCGGACACTGGGGGCTTCATTAAGTGTAATAGTGCGGCACTGCTCCGCTCGCTTGTATTGAAGTGAGTGGAGCAGCGCTGCACTATTACACTTAATGGAGCCCCCATCATCCACCATACTTCCAGTTCACAGACTTTTACAAAATAAAATAAACTCCTTTGTTGTGCAAGAAAAATGCCACTTTTGTTTGCTAAAGCTAAACCAAAGGGTAAACCTTACAGGGGCAGGGTTTGCCCGATTTCTACAGTTATCCTTTAAAACAAAAACTGCAATGAGCAGTTACTGCACTGTATTGAAATGAATCTGGATCCTTCCCCTTCTGGCCTCTTCTGGTACCCATGCCAATTTCCACAAATCCAGTCCTGTATCATAGTAACTTTGTCTAACAATCCAGCCCTAAAGGACCCACTCCAAAATAGTGTAGGAAGAACACAACAGGGTGAATCATATTAAGCCCACCTGTATTTCTTGCTAAACATGTCAACACTTTCCTGGTGTTATCGCCAATATTCCACCATCAATGAAAAACAGGTCCATGTAACCAACCCCCCGGATGCACCTGAAAACAAGTGATCACAGATTAGTGTGACTTTCCTGTTCAACAATTACAAGTAAACAGCAACGGTGGGTAGTTCTGCATCTGCTCAATTTTACACATGTGGGGGGGGGGGCTGGAGCAGAGCTGAACTACGTGTTGCCCACTGAGCTGGTGGCCGTATCTGTGAGATTAAAATCTGAGATCTTCAGATTGACTGGCCTGTTCTCTAGCTGTCGGATCACACTACCTTCCCAGAATTTTACCTTATGAGGGTGCGAGGAAAAAATTAAAAGGGAGGGATCAGGAACACTTCCCCATCATGTTCTGCTCACATCACTAGAACAATAGCCAGCATAGCCTTTCGGTTGCTGACGAGCGTGTTGATACAGGAGAACTTGTTTGTATAGTGGCAGTGCTGGTGGTGGTGGAGGAGGAGGTGGGTGTAAATAAACACAACTACTAATGCAACAGCTAAGCCACAACCTAATATGCAACTTGTGATCTAACAGAAAATAGAGAATACTGGATGGGCTATTGTGCACAGCCAGCCTGTGCTGCTACAGAGGGGGTTCTGATTGTCTCGGACCTCGAGAGCAAAGCTCATAAGATCCGAGGCAATCAGAACCCCAAGGTGGCAACACAGGCTGGTTGGGCATGAGGTTACACATCCGATATTTTATATACTGTATAGTTTGTTCTGTTTTAGAATTAGGGCCCCTTGAGTGAGCAGTGAAAATGAAAGTAAACCCATTTGGAGACTCCCGCTGAAATGGCTTTTCAGCAGTCATGTTCTAAAATCACCACATTACAAAAAAAAAAGAATAAAAAAGTTAACACAGGACTTAGTGTATTTTTGTGTTTGATCTGTGGCAAATTTGTGTTCGGTTAGCCTCTCCTGCATCCCAGCATCTTTGCTTTTTTTAAAAAAAACATTGTGCACACAACAATTCTCAGCACAAGTGGCCCACATATTTCTGATTAACTGATACACTGTTGTACCACAGAAGGGTACAACTCCGTTCCATGACCATTGAACTGTGGTACAACAACATTTAGCAAGGATGGAAATCAATGCTGAATAAGGGCTTACTATATACTATTAATGTTACTGCATCCCAGCTGCCCACTTTATTCATATCATTAAAAGTTTTGCTAAGCAGTGTTTAGTTCCACAATACTGATTGGTTAGTGAGCATGCCAAACCCAATACACACATCAACAGGAGGTGGAGTGATAGTGATTATTGAAACTGAGATGATATCGAGCAGCGGGGATTTAGAGAACAATCAGACTGGAAATTGTTTGAACAGAATAGAGAGAGAGAGAGAGAGAGAGAGAGAGTGTGTGTGTGTGTGTATGTGTGTGTGCGTGTGTGTGTCAGACATGAGGTTTTAAAAGTTGATTCTACTTAAGAGACACCCCCCCCCCCATGAAAAAAGTAATGACTGTGATGACTGGTGACCCACAATTAAAAGCCTCATTTTATTTAGTTCCTTGACAAGTGACATCTTTCCTCTGTGCTGCATCCTTTCCATAAACCTAACACAATCTGACAAGGCTAATTTATATTTGCTGGAATTGCTGAGAAAGCTCTGGCCAATTGGAAATGTTTCTGCCACCCCCCCACCCCTAACAAGGGGAGGCCAAGTCCCGCCTGTGAGTCACAGATAAATAATAAATGAAATTTCAGGCTTTTCTGAAGAGAAGGCAACTGCTTCTGAACAGAATCCCTGTGGTGTCTGACACTGATCGCAGGGATGCAGTTCTTCTGAAGCAACCTGTTCCCCTTAATATAGTGCCATAACACCATGCCATGCTGATAAACCCAGTCAAATGGTGAACCTCCTGAACAGAACATTCATGTGTGTAGTATGGGCTTCTCAACCACTGTAATTTACTAGTACTTTCTCTGTGCTGTGCTGTTCTCTAGCTCCAAACCACACATTCACTAGTCTTGGGACTGGATTTTCAAAGACACAGAAAAATACACACTAGTGGCAGAAATGGTGCATGGTGGGGGTCTTCCCTTGAGCACACAAGTTTTTCTGCATGTGCACAATTTTTGAATGAAGCGCCATTTTGTGACCAGTTCTGTGAGTTACAGCAGCTTGAAGAACTTTTCCATGTGTAGCTGCACTAAAATTCCATGCCTGGTATTACCAGGTGTAACATGCATCCCCAGCTGCGCCTGCTGCAATGCACGTGAAGTGTTGAAAACTGCAGTTCTGTCTGTGCAAAGATTTTTTCTCTCTGCACTGTTGAGTTGCAATACAGGGCTTAGTCCCTGGGCCATGTCAGGCCCTTGGATCCCGCAGGGATACACTCACAGCACAAATCAAACTTTGTAGACAGGGTCCCTGATTCTCAAAGGGTATGACCTGTCCAGGGATTAAGTTCCCATTGCCAACTTGCCTGTACAGGGAAAAATTCCTGCACTGGTAAACATGCTATTTTCAGATTTTTGTGTGCATAGGCACCAAGTTCCTGATAGGTGCAGGTGCAGAGGAATGCTACTACTGGCAGTACCAGAAAGACATAACATTTCGGCACACCCCGCGCATAAAAACCATATGCAGACTGCCATAAGCAACATAAATCATTGCAAGTAGGCAACCTCTTTGAAAATGGAGTGCATGAGGAAGAACTCGCAGTTACACAAGGGTACACTCCCTTGCATGATTTTTTTCTGCTGAATGAGCACATTTTTAAAACCTTTGAAAATAGCCCTCCCCCCAGGTGCTTTGCCACTCCAGATGGGGTCTCACCAACGAGTGATACAGTGGCAACACCACCTCCCTCCTTCTGCTGGATATATCCCTCCCTATGCACCCCAGCATCCCACTGGCCCTACCCACTGCATTGTCACACTGCCCTGCCACTTTGAGGTTGTCAGACATGATGACCCCAAGATCCCTTTCCTGTTTAGTGACTGTCAGTGTCAGTATTCCCCCCGTCCTATACTCAGTGCCTGGGTTTCTATGCCCTAGGTGCACAATCCTGCCATTTTCAGCGTTTAACCCAACTGTCATTGGTCGCTAAACTGGAAAGGGACCTTGGGGTTATCATATCTGACAACCTAAAGGTGGCAGGGCAGTGTGACAAAGCAGTGGGTAGGGCATGCACCTAGGACTTAGGAACCCAGGAGCTGAGTATAGGATGGTGAGGATGTACAGACAGTCAGTAAGCAAGAAAAGGACCCTGGAGTTGTCATACCTGATTACCTCAAAGTGGCAGGGCAGTGCGGCAAAGCATTGGGTAGGGCTAGAGGGATGCTGGGGTGCATAGGGAGGGGAATCTCCAGCAGGAGGAGAGAGTTGGTATTTTCATTGTATCACTTGCTGGTGAGACCTCACCTGGTGTATTGTGTCCAGTTCTGGAGGCTGCATCTCAGAAAAAACACAGACAGGGTTGAGGCAGTCCAGAGGAGGGAAACAGCCCTAGTAGGAGAGACTGAGGGATTGCAACATGTACTCACTTAAACGTAGTCGGTTCCGAAAGGCCAAGTCTGGAGTCAGCACAGCACTGGATTTCTAACACATTTTTAATGAATCTTGCAAATTTCATGTATTTTCATTACTCCATTACACTGGTGCCCAAGATGGTGCTCTGGTGTCTTTTTGCACCTGCAGTTTCAGTATGGGGACTATTCTTTAAATACTACAAGTGGTTCTAAGGTGCTAAGGTAGCCGATTCTTACTGCAAAAAAAAAAAAAAATAAATAAATTATGGAGTAATGAATATACATGAAATTTGCAAGGATTAATTGCAAGGACTACTGGAGGCAGTATAGTGCAGTGGTTTAAGGCTCTGAGCTGCAAAGTTGGAGACCTGGGTTTGAATCCCACAGCCCCCACTTGCATACTGTGTGACCTTGAGCAAGTCATTTAACTTCCTTGTGCTGCCAGATCACACCAGGAAACAAACTTTCAGCTTAGCGTGTCTCTCCTGGTTAAAAAAATAAAGTTTGTAGTTTGTTGAAACTCAGGTGCTGTGCTGGTTCCAGGACTGGCCTTGCAGGGCTGACTACACACTCACTGAACTGGATTTCCACTACCAGAACTGATGCACCTGAGGGTCCAGTCATTCTTCTAAAGAAAGAGGTGAGCTCACTTTGCCCCATAAAATAAACTAAGGAACATTTTATTAATTTATTAATTTAGTTTTTGTTGACCAGCGAAAGGACAGCTAGGCAGTTCTGAAAATTTTCAGCCTTTTCCGGGGAAGGGGTGGCTACAGATACACACTGACATACTGAATCAGGTTGAACTGTTGATGGTATTTTTAGGGAATGGGGGGAAATCTGGACAAGACACTGGGAAAACTCCTATTCTTTTCAAGAACTGCCATGGCATTTTTAACATGCAGCTGAACAGCCACCAAAACAGGCAGACTGGACCTTGGTTTAACATCTCATCCAAAAGGTGGCACCTCAGGAGCGCAGCACCTCCCTCATGCTGTGCTACAGTGTCAATTTTGGAATTTTAGTCCATGTTCTGGGTGTAGGGCTAGAACACACAACCTTTGAATCTTTTGGCCTCATAGGCAAGTGTGCAACCTGCTGAGCCACTGACATTGACATTTTGTGGATTTTTTGTTAGGAAAGTAAGTTTGAACCAGGGTCACCCACTCTATGTTACAACTTGCATAATGCCAACACAGAACTGGACGTAGGATGCCTTTATGTCCTATGTTAGTCATCTGCTGATAGATGTAACATCCCTTGCTGTGGACTGTGGGCTTTCCTCCAGGTCACCACCAGGTGGCAGTAGCACAGTGGCAGGATCCCCCCCCCCAACTCACATCAAGGTAGGAGGCATCCCAAGTCAGATGCTGGACTCTGCTTCTGGCACCTAATATGATCCACTTAGGTTCGAGGTGCAACTCTGCATCACTGGCATGATTGGTAAGCGGGAGCTGGCAGAGTAAAGCAACAGAGAGGAGAAGCAGCCATCCATGCCACAGCCCCTCCACCTTCTGGGAACTGCCAAGAATTTTTCAGTGTCAAAGCAGAAACCACGGAACGGGGCCAGATTTTCCATTTGACTTTCAGGAACCCATATATATTCTAAAATTGCCACATAAATACACTATTTTCAGACGTTTGATCAGAGTGGAGCAGATTGTGCCACTGTTGTACTCTGCAGCTTGCAGACATGAATGAACCACACCTACCATAATAATGACAAGTGCTGGAAAATCCCCTGTTATCAAACTGCCATAAAGCATGACCCTTGCTGCAAACTGCTGCAGGTTTGGAAACTACAGCTGTAATGGAGTTGGAGCTTGTGGTAGAATCCCAATGACTTATGTGCCAGATGGGAAATCTGGAGTCATTGCACTTAGCGTACATACCTCAGCCTTCAGAATAAAAGTGCCAAGACAGAGCCAGCACCAGAGACCAGGGCACACATGCAAGAGCCTGGCTGAAGGCTTGCAGTGTCGCAAAGGTGAGGTGCTCGGGTCCTGGGATGGAGGGTGCAGACCACTAAGTATTATTACAGGCACAGTAAAAGCATTGCTGTTCATTAGAGAGTGTCACAACCAAATCTGCTTAATGTCTCCAGTGTTCTTACAACTGCTGGTAGATCCGCCTTTGCCTTTCATGCCCTTACCTTGTGCAACCAGCTTTCCCGATGTTCTGCATTGCTGTCTTTCTTTGAATAGGTTTCAAAAGCTACTGTAATATTCCTCTTTCCTGGAACTGCGCTTCTGTCCAGAAAGCTTTGTGTTTTAATGATGTTGTATAAATATTTAACCACCTGCTGCTGCTGCTGCCACTGCCAGCCCTTTGCAACTCGCCTTTCTTGGATGTTCATAGATACGAGGATGTTATTTTCTCATGTAAATTTCCTGGTGATATTTTTTTTTATTATTCTCTTTTTCCCCTTATGCATTCCCTAGCCTCCCCCCCACCTAATGATGAGGTCAACACAGTTTTACCCCATAGGGGCAGGAAAGCAACTGCTTTCACAGTCGATTGTAAGGCAGCTGTTGGTTGGTTGGTATGGGGTGGATACATGCTGGGTTGGACTGTACCCTTTCCTTCCTGGGGACTGTAGTAAGTTTTCTTTATTTGGTGGTAGTAATAGTGGATTATATTTTATGGTGCCCCATCCCCCACGAGCTTTGAGTGTCTCACAATAAGCAATACGCATCAGAGAAATAGAAACAAGAAATAAACCGAAGACAGGCATTAGACTAACACAGTATATACACATTTCATCAGTCACAGTTGGTCAAACAGAACAAATGGTGTTTCAACCTCACTTTAAATAATGACAGTGAGAGGGCCTCTCTAAATCACGGAGGAACAGAATTCCATATGATCAGGGTTCAGCCTGCCACCGCATGCACCTGATCACTTGATTATTTAAATCTAGACTTTGGAACCCCAGGATGGTCCCACTCGGCAGATTGGAGCATAAGGAGTCAGGGGCTCCAACAGGTAGTCTGGACCCATGGCATTAGAGGGCCTAATAAGTGAGCAAGCTCACGTCAAAGGTGATGCATTGCACCACTGTATGGGCAGCCAGTGCCATCGGCATGATATGACTGGCGTGGGATGCATCAACAATCGGCCAGGCAGCCGTTTTCTGCAGTTACTGCAGGTGGTGCATCGGCCATGCCCACAGCCCAAGACACAGAGCATTACACTAATCCAGTGATGATGTCACAGAAGTGTGTACCAGTGTTTTCAGGAGATGAACACAGGATTCTGGGGCTCAAATGCAAATCCCTGTCTGAAAAGTGACAGTATGATGTGCTGCCACCATGCCACTGGTCCCAACCTTTGGTGAAATATTTTAATAAATAAATAAAGCACCACTTGCAGATCTCCTTCACTGGTGGCTACCTATTTACATGGCTAGTATCCCATGCTGTGAACTTGCCATGAACTTACCACCTTTTAACCACAGCTGTGATACTCTGGAGCTGACAGATGCATAATACACGTGTGTGCTACTGGCACACTGTGGCAGGCTTGAGAAAAAGAACCCCAGCCAATGGAAGGAACGTAAAGGAAAGTTTCATACAGTGCCAGCCGTACAAACTACATTGCAAAGCATTTTACATTCCCAAGGAGGGAGGGAAAAAAAGGTTGCTGCTGTCAGGCCCACATGCCCTACCATCGCAACCTTCTACTTAGAGCCCATTTCTCCTCCAGCTGCTCCTGTTATAACTCACAACTTACTACCATGCTTGTTGTACTATAAATGTATATTACCCACTCATTCTTTACACTGTATGTATCCACCCCTGTCTGTATTCTTTCAACCAAATGATTATAGGAAAGCCTTGGCTTCACAAAATGCACTGCATATGTATTTATTTCATGTATGTATTTGGGTCTCAGCCCCCAGGTCGCATCTGGAATCGAACTCTTAGCTCAGTATGCCTTCCTGGTAAATCTTGTAAATAAATAAATAAATATTTCTACAGCACAGAGACAGACAGAGATTACAGGGAGGGTAAGTGACTTCCTAGTAAGTAAGTGGTGGTCGCGGGTGGTTGCAGGATTCCAACCTGGTGCTCTAGTCACTAGGCCAGATTTCCCTTCCTAATTGTAATAGTGGCATAATTGAGTTGTGATGGGCAGCACTCCATAGGCACACTGCCTGCTCTTGGAACATCCGGACTCACACAGTTAACCTTTACAATATCCACCAGCCAGCACTGAATGAACTCATGGTTCTGAGACCACAGCTTCAACTTTGCCGTACTAACTCCCCACCTCCCACCCACCCAAGGAAGCTGTTCATTGGTCTTGGGCCACTAAAACAGCAGACTGAAATTCATTGCATTAGCTGTGTGGAGATTATGACCTGAGAAGCTTTATCTGAGATAGGGAGAATGAGGACTCAGCTACTGGAGTTGCCTTAATGTGGCACTGAGCCTAACCATTTCATTCAGATAAACAAGGGCTCCTGAAATTACTTTTAGATTTTGTTTTTGTGACTAACCATGATATATAAGCAATAATGCATGTCAGGATGTGGGTTAAGCTGAGATAGCGGCAAGCTCATGGGTGTAGTGAGGACCAACATCGCAGGTGGAGGCTACAGCCCTTGGGAGTGTAGTTATCTTAGCCTAACTCACACCCTGGAGATTTTTATTGCATTTATAAAATGGGTTTTATGGTACAAATGTGCACAGATTACAGAGTAACAGTAAATTTAATGTTTTATTTAAGCATAAGATTACATTTTAAAGGTAGAAGTAGCCCCCAAACTTGCAAATGTGAAAATAAAAAAGCACAGGTGGGCCCACTAATGGGTGGAAATTAGATAGGGCACCAGTACTTTTTCCCCTGTGAGTTAGGGTTGAGTAAGAGCATAGGTGCTAGCTTGTGTCAGCCAATCAGCAGCCAGCATTCTTTGTACCCATTTTATAAAGTGTTTTTTATTTGTACTTTGTATTACTAATTTCTGTTCAGGAGCTGAGGGGCAAATCAAATGTATGTTGAAACTTTTCTGATAATTCCTCTTTAATGGGTTCCAGTTTATTCCAGTTATCTTTAGTCATGCTATAAAAGGACATATCCTTTAAATAATGTGTATTATAAATCATTTTATAGAGAACTGCATGCCTTCTTAAATTTATTTATGTAATAACCTCCTCCTACCAGTAGAGGGCGGATGGTTGATTACCAAACTGTCAGACCCAAGAGCTTACATAGATACATAGATACATAGACAGTGTCGGCAGATAAGGGCCTATGGCCCACCCAGTCTGCCCATTTGAGCTTGTAAGTTCAGTTTGTTTTCCTAGAAGTCTGTTGCCCCTTACTCCTGACCTCCAGAATTCCTTTATGTCTATCCCATGCATTCTTAAATCCCATGATTGTTTCAGCCCCCACCACTTCCTCTGGCAGGGTGTTCCACTTGTCCACCACCCGTTCTGTGAAGAAATTCTTTCTCATGTTTCCTCCGAATCGTCCTCCCTCCAACTTCATCCCATGCCCTCTAGTCCTGGAACATCTTTTTCGCTTAAAAATAGTGTTTCCTGCACCCTGTTCCTCCCTGTAAGATACTTGTATGTCTCTATCATATCCCTCTCCCCTCCTCTCCTCCAGGAGTACATGTTCAGTTCCTTCAACCTGTCTTCATAGGGACTTGTGATGCAATCCATGCACCATCTTTGTTGCCTCCTCGTGAACCTTCTCTACCCTGTCTATGTCCTTACATAGGTATGGTCTCCAGAACTGTACACTGTACTCCAGGTGGGGCCTCACTAGTGTCTTGTATAAGCGGAATTATGACCTTCCGTTTCCTGCTGGTGATGCCCTGCCTATACATCCCAGCATCCTATTTGCTTTACCTGCTGCCTTGTCACACTGTTTCCCTACCTTGAGGTCATCAGAGATGACAACCCCAAGATCCCTTTCCTGCTTGGTGCATGCTATATCCTCACCCCCCAACTGATATATTGTGCCAGGGTTTTTGTGCCCCATATGCATTATCTTGCACTTCTTTACATTGAATTTCAACTGCCAAACCCCTGACCATTCTTCAAGTTTCTGCAGGTCGCTTCTCATTCTGTCTTACCTTCTAATAGTGACCCTGACTTAATGCCCTTTTACACAAACTGTGCTCTACTGAGATCACAGTACAGAAAGCCAGGTGAGGCTCAGGGCACAGCGAGGGAGAGAAGCAACAGGTTCTCGTTGTTGACTAGCCTAGATGATCAGGAAGGAGAAGAGCTCGTAGGGGAGGTAAGTGAAAAGGGGAGTAAAGAAAGTGAGGGGCTTAGCAGTCTGACAGCAAAAGAAGTCTGGGCTTTGGTGGATACCTGTGGGGAAAGCTGGGTGGTTAGTGGGAGGGGCAGAGATGAAGAAGGGTGGGTGGGGACAGATGGGTAATGAGAGGGGGGATGATGCTGGTCAAGCCAGTGGGAGTAGGGGGATGGGGGAATGGGTGAGGGATGGGCTGAAGGGGGATGATGTCAGTCCAGCAGGTGGGAGTGGTGGGGATAGGGGATGGTAGAGGGGAAGGGGCAAAGCAGGGAGGGAGTGGGGAAGGAGGGAACAGGAACATGGGTAATCAGGGCATAGAACAGGGCTGTGATCAGAATAGTGGGAAGGAGGAAGGGTCATAGTTCTAGGTGACTCACTACTGAAAGGGGTGTGGGGGGGTAAGGCACTAGGAGAAACCGCACATGGGTAGAATGCATGCCAGGTATGACAGTGGGAAAGGTGGGGCAGTTTATTCATAAGTGTGTGGGGAAGGAAAGGGAGAAATCCCACTTGGTAGTGCACCTGGGCACAGATATCTTGGAGGGGAGCACAATTGAGGAAGTGCAGGAGAGGTTCAAGGATGTGGGGAGACTATTCGAAAAAGCAGGGCACTCAGTTGCCTTCTCAGAAGTTCTCCCAGTGTCCAGGAGAGGTGCGACCAGGAAACAGAGGATAGTTGAATTTAACACATGGCTGGGGATATGGCGTCAGTCCATGGGGTATGGTCTGGTGGGGAAGTAAGGTGAAACATGGGAATACGAGACTCTGTATACCCCAGACAGGTTACATGTGAGATGGGAAGGCTCGGTCCTGAAGCACAGACTGGAGGAGTATATGGCAACAGCATTAAGTTAAACTAAGTAGGGGGGGGGCAAAAGGTTGGATGAAAAACTATGTCACCAGGCCAAGGAGACAGATAGGCCTCCCCCCAGCTAGTAAAAAGGGGACAAGAGAGGTTCCAAGTATGGAAGATGATAAAGGTGCACAGATGGGCAAGGAGGGACAAGGGACATACTGGAGGGGGGGTTTCCTCGAAAGCTAGGAGCCTGAGGAACAAGGCCACAGAGTTGCAGGTACTGATGGCAGAAGGGGAGGTGGACATAGCTGCCATCACTGAGACATGGGCCACCCAATACCATGACTAGGACTGGTAATCCCGGGATACAGGCTATACAGGAAAGGCATATAAAAAGGGAAGGGGGAGAGGGGGCTATTTATGTAAAGGAAGGAATACTATGTAGCAGGGAGGAGGGGGAGGAGAGGGGGAGGGAGATGAGGGAAGGGCAGAGGCCTTATGGGTACAAATCCAGGATTCAATATACAGGAAGTTTAGGTTGGGGTGGTGTATAGGCCACCATCTCAAAACGAATATATTGACATGGAGCTGGAGAAGCAGATAACGAGGGGTCAGTGCAAAGGGTACCACTGTGATAGCTGGGGATTTCAATCTGCCTGGAGTAGAGTGGAGCACCCCTGCCACCTTGAGTGTCAGGGTGCAGGTCCTCCTGGAAGCTTTCCAGGACAGCTTCCTGATGCAGATGATAAGGGAGCCAACCAGGGAAGGAAACATATTGAACCTTGTGCTGACTATTGATGAGAACATCTGGGAATTGGGAGTGGAAGATCCTCTAGTGGGGAGCTACCACCACACAGTGTGGTTCTCACTTGATATGGAAAAGGAAACAGCCCAAACCAAGGCTAAGCTGTTAGACTTCAGGCGGGCAGACTTTGGCAGGATGAGGGACATAGTGGGGGGGCACCTCATCAGTATCTGTCCACACATGGATGCTAACCAGAAATGGAATATCAAACTTGGGTTACAAGAGGCCACTAACTCTTATACGAAGATCCAAAGCAAGAAGGCCAAATCTAAAACGCCAAGCTGGGTAGGCAGGGAGGTGTTAGGAAGGGTGAAAGGAAAAAGGGCTGCCTACAGAAAATACATGAGATCCAAATGGGAGGATAGGGAGGAGTACATGAAGAGGGAAAGGGATAGGGGAAATTGTTTAACCAGGAAAGGCACACTAAGCCGAAGCTTGTTTCCAGGTGTGATCTGGGAGCACAAGGAAGTTAAGTGACTTGCTCAGGGTCACACAGTATGCAAGTGGGGGCTGCAGGATTCAAACCCAGGTCTCCAGGTTTGCAGCTCAGTGTCCTTAACCACTGCACAATACTGCCTCCCCAAGAAGAAATGAAGAGGGGTGAGCAGAATAGTCAGAGCAGTCAATGCAACAAGGGAGCTTAGGCTAGCATAGGGGATTAGAGAAAGGAAAAATAATTTCTTCAAGTGCATAAGGGAGAGAAGAAGCTGTAAGGATCAGATTGTTAGGATCAAGAAAAATGGAGGATGGGCAGAAAAGGGGATGGATCAGGCAGAAGTGCTCAATGACTACTTCTGCTCTGTGTTTACTAGGGAACAACAAGGGCCAATGCCACAGGGGAAGGGAAAGGTGGGCACGGGGGGCAGAGTTAATGGGGGGTAATCCCAGTGAGCAGGGTGCTGGAAGGCCTTAGGGCCCTGAGGGTAGATAAGGCACCAGGCCCAGATGGCATACACCCCAGGGTTCTGAGGGAGTAGGCAGAGGTCCTGGCAGGACCACTGGCAGACTTGTTCAACACCTCTCTGAGTACTGGTGGTGTACCACAGGACTGGAGGATGGTGCATGTGGTGCCCCTCCATAAAAGTGGGCCCAAGGATGAATCTGGTAACTATAGATCAGTCAGCCTAACATCCGTCCAATGTCCTGCCAAGCCAGTATAGTGCTATGCTTGTGCAACTGTGTTAGTTTAGTTTTGGCCATTCACACACTCTGTTCCAGAAGAATTACCACCCTGTAGGGGTACAAAAGGAAAGGAACCCTCGGGGAGGGTTCCACCCTCAGAGGCGCCACGGGATGATTCCCATGACTTAAGGTACCTTAGGAATCCCCCTAAGGAGAGAAGTGCTGCCACTGGAGGAGGAGGGGAGGATGATGGGGCAAAGAAAAAGTGCTTCGCAATGAGGCTGACAGGAACTGCTTATATAGCTCAGGAAGTGGGAGTGGCTGGCTGCTTGGCCATAGAACTCCTGGCAAAGCCTTTCCAATTCAAAGTCCTGTGCAGCTAGTAAAGTGTTATGCTTGTGCAACTGTGTTAGTTTAGTTTTGGCCATTTGCAATCTCTATTACAGAGGAATTACCACCCTGTAAGGGTACGAAAGGCAAGGAACCCTTGGAGAGGGTTCCACCTCCAGAGGTGCCCCGAGACGATTCCCATGGCTAAAGGTGCCTTAGGAATCCCCCCCAAAATGTAGTACAATCATATCCCAAAGAATGAGTTGACATGAAGCGTATGAGCAAGCAGTAACTGTGATGTGGGAGCAGTAACTGTAACATAGTAGTAGAGAAGCATAGACAGTTTGATAACTTAATAAGATGCTCAATTTGATAATGTAATGAAATGCCCAGGTTTGTGTAGTACAATACTGATGGGTTGCATTGAGAATGAGGGGATCCTCTAAGGAGAGAGGGAACAGTAGGACATCCTCCACCTCCATCCAACAGTGGAACCTACCTAAAGAAACTAGGGGACACTACTATGCTAACTAACAGTTATTTATTCATTTAGTTTTTGTTTACTGGGTAACGTGTTGTAGCCACAAAATATGACTATTTTCAGACACGACCTGTCAAGTCATAACTAACAGTTATGACCTGAGGCAACGGAGGGGAGGAAACCCCCCTATGAGGAGGAAATATCTGGGGATCCAAGGTCTAGGTCGCCTTCCCCCAGGCGTGGGATAGTTTATTTAGTGACGGCTCTGCAGCTGCAATTTGGAAAACCCAATTAAAGGGAGGTGGAAAATATTCCAATTTGGAGGAAGGCTCTCACTCAAACCCTCTAGTGGGAATGCCGTGGAAGGTTGCGAGAAAACTCTGCAACAATACATGCAACTAAGGCGGAGAAGGAGGAGGAGAGCAACGACTGCTGAGGCACTCACCAGGCCTACCCACCCTAAACTCAAACCAGATGAACCAGAGGCAGTCGTAGGGAAAATGCAGTGAAGGTGCCTTGCTAGGGAAACCACTAAAATCAATGAACAACGATTATAGTGGAACACTAGAGCCAAAGGAGATCATCGTAACCACCCTTCACTGCTAGTCTTAAATTCTACACCAGGAGCTGCTGTCATGCAGCAGGCAGCTAAAGCCAAGCCCGGGGTGAGGACATTCCCAGCTATGGGCCAGGTGAGAAGGATCCTGCCCCAAGTTGGGCACGCTCAAGATGCGGACTAAATGCAGAGTGAGACCGTCGGCTGCAGGAACCCTGTGCCAGAACAGAATGGCTCACATGCCCCAGAATTAGATTGAGAGCTGAGAAGCTGTCGAACTGATTGAGCACTGGTGTGCTGATCGTAATGAGCAGTGAGTGCTGAGACCTTGCAAGGTTGAAAGCAGATTGGCTCACATGCCCCAGAATTAGATTGAGAGCTGAGAAGCTGTCGAACTGATTGAGCACTGGTGTGCTGATCGTAATGAGCAGTGAGTGCTGAGACCTTGCAAGGTTGAAAGCAGATTGGCTCACATGCCCCAGAATTAAATTGAGAGCTGAGAAGCTGTCAAACTGATTGAGCACTGGTGTGCTGATCGTAATGAGCAGTGAGTGCTGAGACCTTGCAAGGTTGAAAGCAGATTGAGTGCAGCAGAATCCCAGAGTCTGAAGTTGAGAGGATGCAGTAGGCATGAGCAATCAATTGCATAAGCAAGCGTGGACCTGTACATAGCTCAGTAAAAAGAGTAGTAATAAGTGGACATGCATGTAGGTCTGCATAATGTAGTAGCAATGAAATAGCACTGAATAGTGGGGCAAGCCAGACAGACGTTTAAAAGCCAAATTGAGGTGACAAATACTCTGAGGATTTTCGGCAGTGAAGGCAGGATTTAGAACAGAAATAATTAGCCACATGATGCCATGACTCCCCAAACACTTCCCAGTCCTTGCCATAGGGCAAACAAGAAAGTGATGGAAGGATCGAGAACCACATGCAGAATTAAAGCTAGTTTAACAGCCTCAGCAGGTGCTTTTTAGCTGACCTCAGAGCAGAACAGGGTGAATAAACTTAAAAGCAATATCTGTATGGTGTACACTGAGTAGTAACTGCAATAAACATAAATAAGGAGACACAATGCTCTGAAAGCAGGTGTAGCCAGGCAGTGCAATGAAGCTGCTACAATGAGGGAAGTAGAATGAGAGAGCATGATTGAGCTGCATAGCAAGGTTCAGTGTAAGCCTGAGTCAGGTGAAAACAATTGAGTATGCAACCTGGAGCAGCTATAGTTGAGCTTAAACGCACAAATAATGATTGCAATTGCATTGCAGTAGTTTGAGAGTTGTGAGTAACTGAAAGCAAGTAGTAGGAAGCTCTGGAACAATATGCTAGGAGTTTAGAAACAAAGCCCCCCTCCAAAAAACAAAACCAAAGACACACAAACACAGCAACGGGGAACAAAGACAGAAAGAAGCACACACACAGCCGAAGGCAAAATACAAACCAGAAGCAGGAAAATAAACACAGAAATCCAGCAAAGACAAGCAGGAGCAGCAAGGTGGGGGGGGGGGCAACCAGCTCAGAGGACAGATGGACAGAACCTTCAGCTGCAAAGAAAAAATGTTTCACAATGAGGCTGAGAGGAACTGCTTATATAGTTCAGGAAGTGGGAGTGGCTGACTGCTTGGCCATTGAACTCCAGGAAAAGTCTTTCCAACTGTGGGGCAACTAATGGAATATCCTCAATGAGAGGCTAATAGCCTTTCTGGAGAAGAGTGGTCTACAGGACAACAGGCAACATGGGTTTGTCTCAGGTAGATCCTGCCAGACCAACCTGGCTGACTTTTATGACTGGGTGACTAGGGCACTTGACAGGGGCCAGGCAGTGGATGTCCTATATCTGGATTTCAGCAAGGCCTTTGATATAGCATCACATGGAAGGCTGATTTGCAAACTGGGGTATGTGGGGGCAGGGGAGAAGCTGGTGGAATGGGTCAGGAACTGGCTGCAGGATAAGCTACAGAGAGTAGTGGTGGGGGGGAACTCTCAACTCCAAGGGTGGTAACCAGCGGGGTACCACAGGGCTCAGTGCTGTGTAAAGTGTTATTTGGCATCTTTATTGCTGACATCACAGATGGGATTAGGAATAAGATCAGCCTTTTTGCTGATGACACAGTCCAGTGCATGGAGTCTGTGCAGTGCCCTTTTGGGAAATGTTTCATGCCCACTCCCCTAGGAAGAACGCTAGAGGAGAAAAAACAGTGGTACCCAGTCCAGCTGGCCATTTCCAACCACTCGCAGGCCCCACATCCAATGAGTACCTGGACCACACTGCTAAAGCATGACCTAAGTCCTGGAATAATGTCAGGGTGACAGGTTGACCTTCAGATCTTCACTGCCATTCTAGTGGCCAGGGTGCAGGGCATGGTACAACACCTGGTCGACTCGGATTATCCGGGATTCATTAAGGGGTGAAATCTCCATGACAGTATCCAGCATTTTCTTAACATTCTCATGGCACAGTTCCCATTCAATGCACTCCAACTAGCTATATCAATGGATGCCGAAAAGGCTTTTGATTGGGTTGACTGTGCCTACCTCTTCTGAACCCTGTAGGCAATGGGATTTGTCCCTAAATTCATTGCTAGCATTGTGCTTTGTACTCCTCAGAAGCTATGGTCCGAGTGAACAGGGTCTTATTATCCAGATTTCCGCTGAGCACAGGCATATGCCAGGGTTGTGCCCTCTGCCCCCACTGTTTGCACTCTGTATAGAACTTACTGAAGTTGCAGTACAGGTGAATGAGGACATTCAAGGTGTGAGAGTGGGGCAAAGTGAACAAAAAATCTCTTTATATGAAGATGACTCTATTTTTCATCAGTGACCCCCAAAGCTCTGCCCCAGCCTTCTTGCAGGAATTGCAAACATTCAACCTGATATTGGGTTATAAAACCAACTATAATAATGCTGAAGCAATGATTTTATCAGGCTTCTGCCCTCCTGACATTAGAGAGACCCTTCCCTTCAAGTGGGCCGCTAGGAATATGTTTAGGTAACTCGGTATAAAAATTACTGCATGGTTGGCTAAACTTTATGCATTAAACTTTTTACCACTGCTGGATGAGATGATCGCAAAGGATCTGCATACCTGGGGCAGCCTTCTGCTATCACAGGATGGGGGGTGTGGATGATAGAATTGCTAAAAATGAACATTTTGCTTCAACTGATGTTTCTTTTTCAGGCCCTTCCAATATGACTCCTGTGCACCTTCTGGTCACGTCTTAAGGAAATGACGAGGACTTTTTTGTGGCAGGATGGCAGGGTCCAGGTGGGCCTGAATACTCTATGTCTTCTCAAAGAGAAGGGTGGATAGGGTATGCCAAATTTCGAACACTATTATCTGGCTTTCCAAGCAGTGCAAATAGTTACTCTGATAAAACAGAAAATAGGTTCCGGATGGTATACATTGGGGAACAGGGTGGGAATGCCTGTCCCGCTATTTGCTCTGCCAGTAGTTAAGCTTTCCCCTGTCTAGTTGAGGAATATCACCAGTATCAGGACCAGTCACTCTTTGAGAGTGTGTGCACATGCTCATTCATTCACATCTCAGCGGACTGCCGGCCGTGGAGGAGAGTGGAGGACTGTGCCGGTGGCCCGCTCTGTTTCAGGATGGGGAAGGGAGCAGGGTGGGAAACTTGCTGCCAGGGTTTACTCGGTTTACTTGGTTTTCTTAGGTAGAAGAAAGTCAAATGACCCAGTGTGTCTACCTCCCCACACTATATGGGAGAATGGTAATTAAGAGCCCCAAAGAAAGTACCCATCTAGATGTTTTTTGAATTGCTAAAATTTAGTTGTATGTAGTATAAATTGTTAGAGCCTATTCCAGAGTTTAATAGCCCTGACAGTGAAAAAATATTTTCTTCTGTTTGTTGCCGCCCTTGGAATATATAACTCCTTATTATCGCATCTTAATGCATTTATTTTATTAGCGTATTTTATTTCACATTCTTCCATTAGAGTATTATCCTTTAGGATGTTAAATAATAATAATAGATCCCCCCTCTGCCTTCTAGTCTCCAAGTCATACAAATGTAGTTTCTTGCACCTATCTACATACTGAAGGTTTTTTAACCTAGGAATAAGTTTAGTTGCTTTTCTCTGGACACTCTCAAGTAATTTCTTGTCCCTTGTAAGGTATGGTGCCCAGAAGACTGCTGCATAATCAAGGTGAGGTCTAATAAATGAATTATACAGTGGTAAACTACATCCTTCTTGTTTACATGAGAACAATCTTTTTACAGCTGTTAATATACAATTAGTCCTTTGTGTGATGTGTCTACAATGTTCCCCTGGTATTAGTTGATCATTAATTAAGATTCCTAGGTCTTTTTCTGTTTTAACTGTTTTTAGCTCTTTACCATTTAGATAATATTTTATGTGAGGATTTTTCGGCCCAAGATGCATAATGGTACATTTTTCTTCATTAAAAACCATCAGGTTACTTTTTGTCCATCTGTGTAATGTGATGATATCATTTTGTAGTGCTATGATTTTCTCAGTAGAATTTACTTCACTGCATACCTTCATGTCATCTGCAAACTTACTTATACGCCCTTTTATCCCTGTTTGTAAATCAGATATAAAAATGCCAAACAAAGTAGGCTCCAGTACCGAACTCTGGGGAACCCCACTAATCACTGCTGTATGGTTTGTATATGCGTTCAGAATTTTAACCACCTGCGTTCTCTTAGTTAGCCATGCTGATACCCACATTATTATTATTATGTGTGGATCCATATTCATGCTCTGCATTTTGTTAACAAGGATTTTATGTGAAACCTTATCGAACACCTTCTTAAAGTCCAGAAATATTATATCAACTGGAGTACCTTGGTCCAATGACTTGCTGGCGTTCTCATAAAAACTGATGAAGTTAGTGGTACAGCATCTATTCTTTATAAAGCCATGCTGTTTAAAGTATTTTAATCCTTTGTTTTCCAGTTCTAAATCTATTCTATTTTTTAGAATACGTTCCATTATTTTGCATATAACCGAAGTCAAACTTATGGGGTGGTAGTTGCTGACTTCCCTTTTGCTCCCCTTTTTATGAATGGGAGTGACTTCCATTCTGCAGGTATTTCCCCATGTTGCAGAGAAGCATTAAACGTAAGTTTAAGGAGGATACAGATTGACTGCATAATATTTGTCAGAAGATTCTGATTTATACCTTCTGGTCCAGGGGCCTTATTTGGTTCGGTCAGTTTTAAGGCTTTTAACACCACGTCCTCACTGATCTCTTTAACTAAAGGTAGTTCAATGCTTTTAGGGATAATATTTTCCTCATCATTAAACATGGACCCGAAGAATGAATTAAATTTATTTGCCATTTCCTGATTGTTTGTTATGTCTTTCCCATTGTCACTTAATTTTTCAATGTTGTGCATCTGTTTTTAATTTTTATTAATATAAAATAGAATACTTAGGAATTTTTAGTGACTTCTAATTTAAATTACATTTTCTGTCTTTCTTTTCTAATTAATTGTTTGGTTACTTTCAGTTCATGTTTATACAAGGTGTAGTTTGATTGACTGGGTTGTGTTTTCATAGTTTTAAATGCCTTTTCTTTTTTATGGATTTGTAGCCTAATAGCATTTGTTAACCATGGAGGTATTTTGCCCATTTTGTTATGGGTTTTCTTAATTGGAATGTATAATTTTTCTAGTTCTTCTATGATTGATTTAAATAACTCCCAATATTGTTCCATGTTTAGATCTTTAAAAAGACTTTCCCAGTTAAGACTGGCTATTGCTTTATTGGTATTATCAAACTTTGCTTTGTTGTAATTATATCTGTAGTTAGTCCAACCTATATTAGTTTTGTGTCTATTAATTTCGAATATGATTGTGTAATGATCACTGTTTCCTGTAGGGTTATTTATATTTAGATTATTTATATCCGTTGAGAAATTAGACATTGCTAAGTCCAGAATATTCTTTTCTCTAGTAGGCTCCTGAACCAGTTGGTCTAATCCTGCCATGATGATGGCATCAAGAAAGAGTCCTTCCAATGATGTTTTTGTGGTTAGTTTGTCCCATTTTATCCCTTTGAGATTAAAATCTCCGACTAGCACCACCTCAGCTTGAGATGCCAGTTGTCCAATATCAATAAGCAATATCCTATCATTATTTAAATCTGAAGAAGGGGGTCTGTAGAAATTTGCCAAAAGGAATTTCTTTCCATTTTGCTGGGTCATTTGAATACATAGCCCTTCTATGGCCATTGACTTGTTGGGTAAGGGGTATTCTGTTGCAGTGATTTTATTTGATACATATAGGCTAACACCTCCACCCTTTTGGTTTTGTTTGCTCTTATAATACAGTGTGTAGCCAGTGATAGAATTTTACCAGTTTGAAGTCTTATCCCACCATGTTTCGCACAGTGCTGTTATATCAATTTGTCTTTCAAGCATTATCTCTGTTAATTCTGAAATGTTAAGCACATTTAGGCTTCTGGTATTAGCTACTAGTATTTTATAATTGTCAAGATTTTGAAAAGTATAATTGAAAGCCTTCCCTGTTTGCCCCCCTTACTCAGTTTAAACTTGCTTTAATGGTATCAGCAATGGATTTGCCTAACTTAGCTGCCCCCTTTTTATTGAGGTGGAGACCATCCCAGCTGAAGAGGCTATTATCACAGGAAAACTTTTCCCAGTGGGTAATGCATTTAATGTTTTCCACAAGACACCATTTCCATAGCCATTCATTCACCTGCTTAATTTTGTTTTGTTTCATGATGTTATATCTGGGAACCAGGAGTAATTCAAAGAAGCATTACTCACATTCCCCTTGTTTTAAAGTTGTGGCTAGCTTGATAAAGTCCTCTTTGATATTATCCACTGTAAATTTGTTGATGTCGTTTGTACCTACATGAAGTATTACAAGTGGCTTACTTCCTGCATGTTTGATAGTATTAGGGAGCATTTTATCAATGTCCCTTATCCATGCTCATCTGTAGCTGGAGCAGGTAATATTTTCCTTGTCCTTTCTGCAAATATACCTGTCTGTATATTTGATGATGGAATCCCCTAAGACAAAAATTTGCCTGTTTGTACAGTGGGTAGATTGGGTGGTGTCCATATCCCTGTCATTGTTTATATTCTGCTCTAAGGTAGAATGTTCATGGCCGATAATTGTTCCATCTCTTCTTGTTTCTTTATTAGCTACTCTGTTTTTTGTAATGTCCAAACTTAAGGGATTATTAGTGGTGCATGCTTTGTCATTTTGGACATTAACTGTTAATTTAGGTTTACCACAGGGTGCATTTTTTGTATTACTGGCAGAAGAAGAGTTCTTTTCGGAATTGGTTGTTTTATCCTTGTCATTGCTGGCCACCCGAGGGATGTCATTTTCAGTACGTTCTCCCAAACGCTAAGATTCTAGTGCTTCACTATCAGATGCAAGGGGGAGAAACTATTTTGTGTTGCAGTGCTAAATTCCATGCATTGTCTGCCCGTCTTTGTTTTATTTTTGATCTTCACTGGACTCCATTCCTGATCATCACTGCTGTTGTCTGTTTCTCTACATCTTTTGTGTGCTCCATCCTGTAATTTATTGGTTTGATTTTGTACCCATGATGTAGTGATATGTAACTGATTGTTAGTGACCTTTTGCTGCATGTCCATAATATTTTGTTCTAATAATTTTTGCTTTTAGTTCCATAATCTCTAGGCATTGTGAATGCTTGAGGCCCTCAAACCCTGCCTGTAATTCTAGGCAGAACTTATTACAAAGGATACAAAGCATGGCAATCTCACCAGAGCTCAGCATTGTAAAACCTTCTTGGTTTCCATAGTGGAGCATTCGGTACTTGTAATATTAGTTCAATCAAACAACTCCCTCACCCAGTCTCCCAGCTCACCCAGTGGACCTGTAGCGAATCTTGGCCAACACCTTCAGCCCTGCTCACTACAGTGAGTGGCTTTAAGGCATACCAAAACAGGAAGTAGGTGTTGTATCTCCCAGTGTGGTGCTTGCCAAAAATCACAACAATTGAATATGTTTTAAAATGTGCACTCTCAGGCCCCACTCATGCGTGGAGTCTTGTGCTGATAACACTAATTGTCCAATTTAAAAGCCAAATATAGGGCTATGCTGTTTAGCTGTGTCCAGATAAATGGAGAGCTACTCCTTCAACAACTGCTACAGAATAAATAAAAGTACAACAGTGGAATTGTAACCAAAGAGACTACCTCCTCTCTCCAGAGGCCACTACTCCAACTGCTGTCAGTCCACTTCTCAGGGTGGGGTTGGGGGCCACAAGACCACCAGGAATATGTAAAAAAATACATACTGGGTGAGGAAGGGATTGATCAGGATAGGGAGGAAGGAGGGTTCACTAGATCACCAGGAAAATATAATGTAATATATGGTGGAAAGGGATAGGGGGTCAGGCAGTACTGGACATGGGGGTTGTTTGGGTGGGGAGGGACCATGAGCCACATTCACTTTGGGGCCAGCTGATTGGGGACATGGTTGGCAATTTGTGTGTGTTTTTATTATACACCGGGGTGGGCGGTCATTAGGTGGGTGGGGACCAGGGTTCTCTAGACCACCAGGGAAAATATGACTTAGTATATGGGAGAAAGAGATGTGGGGTTGGGCAGTACTGGACTGGGGGTGATGTTTGGGTGGGGGGAATAACCGCGAGCCACACGTTTTTTTTTTCCTCACTATGAGGCGGGTGATTGCATTTCGCGCCCGTGAAAATTTTGTGGAACACTCGTATTTTGCAAAATATTTCACACGGTGAAATTGCTGATTTCACTGGCATTTCACCCATGAAATTTAACTTTGTCCCATCTCTAATGATGACCTATTCCATTACCTGCAACTGAGACATTATTTAAACAAAGAGGGGCAGGTCAAGAGAGTTACCAGACCATTAACTTCCTGGGAGGACTTTTTATACTGGTTCTGTACACTCTATGTTCCAGGAAAATATATCTCTTTAGTATATAAAGTACTACAGTCTGCCAACAACCCCACTTTGGTACGCATTAGGGAAAAATGGGAGTCAGAGATAGGAGAACCCCTCCCTGATCCAGACTGGAACACACTACTTCGAGACAGCTGGAAGGTCACTGCATCCCCCTCCTGGCTGGAGTTTAGTTGGAAAATTCTGATTTGTTATTTTCACACTCTTTGCATTATGGTTCATTTTGGGTAGGGATCTATGGACCACTGCTGGAGAGGCTGTGGGGAATGGGGTAATCACGATCACATATTTTGGCAATGTCCTCAGGTGCAGCAGTTCTGGTCTTAGAATCAGAATGAACTGAGCGGGTTCTGGGATCTGAATACCCCACTAAATGTTCAAGTGTGTGTCCTGGGTTTCCCACCTAAGGGTGATGTCTCCAGAGGCCACAGAAATGTATTTAGGAGTAGGTGCCTGGTGGCCCTTAAAAATATCATATCACACTGACTGTCACCTCAGATACCTATGCTGGGCAAGTGGAGGGAGTGGGTAAATTCTATCACGGGTACAGAATGTATAACAGTCACAATATGCTCAACTGGAGAGAAATTCCAGGAGAAATGGTCCAAGTGGGAGAAGTATTGTGCTACACCCTCTTCACTGTCAGAGTAGGGGCCCAACTCAGTGCCTGGTATATCCGCTGCCTGGACCAATCATTGGTAGGCTCATGAAGGCAATTAGCTGTGCCCCTACTTTTAATTAATGATATCGAATCCATTCTGCACAAAAAGGTTACAGATAAACCGTTTTACATGTTCATTATTCATTTACTGTTAGCCACAAAACATTGGGTGGATTGTTTGCTATTTTCTCTTTCAATGGTTAGAAACAAGGCAAGGCACAACTTTTATTTTCATATGGTTAATGCTAGGCTGAGATTATATGCTGGCACACGACAATATACTTAGTAGAACTGTCAAGATACATTTGTACTGTTGAGCTGTCACGGTGACCATGATTGTTTTACATATCACAAAATGATGAATCCTTTATCCCATAACTATTCTAATGAATCCAGTAATAACAGATTGGGCATTTAACCTGCTTGCCTCTAGGGAAAATGCACATATCTTATTGCTTTGTTTATTAGATGTACCAATAAGGAAATGATGTCATGAATGTATGATTCAGTGTCAACTGCAATAAATTGTAATGAAGCATTGCATATTCTCTGCTATACTGCAATATGAAAAATAAAGAATATATATACATATATAAAGATACATTTGTACTGCTACATTGTGGAATGATGCATGCCTACACTGCACCTTGCCATTCTTAATAGACTTGAAGTTTCAAAAAGAATGTCAGGATTACAAAGGGGTTGGCTGGGGTCAATCAACTGAACTGGGGACTTGATGGGGGAAAAAAGATTAACTGCAAAAAAAATAGAATAAAAATAATAGTAATAATAACAGTCACCCTGGGTGCAGATCCTTTGATCCAGTGTAGTCACTATTTATGTAGTAATACTATCTGCCCCTTTGCTGCTACAGCACTTGGAAAATGATCATAAGAGTCAGTAGAACTTGATGTCAAAATTAAAAACCTGTCCCATCAATTTGTTGCTATTTTAATCAGATCTTAGAAGACAAAGAACCTCAGCACAAAAGCACTCATGCAAGGATTACCTGAAAGGGGCACTGACAACAAAGCCAGGTTTCAAAGAATAATAAAATTACACATACTCTAATAATGCAATGCATCATGGGATGTATAAATCTGATTTTGTTGCCAGTGCCTTTTCTGGGTAACCTTTGCCTCGGTGCTTTTGTGTTGTCATTCTTGATCTTTTTGGATTGCTTTCCTATGTCGCGCTCACCACGACTGAAACCTGTGAGACATCACTTACCCCTGGGTTGACATACAGATGAGACACACTGATGAATCCTGTGAAGGATGAAACATGTATCTGATTAAACGTGTCTGTGTCTTCTGTATTCAACCTCTGCAGTGAGTGTGAGAGGCCATCTGGAACCATGCACTCCTGCTTAAAAAAAACAGTCTACGTTTTGTCATGTTGACTTGCATGTAAATCCCATGATGCTTTGCATTATTGGGTTATGCTTAATCCAGACTACATGTTTACCCTTATATGAGCCACAGAACACAAGAGCTAGGAGGCTCTTTCCTCTTCATAGTCAGGACGTATCAGAAATGGGGGCTAAGTTTTCCCTGTTGTGCACCCATGTATCGCAAGAGTCTCGTATGAGAAAACTCAAAGAATGTTCTTTGATACTGACCAGCTCACAGAGCTTGTCCACTTTAAAAAATATATATATTCTCAATGCTTCTGAAAACTCCATTATGTAAGAATAACACATTACAGGGTGTACGATTCTAATGGAATAAGGCACACCTCTGGTGGTAGTTAAGAATAAGGCATAGCTGAGTGCCGCAACCACCCGAGAAGTACATTATTCCCTGTGACCACACATCCTAGAGTCTATTATCCTCTTTTAAAAAATGTCTTTCATTTGTAAAAATAAAAAGATATAGGCCATTCCAGATGTGTGGATCTCTGAGGGGCTATGGATCTTACCTCTTGCCATGCCACCGATCTGAGTTTGGGAATGAACTTAGGTTGCTGGGGAAAAGGATTGAGCATCCATTAGACAGCTCTTTTCGCTCTCAGGGTGGGATGGCATACCACCTCAGCCCTTGGTGGCCACCAGGTGGAGGCAGGTGGTGGCACTGGTGCTTGAGCAGCATAGAAGGGAGGGGCTATGATTCCATAACACATGTGTACCTCCATGTGCACACGCTTACATACTGCTGTGGCAGGGGACAAAGGGGAGAACACGGAAACTATATGGCACAGGCCCTGCCCACCTATCCCCATCCCTGTACCACTACCAGAACCATTGAGCCCACTTCTGGATGAGAGTCACCAAGTGGGGGGAAGACAGCCCTCCCCTTTCTGGCCCCACCATGGGGGCAATCCATGGGGGACATCAGGCATGGTGAGTCTGGTAGAGGTGTGTGGCAGGTAGGGGAGGTGCACAGACTAGGCTGAGAGGGCCACCTCCGTCAACCCTGGAAAGAAAAGGCTTTAAAAAAAATAGTATGTATATTCATATAGTTCATTTGAGATGTTCAATTTTCATAAAATAATCAATAGTCATATGACATATTTGACCAGTGAGTTTATAGGATTTTCATGGCCCATTTTATAAAGGTCGAGACAGAGAGCAGCCAGCCAAGCACAGCACCCCATCCCCTTGTGTATGAGACACTCTTATTCCGCAAAGCATATCTCATGATAGCTGCCTCGAAATGGACAGATTCAGAGTCTATTTTCTTAACTTTTTTTCTTCATTTTAAGATCGGCAGCACTTCCTCAACCTGTAGTGTGTTAATGCATCCCACAGAGTAATTCACTGTGGTATAAGGGTGGTATCACTTGCATTTACTGGGTGACAGAACATCTCAGCTTTGTTCTCTGTCATGGACTGTATGGCCCAAATCCTCAGATCTGATTGGCTGAGACCACATTTAGACAGGGATGATATCTCAATATTTATTTATTTATTTGCTTTTGTTAACTGGGTAAGTCACGCTAGACAGCCAAGTGCCTATTTTCAGGTGAGACCCGGGAGGGTTACAAGCTAGGTCACAGAAGAACAGTGAGAAAGTTGAGTTTACATAAAATCAGGTAATATCCGAGGTTGACATCTAGAAACATGACAAGCTTGACAGGGCTAGAGTAGGTAGCTAACAGCAATAGAAACGATTTAGCATAAGATAAGTACAGTGCATAAAAATTTTTTTAAGACGGGTTCAGTCAGTAACATAATCCCAATCTGTAAATAGGTCATGCTGTCAGCCAATAAAATAAAAACAGATCCATTTCAAAATCACAATAATACACTCCAAGGTGTGTGATATCTTTGGATATCATCCCTTCTCAGGTGGTTGAAGTCACTTGGCCTATAGCCTCATGCCTCACAGCACAACTGGGGTGGACGATATCCCACACCTTGTTGTATATTATTGCCTTAATTCTCTCTCACCCAGTGAATGCATGTGAAACCCCTACAGTGGCTCTGTGGGATGTATTAACACACAGAGTTTTTAGTGCTGCCATATTGCCTGCGCCTTCAGTTCTTTAATTGGATTTGAAAGTCTTTAAGTCATCCCTGACTCACCTATAGTTGAACTGGCTGGTTATACAGACCCAGAGTTTCATCCATGATTGAAAATAAGTAAGTAACAAGCCATGAGATGGTGTGCATTAAAGGATTTTAATACACACCCCAAGGGTGTAGTAATGCATAAGGTTGAAGGCCGAGTGTCCTAATGCCCCTGGACAGTGTGTTAAAATCCTATGATGCACACCCTGGAGAGGCTTATTACTCTTATCAGATGGCTCTAAGTATGTTTTATTGAGAAGGAAAATGAGATTTGACACCCGACTGTGTGATTACAGAAATTTAATGCACAGTCAGGTGATGCCTATTGGCGACTGAAATTTCTAGTTTTTTTCTTGCCATTTTATAAAGACAAGTAAAATCACCCTTTTTCTCCTTTTCTTGACTCATGCCTACAGTATGATTGTCACATAAATCCATCTGTGTTAGGCTTCCTAGACAGACAAGAGACTTTTTCCGGGCTCTCTGACTTCTCATTGTTGGGCTTCCTACCACAATAAATAGATCAAAGATAAAATGGCTAAGATAGGTTCAAATGGATCACAGTGAATAATGAAACTTATGAACTAGCCTTCTAATTTACTAACTAGACACTGATGAACATTAATGGGACCTATTACAATTATACATTTAAGGTATTTTTGTAGCACCTTTTAGCTGTAGGTTTTGAAACAAGCACTTTACTTCTGGCAAAGAGTATTGTAACAGACTATAACTTAAAGGGTATCTTGCTCCTCTTTATAAATTACATTTAATGAAATATTCAGCTATTAAGTGTCTGAAATATGTTAATAATTATCTTAAGGGCTTAGTAGTAATTGTGTTCATCATATATTTACTTAAATATATTTTTTTGTCTTTCTTTTCTACTTTTTTCTTCTTTCCCCTCTTATTAGCAAAATGTTGTTAGTTATAGGCTAGTTTATGAGCAGTGAAGTAACTCAGCTGCAGCTTCAGGTTATAATGTTTGTACATGATTAATTTCATCATAAGTTATTTATTTAAATACTTCAAACTCCATTCAGAAAGGACTTAACCCTAGCTGTCCCAGTGGCGCAGAGGGTTGAGGCGCTGGATGCCTTATCTCGCTCCACGCCAATGACCTGGGTTTGGGAATGGCCTCAGGTTGTCGGGGTGCCAGCATGAAGAGGGAGGGCAGAGCAGGACTGAGCATACTGGTGGGCAGCTCTCCTCTCCTGAGGGTGGTGAGGGTGGGTTGGCACCCCCCATAGTTCCATTCCCACTGGGTGGAGGTCCGGTGGTTAGTGCAGGCAGAGAGGAGGAGGCCAAAGTATCACGAGGTGGAAGGGGCTGAGCTGTCACCACGGGGTGCGAAGTATGCCTCCTCATGCTCTCATGGCTGTGTGCCTCAATGGGTCGGGGGAGAAAACTGTCAAAATACAGATGTGTCCCAATCACCAGATAGTGGGAGGAGATGATGGGGACCAAAAAGCTTAATTAAAAAAAAAAGACAGGACTTATCCTAGGTTGAACTCCGCATACACAGCATAATGTGCTAAATATCTATAAGACTGGGATACTAAAATTAATTTTGGCTTAAATCATTATTTTAATGTGGCACATTATTTTTTATTTTGGAAAACTAAATTAAATAAGCATTTGTCAATGCTGATTGTTTGCTTGCTGGTATTAGCAGTGGAAATGCAGGAGTTAGACAGATGCAGAGTAGGAATGATAGTGAAGTATTGAACTTCACGCCAACCTCACCTCCACCCTGCAGAGACAGACAGGCATTGGGGTATGCGTTTGGGTTGTCGCCATAACGTTCATGCCATTTCACTTCACCCTGTCCAGCAGACACTGACACGTGTTGAGGTGTGCCTTGGGGTGTTCGGCTTTCAAGTCACCCCACTCCATAAGGACTTATGCTGAAATGGGTACAGTATAGGAGAATGGGGTGAACTCTTGGGCCAAAAAGTGCAAGGCACACCTCGATGCCTGTCACTGGCTGCAGGGTGGTGGGGTGGGGGTGGAATGGCATGAGCATTACAGTTGGCAATCAAAAGGCACACCCCGGATGTCTGTCAGTCTGTACAGGGTGGGACATTATGGTTAGAAACCCTAACCCCCCGGCATTTGTTGGTATTTGCACTACAAATTTTCAAGATGGCAATTTTGTGACCCCCACTTCATGAAAGCATTTGGGACCTCTTCTCATGAACAGTAACACTGTGATTTTGTCAATGTGTCCCGAACTTTGAGTTCCCACAGTGACCGTGCCATTGTGCACCAGATGTACGAAAACACAGATTGGGCAGGATGTAAAGAATGACAGCTGTACCATTCATAGGGAGGTGTGAAGAGATGGCAATGTTGAAAATCTGTAGTGAAAATATTAAGAATGCTCAAACTTCTGAGCGTACGTGGAAACTGAGCAACACATGCGCGTAACACAGTCATTTAGTGGAATTATTTCACCAGATTTTAAACATAGGTATTTTGTGACCTCTGCTCATGAACACTGTCACTATGATTTTCTTAATCTGTCCCAAACATTGATTTCCCACAGTAGCCATGCTATTCTGCGCCAGATGTGTAAATGCACATTTGGAGCAGGATGTGAAAAATGACAGTTGTACTGTTCATAAGGAGGTCTGAAAAAAATGTCAATGTTGAAAATCTGTAGTAAAAATACAACAAATTTGCAAAGTTACAAGGGTGCATGGAAACTGCACAGCGCACGCTCGTAACACAGTCATTTTATGGACATTTGTCACCAGATTTTCAACATAGGCATTTTAGGACCTCTGCTCATGAACAGAGTCACTGTGATTTTACATACGAATATATGAACATATGAACATATGAATCTGCCAGCAGAACACACCAATCGGTCTATGTAAGTCTGCTCCAATATGCAGCTAGCACCCTAGATTGCAGCTGCCCCAGCTTCCTCCACCTCAGTTCCTTCCCCGCTTGTCCCAGCCCCTGCCCCTGACTCTTCCTCTTACTTTATCTCACTCCTTCTTAAAGCTATTGACTGTCCTACATGTTACCACCCCCTCTGGCAGCACATTCCAACCAGACATAACCCTCTCAGAGGAGTAGTGCCTCCTCATTTCCCTCTTGAAACGTCCCCTTCCAACCTTAGTCTGCGCCCCCTCGTCTCTCTTCCACTCCTTAGTTTAAACACCCTCTTGGTGCTAGGTTTATTTACCCCCTCAGGTATTTTTTTTTTCACCCCCTGGCTCTGGTCTGCCTAAGTCTACAGTGCATCCTAATCATCCGGCCACCATCCGTAGCCCCAGACTCAATTAGGGACCTTCGCCTATACCCCCTCGGATTACCCCTCATGGCGGAGTGGCAGAGAGAACCCCTCGATCTCCACCTGAACCAGGATCCAGTGTTCGGCGATGTCCCCCCAAGCCGGACACCTCATAGGATGGCCATCAAGCCGCCACGACTGATTGCCAGATATTTCCATTTTCTCCTCTATGCGAGTGAGGCGTGCAAGGGCGCCATGGGAAGGAGCACGGACGCGTCCACACACACACTCTCTCACGGCACGGTGCCCCAAATCTGCCCCGCTACCTGATGCCAGTGCACCACCCCCAGCCTCTGCTTGGGGCCGAAAGTGCACCGACAGTTGGGAATCTCCCACCCCGGAGAGGGCGAGTAGTCACACGGACACTCTATCCCTCTCCACCCCTGCTGACCCATGATGGGCCGAGTCTGCTCCCAAACCCAGGTCGCTGGTGTGGAGTGAGGTGTGGCATCCAGTGCCTCAACCCTCAGTGCCACCAGCCGAAACCCCCTCAGGTATTTAAATGCTTCAATCATATCCCCCTATCCCTTCTATCCTCCAGTGTGTACATGTTCAGGTCCTTCAGCCTAATTTCATATTCCTTTCCTTCCATCCCCTTTAACATTTTTGTTTCCCTCCTTTCTACCCCCTCCAGTAACTTTATATCTCTCCTCAGGTATGAACTCCAGTTTTGCACACAGTACTTAAGGTGCGGTCTGACCAATGATCTGTAGAGAGGTAGGATTACATCCCTGTGTCTGGATGAGAACTCCCTTATGAGCCACCTCAGCATCCTGTTTACCTTCGCTGCTGCTCTCCTGCACTGGGCAGAGTTGTTCATGCTCCTAGTTACCAACACCCCTAGGTCCTTCTCCTCCTCTGTGATCCCCAACCAATAGTCCCTCTTCTGGTTCTTAGCCCTGAAGTGCATCACCTTAAGCTTTTTTGCGTTGAGTCCTAGCTGCCACTCCACCGACCATGTCTCTAGTTTGGTTAGGTCCCCCTGCAGTTTTTCCCATCCATCCTCTTGATCCACCACCGCCCCCAATTTGGTATAATCTGTGAACAGACTAACCCTGCTCCCCACTCCATGTGCTGTATTGGAGATGAAGAGCCCAAATAGCTCCGAGCCCAGCAGTGACCCCTGTGGCATACCGGTTGTCACTGCTCTGGGTGCCCAGAGCTCACCCACCAACACCATCCTCTGCACCTTCCCCTGTAACCAGTTCTCTATCCATTTAGTCAGCTTTTTTCCACCCCCATAGCTGTCAGCTTCCCCCCAGTCTCCCATGAGGCTCTGTATCTAAGGCCTTACTGAAGTCCAAGTACAGGACATGTACCGCATGGCCCCTGTCCAACTCCCTTGTCACCCAATCATAATACTCTATTAGATTGGTTTGACATGACCTCGCTGAGATGAACCTGTGTTGCTGCCCATCTTGGAGGCAATTACTCTCTAGGAATGCCACCAACCTCTCCTTCAGTATCACCTCCATAAGCTTACTCACTATGGACGTGAGACTTACTGGTTGATAATTTTCTGGCTTCTCTCTAGGGCCACTTATGTGTATGGGCACCACCATGGGCCACTCTCCAGTCCTGGGGCACACACCCCGTTTCCAGGGAGGTGTTGAACAGATCTACCAGTGGCTCAGCCTACACCTCCATCTCCCTCAGCACCCTGGGGTGGATGCCATTGGGACTTGGTGGCTTGTCCACTCTTTCTGCTCTCAGCCCCTCTAGTACCCTGCTCCCTGTGATCAGTTTGTCCGTCACCTTCTCCCCCCCCTTTCCCCACCCCCCAGCCCATTCTGGTAGTGGACCATCCCTCTCCTTAGTGAAAATGGAGCAGAAGTACTCATTTAGAATTTCCACTTGCTCCTCCCCCTTTTCCACCCAATTCCCTCTCCGCTTTATCCTCACAATATGTTCTTTGCACTTGCTCTTTTCCCTGACATACCTAAAAAAAAAGTCCTTTTCCCCTCCCTTTGTGCCCTGTGCAGACCTTAATTTCCTGGAGGCCTTAGCTTTTTTCACCCTCCTGGCAACCTCCCTTGACCAACTCCCGAAAGCCTCCTTATCCTCTCCCTTCCCTGTTCTCCTGTACTTCTGGTATGCAGCCCTCTTTGCCCTCACCCCTTACAGCACTTCCTTGTTCAGTCAATATGGTTTCTTGGCTCTGTTCTTCTTACTCCTGGCCCTGGTGCAGGATACAGTGGCCTCTGTTAGCCTAGTCTTTATGACTCCCCACTTTTGTTCTGCTTCCATCCCCGGCCTTATATCCTGGAGTGTCCCTTGCAGTATTGCTCCCACCCTCCCAAAGTCCACCCTAATAAAGTTCACCACCTTGGTGCCCATGCCTCCTGTCTCCCTGCCCAGTGCGACAATGAGCCGCACTGCTTTGTGGTCGCTACCTGCTGGTGGGTCCTCCACTTTTACCTCCCTCATCGCCTCCCCATTTGCCAGTACTAGGTCCAGAGTGCTACCAAGCTTTGTAGGCCGACTTACCAATTGTGTCAGAAGGCCATCCTGGATTGCATCAAGGAGCACCTGCTCCCTGGTACTGCTAGTGGCCGGGGTGCTCCAGTCAACCCCTGGTAGGGTAAAATCCCCCACTATCACCACACTCCCCCTTTTACACATCCTCCTTATCTGCTCTGCCAACTCCCCATCCAGTTCCCTGGATTGGCCTGGTGGTCTGTATACCACTCCCAGCCTCAGCTTTCTGCCCTTGGAGTCCAGGAGCTGCACCCAAAGTGCATCTGTCCTCTCCTCTTCTACTTCATCCCTTATGCATTTAATCTCTTCCCTCACATAGAGTGCAACCCCCCCCCAACCACCCAGTCCCTGCTGTATATCCTGCATCCCGGGATTGCCGAGTCCCAATCATGGTACTCTGTAGCCCAAGTCTCTGTTACTGCAGCAATATCCACCTTCCCCTCTGAAAGGAGCACCTGAAGCTCTGCAATTTTGTTCCCAAGGCTTCTTGTGCTGAGAAAGACTACTTTCCACCCATACCCCTCCTTCTCCTCACTCTTTTACTCCTTGTCCTGTGTCCCTCCTCCTGGTAGTCCGCACCCTTTCTCCTCCTTATTCTTACTGGGTGGTGGTGCCTTCTGTATTACACTCAGACCACTCTGCCTGCCCCTCCCAGGGTTACTACGCCTCCGCCTTTGCCTATATCTAGGGGGGTGAGCTCATTAAGCTCCCCTGTCCGGACCTTTCTACTAACCTCTGTCTTTTGACCACCCCCCACTAGTTTAAATCCACCTTAGCAGAGCTATACCCTTCTAATCCTGCCTTTTATACTTCCCTCCCCTTCCTGCTCAAGTGTAGCCTGTCCTCTGCGTACAAGTCACTATTCCCCCAGACCCTAACCCAGTTGGTCATTAACCCATAATTTTTGGTGTGGCTCCTATTCCTCAGCCACTTGTTGAACTCTTCAATCCTACCCTTCCTCCCCATGCTTGCACATGGTACCGGGAGTATCTCCAAGAATGCCACCAACTCCCCCACTCCCTCACGGTGCCTGCCCAACTACTCGAACCTCCCCTTCACTACTTCCAAAGTCTCCCCTGCCAAGTCGTTTGTACCCACATGCAACACTAAATAAGGTTTCTTCTTCTCCCTCACTGCACACTTGAGCAGTGCCTAGCCCTGCCCCTCCTGCAGTTAACCTAGGGATAGCCTCAACCCAAATACAGCTGTGCCTTTTCCCCCTTCCACCCCATCTCACCCCTTTCAGTATAGAATCCCCCAAGATGAGTAGCCCCCCGTCCCTTACCCCTTTCCCTTCTAATGTCCCTTCCACCACTCCAGTATTTGTTCTTCCCTGACCCTTACCCCCACCAGCTGCACACTCTGTGACTTCTGTATCAGTATCCCCTACTTCCGCCTCACCACTTTTCCCTGCCTTATTCCTCCCATCCCCTTTGAACCCCTTCCCAGCCTGACTACTTCCTACTGGGCTTCCCATGGTGACCTTCCCTCCATCCCTGTTGATTTCCAACCCCTCTCCTATTCCCTCTCTTGTCGATTTAGAGCCCCCATTCCCTTCTACCCCGATAGTGATGCCCCACATCCTTCCCCTTCTCATAGCCTTCTCTCCTCCAGTCATCACCCTCTCCTTCCTTACTAGTCCCCCCTTCTACCTTTTCATTCTTGTTATCTCTCCTCCTACCTGTTGCCATCCCTTTCATGCCCCACTTGTCCTCCTCCCTTCAGTATGTTCCTGCTCCCCCTCTCTCTCTCCCATAGCAGAGGCTTGACTCTATTCCTAGTCGATACCCCTCCTACATCTCTTCCCCTATAGGTTCCTTCTCTACTTGTTCCCCTCCATGGCACCCTGGTCCCACCCTGGTCCTCCTACCATGACCATCTGCTCTCTCCCCTAGTACTCCTTGTGGTCTCTTTCTCTCCCATCAGAAGGCCCCCCTAGCCTTGGACACCCCTCCCTTCTCCTCTCTTTTCTGCTAGTTCCTCCAGGGGTGTAGCTACAAGGGTGCAGTCGCACATGGGCCCATGAGGTTTGAGGAGCCCAAATCATAATTTTGATGTCTATTCAAAACCAGGGGGCCCTATAACATACCCTTGCACCCAAGCCCTCTGGGAATTTGGTACGCTACTGAGTTCCTCTGATACTGGGGTTGGTTTCAGTCCCTAGTTGTTCTTCTTCCATCCCCCCTCACCATCCCCGACCCCCCCAGTCAGTATGCCTACCATACTCATCTGCCCTGCCACTTAGACTCCTCCCTAACCTCCACAGTTCCCTCCTCAAACCAGCCAGTCATCTACAGACCACTACACACCCCCATAGAAACATAGAAACATAGATTTTGACGGCAGATAAGGACCATTAGGCCCATCTAGTCTGCCCATTTCCCTACCTACAGGATAGGCCGCAGATTCTAGTTAACCAACAGCCTATTTCTTCCTACCCCCCAACAAGAATTGCCTTATGTCTGTCCCATGCATTCTTGAATTCTCCCACAGTTTTAGACCCCACAACCTCCTCAGTAAGGCTGTTCCATGCATCCACTACCCTCTCTGTGAAATAATACTTCCTCCCCCCATCCTCCAAGCCCAGTCCAGGATCATAGCAGACCCACACCCTGTACACCCCACCACCCTTCCAAAGATGCCCGCCCTATTGACATGTGGCTTCTGCCCCATTTTGGCCTCCATCTTATGTTATGGGCACTTACTCCCAGTTTCTGTACCCTAGTACAACTGTTGAGCCCTATTTACTCAAATTCTGGTCCCCCCGCACACTAGTCCTCCTACTACCCCTTGCCAGCCGGGTTAATTCAGTCTCAAATTTCATACGTTAGATACTGTATTACTGTAGCAATCCTACAGCCTCCTTGTCCGGTTTTCACCCCTCAGCCACCATACTTTTTGTTCTCAGCTCTCATATAGTCTCACTTAGCCCAGTTAGAAATTCTATTGCACTCCAAGTATTACTCAGCACTGTTCGAGAAATAAACAGAACAACTAAATCTGTATTATTGCAGCAATCCTAAAATGATCCAATCATTGCTTTGTCTCCACCCAGAGACCCTGCTGTAATATAGGACCACAGAGGATGCTGGGCGGGAGGTGGGCAACTCTAAAGTCACGGCAGAGCTCCGTTGAGCTCGCTCACTCCCCCTCTCTCACTCGCTCATTCTGTTTCTCCTGGCGCTACAGGCTGCCTTTTACACTGGGCTCCTGCTTGCATTGGTGTATTTTTCTGCCCACAAAGAAGTTCATAGCTGTCCCGACAGAGCTCCATTGAGCTCACTCACTCCACCTCTCTCACTCGCTCATTCTGTTTCTCCCAACGATGCAGGTTGCCCTTTGTACTGGGCTCCTGCCTGCATTGGTGCCTTTTTCTGCCCACAAAGAAATCCACAGCAGTCCTGAGAGAGCTCAGTTGAGCTTGCTTACTGCCCCTCTCTCACTAGCTTGATTTTAAGCTGGAAAGGAAAATGGGGACAGCCATCCGCACAGGTGTGGTCTATAGACCACCAGCCCGGAGGAAGAAACAGATAGGGAGCTGATGCTAGCCATCCAAAGGATGGCAGACAAGGGTGAGGTAGTACTGGTTGGAGACTTCAATATTCCAGATGTGGACTGGAGCATCCCAGCAGCAGCAGCATCAACTAGGAGCAGATTTATCCTGGACTCCCTTCAGGGTGCCTTCTTCAAGCAACTGGTCATGGAACCAACTCGGCAGAAGGCAATACTGGACCTTGTGCTCACAAACAGGAACAGTGTGATAGGGTAACAGTGGGGAGCACCTGGGAAACAGTGACCACCAGTCATTGTGGTTTGAAATCACAGAAAGAGCAGAACCAAACCACACAAAAACACGTATCCTGGATTTTAAGGGGCAGACTTTGGGAAAATGGGGAGATACTTGAAAGAGCATTAAGGGAATGGGACAGGAATCAGAGGTTGAGGAACAGTGGGCAGTATTTAAAATGGGATTACAAGAACAACAGAAGTATGCATTAAGCAGGTTAGCAAGAGAAGGAAGAGGAGACCATTATGGTTTTCCAAAGAGGTAGCAAAGAATGAAAGCCAAAAGATTGCATTCAGGCAATACAAAAGACGCAGACAGAAGGGATAGGGAGAAGTACCAGGAGAAGCAAAGGGAGGCAGGAGGCTGCAGGAAGACAAAGCTCAGACAGAAGAACACATTGCACAATCAGTGGGTAGAGGGTACAAAACCTTTACAGGTACATAAGTGAAAAAGAAAGACAAAGGAGGGGATAGTGAGACTGAAGGGGAGGATGGGGGCAGCGTGGAGGATGACAACAGTAAAGCTGACATATTGAACAGGTATTTCTGCTCAGTCTTTACTGAGGAAGAGGAGGTAATGGGTCTGAAGGAGGCCACAAGGGGTGAGAATGGTGCAGAAATGGACACAAGTCCCTTTACACGAGAAAGGGTCCTGAAGGAACTGGAAGTAATAAGAGTTGATAAAGCAATGGGGCCAGATGGGTACACCCCAGGGTCCTTAAAGAACTAAGAGAGGTGGTGGCTGAACCTCTGGCTATCCTGTTTAGCCGATCACTGGAAACAGAAATACCCAAAGACTGGAGGACAGCAGATGTAGTCCCTTATACAAAGTGGGAACAAGAGGAAGCAGGGAACTACAGACCAGTCAGCCTCACCTCGGTAGTGGGGAAGATCATGGAAGCACTACTGAAGGAGAGATTGGTGGAACATCTGGTTGTCAATGGACTACAGGACCCAAGGCAGCATGGTTTCACCAGGGAGGTCATGTCAGACCAACCTCGTTGAATTTTTTGACTGGGTGACTAGGGAGGTGGATCAGGGAGGGCAGTGGACATGGCCTATCTGGACTTCAGCAAGGCCTTTGACACTGTGCCACATAGAAGACTATTACACAAACTGGGGAATATGGGTGTGGGCAGTACAGTAGTGTGGTGGGTAGGTAACTGGCTGGATGGCAGGACACAGAGGGTGGTGGTAAATGGCTGTCACTCCACAGAGGGAAGAGTGACCAGTGGGGTACCACAGAGATCAGTGCTGGGACCGGTCCTATTCAACATCTTCATCAGTGACATTGTGCAGGACCTAGAAGGCAGAATTTTACTGTTCGCTGATGACACAAAGCTCTGTAACAGAGTAGACACACCAGAGGGTGTAGACAGAATGAGAAGCGACCTGCAGAAACTTGAAGAATGGTCAGGGGTTTGGCAGTTGAAATTCAATGCAAAGAAGTGCAAGATAATGCATATGGTGCACAAAAACCCTGGCACAATATATCAATTGGGGGGTGAGGATATAGCATGCACCAAGCAGGAAAGGGATCTTGGGGTTGTCATCTCTGATGACCTCAAGGTAGAAACAGTGTGACAAGGCAGCAGGTAAAGCAAATAGGATGCTGGGATGTATAGGCAGGGGCATCACCAGCAGGAAAAGGGAGATCATAATTCCGCTATACAAGACACTAGTGAGGCCCCACCTGGAGTACAGTGTACAGTTCTGGAGACCATACCTACATAAGGACATAGACAGGGTAGAGAAGGTTCAGAGGAGGGCAACAAAGATGGTGCATGGATTGCATCACAAGTCCTATGAAGACAGGTTGAAGGAACTAAACATGTACTCCCTGGAGGAGAGGAGGGAGAGAGGGGATATGATAGAGACATACAAGTATCTTACAGGGAGGAACAGGGTGCAGGAAAACACTATTTTTAAGCGAAAAAGATGTTCCAGGACTAGAGGGCATGGGATGAAGTTGGAGGGAGGACAATTCAGAGGAAACATGAGAAAGAATTTCTTCACAGAACGGGTGGTGGACAAGTGGAACACCCTGCCAGAGGAAGTGGTGGGGGCTGAAACAATCACGGGATTTAAGAATGCATGGGATAGACATAAAGGAATTCTGGAGGTCAGGGTTAAGGGGCAACAGACTTCTAGGAAAACAAACTGAACTTACAAGCTCAAATGGGCAGACTGGGTGGGCCATAGGCCCTTATCTGTTGACACTGTCTATGTATTTATGTATCTATGTACCAAACACTGATTTCCCACAGCGACTGTGCTATTCTGCGCTGAAAGTGCGAAAACACATTTCGTCCATGATGTGTAAAATGACAGCTGTACTGTTCATAAGGAGGTGAGGAAAGATACCAATGTTTAAAATCTGGAGTGAAAATTGTACAGATTCTCGAAGTTACACACGTGCGTGGAAACTGCACAATGCACACTCGTAAAACAGTCATTTTGGGGATTTTTTTCACCAAATTTGCAACATAGGCTTTTTGAGAGCCCACCTCATGAACAGTGTCACTGTCATTTCGTTACTCGGTCCCAAAAGGTGATTCTACGTACTGACCACAAAATCACCTTTCAGGACTGAATAACTCCATGATAGTGACTGAATTCACGAGGAGGGTCCCAATAATCCCATGTTGAAAATTTGATGCCAAAATTCCCAAAAATGCCCGAGATATGAACCAAAGTTGAAAACCCTCTATTTATGCCATTATACAGCTTACCGGCATTTCTTCAGTTCGCGGTCGGCTTTGAAGAGTGCAGACGTGTTCCCAGTCCACCGAAGATCATCATGCCAGGTTCTGGAGGGAAGTATGGGGTGAGGGAGGTGTGGGGAGGCAGAGTGCACAGGAGGTGGACTCGGGTTTGGGGATGGGGCAGAAGAGACCGCGAGGGACCGTTTTCTTGTTTTACAGGTTTAAAAAAAAAAAAAGACTACGCGGGTTGGATTTCTTTTTTGGCACGTGTTGTTTTGTACACTGGAGTGGGCTCCCAGTGTACCACCTGTGTTTGTGGGGAGGGTGGCCAAAGCCGATGGGGATTGGGGCCCCCTGTGAGCACAGAAATGATTGGAGGGGCACATGATGCCAAGGGGGATTGGGTACCCCCTCAGCAACTGGAAGTGGGAAGGGGAGACTGAAGATAACAAGGACTGGGCCCCCCATCAGCACAGAAATAAGTGGGGGGTCATTATGCTGATGGGATTGGGCTCCCCCGTTGGCAAATTATACTGGCAGGGTGGGACTGAAGTCGATGGGGATTGGGCCCTCGTTGGCAAAGAAAGACTGTTTTGGGGGGCACATGATGCCGAAGGGGATTGGGCACCCCCTCAGCACATAACAAATGGGGGGCATTATGCCAATGGGGAGTGGGTTACCACATCAACAAATTAACTTGGTCGGGGACACGTCAATAGGGGGATTGACCACCCTGTCAGCTTTCATAGGGCTGTTGTTTACAAAGTATTTTACACTAGGCAAGGTACCTCCCTTCAATGGTGGGTCGCTCCCTCATTGCAGAGGCAAAATTATTTCAACTTGGTGCCACTTTTGGAAACCAATGTCATCAGCACAGTGTGTCTGCATTGGTACACCAATACTAAGACTCCAAATGCAGTGCCCATGTTGGCTACCACAGTGCCGCACCTCCACTACCCGCTTCTCTCCTAAGCAGCCACATAATGTTTCTTGCCCATGCGCACAAGCAAACATAAAAAGTTAAAAGAAAAGATTACAGGCAGTGGTGAGGGGCCTGGTCCACCTGAATCAAGCCATATTCATTAAGAGGTGGAACCTTCATGACAATATATGGTACCTCCTTACTATCCTCTTCTCTCAACAAGGGTGCCCACGCTTCCAGACTGCCGTTTCACTGGATACAGAGAATGTGTTTGACCACTTGGAGTGGGCCTTTCTGCATCACACATTGGTGGGTATGGGGTTTGAGCCTACCTTTCAGCAATGCATAGACACCCTTTATACCCTAAGAGCAGCAGTGAGAAAGGATCAATGGGGTAATCTCGACATGTTTCCCTTTACAGCAAGGTACGCAGCAGGGGTGTCCTCTCTCCCCCCCTCCTCTTTGCTCTGTGTAGCGAGCCCTTAGCAGTAGCAGTACAAAACAAGGCACAGATCCAGGGCACTGAGGTAGGGCAATCTGAGCAGAAGATAGGTCTCAATATAGATGACTCAATTTTTCTCTCAGGAACCTGGATACCTCAAATCCAGCCCTATGCCAGGAGCTGGAGTTGTTTGGAATGATCTCTGGCCATAAATTAAATTATAATAAATCTGAGGCATTACCTTCCCCATTTCAATTACTCCTTTCCCTTTAAATCAGCTGCCCAGCATACCATTTGATATCTTGAAGTCAAGGTCACCCCACAACTGTCCAGACTATTCCAGCTTAATATACTGGGCTCATAAAGAATAGGATTTATAGAATTGTTTAAGGATGAAAAAGAAATAACACTGTATTTCATGTTATTTTATTTATTACACTGGTAAATCTTGTGATCAAATATTTGCCCGTTTTCACAAGTGACCAGGTACATTTAACAAACTTAAACAAAAATAAACAACAAATGCAATTTACAAATGCAATAATAAAATGTTACATTAAAAACAGTCACAAACGGACCGTGATTTAAAATGAGCAAACAGTGTATGCTTAAATTATGACAGTGTTCTACAATCAGTAACTTCAGAGGGGAGATAACTGTAAATGTTAGAAGCCTGGCAAACCAGAGATCTCTGAACTAATGAAGTATGCATAAAAGGAGGTGATTATAATAACATTTCAGGGTGTGGGGGCTACAGCCTCCCACAAAACCACTGAAGTGCCCGCTGCATTTTGAGTTACAAAAAAAGCTGAAGAAAATAAAAATAAATAAATAAGATAGAAATTTACTGAATCATATACTATCCACAAAAGTTTGATTACAAAATAGGTCTTCAATATGGTTTTGTACTGTGTCTGTGAATGGATGGAGTGGGGATGCCAATGTATTACACTAAATTAATGCATGGTCATGTGATCATTTTTGCCCTGATATATGATGTATTTCTAGTATTCTACTTACCATTTTATAAGTACAGAGCAATACTTAGGGAGTGGTGTGTAACGACTTTTTTGCACACTTGAAGGGGTGATGCCCCTTAAAACCACAAGAGTGAAGCTTGAGTGGTTCAAATAGCACATCACCCATCGAGGGTGCACAAAATAAATGATACAATTAGTATGTAGAATGACATATCATTGGTCAAAAAAGATTTAAATGAAATGCATAATCATCCTTGTTGCATATGAGTACGCCAACTCAGATTTTAAAACCAAAAACAAATGATTAAACTTTATATCTCCCTAAGTGAATTGGTATCTCATTATGGGCCATATACTTATTACCCTTCCCCTCAGCGTTTACAGCAGTCCAGTTCTTTTCTTGTACAGAGTACTTACCCCCAAATAATAACTAAGTCTGTAGCAATTGTTTTCTTTTCTTATTTTCTTAAAAATGTACCATGTTCCATGCTGCTAACCGCAAACTATAAGTCCCGCGCTCATGTGTCTTCTGTAATAACGTTCATGATCACCAGCACATGGACTCTCATTTTTATTCTTGTTCACTCAGGCTTCAGGTTTACAGAAACAAAAACAGAGACACAATACATAGTAAACAATTACTACTAGGAATGACACATTTGGGCAATTTATTAAAAGAAAATAATCATCAAGATCTAGCAGGTGCAAGAACTGCTTTGCCAAAATGTAATATAAAGATTTCCAAGTCTTAGATAGAAGCATAGACAATGATAGCAGAAAAAGATGAATGGCCTATCCAGTTTGCTCAGTTCCCTGTGTAACCCTGGAACCTATTGTTCATCCAAAGTCCTAGCCCTCCCCTTTCTCCCACATTCTCCTTCCAGATGCTGCCTCCCTGAAAGACCACCATTCCCTTCATCTGTCCCAGTCATGATTGAAACTATTAAGTGATCTGGCACCCACTACTGTGGCTGGTAAACTGTTACACAGCTCCACCACCCTTTCTGTAAACTAATGCTTCCTCATGTCCCTCCTAAACCTCCTACCTGACAGTTTCCACTCATGCTATCATGACCTTGAACTAGAATTCAAGTTAAGTAGTTCCTCACAGTTCAACTTGCCAATTTGTTTTAGGAACTTGAAGATCTCTATCAGATCTCCCCTCTCCCTTCTGGTTGCCAGCAAGTGCATGTTCAGTACCTTGCAGTGCTCCTCATAAGACCTGGCATGTTGGCCCTGAATCATTTTTGTTACCCTGCGCTGCACTATCTCCAGCTTGTCCCTTTCTTTCCTGAGGTGAAGGCTCCAGAACAGTGTGCAGTACTCCAGGTGTGGCCTTACTAAAGATCTATAAAGGGGTAGTATTACCACCCCCCTGCTGTCAGTACCCCTACTGATACACCCCGGCATCCTACTTACCTTACCGTAGACCTTGTTGCACCGGTTTGATTGTTTGAGGATGTCACTAGTAACAACTCCTAGGTCATATTCCTCAGCCATGGTGCAAAGACCCACCCCACCCATCCAGTACTCTGTCCTGGGGTTCTTGCTCCCTAGGTGCATTACTTTGCACTTTTTTTGGTGTTAAATTTAAACTGCCAAACCTTAAACTACCCCTCTAGCTTTTGTAAGTCCCACAGCATTTCCCTGATTCCCTCATTGCTATCCACCCTTCCACAGAGCTTAGTGTGATCTGTGAAGAGATACAGACTGTCACAGATACCTTCTCCAATGTCGCTGATGAAAATATTGAAGAGGACCGGGCCCAGGACAGATCCCCATAGCACACCACTCATGACCTCCCTGTCTTCTGACTTGACCCCATTGACCACAGCCCTCTGCTGCCTCCCCATTAGCCAGTTACCTATCCAATTTACTATTTTCTGAGCTGCACCCAGATCCTGCATATTTTTCAACAAGCATCAGTAGGGCACCAAGTCAAAAGCCTTGCTGAAATCGAAGTAGAAAAAAATCCATGGCATGGCCCCTAGCCAGTTCCCTTGTCACCCAGTTAAAGAAAAGTATCAGTTTAGTCTGACAAGACCTCCCTGCCTTGAGCCTGTGCTGTTGACTATCCTGGGTAGTCCACGAGGTTCTCTTTGACCAGTGACTCTATCAGCTTCCCCAACAGAGGTCAGACAGACAAGTCTCTAGTTTCCCACTTGTTTTCTCCCCTATTATGGAGCAGAACAATGTCTGTCACCCTCTAGTCCTTTTGAACTGCCCCTGTACATAGTGAGCTGTTGAATAGTCCTACACAGGGGTTCAGCCAGTTTCACTACCAGTTCTCTGAGTATCCTTGAATACAACCTATCTGGTCCCAGGACCGTATCTATCTTTAGAGCTGCTAGTCCTTTCTGGGCCATTTCACTTGTAAATACTGGTTGTCACATCTACAGCACCTCCTTAGTGGCCGCGTTGATATCAACTGTCAGGCAAGGGCCCACCTTCCTCCCCAGTGAAAACTGAGCAAATATAATTATTAAGGATGGCGACCTTTTGTCTGTCCCCTACTATCACCTCACCCCCTTGGATAGTTTAATGATTCCTCCTCCTTTCTTTCTTTCTCTTTTCCCTAATGTATCAGAAGAAATGTTTTTCTCTGCCCTTGACCCCTTCTGCAATATACAGCTCTGTGTCCACTTTTGCCTCCCTAACTGCCCTCTTTTCCTCCTTGTTTCTCAGTTGGCATTCATGATATTCTCCCCCCCCCCTTTCTTTGCACTTGCAGTAGGTCTTTTTCTTAGCCCTCGCCATTTCTCTAACTCTTGCCGAGAAACATAATGGTCCCTTGAACTTGTTCCTTTTGGTTACCATTCTCATGCAGAACTTAGATGCCTCAAGAATGGCCCCCCTTAATTGCCCCATCTCTCTTCCACCCCAACTATGTTATCTACCCTGACTAACTTTTCCCTGACAAGCTCCCTCAGCCTGATGAAATCCACTCTTCAAAAATCAAGGACTACAGTTCTTGATTGGGGGTTTCCAGTCCCAAGGGACAGTTCAATCCAAATGGAGTTATAGTCATTGTTTTCTAGTGGTTCCCTTGCTCTCACAGCTCCTACTAGATATCTAAATCGCTTTGTTTTAATTATTACATACATTTAGAAAAAACTTTTACAAGTGCAATAACACACTCCAGAGTGTGTGTTTGTGCTAGATCACAATGCTCCCTAGGTGATTAATGGTACTTGTCCTGTGGACTCAAGCCTCAAAACACACTCATTGCATGGGAGATCTAGCATAATGTACACCCTGTCATGTGTAATTGCTTATGAGTTACAGTACTCTTCATTTTTTTTTTTTTTTTTATGATTGCTGGTCTTGAAAGTGGACAAAAATTAAGTTGAATCATGTTGCTCTTCCACCTGGTAAGTTAGAAGACAAAAGTGTTTTTTTGTTGTTTTTTTGCTGATGGGCTGCAGCTGTTTTCACTTGTTATAGAAACATAGAAATCTGTAGGCAGAAAAGGACCACTTGGCTTATGTAGTCTGCCCTTTTTCCTCCCCATGGCTCTTTTGCCATCTTGACCTTATTCCCTTTTTTCTTTCATACCCTAGACTTTCATGTTCAGCCCCATTTTGGTATCCCATGCCCTCTTGAACTCCCCCACCGATTTCGCTCCCACCACCCATTCCAGCAGCCTATTCAAGGGACCCACCACCCTCTCAGTGAAGTACTGTCCACTCAGATTTCCTCTGAAACTGCCTCCCTCCAGTTTTAAGCTGTGCCCTCTTATTGCTGTATTATCACTCTTTTTGAAAATGCTCCCTTCCATCACCTTATTTATTCCCTTCAAATATTTAAATGTTTCTATTATGTCCCCACTCTCCCTTCTCATCTCCAGTGAGTACAGGTCAAGCTCCTCCAGCTGTTACTCATATGGTCTCTTGTGTAAGCCCTGCACCATCTTGGTAGCCCTTCTCTGGACCCACTCCACTCTATCCTTGTCCCCCTGCAGGTGCAGCCTCCAGAACTGTACCCCATATTCCAGGTGTGGCCTAACCATGGACCGGTACAGTGCAATGATGATCTCCTCCTCCTGCTCATGATACCCCTCCCTATGCATACCAGCATTCCGTTTGCCATCCCCAATGCCTTGTTGCACTGATTTGCCACCTTTAAGTTATCAGAAATGATGATTCCCAGCTCTCTCTCTCTCTCCTGCCTTCTTATTTCAATTTCTACTCCTCCCATCCAGTAGCTTACCTTTGGATTTTTGCACCCCATGTGCATAACTTTGGACTTTTTTGCATTAAATTTCAATTGCCATCTCTCTGGCTGCTTTTCTAGCCAGCCCAGATCCTCCCTCATTTTGTCTACTCCCCCCCCCGGTGTATCCACCCTATTACAGATCTTTGTGTCCTCTGCAAATAGACACAACTTACCATGCAGACCCTCCATAACATCCCCAATAATGATGTTAAACAGTACTAGGCCCAATACTGACCCCTGGGGCACCCTGCTTGTCACTTTTTCTTCCCTGGCATGAGCACCATTGACAACCACCCTTTGAATTCTGCCCTCCAGCCAGTTTTCCACCCAATTCATTAATTTCTTCCCTACCCTAGGCTGCCCAGTTTGTTTATAAGCCTCCTGTGAGGGACGGTATTGAAGGCCTTACTGAAGTCCAGGTAGGCCACGTCCACGGCTCCTCCCTGATCGCAGGCCTCTGTCACCTCATCAAAAAACTCGATCAGGTTTGTTTGGCATGCTCTTCCTCCTGTAAACCCATGCTGGGCTGGTTATCATCCAAGAACCCTCCCTCCTCCATATATTGCACCAATCTTTCCTTTATGAGTGCCTCCATTAGTTTACCTACCATGGAGGTGAGACTGACTGGGTGATAGTTTTCTGGATTCTCTCCCTAACCCCGCTCTTGTGCAATGGGAACACATCTGCCTTTTTCCAGTCTCCTGGGACTTTCCCCTTTTCCAGGGACAGATTGAACAGCCTTGTGAGTGGTGCTGCAAGTTCCTCCTTCAGCTCTCTGAGCACTCTGGGATGTATTGCATCAGGGCTCATTGCTTTATCCACCCTTAATTTGCCTAGTTCTTTCAATACCCTACCTACCATAAAAGGACTTGTTTCTCTGCCCTCCTTCCCTCTACCCCTCAGTACTGGTCCCCTTAACTCTTCCTCAGTCGTGAAGACTGAGCTAAAGTACCTGTTTAACATGTACGCCTTATCTTCATCCTTCTCTATCAAAGCCCCCTCCCATTTCAGTCTCATTATTCCTTGTTTGCATTTTATTTTCTTGCTAATGTACCTAAAAACGTGTTGTCCCCCCCTCCTCGCCTCCCTTGCTATTCTCTCTTCTGTCTCTGATTTTGCTCACCTCACTGTTTGCCCTGCTACCCAAAACTTTTCCCTATATACTTTCCTTTCCTTCCTTCCCATTGTTCCTTTGTAAGCCTTGAAGGCTTTCTTTTTTTCCTTTATTGCTTCTGCTACCTCTTTAGTGAACCAAAGTGACCTTCTCCCGTGTTTTTTCTTACCCACCTTCCTTATGCATTGCCCCGTTGCCCTCACGATTCCCCCTTTTATTGCCTCACACATGAGTGTGACTTCATACATGTGGATAATGGAGAATAACAGTCTGTTTTGGGGTTGTAAAACACTTAACCAGTTAGTATATAGTATACAGTAATATGTGTGGAGCTAGATATAATGAGGTTTGTTTACACATTCTCGGTGTGTGATATCCACATAAACCACAACAGTGAAGCTTAAGTGGTTTATGAAGCATCCTGTGCTGAGAATGCATTAACAAAATGAGTTACCACAGGTCCTCAAATCTTATTTTTTTATAATTACTGGTTTACTATTTTGTTAGTAACAGAAAACCCCTTCTCCCACATGTGCAAAAAAGTCTGCTAATGTTTAATTTAAAATATTTTATCAAGCTTAGGTCCCCTCTTCCAAATGCAGAGATTTCCTACTTTTAAAACTTATCTGGTTGATCCAGTCATTTCTCTGAATGTTTTCTCAAAGCAGTGTTTTAACTGGTGCTGTACTCCAGTTTTGACCACCCAGTAAGTAAAAGACAGGCCACTGTGATCCATGACTGTGATGTATTACATAGAATTCCATTCATTGGCTTCAGGAGGATATCAAGCCTAACAAGTAGTTGTAAAAGTATTACCCAAAAACTGCATGTAACCACTCAGTCCCCTGGGGTCACTAGAATCCTATTAATGTCAGTGCTAGGTAGGGAAGGCAGCTGGTGAATAACTAGTTAAATGTTTTTTTTTACCCACTCACTCTCTTGTTTACTTATTCTCAGCTGAGATGAGAGAGATGAGATAATTTAGAACTCTCACAGCAGCATAAACCACAGCAGCTGGCTGTGAGTGGGGAGTTTTAGAATCTTGGGTCAGTAGTGGGTAAAGAATTTTGAAGTAGTGGTTGAAGTGTGAGGAGTAAGAGCTGCTGTGACTCTGAGAGGAGAGCTTACTTTCCCACCCTAGTCCTGAAAGTCATCAGCCTGCCAATAGAAATGGTGGAAACCGGTGTCTACAGCAGGAGCTCCTGATTTTCATCCCCGGATGGATGAAAAAGACTGCCTGAGAATGGATCCCAGGGGCAATCCCCTATTTGATCCAGGACTTTAAAGCTGCCTGTATATTCTAACTGTGAGTAGATCTGACTTTGTGCTCCTTGAAGAAAGTACCTGTGCTTTGGTGTTTCTCTGATTAAAAGAGAAAAGGTACACCAGTTCTGTTCTAAGTTTGAGACTTTTCTCAGTTTAAAGTTGGCTGACAATTGTGGTGTCCCGAAGCAGACTAATGCACATTGTTCAGGATTTTAATTTTTACACTCCAGGAGTAGTGTTTTTCATATTCTGGATGTGAAAGTTCATTCCAAGATGCATTTTCCTAAATGTTTTACAAGATGTTTTAAGATGTAAGTCTGAAAGAATGGCTGGGTATGGATGTGGAAGTGAAGGGTGGGCAGCCCCCCATTTGGAGTGACCAGTTCAGCACTACAGGTTCCAAAAGGGCACCTGGTTATTCAGAACATGTTGGCCAATGCCTGAAGAGAAGTTTATCCCCCGGTGTGGGTTGTGCTAGTAATCAGCCCCTGTGTGCTCAGTTGTGGCCAGCACCACTAGAAGAAATGGTTCAGTTGTGGCCAGTTGCCACCAGCAGAAGTTTTAAAGTCCTATGCCATGTGGGAGATGTGTGTGCTCAGTTGTGGCCAGTGCCACTAGAAGAAATGTGTGTTCAGTTAAGGCCATTGCCACTGAAGAGAATTTGTGTCCTATGAAACATGGGAATATGTAGAGTTTCTGTCAGATACAGTCATTTTGTTATTCTACAAATGCCTTGTGCCATGATGTGCAAACCTTGGGGGTCCGCCCTTGCTTTAGAGAACATCGTTTGGAATAAAGTCAAACTCTAGAACCCCAGCCTGGTTTGGACATTCATGTTACTGCTTCCTGTGTGGAGTTACTGGGTAACCCTCCAGAAGTATAGAGATCCAGCATAGCCCTAGCAAAAAGTTCTCTCCTCAGGACATGGGTCAATTATGAACATACGAACATATGAAATTTGCCAGCAGATAAAGGCCTAGAGGTCTATCAAGTCTGCTCGAATGTGCAGCTAGCACCCCTCATTCTGCAGCTGCCCTTCCCTTTCACCCTTCCCCTTCATTAACCCTCCCCCTTGTCCTGTCCCATCCCGTTTTGAAGCAGTCCACTGTTCTACTGGATACCACTTCTGCAGGTAATGCATTCCACCCAGCCACCACCCTCTCTGTAAAAAAGTGTCTCCTCATCTCCCTCCTGAACCTTCCTCCCTCCAGCCTCATGTCATGGCCCCTGATGGCCCTCCCCTTCCTTACTTTGAACAGCCCCTCTGTACCCCTCTTGTTTATTTCTTTCATGTATTTAAAGGTTTCAATCATGTCACCCCTGTCCCTCCTCTCCTCCAGTGAGTACATGTTCAACTCCTTCAACCTCCTCTCATATGATAAGTCCCCCCCTTGATCATCTTTGTCACCCTGCACTGCACCCCCTCCAGTAACTTAATGTCCCTCTTCAGATACGGGTGCCAGTACTGCACGCAGTACTCCAGGTGTGGTCTAACTAATGACCTATACAGTGGCAGAATCATCTCCTCCCTCCTTGAGGATATACCCCTTGCAATACAACCCAGCATTTTGTTGGCTTTGCAGCTGCCTTCCTACATTGTGCCAAGTTGTTCATTGACCCTGTAATGAGCACACCCAGATCCTTCTCTTCCTCTGTCTGGGCTAACTGCACTCCCCAGCTAGTAACTCCTCCTTGGGTTCTTCATCCCAAAATGCAGCACCTTGCACTTTTTGGCATTAAACCCCAGTTGCCAGGTGTCTGACCAGGTTTCAAGCTTTGCCAGATCATCCTGCAACCCCTGCCATCCCCCTAGGTCATCCACCACCGTGCCTACCTTGGTATCGTCAGCAAACAGACTGATCTTGCTCTTTATGTCCCATGATATGTCTGCAATGAATATCCCAAACAACACTGGTCCCAACACCGAGCCCTGTGGAACACCGTTCATCACTGCCCTTGGGTGTGAGAGCTCCCCACCCACCACCACCCTCCGTTGCCTCCCTGAAGCCAGTTTCCTACCCATCTCACCAGCTTTGCACCCGCTCCTGTGCCTACTAACTTCCTTCCCAGCCTTCCATGTGGCACAATTGGTCAAATGTATTGCTTTTGTACACCTCACCCCTTTTTCTGACCTCTAGAAGTAATGATCCTGGTATTCATTCCCAAAACTAGGGATGGTACCAATGTCCAAAGTGGTTTGTGCCCAGTCAAGGGTACCAGGGGTAGCTAACTGTGTAAAGTAGTGGGGGGTTATAAAAAAGTGGGACTCATCTGAAGATGTTGTTTAATTTGGGGAGAGAATCAGAGATTTTTTGCTGAGGGCATGGCTAGTATCTATCTGTCTTGTAGCATGGTAGCACAAACAGAAAAGGAAGCTTTGGACAAGAGGATTTTGCCCAGAAAAGTGCCATCCAAATGTCCTGCTTGTGTGCCACCTAGAACAGAAAAGAACAGAGTGCTGCTTGTGTTTTGTCAACTTGCAATGGACAGTAAAGCCGTGAAGTGTATGTCCTAGTCTCTGCATCAAAAGTGTCTACAGAACTTGTAACTTGCAATTTTCAAATGCAAAAAGTAGTGTGGACTTTAAGAAACAGACTGAGAAATGTGTCCTGAAAGTTTCATGTGCTTTGTGTACAAATTGGGGGAGTTGCTAGAGAAATTGCTAGAATCTGTGGAGATGCTGAAATTGCAGCCAAGAAAAAAGTTACAGTTTGCAGTTTAAATCTGCTCCTGCTCGACGATCGTCGTGAAGGAAGAGCAAGTGAGGAGAGAGAGAGAGAGGCTCATTTGCATGGTGTCAAGTGATTGGTGTGACTGCAATCAGTCCTGCCCCCTGGCCAGCATCTGTGCACTGCAGGGTGTTTGAGGAGGAGAGAGAGAGAGAGAGAGAGGCATGCTAGCTGGTCAGACCAGGATCAACCATCAAGGGGCTTGTGAGCATTCTAATCTGTAGTACACAGACTATTTCTGTGTAATTTCATGCTCAATCCATCATCCGACTGACTGGAAAGTGAGCGAGGCATTCGTGGATACAATCAGCGGGACCGCCAGCCCGTTTCACCCCAGAGGCCCTCCCAGAATCAGCACCAGGCCGAAAATTTCCATCACAGGAAATCAGCTACTGAATTCAGTGAGTACAACCAGTTAACTGAGCAACAAGCTATGTGTGATTATTAAGCCAGCTGAATCTGTGTGCAAGCAGTGTGATGTTTTTGCAAAGAAGGACTGTGCATTGTTAGAGCAAGTTCAACAAACACAAATTCTGAGCATAGACTGTGAGCAGTGATAATGGTTTCAGCAACAGAAAATGTTTCTAAGCAAAAAGGGATTGTAAGTTGTATATTGGGGTGCAGCAGACAGGCAATCCTGTGCAAAGAAAGGTTGGGGGCTTGCAAGTGATTTTGAGCATGTGTAAATAGTTCTTTGAATTGATGATCATCACAGAGTGAAGTTTAAAATCGTATGAATGTGCTGAAAAATACCAGCAGAGCAATCGATTACAGTTTTGAGTACATTCAGTAGCCAGAAAAGGTCGGAAACACAGTTTTAGCCAGTGAACAGAGTTTGATGCACTAGGAAAGTTGTTGCCACCATTACAGGGCAGACTCAGCAATGTAAACACAGCAGAAGGGAGCCATTTTGTGAGACAGTAAACAGACTAGCGGGCAATTCAGTAACAACACATTTCTGTGTGTTTGCTTTCAGACATGGCTTCAGGAACTCCCTGATATCTGGATCATTCCTGAGCTATGATCACAGAGGAGGTGACAGCACTAAGAAAAACAGAGAGAACATTCTGTGATGAAAGGTTGCCTCCAGATGTAGCAATCCCTTGCTATCCAGTGAGACTGTGTATTGTGTGCCTCAAGGCTGGAAGGGTTGTGTTTCTGATACCCCACTGTTCAGATTGCCTTGTGAAGTATGGTATGAGCAGGGATGCAGTGCCAGAGACAGCATCATGAATTTGTTTGGCCCCCACGTAGACCCGAGCAGGGGACTCTGCATGTAGCAGCACACAGCACCAGGTTGAACCTGTTGGGGAAAGTTCCACAGAGTGTTGTAAAAGGGGTGTTCTGCCTGCCATTTATTTTGAATGCAGTATGCTAAGGAAGGTAATGCTGGCATACCTGGGTTGTAAGTGTCCTGTGTTATATGTTGTACTGCGTTATATGTTTTCTTTGTTGTTCTGGCTACCCACTTCATTGTTTCTCTGTTTGTCCCTACATGTTTTATGTTCACAGCCCTGGGTTTTGCCACTGTTAGTTAGCCAGCTTTTACATGCAAGCCAAGGCATAGCCTGGAGTTACTGTCCCAACTCCCATTTTAAAATACCCCTTGAAAGGTTTACCCCTGAGATGCATTGATATAAGCTGTGGCTTTGAACTATAAATAAAAGAAATACCGGTATCCATATTATCCATATTGTTAATGTTGTTGCTGTTTAAAAAGAAGCCTGGTCCAGGAAAAGCAAGGTACTGCCACCCAGAGAAAGCTACAAGCTGTTTTCTAAATTTTCTCCTTGACTGTACTGCTGTTTGCAGTCTGTAAAATTCCCCAGTCACTGCCCTGCAGAGCCACGACTGTGCGCATGTTCGCACAGCTCCTTTTTGGCTGTTTGTTTCGACAGTTATGCCAAAATGCTGCTTTTGTTCCCCCTGGTACCCTAAAGCCTGTAAGCAGTAAAACAATGGCTTTAGGTACCTCTAAAAAACAAAGCGACAGCCAGACAAAGCCTATTTTCTGCACAAACATGCAGCCTGGGCTCTAAACTAAAGAGAAGCAACCGCCTGGAGCTTGAGGTTTGTTTTTAACCTTTCCTCAGCTGTGTGGCTTCTCAAGCTCTTTCCTGTTTGTGTAAACGTGGCAGTTTGAAGCACCACTCCTTTAAACAATGTTTGGAGCACAGTTCCTCTAAAGTAACAAAATAGGCAGGTAGCAGCCTACAACAGCATTTGGGCACATATTCTGAACTATTATGTTAAAACAGGGAATTAAATGTAAAAGTTTACCTGTAAAATGCTGTTTCTCAGAGTGTAGCCTGGCCTGTGGATGCAGCCCCTCCTCAGCTCTATGTTTCTATAGATCAGGCTGGCCTCTCTCTTGCTAGATTTATGCAGGAAATGGCATGGGGAGGTGCTTAGGGTCACAGAACAAGTAAATTATTTGGTGCTCAAAATTATTATTATGGTTTGAATGCCCTAGACCCTTTATTATGATGAAATAATGTGTATAATGTGTTGCTTGATAGAAAATATGTTGTAAAGAATTTAAAGTAAAAAGAAGTACTAATGGGCAGAGCTAGCCATCACATGGGCAAAAAGCCCTGTATAAGACAGATCAGAGATCAGAGCTAGCAGACAGATAGCAGCAGGGTGTTGAAGGGTAAACATAGTACAATTAGCCTATTCTAGTTGATGTATGTATATAGTCTGGATTTTTGATTTGCCTCCTTTAATTTTGTCGCCTAAGTTCACTTCTTTTACTTATTATTGTTCTCCTGTGAAGAATAAACATTGCTTTTATTTTGGACTACTATTGCCTCACTGCCTTATCAGTCCATCATTACCCACAGCCTGTGACACATGGTGGCAGTGGTGGGATTGTGACTGGAGAGGTCTGTACTAGGCCCCGGTGGACTGGATGCAGCAGGATGAAGGTGTCCCAGTACCTGGGGTTGTTACTCATTATAAGGCTGAGAAATTCCAGATACCCTTGATTCCTGGTCTTGACCCGGTGGTACAAAGGAGAGAAGGGAAGTTGAAAGTATCCAGAAGAATGGAAGGTGACAGGAAGGAGGAGCAGGCTCAAGCTTCTGGAGGTGAGCCATCTGTGGAATCCAGTGAGCTGTTGAGATGGTTATGTCTGAGACAAGTCGACATGGACAGACAAAGGGAAATGGACAAGAGAGACAGTGATGCTCGGTGGGCAGATCTGCTCCAAGCTGTGCAAACTATGGGCACAGCTAGACCTCCAGCACTTCCTGGAGGCAGCCAAAAGGACATTAAGATGGTGAAGTTAACAGAGACTGATGATATTGAAGCGTACCTGGTGACGTTTGAGCGGGTTGCAGCAGCATGTTCCTGGCCAAGAGATCATTGGGTGGTACGTTTGGCACCCTATCTAACTGGGAAGGCACAACTTGCATACAGTTACGTGGAGGTAGCCCAGTCTAATAACTATGATGTTGTGAAGGCAGCTGTTTTAAAGTGATATGCCATCAGTACTAAGACGTATCAGCAGAGGTTTAGAACCTATAAGTTTCATGTAACAGACTGTCCTCAAGATGCCTGCACACAGCTGAGAGACCTCTGCATAAAATGGCAACAACCAGCCACGAGATCTGTATACCAAATCTTGCAGTCTATTATTTTAGAACAGTTCATCAGAATACTGCCTCAAGATGTCCAGATCTGGGTCAAAGAACATTGACCAGTTCTCTGATGTGGCCATATGGTTGGCAGAAGATTATATTACTGCAAGACCACATCATCAGAAAGGACATCAGCAATCTCCGGTAAGCACCCCTTCTGTTACTTCTGGGCTTAATAACACTAATCAGGGGAGTCGCACTAACAGTATCAGACCTAAAGGCTATAACCCTGATATAATATGACAAGACTGTGGTGGCAAGGGGCACATAGCATGTTTCTGTTTGAAAAAGAAAACTGAACAAGCACAACTTGCTCTTGCCAACTGGGGACAGTATTTCTTTCCAGTGCAAATTGGGGAAAAACTGGTGAGTGGCCTACTTGACTCGGGGACTAGACAAACTCTTGTTCAAGCTGACGTATTAGATATGAAACCTGCACCAAGAGGCCCTTATACAGGAGTAACCTGTATTCATGGTAACACTCATCACTACCCTTTACTGGATAGTGTGCTACAAGTTAATGGACACTTTCAATGCATGAAAGTTGGGGTAGTACCACACTTGCCTGTTTCTATCATCATTGGTCATGATCATCCCCCATTTGAACAGTTATTATCAGACAACTTGTGTGCTGTTGTTACACGGGCACAAGCAAAGAAAGAAAAGACATTGAAACTGATGTATCCCTTTGAACAGGACATTTATGGGGCCCCTGGAAAAGAGAAGAAGTTCAAAGCCCAGAAGAGAAAAGAAAAACATTTATGACTCAGTCTAATGCTAGAGACATTAAACCTGATGTTAAAGTGTTAGATGATGTAGAACTTGTGAAAGAGAGTGGGTCTGGGAAGTTTAAAGTGTTACAGAGGGCAGATGTAACCTTAACACCTTTCTTTTCACAGGTTGGAGTTTCTACTGACTCAGCACAAGCTGAATTCCAGTTAAGGAATGACCTGTTATATAGAATATGGGTTAACCCCCAAACAGGGGAAAGAGTGGAGCAATTGTTAGACAGTATAGACAAAAGTTACTGAAAATAGCTCATGATATTCCCTTGGCGGGACATCTTGGAAGGGACCGTACCTTAAGTAGTTTACTCCATAGATTTTATTTGGCCTGGCATTCATGATGAGGTATCAGAATATTGTAAAAGCTGTAGTGAATGCCAGCGAGTAGCCAAAATCGGACGCAGTGACAAGGTGCCCCTTCAGTCCATGCCTTTGTTCGCAACACCATTTGAGAGGACAGCAATGGATGTTGTTGGACTTTTACCAAAAAGTGCCAAAGGTAACCGTTTTATTGTAGTAGTTTGCGATTATGCAACTAAATACCCCAAAGCTGGCCCTCTTAGAACTGTTACAGCTCCTAGGATTGCTGAAGAGCTTGGTAAGATATTCAGTCGAATGGGTATCCCTAGAGAAATCCTTACAGATAGAGGGAGCAACCTTTGTGCCAGCTAGTTGAAACGCTTGTATCAGGTCCTCGGCATTGAAGCTATTTACACTATGCCTTACCATCCTCAAACCGATGGTCTGGTTGAATGTTTCAACCAAACAATGAAGAAAATGCTTCAGAAATTTGTTCAGAAAGAAGGATCTAAATGGGATATATACCTACCCTATCTAATGTTTGCCTATCGAGAGGTACCACAGGCCTCTACTGGGTTTTCACCATTTGAATTGCTGTTTGGGCAAAACCCCAGAGGTCCTCTGGATGTAATCAGAGAGGAGTGAGAAGAAGGTACAGCAGAAAAGGTTTTACCATGCCACAGTGACACCTCCCATGGAGACATCCCCGACAGCAACAGCCGCAGTGCCGAGTGTCAGCAATGCGGTGTCAGGGATGCCTCTGTGCTTCCATCAGGGGTCTGTGCCCAACCCCCACACACCCCAGTCTCTAGGATTCTAACTCCGAGTCAGAGTTGTACGGGGGGGGGGCGATACACCCTGCAAGGCAGTCTTGGTATCTGGCAGAGATCATCACAGCAACATGCGGATTTTACCTAAATCCTGTCACTGTGATGGTCTTCGTGGTCAGGGCATCACTGCAGCATCGGTACACCAGCAGAAAATGGGATCAGCCCAGTACATTATTGGCATCAGTTGCAGATCCGGTTAGTTAAATATGTCCAGAAAGCACACAGTCAATCAGGACCAGCAAGTCATACAGAAAGAACACTATGATAAGGGTACTAGGTTTACAGAATTTTCACAGTGAGATAAAGTATTGTTGCTCTTGCCATCCTCTGAAAATAAGTTGTACTTGATATGGCAGGGACCTTATGTAATCTCTAGATGTGTGGGTTCAGTGACATATGAGGTAACCACTCCTGACAAGAAACATCAAAAGCACATCTATCATGCCAATTTATTGAAGCCCTGGGTGGAACGTGCATCCCCTTTATGCAATTATGTATATCCAGACCCCCCCAAAACAGTGAACTTAATGTAACATACCAATGTCTGGAAGGGGTAGGGGAACACCCAGATGTAAAAATCAACTCTGAGTTAATGCCCAGCCAGCACGATGAGTTCCAGGAACTGTTAAACACCTTTAAAGGCACTTTTACTGGAACACCAGGAAGGGTAAAGGATGCAGAGCATCACATTACTGTAAACCAGGAACAACCCATAAGACAAGAGCCCTATCAACCCCCTGAAAGGGTTAGAGATAATGTCATCTGGGAGGTTCAGAAAATACAAGCATTATGAATTATTGAACCCTCCCATAGTGAGTGGAGTTTCCCAATGGTTGTAGTAGGAAAGAAGGAAGGAGGTGTAAGGATTTGTCTGGATTTTAGGTGTCTAAATACTGTCTCCAAGTTTGACAGTTACCCGATGCCTCACATTGATGACATCTTGGATCACTTAGGAAATGCCCGGTACATCAGTACCCTAGATCTAATGAAGGGGTACTGGCAAATTCCTTTAGATCCAGATGCCCATGAAAAAAAGACAGCATTTAGTACACCCCTAGGCCTCTTTCAGTTCACCGTGATGCCATTTGGTCTCCATGGTGTGCCCATGACTTTTCAGAGAGTCATGGACTGTATCTTGACTCCCCATGCCAAATACAGTGCAGCATACCTTGATGATGTGGTCATTTTTAATGCCACGTGAGAAGATCACATGCATCATCTTACAGAAGTGTTAACTTCCATCAGAGATGCTGGTCTCACGATCAACCCATCTAAATGCTCTTTGGCTATGGAGGAAACAAGATACCTAGGTTTTCAAATTGGTAAAGGTTTGTTAAGACCTGATATTGGAAAGGTGAATGCTGTAGCCAATATCCCCAGACCAAAAACGAAAAAAAATGTGCATTCGTTCTTGGGTCTGGACGGCTATTACCTTCTCTTCCTACCAATTTTGCCACTGTAGCAGCTCCTTTAATGGACCTGACCAAAAAAAACAAACCTGGCAAAATTGTTTGGTTCCCAGAATGCAAGGAAGCTTTTCAGAACCTCAAAACTGGGTTATGCTTATCCTCTGTTCTACGCACTCCTGATTTTAATCAACCCTTTGTCATTCAGATGGATGCCTCCAACTGTGGCATAGATGCTGTACTTGCCCAGACAATAGATGGAGAGGAAAATCCGGTAGTTTATATAAGTAGAAAACTTCATGAATGAGAAACTCGCTATTCAACAATTGAAAAGGAGTGCCTAGCTGTCAAATGGGCCATAGAAGCACTCCGCTTTTACTTGTGGGATGTTGAATTTGAACTGTGGACAGACCACAATCCATTATGCTGGCTCCATGTCATGAAGGACAGGAACCCTCGCATAATGAGATGGTACCTTTCCCTACAGCCTTATAGGTTTACCATTAAGCATAGGATTAATGTAATGCAGACTATAAGCCCAGATATGGAATAAGTGAAAATGCACACCTGTTATCAGACCTCGGGGAAAATGAAATAGTATGCAGGAAAGAGGAAACTCTTTCCATGTGATAATGTTTTGTATTAAGGTCCCCAAGGTGGAGCCCTGGTGAGGGTAGGCTATGGCTCCATCTGTCCCAGTGAGAGATCTGATATCAGGTGTACTTTAGTATGAGTGTACAAAACCATGCTAGGATTAAAAACCTCACAGGTTTTGTCTTGGGTGGGGAGGTGATTGTGAAAGGCTGCCTCCCCACCATTTTTTTGAATGCAGTATGCTAAGGAAGGTAATGCTGGCATACCTGGGTTGTGAGTGTCCTGTGTTATATGTTGTACTGTGTTATATGTTTTATTTGTTGGGCTAGCCACCCACTTTGTTGTTTGTCCATTTATTCCTACATGTTTTATGTTCACAGCCCTGGGTTTTGCCACTGTTAGTTAGCCAGCTTTTATGTGCAAGCCAAGGCATAGCGTGGAGTTACTGTCCCATCTCCCATTTTAAAATGCCCTTGAAAGGTTTGCCCCTGAAATGCATTGATATAAGCTGTGGCTTTAGACTATGAATAAAAGAAATACCGGTATCCATATTATCCACATTGTTATTGTTGTTGCCGTTTAGAAAGAAGCCTGGTCCAGGAAAAGTAAGGTACTGCAACCCAGAGAAAGCTACAAGCTATTTTCTAACTTTTCTCCTCAGCTGTACTGCTGTTTGCAGACTAAAATTCCCCAGCCTTTGCCTTGCAGAGCCACAACTGTGTGCATGTTCGCACAGCTCCTTTTTGGCTGTTTGTTTCAACTGTTATGCCAAAATGATGCTTTTGTTCCCCCAGGTACCCTAAAGCCTGTAAGCAGTAAAACAATGGCTTTAGGTACCCCTAAAAAAACAAAGCAACAGCCAGACAAAACCTATTTTCTGCACAAACAAGCAGCCTGGGCTCCAAACTAAAGAGAAGCAACCACCTGGAGCTTGAGGTTTGTTTTTAACCTTTCCTCAGTGGTGTGGCTTCTCAAGCTCTTTCCCTTTTGTGTAAAAGTGGCAGTTTGAAGCACCACTCCTTTAAATGATGTTTGGAGCACAGCTCCTCTAAAGTAACAAAATAGTCAGGAAACAGCCTACAAAAGCATTTGAGCACATATTCTGAGCTATTATGTTAAAACAGGGAATTAAAAGCAAAAGTTTACCTGTAAAATGCTGTTTCTCAGAGTGTAGCCTGGCCTGTGGATGCAGCCCCTCCTCAGCTCTGTTTCTATAGAGCAGGACGGCCTCTCCCTTGCTAGATTTATGCAGGAAATGGCTTGGGGAGGTGCTTAGGGTCACAGAACAAAGAAATTGTTTGGTGCTCAAAATTATTATCATGATTTGAATGCCCTAGACCCTTTATTATGATGAAAGAGTGTGTATAATATGTTGCTTGATAGAAAACATGTTGTAAATAAAGAATTTAAAGTAAAAGAAGTACTAATGGGTGGAGCTAGCCATCACATGGATGCAAAGCCCTATATAAGACAGATCAGAGATCAGAGCTAGCAGATAGATAGCAGCAAGGTGTTGAAAGGTAAACACCTAGTACAGCTAGCCTATTCTAGTTGATGTATGTATATAGTCTGGATTTTTGATTTGCCTCCTTTAATTTTATCGCCTAAGTTTGCTTCTTTTACCCATTATTATTCTGCTGTGAAGAATAAACATTGATTTTGTTTTGAACTATTATTGCCTCACTGCCTTATCAGTCCATCACTACCCACAGCCTGTGACAAGTGTGTCACAGAAGGAGAGAGTAAAACTGATGTTGTTCCACTGCAAAGGCAGGAACAGAGAGATTTTTCTATGCCTGTGTCTCAGGTGGGCAGTGCAATGGAAGGACCCATGAAAGCAGGGACCAAGTCCTAGCCTAGTGGAGGAGGATGAACCGCAACAGACACTGAATTGAGAGGTGTCTACCTCCATGCCAAGTGATGAGTGGAATGTCTTGGGAATGAGGATGTTTGCTCACTCTTGGGCTCAGATCATGAGTAAGGAAGAGGAGGATAAAGAAATGTATCTTCATGTTGAGGGCTCCAGTGAGTCACCTCAAGCTCTTGCCTCAGAGGAGCCAGAGAGAGAAGAAGGCTTCGGTAACCTGCCCACAGAGATGGTCAGGGACAGGTTCTTTCATTCTTTAAGTACACAACACTGGCTCAACCAGGACTGGCCACCTCCAAGCCAGGCCACAGGTTGCAGATTTGTGAAAAGTAGCAAGGAGGAGAGACTTGTACATAGGAGGGCTGACGCCATCTATGGGAAGTCCTTTCCTACCTTTCCTTGTCGAGTAAGTGAGGAAATTGAACAGAACAAGCAATCCTGGTTGTTGGAAGAGGCAAGCAAGAATTTGTACTCTGGTGCAACAGAATGTATCAGGGACAGAGTCATGAGCGATCAACTTAAATTCTGGAAATTGGATAGGACTCAGTTTATGAACACTGTGCAAATTGTGGATGGGGCAGGGAATTAGACATTCCACAACATTAACTTTGAATGCCCAGACGGGGTCATAGTCCTCGCCCCCCCACCCTGAGTGGTACTACCCTTAGTGGTGCCACTTCCTGCAAATATGCCCAACATGCCTAGAGGGAAGCTAGCAATGGCAGGCCAGTTGCCTGTAATCCAGAGCAGCAGTATCCAAGGAGGAAGATGCAGCTCTTCTGGTGTTCCAGGATTTTTCAGGTGTATCCAGATTTGCCAGCCCAGCGGTGTGTTCCTGTTTCATCGCCTGATTTTCCAGATGACACAAACCCAGCTGTTTTCCTGTTCCACCATTTGGTTTCCAGATGAAAAAAACCCAGCAGTTTCTTGTTTCATTGTTTGTTTTTGCAGAGGACATCAACCCAGCAGTATTCAAAGATGCCACCTGGTCTGAAGGGAGCAGATCCTCAGCTTGTAGAATTAAGGTGATCCTTTGTTTTCGGTCTTCAAGGAAATGGTAAGACCAAATTTTCTGTTTACTGACTATGCACAACACATCCTACATTTGAAGACTATCCACAGAACTGTAATAACTGTCATCAAAGACTCTCCCCATGGATTGCAGTGCTATACATGCCCAGTTCTGTCCAAGAACTGTTCTTCAGCAGGATCTGGCCTAGGAGAGACTCTTTAATGGACCCTGCCTGCAGTCAACAGCATTTTGTCACTAGGTGGGACTTTGTAGGGCCTTCCATTCCCAAATGTGTTATATAATTGTCTTCTTTCCATTTTTTTTTGTACTTTTATAAAAACATATTTTTGGGGTTCTCTAGTGTTCATGGGGAGGTTTAGGCACTGTATGGAATACAGAATGTGTTTTTGTGTTTTCTTCTCTCGCAGGTGTCTCTGAGGAAGAAAAGAAGAAGAAGAGGATGCTGGAACTCTGCCAAGTTCCCCTTTTCTTAGAGTTTTCAGACTTTTTTGTGGTTAACAGGGTGTTAACATGTTTTTCTTCACAGGTGCGAGGTTGTGGAGACATTGTGGGAAATGTAATGCAATGTAATGTGCGTTTTCCTTGTTTTTGTTCACAGTCTATTTTTGTTCAGGTACCCTGGGAAGTTGGGGGGGATAGTTTCCTCATTGGGCAGCCTAGTCAGATAGATTTTCCCTAGAGGGCTAGGGGGATAGACTGGCTGGGGTCCTGATCTGCAGTAAGGGCTCTCAGTTCTGGTCTATTAGGGCATGCTTCAAGCAGCTTTTGAAGCCACTGAGTATCCATAGATAGATCATAGGATAGGGACTGAAGTGTCATCAGCTGGTCTCTGTGCCTTTAGTGTTGCCTGCCTCTGCCTGGCACATGGTAGGGGAGAAGTAGCACTACCTCCCTGTAGGTAACACAGAGGGTAGGATGGCCTTGTGCCGGGTGAAGAAATGAGTGTAGACAGTCATTTACCTGGCCTGGGGTGAGTGCAACCTCTCAGTCCCCTGGGGTTACTAGAATCCCATCAGTGCCAGTGCTAGGTAGGGAAGTCAGCTGGTGAATAACTAGTTAAGTGGGGTTTTCACCTACTCATTCTCTTGTTTACTTGGTCTCAGCTGAGATGAGAGAAATGAGGTAATTCAGAACTCTTGCAGTAGCATAAGCCAAAGCAGCTGGCTGTAAGTGGGGAGTTTTATAATCTTGGGTCAGTAGTAGGTAGAGAGAGTTTTGAAGTAGTAGTTGAAGTGTGAGGAGTGAGAGCTGCTGTGGGCTCTGACAGGAGAGACTATTTCCTCACCTAAGTCCTGAAAGCCATCAGCCTGCCAATAAAAGTGGTGGAAACCAGTGTCTATAGCAGGAGCTCCTGATTTTCATCCCTGGAGGGATGAAAAGGACTGCTTAAGAATGGATCCCAGGGGTAATTCCCTATTTGATCCAGGACTTTGAAGCTGCCTGTGCATTCGAACTGTGAGTAGATCTGACTTTGTGCTTCCTGAAGAACGTACCTGTGCTTTGGTGTTTCTTTGACTAAAAGAGAAAAGGTACACCAATTCTGTTCTAAGTTTGAGACTTTTCTCAGTTTAAAGTTGGCTGACAATTGTGGGGTACCGAAGCAGACTAATGCACATTGTACAGGACTTTAATTTCTACACTCCTGGAGTAGTGTTTTTCATATGCTGGATGTGAAAGTCCATACCAAGATGCAGTTTTCTAAATGTTTTACAAGATGTTTAAAGGTATAACTCTGAAAGAAAGGTTGGGTATGGATGTGGAAGCAAAGGGTGGGCAGCACCCCATCTATAGTGACCAGTTCAGCGCTACAGGTTCTGAAAGGGTGCCTGGTTATTCAGGACATGTTGGCAAATGCCTGAAGAGAAGTTTACCCCTAGGTGTGGGCTGTGCCAGTAATGAGCCCTTTTGTGCTCAGTTGTGGCCAGTGCCACTAGAAGAAATGGTTCAGTTGTGGTCAGTTGCCACCAGCTGAAATTTTAAAGTCCTATGCCATATGGGAGATGTGTGTGCTTAGTTGTGGCCAGTGCCACTAGAAGAAATGTGTGTTCAGTTAAGGCCATTGCCACTGAAGAGAGTTCATGTCCTATGAAATATGGGAATATATAGAGTTTCTGTCAGTCATTTTGTTGTTCTGCAAATGCCTTGTGCCACGATGTGTAAACCTTTGGTGCCCACCCTTGCTTTAGAGAACATCTTTTGGAATAAAGTCACACTCTAGAACCCCAACTTGGTTTTGACATTCATGTTACTGCTTCCTGTGTGGAGTTACTGGATACCCCTCCAGAAGTATAGAGATCTAGCATAGCCCTAGAATGAAGTTCTCTCTTCAGGACCTGGGTTAATTGATCAAATGTATTGCTTTTGTACACCCTCACCCCTTTTTCTGACCTCTAGAAGTAATGAGCCTGGTATACATTCCCTAAGCTAGGGATGGTACCAATGTCTGAAGTGGTTTTTGCCCAGTCAAGGGTACCGGGGTAGCTAACTGTGTAAAGTAACAGGGGGTGGTGGTGGTTACATGCACACTGGAGTATGTACAGACTGATATGTGTGCCATGTATGTTGTTTCAGATTCTGAAAACTGCTCCATTGTAAAATGGCCAACATTGTAAAAGGCCAACGAACAGTACAGTGTGCTAGCCATAAATGATCGATGCATTTATTTCTGCAGTAATGTGAAAAGAAGTGTCCCAGATGTATCAAAATATGTGAAAAGTACATGCAAACATGTTGGCGCAGTGACCCAGGTACAGCAGAATAACTTCAACAAGTTCTTCATCTATAACTTTGAAAATCCAGGCCTGAGTCTTTTTCTGCTGATCTCTTGCTATGTTATTTTCATGCTGCAGCCCTGAACTAGAAGCTGTGGGAGAGAGGAGCTGTCCAGTGACCGTAGTGCTGAAGCAGAAGGTGCACGGCATCTGCAGGCTAGTGCACAGCTTCACCCAACCTAGGACAAGCCTTAAGTCATTCTATAGTGCAAGGGTTTGCAACTTAGAGAACTTTATTCTGCTCCATTAATCACCCCCCAACCTAGGGGACCTGCTATTTCATTCCATTCTGCAGAAACAGCAGTTTGGATACTAGGGCACTGTTTGTAATGCAGCAAGCTCCAGCCTCTGGGAGCTGTCTAATGGCTCTGTGGTGCTGAAACAGCAGACTGTAGGAATACATAGGGTCCGACACCACAAAAATTGTACCTACAGAAAATATATTTTCTCCATATATGCAAACATTACTGTTTAATATAACAAGATTGTTCCCATTTTTGGTATATTTAAATGTATGAAATAATGGGAAATAAGACACAGGGTATCTTAGAAGTAAGGCAAGGGTGGGTGCTTACCAGAGACCAAGTAGGGTCTGCAGTGGCACTATAGGTAGGGAAAATAGGGCAGACTAGATGGGCCAAGAGGTCCTTATCTGTCGACACCTTCTATGTTTCAAACTGTATTGCATTTTATTACTCTTGCACCTTAGTGAACAGTGTATTCTGTATTTTGTATTTATTTACTCTGCATATTGTTATTGTCTACTCTCTCACCCTCTTTCCCCAAGATACACCTGGAAATGTGCTGTTATAAGCTCATTATGTCTTTCCTGGTGAAACTTTTGAAATAAACCAGCTTAGTATTTTTTCCTAGCTAAACTTTTTAAATAAATAAATATATATATGTTACACATATATTTGTTTACTTATATATTTATAATTTGCTGACTATGAGAAGCGCATACAGATGAAGCTCATTTCCAAACACGTCCTGTACAAGTAGGATTACAAGGAGAGAATACTGCAGTAACACATGGTAAAAACAAGGTGCGTGCACAAAACAAGGTAGTGGAAGACACACAATTTATAGATTTACTAACTTACAAATGTTACCAAGCAATAAAAATACAATATAATTTAGTGGTTGCTGAGGTAATCTGGGGTACATCATTAGATGTAGTAATGGAGTAAGGTACTGTACCATGGAGAGTGCTAGGTTCCGGCTGGCCGCAGATGCATGACTCAAGAAGTGAGCCAACAATTGACAAAATACAGAACATATATAAAACAAGGGTATGACTTTCTTGTATAGAGAATGTGTTATCCGTACATTGTTCATACAGCACATGTCCCATACATATGTCATATGTGCCCACTATTATATTTCATATTTTTACATTTTTCAAACCGGAGCTAATTTTGATGCATGAGAAATTCATTTTTTTTGCCATCTATGGAAAAATATATTTTTTTGATATATAGGATATCATAGAGAAAAAGGAATGCATTTACGTATAAAGCAAACTGGTCATGGGGGTGCTCAATCTAGTACTAGAAGAAGACACATGGGAAAAGCAAACTCAGCTGAGTATGATAGGGACAGAGATCGAGAAAAGGAGATAAATCACACAGCATTTAATAAGCAGCAGATTTAGTGTGGAGCCCGGCCACCACTGGACCCCAGAGAATATTTATATTATTAAAGCCTGCCTATGGAACTCCCTCCCAGCTAGCTTGATTGACTCATCCTCCCTCAACCAGTTTAAGACTGGACTCAAAGTACTGTATATCTCCTCGAACTGAGCCTCTGTGGCTGCAACCATTAGCTCCCTAGTCCAGATCCCATTGCCGTCACTCTGCTAAACCCTCCTTCATACCTGATGAATCTCCTAAACAAGGATGTCATTTACTGTTGTTGTCTCTATTCCCTACTAACTGGTGTGCAACTTGACGTCTTGTATTGTATATAAGAGCCTGAATGCGAACCTGTTGTTCCCCTGTAAACTGTTGCTAATGTAAATCTGTGAAACTATTGTAACTATTGTAATTACTGTAAATAATGCTATTATGTGTCTTTTTTCTGTAATTAATTCTGGGTCGCCCCTGAAAAAGGGACTGCTGGTCTCAGTGGGTTTACCCGGTTACCAAAATCCAAATAAAATAAAGCAGAATACATCATGGGCTGTTTACTTAAGCAATAATGCATGACAGAGTGTGTGTTATTGTGTAATAATGTCATTCCTGGGGTGGGTTGAAGCACGAGGTGAAGCAGAGTGTTTCCACCACCCCAGGAGCATGTTATTACAAATGTCATACCCTGGAGTGCCTTATTATGCAATGGTTCATTGTGATACAAAATAGCAAAAAATTTCAAAAGGTTTTTAGTAGATTTTTAGTGAGGCAATATATCTTTGTTTCTTAAGAGAAAAGAAAAGTAAGAAGCTCCAAATCAATACAGTGATGTTATTGTGTAATAACATCACTGTTAGAGGCTCCCACTGACCAATCAGAGGTCAGGAAATGTCCTTGCCATTGTATAATGCTAGGTAGATCACAAGCTATCAGCATATTATTCTAGAGAGTCTTCTTGACATTGATAAGCTGAAGAGAGACAGTGTACCCTAGTTTTTAGAAAACAGAGTTGTTAAACTGTAGACTCGGGTTTGAACCCAATCAGCACTACTTACTGAGTGTGGGACATCTACATGCAAACTGCCCCTTCCTTATGCTGCCTCCTAAAATACCTGACTCCCTCTGGGGTTGACCTGGCACTTGGCTTAGACAATGACTGTGCTGCACTGAGACACAACAGGACAAAGCATCTGTCTGTAGTTTGTTGTCTTCTGCCTATATTGGATTAGATACAAAAGCCCATCAAGAAGGTGATTTCTGTTTTGATAAAGCCTTGTCAGACTGCCACGTACAAAGATTTGTATAGCCATTATGCCTTACACTGGGTCTGAAGCATTAGTGTGTATGTATGGAGCTTGGAAATACGCAGACAAACCAAACAACTTGCTTATTTCTTTGGTGACTATGTCAGGGATATCAAGGTAGAAGAGCCCACGGGGAGTAGTGACCACCACATGGTGTGGTTTCCGGATGAATATGGGGAATGAAAGAGTGAGCACTAAAACTAAAGTGCTGGACTTTAGAAAGGCCGACTGGAAGAAGATGGCAGAGATACTGAAGGGACACCTAACTGGCCTTATGAACAGCACGGGGGTGTCTCAAAAGGGGACAGTGTTCAAGGAGGGGATAGTGGCTGCTGCTAAAACCATCCTTAGGCAAAAAGGGAAAGCTTCAAGGGCCAGGAGACCAAGCAGGGTTGACAGACAGAGGAGCCAGGCAGTCAGGGAAAAGAGGGCCACATACAGAAAGTTAAGGAAATACCAAAGGGATGAGGAGGAGAGGAAACACTTGAAGAAAGCCAGGGAGGCTAGTAGGGTGGTCAGACAGACCGAGGCTATAAAGGAGCTACAAATTACAGAGGGGTTCAAGGGGGAAGAAAGCCTTCTTTCTTAGAGGCACTAGAACCCTGTAGGAGCCAGAACTTTTCCGGAGGGCTGGTGTCGAGGCAAGCTGCACACATGCATGGCACCATAAGACTGTCTCGCAGTGCCAGGCTTACCTCCACACCATCGTCTACCACCTCACTACTTTTTTACAGAGGAGGTACAGCCTAACCTAACTAGTACTTATGCACTAAATCTAATGGCATACGATAGCCCTGATGACCTGTAAAAGAAGGGTCAACAAACTGGTAACACAGCATCTTCATATCCCAAACCAAGAACAAGGGGTGAAGACCAACAAACAGACTGGAGTAAGCCCCAGGCATGACAGGTGGATGTGTGAATCAGTGGTGAATATATTGCTAGATGATCAAGAATTACGGTGAATAATTTAATTTAATTTTCATCAGTGAAAGGAGGGACACAAAGGAGGGCATAGTGAAGATAAAAAGGGGGGGGTAAAGGTGGGTCGAGGACAGTAGAGAAAAAGCAGAAGTGACAGCTGGGAGTGCATCATCCAATTCTAATGCCAGCCTGTCTGAAAAATCGCCTGTGGAGCAAAAACTTATCAGTGTACTGACACTCAGGAAGCCAGAAAACTGAAAGAGAGTTTACTGTCCATGAGCAAGATGCTGAGGAGGCCATTAATGAAAACTAAATACAGGTACACTTTCTTGTTTATAAGCGTGTCTATGTCCCCTACTCTATAAGCTTCCATGACAACTACATCCTTTATATTGATCTCCGTCTCCTATTCAGGGCTGTGTTTTTGAAACTACTATGTATGTACATACAGGATTTTAATCTGACATCTTTTTTTTTGCCTGCCATTTGTTGGGAGGGCAATATGACGGCGCCTCATGGCCTTCATGGCGTTGCAAGGAATGTTCGCTCTCTCGATCCTTAGGCACTGTTTTTCACCTTTATAATTCCTGCATAATATAGAATTGCCGCTTGTTACATCGGAGGCACCTTCTCGAGCAGGCTGTGAAAGACACTGGCTAGGATTCACAAAGAGAAAGCAAAGTGGGCACAAACATTTGCGCTGCACTTATAGGGACTGGCAGGGGCAACGCTAACCTGGGAAGAGCAGTATGATGCCCAGTAGCACTGCCACCACAGTCAGCCAGGACAATGGCCCCATAGCCAATAGCACTGAGGTGCTAATGTGCTATTCACAAAGTAAGCCATGCAAATGAGCCCATTGGGCATGCAAGGCACTAGTGGCCATTAGCATGCCCATTATGGGCTCATTTGCATGCCATTAGTTTGGCGTTGCAGAGGCCCCCCTCCACCAGCCCACACCCCATGCAGCTGCATTCCCCCATAGTCTAGTGGTGCCCTCCCCCCCCCGATCGTGGACCCAACAGTAAAAAAAAGTTTATTCCATAGCATAAGGTCCCTCCCGGTCCCTGATCTCATGATGTCCCACCTGGTAATAATAAAAATTGTTTTCCATAGTGTAGGGTACCACCCTGGTCCCCGATCGCCTGATCCCAGACCCGTTAATTATCAAAATAATTTTCCATAGTGTAGTGTCCTTCCCCTTCCCCACCTCACCCCACCCCACCACCAATTACCACACTGTAATAAAAATATACCCCTTTTTCCATAGCATAATGTCCCTCACCACCACCAATCGCCACACTGTAATAAAAATATACCCCCTTTTCCACAGCATAGTGTCCCCCCCTCCCTGCCATGGATTGCTGCACTGTATTGTAAAAATAAAACATTTTCGATAGTGTAGGGTCCTTCCCCTATTGCCCGATCCCCTGATCCCTCACTCGTTCATAAGACAAATATTTTCCATAGTGCAGGGTCCCACCCCATTGCAAACTCTCCCACTCGATATGAAAATTGATATCTTTCCATAGTGTAGTGGTACCCCCAACCCTGCACCCACTCCATTAATCGCATACCACCCCGCTCGCCCCTCTCCAACACAGCCATCGGTCGGCGAGCAGCATAGCCCTCCTCTCACCTCCATGGCTGCCCACCAACTGAACTGTCAATGACAGCATACAGTATACAATAAAAGCCCATTGGTGTATGCTGTCGTTGACAGTTCAGTTAGGAGACAGCCATGGAAGTGTGAGGAGGGCTTTGCTTCTCGCCGACCGGTAGTCATGCTGGGGTGGGGGGAGCTGGGTAGTATTTGATTACCAGAGTGGTTGGGGGGTTGGGGGGACCACTACACTATGGAAAGATATTAATTTTCATATCAAATGGGAGATTGGGCAATGGGGTGGGACCCTACACTATGAAAAATATTTTTCTTATGAATGGGTGGGGGATCAGGGAATGGAGTGGGACCTTACACTATGGAAACTTATTTTTTTATTCTTCGGTGGGCGATCGGGGACTGGGGTGGGACTCTACACTCTGGAAAAGGTTTTATTTTTACAATACAGGTGGTGATAGGTGGCAGGGAGGGGGAAAAACACTATGCTATGGAAAAGGGAGTATATTTTTATTACAGTGTGGAGACTGGTGGTGGGGAGAGGGGAGGGAAACTATGCTATGGAAAAGGGGGTATATTTTTATTACAGTGCGGCAATCAGTGGTGTGGAGGGGGAGCGACACTACATTATGGAAATTTACTTTGTACTTATTGGGTGGTTGATCAGGGACTGGGGAAGAGTGAATGGGGGGTGTAGTACCTCGGCCAACCACTAGGGTTGTGCAGACTGCTGCCAGATTTTTTCAGCTGTATTTTGCTCCACGCAAGGACCTTCGCAAAGGCCCTTGCATGGAGCAAAATGTTAGTGAATGGGGTTGTGGGGATATGCAGGTCCCTTCCCCTTCATTAGGATTGCGGCCCCCCACAGCACTATTTTTCCCAGGCACAAGCCCAGTTTGCGGGGGTAAACTGGGCTTTGTGAATACTAGCTATTCACAAAGCCCAGTTTGCCCTGGGCAAATTGAGTTTGTACCTGGGCAAAGCTTTGTGAATCCTGTTCCCTAGCTTCGATTCATTGTGAGCTCTTACTTACAAATAGAGATGTGGCAAAATTAAACTTCATGCTTGAAATTCCCTCAAAATTGGTAATTTCACCATGCAAAACATTTTGCTGGATTTTACCCTTTCTTCAAAATATTTTACAGGTGTGAAATGTGAAATTTCGCCCCAAAATGGTGGAATTTTGCCTGTGAGAGGCAAAATGTTGCCATTTTGCAGGCAAAATTTCACATTCCGCGGGCAAAATTTTGCACTCTATGGGTGAAATGCCACATTTCGCACCTGCGAAAAATTTCATGAAATCTGAGAATTTTTTGAAATGTTTTGTGGAACGAAATTTTCCAGTTTTGCCCTTCTTTACTTATAGATACAGTTATAAATTATCAACTCTGTTGAAAAATGTTTCTTTCCCTCAATAGTTACTTGCAGACTTGAAAGTTATTCTCAGTGTATTTCCTGTTTATTTTAAAGTGTTTAGTATATATGCACAGGTTTATAATATAGCAGTGTTCAAGTGGCTATAATAATGTTGCTTAACTTTTAATCAAAGTTCATTCAGACCAGGAATGCCACTTCAGGTGATATATTGATTACCATTTGGACCACTAAAGAGACCCTGGGCCTGATTCTAAGTCAGCTAATGCCGGCACAAGCCAAGATGTGCCAAACCCCTTGGCGTATCCCGTGACTTGCGCCAGGCTTTACGCCAGCCTGATTTCAAGAGGTGCCTTGCACTATGTCAGCTGTGGGCTATGCCAGCTGAGGGTTACACCACCCACTATGCCGCAGCCCGCACCAACATGGCACAAAGGTGGGTTATGGCAGTATCTGCGCCCTATTCCAAGAGGGCGGCTGCCATAACCCACTGCCACTATTCCAGGTGCCATGCTGGCACAGTGAACTTAGAGCAGCTTGGAGCAGCTCTAAGGGGCATCTGATGGTGCCATCCATCGGATGACCACTCTGCAGTGCTACAGCAATGGCACCAATGTGATCCATGTGCTCCCACAACCACACCCATGCCCCCCACCCTGAACATCAGGGACCCCTGTGGGTCTGTTCAGCATTGCACCCTCCTGGACACCTGTGCCACCTGTCCTGCCCCCCCATGCCCCCGGTGTGTGCCATGGTGTTCTGGGGTAGGGGGACTCTGGGGGACTGCCAGCAGTGGGCTGCGACTTGCGACTTGTGGGGCAAGTATGCCATGACCGTGGCATTAGCCTCCGCATGGTGCAACCTGCATGTTGGAAGTGCCTGGATCCTGCTGCTCTTGGAATGTGGTGCAGGGTCCCTGGCATAGCAGTGAATGTCATTACTCACATACTCCGGAAAGTTGTGACATTCGACCTGGAATCGGGCCCCCTGAGTCTCATCTGTGGGGAACACGAGTTGCAAAATATGTTTTTTATCCACTATTCAGGGTTTAAGAGAATTACACCCTTCTGCCCCTAACAGAGTGTCTGATAATTGTAAGTCTGATGCCATAGTAATCCATGTGAATGATGATATCTGGTCTTTAGAGTCACATTAATGCAGTTGCATGATGATCATTTTTCTGATAGCCCCTCAATGAAATAACGGAGTTTGGGGCATAGGAAATTCATTCCTACTGTAAAAATGATGTATTTCAATCTATATGGATGTGACATGAAATGTTTTGTAATGTCTACCTATGATATTATTGCTGTACTGAATATAAGTAAAGTTACAGTGGTAGTTACAAAAAAGTTGACCAATACCGCAGTATTTTCTGTCAACTGCATAAAAAAATAGAAACACAGAATTTGATGGCAGATAAGGGCTGCTTGGCCCACCCAGTCTTCCCATATCCCTACCTGATGGATAAGCTGCAGATTCTAGTTAATCAACAGCTTACTTCCTCCTACCCCCCCCACTAGAATTGCCTTTTGCCTGTCCCATGCATTCTTGCATTCTCTCACTGTTCCTGACTCCACAACCTCCTCAGAAAGGCTGTTCCATGCATCCACAACCCTCTCTGTGAAAAAAATACTTTCTAACATTACCTCTGAGCCATCCCCCCTCTATCTCCAAATTGTGCCCCCTTGTTCTTGCTCATGTCTTCTTCTGAAAGATACTACCCTCTTGTACTTTGTTAATTCCCTTGAGATACTTGAAAGTTTCTATCATGTCCCCCTTCTTCCTCCTTTCCTCAAGGGTATACATATTAAGCTCCTTTAGTCTTTCTTCATATGTCTTCTGGTGCAGACCTTGTACCATTTTGGTTGCCCTCCTCTGAACAGCCTCCACTCTGTCTATGTCTTTGCGGAGATTGGTTCTCCAGAATTGCACGCAGTACTCCAGATGGAGTCTCACTAACTGTACAGAGGGATAACAACTTCCTGTTTTCTACTGTTGATGCCTCTCCCTATGCATACCAGTATCCCTCCAGCCCTCCTTACTGCCTTCTCAGCACACCTTTAGGTCATCTGATATAATTACTCCTGGGTCTCTTTCGATTTTTGTTGTTGTTATTAACTCACTCCCCATTGTGTACTCTTCCCCTGGGTTTTTGTTTCCCAGATGCATTACCTTGCACTTCTTTGCATTGAATCTGAGCTGCCACATATTTGACCATTCCTCCAACCTTGCCAAGTCCCTTTTCATTCTTGCCACCCCACGCTGTGTATCAACCCTGTTGCAGATCTTTGTGTCATCTGCAAAGAGACATACCTTTCCTTCCAGGTGCTCTCCAATGTCACTTATAAAGATATTAAAGAGGACCAGTCCCAGTACTGAACCCTGCGGTACCCCACTAGTTACCCTCCTTTCTTCACTGTGGACTCCATTTACTATTACCCTTTGCATTCTGTTGTCCAGCCAGTTTTTTATCCAGGCTACCACCTTGGGACCCACTCCAAGGCTGGCCAACTTGTATGTTACTTTTTTGTGTGAGACTGTGTCAAATGCCTTGCTAAAATCTAGGTAGGCCGTATCCACAGCCCCTCCCTGGTCTGCTACTTTGGTCACACAGTCAAAGAAATCTATTAGGTTTGTCTGACATGACCTTCCTGCTGTGAAACCATGCTGTCTTGGGTCCTGTGCCCCACTGGCCTCTAGGTACTCAACAATTCTTTCCTTCAGAAGTGATTCAATCATTTTCCCTACCACTGAAGTCAAACTAACTTGTCTATAGTTTCCTGCCTCTGCCCTGCTCCCACTTTTGTGAAGTGGAATCACATTTGCTCTCCTCCAATCCTCAGGTACCACTCCATCCTCCCATGATTTGTTAAAGAGAGTAGTCAGTGGTGTTACTAGTTCTACCCTTAGTTCTTTTAGTATTCTTGGGTGAATCCCATCAGGCCCCATTGCTTTGTCCACTCTCAGTTTCAAGAGTTCTTTCAAAACCCTTTCTTCTATGAATGGACTGGTATCAACCCCCTATTCAGAGTTTCTCCCTTGTTTGGTTTAGGTACCTCCCCCTCCTCATCCGTTGTGAATGCTGAGCGGAATTATTCGTTCAGTATCCCTGCTTTTTCACTGTCACCCTCTGTCTACATTCCCTCCCCTTTATTAAGTCTCTGTATCCCTCCCTTGGCCTTTCTTTGCTCCCTAATGTACATATAAAAGGTTTTATCCCCCTTCTTAACAGAGTTGGCTATCTTTTCCTCAGTTTGTGCCTTTGCTATTCTGATTGCCTTTCCTGCCTTCTTCTGCTTTAACTGATAAAGTTCTCTGTCCTGCTCCTTCCGTGTTTCCTTATATTTCCTGAATGCTATCCTTTTCTCCTTAACCATCCCTGCCACCTCTTTTGAGAACCATAGTGGTTTTTTCCTTCATTTTGTTTTATTGATTTGCTTCACACAAAGGCTTGTTGGCTCTGCAATGGCTGTTTTGATTATTCCCCATTGTTCCTCCACCCCTCCTTCTTGCCCATTTGCTAGTGCTTTTCTGAGGCACTCTCTCATTTTCCCAAAGTCAGCCTTCCTAAAGTCCAATACTCTTGTTTTTGTATAGCTTGACTCTATGGCTGTGTTTATTGTGAACCACACTGTTTGGTGGTCACTTGTTTCCAGATGGCTACCCACTTCTAAATCTGAGATCCTTTCTCCTTCCCCATTTGAGAGTATCAGGTCTAAGATTGCTCCCTCCTGAGTGGGTTCCAACACTAGCTGTCTGAGGCATGCCCCCTGTAGGGCATCAAGAATTACCCTGCTCTTGGATGTGGCTGCAGCAAAGGTACTCCAGTTAACATCTGGCATATTCAGGTCCACTTTCAACAGTATCTCCCCTTTTTCTACCATTTTAAGGATGCCTTCTATCATTTTCTTGTCCATTTCCTCCTCCTGAGATGGGGGTCTGTACACAACCCACATGCGGATTGTGGTGCCATTTCCTGTCTCCAGGGTGACCCATAGTGATTCATCTACTTCCTGTTTACTCTTTAGTTCTGTTGCTTTAATCCCTTCCCTTATATAGAGAGCTACTCCTCCTCCTCTTTTACCCACCCTGTCCCTCCTGTAGACTGTGTATCCTGGTATATTGACATCCCACTCATGGTTCTCTGCATACCATGTTTCAGTGACTGGCACAATATCCTGGCATCCCTCTTCCATCAAGGCCACTAGTTCAGGGAGCTTGTTTCACAGACTGCAGGCATTGGTACTCATCACCTTCCATTTATTTTTTATGGCCTTACTCCTTTTATCCCCATCCATGTCCTTAATGCCTTTTTCTGCATTTATCCCTGTCCTGCTCCCTACTGACTTCTCTGCCTTGGTGTTTACCTCTCTAACTACTGAGTTTTGTGGGGGGAGACTGGGATTTCCCTGCTCCTTTTCAGTACCCCCCCCCTTGGCTAGTTTAAATACTTGCCAATGAAGCATTTAAACCTGTCGCCTACGATCCTGGTTCCACCCCTGGACAGATGCAGACCATCATGCCAGTATAAGCCTGCATCCTTCCAGGTGACTCCCTAGTCCCCAATGAAGCCAAAACTCTGAGCTCTACACCAGTTTTTCAACCATTCATTGAATCCCATGGTGTGGAATACCCTAGCATCATCCTTGCCATAGACAGGCAGCACCTCCGAGAAGGTTACCGTACATGCTACTTGTCTAAGGCCCCTCCCCAACTCCACAAACTCCTCTGGCACTGCTCTGATCCCATTCACAGCCAGGTAATTTGTCCCTAGGTGGACAATGACATCCAGCTCCCTCCCTTGTGCAGCTCTCCCACGATCCTGAGGATTCGCTTCCTGTCCCTCCAAGCTGTGGCACCAGGCAGGCACCTTACCTCCCTTTCCCCTTCCTCCACCACTTCTACCCCCCAAATGATTGAGTCCCTCACCAGTAGTTGTTTCCTTCCCCTGTGGGGTCTCATGCCACCCTTGTGTGGGCCTCCTTTGTGGAAGTTCCCAGCATCCTCCTTGGTCTCCACTGCAGGTGCCTCCATAGAGGAACCACCCTTTGCCAGAACAGCATATGAACTGTGGAGAGGTACAACTGGAGGGATGCACCTCTGTTCCACCACCCTCTTCCTCCCTGAGCCCACCTTGGTTCAACCGCTCCTCTTTCTTGGCAACCTCTGAGGTAACGGTGGTGGCCCTGGTGGTCCCTGGGTGGGGGAAGAGGTTTCATGAATCCTAGCCAGGTCAGCCTAAAGACGGGTAACCTCCTCCCTCAGACCAGAGAGGTACCTGCAAACAGGGCAGCATCGCAGCCTCCAGAATGTCTCCCGGAACACTGCTGCCCCCCCATCTTCACTTATTTTGTGTCCCTCTCCTGTTGCTTTGTATGCTTACTGTCTCCTCCCTCTATGTATTTTACACTTACTTTCCTACTGCCTATGTGCCCTTACAACTCTCGCCCTTCCTGTTCTGGGACAGGAACTTCCTGTAGTCTTCAGTAGTCTCTTTCTTCCATGCTTGGATTCAGACCTCCAGCAGCCATGGGGGAGAAAGACTTATTTTTTTTTTTTTTAGGTTCCTTCAAGGTTGTTGAAACTAATGGGTCTCAGTGATCCTTCCCTTCCTACTGCCAAACAGGAAGTTCCTGTTGTCAGTCAAATTCAGTGGCTATAAACTAAAACTGGCTTTGGGTGAGAAGGAGGGCAATTAGAAAAAAAAGCTGTAAAGTTCTAAACGGCTGTTATTTGCTGTGAAAGCAACACTCTCTGTCAAAAACAGCAGCCTCACATACCTCAGATTTACCGCATACTGCAGGAAAAAACAATGCTAGTCAATGTGTTGTTTTACTGCGGTAGTGATAAATCTGCGCTATTTCTTTCCACGGTTGACAGAAAATATCATGGTACTGGTCAACATTTTTGTAACTACCACTGTATAAAGAAAGTTAAAAAAAGAAAGAAAAATATGCATCTGGAAATGAGCTGTTATAAGCTCAGTATGTCTTTCCTGGTGAAACTTTTGAAATAAACCAGCTCAGTATTTTTTCCTAGTGAAACGTTTGAAATAAATAAATAAGCATATGTGACACATGTATTTGTTTACTCACATATTTATAATTTGTTGACTACAAGAAGCGCAAAGAGCAACGCTCATTTCCAAGCATGTCCCATACAAGTAGGGTTACAAGGTGAGAATACTGTAGTAACACATGACAAAAACAAGGTGCGTGCACAAAATATGGTAGTGGAACAAAAACAGATACACAGTTTATAGGTTTACTAACTTACAAATGTTACCAAGCAATAAAAAATACAATGTCATTTATAATTGTTGCTAAGGTAGTCTGGGATCCATCATTAAATGTAGTAATGGTGTAAGATACTGTACCACAGAGAGTGCTAAGTTCTGGCTGGCTTTAGATGTATTACTTCAAGATATGTGCCAACAATTGATGATATATAGACCATAAAACAGACATATGACTTTTTCTATAGAGAGAATGTGCTATCCATACAATGTTCTTATAGGTTACATCTCATACATATGTCATATATTTGTCCACTGTTATATTACATATATTTACATTTTTTCAAACTGGGGTAAATTTTGGTACATAAGAAATTCATTTTTTGCCATCTATAGAAAAATACATTTTTTGACATACAGAATATCATAGGGAAAAGAGAATGCATTCAAGTATAAAGCAAGCTGGTCACAGGGGGGAGGTGCTCAGCTTAGTACTAGTGGAAGACACATAGGAAAAGTAAGCTCAGCTGAATATGATAGGGACAGAGATAGAGAAAAGGAGTTAAATCACACAGCATTTAATAAGCAGCAAATTTAGTGTGGTGCCCGGCCACCACTGGACCCCAGAGAATATTAATATTGTTAAAACAGAATGCATCATGGACTTTTTGCTGTTAGGCAGACCACACGCTACCAGCATATTGTTTTAGAGAGTCTTCTCGACATTGACAAGCTAAAGAGAGACAGTGTAGCCTAGTGGTTAGAACACAGAGCTGTTAAACTGTAGATTCAGGTTTGAACCCAATAAGCACTGCTTACTCACTGTGGGACATCTACCTACAAAATGTCTCTTCCATATGCTGCCTTCTAAAATACCCGATTTCCTCTGAGCACTTGGTTTAGACAATGACTGCACTGCACCGAGTCACAACAGGACAAAATACCTCTCTGTAGTTTGTTGTCTTCTGTCTATACTGGTTTGGATACAAAAACCCATCAATACGGTGATTTCTGTTCTGGCAAAGCCTTGTTAGACTGCCCTGCACACAGATTTGTGTATCCATCATGACTTACACTGGATTTGAAGCTTTAGAGTGTTCATGTAGGTTTGCAAAGATTCAGAGAAACCAAACAACTTGGATATTTCTTCTCTCCTTGCATCCTTTTACAGATCCTACACAATACTGTCCTCACATCCTATATGGAGCCTACACACTGCTCTCTATGCATCCTACACATTGTTCTTCCTGCATCCTATATGGAGCCTACTCAATTCTCTCCATGCATCCTTTATGGATCTCACACACTCCTCTCCTTGCACCCTTTATGGATCCTATACACTGCTGTCCTCGCATCCATTATGGATCTTAGGCATGGTTCTCTTTGCATCCTTTATGAACCTTACACACTGCTCTCCTTGCATCCTTTAGGGATCTTACACACTGCTCTTCTTGCATCCTTTATGGATTATATACACTGCTCTCCCTGCATCCTTTATGGATCCTAAACACCACTCACCTTGCATCCTCTACGGTTGCTATACACAGGTCTCTTTGCAACATTTACCAGTCCTATACACTGCTCTCCTTGATTCTGGTTTGGATCCTACAAACTGTGTTTCTTGCATTTTTTATGGATCCTACACACTGTTCTCCTTGTATACTTTATGAACCCTACACACTGTGCTTCTTGCATCGTTTATGGATCCTACACACCACTCTCCTTGCATCCTTTAAGGATCTCACACATTGCTCTTTTTTCATTCTTTGCTGATCCTACACACTGCTCTCCTTGCATCCTTTATCAGTCCTACACACTGTTTTCCTTACTTCTTTTATGAATCCTACACACTCTGTGTCTTACATCCTTTACGGATCCTGCATATTGTTCTCCATGCATCATTTATGGATCTTACACATGGCTCTTCTTGCATCCCTTATGAATCCTACACACTGCTCTCCTTGCATCCTGTTTGGATCCTACACACTGTGATCCTTGCATTCTTTATGGATCCTACACACTGTTCTCCTTGTATTCTTTAAGAATCCTACACACTGCTCTCCTGCATCCTTTATGGATCCTACACACTGCTCTCCTTGCATCCTTTTTCAGTCCTACACAGTTGCTCTCCTTACTTCTTTTATAGATCCTACACACTCTACGTCTTACATCCTTTATCGATCCTGCATACTGTTCTCCATGCATCCTTTATGGATCTTACACATGGCTCGCCTTGCATCCCTTGTGGATCCTACACACTGCTGTCCTTGCATCCTTTATGGGTCTTACACACTGCTCTTCTTGAAAACTGCCCCTTGGAAGTCCACCTCTTTCTAAATGCCTGTGTGATCTCAAGCAAGTGACTTTGCCACCATATGCTTGACTTCCTCACTGTCTCTTTCTCTCTCCCTCCCTGCTTTAACCTTTCATGGTGAACCCAGTTTACTGGCTTATTGTTTTAGAAAGAGAAATCATGATAAACTGTGATATAGGAGTTATAGCAAAGGCTTAGGTCCCAAGTTCAAGTCCCTCCAGTGCCACTTATGCATGCTGAGATATTAGGCAAAGACATGTAACCCCTAGTACTTCAGTCCTTGTCAGCTGTAACACTGGGTACAGATAGGACCCCCACATAAAAAGAGATGTTACATCTTACTTGGGCTATCCTTGGTGAATAAATGAAGTAAAATACATATATTTTCTGGGATTGTTACACTAAACAGTATTCTAGGTAGCCAGACATATGGTGGCCTAAAGGTACCATGTACAAGCCCAGCCAGTGAAAAGTGGGGTGCTTTAAAAAGCACTGGGAAAGTGGCCACTTTGTAACCTCATGCCTACCTTTGGTTTGCAATTCTCATACCCTAAGAATGCAGGAGCAAACACATAACTATCACTGACTAAAATTAGAAAAATTGCCTTTCACACATGTTTTGCAGAAGAAAAAAAACAAATTTGTTGCAGGTGATACCTTTTATTGGATTAACAAAATTATTTGTGAGACTAGCTTTCAAGAGATAATACTCTCTTCTTCAGGTCAGTCTTTTTTCAAATGTACTTTTTGCAAAATTGTGCCAATTTCATATAATGTCATATTATTTTGCAAAGTAGAGAAGTGTGTTTAAAAAGGGCAGGAGACTTTGGATTGAAAGTATGCTTGTTTTGTGCTTTTTGCTGAAACTGCACAGTTTTAAAAATTCTTATCTTTAAACATGCATAATTTGGGGCAAAATGGTGCTAATCAAATTTTAAAAGTCGACAAAAAAATTGCAAGATTCTCGAACAATTTAGCAAAAATTGTGTGAATGCGAAATAAGCAATTTTGCACAGTTTTGCAAGTGTAATAAACATTTTGCCAAGCGCTACTGAGAACCATCAGTACTCCTATAAATGCACAGCATGTATCTCCTAATAGACCAGTTTCAGTACTACACAATCTGTGATGCTTTTGCAAGTAAAAGGAGACTGTAACACAGATATGATTAAGCGCTGCAGAAATTAGAGGTAAAACCTATAATATTCCTTTACAGAGATTCACATTTTCCATGTGTTTGAAAAGGGTTTTATTGTGGTGGTGGTGGTGGTGGTGGTGGGGTTAACAAACCTACACTATTGCATAACATAGATAAAAAATAGCAATTGCATAGCAACTGTTATGTCAGCAAAAAAGTTTGAAAAACATTACATTTAGAAACATGTCAGCTAATATTTCATGCATAGTTTGTAGTTACCATTACATCTTTATGATCAGAGTGAGAATCATATTTCAATACCCCTCCCCCCCAGCCATCCACCAATCAGGGACAAGCCTTAAGAAATCAGGGACAAATTACCAACATTCGGGTCTCAGTCACAAACGCTATGTTTACGCTATTATACTTTCTATCCCCAAATGTTCCCCGTTATGGATCCCCCATCCCCTGCTGTGATGATCATGCTTGCTTCTGTTGCACCCTTCCCTCCATGAGTGGGTAAACCATTGGCATCCTTCTTAGCCAATGCTCCACCTTGATTCTTCATCAGGGTGTGAGTGATGGTAAGTGGCCCGTGCCCTCTCTCCCTCCCTGAGAGTTGAACTGGCTCTAGAGGTTTTAAGAAGCTACTGTGGAGGAGACCGGGGAGTTGACACTGACTCGGGGGGGAGGGGTTGTCCAATAGCAATATAAAGTTGTTTTTTCACCTGTTTTAAATAAGATAATGAATGTTTGGGTGTGACATATGAATATTCAGTGCATAGTTACCTGGGGGCCTTTGCACACTACAGTGGTCTGATAAGTCAGGGCATTATGCCAAACTAAGAAGAAAGAACTTGAGTTTGGGGGGTATAAAGCAGCAGTAACTTTTAAAACTAGCTAAAAGTTCCCTTTGGAACAATGCCACACACCCATATTGTTGTTCTAGTCTAAATGAAGTGAGTAGAAAAGGCGGTATGTGCAACTTGATACTGTTTTTAGGATAGGCTATAAAATCCTGCAAGATTTTTAAACGTTTGTTTTTTTGACAGAAATCCTCACAGTGTCAGACACTGGATGTATGGCAGTTCTGCCCCCCAAATTAGAAATTTCCATCCCTGCAACAGTGGGAAACCGATTAGACCACATCTCTTTGGTCTAGCATGCATCATCGGGGTGATTTACATGCATGCTAACACATGTAATCATCATTGCAACTCCACTGGCAGCCTAATACAAGTGAGTCCACCTCCTGTGCCAGGAGCCAGTTGATCCTGGACGTTGTACTAGATTGGGTCTTGGTCCAGGGGGTGACTGAATGTATCACAGAGGGAATCATCCTGGATATGGTACTAACAAACAGCGACCATGTCAGGGATATCAAGGTAGAGGAGCCCATGGGGAGTAGTGACCACCACATGGTGTGATTTCTGGGTGAATATGGGAAATGAAACAGTGAGCACTAAAACTGAAGTGCTGGACTTTAGGAAGACTGACAATAGGAAGATAGGAGAGATGCTGAAAGGACACCTAACTGGCCCTAAAAATAGCATGGGAGTGGATCAAAAGTGAAGTGTTCAGGGAGGGGATAGCAGTTGTAGCTAATCCAGCCTTAGGCAAAAGGGGGAACACTTCTAGAGCCAGGAGACCAAGCAGGTTTGATAGAAATGTGTGCCAGGCTGTGAGGGAAAAGAGGGACACATACAGAAAGTTAAGGAAATACCAAAGAAATGAAGAGGAGAGGGAATACCTGAAGAAAGCTAGGGAGGCTAGTAGGGCAGTCAGACAGACCAAAGCTCAGAAGGAGTTGCAAATTGCAGAGGGGATTAAGGGAGGGGGAAGGCTTCTTTCTCAGACAGAGGCACTAGGATCCTATAGGAGCCAGGCTGGTGTTGAGGCAAGCTGCACACATGTGTGACACCACGGGACTGGCTCACAGTGCCAGGCTTACCTCTGTACCATCCGTCAACCGCCTCAGTGCCTTTTTTACCAAGGAGGTGCATCATAACCTAACTAGTACTTATGCACTAAACCTAATGGCATAAGATAGCCCTGATGACCTGTAAAAGAAGGGTTAACAAACCGGTAACACAGCATCTTCACATCCCAAATCAAGAACAGGGGTGAAGACCAATAAACAGACTGGAGTGAGCCCCAGGGATGGCAGTTGGATGTGTGAATCAATGGTGAAGATATTTCTAGACGATTAAGAACTACTGCAAATAATTTAATTTAAATTTCCATCAGTGAATGGAGGGACACTAAGGAGGGCATAATACAGATTTTATATATTTTTTTATTTTTATTTTAGTCTTTGGTAACCGGGTAAGGCCCACTAGGCACAAGTGCCTGTTTTCAGGGGCGACCTGGGAGCACTGGGCGGTTAAGTGACTTGCTCAGAGTCACACAGTATGCAAGTGGAGGTAACTTTTTCAGTCCACCCCCTCCATCTGTACCACCACCCATTGCCGGCCCCTCTTTCCACCTGCGTCGTGTCACCATGTAAGAAGCTAGGCCTTACTTGCTAAAAGCCTTAAAAGGTAACACCATCAGTAATGACTCACTTGATCCCTGCCTTTTACGTCAGGTCCTGGATCAGGTCCTCTCACCTATTTCGTGCATTTTCAACAAATCACTCTGTCTCGGACAATTCCCCTCTGCCTGGAAGATTGCCACAGTTACCCCTGTCCATAAAGGTGGTGACAGGACTCTTCCGGGTAACTACCGACCATCTCAATCCTCTCCCCCCTCTCTAAGGCCTTAGAGAAAATTGTGGCGATCCCAAGTCTCTGACTACCTCTGTAAGTACAATGTTCTCTGCCCTGAACAACACGGGTTCAGAGCAGGTCATAGTACCAATACAGCACTCCTGGAATTTTCCAACTTCCTCCATGCCTCCTTGGACTCTGGTGCCCTGGCAGTGCTATATTCATTGACCTGTCTAAAGTATTCGATACTGTTTAGCATCCTCTTTTGCTCTCCACCCTCGACCTAATAGGCTTTGCCTCAGGACCTGTTCCTGGTGCACCAGCTATCTCTCCGCCCGCTCCCAATGTGTGAAAGTCAACGTACTCTCTCTGAAACATGCCCATTGCTCTAGTGCCAGAGAGGGCTCAATTCTTGGACCCCTACTATTCTCACTCTTTCTTAACTCCCTACCCAGCAGTTGTATGGGTAAGATGCTTCTCTATGCTGATGATGCTGTTCTCGTTGCCTCCCACAATGACCCCATGCTGCTACAGAACTCCCTCCAACTAGTTTTTGACTCTGCAGCTACCTGGTTCACTGAGCACCGACTTGTTAACAACCTTAAGAAAACAAAAACGATGCTCTTCTCCCACCCCCAAAATAAGTACAGCAAGTTTCCCTTAGCTGTCCACTCCACACCCAATCTCGTCATTGACCAGGTGCAGTCCTATAAATATCTTGGTATAACCTTTGACCCTGCACTTTCATTCCATGGACATATATCTGCCCTAAATTCTGTCATGCCAACTCACGGCTGAGCATTCTTTACCGGCACAGAAATGCCTCCCTCCTGATGCCCTCCGCCTGGCTGTCACCTCCTCTGTCATGTCTCTCATTGACTATGGCCTTCCGGTCTATGGCTCAGCAGATCAGACTGCCCTCAACAAGGTTCACCTCACAGTTAATAAGGCCTGCAGACTTATCACTGGTGCTCCCAGACTCACTCACACATGTGAGCTGTACACCCTGGCTACCCTACTCAACCTGGAAGAGCGACTCATGTATCAGACATGCCAGCTCACCTTTAAAGCCCTGCATGGCCTATCCCCCATAGGCCTATCCAACTCCATTCGCCATACTGCACTGACCCTGATCACGCGCAGCTCGTCAAGAGCTACCCTAGTTATTCCGAGAGCCAGGACCTCTCAAGGTCAGAGGCCATTCCCCTACCGTGCGCCCCACTGGTATAACTCCTCCTGCCAGTGTCTCAAACTCACTAACCTTAGCTTGCTTTAAGCCCAGGCTCAGAAACTTCCTGCTTAGCTCGCAAATGCAACTGCCGCTAGCCTAGTGCAAAAAAATATATATATACTCTGTTTGACAATGCTCACTGGGCTCCCCTTCCTTTCCCTACTAATTCCTCCTCCCCTATCTCCTCCCTTCTACCCCACCAGCTCTCCCTGACCATAAGTTTTGCACCTTTTGTTATCTTTTGCTTCGTTGGAGATTGTATTCTATTGTAACAAAATTGTAATTGAACTGTAACTTTTTGTTTGTAAGTACTGTGTCCCTTGTACTACTGTTCTGATGTCCTCTTTGTGACTAGGTACCTTTGTAAATGAGCCTCTGGCTCAAAGGTTTCTAAACTGATGTTTAACTAAATAAATAAATAAATAAATAAAATCAAACTCAGGTCTGGTCTGCTGGATGTATCAAGCTCGTTCACACCTCGTTTCTCTAACCTCTAAGCTATACTGCCAGCCCAGATAAAAAAGGGGGAAGGGTGGGTTGAGGATAGTAGAGAAAAAGCAGAAGTGTTCAATTAATTCTTCTGCTCTGTCTTTATTAAGGAAAAAGATGGACCAGTGCCGCAAGGGAGGGTGAATGGATGGAAAGGGGAAGTGGTGACATGGTTGATGACAGGATAACAGAATACAGGGTTAGGAAAGGGCTCCTGTCTCTGAAGGCAAACAAATATTTGGGACAAGATGGCAAGCACCCAAAGGTATTGAGGGAGATGGCAGTGGAACTGGCAGGTCCACTAGAAGATCTGTTCAATAGGTCACTAGACTCAGTGGTAGTATTGCAGGAGTGAAGAATTGCTCATATGGTATCATTGTACAAAGGTGGACCTAGGGATGGCCCTGGAAATTACTAGCTGGTCAGTCTGACCTCCATTGTCTGTAAGCTGATGGAGGCTACTCTAAAGGGAAGCCTAGTGGAGTTCTTTGAGGCAAACGGGCTTCAGGACAAGAGATAGCAGGGGTTCATGGAAGGGAGATCCTGCCAAACTAACCTGATCAGCTTCTTTGACTGGCTAATGAAGGCAGCAGATGAGGGACAGGGACTGATGTTCTATACTTGGCTTTCAGCAAGGCCTTTGACTCAGTGCCCCATGAGAGCTTGGTAAGGAAATTGAAGGACCTAGGGGCGGGAAACAAATTAACAAGGTGGATGGAGAATTGGCTCAGTAATAGGACACAAAGGGTGGAGGTGGGGGGATAGCTAGCAGGTATAAGGCAAGTTACCAGTGGGGTCCCACAGGGGTCAATGCTAGGCCTGGTGTTTAATATATTCATAAATGACATTAGTGAAGGCATTAAACGCAAAATCTGCCTTTTAGCGGATGACACCAAGCTCTGGGGGAAGGTTAGACACAGTAGAGGGGGTGTAGGACCTAAAGGAAGACCTGGCAAAACTGAAAAGGTGGCTTGGCATATGACAACTCAGTTTTAATGTGATGAAGTTCAAGATTTTGCACATAGAAAGAAAGAACCTAAGGACCGAGGACAGTTTGAGGGGGTCAAGGTCACTGAATCAGAGGAGGAAAAAAAAAGACTTGGGGATAGCCATCACCGGTGACCTAAAGCAAGCTGCACAGTGTAGGAAGGCTGCAGCCCAGGTAAATAAGATGATGCTATGTATTGCTAGAGGGTTCATAAATTGAAGGGAGGAGATTATATTGCTGCTGTACAGATCCTTGGTATGACCTCACCAGGAGTACGGCATGCAATACTAGAACTTCTACCTGAAAAAGAATAGCAACCCACTCAAGGCAGTTCAGAAGATGGCAGTACAGATGGTTCAGGGACTGCAGGGAGAGCATATGAGGAAAGGCTGAATGATCATAATGTGTATCCACTGGAGGAGAAGAGGGAGAGATGAGACATGACTGAGCCTTCAAGTACCTGAGAGGTATAAACAAGGTGGATATCAGAGACATTATTTTTGTCTCAGTGAAAACAACATCATCAGGGGGCACTGTTACAGGCTGGAGTGGGAGGAGTCTCAAGAAAGAGGTCAGGTGGCACTTCTTTACAGAGGGAGTGGTGTCAGGATGGAATGAACTCCTATCTGAAGTCATCACTCAAAAGATTGTTTGGGGGTGGGGTTCAAGAGAGGGTGGGGCAGTGCAAAGGGGAGTGTTAGGATTGGAAGGGAGGGTGTGGGGCCAACTGTAATCTCTGGATTAGGGTCTCTTCAATAGGGCTGGCTCGATAGAGTGTACAGCCTTCTTCTGCTGGCTATTTTGTATGTATGTTTGTATGTAATACAATATATGGAACAGAATAAACCATAAGCAATATGAATACAGAGACAATGTGAGAAAAGCATTACAACTGGCTGGCCCAGTGAGGTGAAGGGCTGAGGCACCACAAAGCATCTAACCTCCTGCCATGCCAGTGACCCGAGTTTAGGAATAGACTCGCGTCATTGGGGGTCAGCAAAGGAGGGAGAGGATTGAGCATACGAGGGACTGCTCACCTCTCCTGAGGAAGGGGTGGCCTGTTGTCCCAGCCTCAGCAACCCCCAGGTGGAGGTCTGTGGGTAGATTGGGTCAGGGAGACAAAAAGCATGGGAGGGACCTGAGGGGACACATAGGATGGGCATACCTCCACATGCAAGTTCTAGGCTCTGAAAGAGGGATGGAATGGGGAAAAATCAGGAGAAAAATGGATGTTGGTGGGGGGGCTTCATAAATCCAGCCATCTCCATGCCCATGCCACAACCCAGTGAGTGACCTGGTCCACCTTGAATATGATGGACTAGGGGGGGGGGAGGAGGATGGCTCTCCCCTCTTGCCCCTGCCATGAGAGGGGAACTCGTGGGGAGAAAACCACAACCAGGCGCACACCGAGGGACATGGAGAACTGGCCTGGAGGGGCTTGGGATTGGGCTGAGGCAGCTGCCCCCCCTCAGACAAAGGATGATAAATACTTAGATTTAAAAAAATTACAACCATATGAGGCACAAAACTGAAGTTAAGTATTTAATAAGTAACACAGGTCAAGCAAATGACAGTGCAGTACCGTTAAAAGAACATCAGTGATACGTTTCAAGTTAATATACATCAGGGACTTGATTAAATGCATATTGTTTGAAAAAATGTACTATACAAGGGGTTTGGTGTATTACAGGAGATTGGGGGTGAATCAAAGATGTGAGGCTACTGATAAGTTGAGGTGACCACACTTTGAGGCCCTTTAAGGCCACTGGGATTTCGGGCTGAAGAACCTCTGTTGTAAGGATATGTATGCACTTTTTTAACTTAAAGTTTATTGACAATTCAAATGTTAAATCTTGTACAAACATTTACAATGTCAGACTGGTTGGTTACACATGTTATCATATAATAGTGATCTCACAAAGGAGGGTTTGTTACATGCATATGGAATCATGAGACCATTTCTGTAGTTGGAGTTGCTTTTTCAGTCCCTGTCCTTGCGTAGTCTGCGTGTCTCCTGTACATGGACCTGTGAGTGAGAGCTCCAAAGAACAGATGCCAGTGTATGCGTCACATCATCTTTTTACTGGTCTTGCTGTTACATTTCTGCTATCTTTACCAGTTTTGCTTTATGTTATATCTCACACCTTTCATCTCTGTAGTGTTTACAGTATAGTTTAACACATTTTTGTCTTTAATACATTTTCTTTCAGGCATGCATTATATATGTAAGTAACTCTTCTAATGTTGCCTCCTCTTGCTCTGGAGCATACATGCTGACCCATCCCAAGGCAAAGAATTTTGGTACTTACCCCTGCCAATCTCTCATACTGCCTGTGTGTTAACGAGCAGCATACCCAAGGGATGAAAAAGAAAAGAGCTCATTGAAATTATTCCTCTATTGCCAACCAGGGAGGATACCGCACATAACTAGTATAACTGTTTGTATGCACTTTTAAGGTGGCGAAAGGCACTCACTTAGCTCTGTCTTACACCTTTAATTTCTCTCTGTTTTGTCCATTTTTAACAGGACACACAAAAAGGAAGTGTGGCTAAATGTGCTGATGCAACAAGATGACCAAGCAAGCTGCACAGAGGCAGGGCATCTGAGTTAATCAAGGAAAACCTAGATAGCAGTTGTAACCTCCCTACAAATGAGGGTCACTAAAAACCCTTCCTTGGGTGAGCCTAAATGCTCTCCGCCCGACTGCTGTCCTGTATTTCAGCCGATTTTAAAAATAGTTTAGTGAGAGTGCCTGATGCCTCCATGTACTGTCGCTTTAAGAGCTGCCAAACTGCAGTGGAATTAATTTGAAATGGAGGGACTGTGTGTTTCCCAGCTCAAATCCTGCCTGGGCCACTGAGCAGATTGCTCCATTTCTGCAGTCACTATATGCGCAGGGGGGGCCCTTTCAAAAGATGTGACTATTTGCTGGTAATTTGTTAGAGTGATAATGACAGTACAGTTTGTCTAACCTGCCTTTCTTACAGCTGGGACTCTGTGTGTTTTGCCCCTCCATTTCGGATCTGAACTGCTGAGTAGGTCCAACCAATAAGGAGGGGTTCCTTAAAATGGAGCCTGCTGGCAAATCAGAACTTGGACTCTTTAAATGCAGCCAGCCACAAGGGGCTTGTTTGAAGAGAGCCTCTGGGAAATGTAGTTTAGGCCGTGGCACCTTTTTTCACCAATAGAGGGAGCCTGTTGTGACTGACAAGGAGACTCAGCCAATGGAAACGTTTTAGATTTGGGGGAAATGCCAGGACAGCCTGCTGAGAGGGTCAGTCTGAGCATGGAGCTGGAAGAGTGAGCAGCTCGTGGGGCTGCTGCCCACGCAGCAGCGCGGGAACCGCTCGGGAGGCCTGAAAAAGGCCTGTCTGTCATCAGCTCTCCTGGAGGGAGAGAAAAGGACTGTGTTTTCTCAGACCAAGTATCAGAACTTTGTATGTAAAAGGAAAATAGTTGTTGTGGCCTAGATCACGGGCAACCAAGTGTGGAGAAGAAGTGAAGAAAAGGAACTTTGATTCTCGGAATGAGATTCCAAAGAGGAACCTTGATACTGAAGTTCCCTGAGGTTTGGGGCAGAAGAGAACTGTGTTTGAAGTTGGAAGCTGAGGGGGAGCTGCCCTCTGTGTTCGTGCAGCCATTGTGTGCAGTACTTCGCGTGGGAAGCGCATGTACGGCCCCAAACTAGGCCTGCAGCCATTAGTAAGTGTTGTTTGGACTGAATCCGAGCTGTCAGAGTGAAAGAAGAAGCCAAAGTCATTTTGGGACCAGACTTAACCTAAAGAAGACCAAAAGTGTGCAGAATTGCGATCGGCTTGTCAGGACTCTGTGGTCTGGCACCGTAAGTGACCTTTACATATAAATGTGCGTAGTGCTTGTGGAGATTGAGATTTGAGTAATTCCCCATGTTGTGAACTGTGTGCTGTGCTGGGAGGGTGATTCCCTAGCAAGGTTCAGACTGAATCCAAGTTTGAGTTAGAAGAATGCCTCTGTAGCCAGGCTGAATCTCCTGAAGTGACCAGCTGTTTGCCTGGTAGTGTTCTGTGTACATATAAAATGTGCGGTGAGCTAGAAGTCATAGCCAGCATCGCTTGGACTGCATCCGCCTACATAGAGTGCAAGTGAGCCCTGCCACAAGGGCTGGGCCAGCTATTCTGTTTCTCCTGGCAATCCGGGACAATCTGCATCCCATCCAGCTTTCAGCATTGAATCTGTGAGTACAAATAAGGGTAGCTCCCTGCCATTTTGATTATCAGAATCGCAAGTGTTTCATCTGATTTCTTTTCCTTCCTTTCTTCATGAACTGAGCCAGATTACAATTGGGTATTGTGCAAGTGTTTTTTCCATCACAAGGTCCCAACCATCTGCACCGATCCTGGCTAGCCCCACCATCCTGGGTACCCAGTAAAGTGACATTTTGGGACTCTTAATATGCGCACAGTACTGTAATTATTAATGTGTCTAACCTAATGAACCTGATTTCCCCCGTCCTTGTTACAGCCCCTTAAATAAATCGGATCTGTTTGTTTCAGCAAAGTTACATTGACTGTGGTGTTCATTTATGTTAAAGTATTGTACTGTGGCTATTGTATTGCATTATCTTGTTTTACAGGGGGTCCCCAGAGTCAAGCTGACGGAACCAGTACTGTGGGTAAGTGTAAATAGTGAAGATACCCATGGTGTACTGTGTGGGCCACTAGTAGGAATAAAAGGGGGCCTCAGTGTCCTAGAAGGCTGTGACCAAGTTAGTTGAACTACTGTAAACCCTGACCTCTGGGTGGAGGCACCCGTCATAGAATCTAGGCCCCTCAACCCGTTAGCAGTTAGGCAGGCAGGGGTAGTAGCCCTTGGGATAGTGCCACCTGGGGGTTACACAGTCATGGTGGAAAGATAGTTGTAAGCAGGCTGTTCAAATACAGGAGTGCATTACAACCATCATGCAGCCTCAGAGATGTGGACAGGAGGCCCTGTTTCGCACCACACTGTACTTTGACTGGGGGTCTCAGGTGCGGTATCTCTGTGCAGTTTTTTGTTTTGCTTTATAGCTGTTTGCTCCCTGGACCAGAGCCTGGCAACCTCCCAGCTCCATCACCCACTCCTCCTGCAGGTCAGTGGGGACCATGCAGACTGAGGCCTAGGAGGACCAGCAACTGTCATACAGACAGCCACTGGGAGACACGGAGGGTTTTTTTTTGTGTGTGTAATTCTCATTCCATGGTCCCTCCCACCTCCCACTGATGCTGGGCGGTGCCCCAATAGCTCTCACGTGCATGCAGAGAATCCCTGCTGAGGAGGTAGGTCCCCTGTTCCACAACAGTGGCAGATCCCAGCACTGTCACTCCCCAGCTGGGAGAGTCACCCCAGCCCCATTGCCCACCCTGCTCCTGAACATGGATCATTAGTGTGGCAGGGTGATACGTTACCCGCTAGGTCATCAGGCGACCCTTTGCACTGTTTCTATGTCTGTTTCCCACCGTCCCCTCTCTAATGATGCACCCTGGAGAATGTGTAAGCACTGCAGCTGTCTTTAGCGCTGATGTTAGTAATGCTCCTTGGTTGACCAGCAGGGGAAGGGGTACGTGAATGCCAGATGACTTGTGTGCCCTATCCCCAGGAGCTGAGCGCTGCATCTCCCTGATATACAAAGCCCCCTGCCAGCTGCAGTGTGGGATTCTGGGACTGCAACACAAACCCAGGTCACCCAGGTAGTGATGCATCACCACTGTGCCACTGGGTTGGCCACAGTTCAAAGCCATTTGAATGTGGGATGCTACCAGCGGAATCTGTCCGAAATGGCAATTCCATGTCTGAAATTTTTTCAGAATTTCTTTTAAAAATACTTATATGTAACCCACTGAATAACTTTCTGCATATTATATCAACTGCAAAATATGTTTCCACTGATTGCAGCTAAGAAATCCGTGGTTTATGTAAGCAGCAGATTACTAATCCACACAAAAATTAAAAAATCATTTTTGAATTCCACTCCTGACAGAATTCTGCACAAATCAGGTGGAATTTTAGGAAATTCTGCAGAATTCCATCAGAATTAGAAAATTCCACAAAGCACTACCAAAAGTGTATGAAAACATTTCTGCAAGTTAGGCCCTTTGTTCATAACTTCCACCCCTTCCATCCTACAACTCCTGCCCCCCCCCCCCAAGTCCAGTCTGTTCCTGACAGGAGCATAGCCTGTCTGCAGACTCACTGAATCCCTCATGCAACATTTCCCGGTAGCACTGCCAGCTCATATGTAGCTGATGGCTATCCAGGAAGCCTGATGAAAATTAAGTATTTATTATTATTTATTGAAGAGAATTGGAATTACAATCCTTAGAGTCATAGACTCTTTTGCAAAGGCTCCACGTCATTATACAACTTTGTTCCTTCAAAAAAAAATCTGAAATATTGATTTTAACTCAAAGGCATATCATTGCAGCATGTTCAACACTGAGACTATCCTACTTGTTATCAGCCAGTCCCCTTGTAGAGTTGATTTATTGATGCAGATTCAGTGGTATGCTTGATTTGATCTCAGAACTGAGAGGACGGCCTCAAGCTGAAGGGATGAGTTACTGACAGGGGCTTGAAGCAATCTGTGGACGTCCGGAACGGAGAGGAGTACTTGTTTTCTGCCTTGGCTCATTCAGCACCAGTAATGCTAAGATGTGTCATGAGTGCCATATCCGTGCCAGTTTTTCATACATTTTGTGTGCCTGTTTAAATACAGATGTGCATGTCTCCGTGCGTTAGTGCTGTAAGAGTCTCTGCATTTCATCAGGCAAGTATCCGGCGGCCCATTCTTAGATCTGCTGTGAATGCACACTGCAGGGATTGGAGAAGAGCTGACCAGCCCCAATGGGGTTAATGAACTACTGGCATCTATGGAAAAACTTTAAAAAACATGATATTCAGTTTTAAGATATAAAATAGGAATGTTTTTCAACGGTGTTCTAAAAGTTACATCCTCACTTTAAGACCATTACAGATAATATTCAAACTCTTTTTGATATAATGTTTCATATTATAAATTACATAATTTTAGCAAACCAGGATTCTTTATTTCTAAATATTCCAGGTGCACTTCTTTTTTATAATTTTATTCCCTGGGTCACTGGTGCTGCCCTTCTCTGCCAGACCACCACCCAGCCCCAATCTAACGTCTACTCTGGCAGTTAGCCATGCTCATGGGGTCCAAAGGGCATTCCACCCAATGCTGGATTCTGTTGGGAGACTGCTAGAGATACTTCTCCCATAGGTCCATCAAGCGTGGAGGACAACAGCCAGTCAGAGTGGTGAAGCCAGGTGTGCCGACACCGTACTGCCGCGCTCCTCAGTTTTCTGCTTGGATTTCTCCCGTCCCACAGGTTGTAGCCATAGAGGGCTCTATCATGGCAGGGGTTCTCAGGCCCCACATCCTGGTGGCCTCAAAGTGCCGCCACCAGAATGTACTGGTAGCCACTCCTTAGTTTGTTCACTTCAAATACCCTGATATACCCCAATCCCCCAGTATACTTCAAATCAAGTCCCTGATATATTTCCACTTGAAATGCATTTTCCTTTTTTTTTTAAGGGAAAGAACCTTTCAGTTCCACTGGCTTTGTAACTGGATCTCTAGAGGCTCTGTGGCTGCAGAACACTGTGCTGGATGACCTCATGCAGTTACGGGGGCCTCGTTTGAGAAACCGTGCTCTATGGTTTGCACGCATAAGCAACTACATGGCCGTGCTCCTGAGCCAGGCTGCATCATCCTTCTCACACACTTTTCAAGCTGCGCTTCCACCCATGACCACCCAGGTGGCAGTAGAGCAGGAGAGAAAGCTGCCTTCCTGCCACAGAGGAGGATAGTGTTCTGTGGGACATGCAGCCATCTTTCTCCCCCCCCCAGCCAGCACACAATGTCACGTGCTCCTTCCAGAAATCAGGTCACTGGCGTCATGACTGGCAGCCCAGTCCTGGCACTCTTTTATAACCATAAGAGAGTGTCTCATGTCAACAGTTCCAAAATGTTGAAGTTCTAACATCACTCTGCAAAGTCCATTCCACACATAGGGGTTTCTCTGATTTTCAGCAAAAGAAAAACATTTTGATTTTGAAGTCTAGTTCTAGTTTTTAAAGAGAGGTATGTAATATAATTTATAAAATGGGTAGGAGAAATCCTAGCTCCTGATTGGCTGACACAGGCTGGCACCAGAGCATTTATCTCAGCCTAATGCCCAGGTATGAAAAAATACTGGTGCCTGCCTGCCCATGACCAGAAACAATATATTCCTGCTTATATTCTAGTCACTTAGCAAGACACTCATTTTATAACCCCCCCAACACAAACACATACACACACACACACACACAACCAGCTCTGACAATACTTTGGGTCTCAAAACATATTTAGCTACATGAAGGGAGCTAAGACAGTTCAGTTGGATGAAAAGGTGAAAGAAAGGCATTGCTGTCTGTACTGTATGTGACATAGACAGCCAGATCTGAGTGCTCGAGTGCTGTATTATTTTTTTATTACATATTAAAATGTGAAGGGAAGGTCAGTTCAAGGAAAAGGCTGTCTTACTGGAACTGACACATCGAGACCCCCCAGGGATAAGTTCAAAGGACAGGAGGTATTTTAAACTACAGAGATCTGGGGTGTAATTACCTTGTCAATTTGCTTTCATCCCAGGAAATAGGATTAGCCATTCATAATGCCCTCAGGGAGATCCTTAGACTTGCATATTTGCCAGGAAGGACTTGTGGGGAGGAGTGTCGGAGAGAGGCCAGAATGGACATTGAAGAGGATTGATGTCTGAGCCAGGGAGGACCCAGATGGATTTGGAATGTCCAAAATACATTCCCGGGGAACCCTTGAATTACATCAGAAAGACCTGAGGTGTAGATTCCAAGGTCTAGACAAGATTAAAAAGAGCAATACACTTTAGCTTTGAATACAGTGACTTAGATCAAAGAAACTTTTGAGATGCATGTGTAGCAGAACAAAAAACAGTTCTGACCAGTTAACCTGTGGAGAGGAAAGTCAGTGAGGTCATCTCATATGTTTTTTAAATATTTTATTTGGAGACACTGTATTGTAAAATATAGAGTTTGATACACCAAGGCAGAGTTGGTGACCTCATGAGAAGGCCGGCTCAGAAGTGTGCTTAATTGCTGAAAGAACCTGACAGAGACACACAAGAAAATATTTCTGACTGACACAAGAGAATATTATCTGACTGAGGGAGAATCATCACAGCACTGAAAATGAGTAAGATTAGACCAGTCTAAATGTATGTATTGTAGGAATTGTACTTTTTCCTGTTTGTTTTAAGGCTGTATGTGTTGATATATATATATATATATATATATATATATATATTTTTTTTGCTCTGTAATTATTGTTCTGTTTTGATATTTTTAGAGTAAAGATATTTTTTTACAAACAAAACTGCTGGAGTGCCTTGACAATTCTTTTTATTTTAATTGGAGCTTTTAAAGGTTATAAGTACACTGTGTATGGGCTTATTGTATACCAAACTGGGAAATGGATAGAGTTCTCTAAAAGTCTTGCATTGAGTTCTAAGGGTTCATTTGAAAGACCCAGTTGGGTGCCCGTAGGCAAAGATTTCTGGCCCCCCCCAAAGACAGAATTATCTGAGCCTGATAATTGGGTATGCTAACAAGAGGTTATCAGTTTGAATCCCTTCAGAGCTTGAGACTAAGGTGACTTGAACCCACAAAACAGACAAGAGGGTTACCTTGTCTGTTCACTGTACACAAATCATACTCTCAGAGGTTGGCACTTTGGGAGTAGAGGACTGACTGGCTGAGCGAGTATTGTGACAATGTACAGCACTGGTATCTTATTTTGTATTATTATTTCTTCTTGTGTCACCCTAAACATTCTGCCTGTGAATTGTAACTGCTCACAGTTTTGTATGCATTTTTATTATACTTTATTTATTAATTAATTTATTTTTTATTACTACTGCACCTTACATTATACATTTTCACTTGCACATCATGTACCGTATTAAAGGAAACACAACTGCACATACCCCAATAATGCAGAGCATCATGGGAAACATATGCAAATCCCCATGACAGAATTAAGGTTACCACCTACCTGGTTTTTGACCGAATGATTCGGTTTTCTAGGTCCAGATTCAGTCCTCCTGTTTTCACCATTGCAAATTTGGTTTTTATGGTTGGTCAAGCAGCACCTGTGAGATTCCCCACTAGCTGTTTCATTTTCTTCTTATCTGACTGTAAGCAAGTGTCTGACATTTCAGTGTGCTTGCTTGCTTGCAGTGGATGCTAATCAGGAAGTGCCTTCAAGAGCAGGGCACTTAAAGAGCCAAATGTGTTCCTGTCTGCTCAGTTGTCACCTCTAACTTCACACCAGCAAATTGGAAGATTATTCATGGGAAGGGTAAACAATACCACCTTAATTAACACCTTCATTTTTCTGAAACCCTTAGACATTCAGACAGGCACCACATTAGGATAGCCTCTTGTCCAGTGTGGACTGTACAATGTGTTTCAGAAACTTTACCTGCTAATCCAGTTTTATTCAGAGGTAGTACTTTTTCAGTCATTTTGAATGCTCACATATTTGTAAAACAGATTCTGTTAAATCCTTCACCATTTTACTTGCATGTTCGTATTACAAACAAATTCTGATGTCATGTAAACCTTTGTTTGTATACCAGTAAATCTGAGAGGTGTAAAGTAGGGCTATTAAGACCATAAGCAGCAAATCAACCTAATCCTTTCTAGGCTGCATTGTGAGTATGGTCTTTGACTGCTGTGATAAGGAATACTTTTATACCTTTAAATACTCACCATTTTTTCTTTTGGGGTCTGTCCTATATTTTAATATTTGTTACCCCATTTGTTGTTAAATTAATAATCTAATATTGTATTTAATTTCTAGCAGTACTACACCTCTCTCTCCTCAGTAGTTATTGCTGTCAATTTTCATACTACCTGGATATTCCAGGAAGACCATTTCAGGCATCTCAGATGAACAGCACAGAATAGTGTGGCTAATGTCATGCTAAGCTACAGAAATGAGAAAAGTAAGAGAGAGAGAGAGAGAGCAGTAGCTAGTGAGGAGAAAGGAACACAATCTAGATTTGATGGCACTGCAAATTTAGGTAATTTATCAAACACTATTATTTTTTTTTTTCAGAAGAGACACACTAAGCTGAAGCTTGTTTGCAGGTGCAACCTGGGAGCACAAGGGAGTGAAATGGTTTGTGCAGGGTTACACAGTATGCAAGTCTGGGCTGTGGGATTCAAACCCTGGTCTCCAGAATTGCAGCTCAGAGCCTTAAACCACTGCGCTATACTGCCTCCACGCTACATATCACATATCATGCTATCTGGTATGTATGACTGATATGGAAATGAAATAAAATAGGGTATTTAACAGCATAGAATAGTTCCTACCACTTTTAAAAACGTCTGTGACATTACAAATAGCTTTAGAGTAGGAGCAATGGGAAGGACAGTAGCACATCTTAAAATGGCAGATGATATTTGTAATTACAGCTCGTCCATCATTACTGGAGTAGTTTATTTATTGAAAGAGTTTTACCAGAAAAGGCCACCTGTTCCAAAATAGCCAGTTGTCAGAGGTGTCCTTGTAGTCACTCGATGTGTCAGCTAAGCTGTGTACACAGGATGGAAAGTCTCCTGAACCCCATCTCTAACCCCACCAAATGTTAACACACACTGAAATTTAAAATATTTAAATCTAAATCAAACAAACCAAAAATAATAATCACGATGTACTTTAAAGAAGTTGTACACAATGCAATATCAGCAGCAATTCTGAATAAATGAAGCAAATCAGAGTCCAAGCAATGCCCTCATAAATCATAAAAGGGGCGGAGTTGGGGGGTGGAGTTTGTGGGTGTGATTTAGTATTCGGTTTTCATGTCATCCAAAGGTGACAACCCTAGACAGAATCTGGACTGGCTCTACTTGCCTTGGGACATTTGCTCTGGGGTTCTTTTGTAGTTCTTTTCCTTCTCTATCTTGGGGTCCCCATGACCCAAACAAATAACATCCCCTTTAAGAGGTGGCTGGCTCCCTCTCCCTGGGCTAAGACACAGATATGGCACTCTGATGAGTCCAAAGGAGAATGAAACGTGTATGTGTCTGCTGTTCTTAGCCTTTGCTGATTGCACTGTGAGGCTTTTTGGCACCATGCAATTCTGCTTAAAGTAGAGCCAGTCCAAGTTCTCTCATGGGGATTTGTATATGTTTCCCATGATGCTTTGCATTATTGGGGTATGTGCAATTGTGTTTCCTTTGAAACTTGGCTGTGTGGCCAATGTCCTCCAGGATAACCCATGCCTCAGGGCATTTGCTCTGGGGTTCTTATGTACTGTATTACTCCCCTTCCACCATCCCCCTAGGGTGCACATAGAAATGAGCTGCTACAAGCTCAGTATGTCTTTCTAGGTGAAACTTTTGAAATAAATAAATAAATATTATAATGACCTCACCGTACCTGGCTTGCAGAAGTGCCCTCAGCCCTGCAGTCTCAAATAGGTGTAAAGGCAATGGCAGGTTGGTTGGAAGGACTGGGCTCTACTATTGCTGAGTCTAGTGAGGCTAAAAGTTGGGTCAGCTTGTTGCTGGCCTGGAATCACAGGGGAGCGAGACCCTCGAGTGACTGAGCCAGGATGAAGGTGCACCGTCTCGCTCCTGGTCCTCCGAGCAGAAAGTGAGGACCGGGAAATGACAGTGCAGAATGGCTGGAAGCTGCAACGAGGGACGCTTAAAAAGTAACAAAAAAAAAATCAAACAGTGCTCACAATCATTCTTTGTCCTCGGAGTAGGTAGTGAGGACTGGCAATCAGCAACAAGAAATGGCTGGAAGCTGCAACAAAGAACAAAGTTAAAATAATAACAAAAATTATAAAACAAACAAAGTCACTCACTCCCGGTCCTCAGAGGAGGTAGCGAGGAACGGGAATCAGCAGCAAGAAACAGCGGGAAGCCACAATGAGGGATGAACCTAAAATAAGAAAAAATAATAAAACATAGTCACTCACTCCAAATCTTTGGAGCAGGTAGCGAGGACCTGGAAACTGCAAAGTAAAGATGTACATAACAGCTCTCCCCTAGTGACAGTTAGCAGAGGAATTATTTAACTTATAAAAGCATTTTTTTTTTTATTTTCTTGTTTTCTTCCCTTTAATTTTCCTATTTTTGTACTCATTTTTTAAAATTAAACTACCTAGCACCCATTTTATAAGTTCAATAAGACACTGCAGCATCGAGCCTCACTACACCACTGGGTGGGAGGTTCTGTCAGCATAATGCCCACCCTGTTGTGTGTTATTGCATGATTAACATATGTCTGTACGTACAGTTTCTGTGTTTTTTGTGGTTATAAGAGTATCTTCTCAAGTCCTTTGTGTGCCAGAGCAGCTCAGCTTCACTTCATAGTTCTCTCACCCAAAGAATTCGTGAACGCACTCTCATAAGCATAAGAGACACAGTAATTGTACATATAAATATATACAGTGTAGCTATAATTCTCTTCTTTCCATTTTTTATTACTGAGGATATTTGCATGAAAAGAAATTCTTTGGACCAGTCTGACAGCACAACGGTAGTGCTACCGCTTGTGATGCTGGCAACCCGAGTTTGGGAATGTAGGTAGGTAAAATTTTATTTATACAGTGAAACTGCCATTAGGGTCCGAAAATCCCTATTTACAAGGCATATCTGTTTGTATAAATTACAGATGGTACACACTATACATAATACATATATAGTACATATACATTAAATATAACAATAACATACAATACAAAGCACATTATTTGATTACCTTATCAATATTAACTAATCACCTACTACATTGACAATGAAAACTCAATTCCTGATCCTCTGCTGATTTTAAATGTGCCTGGAGTGTCAGAGGATCAGCTGGGGAAGGGGGAGGGGATGAGCATCCTATGGACAGCTCTGCTCCTGCATGGTGGGAGGGCTGAGAGTTCCTGGTGCACGAGTGAATCTCAGTGGAGACTGGGTGTACACCAGCTGGGATCCTATACTGCTGCAGCAGAGGCACAGCAGACACCTGTGGGATGTGTGGGAGGGGGAGCATGCATGCATGTGCGCTGATGTCATTGCATGTCCATGCGTCCAAAGGAAACTACAAGTAAAACCCCCTGAGGACAGCAGCAGGATAATGCTCCCTGGACACCCTCTTGAATGATGCCTAAGGTGTAAGCTTCAACTGGGGCCTCTGGCTAATCTCAGTCTCTTCCCCCTGGAGGGGGCCCTACCGCAGGGGCCAAACTGCAGGCCACCAATGCTGGCCAACTTGGGGAGAACACAGGGTGGACTAGCCCAGGCTGTGAACAGGGGGTATATCCACAGCCTGAACTGGAGAGATAAACTAGAGTTGAAAAAAAGAAATGAGGATCTTTGTGCCTCAGAGTTCATTCCTAATAATTTTCCCTAAAAGTGAGGTCATGGTCTCCAGCATCTAACATTTCATTCATTTCCATTGCAACAGAATGTGAAGTGACTAACCGAGGATTATTTCTTCAAGTGGGGAATATGCATATTTGTGGATCATGGTTTGGTGTAGTATATGTGTATTCGTGGATGGTTGTATGGTGTACGCTACTGTAAGTACTGTATGTGCCGCCATTTTGAATAGTTGTGTATTTGCGGATGGTTGTGTGGTGTACGCTACTGTAAGTACTGTATGTGCCACCATTTTGAATAGTTGTTGTGTATTTGTGGATGGTTGTGTGGTGTATGCCATTGTAACAATGTGCTGACATTTTCAATAGTATGTGTGGATTTGGATGGCTGTTTGGTGAAGGTTATTATAACAATGTGTTGTCATTTTGGACAGCTCTTCAAGGATATTTCTTCATTTAGGCCATGTCATTGGAACTATAGCTGCCAGGCACTAGGACCACATGGAAATGTTTGCTAGCTGTGCACCACCCATGATGATATCATGCATCAGCATCTTTATAAAAGCGGACGTCCCCATTCCTCCTCAGTTCTTTTCCCACCATCGATCATATTCGCAGTCACCCCAGCACCTTCCTTACTTCACAGAGCCGGACAGGCTCCATCAACACTGCTCTCTCCTCCAAGCTGCTGCAGACATCTGTCTACCCTCATCACTGATGGATTCATGGAGGTTCATCTTCACTTTTGGGACCAGGGAGCAATATCTCTACCCTGACCTCAGGCCTCCCTGGTCCCAACTGGTGGCCCACTCCCCAACTGACCTGCAAGCAGGCCTCAAAGCTCCTCACACTTCCCCCAACTACCAATGGACTGACTTTCAAACAACCACCCTCGCACCAGTGGGTGCTCAGATTTCCCTAGCACGTGATGCCCAGGCCCTACTGCTTGCAGACCTGGCATCATGCATGTCCTTCCTGATGCCAATGGGGCATCACTGGTTTGGTACGGGGGTTACATATCAGCTTGAGGTGGACCTGGAATATGTTTGATAAAATTGGTTTTCTATTGGCCTATTAGTTACTAGAAAGGGCCAATCGTGACACTCTATCCCAAGGGTGGAATAAGGTGGAGGGGGAAGCTGTGGGTACCCTGCAAAATGTGGTTTTAAGTTATGTCACATATTCTATTGGCTAACCAGTTACATTTGTTGTAAGTCATAACATCCAGGACCATGCTACTTAAGCACGTCTATTGCTCTGTTCTGTAATTCTTGTACCATGTAATATAGTGTGATAATACACTTTTGAATTTAAAAGAAAGAACCTCTTTTTGCACCAAGTTGTTCACATTTCCAGACATCCATACTGAGATCCAAACCTAGATCAAGTAAGATTGGAGGAGGGACTAAGGAAAAATCACTAGGGAGGACAGAGGAATCCTATTGTTTTTTTGAAATTCTCTGTTTATTCATTTTTCCAACTCAAGAGAAAGAATACAGAGATCAAAACACAATCGGTAGCAAGAAACATAATAAACAAAATAACACCAGTACATAAACCCCATAAAATCTAACCCCCCAGCCCCCCCCCCGGAAGATGTCGCCACCAAAACAGAATGTGCCTGAGTTATCATCAACCTGTACCCTGGGGCAAGATACAACCGGAATTTGTCACTTGTACACTGTCCAAAACAGGGAGTTATCCTGGAAGGAAGGCAAATTAAGGGGAGAGGAGAAGGAACCTCAGGGGCATCCAAAAAGGAGGCTCAATGAAGGTACAAGGCATAAAGTTTGTCCCATTTTTTTTGGAAAGTCAATATAGCATGCCTAGAACTGGCTATTAATTTTTCTACTTTAAAACATTGGGACATTTCCACCACCCACTGATAGGAGATCTCCGATTGGTCTAACCAATGTCGGAGAACTAATCTTTTGACTGCAATTGAAATTAGGGCCATATGGTATTTTTTCTCTTTAATCTTAATGTTGGAGTATATACCTAGTATACAAATTTCGGGTGTAAATAGTTCCTCTAGCCCCAAAATTGGGTCCAGGCTGTCACAGATAGCTTTCCACAATGGGGCAACCTTTACACAGGACCAAAGCACATGCAATATGCTACCCGGCTCCTCGCCACATCTAATGCAGTTAGCAGAACTAGACTTCCCAAATTTGGCCAATTTCAATGGCGTGTAATACATATTGTTAACTATATAGAATTGTATAAGTCTATTCCTATCCAAGGTAAGGAATACATGCATATCTCTCCAAACCTGGCTCCAAGACATGGAAGGCCCAGGGATTATAGACGTCCACACCTTGGAACCGGTTAGAGCCTCCGGAGCCTTGGTAAGTATAAGCTGTGCATATAGCCTGGCTATACTGTGGGGCTTAGTTACACAGTTCCTAAGCTGCTCCAGAAAGGGCCTAATATTAGAAGTGTTCCTCATCAATCCAGAGGAATCCTATTGGACAAACACTGGGGAAATGCCAGAGAAAATGTATAAACAAAACAACTAATGGAAGAACAAAAGATGTGTAAAGAGTTTTTTTGAACAAATCTCTTAGAATGCTTTAAAGTACTTCTATCACTGCAATGAGAACCTTAAAAAAATTTGAATAGGTCGATGTTTAGCCTAGCACATGCTTTGAGAAAGATGACACACTGAAATGTCAGCACACAGCCGCTCACTTCCAGGTGCTGCTTCTGTTAGCTGGAATGCAGTTAGTCTGGTTAAAATGCTGTCCTAAATGTTTGAACTAAGAAAAAGGTACTGACTCAGAAGCATGCTGTAGTGCCAGTAACAGTGAGTCTGACCATCATCTAATACATCTTGATGCACAGACGGACTTGATGAACCAGTTATATTAGTCATGGACAGAAATGGGTAAGCACCTGAAATAAAGAAAATAGAAGCTGATAAGAACCTTGTGTTTTTTTTTCTATGATGTGCCTTTTATGTGCCTCCTGTACTGTGTAGTGCTGCAGGCCTGCCCCTCTCTCACAGTGCAGCAATTGTTTTTATGTTGCATGTGCCACATAGTATTATGAGCACCTCTGTGGTGTGCTGTTTGTTGTATTTTGACTGTTCAGCATATATATATATATATATATATATATATATATATATATATATATATATATACTTTAGAACCAGAAGCACTAGGGACATCAAGTGACTTTCACACAGTATGAAAGCGGAGGTTGTGGGAATCAAACCCATAACCTCTAAGCTATAATACCAGACCCATTATATTTCATATACAGTACCTGTCTTCCTCTTATACATTTTTCAGTTTATTGTTTATGTCCCACTTCTGTCTCTGGCCCCCATCTGTCTCATGTGCCATCTTCCCTGGAACTTCATTAAACCCCCCCCCAGGTGCAGTATAGTGTGGAGGGGATACACCCCTGAATGTGCCATTCATCAGGAGGCACTATGAGGAGGAGAGAGTTGGTCCTGGATATACCAGGCTATAATCAAGTTGGCACTGAAGTCACTTTTACTGTGTTGTCCCTGATGCTCTGGCGGATGCTGGTGCTCAAGGGGGACCAATGCACATGGTTGCGCATTGTGTTCACAGTGCAAATCCACACCTGGCATCATCCTCCTCATGATGCCTTGCTGGACTTCCACTTGTGGTCACCAAAGTGGCAGTATTTTTTTTAACTCTTTTTATGCTCCTGTCTTCAGGTGAGGATGTAGCCCATATCACACTTCCTAGTCCCCCCACCTGGTATCCCCCTTCAGCTGAGTGGAAGCCCATAGCTAACCCCCTATGGCAGGGCCCCCAAAGGGAGTGACTGAAATCCACCTGTAGTCCAGCAGAGTCTTAGGCAGGGGCTTCTTTCAAGAGCGAGAGAGAGGAGGCTTCATGTGGCACTGATCCTGGGGTTTTCTTCCTTTAGTTTCCTTGGGAGACATGGACATGCAATGATGTTATCACAAGAGCACACATGCTCCCATGTGTGCTCCACAGACATCTGCCATTGACTCCTCCCTTGCAACGTGGTCCCGGCTGGTGTACTCTCAGCTTTCACTGGGTGTCACTAGCACACCATGTGCCAACAACCTCCCCCCCACCCCGGGAGGAGGAGAGCAATCGATGATGCATTCATCCTACCTCCCTCCGGCTGGCCCTCTGGTGCTCCAGGCTCATTCCCAAACCTGGGTCATCACTGTCATTGGCAATAGCACTACTGTGCAGGCAGCCCAGCTCACCAAATGTCAGTATTGCAGCAAAGATGACACCCCTCCCTCTGCAGAGGATGAGAGCGTTCACTAGGATGTACGTTCCTTCTTTCCTCTGCCGGGTCTGGTGCCCTGGGCTCACTTTGAACTTGGGTCACAGGCATCACAAACAGTAACCCTACGGCTATGATGAGGCACCAGTCCTCTCCTGCTATACAATTTGCACAACTTTCATACAATCTGGATCTTTGCTGCATACTGTTCATCTGCACTTGCTGCTTGTCTACAAGTGACGTCATCATACCCTGCTTTGAAATCACAACTGACTGCTGAAGAAATGAGGATGATGTCCAAGCAGAGAATTCTTTGTGATATCATCACTTATAGACAAACAGCCCAAGCAGTTGGAGCCCAACAGCAGAGAGTCCTGTTTCCACACAAATCTCTTTAGAAATAAAGAATATGGGGAAGGTAAGTACAATAAATATCTCGATTATAAGCTGAGCTGTATTAAAATATAACATTTCTGAAAGTTTTTCCTGTGGTGTCTGAGGCCCTTTAAGAAGGAGTACTGTATATAAGCAACTTCCTTTGCCACATAAATCTAAATGGCATTTTATCAATTGACTCAAAGGTAGCATTTGGTATTGAAGGCAAACTACTGGGAATAAAAAAAAAGAGACCAAAAAGCTGTCTAATCAACTCAATACAGCCAGTTAAAGACATGGGTAAATTATTCTGCCGACCTTAATCCCTTTGTATTGCTCATGTATGTTATGTCAGATCTATAGAATGTTGTACAACCCTGGCATAGGAAGAGATAGCTGATGCTAGGAGTAATGGAAATCATTAGTCTCCCAGCGGACAAGGAGAGTCTTCCAGTACAAATGGCCCAATTATGTCAACATGTTTAGCTTAGATCCAGTTAATTTATAACTTCAATTAATGTTAAAGGCGATAGGAAACAGTTTTTACACCTCTAGATGCCCCCTGTTTTCCTTTTAGTGTCTATCCAATATTCTGATGGGTTTTGACCTTTTTTATTACGTTTATTAATGTAATTACTTGCCTTTGTAACTACCCTGAATCCCTGTCTGTCAGCAGTTGCTTCTGTCTCTTTTCATACTGGCTGATTCTATGACATCAATAACATCATTCCGGGCCATTCAGATGAGCAGCATGGAATGGAGTAACTGATTAAATGAAATGTCTTAGAAATATGAATAGAGTGTCTCCAGCGGGGGTTTGAGGAGAGGCTGAAGCCCCCTTAAAAATCTGATTTTTTTTCATTCATTTAGCCTGCTGATGTTGACCAGTAATACCTTTTTTTTAAGAAAGCCCCTCTGCTCTTTTGGTCTTGAGCCTCCCTGCTGCTGGGGAGAGTATAACTCTATACAGGTCTGAAGGCACCCTAAAACTAAATTATTTAGTTATCAGAACTGTCAAAGCATATCAGAATACAGAACTGGTATTGAAAGAAAAATGGGAGGAATGTTAACTTTGTAAAAATCATTTCCTTTCACATTCAAGTTTTTTTTTTCCAAGTAGCGTCTATGACTTCCAATCAGAAAACGAACTGTCCAAAACAAAATTCTAGGTAGCCAAAATGCACATGTATTAGACAAAGTAGTGTCTTTATTATTAGAGTCAAGCAAGCAATTTAATGTTAAATCCTGATTTTTGCACCTTTATTGCATGAACCTTCCCTGGACAGAACAACCTGCAATTTGGCATGTGCATTGTCCGGCTCCGGATTGCTGGATGCTGACAACATAGTAACTATCAGCTGGGTGGTTGTAAAGTTGTGGATGTCTGCAAATTGCAATTGTTCTGTGCTTTACAAACCTTTGATTTGCTCATTGATAGCACAAAAACAGCTTAGAGTTTAAAACCTGAAACTTCCCAGTTCATTAGATGGTGTCCCGAGTGGTGCCTTTAAAATGTCAGGTGAGCTAAAAATTTTTAGTTTTTAAATAATTAACAAAATAACATGATTGCTTTCATGCATGCACAATTCCATTTTTGGACAAAATCTGTTTTTTTGCAAAAGTGGAGGCAGTTTTCATGAGTTGGTATAGCATACATAGTCAAGAACTCCCCCATGGCCCTCTGCATGCACAAAATTGTATAATTTGTTTCTAGCTAACTTTGACAAAATGAAACATGAAAGAATTGTATTGTAATGCTTACAAAGGTTAAGTACGTAATGCTTATTGGCTCATTCAGAACACTGCTGCTAGGGCATGCTGGGGTGGTATCAGGGAATGTCCAGTCTGTAGTCTGGGGGACTCTGCAGGGGATTCGGTGTGGTCGTGTATGGCCTTGGTGTGTGGCAGCATGCTCATCTGGTGAGTGTGGTGCTGGCTTTTTATGCAGAGCTCCTTGGTACCTACAGTATACAACTTCAGGACCTGGGTCAGCAGGGTATGAATGTGACAGGGTGTGTGGGTCTGGATTAGCATTGCTCAGAATCAACCAAACGGAATTGAACTCATCAGATTCCGATCCGATTTCCAGATTTAGGATTTTCGTATTTGCAGTCCAAGAATCCTAAATCCTAAACTAAATCCTAAAACCTATTTCTACATATGCATTTAGGATTTGGGATTTCAAATCCTAAATCTGATTGTTAGGTCATTTTAAGATGTGAAATGGAACTGGATTAGGATTTGGAAGTTCCAAAAATCAGATCGGAATCAGCCAGTTCTGAGCATTACTAAAGTGAGACATGTGGCTGCTTACAGGCCACAGCACAGAAAAAAAGCCAGCAGGCCGCTGCAACCAGTTAGCCCACTCTGCCAACTCCAGCTATAGAATCTGAGTACATGAGACCAGCCAAGGAGGGATACTTTGCACCCTGGAGTCGGGGGTGGGGGTGAGGGGAACCTAACAGAAGTGTGTTTTATCTACAATATACTGTAAGCCCCAAAGTACACCAGATGTAATTTAAAACTCCAGACCCCTCCAGCCTTTATGTGAAATGTTTTCACACATCTCAGTCAATCACACAAAAAAGCCCCCACCAAGTAAAATCCTGGACTATTTAAACGTGCCAACTAGAAGATAAACTAATGTTTGTCTACCATTTTAGAGGCCATGTTTTGCTGTTCATCTACATTTCACATGGGTCTACCCCGGACAAATTCTATTTTCCCAACCAAAGGCTTTCTTCACCAGTGCCAAAGATAGAGAGCATCTCATCTGCTTCAAGGGAAGAGGCAAGTTTGCGCTAAAGACGTGTGTTATTTATAGCCATTTCCAAGGGTGGTAAATATAATGTTCTAATCTTTTTTATTTAAAAACATTTTTTTTTTTAGAAATAAGCACAGCTGAAGTCTAAGATTGAAACTCCCCATTAACCCAGCTTTCCCTGTATCAGCCATGATAAGAGCAGAGGAACACGATGGCAATGATGCTCGCCCTGGCCATCCTATTAAATAGGAATCCCATATTAAATTTAGATTGGGTCTGGGCAAGGACTGGCCTTGTTGATATATAACTCTTTTTTAATATCCTAGTGGGGAAAAAACATTTTAAGGAATTATTTTACTGCCAGAATTAATGAGGCACATGGGTCTGTATGCAACTGACATCCCTCTGGAGGGAATATTCACTTTGCAGATTACAGAAATGCAGTAAGTTCTTTCAGCCCACTTCAAAGGGATTTCCATCTCTGGTGTAAATTGAGAGTTATGAGGTCTTGATGGAAGAGGATCCAAAGGTTACAGGAACACTTGCGCTTTTAAACCTCAGATTAAAACCCCGTGTGTAACGAGTGAATTTAATATCAGGTCCTGACACTGTTCCTATTAGGAAAATAAATCCATTAGTTAGCAGGTTCTAATACAAAGTGGGGAAATTATATATTTTTACAAAGAAGTTTTGAATATAAAAAGGACAGTGCAGTGCTGTAAATGTGGTAATGCAGAAAGATGAGAGGACTAGGGCTATGAACAGGGCAGATTTCTGGTATTTATTTTCACGTTTGGGTTTACTAAAACTTTTGGTTTTTACATTTCTAATTTGTTTCTGTTATTACAAGTGTAGATAGCAGCTGCTGCCCAGGCAGCTCGAGCGAACTTTAATGGACCAGGTCGGGGGCACAGGTCACCCAGCTATAACTAGGAGGGGAAAGAGAATTCTTACTACACCAACCACCCAGAGGTGGATTTTTGTGTCACACATACCCGGTGAGCGGGTGTCAGGGTTTTAGGGGAAGGGAAACCAGGCCAATCGCCACTAACTGGCACTTAAAAAAAGAGGCGTGAAGCTGACTCGAATGCAACAAAGGTTTTATTAAACAACTCGAGAATAATAACTTGGGGCTTAACATGAGCTTCAGCATTCTAAATAATTCTAGTAAATCTAAAGTAATTCTAGTAAATTTAAACACTCTAAGTAAAACAAGTAAATGTAAACACTCCATGTGAAACACCTTGGTAACACAAACATTGTAGTTACTTAGAGTCCAGCCACCACTGGGTGTATCAATCACAGAGGAAAGTTGGGTTAAGAGACCCATTGGACTACAAGGACAGTTCCCCCTCCAGGAGGAAGGCACAAGCTGCAGAAAGGAAAGAACATTTCAAAGGATACTTGTCATCGGCATCAGGCCTGTCATAGCCCACCGGTACCCAGTGCCCCTCCTGGGTTGAGGAACAGGAACACAATGGGGATGGTGAAGATCATCAGCTGCAAGTCTCTCCTAGACTGCTGGTATGGATCACCCCTCACGGAACTGAAGAAGATAGAAGCAGAAGAAACTGAAGAAGTCATCTGCCATTCAGTCCCCACCTAGGTTGCCAGAACAGAGGTTGCAGAGGATGCTGTGGGACCTCCTGAAGGGACTGTCCTGAAAGAAGTTGGTCTGGAACAATGGAGCTGGGAAACACAGTGTACCAACCGCAGACTAAAGTGGTGGCTCAATAAAGGACTTTTCAAGCAGTCATGGTGGCTATTTAAATAAAATATTGAAAGTCGTTATCTAGTTACTACCCCTTTAAATAACAGGCACACCTTAACACAATTCAGGATTAAAGACCCCTTTGGGTTGTTGTGGGCTTAGACATGGGCTATGGAGCCCCACTTTTATAGGTAACTTCACTTCATTAACACAGTTCAGAGCCCTTTTATTGGGACAACAGAGCTTTTGAGCGGTCTCTTGGTGAGGCAGGTGGACAATGGGTTGTCTTTGGTGGACACATACACACACACACACACACACACACACACACCAGTAGGCAGTTCAACTATAAGGGACACCAAAAAACTAGACTGTCTTTAAAAGATGTTTTACATAAGCAGTCTGAATCAGGTGCACTGTCTCTTTAAATGCTGCTACAGTGCCTTCATACAAATTCATCTTAGTCATTTACATATCCCCTGCCCCTCTTGGATGGTCTCTTGTGGAACTCTCTCTAAACCCAACCTATGGGTGGTGCCAGCTGAGGCATGGCCGCCCTCGCAATTCCTGCCTCCTGTGGTGCCTTGATTTACTCTGTCTCATGGGTGGTTCACTTCCCAGGAGCCTCCTGCTCCCCTTGTACATTTGCTCCTGTGGATCACTGACTTACTGTGCCTTGTGGGCAGTATATCTCCCCAGGGCCTGGCATGCCCCATGTGGCCATGCCGTCCTCTATGGCATTGTGAGGAGCAAACAAAAGTTTGTTTTTTTTAAACAACAAAGTCTCTCTGTCAGTGGCCAACACCTGGCATTGGTGCTGCTGCCACTCACTCTCACACCAGCTTTTGATTCTAGGAGGGGTTCCTGCTAGCGGGAGAAAGGCTTGCCAGTTGATAGACACTGCTCACTTGACTATGCTGCTTCAGACCAGGAGCTGGCTGGGAGATGGTGGAGGGCTCCACAATGGACTACAACGCTGCTGACATGAAACATGGAAACCATCAGGCCACTGTATCAATGTAAAGGACAAAGGATGGAGAGCCATTGACATTCCAGACTGTCCAGGACATCGGCATGAATGAAGGAACAGCAGGTAAGTACCTCCCTACTTGCTTTGTCTGGCCAGCTGGTCACTCCTGCTGCTGTTGCCTCACTTGTCCCCACAGGGCCACCACACAAAAAAGGGATCACTTTTTCACTAATAGGGCAGTGAAAATGAGGAATCTTTTACCACAGCATGTAGTCAAAGCCAAGAACTTTAACACCTTTAAAGAGAAATTAGATAAACATTTGAACTGGGATGGAGCACAATACTAATGTACCTACCACACAGTGGGAGACATCCACCATGGGCTTCTGCCTTCTCCTGTCTAACTACAACCTAGTAACCTGGTAACTACTGAGTGGCTGTTGCCTTTCAAAAGGGCTGAGGATCCCAAATGCAGTCCTCTTGAATGTTATTCTGCCTTTCTGTTCCTGCTGCCCGTGCGCTTGGGAACCATTAGAGCAGGTCCCCAGCGCCTGTTCTAGAAGTGCTGGCTTGCAGGAGGGAAACAACAATCGGGTGGAGAACATTTAAAAAACAAGCCCTACTGGGTCTCTACAGGGGACCTGGGCTGGGATTTCTCAGCTGTGCAGGGGCCCTATTTAAATCATGTTCCCCTACTTCCCTACACAGTGGCCTTGTGGATCCTGGGACACCTATTCTGGGGCACCATTACCTAATGGGTCCCGGAGCACTATAACTTTAACTCCCTTTCTGGAGGGCACCAGAAACTCTGGGGCATTACGTCAGGGTTTGAGAGTTATCAATAAAATAAGCATTCATGTTATAGGCATTAGCAGGCACAGTGTGTCACAGCAGAATCAGCCAAGGTCTAAAACTACTTTATGTGGTTTAACGCAAATGGAAACATGTAGAAGTGATCTTTGTGTCCAGCCCACCAGCACAGCAGTATTGCTCCTTCTGGTGGTTACGATTACCATCATTCAGGAATGAGCTTGGGACATTGGCAGAGAGGATTGCGAAGCTTGGCAGAAGCCTGGCCCTTGGCAGAGGCTAGGAGGCAGGCAGCTTGGGACCACAGAGAGGGTGGGAGGAGGCGTAGTGGCCTTTGATACAAGGTGTACGAAGACATGCATGGTGCATCATGGTGGCACTGCATTCATGCTCCTCCAGTGGGGAAGAAAATGGCAGAAAGCCCTGACCAACCAGATGAGTCCAGCTGTCCACAGGGACCCCACTGAATGACTCAGGTACCACCACCAACTGGGTCCATTTTACAGTAGGGGTGGGGGAGCCATGCCAATCCAGCCAGAGGGGCAATCCCTGGGAAAACATATTGTGAGATACAATGTGGAGGAAGTCAGAGTGATAGGGCAAGGTGGCTGGCAAGTAGGGTCCAGATAGACAAAGGCGATAAAGAGATAATGAAAAGAGTGATATTTAAGCAATAAGGCATGACAGGGGGTGTGTTATGGTGGGATAATGGCCCACCATGGGTGGGTTGAAGCACAAGGCATAGCCGAGGGCTTCCACCACCGAGCCGTCCACCATAACACACCCAGAGGTGCCTTATTGCAATTAGAAATGGGTCATTTTCAGTAAATTTTATGCATTTTTAGACATAATACTTTCAGCTGGGCCGTTGTGCTAGGATAATGGCCCAGCTGAAAGCAGCTCTCAGCCAATCAGAATTCAGCATTCTTTCTACCCATTTCATAATTGTAAATAATGCACTATTTGTGAGTATTTGTACCAAAGAGAATTAAAGAGTCTGTTATGTCACTGGGGCAACTTTGCAAAAAAAAATTAATAATTAAACTAAATTCAGTTTAGGTTTCATTTTTTCCTGTAATTCTCACTCATATTTCTGTATTTTTAAAAGACGTTTACATGAAAACAGGATCTGTACTCTGGCTGCCCGGGCTGTTTGTTTACACCTAAATTCACAATTCCATTTATGACATTACCATCTGCTGCTGCGGAGATACAGTAACTGTGATGTTAAGTGTAAACAAGCAGGAAAAAGTCTAGGGGACAGTGACAGGGTTTTAAATAATTATATCTGGGAAATGAAGGTAATCTTCTAGATTTCTTTTCCAGACTCCGACAGGTGTGCAGCAGAATTTCAATAAATGACAATGGAGTCTCTGCAAATTAATTCAATTCTCTTATTGCTTTATTGGTAGTGTTGGCCCCTACGTTTCGCTGTCTCCAGCTTGATCACGGGGCTTCTATGGATACAAAAATTATAATCATTAAACCACCACATCAAGTACTTCATTTAAATATAGATTAACTATCAGTTTGGATTTAATAATACTGCCTTATATTTTATCTTTATATACCTGCAAGCACAAGTCCTCTCACTTTCAAAACCTTGTGTACCACTCTTAGTTCTCTTCACCCTAATTTAAATAAACCAAATGGCTGTGTCAAAAATACATTATTATTGTAGAACCCCATAATTTTATTTATATATTAAAATTGTTTTATAAACTGAAAACATACCTGTATTTTCAAATTGTACCCCTTTTAAATTTCAGTGGTATCCATCATAATCTAGATAATAAAAATTATATTATAATAGTCGGTCCCATGTTTTTATGAATTATTTAAGCTTTGATAATTTAAACCTTAATTTCATTAATTTTCTCTTTGCTCACCTGAAATACCACAGCTTCTTCTTAAAAAACAATCCAAGTTTGCCAAGACTTCCACAGTAAATGAAAAATTCGTTTGAAATAATTTATATGGAGCGCTTAATACATCACTATATTTGCCACGACTAGTTATTTTGACACGCGGAGCACCCGCGATTTAGCAAACACTAGATGCGAAAAAACTTCAAAAAAGTTAAGGTTAATTTACTATTGTGCATTTTAATGAAGCACAACACACAGGAGCATCTTTAAGGTTTTGGGGCTTGGAAATAGTTAAATTCCCATTAAGGGGTGGGGATTATAAGAAATTATTAGACAGACAGGAAATGAAATGGATTTTTAATTTGAATACATTGGATAAAAGAATGGGAATGAATGTAGATAGCAACTGGGTAGCTTGCATATAAATTAGAAACTTACATTTAAAATGATGGGTTCCTTAACTTTTGAAGTTTTTGAAGTTTATTGTAAATTATTTTGTTAAATTTTTGTGAGTTTATTGAGAATTTTGATGTTTACAGAATTTTGAAAAATTTAGTTACATATGTTGGTGTGTCTCAAAGACAGAGGAAAATAGTTGAAACATATTAAGGTTATCTAGAATTAAATATTGAGCTCTGAAATATTGCCTTATAACCTTCAAAGAGATATATGGGATTGATTTGCCTATTTATGACTATAATTAATTTATGTATGTAAGGTTTAAAAAGTCTTCCGTTTTATGTATGTCTGAAGCTCTTTCACCCATTTAAATAAACATGGTTTGTTGATAAAAATCATGTTGACTTTCATAAAATCAGTTAAAATACATTTTTATATCAATACTAAACAGTTTTTGTTTGTAAATGAACCCCTAATTTCAGTATGAAATAAAAATATTATTTGTAGGGATTTAATATAACCATACAAGTTTTTTCTTATGGTTAAATTGATATTATATCGTCAGTTTAATGGTTAGTGTTGAAAGTATGAGAGATAGCGCGTCACACCTTATATACGGTCTCAAAAATTCATATAGGAGTGTTTAGTAGCCTCTTATAATAAAGATCGCTGTATATTTGATTTGAAAATTATAGTGGTTTGTAAGATCAAACTGAATAAGTGGAAGCGCAAAAAACGCGATGTAAATCAAGGTCAACATGACGTAGCGTTTCAACTAATGAATATTAATGAGAAGGTGTTTCCTTGATAAGACGGAAGAGTATAGCAGTGGTCAGTCTTTATCTGTAACATGAATATTTATAAGTAAGCTGTGGAATGGGGTGTCTTTAATTTAAGCACCAATGAGAAAATGATATGTAAGCCTTTCAACAAACCTTGAAAATAATCGAAAATGAATGGATGATTAATCTATTTAAAGGAGAGCTTAACAGGCACAGTCTTTTCTAGGTTTGAGTACAGAAAGTTTTGGCTTTTTAGGAGATTTTGGAGTGCAGTTTTCTCATCTAGTGTTTGCTAAATGTAGGGGTACTCCAGTGTCAAAATAACTATAGTCGTGGCAAATATAGTGACATATTAAGCGCCCATATAAATTATTTCAAACGAATTTTTCATTTACTGTGAAGTCTTGGAAAACTTGGATTGTTTTAAGAAGAAGCTGTGGTATTTCAGGTGAGCAAAGAGAAATTAATGAAATTAAGGTTTAAATTATCAAAGCTTAAATAATTCATAAAAACATGGGACCGACTATTATAATATAATTTTATTATCTAGATTATGATGGATACCACTGAAATTTAAAAGGGTACAATTTGAAAATACAGGTATGTTTTCAGTTTATAAAACAATTTTAATATATAAATAAAATTATGGGGTTCTACAATAATAATGCATTTTTGACACAGCCATTTGGTTTATTTAAATTAGGGTGAAGAGAACTAAGAGTGGTACACAAGGTTTTGAAAGTGAGAGGACTTGTGCTTGCAGGTATATAAAGATAAAATATAAGGCAGTATTATTAAATCCAAACTGATAGTTAATCTATATTTAAATGAAGTACTTGATGTGGTGGTTTAATGATTATAATTTTTGTATCCATAGAAGCCCCGTGATCAAGCTGGAGACAGCGAAACGTAGGGGCCAACACTACCAATAAAGCAATAAGAGAATTGAATTAATTTGCAGAGACTCCATTGTCATTTATTGACAGTGACAGGGTGCCTCATCATCAGTATCTCAGACGAGGGGAAGGTAGTACCAGCCATATGATCATCTTTTGGGTTTTGGTGATCGTGAGTCCAAAATAGAAAAGCAACTGAAAAGGTAAGAAACCTCAGCACAAAAGCACTGAGGAAACGGTTACCTGTTAAGGTCATTGATAATAAAGGGCAGCAGAGAGGTCGCCCTCCCCCACCCCGCGGAACATCCAAAGCAGCAAGCTCTGCTAGCAGTGCGACGGACATAGAAGGGTCCCCTATAGGTCTTGAGGGCAGCAGAGAGGTCGCCCTCCCCCACCTCCCAGAACATCCAAAGCAGCAAGCTCTGCTAGCAGTGGGACGCATATAGAAGGGTCCCCTATAGGTCCTGAGGGCAGCAGAGAGGTCGCCTTCCCCCACCTCCCAGAACATCCAAAGCAGAAAGCTCTGCTAGCAGTGGGATGCACATAGAAGGGTCTCCTATAGGTCCTGAGGGCAGCAGAGAGGTCGCCCTGCCCCACCCCCGGAACATCCAAAGCAGCAAGCTTTGCTAGCAGTGCGACGCACATAGAAGGGTCCCCTACAGGTCCTGAGGGCAGCAGGGAGGTCACCCTCCCCCCCCCGGAACATCCAAAGCAGCAAGATACGGACTTGGCACGATCCATGGAAGCCCTGAGCAGATCAAGGCCACACTCAAGCCGGCTGGGCAAAGTGTTTAAAAGTGCTGGGATTGGCGCCATTTTACTTTTGAATTTCGGAGTGCGCAGCGGGACTGCCTGTCAGCGTACAAGTGGAGATAGTCTCTCACTTGCTCAGGTCAACTGTAATTTAGCAGGATTCTGCAGTCTCTGGCTGTTACCTTAAGTTAATTCAGCAGGACATGTGTTTTCATAGTGTAGTTCTACTGTTCAGTGTAACGTTAATTTAGCAGGATTCGGCAGTCTCCGCCTGTTACTTAAAGTTAATTCAGCAGGACATGTGTTATCACAGAGTAGTTCTACTGTTCAGCTCAATGCTAGTGTAGTAGGATATGGCAGTCTCCGGCTGGTACTTTAATTTTAATTCAGCTGGGCATTTTATTTATTTATTTGCTTTTGTTAACCGGGTAAGCACACTAGACAGCCAAGTGCCTATTTTCAGGTGCGACCCGGGAGATTACAAGGTACATACATGAACATCAGGCAAATACAAGTGGAGGATTACATTACATAGAATTAGCACAACAGGGACTTTACAAGCATCAGATTTCATCAGGCAAATAGTAGTGAAGAGTTAATATAAAGTGACCAGAACACAGGGACATTATAAGACAACAATACCAAAAACAGGTATTACAATACAGTATTAAACATTGCAGTCAGTAGGAAGAAGTGCAGTGTGAATTCATCGCTCCAGGCAGCAAGTTGTAAGGCTAGCAGTTAGAATAAGGAGGAGTCACAGTTGGGATAGAGTGGGCCCAGTGTGAGAGAAAGGAGTGCACAGTTATAGTGCTCACCCTGTTTTGCAGGTGGGCCTAAATGGTCCATTTTTAAGTTCGCTTGCGCGAATGCACAAGGAACGTTTTGGGAGAGTAGCACACTTTGGAGGTGTGCCTCTCCCTTTCAATCCACTACTCCGTTGAGCAGGCGTGGCGGTCCTGCACCAATGGGTGCGGGAGCTGTGTATGACAGCGGTGGTCTTCGCTTCAAAGAAAACCACCGCTGTCATACAGAGCGCTACGTCATCTGCCCCCGAGTCACACCGCCCCTCCCGCGCCACGCCCGCCCAGCAGTGCCATGCTGGGAGCCCACCCAGCATGGCAAGCGCTCCAAGAAATTTTGGACGGGGTGCCCAATCTGCCGGGCTCCACTGCCCCTGTTATTCTGCCACGCTGGGAGCTCACCCCAGCGTGGCAAACGCCCCACGTAGTCTTTTTTGTTTTCCACCTGTAAAGCAAAAAGCGGTCCCATCGCTTCTCCCAGTCCCCCTCCCACAACCGCACCCACCCACTGCGCAACCTCCCCCACCCCTCTCCCCACTTACCTCCGGAGCTCGATACGATGATCTTTGGTGGACGGGAACACATCTGCAGTCTTCAAAGCCGACCCTTGAACTGAGGAAATGCCGGTAAGCAGTATAATGGGCTAGATAGGGGTTTTCAATTTATGCATATCTCAGGTATTTTTGGAATTTTACACCAAATTTTCAACATGGAGTTTTGGGACCCCTTCTCATGAATGATGTCACTGTCATGGCGTTATTCAGGCCCGAAGGGTGATTCCATGATCACTGCACAGTCACTGCACGAAAGTGCTGGGCGAACTGCCACCATGACCATCAAGTCTGCTGTGTTGGTGATAAATTGGTAAAAATCAAAAATGACTGTTCTGACGTCGTTGCACAGTTCTCATGAGCTCCGTAAGTTTGCGTATTTTCAATATTTTCACTCCAGATTTTCAACATTGCCATTTTACCACACCTCCTTATGAGCAGTACAGCTGTCATTTTTCACATCCTGCCCAAAACGTGTTTATGCCTATGTAGCGCACAATGGCACAGTCGGTGTGCGAAATCAATGTATGGGACGCATTAAGAAAATCACGGTGACACTGTTCATTAGCACAGGTCTTAAAATGGCTGTGTTGAAAATTTGGTGAACAAATTCCTAAAAATGACTGTTTTATGAGTGTTCATTGCGCAGTTCCTATGCACACTCGTAAGTTCACGAATTTTCAATATTTTCACTCCAGATTTTCAACATTGCCATTTTACCACACCTCCTTATGAGCAGTGCAGCTGTCATTTTTCACATCTTGCCCAAAACGTGTTTCCGCCCATGTAGCGCACAATGGCACAGTCGTTGTGCGAACTCAGTGTATGGGACACATTAAGAAAATCACAGTGTCACTGTTCATGAGCAGAGATCTTAAAATGGCTATGTTGAAAATTTGGTGAACAAATTCCTAAAAATAACTGTTTTATGAGCATGCATTGTGCAGTTCCTCATACTTCGTAAGTTCGCAATTTTCAATATTTTCACTCCAAATTTTCAACATTGCTGTTTACCACACCTCCTTATGAGCAGTACAGCTGTCATTTTTCACATCCTGCCCAAAATGTGTTTCCGCCCATGTAGTGCACAATGGCGCAGTCGGTGTGTGAAATCAATGTATGGGACACAGTAAGAAAATCACAGTGACACTGTTCATTAGCAGAGGTTTTAAAATGCCAAGGTTGAAAATTTGGTGAAAAAATTCCTAAAAATGACTGTTTTACGAGCGTGCGTTGCACAGGTCCCACGCACGCTTGTAGGTTTGCGAATTTTCAATATTTCCACTCCAGATTTTCAAAATTGGCATTTTTCCACACCTCCTTATGAGCAGTGCAGCTGTCATTTTTAACATCCTGCCCAAAACGTGTTTCCGCCCATGTAGCGCACAATGGCGCAGTCGGTGTGCAAAATCAATGTATGGGACACTTTAAGAAAATCACAGTGACACTGATCATGAGTAGAGGTCTTAAAATGGCGTGTTGAAAATTTGGTGAAAAATTCCTAAAATGACTGTTTTCTAAGTCTGCGTTATGCAGTTCCTACGCAGTCAGAAGTTTGCGAATTTTCAATATTTTCACCCAGATTTTCAACATTGCCATTTTACCACACCTCCTCATGAGCAGTACAGCTGTCATTTTTCACATCTTGCCCAAAGCGTGTTTCCGCCCATAGGCGCACAAGGGCACAGTGGCTATGCAAACTCAGTGTATGGGACACATTAAGAAAATCACAGTGTCACTGTTCATGAGCAGAGCTCTTAAAATGGCTGTGTTGAAAATTTGGTGACAAAATTCCTAAAAATGACTGTTTTCACAGTGTTCATTGCGTTCCTATACTGCGCTCGTGAAGTTTAGTAATTTTCAATATTTCCACGCCAGATTTTCAACATTGCCATTTTACCACACTTCCTTATGAGCAGTACAGCTGTCATTTTTCACATCCTGCCCAAAACGTGTTTCCGCCTATGTAGCGCACAATGGGGGTAACAAAAAGGTCATGCTGAAAATTTATTGTGCAAATACCAGCAATAGCACAGGGCGTTAGGGTAAAGCACCATAAGTGCCAAACACCACTGCAAATACCTGCAAGCGAACGTTCGGCATTGACAAATGTTTGTTATATATGCTGTGAGAACAGGAGGAGTATGAGCACAGTTGTGTTTGCTTTATTGTATCTCATGTTTTACCTATAGCAAATGTAAGAGATATGGCTACCTCAAGTGCTTATTTTTAATAGGTCTTAGGTACTTATTTTAACTGCTGTTAGAAATACAAGTGAATTTCTACTTTAAGTGCATATTCTAACACCACCCCACTTGGTCACCCGTTCTAGAATGTACAAACCGGAGCTGTATGTGTATAAATAATCCTACCTCCTCTCCTGTTTCCCACAGCTCTGCTAGCAGTGCGACTCATATAGGAGGGCCCCCTACAGGTCCTGAGGGAAGCAGAGAGGTCGCCCTCCCCCACCCACTGGAACATCCAAAGCAGCAAGGTATGGACTTAGCACGATCCGTGGAAGCCCTGAGCAGATCAAGGCCATACTCAAGCCGGCTGGGCAAAGTGTCTGGCGCCGCTGACGTGCACATCAGTTCCCCAAGCGCCCTTATATAGAGGGAACAGAAAGCTTTTTAACCAATCAGCCAAGTTCTTCATCTGCAGCTTATACTAAATCACCACTAGATGCAGCTCTAACATCAACTGCTGAGAGCAGGGAGACTATCTCCCTCTCCCTCTTAAAGAGGCAGCCAAAAAATTAAAGCCATGATGTATTTTAAGCCTGCAGCAAAAAACTATTCTTGGCACATTTATCTACTGGCTCTAGTAGCCCTTCCCCATCTGGCCAAAATCACAGATGGCACAACACCCAAACCCACGTCTGGAGACTTGCCGCCACTTAATAGTGCCTTGCATTACAAATACAGGACAGTGGAACACCAGACAACTATATCCAGGTTCCTCTGGAGGTTTACTCTCCACACCAAAATGATGCGTCCGCCTCTGGCAACGCCAGAGGTCGCCATGGCCCTTATGTGCTCTTATACCTCAAAAAAACATTCTCAAAATCACAGCATCACAAATCAAAGTCAGTCCAGGATCAGAAAAAAAGGGAGGAAACACTACCTTTCCAGGATAGTCATCATCCTCCTACTGATCTCAGGGAACATACATCCCAACCCTGGACCCTATGGCAATAATATCCCCTTCCCCTGTAATACAGGTACCTAAAAATTGCATCAATCAGTATAGGGAGTCTTCTGCCAAAACTTCCGCAATTCCAAGCCTGGGTTGCAGTCCACCAACTAGACATCATCATGCTCACAAAAATGTGGTTCTCACAAAAAACTCCTGACTCCTGTATCTCGCTAGAGGGCTACACCACCTTTCAGCAAGATAGATTAAACAAGCGAGGGGGTGGGTGTCTGGTCTATCTCTGTAACAAAATAAGTGGCCAGATTATGCTAAATAGTGTTAACACAAAAGATGCCCAATTTCTTACCATCAAGCTATCAATCGGCTGGCAAGGCAAAACAATGTCCCTGACTACAGACTACACCCCCCCCCCTTGGTAAACAAGCTGTAGGGCTTGACCTATTCTTTAACCACTGTAGCAAGTTAAACAAAGACTGGGAGCAGATCATCGTAGGGGACTTTAACACAAACTGGCTAGCACAAGATAATGTAAACAATAGGGACAAAATCCATGGCCTCTATCTTATGCAGATGGTTACGCAGGCAACAAGGTGGAACTACCACATCGGCACAAGCATTCTTATCGACTGGCTCCTTGCAACCAGCCCCAAGCATATCAAAAGCGTCTCTGTCCTGCTCAACACCTTAAGTGATCACTCGCCAGTAGTCTGCACCTAGACAAACAAGGGCCCTATTGACCCCCCTCAGCTAACTAAAAACCGGTATCTCAAAAAGGGACAATTGAGCAACTTCAAAAAAATACCTGAAGAATGCAGACTGGTCCCCCTTAGATGGCTGCAACAATGCAAATAAAGCTCTAAACTACTTCATAACTTTATTCAGCAATGCATGCGACCTATTTGCCCCGGTCAGAACTGTCAAAATAAAAGGGGCCATTAACCCCTGGCTCACAGGACCACTCATTGCCCAGATGAAACAACATGACAATCTCTGGCATATTGCCAGAGAGACAGGCTGGCAAACTGACAACACGGCCTATAAAATGGTTAGGAATAATTGCACCAGGATAGTGAGACAGGCCAAAGCTTCCTATTACAAAGAACAGCTGGAAAAAACCTGGGGAAATGGCAACGAGTTTTGAAAAAACATTAGGTCCCTCTCTGGTAAAGAATCCAGAGCCCCACTGGATCTAATAGTCACAGCATCTGGCACTTTACAGTGATCTCTAGACCTGGCTAATGCCTTTAACAAGGCCTTCACAGACCTCAGCTCTGTACTCCCCCCCCCTAAATTTCTCCAGTCCTCGCCAGCCACAGATCCCATAGACACAAACCCTCCACTATCATGTAGAAATGGACAACCACATTTCTACTTCAGGCAAATCACGAGGCAACAGACTATGAAATATGTTAAAAGGATTCTAAACAAAACCAGGATTGGCAGTGACACACTAGACATGAAACTGCTCACGTTCACCCTGGAAGAACTTGCCGCCCCGCTAACCAAACTATTCAACACCTCCTTGCGAACTGGAATCTTCCCAGACAGGTGGAAGACTGCCCTGGTCACCCCTGTGTTTAAGAGCGGGGACAGAACTGATATGGGGAACTATCGCCCTATCTCAATACTACCACCTCTCTCAAAAGCATTGGAAAGGGTCGTCTCTGATCAGCTCACTGACTATCTAAACAAGTACAATCTGCTTTGCCCTCAGCAACATGGTTTAGCCAAAAGCACAACACCATCACACATATATCGACTTCACCTCCCACACATACAGAAGCCCATGATTCAGGAAAAATGGTGGGGTCCATATTTATCGACCTCACAAAAGCCTTCGACACTGTTAACCACCGAATCCTGCTAAGACACCTATGGAACCCGGGACTGTCAGTAGATAACATCTCCTGGTTCAACAGCTACTTATCACACAGGATGCAGTGTTAGGATAGGGGGTGTTACCTCTGATCCCAGAAAGTTAACACTAGGGGTCCCACAGGGCTCGATCCTAGGGCCACTTCTCTTCTGTCTCTTCATAAATTCCCTTCCCAAAGCCTGTCCTGCTAAAATGCTGCTGTATGCAGACAATGCAGTGAGCTCAGTCCCAGGCAGCAATGCTTGTGAAATCTCTAAAAACCTACAGAGTAGCTTTGCCATGCTAGAGGCGTGGTTCTCCCAAAACCATCTCCTACTGAACTATAAAAAAACTAAAACTATGCACCTAACCTTGCCACATTCCAAAAGGAATGTTGAACCCTTGACTATCTATAGCCAAAAAGGGGATAGCATCAAGCAAGTCTACACCTTCAAATACCTTGGAGTACATATTGATGATACGCTCTCCTTTGTGCACCACATTGACCACATAGTCAAAGCTGACAATATTAAACTAGGCATTCTATATAGGCATAGGCAAGCCACGACACACGAAGCTCTTAAACTAATTACTCAAAGCTCTATTCTGTCTATCATCAGCTACGCACTAGTCATTTACGGTGCTGCCACTGACTCAGTTTTAAACAGAGTTAAACTACTAGCCAACAGGGCCTGTCGCCTGGTCCTTGGTGCCAACCAGCGTACCCATACTTGCACTCTTTACTCCTCTACAGGGTGGCTCCAGCTCCACCTCAGGACAACGTATCAGGCATGCATTATGGGGAAAAAAGCCCTACTAGGTCTCACGCCCGACTCTACTGCTGCACTGTTCCAGCGACACCCCTTCTCAAAGGTCACTAGAGGAACGGCTAAGGGAGTGTTCCATGTCCCATTTAAAAGAACATGCTTTGCTCAGCGGTCACTCTCCTACCGTAGCCCCACATGGTTAAACGAACTCCCTGCTACCACACTGGAGCGCACAAAAATTGGCCCCTTTAAAAGAGACCTGCTAACCCTATCAGCACAAAATAACCAGTGTGGCTGCAACCACTAATAGCAGGCGGCCATGATATTTTCCCCCATCCACCCCCACACACACTTCTCCCATGCTCCTGCACCTCCCTGACAAAGCCACTGGATGGCGGTCCCCCTCTCCTGCTCCACCCCTCACCCCTTTTCCAACATATGACACAGCCCCCTCAGGCTGCTCCTCCCTAACTTCGCGCTTGACTCCTTGAGGCATTTTTTTTAAGACTTAACAATATAAGTTGAACCGCATGCCAAATGCACTTCTAGTACCTGTACAACTTAGGAGATGCAGTAGTCTACTTGCCTGCATGTACATCCTGTCAGTATTCAGTCATCCTGCAATGCTCATCAAACTACCACTGTAATATTATCTCTTCTCCTAATGTAATGGAACCTTGTAATTTATTCTGTCTGTTTGTTCTACCTGACATGGAACCTTTGTAAAAGAGCCTGTTGGCTCAAAGGTGTTAATCTGCAAATGAAATAAACAAATAAAAATAAATAAGGATCACATATACCCCAATAATGCAAAGATTCATGGTATGTATATGCAAATCACCTCACTATGAAAGACTCTAGACTGGCTCTGCTTTAAGCAGGAGGTTATGGTGCCAAACGGGCCTCTCACACAACATTCGTGAAATATAAATGGAACTGTGTCTAAATCTTACATTTTTCAAAGTTGTCCCAAGCATGTCGGGCTCTTCATTTCTTTCATGGAGCCCTAGACTTCTTTTTTATGTCTCCACTCTTTCTCTCTGTGCCCTTTTCATCATCAGTGTCTCTCTTTGTGGACTCCCAAATGTTATAGACCATGGTCACTGATATACAGCATTCGGCAAATCAAATGAAGTAAGCGATAAGGCTCAACGGGGGGGGGGTGTTATGGTGAGATAACAGCCCGCCTCAGATGGGTTGAAGCAAGAGGGGCAGCTGAGTGCCTCTACTATCTTAAAAGGGCCATTATCTTACCACTACACACCCTTGGAGTGCCTTACTACAATAATGAAATGGTTCCTATACAGATAAAAAAAAAGTTTTGTGAGTTTTAAATTACAAAAGTTTAAAAAAAATACAAGTAAATAAAAAAAAGAAAAAAGCACCTTTTGTCCATCATGTGCCATTGTGCTAGCAGTTTCCCAGTAGGTGGCAGGTATGGGCAGCCATTACAGTGAAGGTCAGCAGTGGCTTCTTGATGTAGGGCATCAGTTTCAGATTGCAGTTTATTTGTCAGACTGCTGGAGCTTGTTAACAAATGCTGCAATCAGCACCAATTTCAGGGACACATGGTGCTCAGAGGAAGTAGAGAGAGAGAGTGATCAAGTGAGTACCCGGCAAGCAGGAGTTGCATGGCAAAGCGGCTTCTGTCACATGTAAGTGCAATGGGAGACATTTGTCTGAGCTGCATTCGGCACCTAAAGCAATACATTTTTTTTCCAAACAGTTGTCATTGTTCAGGATAACAGACCAGCCTCATGCAACCTTTTGTGATCAGGAGTGTAAGAGGGAAGATACTAGTGCTGCCATGTTTGTTGTGGGAATTTTGCCGTGAACGAGAGGTCCATTAATAACAGAATAACACTGAGACCTGTTTGTGTGGGGGCTACTCATGGCCAGGCTGTTGTGCTGGGATAACAGCCCGACTGAAAGTACGTCATTGACCAACCAGGATCCAGCATTCTTTCTGCCCATTTCATGATAAGGTGTAAGACATGACATAGGGGTTGCAGTTTTACGGTAAGCACCTCATGCCTAACACCCTTAAGAGATGAGTAATTATTGACCCATAATCACACATATCAGAAGTGCTTTACTGCATTTATATCATGTTCAAAAACATATCAGTTACAAAGCGTAGGTAATGACTTATGCAGTGCTGTAAACAGGAGCATTTTGTCATTTATGTGTCGAACATTATGCAGTCCATTCATGGTCAGGACCACGTTGGGTGCCATGATGTTGGGGGGGGCAGAGAACATCTGTTCCAGGAAGCAGTGGGTAGTGGCCATGAGTTGCTAATATGAAATGAGCCATCATTTTGTGGTGGCTGCAGTGGTTTGGGAGGAGCTGAGCATTTTTGGGAGAGAGTTCTGTAATCACAGCATTGGCAATCCATTTTTCAGTTTTCCATAACTTTAATCAGATGAGCAGTAGGGCATGAATCCTACTGTGTTTCTGTGGTGAGGTTCATAGGACTGAAAGTAGTTCAGGCATGTAATTATGGGTCAATAATTGCATAAATCTGAACTACTTTCAACCAATAAAATCACTGCAATATCTGTATACATGTTGTAAACAGAACTGACCGCACACCCTAGGTGGGTTGTGAGGCATGAGTGGAAGATGGTTGTATCCAGCCACCTGAGAATATAAAATCATAACTGCATACCCTGGAGTATGGTACTGTGTTTATAAAATGGTGAAAAAAGTTCTAAAAGCTTAACAGACTAAAACTATTTTAAAGGAGTTCTATGGGCAGAGGTGAAGCCCCGACCGCTGCACAGACTGGGGCTTCACCTCACAGATCACCAATGCAGGCACCAGATTAAATAAACAGTTTTAGTACACGAATGTGGCATACACATGGCATTTAGGCAGATTCTGTAAAAACAGCGCTGGGCATTGGAGATACGCAATTATAAAATCTCTCCACATAAGGGCTCTATTAAGGAAGGGGCAGTGCCACATCATTATAGCACAATGTTAACAGCACGGTCACACGGGGAGGAGTGCCATACTTAAGCATGCCAACTGCAGGGAAGGTTCAGGCAATTTTTACATGCATTCAGGTGATAAAACTGTTTATTTAATTTGGTGCCTGCAGGAGGGATCCATGAGGTGAATCCCCGATCTGTGCAGCGGTCTGGGCTTCACCTCTGCCGGTACTGCTGGTACTTCTCCTTTAACTGACACATAGAGTTATGTGGCTAGTGCTAGGTGAAATTTTTATTATTTTTGCAAAATTGCATGACATTGCTAATTTCACATTCATTCAATTATGCAATTTTGTGTGAAAGTGCACCATAATGTGATGTACTATTGCCAATGATGTTTTATTCAAATAGCGCCATTTTTAAAAATATGAATTATTAAAATAAGCACAATTTTGGAAAATACTGGTATATTGTTCCCCAATGTGTTTTTTTAAAATGTGATTTTTCAGTGCACAATTTCATTCAAAATTACGCATTTTAAGCACACTTCTAATTACCAAAACAGACATTATAATTTTGACCAGTACTACTTGTGAGCAGAGTCCACAATCTCACTGCAGTATTTCTCTTTCCCATGTTAAAAAGCAAAATTCTGTACGAGAATATGTGGCGAAACACATAAAGTGTAGGTTCACTGCTCTGGTATAAAATACTAAATTGTGTGAAATTCTGTGACTTTAAACCCATCTGCACACAGTTCAGTTCATGGATTTTACTGGGTGGGTTCCAATAAAACAGTAACTCTGTGACCCTGGGTGTAACAGTAAGAGTACTGAGAATCAGCTATGTTTGAAGAATACGTGAGGAATGAGGATGTTGCAAACGTATTAGGGACTCAAAACAGAAGCATGAAATAAACCGTGCACTCTTATTTGCTAGTGTGTGTGTCTCACTAGCTAGCACGCTCACCTCTGGTCTCTAAAATCAGAAGGACATGGGTTCTAGCCCCACACCAGCTACCTACATGTAATACCCAGAGTTTTTGCAGTACTGCAGTATGAAGGGGTTCTACTCTGCTGAGGTGATGTCCTTCAGAACAGATGTTAAACTGAGGTCACTTCTGCCTATCCCTAGTCACTTGTCTAGGTGGAAGATCCCATGGCACTCATCAGAGAAGAGTAGCGGAGTTTTCCCACTGCAGTGGCTAATTTTCTCCCTATTAATAAAACAGCTTCGTGTAACCCACCAATAGGGCACACTTGCAAATGAGCTTTCATAGCTCTGTGTGCCTTTCCTGGTCAAAAAATGACAAGTAAATAAAATGAAATAAATAATATCCATAACAGCATCATTCTTTAAATCGTTATGTCACACTGAGATAACATCACAGTAAGAGTTGCTTCTAGACCAAGCCACTTTCTGTATTTTTCCTCTCCATGGGCGCTATGCATGAAGTGGGCGGGGTTACGCGGAAAAATCACGTACCTTGCCCACGACTCGGCTCTTCCTGCTGACAGGTGCTCCAATACTGGCATTCACCAATGTCTGCCACCTGTCCGCAGCTCCTCCCTCCTGGTGCACAGGACTCCATAGGGTGGCCAGGGATGGAGTTGTGGTCCAATGGGATGCCCGGATTGGGCCCAGAGTGGATCCCTCACGCCCCTGAGGTGTTAGTGTATGTGCCGTGCGTATGCATAGGTTCATAGGTTCCTAGAATAAGTTCAGGTCCATATGATACAAGAGCCATATAAAGGACCTGCCACTAAACTAGTGGGCATAATTCCATTTTTGATCTCCCATATGTCTATCTAATAGGTGTTTAAACACTTCCAAACTACTAGCTCCCACCACCTCTACTGGGAGTCCGTTCCAAACATTCACAACCCTCTGATTAAACCATTTCCTCTTCTATTCGTTCTATATCTCTCACCTTTCAGCTGTTTATCATGAACCCTTGCACTCATCCTTATAGCCTTTTTCCAATTTAGTCCTGCTGCATCACATAACATACCATCACTCTGTGCTTTGTAAACATAACATAGGTCCCCCCTTATCATTCTATATGTGATTGAAAATAAACCCAAGTGCTCCAGTCTGATGCCATATTCCTGCTAGGCCACTGCACCAACTGCCTTGGTGAACCTTCTTTGTACACGCTCTATTCTTTTACTTCCAGCAACACTCTGTACTGAACAGAAGGGAGCACCGTACTCCAAGACGGGTCTCACCAGGGATCTGTACAAGGGCACAAGGACCTCTCTCTTCCTGCTTCTAATGTTATGTAACAAGTTACCCATAATCCTATTGGCTCAGTTGATACAAACCATATTGTGCTTATGGCATGGTGCACATTTGTTCACAAAATATTTAGAATAAAATTGTTGGGTGGCCACACTCAAGGACAGCAGCCCCTGCTCTTACTCTTCAGCCCTGTAGCAGGGGCAGCAATGGAGAGTTGGAATCCGTTCCTGCCATTACCGTCTGGGGACATCCATGGGGCGCACACCTAGTTATGGCAGGGTCCTGGTTGCCGTAATCTGCACCCCCCATGTCTGGCACCACACACCTTCATGAATGACACTTACTGCAGCCACGCCCCAGCCACTCCCCCATCTGCCCCCGGCGCATTGCTGTCTGTGCGGCTGGGGTATCAGGCGCGTTTCTGCTGCATGCCCCAGTTGTAAATGCCATGCGACCACCACTCTGCAGCATTCTGACTTAGCTTCGCCAATGCACCCGATTTGCACGGCGTGTTGGCATAGTGCATAGGGACCCATTTTAGTAAAATGAGATTGTAGCCATATTGGTCCTTGGAAAACAGGAGTCGCTGGATAGTTTGATACCTTTTATTGGACTAGCATATGTCTTGCACAAAAATAATATAATATGCAAGCTTTCAGGGCCCAGTAGGTCCCTTCAGCAGGTGCGGTAGCAATCTGAACAGCAGAAGCTGAGGTTGTATTACAATGAGACAGCCCTGTTAACTCTTCTTACCATCCTATATAAATTATTTTGAAACTGTGTCTCACTGTAATATAACTTCAGCTTCTTCTCATTAAAATCATCCAAGTCACATAGAATGACCTCATCATGAGGAGACTATGATACCGTTGCCTTGCAACAGGTTAATGGCACCCCCCCCCCACACACACACACATAAACACAAACACATATACACACAGTAGCTTGGGAATGGGTAGGGGGCTGTCCGGGGGGAAGGAGCAACAAGGTCTGATGACCCAGGCTTGGGAATGGGTGGGGGGGCTGGCTAGGGGAAGAATTGATGACATCTGGTGACCCAGGTTTTGGAATGGGTTGGGGGGCTGGCTGGTGGAACACAGGACTGGAAATGGGCAGAGGGCTGGCCTGTGGAACCAGGTTTGGGAATGGACAGGGGTCTGGCTGGTGGAAAGAGTGATGAGATCTGGTGACCCAGGCACGGAAATGAGTAGTGGGCTGGTTAGTGGAACCCAGGACTGGGAATGGGCAGGTGGCCAGCTAGGGAAAGGAGTGAAGAGCTCTAATGACCTAGGCTCAGGGATGGGCAGGAGGCTGGCTGGGAAAGGAGTGATGAGATCTGATAACCAAGGCTCAGGAATGGGCAGGGGGCTGGCTGGTGGAACCCAGGCTCAGGAATGGGCAGGAGGTTGGCCAGGGGAAGGAGTGACAAATTCTGATGACCCAGGCTCAGGAATGGGTAGGGGACTTAAAATGAACTGCCTCATCCCAGTTGTACTATCCTGAGTAACTAAATAAAGCTGGTTGAAATCAAACCATTTTTAATCAACAGGGACACTACGTCTAATCTCCACATTCATTGATTTCAGTTCCTGCCAGAAAAGCTGACACATTCTGCGGTTAATTACTGTGCAGCACAGATGCTGAGTCAGCAGTCCCCACCAGCTGCCAGCTCTCGGTCTGCCACTTCCTCCTCCTACCATACCTCTTGACTGTCCCAAATTACAAAGGATGTTCCTCATTTAACATTTCACCATTCAACATTTCTCCATCCCAAATAAAAATAAAGGTGCTGCTCGCAATGAGTCAGATTCACTAAGGGGCACAATGCAGCTAAATGCTGCAGAGCTGACCTCAGAAGGATGCATGGTATAAGCATTCATTAACGTCGTCCCAGCCTCAACTATCAAGAGCATAGCAGCTCAGCAGTGAACAGGATGGCCTGAGGGGAAAATGTCAGCTAGCACACCAAATGTCAGATCAGAAGCCCCATCTCTAAAGAAGATCATCTGCTCCATGGAAGCAGGGCCATGGGATGCAGCAGTTCAGAGGCAGGACAGCCATACCCACATTTTGACCAAGCCACATCAAGACTGGAAAAAAAATGCTGATGTCACCAATCAAGCGGCTTTCAGACCTCGATGGTAAGCTGGGGGTCTTGGCATGGTCCAGGGTTGACATGGCAAGGTCGTACAGGCCTCAGCAGACATTACACCAGGGAATGGGTAGTGTTTACAGCTGCTTTACTGGCACACCGGTAGCCTTCCGGAACACCCCTGAAGCAATGTGTGTCTTGCTTCATGAACTGGGGTATCAGTGCCAAATGCGGCTAGGCCTCCATCCTGCCCCTGCCAGACAAAGAAGCATAGAAACATAGACTTTGTCATCAGAATAGGACTGCTTGGCCCACCCAGTCTGCCCACATGGCCCCCTGCCTAGTCTGTCTCCACAGACTCTAACTGGTCTCCAGTGACTCTCCCTCCCTCCCTCCTCCCTGCCTGTTTATTGATATTCACCTATGTCTATCCCATGCATGCTGGAATCCCCCTGCTCTTTTCACTTCCTCCATTTGCACTGGCAGTCTGTTTTATGTGTTCACCACTCTTTCAGTAAAGTAGTACTTATGTCCCTCTTAACCCCCCCCAGCTTCATCTGATGCCCTCTTGTCCTCATTCACATTCTCATTTGAAAGAGACTCCCTTCCTGCACCTTGTTCACCCCTGTGAGGTACTTATAGATGTCTATCATGTCCCCTTTCTCTCTTTCTCTTGCAAGGTGTTCATGTACATTGCATACCTACCTTATTAATTCCTATGCTCCCTCCCTCCCTCCCCCAGGTTGCAACTGTAAATTTGTCTTCTGGGCTGTTTTGTCTACCTGGTAAAATAGGTTTAAAATAAATAAAAACATGTTGAGATCCATCAGTCTATTTTCATAGGGCTTTTAATGCAACCCCTTCACTATTTTAGTTGCCCTCCTCTGGACTGCCTCTACCCTGTCTAGGTCTTTTCTGAAGTGCAGCCTCCAGAACTGGACACAGTACTCCAGGGGGGCTCTCACAAGTGAGCAATATAGTGACAGCACCACCTCCCTCCTCCTGCTGGAGATATTATGCATGCCAACATCCCACCAGCCATACCTACTGCTTTGTCACACTGCTCTGTCACTCTGAGGTCATCAGATAAGATAACCTCAAGGTCCCTTTCTTGCTTACTGACTGTCAGTACCTCCCCCCATCCTGTACTCAACTTCTGGTTTCTAATGCCTGGCCTAGATGCATGATAACCAGTCAGCAGACGCATGGGATCTGGCCTGGTCAGAGCCCAATGCCTTCATAATGGGGTTATGGATCAATGCATTGATGATATCCTTAGGACACTTTGAATATGTTTAATGACATGTCCCACATTTTAGTGACAAAAAGTGGAGAGGCGTGCTCCTAATTCTCCTCCTTGTATGGAAAAACATCTGTATTTTGGTCGTGCTCCAGAGAAAAAGGACTTACAGCATGTCTTTTTATTCGCTCTTTTTTCTTTTTCATTTGTTCTTTATCCCCCTCACCCTTAGTGGCCTGGACAGGGTTTCCTACCCACTAATCTTACTGCCCATACCAGTAACCACATTCTAGGCCAGGGTTTTTCAAATTAGGTCACCGTGGCCACATGTGCCCTCCGGCAGAATTGTTTGTGTCCACGGAACTGTTTAGAGCCCCACTTACAAAGGTAATTGAATGGACAATTTTTATCTTTAAAAGACACATGAGATACATTTTAAGTGAAAATACATCAGAGGCTTGATTTAATTTATGCTGTGTAAAAAAAGAAATGTGTTATAACAGGGAGTTTGATGGGATAACAGGTTTTTAGAATGACAAAAATCAGGGGTGAGGCACCAGTAAGTTCTGGCACCACACTTTGAGACCTTTAAGGCCAACATAATTTCAGGCATGAGAACCACCTGTACAGGGCTCTTCCTCTCATTCAGCTATTGTCAGAATTCCTGCAGTCCACACAACAGGGCTTGGTCAATGACTTCAATTCTGGCAGACAGACCTGCTTTAACTTGGGAGCAGGGACAGGACTAATGAAGCAAGGAAGGGGACCTGCTCTCTGGGATGTAGGGTGGTGTGGGCTTCACCTGCACAGCAATGACCCACCCAATTTTCCATTGTTCTCCTCCCTAGCTGCTAGAGGGTAGGTGAAAACATGTCAGTATTGACAAACTGTGAATGTCAATGACATTTTAATGGAATAGTTTCAAAAACATGCCTTTATGTGAAGACACTGGACTTTATTCCTGAGCCCTAATGAAGGTGGAATATAAAACAACAGTGTAAATCTACACCCTCTGTAATGAATTACATAGTGACATCTCATTGAAGTTATGTTGACCCAGGTCATTATGATGTTGCACATTATTATAATTGTGCAAAATACAGCCTGTGGTTCAGATTGACTGCACAGCAGGAAACAGCAGTGGCGCATGAAGCATGCAGTGATTAATAACGTTGGAATGAATACATCTGTATCTGCGGAGGCTTGGAGGGGGTGGGAGAGTCATCGGGCCAGCTATCACAGGAGGGTTATTAATTGTTCCTATTCAGCTGATCCCTGCCACGGATCACCTGCTGTTTGCTTATCTTGTTTGTAGAACACTGCAAACTTCTACGGAGAAAACTGCTGCAACAGCATCTTATACTGATTTACTCAACATAGAGAATACTACATGGGCAACTATGCACAACCAGTGCGTTCTGCCACAGAGGGATTCTGATGCGCTCTGACCTCGAGAGCAAAGCTCGAGAGGTCCATGGGAATCAGAACCCTGAGGTGGCAAAACACACTGGTTGTGCATACAGTTGCTCATACTGTATTTTTACAGTGTATAGTATTGTGTGAAATATGTGTTTGTGAGTTCTTTTGCTTTCAAAATGAAACTGACACATGCAGTGTCTAGAGGTTCTAGAATGCTGTTGTACCACAGTAGTGTAGAATCACATTCCATAACCTCTAAACTGTGGTACAACAACATTTTGAAAGGGATGGACTTCTATACAGAACAACACTCCGCTATATACTGTATACCTTTTTACACCTCTTACACACATTTATTGGTGGCCTTAGCTTTTCATTCTTCCCCTTCCCTTCCCTTCCTTTCCTTTCCCCATCCTCCTAATCCCCTCTCCTTTTTGAGTTTGCTTGCACTCTTGCACAAGGAACATCTTGTGCTAGTAACACATTTCAGAGGTGTGTCTGTGTTGGCAAATGCAGGGCACGCTTTAGTAGGTGCATCCCTCATTCTCCAATAAGCCAGCATACTAGCTCTGACACCAGCATTATGTAAAGTGGACACAACTTCTAAGAAAAGTGCAGCTGCAATCCGAGACAAGCTCGTCATGCAGCGGCACCGATGACACGCCTCCCGACGAGCATTTCCTTGTGAAGCATTTAAATAAACATGGCAGTGGCTGCTACCGCCATCTGCCACACACAATCCCCAGAAAGCCAACTTTGGGGGTGCCCAATCCCCCTGTTGGCATGTTTAAACCACCCCCCAAGATTGTGTGGCACACTGGGAGCCCACCACAGTGTGCCTCCCTGTGTTCGGAAGCCGATCGCCTTCGGCATGTTCCTACCCACACCCCACCCCCATTGTGTGCCATACTGGGAACTCACCCCAGTGTGGCCAACATCACCCCCCAAAGTCATGGGGCACACTGGGAGCCCACTCCAGTGTGCTCAACATTTTTCTTACACCTGTAAAGAAAGAAAAACGTCCACGTTGTTTTTTTTTTTTTTTATTTCCTGAAACAAAGAAAACAGTCCATCGCTGTTGGGACCTCCCCAACCCGCACCCACCCTCTGGGCACCCCACCTCGCCACACCCCCTCACCCCATACTTAGCTCTGAGGTCGGGCGCTGTGATCTTCGTGGAGCTGGAACATGTCTGACTCTTCATAGCTGACCGCAAACTGAAGAAATGCAGGTAAGCTGTATAAATTGGGGGGTTCAACTTAGGTGGATATGTCTGTCATTTTTTTTAATTTTGCCTCCAAAGTTTCAACATGGGGTGCCTGGGACCCCACCTCACGAACACATGCACTGTCATCTCGTTACTAAATCCCGGAAGGTCATTTCGTGGTCACTGTGCAGAATCACCTTTTGGGACTGATTAATGAAACGACAATGGCACTGTTCATGAGATGGGGTCCCAAAAAGCCTGTCTTGCAAATTTGGTGGACAAATTCCAAAAAATGACTGTGTTACGAGCATGTGTTGCGCAGTTTCAACACATGCTAATAACTTCGACAATTTTTTATATTTTCACTCCAGATTTTCAACATTGCCATTTTTTCACACCTACTTAAGAACAGTAATGCTGCCATTTTTCACATCCTGCCCGAAATGTGTTTTCACGCATGTGGCGCACAATGGTGCGGTCGCTGTGCAAAATCAATGTTTAGGACATAGTAACAAAATCACAGTGACACTGTTCATGAGCAGAGGTTCAAAAATACCTATGTTGAAAATCTGGTTAAAAAAAATCCCCAAAATAATTGTGTTACGGGCATGCATTGCACAGTTTCTATGCACGCTTGTGACTTCACCAATTTTTCATATTTTAAATCCAGATTTTCAACATTGCCATTTTTGTACACCTCCTTATGAACAGTACAGTTATCATTTTTCACATCCTGCCTGAAATGTGGTTTTGCACATGTGGCACACAGTGGTGCTGTGGCTGTGGGAAATCAATGTTAGGGACAGATTAACAAAATCACAGTGACACTGTTCATGACTGGAGTTCCCAAAATGCCTATGTTGAAAATTTGGTTAAAAAAATCCCAAAAATAATTGTGTTATGGGTGTGCATTGCACAGTTTCTATGCACGCTTGTGACTTCACCAATTTTTCTTATTTTCACTCCAGATTTTCAACGATGCCATTTTTTTACAACTCCTCATTAACAGTGCAGCTGTCATTTTTCACATCCTGCATGAAATGTGTTTTTGCACCTGTGGTGCCAAATGGTACAGTTGCTGTGCAAAATCAGCTTTCAGCTAACAAACTCATAGTGCCACTGTTCATGAGGTGAGATTACAAACAACCCATGTTGAAAATTTGGAGTGAAAATACCAACACATGCCCAGGGTGTTATGGTTTCCAACAGTAACACCCCACCCTGTACAGACTGACAGGCATCAGGAGTGTGACTTGGCATTGTTGGCTGTAATGCTCATGCCATTCCACCCCCACCCCTGCCCTGCAGCCTGTGACAGGCATTGAGGTGTGCCCTGGACTCTTTGGCCCCAAAGTTCACCCATTCTCCTATACTGCACCCATCTCAGCATATTTCCTTATGGAATGGGGTGAGCGTAAAGCCCAAAGACCCCAAGGCATACCGTGACCCTTCTCAGTGTCTGCAGGGGAGGGTGAGGTGAAATGGGGTGAACATTATGGCCGATGACCCAAAGGCACACCCCAATGCCTGTCACTCTCTGCAGGGTGGGGCTGGGGTCGGCATCAGTTAAGTACTTCACTGCCAATCCTATTATGTATCTCTCTAACTCCTGCACTATCAAAGCCAATGCCAGCAAGCCAACATTTGGCATTGACAAATGCTTGTTTGCTGAGAGTGACAGAGGGGGAGAAGAGAGAGACAGAGAGACAGATGGGGAGAAGAGAGAGAGAGACAGAGCAGGTTAAAAGAGAGAGAGAGAGAGAGAGACAGAGGAGGGAAGAGAGAGAGAGAGGGGAAAGAGGGACCATACCTCTCAGCTTTCCCTGATTTTCAGGGATGTCCCAGACTTTGCCTCAAAATGTTCCTGTCCCTCCTAAAATTTGTGTTTCTGTGACTGAACAGTGGGTATACTGTATGCTCACAATATTGTCCAACAGAGTTACAGACTTGGGGCAGGATTCTCAAAGAACAACAAAAATCCCACAGCTGCGGGAAAAAGGCTTGCAGCACTTCGGAAACACAGTTGCACGATATTCTTAAAGAAAATCCCACAGCTGAGGGAAATCCACAAAATGTCCCACAGCTGTGGAATTCCAGCAGCTGCAGGAATCCCGCAAGTGCTGTGAATCTGCGGCTGCGGATCCACGGCTGTGGAAATGGCTGAGGAGGCACAGCAATAGTAAATCCATGTAGCTGAAGCAGCAGACATTAACATTGCTGCCATTGTATGAGGCTGACAGCACCCACAAGGATACCTGCAACCAGTCCCTCAACTGGGACCACGGCAGCACCACCGATACCAGCAATACCATGGCACCATAGTGGCCAATGGTCACCGCTGGTCATCCCTCCCTGAGGTGATCCTCTTGCCTGCGGGGGTGGCACTCGCTGCAAGCTGGCCAGGCTCTACTGTCTGTGAGGCTCCATCATAGGCTGCACTGGGTCTGGGGGTTGATGCCTGTTGCCATACTGTAACATGGCAATGTGTGCTTTTGTTGCTGTAACATCAGCCACTGCTATACTGTCGGAGATGCTGTTACTTGTGGATTCACCTCCACCTTAACTGATTCAAATTATTGGGGCACTACTGCAGTTTGCTGAAGGAGAGTTACACCTCATTCTACTGTGTGTAACATTTTTTCCGCAACTGCAGAAAAACACTGGCTGAGAATAGCCTTGCAGGAGCTGTGCCTTACTTATCTCACACCTTTTTTTCCCTCAGGGACTTCTGCAGCTGCACTTTTTTCCACAGATTTGTGGTGTTTTTCCACAGCTGTGGAGTTTTATGAATATAGCACTTGAGCAATCTTCCCTTTTTTAGTAGCTTCTGACATTTTGGGGATGTAGGGAAGGTTTTGCCTTCTAGCTCTGTGAATCCAGCCCTTGTTCCTTCTGCAGACAAGGGTTGAATTCACAAAGCTTTCAGGAGGTGCAATAGGAATAGCATTGAGCAATCTTCCTTTTTTAGATACGCAGTTTTAGATGAAGGTTTGCACCTTCTGAAAGCTCTGTGAATCCAGCCCCTGTTCTTCTGCAGACAAAGGTTGAATTCACAAAGCTTTCAGGAGGTGCAAAACCTTCCCAAAGTCCCCAAAACTGCCGTAGCTGTGGAAACAAAGGGGAGATTGCTCTAAGTGTTATTCACAAAAACCTCCACAGCTGCGGAAAAAAACTGCATGGACTGTGGAAAAAAGTGCAGCTGCGGAAGTCCCTGAGGAAAAAAAGGGGTGAGATAAATAAAGCACAGCTCCTGCAAGGCTATTCTCAGCCAGTGTTTTTCCACAGTTGTGGAAAAAATGTTACACACAGTGGAATGAGGTGTAACACTCTCTCAGCAAACTGCAGTAGTGCCCCAACAATTGGAATCAGTTAAGGTGGAGGTGAATCCACAAGTAATAGCATCTCAGATAGTATAGCAGTGGCTGATGTTACAGCAACAAAAGCACACATTGCCATGATATGGCAACAGGCATCAACCCCCAGACCCAGTGCAGCCCATGATGGAGCCCCACAGGCAGTAGAGCCTAACCAGCCTGCAGCGAGTGCCATCCCCACAGGCAACAGGATCACCTCAGGGAGGGATGACCAGCGGTGACCGTTGGCCACTGTGGTGCCATGGTATTGCTTGTATCTGTGGTGCTGCCGTGGTCCCAGTTGAGGGACTGGTTGCAGGTATCCTTGTGGGTGCTGTCAGCCTCTTACAATAGCAGCAGTGTTAATGTCTGCTGCTTCAGCTACATGGATTTACTATTGCTGTGCCTCCTCAGCCATTTCCACAGCTGCAGATCCGCAGCACTTGCGGGATTCCCGCAGCTGCTGAAATTCGCGAGTTGTGGGACCTTCATGGATTTCCCCAGTCATGGATTTTCTTTTAAGAATATCATGCAACTGCATTTCCACAGTGCTGCAAGCCTTTTTCCCGCAGCTGCAGCATTTTTGCTGTTCTTTGAGAATCCTGCCCAAAGTATTTTACACCAATACTCTTACGCTGCCTGCTTCAGGGGATAGAACCAATTGTTAAACTGTGTCCCTCATTTTATTTCTTTGTCACTGATTTTCTAAGCCATGTCCAAGTGCCAAACACTACTGCAAATACATGCACGTGAACGTTCGGCATTGACAAATGCTCATTTTAACTTTATTGTTGTATGTTTGTAATGCAATGCACATCACACAGAAAAGACTACCCCGAGAAAAAAAAAAGCATTGTAACCAAAAATAATACTGGTCCAAACACGTGGAGTAAGGGCAAGAGGTCATCAATAAACCTAAATTTATTAATAAAAGAACCTTGATGTGGCATACAGAAAATGCTTTGGTTTTGGGCTCATTAGAATTTGTTATCCTTGTTTTCAAAGAGAACTGCACTGAACCTGAAAGCCATTTATCATGGTAGAAGCTGTTTCTGAATACTGATTACAGTTCAGTTTTTGTTCCAGCTCTATGGGACTATTAGTAAACACAATGGATGTTTCTGATTTACAGTCTGGTGTTAAGTAAGCATTTTAGAACTGTGTGATAGGGTTTATGTCCTTCTCAACCCCAAAAGTTCTAAAATAGAACATGGGATGCATTGTTTCAACAGTGGAGAGGCTGAACAAGGACATTAACTACATCCTATAGTTTTAAAGAACAACGGACTCCTTTGGGAAAACTTTGAGAAATATAATATTTAGACACAGTTCAGCATGCATTTCATATTTCTACAGATTCCTCATCTCCATTATTAATTACTGAAGAAATTCCCACAAAAGCAAAATCTTTATCCCTTAGAGTTCACCAGACTGCACCTTATTCCCTACTTGAAATTATAATGCTGTGTCATGACATCACAGTCTGTTGCCATGGGAATACCTGTGATGTCACAAGCAGAGTATTATGACATCAGGTTGGGTGAAGCAATAGGAACTGATGAACCCTCAACGAAAAACAGTCCTGTTTTCATGCATATGACCTCAGTAGTAAGTAATGGGGATAAGAAAAACAGAGCTAGTGAGAAATATAAGCTGCTTTGTGTCTAAATATTATGTTATACAAAATTCTTCTCAAGGCATTGGTGGACCTTTAAAATGGTACTTAGCACATGTGTGTTAATCAGAAACACCCATTAGGATAACAGAAAAGCCTGTAGAGACTGAACAGCAACAGCATTGTAGTCAATATTTTAAAACAGATTTTACAGGGCGAAGTGACGTACAGGTTCAACACAGTTCTCCTGCAAGAAAACCAAAAAAAAAGAAAAATGCAGCTGCAAGTTCTAAACGTCCGGAATGTTAGAAAAGTGAACAGAACACAATTTATTCTGCCTTGTTCATTCTCTCAAGCATTATTCAGTCGTCCCCTTTCCTATTTGATCTGCATTCCTGTCACTAGCTCACCTGGATGCATCTAAGCATAGTAACGTTAATAAAGAGGGTCAACAGATGGGAAACCAGATGCAGCAAGGCTGTAATTCCATTGAAGAGTAAGTGCTTTATATTGCCACCAGACCTTTGGGATGGAATTACAAGATGAGTTGGTTTCCATTTGCTGTTATTTGCAATAAATTGATGGGTGGCGTGAGGGGTCAGTTGCATCTTTATTAGTGGTTTGCCGCTTTAGGTATATTGACTTGGGGGGGGGGCAAAGTGTGTTGAGATGTTGTTACATCACATCACATTTGTGTTATAACAGCATAGAACAATGAAGCCGTGATGTAATGGAGTTTGGATGCTGCTTTTCCCCCTTTGGGGAAAAAGTGACATCCATACTGCGAATTATAATAGTACTTAAGTGGTAGAAGGGGTTTGGGGAACATCTACTCTGCCCTTCGTGTAGTATGGTATGAACTGTATCAGGTTTGAACAAGGCCACATCTCCAATCTTATCAGCTAGTACTGAGTCTTTGACCCTTTCCTCATGATGTGGGGATGGTGCCTGCAGGTGAAGTTGCTCAAACCGGGGCACTTTTTAAATATTTTATTTATTAAAGTTTTCCATGTTATACATAAAACATGACAAGGACAAAACTCAACATACAGGTGTCAGTGTGATACTAAGGGCAGGATTCACAAACCTCGGGGAAGGTCCCGCAGCTGTGGGAAAACCTTGGTGCAAGAGGGTTGCCACTTGCGAAGCCGCAGGTTACCCACAGTGGCAGGTATTCACAAAGGTGGAGCCAGATTATGACTGGCTCCATGGATTATGGCAGCATTCGGGTGCTGTTGCCAGGGACAGCACTGCAGCTGCGGGAGGCTGCTATGGACAGTGGCACCTGCCGTAACACCCTCCACAACTGCGGCGGCTATGAATCAGGCACTGTGCAGCTGCTGCAATTTCGGAGCACCACTGGGGTTGTGGAGTGGGACTTAGTCCCAAACCACTTTGTGAATCCTGCCCTAAATGTTCAGATAGTAAATTAACAAGCTACACTTTTCCACAAATGCAAGCATTGAGGTGTATTAATTTACATAGCATACCCCTTCCAGTCTTCTGAGGAAATGCAAAACAACCTACTTCAATATATACTATGACCCTCTCACAGGGAGTCTTTGACCATCATATAGGTGACCCATCTTGCCCATCTGTTCACCCCTTTCTTCATCTGCTGGCATAAGGAGGATGTTCACTGCTCCATATTATAAATGTCCTTCATAATCTGAGACCAATCCTCTAATATTGGTGGGTGTTTGCAAAGCCATTTTTGGTAGTACATTTGGAAGTACATTTCTTACCTGCTACCAAGCTTATTAACAGTAAATATATTTTACTTGTCTCCTTTTCCTTATAAAGTCCATAGGCAAACAAGAAAAGCTGTTCTGTAAGGGTCAGTTGAGGAGTGAAGCGCTCCTTTAGAGCGATGCCCATTGCTTGTAGGGAGGGCTGCAGAGAGAGAGAGAGAGAGAGGACCACATTATATGATAATGAGTGGCTCTAACTTCCTCACATTCACACCTGCATGCTGGGGTTTAGGCTGTATCCTTATGAGAGGAAGTAGCATATGAGGCACTTCCAATTGTATTCTTGCCACATCATGGAGCTCGTAGTCTTACGTGTGTATTGGCAAATGTTACTGTTACTGCTCCGGGGGGTAATAGTTGTGGAGACTTCACTGTTCCATGTGGTGAATGCTCGGTACCCCATTAGTAGGATGACTCAATATTGTTGTTATGATGTTAGTGAAGGAATTATGCTGCAGGCTTCTTTTGTGAGTTTTATTTTTTGGCATGTTGTGTTTTGGGCATTAGCTCAGAGTCATAACCCTATCTCTAAGATGCCAGGACCTGGAGTTGTTTATATTAGTGAATGAAGGGGGGTGCATAGGGCAAAGCCCCCTGCAATATAGGTCTCTCATACTACAACCCATGAAAACTGTCATAGTGCTGTAGCTGCTGTCAGCAGATTGTTTACGTTGTGATTTACATTGGCAGATAGAATGCAGCTGTGGCATAGGTGAACCTGAATGCTCTAGGGTGTTCCATCTGTCTGGACTTCTGGAGGAAGGAGTGATGTTGAGAGATCAGGTGCTCCCTATAGTGCCTTCTGTAACTCCTAACAATTGGGTCAAGAGGATGTTTCCCAATGGGGATGGGGAGTTTCATATGAGTGGAGGAAGGCAGGCCCTAATTTAAAAATATCCAAATTGGGTGGACTGCGGAAGGGCCAATAAGTCTTGAAATGATTGGAAGAACAGAATGTTTCTATCTCACGGAAGCATTAGCAGATCTGCCAGGCCCTGCCTGAACCACCTCTTATAGCATGTATGTTTTTGCAGGGTGAAGATCTAGGTGCAGATGTAAATGAAGAAGCCATGGTAAACACCCCTCCAGTCCACATCTATGCAGAACATGATTCCACGGTCTAAGGACCGTATGTAAAAATCAGGAGAACTCTATACTCCGTAAAGTGTATGTGTGGAGGGGGGGCCGGGGAGAACGACAAGTTACTTTAGTGTTTTGCTCTGGAAAGTAACCCTCTCTTGATGAACCTGTTGTTGAAAGGGACAGTTCTAGAACCAGTAGAAGCTAGCTTGCAATTGTGCTGCTTCGTAGTATGTATGCAGGTGTGGGAGTCCAGATCTCCACTCCCCTTTGGGAGACATAAAGTGGAAAATTTGATTCTGGGAGGTTTTCTCCGGCAGACAAATTAAGAAAACAGATGATTTCATGCCTACCATGTAGCCGTTGGGATGGTAATAGAGAGGGACTGGAAAAGGTACAAGAAGTTGGGCAGTATCATCATTTTTAGGGAGGCTATCTGCCATTCCAGGGAGAGAGGTAGCAGATCCCTTTTGTCCGGTTCCTGTTGGACCTTAATTTACAGTGGGAGAAAATTAGCATCAAATAAATGGGATAGTAAACTGAATGCCCAAGTATGTCATAGTACTGAGGTCCCAGCAGAATCAGTAGCGTTGCCCAAGGTGTGTGAAAGGAAAATAAATTCTTGGATATGACCTTGGTCTTTGTACTATTCAATTTGTAGCCAGCTAGCTGGTGATCTGCATTTTAATATAAGATGTATCAATTTCTTACATGCACCTCAGTGTAGGTGGAGGACTAAGGATCCTCCATGTATGTTAGCATAGGCGTGGGCTGGGATAAAGTTAGCATGACATGGGTGAACTACAAGTGGTGCATAAGTGGAGCAGGACTTGTGAACTCAGTTTTTTTTTAACTTGGTCCTGATTCTCTCACTGTTCTGGTATGGCCCCCACCCTTCTGAGCACCCTGCCTGTCACCCTAGCTTCACTTAGGTCTTACTGAGCCCTATTCTTGTGTAGTGCACCCCAAGCAGTGGAGTGATAGTGGGCACTCATGACCCACTGGGTCAAGGATCCAGAAGGGCCATGCCTTAGTCACCAGGTGCAGGGCCCATCCTGCCAACCAGGATGTCTTTTTCCAGTTTTTATCCCCCATGCTGGCATTGTAGAATGTGCATGCAGTGATGTCAGTGGCAGTGCCACACAATCTCCTGTACATGGCATGCCGGACGTCTGCCACTCCTTTGCCTCCTGAGTACAGTCACAATGTCCTATCCCTCAACCTCTGCTAGGGGACAGTCTAACTCCAGGGGACACACCAATTCCTCCACAGAGCCACCTCCTCCACAGAGGAGGAGAGCAGTACATTGGACACTTGATCCTCCTTCCTCTGAGACCCTCTGACATCCTGAGCTTGTCCCCAAACTTGGGTCATCAGCACTGCAAGTGGTAACACTACCCCTGAGCTGGTGGGTCGGCAACAAACTTAGCTTTTTAATTTGTTTCTACTGGGGGTCTCCACCTTCCAACACCCCCTGTTTAAAAAGGAAAAAAAAGAAACAGGGGGCATGGGGGGACAGACATCCCCAATATAAACACATTCAGAAAACTAAGCTTGCAAATCTGAACCATTGCTTTACTCCCACTCAGCTCCCACTGTTGCCATGGCCATGGAAGCATAACTCTTGCAAACTCCAGTTCAGAGTGAAGATCCTTAGTCCTACACTCACGCAGTGCCTTTTTGATCAACAAATCCTGTGATTCAGTTTTAGGGCTGTGTCAGTCTCTCATTTAGCCCCAGCAATAGTTTACTTATTTATTTCTACAAAATTTGCATCACAGTGGGACAGTCCTATGAGCTACAGCATCCCATTTCCATAGGGGTTCCTTAGTATATCAGGGTACAAAAAGTACTTGGTTCGTAGAGAAGTACAAAAGGATAGATAAGGGCTAGTGCAAAAAGGGTATCAAATCCAAGGTACTTATAGGGCAGAACTTGACGTGACACCTGGCACTGAAAGTGATGGATAGATCCTTCACACCTGGAAGGCCTAGTTTCTTGCAGATTCTAGGAAATGTTTGTAGCTATGTTGGTCCTTGTACAAACAGATGGACAATGTAAGTGATTTGATACCTTTAATTGAACCAACAAGAAATGTCAGAACACCAGTTTTCAGGCCTCCCAGCGAACGTCTTCAGGTGATCACTACGAGCACTTAAAGCTTGTCTTCTGAAATTTCTTGTTGATGGAATAAAAAGTATCAAATCTCCTTCTTTGCTCATCTGTTTGAAAATGTTGAGAAATTCATGTGGGTTTAGAGGGTCATTTTCAGTGTGTGTGTGTGTGTGTGTGTGTGTGTGTGGCGGGGGGTGGGACTTATACTTGCCTGCGGTAGTGTAATAGATAAACAGTGGTGTAATAGATAAACAGTGGCAATTATGGCAACTGTAGATGACCCTACCAATAGATCAGATACTATAGGAACCTCAGATGCAACACATGGGGCCACCCAGGGTTCTGATAGTCATTTAATCAGGGACCACTGTCATAGGAACCTGATAGGGATACCCTTTTGTACAATCTCACTGACTTACCGCTTAACTTTTTGGGTACATGTACATGGGACATAAGTCTGGCTGATATGCATGTTTCTCATTCAGTGCATACTTACAAAGGTACGGTGAGGTGTTTTCTGATAGGGTTGATTTATAGCAGAAGTACAGTGTGGTACTTGATATTCCTCAGAGTCTGGTATGGACTAATGCGATTGAATTCCTTCGCTGTACACCAGAGGGAATATGAGGTACTGACATTACCCCTTAAGAGACACGGACTCCTGGTGGCTACCTAACTGCCCCCGCTAGTTTGAACTTAGTGAGGGGTAACATTTTTGAAACAGGTGCCTCTGCAGCCACTGAGCTTGAAACTCCTTCCCTAGTGAGTTAAGCCATCGGTAATAATGTACCAATACATATTGCCCCACTTTCCCACTAAAAATGACTGAGAAAGGGTTAAAGCTGAGGAATATCAGACTTCAGTTCTCAATTATGCAGCCAAGGTTAGAATGTACTTAATGAGGAGACGGCTAAAATGTAGTCCAGGGCACAGGCAAAAGATCTGCTGTGTTACTATAAAGATGGCAGTTCAAAACTGAGATTTTAAAGAGAAACCCTTTTCTCTTATATACTAAAAGGACTTTAATTAGCTACCTTTTACAGACAGAACTGAAATGTGCAGACCCAGAGATGCCAGTAGTGAAATGTAATCACCCTCTGAACCGTACCCTTCTTGTAGGGGGGGAGGTCTTCTGAAACTGGAAGGAATAATAGTCCTGAATTTCATCATAAAGGGGTTTCCCCTGTGTCATTGTGCATCCTTGGTTAAAGGTATGGCAAAAGCACTGTGTCTGGGGGCTGACTTTTTGGTAAGGCTGGCAGTCAGTGTCCTGGACGCTGACCAGCCTGCCCTTCAAACCCTCCTGGCATCATCCCAACCTTTGGCTTGCAACAAATCTCAAATGAAAGCTGGCCAGACCATACCACAAATCTGTCAAATGGTTTGCAAACACAGTGTCACTGTTCTGGCTTGAACTCAGGGGTTTCCTCTGACACTGTATATGAAGAAGTGGCATAGTTTGCCAGAGAAGAGTGTAAAAGGAGTTGGTAGGACTCTGTCCCATTTGTTATGCACAAAGAGTTAAAAGCAAAGATATTTTTTGTCCTCTCCTGTTCTGTCATTTGTCTTTCTCTTGCTTGTTTGATTGCACAATCAAATTTGCTTCTAGTGCCTAGGAATTGGCCACTCTCATGGTCCCGCAATTTCTCCTTGTTATCCCCTTTCTTTCACTTGCTGTTCCTAGTCTTTTTTTTCTATACTTTCTTTGCAGTGTACAATGGGCAATACATGTGAACATACAAAGAAGCCAGCAGAAGAAGGTCATTTGGTCTATCAAGTCTGCTTGTATTGCAGGGTCCACAGCTTGAGCTAATAACTGTTAATAGCTATGTAATTGATAGTAACTGTTGTAACTTGTATACTGAAGGTTTGCTTATACTCATATTGCACTGGAAAATGGGATACCACTCTTCTGGGCAGTACAAGCAATATTGCCCATGATGGGAATTGTTCCTGTTATTCCTGCAATACAACCAATGTTACCCAGAATATCGATACGCTCCTGACAGCAGAACACCTCGCGGTTTCTCCTCCCATATGATGTATCATAGCCCGATATTTACTTACCACTGTTGATTACACCAAGAAATTAGGCAACATCCACATAAACCGCACCAGTCTGATGTGCCATGAAGAAGAGGGGAGACTCAGAAATGTATCCCACTCTAACCTTCTTTCTGCATGAGACTGAAAGTTTAGAGATGAGGAGAAAGATCTTTTGTGCATGTGAACTTCAACATCCATTATACTTTCATAGGGGACTGAATTTCCGTAATATTACCCCATTGACGAAACAGTGTCTAGGATAATTGGGGACTGGGGGCTCTTCCGTCTTATGAGGTTCGGGTGTCTTGGAGGGTACACAGATGTACAAGACTCACTGCAGCAAAGCCGACCCAGGGGCTCCTGTAACGCAAGTGTGCAGCACGCCAGAGCCATGGGAGGTGAATCCCTCGTTGGAGACTGGAGCTTAGGGGCATTGGACCCTACAAATAGGGAGGCTGAAGCCAAAACATGTTGAAAAAGGCATGTTGATGTTACAGTGGTGAAGACTTTGGTAAGAGCTCTGCATCATAAACAGAGCCTTCTGCCTATCATACTGCCCCAGCCATATAAGCACTGAAGCTGCTTGTACGTGGACTGACCTTCTTGCACCCCACCCCCCCTTCATCCATCCTCATCACACGGAATGCTCCACTATGCATTTGACCTGGTGAATGCCCTATGGACTGTGAAGCCAGAAAACTGACCATCTGGTGGCTGTAGTCCACTTCATGGATCAGGAAAAACATGGCCTCGGTACCTTACTATCCCCTGCAGATGATTTTTCCTATTTATGGGTTGATGCTCATTGAAATAGGTTTTAATGCCCTTTTGGTTATCAAGGGAATATTGGTAGTCATCCTGCTTCTTTTGGTTTGGTACATAAGATATGTCCTCAAGACCCTGTCTCACTCTCTGACCACAGAAACTGTGGTGCACCCAACTCAGTACACACCCTTATTCTCTGATACTTGACTGTAATCACTGTATTGCATCCACTTTGCAACAAGGGGGGACTATTATACTGTAAACTGTTGCACTGTAAATAGCAAATGTTGCCTTGTACGGTGATTACAGAGTTTTATTTAACTCTAAAAATTGATTAGCTTTTTGCTCATAAAAGTTCTAAAACATTGTGAAAATGCATAGCACTTGCCTCACTGTGTTTAACAAACATAACACTTCTAGAAAACCTATATAAATGCTTTCTGTACAGTTAGCATTGTCCCAAGAAAAAAAGTGCCAATCAATTATTTAAAACCCTGTGTTTATTTACTGTAATTTTCAAACCAATATGGCTGCTACACACTTCCATTTTGTATCTTTCTTCCATGTTATGTGTGCTGTATAGTATGTTTATGAGAATCTTTGTAAAACCAATGTAGTCCCTGCATGAAGGACATTTCCAAGCAGAGTGATGTAATTCATGGCCTTCACACTCATAAATAGCAAGGCAGTCTTCTTCATAAACAAAAAGAAATTTAATTAAAGCTTAAGCCTGAGAAACTTAGGGAGTTTCTCTCCCACTGAGACATGTGAACAACTGCATGTCCTTCATTGCTGAGAGTGAAATGAAATTGTTGCATGAAGTCCTGATATCATAGTTTGTGAAGGGCACCAGACCATTTAGCTATGAAGAAATCTGCAGCTGTGACATTGACAGTCTTTCATAAGAATAAGCTTAGTTAGCGGGGAAAAAACAATATAAATATTTCACAAATGTTAGTTTAAGGGAGAACTCCAGAAAATATATATGGGTTAGCCATGCACAGGAAGATAGAGATGAATGCAGAACCTACTGATGAACATTTAGATGATGTCTGCTCTTGATACGTTTTTTATGCTTTGTATGTCATTTTAATATTGATATGTCTTAATAAAGGTTATGGAGAATAACCATCATTTGGCCTGGGTTGGATCCGTACATGTTCTTATTAATGTAAAGTTGATAAGGCAACACTGTAACAGTAAACACAAGTCCAGGAACTGAATGTCCAAACACAACTGGTGGGTCAAGCAACAGGCATGTATTCTTTTAAGCACAAATTGCACATATTACGCAATATCAGTGTCATTGGGTACACTCTGCAGGAGATTCAAGTACAACAGGTATTGGCTAGCAGTATTTTCCTGTACATGCATCTCATGCAGTCACACAGCCTGTCATTTTCACACTCCAACTAAATGAAATACACAGTGGGAAGATCCACCGAATACTGGTGACTACTGTTGCACTCTTCAGGCAAGAGCAGCTTGAGGCGAAATGCAGTTCAAGGTTAATGTGCAGCCTGGCAGGCGAGCACCCTCTTTACAGGTTGTGCATTTGGGCCTCAGTAGATTAATGCAAAGGTTTAGCACTTCACAGAACATAAGGCATCTGTCTCAAGGGATCCAAGTTTCCATTATGGAAAGTGAAAAACAGGATACTAACCCTTTCAGGGACCCAGCAGGTCTTCAATCAAGGACAGTGACACTATGGCTGCCTCCACATAGATGTAGGACAGGAGTGTTGATTATAGCAGAAGGGATACAGATATCATAGGGAAGATTAATGGGTCATTCTGAGTGTACTTCTGATAAGCATTCACTACCGATGTTCTGCTCCACTGACTCTCTCTCTACACTGTTCTCAAGTCCTGTATGCCAACTGACTCAATTCCCACCCTTGATTGCAGGTGCTCTTTTTTTAAGAGTCTGGTAACCAAGGTCAGCCCATTGGCACAGTGGTAGTACTACCGCTCAAAACACCGGTGGCCTGGGTTCAGTAGCGAGCCTGAGTTGTCAGGGCTTGCTCGGGGGGGGGGAGGATCAAACATCCCAGAGGACAGTCTCCTCCTCCTCCTCCTCCGGTGTGCGGGGGGGGGGCAGCAAGCTCCACTGCATTACCACCTAGATGGTGATGTGTGCAGAACAGCTAATGGGTGGGAAGATGCTTCCTGCAGAAAGGAAGCACCACTGGAGGTCGACAGTGAATTTGCCGACCTCCCACATAGTGATGGCACAATACCGACACCAGTATTGTGCTGTCCAAAAATGAAATTTTTTTTGTGGGAGGCAATGCCTCCTGCAACCCCTGGATTTCTATATTATCATGTCCTGGTCAGAGTTGTTCCAGGGAGGGGGCAGAACACCGGGAGAAAAGCATCACCCAAAAATAGACCATTACAGTGACTGTCACTGTAATGGTCTGTTTTCGGCTTTCCTGTTGGGGTGTTGTGCTGGAAGGGGCAACCACTGCAAAAGACATCAGCACTCTGTGTGTTGCATCATGCCATCCATTCCACAGAGCATCCCTGAGAGGAGCAAAGGAGAAGTCCCATTGGCTGGCAGGATTAAACAGACAGCCCTCCATAAACTCTGCACCACCTATTAGGCTCAGGGTGGACTCAACCTAGTGAGGCTTCGAGTGGGTGAACTGGGATACCCTCCTCTCACCCCACCATGGAGGGAAAGTTGTGGGGATGCAAACCAGTGCAAAGGTAAGTCCCAGAGATGGTAAGTGATGGGATTGTAGGGACTGTTGTCAAAGCAAGGACCACCTGGTGAGTGAGGGAAAACAGAAAGTAAAACAAACAGTTTGGTAACCCCTCGTACTTATCATCATCCTGTTGTTAGAGGACATGGAGTCACGGACCATTATGATTTGAAATAGAATGGTAGAATATGCAGCAACAGATCATCGGGACAAACCAAGTTAACCACAAGGGTTACAGGAGAGCCAAGATAATCCAGAAGTACCCAGACGTTGTTGTGCAATGCAAACAAAAACAAACACGAAAACAGTTTACTTTAGTTTAATAATGTGTTAGAGCACTCTATCTCATTGTGACTCTGCATACTTTACAGATTCTTGAATGATTCAGACAAATTAAAATGAAGTATACATAAAAAATATAGACAAGCATAATAAATTAAAAGGAGGGAAACACTTTATTAAATAAAACGGTCTTCAGATCCCTCTTGAATGCACTAACCGAGGGGGCCTCCCTAAGCAACCAAGGGAGTGAATTCCAGAGAGTAGGCACTGAGACCAAAAAAGCCTGGGCACCAGATGACTTCAAATGAACCCTGGGAATGACTAGGAGGCCCACCTTGACTGACTGGAAGGAACGAGACGGGTCATAGGGCTGTGGGAGTTCTTGTAGGTAACCGGGCCCCAGGGGTTCACAGGCAACGTCGCGGATGCAGCTTGAAATAGCAGACACCAAAACAAGAAAAAATGCACTCAGGGCTAAAGCTGATGATGATAAACACAAAAATAAATCACGGAGTCAGCATAATGATATAGTGAGCCAAGTATTTAATCACCACAGTGTGAGAAGCCATGGCTGACAATTTTCCAGTGCTTTGACTCAGACCGAGACTTCTTCAGGGGAGTGGCCACACTGACTTGGAACAAGTCTTCTTCAGGGGGAGTGGCACTCCGATTAGGAATGTGTTTTCTTCAGTGTGAGTTTCTGCCCCTCCTAAAGAAGTTTTGTTCTGAGTCAAAGTGCAAGGGAATTGCCAACCACGTTTTCTCACTGTGGTGATTAAATACTTGACTGACACTATCTTCTGCTGACTCCGTGATTTATTTTTGCATTTAGCATCATCAGTTTTATCCCTCAGTGCAGTTTTTCTTGTTTTTGGCTATACAATACAAATAATGTTCAGGACATATACAGGTAGCTCTCTTACATTTTACAATTGCAAACATCACTCTTAAATATTTATATTTTTTACACCACATTATGTATTATTAGACCTTGGCTGAGGCAAGTTTGACATGCATGTGACTACTACTGGTTATAATGTAAATGCATATTTTTTTGATAACTCTGCATATGGTATACTGATAACTCTCAAACTCTTTGTCTTGTGCCACCATTAGGAACAGAAACTGGTCTAAAATGTTCAAAAATATATTCTGTGAAAATGAACATGCAAAAATAAAAGCAGTAAGGATACCAATACCAGAAATACAAATACCAATACCAAAAACTACCACTCGCACAGCCATAGTGAAAATCGATATAGTGTATGTTGGAACGTTGTCATGGATGGAAATCCATCCCTTCCAAAACATTGTTATGCTGCACTAGTTACATCAGCTAGTTTGTTATACTGCACTAGATAAGTAGCTAGTGCAGCATGACAACTTAGAACGGGGTCGCGCATGCGCAATACACAAAATTCCCATTTCAGAAGTGGCCATTGCGGTGAGAGCTTGAATGAAGGAGAGTGTCACACAGGGACAAAAAATGACAAAGTAAGGCGAGATCATTTTAAAATGAACAAAAAAAGTCCATATTTGTGCCACAGCATAACTGTACACTATATGAGACAATGTATGGTTCTCAATCTACAACAAGCGTTTGCGTCATCATGAGGTTGCCCATGGTGATCGAAACCTCTCGAGCTTCGCACTTGAGGTTTAAACGGTCGCCATGAGAACCTCTTGACGGCTACACATACTTGTTGTAGATAGTGACAACCCATGAAATTCTGACTGTGCAGCTCTGTTTCTGAGTCTGTGTTTACTTTATGTATCCTTTTGTACTGTTATTTTGTAAGCATTTGTGATTACGTGACAATATATTTGTGTGTCTTCTGCTCTTTAATGAACTTCAACCATTTGGGCCCCCTTCAGGTTGTGATAAATATACAAAAAGGAAAAAACTGTTACTCAAAAGCAGATAAATGGAATAACAGATGGCTCTTACAAATAACAGATGGCTCTTACAGAGAGGAGGCAGTATAATGCAGTGGTTTAAGGCTCTGAGCTGCAAATCTGGAGACCTGGGTTTGAATTCCACAGCCCCCACTTGCATACTGTGTGACCCTGAGCAAGTCACTTAACTTCCCTGTGCTCCCAGGTTGCACTTGTAAACAAGCTTTCAGCTAAGTGTGCTTCACCTGGTTAAACAATTGGAAAAAAAATGAAAAAGTAACTCCATCAAGGGATTCAGATGGCATCATAAACTTTGAGAGCGTATCACAAGAGGATAACAGCCATGTGTTGAGTGTTGCTCCTATTAAGGTATAAGCTCAATGGAGAACTGAGGGAAAGGAGGACAGCAGTATTCTATATAGATTAAGAAATAGCATGAGGGAAGAAAGGTGAGGATCAGGTGGAGCATGATGGGATGGGGTAAGATGGGAATTTGTCTTTTCAAGTTTCATGAAATGTAGGAACAATGTTTCACAAAATTCTCAATGTATGAAGTTAATGACAAAATAACTACATACAGGATCTGTGAACTTTTTTTTTCCTCCCAGAATTTCTGGTTTGTTGGAAAATAAATATGCAATTTCTGTACTTAAAATTGTCCTCAAAATTCAATTTGCAGCTTTGGTTTTATCAAACCAGCTAATTTTTTTTTTGGGGGTGTAACAATGTTTTTAAAACTTCAGCTTTATTTAATATCAGATAGGTTACACAACTTCAGTTAACAGTTGATACATCTCTGTCATTTGATTTACATACAGCTACAGGTAAGAACAATAGTATATTTAGTTCTGCATTAGTCTAGAACTCCAATTTTAGTGTTATCCTAGTTAACTTCAAATTATTCCCAAAGTATTTTACCAAAATCTACTGTCTCTAACATGACCTTTAGGACATTGCAGCTTAAACTCATAACTCAATAATTTACAGGCAATACATCCTCTCCCCTAATTATTTTAACTTTTACTTTATAGGTATCACTACACATCCTGACAAGAAGCATCAACCAGCTCTCCTGTGCAATGATGCCAGGGGGCCCACGTTTGTATAAAACTCTCTATCTGTAGTCTCAGGCTACTGATAATGTGTTCCATGACCTTAGTTGTGTCATTCTGGTCCTCCAGTCTTGCACCGGGGGTGGGGGGTGGGACAACCATCTAGAGGTGATGCACTTTATGGCGGCTAATCTCATTATCTGAACCAGTTTGTTTGACAACTTGTTCCCGAATAATAAGGCCGGGAGGCCCAACACCAAATCTTCTCCCGTAAAAGGGACTTGTAGATCAGTGGTGTTTTGTATCTGGGTGTGTATGGCTCTCCAGAAAGTTTGGATCTCAGGCAGGTCCAAAAAATATGTGTTTGGGTTCCTATGCCCCCATACCTCCTCCAACACCGATCAGACTGGTGGTGTCCAAAGTGTTTAACATAAGTGGTGGTGAGAAAGCACCTGAGTATAATTTTCCAATGAAATTCTCTTCAAGTAGGAGAGCTCGTAACTTGCCAACCTCTTGATAATCGTCTATCCCAGTGAGCCTGAGATATGGAGATGGATAGTTCTGATTCCCATCTCCGTTTTACCTTGTCTAATGTAGAGGGACTACTACTATTCAGTATTTTGTATAATTGTGAGAGTGGGTGGGTAATCTCTTTGATTGTGATTGCAAAATAAAAGAAGTTTTCAAGTTCTGTTCTGTCTCAGCCTAACAGTTGCATCCTACTAGATGATAAAATGTAGTGGCGCACCTCTAGGTATCTATAATGATCCCCCTTATGGAGGAGACATTTATTTGTCAGTTGGGTGAATGAAAAACAACCCCCATTGTCAATACACTGTACAAAAGCGGCCAGCTTCCAAGCTGCCCAAACTCGGAACCCGAGGGCAGACCTCGGTGGAGTGAAGGAGGGCTCAAACCAAATCAGGGATAAGGGGCCTGGCCCTTCTGGGGTGTGGGTAAGCTTTCTAAGTTTTTTTAAGACCTTGAGAGAGTGAATAACCCAGGGGTTAGTCAACGATCCCTGTATGTCCACAGATATGGTGTTAGTCGGTAGGGCCCAAAGTGCCCAAGCTTTAAGGGCTTCTTTCTCCAGGTGGTACCAGCCCGATTCCTCCCTATGCTTGGCCCAAGTGCATAACTGTGCCCCTCTGGTCACCACATAATATTGATAAAGGTTTGGGAGGGACAAGCCTCCCTGCTCACATGGAGCTTGTAGTATGTTTCTGGCAAATCTGGGTCGCTTATTGCCCAGATGAACCTCTGCGTCTCCCTCTGCAGTGCAGTCCAAAATTCCCTGGGAAGTTGTATTGGGAGGGTTTGAAAAAGGAAAAGAAGTCTGGCTAAGACATTCATTTTAAGGGTTTGTGTTCTACCATACAGTGTCAGAGGCAATAGTTGCCATCTGGCCATGTCTGCTTGAATGTTCTGAAATAGTTTTAAATAATTATTTTTATATAGTTGGGAGAGATCAGCAGATATAGTGATACTGAGACATCGAATGGTGTTTCTGTGGGCCCAAGCAAAGGGGAAGGTGTTCTTAAACTCCCGAGAGGGGGTCCCACTTAGGGGCAGGGCCTCTGATTTACTGAGGTTAATTTTATAGCCCGCTAATGTGCCATATCTGTCCAAAGTTTTTATTAGGGCCGGGACAGAGGTCTCTGGTTCCGACACAAAAAACAAGAAATCATTTGCATATAATGCAGTTTTCTCGGTGTAGCTTTCTCCCTCCACCCCCTTTATTTGATGTTGCTCTCTTATTTCAATAGCTTAAGGTTCCAGAGATAGTGCAAAGAGCAAGGGTGAGAGGGGGAAGCCCTGCCTTGTTTCCCCCTTGAGAGAGGCAATCTTTCTGAGAGGTGACCATTCACTTTAATTCTGGCTTCTGGTGCATTATAGAGAGCTTTAATCACTGCTGAGTATTTATCTCCCAGACCAAACCCCCTCAGGGCTTCGTCCAGAAAAATCCAGTCGACTCTGTCGAATGCCTTCTCGGCGTCCATACTGATAACCAATTGAAAGTTTCTTTTAGATTTCTGAGCCGAGATTACATTCAACAGATGTCTTATATTGTCTTGCAAGTAACGACCTGAAATAAAGTCTGTTTGATCTCTGTGGACCAAAAACCCCAGCACCTCCTGGAAACGATCCACCAGAATCCAGAAAATTTTTTTTAGATCCACAGGGAGCAAGGAAATAGTGTGGTAGGACCTACAGTCTTCCAGATCTTTGCCTGGTTTAAGAATAACTGAAATCTGTGCCTGATTCCATGATCTTGGGGCTGCCCCCTCTCCTCTCAACAACTCATTGAAAGTGTTTTCCAAAGGGGTCAACAAAATTTCACTAAACTGTTTGTAAAACTCCGCCACATAACCATCCATTCCCGGGGCCTTCCCATTTTTTAATTGTTTAATCTTTTGGATGATCTCTGTTTACGAGATATTGGATTCTAGTTTTAATTGTTGTGCCTCTGTGGGTTTAGGAAGCTGGAGTTTGTCTAAGTATGGTGAGATTTTCTCCCGATGGAGCTGACCTCTTTCTGCCTTATATAAGGCTTCATAATAGTCTTGAAACTGTCTGGCAATAAAAGAGGGAGACATGATAGCGGATTTGTTATCCTTTGCTTTCAATTTCAGCACTGCCCTGGAGACCATTTACTTGCAGAGTTGCCGGGCCATCAGTCTCCCGGCTCTGTTGCCCTGTTCATAATATTTTTGCTTGGAATACCGAAGCTTGCCCTCAATTTGTGTATCCAGTATTGTATTAAGTTTTAGTTTTAATCTATCAGGCTCTATTTTGGTAGTGTGATCCAGGATCAATTGTTGGACCATCTCTAATTGTGAAATTTTCTGTTCTAACTCGCACCGTTCTTTGATTCTGGTCTTCTTGTACCATGAGGCATATGTGATGATGGTCCCCCTTAGATAGCAATTAAGAGTATCCCATCTGACTCCTGCTTCAGTGTCTTCTGGTGGGTTAAGTGCAAGAAACTCTTTTATAGTGTCTTGGATTAAGTCTTTGAAAGTTTTATGTGTCAGTAAACTGACATTTAATCACCAAAGGGATTCCGTTGGTCAGGGTACTAATTCTATATCTAATGAAATTGAGGCATGATCTGACAGACAAATGTTGCTCCGGTGCTATTAATATATTTTAAACTATTGATGACACCAAGAAGAAGTCAATTCAGGAGTACATTTTATATTTGGGGGAATAGAAAGTATAGTCCCTTTCTGTTGGGTGGGAAAATCTCCAAGCATCAACCAGTGACAACTCGGAGCAAAGCCTGGACAGAGCTCTACTTGCAGGGCATGTACCAGTAGATTTAGAGCCTACCCTGTCAAGATGTAGATCTGATACAGAATTAAAATCTCCACCTATGATGATGAAACTGCGTGGGTCTAAGACTGAATCTTAGACTACTTTGTTTAGAAATGGGACTCTCTCCTGCTCCTCATTTGGAGTGTAGAGGTTCAAAAGGGTACATTTGGTTCCTCTGTATTCTCCCCGAATCCTCACATACCTACCCTCCTGGTCCAAGTCTATGTGTGAGATTTTAAGAGGACTGTTCCTCCTTAACAAAATGGCCACTCCCCTCCTGTTGGTATTCAGCAGCATATACCTCCCCCACCCAGCCGTGACATAGCTTCTTGTGTTCTGCAGTCCCCAGATGTGTCTCCTGCAGAAACGCAATGGCAGCATGCTGCCTTTGTAATTCCTGAATGATGCATGATCTCTTTACAGGGCTGTTAATGCCTCTCACATTCCATGATACTATCTTTAAGTCCCTCATAGTGACACCCTAACTTTAAGTAAATCCTTCATGGGATATCTAAGTGCCTGTATTAGAAACATAAACTTTTGAAGATAAAAACTAGGAACTTTAAACATTTCCAAACTATTTACAATCTGCCACCAAGGTAGCAGACTCAACATTATCTGATACTTCAAGGTGTATATATACCCTTGTCTACACCTCTGGAACTATTCTATGAGGTGAGGTAGGAGACTATTTTGAACTAGCCTCCCTGCCAGAACGTGCCTGCTTAAATCAGGGGTTGTTCCAGCTGGGTTGTATATCGTTGCCCAGCAAGTCAGAGATAGCCTTTTCCCAAAACTTGACTCAAGCTAATTTTGTAAATATCTTTACTGCTATGAGGCAGGGCTGGACCCGCCCAGCGAGCACCCCATCCCCCACCACAACAGGCAGAGGCCAAGCCCCAGGCGGCAGGCTAAACATTATGAATTGAACCGGTGCCATCTAATTCAAGTGGGGGGTACATCCAGACCAAGAAGCAACACCACTCAGACCGTGCAGCCAGGCCACTCAGTTCTCGCAGGGGCCTCCCCCACACGCTCTGCCCGCTGCTCATGGACACACATTTTTGCATTGGTCTACTGTTCTGAAATAGAAGTTGTACACGGGGGTGCCACTCAGATGGCTGCAGCCTAAAAGCTTTCTCAGGCTGTGCTGGGCCCAGATACTATCTTATCAGGATGTGTCTGGTCCCAACAGAGTCAAGTTCAGAAAAGACCCCATGGGGAACCCTCCAGTATCATGACGGGGTCCTCTCCATGTCTAACATTTATGGCCCAACAAATCTAGCCTGAAATAAAAAAGCTATGCATTTGAGGTAACGCCTATTTGTACACTGTACATAGGTCAGAACCTCCACGGGCTCCCCTTAAATGCCTCCAATTGTGACCACTTAGACAGCCAGCCAGGAACCCTGAGAAGGAGACCCTACCCCCCAGCAAGAGCCCACCGCATGACCCCACCTCACCAATCCTCGCCAGGGTGCCCCCAGGTTGAAAACCCCAGAGCTTTTATAATGTGTAGTAAAACTGTTAATCCATTTATCAGCATGCTAGCCCCTTGTATTCCCTCCTGCTGCACTGGACCAGCCCCCCCCCAGGTGCAGAGGAACAACAGTCGCCTGCCACCGGAATCCCCCCACCATGTCTGTTGCACACACACCCAGCCTCACCATAAATTACTAAACAAGGTATTTGTCTTGGCACCATAGAATTTAAATGTTATAACATTAAAAACCAAGGTCAGCAGGATGGCCTCCAGCAAGCAAAATAAAACCATTTGACATATGTTTCTCCATAGAAGGCTCAATCGATCTGAAGCTGATCTCGAGCTTCCCTTTCTAGAGTCAATAGCAGGACCCTGGTAGCAGGACAATGGAGCCAATCTAGGCTATCAACGAGGCCCCCGGCTTCATTCCCCCCCATCAGTGTTTAGTAGGCGGTCGCCAGGATGGTGTCCAAGAAAGAACCTCATTTCCCCCAAGAGGAGTTTTGAAAATGGATTTGTGAGACAAAATACTTATCAGATTCAGGTTTCAGTCTCAGTGTCCTGAGGTTCTGCCCGAGGAGTATCATGCAGGTCCTTTCCCTTGGGGACCTCTCTACAGGATACACTGTCCCACATGGTATTAGGTTCCCCTGCTTTCGTAGCATGCATGTGTTTGAGTCTTTTTACTTGCCAGCTTTTTCTCATGAGGACTGTCTCTCTCTCTCTCTCTCTCTCTCTCTCTCCTCTCTGCGTAGTGCCATCTTCTGGGATAGAGATCCCTTGTTTTCTGGCCCAGTCTACCGCTTCCTCCGTATCTGAGAACCTCTGCCATCCTTCTGTGGTATGTATTTTAATTCTGGCTGGATATTCTAGTTGCACTTGATGACCTGCCTGCCTGATTAACTGCACCACATTAAAAGCTTTCTGTCTGCAAGCCAGGGTCTGGGAGCCATAGTCCTGATTGAAGAACAGGTGTACGTTGCCAAAGTGGACTTGTTTTTTAGACCATGCTAATTTTAACAGTTCTTCTTTAACTCTGTAGTCCATAAAAGCCATGACTACAGAGCACAGTCATGCCTTGGGGTCTTTCAGTCTAGATATTAAGGATCTGTGGGCTCGGATGATACATAAATCTTTATTTTCATCTATGTTTAGTATTTCCTTCAGGAAACTGTCCATAAATTGGGTCATGCTTCCAGCTTCATTGCCCTCTGGTAAACCATGCAGGCGTAGATTATTTCTTCTATTCCTACTGTTGAGATCTTCGAGTTGTTTCTGTAAAGCCTCTTCTCTTTTATGTAAGTCCATCAAGGCATTGTTATGAATGTCCGAGACTGCTGTATATTCAGACATTGTGTCCTCCAAACAGTCTGTTCTCTCCATTAGGTCAGATATGCGTTGTCTGTCCTCCGTAACTTTTTGTTCCAGTCTACTTAGGGTTTCATTCATTTGTTGAAGGGTGTTACAGAGTGTTTTTAAGGTGATGGTAAAATGCTCTTCCACACTCGGAGTAGTGGCAGGAGTTTGTACTGTTAGCTCGGAGAGCTCCGCATGGAGCGTGGCCTGCGGCTGGGAGCCTTGCTGGTTAAATTTCAGCTTAGGGTGTGACCCATTCAACCCATCTTTGTTTTTTAGATTTTGCTGGCATCATGAAGTCCTCAATGCTGCGATATGTAGATAGGGTGCTGGTTTTTAGATGGTGGATGAGGCTGGATGTATATAGCTCGAGCCAGGAGCTCTAGAATCAGGCTTCCATTTCCAGGTGACCAGAAGTCGGGTATAACAAATTTCATACTTTAAAATAACAAGTAGTTTCCATTTTTTACATCATGGAATTCTGTGAACACAAAACAGTAACTCTGCATAAATTGTGCATGCAAAATAATAAATTATTTTGGCACGGGGTCAAAATGTCGCACGGCAGAATGCCATGCCACTTAATCGCGTTTCGCAATTTCTTTCAATCTTTTGTTCTGTGGAGTGCTCCACCCCCCACATCCCCTGTTATGGGGGGCTGCTTCCCCTGACCCCCCCACTTAGGATTCTAACTCTGGGGGGGGGTCCAACACAGAGAGTGCACAGGTACGGGGTTCACACATAATGCCGTACGCTATTAAGCATATGACATTATGACCCGGTATGAATTATTTCAGCACCTATTGTTTAGTTGCTGGTATCTTCAGGCTCTCATCCTCACCTCACACCAGCCATAACCAACAACCTTTTTTTCAGTTTCTCTTTTAGGTCTTCTTCTCTCCATTTTTCCCCCCCTACAGGTGCTGGAATCAGAAGCACCAAGTGCCCCACCCTGTGTTGCACTGGCACAGGACTGAGCCAACTGGTGACCACAGTATGTTCCCTTGAGTTCTCACACAGGGACAGCACACAGGCGCCTGGGCAGTACTGATCCCAGGACCACAGCATGTCCCCCTGAGCCCTCACATCAGGGCAGCATAGATTTCAGGGTGTAATTGACCCCCGGACAGCAGTAGCCTTGGGCAGTGCCTCTATATCAAGTAAAACTTTGCAAAATTTTCAGATTCCATTTCTGCCAGAATTCCACAGCATTTTGGAAATTCTGCTTTATTCCATGGTATTCCATCAGCAGTAGAATTCCAAAATTCTGAAAGTGGATAAAAAAAACCCTGCTAATCAGTAATGCATAGTTTACATAAAATGTGGAATAGTATTCAACGGTTTATGCAATCTCTGCATTCGTTTTTTGCAAACCACGGATGATGTACTGCAGATTACATAATTCATAGAATGCTTTTTCAAATGCGGTATTGGGCTTATCAACAGCTGGAAGCAGTCCAGAGATGTAGATGACTAAGTCCGTTCAATATTAAAGGGGACAGGAAAATTGTGCTAATTGGAAGCAGTAATGTTTCTAATAACAGAAATTAAAAGGATAACCTCCAACTTAGCCATATTTAAATGTACCTGAATGACCACCGATGCGAAAAGTTGCATTTTCAATTGTTTTCTTTCTATGGACAACATTCTGCACAGTTCTGTTCATGAACTCAGTAATTTGAAGTTCGTATTATGTTATGGTTTGTGTACAGAATGCTAAGTATTAGCTACTGTCCTATCAGAACCATACTCAGAGTTCTTTGCACAAACCATGACATAGTTGAGACACAAGATCACTGGTTCCATGAAGAGAACTGTAACAGACTGCTGCCCATAAAAACAAAACAATTCAAAATACAGTTTTTCACATCACTTTTGTTCATATTCAGTTACATATGGATCATTTAGACTAATGTATATCACTTCTGTAAACAGGAACATTATAAACAGCTGTCAATTAGAAATATTTCCTGTCTTCTTCAAGACTATATTGCAGCCATTTTTAAAACATTATGGTGTCATTAAGGAAAAAGCTGTGCCTAACTACATTGAGTCAAGCACAGCGTGTTCTTTGGTGACATCACAATGTTTACCAATGGCTGCAATGTAGTATTAATATTGAACAGATTCAGTCATCTATATCTCTGGAGTGCTTCCAGTTACTGAGGAACCCAGTAGCTCATCTGAAAGAGCTTTTCATTTGCTTTCAAGCTATATCAGTCACTGTACATGAATGTTTCCCTTTAAGTGAAGGAATCGAAGGCCTGTTTAGAGAGCATTGTGCACCAGTGCAAGTGGTGCGGAGCGGCTGATCCTGTGCCAATTTAGAGAGCATTGTGCACCAGTGCGAGTGGTGCGGAGTGGCTGATCCTGTGCCAAAGGATAAGTGTCAACACATTTGAGAGTGCTATAAGCTGATCCATTTCAGTTCTTCTGAAGCTCTGCAGTGGTGGGGAGCTAAAATGATGCAGGAGTTGTAAGTCCTTGGGACTGATTTTCAGACAGGCAAGAATGCCACAAGTGCTTGGTGCAGCAAAGACATGGCACACCAGGATTACGGCATCCTCCTGGCTGGTGATCAAGATTTTCTATCCCATGCTCCAGTTGCCGCAGTTAAGACCAACTTTTTGTGTTCTAGCTTGCGGAAATCCTGGGGGCTGTTTTTATGGAGCTTGTGCCAGATATTTGGCACAAGTTGCCATAAAACTTGGAAACTATCACAACGGTGTCTGAGATTGTAAAATCAGGTGCAGTTGTGGCACTTGGGTTCGATGCACCACCAGAACTGAAATTTCATGGTGTGGGGCTTGGCACAGCCCTTAATCATGCTTTAAAAATCTGGTCCCTTGTGTGATTGCTCCACACCACCTGAAGTAGTACACTTGCAGAGCTGGAAGCCAGCAGAGGGACATATATAAAACATGGAGGGGAGGAGCAACCAGACTGCCTGCAATACTTCCACAGCTTCTGCACCACTCCACAGCTCCCATATGTGGATGCACTGTAAGTGAGTACAATACTACACTTTACACCCTGGTGCTGTAACAGTGCCAAAACCCAGCATGTGTTTAACGACACCTAATATGTTGTGCTAAAGTAAACTACTTCAGGCTCTGACTGCCCCCGGTCAGACAGCCTCTGGGTCAGTCCTTGGGGAAACAATCTGGTGTGAGCCAGACCCTTTGTCTTAGTAGTCCCCATACCGTCCCCTGAAGAACACACACACACACACACACACACACACACACACCACACCACACACACACACACACACACACACACACACACATATATATCTTGGAGAAATGGCCACAGACATATTTTATTAATGGATTACACACAGTTGGAGTGGCATGTTCAGCTAGGAGGTCTTGAACCCTGGCTCTGACCCACTCCCTTCCATTGAAGGACTTCCCCATTGTGCAGGCTGAGAAAATGATGTACCTCCTAAGTTGGTACCCAAGCCCCAGGAGTGGGGAGGCCATGTGGCCAGGGAATCAAACAGCCACCCCCATCTGGTGTCGCCGCCCCCCTGCAGGCAAGCCTAATGAGGCTGAACCATGACCCCCCCAAAAAAATGGAGTCCAGGTCTTGCAGTGCCACAGACCCCATGCCAACAAAAGGATATGAGACCTTCGGAAGTATTCGACTCATTCCCCTTTTTACCCTTGTATTGTTGATCTGAGAGACTCCAAACTGCCATGTTACCTGACTGGAACCATATCTATGCTGGCGTAAGTTGTTCAACCCCATTGGAGGAGGCAAAAAAAAACCCCAGAAAAAAACCTCTGAGCTGAGGAAAAACTGGGAAAACTCACTCCCTGACTCTTATAGCAGTCACTAATATGGGGCCAAAGGGTTTCCTGCACTACTCCGGCCAACCCTTACCCTGCTTTTATGAGGGAGGGTGGATCAGTGGAAAACTGAAGCAGGTGAGCAGGAATGAGGGGGAACTTCTGGCTTCTAGCTCTTTTTGACCCCTTCCTCTATGCCCAGGGGTGTAGCCAGAAATTTTCATTTTGTACACACTATCTCCAACAGTTACACCCCCCCATTAAAAAATGTACACATCCTCTCCAAATGGTACCCCCTTTCAAACAAAAATAAAGAGGTTATACATGTATCTGTCTCCTAAACAACAGAAGTTTAAACAAAGACACTCCTCAGTGGCCTACACTAACCCTTTTACTACAGATTAGAATGAAAATGTTAACAAAAAGGTATGGTTTGTGACATGCAGTCAACAAAACTGTACACAAATGTGTACAGTGAGTATGCCTGCCTACACCCTTGTCTATGCCTACTCCAGATGTACCACTCTCTGTGGGCAGCCCTAGTGGTTCCTTCCTCAGAGGTGGTGCCAGGGCTATGCCCTCACCCCTAAGGAGGATCCCTACCTGCCTACCTGCTTAGATGATACCTAGCTGTACATGTCTTTTGCACCTGGAATAAATGATGCTGCGGAAGTGCTAAACAACTGCCTGGCTGAAATTCAGGACTGGATGGCCTCCAACTGATTGAAGCTAAATCCCGACAAAACGGAGGTCCTGGTGCTTGAGCCTGGTCACAGACATGATCGGACTGCCTCCAGAGTGGCAACAGGATTGGTCCCGGGAACCACTCCATTGATGGTTTCTTCTAGGGTGAAAAGTCTGGTGTCTTCCTGAATGAGAGATTGACACATGATGCTCAGGTGTCATCTGTTGTCCAAAGTGGTTTCTACCACTTAAGGAATGTCACCCAGATTAAGCCCTTAGTTCCACTCGAGGACCTGCCATCACTAGTTCATGCCTTTGTCACTTCCAGTCTTGACTGCTGTAACACTTTGTATGTTGGGGTCTGTGGAGAGCCCCTCCACTGGCTGCAGCGGTGCAGAACGCAGCGGCCAGGTTACCGATGAGTCTGTCTAGGTCATCTCATGTGACCCTGGTCCTGCGAGATCTGCACTGGCTGCCGGTCAGGAGGAGGATCATCTTCAAGGTGGGCTACCTTACCTACAAGGCCCTGTACAGATTGAGCCCTGACTACCTGATGGATCTCCTTACCCCTGCCACTCCGGTCCACTCCCTCCATTCCTCTACCAGGGGCCTCCTTGCAGTTCCGAGGGCCAGGCTGAAAACATCTGGCGATCGAGCTTTTGAGGTGGCCAGCCCGGCCCTCTGGAACTCACTTCCCAGCTGTGTAAGGGAGGCCCCATCAGTGGAGGTATTTAAAAGGAGCCTTAAGACTCATCTCTTCAAACAAGCCTTTCTGGACTAGCCATAGTGTTTTAAACCTGTTGTTACTATCTAGTCATTATTATAATTAGCTTATTTATGTCTGAATTTTACATTTTTGTATAACCTTTTAGACCTTTCATTTCATTCTATTGTTTGTGCTTACCCTGCCTTTTTTTGATTGTGTAAGGTGCCCAGAACCTCTGCGATTGGGCACCATATAAATACATTTTTACCTACCTACCTACCCACCTACTTTCAAGCTACAGAAAATGGGCACCAACAATGTGGCATCTGCTGTAATGTTTTGGCAGAGTTAACATTCTCCTACACAACAAGCTGTCAACTGCACAGCCACCTGTAGTCATCCAAGTGGCAGTAGGGCATGGGAGGTTGGAACCTGCAGGAGGAGCACAGCATCCTCAGCGATGCTCAACTATCCTTCTGCCAGCCCTCCAGTGCTCTGGGTTGAGGGCATGAATCATTTAATCGGCATCACAAGCAGTAACTCTGCCAGTGCACCAGTGGACTGGCCCATATCAACATTTTAAAGGGTGAAAAGAGAAACAGGTTTGAGAGTCAGGAGAAATATTATGATATTTTATCTTCCTGCCTAAGTTGGAAGTCATTTCCAATCACAGTTTAGCAGTTGCAGCATGCCCACTGCAAATAGATGTTTTTGTTTCCAATGAACAGAGCAGAAGTTCAGTTGAAAACAAGAGATCAGCCCACCTTTGGCCAAATGAAACAGTTAAACAGCGATTAGGCAGCTGTGTTCATGTGGAACTTTATATCCTGTGAATTGCTGCTAAATGCCCCATGTGTTACGCCCGAGGACGGGCTCATTAATAATGAATATAGTACAGAGAAATGACAGAGTGAGCATGGCATCTGAATTGCAGATTAATAAACAAAGTCCAGTCTCATTATCGTGTGCATGATTTCCCTTCCGCTGGGATTTAGAGTGAATTAATTAATTATGTAAACACTGCTGAGTTTGGGGACCTTGTCAGTATTGTTGTCACATCCTCAAGCATGGTCATGAGATGTTTAAAATTTAAAGCCATCTAAGAAAGCTAAACTGACATTAATAGATGTCTGTACTCTCCCAGCATAAGTCCAATCTCCCCACCCCCAAAAAAAGTTCCAGATCACCATTAATGTCAGTGAGACTCAGATGATAGCATATTTACCTTTGTGTCCAAAGGTGATGGGTTCTAGTCCAACACTGGGATTAGGTTCATACCATAAATGCTGTCACCCGATCGCAATACTGGGGGAAAGTTGTGCAGTCTGGGTGTGTCATCCCTCAGATGGGATGTTAAACCAAGTTCCTTTCTGTCCATCTATGGTGCTACCCTAGTGGGTGTCCAAGTGGAAGTAAAAGAACCCAAAGCACTGTTTGTAACGGTAGAATTTTTTTTTTAACTCTGCTTCTCTCTCCGGTGCCTGGGCATCCTTCTGGAGTACCCTCTTGGCTGTGCCTCTCACTCCCTGCCTGAACCCTCGCTCCCCCCCAGGCTCTCCCCCAAGTGACTTGGCAGGTCCAGCCCCCTGGATCACCCTCCAGGATAGGGCCCACCCTCCCTTGGTGGAGCTTTCTGGAATTAGAGGGACCTACCTCATTGCGGAACTGGCCGTGGGGAGTCCTGGGTGCGCTAGGCCAATGTTGGTATGTGGGCACACCTCTGGGGTTTCCGTCATCTCTCCAGGCATCCAGAGGGTTTTTCCATGCTTAGTTAGTCCCTCCTGAGGAGCTTGGACGTGCAATGTTGACTGGGCACTACGTGTCACCGACCACCAAGCTCCTTCCCCACTGAGCATAGCACCGGAGATCTGTGCTGCACCCGACAGCTGCCAGGTGCTGCAACAGAGCAGCGCATCTCCAGATCCCTCCCCAGGAAGGGAGAGCTGTCCTCTGGATGCTCGATCCCTTCCCTCTCCTGCTGACCCCCAGTGGCCCCTGGTTAATTCCTGAACCCAGGTCGCCAGTGTGGCACAAGGTGTGGCGTCCAGCACCTCAACCCTCAGCACCACCGGGCCGGCAGAAGGATTTTATTTGAAAAAGAATGTTACATCAAGACTGTTATAAATCTAGGAACATCATTCTTAAATAAACAACAAACAAACTATTACAGAAGGAAACATTTCTTTCAAAGAACTGAATCTGTATCTTTACATTTTCTCAGGAAATGTAAATTATTCTTAGAGTCTCATAACTCAATAACCTCCCTTACTGCATCCCTAATTTTGTTTCTTTATTATTATAACCATGGATAATTCTTCCAAAAGGAGGGTAAGAACAGTAGGGAATTTTTCCCGGTATCCTGGCCAACATTCTCCTTCCTGTAAAACCAGTTCATTCAATTGTCCAAGGCTGTGTGTGGGGTGTTGATGTGCAAAATAGCTGCCATTACATATTCATAGTCACTTTACTACCAGTCATTCATTGTTTGTTAAGTGCTTTAACAGGGATAAAGTGTGTCCGTAAAGCATTATATAAACTATAATAATTCTTCTTCATCTTCTTCGTCTTCTTTAACCTCTTCTTTTTTATTCTTTTTCACCTGCTTTTGCCCCTTTTTCCCATCCCCTACCCTGAGGATGGGGCCAACCTTGCCCACCTTTCCATTGACCAGAAGGGTGAGCAAATGGCTATCTGTCTAGCCAACAGCAATGCCGCTCCTTGGTTATCTGGAAGTACGTGTGGGAAAATGCCGAGTGGTCCGTGCCTTCTCTCCCTGCCTCCCTCCCTGCGAGCAAAGTGCCTGACCTTCATTACACTCTCCATGCCCAGTAAGCTTCAGTGTGGGATTTGGGGGATGAGAAGCAGATTGCAGTTTCCCAGGTGGCAGAGTGATGCCCTACTGCCAGCCTACTGGGAAGCCATTTTTTATTGAATCATAATTACTAAGTGCTAAGGGGTGGATATAAGGGCAAACTAGATGGACCGGGTGTGGTCCTTTCCTGCCATCAAATTTCTGTGATTCTGTGATATACAGATAACCACAGAGTAATCCACTATTATATCCAGCTAGTTATGGTGGTGATTGTGAGACCACTTAGAGCTGTCAATCAAAGTACACTAGCATGAGTGCATGCTATAGAAAACTGTTAACCACTGAAATCACCGATGTATGTTAGAGTTTATATAAGCTCCGATCTTTTTTTTTATCATGTAATATTTTATTGAAATTTTCCAACTTTTAACATATTGCTTGCATAATACGCAGAAGCAAATATACCATGAGATTCAATCCCTGACAAACAAAAGCGAGATAGCTAATAATACTGCCACCTTAAGGGATACAACCAAAATACAAGGTAGCACCAAACTACATCAATACTTATCAGAGTCCAAGTCTCAACTGGCCTTCAGGAAGGCATATACAAGAGTAAAACAGACTGGTTGCAATAAACTTTAATTAGACACAGAAATTTGTAAGGATAAGGATTCAAGGAGAACATTACATTGCAGCACAGGCCTCTCATTTGCTTGATGACTATATACCAAATAGGTTCTCATGATTAGTTTCTACCCAGTAGTCCCACAATAGAGCATGTGAGTTGTCAGATCAGGATTGAAAAAGGAAAAGAAGGAGGAAAAGAGGGAAAAGAGCTAAAATTGAAAGGAGGGATAAGGAGCATGGCAGGAGTTATATGAAGGAGAAGGGGATGCCTCATATTTGGCGTACCACTCTAGGGTCGGCCTGCTAAGCTCCGATCTTTTGATTGCTGGTTCTACTGTCCTTCCTGGGCTAAGCACAGTCACACAGGACTGTACTTAGCCCCTGAGAAAAAGTAGAACCAGAAAACATCTGATCGGAGATTATAAAAGCTCTCACATGCACTGCAGGCTATTGAATCTCCCACTGCCACCTACTGCCCTGGTGTCAGCTGTAGGGGGGGTTCAGAAATTTGCAGTAACAGAAGCTGTCACCCTAGAAGTAAGCAGAATTAGTCTGAGTCTGGCACAATCTAAATTACAAATTGTAGTGAGAAAGAAATGATATGACAAGGATTACTAGGATTTTTCAAGACAGATGGGAACCAGTTGGTCCATATTATATATCTCCCACATATGTGAGTGAATCATACCAACTTGAAATTGTTATAGTATGTTCTATCAAGACAATTTTTAAAGGAAACTAAACTAATACTCTCGACCATTGACTGGGGCAGTCTATTCCAAACTGTCGGTGTTCTAATTGTAAAAAAAGTGGTCCCTCTTGACTGTCTCAGCTTGTTCTATTACAATTTTTTTTGTTATGTGACCGTAAATTATTCCTTGCATTACTGTATTGTAGATTCAATTCTTTCATACCCCCGGGGTTATGAGTTAATTTATAGAGTAGCAATGAATCTCCTCTTTGCCTACGTGCATCTAATGAATGTAATCCAGACTCTCTTAATCTTGTATGGTAGTCTAATGATTTTAGTCAGGGATATGTCTAGTTATTGTTCTCTGGATTCCTTTGAGAATTTTAATGTCCTCTTTCAAATAGGGTGCCCAGAACTGAGAGCCATAGTCCAAGATGGGCTGCATATAGGTCGTATATAGAGGTAGAATAAATTGTTCAGTCTTGTTGACAAATGCCCACCCGATCTTAATTATTAAAGACTGAGCTGTTTTTGCAGCTTTCATTCAGTGATTATCAGGAGAAAGGGAATCATTAACAGCTATACCTAAATCCCTTACATAAGGAACTGATTTCAACAAGCATTTGTCAATGCCGAACATTCGCTTGCAGGTATTTGCAGTGGTGTTTGGCATGTATGGTGCTTTACCCTAATGCCCTGTGCGATTGCTGGTATTTGGACAATAAATTGTCAGCATGACCTTTTTGTTAGCCCCATTGTGCGCTACATAGGCGGAAACACATTTTGGGCAGGATGTGAAAAATGACAGCTGTACTGCTCATAAGGAAGTGTGGTAAAAGGCAGTGTTGAAAATCTGGAGTGGAAATATTGAAAATTCGAAACCTAGGAGCGTATGGGAACTGTGCAATGCACGTCAGAAACAGTCATTGTTAGGATTTTTCACCAAATTGTCAACATTGGCATTTTAAAACCTCTGCTAATGAACAGTGTCACTGTGATTGTCTTACTGTGTGCCATACATTGAGTTCGCACGGACTGCGCCAGACAGCGCTACATGGGCTGAAACACATTTTGGGCAGGATGTGAAAATGGCAGCTGTACTGCTCATGAGGAGGTGTGGTAAAATGCCAATGTTGAAAATCTGGAGTGGAAATATTGAAAATTGCAAGCCTTTACAAGCGCTGGGAACTGTGCAACACACACTCGTAAAACAGTCATTTTAGGAAATTTTTCACCAAATTTTCAACATTGCCATTTTAAAACCTCTGCTAATGAACAGTTCACTGTGATTTTCTTACTGTGTCCCATACATTGATTCCGCACACCGACTGCGCCATTGTGCACTACATGGCTAGAAAGACATTTTGGGCAGGATGTGAAAAATGACAGCTGTACTGCTCATAAGGAGGTGTGGTAAAATGGCAATGTTGAAAATCTGGAGTGAAAATATTGGAAATTCGCAAACTTACGAGCCTGCGTAGGAACTGCACAACGCACGCTCGTAAAACAGTTATTTGTAGGAATTTTTTCACCAGATTTTCAACATAGCCATTTTAAGATCTCTGCTCATGAACAGTGACACTGTGATTTTCTTAATGTGTCCCATACACTGAGTTCGCACACCGACTGTGCCATTGCGCGCTACATGGGCGGAAACACATTTTGGGCAAGATGTGAAAAATGACAGCTGCACTGCTCATAAGGAGGTGTGGTAAAATGGCAATGTTGAAAATCTGGAGAGAAAATATTGAAAATTCGCAAACTTACGAGCGTGCGTAAGAACTGCACAACGCAGACTTGTAAAACAGTCATTTTTAGGAATTTTTTCACCAAATTTTCAACACAGCCACTTTAAGACCTCTGCTCATGATCAGTGTCACTATGATTTTCTTAATGTGTCCCATACATTGAGTTCGCATAATCGATCGCGCCCATTGTGCGCTACATGGCAGAAACACATTTTGGGCAGTGATGAAAATGACAGCTGTACTGCTCATGAGGAGGTGTGGTAAATGGCAATGTTGAAAACTGGAGTGCAAATATTGAAAATTATAAACGCATTTAGTGTGTGTAGGAACTGCTCAACACACGCCAGAAACAGTCATTTTAGAATTTTTTCACCAATTTTCAACATAGCCATTTTAAGACCTCTGCTCATGAACAGTGTCACTGTGATTTTCTTAATGTGTCCCATACATTGATTTCGCACACTGACTGCGCCATTGTGCGCTACATGGGCGGAAACACATTTTGGGTGAGATGTGAAAAATGACAGCTGCACAACTCATAAGAAGGTGTGATAAAATGGCAATGTTGAAAATCTGGAGTGAAAATATTGAAAATTCACGAACTTATGAGCCTGCGTAGGAACTGCGCAACGCACACTCATAAAACAGTCATTTTTTGGAATTTTTGGACCAAATTTTCAACATGGGGTTTTTGGGACTCCTTCTCATGAGTGGTGTCACTGTCATGGTGTTATTTGAGCCCAAAGGGTGATTTCGTGCAGTGACTGCACAGTGCCTGCAAAATCATCCTTCGGGCCTGAATAACGCCATGACAGTGACATCATTCATGAGAAGGTGTCCCAAAAACCTCATGTTGAAAATTTGGTGAAAAATTCCAAAATGACTGAGATATGCACAAGTTGAAACCCCCATCTAGCCATTATACAGCTTACCGCATTTCTCAGTTTGCGTGCCTTTGAAGAGTGCAGACGTGTTCCGGTCCACCGAAGATCGCCGCTACCGGAGTCCGGAGGGTATGGGGTGGAGGGGTGGGGAGGCTGGGTACAGTGGGTGGGTGCGGGTTGTGGAGGGGCTGGGAGACGCGCCCTGGGACAGTTTTTATTTTACAGGTTAAAAAAATGACGACATGGGATGTTTGCCACGCTGGGGTGGGCCCCAGCATGGCAGAAGATGGCTGGGGCACCAAGGCTATGCAGGGGGCACTGAGGAGCCGACGGGGATTGGGCACCCCTGTCGGCAACAAAACGGGAACGCTTGCCACGCTGGGGTGGGCCTCAGCGTGGCACCAAAGCTTTGGGGGCTGCGGACGCTGCGGGGGAGCACCTGACGGAGGGGGATAGCGTGGTGCCTAGTATGGCAGTGGTGTTTTCCTTGAAGCAGAGGAACACTGCTGTTTACATGAGCTCCTGCACCCATTGGTGCAGGATTGCCACGCCTGCTCAAGGGAGCAGTGCATTGATGGGAGAGGCACACCTCCAAAGTGTGCTACTCTCCCAAAACGTTCCTTGCACATGCGCGTAAGCGAACGTAAAAATGGTTTGTCCAAAATATATGAATACCCAGGATTTTTTTTTCTAATTTGAAGCTCCACACATTTATCAGTGTTGAACTTCATATCATTTTCTCCTGCCCAGGTTTCAATTTTAGCCAGGTCTCAAATCAGTTGAAAATGTTTGTGAATAGTGTCAACCTCCCCACCCAATTCAATTCATTTCATTTTTATTTTTATGGCACCTTTCAGATAACAAGGCACTTTACATAAAATTGGACAACTTGAGCATAAAATGACATATATTATAAATAGAATAAGCGTTTAAAGTAATCAGAATTATAAAACTAGTCCCCAAAAGCACGACTCCATAAAATAGTTTTGAGCGCTGTTTGAATCCCTCCATGGTCGGGCACCTCACGATTTGACGGGTAGAGAATTACAGTGGTAGGGGGCCATATGCATAAAATGCACAGGCCCCAGAAGATTTTGTTAAAACCCTTGGGGTCTCTAGCAACCCCCCGTCAATTGAGTGGAGAGATCACCCAGGGCAGTAAGGGACCAGGAGTTCTTTCAGGTAGTCTGGGCCAAGTCCATGTAGGGCTTTATAAGTCAGAAGTCTGACTTTGAAGGTGATTCACCACTGAATTGGCAGCCAGTGCAGTTCACGCAGCACTGGCAAAATATGACAGGACCAAGAGGTTCCCGTCAATAGCCGGGCTGCTGCATTCTGCACCAGCTGCAGGTGGCGAATATCCACCCCAGGGAACCCTAGGTAAAGAGCATTGCAATAGTCCAGGAGAGAGGACACAAAGGCATGGACCAGCGTAGGAAGATCACCAGACAGAACTAGGTGCTTAACTCTGGAGATATTCCTCAGATGATAAAAGGAAGATTTGGCAACGGCCAACACCTGCGAATGCAATGTCAAGCGCTCATCAAAAATTACCCCCAGGTTTCGCACCCATTCAGAGGACGGGAGTGAGAGACCCCAGAGAAAAAGTCCTGAGGGTAACCCACCCCTGGCCCCTCCATCTGGTGACCCGGATCTACCACCAACACCTCAGTCTTTACCGAGTTTAACTTCAGCCAGCTCGAATCCATCCACTCTTTGATCTCTGCAAGGCAGTTATTAAATACCAAGAGGGCTCTATTCTGGTCAGGGGCCAAAGAAAGGTAGAGCTGGGTATCATCGGCATAACAATGAAACCTCAGCCTATACCTCCTTACAATGTCTCTGAGGGGTAGCATGTACACTGCGAATAACATGGGGGACAACACCGAACCCTGAAGAACCCCGCATGAGAAAGGGATTGGGTCAGAGGACTAAATCCCTGACACCACCCTTTGAGTTCTTCAGGTGAGGAAAGATGAAAACCACCTGAGGACCATACCTGATAGGCCACATATGAACCTTAAATGATCGAGCAGGACCCCATGGTCCACAGTGTCAAATGCTGAAAAGAGATCCAAAAGGACCAAGATGGAATGACTCTTCTGATCTCTAGCCATCAGGAGAACATTGAGCACCCGAACCAGTGCCATCTCAGTACTATGCCTCTTTCGAAAACTGGACTGGAGAGGCTCGTAAACATCATGGATGGTCAAATGGTCCTCCAGTTGTATGGCAACTACTTTCTTGATCAACTTCCCCATAAAGGGAAGGTTCAAGATTTGGTCTGTAGTTTGCATGGCAGTGTGGGTCCAAGGAAGCTTTCTTCAGGAGGGGTGTCACCACCGCCTCCTTCAGGGAGCTAGGAAACTCACCTGTTTCCAGGGAGCACCAGACTATCCGTGCTAGGATCGGGACAAGAATGTCACTACAACCCAAAATCAGGGTAGTTGGACCCGGATCCAAACTACAGCATGTAGGGCATATACCCTGGACAATCCTCAAGATTTCCCCAAGCTCCAGTCAGATGAAGGAACTCCAGGAAAACCAAGGCGCTGTGTCCAAATGCCAGTCTAGAGCAACACCAGAGTGTGCTGGTAGGAGTTCTGCCCTGATGTCACCCACCTTAGACACAAAGAACCAAGCAAGCTAATCACACTCAACTTGCGAAAATGCTCTCCAAACCTGTAGACAGGCTGGGTTGCACAGTCTGTCCATGGTTCAAAAGAGCTGAGCTGGTCGGTTCCGAGCAGCCTCAATCTCCCCGGACAGGAACTCTACTGTCTTACGGGTGATTGAGGATTGATAGACTTGATAATGGTCCACCAATCTAAGGTGGTCAGCATCAAGGGCAGATTTCCACCAACAACGCTCTAACCTTTGTCCTAGTCACCACATCTCCCTCAAAGATCCATCAAACCAAGTGGACCGAGGGCAAAGGGAGAGAGGACAAATGCAGACAGGAGCAATGACATTCAGACCTTAAGTTATGGCCTGATTATAGGCCACAACTAGGGCTTCTGGGTCATTAGTTGCCAGTGGAAGAACAGATAAATCAAGCAACGCCACCAGGCCTTCAGAGCTTATGTCTCGTAAAGGGTGGTACCTGATCATCTCCACAGGGGCAGGCCTACAAAGAGGGGCACAAAAACTGAAATGCACAGTGTAGTGGTCGAACCATCTTACTAGTTCCACCCCCAATTCCGAGGCGTCGACCCCCAGGAGGAAAACCAAGTCAAGAGAATGACCATGTTTGTGGGTAGCAGCGGAAACAATCTGTGTATGGCCCAGAGATGACATTAACTGGAGGAAGTGCTGACCAAATTGCGAGAGTTTGTCATGGACCCAGGCATTGAAGTCACCCAAGACCATCAGTCTGGGCGACTCAAATTCCATGTCGATCACAAAATCCACCACCTCCTGAAGGAATCACTTCTCATCTCCGGGTGGACGGTAGCTGAGGACAAGCCTACAACCTACACCTGCTACCACAGTACATTCAAATGACTGGGTCTCCTCAACTGGTACACTCATGAGGCCAAGTTTGGTCTTGAAACAGACCGCAACCCCCCCTCTATGATCCAGTCTCAGGTGGTGAATAACCGAGTCACCAGCCAGAATTACAGCCTCCAATATGGGGCCAGAATTTTCATCGAGCCAGGTCTCGGTGATGCATGCCAGGTCCACTGAACCAACAATATCTGCAATAATTGCAGTCTTGTTTTTAATGGACCTGGCATTGCATAACACCGTATGAGCTGGATGGATTTCCATGGCAGTCCATGCCACCAGCCCACCAAAATTGGTGGTGCCCTTGGGTATGGAAACCAGACATGGAGAACCATGCTCCAGATTCCATGTTGCCCCAGGGCGTCTCCTGGATCTCACAACCCCCAATACGGTGGGTTTGGTATCATCGGGAAACTTACTGATACAGTTTTTGATAGCATTATCCATATCTTGAATATAGATACCAAACAGGATGGGGCCAAGCACAGAATCTAGTGGTACACCACTACCCACTGTCCCTTCTTCAGATGTAGTACTGTTGATACGTACTTTTTTTTTTTTTGAAATTCAACATCTTTATTGTTTTCATCATAACACATAACTAATAAATGGCTTCAAGGCTAATCATACAGAGATAATAGCCAAAATTGACAAGGGATAACAAAACACCAGACTGCCTCTGGATCAAGTAAAACCAAAATAACAATGCCAATACACCTATAAAACCCCTCCCTCCCCCCTTGTCTCACCCCCACCCACCCACCCACCTCCCCTGAGTGTGCCTAATATACATAACAAAACAAAGAGAATCAAGAATTAAAAACCAGCATTTAACAAATGCCAAAAGTAAATAAACCAACTGAAATAAGCAGAGACATGCGTTATCAATATCTCAATTCAGGTATAAGGCATATAATTTACCCCATTTGCGATTAAATGCATCCATACAATTCCAGGAACTGGCTATCAGCCTCTCGGTATTGAAACAAAGTGACATTTCTTTCAGCCATTCCGCATATGCTATAACCAATTGGTCCACCCAATGCTTAAGAACCAATCTTTTGACTACAATGGAAATTAAGGCCATATGAAATCTACATTCCTTAATCTTAATGGTCAAAAACATCCCCAGAATGCATATCTCTATAGTAAATAAGTCCCCCAATTCCAGTAGAGGATCTAGGTTGGATTGAATTGTATTCCAAAGTGATGCCACCTTGTTACAATGCCAAAATATATGAGTCAGATTCCCTTCAGATGTACCACATCTGGTACAGATTGCCACAGGAAGCCTACCCAGTTTGGCTAGTTTGACAGGTGTATAGTACATATTATTTAGGATATGATACTGAATATGTCTATGCCTGTCTTGGGTAAGGTATCTATGCAAATCCTTCCAGATCTGACTCCACATAGGAATAACATCAGACAGGAGGGAAGTCCAAATTTTAGAACCCGGGAGGGCATTTGGGAATTTAATTCCCAAGAGGAAAGAGTAAATCACTGATATTCCATGGGGCTTATTGGCGTATGCCTGTACCTGTTCCAAGAAGGGCCTAACCTGAGATTGTTTAAATGTAATTCCAAAATTGGACACCATAAGGTGTCTTAGCTGAAAAACTTCAAAAATATATTTCTGAGGAATATTAAATTTAGCCATTATATCAGGGGATGAAAGGAGGGTGGTCTGACAGAACAGATCTTCCACTAAGAAGCCCTGTAGCTGAGGAAGCCAATCAGGCGAAAGCAGTGATCCCCCTATTTTAATATTCGGGTTCCAAGTAAGGGGTTGAGCCGTGTCACTTTTAGCTGAAATGTTAAAAAAATTCCAACATTGGGCTAACACTTTAATAGAGACTCCCACCACCGAGTTTTGTATGGAATTTGGCAACGCAGAACTAGTGGAGAAGAATAGACTGGAGGAATTGAGATCATGTAAACCAAGCTTTCTCTCTAATTGTAGCCAGATTGGAAGGTGCCCGTCGGCTGTATCTGAGCACCGTCTCCCCATTTTAGACAGGTGACTCGACCAGTAATAGAAAATAAAGTTGGAGAGATGAAGTCCACCTAGTTCCTTAGGGAAGCTGAGTTTTATGAAAGAACGTCTGGGATGTTTGCCCTGCCAAATAAATTTGGAGAGGGCAGAATGAAATTGTTGGAAATAGGACATTGGGAGCCAGAAATTCATTAAGTTTAGAGGGTAAAAAAGACAAGGGAGCACGTTCATTTTAACAATGCTGATACGACCCCATATCGAAAGAGGGAGGTTTACCCATCTTTGAAAATCTTGCTGAATGTTCATTATTAAGTCGTCTAGATTAAGTTTCCTGAAGGTCTCTGGGTCATTAGTGAGGTGTATACCCAAATATTTAATAGAACAAGGGGACCATTTTATGCCTAGATGAGTGAAGTTAACCTGGTGAGTAAGGGCATTTAAAGGAAAAATCACAGTTTTCGATAAGTTTAATTTATAGTTGGCTACGAGTCCGAACTGTCTGATGATTTGTAAAGCATGTGACAACGATACATCAGGATAGGCCAAATGAAGGAGAATATCATCAGCATACACTGAAAGGGTTAAAGCCTGTTGATACACTGAACAGCCCATAACCTGAGGGGAGCGCTTAATGCTAAGTAAAAGGGGTTCCAGATATAAATTAAATAAAAAAGGAGATAAGGGACAACCTTGCCTGGTGCCAGTAAATGAAGAGAACCGTGAAGAGAATACACCATTACAGTAAATGTTTGCGGTGGGGGCTCGGTAAACCGCCTGTATCCATCGAATGAAAACTGTTGGGAAACCCATTTTCTTAAGAGTTGCCCAGAGAAACTCCCAGTTTACTCTGTCAAAGGCTTTTTCTGCGTCTAATGAGATTAGAGCCATGGGAATCTGGGAGCTCTGGGCAACCTGAAAAATATGTGAAAGGGTTCGCAGATGATCAGTTGAGGATCGGCCCTGCACAAACCCCACCTGCTCAGGACTCAACAAATGGGACCAAACCTTTTTGATTCTAAGAGATAAGATTTTTGTTAGGATTTTGATATCATAATTTAAAAGCAAAATTGGGCGATAGCTGGCTGGCTCATTATGTGGTTTGTCAGGCTTCAGGATAAGAACTATCGTAGCTTCCAGTAAAGTGGGATCTAGGGTATCCAAAGTGAATATGTATTCAAATAGGTTTAAGAGAAGGGGGGCTAATTCTTTACAAAAGGTTTTGTAGAAGTTGGAGGGAAAGCCGTCAGGTCCTGGCGATTTATCTAATGCAAGCCCCTTGATTGCCTCCTCTATCTCTCCCTAGGTAATTGGGGATGACAGAGTCAGACAGTGACGTGCCTGGAGAGACGGGAGATTAAGGCTGTCCAGATATTGTTCAATACATGAGGACGAGGCCTGTGAGGGATTTTTACTGTATAAGTCTTTATAGAAGTTCTCGAAAACCTGAGAAATATCATGTGGGGAAGTCTTAATAGAGCCATCTGAAGCTAGTATAGAGAGGACTAGCCTCGAGCTCTCTAATTCCCGTAGACAGAGGGCTAGCATTCTACCGGGCTTCTCACCTTGGTCAAAATAGCGGGCATTAGTTTTTAGGATGCCGTATTCCGCCTTTTCTTTTAATAAATCTGCGTATTCGTTTCTAAGCTTCAGTAGGGTTTCCAAGAGACCTGAAGGGGAGGATATGGATAGGGTATTATCGGCCACCTTGATTTGATTTGACAGAGAGATCATTCTTGCCTCCCTTTGTTTTTTCCATTTGGAAGCCAACTTAATGAATTCCCCCCTAACGTAGCATTTAAAGGAACACTATATTTGATCCTCCCTTCTAATGGAGAGTTATTAATGTCCATATAGGAAGAGATTGAATCCCTAATGTGAGAGATTATGCGCTATGAGCTCCTCTTTTAGGAGTTGTGTGTTTAATTTCCAGGTAGTGTCTTTCTGGATGCTCGGGTCAGGGGAGATCACTAGCCATGCCATTGAATGGTCTGATATAACAATTGGTTCAATTCCTGTCTGGTGAAGGCCAGCTAAGAGCGAGGTACTGGTTAGAATGTAGTCTAACCTAGACCATGACTGGTGAACCTGGGAATAGAAAGAGAAAAGCTGACCAGAGGGATTAAATAGGTGCCATGGATCGCACAGACCCAATAACCCCATAAAGTCCCTCAGGGCTAGCTGCGGTGGGGGGGGGGATAGGGGCTTTAATGGCCTGTAAGTTCTATCTAGATCTTGTGTTGGGGGATATTCCAATCCCCCCCCAATAATTAACCTGGAGGGCAGAAATCTGCTCAGCTTGTCAGCCAAGCACTAAGGAACTCCGCATTGCCACCAACTGGGCCATAAACTGCATCCAATACCACCATGGTGTTGTTAAGCGTGCCCTTAACTATGAAAAATCTGCCCTCCGGGTCTGATAGACTTTCTTCTGCTACAAACGAAATATGCCTCTTGACCGGAATTGCCACCCCCCTACTCGTTGATGACCCACAGGCAGTGAAAATTTGGGAGAAACCCTGTCTGCATAACCCATTTGTTTCAGTAGCTAGAAGGTGGGTTTCCTGCATCAAAAGAATATCTATATTTAAAAGAGGACAATTTTTGAGAACCTGATATCTTTTAGTCATGTCTCTGACTCCTCTAACATTCCATGTGGCAATTTTAATTGGTACTAAAGTCATTACCGATCTTCTTGAGAGAAACAATAAACATGTGTCAGTAGTTGGAAAGAGAACCCCAAAAGGCACACTCCAGTCCCCTCCCCTACCCTCATCCCCATTTGAGCAAAGGTAATATTAAGGCAAGAAAACCCCTTCCGGTAAATCCCCTTATATGCCTGTAAAACTAATAATATGTATAGGGATAACCGCTCCCTTTTAGTCTCCGACATTGCAGTCATTGGGAAAGGCATCTGAATCATAAAACCCCCCTTCCCCATGACCCCCTCAAACTATATACAAAAGGTCCCCATTTAAAGGTAGTTTTGGAAATGCTAATATCCAGTATAGAGGACCAAACCCAATAGACATCCTTCCCCTGGGAAGCTAAAGTTCCATTTAAGTGCCAGATCTGATCATTGGTGCCAGAACCTACCTCGAAGAGGTATACCCGAAGTATCTGAGATTTGCCATGTTCTCTAAGCTTCTCCAGGAAAACGCCTTTCACCCCCTTCTCTGGCGCGGTATGCAGTTCTCCCCAAGCTTGCTCCCTCCCGAAGCCCCCTCACCCACCAACCCCTTAGAAGAGACTGCAAATGTACGCCCTAAATAGGTTAACCGGACTCAACAAAATTATCTGAGAGGGCATAAATCCAGATCCAAGGAAAGTGAGAATCAATCTGTCTATACGTAATTCATCTGACCTACTTAAGATCGAGAGTGCTGCTCCAGATGAGACCAATTGAGCCCCAGGTAACTTTCTAAGACAGACCTCAGGGGGATAGAGGTCTCATAAATCCCCTTATCGCACAGCGTTATTACAATCTGTGGGAATGCTCTCACCTCAATGGGTGGGGAAGTGGTCTGGGGACCTAAAAATTGATGGGACAAAAACAACCGTCCCCATTAGTGGCGCAGGGAAACGCACACCAAACAAAGGTTCCTACCCCCCTTCCCTCAGAAACACACCAGCATTCCCACCACTGAATTAGGCCTACTAGGCCTCAAGACATCCCCCCGACCCCCCGCGACCAGCCTGAGAGAGGCAAAAGAGAGAAGGAAGAGAGAGAAGGGAAAGGAGAGAAGGGATCCATCAACAGGTACACAATTTACTCCCACAAGATTAAAAACTGAAAGCTTTTGGTAATAGAAGTAACAGTTCAGCCAGTCTTAAATAGGTTAGGTAGCTTGACTGCAAGATCCGTGGCTGCCTGCTCCAGGGATTCATAGGAAAGCCATGCTCCCTCTATTGCCACCTGCAATTTAGCTGGGTAGACCATCTTGAAATGAATTCCTGCAGCTATTAACTTGCTGTCCATGGGGTGGAATGCTGATCACTTTTGACGAGTTTCAAAGGGGAGATCCTGAGTTATCCTCAATTTGGCATTGCCCCATAGGATGGCTTGGAGCTCCTTCGATTTGACGTTTTGCTTCTCAAGGTAGCTTAGAAATCTCACTATTATTGGCCGTGGTGATGATCCAGGTGGAGGTTTTGGCCTGAGAGAATGATAAGCCTGCTCTATGTGGTACTGTGGGTTTAGTGGGGAAGGGCCGACGATCTTAGTGAGAAATTTCTGGAGAAAACCGATAGTATCAGCACCTTCCCCTGTTTCAGGTAGGCCTAATATCAGGACATTATTCCTTCTACTTCTCCCCTCCAAGTCTTCGGTTTTCAATTGCAGCTTATTAAGCTGTTGCCAGAGATGGACAATTTCAGGATCCGTTTTCTCCTTCCACCTTTCCAGGGAGGTGGTTCTCACTTCAGAGTTTCCCATTCTTAGCGACAGAGAACTTAGGTCTCCTCGAAGCAATTTCAATTCAGCCAAGATATCTTCGAGGGTTTCTTTAAAAGGCATCAATTCTTGAAGGAAACGATCCTCGGTTAGAGGAGTCGCCGAGGAACTGGAGGAGCTTGATTTAGAGGTACCCCCAGAGCTTTGGTGTTTGGATTTCTTAGCTGTTTTTTCTGGGGTAGCCAGTGGAGTGTGTCTAATTCTGGCCTGTTTCATTTCGGCCTCCATCTCGGTTTTAAGACTGAATACGTCGCAGAAAATGGACACAGTGGCAGTCGCTATTGCTCTGAATACTAGAACGATGTAGAACTAGGGTCTGGAGCTCGCTCTGTAATTTTAGTAGGGCAAAATAAGCTTTTAAAAGAGGTTGATAAGCAGGAGCTTCAGATTAGTGCTGCTTCTAGGCGCCCTGCATCACGTGACCCCCTACTTTTTGTTTTCTGACTAATAACCAATTAAAAATCCATGTAATGAATAGACTATTGACCTGTAAATTAATAAGCTTGTTAATCAATTTTTCATGAACCACTCTATCAAAAGCATTAGAAAAATCAAGTAGTATTACCTCTGAAGGACAACACTTATCCAGACTTTTACTGATGTTATCATAAAACATTATCAAATTAGTAGTACAAGACTGATCTTTGGTGAAACCATGTTGGTTTCTATCTGTTTTTTCTGTAGTTTCTAAACGTAATTCTAATTTGGTTTTAATAAGGTGCTCCATTAATTTGCAGCAATGGGATGTAAGGCTAATAGGCCTGTAATTATCCACCTTCCTCCAACTACCTGCTTTATGAACTGGCACCACCATGGCTCTTTTCCAGTCATCAGGGACATGGCCTTCCCTAAGTGAATAGTTAAAAAGTATAGAAAGCGGATAAGTCAACTCTTTACTTGCGTTTTTTAATATAATAGTATTAATACAGTCTGGTCCTGGGCTAGAAGTACTATCTAATTGTACTAGTAATTTTTTTATTTCTTCCTCCGAAAAAAGGATTTAATCAGAAATGGGCAATCTTGGTAATGATGATAACGATGAAGGGGAGAACACAGAACAGAAATAGTTATTACATTTGTTGGCAATGATACTATCCTCATGTATCTCTTATTTTCAATAATAGGTCCTACACTTCTTGATCTGTTGCGACAACTCGTATTCATATAAGTGTATAGCAACTTCCTATTTTTGGAGTGTGCTATCTTAAATTCTAATTGGGATTTAGCTAATCTGATTTTTTAAAGTGTTTTTTGTGCTAAAAGATATCTTATTTTATTCTCTTCAGTTGATATTCTTTTAAATTTTATATATGATCTATGTTTGTGTTTGATCAGTTTCTTAATTTTTGAGTTAGCCCATTCTGAGATCTTACCCTTCTTATTACATTTGTTCCTAGAAGGAACATGGTGATTTTCAATCTCTAATAAAATCTCCTTAAATCTATCCCAGGCATATTGTGTAGACCCTGAACCAAGAGCAAGATCCCAGTCTACGTCAGAGATGGTTTGACAAATTTTATTAAAGCCTGTTTTATGATAGTCTTTTATTAATATTTTTGATCCAGTTTCTTGTCTTCCCCTAACCAAGTGACATGTGATGGATTGGTGATCACTATTACCTAGGGAGGCCCTAATGTTGATATTTGCCACTTCATTATCCATATTAGTCAATATTAAATCCAGCATGTTCCCACTTCTAGTAGGAAAATCAATTAATTGATCTACCCCACTATTTATGCAAAGTTCAATGAAGTCTCTTTCTATTGGATCAGAACCAGAAATATCCTCCCAGTCAATTCCTGGGTGATTATAGTCTCCCATAATAATTACGTCTCCCAACGAACACATTTTAGAGAGTTCATCATTTAAAGCTTTATTATACTCATTAGAGGCTGTAGGCCATCTATAACAATTACTAGTTATAACAGATTTTCTTCCTAAAAAAGTTGTTTTAACTCAAACTGATTCTAGATTAACACTAGAGTCTAAAGGGGGGGTCAATACTAAAGGATGGTATAGACTCATGCAAGTATATACAAACTTCTCCTCCTCTTTTTCCTTCCCTATCACACTTACATAATTTATAGCTATTTATATTCATTAAACCTTCTGAATCCTGGTCCCACCATGTTTCCATAACTGCAGCTATATGTATATCATATTGAATCATTCGAGCCTCTAATTCTAGTTTTTTATTCAAATTTAAACTTCTTACATTAGTACTAAATATATTGCAGCCAGCATACTTAGGTGAGCACCTACCTTGTGATCCCTCCCCCCCTTCATAAATTTCAATTATCTGATATTACTTTTGCTATTTTTCTGCCCAACAAGTTGCTCCCCCTTTTGTTGAGATGCAGTCTGTCCCAGGCAAATAGATGTTGCCTATCATCAAAGTCCTCCCAATGGGTAATGCAATTGAAGCCTTTAATAAGACTCCATTGTCTAAGCCAGTTATTGATTGCCTTGACTTTAATAATCATTGCATTTGTTACCGTGGGACAGGTAATATTTCAGAAAAGGAAATGTCACAGTCTCTAGATAGCAGAATTTCACTGAGTATGGTATAATCTTTTTTGATATCTTCTATACTACTTTTATTAACATTGTTAGTTCCAACATGTAATATAACTATTGGTTTAACCCCTCCAGTTTTCAAGATATCATTGGTCATCATTGTAACGTCTGATGTAGTAGCTCCTCTAAAGCTACTACATGTTCTGTTTTGCTTATCCGGATTACAAATGTGCCTATCAATGTGTTTGATCATTGAATCACCGAGGACAAATACCTGGTGTGACATTTCCTCTTCTAATGGGTTACCATGGGGGTTAGCAACTGAGATCATGATCTGGCTTGTATCAGAGCTGTTTGGGTTATTATCTTTATTCCCAGTGGTAATAAGGGTTAATGTGACTGGTAAGCACTTTGTATGTGTCACACTGTTTATTTTATTCTCACATGTTACATTATCCTTGCTTGCTGAGTACTGAGGAACAATTGGAATAACTTCCTCAGATTGATTTGCATCATCTCCCATCAATACTACCATCCAGTGTACTGAGTAAGGAAAATTGGCAGGTAAGTGGTAATGGGAAATCCATGGCCCTTTTACCTTTTTTAAATGTATTGCCATTTACCATTGCCCATTCACTACTATCGTCATCTGACCCATCTAATTCTTTCTCCTTCCTTTTTGTGCCCCTATTTCTAATTGTACTCTGAGCAATGGAGTCAACATTTGAGGGCTGAGGTCTACTGTGGTTTCTCTCCCTCATAGTCTCTTTGTTAACTACCTTCTTGTGAATAACTGGTACAGGATGAACAATGTTATGTGCCATCTGCTGCATTTCTTTTTGGTTTTTAATGATTTCATTTATTTTGAAACATTGCTCAACCAGCTCTTGCTGCAAGGTAGCTATATAAAGACAATTTGTACATATGGGGCATGGTCCCTGATTTTCTTCCTCCAATAGTGTAAACATACTACATTTCTGGCATTTTAAGGCCCAATTGCCATCTAATGTTTTTATTTTAATTGTCATTTTACACAGCTTCCTTAACTCTACACTATAAGTGATTCAGGGTTTGATACTACTTAGAAGTGACACTCTAGCAAGTTGATATTATGATAAAGCAAACTGAATAACTAGTACCTTGTTATTCAGTTCTGTAGCTCCTAAATCCCTGCAATCACTGCATCTTTGTGCATGCTCACACGCACGCAGTCACTACAAGCCTACTGGGCACCTACTGGGAACTGAACCCAGGACCCTGGAATACTGTCCTGGTGCTCTAATTGCTCAGCAATTAGCAGTTGTTAATACTGCACCAAAAACATTGTCATTCTGATACAATCTACTATACTACAGAAAACAGTAAATAAAATTAAATGTTTTTACACACAAAGTGCACATTGGGACCAGCCCCACACGAGTGTGGGGCCGTTTGTGCTGTCTGTTCCCCTTTAATGCAAGCTTGTGCCAAAATTGCAGAACAATCCATCTCTTCTTTTCAAACTCACAAAAACACCCTATCCCTATCCCTATCATCTAAAAATATAAAGGCAATTAATTACTCCACACATACCAGAACTCCCGCTACCCCCATTTCTGTCACCAAACAGTCATGTCAATCAGTGTAGTGTTATGCTGTTAGGGAAGGCCAGAACACAAACAGAAGAATGTATAGCAAATTCAGTGGTAAAAGAGACTAAACCTTTTACAGGTACATCAGTGAACATAGGGGAACGGGGTGGGGGGTGACTGAAATGGGAAAATGGGAGCAGTGTAGAGGATGACTGTCAGAAAACAGATATATGGAATGAATATTTCTGCTCAGTTTTTACAGTGGAGGGGCCAGGGAGTGGGCCATCAACATGTGATAGGTGCATGATGGGCACAGAAATGGACACTGGCCCTTTTTCATAGGAAGAGGTTATCAGGGAACTGGCAAAATTGAGAGTTATTAAGGCAATGGGATGAGAGAGGATCCCCCCCAGAGACATTAAAGAGCTAGTGTATTGCTTGCAATTAATAGTAATTTTTTTGATGCAGTCAGCTATCACTTCCAGTATCTGAAGTATTTTTTTTTATTTTCTGTTTGCTAATTAGAAGATTTTCCACCTGGCAGTAGGTGATGTGTGGAGCAGCACTCTGTCTGGAGGGAAACAAAAGTTAATTCTGTTCCTCCCACTAAGTCATCAAAAATGAGACCAAACACCTTGAGGCGCCACAATCCTTGCAGCCTGAGCAGTGACTTTCACAAACTACCAATCAAAATGAAGGAAATTGTGACATCATTAGTAACCGAGGAAAGCCAGTCCCTGCTGCTTCATGTGAAAGTGAAACTGGGCAGTGAGGAATGGTTCTCATTGGTTACTAGTGATGTCATAGACAGTGTGATTTCAGTGTTGATGTAGTGGGAGGAACAGAACTGACTTTTTTTTTCCTCCAGGCAGAGGGCTGCTCCACATATCACCCCAGTACTGCCAGGTGGAAAATCTTCTAATTAGCAAACAGAAAAGAATAAATACTTGAGATATAAGAAGTGATAACTTACTACATCCAAAAGTTACAATTAATTGCAGACAGTTTCCAAGCAGTACACTAGCTCTTTAAACCGAGGTCCCATTTGTCTGTTCTGGTGGTAGTTCAGGTGGATCTTAAAAATCCCATGGCGCTTCTCGAAAAGAGATGTGGAATTTTATTGAAAACAAAATACATTAAATCATGATACAAGCGACAGTAAATACACATCAGTGACGAATACAGAAATTATTCATACTAGTTCCTTACAATCTCAAATATGGCTCTAAAATTTTTCCATAGCCAGTGAACAGTGACATTAGTTTGTACATATCTATCTACATATTTATACTGCTATACACTCAGTTTTCAAATAAAGTTCCCAAGTTCTTCCACAAATGTCCCACTTTCTCAGGAGGGGATCTCCAGGAATCATTTTCTTTCATTTTCCAAACAGCGCATTCAATCTGGGTAATAACCCCTACCGATGGGGTCTGAATTTGTCGTAATACATACTGGAATCTACTCTGCCATGAATAATACTTTATCAGACCAAAAATCACATGTGGTGTACTATTATGAAAGTACCTCCATATGCCAGAATAATCCCCCAGGATCAGTATTATAAGTTATCCTAGTCAAAAAAGGCCAATGCCATCTAACTGCAAGATCCGTCCAGAACTTCACACTATCTGGGCATTGAAAATAAAAATGATGAATAGTTTCCTCTGTGTTAATAAAAGAAACTTTGGGACATAATCTCTCCTGAATAGACTTGTGCTTAAGATTTCCTTTCACCCGAAGTTTTCCATGACAGCACAACCAGGAAATATTCCAAACATGCTGTGGGACCATATTATCAGTTAAGCTGGCCAACGCTTGGGGCATCTTAATAGGCACGCATTCCAGGAAAACTAATACTTTCTGTATCTGAAACACCACATGATTATAGAATTGCTTTCCGCCTACCAATATAACTGTCATCTTTTCTATCCTCCATTGATGAATCTTACATAGGGAGGCAGTAGCATATTTAGGGATTTTATATTGGGCTAACAGCTTCAAGGGTTCTTGTACCTATTTCACCAGATACTTCTCTAATGAATGTGTAATTCACAGCTGCCAAGTACACAGCTGCAGACCCCAACAACCTTTCAATGTATGATGGGTAAAAATGAGTGAAAAAATATCACGGGGTTCACCATGTTCAGAATGCCCCCTTTTAAGGGTAAATATGTAAAGTCCCTTTTAACTGGGTTGGGGCAGCTGCCCCAAAACATCTGGAAAAAATTGCATAAGAGTCTAGTTTTCACCTGCACAGGAGGTGCATATACATAACTGAGGTATATGAAAATTGGCAATAAAAATGTTTTAATTATTAATACTCTTTTTTTTCTATCCTAACTTCCAACTTTTCCACAGATTTAACTTTGGGCTCACAAATATGTAATTCTTTCTCCCAGTTAAAAACTGCAGAATCTTCCTTAGTAAACCAAATACCTAATGTTCTATGGTGAGAGTCATCTATTTTAACCCCTGCAATGTGAGTGCAAGTGTCCCTGACGTCCCCTATAGGTATAGCCACACTCTTCTCTTTATTAATCTCAGCTCCAGAGATACTAGAAAAATCCTGAATGATCTGAACGGCCTTCTTCCTAGAGATGCAGCAAAACTAAATTCCACCAGTGAAGTAGACACAAAGTAGCCCACTCCGCATTATTTTCTGACTACGCAAAGTGCCCTTTGAAACCGCTGCTTTGCCACTTCACCTTGTAATAATGGTGATAATGACTTTGTGTTGCTCACTCCACCTTTAAGGGTGGAGTGAGATTTTACAGGCAGCCCACGCACATCACATGGCTTACACAGTCTAGGTCACATGCTTCAACTAGGCAGGAAGTGAATCATGCTTGAAAGAGAGTTTCACTGCAGCAGCAGCCCCTGGCTCCAACAACACCTGGGACCCCTGCCTATGCCTGGTCCTCCCCGCACCTCATTAGTGTGGGAGTTCTTTACTACACTGCCTGGGGACAGCAGTGTAGTGAAATGTAATCTATGTGGTGTGGAGGTGTGCCGTGGCCCCAAAAGAACTCACCTTGGCAGAGGTGGTCAGTGCAACCACCGCCGTGTACAGTGGCAGGCCAAGGTTGCAGAACGGGGCAGTAATGCACCTGCTGGCCATGGTGTGAAGCAGGAGAGGGCCATGGATCAAGTGACTGCTCCACCACCACAACCTGCAGCAGGTAATGGTGGCAACCCTGTTCGACTAACTGCCACACAGGCTGATTTGGGCCTGATGTGAAGTGAGTTGGAGGCTGTTAACCACCATCTTGACAACGTTGAGCAGCAGTTGGAGCGAACTGAGGGGCACCAGCTAAAAATTATGGGGATGCTTCAAACTGCTACTGTCCCATCAGAACACCACTGATCATTAGTTTTAGTTTGTCCTTGCACCCACCACCCTCTGTGTGGAAAAATTGTTCCTGATGTTGCCCCTGATCCGTCCCCCCCATCTTCAAATTTTGGGCCCTTCCTCATGCACATCTCTTTTTCTGGATGATGTTTCCCTCTTGTATATTGTTGATTCCCTTTCGGTACTTGAAATTTTCTATCATGCCCCCCCACCCCGGGTCATCATCATCGAACTGCTACATCACAACTTTTTTGAGGAGGGGAGGATTTAACACCAACAGGCACAGACACAGCCACCTGGACTTTCCTTTTCTCCTGTTCCCAACTAGAGATGCAGTGAAGTTTTAATCAGCCAGTGAAGCATGGACAAAGTAGCCCACTCCGCATCCATGTGGGATTACATGAAGTCCCTGCTGAAATTAGCTACTTCACCTTTTGTGGCTTTGCGCTACTTTGCATTGTAATTAGACAAGGCAAAGTCATTAAGAAACAAACAGCCCAGAGCCCACTGATCTGTTATCACATGGCTGACTGTTTCTGCAGGTCTACAGGTCACTGGCTTCAGGGAGGCAGTTCAATAGGTACTGGCAGGAAGTCAATGTTTTACTTATACAATAACGACTGAGTTGGTGGTCATTTCCTGGGGATTAACGCCCATGTGAGGGGTTGGGCTGCATGAAACGACCACCAGCAAATTATAAGGCTAATCCAGTTGCACTGAATTTAAATATTTAAAAAAATTGTTTATTAACTTTGGATGTGCGGGTTGTCTTTGTGGTGCGGTCGTACGACTTGTCAGTAGCTGTGATTTGGTTATGTATAGTGGCACTACATGCGTCCGCTGTGCTGACATTAATTAACGCGATCCCATGGATTTGCCGAGGTCCCCATTAATGTTACCTTATTTTCTGTTAGAGAAGCAAACAGAGCCACAAAGACAGCGATCAAGTGTAAAATAAAGTTTAAATGTCAGCTTAACAGTTAAAGGCAGCAGTGACCTTAAAAGAAGTTCTTGTATTTCTGTCTGGTTTCCAACTGCTGACAGGAACAGCAGTTGGAAACCCGATCGAAATACAAAAACTGTGCTTTTTATGTCACTGCTGCCTTTAACTGTTAAGCTGACAATTAAATTTTATTTTAAACTCGATCGCTATATTTGGCTCTATTTGCTTCTCTGTCGCCACATATGTGAAGAATTATCACTGGCGGCTCAATTACTTTTACCGCATAAGTGGGGAATCACGCTCTGCAGCTATTCCTGGCTCCGCGCTTCACTCTGCCTTCATGTGAAGTGGCTCCTCGCGCTACTGAAACATCTGGATTGGTCATTACCTGGCCATTAATGACTGATCCAGTAACCAATCAGAGCAGGAAGGAGCCTCATTAATATTCTATTAGCCTTATAATTTCACTTTCTCTAGTGGAAAGAGTTTGCAGTCCAGGCAGTTCTGCAGTGTGCAGTCTGACTGTTCTGTATGTTTCAGAGCTCACAAAAAAGCTATAGTTTTTTTTTGTGTGTTACATCTTTGTGTATTTAGTTGTTGTAGTCCTTCAGGAAAGTTTTATTTAATTAGAAATGCTTTTTTTTGTTGTTAAAAAAGTATTTTTTGTGCACTTAATTTTAGGTCCTGTACTTTATTTTACTAGTACTTGTTATAGTGGTTTTATTTTTTGGTTATTTACTTTCTTGATGGAGTGTGGACATGGTGGGCCAAGTGGTGGCCATCGTGAGCCATGAATGAGGGGTGGCCGCCCAGTTAGATTAAATTGGCAGGCTTTGGGGACCCCATCTGCAGCTACAGTAAGTCCGGCGGCTGTGGTTGTCATCCAGGAGCAGGTGGAGCAGCGGTCGCTGCAGAATCAGCAGGAGAAGCTGCAGCAAGAGCAGCAGAAACTGTAGCAGGTTGTCAGCCCTCAACCACTGGCAGCAAAGCAGCAGATGTGTCCTGGTGCCCCCACTGCCTGTACTGGGCCTTTCCCATGACTCCCCTGTGTGGGCCTTTTTTTCTTCCTTCCCTGGTGACTCCAGCATGGTGCATTGAAATCTTTGTAATGTGGTGGTCCACCAGGGGCCCAAAGGCAGTCACCTGGGCACGGGTGGTCAGCGCACCCATCTAGCTGTTCACCACCATGCCCAGTGGGAAGCAAAGCTGCAGGAGGTAGCAGTAATGTGGTATTGTCAAATTTAAATGTTATTTTTTTGGGGGGGGGCATTATTTTAAAAAAAGTAAAAAAAAAATCATTAATGTTTTGGTCATCTTTACAGATCTTCAGCATATCATCAGAAGTGAAAAAAAAATGTAACTGCTGTGATTCGTGAAGAACGTGATTTGTCTCGTGATGAGTGACTAGTGTGACATGACTAATGAACTGTATGCAAATGCCTACAGCTGTACTTCCCAGACCTGTACCACCCCAAACACCCTGACTTGAAAACACATATCAATGAGTACAATGGTCAAGCTGAGATACTACAAAACAGGGTTAAATGCAACTTACAACCCCAAAACTTTAAGTTTTGTAATTCCTGAAATGTGACTGTGAAGATGAAGCACACGATTTATATAGTGAGTGACTCGTGATGCTCGCCCTGACTTAAAAATGCACATTAATGAGTACAATGTTCAAGCCGAGATATGCACAGCACCAATACTTTGAAGGGAAGTCAAACAGACAACTATGGCTTAAGCTACAGATGGAGATTGGGCCCTAAAGAGATGCAAATGCACAGACAGATTAAGATTGCGCTGCGCACTCAAGAGGTGCAGATGCAAAGGCACAATAACACCTTAATCAGTGTTCACAAGTCACAAATCCAAATCTGGAAAAGAATACCTTTTGCCTGTTGGGTGGGAGGGTGCAGTGCATTGCAGTAACAGTCCACTACCAAGATACCACAAAGCAGTACAAAATAACACAGATGGATAGCAGGTTCACAGTGCTGCAATTACTGTGTGGCACAATAAAATGTGTCTGATTTGATGGCACGCGTCGCACACACACACACACACACACTATAGGTAATGCGCAGCAAATTGAAAACTTCAGTAATATAACCAAATCTTTTAAACAAACTGAAATTATGCACTACACCACAACAATCAGCAAAAAAATGTCAAAAAATTACTGAAAATATTACTGTGTGTACATGAACACAGTTACACAAGAAAAATATAACCAAAACAGAAAGACTGCCTTTCTCCCAGTTAATCTACCTCCACCACAGATACGCCCCTCCTCAAGCACACTTCAAATGTCTATCAGTACACAGACTGAATGTTCTAAGTTAACATTCAAAATCCACACACAAACAATAAACACGCGATGATATGAGCACAGGAGGGTTTCCTACAATCGATGTACTAAATTTTGAGCAAAACAAATGGATCAAAAAGGCTTTTTGAATGGTTTTTAGAGGGTTTGAATCTCAGAGCTCTGAGAGCAAACTGTTTCCAGCTACCACTACACACACACACTACACAGAACTGAGGCTGTGCAGAACAATCTAGAGCCCATATGACTTGCAATCCCATGAATCACTGCAAAATTTGCCTTGGAGCTCACCAACAAGGCAAAGTGATGTGAAGTACATTGATTTCAATGTACTTCGCATTAAAATTGGTGTAGAAGTGGTTGTTGAAAGGTAGAGTAACACAAAGTCATTGTTTCAAATGGACTTCATGATCCTAATTACAAGGCGGAGTACTCTACTTTGCATTGCGGATTACTTTGAGGATTCCACCTTAATACGTGGATTGCTTCGTGTAGCGGATTTTGGCCACCTCGCACACCACTACTTCTTCCCTGATTTCTCCTTTTGAATGAGTACGCAAATATCATCTGCATAAACTGTAATCTTTTCAGAAGGGAGATTAGTCCCCGGCACTAACACTATAATCTGTGAATCACACTTAATTTGCCTAATTATAGGGTCCAAAGCAAAAGCATATAACAGTGGACTTAATGGACAACCCTGACGCACCCCTTTTTTTAGGGATATAGTGTCCCCAAACAGTCCATTCAGTAAGGGTATACAACATGCCCCCGTATATAAGAGTTTTAACCAACTTATCATTTTTCTAGGGATCCCATACAGTTCTAGCACCAGAAATAAGTAATTATGTTCTACCTTATTGAAGGTTTTAGCCTGACCTAATGCTAGCACAAAATCAGTACTGTCCGAATTCTTACCATACTAGAATAATTCTCTCAAAAGGTATAAATTATGTGGGATATTCCTATTAGGTATTGCGCATGTTTGTGCTGAATCAATATGTCCATCAGACACTTATTGTAGCCATTTACAAAGAATTTTAGCCAGAATTTTATAATTACTGTTTAATAAACTAATCGGCCTCCAATTTCTAATGTCTTGTTTATCCTCCTTCTTGTAAAGAAAACTAGTGATTGCATTTTCTAGTTCAGAATTAATATCTCCAGTGTCTAATAGATAATTAAACACCGGTTCCAGTATACTACTGAGTTCCTGACTAAATTTCTTACAAAACTCATTCGTCAATCCATCTATCCCTGGGGAAGTCCCAAGTTTGAGCTTTTGAATTGTATCATATATCTCTTCCTGAGAGATCGTGGCTTCCAGTCCTACTTATCTTGCTCTGTCTAATTGGGGTAATGGAGCTAAAATACTGTTAAAAAAATCCCAACCCCTCATTTTTAGCTGGAGTGGAAAATTCTTTAGTTAGTGAATCTTGAACTACCATTAACATCCTTAAGTCCGACTGGGCTATTGTACCATCCTGTTTATATAGTCCAGTCATTATTGTCTTCTCTAATCTTTGTTTGCAGGCCATGTATGGATCTGCCACCAGACTTTTTTGAGTCCCAAACCACATTTCTGCATCTAGGGACTTAGCCCTGTCATATTGATGTGCAAACATTAGTTTTTTTATTTCCATAATTTGAGACTGTGCTTTTAGTTGTTCCTTTGGAGGAAGATACATTAGTTTGTATAATTGATTACTATATCCTAAATATTTAATATATTCTGAATTAGATTGCTCTTTCCCAAAAGAGAAAAAGAAATGCCTTAACTCTTCTTTTGTGCCAGCCCACCAATGTCATAAATCTTCATACATACACTGGATAGATAGTCTAGCCCATAACAATTGTTTTAATTGAACCTGTATTTCTTGCACCTCTAGAACTGAGGAGTTCAATTTCCAACTAGACGGTTGAGACAATATCTGTGGGGATGTATCTGCTAAGCTAAATACCCTCATTAATATATGGTGATCCAAAAACTCTGTTGGTCTGATAGAGATTTTAATTGGGATGCAAAATTTGGAGGAAAACAGATAATCTATTCTAGTAGCATATACGCCCCTATGGTATGTAGTCCCTGCATCCTTTCTTAAATGTCTAAAGGCATCTGTTAAGTTTGCACCCGTAACCATCATTTTTAACGCTAGGGAATCATAGTACATTATTTTAACTACTTCCCCTGAAGACTTGCCATCTAAACTACAGTTAAAATCCCCACCCCAGATAACATGCTTTCTAGTGTACAAACAGGGTCTAATCGCCTCAAAAAGTTCGATCCTACCCACCTTCATCTGTGGAGTATACGTATTTATTAACCTAAAGAAAAAATCCCCGTAGGAACAATCCATATCAAAGCCCTTCCCAGTAAAATATCAATAACTCTAGTTACAGAAAAGGAAGTAGCCCGAAATCATAGAAACATAGAAACATAGAAACATAGAATTTGACGGCAGATAAGGACCGCTTGGCCCACCCAGTCTGCCCATTTCCCTACCTACTGGATAAGCTGCAGATCCTAGTTAACCAGCAGCCTACTTCTTTCTACCCCCAACCCCCAGAATTGCCTTATGACTATCCCATGCATGCTTGAATTCCACCACTGATTTTGACTCCACAACCTCCTCCGGAAGGCCATTCCATGCATCCACAACCCTCTCTGTGAAAAAATACTTCCTTAAATTACCTCTGAGCCGCCCCCCATTATCTTCAAATTGTGCCCTCTTGTTCTTGCACACCTCTTTTTTTGAAAGATGCTACCCTCTTGGACTTTGTTGATTCCCTTGAGGTACTTGAAAGTTTCTATCATGTCCCCCCTCTCCCTCCTTTCCTCGAGGGCTATACATATTAAGCTCCTTAAGTCTCTCTTCATATGTCCTCCGGTGCAGACCCTGCACCATTTTAGTTGCCCTCCTCTGGACAGCTTCCATCCTGTCTATGTCTTTGCGGAGATTGGGTCTCCAGAACTGCACGCTGTACTCCAGATGGGATCTCAACAACTGTCTGTACAGAGGGATAATAACTTCTGTTTTCTACTGGTGATGCCTCTCCCTATGCATCCCAGTATCCCCAATCCTCCTTGCTGCCTTCTCCATTGCTTGCCCACCTTTAGGTCATCTGATATGACTACCCCAGGTCCCTTTCCATTTTGTTGCTGTTAGTATCTCACCCCATTGTGTACTCTTCCCTGGGTTTTGTTTCCCAGGTGCATTACCTTGCACTTCTTAGCATTGAATCTAAGCTGCCATACATTTGACCATTCCTCTAACCTTGCCAAGTCCCTTCTCATCCTTTCCACCCCACCCTGTGCATCAACTCTGTTGCAGATCTTAGTGTCATCTGCAAGAGACATACTTTTCCTTCCAGTCCTTCTGCAATGTAAACATAAAGACATTGAAGAGGACTAGTCCTATCTGAACCCTGAGGTACCCGCTAGTAACCCTCCTTTCTTCTGAGTGGACTCCATTTACTATTACTCTCGTGTCCTATTCTCCAGCCAATTCTTTACCCAGGCTGTCATCTTGGGACCCACTCCCAGGCTGGCTAACTTATATATTAATCTTTGTGTGGGACTGTGTCAAATGCCTTGCTAAAGTCTAGGTAGGCCATGTCCACAGCCCCTCCTGATCTACTACTTTGGTCACCCAGTCAAAAATCTATCAGATTAGGTCTGGCATGACCTTCCGCTGTGAATCCATGCTGCCTAGGGTCTTGTGCCCCTCTGGCCTCTAGATACTCGACAATTCTTTCCTTTAGAAGTGATTCCATCATTTTCCCTATCACTGAGGTTAAACTAACAGGTCTATAGTTTCCTGCTTCTGCCTTGCTCCCACTTTTGTGAAGGGAATCACATCTGCCCTCCTCCAGTCCTCGGTACCACCCATCCTCCCATGATTTGTTAAAGAGGGTAGTCAGTGGTGTCACTAGTTCTACCCTTAGTTCTTTTAGAATTCTGGGATGAATCCCATCAGGCCCCATTGCTTTGTCACCTTCAGTTTTAAGAGTTCTTTCAGAACCCTTTCTTCTGTAAATGGGCTGGTATCAACTTCTGTATCCAGAGTGTTACTACTGTTTGTTTTATGTACCTCCCCTCTTCCTTTGTAAATACTATAAAAATATTTGTTTAGTATCTCTGCCTTTCACATTCTCCCTCTGCCCACCCTCCCTCCCTTTATTAAGCCTCGCTATCCCTCCCTTGGTCTTCCTTTGCTCCTGATGTACCTATAAAGGTTTTATTCCCTTCTTAACTGAGTTGGCTATCTTTTCCTCAGTTTGGGCCTTTGCTTTCTGACTGCCTTCCCAGCCTCCTTTTGCTTTAACTGATACAGTTCTCTGTCCTGCTCCTGCTGCGATTCCTTGTACTTCCTGAATGCTTTCTTTTTCTCTTGAACCTTCACTGCCACTTCCTTTGAGAACCATAGTGGTTTCTTACATCGTCTTGTTTTGTTTATTTGCTTCACACAAAGGCTCGTTACCTCTGTGATGGCAGTTTTTATTATTCCCCATTGTTCTTCCACCCCTCTTTCCCACCCATTTGCTAGTGCATTCCTTAGGCACTCACCCATTTTAGCAAGTCAGCCCTCCTAAAGTCCAGTACTTTTGTCTTTGTATGGCTTGACTCTATTGCTGTGTTTATTGTGAACCATACTGTTCGATGGTCGCTAGTTCCCAGATGGCTACCACTTCTACATCTTGATCCTCTCTCCATCTCCATTTGAGAGTATCAAGTCTAATATTGCTCCCTCAGTGGGCTACAGTACTAGTTGTCTAAGGCATGCCCCTGTAGGGTATCTAGAATAACTGCACTCTTGAAGTGGCAGCTGCAACTGCGCTCCAGTTAACATCTGGCATATTCAGATCACCCATCAGCAATATCTCCCTTTTTCTGCCATTCTAAGTATACTTTCTATCATTTCCTTGTCCATTTCCTCCCCTGAGAGAGTCTGTATCTAACCCTATGCCGATTGTGATGCCATTGCCTGTCTCCAAATTTACCCACAGTGCTTCTTCTCCTCCCTGTTTACCCTTTTGTTCTGTTGCTTTTATTCCTTCCCTTATGTAAAGAACTACTCCTCCTCCTCTTTTACCCTCCCTGTCCCTCCTGTAGATAGTATATCCTGGTATGTTTACGTCCCAGTCATGGTTTTGTGTGTACCATGTTTCTGTGACTGCCACGATATCCAGATGTTCCTCCTCCATCAAGGCCACTAATTCAGGAAGCTTGTTACCCTAGACTACGGGCATTGGTACTCATTGCTCTCCATTTTTTGATGGCTTTACCTTCTGTTGCAGCATCCCCCACTGACCGTTCTACCTTGGTCTTTTTCTCATTTAGTACCCTGTTTTGTAGGGAGGCTGGGATTTTCTGCTGCTTGTCAGTGCCTCCCCATTGACTAGTTTAAAGCTTGCCAATGAAGCATTTAAACCGATTGCTCAAAGACTTGTTCCCTTCCTGGACAGATGCAGACCATCCTGCCAGTATAGGCTGGTGTCCTCAGGTGGAACCCCAGTCCCCAATGAAGCCAAACCCCTGTGCTCCGCACCATTTTTTCAACCATTCATTAAACTGCATGGTGCCAATTACCCTCGCCTCCCCCATGCCTTTGACAGGCAGCACCTCTGAGAAGGATACTGTGTTTGCTACTTGTCTTAGGCCCCTCCCCAACTCTGCAATGTCCTCCTGCACTGCTCTAACCTCATGATGAGCCCCATTGAGTCCCAATCCCATCAGCTACATCCACCCCAAAGGTCCAATAAGAGGGACCCCACACCCAGCTTCTCCTTAACTGCTCTACTTCAAATAAAGAAGCAAGTCTGGTTTCTTGTAGAACTGCATCAAAATCTAGTTGTTTCAGAAAAGCCATAATAGATACCCTTTTTTTGTAACTCTTCATACTACAGATATTTAGGGAAACTAATCGCAGCGTGGCCATTTAACTAGCACATTCAGGGGGGTTTACTAACCTTTTCATGCTGTTTAGCCTGATTTTTCCTTTTTTTCCCCCTTTTCTTTCTGGCTGTCTCCTCCTCTTCTTCTATGTCGGAGACCTTGTCAAATCAGAAAGAAATATCAGATTCCTGTTCTGAGTCTCCACTATCATTTTGCAGGGGCAAGAAGGGATTCTGAGTGGGTACCACATAGTGGGTATATGTCTAGCTGCAGCCTTAGTAATTCTATAATTTTGAAAAAGGCCTTTTCCGTGGGGGGGGGATCTCACTGTTTTGTTCCACCTCCCTGCTTATTCCTGCACCCTGTCCTTGTAACTACATACCTTGCCCTTCCAACCCAACTCTACTCTCCATCTGTAGCAACTGTTCCTCTCTCACACCAGGAAAGGGAGCTTTGGCGGTAGTCTGAGGGCCATCAGTATTAGTTGCATTTTTATCTTCTCTGTGTACCTGCTCCTGTGGTCCTGGTGTGACTTCTCTTTCTGCTATGACTTGTGCTGAGTGAGTCAAAGGAGGTTCTGAGCCTTGCCTTCTATCCTGTGCATGTTGGACTAGGTTGTCCTGGTCCCACCCCTCACCCCTGTTATGTTTGGCCCATGAACACTGATGAAAAGTGTGTCCTTTCTCATCACACAAATTACACTGAAATATATTTTCACAGGTTGTACTATGGTGCCCATACCCACCACATAATGCACATTTTAGCTTATCACAGGTACTGCTTAAATGTGTTTTTGCACCACATTTATAACAAGCTTGGGTCTGCCCCCCTATAAAAGCATACCCCTCTATCTTTCTCTAGAAAAAAAACTGTTGGGCAAATGAACAATTTCTGAATTCACCTGGAAAAGTTTAACTCTAAATTTCCATCCCCTTGTCCACAGTCATTCATTGTCTATGATAGCTTCAGGGGGCCCAGTATATCACAACGATTCTGAAGCCAGTGGTAGATGTCATTAACATTTACCCCTTCATTCTAGAACAGTATGATTACTATTTTTACCACAGGTTTCATCAGAGGGGTAGCGTAAAAGGGGGCCCAAAGGGAGGTTTGTTTCAAGGTATTGTACTTACACCAACATTTTTCTATGGCTGTATTTGTTTTAAAACTGATATCAAATGTATCTTCCCCCGATACATGAATAAGAGTTAAATCTCTGATACTGTAAACTGCATGGATATTTTCAGCAGCTGTTTAGCCACATAATACCTGTATGGGTGCTTGGTAATACCCCCCCCCCATCCGGAGATTCACCGCATTTCTCCTAGGAGCCTGCTCAAGTTTATTCTTAAACAACTCTGCCATAGTTAAACTTCTAGGAGCCCCCTCCCTGTTATGTACCGACCTCCCCACCCCAACATCAGTATTCATCTCCTCTGAGACACCTATATTCTGTCTGGAATGTAGTGCAGCTATCCCTTGAGTTTTAGCAGATATGCTACTTGCAGACATGCTAGGTTGTTCATCAGTTATTTAGTGCACTTGTAAAAGTTGGGGCCCTTGTTATAGTTTGCTCAGGTACCTGCTGTGCAGCTCCAGAGCTCCAGGAAAGTCAAGCAGATGACTCTTTTATCGCAGGCTTGTTTCCCACTGAGTAATGTCACAACTGAGAGTCGTCCCATTGTGAATCTGGGATCCACTTCCCCATTCCATCCTGAACCCAGCCAGCATTCCATAATGCAGCCTCAGCCAACCATGAATCCTCCTGTGACTTGCTGCAATTGCGACTCTGCAGTCCAAACTGGCGCCAGATTTGTTGCATCACCAGCACCTCCTTTTGTTGCAGTGGAGGTCCACCATTCTCTCCCAGAAGCTGCACACCAGTTGCAGCTTTCTCTGTTACCTGTGTTTCCTTCTTCATTGCGGGTGAGATTCTCTGGTATCTGGAATGAAGATCTGTGCTGGACTATCGCTCCTTGCCACACCACGTTCCTCCTGACCAGGTTCCTCCTCAGAAACAGGTACACTGTTATTTACTTCAGGTTGCATTTCATTCTGATGCACAACATTCTCATTTTCTGCTACCACACTCCTTACTTCGTCCTCCTGAGCAGCTGGGGCTGGGTGTGAGGACACCACCACAGCCTCCACCTTCATCTCTTCTGACACAGAATCATCCATCTTGGTGGACAGAGGTTCCCCCTACTGGCACGAGTAGGGGAATTTTTATTTGAAAAATTAGGTAAATAATACACAGTGGAAATATTAACATCACATAATCCAATAATCATAATAAACAAAACAATCTGAAGGAAAAAACAAGGAGAGGAAAAGGTAAAGAAAAAAATGAAAAAAAAAACACAGAAATTACAAGCGAGGCTATACCTAGCAAAAAAAAAAAGAAAACAAAAGAGAAAATAAGAAAACAGAACTGATACAGAATAATACATAACATCAGTCAGTCCCATGAGACCTACTCACAGGCACCCAGTCATTTATGTTTAATCAAGCGGGAAAATCCCTTCCACCATCTCAATACTTGATCAGATGTACCTATGCTGACATCCTTAAGATGCACTTTTTCTAATACCTGAAGCACCAAGATGCGGAAAGTGTTATATGGCATCAGTTACTGAGACAACGTCCATTGGCAGTGAGCCTGCCATAAATAATATTTCAAACAACAAAAAAAAACAGCCAGTGTATCTCTATGATATAGGTTTTCTAAACCAGCTTACTGACCTAACACCAGAGAGTCATATGTCAGCGTTGTTAGCCAACTCACGTGCCAAGCTGTGGCCAAATAGGCCCACAAGTTGGTAGCATAGGAACAAGTAAATAAAAAATGTTCCATAGTTTCTTCCAAATTAATACAAAGGTATATGGGCAAGATCTTTCCTCCACGATCTTATGTTTGTGATTACCGCGAACATTAAATTATATAATTGTGTATTGGTGTTATGTGTACGATATTACATTTTGTCAATCCCCATTTATGGTTTAGTTGAACTTGCTATTCCAGCTGTATTGTGAGTACTAGGACCTGAGCCTCTATTACTGTGTTTTGTTTATCTGGGACTTTAAATGTGTCTGTAATGCTGTGTTAAAGCTTCTGGGGGAATATTGCCACGGTGTTGGTTTCAGTTTTGGTTTTGATAGACTATCCCCCCCCCCCCTCTGTTTTTCATTCCTTTGCCTGGGCGTTTGGTGTTGTGCTGTCTGGGACCAAGCAGAAGCCTCTCCTGTTTCCTTCAAGTAGTTGGGGTTATTGGGGGGGGCTTCTAAGCTACTCCTGGGCCGGCCTTATTTAGCTGGTCTCGGGGTATCTGAAGCTGTGGGTCTCAGTGGCCCAACTGGGCCTTATTAGGCAGTTTTGGGGGTGTGGTGGGGAAGGCAGCCTCCTGATGCCTCACAGCTAAATTGATCACCATCTGCAAAGAGCTATTTCTTTCCTTCCATGCATAAGGTTGCACTGCGCTTACATTTTGTTATACTTTGGATTATGTTTTTATTTATCATTGATTGCATTAGATGGACAGTGTGTGCAGTGAGAGGGCCTCATTGTCCTTATATGTTTGGACTTCTTTAATATTATACACATTGGCAGTGAGAGTGCCAGAAAACAACTGCAATTTCTTTTTTGGACTTCACTTTATTATATAAAGGACAGTGGGTGCAGTGAGAGGGCCTCTCTGTCCTCTTATATCTTACATTTCTTATATCTTATATTTTTTTATTTAATTTGTTTATGGTGTATTTGTGGTTGTGTAGTTAGTAGGTTGGTTTTTGTTTTGGGTGGGTTTTTTAGTATAATTGTAATTTGCTGGTATTTTATTTTAGAGATACTAGGATTTTCTTTATTTATTTGCTTGCAGTTAGTTTGTTTCCCGCTTTTGTTATGTGTTATTTTGCAAACCGAGTCGTGCATTATTCGTCCTCGATCTCCACTCTCCGCCCTTTTTGCCTCCCCTTCCATTTTCTATCTACCAGCTTTGTCAGGCACTTGGTATTGCCCGTGGGAGGAGGGTGGGCGTGGGAAGTCATGGGCGTAGTGGGCCGAATGAGCGGACTAGTCGCATTGGGTGGTTAAGCCCAGAAGACGCCCTGGGGCAAAATGGAGCCTGGAACGTGGTTCTCCATGCCTAGTCTCCATACCCAAGGGCTCCTCCTATTTGGATGGGCAAGTAGTCGGGACGGCTTCGGATCCCTGTCCAACTCGGGCGGTGCTGTGCAATGCCAGATCTGTTAAAAACAAATCAGCTATTATTTCTGATTTTGTTGAATCAGCAGATCTGGCTTGCATCACCGAGACCTGGCTGGATGGAAATGCCGGCCCTTTTTTAGAGGCATCTGTTCCAGCTGGGTACTCAGTGATCCACCACCCGAGATTGGTTGGGGGGGGAGTAGCGGTCTGTTTTAAGACCAGCTTGGGGCTCATGGGTGTACCAGTTGAGGAAGCTGAATCCTTTGAGTGTACCGTAGATGGCTGGTGTGGGTTGCAGGATAGCCTTCGTCTACTGTCCACCAGGAGACGAGAGTCGATTCCTGCAGGAAGTGGCAGACTTCGTCGCCAATATGGCGTTGGAGTTGCCCAGACTGATGGTTCTGGGTGACTTCAATGCCTGGGTCAACGACGAACTTTCTGCCTTTGGTCAGCACTTCCTCCAGTTGATGTCATCACTGGGCCTTACACAGATTGTTTCCTCGGCTATGCATAATCATGGTCACTCCTTGGATTTAGTTTTTCTCCTGGGGATTGAGGCCTCTGATTTGGTGGTGGAACCTGTCAGTTGGTCCGATCACTACACCGTGAGCTTCAATTTTTGTGCTCCCCTTCGTAGGTCTGCCCCTGTGGAGATGGTTCGATACCGCCCATTACGGGATGTGTGCCCTGAAGACCTGATGGCGGTGGAACCTCTCAGAGTTTCCGATTGCCAGCATGGGTCCAGACGCTACGGTTTGGCTTATAATCAGGCCATTTCCTTAGCCCTGGATGCAATTGCTCCTATCCGTGTTCGTCCCCTCTCTCTTCGCCCTCGGGCCCCATGGTTTGATGGGTCCTTGAGGGAGTTGCGACGTGTGGGTTGACGGTTAGAGCGTCGTTGGAGGAAATCTGCTCTGGATGCCGACCGCCTTAGTTTGGAGGAGCATTATTGGCTTTACCAATCAGAGATCTCCCATAAGAAGGCAGAATTCCTGTCCAGGGAGATCTCTGTCGCTCAGAATCGACCGGCTCAGCTCTTCAGAACTGTGGACAGGCTGTGCAACCCAGCCTGTCTCCAGCTCCATCGAACTTTTTCACAGAGGAGTGTGATGAGATCGCTGAATTCTTTGTGAATAAGGTTGCCGACATCAGATCCGAGATCCATCCAACACACTCTAAGGGGGAAGCTTTTGGTCGGCGTTTGGTCACAAATTCCTCTGTCTCCTGGTGTTCCTTTGACCTGCTGACTTTCAGTGATATTATGCGGATCATCCAAGGGATGCACCCTACGTGCTGTAGTTTAGATCTGGGCCCTACCTCCCTAATTTTGGGTTGTGTTGAGATCATTGGCCCGTTTCTGGTTCAAATAATCTGGTGCTCCCTAGAATTGGGTGAGTTTCCTAGCTCCCTAAAGGAAGCTGTGGTGACTCCCCTTTTGAAGAGGCTTCTTTGGACCCAGATGTTTTTCCAGCTAGACCGATCTCTAACCTTCCCTTTATTGGGAAGGTTATTGAGAAGGTAGTGGCAAACCAACTGGAGGACCATTTGACCATCCATAATATCTATGAACCTCTCCAGTCTGGTTTTTGTAAGAGGCATAGTACCGAGACTGCTCTGGTTCGGGTGCTCAATGATCTCCTGATGGCGAGAGATCAGAGGAACCGCTCTATCTTGGTCCTCCTTGATCTCTCAGCATTCGACACTGTAGACCATGAGGTTTTGCTCGAACATCTGGAGTCCATCTGTGGCCTGTCTTGCACAGTGCTCAGATGGTTTTCATCTTTTCTATCTGGGAGAACGCAGAGAGTTGTGTAGTGGATTTTTTCCTCTGACCCTTTCCCTCTGCATTGTGGTGTCCCCCAGGGTTCGCTGCTCTCCCCCATGTTGTTTGCAGTGTATATGCTGCCCCTCGGAGACATTGTATGAAGGTATGGGCTGAGGTTTCACTGCTATGCTGATGATACCCAGCTCTACCTTTCTTTTGCCCCCGACCAGCTTAGTGCTCTCTCGGTATTTAATAGCTGCCTCGCTGAAATCTAGGACTGGATGAATGTGAGCTGGTTAAAGTTGAGCCTTCGGTAAGACCTGAGGGTTTTGGTTGTGGATCCGGTTGTGGGACGGGTGGGTTGGGGTCTAGTCCAGCCCTCTGGCGTATTGCTGAGGGGATCTGATCCTTTCCTCTGAGAGGTTGCGTAACCTGGGAGTGGTACTTGACGACGGGTTGACTCTTGTCATCAGGTGTCAGCAGTCATCAAGTCTGCATTTTATCATCTTAGGAACATCGCCAGGATGAAACACCTTGTCCCGTCCAGCGACTTTACCGTGTTAGTCCATGCTTTCTGTGACGCCCTACCCTTGACTATTGCAACTCTTTACTTGGGGCTTCCTGGGGTTGATATTCACGTTGCAGCTAGTGCAAAACAGCTGCTGCAAGGTTAATGACAGCGGGTGACTAGAAGGACACATATCACCCCTGTGACTGTGATCTGCACTAGCTGCCTATACAGTGGCGGATCACCTTTAAAGTAGGTCTTTTGACCTTCAAAGCCCTGCACGGACTCGGCCCCGACTACTTGAAAGAGCTCCTGGTTCCTTACCACCCCATGCGACAGCTCCGTTCAGCCGACGAGGGGTTGCTAGAGGTTCTGAGGGTTAGATTGAAGTCCTCTGGGGCTAGGGCCTTTGGGTTCGTGGCCTCTGCCTCGCCGGCTTAGAGAATGCATGACCGTGGAAGCTTTTAAGCGGGACTTTAAGTCTTTTTTATGGAATAAGGTTTTTATTGACTGATGCTGTTCTAATTGTTGATTTTATATGTATACTTTGATTTTATGATCTATCTGTACAGCGCCTTGGTATTCAAAAGGCGCTAAATAAATAAAGTTATTATTATTATTATTATTATTATTATACAGTTTGTGTGCTGCAGATTTGAAATAGTCTGGGACATATAAATGAGGTGATAATTTAGGTGTGAGGGATGTCCAAACCTTAAAATATCTACTTAAATTATGTGCAACCCAGCGCTGATGTATATCATTCAAAGTGAGCAGACCCCCTTTCACTGTTTGGGAAAGGAAGCTAGTGTGTAAGAACACTACAGGGTCCAATATTCCCAAGCCACCCTTGTCCCTTGGAAGATAAGTAAAGCAACATTTAATGGGGTTTAAACAATTGCCCCACAACATTTGGAAGAATAACTGATAAAGTCTGGTATCGAACTGAGAAGGGGGAGGAAAAATCATAGCCACATACAACAAACACGGCAACAAAAACTATGTTATGGTCCGAATTCATTTAAGCCTGGACATCTTCCAGTGCTTCCAGTGCTGAACCTTACCCTCCACGGTGGTAAGGGATCGTTCCCAATTAGCATTTGGAATGTTCTGTGGACCAAATTCTATTCCCAAAATCCTAAGGGGGTCAGAGGAGATAGTGATCCCACATGTGGAAATAGGAAGAAAGGGACCTGCCCCTACCCATAAACCTCTGCTCTTTTTCATGTTAAGTCTAGCATTGGAAACCAAAGAATACCACCCCATAAGATCCAGAAAGGCAACAAATTGTTGATAATGTAAAAAAAATAAACAAATATCATCAGCATAGGCTTGCGCATAAACAGATAATTCGAAGATATCTCCCACGATACTATGCCAACTTGGGGTGTCATTAAGCTGCTTCAGTAAGGTGTCCAGCACAAAAACATAAAGCAGCAGACTGAGGGGGCAACCCTGTCTCACCTCTGCTGAAATAGTAATACTCCCAGTAACCTGGCCCTGTAACATGGGCTGTAAATTCGCAAATTTATAGAGCGCCTGCAACCAAACAATAAATTGTGAAGGAATACCATACTTCTGCAAAGTACCAAACAAGAAAGGGTGATAAACCCTATTGAAGGCTTTATCTTGATCCATCGATATTACACAACCTGACCTTCCATTTAGTGAAAGGTAATCAATAATATCTTGAATAATCATCAATGCACTCTGAATTTTCCTATTTGGAATACCACAGTATTGAAAGGAGAAACCACTAAAGATGCATATTTTTTTAATCTATTATTCAACAGATGAGTTAGAGTTTTGAAATCTGAATTCAAAAGCGTAATTGGCCTCCAATTCTGGATATGTGACTTATCCCCTGATTTATATAAAAAAAATAGTAAACCTTCAGAAAAAGAAGAAGGTAAACCCTGCCCCAAAACAAAATACTGAAAAAACAACAGAAGACATTTTGCCAAATCCATACTGAAAGCTTTATAAAAGTAATTTGAAAGGCCATCCAATCCTGGCGACACTCCAGGCTTCAAAGACCTAATAACAACTTCAATCTCGAAAATCGTAATAGGTACCAACATTTCTCATGCTTCCATGGGAAAGGTAGGCACAGTAAAGCCATGCAGATAGGAAGTAATGTCAGCCTGACTTGGGGCTGATACTGGACCAAGTGACTGAAAATGCTGACTGATAATATCATGCAACCCGGGGATGGAGTCCATCTCAGTACACTCCTCATCCACTACAGTGTGCATTGAGGTAGCCTCCCTCTGTACTTTACAAAATTCAAAAGGGTCACCTATCAGAGAACGAGTCGTACCATGTTGAAACATGGGCTGTATAGTAGTCGCCCTATCATATTGAAGAAGCTTCATTTGTGTCGTCAAGGTGTGAATTTGTGCAGAATAATCATATTTTGTAGAATAGGAAAGGGAGAGAAGGCATTGTAACTGTCTATGGAGGGTCAAATAAGTCAAAAAATTATTAACTTTTTGTTTCCCATAGCGCTGAAACCACCATTTAAAATCTTTCTTGGAGTCTTCTCATCACTCTCCCAAGTTGTCATACAAAAAACTCACCGAGAGTTTCACCTGTATAAGACAATGCATTCCTGCCTGTACCTCACGCTCCTTTAGAAGTAATATATTAATCTTCCAAAGGGATCTGGGTCTAGGAACCCTAGGCGGTTCTTGGAAGGAAATAGTCAATTACAGGTGGTCTGAGAATTCTGTGGGGAGAGCTCTAAACTGTGCAGGGAGCATATGCATATTGCATATTGCAGTGTCAGTGGCTCAGTAGGTAGCACACTCGCCTCTGAGGCCGGGAGATCAGAGGGCTGTGGGTTCAGTTCCCACATCTGGCACTTTGGTTAATATCCCAGTACTGACACTGTAATGCAGCATGAGAGGGGTGCTGCATTTCTGAGGTGCCGTCTTTCGGATGAGACGTTAAACCGAGGTCCCATCTGCCTGGATTGGTGGTAGTTCAGGTGGATGTTAAAGATCCCATGGCACTTATCGCAAAGAGTAGGGGAATTTCCCCAGTGTCCTGGCCAAATTTCCCTCATTCACTAAAAATACCACCAACAGCTTAATCTGGTTCAAGGTCAGTTGGAATTCATCTGTATCCCCCTCCCCCCGGGTCGTGCCTGAAAATAGGCAGGATTTGTCTAGTGCACTTACCCAGTCAACAAAAGCTAAATAAATAAAATAAATATGCTTAGATATGAAAAGATGATCAATTACGGATGTAAGCAGACCTTTCCAAAAACTATAAGGAGGGCCAGAAACCTGAAAATCTCTACAATCCAGTACATCAGCAGATGTTATTGTTTTAGTAAGAGCATTTGAGTCACAATACAGTAGATTTTTTTAGTGGTGTCTCCTTTCTGCACCAACTGAGCCTTGGTACTACAATTAAAATTTCCACCTAAAAAAAATATGTCTGGAAGTCACTAAATATGGCTGAAGGGACTGAAAAAGAGCTACTCTATTGGCCTTAGACTGGGGACAAAAAACATTAATGAATCTGCATGACATTGACCACCACTCCCCATCAAGTATAAAAACTCTACCAGAAAGCAGGTCAATTAATTTATGTAAGGAAAAAGAAAAATCGTTAAAAAGAATTCCCACCCCATTAGCACAATCAGGCCAGAAGGACCAGTATGCGGGACCCCATCTCCAGTCCCCCCGAAACGTTCTGAGTTGGGCACTGGAATACTTCCAAGTTTCTTGTACAAGAGTGACATCAATCCGGGCTGTATGTACGCAATCGTAAACTGCATATCTCCTGGCATTATTCAATAGGCTATGGATGTTAAAAGTCCCGACTATAAAGTTTGCAACCAAAGGAAGTTAAGAGAGTTTCTTTCTCTTTTTCTTCCCCTTATAACCTACACAATCCGGAGAAGGAACGGAAGGATCCAAACCAATTGGTTGCGAATCCATGCCTCCCTGATCCATATAAGATTCCCTCCAGTGGTAGCTAAAACTGTAAAGGGGTTCTCAGATTCAAACCCATCTGCAGGATGTGAAGGTTCTGGCTGGGATATTCAGAAATGCACCAGAGGGAGGTGCAAAAGGGGTGCAGCACAAATACAGTGTGCCATGGCGCATCCGGTGTGATATTCAAAGGTTGCGCATGACTGGATGTGCCTGTGCAACACAGCTGAATATTGCATGGATGTGCCATGGTGCAGCAAGGGATGTGCCAGGGAGCAAGACAAGAAGCACCATAGTGCAACCAGGGATGTGCCAGGGAGCATGTCAAGAAGTGCCATAATGCACCCAAGGATGCACAGGGGAGCAAGCCACATAACACATGAGCAGCAGCCACCAGTGTGCAAGGTACACAGGAGCATGCCCCAGGACACACATGGAAAGGCAACAGGCACAGCAGGCGGCATGCCACAGGGCTGAGAGGTCCCACCACCAGGGCACATAATGCACCATTTGAGAGGCATGGTGGCCACACGTGGGCACACCGCCCAGTGAGCAGGAGGAGCCAGTAGACCCCTGCCCATGCGCACCCCAGTGGGGCACAGTGGCAGAGTGGCAACAACGGCCCCCGCCATGCAGCTCCTGGCAACACAAACAGGGAGTGTGGTGGGACACGCCACCTGGACCACTGCCAGCAACATACAGGCAAACAGCACACAAGGCACACACCACACAACTTGGAAAGACAGGCCACAGCCACCCAACCCAACCGATGGTGGAACACCACCAGGCACAACCCCCCAACCACCCCAGATGGACAACACAGTAGCCAGGTACAACACTGCAGCATGGCTCCACATGCCAGCCGCGAAGCAGACACGGACACAGAAGAGTAAATGAAAATAATGTATTGCAACATGATAAACAAAACAATTTACAAATGTACAAGGGAAAGGGAAAGGAGGGACCACCCACAGCCAGGGAGGCCAGGGAAGGGAGGCATGGGCAAAGGCAAGGGAAGGAGACAAGGGAATGCAAGGGAGATTGCACAGGGAAGGGGTGAGGCATTTGGTGGATGGTCAATATGGGCATCCACGCCCCACTGCAGGCCGTCGTGGGCATTGGTGTCACCGTCTTCACTGGGACAGTGCCAGCTGCTGCACCACCTGTAGTGTGGCTGTTGTCACATGTAGGATCTGCCGGAAAAGGCATGCATGTGGATCATGTGTCCCAACACCTACGACAAAGGAGTGAACACCTAATGAGTGCATGGCTGGAATGCTGCAGCCCGCCCACTGTGCACAGCGGGCATCGTTGACATGCACCCCTGGGCTGGCATGCCACCACCTGCAGTGAGTGCGCCCACATGAGCCGCCTGCCCGGGTACCCACAGCCATGCACAGCACTGCACACCAACACCGCTCATGAGCAGCACACCACTGCCAAAGCAGGTAGGTGACATGGCCATGCAGTCAGTTGGCAGTGGCACAGCCAGGACCTGGGTGCACCCACAGCCCACCTGCATCAGCCACCCACATGTGCGATAGTCCAATGCGGTGCATAGGACACCACAGGCAGTGTACAGCAGGGGGGGCCATGTGCACAGAGGGCCGTGCCCCAACCCCATCACCGCTGCCTGCCCCGCACAACATAGAAACATGTAAATGTGCCTACCTGCATGCTGAGGCACACCCTGAGGGTGTCCAGCCACCATGTCCATGCAGCCTGCTACCGGTGCACGTCCCCCTGTGGTGGCCCATCCTGGCCCAGCCACAGCTCCAGTGAGGCGGGCCTGCCTCTGATCCTCAGGCCCTAGGAGGAACGTATGGTGAAAGACACATCAGTACCAGGCAACACCACAGGCCCCCGCAGCACAGTGTGACACCCTGCACATCATGCCAGTGGCACGGTGGCACTGGGTAGCCATGGCATACCACCACTCCCAACAGCGTGTGCTGCCCAAGCCCCTCCGCAGCATGGCATGCTAATGGCACTGCCCCAAGGACCGCTGGATGGGAATGGGCACAGGTGCTGTGCACTTACCTGGCCGTGGCACAGCGCCCCTTTGGACATGTGCCTGTAGTGCCCACAACCACTCCTGGTCTCTCCGCTGCAGGTCCCCGTAGCAGTGCCTGCACTGTTCCCCAGTGTGGCGTGCACCTGTGGCCTCCTCGAGACCATCAGCATCTCCTGCCAAACATCAGTCTGAGGCCTGTTTAGGAGCACCTGACCAAACAGGAAGCCAGCATGTGACTCCACTAGGGCCACGAGGTTGACCAACTCAACCTGTGTCCAGTTGGGGGCCCTGGGTGCTGTACAGCATCGCATAATAACAGCTAGCTCAGCATGGCAACATGGCACCCAGCAGCACACGTGCCACACGTGCTGCTGATGCGCGGCATGCTCCATGATGTGCTGCCAATGCCAGTCACGTAAGGACATAGAACACCCGTGGGGTCAAGGGTCAGGCCACGCACTCTGCACCACAGTGCCATTGGGCATAGCAGGCATGATGCACATTAGGGCCACGTGGATGCCACAGTACATGGTCCTATTGTGCACTGGCTCCATGGCACCTATAGCGCAGTTGCGCCATCGATGTCATGGCACCAGAGTGCTATCGGCTGACTGGTGCCTGGGCACTGTAGGCCATAAAGTGCACAGGAACCACATGTGCAATAGCGTCCGGGTGCTGTACTGCCTAATGCACACGTTCACGTAGGCCACGCCCGCTGTAGAACATGCGGCAGACGGCGCATGTCGCGCGCTTAATCACAGCGCAGCACAATGTTGCACCTTGACTATGCATGTGCAACCCCATTACACAATGCACAACTACGTGATATTCAGCCGCTATATGCAAATCAGCTGATTAGCCTGTCCGAGGCGCATCAGCTGCATTTGCATGTCATTACATTCTGTTTTTGGACCTGTGTTGTTTAACATATTTATTTCTGATATGCAGACCAGTTCTAACACCCATTTATCAAAATTTGCTGATGATACCAAACTGGGAGGAAGGGTCGATACACTAGATAACAGGAACCAACTGTGCACAGATTTGCAAAAAATTAAAGAATGTGCATTACTAAATGGCATGGAATTTAACAATAGCAAATGTACTGTACTTCACCTTGGTAATAATAACCCATGTCAATCTTACAAACTAAATAACATGCCACTTAAAACAACCAACTGTGAAAAAGATCTCGAGATTACTGTCAATAACAAGCTATCTTCTAGTGACCATTGTAATGAATTAACTAAAAATTCAAATGGACTACTTAGAAGAATAAACCACATGTTTGTGACTAAAGTAGAAAATTGTATTATTCCCCTGTACAGGACATATGTTAGACCATACTCAGACTATGGGTCACCATTTTGGAGCCCATATCTGAAGAAAGATATAGCAACCATTGAGAGCATCCAGAGGAGAGGAACACAGATGATACCACATTTAAAACACTTACCATATGACGACAGGTTGAAAAAATTAAAACTTCATTCACTGGAAACCAGGTGGTTAAGGGAGACCTCATGTTTCTCTATAAAATCCAAGATAAGCCAACTCTAATGCAACAATGTGGAATTAACTTTTCAACAAGGAAATTAGTCTCTAGACTACATGGTAAACAACTCGCTATCCCCAAAGCAAACACTAATAAGAGACTATGTTATTTCACATTTAGGACCCCCAGAATACGGAACAAGTTACCCAATCACCTTGTTACTAGACCCAATTTTGAAACATTTAAAACCAAACTAGATCTTTGGTTAGAAACTACTAACAAATAATGATCCAAAAAATTGTGGGAGGCACTCTCGATGGGCAAATTGCCTTCTTGTGCCCCACTCTACCAAGTAATACCAACTAATACCAAGTAATTACAGTTGCTCAACCCCTCATTTGCATGTGATGCGCTATAAAGGTGCCAGGGGAATGCACAGGGTGAGGATCGGTATTGCATTCCTTAGAGGTAAGACACACACTGTGGGGCTGATTGGACAGTGGAATGGGTGGGTGGCGGGGGATCCTTTCAGGCCATACTAACACATGTCTATCTCCACAGGAAGAAGCATGTCTGAGCAAGAGGAGACCAAAGAGCGTGGGCCCAATTTCACCAGGACAGAGTCTGATTCCCTATTCCAGGCATACCTGGACCAGGAGCCACTCCTGAGCGGCTCCACAGGCACCCCACAGACCCGGGCAGCAGCATGGGAGGGCGTGGTCCATGCTGTGAACCAGCAGGCCAGGCACCAATGGTCTGTGCAGGAGTGCAAAAAGAAGGTTGTCACAGACCGGAGGCGCATCAAGGAGAAGGTGGTGGCCATCCAGGTGGCGGTGCCGCCACAGGCGGGGATCAGCCTGCTGTGCCCATCCTTATGCTGCAAGACGAGATGGTGACAGCCACCATGTGGTGCAGTACCATCAAGGGGGTGCCTGGCGGTGGATTCCATATGGGTGGCAGCCCATCACTGCATGGTAGGCATGGCTGTGATGGAGGCACGGGGGCAGGGGGGCTGGGGGCAGGGCTGGGCATCAGCAACACTAATGCGACTGTGTTCCCTTTCAGCTCCTCAGTGCCTGCATGCAGCGGCAGGGGTGGGGGTGTCCACTGTGTGTATGGTCCTGGACACGGAGGACCAGCCTTCCACCTTCACTGGACACCGTGGGCCGGATCGACTGCAGGTCAGCACCACTGTCCGTCCAGATGCCAGTGGTGCAGTTGTCGATGAGGCCCTGGCTGTGATTCAGCATGATGCCAGGCATGGTGTCCTTTGTGCTGAGACACAGATCAGGGCGGGGTTTGCTTCCGATGATGATGACACCTACATCCCGGACAGTGATGTTGTGGCCACAGGGGAGACACCCATACCACACACCCGACATGACAGCGCAGACAGTGACCCAGTGGTGGTTGCCTGCACACTGGCCACTGTGGCTGGCGTAACCGAGGTTGCCACTGGTGCAACTATGGCTGGCAGTGGTACTGTTGGCGGTGCAGCTGCGCCAGTCTTACCCAGTGCATAGCGGCTGGAGGGGTGGCAGCAGCAGCTGGACGGTGTTGAGGGGGGACCTGAGGCACTGCCCACCATTGGTGCACCGAATAGTATCCAGCCCCAGGAAGAATCAGTGGGGTGCTGGGCTGCAGGGTCAGGATACACCCATGGGTCGGCACAGTGTCCCCACGTCCCAGGGCACCAACCCCTTGGATGAGCACACCCGTCTGCTCCAGGCCTCTGTTGAGCAGCAGGTGCTGGTCATGGCAGAGGTGCGTGCACTCCGTGCGGAGCTGTGCCAAGCAGCAGAGCAGCAGGACAGGGACTTCACCCTGCTCCTGGCTGAGAACGCGCATATGTGGGTGGACATGGCTGCAGCCATGGATCGGCTGACCGCTGCGGTCACGGCCAGACTGGCACCACTGGCCTCTCTGGTGCGTGGCTGTCTGCTGCTCACACCGCGGAGCGCTTTCTCCACCCCTCGGGCCTGTTGTCGTGTGACCCCCATGGTGTTGACGCTGGGGTCAGCTGTGGGCATTCCAAGCATGCCTGGTGCGGGCATGATCGGAGGCCTGCAGACACCTGCGCAGACTCAGTCGCGGTCCCACAGTGTCACCCCTGGGGGTCCATCTGTGACACCCCCTGTGGCGGACACTCAGCCTGAAGACCACTGTGTGTTCCCGTGGGGCTGTCCACATGTCTGTGGTGGCCGTGCTGCTGTGCAGCAGTCCTGACTCACCCACCTCCGCATCCGCCGTATGCTGCTGCCCTGTGTGCACATTGGTGCAGCATGTGCGGCTCATGGCTGTGGCATCCGTGGTTGATGCCGCACATGACTCATTTTGCCCACCCACCCAGCTGATGGCTGCTGTAGTGTGTCCCTGATGATGCCAGCACTACGCTGCTTGCCACTGTGCAGCACCACTCAGCGTCTGACACACGCCCGGTGCCTGCCACTGGGTGGGGGCATGATGGGTCCTGTGTGCATGTGTACGTGCACGGATGTGTGTGGGGGTGTGTGTCTGGTGTGCGGGCCTGTGCTGAGTTCTGCATCGGTGTCTGTTCCCCATGCCTGTCCATGCCCCCCTTCCGCTGGCTCTGGCACGGTGCATGCCCATGCCTGCCTGTACACTGTGACCCGGGCACTGGCCCTGCCTGTGGCCATGTACACCTTACCTGCATGCTCCATAATGCTCCTCAGTGATTGTGTCCCTGTGCTGCTGGGCCATTCTTTCTGCTGGGGATCCCTTCACCCTGGGGGGGGGGCTGCCCACCACCACCAGGACTGGCAGCCATGTCATCCCCATTACTGTCCCCCTCTTCAACCTCGACAGCTATCCCATGGTCGGTGGCCATGTTGTGTAGTATACAGCAGGCCAGCAATAGGCCACAGGCCTTTGAGGGGCTGTACTGTAAGGCACCACCAGACCTGTCCAGGCAATGGAACTGAGCCTTCAGCAGCCCGAACACCCACTTGATGATGTTCCATGTGCTGGCATGTGCCTCATTGTACTGCTCCTGTGCTGGGGTCGACGGGCGCTGGTATGGGGTGAGCAGCCATGGCTGGAGTGGGTAGCCACTGCCACCTGTGTGGAAAGAACTCTGGTTAGCATGGTGGCCTGTGTCAATGCACCCCCCGCCATCCTGGCCACACCCCCTGGCACCCATGCCCTGCCCCCCACATGCCCTGCACTGCTGTACCCGGCATACCGCATTCACAGCATACTCACCAACTAGGTGGCCAGTGGGGATGTCTCCACTCTTGAACCTGTGGCACAGTTCCGACTGGTGCCAGATGAAGGCATTGTGTGCTCCTCCAGGATGTGTGGCACAGACATTGATTATGCACCCCCTGGTATTGCACACCACCTGGCAGTTGACACTGGGGTAGCCCTTCCTGTTTATGTAGGCTACCCCTCTGGGCTGGGTGGTGTGCAGATGCCTACATGGGTGCAGTCGATGGCCAGGCAACCGCGCCACCCTATGAAACTCCTGCATGTTTGCTGTATGCTCTGCCTGTATGCTGGGGAAATGGATGTACTCCGCAGCATGTGGCAGCAGTGTGCTGAGGAATTGTGTGAGGAGCCATGACACGGCTGACTGGGTTATGCATGTGGTGTCCCCTGTTGGTCTCTGGGAGGTACCTGTGGTGAGCAGGCACACCACGGCCATGACCTTCATCTCCACCGACAGGGCATGTCTCCGTCTTGTGGGTGCCTCCATCTCCTCACTGCATAGCTCACAAAGCCACCTCAGAATGGCCCAGTTCAGGTGGTACTGGCCCAATATCTCTATGTCACTATACTGTTCGAAGTTGATGTGGGCACGGTACCACCTGTTCCGGGCATACTGCTGACGGGCCGTTCCAAGGCCGTGCTGGTCTGCGAGCTGCCTCCTCACACCCCTCATTACTGCCTCCATCTGGAATATGGCACTGGTCATGTCCTGGGTCATATGTCCCCCCCCCCAGGCGGCACTCTCACCTGGTCCCCCCCAGCTGTGGGCTGCTGTCTGTGTCCCTGCACTGGGTGCACCACTGTTTGTGGCCACCTGGTCTGCAGTCTGTGGCCTCTGTCTCCCACCTCTCCATGGCCCTGTGCAGCCCCTCCTGTGCTGGGTGTCACTGGCACTTGCTGCGTGAGGTCTTGCTCCCTGTCCCACCACCACACACACACACACTCTCACTCCCCCAGACTCTGGCTCTTTCAGGCTCCCTGCTCCCCACTCTGTGCCTCTACCAGCCTGTCTCTCACTTTGTGGCTCCCCTTTGGCTGTTCTGCCTGCCCCCTCGCTCTCCCACTGTCTGGCTCCCCTGTGGCGCAAGCGTCATTCCCTCACTTGCTGCCTCTTTTTATGGGCTCAAGTTTGCGCCACGCAAGTCCCGTTTGCTCCACGCTTGCGCCGTTCATCTGCCATTGAATAACGCACTGCACCACATATTCATGGCTACACCCACTGCACTTGTGCATGCATTCATTACCACTGCACATTGGCACATTGGAAGTTGCGCGGCACATCTGCTGCCACTGAATATCGCTTTCCAGTGCATTGACGCAGTTGTGCCGGTGCATCACTGTTGTGCATTGCGCAACTGCTCTGAATATCCCGCCCTCTGACTTTAGACTCTGAGTAGACATCCTTCTTAGAAGAGGGAGTAGGGGAGAAGAGGGTGTAAATGGTTCCTGAAAACCCCCTTCAGCCATATCCTGATAGCAGACTGAGGTCAGGGATGCCAGAGAGTTCTCCTGCTTCAAAAGCAATTCTTGTGGCAAAGGACTAACCATATCTATTAAAGGAACAGGGGTCATCTGAACTGGCTCAGAGGATAAGATAGGGACAAGGGGAACCACAATGGAGGGTGGGGGTGGGTGTGGGGTGAGGCATCCTCAGTTCCAACAGACGCCAGATCCTGGGCATTCTGTATTAATACATCAGGGATAAGACAGGAAGCCTTATGTTTGGCCGACCAAATGCATTCAGCAAAGGTATGAACAGACTCCTTGCACAGATCACATTAAGTATTGTTGGCACACTGAAAAGCAAGGTGACCAATTTCCGCACAATTGTCACATTGCGGTTCATCACAGGATCCCCAAAGGTGAGTCCGTGCGCCACAATGATAACATGCTCAGGGTTGTCCCACATAAAAACATACACCTCTATCCCTGCCTAACAAGAAAGCATTAGGGACATGTTCAATTCCCTTGTCAGTCTGCCTCAACTTTACTTTATATTTCCACCCCCCTGTCCAAAATCTCTCTGAATCCCAGATGGCTTCTGGTGGTGAAAGAATCTCACATTTCTGTGACAGCCAATGGGTTATGTCCTCCACATGTACCCCCTCATTCCGGAACATCACCGCAACAGATTTAGTCAAAGGTTTGGAGAGTGGAATCACAAAAAAGGAGGTCCATATGAGGAATATTTTACCTGGCTATAACACTCCCAAAACAGTTCTAAAGCATGGGCTGAACGAAAACTAATATCAAAATTATCTTCGCCAGAGATGTTAATAAAGGCAAAAACATCCCGTGGAGAAAAATGCAATGAGTCCTTTAACAAAAGTTTCCCAACATAATGTCTATCAGGCCTCACTTCTAGGCCATCTTTATATCTAATGCGTACGGCATTTCGACATGGGTCTGCTTCCTTTTAAGATTTTGTAAAAAGGTCAGAAAGTAAAAGTTTAGCAGGTGGTTGTACAGCAGTTCCATCTTCTACCAATAGTACAGGCACAGGGATTGGATCAGGAGTAGGTTGTGACTCAGACTGGGGTAGTATTATCCCAGGACTATCCCCCAGAGCTGTCTGAGTTTGCTCTACCAACAGATGAAACTTCGGGGGTATTGTGTGGCTTAGGCAAGTCAGAATCTTAAGAAGGAGGTTCAATGGCAATTGAGGTAGGACACCAGTCTGGGAGTGCTTGTGTAAACCCAGTGGTAGGATTTCACTCTGGGTCCAGCAACCAGGCCCCACTAGGTACTTTCTTCCAGCTGGCCTCCAGCAACACTTTGTGTGGAGATCGTGCTTCTATGGGAGAAGGAAAGGGAGCCACCAAAAAGGCCTCTTGAATGACCTGTATAGTAGAAGTAGAGCCCCTATGCTGAGAGAGGCCAGCTGTGTCTGAAATCTCAGGATGTGGTAAACCACTGATAGCAGAGGTAGAAATATGATGTTTAGCCAGTGTAATGGCAGTGTGTTTATTCTTACTCTCTTCTTGAAAGCCTGTTCATGAAGCCTGGGCTCTGTCTTCAAAAAGAAACAAGCATTTGTCAATGCCGAATGTTTGCTTGCTGGCATTGGCATTGGTAGTGTAGGAGTTAGAGAGCTGCATAATAGGAATGGCAGTGAAGTATTGAACTGAAGCCAACCCTGCCACCATCCTGCAGAGACTGACAGGCACTGGGGTGTGCCTTTGGGTCATCAGGCATAACGGCCACACCACTTCACCACACCCTACCCTGCAGACACCGACAGGTGTCACGGTGTGCCTTGGGGTCTTTGGCCCTTATGCTCAACCCATTCCATCAGGAAATACGGTGAGATAGGTGCTGTATAGGAGAATAGGGTGAACTTTGGGGCCTGAAGAGTCCAAGGCATACCTCGATGCCTCTCACTGGCTGCAGGGTGTGGAATGGTATGAGCATTACAGGCAAGAATCCCAAGTCACACCCCTGATGCCTGTCAATCTCTACAGGGTGGGGCGTTATGGTCAGAAACCCTAACGTCTCAGGCGTTCATTGGCATTTTCCCTCCAAATTTTCAACATGGGTTTTGTGCCCCACCTTATGAACAGTGGCAATATCAGTTCGTTAGCAGCTGATTTTGCACAGCGACTACGCCATTTGGCACCACAGGTGCGAAAACACATTTCGAACAGGATGTGAAAAATGACAGCTGTACTGTTCATGAGGAGGTGGAAAAAATGGCAATGTTGAAAATCTGCAGTGAAAATATTAAAAAAACTGGTGAAGTCACGAGCGTGTGTAGAAACTGCGCAACACACACCCATAATGCAATTAGTTTGGGGAATTTTTACAGCAAATTGTCAACACAAGCATTTTGGAACCTCCGCTCATGAACAGTGTCACTGTGATTTTCTTAATCTGTCCCGAACAGTGATTTCCCACAGCAATCACGCATTTCTGCGCTGGAAGTGTGAAAACACATTTCGGCCATGGTGTGAAAAATGACAGCTGTACTGTTCATAAGGAAGTGTGGAAAAATGCCAGTGGTGAAAATCTGGACTGAAAATATTAGAAATCCATGAACTTACGAGGGTGCTTGGAAACTGCACAATGGTCGCTCGTAACACAGTCATTTTATGGACTTTTTACCAAATTTTTAACATAGCCATTGTAACACCTCTGCTCATGAACAGTGTCACTGTGATTTTCTTAATCTGTCCTGAACATTGATTTCGCACACCGACTACGTCATTGTGCACTACATGTGCAGAAACACGTTTTGGGCGAGATGTGAAAAATGAGAGCTGTAGTACTTATAAGGAGGTGTGGTAAAATGGCAATGTTGAAAATCTGGAGTGAAAATAGTGAAAATTCACGAACTTACAAGCGTGCGTAGGAACAGCGCAACACATGCTCGTAAAATAGTCATTTCGTGGAATTTTTTCACCAAATTTTCAACATAGGGTTTTTGGGGGCCTACCTCATGAACTGTGACACTGTCATTTTGCAAATCGGTCCCAAAAGGTGGTTCCACATAGTGACCGTGAAATCACCTTTTGGGGCCGATTAACAAAATGACAGTGACAGAATTCAAGAGGTGGGGTCCCAAAAACCCCATGTTGTTGGTGAAAAAATTCCCAAAAATGCCTGAGATATGCATCAAAGTTGAAAAAACCCTATTTATTACATTATACAGCTTACCGGTATTTCCTCAGTTCGCGGTCGGCTGTGAAAGTACAGACATGTTCCGGGTCCACGAAGATTGTCGCGCTGGACTCCGGAATAAGTATGGAGTGAAGTGTGGGGAGGCAGGGTGCGCAGAGGGTAGGCGTGGGTGGGGAGCAGGGTCAGGACAGTCAGCGAGGAAGGTTTTCTCTTTTAGGTTTCTTTTTTTTCTTGGACGGCCGGACTTGTGCCACGCTGGGTGGAGCTCCCAACATGGCAGCTGGAAGGCTGTTTGGGGCAGGGGCCAGTGGAGCCGATGGGGGATTGGGCACCCCGTCAGTCATACAGACTGTTGCCACACTGGGTGGGCTCCCAGCGTAGCACCTGGTTGTCTGTTGGAGACATTGGAGCCAGCGAGGATTGGGCCCCGCCGGCCGCACAGTCTCTGTGGAGGGCGCGATTAGCACGAATATGCGTGCGTGCGCAGCGGGGAGCGCACGCGCAGGCAGTAGCTTCTCACTGATCACTGAAGTGGAGCTCTGCCTTTCAACTGTACGGCACTGCATTTTCAACTGCTGTCATAGACAGCTGCAGTATTCATTGGCGAACTGTGGCCGGCCCTGAAAACATACTGACTGCATTGGAAGATGGGTGCCACACCTATGATAACTCGGATGATGGCACTATGTTTCTTGCATATGTGTGCAAGCAAACATAAAAAACAGTACCCTCTTGGGAAGCCACAGTAGTCTGGTATTGTACTTTGGGCTCAGTGGAAACAGAAGCAGAAGTCCCCAGTTCCTTGCGAAACACAAATCCTGCAGTCTGAGATAGATGGGCAGAGACAGAAAGAGGAGCCGCCTGTTGTTCTGACTCTGCCACAAACGGGAGCACAGACTTGTCAAGAACACTCGCTCCACTTTCGGCAGAGAAAAAAGAGTCTGAACAGGAGCACTAGAAGGAGTCATATCACTTGTGCACTCTATTGGCTGAAGGCACTTAGTGTATACAGCGATTCGATTGCCAGCCACTTCCAAAGAAGTATCCAGCCCACCAGAAATGTCAAATTGGAGTGACTCACCTCGCTCAGCAGCTAATCCAGGAGCAACATTGTCAGAATCCAGCAGATCTCATCTAACAGCACTGTCAGAAGTCGCTACAGGAATGGAGGTTTTTATTTGATCCAGACGTTCCTGCAGTGACTTTTGAATAAAGGCATACTTCTCTTGCTCCACTATCATTAAAGCTTGTAAGGTTTCCAACTCAGATGAAGGATTCTCCTTTCGGTTAACAGGTGAAAAACCACTCGCTGTATCAGAGATCGGTAAATCGGGTTTATCCAGTAAATCTTTTTCTCCAGCAATACAAGTGGTAGTAGCAACCTCCAAATGACCAAGGGTAGGGGCAGAGGTTGGCTACCCTACCACAGAGACATCCATGTCTTCCACCATTGCAGGCACAGGTGACATCTTGGAAGAGCGGCCAGCAAAACCCCAGAGGCGGTAGGGGGAATTTCCTGGTGCCCTGGCTAAATTTCCCCCCCATTCACTAAAAATACCACCAACAGCTTAATCTAGTTCAAGGTCAGTTGGCATTCATCTGTATCCCCCCCCCGGGTCATGCCTGAAAATAGGCAAAATTTGTTTAGTGCATTTACCCAGTCAACAAAAACTAAATAAAATAAATAAAAGAGCTAAGGGAAGTGTTGGCAGAACCACTGACTGCCCTGTTCAGCCTGTCTTTAGAAACAGGGAAGGTTCCCAAGGACTGGAGGAGGGCTGATGTAGTCCCTCTATATGTAAGTGGGGACAAGGAGGAGGTGGGAAACTACAGACCAATCAGCCTGACCTTAGTGGTGGGGAAAGTCATGGAAACACTGTTGAAGGAAAAAACCATGGAACACCTGGTTGTTAACAGTCTACAGGACATAAGGCAGCATGGTTTTATGGGAGGGAGGAAGTGCAAGACTAACCTAATTGAGTTTTTCAATTGGGTAACCAGGGAGGTAGATCGGGGGGGGGGTGGCAGTGGACGTGGCCTACCTGGATTTCTTTTTTTTTTTTTAACCTTATTTTTAATTCTCAAGTTACATGCATTCCACGGCTCTAAGGAGCCCAACAGTCTTAGCATTTATCAAATCATACAGAAATTAGAGATGGTTGTGATAATAAATTGATGATAGCCTTTTAACATTGTCTGTTTTCTTTTTGTTTAGTGATGAGGGATCAGCACTACCCCCCAGCTATGGAGGGGGCCAAGGAGCAGACCAGCATTGCCCCTCAAGGTGGATCCCCCCTCGTCAGGGGCAGAACCTCCCCCCACCTCACCACCATCCAAACAATAATTCACAGACAAGTCCATGTAAACCCAACAAACAATAAACAAATTTTTTTAAAAAACAAGTTGATGTGTACTTTCATTTTCAATCATCACCTCTACCATTTTCTACTTCAATCTCATCGGGGGGGGGGGGACCAGCACCTGCAAAAATTTCTGGCTCCAAATTGTCTCCTTGGTTGGGGTCTCAGCCAGGGGGACCATATAGATAGAAATGTATCCAGGCTCAGATGGATAGAGGCTATGAGCCTTTCCATGCGTTCCACCTCTGCCATTTTCTGAAACCACATGGGAATGGTTGGGGGGTCAGAGGAAAGCCATTTCACTGTAATGCCTTGAGGGCCACCACCCTAAGAATATGAAACAACATGTGCTTCCCCCTAATGTTCACCAGAGGTTTGTCAGCTCCCAGCACTAATGCTTGGAAAGGAAAAGGGTAGGGAAACTGTAGGATGGATTGAATTAATGCATGAATTTGTAGCCAAAAAGATTTCAGCTTGGGGCAATCCCAAAAACATGCCAATAAGAGCCCCTCTCCCCACACTTTCTCCAGCACCTATCAGTGCTCGAAGGGTCAAAGTGTCTGGTTTGGCTAGGAGTTAGAAAGTACCTAGTAAGTATTCTTCAATTGAAGGCTCTCCAAGTCGGAGATGAGGTGACCGCACTCCCCCTTCCCAATCTCAGAAACTGTGTGGCAGGTGTTAGTTGTAAATTTGCTTCTTTTCCCACTGAATTCTAATTTTCCCTGTCGGGGAAGAAACCTGTTCCATTAATAAGCTGTACAATTGGGAAATAGGTTTTTGCTTCACTGCCAGCCAAACCCACCAGAAAAAAAGGTCTTCCATAGCTGTACGGGGTCTAAGGACCAATTCTTGATGGTTGCTCTATAGGAAGAAGTTCCTGACCTGCACATATCGGAAATTATCCTCTTTTCGTAAACCAAATTTCTGCCTAAGTTGTGTAAAGCTGATACATGTGCCCCTCTGAAAAAAATGGGAGAAGCATACTAACCCCTTCCTTTCCCACAAAGCATAACCCTTATCTATGACAGGAGGAACAAAATCCACATGATATCTGATTAGAGACAGCGGGCCTAGAACATTCGGGGACCCTAGGTTCTTTTTAATTTTTATTAGTGCTTCCTCTGTATGTTTGGTCCATGGATTGCTTATTTTGGACCAGATTGATCTGGTGATCTTGGCCGTGGGCAAAGCCCATAGGGGAAACCCCTCTAGCTGCTCTCTCTCTCTCTCTCTCTATCTGATACCAGCCGGAATCTTCCTTCTGCTTGAGCCATGAAAGGATCCAGGGTCCCTGGGTGGCTAAATAGTAATTTTTTAAATCTGGAAGGCCAAGGCCTCCTCTCTCCCTTGGAGCTGTTAGCAATTTATATGAGAGTCTTGGTCTGCCCCCCCCCATACAAATGTTCAAATGGAGGTCCCCAGTTCTTTCCAGTAGCCCTCCTGGATTGTTATTGGAAGTGTCTGAAAAAGAAACAGAAAGCGGGGCAGAATATTCGTCCTGACCACCTGTGCTCTACCATTGACTGAGAGTGGAAGAATTGTCCAACTTGCTAGATCTTGTTTAACCACATGTAAAAGTTTTTTATAGTTATTGTTAAAAAAACAAGTTGGTGTCGATTGAAATCTGCACCCCTAGATATCAGATTGTGTTCTTCCGGGCCCAAGCAAAAGGAAAGGAGTCCCTAAAACCCTGTGGTGGTGAGCCACTTAATAATAGGGCCTCTGATTTGCTTTGGTTTATTTTATATCCGGCTAGCTCCTGGTATTCTTTCAACACCCTCATAAGGGGAGGCAGGGAATTCTAGGGGTCCAACAAAAAAAGCAACACATCATCTGCGTACAGAGCAATCTTGTGTTCGAGACCCCTTGCTACCACTCCTTTTATTTGCTCAGAGTGCCGAATTGTGGCTGCCAAGGGCTCCAGGGATAGGGCAAACAGAAGGGGCGAAAGGGGGCACCCCTACCTAGTGCCTCTTCCCAGACTAAATCTGTCTGACTGGCAGCCATTTACTTTGACCACTGCTTCAGGTCTAGCATAAAGAGCCTTAACTGCTCCCATAAAATTGTCACCCAAACCCAATTTAGACAGAGTCTGATGTAAAAAATACCAGTCAACCCAGTTGAACACTTTCTCTGTGTCGACCCCTGTGGCAATTTGAAAATGTTTTTCATTTTTTTTGGAAGACATGATGTTAAGAAATCTTCTGACACTGTCTTGAACAAGCCTATCCTTGATAAATCCCGTCTGGTTATGGTGTATCAATGATCCAATTATTAATTGCAAGCTACTTGCTAGTATCAGTGCAGTGTCAGTGGCTCAGTAGGTAGCACACTCGCCTCTGAGGCCGGGAGATCAGAGGGCTGTGGGTTCAGTTCCCACATCTGGCACTTGGGTTAATATCCCACTACTGACACTAATGCAGCATGAGAGGGGTGCTGCATTTCTGAGGTGCCATCATTCAGATGAGACGTTAAACCGAGGTCCCATCTGCCTGAATTGGTGGTAGTTCAGGTGGATGTTAAAGATCCCATGGCACTTATTGAAAAGAGTAGGGGAATTTCCCCGGTGTCCTGGCCAAATTTCCCTCATTCACTAAAAAAAATACCACCAACAGCTTAATCTGGTTCAAGGTCAGTTGGCATTCATCTGTATCCCCCTCCCCCGGGTCGTGCCTGAAAATAGGCAGGATTTGTCTAGTGCACTTACCCGGTCAACAAAAGCTAAATAAATAAAATAAAAAGTATGCCAGTAAATAATTTAAGATCTGTGTTCAACAGTGATATGGGTCTATATGAACTGCATTCAGTCAGATCCTTATCTGGTTTGAGTAAGACCATTATTTGTGCATAATTCCAGGAAGGTGGGCTGGAATTCCCATCCCTCAACACTGAGTTAAGGATTTTTTGCAGGGGTGACATAAGGTCCTGGAGAAAGGCCTTGTAAAATTCCAACGGAAAACCATCTAGACCTGGTGCTTTTTGATTTTTGAGTCCTTTAACGTATTGTGTTATTTCTTCTGTGGTAATCTGTGCTCCCAGGGCCTCTGCTCCCCCTGCAGTAACTGAGGGTAGCGGAACACCACCCAAATATGTGTACCCTTTTTGGTAATGAAGGTGGGGTTCTCTCCTGTTTATGTAGGGCCTCATAAAAGGTCGCAAAAGACCGGGCTATCTCTTTTGGTTTGATTACCTGTTGCCCCCCCCAAAGTCCCTCTAAGTCTAAGAACCGTTCTGTTTGCTCTTTCCTTCCGTATCTGAGCTGCCAGTAACGTGCCCGCTCTGTTGCCTGCTCATAGTGCTTTTGGCTGGCGTACCTGAGGCGCCCTTTGATCTTTACTTCTGCCAGTTTATCCAGTTCTCTCCTTGCCATTTTCAGTTTGGCCTCGGTCTCTACTACAGGGGTGAGTTTATGTTGGGTTTCCAAAGCCTCTATTTCCCCTTCCAGTTGCATTTGGCATTTGGTGGATTCTTTTTTGAGGTGGGAGGCATAGGAAATAATTTTTCCTCTCAGGTATGCCTTTAAAGCATCCCACACTATGGGAGGGGAGAAAAGGTCCTGCCCATTAATGGCCAGAAATGTTCATATCTCACTTACCACTTACAGTCCTTAAAGTCCTCCCTGTTCAGAAGGCTAACATTCAATTTCCACGATGAGCCTTTAATGGGGGGATCAAAACAGGTATTCAGTCTAACTGGTGCATGGTTTGAAATCGTGGAGATTCCAGTGCTATTTTTTTCCTACTGTATACGCCCACTCGGAGGACATCAAACAAAGTATGATCTGGCGTATTGTCGGTATCTGGGTGAATAAAAACTAAAGTCCTGGACCACTATATGTTGGTGTCGCCAGATATCCAGCATTCCAAATTCCTTCATGATTTTTAATAGTGTGGAGGCCGATTTGGGTCATTTCCCCGATATCTCCCCCCCAGACCTATCCAAAGCCAGATTCAGAACCATGTTAAAATCACCCCCCACAATATTCACTCCTGATGGCACAAAACTCTGCTGTGTCAGAACTCACTGGAAAAAACAATTCCACTCTGTTTCTTCATTTGGGGCATATAAGTTTGTCAAGGCGATCTGCTTGTCTCCCATCTCTCCAATCACCCTGACAAACCTGCCTTCAGTGAGTGTCTGTCTGGACCTCTTTAACCTGAATTGGGCTATTTTTCCACAACAGTATTGCGACATCTCGCTTTCTGGTATGGCCCATGTTGTGTGAGGCGTAAGCCTCCCCCACCCATGACCTCTTTAATTTTCTGTGCTCTTCTTCCCCCAACTGCATCTCCTGCAAGTACTCTACGGCTGCAATAGTCTCGCCCTCTTTATTGGGCTATGAATGCCCCTCACATTATATGTAACCACTGTTAGTCCCCCCATTTTGCTTATTTCGAGTGTGCATGGCCCCAACAGAGCCTGTCTACCTGGATTTCAGTAAGGCCTTTGACACAGTCCCACATCGTAGGTTGATAAGGAAGATGTAGAATATGGGAGCAGGAAAGAAGGTGGTGAAGTGGGTGGAATGTTGGCTGGATAATAGGACCCAGAGGGTGGTGGTAAATGGCACTCACTCTGAAGAGGGTAAGGTGACAGTAGGGTACCACAGTGATCAGAACTGGGACCGGTCCTTTTTAATGTCTTTATCAGTGACATTGCAGAGGGTCTAGAAGGGAAGATCTGCCTGTGTACTGATGACACTAAGCTTTGCAACTGGGTGGACACACCAGTGGGAGTAGATAGAATGAAGGGGTATGTAAAGAAGCTGGAGGATTGGTCAAGGGATTGGCAGCTGATGTTCCAATGCAAAAAAGTGCAAGATAATGCACATGGGGCACAAAAACCCAGGAGCATCATATCCTCTGGCAGGGAGGAAACAGAATGTTCCAAGCAGGAAAGAGACTTTGGGGTGATCATCACTGATGACTTCAAGGTTGGGAGGCAGTGTGACAAGGCAGCAGGAAAGGCTAGCAGAATGCTGGGATACACAGGCAGGGGGATCACTAGCAGAAAAAGAGAGGTAATAATTCCACTGTGCAGGACTTTGCTAAGGGCACATCTTGAGTACTGTTTCCAGTTCTAGAGGCCCCACCTGCAGAAGGACGTTGATAGCATAGAGATAGTTCAGAGGAGGGCGACCATAATGGTGCAGGGACTACATCACAAGTCCTATGAAGCTAGGCTGAAGGAACTGAATATGGACTCCCTAGAGGAGAGGAGGGAGGAGGGGGGATATAACTGAAACATTTAAGTACCTCACAGGGAGAAATAAGGTACAGAAGAATACAATTTTTCAGAGAAAAAATTGCTCAAGGAGGCGGGGCCAAAAGATGAAATTGGCAGGAGGAAGATTCAGGGGAAACATGAGAAAGTGCTTCTTCATGGAGAGGGGGTAGACAAGTGGAACAGCCTGCCAGTGGAGGTGGTCGTACCAGGTCATAATGTTGCACGCTTAATAGCGTATGGCATTATGGTGAACCCGGACCTGTGCTCTGTCCCCGAGCTGGATCCCCCCCCGGAGTTGAGAATCTTTAGTGGGGGTCCGGGGGGTGTAGCCCCCTGTAATGGGGGGGTGGGGTCAGAGCCCCCCACAGAACAATGACATAATGCCTCATGGCATAAATCGTGCAGCACAATTGTGCCATGCGGTATTATGTCTTGTGACATAATGACCCCGTGCCGGAGGTGGTGGGGCAGAAACAATAAATGTATTTAAAAATGCTTGGGATAGGCATAGAGGACTACTAGTAACTGCAGGAGGGGACAACCTAATACTCGAAGAGCATAAAAGAGTACAGTTATTGGAGGTATTGGGGCAGACTAGGTGGGCCGAAGGCCCTTATCTGCCAACAAATTTCTATGTTTCTGTGATTCTATGTTTCAATGCTCTAACTCTCACCTCAGCTGCCAGGTACTCCATGCTCTTGCCGACACATTCCTTGATGCCCCAGCTGTCTTCCTCAGATGCTATTTCCTCCATGCTACTATCTCCAGCCATTCCAGTCCCTCCACACTGTTTACAACTGCTCCTACCCACAGAATCCATCTACTCTAGTGAAACATGATGCTACCAACAGCAGAATTAAGGAATTCCCCATACCGACATGTCGCTCCTAACAGCAGGCCATGTTCCTGACCACACACTCCCCCCTTATCTAGGGGAACCCTACAACAGGAAACCCACTAGGCCTAATAGAGTGCCTGAAACAAAAATGTCACTACACACATGCTGAGGTGTGTTGTGAGACATGAGGCGTCGCACAGAGTGCCTTCAACCACCTGAAAGTGGCATTCAGGAATGGCATCCGACACTCTGGAGTGGCCTATTGCACTTATAAAATGAATCAACTGTAAAAAAAATAAGAGAAGTTCAAAGCAGTGCAATTACTATTCCTGAACTCTACAGTTTTAGAACCTCCTTGACCAATTGAGAAGTAGGATTTTCCCTACCCATTTTATAATTCCGCATATACCACACATACCCATCACTTATTCACTCGGTCCCACTCTCTCTCACAATACATATATTCTTTGTGAAAAGGCTATGTTAATGCACCACTTATGATTCAACTTAATGCAACAAAAATGTAATTATAATGTTATTTTCCCTCCTATGGAGGGCGACCAGCACCTCTGCCCACTTCCACGGCCAGATGCCATGTAATGCAACAAAAAGCATGTGTTTGCACTATTCATAAATATTTCTCCAAGTCTTCCCTGTCCCCCCACCCAGGTAGTACCCTTATAATACCACCCTTCCCCGCCAGCACCCAAGTAGCAGTGCTCCATGGCACAACCATCCTCCTAAACAGCCAGCTGCCTAGTAATGAAAGAACACACTCACTCTGCCTCTATAGAGACACAGTGAGCACATTTGCTCATTTTTTTTTTTTTTAATTTTATTTAGTTTTTGTTGACTGGGTAAGTGCACTAGACAAATCTTGCCTATTTTCAGGCACAACCGGGAGAGGATACAGATGAATGCCAACTGACCTTGAACCAGATTAAGCTGTCATTACAAGGTGGCCAGTTGTAGCTGGGTGTGGGTTGTGCCAGTTGCCTTGGAGCACCACTATTTGGGTGCTGGCAGGGGAAGGTGATATTACAAGGATGCTACTAGGGTGGGGGATCGGGAGACTTAGGGAGATATTTATAAATAGTGCAAACATGCACTTTTCGTTGCTCAATGCACAGCGCCGTCAGTGGAGGTGGGTGGGTTGTGCCAGTTGTCTACCGTGGGAGGGAAAATAACATTACAATTATTTTATAATATTATACATGTTGTGTGGGTGCTGAAGAGGGAGGAGTGTAGGATCGAATGCAGACAATGGGTGAGGGACAGGGGAAATGTTTGATGGCTGGGGATTGCAGTATGCTCAACAGGGGTGAGGTATGGGTGTTTTTATAGTTTTTCTTTCAATTGGGAATGCATAGTAGTTCCCAAATATGAATATTCTTCTATTCAGGAATGATTCCCAAATATTCAGGAGCCCTACTATTTGTGGTGTTCAGGAAATACTATTTAGTCACTGAACAGCCCTAATCTGCAGGGTCCAGCATGAAGAAAACAACAGCAGATTCCATTGGCAACATGTGGCAAGACATACTTCTCTACTAGTGCTGTGTGGAATTTTCAAACTCTGGTGGAACAGAATTTTACAGAATTTTCTAAATTCTGCCAAACTTCCAGTGAATTTCACTGGAAATGGAAGACAGATTTCCATGGCAGAAAGATGCGGAATGAGTTTTCTGCAACATTTCTGCGGAATTGTATTCTGCGGATCTCAATATTTTCTATGGAAATGGTTGCAGAATGATTTTCCATGGAAAAATGCTGTTCCACTGAATATTACTCTATGGATCTCAGCAGATGGAATTCCACAGAAGAACCAGTGAAATTCCAGTGGAAATAAGGCCAGCGGAATGGTCATTCCATGCTAAGTCTGCTGGCAGAATTCCTTATTCCACACAGTAATATTGTCTACTTTTAAAGAGTGTATCACTATGAGGCACTGGCTTGGAGCTGTGCTTTGTACTTTCAACAGAAGGCTGCAGACTGGGGTCAGGGATGAGTATAAGGGTTGTCAACCCCAAGGAAGACCCCATCACTGATTCTCCAAGACTCTGGAGACCCCAAACCTTAATTTTGTTTTCCTTTTGCTGCCTGGGTGATGGGGGTGGAGAGTTAGGGTGGAAAACCCTAACACCACATTTCCCTGTTTTTGTTGCATTAAGTTGAACCCTAACTGGTACAATAAGACAATTTTTTTACAAAAAATTTCATTTCTTTTTGAGATAGTGGAATTGTATGCTCATTCATGCAGGTCCCTTTGGAACCTGCGTGAACAGATGCAGATGAGCAGGGCTCTCTGGGTCCAGCACCAAGGAAAGAGTCCACCTGCCTGCTGAAATGCAGGGCCCTTCTGGATCCTGTACTTCCATGTGACAATGGATGTCAAAGATTTGTGGGGCTGTCTGGTGGGCTGTGGAAGTGCAGGGCCCTTTGGGTCTAATCCAGCTCACATGAAGCTAGGGATGCTAGGAATTTGATCATTTTAGGATTTAGAATTTTATTCCGAATCTTAATCTGATTCTGTTTGAAATCCTAGAAGGACCTGAAAATCGGATTTAGGATTCAGATTTGAAATCCTAAATGCCTATGTAAAGTAGGTTTTAGGATTCAGTTTAGGATTTAAGATTTTCAGACTGCAAATCCAAAAATCAGGTCAGAATCCAATAAATCTGATTTCATTTGGTGAATTCTGAGGAACCCTAAATGTGACTGAAAACTTGGGTGCTTTCTAGTCACATTGGCTAAGATTTTTTTAGACTTTGGCACTCACCCAGAAAGTAACATTTATTAACTAGCAATCTGCAATAGTAATAAGATGGCTGGTTCAAAAAGGGACGGGACAGACAGCCATATGGGTACATTGCAGTTGGGTACAATGGTTGGCAGGGGAGATCATGAGGACTGAATCCGACTGACAGTGGCTCAGTCCGTTATAAGCAGGGACAGGAAGACTGGATGGAGTGCTGACTCTTTTTCTGCTGACAGTTTCTATAATCTTCCCCTGGGATTGTGATAGAGAAAAATCTAGGAAGACTAATCTAGGGCTCACCAGCTGGAAAATAATATTAATAACAAGCTTGCATGAAACAGCAGACACACAAATGAATGTCTCATCACTATGTCTGTCTTCTGTAGCATAAACTGTCTGCAGCTGAGATTGTTAAAAGAAGCACCGAACAGAATGGGGTTTCTTCTCGACTGATTTGAGTGCAGAACTCGTCAGCTAACTTTCAGCTGGCACTGTCAAGGGGAAACACCTGAACAACTCTCCTCATCTGACATGAGCACAAAATTCATCAGCTAACTTGCCACTGGCATTTGTCAAAGGGAAACACCACAGTCTGCATCCTTTATTCCTCTGACAGCAGTGCAGAATTCCTCACCTGACAGTCATCAGGTGGCGTAATGTCAATGGAAAATGCTGTGCAGACTGAGGTTGCATCTCTACCTGTCTGATGTTAATGCAGAATTCATCAGTTAACAATCTCAAGCAACAGGCCACCAATGGAATATTGCTGTCAGGTTTGGGCCCGGTACTGCAGAAAAGATATATAGAGACAAGACAGAGCTCAGAGAAGAGTTGCTAGAATGATGATGGAGGGAAAGAACATGACCTACACTGTAAGGTTCAAGAGTAGGCATGTTCATCCTGGAACAATGGTGAAAAAGGGAGACTTAATAGCTTTATATTGATTCATGAAAAAGCCCGAGCTATGTTCAAGGCTCAGTATAATTCCAAGGGGAACTGGGAAAGTCACTTGAGAGGATGATAAACAGCTGCAAAGGGAGCAATTTAGAGGGGAGGAGAGAAAGGATGCTGTTTTAATTCAAGTTCTCTCTCTCTCCCTTAGGGAACACTTTTTCCTTCTTCCCCTCTTCCACCTGACTTTCATCCTACCAGCTACCTTGAACTCCTCCCTCCAAATTCTTTAACCCTGTCATGACCAACTGGGCTGCTCTGCCCAACTGTTAATTTAGTCTATGCTTGCCCCTTACCGTACATGGATTTCAGAGGCTTTCAAAAAGGCCCTGTAACACAGTTCAAAGGTCATGAAAAGTTGTTGTTGTATTGTTCTAATGTCACAATGATACTACAACAAATGTTCTGCCTGTAACCATGCCCACCTCCCCTCAAGCGAGCCAACGTTCTTTCACAAACTGAAGTGGAAAGTTAACATCGGTGCCAGCAGTAGGATTAACAGCTATGGATGGGCAGTAAGGGAGATTGTCAGGAGGTGGAGGGGGCTAGAACAAGAGTGCCTGCCTCCTTCCACCAATTTGCCACTCCTGGGGCTCTCTGTAAATGCCATGAGGTAAACAGCTTGTTCATGATTTGGGGCAGGTAGATCAAGCATGGCTGAAGCCATACAGTAAAACTGAAGCCAAGTGTTCTGGCCTTTTTAGTTGTTGTTGAAGCAACCATATACTGTATAAAGCAGTAAAAGGGTAACCACACATAGCAAGCCTGTGTTTCCATCTTGGATTTGGGATGACATCAGGGACCTCTCAAGCTTCACTCTTGAGCTTCCTATGATGTAATTTCAAACCCTTGGTAGAAACACAGTTTTCCTGTGGCTCGAGAGGTCCCTAATGTCATTGCAAATCTTTGGTGGAAACTCAGCCTTGTTGTGTAAGGCTAACTAAACACTAGTCTATATGTTATTACTAACTAGTAGCCCCAAGACTACAGGGCTACACCAGTGTTCTCTATTACTAAAGACATCTGTATGGAACGAGGATCTCTGTTCTTTGGACTGCATCTGCACATGGTGTCATAATCTCCTGCCTGTGACATCATAGGATCGAAACTGATCTTCAACTTCGTAAACCAAACACAATAAACTCAAACGTGTATTAAACTGGTTACCTCTGGGAGACAGCTGAGAACTGCACTTTGTCCTCTTCTCCACAAAAGGCAGAGTCCGTACATATATGCAAACAAGGTTTGCTCTTAAGACCTGCTGTAGACCCTTGCACTCTACTGGATCAATAAAGCTGGTGGTTCCTACCATTAACACAGTCCATGGGCCCCTCACCTTCAGTGACAAATGCCTGACAGTGTGGAACTCTTTGACAAAATTCCTCTGCCAGGTCAATTGCCCATTGCCCTGTAGTACAAAAGTTTATGCTCAGGTTCTATTCAGTCTCTTCTGGGCAAAAAACTTGCTGCCACCAATCAAGTGGTGTAACGTAGGTAACTGCAACCTCATGCTTATGTCCTTTATATCTCTCCTGCACTAGGCTTTACCTCTGTACTGTGAACTGTACAGTACCTCTGTAAACCATACAGTGCCTCTGTATTTTTTACCTAGCACTGCCCATGTCAGAAATGTATATGTTTGTCATCCAAAGCCTGCCTTAACAGAACATCACTGTAAATGAGCTCTGCTCAGTAATATTTATCCTGAGTAAAATTGAACTGAATCCTAATCTTTTCCATGAGAATCAAATGTGATTTGTAAACAGAGGTATGACATCATATGTTGACAGGTAGTGGGAGCAGAGGATGTCTTAGGGACAAGGATTCTACTTTCTAATAGGAATCCTTAATAGAGAAAGAGAAGACAAGGGTTTTAAAAAATAAGCCACACAGAATGGTGTGAAAAAGTTTTCAAAGTTTGCCCAGAGTTGTCAGTAGCACATTAAAAATTGGATTCACATTTTGAATCCACAGGGCCAAAGTCTCCTGCAATGACTTTGAAATCTGCTTTTGTGGGTGAGTAAGCGTTATGCAATGTTCCTCTTGCTATTTTCTTCCAGTAGCGGATCATCACACAGTCTTGTCGGCGATTGCTTTTTCATCTCTTCTGCAAGCTCCTCATTGTCAGACACCATTTAAAGGCCTACACCTGTCACTCCAATAAAAAGAGGGAGAGAGCTGTCTTCTCTTCAGCTCTCCAGAAAGGGTTTCTCATCCCACTGAGTGCTCCTGGGCTTGATGCGCACTGCCTGCTGTCTCCGGGTCAGTACCATGTGTCAGGAGGAGATATTCCCAACATTAGGTGACATGTCTCTCTACTCTCGACACATCTGTCACTCCAATATGTTTGTGGATTTGCAGATGTGACAGCATGCGGAACTTCATCATGAAGCTCACAAGAGGGGCATTAAAAATGCTTAACTCGGGAGGCTGTACAATCAGACACATTTAGGAGGCCACTGTGAAAGGCATATGCAATGGCCTCACTCCAAATATGCAATTTAACTTTTGGTTGGGCAAGACCAAACCACAAGTGAGTTATGAAAGTCCTTCCACTGCAGCGGTGATGACAATTAAGCACCATATTTTGACTTGGGGTATTACATATTTGATTTATGCAACATGAGTTCGCTAATTAACTTTTATAGCAGCTGTTTATGGCAAACATTTTACTATTTCTATTCTCTTTGATTTCAGCTTCAGGCTTCCGAGCTGCGCAGTGTTGTTGTGATGCCATTGATACTGTGAAAGCTGCTCTCTGACTGTGCTATGTACCCAGAAACACGTCAAGAGCAGAGCAGAAGTCTGCAGTTATAGAAATCACTAGCACAGCGTGGCAAGCACAGACCATGCATCTGAGCCTTCGATGAGTTAATAGTTGGTGGACTAAATTGAGAGCATACCAATGAACTGAATATCCATGAGCTTGTATTTGCACTTGACTGTTTTGGTAACCTTTATTTCTAACTTGCCTGATTTGCCTTGCGATTCCTTTGCGTTTTGTCTGGCTTGATTTGTAATGTTGTTTCCCTTTTGTGTTCTCTACCTGTGTGCAATATCCTGTTTGCTTTGGTCTAATTTGTACTCTTGTAATTTGTACACTTCTAAATTTGTTAATTTCACGCAGTTCTCCTGGGTCTTTCCTGAAAATGGGCGTATTTGTGTCTAGTATGCTTACCCAGTCAACAAAAGTAAAATAAATAAATAAATCCAGAGGATACCATTATTGAGGGGGAAACATGGATAGATACTGCAGGATTCCTCCCTGTGATGAAGCAACCTTGGATACGAAATATTGGGGTAGTTTATCTGAATGTCATGTAATAATAGACTTGTGCAGTTTACTTATAAAATTAAATGTTTTGGTTAGTGAGCCGGAATCATTTTTTTTTACCATTACCAATGTCTCATGGGGGAATTCTCCTCCCACATAAGCTTTTTGGTTTCTCCTTTAGGAGAAAGGGCTACCCTGCATTGTATTCTTGCTAAAATAAAAAAAAATAAAAAAAAGATGAATGAAAAACATAATTGCAAAAATATCTTGAAGGCATCCCAGAAGACAATTATAACCTCTAAGTTATGGGACACACTTGAAACACATGTCCAACTCCTGTTGAGAGGATACTGGCATTTTACAGACCGAGTTTCATTACAAAATTCATAGAGAAAAAAACATTGGCCAAATAACAGCATTTAATTATGGCTATGACCCAGTTCCAATTTCTGACTCTGATTTTTGCTTAAAATGGCTGATTGACACTGATTTACTACAATTTGCTCAAATGGGTACATTTTCCAGACAGAACCATAACCAAGTCAGTTGCAGATCTGGACAAAGTCAAATGACAACATTAGGTTGCCCCTAATCTGTTTTTACTCCTCAGTGCAAGCCTGCATCAGCCCCCCCATTCAGATTGACTGTCCCAGACCCACCACCCTGCATCACGTAGACTTACTGGCTTCCTCCCCCTCTGGCCCCTGGCTTTCCTCTTGTAGCAGGGCAGCAGGGCCTCAACTGCTGCACACAGATTGGTTTCTGGGGAGGGCAGCCAGTGCGCCAGTGTGGGTCTGCAGAGGGCATTCAGCCATGGGCCTGCTGCAGTTTTCCCCCTTCGTCCCCTTTCCTCTTAAATGCCAGCCTTGGGATGTGATGCATGCACACACGTGAGTGTGCACTACGCGTCATCCACTGGCATCTCCCAAGCCTCTGCGTAGCTCCAGAGTGCACTACCACCTGTGGTCACCCAGATGGCACTCATACACCAGAATAGGCTGCCCTTCCTCCCCAGAGGAGGAAAGCACCCTCTGGGATGCCCAGGCCTCCACCCCCTAGCCGGCCCCGATGACTCGGGCTCACTTCCTAACTCAGGTCACCGGCATCATGAGCAGTAGCACTACTGCTGCCCAGCTGTCTCATTTTTAATAAGAATAAAGATCCAAAATCATTTTTATGTTTGCTTGCACGCATGTGCAAGAAACATAGTGCCATCATTCGAGTTTTCAGAGGTGTGGCAGCCATCTTCCAATTCAGTCAGTGTATTTGCAGGTGCGGCTGCAGTTCTCCAATAAATGCTGCAGCTGTCTATGACAGCAGTTGAAAATGTAGTGGCTGTACAGTTGAAAGGGAGAGCTACGCTTCAGTGAGCAGCGATAAGATATCGCGTGCTCATGCGTGCTCCCCCCCAAACACACATGCATGCATGCATACCGTGTGTTCGTGCTCCCCCCCATGCACACACTGTATAGCCAACGAGGGTGCCCAATCCTTCATCAGCTGTGCTGCGCTCCCCCCCTCCAACAGAGTTCCAGATGCCACATTGGGAGCCCACCCCAATGTGGCAACAGATCGTATGGCTGACGGGGGGTGCACAGTTGGTGTGCGAAATCAATGTTTGGGACAGATTAAGAAAATCACAGTGACACTGTTCATGAGCGGAGGTTACAAAATCCCTGTGTTGACAATCTGCTGTAAAAAATCCCCAAACGAATTGCATTATGGGTGTGCGTTAGCATTTTCTACACACGCCATGACTTCACCAGTTTTTAATATTTTACTGCAGATTTTCAACATTGCCATTTTTGCACCTCCCCATGAACAGTACAGCTGTCATTTTCACATCCTGTTGAAATATGTTTTCCACACCTGTGGTGCCAAATGGCATAGTCGCTTGTCGAAATCAGCTTTGGCTAACAAACTGATATTGCCACTGTTCATAAGGTGGGGGTCACAAAAAAAACATGCTGAAAATTTGGAGTGAAAATGCCAACGAATGCCTGAGGCATTAGGGTTTCCGACCATAGCGCCCCAGCCTGTAGAGATTGAGAGGCATCAGGGGTGTGACTTGGGATTCTCGCCTGTAATGCTCATACCATTTCACACCCTGCAGCCAGTGAGAGTCATCGAAGTGTGCCTTGGACTCTTTGACCCCAAAGTTCACCCCATTCTCCTATACAGGACCCATCTCACCATATTTCCTGATGGAATGGGGTTGAGCATAAGAGCCAAAGACCCCAAGGCACACCGTGACACATGTCAGTGTCTGCAGGGTAGGGTGTGGTGAAATGGCATGGCTGTTATGCCTGATGACCCAAAGGCACACCCCAATGCCTGCCAGTCTCTTCAGGGTGGGGGTGGGGTTGGCTTCAGTTCAATATTTCACCGCCATTCCTATTATGCAGCTCTGTAACTCCTACACTACCAATGCCAGCAAGAAAACATTCGGCATTGACAAATGCTTGTTATTTTTCAGACTTGGTCAGAACTGCTTCACAGGCAGATACACACCTGGCCAATAGACTAGACTGGAAAAAAGCAGTCATGTCACAAATGACTCTAATTTCCAGAGTCACATTGAGGTAGGTTGGCCGGGGGGGGGAGGTGGAGTGGTCCTGATTGGCCACAAAGCTGGCCAACTATTAAAGTCGTAGACCTGAGTGTTGATGAGAAAGAACATTGTAAATCAATATGTTGATCTGACTGTGGTCAGTGGCTGGGAGTAGGAATCCCCCCTCCCTCCAAGACTTGGTAACTAAATTGACCCTACTGTCTGTTTGTCCTAAATAATATTTGAAGTTTGCTTCTGGAACAAGTGTAGGGCTTACGGGCAGACTGAATGGGCCTGGCAGTCCTTATCTGCCGACAATTTCTATGTTTCTATGTTTCTAAGTATTTGCATAATGGTGGATCTTATAGATACAGCAGCATTGCTTGACATATCAACATGAACAGTACCCCGACTTCTTTTACCTCCATGCTTGAAGACGTGCAGTCATAACATACCTAATACATAATTCAGTTGTTCTGGGCTCCCAATTGCTCAATGCCTTTTTGGTCCTGTTATCTGTCCCCCCTCCAAGAGAGTATGCCTGGGAACAACTGATCTATATTCTTATTTTAGCAGCAAAGAAGGCCATCCCATGACTGTGGCCACAGCCACGATCACCAACAGGAGACTAATGGAGAGCTATTTTTACGTCAATATATCAAATTGGAAAACTAACCTATATGATACCTTATCAGTATCCCAAGTTCCAGCTGGAATGGCAAAAATGGATTATGTACACATGGGATACAGATGACTTATTTGTGACTGAAGAGTTTTCATTATTGATAACTGATTTTCACTGCCATTTATGCCTTGATGAACAAGACAGCTTCATTTGATTCTCCCGGTGCCCTGTTGATAGTTCTAACTTATCACTGTGAGATATTCACCTTGTGGACTTACATGTTACCTCTGCCTCAAGTGACCCACTGTACATCAATGGTCCTGCTCTACACTGCATAAACCTGTGCTCTCTGTACTGACTTTATTTTTTGTTAGTGCTGTACTATTCTTTGCCTGTCTTAAAAAATAATTTTAATAAAATACAACTTCAAAAGAAAATCTCTAATTTTACTACAGTAGCTATACTCATCTCTTTCCAGCACTTGATGTCACAAGAGCCCAGACATTATGGAACAACATACCTTGTTATACTTCTTTTTTGTAATTGATATTTTTTATAATGTATGGATCCTTGGGGTTAGGTTCTAAGTTTCATGAAGAACTCGGGCAAAAAATATTATACAGTACATTATTAAACAAGGTGTGTGAGGCCCTCTCCTGGTTATTAACAGTCATCATGTACAGGCAGATGACATGTTAGAGACCTTTAAGTACTTCACAGGTGTGAAAAGGGTGCAGGAGGGGAGTTTCTTGAAAAAAAAGAGTTCCAGGACTAGGGGGCATGCAATGATGCTGGAGGGAGGACGTTTAAGAGAGATTATGAAATGGGTAGGTTAAATTCATCACCTTGAGTAGCTCAAAGCCATGCATTGTGGGAGCACAATGCACAGGTAAAACGAGTTCCAGCAGCCAGGGCTTAGTTCATCTGTGATATCAATGATCAACTTTGGAACTTTGACATTTCAAACAGCAGCCATTTTTTCATAATCACTAACTGCAGCTAGAAACATTTATATTAACATAATACTTAATGCTAGTATTTAACTTATTTAAAATATTCATTATTGTTTACAAATTACATCTGTGTCAGTGTCATATCTGTAAGAGTTAAGAGAGTTTTTTTGCTGTCAAAGCACAATAAGACACTCCAGAGTTTGTGCATTGTGCTGTCACAACACACACCCGTGGTGGAAAGCACCTTGCTTCTGACTTCATGCTTAACAACACCCTGGGGTGTGTTTTGTGACAACACAATGCATACCTCGTTGTGTCTTATTGCTTATAGATGGATGTGAAGAAATACTACTTCACTGAAAGGGTGATAGTTGCTTGGAATAGACTGCCAGTGAAAGTGATGGAGGTGAAAACAGTGGGATCTTCAAGCATGCATGGAATAGTTATTGGGGCATACTAGTAAATAGACAGTGAGGAGAGAGGTTCACTGGAGAGAAGTTAGGGTTTGCAGAGACAGATAAGGCAGGGAACATCTGGGCAGACTGAATGGGCCAAGCAGTCTTCTCTGCAAACTAATTCCATGTTTCTATGTTTCAGGTCCTCACTGCTGATTGGTTCAGTCAGTGTGGATGACTTATAATAGTCATCTGTAACATGTTGCACATAGGGACAGTCAGGCTGCCAGCTCCTTGGAGCCAAATTCCATTCCCTTCCTTCCTTCCCTTCCCTTCCCTTCCCTTCCTTCCTTCCTTCCTTCTCCTTCCCTTCCCTTCCTTCCCTACCCTTCCTTCCCTTTCCTTCCTCCCTCCCTTTCCTTCCTTCTCCCTTCCCTTCCCTTCCTTCCCCTTTCCTTCCCCTCCTCCTTCCTCCTCCTTCCCTCCTCTCCCCTCCCCTCCCTTCCCTTCCTTAATTTGGGGACACATTTAAAACACATTTATGTATGTATGTATGTTTGTATGTATGTATTTATTTCAAAAGAGTTACCAGGAAAGACATACTGAGATGAAATTGCTTGTTTCCAGATGTGTCATGGGTGAGGGTGAAATGAGGAGAGTGCTGTCAGCAATAAGTTACAAGAGTTGGTTACACAAATCAAAAGTACAAGTTAAACTACTAAGTAGCAACACAACGAACAAGAAGAGCTAGGCAGAGCATCTGAAGAGCAACAAGTAATACAAGTGCAAATTGGAACACAACTGGAGGACGAACAAGGCCCTGCTAGGTACAGCATTAAAGTGCAGACAGCAGCAGCGGTTTGAAGGGTGAATCAAGTGCTGCTGGCACTTTTTCAGCAGGGAAGCATGGAGGAAACTGAGAGGGGGCAGATGAAAATGAATTAGGGTAGGAGCAGGGGCAGTTGGAGGAGGGAATTGTAAGGTGTCAAAATACAGCACAGGATCAGACAGCTGCAGGTGTGAGTAGTGAAAATGTTGGCACTATTCAAATTACGCAGATGGAGGTAAGGCCTTTTTGGGAGGGGGTTCAAAACTGAGCAAGACTGGTACTCTTTCAAATCTGGCTATTTTTAAAAAGCCCTCTCAGATTAATCATATCGCTTCCCTTGTAATATATATTGTAGAGTTAATTAATGAAACTGATTGTGTTACTGATCACATAATTATTTTTAATATTTGTTTATGAGCACTTTAGAAATAAACTATTGTAACTCATCGCTCTATCTATCTACAGACAGTATATATCTATCTATAGACAGTATATATTGATCTATCTATCTATCTATCTATCTATCTATCTATCTATCTATCGACAGTATCTATCGATCTATCTGTCTGTCTATCTATCTGTCTATCTATCTACAGACAGTATCTATCTATCTATTGACAGTATCCATCTATCTATCTATATATCTATTTAAAGACAGCATCTTTTATCCAGCTATCTATCTACAGTCAGTATCTATCTATCTATCTATCTATCTATCTATCTATCTATCTATCTGCGGTATCCTTGCTATCTATCTATAGACAGTATCTATCTATCTATCTATCTGTCTATCTATCTACAGTATCCATCGATCTATCTATCTATCTATCTATCTATCTATCTATCTATCTATCTATCTATCTATCTATCTACAGACAGTATTTATCTATCTATAGACAGTATCTATTGATCTATCTATCTATCTATCTATCTATCTACAGACAGTATCTATCTATCTATCTATCTATCTATCTATCTATCTATCTATCTAGCTATTGACAGTATCTATCTATCTATATATCTATCTACAGACAGCATCTATTTATCTAGCTATCTATCTACAGTCAGTATTTATCTATCTATCTAGCTATCTATCTATCTATCGGCGGTATCCTTGCTATCTATCTACAGACAGTATCTATCTATCTATCTATCTATCTATCTACAGACAGTATCTATCTAGCTATCTATCTATCATCTATCTATCTATCTACAGACAGTATCTATCTATCTATCTATCTATCTATCTATCTATCTATCTATCTATCTATCTACAGACATTATCTATCTATCTATCTATCTATCTATCTATCTATCTATCATCTATCTACCATCTATTGACAGTATCTATCTATCTATCTACCTACCTACTGAGGATATATGTCTATCTACAGAAAATACTTAGCTAGCTAGCTAGCTATCCCTCTATCTATCTACAGACTGTATCTATCTATAGTATCTATTTTTCTATCAAGTATCTATCTATTATTCAGTCTTCCTATCTATCTATCTATCTATCTATCTATCTATCTATCTATCTATCTATCTACCATCTATTGACAGTATCTATCTATCTATCTATCTATCTATCTATCTATCTATCTACTGACAATATATGTCTGTCTGTCTATCTATCTACAGAAAATACTTAGCTAACTAGCTAGCTATCCCTCTATCGCAGACAGTATCTATCTATAGTATCTATTTTTCTATCACGTATCTTATTATTCATTCTTCCTATCTATCTATCTATCTATCTATCTATCTATCTATCTATCTATCTATCTATCTATCTACAAACAGTAACTACTGCCTGTCTGTCTGTCCATCCATCCACTTGACCATCTGTCTGCCTGTCTGTCTGTGTGATTGCTATGAACATGATGGGTTGGAGTGGTTGCCATTGGACAATGGTTGGGACGCGATGGCAATGGAAGGAAGTTGATATTCAACACCAGTAATGCTTAGAATATGACAGTTGGGGGGGGGGGATATTTATTTATTTCATTCTGGTAACCGGGTAAACCCACTAGGACCAATGTTCCCTTTTTCAGGGGTGACCCAGAATTAATGACGGATTATACATTCATTCAAACAGACATATACAGTGAGCATTTTTGTAAATAATAAGTGAGATACACAGTAGAAGTGACACAGGAAACAATTGACTTAGGTTATTAACATTTGACATGCAGTCGATGACAGTGCTCTGGTGCAGGAGGATAGACAGTAGTTCAACACTTCAACACTTCTTACTAGAGCAATTGTAAGTAATCTAACATTTGAACATCACATTAGAACACCTCATGAAGGGCATTAGTTAAATATACTGGCCACACTGGACAACAGGCAGAGGGAGACTGCGATAGCATGTGCAAATGGATTTTTCAAGGTAATACAGTTTTAGACCATTTTTGAATGAGTCTAGGGAGTTGGCCATTTGTAGCAGAGCCTGGAGGGCATTCCAGAGTTTGGGAGCAGAGTAGGCGAAAGAACTACTTCCCAGCGATGTCTTGACCTTTGGCACTTCAAGCAGTTTTTTGCTAGAGGTGTGCAGTAATCGATTTGTGTGCTTTGGAACAAGTAGATCTGTTAGTCCAGGAGATTGTTGAGTGGAGTTCAGCTTGTAAGTAGTGTGTAGTATAGAGTACTGTTGTGTTTGTGGTAGGGTAGGCCAGTTTAGGGAGGTCAGCACCTCACAGTGGTGTTTTCTATTATGGGTCAAAGCAGCAAAGCGTCCTGTTTTATGGTACAGTGATTCCAATTGGTTGTTCCTGGATTTGCCTATGGACAGCAGCACAGGGGCCGCGTAAATGAGGTTGGGTATTAGTACGCTATTCGATACGGAGGAGGTAGGAGTTTAGCCTATATAGTATTCCTAGTTTCTTATGAATTGGTCGGGTGACCTGATCCAGATGTGATTTGAATGTAAGGGATTGTTCAAGGGTCAGTCCTAGGGTTCTTGGGCTCTGGCACCAGATACATGGGTCTCCAGTTTAGTATTGTGACATTCTCCCACGAGCATTGACAGGGGTTGGTTGTGGGAGCTGCCCCTGATAGATATAGTAACATAGAAATTTAAGGTTGGAAAGTTAACTAGTTCCATCATATCTGTGATCCATAAGCAGCGATGAATAAGCATGCTGTTCAAACACGTTCTCATTTATAGGGATTCCACGGAGCCTGGTAACATCTGGGTAGGACATAGGCATCACATTGCACTATCCATGCCAGCTGTGTTGCATATTACAGTTGTGGACTGCAGTTCAACGGAGCAGGTATAAAGTGTCTGTTTAGCACCAGCTCCAAGTTTAACTCACAGTCTGACACACTATTGTTTTTTTTTTTCAATCATTTCTTTTGCTGCCTTGTTCTGCCCAACCACCCCCTTCTGACCAATCCTCCCAGCCTCGTCACCCAGTTTCTCTGGAGCTTACCTCATTCCTACGACATCCTCTGCCAGAGGATCTCCTCAAAGGTGCCTGACCACTGGTGTGGAGCCTGCAGGGGATTGGTTGTCATCCTGCGGCCTTTAATTTTCCCAATATTTTCTCCCCCGGGCCCACCAGACATGCTATGGATGGCATCCCACATGTGGGTTCCTCTCCCTGCATGATCCCACTGTACTGCTGACCAAATTCTTCCAGGCCACAGATAAGCAGTGGACCACTATTACCCATCTCCCCGAGGGACGACAGCTGTTCTGGGGACACTCAATCCTCCCCCCTGGCCAGCCCCCAAGTGACCAGCATCTATTTCTGAACCCAGGTCATCAACATGGCAGGTGGTGAAGTGCCAAGTGCCTCAGCCCCGCTGGGCTGGCTGGCACATTATGTAAGCAATAACACTCGACAGGGTGTGGCTTATTCTGTATAAACGCATGCCTAGGGGTGTAGGCCGAGTGCCTTACTGCCCCTAGAAGTGCATTTATGCAGACTTATAAAATGGATATATGTTAAGAAATACTATAGCGTTTTTAAAAAATTAACAAATATTTAAAGTTTTTCTTTTTTGAAGTAAAATTGTCCCTTCACTCCATTCAATGTCTGTGTGTTCTATGACTCTTTTCTTGCAGACCTGCCTCTCCCTTTCATTCACACCCTGTTTTTTCTTCCACTCACTTTTTGGGTCAGATTGTGCATTTGTTTTGACAGTGTTTTCTCTCACATCTGCCTCTCTCCATCATATATAGAGCAATCACAGCAGGTCGCTAGGCTGCCAGCAAGAACAAGATTTCCTTGTGGTCTTGCCAGCAGCAGGCTAGCATCTGTGGTTACATGTTGTGTAAAACTGTAGCGGTCTCACTGTCTCTCACCCCCACTGGGAATGGAGAGTGAGAAAGCGGCACTGAGTCAGCTAACGAATGCGAGTCGGAGAAATAAAATGTTTTTTTTCTCTTTTGGTGGTTCAGGTAATTTGACAGTACAATAGACTGGGAAGCATTGGCTGAACATGGATTGGAACTACCGTGTGGTGGTTTGTTGGTCAGGCCTGAGGCTACAGACAAAAAAATTTGAGTGTTGTGTGGAGTGGCGTTGTGTAAGTTTTAATTTTGGCATGTCACCTGGTGTGCACCCAATCGCCCCAGTGCATCAACCCTTCAGTGGGTCTTCCTCAGGGGGCAGGTCAGAGATACCCACCCCCGAGGAAGGCCTGCTGAAGGATTGAAGCGCTGGGACTATTGGGTGCATGCCTGGTGACTTGCCAGAAATAAAACTCGCACCAAGCTGCTTTAAAAACTGGACTTCGAGTGCTGAGCATTTTTCCATTTGTTGAATTTATAAGCTGGCTGCTTTTGCTCTAGCACCACCTTTTCCTGTGTGTACCTTTCTAACTTGCTTGTTGTGTGAAGTGGGAGGGAGGAAAGCAAACAGAAAGATAGCAGTTGTTTGAACCACTCACGATGGTGTGTTTTCACTGTTTCTGCCAGTGGGGGACTTTGTAGACTGTTAGGATTTTCTGCCTTGAAAGTCAGTCGGGAGGGATCCACGAGGTGCCAGGGCATAGGGATATTCTGGGTGAGTGGGTCACTTGTGGGTCTTGTTTTTTACCATGCCATATCGAAAATAAAAGACATAGCTGGCAAGGGCTGCTAGCCAATCAGGTTAATTTACTGTCTCTACCCATTTTATAATTTATTTGAACAGATCCTGGGGTGAGGGTGTGGTTAGAGTTGAAGCTTAGGCCCTGTGTTTTGAGAAGCTTTCACTGTTTCCATGGACTCTGCTGCCAGTTTTACATTGTGGTCTGCATCTGGTGATCAAGGAATATCAAACCCCACCGCGGGAGAGATACAAAGTTCTGCAAGTGTGAGAAACCATGAAAACTTTAATTTAGTCTGCGCTTCTGGGATTGTCAGGGGTATAAAGCTAGTCTAATCAAAAAATCCGAGGATACTCCCACTATTGCCAAGTGCAGTACTGTGGCTCTCAGCATCACTAATGAAGAAAATCATATTATCATCACATGGGAAAAAACAGATGAATAATGCATGGCTTGCTGCCTCAAATTACCTTACCAAATGACTTATTGTTTTATATACCTTCGAGGATATTAATTTTTCATTTTACGGTATATTTTTTGTAGCACAACATAGTCTCATAATGTAGTACACTTTTATTTCCTTGTTTATTGAGTTCATTTATTTTCTTTCATTAAACAGATTGCAGATACCTTTTGCCAGCAGTCATTTATGAGGTTTTTAAAATGCATTTTTCTTTTACTGTTCCCCTGCTTTCATTTTAAGTGATTGCCAGTACTGTTTGTCTTCTTTATAAATAAAATTTTTAAAAAAGGGAACAAAACATTTGCAGTTTTCAAAAATGATGATGCAGGTGCAGTTCTCGATTTTGGACTACACCTGCATCATCCCTCAATGCACCAAAAACATTTGAGTGCTATTTTCAAACCTTGTGATGCATTTGTGATCATTCTCCTGCTTTACAAGGGCTTTGTCAAAATAGTCACATGTGTATTGCTTTTTTTTGATGCACACATTACCTGAACTAAGTTATTGGTGCAAGCATCAGTGGATGCGGAAAAATTATGCTGCAAATCCCCGATACCCATTGGAAAATCACTCCACACACGTTCTGTTGAGTCCCAGTAGCTTTTGTTTCACCATGCTCTGCTTCCAGGGCTAGCTCATCCTAAATGTTCTTCGTTGTAGACAGTGCAGCCTAGTGGTTAGAGTGCAGGTTTGAATCCTACCACTGCCCTTACAAATTGGATGACACTGAACAAGTTACCTCACCTCCCGTTGCTGAACCATTTCTCTCTCTCTCTCTCCCCCCTCACTCACACACACATGCTGTATGCTTAACCCCCACCCCCATCCCAAACCCATGCTAGACAAGTATTGACAGTCATGGTAGTGATGTCAGCCAAGTTAGACAAATGTTGCTGTGGGCACTACCACAGTGACTGTCCTTATCAGAGGTGCTGGAACTTATGGACGTGGTGGGTGCTGTAGTCCCCTGTGATGCAAATCCCTTACCAGGGACTTCCAGTTCACAGCCACCACCTGGGCTTTTGACCAACAGGGCCCAGGAAGCCTGTTTCTGACTTCTTCCTTTGCACAAGGTCAGGAAGGTCAACACAATGCCTGTAAGTAGAGTGCTGTCTTGGAGACGGACTGCAAACAGTCCAGCAGAAATAGAATTACCCTTTTAAATAGCACACAAACAGTCACTGATTCTATACAAATAGACTCTTTACTAGAATACTACAAGTATTTACAGCAGGATGTATTTACAAGAAACAAAAGGGTTACACATTTACTAAGAAGCAGAAAATAAAATCACATTAAACAGATAGGTATTGTACAGCGGAAGTCTAAGCTGTCCTCTCCTACAAATCCTTCATCTGCCCTTGCTAAAGAAGCACTTTCCCCTCACTATGTTATCTTACCTCAGCTAGTCTTTGTAATGGCAGGGGCCCTGGTCTTTAGGTGTTTGTCCAAGAGAATGAGCTTATTTTAAGCCCCTCAATATATTGCTTTGCTCCAAGTGGGGAGGGTCCTACTCACTCTGAGTGACAGGCTCATGTTGCCCAGCCATTTTTGTGTGTGTGTGTATATGCGTATCCTCCTATGCTTTTGCACTACCTTGCTATAATAACGTCCACCTGAATCCTTTTGTTCAACATGGGAACATCTCCAGGAACGATACCCCAGCTGGGTTTATGGGTTTGTTGCTTTACTGCCTCCTGTCTGGCTTTTCCTGTTAACTTTCTCATGAGAACCATAGAAACATAGACTTTGACGGCAGATAAGGACCGCTAGGCCCATCTAGTCTGCCCATTTTCCTACCTACAGGATAGGCCGCAGATCCTAGTTAACAAACAGCCTATATCTTCCTGCCCCCCACAAGAATTGCCTTATGTCTGTCCCATGCATTCTTGAATTCTCCCACAGTTTTAGACCCCACAACTTCCTCAGGAAGGCTGTTCCATGCATCCACTACCCTCTCTGTGAAATAATACTTCCTCACATTGCCCCTGAACTGCCCTCCTTCTATCTTTAAATTGTGTCCTCTTGTTCTTGCAAGTCTCTTTTTCTGAAAGATGCTACCCTCTTGGACTTTGTTGATTCCCTTGAGGTACTTGAAAGTTTCTATCATGTCCCCCTCTCCTTCTTTCCTCAAGGGTATACATATTAAGCTCCTTTAGTCTCTCCTCATACGGCTTCTCTTGCAGACCCTGCACCATTTTAGTTGCCCTCCTCTGGACTGCCTCTATCCTGTCTATGTCTTTCATGGAGATGGGGTCTCCAGAACTGGACACAGTATTCCAGATGGGGTCTCACCAACTGTCTGTACAGAGGGATAACAACTTCCTGTTTTCTGCTGCTGATGCCTCTCCTATACATCCCAGTATACCCCGGCCCTCCCTACTGCCTTCTCACATTGCTTGCTAACCTTAAGGTCATCTGATATGATTACCCCAGGTCCCTTTCCTGTTTTGTTGTTGTTACTACCTCCCACCTATTGTATTCTTCCCTGGGTTCTTGTTTCCCAGGTGCATTATTTTCACTTTTTGCATTGAATCCTAGCTGCCATCGTCTGACCATTCCTCCAACCTTGCCAAGTCCCTTTTCATCCTTTCCACGCCTCCTTGTGTATCAACCCTGTTGCAGATCTTTGTGTCATCTGCAAAAAGGCATACTTTTCCTTACAGTCCCTCTGCAATGTCACTGATGAAGACATTAAAAAGGACTGGACCCAATACTGAACCCTGCGGTACCCCACTGGTAACCGCCCTTTCTTCAGAGTAGACTCCATTTACAATTTCCTTCTGTGTCCTGTTGTCCAGCCAATGTTTTAACCAGGCTACCACCCTGGGACCCACTCCCAGGCTGGTTAATTTGACTATCAATCTTTGTGTGAGACTGTGTCAAATGCCTTGCTAAAGTCTAGGTAGGCCATGTCCACAGCCCCTCCTGGTCTACTACTTTGGTCACCCAGTCAAAGAAATCTATTAGATTGTCTGACATGACCTTCCTGCTGTGAACCCATGCTGCCTTGGATCCTGTGCTCCACTGACCTCTAGGTACTCAACTATTCTTTCCTTCAGAAGTGACTCCATCACTTTCCCTACCACAGAGGTCAGACTGACAGGTCTGTAGTTTCCTGCCTCTGTCTTGGTCCCACTTTTGTGAAGGGGAATCACATCCGCCTTCCTCCAGTCCTCGGGTACCACACATCCTCCATGATTTATTAAAAGAGTAGCCAGTGGTTTCACTAGTTCCTTCCTTAATTCTTTTAGAATTCTGGGGTGAATTCCATCAGGACCCATTGCTTTGTCCTTCAGTTTTAGGAGTTCTTGCAGAACCCTTTCTTCTGTGAAAGGACTGGGATCGACCCCCCTATCAAGAGTGCTTCTGTTAATTGGATTAGGCACTTCCCCTCCTCTTTTGTGAATACTGAGCAGAAATATTCGTTCAGTATTCCTGCTTTTTCACTGTCCCCCTCTGCCCACCCACCGTTCATTCTATTCAGCCTCACTATCCCTCCCTTTGTCTTTCAGCTCGCTGATGTACCTATAAAGGTTTTATCCCCTTCTTAACTGAGTTGGCTATCTTTTCCTCAGTTTGGGCCTTTGCTATTCTGACTTCCCTCCCTGCTTCCTTCTGCCTTCTTCATGGTACAGCTGTCTGTCCTGCTCCTTCTGTGTTTCCTTATACTTCGGAATGCTATCTTTTCTTCCTGACTTTCACAGCCACCACTCTTGAGAACCATAGTGGCTTTTCTTTCGTTTGATTTGTTTTTGCTTCACACAAGGCTTGTTGCCTCTGTGATGGCAGTTTTGATAATTCCCCATTGTTGCTCCACACCTCCTTCTAGCCTGTTTGCTGGGTGCTTTTCTGGGGCCTCTCCCATCTTGCCAAAGTCAGCCCTCCTAAAGTCCAGTGCCCTCACTTTTGTGTGGCTTGACTCTGTGGCTGAGTTTAACGTGAACCACACTGTTTGATGGTCACTTGTCCCCAGATGGCAACCTACTTCTAGATCTGAGATCCTCTCACTGCCCCATTTGAGAGTACGAGGTCTAAGATTGCTCCCTCACAGTGGGTTCGAAACTAGCTGTCTAATGCCTGCCACCTGTAGGGCATCAAGAATGGCCCTGCTCTTGGATGTGGCTGCAGCAAATGTGCTCCAGTTAACATCTGGCATATTCAGGTCTCCCATCAACAGTATCTCCCCTTTCTCTGCCATTCTAAGAATGTCTTCCATCATATCCTTGTCCATTCCTTCCCCTGACATGGGGGTCTGTACACAACCCCTGTGCAGATTGTGGTGCCCTTTCCAGTCTCCAAGGTGACCCACAGCGCCTCCTCTCCTCCCTGTTTACTCTTTTGTTCAGTTGCTTTTATCCCTTCCTTTACATAGAGAGCTACTCCTCCCCCTCTTCTCCCCTGCCTGTCTCTCCTGTAGGTTATGTACCCTGGTATGTTAACATCCCAGTCATGGTTCTCTGTGTACCATGTTTCTGTGACTGCTACGATATCCAGGCATCCCTCTTCCATTAAGGCCACCAGCTCAGGGAGCTTGTTGCCCAGACTACAGGCATTGGTACTCATTACCCTCCATTTCTGATGGGCTTCCCCTTTGCCCCATCCCTGTCCTTCTTGCATTTGTCACTTTCTCCATTTACTCCTGCCCTTCTCCCTATTGACACCTCCATGTTGGTGTTTGCCACACTTACTACCGTGATTGTTTGGGGGCTAGGATTTTCCTGCTCCTTTCAGTGCCTCCCCTTGGCTAGTTTAAAAGCTTGCCAATGAAGCATTTAAACCTATCACCTAGGATCCTGGTTCCCCTCCCGGACAGATGCAGCCCATCATGCCAGTATAGGCTTGCATCACTCCAGGTGGACCCCCAGTCCCCAATGAAGCCAAATCCCTGAGCTCCACACCAGTTTTTCAACCACTGATTGAATCCCATGATACGGAACACCTAGCCTCTCCTATGCCATAGATGGGTAGCACCTCCGAGAAGGTTACCATGCGTGCTACTTGACTAAGGCCCCTCCCCAATTCCACAAACTCTTCCTGCACTTCTCTAATCTCTTTCTTAGCCAGGTCATTTGTCCCTAGGTGGACAATGACATCCAGCTCCCTCCCCTGTGCAGCTGCTCCGGAAATCCTGAGGATTCGCTCCCTGTCCCTCCAAGCCATGGCGCCAGGCAGGCACCTTACTTCCCTCTCCTCTTCCTTGCCCAGTTCTACCTTCCTAACAATGGAGTCCCCCACCAGGAGTTGTTTCCTTCCCCTGCAGGGTCCCCTGCCACCCTCCTGTGGGTCTCCTTTGTGGAGGTTCCCAGCATCCTCAGACCTGTTATTTAACTTTTCCATACACACTTGCTCATGTGATCTGGCAACCATCTTATCTGAAGAAAATGCATATTCAAAAAGAATAACAATCAAAAGAATACATGGTTCTGGTCTCCTTTCCCGTCACATCCCCTCAACTTTTGGCCATGAGGAAAGTGCCATTTGTTTGCAATAGCTACCTTTTTTACCCTGTGCCCTTTTGAACTTCAGCACACTAATTTTTCACCATGTTCTGGCACCACTGATCTTTTCAGGACTGTACTTGTATAATTGAGGGCACTGCTAAGACATTCCTAGTTGGTCAAACAGTTTTTCCCATTATCCTTTTAATTGAATGTATGAGAATGACACTGAATTTAAAGTACATGTCACTCATTTGAAAGAGAATTTGTGATTTCTTTTTTTTAATCATAGAATACTTTTTATTTATTTAATATTCTTACATGTCGCCAGTTATGCAAATAATTAGTATACAGTATGAAGTATTTTAGTCAAACAGGAGTTAACAAATCTCACCAGGACTTATAAAATACATGGTTCCAGCTCTCCTTAAGAACCAACTGATCGTCTTACACATGCCAATTTAACTGCAATTTAAACCTATGGGGAAAAAGCTAAGATCACCAACATTCCTACTTACAAAGTGTCACAATCAATTAAATCCAGTACCCAGAATAGTTCTTATTGAGGGTGTTGAAAGCATCTAGGGAGAGAATCCTGATAGAGATGAAAATGGGAAGATATAGAGGTGAAAGGAGGTAAGTTTAGGCAGGGAATGTCATAGCTGCTGATCAATCAGACCACACCTTTCTTAGATGCGCAACCCCCTATCTGACCTGGAGGTCTGCCAGCCTCCTTATACTGGGGATTAAGTAGGAGGGGAAGGGGGGCTTTGCATAATGAGGAGTTAAGGTATGCACCCCATTTCTGATAGTATACAGTAAGATTCCCCCTATTGGCATACGTGAGTCTCTCAAAAGTGACTAGTCTAGCCAAGGCTGAATGCCAGAGGGGGATAAGTGGGGGAGATGCCTGTCTCCAAGACAGGAGTAGGAGCCTTTTCACCTCCATAAGGGCTACTAAGAGACAGTCTTGAAGTGGTTTTGGTAGTTGGGCCAGGGGTGCAGAGTCACCCAGGAGGAACAATGGGTCAGAAATGTCCATGGGTAAACCCAATATCCCAGAGCAATCCATTGCAATGGCTGTCCAAAAGGGGATTAAAACTGGGCAGTCCCACAGCAGATGAAGGATATTTGCCAGCTCGTATGGGCACCTCCAGCATCTTGCATGAGGAAGGACGCCCCACGCATGAAGGGCTGCTGGCGTGTGGTACCATCTGAGAAGGATTTTAAGTTGGATTAATTGGCTTCGGGTGTCCTTACATGTGGAATGGGCTAGGTGTAGGCATCGGGACCACGTTTCAGAGGTAATGGGAACCTGAAGGTCCTTACTCCATGTGTGTCTACATGATGTTATGTGGTCTGGTTGTGCTTCACTCAAGGTGCTGTAAAAGTGTCCTGCAAGGCCACGGGAAAAAGTTTTAAGGTGGAACGTATCCAGCCATTGCCACTTGGGATCTGCTAGGTAAGTCCCACTTACAGTCTGAACCGCACATTGGAGTTGGAGGTATCTCCAAAAGTCTTCCGACTGGAGGGAGTACCAGACCTTGAGCTGTTCAAAGGACATTAGTGTGGTAGAATCGAACATGTACAAGTCTTGAACAAGACGTATCCCCTTTCTTTCCCATTCTGGCCAGTAAAGCGGCTCATTACCTACTGTCAGAAGTTGATTCCTCCAGAGTGCCAAGTACCGCAATGGCATAGAGCACAATGCCTTTGGTATATTAGAGGCTAACATTAGTCTGTGCCATGCCTTCCTAGTCTCGAGCATACACAGAGTAAGTTTGTTTGGGTTTATGTGGGTATTAGTTAATAGTGTGCGCAACGGAGTATTCTGCATTAATTGAGATTCTAGCTGGACCCATTGGGCGGGCAGAGAGGAGGTGGGGATGAACCATTTAGTGGATTGGGCCAAGATATAGGACCAATGATATCCCTGCAGCCATGGGAGTCCCAGACCTCCCCTGGTCCATGAGCCTGCATTTTACTGCGGCTCCATCTGGGTGCCTTGTCTTCCCAGAGGAAAAAAAGACATGAGCTTGTCCAGCGGGCGGAACATCTTACCCGATAGAACGATAGGGAGGTTATTGAGCAGATATGTTACTCTGAGCAATAACAGCATATGTAACACAGCTACTTTGCCTGAGAGAGAAAGGTTAAGGTGGTGCCAACGATTTACTTCTGCCGTTAATGAGGTTGTTAAGGGACCAAAATTCTCATTCTCTAAGAGTTTCCAAGTAGACGGGATGGTGATACCTAAGTATGAGAAGCTATGCGGGGCCCATGTTAGGTCCAGGTCTTGCAAACAGGAGGAATTTGTGATTTCTGTATTGAAGTTCTCTTTGTAGTCTATTGTATAATGTCTATTTGTACGGTAAAATGTTGTCTACTGTATTATATCTGGTCGCCAAAGAATATGCTCATGGATTCACCAGATTTTAAATAAACAAACCAAACCAAGCTAATGTGCTCCAAGCCCCCAATAATAATGAGCTAAATCATTGGAAAGGTACATATGTATTGCAGAAACAGAGTGCAAAGAAGATTACTGCACTGTGACTCACTCCCAAGTGCTTTCAGTCACAATGACTCTTTATCAGGGGGCCATATCCCTCCCTACTTTCACCTCACACAACACCCTCTGCTACTATATACCCCTCCTTACACCAACCTCTGACACACTGCATCCTCTGCTACTGTATAACCTTCCCTACACTAACCTCTGACACACAGCGTCCTCTGCTAATGTATACCCCTCCCTACACTAACCTCTGACACATAGCGTCCTCTGCTGCTGTATACCCCTCCTTACACTAACCTCTGACACACAGCATCCTCTGCTACTGTATACCCCTCCTTACACTAACCTCTGACACACAGCGTCCTCTTCTACTCTATACTCCTCCTTACACTAACCTCTGACACACAGTGTCCTCTGCTACTGTATACCCCTCCTTACACTAACCTCTGACACACAGCATCCTTTGCTACTGTATACCCCTCCCTACACTAACCTCTGACACACTTCATCCTTTGCTACTGTATACCCCTCCTTACACTAACCTCTGACACACAGCGTCCTCTTCTACTCTATACTCCTCCTTACACTAACCTCTGACACACAGCATCCTCTGCTGCTGTATACCCCTCCTTACACTAACCTCTGACACACAGCATTCTCTGCTACTGTATACCCCTCCTTACACTAACCTCACACACTGCCTCCTTCTACCGTATACCCTTACCTACACTATCTTCACACACACACTGCCCCCTGCTACTGTATACCCCTCCTTACACTAACCTCACACACACACATAGTGCCCCTGCTACTTCTACACCCTCCTTACACTAACCACAACACACCTGCCCCTGCTACTGTATACCCCTATTTACACTAACCTCACACACACATGCCCCTTGCTACTGTATGCCCCTTCTACACTAATCACACACTAACACGTACACACACACACACACTGCCCCCTGCTACTGTATACCGCACTTTACACTAACCTCACATACACAGTGCACCCTGCTACTGTATACCCTTCCCTACACTATCTTCACACACACACAGCGCCCCCTGCTACTGTATGCCCCTCTCTACACTAATCTCACACACACACAAACACACACACACACACATATGCGTGCACACATACACTGCCCCCTGCTACTGTATACCCCTTCCTATACTATCCTCACACACAGTGAACCCCATTCCCTACACTACCCTCACACACAGAGCGCCCCATGCTACTACTGTATATCCCTCCCTACACTAATCTCACACACAGAGCGCCCCCTGCTGCTATTGTATATCCCTTCCTACACTACCCTCACACGCAGAGCTCCCCTGTTGCTACTGTATATCCCTCCCTACACTACCCTCACACACAGAGCGCCCCCTGCTGCTGCTGTATATCCCTCCCTACACTACCCTCACACACAGAGCGCCCCTGCTGCTACTGTATATCCCTCCCTACACTACCGTCACACAAAGAGTGCCCCATGCTACTACTGTATATCCCTCCCTACACTAATCTCACACACAGGCGCCCCTACTACTGTATATCCCTCCCTACACTAACCTCACACACAGAGCTTCCTGCTGCAGACTGTATATCCCTCCCTACACTACTCTCACACAGCGCCCCCTGCTGCTACTGTATATCCCTTCCTACCCTACCCTCACACACAGAGTGCCCCTGCTGCTACTGTATATCCCTCCCTACACTACCCTCACACACAGAGCTCCCCCTGCTGCTACTGTATATCCCTCCCTACACTACCCTCACACTCAGAGTGCCCCCTGCTGCTACTGTATATCCCTCCCTAGACTACCCTCACACACAGAGCGCCCTGCTGCTGCTGTATATCCCTCCTACACTAACTTCACACACAGGCGCCCCTGCTGCTGTGTATCCCTCCCTACACTAACTCTCACACACAGGCGCCCTGCTGCTGCTGTATATCCTCCCTACACTAACCTCACACAGAGCTCCCTGCTGCTGCTGTATATCCTCCCACACTGACCTCCTGCATAGGCGCCCCTGCTGCTACTGTATGTCCCTCCCTACACTGCCCTCACACACAGAACACCCCTGCTGCTACTGTCCTCCCTAGGTAACCTTACACACAGAGCGCCCCTACTGCTGCTGTATGTCCCTCCCTCACCACACTAACCACACAGGCTGCCCCTGCTGCACCCCTCCCTACACTAACTTCACACACAGTGACCTATGTTGTGCTCCTCCCTACACTAACCTCACATGAAACAACCCCTGCTGTATTTCTCCCTGTACTAACCTGACGCACAGACTCCCCTGCTGTATCTCTCCCTACACTAATCCCATCCCCTTTTATCAAATGACTTCACGATCTCTGATTTTTACACCATTGTGCCATACAGCAACCTCGTAAGTTGATGACAAACTTGGGGGCAGCAGGTATTGATCTTCATTTCTGAAGCTGACAATGTTGCCATGAAACAAGCACAGACACCCGCATTCCTGAACATGTTCTTCTTTTGGATTGCTTTCATAAAAATGTGTTCGTAGTTCAAAGGAACTGCTGGAATCAAAATCCATGAATAGCAACACCTGAATTTAGCCATCGATTCAGACTTCAAAGAACAGGGCATTTAGCAAGAAAAAGTCAGTCACTCCAACCATTCTGGATTAGCTAGACTGTTTCACCAATTTCTCCTTTTCTCCTTATTTAATGGCAAACACAGCTGTGCCATGATTGTGTTTATTTTAATAATTTCATTTGATTGGCTTAATGTATTTGTAAGCCAAACAGAATTACTTGAGCTTTTTGATAAAAAACAAATCAAAGCTACATCGCCTGGGAATTGCAAACAACCAAAGGCATATCATTATAAAACATGCAGTACTGTAAAATATTTATGGAGCATGCATACAAAAGTGTATGTGTGTGGGTGTGTGCACGCGTGTGTGTGTGTGTGTGTGACTGTGTGACTTTCAGGCCCCCAGTTGGCTGGAGTGTCAGATTCCCCTCCGGTAAAGGAACAGCTCCTGAAGCTGAAATAGAAACACAGAAACAAAGAATTTATCAGCAGATAAGGACCGCTTGGCCCACCCAGTCTGCCCATTATTCCCTACCTACAGTATCTTTAAGCTGAGTGTCAACCATAACATGAGGGGGCACAGCCTTAAGACGGACAGTGGGATGTTTAGGAGGGAGGTCAGGAAGCACTTCTTCACAGAGAGGGTGGTGGACACTTGGAATGTGCTGCTGGAAGAAGTGGTCTCATTGAAGACAGCAGGCAGCTTCAAGAAAGGCTGGGACAGGGATGGGGAAGTAAGGATCTTGGGTGGGGAGGATGGGAGGAGTGGGGAGGAGGGCAGGGACAGTAGCTCAAGCTGTGGACCCTGCAGTATAAGCAGACTAGATAAACCAAATGGCCTTCTTCTGCTGGCATCTTCGTATGCTTGTATGTACATATCACCGTAGACCCTACTTTATCTCTTTCCTCTTTCCCTCACCCAATTTCTTTCCACTAAGATCCCCTTATGCTTACTCCATGCGTTCTTGAATCCCATCACTGTTTTCATCCCCACCACCTCAGCTGGTACACCAGTCCACAAATTCACTACCCTTTCTGTGAAGAAGTACTTCCTCACATCTCTTCTGAATCTACCCCCCTCCAGCTTCACAGCATGTCCTCTTGTTCTTGTGCATCTTTTTTCCTTAAAAAATCCTTGCTTCCTGTACCTTATTTACTCCTGTGAGGTATTTAAAGGTTTCTATCATAGCCTCCCCTTCCTTTTCTCTTCCAACATGTACATATTGAGTTCCTTTGCTCTTCTCACAGGGTGTGTGATGCAGACCTGCACCATTTTAGTTGCTCTCTTCTGGACCGCCCCCACTCTGTCTATGTCCTTCTGGAGATGTGGCTCCAGAACTGGACACAGTATTCTAGGTGAGGTCTTACCAGCGATCTATACAGAGGCAACACCACCTCCCTCCTTCAGCTGGTGATACCTCTCCCTATGCACTCCTGCATCCCACTAGCCCTCCCAACTGCTTTGTCATATTGCCTGGCTGTCTTTAGGTCATCAGAGATTATTAACCCCAGGTCTCTCTCCTACTTGGTGGTCATCAGTAACACTCCACCCATTTTGTACTGTGCCTCTGGGTTTCTGTGCCCCAAGTGCATTATTTTGCAGTTTTTTTTTTGCATTAAAACCCAGCTGCCATACTCGTGACTACTCCTCAGGTTTTCTCAGATCTCTTATCATCCCCTTCCCCAGAGTATTCACACCAGAGGTCCAAATTAAGTTTTGCAGCCACTAGCCAGCAGGGCTGGTGACTGGGAAAATCCACTAGCCCCACAAACTTTTCCACTAGCCCAGCTGGTGTACTCATTGAAATGTTACCTTCTTCACTACAAGCCTGCAGGGCTAGTTAAAGGAAAATCTTACTAGTCTGATACAGAATCTACCAGCATTTGGCTAGTGGGCCGGTGCCAGTTTTGACCCCTGCACACTATTGCAAATTCTGGTGTCATCTGAATATAGGTAGACCTTCCCCTCCAGATCCTCTGCAGTGTCACCCTCCGCTCCTCAGAGTGAACTCCATTTACTATCACTCTCTGTTACCTATCCCCTAACCAGTTTCTTACCCAACTTACTACCTTTTGACTCTCTCCTAGGCTACTCAGCTTGCTTAATAGTCTGTGTGGAACGGAGTCGAATGCCTTGCTGAAATCTATGTAGGCCATATCCACCACTCCATTCTGATCTAATTCCTTGGTCACCCAATTAAAGAAATCTATCAGATACGTTACACATGACCTCTCACCAGTGAATCCATGCTGCCTTGGACCTTGTAACCCATTTGATTCAAGATATTCCACTATCCTCTCCTTCAGCAGTGATTCCGTTAATCTACCCACCACTAATGTGAGGCTAACTGGTCTATAATTGCCAGTCTCCTCCCTGCTACCCCTTTTTACTGCTGTGGGCAGAGCCTACAGCCGTTTTGCTTTCTGTGGCTCAAAATGGCTGATTGTGGCACCTTCCACTGGACTTTTGGAAGTATCCTTCTGAATGTCCAACTGAGCTTGTAACACTTCGCCACGGTCGGCCACTATGGAGTAACAACCGCACTATTTCTGCTGTTACTTCTACATTCCAGGACAAGAACTGTGCATGCACACCTCGCGTGCACGTGCAGTTCCGCTGGTGCTGCCATCTTGCAAATGGCATACTGCCATTCATGGCAACTACGTATGCGCGAATGCCATGCATACACAGTTGCGCCACCACTGCCATCTTGCAGATGCCACTCGGCAGTGCTAGCAGCACTAGCTCTCTGGAGCTTTGGAAGCTCACCACAGCCATATCGGCTCTGGCTAGAGGCTGTATGTAGTGCCACTACATCTGCCCTCCTCCAGTCCTCTGGGACCACTCCTGTTTCGAGTAAGTAGAAATGATCTTAAACACAAAAAATTTAAGGGACATACAAGGTGAAACCAGCACTGCCTGTTATGGTGGACATTTTGAACTTACCTTTATATTCTGTTTTGGATGAGCTGAGCAAAAAGGAACTTGCCCAATCATGGCTGGATGCAGCTGTACACAGGAAGGCTGCCCTAAATATTAAAAACTGACAAAAAGAACATATATATGAAGAAATCACTTACACAAGTATGTTTAAGAAGGTCCATAATGCCAGACCAAGAGCACCCTCATTACAGTGTACTCGCTAGCATTTGGGCTTTATTAACCACACTTTTGTAAGTGATGTCTTCATATGTTCATGCTCTTTTTGTAGTTTTCCCATTTTAGATCAATCTTTTTCTCATCTCTTGTGAGTCTCTATGCCACCCCCATTTTCAATCTGCTTTGATATTTTTTTTCACATCTGAAATAATTTAAAGGAGAACAAGTTTTAATATGGCTGTCTATAGTCATCAGTATTCTCAGCTGGGGGGGAGGGATCAGGGTTGCAATTGGACTAGCCCGGGCCAGCTGAGGTGTCGGGGGGGGATTTAATAATTTTTTTTTTTTTACTTTTATTTATTTATTTTAGTTTTTGTTAACCGGGAGGTACACTAGACAGCATAGCTGCCTATTTTCAGGTACGACCCGGGAGATTACAACAAAAGGTATGTAGACAATAGCAGATACAAGAAAACATCATGGGAACAAGTAGAAGTCAGACATAGTACACTTATACAAAATTTTCAGCAATGACAGTACATTTGCAGGAATCTATATGTAGTAACAAAACAGAAATATAAGTGCAAATAACTAACAGTCATAAGCCATACAACTAGTGTGTAAGTGCTAGAAGAGAGGCACTAGCAAGATTTCCAGACAGGTTTGAGAGTAGTAGAGGTTGGAGCCAGTAGACAAATTAATTTATTAGTTTCTGATTACTAATACCTTGACTAGTAGAAAATGCAAAACATTCTGTCTCAAGTACTGTGTAACCCACTATTTGTGGTATTAGGAATTAATACTCATTACTCACACACCTCAATGTCTGTACCTGACATTACAGTCCATCATTTACAGCATCCATAGTAGCAGACTGTGATATCACACACAGAGGATTGTGGTGTCAGGTGTCAACAAGCAGGCAGAGTAGTTGAAAGCTAGGGAGAGGATACCCTAGGATAGGATTGGCAAGGATAGGCTAGGTTAGGATAAGTTATAACTGAATATGTAGGGAAGGGATAGGATAGGATAGGATAGGATAGGATAGGATAGGACAGGACAGGACAGGACAGGATGGGACCAGATAGAACAGGATATGACTGGATAGGATATAACTGGACTGGACAGGACAGGACAGGATAGGATAGGATAGGATAGGACAGGACAAGACAAGACAGGATACCATAGGATAGGATGGGACAGGATAGGACTGGATAAGGTAGGACAGCAAAGGTAGATTTTCCAGGGTTGTGCCTGAAAATAGTCATTTTATGGCGAGTGCACTTACCCGGTTAACAAAAGCCAAATTAAAAAAAGAATGGAACAGGATAGGATGGGACAGGACAGGGCAGGACAAGACAAGACAGGATAGGATAGATAGGACAGCACAGAATAGCATAGGATAGAATGGACCAGGATAACACAGGGTAGGACAGGACAGGATAGGACAGAACAGGATAGGATAGATAGGACAGCATAGAATAGGATATGATAGGAAAAGATAGAATAGGGCAGAGCAAAGCAAGATAGGACAGGACAGGAGAAGAGAGAACAGGACAGTACAGATAGGATAGGACAGGACAGGATAGAATAAAATATGACAGGCCCAAATAAGACAGGACAGGTCCAGACAGGATAGGACAGTTCGAGGGGGGTTATTAACATTTTGTTCGGTTTTAAGAAAAAATTACTCACCACAGTAATCTTCTTTCTTCCAAGGGGTCCTGTAGCATCAGTAACTTTAGCAGTTAACTGGCTAGGTGCAACTGCTCCGGAAGTATGCCTTTAAGAGAATTTTATTTAAATGAGCTTTGGGCAATAGCCAATCAAAAAACAGGAGGGACGTGAGCTGAGTGAGAGTAGTCTGAATGCTTCAGAATTTTTTCGAAGGAAAACGAGGGCACATGCCCCAAAAATGAATCAACAGGATTCAAAAAACATGCAAATGTCCACAAAAGTGGAAATAGAAACAACAACATGAGTTAGAAACTTATCAATAAAAAAAACTCAAAATTTGGTAAGAGATGTGATAACAGAGCCTTTCTCCTGACAGGTGAACCAAGGAGGAAGGGTGGGAGTTTACTGATGCTAAAGAACCCCTTGGAAGAAAGAAGATTGCTGCGTTGAATAATTTTTTCTTCTTACCCCAAGAGTCCTTTAGCATCAGTAACTTTAGCAGACTACCGAGCAGTACCAAGTGGGAGGTGAATAGAGAACCCACTTAGGAAACAGGCTCTGCAGAATCACCCTGCCAAATTTGACATCAGATTTGATCTGCATATCCAAACTATAGTGTTTCATAAAGGCGTGCACAGATTTCAAAGTAGCTGCTTTGCAGACATCCAGGAGGGGAATGTCCTTTGCTGTTGCAAGCGAGGCTGCAGTGCCCCTGGTGGAGTGGGCCCTGAGCCCCACTGGAGGCTGGTGACCAGCTTTTTCATAGCAGAATCTAATACAAGAGACCAACCAACGGGAAATAGTTCTCTTGGTAGCTGGTCTTCCTCTGCCTACTTCCCCGTAGGTGAGGAACAACTGAGTGGAAGAGCCTCTGGACTGTCTAGTATGCTCTAGGTAGTGAAAGATGGCTCTTTTGACATCCAGGCTGTGGAGCTTTTGCTCACCAGGAGTGGATTTCTCAGTAAAGAAGACAGGCAGAGTAATGGACTGGTTTAACTGGAATTCTTTATTTTATTTTTATTTATTTATTTATTAAGTCTAGGATTAGAAAATACCTTTGAGCCTTGGCTGTTTTACAAAGGTTTCACATCAGAGAAATACAAATTATGGGGAACATCAAGACAGACATTACAACAATGTGGACATTGCAAACAGAGTACAGATTAATACAATTCAAGGGTAGCATTGTAACAAGGCAGCCAGCGGCATTTGTAAGAGAAAATAGACAACAGATAAGAAGTGCCAGAGTCATAGGGAGAGGGAAGAGGGCGGAGGGGGGGAAGGAATGTAGGAAGGGTGGGAAGAGGGTGAAAAGTGCAGCACTGGGTATACCAAGATGTGAGGGTAGAATCCAGTGAGCAGGGAAGGGGGGGAACCACTAGAGCAGGAAGGGAAGTGGAGAAACAAGGTTAAGTTGGGCAGTCACAGGAGCTGTTGGTAGTGAGATAGTCCCAGAGCCTAGTTTTAAACATACCAATTGTTGTGGCAGAGGAGATGGTGGGGCTGAGGCCATTGAACCAGAGTGGCGCTCGATAAGCAAAAGAGCGTTGTCCCTGTGAAGTGTGACTGTGGGGACTTTCAGTAGCTGTGGCGTGGATCTCCTAAGGCACCATTTGTTAGTCGGTGTGTTGTAACAGAGTTGAGACCCCAGAAGGTGCAAGGCCAAGGTAGATTTTTTAGCCATGGGCAGGTGAAAACTTTATCTGGGTTTTGATAGTTGGAGCCAGCGGTCTGAGTGTACAGATCACATGTGTGGGTGAGACGGTGAGCACCAGTGATGAGCTGACATGCCTTATTTAAGGCAGTTGAGAGGCGTCTAAGGGTTGTGGTTGTGGCCGAGTCATAAATGATGAGACCATAGTCTATTACGGAGATCACAGAGCTCAGGACTGCAACCTTCAAAGCTTCTGTCGTGATGTGTGGTCTGTGTTTGTAGAGGAGACCAAGCCATATATTAGCAGCTCTAGCTACATTATCTATATGAAGTCCATAGGAGAGATTAGGGTCAAGCTGTATCCTAAGTATTTGAAGGACCCCACCTGATCTGAGTGTTCCTGGGTGGTGGAGATAGCCAAGTGGTGTAGCTTGTGTGGGTTATGAGAGCTGCAGAAGAGCATAGATTTGGTTTTCTTGTCATTGAGGACCAGTTTATGATTAAGAAACCATGTCTCTACAGAACTGAAACCAAGTTGAAGGTTGTGTGGAAGAGTTGCAGGATCTTTGTGAGTGTAGAATACAAGCATCATCGGCATATAGTATGATCTGCTCAGAGCAGTAGTAGGGAGGAGTTTAAGAAAAGGCTAAAAGGAGGGGGCCCAGTATGGATCCTTGTGTGACACCGAGCAAACAGGCAGGGTGTCAGAAAGAGCGTTTGCAATTTTTACTCTCTGCGACCGGTTTTCTAAGTAGCTTTTAAACCAGAGAGAAGAGTCAGGTGATAGCCCGGCATTCAGTAGTTGGTGAATTAGTAGTCCATGGTGTACTGTATCGAAGGCCTTGGAGAGGTCGATGAAAACAGCCCCTGTGAGAAGGCTGTTGTCAAGGGATTTGGGCAAAGCTCCAGTGAACTCAAGAAGGGCTGTAGTGGTGGTGCTGTGACCCTTCCGGAAGCCATGTTGTTGTGGACAAGGTATATTGTATTTATCCAAGTGGTTGGTAAGTTGATCAGCCACGATGCGCTCAAGTGTCTTAGAGAGTTGGGGCAGTATGGAGATAGGGCGATAATTTGAGTGATTCGTCTTATCCCCACTTTTATGGATGGGTGTCATGGTGGCTGTTTTCCATAGGTCCAGGAATTTTCCACAGCTGAGAGAGGTTTAGGATTTTTGTTAATGGATGAATTACCTCATTGAGGGTGAGCAGCAAGCTTAAGGTCCAGGGTGTCACTACTAGATCTAGATTTAGAGATAGCTGCAGTAATATAGCGGCAAGCTTCATTCAGCCTTACCTCCCTGAAGTAGAAGAGGGGATGGTTAGACTGAGGGGCTGAGTTATTCAGGGAGTAGGCTCTATTTTTGAAAAAGTCATGGGGTAGAACAGCACTAAGGTCTGAAAAAGCCGTGTTAAAGATGTTTGCGATCACCTTGGGGTCGAGGGTTGAGGATCCATCAACCATTAACATGGCTGGAGAGGTTTTTGGCTGCTTCCCTGTGACATCCTTGATATTGACTCAGAAAGCACGACCATTTCCCCATGTATTGGTGAGAGTGTCTTTGTAATAGGTGGATTTCATTAGCCGTATGGCTTTTGTGCAGGCATTTCATGCTTGTTTGTCATTTTGGATGTCCAGTTGTTTGCCAGTGGCCCTGGCAACTGCCCAGAGGTGATCCCTTAGTTTCAGCTGTGAGAGAAGAGCCTCGGTGACCCATGGGTTAGAGATAGATTTTGTTTTGTGCCTTTTAGCAGGGGCAAACAGGTTGCAGACTTTGTTGAAAATTGAGATGAAGTGATCAAGAGCCAAGTTAACATCTGTTGCTTCATAGATGGGTAGCCAGTCTTGTAGAAGCAGGTATTGTTTGAGATGTGGAAGTTTTCCATGAGGAAGGACTCTGCTAGCGATAATTTTGGGAGGGGGCTTAAGGAATTTGTTAGAGCATGCACACATGACTGGGGAGTGGTCACTGAGAGAGTCTGGGAGAACGGTCGTACGAGAAATCCTTGTGGGGTGAGTGGTGAGGACCCAATCCAAGAGGGTACTGGTGCCAGTCTTGTAGTTAATCCTAGTAGGGGAGTTTACCATTTGTGTGAGGTTAGCAGCTGAGATGGAGTCTTTATAGGCACTGGCGCTCGATGCTAACCAGTTTATGTTGAAATCCCCTAGTAGAATAAGTTCAGCTTCAGGAGGATGAGAGTTGATAAAGTTTAGGACGTTGCTGAAGCCATGTTTAGGGTCCCTGGGTGGGATGTATACGGAGACAATAGTCAGAGCTTTATGGTTGGGACCTAGGATGATTTTTATTGGCAGAATCTGGGCCGAGGCAGAAAGTGATGGAGTTGCTACAGGGTGCCAAGACAGGGAGTCTTTGATATAGATTGTGCATCCACCGCCTTTTTTGGATATCCGGTCCAGCCTGTGGACATTGCAGCCCTGTATTGTTACTGCTGAGTCAGGAACTTTAGGTGTCAGACAAGTTTCCACCACTGCAAGGATGTCAGGGTTGTGTTGGCATATGAAGGCTTGGAGTGCATCCAGCTTTGGTAGTAGGCTGCAGATATTAATGACATTCTAAAACCACCTTTGGCAGAAATTTCCTATTTGTCCTGAGCTCAACTTTATCATTGTGAGGGATGATGTAATTTGGCTCAGTGCACAGGGCCTGTAGTTCTGAAATCCTCCTGGCAGAGGTAATGGCTACCAGGAAGACTGTCTTCCAAGTTACAAACTTAATATGAGCAGTGGACATAGGCTCAAAGGGTGGATTCATGAGCCTGTCTATGCAAAGGTTCAGGCTCGAAGGAGGAACAGGCTCCCTGACTGGAGTCTGCAGGTGCAAGAGGCCTTTGAAAAACTATTTAAATATGGTGTGGGAAAAATGAATTTTTTCTTTCCCATCGAAAGGAGGCCAAAATTGCCGCCAGGTGTAGCTTGAGGGAAGATGGTTTCAAGCCTAACGCCTGTAAGTGTACCAGGTAATCTAGCAGCTGAAGGTCTGAAGCTGAAAGGGGTTTCAAGCTTTTTGCTCTTGCACCAGAGGGAAAACCTTCTTAGTCTTCTTAGTGTTCATTTTTTTAGCCATCCTCAGTATCTTAAGGACCTGTTCAGAGTACTGCGAGGATGGAAACTCTAACTCATTAAGAACCAGGCCTTGAGGTGAAGAGAGTGTATGTCTGGATACTGCACTCCTGTCTGAGGAAGGGTCAGCAGGAAGTGAGCTGGAGATAGATAAATGGGCCTGCTGCAGGACATTGAGAGAAGAAGAGGGTACCAGGCTTGCCTGGGCTAATCCTGGGCCACCAGGATCAATGATGCCGGCTGTTGTCTGTGTTTCAGCAAAATCCTGAGTATCAGAGGGAAGGGAGGGAATGCATATAGGGAACCTCCCTGACCAGTCCAGGATCAGGGCATTCAGGGGAAGCATTCCTGGGACTGGGGGCCTGCAACAGTACTGAGGATGCTTAAAATTGAGGGGTGAGGCAAACAGATCCACTTCTGGTGTGCCCCACCACCTGAACACTGTGGCTAGTACTTGCTTGTTCAGGGTCCATTCACTCTGGCCTTGACTGATGTGACTCAGAGCATCTGCCAGCATATTTTGTTTGCCTGGGAGGTGAATAGCCGAGAGGCTGACTCCCAGGGAGAAGGCTAGAGACCAGAGCTACAGAGCTTCTGAACAGAGCATTCCTGATCTGGTACCACCCTGCTTGTTTATGTAAAACATTTCAGTGGTGTTGTCTGTTCGAATTTGAACTGCCTGCCCTTTTATGCTGGGAGCAAAAGCTTTAAGAGCTAGAAAGATTGCTCTGAGTTCCAAGAGATTTATGTGCAATTGTGACACTTTGAAAGTCCAGGAGCCACATACTGAGGCACTGTCCAGATGTGCTCCTTACCCCAAGAGGGAGGCATCTGAGGTGATCACCTTTGTGGGTAGCGGAGCTTGGAAGGGTACCCCTGCCTATAAATTTGCAGGATTCTTCCACCACAGCAGGTTTTGGAGGAACGGATCCATCACAGGTATCAGCTTTGAAAAGTTGTTCCTTCTCTGAGACCAGCGAGCTCTGAGGTAGGCTTGCAGGAGTCGCATCCTGTACCTGACTCATGGGACCACTGCAGTCATAGAAACCATGTGTCCCAGGAGTTTGAGGAAATGTCTGGCTGGTCTTGGCTGCTCTGGGTTAAAGAATCTGCTACTGAAAGGAAACTCTGAACTCTTTCCTGTGAGAGGAAGGCATATCCTTCTGAGTGTCCAGCTGGGCCCCTATGAAGGTGAGCAACTGGGTGTGTTCCGGGTGAAATTTCTTTAGATTTACCAGGAAAGCCAGGGACTCCAGAATGTGTTCTGTAAGAGAAAGGGACTCCTTGACTTGGCAAGGAGACTTTGCTACTATGAGCCAGTCATACAGACAGGGATAGAGAGTGACACCCAGTCTCCTGAGGTGTGCTACTACCACTGCGAGACACTTGGTAAAGACTGTTGAGGCCAAGGACAGGCCAAAGGGCATTGAAGCAAACTGATAATGGCCCGAAGGAAGTTTGAATCTGAGAAACTTCCCGTGAGATCTCCTTGTAAGTATGTGGAAGTAAGCATTCTTTAAGTCCAGGGAGGCTAGCCAGTCTCCCTGCTGTAAGGACTGTATGACCAGTGACAGAGTGACCATTTCATATTTGTTTTTTTTCAGATGTTTGTTTAAATATCTCAGAACTAAGATAGGTCACCATTCCCCAGTTTTCTTTTGTGTTAGAAAGTACCTGGAATAGAGGCCCTTGTCCCTCTCATGGGTTGGGACCCTCTCCACTGATCACAGAGCCAGAAGGTTTTGTACCTCCAGTTCCAACAGTGGAACCTGTGTTGGAGACAGAGGTCTTGACACCTGGGTACACTTGAGATCTGACATCTGCTTGAACTGTAATGGTCTTTTGCACTATCTTCAGCACCCACTTGTTCAACATAATGAGGGACCAGTTCTGAAGACAGTGGGAGAGTCTGCCTCCCACCGAAGGTGGGGAGGCGACCTGGATACTCACATCAGGACTTAGACTGCGAGGCAGTCGGCTGAGTAGAGGTGGTTCTTCTTTGGCCCCTTCCACTCCTGCCTCTGAATGACCCCCTGTACTGACCGAAGTCAGATTGGGGATAAGGATTGTAAGGCCTGGGAAAAAACTTCTGCCCCTACCACCCTGGGACGGGATCTCTGAGGGGTGGTAGGCTTAGGTTTAGACGAGTGACTCTGCCAGGAGGCCTTGTACTCATCAACCTTTTTCATGTAGTTAGTGGTTTTGCAATAAAACAACATGTTTTGATCACAGGGAAAATCCATGGCCTTGGTCTGGGTGTGGTTAGACTGGTAGTTCTAAGACAGGCGAAGCATCTCAGAGAGATGGCATGGGCCATCCCCCTAGAGGCTGCATCATTGTTGTTGTCTGTCATGTGGAATTGGTATTTGGTAGCTTCCAAGGCAGCTTTTGTCGTATCCACCAGCTCCTACACCTAGAATCTGACCCACTGCGGGCAATGGCCAGAACAGACTCCCATAGGGCTTTCCATACATTTTCTTTGCTATAAAGGCAATTTTCTTGGCGTCCCTGTCTGGAGGTACGGAGGACAAGGAGACCCCAGCTTTCTCAGAAGCTGTCTGCTGCACTACACTCTCGTGGCTAGGGTGTGCAGACAGGAACTCAGTACCAGATCTATCTGAAAACGTTATAGATAGGGACGACCAGAGTCTTAGGGGTTGAAAGACCTCTCATCTCCCTATAATCTTTGCCTTCATCGACATTCTGTTTGGTCCTGTGTAGAGAGGTCCAAGGTGTCTAGCATATTTTGTAAAAATGTAAACATAGAGGTGGAATCCTCCTGGTCTTGGCGGGGATCCCCGAATGGAGGGTCCGGGGACTCATGGGGCTCAAGGCCCTCAAAATCCATTTCAGGGGCATTATAAAAATGTCCTTCATCATTTGCATCACCCTCACAGTCTACAGAGGAGAGAACTGTGGAAGAATGCTTGCCAGTCCCAGTAAATGTAGGCCCCATCTTTTGCAGCGTCTGAAACAGTTGCCATGCTTTTGCCATATCTTGCAGAGATGGGATATCCTGCGCAGACTTTGGTTGTATGTGTTTTGTTTTTTCTATATACTTTTATTTATTTATTTATTTATTTAATCTTGAATTACAAGTACCTTTGAGCCACGGCTCTTTTACAAAGGTTGCACGTCAAATTGGAGAAACAATACAAACTTAACAAAGTTTGAAATATGCAATTCAAGCAGATTGAATACATACATTTGAGGGGAGGTATGAACAGGACAGAAATTCGAATAAGCAATGCAGAGCATGAGATTCAACACAGTCACAAGCAGTGGAATAAAGGCAGTTGAGGGAGGGATGGAAACAGGGCCGGGCAGGTTTCACAGTGAAAGCTGAGAGAAGAGAGGGGATTAACAGGAACTGAGGAGCAGGTGAGGGCCTTGTCAGGTAAGCTGCCTGTTGTCTCACTATTGGCTCTCCCAGGAGCAACAGAAGCATTTTTTTTTCTTGACAGAGTTCCTTTCTAGCCACTTCATCGGCAGGTTGATCATGCTTCCTTTTTTCATCACTTTTATTATTTTTTTAATTTGTGAGGAACTTCATCTTTGGAAGCTTTATTTTTTAGCTGGGATCTGGAGGGTTCCTCAGCACCTCTGCTTAAATTTCCATTGTTAATGCTTTTAGATGGCCCCTCATCGGAAGCCTTTAATTTATCGTCAGCCATAATAATTAAAGGTTTCTTTGCTGTGTGCCAATTTAAACAAAGCAAACCCAAGATCTGGACCTCAATAACCGAGTGCAGGTTTCTGTGAAATGCCACCAGCCAGTCCTGCCCCAGTTAAATAACTCTTGTCTGTTTTAAAGTGCCTTTTTTTTTCTAGTACTGGGATTTATACCAGTGCCAGTCTTAATAGAAAACCCAGTAATACTGGTCAACTGCGCACAGGTTTCTGTTGAAATGCCATCAGCCAGTCCTGTGACAGGTGGCAACTTTGGTTCAGTTTTTAATTTGTATATTGGTTTCTCTGTAAATGCCAATCCTCAGAGAACCCCCAGGCAACTGTCAAAGTTTGAAATCTAAATGAGTGTCTCACGGTAAAGGCTGCGAGGTCTGAGGTAAAAGACAAGGCAACTGACACTAACTTGATGGTTCCTTCAAGAATTAAGTTAAAGGGAGAAACTGTCGAAATTAAGCATCCCTGGTGAAAAGCAAATATAATTTAAGCAGATGCGGTAAAAATACAGTAAAAAGACGCAATCGTGGTAAAATTTACCGCAAATTCGTGGAAAAAAACAACCACTAATAAAAAATGTAAAATTACACTCAGTACACTAAAAAAGTAAATTTAAGAGGAAAACTTTACCAAGATAAGCAAATAGGAGGCAGTTAACAAGGAAAGTTGAGCAGCACCTCAGGGGCAATGTTGCTCAGTCCAGCGGAAAAAAAATTCTGAAGCCTTCAGGCTGCTCTCACTCAGCTCACTCCCCTCCTGTTTCTTGATTGCCTATTGCCCAAAGCTCATTTAAGTAAAATTCTCTTAAAGGCATACCTCCGGGGCAGTTGCATCTAGCTAGCTAACTGCTAAAGTTACTGATGCTAAAGGACTCCTGGGGTAAGAATATATTAGTTCCAAAATACTTATACCTTGGCTAGTAGAAAATACAAGCTATTCTTTCCCAAGTACTGAGTAACCCAGTATTTGTAGTATTAGGAATTAATAGTAATTACTCACACTCCCCAAAATCTATACCTGACATCCTAGTCCTCTGTTTATGACATAATTTCCATATTAACAGATTGTGCTGTAGCAAATAGAGGCTTGCGGTGTCAGGTGTAGACAAGCAATCAGAGCAGATGAAGTCTAGGAGAGAGAGGAGAGGGAGAGGAGAGGAGAGGAGGAGAGAGGAGGAGAGGATATGCTAAGATAGGCTAGCATAGTATAGGACAGAATAGGACAAAATATGATAGGTTAGGACTGTACAGGATAGTACAGGACAGGACAGGATAGGATAGGATAAGATAGGATAGGATAAGATAGGATAGGACAGGACAGTATGGGGCAGGATAGGATAGGATAGGATAGGATAGGATAGGACAGAATGGATAGGATAGGATATAATGGGTTGAGTTAGGACAGGATAGTCTAGTGTAGGTTAGGATAGAACAGGACAGAAATGGATAGGATAGGATAGGATAGGATAGGATAGGATAGGATAGGACAGGACAGGACAGGACAGGACAGAATGGATAGGATATAATGGGTTGAGTTAGGACAGGATAGTCTAGTGAAAGTTAGGATATGAGAGGACAGAAATGGATAGGATAGGATAGGATAGGATAGGATAGGATAGGCAGCCAGCACAGTTTGTGCAGTGCCTTAGTAAACTGGTCTAACCTCCGCTCAGAGTTCAGATGGTAAGCATCAGCATTCTGCATAAGTTGCAGGCATCGGATCTGCCCACAGTGAAGGTCCTAGACCATGCAACAGTAATCAAGGAGATGAATGCTTGCATCAGTGTTCTCAGATCCCCAGGTTCTAGACAGGGCATACTCTGGCAATGTTCCTGAGATGATAAAAGTATCTTCTGACTACTGCTGACACTTGGAATTCCAGAGTCCTCCTTTCGACAAGAACTACTCCCAGATTGCTGACCACTCTTTCTGCCATGAACTGAACACCATAAAAAGGTAGCAGTTTTCTGGAGCAGAGACCAGCCAATGCAAGCCCACAGGAAGTAGTTCTGTCTTGCCGGTGTCCAGAGCCAGCCAGTTGGAGGCCAAATATTGAATGTGACATGTTTGACCAATGAGGATACAGGATTTTCCTGGTCCATTTTATAATGCAGCTATATCCAATACTATACCTCCTAGTAATATCTCCCAAGGGCAGCAGGCATACTGCAAACAATTTTGGGGAGAGGGAAGACCCTTGAGGAAACGTGATCCTGTTCTCCTATAACTGAGCATAGTTTTTATGAAAAGGGGGATGCTGAGTAAAAGTGAAATGTAACCCCCTTGTTACCCGGGGTTACTAGAATCCCAGTAAGACTTAGTGGTAGGCAGGGAAGGCAGCTTGTGAAACTCCAGTTAAATGGGTTTCACACTGTCTCACTCTGTTCTCAGTCTCAGCTGAGACTGAGGGATGACATCACCAATAGAACTTTCGCAGCTGCATGAGCCACATTGGAATCTGCAGCAAGGGAGTTAGATAGAACGTTGGGAATTTTAAAGGTGAGTCTGCAGTTTGTCTTCAGTGAGTGAAGTTGGAAGTTGGGAGCTTGCTTGTAAAGCAGCTCAGTGAAGGCTCTAGGAGCCTCAGCCCTGACAGAGGGCTACTTTTCAATAATAGGGTGTGTGTCTCCACCTTAAAGAGAGACACAGGAAGATTACTGAAGTGGTGGAGACTGCTGTTTTCGGGTCTCAGTGCCCCCTCCCTCGGGGGGGGGATAAGGAGGATTTTCTGCAGATTCCTGGGGCAACCCCCTAGTTTCTGCTTGTGGAGGAAAAGCTGCCTGTTTGTTTCCAGTATTTATTTGGGAGAAAAGATTTGTGAGTCACCTGTGGGGCACCTGCAACGTAAGGGTGAGTGTCTGCTCTGGCTAAAAGGGCCTATGTTTTTTCACCCTGGGACTTGTGTGACAATGTAGGGATTGAACTACTAAACATTGGGAAGCCTAGAGAAATGGGCCAAGCAAGTAAAAGTAGTTTCAAGTTCCAGAGTTTGTTGGGATGCAAATAATATGTAGAGGTGATGTGACAGACGTCTACCCTTAATCTACATTTAAAAGTTAAGTAAAGGAATTGTTCAGTTTTCCAGAGAAATGGCCGGGTATGGGCTATGGGAGCTGGAGGTGGGTGGCCCCCCATCTTTAGTGACCAGGTCCACCTCTACGGATTTCTTCTGTGGATTTCTACTTTGCCTCAGGCACTTGGCCAGTGATGGGGGAAGTACTCAGACGTGGGGTTGTAAGGAAAATTCTCTCTAGGAGTCGCAGACTCTAGCATGTTTTGGGGAGCCACGACAGGATAATTGGTTCATTCTTCCAGTGGACTGCGAATGGGATAATTGGTTCATTCCTCAAATGGACCCTGAACAGGATAATTGGTTCATTCGTCCAATGGACCGCGGATCAAGTGGCCGACGGGAGAGCCAGGCCAGTGGGGAAAACCCAACTGTGTACAAGTCAGGCTGTGTACCCAAAGCTGTGTGCAAGTCTGGGCTGTGTGCCTGGTGGGTTTAGAGCCTGAGGGCTGGAAACAGTGATAAAGTGTTATGTTTTCTCTAATCTGCAGTACCAGGAAATGTAGCCCCATGGGGGTCCGTCTATGCTTTGTTTGTTCAGCTAGGATGTGAATAAAAGCCACACTGAAGAATCCCATTCCTGGTTCTGGACATTACAGTTATTGCTTCCTGTGTTCAGATTTACTTGGGTGCCCCTGTGCAGAGTAGCCAAACCTAGGTCCCCCTGTGCCGAGTAACCTCATCCTCCCTGAACCCAGGTCCCCACCAGGTACTGCTGTCAGCTTCAACAGTATGCCACCTGTCATTTGCTAGAAAGGCAGGGGTGAGGGGTTACAGAAATATATGAACTTACAAGTTGAAATGTGCCAAAACATTTTCTTATCTTTCCCGAGATGTCAGGTGTCATTGCTAGGTCAGTGTCTGTGGCTCAGTAGGTTTTATGTGTGCCTCTGGGGGTCAGAAGATCGGAAGGTCATATGTTCGAAACTTGTGCCAGAAACTTTGGCTAATACTCAATATTTATTACTAACACTGTAGTGCAGAGGTGGTACTGTTGAGGTGCATCCTTTGAATAAATGTTAATCTGAGGTCCCTACTGCCCATCTCAGGAGAAGCTGAAGATCCATGCCACTTATCCTAAGAGATGCAGAGTTTTCCTGGTGTCCTGGAAAACATTCCCCTAATTAAGAAGGTCCATTTAACCCATCCCCAGGGAACACGCCTGGAAATGTGCTGCCACAGCTTAGTGTGCCTTTCCTGGTCAAAACTGACAAATAAATAAATCATTAAGTCTCAGTTATTCTATTACAACCTGCAAATGGTCTATATGTCTATTTGTCTGTCTGTATATCTATCTAGCTAGCTAGCTAGAGACAGTATCTATCTATCTATCTATCTATCTATCTATCTATCTGTCTGTCTGTCTGTCTGTCTATCTATCTATCTATCTATCCATCCATCCATCCATCCATCCATCCATCCATCTATCTACAGACAGTATCTATCTATTTATCGCTGTCTGTCTGTCTATCTATCTGTCTGTCTACAGTCAGTATCAGTCTGTCTGTCTCTCTTTTTATCTATGGAAAGTATCTCTCTGTCTGTCTGTTTATTTGGCTGTCTAGCTAGCTAGCTATCTGCACCGTGAAACGAGCCTCAGCTCAGTGTGCCCCTCCCAGTTAACAATGTTAAAATAAATAAATAAAAGCATATTTATATTTATGGGAGGCAGTATAGTGCAGTGGTTTAAGGCTCTGAGCTGCAAATCTGGTGACATCCAGCAGACCAGACCTGAGTTTGAATCCCACAGCTTCCACTTGCATACTGTGTGAGCCTGAGCAAGTCACTTAACTTCCCTGTACTCCCAGGTCGCTCCTGTAAAAAAAGCTTTCAGCTTAGTGTGCTACTCCTGGTTAACAATGAAATTATATAATCTCTCCCTCTCTCTCTATATATATATATATATAGTTTAAGCGTGTGTATGTGTATATATATATATATATATATATCCAACATGTGACTTCTTGTTGGAATCTCTGAAAAGCATCTCTACCTTCTTCTCAGAAAATACCTAAACTGTACAGAATTGGTTTTCTAAGTGCAGAAACTACATAATGCATTCTGTATCCTGCTGTCCACAGAAATAAGAGCACGTAACTAACGGCAAACTGAAGTCTGCTGATGGAATCTTTGTTTCCATCTATTTGTACTGAAATACATTGACATATCTCAACTTTTTAAAACAAATGGTAATTCTCAAAATGTATTTCAAAGCTTATTACAAGTGTTGACTATTTGACAGAGAGTGGTAGTTTCCACAGATGGCTGTCAAGTACCACAATAAAACTAGATGATACATGGCAATCAATTCAGACTTTTTTATACAGCAGTGGCATTAATCGTCTTTCTATTATAATTATTAATTGCATGTCCATGCACGAGATATTCTAATGTGCGTGTACTCTGACAGATGTACTTTGAGACACTGTGTCTCAGAGCGGCTATCCTGCAGCCCGGAATCTTTGGGTGAATAAATGAAACTAGCAGAGCAAATCCATTACTCATACACTTGCTGTGTCAATATTTTATCAAGAAGTGTTAATAGGATGTCTGCAAGTGGTATTTTCATCACTTTATGTTCTTTGTTGGGCATGTCCTATTATTATATGAATCACTCGTTGTGGTTCTAACTCATTTTTCATGTCTTACATACCCTTTTCAGAAAACAAAATTCCTCTGCCCTGACTCTCAGACAGTCTGAAATGCTTGATCTGTATCCTCCCACAGGATTCTAGGACACATCCTGTAGCTCAGGGATAATGTTAGGTGACATTTTTTCTCACAGAGGGCAGTGAACCTATGCAACAGCCTATAGAAGAGAGAGAGGACATGAAAACAGTTTAGGCCTTCATGGTAAACCTTAATACCTTTCTGTTTACTAAGGGAATGACAGAGTATCCTTGAAAGTAAAGTGGGCAGGAAACCCCTTTTGCCCCCATCATTCCCTCTCCCAAGCCAGCCAAGGCAGGGCTGGTTGTGCAATGACCTCAGCATACGACCAGGCACGCTTCTGCCCTCAACGTGCAGAGGTCTACCAGTCCCTGATCCACTGGACTTCCTGCTATGATCTGGCTGCCATGCCCTCTTGCCAATGTTAGGGGTCAGTAGGCACCGAGTACCAAGTATCCTCCCTCCCCGGGGAAGGTGAGCAGTCCCTGGGACACTCAGCCTCCTCCCCCTTGGCCAACCCTACAGTGTCCAGAGTCTGTTCCCGAACCTCAGTCGTAGGCGCCACCGAAGGGAGTGTTTCTGCTGCACTGGTTGGCCGGCTCACATGCAGAGATTTAAATTAAACAGTACAACCTTTGTTCATTAGGAGTGTGTAGAAAATAAATGTCAATGTCACAAGGTCAGGATGGGAGGCAAGTCCCTTGGGAACAGGGAGAGAACATTAGATCAGTGAGAGCAGTAGGGGAACAGAGCGTAGGGAGGGGGCAGAGAGAGGAAGAGACAAGGGAAGTACAGAACTAGCATGGAAGGGAGTAGGAGAGGGAGGAGAGGTGAATCAGAAGGGTACGAGAGGGGAAGGGCAAGGAGTAGGAGGATGAGAAGCAAGGAAAAGTGGAGCAGGGCTGGGCTTTGATTAAGTGTATTTACAGGAGGGAGCGGTGTGGACATGGAGCAGAGAGGAGAGAGAACCTTTGGAAGATGCAGAGAGAATGGTCTGTGCATGTGATGATACAACGATGCAGACTGGCTTAATGCCCCTAACTCATAACTACACTCTCTGCTTTTATCTTTCTCTATCCTGCCTCAGATCATGTTCCCACTTTCACTGTACTTCTTTACTGGCAACATTCTGGACAACCTTCCTCCCTTTCTATGTCTCTGCCATCCTCACCCACTATATCCCACCCTAATGCTCCCTCCACTCCTCTGATACACATACTTTCTTTATTCCCCTTGCAAATCATCTTCTGGTCAATACGCCTTCCCACTCCACCTCCCTAATCTCTGGAACAGCCCCCATTCCCTGCCTGACTCTCACCCTGTCTCTCAAACTGCTTATTATGGCTCATTTCTCCCCTCCATCTGCAGCAGATAACTAACTAATCCATCTCCTTCCTGCTCTCATCTCCGCTTTCTGTTTTACCTCTATTGAGATTGTGGTTATTTTTTGAAATGTATTCTTTATTCTCCTTGCTATCTCGTGTGGCTCCTTTCTCAGGGCCTGGCCTAGCCCCATTTTCCTACATCCCTAGCACTTAACCCCCCCCTTGCCCCTGGCTTCCCCCCCCAGATGCAGGGCCCAACCGCAGTCTGGCACAAACTCTTGCCCCTGCCAGACTTGAGGCAAGCTAAACCCAAGACGGAGGATAGGCTATAGTGGCAGGAAGCGAGACCTGAGAGCGCCACAGGTCTTCCTGCATGCTTTCATGCCATGGCCCATGCTGCACGCACTTGAGTGTTTCTTGTTTTTTTCTGGTTGCCCACTCACGAGACATGGTGCAAGCATGAGGCCCAATCATATGTGCTACTACATGCTTGTGCGGAGCCTACCCGGCCTCATTCCCCCTGCAATACCCCCGCTACGCTACCGCCTGTTTAACTCTCATATATCTTGTATAAATCAGTAAAAGCTGATTTTATTGTTTTTAAAGTGCAGCTCTGTAAATGATTCTGTGCACTGATGTACATACAGTTCTGTCTCACTTTACATGTGAAATTAATCGTATGTCTGATGGAACCCTGGGACCCTTATTACAAATACGATGATGCATCCCAGATAGCAACAGCAGTGAGGGAATTTTTTTTTTCCATCTAGATTTTCCTGCCTGGTTGGCTGCATGTCTCCAGGGATATACCCTGGTCAGACCAACCCAGCCATCATGTAGATGACTGCTGGCTTTATCTCCCTTCTTTTCCTTTCCTCCCTCCTCCCCTGGCAGGAGTGATGCCTCTGAGAGCCTTGTGCACACACACACACACACACACACACACACACACACACGTTTCCCTAGTGGCAGGAGCAGCCTCACTGGCCCATCTGCAGGGGGCACTGTGGTAGTGGAACCTGCCACCAGCTCGCTCTGTCCAAGATGCACGGCAAGCTGAGCAGCAGCTGTCTTGCCCTAGTCCTGCCTCCTGACATGACTTCTGGCTTGCTTCGGACCCTGGGTTGTCAGTATTACAGCATGACATACTGCCTCTGGGGCAATGGTGCTGCCCAAGTGGGGGAAAGTTTAATAAAAGAATAGTGCACTTAATGAGAATATCAGTGAAAACACCAACAATAATACATTTTAAAAGGCAGACCATAGAAACGTAGAAACATACATAGAAACATAGAAACATAGAATTTGATGGCAGATAAGGACCGCTTGGCCCACCCAGTCTGCCCATTTCCCTACCTAATGGATAAGCTGCAGATCCTAGTTAACCAGCAGCCTACTTCTTCCTACCCCCACGCCCTAGAATGACCTTATGACTGTCCCATGCATGCTTGAATTCCACCACTGTTTTTGACTCCACAACCTCCTCTGGAAGGCCGTTCCATGCATCCACAACCCTCTCTGTAAAAAAATACTTCCTTAAATTACCTCTGAGCCGCCCCCCCTCTATCTTCAAGTTGTGACCTCTTGTTCTTGCACACCTCTTTTTTTGAAAGATGCTACCCTCTTGGACTTTGTTGATTCCCTTGAGGTACTTGAACGTTTCTATCATGTCCCCCCTCTCCCTCCTTTCCTCGAGGCTATACATATTAAGCTCCTTTTGTCTCTCTTCATATATCTTCTGGTGCAGACCCTGCACCATTTTAGTTGCCCTCCTCTGGACAGCTTCCATCCTGTCTATGTCTTTGAGGAGATTGGGTCTCCAGAACTGCACGCAGTACTCCAGATGGGGTCTCACCAGCTGTCTGTACAGAGGATAATAACTTCCTGTTTTCTACTGGTGATCGCCTCCTATGCATCCCAGTATCCCCAGCCCTCCTTACTGCCCTCTCACATTGCTTGCCCACCTTTAGGTCATCTGATATGACTACCCCCAGGTCCCTTTCCATTTTTGTTGTTGTTAGTATCTCACCCCCCATTGTGTACTCTTCCCCTGGGTTTTTGTTTCCCAGGAGCATTACCTTGCACTTCTTAGCATTAAATCTAAGCTGCCATACATTTGACCATTCCTAACCTTGCCAAGTCCCTTCTCATCCTTTCCACCCCACCCTGTGCATCAACACTGTTGCAGATCTTTGTGTCATCTGCAAAGAGACATACTTTTCCTTCCAGTCCCTCTGCAATGTCGCTTATAAAGACATTGAAGAGGACTGGTCCTAATACTGAACCCTGCGGTACCCCACTAGTAACCTCCCTTTCTTCTGAGTGGACTCCATTTACTATTACTCTCTGTGTCCTATTCTCCAGCCAATTCTTTACCCAGGCTGTCATCTTGGGACCCACTCCCAGGCTGGCTAACTTGTATATTAATCTTTTGTGTGGGACTGTGTCAAATGCATTGCTAAAGTCTAGGTAGGCCATGTCCACAGCCCTCCTGATCTCCTACTTTGGTCACCCAGTCAAATAAATCTATCAGATTCGTCTGGCATGACCTTCCACTGTGAATCCATGCTGCCTGGGGTCCTGTGCCCTCTGGCCTCTAGATACTTGACAATTCTTTCCTTCAGAAGTGATTCCATCATTTTCTCTATCACTGAGGTTAAACTAACAGGTCTATAGTTTCCTGCTTCTTGCTCCCACTTTTGTGAAGGAAATCACATCTGCCCTCCTCCAGTCCTCGGGTACCATCCCATCCTCCCATGATTTGTTAAAAGGGTAGTCAGTGGTGTCACTAGTTCTACCCTTAGTTCTTGTAGAATTCTGGGATGAATCCATCGAGCCCCATTGCTTTGTCCACCTTCAGTTTTAAGAGTTCTTTCAGAACCCTTTCTTCTGTAAATGGGCTGGTATCAACTTCTGTATCCAGAGTGTTTCTACTGTTTGTTTTAGGTACATCCCCTCTTCATTTGTAAATACTGAGCAAAAATATTTGTTTAGTATCTCTGCCTTTCACAGTCTCCTCTGCCCACCCTCCCTCCCTTTATTAAGCTAACTATCCCTCCTTGGTCTTCCTTCACTCCTGATGTACCTATAAAAGGTTTTATCCCTTCTTAACTGAGTTGACTATCTTTTCCTCAGTTTGGGCCTTTGCTGTTCTGACTGCCTTCCAGCCTCCTTTGCTTTAACTGATACAGTTCTCTGTCCTGCTCCTTCTGCGATTCCTTGCACTTCCTGAATGCTTTCTTTTTCTCTTGAACCTTCACTGCCACTTCCTTTGAGAACCATAGTGGTTTCTTACATCGTTTTGTTTTGTTTATTTGCTTCACACAAAGGCTCGTTACCTCTGTGATGGCAGTTTTTATTATTCCCCATTATTCTTCCACCCCTCCTTCCTGCCCATTTGCTAGTGCATTCCTTAGGCATTCACCCATTTTGGCAAAGTCAGCCCTCCTAAAGTCCAGTACTTTTGCCTTTGTATGGCTTGACTCTATTGCTGTGTTTATTGTGAACCATACCGTTCGATGGTCGCTAGTTCCCAGATGGCTACCCACTTCTACATCTGTGATCCTCTCCATCTCCATTTGAGAGAACCAGGTCTAAGATTGCTCCCTCTTGAGTGGGCTCCAATACTAGTTGTCTAAGGCATGCCCCCTGTAGGGCATCTAGAATAACCCCACTCTTGAAGTGGCTGCTGCAACTGCACTCAGTTAACATCTGGCATATTCAGATCACCCATCAGCAATATCTCCCTTTTTCTGCCATTCTAAGTATACTTTCTATCATTTCCTTGTCCATTTCCTCCCCTGGAGAAGGGTCTGTATTAACCCTGTGCAGATTGTGGTGCCATTGCCTGTCTCCAAATTTACCCACAGTGCTTCTTCTCCTCCCTGTTTACCCTTTTGTTCTGTTGCTTTTATTCCTTCCCTTATGTAAGAGCTACTCCTTCTCCTCTTTTACCTCCCTGTCCCTCCTGTAGATAGTGTATCCTGGTATGTTTACGTCCCAGTTATGGTTTTTTTGTACCATGTTTCTGTGACTGCCACGATATCCAGATGTTCCTCCTCCATCAAGGCCACTAATTCAGGAAGCTTGTTACCCAGACTATGGGCATTGGTACTCATTGCTCTCCATTTTTGATGGCTTTACCTTCTGTTGCAGCATCCCCACTGACCTTTCTACCTAGGTCTTTTTCATTTAGTACCCTGCTTTGTAGGGAGAGGCTGGGATTTTCCTGCTGCTTATCAGTGCCTCCCCTTTGACTAATTTAAAAGCTTGCCAATGCAGCATTTAAACCGATTGCTCAAAAGACTTGTTCCCTTCCTGGACAGATGCAGACCATCCTGCCAGTATAGGCTGGTGTCCATCCAGGTGGAACCCCAGTCCCCAATGAAGCCAAACCCCTGTGCTCCACACCATTTTTCAACCATTCATTAAACTGCATGGTGCTAATTCCCTCCTCCCCATGCCATTGACAGGCAGCACCTCTGAGAAGGATACCCTGTGCTACTCATCTTAGGCCCCTCCCAACTCTACAATGTCCTCCTGCACTGCTCTGATCTCATGATGAGCCAAGTCATTTGTCCCTAGGTGGACAATGGCGTCACAGCTCAGAACTCCCTTGCAGCTGTTCTCGTGATCCTGAGGATGCGCTTCCTGTCCCTCCAAGCCATGGCACCAGGCAGGCACCTTACTTCAGTTTTCCCTGCTCCCCCCAGTTCTATCCCCCTAATAATTGAGTCCCCACCGGAGCTGCTTCCTTTCCCTGTGGTGTCCTCTGCCTCCTTCCTGTGGGCCTCCCTTGTGACAGTTGCCATCAGTCTTCTCTGCGGGTGCATCCATAGGGGAGCTATGCTACCCCAGAATGGTGTATGGATTGTGGAGTGGAACAATTGACTGGGTGTGCCTCTGTTCCACCATCCTCACCCTCCCTGAGCCCACTGTGGTCCAACTGCTGTGCTTTCTTCTCAACCTCTGAGGTAGTGGGGGTGGCTCTGGTGCTCCCTGGATGGGGGAGGTTCCCTTCCTACTGTCCAGTGTAGCCTGGGGGAAAGTTCCCTTACTACTGTCCAGTGTGGCCTGAAGACAGGCAACTTCCTCCCTCAGGGCAGAGAGTTGTCTGCAAATAGGGCAGCATCTCAGCCTCCAGAAAGACTCCCGGAAGACTGCTGCCCCACAGCCATTACATTGCACTACTCCCCACATGTTTATCTACTTTTTTCTTTGTTTGTTTGTTTTTGTGTGTGTGTGTGCGTGTGTGTGCACGTGTGTGATTGGTTTGTTATATAGAAATATATATATATTATACAATGTGTATGCTTATATTGTCAGTGCAGTGTGCTAGAGAGGAAATGACAGTGATATACACCTTGCACTCTTGAGGAAATGATGTCAGAACCTCAGGTATAAAGGAACTATTTCCAGGGGTGGGTGGGGTGAGGTGAGGGTGGGAAGGGTTGGGCCTAAACTGTGCCCTCACAATACAATCAGCTAAAAGCTCTCACCTACCGCTGCGATGAGTGCCTTCCTGTCAGCAAGATGCCCTACACAACAATTTGACAGAGAAAATACCCTGCTAATCAAACAGAGAAAAATCCAGACATCCAAGACAGACACAGGTAAACCTCCCCAGCCCCAAAACAGCCTGGTGGTTTGTTAGCCACAAAGGAAAATCAAATATGCAGTTATTTCAGCCCTTCTGAAGGGCCAACCCACCAAAGCAGCAGTATTTGTTAATGTGTAAACATGTTCATCATATCTCTATTTTTGTTTAGCATTATAGAAAGGGTCTCAAAAGTGCTCCATTCTGATTGGCTGTTAGCATTCTGACAGCCTTACAGTAATCTCTGTTACAGTCATGTACAGCCTGATCACCATGGTGCATGAATTCTTCCTGCCAACATTCCATTCTCTAGCACTGTGGAATGACTGGAATGATGCATTCTGTTTTTCTGAACCAGCACTCAAACTGTTGATGGGTGAACTATTTTATTAAAAATCGACCTATCAATGAGGAAAACATTCAAAAATTATACTTCTAACACTTTTCTTTTAGAAAGTTTTTTTTTTAAATAGCAATAAGGCACTTCCAGGAGTTAGATTAACAGTCAATCACCCTCCTAGAGGAACTATCACACTCGGCTGCACCTCGTGCCACATTACGCCACTAGGGGGTGATTAACAGACTGTTACACTAACTCTTAGCCATGCCTTATAAAACATGTACATCTGACATCCTTAGATTCATCCTCAGTGTATTTTTAGTTTTCTGTCATTAATGACGCATGTCATTAAAGATGGCCGCCACTCACCATTTAAAAAAATTCCTTCTGCTGAGGTTACCTGTTGAATGTACATTCTAGATTTATTTTTTTTCATTTACTAAACTTTATTTATATTTTAGCAGCACAGAACATGGCATAGAACTAGAACAGTACATGAGGCTGCAAGAATACATCACAATAAAACTAAGCAAAAGGAACCCCCACCCAGCTTTCTGCAGCCCCATTAGAAAGGGGAGGGTGACAGGCCAAAAAGAGAGGATGCCAGGAGTTATGGCTTCCAAAGGGAGAGCAATGTAAGTAGAGGTTCACAGGTGGTTTGAAAAGAATGTGTTCTATTTTCATGGTTGCTATATGTTTCTCCAATTGTATCACAAGTAAAGCTTCCTGTAACCACTCCATCATTGTGGGGAAGGAGTCCTCCTTCCAATGTTGCAACAATACCAATTTAGCTGCAGAAGCCACAAGGGTGAGATGGGCTTTTCTCATTCCGGACATACCGGGGGGAAGAAGAATAGCAAGCAACTCTCATGGGTGAATAGGGACTTCAGACCCAAGAAGGGGTCTAGTGCCTGTTGTTGGAATTCCAAAAGAGTTGAGACTTAGGGCAACTCCAAAGTAGAGGAAATAAGGAACCCAAGTCTTCCTTACAGTGAGAGCAAAAGGGGGATGCAAGCTTGCCCACTCTGTGGATCTTGACTAGGATAAAACATTCTAGATTTATAATGTGGCTGTATTAGTGCAACCCCTGCCCCAGCTACCAGCAGCATCTGGCAACTGGGACCCCCATCCATGCCACAAACAGGGCAAACAGGTCACCAGATGGCATAAACAAAAAGGCATCACCCCTAGCGTTGAGGTGATTACTCACTACACAGTCTAAAGGGGTCAGGGGTTTAGGGTGCAAAATAACATTTATATTTATTCCGGATTCTGGGTAGAGGTGCCAGGCATATGCTAGGTCTAAAACTATCACAACGGGGCCCCAATAGCATTTCACTCAGGAAGCAGAGATCTAATGTCCACAACAGGAATTGGGATTGTGAAGTATGGCTTCATTCTGACAAACATGCTGGTATCACAATGCAGAAACAGGATGGTCTTCCAGATTTGGTACTGTACAGGCACAGAGCAGAAATCTTTTCTTCCAGAACAACACAGTTAGGGCAATTTCAAGAAACATTCCCTCTCACATTTTAAACTGTCCATACCTATGGTCAAAGCATCCCTGGACATGTCCTTTTGAACACAAGAGCATTTCTTGTGGGAGTTACCACACACATTTAAGAAAAATATTCATCCTGGAGCAATGACATCTGTTAACATTCCCCATTTAGACTGGTGCCCATACGTGATTCAGTTAGCACTGACCATGGAATCAAACTGGGGTTATGCCCAACCCTACCCCATGCTCAGTCTCTGCCCTTGCTTCTGGGTTACACCAAACTGGATCCTCCATTTCCCACAAAATGCTAAAGGACATCCGAAACATTAACATTAAAGAGCCCATGACGCAGTTTAGCATTCTCCCTGAATTCTGCTCCTTGAATGATGCTTTATGTTGTAGGGTAGTGGTTTTTTATAAGCGCTCTCTTCTTTCATTTCTGTCCGCCTGCTTTGACATGTTACCGATACCTCATCCTTTTCCCGCTATTTGTTATCCCTTAGCTGACCAGTGGCAGAATTACATATATGTACTGGTTCGCCTGCATACCAAGTGTCGTTCTTCACTCAGCGTGTTGCCACAGGCTCCGTTGTTCAGTAGCTGTACTGCTGTTTTTTATGTTTGCTTGTGTGCATGCGCAAGAAACATTATGTGGCAGCTTAGGGGAGAAGCAGATTGTAGAGGTGTGGCACTGTGGCAGCCAATGCTGGCACTGCATTGTTGGGCTTGGCAGTGCTCGGCCAATGCAGGCCCAGTGTCCTGATGACACTGGTTCTGCAGAGTGCCACCAAGTTGTAAGGATTTTGCTGCTGCAATCAGGGGCTTCCTCATCATTGCACTGTGAGCCATTCTGCTGCAATGAGGAAGCGACCCGTCATTGCAGGGCAGTACCTTGCCTGGTGTAACATTACCAGGAACGTGGTGGCTGTATGCTGCCACCTCAGAGGTGCATAGAAAGCCAACAGAGGTGCCCAATCCCCCTGCCACCATGCCCTCGACCCAGTTCATTTGCTGATGGGGGAGACCACTCCCCATTGGCATAGTGCCCCCCATTTCAGTTGTGTGCCAAGGGGGTGCCCACTCCCCCTTGGCATCATGTGCCCCCCCACACATTTCTGTGCTGACAGGGGCCCAATCCCTGTCAGCTTCAGTGTTCCCCTTCCCAGTTCCAGTTGCTGATGGGGGAGCCCACACCCCATTGGTATAATGGCCCCCCAATGCTTACATATCTGTGCTGAGGGGGTGCCCAATCCCCCTCAACATCATGCCGCCCCCACCTGTTTCTGTGCCAGCGGGGCCCATCTAGGTAAGCTTCAATCCCTTCCCTAGCAGGTGTGGTACACTGGGAGCCCAGCCCAGTGTACCAAACACACTCTGAAAAAAGAAAACAAACACCGCGTTGTCCATTTGTATTTTTGTACCTGTAAAATGAGAAAATGGTCCCTCGAAGTGTTCCAGTGCCCCTCCCCCCAACTCGCGCCCACCCTCTGCGTACTCTACCTCCCCACAACCCCCACCACATACTTACCTCCAGAGCCTGGCACGATGATCTTCAGTGGACCGGGAACATGTCTACACTCTTCAAAGTCGACCACAAACTGAAGAAATGCCGGAAAGCTGTATAATGGCATAAATAGTATTTTTTCAACATTGGTGTATATCTCAGGTATTTTGGGGAATTTTGGCACCGAATTTTCAACATGGGGTTATTAGGACCCCTCCTCATGAATTCAGCCACTGTCATGGCATTAATGAAACAATAGTGCAACTGTTCATGAGGTGGGCTATCAAAAAGCCTATGTTGAAAATTTGCTGAAAACAAAATCCAAAAAATGACTGTTTTACTAGCATGTGTTGCGCAGTTTCCATGCACGCTCGTAACTTCACAAATTTGTAATATTTTTCACTCCAGATTTTCAACATTGGCATTTTCCCACACCTACTTGTGAACAGTACAGCTTTCATTTTACACATCCTCGCCGAAATATGTTTCGCACTTCTGGCACAGAACAGCACAGTCGCTATGGGAAATCAGTGTTTGGGACAGATTAAGAAAATGACAGTGACACTGTTCATGAGCAGAGGTCCTAAAATGCCTGTGTTGAAAATTTGGTGACGAAAGTCCATACAATGACTGTGTTACAAGCGTGCATTGCGCAGTTTCCACGTACCCTTGTAACTTCACAAATTTGTAATAGTTTCATGCCAGACTTTCAACACAGGCAATTTTTTAACACCTGCTTATGAACAGCACAGTTGTCATTTTTCACATCCTGGCTGAAATGTGTTTGCGCACTTCGGGCGCAGAATTGCGCTGTCGCTGTGGAAAATCAGTGTATGGGACAGATTAAGAATAAGTGAATGAGAGAGGGGGAGTGACCGAGCTCAGTAGAGCTCTGTTGGGACTGCTGCAGATTTGTTTGTGGGCAGAAGAAGGCGCCAATGCCGGCAGGAGCCCAGTACAAAAGGGCAGCCTGCAGCACCTGGAGAAACAGAATGAGGAGTGAGAGAGTGGGAGTAAGTGAGCTCAACAGAGCTCTGTCAGGACTACTGCAGATTTCTTTGTGGGCAGAAAAAGGCGTCAATGCAGACAGGAGCCCAGTACAAAAGGGCAGCCTGCAGCGCCAGGAGAAACAGAACGAGCGAGTGAGAGAGGGGGAGCGAGGGAGGTGGGAGTTAGGGTTGCCCACCCTCCCTCCCAGGGTCCTGTGTGGTCCTATATTACAGCAGGGTCTCTGGGGTGGAGACAAAGCAATGACTGGATGCTTTTAGGATTGCTGTAATAATACAGATTTAGTTGAGTTGGTCTGTTTATTTTTTTAACTGAGCTAAGTACTGAGCTATACTGTTAGGATTTGCTGTAATAATGCATATTTATTTGTTCTGTTTATTTCTCTAACTGAGCTGAGTAATACTTGGAGTGCAATAGGATTTCTAACTGGGCAAAGTGAAACTATATGAGGGCTGAGAACAAAAAGTATGGTAGCTGAGGGGTGAAAAACAGACAAGGAGGTTGTAGGATTGCTACAGTAATACAGTATGTAACGGATGAGATTTGAGACTGAATTAACCCGGTTGGCACGGGGGCAGTAGGGGGACTAGTGTGGGGGGGACAGGAATTTGAGTAAATAGAGTCCTAACAGTTGTAGTAGGGTACACAGACTGGGAGTAAGAGCCCGTAACATAAGATGGGGGCCAAAATGGAGCAGGTGCTGCATGTCAATAGGGCGAGCATCTTTGGAAGGGTGGTGGGATGTACAGGGTGTGGGTCCGCCATGATCCTGGACTGAGCTACAAGGGTGGGGGGGTATGATCTGTATACAACTGGCTAGTTTGAGGGAGAAACTGTAGAGGCTAGGGAGGAGTCTAAGTGGCAGGGCAGATGAGTATGGTAGGCATCCTGGCTGGGGGGAATAAGGGATGGCAAGGGGGACCGGAGAAGAACAACTAGGGACTGAAACCCACCCCAGAATCAGAGGCACTAGCAGAAAAGAGAGGAGAAGGAGGGGTGCCAAGGTGAGGGGGGCCTCTGATGGGGAGGAAGAGAACAAGAGTAGTACAAGGGAGAGAGCACATGGCTGTGGGTAGGTAGGGAGGGACCAGGGGTGGGACCAAGGGGGCATGGAGGGGAACAAGTAGTAGGGGGAAACCAACAGGGGGAAGAGATGTAGGAGGGGTATCAACTAGGAATAGATTTGAGCCTCTGCTAAAGGAGAGAGAGGGGGAGTAGGAACATACTGAAGGGGGGAGGACAAGCGAGGCATAAGAGGGGTGGCAACAGGTAGGAGAAGAGATAGCGAGTACGAAAGGGTAGAAGGGGGCTAGTAAGGAAAGAAGGAGGGGTGACTGGAGGAGAGAAGGCTACAGGAATGGGAAAGATGGTAGGCGCATCACTATCGGGGTCAAAGGGAATGGGGGCTCTAAATCGACAACAATGAGGATAAGAGAGGGGTTGGAAATCAGCAGGGGAGGAGGGGAGGTCGACATGTGAAGCCCAGAAGGAAGTAGTCAGGCAGGGAAGGGGTTCAAGAGGGATGGGAGAAACAAGGCAGAGAAAAGGGGTGAGGCAGAAGTGGGGTGCAGATACAGAAGTCACAGAGGGTGCAGCTGGCAGGGGTAAGGGGCAGAGAAGAACAAATACTGGGGTGGTGGAAGGGGCATTAGAAGGGAAAGGGGGTAAGAGATGGGGAGTACTCATCCTGGGGGATTCTATACTGAAAGGGGTGAGATGGGGCGGAATGGGGGGAAGCACAGCCGTATTTAGGTTGAAGCTATCCCTGGTTTGACTGCAGGAGGGGCAGGGCAGGCACTGTTCAAGTGTGCAGCAAGGGGGAGGAAGAAACTTAATTTAGTGTTGCATGTGGGTGGAAACGACTTGGCGGGGGAGACTGTGGAAGTAGTGAGGGGGAGTTTTGAGGAGTTGGGCATGCAGTGTGAGGGGGTGGGAGTTGGTGGCATTCTCAGAGGTACTCCCGGTACCATGTGCAAGCACGGGGAGGAAGGGTAGGATCGAGGAGTTCAATGAGTGGCTGAGGGATTGGTGCCACACCAAGAATTATGGGTTAGTGACTAACTGGGGTAGGGTCTGGGGGAATAGTGACTTGTACGCGGTGGACAGGCTACACTTGAGCGGGGAAGGGAGTATTAAAGGTGGGATTAGAGGGGTATATCTCTACTAAGGTGGATTTAAACTAGTGGGGTGGCCAAAAGACTGAGGTTGGTAGAAAGGTCCAGACAGGAGCCTAATGAGCTCACCCCCCAAGATACAGGTAAAGGCAGAGGCGTAGTAACCCCGGGGGGGGGGGGCAGAGTGGTCTGAGTGTAATGCAAAAAGTACCACCACCGGTAAGAATAAGGAGGAGAAAGGGTGCCGACTACCTGGAGGAGGGACACAGGCCAAAGAGAAGAGTGAGGAAAAGGAGGGGTACGGGTGGAAGGTGGTCTCTCTCAACACAAGAAGCCTGGGGAAAAAAACTGCAGAGCTTCAGGTGTTCCTTTTAGAGGGGAAGGTGGACATTGCTGCAGTGACAGAGACTTGGGCCACAGAGTACCAAGATTATGACTTGGCAATCCCGGGATACAGGATATAAAGGAGGGACTGGGTGGTTGGAAGGGGGGGGTTGCACTCTATGTGAAGGAAGGGATCAAATGCATAAGGGATGAAAGAGAAGAGAAGAGGAGAAGACAGAGGTGCATTGGGTGCAGCTCCTGGACTCCAAGAGCAGAAAGCTAAGGCTGGAAGTGGTGTGTAGGCCAGCAGCCCAATCCAGGGAACTCCTTGATACATTCCAGGATGGCCTTCTGACACAATTGGTAAGTCGGCCTACAAGGCTTGGTAGCACTCTGGACCTAGTCCTGGCAAATGGGGAGGCGGTGAGGGAGATAAAGGTGGATGATCCACTAGCAGGTAGTGACCACCAAACAGTGTGGCTCATTCTTGCGCTGGTCAGGGAGACAGGAGGCATGGGCACTAAGGTGGTGGACTTTAGTAGGGTGGACTTTGGGAGGATGGGAACAATACTGCAAGGGAGACTCCAGGGTATAAGGCCGGGGATGGAAGCAGAACGAAAGTGGGGAGTCATAAAGACTAGGCTAACAGAGGCCACAGTAGCCTGCACCAGGGCCAGGAGTAAGAAGAGCAGAGCCAAGAAACCATGCTGGCTGAACAAAGAAGTGCTGCAAGGGTTAAGGGCAAAGAGGGCTACATACCAGCAGTGCAGAAGAACAGGGAAAGGAGAGGATAAGGAGACTTATGGGAGCTGGTCAAGGGAGGTGGCCAGGAGGGTGAAAAAGGCTAAGGCCTCCAGGGAATTAAGGTTAGCACAGGGCATAAATGGGGGAAAAGGACTTTTTAGATATGTCAGGGAAAAGAGGAAATGCAAGGAACATATTGTGAGGATAAAGTGGGGAAGGGATTGGGTGGAAAAGGGGGAGGAGCAAGTGGAAATTCTAAATGAGTACTTCTGCTCTGTTATCACTAAGGAGAGGGATGGTCCACTACCAGCATGGGCTGGGGGTGGAGGGGTGGGGAAAGGAGGGGAGGAGGTGACAGACAAAGTGATCACAGGGAGTAGGGTGCTAGAGGGGCTAAGTACAGTAAGGGTAGACAAGGCACCAGGTCCTGATGGCGTCCATCCCAGGGTGCTGAGGGAGATGGCGGAGCTTTTGGCTGAGCCACTGGCAGATCTGTTCAACACCTCCCTGGAAACGGGGTGTGTGCCCCGAGACTGGCGCCTGGCCCATATGGTGCCCATACACAAGAGTGGGCCTAGGGAAGAGCCAGGAAATTACTGGCCAGTCAGTCTCACGTCCATAGTGGGTAAGCTTATGGAGGTGATACTGAAGTAGAGGCTGGTGGCATTCCTAGAGAGTAATGGCCTCCAAGATGGGCAGCAACACGGGTTCATCTCAGGGAGGTCTTGTCAAACCAACTTAATAGAGTATTATGACAGGGTGACAAGGGAGTTGGACAGGGGCCATGTGGTACATGTCCTGTACTTGGACTTCAGTAAGGCCTTTGATACAGTGTCCCACGGGAGACTGGAGGGAAGCTGTTGGCAGTGGAGGTGAGGAAAAAAGCTAACTAAATGGATAGAGAACTGGTTACAAGGGAGGGTACAGAGGGTGGTGGTGGTTGTGGGGGGAGCTCTCGGCATCCACAGCAGTGACAAGTGGAGTGCTGCGGGGTCAGTGCTGGGCCCAGTGCTATTTGGGCTCTTTATCTCCAATATAGCACACAGAGTGGGTAGCAGGGTTAGTCTATTTGCAGACGATACCAATTTGGGGCAGGGGTGGTGGATGAAGAGGACAGATGGGAAAAACTGCAGGGGGACCTAACCAAACTTGAGACATGGTTGGTGGAGTGGCAGCTAGGATTCAACGCAAAGAAGTGTAAGGTGATGCTCTTCGGGACTAAGAACAAGAAGAGGGACTATTGGTTGGGAGGTGAGGTTGGGGATCACGGAGGAGAAGGACTTAGGGGTGTTGGTAACTGGGAGCATGAACAACTCAGCCCAGTGCAGAAGAGCAGCAGCGAAGGCAAACAGGATGCTGGGTTGCACTGCAAGGGGGTTCTCATCCAGATGCAGGGATGTGATCCTACCGCTCTACAGATCATTGGTCAGACAGCACCTGGAGTACTGTCTGCAATACTGGAGGCCACACCTGAGGAGAGAGAGATAAAATTACTGGAGGGGGTGCAAAGGAGGGCAACAAAAATGTTAAAGGGGATGGAAGGAAAGGCATATGAAGTTAGGCTGAAGGAGCTGAACGTGTACACACTGGAGGAGAGGAGGGATGGGGGATATGATTGAATCATTTAAATACCTGAGGGGGTAAATAAAACCTAGCACTGAGGGGGTGTTTAAACTGAGGAGTGGAAGAGAGATGAGGGGGCATGGACTAAGGTTGGAGGGGGAGTGTTTCAAGAGGGAAATCAGGAGGCACTACTTCACTGAGAGGGTGGTGTCTAGTTGGAATGCACTGCCAGTGGGGGTGGTAACATGTAGGACAGTCAATAGTTTTAAGAAGGAGTGGGATAAAGCAAGAGGAAGAGTTGGGGGGACAGGGGCTAGGACAAGCAGGGGAGAAACTGAGGGGGAGGAGGCTGCGGCAGCTGCAGTCTAGGGTGCTAGCTGTGCACTTGGGCAGACTTAGATAGACCGATTGGTCTGTTCTGCTGGCAGATTCATATGTTCATATGTAAAATCACAGTGACTGTTCATGACCAGAGGTCCTAAAATGCCTATGTTGAAAATTTGGTGACAAATGTCCATAAAATGACTGTGTTACAAGCATGCATTGTGCAGTTTCCACACACCCTCGTAACTTCACAAATTTGTAGTATTTACACTCAAAATTTTCAACATTGGCATTTTTTCAGACCTCCTTATGAACAGTACAGCTGTCATTTTTCACATCCTGCCCCAAATATGCATTTACATATCTGGCACAGAATAGCGTGGTTGCTGTAGGAAATCAATGTTCGGGACAGATTAAGAAAATCATACTGACAGTGTTCATGAGCAGAGGTCACAAAATGCCTATGTTGAACATTTGGTGAAATAATTCCACTAAATGACTGTGTTACGCGCATGCATTGCGCAGTTTTCACGTATGCTTGGAAGTTTGAGCATTTTTAATATTTTCACTACAGATTTTCAGCATTGCCATCTCTTCACACCTCCCTATGAATGGTACAGCTGTCATTCTTCACATCCTGCCCCATCTGTGTTTTCGTACATCTGACGCACAATGGCACGGTCACTGTGGAAACTCAAAGTTGGGGACACATTCACAAAATCACAGTGCCACTGTTCACGAGAAGAGTTCCCAAATGCTTTCATGAGGTGGGGGTCACAAAAAGGCCATATTGAAAATTTTTCCTGCAAAACCAACAAACGCCTGGGGTGTTAGGGTTTCTAACCATAACGCCCCACCCTGTACAGACTGACAGGCATCAGGGGTGTGCCTTGGTCGTCCGTAATGCTCATGCTATAATTACATCTACCCTGCAGCTAGTGACAGAATGAGGGTGTGCCTTAGGCTCTTCAGCCCCAGAGTTCACCCCATTCTCCTATATTACACCCATTTCAGTGTATGTCTTTATGGAGTGGGGTGACTGTAAAGCTGAACACCCCAAGGCACACCTCAACACTTGTCTGTGTCTGCAGGATAGGGTGAGGTGAAATGGCATGAACATTATGGGCGACAAGCCAATTGCATACCCCAATGCCTGTCCATCTCTGCAGGGTGGAGGTGGGGTTGGCGTGAAGTTCACTACTTCATAACCATTCCTTCTATGCATCTGTCTAACTCCTGCATTTCCAATGCTAATACCAGCAAGCAAACATTCGGCATTGACAAATGCTTGTTTCTTTCTGTAGCATGAACAGCTGAGTAGAAATTGATTAGATTTACTGCTTGTAATATTTATCAGTAAGTTACTGTATGAGTATTTGTGAAGCTGACTGTCTGTGTACATGGACAGGTTCCCTCAAAGAAGAAAAAAAAATGTTTTTTTACTGCTGTTGTAAGTCGTTTGAGTAACTTTCACCAGCCCTGCCTTTTTGAACAAGTTTGTCCTGTTCACAGAATAATTTGGTGATGGAGGGAGTGGAAATAAATGCAGTGCATCTCTTTGTGTGGGTCGGATTTGTGTTTATTTATGAAGTTAGTACAAATCTTTATCAAGTAGTAGTGCAACAGCAGTGTGGGCACAGCGTGGAGAACTAACACTAATAAATTGTAAAATAACTTCATAAGTAAACACAAATCAGACCCACACAAAGAGATGCACTGCATTTATTTACGCTCCCTCCATCACCAAATTATTCTGAGAACAGGTCAAACTTGTTCAAAAAGGCGGGGCTGGTGAACGTTACTCAGGCAGCTTAAAACAGCAGCAAAAATGAAGGGTTTTCTTTCTTCTTCTTTTAGGAAACCTGCCCGTGTACACAGACAGTCAATTTCACAAATATGCATACAGTAACTCATTGATAAGTATTACAAGCAGTAAACCTAATCAGTTTCTACTCAGCTGTTCATGCTACAGAAAGAAAAAAATGGCAGTACAGCTACTGAACAACGGAGCCTGTGGCAGCGCGCTGAGTGAAGACCGGCACTTAGCACGCAGGCAAACCACTACGTTTGATGTCATTCTACCACTGGTCAGTTAAGGGATAGCAAATAGTGGGGAAATGATGAGGTATCTGTAACATGTCAAAGCAGGCGGACAGAAATGAATGAAGAGAGCGCTTATGAAAAAACACTATACAACAACATAAAACATAATTTAAGGAGCAGGATTCAGGGAGAATGCTAGACTGTGTATGGGGCTCTTTAAACATTCAGCACATTCTTGTGGTGAAACAGGGGTCCTGACAGGTGCACTTTAGCCACACCTCTGGGCACATACACCTCAGTCCCATAAATCTGTACTTACAGCTTGGTTGCTTTCTTTTACAGACATGGAGAACTTGAAGGAAAAACCTCTCCTTCCAGGTAGCTTTTCACAGATCCAAACTGCAGACCTTTTCTCTTGGCAGTTGAACCACATTAGGAATTGCCCCTTGGCACTACTGAGACACAATCTATTCAGACAGGTCTCCACCACTTCAGTTGGCACTGATGCTGTTCTCCATACTAGGGTGAGAAAATCGGCTGAGGTCCTTCACCCAGTCAACCACTGGACTGACCAGTAGGAACCTCACTACAGAGCTCCGCTCTGTTCCACTACTAACTACAGAGTGACTGCTTTACCACCTGAACATTCTAAAACTCCCCAGAGCAGCTGATTCCAATGTGGCTTATACTGCTGTGAGAATTCTAAATGACATAATCCATCCTCTGCCCATGCAAGCTGAGTAAACAATGATGTCATCTCCCAAGAGCTCCTAATGAGCTCTCTACCTTCCTAGTGCTAACCTGATGGGATTCTTGTAACCCCAAGGGACTTGGTGGTTACATTAGGATGGTGTTACTACAAGTTTCTGATGGCAAAGGGTACAACACTTTACCAAGAATTTTTTTTTTTTTTTATTGCGGGCATGACACAGGAGTGGGAAGTTTTAAAAACTTCAAAATCCCATATGTTGGCTCACAAATGAAAGAAAAGAAAAGAAAACATGGGTATCTTGATATTTTTGCCAGAAAAAAAATTACTGCTGAAAAATAATGATATGGTGACTAACAAATACAGCTGTTGTAAGAGCTAGATGGTATGGGTTGGCCCGCTGATGTAGTAGTAGTGCCACCACTGGTGACACTGGGGATCAAGTGGGGGAAGGAGGATCCAGTACCCCAGGGACTACTACCCTACTTTGGGGGCAGGAGTGATGGGAGTCCCGCAGTGGGATTTCCATCTAGCAGAGGAATAGAAAGTGGGGGGATAGGAAGAGGGGTAGACAAGAGGGAGCCAAGATCTATACTCCTTCAGGATTACAGAGACCTCTACAAGGGGGACAGGACTAGATTGTGCTACAGAGGGTTCTGGCCAGTTCTGATTGCCCTATTGTGGTGGGTAACCCATCGGAGATTCACCAGAGAGAAGGTTAAGTCCCAGCAAAGAAGACAGAGATGGAGCTGGGAGGACTGAGGCCGATGGGGGCTGGGAGACATCCAGAAGGAGAAAAACCTTGGTTAAAGAAAAAAGGAAAGTAACAGGGGATTACATAGAGAGAAAGTATGGGAGGTTAAGTGATTTGCTCAAGGTCACACATTAAAGCAGCAGGTCTGCAATGAAAAATGTTTTTCCAAAAAAGCAAGTTTCTGCTACAGTTATGAAAAATATTAGCATACCAGTCAAATGTACTTGTCTAGATACCTCCTATGCTGTGTACCATAAAACATTGTTTTTTTACTTTTCTGTCCTAACCCTTGCCAGGTCTGCATTGCTATTTCTATGTAGAATGTGGCGGCCATCTTTTTTTCTTGAGAAAAAAACTCATTTAAAACATTTATAAAATAATCATATGTTGGTGGAATTAGAAAATTCTACAATGAAATTGAACTGGAAGATGTCTGGAATCTTTTATAGTAAAAAAAAGGTTGGTTCAGACTTTTGCCCAATTTCATTGCACTGTTGCTTTAAATAACTAGCAGTGGTGGGATTCAAACATGGGTCTCCAACTTCACAGTTCTGTGCCCTAACCACAAGGCTACACTGTATCAGAGAGGGCAAGGAGAACGTGACCCTTCCAGTATGGTTCCCTTCACTCTTGTCTCAGACTTCTAACACCTGCAGGCAGTGCTGATTTTTCCACACGTTCTATTCAAAGATGTTATTAGTCAATGCTCTAGGGTTGTGCACAGCACCACCCAAGGGCTGCCTCCAATGCCAAGGTTAACCTCAGCTCTTCAACTTATATGTCTGTGTACCACCATCTTGTTTTTTTCAGTTATTAGACCCAGCGGCACTTAGGCACATGTTGACCAAAGAACTACCCCATGATGCCGCAGCAGGGGGGAGGATGCTTAAGGCAGAGCCTAATAAGGAAGCTGGCTGGTATATAGAGTTCTCTGGTCCCTCAGAGGCTGCAAGTATTGCAGATAAGGTTGAAACTTCAATCTCAACATAAAACCTATATCCCCAAAGGAGCACTCACATTTCATGCTTGACATGAGTGCGTCATGGATGGACACATCTGAAGCCTTGAGAAAAAAAAGGTTTTTGCTCAGAGGTTATAGGTCCTATTTCAAAAGCGCTGAACAATTATTTCTTAATAACTTCAGTAATTCTTTCTAATACCTAATGGAAAAGTGCTGAGTGACCTGTTTATGTTCCACATTAAAGTGGAGCTGGGGACCGGCGGCCTTCCGGCTTGTTTGTATACAAAGAGAGTAAAACCCACATGATCTGAGGATATGCTTATTAAATTTTAACAGCCTGTGTCTCGAGAAGGGGGGAAGTGGTGTCAATAATGCATAAGAGCTACTGGCAATTCCCTGCTCGGGTACTAGGACAGGAAAGGAGGTTGAGTGCACAAAGTGAGCCAGTTTGCACCTGGCAGATCAGCTTGGCACTGCAGGTCTGCATCTTAAGATGGGGAACAAGATGCAAGGTGCAGGAACTACCAAGCAGAGAAGCTCATCAAGCCTTTTAAAGGAACAGTGCAGTCCCCACTCAGAGGCTCGTGTATTTCTCTTTGCTACCAAAAACACTATTTTCAAGGCCAACATTCCCCTAGTACCCCCTTCCCCATGTCATAATGCCTTACCCCTGTTTTTTTCCAATAAAGATTTTATTGAAGAATTAAAAATAACATATATAAGAAAATGTATCCACAAATACAGTATGCAAAAAACATTACCAAGATTAAAGATTAAAAGTTTGCTAACCTGATAATCCTGTCTCCAATAATCTCCATTTCTCCTTTCTTTCTTTCTTTCTTTCTTTCTTTCTTTCTTTCTTTCTTTCCCAAAATGAAAATGTCCATATAGCTACTGTTTTTACATGTTCTAGTGTGTCAGATATCTTAATCTTTCTTACTTAAGGTCCTACTAGCCAAGTTTAACATAAATGTAAAAATTGATATTTAATATTTATGCAACTGCCTTATCGTACATCTTATCTGTTCTGTTAGTTTATTATGAAAAATCAATAAAACCTAATTATTTATTTATTTTTGCAATTTTTGGCTAGGAAAGACACACTAAGCTGAAGCTTCTTTCCGGGTGCATCCTGGGAGCACAGGGAAGTTAAGTGACTTGCTCATGGTCATACAGTATGCAAGTGGTGGCTGTGGGATTCAGACCCAGATTTCCAGGTTTGCAGCTCAGTGCTCTTAACCACTATACTATACTGCCTGCCAGTGATAAAAATATATGTTAGAACAAGTTAAATGAATAAAAGCACCTGACCCTATGTACCGTGGTGGCTCAGTTTTTTGCCAAAGGCACGTACCTGAGCCATGAAGCCCTGTACATGTGGAGCAGTCAATACAAGGTGCTGTACTCTATGCTGGACAGCCCATCCCTGGCCCTGGCCACCCTCCACACATGCATAGTAGTGGGGGAGGTGCTGGGGTGTGGTGCAGGTGGCCTAGTGATCAACAGTGGTCATCCAGCTGGATGGCTTTCCTACCTGCAGACTGGAACCCCTTCTGTGCACAGAGCAAAGGATTGTGGGATATGGCCAGTCATCTCAGGACTGCCATAACTCTAAAGGGGACTGACCTGTCAGACCATATGACCCCACCATGCCTCCATACCTCACGGCATAGTCCTTTTTAGTGAATGTGTGGGGGTCTAATGCCAAAAAATGCAAAATTATGCATCTAGGGTATAGGAGCACAGGAGCTGAGTATGGGATGGGGAGAGGTACTGACAGTCACTAAACAGGAAAGGGACCTTGAGGTTATCATATCTGATGACCTCAAAGTGGCAGTGCAGTGAGACAAAGCAGTGGGTAGGGCTAATGGGATGCTGGGGTGCATAGGGAAGGGTATGTCCAGCAACAGGAGGGAAGTAGTGTTGCCACTGTATCACTTGCTGGTGAGAACCCACCTGGAGTACTGTGTACTGTTTTGGAGATCACACTTCAGAAAGGACATAGACAGGTGGAGGCAGATCAGAGTAGGGCAACTAAAATGGTGCAGGGATTCACGAGAAGCCCTATGAGGAGAGACTGAGGGACTGCAACATGTACACCCTGCTAGAGAGGAGAGAAAGAGAGGTGACATGATAGAGACCTACAAGTACCTCATAGGGGGAAACAGGGTGCAGGAGGAGAGTCTCTCTCAAATAAATAAGAGCACCAGGACCAAGGGGCATGAGATGAATCTGGAGGGATTAAGACAGATGTGAGGAAATGCTTTTTCAGTGATAGGGTTGTAGATGCCTGGAACAGATTGTCAGCAGAGTGGTGGAGGGAAAAACAGTGGAGAGTTTCAAGTATGTGTGGGACAGACATAGGGATATATTAAAAAATAGATAGGGAGGATGGTGGGTCACCAGAGACCATTTAGTGTCTGCAGAGGCAGATTAGGCAGGGAACATCTAAGCAAACTGGGTAAGTCTAGCAGTCCTTTTCTGCCGGCAAATTCGATGTTTCAGTGTCTAACAGTATACTTACTGAAGCCTGTTTGCCACATAGAAGCAGTGGGGGGGGACATGATAGAGACCTACAACAAGTAGCTCATGGCAATGAACAGGGTACAGGGAGGGGCTACTTTTACATGAAGAAGTGCACCAGGACAAGAGGGCATGCAATGAAGCTGGAAGGTGGGGAGTTTAAGAGGGATGTGAGGAAGCACTAGTTCACTGAAAGAGTGGTGGACATCAGGTACAGTCTACCACCAGAGGTAGTGAGAGCAAAAACAGTGGGGGGCTTTAAGCATGCATGGGATAGGCATAGAGGATGACTGGTAGCAGGGCTGAGAGGTAGGAGGGTCGCCAGAGACTAAGGAGGGTCTGGGAAGACAGAATAGGCAGGGAAAATATGGATTGACTGGGTGGGCCAAGTGTTCTTTTTCTGCCAATAAATTCTATATTTCTGTATGTAGCGCATAGATTTCATGTATAGGGACTGCTATGTTTAATGAAGACCTGTTAGTCCATTCTCCCAAAACATGATTATTTTTTAAATTTTGTTTTAAAATATTCTCTTTATTTCACAGATCCAGAAACAAATGATTTGATACCTTTTATTGGACCAACATGGATGTTACAGAAAAGAACAAAGTGCTTTAGCTTTCGAACCAACCAGGTCCTTCTTCAGAAGCTTTGTGGCAGTTTTTTCAAATATCCCATACTATTCACACCAGATTATATAGAAAAAGCAGAAATAATTCTCATTGGTTAAACATATACATTTAAAACATAATAGAAGATTACGTCAGAGAAGCTAATTAACACCAGTATGCCTTAAACTGAGGAGCCTCAGAAGGGCAAAGGTTATCAAGAATTCTCTACAGCCAGAGAGTTCTTGTCACATACATTTTAAAATGTCTCAGTATGCCAAGAAAGCATTCTAGTGATAAAAAAACTTGGAGTGGCATTCTCCTAATACATATAAGATGAGCTTACAACTTACATTCCAATTGTCCTGGTATATTAAAGGACAGATAATGAGAGACAAAATCACAAATTAGGGGTATAACTGCAAGTTGAAATCAACCTCAAATTAACCTACACATATAAACATGATGCATGAAAGTATCACTTGTAAGTGTAAGTGCAAAAAAAAAAAAAAAATCCTTGTCAAGGACCCCCAAGAAAAGCGAGACCATGAGCCTGATAAATGCAGATTTCAACACAGAGTCTGTGTGTAAAATGCACAGAATCAGTCTAAGCAATCTAAATGAAAACCAAAGGAATTACACCTTTAATGGCCCCAAGTAAATGAGATATGCATCTTAATATGAGCAGTTGAAAATGTGACAGTGTGAAATCCACCCACTGACAACTAATAGAAGGAAATAAATGCACACTATATGTGAAAACTAAGTGTTCTAGCCACATAACAACTGCCCCATGCCACGCTCCACCCACACATATGTGTGTACATACACCATACCACACCCCCACACACACACACACTACACCACACAACCACAACACACAACAAATATATCAAACACATTCTGCACACACACCACACCACACGCAACAAACAAAACACACATACACCATACCCACAACACATAAAAACACAACACACCAAACACACACATACATACATCAGTATACAACACACACACTCAAGCGCACTCACCACAGTGTTAAGGTGAAAAGTCAACAATGTAGATAACCATAAACTTACAAAATCAAAGGCCAGCTGAAGAACTCTAAACTGTTTATGTCCATCTTTTAAAGTAAAGGTCTGTGTAAGTTTAAGTGGAATAATGTGTCATGTACCCAACATCAATGTTCAAACCATCCGCCACCATATTGAGAAGTAAAATAAGTCTAATTTCAGAAGCCCGTCTCTGTTGCGTACTGTTGAAATGTCCTTTTAAGACCATCACAGACATATCTGAGATTGAGTGGTCATCCTGGGAGAAGTGCCGGGCTACTGGTTTCTCAATCATCTTGTGATTAATAGAATGTCTGTGTGAATTCATTCTAGTGCGGAGTTGTTGGCTTGTCTCCCCCACATAACCTGTGCGAGGACATTTCTGGAGTTTATGGTTATCTACATTGTTGACTTTTCACCTTAACACTGTGGTGAGTGCATTTGAGTGTGTGTGTGTGTGTATACTGATGTATGTATGTGTGTGTTTGGTGTGTGTTGTGTTTTTATGTGTTGTGGGTATGGTGTGTATGTGTGTTTTGTTTGTTGTGCGTGGTGTGGTGTGGTGTGTGCAGAATGTGTTTGCTATATTTGTTGTGTGTTGTGGTTGTGTGGGTGTGCAGGTGTGTGTGTGTGTGTATGGGGGTGTGGTATGGTGTGTACACACATATGTGGGTGGAGGCGTGGCATGGGGCAGTTGTTATGTGGCTAGAACACTTAGTTTTCACATATAGTGTGCATTTATTTCCTTCTATTAGTTGTCAGTGGGTGGATTTCACACTGTCACATTTTCAACTGCTCATATTAAGATGCATATCTCATTTACTTGGGGGGTCATTAAAGGTGTAATTCCTTTGGGTTTTCATTTAGATTGCTTAGACTGATTCTGTGCATTTTTGTTACACACAGACTCTGTGTTGAAATCTGCATTTATCAGGCTCATGGTCTCATTTTCTTGGGGGTCCTTGACAAGGATTTTTTTTTTTTTACTTACATCTTACAAGTGATACTTTCATGCATCATGTTTATATGTGTAGGTTAATTTGAGGCTTGATTTCAACTTGCAGTTATACCTAATTTCAGGATTGTGTCTCTCATTATCTGTCCTTTAATATACCAGGACAATTGGAATGTAAGTTGTAAGCTCATCTTACATGTATTAGGAGAATGCCACTCCAAGGTTTTTTATCACTAGAATGCTTTCTTGGCATACTGAGACATTTTAAATGTATGTGACAAGAACTCTTGGCTGTAGAGAATTCTTGATAACCTTTGCCCTTCTGAGGCTCCTCAGTTTAAGGCATACTGGTGTTAATTAGCTTCTCTGACGTAATCTTCTATTATGTTTTAAATGTATATGTTAAACCAATGAGAATTATTTCTGCTTTTTCTATATAATCTGGTGTGAATAGTATGGGATATTTGAAAAAACTGCCACAAAGCTTCTGAAGAAGGACCTGGTTGGTTCGAAAGCTAAAGCACTTTGTTCTTTTCTGTAACATCCATGTTGGTCCAATAAAAGGTATCAAATCATTTGTTTCTGGATCTGTTTTTTAAAAGGACCAATACGGCACCTACAACATTTTTTTGCATCTCTTTATTTCAGACACTTTACATTACAATCAGATGCAACCCCCATTCCAGCCCCCCCCCCTTCCCCAGGCATATATGAACTCCTGGGCATTCCAGTCCACATTCTGCTCTACCTGCATGGATTGCCACCCCCACCCCCATTAGGGCCCTGGGGACCAACCCATACATTGCCAGCCACTAGGGCAAAGCCTTAATCAGTGGTTGTGGAGCAGAGATAATATACTTTGGATAATATATACTTCTGGCATAGGGCAACAGAAGCCCAAGGCCCATGTGGTTGCCCCCCACTGCTCAGCGGAAATGACATAATTCATTCTTTTGGATAAAATTATCCAGCTTTTGTTTAAATATTGCAATACTAGTAGCATTAATAACTTCCCCAGATCGCCAAGCTTTCATCTTTGTCAGAGGTAGTTGGACATTATCATCATCATGCAAGCTGGCATCTTGATTTTCTTAGCCATTTATGGCCTTTCCCCAGTAGTGTCATTTCACCAGAATCATAAGGGTTATGAAGTTCCATTTTAGCAGAATCATAGGGGAAGCAAAACTCCTCCAACCACAACGTTTATATAAATTAAATACTAGGGAAAGCTTGTTTTAAGGATTACAGTGGACATCATAGGGTTGCAAAGAAATCATAATGGTCTCAACAGCAACCCTTGGCTACCCCTAAATGATGCACCATGCCTCCCATGGCATCGGGGCTTTTGTTGCCAATGGCCCAGTAGCTGTATTTTGGGATGTTAACCTGTTGTAACTGGATTTTTTCAAGAAAGCCTTGGAAGCTGCTATACTGTGTGGACTTTTGAACCTGACAGACTATCGCACTGATTTTCCTGTGTGCACATTTGCTCACGTGCACTTTGTTGGATGTAAAACAAACCTGCACAACAGGAAGAGCTTCTTGAATAAGTGGTTTATTTTCATTTCTTTTAAAAACTGCTGAAAAGCTTATCTTGATACATGGAGAAGTGCATCTATTTGTGAAACCACAAAAGGATTTGAGTTAGACACACCTTAGATGCACCCCCCAGCTTTTTGCCTGAAGTGTGGTTCTGACCTGTTCCGTATCCCACTTGCTGAGGTCCTACAGCTACTACAAGGCCTTGCTATCAGGAAAAAGTACTGGTTCAGTTGGCACTTGACTTGCATTCATAAATCTTGCTGCAGATCACATGGCAGACCCTGATTTTTTAGTATTGTACAACCTGTCTCTCAGCATAGACACCTTCTTTTTGTAACAACTGGAGAAGAGTCTTAGTCACTCTGCTTCTTACATCTGGCCTCCTGCCTGACCCTAACAATTATCATCATATTTCAGGGTCACACTTTATTTTAAGTGTCAGTTTCAGTGTAACTGCAGTGTAGGTAATCATTCATGATGTGCAACAGAGGTAATTACACTGTAGTTACATGGTTGTTGCATGAAACTGCATTGCAATTGCAATTTAGCTATAGCGTAGTTACACTGTAACTACAGTGCAGTTAAGGGCACTTAAAGTGTTAGCATACTTTGAGTCAAGAGTTAATGCGTTGTCACTGGTGACTTTAAGTTATACTGCACTGGTGGAATGTTGGGGTCTAAAGCATGATTTTTCTATGGTCAGCATGCGGTTGTCAAGGATGTGAGACATTAGCTGTTTGTGGACCAACATTAATGCTTTCCTTTAAGTTCCCATAACTACACTGTAGTTATAGTGTAACCACACTGTAACTACACTGCAATTGTAACACATGCAGCAACCATGTAACTCCAGTGTAATTAACCCTGTTGCATGTAATTAATGATTACCTGTCCTGCAGGTACATTAAAACTGACACTTGAAGTGTGACCATTTAATGGGTGCCATATTCATTGATTTAACAGTGGCCTTCAACAACATGAACCTAATACACAAGCTCCACCTCTGTGGGCGAACCGATATAGCTTGTAATTGGTTCAGGGATTACCTCTCTGGATGATCAGAGGTGGTGAACACCAACATATCATTGGTGGGGGAGAGGAGGTAATATGGCCACTTACGTGCAGCAGCATTCTAAGGGCACTTCTACCTTTCAGGATACAAACACTTGGATTTCCTTATATAGCGTGTCTAATCAACCTTACTTTCTTTATGTCAGAAAAACAGACCGTCTTCCATTTTGATTGAGGAGTTTGCCTCTCCACATGTACATCCTTTAGAGAAAAAACTTCTTCAGCCAGGATTCAGCCCTGGGAGTAGAGTGCCTTCAGGCATGGTCGCTGCTACGGCAATCTCCCTAACTGGAACATCAAAGGAGTCAGCTTTTGATTCAACAAGAGAGGTGCAGGCCGCAGCATCTCTCGCTGACTTACAACAACAGCCCTTTACTCCATCAGAGCTTGACACATAACAGCAAGTTGAGGTAATTACACCAGGAATACAAAAAGAACTTCTTGAAGGTACAGAACCAAGTAGTCAGAAAACAAATGAAGGTATGGCAGCTTCCCCTACTTTGCAAACCCAGACTCAGTCAGCAGGACAATATTCATTAGAATCTCTGGGTAAAGTGATAGACAGAGTCTTGCTTATATTAGAAGGATGAGAGAAAGCCAAGACGCAATGAATGCTAAAATCGACTTTTTGCAAAAGGAGATAAAGAGCACTAAAGAAAGAGCTGAGAGTAGCACCAAACAAATTGAGAAAAGTGCTGAGAAAATAAATACAATTGAGAATAAAGTGATCGCCCTTGAAGCAACAAGTGCTGCAGTGGTAAAGGAGAATTATAACACACACAGGGAAGTTTAAAATCAGAACAGATATAAAAACTTAAGAATTGTTAGTCTTTCTTATTATTTGGACTCGGAATTTGAAAGTGTGAGAGAGCTGATGAAAAATGTTTTGTTGAAGTATTTGATCTTCCTCCTGAAAACCTACCATTTATCACAAAGGCTTTTAGGCTGCATAAAAGACTGCAAAATGTGAGAACTCCAGAAACGGTTCTTTCGGGACCTGATCCTGAACTCAGAAGTTCGATTCTAATTTGTTTTTCCTTCGAGTTGGATAGAGGTCTTCTTGTTAAGGTATCTAGAATAAATGGAACACTATTCTATAAATCAAATAGATTTTTCATATACATGGACTATTCATGTCAAACTCAGCAAAGACGATGCACGTCTCTTTCTTACCGCCAGGAAGTCTTGGACTTTGGTGCTTCTTTCCAGCTGTAGCGCCTGCAAACGTTTGAATTTTATACAAGAAAAAAAACTGTATTTTCTTTGAGATTGATCAGTTAGTTGCTTTTTTTTACCTATACAGAATGAGGCAGACTTCTGAAGAAGGGGGGTCATCTGATAACTCTGACATAGAACTATCTGCAGCCATGCTGGAAATTGAAGAAGGAATGACATTACAATAATATTTGTCTGATATCTGATCGGTTTTGTTTAATTTACTTTATAAAAGATACTGGAAAGCTGAAATGTAATAGTAACTATTGAAAAATGTTATTGACTCTGAGATCCAGTTAATGAGAGCTTAGATATTGTTTAAATAACATATATAGGTCTGAACTATGAATTATGTATGGATGTCTGCTGTATATGATCTTTTTTTTTGTTTTTCCTGTAGTGTTTTTTTTTTTTGCAACGTATTGCCCTTGCTCTGATATGGACTGGATACAATCTAGTATGTAAATCTACATGTTAAAATGATTAAATCTGAATAAAAATAAAGTGTAAAAAAAAAGATATATATCATTGTCGATATACTTGCCCTTCAGACTTGGAGTACTACAAGGCGCTAGCCTATGTGGCCACTAATTTTCAGTTAATTCGTGAATGACCGCCCCTGAATCTGCACTGGTGCCAACTCTAATATACACCTCTACTAGGGTTGCTTGGAATCCACTGAACAGAACTGGATTTATTAGATCCAGACACAATGTTTTTAGAATTAAGATTTTTGGAACTAGATGTGATGTCACCGCTGCAGCACAACAACTTGGAATGCCACTGCACAGCTGCTTTCCTCTAGCAAATCAAGCTGGAAGCTGTTTTTTTTTCAATCTTGAACTTACAGAAAAAGCTGCAGCCCACTGAATCAGTAATGTAGGCCCACAACCAACCTCAAGTGCCCCTTCAGCCCTCAGTTTAGTGAAAGGAAGCAGAGTGTCTGAAATGGACATGGATGCACATACACTATAAAAGATAATGTATGTTCATCCATACACAGTCAAGCCCATGTCTTCATCTCTAAATTTCTATGGTAACCAGTGAAACTCTCAAGCTTAGCTGTCAAGGTTCCTGATTGCTGTAGAAACCTCTCAGTGCAGACACAGGGTTGTTGTGTATGCTGCCTATACATTATCCTCTATATTGCAACTGCTTTGCCCTACTGCTATAATAGCAGTAGAACCATCTCAGGAACCTGATTTCCAAACTAAATGAGGCTGTACTGTGGTGCTCATGTATAGGTAAATAAATAACTACAAAAAAACAAGAAACAATCAAGAAATAAATGAATAATTAGTCACGCTCCTGATCTCTCTTTGGAGGAAGTGTTATTGATTAATATAAAATGAAGGATCAAAATCCTCAAATCGGATTGGCCAAGAACATATTCAGCTGGGAGGACATCTCAGTACATAATCTTGGCCTAAAAATAGGTCAAGCCATAACTCAACAAAATCAAAATGGACCCATTTTATAATCACAATAATACATGCCAAGGTATGCGGTATCATAGATATCATCCCTTCTCAGGTGGTTGAAATCACTCCGCCTATGGTCTCATGCCTCCCCAAGCACTTGGGGTGGGATGATATCCTGTGATATCATAACCTTGTTGTGTATTATTGCTTAAGTAAATCAAGATCAGCTACTGTTTTATTTATTGACTGTGCTAACTTGAATGCAATGTGTTCTAGGTGGATATGTGCAGAAGGGTGCAATATCAATAATAAAGGATGAGCATGATGATGGTGATGATGTTGATTTTGGTGGTGTGGAAGATAATCACAGAGCTAGTAGTGCCATGAAACAGCAGCCAGAAAAATGTAGCAATTCTTAAAAGTAGTCCCTTATTACTTTATATTTCTGAAGTGTTTTTTCTTTTTCTATGATCTCATTAGATGGCTTTCTACCTAATATTATTGGATGTGACGTGAAAAGCAATGTTTTACCTGGAAGCAGAGCTGTCTAGTTCTATTTCTCCCACTACATCATCAGCATGTGAAGCTTTACTGCAGCACTCACTGTTACATCACATGCCCTGCTGGCTGATTGGTAACGTGTTAAGTTACCAATCAAGCAGCAGGAGACTGGCTCTTCTTGGTTACCAGTGATGTCACAGTCAGTGCAGGAACAATACTGGTGATGTGTAGGGAGGAACGAAACTGACTATGTCATGTCAGCTTCCAGGTAGAGTGCTGTTCCACACATCATACCTATATCACTGGACACATTCTTGTGTCCTCTATCAAGAGACAGGATGGCTCCCTCTTCACCATAAGATTATATACCAAACGTGCCTACTTGCTAAGAAGTCCTTGCTGGGGTTAACCCCTAGATCAACCTCCTGCCTATTCCGAACCACCCAACCTACTATTAGGACCTGAAATGCAGTGGGGGGCGAGGGTCTTGTGGTGCCATTCAAGTGAACAGCACAAGCCCAGAGATCCCTCTTCTTCCATGGTCCCAAGTGGCTCAATGAACTCCCCAAGGACCTGATCGAGTGTAGTAAGGTTAGCCAATTCAAATCAGCCTCTGAGCCCATTTAGCCCAAGAGAATGTCTGTAACTGTTTCCATAAACCCTAACAATATCTAGCCCTTGCCAAAGCAGAGATCCCTGGGCTCGTTTCATACCACCCCTTCGGACACTAGTGTAAACTATTAAAATGATACCCCTCCTAGTCATTGTTGCCCCACCTCGCATCTCTCACCCTCCCTTGCTCCCCCACACTACCCCTCCTTCTTCCTATCAGCCCCCTGCCACCCCTCCCCACTCCCTGGTTCACCCCTGGTATCCCCCCTTCCTCCTACTCCCTCCTGTCTGTTCACCCTACCACAGTTCTCCTCCCCACCACACTCCTTCCCCATATGCCAGGCGCTGACAAAGCCTTCTCTGACTGCTTCACTAATTCGAGCAAGTTTTGGATTCTAGTCCTCTTGCTGTACTTTGCACTTACCCTGGCATAGCTTCATGCTACAATCTGCATCTAAAATGTAAACAGCTTTTTCTATTTTGCACTGATATCAAATCTTGTCATGTTGTGTCCTGGGCTACCAGGTTCACTAAGTTCCTTTACAACCAATGTATTCTTGTGGACCCTTTTGTAATTTGTAATGTAACTTACTATTGAATCTGAGTAACTTTATGTAACCTGTGTGTTGTTTGATTGTCTTCTGTATCTGTATGACCTGGAACCTTTGTAAACAAGTCCCTTACTCGAAGGTATTAATCCCAATCTGAAATAACTAAATAAACAAATACTATCAGGTATCAAATTATCTAATTAGCAAAACAGAAAATGAAAAAAAAATGCCTCAGACATAAGAAATGATAGCTGACTGCTTCTTAAGGTTATTATTTATTCCAGGCAGTGCACTGGCCCTTTAAGTTCTCTGCTGTTTGAAACAATATAAAAAGGCTGCTATGCCTGCATCACATTACTAGTAATGTGCTGGGGGCAGATGGCAGACTCAGCACTGCAGACTCTGGCTTTAAATTCTACAGAGTGTTGTTTCACAATCGACTAATAAAGTACTAACTCCCCTGGGCAACACTTAAAGAGCTGCTGATGACTCAGGAAAACTTTGAAAATCATAAATATTTAGACGACCCAGCTTATACAAACATAGAAGAGATTAAAGGTGGAAAAAGTACAAAGGTCCATCCATCCTGTGTACTCTGGTGCGACCTTTCTGCTTCTGCTCCACCCTGTCTCTGCAGTGTCAGCCCCCTGTTAGCTACTCAGCCCATTCAGTAGCTTTACCTCCTCGCACGCCCGACTGCTGTGAGACCTTCGTAGCTGTCCCACCCTGACCTGAATTCCTGCACCATCTTTGCCTCGATTTCTCTTGGCAAGTTATTCCACTTGTGCACCTCCCTTCTGCATAAAGAAAATGTCCTTACATCTCTCCTGCACTTACCCCCCTGTCAATTTGTAGCCATGCCCCCAGTGAGGGTTCTTTCACTGCGATATCAACTGTTGCCAAGCTACCCCATTAATCCCACTGAGGCGTTTACTGTATATGTTTCTGTCATACCTCTCCTTGCCATTCAGGCCTCAAGCAAGTACAAACTCAGCTTGCTCAGCCATTCTGGATTATGATTTCCATGCTTACCATTTATCACTCATGTAACCCTCGTCGGTACCATTTGCAGTCTTTCTCTGTCCTTCCTAATATGAAGACTCCACAACCGCACACAGTACTCTAGCTATGGCCTCACCAGGCATCTGTGAAGGGGCAGAAACCTATCCTGCCTCCTGTTGGTGAAGTAGCTGCCAATGCAGCCCAACATCCTTTTGGCCCTTGGCATACTGTATGCCTTATTGCACTAAGGTAATGTCTTCAGGTTCTGGCTAGTTATATCATTTCAGTTATTTGTTATACTTGTAGGCATGCTAAGCAATAATGCCTGTTTTCACAAGCAACAAGTGGTAAGAAATAACATACAAAAACATTAATACAAATAGTTCACATACAATTTTGAGACAACATACAATGAATTACAAAATTACTACAAGTTACAAATACGTTTCTGTTGATCTTGTAAGTATGTTAGAAGTCTCGTTTTAAAATTCAGTACTGTTCTACAGTTCAGAAATTCAGATGGCAGTGTATTAAAAAAAAGGGGGTCTCTACAATGATAGATCTCTGACCTAATGTCTTTTTAAAAAGGAGACACTTAAAGGTGAATCTACTTTGTGATCTGGTGTCACCCGCAATGATTTCCTGCAAGGTCCCTTTTCGTCATTATTTTGCATACTCTGACATCCCCTAGCCAATACTGTGTTCTGGGGTTCTTTTTGCTAGTATGCATAACCTTACAGTTTTCGCATATGCTGGCCTGCCGGTGCAGTGGTACAGCTACCCCTTGCAGAGCCAACGACCCGGGTTTGGGAACAAACTTGAGTTGTAGGAGGGTTGGCTTGGGGGGGAGGAGGATCAAGCTTCCGTCGGACTGCTCTCCTTGTCTGGGAGGGGAGGGCTGCTGTGCCCAGTGTAGTACTGACTCCTACCGGCAGCTGAGGGTTGGACATCCAGGGACAGCAATTCAGGGGTGGGAGGAGCAGCAGGTCATCCCCATCTTGGCTGACACCTGGTGGAGGTCAGGTGCCACAGCAAGGATGTTGGGAAGCAGACATAATGTCGGAGGTGGGGATGGGGAAGTGGACCGGGAGCACATGCTCACCTCCACGCACATGCATTCACTTCATGTCACAACCTAAGGGCTAAGGGAGAAAACAGAGGAAAAATGGCAGCACAGTGGGGAGAATGATGCCTGTGTACCACAACTCTGCAGGCCATGTAACAGCAGCCTGCAGCAACACTACTGGATCTGGACATTGGTAGTGGGAAGATGGCGCTCCCCCACTGACTTGCCATGGTGGGCAATCTGTGAGTACCTAGCTGCCAGATAAGATGGGGGACAGTGGACAGTGGGTTGGGTGGTGGTGATGCCAACTGAAGGGAGCCACCCCACTATGGCCAAGGAAAATACATAGCTGATGGGGGGAAAAAAACTAGAGTTCCAGAGATGATGTCCATGTCCTGGAAATACCCTGTTGTCACGTGTGGCCAGTCTGGTAGTAGGCATGCTAAGAGGGTACGCATCAGAAGATCGAAGTCAATCACTTGGTAAATGGTCATGGAGTAGCTCAAATAGCCATGGAGGAGCAAGTCCAATAAGGCATTTAAATACAAGTAAAAGTATTTTGGCTTCTGCCAGTGAAGTTTGGTGAGTAGTGGAGAGGCACAATCAGGCTTGCTAGTGAATACTCAGGCAGCAGCGTTTTTAACAAGCTGAAAATGATTCCAAGTCTGAACTGGAAGGCCAGCTAGGAGAGATCTGCAGTAACTAGTGCTGGTAAGAATGAAACAAAAGACAAGAGCAGCAGCAATGTCATAACTTAGGTAGGGACGGATCTTAGCGATGGGGTGTAGATGATCAATAGCTGATGACAGTGCTACTGAGTGTGAGGTTTCAGATGCGGACACTGATCAGCTGGAACCCAGGATTACAAACAGCTGAACAGCTGGGGTAGGATGCATAACAGAAGAGCAACAGTGTAGTCCAAGGTTAAAAACGTTAAGAGATTTGATTCACTTCTAAATGACATTCAGGGAGTTGGGTCACGTTCGCATTTAGGCAGTGTGAATTTGTAATCACCCATGAGTGTATATCTGACAAGAAAACAAATACAGCTGTGTGGAATTTTCAAATCCTACTTACACTGGAATTATGTGAACTGTAAGAAATTCTTCTTGATTAGGCGGAATTCTGAAAGTGGAATGTTAACCGCAGAATTGTATTCTGCAGTTATGTAAACTGTGGATTCAATTTCCTTAAACATTATATTATCTGTTTAACATAGAAAAGCTTTCTGGAATTCTGCAGAATTTAAAAAAGAAATTCTGAAAGTATTTTGGAAGTGGAATAAATTCTGTAAAAATTCCGCCAGCTTTGTAGGTTAATACCATCACCAAGACCACTCTTACGGTTCTAAGAGTTGTCTTACACCCATTCTTAGGTATAAGAAGTATAATGACTTTACTATACTTATACTAATAAGAATAATTTACTTTGTGTTTACACTTCTGGAGTCCTCCCCTAAAGAAAGACAATGACAGGCTGGAGATGGTGCAATGCAGGGTCACCAAGATGACTCAGGAATAACAGGACAGATCTTACAAAGATCGTCTCAAAACACTGAATGTGTATTTACTGGAGATCAGGTGATAGAGGGAGGATATGACAGAGACCTTCAAATTCCTGAAGGAGACAAATAAGGTGAACTGTGGGGAACTATTTAGCAGGAGTACAGAGTCAAGCACCCAAGGTCCCAAGTGGAAACTGGCAGGGGGAAGGTATATTTTATTTTTTTAAACTCTAAGATTACAAATACCTTTGAACAAGGACTGCTCATTTACAAAGGTTCCACGTCAAAAGATGTAGGGTAACATACATGCAAAGGTCAACAATGGTTTACAGTCTTAAAACACAGAGACGGTTATGCTCTAAACATACAGACATTAATGGAGAAAGACAATACAAGCCAGATTATGACAGGTTTCAGGGTAAACACCAGTTTCAGGGTAAACAGTAAATCTTATTAGACAGTTAGCGAGTAAAGGTTAGATGGGGGTCAGGAAGGAGTAGGCAGGCTGAAGGGCCATTGTCAGAGGTTAGGGGTGAGAGACAAAAGTGCAAGGCGGATAGGGGCTGGAGGGCCCGATATCTGCAAAGTGCCTAAAGATGGGAGGGGTGGGTGAGGCAGGGTGGTGGCAGGAGGGGTGTTAGGGGTGAAAGTAGGGAAAGTAGGTGCCAGTGGTGTGACTCTCTAAGGAAGGTTATGGGTCAACATCAACTGGCGTGTAAGAAGAGGCAGTTGATTAGGGGAAGCAGTCACACTGAGTGGTTGAGGTGAGGTATAGCCGTAGTTGCCTTTTAAAGGGTCCAAGTGTTGTAGATGCGATTGTTTCTTTGTTAAGGGTATTGTACCACTGAGGAGCCCTGGGGGTGAATGACCTCTGACCCAATGTGGTCCGACATCTGGGGACCTGGAAAGTTTGATGTTGAGCACTACGTGTATGCTGGGTACTGCTGTGGGCAGTGAGGAGCTTTTCAACACCTGATGGCATGAGCCCGAGAAGAACCTTTTTGGTTAGTAGGCAGGTCTAATATTGTATTCTACTGAGGAGTGGAAGCCATCTGGCCTGGGCATACAGGTCACAGGTGTGTGTTAGGCAGTCAGCACCCATTAGAAGCCTACAGGCCTTGTTGAGCATAATTGATATCCTGTGGAGGGCAGTAGGGGATGCAGAGCCATAGATGGCTAGACTGAAATCAGTGATGAAGGTGACAGAGGTGTAGATGGCCAGTCGAAAGGCATCAGCAGTCATGCAATATTTGTGCTTGTGGAGCAGGCCAATCCGTATGTTGACGGCCTTAGCTATGTTGCCAATGTGCCGAGTGTAGGAAAGGGAACTGTCCAAAGTGATGCCAAGATATTTAAACTCAAGAACATGTTCAATTGAAGTCCCAGTATGGTTCTTTATAGTGAGGGACAGAGATTTATACTTGTTCCGTGAGTTGCAGAATGTCATAACCTTAGTTTTGCTACAGTTCAGGATGAGTTTGTGTGAGCTGAACCATTCTTCAACATGCCTGAAATCACGCTGTAACTGACTCTCAAGCTGTTTAGAGTCATGATGACTAGGAAACAGGACTGCATCATCCACATAGAGTAATATTTTCTGGTGGCAGACACTAGGGAGACTGTTCAGGAAGAGAGAAAAGAGTAATGAAACATAGAAACATAGACTTTGACGGCAGCTAAGGACCACTTGGCCCACCTAGTCTGCCCATTTCCCTACCTAGAAGATAAGCTGCAGATCCTATTTAACTAACAGCCTATTTCTTCCTACCCCCCACAAAAATTGCCTTATGTCTGTCCCATGCATTCTTGAATTCTCCCACAGTTTTAGACCCCACAACCTCCTCAGGAAGGCTGTTCCATGCATCCACCACCCTCTCAGTGAAAAAATACTTCCTCACATTGCCCCTGAGCCATCCCCCCTCTATCTTCAGACTGTGTCCCCTTGTTCTTGCACATCTCTTTTTCTGAAAGATGCTACCCTCTTGGACTTTGTTGATTCCACTGAGGTACTTAAAAGTTTCTATCATGTCCCCCCTCTCCCTCCTTTCCTCAAGGGTATACATATTAAGCCTCTTTAGTCTCTCCTCGTATGGCTTCTCTTGCAGACCCTGCACCATTTTAGTTGCCCACCTCTGAACTGCCTCCATCCTGTCTATGTCCCTGTGGAGATGGGGTCTCTAGAACTGGATGCAGTACTCCAGATGGGGTCTCACCTACTGTCTGTACAGGGGCATAATAACTTCCTGTTTTCTGCCGGTGATACCTCTCCCTATACATCCCAGTATTCCCCCAGCCCTCCCTACCGACTTCTCACATTGCTTGCCAACCTTAAGGTCATCTGATATGATTACCTCCACGTCCCTTTCCATTTTTGTTGTTGTTACTACCTCCCACCCCATTGTGTAATCTGCCCCTGGGTTTTTGTTTCCCAGGTGCATTACTTTGCACTTCTTTCCATTGAATCCAAGCTGCCATACTTCTGACAATTCCTCCAACCTTGGCAAGTCCCTTCTCATCCTTTCCACGCCTCCTTGTGTATCAACCCTGTTGCAGATCTTTGTGTCATCTGCAAAGAGGCATACATTTCCTTCCAGTCCCTCTGCAATGTCACTTATAAAGACATTAAAAGAACTGGACCCAGTACTGAACCCTGCGGTACCCACTAGTAACCCCCCTTTCTTCAGCGTGGACTCCATTTACAATTACCTTCTGTGTCCTGTTGTTCAGCCAATGTTTTACCCAGGCTACCACCCTGGGACCTACTCCCAGGCTGGTTAATTTGACTACTAATCTTTTGTGTGGGACTGTGTCAAATGCCTTGCTAAAGTCTAGGTAGGCCATGTCCACAGCCCCTCCCTGGTCTACTCCATTGGTGTCAGCGTGGCTCAGTTGGTAGTACATCCGCCTCTGGACCAGAAGGTCGTGGGTTCTCATCCCACACCGGGATTGGACTTGCACCTAAAAATCGCTGGCATCCGAGTGCAGTATTGGGGGGTGCTGTACTGCTGGGGTGTGCCGTCCTTCGGATGAGACGTTAAACCGAGGTCCCTTCTGCCCATCCTGGTGTTGTCCTGATCGGTGTCCAGGTGGAAGTAAAAGAACCCAGGGCACTCTTCGCAAAGAGTAGGGAACATTCCCGGTGTCCTGGCCAACATTCCCCTTCCCATAAACCGGTTCATGCAATTATCCAGGCTGTGTGTGGGTGATGATGTGCGATATGGCCGCCACCACACATTCAGTCACTTCACTACCAGTCTAGCATTGCTTGTAAAGCGCTTTGGATGTATGAAAAGCGCTATATAAATGCTGATTCTTCTTCTTCTTCTTCTTCTTTGGTCACCCAGTCAAAGAAATCAATTAGACTCGTCTAACATGACCTTCCTGTTGTGAACCCATGCTGCCTTGGGTCCTCTGCCCCACTGGCCTCTAGGTACTCAACAATTCTTTCCTTCAGAAGTGATTCCATCACTTTCCCTACCACAGAGGTCAAACTGACAGGTCTGTAGTTTCCTGCCTCTGTCTTGGTCCCACTTTTGTGAAGGGGAATCACATCAGCCTTCTTCCAGTCCTAGGGTACCACACCATCCTCCCATGATTTGTTAAAAAGGGTAGTTAGTGGTGTCACTAGTTCTCTGCCTAATTCTTATAGAATTCTGTGGTGAATTCCATCTGGCCCCATTGCTTTGTCCACCTTCAGTTTTAGGAGTTCTTTCAGAACCCTTTCTTCTATGAAAGGACTGGTACCGACCCCCTCTCCAGAGTGCTTCTGTTAATTGGATTTGGCACCTCCCCTACTTCCTGTTTTGTGAATACTGAACAGAAGTATTCATTCAATATCCCTGCTTTTTCACTGTCACTGTCTGCCCACCCACCATCCATTCTATTCAGTCTCACTATCCCTCCCTTTGTCTTTCTACGCTCCCTGATATACCTATAAAAGGTTTTATCCCCCTTCTTAACTGAGTTAGCTATCTTTTCCTCAGTTTGTGCCTTTGCTATTCTGACTACCCTCCCTGCTTCCTTCTGCCTAAATTGGTACAGTTCTCTGTCCTGCTTCTTCTGTGTTTTCTTATACTTTCTAAATGCTCTATTTTTCTCCCTAACCTTCACTGCCACCTCTTTGGAGAACCATAGTGGTTTTTTCTTTCATTTTGATTTGTTTATTTGCTTCGCACAAAGGCTTGTTGCCTAATGGACCCAGTATAGACCCCGAAGAGGACTGGCTTTTCATCAGAGGTGACACCGGCATTCCTAACATGTTGGACTCTTTCCCCCGAGGTAACTAGCAAACCAGAGCAGTGCATCTTTGGAGAGCCCGATAGTGGTCAGTTACCTGAGTAGGAATGAGTGATTAACAGTATCAAAGGCCTTCGTTAGGTCAATGAATACTGCCCCCCACAGTTTCCTTGGTCAAAGGATTAGAGGGATGTGAGGAAGTTCTACTTTATGGAAAGGTTGGTGGAGCTGTGGAACAGTCTGCCAGTGGAGGTGGTGGGCACCGAGACTGTAAATGGTTTTAAGCATGGCAGAGACAGAGTGAAGGGTTTGATGGTGCAAGAGAGTGAGTGGCCTTCCCCACCTGGATCCCTGGGCACTAAACGGAGTTTACTTTGAAGAAAGGGGGGTTACTAGTGGGGTACCTCAGGGTTCATTACTGGGACCGGCTCTCTTTAATGTCTTTATAAGTGACATTGCAGAGGGACTGGAAGGAAAAGTATGTCTATTTGCAGATGACACAAAGATCTGCAACAGGGTTGATATAGAAGGTGGGGTGGAGAGGATGCAAAGGGACTTGGCAAGGTTGGAAGAATGGTCAAATATATGACAGCTTAGATTCAATGCAAAGAAGTGCAAAGTAATGCACCTGGGAAACAAAAATCCAGGGGAAGAGTACACAATGGGGGGTGAGATAATAACAACTACAGAAATGGAAAGGGACCTGGGGGTAGTCATATCAGATGACCTTAAGATGGGCAAGCAATGTGAGAAGGCAGTAAGAAGAGCTGGTGGGACACTGGGATGCATTGGGAGAGGCATCATCAGTAGAAAACAGGAAGTTGTTATCCCTTTGTACAGACAGTTGGTGAGACCCCATCTGGAGTTCTGCGTCCAGTTCTGGAGACCTCATCTCCACAAGGACATAGACAGGATGGAGGCTGTCCAGAGGAGGGCAACTAAAATGGTGCAGGGTCTGCACCAGAAGACATATCAAGAGAGATTAAAGAAGCTTAATATGTATACACTTGAGGAGAGGAGGGAGAGGGAGGACATGATAGAAACGTTCAAGTACATCAAGGGAATCAACAGAGTCCAAGATAGTAGCATCTTTCAGAACAAGCATTTGTCAATGCTGAATGCTGATTGCGTTGGTCTGTTGAGCTTGCTCAGTACCCCTCTGTCACTCGCTTCAGTCTGTTTCTGCTGGTGCTGCAGGCTGCTGTTTTGTACTGGTTTCCTGCTTGCATTGGCAACTGTTTCTGCCCAATAAGAAATCTGCAGCTGTCCCGACAGAGCTCCGTTGAGGTGGCTCACTCCCCCTCTCACACTCGCTCATTCTGTTTCTCCTGGTGCTGCAGGCTGCCCTTTTGTACTGGGCTCCCACCTCTGTTGGTGGCTTTTTCTGCCCACAAAGCAATCTGCAGCAGTCCTGACAAAGTTTTGTTGAGCTCACTCACTCCCCCTCTCTCACTTGCTCATTCCGTTTCTGCCGGCGCTGCAAGCTGGCCTTTTGTACTGGGCTCCTGCCTACATTGCCGCCTTTTTCTGCCCACAAAGAAATCTGCAGCAGTCACAATAGAGCTCTGTTGAGGTCGCTCACTACCGCTCTGTCACTGACTCATTCTGTTTCTCTTGGCGCTGCAGGCTGCACTTTTGTATGGGGCTCCTGCCAGGATGTGGAAAATGACAGCTGTCCTGTTCATAAGGAGGTGTGAAAAAATGCCACTGTTGAAAATGTGGCATGAAAATATTACAGATTTGTGAAGTTACAAAGGTGCGTGGAAACAGTTCAATGCACGTATGTAACACAGTCATGTTATGGAGTTTCGTCACCAGATTTTCAACACAGGGATTTTAGGACCTCTGCTCATGAACACTGACACTGTCATTGTCTTATTATACCATGGCAAGAAAAAATCCTGGACTCTGATTGGTCAGTCTTGGGCTGGACCCGTGATGTTATCCCAGTACATCACGGCTCTAGTCTCAGCCTCACTGTGAACCTGCAGATGAGCATTTTATGGAGCTTTTGATCGATTGTTTCATCTTCTCTTGAAAAACAAAAAATATTTCTCCACACAAAAATATCTTTAAAATTATTTTTTTTATTCTATATAACAACGAGCCATTGTATAATAGCAATAATGCCCTCCAGGGTGTGTGTCATTTGGGATAGTGTCATGCCTCAGTTGTTGGACGCACTCGGCCTGCGGCCTCGTGCCCAACCACCTGAGGCGTGACGTTATCCCAGCACGACACACACACTGTCGGACATTATTGCTTAAATGTGCCCCGAACAGTGATTTCCCACAGCGACCGTGTTATTCTGCGCCGGAACTGTGAAAACACATTTTGGTCAGGATGTGAAAAATGACAACTGTACTGCTCATAAGGAGGTGTGAAAAAATGCCACTGTTGAAAATCTGTCGTGACAATATTACAAATCTGTGAAGTTACAAGGGTGCATGGAAAGTGTGCAATGCACACTTGTAACACAGTCATTTGATGGGCTATCATCACCAAATTTCAACATAGGCATTTTAGGACATCTGCTCATGAACAGTATCACTGTCATTTTCTTAATCTGTCCCGAACACTGATTTTCCACAGTGACCGCCGTATTCTGCTCCGGAAGTGCGAAAACACATTTCAGCTAGGATGGGAAAAATGACAGCTGTACTGTTCATACGCAGGTGTGGGAAAATGGTAATGCTGAAAATCTGGAGTGAAAATATTACAAATGTGTGAAGTTATGAGCATGCGTGCAAACTGCGCAACACATGCTCGTAACACAGTCATTTTATGGAGTATCATTACCAAATTTTCAACATAGGCATTTTAGGACATCTACTCATGAACAGTGTCAGTGTCATTTTCTTAATCTTTCCCGACCATGGATTTCCCACAGTGACTGCGCTATTCTGCGCCAGAAGTGCGAAAACACATTTTGGCCAGGATGTGAACAATGACAGCTGTACTGTTCACAAGGAGGTATGAAAAAATGTAAATGTTGAAAATCTGGTGTGAAAATATTGCAAATTCGTGAATTTATGAGCGTGTGTAGCAACTGCGCAACGCACGCTAGTAAAATAGTAATTTTTTTGATTTTTTCCACCAAATTTGCAACATAGGCTTTTTGAGAGCCCACTTCATGAACACTGGCACTGTTGTTTCATTAATCAGCACCGAAAGGTGATTCCACGCAGTGACTGCAAAATCACCTTTCGGGGCTGATTAATGCCATGACAGTTCGAGAATTCATGAGGAGGGGTCCCAAAACCCCATGTTGAAAATCTGGTGCCAAAATTCAAAAAAATGACTGAGATATGTATTAAAGTTGAAAAAACCCTGTTTCTACCATTGTACAGCTTACCGTCATTTCCTCAGTTTGCGGTCTGCTTTGAAGAGTGCAGACGTGTTCTCGGTCCACCAAAGATCGTCGCCCCAGACTCCGGAGGTAAGTATGGGGTGAGGGGGGTGTGGGGAGACAGGGTGCACAGTGGGTGGACGCGGGTTGCGGGTGGGGGGCAGGGAGAGTGCAGAGGGACAGTTTCCTTTTACAGGAAAAAACCAAAAACATCGTGGGACCGTTTTTACTTTACAGGGCATGTGGCACGCTGGGGTGGGTTCCCAGCATGTCACGGAGAGTTTCTTTTGGGGGCAGTAGCCAGGTTCGGCACCTCGTTGGCACTTAAAGGGGGGGGTTCATTATGCCGACGGGGATTGGGCACCCTGTCGGCAGACAATAAAAGCAGGGAGGTGGTTTACCTAATGCAGACGGGGAGTGGGCTCCCCTGTCAGCAACAGAAACACAGGGGCACTGAAGCTGATGGAGATTGGGGCCCCCGTCAGCAAGTAAACACGGTGGCGGGGTTAATATTGTTTGTGAAGATCCCGCTCTGCAATGATGGGTCGCACCCTCATTGCAGAGAATGGCTTACGCTGCAATGACGAGGCAGCCCCTGATTGCAGTGGCTAAATTGTCACAAGTTGGTGGCAAGGTTCCAAACTAGTGTCAGCAGCAGCGTGCCACGGCATTGTGGGAAACGGGACAAGCCTTTGCAGGCTGTGGGGACATTGGCCACAACAGTGCCATGCCTCCACAACCTGCTTGTGGAGAAAGCTGCCATAATATGTTTCTTGCACATGCGCACAATCAACATAAAAGATGTGCAAGAACAAGGGGGCATAATTTGAAGATAGAGGGGGGACAGCTCAAAGGTAATGTGAGGAAGTATTTTTTCATGGACAGGGTTGTGGATACATGGAACAACCTTCCTGAGGAGGTAGTGGACTCAAAAACAGTGGAGAAATTCAAGAATGCATGGGACACACATAAGGCAATTCTAGTGGGGAGTAGGAGGAAGTAGGCTGTTGGTTAACTAGGATCTGCAGCCTATGCATTAGGTAGGGAAATGGGCAGACTAGGTGGGCCAAGCGGCCCTTATCTGCCATCAGATTCTATGTTTCTGTGTTTCTGTGATGGTTGCTCAGGTTGGTATCAGTAGGTAGGGGAGCAGGGGAGTGGACCAGGAGGGATAAAACCCCATATTGCCAACAGGTCCCGGGGCATATAGGGAACTCCGGGCAGACTAGATGGACTTTTGGTCTTTTTCTGCCATCGTTGTCTATGTTTCCATGTTTCAATGTAATTATTTTGTAATTATTGTGGAAACCGAAACTTAAAGGAATACTACACCCTCATATCTTGTAAATTTTGTTTCCTTGTCAACAGACAGTTCTTTTCATGTAGCTGTTCATAGTTATCAGAGGTATCATAGGTATTGTACGAGCACAGTAAAGCATAAGCCCATGACTGCTCGCCCAGTTATAGTATGTATAGCTCATGATATTATGTTCCTTATGTAACCCTCCCCCTTCTTGCCCTGTGCACATGAAACAGCTGGGAAACAGTTGGTCTCCTACCTGCTCAGCATCTTCACAGCTGTGCACTTTTCCTCCTCTCTCTCTCTCAATTTGATCTCCTCCCCGAGCTGTCCACTAGACCGGGACCTCCCTCTGCACCTTCGGCTGTCTCAGAAGCCCTTGTGCCCCAGCCAGACTGGACTGAATATTTGCCACTGGAATGCAACTCATAGAAAAATTAATTAGACTGCAAATGCAGGGGGAAAAAGCATTTCATTTCCTTTTGCCTCCACCCTACAGTCTAGTAATGCACAAAAACTATTTTCTCCCCAAACTGGCTTTTATTTTGCACCTGTACTGCAAATGATTCCAGCAATACAGGGGTCACCATACTTCATTAAAAGTAAATAAAGCAGCTCCATGGGGCTATTAACTTTTTATAATACTAACTGTAAAAAAACAAAGACAAGGCGCTGCGTCAGCATGTGGTCTAAAAGCAAAACAAAATGGTTATATTAAATGCACGCTGAAAATAGAAAATAGAGTTAAAAATCTACGTTTCGACCTTAGGTCTTCTTCAGGAAATATCTAAAGAAAAAAAAAAAAAAAAACACTACACTAACTTGTTTTTTTTTCTCTTTTAGATATTTCCTGAAGAAGACCTAAGGTCGAAACGTAGATTTTTAGCTCTATTTTCTATTTTCAGCGTGCATTTAATATAACCATTTTGTTTTGTTTTTATAATACTGGCTGGACAAGATAGGCAGCAGAAACCAATGGATTCAGGCATACACAAGCAAGGATTCTCCTCTGCCTACTATCTGCCTCTCAGGTGCTCTACCTGAGACTTACTTGAACACAGATCCCTGCAATCTCCTGGCTTCTACTGGATCTGGTAAGCCAACCTTCACTTTTCTTTCCTTGGGTCACTTCCAGTCTGGCTCTGGTTGTCCCCCCTTACTGGTGCAAGACAGCGAGTGGCCTTCTCCTCCTGAACCCCTGGACACTAGCCCAAGCCACAGGGGGCATCCAGGAATTTTCATGATGACCCAGGCCCTGACCCACCTTCAGCTGCTGATACTATTTCCAGTGCTAAGGCCACACCTGCCACTATCACTCGGCTCTGCATTAGTACCTGCCTTACCACACCATGGCCCCAACTCACTCCGGGGATTCTGCAGATGCTACTTCCTTGGGGGTTCCTTCCATGCCCACATCCCTGCTTCACTGCCTGAGCTTGAATTAAGCTCCAGTACAGGGGCTACCCTCCAAGGTCTACCATTTTCGGCCTATGACTCACCCAGACCTCAATGTACCAGTGCCCCAGGACCTGTCCCTACAAACAGGCCCCCTGTTTGGGTGAAAGGCTCCTCGGCTCCCTCACCCCCCCAGGCCACCTTGCCACACCGGGTATGAGGGGATCCACTGCCACCGGTTCCCCTACTGGGAGGGCCCTGCCATTGCTCTCCCAGCCCAGGTGACCTGGGATATCACACAATGGGCTTTCTAAGGGCTCCTACTCTCTCTCAGGGCTTGCTAAAGCCTACTACTGCCATAGTCCCAAACAACGCAGGACTTGGCTACCTGTGACCTCATAGAGCTCCATACCTCCACTCCTCATTGACCATGGTGCATGGAAACCATCCTGACTGTACACTATTAGGGGGTTTCCCTTCTGGCCTTCCTGTATCACTGAGCTCTCTCACTTGCCCACCTTATCTGCTCCTGAATGTACTCTTCCAGCCTCCCCCCTCCAGCCCCAGTGATAATGCTCGGGCTGGAAAGGCACCATTACTTCCTGTCAGTCCCCTTATATACCTTTCCACTACTCACTTTTGCCACCTTGAGGTGTCCAGAGGAACATCCCCAGAGCACTAAACCCATTTCCTAGCTCGGGGGCCGGGGGTAGGAGGGGGAAGGGATGCCTAAAAGTGGGAATATAAACCCCGCATTTACAGGGGGCTTACACTTACAATGATTGTCCAGTCTAGATTTGAACTCATTTATTGTACTACTATTCACCACTTCATGTTAGAGGGAATTCCATATTGTTACCATATGTTGAGCAAACCAGGCACCTCTTTTCTTTGTATTGTTCCTGTCCCCTATTAGTTAGAGTACATGTGCTCTAGTAATATGTATTTGATTCCTTAGTTCACATCTGAGGCATTCCCACAATTTATCACTTACTAATGCCTTATATAACAAGCACATATCACCCCTCATTCCTCTGTATTCCAAGGAATACAGATTCAGTGCTCGAAGCCTGTCCTCATATGTCTGGTTCTTTATTTTGGAGACAAGTTTGCTTGCTCTGCACTGTACCCCCTTCAGAGCTCTAATCTCCGTTTTCTTATACGATGACCACAACTGTACACAATATTCCCGCCTAGGCCTAACCAATGCCTCCCTCTGACACTACCCGATATCTCATGCTGCACTCCTTGTCTCTGCCACTACGCCAGGGCACCGGACCCCGGACATATTGTCCATGCCACGGTTCCCTGGTCATTGCCTCTCTTAATTTGTCTCTTACATGAAATGTGCAATTGCTTTCTGTTGTAAATTTGTGTGTGAACCACTCATCCTGGGGGTTCGTTACCTCAGCGGATATAAGTTGTATTATGTCCATCTATATCCCCTGGACTATGTTACTATCTCAATCATGTTGTTAAGCTGTACTTACTCGCTACTGTATACAATTGTCTGTATCCTTATGTTGTACTCTCCCGGGTCGTTCCTGAAAATAGGCATAATACTTGTCTAGTGTACTTACCCGGTCAACAAAAGCTAAAATAAAAAAAAAATGCAGTATACAGTGGCAATATGACCCCCTCATCCCTGCTGCTGTTGGGACATACTGTATGTGTTTGCTTTAGTTTATTTTCATTGTTCCTACTAGTCGCTGAAACTGTCCTGGGGGTCTCCATTTTCTGGTTGTTGAAATCTCATTGTCCCTGAGAGCTGCATTAGCGTAACGAGAACATGATGCGCCAGCACCCGTTAGACTCCGCAGTATGCCTGTCTGGATAATTTGAATTTAACAAAACAAGCTGCAGCAAGGTGCAAAATAACACATTTAACTTTAATTAGCTTTGCAGACTATTTTAGTCATAATGCTTTTTTCTCATTTAAATCGCATTCATTTTGTGTGTTTCCAGAGATTTTTTTCAGGTCACGTATACTTTCAGCACAGAGATACGTGGTGCAAATGGGTACTTTGACATCATGTTCTCATATCCTAATGCAGCTGTCATGGACAATGAGATTTCAACAATCAGAAAATGGTGACTTCCGGGATAGTTACATGAGACTAGTGTGAACGGTGAAAACCAACTAAAGCAAACACATATATCCACAACGGCTACATGAAAACAGTTGTCTGTTGACAAGCAAATCAAATTTACAAGATATGAGGGCATACTAGTCCTTTAATAGAATTTTCCAAGATTCACTTTCTAAGAGACACAGAAGTCCCTCAGGGAGTGAGTTTTGTTTCCTCAGTAAATAAATAAATTTTTTGGGGGAGAGGGGGCAGACTTAAAGTGGTATTGTTCTTTTCTTTAAAAAATGCTTACTGCATGATCAAAAAGGCACAGCTCAGCTGCCAGAAGGAAGTGTTCCCTATCTCCTGGACCCAGTGCATTAGATGGAAGTGTTCCCTATCCCCCTGACCCAGTGCATCAGATGGAAGTGTTCCCTATCCCCCTGACCTAGTGCATTAGATGGATGTGTTCCCTATCACCCTGACCCTGTATGTCAGATGGAGGTGTTACCTATCCCCCTGACCCAGTGCATTAGATGGAAGTGTTCCCTATCCCGCTGACCCAGTGTGTCAGATGGAAGTGTTCCCTATCCCCCTGACCTAGTGCATTAGATGGAAGTGTTCCCTATCCCCCTGACCCAGTGCATTAGATGGAAGTGTTCCCTATCCCCCTAACCCAGTGCATCAGATGGAAGTGTTCCCTATTCCCCCTGACCTAGTGCATTAGATTGATGTGTTCCCTATCCCCCTGACCCTGTGCATCAGAAGGAAGTTTTCCCTATCCCCCGACCCTGTGTGTCAGATGAAGTATTCCCTATCCCCTGGCCTAGTGCATTAGATGGAAGTGTTCCCTATCCCCGACCCTGTGTGTCAAATGAAGTGTTCCATATACCCCGACTTAGTGCGTTACATGGAAGTGTTCCCTATCCCCCTGATCCTGTGCATCAGATGGAAGTGTTCCCTATTCCCCTGACCCAGTGCATCAGATGGAAGTGTTCCCTATTCACCTGACCCAGTGCGTTAGATGGAAGTGTTCCCTATCCCCCTGACCCAGTGCATCAGATGAAAGTGTTCCCTATTCCCCTGATCCAGTGCATCAGACGGAAGTGTTCCCTATTCCCCTGACCCAGTGCATTAGATGGAACTGTTCCCTATCCCACTGACCCTGTGCATTAGATGGAAGTGTTCCCTATCCCCCTAACCCTGTGTGTCAGATGGAAGTGTTCCCTATCCCACTGACCCAGTGCGTTAGATGGAAGTATTCCCTATCCCCTGACCCTGTGTGTCAGATGGAAGTGTTCCCTATCCCCTTGACCCAGTGCATCTGATGGAAGTTTTCCCTACCCACCTGGCCCTGTGCATCTTTGTAAGAATAATCTCTAAGCCACAGGGATGGGGTGAGCCTGCTTTAAGTGGAGATGGCCCCCAGTGGCAGTGGATGGGGAATTCTTATTCCAACACCCAATGCTGCCATCACTGAGGGACCCAACTGTCAAGTGACAGCCGGATAGAGGGCACACAGAGCGAGCTGGAGTTCATAATATGCTGAACTGATGATTCCTCTCTGGACTTTTTTCCCTGGAGTGACATCACAGATAGCATCCTGGGGCTGCAGTTTCATAGGCAGCCACCAGGGCACCATCAGAACAGATAACTTCATAAAAGTTATTTTTTTAACAAATCCCATGCAGGCATCTGTGGGGTGCTCAGCAACAAGCTAAGTGATAGTTAAGTTTATTTGTTTTCTGAGCACCCATATCATGTATGTATATCTTTGTGTTAGTACTGTAGGAGAATTAACTCCATGTTGCTCCTGAAAATGGGACACTAGTCTCAGTGGGCCTACCCGGTCAACAAATTGCAATAAATAAATAAATAAATATTTTACGCCTATCATATACCTTAGGAGTTTCCCAAGAAAGAAATAATGTGACCTACTGGGAACTGAACCCAGTCCCCCAGAATACTGTCCCAGTGCTCTAACGATTGAGCTACATGCTCACATTGTTGGACCCTGGGTCCCTGGACATACTTCCTTTCTCTGGTATTGCATATCGTGCAACTAAGAATAATCAAGATGACAATTAGATGTTTTTGGTACAGAAACCTTAGAAAAATGCTTTTATGTAAATTATAACCTTATATTCTAATATCCTAATGAACCTCTAATATCCTAATGAACCTTTATAGCTACTGTCTACCTTTGTCCCATTTTATATCACCTTGTTTTCTCCTGTGTTGTATGAAGCCTCTTTTCCCAGTTTTCTCAAGCTGGCATTTTATTAAATAATTTATTTTCCCATGAAAGCCCACTGCAGATGTAACATCTCACGGTGGCGTTCACTACCATCAGGTTATCTTGCACATCCTATTTCCAATGCAGTTTGCATCCCACATCCCAGCCCCTCATCACGCTGTCTCTGAGCGATATATTTAAAGAAAGTTGACAGCAGAAGTCCTCTGTCATAAATATCGCAGCAAGCCCCTGAGTAGGGTTAAATAATTCAAGACTGGCTTTGTGGCTTGGCTTCAACGCTGAGTTCAAAGACAAGTTCGATAGACTGCAGAAGCTGTTCAGCAGCAGTTGTGCCATCCCCATTACAGTATCTTATTTATTTAACTAGAAGTTTACTCCATATTTAGGTGGAGCTCCTAGTTTTCAAGTGAGCCCTGGAAGACAGTTACAGTGGCGGGTATTGAAAATTCTAAGAGACTAATTACAATTATAATATAAGGCATAATGTATGGGTAGCAATACCCAACAGGCCTATAGTGTGCAGTAAAGCATTGTTCTGCATAGAATTCCATCCCTCTCAAAATGCTGTTGTGGCACAGTTCAAAGTTCATTGAACGTGATTGTACCCTTCTGTGGTACAATGACATTCTGAAACCTCTACAGACTACATGAGTCAATTTCATTTTGAAAGTGAAAGAACCGATGTGCATACATTTCACACAATGGATGTCAGTGAGTTCAGCGATATGATAGTACAACAGTTCGTATGTGCACAAACAAGACTGCAAGCGGGGAGATGAAGCTCTACTATTTTTACTACATACAATAAAAAATACAGAAGCGGGCCCATAGGCACACAGGGTTAAGACACTATAAAGTACCTTACCTCCCGTCATGCCAGCAACCCAAGTTTTGGAATGAGCTTGGGTTGCTGGTGGTCAGTGGAGGGTGGAGGGCTGGGAGAGGATTGAGCAGCTGGCAGGTCCTGGATTGGGATGGTGGTGGTGAGTTATCCCCATCTAGACTGACACCTGGTCGAGATTGGAAGTCAGCTGACGTGATGTCAGAAGGGTGGAAGGAACTATGGCTCCAGGAGCTCATGTGCGCCTCCACACGAATGTGCCCTCTGTGCGGCTGCAGCTCTGGGACCAGGGGAGAAAACTGGGAAAAACCCATGTCTCCCTGCTGCCAAGCACAGTGTCCCCCAATGCTATCTGCACTGTGTGGATCCCCATTGGCTGGATGATCGGGGGAGTGGCAGACGGGATTGGGGGTGACTGGGCACAGGGCTCAAAAGAAAAGGCACAAGGTGGTGGCAGTGGAGCAAACAGCTGCATGAAAAAATACAGGATGAGCAACTTTCTGCACAGCCAGTGTGTTCTGCCACCTTTCAGCTGTGCATAACAAGCTTTTTGAACTGGCTGAATTCCATGCACAGTAATCACTAGCCATACACTATAACAGCATAGTATTAATTTTAGGTTGGAAAAGACTCTAAGTTCATATTGTCGCACTCCCCCACCTTGTTTCATAAACAGATATAGTAAGTATGATGTGTGAATATGAACCAACTTAAAGGGATAAGGAATTGCTAATACAATGTATACTGTATATTTTTACCATGTAAAAGGGAAAAAATCAGGTAAACAAAACATGTTATTTGAGCATTTTCTATCACAACAGAGAAAGAGCATTTTTCCCACTGATGTTATCAGAAGGGTGCGCCATTGAAGTCTGGTAATCACTCTACGAGTTTTCCCAAAAATGAGAGAAAAATGAGAGGACCTGTTCACAGTAGGTCTATCTTTAACATGGAAATGGAATGTTGGCAAGTCCAACTTACCTCTGTTACTTCCACTGCTCCTATCAGATTCTTCCAAAGCAGTGTCACTGTGTTATGTTCAATGATCCCTGGTGTGTGCTCCAGCTGCAGTGTCTCGGGAAAAGGACGGCTCAGCCATTTCACGTCTTTCTGTGGCCAGGAGCACAACTCCCCAGCAAAAGTGCCTCCCACCCTGCTTTCTTCCAGCTCCACCCTCCATTCCCATCACCATCTCTCTTGAATTAAGCCCCCTGCTCGTTCTCTCTCTCTCTGCACGTTTTAGTTTAGCCACCCCCAGTTAATCATTCAGTGTTCCCTATTCCTCAATATTATTGTTTTGTTTTGTTTTCTCATAGTTCAATGTTCCTTGTCCTGTTTCATAATTTACTGTATGGTAATTGCTTTCTTGCAATTTGTATATTTTGTTTTACTTATCTCCATAATGTATTATTTTTGTACACCGTACTTTGTGTCTAGAACATAAGAAAAGCGTTGGCAGAAGGGGACCGTGTGAGCCATCTAGTCTGCCGTACAAACTACCCCCCCTCCCTATGTAGCCTTCATCCTAACTTGTCCTTTATGTCTGTCCCATGCGAGATTCAACTCCCTGATCATCTTTGATGCTACCAACTCCTGGGAAAGGCTGTTCTACGGGTCTATCACTCTCTCTCTCTGTAAAGAAGTACTTCCTGAGGTGGCTTTTGAACCTTCCTCTGTTCTGTTCTCTTCCCCCTCCCCCAGGACACATTTGAAAATGAGCTGATACCAGCTCAGTATGACTTTCCTGGTACAACGTTTGAAATAAATAAATAAATAAATAAGTTGTATATGAGTCTGTGTGTCGTTGTTTATATGGTTTATTGTTGGTTCTATAGATAAAAATTTTTATGGTTGTGAATTTTGTATTGTGTAGGCACTCCAAGCATCGGAGGGGCACCTTGATAAAATATAAAATACAACATTACCACATATAATATTACCACTACTACTACTACTACTACTGCAGGTTGAGTGCGATATGCAAATTGTAATATGTATTGAAATGGATACTGGCACTTTAAGGCTATTGAGGGACTAGGAAGAGGTTGCTGATTAGTGCAGAAGAGCCCCTCCTCTTCCTTTGCTCTACTGCAGCCTGATTTTAGCCTCCCTCACACCCCTAATGTTGGTTTGGCTTACTGCAGACCATGCGATTTTACAAATTTATAAAATGGCTAGGAGAAATGCTTTAAAGTGATTGGCTAAAGCAGTCGCTGTCCCATGTTAATATCTCATTATATCATCCCAGTTCAGAACTGATTACCAAGATACAGAGAATACTGGAGGGACAACTATGCACAACCAGGGTGTTCTGCCACAGAGGGGTTCTGATCCCCTCTGACCTTGAGAATGAAGCTTGAGAGGTCCATGGGAATCGGAACCCCAAGGTGACAGAACACACTGGTTGTGCATAAAGTTGCTCATCCTGAATTTTTTGTAGTGTATAGTATTATGTGAAATGTGCCTGCAACTGTTCTTTTGCTTTCAGAATGAAATTGACTTATGCAGTCTCTAGCGGTTACAGAATGCTGTTGTACCACAGAAGGGTACAGTCACATTCCATCACCTTTGAACTGTGGTACAATAGCATCTTGAAAACAATGGAATTCTATACAGATCAATGCTGTACTAAACACTATATGCCATTTTCTAACCCTTTGGGTCCATTTTATAATCCCAATAATACACTCCAGAGTCTGGTATATCATGGGATATCATCACTTCTTAGGTGGCTAAAGGCACACACCGTTGTCTCATGCCTCATTACACAGCACACTCAAGGCATCATGATATTTAATGTTATGCCATACCCAGCTGTGTATTTTTGCTTAAACAGTTTGCTCCCCATTGCTCTAGTTTTGACTGGCAGTATCAGTACAATTTTATTAAGACTCTTGTTTTTACACTAAAGATGTCTGTCGAAGAAGCTTCTACAAGGCTTACAGATGGAGTCTGCAGCTACAATAGCTCAGGTGTCCTTTAATAGTTTCTACTACTTTGGCCCTTGTTAGCCGTGTCTGGGGCTGTTGCCTTATTGATATTCCACCTCTGTCTCTGCCCATAAGCTCCTTCCATTGTGTGCGTCACGTAAAGTCCCTCCCGTCCTCCCCCACATAAGCTATAACTTCACTTCTGAAAAACAAAAATCATTTGATTGAGAAACCTGAATGAACTCTGTAGTGCTGAGAACTCTCCGTAGACATGCACGCTGACTTGTGATGTGCTGCACACTTTGCTGGAGGACTTTGATGCCAGTCATCAAACAAACCATCTGAAAGTTTGCAGACTCCGTACTGACAATCAGGTGCTTTCTTCTTTGCTGAACAGTAACTTCTCTTGAAGAATGAAGCAGTTGTACATGATCCTGTCTGTGATGGGCCTCTGATTGTTGATAATCCTCTTGATTTGTCTCTGTATGTCTTGCATCCTCTGTGTCGTGTAGAATTTTGTCCCGGAAGCATGTGACGTAGCAAAGTGATAGCATACTGATGTTGTTCTGTCATGCTAGGGCAACATGACTGCTAAAAGAAATACTCCTCTCTAGTGCTAGGAGCATCACAGTTTACACCTAATTTTACCCTTGTTCCACAAATACAGTATATAATTATGTTCCACATACACATAATTCTAGCACTATTTCTAGACATTGAACAATTACGTTATAGAAAAGAAATTAAAGATGTGCCACTGGATTTTTGAAGAATTTTGACTAAGTTGCACTAATTGTGCCATGTCTGTTTGACCATGAAAAAGGGTGGTCTATCTTGTTGATGTAGTTACTGAAAGATGAACATCAAAATGATGCATGCATCAAAATTCTGATGTGTCTATCATTTTTGTGCTGTAAAGTGAATAAAGTGTCACAAATGTGTATGAATTTTTGAAAATCAGCCACAAACATTTGAATATGTTTTTAGTGATGCAGCTGTGTCAGAAATACTGCCCTAGGTGCTGAGTTGAAAACCCAGGCCATGATACCCAGTATTTGGGACGCTGCTACACAGTCCTGTCATTTGCTCCACCTTTTAGGGAGCTGTGTTCACACTATTTAATGCTGGCATGTTGTGTGGTATGAGAAGGCCCTATATATTGTTTTTATCAGTCAGCATTCTCCAGTGGCTTAGGTGGTCTAGCGGGCAATGTATCTACTCTCACTTGGGGAGATCCACAGGTTTGCATTCTGGATCCTATGATCCCAGTTGGCTGCAGCAGGCGATGGAGAACCAATCCCAGGGATGCACTTTTCCATCTGTGGTGGGAGTCCTGTGCTCCTTGCAGAAAGGCTGCCTTTTCTTGAGGTCCAGGAGTTAAGAATCATTCTGTAAAGAACTTCCTCAGATCCATCTGCATCTCCCAATGATGGCAAGCATGAAGGCCCATGGCTGGGAGATTTGCAGAGGTGCCAACACCAGGCCTAGCACTCCACTCACTCGAAGCATGGAAAAATGCCAGTTCTCAGCTTTTGCGAGATCTGATCATCTCCAAGGGGTAGCAGGTGCAGAGGGCAGGGCATAGAAGAGTTTCAGAGGGGGAAAAAAGTACCACAAATTAGGATGATAAATAAAAAAAAAAAATCAGCATTTCCCAAACTGGGCAATTTGAAGAAAGGTTTGAATACCTTCACAGCTCTTATACCACAGTTTTGCTAGTGGGGAGGAAGGGGAGGCCCAGTGACATGGAGATAAGAGTGTCATGCCATCAAATAGGGGACCAGTGTTTGTGAGCGACCCCTGCAATCCCATGGTAGTATCAGCTGGGGGTCCACATGTCACAGAGGTGGGCCACTAGTCTCTTTGCAGGGGTGTACAAATGCAGTATGTTTATATCTGGTGAAAGTTCACATTCAATGTGCATATACAATATATCCATATTTGTGAACATTCATATTCAGTATGGATATACAGTATATTCATAGTTGGTGAATATTCATATTCAGTGTGCATATACAATACATTCATAGGTGGTGAACATTCATATTCAGTATGGATATACAGTATATTCATAGTTGGTAAATATTCATATTCAGTGTGCATGTATAATATATTCATATTTGGTGAATATTCATATTTGGTGTGCATATACAATGCATTCATATTTGGAGAACATTGCTATTCAGTGTGGTTATGCAATACTTATTTATTTATTTACTTACTTGTTTATTGATTTAGTTTTTGTTGACCGGGAAATATATTTGTTGTGCACATACATTATATGCATATTTTGTGAACATTCAATATATTGGTATTTGGCAAATATTTATATGTGGTGTGCTCGTACAATATATTTGTATTTAGCAAATATTCATATTTGATATTTTAACATATTGTATGTAACACCCAGGAATTTTCTTTTTAAATATATACAATTTTATTATCTCCTTTCCTTGTAGACTAGTAGACTATTATAGTTGATGCGGGGGTTATGTGGGAAGTGAAATTACATTTTCTTTCAAATCTGCTGTCCCTCGGAGAACAGGTGGGTGTGGGTAGCAGAAGTGTTTTGATTTAAAGGGTTTTGCTTTGGGATGAAAGAGACCCTTTCATCAAAAGAGACATATTTTGAATGTAAACAGGGCCAAGGCAGAATAATATGTTTTCAACTGTACAGGTGGGCATGATAACAATAGGGGCGAGCTTGAATACAACCTGTTTGGACCAGTTCTTGAGAAGAGGCGATCCTTGCAGTTCAAAGGAAATGTCCAGGGTGTGATGTCAGAGAGGCAGGGCTGGTGAAGCAAGTGAGTGGTCTGGCCTACTATGAATATTCTGATCATGTGTCTCTGATGAAAGTTGGTTGTGCCGGGACATTTAACTAGTAACATCACAATTCTGAGTCTGCCATAGCTCACAAGTTTCCAGTTGGGGGTAAGCTTCTTTGACTACTTGGAAATTTAGTTAGTTTTGAGTGTGTTTTCTGTATGATCTCTATTTTTTCAAATGTTTTATTTGTCATCTTTGTAGAATACTGTATTCCCCATAATCAGTAGTGTGTATAATACTGTAACATATGTAAATATTGTGGAGTAGTAAATGGCAAGGCAAGGCAAGTTTTATTTAAAAAGACTCTCATCCCGGAGGCTGTGGGTACAGAACAATTAGAATCGGATACAATAACACCAACAGTATAAAATAAATAAAATAACACTACAATATAAAATCTAATAATAAATATTCTATACTCAAACTCACTATTATAAAATGTTATGCATTTTTGTAAATAAATAACATACTCAGTAATAAATAATCAAGACTAATTATATAGTCAGGCACAAACATAGACAGTAAGTCAGAGATCAGATAAAAATTATAAATCAAAGTCCAGGAAGGCCTTGAGGTGGGCTTTGAAAACTTCAACAGAAGGGGCCTCTCTTACAGCTGAAGATAGCAAATTCCACAGAATGGGGGTGGCAACACAAAACGTTTTTAACCTCATCCTGGGAATCACAAGGAGGCCCCTAGAGGAGGAGCAGAGAAAGCGGGCCGACACAGCAGCTGAAAGAAGGTGCTTCAGGTAACCAGGGCACAGGCCACATAGTGCCTTAAAGATGAGCAAATCCACCTTAAGGAGGACCCTCCACCTGACTGGTAGCCAGTGCAGTTCACGCAGCACCAGAGTGATGTGACAGTACTTAGACTGCCCTGTCAGCAATCTGGCAGGTGCATTCTGCACCAGCTGCAGCCAGTGGAGGGTACCTCCAGAGACCCTGAGATAGACTGCATTACAGTAGTCAAGCCTAGATGTCACAAAGGTGTGAACCAAGCTGGGGAGGTCCAGGGGTGGAACTAGGATTCTTTATCCTGATGATATTCCACAGGTGATAGAAACTGGTGTGTACAACACATGACACCTGGGACTCAAGTGTCAATCTGCTGCCAAGAATAATGCCCAGATCATGCACCCTAGAGGAGGCCTTCAATGGTACAGACCCAAGGAAAAGCCCTGTTTCTGCACCAGAGGCCAACTTATCATGCCTTCTCCTCGACTCCTCCACCAGTACCTCTGTCTTATCGGGCTTCAGTTACAACCAGCTGGAGGCCATCCAGTCATTGATCTCAGCAAGGCAGGTTTTTAGTACTTCCACTGCATTGGATGTTCCCAGGGCAAAGGAAAGATACAGCTGGGTATCATCAGCATAACAATGAAAACCCAGACTGTACTTCCTAATGAGCTCTCCCAGGGGCAGCATATACATGGCAAACAACATCGGTGACAGGACTGTACCCTGGGGAACTCCACATGACAGGAAGCTAGGGGGAGGAGGAGAAATTCCCCATCACTACCTTTTGCCTCCTGTTGGTAAGAAAAGATTCAAACCAGCAGATAACAGTGCCATCGAGTCCACAGAATTCCTTTAGGTGGTCGAGTAACACACACTGGTCTACCATGTCAAATGCTAAACAGAGATTGAGGACAACGAGAATTGTCCCCTCCCCTCAATCTCTCACCCTGAGGAGATCATTATGCAGCTGAACTAATACAGTTTCTGTGTTATGTCTCGCATGAAACCCAGACTGGCGAAGCTAGTATAAATCATGGGCCTTGAGGTGTTCCTCAAGCTGAAACGCCACCACTTTCTCAACAATCTTACCCAGAAATGGAAGATTGGAGCTAGGATGGTAATTTACCTTAATGTCTGGGTCCAAGGATGTTTTTTTAAGAAGGGGTCTCACCAGAGCCTCTTTCAAGACATCAGGAAAGACCCCATTTGACAAGGAGCACCAGACAATCAGGGCAAACAACGGGCCAATGGAGTTAACACATCCCATTAAGAAATTAGTTTGCACTGGGTCCAGTTCCCAAAAGGTGTGCTGCAGCCTGGAAACCACTTCAATGACCTCTTCTACCTCCACCGGTCTAAACTCGTCCCAACCGGGCAGAGTGCTCTCCGGATACCCACGGTGACCATTGTCAGCCAAACTATGGCTCACTGGCAGAATCCCCTGCCTGATGGTGGACATCATGTCTGAAAAGAACCAAGCAAACTCCTCACATGAAGCATTTGAAAAGCTTTTTTTCAGCTGTAGACGGGAAGGATTGAGAAGCCTGTCCACAGTCTGAAAGAGCACAGTTGGTCAGTTCTTCCTGGCAGCAATCTCCCTGGACAGGAATTCTGCCTTCTTATGGTTAATTGCCCCGGTACACACCGTAGTGTGTATGTAGGGTCATTCTGTCCCCCTCCAGAATGGTCTTCCACTATCAGCGCTCTAATCTCTGACCCATAATCTTCATCACCTTGAGCTCCCCATCATATCAAGGGGACCTCAAGTAAGAAGACTTGGGTCGTACATGAACCGGTGTGAGGGAGTCGATTGCAGCAGACATTGCCTTGTTATAGGCCACAACTGCTGGGCACACACACCCAGTGCATGCACTGTCCACACTAGATAGATCAGCCACCGCCAAAAAACCCTCATGGGTCAATCCCCTCAAAGGGCGGTAGCTAACCATCTCAGCAAGGGGAGGGATCTCGGGGGATGCACCAAACAAAAACTTCACTGTGCAATGATCAGACCAAATGACCTGATCAATCCTGAGATTATTTATCTCAAGCCCCAGTGAGAAGACCAGGTCCAACATGTGGCCGCCCTGGTGTGTCATGGAAGAAACTTCTTGCATCAGGCCCAGAGATGACATCATCTGGAGGTAGTTGTAACCAAGCCGAGAAGATTTGTCGTCAGCCTAAACACTGAAGTCCCCCAGCACCAAACACCTGGGGCTCTCCAATGTTTCACCGACGATGAAGTTGGCTGCCTTCTGCAAGAATTCATCCAGCGCCCCAGGGGGCGGTAACTCAGGAGAATTCTGCAACCTGCACCCGGACCCCCACGAACAGCTACGCACTTAAATGAACCCAGTACTCTCACTGGGTGCAGGGTGAGCCTAGTTCGGATCTAAAGCAGATGGCTACCCCCGCCCCTTCATTCCACTCTGGGGCAGTGCACTGCAGTATACCCGGGCCGGACGGTGGCCCCTAAAACTGGACCAGCATCTTTCTCAATCTGGATCTCCATGATGCAAGCCAGATCAACTGAAGGAATCAAGTCTACAATAATCGCGGTCTTGTTTCTGATCAATCTAGCATTGCAAAGCACTGCCCTCAGGGGATTGGGTGACAGTGTAGCCGCTCTGGAAACCTGCCCACTCAGTCTGGTGGGAACCCTGGTGATGGGAACTAAACACCTCTGGCTTCTCCCTAGGACCTGTCTGACCCCAGGGCACCTTCTACACCCAACTATCTCGATCCTACCACCTACCGCAGTGCACGGGGCACCTCAACCCGACCGAAACATATGGTTCCTCTTTATAACAACCTCCTGACAATGCCTTGCTCTAGTGTTGGAAACTGGGAGGCTGGGAAAAGGCCATAGATCAAACAACTGGGATGCCCCATACACTATTCTAGCCTGCCCCAGGCCCTCACACCTTCCCAAACACATCCTTCCTGACTACGTAGTGCCAGGTCTAGAGAATACTAATTAACCAAACACACTCAATACAGACATACACTTAAAACAAAAATCCTTCATCACACACACGCACACACACACATACACAATTAACTAAAACCCAAACCCTCCACAAAACAGTCCCCCACTCACAGCCAAAAATAACTCCACCCGCAGCCAAAACCAGCATGAAATCTAAAATACAAGCTTTAGAGTCTACAAGGTCAGTTTCAGCTCACAGAAAACAGTTTTCCACTGCCTACCACTTCAAGACAGGGCTCTCACACTGCCCCAGTCTCTTTGCAGTTAGATGATTTCAGCTGAAAACAAATAGACTGTGTGCAACCCTACCCTGGAATCCAGCATATGCCCCAGGACCACTTTCACCGGCTATTGAGACTCCAAACAATGCGTGTGTAAAGATCTTTGGCCCCCTTTAACGATAAATACTCGGGGGCAGTCAACACCAATTCCAGAAGATGTAGACTCCACCTAAGATCACAGGCAGCCTCAGCAGTCCACAGAGCTTCCCAGAAAAGTCCAGAAAATTCCAAGAAGACACTTCAGTGGAGAAGATTTCACCAGAACCTTTCCCCCGGGAGCACTAATGCAGAAGTGCCCTCTGCAACCACGTGCCCCCAAGAATGCAGTCCCACTGGCCCAGAAAAAGTTGATCCCACATTGATGGCCCCCCTCGTAAGTTAACAAAAGAAGCACCAGTGAGGTGCACAGTTCCTGTCAGCAGACAACCACACACACAGTTTCTGGGAAGTAATTCCTCTTCCACCCAATGGAGCTACGGGTCAGTTCCCTCAGGGTTGGCCCCTCTGAGAATTATGAGACCACCTTCTGCGAGGTGCCCAGATGTACTCCAGTGGCAGCTTGCTCAGGCAATGGTAGTCTGAGGCCCAGAAGGGGATTGATACACCGGCACCAGGACTCACTGGAACAATGCACACAGTAAGGTGATCTGAGTGTAACCCCCCTGCAAATGGGGGTTCCCAAAAGACTTCCAGGAGCTTGCTTGAATGCTCCAAGCCTGAATGGTGTTTGGCATTTAAGCCATTTATCAGTGAGTGTTTTTAGAACCTCTGGTACTGTCTCTTTAAGAGCTGTCTGCTTGCAGACATAATTAGTTTGTATGGGGGACTGTGTGTTTCTTTGATTGAGTACCACTCAAGCTGCTGCCAATTCACTTCATTTTTGCAGTCACTAGGAGTGCAAAGGGAACCTATCTGAAAGATGTAACTGTTTGCCAGAAATTATTTAGAGTAATAATGAAGTACAGTTTGTCTAACCTGCTTTCTTTGCAGTCAGAACTGTGTCTGCTAGTTCCCCATTCTAGTTTTGAACTGCTGAACTGGACCAATCAGTGTGGGGTAAGCTAGCTCTAAAATGGTGCCTTGGACGAATCAGAACTTGGACTCATAATCTGAGCCAGCCACAAGAGGATTGTATGGGCAGTGACTCTGGGAGATGTAGTTTAGACTTCAGTGCCTTTTTGGACCAACAGCAGCAGTCTATTGTGAGTGACAGCCAATCCAGTCAAGAACTGGGAGGAACTCAAAGGAAGTGCCCGGTTTTGTCGGTTGGAGTTTCAGTTGAGCTTTGGCAGTGAAGAAGGAAGGAGCCCTGTGCTTTTTCAGTGTGCAGTTTTAGTCAAAAAACGTGTGTAAGGCCCAGAGTTCCGGTCTGCAGCTTGTGTAACAGCTTGTTAGGACTGAATCTGTCCTGTGAAAAGAATCAAAGGATCTCTGAAGAGTAGAAACCAGGCTCACCCTGTAGAAGACTGGAGGAATTGCTGAAAATTGCACTCGGTCTGTCAGGAACTGAATCTGCTGTGTGTTCTCCGGGTATTGTGCAGTATTGCGATCGGGATACAGATGCAGCCTGCCTGGTATAGTGCTTTCTTTTATATGGATGTGTGAAGAGGTTTGTGCCTCAAGTGAGCCCTGCTGACATTGAAGGACCCTATCTTATTTGGAGGTCGTAGTACTAATTCAGGGTCGCTCCCTGTTGAATTGCCACATTAAATCCAAATGGAATTACTGTACTGCTGACTGTTTAATTCTCCTTTTCTCTGTGTGAAAGGGCCCTACCAGCTGCCACGGTTTGGACTAGCCACTAGGGCTTGGGTACCCAGGACAGTAACTGATAGGGATAGGCCTGTGCACAGAGCCATAGGTAGATTATTAGAGTGATAAGCTAATTAACCTGATTTCCCTGTCCTGTTATATCCCCCTAAATAAATCAGAGCTGCTTGTTTCAGCAAAGTTATACTGCCTGAGGTATTTGTCTGTGTTAAAAGTACTGTACTGTGATTGTTGCACTGTATCTCATTTCACAGGAGGTCCCAGTGCTGGAACCAGACCTGGGGGTAAGTGTATACTGTGAAGGTAATTCTGATATATTGTGTGGGCCACTAGTGGGAAGAAAGGGGGGTTGCAGTGTCCCAGAGGGCTGTGACCAAGTTAGTTTAACTATTGCAAACCCTGACCTCTGGGTGGAGGCACCCGCCATTGGATCCAGGCCCCTCAACCTGTTAGTGGCAAATCAGGCAGGGGTAGTAGCCCCTGGGATAGCGCCATCTAGGGGTTACATGAGCTAACTCAAAAACCAAGAAAACTTGATTACTTAGGCTTCATCACTTTCCCTGCTCTTCCTATATTAAAACCCTAACTAACACCTAGCTGGATATAATGACTGATTCTTTAGGTTCTCTTAGTCAAACCACTTTGCCTGAGAACACACACACCGAATCAGAGGCAGTAAGAGCATAAAGCATAGATTTAAGAGAAGAACTGCTCTCTTAAAAAGAGCTATGCAGGCCCATCGGTGCAGCAGTTGGACCTGGGTTCAGGAATGAACCTGGGTTTCCGGAGGGCCAGCTGGGGGAGAAGGGTTGAGCATCTCTTGACTGCTCTCCTTCTCTGGGGGGAGGGGGGGTATGTGCGGTCGGGGCAGTAGCGACACCCAGCGCAGGCTGGGTTCACCACATGCACCGATGCCCACTCGATTCAGGGGCAAGGGGATGTTGGTCACCATTGCACATCCCCGCCCCTGCCTACAGGGGAGAAATACCATGTCTCCTTGCCATCTCTATGAAGGCCTGCCCCTGGGCCTCAATTAGCCTCTGCAGCTGGCTCCCCCACCAGTTACTTGTGTGGCGGCAGATCCCGCCCTCTGGGGGGAAAGCCGGGGTGACTGGGGATTGCAGGCAATAGTCAGAGGTGGAGGTGAGTGGGTCAGTGACCAGGATGGACATAGACGCCGGGGACATAAAAAGCATAGTAAAAAAAAAAGACAGAGCTATGCAGAATACAGCACAGCACTGCTGCCATCTTGCTTCCTCTCAAGTCTCAATGAATGTTATTTTTATATACTTCATGCTTTCTGTGACTGAGTTTTTAAAGCTATAGATATTCTGGGGAAATGACAGGCTACTAAGGTATAGAGTTACATGTCATAATGGCTACTGCTGAAAGGCAATCGCCGGTTTGGAGAAGTCAGAGTGCCGAAAATCAATTTCAGTGCTCTGACTCCCTGGCACACAGCAAAATAGCAGTGGGGACTTGCATTTCAATGTTTCACATGGGAGGCTGAGCCCCCCCACACCCCCCTACTTAAGGATTCACAACTCCAGGGGGGTGCACGTCAGTGGGGGTGCAAAACATTTAAAAAAAAATTCAGCCTGGGTGCAACAAAAACGCACCAGCACCCAGACCCACACCCAGCACCTTGCCCACTCAAGCCGTGAACCCACCCATCACACCATGGGGCCAGCTCAGCAGTCCACTGCAGCACCACCCCTCAAAACCCCTCCCACTCCTCACTGAGCATGCTCGCTCTCACCCCACCCCCGAGCGTGTACATGTAGTAACATCCCGTCGCTATATGCGCCAACCCACGCCATCTGGTCAACCTACCTCGTCAGTAGGCCCCATGACATGTGCTGGGATTGAGTCGCTGTTATTGCAAGTGCTCAATAACCAATACCCATGTCATGGGCTACCAGGTATAGTATCTAAAGAAAAGTGTTCTCTGCTGTGACTAAAGTGGTGGGTTGTTTGCCCATTTGGGAAAGGTCATTGTAACGTTTGAGCAGTGGCTTTGGAGGGATTCAGATCTAAAGATACCTTGAGTGAGAGTCAAGCTGAATGGTGGCAGCATATCAACATAGAAACAGACTTTGATGGCAGATAAGGACTGCTTGGCCCATTTAATCTGTTCATTTCCCTACCTACCTATCGGATAAGCTGCAGATCCTAGTTTTACCAACAGCCTACTTTCTCCTACCTCCCACTAGAATTGCCTTATGTCTGCCCCATGCATTCTTAAATTCCCTCACTGTTTTTGACCCCACAACCTCTTCAGGAAGGCCGTTCCATGCGCCCACCACCCTGTCTGTGAAAAAAATACTTCCTCACATTGTCCCTGAGTCGTCCCCTCTCTATCTTCAAATTGTGCCCCCTTGTTCTTGCACATCTCTTTTGGTGACCATTCAGGTGTCTGAAGGGTTGTGAAAACTGGTAGCAGCGCGAACTGAGAGAGAACCAGTCTGTGACAGGTGTGTATATACAGTATAGTCATTTTGGTTGAACATTCATATTTGGTGTGCATATAAAATATAATCATATTTGGTAAATATTAATACATGGTGTGCATATGCAATATATTTCTACATGGAGAATATTCATAGTAGTGAATATTCATATTTGTGTGTGCATACCGTATAGATAGATAGCTAGATAGATAGTCAGACAGACAGACAGACAGGATATAGAATATGGGATATGATTTGAGATGAGGTAAATGTAAGATATCAGAAATATCTTCTTGAGTTGTACTTGCCCTCTGAACTCACGAATGGCAAAGTCACAAGGGAAGTCCCAAGAGGTCAAGTACAACTCAAGAAAATATTTCTGATATTGTATATTAACTCATCTTATATTTGAGGTTACAATTGGACCTGACAGTTAACCTGTAAACAAGTGGTTTCCCTTTTCATTCACTGATTTTCTGCTTGCTTCTATGACTAGAATGTCTCTGAAGAATGTGTAACATAATGGCTGTCAAGGCAGCATTGTTATGAGGTAATGTATGTCCTGTTGCTATTGCTCAATTATCAATAGGTCAATTGTGATGTATCTAATAGGTGATATCGTGGTATCTAATAGGTGATATCTTGATATTTTGAACTTTAGCTCAAAATATTACCAGTTATCTTTATAAATACAGAACCACACCTGTTGTATACTCATATTTAGTGAATATTCATGTAACCCCTTTGTTACCCGGGGTTACTAGAATCCCAGTAAGACCTAGTGGTAGGCAGGGAAGGCAGCTTGCGAAACTCCAGTTAAATGGGTTTCACACTGTCTCACTCTGTCCTCAGTCACAGCTGAGACTTGAGAGATGACATCATAATAGAACTGTCGCAGCTGCATGAGCCACATTTGGAATCTTCAGCTCAGAGTAAGTTTAGAACTTTGGGAATTCAAAGTGAGTCTTCAGTTTGTCCTTACAAACAAGAAGGACACCAGTAGTTGTCTGTTTACCCGCCCTCTGGTGGGGGTGAGGAAAAGTTCTTTTGGGTTCCAGGGCGAATCTCTCTCCCACCCTGGGAAGAAAGCTGCCTGTTTTAATTTAAGTTCAGTCTGTTCATGTATAACAGCAAAGGTTACAGTTTTTCGCCTATGGAGCACCTGCAACGAATGAGTGAGTGTTTGGCCCCATTGGAAGGGGCAAACAACTTCTTTTCTTCAGTTGGATTTCAAGTAAATGTGGACTGCTATTTGGGAGGACTATGTCAACTAGGACAAACAAATAGAGCAGTCATCTGTTTAAAGAGTTAATGGATTTAAAGTTCACTGTAGAGGGGGTGCTTCAGGTCATCCACCATCAATCTATATTTTAAAGCCTAAAGTTCTGTGTGTCCAGAGAAATGGCTGGGTATGGGCTGTGGGAGCTGGAGGTGGGAACCCCCCCCCCCATCTTTAGTAACCAGGTCCACCTCTATGGATTTCTTCTGTGTTTTTGCTACTTGCCTCATGCGCTTGGTCAGTGATGGGGTGGATACCCAGATGTGGAGTGTAACTTAAAATCTCTCTGGAGTCGCAGACTCTAAGTGGTGGGGAGCCACAGGATGGGAAAATTACTTGTTGGATGGGAGTCTCCTTGTTTGATGGGAGTTTCGATTGAAAGTACGAAAACAAAATCTCTCTAGGAGTCGCAGACTTCAAGTGGTGTGGGGAGCCACAGTTTGGGAGCCTCCTTGTTTGATGGGATGTCTTTCCAAGTAGAGTTTGGGTTCATTTGCCAAGTGGACCGTCAGTCGAGTGGCCGGCAGGGGAGCCGGGCCAGTCGGGCTGTGTATCCAATGCGCATGCAAAGTCCGGGCTGAGTGCCTGGTGGGTCCAAAGCCAGACAACTGTTGTATTGTGTTCATTCCTCAAATGGACCGCTGTGTTTAACCTCTAATCTGCATTACAGTTACGTAGCCCTTGGGGACCATGCAGTGCTTTGTTTATGTTCAGTGAGTTAATAAATAAAGCCACACTGAAAAATTCCATTTCTGGTTCTGGACATTACAGTTATTGCTTCCTGTAGTTGGATTTACTTGGGTGCCCCTGTGCAGAGTAGCCAAACCTAGGTCTCTTGTGCCAGGTAACCTCATCCTTCCCCGAACCTGTAGATACCATATGTATATCCATGTTACAAAAATGGGCATATGGTTTACATTCAGTATATTGGCATTTGGCAAATATTTATATACAGTGTGCATATACAATATAGAAACATAGAAAAATAGACTTTGACAACAGATAGGGACCACTTGGCCCACCTAATCTGTCCATTTCCCTACCTATTGGATAAGCTGCAAATCCTAGTTAACCAACAGCCTACTTCTTCCTACCCCCACCAGAATTGCCTTATGTCTGTCCCATGCATTCTTGAATTCCCACACTGTTTCTGACTCCACAACCTCCTCAAGAAGACTGTTCCATGCATCCACTACCATCTCTGTGAAAAAATACTTCCTCACATTGACCCTGCACCATCCCTCCTCTATCTTCAAATTACCTGTATGTCCCCTTGTTCTTGCACATCTCTTTTTCTGAAAGATGCTACCCTCTTGGTCAACAAAGTCCAAGAGTGTAGCATCTTTCAGAAGAACAAATGTGCAAGAACAAGGGGGCACAATTTGAAGATAGATGGAGGATGGCTCAGAGGTAATGTGAGGAAATATTTCTTCATGGAGAGGGTTGTTGATGCATGGAACAGCCTTCCTGAGGAGGTCGTGGAGTCAAAAGCAGTGGGGGAATTCAAGGATGCATGGGACAGACATAAGGCAATTCTAGTTGGGGGTAGGAGGAAGTAGGCTGTTGGTTAACTAGGATCTGTATCTTATCTGTTAGACAGGGAAATGGACAGACTAGGTGGGCCAAGCGGTCTTTATCTGCCATCAAATTCTATGTTTCTATGTTTCTTGGACTTTGTTGATTTCCTTGAGGTACCTGAAAGTTTCTGTCATGTCCCCCCTCTCCCTCCTTTCCTCAAGGGTATACATATTAAGCTCCTTTAGTCTCTCTTTGTATGGCTTCTGTTGCAGCCCCTGCACTATTTTAGTTCCCCTCCTCTGGACTGCCTCCATCCTGTCTATGTCCTTGTGGAGATGGGGTCTCCAGAACTGCACACAGTGCTCCAGATGGGGTTTCACCAACTGTCTGTACAGAGGGATAACAACTTTCTGTTTTCTACTGGTGATGCCTCTCCCTATACATCCCAGTATCCCCCAGCCATCCTTACTGCCTTCTCACATTGCTTGCTTACCTTTAGGTCATCTGATTTGACTACTCCAGGTCCCTTTCCATTTTTGTTGTTGTTAATAACTCCCTTCCCCCCATTGTGTACTCTTCCCGGGTTTTTGTTTCCCAGGTGCATTACTTTACACTTCTTTGCATTGAATCTAAGCTGCCATACTTTTGATCATTCCTCCAACCTTGCCAAGTCCCTTCTCATCCTTTCCACCCCCCTCCCACGTGTCAACCCTGTTGCAGATCTTTGTGTCGTCTGCAAAGAGGCATACTTTTCCTTCCAGTCCCTCTGCAATGTCACTTATAAAGACATTAAAAAGGACTGGACCCAGTACTGAACCCTGTGGTACCCCACTAGTAACCCCCTCTTTCTTCAGAGTGGACTCTGTTTACTATTATCCTCTGTGTGCTGTTGTCCAGTCAGTTGTTTATCCATGCTACCACCCTGGGACCCACTCCCAGGCTGGCTAACTTGTATATTAATCTTTTGTGTCGGACTGTGTCAAATGCCTTGCTAAAGTCTAGGTAGGCCATGTCCACAGCCCCTCCCTGGTCTACTATTTTGGTCACCCAGTCAAAGAAATCTATTAGATTTGTCTGACATGACCTTCCTGCTGTGAACCCATGCTGCCTTGGGTCCTGTGCCTGCTGGCCTCTAGGTACTCAACAGTTCTTTCTTTCAGAAGTGATTCCATCATTTTCCCTACCACTGAGGTCAAATTGACAGGTCTGCAGTTTCCTGCCTCTGCCTTGCTCCCACTTTTGTGAAGGGGAATCACATCCACCCTCCTTCAGTCCTCAGGTACCATACCATCCTCTCATGATTTGTTAAAAAGGGTAGTCAGTGGTGTCACTAGTTCTCCCCTTAGTTCTTTTAGGATTATGGGGTGACTCCCATCAGGCCTCATTGCTTTGTCCACCTTCAGTTTTAGAAGTTCTTTCAGGACCCTTTCTATACATTTGCATTTGGTGACTATTCACATTCAGTGACTATACACAATATATATGTCTTTGGCAAATATTTATATTCTGCATGCATATTCAATATATTCATATTTGATGCATATTCATATTCTGTTGCGTGTACTCATATCCAATTTATTAATGTTTGGTAAATATTCATATTTCTTGTGCAAATATATTATATTTGTATTTAATAAATATTTATATTCAGTGGGCTGGATATTCAAAAGGGTTGCGCCATGCGCAATAGGGTTGCGCCTGCGCAAGTCCGAAATTGCGCCATTCTGCCATATTCAGCAGGAGGCAGTTGCACCCCCAAGTCAAGTTGAGCAACAGCGCAATGCTAATGAAGGCATGCTGAACCGGAGAGGGAGGAACCGTGCATAAACTGCACAGCCCGATATTCAGCAGACTGTGCAGAGTTGTGCAGGTGCAACCCCCAACCTTCGCCTGCACAACTTTGAGCAAAATAAAAGGAGGTACTGAGGGCCACCCACAGGTGAGCTGCCACATTGCAGGGTGCAATACAGCAGCTGCCACCTGTGGGTGGCCCTCAACGTATCCCTTGTGCCCCCCGCAGCCCAATCACGGGCATATAGTAACCCTCCTCCCCCGACTGGCCGATCAGGCATAAGTTCAGAAACCCCCTCCCGACTGGGTCTGATCAGGGCATAAGTGAAAATAAAACCCCACCTCCCACTAGCCCGATCGCTGGCAGAAAAGAGTTCAACCCCCCAAGAACATATCTCTGGTGGCCCAGTGGACCGCGAAGCCCATCGCGGGCTGAAAGAGTTCAAACCCCCAAGAACATATCCTGGTGGTCCAGTAGACCGCTGAAGCCTGATCGTGGGCTGCAAAGAGTTCAGCCCCCAAGAACATATCCCTGGTGGTCCAGTGGATCATGGAGTCGATCGCTGGCTGCGAAGAGTTCAACTCCCCAAGAACATATCCATGGGGGTCCAGTGGCCCCACCCCTCCACCCATAGAGCCCCACCACCCGCCTCCCCCGTCAGGCGGGCGGCAGCATCCCACCCGCCTGCCGCCCCGCCGCCGTCACGACTGACCGTTCGGTAGGGCTGCACTTCATCGGTTCAGAGCAAGAGCCAATGGGCGGCAGCCCATACCGCATAAGGCAGTCCAGATATGTGAATGAATTCTCGGTCCACTGGACCACCAGGATATGTTCTTGGGGGTTGAACTTTTCTGCCCGCGATCGGGCTAGTGGGGTGGGGTTTTATTTTCATTTATGCCCGTGATTGGGCCAGTCGGGGAGGGGGTTTTGAAGTTATGCCCATGATCGGGCCAGTCGGGGGTGGGGTTTTTTCACTTATGCCCATGATCAGGCTGTAGGGGGCGTCGGTCCCTGACTGCTGCTGCCTGGCAGGGTGCCAGGTGCAAGTCCTCGGGGATCGGCGCACCTGCATGCTAATGGCATGCAAATGGGGCCATAATTAGATGCAAATGCCCCCCCTGTGCCTTGCATGTATTATGGCCCCATTTGCATGTCACCTTTTGAATATCGGAAATTTGCGCATGGTGCAATGGTACTTGCGCCACTGCATCTTGACTGCTCCACTCTGACCACTTGCGGTGGTGCAAGTTCCACTGCGCCATGCACAGTGGCTGTGGCCGGGGGGGGTGATATTCAAAGGAGTTGCTCAATAGTGCAACTCCGTTGAATATCACCCCGGCCACACCCCAGCGCAACTATTTTGTGCAACGCAAGGGCATGCGCCACAGAATGCGCAGTTTGAATATCCAGCCCCGTGTGCATAAATAAAAGATTCATACTCGGTGAATTTTCATATTCTGCTTCCAGATGTTTGAGGTGTTTAGTATTTAAGGCTTCACAATCTTGGAGAAGCACTGCTCAGAGTGAAATGGTGAGGCTGCTGTGTTGTTTGTCTCTGTACTATTTGCTGCACTCACCTCATTAAATGTGAAGCATTTAAGCACAATTCAAGCTACCTGTGTTTTTCCTTCTAGGCAAGTATGTGCTGTTTTTTCTTCTTTTAGACTGATAACTGTTCCTTTTATTTTAATACATGTTTTAATGCATATTTAATGTTGTGTGGATCCACAGGGAATATAGCAGTCGAGACCATGTCCTGTTTTTCACCCTTTGTTTATATTGCTTGCTCCTAGGAATACTCAGAAGGCAAAGGGATTGGTTATTTTGTCTGATATAACCAGAATGTACCACCCATACACTCCAGTTACATCAGACAAAATAACATGAGAAAATGGCACTTAGCATTTTTTAGATCTGAAAAATTTAAAGGAGTGCTTGTTTAAATATGGCTGTCTTTGAACACCCAGCATCCCATAAGGTTATGGAACAGGGCCAGCTTTTGTTGGTCTAACTTTGCAGACCTTCTTATGAGGTTTGCTCCAAATCTTTGGCACAAGCTGCCGTAAAGGGGCTAAAGTGGCACAAATGAGTACAACCTTTGTGAATCGGGTTCAAGGTGCGACACTGTGTTGTAACTGGGTAATAAAATTACCTTTCTCGGGTTCTTGTTGGAACTGCACAAAAGTGAAGAAACAACAGACAAGTGGTATCCAGCACATAAAGTGATTTATTTCTAGTATATAAAGCAGACTTACAACCAAACCACAGTGATAAACACTGGGGAAAACACCTCCAATCTTTCTTACCTATAGGCAGCAGTAAATCTCTTCTTCTCAGAGAAAAAGGTGCAATGCAAAGAGTCTTATACCCTGATAATAACCACAGCAACTGCCAAAAAGATATATAAAAGTCTCATCATTGGATAATAGCAAATAATCTGACTTCTTACTAGCCTGGGAAATCATGCTGAGCTAACAGAAAGACAAGCTAGCTAAACAAAGGACCTGTATTTGTGAAAGCCACTTCTGGTTACATGCATAATTGCACAGGTAATTGCTGTTCTGCACTAGAACTGAAGATGGCAGTATTGGCTAACTAATGATTATACAATGGTATAAACAGAGGTGTCTCCCAAGTGGTACAATTAGAATGATGGCAAATACATTATGATTCTTAGTAGGAAAAATACAGTAGAACTCAGATCCTGACACTTATGCTTATACGATAAGTGCCTGCACCCTAAGAATCACTGTCTGCTAGGTAGGGGGCCAATCAGGGGTGCTGGTCCATGGATAACAGTGTTCAGTACAGGGTTTGATGCAGGGCATGTGCAAGCCCTGCATCGAACTTTGAGAATCGAGTCCCACATCTCTGTAAGGACATAGACAGAGTGGAGGCAATCCAGAGGAGGGCCACTAAATGGGTGAAGGGTCTGCTTCAAAAGCCCTATGAGGAGAGATAAAGGAACTCAATATGTACACCCTGGAAAGAGAGGAGGGAGAGGGGGGATATGATAGAAACCAATAAATACCTCATAGGGGTAAATAAGGTATAGGACATAAGTATTTTTCAGAAATAAAATTGTACTCAAGAACAAGGAGACATGTTATGAAGCTAGAGGGTGTAGATTCAGGAGAGATGTGAGGAAGTACTTCTCCACAGAAAGAGCAGTGGATTCCAGACCAGCCCTCCAGCAGAGATTATTGGGCAAAAACAGTGGTGGAGTTCAAGAATGCATGAGACAGGCACAAGGTAATCATAGTGGAAAGTAAAGGGGGAAGGAGAAAGAGCTGTATATCACGTACGGTCTGTAGTAATAAAGTAGGTAGAAATAATGGCCAGACTGAATGGGCGAAGCGGTCCTTATCTGCTGTCAAATTCTATGTTTCTATGTCCCTCACCTGTCTCTCTAATTACCGTCCTCAGTGCTCTGTCTAACCTTTTGCTCTCTGGGATGTCTCACTTGACTATAACAAATGTCAACATTTTGAGTTCTAAGTGGGACTTACGACTTGTCTGACAAGTCTCAGGAAAAGTAACAAAATTAAAATGTGAAAACTTGCCAATGACAAACATTGGGAGAATACTACAGTAAAGAGGGTCTACGGTTCTTGTGGGGTGAAGATGGAGGGGACAGGAAATTTGAATGTGTTTGCAGTTGTTTTGATGATCCTAGTTTCAGAAATTATATTTATACCCTCATATGATCCATATTTAACTGCACCTGAATACAGCCTGATGTAATAAACTGAGTTTGCTTTGTTTTCTGTTTATGGACAACATTCTGTGCAGTTCTCTTCGTGGAGCCAGGGATTCAGAGTTGTTACTATGTCTCTGTTTCTGCTGCTCCCGGTCTGTCCCCATCTGCTGAGCACCCCAGGCCCCTCACCTTTGCATCAACCAGAACTTACTGCCAGCCATGTTCCCCCAGGGCTTGCCCACACGGTTGGTCAGCGGGGGGTTCCCCAATCCCTGCCACGGTGCAGATCCAGTTTCAGCTGGTGTGCCCAGCTTGTCGGGGGTGGGGCCTGTGGGTGCTCGTTGTCATCCTGCTGCCGAACTTTCCTCCCATAGTAACACCTGGGAGGTGTGGCGTACAAAGACATCATGACACACACCATATTCTGTCATGCAACATGTGTTTACATCTGCCCCCCCCGGGATATTGGACCAAGCTGCTTTTCCCCCAACTTCTGTTAGGAGCCAGACAAGTGCCAGGCTCTGCTCACTCTCTTTCTGGAGGGGAACAGTCTTACAGATGCTTGATCCTTCTGCCCCCCAGCCAGCTCACCAGCATCCTGAGTTTGCTTCCAAGCCCCGGTCAATGGCATCACAAGCCATAGTACTACCACTGTGCTAGTGGGTCACCCTTGGATCCAAAACTCCGTCCAAGAGCTGTTGACCAATCAAAGGAGTCCATGAAGTGATATAGTCAAACCCCAAATTCCTTGGGTTCCATACACAGTCACAGTGACAGATGGCAGTCTTCAGGGGTGCACAGGACACCCCATACCACCACCACCCACAAAACCTGCAATGCACAAAATGGTGCTACTGTTTGCAAGGGGGATTCCCCTTGTGACAAATGCATACAAACTCCTTATGCAAACTGTCTATCCAGATATTAGTGGTCACATGTAGGCTGTGTGATCACTGACATCTGGACTGCAGCAGCCACAGAGGTTTGCCCATGTCATGGCAAATAAGAGCATGGTAACATGCACTGTCCCACAACCCTGCCACTCAGCACTACAGATGAATTTGTTCCCCAACCCTGTACCTTGCTGCACACTTCCTGGACATATCATTTTAATATTAATGTCTCTCAGTGGTGTTTCCCAGTGGTCTGGGTTCCCCAACATTGTCCCAGAACATCCACCGATTCCCTGGTGTCCAGTGGATTCCCCCAGCCTTGTTCTTGTTTTGTGTAGTGTTTAGCAGTGCTGTGAGGCCACCCAACCCATCCCCTGTCAGAATGGATGTACTGACTTGCAAGGCTGTGACTCCCTTCAGGAACTACTTTTGTCAGTTCTTACTGTCTTAGGGTTGCTATGCCTTGCGACTAGTGGTGAGGATGCTGGACATCCACTCTGCATAGCATCATGCCCTTATTAAGAGGGACCACACTGCCCCTTTCCCTGTGCTGCTATTGCACTGATTGATGAAACAGTGCAGAGAAAGGCTTGCAATCCCTGTGTTGATAGATCAAAGGAACACAATGCAGAATGTGTTACAAAGTGGTCCTTTAATCACCCTCTGACAGCTCGGTGCACATTGATTGTTGCCCCCATTTTCTCCCTGAGGCCCCTCCCTCCACCCCATGGCAATGTTGCCTATGTCAGCCTTAGAAGTCACAGAGTCCCTGCAGTGGGAGACAAGCTCCTGGGCCCATGCTTAGGGGGCAATGCTGCATCCAAACTCTTTCCCAACCCTCCTCCACTTAAGCAATAAGGATTGAAAAACCAGTAAGTTCCGATGGATTAACACCAGTTGGGGCCACCTCCCTTCAAACCACTGTTAATCCAAGGAAATGACTGACTTCTAGGTTGTTATTGTGATTATAAATCTAAGTGCAATAACAACTTTCATTTTTAACTTTTTTTTTACTTACTTTTAGGTTTTGAGTGGAGTGGCTCAAGGCATGCGTGCCGCGCAGCATCAGTTGGCAGCTGGCTCAGTCATTTCTAAGACTTTAATGACCGATCCAGTAGCCAAACAGGAGCCTCACTAGACTCATGAATATTTAATTAGACTTACAATGAGGCACACTGTTGTGCAGCAGTTATCCTAGCTTGGCCTGACCCCTGACATGGTGACCCGAGTCTGCTCCACAACCTAGGTTGCCCACATGGCAACAGATTAGTTGGCATAGAGACATCAGGTTGGCCAGGAAATGGAGTATTCTCATTGGCTAAAGTACATTCCAAAGGGTTATAACAACAATAGGACCGCATCCAGTACAACACCGAGAATAATACATGGGCAACCATACAGAATGAGGCTATGTATTGAGGAGCTAAAATAATATCTTATGGACTGTGAGAGCAAATGTCAAGATTTCCATGATGTCATCTCAACGCTGAGATGGAGTCACTGGCTGAGTTGGGCAAGGTTGTCCATGCTTTGCTTTTTATTTTTATAGATTATGGCTTTACATGTATGTCAAAAGTGACAATTTCAGTTTATATACAGTACAAGTGGGGCACATGTATGCCACACCATCCTACATGTCATTGCTCTTAGTAACTTTGTTAAAAATAAATTGTTATATGGATGGGGAGCGTAACAGGAGCTAAGCATATACAGCAACTTTGTGTGAACTTTGAACAGTGCACAACTTTTTTATGACCTTTGAACTATGAACAGCAACATTTGCCCATGCACAAGAAGGATTTTCGGATGTATGGAAATCCATACACAGTACTTAGCCATATACAGTACTATAAAGGAATTAACATCTAAACTATAGCAATATTTATTTAAACAAATATTTTAATAGTAACATTAAGGCACTCAGGGGGTTGGGTTCCCTTTGTTAATCTAACCATTGGGGCATAAGGCGTGAGGCGAATGTCATCCCTGCACCCTGCACCTCAGATTAGAGGAACTGATGTATCCCCCAAACGGTCATCATGACTTAATGCTTACCGCTGGTGCTAAATAAAAATGTGAGTTTCCCAATACTTAAATAAACTTATCAATGTTTCACTTCTTGATATCTCATCTGATTACTGTAAAGGACTTCACTTTTTTATGTTTTTTTTGTACAGCAGTCAGTCAGCTTAAATAAAATCTGCATTGCTTAGCAATGCCAGACTCTATCTATCACAGAAATCAGGTCTGATGTGTACCTGCTCCATGTCATGTACGGGAGCTGAGGGAAAAGAGGTTTACATAGCCAGTGGTGAATCTCCTTTATACGTACTTTAATCTGAAGGCAGGTTACCTTAATTGGCAGGCCTAGGGAGAGCTCATCACTGATGATGAGAACACTGCTCACTCCTTAGTCCAAAATCCTTTTGATGTTCCGCACACCTCCACTGGGTTTCATAGTCTTAACAGGCCTAAAAGCTATCCATCACTTCAATTCCATCTGGACAGAGATCTAAGATAATTGGATCTCCTTTTTTCTTAACCTGTCTGTGCTCTGCTGTCTCTTTCATCTTGACATTCAGATCATCTCTTTTCTTCTGTTATCCAAAGGGGCAATAGGCAAAGGTTACGAAGAGTGAGAAGAGCGAGGGAACTGATGGGGAGGGGGAAGACAGAGAAAAAGGAAGAAGGAGAATGAGAAGGGAGTGGAGGGATAACAAAGAATATGACGATTAGGGATAGCTAGTAAGGGAAGAGTGTAAGAGAACAACTCCCCATATTGTTTTCTTCAGTTTCGCTTTTTAGCACCACTACTCATCACGCACTCTTCCTGATCATGGCCTTCTTGTCCTGTCAGTGGCCCCTCAGTCCTGTAAGCCTCCCCACCCATTGTCCCCTCTGGTGGGGATCTGCACGAATCAGAGCTCAAGGGTATTGGCTACCATCATATGGCTCGATCAGTGTGCATATGCTTTGTCAATATTTCTCACCAGAAGCCACTCCTCCCCACCCCATGGCATGAGTCGGGACTACATCGGCATTCGACATCACAACATTCCTGCAGCGAGAGACGCACTCCCTGTGTGGCTGCAGGTGGTCACTGTGGTGCCAAGACTCAATACCAAACCCACTGCATGAGATGCACTGCTGTGGCTGGTCCCTCAATGCAACAACCCGACTTACTGCCCAAACTCAGGTTGCCTGACCAGCAATCAGGGCCCTCCTATTTTACCTGATACTTATTACTGGTATGAAACAAAGATTATGGCAATCACATGATAGTGCAAAATGTTACTGTTGAAATGGAACAGTACAACATTTTGCTATAGGCAAAATATGAAAGAAAGAGCATTTGTAACACTTACAGTTACAAGCTTGATATGATCATCATTTAAAGTGAAGAAAATGCTGTTTTGTTTAAACTTTGAAAACACCCAAACATTTTATGTAGTGCACTTTATTTAGAGGTAGATACAAGAGCACTACAAAGCAGTTACTATAACATAAATTAATGGCAAAATAGTTTTACTGTAATTAGTCTTTTTTAATATCTTGGGTGTTAATATATAAAAAACACACCCATGCCCTTCCAGGGTCACCTGTACTTCAGTGCTTTAGTGTTGAGGTTCTTTGCCTTTTAATTTCCAGATGATTCATGAGATTGTCATAGTCAATGAGTGGAAAGCACAGTTCCATTTTTTCTCCACAGAAATTACACACGGCAGTATGAACATAGTTTCACATTTTTATGTTGGCGCACTTGCGCAGCCAACATCGTGGGACAGTGCAGCTTTGGAGGCGGGGTCGCTGTTGGGCGAATACAAGGCACGCACCAGTAGGTGCGTCCCGCATTCCCCAATCAGCTTTCATGCCGGCGCCACACCATGCATACATAATGTGGCGAACACATCTAAGAAAAGGTCCGCTGCAATCCGAGCAAAGCTTGTCATATGCCGCGGTCCTTTTCTTGCCATGCTCACCGCCATTATGTGCATGGTCGGTGAGCGGACGGCAGCCTAACTACTGCCGACTTCGGGGGTGCCCAATTCCCTTGTCGGTTAACCCCCCCCCTGCTTTCTTTGGGTGCCGACGGGAGCCTCACTCGTTGGCATAACCCCCCCAATTGTTGAATGCTGAGAGGAGTACCCAATCCCCCTTGGCTTGCGTCCCCCCACTTTCTTTGTGTGCTGACAGGGGTGCCCAATCCCCATCGGCATTACTTCCTCCTCCCCACCATGTTGTGTGCCGATGAGGTTGCCCAATCCCCCATCGGCTACAGACACCCCTCCCCTCAGATAGGCAGCATGCTGGGAGCCCACCCCAGCGTGCCAAATCCCCTGCAAAAAAAAAAACTGTTCCGCAATGTGTTTTTTTTTCATTTTTTTCCCTGTAAAATGAAAACAGTCCCTCGTAGTCTCGATGCCCCTCTCCCCCACCCACACCCACTGCACACCCTGCCTCCCCTCACCCCATACTTACCTGCGGAGTCTGGCGCAACGATCTTCTGTGGACCAGGAACACGTCTGCACTCTTCAAAGCCGACCGCGAACTGAAGAAATGCTGGTAAGCTGTATAATGGAATGAATAGGGTTTTTTCAACTTTAATGCATATCTCAGGCATTTTTGTGAATTTTGACCCCAAATTTTCAACATAGGTTTTTTGGGACCCCTTCTCATGAATTCTTGCATGGTCATGGCGTTATTCAGTCCCAAAAGGTGATTTCGCAGTCACTGCTTGGAATCACCTTTTGGGACTGAGTAATGAAATGACAGTGCCACTGTTCATGAGAGGGTCTCTCAAAAAGCCTATGTTGCAAGTTTAGTGGGAAAAATCAAAAAAATGACTATTTTACGAGCGTGTGTAGCAACTGTGCAATGCACGCTCGTAAGTTAGCGCATTCACACTATTTTCATGCCAGATTCTCAACATTGGCATTTTACCATACCTTCTTGTGAACCGTATAGCTGCCATTTTTCACATCTTGCCTGAAATGTGTTTTCGCACTTCTGACGCAGAATAGCACGGTCGCTGTGTGAAATCATTGTTCAGGGCACATTATGAAAATGACAGTGATACCATTCATGAGCAGAGGTCCTAAAATGCCTGTGTTGAAAATTTGGTGACAATACTCCATAAAATGACTGTTTTACAAGCGTGCGTAGCAACTGCGTAACACACGCTCGAACGTTAGCGCATTTGCAATATTTTCACACCACATTCTCAACATTGGCATTTTACCACACCTTCTTGTGAACTGTATAGCTGTCATTTTTCACATCCTTGCTGAAATGTGTTTTGTCCTTCCGGTGCAGAATAGCATGGTTGCTGTGCGAAATCACTGTTAGGGACACATTACGAAAATGGCAGTGACACTGTTCATGAGCAGAGGTCTTAAAATGCCTGTGTTGAAAATTTGTTGACAATACTCCATAAAATGACTGTGTTACAAGCGTGCATTGAGCAGTTTGCACGCACGCTCGTAAGTTCTCAAACTTATATTTTCACTCCAAATTTTCAACAGTGCCATTGTTCTACACCTCCTAATGAACAGTGCATCTGTCATTTTTCACATCCTGACCAAAATCTGTTGCCGCAGTTCCGGCACACAATAGCGCGGTCGCTGTGGAAAGCCCGTGTTCGAGACACATTATGAAAATGGCAGTGACACTGTTCATTAGCAGATGTCCTAAAATGCCTATGTTGAAAATTTAGGGATGAAAGTCAATAAAATGAGTGCTTTATGAGTAACAGTGCAGCTGTCATTTTTCACATCCTGACCAAAATCTGTTTTCGCAGTTCTGGCACACAATAGCGCGGTTGCTGTGGAAAGCCTGTGTTCGAGACACATTATGAAAATAGCAGTGACACTGTTCATTAGCAGATGTTCTAAAATGCCTATGTTGAAAATTTAGGGACGAAAGCCAATAAAACGAGTGTTTTATGAGCGCGCGTTGCGCAGTTTGCACGCATGCTCATGACTTTGTGAATTTGTAATACTTTCACTCCAGCTGTTCATCATTGCCATTTTTCCATACCTCCTTATGAACAGTACAGCTGGCTGAAATGTGTTTTCGCACGTCCGGTGCAGAATTGCACGGTCACTGTGCGAAATCACTTTTCGGGACACTTTCAGGAAATGACGGTGACACTATTCATCAGCAGAGGTTCTAAAATGCCTTTGGTGAAAATTTGGTGGTGAAAGTCTGGACAATGACTGTGTTGCAAGCGTGCATTGCGCAGTTTCCACGCACCCTTGTAACTTTGTCAATCTGTAATATTTTCATGCCACATTTTTACCACTGGCATTTGTGCACACCTCATTATCAACAGTCTAGCTGCCATTTTCCACAGCCTGCCCAAAATGCGTTTCCATAGCTCTGCCGCACAGTGGCATACTCGCTGTGCAAAATCACCTTTTTGGACACATTAACAAATTCACAGTGCTATGCCTCCCCATCTCTGCCACTGCCAATGCCAGCGTGACAACATTCAGCATTGACAAATGCTTGTTTCATTTGTTACATGTTTGGAACAGCGAACATTGTTCGAACTGTGCTAAGTAGTAAAATGTTTCAGCAGGTACAGTTTAAAAACACACAAGGGTAAAAATTAGGTGAAAGACTGATAGGTATCAATTGAGGACAAGATGGATTACATGCCAAAAGAACACAGTAAAGTGTGGGTAATTCATGTATCACTAATTAGAATTGCAGTTTATAATTAAAATGATACATTGTGGTTTATATTTATACACTGTTGTCTATAATTACAACTATACACCATAACTCATAATAAAGCAAAAATACGTGACAGGGTATGGTATGGTATGTCTTCTGACATCATCACGACTCAGGTGCATCATGTATCAGGAGGCTACAGGCCAAGTGTAGCATGCACCCAAGGTGTGATGACATCCCATGATACGACACACCCTGGAGTGTATTTTTGCTATTATACAATGAAAAAAAGAGGACATGAAACAGACATAGTTTCAGTTCCATAGAATTTGAGAAAAAAATAGTCCCAAGTTTAAAAAAGTTAACAGGTTAAAAAAAAGAAGTTAACAATTAAACAAGTAAATTTATTGTAGGAATGCCTTATGCTATGACTCTCCACCGTCTAAGGTAAGCTCCTCTGAAGAGAATGTCAGTGTAGAGATTTACTGTTTATACTATGAGGTCTGTGACTGGAACTTCTTTTACTGTTATTGGGCCCTATGCACTAATGGGGCGGAGTGGCTAAGCGCGCATATCTGGGGCATGCAACCACGCCACATCCTATGTAGCCCCCACATGGGATGTTTGAAGGAGGGCATGCAGCACATATGCACCTGATCCCCTGGTCGTGCGAGAAGCAATGTGCCAGGGTGGGCGAAGGCAGGTGGTCGGCCTGCATTACACCGCACACTAGGTGCATAGTGCTGGCCACTGGGGTGTGTAGGGGTGCAGGGTATGCCAGGGAGGACCCTGCTGTAAACCCTCTATGTGCCCCACACACACCCTGCAGGACAGGGCAAACAGCCCACTGACTGTCCAAGGCATCAGGAATTGGCTTCCCAATGCCACCCACCAACCCCAGCACACAGCAGTGAGTGTGGCAGCCCCCCAAACACCCACAACACCCGTACCCCTCACAGGGGCACCAGCACAAGGCTGCCGCCCCCCCATCCCCAGTGACACAGCATGTCAACCTCCCTCCCCACTGCCGGTGGTATTGTCCCCCCCATCAGCAGGCATGCCCCTCATCCCACTGCACTGCATCGGTGCCATGAGAGAGGGCTGGCGGCATTGCCCTCCTACCACCCACCACAGCCACTGGCCCTCGGACATTCATGGGGCATGCTGCCAATGTGTGTACTGCCACGTAAGGGATCCACTGTTGGACCCATGCCAGTCATCCAATTGGATGCCCGGCTGGGTCCACAACTCCACCCGCACCCTTCCTGCATGGATCTGCACACTGGGGGAGCGGGGCCAAGGACAGGAGGCCAGCGGTGGTGAATGCCACTGGTATGGACCTGTCCACAGGTGCGGAGCTGCATGCATGGGTTACGCACCTTTGGCATGTAACTTGTGCTCATATGTGCATAGGGCCCATTATATGTGAGGTTTACTCCTTAAGACTATTGTCCAATTAAAATGATGCACTGTGGTTTATATCTTTCAATGAGACATTGTGGTTTATATTTTGGTGATGACATTCGATATGCCAGGGTATATGAAGCAGTAACTGGCTAATATGGGTGATAGAACACCTGAGGCTGAAGGCGGAGGCATTTAATCACTTACAGATAAGCAGGGTACTATGAGTGTACTCCAACACATGTAATGTTATTATATGGCCAGGAAAAGCCTTTAAAAAAACAATAAAATAAATAAAAATCAACAACAAAATAAATAAATAAATTAGAAAATAACTAAACAAAAGGAACTCTAAGAGGACACTAAATCTTTAAAAGTAACTCGCTATTAAACTGAATGATGGAGATTTGATTAACAGAACATGCTTGTGTCTTTGAAGTGAATAACTGCATGTGGTAGTGGCTAAATCAAGTAACTAATCATGTGCACGTCTTCAGTAAATAACTATCAGGGACAGTGGCTAAACTAAATAATTGAGGGCTTTTAGAAAATATAAGATGTCACAAAGGATGGAAAATGGGGAGGCTTATAGGGAGAAACAGAGAATAGCAGGGCAGACAATAAGAAGGGCAAAAGCTGATACGGAGGAGAAGATAGCTAGGCAGGCCAAAAGGAGAGAGAAAACTTTTTTTAGGTATGTGGGAGAAAGAAGAAAGGCAAGGCAGGGATGAATATGATTAAGAGGAGAGGGAGGAATAAAACTGGAAGGGGACTTGGAGAAAGCTGAGGTGCTGAATAAATACTTCTGCTCGGTCTTCACGCTGGAGGGGGTGGATAGGGGACCAGAACTGAAGGGGAGGGGTAGGGAGAACAAAATGGTGGCTTCTAGCCTATTCAGCATTGATAGGGATAGGGTTGAATTAGGTAAATTAAAGGCTGACAAAGCAATGGGGCCCGATGACTTGCACCCGAGGGTAATCTTGGAACTGAGGGAGGAGCTGACCGCCCCACTGACGAGACTGTTTAACTTGTCCCTGGATACAGGGTTGGTGCCTAAGGACTGGAGGAGGGTGGATGTGGTGCCACTGTACAAGGGGGGTAGTAAGGAGTTGGCAGAGAATTATCACCCAATCAGCCTAACTTCAGTGGTGGGTAAGGTGATGGAGGCACTAATTAAGGAAAAGGTGGTGGACTACCTGGAAAATAATGGTCTGCAGGATGATATGCAGCATGATTTCACTAGGGGGAGGTCTTGTCGGACAAACTTGATATAGTTTTTCAATTGGGTGATGCAGGCGGTCGACCAAGGTGAGCCTGTGGACGTAGCCTATCTGGATTTTGGTACAGCCTTTGACACCGTCACTTACAGAAGGCTAGTAAATAAGCTGGGTAGCTTAAGGGTATGAAAGAAAATTACTAGGTGGGTGGAAAACTGGTTGGCAGACAGGAGTCCAAAAGTGGTAGTAAATGGGTTGCACTCCAGGGTGGGGGTGACAAGTGGGATGCCCCAGGGGTCAGTACTGGGACCCCTTCTTTTCAATATCTACATCAGTGATACAGCAGAAGTGCTGGAGAGTAGAGTGTGTCTATTTGGAGATGATATGAAGGTCTGCAATAGGGTGGACACCCCTGGGGGTAGAGGCCATGAGGCAGGACCTGAAGATTCTGGAGGGGTGATCAGAAACTTGGCACCTGAAAGTCAATGCAAAGAAGTGTGCGGTGATGCATGTGGGGCGTAACAACCCACAAGCAACTTACACTGTTGGGGGGAAGAAAGCAAAGAACCCGAGCAGGAGAGGGATCTGGGGATTATAATATCAAGCCACCTTAAGGTAGGTAGCCAATGTTGCAAAGCTGTGGGGAAGGCAAATGGAATGTTGGCATGCATTGGGAGCAGATGAAGGGAGATTCTGATGCCTCTTTATAAAGTCATGGTGTGGCCGCACCTGGAGTATGGGGTCCAGTTCTGGAGACCGCATCTATGAAAGGACATAGATGGGGTCGAGAGAGTTCAGAGAAGGGCTACCAAGATGGTGCAAGGTATGCAGGGGAAGCCGTACAAGCAGAGATATAGGGAGTTGGAGCTGTACCCACTAAAGACCAGAAGGGAGAGGGGGGACATGATTGAAACTTTTAAGTATGTTAAGGGTATCAATAATGTGAAAGAGGGGAACTTGTTTAAAAGGAAGGAGGTTGTCAAAACTAGAGGGCATAGCCTAAGATTGGAGGGTGGAGGATTTAGAGACAATGTGAGGGGAAGATTTTTCATGGAGAGGGTGGTGGAGGCCTGGAACAGACTGCCAGAGGAGGTGGTGGGGGCTGAAATGGTAGAGGGATTCAAGAGGGCATGGGACAGACATATGGGGTTGGTAAGCAGGGGAAAGGGGAAGGGTCCATGGAATTGGTGATGAGTAGGGGGAGGAAGGGGCAGACTTGATGGGCTGTTCAGGTCCTTTTCTGCTGACAAACTTCTATGAATCTGTGATCAGGGGTGTGAAGGTTGTGGGGTATTAAATTATTTTTTTTTCTTGATTCTGATTGGCTCAGAATAAATGCCCTTTCATATAAAGTTATACACTATGGTTTGTAATTAAATCAGCAGTGCAACGAAAATGGGCTAAAGTTTGATCCCATCCTTTTTCCATCCTAATCCATGCCAGATGTCTTACAGTTTATTTTGGTAGTAACATTTTCGGTTTCCATCATCATTTCAGAATTTTATGAAAGTTTTAAAATAATTTTTTCTTGAGAAAAAAAGATGGCCATTTCATTTTTGCATAGAAAAAATACTGAGGACGTGAGGAGGGTATGAAACCAGACAAAAATGCGAATGTACAGTACACAGCATAGTAAGCATCCAGAAAAACAGCTGCTGTAAAAGTATGCATTGTCATTTGTAACAAACATTATAGAATGTGATTTTAAGTCACTTTCCATTTTTATATGTTAATTTCAGAAATAAATACTCTGCTTGGATCATAAGGCCCTATTTTAATTCTCATTTCTTTTTTAAACTTAAACCTTTAATGGAATTTAACAAATTTACTTACAGAAAGCATATTCTTTCTTCAACTCATTAACAGTAATAGAAACATAATCAAAACTTCATAAAAGAAATTATGATAAAAGAGAAGTTACAGAAGCTGTATTACTAGGCTCCATTCAGTGTCCACATATTTTTTTTGGGGGGTGGGGCTTAACTTTGCAGAAAAGTCCTGCTAAATAATTATCTCAGTCATCTCTGCTGGTTGTTAGATACAAAATACACAACATAACACCTCAGCAGTCCACCAAATACAATTACAATACACCTTATAATTTTTACAGTATGTATTACATCATAGGTTTCTAAACCTTAAGTAATTCTAATATTTTGCTTTTAGTACAATGTTTACAACTTTGGAATTGCCAGAGAACTCTTGGTCTGCTGACCAAAATGGAGCCCCAAGTTATGTACCAATATGTGTCAAAGGGTAATTTTATTCTCATCTCCTTGCATATACAATTGTCTTCCAAGTTATTTACGTTTTGCTACTCCACATTTAAAATTTAAAAACATCAGCTTAAAAATATTTTATAGATTGTTCTATTTGTAAGTGTTGAATGTGAAGTATGCAGTCATCAATTGCATAATGTTATATATACAGTCACACTTGCATGTTAACGACACTGCATATTGACAACATTATATGTACTAAAGAGCTAGTGTACTGAATGAAATTAATATTACATTCCAAAAGCAGTGAACTATTACAGTACTTCTTATATCTGAAGTATTTTTTTTCCTTTTCCTTATGGTAATTGCCAGATTTACTTTTTTTTACCTCAGTACCAGGTGTGATCTGTGGAACAGCACCCTTCCTGGAGGCTGACAAAGCTTGTTCTATTCCTCCTTGTACATCATTCGACCTCTGACCTCACTGACTGTGACATCACAACTATTCAGGAAGAGTTAGTCCCTGCTGCTAGATCAGCCACTCTTGATGTCACACTGAGTAATGTCACAGTGCTGATTAGGTATAAAGAGGAACAGAACCGGATACCTCAGTGCCCAGGTAAAGTACAGCTCTTCACATCACACCTAATGCTATCAGATATAGGAAACCTTCTAATGAGCCAATGGAAAAAGGAAAATACTTCAGAAATAAAAAGTAACAACTAGATACTTTTAAAATTTAATAACATTTTCTACTTGTTATTTTTGGTGCTGCTAACTTTTTGTGTAACATGCAGCCTGCATATCAAGGACATATTTATGGTGTAGTGGTTAAGGGCACAGAGCTGCAAACCTGGAGACCTGGATCACACAGCCCCCACTTGTATGCTGTGTGACCCTGAGCAAGTCACTTAACTTCCTTGTGCTCCCAGGTCACACCTGGAAACAAGCTCTGGCTTAGTATGCCTTTCCTGGTTAAACAATTTCCCCTTATATTTATAGTAAATACACATTCCTTGGTCCCAGAGAGGTCCTTATTAAACAGGTTCTACTGTAGTTGTGTATGATCTGCCTTCAAGCCCATGCTGTGTCTAAAGAAGAGCCTTGGCTCAGTACACTGATCAGGTTAATAAATAAATAACTCCCTCATCTAGATGGAATAGGCCAGCAAGATATACAACAAGACGTTTTCCTCAGTTTTTCAAATTAGCGACATGTTAATGAAACTGTAAGTCAAGGAATAATTGTTATCTGGCAACAAGTAATGGTTAATCTAGCAATATCCTTCAAATGTTCAGTTACATGTCTGGCTGAAAAAGTGGCTAAAGCAAGAGAACTAAGTTGGCCTTCTGAAGTTAAAACTGAAGATCTTCATGAGCAAAAGGGGAAGGCAGAACAAGGGGAAACAGTAGAAATATATACATTACACAGAGGGTGCTTAGTGTAAGAGATACTACATGGCAGGGTGTGAGGTTATATGTGAATAACGCACACCTCAGGTGGCTGCATTATTTCACTTTTGAATAAACACCCTGGAGTGTGTTATCCCACATAAAATGGGCTTTTATTTGTTAAAAAAATATAGCTCAGGTGAGGTGTGCACTCATCAAACAGTAATCAATGGTCAAGGTTTGGCCAATGAGATTACAAGTTTGCTGTGTCCCATATTATAAATGTGGAATAGCCTGGGTTATAGATACTAGCTAGCACTATTCAGACTTTCAAAGAAGGACTAAACAGATTCCTGAGGGAGAATGGCATTGAGGGTTATAAAACATGTGTAGGGGTAGCACAAGACTAGACAGATTCCTGAGGAATAATGTCCCTGAGAGTTATAAAGCATGAGTAGGGATAACACAAGACTGGGTAAATTCCTGAAGGAGAATGGCATTGAGGGTTACACATCGTGAGTAGGGGTAACACAGGACTAGACAGATTCCTGAGGGAGAATAGCACTGAGGGTTACACATAATGAGTAGGGTAACACAGGACCAGACAGATTCCTGAGGGAAAGTGTCATTGAGGGTTACAGAGCATTAAGTAGGGATAACGCAGGACTAAACAAATTCCTGAGGAAGAATGGCACTGAGGGTTATACAGATCGAGTAGGGGGCAGAATTCTGGCTTATAAGCTTGGATGTGTGTTCACTCTGCTCAAAATGGATCTAGTCACTGTCATGCAGCAGAAAGTTCAGGTATGATGGACCCTAAGTCCCCTCTGTCATCACAATACTATGTTGCTATATTATTGGTCAGGGATTCATTTAAGGTGCACCCAATATTACCCACAAAATCATTTCATCTCTACAGTTTTAGCTCCTTCCAAGTTCTTATGAGAAGATAAAAAAACTTAGAGTCTAAGCAGTGGTGTTCTCCTCAAAACTTAAATTAAAAAAAGCAGAAATCTTCCTCAGTTTAGACGTAAAACAGCTTTGTGGTAGAATGGTTGCACAAACCATTTTTTTCACAAATTGAAAGAAATCTTGTTAATAAACATTTAAAAGGGATTTAGCAGATGATTTACATAATTGAAAACAAAGGCTTAAAACAATGATCAAACACGCATGAATAAAAGCTGTTTTCTGAAGGTCCTTTCTGACTCAGTCCAAGCACCTTCGCCAGCCAGGGCTTTGTGCTGCTGAAAACTGATACAGCAGATGTCATTTTTATGTTGCTTGCACGCATGTGCAAGAAACATAGTGCCATCATCGGAGATTTCGGAGGTGTGTCACCTCCTCCTCCAATTCAGTCAGTGAGCTGGCAGGCGCGGCCCCTGTAAGCCAATGCATTTTGGAGCTGTCTATGACACGCTCCAAAATGCAGTGGCTCTGATTGAAAGAGGAGCTACGCTTCAGTGAGCAGCGATAAGCGTGGCTCTCCCCACACACAGGCGTCGCGCATGTACTGTGTGTGGCCGGCGGGTGCTCAATCCCGTCGGCTGAGCTGTCGTCCCAGTAGTTGGTGCCGCGCTGGGAGCCCACCCCAGCGTGGCAATCAGTCCTTGGCCGACGGGGTGCCCAATCCCCGTCGGCTGAACGGTCCCTCCGTCCTTGTGCCATGCTGGGAGCCCACCCCAGCGTGGCAAACGTCCCATGACGTCTTTTTTTTAAACCTATAAAACAAAAACGGTCCTGCGGCGCGTCTCCCAACCCTCCTCCCACAACCCGCACCCACCCACTGTGAACCCAGCCTCCCCACACCCCCCTCACCCCATACTTACCTCCGGACTCCGGCGCAACGATCTTCGGTGGACCGGGAACACGTCTGCACTCTTCAAAGCCGACCGCGAACTGATGAAATGCCGGTAAGCTGTATAATGGGCTAGATAGGGGGGGTTCAACTTTATTGCATATCTCAGGCATTTTTGGGAATTTTTGCACCAAATTTTCAACATGGGGTTTTTAGGACCCCTTCTCATGAATGATGTCACTGTCATGGCATTATTCGGGCCCGAAGGGTGATTTCGTGCAGTGACTGTGAAATCACCCTTCAGGCCCGAATACCACCATGACAGTGACAACATTCATGAGAAGGGGTCCCAAAAACTCCATGTTGAAAATTTGGTCCAAAAATTCCAAAAAATGACTGTTTTACCAGCTTGCATTGCACAGTTCCTACGCAGGCTCGTAAGTTCGCGAAATTTTAATATTTTCACTCCAGATTTTCAACATTGCCATTTTACCACACCTTCCTACGAGTAGTACAGCTGTCATTTTTCACATCTCACCCAAAATGTGTTTCCACCCTTGTAGCGCAGAATGGCGCAGTCGGTGTGCGAAATCAATGTACGGGACAAATTAAGAAAATCAGAGTGACACCGTTCATGAGTAGAGGTCTTAAAATGGCGATGTTGAAAATTTGGTGAAAAAATTCCTAAAAATGACTGTTTTACGAGCGTGCATTGCGCAGTTCCTACGCAGGCTCGTAAGTTCACATATTTTCAATATTTTCACTCCAGATTTTCAACATTGCCATTTTACCACACCTCCTCATGAGCAGTACAGCTGTCATTTTTCATATCCTGCCCAAAACATGTTTCCACCCATGTAGCGCACAATGGCGCAGTTGGTGTGCGAACTCAGTGTATGGGACACATTAAGAAAATCACAGTGTCACTGTTCATGAGCAGAGATCTTAATATGGCAATGTTGAAAATGATGAAAAATTCCTAAAATGACTGTTTTACGAGTGTGCGTTGCACAGTTCCCACGCACGCTCGTAGGTTTGTGAATTTTCAATATTTCCACTCCATATTTTCAACATTGCCATTTTACCACACCTCATCATGAGCAGTACAGCTGTCATTTTTCACATCCTGCCCAAAATGTGTTTCCGCCCATGTAGCGCACAATGGCGCAGTCGGTGTGCAAACTCAATGTATGGGACACAGTAACAAAATCACAGTGACACTGTTCATGAGCAGAGGTCTTAAAATGGCTATGTTGAAAATTTCGTGAAAAATTTCCTAACAATGACTGTTTTATCAGCGTGCGTTGCGCAGTTCCTACGCATGCTCGTAGGTTGGCAAATTTTCAATATTTGCCCTCCAATGACTTCCAAATACCTAAACAGCACATAGAAGCAAGCAACATTCAGCATTGACAAATGCTTGTTATGTCTGTCATTAGTTTTGTTTTTGATCTGCAGATCAGATGAGCTGTGGTAGCATTTTGCAGCACTTCACCTTTAACAGCCAATCCATCCTTCATTTGTATGGTGCCTGTAACATACTGCATCCCATTAAGCAATGTTCTCATTGAACTTTTCATATGCTTTTCCAGGAGGTTACAAAAGCTGGAGTCTCTCTGGGGCCTGCTTCTCAACCTTGTCACCCCTAAATATGCGACACTGGCTGTGTCGGCTCTACATATTAGTCACTGAGCCATTTCGCTTCTTGCCATTCGTTTTCATTAAAAAAGAATAGTCCCTTTTGGCTTGTGCCTTTTATGCCATGTTAGCAAATGACCATTTAAACAAATGATTCAAGAGCTAAAACAAAACAGGTGATGACTAAAAAACAAATGGGTTTAGCTAAACAACTAATTTTTGGGGGGCATCTAAAGCCAACAGAGGACACTGGACCTCAAAATGTGGGAAAGTGGGGCAAAGCATCATGATTTAGAGATGGAAGCTCAGAACACTGAGGAAATGTGTGCTCTCTTGTTCTAGAGGAACAGGATTTGTTCCAGGAATGAGGTGGTGAGGGTGGATACAGTGCACCATACCCATAGCAGTGCTTGGTTAACATGCACTAAGTGAATGACCATGTCAACTAAAATAATGACCACTCAGCTGAAACAAATTAAAGTGGCAGTATTTGTTAGTCGGCAAAAAAATGTCATCATATACTTTTTTAGCATTAGTATGTCTCTCACATAATTAGATGCATCATCAGTATATTTTTATTTATCTCAGATATTTTTAAAACTGCTCCTGTTGCTAATTTTGTAATTAAAGACTGTAGTCATGAAAGATGGCTGCCACTAGCAGTTTTGAAAAATCCCTTCCCTCAAAGGTTTCTTTTTGACTTTACATTCTGTATTCGTACTGTGGATTTATTTGAAGGAAGCTAAGACGCATTTCCGATGGTAAACTGCAGAGCACCAAACCAAAATGTGTAATTTATTTACAGTGGGTGTAGCCAGAGAGAAGTTACTTTTAAAAACTGCAAAACCCCACAGCACAATTCAAAAGTGAAATACAATGAAATGGATATATTGATGTTTTGCCAGAAATACTTTATTAATAAAAAAAATCATGATTTTTTCCCACTAGCAAATACTACTGATTCCCATGTGTCAGTGGTTACAGTAGAACTGCTTAGGTGAGAGAAATCTCTCTCCTAGATTTGTAGGCAAGGGGACTATCATCTCCAGGGGGTAACACTCTCTGGCAGTATTCAATGGAGTTAGAAGGGTTATTTTTTTTGTAATTCAAATTTTATTGATTTTTACAAATTCACAAATAATTCATAAATCCAGACAATAAGGTAAAAAGTGAAACAGAACATTTCATACAACAAAGATTATATACATCTCAAGAAAATCTAAACACGGTAAGATCAAGACTCTATAACTTAACATGAAAACATGAAGAGAAAGTTGCAGGAGAGGATGGTGTTAAGTAAAAATTAATTGGTTGGTTTGAATTAATTTTATAAATAAAATTTTTTTGTCAATCTGAAATCTTACAGGGTTTCATATCTTATAGATTTATTCACTCTAGCTTGTGTTTTATGAAGAAATTTTTTGTAGGATGTCCTAGTGGCTAAGTCTTTGACCCATTCTGCAGTAGGGGGAGAAGTTACGTACAAACATACGAAACTACCAGTAGTTAAAGGCCATATGGTCTATCAAGCCTGCTCAAGAGTGCAGCTAGCCATCCTCTTTGATTGTTTCCAGTGCTTTAACGGTACATTTATAGCCACGACACATGCCATGTGGAGCCAACTCATTTGGTTAGTAGAAAGACGGGAAAGTCAAGAATGTAGGCCCAACATTATAAAACTGGCACTTCTTTTGAAACAGTTATTTAAAGAGTAGCTTCATACCCCCACCAAGCATATAAGAAAGCTTACTTGGCCCCAAGTTGTACACTATGAAAATTTCCATTTATTTTGCTTTGTTTAAAAAATTCAGAAGATTGTATTTGGCTACGTGGAGCCAAAAGTCAAAACAGTGCCACTTCTGTATTACTGCGACACGCCCCCCCCCACAAAAAAAAAACATATAACACCAAGTTTTTTGTGCCACTGAGCCAAATACAATCTTCTGGATTTTTTAAACAAGGCAGAATTAAATGGAAATTTTCATAGCAGACAACTTGGGGCCAAGTAAGCTTTCTTATATGTTTGGGGGAAGGGGACAAGAAGTCAGAAGGTATGAACCGGCTCTTTAACATCTGTTAGCATGCTAGTCAGACTTCTTCCAAACAGTTTGTATGTCTTAACAAGACTATATTAAATTAGATATAGTATCCCTTTCAATTTTACATCTCCAACATAAATTGTTTTGTGACAAGACAAGACTGAAGAGCCTGTCTAGGGTATAGTGTCACCTCTGAACAATGTTATATTGAAGTAATCTACTTTTGGTTTCTTTGCAGGAATAGAGTGTTAAATTCCAGCTGCCATCCCATTCTTTTTCATATATACCCATTGTTTTGCTAATTTTCCCATTTTTCATTAGTTATTGCATGATACACCCCCCCCCAATAATTTATAAATTGTCTTACTCTGGTAAGTACTTATGAAGCCCTTACCCAATGTGTCCTCATCAGAAGGTGAGAGACTTTGTCCTAGGATATTTCTGAGTATGTCTCTCAACTGTAGGTAGTTATAAAATTCTGACCTTTGGAGAGAATAGCACATTGCTAAATCAGCGAATGATGCCACAGTATTTAGCATGGGATCCAACAAATCCCCTGGTGAATAAATTCCTTTTTGTCTCCAAATATCCTAACTTAAACTTTTGCCATCCATTTGAATAAATGTATTGTCTCACAGAGGGCAAAAGGGAAACCGACTAGGGTTCTGATCCATCATCTTAATAGCTTTTGATCATTTAAATATCATAATAGTGAACGTGGAATGGTGATCACTATTATGGTGAGAGTATATTGCTGAAAAGCAAATTGGCAACATACACTTACGGGCAAACTGATACGCAGCAATCTAAAGTATTTCTGTGGGGGGGCTGTGCCCCCATGCCCCCAGTGGGGGCTTTGCCCCTGCACCACCCTCACTAAGAATTCCTAACTCCAGGGGGGCGCATGTCGGAGAGGGGGCACAAATTCAGCAAAAAAAAAAAAAAATTTAATCCAGAGCCACTGGCAGTGGCAAAATTTACACCCTCCCATCTCCAACCCAAACCCAGTACCTGCTATGCCACAGCCAGCCTCCCTCACCACCACACCACATGGCTGGCTCGGTGGCAGCAGCCACAGTCCCTCCCAATAACCCTCTTCCCTTTCTCTCCCCTTCCCCTCACCGATCTCCTGTTCTGGTTGCCTTCCCCTACCACTGTGGTAGACCTAGTCACTACCATTGCAGGTAGCCCTTCCCAATAGCACCAAAAATGGAGTTGCCATTTTGACGGGCGCCCATATTCGGTCGCTATGATCACTGGATACCCTCTCTCAACCATATCCTCATTAGATTACCCAACATTAGAGAGGAGATTAAATATCTAGGCAGACCAGAAAACAATGTTACCTGGATTAGTACCCTTGAGTAGAGATTTTTCCAGAACTACCAAGCCAGGTAATTTAGTAGATCCTTTATAGTACAACCCTCTAATGATTTGGGAAATAGCAATGGCTAAATGCTGAGTGTGAAAGTCAGGGAGTGATAATACTCTTTAATTCTAGGTGTTTGTAGTCTAGCTAATGAAATACTACTGTAGCTAGTTTCCTATAACACAAGAACTCATTTATTTTTCTCATAAACTTGCTTGAAAATGAATTCAGAAATTTTGTATGAAATATGTTCTAAGAGGTAATACATTTTTCGCACAATCGTCATGTTTAGAGCCTGAATCTTACCCCATAAAGAAAGATATAAGAGTTTCCACCTCTGCAAATCAATTCTCATTCTATTGATTGTACCAACCACCAATAAAGTTTTTATATGGAATTTGATTTAGGTCTTTGACCAGTAAGATGTCTAACTATTTAAAGCATTCTTACTGTATTTTAATCTCTATATCCTCCAATGGTTTAGTGCCCAGGTCAGCTGACAATGATAGGGCTTACATTTTAGATCAGTTAACTTTGTATCCAAAAATTTAACTAAATCTATCACAGCATTGAACAAACCATTTACTAAAGAAGGGATCCTTAAAGTAATTTCATCTCTTTCAACTTTAATAAAGCACACAAGTCCATCCTGACTGCCAGGCTGCTAACAGTATTCTCCAAGGCCCACAAGGCTGGATTTCTTCCCTCTTCATTAAGGGAAGCTGTTGTTTCAGTGCTTCCCGGGGCAGAGAAGGACCCATCATAGTGTTTTAGTTATTGCCCAATATCATTAACTAATGTGGACTACAAGATTCTGGTAAAAATTGTTGCTAGCATGTTGGAAGGTATACTTACAAAGTCATACACCTGGATCAGATGGGCTTTAATAAAGGCAGGCACAGTCCAGATAATCTCAAAAAAGCACCACACATATAATCCATGCTGTTCAGCAACATAAAGCTAGAGGGATCCTGTTATCACTTGATGCCTATAAAGACTTTGATAGAACTGAGTGGAAATATCCAGACGTTATTCTGGATAAATTTAACTTAGGACAATACTTTAGCAGGTGGACACAGACATTATACTCTGGGGCATTGTCAAAAATAAAAATTAATGGAACTTTTTCTAATCCTTTACTATTGTGTAGCGGTACAAGCAAGGAAGCCCCTTCTCCCCATTGTTATTCATTTTGGCTTTGGAGTCCCTGTTAGTTAGGATGAGGGCCTCTCAGGACGTAGAGGGTATAAACCTAGGGTCCCATTTTAAACTTATAACTTACGCCGATGACATTTTACTCTACCTGGACAGACCCTCACACTCCCTCAGCTCCATACTCAATATTTTTGAGATACAGTATCATATACTCCAGGCTTGCCAGCTACCTTCATTCCTCAAATTTCCTCTCCCACTTCCAGTATGGTTTTAGGAAGCACCACTCCACCATCTCCTCACTGCTGTGTGTAGCTAACTCTATCATTACTGGGATGGCTCAGGGACACATCATTGATGTTATATTTATCAATATGGCCCAAGCCTTTGACTCAGTGTCCCACCCACTGCTCCTCCTGCACAAGCTGAGTTATGCTGGGCTTTCACCTCCTGCTGTTGACTGCTTCTGTTCATCCCTCATGGGCCATCAACAGTCAGTTCAGGTGGGAGGCACCCTGTCCCCTCCCCTTCTCTCCTCATTCTAGCAAGGGTCTCAAAGGGCTCAATCCTGGGTCCAATCCTGTTCTCAGTTTTCCTCAATGATCTGCCCTCTGCCTGTTTTTCCTCGCATTTCCACATGTATGCAGATGACACGGTCATTTACACTTCCAGTCCTTTGGCTTCAGCTTTGAAAGGTCTGCTCCAGCAGGAATTCCACAACATATTGCACTGATTCCATGGTAGTCAACTCAGGGTCAACACCAAGAAAACAGTATCCACAACATTAAGCACCAGCCAGAAACTGGTCAAGCTCTCACCCTCACCTGTCTTCTCCATGTTGGACTGCACCCCTCTGGAGGTAGTCCCTTCCATCAAGTACCTTGGTGTGTGGCTTGATAGGAAGCTTGACTTCTCTGCCCACATTGATGCCATCTGTGCCAAGCTTCACCGCAGACTCAGGGCCCTATATTCCAACAAGGACTACCTTCTCCCCAGGTACACTGGGAGCTGGTCACCAAAATGGTTCTCCCAATCCTCAACTATGTGGATGTGATCTATGGCACCATCCCTTCCTCTTCCCTAGCCAGACTGGAAACTCTCTGCAGTGCTTTCTGTCACATTGCTACCAACTCTCCCCTCCATACTCATCCAGACTGGATACTCTGGAATGCTTTCAGTCATTTTGCTACCAACGCCCCTCCCACGTACTCATCACTACTCCCTCTATACCTCCCTTTCCATCGTCCCACTCCCCTCATGTCACTAGTCCCATTGTGCCTTCTTCACTGCTAAATACTGGTATGGGTCCCTTTCCTTCTACCTCTCCTCACTCATCTCCCCCATCCCCTCCTCTTCCTCCTACTCTCTCTACTCCAGGGATCCTCATACCTTCTCCATTCCCCACCCTTGTTACTCTGATGGGCAATCTTCCTTCTCCTACTGCCTTCCCTCCCTCTGGAATCTGCTCCCCTGTTCCATAATCTCCCCTTCACTCCTAGCCATTAGTTACCAGCTAAGGCACCTCCCTGCCCCCATCCCTGTAAACCCCCTCTTGACTCTCCTTCCCCTCCCATCCTCCCCTCTTGCAAATGCCCTCCCCCTTTACTAGGTTTACTGTGGCTTTGCCAGCAGTATGATTCTGTACCCCAAAGCACTATCACCTTCTCCAACAGGCACAGTGCACTTTAGTTACTAGTTACACACTTGTCTATGTTTCATTGCTATAAGCCATGGTGTTGTTTACCTGCTTCATAGTGCTCCTGCACCTGCAATGTTGTCTATGTAACTGCTGACTGATGTTTTTGTTATTTTTGTCTGTACTCCCCTTCTCCCCTCCCCCAGGTTGCACCTGGAAACAAGCCTCAGCTCAGTGTGCCTTTCCCGATTACCAATTTTTTAAATAAATAAAAATAAATGTGTTCTGAGGGTGAGGAGGGAAGTGAGCAGTGCAAGACAATAATACAATCAGTTACAAAATGATATTTATTTATTTCAAAAGTTTCACCAGGAAAGACATACTGAGCTGAGTAGCAGCTTGTTTCCAGATGCATCCTGGGAGGAAGAGGCAAGGGAGGAGAAGAAGAAAAATATATAGAAAAAATGACAATAAACTAATCAGAGCATTGCAGGTCAGTACATACAGTAATAACTAGAAATTAGCACAATATTTACAAATTATGGTATTTACAATTGGCGAGGAGCCAGCTACATGGCCAAAATGAGCAGTAGTGGAAAAATAACAAGAGAGCAGTAATACAAGTTAATCTATACAATCAGTACAATAGTGAGTGTGGCATGAGGGCAAAAAAACATGACAGCAATGGGATAAACATACCGCTAATCTATACAGGTGCAGAGAAGAATTTTATATAAGTTAAGAAAATGTATATCGTATTCTGTTAAATGTACTGTGCAAGGTAAATAGCAGTGGACTATGGAGAGAGTGCATTACGTGGTTTTGGAGAAGGACTTTAGTGGGCTTCACCTGATTGCCAAAGAATAAAAAACAATGGGAAAGCCATCTGACCTCAAAAGATGTGCGTCAGAGAGAGAGAGAGTGTGTGTGAGTGAGAGAGAGAGACAGAGAAAGAGAGATACATGTAAATGGAACAGCGGTGAAAGTGTGGGAGGAGGAGAACAGTTAAGGGCAAAGTGATATTTTAAAACATGGTAGGTCAACTGGAGGAGGGCAGATGAAGTCCCAGGACACAAAAGTGGTAGCAGGGAGGAGGCTGGCAATTATAGGCCAGTCAGCCTGACATCGGTGATGGGAATGTTAATGGTACCACTGCTATAGAAAAGGATTATGAAATATCTTGAATCCAGTGGGTCACAAGATCTGAGGCAACATGGTTTCATAGGGGAAGGTCATGTCAAATTAATCTGATAGATTTCTTTGACTGTATCACAAAGGATTTAGATCAGGGTGGAGTGGTGGACGTGGCCTACCTAGATTTCAGTAAGGGTTTCAACACCGTTCCAAACAGGACACTAGTAAGCAAGCAAGGCTTAGTAGTGGGTCCAATTATGGTAAACTGGATAAGAAATTAGTTAGGGGATAGGTGGCAGAGGGTGATGGTAAATGGAGTTCACTCAGAGGAAGGGAGGGTAACCAACAGGGTCCTCAGGGATCAATGCTGGGACTGGTCCTCTTTCATTTCTTTAAAAGTGACATTGCAGAGTAGCTGGAAGGGAAGGTCTGCCTCTTTGCAGATGACAGCAAAATCTGCAGTAGGGTGGACACTCCAGAGGGATTTGAAAGGTTGAGCAGAGACCTGAGAAAACTGGAGGTGTGGTCAAAGGTATGGCAGCTGGGCTTCAAAGCAAAAAAGTGCAAAATAATGCACTTAGATCACAGAAACCCAGGGTTGGAGTATCAAATGGATGGAGTGGTATTGAAGACCACCAAGCAGGAAAGAGCCCTGGGGTGATTACATCGGATGACCTAAAGGTGGCCAGGCAGTGTGCCATGGCAGTAGGGAGGGCTAGTGGGATGCTGGGGTGAATAAGGAGAGGTGTCACCAGCAGAAAGAGGGAGGTGGTTTGCCTTTGTATAGATTGCTGGTAAGATCCCACCTAGAGTACTGTGTCCAGTTCTGGACAGCACATCTCTGAAAGGACATAGACGAGGGTAGTCCAGAGGAGGGCAACAAAAATGGTGCAGTGTCTGCTCAAAAGTCCTACTAAGAGAGACTAAAGGACCTTCACATGTGCACTCTGGAACAGAGGAGGGAGAGGGAGATATGATAAAGACCTTTAAATACCTCACAGAGTAAATAAGGTACTGGAGGAAAGTATTTTTCAGAAGAAAAGGTGCTCAAGAACCAGGGAACATGCTATGAGGTTGAAGGTGGGTAGATTCAGTAGAGAAGTGAGGAAGTACTTCTTCACAGAAAGAATGGTGGATTCCTGGAACAGCCTTCCAGTGGAGGTGGTGGGGGCAGAAACAGTGGTGGGGTTCAAGAATGCATGGGGTAAGCACAAAGAAATCACAGTGGAAAGGAAGGAGGGAAGGAGAAAGCATAGATTAGGTATGGTCTGTGGTAACAGTTTAGGTAGGGAGAAATGGGCAGACTGGGTGGGCCAAGCCATCCTTATCTGCTGTCAAATTTTATGTTTCTAAATTAGATGCACTGGTGTACTAAATGTGGATAAGAATACAGGAACTCACTGAGTCAGCAATTGATTAAAGGCACAGAAACAAAAATTGTTAGAGACAGTATGTTTTTTTTTTTTTCATTTCATTTCTCTGTCCTTCAAAGCAGGAGTGTTGCTCTAGACCCTCTGGTGAAAAGGGTGGGTTATCTCTGAGTGAGTTGCAAGCTTTGCCATTTTGATTCATGCTAACATTATCGTTTATTTGGAATGGAATTTGGAACCTAGCCCTAAGGATCCATGTACGGGACCAGGTCGACCATGGAATCCAAACTTTGTGTCATTGGCCGAGCAAGTTGTTGGAAGCAAATGGGATTTTTATTCTTAACATCTATTTATATGTATGTAAATACCATTTGCCTGCCAACTATGGCACACTCATGATCAGCCCTGTGTCATAAATAACCAACAATTTCAACAAGACATGTAATTCCATCTTGAGCTTTATGTGACACTACGAATTACTACAGAAATGAGGGAGTGGGTTTGATGCCATCAGGACCCCTTGATGGAGCTGAAGCCTTGTTGTACATGGTTCACAGTCTATCATTCATTTGTCAAAGTAGACCTACAGTAGTTATAATGGAATTACTCAACCAGTGGGAGAGCAGCTTTCACACATTCCATTCCATTACATTCGTGAGCCTTATACTGACACCACAAGGACCCTGTGCTGTTGCTCTCAGTGAGCTCCAACAAAACCAGTTTAAAGGAATACATATCTAAATCAGATGGAGTGATTTGTTAATGAGAATGCTTTTAAAGGAATGAGCCCTGGAAGTTGTTCCTGTAGATGGGAGTCTCACTCTTAGCTGTTGGTGCTTGTATCCACGCAGTGTAACAGAGAGTTAAATAAAAAACAGTTGTGCAGTGAGAAAAGTTTCTAATAAACCCGGCGTTTCTTATAATTCTGTTTTTTCTTTCCTCATGTGTGAACATCTTGCTGTGTCAGTCTCTCAAAGTCTGACAGGTATCTTTTTCTTCTGGTGCTGCCACATCAAGCGGAAGTGAAGAGCAGAAAGAGAACACATCTATAGGGTTTTGGTGTTGAGGAGGAGAGACACTTGACCCATGAGGTTCTGCATCAGCATTGACTCACTGCTAATGGGGACCCATTCTGAAGGTGATTCTCTCACATGGGCTGACACTCAAGTGCACATTCCCTAGATAGCTGGATGATTGTGGTGGTGGGTGTTAGAGGGTTAGAAAGTCACTTCCTTTTGGCACATTGTTTCATGATTGCAAGTCTTATTACTTTTAACTTAACCATTTCACCTCTGGAAAAATCTGTAGTGCTAGAATTCAACATTAAACACAACATGGGGTGGGTACTTGCCCACTCCTGACTGGCAGGGAGTCACAGAGATGGGAAGTGAAGAACTTGCGGCTTGCCTTGCCTGTGGGGTAACAGCTTGCCTCATATAACAAGGGGCTTGTATCTAGGGCTGTGTGGATCATATCCATTCAGTTTTAGATACTGTTAGCTATCTGTGGATCAAGACTGGAACATGCATTACTAAACATAACCAGCAGGTAGTGCTGTGTGGAACATTCAAATTTAAATGGAACAGAGTTCTGCGGAACTTCAAATAATTCTGCCTGATTTCGCAGAATTCTGTCAGTTGTAGAATTTCAAAACTCTGAAATTTCAACAGTGGAATGCATTTCGGTTTACATAAATTCCAGATTTCTTTTCTGCAAGACATACATAATCCATACACAGAAATGCTTTTTGGAATTCTGTGGAATGAAAAAGAAATTCTGACATGCATTTGGGAAGTGAAATTGCCATTCTGTACAAATTCCAACAGCAGAATTATGCATTCTGCACCGCTCTACTATCAGGGTTAAATGGATCTGACACATTTGGATAGTGCACTGTCTGAGTCTCTGGATATCTGGAGCGGATTAGTGAGTGAAGTGTTCAAACAAGGATAATCACAGTCTCCTTGAAGTGTTCGTGGTGTAACATTTGTTGTGAGCATGTAATTTCATTATAGGTTGTGACAGGTAGAGAGGACAGTAGCACACATTCAGATGCAGTGTTTGATTCTTTGTTTCTGATGGTATTTGTATTGTTAGTGGTTTATGAACATCTGGCTTCTCCTGCACAGCATTTTTCCAAGAAGTGTGTCCTGAGTTCCTGCAATGGTTCCTGTGTTGATAAGAGGGGCCTAAAATTGCACCTCTCTAAGGAGGTGTTTGAAAACACTTGAATTATCCTCTGAAATTCATTTATGTACAGTGGCTGCCATCCTTGGCCTTCGCGTTACCACAAAAAAATGTTTACCACATTAAAGTACTGCAGTACAGCATTCCCCTTACCGTAATATTGTTCAAATTACCATGTTAGCCGAAGTGTTATCTTATTGTGCTAAGCACAATAAAGTAACCCCTCCACTTATGTGGTACCTTGAATGATGCTACCCTATGGTGGGAGTGCTGTATTGCAGCATTTTAATGTGGTAAACGTTTCCGTGGTAAAGCAGAAGATTAGGATTAATACCACTTTACTTGTTGCAACTAGTTATTCTTACAGGTATTTTATTGGATAGTGATTTATCGTATTATGGTTTCTAGAGTATTTTATGTTACATGTTTTGTGAGGTATCCTGAGCCTCAGGGAAGGAGCACCATACTAAATAAACTCGACTGCTACTACCAAACAATAAATAAATAAAATGTCCTTTGGCTAGTGACTTCCTTTAATGTGCAGTTACAATTCTAACTTTGGACTGCCATATATCACCAAGCTGGTGAAATTAGAAGTTACAAAACTGCTAAAATAAAAACATACAGATAAAAGTTCTATACAGTACTTTTCCCCAGTGCAGATATTTTAGCTGATAACTAAAGGCATGATCCACAAAGAAGATTTGTGCCCTTCACAAGTATGGATGGGCTTGTGCAGATGAGGAGTTCCACTTCTCCACTTTTGAGGCACTCTGCAGAAACTACAAAATTAATTGCTCACCTTCTCAGCAACTGATCCCAGTCTGTTCGTGTTTCTGTGCAGCTGGCAGCATTGGGGTGGGCACGCGGGCAGAGACTGCTGCCATGTGATCCTAGTGAAGATCTCCACAGTGCAACGGCAAGCAAAAGGGGTGCACGCAATGTGAGGGGACATCCTGCAGTAGCTGTTATGCATACTTTCCATTCAGCAGCCAGGAGTCACCTGGGAGTCTAATTTGCCCCAACCATCTTATCCCCAGCCCTTCCAAGCTGCCACAGAGGCCTGAGGTCCCTGTCTTGCTTTAATTAAAACACTTTTAATATGAATTATGTTCCCCTTTAAATTGTACTGAACTCCTTTTGTAGGACTGTTTTACCCACAATTCCCTGCTCCACTCTGCTCCATGCAGAGCAGGGGAGGCAGTCTGGTGCTGGCATGAGTATCCAATTGGACTTCAGAGGACTATGATCTGCCGATGGGGCTGCGGTAGCAGTGGGCTGCTAAAAGTACTGTACAGTATCACATCTGCGAGTGTTAATGTGAACCTCTATTTGCAATAAAAGCAGCTGTTTAGAACTTTGTCTCTTGGTAGTAGTGAAACACACAACCCTCCTCCTACATCATGAGCCCCAGGTCATGGAAATCAGGCCACAGGAATGGGGGGGGGGGGTAGAAGAAGACAAGTGCTGCATAAAATTAAAGCAGCAGAGCATGTTACAGAGAAAACTGTGACCTATATTTTATTCTATTTTAGGTTGCCCCCTTAGCACTTGTTTTGTACAATACCTTTCTTTCCCCATTTTGAGTCTGCTTTAGTACTTTTTTAAATATCTGAAATACTAAAAGGAGTGCCTCTTCCAATATGACTTGGACCGGGTTCTAATCAGCATTCTGGGACAAACTGAAGGGTGCTCCAAACAGAATGCTTGTGCCTGGTCAGAACTGAAAACCAGCAAACCAAAAAGAGCAGCACCAAGCTGAAGAGAGAGTGCTTAAATTATCAACAAGACCACAGGGGCTGGTCACTCTTGAGGAAGCTTGGGTGAAACCAGTCGAGTTACTGACCACGGCAGTCTTGTTGCCATGGTAAGATTTTTTAACCACATTGTACTGCACTGTGGCTTATCTTTTTTGAAATGCACTTTAATAAAATAATTAAGCACTCTTCCCTCAGCTTGGTGGCAGTCTTGTTTTTGGCTTGTTAGCTCCAGTCAGCATTCTCAGCTATTGATGTACGCCTATTGTCCTGTGAGTTCAGGGAACACTGCCTGCTGCTTGCTAGTACATTTTAGCCACATGAAGAGTGATGCTCTGACGTGGAACCTATGGAATGAATTTGTTCTCAAAGGTGTTATCCAAAATTTCAACAAATAAATAAAAATATCAATGGAAACCTGAACCAAGCCATATTAAATATTATGCTCCTTTTATTATGTTTGCTTGTGCATGTGCAAGAAACATTTCGGCACAGCTTAGGAGAGAAGCGGGGTTTTGGAGGTGCGGTACTGTGGGGGCCAATGGCTCCAGTGCCTTTTGAGGCTTGGCCCACTTTTCCCCAATGAGGTGGCACGCTGCTGCTGACACTAGTACAACCAGCATGCCACCACCTTGAAATGTTTTTGCTGCTGCAATCAGGGGCCGCCTCGTCATTGCAGCATCAGCCATTCCGCTGCAATGAGGGAGTGACCTGTCATTGCAGGGTGGTACCTTGCCATCCGCATGCCCCCAACCCAGTTCATTTGCCGATGGGAAGCCCAGTCCCTGTTGGCATAATGTCCACACCCTCAAGTTTCTGTTATATGCCAAGGGGGTGCCAAATTCCCCTCGGCATCATGCACCCCCCCCAACAGTCTTTCTTTGCCGATGGAGCACCCAATCCCCGTCGACTTCAGCCCCCCTTCCGAGATCAATTTGCTGATGGGGGAGCCCACTCCCCATTGGCATAATGTCCCCCACTTTGTTGTCTGCTGAGGGGGGGTGCCCAATCCCCCTCAGCTCTTTCCCTACCACTCGGTATGTGCTGACAGGGGGTGCCCAATCCCCCGTTAGCTACAGCCCCACCAAAACACTCAGGTGGCATGCTGGGAGCCCATCCCAGCATGCCAAATGTCCCTGAAAAAAACCAGTTCTCAATTTATTTATTTATTTTTTTAACCCTGTAAAACAGAAAACAGTCCTTCATTGAGTCCATGGCCCCTTCCCCACCCTGTGCCTACCCTCTGCGCACCCTGTCTCCCCACACCCCCACCTTACCCCATACTTACCTCCAGAGTCCAACACTATAATCTTCGGTGAACTGGGAACACGTCTGCACTCTTCAAAGCCGAACGTAAACTGAAGAAATGCTGGTAAGCTGTATAATGGCATATATAGTTTTTTTTCAACTTTGGTGCATATCTCAGGCATTTTTGGGAATTTTGGCACCAAATTCTCAATATGAGGTTATTGGGACCCCTCCTCATGAATTCAGCCACTGTCATGGCGTTATTCAGTCCTGAAAGGTGATTTCGGGATCACTGCGCGGAATCACCTTTCAGGAGTGAGTAACGAAATGACAGTGCCAGTGTTCATGAGGTGGGCATTCAAAAAGCCTACATTGCAAATTTGGTGGAAAAAAATCCAAAAAATGACTGTTTTACTAGCAAGCATTGCACAGTTTCCACACATGCTCGTACCTTCGCGAATTTGTAATATTTTCACTCCAGAATTTCAACATTGGCATTTTTTCACACCTCGTTATGAACATTACAGCTGTCATTTTTCATATCCTGACTGAAATGTGGTTTTGCACTTCTGGTGCAGAATAGCGCGGTCACTGTGGGAAATCAGTGTTTGGGACACATAAGGAAAGTCACAGTGACACTGTTCATGAGCAGAGGTCCTAAAATGCCTATGTTAAAAATGTGGTGATGAAAGTCCATAAAATGACTGTGTTATGAGCATGCATTGTGCAGTTTCCACACATGCTCATAACTTCGCGCATTTGTAATATTTTCACTCCAGATTTTCAACATTGTCATTTTCCACATCCTGGCCAAAATGTGTTTTTTTACTTCCAGCACAGAATAATGCGGTCGCTGTGGGGAATCTGTGTTTGGGACACATTAAGAAAATTATAGTGACACTGTTCATGAGCAGAGGACCTAAAATACCTATGTTGAAAATTTGGTGACAAAAATCCATAAAATGACTGTGTTACAAATGTGTGTTGTGCAGTTTCCACACATGCTCTGAAGTGCGCAAATTTGTAATATTTTTACTCCAGATTTTCAACATTGGCATTTCGCCACACCTCCTTATACAGCTGTCATTTTTCATATCCTGCCCGAAATATGTGTTTGCACATCTGGCGCACAATGTCATGGTCTCTGTGGGAAATTAATGTTTCCAACAGATTAAGAAAATCATAGTGACAGTGTTCATGAGCAGATGTCACAAAATGCTTATGTTGAAAATGTGGTGAAATAATTCCACTAAATGACTGCAATACAAGCATGTGTTTCGCAGATTCCACGTATGCTCGGAACTTCGAGCATTTTTAATATTTTCACTACAGATTTTCAACATTGCCATCTTTTCACACCTCCCTATGAATGGTACAGCTGTCATTCTTCACATCCTGCCTGATCTGTGTTTTTGCACATCTGGTGCAGAATGGCACAGTCGCTGTTGAAATTCAAAGTTCGGGACACATTAACAAAATCACACTGCCACTGTTCATGAAAAGAGGTCCCAAATGCTTTCATGAGGTGAGGGTCACAAAAAGGCCATGTTGAAAATTTGTAGTGCAAATAACAGCACACGCATGGGGCATTAGGGTTTCTAACCATAACCTCACACCCTGTACAGACTGACAGGCATCAGAGGTGTAATTTTGGATCACTGGCTATAATGCTTATGCCATCCCACCCCCACCCTGAAGCCAGTGACAGGCATCGAGCGGTGCCGTGCACTCTTCAGCCCCCAGACTTCACCCCATTCTCCTGTACTGCACCCATTTCAGCGTATGTCTTTATGAAATGGGGTGACTGTGAAGCCAAACACCCCAAGGCACACCTCAACACTTGGTGTCTACAGGATAGGGTGAGGTGAAATACCATGAGCATTAAGGGTAACGACCCACAGGCACACCCCAGTGCCTGTCCATCTCTGCAGGGTGGAGGTGGGATTGACGTGAGTTCAATACTTCACTGCCACTCCTGTTCTGCAACTGTCTACTCCTCCACGTCCAATGCTAATATCAGCAAGCAAACATTCAGCATTGACAAATGCTTGTTATTTCAGATGTACAAAAGAACATGCAAAAACTGTCACAAACTGAGGAAAGAAGGGTTCCATACAAGACAGGAGATAAAGGACAATCCAAAATAGTAGAAAAAAATATAGGTTAACATTTTCACTGCTAACATTCACAGCAGCTTTAAAAGTCCATATTTTACTGGCAGAATTTTGACAGACTTACCAATTCTTTTTCCGTGAAACATTGCCAGTGCAGAACTGTTTACCTTTTCACAAAATTCTTGCCAGCAAGTGATCTTTGGAACTTTTCCTCAAAGGGTAAAATTCTACAGCTGGATTTCTCTGTGTCTTGCGAGTTCCAGTGACCATCCTTAGTAAGAATACAGCATGCCACTCTTCACGCCTGTAGCCAGAATGGCAGCAGAGTTTTAATCAGCCGAATATTTATATAATTCTTGTGAAATTGCACAGATCAGTAAGAGCCCGTAAAATTCACAGGATCACTGAAAAATGTTCACAGGGTGGGAATGGGAAGAATTGCAGATTTCACAGGTTACCTAAATGACATTTAAACACATCAGAAAGCGTAATGCAAGTTATTTTATGGAGTGCTTGAACTGTTTAATAATAAATAAATACAGTAATATGTTCATAATAAATTGCACAGGCCTTTTTAATTAACAGCTTCAGTGCACTCTAGTTAGCCCAAAATGCCTTTAAAACCTTGTTGCGTCACCACTGCATTGACATGTGCAATTAGTTAGTTACAGTGCTCCGTATAGATGTGCAGCTATTGTTTTCTCCTTTCGCATTTGAGACAGATAGTCTTTAAGTCTCCTTGGTTCTGAGGCCATGTTCACTGTAAATCTGATTATATTTTGCTTTAGATATCATTATTGTATACTTCATATCCTTTTTACTATACAGGCCAATTGCCTCTCTGTTATTTATTTATTTCAAGAATTTCACCAGGAAAGAGATACTGAGCTGAGTAGCAGCTTGTCTCCAAATGCATCCTGGGGGGAAGGGGCAAGGGAGATTAGATATAACAAATCAGAGCATTTACAGTACCTATTTACAATATTTGTACTACTTACAATATTTACAATATTATCAAACAAGAGTAGAATCACATATGCAGTAAGAGGCACTCAACAAAAGGCAAATTAGCAATAATCAATTACGACTGGAATAGGGCAGAAGATACTAATTAATGTATTAATTACTTAATATATTCTTTGTATATGTCCTATGTCTATCTGAGGTATTACTCTTTCTTTCACGGTATTGTTAAAATCGATTCTATGTATACTATATGTAGTACCGTACAGTACATGTATCTGTTTAGCTTATTTTTCGCTGTCCTAACCAGGATCTTCTTGAAAATGAACATCACAGAATGGAGTTTTTTCTTGGTAAAACGTAAAATACAGATACACAATACAACGTGTTAGACCACATAGCATGGGGGTTGCAACTCCAAGATGTTCAGGTAGCAGCAAATATGGTCAAATAAATTTAGTTTGGCCACCTGGATGACCCAGCGGCTGTGCGTCATCCTACCTTGCAGGCAACCTAGGTTCAGAAGCATCCTTGAGTCATCGCATACAGAGGCGGGGCCAGGATGGGGCAGCATGCCTCTGTGGGGGAGGGTCAATGGCAATTATATATTTTCGGAGAAAGTGTTACCTACTTGATAAAATTTCTACCCCTTGAAAGAATTCTCAATCTGACCCTGTTAGTAAGGTGTGAGACCAGTTCTCACACCCTAAAAATGCATGGGACCACTCTCATAATAGGAGTGCTCTCCAAGGCCTTATTAGCATAGAATTATCCTGGTTCTAGATTGGCCCCTTTTCTCTAAGATCACTTCTACCCCTCTGTATTGACCAGTAGGAGGTAAAATGCAGCTTTAAGCATTAAGTTCAACTGGCCTAATGTGGATCTGATCTTGTCCTGAAACTTAGGGTGATGATTCCCACAAGGCAGTTCAACTCACTGTCAACCCACTACCACTACCGTTGGTCTAGCCTTGCATCATCCCAGCTTAAATCCCTAAGATCAGGTGCCTTCTGCAAGTCTGGATTCTGGGAATGGAATCAGGATTTAAGCTGCTCATGAAGGTCATCAGATGTTGGTTTGGACTAGGTCCCCACCTTACCAGCCAATTAGTATTTAGCACTCCAATGTGCTATGATCTTGGTGGTTAGAGAAACATAATAAAGAGAACTGAGGGCATGGAGTGTTATACAGAGGCATGGACAATGGCGGCAGAAAAAGACCACTGGTTGATCCAGTCTGCCTGTAAACCCTAACAAACGCAGGACCTATTGTCCATACAGGTTTCTAATCCACACTATCCACCCCCATGCTCCCCACCTACTGCTACCACCCTGAACAACCACTAAGCTCATTGCTCTGTCCCAGCCGTGTTTGAGACCATTGATAGCTTTGGCACCCACCACATTACCCGGCAGATTGTTCCACAACTCTACCAACCTTTCTGTAAAATAAAACTTTCTGACTCCCCTCTTGAACCTCCCCCCATCAGTTTCCTTTCATGCTCCCTGTGTTCTTGATCCCCTACTTAAGCTAAATAGTTCCTTAGAGTTTACCATGTTCATTTCTTTCAGAAACTTGAAGGGCTCTATCATATCTCTCCTCTCTCGTCTGGCCTCCAGCAAGTACATGCTCAGTACCTTGAGCCGATCCTCATAAGATCTGCCCTGCTGGCATACCTCTCAACCTTTCATCACAGAAATGAGGGACATGGGTACACAAAATGAGGGACAATGAGGGACATTGACCCTCACAATGATGGTCACATCTTCAAACATGAAGATATAAGCTCAGAACACAGTGGAAACCATTGTGTTTATCTCTATAAAGTTTATTTTTTATTTACCATCTTAAAAAATTATGAATTTCTCTTTAAAGTCTGAATTTAGAGTACATTCTCTGAACATCACCATTTCCTCTAGGGACAGATGGGAGACAGTACAATTTTGAGGGGCAAAATGAGGGACATCCCTCATAATTAGGGACAGTTGAGAAGTATGCCTGTAAGCCCTGAATTGTTTTGGTCACCTTACGCTGTACTGTCTCCAGCCAGTCATTATCTTTCCTTAGGTGAGGACTCTAGAACTGGGCACAATACTCCAGGTGAGGCTCCACCAGTGATCTACAGAAAGGTTGTAATACCTTGCTCCTTCTACTGTCATTGCTCTTTTCTATACACCCCAGCATACTGTTTGCTTTACTGTAGACCTTGTTACACTGGTTTGATTGTTTTTAGGGAGTAACTGATGATGACCTTTAGGTCTCTTTCCTTAGGGAGCATGCACAGCTTTTCCCCTCACACATCCAGTACTCTGACCTTGGGTTCTTACTCTCCGTGTGTATCACATTGCACTTTTTGGCATTGAATTTCAACTGCCAAACCTCTGACCCCTTCTCTAGCCTTTGCAAGTCTCTCTGCATCTTCCTAACTCCCTCCTTGCTGTCTACCCTGCCACAGAGATGAGGGTCATCTACAAAGAGACACATTTTCCCCTGGATTCCTTCTCCTATGTCATTAATGAACATATTGAAAAGGACTGGACTCAGGACCGATCCTTGTGGCACCCCACTGGTGACCTCCCTTTCTTATGATTTGATTCCATTAACCACAACCCTCTGCTGTCTCCTTTCTAGGCAGTTTTTCATCTATCTAGCTGTGTCCTTCACTATACTCAGACCCTCTAGCTTCTTAAGCAAACTTCTGTGAGGCACCAAGCCAAAAACCTTGCTGAAATTGAAGACAAGTTATAGATACATGTTAGAGAAAAACGAATTATGATGTGCTAAAGCATAACTTACAAGTTTCAAGTGGACTAAAAAGGAACCAATGTATTGGATCAGACAGCCCTACATGTGCCTTGAATCAGAAAGGGACCTATGATATGGCACCCTCTATTAGGTTTCCTATCAGTAATATTCAGTCTTTAAATCTCAGAACGTTTAAACGGGCCTTATAATGTTTGTCACTTATTGGAGTGCAGACGTGAGAATCCATGAGGAGAAAGCCAGCTTCAGGTGACTCCCAGAATGAGAAGTAGGGATAATTGTTTTCACCCATAGAGTAGTAAGTCTATAGAGGAAGCTACGAGGGAAAGTGGTGCAAGAGGAGAAATGTCAAATTTTCCAAACACAAGTTGGATTGCTTCCTCATGGAGGGGCACAGCTTTAACTCAGTGGGGAAGACCGGCAGTAATGCAGCAGTGACTGGAACCCTCGCTTCCTGAAGAAGAGCAGAATGTGAGCCAATGAACCTGCTCCCTTGATAACCCACTGTTATGCTCCAGGGTGAGGCTGCAAACCCAGAAATCCAGCATGGCAAGTGCCTCCTCAGGTCGTCCCATGACACGTGCTTCTCTGAGTTACTGCACTGTCAGGCAGGCTAACAAAAGCCTTCTTAATTACCTTTCCTTTCAGTTTCACAGCTGTCCCTGATTTCATTTGGATCTGAAAAAAGCAAACATTAAATGTGTCTCTCTATCTATCTACATTATCTATCTACAAGGAGTATCTATTTATCCATCTATCTATCTATCTATCTATCTGCCCATCTGTCTCTCTCAACAGTATATCAATCGACAGTATCTATCTATCTATCTACAGACAGTATCTATCTGTCTGTCTGTCTGTCTATCTACAGACAGTATCTATGTATGTCTATCTACAGACAGTAACTATCTGTCTGTCTGTCTGTCTGTCTATCTATCTATCTATCTATCTACAGACAGTATCTATCTATCTATCTATCTATCTATCTATCTATCTATCTATCTATCTATCTATCTATCTATCTATCCATCTACAGACAGTATCTATCTATCTATCTATCTATCTATCTATCTATCTATCTATCTATCTATCTATCTATCTATCTTCTGACAGTATCTATCTATCTATCTGTCTATCTATCTATCTATCTATCTATCTATCTATCTATCTATCTATCTATCTACTGACAGTATCTATCTATTTTTCTAGCTATCTATTTATCTATCTATCAACAGTATGTGTCTGTCTATCTGTTTATCTGTCTGTCTATCTGTCTGTCCTGTCTGTCTATCAGTCATTGTGTCTGTCTTTCTGTCAGTCTGTCTGTCCATCTCTACACCTATCTATCCATGTCTGTATGTCTTCTATCTATTGATCAATTCTATTTTTGTAGAATGTATTTACCAAGAAAAACAAGAAATTTATTTCCATTTTGTTTTAGTACTACAAGGACTGGAGATGGGAAGTGTGTGTGTGTGTGTGTGTGTATTTCAGCATATGATTGCAGGTAGACTAGGGGTCTTGAGATAATTGGAGAGTGGCTCAGTGCCAGGGTTATGGATGGCCCTTAGTGGCCTGTAGTTGTGATGAAGGGTGAGGTTCTTGAAGTGCCCAGAGAGTGCTGACCGCCACCTGAGCTCCATGCTCGTCATCAGCCTGGCTGGAGCAGATAAACTCTGTGAGCCGTCTGCTGGATCTCTTTCAAATAGCAGCCACTAGACAGGTGGATAAATTGAATTCTGTTACAATACGAACATGCTTTAAATATCTACATCAAGGAAACTGTCAAACAGTAGCATGTGCAGATAACAGACGCTGCATTTAGTTTCATGTCCCCCTTCTGAATCTGATGATGAATTTAGTGCCAGCAGAAAGAGGGACTGACTGGCTCTAGATGTGTGAAATAGTCACAGAAAAGGCGTACTCAAGCTGTTCTGTTAATACATTTCAACCTTGGCCTGAAGCAGACACCTGCCTCATTTTGGAACAAGGGAAGTAATTTACTATGTGGGCCATTTTGTAGAGCATGGAAATTGCCTGAAGTTACTAAGACTTTCTGTACCCCTTTACTGCTAACATTATTTATATTTGTTAAATGGGTAAAACACCACCATTTTCCTTGACTGGGAACTACTATCTTTCTATCTGTCTGTCTGTGTCTATCTGGATGTCTGTCTCTCTGTCCATCCGTCTGTCTATCTTTCTATCTATCTATATTTATCTGTCTGTCTAGCTTGATCATTTTTAAAACATTGGTTTTGGAGTTCAATGTACTTCTACAGCAGGTCTTTATCCTAAAGGATAAAGGAGGCAGTATAGTGCAGTGGTTTAAGGCTCTGAGTTGCAAATCTGGAGTCCTGGGTTTGAAACCCACAGCCCCCACTTGCATACTGTGTGACTCTGAACAAGTCACTTAACTTCACTGTGCTCCCAGGTCGCACCTGTAAACACACTTTCAGCTTAGCGTGTTTCTCCTGGTTAAACAATTTGAAAAAAAACAAACTAAAGGAAGGCTGTGGGTGATGCTAAGACCCAGGAAAATGGCTGGGGTGGGGGAAGGGACAGTGAGCCAGATCTGTTTTAAGTGGGCATCATGGTGCCAGTGATGTTGCAGAAGGGACACTAATTAGCTACAGAACACTGAGTGTGTTTAGTACAGCTCTAAGCTGGGTTAACAGCACTATCATTTACTTTTATCTGCAACAGTTTTTCCATATAAAAGTAAGTCAAAATCTGTCTTTGCACTTTAAAACAATAAAAACAGCTAAAAGGTTATGATAAAGGTAATGATGAACCTCTCTGGTATTGCCGCCTCAGAGCGTGTGTATATGTGACAATGGGCTCTTCCAGTCCATCCTGAAATTACAAATAGCCACCAGGACATGGCTGTGCCACCGTCCTGCAGTGTATGTTCCTGTTAGCTGTTACTCTGCACCTATTCCTGTAACTCTATGTACCAGTGTATTATTAGCTGCAATGTTTATGTTACCTGTAACCATGTTGATACTGTACTGAATGTAGTACTTGCTACTTTTGTTACCCCTGTTCACACTGTTTCCATTGTATATGTTTAACTATTTGTTATTTGATGGCTCTGTATTCAATTCACATGGAACCTTTGTAAAGCAGTCTTTGACTCAAAGGTATGTTTCAGATACTTTTCAATAAATAAAATAAATAAATAAGGCTTGGTTAATAATCAGAACCTCTCATAGTTTATCAGAACCTTTTGCAGTTCTCCCAACCCTAAATTGCCCTGTTTTCAGGTTTGTACTGGTAACTAATACAGCATGTTACAATCTGTTTTTTCCCTTTTTTAATTCTTTGGTAACCAGGTAAGGCCCACTAGACACAAATGCCTGTTTTCAGGGGTGATCTAGGAGCACCGGTGTGCTTAAGTGACTTGCTCAGAGCCACACAGTATGCAAGTGGATGTTGTAGGAATCAAACCCAGGTCTGCTGGATGTACCAAGCTCATTCTGAGCTCATTACTCTACCCTGTATGTTATATTGCCAGCCAGTCCAATGTAGTATATTTATTACCAGGACCTTAAAGGAAAACATGCATGTACTGTGGCTGACACCGTTTGAAAGTCCATAAAAAACTCTTTCCAGTGCAACATTGGGCTTATCTGAAGCTGGAAGCACCCCAGAGAGATAGATGACTGAGTCTGTTGAACATTAATACTACACTGAAACCATTTATAGAACACTGTGATGTCACCGAGGAACACGTGGTGCCTAACTACATCGAGTCAAGCACAGCCTGCTCCATGATGACATCACAATGTTCTAAAAAAGGCTGCAATGTTGTATCAATATGGAAAATATTGTAATGACTCAGTCCTCTATATCTCTGGAGTAGCTCCAGCTACAGATGAGACAAAAAGATAATTTGAAAGAGCCTTAAATAGGCTTTCAAACTATGATGTCATCAGGGTATGAATGTTTCCTTTTAAAAATAGGACAATCTAGACCAAATGGTCTTATCCTGTGTATGCCTCACCAACAATCCGCAAAGGCTGACAACACAAATACACCTTTTTCCTTCTTAGGATTCATTAGTACAAGGCAGACATTGTCTCAGCTAAGTACAGGAGGCCATCAGCCAGCTAATATTGACTTTTTTGGGGGGTAGTGATGGTGAGCCAGTGCTGGACCCCATAAATCATGTAGCTAGCTTTGCTATAACCCCCCCCATTTTTAAGTAAGCCTGTGACAGTGTCTTTAGCAATAAAATGGGGGGGGGGGGTCTGATTTTCTGTGATTCCTGTGTCATACATTCAATTCAGTTTCTTTCTTTTCTTTTTTTTTTAATTTACCTTCCCAGACTGCCCTTCCTTTGGACAGGCACCCCGGCCCCATCACCCTGACCTCCACCAGGACTTACCACCAACCATTCCCACAGGGCTTGTCCCCATGCGCAGGGTTGGTGAGGGTACCCAGTTCCTGGCAAGGTCCAAATCCAGTTTGGGCTGCTGAGCCCAACTAGTCATGTGTGGGGCTTGTGAGTGCCTGCCTGCACCCTGCTGCCAGGAGATGTGGCATGCAAGGACATCACGGTGTATGCTGTGCACTCCTGTGTGATACATACTAATGTCTGCCACACCTCCTGACCGTCTGGCCAGGGCTGCCTTTCCTCCATCTTCCACCAGGGGCCAGGCAAGCATCAGGCTCTGTACACTCTCCCCCTGGAGGAGGAGGAGGAGAGCAGTACTACACATGCTCAATCCTCTTCCCCTGAGCCAACCGTCCGACACCCCAGATTGTCTTCTGAACCCGGGTCATCAGCATCTTAAGCGGTAGTGCTACCACTGAACTGGGAGGCCAGCAATTCAGTTTTATTCAGGATACAAACCATTGAGCAGAGCTCATTTACAATAGTGTCCTATTAAGAAAAAAAAGTCAGTTGACAAGCAAACATGTTACAGATACAGATAGTGCTGAACACAGGGTTCAATATACACAGCATTGTATGGTTTACAGAGGCATTTAATAGTCTCAAAGCAGCAGCATTTTTCGGTAATCATGTAGGGTTTTTTTTTTCAGCGATAATGTTTGTTTGGCAAAAAAATAAAAATACACATTCTTCTTTTCTTTTTCTTTCATTCCTGCACCAAGATATAGGATTTTGAAGCTGTTAAAATATCCCACTCCCATGCCATGCCTGCCAAGAAAAAATTAAATATCTTGGTAAAGTGTTGCACTGTTTACCATCAGAAAGATGAGGCAACACCAGCTTAATACATCTACAGTATGAATCTAGCATGTACATTCAACAGGTAATCTCAGTGGAAGAGACTTTTAACAACTATGAGTGGCAGCCATCTTTAATGGCACGAGTCATTAATTAAAAAATTAGCTATAAAAAGCTGTTTTAACAATATCCGAGAAAACTAAAAATAAACTGGCCATGAATATGAGGATGTCAGAAATACATTTCTGATAAAAAACTGTATGATGAAATGCTTTGCCGACTAACGACTATTGCTGCTTTAAAAGTAATGTCGAAGACAGTGCTGGTGGGGTGTCAGGATGCAGGCTCAAAGCAGCAGTTACCTATGTCTAGCCTCTGGACTGATGGTAGTAAGTATTTGCCCAGAGAAAATTGAATAGAAGCATTCCATGAGATTTGCTCTGGAAGGCATGGGGCGGATTACCTAGTGTAGGGATTCTGGCAGGGAGTCCCAGGCTGTTAGGTATCTGTGACTTTAGGCAAGGGACCTACAGACTTTATTTATGTGTAGAACTGTCAGCCTGATTGATCCAGTAGAACACAATTGTCTAAGGCAGGTCTTGTGAGCAAGCCTTAAGTGTAAATATGAGGGGACATTGCCTTTGATGCACTTCACTGAGAACAGGATAAAGTGCAATTCTTGCCTGTCTCTCAGGGACAGCCAATTTAGAGCAATATAGAATTAACAATGGTGAGTATCGTAAGGGCAGTCAAGGATCAGTCAGCACAATCTTGTGTAAAGCACATCTAATTTGACTATAAATGCATGACAGTAGGAAATAATCTTTGTAGCCATGTTGGTTCTTTGGAAACTGGAGTCACAAATAGTTTGATACCTTTTATTGAAATAAAATATGTCCGGTACAAAGATTGCACACATACTTTTGGGGCCACACAGCTCCCTTGATCAACTTATTACACTTTATTTTGTAATCCATAATTTTATTAAAAGTTTTTTCAGAGCACATACATCAGAATTACTGACAGAAAAAAGAAATGGTACAATTCTTTTACATACTGTAATAAATGTCATAATAAAGTGCAACGTATGTTCTATATTTATCCATGAACTGGATAGATGGAGCAATTTTGGAAAAAAGGGGGAACTAAGGGTAAAATTAAGCTATTAATTACTTTGTTTGTCAAGGCAGATATAAATAGAAACAACAATAGAGGTTCAATTACACTCATTTAAATGGTATAAGACATATTATAAGAAGAAATACAGTACAGACTGTGGGCCAGATATTCAAAGTTTAGTACGGGGCGCAAATCCATTGCGCTGGACTAGCGCCGAATTTGCACCCAACTGCTATATTGAAAAGGACATTTAGCACCGGTGCTAGGTGTTAGTACCGATGCTAAATTAGTATGTATGCAAGGGAGGAACTGAAAGGAGGGTCTCTGAATGCTGGCGCACCGGCATATTCAAAAGTATAGCGCCACACTACAGGCATTAGCTCAACCGTAGTGCGGTGCTGAATACCGCTCAGAAAAGGTCAGTGGTAATGTGGCGGCATTGCCCCCCTGCCAAAGCATGATTCCCGATCCCGAGTATCCACCCCATGATGTCAGTTCCCTGGTAGTCTTGTGGTCCCCCCACCCCCAGCACGTATCCCGATCCCTGTTGTCAATAGAAACAAATCTGTTACCCTGGTAGTCTGGTGGACCCCCCAGCACATATTCTGACCCCCATTTTCAATAAAAACAAATCCATTTCCCTGGTAGTCTAGTGGTCACCCCACCCCCAGCACCTATCCGACCCCTGTTTTCAATAAAACTAATCCGTTTCCTGGTAGTCTAGTGGTCCCCCACCCCCAGCACATATCCCACCCCCATTGTAAATAACATTCAATCCATTTCCCTAGTAGTCTAGTGTTCACCCCACCCCGGGGAAACAAATCCTTTTGATACAAAACGGGGGTCAGGATACTTGCTGGGGGTGGAGGGACCACTAGACTACCAGGGAAACGGATTTGTTTTTATTGAAAATGGGGGTCAGGATACATGCTGGGGGGGGAGGACACTGGACTACCAGGGAGTGGAACCAACAGACGTGGAAACAGGGACCATGATGGCTGAGAAGAGCTGCCTGGCCCTGCCTGTCTGCCCAGGTCCCTATATATTGGATGGCTGCGCTACGCAGCCTAGTTACCCTACAGCTGTCATCCCCCCCGTCCCTAGCAGGTTTGCCTTATGCCTGCTCCATGCATACTTGTGTTCCACCCACACCTGCTGTGGGCTGCCTCTCTTGGTGGGGGGTGGGGACATCATCCAGGGCATGTGTGGCCGTTGGTAGTGTGTGTGTGTGTGTGTGTATACCTATCTATCTATATATAATATATACTGTATATATATGCGTGTGTCTCTGTATCTATCTATAGTTATAGACTGCTACAGATCTACATACATATACATATATATATATATATATATATATATATATATACAGTATATCATTATGTACTGCTTGCAGTGCTGCATAGGCCTGTTGTATGCACTGCTTGTATCTGCCAGCACACAGTTCCTGCTGCTTCCAGCCTATGCTTCTATTCCGACCAAGAGGGGATGCTGTGGGCATGCCTTGGCCTGCAGCGTCCAGCCTGTACTTCCATTCTGACCAAAAGGGGCAGCTTTGTGTTCCATGCAGTAGCACTGGGAAAACTGCATGGTAATGTATGCTAAGCAGCACTTAATGGGATGCAAATGTACCTGTTTGCCCAGGGATTACCTAAGTAGGCTCATTTACACCAGGCTAATGTGTTAGCACTGTGCAATCAGGTTAGCCCCGGGCAAACCTCACTTCAGCATAGTACAATTCTGCAGTATGAGGCTTACATTGTTGTTTGCAGTAGATGTGCTTTGTGCTTCGGGCTAAGTTTGCCTGCCGGGCAGTGCTAATTTAGCCCCAGGGCAAAGTTTTGAATATCTGGCCTCTGAGTCTCTTAAAAAGTTTGAGAAAGGTTCCCAGATATCGTTATATTTATCCATCTTATTAATGTTAGTATACACTACTCTTTCATAGCTGGCCTTGATAGATAGATCTTGTAACCATTCTCTAGTGGTGGGGGCCTCTGTGCACTTCCAGTGCCTTAAGATAATACTTTTGGCAGTAATCAAGGCTGTGTAAGGCCACAGTTTTTGTACTGCAGAACAATGGGGAGCATTAGAAAAGATACCTAGAACTACCAATTTGAGGGTAAAAATGAAGGCAGGGCATAGTTAGTTTTTCACACGTTACCTTTACCTTATTCCAAAATGAGATTAAAGAGGAACAGAACCACAGAATATGTGCAAGAGTACCTTTATCGGCAGAACATCTCTAGCACAAGTCAGTTGTTGACAAACCTAAATCTGCAAGTTTACATGGGGTATAGTACCATCTGTGGACTACTTTGTATTGTGTCAATCTTCCTTTAGCTTCTCTACATACTTTTAGTGTCAAAGGCCATATCTGAGACCATTTATCTTGAGTGATTAAAATTCGTAGTTCTTCATGCCACCTATTTCTTAGATGAGCTGGGTCATCAGCCTTAGAATTAATAATCAGATTGTATTCGTGACTATGATCATGATTAGTCGGGCATATCTGGTCCAATACATGGGTTGCTGGGAAGATTATTTCTTTATTTACTGAGATTCTAAGCACATCTCTGATCTAGAGATAGATATGAAACTCAATTCTTGGAAGCGAACATTTTCTAGAAATCTGGGTAAAGGACATTAAGGAATCTGGACTCTGCATCTAAAATGACACCAAGGAAATGAATATCTCTGGATTTCCACACAGGCCAGTCTAGACATTTTCTGTTTGGGGTTAATTTTTTTTTTTTATTTTAGTCTTTGGTAACCAGGTAAGGCCCACTAGGCACAAGTGCCTGTTTTCAGGGGTGACATGGGAGCACTGGGAGGTTAAGTGACTTGCTCAGAGTCACACAGTATGCAAGTGGAGGTTGTGAGAATCAAACTCAGGTCTGGTCTGCTGGATGTACCAACCTCATTCACACCTCGTTTCTCTAAGATAAGGCTTTTTAAGATTAGAGCTTCACCTCACATTGATGGTATTGTAGTGGGTAAACAACAAAAGATCTCTGCTTATGCAGATGATGTATTACTTTCAATTACAGACCCTAAAAAGAAACTAGTGTCACTACTTCCTGTAACTTAATACATGAATTCTCGTGCATCTCAGGGTTACGCATTAACTATGATAAATCGAAAACATTATTATTATCTAAGACATAGAGGACTTACTTTTTACCCAACACAATATCAAGATTCCTAAAGAAGGTATACGTTTCTTAAGAATTAATCTGTTCTCGACTATCCCATAAATGGTCGGTTATAATTTCAAAACATTTATAGACAAGCTCAAATTAGATCTCATAAGGTGGAGTAAGATGTCTCTTTCCCTCTGGGGCAAAATTCAGGCCTTTAACATGATGCTCGCTCCTAAAGTGTATTATCTAATGCGGCATCTGCCTGTACATATTCCATCTCACCTCTTTGAGAAGATTATGTCCTTGGTAAGGACATTTTTATGGGATAGCAAGGCCCCAAAGATTGCTATGAAAAAACTACAGCAGTCTACTGATATGGCTGGCTTTGGTTTGCCAAATTTTAAAATCCGACACAGTGCTTTCATTGCCGCCCAATGTGTAAAATCTCTCTGGCTAAATAATAATCAGGATACTCCAGGTTGGGTCAGACTAGAAAAACTACTGTTAAAGGGACATCACCCCAGAACAGTCTTATTTGCCAACTGCACCAGATTGTTCAATGCAAATCCAGTTTTATGCCGGGTAAATAAGTCCTGGAAAGAAGTGGCTGTGATACTTAAATGGGATCCTAATACTTCACCCCATTGCCCACTATCAACTTATTACACTTGACAAGAGGACCCATGTTGCCCGGAAAGCATGTGTACTATAGCATGTTAGTCCAATAATTAAACAATAATGCCCAACAGGGTGTGTGTCAGGCTGGGATAATGTCACGCCTCAGGTGGTTGGGCATGAGGCCACAGGCCGAGTGCGTCCAATGACTGAGGCATGACGTTATCTCAAACGACACACACCCTGGAGGGCATTATTGCTATTATACAATGGCTCATTGTTATACAGAATAAAAAAATCATTTTAAAGATGTTTTTGTGTGGAAAAAAATTTTTGCTTTTTAAGAGAAGATGAAACAATCAAGCAAAGGCTCCATAGATAATGCTCATCTGCAGGTTCACAGTGAGGCTGAGACTAGACCCGTGATGTTATGCTGGGATAACATCATGGGTCCAGCCCAAGACTGACCAATCAGAGTCCAGGATTTTTTCTTGCCATTGTATAATAGGTATTAAACTATCCAATGACTCAGCTGTTCTTAGTTGCAGCATTTGCAATACCAGAAAAAGGACGTGTATCCAGGAAGAGTCAGGTCCAACCATGTGAGCGGTTAGAGCAGTGGGACGGTAACTGAAATTGCTGATTTGCACCAATTTAAACTCAAGTTGCACAATTTTTTGAAGGTATGATATCAATGTTTTAGATAATTTGTTTTATTTAGATTTTGTTATTATGTTTGTTCTATGTAATATTTATGTGTGTTTTATTTTATTTTTTATTTTATTTTCCTTTTCATGATTCTGTATTGTCTTGTTGTTATAGAAGTTGCAACCTTTTAGGAAATCCACAGGAATTTTTTGTAAATGGGGTTCCTTTTCCCCATCAAATCAACCTGTATAAAAATAATGTTTTTATCAAATCAATCAAATCAAATCCTGGGGGCCTGAGTTTGATTCCCAAGAGATCGCATTATTTCTTCCTCACTATAATTTATGATTCACACATGATGATGCAGTATTTCTTGCACAGCACTGATTCAGAAGTAGAGTCTAGTTCAACCATGAGCAGAGCAAATTTGCAATCATACTGAATTAAAAGTTTCCTGTTCAGGTGGGTGGGGGGCATTTTTAATGTTTACAGAGAGTTCACCTGTCTTAAGGCTTCACATTCCCCAGTGGGTTTGAAGAAGTTGCAATCCCTTAAAAAGTTCATACACAGTTCCTAGTCTCAGCCAAAGGCTATGTCTTCTGTCAGATGCTCAGGGAAAATGATTGTGGCTCAGTGTTCCGGACTGCTGAGTCCTGTGTGTCCATGTGATTAACAGATCCAGTACAGACAAGGGAAGAGAATTTAACAGATCCAGTACAGACAAGGGTAGAGAATGACAGGTTTCATTCAACACTCCCCGTAGACATACTCACACAGAAACTCATGAACGCTGTAAGATTTCCAGTAAGGGACTTTGGCTGAGCAGCTGCTGCCTGCAGGCAGCTATAGGGACAGATGAGCCCCCAGACAATCAAATCAGTAGCTATCTTCTACACTAGAGCATCCTAATGATGGCTGAACAGTTTGTGTTTCTATTGTGCACTATTTCATTTTTATAATCATCCTTATATATTTGCCTTTGTCTCTCATGCCCCCTTCCCCAGTTCCCCACCCTGATGGTGTTGTTTTCATGGTTATATCCCTTTTTCCATCTGTTGGCATGAGCTGGCCCCAACGCCACTGCAAGGTTACACAGTAGGGCATCGCATGAATACTGAGGTGGCCCATTGCCACCCTCCACAGGAGTTGGGTGCCTCACCATTGCAATGCACCCAACTACCATCCAGCTCCAGTGTGGGATTCTGAGGATGGCATGCATACAGACCCTTGGCTCCCATATTTTAATGTTCTCCCCTGCACCACTGGACTGGCCTAGGCACCAGTTCAGATTAGAACCCAGTTCTGTAACACCTGCCAATGGGGCCTGTGTGACCCTTAAAACCTTGTGTACTATGACATCTATGTACAATATCCAGTATCCAGGGCTGAAGTATAGCCTTGAGGTGAGCATAACAAGCTGTGAATGAGCTTGGTACATCCAACAGACCTGGGTTTGAATCCCTCAACTTCCACTTGCATACTGTGTGACCCTTATGAGCCACTTAATCACCCCCAGTGCTTTTGGGTCGTCCCTGAAAGCAAGTCTTGTGCCTAGTGGGCCTTACCCAGTTACCAAAGAAATAAAAAAAAAGTTGATCCAGTACTACAGTAGTTGTCACAATCCTGTTTTTCAAGACTAACATAGCTATTCATATAATGCTAGAAGAACAACAAATTTACAGTTAGAAATACCGAATTGTAAAACTTCCCTGAAACAAAGATCTTTGAAAAATATATTTGTGAAAACCTGGAATGCTCTTCCAATGAGTGTATTGCACAGTGAATGCTTAGGGCAATTCAAAAATGGATTGAGAATGAATTTAAATGACTACAAGATCTGCAACTGCCTTAGTTATTATTTTATCTTGCTATGGTTTAAAAAATATTGTGACAAGGTATTTATGTAATGCAGAACTGTTACTGTATTCATTTGTAAAGTGTTGTTTTATTGTCATTTAACTGGGTCACAGTTGAAAATAGGCCCTTGTGCATAAAGATTTTTCTTTATCAATAAAAATTAAAAAAAATTAAAATACTAATGTAACCCCTAGATGGCGCTATCCCAGGGGCTACTACCCCTGCCTGATTTGCCACTAACAGGTTGAGGGGCCTGGATCCAATGGCGGGTGCCTCCACCCAGAGGTCAGGGTTTGCAATAGTTAAACTTACTTGGTCACAGCCCTCTGGGACACTGCAACCCCCCTTTCTTCCCACTAGTGGCCCAAACAATATATCAGAATTACCTTCACAGTATACACTTACCCCCAGGGGTGGTTCAGGCACTGGGACCTACTGTAAAATAAGATACAGTGCAACAATCACAGTACAATACTTTAACATAGACAAATACCTCAGGCAGTATAACTTTGCTGAAGCAAGCAGCTCGGATTTATTTAGGGGGGATATAACAAGGACAGGGGGAAATCAGGTTAATTAGCTTATCACTTTACTATCTACCTATGGCTCTGTGCACAGGCCTATCCCTACCAGTTACTGTCCCTGGGTACCCAAGCCCTAGTGGCTAGTCCAAACCGTGGCAGCTGGTAGGGCCCTTCTCACAGTGAAAAGAAAAATTAGTTTAAACAGTCAGCAGTACAGTGATTCCATTTGGATTTAATGTGGCAATTCAACAGGAGCGACCCTGAATTAGTACTCACGACCTCCAAACAAGATAGGGTCCTTCAATGTCAGCAGGGCTACTCTTGAGCTCCACGAGACTCTTCACACATTTATATGGTAAAAAGAAAGTACTATACCAGGCAGGCTGCTTCTCTATCCCGATCACAATTACTGCACAATACCCGGGAGAACACACAGCAGATTCAGTTCCTGACAGACCGAGTGCAATTCAACAATTTCTCCAGTCTTCTACAGGGTGAGCCTGGTTTCTACTCTTCAGAGATCCTTTGATTCTTTTCACAGGACGGATTCAGTCCTAACAAGCAGTTACACAAGCTGCAGACCGGAACTCTGGGCCTTACACACGTTTTTTGACTGAAACTGTGCACTGAAGGAGCACAGGGTTTCTTTCCCCTTCACTGCCAAAGCTCAACTGAAACTCCAACAGACAAAACCGCGCACTTCCTTTGAGTTCCTCCCAGTTCTTGACTGGATTGGCTGTCACTCACAATAGACTGCTGCTGTTGGTCCAAAAAGGCGCCTAAGTCTAAACTACATCTCCCAGAGTCACTGCCCATGCAATCCTCTTGTGGCTGGCTCAGATTATGAGTCCAAGTTCTGATTCGTCCAAGGCACCATTTTAGAGCTAGCTTACCCCACACTGATTGGTCCAGTTCAGCAGTTCAAAACCAGAATGGGAACTCGGCAGACACAGTTCTGACTGCAAAGAAAGCAGGTTAGACAAACTGTATTTTCATTATTACTCTACATGATTTCTGGCAAACAGTTACATCTTTCAGATAGGTTCCCTTTGCACTCCTAGTGACTGCAAAAATAAAGTGAATTGGCAGCAGCTCAGTGGTACTCAAACAGAGAAGCACACAGTCCCCCCATACAAACTAATTATGTCTGCAAGCAGACAGCTCTTAAAGAGACAGTACCAGAGGCTCTAAAAACACTCACTGATAAATGGCTTAAATGCCAAACACCATTCAGGCTTGGAGCATTCAAGCAAGCTCCTGGAAGTCTTTTGGGAACCCCCATTTGCAGGGGGGTTACACTAATATTTTCTTTTTCTGAGTTGAACCTGTAACCATTCTCCCCCTCCCCCCCACACACACAAATGGTAGGGGCTTACTAGGACTCCTGCTGCCACCAGAACTCTGCCTGCTATTCTTCTGGTCACTCTGACCCCTGGGACTGCAGCCCTGAGGGGGACTGGAGGAGCACTGCTGGAACTGCTGAGCTGCTTCCCTCACAATTGTCATGTAGCTCCCTGTGTACAGCAGCCGCTTGCTCAAATCTGCAATCTCTGCTTGCACACTGCGGCTTGGTGCTAAGTGCACCCAACCTGCCTGCCTGCTACATTCACCACTGCAATCTGTGGCCAAAAGGAGACAGCCCCTGTAGTGTATTCTGGCCTCAAGGGACACCAGAAGAACATCGGGGGTGTGGAGGCACTAGGAGGGGAGAAACTAGAGGAAACAAAGGGCTAACATGAGTTTGGTGCTCAAAGGTGCCTTTGGATTCAGCTAGGTGCACAACCGCATTGAAGAGACTGCTCTACCTGCATGGGAAGAGTGGACACCGGAGCTCCTGATGGGGCAAAGAAAGCCCTAGATGCCACATAACCACCAATGGATAGCTAGGCACAGGTGTACCTATCAATCCTGGGAGACAGTGAAAGTAACAACAGGGCAGTTGGCCTACAAAAAGACTTTATTTGGAAGCAATTGTTTTCTTCCTAAAAGGACAGCTACCATCTTGCCAACCCCTGACCTTGCTGGAAACCAATCAGAGGTCAGGAATCTTGGTATCTGACCACAGCAGGCTTCTGGGAGAATTACTGTGCTGTATGCTTGGTGCCCTTTCTGCTGTCCAATGGGACACTGAGTGAACATTCTGAATACTAATTCTGCAGATTGACATCCCTGTGTGCCAATGAGAAGCTGCCTTTCCCCAGAAAATGTTGAGGGCAGTTACAGAAGAAGGGAGTCAGCAGTAAGCTCTTGGAAAGAAGGACCAGAATGGTGCTAGCCAGAGCTGTCCAGGGAAAGCTGTCTGGGCTTCCATAGCCAACCATCAAGGAATGACTTCAAAGGTTTCTACAACCTACATATTGAGAGACTGAGCTGTGTGCTAACTGAAAGTGTCAGGACAACATTTTCCTGAGTGACTGTGACCTGCCTTAAGAGAAAAGGAGGTAACGTGTGCCTCAGCTGCCAGCCTGTGGGCTCCTGAAACTACTTGAAGACAACTGTGAGGGAAGGAACCTGAATTGATCCAACAGACAGTCTGGAAGAAGACTAGTTAGTGCTAATGGCAGGTATTAACTAACAATCCACACTAGGGTTCCACACTGAGGTACATCCAGAGTAAGGGAGGAATAACCCGGCTGGCAACTAAGGAGGGACAGCTGGTGGAGAATGCCAAGGACAAGGTGGATGTCCTTAATGAATTCTTCTGCTCGGTCTTCACTCATAAAGATGTTGGTAATGGTCACGCAATAGCCAAGACACATCACCATGCCAGGGGAGTTGACTCCAGCCCCTTTATGAAAGAAAGGGTCCTAGAGGAGCTGACTAAATTAAGGGTGGACAAAGCAATGGGGCTAGATGGTATACACCGAAGAGTTCTGAGGGAACTTCATGTGGAACTTGCTACCCCACTTGCTGAACTATTTAACAAGTCACTGGAATATGGCATAGTGCCACAGGACTGGAGAAGGGCCACAGTTGTGACACTACACAAGAATGGTTGCAGGGAGGTAGCAGGAAATTATCACCCAGTCAGCCTGGCCTCCGTGGTGGGTAAAATAATGGAAACATTGCTAAAGGAAAGGGTAGTGGAGTACCTGAAAGAATGTGGAAAACTTGACCCGAGGCAGCATGGCTTCACAGTGGAACACTCATGCCAAATGAACATGATAGAATTCTTCAACTGGATGGTGAGAGCAGTGGATCAAGGTGCTGCTGCTGTGGACATAGTATATGTGGACTTTAGCAAAGCCTTTGATATGGTTTCACACAGAAGGTGATCAAATTAATTGGAGCAAACAGGCATGGGTCAGAAAGTGGTCAACTGGATTAATAGCTGGCTTCAGAACAGGATTTAGAGAGTTATGGTAAATGGTACTCTGTTGAAGGAGGGGAGAGTGACCAGTGGTGTTCCACAGGGATCAGTGCTTGTCCCAATCCTTTTCAACACATTCATCAGTGACATCTCTGATGGACTGAATGGGAAGGTCTGCCTATTTGCAGATGTTACAAAGCTCTGCAACAGGGTGGACACACACAAAGGTGTCTTGGGAATGGAGGCAGATCTCAGGAAGCTGGAGGAATGGTCCAGAAACTTGCAGTTGAGATTCAGTGCCAAAAAGTGTAAGGTAATGCACCTGGGTAAGAGGAACCCAGAAAATAAATATGTCCTGAAAGATGGCAGCAACTGGAAGAGACAAAGCTGGAACAGAATCTAGGAGTTATGATATCAGAAGATTTAAAAGTAGGAAAACAATGCAAAAAAGCAGTACTAAAGGCAAGCAGTATCCGTGGATGAATAGGTAGGGGTATTACCAGCAGAAAGCATGAGATAATCATCCCTCTCTATAGGTTCTTGATGAGGCCACACTTGGAATACTGTGTGCAGTTCTGGAGAGTTCATCTAAAAAAGGACATAGACCATCTGGAATCCGTGCAGAGGAGAGCCACCAAGATGGTGCAGGGTCTGAACCACAAACCTTACAAAAGTAGACTCAACCAGTTGATCTGTTCTCCCTGGAGCAGAGAAGGAACAGAGGGAACATGATAGAAACATTTAAGTATGTTAAAAGGATAAACGCAGTACAAACCGGAAAGCACTTCTATGAAAATAGGATTGCGTGTACAAGGGGGCACAACTTACACCTGGTAGTTGGTAAGTTCAAAACCAATGTTAGAAAGTATTTTGACACAGAGAGGGTTGTGGACCTGTGGAACAGCCAGCCACCTGAAGTGGTGGCAGCTTAAACAGTCAGGGAATTCAAACGGACGTGGGACAGTCAGTGTAGTCATCTCAAAAAGAGCAGTAGATGAGGGGGAGGGAGAGTCATCTCGGGCAGACTAGATGGACTGCATGGTCTCCTTCTGCCAGCAAATTCTTATGTTCTGAAGCCTGGATGTGGATGTGAGCCATGTGGCCCCCTGCTCCTTAGAATGGTCTGTGATGTAAAGGAGGGAGAGGGAAGAGCCCAAGAAGTCCAGAGGACTGCAGAGACCGAGAACCTGAAGTACATCCAGAGGCACCCGAGACCTAAAGCATTTTTGAACTGAACCCCCCCCCAACTACAACCACTGAGCCATTAACCTGAGAGGGACAGCATCTGCAGAGGAGGAGGAAAAGGTTCCCAGTTGAAAAGAAAGTGGTACAATAGAACCGTGAGTGCTCTCAGGGCTTTCCTTGCAACTAGAGAAGTTTGAGCAAAGTTGCCACCAAATATACAGATGTTACCAATAGGCCAGGAGTTACAAATATCTCATTTGGAGGTTCTGCTATTTAAACAACTGCATGGCCTGTGGGTTTTGGGTTTAACTGTTCTGCTTGTTCTAAAGTGCGCCATTGCCGGCCAACCAGCTTCAATGTCACCAGTTTGCAACATTCCTACAGCTGGGTAGTAGTACCCAATAATGTACCAGGGGCTCCCTTTCAGGGTTAAGGGTAAAACTAGTACCAGTGGGTACTGCACCTGGTACAGGTGGGCTGGTAATACAGAAGATTTTACAGTTTATTTGCTACTGCATTGTCTTGCCCGGGTGGGGGACACTGTAACTGTTCTAAAGTGTTTACTGGCTGAGCCTAGGCAGGCATCTAATTTTGGCCCTGCCACAAGAATTACATATGAACATATGAATCTGCCAGCAGAAAAAGGTCTTTTAATCTGTCAAGTCTGCTTGAGTGTGCAGCTAGCACCCCTAGATTCTAAGAGATCCATTTAAAACCAGTTTTCCTTTGCATTCTCCTGTCCCTTGTGAATATTCCTCGATAAATATGTTGTTGATATTTTTACATTTTGTCTTGCGAGCATAATATTAGTGCAAGTCACTAATTGCATTATTGTTGAACTTAAGGTTGCATTGTGATTTGCATGTGCAGGGGGACACTATGGGGAGGTAGGGAGGTACTGCATTCCAGGGGGTTGTACTGCACTGACACCAGGCCTACCTAAATTTTACTCTGGGTGGGGGCACCATGCTAAATTATCTGGATTTGACCCCCCATCAGGAAAATCACAACCCAGACCCCTTAACTTTGTTTGAGTACACAAGGCGGGGTAGTAACCACAACATCCGTGATAACCCGGTTACAAACTCAAAAAGGTTCTTGTTTTCAAACCTCTCTAAGAAATTATTTGCATAGATTTGAATATTAAACATATGTCAATTGCACAACTTGTTTTTATTTCTTCTTTATGCCTCCTGTATTATCAGCTCTTCCCCCTTCCAATAGATGACTTCCCTGCCCCATCTGAGACTTTTCTGGCTTTTACACCCCCATTTCTCCCTGGCTTACCCCCCCAAAGCAGGGTCCTCAAGGCTGCCCAGATGTTTCAGGATGTTGTCCCTCAATGCAGGACTCCTAGGCAGGGAGATGGACTGTCACCTTAGTGTAGCATGGGAGTGCCCTTCATCCTGCTCAAGCTGTGACTTTTATTGTCTGTTGCTAACATCCCCAGACACCAGCACGCTGGGAGTTCCAAGCAGGAACATGAAAACTGTGCCAACGCAGAGCCTGGCCAGAATCCTCCTACCCATAGTGCCTCCATGGCACTGCTACCTGTGGTCACCCAGGCAGCAGTATTGTTGCAGAGGCAGTGACGCTCCATCTCTGAAGGAGGGAAACATCCTCTGGGATGCCGAATCCTCCTTCTTCCTCCTCTCGCACTCCTGCACATCAGGCTCATTCCCAAATCCCAACCCCCGGCATCATGATCAGCAGCCCTGACCCTGCATTGAGCAGCTGCGCTGCATGAGGATTTCTTACTTGCAAGTCAAACTGTTTTTAAAGGAGAGATCCTACCTTCGTAAGCCAGACAGATTTTAAGCTTGTTACTTTGTTAAGGTCTGCTTGCCCAAATTGATGTTTTTATTTAAAAACATTTTACCATGAAAAACACAAGGAGTTATACATAGCTGGCCTGATTCACAAAGCACTTAGCTTGATGCAAGGTGCCTGTACCACGAAAATATGACGCAAGCAGCACCCTGCATCCAAAATAGCCCCCAGCGCTATTCACAAAGGCAGCCTGTGTAAGCCACAGGCTGCCTGGCCCAAACAGGGCTTGTGCCACCTGTGCGCCCACATATGGTCTGCGACAGGGTGCAAGGGGGCATGTGGCTGTCGCAGGCTGCCACATCCCGCTAATCAGGGGTTACAGAACTGTCCCAGATGGAGAATGTATAAGTACCCTTAGACCAGCTAGAGATGGTCTAAGGGTACTTAGAAATTGCTCCCTCAGGGACAGTAGACCCTCTGATCCCCAATTGTGCCACATATTGCAGCATCCCCCTCCTGAGTCACAATATTGCCATAAGAAAGATTAATGCAGCCATCCCCCCTGCCTGATTCCCGATGTTGCCATACTACATATTAATGCTGCCATCCCCCATCCGAGTCCTGTTGTTGACATAATAAGTAAGACATTGCCTGTCCTCCTTGCCCGATCCCCTATGTTGTTGGTAGCAGTGTAATACAGTTCCATGCCCCCCTCCCTGACCCAGATTGTGCCAGCACTAATATTAATATTCTGGGCTGGTGACCACCACAGCCCACCACACACCTCCATGGCTGGCTGCCGACTGCACTGTCAGTGAGTCTACTGTAATGCACATGGGAGGGAGGGAGGAAGGAAGGAAAAATACATTTTCAAAGCCTCCCTTGATATGTCTGTGGCTAAGTTTCCAAGAAAACTCCCAGCGTTAACTGTTGATGTGGCAAGGATAGGAATTCAAATATAGGTTTCTGATTTATTCAGCTGTGAAATTTTTGTTTCCAGTAACTGTCACACAGGGAGTTTTTAAACTCTCACATTTAATGATTATATTTACTGTCCAAATATTTTGCTTCCCAGAATGTCTCAGACCATCTGTTTTGCCCCAGTGTGAGGCATTTCAGTTATCTATTTCTTGGCGAGCAGTAAGGCGGGTTGGAGCAATCAGAGTTTCCTAGACAGTCATGTGGCCCTTGGGGATAGAATCATAAAGCAGAAAACATTGGAAATTCTCTGCGAAGGCCAGAGTGTGCTATTTAACCTGTGAGGGCACCGGTATGCTGTTCAAACTAATCTTAAGAAAGATGGATTTTTCAGAATGGGCAGACAGACATGCATCCAAAGTTCAGGGTGGGTTTTTTCAATCCCTTTTTTTCACATTGTGTTTTGTGCCTCCGATCCTTGGTCCTGTTGGACCACCTCAGCCCTGAAACTGACCATCTCCAGCCAGCCAGTTGGTGCAGCAATAGTGCTACTGCTCATGATGTCAGTGACCTGAGTTTGGGTACGAGCTCTGGGTAGCTGGGGGCCGGCTGTCTGGAGGAGGGCTAAGCATCCCAGAGGACTCTGTCCTCTTCCGGGGAGGGAGGGAGGGTCGCTGTCCCCACTGCTTTACTGCCACCTGGATGAGCACAGGTGGCAGTGCAGCTAGGGACGTCAGGTGAGAGAAGGATGTCGACTGGATGCAGGAGCTGCAGCATGCCTCTGCGTGCACACCTCACCTTGGGTTCTCAATGCATGCTGACATCCTTGGGACTAGAGAGATGAAGAAAATGGCCCCTGCACTCAAGGATGAAGGATTGCCCAGCACTGCAATGGTCCCCCCCCATCCTGCTGCTCTGGCTTCCTGAAGAAACTCTGCAATTTGAGGGTAAGCCCTCCACCTCATCCCCTCACCCCCGCCTAGGGGGAACAGCCATGGCTCCATGGAGAAAGTCCCAAGCACTGGCTCACAGGTAATGGGGGGGACAAAGATGGGGTACCCGGATGACTCTGGAAGGAGTTTGGGTGCAGGGAGAGAAGGGGCATAAATAGAAAGTAAAAAAAAAAAAGAAACTGACCATCTCATGGATTTAGTGGTTATTCACAAAATACACATGACCACATGTGGTGGTAGGCGGCCAGCAAGTTGGTCATGCGTTAGCCTGTGTGGGATACTGGCTTAGACTGGGGATGTTTTTCTCTGCTTTTCTCCCCAGCGTGCCATCACACAATGCTGCACACGCACGCATGTGGTGGCACACATGTATGCATGGCATTTGATGGTAGGCCTTTCCCCTCAGTCAGAACTTGCTTGCACTTCCAGCAGGCCTTTGCCAGGTGACAGTTGAGCAGTGAGACGCTGTGTTCTCCCCTTCACCCCAAGGGAGGAGAGCTGTCCCTGGGATGCTTAGTCCTCCCTCCCACAGCCAGCTCCCAGCGATCTGATCTCATTTCCGAACCCAAGTTGCCAGCATTGTGGGCAGTAACCCTATTGCTGCTCCGATGGGCCGGCTAAAGTTTATGCTTTTTTCTAAATCTATTTACGACAAAAGTCACACTTTGTGGCAGCTTGCATAAAAAAATCAGACCCAGATTCAATTAGCATCTAATTATTGAGGCAAATTTGGAAGAACACTCAAAACTACTAGAACTTCTAAAAGATATATAATGTTTTGTGACGAATGCAAGTGCAAGTTAGCCATTGAAAAATAGTGGCAGTCAGGCGGACTTATCCTGGACTGATCCTGTACTGATCAGTTTGAAGATCCTGCTCTGGGAGTTTGAAATAAGTGAATAAGTAATGAGTGGAACCAGTTCCAAATAAGAATCTCCTGGAACCTGGCTCATTCTCAAATTATGGAACCCAAGGGACCCCCTCAAAAAATAAAGAAACATTCTAGTGGCTCAATATGCAGATTAATCATTTGCATGTAATTTGTCTACAGTTAGTATATAAATAATATGTACATTACGAAAATATGCAAAACTAGTTCATTCAATTGTCCAGGGTGCTGATGTGCGATATGGCTGTCACTGCATGTTTACTATCACTTTATTGCTTATTAAGGGAATTGGGATACAATGTGTATGAAAAGAGGTTGTGTAAATAATCATTCTTCTGCTGGCATGCTGGCACAGTAGCAGCACTGCCGCTTGCAGCACTGGTGACCTCGGTTCAGATGCGAGCCCTGTCCACCAGAGGGCTGGCTAGGGGGTGGTTGGATGAGCATACTAGGTATAGCTCTCCACCTTCGGGGGGGGGGGCGTTGATGGTGCCTGGCATTCACGCGACTCCCAGCGGAGGCTAGAAGTATACCAACACCAGGACCACTGTTCAGAGGAAGACAGGTGCAGATGTCTGCGGGGTACACATTGGATCACACATGCCTCCAAGCTGATATCATTGCTTGTCCACTGAAAACTGACACAGGTAAAAACCCTGTGCAGCAGTGCAGAGTGATGCTTCCCCCCCCCCTCAACAAATGATGCTGGCAGCATAGAACTTGAACCAGACCATAAGTGATCTTGGCCCCTGCCTCGGGAGCCCTGCTGTAGAGGGTAAGCTATGGGCCCTCCAGTCCAGGCCGCTGTCGGGGGATACCAGTGGGATGGATGGATGAAAGAGTTGGGGGAGATCCCTACCTGCAGCACAGTGCAGAAACAGAACAGAAAAAAAAAAGTGTTCTTCTTCTTCTTATAATATATGTAAATTACTGGGTTTGAACAGAGGGTAGAAAACAGGAACCTTTTAGAACTTTTGATTGTTCTAATTAGAACTAGCAAGGGTTCCCTCAGCCCCAGTTTGAATCCCAGTGGCCTCCCACTGCACTGGTTTGTTGAGCATGGGGTTTACAGTGACCCCTTCTTGTTTTGGAGTCCAGCTTGTGGCAACTGTAATTTGTTTGCAGAAAACCGAAGGATAACTTTAAAAATAAAATCCCACCTGGCCCAATGATTCAGATGATGGAGGTACCAAGTGCCTCAATTGCTGCCACGCCAGTGACTCGGGTTTGGGAACAGATGCAGGTCAGTTGGGGGGGCAACTGAGGAAGGGAGGATCTGTATGACTGCTGTCCTCCCTTGGGGAGGGGGGTTAATGTGGCTCGCTGCTTGACTGCCACTTGGAGGTGTCCAGGTGGCATCGCAGGTGAGACCGCACAAGGAGAGGGACCCCATGCACAGGGTATCAGGGCATCTCCACGAAGAAAGAGCACACACATCAAGCCCACAGCACATGACACTGGCCTGGGGTAAAATTGGTGTAAAATCCCCCAGACCGCAGGATGAAGACCGACCCCTCATGGGTCCTACACAGGTGACAGGGTACCGCCCCCATAGTCCTGTGTCATAGGGCGATGGAGGGATGGTAAGTCCTGGAGAAGCTGGGTGATGGGGCTGGGGTGGGGGGCAGTCAGAATGAGGTGGCTGGAGCAGAAAAGGAAAATAAAATGTATATGGAAACAAAACAGCTCGATGGTGCTCACAATCTGGGTCACATCCTGAGCCTGAATACCAGATCAGAGACCCACAGGGAGGACTGAGCAGCCAATCACATGGTCTCCTCCCTGAAGAAGGGGTCGCAGTGAAGGGTTTGTATGCTCCGCTATATATGGCTACTCAGGGAATTACATGGAGGCAGGACTCGGATCCAGAGTAGGCCGGGTAGGTTTGATATAGAAGTGGACCAATGCTCGGAGTGATTTAAAGTCATGGCCTTGTATTCTCAGGGCTGGAGTAGAGCTGGGCAGAATTTTCTAATTCTGCTTCCATTGGAATTCAGCAGAATTTCAGAAATTCTGTATAATTCCATTTAATTCTGTCTGAAGCGGAATTCCAAAAGTGGAATTCTTTTAAATACTGCAGATCAGTAATCCACATTTTGCATAATACACAGAATAGTATTCATCGGTTCAGGTAAACTGTGGATTTGTTTTCCGCAAACCAATCAGTTTAAGTTAACCATGAATTTGTTTTCTGTAAACCAATCAGTTTAAGTGAACTGTGGATTCGTTTTCCTCAAACCAATCAATTTAGGTTAACCATGGATTTATTTTCCTTGAAATCAATCAGTTTAGTTTAACTGTGAATTCGTTTTCCACAACCCGATCAGTTTAGGTAAACCATAGATTTGTTTTTCACAAACCGATCGGTTTAGGTAAACCATGGATTCATTTTCCATAAAATGAGGAATAGTATTCCATGGATAACATAATCCCTCTGTGGCTATTATTCTGTGATTTGCACTGAACTGCTTTTTGAAATTCCACAAAATTAAACATGAATTTTCAAAAAGTATTTCATAAGCAGAATTGCCATCATGCATAAATTCTGCTGACAGATTTCCACATTCGGCACATCACTAAGAGGCAAATGTGAACCCAGGTGTTGGATAACATTGGATGTTGTTACGGATAAATACAGAGCTCTGGGGGGAAGGGAAATTTTCTCTAAAATTAGGAAGCCTGGGACATACTTCAATGGCATAGAAAGTGTAATAACAGACCCCAAAGCAGTGCCACCAAGGAGGCAGATGAGGAACAAACTATGAAACTCAATGATTGAGGAGTTGCTGAATGTTAGATCAGAGGCTGGGGTATTCAGAGTTCTGAAACTGGGATGTCGGAACCCTTGAAATTGAAGTTGATGGTTCGTTTTTGAACTGTTGCAGACCCTAGCCCCAAATGTGACTGTGCAGAATCAACTGTCCAGAGAGAAAACTAATCCACACTACATCCAAAACTGGTTTCATGTTTCCCTCCCAGCCGCATGTGACTATTGCAGTCACACCCCATCGAGGCAGAGAAAGCTTTCTTTGGCCACTGTATGTTAAGTAAAAGAGGAACACAGTCAAGGGTACTGTCAGGCTGAACAGCAGTACAGGAGAGGTGGAGGATGACAGCAAAAATGCAGATGTCCTGACCAAATATTTTGGTTCAGTATTTACAGTGGAAGAAAGCAGGCCACTCACAGATTGTGGGATCAGAGACTGTGGAGTACAGGGAAGTGGACCAGGGGTGGGAATGTTATCCAAGGAAGGAGTTTTTAAGGGACTAAGGGCCCTGAAAGTGAATAAATCACTGGGACCTGGTGGCATGCACCCCAGGGTGTTAAAAGAGGAGAGTCAGACACTGGTGGCACCACCAGCTAATCTGTTTAACTGTTCCTTGGAAACACAGGTCGTGCCAGCGGATCGGATGGTATTTAATGTGGTGCTACCCCACAAGACTGGGGACATGGATGACCCAGAAAACTACAGGTGAGTAAGCCTGACCTTGATAATAGCTGTTAGAAATCATTATAAAGGACTACCTGGTGGAGTTTCTGGAGGATAGCAAACTACAGGATGAGATGCAGCATGGGGTCATGGCAGGTAAGTCACGGTGTCGTCGAGGCACAGATCAGGAAGCACAGAAAAACCAGGAGCAGTTTCAAAATTCACAAATAGTGTTTTATTTTTCTCAATAACAGCAAAAATAAAAATGTGTTCAGTATAACTATTTACAAAGGCACAGAGGCAGAGGTTGGGAGTCACCTGGGGACCAGTGACTACTGTATGGTATGGTTCCAGGTCAAGACAAAAACAGACATAAAGCACTCCAAAACAAAAGTCATGGACTTTAGACGAGCAGACTTCACAAAAATGAAGCAAAGTCTTAAGCTGACTCTGGCTAACATTACGCGGGGGACAGATGTTGAAGACTACTGGATACAGCTCAAAAGGACTATACTAAATACTGCAAACCATTGCATAAGAAGGGTGAGCAAAGCTAAAAAGAAAACTTAGAAACATAGAAGTTGACAGCAGAAGGAGACTGCTAGGTCCATCTAGTCTGCCCATTTGTTTTAGACCTATTTGACACTCTAGTTGTCCTTTGTAGTCCGTGCTCCCTTGTGTCTACCCTATGCATTCTTGAATCCCCCCACAGTGTTGACCCCCCACAACCTCTTGGGGCAGGCTGTTCCAGGCATCCACCACTCTTTCTGTGAAGAAAAACTTCCTGGTGTTGGTAGAGAATCTCCTTCCTTGCAGTTTGAGGTCATGTCCCCTGGTCCTGAAGCCCTTCTTAAAGTGAAAAAGTTCCTGTGCCTGTACCTTGTGAATGCCTTTTATGTTCTTGAATGTTTCAGTCATGTCCCCTCTCTCGCTTCTCTGAGAAGTACATAATCAGTTCCCTAAGTCTTTCCTCATAGGACATGTACTGTAGACCCTGAATAATTTTTGCCTCCTTTCTCTGCACTGTTTCTACCTGATTAAATGTCCATCTTGAGGTGAGGCCTCCAGAACTGGACTCCAGGTGAGGCCTGACCAGTGATCTGTACAGTGGTAGCACCACCTCTCTCCTCTTACTCATGATTCCCCTCCCAATGCAGCCCAGCATTCTGTTGGCCTTCAATGTTGTCTTCTTACTCCATTATGATTCCCATATCTTGTTCCTGGTTTGAGGCTGCCAGTCTTTTTCCTCCTAGGCAATACTCCTTTCTTGGATTTTTCTTTCCTATGTGCATGACCTTGCACTTTTTGGCATTAAATCTCAGCTGCCAACCTCCAGACCATTCTTTTAGTTTCTTGAGGTCATCTTCCATCTTGCTCACTCCTTCTGGTGTGTCCACCCTGTTACATATCTTGGTGTAGTCTGTGAACAGATACACCTTCCCTTCCAGTCCGTCAGCAATGTCTGGTATAAAAACATTGAAGAGCAGAGGTCCCAGCACTCTTGTTTCCTAAAGAAGTAGCCACTAAGGTCAGGAAAAAAAAATGGCTTTCAGGATATACAAACAAACCAGATCCGACAAGGACAAAGAAGGATACAAGGAGACACAGACTGAAGCAAACAAAGTGATCAGGACAGCAAAGTCAGAAACTGAGGAGAGGATACCAAAGGAGGTCAAAAAGGGTGACAAGGCATTCTATAGATATGTCAGTGAGAAGAGAAAGACATCAGGAGGTATAGTTAGACTCACAAGGGTAGATAGGGAGATCACAGAAAATGATAAGGACAAGGCTGAAATCCACAACAGTTACTTCTGCTCCGTATTCACCAAGAAGGAGGAAGGATGAGGACCCAGCAATGCAACACATAACAAGCAAGGAGTTGGAATACACTCGGGTCCCTTTACAAAAGAAAGGTTCCTAAAGGAACTAGAGAAACTCAAAAGAAACAAGGCCATAGGATCAGATGAAATTCACCCTAGATTACTGAGAGAACTAAGTGGTGAGCTGGCAGCGCCCCTGACTGATCTTTTCAACCTATCATTCAAGCTGGTGGAGGTACCCCAATACTGGAAGGCAACAGTCATTCCTCTGCACAAAAGTGGAAGCAGGGAAAGTACAAACAACTACAGACCAGTAAGACTAACCTCAATTGTGGGCAAAATAATGGAAACCTTGCTCAAGGAGAGGATTATATCCTTTCTAGAAGAAAACAACAAATGAGACACAAAACAGCATGGCTTTATAACAGGAAGGTCAAATCAATCTGATAGACTTCTTTAACTGGGTGACTAAAATAACAGACCAGGGAACAGCAGTAGACATAGTATACCTGGATTTCAGCAAAACCTTCGACTCTGTCCCACACAGAAGGCTACTCAACAAACTGGACAGAATGGGAGTAGGACAGCAAGTAGTGAAATGGGTAAGGAACTGGCTTACTGGAAGGACACGGAAGGTACTTGTAAATGGCTCACTTTCAGAAGAAAGAGGAGTAGATAGTGGAGTGCCACAAGGATCAGTACTCGGTCTGATCCTATTCAATATTTTTATTAGTGACATAACTGAGGGAATAGAGGAGAAGGTGAGCTTATTCACAGACGACACAAAAATAAGCAATAGGGTAGACACTCCAGGTGGGGTAGAAAAGATGAAGGCCGAACTTAAGGCTCTGGAAAAATGGTCAGAAACAAGGCAACTGAAGTTTAATGCGCAAAATGCAAGGTCAGGCACCTAGGAAGGGCCAACCCAGGAGAGAACTACTACCTAGGAGGAGCACAACTGGAATCTTCCAAGCAGGAAAGGGATCTGGGAATAATTATAATGGACGACCTAAAGATGTGGAAATGGCATATTGGGCTGCATAGGCAGGGGGATCACCAGCAGAAAAAAGGTCATCCTGCCACTCTATAGATCTCTGGTGAGGGCACCCCTAGAGTACAGCGTACAGTTCTGGAGACCACACTTAAAAAAGGATATCAACAGACTGGAGACAGCACAAAGTAGAGCTACAAAAATGATCCTACAGAACAAAAACTATGAAGAGCATCTGCAAAACCTGAATATGTACTCCCTGGAGCAGCAGAGGGAGAGGGAAGACATGATCAAGACTTACAAGTTCCTAAATGGAATAAACAAGATGCAGGTTCAGGAACTGTTCCAAGTCAGAAAGCACACAAGAACTAAGGGGCACAACATGAAGCTGGAGGGGGCAAATTCAGAGGAAACACAGGTAAGTTTTTTTTTTACCGAGAGGGTGGTAGATGCATGGAACAGCCTTCCTCAGGTAGTGGTGGGGGCAAAAACAGTGGTAGGTTTCAAGAACACTTGGGACAGGTACAAAGGCACCACAACACTGACTAGCAGTTAAGGGAGTGGGTAGGCCTATGGGTAGACTAGATGGACTGTATGGTCTCCTTCTGCCATCACTTTTTATGTTTCTAAAGGCAGTACAGAAAAAACAGTCCTCCTTCTGAGTGTTTCTTCTCTGTTTCAAATCTCAGTCTCTCTCCCTTGCAAAACATTACTGCTCTTTTTATAACCAGTCTTTGCAGGGAGCTCGCTAAGGAGACATAGTATTTTTTCACAGAATATTCTTGTCAGTTTCCAGTGTTCTTGCAGGTGCAGCCAAAATAACATAATGACCCATAACTGACCTCTTATTTACAATTCTGCAGGTATTTTGCAAACTGCATCATAGATTAATCCCTTCGGTGGGATATTCAGACTGCTCCAGGCTGGGGCGCAAGCCTGGGTGCAGCGCAACTGGGATGCACCAGGGCATGACCTGGGCGATATTCACGGTGCTGCGCCATGGCTCAGCACCATTGAATATGGCACCGTGGCTGCCCGCATTGCACATGGCGCAGTGGTACTGCACCAGCGCAAGTGGCAAGTGAGGAGCAGGGGGATGCACCAGCACAAGTATGGTTGTGCTAGGCGCAGGAACTGCGATATTCAGTGGTGGGTATGCAAATGGGTCCATTATGCATGCAAGGCACAAATGGGGCCATTTGTATGTCATTATGGCCCCATTTGCATGCAGGTGTGCCGATCCCCAGTGACTTGCGCCTGGCGCCCTGCCAGGCTGCAGCCGTCGGAGACCGATGCCCCCTGGCAAAACACCCCAATGTCCGTTCACGGGCTATGTAACATTATCATCATCTCTGGTGGTCCAGTGGACCAAATCCTGCCCGATCGCAGGCTCAAAATAAAGATATACATCCCTGGTGGTCCAGTGGACCCGCTCCAAAGCCCAATCGCGGGCTTCGTACATGAAAACACCCTGGTGGTCCAGCAGTACCCCACTCCCCACCCGCCCACTGAGCCCCACCACCCCACTCCCCGTCAGCAGCGGCGGCAGCTCCCCACCTGCAAGCCACCCGGCCACCTACCGACTGACAGCGTACAGTACAGCTGTCGCCCATTAGTCAGCATGGAAAGCCCAATGAAAAACATCACTATACTACACAATCCCGATATGTGAATGGAATACCTTTTCTCTCTGTCGTGCAACTTCCTACTGATATATAGAATGGGATGTTCCTTCCCATCTATATGCTGACTCAGGACTGCACCTAGGCCTACCTTTGATGCATCTGTCTGTAACAGAAATTGTTTCTCAAAGTCTGGGCTTCTTAAAACAGAGGCTGCACATAATACAGCCTTAATGGCCTGAAAAGCCTTGTTACACTCTGAGGTCCAGTTCACATTATTCGGAAACTGTTTCTTTGTGAGTTCAGTGAGGGGAGTAGCTAACTCTGCAAAGCTGGGAACAAATCTCTGATAATAACCAGCCATCCCTAAAAATGATCTGACATGTTTCTTGGTTTTGGGGACAGGGCTGTTAGCTACAACTTCTATCTTGGAAACCTCTGGCTTGACTTCTCCATTTCCCCAAATCAGCATAAGGTGTATTATGACCATGGGGTAAAAGAAAATGTTTTTGAGCCAGGTGAAAAGATCTTGCCCCTATTACCCGCTACAGAAAATAAACTGCTAATGAAGTGGCAAGGGCCTTATAAAGTGCTTAGATGTACTGGCACAGTTAACTATGAGATTGAGACCCCTGATAGGAAAAATCCTACTAAAACATACCATGCTAACCTCCTCAAGAAATAAGTTGAAAAAACACCAACAGCTGTTTTTCTGGTTTTACCAGAAACTGATAAAGAAGATATTGATGTAGCTTATGATAGACTGGAACAAACTGTAACTGCTGATGCTTAAAGGTGAATGTTTCCTTAACCTCCGAACAAACTGCAGACATTCGTAACTTGCTAGAAACATTTAACAGTACTTTTACCAGAGTACCAGGCTGAGCAAAAGGTGTTTAGCATGTAATAGTGACAAGGAATGCTTGCTCTATTAGACAAAAGACACACAGATCACCAGAGCGGTGAGGCTCCAGTCTCTTGGAGGTGTGGGTTCGAATCCCACTTCGGACACCATCTGTCATCGAGGCACAGGTCAGGAAGCACAGGAAAATCAGGAGCAGTTTCAAAATTCACAAATAGCATTTTATTTTTCTCAACAACAGCAAAATAAAAATTTGTTCAGTATAACTATTTACAAAGGCTGTACAGAGAAAACAGTCCTCCTTCTGAGTGTTTCTTCTCAGTTTCAAATCTCAGTCTCTCTCCCTTGCAAAACATTGCTACTTTTTTTATAATCAGTCTTTGCAGGGAGCTCATTAAGGAGACATAGTGTTTTTTCACAGAATGTTCTTCTCAGTTTCCAATGTTCTTGCAGGTGCATCAAAAAGAACATAATGTCCCAGAACTGACCTCTTGATTACAATTCTGCAGGTATTTTGTAAACTGCATCTTAGGTTAATCCGTTGAGTTCCAAGTAGCTTTTTGCAATCATTTCAACAGTATAACTATATACAGTTTTAAGCAAAGGGATCCCAGTTTCGGATACAATTTTACACAGAGATTCACATATATTTTTATAACTGTAGATATGCAAGGTGGAAGGAAAGACAGAACAGAAAGTGAAGGTAGAAAGATAGCGAGAGGTGGAGAATTGTGAAACCATTGGAGTGATCAGTTCCTAGGTCTCACACGAAAATTTGGTTGCGCAACCAGACAGAGAAGAGACAGAAAAAGAGAGTCTAGAACAGACCCTTGCATTTAAACTCTTTCTGCCTAACAAATGGGCAGGGCCTTATTCAACCCTGTCACACACGGTAGACTAACCTTATCAACTTTTTTGATTGGGTTACCAAGGCAGTTGATGGGGGCCAAGCAGTTGATATAGTATGACATACTTAGACTTCAGCAAGACCTTCAACTCTGTGCTGCACAGAAGGCAAGTTAAAAAAACTGGAGAACCTTGGGGTGGAAAACAAACTCACCAGATGGACAGAGAACTGGTTGGGGGGCAGAAATCAGCAGATGGAAGTTAATGGGTAATTCATGGGGGCTGGGGGGTTACCAGTGGGGTGCCATAGGGATTGGTCCCAGAGCCTGTGTTGTTCAACATTTTTATAAGTGACATACAGTACCAGAGGGTATACAGAGCAAGGTCCATCTCTTTGCTGACAATGACAAGACCTTTGGGAGGGTGGACACAGAGGAGGGAATTAATTAGGGACATAAAAAGGAATTTGGAAAGCCTAGAGAAGTGGTCTAAGGTGTGACAACATGAAATTTAATTTCAAGAAATTTGAAGCAGCAGTGCAATGAAGTTTGACCCTACCTTTTTTCACTATAAAAGATTCCAGGCATCTTTCAGTTTTCATTTTGTGGTAAAATTTTCTAATTCGACCAAAATCTCAGTATGATATAAATGGTTTAATTAAATTTTTTTCTCAAGAAAAAAAGATGGCTGCCACATTTTGCATAGAAATAGCATTGTAGACCTGACAAGGATTAGGATTAAAAAAACCAAAAAGACTCATGGTGCACAGCATTGGAGGTTCCTAGACAAGTACATTTGAGAGGTATGCTAATATGTTTCTTAATTTTAGCTGAAACTAGATTTTTTAGAAAAATATTTTTCATTGCAATGCTGCTTTAAGGTTATGCATTTAGGCCCCCATGCACATATGTGCACACTGGTTATGTGCCACTTATCCACAGTGTAGAGGCAACCCTGTGATTGATAGCTATGCATCAGGGGTCCCAGATCCCCTATTCTTCTGCACAGCAACGTGCTCGGACAGACTGGGGGAGTGGCCAGGAGGCATGCTTACGCGCCATACCATTCACTAGGATCAGGAGGAGTGCAGGCTATATGAGCAGGGGCCCAGCCAAAGCTGCTGCACATCCCCCCACAGAGAGCACCTGCTGGTCACAGTGGGACATCAAACAACCCCCTGCCATGCTGCCCCAGCCTTCTGGTTAAGCAGAGAGGGCTGGAGGTAGTTACTCAGGCACTTGTCTGACATATTAATCATTACAGAATGCACAGTGTCCCACAATCCCCTGCTCAGCACAGAGCAAGGGATTCACTCTGCAACCAAGATGCCAGCCTGTGTCCATGATCTGCCCCCAAGCACCAATGCATGGGGGGGCCACGGACAGGGGACATGTGGTGGCCAGAGGTGGTGACTGCTGTCCCCCATGTGACTGTCTATGGGTGTGGACATGTGTGGGTTGGGTAGATTCCTATCACGCATACTTGGCCCGCATTGGTGTGCATAGGCACCATTGGTAGCAAACCCCCCAGAACTGACTATTAGATAAGGGAAAGTGAGGGTGGTTGAGACTACTGAAGGAAGGGACTTGAGAGTCATTATTAGCAACAATTGTAAGTTCTCAGCCCGGTACAATGAGGCATTTGGGAAGGTGAGCAGAATGCTGTGGTGTATACAGCAGGTAGGACATTCACCAGCAGAAGGAAAGAGGTGATACTGCCCCTCTACAGGTCGATGGTTGAACTGCAGCTAGGATACTCTGCCAAGTTCTGGAGCCCCCACCTCAGGAAGGACAGGTACCACTTGCAGAGGGTTTAAAGGACAGCTATGAAAATGATACTGGGGCATTAGGGGAGGAAGCATGAGGAGGGGCTAGGGAACCTGAATGCATCCTCTGTCAAGGTCAGAAGGGACTGGGGGGACAAGACTGTGATCTACAAATTCTTGCGGGGTATCAACAGGATAAACCACAGGGATCTGTTCACAAGGTGTGAAACCACCGTGACCAGGGGACAAGAAAGGAGGTTGGGACAGGGGGTATGGGAGATTTAAAAGGGACATTAGGAAGTACTTTTTCATGAAGACAGTGGTGGACACCTGGAATGGCCTACCAAAGCCAATGGTAGAAACCAAATCACTGACTGGTTTCAAACATGGATGGGACAGGCACATAAGAGCTAAGGGGAGATGAACAACTGGGGAGGGAAGTATTGGGGCACTGGAAGGACAATAGGCTCTGTAACTATGGTCCAATGTCAGGTCAGAGAGGAGATGGAGTTAGATAGGAAATGGTTGGACTGGATGGACAAATGAGTCTGCCATTAGAAGCTATGTAAAGCCCTAAAGCCAGAACAAAGTATTATGGATTGGGTCCTTGTGTGAAAAGCCATGTATATGGTTGACTGACAAGGTGTCTGAAGGTGCAAAACCTGCCCAAATGACAGCAGCTTTTCATCAGTATGTACAGTTTAAGTGAGAACTCTGCTGACCCTGTGAGGTTTTTTCCTTCTATAGAAGCAGATTTTTAGATACTGGTTCCGATTCTGTTACTGTTCCATCTCTACAGTGATTTTAGTTACCCTAATGGGTATTTCTGAGTTGTACACAGGTAGTAAGTACCATTTTAAAGCAGTATGGTGTAGTTTATGCCTCTACTGAGCTCTTCCACTGTTGGAACAATGTATCTGTTCTACTATAAAATTATGTGGCAGAGAGGGACATAAACTACATCACATAGTTCTTAAATGTTATTTAACACCAGAGTGTAAATCAGAAACACTCACTGTAGTTACTAATAGGCCCATATAAATGGAACAATAACAGAATTAGAAGCAGTATTTAAAAGTAGCATCTACTGGGAAACAAATGGTGTACAGGTTCAGTGTACTTCTCCATTAGGGAAGCTGTGTGTATGTACCTTTTCTTTTTGCAAACTGTGTCCTGTATACTGCCCTGTATATAACAAAAATTATTCAGGGCCAGCAGGGCATGTCCTATGAGGAACATCTTAAGGTGCTGAACGTGTACTCCCAGGAGACCAGATGGGAGAGGGAAGATAGAATAGAGACCTTCACATTCCTAAATTGAATTAACAGGGTGAACTGCAGGGAATTATTTAACTTGAGTACCAGTTTGTAGTCACATGGTTATGAGTGGATGCTAACAGAAGGGAGGTTCAGGAGGGACTTGAGGAAATGCTGTTTTACAGAAGGGTGGTGGAGCTGTGGAACAGGCCGCCAGCCGAGTTAGTGGTTTTAAGCATGGCTGGGACATAATGAAGGGTACAGTGGTTGCTCAGGGTGTCAGAACTGAGAAGGAGAATGGATGGGGTGGGGGGGGTGGAGGGCTAGGACCTTGGAGAAACAGTAAGCCCCAGGGCTAAATAAGGAACTCAGGTAGACTGGATGTACCATTGGTCTTTTCTGCTGTCATTGGCTGTGTTTCTGTGTATTCTACCTGTGGCTATGCTAAATGTCTGAGTGCTGTACACCCTAGATTTTCTATCTTTGTTATTTGTACTGAATGCCATTAGTTGTCTCCTTCTGTAGTCTCTGGGGAGGCTCCCGACCTCCAAACTATAGAAAGGTCATGAATGTGAAACGTCATTGAACAGAGTGGAAAAAGACAAGGTGTGAAGGGCATCCAAGTGTACAGAAGCAGAAAAATGCTGACAAGGCAGTGTGTGGTCTAGCAGGATTAAACTTAGCTATAAATAAAGTACACTGGATGGATGATGTTCAGAAAAGGGGGAACAGTCTTAAGAAGTTCTATTCTGTCTGACTGCACCAGCAAAACACATATGCGTGTATGTTTGGGAGGAAGGGTTGTAATATGCAGGAAGTGAAATGTGGCAGTACAGTTAAGGAAGTGTGAACAAGGCACTTTTTGTATCCAGCCCAAGTGGATGTAAGGCTCAGACTAGGGTAATACTTGATTCAGTATACATCAGATACATGAGTTAAGGTTGCCTGGATGGTTTGGAGGCAGGGCATTACACTGCAATGCCTTTACCTCAGATCTGGGTGCAAGCTTGGGAACTGGAGATGAGAGGGTGGCCAGACCAAGGCACTGATGTTGGCATGATCAAACTATCATGCATGGCATCAAACGTTAAAGGGATGCCATTGAGAAAAAATCACCATTACAGTTGGCAAGTGATAGTTACCCCCTTGGTACCTTTAAGCCATGCACTGCTGCATGGGTGACAGGGCTCCGAGGTAGCCTTGGAGTGGGAGGGGCCTCTATGTGATTCGGTGCCAATTTGGAAACAGCTCTGAGAGTAAGGTGAAAAGAATGATAAAAGAAAAACACACCTCTTACCGAATCACAAAGGATATTTCTGTAGAGAGCAGTACATTAAAAATGATTGTGCAAATGAGCTGATTTTGCATTGCTCAGTGAGTTACAAAGCATTGCTTCTGCTGTGTTTTGTCAAAAAATATTGCCTTCAGTTGTAATTTTTTTCAGTTAAAAGTTTATCTCCTGTTTCACCTGACTTGCTCCCATCCAGACTCCCTCCCCCAACGCCTTCATGCTGCATCTTACTTTCATGCTCCAGCCTGTCCTCTGGATGTTCAGAGTTACCTACTTGTTGCTGTGTGGCCTGTGGGGGACCAGTCCATCTTCAGCCATGGTTGGGGGTTTCTACTATTTTTTTCTTCAAGTGTCCGCAGTGTATGCAATAATGCAATATGCATGCTCTGTGTCTCCATGGAGATACCCCCGACATCCTATGTGGGGGATTCCTTTCCCTTTTGTCCCACTGTGCTACCAACCAGATTCCAGAGGCAGCAGCCACCGAGTGGGATGCAGGTAGCTCCCCTTCCTGAGGGAAGAGAGCTAACCTTGCAATGGTTAATCATCCCTTCCCTTCCCACCAGCTGTTGGGGTAGGTAGTGTGGCACTTAATGCATCAAGCAATGGCACCATTGGACCTGCAATCAAGTTTTGCAGGTGATCGTGGCAGAGATACATATGCATTGCAATCAAGTTTCAAAAACATTGGTGAAAAATTGCTCGTGAGTTGGCTAAGTGTTGCAAAACACCCCATTGTGAGCTGTCAATGCACTGTCAACTTGTAATGCCAAAGTAACATTAACATAGAAGCTTAACAAGGCCAGTTTTATACCTCGGAAGAAAGCTGAGTGTGTACCCCTCATTGGGTGTCTGGTCATGGTCCCAGTTCTTCAAATGAAAAAAATTAAGGTTTCATTGAGGTCCCCACCCCACCTCCCACTGGCAGTGGCCTCCCCCACCTCCTGCTGCCACTTGCAAATGTCTTTTAAAACAGTTGTATTTGTTAGTGAGCAAAAAAATTAATGACATAGTTTTTTAGCAAAAATGTATTTCAGACATCCTTAGATTCATCCTTAGTGTATGCATTACCCTTTTCAGATATTTTTAAAACATATTTTATAAAACATTTTTAATTGACTCATATCATTAAAGATGGTTGCCACTCATAGTTTTTTAAAAATCTCTTCCTTTGAGCATACCAGCTGAATGTACATGCTAGATTCATAAGGTGGTTGTATTAGGATGGTGCTACCAGTTTATTTATTTAAGTAAATCGAATAATACAGTCGAACATTAAATACTCATTTACAAAGGTTCTTCATCAGTTACAAAGAGGTACAGCAGTACAGGGTATAGACAGAGGGTAGGTTACAATACTACAGTTTAGGGTGAAAACAGGAGGTAACTTTCAACTGGCAACAAGCCAAGGTTTCATTGAGGTTGGTTTCTGATGGTAAACAGCACAGCACTGTACCTAGATATGTCTTTTTTTCATGGTGGGCATGGCATGGGGGCAGGAACTTTTAAAAACTTCGAAATCCTGTATCTTAGTTCAGAAATGAAAGAAAACAAAAATAATCAAAATACCAGTGGTACTAAAGTTTCCAAATACGTTCTGTAAAGTGTAAAATAATTACGTATTAAAATACAATATACTGTATGTTTGCCTGGATTATAAACACTGATTTTTTTCCTGCTAAGCAAACACACATTCATTGTGCCACTGAGCTGCAAGTAAATGAGTTGCCATTCCTATGGTGTAGAGGTATGCCCAGCCTGCAAAACAGGCAATATAATCCCAACAGGCAATATACCTTCACAAATTGTTGGTCACAGATATATTTACTTCTCATATAATTTACTATTCCAATTCCACACCACCACAAATCTTCACTCAAGGAAGTTTACAATTTACCAAAAAAAAGGAAAAGAAACAATAACAGCAATTGAACAAATGTATAAGTCCTTGCTAGGATGTGAACCACTGATCCTTAGCCTGCCAAGCAAACACACATTTAATGTGCCACTGAGTTGCAGGTAACTGAGTTTCAGTTCCTGTGTTGTAGGGGTTATGTCACATTCACCAAAACAAGGGACTAGGGATCTTATCTCAGCAGGTGATTTACCTTTACAAATTGTTGTTCTTAATTAAATTTACTCCTCATATAATTTGCTATTCCAAATTCACACCATCATGAATTGCTACTCAAGTGAGTTTCCATCTTCCAAAACAAATTTGAAAAAAAAAAATACTTCAGTTCCTGCCAGGATTTGAATTGCTGATGCTTTGCCTGCTAAAGGGATTTACTGGAATTTTGATATTACTGACATATTATGATGTGATGCCAGCAATAGTCATTCCAGGTATTTTATAACTTTATTGTCAGTCAGTATTTCCATGGAAGGGATCATAGTTTGGTTCCAATGAGGTGGCAAGTTGATCCCTTCCACTTCTTGATTGCTCTGTCATGCTCCTGTGCTTAGGCATATAATGATGTGAGACCAAGGAGAGCACAGGGATACGCTCCATTGAAGTCAATAGGGTTCAATTTTAATGGCATTTTTATACATAATAATGGCCAGTTGGAGATTAATGAGGGCTTTTTCTCGATTAATAAGGTCTAATTGAAAAATATGTATATTTCCCTTAATCATTTGTTATTAGTAGTTCAGCTATACTCACACAATAGAACTTGCATAAGATTTGATAGGCAGGGTAATCTCACAGGTCAGTTTGCACAGAGGTGTAAAACAGGGTTACCTCCCAGCATCTATGATATCTATGAAAATGAAATGTCACAAAAATGGAAAAGTCAATGTTTCACACATTTAATATTAAAGGCACTGTCTGTGCTGCCCAGGCATACACAGATAACATGAACTTGTTCGCTCTGTCAAAGATAGGCCTCCAGCAAAAATTCGATCATTTCTGTCAAGTGTGCTCTAGTCATAAGTTAATCATACAAAATGTAAAATTATGATGTTCAAGAGAAGGAAGCACTGTCATTTCTTTATTAATAAGCAGAAATGATAAATTGTTAAGGAATATTGCTACCTGCAAGTTATGTTTATGTCTAATGGTATGTGGACAAACATGTACAGATTCAAACAAAAAAGTGAAACAAAACTTATAGGCTATTAAAAGGTTCAGTCATATATAGGTGGACATGACTGTTATTCTGGCTATGAAGGCAGCTGAGGCAAAGAGTAACTCCATATTCCTATATTAATCCAAAATTTGGGGTTACTCCTTGCTTCACTCTATGGAAATACCATGATCCCTGTTCTATCATAATATTCTAAGAACTAGTAATTCTTATTCAGAGTAGATGGTAAGCGCTGAACTTGGTAGGGTCCCAATAAACACCCTAGCAAGGTTGAGAATAATGTATTGATGGTTGCACATTTGAAATAGCTCTAATACTCCCTGGCTCAAATTATGCTAAGAAGAAAAAAAAAAAAGCTGGGCACAAACCCAGAAAGAGTCATTATGACTGGTCAATTTACATGAGACCTTAAAACTGATGAATATGTGTGGCACCCGTGGCAAGATTCTCTCAAACATATAATAATTTGTGATACATATAAAATCTTAATGAAAATTACATTAATGGAAACAGCTCAGGATACAGATACAATTAAGATGGCTAACTTTAAAGAGGCACAGTGGTATCTCGATTATAAACATTTTCATGGTTGTGAATTTTACTTAACACTGCCCCCAGAGACAGCAGTGCACAAAATTATAACACTGTGCAGGTGCAACACTGTGCCATTGAAAAAGCTTGCAGTACTGTACAACAAACGAAACTAACTTGATACCAAATGTTTTTACAGAAATGATCAGGGGGGTTATTCCTATAATATTCAGTTACCCCCTTTATCTTAAATGGAAATTAAAATATTTGGATGATTTCATAAAGCTGTACACATTACCTTTGCACAATTGTTTGGAAGTGTTACTGAAGCCTGCCAATGTAAAGGATGCCGGAATGTTGGTCAGATTTATGGAGGCTGTGCTAAGGCACAGAAACAAAATTACTGCTACTGTTATGTTGTATTTTAATCTATGAACATTCCTTTCTTTTTATTATTGCATGCCAGGGGTGTCGGCAGGCATACGCACTGTACTCAGCAGAGTACAGTAAAAAAAAAATCAGGCAGGGGCAACAAAAAGAGGAAAGCAAGGACATTGTGAGTCTCATTGTGTCTGTGTCGCACTGAGGCCTTTTACCTTTGTTATTCGCTACGGGGCACTGATGCCGCCAACCAAATACATAAACAATAACATTACTTACCAGGCAGGAAGAAAAACAAAAGGAGGAGGATTACAGGAAGAAACATAACTTGAACTCAGACACGGTAAATGTGGGGGCGGCCTACTGTTGGTGTGGTGTGGCAGCTCATATTTTGTTTTATGTTTACATAATGGGGAGGAGGGCAACAGTACATCACTTTTGAGTACAAGTTTAAATTTCCTGGCTACACCCCTGTTGCATGCAATGTGTCTTTTTTATTGAGTGTAATGTTTTTAACTGACTTTGTGAAAGAAAGAAAGACAGAAAAAGAAAGAAAGGAAGGAAGGAAGGAAGGAAGAAAGAAAGGGGAAGAGAAGAGAAGAGAAGAGAAGAGAAGAGAAGAGAAGAGAAGAGAAGAGAAGAGAAGAGAAGAGAAGAGAAGAGAAGAGAAGACCTCCATTTTGATAGGGCACACTGTCTGGTCCAGTGGTTGCACAGACCAGGTGTCTGGCCCTCTGTTCCTTCTTGCTCTGGATTCTTCATAAGAGGTTATGCCTGTATTGTGTGTAACATGTACCAATATTTGGAATACTACAGAGTACATGCACAAAAGCATTATAAGTGTGAGGACTGGCACAAATGCCAGATTTGTTATTCTTTAAGAGAAAGGTAACTGTGCTGTGTTCCTCACATTCTGAATTTTTATGAAATGCCTGAATCCTCTGTGAATTAAAAAACAGAAGGAGTGGCCATTTCATGGTCTCTTAAGACTGAGAATGATGTTACTGAGGGGGAAGTTCTACATAACAACATACATCTTACCCCTCGTAACATCAATTTACTTTTCATGACCACATGAAATGGCTGCTCTCTTGATTTAATTTACAGATGATTTGTAAGCAATAACACAAAACAGAGTGTGCATTGAAGCATTTTAATGCATGCCCCATGTGTGAGGCACAAGGCATAGCAGAGTGCCTTACACCACCCCCAAGGAAGAGCATTAAAATGCTATAACGCACTCAGTAGGGTGGTGTTATTGTGCTTATAAAATGGTTCACTGTTTAAAGGAGTTGTTTAAACTATTAAACAAAATTAACACTCTGGGTGTACATGAAAGCATTGTAATCCTCGGTCATGTAACATGTTTCAGCAAATCATGTTTATGTATTTTGCATACTGCAGTAGAGTTATTTCCATAAACAAGGAAAAAAAAATGTGCAGACTAAATGGACCATTGGTCCCCTTCTGCTGTCACCTTTCCATGTTTCTATGTTTCTATTTTCCAATGCAATTTTATAAAAATATTTATATCTCTGGACTGCTAAGGAAGAACCTTGCATAGGATTTAAGAATTTGAGGGATTTGGCACATTTACTGTGCACTAGGCTAGGATGCATCTCAGTACTGCAGCATACTGCAGTAGAGTCATTGTCATATAAACAAAGCAGTTTCAATGACAGATAGACCCTTTTATCGTGCAGTAACTTGAGATGATGCATTGCATCCTGACTGGCTCCACTATACCTCCCCCTTTATATGGCATATTATTTACCAAAAGGATGAAAAGCTGGGCCGCCCGATGGATTAATGGCAATGTATTGCACCGTTCTGTGGTTGACCCAGATTTGGGATCAAGCCTGCGTTTTCTGCAGTCTGGTGGACTCTGGCTAAGGGTGCTGCCAGAGAAATAGTTTCCTAGCTGGGGAAGGAGGCACAACCATTTCCCCTCCCACAGGTACTCCTGGGGTGAGGGCGGATGTGTCCCCCCTCCTCCTCCTTGCGGATGCTGCTGGTGCATACAGGTGCCTTGGCATCTGCGGTTGGCTGGAGGGTGAGATGGGAGAAAACAGAGGCTAAAACACAAGTGTCTGCATGTCTGCTGACCAACCAACACTTTTAGATACCGTACCAACCCAGTCGCACTGGATGTGGCTGATTTTGGGACTATGAAGTTTCTCGACGGGAGGGGAGGGGGGAGATCAAGGGGTGGCAGATACATGGTATACTGTATCTAAGACAAAGGTGAACATTATCTTAAACAAATAATGTACTGGGTAAGTAATGAGTTAATCGTCGACAAACAAAATGTATTCTGTACACAAACTGGGACATAGTCAAAACTCCAGATCACTGCTTCCATCAAGACAATAATACAGAAATATTACCCAGAAAAATGAAACAATAAAGAATAATGTTGATGACATAAACTTTTATTCAGGTACAAAAGGAATAGTACATGGCAGGGTATGTGGTCATAAGGGAATAATGCACACTTTGGGTGAATGTTAGGCATGACAACGTAGCTGAGTGCAGCAGCCACCCAACACATGCATTATTCCTTTAAGACCACACACCCTGGAGTGTGTTATCCAAAATATAAAATGGCTTTTCTTTGTTATTTGCTATAAAAAAATATGTAGTTCAGGAGAAGTATGCAGTTGTAAGAGAATAGTTCACCATCATGTGACACAGTTGGCTCAGTGAGGTTGCAGGATTTTCATGGCCCATTTTACAAACATGGATCATCTGGGGGTATAAATATAATGTCAGAAAATAGGAACATTACTAACAGCTGCCAATTTGAAATTATTTCCAATCCTGTATCGGAAGGGGCTCCTGGTCTGAAAGGTTCTCCCCCTTGCTTTGTAAGCAGGGGTTAATAAGTATGCTGTGCAAACATGTAGTAATTTATAGTGATTCCCCGCCCACCCAACTACCCAGGACATCCTGATATTCCCCACTACCCAGGGTACCCTGCAATTCTGAACCTACCATACTATGCAGCATATCCTGCAATTCCCCACCCACCCTACTACCCAGGGTACCCAGTGGTTCCCCATCCACTACCTAGGGTACCCTGCAATTCCTCTCCTACCCTACTACCCAGGGTATCCTGTGATTCCCCACCACGCTACTAATCAGGGTATCCAGTGATTCCCCACACACCCTACTACCCAGGTATCCAGTGATTCCCCACCCACCCTACTACCTAGGGTATCCAGTGATTCCCCACTCACCCTACTACCCAGGTTATACAGTGCTTCCCCACCAACCCTACTACCCAGGGTAAGCTGTGATTACCACCTACCCTATTATCAATGGTTCCCCACCACTACCCAGGGCATCCAGTGATTCTCCACACTACTACCCAGGGTAACCAGTGATTCCCTGCCCACCCTACTAACCAGGTTATACAGTGATTCCCCACCAACCCTACTACCAAGGGTACCCAGCAATTCCCCATCCACCCTACTACCCAGGGCATCTTGTGATTCCCCACCCACCCTACTACTCAGAGTATCCAGTGATTCTACACTCACCCACCCTACTACCCAGGGCATCCTGTGATTCCCCACCCACACTACTACTCAGGGTATCCAGTGATTCCCCACGCACCCTACTAACCAGGGTATCCAGTGACTCCCAACCACCCACCCTACTACCTAAGCTTACCTTGAATGTATGTTAAGTCTTTAAATCCACTGTCTGGGACATGTGAACCACCCCATCCACAGAGGTAGAGAGCTGTGTGGGAATGATCAATCCTCCCTTCCCCGGCCAACACTTAAGCAACCTGCATCCATTCCTGAACCCAGGTTGCCCCTGTGATAGGTTGTATGACAACCCGTGTCTCAATACACCACACCATGTGGCCAGCAGTCCAACACAATATTTAAGTCTTATCTCTGATTTTCCTCTCCAGGTATAACACCTTCCATTTGACTTTTTTTATTTATTCATTCATTCATTCATCCTTTGAGCTCAAGAGCCCTTTTTCAGTGGTGTCCAAGTCAGGTAAGATACATACAGCATGTCAACACAAACATTTCAAACAATTAGTACTGTATATGCTTACATAATTCCATAGAAACAGCAGATTAGTAATCTGAATGTTGCATCAGCTATTAACAACTATGAGGGGAGTCGGCAAGAGACAGGGTCACCAGTAGAGGGAGCAGGATACAGGTAGAATAAGGTTTACACTGACAAGCAATGGAGTTTCTGGAAAAGGGGAGTAGTGACTTGTGCCGTGAAGGGTGACAGAGTGGGGAGAGTGGTAATAGCTGGGGGCTTGGATTTCCAGATTCTGACTGCTCTAGAGACAAAGGAGCACTGGTCAGGTCCTCCTGAAGTTCTTCAGATACTCAAGGCAGTTCACCACTGTGGCCAGCTTTGTGTCCTCAGCAAACTTAGTCAGTGTGCTGGAACCCCCTGCAGTTCCAGATTGTTGTTGAAAATGTTGTTAGATTGAGAATGTTTATAATGGTCTATAAAGAAAGTGGAAGCCACCAGATTCCTTGCTGTTACTAGAGACAATTTTTAAAGAGCCAGACCACTGTGTTATCTCTTTGTCAATGTTGTTTTGATAGGCTGAATATTTTTTGTTCCCTGGATAAATTATTACACTTGTTGGTCAGCCTATGTGTGGTCACCCCTGTGTACTCCAGATCCCCGTTTCCCTCTACAAGAACATAAGAACTTACTTAAACCTTCATGATTTGTAAGGTATACCCAACATTGGTCCTTCTGAGTTCTCTTGGGGTTCCTAGTCATGCTTGGACGTAGCTACCTACAGATTTCAGTAGGTCCAATCCCCACACTGTTTTTTTTTTTTTTTTTTGCTATGCCCTTCTCACCCCTCCTGGCTCAGGTTTTTTAATTCAACCTAATTTTTTTTGTTCTTTTACTGTGTAGATACTTTATGAATGTCCATCATAGGAAGGTAATGTATTGGCATAGGTAGACTGACTGCACACTATGTTTTTGCAACATTTATCAGATGGCCTTGCTGTTTTCACCGTCAACAGTTTTTGTGTTTTGTACTGTTGAAATGTTTGTTTTGTTTGCTTTTATTTATTTATTTTTTTAAATTTCTGTTTCTACTCCCTCCTGCCCTCACAGAGCCGTTCCTTCTGGAGCACCCATGAAGCCCTGCCCCTGCCAGCACCCTTCCTACTTACCTCAGGTCCCTTCATCGAGCCACGGAATACCCCCCGGGTGGGGTCGGGTCAGGGGGCCCCGAAATCTTGGGATCTTGTTCAGGTCCTGGGTTGTGGACGGGTGCTGGCACATTAGGACCCCAGCTAGGTGCTCCTTCATCCAGGCTCTGTGGGGGATCCATTTTTCCATTTTTCTCTCCCCGCTGCATGCCTACGCGTCCAGGCATCCGCTGGCGTCAGCAGCATACCCCCCCACTCCTCCCATGAAGGAGCAGCCTCTGGGGCTGATAGACTGCCGGCCTACGCTAGCAACCAATCGAACCCCTTGAGACCCGGCTTGCCGTCGCTCTCCCCAGTTTCCACCAGGGGTCGCGCTCGCCGGTATAGGAATCCCCCCTCCCCCCGGAGAAGGCGAGCTGTCCTCGGACGCTCCAGCTTGTCTCCCCCCGGCCGACCCCCGACGATCCGAGCTCGCTCCCGAACCCGGGTTGCCGGCGTGGCGTGAGGTGTGGCGTCCAGTGCCTCAACCCTCAGCGCCACCGGGCCGGCTTTGTTTGCTTTTATAATGAAAATTATTAACTGCAAGAAAAAAGAATATTTTTTGTGTTTAAAAACGTTTCCTCAATGTTAATAAAATATATTTAGGTACCTGTAAATTCACCTTGGTGCCCCCAGGTTGGGCCCAGTTAGGTCCATTACGACACAGTCAATGTTGACTACCCTACCTTGGGTCTTCCCTGGGTTGTGTCAAGTTGTGCCTAGCATTGCACTACTTATGTAGCCCAGCCTACCTTGGGTCATTAATACTGATGTAGCCTGCCCTACCTTGGATCACTTGTAGATTGTATCTAGTTCTGTCTAGTACCACAATACTGATGTAGCCTGCCCTACCTTGGATCACTCCTAGGTTGTGTTCAGTTGTGTCAAGTACCATAATATTGATGTAGCCCACCCTACCATGGGTCACTTTAGGTTGCATCCAGTTGTGTCTGGTACATCCCTGCCTACACAGCCTATCCTACCTTGGTTCTTCCCTGGGTTGTGTCAACCTATGTATCCCAAACTACCTTAGGTCACCCCTAAGTTGAACCTAGTACTGCACTGTTACACAGTTCACACTACCTTGTGTCACCCCTGGGTTGTGTCAAGTTGTGTCTAGTACAGCACCACTTAATTAGCCAGTACTATCTTAGGTGACCTGGGGGTTGTGTCAAGCTGAGTCTAGTATCACACTGCCTATGTAACCTAGCCTAACATGGCTCATGCCAAGACTGTGTTAAGTTGTATTTAGTATGATACCACACAGCCTATGTAACCAGCTCCTACTGGGTCACCCCTGGACTGTGTCAAGTTGTGCCGAGTTATTTCTAGTACCACACTGCCTATGTAACCTACCCTACCTTGGGTCACTACCACTGGGTTGTGTCTAGTACTGCACTGTCTGTATAGTCTACCCTACATTTGGTTACTCTGTGCTGTGTCAAGTTGTTCCTTGTACCTCACTGCCTGTGTAAACTACTCTGTCTTTCACCACCCCAGGGCTGTGTCAAATTATGCGTAGTAGTGCACTTGCAGTACAGCCTGCCCTACTTTGGGTCACCCTGGGTTGTTTTTAGCTGTACCTAGTACCACACTGACTATATAGTCTGCTGTACCATGGGTCACCCTGGGTTGTGTTAAGTTGTGCCTAGTGCTGCACTGGCTATATAGCCTGCCTTACTTTGTGTCCCCCTGAGTTGTATTAGGTTGTGTTAAGTACTGTACTTCCTACATAGCCTACCCTAGAGTACTTTGTGTTTTTGTTTATTTCTATTTATTTCCATTCCTTACAGTCTTTTTACCCAGGCAAGCCCAGTTGAAATGCAACATCTCACTGTCAGTAGGTCCTGTTTCTGCCCTACTGCTAGAGCAACTAAATCACAGAGACACCAAGTATCTTGCTCTGTTTCACACATTGAGGCAATCCTGAAAGTTGTACCTGTGATCATCTATTTCACAGTTTAATGCCTTAACCAATTGTCCACACTGTCTGGTTATCAATCCCTTACTTTTCACCATCACAGTAAAAGGAAGCAAGCCTGGTTGCACTGCAGCCAGTCTGTTGACTGAGAGAAGACTTCCACGTTCATCTCTACAGTTGCTCATTCTGTGAATTTCTCCTAGTATTCAAGTGAAAACTCAGACTTCTGAATCTGGTCCAGTGATGCGGAGGGCTGAGACACTGGGTGCCTCCCCTCCTGTCACAGTGGTGACCTAGGTTTGGGAATGGACCAGGGTTACTTGAGTCCAGCCAGAGGGAAGGAGGATCGAATGTCCTTTGACAGTTCTCCTCCTTAGGGGTGGGGAGGGGGGGAGCATGTACCACTGCTTGACTGCCACCTAGTGGAGGTTATGGTACACAGCAGCGGCTGCCAGGATCGAAAGCATTGAGAGTGTGCAAGGTCTTAACATTGTCTGTGAGTGTCACTGCATGCCACTGACTCCAACTCAAGGATTTAAACGGAAGGAAAGAACCCCCCCATATGCAGGATGAAGCTTCAACCCCTCAAGTGCCGCACCCACCATCCATTGCACCCACTCACCCATCAAGGTCAAGGAAACAGAAGAGGTAAGTCCTGGAGGTGGGAAAATGGGGTCACAGAAGAATGGGGCTCATAGGGGTAGTGTAGAAGATAAAAACAACTCAAACTTCTGTTAGAGTGACCTCTGCATCCTACTGGCCTGTTGCCTTGGCTAACTTCTGGCACAACTTTGGCATCTAGCTACCAGAAAGACAGCCATGCTGTCAGGCTTCTGCGCCAAGGCAGATGTCAGAAACAAACTCAAGGCTGCCTTTTTTTCCCTCCATGACTCTGCATCACATGACTTGAACAAGTGGTACCATACAGTTTCATTAGCTGACCGAAAGAGAGAGACAGTGCTAAGCAACAGCACAGGGACCATTTATAATTTGTACCCTCTCACGCTGCCCATGGCATCTGGCATGGCTAATTAGTGTGAGTTTAAGGATCATTAATTACAAATCACTCCTGTGGCACACACTGTAGCTGACTGGTTTATGACAGGCACTGCAAGAGACAGTGGGGGATCAAGAAGTATGTGTGTAGAGGCTGTAACGGGCCAGATGATGGCCCATCTGCTATGGTGCATTATCAAACGAAAATATTAAAAATGTTGTTTGTTGTTTCTCAGAGAAGCTGACAGCTCTACGTGCTCCGTTTGTTGTCGTCCTAATTTGTAGCAGTATGGACATATGACACCGTAACAGCAAAACATTCTCTGCACGCTGCAGTCTTTTATTTGTTCATTGATAATTTTGCTCAGGAATCCGTTGGGAAGAAATTAGTCCAGGACTCAGACTTATGGCATTTGAAATATAATGTGGGATGGATGGGTTGGCTGTGACCTAGTTCTGATTCTGACACTATTATTTTGCCAAAAAGCTTCCGGTTTACTCTGTTGTGCCAAAAACATATAAATGTTTCAGACTGGGGCATAACAGTGCCAGTGGCAGATTTAGATTCAGTCAAATCACCCCACTCCCCCTTCAAGAGCTAGTATGCTGCTTAAAATTAGCATTAACTTTCAAAATTAATCTGCTATTTCTTCTTATATCTGGGAACATTTTTTTTCTTTTTCCTTTTGCAGATTATAAGATTATACTTGTGATGTGTGGGAACAGCGCTCTACCTAGAGGCTGACTTATCGAGTGCCGTTCCTCTTCATACCTCATTACCCCATGCCTGCAACAACTATGACATCACTAAACTAACCAGGGAGGGCCAATCACCTGCTGCCATATTGGTCACCTGTGATGCTGCAATAAGTGAGGTCATGATGCTGATGTACTATGAAAAGGAACAGAACTATACATGAAAGTCTCTGGGTAAAGTGCTTCTCTGCACATCACACCTAATACTTTCAGGTAGAAAGCCTTCTAATGAGCTACTAGAACAAAAAACATGCTTGAAATAAAAAGTAGCAACTGGCTACTTTTCAAATTTAATAACTTTTTCTGCCTGATATTTTCAGTACTGCTAGCTCTGTGATATATTTTTTCCTTATGCCATGTAAAATCAGTTATGTTGTGTCTTTTTTCCACCCATTTTTGACAGGAATAAAGTTGCAAAATGATATACATTATCCAGACTGGGTCAGAACCAGGTTACTGATAGATCCAAATGTGGTTAACAGACTGTACTGGGTTAGGTCAAAGTTGAATTACAAATGACTGCTTTCTAGAGTCGAGGAAAGTTGGTCCATCAGGGGGAAGGGGCTTCTGATCAGCCACCCACACATCCCTTTTAAACAAGAGATGCCGGTATTGTTTACTGCTGTTTGCATTACAGTTTTGATGAACCAAGAGGGTTTCTGCAATGTCAGTGATCTGGACTAATTTTCAACACCAATAAACAAGTGTTGCTTACGATACCTTTATAGGGCTAAAGACGACTAGGGGATGGGAGTTAGAGCACTCTTGTTGGAGGTCTTGGACTTAGTACAATAAAGACAAGTTGATGCTGACAACTCACTATGGTAGGTATCAGCAGGCAATCACCTGAACAAGACAGAGGTCTAGTGCTCTGTGGAATTTTCAAATTCCGATGGAACAAAATTTTGCAGAATTTTCACAATTCTGCCAAATTTCAACAGAAATGGAATAGTAGAATTCTATAGCAGAAAAATGCAGAATGAGTTTTTCTGCCTTCCGTGGATCTCAATATTTTCTGCAGAAATGGTTATGGAATGATGTTCTGCAGAAAAAATGCTGTTCTGCAGAATATTATTCTGCGGTTCTCCATATTTTCTGTGTAAATGGTTGTGGAATGATTTCCCACAGAAATAATACTGTTCTGCAGAATATTGCTCCACAGATTGCAGCAGGCGGAATTCCACAGAAGAACCAGAGAAACTCCAGTGGAAATTCTGCTGGTGGAATGGTCATTCCACACTAATTTCACCAGTGGAATTCTGCATTCCACACAGCACTACAGAGGTCCTGTCAATAATGATTGCCACAGAAAGGAATTGGCTAGCTCAGCTCTTTTGCACCATAAGCAGGTTGAATAATCCTCATGTCTACAATCTAAACCAGCCTTGTCTACAGAGAAGTGCTATGAGTTTAACCAATTCTTTCTTGACAAGGTGTCCTTGAGTCAAACTGGGATCTCCTCAAATGGCCTGTCATGGGCAAGCAGTACCAGTCATCTCTGGGATCAGACAAGCTGCCATCCTGGGCTGAGTTTCATTCATTTATTGAGGAGGAGGAAGTGCTCCTGGTGTTCTCTGGGCTGTGCCCACCTGCTGTGTGTTGGACCCAGGGCCTACCTGGCTGCTGCTTGGCTATCTATAATCCCTATGTCCAGTTTATACTGCAGTTGTTGGGTGCTTCTTGAAGACGAGCTTTTTTTCTCTCTGCAGCTCTGAAAAGGTCTGTGAGTGTTCCCCTACTGAAAAAGCCATCTTTGGGCCATGGTCGACTTGTAGACTATAGATCTGTCTCGAACCTTCTCTTTTTGGGGAGGGTTGTTGAGAAGGTGGTGGTGGCACACCTTGAGGTTCACTTGGAAAATATTGACATCTATGAGCCTCTCCAACTGGGATTTAGGCCCCAACATAACACTGAGACTACCCTAATCAGAGTGTTCCATGATCTTCTCACTGCAGAGGATCAAGGATACTGATTCATCTCGGTCATTCAGGATCTCTTATTGGCATTTGACATGGTGGACCATAGAATGTTATTGGATCACCTGAGACACTATGTGGGGTTTGGCAGTACAGTCTTGTGCAGGTTTGAGTCCTATCTCCCTGGAAGAGCACAACAGGTCGTTCAGGGAAACTGCACGTCTGGAGCTGCTGCACTCAACTGTTGTATACCTCAAGGGTCAATCCTTCTATGTGCCTCAAGGGCCAATCCTTCTGTATTGTTCACTGTGTACATGTTGCCACTAGGTGAGATCATAGGATAGCAGGTGCAGAGTTTCACTGCTATGTAGATGATACTCAGGGTACCTGTCCTACATACCTGACAGGTGTAATGTGGTCTCAGTGTTGGAGTGCTGTTTCTTAAGATCTATAACTGGATGGCCTCCCCTTGGCTGATCCATAACCCTGGTAATACGGAGGTAATGATTGTTAAGCCAGGTCCTTGTGGGTCAGCATAAAGTGTAGATGCCATGCTTCCAGCTCTAAATGGCAATACACTTTGTGCTGCAGATTTAATGAAAGATCTGAGGCTCATTGTGGACTGCACACTGTCACTAGAAAAGCAGGTAGCTGCTGTAGTCTGAAGTGGCTTTTTCTGTTTACATACCATCACCCTGGTCAAACCGTATCTTGTGCCTGAGGACCTGGTGACAATAGTTCATTACTTTGTCATTTCAAGACTAAATTACTGCAATGATCTGTACTTCTGGCTATCTGGGGGATAGAAGCACTGCCCATAGTTGGTCTGCAATGCTGTGGTCTGGTTTGTGGTTGGTACCACTTGAAAAGAGCACAGTATGTTGATGCTGTGCACTCTACAATGGCTGCCAATTCTGTGGGTATCACCTTCAAGTTTGGTCTCTCTGACATACAAAGCTATACATTGTTCTGTTCAAGATTACCTAAACTATCTCCTGTTCTGATACACCCCTGTATGCCCACTCCACTAATGTGGGCTTATTGGCAGTCCCCTGTTCTCGGCTCAGGTTATCAGCTGATTGGATGTTTAGGGTGGCTGTGCTGTCTTTGTGGAACTCTCTGTCCCCAAACATTCATGGTGCCCACAAGCTAGAGACTTTTAAGGGTGCCTTAAAAACCTATTTTTAATGAGCTGCTGGTCTTAATTAAAATATTATATGCTATTTATTGACGGTTTATTTATTTTATTTGCATTTGTTAAGTCATTTTGTATTCCTGTATGGTGCCCTGAGCCTGTGAGAAAGGGCACCTTAAAAAATAAACTTTGCCTTGGTATATAGTTAAAAGGTCCCTGCCTGTGGACCTCCCCAATGTCCCATGCACCAGTGTGCCAGTGATCTAAGTTTGGGAGTAGACATGGGTCACTAACATCAGGGGCAGGCTGGAGCTGAGGTGCCTGCCAATGACAATGCCCCTCAGCTCAAGAAGGGCTAGATTCGGTTTATCAGTGCCCCAGCAACTCCTGCAACGGGCCAAGGAGCTTGTTCCCCTGCAGAGATGCTGTACATGTGCAGTTTGCTGATGCTGTACATGTGCTGTTTGCTCATGTTGTACATGTGCAGTTCACTCATGCTGCACATGTGCAGTTCACTCATGCTGTACACATGCAGTTCACTCATTCCTGTACATGTGCTGTTCACTCAGTGTTTACATGTGTAGTTTTCTCATGCTGTACATGTGCTGTTCACTCATACTGTACATATGCAGCTCACTCTTGCTGTACACGTGAATTCACTCATGCTGTACATGTGCAATTCACTCAATGTGTACACATGTAGATTGCTCATGCTGTACATGTGCGGCTCACTCATGCTCTACATGTGCAGATCACTCATTCTGTACATGTGTAGTTTGCTCATGCTGTACATGTGTGGTTCACTCATGCTGTATAGGTGTAGTTTGCTTAGTTTGCTCATGCTGTACATGTGTAGTTCACTCATGCTGTATACATGCTGTTCACTCATGCTGTACAGGTGTAGTTTGCTCATGCTGTACATGTGCGGTTCACTCATGCTGTACATGTGCTGTTCACTCATGCTGTACAGGTGTAGTTTGCTCATGCTCTACACGCGTGGTTCACTCATACTGTACATATGCAGCTCACTTATGCTGTACACGTGAGTTCACTCATGCTGTACATGTGCAATTCACTCAATGTGTACACATGTAGATTGCTCATGCTGTACATGTGCGGCTCACTCATGCGGTACATGTGCAGCTCACTCATGCTGTACAAGTGCAGTTCACTCATACTGTACATATGCAGCTCACTCTTGCTGTACACGTGAATTCACTCATGCTGTACATGTGCAATTCACTCAATGTGTACACATGTAGATTGCTCATGCTGTACATGTGCGGCTCACTCATGCTCTACATGTGCAGATCACTCATTCTGTACATGTGTAGTTTGCTCATGCTGTACATGTGTGGTTCACTCATGCTGTATAGGTGTAGTTTGCTTAGTTTGCTCATGCTGTACATGTGTAGTTCACTCATGCTGTATCATGCTGTTCACTCATGCTGTACAGGTGTAGTTTGCTCATGCTGTACATGTGCGGTTCACTCATGCTGTACACGTGCTGTTCACTCATGCTATACAGGTGTAGTTTGCTCATGCTCTACACTCGCGGTTCACTCATACTGTACATATGCAGCTCACTTATGCTGTACATGTGAGTTCACTCATGCTGTACATGTGCAATTCACTCAATGTGTACACATGTAGTTTGCTCATACTGTACACGTGCAGTTCCTCATGCTGTGGACATGTGGTTCACTCATGCTGTACATGTGCAGTTCACGCATGCTGAACATATGCAGTTCACTCAATGTGTGCACATGTAGTTTGCTCATGCTGTACACGTGCAGTTCACTCATGTTGTAGACGTGTGGTTCCCTCACGCTGTACATGTGCAGTTCACTCATGCTGAACGTATGCACTTCACTCAATGTATACACATGTAGTTTTCTCGTGCTGTACACATGTAGTTCACTCATGCTGTACATGTACGGTTCACTCATGCTGTACACGTGCAGATCACTCATGCTGTACATGTGCAGTTCTCTCAATGTGCACGTGTATTTTGCTCATGCTGTACACATGCAGTTCACTCATGTTGTACACATCCAGTTCACTCATGCTGTACATGTGCAGTTCTCTCATACTGTACACATGTGATTCACTCATGCTGTACAAGTGTAGTTTGCTCAAGCCATGTCAGAGGATGCTGAAGGAAGAAAATGGGGTGAAGGATTGTATTAGGGAGGATGGCCAGTGTTTTTCTAATGCCCCATATGATGGAGTGGTGGTGGGGTTAAGCCTGAGGACTGGATGGGTAGCAAGGGGAAACAGAGCTACATATATAGTTACTAAGTACTTTCAATGGAGAGAGATGTTGGTACTGGCAGTGGGCAACATTGTTGGCTACAGTTATTGTTGACCCCCTTCTGAATTCCTTTTGCAGTCCCCATGACTGATTTGGTCACTGATATAAGCTGCTGGGCTGTGCAGATAGGGCGTGGCAATGTGATACTTGGGAAATTCTGTAATTACCTGATAAAAAATTAGGCATAATCAAAACATTAGTATGATTAAAGTCTTTATAGTTAAGCAATTATGTAATGTGTGAAAAGCTTGACACAGTACATTGTTTAACAAGTAACACTAGATGAGGTCTGAATTATAATTTCTGTATGTACCTCAGCAGAATACAAATAGTTTGGTCTGTAAGGCTTCTGATAATTCTTAATAAAGAAAGTATAAAAAAATTAGATGAGGTCACCTTTTTGACATCTCAATAGGCATCTGCACATTGTTACATTTTGCACAAATTCCTTTTCAGGCTTTATTTTTATTAATAAAGTTTATCAAGATCTCCACAGTTATATTTCTTGATTTCCTAAATTGCTTTATTCTGACAAATCATATAAATCATGCAGCGTAGACACCACTGGAAGAAAAGAGCCTCACAAACAAGGGATCACAAACACATCCCAGCTGGGTTCGACAGCATATCTTCCTCCAGAGCGAGATATGAAATTGAAACCTTTTGAGATGTGTTTGTGTAAAGAGTGTTACATAAGTACATTGGTCTGTCAAGGATTGGCCATTTTCTTAAAGGAGGTGAGTGTACTGTGTGCACCACTGTCTGGGTCCTCCTGAAACTGGCACTGATTAAACAAGGTCGTTGCTCTATACTATTGGAAATTTGATTATACTGCTATGCTGCCACACTTTGAAGCTGAAAGTGAATTTTAATAATTTTAATTGACTATATTATTGTTTTAAACTTATTGGATGATGAATTTTATGTTGTATTTTTGTAAAGGTGCCCTGAGCTGAGCTCTGGATGGCTGCCTGATATAAATAAAGCTTGCTTGCTATACCACCCCCTGGTGGGTTGTTGCTGAACTAAGAGGGTGTCACTCCTTGCTGTCCTCCGGAGTAGAAAAAAGCTAGAATTTACATGTGTGAAGAGCTTTCCATTCACCATATCCTAAATATTTGTATTTATTTATTTTACCTGGAAAAAAGCACCACTGAGCAAAGCTCATTTACATGGAGGTCCCGGGTAGGACAGATGACAATACAGTGCAATAGTTTACTATCAGCTGAAATATAACCAAGGAAATTTGTCACTCACTACAGTATCAAATATGAGAGCAACTCGAGGAGCTAACAAATACAAGGATGCTTTTCAAGCAATTTATTTATACGAGAGCCATGTTGGGATGCCATATTTCATTTTCAGTAGGGTCCTGCTTCTTCTTTGGAATGCTTGAAGGCTTTTATCTTGACAGTACTTTTCCTATTCTCTTTGTTAACTGTTTCACATGCAGTTCTGAACCCCCCTTCCCCTAAGCAGGCTGCTCTTTTTAAGGCTGCTTTGCATAGCCAGCAGGTTTATTGGGGGGGGGGGGTCACAAGACGTATGAGTCTGGCAGAATGGAAGTGAAAAATGTAACCTTCCGTCATAGACTGTGTGTTCATTATGCTAAGAAAAGCCTATACAGATTATGTAGAAGATGTGGAGACCTGTAGAAAGTGTAGCAAAAAGGAATACAGAAGTAAAGAGTCAAATTTACTTTGTCACCACTGATAACATAGAAACATAGAATTTGACTGCAGATAAGGACCGCTTGGCCCACCCAGTCTGCCCATTTCCCTACCTACTGGATAAGCTGCAGATCCTAGTTAACCAGCAGCCTACTTCTTCCTACCCCCAACCCCCAGAATTGCCTTATGACTATCCCATGCATGCTTGAATTCCCCCACTGATTTTGACTCCACAACCTCCTCCGGAAGGCCATTCCATGCATCCACAACCCTCTCTGTGAAAAAATACTTCCTTAAATTACCTCTGAGCCGCCCCCATCTTCAAATTGTGCCCTTGTTCTTGCACACCTCTTTTTGAAAGATGCTACCCTCTTGGACTTTGTTGATTCCTTGAGGTACTTGAAAGTTTCTATCATGTCCCCTCTCCCTCCTTTCCTCGAGGCTATACATATTAAGCTCCTTAAGTCTCTCTTCATATGACTTCGTGCAGACCCTGCACCATTTTAGTTGCCCTCCTCTGGACAGCTTCCATCCTGTCTATGTCTTTGTGGAGATTGGGTCTCCAGAACTGCACACAGTACTCCAGATGGGGCCTCACCAGCTGTCTGTACAGAGGGATAATAACTTCCTGTTTTCTACTGGTGATGCCTCTCCCTATGCATCCCAGTATCCCCCAGCCTCCTTGCTGCCCTCTCACATTGCTTGTCCATCTTTAGGTCATCTGATATGACTACCCCCAGGTCCCTTTCCATTCTTGTTGTTGTTAGTATCTCACCCCCCATTGTGTACTCTTCCCCTTGGTTTTTGTTTCCCAGGTGCATTACCTTGCACTTCTTAGCATTGAATCTAAGCTGCCATACATTTGACCATTCCTCTAACCTTGCAAGTCCCTTCTCATCCTTTCCACCCCACCCTGTGCATCAACTCTGTTGCAGATCTTAGTGTCATCTGCAAAGAGACATACTTTTCCTTCCAGTCCTTCTGCAATGTCGCTTATAAAGACATTGAAGAGGACCGGTCCTAATACTGAACCCTGCGGTACCCCACTAGTAACCCTCCTTTCTTCTGAGTGGACTCCATTTACTATAACTCTCTGTGTCCTATTCTCCAGCCAATTCTTTACCCAGGCTGTCATCTTGGGACCCACTCCCAGGCTGGCTAACTTGTATATTAATCTTTTGTGTGGGACTGTGTCAAATGCCTTGCTAAAGTCTAGGTAGGCCATGTCCACAGCCCTCCCTGATCTATCTACTTTGGTCACCCAGTCAAAAAATCTATCAGATCTGTTTGGCATGACCTTCCCGCCGTGAATCCATGCTGCCTAGGGTCCGAGCCCTCTGGCCTCTAGATACTTGACAATTCTTTCCTTTAGAAGTGATTCCATCATTTTCCCTATCACTGAGGTTAAACTAACAGGTCTATAGTTTCCTGCTTCTGCCTTGCTCCCACTTTTGTGAAGGGGAATCACATCTGCCCTCCTCCAGTCCTCGGGTACCACCCCATCCTCCCATGATTTGTTAAAAAGGGTAGTCAGTGGTGTCACTAGTTCTACCCTTAGTTCTTGTAGAATTCTGGGATGAATCCCATTGGGCCCCATTGCTTTGTCCACCTTCAGTTTTAAGAGTTCTTTCAGAACCCTTTCTTCTGTAAATGGGCCGGTATCAACTTCTGTATCCAGAGTGTTACTACTGTTTGTTTTATGTATCTCCTCTTCCTTCGTAAATACTGAGCAAAAATATTTGTTTAGTATCTCTGCCTTTTCACAGTCTCCCCTGCCCACCCTCCCCCCTTTATTAAGCCTCACTATCCCTCCTTGGTCTTCCTTCGCTCCCTGATGTACCTATAAAAGGTTTATCCCCTTCTTAACTGAGTTGGCTATCTTTTCCTCAGTTTGGGCCTTTGCTGTTCTGACTGCCTTCCCAGCCTCCTTTTGCTTTAACTGATACAGTTCTCTGTCCTGCTCCTTCTGCGATTCCTTGTACTTCCTGAATGCTTTCTTTTTCTCTTGAACCTTCACTGCCACTTCCTTTGAGAACCATAGTGGTTTCTTACATCGTCTTGTTTTGTTTATTTGCTTCACACAAAGGCTTGTTACCTCTGTGATGGCAGTTTTATTATTCCCCATTGTTCTTCCACCCCTCCTTCCTGCCCATTTGCTAGTGCATTCCTTAGGCACTCACCCATTATGGCAAAGTCAGCCCTCCTAAAGTCCAGTACTTTTGTCTTTGTATGGCTTGACTCTATTACTGTGTTTATTGTGAACCATACTGTTCGATGGTCGCTAATTCCCAGATGGCTACCCACTTCTACATCTGTGATCCCTCTCCATCTCCATTTGAGAGTATCAAGTCTAATATTGCTCCCTCCTGAGTGGGCTCCAGTACTAGTTGTCTAAGGCATGCCCCTGTAGGGCATCTAGAATAACTGCACTCTTAAGTGGCAGCTGCAACTGCACTCCAGTTAACATCTGGCATATTCAGATCACCCATCAGCAGTATCTCCCTTTTCTGCCATTCTAAGTATACTTTTATCATTTCCTTGTCCATTTCCTCCCCTGAGAAGGGGGTCATACAACCCCCAGGATTGTGGTGCCATTGCCTGTCTCCAAATTTACCCACAGTGCTTCTTCTCCTCCCTGTTTACCCTTTTGTTCTGTTGCTTTTATTCCTTCCTTTATGTAAAGAACTACTCCTCCTCCTCTTTACCCTCCCTGTCCCTCCTGTAGATAGTGTATCCTGGTATGTTTATGTCCCAGTCATGGTTTTGTGTGTACCATGTTTCTGTGACTGCCACGATATCCAGATGTTCCTCCTCCATCAAGGCCACTAATTCAGGAAGCTTGTTACCTAGACTACGGGCATTGGTACTCATTGCTCTCCATTTTTTGATGGCTTTACCTTCTGTTGCAGCATCCCCTACTGACCGTCTGCCATGTTATACTGTGGCATACCTCACTGTTTATATTTCCTTGTATATATCTCTGTGTAACACTCAGACAGCTGGTTCTGATTAATCTATGATTTTGTAATATAAAAAATGTGTTACTGAATGTCTCTCATGAGAGATGCTGACAGTCTGTGGAATGCCTCCCTCTCCCAGGTTTTAGCTAATAGGTGTTACCTGGAAGGCCAAGACATAATTACAGGCTAGAAGAGACTTAAAATTTGGGATCTCCTTTTTATGTGACTAATTGCAGCTTGCCAACTGCCAAGATAGATCATAAACTTTTATAACGTTCAGAGGAAACACAGTAAAATTCATGTGGTGATCCAAAAGCATGTTGCACCTCCGTGAGATCTGGCAGAGAGACATAACAAGTCCTTTGATGTCCTGGAAAGGGGAAGCTGCTCATAGATCAAAGAAAGTCATTTGAAAAAAAAAAGAGTTTTGCTGAGGTCACAGAAATTTTAATTTACCTTTGATAAGACATCCTGTTTTGCATAGATATATTTTTTTATATTCTGACAGGGAGGAGCTAGGTGACCTCACACAAAGTGGTTGGCAAAGCCAGTTTTTTAAACAGTATTCTATTTTCCATTTACACACAAATGTTTGGACTCTTGAAAAGCAACATCAAGCACTATTAGATGAATATACTTTAGAAGAGACAATTCTAAGAGTACTGTGGTAGGAGATTTAGTCTGCACTTTTAAACCTGTTTTGTTTAAGTGATTTGTATGTTTTGTGATATATGGTTCTGTATTTACATTTTACATTTTTTTATCTATTTTGAAGTAAACCTCTACTTAAGAGACTACTTGGTGTGTCTTTGAATTTCTTTTTCTTGACAAGGGAAGCATACATGGTTAAAGCTGACACTGCACAAAGCTTACTGGTTTTACCAAACTGGGAAAATATAAGAATTTATTCTGAGGTCTTTAGTAGAGTTTTAAGGATTCATTTTGTACACCTGGTTAGGTGCCCATAGGCAAAAGATATCTGGCCCTCCCCCACCGAAGAACAGAATTATCTGAGCTTGTACATTGGGTACACCAACAAAAGGTTCACAGTTTGAATCCCTCCAAGACTTGAGACCAAAGGTTGATTCGAATCAACAAAACAGACAGGAGGGTTACCCTGTTTCTGTTAACTGTTCACAAGACTGCGCTTGGAGGTTGGCACTTTGGGAGTAGAGGGCTGACCTGCTGAGTGGGTTTGTGACAGATTGGTTGGCATCGGTACAAAAATTTTGGTATTACAAGCTTTTATTGTTCATTGTGTCAGCTTGAGACCATCAGCTCACTTGCAAAGAAAGAAAAAGGCAGTGATTTATTTTTAAAAAAGGAGACAGAACTATATCACTTGGAGTACAATCAAGTTCCTACCCATTTAATTTTTTTTTCTAAAGTGCAAGTCAGAGTAGCCGTAGTTAGGGAAGAGGATGGCTTCCAACTACAGCAGGCACACTGTAGACTCCTTAAAGCAATTGTATGGGGACAGAGGAGTCCCGTTCGAGGTGAAAGCCACCAAGCAGAACCTCGTAGATCCCTGAAGGTAGCAGATACTCAGAGCAGTGAGTCACAGACAGTGACCGAAAAGGACCAAATCTTGAGTGTTGCAGGGCTAGTGGCCAGTGCAGTGTCCAGATCCAATGAGGAGGGCAACTGGGACACTATCACTGAAGGGCCACAGCAGCAGGGGAAGGTCACCAGGATCCTGGATCCAGAAGTACTCAGGCTGCAAATTGAGTTGTGCAGAATGGAGCTGGAGTTCCAGAGGGAGGGGGACTGTAAACAGTGGGAGGCAGAGTGAGAACGCTAAGAGGCAGACCGTGAGGAGCATGAGCACCAGAAGCAACATGAACTGAAGAAGCTACGACTCCAACCAGCGGCACCAGAGCAGATAAGTAGCTTAGGTTTAACTGGAACTACAGGACTGGGTTACAAATTGAATTCCAAATTGATACCCAAATTTAAAGAGGGGGAGAATATGGATGCCTTTTTAAATTCTTTTGAAAAAGTTTGTATTCAGGCTAAAATTTCTAGGGAGTCCTGGAGCTACCAGCTACCCCCGCTACTTACTGGGAAAGCTCGGGATGCATTGGGTCAAATGGACAATGAGGACAGTGATGATTACAGCAAACTTAAAGTTGCACTGTTAAAGAAATTTGAATTAACTACTGAATCATACAGAGCTAAATTCTGTAAGCTCAGGATAAGCCCTGACATGAGCTACGAGGAGTTAGCCACGCAACAACGTCAGTTTTTAAAACTTTGGTGGGAAGGAATGGAAGCAAACTGTGCTGATAAAATTGAACATGTGATTCTGTTAGAACAGTTTTTCTGGGCAAGCCCAGTAAAGCTGAAAACCTGGCTGGAGGACCGAGATCCCAAAACAGTGCAAGAGGCTGCTGAACTCTTGGACTGCTATCCCAAGAGCAGACCTGCTCTGAGAGTGAATGGGGTGGGCATGGCAGCACAGAAAGGGAAAAATGCACCTTCAGGGTAGCTAAAACCCTCACTGCCTTCACCAAAACCAGTTAGCCCCAGGTTTCAGAGAAAAGATTTCTCTGAAAACAGAAGTGAATGTTGGTTAGGTAAAGAAACTGGGCATATTGCCAGACAGTGTCCCAAAAGAATGAGCAATAATACACAGAATGGTACTAGAAAGGAAGTGGGTTGTTTGTGTGTCCCTGGAAGCATGTCTGTGAACATGAGGGAACACATGGACCCAGTCAGAGTGAATGGTGTACAGACACAAGGGTTAAGGGACACAGAGGCATCCCTGATATTGGTAGAAGGGGATCTGGTACATACTGGTCAGCTTATACCCAATAAATATGTCACTGTACAAGGGTTCACTGGTGAAGAGAAAATGTTGCCCCTTGCTAGTGTTCTCCTGGACTGGGGTGAAACAAGGGGAACTGTGCAACAGGTGGCTGTAGCCAAAACCTTAGCAGTGGATGTGATCCTGGGCAACAATCTCAAACAAGGGATGGTGTCTGCAGTTACTCATAGCCAAGTGGCAAGGGAAAATTGTAGTTCTCTTAACCCCACCGAAGCCAATTTGGAAACCATTGGGAGGCTGGTTCCCCATCCTGTGTCGCCAGAGGGGGAAACTAATGAAAAAGTGGTAGAAATTTCCCCAGTAGCAAGTAACCACACAGCTACAGAGGGTTACTCCAAAGATGGAGGGGTGACCCATTGTCAGAGGGTTGGGATTGACAGTGATCCTGAGTGCCCTGATGCTAGTGCAAGGGACCCTAGTTTAGCAACTGAAGGGACCTATCCCATGCCTTGGGAATGTGAGAGGGGTTTGCAGCTGCTCAGAGAAGTGACCCTAGTCTAGAGAAGCTGCGGTCTTGGGCAGACTCGGATGGCACACAGGGAGGTGATGGCAGACATAAGGTTTATTGGGAAAAAGGGCTTATGTATACTCAGGCAGTACAGACAGAGGGAGGGGTGCTAGGCAGGCAGCTTGTCATTCCCCAGGAGTATCGTGAGCAGTTGCTCAAGATTGCACATGATATTCCCTTGTCTGGTCACCAGGGAATCGCACACGCTACACAGTGGTTGGCCCAGAATTTCTATTGGCCTAACTTCACCCAGCAGGTGAAGAAGTATTGCAGGTCTTGTTACCAGTGCCAAACAATACGGAAGGCAGCAAGAAAACCCAAGCCACCCTGATTCCCTTGCCCATAGTGGAGGAGCCATTCCAGAGGGTGGGAATGGATATTGTGGGGTCTTTAAATACCCCCAGCTCCTCAGGGAAGAGATATATCCTGACTGTGGTGGATTATGCCACCCGGTACCCAGAGGCAGTCGCCCTTTCCTCACTGAGGACAGACAAAGTGGCAGATGCCTTACTTGGGATTTTCTCGTGTGTTGAGTTTCCACAGGAGGTTATCACTGACCAAGGGGGTTCCTTCATGTTGGATCTGATGAAATGTTTATGGGAAAAGTGTGGGGTGGTGCAGAGATGCACGACACCGTGTCATAAAAAAGCCAATGGGCTTGTGGAAAGATTCAATGGTACCCTGAAGTCAATGCTCCAGGCATTTGTTGAACAGCATGGGAGGGACTGGGAGAAATACCTTCCCCACCTGTTGTTTGCATACAGGGAGGTGCCCCAAGAGTCAACAAGATTTCCCCCCTTTGAACTCTTATATGGATGCTGGGTATGTGGGCCCCAGACTTGATCCGAGAGGACTGGGAAGGCAAGCACGCCACCCAGGGAACTTCCATAGTGGATTACGTCCTTAGGTTTAGGGAAAGGCTGAAGGAGCTCATGGGGACAGCCCAGAGCAACCTGGCAGCTGCCCAACAGAAACAAAAAGTGTGGTATGACCCCAGAGCCAGTGCTCACTCGTACATGGTGGTTCAGGAAGTCATGGTCCTTATTCTGGTCCGGAAAGACAAGTTGCAGGCTGAGTGGGTAGGACTGTACAAAGTGGTTAATAAGGTAAATGACGTGAATTATATTGTAGAGTTACCTGACCGAAGACAGACAGAAAGGACGTACCATGTCAACATGATGAAGCCATATGCAAATAGGGCTGACATGGTGTTTGCAGTGTGTAGTCCTGGGGAAGGGACAGACGAAGGAGACCCCCTTCTGGACTTGCTGGAGGAAAGTAAGTGGGTGTCCTCCGTGGAGGCAATTAAATTGTCTCCCCAGCTGACTCCGGACCAGATCCAGAAAGTAAGGGAGGTTTTAGTAGACTTTGCCCCATTGTTTAGCACCAAGCCTGGACTAACCCCCTTAGCGACTCACAATGTGGAGACAGAGACACAGACGCCCATACGGCAGACAGCATATCGGGTGTCAGAGGCTGTCCAAGAGGACATTGGGGGGAAGTGGAGGAGATGCTGGATTTAGGGGTAATCCAGAGATCCCACAGCCCCTGGGCCTCACCTGTAGTCCTTGTGCCCAAGCCAGATGGCTCTACTCATTTCTGTGTGGACTACCATGGACTAAATGCAGTCAAGAAGTCAGATGCCCACCCAATACCCTGGATGGACAAACTCCTGGACACGTTGGGGGGGCAACCTACCTCACGACCACTGACCTAACCAAGAGGTATTGGCAGGTAGAGTTGACGAACAGAGCTAGGAAGAGGTCAGTCTTTATCACTCTGATAGGCTGGTTTGAATTTAAAGTAATGCCTTTTGGAATGAAGAACACCCCTTCCACTTTCCAAAGGTTGGTGTACCAAGTGTTAAATGGTGCTGAGGAGTATGCTGTGGCGTACCTGGATGACATTGCCATTTTGAGTGCCAGCTGGGAGGAACATCTGTCCCACCTTAGGGAAGTTCTGGGCAGGATACAGAGGGCCAGGCTCACTGTCAAAGCCGAGAAGTGCCAGGTGGCCATGGGAGAAGTGGCATACCTCGGGCATGTGGTAGGCCGAGGACAGCTCCATCCTAACCAAATAAAGATAGAGGAAATCCAGGCATAGCCCAGACCAGAAACACAGAAGCAGGTCAGAAGTTTTCTAGGGACATCAGGGTACTACAGGAAATTTGTACCCAATTACAGTGCCCTGACTGCTCCCCTATCTGACCCGACAAAGAAAAGGATGCCAAAGAAAATTACCTGGGGCCCAGTCTGTGAGGAAGCCTTTTCCAAACTAAAGGAGGCACTGTGCAGTGCTTCAGTTTTGACAAGTTCTGACTATAGCAAACCCTTTATAGTTCAGACTGACGTCTCAGATGTGGGTATTGGGGCAGTACTGAGTCAGACATCCAGCCAAGGGAGATATCACCCAATAGCCTACCTGAGTAAAAAGTTACTTCCCAGGGAGCAGGCATACTCCACAGTGGAAAAGGAGTGTCTTGCCATAGTGTGGGCCCTAAAGAAGTTATAGCCGTACTTGTATGGGAAGCATTTTGTGGTGCAGACTGTCCACAACCCCCTGGTTTGGCAGATGCAGATGGGAAAAAACAATGGTAGATTGCTAAGATGGAGTCTTGCTTGGCAAGGGTATGATATGACCATTCTACATAGGGCTGGAGCCAAGAATCAGAAATCTGATGGGCTGTCTCGTGTGTACAAGGAGTGAACTGATTTGGGAAGCTCATCCCATGCAGGCGATAGAGCCCCCAAATTCAGTCTAGGTGGGGAGGAATTGTGACACTCAGACAGCTGGTTCTGATTAATCTATGATTTTGTAATATAAAAATGTGTTATTAAATGTGTCTCATGAGAGTTGTTGGCAGTCTGTGGAATTACCCCCCCCCCCAGGTTTTAGCTAATAGTTGTTACCTCGAAGTCCAAGAGACAATTACAAGCTAGAATAGACTTAAAATTTAGGATCTCCTTTTTATGTGACTAATTGCAGCTTGCCAACTGCCAAGATAGATCATAAACTTTTATAACGTTCAGAGGAAACACAGTAAAATTCACATGGTGATACAAAAGCATATTGCACCTCCGTGAGATCTGGCAGAGAGACATAACAAGTCCTTTGATGTCCTGGAAAGGGGAAGTTGCTCATAGATCAAAGAAAGTCATTTGAAAAAAAAAGAGTTTTGCTGAGGTCACAGAAATTTTAATTTACCTTTGATAAGACATCCTGTTTTGCATAGATATTTTTTTTTATATTCTGACAGGGAGGAGCTAGGTGACCTCACACAAAGTGGTTGGCAAAGCCAGTTTTTAAACAGTATTCTGTTTCCCATTTACACACAAATGTTTGGACTCTGAAAAAGCAACATCAGGCACTATTAGATGAATATACCTTAGAAGAGACAATTCTAAGAGTACTGTAGTAGGAGATTTAGTCTGCACTTTTGAAGCTGTTTTGTTTAAGTGATTTGTATGTTTTGTGATATATGGTTCTGTATTTGCATTTTATATTTTTTTATCTATTTTGAAGTAAACCTCTACTTTAGAGACTACTTGGTGTGCCTTTGAATTTCTTTTTCTTGACAAGGGAAGCATACATGGTTAAAGCTGACACTGCACAAAGCTTACTGGTTTTACCAAACTGGGAAAAGGAAAGAATTTATTCTAAGGTCTTTAATAGAGTTTTAAGGGTTCATTTTGTACGCCTGGTTAGGTGCCCATAGGCAAAAGATATCTGCCCCCCCCGAAGAGCAGAATTATCTGAGCCTGTACATTGGGTACGCTAACAAGAGGTTCACAGTTTGAATCCCTCCAAGACTTAAGACCAAAGGTTGATTCAAACCCACAAAACAGACAGGAGGGTTACCCTGTTTCTGTTAACTGTTCACAAGACTGCGCTCAGAGGTTGGCACTTTGGGAGTAGAGGGCTGACCTGCTGAGTGGGTTTGTGACACTCTGTATATTTATTTTTTTGTTAATCATGTATATTACTACTGTTACTTATCAATTGTATATAGTGCACAACTAAATCTGTATGCTGTCTGGTCAGGGCCCCCTTGTAAATGAGCCTGCCCAACTGAATAGTTTCCTGTCAATAAACTTGAACTTGAAATTGAAAGGGTTTTTCTTTTCCCTTTGATAATCCCAGTCCATCTTTATTTGTATAGCACCCATCCAAAAAGTTCTGAGCACTGCATAAAGTAAAAGAATCAGACAAAATATTGAATGTAAGGATAAGCATTATGACAGCACATATCTTACATTTCAGAATATTTACAAATAAAAGATAATGGTCTGAAGGGGTTAAAAGGTGTTAAATGGACAGGCATAGGGAGAAAAAGGAACCAGAGGGGTAACTGGAAAACCCTTACTTTTGCTACTTGTAACTACCTGTATACTGTAGGTATAGATGCATTAAGTAAAACGGTTGACTGGAAAAGCCTGATGCTAGAGTATGGTGATGGCAATGACTTACTTGTGAAGCAAAGGACCATAGTGTGTGTTATGTGGGGTAGATGTATCCTAATAATAGAATCTTGTATGCCTGTATGGACGATATCTGTGCACAGTATGCACTGCTGATTGGTCATTCTCAAACCCTAGGAGTGCTAAGTTCTATAATATCAGTGGTGAGCGTGGGTTTCAGACAGTCACGATAAAGTTGAATTGCAAAGGTACCTGTCATTTACCAGTAGATGGTAAAAATGAACTACTGGTATATCTGTAGATGGAAATCCTACTTCTATGTGCAGTGTGCTGTATGACATGAGCAGAACAGTAATAATCATGTGAATGTAAATGTTACAAGTATCTTGTTCTTTTTTAACCAGGAGAGACACACTAAGCTGAAAGCGTGTTTACAGCTGCTACCTGGGAGCATAAGGAAGCTAAGTGACTTGCTCAGGGTCACACAGTATGCAAGTGGGGAACCGGGGGATTCAAACCCAGGTTTGTAGCTCAGAGCCTTAAACCACTGCACTATACTGCCGGAATGCTATTGACTTTGTAAGGCAGAACTATTTGTAGTCTGCAAAATTATGCATAATCTCGGTAGAATTATTTATCAGAACCCTACTTAAACAGTGTGTATGTGGGGGGGGGATACTCTTTACGCTCCTTTCATAAAGCCACTGAAGCAATAATTGTCTTCTTAGTTGCTTCCAAATACACACCCCAACATTTCACCAGGTATGGTTTCTTTAGGGGACTGTATCTGTTAAGTTATTTAATTATTGTTCCAAATACTTTTTTATTCATACACTTTACTAAACATATCAATTGTGATAATATTAAAATACAATAATGAATAAGGAAATACACTGGGCCAGATTCACAAAGTAAAATGGGGCTACGTCCCACTCCGCAACTTCAATTTCGGACTGAAATCTCTGCAGCTGCGGAGATTGCTATTCACATCTGCTGCAGCTGCGGAAGGTTGTTATGGCTGATCCTATCAGCTGCTAATATATTTCTGCAGCTGCAGGGATTTCTATGGAAACACCACCCACAAGCTGCCATAAATTGTGAAGCCAGTCATAAACCAGCTCCACCTTTGTGAGTATTGCAGTTGCAGGGAAAAACTGCAGCTCCTCAAGTGGCAACCCACTTGCGCCAGGTTTTTCCCACAGCTGCAGGAGTTTCAGAGGCTTTGTGAATCTGGCCCTATAACTTAAACTATGATTTTCTGTAAAATTATCACAATTGTGAGGTGTCTTTTGACTCATCAGACGCATAATCTCGTGACTCTTTAGGGTTCCAGAACCACTCAGCTTCGCTTCACAGTTTCAGGACCCTAAGAAGTCACAAGATGGCAGTCTTCATAAGCCAAGAGACATGTTACTGATCCTATTTACTCATACACTACTGTATCACAATGCACTTAACAGACCAATGAGTTAAAATACTGGTAGTGTAGAACTGTATTACGAACACATGAAATTTGCCAGCAGATAAAGGCCTAGAGCTCTATCAAGTCTGTTTGAATGTGCAGCTAGCACCCCTCATTCAGTAGCTGCCCCTCCTTTCCACCCTTCTCCTCCATTGACCCTCCCCCTTGTCCTGTCCCATCCCCTTTTGAAGCAGTCCACTGTTCTACTGCATACCACTTGTACAGGTAATGCATTCCACCCAGCTACCACCCTCTCTGTAAAAAAGTGTCTCCTCATCTCCCTCCTGAACCTTCCTCCCTCCAGTCTCATATCATGGTCCCTGGTGTCCCTCCCCTCCATTACTTTGAACAGCCCATCTGTACCCATCTTGTTTATTCCTTTCATGTACTTAGAGGTTTCAATCATGCCCCCATCCTTCCTCTCCTCCAGGAGTACCATGTCAATTCCTCAGCCTCCTCTCCATATGATAAGTCCCCAGCCCCTTGATCATCTTTGTCGGTCCTGTGCTGCACCTTCCAGTAACCTCGTCCCTCTTCAGATGCGGGCACCTGTACTGCACGCAGTACTCCAGGTGCGGTCTAACTAATGACCTATACAGTGGCAGAATCACCTCCTCCCTCCTCGAGGATATACCCCTTGCAATGCAACCCAGCATTTTGTTGGCCTTTGCAGCTTCCTTCCTACATTGTGCCAAGTTGTTCATTGACCCTGTAATGAGCACCCCCAGATCCTTCTCCTCCTCTGTCTAAGCTGGCTGCACTCCCCCCAGCTGGTAACTCCTCCTTGGGTTCTTCATCCCAAAATGCAGCACCTTGCACTTTTTGGCATTAAACCCCAGTTGCCAGGTGTCTGACCAGGTTTCAAGCTTTGCCAGATCATCCTGCAACCCCTGCCATCCCCTAGGTCATCCACCACCGCTCCTACCTTGGTATCATCAGCAAACAGACTGATCTTGCTCTTGATGTCCAATGATATGTCTGCAATGAATATCCCAAACAACACTGGTCCCAACACCGAGCCCTGTGGAACACCGCTTGTCACTACCCTTGGGTGTGAGAGCTCCCCACCCACCACCACCCTCTGTTGCCTTCCCTGAAGCCAGTTCCCTACCCATGTCACCTGCTTTACACCCACCCCTGTGCCTTCTAACTTACTTCCCAGCCTTCCATGTGGCACCGAGTCAAATGCCTTACTGAAGTCCAGATACATCACTGCATGGCTCCCGTCCAGTTGCCTAGTTATCCAGTCATAGAACTCCACCAGGTTGGTTTGGCAGGATCTGCCATGTATGAAGCCATGCTGTCTGCTGTCCTGTAGTCCTTTGGCCTCTAGGAGGGCCACCAGCCTCTCCTTCAGGATAGTCTCCATCAGCTTACCCACGAAGGATGTGAGGCTCGCCGGTCTGTAGTTCCCCGGTTCATCCTTGGGGCCACTCTTGTGGAGCAGCACCACATGAGCCATCCTCCAGTCCTGAGGTACACACCCTGAGTGTAGTGAGGCATTAAAAAGGTCTGCCAAAGGTCCAGCAAGGACCTCTGCCAGCTCCTTCAGTACCCTGGGGCGGATGCCATCTGGGCCTGGTATCTTGTCCACCCTCAGTGCTTTCAAACCCTCCTGAACTCTTGCAGACATAATGTCCCAGTGTCCCAGAAACAGCCACACACAGTCATAGACAATTGCCAAACCAAGCCTTTAGAGGCAGGGAATGTTAGCCAGGATATTATGTAATATGCCTTCCTCTTTTTAAAAGTACTGTGAACTTTTCCATGGCAATACCTGTACCGTTTTACTCCATTTTAGAGTACTCTTTTTCTGCTGTCTATTAAGATGCCTCCCCTAATGGTGAATGTAATTCAAAATGGCTGCCACAAGGTTTTTATAAATCCTCTCAGCCATTTTTGAACACTCATTGTTTAACAAGCACTTTCCTAGGGCTGTGCAGAATGCCGAATTCTGACGGCAGAATTCACGCGGAATGGCAATTCTGATTCCAAAATGCTTTTCTGAATTTCTTTTTTAATTCCACAGAATTCCAAAAAGCATTTCTATGTGAACCACAGAATATTATTCCACTGATTTCATAATCCATGGAATATTATTTCACGGTTCATGAAGAACATATCTGTGGTTTACATAAACTGTGGTATTTTGCAATGTATATAAACAGTGCATTACTAATCCTTAGCTTTAAAAAATCTTCTTTTAGAATTCCTAATTTCACTTCCAAATGAAAGATGTGGAATTTGGCAGGATTTCACTGGAAGTGGAATTTGAAAATTCCATACAGCATTACATTTTTTTTGCGACTTAGGTGAACTAGCATGGAACAGACACCACTCCCAGAACTTAAGGGACAATGAGGACATTAAAGATAATTCAAGGCCACAAAAAGTTCACGTACAATGCAATGTGACAATGTTCACAGGATAGTGCAAAAACAAGCGGAAATGTTGTGAATGTTCTTTCCCTGCCAATGCCTTTACTCATGAGAAAAAATATTTGTAGTGGAAGTTGACAATAAAATCAGTAAGAAACAATGTAACCATCTTGCAGATTGTTCCTTTACCATTTTCGTGGACTTTCATCTTTTCCTGGATTTTTTATTGTAAAAGATTTTATAAAATGTGCAGTTTTGGGGGGTTGTTTCATCCCATTTTGCCAACGTCAGCAAATGTAAAGCACAGTGAATTCATCCAGTTGTACTCAATGGGTGGGATATTCAAAGGGGTTGCGTATGACACAACAGTGTTGCACCATGCGCAACCCACTGATGTCCCCCAGCATGATATTCAAAGGGGAATGTTGCGCTGTGCAAATCCCGATACGCCAGGAACACACCAGTAATGTGCGGCGCTGGAGTGCGGGAGGCGTGCCCATGCATATGCGGCACATCCGATATTCAGCCGAGGATGTCGCAGGCGCATATGCAGTACAAACCAACATTTGCACGGGGGCACAAAGATCTGCCCATAAAAAGTAGGAGCAAGCCGGGGACACCCACAGGTGGGATGCCATATTGCCATGCACAACACGGCCACCTGCTGTGGGTGGCCACTTGACCTCCTGGGAACGCAATCCCGGGCAGCCGTGCCCCCCTCATGCAGATTGTGGGCAGATAGTAAATAATCCCTGGTGTTCCAGTGGACCTGCTCCCCAGCCCGGTTGCGGGTTTAAGTAAAGAAAAGTAGTCCCTGGTGGGCCAGCAGTACCCCTCTCACCACCTGCCCACTCAGACCCGCTACCCCGCTCCCCCTGGTCAGCGGCGGGTGGCAGCTCCCCACCTGCAAGCCACCTGGCTTCCCACTGACTGAAAGTATACAGTACAGCTGTACGCCCATTGGACCACTGCGTGAGTCAATGGGTGTGCAGACCATACTGTACTACACAGTCCCAAAATGTGAATGGCTTTGGGCTGGGGATCAGGTCCACTGGACCACCAGGGATTATTTTAATTTACTTAAGCCTGTGATCGGGCTGGGGGGCAGGTCCACTGGACCACCAGGGAATATATTTATTTATAAAGCCCGCGATTGGGCTGGGGAGCAGGTACACTGGACCACCAGGGATAATTATAATTTACTTAAGCCTGTGATCGGGCATTGGGGCGCATTGCCCGCCGAGGGGCAGGGGAGTCGGTCCCCGGTGGTTGCAGCGTGGCAGGGTGCCAGGCGCAAGTTGCCGGGGATCGGCGCACCTGCATGCAAATGGGGTCATAATGACATGCAAATGGCCCCATTTGTGCCATGCATTCATAATGGCCTCATTTGCATGCTCATGTCTGAATATCACTCTTGCTGCGCCTAGCGCAGCTGCACTTGCATTGGCGCAGCCCCCTGCTCCTCACCTGCCACTTGTGCTGGCTCACCGCCACTGCGCCATACACAGTGCGGGCATCCCCAGTGCCATATTCAATGGTGCTGAGCCATGGCGCAGCACTGTTGAATATCGCATGGTCCATGCCCTGGTGCAGCCCAGTTGCACCGCGCCCAGGCTTGCGCCCCTGCCTGGCGCATTCTGAATATCCAACCCAATATGTTCAGCAACATTTTTCAATAAAGTTTATGTCTTTTCTCACCAGTTATTTTGTTTTTAGGTAAAATATATACATACTGTAACAACAAAATGAATGATGCAAAACACAGTTGGAGCATCTCCAAACAACACAAGAGCATTCCATTCTCTTCCTTATGTTGCATTTCAGTTAGAGCAGTGGAGAATTTTCAAATTTTGCTTCTGCCAGAATTTCAGAAATTCTACATAATTCTGCAGAATTCCATCAGAAGTGGAATTCTGAAATTTCAAAAGTGGAATGTTAACGGCAGAATGGTATTTCATGGTTTATGGAAATCAAAGTTTCATTTTCCACGAACCACACAATAATTTTCCATAGGTGACACAATATTCAAAATATTATTTCATGGTTTGCATAGAAATGCTTTTCGGAATTCTGCAGAATTAAAACATAAATTTTGTAAAGTATTTTGGAAGCAGACTCATTATTCCACCTGTAATCTCCACTGCTCTAAGGGGGGAGGGATAAGGGAGGGGTTGACCAGAAGCCCTCTCCTCCAGATGAGGGGATTAGCCTTCAAACCCACGGGGGGAGGGGGGAAACAGACTGGGGGAGGAGGTTTCAGGAAGAGCAGAGGGAGGATGGAAGTATAAGGAACCTGGGTGAGGTTCGACAAAGGGGATCAGAGATAAGGGGTGGGGGATGGTGTTAATAAATGCCAAGAGCTTTGGAAACAAGCTGCCAGAGTTCCAGGCCATGCTGTTCGAGGGGGGGGGTGGATGTGGTGGCGGTCACGGAAATGTGGGCCAACAAAAACCATGAACTATGATTAGGAAGGATAGAAAGGAGGGCAGAGGGGATGGAGTGGCTATGTTCATTAGAAATGACATATAAATTGCTAGGGTAGAAGAGGAGAAGGGAAACGTGGAGGCCTTATGGGTCACCTTACGAACCCCGGCAGGAGGTAAGGTCAAGCTGGGTGTAGTATATAGGTCCCCCGGGATGGGTAATGTTTTGGAGGATGGTTTGTTGGACAACATCATTGCCCAGTGTGGACCAAAAGGGGAGAGAGTGGTGTTGATGGGGGACCTTAATATGCCAGGTACAAACTGGGGAACCATGTCCTCTAAAGTGGCCAAGGAGCAGAGGCTGCCGGATGGCTTCCAGGATGTGTTCGTAACACAGCACGTGATGGAGCCCACAAGGGAGGGGCATGTTCTGGACGTGGTTCTGGCAGATGGGGATCTGGTAAGGGACCTGGTTGTAGAGGATCCCCTGACTGGGAGCAACCACAATATTGTCTGGTTTCAAATAAGCATGGGGGAAGAGGGGAGAGACCTAGGACACTGGCAGTGGACTTCAGGGGGTCAGACTTTGTGGGCATGGGAAATATTTTCAAGAATCACTTGAAGGGGATTACATCAATGACAAATGTGGAAAAGAGATGGGAGGTCATAAAACGGGGACTTCATGAGGCAGTCGGGACCTGCGCTAAGGTGAAACGTGAAGGAACAAGGTCACATAAACCATGCTGGTGGTCCAGTGAGGTTCAGGTAGTGGTCAGAGAAAAGAAGGCTGCCTACAAAAAATATAAAACAACAAGAGGGGATAGGGAAAAGGAAATGTACCATCTTGCTTCTAGAAAAGTCACCCGGATGGTGCGGGGGGCAAAGTCCAGTAAAGAGCAGCAGCTGGCACAGGGGATACGGGAGGGGAAAAGAGGTTCTTCCAGTACATTGGGGAGCAGAGAAAAACTAAGGGCCATCTCAGTAGATTGAGATCAGAAGGAGGGTGGGTGGAAGAGGCGAGGGACCAGGCAGAGGTATTAAATGAGTACTTTGTCTCTGTGTTCACTAAGGAAGGGGATGGGATATCTACAAAGCAAGGCACCATGGGGATAGAAGCAGTTGTGAGTGGGACCAGAGGAGCAACAGAAATGGAGCAAGAGGGAGGAAGAGGTACCCCAGGGGTGTCACATCAGGATAAGGATAAAAAGGCAAGTAAGGTGCAGGGGATGGATGATGCTATCTCCACCGAAAGGGTGTGGTTAGCCCTTTAGGCCCTAAAGAAAGATAAATCTCCTGGGCCAGATGGCATTCATCCGAGAGTACTATGGGAATTGATGGACATACTATCTGCACCTCTGGTGGAGCTCTTCAACAGGTTGCTTGAGACAGGGAGGGTACCTAGGGATTGGCGAGAGGCACATGTGGTGCCAATCCATAAAGGGGGGTTGAGGAAAGTACCAGGTAACTATAGACCCATCAGTTTGACCTCTGTGGTGGGAAAATTAATGGAGAGTATACTAAAGGAACAATTGGGGGTGTACTTGGAGGAGGTGGGCGGTCTGGAGAGTCAGCAACATGGGTTTGTGCCAGGTAGATCATGTCAAACCAATCTTGTGGAGTTCTATGAATGGGTAACATCAGAACTGGACAGGGGAAAGCCTGTGGATGTATTATTCTTGGACTTCAGCAAGGCATTTGACTCTGTCCCCTGCAATGGTCTGGTGGAGAAACTGATGGGGTTGGGAGTAGGCCCTTTGATGGTCAGATGGATTGAAAACTGTCTAGCTGGATGCATTCAGAAAGTAGTGGTTGGTGGGGAGCTCTCAAACCATAGAGAGGTTGGTAGTGGGGTACCGCAGGATTCGGTCCTGGGTCCGATCCTGTTTAATGCTCACATCAGGAAGGGTATAGGGTGTGAAATGAGTCTCTTCGCTGACGACTCCAAGATGGGAGCAGTAGTTGAGGGGGAAGAGGGGAGGTTGGCCCTGCAAGGGGACCTGGACACCCTGGAAAGCTGGGCTCACACATGGAAATTAAATTTCAATATCACCAAGTGCAAGGTGTTACATCTTGGGCAGGGAAACCCTAAACACAGGTACACCCTGGGAGATGAGGCGCTGGAGGCCTCAACAGGGGAAAAAGACCTAGGGGTCATGGTGGATCCATGTATGAATAACTCTAAGCAGTGCAGGAGAGATGCTAGCAATGCAAACAGGATATTGGGATGCATCGTAAGCGGGATCACCTCTAGGAGCAGGGAAGTGATACTGCCGCTGTACAATGGACTGGTTAGACCACACCTTGAATACTGTGTACAGTACTGGAGACCACACTTGAAGAGGGACATACAGCTCCTGGAGAGGGTACAGAAGAGGGCAACTAAGATGATATGAGGACTAGGGGATTTGACGTATGAGGACAGACTTGAGGAGCTCTGCCTGTTTTCATTGGAGGAGAGGAGAGACCGGGGGACATGATTGAGGTCTTCAAGTACCTCAAGGGAATAAATAGGGTAAACATGGAGGGGATATTTAGACTAAAGCAGGGAAGTATCACTAGAGGACATGGTTTGAAGTTGGAACATGGAAGGGTGGGGGAGAGCAGGAGGCTTTTGTCTGAGAGGGTGGTGGATCCTTGGAATGTGCTGTCTGGAGAGCTGGTTCAGAGATCCACAGTGGAGGGCTTCAAGAGAGGGTGGGACAGACACAGGAAGGGGATGTATCAGATGACGGCCTGGCCCAGGGGGGTGGGGATGGATGATAGGGGTTTCTGGAACACAAGGGGGGGAAGGGCCTCAGTACCCAACTAGGGATTTGAGGTTCGAGCAGACTCGATAGACGGTAAGGCCTAATCTGATGGCAATTAGTGTGTTAGTATTCCACCAGTGGAATGCTGAATTCCATGCAGCCTTAATTTCAATGCTTTTTCCATGCAATATCTGACTTCCCTGACACCATTTCACTGTTCAAGCACCCTAAATGCTTATTTTTGATGAATTTGTCAGTAGTCAGCAACAATGATAAAATATGTATTTTCTGTACAGCAGTGGAACTAAAACTGTTCCCTGGTACCAACACAGGTATAACATTCAATCTTGCAGCTTTTTTAAACAGAATACATTTTTATTTTATGTAAATAAATCAAGTTAAAAACAAACATATAGCAGTTAGCTTATATATCTTAAGGAGTACAATGAACCCAGAAATGAAGAAGGTGGGGTCTCCCACTGAAACGTAAGCACGTTTGTTTCCAGGTTTCTAAGTTATGCGAACTGCTGTATGTTTTTTTTTAACTTGCTTTATTTAAATAAAATTAAAAAAAAGTACTTTGTTTAAAAAAACTGCAAGTTTGAATGATATACCTGTGCTGGTCCCGGCAAACAGTTTTAGTTCCACTGCTTTGTGAAAATCTGGTTGCCGCTTCAAGGGATGGATGTGCTCAGCTTGGAGGCTGTCAGACTACGATAAGGGTGAGCTATGAGCAAAACTCTCTTTCGTGTATTTTCCTTCGGTTTTTTCTAGCTGTGCAGAAAAAGAAAACTGGCATAGGGTTTTAAGAGAAAAAGATGATGTTCAAATGAAAATGTCTTTAGTACAGTAATAAAAGAGAGTTATCAGGTAGTTTTGTAATTTTGCCCTTAGACACCATTTAAGGTGCTTCCCTGCCCCTTCCTGCCTCTAACAATCCTCCTCCTGCCCCCTCCCCCGCCTCTCCATAATGCCCTTTTCCTCCTTATGATTTTGGCTTTACCCATGGACTGCATCAGCCTAGTGTATTCAGACTGTTCTGCAAAAGGCACTATGCACTTACAACTTTATGCTGACATTGCTGCAGCCCCGCAAGTTGACTTCCTGCTCCCATCTATTTGTCATGTGTAACCACACCCCCTCTTTAACTAGTAGGGCTGCTCCTCTCACCACAGATGTCTAGGGGCAAACAAGAGGGGTGGGGGTTTACATAAGTGAATACAGATTAGGAAACAGAGGAATGGCCACCATTAGGCTAGATGACTCAACTGTTACATTAGAACAGTCAAACCCAAGTGTGGCTGCATGGCACACACCTGGGGGGACCAATTACCATGGCCAGCAACCCAGGTGCCTGTGAGAAAACATTTTCTCACAATTATGCTTGGTTTGCACTTCTGGATAGGGGTACCCAAGTAAATCCAGACAAGGAAGCAATAAGAATACTGTCCAAATCAGATTGGGATTCTAGAGTGTGGCTTTTACTCACGTAATAAAAGTAGGAATAATCACAAATCGAAAATGGACCCCCATAGGGCTACACATACTGGTATTGCAGATTCTCCAGGGTACAGAAATTCCTGACATTCCAATTTAGCATAGGCTGAAGTAACACAAAACAGCAAACACCCTGGTTCTGAAATGGAGATTGGCACACATGGCCAGAAGTGGTACATTTCCCATTGACTAGGCACACACAGCCAGTACTAGGACACTTTCCCATATTTGATGAGGAATGGAGGTGGTACACATGACCACAACGGAGCACATCTAGGCTCAGGAACTTTCAGAACCCACTAAACTGGGGTAAACTGAGAGAAAACAACCCACATACAGGGGTAACTATGTCCATTAGACATTGGCCAGATGCACTAAATGAAAAAGTATTGGTGCCCAAACTGAACCCGGAGAGGTAAACAGGGTCACTCCAGATGGGGGGGTCTCCCACCTTTTGCTTCCAAGTTTATACTCGGCCATTCATCTGGTTAAAAACACCTCACAACTGTAGAAAATTGTAGATGCTGTCTTGAAATGTTTTTCACACTTAACATACTACACACACACACACCTCTGAGGTGTCAGAAGTTAAAAGTTCTGTACTCACATGGTCACATGCTGGACTCCAATGTAGGCAGACACTTTTGAAACACAAAAAGTCTAGGTGACACAGTACCTTTGTCAGAGAAATTCACCCCTAGGTATTGCAGGTGCCCCTCCTGGGCTTACTCAGAAGAAAAGTTGTACTCACAACAAATGAAGATGTCCAAGGCAGCTTCACCAGACAGAATGGATTGGGGGGATTGCCCCTGAACCCTGAAGATCGCCCCCATCCTTCCTGGGATGGGGCAAAGGAAAACCCACTTAGCAAGGTCTCCACCACTTCAGACACCGTCTTCTATGTTCTTCTTCTAGGATGAGAACAAACTACCCAAAACTAAAGAGGTAGCTCTCTGTCAGTGCTAAATGAGGAGCTGCACAGCAAGCTGCAGCCTCCTCCAGGAAGACTCACTAACAGTCCACTGAACATTATTCATTGAGGCCGCTGGGCATTGACTCCCAGTGTAAGTACCTGACCTAGATGTCTGTAAGCAAATAAAGTGACTGTTATTTGAATCTAACGCTGTGGTCTGAAGTTTAAATTAAGGATTCATTACATCTCTGGAATGCTGGACTATATATGTTTGTGGTGAAACCCATTTACCTGGCATTTCACAAGCTGCCTTCCCTGCCTGCCACTGATTCTAATTGGGATTCTAGTAACCCCTGGGAACAAGGGGGTTACACATGGTTTTTTCACCTACGTGCTCTGCCTTCTGTTATTGTGCTTTCTAATTTTGTCTTTGTACAGTGCTGGCATTGTAACTTTTTTATTCAATTTGATGTAACTTTGTCTTTCTGTATTCTGCTTCCCCTGGGTCACACCGGAAACAAGACTCAGCTCAGTATGCCTTTCCCAGTTATCAGTTTTTAATAAACAAATATATTTTACGTAACTGAGTTCTGTTGTGGCCTACTGAGGATTTTTTTGCTATAAACTGTCTTTAAACAATAGCATCAAGAACTTGGAGTGGGGTTATCAGGAAACTCCACTTCAGAATTAATCAGAGAATTAGAGGCATCTGGTGCCATTTATGGATGTAAGCTGAATTTCCAAAAATTGGAGGCTTTGATAATCTCAGGTACCTGCCCAGTGGGTATGGGGTCACTTTTCCCTTCTATTGGGCAACCTGCAATACAATTAGATACCTGAGTATCCAAATTAAACCTCATTTAAATCAATTTCTCAGACTCAGTCATCTTAAATTATAGGCAGACAGACCTTAATTCATGGACATTACTCCCCCTATTACTAGGTGGTCAAGTGTCAGGCTTGAAAATGAATAATTTTCCTCATCTATTCTTCCTTTTTCAGGCTCTCCTGATCAAGATACCGGGTTCATTCAGGGCCCAGCTAAAGATAACGGTGAACAAATTCCTGTGGCAGCAACACAGCTAGTCACCGTATTTAAACAGGATCAGGAATTGGGCAGGTACACCTTGGAAAATGATCCAGTCCTGCCGGGCCCACTGTATGCCCTCTCCCTTGTGCAGCTCACGCCACAGGGGGTGTGCTCAATAACTAACCCAGAGACCAGGCACTCTTTGATGGTCATTCTAAAACTGAAGACCCTCACAAAACCCCCAAATATTGTAATATAGGGCCTCTGATGATTATCACTGGGAATCAAAACTTCCCACTCCCAAGAACCGATGAAGAGTTTAGGCACTGGAACAAGAGTGGGACCACTACCTTTAAGAAAATTGGTAGGGAGGGATATTTGCCAACCTGTTGATGTCCTAAAGCAGCAGTATGGAATCTCAAATGGGGATATTTTTCAGACATCTACAGATCAGGCATTATATTTTGTCGGTAAAAATTTTTATAATCTCAAGAGAGAGGTAACCAACATGAGAAATTTGTATACTGGACCACATGGCTCCAAGATACAGGAAAATATATCTCTATGATCTATGCTGTACAGAGAAATGCTAAAGGAGCCACACTCAGAGAAGTCAAAAATAAATGGGAGATGGAGACCAGGACACCTATAGAGGGAAAGGCTTGGGAGAAGATACTGCAGATGGGATGGATAATTTCATCCTCCCTGTCCTGGCAGGAATACCGCTGGAAAATATTGATTACGTTTTTTCATACTCTATCAGTTACTATGCACTTTGCCCTATTTGGTTCAGACATACTGTATGTTACAGAGGATGTCGGGTCCGGGTGAACTACTATAATATTTTTTTGGATTTGCCACAAGATACAGGGATACTGGAGAGACAACCATACAGAGCTGAGCCAGATATGGAACCAGACTATCCCATTCACATACACTCATTTTCTAATGGGTCTCTCTGTCCCAGAAATGGGACCCTCCAATCAGAGGGAACTGTTTCATATTCTATGCATTTTAGCAGTGAAAGGAATTATCTCCCATTGGCTGTCAGCAACAATGCCATCTGTGCAAGAATGGCAAGCTAAGGAGAAACAAGCGAGCTAGATGAAACAGGTCACATCAGACCTAAGTCCCTCTAAGGATAAATATATTGAAAAATGGCAAAAACGCAGTGACTGTCTGGAGCATTTGTACAGTAATTAGCAAAGGAATGAAATCCAGGATGGATGGATGCTGTACTTGAACCTGGGGGGGGGGCGGTGGCAACAGGAGACTGACCTACTGCACAAATGGGTGGAAAGCTGACAGCCGTTATGGGAATTTTAAAAATGACTCAACACAGCCATGGTTTGCATTGTGAAAATTTCATGCTGTAGACTCTCAAGAACATAATATGGTTCTATGTTTGGTTCTTAGCATTGTTAGAACTTTTTGAATATGTGCTGTATGAAAGGAGGGACTGTTTTCCCCTCCTGTGTTACCATAGTATAATGTGATATGTATAAGATCAAACTTAACCATTATCTAAAGTATACGGTATGTTCTGTAAAATCGTATGACCTGACTTCAAGAAACTTAAGTTACAATACAAAAAAAAAAATATTATAAAAAAACACAATATTGGCAGAAATCACAGTCACAGTTTTGTACTTTTATAGCATAAACACCAGGAAGAAAGGAAGGAAGGAAGGACACTTTCTCCCTTATTCCCCCTCTCTAAGGAGACTGGGGAAATACCTTTATGAATGGACTCATTCACCCATCCCCACGTTCAAGGACAGCCAAGGAAGGCTTGACATCAGTTACTTTGCAGCTCAGCCCATGTATCCATGGTGGCAGCTGAAATAGCAGCGGAATCCCATTTACTGCGCTTGCTGGCTGCAAATGTCATCACTCCATTAAAATTCCCTGGAAGTATTTATAGACATCTTATCCAGACCTGCATAAGGCTGCATTTTTTAACTTTCTGGAGGCTTTAAAGTTGGGTCATTGTGCGTGTCCAATTAACTTTTCTTGATATGTCTTATTACCTTCAGTCACTGGAAGCAGTAGTGCATTGAGATTTAGTTGTTGAAAAGAACTTAACAGTTCATGTTCTTCTACACTGGCACTATTGCAATACTGTTTGTTAATATGAAATGTATTACCTCAGGAAAGCCTACCATACTACAGATACAACTAATTTAAGAGTAAATGTAACTGTTTTGAATAATTGTGACCCACTCCTTTTGCTGTGTATCGACATGCTCAATCAGATATATACTATTTACTGCTATGTTTCTTTAAGGTTCTGCTTGAACTCCGTATGTTTCTTCAATGTTGTACTTCTTCAGGTTCCCCTGTAAATGTTCCCTGCTCCCAGTTGGTTTACCCTTACCAAAAATAAACAAATACAGTAGCTAAATTTATAGCAGGGGTTTGGGGGCATGAACAGGGTGAGGATTAATATGAGAGTCTTGTGACTTGCTTAATTTCACAGTTACTGTAGTTGGAATTTGAAACAGTATCTCTTAACTCACAGTTCTTTGCTCCATCCGTTACACCACACTGTCTGGATGTAAGATTTGAACCATGAACTCAAGGGCAACACCTGCCTTGGAGGCAGGGACTGTCTCAGTCAAGAAGCAACCCCTGCCTCAGAGGCAGGGCTCAGTTTGTGTAAGGACAATGCCTGCCTGGGGACAGGGACTGACCTAGCAGGGGCATTGCCTGACAAAGAGGCAGAAGCTGCCTCTGTTTAGGGGCAACACTTGCCTTGGAGGCAGAGCCTGTCTGCATAGGGGGAATGTTTGCTTCAAGACAGAGCTTGCTTGATAGGTGCAACAGCTGCCTCAGAGGTAAGTGCTGTCTGAATCAAGGGACAATGCCTGCCTCTGAAGCAGAGGCTATCTCTCTGTAAGAGCAATAACTGCCTTGGAGGCAGGGCCTGCTTGAATAAAGGAACTGTCTGCCTCAGAGGCAGGGTCAGTCTCTGCCTAAGGGAACCCCTGTCCCCCCATTAGTAACTGGGCTGCCATGGCTGTACCCTTTCTCCAGCTGTGAGGCTGGGTTAGCAGCTTTCCTCTCTGCTGATGCCAGTACTGTTTCAAAGTTGATCAGTGTGTGGGGGGGGGCACACAAATGCCATGCCAAGCACCCCACTGCATCCCTCCCCAGCAGCTGAGCACCTTGTCTCTGCACCCAGTCCAGCGCCTGCATTTCGATTCCAGGGATCACTTACAAACCCCAGTCTCCCAAGTAGCTACATAATGTGCTGCAATTGCTTTTCTTGGCTGAGCAGCCTGCCTGGGTGTTGCCATGAGGATAATGAGAGTGTCACTTCTGCACTGTTAACAAGGTGTGGGGCTGTACACCAGCACAAAGAAAAAGTCACAGGAGCAGCAGTCCTATGAATATAAATGAAAAAGCACAAGGAGGCTGATCTAATAGACTGTATATACAGTAAATCACACCAAAAGAAATGGACCAGACTCAACTCAGCTGTTGATATCTTCCAGAAATTTATTTTCACCACCATCTGCACTTTTTTTGCTTTTTTTGCAATTCTTGTGGCTTTGACACAGAACTACAGAATGCCATGAAAGAGGAGCTCCTATATAGTAGTAGTAGTAGTAGTAGCAGTAAAAATCTTTATTTTTATACAGGAGATTGGTGGATCTACACATCATTAGGACAAAGTCCTATTTTCAAGATGGTCCTGTTAAAGTAGTTTCAAAATCATCATATAACAATACATGTAATACAATACAATTTATACACTTATACCATATTACATTTACTAGTACAAAGAATCAACAAACAAATAATCGACAATACACAACATACTACAATCATAAAGTGCATAAACAATGTTTACATAAATATCCCCATATTTCAACCTGCTATTAGCAAAACCCAATATCCTAATTTATAGTACCCAGAAATACATTTATTTATCCCCATTTGTCTAACCATAACACTTACAGCAGACAGTGAATTCTGATTTTATATCAATTATGAAGGATTTTACATCTCTATGCATCTTATAAGTCATAGACTTTATCGAGTTCCATAATCCAATGGCGACTTGTGCAAATCTAGTATCACTATATTTATTTTAAAATTTGGGACGTGCAAATTCTCTTAAGTTTATACCTCGCAAATTCAGATGGTATGATTTATTTTCCAATTTATTATAAAAGTAACTTGGTTGCTTTAAATTTAGAACTCAATAAGTGTGTACTACCCAAACTAGTTTCCTCTTAACATCTTGTGGAAACCACCCAAGTTCCTCATAAATTTCACAACGATGAACATGAATATCCTTTCTAAGGATAAATCGGGCCAATTGCTTGTACATTATATCAATTTTTGTCAACATATTTTTAGTGGCAAAGCCATAAACATGGTTTCCATACTCAGGCACTGGAATAAGAAGTTGATTTACTATAATTTTCCTCATATGTTTGTTCATGCAAAAACTTGAGCATCTAAATGCCCCCAATCTTTTATTTATTCTTGAGATTGTGTGAATTATATGATAATCAAATCTTAGGTTCTGGTCTACCCATACCCCTAAATATTTATATTCTGATACTTGAGATAGAACTTCATTTTTATAGTTTTTATCTCCACTACATGTTCATTTTCCCCAGATTTTTTACCACCTTTATCAAATAACATCAATTTTGTTTTTTACTGTTTACCACCAGTCCTGAGTTTGTCAACCACGTACATAATTCTCCAAAATCTGCCTGTAATTTTTCCTCCATAATCTGGGAGATTTTTTCCACCAGCAATCAACAAGGTGTCGTCAGCATATAAACATATATCAGAATGTTTCACAATATCCACCAAATGATTCATGTATATCAAAAACAATGTAGGCCCCAAAATGGAGCCTTGGGGCACCCCTCTCAGAACCGTAGCTTTATTAGATAAGTAACCATCAACGAACACCTGTTGGGTTCTACCCTGCAAATAAGATTTAAATAGGGAGGGCTGGGGGGATACTGGGATGTATAGGGAGAGGCATCACCAGCAGAAAACAGGAAGTAGTTATCCCCCTGTACAGACAGTTGGTGAGACCCCATCTGGAGAACTGAGTCCAGTTCTCGAGACCCCATTTCCACAAGGACATAGACAGGATGGAGGCAGTTCAGAGGAAGGCAACTAAAATGGTGCAGGGTCTGCAAGAGAAGCCATATGAGGAGAGGCTAAAGGAGCTTAATATGTATACCCCTGAGGAAAGGAGGGAGAGGGGGGACATGATAGAAATGTTTAAGTACCTAAGTGAAATCAACAAAGTCCAAGAGGGTAGTATCTTTCAGAAAAAGAGATGTGCAAGAACAAGGGGACACAATTTGAAGATAGAGGGGGAGACAGGTCAGGGGCAATGTGAGGAAGTATTTTTTCACAGAGAGGGTGGTGGACACATGGAACAACCTTCCTGAGGAGGTTGTGGGGTCTAAAACTATGGGAGAATTCAAGAATGCATGGGACAGACATAAGGCAATTTTTGTTAGGGGTAGGAAGAAATAGGCTGTTGGTTACATATGATCTGCAGCTTATCCTCTAGGTAGGGAAATGGGCAGACTAGGTGGGCCAAGCGGTCCTTATCTGCCATCAAAGTCTATGTTTCTATGTTTCAAGCACTTGACTCCTTAGACAATCCCATGTCCATCATCCGCCCTACCAATGTCTCATGGGACACAGTATCAAAAGCCTTGGATAAATCCAGAACACTGCACCCACCGACACATCATCCTCCATCTTTGAAGTTATTATATCTACCATGTCGGTAAGTGCGGTGCCCATGGAATATCCCTTGTGAAATCCAGACTGATACCCAGTTATTAAAGAATATTTTTCTAGATACTCACTAATTTGGACCTGGACTAAACGTTCAAATATTTTAGAGACCACAGATAGCAAATCAATGGGTCTATAATTTGCTGGCTCATAGATGTTTCCCCCACCATTGTAAAACAGAATGATCTTTGCATTTTTTCCATTCCTGAGGAAATGTATCATTTATCAGGCTCCAATTAAACAGTCTGATTAGTACTGGAGCAATTACTTGTTTGGAGTCTTAAGGGAGGGATTTTCTATTTGGTCTAAGCCAAAAGCTTTTCTCACTTTAAGTTTATTTATTATATCCTTTACTTGTCTACAGGTTACACATTTAAACCTAAATTTAGGGGTGCCAAAATTTACCTTTTCTAGATTTCCATTTGTATAAGTTGAAAATGGAATGTCTAGGTCAGGCAAATTTACAAAATAATTATTCAATATATTTGCTGATTGCTTAGAAGATTGAATAATACCATTTTATATCATTTGAATAGGGGGTTTATGAATTACTGGGGTATCAAATGATTGAATTAACAATCAACATTTTTGTATCTGTAGTTTCAGAAGTTTTTTTTTCATAATATTTTTGATTTAGTTTCCTAATTTGAAATCTTAAATCATTTCTAGCTTTTTTATACTTATCCCAATCAACAGAGTTTAATGATTTCCCTGCTTTTTTACAAAGCCTATTTTTCACCCTAATCTGTTTCTTTACTTTTCTTGTTATCCAGGGAAGACGTAATTTCCTTTGTGTAAATATTCTAAGAGGGCCAATTCATTGCAAATTTCCATAAACCATTTGGTAAACTCTTGAATTGCTAATTCAAGTGAAGGCATTAAAAACAATCTATCACATTTAACAGAAGCTAATCTAGCCAAAAATGTTTCTTTGTTATAACTTTTAAAGTTTCTACATTTATTTTTAACTGCTATATGTCCCCACAGTCCCCAAGTACAATCACCCATTTTAAATTCACAACTTATTGTGCAATGATCTCCCAAAATAGATTGGTTTACTTTTATATCTATAGGCCTGATTTTCGCGATTACAAACAATAGGTCCAATATATTTCCTGGACTATGTGATAGAGATTTCCTGGTTGGAGTGAGGATTTTCTGAGTAACATCAAGTCCTTTAAGACTACTCACCAGTGCTAAACCATGCTGTTTACCCCATGCATCATTAAAAGCTCCTATCAGAATTAATTAATAACCCATAGAAAAATTTTGTATAACCTGTGCCAAATTTTCAAATTCTCCCACTTTTATTTTTGGGGGAGCATAGATAACTCCTATAATTAGTGCCAATTTAGGTACTTTAACCAGAAGACAATCATATCACCTAGAGGGCATATACAAGTGGCTATTAAAGCCTCTCCTGATGCATTTGACATGCTGCATTGCAGAATAATATTACAGAACAAGAATAGCAAGAAAAGTCAAAACATGAATTAAAGAAAGGATGATTGTTTTCTGGGCCAGCTAATTTGGTGAGTGGGACTCTTCTGAATCAATATCTGCCTTGAAAAAGTGTCTTTGGACATGAAATGTCTGCTAAGGCAATGCCAGATTAATTTAATGGTGTGGATGGTGGTTGTCACAAATGCACTCAGCAGGTCAGGCCCTCTGCTCCCACAGTGCCAACCTCCGAGCGCAATAGTGTGAACAGGTAACAGACAGGGTAACCCTCCTGTCTGCTTGTGGGTCCAAATCACCTTTGTTCTCATGTTCTGAGGGGATTCAAACTGTGAACCTTATGCTAGCATACCCAATGTACAGGCGCAGATGTGCACCCTCTTTGGGGATTGCGGTACAATCTTTCACCAAGGGCACCAAGCCAGGTTTCCAAAATGAACCCTTAAAATGCTATAAAAGACCTTAAGTATATTCTCACCTTTTCCCAGTTTAGTAACACCATGAATCTGTTGAACAATTGTCAGACTTAACCCTCTATACGTCACATGCAAAAAGAACTGGCAGACACCCAGGCAGTCTTTCAATAATAGGTACTTTACTAAAAGATGATAAAAATGTGAAAAATGTAAACACAGAACAATATATCAAAGAGCTCACAATCACATAAAAGAACAAGGGAAGATAACAAAACAAAAACTCCTACCACAATACAGTTAGACTTTTTCTATCTAATGAATCACCTCTTTAAGTGCCTTATATCAGAGAGCTGTGTCTTTCTCGAGCCCCAAGATAATATAACTCAAACAGTTCAGATACAGTATAGTTTAAACTGTGTCTCTCCACATCCCTTCTGTGTGTCATCTAGCTCCTCCTTTTAGAATATAAAAAAAAAATAACATGATGTCCTATCAGGAGGTATATTAAATAAGGTGACATCAGCAAAAAACTAATTTCTCAAATTGTGCGCCTCTGATCAACCAGTTCCTTTTGAGGATTTACAACCCTGCAACCTGTCACCTAAGTGTGAGATAGCTGGCAGGAATCAGCTTAATGATGTAATGTTTCTGAAGTCATAAAATGTATATTTTAGCTTCCCAGCTTCAGAGCAGCAACAGGTCATAGAAAGGCCATAAAATGCAATTTCTCAAGGAAGTTAATTACATTACAGAGATCTCCTGTCAGCGTAATATATCTTGTAGCTTCACTGAAATCTGGGGGGGGGGGCACCCATGGAAGCACAGGGTGTCTTATGTGAGACAATCACATACTATATTTTTATATTACAAATAGCATACAATAATCATAACCAGCTGGCCAAGTGTCACAGTGGTGACAGTAAATTTGTGAAAAAATATCAGCAGCTGAGTCTGCCCCTTTTCTTCTAGTGTGTAGGCAGCTGTATAACAGCTCCATCACGATGAAAAGGATATGAGAGAAAGAAGTCTGTCAGATGAGGTCTCGGTGGGCTGAGTATGATGACAGATCTCCGATATCTGCCAGTACAGTTGCTGCACAGCCTGGACTCTCCAACTAACTCCATTCATTATTATGCACATTTTCAGCGGCAACCTTATGTTATTTGAGAAAGTGGCTCTCCCTTTGCTCCTCAGCAAGATTTGTCCTACTTGGGGAGTTACTTTCTACCCTACCCCAGGCTAGGTGGCTCATAATCCACCAAACAGAATCAGATTCAGTGGATTCCAATCCTATTTTAGGATTTAAAATTTTCAGAATTGCAGTCCGAAAATCCTAATTCCTAAATTAATATTTTAACAGAGTAATTTTGGATTTAGGAGTTTGCAATTAGGATTTAGGATTCCAAATCTGAATCTGATCCCAATTTGGAGGTCTTTTTAGGATTTAAATTGTAATCAGATCAGGAATGGAATTTCCTAAAATCCTATACAGTCCAATCGGATTGGAATTGACGGATTTCAAGCAACCCTACCCAAGTTCTTCTGATTGTTTAGGCTGTAGGTCAAAGAGGTAACCCGTGATATGGGTGAATGAATAAGAGCAAGTGAATTTGGATGACATCAAAATGGCAATAATAAAATGGGTTCTTTGTTCTTAATAGCCCATGGGAAGGATAGCGTGATTGTGTGGGTAGGGAGGAGGAGTCATGCGGTATACAGAAGTATGTTAGATGAGCCAGTCCTGAGCTGGTCATCTGGTGTAGTAGTTAGAGACACTGCCTGTGTCTCTGATGGACTTGGGTTTAGGACTGGCTATAGTTTTTTTTTGTTTTATTCCAAGTTTAGCCCCCCTCCTGAGTTTCCCTTTTCCCACACTGTCAAGCCCCCCACCTCAGAGTTGATTATATTATAAATGGAGAGTGCAGGGAGCACAGCCCACTGCATGAAATGTAAAATATACTGTAGCGCTGTAGAGTTGATGAGAGTAAGTCGCAGATTGTGGAGGTCGGCATTGTGCAGCTCGCTCTTTTGACTATTGGCGATATGTACTCGCTGTTTTGTTGAGCGTCATTTTTGTTGGCGCTGTCATCACATGGCACTGGTTAGAGAATAACATCATGATGGGAATACATCTGAGGTAGCTGTTATAACTGTAAGAATGCTAACAAGGGAAATATTAAGATACCCACAAACCTTTTGGGTTTCTCATCAGAACTGGTTTTAGCATTTGATCAAGCGTATGATGGAGCAGTTGGGGTTGTGGTTCCAGTATTATGGAACTCTTCACCATCTTATAATCAAGGGGCCCTCTCAGCTGATGTAGTTAAAATTTTAATAAAAACTTAATTTAATTTATCTTATCAAGCTGATTAATTTTAATAGCTAGTCCAATTAAGATGTTTCATCATTTACTTTTTGTATTACTGTATTTTCTAACTTGATGTGCAGCACCCAGAGCCATCAAGATTGGTGGGCTTACAAATAAAATTGCCTCACCTTGCCTAAATTGAACTAGAAGCCATTCTTCTACCACCCTTCCTTGCTAAATAAATATGTTCCCCATTTTATTTCCTTCATCAGTGTCTGCTGTCATAAATTCAACCAGCAAACCAAACAAATGAACTAATGCCTGTTTGTTTCCAGTCACTTATGAGGAGAGACTGAATCTATCTCTGAGAATGGCAAGAATTAACAGCTGAAAAACCATGGGTAAACTATGAGAAATTACAAAATGGGTAGAAAGAATGCTGGCTCCTGACTGACCAAGAAGTGCTTTCAGCTGGGCCGCTGTCCCAGTACAACAGCCTGCTTAAAAGCAGCTCAACAACACTATGTTTAAAAATACAACCAATTTACTAAAAAGGACCAATTTCATAATCACAATAAGAAACTTCAGGGGGTGCATTATGGTGGGCTAACCGCCCTTCTTGAGTGGGAGAAGCACTCTGCTTCGACCTCATGCTTCAACCTACTTGAAGTGGATGTTATCCCACCATAACGCATCCCCTATCAGCCTTACTGCTTAAAGACCCCCTGACAACATTAGGAAAACTTTGAAAAAAGTAAGATTTATATTTGACTCCATCCCATTTTCTTTATTACTTCATATAGTTTTAGCAATTAATTTTCTTTATTACTGAAAACAGTTGCATGAAAACCAGATCCCTGTCCCCTAGACTATATCTACCCTGGCTGCATCTCTACACATGACATCACAGTTCCCTGTTTATAACATCATAATTATCTCCACAGCAACCTATTTTGATGTCATAAACAGAATGATGATGTCAGGTGTAGGCAGGCAGCCAGTGTTAAAAGGCAGAAATACTGCATTCATGCAAATACCCTTAGTAATAAAGAAATAAGGGTGAAAATTACAGAATAAAATATGAAACATAAGCTACAGTTATGCCTGAATATTACATTTTTTTCAAAGTTGTCTCAACTGTGTCAGGAGCTCTTTAAGTATACATTTCTATGGTACTCCATGATACACATCCATTTTAATGCATTTACACAGTCATTGACTATGGACGGCAGCATGACAATCAGTGAAGCCCACATGGGTATCATGGATATGGAACACCATGGGCATAAGCATGGATACCATGGATATCAGCCTCAAAGCTATGGGTATGGGATCATGGACATCAGCACTGTAACCATGGGCATCAACACAGAAACATGGAACCATGAAAATCAGAAAGGAAATCCAACAAATCAGCATCAAAGTCATGGACATAATACCACAGACATCAGCAGGAAAACCATAGACATAAGTATGAAAACCATAGAAATGGAAGCAATGGACACCGGCTTGGAAACCGGACATGCAAACTATAAACAGCAGCATGGAAACCATGAACATAACATCTAAACCATGGGTGTGGAACCCATGGGCATCTGTATGAAGACCATGGATTTCAGAATGGAAACCATGGACATCCACGTGGAAACAGTAGACATGGTCCCATGGGCATCTGCTTGTAGACCATGGTCTTTGACATTGATACCATAGACATCAGCATAAAAACTGTCATGGAAACCATTGGGTGTCAGTATGGAAACCATGGAAATTAGCATTGAAACCATAGAAATCTAGAGAACTAGTTGTACAATGCACACTACAGTACAAAGAGTGCTGGTGTCCATCTTGGAGTTGTGTCTTGATGGTGATGAAAATTATTTAAATTGGTTGACATCTGCAAAGATGTAATTTATGTCATCAGCAACCTCTTAAACACTGAGAGACTATCCGTGTGCATGAGAGAGACATTAGAAATATTTGCCAATGTCATATGGTTCCAAAATGTCCATTTACCATCTGAACCAAATCAGAGTCAATCAAAGAATGCACTTGTTAGGGGCTGAAGTATGTTCGCACCAAACTGATAATGCAAATGTTCACACCCAGTTCTGTTGAACCCTGAAACTGCCCTTTTAAGTAAAATGATACAGCTGTCCCAGTATTAGTACTGCAGGGACTAAGTTGACCTTGCATACAATAGCAGTGGGAGGCTCTCTATGCACACATATCTCCATGTCTACCACTTAACATATTCCTGAATTTATATTCAAAGGTGAAGTAAGTGGCTATTAAACCCGGGAGAGTAAAGAAAAGCCACAGCCATCTGCATGTAAAATCAACCCTTATAAATTTGAGCTAAGAGGCAGTCTCCTATAGTAATATGTACAATTACAGAATCTGGATGAGAAATTCAGTCTTCTGATAGGCTGAAACCAGTGTATCTTTTTGTTTAAATGTATACTTTATTCAGTTTAGAATAAAGTGCAAAAATACATGTTTTCTGTGCAACGAACATTGACTGAGTTACACAGCACATAGAACAAACATTCAATCCTATACAGGTTCACAGTATCCCTTACTTATACCACTATAGGAGACAAAGCCAAAATGATATTATTCTAAAATACAATATTTGCAATACTAACAATGCTGTAGAACTGTAGCCAAGAGCTAATGGCAAATGTTCTAAATTTATTGTTCCTGAAATGTGAACGTAATAGTCTAATGTAGGCACCATGAATAAAACAACATGTGAAAAAAAAGGATCTAAATGGAAATAAACAGTTGCATTGCCAGAACTTCATCTCCAAAGATTAGAACAACATCATAGGTCTCATAGTTTTGTACGGGCCAAGGATGGCACATGCCCCATAACAGCCCACCCTTAACTCAAAGGGAGTGGCTTCTTATATGATTTCTTTTACAGTAATCATCTAATTTGCCCTTGAATTCTCTCATTTTTTTGCTACACACTATCTCCGGTGGAAGGCTGTTCCATATGGCCACAACCCTTTGGTTGAACCAAGCTGCTCTTTTAGATGTATGACCTATACATCTTATAATTTGTTTCTCCCTTGAGCTGTAACATGTGTGATCTAGTTATATGTCTGCGACTTTAGCTGTAATCCTGAGCAATCTCATAAATTTATTTGTTAGAAGAGATTCCCAGGAAGCAACATGAACTGTGTTACAGCTCATTTCAAGGCGTCCGGGGGGGTCATGGTGCCTACATTAGACTATTATGTTCACATTTCAGGAACAATAAATTTAGAACATTTGCCATTAGCTCTGGCTACAGTTCTACAGCAGGGGGGCGGATTACATACTGTGGAGGCAAAATCCAACAAAACAGGAAAAACATTGTATAGAATCATTTACAATTTACAGACAATTTAGTAACAAAAAACAAGTACATAATTAGAAATACACAGGCATAATAAGCAAAAGGCAAAAAAGAAGTGCACTACTTAGATGCTAATACAGCAATATTTTGGACTCAACAATGGACTTAATCCTAGTGCCAATGCCAGTTTTGATGGCAGAGAGGGTTGGCAGTTAAGAACAGTGCTACTAGTTGAAGAGTTAGTTGTAGGGTGAGGGCAGGCAAGTTGTAGGGTGAGGGCAGGCAAGGGATGGGAATGAATTAAGAAGGGGTGGGAGGATTATTAGGTTCCAGTCATAACTCTTTGAGGAGACAAGTGGGAGGAAGCTAAGGGGGAGAGGAGGAGGAGGAGGGGGGGGGACATGAAATCAGGGCCTTCAAAAGGGGAGAAGGACCATAAGAGAGGAGGAGGAGGAGGGTGAGGGGCAGCATGTGACCAGGGCCTTCACCCCTTCAGGATGCTGAGAACTCTGCAAGGGGTAGGTGGACCATAGGAGAGGGGGGGAGTGTAACCAGGGCCATTCCCACTTCAGGGTGCTGAGAACGTTGCAAGAAGGGAAAAAGGGCCATGTGACACAGATATAGAATAGGTAAGAGTGTAAATCATCCTCGGTAGAAGCTCCATATACAAGACACAGATCCTGCCTCAGTTTTCTGTACTCCAATGAATACAACCCGAGTTTACTCAATCTGTCTTCTTAGCTCAACCCATTCATTGAGAATATCATCCTTGTGGCCTTATGTTGAATGCCCTAGAGAAGTCTAATATCAGTCTCTGCCACTGGTGCTGAAAACTGTCCACAGTATTCCAAGTGAGGCCTAACCAATGAAGTATACAAGGGAAGAATAACTTTCTGGTCTCTACTATCTATATGCCGCCTAATGCATGCCAGGGTTCTGCTTGTCTTTTTGGCCATGACCTGACAATTTGCTGTAAACTTTACAGTATTAGGTGTTATGATTCCTACATACCTTTCCTCAGTTACAGTTTTTATTTAGTACCCATTTAACATACATCTAGCCACTATATTATATTTCCCCAAATGGATAACTGAACACTTTTCTAAGTTAAACTCCAATTTGTGCTTAATGGCCCATCCTGCTAGAATGTTCAATTCTTTCTGCATCTTATCTGCTTCCTCCCTACTTCATACTACAGAGCCTATCTTCATGTCATTGGCAAATTCTGAAATCCATGCTCCCTGCCCACATCTCATTGTTGACATGTAGATATTAAAAAGGCATGACCCCAAGATGGAACTATGAGGCACACCACTTGCAACATTCACCCATTTAGATTTATGACCCCTCACACTAACCTGTAGTTTTCTTTCTATAAGCCATGATTCGATCATGCAAATGTAAACAGGCAGAGTTATACCTGAAAAAACACAGTTAACAGTAAATAAATGAATCAATATTGTTCATTTCTAAAAACAGAAAACTGGCAGAGAGTGAAGAAATCCAAGCAACTTAAGTTGTATAACCCAGTTAAATTATACCAAACTAAAATAACCAGAGCCCTCCAAAGAGGGTCAAAAGTTGCTATACCCCATGCAGTTCCCAAAAAAACAGAAACTGATTTAGAATTAAAATTGAGTACTCACCATTCTGACACAGTTACCAACTGATATTAAAATTTAAACAAAATATATACAAATAAGATTAAAACTTGGAACTAGTAAGTGCAGTGAAGTAAGAGTCTCTGTGCAGAGAAATATGGTACAGTCTCAAAGTCCAGTGGAAACAACTGACCATTCAAGTTTCATTTTCTACCTCTTCAGCTGTAGGTTCACCTATATCAGTACGACAGTCATTTTGTTGATGCCGATATGGGCAAAAGGGAAGCACCACTTGTGTTCAACACAAAATTCCCCGCACAGCGATGGCACAATTTATTTATTTGTTTTTGTTAACCAGGTAAGCACACTAGACAACAAGTGTCTATTTTCAGGTGCGACCCAGGAGATTACAGAGTACAGAAAAAAACATAGTACATTGTCAGGGTAACATACAATTCCACATGCAAGTGGTACCAGAGATCAAGAGAAACATGATACAGAGTCAGGGTAACCATACAGGCCCACGTGCAAGTGGGTGGGACAGCACACAGTACACATTGCATTCTACGGTAAGGAAGGCAGTACATCCACAGGGTACATTAGCAGATTGGAGAGGTAAAAAATCAACAGGTAACATCAAGACAGAGAGTAGGCAGTACGTCAGCAAAAATACATAAAAGTATTGAGAGGCAGAGAACAGCAGGAGGGCAACCATGGCGAAGTCAACTTCCATGAAAGGGAGAGTACAGACATGCAGTTGCATGCCCTGAGGGCAGGGCCTGAGAAAGAGGGGTCATCAAAGTGCAGCTAGGGAGGGAGCTAATATGTAAGGGAGCGCCTCTCCGGAGGACGGGCAGAAAGTGCTTAAGGCAGGAGTATCAACAGAGAGTGGCAGAGGCCATTGGGTCAGCACACCATCCCATGGGGAGGTGACCAACAGTGGTAGTGTGCCATCACAAAAGACAGTGTTTTTTGCAGGGGGCAATGCTCCCTGCACCCCCTTCATTTAATTATGACCAACTCCTGGTCGGAGTTGTTCCTGGGAGCGGGCAGACCACCAGGAGAAGCTGCATTGGTGAAAACAGACCATTACAACTGTCGCTGTGATGGTCTGTTTTTCAGATTTCACTGCCAGGGTGTCACATTAGAGTGGGCCACCAGGGTGAAGGCTATACACTGCCTGGCATTATGGCTCCAGGCATTGTGGCTTCCAAGACATACAGCACCATATGAGATGCCAGGGAAAATATGTATGGTGGCACTCTCCAGTCTGAGTAGCCCATAACGTTTTGCCAAACTTAAAAATTTATAAGTTTATGTCTAGTGCCTTGGTGATCCAGTACTACCATCATGACTCTCGGGAGCTCCACCATTGGTTTAACTCTGTGCGGGAGGCGATAAGCTTTAACAATAGGAAAGTCCAGATCAGGGACATGTGTCCAAAACTGTTCAGTTAGCCTGTTCTTTAAGAAAAGATGGGCAGAATCCCCTTCTGACCCCTCCAGTAGGCCCACAAACTGCACATTCTGGCTCATAATTTCGTTTTCAATTATTTCTAAGTGGTTACTGGTATGCTGTTGTTCCTTGTCATGCTGCACCATGGTACTTTTGCAGGTATCAGAGTGGCATTTCACGTCCTCCAAATCCCTTTGCACCAAAACCATAGCTTTCTCAACTGTGGCAATACAGCCTGTTAAAATGTCCAATTTAATGTTCATAGATGTGGAAGAGGCCGAGTTGTTGCATTTTGCAGCCCAGGGACTGAAAGGTCTCCTCTGAATCATCTCTCGTAACTGCAACACATTGTACAGACCAGGTGCTCAGGCCTGTGGGTGGTTCTTTTCCACCATCTCCAGGTGGTTGATTTTTCTTAGATTTCTCCATAATGTGCCTCAAGATGTCTTCTTACAATAAAAATAAAGCACTTCAAGTAAGTAGACTAGAAAATAGGAGGATTTTAAAGCTCGATAGAAATTATCTGAGGAGCCAAAAAGTGAAGCTACTATTCAGTTTGGGCTGCACAGCACCCCCTCATGAAAGTTAGTAGGCTGCGTGTGCCCTGCCATTTCATGAAATATAGGAGCACTCACAGGAACTGTTGGTAAGGTTTTTTTTTTTTACAATTAATATTATTTGAAAATGCTGCCAAAATGCCTTACTGTGTTTCATAATAGTTGTAAAGTGACCCTGAGAGGTGGGTTACTGATCTCTTATCTGAGGAAGGGCAGGGAGAAGCTAGAGACAGTACAGCACAGGGTCACCAAAAGATCCAGGGTCAGCAGGGCAGATCATACGAGGAATGACAGACAGTCTGAAACATGTACACTCTGGAGGCCAGGAGGGAGAGAAGGCAGAGAGGAGACAGACCGAGAATTAAAAGTTCCTTAGAGAGGTAAATAAAGTTGACAGTATGGACCTATTTACCCAGAATGGAAACCCAATAAGGAGTGGGCATGGGTGGAGTCTAGTCATGGGGAAAGTTAAGAGGGATGTTAGGAACTTCCTCTTTACTGAAAGAGTGGTAGAATCATGGCATAGATGGCTGAAGGAGATGGTGAAGGTGGGGTCTATAAGTAAGTAATAAGTCACGACAGGGTGTACATTATAGGATTTCAGTGCATGCCACAGAGGTGTAGTAAGGCATAAGGCCAAAAGGCTGAGTGTCCTTACACCCTTTGAAAGTACATTAAACTCTTTTATTGCACACCCTGGAGGGGCTTATTACACCTATAAAATAGCTCTAAGCATATTTTCGGGGGTAAGGAAAAGGCAATTCAGCACCTGACCATGTATTTCTGGAGAGTTAATGCAGTCAGGTGTTGTTTCTCAGTCAATGAAATTTCTAAATTTTTCTTTCTATTTTATAAATGGTTTTAAGGTCATGTGGGACAGATACAGAGGGCTTGTAGTACCAAATGAGAGAGGGTAAGGAATGGGGTAGTAGAAAGTGGAGAAGGCTCAGCCAAGGAACCTGATGGTCAGATCTAAGGCTAAGAACCCTATTCAATAGTAGGTCAGTGGGGGATAGGTAGGGGAACCTGGTCAGACTGGATGGACCTTGGGGTATTTCTCTGCTATCATTTTCTAAGTTTCATTATGATTCACTATAGGGAATGGGATTACCTCACAGCAACCCAACTCTCGTTGTGCTTTACTGCTTACATAGGGCTTTTGAATTCTTCTGAGATCCAAGTTCCAGAACCTTGGAAACTGAGTCTGTTCCACTCCTTTACAACCTCTTTCTTGTACTGGGGGGTGCTGTATTGCTGGAAAGGGGAGCTAATATTACTGTTGTATTATTGGAGAAGAGCAGCTGATGTCAATGAATTACTAGGGAAGGGGCTACTATTTCTTTTACTGGGAAAGATGGGTGTTGATATATTACTAAGCGGCTGGTGATGCATTCCTAGGGAGGGAGTTACTGCTATATTATGGGGGAGGAGCTACTGTTGTCTTACTGGGGAAGGTGGCTGTTGATACACAGTTACATATTATTGTGGGCTATTAGTGCATTACTGGGGATGGAGTTACTGCTATTTCACTGGGAAGAGGCTGCTGATGTATTGCTGAGGAGAGGCTGTTGTTTTATTGGCAAGGGGGATGTTGATATACAGTATTACTAAGGGGCTATTAATGCATTACCAGGGTCAGAGTTACTGCTGTATTACTGGAGAGGGGCTGCTGATGTATTCCTGTGGAGGGGGCTACTGTAGTACTGTGGAAGGGGCTGTTGATATATTACTAAGGGACTTGTGATGCATTACTGCAGATGGAGTTAATGCTATATTACTGGGGAGAGGCTGCTGATGTATTGCTGGGGAAGGGGCTACTGTTGTACTGTGGAGGGGGCTGTTGATATATTACTAAGGGACTTGTGATGCATTACTGCAGCTGGAGTGAATGCTATATCACTGGGGAGAGGTTGCTGATGTATTGCTGGGGAGGGGGCTACTGTTGTACTGTGCAGGGGGCTGTTGATATATTACTAAGGGACTGGTGATGCATTACTGCAGATGGAATGAATGCTATATCACTGGGGAGAGGTTGCTGATGTATTACTGTGGAGGGGGCTGTTGATATATTACTAAGGGACTTGTGATGCATTGCTGCAAATAGAGTGAATGCTATATCACTGGGGAGAGGCTACTGATGTATTGCTGGGGAGGGGGCTACTGTTGTGCTCTGGAGGGGGCTGTTGGTATATTACTAAGGGACTTGTGATGCATTACTACAGATGGAGTGAATGCTACATCACTGGGGAGAGGTTGCTGATGTATTGCTGGGGAGGGGGCTACTGTTGTACTGTGGAGGGGGCTGTTGATATATTACATGGGGACTTGTGATGCATTACTGCAGATAGAGTGAATGCTATATCATTGGTGAGAGGTTGCTGATGTATTGCTGGGGGGGGCTACTGTTGTACTGTGGAGGGGGCTGTTGATATATTACTAGGGGACTTGTGATGCATTACTGCAGATAGAGTGAATGCTATATCACTGGGGAGAGGCTACTGATGTATTGCTGGGGAGGGGGCTACTGTTGTACTGTGGAGGGGGCTGTTGATATATTACTAAGGGACTTGTGATGCATTGCTGCAGATGGAGTGAATGCTATATCACTGGGGAGAGGTTGCTGATGTATTGCTGGGGAGGGGGCTACTGTTGTACTGTGCAGGGGGCTGTTGATATATTACTAAGGGACTGGTGATGCATTACTGCAGATGGAATGAATGCTATATCACTGGGGAGAGTTTGCTGATGTATTACTGTGGAGGGGGCTGTTGATATATTACTAAGGGACTTGTGATGCATTGCTGCAGATAGAGTGAATGCTATATCACTGGGGAGAGGCTACTGATGTATTGCTGGGGAAGGGGCTACTGTTGTACTCTGGAGGGGGCTGTTGGTATATTACTAAGGGACTTGTGATGCATTGCTGCAGATGGAGTGAATGCTATATCACTGGGGAGAGGCTACTGATGTATTGCTGGGGAGGGGGCTACTGTTGTACTGTGGAGGGGGCTGTTGGTATATTACTAGGGGACTTGTGATGCATTACTACAGATGGAGTGAATGCTATATCACTGGGGAGAGGTTGCTGATGTATTGCTGGGGAGGGGGCTACTGTTGTACTGTGGAGGGGGCTGTTGATATATTACATGGGGACTTGTGATGCATTACTGCAGATAGAGTGAATGCTATATCACTGGTGAGAGGTTGCTGATGTATTGCTGGGGAGGGGGCTACTGTTGTACTGTGGAGGGGGCTGTTGATATGTTACTAGGGGACTTGTGATGCATTACTGCAGATGGAGTGAATGCTATATCACTGGGGAGAGGCTACTGATGTATTGCTGGGGAGGGGGCTACTGTTGTACTGTGGAGGGGGCTGTTGGTATATTACTAGGGGACTGGTGATGCATTACTGCAAAGGAGTGAATGCTATATCACTGGGGAGAGGTTGCTGATGTATTGCTGGGGAGGGGGCTACTGTTGTACTGTGGAGGGGGCTGTTGATATATTACCAAGGGACTTGTGATGCATTACTGCAGATGGAGTGAATGCTATATCACTGGGGAGAGGCTACTGATGTATTCCTGTGGAGGGGGCTACTTTTGTACTTGGGAGGGGGGCTGTTGATATATTACTAAGGGACTTGTTTTGCATTACTACAGATGGAGTGAATGCTATATCACTGGGGAGAGGCTACTGATGTATTGCTGGGGAGGGGGCTACTGTTGTACTGTGGAGGGGGCTGTTGATATATTACCAAGGGACTTGTGATGCATTACTGCAGATGGAGTTAATGCTATATTACTGGGGAGAGGCTACTGATGTATTGCTGGGGAGGGGGCTACTGTTGTACTTCGGAGGGGGCTGTAGATATATTACTAGGGGACTTGTGATGCATTACTGCAGATGGAGTTAATGCTATGTCACTGGGGAGAGGTTGCTGATGTATTGCTGGGGAGGGGGCTACTGTTGTACTTCAGAGGGGGATGTAGATATATAAGTAAGGGACTGGTGATGCATTACTGAGCATGGAGTTATTGCTTTATTACTGAGGAGGGGCTGCTATTGAATTGTTGAGGAGGGGGCTACTGCAGTTTTACTGGGGGCTCTTGAAACATTACTGGGAGGAGATTACTGCTATATAATATTACTGGGGAGAGATTGCTGATGTATTGCTGGTGAGGCAGATACTGTTGTTTTACTTCTGGGGAGGGTTTTTTTTGATATATTACTAAAGAGCTAGTGATACATTACTGGGTGGGGTTAACTACCATACATTATTACTGGGGTGGGGCTGCTGATGTACTGCTGGGTAGAGGGATACTGTTGTTTTACTGGGGAGGGGGCTGTTGGTATATTACTAAGGGATTAGTAATGCTTTACTGGGCAGGACTGCCGTCGTATTGCTGGGGAGAGGGATACTGTTGTTTTACTGGGGAGGGAGCTGTCAATATATTACTGAGGCCTGGTGACGCATTATTGAGGAGGGGCTGTGGGTCCCTTGGCAAAAGCTTAGATGGGCTCTACTGGCTGTGACCAGAAGAACACCATGAGCAAAGCAATGCAGTCCACAAACAAATGTAACCATGTTTGGTTTATGTACTTTGCTTTTTGGTTGTCTGAAAAGGAGGAATAGGCAATTCTACTTATTTTAAGCCTTGTTCTGTGGGAGGGGAGATACAGATGGAAACCAACTGAAACTGAACCAGATTAAGCTGCTAATGGTATTTTTGGTGAATTAGTTTGTGCAATCCAGTACTTTAGTTCAACTGCAGCTCCACTCCACACCTTCCACACAGATGCACTGCAGATATAAACAGCTACTGACACTGGCAGGTGAAAGTAGGGAATTACAACATCTAGACACAATTTAGCTTTATTTCTCCCAGTTTGTCTATATATTTTTTTCATTCTTTATGACTAAAAATGCATGCTGGATTTTTGAAAGCAAAAACCCACGCTGTGTCCACAGACAGTTTTAAAAGGGGCTGCATTGGCCACAAGTCCGTTGATACAAGTGGGTGCAGGGAATCGGCAGCAAAGTGTACTACATTTGTTGATGGACGTAGCTGGCTCAGGGACTAAGTGCACTTAGACCTTTTTTTTGACAAAGCAGACTCAGGAAAATTCAATAGCTGAGTCTGCTTAGTCGTATGCTGCCAGAAACCCCAGCCTATTGTCCTGAACTAGCTGCAGTTTTGAAAACAGCATGACTGCGTCTTAGCGGCGATAAACACAGTGGATGCTACAAGCTTTAAAAATTCAACCCTATGTTTCTAGAAACAATCAGAAGAATTCTCGAAAGGATACCTTAGTGGTGTGAGCGCATTTTAATTTTGGAGAATTCTGACTAATTCTGTGCAGTTTCTTAGAAGCAAATTCCAAAATTTGAAATTCGGAATTTAAACCACAGAGTAGGTTTCCATAAATTGTGGAAAAATAATCTACTGTTTTCATAATCTGTGGAAAACTAATCCACTGTTTAAACTGAAGGACTTTTGGAATTCCGAAGAAATAATTGAAAAAATTCTGAATTGCATTTCAGAAGCGGAATTGACACTCTGCCGGAATTCAGCCAGGAGAATTCTACATTCTGCACAGCTCTAGAATCCATTCATGATCTGCCTGTTGATATTTTAGAAAGGGAAATATATCCAAACAGTTAGGCCATCTATAGAATGACCTAACCGCGTCCAAATTTAAATTAACATTAAAAAAAAACACATAACTGTGGCAAAAAATTATGCAAATCACAGTTATGTCAATTTTCTGCCACACTTCATGACTTTTTGTCACAAATGAATGCATCATTTTAAACACAGCAGCTGGGCTGCTTGGACACAGTTGGGCAGATGCAGATGGAGGTCCAGCATGCACTTGTGTCTGAATCTAAACAATTTGGAAATTCGGCTAAAGATTTTTATGCTGTGCGTACTAGTACATTTGAATTGTTTCTTGTTTTCTTCCATCATACACTATCACTGGATGTGCTTCTGCTTTTATCCTTAAAAAGAATACACTTTATTATTCAATTCTCCCCCACACACACACACATACAGACATACCCCCACTCACTGCCTTCCTCCTCAATGCATAAGCCTGGTTTCACTGTTCTGGCTCACCTCTGGCCCACCTAATAAGCTCAGCAATCAACAGATCAGATCCACTGCTGGCCTGTGAACCCACACGGCATGCCCGCCAGAGTAGATCCCAGTTAGGAAGGTTGCGCATCTTACCATCCCTCCCAGGAAATCAATCCAGTAATAGGAGGGAGGGACCACCAGGTGTGTCAGTAGCTGGGAGGTGGGTAGACGCATTGGCTAGCAGGCTTCCCCACCCACCCCGTTATGTCTCTCCCACATTCCAGTCAGCTTGGAAGACAGTTTGCAGTTTTGGAACTATTGGTAGGGGTGACTGATGTCATGTTCTCATCCATGACTTCAATGTCACTTAGAACTCCTCCACTGGAGGCACTGAAAGTGCAGGCTGACCTGCTCCCTTTCGCCAGGGTCAGTGTGCAAGGCCTCCACATCACAACCCGAGCCAACACTGGACTGGGTGTAGATATCAAGACTCGACCCTGGGGGGGGAGTCACGTGATGCAGAGAGTCGTGAGGCAGCTTGACTCCAGGGCTCCAGCCTTTCACCCCAATTTACTGCATTATTCAAGCTCAAAAAAGTCACAGAGAGTGGCAAGATAGGAATCTTACCTGTTGGTGCTGGCTTCCAAACGTTTAGACAAATTCCCGAGGAAAATGGACATGGAGATGAGGAAACCCCCACCTAGACACACTCCACCTCCATCACTGGTCAAGGCCCCGAAAAAATCCAGGGCCTCTGCAACAGCTGGTAATTCAGGAGCTGAGCCTCCCATTGTGGAAGAGGAGCGGCTAACCCTTGCATGGTTTCTCGCCAAATTTAAACCCTTTCCGGAGGAAATCCACACAGTAACGGAGGAGCTCAAATTGATCACATCAACGCTGGGTGTCCTGACACAGAGAACGGGAGACTGTGAGGCCCGTATTTTCTCCATGGAAAAAAAAATTGTAACGTCAAGAACCGGAGAATGTTGTGTTAAGGCAGAAAGTAAATAAATTAGAGAGCAAGATAGAAGACCTGGAAGGTCGCAGTAGGCAGAATAATGCCGTCATTATAGGGTTACCAGAAAAAGAAGGGAATAATGGAATCTTATGTATTTACCCAAAAGCTGTTATCAAAACTGGCAGACCCCACACCATTTGGAGTGCAGTATACCATAGAGAGGGCACATCGATCGCTACAAGCCATGCCTCCACCTGGAGCTCCCCCAAGGCCTTTTATTTTTGTTTTCTTAATTATCAAGAAAGGCAGCATTTCTTCCTTAAAATTAAAGAAGTCCAGGAAATCATGTGGGAGGGTGCTAAACTGCGAGTGGCACAGGACTTGCCTTTAACTGTATGGCAGAAAAAAGCTACCTATCATCCATTGGTGTCTAACTTGATCGTGGCGGGTATCCGTTTTTGCATTAGGTACCCTGCCAGGCTGCAGGTTCTGATTTCAGGAGTCTGGGTGTCTTATGAAGATGCAGCAGCTGCAGCAGCAGGACTGAAGGAGGCCATACCGTGACTTTTTTCAGAAGGGTGATGAAAGTGGATGTCTGGACTGGGTGCTGACCTGGTGGTTAGTAAGCATGGATTTGTCTCATGCTAAAGCTTCCTGGGGACAATTGTAAATCTAGAACTATGGCTAGGATACTGCATTTGTAGGTTGTTATACCTTGAGATCCTAACCAGTGTTGCACTCAGGGACAGGTTCACACATTTACGTGGATCTGTCTGGCAGGTTAAACGGTTCCACCCCCAGGTTATCACTAGAGGAAGCTCACTTGGTTGATTTGTTTGTGGGCTTCCTATTGTTCAATAAGTATTATTTGGCAAGGGGAAAAATTCAGGGAGTGCTTCACTCGGTTTAATAGTTCTCAATTTAAATAGAATGAATAGGAACAACGGGAGTTTATAATCTACACTATTGTAGGCAAGGGAAGGAGCGGAAATGTATCAGTCTCCCCCAGTTTAGCATGCTGTGTTATTTCATATTTCCAGTTATGTTTTGGGTTGGGGAGGGATTGCTGATGTTTTGCTGGTGGGTAGGGGGTAGGAATACAATCAGTCTGTATTTTAGTTACTGGGGTCACGGTGAATTTAACTGAACACCTAATTTACCTAAGATTGTTTTGAAGTAAGGGTAACTGAAAGCGAGTCTCTCCCCAATGTCTCAATTCCTTAATGTGGTTAGCCTCCCCCTTTTTTTTTAGGAAATCGGGGATGGAGGACCCTACAGTAAGCCCTGCTTGCATTTAAGGGGGGGGGGCGATATGCTGTAGTTCTCTAGTGACGTCCTTATTGCAAAGTCTGCACAAATGCCTCTTAAATAGGGACTTCAGGGATTTGGAGAGGCAGGAGCCTGGAGAACAGTAGTGGATTCTTTGTGGGCATGGACCAAGAGAAATTTTTGTTGAGGGGGAGGGGGTTGTGGTCTTTGTTCAAGATTTTGGTGATATTGTATGTTTTGGATTTAATGGGCTTTGGGGAATTAAGGAAGGAGGGTGTAGGGTTTGTAATTGCCTTTCTTCATAATATGCCGTGTTGTAATGCCAAGTTATATGAAAAGGCATGTGGGTTTACTAAATACCAGGGGAAAGTGAGAAATAGGGAGGGGGGGCCCAGCCTTGTTTAATAAGGGGAAATATCTTATCAATGTGTATTTCAGACTAAGAATTCTCATCTTCTTAATTACATGTTGCCTGGTGACTGTTTTCAGTGTGGGGACCTATATAGAGATAATGAAGCATGGGGGGTAATTATCATTGGATATCTTGGAATGTTAAAGGGTTGAGGAATAAAATTAAAAGATATAAAATTCTAAAACATTTACAGGTACATAAAGGGGATATTATGTGTCTACAAGAAACACACATGTTAGAGTCAGAATCTAATTTGTTCAGGAGACAGTTTATAGGTCAGGTCTATACGGCTGGAGAGAGCACGACAAGCAGAGGTGTTGCCATTTTAATTTCAAGATCCACTCCCTTTGTCTGCGAACAGTCTATTAACGACCAACATGGTTGTTATATCATTCTTCAGGGCCTCTTAGGCCAAATAAGAATACTTCTAGGTAGTGTATATGGCCCTAATGTAGACTCCCCAGGGTTTTTTGGTGAGCTGTTAGATGTGCTTATTCCTTTTGCTACCTTACCTAAGGTCCTGGAGGGGGACTGGAATGTAACTTTTTCCTCAGATCTGGATAAAGATGGAAAAAAAACAAAGGTCTGACACCTGCCCAAAGGGTGATACATAAATTCTCTGACTATTTGGGTATGTGTGAACCCTGGAGGGTCTTGCATCCTATGGCCAGAGAATTCACTTTCACATCAGAGGTACATAAATCTAGATCTAGGATCGATTACTTTTTAATGTCTAAATCCCTACTTCCGGGCTTACAGGCTTGTACAATAGACCCTGGGGTGATCTCGGATCGCTCCATGGTTAGATGCTCCCTGGATCTTAGCCCACACTGCCCCAGGCAAACTACCTGGAAATTAAATAATCAGTTGCTCAAATTAGACCTAATCAAAGATAACATAATTCAGGTAATAGAACAATATCAAAGAGATAATTTGAATTCCACGGGGAAGGGAGATATAGAGTGGGGGGCTATGAAGTATGTTTTGAGGGGTGAGCTTATTAAAATATCGTCCGAATTAAAGAAAACAGGGAACATAATATTAAATATTTACTGCAACAGATAAGAGATATAGAGAAGAATCTTTCTCCAATACTGTGAACTCCTGAGGGAGAAAGCTGAGTACGCTATTCTGAAATCTAAAACGATGTATTTAGATCAAAGGGAGAAATCGAGCCGACTCCTAGCCCTGAGATTAAAAGCAGCTGAATCCTCTAGAATAATTCATAGTATCCAACCACAATCTGATGGCGTTGTCAAGTTTCTCTCTCAAGATATAGTACTCGAATTTGAGAGATATTATAAAACGTTATATGGCCCTATGGAACTTCAACCAACAATGTTGAAAGTCGAGGAGTATTTGTCCTCGATCCAGCTTCCAACTATCCCGGAGGAGCTGAAAGGAGAATTTGTTTCCCACATCTCAGATTCAGAGATCTTACAGACAGTAGGTGCACTGCCTTTGGATAAGGCCCCGGGCCCTGAGCGGTTTTCCCCAAACTTTTATAAATGTTTTGCCCAATATCTAGCCCCAAGCTTGAAAAGGTTGTTCTCCTGTATATTAGAATCAAACATGGTGGATAAACATCTGTTTGAAGCACTTATTATTGTCATCCCTAAACCAGGTAAAGATCCAGAAAAGGTTAGTAGTTACCATCCCATTTCTTTAATTAATTATGACCTTAAGATTCTTACTAAGAGCTTGGCAAACTGGCTTGCAAAAGTTATGCCCCTTATAATCCATCTAGACCAGGTAGGTTTTATGGCAGGCAGGATATTGTCAGACCATCTACGTAAGTTGTCCCATATCTTCTCTGTATCCAGGGACGCAGACCCGGAAAGCCTGTTGTCCCTGGATGCAGAGAAGGCTTTTGATCGAGTGAATTGACAGTTCTTGTTTCTAACTATGAAATGATTTGGGTTTACTCCTATTTTTCACCAGTTGGATAGCTGCATTATACACAAGCCCCATGGCAAAGGTATGCTGTAACAGAGTTTTCTCTTTCACCTTTCCGTTATTCTCTGGTACTAGACAAGGCTGCCCTTTATCGCCCCTCTTATTTAATATTTATCTGAAGCCCTTACTGAGTTGTTTCAGGTCTGAGCCCAGGATACAGGGGATAGTGATGGGCTCTCAGGATTTCAAGGTCTTTGCATATGCGACGACATTTTGCTGCATTTGACTCAACCCAAGGAGTCTATCCCAGTAGTGTTTATTATAATAGAAGAATATAACAGAATGTCTCACTATAAGATCAATGTGGAAAAAACCTTATTGTTCCCCCTTAATACTAAAGTGCAGAGGCAATTAGCTGTTGAACTGGGCCTACAGTGGAGCCCTAATACATTAAAATACCTAGGGATAATATTAGCTAGGAGTGATCACAAAATGGTCCAATTAAATCTGGATTCTATTCTCCAGACAATCAAACAAGATCTACTAACTGTAGATGGAGTAAAATCCCTCTTTCTCTTTCGGGACGTGTAAGCATTATCAAAATGAATGTGTTACCCAGATTGTTTTATCCTATTAGCATGCTTAACGTCTGGTTATCAATGCAGTGGTTTAAGAAACCCCACACAATGATATTGGAGTTTATCTGGCAAGGTAAAGTCCCCCGTAGTGCTTATTATAAACTAGCTGCCCCTGGGAGGCCTGCGACTACCACATTTAGGACTATATTACTGGGCAAGCAGCGCAAGTAAATAAGTAAATACCTAAAATGGTTGGATACTCCGCTTGAAGTGATCTCCCTGCCTTATGTTCCTGCATGGGTGAAACTGGAAATTGAACAGATTCGGAACTCAGGCCTTGACCCGACTGCCCTGTTATACTCCCTGTAGCGTACTCTCCCTAAAAGCTTGAAATCTCTTCCTAGACTCACTTCAGTCAGGATCCATGCACAGTTATGTTCATTTTTATGATATGTGGCGTGGAAAGATCCCTGTCAACCCTTGTGCAAAAACCCGAATCTGAAAGTAGGAGGTTCCATGATTTCCGAGACTTGGCTTCCCTCATTAGGGGACCAAAGAATCTCAGATTTACTACAGGATGGTAGATGCTTAACAGTGCAATCTATTATTAATAAACATAAGGTGGGCCCTAATCTCATCTTCAGAGTGTATCAGGTTAGACATTTAATAATACAATTTCAGGAAAACCTTAGAATAGGTAATCTTCCAGAGAAATATTTTGAGTTGCTTGCTCAAGTAGCTTGGGCCCAACACACTGTCTCCAGAGTATATAATTCTTTATTGGAACAGGCATACCCTGGGAACAATGATCCGCCTAAATATCGGGTAGATTGTTTTCCAGAAACATCCAGGGACTGGCAGACTATATGGTCTAATACTTACTGTTATATCACTCAAGACAGATTAAGAGTGATGCAATTTAAATTATTGAATAATATGTTTTGGACTCCAACCAAGTTGCAAAAAATAGGTAGAATTGCTAGTCCTCTGTAACAGATGCCATCAGGAAGAAGGTGCCCTTTTCCATATATTCTGGGCCTGTCCTTATGTTAAGGATTTATGGGAAGGTATTAGGACTAATGCAGACCCACTCTTGGGTGTAGAACATTGTTTTTCCCCAGAGATTTGTTTAATTGGGGACTATAGAGGGACTGACGTGAAGGCCAGAAGATATTACATGGCCATCATATCCTCCTCCCTTAAGAAAGTGATGCTGAGACACTGGTTAAATGATTCCCCCTTAACCTATACGGAATGGTTGCAAGAATTGTTAGCTAACCTGAATGTAGAAAAATTAAGCGCGAGCCTGTTGAATCATCCCTCTAGATATTCTAAATACTGGGAGAAAATGCACACTCTTTATTTGCTTCAAACGGGCACACTCCCTCCTGATGGTACATCTTAAATGGAGGTGGTGAAGTGGAAATTCCTCATAATTGTCTGACTGACGTTATCCTGGTCAGGAGTTTCCTCTTGGGTCAATGGGCAAGGCTCAGATCTTGGGGGAAGGGAATAAGGGGGGTGGAGCATGGGGGGAGAGGGGCTAGAGGTGTGTGTAATCATTTATGTATTAATTGTACAATGTTATTTTGTTCTCACCTCTGGCTCTGGTAAAAATTAATAAACTTGAATTTAAAAAAAAAAAAAAGACTCGACCCTGGGTCTTCCATCAAGTAGTACGTTGAAATGGTATGCCACCCTAACAACTTCATTTCTATGGCAACATGCGTTGATATCGACTACAGCACCATGCCACCATAGAAGTGCTGCTGGAAGGGGGCAACCACTTCCCCCGACTTGCACCCCCTTCCCGAACTAACTCCAACCTGGAGTTAGAATCCTTTGTTCGGGGAGTGTGGGGGGTTTGCGGGGCAAAGCCACCTGATGTAGAAAATAGACCCAAACAGTGCGGCTCTATGCCGACTGCAACTTGTGGTCGCCATGGAGCCCGTCACTGTAATGCCGGTTGCAATCTTTTTTGTCACACCAGCATATATAACCCATTGAAATATCAGTTCTCACCACTGGGCTGGGCTAAAAACTGAATTTTTTTTACTTGTTTTGTACTGCTACTTGGCAGGGATGGGAGGGTCTGCTGTGACTCAGTTCGAATTCTGACTCCGATCTTTCACCAGAAGCTTCTGATTTACTCCAATTTACTCTGGTATATGGTCCAGACCAGGCCAGAACCAGGACAAACGCAGATCCGGACTAAGCTAAATGAAAGAACCTACTAGCTCCTTCTCCCATTTGAAAAGCCTTTTCTTGGTTTGTTTTTTCACAAAGCTTTTTGGCCTCTGGTTGCCTCCTTACATCCCTGCCTCAGGTGTTAGTCTCAGCATCCCCAGTCCCAACAGGCCACTCCTCCTCCCATCACACCAGTGGGGATCCACATGGGGGAGGAGCTCAAGATCACCGGCACCATCATTAAAGGTGATGGGTGCTCATTCTTTACACAGTTTTTTCCCTTGCATCCTGTGGCGTACTTGTGTGTACTTGCATCTCCGCGCATTTCTCCTCAATCACACGTAGTGACATTCTGCGATGGGGGCAGGCTCCCAAGGCTCAGCACAGGCTTCATTATGGTACCGGAACCAGCATGCTTCCATTTCAGGACTGGGAGTGCTGCTGCACAGCAGTCCTCCCCCAGTCATCTTTGCTGCCCGACTGATGTCCCAAGTCCAGTCCTGAACCCATGTCGCCAGCACAAAGGTGCCTAGTACTTCTGCTGGGCCACTGGGCTACCTAAGAAACCATTTCTTTATGTCAGTGAATGATTCATAGAATCATAGAATCTTGATGGCAGAAAAAGACTCTCAGGTCCATCTAGTTTGCCCTCTTCTACCCCTTTATTTATTCTACCCCCTTCCGGTGGGCTCCTTCCCACTTTCACACAGCCCCTTGTGTCTGTCCCATGTAATCTTGAACTCTGACACTGTTCCAGCCCCCACCACTTCCTCTGGAAGCCTGTTCCATGCCTCTACCACCCTCTCCATAAATAACTGTCACCTCACATTGCCTCTGAATCTCCCCCGCAGACTCAAGCTACGCCCCCTGGTTACCGCACCATCCTTCCTTAGGAGTACACTCCCTGTCTTCACCTTGTTGATCCCCTTGACATATTTTGAAAGTTTCAATCATGTCTCCTCTATCCCTTCTAGTTTCCAAAGAGCACAGCCCCAATTCCCCACATGTCTGCTTGTATAGTTTACTCTGCATACCATGCATCATCCTAGTCACCCTTCTCTGAACTCCCTCAATCTTGTCTATGTCCTTACCCAGATGTGGCCTCCAGAACTGGACTCCATACTCCAGGTGTGGTCTCACCATGGCTTTGTAGAGGGGCATCAGTACCTCTCTCCATCTGCTAGTAATGCTCCTGCCAAGACATGCCAGCATTCCATTGGCTTTTCCTACTGCCCTGCTGCATTGTTTTCCCACCTTGAGGTTACGAGATACTATTACTCCTAAATCCTTCTCCTGCTCCATAACTCTGATGTCCTCCCCCTAGTGTGTATCCTGCTTTCAGGTTCTTGTGCCCCAGGTGCATCACGGTGTCACAACCCCACTCAGCAGGTCTGGCCCTCTGCTCCCACAGTGCCAACCTCCGAGCGCAGTATCGTGAACAGGAACAGAACAGGGTAACCCTCCTGTCTGTTTTGTAGATTTGAATCAACCTTTGGTCTCAAGTTCTGGAGGGATTCAAACTGTAAACCTCTTGCTAGTGTACCCAATATAAAGGCTCAGATAATTCTGCTCTTTGGGGGGGCAGATATCTCTTGCCTATGGGTACCTAACCAGGTATACAAAATAAACCCTTAAAAACTCTATGGAAGACCTCAGAATAAACTCTTACCTTTCCCATTTTGGTAAACCAGTAAGCTATGCCCAATGTCAGCTTTAACCATATATGCTTCACTGGTCAAAGGAAGAATCTCAAAGGCACACCTAGTAGTCTCTTAATATAGAGGTTTACTTTAAAATAGATAACAATATGTAAAATGTAAATACAGAACAAAATATCGTAAAACATTACAATCACTTAAAAAAAAAAGGTTTAAAAGTGCAATTTCCAGCCGGCCCAGTGGCGCTGAGGGTTGAGGTGCTGGATGCCACACCTCGCTCTACACTGTTGATCCGGGTTCGGGAACAAGCCCCCGGGTCATCAGGGGTCGGCAGGGAAGGACTAGGATCGAACGTCCGATGACAGCTGTCCTAGTCCTGGGAAAAAGGGGTGGTGCACACACACTCTAGCGGTCCTGGGGCCGGTTACAGTAGCGTGGGTGCTCAGTGGGGGCGAGCACGGCAGATGTCTGCCGTAGTACGCAGGCGTCATTGCATGTCTGTGCTCCCATTGGGAGAAAAGGGAAAAAAAAGCAGCATGGTCGCGGCGTGCCACTCACTTCACCGGCTAATGATGCCTGGAATAGGCGAGCACCGGTAGTGGATCCTTGCTGGGCACGGGGGCTGAAGGGGGAGCTGCATATGCCAGCTGGGCATGTCGGCTTCGGGGTCGGAGGTGAATGTTGGCGCGATGGCTGGATGTATGGCAGGACTGTGGCTGCAAAGGTGAGAAAAATAGTAGTGATAAAAAAAATATGCAATTTCCTACCAACCATATACTTAGACTTGCCTAGCTAATGTATTCTCACATTCTTACAGTGCTGAAAGATGTTGTAGCTTCAGAGTCCAAACATGTGTGTGTGTGTGTGTCTAGAGGTCAGTTACAGCATAATTAAAAAACTGTCTTGACCCTACCATCTCCATGATGTCACCCAGCTCCTCCTCTGTTTAGTAAAAATTATACAACCAGGATGTCTTATCAAGCAGGAGGTAAATTAACAAGTGACATCAGCAAAAACTCACTTCCCCATAACCCTTTGATCTAGTGAGTCTCTTTGCCCTTCACAGACATCAAAGGAGTGTTTATGACTTAGCACCTAAGTGACATAACCTGGTTTCTTCCTCTAAACATCATAAAAGTTTATGATTTTCATCCCAGCAGCTGGCAGCGCCAATTAAGCCAGATAAACAGGATATCCTTAATTTGTGTCTCATCTAGCCTGTAATTATCTCCTGGCTTTTAGGTTAATAGCTAGTAGTTGAAACCGGGGGGGGGGTCATCCCACAGGACACTGAATAACACATTTTTATATTACAAAAATCATAGAGTAATCAGAACCAGCTGTACAAGCATCACACATGGCACACTTTTTGACATTGAATTTTAGCTACCATGTCTCCGCCCATTCTTCCAAAGCCCTGAAGTCGTGCCTCATGTCCTCCACCCCCCCCCACGGTGTCCACCCTATTGCAGATCTTTGCATCATCTGCAAAAAGGCCCACACATCCTCTTAGTCCCACTGCTATGTCACTAATGTAGATGTTGAAAAGGAAGGGACCCAGCACTGACCCCTAAGGTGCCCCTCTCATTACGTACCCTGTCCCAGAGTAAACCCTGTTAACCACCACTCTCTGTCTTCTATCTGCTAACCAGTTTTCTACCCAGCTTGTTATTTTATCACCTACCCCTGCACTTTCCAGCTTGTTCGCTAGCCTTCTGTGGGGAATGGTGTAGAAGGTCTTGCTGAAATCCAGATAGGCCACGTCCACGCCCCCCCCCAGTCGATTACCTGTGTCATCCAGTCAAATAATTCAATTTGATTTGTTTGGCATGACTTCCTTTTTGAAAAGCCATGCTGTCTATCATCCAGTAGTTCACTATCCTCCAGGTAGTCTATCACCCTCTCCTTGATGAGTGTCTCCATGACCTTCCTCACCACTGAGGTGAGGCTGCCTGGGCGGTAGTTCTCTTTCATCTCCCTGCTGCCCCCCTTATGCAGCGATACCATGTTCACTCTCCTCCAGTTCTCTGGCGCTCTTCCCGAATCCAGAGACAGGTTGAACAGCTTCGTCGGGCTGCCAACTCTTCCCCCAGCTCCCGGATCACCCTTGGGTGTAGTCTGTCCATCCCCATGGCCTTATCCACCTGCAACCTGCCTAACTCCTCCTTAACTCTCTTTACACTGAAAGGACCTGGGTCTACCCCTTTGTCCCCCTCCTTCTAAGCTGTGGCCCCCTGCCCTACCCCTCCTCCATAAAAACTGAGCAAAAGTACTTATTTAGCCTCAGCCTTGCAATCCCCTGCCTAGCCTTTCTCCTGTCCCCCACATATCTAAAACATGTTTTGTCTCCTCTTTTGGCCTGTTTAGCTATTCTCTCTTCTGTCTCTGCCTTTGCCCTCCTTATTTCCTTCCCTACTGGTCTTCTCTTCTCCCTATAGGCCTCCCTGTACTCTTCTTTCTGTGTTCACTTATATTTCCTGAAAGCCCTCCTTCTGTCACCTACTACCCCCACCACCTCCCGTGTGAACCAAAGTGGTCTCCTCCTCCTCCTCCTCCTTCTTGTGCCCTTCCTTACCCACCTTATGCACATCTCCATCGCTTTCTGCACCAGTCCCTTATAAAGCCCTATAGTTCCTCCACATCATCTATTCCCTCCATACCTACCATTTCCTCACTCACTAGCTGTCTCATCCTGCCAAAGTCTGTGCTCTTGAAGTCCAAAACTGTTGTGGTTGTATGTCTTACCTCCCTCCCTGCTCTAACACTGAACCTATCCATCGTGTGGTCGCTGTTGCCCAGTGACTCTCCCACCTCCACCTCCTCCTCCTCCTCCTCCACCTCCTCCACACTTTCCCCACGTGTTAAGACCACATCCAGCAGGTTGTTGCCCTCGTTGGATCCCTGACCAATTGCTGCAGTAATGCTCCCTGCAGCACCTCCAGAAATTCCCTGCTTCTGGCCAAGGTGGCTTCTGGGATGGACCAATCCATGTTTGGGAGGTTTAGGTCCCCCACCAGAAGTGTTTCTCCTTTGAGAGCCATCCTTTCAATTGCTTGCACCATTTGCCTGTCCTCTTCTTCCCCCTGCACAGGTGGTCTGTATACTACCCCTAGCCTTAGGGATTCCCCTGTCCTTTTGTTCAGCATGACCCATAGGAGTTTAGTCGCCTCTACCCCTCTTGCTGTTCCATAGCCCTGATATCATCCTTGATGTATAGAGCTGCCCCTTCCCCTTTCTGTCTCCCCTGTCCTTTCTAAACAGTCTGCACCCAGGGTATGTCGTCTCCCATGTTAAAATGGTCATTTACATTTATTCATGAATTTCTAATTTTGATCAGGAATAAAGCACCCATATTTCTTGCATTGTAAAAAAGGGTCTTAGAATAGAACTTTCTGATTGGTTGTAAGCATTCTATGAGCTTTATGTTACTTTTTTATTAACATACATGTAGAGCCTAATCATATGCTGAGTAAGGTTTTACAGTATTTAAAAAAAATGTTTTTATTTTAATAGCATTAAGGCATTCCCAGAGGTTATGTTAACAGTCAGTTAACCACCCTCTAGGGCCATGTAGCACTTGGCTATGCCTTGGGCAACATTACACCCCTAGAGCGTGATTAACAGACCATTAGCATAACCCCTGGCTATGCCTTATTGCTTAACTATCTGAACTGGGTCAGAACCGGACCACTGGCAGATCAGAACCTGGTTAGTGGGCTAAACTGGGTCAAACCAGAGTTGAGTCAAATGATTTTGATTTCCAGAGTTGAGTCAAAGTAGCTGGTCCAGGAAGTGGTTCCTGATCTGACACAGAGCCAGTCCTCCCAGTCCTACAACAGAGTTGGCTTTGTATTTTGTCTCTTCTTCAGTGTTTACACGGTCTGTTTCTCTGTTTCCTAAACCTCCACTGGACAGGTAAAAGAATTGTAAAACAACAATGAACTCTTTCCTGAATCAAGGGTCACCCAGATTATTCATTGTAACTCTGCAGTCAGTCATCGATCACTTGTGTAAAGAATAGAGCACTTTGGTTGACATTTCTAGAAAGCAAAAACCCAAAACATAAAGCAGAACAATGTTGATGTAGGTGGAAGAGAGAAATGTAATTTTTTTTTCCAATGTTTGTCCTGTGCATAACATGTGCAGTTCTGGCTGCAACATGAATGATTACAAATATCCCAGTGCGATTGTCCTTCGCTGACGAACTAAGCCATACATCAAACTTAAGTCAAATTGAATTAAATAAATAGAATTGCAAGAGCAGCTGCTATGGCCTTTCAGAGTTGCAGTGTGACTACCAAGTATTTATGTAATTCATTTAGAATTCATTTGCCGAGCATAACCCAGTTAAAATGCAACAGTTTATGGTAGAATCCTGCCCCTTCCCCGATGTTCCTGCTACACGACTGTAAGAAGTCTGAGGACCAGGGAGATCACAATGTAGCCAGCTTCATCAAGTGTGCCAGTGGCTAGTACTGTCACTGAGGATCTTGTGGCACGTAATCCTTTTGTTAGCCACTCACTGACACAGTCTGGGAGCTGGGATTCAAACCAGGATCTCCCATCTGCCTAACACCCTCAGTGATGCCAGACCGTTAAAGTTTTAAAGCTGCTCTGAAAACCTATCCTTTTAGCCTAGCATTTTCCAATTACTAAAGCTGCTATTGTATTTATTAGTTTTAACTTTACTTGGTTATTTTAAAAATGTGTGTGGTTTTATTGTACAGGCGCCTTGGTTTTGGAAAGGCGCCTTTTTATAAATAAAGCATTCATTCATTCATTCATTCATTCTGTCTCCTCCCTCCTGCTCGCACACCACGCACTGCAGTCACAGTTGACACTTAGAACTGAGCTGGCACATTGATCTGCTTGAGAGTTCAACTTCTAGGTGACCCCCCAACCCAAAATCTGGGTCATGAGGAGGACCATCATTTAAATAATTGGAAGGCTTAGCCTGGAGTTCAATGGACAAGCAGCCAGCCACTCACACTTCCTGAGTTATATAAGCAGTTCCTCTCAGCCTCCTTCTGAAGCACTTTTTTCTTTGATGGCCAGAGGCTCTGTCTGTTTGTCCTCTGCTGCTAGCTGGGGCCTACCCTGGGGCTTGCACCCCCCCCGGCCTTGCTGCATTCTGTTTGTCTCTGCTGGACTCTGCCTTCATCCTCCTGCTTCTGGTTTGTATTTGCCTCTGACCGTGTGCTTCTTTCTGTCATTTCTCCTTGTTTTCTGTTTGTGTTTTTGTTTGGGCCTTGTTCCCTGTTCTCCATGTTTCTGTATTTTGATTTTGTCTTTTGGGGGTTTATTTGTAAGCTCCTAGCATACTGCTACCCCAGAGCTCATACCATTTGCTTTCAGTTACTCACAACTCAAATTACTTGTAATGCGACTCAAGCCATTATCTGTGTGTTTCAGCTCAATCATAGCTGCTTCCATGTTGCTTACTTAATTGTTTTCACCTGACTCAGGCTTACTCAGAACCCTGGCTATGCAGCTCAAATCATGCTCTCTAAACTCATTCTGCTTATCTCATTGCAGCAGGTTCATTGCACTGCCTGGTGACAGCTGCTTTCAGAGTATCGTGCCTCCTTTTATTTTATGTTTGTTGCAGTTTACAACTCAGTATACTCAATACAAATGTTGCTTCTATGTTTATGCACCCTGTTATACTCAGAGGTCAGCTAAGGCTACTGCTGAAGCTGTAATTTAGTTTCAATACCTGCATGTGGATCTCGGCCCTTCCATCACTTTCTTGTTTTTCCTATGGCGGGGACTTGGAGGTGTCTGGGGAGTCATGGCCCCGTGTGGCTAATTATTCCTGTTCTAAGTCCTGTCTCCACTGCCGATAAATCCTCTGAGTATGTGTCACCTTATTGGCTTTTCGGATGTCAGTCTGGCTTGCCCCACCATTTAAAGTGCTGTTTCATTGCTACTACGTTATGTAGACCTACGTGCAGGTCCACCTATTACTACACTGTTTGCTGACCTACATGCAGGTCCACTCTTGTCTACACGATCATTGCTTCATGTCTACCACTATCCCCTTGGCTTCAGCATCTGGGATGCCTGCTGCACTCAATTCTGCATTTGATCTTTGCGAGGTCTCGGCATTCAGCACTCATTAAAGTCTCAGCACACCAGTGCTCATTCAGCTGCTCACCAGCTATCAGCTCTCTATCAGTTCTGGGGCATGCCAGCCATACCATTCTGGTGCAGGGTCCCTGCAGCTGACGGTCTCACTCTGCATTTAGTCCGCATCTTGAGCATGCCCAACTTGGGATGGGGTCCTTCTCACTTGGCCCATAGCTGGGAATGTCCTCGCTCCGGGCTTTGCTTTAGCTGTTTGCTAAGTGACAGCAGCTCCTGATGTAGAATTTAACACTAGCATGAAGGGTGGAAAAAATTACCTCATTTGGCTCTAGTGTTCCACTATAATGGTTAGCCATTGACTTTAGTGGTTTCCCTAGCAAGGCACCATCACCGCATTCTCCCTACGACTGCCTCTGGTTTACCTGGTTTGAGTTTAGAGTGAGTAGGCCAGGTGAGTTGCCTCAGCAGTCATTGCTCTCCTCCTCCCGCCTTGGTTGCCTATCGTGTTGCAGAGTTCTCTCACAACTAGTGGTGGGCAAAGTGGTCTCAATTCGCTCTGTGAAGTGATTCGCGGAGTAAAGGCGAATTCACGGAATACTCCGCAACACGAAGCAGAATACTTCGCGTTATAATGAGTAACATGAAGTCCATTGAAAACAGTGACTTTGCGTTAATCCACCTTCCCAAACCACTACTCCATCAATTTTAAAGGGGAAGTACATTGAAAACAATGTACAATGTACTTCGCCTCACTTCGCCTTGTTTTTAAGCTCCAATGGTGAATTTTGCAGTGATTCATGGGATTTCAGGTCACATGGGCTCTATTTTGTTCTGCACAGCCTCAGTTCAGGGTAGTGTGTGTAGGAAGCTGTAGGAGACAGTCTGCTCTGAGAGCTCTCTGTGATTCAAACCTTCGAAAAGCTGTTAAAAAATACTTTTTGAGTAATTTTTTTGCTCAAACTTTAGTTCATTGATTGTAGGAAACCCTCCTGTGCTCATATCATCGAGTATTTATTGTGGTGTGTGTGGATTTTGAATGTGCAACGTTGAGCCTGTGTAGTAAGAGACAGTGAAAATGTGCCTTGGGGGAGGGGCGTATCTGTGGTGTAGGTAGATTTCACTTGGAGAAATAGGGAGTTCTTTGTTTTTTGGTTATAGCTTTGTTATATAACTGACTGTGTTAATGTATACACAGTAATATTTTCAGTAATTGTTGAAATGTTTTTGTTGATTGTGTGTTGTGGATCTGGTGTAGCAGTTCATAATTTCAGGTTGTTTAAAATATGTGATATATTACCGGAGTTTTCAATTTGATACACATTACTTGTAGACAAATTGTGTGTGAGTGTGTGTGCGCAGTGCATGACATCAAATAATATACCTTTATTATGCCGCTGTGTAATTGCAGGCTCAGCAGTGTGAACCTGCTATCCACTGCAGCTGTATGATTTTGTACTGCCATTGTGGTATATTTTCTTGGTTTTGCTGCTTGCACTGCTGTAAAAATCTGCAGTCAGTACTCCCCCCAACCCCACTGGCAAAAGTAATTATTTTCCAGATTGGATTGTTTGTGACTTCAGCACCAGTGGTTAGTTAAGGTGTTGTTGAACTTGTGACTTTGCGTAAGTATCTGTTGCTGAAGCCACAGTTGTTTTTTTGGCTTCACATCCAGCGTCCAGCCACCCAGAGTGAACATTCCAAAATCAAAATTTGTTTAGAATATTCTTGTTGATCCCCCAAAATGCCCACAAAGAGATGTGCAAGCAAAGCTGTTTCTCACCATGTCACTGCTGCCAGTGGTAAGATTGTCTGTGGGTATGGTAGTATGCAGATGCAGAAGTGCATTGCTGATGTGAGGAAAGGTATTTCTCCTTCAGTGTTTTTTACAGCACAATAAGTAGCTTCACTAACAGTTGGAGGAGATGATGTTGTCCCAGCTGGTGGTGTTAGTGCAGTTGCTGGTGGTGATATGAGTAATGCTGCCTCAAGTTCCACTTCTGACCAGTTTACCGTGTCCAAAAATATAATGGAGTGTGAAGCAGTGCGAGTGAGTGGCAGTGTAGATGATGTCATACTTCCCAGTAACATCACAGTAACTGAACATGAGGATTCTGATCATCATGTCAATGATAGCATACAATGTGACATTTTTTTTACCGCGGTTCAGGTCATGCACTTGCCATGCAGTGAATCACAGTGAGGTGAAAAAATATCAGGTGATGGTGGTGTTGATGATGATGAATCTGATGATGATGATGTTGCTGTGGTTGCAACATGCAATTGTGGTCGCAGATTCTCTTTACTGTCTATACTTTACCTTAAATTCTATATACTCAATAACCACACCCAATGGTTATTCCAATAAAGCTCAGTTTATTGTCTGCACATATATGTGAGAGCCTCAGCTAAAGGAGAGAGCTCCCTGAACAAAGGTTTACACAGTGTTTTATAACACTCTTACGTACACATTTTTGTTACAGCAAATAGCATTATGAGTCAGGTACTATCTCCAGACCCCACCCCAATTCTACATACCTTTCCCATATATAGAGTTGTTTTCTGAAACCTTGCTTCTTCTTATCTCAAACCTAAGGAGCTGGTTTCAGCCAGCACCAGTTAGTGTTTTTTTTTGTTGCCTTGCGATTCATATGAACTTGCAATGACCCTTAGCTTTTAATCAGACTTGGCTAATATTTAACTACCCCAGCAGCTCTACATTATAGTACACTGTAACACACTTTGCTTTATATGTATGCATGAAACTATGATATATAAAAGAAATTCCTCCACACTCCCCCCTTTTGATACTTTGTATCAACTAACCACCCCCCTTTGTATTTATATGATTTAAAACTGGTTTCCAGCATACAGATAGTTAAGGCATGAAGTTACAGATGGAACACAATGGTGAGTTTATAAAACATAATACAGAATTGAGGGATGTCAACACCACAATTGAAATACGTGAAAAAATGCTAACATGTGACGCCACATATAACACAATATAACATAACAATTTTGTTGATGAAAAAGAGTTCATGGAATTCACTTTGAGAGTGAATAAGGTAGATGCTACCTTGTGTTGAGGTGTGGCACACCCTTGGAGCTTGATTGAAGAATCTGTTGATAATGTCTCTTGACAGATAAGTCCTTATAAAACATAACAGTCCATGAAATTTACAGTTTATAAGTTTATATAAGTATCCACAGGTTGATGTAGTTATAATACAGATGAAATGTCATTTGCAGAATGGTGGTAACCCCACAAGGCATATGGGGCAATGCAGACAGTAATTTAAAAACAAAATACCAGCATAGTAGAAAAGTCAATGTTCATTTTGCTGACTGGCTGCTGGCTGGCTGTTTAGCAGACACACTGGCCAGGGGTGCATTGAGTCTTTTTAATGGAGTAGCCACACACACACGCACTGGCATGGCATTTGTTTTGTCGTAGTTGATTACACCCCTGCATAAAGATTAACAGTCCATAAAAAGGTAACAATTGACAATAAACCATTAAGAACACAGTCCATAACAGAGCAATAGGGTTGCAGAAAGTACCAGCCATGTCTGGAACAAGCGGCAGTGAAGAAAATGGATGTATTGCTTGAAGGTCAATTGAAGCAGAATCTTCTCGCTGGAGTTAGCGGTGCCCTTCCCAGATTTAACTTTATAGTAAGCAGAAACAATAAGCTTGATTGCAGAGTCTGAACTGACTGGACCTTCTTTAGTTGATTTAAAGTTCTACAAATCATGCAATAGTCCTTATAATGAACCAGTCGGGCACAAAGATGGTGATAACATCAAAACTGTGGCAGTTGTTTTTTTTTTATGGAAAAAGATGAAGGTCTTGGCAACTTAGATGAAAGTATTACTGCTGTTGAACGTGGAGATCTTATGTGTGCCACACCGTGGAAACCTGCAAACTTGCAAAGTGTGTTAGACACTGAGTTAAAACCACATAAATAACAATCTTTTAAACCATTAACTTTTTGTTTTGTAAAGAGTGGTGTGACAGAGCTGAAATTCTGGCAATTAGAAAGAGAAAAAATTAAAAATGGGACTTTAGTCGCACACCTGGGGGTGCAGGCCAAGGTTCAGTTATACCATTTGACCATCTGTAAATCATGACAATGTTGTGGTTACCTCCTGCTTTTAAATCACAGAGGCAGTTATGACAGTGATGAACATTATTTTCCTGTCTGCTGTAAGCAGGCCTGAGTTATAAAATCTTGTAATGTTACAAGTTCCACTTGTCCACCACCCATTCTGTGAAGAAATTTTTCTTATGTTTCTTCTGAATCGTCCTCCTCAACTTCATTCCATGCCTCTAGTCCTGGAACATCTTTTTCGCTTAAAAATAGTGTTTTCCTGCACTCTGTTTCTCCCTGTAAGATACTTGTATGTCTCTTATCATATCCCCTCTCTTCCTCAGTAAAGTCTGAGCATAAATACCTGTTCAATATGTCAGCTTTACTGTTGTCGTCCTCCACGCGACTCCCATCCTCCCCCTTCAGTCTTACTATCCCTCCCTTTGTCTTTCTTTTTTTTTTTTTTTTTTTCACTTATGTACCTGTAAAAGGTTTTGTCCCCTTTAACCACTGATTTTGCAATGTGTTCTTTTGTCTGAGCTTTGGCTTCCCTTACTGACTTTCCTGCCTCCTTTGTTTCTCCTGGTACTTCTTCCTATCCCTTCTGCCTGTGTCTTTTGTATTGCCTGAATGCTATCTTTTGGCTTTCACTTTCTTTGCTACCTCTTTGGAAAACCATAATGGTCTCCTCTTCCTTTTCCTCTTGCTAACCTGCTTAATGCAGTTACATGCTTCAAACATATTGTTCATAACAATATGCCTTTTACATAATGCAATTAGTGGGACAAATACATATGTTGTTGGCCTATGCCAATTTAATAACAGTGCCTATTGCACCTGTGACACGTGAAAAGGTCTACCTTTTTACCCTGTATAGTGACATACTTTAAAGTACTGAGTGAGATAAGGCTTGAAGCATAGGTTTGGAGTACAATCTAAATTGTGCATATTATAATTGTTAAAATTTAAAATGACAAAAACCTACATAGAGTACACTCATTTTTCAGGGGTACCTGTGAGTAATAAGACAAACGGAGCATTAATTTTGCTTTTGGTTTTGCTTTGGAACATATTGTAGGGGTGGGTCAGCAATGCTGGCCCCAGTATTTAGGTTTGGTTATAAGCATTAAAAACATTATACATGTGGAGCACTTTTCTGAATACACACATGATACAGTGTAGCAAGATGTATATCAAAACATTATAACATAAACATGAAACATAAGCATGTTTGTAATAGAACAATTTCAGTATTAAGCATAATGCATAATGCATAAAATACATTTTAAACAACACATATAGACTGTAAACTTAGCTTAGAACCTAGAAATGTTAGAGTACTGTGAATTTCTGGTTGAAAAAAAAATGCATTCATTGCTGTAAGGCAATGACAAAAGTTGTCTTACATTTGTTTTAACAGGATAAGAAGGCTGAAAAGACAATCAAGATAATGAATATGTGTGGACATACATACACAACTTCACCCTCCAGTGTAACTGATTACTTGCTGAGGGCAGAAACCCTTATACCAATAATAGGTGTGAGATTTAACTGTTTGCACTAGAAAAAACAGAAGGGCTTGGGCTAGGTTATGCTGTTAAAATACCTTGGGTCTTTTTTTTTAAAACCTGTAAATAAGAAACAATTATTGGCAAATATACATTTTCTTTATTTACCCCTTTGGGGGAACAGTGATGTACCTTGCAACTTTTGTGGGTACTACACTGGAAGGGAGGAAGGGTAACTTAACCCCTTTCCCCAAGCTCCTAATGGCGGAAGAGACAACTCGAAGTGAAAGAGACAGCTCAAATACTGTAGCAATAAAAAGGTTAGCTGTGGATAGTGACATGATCCCCACCTACTACACTTTAAATTATAACAAGATAATATTACACTTAGTTTAATAAGTTTCATACCTTACTATAAAGATGGGAACTTCTTTTTCTCTAGAAGAAAGAGAAGAAACACAGACAAACAACAAAAACAAACACACACCAGTTTGGAAATAAAACAAGATTATTTCCATAGGATAAAAAGAAATAGCGTCCCTGGGTTCCCTTATCCTAAGCATGACAAAATATCAGCTGAGTTTATAAAAAATCCAGATTGATGGTAATACCGTACGTACGTATCTCTTAGTACATTTAAAAGAACAAAAAAATGATTACACCATGGTCACACATAAACCAAAACCATTGTTTTTAACTGTAGATGGTAGACTCTCAAAAACAGCTGTAATAGTCCTTTTTCAAAAGCGTACTGTATATATAATAAAAATATGGGGAGATGATGAATAATTTTCCCTTCCAGCTGGAGTATTGCCTGTGTTGGCTGCAAGTCAGAAGCAGTGAGAAGAAAAAGTTTGTTTCTCTTCACTTAGAATACTAGTTTTGCAATAAAAGTCAAATTACATGGTTCCTCTTGGTGTGCTTTCATGAAAACATACATTTTGTGTGAAAAGTTGTGCTTTAGGTATGGAATACACATCAAGTTTGAACTGGTAGTAACATAAAATGTTGAAACACAAGAAGGTCAAATAACGTGCAAAGGTCACAGCGTGCATGCAAGGGTCGTTCAAACCCAGTTATTTTTTTTTTTAGTGTCCTTGAACACTACTGATATTAAATATCTTTACAATAAAACTGCTGGCCAAGACAGTACACACACATACACATACACAAAAAGAAATACTTAACACAAAATAAGACTGACATTGTTTTACACCAATTTGCTGAGGTAATGCCCATAGTTTTATTAGAAAACTGTACGTGTTTTAGATATATGTGCTGCCTCCTCCTGTCTTGTAACACTGACAATTTTTAAATCAACACAGTTATACATATCGCCATGCCAAATCTTTCCAGAACAAAACACTTTTTAAACAAATTTTAACTCCTTTCAACACCTTTAAAACACAGCACAACATACCATCTGTAAGTGAACACATCTAGTATAACATGGTTACACCTTCTGGGGCATAGCCAAAATATGGCACTCTGCCATTTTGCAAAAAGTTTCTGGTTTTAACTAGAAGTATGATAAAGCCATTTATAGCTGTTAACACATTACATTTCACCTAGCAGTGGCTTGGCACATTGCTTGCAAACTACAAATCTTTCTGCACATTGCGATCTATATGACATCATAACTCTTCACCATCAACACTACCTGCTCCAATCCAACAACTACAAACAAAAGTTCTTCACTGACCCTATCTAGGCAGCACAAATGTTCCATTAAAAATAAAGCCAATTAAAACAGTCAGCTATGAGGCAAGGAAGCTTCTTTTCCTTTTTTTTTTACTGTAACATGTTGTGCACTGAAGGCAGTCAATCCTATCTCGCAACCTTGACAACAGAACATAATTACAGAACACAGATATATAAGCTAGAAAATATGCACAAGAAAGACGGAACATTACCTTGTTTAGTATATGTATTACAGAAATAAAACAGACAGACATAAAACAACTTTAAATAAAAAATTCAGACTTACCCGGTGCCAAGGTATTTCTTCTTCTTTTCCGATACACAAGTCTGAGTAAGAAAACTGACTGCAGGACCTTCATGATAATTTCCAAACACTGCAGCTATTACCCTTTCAAAGGTTTTCTTTTGGCCATTTAGTAACCTGCCAAACCAAGTCTTTTTCCAGAGCTCTGGGTTGCAGTTTAAAAACAAAACAAAACAAAAAAATCTCTTAACAGTACTAGGTTGAGATCCATCTGGTAGAGGTCCCCTGTATTTCCCATTTTAGTCCCTAAAAGGCGCCTAACCGGTCTTGGAGTGCCCACCCAACACTCTGACTTTTCTTTTAGGCGTCCCCTGACGCCGAGTGCCCACCTAGCACTCTTGGTGCCACCCTAGCACCTAAGACAGTAAATGATGGCTGTCGCCAATCCCTAGGCATCACACAAGTGATGGGACTAAAACACAGGGGCACCCTTCCCCTGTGCCCGGGACTACCTAGTCCGATCACGGCACGACACGGAGAGTGAGCCATCCTGCCTTCACGCCAAAAACTGTGGTGCAGAATTCTCTTTACTGTCTATACTTTACCTTAAATTCTATATACTCAATAACCACACCCAATGGTTATTCCAATAAACTCAGTTTATTGTCTGCACATATATGTGGGAGCCTCAGCTAAAGGAGGCTCCCTGAACAAAGAGTTTACACAGTGTTTATAACACTCTTAGCACGTACACATTTTGTTACAGCAAATAGCATTATAGTCAGAGTACTATCTCAGACCCCCACCCCAATTCTACATACCTTTCCCATATATAAGTTGTTTTCTGAAACCTTGCTTCTTCTTATCTCAAACCTAAGGAGCTGGTTTCAGCCAGCACGAGTTAGTGTTTTTTTTGCTTGCCTTGCGATTCATATGAACTTGCAATGACCCTTAGCTTTTAATCAGACTTGGCTAATATTTAACTACCCCAGCAGCTCTACATTATAGTACACTGTAACACACTTTGCTTTATATGTATGCATGAAACTATGATATATAAAAGAAATTCCTCCACACAATCCACATGCCAGCATCCAAGCAGAAGATGTGGATGTGGGTGATGTTGAATATGATGATGATGTAAGTGACCCCAGTTGGGAACCAGAGAAAAAGAAATTCAAGGTGGCTGTGTCTTGGTGCGTTTGCACTAATCCCCCCTGTAAAAAATTGTGATTTACCAGTTTCAGTTGATGATGATGATGATGACCCAGTAATAATGATAGGTAGTCGTGGTGGTCAGTTGCAGTCCAAGTGTGTCCTGCCAGAAGAATCACGTAGCACCCCCCCCAACTTCATGGCTTAAAAAAACGGAGTCCAATAAGCAGCATCAGGGACATATTAAAACTAGAACATCACAATCCCTTGTTTGGGATTTTTTTTATGCAAGATGCAAATGATGAGTCAGTTGCAATCTGCTAGGTTTGCTATGTGCGTGTGAGTCGAGGTAAAAAGGGAAGCCATCTGGGCATAGGAGGACAGCACACGCATCTTAAGAACAGGCACATGGCACTGTGGACCCAGCACAAGGTGGCAGCTAATACCACAGTGGGGCGTTCGCCCTCGTCATCAACCATGATGAGCATGTTATCCCCTTCCATGACTGTTAAATCAACTAGGAAATTAAATGTGTGCAGAAGTAATGAAATAAGATCAGAGGATTACTACAGGCATGATGAGGTAGAGGAGCATAATGATTTTTAAATGTTATCCAGTGCTGGTGAGAGTAGCAGTTTTGGGTGGTGGTGGTGGTGGTGAATGCAGTATGTCTAGTGCAAGTGGTACATCAACCCCGGTTGGTAAATCTGGCAAAATAATTACATTTGTGGGTTTGTCATCATCACCTGTGCAACTGTCTTCATCAAATGTCCACACTTCTCCCCCTGCCATTCGCAGAGCAGAACCATTTGTCATCACACCCCATGTAAAACATTTAAGTCAGCCCACGTTACAGAGTGTTTTTGTGTATAAGCTGAAGTACCCACCCAGTCATACAGTGTCACATGAACTTACTGATGCTGTAGCTGAAATGCTGGCAATTGATCTTTTGCCCTTCTCTTTTGTGGAGAATTCTGGGTTCTGGTGGTTTGCTGCACGTGCCTGTCCAAAATGGAAAGTCCCATCCAGGATGTACTTTTCGACCTGTGCTGTCAACGAGTTGTACCGTACTGTGTCCGACTCTGTCAAACATGCCTTTCAACATTCCTCCTCTCCATTCATCCATTTAAATATGGATGTGTGGAAGAGTGGCAAAACAGCGGGGAGTTCATATTTGTGTATAACTGCATATTGGGTGCAGGTGCCGGGGGTTGGTTGTGATGTTGGTACGTAAATAAATCAGTACAGTAAGTCATGGCAGCAATCTACCAGGAATTCGACAGCATGCAACAATTGCTATGCGCAATGTGACCTGTTCACACACTGGTGAAAACATGTTGGACTTGGTACTGATGGAAATTGACAAGTGGCTGAACCCCTTGTCCCTGAGAGCTGGGTTCATAGCAAGTGACAATGGGTCAAATGTGGTGAAATACATCACGAATGGTGGCTTTGTTTGGGTTCCATGCATGGCCCACTGTTTCAGTCTTGTGGTGCAGGAGTTTCTGCAGCACCCTTGATATAAAGGAAAGGCTGACAGTTGCATGCTGTTCTCACTTTTCACGCTCTGCAAAGGCCCGTGACCAGCTTAGGCAGTTGCAGATCCGAAACAGCCTCCCTCAGCACCACTTGAAGTTGGAAGTTGTCGCCCAGTGGAACTCCACTTTATACATGGCAGAGAGGTTGTATGAATAATACAAAGCCATCTCAGAATATTTTGCCATGCACACTAGCCGCGACAGCTCCGGAGCCTCCATGTCTACGACGACTGAACAGTGGCACCACATGGACTCTGTAATAACAATTTTGCGGCCTTTTGAACAATGCCACACAGGCAGTGAGTGGCGAGTCTGCCTCCATTAACCAATCAATTCCACTGCTGCGGGTGCTGTGGCAGACATTGGTGAATGTACAGCATAGCCTTGATGTTGCCAGAGAAAGTGCTAGCAGTTTATTGCTGAAACGCATGTTGATAGTATTCGACCAGAATCATCACATCTCGAGCATTCAGTGTAGTGACAACTTTGCAATGGTTCTATGTGATACCAGTGACTGCTGAACAGCAAGCCATGTTATCGCGACATCAGGGCGGTGAAAACATTTTCGCCACCCTCGGCGCACGGAAGAATGGCACTGGGGACTCACTTGTTTTGCTTTCTGTACCCCCCATGCTAGGGGCTTTGCCCCCCACACCCTCCTACTAAAGGATTCTCAACTCCAGGGGGGTGCATGTCGGGAGGGAAGCAAAAAAAGCAAGTTTCGGGCCAGACACAACAAAATTGCAGTAAACGCCCTGACCCAGACCCGAACCCAGTACCTTCCGCACTGCAAGCAGAGGCCAACCCCCAACACCATGGTGCAGCTCAGCAGCTGGCTGCAGCACCACCCCCTACATCCCCTCTGCCACATCCCAGCCCCACGCTCGCGTGCCTCCCCACATGCATGTACATACAGCGACATCCTGTGGCTGAAGTCACCCACCTCACCACATCCGGTCACCCTACCCCCCCATCGCCATTCAGGCTTTCGCCCACAATGCGTCACTGTTTCAGATGGCGCCTTACTTCAGGTGCCAACATCACAGGCTACCCCTTGCAACAGCAACAATGCTGGACCCACGATACAAACGTGGAATTGCCTCAGTCCTGGAGGGTGAGCCTGAACAGGTAAAAAATGTCAGTGGGCAACTGGTGCGCCTGGGTCATGGGCACAGAAGTCACGTGCCAAGGACAGCAAACCTCAGCAGCATAATCAGGCTGAAGGTGAACCTGGAGGAGTATCAAGCATATCCTGTAAGAGGAAGGGGACTGCAGTTCCAGGTGGTCTGTCATCCAAAGCAGTTGGCGTGAACCCACTTTGGGAAGCTTTGTCCCAAGTGGGGATTTGTGACATAAATGATTCCAGAGAACAAGATGATGCAGCAACCACTGGACTTTGTGCAGCACAGAGAATGGTTGAGTCATATTTGTCTGAAAACAGGCATCTGTTAATAACTGATGATCCTCTTTTATACTGGAGTGGAAAGGTCAGTGAATGGCCAGAGCTGACTGCAGTGGCATTGAAGTACCTGACATGCCCACCCTCCAGTGTAAGTGTTGAGAGGGTATTCAGCTCAGCAGGTGCAATAGTTTGGGATCGTTGTACAAACCTCTCTCCTGCAAATGTCACTTTGCTAACATTCATAACAAGCATTTGACAATGCCGAACATTTGCTTGCAGGTATTTGCAGTGGTGTTTGGCATGTATGGTGCTTTACCCTAATGCCCTGTGCGATTGCTGGTATTTGCACAAAAAATTGTCAGCATGACCTTTTTGTTACCCCCATTGTGCGCTACATGGGCGGAAACACGTTTTGGGAAAGATGTGAAAAATGACAGCTGCAGTGCTCATAAGGAGGTGTGGTAAAATGGCAATGTTGAAAATGTGGAGTGAAAATATTGAAAATTCGCAAACTTACGAGCGTGCATAGGAACTGCACAATGAACACTCGTAAAACAGTCATTTCTAGGAATTTTGTCACCAAATTTTCAACACAGCCATTTTAAGACCTCTGCTCATGAACAGTGTCACTGTGATTTTCTTAATGTGTCCCATACATTAAGTTCACACACGGACTGCGCCATTGTGCGCTACATGGGCGGAAACACATTTTGGGCAGGATGTGAAAAATGACAGCTGTACTGCTCATGAGAAGGTGTGGTAAAATAGCAATGGTGAAAATCTGGGTGAAAATATTGAAAATTATGAAACTTACGGCGTGCATAGGAACTGTAGCAGCACTAAGTAAAACAGTAATTTTTAGGAATTTTTTCACCAAATTTTCAACACAGCCATTTAAGACCTCTGCTCATGATCAGTGTCACTGTGATTTTCTTAATGTGTCCCATACATTGATTTACACACACCCGACTGCGCCATTGTGCTTCACATGACAGAAACACGTTTTGGGCAGAATGTGAAAATGACAGCTATACTGCTCATGAGAAGGTGTGGTAAAATGCCAATGTTGAAAATCTGGAGTGGAAATATTGAAAATTCGCAAACCTACGGTGGCGTGGGAACTGTGCAACGACGCTCATAAAACAGTTATTTGTAGGAATTTTTTGCCAAATTTTCAACATAGCCATTTTAAGATCTCTGCTCATGAACAGTGACACTGTGATTTTCTTAATGTGTCCCATACACTGAGTTCGCACACCGACTGTGCTATTGTGCGCTATATGGGCGGAAACACATTTTGGGTAAGATGTGAAAAATGACAGCTGCAGTACTCATAAGAAGGTGTGGTAAAATGGCAATGTTGAAAATCTGGAGTGAAAATATTGAAAATTCGTGAACTTACGAGCATGCGTAGGAACTGCGCAACGCAGACTCGTAAAACAGTCATTTTTAGCAATCTTTTCACCAGATTTTAAGCACAGCCATTTTAAGATGTCTGCTCATGATCAGTGTCACTGTGATTTTCTTAATGCGTCCCATACATTGAGTTCGCACACCGACTGCGCCATTGTGCGCTACATGGGCAGAAACACATTTTGGGCAGGATGTGAAAAATGACAGCTGTACTGATCATGAGGAGGTGTGGTAAAATGGCAATGTTGAAAATCTGGAGTGCAAATATTGAAAATTCATAAACGTACGAGCGTGCGTAGGAACTGTGCAACACACGCTCGTAAAACAGTCATTTTAGAATTTTTTTCACCAAATTTTCAACATAGCCATTTAAGACCTCTGCTCATGAATAGTTGTCATTGCAATTTTCTTAATGTGTCCCATACATTGATTTACACGACTCGCCATTTGTGCGCTACATAGGCGGAAACACATTTTAGGTAAGATGTGAAAAATGACAGCTGTACAACTCATAAGAAGGTGTGATAAAATGGCAATGTTGAAAATCTGGAGTGAAAATATTGAAAATTCGTGAACTTACGAGCCTGCGTAGGAACTGCGCAATACACGCTCGTAAAACAGTCATTTTTTGGAATTTTTGCACCAAATTTTCAACATGGGGTTTTTGGGACCCCTTCTCATGAATGATGTCACTGTCATGGCATTATTTGAGCCCAAAGGGTGATTTCGCGCAGTGACTATGCAGTGCCTGCGAAATCACCCGCCGGAGACGCATCGCCATGACAATGACATCATCATGAAAGGGGTCCCAAAAACCATGTTGAAAATTTGGTTCAAAATTCCATAATTGAATATGTAATAAAGTTGAAACCCCCCTATCTAGCCCATTATACCGCTTTCAGGCATTTCCTCAGTTCACGGTCGCCTTTGAAGAGTGCCGGCGTGTTCCCGGTCCACCGAAGATCGTTGCGTCGGGTCTGGAGGTAAGTATGGGGTGGGGGTGGGGAAACTGGAGTGCGCAGTGGGTGGGTGCGGGTTGTGGGAGGGGCTGGGAGGCGCGCCGTGGGACGTTTTATTTTACAGGTTTTAAAACAAAAAACAAAGACATGGGACGTTTGCCACGCTGGGGTGGGCTCCCAGCATGGCAGAAGATGGCTGGGGCGGAGGCGGCGGGGATGGGCACCCGTCGGCAAACAAAGCGGAATGTTTGCCGCTGGAGGCTCCCAGCGTGGCAGCAGGAATGGCCAGGGGGCCATGGAGCTGACGGGATTGGGCACCCCGCCGGCAACACATTTGCCATGCTAGGGTGGGATCCCAGCATGGCACCAAAGCTTTGGGGGGGGCGGCGTGACGCTCGCCGTGGGGAGCGAATGACGCGAGGGGGGGTGGCGTGACGTAGTGCTCAGTATGGCAGCGGTGCTTTCCTTTGAAGCAGAGGAACACCGCTGTCATACAGAGCTCCTGCGCCCAATTGTGCAGGACCACCACACCTGCTCAAGGGAGCAGTGCATTGGATGGGAGAGGCACACCTCCAAAGTGTGCTACTCTCCCAAAACGTTCCTTGCGCATGCGCGCAAGCAAACATAAAAATGAATGTGAGGCGCATACCAGCTCAGACTGCAACCTTGGTATTTGTACCCCGGCCTAGTCATGGTTTTACTGATGTAGAAATGGACCGTCCTGGTGGCACTCGCAGTGGCAGCATGAAACGGCCTACCACTGACGTAGATGATGACACAGTGGAGAAAGAATTTCCCAGTGGTCAGAATTCAGACATAGACGACTGTGAGGGCAGCTTTCTTTATGAAGATAATGATGAGATTAATGTTGGCAGGTTTTAACTTAAGTCGTTAAAAGGCTGTCACATTTGTTGTATGATACATGTTTTCTTTTTCACAAAGTTAAATGAGTGTCCCACTTAGAGTGACTCAAATTCCATATGTCACGTCACTTTTGTAACAGACAGCACAATATATCCTGGCCCCTGTACCACCACCATAAGACTGCTGTTAGCCAGTGCCACTATAGGGAATGTCACCGTATGCCCCCTGGACCACCATCACCATAAGACCGCTGTTAGCCACTGCCACCAGAGGGAATGACTTTGTGTGCCCCCCTGGACCACCACCATAAAACCGCTGTTAGCCACTGCCACCATCACCAGATGCAGGAAGATGTCAGAGGGCGTGTCATCATGTGCTGCAGCTATGACCACCAGCACCCACCACCAGTGTCATTCTGACAACGTTTTTCCATTACATTTACCATGCCAAGGCAGAGGGAGTCGAACAGGAGACCACATCCATCAGCCACAGGCACAAGGCTTCTTACTACTAAAACTATAAAGTGAGTATGTGTGCTAATGTTTTTTATGCTATTCAACTTCCTGTAGCTGTGTATTTTGTTTTCTTTTGCTTTTCTGAGCTGCAATGGTCAAACACATACGGTAAACTTATTTTGTTTTTTAACAGGTTGATAACAAATGATTCTCCTTCTCTGAAGGTCTGTATCAATGGTACAGCAGCAGTACTGTCCACAGAAACCTATGGAATATCCATTTCCAATTCATACTGGTAAGTATATAAATTTTATTTCATCTGTTCCTTTTTTTTCATGAGAGTGCAACAAATCCGACTGAGGATTCATAAACTAGGTGACGTGTACATCACAAAAAATATTTCTGCAATATATCATGCACTGTATTCCAAATTTGCAGCTGTGCAGCCATGACAGTGTTGAAAAAGTTGGACCCAGGTTGTGTTATTTGACAAGATGTGGTTTTGAAATGTAACTTGAGTTGCGATGCAGGGACACTGACACAGTGTATTTGTTACACAGCCTGGTACTAAATTAAGTTGTGATCTGATGATTGCAGTGGGACAGCTTGCGATCTGTGTTAATCCAGATACCCGTGGAACAGCCACGGCTTAAACATAATGGGCCAGATTTTCAAAGGCCTTAGACTGATGCAAGGTGCTTGCTTCAAACAGGTCTGATGCAAAGGCATCTTGCACCAAGGGCTGTGCCTAGTGCTATTTTCAAAGGCAGCCTGCATCACCCAGCAAGCTACCTGTGCCAATGTGTGTCAGTGCCCACCTTGCACCACGAAAGTGGCTGCGGCATGGCACAAGGGGGCTTGCGGCAGACCCAGACTGCCGCAGCATCGGATCCGGACTTTCAAAGACCTCCCGTGGAACTAAGTGCTAAGTACCCTTAGACCAGCGAAAGGCTGGTCTAACGGTACTGAGACAGCTCCTGGGAGGGTCATCCAGTATATGCCACTATGTGGCCTGCCCAATCCACCCACGAGGGGTGCTCCCTGATGATCCAGTGGCCCCCCCAACCTGACTGTCCATGTGCTGGACGTCATCCCCCTGGTGCCCTGGTTCCCCCCACTCAGCACATAGTGCCCACAACCTCGCATCCCCCCATCCATTCCCCAGATTCGGGGACCGGCACAGCCCTCCTTACCCCACCATGGCCAGCTGCCGAATGAACTGTCCATGTGCTTACTGTATACAGTATACAGTACATGCACTGACAAAGCATTCAGAGGCCGGCCGTGGTGGGGTGGGGTGAGGAGGGCTGTGCCGGTCGCCATATCAGGGGGGCCAGGGGCGGCATGGTGGTGTGAGGGGGGCTCTAGCCAGCATCAGGCCCCCGTCTGTGGGTGCCACAGACACCCTGCTGCTGTTGCGGCATTCTGGGTGACTGCGCCATCCGTTTGGCATAGCACCACCTTTGCCGCACGCTGCTGGACTTAGGCGTTGGGACCCTGTGAGATAGAAATTCGGGTGCAGGGTCCCGGATGTAACCACACTTAGTGCAAGCTGCCATTGTCGCAGCTTGCATTGGGGCTTTGAAAATCCGGTCCAATGTGCTACTGCTGCAATCAAGTTGTAATAAGTCCTTCATTTCTTTTTTTAGGAAACTTCCAGATGCTTTGTTGTATCATAGTTGCCTTATCCAAAGAAGTTATTCAACATCAGGCCCCCCCCCCGGGGCTGGGGCAGACATGCAACACGCAGAAGTCATTTCAATCAATGACCATGACCATCATTGCCCACCAGACTGGAGAAGGATGCAGATGAAATCTGTGAAAAAGTAACCAAATAATAAACCATTAATGAGACTTACTTGCAAATACGCCCCCAACCCCCACAAAATTACTTACCTTCATTGGCTTGAGAGTATTCCATTTCCAATTTCAACGCAAAAATTTCCATCAAGTACTGGAATGTGCACACCAACAGATGTGTGACCTGTGATACAAAACAATACAATGAGTACATGTACTTTGCATGTGGTGTAACACTCCCAATTCACTTCCTCACCACTTGGGAATTTCTGGACACAAGACATGCATTTTTGGGATTCAGAAAAATTCTGAGGACTCTGTGTGACCACTGCACGCATGAGTGACTGCGCACTAAATTCTGGGGGACTTTGCATGTGGTGTAACACTCCCAATTCACTGTCTCAACACTTGGGAATTTTCTGGACACAAGATAGATGCATTTTGGGGATGCAGAAAAATTCTGGGGACTCTGTGTGACCACTGTGCACATGAGTGACTGTGAAATACATTCTGGGGACTTTGCATCTGGACACAAGACAGTTGCATTTTGTGTGTTGTGATTGTGAGCACATAATGTCATACATAAATTATAAATTAAAGCAGCAGTGCAGCAATGTGGTGAAAATTTTGACCTATACTTTTTTATGCTATTTTACATTGCCAGCCACTAGTTACCTCCTGACTTGTATGATACCCTTCTTTTCACAATTTGTGTCTGCTTTAATACTGTCTGAAAAAAAAAAGGAGCATCCCTTTTAATATGGCTCTGACTAGGTTTACATCACTATTTGCAGCTGTTTTTGAATAAATATTGTTCTGTGAGGTCATAAAACACTGCCTGCTGCATAATTGTTAATTTTACAATAGAAGTGATACATAACTGATGGAGAAAAACACAGGAAAATACTGACGAAGACCTGGTCCGCACCGAATTAAAAAGAGTGCTCCTTTTATTATTTCAGACATGAAAAAAAGTACTAAAGCAGACTCAAATACTGGAAAGAATAGTATCATACAAGTCAGGATGTAAGTAAAGTGGCAATGTAAAATAGCATAAAAAAGTATAGGTCAAAATTTTCACCAGATTGTTGCACTGCTGCTTTAAAGAGATTCACCAAGTTACATAGTTATGGTATTGCACCCAATATATGGATGCCTTACCTCCAGGGGAATCTTTCTTGCTCCACGTGTCATTACATAGTGCAATACTTTTCTGGCAAAAACACTTGTAATTTTGGTATACCAGGTCCTGGAGGACTTCCCTGTCTGAAGAGCCGCCCAAGTTCTGCCCCCATGCTCAGCAACGTTATGATGTGATGCCAGGGAGAGCACAGGGGTGTGCTCCATTATAATGAATGGCTGGCAGCTTTCTGAATATTTTTTTATGTTATAATGGTCAGTTTGTGGTGAAACATGTGCATGTTTCGACTAACAAGAGCCTTGTTAGTGGAAACGTGCCCATGTTTCACCACAAACTGACCATTATAACATAAAAAAAATTTGGAAAGCTGCTGGCCATTCACTATAATGGAGTGTGCCCCCGCGCTCTCCCTGGCATCACGTCATAATGTTGCTGAGTGTGGGGGAGGAACTTAGGTGGCTCTTCAGACCAGGAAGTCCTCCAGAACCCAGTTCACCAAAATTCTGAGCATTTTTGCCAAAAAAATATTGCACTATGTAAGGACATGTGGAGCAAGAAAGATTCCCCTAGACGCAAGGCACCCATATATCAGGTGCAATACTGTAACTTAGTGAATCTCTTTAATGTCTATTTCAAAAAATAAATATTTCTGGAGCCTCAGTAATGTTTACTTTGTGTCGGAACTTGTGATTTTAAGTGTTTCACAAAAAGCATGACTGAGCAGTGCAAGTATGTTGTGCTAAACTGCATGTGTGCTGTCAGTGTTCTTTCCAGTGTGTGCAGACATTGTCCAGCTTCATGCAAACATATATGTGGTGTGACTTGTTGCAGTATCTCAAGAATAAAGATAACAAAGAATATATGATGTATATTTTATTTGTACCATCAGCACCAACGGAGTAAGTGATATGATATTTTTTCAGAGCTATCGGGTCACTGTGCACCTCAGTCACTGACATCATAGCACAAAAAACACATGCTCTCCTAAAAGTCATGTGTGCAGTATGTAACTAAGGTGCACTCTGACCAGACACCTCTGAAAAAATATCGTATCACTTAGTCCGCTGATGATGATGGTGACAATAAAATATATTATTCTCATCACTATTCTTTATACCATAAACACTGCAACAAGTCAGCAATGTATGTTTTCAAAAAGCTGCGCAATGTCTGATGTCACACACACACACATACACACACACACACACACACACACACACAGAAAACAACACTGACTGGACACATGCAATTTAGCACATCATACTTGCACTGCTCACACCAGCTTTTCCACAACCACTTCAAAACAGAAAGTAAACATTACTGAGGCACTGGATTATAATAACAGGGCAATAAGGAGCATGTATGTATGTATGTGTATGTATATAGTTAAAGGGAAGCAGTCAGCAAGAGGAGCTCCTGCCCCCTGCAAGGCTTACCCTCCAGTAAAGCCTTTTAAGTATGCTGCGGCATTTTTCTCGTGCAGCAACATACTGTACTATATTTTAATAAAGAAAAGTCAGAGACCCCAAAGGATGGCGGATGCTATGGGGGCTCCATTATGTGTAAAGGAAAGGCACGGCAGAGACTCACCATGCACTTCAATACTTTTGTATTGAAGTGCATGGTGCGTCGCCATTGCACTTTTACACATAATGGAGCCCCCATAGTGTCTGCCATCCTTCGGGATCGCTGACTTTTCTTTATTAAAATAAAGTATGTTGTGGCACGAGAAAAACGCTGCAACATACTTAAAAGGCTTAACCAGTGGGTAAGCCTTGCAGGGGTGGGACCTCCTGTTGCTGACTGCTTCCCTTTAAACTAACACTGTGTGGCCTTCCCTGTGTCTATTATTAAAAATAAACAAAAGACAAAACACTACAGCAGTGGGGGGGGGAGGTGTGCTGAAACAAATAGCTAATGGGGGATCCCCTGATGTTCCAGCAGCAGACGGAGCATCAACACAATCTGTAGCTGGTGTTGCTCGATCTGCTCCACCTACTGCTGGACAGCACTCATCCTCTCATTATTTTCCTCCACTGCAGCCCACAAAAGTGCTATGTCTGCCTGCATTGCAGGCATTGTGGTTGGGCCCACTGGTGCGGGGGGAAAACTAGGTAGTGGTGGTGGTGAGGGTGCTGCTGGTGGCAGTGGTGGGGGTAGTGGTGGAGCAGCTGCTGCTGTGGCCCTCCTCCTCCTGCTGCAGTGATACACAACAGCAGCACCCTCTGCCACTGCCACAGAAGGGCCAGCAGGTGGAGGCCTGGCCCATTCAGTGGCAGCCTGCCACTCCACCTTGTGATGGTTCAGCATATGTGTGCACTGGCTCCCAGTCCCCAGATGTGTCCCCTGGGGGCCACAGCACACCTGCACACCACAAAGCAGACACATCACAAGGCTGCTGTCCCCTGACACAGTTGAAAAACTGCCAAAATGTGGAGCTGCGGGGAGGGGACCAGGCACAGGAGGAGCAGATGTAGTGCCCGCAGCATGGTCACACACCTGGGGCTCCACCTGTTGCTGTGGAGGTGGTGCTGCTGGAGCTCCTGCAGCTGCTACTGGTGGTGGTGGTGGTGGACTTGGTGGATGTGGCAGTGGCACTGGTGGTGCTGCTGCTTCCGGAGTGGGAAGGCAGGACCAAACAGTCTGGAGTGGTCCAACGCCACCCAGCTATGACCCCCATGCGTGCGCACTCCCCTCTGGCTACAGGCCACATACTGTCCCTGGTCCATCACACAAAACACTCCTTCCCTCTCCGACACGTCACGCGACCAGCGACTTCACACACACACACACACACAGTCACACACACACACACACACACACACACACACACACACACAAAACAAAACTTATAAAACAAAGAAATCAGTCACCAAAAAGAACTGACAAAACAGTACAAAAAAAACTAAAGAATTAGCTTTTAAAAATGCTTTTGGGTTTTCTGAAATTTGCTCAAGAAAGAAACTAATAACGAACTCTCCTCTCCTACACAAAATGCTTCCTCCTTCTACCTCTGCAAAGGAGAAAGTGAAAGTATCTGCTTGTATGACTCCCTTCCTTCCTGCCAGCTAAAGCATGTGACTTACAGTACTGTAAGCCATGTGATGTGTGGGGGGGGGCTGCCTAAAGTGCCTATATTGTTGTCATTCCACCTTACTTTGCATTAAGGCGGAATAACAACGCAAAGTCATAATAACAAGGTGAAGTGAGCACTTTTCAATGACCACTTCGCGTAGCATTATGATAATGCAAAGTGGCTACTTCGTATTCACTTCGCTGGCAAATTTTAAATTTGCTGCATCTCTACTCGCAACCTTCCATGGCGTTCCTGGTAGAGGGTTTGAGTGAGAGCCTTCCTCCAAACTGGAATATTTTCCACCTCCCTTTAATTGGGGTTTCCAAATTGCAGATGCAGAGCTGTGGCTAAATAAAATATCCCAAGCCTGGAGGGAAAGGGACCTAGGCCTTGGATCCCCAGAGATTTCCTCCCCACAGAGTTTTTTTTTTCTCTCTTCTATTGCCTCAGGTCATAACTGTTAGTTAGCATAGTAGTGTCCCCCAGTTTCTTTCGGTAGGTTCCGTTGTTGGATGGAGGTGGATGGTGTCCCTGCCATTCCCTCTCTTCTTAGAGGATCCCCTCATTCTCAATGCAAACCATCAGAATCATGCCATGCAAACCTGGGCATTTCATTACTTTATTAATCTGAGCATCTCATTATGTTATCAAAGTGTCTATGCTTATCTACTACTACGTCACAGCTACTGCTTGCTTATATGCTTTGTACTGTATTCTTTTTTGGGGATCCTTCCTAAGGTACCTTTAGCCATGGGAATCATCCTGTGGCACCTCTAGGGGTGGAACCTTCTTCGAGGGTTCCTTACCTTTGGTACCCCTACAGGGTGGTAATTCCTCTGGAATAGAGAGTGCAAATGGCCAAAACCTAACTAACACAGTTGTACAAGCATAACACTATACTGGCTGCGTTGGCCATTGAACAGTATACTGGAAACTTAAGATAGGGGGTACCATACAACAAATGTGGTCAGTACGTGGCACAGTGCCAGGAGCAGGTCTATTATTTTTTTTTTTTAAGACATCGAGTGTTAACAAGATGCATACAAATAAAGGTTATGGGACAAATCAGGGCCCAGTTATAAAGTTCACAGAAGAGAGGCACAAGTGAAGCTGGTGTAACCCCCGCAAGCAGTTTGGGGGCTTACTGTATTTAGCCTTGTTAATATTATAGTAACCCTACCCAATATTCAAAGGGTTAATAAGGGCAGCTTGGTTTTGCTATCAATAAAGTTGTTTGCTGCCTTTCAGAGATTCTGTTCTAGGAACTTGTAAGTTTCCAGGTATATATCCCATGCTTGTGTTCCTATACAAAGCTCGAAGCTGTCTCAGTTGCTCAGGGAGGCAGTATAGCGCAGTGGTTTAAGGCTCTGGTCTGCAAATCTGGTGACATCCAGCAGACCAGACCTGGGTTTAAATCCCACAGCTTCCACTTATATACTGTGTGACCCTGAACAAGTCACTTAACTTCCCTGTGCTCTCAGGTCGCTCCTGTAAAAATGTTTTCAGCTTAGTGTGCTACTCCTGGTTAAACAACTAAATAAAGTTGCTATGCCTTAGAGGGGTATAAGTATGGGACATCTTGCCCCTGCTAGAGTGCTGTTGCAAGGAGGGAGAAACATCCTCAAGTGATGCAGGAATCCCCCCTAGTGACACCATCTGGGACCAGCTGGAGGCGACTCACCAGGATTGGGAGGCGACTTGACAGGATTGGGATGGTGCATTTTGGTCCCAAGTCTGGGATGGCACCTGTCTACTCTGGGCAGATCTCCAGAGCTGTGACACTAAAGGAAGACTGCACCAGGACAGAGGGGGCTTGGTGGGGTCTCTGCCACAAGGGGTCCTGTCTGATGGCATTCACCAGGAATCCTAAGTATTGCCTGAACCGTACTTAAAATTGTAAGGTGTTAGGAAGAGGTGGAGTAGCATGCCAAATGCCAGATGGTGCTCAAGGGGTTTGCCACTCCATGATTCTAAAACAACCAGTGGAGGTATTGGGTGCAGAAGCTACTTCTATGGGTGCATCCAGATGAGTGCCCGTGTTCATGTAAAACCTAGGCCTTAGACATTAAGATAGGAATGCAGGCAGTAGGAATCAGGTCCCTTTAGTGCAATGAGGCCCTTAGCGCTAGCCTTCCTCACTGATGTAAATATGTTTTGCTGATGCAGTGGCGCCCAGCCAGGGCCAGAACGTGGGTCTTGTTATCAGTACAACTCTACAACTGCAGGTGGACTAGCTGCTTTTACCGAATGGGACTTAAATACCGGAAATGACTTAGAAAAGTGTGTGAAAGCTGTATACTATACCATCTTTATAGTGGCATGTGTACTGTCTGTAAAAATAGTGTTGCTCAGATAGTATCCTGTGAATTAGGATACCACCAGATACCTGATGTTTAGCCAGATAGTGGATCCAGTTGGATAGTAGCATTATCCAACCGTGGATCCGACTGTCCTGGATCCAGGTTGGATCCCCCGGATCCGATGCTGGATCTGGCGTCAGATCCCTGGATCTGACTGCGGATCACTGGCTCTGACCGCAGATCCCTGGATCTGACTTTGGATAATGTGGATCCAACCTCAGATCCGATCTCTGACTTGGTCAGATCCCAGGTTGGATACTGCCACTATACGATGGATCACAATCGGATCCACAAAGGCACTCTCCAAGCAGCACTAGTGAAGCAATTATTTTTGTTAATTGAAACTCACATACCTGTGCCAATTTTTTCTAAGACTTAATCTAAAGAACAGAGAATGTAATCTGCAAATAGTATGGTTGCTAAACATAATAGTTTTACCTATGAATCAGTATTAGGCTAGTATTTGAGCCAGTCACATATAGTCCCCTAGATATACCTCCTCCAAGCTCATATTTTATGCGAATGATGCAGCCCTTTACTGCAGATACAAAAACCCCTCTGCACTTCACCACAATGTCCTATCTGACTTCAGTAGACTCCACTCCTGGTTCACTGCACATGGCCTTGTCCTCAATGCCATAAAACAAATCCATGGATTTCTCCAGCATCAGGAAGAACGCCGACTTTGACTTCACCCTTGCAGACAATGACGGCAACCTGATCGAAAGAGTCTCTGAATTTAAATAGAAACACAGAAAGTGACAACAGAAGGAGATCGTTTGGTCCATCTAATCTGCCTTTCATTTCTTTCCTATCCCCCCCCCAATTGCCCTTCTGTGTGAGGGCACCCTTGTGTCTATCCCACGCTGTTTGAAATTTCCCCACTGTCTTTGGCCCACCACCCCTGGGGGCAGGCTATTCCATGTATCCACCACTCTCTCTGTGAAGAACGTCCTGATATTGGCATTGGACCTCCCTCTCCTTAGCCTTAGATCATGTCTCCTAGTTCCGCTGCCCTCCTTGTAGCGAAAGAGGTCCTGTGTCTGCACTTTATTTATGCCTTTCATGTATTTGAAGGTTTTGATCATGTCTCCCCTCTCCCTTCTCTGCTCCAGGGAGTACATGTTCAGCTCACATATAGTCCCCTAGACTATACCAGTATATCTCGGGATCCTCCTCAACATCCAGCTTACCTTTGACAAGCATTTATTTTATTTATTTATTTTATTTTATTTTATTTATTTATTTATGACTTTGATAACCGGGTGAGTGCACTGATCCCAGGGACCGTTTTCAGGCATGACCCGGGCCATAACACATGGCACAGGGTGACAGTGAATACAAGGTAACTGTAGTGCACATGTAACAGAAATAGATACAAGCAACAATATTGAGCACAGTGTATAAGCAAGCTGCATAAATCCATTAAGAACAGCGAGTACAAGGTTCCAATATGGGACATGAAGAGGTTTGATAGAAAACAACAATCATAAGCACAGTGTACAAGGTATGATACATAGAGCAGTGGGCATGTAATACACCGAATATACATTAAGAAAAATAAACAGTATGTACCCATAGTACACTGTAGTACTCGGAAAATACAGTAAAAAAATATATATACAATATGTACAGGCAAGGAAGTCACATATACTGTGTAAATCTAATTAACAAGGCAATGAGGTAACAGTTGTGGGCTGGGGAGTAGTTTAAATGTGGGTAGTCTAGCATGGGTAGGTAGGTAACCCCTGGGAGCAACAGCAGGAGGAATTTGCCAGGAGCCAGATTTTAAGGCGGAAGTTGAAACTGGAGTAATCATATAACCCTTCTTATCAAAAAAGTGCGCCAAATACTCAAGGATGCTATACCGTATTAAACAGTTCCTCACCCCTGACTCCAGGGCCTGACTTGTTAGCAGCTTCTTGCTCCCCCTCCTTGACTATGGGTCCTTAGTTTCTCCCCCCCCAAAAGGCTAAACAGACTGAGGTCCACCTACCACAGCATCTGCCAGTTTGTCATTGGTCTCCCCAGGACAACCCATCACTGCAGTCTTCACAGAACAGCACATTGGCTCCTCCTGAAGGACAGATTCAAAAGCAAAACCTGTATATTCCTCTTCAAACCCTTCAGGGGTCTATTCTGTGACAGCACTGCCTCCCTTTTCCCTGGCCTACTCACTCTCACACCTCCAGACACACCTCAAGTAGTATCTTTGCAACCCCACTATACCGCACCTTCCATGGTCAGCGCTCACTTGCGTACAGGGGCGCTAAACTCTTCAATGCATTGCCTCAATCTCTCAGTGCCCCTCCATCGCTGTCTGCAAAAGCACTCTAACAAACCTCCTTCTTAACAATTCTGCATGCCACTGCCTCAACTTATACCTTCCTTTTTCCTCTAACTCCTTCTTCTCTCCCCTCAATCACCCTGCCTTTCCCTTGGTCCCCTAAGTTTCCCCAACAAAGCCTTGTAATTATGGTCCTATTAAGTTCTGTCAAGTCATTATATTAATACCACAATCAATTTGTACATATTCCTCTAATGTGTACTTAATTTATTGTAAATTTCTTTGTTTTTTTACCTTAGATATTTGTACATAATTCTCCAGCATTTTTTATATGATTTCTGTAAATATATTATTTCCCTCGATACTTGTCTTCATCCTTACCCTATCCACTGGACACTTGTGAAAACAGGCAATTCTGCTCACATGCCTTTCCAGTACAAAATAAAAATGAAATGAAAATGAAATGAGATACTTCCAGTGAAGTAATCCACAGTTTGTTCTGCTAAGTATGAGTACCCTGGGGCACTCTGAAGTATTATTACAGTTATAAAATGGAACCAAAGAAAAAAAGTTGAAAAAAAAATCTAATTACATTAAAACTAACAGCAGGGACTTTACCAGTTTATATTTGTGAAATTTTAATTTAGTCATGGGTAAGGACCCAGACTGACAGTAGAGAGAAAAACAAACAGGAAGAAGGACAGGGTGAACACAGTGCAATGTAGGGTGATCAAACTGATTCAGGACCAGCAGGGCAGATTTTGCGAGGATCAGCTCAAGGCACTGAACATGTACGTGCTGGAGGCAAGATGACGGAGGGGAGATACAATGGAAACTTTCAAGTTCCTGAAAGTAATGAAAAAGGTAAACTGTGAGGAACTATTTAGCGTAAGCAGTAGATCAAAAAAACAGGGGCACAAGTGGAAACTGCTGGGGGTGAGATTCACAAGGAAAGTGAGAAAGTTATTTTTACAGAAAGGGTGCTGGATCTGTGTAACAATCTGCCAGCTGATGTGGTGGGCGCTAAACCTATCAATGGTTTCGAACATGGCTGGGACAGAGTGAAGGGCTTAGTGGTAGCGGTATGGCAAGGTGCATGGGGGTGGATAGTGTAGGTTAGATCCCTATATAGACAATAGGTCCCAGGTTTGTTAGGGTTTATGGGCAGACTGGATGGACCAGTGTTTTTTCTGCCAACATTGTCTATGTTTCTGTGTTCTGTGTAAAAAGAGGGAGGGAGTAAAGTAGTTTATACAGAACCAGTAACTAGAGAAGGCAGAGTGCCATCTGGTGGTGAAAGTTGAATTTGCAATATACAAAGAACTAGAGCCAAGTCTAACAGTTCAAGGGGGTTTTCATATTAGTTGAATGGTTAGGTCTACTGTCTCTGAAACCAGGGTTGCAAGCATCAGTCCTAGGGTCTGATGCTTACTCTTTCAGACTTGCAATTCATTTTACAGATGTCCCCCACGAGCTGAAATGTGGACATTACACCCTCCTAGTTCCCCCGCAACACGTCCATAGTCTGCAGTGGCCCTATGGTGGAGGTAGGAAGCTACTTACATGGCCCACCAGTGGGGTCTCTGCAGGAGTGGAATTGTGGTCTTTCTCTCCTCAACTGCCAGGAAGTGCCACCATCAGCAGCACATGTGACCCTGGGGAAGTATGATTAGGGCTGTATTTTAGTCATGGAATGTTTAGAGAAAATCATGGTGCTGTTATGGTCAAAAAGATAGAAATTATGAACATCAAAGTAAATATCATGAAAAATGGATTTGTTGTGTGTTAGCAATTTACCTCTATTTTGACATTTTTTTTTTTTAACATATTTTATCGCCCACAGCCGGCAGGCTCAGTGGCAGTTATACTGACCATCTGTGCTCCAACCCCCCCCCCCCCACTGTCAGGGATTAATCTGCACTGCAGTGGGGTCTTTAATCTTTTTTCCTGAAACCCCACCTCCGAGGTCACCAGCATGAAAGATGAAGGACCAGGCTGTAGACGTGCTCCCGCACATCTCAGCCATGTACCTCATACGTCCTTCCCTCCCCACGCACCATAAGTCTAGTACTATCACCTGTGCATCCACAGGCATTGGGAACGGGGTGATGTGACAGCCTCTCCCCCCTTGGAGGAGGAAAGCGTCCAATGAGGTGCTCAAGTCTCCTCCCCCTGGCTGGCCCCCTGATGACTCAGGCTCGTTACCGAACCTGGGTTTTTATACAAGCATATCAGCAAAGATTTCATTTTAAAACATTCATTGCTAGGCTGGTCCAGTACCAGGAGGCAGAATAGAAACATGGAAATGATGGAAAAACTCCAATGGTCCATCCAGTTGGCCTGAGTTCCCTATTAATCCCGGGGACCTATTGTCTCTCCAGGGTCCTGGACCGCCTCACCAACCCCCATTCCCACCCTGGTTTGTCCATTCTTAGCAACCACAATACTCTACATATAGTCCCAACTGTGCTTGAAGCCACTAATGATTTTCATACCCATCACCTTGACTGGCCAACTGCTCCATGGTTGCACTACCTTCTGTGTAAAATAGTACTTCCTCATGCATGTCCCTCTTGAATCACCTTCCAGTTAGTTTCCACTCATGTCCCTGTGACTGTGAGCTAGTACTCAAGCTAAAAAGTTCCTTGCAGTTTGCCTTGTTAATGCTATTAGGAACTTGAATGTCTCTAACATATCCCCCTCTCCCTTCTGGCCTCCAGTGAGTACATGTTCAGTGCCTTGAAGTGCTCCTCATAAGACCTGCCCTGTTGGCCATGAATCATCTTAGTCACTCTTCACTGCACCATCACTAGCCTGTCCTTATCTTTCTGGAAGTGAGTACTCAAGAACTTGGCACAATACGCCAGGTGAGACCTCACCAAAGAACTATAAAGGGGTAGAATTACCTCTTTCTTTCTGCTGTCAGTACCCCTCCCGATACACCCCAACATCCTGTTTGCCTCACTGTAGGCCTTGTTGCACTGGCTTGATTGTTTGAGGAAGTGCTGATGATAACTCCTAGGTCCCCTTCCACAGCCATGGTGCTAAGTCTTACCCCACATATCCAGTACTCTGTCAATGGGCTTTTGTTCCCTAGATGCATCACCTTGCACTTTTTAGTATTGAATTTCAGTTGCCAATCCTTAGACCACATCTCCAGCCTTTGCAGGCCACTCTGCATTTCCCTGATTCCTTCATCACTATCTACTCTGCCACAGAGCTTAGTGTCATCTGTGAGGAGAAACAGCCTGCCCTGGATTCCCTCACTAGTGTCACTGATGAACATGTTGAAGAAGACTGGACCCAAGACAGATCCCTGTGGTACCTCGCCTGTGACCTCCCTCTCTTTTGATTTAACCCCTTCAGTCAGTTACCTACCCAGTTCATTGAGATCTTAGCTACAGCCAGATCCTCCATCTTCTTCAGCAAGCACCTGTGAGGCACTGAGTCCAAAGCCTTTCTGAAGCTGAAGTGCAGCAAATCCACAGTGTGGCTCCCATCTAATTCCCTCATCATCCAGTCAAAGAAAACCACCATGTTAGTCTCAGAAAAGCTCCCTGCCATGAATCCATATTGTTAACTCTCCTGGAGACCGTGATATGCATGTGTCATTGGGGAGACCGGGACTTGAGTGCAAGCCCCTGAACTCCATGCTCGGGCCATCGAGTGACCAAGCACATTGTGGTGGTGAAGCAAAAACATATGGGGCTGTCATAGAAACATAGAAATTGAGGGCAGATAAGGACTGCTTGGCCCACCTAGTCTGCCCATTTTCTCTACCTACTGCGATACCGCAGATCCTACTTGATCTCTGGCTTTACCCTCCCATTCCTATCACTAAGGTGCCTGTATGCCTAGCCCATGCATTTTTGAATTCTATTACAGTTTTTGGCCCCATCACCTCCACTGGGAAGCTGTTCCATGCATCCACCACCATTTCTGTGATAAATTACTTCCTCACATTACCCCTGAGTCTACCCCCTCCAGCCTCATATCATGACCCCTTTCTCTTGAACATTTTTTTCCCCCAAAAAATGCTTCCTTCTTGTACCTTATTAATACCCATGAGATATTTAAAAGTCTCTATTATATCCCCCTCTCCCTCATCTCTTACAGGGTATACATATTTAGGTCCATAAGTCTCTCCTCATAGGACTTTTGGTGCAGACCCTGCACCATTTTGGTTGCCCGCCTTTGAACTGCCTCTACTCTGTCTATGTCCTTCCAGAGATGTGGCCTCCAGATCTGGACATAGTACTCTAGATGAGGTCTCACCAATGATTTGTACAGTGGTATCACCACCTCCTTCTTTCTTCTGGTGATACCGCTCCCTATGCACCGCAGCATCCTACTGGCTCTTCCCACTGCCTTGTCACACTGTTTGGCCACTTTTAGGTCATCAGATATGATTACCCCAGATCCCTTTCCTGTTTGGTTGTCATTAGTAATGCTCCCTCCATCATGTGCACCACTCCTGGGTTTCTTGGCCCCAAATGCATTTTAAGGAGGCAGTATAGCACAGTGGGTTAAGGTTCTGAGCTGCAAACCTGGAGACCTGGGTTTGAATCCCACAGCCCCCACTTGCATACTGTGTGACCCTGAGCAAGTCACTTAATTTCCTTGTGCTCCCAGGTCGCACCTGTAAACAAGCTTTCAGCTTAGTAGTGTATCTCCTGGTTAAAAAAAAATATATATATATGCATGATTTTGCATTTCTTCACATTGAATCTTAGCTGCCATACTTTTGAAAACTCCTCAAGCTTACTTAGATCCCTCCTCATTTTTTCCACACACACCTGGAACCCCGGAGTGTCAACCTTGTTGCAGACCTTAGTGTCATCCCTTCTAGCCCCTATGCAATGTCACTAATGAAGACTTTAAAGAGGAGCTGCCCCAGTACTGATCCTTGTGGCACCCCACTGGTCACCCTCCCCTCCTCAGAGTGAACTCTGTTTACCACCACCCTCTGTCTCCTATCACGCAACCAATTTCTAACCCAGTTTACCACCTTGGGACCCACTCCTAGGCTGCCCAGCTTGTTTATGAGTCTTTTATGTGGAATGGTGTTGAAGGCCTTACTGAAATCTAAGTAGGCCACATCCAGCGCTCCCCCTGATCTATGTCTCTGGCCACCCAGTCAAAGAAAATAATCAGATTCCTTTGACATGACCTCCCCCCAGTGAATCCATGCTGCCTTAGATCCTGTAATCTGCTGGATTCAAGATATTCCACAATCTTTTCCTTCAGCAGTGATTCCATTATTTTCCCCACCACCGAGGTCAGGCTGACTGGCCTATAGCTGCCAGCCTCCTCCTTGACCCACTTTTGTGAAGAGGGACTACATTTGCCCTTCTCCAGTCCTCTGGAACCACTCCCATTTCCAGCGAGTGGTTGAACAGGGCTGTCAGTGGTGTTGCTAGTACTTCTCGAAGCTCCCTTAATATTCTTGGATGTATCCTGTCTGGCCCCATTGCCTTGTCCACTTTCAGTTGTGCGAGTTGCTTCAGGACTCTCTTCTCCATAAATGGACTGGTGTCCACCTCCCTTTCATTTATGTTCCTGTTGTTTATCTGTGGTCCCTCACCTTCTCCTTCTTCTGTGAATACTGAACGAAAATACGTGTTCAGGATTTCTGCTTTTTCCTGGTCCCCCTCCACATGCTCCCCTCCTTCTCTTCTTAGCCTTACAATCCCACCCCTGGCCTTTCTCCTTTCACTAACATAGCTGAAAAATGCCCTGTCCCCTTTCTTTACTGCCTCGGCTATTTTCTCCTCGGTTTGTGCCTTCACACTCCTAAATGCTTTCCCAGTCTCCCTTTGCTTTTCCAGATACGTGTCCCTGTCCTCCTCCCTCTGAATCTCCTTGTACCTCCTGAATGCTAACCTTTTTACCCTCGCCTTCCCAGACACTTCATTTGAGAACCATGGTGGTCTTTTTTCCCTCTTGCTTTTGTTTACGTGCCTAATGCAAAGGTTTGTTGCCTTCATTATACGGCTCCTTGTAGTCCTGCCCACTGTTCCTCTACACCATCAAGTAACGTATGAACACCAAACCCTATGGGGAGGAGGATTTCAGACATGTGCGTCTGTTTTTTGGACATGACTGCGGACTTTTGCCTCGCAAGTTAAACCAAAAAAGTTTATCTTACTTTTGGGCTGGAAGCTCACATATGCATCCGACAAACAGATGCAAGTCCTGCAGCTGGGACCAGAGGTGCCATAAACTGCAAGAAATGTCACAAGAGCATCCAGATTTATGTGAATAGGATGCACGTGTTCTGACACATTGGTGTGGATGTAGCATAGATCCAAAATACAGGTGCTAGTGCTGCTCCCAGATGGTTGAAAATCCTGCCCTTGGCATTTTAAGAAAAAAAAACCTAAAAAGCATGGTGTTTCATGGAAAAATGCCCCAAATCATGGAGCTTTCCTACAAAATGGGAAAAGTCATGGATTCTATGACTCAGTGCCTTCTGTGGCAAAGGTACAAGCCTAGGCATGACAGCAGAGTCCAGGGCTCCCTCCTGAACCACATGTCATGTGGCAGAGCACAGTGCCACCACTGGGTCATCAGGGCAGCTCTGTTTTTTTTTTTGTTTTTTTTTTTCAGTTAAAAAAAAAACTATGTCACTCCTTGTCTTGCAAGATTTCACAAAAAGCACATTCTCAGATATTTCCTGATTTCCCCAGAGATTCTTCACGGATTTACACAGCCGTAAAAAAAAAAAAAAAAAAGATCAGTCCAAAAAAATTTGCTGTCTCTAATATCACAGAGCACATAAACAAATAAACAAAAAAAGTCCATTATTACTGAGCTGTTAGCACAGATCCTGCCTCATTACTGACCCAGACATAAGTGTCTGTTTGTCACTGGTCATGCCTGCTTTATTGACACCAGTGTGCTGACTCCTGGGTAAATAATCAAACTAATTAGGCTGTCTGAGTAATACGATATACATTCCGAGTGCATTCCGTAGTTCTGACATGGAACAGGAGCTGAATACTGGCTACAGCACTGAGAGAGAGAGAAAGAGAAAATGAGAGAGAGAGAGAGAGAGAGAGAAAGAGAGAGAGAAAACGAGGAAATAACAAATGTAAATGTGCCTCTCCAAGGAACTCATTTGTTTGGATTTAGCTTGAGCTGGAATGATAGATTCACTTCAAGGAGTCACGGAGATGCTCAGAAAATATGTGATGGGAGGGGAAGCAAATCACTAAGGTAAAACTTTGGATGGAGGAGCCGAGCAATTCTGAAGGAGTGGGTGTTTGTTTTGATTCGGAGATCCAGACATCTCTTACACAGATGACATTTTTAACAGGAAGGACCATCTGGCAAGCTCAGTGCTACAAACAGTTAAGTGACTCCTTGGCATGTTGGTGACCCTTGTTTGGGCCCCGAGCCTGAAGTGACAGGAGTGGAGGTCAGCTGGGGAAGACTGAGCATCCAGTGGGATGCTGTTCTTAGACAGGGAGAAAGGATATTTGCATATAGAAAATAATGCATAGGTAACTTTACATAATAAGGTTGTGTTTCCATCTCAAGGTTCTGATAACATCATAGGGACCTTAAGGGCAAAGGTCGAGAGGTCCTTGATGTCATCAGAACCCCAAGATGGAAACACAGCCAAGTAATGAATGGCTGCCCATGTGTTATTTTGTATAGCATATGATATGAAACATAAAACAAGCATTTATCAATGCCGAATGTTGGCTTGCTGGCATTGGCATTGGTAGTGCAGGAGTTAGAATGCAAACTAGGAATGGCAGTGAAGTATTGAAGTAACGCCAACACTGCCCCCCCCCGGCAGAGACTGAAGGCGTCGGGAGTGGTGGCTTTGGGTCGGCCTAACGTTGATGCCATTCCACCTCACCCCACCCTGCAGAGAGCGACAGGTGTTGGGGTGTGCACTGGGGTCTTCGGCCTTTATACTGATCCCATTCCATAAGGAAATAAGCTGAGATGGGTGCAATATAGGAGAATGGGATGAACGTTAGGGTGATGGAACCCAGGGCACACCTCAATGCCTGTCAGTGGCTGTAGGGTGGTGGGGGGGTAGAATTCTGCGAACATTATGGCCGACGAACCCAAGTTACATCCCCGACGACTGTCTATCTCTACAAGGTGGGTGTATGGTTGGAAACCTTAACACCCCAGGTGTTTGTTGGTATTTTCACTCCAAATTTTCAACAGTGGCTTTTTGGGATCCCTCCTCATGAACAATGGTGCTATCATTTTGTTACTCCATCATTAAAGGTGATTTCACACAGCAACTGCACCATTGGAAGCCACAGGTGCGGAAACACATTTTGGGCAGGATGCAAAAATGACAGCTGTACTGTTCATGAGGAGGTGTAAAAAAATGGCAATATTGAAAATCTGGAGAGAAAATATGAAAAATTTGCAAACTTACGAGTATGTGTAGATACTGCACAATGCACAACAGTAATGTGGTCATTTTGGGGATTTTGTTTACCAAATTTTCAACATGGGCATTTTGGGACCTCTCCTCATGAATAGTGGCACTGTGATTTTGTTACTCTGTCCTGAAAGTTAATTTTGCACAACGAATGCGCCCATTGTGTGCCACAGGTGCAAAAACACATTTCGGGCAGTGTGTGAAAAATGACAGCTGTACTGTTCATAAGGAGGTGTGCAAAAATGGCAATGTTGAAAATCTGGAGTGAAAATATTAAAAATTCTTGAAGTTACAGGCGTGTGTGGAAACCGCGCAATGCACACTCGTAACACAGTCATTTTTCGGAATTTGTTCACCAGATTTGCAACATAGGCTTTTTTGGAGCCCACCTCACCAACAGTGGCACTGTCATTTTGTTAATCAGTCCCAAATGGTGATTCCACGCAGTGACCATGAAATCACCTTTCGGAACCGAATAAAGAAATGACAGTGACTGATTTCATGAGATGGGGTCCCAAGAACTCCATGTTGAAAATTTGGAGCCAAAAGTCAAAAAAATGGCTGAGATAGCCACCTAAGTTGAAAACCCCCATTTATGCCATTATACAGCTTACCGGCATTTCTTCAGTTAGTGGTTGGCTTTGAAGAAGTCCAGACGTGTTCCCACTCTACCGAAGATAGCCATGCCAACCTCCAGAGGTAAGTATGGGGTGAGGGAGGTGTGAGGAGGTGGGTGTGCAGAGGTGGTGTGGGTTAGGGGAGGGGGCACTGCGGACAATGAGGGATGTTTTCTTGTTTTGCAGGAAAAAAAAATTGGGGGGGAAGGTTTTTGTTTTTACAGGTGACACTAAGACATTTAGGCACACTGTGGTGCGCTCCCAGTGTGCCACCTGGGTTGTTTTTGGGGGGGACTGAAGCCGACAGGGATTGGGCACCCAGTCAGAAAATAAAGCATGTCTGTGTTGGGGGGGTCCTGATGCCGAGGGGGATTGAGCACCACATTGGCAGTCAAATAAAACTGGGGAGGGCATTATGCCAGTGGGGATTGGGCACCCCCATTAGCAAACAAATTGAACTGGGGAGGCAGCATGCTAACAGGGGGATTGGACACCCCCAAAGTCAACTTTCTAGGGGATTGCTAGAGGTGGATGGCGAGAGCCGCCTCTATGTTTATTGAAATGTTTCACCAGGAATGGCATGTAATGGAGGCGTGTCAGATCTGCCACTGCAATGATGAGCCTGTCTGTCATTGCAGCGGCGGATTTCTTTCAAGTTGGTGGCGCTCTCCGAAACTGCTGTCATCGACAGCATGCTCACTGGTTGGCAGCTGAGGGACACACCGACTAAAGAATCCCCTGGATTTGCCACAATACTGACACACCTTTGAAATTGCTAGTACAGTGCTACTACCGCAAAATGTTCCTTGGGCATGCGCACAAGCCAATATAATTTAAAAAAAAGCTGTTTTTCCTTCTCAACAAATCTTCCGCTTAACCCTCTGGCACCCAGACAGGTATCTCTGTACTGGGAGAGACAACACATTTATCCATTGTTAGTCTCCAAAGGGTTAATAAAAAAACAGACGCCCACCTTCACCTAGTTGCAGAAAGGGTCTGTGTTTTTTTTTAAATGATGAAAATACATATTTTGTTTTTGGGGAGGAGACGGGTTCTGTGGGGCTGGGGAATGAAAGGAAAATGGATGATGGCACAAGTTTTCATTCTAATTAAAAAAAGCTGATGCACCACAGAAAGGTACAACAGCATTTGGTGACCTTTGAATAGTGGTACAACAGCTTTTCATGCATCACCAATGGAGTAACCATATATTATATTATACTGCAATGTAGCTGGAGGAAGAATGCAGAGACACTGAAGGGGGGTTGGGATTCAGGGAAAGGGTGACCCTCAGAGGAGCATCTTAATGTCAAGGGCCTGCTTTCCAGAACACAGGAGAAACATGAACAAGGTGGAAACTTGGGATGCTCAGAACTGTCCATTTTCAATCCGATTGGACTGTTTAGGGATTTAGAAATTTCTGATTCTGAATTTAATTCCCATCCAGTTTCAAAGGGACCTCAAAACTGGATTCAGATTTGGAATCATAAATTCCTTATTTATTTACTTATTTGGTATATGGAAAATAACTTTTGAACCAAGGCTCTTTTACAAAGGTTCCACGTCATGTGAACAGAGTATAGACATTCAATCAAGAAGGTTACAGAGTTTTAGGACATTTGAGACACTGAACAACACAACAATCAGGAAAAGGTTACAGCAATTCTAGACATTTAAAACACTATACAGCATATGGACATCAATTTTAGTTGATTACAAGTGCAGGTAAGGTGCAGAGGCACTAGAGGTTAGGTTAGGTTGGGCAGAGGGTCAGTAAGGACAGGATTTTGGTAGGGGAGGGGGAGCCTCTAGTAAAAGCGGTCAAGGAGGCAGGGTTGAGGCCAGGGAGGCAGAGACCCATCCTAGCGTGGAGATGGGGAGGGGTGGGGGAGGGTGTGAGGGTGTACAGGAGCAGCCCCTTACAGTAATTCAGAGGCATTGTCAAGGAGCATGTGGGAGGGTGGCTTCTGTCTTGTGCTGAAAATAGTTGCTGTTAGCAGAGCCAGGCCTGGTCATCCAGAGTCTATCAGCTGTTGCAGAAGCAGGTGCACACAGAGCTAGAGGTCAGGTAGTGCTTAAGGTCTGATTTGAAGCCGTACAGGCTAGTGAAGTTCCAAATGGACTCGGGTCCTAGGTCCTGGTGAAATTCCTAGGTAAAAACATGTTTTAGCCTTACGTTTTTTCAGACTGCAATTCCGAAAATCATAATTATGAAAATTGTAACAGAATTCAATTCATCTGATTCTGTGAATCGGAGTCTGAGTAACCCTAGTGAAAATATCCTCCTTAGTGTTGGATGACAGCAGCCTAGTCCAATCCTTGGTACTGGCTCGGTTCTTCTCTGATGTCCCAGTCCACCCCCTGACCAAAATGCACTTCCCTCTTATCGGACCTGCCATGTGTGGTGGGGGACCCATTAAGGATAGAAATAGACCTAAGGAAATTTGTTTAGAAATAAGAATCTTGTCAGTTGTCCTTATCTGCTCCGTTACTCATCTACACATGAGGTCATGATGCGCTGATTCTGACAGCTTAATAACACCCAGGGCAACCAATTGTGATAAACAAAAAATGATAACTTCATGTGTAGACAGACAGCAGGACAAGCAGATGAAGTCCAGCAAAAAAAAGACCCTGCTTCCATTTAAATTTCCATACTAATAAAGAAAAATGGAATGACAAATGATGTATATATATATGTGTGTGAAATATAAGCCGAGTTCTATGAAAATATTAGGGTTTTCAAAGGTTCCTAGTACTCTCTTGTAAATTAGTTGCTACTCAATAGATACATTTTAACTATATATGTAGGTATACAATAAATGGTGAGTAAGTGTGGTGTACAAGGACATAAAGGCATCGAGGGGGGCTAACCAGATAACAAAGACAAAAGGCCAAAGGGCAAGTAGTTTTATTATCTGGTTAGCTTCCACAATGGGTTTATTTCTGAGTATAGTGGACTTACTCAGCTTTAATCGTGTAATACATTTAGATGGTTACCTCTAGTGGGTTTTTTTAGCACAATTGTGTATGCAGGGAAAGGGTAAAAATGGAAATAACTATGTAAAAACTCATATATATGTATATATGGGATAACACCTGCAAGGTGTCCAGGCATGCTCTGATGTATGCACATCTCAGGTGCATTGTAAGGCATGAAGTGCATGCTGAGTGCCTTCAGCCACCTGGGAAGTCCGTATATCAGCATGCTTGAATACCTCAAAGGGTGTTATTCCTCTTGTAAAATAGGTTCCTACATTGAACCGTGAAGTGTAAACAAGCATTAACTTTAACAGACAACTAACCTTTACAGTTTGCGTTGTATATTTTTGCCCATATGTAACTATTCCTGCTGGACTATGTTACTCGTTGTCTGCTGCTGCCCTCCTTGGGACCCCCATGAAAACGAGATGCTGTATCTCATGGGTTATCCCAGTTGAAGTAATTTCAAATAAACAGAAAAATTAAAAAAATATCAGTTCTGAATTTTCCGGGTGTGCTCTGATAACTGGACAGTCTGGTAGTGCTTTTAACCAATCAGACCACTAGGGCTTCATTACCTATTTTATATATACATATAATATCAATATTTACAAAACAGGTGAGAAAATAAATTTGATCAGATAAAGATGTTATTTTTGGCAACATGAGCAAAATAAATGAACCTGATCACTGAGCATGCTCCAAAATTTATTCTCACATGTGAGATGCCACTTATGATGAGAATGCTTGACTATCAGTAGTTTTAAAATAATTTTGAAAACTTATTTGTTTCATTGGCCTTCCCAAATTAGAGTCGGATGATAATGATTTGGTTTTATATACAGTATCTGTAAATCAGTTTTATGGTATTTTACGGTATTTATGGTTTGTACAGCGCCCTTGGTTTTGAAAGGTGCTATAAAAATAAAGATGGATTGGATTGGATTGGGATGATATGGTGTACAATTACAGTAACAGTATTCATTAGTTTCTCTTCTGCAGAACTATTGAACAGAGGAGCACAGTATACACTTTGTATTTTCTTCCTTTTGTAGATTTTTACAATTTCTAGCACAAAACTACCTATACTGCTGTAACCCCTACCCCCATCATTTTGCAACGACAGGCGGTATGCTGTTTGAATCTGACAGCAATACCAGGTGGAGCTGGGTTCGGGGAGGAATAGGTCACTCAACACAAAGGCTAGGTTTGGCTACTCTGCACAGGGGCACCCAAGTAACTCCAAGCACAGGAAGCAATAACTGTAATGTCCAATACCAGAAATGGGATTGTAAAGTGTGGCTTTATTCACATCCAAGCCGAACAAACAAAGCACAGATGGACCCTCATGGGGCTACACTCCTGGTAATGCAGATTAAAAGAATCAAGAACACTCCTTCTACACTTTAGCCTTCAGGCTGTAAACCCACTGGGCACACAGCCCAGACTTTCACGCTGTTTTGGGTACATAGCCTGAACTTGTACACTGTTCTGGGTCTTCCCTGGCTCAGCTCCCTTGCCGGCCACTCGGATACCTTCCATATGTCATGGAAACATTTACTGGTGGCTCTCTAAACCACCTAAGAGCACCTCAGCTCTATCAGGGAAACTTCCTTTTAATCCCACATCTGGGTACTTTCCTCAGGCACTGGCCAAGTACCTGAGAGAAAGTAAAGTTGCCACAGAGCAAATCCGTAGAGGTGAATTTGGTTACTACTGATGGGGGGGTCTCCCACCTCTCGCTTCCACAGTTCATACCTGGCCATTTCTCTGGACAGTAAACACCTCATACTGTAAAGCTTGGCAATGTAGATTAAGGCTAAATGTATGTCACATTTCCTCTACTTGTGTTGCTTTCCCTTTGTGCTGGACTTGAACATACTTTTAATTGGCATAGCCCATTGCTCTAGGCCCCCCACTGATTAAGCAGTCCAATCCCCACTTTACTTCACTCATTGGTGCTGGACTTGAACCTACTTGAGTTAATCGGCAATGTCTATTACACTAGCCCTCCTACAGATTAAGTAGTCCAATCCCCATGTTCCAACAGTTCAGGTGAAAAACATTGGCCCTCTGTCAGAGCGAACTCGCCCTTTGGTTGCAGGTGCCCCACAGGTGATTCCTCCACAGGAATTTCTCTCTCAGAGCTTCTGGTGCTGCAGCACAACTTGAAATAGGCAGCTTCTTCCCTTAGTTGGAACCAGGAGGGTTGCCCCTGGAAGACAGGCAAACCTTCCCCCCCATCCCCTCAGAGTTGGGGCACATGGACCAGTAACAGCAGTCTCCACCACTTCAACAATCAGTATCTGCATTCCTCTTGTGGTGGAAACACACACCTTAACAGTAGCTCTAAAACAGAGCTTAAAGCTCTGAGAGCCTGCATACAGACTGCTGTACTACTGTCGTTCACCAAGACTGCACACAGACTGCATTCAAAATCCCTAACATTCTATCCCAACTTCCAACTGCAGCATTCCAGTGTGGCTCATGCAGCTGCGAGAGTTCTATGGTGGTGTCATCCCTCAGTCTCAGTTGAGACGGAGAACAGAGTGAGACAGTGTGAAATCCATTTAACTGGAGTTTCACAAGTTGCCTTCCCTGCCTACCACTAGGTCTTACTGGGATTCTAGTAACCCAGAGTAACAGGAGGGTTTACACTTCATTTGAAGAAGTCAAATATGACAGTGGCTGACTTCAAATATCATGCTTATCTTCATTTAAGGGACATGGTCTATTACAATCTCATGTGTGGCTTTGCCAGTCATGAGATATCTATATCAGCTTATGTCATACTCCATATAGATAGATATATACATGAGATACATAATGGCCAGACTCAGAATATGCCATTTATCATCATGAGTGAAGGGGGAGGACATAACTCACGAGTGACAGAGCCACGAGTGAGTTATGAAAGTTCTGCCCCTTCACAAATGATGATAAATGTCATATTTTGAGTGAGGCCATTGTGTGTCTAATTTATACAATGTATTATAAATTGTAGAGCTTTCAGGTTAGTGCTTTTAATGAAGAATAAACTTGATCTGTTTGATGTCACTGCTCTGTTATGAGTGCAGTAGAAGTCATTGTGATGTCATCAGACATTGTTCAAATTGCTCTTCCATTGGTTAAGAGCTCCTTTGTGTCCAACTTCAAATGATGATAAAAGGTGATGACCCACCTAGTGTGCATTTTAGGTCTTTAGGCCATAGAAATAAATGATTTATCAGTAAGGTTTCATTGTCACCTACATTGTATAAATAAATATGCCATGCATGAAGAAAGGCAATATTGTGTGACATTGTTTGCTCAGGGATTGAGGTGGGCATTAGGGTTGAGAACCCTAAGGAAGACCCCTCCACTGATTCACCAAGACTCTGGAGATTCAAAGCCCTAATGTTTTTTATCTTGTGCTACTTGAGGGTGGGGAGTTAGGGTTGGAAACCCTAATGCCACATTTCCATACTTTTGTGGCATTAAGTTTCCCTAACTGGAGCATTAAGGAAGTTTTTTGCAAAGAATTTCCTTTCTTTTTGAGATAGTGGAATCGTATCCTTATTCACACAGGTCCCTTTGGGACCTATGTAAACAGGTACTAATGTGCAGTGCCCTTTGGGCCCTGTGACATGGGAAGACTGTGTCTGCCTACATAACTGAAGGGCCTTTCACAACCCCCCCCAGCCAGGGAATGCAACTTAAAATTACCATAAGTTATAAGCAAGCACAGAAAAATGTCAACATACACTCATAACTTTGTCATTGTTACATATTTTGATCCCAAATTTTCAATAAAGCCTTCTTATGGCCCCACCTCATGAACAAGGGTGAAGAAAATGTTCAAATCCTGCCAAAAGCTGATTTTGCCAAGCAACTGCAAAATCACCTTTCAGCCCTGATCTACATAATTGCACCACCATTGGTCATGAGGTGGGGTGCCAAAAAGTCCATGTTGAAAATTTGGCTTCAAAATATGCAAAAATGACAAAGTTATGAGTCAAAGTTCAAAACCCCATTGAAATACATTGAACTGCACTTATTTTAGTTTTACATAAAAATACATGTTGCAAATAACACGTCCCAAATAACAGATTGTAAAAACAGGCTGCAAATAACAGGTCACAAATTACTGCATGACAGGTAAAAATTTGGAGTTGCGAACGGTAAAAGTGCGAGAAATGGCCAATGGCAATCCCAAAGCAGAAAGATTGGTTTAGGGTGGTATTTTGTTTTTAATTTTGTACCAGAATTGAGCTAAACTACAGCTGTTTAGCAAAATACAGGTATTGGGGTTTGATGTTAGCTCAGTATTTCCTGCTTAAACTATTTTGTAAATTATAAGGAAAAAAAACAAGATGGTGGCCATCATAATTGGTATTTCTCTCCACAAGACAAGTAAATCATGAAATAAGCACCTACAAGAGTTTTTTTTTTTTTTTACCAGTCGAACTTGAACATTAACTCAAAAATCATTACAGCTCTAAAACAGTATCATATTTGTTCACCAAACCTTCAAGAGGAACACTCTTGGCACAGGCCCCTTCAGACCTGAAAATTTCATGAAAAAATCCACACTGTCTAGGCTGTAGGTGACAGCAAAAAATACACAATGGTGCTCTGTATCTCGAAAACCATAAAATCATCACAGCACTTGTTACATCATGTGAATCTGACAGCCTGACCGTGCATGCCAAATTTAGGGATATTTTGTCAAAACAACACCAAAGTTATTAAGGTGCAAAACTGGGGTTTAACATTGAACAGCCAACTCAACCCTAACTATAGGGTCACTGCCATGCCCTTATAATATACAACTAGTGTTGTATAAATAGGGGATATTCCATAGGAAATCCAGTGATAAGCTCTTTATTCACTCTGGAAGGTTGCCAATAATGCTGCCTAGCAACAAGTGACTCGGCCATGAGTGCTACTCTGGCATTACTGGCACCATTTCTGTGTGAATAGAAAGCTTAGCCCTGAATGTCCTGTGCATGATTGTCCTGTTTATACCATGGGCTCTAGATGTCTCCATGGTGAGACTAACTAGAGCTTCAGGGAGAATAATATGTTATTCACCTCTGGAGATGAATAACAGGGCTGGATAACCACTTTTATTCAGCACTGTTATTCATCCTTTAATAAGCACAATGCATGTCTGCACTGGTTTTACCATGCCGCGACGACATCCCCGATGGAGACATCCCCGATAATGACAGCCGCATTGCTGAGTATTGGCAGAGCAGTGTCAGGGGTGCCTCTGTGCTTCCATAGGGGGACTGCACCCCACAAACTCCCTATGTGGGGGCACCCCCTGGTCTCTAGGGATACAACTCTGAGTCAGAGTTGTCCCGGGAAGGAGCAAAACACCCTGCGAGGCAGTCCCAGATCCAGCAGAGACCATCACAGCGACGTGCGCTTTTTGCCCTATTCCTGTCGTTGTGATGGTCTTCACGATCGGGGTTTCACTCTAGCGTCGGCACACTGTCTAGACCAATCATGAAGATTTAAAAGCCCCAGATGTCTAAGGAGAGAAACTTAACAAAATATATGTTTTTAGACATATTTCAATTTGTATTTCAAATATTTTCTATATATAGCGTTACTTTTTTCTTTGTAACTGCCTTTTAATATGAAAACAGGATCACTGTTAATTAGAATTCTTCTGTTCTGCTGGCCCCTTAGCACAGCAACAGATTTACTGCTCACTATAATGGCGACTCAGGTTCATTAACTACCCTGGATCGCTGGGGGCCAGTCCAGGGTGAGGAGAATTGAGTGCTCCATAGGATACGCTACTTTGAGGGGAGGTAGAGCTTTGCCTGTTCCTGCTGCTGTACTGCCACCTGAGTGACCACTTGTGACACTGCAGTTGGGGGCCCCATGTGGGGTGAATGATGCTACCCAGTGTCAGGACACCCCTAAGGAAGGAAATGAGGTCCAAAACGCCAGGATATTTGGACACCAAGAGCTTGTCACTCAGCACCAAAGTCAGTAAAACTTTGCACTTTCCTGTAGCACTTTGTCTTTTGCATTTTAAAATATCCAGCATCGGTTTGCACAGCTTGTTTGTAAAACCAAGGGTGCTTTGTTCTGTTCTGGTGGCATAGCTGCTGTTTTTGAAAATATCTGGAACTGCTGCACTGAAGCTAAATATATGTGGAATTTAAGGCCAGCCCACTGATACCACAGTAGCAGTATTGCTTGTGACTTGGGTTTGGGAACAAGCCTGTATCATCAGATGGTCAGCCGTGGGGGATGTTGGATGAGCATCCTGTGGACAGCTCTCCTCTTATGGGGTGGGAGGACCATTAGTTCCCAGCACATGAATGACACCCAGCTGAGACTAGGTGTACACCAGCTGGGACTGTGCATAGTAGGGGCAAAGACATGGCAGACATCTGTGGGACATGCGTGGGAGTACGCATGTCTGTGTGTTGATGTCATTGCATGTCAGCGCCTCCACAGGAAACCACAAGTGAAAAACCCTAAGGGACAGCAGCAGCAGCAGGAAGAGTGCTCCCTTGGCACCCTCCTGAATGACACCCCAGGTGTAAGCCTCAGCTGGGGCCTGTGATTGATCTTAGTCTCTCCCCCCTGGTGGAGCCCCACTGCAGGGAGCTAGCTGTGGGCAACCCAGTCTGGGATGCTTGCGGAGGATGCTGGGTGGGCAAGAGTTGATAAAAGATACACAGAATTTATTTATTTTTGAATAAAGTAATGCTGGAAAAAGCATCACTTAAGAAACCTTGCTACAAAACTGTTTATTTCTAGCATTGACCTGCACATGGGATGCAAAACACTGACATGAAAAACTGACGTGTTGGGGTCAGGCTTGTAGTATGCGGGGAAAAACTTTATTGCGGACATAGTGGAGTCTTTTAAGGGCACTAGCTACCCTTGTTCCCTTGCACTACCTCTTTATAGGAATGGAATGCAGCTCGCAGTATTAATACTACAAAAGAGAACCAATGTCAGGAAAGCGGCATGTGTGTTGAAGCCATGACATCCTTAAGTGATGGCATCCTTTGGAGGGAGGGGCAGGAGAAACACAGAAACAGCAGGATAATCCAGTCTCCTTTCACAGGCCCTACACTGCTGACTGCGGTACCCTTCCTAGACAGCACTGTATTAGGGGATCTTCAAGGAAGACTGCTCACTCCTTGGTGACCACCCACCATGGGGGCACTAGAGAAATGAAATGGGTCTTAGAAAACAAGGGTGGTGGGGCTGAGGGGAATGTTGCAGGTTGGAGAGAGGATGCAAAAATAGAAAGTAAAAAGACTTCATCTGCTCCGACTGCTTGTCTACGCCTGACCTCAAAGTCAGTCCCTCTGCTTATATATGGTTTTTTCCATCATGACATCCTGTGATGACATAAACAGAGGACTGTGGAAGCAGCCAGAACAGATGAAGTCTAATGGACAATGATTCTGTTTCGTGTTAATGTGCATCACAATGAAGAAAAGGGAGAACACTACAGTAAATACGTAGGTTATATGAAATATAATTTGTAATGAGTGTAAAGATTACTTTTTTTTTAATGTTCCTTTGAGAAGGCGGCATCCCTTTAATACCTAGTTAATTGATACTTAGAGGAAAGCTATTAATTCAAAAGTATGCTTGGCTAAACAATATGTTCATTAGAAGTAAATGTTGAGGCTGTCAGCAAGAATTCCATTCCAGTAAAGACGCCTACAAACTACTGTATGTCATACATTTCCATTAATTATCCCCAAGCGGAATTTCATTGCAAATCAGATTTCATATCTCGGCATAAGTAACTTTATGTGGTTCCTTGTTCACTGAAGTAAATCTATACACATTCTAAGGGTCCCATCCACAAAGTTGGCCTGGATATGTGCCTTCTGGGTTGGGGGTCTGGTGCAGACCTGGTAAGCGTGGATCCTTTGCTCTGCATAGAGCATGGGGATTGTGGGATTGCAGGATGTGGCAGTCATCCAAGGACTGTTATATCACAAAGTGGCATTTTCATGCCAGCTTGATGGGCAACCGGTAGCAGGACTTAACAAGACCCATTATGTCTGAATGGGACCTTGGGGATCTTATGCACTGGGCCAGCTGGTGTTTTGGCTACACCCTGAGCTGTGTAATGCTGCCAGCTACTGCGCAGCCCTGAACACACAGAATTCCATCTGAGGATCGCATAGATACACATCCCCACCCTGTCCCAGCCACATGTGTAAACCATGCAAAAGACTTGTGATCAGGTGGGGAGAGTGGGCACAGCTAAATGTATGAGTGTCACTGTTACAAATTGTTCTGCATATCGTCATCATTATGTGTTCTCTAGTTAGTGTTCACTGTGTAATAATACTGATATTTAGAGATAGTCCCTTTAGGGGAAACCTGATACCATCTCTTCCTGTTTCCTGTGTTCAAGCCACAGGAATTCTGTCTGAGTGCAGAAGCTGAGCAGAGTTGATGTTAAGAATAAAGCTTGATAAGAAGCAACTGAGGTGTGTTGGTGTTTACTACAGTCACAAATTCCCTCCGGGTACACATATTGGGCCCTATGCATGATGCCAACACGCCACGTAAACTGGGCGCATTGGCATCAATATGCCCGAATGCCACGGAACAGGGTCCCGTGGACCCCACGTGGCATTCACGAATGGGGAGAAAGGCAGGTACATGGTCACTCCTCTGGCTGTGCAGACTGCAGTGCGTTGGGGGTGTTCCGGGGCATCCCAGCACTATGCAGTATGCACCAAACCGCGTAGTGCTGACCACATGGGTGTGAAGATGGGTACTGGTTATGGCAGCCAGGACCCTGATGTAACCCACTGCATGCACCCATGGATGCCACCCACCAGATGTGACGGGACTGGGATATGGCTCTCCGTGCTGCCCCAGCCCACTAAGCAGCTGAGGAGGGCTGGGGCAGCTCCTGGCAGCAGTAAGACAGCCAGCAGACAAGGAGGTGTGGTGAGGGCAATGCACTGGCCATCCATTCCCACGGCACCACCAGGCAGGTATGTTGCCATAGTTGGGGGGGCTGCCAGATGATAAGGATGCAGCAGGATACCGGGTGGGGGGAGTCTTGCTTGTGGTGCGGGGCACCTGTGAGTGTGGAGGGGGGAGACACCAACAGCTGGCTGACCACTGGGGCATGGGCACATGGGTCCGGGTGCCTGTAATGGGCATTCACTACCCCGGACCTGCGCCATGCCGTGTGAGGGCTCCACTTTGGGACCCAGCATGAACATCCCATTGGATGCCCACTCGGGACCGAGACTCCACCCCATGCTGCCCTGCGGAGTCCTGCGCACTGGGGGGCCGGGGCCACAGACAGGTGGTGGCGGTAGTGAATACCAGCGGTGCACACCTGTCCACAGAATGCGGATGCTGCTTGGCAGATGCGTTGTCGCTTTTGCACGTAGCCTACTCCTTAATGGTGCATAGGGGCCATTGTGATTACTCACAGTCCCTAAATTCAATGCACACATCTATTCCCACTCAACTTCTCGGGCATATATTCTTTCTGGGGCACCAGGGCTCACTGTGATCTCTACAGTCACAACCAAACAGGCCATGTCAGTGATGCTCCGGACAGAACTAGACCCTTTTTTCTTTTCTTAAACACAGCTGCTGCAGACTCAAGGCTTCTCAGTATCCTGGAGGCTCCTCAGATCTCAGCAGACACGTGTTCTTCATGTTTACAAGTCTGTAATCCCCACCCATCATCCTATAACAGAGAATCAGATGCTATCACTGCTACTGACTGACCATTCTTTTGATGCCATGCCAGTTCTTGAGTCCAGACAGTCGCGTTCTCTTACAGGCAGTCACACATTAGGCAGGATGCAAAAACATCCTGGGCTCCAATTTCTTTGTTGACTTTCTCTGTGGCATCCACCTTGGTCCAAACATGTTTGACACCCACTCACCAGCTAGCTGATCCTGCAAGATCAAGTCCCTTTTAATGTGTTATTGTGTACGCCAACCCCTGGCAGTTAGGTTACATATGGGGGGGGCCTCCCACCAGTGGCAGATCTGGGGGGGGAACGAAAGGGACAGTAGCACCCCCCCACACTGTAACCTACTTACTTACTGCTGTGTTTCACTTTGTTGAAGAAGTATGATTTATTGATTGTAAAAAGTAAAAAAAATTCTAAACTATATAATACACATGGGATATACAATGGAGAGCTTTCAGATAAAGGATTTATCTTCACAAGTGCTGTTTGACGTCGGGTAACCTCACAAGTGACATATGCCATGAGTGAGGTCCCGAGATCAAACAGCACAAGTGTAGATAAATCATTTTATCTGACAGCTCAAAACTGTATATTTCATTTATGTAACAGGGATGCTTTCTGTCAGTGCAGGGACATTTGCTTTTGATTGTTTATCTATTTTTGCATATGTTTGTCAAAAAAGTGAACAAAAAATGGCATTTTCTGCTCTTTTTTGCTAATTATAAAACAATCTATAAGGTATCTATAAATGAAACACCACTCATTTTGTAGATCATTTTGTGCTGAACAACTTTCATGCTCGCAGTACCATGCTATCTTTTTTTGTTTAAAAGTTATTTGCATTTGAATATGGGTAGTACTGCTACCGAGGCCGAACATTCTAAATGAGTTCTGGAGTGATTCTGACATAGCTACTATATGGATACATTTTATAATGTATAGTGGAATGCTGTTATGCATGAAATTCCATGCCTGGAATATGCTTGTTATGCTGCAGTAGTGATGTCATTATGTTGTTCTGCTGCAGTAGTGATGTCACTACTGCAGCAGAACCACTTGGAATCCAGGCACACTGTTGCTTTCCTCTATTTAATCTGTGGTGACAGTATTCTAGAACCTCTAGAGACTTTTCAAGCCAGTTTCATTATGAAAAAGAGAGGAGAAAAAAAACACAAAGCGCACATTTCACATGGTACTACTATACACTATAAAAAATACAGGATGAGCAATTGTATGCACAACCTGTGTGTTCTGTCACCTCGAGGTTCTGATTCCCATGACCCTCTGTGGAAGAACAAACTGGTTGTGCATAGTTGCCCATCCAGTATTCTCTATATTTATTCAACGGCTGTGAAGATAAATGGATTTATTCAACAGCTTCTGAGTCCACGACTATTGCTTAAATTTGTATTATCTATTTAAAATGTAGTAAAACAAGATAATAGCAAATTATATAAAGGATGAAAGAAATATGCCTATCAAGTCCCACCACCACACCCCCCATTGTAAAATTCTGGATCCGACACTGCCTCCCACCCTGTAGAGGGAGCTGGCCAGGGTTCCTCAATGCCAAGGAAGACCTTTTCAGGTAGTTATCTGTTGTGTCACTTCTGAGGGGTGTCTGGTGGGGCCAAGGAGATCCTATAGCACAAAGTTAATAAAGACAATGTCCACAACCATTTATGCAATTCTCAAGCAGGGCATTTAGTCCAGGTTACATTCCATTCTTCATCACATTCCAGTAGTTCTCCACAGCCACTGCAGTCACTCTTTGGGTGGTTCCTCCTCCTCTATCCCACCTCTGCGAGGCAGGAAGAGGCACTTTGCAGATGATTAACACAATTAACAGATGATTAACACAATTGGGCCCTAATCTCATGCAGCAGCCATGCTGCATATGTCAACCAGACACAAACCAAATATAATCTCAAACTTGGCCGTGCCAGGCATGTCTTGCAATCATATGCAGTTCACTTTAGTTCTTTCAACACCTAACTATATATCTTGGGTTACAATCCCAGGTTAAATTCTGAAAGTCTGAGTAATAGTAGAGCTGTTTACAATGCAGAATTCCATGCGCTGAATGGCAGTTCCACTTGCAAAATGCTATCTGGAAATGTTTTTGAATTCCATAGAATTCTGAAACTCCTTTATATGTAAACTGCGGAATAACTTTCTGTAAATTATATAAACTGTGGAATAATATCCTATGGATTGTAGAAAAGGAATATGCAGTTTATTTGTGGCTTACTAATTCTCAAAAACATTCAGCTTTCAAAATTTCAGAATTTACGGTATCAATGGCATGCTACAGAATTAAGCAGAATTTTCCAAAATTCTATGAAATTCCTTTCTGTTAAAATCTGGAAATTCCACACAGCTCTAAGTAGTAACAGGCTCTGCTGAGAAGCACGGTGACAGTCTGGAATGACACTGTACATAGACAGGGGTGCATGCGTGACCACTGAGAGAGATGGCTGCCTGAATAAGAAGCTCTCACTAGCCAAAAAACAAGCTGTGTGAATCCATCATTGTTGTAACATGCCGGTGCTGAAAAGTAGCATAAAAAGATAGAAGAGAACCTAAGTCACCTGAATATCTGTGTAGTTTCATTTGGAAATGCAGAACTAGTTATCTTAGGTTTATTACCTTCTTTCCTAATATGTAAGTTACAACTTAAAAATTTATCGAAATACACTCTACGACCTTCATCTAGAAGTAAATATCAAATTCCAAAAATAAGATCTAACCAAGGGGAAAAAAACTATAGCTGTACTGGTACCAAAAACTTGGAATGTGATCAAAAATAAGATTGATTTGTGTAAATTACCATCTTTAGCACACCTTTGAGCATTATTATTAAGTTCCTTCAGTAGGCAGTGTAACTGTTTTGGTTAAAAAATCTTTTGTGCCACCACAAACTGACACAATTTAACTGCATGAGAACAATGTTTTAATCCTAAAACTGTAACTTTATTTGTGTGTTTTGTTACTTTTGTACTGTTTTTATATGTTTGGACACATTTGTAAAAGAGAATGTGTATTCTCAATTTTACTATCCAATAAACAAATGTGAAATGTGAAATATTAAATATCATCGATGGTAGCAATTATGCTCTTTTCCTGTCACCTTCAGTCAGAATGGTGACAGCGATGGAACTGCAAGCTGCTGTGGGCTTAGCAGACTTATCCGATATTAAACTCATGCTGCACACACTCATTGCAGACTTATTGCGGTTCTGGTCAGTAACATCGCAGAACAAAATAAAGTGGACAAAAATAAAGTGGCAAAAACAGTGTCACCATCAATATTGGCAGCAAAAAATGTAGCGTGCCAGAACAATGCAGGCCACATGACACGCAGGTAGCAAACAACATTCACTGCATGGAGACACTGCACTAGAACCCCAGGGGCCAGGACCACAAGCCAGCATGCCATCTTCCCTGTCCTGTGTGTTGCGTGTGTTGCTGGGGACATGCTGGCTTGTGCTCCTGGTCCCTTGCATTATACATGGCCATCCACATGGTGGCCATGGTCCACCTGTCCTCCAGTGGTTCCCCGTTGCACGTTCTCCATCACTTAGCATTCTGGGTGGGGGTACCCCATCATGTGGGTGCCTGTGCCATTAGATTACCATTGTAGGTGTCCAGTGGCCTGCTTCCCCCAGTGGTGGTTGCACCCTGCCCTGTTCCATCTCCCGGCATCCTTGTGCTGTTCCTGTGCATGGGTGCCTGCTGCTGTGTGTTCCAGTGCAGTGTCTCCATGCAGTGGACATTGTTTGCTACCTGAGTGCCATGTGGCCTGTATTGTTCTGGCATGCTACATTTTGTGCTGCCAATATTGATGGTGACACTTTTTTTGCCGCTTTATTTTTGTCCACTTTATTTTGTTCCTTGATGTTACTGACCTGAACCCTTATTACAGTCACGGCAACAAGTCAGGATGTCAGATGACCTAAACATTTTTAAACAATGTGATAAAGCAGTAGGAAAGGCAAATCGTATGTTGGGCTATAAAGGGAAGGGTATAACCAGTAGGAGAAGGGAGGTGATAATGCCCCTATACAGATCACTGGTGAGACCCCGCTTTGAGTATGGTGTACAGATCTGGAGGCCTCATCTCTGTAGGGATACAGACAGGATAGAGAGGGTACAAAGGAGGGTGACCAAAATGGTGCCGAGCCTGCATCAGAAGCCCTACGAGGAAAGAGTAAGGGATCTAGATCTGTACTCCATGGAGATCAGGAGAGAGAGAGGGGGCACATGATCAAGACATTTAAATACCTAAAGGGGATAAACAAGATACAGGAAAGGAGCATCTTTCAAAGCAAAGCTGTCCAAGGACTAGAGGGCACAATATGAAGCTGGAGGAGGGTAGGATCAGAGGGAACAGGAGAAAGTACTTCTTTATGGAAAGGGCAGTGGACCCCTGGAACAGCCTCCCAATCAAAGTGGTGGGGGCTAAAATAGTTGCTGGATTTAAGAAAGCATGGGTTAGACACATGGGTATCACCAAAACTGGTAGGGAAAGAAACATGGAGCCCAAACAGGGACTGGAGACACCACTGGGAGGGGTAGGGGGCAGGAGGGCAAAGGCCGGTGACCATGTAGGGTCTGTAGTCTTATATTAGGAAGGGAAAAGGGGAAGCCTAGATGGCTCAGGTGGTCCTTTTCTGCCATCAGCTACTATGTTACTATGTTTTATATCCCAAATAAGGTGCTCTATTAAATAAAAAAGTGGGAACCACATAGAAGCAGTAGAAATCAGGACTGCTACCTTGGAACTGTTTTCTATGCATGTAGAATCCAGAACAGCAGACCAAGATGGCAGAGTACAATATCTGGAAAACCAGATGCAGATCTTATGGGACAAGGGTCAACGACCTAGAAAATTGTGGGTGTTGGAACAGTTTTCATATTGTTGGGGTACCCAAAGGCTCTAAGGACAAAGATATATGCACCTTCTTGCAGTCACTCATTTTGAAGATAATGGATTTTTTCTGGGACTAGTCCCTTGAAATTGATAGGGCACATAGGTCACATGCCTCCCAACCAGGCCGAGGAGTACCACCTCATCCTATCCTTGCATATTTTCTTCATTACAGCATAAAAGAACAGTCCTTTAAAATAGCTAGAGAGAAGGGCATGCTAATGTGGAATGGCCATGAAATCAATATTTTCCAGGATTTTTCCAGGATCTGACAGAGAAGTGGAAGGCATATGCACCCATTAAGAAGGAGCTGGCACAGAGAAAAATACTGTACAATATAAGATACCCCGCCACTTTAAATGAGCTGTGGGAGGATACATGGTATCACTTTAAAATGCCCCACGCAGTTCACTCCTTTTAAAAAAATAAGTGCTACAGAACCAGCATGCCCCAAGGACAAACGTGAGGTCATTGGGAGACCTTATCAAAAGGTCCCCTCAGCAAGCAACCTCCCCAGCCAGTTGCCAAAGGCAGTTCAAGGCCAGAGCCCTGGAAAATGCACAAACGGAAGAGGCAGAGACTAAGAAACAGACCAAAAAACACAGGATCTCCACCCCTCCATCTCCAAGAAACTGCAACAGGAGTCAGAATTCACTCCCTGCTATACTACAGAAAGCCACTATAGTGTTCCCCAAACCTGGCAAAGATAGAATGGAATGCCCCAATTATAGGCCAGCATCACTTCTAAATATGGCTGCAAACATCCTGGCCAAGGTCATGGCCAGTCGTATAGAGCAAGCACTTCCATACCTAGTCCACAACACTCAAACAGGATTCATAAAAGTGAAACAAGGGGCAGACAATGTAAGAACCACTACTGATCTAGTACAAATTTTTGGGAAAGGGTCAGACACTGCAGCATTAGTGTTGATTGATGCAGAAAAAGCCTTTGACTCACTGGTGTGGGTCTATGTATGTACACCCTGGAAAAAGTGGGCATTGGGCCTACATTAATCTTGTGTGTCAGAACAATGTATTCAACACCAACAGCAAGTGTACTAACAAATGGACTGCTTTCAGACTCATTCCCACTCCATCAAGGTACTCGTCAAGGTTGTCCTCTCAACCCCCTGATTTTCCTTTTTGCCATGGAACACATGAATGCTGCCCTCAGGCAGAACCCAAGGATCAATGGACTCAGAGTGGGGGCCCAATCATAAAGTACATCATTATATACTAATGATCTCCTTCTTATGTTGCCTAGAAAAATGGAAGGTGTTGGGCACATTTAGGGGCATCTCATGCCTCAAGGTTAATTGGGGAAAGACAGAAACACTCCCAATCATTCCAGTATTGGCCACCCTAGGACAGCAGAATGTCACCAGGGCCCCAGAAGGCATTAAATAATTATAATAATAATGATAATAGTATTTATTTTTATAGTGCAATTCAATGCTTATCAAAGTGTAACCCCCTTGTTCCCAGGGGTTACTAGAATCCCACTTAGAATCAGTGGCAGGCAGGGAGAGGCAGCTTGCGAGATGCCAGTTAAATGGGTTTCACACTGTCACACTCTGTTTTCAGTTTTTGCTGAGCTGGAGTAATGATGTCACCTTAGAATTCTCGCAGCAGCATAAGCCACAATGGAATGCTAGCAGCAGGGGTTAGCAGTAGAACATTGGTAGATTCAAGGCAGTCTGTGTAGAGACTCAGGAGAGTGAGGAGTGCTGCAGAGTGCAGCTCCTCAGATTCTAGCTCTGATATGGAGCTACCTTAGAAAAAGGGGTTGTGTGTTCTCGCCCTGGAGAGGAACACAGAAGAACAGTAGAGGGAAGTGGTAGAGACCGTTCCTAGAAGTTGTTCCAGTGCCCCATCCCTGGAAGGATGGGGGGGATTCCAGGATTCAGGGGAAATCCCCTGGTCCAGCCTGAAAAGGGAGAAGCTGCCTGAGAGTGGTCTTGTTTTGTGAGTGCCTGAGACATTTGTGGGAAGAAGCCCTGGGGCACCTGCATACCATGGTGAGCTTTGCTCTGCAACAGAGACTATGTTCACTGAGACAGTGTGTTAAGTAAAAGTATCTGCCTACTGTGGGGTCAAAGGGCAGAACTTTTAGACTGTGTATGACTTAGAAGCATCTGCAACAGTGGGGTCTAGGGTAAAGACATAGCCACTTACAGAACTTTTAAAGTTAGGACACCTCCAGTGAAAAAGTAGAATGTTAAATGTGAAAAACATTTTGAGACAGCATCTACAAACAGAGTTCAGAGAAAGGTGTTGTAACCAAATGAATGGCTGAGTATAGATTTGTGAGCAAAAGGTCAGAGACCCCCATCTGGAGTAACCAGGTTTACCTCTCCGGGTTTAGTTTGGGCACCTATGTGTTCTCTCAGTGTACATGGCCAATGCCTGAGGAAAGCACCAAGACATGGGATTTTTGGATTTTCCCTGAGAGACGGAAAGTGCTCATGGGTGGTTTAGGGAGCCACCATCAACTTCCATGCAATATGGAAAAGTGTCCTAGTAATGGCCGGGGTGCCATGTCCGGATTTACGTGGGTGCCACTGACCAGAAGAACAAACCTAGCATAATGCTGAGCAAACATTTACTCCCAGGTACCCAGGTTGATGGCCATGATAAATGGTCCCCCCAGGTGTGAGCCAGGTAGTTGCCACACTTGGTTTGCCTGTATGAAGGATGGCAGGCTCAGTAGTAGAAGTAATGGGTCCACAGAGTTTTGCAAAATATTTGTAGTGACTACCCCCAACCCTCTTGGTGGTGCATATATGTGAGAGGAGCAGCCCTGCTGGTAGAACATATGGGGGCCGGTGGGGGGAGGTTACAAAATGGAGGCACCGCTGGGATTTGTTTGGATTTTGGGAGAAAACAAGAAAGATTTTCCCAGATTGTGGCTAGCGTTTTGTCTGTCTGGCAGTTGGTAACCCAAAAAATTGGAAGCTTTGCACATAAGGGATTGACCAGAGAAGTGGCATTCGTATGTGCCACTGTGTGCTGCTATTCATGTGCTGCTGTAATTGTGCCAGCATTTACCAAGGAGCTGTAAAGCTAGATTGTGTGTGCCCCTTGTCCTTCATCAAAAATAACATTTGCCAGCTTCTAATTTTCAAGTTGTAATGAGAAAAAGTATGGAGAACTGTGGGAAACAAAGAGACATTTGTGCCCTAGAAGTTTAAAAAGCTTGCTGTGTGGACTGGGCGAGTCGCTAAGGAAATTGCCATGAAAAATGGTTAAAATGGTGCGCCTGCCATGGAGTTACAGTTGAAGAGAAAAAAAGTTGCTTTGCAGTTTAAATTTTGCCTGCTCGACGATTGCCGTGGAGGAGAAGAGCACTAGAAGAGAGAGAGGCTCATTTGCATGGCATCGAGTGATTGGTGAGACTGCAATCAGTTCCACCCCCAAGCCAGCTTCAGAGGCTGCCCAGTGTTCAAGAGGGAGAGAGCAAGTGATGTGTGAGCTGGCTTGCCAGGAGGAGCATCTCAGTGACTGCAAATGTTATAAAAATTTAAATATCAGACTTTTCTGTTTAAAATCAGGCTCAACCCACATTCTGATCATCTGGGGAGAAAGCGTGGTGTTCGCAGTGACAATCGGCAGGACTGCCAGCCCATTTCAATCAAGAGGCCTCCAGGATCGGCTGTAGGCTGAAATTTCCATTGTAAATGCCAGCTGCTGATTCAGTGAGTACTATTCAGAGGAACAGCACAAACTGTGTGTGATTTTTCTAAAACCAGCTGGATCTATGTGTAAACAGTGAGATTATTTTGCAAAGAAGGACTGTGTAAAGTTAATCAAACCTAAACAAGAATTCTGAGCATTAGACTGTGAGCATGATTATGGATTCAGCAACAGTGTGATTTTCTGAACAACGTGAGAGACTGTGGGTTGTATGAGAGGTGCAACAAAACAGGCAATCCTGTGCATGAAATGCTGTGGCTTTAGTGACTTTAAGTAAGAAAAAGTGATCAAAAGCTAATTTAAAGTTCTAGAAAAATCATATATATGTGCTGGGGAGCAAAACAGTGCAGTCTGTGCAGTTTGAGTGAACTTTATCAGTATGCACTAAATCAGATGCGCAGTGACTTGAGTCAGAAACAAAATGTTGATGCGCCAGGAGTGCTGCCGCCGCCATTACAGGGTGGGGTAGTAATGTAAACACAGCAGCAGGTGAGCCATTTGTGAAACTTTTACCAAGCCAATTGAACTTTGCGATAACAATGAACTTTTGTGTTTTTCTGCAAAAATGGCTTCGGGATCATCCCGCTACCCGGATCATGCCCAGGCTGTGATAGTGGAAGAGGTTAACAAGCTGAAAGACATAGAGAGATGTTAATACGGGGGACGTTTGCCTCCTCATGTGGCAATTCCTGGACACCCAGTGAGAGTATGCATAATGCGCCTCAAGGCTGGAAGGGACATCTTCATGATTCCTCACTGTTCTGGGTACCTAGAAAAGCAAGGCCTAACTAATGCACCCAAGATTCGTTTGGCTCCCACGTGAACAAAGCTTCAAGATCCTGCAAATGACAGCACAAAACACCAGGTGGAGTCTGTTGGGGGAAGCCCAGTAGCGTGTTGGCACAAAGGAAGAGGGTGTGGATGTACAGGCAGAGCAGAGTAGTGATGATGTCTCCATCTCTGGGTCACAGATAGACAGTGTGGAGGGAGCATCAGCGGATCTGTGGAGAGGGGCCAAGCCCTAGTCTCATAGGAGAAGATGAGATGCGAAAGACTCTAGAATGGGAGGTGAAGACCTCCATGCCCAGTGAAGAGTGGACAGTCTCGGGAGTGAGGTTGACTGCTCACTCCCAGGCTCAGATCCTCAGTGAGGAAGAGGAGGAGGAGGAGGGGGAAACTATGTATCCTTATGAAGAAGGTGCTAGTCCACTGCCTCGGGCCCTTGCCTCGGAGGAGCCAGAAGAAGAGATCAGTGATTCCACAGCCTTGTCCCACAAGGAGGAGTCAGATATCCATTTTACGTAGTACTGAGCATGCATCACTGGCAGAACCAGGACTGGCTGCCCCCCAAGCCAGGCCAGTGGTCTTGAACTGATCAAGAGTAGTAAGGAGGAAAGACTGGTTCGTAGGAAGGCAAATGAGATCTATGGAATGTCCTTTCCTACCTTTCCTCAGAGAGTCCTGGAGGAGATTGAGAGAAACAGGAAAGTCTGGATAGTGGAAGAGGCAGCTAAAGACCTGCATCCAGGTGCAACTCAATATGACGGAGACAAAGCTGTCAGAGACATATTCAAGTATTGGAAAGTGGGTAGTATACTATTCATAGACACTGTACGTATTGTGGACAGAAAGGGCAATGGGACTTTCTACAGTGCAAATTATGAGCACCCAGGGGATAATTAGAATCCCACTTAGAATCAGTGGCAGGCAGGGAGAGGCAGCTTGTGAGATGCCAGTTAAATGAGTTTCACACTGTCACACTTTGTTTTCAGTTTTTGCTGAGCTGGAGTGATGATGTCACCTTAGAAGTCTCGCAGCAGCATAAGCTACAATGGAATGCTAGCTGCAGGGGTTTATTTATTATTTTATTTAGTTTTTGTTAACCGGGTAAGTGCACTAGACAAATCCTGCCTATTTTCAGGCACGACCTGGAGGAGGGGGTTACAGATGAATGGCAACTGACCTTGAACCAGATTAAGCTGTTAGCAGTAGAATGTAGGGAGATTCAAGGCAGTCTGTGTAGAGACTCAGGAGAGTGAGGAGTGCTGCAGAGTGCAGCTCCTCAGAGCCTAGCTCTGATATAGAGCTACTTTAGAAAAAGGGGTTGTGTGTTCTCGCCCCTAGAGAGGAACACAGAAGAGCAGTAGAGGGAAGTGGTTGAGACCGTTCCTAGAAGTTGTTCCAGTGCCCCATCCCCGGAGGGATGGGGGGAAATTCTAGGATTCAGGGGCAATCCCCTGATCCAGCCTGGAAAGGGAGAAGCTGCCTGAGAGTTGCCTTGTTTTGTGAGTACCTGAGACATTTGTGGAAAGAAGCCCTGAGGCACCTGCATACCGTGGTGAGTTTCGCTCTGCAACAGAGACTATGTTCACCGAGACAGTGTGTTAAGTAAACGTATCTGCCTACTGTGGGGTCAAAGGAAGACTTGCCAAGTACAGAACTTTTAGACTGTGTATGACTTAGAAGCATCTGCAACAGTGGGGGTCTAGGGTAAAGACATAGCCACATACAGAACTTTTGAAGTCAGGACACCTCCAGTGAAAGAGCAGAATGTTAAACGTGAAAAACATTTCTAGAGAGCATCTACAGAGTTCAGAGAAAGATGTTGTAACCAAATGAATGGCAGAGTATAGATTTGGGAGCAAAAGGTGGGAGACCCCCCCATCTGGGGTAACCAGGTTTACCTCTCCGGGTTCAGTTTGGGCACCTATGTTTTCTCTCAGCACATTTGGCCAATGCCTGAGGAAAGCACCCAGACGTTGGATTTTTGGATTTTTCCCTGAGAGCGGAAAGTGCTCGTGGGTGGTTTAAGGAGCCACCATCAATCTCCATGCCAAATAGAAAAGTGTCCTAGTACTGGCCAGGGTGCCATGTCAAGGAATAGAAGAGGAGTGTACCAGTTCAGGCCATGTGTGCCCAGATCCGTTCAGAACCTGAGGGTTCGTAGTGAAGAAGTGTGCTCTGTACCTCAGTAATCTGCATTACCAGTGAGAGTAGCCCTGTGGGGGTCCATCTTTGCTTTGTTATTCTCTGTGTTATGTCAATAAAAGCCACACTCTAGAACCCCAACCTGGTTTGGACATTACAGTTATTGCTTCCAGTGTCCAGATTTACGTGGGTGCTACTGACCAGAAGTACAAACCTAGCATTATGCTGAGCAAACGTTTTCTCCCAGAGACTCAGGTTGATGGCCATGCTAAATATTCTCCCCAGATGAGAGCCAGGTATTGCCACACTTGGTTTGCCTGTCTGAAGGATGGCAGACTCAGTAGTAGAAGTAATGGGTCCAAGATATTTGTAGTGACTACCCCCACCCCTCTCGGTGGCGCCTAGATGTGCGAGGAGCAGCCCTGCTGGTAGAAACATAGAGGGGCCGGTGGGGGGAGGTTACAAAAGCACAGTGCAATAAGAGGATAGAAGCAAGAATAACAAGCATTTGTCAATGCCGTTCACTTGCAGGTATGTGCATTGGTGTTTAGCATTTATGCAGGCCCCCCCCCCCATGTCCCTTCAGAATCCATATCCCAAAAGAGTACCTCTCTGCAACTCCTCTTGCATCTGATTACCATTTCACCATCATACTTCTTAAGTGTCTGTCTTAGGAAACCTAATGCCCTGGTTGTTATTTTTTATTTTTTTTTTTTATTGAAATCTAGGATTACAAATACCTTTGAGCAGGAACTGCTCGTTTACAAAGGTTTCATGTCGAAGGAATGGGGGTATACATACATACAAAGGTCAACATAATAATACATAGTTACACAATAAAAAGAAGTAAGAGACTGAGGTTTAGGAAATTCCAGTAATTCAAAATGTGCCAAATGTTAGGTAGCATGACATACCAGCCAAGGGCAATCTTAGAAATAAGCACTGCAGGTGGGAGGGAAGGGGGTATGCAGGCAGGAAGGCCATTGTCAGAGGGTACAGTGTGAGGGTAAGAGCTCTAAAGGGAGGAAGGGAGGATAAAAGTCAGGAAATGCCTGGGGGGAGGAAAGGGAGAGGGGCAAGGGGTAGGCAGGTAGGAGGGGGCAAGGTGGGGAGAGGTAGCTGTCAAGACTGAAGTGGAGGGCAGTGAGCAGTGGGCCCCTGATTAGGTGAGGCAGTCACAACGACTGGTTGTGCTCAAGGGTACGAGCCTATGTGGAAACTGCACAACCCGCGCTTGTAACACAGCCATTCAGTGGAAGTATTTCACCAAAGTTTCAACATAGGCATTTTGTCACCTCTGGTCATGAACTGTGTCACTATGATTTTCTCACTGTGCACCGAACACTGATTTCCCACAGCGACCGCTCTATTCTGCGCCGGAAGAGTGAATACACATCTTGGCCAGGATGTGAAAAATGACACCTGTACTGTTCATAAGGAGGTGTGGGGAAATGCAAATGTTTAAAATCTGGAGTGAAAAATACTACAAATTCGCAAAGGTACAAGTGCTCGAGGAAACTGCGCGACACGCGCTCAATAAACAGTCAGTTTTTGGAATTTTTGCACCACATTTTCAACATAGGCATTTTAGGACATCTCATGAGCAGTGTCACTGTGATTTTCTTACTTTGTACCAAACATGATGTCACACAGCAACCGTCCTATTCTACGCCGGAGTTGTGAAAACACATTTTGGCCAGAATGTGGAAAATTACAGGTGGACTGCTCATAAGGAGATGTGGGTCAATGCCAATGTGGAAAATCTGGAGTGAAAATGTTACAAATTCACAAACTTACGAGTGCACGTAGAAACTGAGCAATGCACGCTCGTAACACAGCCACTTTATGGACTTTTGTCACCAAATTTTCAACACAGGCATTTTAGCACCTCTGCTCAAGAACAGTGTCACTACAATTGTCTTACTTTGTAGCGAACACTGATTTCCAACAGCAGAAGCGTGACAACACATTTTGACTAGGATGTGAAACATGACGGCTGCACTGTTCATAAGGAGGTGTGGAAATATGCCTATGTTGAAAATCTGGAGTGAAGATATTACAAAATTGCGAATATACGAGTGTACATGGAAACTGCACAACGCATGCTCGTAACACAGTCATTTTTTTGAATTTTTTCACCAAATTTGCAACATAGGCTTTTTGAGAGGCCTCCTCATGAACACCAGCACTGTTGTTTTATTAATTGGTCTCAAATGGTGATTCCGCAGAGTGACCGCAAAATCACCTTTCAAGATCAAATAACGCCATGACACTGACTGAATTCATGAGAAGGGGCGTCAAGAACCCCATGTTGAAAATTTGGTGTCAAAAGTCAAGAAAAATGGCTGAGATATCCACCTAAGTTGTGAAAACTCTATTTATTCCATTATACAGTTTACCAGGATTTCCGCAGTTCGTGGTCGACTTTGAAGAGTACAGACATGTTCCTGGTCCACTGAAGATCGCTGCACCAGGCTCCAGAGGTAAGCATGGGGTGAGGGTGTGGTGGAGAGGTGGGTGCACAGAGGGTGGGCGCAGGGCAGGGACCCACAGAGGGACCATTTTCTTCTTTCACAGGTCATGTTAAAAAACACACCAAATAAAGGACGCTTTTGGCATGCTGGGGTGGGCTACCAGTGTGTCACCAAAAGAAATGGATGATTTTGGCACACTGGGGTGGACTCTCATCATGCCACCAAAAGAAACGGATGCTTTTGGCATGTTGGGGTGGGCTCCCAGCGTGCCACCTACGTGTTTTTTGGGGGTCTGGAGCTGGCTTGGATTGGGCACCCCCACCGGCCATACAGTGTGGGGGGGCATTAGCACGCTGGGGTGGGCTCCCAGCATGCCAACTGGTTGTTTGTTGGGGGGCTGCAGCCGATGGGGACTGACACCCCATCGGCCATACAGTGTTCTGGGGGGCATGGCTTGGGATTGGCACTTCTGGCAATACAAGGTCAGGGCGGGAGAACACTAACGAGGGGGAGGACATCAGCAGAGGGAGGAAGCGGGAGTTTTTTTTAATGCCGAGCTGTGCATGACAACAGTTTGGCTGATTGGCATGCAAACTGCATACATGCTACAACCACTGATTGCAGTGGCCCTTTTGTTAGAAATGAAGACCAACGCAGCCGAACTGCTGCCATACGCAGCTCGGCATGTATTGGTCCCCTAAGGTCGCGCCTGCTACACGGATCACTACATTGGTGAGGAAGGTCACATACCTCCAATAGTACTGTTGCAAGACGTTCCTTGCGCATGCGCACAAGCAAATGTAAAAATGATAAAATACAATAAAACGTACATTAATAGAATATACATTCAGCAATATTCATATATTTAGTCCCCAAAAGCACAATAAAACAGGTCAGTTTTTAAAGCTGTCTTAAAGCCCTCCATGGTCTGGCACTCTCGAATCTGACAAGGTAGAGAGTACCACATGTCAATCATGACAATTACATCTAAGGTACAAAGCCTAGTAGCTAAAAATGACCCCAAGCTCTTGGAAGCCATTAAACTGGACATGCATAGGTGGAAAAAGTTACACCTCTCCTTGACAAGAAAAGCAGAGACCTTTAAAATGATGGCCCTGGCTGCCCCTCCAGGGCAGTAGTAGCACAAGCACTCACGATGCCGCTGGCCTGGGTTCAAGAACAAGCATGGGTCATCAGAAGGTTGACTAGGGGAAGAAGGGGGATCACTGCCGCCGTGCGACTGCCACTGGGGTGACCACAGATGGTGACACAGGCAGGAATGTAGTTCTGGGTTGAGGATAAATGACTGGCTGGATGGACTTACACACTCTGAGTGAGCACACTCATTAGCCAGCATCCCTGTGGGAGAGAAAAACAAAATCAGAAAATGCAGCTGCGCTCCATCATGGCTGTGGGTGACCTGCCGACCCTGCACTTCAATGACCTAGTTTTGCTCTGGGAGCACTATATGAAGCCTTACCAAGGTAACTGGTCCAGCATGAGGACCTCCACTTGAGGGGAAGGGGAGGGATATCACAGGGCTACACTCTTGGAGGAAGGTAAATCTGGGAGATGGTGGGGATGATGGGGTCGGGGCTCCCCATAGTCCTGTGAAAGACTACAGCTGACTGAGGGAATGAAAAAAAAATGATGGCCCTGCCTAGATTTATTTATTGCCTAAATAACTTTCCCTACTGCCTGCCCAACAAAGCCTGGAAGCAGATAGACACCCTCATAGAAAACTTTATATGGGAGGCCCAACAGCTGAGATTCAGCAGGCAAATACTTAGAGCACCCCCGTACAAAAGATGGGGAAACTTACCATGACCATGGGCCTATTATATCAGCAAGGGGGCCAAGAAGGCACTAAACTGGTTAGAGAGTAACAACCCACACTCCCCCTGGTGGGTGGAAGTGGAACAGGGTATTGCCGGGGCAACACCTCTTAGTGCAGCTTGACAGGAAAGTCACCACAAGACCAAGCCATGACTTCTGCTCTGCGCTATACAAGACAGATGCGTGTAAAAAGCATCCAATCTGAACTTCTCACTAGGCTGCCTGGAGCCGCTTTGGAATAATCCAGATCTTTGCACAGGAAGTAACCGTATCAAGTGGTACTCTTGGCGCAAAGGGGTATTTCAAGGGTAACCCACATCCTGGAACAGGGCACAGGCCTCCTCATATCCTTCTCCCAGCTTCAAGAGCAGTTTAGCCCACCAAGAGGTGACCAATGGAAGTATCTCCAATTCAAGCATGCTCTACAACAATGCCTCACACCGGGGCAATCGCTTCTTCATCCGAATGACATGATGGACAAGGTGGCATGCTGGCTGAGACGCGTGAACTACAGGGCAGGACTCATCTATAAAAATGTTCAGCCACATCACATCCCTGAGTTGGTCTCTCACAAGACAAAGTGGTCTGCAGAGATAAACCACCTACTGGACCCTCTGTGCTGGGAAAAGTACTGGAGGAAAGTCCATAAAGCGACCCCTGACCCCAAATACCAGCTCATAGTAAAACAGATCCTGGACCAGTGGCACAGAACACCAGGCAAGTTAGTACACATGGGAACTGGGGTCAAAAATGAATGCTGGCACTGCAAGAATCACTGGCCACAATATTCCAGATTTTCTGGTCCTGTACTAGCATACAGCATTGATGGGACATCATTATTAAAAAGATGGAACAGCCAGCCCGCGGGTGTAGCGGTAGCACTACCGCTCATGATGCTGGCAACACTGGTTGAGGAACAGGCCAGGGTTGTTAGAGAGGGCAGGCTTGGGGGATAGATTGAGTGGCCCTTGCACACTCTCCACCTCCTGGGGGTAGGAGGAGGGTAGCGTCCCCGGTGAAGTGGTCCTAGATGACCAGAGGATGTCCTGCCACCAGTGGCCCAGAAGTGGATGGGAGGCATGCCAAATGCATAGCATACTCATGCCATAGTGTTATTGCATGCCACGCCAACCACAGTCACTAAATAAAAAACATTGCCAGACAAGCTGAATGCTGCCCACCTCATGCTGCCGCCACCACACAGCCAACCTAGGGCTGGCCCTGACCTGGGGGGGCGGGGTAAGCCAGGGAGGAACACTGGGCAAGGTACACCTCGGTCTCGCTGATGACGATGGTCAGGTATGTGGTAGGGCTGGTGGGGGGACCGTTCCAACACCACAAAAGCATACTAAGATTTAAAAAAAAGCTGGAACAGATCACAGTGCTTACTCTACCTAGCAATACAATTGAGGAGATCTAGTTGTACTCCATGTACCCAGGAGACCTTGCAAATACCTCCTCACATTAGCTGCCATGGAGGTCAGATGTCAAATCCCCATGCACTGGTAGTAGGCCGAGTATCCCACAGTTGCTCACTGGAAACTAGGGATGGCTTGAACAGCCTCCTACCTACAAGTGTTACATCAGCATAGATGCACCCCAGATAAATTCACAAAAGCTTGTGTAAGCCCCACCCCCCTGCCTTTTAGCAAACGACAGGTGGTATGCTGTGACAGCAGCACCAGGTGGGGACTGGATTCGGGGAGGACTAGGTTACTCGGCACAAGGGCTAGGTTTAGCTACTCTGCACAGGGGCACCCAAGTAAATCCAAACACAGGAAGCAATAACTGTAATGTCCAATACCAGGAATGGGATTCTAAAGTGTGGCTTTATTCACATCCAAGCAGAACAAAACAAAGCATAGACAGACCCCCATGGGGCTACACTTCTGGTAATGCAGATTAAAAATGAGAACACTTCCTCAACACTTCAGCCCTCAGGCTCTGAATCCACCAGGCACACAGCCTGGACTTGCATGCTGCTTTGGGTATACAGCCCGACTTTTACACTATTTGGGGATTTCCCTGACTCGGCTCCCCTGCCGGCCACTCGAACACCTTCCATTTGACATGGACACATTTTCTGGTGGCTTCCTTAACCACCTTAGAGCCTTCGACTCCATAAGGGAAAACTTCCTTTTAATCCCACGTCTGGGTACTTTTCTCAGCACTGGCCAAGTGCCTGAGGGAAAGTAAAAGGGCCACAGAACAAATCCGTAGAGGTGAATTTGGTTGCAACTGATGGGGGGGTCTCCCACCTCTCACTTCCACAATTCATACCTGGTCATTTATCTGGACATTAAACATCTCTTTCTGAAAAGCTTGGCAATTTAGATTAAAGGGTAAATGCTTGGCACATTTTCTCTACATGTCTTGGCTTTCCCCTTGTACTAGACTCGAACATACTTAAACATCTCTTTCTGAAAAGCTTGGCAGTGTAGATTAAAGGGTAAATGCTTGGCACATTTCCTCTACATGTCTCGGCTTTTCCCTTGTACTAGACTCGAACATACTTAAACATCTCTTTCTGAAAAGCTTGGCAGTGTAGGTTAAAGGGTAAATGCTTGGCATATTTCCTCTACATGTCTTAGCTTTCCCCTTGTGCTGGACTTGAACATACTTTTACTTGGCTCAGTCCATTACTTTAGGCCTCCCACTGATTAAGCAGTCCAATCCCCACTTTACTTTACTCTTTGTGCTGGACTTGAACATACTTCTACTTGGCTTAGCCTATTCCTCTAGTCCTCCCACTGATTAAGCAGTTCAATCCCCACTTTACAACAGTTCAGGTGAAACAATGGCCCTATGTCAGAGCGGACTCACCCTTTGGTTGCAGGTGCCCCACAGGCGATTCTTCACAGGAATCTCTTTCCCATAGATTCTGGTGCCGCAGCACAACTTGGAATAAGGCAGCTTCTTCCCTAGCCAGAACCAGGAGGGTTGCCCCTGGAATGATAGACAAACCTTTCCACCCCCATCACCTCAGGGATGGGGCACAGAGACCAGTAACAGCGGTCTCCATCACTTCACGAACAGCTTACTGTGTTCCTCTTTTGGTGGAAACACACACCTCCCTAACAGTAGCTCTATATCAGAGCTTTAGGCTCCAAGAGCCTGTGCACAGACTGCTGTGCTCCTCTCTTCAAGACTGCTCACACACAACTCTCTTCAAAAACTCCCAACATTCTAACCTAACTCCCAACTGCAGATTCCAATGTGGCTCATGCAGCTGCGAAAGTTCTATGGTGATGTCATCCCTCAGTCTCAGCTGAGACTGAGAACAGAGTGAGACAATGTGAAATCCATTTAACTGGAGATTCACAAGCTGCCTTTTCTGCCTGCCACTAGGTCTTACTGGGATTCTAGTAACCCTGGGTAACAGGGGGTTACACTTGGGCCCCCTGGCTTTGTAAGACGGAACTCGAGAGGTAATACCATGCTGTACAGACTGCCCTCTCTATGAGCCTTTATAGCTTATAGGCCAAAAGAATTACTTGTGCTAGAACATACAATGGGAAACAGGGTTTCCATGCAATTTATTCCATAGACAGACTCTACTAACCTTGCATGAAAAACACCTAGTCTATATCAGGAAAGAATGATTACTCACTTACTTAATAGACCAGACAGCACTTAAGGGACTAAGGCCACCCCAGAATAAAAATACAATAAAGCATGCTGCACCAGCATGTATTGAATATGCTAATTCAGAGTAGCCATGTCCAGGAACTCCAAAGATTACCTGGACATAATCAATTTGTTTTGTCCTCCCCCGGTCACAGGCAGGACCTCCTTCCACCTACTGCCAATGGGCCCAGTTCCCATCCAGCTGAGAGCCTGCCAGAAGTCTTCCCAGGACCACCAGTCCACCAGTGACACACTGCTGTACTGCCCCCCCCAGCTTACTCCCCAGCGCCAAGTATACCCTCAGCTCCATGACATTTCTTCCCCACTTTCATCTGGCCACCCACAATGGCGGGGAAGGCTGGTGATGTCCCTGGGGGATCGCAGCTCAGATCCAGTGTAGGATTTGGTGGGCTGACAGAGATTTCATCCTCTCAGCCCTGCTCCTGATTTTCCTGTTTTATCCCCCCTTCCCCCACCAGAACCATGCATCAGGATTGGCTGTGGGCGAAGCCCAACTCAGTCAACCCATGGGTGCTCTCCAATGGTCCCATTCTACTATCGCATATTCCCTGCACCACCGCCTGTGATCACCTAGGTGGCAGTAATGCTGCGGGAGGTGACACCCTCCCTCCCCGGAGAGCGCATCCTGTGGGACACTCGTTCCTCTTTAGAGTTGTATTTCCAAGTGGTTTTCTCTGGCCAGGTTATTAAGGCATAGTGTAAATTTCTATGGTTTGTTACTGTAAATTTAAAAATCACAATAACATTTCTTTATTTTAAAAAAAGCACTCTAAATACAACATTCCTGGACCCAAAGATAAAGCTCTGAGGCAGTGTATCCCTTTCTCCAGTTAATACCCATGGGTCAGTCTCCAGATCCTATATCCCCCTCTCCTCACTTCTACCCCATAGGGGCAACAAGGTGTTTACATCCTTCCACGCTTCAGTTGTTTTTTCAGTACTCTACACAATTCTAGTAAAACGGTTCTGGGATCGGGGTGGGCATCGCAAAGTTCTCACTGAGGAGTCAGGCACTGGGGTAGACTTCTTCCTTCCTTCTTCTACGTTTCCTCTTCAACCTACTTCCACACCAAATCCCCATGAGAAAAACTCAGGTTACCATTTAACCCCTGCGGACAGTGAATCCTCCCACCCACCCATGGGGTGTGACTAGAATTGGCAATGCCAGTTAATCTTTCTGAAGAGTACATGGAATATAACTAGAAACCCTAGACAAATTAGGGGTTCCATTAGGGGGTCAATCATTGCCAGGAAGATGGGCCAAAGGTCTTTGAGCTACTTTGCCCCTAATTTCTATAACTCCCTACTTGACAACCTGAAAAAAACATGTAACTCATGCCCAATTCAAGGATCACATGTTGCGCCCTTCTACATGACTCTGTTATACCTAGTGTACTGTATGTGCTACATATGTTTTAACTGTGTCTTCCACTTAATGTGTACGAGTAGTGAATGTACAACCAATATTCATTCTAGGCCTTATGAACAACTGGACTCGATATGTACCAGAAAGATGCAAGCCAAACCAAGCTCCCTGCACCTGACTGATACGCAGGGCTTAGATTCACCTCAGAATCCCTGGCTGGCACAATGTGCGGCTGCATAGCTCTGCACAAAGTGCAAGGCCAGCCAGGAGCCAGACCTGGGCTAGACTGTGGGCTTCCAGTTGGAAGCCCTTGATGGCTCCATAGAAGATCACTTGCTTCCTGGGAGCAGAGGATCATGGGATACAGCACTTCACATGACAGCTGCCGTGTCCCCCATTGCCTAATAGTTTTTCTTCGGCACATCCAGACTGTGCCCAATGCAGCCATCACCCTCTCCCAAGCCCTCTGTGGCATGGAAAACGGCGATGGTCCGAGGCTGCAGTGCATCATCAGGACATCCAGATACCTGTTGGTGGGTTTGCACATGTTATGGCAGCCCTCTGGTTGGCATGAGCAACAGCCCCCCGATACCAGCTTGGAAGGGATAAATGGCATAGTGCCTGCTGTGCTTTTCTGGCCCAACACTGACACACCTACTCCCTACCTCCTGACTCTTCCTGGCACACAACCATTCTGGTATAGGTAGAGATGGGCCCTGGTGGTCTATTCTAGTATCTGCAGGTGTCCCTTGGACACTTGGTATGACAGCATCCCAGTACTGTGCGTCACACATTGTGGCATGTAAAGCCAGAGATTCTTGATGCATAAGGCCCCCACATTTTAATCAGTTTAAAGAGCAACATTGGCCCAATGTACAAATCAGTCCCAAAGCCCCCCACTGTTAGCTAACATACAAAGGACTTAAACAGCCCTTGTTTCTTAATTTTTACCTTGGTGGGGTTTTTTTTAAGGGAAGGAATGGTAAAGCCTCATATTGAGGAACTGGCAGCCAGATCCCTTCCTCTTTCTGGTATGCTGCAGTGAAAGTTCCACCCCCATGCTGCCCCCATGCTCACATTTTGTGACATACGAGTTTGCAGAGCATGAGGGCAAGCTCTGCTGATTTCAATGGGGAGGGTGGGTGGTGGATTTTGAATGGCATGTTTATATATTTTAGAATGCCACTGAGTTTAAATCAATTATGTTGCTCAACTATAAGAGTCTTATTAGCTGAGTAGCAGCATTGACTTAAACCCAGTGGCATGCAAAATATCTAAATATGCCATTCAAAATCCACCCCCATTGAAGTCAATAGAGCATCCCCTCGCACTCTACAAAGTCATATGTCACAAAACATATTGGCATGGGGGAAGCACAGGGACAGAGCTTTCACTGCAGTGTATCAGTAAGTGGAAGGGATCTGGCTACCAGCTCCTTGATATTAGAATTTACAACCCTTCCCCTAACAAAAACTAGCTAAACAAATAAATAACCAAGGTAAAAATTAGGAAACAAGGACTGTTTAAATCCTTTGTAAGTTAGCTAACAATGGGGAGGGCTATGAGATTGCACTGGAGAACATAAACCCTGTTGTTTACATTTTTTATATAATTGTAAATGTGAGCATGTCTGAAGGCTAAGGCTATTTAATAGCTCCAGGGTATTGTTTTTATTTTGAAATATTCTTATTTTTTCCATATTTAATGGCCCTTGTTTTCTCACCCAGTATTCCTTTTTTTAATGAATAATGAGTTCCATAACCTGGTAACATTAATTGAGCTGAATCCTACATTGAAGCTTTCTGCGCAGGGCTTGGTAATTAAGAAATGAATATTGTATGAGGGAAAGGCAGCATTAACAAGGGATCCAAACTAAGGAAAAAGAAACTATTTCTAAACAAACACACAAAACGATACACAGAGGAATAGTAAACAGACTTCACACAAGCGTTGCCCAATTAACCAGTTACATTAAAAAATGTAGGCGACAGGGTTGTTTCCTTGAATGTGTATGCTGTATGTAGGCCATGCCTCAAAACAAGCAATATACATCTAGTGCACCCACCAGGTTAAAGTAAAGTTGTAAGTTTTTAACTTTCAGTTTTGGGCTTCATAGCTTGTTACCCTGCAGCAGCAATAGTCTGTCTGTGGCAAAATTATAAATTTTAATACTGTCCTGTAACAGAGGGAGGGATTGTAACTCTGGCCAAACTGCCGGCCAACCAATCCCTCCAGCTTCCCTGTCCACTGACCACAGCCCTGCACTTGAACGTTTTGTGATGTCCTACAATGGGGGAGATTTTAAAAACATTACTATGCATATTTAAACTGCCTTTGATGCAAATGAAGCCACCACTCAATTAATAAGGGCCCTGTTAGTTGAGCTGTGGCTTTCGCATGCATCAAAGGTAGCTTAAATATGCGTAGCAATGTCTTTTAAAATTTACCCCATAGGATTCAATGGGGTGCACCCCTGTGCTTTCCCTGATAGGATGTCATAACACATCCGAGTGCAGGTGCATGGTCAGCAGACCAGGAAGTTGGAAGGGATCAGCAGGACGGCAGTTCGGCCAGAGTTATGACCCCTTCTGTCTTACAGGACAGTATTAAAATGTATAATTTTGCTACAGACAGACTATCACCACAGCAGGGTAATGGGATACGAAGCTCACACCTTTTCTTTAAATATGGTGTAATTGATGGACAGTGAGGTTTTGAAGCAGAGCGGTATATACCGTCACCATAATCTACGACTGTAACAGGAAGTGTGAGGCGACTTGCTGCCTCACATGAACACTGAGGCAGGGTTTGGTAGGGTAAAGAAGACTCAGCTTTGGGCACAGACCAGCAAGAATATAATTTATTTGTTTTCCAAAAGTGAGGAGGAGGGAGAGAGAGAGGGAGGAGGGAGGAAGAGAGAGAGAGAGAGAGAGAGAGAGAGAGAGAGAGAGAGAGAGAGAGAGAGAGCAGTCTAGCAAAACAGCTAGATATCTGAAAATGTTCACGTGCTCGATTGTGTGTTTATGGCTAAGGGAAGGTCATTTCCAACTTGCAGCAGAGCTGCGATTGTAGAAAGCTCCTTCCTGAAATCTGATTGCATAAAATAGAGGAGGTTGTACAAGGGTACATGCTTGGTTAGCTCTGAATGTACACATTGCTGAAGGACCTTAGAGAGGGCAGAAAGGATGGAAACAGGCTTGAACTGGTTTACGCTGAGCTCAGAGTGATCCACCCTATGATATGGTTCTTCCTGATATTACTTTAGAATCTTTCTACCTTCAATGACAGTGCCCCCCCATACTTGTACATCTGAAAGAGCTGCATTTGATCTAATGGCGTTATATATGGCTGTGTACTGTTGTACTCAGGTCATCAATGTCTCCTACCCACATAATCCACTTGGATATTTGCTGAAAGGTGCCTTAGTTGTTCCCCACATACAGGTCCCACTAATGCTGACCTGTACATTGTAGACTGGAGCGGAGGAGAGAGGTGGCTCACTTAACAGGATCAGTGCTTCAGTGAGAATGATTTGGTGAATATTGAAAAATGAGAACTACAGTGTGCTCAAGTTTCTTTTTTGGACACGGTTTAGTGCACATTATTGTATTGTATCTACTCAAGTATAAATAATGTGTACGCATCTGTACTGCATGTACAGTAGACCAATTGAACTCTGTATTAGGCAACCAAGGCATATATGCTTGGCCAGTGAAAACTTTATTCTGTATTGTTGGTTGGTACATGTAAACTCTGAAAAGTTCAAAAACATACTTTTCTGGAAAAAAAAAAGGTCGCAGTTAAGCAGGCCCAGTGGCGGGTGGATGCATTAATTGCCAGCCCACCTGCCACCCCAGCGACTCAGTTCCAGAAATGGACAAGGGTTGCTTGTAGGATGATGGGGAGAGGGAGGATTGAGAGTCCCTAGGACAACTCTCAGTTGCTTGTGGGGCAACCAGGGCAGGATGAATTGAGTGTCCCTAGCACAGCTCTCAGTTGCTCGTGGGACAACTGGGGCAGGGAGGACTGAGTGTCCCTAGCACAGCTCTCTTCCCTTTGGAAGGGTAAAATGTGACTCCCACTGGTCATCTGCCACCTGGAGGAATCTGGCTGTCAACACTGTGAAACCGTTGACACAGGACTTGGCATTTTTACAACAACCTCCCAGCCCTGTCAGTCACTACTGAAACCATCATTCTATTGGTGTCCCTAGGGTGCAGAGCCCAAGATTTCCAATGACCATCATCTAGGCAGTTATGCAGTTTTGCCACCTTTAAGACCCTCGGCCCCTCTCTGCTCCCCTTGTTGGTGTTGTGCTAGCCATAGGTGGCCTTATACACAGGCAGCATGCCCCATGAGGTTGGCTGCAGCTGCGGAATGTGCAAACAACCCAGCACGTTGGGATGCACTTAGAACTGTGTGTTTTCAAATTCTACTTCTGCCAGAATTCCATGTCATTTTAGAAATTCTGCCTAATTCTGTGGCATTCTGTCAGAAACAGAATTTAAAAATTCTGAAAGCAGAATATATATTTTTTTTAACTACTGATTAGTAATCTGTGGTTTATATAAGCTGCAGAATAATATTTGGCAGTTTACGTAAAGTGCAGGGTTATTTTCAGTGCATCCCACTGAAGGATGCTATACATATAATATAATCTGCAGAACAGAATTCCAGCACTTAAGTAGAAATGATTTTAGGAATTCTGTGTAATAAAAGCAAAAGAAATTCTGAAAAGCGTTCCAGAAGTGGAACTGTTTCAGTCAGAATGAATTCTGCCAGCGGAATTCCACAATACGCACAGTTCTAGATTCACTGCCCTGGGCAGAGCTCTTCCTAGTCAGCTGGTAGATTGCCAGCACCTCAGGACCACCCCCCAACACAGGTTCCCAGCGTGGCAAAACACAAGTGGGCAGTCCCATTATTTATCTATAGTGTATGGTTAGCCACCATTGTACATGGATTTCCGTACACTCAATAATCAGTCTGCCTCTCCTCCAACATGCACATGTACGCTGATGATACTGTCATCTATACCTCCGGTCCATCCCATAACAGTGTCCTCCCCATTATCCAACAAGACTTTGACAGCGTACAGTATTGGTTCCAATCAAATCAGTTAAAACTCAATACTAAAAAAAACAGTCACAATGTTTTTCGGATCCAGGCAGAAGCTGGCCTCCTTCCCCGCACCCCAGTGATCACCACCCTTGATAACTTACCCCTCGAGAGGGTCTCTGCCTTCAAATATCTGGGAATCTGGCTGGACATCCACCTCAATTTCTCTACACACATCGATGCCATCTGCACCAGACTCCAGCCCAAGCTTGCAGTCCTCCACCACCACAAAGCCAGCCTCCCCTTCTCCACTCGACGTGAACTTATACTCAAAACAATTTTGCCTGTGCTTGAGTACACCAAAGTCGTCTATGGCACTGCCCCCAATGCATCCCTCTCCAGTCTACACACTTTTAAACTCCTTTTGCTGCTTTGCCACTGCTTCTCCTCCCCTCACCCACCACTGTCTTCTTTATGCTCCCCTCTCCCTTACCCCTCTATCGCACCGAGATCTAGCCACTGCACCTTTCTCATTGCAAAATACTGGTTCAGCTCCCTTCCACCCTATCTCTTTTCCTGCTTTACCCCTGCCGAATCCACAAATTACTTGCTTCACCACAGAGACCTGGCACTTTCTCCATCCCTCGCTCTCGTTCCACGGCAGACCAGTCAGCCTTCTCATATCGCCTCCCTCTCCTCTGGAACACTCTACCCTCAGACCTTCCTCTTGCTTCCTCTCTCTCATCCCTCAAAAGACTCCTTAGACCCCTCCCCTCCCCCCAGTGCCTGCAGTGCTCCTAACCAACTGCATCTCCTTTGGACTTTGAACATCTCCCTTTGGACCCTGTGCTTACGCCCTCCCTTAACTCCCCTTACCTTCCCCCACTCCACCCCATCCCCACCCTCCATAATCACTATTGGTCTCTTTGACCAGGCCTGGGACCCCCTTCCCAAACTCTTCCTTTTTATTGCCCAGCCCCCTCTCAAAGGGGCCCAAAATTTTAAATCAAGTTGCCATAAGCAGAGCTATTAACTATGTTACGTATCCTTGCTCACAATGTCTGTGCTTATCCTCAATCCTATGTAACTTAATGCCTAAAACATTTTTAACTCTTGTATATATCTGTACATTCTGAAATACAACTAGAACTCCTGTACATATCTGTATGCTATTGTAATGTAACCTGTACTGATAACTGTACATATCTGTATGCTATTGTATGTAATCTGTTCTGACATTTAACTCTCCTCTATGTACTATCACCTGGGTTGCACCTGGAAACCCTCTTCGGCTCCATGTGCCTTTCCTGGTTACCAATTTTAAATAAATAAATAAATAAATCTTGTGTGGTACAGTTAAAAGGTCATGAAAAGTTGTGGTATTGTTCTGGCATCATAACAATACCACAACAACTTTTCAGCCTTGACATGGCATCAGATTGGAGGAAGATGCAGATCTGAACAAGAAACTCGGGGAAAAATGGCAGCACCACTTAGCGAGCGCCTGACCAAGACAGTGTGGACACATACAGCCATAGATGGCTCCATGGTTCCAAACACTACTCATTTACATTTCTTTTAAAGCAAACACTGTGGCCATGAATTTTATGTTACACTGACAGAGGGTTGGCAGCGGGAATGACGGATCAGCAGCGGCAACGCAGTCACAGACTGAGGTGCCAGAGCAAGGACTCAAGGTATAAAACTGTGGGTGCCCATGCACAACTAAGGCCTTGTTTCCATCTTGGGCATGTGATGACATCAGGGAGACCTGTCATGCTTCGATCTTGAGGTCGCTATGATGTTGTCACATACCCTTGATGGAAACATAGCTTTGCACTGTGTGTGTGTGTGGTCACCCATACATAATTCTATGTATGTATACCATACTTGGATCAGCTGGCTGCCTGAGATCAGTTACTTCCTCTTACTGTCAGGGAATGTTAAACTCAAAACAAGATCAAATACAAACATGTTCCCTTTCATACCCATCCCTGCAGTTGTTCCCCTGCATATATCAATGTCTGATTCATGGAATGATTTTGGAATCTGGCTAATTGCTGAAAATATTTTGCAATAGAGTGCCAGCAGAATTCACACCACAGGAGTTGCTTCAGCTGACAGTGATATATCTACCACGCATGGTCTCTCATTTATCATTCAGCCCTGTCATGCTGTACTTAGGTAGTTCCAACATAGCACAGCAGAACTAATGTCATAGTGTTTTCGGGTTTTTTTTTTTTTTTTTTTTATGGCTTTCACAGAAAAGTGGCACACAGTTTAGTTCTCTGAGCTTTACTGTTCTATAATAACCGGGGAGTGTTTTCTCCCATGTGGAAACCCAGTTATAATTCTTTCCTATAACCAGCTGTTACAATGGCAAACATGCGCCGGGTTTCCCTCACTCTACACATGTGTATCTCCGTCATGTACACACTATGATCAGTGCATAGAAAATGAACTCATCTTTTAAGTGTTTTCACAAGCTTCTTGAAAAATATAGTTACTGTTCAGTTCAATCTCTAGTTTTGGAGCAAACATGCAAAAAGGAAAAAAAAAGTGAATAGTTATTTAAACTGTGCTCCAGCCCAACTGCGCTACCAGAACCACTGTTTTCTATAATTGTTGGGTAGTGTTTTCAAGATGAGAAAATGCTACCCAGCAATTTTTTTTTGCATAAACTTTTTATTGTTTTCCAGCGAAAACACAACAGCATTACAGAAGAAGGGTGTAAACAGAAGAAATTCATATGTGTCCTCTGTGGCCTAGAGGGGGCCAGGATCCTCTGCCTCTCACCAGTTACAATGGTTGTGTACAGGTAATTTAAGTGTACTATTGCAATGCACATAAGACTTAAACAATGTGAAACTTTAAAAGAGTACCCAGTGAAGGGAGGAGGGAATCTTCTATAAAGACTTGTGGCTGATGGGACATCATGGCAGCAAGCTTCACATGTAGGAAATGCTTCCTCTATCTTCACAACACATTCTTCTGCACAACTAAGCAGATGAAGGAGACCACAGAGTATCATGGCAACCAATTTGTATTTTCTCTATAATGCAATTAATTTCTGTCTGGTATCTTTATCTTTCCTTGTCCAGGGGAAGCATGATCCATTTAAGGGGATTGTATACTCAGTAGGAGTTATTAAGGGCTCAACATACCCCTGTCCCGGCACTCAGATATGCCATGAAGGGTGCCCATGTGCAATTGTAGGTAGCCAGAGAGTCTCCTACTCTCTGTGTCATTTTGTCAAGGGAGGCTATTGCAGCAAGGGAGTTAAGAAGCTAAATAAGACTTGGTACATTCACTGTTCTTCACTTTATGAGCAAGAGTCGTTTGACCTGCATGCCCAGAAGGGCTAGCCACCTTCACTCAGATGGGGTGAACTGCACAGATTCTGGAGGGATTCTCAAAATCCGAAAGTCTGGAGTCTGAGGGATTTGTTTATGTAGTGTGGTTTGGTCAAGGGTCAGTGCTTCCATCCACAGGGATGAGATGCTAGGGCAGGACCAGATGATGTGTAGAAGATCTCCAGGAGACCCTGAGTATCTCCAGCATCTGTCATTTGAAAGAAGTTTTGCAGCAAATAATGGCCTGGGGGTTGTGTACCAGAAATGTAAGAGTTTGTTCTGTATCGTTTGACTCCTTGGGTCAGGTTATACCTTATGTGCCATCCTCCATTAGGCATTCCACTGCTGCTCAGTGATGTCTATCCCCAGTGGTTGTTCCCACTTTATTTTGGACTTGTGCATCTGGTCCGGAATATTTTCTGTAAGGGCTGAGTAAATCTTGCTAGCCACCCTTTTTCTCATGTTTAGCCACCCATGCAGATTGGTGGGTTTGGTAGAGGTTGGCCCTCGATGTAGATATTAGTGGATTGCGCTTCTAATTTGCAGATATCTCCAGAAGTCTGATCTGGGGATCTGGTATACCTTCTGGAGTTCCTGGAATTGGGCTACTTGTTGGGTTCCAGGGTCCAGGAGTTGGTGGATTCTGAATAGTTCACCCTGTATCCAGTGTGGCCGTATTATCATCTCCTTGCCCACTTGGAGTAGCTGTATACCCCACAAGAGGGTGCATGATTGGGATAGGGCTGGTGCCCATCCATACGTGGGCAGTTTTCCAGTACTTTATGGTGGGCCCAATTGTGGGATGGGCTAACAGCTGTTTCACCTGAAGGCCATACAGCAGGGATGACAGTACCAGGATTCCAGCCTGTACCTCTTTCATCTGGAGCCATTGTGGGGCAGAGAAGGTATGGGGGAGAACCACCTGAGTGTCTGGGCAGAACGATAAGCCAGCGTATACCCTTTGAACCAGGGCAAATTCCATCCCCCTTGTCTCCAATGTGACTTCAACTTCTGATGGCTACATCTGGGGGCTTCCCTTCTCAGAGAAAGTTCCCTATTAACTCATCTATCTGGACATACTGTACCACTTAGGGGGAAGGTGTATTGTCAGATGTGAGATGAAGTATAGGATCTTGGGGGAGGTCACCATCTTGATGGCAGATATTTTCCCCGCCAGTGTCAGATGGAGCAGCTTCCACCTCTCCAGCTCTGCACAGATTTGGGATAGGAAGGGTGCAATGTTGAGATCCCAGAGTCAAGGGATGTTGTTAGTGAACCTAATACCTAAATATGTTATGCCCAGAGGGGCCCATCTCAGATTAATGGGAACAATCATTGTTTCCAGGCATAAGGGATTTAATGGGAGCACCTTGGTCTTGCTCTTGTTCACCTTCAGACCTGATAAGGTAGCAAACCAAACTAAGAGCTTTACCAGGGGACCCAGGGAGTGTTCTTTATCTGTTAGGGGGACCAACAGGTCATCAGCATACATCAAGGTGGAGTAGCTCTCCCTTTCTATCAAGATTCCTTGGATTCCTAGGTGTTGTTTGATTGCAGCAGGCAAAGGCTCCACCGTGATCACGGATAATACAGAGGACAGAGGGCATCCCTGCCTGGTACCTCTTCCTAACAGGAAGGGAGGGGATAACAGGGAGTTTGTAAGAATTCAGGCTGTCAGAGTAGAGTACAGAGCATGGTGCCACCTCAGAAGGCCCTCCCCAAATCTCAGATGCTTCAGCACTGACTGTAGATAGTCCCATTCTAAGGAATCAAAGACCTTTTCAAAGTCTACAGCCAGCACTGCAGAGGGGGTCTGGAGGTCTCTTGCTACTGAGGTTAGATTAATTAGTGAGCAAATATGATCCACACTGTATCTGCCCAGAATGATGCCCACCTGGGAAGGGTGAATTAGTTGGGGCAGAAGGGCTAAGTCTGACAGCAAGGATCTTAGCAAATATTTTGCTATCCACATTAATTAAGGATATTGGCCTGTAGCTGGCTGGGCTTGTCGGGGCCTTGCCCTTCTTTGGAAGGATTGTTATCACCGCTTCCTTTAGTGTAGGAGGGAATACTCCTTTTTATAATGCCTCTTTGTATACCCTACTGACTGGGGATGCTATTTCCCGGGTTAGTTGCTGCCACAGGTCTGCGGGGAAGCCGTCTCCTCTGGGGGATTTTCCTGCCGGTAGGGTCTTAATCGCTGCAGTCACTGCTTGTTCCTCTATGGGGCATCCAACAAGTCAGCCTGTTCTGGGGTTCACATAGGAATGTTCAGGAGGTCAAAATGGCCTCAACCCCTGTTGGGTTTTGGGGCGGAGGGGGGTACAGGGTGTCACAAACCCACTCAGCAGGTCAGCCCTCTCCCAAAGTGCCAACCTCTGAGCACAGCCTTGTGAACAGTTAACAGAAACAGGGTAACCCTCATGTCTGTTTTGTGGATTTGAATCAACCTTGGTCTCAGTTCTGGAGGATTCAAACTGTGAACCTCTTGCTAGCATACCCAATGCACAGGCTCAGATAATTCTGTCTTCAGGGGGCCAGATATTCTGCCTATGGGCACCTAACCAGGTGTACAGAAATGAACCTTTAAAAACTATAATAAAAGACCTCAGATTTCTCTTACCTTTTTCCAGTTTGGTATCACCATTCAAGCTTATGTACAGTGTCTGCTTTAACCATATATACTCCACTTGTAAAAGAAAAGAAATCAAAGACAGACCAGGTAGGCTCTAAAAATAGAGTTTTACTAAAATAGATGAAAGATAGGTAAGACATAAAATACAGAACTATATATCACAAAACATACAAATCTTTTAAAAGAACAAGGTTTGAATAGTGCAATTCCTACTACAGTACTTGGATTTGTCTCTCTCTCTCTCTCTCTCTCTCTAAATACCTGCTTAAAGTGCTCGAAGATGTTTCTTTGTGAGAGTGTAGATAAAAGTGTGTCCTCTGAGGGAAAACAGAATATTGTTTAAAAGCTGGCTTTGCCCACCTCTTTGCATGAGGTCACCTAGCTCCTCCCTGTCAGAATATATATAAAAAAAATATTTATCTATACAAAAACAGGATGTTTTTTTCAGAAGGTAAATTAATATTCTGTGATCTCAGCACAACTCATTTTCTTTTTCAAATGACATTTCTTTGATCTATTGATCAGCTTCCCCTTTTCAGGACATCAAAGGATCGTTTATGACTTTGCACTAAAACGCCATAACCTGCTCTTCCTCCTCTAAGCATTATAAAAGTTTATTATCTATCTCGGCAGTTAGGTATCTTCTAGCCTATAATTAGCTCTTGGCCTTCCAGGTAACACCTTGTATCTAAAACCTGTGTGTTTGTGTTTGATCTCACTTGCTGGTTCGGCATTTCTCATGAGACAGTCCATAACACATTTTTATATTACAAAAAAATCATACAGCAATCAAAACTGGCTGTCCACATCACAATCCTCCCCACCTAGACTGAATTTGGGGGCTTTATCCCCTGCATGGGATGAGCTTCCCAAATCAGTTCACTCCTCAAAGAGACTAGACAGGCCATCTGAGTTCTGGTTTTTGGCTCCAGCCCTATGTATGATTGTCAGTTCATACCGTTGCAAAGCAAGACTCCATCTTAGCAATCTACCATTGTTTTTCCCCATCTGTGTCAGCCAAACCAGGGGGTTGTGGTCAGTCTGCACTACAAAATGCTGCCTATATAAGTATGGCTCTAATTTCTTTAGGGCCCACACTATGGCAAGACATTATTTTTCCACTGTGGAGTATGCCTGCTACCTGGGAAGTAACTTTCTACTCAGGTATGCTATTGGGTGATCCTCCCCTTAGCTGAATGTCTGGCTCAGTACTGCCCCAATACCCATGTCTGAGGCATCAGTCTGAACTATAAAAGGTCTGCTATAGTCAGGACTTGTCAAAACAGGAGCACTGCACAGTGCCTCCTTTAGTTTGGAAAAGGCTTCCTCACAGGCTGGGCCCTAGGTAATTTTCTTTGACATCCTTTTCTTTGTCAGGTCAGATAGGGGTGCAGCCAGGGCACTGTAATTAGGTACACATTTTCTATAGTACTCTGCTGTCCCAAGAAAACTCCTGACCTGCTTCTGTGTTTCTGGTCTGGGCCACACCTGGGTTACCTCTATCTTTATTTGGTTAGGATGGAGCTGTCCTCGGCCTACCACATGCCCGAGGTATGCCACTTCTCCCATGGCCACCTGGCACTTCTCAGTTTTGACAGTGAGCCCGGCCCTCTGTATCCTGCCCAGCACTTCCCTAAGGTGGGAAAGGTGTTCCTCCCAGCTGGTACTAAAGATAGCAATGTCATCCAGGTATGCCACAGCGTACTCCTCAGCACCATTTAACACCTGATTCACCAACCTTTGGAAAGTGGCCGGGGCGTTCTTCATTCCAAAAGACATTACTTTAAACTCAAATAAGCCTATCGAAGTGATGAAGGCCGACCTCTCCCTACCTCTGTCTGTCAACTCTACCTGCCAATACCTCTTGGTCAGGTCAATGGTCATAAGGTAGGTTGCCCCTCCCAACTTGTCCAGGAGTTCATCCGTCCGGGGCAGCGGGTGGCCGTCTGACTTCATGACTGCATTCAGTCCACAATAGTCCACACAGAAATGAGTTGAGCCATCTGGCTTAGGCACAAGGATTACAGGTGAGGCCCATGGGCTGAGGGATCTCTGGATTACCCCTAAATCCAGCATCTCCTCCACTTCCCTCCTAATGTCCTTTTGGACAGCCTCTGATACCCGATATGCTGTCCTCCACATGGGCGTCTGTGTCCCTGTCTCCACATCGTGTGTCGCTAAGGGGGTTAGTCCAGGCTTGGCACTAAACAATGGAGCAAAGTCTGCTAAAGCCTCCCTTACTTTCTGGATCTGGTCCAGGGCCAGCTGCGGAGACAATTTTACTGCCTCCACAGAGGACTTCCACTTACTTTCCTCCAGCAAATCCAGAAGGGGGTCTTCTTTGTCCGTCCCCTCCCCGTGACTACACACTGCAAACACCATGTCAGCCCTATTTGCATATGGCTTCATCATGTTGACATGGTACATCCTTTCTGTCTGTCTTCAGTCAGGTAACTCTACAATATAGTTAACATCATTTACCTTCCTAACCACTTTGTATTATCCTGCCCACTCAGCCTGCAGCTTGTCTTTCCAGACCGGAATAAGGACCATGACTTCCTGACCCACCATGTACCAGTGTGCTCTGGCTCTGCGGTCATACCACACTTTTTGTTTCTGTTGGGCAGCTGCCTTGTTGCTCTGAGCTGTCTTCATAAGCTCCTTCAGCCTTTCCCTAAACCTAAGGACGTAATCCACAATGGGAGTTCCCTGGGTGGTGTGCTTGCCTTCCCAGTCCTCCTGGATCAAGTCTAGGGGCCCACGTACCTGGCATCCATATAAGAGTTTGAAGGGGGAAAATCCTGTCAAATCTTGGGGCACCTCCCTGTATGCAAACAACAGGTGGGGAAGGTATTTCTCTCAGTCCCTCCCATGCTGTTCAGCAAACACCCAGAGCATTGACTTCAGGGTACCATTGAATCTTTCCACAAGCCCATTGGCTTGTGGGTGATATGGTGTTGTGCATCTCTGCACCACCCCACACTTCTCCCATAAACATTTCATCAGGTTCAACATGAAGGAACCCCCTCGATCGGTGATAACCTCCTGTGGAAACCCAACGTGGGAGAAAATCCCAAGTAAGGCATCTGCCACTTTGTCTGTCCTCAGTGAGGATAGGGTGACTGCCTCCGGGTACTGGGTGGCATAATCCACCACAGTCAGGATGAATCTCTTCCCTGAGGAGCTGGGGATATTTAAAGGCCCCACAATATCCATTCCCACCCTCTGGAATGGCTCCTCCACTATGGGCAATGGAATCAGGGTGGCTTGGGTTTTCTTGCCTGCCTTCCCTATTTCTTGGCACCGGTGACAAGACCTGCAATACTCCTTCACCTGCTGGGTGTAGTTAGGCCAGTAGAAATTCTGGGCCAACTGCTGCATTATGCGCACAATTCTCAGATGACCAGACAAGGGAATATCATGTGCAATCTTGAGCAACTGCTCACTATACCCCTGGGAAATGACAAGCTGCCTGCCTAGCACCTCTCCCTCTGTCTGAACTACCAGAGTATACATAAGTCCATTTTCCCAATAAACCTTATGTCTGCCGTCACCTCCCTGTGTGCCGTCCGAGTCTGCCCAAGCCCTCAGCTTCTCTAAACTAGGGTCACTTCTCTGAGCAGCTGCAAATGCCTCACACATTCCCAAGGCATGGGACAGGTCCCCTTCAGTCACTAAACTAGGGTCCCTAGCACTAGCATCAGGGCACTCAGGGTCACTATCAATCCCAACCCTCTAACAAGGGGTCACCACTCCCTCTTTGAAGTAACCCTTTGTAGCTGTGTGGTTACTTGCTACTGGGGAAATTTCTACCCCCTTTTTATCCATCTCCATATCAGGAGACACAGCCTGGGGAACCAGCCTCCCGGTGGTTTCCAAAATGGCTTCTGTGGGGTTCAGGGAACTACAATTTTCCCTTGCCGCTTGGCTATGGGTAACTGCACATACCATCCCCTGTTGGAGATTGTTGCCCAGGATCACATCCACTGCTAATGTTTTGGCTGCAGCCACCTGTTGCACAGTTTCCCCTGCTTCATCCCAGTCTAAGAGAACACTAGCAAGGGGCAATGTTTTCTCCCCACCCGCAAAGTCCTGTACAGTGATGTATTTATTGGGTATAAGCTGACCAGGCTGTACCAGATCCCTCTTTACCAAGGTCAGAGATGCCCCAGTGTCCCTTAACCCTTGCGTCTGTACACCATTCACCATGACTGGGTGCATGTGTTCCCTTATGTTCACTGGCATGCTTCCAGGGACACACAAACAACCCACTTCTTTTCTAGCACCCAGTTGTGTATTATCGTTTGCCTTTTTGGGACTCTGTCTGGCAATATGCCCAGTTTTTTTATACAACCAACATTCATTTCTTCTCTCAGAGAAATCTTTTCTCTGAATCCTAGGGCTAACTGGTTTCGGTGGGGGCAGTGTGGGTTTTAGCTGTCCTGAAGGCATTATTTTCACTTTCTGCACTGCCACACCTGCCCTGTTCACTCTCAGAGCAGGTCTGCTCTTGGCATAGCGGTCCGAGAATTCAGCAGTCTCTTGCACTGTTTTGGGATCTCTGTCCTCCAGCCAGGTTTTCAGCTCTGCTGGGCATGCCCAGAAAAACTGTTCTAACAGAATCACATTTTCGATTTTATCAACAGAGTTTGCCTCAATTCCTTCCCACCAATGTTTTAAAGACTGACGTTGTTTCATGGCTAGCTCCTCATAGCTCATGTTAGGGCTTTGCCTGAGCTTACGGAATTTAGCTCTGTATGATTCAGCAGTTAATTCAAATTTCTTTAACAGTGCAGCTTTAAGTTTGCTGCAATCATCACTGTCCTCATTGTCCATTTGACCCAATGCATCCCGAGCTTTCCCTGTAAGTAGTGGGGTTAGCTGGAAGCTCCAGGACTCTCTAGGAATTTTAGCCTGAATACAAACTTTTTCAAAAGAATTTAAAAAGGCATGCATGTCCTCCCCCTCTTTAAATTTGGCTATTAATTTGGAAATCAATTTGTAACCTAGTCCTGCAGTCCCAGTTAAACCCAAGCCACTTACCTGCTCTGGTGCTGCTGGTCGGAGTCGTAGCTTCTCCAGTTTGTGTTGCCCCTGGCACTCCTGCTCCTCACAGTCTGTGTCTCAGTGTTCTCGCTCCCTCTTCTCCTCTGCAGCATGCTGGCACTCACGCTCCTCATGGTCTGCATCTCGGCATTCTCACTCCCTTTTCTCCTCTGCAGCTCACTGGCACTCATGCTCCTCATGGTCTGCCTCCTGCTGTTCCTGCTCTCTCTTCTACTGGAACTCCAGCTCCATCCTGCACAACTCAATTTGCAGCCTGAGTACTTCTGGATCCAGGATACTGGTGACCTTCCCCTGCTGCTGTGGCCCTTCGCTGCCAGTGGCCCTGTTGCCCTCCTCATCAGATCTGGACACTGCCTTGACCACTAGCCCTGCCACACTCGAAGTTTGGTCCTTTTCAGTCATGGCCTGTGACTCATTGCTCTGGGTATCTGCTACCATCAGGGCATCCACTAGGTTCTGTTTGCTGGCTTTTGCCTTCAACAGGACTTCTCTGTCCCCGCACAACTGCCTTAAGTAGTCTACAGTCTGCCTGCTGTAGTTAGAAGCCTTCTTCTTCCCTAACTATGGCTACTCTGATTTGCACTTTAGGGAAAAGAAATAAAATGGGTAGGAACTTGACTGTACATCAAGTGATATAGTTCTGTTTCATTTTAAAATAAAACTCTGCCTTTTTCTTTCTTTGCAAGTGAGCTGATGGTCTCAAGCTGACACACTGAACAATAAAAGCTTGTAATACCAAAAATTACCCCACCGCTACCACCAATCTGTCACAAACCCACTCAGCAGGTCAGCCCTCTACTCCCAAAGTGCCAACCTCCAAATGCAGTCTTGTGAACAGTTAAAAGAAACAGGGTAACCCTCCTGTCTGTTTTGTGGGTTTGAATCAACCTTTGGTCTCAGTTCTGGAGGGATTCAAACTGTGAACCTCTTGCTAGCATACCCAATGCACAGGCTCAGATAATGCTGTCTTTGGGGGGGGCAGATATCTTTGCCTACAGGCACCTAACCAGGTGTACAGAAATGAACCTTTAAAAACTATAATAAAAGACCTCAGATTTCTCTTACCTTTTTCCAGTTTGGTATCGCCATTCAAGCTTATGTACAGTGCCTGCTTTAACTAGATATACTTCACTTGTAAAAGAAAAAAAATCAAAGACAGACCAAGTAGGCTCTAAAAATAGAGTTTTACTAAAATAGATAAAAGATAGGTAAGACATAAAATACAGAACTATATATCACAAAACATACAAATCTTTTAAAAGAATAAGATTTGAACACTGCAATTCCTACTACATTACTTAGATTTGTCTCTCTTTTTAAATACCTACCTAAAACGCTCAAAGATGTTTCTTTGTCAGAGTGTAGATAAAAGTGTGTCCTCTGAAGGAAAACAGAATATTGTTTAAAAGCTGGCTTTGCCCACCTCTTTGCATGAGGTCACCTAGCTCCTCCCTGTCAGAATATATAATACATATATATATATACAGGATTTTTTTTTCCAGAAGGTAAATTCATATTCTGTGATCTCAGCACAACTCATTTTCTTTTTCAAATGACATTTCTTTGATCTATTTATCAGCCTCCCCTTTTCAGGACATCAAAGCATCTTTTATGACTTCACACTTAAACGTCATAACCTGCTCTTCTTCCTCTAAGCGTTATAAAAATGTATTATCTATCTTGGCAGTTAGGTGTCTTCTAGCCTGTAATTAGCTCTTGGCCTTCCAGGTAACACCTTGTATCTAAAACCTGTGTGTGTGTGTGTGTGTGTGTGTGTGATCTCACATGCTGTTTCAGCATTTTTCATGAGACAGTCCATAACACATTTTTATGTTACAAAAAAATCATACAGCACTCAGAACTGGCTGTCCACATCACAATGGGTACCATAAAACTTTTGCATTATATTGTTTATGTCTTGTGTTTTGGTCTGCATCTGCCCTCCAGAGTCCAGGAGACCTGCCTTGACTATTTTGGCATGTTGCTTCCTAAGTCAGTAAGCCAGGACCTTCCCTCCCTCTCCCCCTCCCTTCCCAGTACTTATGTTTAAGTCTCACATTCCCCCATGGAGGGTGGCTCTGAAAGCCTCCAAGGTGTTCCCAAGGGATGTGTCCTCCATTAGGTTCTCTTGAAAAAAGAGTGCCATTGTTTTAAATACCAGACTATAAATTCAGGGTCTCTTAACAGTAAGGGGTCCATGTAGGGGATATTTGGGAGGGGCCCCATAGTAAGTGTAGCTGTACTGGGGCATGATCAGAAATCACTGTGGGGGCTATTTTGGTACCCACAGTGGCCTGAGTGAGTGGTGCAGATGTTAGCCAATAATCCAAGGACTATGACAGCCATGTACAGGGAGTAATAGGAATAGTCCTGGTCTCTAGGGTGGAGTGTTTTACAGATGTCAACCAACCCCATGTCAGCCATGAACTGCTGCAGGGCCGCTGCCCCTCTATGGTGTGATTCCACACCACACCCACTCCTGTCCATGGTGGGCTCTAGTACCAAGTTAAAGTCCCCTCCTATCAGGACAGGGGTGGGGGCTGGTGTGAGATTACCAGTTTTCTGAGCCACCAAATAAAAGTTCTCGGGGTCATCCACATTAGGACCATATATATACCTCAGTAGTAATGGTCTCTGCGGGGTCTCCATGAGCACTAACACCCAGCGGCACATTACGTCAGCTTCAGTTTTCCATGGGGTCCACTTCAATTTTTTACTTACCAATATGGCTACCTCTTTTTTGTGTGTAAGGGCTGAGGAATGGAACACTTGCCCTACCCACTTCCTTACTAGCCTGGTGTGGTCCTCAGGGGTTAGTCTGGCCTCCTGTTGGAAGGCTAGATCTGTCTTCAGCCTTTTTAGAAGAGAGAGCACTTGCTTGCATTTGACTGGTGTGTTGAACTCTCTCACATTCCAAGTGGTCAGGGAGAGCTCATCCATTTTGAGTGGCATTGGGGAGCAGTGGGCGAAATATGCAAGCAAAAAAGGACTATGGCCTGAAGACAGATACAGACCCCCTTCCCCCTCACATGACACATCCAGACCAAAGAGCATCTCACAAGTGCTCTGACACCTACACAGTTTAGACAGTAACATTGGTACCACATGCAGTTAAACAATAACCAGAACATCAGCATACTACTACCACTACATATTGCTGCTAGCCAGCTTGAACTATGTACATTGAGCCTAGCTCTCCATTTCAGGGAAGGAGTTACTCCTGGTTGTCTCCTTTCTTGTGGGGATGGGTAACTCCTGCATTGTCCCTACTGTCCCTTCTGCTGTCAGTGGGATTCCATATGCCATCTACCACTAGTTGTCAGCAGACAGAGAGAAAGGGTGTGTGTGGGGGTGTATCAGTCTCAGAAGTGACTCTACCACTCTGCATGGCTAGATCTGCCTGAAGCCTGCCTTATGCCTTCTTCTCTAGGGGTGCATGCTCCTTGCTTCTAGGCATAAGTTCCATTTCAGAGGTTGAATGATCCACACTCACACAAATTGGGGAAGGGGAGAGGGACAGGAGAAGAAGGGGTTCCGAGAGTGCCAAAGGAAGGAATTATGAAGGGCTTTCCTCTGGCAGGCCTCTCCAAAACCCTCTGCCATACATACCTATTATTCAGCCTCTACAGGAGTGTGGGGAGGGAAGGAGGGGAAGGGGCTCCTCAGAGTCAGTATCCTCATAGAGAAAAAAGAAAGGGAGTGGGGGGCTTGTCTTCTCCTGAGTACTATGGCAAGTCCCTGGGGACCATCATCTCACCAGGTGGCTAACCCAGGGAGGGTCAGGCCTCTCAAAAGGGGGTGAGGGGAGAAACAGCCCCTGTAGCACTGTATGCCCAGTGTACTCCTCCCGGGAGTGCACAGGCTTAACTTCCCCATAGCCTCACTGCCTATAATCTGCTTGACATTCAGTGCATAGCCTCTGGCACCCTCAAAGGGTCATGGGGCACAGTGGAGAAACCACAAAAGTACAGAATGACCAACACAACATTTAGACTTTTGTAACATTTCAGTCAATGTGTTAATAGCAGTTCACAGCACTCCATTATCTCAATAATGCCACTGGGGTCACTTTCAAATACTATGTTAGCACAAGGATAACATGGAAGAGGTAGGGGGAGAGATTCTAAGAAGAAGTGGGGAGACAGGGCCTATCACTGCTCCAAACCATGTAGTCGCGGTGGGGACCTATGCCAGTCCATGCAGCTTATTCCTCACACCCTGCCTGTAATTGCAAGCCTCTCTCCCTCCCCTCCCCCCCAACCTCATTAGACCCCAGTACTTATCTGAGCAGTTCTATGTTGGAGTGGGTTACGCTCAGGTCTTCTGTGTCTCTCTCTTCTGATCCTGAGGCACCTCCGTAGGGAGAGGGGGCATTGGAGAAGCCTCCTCAGCAAGTCCGTGAATTTCTTGGTCAAGCAGCCTAATGCATGCACTGTCCTCCTCCTGAGCCAACTAAGCTCCACAGTCCAGGGATTGTAGCCTGTCGCTCTGGTTCCTTGGCATTTTTTCAGCATGGTCCTGAGGGCCTTCCATGATGTCCAGTTCAGGGATTTCCATTTCGGCAGGCTTCAGAGAGGGGAACTGCAGGACTGCATATGATTCCCTCCCAGCAGTGGTTCCTCCCTGTCATCTATCCTCCTGCATAGGTCTCCTTTCCTGGGGCTGTGAGGGCTTGTGCTGGCAACAGGTACGTCCCCTCAGTGCAGCTGTTTAGTGGCTTGCCTTTTTCTGTTCCTGGAGGGAATAGCCCATTCTCCCTCTGTATGGGTCACCTCGGGGAGCTGGTCTGTATTTTGCAAGGCAGTCTGAAGGGGGCTCAAGCTGCCGGGTTGATCGTGCACTTGAGAGCTGGAGCATCGCATCTCTCTTGACCATGTTCTTTTAGGACAGTCCAGAAGATGCTCCAGTGACTCAAAGTCCAGTGCCACCCCATTGTTGATAACCTGCATTGTCGCTGGGTATCTTAGAGAGAAGATCAGTCCAAGTGTATGGATGTGCTTGCAGTCTTCTGTTTAGGCCTTCCTCTGGTCAGCCAGGTCCTTTGAATAATCCTGATAAATGGAGATCCTTTGATTCTGCCAGTAGAGGAGACCGGCTGACCGGGCATCTACAAGCAAGGAGTCTTTCTGCTGGTAATCCAGGAATCTTGCTAGGAGAGAGCGAGGCCTGTTTCTCAGTTTAGGTCATGGCTCTAATGTGTGGTAGGCCCTCTCAATTTGGAGGGGGAGGGCCATCCTTGACACTGGAGAATCTCGAGAAGCACATTCTGGAGGAAATCTACTGCATCTGACCTCTTGGCCCCTTTCGAAAATCTAGGAACCGGAGGTTATTGCACCTACTCTGGTTCTGTAGGTCATCCACCTTGTTGATTAGGGTTTGTAAAATCCTGTGGTGTTCTTGGCCACCATCATGGAGCTCCTGTATAACCGAGTCATGGGCCTGTACTGTCCGCTCAACTTGAAAAATAAGAGTCTCTATATGCTTGATTGCCTGCATAGTTTAGTTGGATGCTACAGTTACCATGTCCATTTTCAAAACAAGCTGGGCAAACATTGCAGGGATTGCAGCTAGGTCCATGGTGATTCCCTCTCCTGATGCCATGCTGGCTGATGGAGGGGGGGGGGTGTAGGCCATCCAACCTGAGGAGGTATGCTGCAAGGTAATCCGCAATGTCTTGCTCATTTAAAGTTAGTTTTCAGGTAGTCTAGAGTTAGATAAGGCACTCTCCCTATTAGTTTGGTTGAGAAAAAATGCTGATGCAGGATTTTTAGTGGACTATGCCAAGATGGGTAGAGGAGCTCACACTCTACCCATCCTTCTTTGTTAGGTGCTTAGCCATGCCCCTACCCAGCAATTATTAAAACAAGACATGGTCTAGAGGTAAGCACAAAGTAAGACAGCACCACTGCAACTCTGAGTTCATACACTTTTCCTTCTCCAATTACAAATGTATAGAATGAGATATTTTCCTATAATAGTAACAACTCCTTGAAGTTACATTGCTTTGCGGATGTAAAGTTTTACTTGACTGTTTACAGTTCACTGTTATCAGTTGTAAACAGTTTACCTGTTTCCTTTACATGCTGTGTAATGTGAAAACTCTCAATAAAATCTTTTATGATAAAAAAAAGACATGGGGTTAGTGTGTAAAACTTGAATTTTACACACACCCTCAGTGTTGGATGCTTGTATAAACCCATTAGTCTTCACTCTCAGGGTTTATGTACCATCCAACATCTTGGGTGTATGTAAAATTCCCATTATACACACTACCCCATGTATAATTCTATGTTTTAATTTTAAAAAATGTACATCCTTTAAAGAGTGATCTGTGCTCATTCTGGTGGCTGCCTTCTTGGGTCTGCCTTCCGATGGACCCAGAAGGCATTGCCATTCCCACCCACCATGTTAACCTGTGACTAAGATTGAGGTAATGATGGCAAGACAGTGGAGGGGGAGCAGAGACATTGGCAGGATAAGCACTCACCAGTGGAGGGGAGGTTGCAGTGTTGTGTTCTTGCCCCCCCCCTTTTCTTTGCCTGATTGGAGGAGCCACAGTGGTGTCATTTTTCACCATGCCCAGTCTGAAAATGGCTCCCAGGATTACCCTTCTAAGCAATTGGTTCAGCGATTGACATCACGTATGTCACTCAGTGCCCCGTTGGCTGGAGAAGACTGGGCACAGGCAGTATGGAAGGCTAGCCCAACTGGATTGGGCTGTAGGCAGAACAAAGACGTACAGTACAGCTAGAGAGGTGAAGGGGAAAATAATGACAAGGAAAGCTGATTAGCAATGGGAAACCTCCTTTTTGCAGCAGTTCCTGCGAAACTTGTTTTCCCACTCACTTGCCCAATATCTTGAGCTGGACTGGATAAGAATGAGGCTTGGGTTTAGGAAAGAGAGGTGACCAGAAGCACGGCCCAGCTGCCAGCTTGGGATGTCCCAATCAGTATGGATGACCGCAATCTTGACAAAGGGGTCAGGCCTTGGCAAGATATGTCTTGGCAGGTAGAGGTAAAGGCATGGTAAAGGATGCCTTGGTGGTACATTTGAGTTTTGCCCTTGGTCAAAGCTATGGTACACATTGGAGTCAACATCTGGTTTGTGCTTGTGGGACTGGCCTCTTCCCCTCCCCATACGGGTTATGCACCCCCTTTTATTAGTTGTATATATTATGTTGATATTGTGGGTGTTAAAGTGTGCCATTATTAAAGAGAAATGTTTCTTAAAATTAATGAAAAGTAAGAAGTTTTCATGTGTACAGGGTAACTACTTTGAGCTATTTATAGTCATAAATCTTTTTATTGCTTAGTATGTCTGAAGTTCAGTAGATGTTAGCAAGAAATCTTAGAGAAATTCTAATTTTAGTAGTTTAAGTTTTAATAGTATATTCTTTAACTTGTCTTTGTAACTTAAAAATGATATTTTTCATTGCTGTTGCACTTTAAGTATATTTTTGAATTATATGGATAACATTTTTTAGAATAAAAAATTCGTTGTTAGAAATCCCTGGGGCAATCTGAATGTTTATGGTAATCCATGTCATGAGACTCATTTGGGTAGTAAGAGGCGGAGTACATGCTACAAAGGAATGATCAGATACTATAAAGCAAGACATATAAACCATACAAACAGCTGAGCAAAAACCTGGGACAGGAGCTTTAGTACAGAAAACTGTGTAGTGCTGCATCGAGGGAATGGCAATAACAGGTTTCTGTCAATATTTGGATCATAATATACTTAAAACAGTGAACTATGAAAAAGATCTTGGAATCACAGTTGACAATAAACTAGATTGGAACTATCAATATGGAAAAGTGATTCAAAAAAAACCCAGATATGGTAGAACATTAAAAGATCTTTTAGAAGCAGAGACAAAAAGAGTAATTTGTCCACTTTATAGGTCATATGTCGTCCCTCTTATGGATTATGGGACACAGCTGTGGACACCATTTAAGAAAAAAGACATGAATTCCCTGGAGAGAGTGGAGAGAAGGGTGACAAAGTCCATCAAAGGACTTTAGGGACATGTCATATCAGGATGGGCTACAACATTTACAGTTTTTTTCATTAAAAAAATCACGGTACTGTGGGGTTTTGCTGTTTATGTTTGAAATCATAAACAGTCTGGAAATGATGGTGGATTTGGGCCTTGTCTTTAAACAGAACACTCAGTCCACAACAGGGTTCCCCTACAGGACCAGAATAAACATTTCAGGAGCACAAAAAGAGGATACATTTTTATTTATTTTATTTAGTTTTTGTTGACCGGGTAAGCGCACTTGACAAATCCTGCCTATTTTCAGGCACGACCCGGGGGAGGGGGATACAGATGAATGCCAACTGACCTTGAACCAGATTAAGCTGTTGGTGGTATTTTTTTAGTGAATGAGGGAAATTTGGCCAGGACACCGGGGAAATTCCCCTACTCTTTTTCAATAAGTGCCATGGGATCTTTAATATCCACCTGAACTACCACCAATCCAGGCAGATGGGACCTCGGTTTAACGTCTCATCCGAAGAGAGCACCTCAGAAATGCAGCACCCCTCTCATGCTGCATTACAGTGTCAGTACTAGGATATTAACCCAGTGCCACAGATGGGAACTGAAACCCACAGCCCTCTGATCTCCTAGCCTCAGAGGCGAGTGTGCTACCTACTGAGCCACTGACACTGCATTTATGCAAATGGTAGTTAGGATTTTGAATAACATCTCCTTGGAGGCAGTAATCAGTAAAAATAAATATATCTTTAAGAAAAGATTAAATTCCCATATGGAAAAGCAAGTATGGTTTACTACCACTGAAATTAATGGGGGAGTAACTAATATAGGTCAATATGCCTTTATCTACTCCAACCTCCCGTAGTATGAAGAGGGTGGAATGGCGTGGTCAGACGATGCTTTTCTGTAGTGGACACCTTTATTCAAAAGTTCCTAGGGTGGAGGCAGAAAACATTTCACAAACAGCCACTCAGCATTGGCGTACCCAGTTTTGGTCACCATACTACAGGGATGAAGGGGGATTAGTTGGTGAGGGTGCAAAGAAGGACAACAAAATGATTGTTTTTGTTTACTTAATGTTTTATTTAGTTTTGAGCACAAGAACAAACACTTTCACTTAACAAGGAAGAGTGGGGGAATTTTATTAAAATAAAGCACAACAGACCATAGAAAACAAACCAAAAACAGTCATATGAAGAACTCAGACTATACATAAAGCAAACATTCAAAAAGATATGAAACAAATGAGGAAAAAAAGGAAAAATATCAAAGAAAAAAGGCCCCACAAAAAGGGACAAAACTGACCCGACTATTGAGATCCAGACTTGCTCCAGTCCCAGTCAAGAAACATAAAAAGCTGAGAGACCGTGCACACACCTGGAACTAGATTTTCAAAGCCCTTGAAAGTCACACAGGTGAAGGAAAATATTGGTGCAAGTGTGTCTCCACATGCGGAGCCACAGTTTTTCCTACAGCTGCTGTATTTTCAAAGGTGGAGTCAGTTTATGACCAACTCCACGATTACGGCAGCAGTTGCCCCATTTTTTTGGTGCAGTTGGACCTGCTACTCATGTGGAACATGGGCTGAAGGACTTGGTTGGTCTGAAAGCTTGGACATTGTTTTCTTTTTGTAACATCTATGTTGGTTCAATAAATGGTATCAAACCATTTGCTTCTGGATCTGGACTGAAGGTAGGAATCCCTGCAGGATTGATGATTTCCTAACACAGCAGTGGCTGTGCAGTGGGACTTAGTCCCTGAAAAAATCCAGCCCAGATATAGTGCATCAATGGTAGTAGTAGTAGTAAGTTTCCTTTATTGCAACCCCATTACCTCTGTCTCAGAACATCAGCTGTTTCAAAACTTACAAGAGATTATTAGGCTGTACGAGACCTAATGGGCTGTTCCTGTCCTTCGTAATTTTATTAAATCATAAACCACCATAAGCAAGATCTTCAATTTTGGCTCCAAGGGATTGAAATATAAGGAGTAAAGATAATATGAATGCAGTAGCAATAACAGCCTATGTTTTAATTTTAACTTCATTTCTATCACTTTTGTAACACAACCTGTTTAATAGGGCGCATCTCAGTCATTATGATCTGTATGGAATATACTGTATAGAATAATATATGGGTTGTGTGTTTAACGAGAATTTTAAACACACCCAAGCTGTTGGATGCTACATAAACCTCTAGAATGAAGCTCGAGGGGTTTATGTAAGCATCCAACACCGAGGGTGTGTGTAAAATTCTCGTTAAGCATACAACCCCATGTTTTATTTTATATAATTGCTGTGTATAGCTTTTTTAGCCTCAGCAATTACATAAAATAAGGCATCTCAGGTTTAGCTGCGGTCCGATTGGGTTCCCTCGGGGTCTGCGGTCAAATGCCTCGCTTGAAAGAAAGTTTCCCTTTTTTCCTTTTTTTTTAATTAGCCCTGTTGAAACATTTTTAGCTAGGAGATTCTTTGTGTTCTTTTAAACAGACTTACCACTAAGTCGGAGTGGTGATGAAGTGTCTGACAGTAAACCCTAGCATCAGCGGTGAGAGGAGGAACAATGGCGGCTGGCGCATGTGTGAAGGAGGGGAAACCCAGCGCGTGTTTGCTGTTATAAACACTCCTTTGCAATGGCAAATTATGCCACGTTTTTCCATTAGGGAAAAAATGAGAGCCGGTTATTATTTGATTATGCTTTTCACCTGTGTGTTAAACACTGGATTAGTATAAATATGTCTTTCACAATTCAACCCCACCCCTGAAGAAGCCTGATGCAGAAGGGATACATAGGGGTAACTGGTCTGCATTTCTCTATGTGTTTTGCACCAATAAATTGTTAAGTCTACAAGTATCTGATGTGTGCACTGTTTCTTGACTTTTTCATGTTTAATACTACACAGTGGCACCTTCAGGAATGGGGAGTGCTCTCACCTTCTTTCCCAAGTCACCTTAGATAAATTCTTCCAGAATTTCAACTACCTACTCCTAGGCAACGTGCATACCTCCCTCATATAAACATTTGTTAGAGATTCCAGTACCACTTTTATCAAAATTAACTGGAAAATGTATTTTTTGTTGCAACATCAATAGGGATGGGCAAAGACAAGGTAGATCTGGATTTGATTTTAGATTTGCCACATCCAAGACGAGTTTGGATTTTGTTTTGTAAAGGATTTGAATTTGATTGATCTGGGCCTTCAGTATATTGATAGGTGGAAAAATAGAAAAATAGTGGTATGACAGCACAGACTATACTGTGTGAGTGTACATCTTCATTGAAATAGTGGCGGACGTCTGGAACAGTCTTCTAGTAGAGGTGGTGATGGTGAAAATGCTACTGAGATTCAAGAATGCTTTGGATAAGCAGAGGGGAGTCTTGGTGGTAAGTGAGGTAGGGAGCCGGAGAGCAAGTAGAGTCTGCGATGAAAGTATAGGCACAGCAAAATGGGCATACTGGGTGGGCTAAGCATTCCCCATTCGCCATCACATTCTTTGTTTCTAATACCATTATCCTTCTGTTTAAAACTTCTTTGTTTTTACAGATCTGCATAGCACAAATTCAAACAGTAGTCTGTGCAATGAGACATGACTTACAGGCCCCCCCGCCTACCATTATTTAGCCAGCTTAAATTTAGTGCCAGTCAAAAATAAATGTAGCAAAATAAATAAATTAAATAATTTGCTAATCACATTTGGAGCCAGCTAATATGTTCATTAAAGCAGTGCTAGCTTTATTTATTTTTTCCTAAATGTGGCCAGCTACCCAGCAGGCTTACAACATGCTTGCCAAGGGTCTTCTGCTTTGCAGGATGGCCAAGACAATTTTTTCACAATATCAGGACACACAGTCTCCCATTTCACTCTGTTTTTATGGTCGCATGGGTGGAGCCCTGCAGACGCTATGCTATCACTGTAGAAGTGAGATGGGACAGTGACAGGATTTCGTCCCAGTTCTCTTCTACAATGATGTGCTCATTGTCCACAGTGCAGAGTTCATTGGTGGTGTGTGGTGTTTCCCCTGCCCCTCTGCATCCACAGTTCCTCAGCAGCCACAGTAGCCTCCCCCCTCTGGCGCACTGCTTTAATGCTGCCCCTGCTTCTGCATTTCACCATGTCATGCATGTGCAAAGAGAGCACAGCAGAAATGTTTGTCATATCCAAGATGACCACCATATCTCAGTGCACACACACAGCTTCAATTCTGCAGTTGTGCATGCACAAATTCCAGTGGCCATCTTAAATATGGCAGACTTTTCCACTGTGAGATCCATGTCGTGAGCTTGTATTTTGTTACTGGCATTATGCAGCCATGTTGGCTCTGACCAGAGTTTGTTTATGTAGTGTACTGTGTGATGACATGTGAGTCCTTTGCTTTCTCTTTTTTTTTTGCCCAGGATCTAGCAGCAGTGGCACAGGCCAAGACCCAACTCTTCCCCCATTCCTACACTGTCTCTGATCTCCCTTGCATTTTACTTCTCCTACACACTGTCTCTCTTTCTCTTGTCTTTTACTGGTTTGGTTTCTTAATTTCTTTTCAGTCCACCCTGTTCCTGTGGCACAGGCTGTGGCAGACCCAAACCTCCCAACCCCATACTGTTTCTACCTTGTCTTTTCCTTTATTTTTCTTTTCAGTTTATAATTTTTTTTTAGTCCTCCACTTATTCCTCAGGTATCAGCTGTCATCAGATCCTCTTTTTACTATCTGAGGAATATCACCAGGGTGAAACACCTGGTTCCACCGTGTGATCTTCCAACATTGGTCCATGCCTTTATCACTACCTATCTTGATTACTGCAATTCCCTCTACCTAGGGCTATCTGGGGTTGATATCCACCGCCTGCAGCTGGTGCAGAACGCAGCGGCCAGGCTTTTGACTGGGACTTCTAGAACCAGTCATATTACACCTGTGCTCCGCGAACTGCACTGACTGCCTGTTAGGTGGTGGATCACCTACAAGGTTAGTTTATTAACCTATAAAGCCCTACATGATCAGGGACCCAGCTACCTGAAAGATCTCTTGGTAGCCTATTGTCCCCTCCATTCTCTCCACTCCACCAACAAGGGATTGCTGGAGATTCCTAGGGTTCGATTAAAGACATCAGGATCTTGTGCTTTTGCTTTTTCAGTGCCAACCCTGTGGAAATCTCTACTTTGCTGGTTGAGAGAATGTCCAACTGTCGAGAGATTCAAAATGGAGTTAAAGACTTATTTATTTAGTTTAGCTTATCCTAGCTATGGTTGATCTATTTATGTCTGTTTTAAAAATGTTATATTTATGTATGATCTCTGTGTACAGCGCCTTGGTTTTGAAAGGCGCTATAAAAATAAAGATTATTTGATTTGATTTGATTCCTGGAGCACAGGCAGTGATGCCCAAACTAAACCCATCACCTCCACACTGTCTCTCCCTTGTCTTTTTTTAATTTTCTTTATTTTTGGTTTAACTTGTTTTTTTTTCTGTCCTCCACTTATGGCACAGACTGTGAACCCCATGCCCCCAAATGCCCACAGTATCTCTCGTCCCCTTTCCTTACACACACTCTCTCTCCTGCTACTTGTTTTTCTTTTATTTCTCTTCTAGTTTTAATTTTCACTTTTTCAGTCCTTGTTGTTGCCCAAGTAAACTCCTTCAAATAGCAGCCACCATTTTCCCCTCCTGCTGCCATGTGCTCCACTTTGTGAGTCCCCACTTATCACTCTCTCTCCTGGAATGGAGCTGAAGCGGCCACACGGTCTCATTATATACCATGGTATTGCACAAGTGCGAACTGGGGTACACTGAAGAAGTACATTCTGCTCAGGTGCCCTCTCACCTCTCCCTCAGCCTTCCAAGCCAGTCATATGACAGGCATGTAGGCTGGGGAAGCACATAAAAACAAAAGAAAAGAAAAAAGTTGAAGATCCAAGCCAAACCAGCACTATTCGGTTTGAGTCTTGCCTAAACTGAGCTGCATGTTTTCGAAGCGGCTAAGTTCACGAGGATGAATTTGGCCCATCCCTAAACACAAACTGACAACATTCTTGCCAAATTAAGAATTTATGGCTAGTAACTGATGTCTTAAAAACGTTGTTCTCTATAACTAAAGACCTTACATTTCAGCATGCAATTCTGGGACTTCCACTTCCTGAAGTAAAGGGTCCTGATCAACAATATCTCTGGAGTATTTTGATAACTGGGGTACATAAAGCTATCACTAGGAGATGGATTGAGGTAGTGCCCCCCCCCCCTTCAACAATGGATTGACATTGTACATGAAATCCATTCAATGGAAGAACTTATTTATAATGTAAATCATCCATTTTCTATATTTGTTAGGTGGGCCCGCTGGTTCCTATATTGGGTCTGCTACACCCACCTTCTAAGATTTTGAGATAGCTGCATGATCCTCAGGGTTTAGCACTGACCCTTCGCTGGGCTGTTCCTCCATAACTATTTGCTCTGGATTATTAACATCTGTCCTGTCCATCACATCCCTGAAAATTCTATCAATTTTAGCTGGCTTTATTGTAAATTTAATGGAATTAATTACAATGAAATGTACCCAGCTTGGTTAATAAAGTTGAATTAAAAAAAAAAGAATTTATGATTGAAAAAGCACACTGTCAGCATACTTGAATGATACTTTACCCAATCTCGAGAAAAAAGTCCTAGTCCAATATTCTGATGGGTCAATACTAAGAATAAAGGTTCATTCCAGTCCTGTGCTGTGTCCAAAAACATAGAATTTCTCAGCAGACAAGGACCTCTTGGCCCACCCAGTCTACACATTTTTCCCTACCTACAGTATCACCGCAGACTCTGTTTGATCTCTAGCTCTTTCTCGCGGTATACCATTATGACAACAAACCCCCCACAGTGAATCCATTACATTGCTAACAACCAGTTCGACATCCATAGTGTTGAATGGGTTGTTGCGGTGATGGATGGATACAGCTACTTTGCTGTAAGCCGCTCTCCCCCAAATCCACCCCCCTGGAGCTGGCAATCATTAATGCCAGTGGGTGCAGGGAGCAAAGCCGCCCCCCACATGGAGGTTGTGGGACAAACAGTAAAGGGTTCTGCCACTGTGGAGGTCCATCGGCACTTTGCCATGGTGATGTGATCACTGTCAGCAAAGTGCTGTCATTCTAAAGTCACTCGACAACTTTGTTGTCAATGCAACTTGGTGGAACCCTTTCTCCCTCCTCATTCCTTTCCACTAAGACCTCCTTATGCCTATCCCATGCATTCTTGAACCCCACCACTGTTTTCATGAAACTTTTACTGGAGAGGTAATTCAAAATAAGTGAGGTAGCATCTTAAATTCCTGGTGACAACGTGGTCTTAAAATTTTCTTGGTGTCATGAAGAGCATTTCTCCCTGCCATTAAAACAAGTCCCATGTACTACACCCCTATGCCCCCCTGAGAATAAAACAGCTTTTAAGTAACCCACCTCCCAGGCATTTCCCCCTGCTAATAAAACACGTCCCATACAACCCACACCCCAGGTATTTCCCCCTACTAATAAAACAGGTCTCATATAACCTACCCCCTAAGCATTTCCCCTTCCTAGTAAAACAGGTCTCATGTGACCCATCCCCAGGACATACCTGGAAACGAGTTGGAAATGAGCTCAGTGTGCCTTGTCTGGTCATAAATTACAATTAAATACATTATGTTTGTGTGTGCATATGCGTGTGTGTGTGTGTGTGTGTGTGATGTGGGGGTCCTTCCTGCTTCTATCCAGTTTTAAAACTGGGAGAAATTGAAGCATGGGGAAGTCAGGTAACTGGCTCAAGGACATACAGTGTGTCAAGAGCTAAGCAGACCAAGGGTTTCTGACTCCTCATTCTTCGCTTTAACCATGAAACACATTACCCTTGAAGTTATCTCTTCTGATACCTGGCCCTGGGGCTGTTTTGATTATAATGGCATGTGAAACAATCTTTTCCTGCCTATGTTGGTAAAGGAAGGAACATCTTTAAATAAAACAGTGAAGTTTATGAATAAAACATTGATTTAAAAATAAAACAATGCCCTTCTCTCTCCTTCAATTTCCACCCCCCACACACACACACACACCCACACTCACAGACTCCCTTTGCCCTTCACTCTGATGGAGAGGTTGAGTGGCAAAGCTGAGATGATAAACAATGGGCTAAGGACACTTTGAAACATTTAAAACAACACTGTGTTTTTGCCCTCTGTATATTCGCTTCCAATTTCCCTAGTCACATGTACAGCAACGCTAAAAGGGCTACGGGTCACCCATCATGTGAACTCTAGAAGAGGACGAGGACAGAGGGCAGCGGCCTTGGCAAGTTGGAAACAGCATGTAGATTCATGGTGGAAACCATCTTGCAGTATAATGATGTGAGTTCTGCTACAGCACAACCAGTTATACTAATGACATGGTTTTCAGGTCTTAAAACAGTGAAATCAAATTTGAATTCATTCCAGATGTAATGAGGTCTCAGAGATAATGATTGTTCCTCATCAAACAGAACTTCATATTAACATAATTCTAAAAATGATACAAAAATGGCCCTGGGGTTGATAGAATAACACAGCAGTTGGCCAATAGTTATTCAGCCTCCCTATTACTGTAGGATGGACTAGGCACTGATCAGAGCCAAACTGATGTGATTAGTGTTCTCCGGTTGCCGCAGTGTGTTGGATGGAAGTGTAATTTAGATGACCCACCTGGAGTGCTGCTTCCTCACTTACAAGTGGGTGTTTTTGGCTCTATTGCTCTCCTACGGCCCTAGAGAGGGTTCAAAAAATAAAGTGATTTATCATATGGTTGTCTTCCCTTAAGTCACCTGTATTTTGGGCCCTTATAGTTTTGGAATCTGGGAGCCTTGCAAGGGAGTATTCTCTCCTCCCCACCCCACCACTGTCACTTTTTTTGGTTTCTGCAGGTCATTTTGAGAGCATGTAAACTGTTTGTCAAACACTGATGGTCTTCCTCCAATCTGTAGAACACATTATTAACATTGAAATTAACTTTGGGCAAACTGCCCCCTCCTAGTGGCAGGCAAAAAGAAGAGTCTTGCACTGACTGTTAAACTGGTTTACTTGCTTGTATGGATTGCTACAGCTTGCACCCTGTGGGAGAAGGTCATAAGCTGTTCTTCAGTTGGACTGTTTGTCCTCATTCTATGTGGTGCACATTCTCTTATCTTGCTCACATTTTTAAAGTTTAGTTTTATATAACATTATGACTGTGGTCTGATTGTATTTGTTGGTGATTTGTATGAATGTGGGTATATATATATATATATATATTCATTGCAAAAAAACTACATTAATGCATCAGTTAGGGTTTTTATTAAAGCGTCAAAAACTGGGAAATTCAACATTAGAGTTACTGACCCTACCACCCCACCCCCACCCTCCACACACCAACAGGCATTGGAGTGTGCCTTGGGGTAATCGGCCCTAACTCTCACCCCATTCCATGATTAAACAAGATGAGATGGTACAGTATAGGAGAGTGGGGTGAGAGTTAGCCCCAATAACCCCAAGGCACACCTCAACACCTGTTGGTGTGTGGAGGGTGGGGGTTGAGTGGTAGAGTCAGTAACTCTAATGTTGAATTTCCCAGTTTTTGACACTTTAATAAAACCCCTAACTGATGCATTAATGTAGTTTTTTGCAATGAATTTCCCTTCTTTTTGAGAGTGTAATGTAACTGGTATGTGGTTGTGGGAGTGCGGGCCCTCCGGGCCCTGCACTCCCCTCATGCTACCCATTGTTGCATAATGATATGCATAAGTGGGAGTGCAGGCCCTCTGGGCCCTGGGCTCCCACTTACACAAAAGTACGGACATACTGCAGCCCTAGCTATAGTCATAGAAAGTAACCCTTATAACACTAATTTGGCAATATCTCCGTAACCATAGCAACTATGCAAAAAACTCCATTGCAGTTGTTATCATGACTTTGAAACCTCCATGGGTGCTTAGTTCATTTAATGGTAGACTAAGCTGCGGAAAGCAAAAAAATCTGTATCTTAAATTGTTTTTGAGATATGGGTGCCAAAAGGCACTGTGGATGCCACAGTTCAACGGACACACGGAACTCAGACATTTTCAGGATTTTTTTCACCCAATTTTCGACATGGCCTTTTGGGAACCTCATCTCATGAACAATGTCACTGTCATTTCATTAATCTATCCCAAAAGTTGAGTTTGCATAGCAAACATACCATTCTGTGCAACAGGTGCAAAATCATGTTTTGGACAGGATGTGAAAAATGACAGCTGTATACTGTTCATTAGGAGGTGTGGAAAAGGGTAATGTTGAAAATCAGGAGTGAAAATACGAAATATTGGCGAAATTACGAGTGTGTATAGAAACTGCACAACGTACACTTGTAACGTGGCCATTTTGGGAAATTTTTAAACAAATTTTTAACATGGGATTTTTTGGGAAATCCCTTCATGAACACTGGCACTGTGATTTTGTTAATCCATCCTGAAAGTTGATTTCGTACAGCGACCACATCATTCTGTGCCACAGGTGTGAAAACACATTTTGGGGAGGATGTGAGACATGACGGCTATACTGTTGATGCAGAGGTGTGAAAAAATAGCAATGTTGAAAATCTGGAGTGAAAATATTAAAAATTGGCAAAGTTACGAGCATGCGTAGAAGCTGCACAATGCACGCTTGTAACATGCCCATTTTGGGACTTTTTGCACCAAATTTTCAACTTGGGCTTTATGGGACCTCCCCTCATGAACACTGGGACTGTCATTTCAATAATCAGTCCCAAAAGATGATTCTTCACAGCGACTGGGAAAATCACCTTTCAGGACCAAGTAACAAGATGACAGTGATATTGTTCATGAGATGGGGTCCCAAAAATCCCATGTTGAAAATTTGGTGCTAAAATCTCAAAAAATGGCCAAGATATCAACATACGTTAAAACACCTCATTGACTGCCATTATACGGCTTACCTTTGATTCCTCAGTTTGCGTTTCAGCTTTGAAGAGTGCAGACGTGTCCTGGTCCACAGAAGATGATGGCGCCCAACGGGGTAAGGTGGGGTGCGGGGAGGTGAGTGTGCAGAGGGAGGTTTGGGATTGGGGAGGGGAGACATGGGGAGATGACAAGCGACCATTTTCTTTCTTTCAGTTTTTTTTTTTTTTTTTACTAAAAGATGTCAGGGGACAGTTTTCTTTATTTCAGGCACTACCGCTGATCATGGTGGGGCATGCTCTAACTGGGGACACTGGGATTGGGCTCCCCAATGTCCCACATTGGTGGGAGCTACTGCCACCACGAGGATTGGGCACCCCATTGTCGGACATGATTTATCTTTTTAGGGCTACTACCAACCGGGGATTGGGCACCCCATTGTCACCATGGTTCTTTCTGTTGGGGACACTGGGACTGGGCTCCCCAGTGTCCCATACTGGTGGGGTGCCTCTAGTGTTGGGATGGGGATTGGGCACCCCATGTCGGCAAAAGTGTTTTTCTAATCATTTTTCCTATTTTCGGGTCATGACCTATGATCCTAGGTCATATCTCATGTATATGAACTAGGATCCTAGGTTGTATTACGTGGATATGAAGCAGGAATTAAATGATTAAATAAACACATTCTATAGGCATATTTTGTCCCGTAAAGTGCAGAATGCACCAAAGGGGTCCCAATAAGCAAACTATATGTGTCAGTTCCTCCCAAGAATATCATTTCTGGAGCTTTCAAAAAAATGTTGGGGGGCAAAACTGAAAACAAGATGTTGGCCATACGAAGTAGGAATTTCTCCACATAGAGCAGGATTCCTACTTCGTTTCATACAGCTATATTGATGTGCTTACTGAGCATGCTCAGAAATTATTTTTTCAATTTTTTAAACTGCAATAACTTAAAAACTACTTATTTTCATTACACCAGTCTAACACAAGGTACATATGTGGGTTAGTCCCTTTCTACCCTGCAAATTTCAGGCCAAACAACCAAACCCTCTGGGCTGTAGGCAAGTTCAAAGAAAAATCCCAGCAAAGTCAATGGGTAAAAACATGTTTTTTCATCTCTCTGTAACTCAAAGATCACACATCTGACTAGAACAGAACTTACCAGATCAAGAGATCTGCCCCACAGAAAAGAGCATACCAAATTTTATGCAAATCCATTGAACGGTTTCAACATTATTACGGTGCAAAATTTTGAGTTTAACTTTGAACAGGCTACTGAACCCTAACTATAGGGGCGCTATCGTGTCCCTATTTATATATATATATATATATATATATATATATATATATATATATATATATATATTAGTTGCTTGATTTGTGATTGAATGTTGCTGGATGAAATTTTGTAGTCTGTGTCTTTCTTTGTATTGTATGTTTGGCTTGCTTAGAATTGTTTTGAATTAATGTTCTGAATGAGGTGAATATGTGAAGGATGTTGATGGGTTATTATTTAGTTTGTTGTTATTGTTGGGTAATTTTGCTTTATTAATGAGGGTAGCTGAGAGCCAGGAGATACCCAAGGAAAGTGTGGAATCTGGATCGAGGGCCTCATGCCTGGTTCCCCTCTGTAGGGCTCTGCTTAATATCAGCAAGCAGGAAGCAGTTAGACCAGCAAGCTCTGCTCCTTCCCTTCAGGCCATGCTTTGTAACACAAAGTCACTACAGAATAAAACAGTGGTGAAGAATGATTTCACTGCAAATTCCTTGGCTGACCCTGTTTGTATTTCTGAGACCTGGCTAGGGGAAGACTCCAGCCCTGTGTTGGAGACATCCATTATGCCTGGATACTTGGTAGTGCATTGCCCAAGGTGGGATTGTGGGGGGTGGGGGTGGGGGATTTGTTTAAAATCCACTTTGGGACTCACTGCATACCCAATGGGAACTTTCAGATACTTTGGGTGTGTGGGGCTATTAGGTGGGTTCTAGGTGTCAGTTGCAAAATCATTCTCATTTATCGCCCTCAAGTGTATGGGAGTGAATTTTTGCATGAGCTGGCATATTTCATGATCAAACAGGTATTGAATTCCCCCAGAGTTTTGGTACTGGGGAACATCAATGCCTGGGTCAATAATGAAACCTTGCCCCTTGGTCAATAGCTCCTCTAGTTGATGATATCACTACGACTAACACAGGCTGTTGCCTGTGGTACACATAAGCACAGACGCACTCTGGACCTGATCATCTCATTGGGTCTAGACATTAGTGCAGTCTTGGTTGATCTGGTCTTTTGCTCAGACCTTTACACAATGTCATTCCTTTGTGGGGCTCTCTGTTCGATTACTCCCCCTCTGGAGACAATTCAGTATCATCTAAAACACAATTTGGAGCCTCGCAAACTCCTGGAGGTATTGGAGGTCTCGAGCACAATGCTTGCATGGACACATGGATCTGAGAATGCAGTGGAACACTATAATAAGTTTCATGCAGCTGCCTTAGATTTCTTAACACCTTGCTGTGTTCATCCCTTGATATCCTATTGCCGCTCACCCTGGTACTGCGATGAGCTGCATTGGTTGAAGACTAAGGGACTGAAGTTAGAGCATTCTTGGCATAGGTCCTGATCTGTGGATGATAGAGTGGTGCTTCAGACTCACTATAGTGAGTATCAATGGGCAAACACCCTGAAAAAGACAGAATTCCTGTCACGGATGATTTTTGCAGGGAGAAACTGGCCAGCTCAGCTCTTTTGCACTGTGGGTAGGCTAACTAACCTACACTGTCTGTGATCTGCTCAAGTCTTTTCAGTTGAAAAGTGCGAGGAGTTTTGAAAATTATTTTCTGACAAGGTGTCCTCCATTAGATTGGATATCTCTTGAAGCGGCATGTCATGGCCTGTGCTGGTCAGTCAGTGAGGGATATTACTGATCTGCCTACCTGGGAGGAGTTTTGGCAAGTTGCTGAGGAGGAGGTGTGCTGTGTGATCTCATATTTGCACCCTACCTACTGAATGCTGGATCATGCGACTACCTGGCTACTTCTGGGCTGTCAGGAATCTTTGGTTCCAGTTATTTCTCAGACTGTTGGATGTCCCTCAAGGGAAGGTGTTTTCCTGTCTGCCCTGAAAAGGACAGTGGTTAGATCCCATCTGAAAAAACATCCTTGGGCGTTGACATTCTGGGGAATTACAGACCTATCTCTAATCTTCCCCTTTAGCGGAAGGTTACCGAGAAGGTGGTGGAGCAACATATCGATCGCCTGGACAATTTTAACATCTGTGAACCTCTCCAGTAAGGCTTTTGGTCTCCCTACGACATGGAGACTGTGCTCAGTAGGGTGACAAATGATCTTCTCATGGTGAGAGATGGAGGACCTTGTTCCATCTTGGTCCTTTTAAATCTCTCATCAGTGTTTGACACAGTTGACCATGAGGTGCTATTGGCTCACCTGAGGAATTATGTGGGTTCCCCTGACAGTTTTGTGCTGGTTTGAGTCCTACATAATCGGGCGACTGGAGCAGGTGACTTGGGAATTACATTGGGAATTACATTTCCAGAGCTTCTGCACTCTCAAGTGGCATTCCACAAGGCTTGATCTTTGCTCCCATGTTGTTCTCTGTGTACCTAATGTTGGGTGAGATCATTAGACTCTATGGTGTAGAGCTTCACTGTTATACAGATGACTTTCAGCTATACCTGTCTGGCACTCCTGATGGGGATCAAGCGGCATCTCTGCTGGGGAACTGTCTTGCCAAAATTGATGCCTGGATGTCCCCCAGTAGGCAATATCTCAAGCCGGGTAAGATGGAGGTCATGATTGCTGAGCCAGTTAAGTAGAGCCAAGCGATGATATGGCAATATTGCTCTTGTTGGGTGGCCATTCACTCAGAGCTGTAGATGCAGTAAAGAATCTTGGGGTCATTTTGGATTGCAAACTGATGCTTGATCAGTAGGTGTCAGCTGTGATCCAATCTGGCTTTTATCATCTCTGTAACATTGGCAGGATTAAGCCACAGCTAGCACCAGCTGACCCGGCTATCATTGTTCATGCCTTTGTCACATCCAGACTTGACTACTGAAACGTGCTGTACTCAGGGTTATCTGGAGGTCTGATGTAATATCTGCAGCTGGTCCAGAAAGCTGCAGCCCGGGTGACTGTGTTCTCTTCCTGGAGGGACCGTATCATACTGGTTCTGCATGCACTGCACTGGCTCCTAAGTGGTGACAAATTAGCTTCAAGATAGGCTTGCTAACATTCAAGGCCCAACACGGTCTGCAACCTGACTACTTGAAAGATTTCCAAGTTATGTGACACCCAGCTCGCTGCCTTTGCTCCTCTGATGCATGTTTGCCTTCTGTCCTTACTTCTCGCCTAAAACAATCTGAGGACATGACATTAGGCAGGGCAGCTTCTTTTCTATGGAATGCCCAGCCTATGAATACACAGCCAGCTTGCACAGTAGAGGTCTTTAAGACCTCCCTGATAACTGACTTATTTACGATGGCATTCCCAGACAGTTTTTAGACAGTTTATTTATAAGTTCAAGTATTCTGCATGTATTCACACACGTGTTTATTGGTGCTGCTTTATGATAGTTTAATTATGAAATGCCATGAGCCTTTGGGAAAAGGCAGTCTAGAAATAAACTTATGCAATGGCAAGAAAGAATCCTGGCTCCTGATTGGTCAGTTGGCCATCACAGCAGGGATGTTATCCTGGCATAACATCCCTGCTGATCAACTAGATGATGATCTCATAGATAGGCTCTTATTTCGCTTGATGATTGTTTGCATCTTTTCTTAAAAAAATATTTTTAAACACTAAAAAAAATTCTTTAAAATTATTTTTTTCTGTATAAAACAATGAGCCATTGTATAATAGGAATAATGTCCTTCAGGGTGGGTGTTATGCTGGGATAACATCCCTTCTCGGGTGTTGGACGGCCTGGGCCGGTGGCCTCGGGCTCAACGACCCAAGGTGGGATGTTATCCCAGCATAACACCCAGCCTGTCAGGCATTATTCCTTTACTCACCTCGCCTTGCCCTGCCTAGGTCCTGGTTGTATACTGTGAGTACAAGCTCCTCAGATTTTTACAGTGGTGACACAGAACAAGCTCTGAGGTATCATGACATATCGCAATAACCCTGTCAAGACATGCTGCAGTAAACAACATCCAGTTTAATGGAACTCCTCAAAATATACATGTTACCTCTAACAACAGAAAGACAGGGCTGAAGCCTGGTGTGAGGGAAGGGTTATAACAGAATTAAAAAGCATTTGTCAATGCCGAATGTTGTCTTCCTGGCATTGGCATTAGTAGCGCAGAAGTTAGAGAGATGCATAATAGGAATGGCAGTGAAGTATTGAACTGATGCCAACCCCACCCCTACCCTGCAGAGACTGACAGGCACTGGGATGCGCCTTTGAATCGTCGGCCCTAGAGCTCACACCATTTCACCTCACCCTACCCTGCAGACACTGACAAGTGTTGTGGTGTGCCTTGGGGTCTTCTGGCCTTGCTGTGCAGGACCAGCGGGTGACACTAGGGGTTGGGGTCCACAGGATATTGCAGCCCATGCCAGTCCACCAGAGGCTGCCATTCCCCCTTCAAAACAAGCCAGAAATGTGCCATAATATCACACCAGTGCCAGTGACACCACGGAGACTACGAGGGACCATTTTCCTTTCACAGGTAGTAAAAGGAAAAGAAAACATTGCGGGACAGTTTTGTTTTTCCAGGGGATTGGGCATGCTGGGGTGGGCTCCCAGTGTGCCACCTAACTGTTTTGGGGGGTCTGTAACCGATGGGGGATTGGGCACCCTTGTCACAAACAACACAGGGGGGCGAATTTATGCCAACAGGGATTGTGCACCCCCCTTGGAATTAAACAATTGGGGGGGTTATTTCTGCCGACGGGAAGTGGGCTCCCCCTTCAGCACACAAGGAAAGGGGGTGGGGTAACAGCCGAGGGGGATTGGGCACGCCCTCAGCATTACACAATTGGGGGTGCTTTATGCTGACAGGGAGTGGGCTCGCGTCGGCACATTGACAGGGGCAGGGCAGCTGACAGGGAGATTGGGCATCCCAGTCGGCAGGTCTCACGTGTCCCGCCATGCAATATAATGGCAGCGTAGCACGGCAAAGAAAAGGACCGCTGCGACTGACGAGCTTTGCTCGGATTGCAGCGGACCTTTCTTTAGATGTGCTCACCACATTATGTATGCATGGTGTCAATAGCGCCCGGCGCATGCAGGTTGATTGGGGAATGAGGGACGCACCTACTGATGCGTGCCCTGCATTCGCCCAACAGCGACCGCGCCTCCAAATCTGCACTACCGCAAGATGTTGACTTCCGCAGGCACAGCAAGCCAACATAAAAAGGAAGGTCAACACTAATAGCCTCACACTCCAGTGTGGGTCCAGTCCCAATTTGCATTTTCTGTGCAAACACATTTTTTTACTTAACTGTTTGTTGCAGTATAGTAGATTATATCAAGCTGATTTTGCTGGCTTCCAAGCTGACATTTTGTGTGACAAAAACTCCCAAAATACCCTGCAGCTGACATCAGAGCAGTAGGCAGCAGTGAGAAGATTCAGTAGTCTGCAGTGCATGTTAGAGTTGTTATAAGCTCTGGTCTTTTGTTTACTGGTCCCGCTGTCCTCCCAGAACTAAGTGCAATCACAAAGGACTTTAGTAAGACCTGGAACAACAGTGTGACCAGCAAAAATCTGATCTGAGCTTATCAAATTTCTAACACACACTGCAGGCTATTTAATCTCCCCACTGCTGCAGCCTTCCTCTGGTGTCAGCTGCAGGGGATTCTGGGATTTCTGATTATAGCAGATGTCAGCTTGGAAGCCAGCAAAATCAGTCTGATATACTCTATTATACTGCGGTGAGCAGTAAGTAAAAAAATTGTTTTTGCATACAAAGTGCAAATTGAGACCTGTCCCACACTTGGGTGTGGGGGGCTCTTAGTGCTAACTGTTCCCCTTTAATGATGCATTACTTCTCTCTAAGAGGGTGACAGGAGTGGAGGCATTCAAATCTAATTCAGTTATGTACTTCAGGTGCAAACCAGAGGAATTCCCAAAGGGAAACATCTAGTAGTAGAATAGTAGGGGTTGGGGCTGGCGGGGGGTGGACTTGCTGGACTGTTAGCCTTGCTCCAGCCCATAAACACCTGTGTTCTGTGGTACCACTTAGGGAAAAGTACCCAGACATGACAGAAGGGGCATAATGATATGTTAATGTACTGAGTGGTGGGATCACCATGAGTTTAAATGACCAGGAGGTACATTGACATACCAGTGGTCTAGCTGCCTTCATCCCTGGGTGGTAGTGCCCACTTTGCAGGCAAATTTGAAATTCAGAACAACACTTCTAATTGTGAAGAGGCAGAATGGGGCTGATGCAGTCACTTTGAAAATAGACCCTGATGCAAGGCAGGAGTGGCAGGGCATTACAAATTCAGCCCACACAATCTAATCTTTGTGAAAGGCAGATGTAAGATAGCTGTTAAGCATTTTCAAACCAGTAAAACTATTTTATTCTGTGGGGAGTTTGTTTTTTTATTAGTACCACCCAGGTTTTTTGAAGTCTGAAGGACTGTTTTTGCCTGTTCCTAGACTCTGTGCCAAATTCTCTCTATTTCGGTTGTATTTTATTCCAAGATTTTACTTCTGCATTTTTTATAATGATAATGGTATTGATGATCGCCAAACAGGAAAGGGGCCTTGGAGTAATCATGTCTGATGTCATCAAGGTGGTGGGACAGCACAACTAGGCAGCAGGTAATGCCAGCGGGATGCTGGGTTGCATAGGGAGGGGTATCACTGGCAGAAGGTAAGAAGATGTGTTGCCACTGTATAAATCACTAGTGAGACCCCATCTGGAGTGCTGTGTCTGGTTCTGGAGATCACATCTCAGGAAGGACATTGGCAAGGTGGAGGCTGTCCAGAGGAGGGCAACTAAAATGATGCAGGGACTGCATCAGAGGCCTTATGAGGAGAGACTAAAGACTTCAATATGTACACCCTGGAAGGGGGGATATGATAGAGACCTTTAAATACCTCACTGGGCTGAACAAGGTAGAGGAGGCAAGTAGAGGGAAGTGTTTCTCAGAGGAATACTGCATTAGAACAGAGGGGGGCATCCACTGAAGCTGGAAGGGGGAACATTTAGCAGAGATGTGAGGAAGTACTTCTTCACTGAAAGAATGGCGAATGCATGGAACAGTCTTCCAGCAGAGGTAGTAGTTGTGAAAACAGAGCCAGAGATCGGGTAGGGTCTGAGGTGATAGTCTATGCAAGGACAAATGGGCAACTTGGGTGGGCAAGCAGCCCTTATCTGCCACCAAAGTCTATGCTTCTGTGTTTGTTTTATGATATCCAAATCAAACTAAATGCTTTTGCTCTCATTCGACTTGTACAGTCGCAAGAGAATTTCTGGCCATCTGCTAAAAAAAAATTGTACCTCTGCAGGGCACCCAGATCAGTTTGCCATGATTTTCCTGTAAATTAAATTGTCTTCTGTGGATCCTGAATCACTCTATTTTCCTGTATAAGTAAAGAAAGTGTATAAACCTCCCTGTAGATAACAGAAATCTCCTGCAAAATACAGGAATCCCCATTGATCTGGGTGCCCTTCATTTGGCATCAGCCGACAACAATTATAACACAGACACATAGTAACCACCCCCCAATTTCGAAGAGGCTTACCTTACATATCTCCTTGGGTTCCACTGATGCCCACTGCCTGGCAGATGTCCCACAACCAGAGCTAAATCCATGGCTGTTGATATTCTGCTGTTGTTCTGCGTGTGTGCATACCCCCATGCCACTGCACTATCGCTTTAAGGGATTCAGCCTGTATATAGTGTAAACAGTCTGGGCTGGGTCCAAGTACATCAAGGCTTGTGACTAGCCAGGCATAGCTCCCATCCGCTCTAATCTGCAGTTGCTAGCAGTGCAGAGAGAGCCCCAGAAGAATATATAACTATTTATCACTAAAATTTTACTGTTGGAAAAATAAATAGTTTATGATTCCAGTACTGGACTGCCCAATGGGAGCAGCCATATTTGGTCTAGGACTCCTGCTTTGGACCAATAGGAACCAAGGGGTCCTCAAAGGGTCCTAATTATGGTACCTTGTAGGAGAAACTGAGCACTTTCCTGTTGGCACCTTAATGGACCAAGGGGAGCACTAGAACTGTGATTGACAGCTCCCCCAGCCAACCCTACTCCAGAAAAACTGGACTTAGTCCAGAACTGCTTTCAAACTGGGTGCACTTCTGCTTGGGACTCTGAGGAGAGAGGAGCCTTTGGAACTCTGTGTGTTTTTCACAGGAGAGGCTTGTCCTGCCTCCTGTGAGCCATCTTTTGACCCCAAAAAGGCAAGGGTGTAGACAGGCATACTCACTGTACACATTTGTGTACAGTTTTGTTGAGTGCCTGTCACAAACTATAAGCCACTCTGGTAATATTATCATTCTAATCTGTAGTATTTGGGTTAGTGTAGGCCACTGAGGAGTGGCTGATACATGTATAACCTCTTTAGAGAGCAGAAGAATCATCTGACAACAATCTGATTTGTTTGAAGGGGGTGCCATTTGAAAAGGATGTGTAATTTTTTTAATTGAGGGGGTGTAACTGTTGGAGACTGTGTAAAAAATGGAAATTTCTGGCTACACTCCTGCAAAAAGGGATCGAGATCCAGGAACTGCCTTTAGAAGACCGAGCGGTTTCTTCAGCAGAGAGGCTGAAGGAAAACCAGCAAGACACCAAAAAAAGGGGGAAGTTTGTTGTTCTTCAGCCATGCACCCTGTGGCCTACCTTGAGTGCAGAGAAGTTGAAACAGGGACTCCTGTACTGTTTCAGGAGCTGCTCAAGAGCCAAAAGAACTTTGCCAAACACCAGCTGGAGGGTTCACCAGCATACAGACTGAACTTTGCAAAAGAACATTTTCCAGTTTGGGCCTATGCCACCACAGGCTCAACCAGACTGTTCCTGTACCACGCAGTATGCCCGCTCGGCGAGAGACCAACCTTGGGGAATCAGTCCCTGCACTACAGATCAACGCAGGTTGCAGCCACCAACAGGGAAAGGCTGTGAAGTGGAGGTGAGTCATCTTAGCCCCAATCCCCGGTAGAAAGCCAAGCTAGCAACAGGTCTTGATGTCACCAGCACCTTCTTGCATCATCATCTGGGTACAGTGAGTAAAACCAAGGTGGCTACCTGCAACCAGCCATTAATTACATATGATAACCATCTAATTTCTGTTGCCAGTTAAAGTGTTTAAAAATGACTAGGCCATTTGGCCATGGATACAGTCAGTTTTGGGTGTTAAATGAGTTGTTTGCATTCTAATTATCTTTTCCATCAGGGCCCTGATGCAGCTGTAATGCCAACCAACCCGCGGCACCGACCAGGCATGCCTGTTTACAATCTGGGTACCCAGTAGTTGTCAGGACTGTAAATGAATTGTTTAATTAAATTTAATGATAAGCAATGCAGCCTATGAAAAGTGCATTAATATTAACTCAGATTCTCATCCTCTCCCTGTTCTTGTTAAGTCCCCTAATAAACCTGATTTACTGTTCAAGTTTAACCTGTGCCATGAACATATTATTACTTGGATTAGAGTGTTAAATTATATGCTGAATAATCTTAAAGTGCATGGTGGTTGTGAAACTGTTTTGCAGGGGGAGCACAGGGTGTGTGCCAGAGATCCAAACCCTGTGGGAGAGTGGGCTAAGTGTGAGCATATCATTAATGGTCAAACTACTTGGCATTCTAGCGGTTAAGCACTGCAACTGTTCAGTTAATTCAGAAAGGTCACTAGGTGGGATTGTGGGAGGTATTAGCTTCCAAGAGGGCTATACCTACTGTGACAATTGCCCACTTAAATACTACTCTGGTTGGAGGCACCATAATTGTACCACTATTACTGGTAGGAATACCCGGTACCAGTTAGGCACAAACCCAGGCCCCTCAACCTCCAGACAGGGAAGCAGGAAGGGGCAGTAGTGCTTGGTATAACGGTGCCAGGGTTACAGCATTTTACCCCTTACACAGGTTATATACTGTAGCCTGGTATGACTGTCCCTTATTCTTACCCATTACATGGGTTACATAGCCAGGTTGGGCAGTTCCTTATTTTTAACCCTTACATAGGTTACAAAAAACAGGCTTGGCTGTTCCTTATTTTTACCCTTTACACGGGTTACAATGCCTGGTTTGACTGTCCCTCATTTTTAACCCTTACACAGGTTACATAGACAGGTTGGACAGTTCCTTATTTTTAACCCTTACACAGGTTACATAATCAGGTTGGACAGTTCATTATTTTTAACCCTTACACAGGTTACAATGTCTGGTTTGACTGTCCCTCATTTTTAACCCTTACACAGGTTACAATGCCTGGTTGACTGTCCCTCATTTTTACTCCTTACACAAGTTACATATAGCCAGGTTGGACTGTCCCTTATTTTAACCCCTTACACAGGTTGCATAGCCTGAATTTTACTGTCCCTTATTTTTACCCATTACATGGGTTACATAGCCAGGATCGCCTATCCCTTACTTTCACCCCTTACACAGGTTAAATGCCTTGGTTTCCGTGTCCTTTTTGTAACCGTTATGGAGGTTACAAAGCCAGGTTGAACAGTCCCTTATTTTTAACCCTTATGGAGGTTACAAAGCCAGGTTTTTACTGTCCCTTATTTTTAACCCTTTCACAAGTTACATAGCCTGGATTGACTGTCTGCCAGGCTTGACTGTCTTACTTTTACTCCTCATACAGGTTACAGTATGCAGCCTTTTTTGACTGTCCCCTAGTTTTACCTCTTAAACAGGTTACATAGCCAGGTTTCACTGTCTCTTACTTTTCCCCTTACACATGTGTCACATAGCCAGGTTTGACTATCCCTTAGTTGTTTTTAACCAAAACGTGAGAACTTTGAGCCTCACACACCCACTGTACTGTAGTTACATATTACTGGGCTCTCCAGCATGTTGTTTTGTAATATGGGCAAGAAAAAGGGTTACAGGTTATTGGAGGAATAGCATCACGTGTGGTCACCGTGCGCATACATTAACTCTCAATTAATGTATGGTCACACCACAATTAATGCATGATGCTGTATGCATTCCGAAATCCACTGATCATCCTGCATCGTTATACACAGCATATTTCAAGTAATGCATGGTGTAGGTGCTAGAGCTGCCACTATACAGATGTGGTAACTGCACCCCCCCCCTTTTCACTAACACCTGTTACACATGCCAACATTGCGAGCATTGTAGGATGGAGAAAAAATAGAAATAAATACCGTTGAGAAGTAAACACCACCTGCAACAGCATCGCAGAAGACAGAGTGGACAGTGTCAAGAGCGAGATAATGATCCAGAGGGAGCACATTACATGTCAAATGCAGTGTGAGAGGTACTGGGTGAATCTGCTCTTCCAAGCGTTTGACTGAGGCAATCTTTCTATGGCCCCATCTCATGATCTCTGATACCACAAGCCTCGACCATAGCACAGAGTGAGCACATGTTTGTGAACTAGTGGCTCTCTGCCTGCGGTCTGTGTGTCTCTCTCCCGATGGTGGTCAACTTGTATCTATGTGCCACCAGTATGCATGTCTCGCTATGCGAGTCCTCGATGTTTTGCATCTTGCGGCTATGTGTCTCTGATCCCTGTTTCTGGGATGGGGAATTGGGGCTACAGACAGGAAGCAGAGGACAGAGCATGAGCGGTTACAGGATCGCTTGCATAAAGTGGAACCAGTGGTCACTTTATTTGGTCTGCGAGAGATAGAAACTGCAGATACTGTGAACTCCTTTTTGTGTACCTAAAATGTCTCGCTGTCTCCTCAGCTTCCGAGCTGTGTGTCAGTGTGATGTAACAGCGAGTGTGGGAAGCTCAAAGTTTGCGTCTGCTATACTGCTAATTCATTAGAGACTGCTGTCCCACTTGCTGCACTCCCCTCCCATACCACCACACAATGCCAGCAATCAAGCACTCAGAATGTCACACTGTGTAATCTGGAATCTACACGAAAGCCTTGCAACACCAGAGTCCTGGGGGTGTAACAGCACAACAGAACGAGATAAGAGGAGGCAATATAGCACAGTGGTTTAAGGCTCTGATCTGCAAATCTGGAGACCTGGGTTTGAATCTCACAGCCCCCACTTGCGTACTGTGTGATTCTGAGCAAGTCACTTAATTTCTTTGTGCTCCCAGGTTGCACCTGTAAACAAGCTTTCAGCTTAGTGTATCTCACCTGGTTAAACAATGGGGGAGAGGCATGGTGTTACACCTTGTAACATGGGTGAGAAAACATTCTAAACAGGGAGGTGAACCCTTTTCTCTTGCCCATGTTACAAGTGATTAGTTCCACTCAGAGTATGGGTTCATTACGTATTGACAAGGGCTGGGGTGGTTGACCCCCAGCCATACATCAATACCTGATAGACCCATGCTCTGTCGTGGGTTAATCCTTACATAACAGGGACTGACAAGGGGCACAATTTGCTTTCAAAATCTGAGTGTTGTGAGTCTATGCTGCCCTCTAGAGGGGATTCTTGTATGTTCTTGTTACTGTGTGTTCCTCATGACAAAAATTCCACACACTATACTAAACCAACATGAGCAAAGTTTATTAGTACTGTCAACATTGCACAGTTTGATAATTATGGATTTATGACTTTCCCGCTGGCATGTATATAACTGTAAAAGTGGTCTCACACTCATTACGGTGTCTGATGTCTGTTAGGTAGTTCTCTTCCGTAACTTGTTTTGTGAAGCACTGCTTGCTAACATCATGCAGTCAAGACTAGAGGATGCTTCCACCATTAACTCTATGAAAATGTCAGTTGCCTACCAATGGCAGATTGTCAGCTCACATTTGCATAACCAGGTTTGACTGTCCCATATCTTTACCCGTTACACAGGTTACATATTCTGGTTTGAGTGTTACACAGCGTGGTTTGATGGTCTCTTATTTTAACCCCTTACACGGGTTCCATAGCCTAATTTGATAGTCCTATATTTTTACCCCTTAGACAGGACACACAGCAAGGTTTGATTGTCCCATAATTTTTACCCTTACACATGGGACACCTAGCCTGGTTTTACTGTCCCTTAGTTCTTTCTAACCAAAAAGGGGAAACTTTGATCCTCACATGCCCACTGTACTTTAGCTACATAATACTAAGCTCTCCAGTGTGGTGTCATAACAAGGACTGACTGTGGACAGTTTGCCTTCCAAATCTATGATGAGTGAGTGTTGTGAGTCTGTGCTGCCCTCTAGTGGAAAGTTTAATTTTCTCTCAGTATGTGTTTTCTTAATAAGTAATTCGACACACTGAACAAAAACCAATATAAGCAATGTTTATTAGTGCTGTTATGACTGCACAGTTTGATCATGTTATGGATTTATGCCTTTCCTACTGGCGTGCATATAAGTGTAGAAGTGGGCTTATGTACATTCTTAGTTGTGTGGTGCCTTATCCCTGTAGAGTAATTCTCTTCCCGTAATTGTTTTGTGAAGCACTGCTTGCTACCATCATGCAGTCAAGACTACAAGATGCTTCCACTGTTAACTCTATGCAAATGTCAGCTGCCTACCAATGGCAGATTGTCAGCTCACATTTGCATAGCCAGGTTAGTCTGTCCCTTATTTTTGCCCCTTACACAGGTTACATAGCCAGGGTTGACTGTCCCTTATTTTTGGCCCTTACACAGATTACATAGCCAGGTTTGACTGTCCCTCCCTTTATCCCTTACACAGGTTACATAGCCAGGTTTGACTGTCCCTTCCTTTACCCCTTACACAGGTTATAATAGCCAGGTTTGGCGGTCCTTTATTTTTAACCCTTACACAGGTTACATAGCCAGGTTTGACTGTCCCTTCCTTTACCCCTTACACAGGTTACATAACCAGGTTTGACTGTCCCTTCCTTTTAACTCTTACACAGGTTACATAGCCAGGTTGGACTGTCCCTTCCTTTACCCCTTACACAGGCTACAATAGCCAGGTTTGGTGGTCCTTTATTTTTAACCCTTACACAGGTTACATAGCCAGGTTGGACTGTCCCTTGTTTTTAACCCTTACACAGGTTACATAGCCAGGTATGACTGTCCCTACCTTTAACCCTTACACAGATTACATAGCCAGGTTTGACTATCCCTCCCTTTATCCCTTACGCAGGTTACATAGCCAGATTTGACTGTCCCTTCCTTTACCCCTTACACAGGTTGCAATAGCCAGGTTTGACTGTCCCTTCCTTTACCCCTTACACAGGTTATAATAGCCAGGTTTGGCGGTCCTTTATTTTTAACCCTTTACACAGGTTACATAGCCTGGTTTGACTGTCCCTTCCTTTACCCCTTACACAGGTTACATAACCAGGTTTGACTGTCCCTTCCTTTAACCCTTACACAGGTTACATAGCCAGGTTGGACTGTCCCTTCCTTTACCCCTTACACAGGTTACAATAGCCAGGTTTGGCGGTCCTTTATTTTTAACCCTTACACAGGTTACATAGCCAGGTTGGACTGTCCCTTATTTTTAACCCTTATGCAGGTTATGATAGCCAGGTTTGGCAGTCCTTTATTTTTAACCCCTATGCAGGTTACATAGGTTGGACTGTCCCTTATTTTTAACCCTTATGCAGGTTACGATAGCCAGGTTTGGCAGTCCTTTATTTTAAACCCTTATGCAGGTTACATAGGTTTGACAGTCCCTTATTTTTACCTCTCACAGAGGTTACATAGCTAGGTTGGACTGTCCCTTATTTTTACCCATTTATTTATTAATTTATTTAAAAGTTTTACAAAGAGGGCACACTGGGCAGAGTACTGCTCGATCCAGGTGCATCCTGGGCAGGGGAGCATGGGAGAACATACAGGTATGGTAGAATACAGAGTATAAAAGGCTACAATGATCATACATATACATGAGCAAAGGTACAATAGATACAGAGTGCAATAGTACAGTGCCAAATGCTAAATTGTACAGCAGCGGAATAAGTAGTTACATGATAGCTCTAGATATAGCAACTTGTGAAACAGAGCAGCAAGCATCCAGGACTGGAGCCATATCAAGGGTTGAGTAACCAGGCCAAGGTGAAAGTATAACAACTACACCTAGCCGCAGGAACATGTTGAGGAGAAATGGGCACTGATGAGGGAGCTTAGATGCTGGGGTGAGGGCGTGAGCCGGATGTCTGCAGGGAGGGAGCTCCATAGCTTAGGCATTCAATGGCGGAATGCTACTTGTCCAATCGATGAGGCCATGCATGGTACTGCCAAAAGGCAGGTATCTGAGTTCCTGAGTGAAAACACAGAAGGGGTAGGTGCAGCTGAAGCAGTGGTGAGATACGGAGGTAGGGACTTGGATCAGTACTTGGATGTGAGCTTGGTGCAGTGGGACTGGCGGCGGTCATGGGTTACACAGCCAGGTTTGACTGTCCCTTATTTTAACCCCTTACACATAGCTTGGTTTGGCAGTCCCTTATTTTAACTCCTTATGCAAATTACATAGCCAGGTTTGACTGTCTCATATTTTTACCCCTTACATAGGTTACATAGCCTTGTTTGACTATCCCTTATTTTTATCCCTTTGGTTGCATAACCAGGTTGGACAGTCTCTTAGTGTTTTTAGCCAAAACGGTAAGAACTTTGAGCCTGACATGCTCTCTGTACTGTAGCTACATAATATTAGGCTCTCCATACTAGGCTCTCCAGTGTGGGGTTATAACAGGGACTGACAGTGGACACAATTTGCCTTCAACATCTGAATGCTGTGAATCTGTGCTGCCCTCTAAAGGGGAGTCTCATTTTCACTCGTTATTGCCTGCTCTTCATGACTAACATTCCACATGCTGAACTAACACCAATGGGCCCTATACAGGAAAACTTGGGAAATACGTGGAAAACCGGCGTAGGCAGGATGGGTAGCTATGCGATGCGGAGGTGAGCTGAGGGACACAGCATGCACAAATGCAGAATGCACCATGGGCATGTCGGCAGTGACTGTGCAGGAAAAACGTGCAGCCAAAGCGGGCAGGGGAGACAGACACGAGAATGCCCCGTGGCCCCGCCATAAAAGGGAATGCACTGCCCATGCACAACCGGACGGCCATGTATGCCGCAATACACACACATGTGGAAGGCAATGGCAGACCAGGAGAGAGACGTAGAGCAGGACACGCAGCAAGAGATGGTACCCAAAGGGGGTGCAGGAGGAGGTGGACGCGGGCGAGGCAGGTCCGCCAGAGGATGGCGCAGCAGACAAGGTCAAGCAACTTGCACAGCAGCCAGTTAGATGCAATGATGGCTGACATACAGCAGCACTATGGCCACCTGTACTGTGTGGAGGACCCAGCCACACCAGCCAACGTAAAGGCCAGGCTGTGGCTGGACATCCAGGTGGCCGTCAATGCTGCCGGGACCAAGGCACGCACCATAGCGGGCCATCAAACATAAATGGCATGACCTCAGAGCCACTGTGAAGTGAAAGCTCACAGCCACCGGCGGGCATGCAGTGGCACAGGGGATGGCCCACCCCACATGGACACACAGCAAACACCGCTGGAACGCCTGGTGGCAGAGACATTGTCAGAGGTCGCCGTCCATGGGGAGGTGGAAGGCGTGGATGCCATGGCAGGTAGGTATGGCACACAGACACACTGCACTGAATGAGCACAACCACAGGCGCTGCTAACAGAGCTGTCATTTATCCACAAGAGGCACACAGGCCAGTGGGGGTGCAGTGGCGCCAACCATGGACCCGCAGGGAGGCACAGGATGACAGGCAGCACCTGAGGCACAGTGACAAGGGCAAGAGCACACAGGTCGGTATGCATGCTACAGAGCAGTGTGGCAGGGGAGCAAGAACAGCACCCAGCTAACGAGTTCCCTCCTCAACCACAGGTACTGCCACGACACAGGATGCCCAGACTGAGATGTGCACTGGCGAGGACAGCAACAATGGCCCCTGTGAGGAGGACTCAGGGCCAGGCAGTGACACCATCACAGAGATGGACATGTTGGCACCCCAGGGAGGTGCAACCGGCACCAGATGCCCCGCAATGCAAGGTGTCAGTGGACACCCCCTGTGCCATCACAGCAGCATCGCACCATGGTACAGCACATGGACAGCAGTAATGAGGGCCCATCAGACTGCACACAGACACGCACCAGGTCTGGGTGGACACAGACCTACATGATGGGCCAGTACCACCAGCTGTAGCAGACTGCAGTCCAACGGTCCATACATATGGCCATCTTGTGGTGTGCCGTTGCGTTGGAAGACACCATGAGCAGGTGCAGCACCCGGTGCCCAGGGGGTTCATCAGGCCAAGGGCAAGCCCTCAGACTACAGACACGGGCACACAGCACACGCCACCAGAGGAACACACATGGCACACTGGGGTGGAACCCACCCAGAGACCGCCACGACATTCCACCTCACTGGATAGCACATCACTCGTGGAGGCACAGCTGACACAGCAATATACAGTGGCCGCAGAGGCAGTGGTGCTGGCACCAACAGTGGACATCGTGACCAGTGCAGGAGGTGTCGGTGGCTCTGGCACAGAGGGGCACAGAGCCAGGGGCACAGCATGCAGCAGGTCAACAGCACGCAGACAGGGAAGCCGTGCATCCGCACAGTTACAGGCATGGCCAGAGGTGGAGGACACAGGGTAGGCCATACACACACACACACACACACACACACACACACACATGGGTCCACACCCGTGTACACAGCCATGCAGGGCACACACACACACACACATATACACATGCACAGAGCACAGCACCGGTTTGTATGGGGTGTGTCGGACATGCTACGCCGACATGGCCAGCGCTGCCCAACATGCACGTGCACAGCATCCCCCATGCAGTGCACTCAGGGTGGTACCATCATCATCATCATCATGCACCACCAGGCAATGCACACCTGCACAGATGCCAAAATTCATCCACCGGTGCAGGGCACACCTCTCATGGTGCCATGGAGGCGTGGCTGCCCAGGGCGCGATGGCCATGCCAACTGTCCAGAGTATGTCAACGCCATACCATCAACATCTGAACATGCCCTCCATGAGTGCCTGATGGGCCATGCAGCCACTGGCCATACCGACCAAGCAAACGGCGGCTCTCCGTCCTCCACGTCAGCGGCAGGTGTACCGGGCACGTCGCCGGCAGTGGTACATTCCCCTCTTGGTGACGTTGTACAGCATGGCACACATGGTGAACACCTTGCACGCCTTGGTGGGGCTCAGCATGAACCTGGCACCCATGTGGTCCAGGCAATGGAACCTCATCTTCATCTGTCTGAAGGTCCTCTCAATGACGTCCCTTGTCCTCCTATGTGCCGTGTTGTAGGTGACCTCCCCTGGGGTTTCCAGGGCATGGAATGGCGTCATCAGGTTCATTCACTACGGATAGCTGCTGTCACTGGCACACATCAGTGCATGGTGCTGTAGCCATGACAGGTGTGTCATTGCACACTGACCCATCATTACTCACCGAGTAGCTACTCATCCAACCGTCCTTCCCGCAGTGGCGCACCCATACCGGAACCATCCAGAGCATTGGAATCATGCATTGACCCATGGTACCTTGCACACACGTCCATGACCAGATTGCCCACATCACATACCACCTGGACGCTGATGCTGTGGTATCCCTTGCAGTTCCTGTATACCTCCTCATGGTTCTGTAGTGTGAGGATGGCGAGCTGCGTGCAGTCGATGATGCCGCATACATTGGGCATGCCGTGCATGCGGTAAAAGGCCTCCTTCATCACTGGAGCTCCACAGGTGTGGATGGGAACACAATGTGCTCCCCGAGGTGCTGTAGGAGTGCATCCATTACCTGCAACACCACCCTGGACACCGACAACTGGCTCACACCTACCACATTGCCTGTCACATGCTGGAACGAGCTGGTGGTGTAATACCATAAGGCACATAGCAGCTTCATCTCCGCTGTCATGGCGTGGAACCACCATGTGTGGGGTTTGATGTTGGCCCGGATGCTGTCACACAGCCTGGTGATGGTTGGCCATGGTAGCCTGAATCGTTCAATACAGTGGGGGGACCCGCAGTGCAGTGGTGTCGAGACATGTATGGAATACACCTGGGCGTGGGGCACGACAGTACTGCCTCTCTGTGAGGTCAGCAATGAGGTGAACGTGAAGCAGTGTGCCTAGGCACATGGTGATTCAGTGTCTCACTTCCCTGCGGTGCCATGCAGTGCCAGCCGTGGTCCTTGAAGTACCCACCAGTGACATGGCATGCCACCATGGGGCATCTGTCATCACGCCATCATGTGCTGACCATCTGTGCTACACACGTGTATTGGGCACACGATGTACACTGCCATACAGGACTGAACTATGGCAGGTGTGATGCTGTCTCAAAAGGCCCAGTTCCCTGCCCATCTGTTCCGTGTATCAGAGGGGGCTACATGGACAGTTGGGGCTACAGTGACTGGTGGGCTGTCAGGGCGTACGAGAGAGTGAATATATGTCACCTGGGAGTGCGGCAGGTGGGCAGTATGCACTGGCAGGTGTTGTGGGTGATGTGTGTGCTAACTGCTGTTCTTCTCTATTCTGCAGGACAGGAAGGGTGTGCCAGGCTGCATGGAGCTCACACTCCTGCGGCAGAGTGATGGTGCCAAGGTGTATGTCTCCTCCTTGCCTGCAAGGCAGATGCACTTTAGTGAGTGGCTACCTGGGCACATGATACTGAAGGGCGCAGGGCCGGACCTATACTATAAGGATAATGAGTACCATAGCTGGGACGTCCATGTCCCCTCAGTGGTAAGTGGGCGACACATGGGCGGTGTTGTTAGTGGCTGTGGTGTCCCATGCGGGCATTTCTAATGTATCCCATTGTCTCTTACAGCATTAAAATGGACCAGTGCAGCACATCATGCTGTGCTACGGTGGACGATGTACCCTTGAGGAGGACCAGGAGTCAGAGGATGGGTCAGAGACCGGCAGCAGAAGGGCGACACCTTCACCATGGGGTCCATGTCTGCCGTCGGAGGGAGAGCATGCACGGCGTGCACAGCATGTCTATGCACTGCAGAGTCCATCGGTGCGTGACGCAGCAGTGGGTACTGGCCATGCCAGTCAGGAACATTGACTGTGGGTGCTGCATGCACAGACCATGGACATTGTGCTGCTGAAGGGGGGGTGGGTGTACTTGGGGGGTTGTTGCAGGTCTGTTTGCTGCATGGGAGTGGGGCTGGGCATTGTACATTGTTGTGTCTTCCTGCTGTGTGCTGTACTGGTGCCTTATTAATGTACTGTGGCTTAGCTCTGTGTGTTCACTGTCTCGGGGGGGTATGAACCTGGAGCCTCCGGGACGTTCATTGTCTGTCATGGCCGTGCATGCGTGCATGGCAGCCTGGCAATCATGGCACCACTGTTGTGGGCACATGGCATGGCATCTGCTCCTGCCACGGGCAGGCATGCAGGTGCCCCTGTGGGTCACATCCAGTGGCACTGCATGTGCTGTGGCACCGTTCAGCATGTGGCCACGCCTGCTGCCCACAGTGCCATGTGCCCACCATACACTGTAGCATGGCATCTGGGCTGCCCTGTTTGCACCTGCCATTGCCACTGTGCCATGGCCATGTGCCATCGAAATGGCGCGTGTGTATTAAGTACTGCGTGCATGCACATCTGTGCTGGCCCGCAAGCCGCGTCACCCGTTCACTGCCTTGTGCGTGGCGTATTGTCTGTAGGCTTACACCATGGGTTCATGTCATGCATGCTATTGTGCATCGCATAGCACACCTCCACAGCTGTTACGGCTCCGCCTCCACACCGCATGTGTGGTGCAATGGCGTGGTGGTGTGCTGCATTATGCGTAACGCTGCACACATTGTACATGTCTCCTACGTGCAGCATGCGCATATCTCTGACATCTCCCCTTCGCGTGGACCTTCCAGGCAGCTGCGCGCTGCACATATCATCCATGCATAGGGCCCAATATGAGCAACATTTGTTGGTGCTGTCTACACTGCACAGTGTGATAATGCTTTGAATCTATGATTTTCCCACAGGCACACTTAAAAGTGTAAAGGGGGGGCCTACGCATATTCTGAGTTGCGTGGTGTCAAATGTCTGTAGAATAGTTCCCTTCTGTAACTTATTTTGTGAAGTGCTGCTTGCTACCGTCATGCAGTCAAGACTAGAGGATGCTTCCACTGCTCACTCTATGTAGCTCTGTTTGACAGTCCCTTATTTTTACCCCTGACACAGCCCAGATAGCCAGGTTTGACTTTCCCTTAATTTTACCCCTTACACAGGTTACATAGTGAGGATTTACTGTCACTCATTTTTACCCTTTACACAGGTTACGTAGTCAGGTTTAGTGCAGAAATTGCCAGGTGCGACACAGGATTAACCAGGGGGCTTCACAAAGGCTGGCAAGCCCACTTAACATACCAGTACGAATGAAATGAAGCACTCTAACCAAAATGAAACTCCAAACTGTGTATTTCCAAGTGCGGGGTTTTAATTCACTGTTATTTTAAAGTGCAGGGTTTTAATTCATTGTTTATTTCCAAGTGCAGGGTTTTAATTCACTGTTATTTCCAAGTGCAGGGTTTTAATTCATTGTTTATTTCCAAGTGCAGGGTTTTAATTCACTGTTATTTCCAAGTGCAGGGTTTTAATTCATTGTTTATTTCCAAGTGCAGGGTTTTAATTCACTGTTATTTCCAAGTGCAGAGTTTTAATTCATTGTATATTTCCAAGTGCAGGGTTTTAATTCACTGTTATTTCCAAGTGCAGGTTTTAATTCACTGTTATTTCCAAGTGCAGGGTTTTAATTCATTGTTATTTCCAAGTGCAGAGTTTTAATTCATTGTATATTTCCAAGTGCAGGGTTTTAATTCACTGTTATTTCCAAGTGCAGAGTTTTAATTCATTGTATATTTCAAAGTGCAGGGTTTTAATTCACTGTTATTTCCAAGTGCAGGGTTTTAATTCATTGTTTATTTCCAAGTGCAGGGTTTTAATTCACTGTTGTAACATGGCATGAACTGTGCACCTCTGAGGGAGCAAGCCGATAGGGCTAGGGCGGTCATGAGACAGCAGCCGAAGCGGGTATTAACGCAGCATATATGCCGTGCCCGCTTCAGCAGTACCGCTCACAGCCAGACCCCCTGCCTAGCAGCACTGGCTCCTGTGGGGAAATGAAAGGAGGAGGGCGATGAGCGGCGCTTCTGGAGCCCTACTAGAAATCCGACACGGCAGTAGATCCAGTGGGGGGGGGACGAGAAGCATTGACCCTCCACGATTGCATTGCCACACGGTCACCGTGCATGGCACAGTGAACTTCTACGGGACCACCCCGCCGCAATGGGAACCACAAGTGCCCGGGTCAGATGAGCACAGTGCAGACCGCCCCAGGCAGCATCATCCACACAACAGGTGCATGGCGATGCAGCCGGACGAGTATCCCGGGGGAGCAGGAAGTCAGAGCGACTGAGATGCACAGCGCGAGGCCAGCGCTCCTCGGTGCAGCGGAACTCTGCACAGCAGACCTCCCACTGTGGTCATGACCACAATACCCGCACGGAAATCTGCACAAGACGCACAGGACTCTTAGCTGGCCCCCTCCACGCCACTGCATGGACACTGTCTGTGGACCACATCAGTACGTATGTCATGTGTTGTAGCCTTTTCTCAAAGTGCGTTGAAATTGTCAAATGTTCTCACCGCCTCCGCCAGTTATGCGCAGCTGTCACGTGGGCCCCCTCGACATCCCTCCACCAGTGCGCGGCCCATGTTACAAGCGGTAACCACTCCGTCGGTGCTCTGAATGCAGGTGATGCATGAGGGCGGTGGCCTCGGCCCCTGGGCCTCGGCGCCCCATGCATCAAATCCAGCATTAGAGCACACTCCGTCGTGGCTTAATGCCTACTTATTTCCAAGTGCAGGGTTTTAATTCACAGTTATTTCCAAGTGCAGGGTTTTAATTCATTGTATATTTCCAAGTGCAGGGTTTTAATTCACTGTTATTTCCAAGTGCAGGGTTTTAATTCATTGTTTATTTCCAAGTGCAGGGTTTTAATTCATTGTTTATTTCCATGTGCAGGGTTTTAATTCATTGTTTATTTCCAAGTGCAGGGTTTTAATTCATTGTATATTTCCAAGTGCAGGGTTTTAATTCACTGTTATTTCCAAGTGCAGGGTTTTAATTCATTGTATATTTCCAAGTGCAGGGTTTTAATTCACTGTTATTTCCAAGTGCAGGGTTTTAATTCATTGTTTATTTCCAAGTGCAGGGTTTTAATTCATTGTTTATTTCCATGTGCAGGGTTTTAATTCATTGTTTATTTCCAAGTGCAGGGTTTTAATTCATTAAAACCCTACACTTTGAAATGTACAGTTTGGAGTTTCTTTTTGACTGAAATACTTCATTTCATTCGTTCTGGAACAGAGGCAGGTTTGACTGTCCCTTCATTTTACTCCTTACACGGGTTACATAACCTGGTTTGACTGCCCCTTATTTTTACTCCTTACACGGGTTACACAGCCTGGTTTGACTGCCCCTTATTTTTACTCCTTACACAGGTTACATAGCGAGGACTGACTGCCCCTAATTTGTACCCTTTACACAGGTTACACTCTCATATTTCTGATTTCTTATCATTTTCATCTTTCATTTTCACAAACTCTCTTGCCACCATCACCATCACTATCAGCACCATCATCAGCACCATCATGGGGAGTACTATATAATATGTGCGTACTAACTAGGGGAGCAGGTTTGGGTGGAATTAAACAGTGGAGCAGGAAGATGGTTGGGTTTGCTGCCCAACTCTTTGTCTCTTGGTACAGTACCCTTCTCCACTCGTTGTGAAGGTTCTGCTTACACATACTGTTCATTGCTTGTCATCCACTTCAGCAGCACATATTAATAATACACGAGAAACCATTGAAAATCCAGTCTGTTTCAACACTCAAAACCCTTCATTTAATTTCTGGCCAAATAGAGCCAATTCAGGTTTTGCCCAGCCCCACACAAAATTGTCCTGTTGGGCCAAATTTGCTGACTTGCATGGTCCTAAATTTTTACACCCCCTTACATCGGTTACACAGCCTTGCTTGAATGTCCCTTATTTTTACCCCTTACACAGGTTACATTGCCTGGTTTGACTGTGCCTTATTTTTACCCATTACAAAGGCTACATAACCAGGTTTGACTGTCCCTTATGTTTAACCCTTACACTGGTTGTATAGCCAGGTTTGACTGTCCCACATTTTTACCCCTTACACAGGTTACATAGCCAGATCTGACAATTCCTTATTTTTGCCCCTTACATAGGTTACATAGGCAGGTTTGACTGTCCCTTATTTTTAACCCTTACACTGGTTACATAGGCAGGTTTGACTTTCCCTTATTTTTACCCCTTACACAGGTTATATGGCATGTTTGACTGTCCCCATTCTCTAGAATGGATTATTTTTTATTAGGGGCGTAATATCTTTCAGGGGTCCTTTTATGTCACTATTCAGCTAAGGTGATCTCTGATCACCATCCACCCTTCTTCATTTAAACTTCACTCCCTCCTTGACTAGGAATAAGACCTGGACCCTTAATAATCCACTACTTAAGTCAAGGGAGATACTGCAACACATCCAGTCATTCATCACTTCCTTTATGGAACTTAATTCCTCCTCCACACCTACCCTTGATATTTTGTGGGGAGCCTTGAAATGTACCCTTAGAGGGGAAATAATTCACTTAGCGACCAAGCAGAAGAAACAAAATTCAGTTACCTTCCTTACTGTCCAATATATGTGCTTTGGAGGGACAGCTCTCACATGCCTCTACACATTTGGAATTGGAACACTTGGAAGCTCTTTGCTTCCGATACAACACTCTATTGGTGGGAGGGATGAGCACCTACTTTTGTGCTCCAAAGCGCGATACTTTGATCAGGGTGAGAAAGGAGGCAAATTGTTAGCACTCCAGTTAAGGTCCTAATCCATGGACAAGATCATTCCTTCTATCCAGACTGACTCAGGCTGCCTCCTCACTTCACCGCAAGCCATTGTTGATTCCTTCAAAATATTTTACCAACAACTGTATGCTTGGCCTTCCTCCCCTTTCTGTCTAACCCAATTCGAGGATTTTTTGCGACATGTCCCTCTTCCCCAACTTACTGATACACAAGTGGCTACCCTTCAGGCCCCACTGTCCCTAGCTGAGGTCTGCCAGGCCATTGACTCTCTGGCTTCTGATAAATCCTCTGGGCCTGATGGGTTCAGTGTGAACTTTTACAAACTTGCCGAGATCAAGTGGCTCCTATCCTGCTCGATATGTATAATTATATTTTTCGGGAGGGTGTCTCTGACCTTTTCTTCACAGCGGCCTCTATAGTGGTTCTCTTAAAGCTGGGTGGGAACCCTCTGCTGGTCCCCAACTATAGGCCAATATCACTCATCAATGCTGACATTAAAATTCTTGCCAAGTTACTGGCCTGCAGACTGGGGCTAGTATGGGAATCCCTCATCTTCATGAACAAGTTGGTTTTGTTAGGGGTAGGCTTTCCGATGACCACCTTAGGAAATTATCTTATCTCTTTTGGGTGTCCAGGGACTCCTCTACTCCATCAGTTTTGGTGTCCCTGGATGTCAAAAAGGCTTTCGATTGAGTTTCCTGGGATTATTTATTTGCTCTTCTTCCAAAATACCGCATCCCTCATACTTTTCTCCAGTGGGTTAAAGTGCTCTTTTCTTCCCCGTCCGCTTGAATATTGTGCAATGTTCAGTCATCCTCATTCCCTGTTCACCAGAGCACCAGGTAGGGCTGTCCTCTTTCCCCTTTTCTATTAAATCTTTTCCCGGAGCCCCTTATTCACAAACCTAATCTTTCCCCTCAAGTTTCTGATATTTCTGTAGCTCAGACAGAATATAAACTATCTGTCTATGCAGATGATATTTTACTGCATATTTCCTCCCCTGCTACGTCCCTGCCAGTTGCCCTACAGATCATTTCCCAATTTGGAACTGTATCTAATTATAAGTTAAATCTGACTAAAACAGAAGTGATACCCCTTAACAATGCTACTTTTCAAGCGGATATTGAGCATTTTGGCCTGGTCTGGAAAAAAGATAAGCTAAAGTATCTGGAGATTTATCTCAGTACTTCACCCCGAAAAAATGAGACAATACAATTTGTATCTGGTGGTTCAAAACCCTTCAGATGTATAATTTTGCCCTTCCCCAATCATGGTTCCATCAAATTCACAGACTCATCTCCTCTTTTTTGTGGCAAGGCAAACTGGCTCACCGGGCACTGGTTAAATGAATGCGTAATAGCAGGATAGTGGCTTGCAGGACCCCAATTTCTTTCTGTATTATTTAATGCTACATCTTACCAAGCTTTCCCATTGGTTGGAGATGTCTGAGGTGGACCATTTAGAGGGGTATGTTCCCCAATGAGTAGACATGAAACATGCCTTATATTCCCAGACCAGCTTTACTATATGGTCACTTCCCTATCTTTCCATGAAAACCTTTCCCAAGTCACTAAAAGACAACCCCCTGGCAGCTTCCCTCCATATACAACTCTACTCCCTACTTAGGACTTGCCCCCACAAAAACACATCCCAACCCCTACTCGAGAACCCTAATGTCTGTATTTCTGGCACACCACTCCCTAGGGTTTTTTGGCCTGACCAAGGAGCCTGCACTGTTAATGATCCCATGCTTGATCAAAAACTGTGATCATTCCAGGAGGCCTGTGTCAAATTCCACCAGCCTAACTCAACTTCCTTCTATTATTTTCAGCTGTCCCACATGCTATTACAATTTTCTGGTACTGGTCCCAGGTTTTGCCCATTCAGCAACTCAGTTTTTCCCCTTATTCGACAGGCTCCCACCTCCCACTACTTTTCTTACTACTACAGGTCACTGCAAGACCTCTTGGCTTCTATGGAAAGCATGAGGTTCTATTGTTGGGACCAATCTCTCCCAAGTCATCCCTCCCCTAGAAACTGGTCTATTATCTGGAAACACCTCTATAAATTCATAAAGTGGGACAGGTACCGCTTTATGCAATTCAAAATCATACACAACCTTTACTATACTCCGGTTAAACTTTGCAAAATGGGGACACTATCGATTACCACCTGTTCCAGATGTGGTAAAGAAACTGGCACCTCGCTTCACATTTTGTGGTCCTTTTTGGGAATCCATTTCCTCTTGCCTAGACCCTTTGTTAGGACTGTCTGATGCCTTTACCCCAATATTTGTATCCTGGGCGAATATACCAATTCCTTAGTTGGAAACCAGAGACCGCACATGGCTTTAATTTCAGCCTGCGCAAAGAAAGTTATTCTTCGACATTGGCTTGACCAGAACGTGCTCCACTTTCTTGAATAGTACAGGGAGATTCTGTTCGCCCTGCAAGCAGAACGTCTAATTGCTAGCATGGCCAACAATCTGTCTAAGCATCACAAGATCTGGGAACCACTACAAGTCCTGCTGACCACTTAATACACCATATTGTGTCCCTCAAGATTTTTCCTCAATCTGCCGAGTGGCCTAGATTCAGCCTTTCTAACTCCGGCTTACCTGCAGTGTGTTTCTGGATATCCTCCGGTGGATGGGATGGGGGTAGGGATGGGGGAGTGAGTTGGGGCCTTCAGTGGTGTTTTGTTCTCATTATTGTTGTTATGCATGTTTCTCATGTTTGCAATGTTGTTCATTGAAAAGCTAAATAAAGCATATTAAACTGAAAAAAAAAATGTTTGACTGTCCCTTATTTTCACCCCTTACACTGGATACATAGCCAGGTTTGACTGTCCCTTATTTTATACCCTTACACAGGTTACATAGCCAGGATTGACAGTACCATATTTTTAATCCTTACGTAGGTTATATAGCCAAGTTTGACAGTCCCTTATTTTTAACCCTTACACAGGTCACATAGCCAGGTTTGACAATCCCTTATTTTTAACCCTTACACAGGTTACATAGCCAGGTATGACCGTCCCTTATTTTTACACCTTACACCAGTTACATACCCAGGTTTGACAGTCCCTTATTTTTAACCCTTACACAGGTCACATAGCCAGGTTTGACAGTCCCTTATTTTTAACCTTTACACAGGTTACATAGCCAGGTATGACAGTACCTTATTTTTGCCTGTTACACCGGTTACATAGTCAGGTTTGACTGTCCCTTATTTTTAACCCTTACACAGTATACATAGCCAGGTTTGGCAGAACCTTATTTTTAACCCTTACACAGGTTATATTGCCTGGTTTGACTGTCCCTTGTTTTTGACCCTTACACAGGTTACACAGCCTGGTTTGACTGTCCCTTAGTTTTAACCCTTACACAGGTTACATAGTCTAGTTTGACTGTCCCTTATTTTTACCCCTTACACAGGTTACATAGCCTTGTTTGACTGTCTGTTACTTTCATCCCTTACACAGGTTACATACCTGAGTTTGACTGCCCCTTATTTTTTCCCTTTACACAGGTTACATGGCAGGTTTGACTGTCCATTTTCTGCACCCCTTCCACATGTTACATAGCCTGACTTGACTGTCCCTTACGTTTACCCATTATACAGGTTACGTAGGCTGGTTTGACTCTCTCTTACCCTTACACACAGGTCACAAAGCTAGTTTTGACAGTATCTTAGTTTTTTTAACCAAAATGTGGGAGGTTTGATAGCCACACTTGCACTGCAAAGCACCTACACAATACTAAGTTCTCCCATGTGGTGCTATTACAAGGACTAACAGGGGACACGGTTTGCCTTCAGAATCTATGAGTGGGTGTTGTGTGTCTATGCTGCCCTCTAGTGGGAAGTCTAATTTTCTATCATTATTGTGCATTCTTCATGACAAAATTTCCACATGCTGAACTACAACCCACATGAGTAATGTTTATTAGTGTTGTCTAGACTGCACAGTTGCATAGTGTCATGGATTTATGTCTTTCTCTTGAGCACGCTTCTAAGTGTACACGTGGCCTCTTGCACATTTTTAGTTGTGTGGTGTCCGATATCTGTAGAGTAGTTCTCCGTAACTTGTTTTGTGAAGAATCGCCACCATCGTGCTCTCAAGAGTATAAGATGTTTGCATAGCTCACTGTATGCAAATGTTAGCAGCCTACCAATGGCAGACCTGTGAGTGCATATTTGTATGACGTTAGTGTTGTAAATCTCTGCTGCCCTCTAGAGGGGAGTCTCATGTTCTCGTGTTACTGTGCATTCTTCTAGACAAGAATTCTACATGCTGCACTAAAAGCAACATGAGCAACATTTATTATTGCTGTCTATACTGCACAGTTTCATGATGTTATAGATCTAGGCCTTTTCCACAGGCATACGTAGAAGTGCAAAAGTGGTCTCACACACATTCTTGACTATGTGGTGTCCGATATGTGTAGAGTAGTTCTCTTCCATAATTTGTCTTATGAAGTGTTGCTACCATCATGCAGTCAAGACTATAAAATACTTCTGTAACCTCCCTACAAATGGGGATTCCCGAAAAGTCTTCTTTGAGCTTGCCTAAATGCTCACTGCCAGGCTGGTGTCCTGCATTTTAGCAGTTTAAATGTGATTGCCAGAGAGTGCCTGTATAGCCTCTGTGTACTCTCTCTCTCTCTTTAAGAGCTGCCTGGATTGCAGTCATAAGTAATCTGAGAGGGAGCTCTGATGAAAGTTGTAACTATTTGCTGAAAATCATTTAGAATGATAATGATAATGTAGTTTGTCTAACCTGCCTTCTTTGCAGCAAGGACTGTTTTGTTTATCTCCAGTATCTTGGTCCTGGACTGGCAAATTGGACCAATCAGTACTGGTGGTACCTAAATGGAGCAGGACTACAGGAGCTGTCTGAAGTCAAAATCTGTAGGAATTGTAGTTTTGGGCTTTTGGTGCCTTTTTGCACCTCAAGAGAGAGCCTTTTTTGTGACTGACAGACAGATCAGCAAAGCGAACCTATTGGATTTGGGGGAAAGTCCCAGGCTTGCTGGCAGTTGAGTCAGATCTAAGCTGGGAGCTGAAGAACCAACAGCTTAAGACAGTCAAGCAGCCGTCTGAGTAGGTTTCACATGGGAGAACTGTGGAAAGGCCTGAGTTGTGGCCTGCATGCCTGCCTGCTGCCCCTGAGAGAAGAGAATTATTTCAGACTAAATCCAAGTTTGTGAGAACGAAGTAAGCCACTGATTTTTTACCAGGCTCATACATGAAGAAAACCGAAGATTTTGCTGAATGTGATTGGCCTGTCAGGATTTCCAGCTGCTTTTGAATCCCTGGTTTGTGCAGAGACTTTGCAGTCGTGACCGGAGAGCGGTTTGTCTGGTACAGTAGAATTTCCTTACATGTAAATGTGCTGTGAGTTGTTAGTGGGTCGTGATTTGGTTCCCCACTGTGTGAACGGTGTTCTGCTTGCTGGAAGCTGTACCCAGACCAAAACGGACTGTATCCGAATTTGTCTCCATTTGGCCTGGGCCTTGCCGCACTGGCCCAGCCAGACTACCCACTGCGCAGAGAAAGCCATCGATGAGAGACCTGCCTGGGGAGCAGTTCCCTGCTCCATGCTTGAACAGGAACGATACCTCAGTGATTCGTGTGGGCCCTGCTTCTCCTGGCACTCCAGATTAACCACCTGCTGTCTCGATTTTCATCCAGCCTGTGTCCAGTCTTGGGTATCGTGAGTAATCATCAGGGTAGCTCCCTGCAACAACAGCCTAATCTAAAAGTGTGTCATCTGATTGTCTTGTTGTTTTCTTTTCAGGTACTGAGCCCTCCAGCTCCGGATTACAAATAGTGTGTGTTGTGCATGTTGTTTTCTCCCATCACAGGGCCCCAACCAGTTGCAATGTTCCTGGCTAGCCCACCATTCTCCATCTGGGTACCCAGAGTGTGTGACTGTTTATGAACCCTGAAGTGCATACATAACTGTTTGATTGATACAGCCTTTAAGCAGATTAACCTGATTACACCCCTCCCTTGTTCAAGTCTCTTAAATAAATCAGATCTAACTATTTTTTGCATTTACCCTGACTGTGGTTCCAGTTTGTGCAAGAGTACTGTACTGCTGTTATTTGCTGTGTATAACCTTGTTTTACAGGGGGTCCCAAGGGCCGAGCCAGAGGAAAGCCCTGGTGGTAAGTGCAAACAGTGTGGATACTTGTGTGGTGTATCAGGGGGATTGTGAAAGTGATTAGTGTGTATTGTTCCAGCCACTAGTAAGGAAAGAGGGGGGTACAGTGTCCCAGAGGGCTGTGTCCAGATTGGCCTGACCACTACCAACCCTGACCTTCGGGTGGAGGCACCCGTTTCAGAACTCAGGCCCCTTAACCTGCTACTAGCCAAGCAGGCAGGGGTAGTAGCCCTTGGGATAGCGCCACCTAGGGGTTACATCTTGGAGACACCGCTGGGATTTTGGGGGTTCTAGGGCCAAATATTATGAATTATTGTTAAAGAGTAATGGCAACCCCAGTAGAAATGGCTGTACACCAGTTGGTGGGGTGGTGTACTGGGCAGGAGACTGACCCCCCCAAATGCTCTACTTATACTGGATATTCCCATGGGTACCAGTAAAGACACTGTAGAGGGCACACTCTCCAAAGTTGAATGTTTAAAAAATCCTGTGGTGGTGGGTCGACAGGCTGATTTGATCGCCCAAACTTTCATAGCCTTAGCAGAGTGTTGTGACCTCATGGACAGCTCTAAAGTGCCACAGACTACTGCCCCAGAAGGGGTTCCTGCTGCCTGGAGAGTGATAACAAAAGACAGTAAAGACCCCAGGGAGGATGAGCTCCCACCGTTATCTGAGACTTTTGAGGAGAAATTTGCTAAGTTGTTGCTGGAGGAAGGGAAAACCATAGAGGACTTTAAGAAACTATTCCTGCCACCTGGGGGTATTCCTTCCCCAACACCCCCTCCCACTCCAGCACCTGTCACTACCCTGCCTTCTGTGCCCTTGCCAATGCTGGCCCCAATATCGGTACCTGCCATTAGATACAACTCCTACCGAAGACTGAGAATCTTCTCAGGCACCCTTCCCACCCCCCAAGGGGAGGATGACTGGGAGGCCTGGATAGACTATGTTGCCCCTTTAGTACTTGGATGGCAATGCTCAGAAGCAGAGAAATGAAGAGGGTGAGTGAGAGCCTCCAAGGTCCTGCCCTGGCTACCATCCATGCCAAATGGGCCAATAACCCTGAAGTAACTGCACAGGACTATCTTGATGCATTAGAGAATGTGTATGGGAGCCCGGATTCAGATGAGGATCTGTGGTGGAGAGTAAGAAACGCTCAGCAGTACCGAGGGGAGCCTTTGTCTGTGTATGTACCTCAGCTTGAAAAGCTGCTACAAGAGTGCCTCAGAAAGGGTAGTTTGCTGTCAAATTAATTAGATCGAACCAGGCTGGACTGGATCCTTAAGTCTCCTCCATTTTCAGAATTGTTACTGCTTCAGTTGCGCCTTGCCACCTGACTGGAATCGCCCTCCTCCTAGGATAAGCTAATGAAAGAAATTCAGGGGTTTGAGCAAAGGCGACCCCATGGGGGAATTGCACCCATATCTGCTGCTGCTGCGCAATTGATTAAGAGTGATCAGCCAAGTGAGACTCAGGGGCAAAAGTCGGCACTTAATGAGCACTCTGAGAATGCAAAGGACTTCCTGCCCTGGGCCCAGCCACGGAAAGATGAGCTACTAAAGGAAGTCCAAGAGTTGAAGATGGGTGCCCCTGCTAGGGTTTCCCCCATGGAACAAGATTCTGGTCCCTTTCAGGATGTTACTGCCATGGGGGTTGGGGTGCACCCTCAGACATCCACTACCGAGGGTGGCTCCAAGGCTGAGATCACTGGATTGACTGCCACTCTAAAGGAACTGTTAAGACACATTGCACCACTCTAACCACGGCAAGCAGATACTAGACCCCAGTCTCTTACTACTGCTTCAGTTCCTCATACGATATTCTCTCCTAGGATGACCCAGGAGTCTATCATTTGTCACAACTGTGGAAGGGATGGCCATATGAAAAGGATGCCAGTATCAGAAGGAATCAGAAAAAGTAGTAAACAGACTCCAAGGGGAGCTCTGAAAAGCAAATCAATGGCCAAGGCGTGCCCAAAATGACCACAGTGAGGGTTCGAGAAACCCTACCTCAGATTTCTTTGTGGCTAAATCGTCTGTCCAGGCCTCTGCTACTACCTCTCCAGACTGGTCCAAAATAGTGGGCCCTTCAATGGAGACTACGGCAACTGTGAATGGTATTCATACTCAGGCTGTGCTTGACAGTGGGTCGCAAGTGACCATTGTATTCTAGGATTGGTATGACAAACACTAATCTGATGTGCCTTTGCAATCCCTGGAAGGCCTACCTATGTGGGGCCTGAGCGACAACTCTTATCCCTATCTAGGGTATGTCCATCTCTGGTTGTCTTTTCCTGCAACTGTAACTGATGTAGAGGAGCGAGTAGAGACACTGGCCCTAGTGTGTCCCCCCAACGGACTGTATGATGGGGTCTCCCTGTTAATTGGGACAAATGCCCATATGTTTGGGAGACTGGTGCAACTCTGTCATGAGAAACAAGGGTGACAGACTGGGGGGGCCCTGAGAATTCTGGCTCTGATTAAGAGGACCTATGATTTGCAACAGAAACCCAAGGAAGTAGACCAGAATGAACTGGTGGGGACCGTGTGGAAGAAGGATCCCGATTCAATGGCACTGGTCCCTAATGCCCAGTGTACCATTCAAGGGGAAGTCCACCTCCGGAAAGATGTCAAGAACAAAATACTGATGTTGGATGCACCAGGCAATGGAAAATTGCCAGAAGAATTATTGGTCAAGCCCAGCATCTTGCCTGCTCGTGCCCATGCCTATGCATGAAGAGTGATGGTCCATATTCACAATGTGTCAGATTGGGAGATCCAGGTGAACAGAGGGTGCACCCTAGCTACGGTACACTGCACAGACACTGCAGTATTGCCCAGCAATAAGCACCCTGGTGAGAAGGAGAGAGTGACCCCAGACTTGTTTGACTTTGGTGACTCCCCATTGCCAGCTGAATGGAAGGCTAGAATTAGCAAGAGGCTTTCCCAGAGAGACCAAGTGTTTTCTTTGAAGGAATGGGATGTGGGATGTGTCCAGGGTGTGGAGCATCACATATGCCTGCACGATGAACGGCCATTTCAAGAGAGGTCCCGATGTCTAGCCCCAGCAGACATAGATGATGTGAGAAGACACCTGCAGGAAATGCTCACTGCTGGAATGATACAAGAATCCAGGAGCCCATACGCTTTTCCCATTGTGGTTGTGCATAAGAAGACTGGATCTGTGAGGATGTGTGTTGATTATCGAACCCTGAATCAGTGGACCATCCCAGACCAATACACTATACCTTGTATACAAGATGCCCTGGACTGCTTGAATGGGAGCAAATGGTTCTTGGTGTTGGATCTTCGCAGCGGATGCTACCAGATCCTGATGGCCCCGGAAGACCACGAGAAAACAGCCTTCATCTGTCCATTTGGGGTTCTATGAGTTTCTGAGGATGCCACAGGGGATATCAGGCACCCCGGCCACCTTTCAGTGACTGATGGAACGTGCAGTGGAAAATATGAATTTGCTGGAATGCCTGGTGTACTTGGATGATGTCATTGTGTTTGGGAGCATCTTAGAGGAGCATGAGAACCGACTGTTTAAAGTCTTAGACCAACTGGAAGACTTTGGCCTTAAGCCATCCATTGACAAGTGCCAATTTTTCCAAACCTCCGTGAAGTATGTGGGGCACATAGTATCTACAAAAGGGATAGAGACTGATCCCAGTAAGGTTGAAGTGCTGACTACTTGGCCCCAGCCCCATAATCTGAAAGAACTACAATGTTTCCTGGGGTTCTGTGGCTACTACCGCAGGTTCATAAAAGACTATTTCAAGGTGATTCGCCCAGTCTTGAACCTTACCCAGGGTTACCCTCCTACCAATCGTACATACAAAAAAGGGGCCATTAAAGAACCAGAAAAAGTATACTTCCACCCAGGTGAACTCTTCGGGCCCTGCTGGGTGCCCGACTGTGAAGCAGCCTTCCATGAGATCATATACCAACTCACCCACGCCCCCATCCTCTCCTATGCTGACCCCACCAAACCCTATGTGCTGCATATGGACGATAGTCTGCAGAGTCTAGGAGCGATGCTGTATCAAGACCATGAGGATGGCCTGAGACCAGTAGCTTTTGCCAGTAAGAGCTTGACCCCGTCCAAACAAAACTACCCTGTGCATAAGTTGGAGTTCCTTGCGCTAAAATGGGACATCATTGACCAGTTCCATGAATACCTCTATGGGGCCAAGATATTGGTGAAGACTGACAATAACCACTTTGACCTATGTACAGACTTCAGCTAAGTTAGATGCCACTGGGCACCGGTGGCTTTCAGCATTATCAACCTATGAATATGCTGTCAAATACAGACAGGGCCTGAACCATGTTAATGCTGACACCCTTTCATGAAGGCCCCCTTCCAAGAATGATTGTGTCAAGCTGTCTGAACCTGACATTCGAGCATTGTGCGAAAAGTTTGATAGAAATGAACAGATGTCTGCGGACACAGTGGACTGTTTAGTAGATTGCTTGGGCCCTTCTGACACCTGCATACCAGCTGCTTATTGCCACTTCTCTGCTCTAGATATTAGTGCACTACCTCAATTTGACAATGACAGCATTCAGTGAGCTCAGTCCCAACATCCTATGATTCAGCCAGCACTTGATGCCCTGCGTGCGGGGAAAGATGTGTCTAAGTTATGTTCCACTGACTTGCGAACTGCTTTATTGTTTAAAGAAGGCCCCAGATTGAAGTTGCTCAATCAGTTGTTGTATAGAGAGACAGTAGATCATAGTGGCAAAGTAGACAAGCAACAATTGGTCCTGCCCACGGCCTTTAAAGATTTGATACTGAGGTTCCTCCACAATTACGTGGGGCACCTCAGTATTGAAAGAATCCTTGACCTGGCATGATCTTGCTTCTACTGGCCCAAAATGGGGGCCGATGTTGAGCACCATGCAAAGACTTGTAGTCGCTGCCTGCAAAGAAAAGCCCTGCTTCAGAGGGCTGCCCCCTTGTTAATATTACTACCAGCACCCCCATGGAACTAGTCTGCATAGACTTCTTGTGTTTAGAACCTGATCAACAGAACATTGGCAATGTGTTAGTGGTTATGGATCATTTCACAAGGTATGCACAAGCTTTTCCCACCAAAGATCAAAAGGCATCTACCGTGGCCAATGTGCTAGTGGAAAATTTCTTTGTCCACTATGGTGACCCCCAGTGGATTCACTCTGACCAGGGCAGAGACTTTGAGAGTCAACTAATCAAAGAAATGTAATCTCTATGGGGGGCGTGAAAGTTAAGAACCATCCCCTATCACCCACAGGGAGACCCTCAACCAGAACATTTTAACCGCACCCTTCTAGACATACTGGGCACCCTCCACCCAAAAGATAAGCATAAATGGAGCAAGCAGATTAGCACCTTGGTACACACATACAATTGCACAAAAAATGATGCTACTGGGTTCTCCCCCTACTGTCTCATGTTCGGGAGAGAGGCCCGGCTGCCAGTTGATGTCTGTTTTGGGGTCTCCCCAGATGGGGTCTGAGCTGAAAACTACTTGCAATATGTACAAAAACTGAAAGCTCAATTGAGCCATGCCTATCAACTGGCCAAGACAATGGCCACCAAGAGAAATCTAGCCGACAAAGAGAGGCATGATAAAAAAGTAAAGGCTCAAGAGCTTCGACCTGGAGACCGTGTGTTGATAAGTAATTTGGGACTGCATGGTAAACACAAAATTGCTGATCAGTGGCACCATCTTCCCCATGTAGTAGCTGGAAAGTTGGATGATTTACCTGTGTACAAGGTGTGCCCAGAGAACAACTCCAAAGCTGTCAAAACCGTGCACCGTAACCACTTGCTACCTATTGGCCAAGTCATAATTGAGGCTGAATAATCAGAGATTGATCCCCCTGGGCCGGTGACTCATGCTGCTGCAAGGAAGAGATAGAGTCAACCTACCCCAATGGATACAGATTTAAGGGTTCCCTCCAGCAGGTCCTGACTGATAGTGATTGTCAGTCAGATTCTGATGATAGTGAGTGTGACAATGCCTATTACCCCTCCTATGAATTGAGTCAGTTGTTTCGAGGAAATCCTATGACTAATTGCAGGGATGAAGCTGGGCCTTCTGGACTGTCTAACCCCCCAGCTTCATCCTTGGAGCCAGTGCTCCCTGAAAGTGAAGTACAAAGTATCACATCTGAAGATGCTGATTCCCTGTGTATTGTGAAACTGTATAATTTGCCTGAAGGAGGGGCTGATGGTTTGAGTCTTTCTGGTGCCATACGAGAACTTGAAGAACACTATGAGAGTGCTGACAACCCCCCTTCAGTGCCTCAAAGTTTGATTGTGCCTCAGGCTTCGCACAATGAGTCAAGTGTTATAGAAACAGAACCTGCAGAGCAAGGAGCCGACAGTGCCCCAAGTTTGGATGTTCCCATCCAGGCAGAGGCACCCCTCACACATGATGAAAGCCCCAAGGCTGTTGCTGAAAGTACAGAGACTGTGGTTGTTCCCCCTAGAAAGACTGGCCAAGCTGTCAAGCCAGTATTGCATTTCAGCTATGATTCTCTGGGGAGGCCTGTGGACTTGCCTTTCCATGTGGTTCACAAATGTGTTTATGTTTCACCAAGCTAACTGCCCAAATTGAGCTTGACAGTCCATTCCAGGTTACTTATTCTGCCCTCTCACCATGGTGCCCCTGCCCCATCCAGCCCCAAGTTATCTGATAGGTAAGGGCCCCTCTTGCATTGTTCAAGGCACAAGAAGTTATTACCTGATATAGTACAGTAATGTTCAACTGACTTGTGTGAAATATGTCTAATGTATTGTCATAATGGACAAAGTATTGGGAAATGTGAATATGTATAGTAAAGTAATAAGTTTATGTTAACTGATGCATGATGGTACAGACTTGACCCAGATGCCAAGTTTTCTCCAGGCAGGGGAAGGTGTAACCCCCTACAAATGGGGGTTCCCAAAAAGTCTTCCTTGAGCTTGCCTAAATGCTCACTGCCAGGCTGGTGTCCTGCATTTTAGCAGTTTAAATGTGATTGCCAGAGACTGCCTGTATAGCCTCTGTGTACTCTCTCTTTAAGAGCTGCTTGGATTGCATTCATAAGTAATCTGAGAGGGATCTCTGTTGAAAGATGTAACTATTTGTTGAAAATCATTTAGAGTGATAATGACAATGTAGTTTGTCTAGCCTGCCTTCTTTGCAGCAAGGACTGTTTTGTTTATCTCCACTATCTTGGTCCTGGACTGGCGAATTGGACCAATCAATTCTGTTGGAACCCAAAATGGAACCGGACTATAGGAGCTGTTTGGAGTCAAAATCTGTAGGAATTGTAGTTTTGGGCTTTTGGAGCATTTTTGCACCTGAACTGGGAGCCTTTGTTGTGACTGACAGACAGATCAGCCAACCAAACTTTTTTGGATTCTGGGGAAAGTCCCAGGCTTGCTGGCAGTTGAGTCAGTTCTAAGTTGGGAACTGAAGAAGTAACAGCTTGAGACAGCCAAGCAGCCGTCTGAGTAGTTTCACATGGGAGAACTGTGGAAAGGCCTGAGTTGTGGCCTGCACCTGAGAAGGAGAGAAGAGAATTATTTTGGACTGAATCCAAGTTTGTGAGAATGAAGTAAGCCACTGATTTTTTACCAGGCTCATACCTGAAGAAGACCAAAGATTTTGCTGAATGCCATCGGCCTGTCAGGATTTCAAGCTGCTTTTGAATCCCCGGTTTGTACAGAGACTTTGTAATCATGACTGGAGAGCGGTTTGCCTGGTACAGTAGAATTTCCTTACATGTAAATGTGCTGTGAGTTGTTAGTGGGTCATGATTTGGTTCCCCACTGTGTGAACTGTGTTCTGCTTGCTGGAAGCTGTATCCAGCCCAAAACGGACTGTATCTGAATTTGTCTCCATTTGGCCTGGGCCTTGCCACACTGGCCCAGCCAGACTACCCGCTGCACAGAGAAAGCCATCGATGAGAGACCTGCCTGGGGAGCAGCCCCCTGCTCCACGCTTGAACAGGAATGATGCCTCGATGATTCGTGTGGGTCCTGCTTCTCCTAGCACTCCAGATTAACCACCTGCTGTCTCGATTTTCATCCAGCCTGTGTCCAGTCTTGGGTATCATGAGTAATCATCAGGGTAGCTCCCTGCAACAACAGCCTAATCTAAAAATGTGTCATTTGATTGTCTTGTTGTTTTCTTTTCATGAACTGAGCCCTCCGGCTACGGATTACAAATAGCGTGTGTTGTGCATGTTGTTTTCTCCCATCACAGGGCCCCAGCCAATTGCAATGTTCCTGGCTAGCCCACCGTTCTCCATCTGGGTACCCAGAGTGTGTGACTGTTTATGAACCCTGAAGTGCATGCACAACTGTTTGATTGATACAGCCTTTAAGCAAATTAAACTGATTATGCCCCTCCCTTGTTCAAGTCCCTTAAATAAATCTGATCAAACTCTTTTTTGCATTTACCCTGACTGTGATTCCAGTTTGTGCAAGAGTACTGTACTGCTGTTATTTGCTGTGTATAACCTTGTTTTACAGGGGGTCCCAAGGGCCGAGCCAGAGGAAAGCCCTGGTGGTAAGTGCAAACAGTGTGGGTACTTGTGTGGTGTATCAGGGGGATTTTGAAAGTGATTATTGTGTATTGTTCTGGCCACTAGTAAGGAAAGAGGGGGGTTACAGTGTCCCGGACGGCTGTACCCAGGTTAGCTTGACCACTACCAACCCTGACCTCCAGGTGGAGGCACCCATTTCAGAACTCAGGCCCCTTAACCTGCTACTAGCCAAGCAGGCATGGGTAGTAGCCCTTCGGATAGTGCCACCTAGAGGTTACACTTCCATGGCTCACTCTATGCAAATGTGAGCGGCCTACCAATGGCAAAGTTGTGAGCTCACATTTCCAAAGAGTGAGCCACCGCAGCAGGTTTGAACCCACCTGATGCTGGCAGGCAGTGCTTTATAAAACATGTAACAGAGTGGTTCTGTAACAACATCAAAGACAGCAGTTAGGAACTGAAGTATTATCACTTCAATATGCTAATCAGCAGAGTAGCTTTTTTTGTTGTTAGTGGTGATAGGTGAACTAAAATACAGTTTCACCCCCAGAGTGGGAGCAGCGATTACCCAGCCCTCCATGTTAACAATTGCACCATACTGTGGCCTGGGAGCTGTGAAATGGACCATGACTGGTTGACTCATAGTCCACTGTTCTGCATTTAACTCCAAGACCACACAATCTGGTACCTGGTATTGGAACCAGTACCTCCTGTCTTACAGTCCAGAATGTATCAGGGAATATGACAAATCTTGGGAGTATTTTTGTGCTACATGTCAGGTGGCTGGAATTTGATAGCTTATTTATGTAGCGTAACCTAACTGAGATCCAGCACGTCATTTACAGTGGAGTCCCATTTCCACCAAGTTGGCAACTGGTGATACTGAGGCAGAGTGAGAAGTCGAATGACCTGCTGATAGTGTTGCTTTGATAGTATCTAACAGACTCGGATGCCATCATATACTATTGATTTTCTTGGATACCAGCTGGCATCAGATACCATTGGTATCTGACTGTAGGAGCCTATCATTTAGGATTCAATATGATGCCAACTATCCAGTGTGACTATGCAGGATCTGAGGGGTCCACAGCAGACATGTGACGTCAGCTCCCACTATCTGACCTCAAATCACACTATCTGACTTTGGATCTGAAATCCAAATTGGATCAGATAGGATCTCAGAGCTGGTATGTCAGATTCCATTAGGGTAGTCAAAAGCATGATCCAAGCATCACTACCTACTGAAAGTCACAAAGTGCGCTGGTGGCTGTATCGGGATTCAAATCCAGGATCTCCTGTTTCAAAGCTTGGTGCTCTAACCACCATGCCACACTGCAACTGCCAAGACAACCACATTATGTTTGACCACAGTGAGCTTGACAATAAGCATATGCAATCTGAGAGACACAGCTGGTCTCAGAAAATGCAGGAGCTCTGAAAGTGAAAGGGCATGGTTCAGCAATACTTATAAAATGGCAAGGAAAAATCTTGAAACTCATTGGCTGGGACACATCACCTGACCATACATTAAAACATTAGCAATTCACAGTCAGAGACTGGATCTCATTAAAGGAGTAGTCTACCCAGAATTTGCAAAAAACCTATGTTATGCAGAGTGTTTTGATATGTATGTTAAGTTCTAGTGTGTCCTTCCCTCTGTCTGCTATTAGGAGTTTTTCCTAAATTAGCCTGCTAGCTGTATGGTAATTTTATGACCCCTAGGGATCTCCATCACAAATAGATTTATTGGCTTTCTTTCTCCTACGATGCTCCTGGTCTCATGTGACATTGATGTAGCCATGCCCTTAGATTTAGCATGTGTACTGCTTTAAAATCAGTTTACAATCAGTTGATAACAGCAGGTAACTGTTCTTATCCAGGGAGCACAAATGGCAACAGTTAGTTTAGCAGATACCTGAGAGCATGCTAACTGGGGTATATGTAAGACAACAGCTACTAAATAGCTCTAATTCACTATTTTTGTTTTCTATGTGCATCAGATCTAGCTAGCAGGAGTGTTTTAATTTTAAAACGTTTAATTTTATCAAACTATACACAACCATAAAAGCACAGAAACTGCCCAGATCATCAATGCTACCTATAATTAATAAAGACTCTATTTGTTTTCTTACAGAAACCCCACTCAGTTAGATGTCAAGAATTTGCTAAACTGTAAATGTAGGTATCAGCATTCTATTAGCAGTTAGTGCTGATTTTGCTCTGTGACAAGATTTTCATATTTATTTCTTTATTTTTACAAATTAAGTGTATGGTATGAAACTGCAGCCTAGAAACTGCAAAATACTTTGAAGTCAGCTTTTCTTCTGCCTATGGTATGGCATGAAAGCAACAGGATGACAGTGACTATTCCAGCAACACATTTGATTCCATTTTACAATGGTTCACTGCACTACACATTTAGTGTATCACACTTTTTCAAATAATAAAACAAATATTATCCAAACTAAATAACTCACGCATACATATTTTTATACTTTATTAAAAAGATACTTCACATTTGTAACAAAAAAACAAAAAAAATAAATAAATGAAAGTGATGTCACAGAACAAAATTAGCCCTAACTCCCAGTTCCTTCTAGTAGAATGATGGTACCTACATTTATGGTTTAGCAAATACTTGAGAGCTGAGTAGGTGTTCTGTAAGAAAACAGCTACAGTCTTGACTAATTATAGCACTGATGATCTGGGGCAATTTCTGTGCTTTTTATTGTTGTGTGTAGTTTGATGAAATAACATTTTAAAATGAAAACACTTACTACTGCTAGCTAGACCTGACACACACACTGAAAACACAAATAATGAATTAAAGCTATTTAACAGCTGTTTTTCTTATAGAAACCCCAGTTAGCTTGCGCTCAGGTATCTGCTAAACTGTAATTGTTGCCATTTGTGCTCCCTGGATAAGAACAGTTACCCACTGTTCTGAACTGATTTTAAAGCAGAGCACATGCTAAATCTAAGGGCATGGCTACATCAGTGTCACATGAGACAGGGTGCATCATAGGAGAAAGAAAGCCAATAAACCTATTTGTGATGGAGACCCCCAGGGGTCGTAAAACTACCATACAACTAGCAGGCTAATTTAGGGAAAAACTCCTAATAGCAGACAGAGAGAAGGGCACACTAGGACTTAACACACATATCAAAACACTCTGCATACATATGTTTTTTGCAACTTCTGGGTGGATTTCTCCTTTAAGGCAAAAAAGCATCATTACCTACACAATCAGGGACTATTTCATGTATATAATTTTTCCATTTAAAATGTGTTGAAACAAATTAGTTTTTGAAAAAATACAAAAATGTTTCACTTTACATATAGTACAAAAGAACAGATGCCATGTTATGAGCCCAGCTTGTCACTCCAGGTTGTGCAATAAAGACTTTGAATTCACTTCCTGGGGATGTCAGTGCACTTGGCCTTCGGCCTCATGCCTCAGCCCCTTGGGGCTTGCTTTAAAATCCTTTTATGCACACCCTGTCATGGCATCATGTTACTTAGTTGATTGTTTTAGAGGACATCAAACTGCATTGTGTCTTTATTTTATTTAAACCTTCAAGACAAGACACAGTCATTCCTTTTAACTGTAAGAACGTAATGCCTCTTGGAGGCATAGACAGCGCAGGTTTATAGCATCCTAATTACACTTTAACCAGTTAAAAAGAAAAAAACATATATGAATGAATAAAGACTGCAAAGACAGTTCGTATTGTAAAATGTTTAGTGGCGTGTGCACATTATCAGAGTTGAAATTTACATAAGAAAATCAGACATTCACAAAAAAAAATCATCAATTATGTTACAAGAGTCGTGTCCAGTTCCATATACATGATACATTTAAAAAAAATAATGCTTGAACTTTGTAATAGTACCAAAGGCATTTTTGTATGAAATCTTTGGAGAACAGAAGTGCAAAAATGAAAATTTTGAAAAGGCCAAGGCAACAGACAGCAAAGAAGCCTCTTAACGCTAGAGTTGCCTACTCAGCTCCTTAAAGGACAATCCAGCTTTTAGGGTGGCTTTGGTTGGTTTTGTTCTTTTTTTTTTTGCTCTGTTGGGGGAGGAGGCAGGGTGGGTACAATAGAGGGATGCATAGAATCATGGCGGAATCTTTTATCCCAGAGATTTTCAGGTAGTGTTGGCTGGACTGAATTAAAATGCAGATCCCAGAAACAAAATAAGGAGTACAGGTGGCCCCTGTAATCATTCTCATTCCAACTCACCTTCCAAACACATAGGCAACTCCACCCCCAGCCAGCAGTTCATAAAGATATAAGAGCCATTGTATGGCCACCCAATTACAGTTCTTAGACTAAATGTGTACAACATCCAATGACAATTCTTAAAGTCTAAAGAATCATTGTGTTATCACTCAGTGACAATTCTTAAAGACTAACCCTTAGACTGCCAGCAGAATTAGAACATATTGGAAATCTGGACTGATATATCAGTCCACGGCACAGATGGTGGTCAATATGGACTAAAGGGGCAATGTGTGATACATGAACACATAATTATGTTCTTTTGAAGACTAAAGAACCATCATGTGACTGCCAAATGATGGTCATTATAGACTAAAAAGCTATTGTGTTATACGGGGTCACCCAATAGTGGTCCTGAAAGGTTAACAAGCCATTATGATGACCACCATTGACAGTCCTTAAAGACTAAAGACTAGAGCCATCATATGACCACCCAATCATGGTCCTTAAAGACTAAAGAGCCTTATTGTGATCCAGCGGTGGTCCTTAAAGTCTAAAGCACTATCATGTGACCACACACTTTAGTTCTAAAGGATAAAGAGCTATCATGTGATATTTGTTTACCCAATCAGAGTCTTTTAAGTCTGAAGAGCCATCAAATGTCAGAAACAGTGGTGGTTCTTAAATATTAAAATGTAGAGATGTTGTGAAGTAAAGTTTTGCTGGCAAAGACATAGCAAAATGGTAAACTGGTGGGTTTAGTTAGAAAAGGGGTAACAATAGGAAAGTGGGCAAGGCAGAATAGTTAGGTAGAGTTGGCAGACTGGATGGGCCAAGAGCCTTTTTCTGCTATGAATGTATTATAGGAAAGCTGTCCTTATCTACCACCCCACACCCCCCAAAGCTTTACCCCATGATTAGGCTTTTCAGCTACAATGAACATTTTTTTTCAATCGGAATTGACTGTATTTTATTTTTTAAAAGACCGTGGTCTCCAAACATGGCAGACGCTGTGCAGGTCCATTTCCTATGGAAGTGCATCGCCACACTGCTCATCCCAATGCAAATGTATTGAGGTGAGCAGTGCGCCACCACACTTTCGTAGGAAATCGACCCATGCAGCATCCACCATGTTTAGAGATTGTGGACTTTTATAAAATAAAATACAGTCAGTTCCTATTGAACAACATTTTTTATAGTAGCCAAAAAAGCCTAATCAGGGGGTAAAGCTTTGGGGGGTTGGGGCTGGTAGATAAAGGACAGCTTTCCTTTAAAACTTTCTCCTGTGCAAATGTCAGGTGAACTGCCCACTGATTTAGCACTTCGCCCAAAACTTTCTTGAAGTGAGGTAAGTGTGGTAAAGAAGTCTTCACTGGTGAAGTTTAATTTTAATTCACCTACAGGACCCACTGCCAAATGCAGTGGACCCAACGAGCAAATATACCTTAAAAAACAGTTAAAAAACAATTTAAATCATTAAACCCTCTCCCCAACCCTCACATGTATCGCTCCTCCTCCCTCCATGACCCAAGTAATGAAAGTTACTATACCCATTTTCCAGACCAACTTAGTACCCCATCTCCTACCCTCCCCTATGCCCAAGTTATACCCACAATAAACTCCCAGCCAACCCCCAACCCCCTTAGTACCCAAAAGCTTCCCCTCTTTCTCTACCGGTCTCAATAATACAATATCTCCCTTCCCCCAACCCACTTAGCACCTAACACTGCCCTTCCTGTCTGTCTTTGGGTGCACTAACGTGGAAATAAATGATACACAGAAAAGATAACTGCAGCTGTCCTTTAATGACCTTTGCCAGATGCCATCTGAATGAATGAGAGTGAAAGTGCACTCTGTTCAAATGCTATGATCATGCTGTTGCTCTCCTTTATCCAAACAGCAGTCAGCTAAGATGGTGAAATGGTTGCTGTACTGTTCCCTATCTCTGGTTTCATGTATGCTTTTTTTCTGTGTCAGCACACATAGAGGGGAATGAATATATGAGGGGTATAAATAAGGTTAACATTCAGGAGCTTTTCCAATTGAAAGAGAGGGGGAGAATGAGAGGGCATGACATGAGACTGAAGGGAGGGAAGTTCAGGAGTGATACAAGCAAGTTCTTCTTTACAGAGAGGGTGGTGGATCCATGGAATAGCCTACCCAAGGAGGTAGTGGGGCCAAAAGGTAAGTTAGTTCAAGAACGCATGGGATAAACATAAAGGTAGCATATGGAAAGGCAGAGGAGAGGAGAGGGAATAGCACCAGGTAGGTTCTTGGGCAGACTAGATAGATTTTGTGGCTCCCTTCTGCTGTCACCTTTTATGTTTCTGTGAGCTGTTAGGTGCTGAATGGGTTGAGGGAAGGGGGTATGTTATCATTACTGAGGATGGGATGAGGAAGGCATAGTTGTTGGTTGCAAGAGGGTTGCAGAACAACAGGGTGTTTTTTTGTGTGTATTACTTGGACCATAGGAGGCAGGAGGATGGGAGAGATGGGGTGCTAAGTGAGTTGCAGAATGGGTATAGCAGTGTTGATTACTTGGGCCACTGGGAGAAGATACATGTTATGAGGGCTGGGGAGGGATTTACCTTTTTTACTTTTTTCACAGCAGCTATGCATAGCTACTTCATAGACAAACTACTAGGGAAGTTGAGTTGACCCCTTGTCAGTGGCTTAGTCCACATAGTTTTTCCACATGGACCTCAATTTCACAAAGTATTTTTACAATGCCACAAAGACAATGCAAGCCTAATTTTCAGCCTTCACCCACCCCTACTATGGAGCAATCATGCGACCTGGCCATTAAAGACAAGAGTCACTCAACTTGGAGCTCAACAAGGTCCCAAAAATGAACCACCTGGAGGATTCATGTGGTCTGTGGTGTACTGCTTCTGCTTTCGCATACAGGTTGTGAGGCCTTTTTGGCACCTTAAAGTTCTGCCACATAAAGGATTGGTTTATCAATTGAAAAATAAATAAATAAATCACACTTGGCATAAGCAGAACTCAATGTACTACTGTCCCCATAACAATAAATTTGAAGCCTCGCCAGTTGATATTTCTGAGGGGGTGTAAGTGGAGTTCTAAGGATTCTCTTAGTCTGATGTGTAGTGGTACGCTACACTGTGATACACTACACTGACCACAAACAGCATTCTTTCTGACACTGGCCATAAAAAGATATATAAAAACAGAAATATGGGTGGGCAGAGCCCCTCGTTCTCCAAACAACCAGTTGTTTTTGATAAATATTGTAATGTTTTAAATGGAAGGCATTGCCCCCATGCTCCCCAGGTTTTTGGGTTTTTTTGCTAACAATTTTGAAGACACTAAGAGAAGAGGGGAGTAAGCGTAGCATGACACAGTAGAGGGACCTGAGTGTAGTCTGAGTGCATTGATGTACAGTCACTATACTACCACGGTATTCTTATAAGTACTCCATAAGGGTCCCAAGTTCTCCATCAATGCAACTGAGTGCTTTTTATATGAATACAGAAACTATGTCCAATACAGTTCATTTACAGCTGAGGCTTATGCAGGGCTACAGTCATAATACCCTGCTTGAGACATCACAGCCATTTACTTTACAGCAGCATGATTCTTTAGTCATCTTTAGCTTTTTTTAACAAAATTTTAGCAACAGTGTATTTCCAACATTCTTAGCTTTATCAGCAGTGTATTTTTATTCCCTCAGATATTTCTAAAACAGCTTTAATAACTAATTTTGTAATTAGTAATACATAGATACAGCCAGCATGGTGGCGCTGAGGATTGAGACACTGGACGCCACACCAGCAACCCGGGTTCAGGAACAGACTCAGGACTCCAGGGGTCAGCAGAGGAGGGAGAGGACTGAGCATCCAGAGGAATACAAAATCGCATGTACCCCCATAATGCAAAGCGTCATTGGTTGTATATGCAAATCACTACAGAATATTATGCTGGTTTAACTTTACGTAGAAATGCATGGTGCCAAAAGGCCTCTTACTCAGTTTGCAAAGGGTACCAACAGAAAAACACAGACACCTGTTTCATCCTACCACAACTCATCAGTGTGCTTTGTCTGTATGACACCCCAGTGGAATGAACCAGATACCCTAGAATGGTCTGTCTGGGTTATATTGTGGTGAACCCAATAAAAACCAAAAACAAGCTAAAAGATAAAGAACCTCAGTGCACAAGCAGTGGGACAATGGTTACCCCAAAGGGCATTGGCCAGGAAGCCAAGTTTCAAAGACATACAAAATCACACATTCCCCCATAATGCAAAGCATCCTGGGCTGTATATGCAAATCCCCACAGAATATTATGCTGGTTCAACTTTAAGCAGAAATGCATGGTGCCGAAATACCTCTCACACAGTTTGCAAAGAGTGCCAACAGAAAGACACAAACACGTGTTTCGTTCTACCAGGACTCTTTTAGCTTGTTTTTTGTTTTTATTGGGTTCACCACAGCATAACCCAGATTGACCATCCTAGGGTATCTAGTTCATGGCACTGGGATGTTGTACAGACGAGGCACGCTGATGAGTGATGGTAGGATGAAACATGTGCCTGTGTCTTTTTTTTCTTCCATTACCCCTTATCCTGCTCCCCTCCAATCTCGTGTAGTGCCTCCTCATTCTTGTACCTCTCTTATACTGAAAGCTATCGCCCCCTTGCACCTTGTTAATGCCCTTTAGATACCTGATTGTTTCTATCATATTCCCCCATTCCCTCTTCCCTGCCAATGTATACATATTGAGGTCTTTTAATCTATCCTCATATGTCTTCTGGTGTAAGCCCTTCACCATCTTAGTTGCCCATGTCTGAGCTGCCTCCACACCCACACTTTCTATGTCCTTCCTAAGACGCAGTCTCCAGAACTGTACACAGTACTCCAGATGAGGTCTTACCAGTGTTTTGTACAGTAGTATCACCACCTCCCTTTCTCGACCAGTGTTACTTCTGCCTATGTACCCCAACATGCCACAGGCCTTCTCTACAGCCTTGGTACTCTGATTGGACACCTTTAGGTTACCTGAAATAATAATCCCCAAATCCCTTTCTTCCCTGGTGACTGTAAGCAACCCCCCCATCCTGTAGCTCTCCCCCAGGTTTCTGTGCCCCAGGTGCATGATTTTGCACTTCTTCGCATTGAACCTCAGCTGCCACACTTTGGACCATTCTTCCAGCTTTCTCAGACCCCTCCTCATTCTCTCCACCCCCTCTGGAGTGTCCACCCTGTTACAGATCTTGGTGTCATCTGCAAACAGGCAGACCTTCCCCTGCAGCTCCTCTGCAATTACTCAATTACTCAATGACTTAAACTATTAAAGATGGCTGCCAATTGCAATTTTTAGAACTCTCTTCTGTTGCGGTTACCTGTTGAATGTACATACTAGATTTATATCGCAGATGTATTAGGATGGGGCTGCCACATGTTTCTGATGAGAAACAGCATAACACCGCATCAAGATATTCAATGTTGGCCATGTTGATAGCAGTGCAGATTTAAGGTAAGCAGAGAGGAGGGGAATGCTGTCTGAGCAGGATTTTCAAAAGTCTTAGATCACTGCATGCCCCGGTGCACTGATGATACGGCACATGGGGCTTGCGGTGATCTAATTGGATAGTCTATCCCATGCGGCAATTGCCATAAGTGAGACCAACTTTTTCTGGCCTAACTTACGGCAATCTTGGGGACTTTTTTACAAAGTTTGTGCCAGATAGTTGGCGCAAACTGCCGTAAATCATGGAAACCATTGCAACTGTGCCCAAGATTGTAAAATTGGGCGCAGTTGTGGCAAAGGGTTTGGCCTACCGCAAGAACCTAAGTGTCATGGTGCAGGGCTGGATGCAAGCCCTGTGTGATGCCTTGAAAAGCCTGCCCTGTTTGTGTCTGAATTCAGTACATGATTTTATGTTGTTAAATCCCCTGTCACTAAGAGCTCACAGCTAACACACCAAATGATTTTTAGTGAGTCAGAGGAATATGTATCACTTTGCCCATGGTAAGGAGTTAAAGGGTGTCAAGCAGAAATTTGTAGTTGCAAAAATGCTGCAACAAAAAATAGAAAACATAGAAGTTGTCAGAAGATAGGGACCGTATAATCCATCAAGTCTGCCCTTGGCTTCCTAACCCCCCCACTTGGCTGCCTGCTTGTGTATCCCACAGTGTCTGTCCGATGCCCGCTTAAATTCTCCTACTGTTGTGGCTCCCACCACCCCCTTCAGCAGGCTATTCCATGGTTCCACAACATGCTCTGTGAAGAAGAATTTCCTCGTAGTGCTTCTGAACTTTCCTTCCTTAAGTCGAAGGTTGTGCCCTCTAGTCCTGCTGTAGTCCTTTACCTGAAAGAGGTTCTGCACATGCACCCTGTTGTTGCCTTTAAGGTATTTGAATGTTTCTATCATGTCCCCACGATTCCTGTGTTGTTCTAGGGAGTATAATTTGAGGTCATCCGGTCTTGCATTATCTGGTTTCTGATGCAAGCCCTGCACCATCTTTGTTGCTCTTCTCTGTACTGTCTCCAGCCTATCTATGTCCTTCCTGAGGTGTGGCCTTCAGAACTGGACACAGTACTCCAGGTGAGGCCTGACCAGGGACCAATACAGGGGCATGATTACTTCATGCCTTCTGCTTGTGATGCCCCTCTCTATACATCCCAGGATACCACTAGCCTTTAGTGCTGCCTTTTCACATTGTCTACTGATTTTGAGGTCATCTGCTATGATCACCCCTGGGTCTTGCTCCTGCCTGGTAGCCACCAGCTGCTCCCCTCCCATTGAGTACAGTTTCCCTGGGTTACGCTTTCCCAGGTGCATGACCTTGCATTTTTTTGGCACTGAATTTCAATTGTCAGGTCTTGGACCACTCCTCCAGTTTTCAGAGATCAGCTTCCATGCTTTGCTGTCCCTCTGTTGTGTCTACCCTGTTGCCGATTTTGGTATCATTTGCAAACAAGCACACCTTTCCATCCAGTTTATCCACAATGTCACTGATGAATATGTTGAAGAGGATCGGCCCCAGAACTGAGCTTCATGGGACCCTGCTAGTCACCCTCCCCCCCACAGACAGAGTGCCAAGTATTAATACTCTCTGAGTTCTCCTATGTAATCAGTTTCTGACCCAGTTTGTAACCTTGGGTCCAAGTCTCATGTTCTCCAGTTTTTTGACCAGTCTCCTGTGCGGAACAGAGTCAAAAGCTTTGCTAAAGTCCAGGTAAACCACATCCATTGCCCCATCCTGATCCACTGTTTTGGTAACCCAACTGAAAAAATGTCCCAGGTTTTTCTGCCAGGACCTCCCTACTGTGAAACCGTGTTGATTTTTGTCGAGCTGACCAGTTTGCTACAAAAAAGCTATGATTCTTTCCTTCAGCAGGGACTCCATCAGTTTTCCAAGGACTGACGTTAGACTAACTGGATGGTAGTTACCTGGCTGTTCTTTGCTTCCACTCTTGTGGAGTGGTACTACTGTTGCACTCTTCCAATCCTCTGGCACCTCCCTGCTCCTTAATGATTTATTGAAGAGCACTGCTAAGGGGGCTGCCAGTTCCCTCCCTAGTTCTTTCAGTATTCTTGGGTGTATCCCATCTGGCCCCATAGCTTCATCTACCTTTAACTTACCTATTTCCTCCAGGACACTTTCCTCTGTGAAGGGACCATGTCTGTTCCTTCAATCGGACGCTTCTTTATGCCTATTGTTGGTCCGTTACCATCTGCTTCCTGTGTGAAGACTGAGCAGAAGTACTCATTGAGTGCTTCTGCCTTCTCCCAGTCTTGCTCCATAGTTTGTCTGTCTTTTTTGTGATTCTAACAATGCCCCCTTTGGTTTTCCTTTTTTCACGTATGTACCTGTAGAAGGTTTTGTTACCCTTTTTTACTTCCTGAGCTATCCTAACCTCTGTTTGAGCCTTTGCTTTTCTTATCACTTTCCCTGTCTCTTTTAGTTTCTGTTTATATTGTTTTGTCTGCTTCGTTCCCTGACTCCTTATACTTTCTGAAGGCTATGCACTTTTCTTTCACCATGGTTGCCACCTCCTTGGAAAACCATAGTGGGTTTTTCCTCCTTTTGTTCTTACTAATCTGATGGGCACACTGTGATGTGACCATGGATACTACATCCTTCAACCTTGTCCAATATTCCTCAGCGCTCCCTTCTGTCGAGTTACTAAGGTTGTCTTTTAGGCAGGCCTTCATGTTTGTGAAGTCTGCCCTCCCGAAGTCAAGGACCTTCAGTTTGGAGTGTGTGGAGTCTACAGTCATTTTTACCCTGAACCATACCGTGTTATGGTCACTGTTGCCCAGGTGGTTCCCTACTTCGACATCCGCAACCCTATCGCTATTTGTGAATATCAGATCTAGAACTGCGTTACCCCTTGTGGGTGATGTCACTAGTTGACTTAGGCCTGCTTCCTGTAGTGTGACTAGGAATTCCCTGCTCTTCTGTGATGCTGCTGTGTGGGTATTCCAATCTATGCCCGGCAGATTGAAATCCCCCACCAGCACCATGTCCCCTTTGCCTGACATCTGGAGGATGGTTTCCAGGATTTCCTTATCTCTGGTTTCCTCCTGATTTTGGGGTCTGTAAATTATTCCTACCTGAATGGGTATCCAGCTTCCAGACCCCATTGTGATCCATAGATCCTCTTTCCCCTAGTGCCTGCTGCATTTCCATAGCATTGATGGCATCCTTAACATAAATAGCTACCCCCCTTCCATTTTTCCCAGTCCTATCTCTCCTAAACAAGTTGTACCCTGGGATAGTAACCTCCCAGCCATGATTATTTGTGAACCATGTTTCGGTCACAGCCAACCAGTCTAGTCCTGTCTCAGCTATTGTGGCAGTGAGGTCAGTCATCTTGTTAGCCAGACTGCGTGCATTGAGGCATAGTGCTGACCATTCTTGCTGTGTCGCTTTGTTTGTCATGCCTCCCTTGATCTTATTGTTCATAACTTTGTAGTTTTCCCTGTTTATGGTTCCTCCCTTTCCACTACGATGGTTAACGCCAGAGCCAGAAAGGGTTTTATGTTCCCAGCTATCTGCTTTTGCTATCCTGGAGTGTGCAGATTTGGTGCTAACTGGAAGGGGAGAGACAGCAGGCTCTATGTGTGCTTCTCTTAGAGCTACCATCATCTCCCCTCTGCTAGTTTAAACGTCCTACATGGATGTCAAATTTCTGGTCCAATGCTCTGACTCCCTCTTTAGTCAAGTGTGCAAAACCTGTAGCATTCTTTTCTCCATAAACTGAACAATTTGTTTAAAAATGCAACAAATATAATTTCTGCCATTTTTGTCTGACAGCACTATGGGACTTGTGGATCTTTCCCTGCAAATTGGAGACTACATAAAGAAAAAGGCTCAAATCCTCATAGTTAATACTTTTTTTTTGAGAAAGCAGAAAGTGTACGACACTTTCAAGGTGCGGCAGTACTCAGGCAGAAAATTGGTACTTCTGGAGAAAAAAATGACACCCACCTCCTGTAAGGACAAGCAGATCGATGAATTAGCAAAATAAAAACATTACAGTATAACCTCGATTATCCAACCCTCCATTATACGAACCTCTGGATTATCCAAACTCATACCATGTCCCCCGAGCTAATAGGAACATGGTGTGAGCGACCCTTGATTTTATGAACCCCTCAATTATCCAATTATTCTAATTCTCCAAGCACTTAGACCTAGCTTAAAGAGGCAATGTGAGATATGTGATAGTAGAAAGTCTATATAGCCAGAACGATAACCCAATTTGAACTCGTATTAAAAAAACAGCTTACAGGTTCAGTTCAGTTCTCCTTTAAGGTATAGAAGACTTCTTTCCAACAACTTGTATGTTTTGTGGATTTTTTGCCCCGTTTGCCCCATTTCATTACATTTTTGATGGCAAAATGTGCAGATATTGCCCCTCCCATATTGACCCTGCCTTTTGAAACAGAATCCAAATTTGCTAAGATGGTATGTTAGTTATCTTCATGTCTTGATTGTCCTTCAGGATCTAGAAACAATCGTGAGAATAAACTCATTAATGTTCAGTGGCTGTGTTTGAAATTTGATGTTCTCTATTGGGAGAGGAAGGGGAGAAGGCGTGGACTGTTGAGAACCCACCAGGTACAGTAAAAGTCTGGTTGTCCTTTAGGACCGCAGTTAATGGCAAAGTGAGCAAAATAGTTGCATTCTCTGTACATTTATATACATCTCAAATAAGCAATGACAAATACACCTATACATCAAAGTGGTGTGCAATGTCCATACTTCACTTTTGCCTAAGTTAGCAAAATGTGGAAAAATCCTTTCAGAATTTTGGGAAGGTTTTTAGGGCCATCGTTTTTTTTTCTGAAGTGTGCAAAACACAGGCACAAAAAAATAATCACAAAATGTAGGAGAATCTGTGTAAACGTTTTTCTGCATTTCATGGACTTAGTATAAACAAGCACCAAAGAATATGGGCTAACAATCAAAATGTGTGTGTTTTTTTCCAGCATTCAAACAACTTAACATGCAAGGGAAAATGTAAATTCTGCAGACATTTTTAATAACATAATAATAACTAACGATCACATTTTTGAATTGTGTAATAAAAACATTCTGCAAATTGAACACACAAAACAAAATCTGTGCTGTACAGTACATATAGAATAGTGGATGGGTGACCATTCACAACAAGGCTGTGTTTTCCTCGAGGGAGTTGATGACATTATTGAGACCTCAAGAGCGAAGCTCGAGAGGTCTCACTGATGTCATCCACTCCCGAGAGGAAAACACAGCCTTGTTGTGGATGGTTACCCATCCACTGTTTTATATAGTATATGGTTAGGGCTTATTTCTTTTTTTACATTGCTGGTTACCTCATGTATTTTTTTTATTTGGTGTTCCTGCTCCCGCTCTATGTCTTGCCGCCACCTGTCACTGGTTCCTGTTTCACTGCGCTCCCGCTGGCTGGGGCTTCTCTCCTCTCCCGCTCACTCTTTCTGACATTGGCACCATTTAATTTTAAAAAATAAACGAAAAAAATAGTTTCAAGACACAAAGCCGTCTAAGGCTATTTGTGTCAGAAGCAGGAGGATCCACGGTTCTGCCGCTCTGCGCCCACTTAATCGTGCCGCTATGTTTTTACTTTTTTATTCTCTGAAGCAGCCAGTCGAGTCAGCCAATCAGGAGGTAGGAAAAGGCTGAAAAGTTGTACTATCGATGTGATGTCAGAACGATAGTACAACAACTTTTCTGACCTTTGAACTGTCCTACAAGATTTGAAAAGCCACTGATTTCAATGTGCAATAAGCCCTAACCATATACTATATATACATAATACATATATACATACATACATTCATACATACCTAAAAACTAGCCTTCTGAACATTGCTCTAATCCCCTAGCTCTGGGAACATTCACAAACCATTGGTGGGTGGCTGTTTTATATAGACTGAAATTTCTGGCTATCCCAGAAGGCCCCTTTCACGCATATATGGGCTACGTTTTTCTGAGTGACATTTAGATCACATTAAAAAAACTCAGAAGAAAAAACTTGTAGGTGGCATCAGTTGGCCTCAGTCAGTTTCAAAACGTTCTCCCAAAAACTGAATTTCAAACCATTCAGTTCTTTAATATGGACAGCCAGGTGACAACTGTATCACTGTTCCTCAAGGGTCATTTGACAGCTGAGGCCTATTCGAGAACAGGAGTTATTATTCCTTGTTTGTGATATCACAGTTTATAAAATGTGTAAGAAAAATCCAGCCATCTGACTCTAACCCATGCAATTTTTAGCCCATAATTACACAGGCTGAATTACCAACAAGAAAGCTTGCCATCTCACATCAATCCCTCCTACATTATTCATATACCCCCTCCAGCCAAAAATGGCTCATATAAATTCTGACGGCACATTTAAAATGCAAACCATGTTTTACTTTCTTCCTTTACTTTCTTCCTGAAGCTGCCCACCAGGTTTGTACTGCTGTGGCAACTTTTCAAATTGGTCTCACTCCTGTACCACCCTTGCTCACAACACAGAGGTCAGCAGCAGGAGACATGTCAGCAGAGCTGCCCTAAAATATGCAACATATCCTACGACAGTCTTGCAAGTCTACATAGACAGCCATTCAAATAAGGGGAGTCAGGGGACTATTTTTTGAAAAGGTAAAATAATGTACAAAAACAAATTTATTTCAATTTATAGTTGTTTTTTTTTTCTTTTTTCACATGTCCTGTGCAAGACACATTTTATAAGTGCAATAAAGCAGCCGGCCTGGTGGCGATGAGGGCCGAGGTACTGGCGCCTTACCTCACACTATGCAGGTGACCCGTGTTCAGCAATGAGCACGAGCCGTCGGGGGTTGGCAGGGGAGGAGAAGGATTGAGCATCTGATGGACTGCGCTCCTTCTCCGGGGAGGGGAGTCCTTGGTGGTCGGTGCTTGCTCGCCCCCCAGCGGAGGCTGGAGGACAGGGCGCCAGACCACAAGTAGGGGAGGAGTTGGGCCAGACGTCTGGAGGGAGCGCATGTGGATGCGTGCGCACTCCACTCCGCTGACGTCATGGCACGATCCTGACTCCTGGGAGAACAGGAGAAAAGGATACCGCCGTGCAGGATGGCGGAGGGTGCCTCACAGGCTCTGCCCCTGGCTAGCCACAGCACTGGCCACCTAATCCAGTCCTCAGTGGGGGAGTTCGAGCCCTCGCCGACCCTGCCGGGGGGTAAGCCCTGGGGCTAGGTCAGCGTCGGCTGGTGGACACCGGGGGATAGGGCTGGGGATGCCCTCCTAATGCAAGCTGGTGGTAGGAGGAGAAAAGTAATAACTGAAAAAAAAAAAATAAGTGCAATAAAGCAATTCAGGGATGTGTGAGTATGGTAACTAATCACACTTATCTCTCATTTGTTTAAAGGCACTCTGTGCATGTGCCTTGTGCCTAACAACAGACTCAAGAGGCACATGATTATTGACACATAATCACACACCCTGTCATGCATTATTGCATACATATGGCTGTAAAAATAATTGTGAAGTCACAAACAAGGCATAAGAATTTTCACTCCAGATTCAGCCGCAGTTGTAAGTGAACTTTAAGCATACATCCCAGTTTCAGGACCATATTTTTTAACTTCTGTGGACTATATTCTGAAATTCTGTGCAACATTTTGAAAAATTTTGCAACACATTTTTTTTTTCTTATTTACAGCTTAATTTTACATTTTCTTGTCAGACTGGTAAAATCTGTACTGCAGTAAACGATAAGTAAAAAAAATGTTTTTGCACACAGACTGCAAATTGGAACCAGCCCCACACTTGGATGTGGGGTTCTTAATGTTGACTGTTCCCTTTAATGTTCAAGAAAAGAATGATATGAAATTCAGTTTTATTTTGGATTGTTGTGTGTCTCGGGATCTACAGATGCAAACTGTTTTCATTTTACTGGGACCTGGAGCCCCTCTTTCAAACCAGTCAGGTTTACTGGGGTTAAAAAAAAATATTTTCCAAACCACTACCTAGCTATGCATACTTTTCAGTATGGAATTTGGGGGTAGGGGTGATTGCACTTTGCAGACAGCATGGAAAAATGAAGTTGTTTCTATCCCTGTTGGGAGACCATCCATTTTTAGGGAATGATGCTGCCATATTAGGCGGGACAAGCCTCATAAATGCCCTCCAAAACAGTAGTAACATTTTTCAAGTGCCTACAAGTCAAGATTTACTGTTCTTGTGATATAACATGATATTCCTCCCTACTTGTTATATGTCGTGACGTGTCTCAAAACAATGACATAATGTGATATTTCAAGTTCTCCCAACCTGCCATGATAATGATATGCCATGACACATCACATCACGGTGACATAATATGATGTTTCGCTTATGACATCATGCAGCATGTTGAAACAAGCAACAACCTGGGCCTTATCATAGCCCAACCTGTGACTACTCTGTAATGTGCAAAAAGGATACATTAAAGATGGTTTGAACAAAACTGAAAAGAAAAATGTTCTACCAAAACCCTATTTAAGTTCCCTGTGTTTCCCAATATTGTTAGTAGTTGCTAAAATATTTATGGTGAAACGTGAGCTGACTCCCTCCCAATTCATCCACGCCTGCCATTCAGGTGTGCAGTGACATCGACATGCTGGTTTTGTGGCATCACGGGTCAGTTGTCATGGAAGTGACTGTGCTGCTACACTGTCAGATGTCTGATGCTGCTGCATACCCAGCTGTACAAGTCCATCTGTTGCAGGGAAAAAGCTCCTGCTTAAAGCAGCAGTGCAACAAAACATTTTTTTCCAAAAAAGCTAGTTTCAGCCAAAAAAATAACATTATCATCTATATCAGATCTACTTTTCTAGGAACCTCCTGTTCTGTGCACCATAATTGTTGTTGTTTTAATCCTAACCCTTGCCAGGCCTACAATGCTATTTCTAAGCCAAATATGGCAGCCATCTTTTTTCTTGCTAAAAAAATCAATTAAAACATTTATAAAATGCTCAAACATTGGTGGAACCAGAAAATATTAGCTCCAAATAAAACTGGAAGGTGCCTCGAATCTTTTAAAGGGAAGAAAGGTAAGGTCCAATGTTTTTGCCCAATTTCATTGCACAGCTGGTTTAAATAGGATGGAAAGGATTGCAGCATCACCCTTCCCCCATTCTCTTTTTGTGCATATCTCTGTTTTTTTTTCTGTCTCTCATCTTTATAACTAGAACCTCATCTTGTCAGATCTCAGAAGCTAAACAGAGTCGGGCCTTGTCAGTAGTAGAATGGAAGACCTCCAGTGAACACCAGGTGTTGCAGAAAATGGCGTTTTGCAGGGGCCACTCTCACTTTGGTTAACCATAACCACACTAATGCTCCAGCATGGTGTTTTGGGAGACACTGTGCTGTCAGAGTTGCCATATTTTGGATGGGAAGTTAAACTGAGGTCCCCTCTGCCTGTTTCAGTGGTTGTTCAGGTGGATGTTAAATATCCCATGTCACTTCTTAAAAGAGCAGAGATTTCCCCAGTGAATGGCACAAATGCCCCCCTGTTCATTAAAAAAAACACTAACAGCTTAATCTGGTTCAATATCAATTGGCTAGCATCTGTATCTCCCTCCCCAGGGGAAGAGGCCCAAAATAAAAAGTACATCCTAGGCCTCCTTTCCCAAAAGCCAAATAAATATTACGTCATGATAGGTGTGCAAACCAGTGATTGCAGCAGTAGCAGTAAATTGGTGGCTTCTGACAGAGATACCATTACATAACATGCACAAGTTGTCACTATGAAAACTAAGTGCATTGAGGAAGTGTTCCATTTTTACGGCTGCGTGGGTGGAGCTCTGCAGACATTATGCAATCAATCATTATCTCAGAGTAGCACTGTGGAAGCACTTGACCGGACCGCTGTCCAGTGTGCTTCCACAGTACTGCGGCATGAACAGTTCTGTGATCACCGCTATCTTGTGGATGTCATACACCAGCACCGCTCCTAATAACATACACTGGCGGCACTACTAACTACTAACGGCATACTGTACATCCCAAAAAAGCTCCTAAAAGCTTTGTGCAGCTGTATCAGCTCTGACCAGAATTTGTTATTAATGCAGAAGCCCTTCCATGCAGCAGTACCAATGTAAGGAGCCACAGCGATATCAGCATAAGGAGCCAGAGCCAGAGAGAGAGAGCAAGAGATATGCAGAAAGAGAACATGGGATGAGCGCATACAGTATAACTTGAGACTACTGCAACATCCCCACCCTCTTCAAGCACTTATATCCATAATAATGAGGCAGTTAGCTTCAGATAAAAAAAGTACAAAAGTAAAACTAAAGTAACAATGTTCTGTTGCATACAGCATGTAACCCAGATTATAACGTCAGAATGTAGGACCATGCCACTTGGGTGGAGGAAAATGGTTCCATTCTAAAAAAATGGATTGGCGAACCCTAATGAATAGGGTGCATATTTTGTACACCTACTGTAAGTGCCTCCAAAAAGGCTTTGTGTAGAGGGCCCACCCACAGGGTGCATTCCTGCCATCTGTGTTATCTGTTCCCCAGAATACTCCTCCCATAAACCTGTGCTCCTGTCAGCAGAGTCATTTGTTAACATTTCCAAACAGTGACAAATGAGTAACTTCAAAGCTCATGGTAATTACTGGCTTTTCTTGTATTAACACCATCACTGCATTCTGCTTAAAAAGACTGAGGGATACAGACATCCTTCAGGTTTTCCCCAAAGCATGCATTCAGCAGGCAAACTTGGTATGACCAAATATTTGATATGAGGAAACTACAATATCTAATAAGAATGCATTGCCTATTTTTTTTTTTTTTGCAGAAAAGAAATGTAGTTATTTATGGAACCCAATCTTAAGCTTTTGATCCACGTATAACTGTGTGGGTAGTTTCTGAAAAGGGGGCTTGCTCTTTTATACAGTCTGGGTGCCAGACACACAATTGGGGGAGCTATAGTATTTTTAAAGCAAAGCCCTTTGCATATGCATGATGTTTTACAGAGACCCTGTCACCATTCAATGAGTGGGTAAGGAGAAGGTTTCCTATATGGAACCTAAGGAGCCTTGGATGTTACAGAACAATTCCGGAGAAAACATATTTAAAGACCATGCACTTATAATACAGACATTTCCTTTATTTACATCTACTCTATTCTTAACTACTGAGAACATCTACATGGAAAGAGAATTTCTCTGTCGCTTGGTCTTCATTTCCTCTGTTGTCTCCAAGAGACATCATGATCCTCTGCTGGTGACATCATACTTGTTTATCGCTGCTACATACGTAACCCCCCTACAAATGGGAGTTCCCAAAAAGTCTTCCTTGAGCTTGCCTAAATGCTCACTGCCAGGCTGGTGTCCTGTGTTTTAGCAGTTTAAATGTATTGCCAGAGAGTGCCTGTATAGCCTCTGTGTACTGTCTCTTTAAGAGCTGCCTGGATTGCAGTCATAAGTAATCTGAGAGGGAGCTCTGTTGAAAGATGTAACTATTTGCTGAAATATCATTTAGAGTAATAATGATAATAGTAAATGTAGTTTGTCTAACCTGTCTTCTTTGCAGCAAGGACTGTCTTGTTTATCCCCACCATTTGGCCCAAGACTGTGAATTGGACCAATCAGTTCTGGTGGGACCTAAAATGGAGCTGGACTACAGGAGCTGTCTGAAGTCAAAATCTGTAGGAATTGTAGTTTTGGGCTTTTGGTGCCTTTTTGCAACTGAAGGGGGAGCTCTTGCTTTGACTGACAGCCGAATCAGACAACCAAACCTTTTGGATCTGAGGGAAATCCCCAAGCTGCCTGCTGTTTAAGGCAGATCTAAGTTGGGAGCTGAAGAAGCAAGATGCTTGAGACAGTCTCTGTGGAAAGGCCTGGGATTTGGCCTGCATGTCTGCCTGCTGCCCTGAGACGGGAAAGAAAATTGTTTTCGGACTGAATCCGAGTTGTGTGACTAAAGTAAGGTACTGAAGTGGGCCAGGCTCAACCTGAAGAAGACCGAAGAGTTTGCTGAATGCGATCGGCCTGTCAGGAGTTCCAGCTACCCCATAGCTCCCGGTGTGCGCAGACACTTTGCGATTGTGACCGGGGAGCGTTTTGCCTGGTACAGTAGAATTCCCTTACATGTAAATGTGCTGTGAGCTGCTAGTGGGTTGTGAGTTAGTTCCCCACTGTGTGAACTGTGTTCTGCTTGCTGGAAGCTGTATTCAGCTCAAAACAGACTGCATTTGAATTTGTCTCCATGCAGTCTGGGCCTTGCCAAACTGGCCCAGCCAGACTACCCACTGCGCAGAGAAGCCATCGATGAGAGACCTGCCTGGGGATCAGCCCCCACTCCATGCTTGAACAGGAACGACGCCTCGATGACTCGTGTAGACCCTGCTTCTCCTGGCATTCCAGATCAACCACCTGCAGTCTCGATTTTCGTCCAGCCTGTGTCCAGTCTTGGGTATCGTGAGTAAATACAAATTTGTACCACTTACCAAAAGGATGGTCAAAGGCATCCTGATGCCTTGGATTTTGGACCATCTCCTGGCCCTTATGTGGACTAGAGACTCTCTGTGGCACCTCGCCAATGAGACTGGCCTGCCTTCTGATAGACAAAAGTACAGAGAGGCCCGTAACAAATGCATGTGGGCCCTCCATAAAACAAAAGCTGAATATTATAAATCCACCTTAACCTCTACCTGGGGCTCAGGGTGCAAATTCTGAGACAATATTAAGGATATCTGTGGAAAAGGCCCCAACTCGGTCCCAAACCAGATTATGGGTGATGGGTGCATGACCTCTGATCACACCCATCTAGCTGCAGCTTTCAACAACGCCTTCACAAACCTTGACCATGTTCTCCCTCACAATTTCTTTGACCCAGCTGCTGCCAACTCACCCTTCCCTCCTCAAGCCCCCCCCCACCTACACTGCGTCACGCCTCAGTTTGATGAGCCATACTTTAGGAAAGCCCTAATCTGCTTCAACGACAGTAGTGACTCCCTAGACGTGAAACTCCTGTGGCTCACCCTCCATGAGGTGCTCTACCCCCTCACCCATATACTGAACTGCTCCTTATGCCAGGATAAGTTCCCCTCTAGGTGGAAATCAGCCTCCATCACCCCCATATTTAAAAGTGGGTATCGCTCCATCACCAAGAACTACCACCCCATTTCCATTCTCCCTCCCCTATCCAAGGCTGTAGAGCGGATTGTCGCTGATCAGCTCACTGACCATCTCATCAAATACAACCTACTCTGCAAACAGCAACATATCTTTCACAAAGGCCACAATACTACTACTGCCCTTCTCTAATTTACCATGCATGTCCCCTCCGCCCTGCACAGGGGTCACATCGCTGGCGCTATTTATATCAACCTCTCTAAGGCGTTTGATACTGTCAACCACTCCCTCCTATTAACCACTCTGTCCAACATCGGTTTCTCTCCAGACACCCTTGATTGATTCTCTGATTACCTTTCAAACCACTTCCAGCAGGTCAAAATTGGTAACACCTTATCCAATAGGCTGCCTGTCCTCTCCAGTATCCCACAGGGGTCCATACTAGGACCTCTACTTTTCAGTCTGTTCCTCAACTCCTTCCCCGTGTCCTGCCCTGGTAACCTGCTGCTTTATGTGGATGACGCTGTCCTATTTTCCTCCGACCCTTATCCCTTTTAACTCCACCATTCCCTTCAATCCACCTTTAGCAGTGCTGAAAATTGGTTCTCCGCACAATGCCTTATTCTCAACTATAAAAAGACCAAAGTTATGCTATTCTCTCATCCTCTCAACACCCGGAAGGCATCTTGCCCACAAGTACTAACTGCTAATCTGACCCCTTTGGAGCGAGTCGACTCCTTCAAGTACCTGGGTATCACACTAGACCCTGCGCTTAATTTCCACCAACATATCCACCTCCAGTCTAAAGCCCTCATTGTTAGGCTGGGGTTATTGTATCGCTTCAAGCACTGCCTTACCCCAGACACCCTCAGGCTCACCATCTCCTCCTCTGTCCTCTTCCTGCTCAACTATGGCATACTTATCTATAGCGCTGCAAGCACCGCTGCCCTACATAGACTCCGCCTCTCCCTCAATAAAGCTTGTCGCCTCATCTCAGGATGTGACTGGCTCACCCATACTTGCTCACTTTATAAAACCACCAACTGGCTTAATCTTGACAATAGAATTAGGTTCCATACCTGCCTCATTGCCAAAAAGATTGCCCTAGGTCTCTCCCCCCTGGGCTCACCCCCTTAGTCCACCCAGCCCTGAAGCCTAAGCACACTTGAAGCTCTGCCAGGCCACTCCTCTTGGTTCCCTCCTGCTGTACCTCACAATTCCAAAGGTCCTTCAGTTTCAGAGCCCCTTCTTTGATGAACAGCCTACCAACCTTGCTTGTAAACAAAATTAGAATTGGCCCTTTCAAAACCCACCTTAAGGACCACCTCCAGTCCTCAAATACATGTGATTGTCCCTGAACCCGGCCCTCCCACTCCTCTCTGCTGACCACTGCCACTGGTCTGCCTACCCTAGTCTTACAGGCATAAGATAGATATCTGAGTTTTATCATGTATTTCAAACTTGCACTAATTATCCCTAGTTTCTGCTTGTTAGACTTTACTATTTCTTTGTATCAATACTGAACTGTGTCCTCATTGAATTGTTATGTAAAGTTTGTTCTGTACCTAATTTCTGTGACATGGAACCTTTGCAAATGAGTCTTTGACTCAAAGGTATTTCCGAATTATCAATAAATAAATAAATAAAAATACCAGGGTAGCTCCCTGCAACAGCAGCTTAATTTGAGTGTGTCATCCGATTGCCTTGTTGTTTCTTTTCCTTTACGAACTGAGCCCTCTGGTTCCGGATTACAAATAGTGTATACTGTGCATGTTGTGTTTTCCATCACAGGGCCCCAACCAGCTGCAACACCGGCCAACTCCCGGGCAATGGTCCTGGCTAGTCCATCTCTTCTCCACCTGAGTACCCAGAGATGTGACTGTGTGGGGGGATTCAAAGCGCATGCATAACTGCTTGATTGATATAACCTTTAAACTAATTAACCTGATTTCACCCCTCCCTTGTTCAAGTCCCCTGAATAAATCAGATCTAACTTTTTCTGCACGTAATCTGACTGTGGTTCCAGTTTGTGCTCAAAGTACTGTACTGTTGCTATTTGCTGTGCATAACCTTGTTTTACAGGGGGTCCCCAGGGTCAAGCCAAAAGAACCAGCCCTGGTGGTAAGTGCAAACAGTGTGGGTACTTGTGTAGTGTACCAGGGGTATTGTGAAAGTGATTATTGTACAGTGTTCAGGCCACTAGAGGGCAAAGGGTGGGTTACAGTGTCCCGGAGGGCTGTGCCCAGGTTAACTTGACCACTACCAACCCTGACCTATGGGTAGAGGCACCCGTTTCAGAACTCAAGCCCCCTTAACCTGCTACTAGCCAAGCAGGCAGGGGTAGTAGCCCCTTGGGATAGCACCACCTAGGGGTTACACATATAACAGTTGTGATGTCGAAAGCAAAGAATTATGATGTTACATGTAGACAGAGGATGACCAAGTGCCAGAGAATCTTGTTTTCATGCAACCTTCATAGGCAGTAAAGTATGAAAGTAGACATATAAAATATAAGGTAAATTATGTGCACATAATTATAGATTACTATATTTAATCCCCGATTTGGAACATGTTCTAATCCCATAATACACAAATGATAATACACATGCATATATTGTCACTTGTGTATTATACACAAGTGATAATGCATATGTATATTATTTATCACTCGCACAATGCGACAGGGCAGGTTGTCTCTTTGCAGATGACACAAAACTATGTGGGAGGTGAACAGTGAAGAGGAATAAGGGAAATGCAGAGACCTGCAAAAGCTAGAGGGGTGGTCAAAGGTCTGGCACCTAAAATTCAATGCTAAAAAGTGCAAGGTAATGCACCTAGAGAAAAAGAACCCCAAGACAGGGTACTGGATGGGAGGAGAGAGACTTAGCACTACAGCTGAAAAACGGGATCTGGGAGTTATCATTAGCAACTCACTTAAGCAATTAAGTCAGTGCAACAAGGCCTATAGCAAGGCTAACAGGGTGCTGGGATGTATTGGGAGGGGTACTGACAGCAGAAGAAAGGAGATAATACTTCCCCTCTACAGATCCCTGATGAGGCATCACCTAGAGTACTGCACACATTTCTGGAGACCTCATCTCAGAAAGGCTAAGAATAGGTTGGAGACAGTGCAGCGCTGAGTAACAAAAATGATTCAGAGCCAGCAGGGCATATCCTATTAGGAGCGCCTCAAGGCACTAAATATGTATTCACTGGAGACCAGAAGGGAGAGGGGAGCTATGATACAGACCTTCAAGTTCCTTAAAGGAATTAACAAAATGAAATGCGGGGCTCTAGTTAGCCTGAGCACCAATTTGCAGTCACATAGACATGAATGGAAATTAACAGCAGGTAGGTTCAGGAGAGATGCGAGGAAGTACTACTTTAAGGAAAGGGTGGTGGAACCTAGGAACAGTCTGTCAGCTGAAGTGGTGGGTGCGAAAACAGTCAGGGGATTCAAGCAGGGCTGGAACATAATAAAGGGACTGGTGGTTACCGGGGGTGACAGGACCAAGGAGGAGAATGGAGAGGGGATGGGGAGGGTTAGTACCCTGGAAGAACAATGGGTTCCAGGGATTATAGGGAACTTGGACAGACTGGATGGACCTCTGGACTTTTTCTGCCGTCATTGTCTATGTTTCTGTGTTTCTATTTTGTACTTTAACAGACCGATTAATTACCAGTTACTATATTTAATGCCCTGATTTGGAACACTTTCTAATCCCATAGTACACAAATGGTAATACACATATGTACATTATCACTCATGTATTATGACACAAGTGATAACATATGAAGCGATTATGCACATATGTATTATTTATCACTCGTGTATTGTGTCATTCAGTACTTTAACATATTGTTTAGAAAAGTCAAGCTAACCAAAAACCATAATCTTTGAACCAACAAGTGATTCACAATTTAAAAGGTTTACAAAAAAGATTTTAAAAGATTTAAGATTTAGGTTTCATTTCCATGGTCCCTTCCTATTTTCCAACTAAATCTACTCATAACAATACAGGTCAACTAATTTGGTGGAAGTCAAAATGTTTGGCATTGTTTTAACTATGTTGTCAGAGACCAATAATTATATTTAAAAAAAGGTGTCGTACAATGAGGTTTACTTTACACATCCTTGGTGTATGATGTCTTCATAAACCTCTTGATTAGTGCTATCAAGGTTTATGGACATCATTTACAGTACCTTTGGTGTTTAAAAAAATGTATTATACACCCCTTCCCATGCATTACCTTTTATACCAGTACATTATATTTTTTCAGAGCTGTCCTTGTGATGTTGGAGGCTCATTAAATGTGTACAAGTGACTGATTTGTCTATCTCACCCAAAGAGAGACACCTCTAGCTTCACTGTGCCCCAAAATTCAATGACTGGGTTCAAAACTGGCACTGTCCCACTAGCCAAGACTCATCAATTTTGCATGAGGTTACTGAAATGTTCCTATGACAAGCCCTGCTATCTTGATTTAGATGACCTAATATTGCAATAAGTGCCACAGCTGGGCCAGTGATATACCTGTAGGGCCTGCAGATCTTGTGAGCCACTGGTCATGTTGGCTAGGGGCTACCTAGCTTAATTTATACCCCTGCACTAGGAAGCCCTGCTAGATGGAGAAAGCACAATACAAGCAGTTCCATGTGAGAGCAGCTAGCTAGTTTAAGTATCTGACTTAAAGAGATCCTGACATCTTCGAGAAACTTTGAAAAAAAAAAACACATGGGCCAATCTGGTGGCACTCTGGCAGCACTATCACTGATCATGTTCCACTGACCACGCTGGTGACCAAGGTTCAGAACTGAACATGAGTCACTGGGAGTCAGTTGGGGGAGAGGACTGAGAATTCAGAGGACTTCTTTCCTCTCCCAGGGAGGGAGGGTTGCAACTCCCACAGAGTGCCTGACACCTAGAGGAGGCCAAGTGTCAACAGCAGTTGGGGGAGCTCAGAGGGGCATGGGATGTCCGCAAGATGTTCCACATCATTTCACGCTCATGCCCCAAGGGAGAAAAAAATGAGGAAAATGTCCTGGCCATGCAGGATTAAGGACATCCCTCCTGCAGGCCTGGCATCACCGACAGAGCACCTCACTGGATCCTGCTTTGAGTGGGGGCAAGGAGAAGTCCCACCACTGACTTTGACATGAGGGGAAGGTCATAAGAGTGAAAGGGAAGTCCCAGAGAAGGTGCAGGCCTGGGCAGGGTAGGGCTCTCCAGATGGAGGCAATCAGGAAGAAAGAGGTCAAAATATAATAATGAAAAACACGACAGCACATCATTTTTAGACACATTTTATCTTATGTTTCCCTTATTTACTGTAGTAGTTCCTCCCCCTCTCTTTATGTCAATGGACCTAAAGACAGATTTTCAAGATTTACATTTGCAGTTTGGCAAATTTAACACATTTTATAGTCAGAAAGCTAGCTACTTGATTTAAAATCCTCTGTTCAGTGAATTCAGTGAACTGTCAGGAGAGAGGTCAATGGGTGGTGAAAGCCCCAAAAAGCAACTGGCCTCCTGATCTGTCAGCCATTCCTCTGGTCATGGCACGTGGTAGCAGACATCAGTGTGTTTTCCGGGGCTTCCCACCTTATTTCCACCCCCCTCCCCATCACAATCATCCAACTACACTGAGCCTCCTGTTCACCATACGACCAGCTGCTTCCCAGCTCTGCACCGAATTCCGGTGCTTTTAGTCATCAGAAGTTGCCAAGGAGAGTGTGGCTGAAACAACAGTTTCAGTTAACTTCATTTTGGAAGTACCTGACTTCTTATAAGGCAAAAAACATCCCAAATAAATGGGGAGGAAGTGTTTGACTTCCAAAAGCAAAAAAATAAATTACAGCATGGTGGCATTCAATTTTGCAGTCAGAAAAGGTTCTTGGGGAAATCTGCCCAACAGAATGGAATTGTCATAACACGAATGACTTCATACATGTGTATATAGTACTTTTATAAAATAAAAAGGTTTTTGGTGCCATATGGGATACAAAAAGTGGCTTGTTAAGATGGGTCTGTATACCTCTTCTTGTAGATAAAACTGAATCAAAATATCTAAGAAATAGTAAGAAAAGTACGATATTGGAGGAGCATAACCTGTCAGCATCACTCGAGTTTTTCAGTACCTGAGAAGGCAACAGAACCAACTTTCCCCCCTTATAGCTGTGGCAGTTCACTGTAGAAAACATTTCTCAGAGCTGAGCAAGTTTTATTTCCCTAAAATATTGTCTGTGGTTCTAGGTGAAAATGTACCAGCAACCCCAGAGAAGCCCTCATGTTTCTAGCATGATTCTTTGTGAATGATGTTCTGTTCAGCTTATTTGGAGGCAGACCACCCCATATCACCATAAGGTCCATCTCCTGTGGCGGACCTGGGTGGGGGGCCACAGGGGGTACAAAGGTCAGAGTCTGTGTCAGATTCGCCCTCAGCAATGTAGGGCCGTATTTTGGCACAGGGGGCCACTCCTGTGTAACAGCCATTGTTGAGCACTTCCAGATTCTCTTTGGACTGGGAGATGCTGAACCCACTGAAGGAACGCTCAAGTTCTTCATGGTCCACAGATGGGATGGAGATAGACAAATCACTGTCCCTCATGATGGTGTCGTGGTGCTTCCCAGAAGCCTCATCACTCCGCAGGTACTCCAGGCCTGCCCTATTGCCAGCACTGTAGGCCATCGAGGAGCGCTCATGTGAAGGTGGAGGTGGAATTCTGACAAATGAAGAAGGATCTTCAATTGGAGAGTTCCCATGGCTATGCCGGTGAAACATATTCCCTTGTTGCTGCTGCTGCCATGACGTTGACGGTGGGCAGGTGCTGGTTGGTGCCGCTGGAGCGGGTGGTGCAGAATAATTTTTCTGTCCTATGGAGCTGGTAGACCTGATAATCTTGGTGATGCAGCCATTTTTGTTATCAGGATCTCTGCTGTCTTCCGGACTGTGATAGGGGGGTGCTGGTTCTGGTTCTTTTGACCCAAAGTAGGCCTCAGTTTCTGAGGGTGGGATGCCCATTCGCTGCATGTAGATGTTCACCAGGAAATCGAGCTTCTTCTCCATGGATTGAACCTGCAGAATTTCACTCAACATTTAGAACACCATAAGCAAACAAAATAAATAAATACACTGAAAAATCACCCCTCTGGAGGTGGCCTAGAAAGACCATCTTCCATATAACATTTGCCAAAACTAGAAGGACCAGCCCATCTTATTCATGACCACATTCTTATCATTTGCTGCACCTAAAACCTTATTGTTTGGTTCACTGATCAACAACCACTGCTGCCAACTTATTAGGCTCCTCGAACACTGTTCAGAAGGAGTCTCTGCAGCTGTTGAGTAGGGTCAGCACCAGCAAGCTTAGTCAGGGAGGCTCAGAGCTTGTCTATCCCTGTAACATTGCCAAGCACCAAAGTATAATGAACTGCTTGATGTTTGTGCAATTGTATGAAATCATGGGAGCCACTGAAATGGTCCAACCTTTAGAAAATACTTTTTTTTTTATTTATATATTTTTTCACTTGCCAAAGATTAAAATGCAATGTGGCAGGTAAAAAACCTATCAAGTGCAAACGGTGTGAATATACTGCTTGAATGGATACATTTAGGCTCACCAGTCCAAAGGAATAAATAGCTACTGCTTCTGTGTAGACGTGAAGGAGGAAGCTCTCCTAAAACTGCCATCGGCTGCATTCATCAAGTACTGCAGTACAAATCCTTTAAATATAAATAAATGCTAAAATAACAAACTCAGAGAGAGACCCAATACTATTCAGCATACTGGTCGTGGTCGGCAAATGCTCCTGCAGGAAGTACTTATGTATTGACATCCTTGGACATCATTATAATTGCAGAGACTCCTTCTGAACAGATTTATGTAGCACTTCGGAGTAGTGTGCACGCACCATCAGTGAGCACCCCCAACTTCTATTGCTCTTTGTGCCTAAAACTCTCAGCCCAAGTCTTCTTGCTTTCAGTATGCCCTGGGTGGCTAGAGTAGGATGGGATGTGGTACACACAGAACAGAACACCTCCCATTTGGATTTAAAGCCGAAGAATTCATCCCTAAACCGAACAGAATCACTGCCCTCACAATCAAAAACAAGAGTAGCACCTGAATATTTTATGCATATTTATGTAACATCACCTACAGTAGCAGCAATCAGCAGAAAGGCCTTTTTTTAATGATTACTGCATTCAAAAAAATCCACTTTTGTCAGCCAGACTATCAACATGGGAGTAAGGCTACTGCTCCCAATGGTGGTGACCTGGGTTCGAGAACAAGCCAGGGTCATCGGGACTGGCTGGGGGGAGAAGTATTAAACATTCCAGAGAATGCTCTCCTCCAATGCAGAGGGAAAGCAGCTTGCTGTGCTGTGATACTGCCCCCTGGTTGAACCAATGTGGCACTTTAGTAAGGAGTGTCTTCATGGGAGGGAGGATGTTGGCCAGTACCACACTCTATGCCCACTCTTGTCGCTGACATCTTGTGGGAGTGGGATGGAAGACTGGAAGTCTGTCAGCCAGATAGAATGAATTCCAACCTTCTGCAGGCCCTGCACTGGCAATCACTACCACTCCTCCAGAATCTGGGTCAGCTCTATGGTGGGAGTTGGGGAGCCCCTGCCATGAGGGAAAACTGGAGTAATGAGTAAGTCCAGAAGCCAGAAGATGGGGTTGGGGAGGTTGGCAGGAAGGTGGGCTTGGTCAGAGACCAACAGGCTTCAATAGAATAACAAAACAAAAACCTACTTTGTTGCATCACAGAGGTAAAGCGTTAAGGTCATCTCCCTGCTGGCCAATCATGGAGTAGCTATGAAGACAGCTTCTCGCCCATCCTTCCAGTTAGATGGTTGCCACAGTAAAGGCCCTGACATCAGGGTGGACTATCGGGAGGGGGGATAGCACAGGGGTACATAATATTCTGGTTTCCCCCTCCAGCGTGACACCCCTCCAGCAAATCCTGAAAACAGACCATTACAGTGAATGTCGCTGTAATGGTTTGTTTTCGGGTGATGCCTTTCCCCCAGTGTTCTGCCCCCTTCCTGGAACAACTCTAATCTGGAGTTGATTATATAGAAATCTGGGGGATGCAGGGGGCATAGCCCCCAAAAAACACTTCATTTTGGGATGGCACAATACCAGTGTCGGTATTGTGCTGTTGCTGTGCGGGAAGTCGGCAAATTCACTCTTGACCTCCAGTAATGCTTCCATCATATTCATGTGTGGTATCCAGAGAACCTAACTTTTTAGGAGCCAAATCTCTTATCCATTCCACGTAAAGAGCAACTGACACGTCCAATAGAACTTTGAAAAACATACTGTTTAGACTCAGTTCAGCATATATTTGAAATCAGTTTTGTATTTCTCCTCCCCACTGTTTATTATGGAGCTCATGTACATGCAGACAGAATTGTTGTTCTTTGCAAGTTCACTGACTCCTACTACTTAATCACAACCTGATGTCATAACACTCTGCTTGTGACATCAAAGTTGTTGCCTCAACAGCAGACTGTGACATCATAATGGAGGATTATGACTTCAAGTGAGGAATCAGCCGTACATGCAGATGAACTCTGAGGGATAAAGTCCCTGTTTCCATGCAAATCTTCTCAGTAATAAATCATTAGGAGAGGAATTATATAGAAGATTTGTGAAATATAAGCTGAATTTAGTCTAAATATTACATTTTCCAGTGTACTCCCAAAGGCATCAGCAGCTCTTTAAGGACTGGCATGTAAACTGTGGTGATCACTTGGCTACCTAAGGTGAGCTACTTAATATTTAGAAAAAAATGTTGTATATATTTTTTCATATTGTATAGCTTTTTTATCTTTGTTCGTCATTGCTTAATTTGTACAGAAGTAGGATCCTTGTCCCCTCAAGTTTATCTGCTGCTGCTGTTATGTAAATCCTTCATCGGAAGTCACAGCTCTCTGTTTGTGATATCATAATTTGTTGCTGTGGAAATAAGTATGATGTCACAAACAGAGGATGGTGACTTCAACATAGAGGATAATGGATGCTGGACATATCATCCGAGGCAGGCCACCAAGGTGGGGGCACTGGTAGCCCTTCTGCTGGAACCATCACTGGCTGACCTAGGCATACAGTACCAACTAATCAGGTGGGACAGCCGGGCAGTAATCCTGGTGGTACCTGTGACATTTACACTCCTTCCTTCCTTCTCCGAACCAGCATACGATGAATACTACATGCTGTAGATGTCACTGTTATTCATGATATGTAGCAATCCTCTGTTAGAAATATGTATTCTCTGTTTGTATATTTGTAATTAATCCCAGGTCGCCACTGAAGAAGGGACTCTGGGTTTCAGTGGGCCAACCTGGTCAACAAAATTCGATAAATAATAAAATAAATAAATATGAACTGCATCTCAAGGCCTTAAGGGTTAGATACAGGATTCAAAACAGAGAAAATCATAAATATATTTCTAAAGACTTCTTACCTGTTTCTCCACCTTCCCAAGACGGCCCATCATGCTTGGATCCTCTGGAAGCTCTCCGTCAACTGAGACCTTGGCTCGGTCTTTGTCGGTTAAGGACGTCCCCCTCCCGACGATCTGGTCAACTCTATCAGCGACATGCAAGAAAGAGAGCCTCATAAAACAGTTACTGGATTCCTTGGGTGAGATGTCTGCTTGGTGCTGTTTCCTTTTCCATTCACTAATAACAACAAAGCAGCTGTCACTTCCCCAAGGCATGTAACCTCAAAAGTAACAGGGTAATGGAAATTGACTTGGGGGTGGGGTGCAAAATCGGTCCAGGCAGGTTTCAGCCATGATTCTTACCATATGAGGAGAAGGGCTGGGATTAAAATCATTCGCTGGACCCCCCCCTCACTCCTCTTTGTTTTGATAACGTGGCTCATTCTGCAGAGTAACACTGGGGTCTCAGAAGAGTCTCATCCCCCGGGATGAGACTGTCTGTCCTTTCCATTATGCAGAGTACAACAGTCCCCCTTTGAATGGAGGCTGGAGGGGAATTGCAGTTTTTATTTCTTGACATTTTCCACAGTGGAACCCTATGATGGTTGAAAATGCCATGGAATTTTAACCCTACTCACCCACCCCCACTTTAGATAATGTTTGTCTAAATCAATTGAAACTGGCAAAACTGTGCTGGTAAAAAAATGGAGGTAGAAACTGATTTTTGGTTTTCTGGATGCAAACTACCCAAAAGATAAAAACAAAACAAAAAAAGAGTTCCACTTGTGATTAACAAAAAAAAAAAAAAACTGGTTACATCATTGTATCATGAAAACAAATGGAGACTTCCAGCACTAGACTCTAAAATTCCCTTTTAGAATTTGATTCTTAGTCTCAAAAATCATGATAGCTATCGTGCAGATTGGGCACCATGCAGAATCCTTTATGGCCCTACTTGCCACAGTATGTGGTACATTGCACCAAGCTGTATGAATTCTATGTGTCCAATGAACACAGGCAGAATCAGGAACCGAGTCCCACAGCTAAGTACAGCTGTGAGCAACCTACTCATTCTGTATACCATGCACTTGTGAGGAAGGTCAGAATGGGTGAGGTCAGAAATGTGGTCACACTGGGCATGCTAATTATGCCAGTTCACATGATATGCGCTAATTCAGCCACATGTAGCCATGCCCCACGATGCTGCAGGAAAGCAACCATTTCTGCTGTGTGGCCCTGACGTGGTGTCCTTTAAGGTCCATGTGACTCCCAACAGTTGCCTGATGGCCGTGTCCAGACCCTCTCTGGGTAAAAGTTTAGGAGCCCATTTGCTGGCCAGTATGTGGGTACTTTCTTTCTCTTAACTGCTCCAGGGTAAAGGGAATACAGCAGTCTGGGAAGCTGACAGCAGTATCCCATGAATTCCTTAGTCCCATAGAGCAGGGATAGCCTCAGGAGCCAGATTGCTCCCAGTCCACCCCCTTACCTTTGTGCTAGTGCATTCTTGAGGAGAGGGACTGCTTTGGAAATAGTGAATTCTGGCCCCACTTGTCCTGCTGGGGTTGTTCCCACAGTGCATAGCCATGTAGTTGGGAACACACCTTTACTGGCATGTACCAAACCTCTCCATAGGGCCCTGTCGGTAGGATTTGACTGTTTCTTTTTCAATTCCATGGAATTCCAAAAAAACATTTCTATGTAACTATGGAATAATATTCAGTAGATTATATAATGCAAGGAATATTATTCTGTGGTTTTCAGAAAATTAATCTGCAGTGTACTTAAACTGATGAATACTATTCTGCAATTTATGTAAACTAAAACAAAATTCTGCTTTCGTAATTTTGGAATTCTGCAAAATTAGGTGGAATTTTTGAAATTCTGCAGAATTCTGCCAAAAGCAAAATTTGAAAATTCTGCAGAGCTATACTGCTTTTTTGAGCTTCCCCATTCTCGCTTCATGTTCCTGACAGAAGATTGTTAATAACGCTGGGTTTTGAAAGAGCACCAGTCTTTGCCTAGTCACTTGCCATGGGCCTCCACCCGCACATTCTCCAATACAATGGGTATTTATATAAAAACTGGAGCTTATTTAGCAGCTGATGCAGTGATGTGTTGAAACCAGCATGCATCAGCTCACTCAAGCCAGCAGTTACCTCACTAAAGTTGTTTAATCAGCTCGTGCGAGCCAGTAGTTAATTCAGCTCAGTCAGCGCCAAGAAGCAGCCAGCCATGAACTGGTACATTTAAAAAAAAAAACACTTTTATTTATGACTCTTCTACTGTGTGACTCAAGGTGGTGCTGTGAAGCAGATGGGGAAGTCAGGTTGCGAGAGATGCTTGGGTCAGTGGTGTGGTGGCTGGTCTAGTCAATGTCCCCACTTCCTGCACTGCACTCTCATCTATGTGTGACTGACAGTCTTTGGTTTCCAATCCCTATTCACAGTCAGCCAACCTGACTCGATCCCCAACAGTCAATGAACAGATGTAACGCATGAGCGTGGGAGTCAGTGCTGCCAGTCTGGCTTCAAATGTTCCATTTTGCTATTGCAATTCACAAGCAAGCTGTTGACATGCAGCATGTTTGTCTGCTGTGTGGGGTGGTGTGTGTGTGAACCAGCCAGCAAGGAAGACAAGACTAACAGACAAAGAGGTAATCTGCTAGAGTCACGTGTGGCACTCTACAACCTAGGCTGGGCCCCTATCGTGAAGGTGGTGTTGTCAGCCAGTAGCTTCTAAGTGCAGCAGGAGGCCACAGTGTTTAGTGGTCTTGGGTCAAAGGCAGTCAGCGTCCCTGTTGGACCTTATACTGACTTGTCATCATTGGGCTGCCGGCTATCTTGTTATCTGGACAAGAAAGTGAGGACCAGAACAGACTCAGAGCAGCAGTAGGATTACAGGATAAAGGAGGCAGCAGCATCCTCTGACTCTCTATGCAAGATGATGGTGGTAAATAACAGACCTGAGGCTGGGCAGGGCTCCATATTTTTGATCTATGCCATAATGGCGAAAGCCTAAAGGTGATCACCGTTATGCAGAAGTCAAGAGTGTTGAAAATTTTTTTCGGCACTCTGACACCCCGGCACACAGCAAAAGGGCACTGGGGACTTAGTTTTTAATGTTTTCTGTGGGGGTCTGTTCCCCCAACACCCCGCATCCCCCTACTAAAGGATTCTCAACTCCAGGAGGGTGCATGGCGGGGGGGGTGAAAACATAAAAAAAAAAAAAAAAAGGTTTGGGCCGGTCGCAAAAAAAACGCACCAGCGCCCGGACCTGAATCCAGTACCCTGCCGACTGACACCAGCAACCCACCTACCACACCACGGGGTTGGCACGGCAACCAACCATGGCACCCCCCACATTCCTCGCTGTGCGTGCCTAGTCTCACACCCCTGTGCGCACGCATGTATAGCGACAGGATGTCGTTATAGTCGCCCACCCCCACATCCGGATGCTGTATCCCCTCGGAGCCATTCCTGCAATGCGCTGGGGAGTGGGTCACTGTTATTGTCGGCACCCTTTCACCAGCACCCTCATCACGGGCTACCCATGTTTCTGTTGTGGGTAGGCAGTGGTGGGTAGGGTGCAGGGACATTTGGCACAACCTCCCACTGGGCCCTGACTGTATTCTTTCTGGGGGGGTGCTCAAATAAATACTCTAAGTTGATATGGTGTCACCATTTTCATTATACAATGTTGCACTTTATGTCTAAAATGTTGCTCTGCTTCTGATATTGTGAAAAGTGTTGCTTGTTCATGATAAACTCTGTCCAGGATGGGGAGAAAGTTATCACCATCTGGTTTAATAACCTAAATGTGGTTTGTTGGGCTGTTCAAAGTTATGCCAGTCAAAGCAGTATTGCAAGAATGACAGTGGTGCAGCAGGGGGACTAAGGAGGTCACCGAGCAGGATTGGCAGGAGTGGAGCACATAGGAGCAGGGACAAGGGATGAGTCCATCGAGGGGATGGACAAGGGATGAGGCTGAGGGACAACATGGGTGGGTAGGTGGGGGCAAGGTGGGGAGGGGGAGCAGGTTGATAAGGGTGGTGGTTGAAAATTTGGCAGCACATCACTGAGCTGAAGTCCTAATGGTCAGAGAAGCAGTGGGGGCCAAGGAAAAGGCTTTCACCAGGTACAAGGAAAAGCAGCGGGATAAGGAATAGGGAGGGTGGGTACCAAATTAAAACTAGGGAAGCAAAGAGGACAGTCAGGAAGCAAAGACACACATAGTTGCATATTGCTGAGGGGTTCAAGGGCAGGGAAAGCAATTCTTTAGATATATTAAAGAGCTACTGATGCCTCAAAGAAAACTTTAAAAAGCATAATAATTAGGCACAATTCTGCTTGCATTCCATTTATTGTTCATATATTTCTCCTCCACATTATTTATTACTAAGGAAACTTGCATGAATATATGATCTTTATCGGTTAGAGTTCCTTCAGAGTCCATCTGCCTCTATAGCTTACTCCCTACTTTGTCATAATCCTCTGTTTTGACATCACAATCTGTTGCCATGGGAGTGACTGTGAGGTCACAAGCAGTGCTCTATGATTTCAGGTATGGAGAATGCAGCAGAAATAGACAAACTCTTCAGGAGCAAAGATCCTGTTTTCATGCAAATGACCTCAATAATAAATAATGGGGAGCAGGAATACAGCACTAATGGGAAATGCAAGCTGGACTGTGTCTAAATATTAGGTTTCATTAAAGTTCTCCAGAACGTGTTACCAGCTCTTTAACGAATAAAGAAGGTAGGGGCTATTGTTAAGCTACTGGAGGTGGGGAGGGGGTACTAGAGGAAGATGAACAAAAAGCAATCAATCTTATTGATTACTTCTGCTCTGTCTTCACAAAGGAAGACAGCAGGCCCCTGCCCAAGGTCCAGACAATGGTGGGCTTCAAGCATTCATGGGATAGACACAAAGGAATCTTTTTCTTTAATCAGTATTTACTGCTCCCTTCACCCAGGTCTTCCTGATGGCATCCGCCAACCCTGTCACTGGCCTTCTCACGGACTTAGCAGTTATCTCCAACTTGCACAGGACCCTTCCTTTGGAGGGTGGCCAACAGTGTCAGTCATGCAAGAGCCTGTGGGGAATGTTGGCTTGTAGCAGCCTGGCATTTGCCTCCTGAATTTCTCTCCCCCTGAGCCGTAAGGACATGTGTGCCAACACATCACGCTCCAGCTCCAACTCTATTCTTGTAGTCCTGCTGCACTTTCACCCAGCCTCTGCCATGTGGCAGTCTGTGTAGCAGAAGCTGGTGAAGAAGAGTTGCCATCAGGTCCTTACTCCTCCCTCACCCTGCCGGCCCACCAGGTGACCCTGTCCGTTCCTGAGCTCAAGTCATCGGCATTAGTGGCAGAAGCGCAACTGCTCCTCTGCTGGGCTGGCCACAAAGGAATCTTGGTAGGATGGTAGGAAAGATTGGGTAGGGGAGTAACCAGAGATCAGGTAGGGTCTGCAGTGACAGTATAGGCAGGGACAAAAATGGGCAGACTGGGTGGGCCAAGCGGTCCTTATCTGTTGACAAATTCTATGTTTCTGTGCCTGAAAGTGGCATCAAGGTGGCTGTCAGGATATTCCTAAAATGAGGCAGTCAGTATTTACCAGAGAAAGGGTCCTGAATGGGCTTAAAGCCCTAAAGGTAAAGCCTGTGGGCCAGAAGGGATACACCCAAGGGTGATCAAGCAATTGGTTGCAGAACTGGTTGAACTCCCAGTAGTGCTGTTGAATAGCTCAGTTCAAACAGGGGTAGTTTTGAAAGACTGGAGGGTAGCAGACATAGTTCCACTACACAAGGGGCAGGACAATGAGCAACCAGGGAATTACAAACCTGTCAGCCTTACCTCTGTGGTGGGTATAATAATGAAGTCACTAATCACAGACGACCTTGTGGACTACCTAGAGAGCAACAGTCTACAGGATAGTAAACAGCATGGGTTAGTGGCGGTGAGGTCTTGTCATAACAACCTGATAATTTTCTTCGACTGGGTAACAAATGTAGTAGATAGAGGCCATGCTGAGGATTTACTCTGCTCTAATTTCAGCAAGGCTTTCAACTCAGTGCCACCCAGAAGATTGCTGAAGAAGCTGGAGGACCTGGGTTAAGCTAGGGACGTAGTTAGATGGACTGGAAACTGGCTGAGCAGATGGGGGGAAGGAGTGGTAAATGAGGTCCAAAGGGAAGAGAGGGAGGTCATGAGTGGGGTGCTGCAGGGATCTGTCCTGTCCTCTTCAGTATGTTCATCAGTAACATTGGAAAGGGCATCTGGGGCAAGTTGTGTCTCTTCACAGATGACATGAAGCTCTGCGGTAGGGTAGATAGCAATGAAGGGATCAGAAAACTGCAGAGGGATCTACAAAGGCTAGAGAGGTGGTGTAAGGTGTGTCAGCTGATATTCAATGCCACAAAATGCAGGGTTGTGCACCTAGGGAGGATAAGAAACCCAGGACAGAGAACTAGATGGGAGGGGTTAAACAGAACACTACAACAGAGAAAAGGGACCTATGAATCATTAGCTATGCCCTCAAACAACCAAGCCAGTGTAACAAGGCCTATAATAAGGCTAATAGGATGCCTGGGTGGATCAGAAGGGGTATGACAGCAGAAAAAAAGGAGATACTACTACATCTATATAGGTCACGGACGAAGCCGCACCTGGAATACTGTGCTCAGTTCTGGAGTCCTTACCTAAAGAAGGACAGGGACTGGCTGGAGATTGTGCAATGCAGGGAGACTAAGATGATTCAGAACCTACAAGGCAGATCTTATGAAGATCATTTCAAGGCAACCATGGGTGACAGAACATGAGGAAAAGAGTGTGTGTGTGTGTGTGTGTGTGTGTCTGTAATAATTAAAAAAGAGATAATGATTTCTTGCCTTCTGACCTTGCATGTATTAAAGAGGCACTTTTTATGCTCATGGGCAACGTTGGGGGATGCCACCTCCCCTTGCTCATAGGTTCTGGCACCTATGTAAGGCACTGAATATGCACTTGCTGGAGACCAGGCAAAAGAGAGGGGATATGATAGAGACCTTCAAGTTCCTGAAGAGAATAAACAAAGAGAACGTGGGGAACTATTTTTTTTTTTGCAGTGTTCTGTTCCTCTACCGGGTCTGTCCAATCGCACCCCCTCCAGCCCCATCACTGGCCTTCTCACAGACTTACCAGTTATCCACCAGTCCCACAGAATCCATTGGGTGTTGTTGGTTGTGGAATGTCCTGCGGGGGAGGGGTGCACTAGATAGGAGCAGCCTGGCAACCATTTTCCTCCAGGATTTCTCCCCTGGGCTGGAGCATCAGGACATATGTGCCTGCACGTCATGCTCCAGGCCTGACCCTTGTGTGCACTTCTGCTGCACTGCCACTTGGCCTCCACCAGGTTGCAGTCCTTGCAGCGGGAACTAGTGCCCCCCCCCCAAGGAAGGAGAGCTGCCTCTGAGCGCTCAATGCTCCCCCCTGCTGGATCACTGAGCAACCTGCATCTGTTCCCAAGTCTGGGTCGCTGGAGTGGGGAGAGGAAGTGCAACTACTCCTTCACCGGGCCAGCTCCTGCAGGGAAGTATTTAGTAGAAGTACAGTATCAAGAACCTGAGGTCAAGAGTGGAAACTGGGAGGGGGAAGGCTTAAGACGGATGTGAGGAAGTTCTATTTTACAGAAAGGGTGGTGGAATCGTGGAACAGTCTGCTGGTGGAGGTGGTGGCTGCCAAGATCATAAATGGTTTCAAGCATGGCTGGGACAGAGTGAAGGGTTTGGTGGTTACACAGGTCAGTAACATTAGGGAGGGGAGTGGGGGGGGGTGGACCAGGAGGGATAAAACCCTGCATGGACAATAGGTCCTAGAGCAGATAGGGAACTCCGGGCAGACTAGATGGACCTGTGCTTTTTTTCTGCTATCACTGTCTATGTTTCTAATACCCTGCTTTTGATATTGCAGTTATTGCCATGATAACGGTCTATGACATCAAAAGCAAAGATCTATGTCATCAGATCCTGAATAAGGCTTAGCATTTGGATGAGGTGTGAGGGATGACATAAAGGATAATGCATGGGCAGCCATACACGTCAAGGCTGTTTCTCCTTCAAAGGGTTCTGATGACATCATAGAGACCTTAAGAGTGACGCTCCAGATGTTGCCAATGTCATCAGAACTCCAGGATGGAAACACTGCCAAATTGGGTATGTTTACCAATATGGTATGTTGTGTACTGCTGTATATGGTTTGAAACATAAAGTGAAAAAAATAAAATCTGCTCCCCCTCCCCCCCAAGAAATCTTCAGTATCAAACAGAAGCCCACCCTTGCCCAGCTGTTGAAAACTTGCCTGGGTGAAGGGCAGGTTTCTGTTTTATTAATTAATGAAACAACAGAAGATTTTGTTTCGGGGGAAGGTCTGGGTTCTATGTGTGTGAAAAATTAGAGTAAAATGAAAGGTGGCACATATGGGTACAACAGCATTGCATAACCTTTGAACTGTGGTCAACACCATATACTGTAACACTTATTTAGCAATTCCTTTAAGTTATTAAGGACAAACCGGACTGAAATTCAAATTGTATTTAAATGTTCCGTAACTGAGTTTTTCTGTAACCGAGTTCTGCTGTTACAATCTCAACAGGGATTTCTTTTTCTGGTTATCGGGGAGTGTCTCTTTAAAAGTGGGGACCTAACAGCAAAAAAGTTCCAAACCAGTGGCTGACAACATAAAACTGCCAACCTCTGTTCACAGTGGGAATGGACAGAACCAGTTCTAAAGAGAACAAACCTCCCAGAGTCAGGCTGGTTCTGACAATTTACAAACAAAGAAGAATCTTAAAGAAAATCAGTTTTGAGTGGTGTGAAATGGAAATGGATAATTTGCATATATTTAATATGCAAATTATACACATCACCAAGTTTGCAAATTAAATTTTGTTTTTTATTAAAACCAGCAAGGGTTTGTCCCACACCAGCAAGCACAGCAACTTCTTTAGGTGATGTGTTATTGCTGCAGAATGTGCCTCAGAAAGAGAGGGGAGTCCAACTTGGGGACAATTTTTCTCTAGGTCTTCAGTCTGAGCGGATGTTTACTATGCGGTTCTGCAGTGTATGGGTTAGAATGAGTACATGCAGAATGGAAGGGAAAAGCGTGTGGACAGAGAGACAAACAAGGGAAAGAGGCTTAAATAATGGGAGTGAGGGGTGGATAATTTCCAGTTATGGTCTTGCGGCAACAGCAGTGGTAGCAGCAGGCTTAATCACTTGCTTAAATGAGAGATGGGGCAGACATTTGCAATTCACAACCAAGATGCTGTCATTAAAGTAGAACAGTCTGTGCGGTTCTTTGAGCAGACAGGAAAACTCAGAGACCAGTTCTGACCGCACATGTGTGTACATCAGTTGAACTATGCTCCATATGTTTAAAGTAACTGTAAGCCTACGCAACCACCCCACTTACCATCCCTCCCACCCACAGCTTTATAAACCCTAGTCAGGTTTACCATCCCTCCCACCCACAGCTTTATAAACCCTAGTCAGGTCCTTCTGAATGGACGTACTTGGTCACGTGACACACTGACCCTTCAGAAAGACAGAAAATGACTCTTTTGTAATGTCAGTAGCAGCAGTGAACACCTGTCTTCTTCAAAAGGGTTTGATTAGTAGGGTAGGTTGAGTTGACTTAATAATAATTAGATGCAACAGAATAATTAATGTCTCCCACTGGCCGTCTGGTGCGGTGTCTGTCTTTCAATCTCCTGTTCTTGTAAATTTAGCTTTGTGGCAGGAACACTTTATGGCAGAAAAATGTTTATTCTTGGAGGAGCTGGGTGGGGGGACCATTTAGCTCCAATCAAGGAAGGGGGTAATTTTATAAACACAGACAGAGAGCACCTAACTGGGGTGATTGGAGGCTTTACAGCTTCTCCACCTTCCAGCTGAACTACTCAACATGAAGGAAGTCCAGTCAGAAAACACAGGAAGAGGAGGCAGGGGAGGAGTCACTCTCTGAGGGGATCAAACCAGTGTTCTTCCAGTAACACAGACCTCCAGTGCATTCCTGTGACCCTGACACTGAACTAAAGAAATGGCAGGCTGAATCTGCTTAACATCTTGGACATTCTAGCAGTCCTCTTCCTTTAGGTCCATCACTACAAGTTACAAACTATCTTGGCTGATCTTCCTTTACCAATGCATTAGTTTACTCCTGATACCAAAAGAGAGGCTCTTTGAAGACAGTCAGACTGTCTTCCAATAACTCAACTACCATATCAAATCACTTTCTATTAAAAGATTCTCCTCATGGAACAGGTGACACATAAGGAGATGTGATGACCACAGAGCCATGCCTCCTGGATAGATATGAGTGACCTGGTTTTGGGATAATATTTAAAGCTCATTGAACCAGGACAGTTCAGACGTTGCTCAGTTGTTGTATACTACAATTTCAAAGAGGTTGTGGGACAAAATTTTTTTTTTATGTTTTCCAGTCTGAATTTGAAATAGTCCCACCCTAAACTGGCATAGTGTCCCTCTTTCCTACTTCTGACTTTTACTTCATAATAACAAATAAAGCAACTAAGCAAATGATGCCAGCTGACAACACTGTCAAATGTAATCTTCCAGTCGGGAACAATGGTGGGGCCATAGAACTCTGTTTTATTATATGTTGGAGCTCTTAATAGTAAGAAACTCCAGGTATAGAATTAGATCATCTGCCATGGAATGTGAGATTCTCACATGAAATTCTAATATAGGTATGCATACGTTTTCATTTTAAGGACCTATAATTTGGAATTAGGTATCTAGTTCCTATACACTATGTTTTGGACCCACGCTTCTTTTGGTAAAATAAAAATGGTTTATTACTTGAACCCAGAAAACTCAGACTTGTTGCCAGGGCATTGAGTAAAGTTAATTTTAGATGACTGAGGCAAGTGATGGATGCAGCAGAATATGACCAACGTAGAAAGTGATATTTAAATGTTATTGCATATCAGACTTACAGATACTGTTGGTGTTATCTTATTCTTGTATTCTGATGTATATATATATATATATATATATATATATATATATATATATATATATAGTGATAATGTCTTACTTAGAACTCAAGTAAATTATGATACCTAGGGGAAGTCACTGTAAATGTGCTCTGGCTCTGTTGGCTCCTAAATCTCTTGTTAATGTTTCAGTAAACAAAGATGATAGATAGATAGATAGATAGATAGATAGATAGATAGATACTGTCTGTAGATAGAGAGATAGATATATAGATATATAGATAGATAGATAGCAGATACAGTAGATATATAGATAGATACTGTCTGTAGATAGATAGATACAGTAGATAGATAGATTAGATAGTAGATACAGTAGATATATATAGATAGATAGATTAGATTAGATAGATAGAGAGATAGAGTAGATATATATATATACTTTATGTAGATAGATAGATAGATACTGTCTGTAGATAGACATAGAGAGAGACATAGAGACAGACATACAGACAGACATACAGACAGACATACAGACAGATAGATAGAAACTGTCTGTAGATAGATACTGTCTTTAGCTAGATAGATAGATAGAAAGATTATATATATATATATATATATATATACAGTAGATAGATAGATACTGTCTGTAGATAGATATATAGATAGATAGATAGATACAGTAGATAGATGATAGATAGATAGAGATATAGATAGATACAATAGATATATTAGATTAGATAGAGAGATAGATTAGATAGATATATACCATCTGTAGATAGATGGATAGATAGATAGATACTGTCTGTAGATAGATAGACAGACAGACATATATATATAGATAGAAACTGTCTGTAGATAGATAGATAGATGATAGATAGATAGATAGATAGATAGATAGATAGATAGATAGATAGATACTGTCTGTAGATAGATAGATACTATCTGTAGATAGATAGATAGATAGTATATATACTGTATATATTTATAAAATAGCAAGCAAAAATCTAGAAATTGCATTGGCGAAGGGATGCCACCTGACCGTGTATTAACTCTCTATAAATGCATGGTCAGGTGCCGAATCTCATTTTCATCCAAAAAAATTAATACATTTTAGAGACATTGTATAAGTGTAATACACCTTCCAGTGTGTAAATCATAAGATTTTAACGCACTTCCTGGGGAGGGCGGTAAGGACACTTGGCCTTTGGTCTTGAGCCTTGCTATACCTCTGGAATGTGCATTAAAATCCTATAATGCACACCCTGACAGGGCTTATTACTTATGACAGATGTGGGGGTGCCTTGGGGTCATTGGCCATAATGCTCATGCCATTCCATCACCACCCCCACCCTGCAGACACCGACAGGTGCTGGGGTGTGCCTTGGGGTCATTGGCCTTAATGCTCACCCCATTCCCCTAAAGTGCACCCATCTCACCTTACAGAAACATAGAAACATAGAAGTTGACGGCAGATAAGGACCGCAAGGCCCATCCAGTCTGCCCATTTCTTTTCTACCTTATAAATGTGCCATCGATTTTGCTCTATCAGTGATCTATCTATTCATAGTCATTTGTTTTGCTCCCTTATGCCTATCCAATGCCTGTTTGAAGCCCTGCACTGTATTCATAGCCACCACTTCTTGTGGTAAGCTATTCCATGCATCTACCACCCTTTCTGTGAAAAGAATTTCCTCACATTCCCCTTAATCGGCCTCCCTCTAATCTCATGCTGTGTCCTCTTGTCCTGCTATTTTCTTATATTTAAACATGTTAGACTCTTTCACCTTGTTTATGCCCTTAAGGTGTTTAAATGTCTCGATCATATCACCTCTCTCCTCCTTTGCTCAGGGTATACATATTGAGCTCCGTTAATCTGTCCTCATATGTCTTCTGATGCAGTCCCTGCACCATTTTGGTTGCCCTTCTCTGGACTGCCTCCAATTTGATTAATGTCCTTGTGAAGGTGTGGCCTCCAATACTGCCGCAGTACTCCAGATGGGGCCTAACCAATGTCTTGTACAGAGGATTACCTCCCTCTTACAACTTGTGATACCCTACTAATACACCCTAACACCCCCTAGCCTTACCTACTGCTTTGAGAGGTCTGATTGGATGATTTTAGGTCATCAGTGATGATGATGCCCAAGTCTCTTTCTTCCTTTGACTGCTAGCAACTCCCTCCCAGCCTATAAGTGGCTTCAGGGTTTCTCTTCCCTATGTGCATGATTTTGCACTTCTTTGCATTAAATCCCAGTTGCCACTCTTCTGACCATTTTGCTAGTTTATCCAGATCTTCTCATTCTGCCCACCCCATCTGGATCATCTACTCTGTTGCAGATCTTGGTGTCATCTGCAAACAGACAAGCCTTACCCTGTAGTCCATCTCGGGGTCACTAATGAAGATGTTGACTAGGACTGGCCCCAGGACTGATCCCTGGGGTACCCCACTTGTGACTTGCATCTCTTCTGACTGTATACCATTTACCACCACTCTCTGTTTTCAGCCAGTCAACCAGTTTGCCACCCAGTTGACCAACTTCTGACCCACCCGAGCCTACCTAGCTTATTTATCAATCTTCTATGTGGAACAGTGTCAAAAGCTTTGCTGAAGTCAAGGTAGCGACATCAGCTGCTCCCCATGGTCCACCACTCTGGTTGCCAGTCAAAGAAATCTATGAGATTAGTTTGACAGGACCTTCCTTTTGTAAACCCATGCTGTCTTGGATCCTGTGCCCCTATGGATTCCAGGTGTTGCACTATCCTTTCCTTAAGGAGTGCCTCCATAATCTTGCCCACTACTGAGGTAAGACTGACTGGTCTGTAGTTCCCCGCCTCCTCCCTGCTATCACTCTTGTGGAGGCGGGATCACATAAGCCCTTCTCCAGTCTTCTGGGACCTCTCCTGTGCTCAGAGACTCACTAAACAATTCTGCTAATGGCTCTGCTAGTTCCTCCTTTAGCTCCTTAAGTACCCTGGGATGTATGCCATCAGGTCCCATTGCCTTAGCCACCCTGAGCTTAGCAAGCTCTTGTAGGACCCTTTCTTTTGTGAAGGGAGTAGTGCTCACCTCCCTCCCCCCTGTGTCCATGATCTACTTATGGAAGGGGGTGAGTCTTAGGGCTGATGACTGCAAGGCACACTCTGATGCCTGTCAATGTCTGCAGGGTGGTGGTGGTGGTGGAATGGTGTGAGCATTATGGCCGATAACCCCAAGGCACACTCCCCACGCCTGTCAGTCTCTGCAGGGTGGGGGTGGGGCATTAGTATTGGAAACGCTAATGCCTCATTGCCCTCCTTTTGTCACTATAGTACTCACCCTGATGCATTAACAAAGTTTTTTGCATATAAGTATACATATCAATCAAAAACCTCCATGAGTCATGTAATGGTAGCATGACACATTTTGTAAATTACACATTTAAAAAACCTGTCTGCGTGCATCTCTCTGACCCCTCCACTGCATCACTTTAACCCCCTCGGCTCCCCTGCCAGCCAAACATTCAGTAAGTCTCAGTCTACTGAAGGAGGTGGGTGTTCCTCAAAAAATGGGCCATCAGTGGGTGGCAAGTCTGAAGGAGAATCTAAGGTGGTGATAAGGATTAAAGACGGGAAGAGGCTGGCACCAACTAACAGAGCAGGAGAACATAAGGTGCAGCAGCAGCAGCTGGGTGAAAACAGAAAATTAAACATAATTTGAGAGGCAGTGGATAAGCCACACACAAGCTTAGCAAAATGAGGGATAGGAACTTCTTGCCTATCAGAAGGTGGGGCATTACAATGATGTGCCACCGAAGACTTAATATTTTTGTGAAATGTGCACTTCTTTTTTAAAACCTACAGCACAAGCTTGTGTTTTCTGTAGACGCTGTGTTTCAAATCCAGATCCACATTCTGCTGCTGTTCCATCTTTACTGGCCTTTTAGTAAATCCTGTCGGTGTTTCTGATTTACACACCGGTGGTAAGGACCAACTACAACTGCATGGTTTACTTTACGTGATAGTTAATCTCTTACACTGTTGTAACAATAGAGCAATCCATGTTCTGATGTAGAACTCTGTGGTTAATGGTACATACATATTAGGGCATAACAAAACAAGCAAGTTCCACTTCCGTGAATGTTCTGCAAAATTCCACACATTTCACAACATGGAGTTTCATGTAATGTGGATTTGCTTATTTGGTTTCAAATTTTGGGAAATTTAACAAAATGTGGATTTGTTTATTTGGTTTCAACTCAGCCACTCTCAACTAGAGACTTAAAAATGTGCATGCTTTTTATTTTTTTTTTATTTTTTTACATTGAGAAATCTAAGCTAGACCAGCTTGTTGTTAGGGAGGTAACTGATGGCCTGATTGAGAGTAGTAGAGTATTGGAGGGGCAGAGGGCGCTAAAAGTGGAAAAGGCACCGGGGCCAGATGGTATCCACCCCAGGGTGCTGCGGGAGATGGCAGAGCTTCCCTGGAAATGGGTGGTGTGCCTCAGGACTGGAGGATGGCCCATGTGGTGCTGATACACAAGAGCGGTCCAAGAGATGAGCCAGCCTCATGTCCATAGTAGGAAAGCTCATGGAGATGATACTTAAAGAGAGACTGGTGGCATTTCTGGAGGACAATGACCTCCAGGACAAGAGGCAGCATGGGTTCATCTCGGGGAGATCCTGCCAAACCAGCCTTATACAGTATTATGACTGGGTGACAAGGGAACTGGATGGGGGCCATGCTGTGGATGTTCTATACTTGGCTTCAGCAAGGCCTTCGATTCAGAGTCCCATGGGTGACTAAAGGGGAAGCTGACTGGAGTAGGTGTGGCGACAAAGATGGCACGCTGGATTCAAACTGGCTAAGAGGTAGGCTACAAAGGGTGGGGGGGGGTTCTCTGAGCCTAGACCAGTGATGAGTGGGGTGCCACAGGACTCGATACTGGGGACAGTGCTATTTGGGCTATTCATCTTGGACATTGTGCATGGGGTGGAGAGCAGGGTGAGCCTGTTCGTGGATGACACCCAAATGGATGCAGTAGTGGACAAGGAAAGGGGTTGGAAGCAACTACAGGAGGACCTAACCAAGCTGGAGGAGTGGTCAGAGAGGTGGCAGATGGTGTTTAATGCAAAGAAGTGCAAGGTTATGCATTTCAGGGCAAAGAACCCGAGGAGGGAGTACTGGCTTGGGGAGGTGTAAAGCTTGGGATAACAGAGGAGGAAAAAGACTTGGGAGTAATGGTGTCAGGGAGCATGAACAACATTGCCCAATGCAGGAAGGCAGTGGCAAGGGTGAACAAGATGCTGGGATGCATAACGTGGGAATTCACATCAGGTGCAGGGAGGTGATCTTGCCCCTCTACAGGTCACCAGTCAGGCCACACTTGGAGTACTGTGTGCAGTTTTGGAGGCCATACCTGAGGTCAGATGTCAAGCTGCTGGAGGGAGTGCAGTGGAGGGTGACGAGGATGATTCAGGGGATGGAGGGAAGGGACTACGAGAATAGGCTGGGAGAATTGAATATGTACACACTGGAGGGGAGAAGGGATGGGGGGACATGATCAAAATCTTCAAATTCCTGAAGGGAATCATCAAAGGGGGAGAGGATGGGGCATTTAAACTAAGGAACGGAAGAGATACTAGAGGGCATGGGCTAAGACTAGAGGGGGGGTAGATTCAGGAGGGAGATGAGGAAGCATTATTTCACAGAGAGAGTGGTACCTAGATGGAACACACTACTAGTAAGGGTGGTATCAAGCAAAAATGTGGATTGCTTCAAGAGGACATGGGACAGAGAGTGAGGGTGGGTAAGGGTGGGTGAGGTGGTGAACAATCAGGGGAGAACAAGATGGGTGGGGAGAGGGGCAGCTGCAATCTGATGAGCTAGCTGCACAATCGAGCAGACGTGATAGACCAGGATGTCTGTTTCTGCTGACACATTCATATGTTCATATGTATGTATGACCAGAGAGATGGAGATCAGTTAAGTGATGCAGAGAGGAGGTGCATACACCAGGAAGGCCTCACTCCAGAAACTCAATTGCGCAAAAACAAAGGTGACTACACTCACAAAATGCTCTGCATACAGGAAAAAGTTACTACAATCTCATTTATTTTAAGGTCTTCAAACTGAAACTCATCAGATACTTGTAGAAGAAAGTCAGGAATGCATCCAGTAATGGTTTGAGCGCAGGTAATAGAAATTTACAACACTGTCCAAGTGCATGGGTGCTTCTCCCCAACAAGAGCTTAATCAGGGGCTTGAAGCACCAGTGTGTTTAGGAATGGTCTGACTCTGTATTGTGCAGAGTAAATTTTATCTGTATCATGGGTGCAGGCATCTTTGTTTTTGTGTGAGAGATCTAGTGGCCCTGCCGAATAGTATGACATTCAGTTGAATAATTTCAAACTTAAAGGGGCCAGAAATGTGGCTTTTTTTTATAGTGAAATTTTGTAAAACTATTTCTCTGCTTATAACTCCACCACTTTTGGAGCTAGATACTGTACCTGTCAATGAGCATGCATAACCTATTTGGAAGGGTCTTAGAAATTACTAAATGTGGCAAGAGTTGGTAAAGTACTTTTTAAGTTACAGGGCTCATAATTTCACAATTTCATTATTTGTGAAATTTTGTGAAACTCTTGAAATTTTGGATGATTACAACTCTACTTGGACTTCACAGTTTGAACATATCAATTTGGGTCCACATGTGCTGCACTGCTGGTTATCAGTGTGGTGACATTATCAACTTCAAGATATGCTTGTTAACTTAAATAGCCCTGCTAGATAGCTTCTAGCAGAGAACAGGCATAGAACAGAAACAGGAAGGAGCTGCTGTTACAACTATACATCTCTACTGGGACCAAAGAACTAGAACTGTACTACTGGGACTTTCAGTTTAGGGTTAAAACAAAACAACAAAAAAAGAGTTAGTGTGTTTTTCTGAGTTGGCTGAAGTGAATTGTTATCTTTGCTGTTATCTAGGTGTTTGTCTCAGTTGGCTGAAGAGAATTGTTGCCTATGCAATTATCTAGGTATAGAAGGAACTGTAAAGTGGGGGAGTGGCTTAGCTAGAAGAAAGCCAGGTGTTTGGGATTTAAAAAACTGACCTAGATAGCTTCTAGCAGAGAAGAGGCAGAGAACAGCAACAGGAAGGAGCTGCTGCTATAACTATACTTCTCTACTGGGACTATCTGGCCCTCCTTCCCCCGCTTAGCTAGTTCTACTTTTATAGGCACGGATTTGAAGACAACAGGAACTTCTTGGGAGCAGGAAGAGTGATCACAGAGCCACAAAGACTCACCATCATTGAAGGAAAAGAGTAGCTCTCGTCGTCCCCCCCCCCCCAGCTGCTGGAGGTCTGACTCTGAGCAAGTAAGGAGACTACTGAGAAATATAGGAACTTTTTGTCTCAGAACAGGAAGATCAGGAGCTTAAAGGGAACAGAGGCAGTAAGTAAGTCGGGAGAAAAAATAAATAAATAAATAAACAGAGGAAAGAGTAAGTATTCAAAACAACAGTTAAGGGTCCAGAAGACATGATGGGAATGATGCAGTGCAGTGGCTGTGGAGCAGCAGTGTTCCGGGAGACGTTCTGGAGGATGTGGTGTTGTCCCATCTGCAGGCACCTCTCTGGGCTGGGGTAGGAGGTTGCTCATCTCCAGGCTGAGCTGGCCAGGATTTGGAGGACCTTCTCTCCCACCTAGCGACCACCAGGGCCACCGCCATTGCCTCAGAGGTGTCCAAGAAAGAGGAGCGAATGGACCACAGTGGGCTCAGGGAGGGTAAGGGTGGTGGAACAGAGGCACATCCCTCCAGTTGTACCTCTCCACAATTCATATGCCATTCTGGCAAAGTGTGGTTCCTCTATGGAGGCACCCGCAGTAGAGACCAAGGAGGATGCTGGGAACCTCCACAAAAGAGACCCACAGGAGGGTGGCACGGGACCCCACAGGAAGGAAACTCCTGGTGGGGACTCTATTAGGAGGGTAGAACTGGGGAGGAAGGGAGAGGTAGGTAAGGTGCCTGCCTGGCACCATGGCTTGAGGGATGAGAGCGAATCCTCAGGATCGCAGGAGCAGCTGCATGGGGGAGGGAGCTGGATGTCATTGTCCACCTAGGGACAAATGACCTGGCTGGAAAAGGGATCAGAGCAGTGCAGGAAGAGTTTGTGGAGTTGGGGAAGGGCCTTAGACAAGTAGCACGCACTGTAACTTTCTCGGAGGTGCTGCCTGTCTATGGCATAGGTGAGGCTAGGGTGCTCCACATCATGGGATTCTATCAGTGGTTGAAAAACTGGTGCAGAGCTCAGGGGTTTGACTTCACTGGGGACTGGGGGTCCACCTGGAGTGATGCATGCCTATACTGGCATGATGATCTGTATCTGTCCAGGAGGGGAACCAGGATCCTAGGTGATAGGTTTAAATGCTTCTTTGGCAAGTATTTAAACTAGCCAAGGGGAGGCACTGGAAAGGAGCAGGGAAATACTAGCCCCCCCAAACAAAATCAAGGTAGTTAGTAAACACCAAGATAGAGACATCGATAGGGAGAAGGGCAGGGGTAAATGGAGAAAATGACAAAGGCAATAAGGACAGGGATGGGGCAAAAAGGGGTAAGGCCATCAAGAAATGGAGGGTAATGAGTACCAGTGCCCATAGTCTGGGCAACAAGCTCCCTGAACTGGTGGCCTTGATGGAAGAGGGATGCCTGGATATCTTGGCAGTCACAGAAACATGGTACACAGAGAACTATGACTGGGATGTTAACATACCAGAGTACCCAACCTATAGGAGGGACAGGGAGGGTAGAAGAGGTGGAGGAGTAGCTCTCTATGTAAGGGAAGGGATAAAAGCAATGGAACAAAAGGGTAAACAGGGAGGAGAGGAGGCACTGTGGGTCACCTTAGAGACTGGAAATGGCACCATAATCCGCACAGGGGTTGTATACAGACCCCCATCTCAGGGGGAAGGAATGGACAAGGATATGATAGAAGGCATCCTTAGGATGGCAGAGAAAGGGGAGATACTGTTGAAGGGGGACCTGAATATGCCAGATGTTAACTGCAGCACCTTTGCTGCAGTCACATCAAAGAACAGGGCCATTCTCAATGCCCTACAGAGGGCACGCCTGAGACAGTCAGTGTTGGAACCTGCTCAGGAGGGAGCAACCTTAGACCTCATACTCTCAAATAGGGACAGTGAGAGGATCTCAGATCTAGAAGTGGGTAACCATCTGGGAACAAGTGACCGCCAAACAGTGTGGTTCACAATAAACTCAGCTGCAGAATCAAGCCATACAAAAGTGAGGGTACTGGACTTCAGGAGGGCTGACTTTGGCAAAATGGGAGCGTGCCTTAGAAAGCACTAGCAAACAGGCAAGAAGGAGGGGTGGAGCAACAATGGGAAAACATCAGAACTGCTATCACAGAGGCAACAAGCCTTTGTGTGAAACAAATAAACAAATCAAAATGAAAAAAAATCCACTATGGTTCTCAAAAGAGGTGACGGGGAAGTTTAGGGAGAAAAAGGTATCATTTAGGAAGTATAAGGAAACACAGAAGGAGCAGGACAGAGAACTGTACCAGTTGAAGCAGAAGGAAGCAGGAAAGGCAGTCAGAACAGCAAAGGCCCAAACTGAGGAAAAGATACCCAACTTGGTTAAGAAGGGGGATAAAACCTTTTATAGGTACATTAGGGAGTGTAGAAAGACAAAGGGAGGGATAGTGAGGCTGAATAGAATGGACAGTGGGTGGGCAGAGAGGGACAGTGAAAAAGCAGGGATGCTGAATGAATACTTCTGCTCAGTTTTCACAAAAGAGGAGGAGGGGGAGGCACCTAATCCAATTAACAGAAGCACTCTGGATAGGGTGGTCGATCCCAGTGCTTTCACAGAAGAAAGTGTTCTGAAAGAACACCTAAAACTGAAGATGGACAAAGCAATGGGGCCTTATGGGATTCACCCCAGAATTCTAAAAGAATCAAGGGAAGAACTAGTGACACCACTGACTACCCTTTTTTTTTTTCCCCGCCCTCGTGCTTCCTGGTCCACCACTCCTTCGGGCTCTACCAAGTTCCCCCCCGGCCTCTACTGTCCTTTCCCAGCCCTCCTCTGATCCTTGTATTGCAACCGACCCCCAGGATATCCCGGCGTATCCCTTCACCAGGCGGGTCCCCCTCCTCCGAGGGAGAAGGCACAGGGGGGAGAGGCATGACCCCAGCACATACTCTCTAGGGCCCAGGGATGCTGCCGAGGAACAGGAGGCCCTGGGAAGGCACTAGAGGCTCTGAGGGAACAGAGAGCCATCATCCAGCAGCCAGCGAGTGATTTTCCTGGCTTTTTCTTTAAGGTGCGTGACGTCCGGACGTCAAGGCAAGAGCCAACATCTATCACGCACCACCACAAATGACCCTGACGTGTTGCTCTACCCCTGGCCTCCACCAGTGGTCGCTTCAACACCAGGTCACAGCCCCTTCCCTCCCTGAAGGCAGCGAGCAGCCGTGGGATGCTCAAGCTGCCTCCCCCTGGCCGGCCCTCCAGCGACCCGAGCTCGTTCCCGAACCCAGGTCACTGGCGACTCAAGCAGAAATCCAACTGCTGCACTGACGGGCCAGCTTGACTACCCTTTTTAACAAATCATGGGAGGATGGTGTGGTACCTGAGAACTGGAGGAGGACGGATGTGATTCCCCTTCACAAAAGTGGGAGCAAGACAGAGGCAGGAGACTACAGACCAGTCAGTTTGACCTCTGTGGTAGGGAAAATGATGGACTCACTTCTGAAGGAAAGAACTGTTGAATACCTAGAGGCCAGTGGGGCACAGAACCCAAGGCAGCATGGATTCACAGCGGGAAGGTCATGTCAGACAAATCTAATCAATTTCTTTGACTGGGTGACCAAAGTAGTAGACCAGGGAGGGGCTGTGAACATGGCCTACCTAGACTTTAGCAAGGCATTTGACACAGTCCCACACAAAGATTAATAAACAAATTAGCCAGCCTGGGAGTGGGTCCCAGGGTGGTAGCCTGGGTAAAACATTGGCTGAACAACAGGACACAGAAGGTAATAGTAAACAGAGTCCACTCTGAAGAAAGGGGGGTTACTAGTGGGGTACCGCAGGGTTTAGTACTTGATCCAGTCCTTTTTAATGTCTTTATAAGTGACATTGCAGAGGGACTGGAAGGAAACGTATGCCTCTTTGCAGATGACACAAAGATCTGCAACAGGGTTGATACACAAGGAGGTGTGGAAAGGATGAGAAGGGACTTGGCAAGGTTGGAGGAATGGTCAGAAGAATGGCAGATTCAATTTAATGCAAAGAAGTGCAAAATAATGCACCTAGGAAACAAAAACCCAGGGGAAGAGTACATAATGGGGGGGATGTAGTAACAACAACAAAAATGGAAAGAGACCTGGGGGTAATCATATCAGATGACCCTAAGGTTGGCAAACAATGTGAGAAAGCAGTAGGGAAGGCTGGGGGGATACTGGGATGAATAGCGAGAGACATCACCAGCAGAAAACAGGAAGTTGTCATCCCTCAGTACAGACAGTTGGTGAAACCCCATCTGGAGTACCGTGTCCAGTTCTGGAGACCCCATCTCCACAAGGACATAGGATGGAAGCAGTCCAGAGGAGGGCAACTAAAATGGTGCAGGGTCTGCAAGAGAAGCCACGTGAGGAGAGACTAAAGGAGCTTAATATGTATAGCCTTGAGGAAAGGAGGGAGAAGGGGGACATGATAGAAACTTTTAAGTACCTCATTGGAATCAACAAAGTCCAAGAGGGTAGCATCTTTCAGAAAAAGAGATGTGCAAGAATAAGGGGACACAATTTGAAGATAGAGGGGGGACGGCTCAGGGGCAATGTGCGGACATATTTTTTCACAGAGAAGGTGGTAGACCCATGGAACCACCTTCCTGAGGAGGTTGTGGGGTCTAAAACTGTGGAAGAATTCAAGAATGCATGGGACAGACATAAAACAATTCTTGTGGGGGGTGTAGGAAGAAATAGGCTGTTGGTTAACTTGGATCTGCGGCTTATCCAGTGGGTAAGGAAATGGGCTGACTAGGTGGGCCAAGTGGTCTTTATCTGCCGTCAAAGTCTATGTTTCTACTGTATGTTTCTTTGCACTGTTTTGGCCATGGCTCCTTGAAAGTCCTTTTGTCCAAATACACTCCTGTCAACATCCTTCATACTTTTGATGGGGGGGAGGGGGCGTCTACTGACAGTTCTTTGACCCCGGTTGAAATCTTTGGGAATCAAGCCTTTGGGGTTGGTTTCTGCCCCTTTGCTGTGGAACCCTCTTCTGACAGATATAGTCAGGGAGCCATATTAGTGAATGTTTTTAAAGAGCTATTGGAACCAAAACAAACAGAAAGGAAAATGATACAAATTTTAACAAGTACTTAACTTTTTAGTTTTTAAGTAGTTTTCCTTTTCCCTTTGCTCATTAGACATTTTTCAACGTGATAACATTGTGCTGAATGTATGGAACAGCTCTCCCCCTGGCAGCTGACATATCTATCTCTGTTCCCCCATTATATCATCAGCAGCATTGTGAGCTCACTGACAGTGACATCACAGGTGACTGATCTGGCAGCTACTGAATGGCCGTTCCTAAGCAGCAGTGATGTCACAGTCAGTGAGGTCACAGTGCTGATGATGCAATGGGGGAAACAGAGCTAGATATATCAGCTGCCAGGCAGAGTGTTGTTCCACACATCACACCTACTAATATCCGGTAAAAAAATCTTCTAATTAAGCAAAGGGAAAAGAAAAAGTACCTCAGATATTAAAAGTAATGCTTGACTGCCTCTGAAAACTAATATTAGTTTTAGGCATTACACTAGCTCTTTAAAATTCTCTGTTTTAATTTAATTTAGCATTCAGGTCTGACTAAATTGTTCTGATGAGCTTAATTTATATTAATACTTTGATTATTTCCTGTTTTTCCTGTAAATCTCTTAAGAGTTCCTGGTTTGTTCTGCAGCTCCCAGACCATCATGGAATGGGCATCTTACAAATACATTACCTTGCCCTGTTGGCTATTGCAGGTATACACTTGAAATTTGTAATTCATAACCCAATATCAGTGGGCCTTGGAACATTACAAAGCAGGAGGAATTTGGTTTAGTAGTTTTAAAGTTGCAGAGTAAATATCACAGAGTCCTATTGGCAAAGATAGCACAAAAATTCATGAACGTGGAATAGGTTAATACCACCACAATCCCAATTGCATGATTTCAGTTTTGCAAAGCCCTTATCATCACCACTAAATTCAATTTAGCTGGTCTCCTGTTGTATGCCGCTGAGCTCTTTGCAGTCCTGTAGTAAACCAGTGACCATTTTGCCCCTCCCCTCCCCCATGCTCTTTCTTGGAGCTTAACCAGATGAGCTCAAAAATCATTGTACCAGATCTCAGGAAGAAACCTTGTTTGAAATTTCTTTTCTCAGAACCTGCTTTGGTCAAAAAATTTTTGATTTTATTGGGTCAGATGTCTACAATTAGTTACCAGAACCAATTAAGACAAATAGATCAGTAACTGTTTAGAAAAAAAAACTGTCTAGTCTTCTAGATAATCAGTTTCACTGTTGCTATAAATAATTGTACGACTACTTCGTGTGCTTTTTTATTTTTGTATTGTAACCCGTGAATGCTGGTCGCACTTGAAAAAGGGCATTGTTGCTCAGTGTACCTTTCCAGGGATATCCTTCATTGCCTTTATTGAGGTACCCTCCCTGAAAAAGAGAGTCGCTTACTCTTTCCCCTGTCAGACCTATCTTTTGTGATATATCCAGAGTTCCTTCTTCTTGGCATCCCAGATCATTTTTGTCCCCGCCAGGTCTCTGTGAGTGCCTCCAAGTCCTGATCTTCTAAGTATATCAGGCTCGCAGGTCGGTCGATTCTGCAGGGTGTGACTCTCATTTAATCTGCATCCATGTGAGAACTGTTGTCCCTGTATGTTTCCTTGCTCCAACTGGGGTCTATTGTTCTTGTGTTATCCAGTTCTACTGTCCTTCTCTTGGTGAAACCATGCATCTAACTCTTGCTACTGGTAATTCCTGCACTAGCTGCCCCCTCCATCCTTTTATTTTGGCCTCCTCCTGGTAGAGCTTTGCCCCATCCAGACTGACCCCCCAGCCCTGTCTCTCAGCACCTTGTGGTCTTACCTACATTCCCCTGTCTGCCCTCATGGGGTGTGGCAGGACCCCCAACTGCCGCTACACAGTTCTGGGGAAGCTTACCATGTCTCTGGTGCAGGCCCTGTGAGGGTCAGTCAATCACTCTTCTCTGAGCCTACTGCTATTTTCCTCCTTTTCTCCCTTGCCCCTTGAGATGCCATCCTAGGGAGTGACACAAGTATGCACAGAAGCGTGGTGCACATCATGCACTGGCATCACCCTTCCCACTGTACCACTTCCAGGTGTACTGCTACTTGTGGGAATCATGCACCACAGCCGGCACCCCCCCAGGAGGAGAACATCCTCTGGGATGCTTGATCCTCCCCCTCTCAGCCGGCCCCTGATGACTCAGGCTCACGTACGATCCCAGGTCACTGGCATCGTGAGTGGTAGTGCTTCCACTGCACTGATGGGCCGGTGCTTCTTCTATCCTTTAATTAAAAAGGAACGTGTACGATTTCCTATAAGATTATTTCAACAAGTACTATAGTCATTTAGAAATTGACTTGCTAGGATACATTTAGCAAATGACTTTAGTAAAACACTGAAAAATACTTTTTAAAACAGGATGTGGAGGTTTCCATTTTGTGGACTGGAAGGGTACAGTGATGATATCACTGCCTCACCAGTCTTAACAGTGTGCAACGTAGAAGAAAAGAACAGTTGGGCTGTGCTGATTGGGGTCCTAGTATACTGTGAACAAAGGTCTGGATTTTATATTTGTCATGGTGTAAAGAAAGAATCCAGGGCTTTCCCTCACAATGGGCCCTATGCACGATGCCAACACGCCGTGGAAAATGGGCGCAGTGGCATCGATATGCGCGAATGCCAAGAAGAGTGGTCCCGCAGACCCTGCACAGCACTCATGAACTGGACACAAGACAGTTGTGCACCTGATCCCCCAGCTGCGAGTACAGCAACATGCCGGGTGCGGGCCAGGGGGGCGTACCAGAACTACATGCTATGCACCATGGCGAGTAGTGCTGCACACCAGGGTGCATTGGGGGTGGGCAGGTTCAACAGGGAAAACCCTGCCATAAGTGCCCCTATGCGCCCAGCCCCCATGCACACCAAACAGGTGAATGGGCTCATGAGTGGCAGGCATTGCCGCCCCACACAGCTGTGACCGGCCCTGACCCCAAGTCCACTGGCTGTCACACCCTACACTCTACCCCAGCTGCTGCCCGCCCCCCCACTGGCTGCACTGCTGCACCCAAGCAGCCCAGTGCCTGGAATTGCCAGCATGACCCCCAGCATGGCCCCAGTGGGGCACCACCCACCCCCCTCCTGGCACCGACAAACCCTACCCGTACCTACAGGAGTGGTACCGGCTGCCCGACAACCAGCAGCACAGCCCTCCAAACACCTCCACGGGCACCAGCCATCTGACCTATGTGGGAGCAGCCGATGCACACCCCTGCATAGTTCAGATGGCCAGCAACCGTGGAGGTGTGTGGAGGGCTGTGCCGCTGGCCGTCGGGCACCTGCTACCACTCCAGCAGGTACGGGTAGGGGGTTGTTGGGGGGGCACCAGGACCGCAGCTGTAGAGTCAGAGTACAGGGTTTGGAGGTCTCCTGTATGGGGCAGCAGGTGCAACAGTGTGTGGCATGTGTGTTGGGGGGGCACCTTGCTGCACGAGCACCAGGGTGACTCGGGCTGGGGATGGTGGTGCAGGTGGCCCCGTGCACTGGGAGTGATGCCAGTGAACTGGATCCCAATGGGGCATTACCACATGGGTCCGGGTGTCAGTGGGTGCATATCACACACCCAGAACTGCACCAAGCTATGCAGGTGATCCACTGCAGACCTAGGGCAGGCATCCAATTGGATTCCTGGCTTGGTCTGCTATGCCTCCCTAGGCCGCCCTTTGCAGACCTGCATGCCGTGGATCGGGGCCACGGACAGGTGGTGGCTGGTAGTGAATTCTGGCTGGTGTACACCAGAGCTTCATGGGTGGGTTATGCACCTCTGTCACATATAACCCACCCATTTGTGCATTGGGCCCAATTTGACATGATCCCTATCTGTAGGAGCAGTTTGTTTTAACCTGATTCACTGTACATTGTTAGGGCTGGTGAGGCACTGACATCATAACAACACCCTTCCTGTCCACAAAATGGATGCCTTCACATCACAATTTCAGAAGCATTTTTCTGCTGTGCTGAAGACATCTGCTAACTATAACCCAGCAGATTACATACTGGATTTATATACTAACTTTTACAATAATCATATAGGAAAAGGTATGCATTCCCTTTAAATCCTCAACCGCCCTGTCCATTCTTCTGTCCAATATTCCCTCATTTTTGGTGCAGCTGCAGCACAGTTTGGGCAAGCATGCATTTCTATCTCCAGAATGCCCTCTAACTGACTGCAAATGGACACTCCCTCTTTCAACAGATCCTCAGCAAGGGCTAGCTCGCCTAATAGTCTAATGTCATTCATGCAGACCCTAGGGCTATGAGAATCTTAGTGCAGATCGCTCTAGATAACCTTCCATTTAGAAATGTCCCTGTTTCTGTAAATGACCTCCTGATGTCCTCAGGGCTCGTTCTTCTAATGCCATTTATGCCAGTGCAAACAACAACAGTCAGCCCCTCCCTCTAGCTGCAATGCCTAGTTATGGATTGCACTCACTCAACTTGTACTGCCGTCAGGCAGATTACCTCACTTGTACTAATATCATGGTCCCGCAATTCCACTCTAACTCTCCTGTTATCTTTGCTATGGAGTCACCTATGAACACCACCTTATTACCAATCTACCCAGTCTTTTTTTTTTCTCTTCTGCCTCCTCGTCCTCCATGGCAGGTTAAGCATTTGGCCGGGTAAAAGTTAGGGATATGGTTCTACAAAAGCATCGCATAATTCCATGATTTTCGCAAGAACTCATGAAATTTGACTCCTAGTACTGATGTTATTTTGCAAGTTTTGGCTGCTTACAACTTGCCCATCCTTTAAGCAAGAGATTAGAAAGCTGACACACAAAACCTCCTATTTAGGGTCTATGAACCTGCCAAACATTCCTGAAGTTGCATTATCTAGTTTTTAAGTTACAGGGGCTTAATATTTTGCAGCTTACCTACTGTACTTGAGAAATTTCAAAAACATGTTCAGAATGTTTACCAGCTTTTAACACAGCCGCGTTTCCAACTAGAGATCGGATATATAGCACACCTGCCCAACTGATATAGTGCATTCCACCTGCCACATCTGGTGTTGGTCTGCTGAGAAGTTTCAGAATTAGATGGAAAAACTGGAAATGCAATTATGGCAAAATTTCACAGTAATTTTGTGGAAGCAGTATCATAATTTTGCCCAAATTTTGCTGGCAGCATTTAAATTCTGCACAACATTAATAAACAGCATGCAGTCCTAAAATGGTACTTACCAACAGAGTGTAACTCATAAACACCTTTGAGATAACTATTAGGCAAGTGACGGTGGAATCAATGGAGGGAAGTAATGAAACAGGAGATTCTACAGGAAATAGGGACTGAAAGGTTCAGCACATTTCTTTAATAACGTTTTTGGATTGATGTATGTTACGCAATGTTTAGTATGGCAGTCTGTGAGGTGTTTCGTGTCCTTTACTCATGGGTGTCGTAAGTGAGATGATGTTACTCTTGCTCCCCTTCCACTTAGCCTTTCTCTACTGATGTTTCTGTGGGTTTCCAACTGAATGCCTGGATGTGATAAAAAAATAATCTATTTTATGTTACAGTTTTGGTACAGGAAAGGCACAATGAGCCAAAGCTTGTTTCCAATTGTGTCCTGGTAGCACAGGGAGGTTCAGTGACTTGCTTAGGGTCACACAGTTTGCAGGTGGTGGTTGTGGGAATTAAGCCCATGTCTGCCAGATGTACCAATCTCATTCACAGCTCTTTGCTTTAACCTCTAGGCTATACTTCTGCTTCTATATTAAGAATACTAGGTGTGCATATCTGGGTGAATTTATTTCTTACACTGTGTAGTTGAATAGCAAACAAAGGCAAAATGATCTAATATCCAAAAGAGGTGTCAATATAGTGCCGTATCTGTAATCGTTTAGAAATATCTACATCAGCTGGAATATATTTTTCTTTTCCCGCTGCCTATGGTGCAGGACTCATGCCAGCAGAGCCACTACCAGCATGGGGGATCCCTTGTACTTTTTAAACTTGTGCTACAAGGCAAAACCCGGGCTAGTCAGATCATCAGTCCATTTTGATATCAGACAAGGGAGGGGGAGGGGGAGGTGGGAGAAAAGGACTTGCAGTTCCTGTCTTAATCACCAGCTGTGAATTGCAATGCTGTACATGCCCAACTCCATGTCTGAGTTTCCAGAATTCATTTTAAATTTTTTTTCCATCCTGTTTTTCTTGAATGCTGCAAAGAAGATGTGACATCTTAAACAGGCCAAGATGCAGTTGTGTTTACATGCTTCATTACACCTCATGCTCCCATGCAAATTTTATAAATTTTTTTAAAAAGCATTTTATTTCAAGGAACACCCAGTAGCCTGAAAGCAGAATTAAAATTCCCACTCAGCTCCAACTGCTTAGCGCAAACAAAAAGTAAATGAATAAAAAAAAACAAAAATCAAAATTGATGCATATTTTCTTTCTAAATGCAGTCCAGGCATTTTTAGCTAAACCCCTTCATCTGTCACATGACTGGCTACTTACCTCTGACCTTTGACTCATGACTCCACAGATATTCACAGCACACTGCCGGAGCTGCAGCACTGACAGTGACTTGAAACAGAAAAGATGCATCTGTGGCTTGATAACCCCTAAAGAGTACTTTCAATTCCAGCAAGCATTTCTGGTTTGTGCTGCTCATTTCTGGCATGCTGGCTTTTGGATTAATTAGCTGGTAAAAGTTTGGAGAAAGTGACCTGATAGTATAGCCTTGAGGTTGACCTGGCTAAAACAAATACATTGCAGAAGAAGCTGCTACTATTCTTTTCTGGCTTGCTTTTAGAACAAAAAGATAGGATTAAGATTGGCAAACTGTATCCCTGCTACCAAGAGCAATGCCTCTACTCAAATGATCTTAATCCATTTGGAATCTTTCATAACACATCAGTTAAAATGGGGGGAGCTGGTTAAACCCGAGAGGGGTGGGAAAAGGATGGGACTGGTCAGGGTCTCCAGTAACATAGGGTGTTGTGTACATCCAAGCGAGGAGGGGAAGGGACTCATCAGTATCCCCAGTAAAATTGGGAGCTGGGTAAATCCTAGCATGGAGACAATGAGCCTTATCAGACTCCCTTGAAACAGAGGGGGCCGGGCAACTGCTGGTGAGAAGGGGAAGGAACTTGTCAGTGTCCCCAGTACAATAGGATATTGAGTAAGCCCTAGTAAAGAGGAAAGGGCCACTCAGTAATCCCAGCAATAGGGGAAGCTGGGTAAATTCATTAATCTATTAAAAAGTTTCATCAGGAAAGACAGACTGAACTAACAAGAGCTCGTTTCCAGATGCGTCCTGGGGGGAAGGGAGAAAGGGGAGTACACCTGAAAATACATAGAGTCGAAAACAACGTGTTACAGCTGTAAACAGCAGAGAAATAAATATGAAAGCAACTATGTACAGTAAATTGTGTCCATGGATTTAACCCATGCAAATTAATAAATAGATAAACAGTGTGGGAACTCGTAAACCATGCACCACTGCAGTGAAAATTATAGGTACTAAAGTCAAATGCGTGCCAGCACGGCTAGTAGTAGAACAATACATATTACAATGGGGGGGGGGAGAAAGAAGGCGGGGAAAATAACAACAGACTTACAGTCAAAGACTAAGAAAGGTGGGTTTGTTGTTGGGAGGGGGAGATAGATGACCAGAAGGAGGGAGGTAAATTCTGTCAAGGAGGGGAAGGCCCTGGTCAATGCCCTGGAAATTGGGTAAATTCTAGTGAGGAAGCAAAGGGCCAGGTCAGTGTCTCTTGAAACACAGAGGGCTGTGTAAGTACTGGTGAGAAGGGGAAGGAACTTGTCAGTGTCCCTATTACAATAGGTTGCTGGGTAAACCCTAGTAAAGAGGAATGGCCCACTCAGTAATCCCCGCAAAAAAGGAAACTGGGTAAATCCTAGTCAGGAGGGGTAGGGACTCATGCGTGTCCCAGTAAAATGGGGTGCTGGGGTAAATCCTAATAAGGAGGAAGCGACCAGCCAGTATCTCCCTGGTAAAACAGGACACTGGGTAAATTCTAGAGAGGAGGGAAGGGCCTGACTATGACCAATGCCCCATGAAAAATGGAAAGCTGGTTAAGGCTTAAAGAAGAATGGGAAAACTCCCCTCCCCCTTCCACTTACACCACCTGGCTTAAAACCTTTTCATGCTGAGATGGCAGTGGATGCTGTTTTGAACGAGTAGACATGCTGGCCAATGACTACCAGTGATGACATCAACGGAGCATTACCACTGTGCAAAACATCCTGGGGGGATGTGTGAGCAGCATCCCCATTAGACAAGTAGGGGAGAAATGCCTCCCCCTTTTAAAGGAGAAATTATCTATAAATTGGGCTGGATATCAAGCCACAACTGCATCTTACCTGACATTCTTTTGCCAAATACAGAGCAAGAGAGAGAATGCTTGCCATCATGCTTCCTAGATTCGAAGGGGTTTTGCTGTCCACAACAGAAAAGAAAAAAAAAGAAAAAAAAAGGAAAAATTAGGACAAATATGCATTTCTTGGTGAATCCTAACCTAGGAGAATATTGGGGTGATTCTTTGGAAGAGTACGGGGGTCCCTTTTGTGGTGGATACTTCTTATGCCGGGGAGTTGAAGGGGGTTGGGGACCCACAATCATATCTATCCTGGCAAAAGTAAATAAAAGAGACACCAGCTAAATGCAGAATGAAGCCAAAAATGTAGAACCATGTTGGAAACATTTTTTTCAGAAACAGAGAGAAAAGAAACAAACCTAAACAATACACTAACACATGCAGGGACATCGCCAACCACTGCTCCCCAGAACCACCCAAAAGGCCTTCTATACCACAGCAAAGGATAGCTCAATCAATTTATCAGATGGACTTCAGAATCCTAGCAACCTCATTGGTCTAAGCACAACACCTGGCCATTGATTAATCACTAGTATACACACAGGGTAGGATTCACAAAACCCGTGAATGTCCCGCAGCTGCAGGTAAACCTCGGCGCAAGTGGGTTGCCACTTGTAGATCCGCAGGTTACCCGCAACGGCGAGTATTCACAATGGTGCAGCCGGATTACGACCGACTCCACAAATTATGGCAGCATTCGGGTGTTGTTGCCAGGGATAGCACCGCAGCTGCGAGAAGATGCTACAGCCAGTGGGACTAGCAGTAACACCCTCCACAACTGCTGCAGCTGTGAATCAGACGCTCCGCAGCTGCGGGAATTTCAGACCACCACTGGGGTTGCAGTGTGGGACCAGAATGAGTTGTCAATCCTGCCCACAATTCGTAACCAAACTGCCTTAATCCACCCAGCAACAGCCCAACTGAAAACAAAACTGCTTTCCATTAAAATAAACACCTTTCCACTTTTTAGATGCGAACACATACAACGGCACAGGTTTCTGCAAAATAAATGTGCTTCCAGGGTCAATTCAAAGGCGTTCAGCCTCTGCTACCAAACTCTCATACTCTACCTAGCAACAACCTGACTACAAGAAATTAAAACCTTTTTCCGTTAAAACAAAAAAATGTATTGCAATTGTACAAGTGCAGTAATGCACTCCAAGCATAGATTTCTTGAGAATTTATGCACTTCCTGGGTGCCTTGAAAGTCACTTGGCATTGGCTTCATGCCTTCCAATTCACCCAGAGTATGCATTAATTCTCTAGAAACATATGTCCTGTTTTGTATTATTATGACATGTGTGTCTACAGGAAGTATTTTAAGTTTTTATCCATAGCCCCCTCACACACATGTGGGGAAAAAAAAACAAGTGTTACTTCTTTGATGTAACTGTAATTTAGGGCATTTATGTCAACTGTGCCATCTCCTTAATCTTCCTTGGAAATTGTTTTTTTTTTTTTTGTTAATCTTTTTTCTCTTACCTGTCTGCCTTGTTTGTCTGCGCATCCTAATCCTCCGGCCACCGTCCGGTACATCCTGGCTCCTAGGGACCCTCACTTTCTACCCATGTGGCTTGTGGCTTACCCCCCACGGTGGGGCAGTGGAGATCCTCCTATTCTCCTGCCATGTCCAGATCCAGTGTACAGCAATGCCCCCCAAGCTGGGCACCCCGTAGGATGGCCATCAAGCTGCTGTGACCGACTGCCAGTTTTTCCTTTGTTCTGCGCCCCTGAGTGAGTGGGCCATGCAATGGCACCAAGGAAAGGAGCGCACACATGTCCGCATGTGCTCCTTCCCAGCACCATGCCCCAACTCAGCCCCATTACACATCGACAGTGCACCACCCCCCCAGCCTCCGCTAGGGGCTGAAAGTGCATCGACAACTGGGATCCCCCCAACCTGGAGAGGGAGAGCAATTACTAGGATGCTCAATGCCTCTCCTCCTCTGCCGACCTCTGGCAGCTTGAGTCCATTCCTGAACCTGGGTCGCTGGCTTGGAGCGAGGTGTGGCATCCAGTGCCTCAGCCCTCAGCACCACCAAGCCAGCATGGAAATTGTTTCTTGAGGTAACTGTGAAATAATTTTGTAATTTCTCTTTTTTTAAAGTCTCACTGACATTTTCTTGCCTGATATTCACTGGTAAATCACCAATCAGTTCTGGAACCCAGTAACATTAGTTGAGTGGAATACTGCAGTGAAAGTTCACACTAGGGATGGATTTTCAAAGAAACAAAAAAATGCACATGGGTGGCAGAAACGATGCATTTCTAAGGGGGGGCATCCCTCTTGCATAACTGCAAGTTTTATTGCATGCACACAATTTTTGTACATGGAGGTGTTTTGCAACCAATTCCACAATTTATGGCAGCTTTTAGAGAGCTTCTATGTCCCACTGCACCAAAATGCTATGCCTTGTATTACCTGACATAACATTCCTCCGCAGCTTCGCCTGCTGCCTGTGCACATGAAATGCTGAAAATAGCATGTCCGCTGTGTGTTGATTTGTTCTCCAGACTGGTGAATTGCGTACTGGTATTTAATCTCTGGGCCAATTCAAGTCTTTTGAAAACTGGACCCTAGGTTTCCACTCAACTGATGTCACTTGGTTTCAGACGCGACAGATAACTAACAAATGCATATCACATGATATTGAGGCATCAGCGAGAGACCCAAAATGTGTGGGGGGAGCCACAGGATTACATAGATGTAAAAACAATAAGCACTTCAGTTCAGATATTCCCATTTGTAACTCTAATTTCTTTGCTAGGTCCGAGTCTTTAGCCTAGCTGTAAATGTGTATAATTGTCCACAGCAAATCAGTATGTATGTATTTTAGAGGTCTGTGGAAAAAAACTTCTGCTGGTGGAATTTCCGCAAAAATCGGATTTTCGCTTCCACGAAAGTGCAGAAATCAAATTAGCAACTTTTGTGAAAATTCCAACTTAGAACAGTGGAATAAATGTATAAATTGCAGATTATTCTATTAAACTGTGGAGAAAAAAGTCCGCAAAACTGATTACTGAACTGTGGAGTAATTACATGTTTTGCAGAATAATTCATCAAACTGTGGGAAAAAAAATCATCAGAACTGTTATTTCACAGTTCATGTGTATTTTTTCACAGTTCAGACCAAAAATTCTGCGGAACACTGCAAAAATCCACCAAACACATTTGGAAGATTCCAATCCCGCCAATGGCAGAAACTGGAAAATTTCCACAAAATTTCTGAATTTTCGCAGAAGTTCTATGAAAGCGGAGTTCACAGCTTTCACCCACCTCTATTTCCTCAGCAACTTTAGTTGAGAACGTAGTGAAATTGTATAGCTGCACTATATTATCTCAGTTACTCAGTCAAGAATGGAATGTAAATGTAAACCTGCCCTACATTCCATGCCGCATAAATATGTATGTATCGCCTTTGCAATATATTAATGTACAGCTCCAGTATACTATCTCAGTTACATAACTGAGAGTGTAATGTAAATCTATAGCTGCAGTATGTATGTGTGTAATTCCTCTGCTGTCCTCCTATATATATAACTCCTTTGCTGTCCTCTGCCCCCCACCCCGATCAGAACTGGAAATGACCCCCAGCTCTGTTTGCTCATCTAGTAAACTGTGTTTTAAATAAAGAAATATCCAATTATAATAGAAGAGTTTTATCTTCCCTTTAAAGGTGATACAGCAAATGATTTTGATACTGATAAATGCCTGCCTATTCTCCTGTCCGTGACAGTCATGTATTCAGACATATAATGCCCCACGTTCTGACCAATTAATAATTTACCTGTGTGGTCCCCTCAGATCTGCGTTTTGCTCCATCACCTCAACAGCTGTTAGTCTTTCTTTCCACACCGTATTTCCAAGACATTCCATGACATCTGTTGAACTATCCCATGCTAGTCATCTCAATTAGGGCTGCTCGATATCCGACTAACGGAATCAGATTTGTTGAATTTCAACCATTTTTAAGATTTAGGATTTTGAATTGAAGACTGAAGGAAAATTGTTGTGTGGGGGGCTCTCAGATATTTGAAAGAAGTCCCAAACACATGCTTCTTGGCAAACTAGTTTTTTTATTTAGTACTTTTCCCAATGTTTCACCACTTAACTCTTTGCCTTTTTCAGTACAGTTCTCAGTGTTTGGGAGAAGTAAAAACAGGCCTCCTGCTGATTTGCCTGATTTTTTTTGATGTCAGAAAGGCATCAGCAGAAGTCTGCTACTCACAATTCCCCCAAATTTCCAATTTCAGGACCTTCTATTACTGAAACCAGTTTCAGTACAACAGGATCTTTTACCACTGGACTTCATCTGTGAGCGTTGCTTATTCTGCTATGAAGTCAAGATCCAATGCTTGTGACATCACAACTGTTTGTCCCGTAAATTAGTCTAGTGTCACAAACAGAGGATTATGATTTCAGGGCAAGAAAAGCCGCAGGGAGTGATGAAGCCTTAAAGATAAAGAACCTGTTTGCCATGGAAAAGTAATCAAGTCCAGAAAGTCCAGAAAGGGAAATTCAGACTTTCAAAATGTTAGAAGACTTGAGTCATTCCGATGTCAGCAGTAATTTGTTTGCTGGAACTGGCAAATTGCTTTAACAAAACTGTTGTAATAGGAGCAGATGGGCTGACACTGTGGTCACATAGCATCTCCTGCATGTCATGGCAGAGCCATAAAATTGAACCCTGGAGACACACACATACACATACACACACACACACACACACACGAACCCACGCACTAATCATGTAGTCTTCATCCCTAGTCTTGAAATCAGCACTTCTGTAGATACTGCAAAGTGTGTTTTACATGTTCCACCATGTGGCTATTTTGGGAGTTGGAAAAATGCTGACACTGCTGCAACATTGGCCTTATAAACCTGGAGTGAGAAATCAAGCTTTCAGGTTGGCTTGGATCCATGCAAATACCACAGGCATTCACATGGGTTGAGTGTGTGCTCTACCATTGTGCAAAGCAAGGTGCACACTGGAATCTACATTTGAATTTAGGAAAAATATATTTTTAACTTCAAAACAAATGTTAATGCCTTACTATGTTTTATGATAGTGGGACAGTTACCAGATACTAATCCCACCACCATGGGGAAACACACTCATCTCTGACTCATGTGGTTATTGCATTACCTCACAGTACCCCCACCATCTTGCCTTACCACTTAAAGGGGAATACAGGTGTGCAGGTTCGTGTTTTATTTGAAAATACATGAAAAAGCTCTTTGAAACAAGGTATTGGGCTTATCTATAGATGTAAGCTGTCCAGAGATATCAATGTCCATGCCAGCCCTAAATGAAATCAAAGCAGCCACCATTTCATGGATCCTTGAGACACACACAGTGATGCTACTATTGGGCAAGTTGTATGTTGTTAAGCACTGACAGCCCATCCATACCATCACTTCCCGTTTCCAGGTTCCATAAAATGGCTACCTCGTTGAATTAAGATAGAACAGATTTAGACAGGATTATCTCTGGACTGTTGAGCCCTACAGGTAAGTGTGACACTTGCTGGTAAGCTTAGTATCTCACTTGAAAATGCTTTTCATGGTCTTTCTGACTTTGACAGGCCCGTGCCCACCAACATTCCTCTGTGGTCCCTTCACTACCAAGGAAATGTTGCGAGAAATATAGGTGAATAACATTTCAACAGTTCTCAATTTCTTCTTATACATTGTATAGGAGGCCTGTTTCATTCCTTATCCTGCACTGCCATCTTGTGGCCATTATTTCTCTTTCCTTTGAAAGAACTGCTCATTGATAATACAATTATACATGTTTTTTATTTAGTTTGTTTCTGCTCTATAGAATTTATGATTTATATTTATTTTATATAATATATCATGGTTGTATAGCATCTACTTTTGCATTAAACATATTCAAAATGAGTCCGTGATGTAGACTAATGTCCTGGATGTACAGAGTACATCCATTGGCACTTGATGGGTTAAGTGTGGTAGCCTGGTGAGCAAAATTGTTTTGTACAAGCAGAGCTGCTAGCGCAATGGTAGGGAACTAATATTCTGCAAGTGTATCAAAGGCTTATTGTAGGTGCCCTCATAAGGAAAAGAAATAACCAGGTAGACCAAATGATCCTGGAAAGATCCAGAGGGAAAAAGACAAAGGGGAGGTGCCTGTATCAGGGATAAGACAAGGCCTCTTACTGGCCAGAGTATAGAGCATACTGCATAAGAAATGAAGTCAGAGAGTGGTTTCCCCACAAGATAGACAGAAAGCAGAGGGTTCTCAGCTCATAATGGCAAAGTAAAATTTTAAATATGAAGCTTTTTTCTGACTGATGAGTAAGTCACCTTGTTGTTGGTAGTCAGGCCGATCATAATTCAGTCGAATGATGAGACCAAGAACCCCTCTAACATGTTAAAGTGATAAAAAAAACAAGAAAGAAAACTGAATTGATTTGCATTGATTGCAGACTTTAAAGAAGCTTTTGTGAGGGTGGCAGGAACACTGGTATTATAACACAGAAACATACATAGAAACATAGACTTTGACGGCAGATAAGGACCGCTTGGCCCACCTAGTCTGCGCATTTCCCTACCTACAGGATAAGCTGCAGATCTTATTTAACCAACTGCCTGTTTCTTCCTGCCCCCCACAAAAATTGCCTTATGTCTGTCCCATGCATTCTTGAATTCTCCCACAGTTTTAGACCCCACAACCTCCTCAGGAAGGCTGTTCCATGCATTCACCACCCTCTCTGTGAAAAAATACTTCCTCACATTGCCCCTGAGCCGTCCCCCCTCTATCTTCAAATTGTGTCCCCTTATTCTTGCACAACTCTTTTTCTGAAAGATGCTACCCTCTTGGACTTTGTTGATTCCACTGAGGTACTTAAAAGATTCTATCATGTCCCCCCTCTCCCTCCTTTCCTCACGGGTATACATATTAAGCTCCTTTAGTCTCTCCTCATATGGCTTCTCTTGCAGACCCTGCACCATTTTAGTTGCCCTCCTCTGGACTGCCTCCATCCTGTCTATGTCCTTGCAGAGATGGGGTCTCCAGAACTGGACGCAGTACTTCAGATGGGGTCTCACCAACTGTCTGTACAGAAGGATGACAACTTCCTGTTTTCTACTGGTGATGCCTCTCTGTATACATTCCAGTATCTCCCCAGCCCTCCCTACTGCCTTCTCACATTGCTTGCTTACCTAAGGTCATCTGATATGGTTACCCTAGGTCCCTTTCCATTTTCGTTGTTGTTACTACCCCCCCATTGTGTAATCTTCCCCTGGGTCTTGTTTCCCAGGTGCATTATTTTGCACTTCTTTGTATTGAATCCAAGCTGCCATACTTCTGACCATTCCTCCGACCTTGCCAAATCCCTTCTCATTCTTTCCATGCCTCCTTGTGTATTAACCCTATTGCAGATCTTTGTGTCATCTGCAAAGAGGCATACGTTTCCTTCCAGTTCCTCTGCAATGTCACTTATACCTATACTATATAACTGCTTGCAAAATATAATAGCCCCTTTGTGCTCCACCATCTCAGTCTAGGTCAAGTCTTGCTGGGTGAAATTCAGGGCAAGTTACATAGAAAAACATAAAAACATAGAATTTAATGGCAGATAAGGACCACTTAGCCCACCCAGTCTGCCCATTTCCCTACCTAATGGATAAGCTGCAGATTCTAGTTAACCAACAGCCTACTTCCTCCTACCCCCAACCCCTAGAACTGCCTTATGTCTGTCCCATGCATTCATTAATTCCCCCACTGTTTTTGACTCCACAACCTCCACAGGAAGGCCATTCCATGCATCCACAACCCTCTCCGTGAAAAAATATTTCCTCACATTACCTCTGGGCTGTCCCCCTTCTATCTTCAAATTGTGCCCCCTTGTTCTGGCACATCTCTTTTTCTGAAAGATGCTACCCTCTTGGACTTTGTTGATTCCCTTAAGGTACTTGAAAATTTCTATCATGTCCCCTCATCCCTCCTTTCCTCAAGGGTATACATATGAAGCTCCTTAAGTCTCTCTTCATGTGTCTTCTGACACAGACCCTGCACCATTTTAGTTGCCCTCCTCTGTGTCACAGATTCACTCAGCAGGTCAGGCCCTCTACTCCCAAAGTGCCAACCTCTGAGCGCAGTCTTGTGAACAGTGTAACAGACAAGGTAACCCTCTTGTCTGTTTTTGTGAGTTCGGATCAACCTTTGGTCTCAAGTTCTGGAGAGATTCAAACTGTTAACCTCTTGCTAGCATACCCAATGCACAGGCACAGATATATCTGTCTTCGGGGGTCAGATATCTTTGCCTACGGGCACCTAACCAAGCGTTCAGAAATGAACCCTTTAAAACTTTAATAAGACCTCAGATTTAAAACGCTTCTCTTTCCAGTTTGGTACCACCATACAAGCTTATGTCTGCTGTCTGCTATAACCATAAATATTAATAGCAAAAGAAAGCAATTCAAAGACAGACCAGCTATGCTCTAAAATTAGAGTTTTTACTAAATTATATAATAATATGTCAAACATACAATACAGAACTCCTATATCACAAGACATACATATCTTTAAACAAAACAAGGTTTAAAACAGTGCAATTCCTACAACGTTTTGATTTGTCTAGCTTTCTAAATACCTGTTTTCAGTGCTCAGATGTTTTCTTGGTCAGTGTCAGATAAAAATGTGTCTGTAGTGAAACAGAATAATCTCTAAAAGTTGGTTTTGTCCACCTCGTTTGCATGAGGTCATCTAGCTCCTCCCTGTCAAAATATCTAAAAAATATATATTCCATACAACCACAGGACGTAATTTCAAAGTATTAATTCTGCAACCTTAGCATAACTCAATTTCAATGACACCTCTTTTGATTCATGCTGCTTCCTCCTCACACAGGCTTCATATGAGCATTTACAACTTCTCACCTCTGTGTAATAACCTGTGTTTTCTCTTCAACGTCATAACCCTTTTTTATGATTTCCCTCTTAACAAAGTTAACTTAAACAACTCTGTAATTAACTCAGAGAAACAGGATCCTTGAATAAAGTCTTCCATGTAACACATTGTCTCTAAAAACTGAGTGTGTGTGATACATGCTGTCAGCATTTTCTTGGCCTGCATCTGTCAACTGAAATCTGGGGGATGAGTGAGGTCATTCCTAGAGCACTAGATTTTTCAGCAGAGATAGTCATTAATACATTTTATATAAAAAAAATATGGTACAGCACTTTAGAACTGACTCTCTATGTCACACTCTGGACTGCCTCCATCCTGTCTATGTCCTTGTGAAGACTGGTGTCTCCAGAACTGCACGCTGTACTCCAGATGGGGTCTCACCAGCTGTCTGTACAGATGGATAACAACTTCTTGTTTTCTACTGGTGATGCCTCTTCCTATACATCCCAGTATCCCCCAACCCTCCTTACTGCCCTCTCACATTGCTTTCCCACCTTTAGATCATCTGATATGACTACCCCCAGGTCCCTTTCCATTTTTATGTTGATTGTGCGCATGCACAAGAAACATATTGCGGCAGCTTTCTCCAGAAGCAGGTTGTGGAGGCACAGCACTGTTGTGGCCAATGCCCCCACAGCCTGTAAAGGCTTGGCCTGCTTCCCCCAGTGCCGTGGCACGCTGCTGCTGACACTAGTTCAGCCAGCATGCCACCAACTTGTAAAAAATTATCTACTACAATCACGGGCCGCCTCGTCATTGCAGTGTCAGCCATTCACTGCAATGAGGAAGTAACCTGTCATTGCAGGGTGGAACCTTGAAACATTGATATTGTTTGTGAACATGGCAGGCAGCTTGCCATCGTGTTCACAAACAATATCCCCGCTGGAGAGTGCCCAATCCTCACGCAGCATGTGCCCTCCATGTTTGTTTGCCAACGGGGACCCCAATCCCTCGCCGGCTTCACTGCTGTAATGTCAGCATTATGTAACTCCCCCTGCTTTTGTTGTCTGTCGACGGGTGCCCAATCCCCGCTCGGCATAAAGTAACACCCCCGCCTTTTCTTGTGTGCCAACGGGGTTGCCCAATCCCCCATCAGCTACAGATGCCCCCCCAAACCGAAGACTCTGTTGGCATGCTGGGAGCCTACTCTAGCAGGCCACATGCCCCTGTAAAAGTAAAAAACGGTCTTGCGATATCATTTTTTTTTTTCACCTGTAAAAATGGAAATGGTCCCTCAGCGGTCTCCCTGCCCCCCTCCCGCAACCCGCACCCACCCACTGCGCACCCTGCCTCCCCACACACCCCCACCCCATACTCACCTCCGGAGTCCGGTGCAACGATCTTCAGTGGACCAGGAACACGTCTGCACTCTTCAAAGCCGACCTCGAACTGAGAAATGCGGTAAGCTGTATAATGGAATAAATAGTTTTTCAACTTTGATGCATATCTCAGGAATTTTTGGAATTTTGGCACCAAATTTTCAACATGGAGTTTTGGACCCCTCCTCATGAATTCGGCACCGTCATGGCATTATTCAGCCCGAAGGTGATTTCCACGGTCACTCGCAGAATCCCTTTGGGACCAATTAACAAAATGACAGTGCCAGTGTTCATGAGATGGGCTCTCAAAAGCCTATACTACAAACTTGGGAAAAATAAAAAATAGACTGTTTTATGAGCTGCAGCGTTATGAAGTTGTTACGCACGTCAGAATCTCTTTGTGCAAATGTGCAATATTTTCACACCAGATTTTCCACATTGGCCTTTTTAAAGATCTCCTTGTGAACAGTACAGCTGTCATTTTCTACATCCTGGCCGAAATGTGTTTTCGCACTTCCGGCGCAGGATAGCGCAGTTGCTGTGGGAAATCAGTGTTCAGGACAGATTAAGAAACTGACAGTAGCACTGTTCATGAGCAGAGGTCCTAAACTGCCTGTGGTGAAAATTTGGTGATGATATTCCATAAAATGACTGTGCTATGAGTGTGCATTGCGCAGTTTGCACGCATGCTCATAACTTCATGAATTTATAATATTTTCACTCCAGATTTTCAACATTGCCATTGTTCTGCACCTCCTTATGAACAGTATAGCTGTCATTTTTCACATCCTGGCCAAAATGTGTTTTCGCAGTTCCAGCGCAGAATAGCGTGGTTGCTGTGGGAAATCCATGTTCAGGACATATTATGAAAATGACAGTAACACTGTTCATTAGCAGAGATCCTAAAATGCCTATGTTGAAAATTTGGTGACGAAAGTCCATAAAATGAGTGTGTTACAAATGTGCATTGTGCAGTTTCCACGCACGCTCGTACCTTTGCAACTTTGCAATATTTTCACTCCAGATTTTTAGCATTGCCATTTTGCCACACCTCCTTATGAACAGTGCAGCTGTCATTTTTCACATCCTGGCTGAAATGTGTTTTCGCTCTTCTGGCGCACAATAGCACAGTCGCTGTGGGAAATCAGTGTTTGGGACATATTAAAAAAAATCACACTGACACTGTTCATGAACAGAGGTCCTAAAATGCCTATGTTGAAAATTTTGTGATGAAACTCCATAGGATGACTGTGTTATGAGCGTGTGTTGTGCAGGTTCCACGCAACCTTGTAAGTTTGCAAATTAGTAATATTTTCATGCCAGATTTTCAATACTGGCATTTGTTCACACCTCCTTATGAACAGTACAGCTGTCATTTTTCACATCCTGGCTGAAATGTGTTTCCGCGCTTCTGGCACAGAATACCGCAGTCGCTGTCGGAAATCAGTGTTTGGGACAGATTAGCATCAAGGGACTGGGGCGGTGGGGGGGGTGACTGAGCTCAACTAAGCTCTGTCAGGACTGTTGTGGATTTCTTTGTGGGCAGGAAAAGGTGACAACGCAAGCTGGAGCCCAGTACAAAAAGGCAGCCTGTAGCGCCGGGAGACACAGAACGAACGATTGAGGGAGGGGGAGAGAGTGTGGTCAATGGAGCTCTGTTGGGACTGCTGTGGATTTCTTTGTGGGCAGGAAAAGGCAGCAATGCATGCAGGGGCTGAGTACCAAAGGGCAGCCTGCAGCAGTGGGAGAAACAGAATGAGCGAGTGACAGAGGAGAGTGAGCGAGCTCAACAGAGCTGTATCGTGGCTGCTGCGGATTTCTTTGTGGGCAGAAAAGGGTGGCAACGCAAGTAGGAGCCTAGTACAGAAAGGCTGCCTGCAGCGCCGGCAGAAATGTAATGAGCGAGTGAGACAGAGGGAGGGAGGGAGTGAGGCCAATGGAGCTCTGTCAAGACTGCTGCAGATTTCTTTGTGGGTAGAAAAAGATGCCAACAGAGGCAGGAGCCCAGTACAAAAGGGCAGCCTTTAGCGCCAGGAGAAACAGAATGAGTGAGTGAGACAGGGGGAGTGAGCGACCTCAATGGAGTTCTGTCTAGACAGCTGCGGATTTCTTTGTGGGCAGGAAAAGTTGCCAATGCAGGCAGGAGCCCAGTACAAAAGGCCAGCCTGCAGCCCTTGCAGAAACAGAATGAGCGAGTGAGAGAGGGGGAGTGAGCGAGCTCAACGGAGCTGTGCCAGGACTGCTGCAGATGTCTTTGTGGGCAGAAAAAGCCGCCAACGCAGGCAGAAACCCAGTACAAAAGGGCAGTCTGCAGCAGCGGGAGACACAGAATGAGTGAGTGAGTGAGGGAGAGGGAGTGAGTGAGCTCAACGGAGCTCTGTTGGGACTGCTGCAGATTTCTTTGTGGGCAGAAAAAGGCAGCAATGCATGCAGGGGCCCAGTACAAAAGGGCAGCCTACAGCAGCAGGAGAAACAGAATGAATGAGTGAGAGAGGGAGAGTGAGTGAGCGAACTCAACAGTGCTGTATTGTGACTGCTGCAGATTTCTCTGTGGGCAGAAAAGGGCGGCAACGCAGGCAGGAGCCCAGAACAAAAGGGCAGCCTGCAGTGCCGGCAGAAACGGAACGAGCGAGTGAGACAGGGGGAGTGAGTGAGGCCAACGGAGCTCTGTCAGGACTGCTGCAGATTTCTTTGTGGGCAGAAAAGAATGCCAACAGAGGCAGAAGCCCAGTACAAAAGGGCAGCCTGCAGCGCCAGGAGAAACAGAATGAGCGAGTGAGACAGGGGGAGTGAGCAACCTCAATGGAGCTCTGTCGGGACAGCTGCGGATTTCTTTGTGGGCAGGAAAAGGTGCCAACACAGGCAGGAGCCCAGTACAAAACAGCAGCCTGCAGCGCTGGGAGAAACAGAATGAGCGAGTGAGAGAGGGTGAGTGACTGAGCTCAACAGAGGTCTATCATGACTGCTGCGGATTTCTTAGTGGGCAGGAAAAGGCGGCAATGTAGGCAGGAGCCCAGTACAAAAGGCCAGCCTGGAGCCCCGGCAGAAACGGAATGAGCACGTGAGAGAGGGGGAGTGAGCGACCTCAACAGAGCTGTGTCGGGACTGCTGCACATGTCATTGTGGGCAGACAAAGCCGGCAACGCAGGCAGGAACCCAGTACTAAAGGGCAGCCTGCAGCAGCAGCAGACACAGAACGAGTGAGTGAGGAAGGGGGAGTGAGTGAGCTCTAAATAACTCTGTTGGGACTACTGCGAATTTCTTTGTGGGCAGAAAAAGGCAGCAATGCATGCAGTGGCCCAGTACAAAAGTGCAGCTTGCAGCAGCGGAAGAAACAGAATGAATGAGTGAGAGAGGGGGAGTGAGTGAACGAGCTCAACAGAGCTCTATCATGACTGCTGCAGATTTCTTTGTGGCCAGAAGAAGGCGGCAACACAGGCAGGAGCCCAGTACAAAAGGGCAGCCTGCAGTGCTGAAAGAAATGGAACAAGCGAGTGAGAGAGGGGAAGTGCGCGAGCCCAACATAGCTCTGTCGGGACTGCTGCAGATTTCTTTGTGGGCAGAAAAAGGCACCAACAGAGGCAGGAGACCACTACAAAATGGCAGCCTGCAGCGCCAGGAGAAACGGAATAAGTGAGTGAGACGGGCTGAGTGAGTGACCTCACTAGAGCTCTGCAAGGACAGCTGCGGATTTCTTAGTGGGCAGAAAAAGGTGCCAAGACAGGCAGAAGCCCAGTATAAAAGGGCAGCCTGCAGCGCCGGGAAAAACACAATGAGCGAGTGAGAGAGGGGGAGTGAGCGAGCTCAACATAGCTCTGTCGGGACTGCTGCAGATTTCTTTCTGGGCAGAAAAAGCCACCAACAGAGGCTGGAGACCACTACAAAATGGCAGCCTACAGTGCAAGGAGAAACGGAATGAGTGAGTGAGGTAGGCTGAGTGAGCGACCTTACTAGAGCTCTGTAAGGACAGCTGCGGATTTCTTTGTGGGCAGAAAAAGGTGCCAACACAGGCAGAAGGCCAGTACAAAAGGGCAGCCTGCAGCGCCGGGAGAAACACAATGAGCGAGTGAGAGAGGGGGAGTGAGCAAGCTCAACTGAGCTCTATCATGACTGCTGTTGATTTCTTTCTGGGCAGAAAAAGACGGCAACGCAGTCAGGAGCCCAGTACAAAAGGGCAGCCTGCAGCACCAGCAGAAACAGAATGAAAGACTGAGAGAGGGGGAGTGACCCACCTCAGCTGAGCTCTGTCGGGACAGCTGTGATTTCTTTGTGGGCAGCAAAATGTGCCAATGCAGGTAGAAGCCCAGTACAAAAGAGCAGCCTGCAGCACCAGGAGAAACAGAATGAGCGAGTGAGACAGGCGGAGACAACGACCTCAACGGAGCTCTGTCGGGACAGCTGCAGATTTGTTTGTGGGCAGAAAAAGGTGCCAACACAGGCAGAAGCCCAGTACAAAAGGGCAGCCAGCAGCACTGGGAGAAACACAATGAGCGAGTGAGAGAGGGGGAGTAGGCGAGCTCAACAGACCTCTATCGTGACTGCTGCGCATTGCTTTGTGGGCAGAAAAAGGTGGCAACACAAGCAGGAGCCCAGTACAAAAGGCCAGCCTGCAGTGCCAGCAGAAACAGAACGAGCGAGAGAGGGGGAGTGAGCTAGCTCAACGGACCTGTGTCAGGACTGCTGCAGATTTCTTTGTGGGCAGAAGAAGCCACCAACAGAGGAGGGAGCTCCATACAAAAGGGCAGCCTGCAGTGCCAGCAGAAACAGAATGAGCGAGTGAGAGAGGGGGAGTGACCCACCTCAACAGAGCTCTGTCGGGACAGCTGCAGATTTCTTTGTGGGCAGAAAAACATACCAATGCAGGCAGGAGCTCAGTACAAAAGAGCAGCCTGCAGCACTGGGAGAAACAGAATGAGCGAGTGAGGCAGGGGCAGTGAGTGAGCTCAACGGACCAACGCAATCAACATTCGGCATTGACAAATGCTTGTTGTTGTTGTTAGTATCTCACCCCCCATAGTGTACTCTTCCCCTTGGTTTTTGTTTCCCAGGTGCATTACTTTGCACTTCTTAGCATTGAATCTAGGCTGCCATACATTTGACCATTCCTCCAACCTTGCCAAGTCTCTTCTCATCCTTTCCACACAACCTTGTGTATCAACCCTGTTGCAGATCTTTGTGTCATCTGCAGAGACATACTTTTCCTTCCAGTCCCTCTACAATGTCACTTATAAAGACATTGAAGAGGACCGGTCCTAGAACTGAACCCTGCGGTACCCCACTAGTAACTCCCCTTTCTTCAAAGTGGACTCCGTTTATTATTACCCTCTGTGTCCTGTTCTCCAGCCAATGTTTTACCCAGGCTACCATCTTGGGATCCACTCCTAGGCTGGCTAACTTGTATATTAATCTTTTGTGTGGGACTGTGTCAAATGCTTTGCTAAAGTCTAGGTAGGCCATGTCCACAGCCCCTCCCTGATCTACTACTTTGGTCACCCAGTCAAAGAAATCTATGAGATTTGTCTGACATGACCTTCCTGCTGTGAATCCATGCTGCCTTGGGTCCTGTGCCCCTCTGGCCTCTAGGTACTCAACAGTTCTTTCCTTCAGAAGTGATTGCATCATTTTCCCTATCACTGAGGCCAAACTAACAGGTCTGTAGTTTCCTGCCTCTGCCCTGCTTCCATTTTTGTGAAGTGTAATCACATCTGTCGTCCTCCAGTCCTCAGGTACCACCCCATCCTCCCATGATTTGTTAAAGAGGGTAGTCAGTGGTGTCACTAGTTCTACCCTTAGTTCTTTTAGAATTCTGGGATGAATCCCATCAGGCCCCATTGCTTTGTACACTTTCAGTTTTAAGAGTTCTTTCAGAACTCTTTCTTCTGTGAATGGGCTGGTATCCACCCCCCTATCCAGAGTGTTTCTGTTGTTTTGTTTAGGTACCTCCCCTTCTTCACTTGTGAATACTGAGCAAAAATATTTTTTAGTATCTCTGCCTTTTCACAGTCACCCTCTGCCCACCCCCTCCCCTTTATTAAGCCTCATTATCCCTCCCTTGGTCTTCCTTTGCTCCCTGATGTACCTATAAAAGGTTTTATCCCCCTTCTTAACTGAGTTGGCTATCTTTTCCTCGGTTTGGGCCTTTGCTGTTCTGACTGCCCTCCCTGCTTCCTTCTGCTTTAACTAATACAGTTCTCTGTCCTGCTCCTTCTGTGATTCCTTGTACTTCCTGAATGCTATCTTTTTCTCCCTAACCTTCCCTGCCACCTCCTTTGAGAACCATAGTGCTTTTTACATCATTTTGTTTTGTCTATTTGCTTCACATAAAGGCTTGTTGCCTTACTGATGGCAGTTTTGATTATTCCCCATTGTTCTTCCACCCCTCCTTCCTGCCCATTTTCTAGTGCATTCCTAGGCACTCATCCATTTTGGCAAAGTCAGCCCTCCCAAAGACCAGTACCTTTGCCTTTGCATGGCTTGACTCTACTGCTGTGTTTATCGTGAACCATACTGTTCGATGGTCGCTAGTTCCCAAATGGCTACCCACTTCTACATCTGTGATTCTCTCTCCATCTCCATTAGAGAGTACCAGGTTTAAGATTGCTCCCTCCCAAGTGGGTTTCAGTACTAGTTGTCTAAGGCATACCCCCTGCAGGGCATCTAGAATGACCCCACTCTTTGATGTGGCTGCAGCAAATGCACTCCAGTTAACATCTGGCATATTCAGATCCCCCATCGACAATATCTCCCCTTTTTCTGCCATTCTAAGGATACCTTCTATCATTTCCTTGTCCATTTCCTCCCCCTGAGATGGGGGTCTGTATACAACCCCTGTGCAGACTGTGGTGCCATTACCTGTTTCCAAGTTGACCTACAGTGCTTCCTCTCCTCCCTGTTTACCCTTTTGTTCTGTTGCTTTGATTCCTTCCCTTATGTAGACAGCTACTCCACCTCCTCTTTTACCCTCCCTGTCCCTCCTGTAGTTAGTACAGTTAGAGATGTTGCAAAGTTTAAATTTGCTGGCAAAGTTAAGGCAAATTAGCCCAAGTCGCCTTTATGAATAAATTTGTACATTTTTTTTTTTTTTTTGTAGGAAACTTGACTTTGACACCTTCGCCTGTAATTTCACCATTGGGGTGCTCCAAGGTGAAGTTGAGTCAAAATGAGGCTATAGATAAGCAAATGTTTCAAGGCCAGCAGCCCCTGCCCCCCCATTCTGCAGCAACCTGAACCCCCTGTTCCACAGCCCCCATGATATCACCACCACATGCTAAATTTATTTATTTATTATTTATTAAGAAATTGGAATTACAACCTTTGAGCTTTAAGCTAATTTACAAAGGGTCTTCATTGAGCAAAGGTGAACAGGTAGTTAAGGTGCAAAAAGAGCAACAATACAAGGTATACGAGTTACAGTTGCTGCTATAGAGCATTGTCAGTTTCCAACAAGGTACAGTATAAATTTAAAGTGCAAAAAGAGCAGCAATAAACATGGTAGCCACCATGTAGTGGCTACAGTATGTGAATAAGTAGCATTGTCAGTTTTCTTAAGGGTACAATATAACTACATTCTATTAAGCCAATGCATTCATCAGATGTAGTGGGCTACCATCAAGAGGGTGCAGAGGAATGATGAGCAACAGATAGCTAAAGGAGGAAGAAGAAGAGGAAGAAGAAGGAGAAGAAGCAGATGAAAGAGAAGAGCAGGATGAAGCAGAAGATGAGGATGAAGAAGAAGGGTCATGAGCAGAGACAAATTGAGGGGGAGGTGGGGAGGTAGGGGGTTGAGGGGAAGGGGTCAGGGTGGGGGAGGGGAGAGAGGGTGTAAGAGAGCATTAGGAGGACCATGTGGTAGGAGCCAGGCGAAACAGTGGTTCAGGACATGGCAAGCTAGCTTCTGCTGGGATTAAGTGTAACTGAAGCAGCTTTCAGGAGGGGGGAAGGAATTCTGAAGTACGGATTTGAAGTGGCCAAGGCGTGTGAGGCTAATGGTCCACTCATCAATCTCAGTCAGTAACAGCTCTAACATTTTCAGACCCATGTGTGATCCAGTTACACTGTTCATTGTCAGCATACAGTAGCATGCTGGCAAATACCTGGAGTGTTGCTACCACTGCAGTTGGGCGTAGTATAATTTTTCCGCTGGCCAGAGTCAAATACTACTCCAGGTACCTGTGCCCAGTATGCTGTAATCCACAGACAGAAACTACAAGCTGTTTGGCCATTGGTCCACATATCCATACTGAGATATACTGCATGTATGGGGATGCTGAATGCAACAAGGCATGGTTTATTGTGCATGACACAGTCCCATAAAGTTCAGGAATGGCACAGGTGGAGGAGTATTTTTGTGGATCTGCTATTTGGGACAGGAACGCACCATCAACTTTCTAAATCCCATGTTGTCCACAAAAACAAGTGGCAATAGATCAGTTGTCAGCACCTGAGCAGTTGCTGCTTTCAGTTTCTGTGCAATAGCATGATTGGGTGGGTACTTGGCATGGTGCTCAAACATGCTGTGTAGTGTAGGCTGGACCTTTGTGGCTGTTGGGCTACCAAACAGCTAGACTTTGCATGGCAGCATTGCTGGTGGGGTAGTATTTAACACAGGGGGATTCACAGATGCAGCCTGAAAGAAAGCAGTGATTTGGGGTATTTTATTTTTTTCTTATCTTTTAAAGTGTATTAATTTTTGTGCAAAACATGAAGACATAATTGCATTCCATAAATTAGACCAAAACAGTCATCTGTTAACTTTACAGCCCCCTCAGCAGACAAAAAGTCATTCCATTGGTACAAGAGACCTAATATATCTTTCCCTCCATTTATATATTTTGCTTGGATTTGGTAACTATCTAAAGGGGAGCAAGTAGCTATATACCCCACAGCTATGGGCATAGACATGTGTTGTGTTGGGGCCTAACTAGTCAGCTGGGCATCATGATGTAATACCTGCTTGGATGGGTTAGCATAAAACCCTATGCAGGGGTCCGGAGAAGGAGGAATACACAAGATACATCAACATAACAAATATTAATCTGGCTACAATTTTAATACTTAACTGCACACCCGAGTTGGCCAACAGGGCCCGAGTTTGGGTATTAAAATGATAAAAGTCTTCCTGTAGCATTTTGCACTATGAATGCCCGGTCTTCTGGGAGTAGAGATTGGTTCTAAGCTGCACTCTGGTATATGAGTGATGAGATAGAATGCACCACGTTGATGGGGACTATTTAATCGATACACAAGGTGGGGAAAAAAATTCTCGGACAAGTTACCCTTCTGGGATAGAAATTATTTATTTATTTATATATTTATTTATTCAGTATCGGATTACAATACCTTTGAGTGCAAGGCGCTCATTTACAAAGGTTCCACGTCAGTGGGGAGAGGTGAACAAACATACAGAGGCGGTAATACAAAGACCAGGTTTAAAAAACAGTAAAGTACATACTTTAATTATCTAGAATTAATAACTTTACTAGTAGAGAATGAAGGAGCGGGGGGAAGGGGTAAGAGGAGAGAAGAAGAGGGGTTAAACAGCCAGAAGGCCTTGTTAGTAGAAGTAGAAAGAGTGACAAATGCAGGTAGTAGGTAAGAGGGGAGGTGGTGGAGGTGGGAGAGTCGGGGGAGAGTAGGAGGATATAGCAAGGGTTGGAAAGGTAAAGCTTTGAGGTGGAGAAGAGGGAACTGGAGTGCGCACAGGTGGTAGTATCATTAGGTGAAGCAGTCGCAGGAACTATTTGTTGTAAGATGCTGATGGAGCCTGCGTTCGAAAGGACATAATCTTGGTATGGATGGGATTTCATTGGGAAGTGCATTGAACATGAGTGTGGCTCTGTAAGTGAATGACCGCTGCCCTTAAGATGTCTTGCACCTAGGAATCTTCAGAGATTGATGGGCTGAGCTTTGAGTGTGCTGGGAGCTGGAGTGAGGGCTAAGGAGGTTTGCAGTTCCGGGGAGCAAAAGGCTGAGAAGTGCTTTTTTAGCTAACAGGTATGTTTGGTACTGTGCCCTTCCGCTTAACTGAAGCCACCCAGATAGGGCGCATAAGTCGCATGTGTGGGTGAGGCGTGCAGCAGTGGTGAGGAGTCTGCACACCTTATTTAGTGCAATGGGAATTCTACAGAGTGAAGAAGTAGTAGTGGCACCATAGATAACCAAGCCATAGTCAACAATAGGTAAGACAGAGCTGATAATTGCAGTTTTGAGGGCTTCGGGTGTCAAGCACTGTTTATGTCTGTAGAGCAGACCAATCTTGATGTTGACAGCCCAGGCAACGTTGTCGATGTACTGTGCATAAGAAAGTGAGCTGTCCAGGGTTACTCCCAGATACTTAACTGTAGGATTTGTTCCCAAGGTACTCCCATGCAATTTCGGATTGTAAGTGGTTGAGATTTGTGCTTGCTATTGGTGCCACTGAACAGCATAACTTTAGTTTTTTGTAGTTCAGGATCAATTTGTGAGCGTTGAACCAGTCCTCAGCTTCTACAAAACTATGCTGTAGTTGACATTCCAGTTGCTGTGCGTCAGGATTACTAGTAAACATGACAGCATCATCTGCATACAGTAGCATCTGTTGGTGGCAGTCCTGCGGTAGGTTGTTCAGGACGATGCTGAAAAGTGAAGGCCCTAAAATAGGGCCCTGTGGTACACCTGAGTGGACAGGCAGGTTGACTGAGGTAACATTTGCAATTTTCACCTGTTGGGATCGACCATCCGGGTAATTCTTAATCCAATCTAAAATGTCAGAGGTGAGACCTATGGAGGCTAGTTGCTGAAAAAGAAGAGTGTGGTGAACAGTGTCAAAGGCCTTTGTAAGGTCTATGAAGGCTGCTCCCACTAAATTGCCTTTCTCAAAAGATTGATGGATGTAGCCAGTAAATTCCAATAGTGCCGTTGTGGTGCTATGACCTTTTCAGAACCCACGTTGCTGCGGGCATTGGATTGAGTATTTTTCAAGGTAATCCATTAATTGGTCTGCAACTTTATGCTCGAGCACCTTAGATAATAGCGGGAGCTTAGATATGAGCCTATAACTCGTATGTAGGGCCCAGTCTCCACTCTTGTGCATGGGTGTCACTAGGGCAGACTTCCATATTTTTGGGAATTGGGCCAGCTTCAGTGAGAGGTTAAGAATCTTAGTTAAGGGATTCAGTAGCTCATCTAGTGTGAGGGCAATGATTTTAAGATCCAGCAAGTCTCCACTGAATCTATACTTCCCAAGCACTTTGCACAGGTGTTTCTTGGCTGTTAACAAAGAGACCTTCCTAAAGTAAAAGGGGGGGGGAGAAATTATTGTCCTCTCCTTAGTACTGTGTGTAGGGGAAGGGGTGGAGTCTTCAAAAAAATCTGGGGGAGGACACTGCTCAAGTCTGTGAAAGCATTGTTAAAGGTATTTGGTATGGTAGAAGGGTCCAAAGTAGGGGTACCATCAATGTTTAGCATTGAGGGTGAGATTTTTGATACTTTGCCGGTGACATCTTTAATGTTGTTCCAGAAATTCTTACTGTCCCCCCATGAATTTGTAAGTGCTTCCTGGTGGAATTCGACTTTCACGTGGCGGATTGCCCTTGTGCATTCATTCCTGACTTTTTTATATTCCTGCATGTCTGCCTGTCTGCCTGTCTGCCCAGTTCTCTTGCACAGTGCCAGAGGCGATCCCTGTGTTTCATCCTGGAGATAAGCTCAGGGGTTATCCAGGAGTTTGAGGTGCCACAAACTTTCATCTTTTGGTGGGGAACATATGTGCCACAGGCAGTATTGAATTGCTTAATGAGATGGTCCAAGGTTAAGTTGATATCTTTAGTAGTGTCCAGTAATGAACAGTCTATATTATAGGTGCAGTTTGAGTGGCTCAAGGTGCCCATGTTTCAGTGCCCTGCAATATATTGTCTGAGTGAGTGGCTTGTGGAATTTGTTTGTCCATCTCCAGGTAATGGGAGAGTGATTGCTTAGTGTATCTGAGTGCACTGTCACATCTGAAATATGGTCCAGTCGGTTAGAGATAATCCAGTCAAGGAAGGTACTTGTTCCTATTCTGTAATTTGTCCTGGTGGGTGAGGGAATGAGCTGCAAGAAATGAAGCGCAGAGATAGAGTCCTTGAAAGTGCCGATGTCAGAGGAGAGTCAATTGATGTTGAAATCACTGAAAACTATGATTTCAGAGTGTGGTTTCAGGTTACGGATGTAGTCCATGATGCTGTGAAAGCCAGTCGAGTGGTCTTTGGGAGGGACATAGACAGATAAGATCATGAGGGCCTTATTATGGGCACCAAGGAGAACTTTAATTGAAAGTGCCTGGGTGGAGCATCCAAGGTTGGTCATGGGTAAGGTAAAGCCCTTAAGTGTCTTGTTGAGCTATGTGGCACAGCCACCACCAATCTTAGTTAGCCTGTCCTGTCGGAAAATGGTGTATCCTGGTATGGTGACTACAGTGTCAGGAATCTTTGGGGAGAGCCATGTCTCAGCCACTGATAATATATAAGGGTTGTGCTGGTTGATCCAGACTTTGAGGCTGTCTAGTTTACTTAACAGGCTGCAGATATTGACAGATGTCATCCTGATGGATGCCATCTTTGCTTGGCCCATTGGTGGGGCAACGCTTCCTGGGACAGGATTGGGGTGAACATTGCCAGATATTAGTATGAGGAAATAAGGACTTCTAGAGGGTGGAACTTCTTCAGATAGGCAGGCAGGACATTCTGCAAACTGTGTGACAGTCTTTCTAGACTAAGGCACTCCACAGCATTCAGTACTTCTACTAATTACTCCTTTGCTTCTACTATCCGCCTCAGAGCCCATGGATGCTGCTGCTGCAGGGGTAGTTTTCTTAGGTGCAACAACCTTTTGCCCCACAGAACCTATGCACTCCCTGGCCACACCTCTCCCTTTAATTGAGTATCTCTTTCCAGTCATTTTATACACTTCGATTTTTAATATTGCAAGGGGGGGAATAAAACACTGCAGCAGTAAAACTAAACATCAGCAGCAGACACCTCACTAGAGGGATGAAAAGTGTAATCTGAATCAACAGAGTAGTTTACAGAGCTAACAATAACAAGAATAAAACCACCCATCAAGTTTTCTTTGATATTTTGTTTTTTTTAACACAATGGGGATCAACAAGATGCACATGACAAGGGTAATTCAGAACAAGTTACTGTAAGTAATACTGTCATTTCAAGAACTACACAACATTAACTATAATAAATATAGAAACAGACTGACAATTCACTTCACTACACAACACTGTACTACAGAAATAAAATGAAGCTCACAGACCATAGACAAAAACAATTAAGAAGACAGAGGAAAAGAAATCAGACTAGTGCTCACAGGACTGCCTTACTTTCTAGTTGAAATACCTCCGCACCCCCACGCAGCACTGCTTCATTAGACAAAACAAAACCACTACTTTCTTTCAACTAAATAAATCTACAAAACTACAAAAATAAAAACTTGTAATCTGGCTGCACAAGTCACTCTAGTCACTTTTTGTGAGCAATCTGTTTCAAAATACTCCATATTCAGAGTAGTTTTAAAGGTTTTATTGCTCAGACAAGCAGGGACAGGCATCTCTCCAACTCTCTCTTCATAAGACAGCACTGAACTTGTGGCATATTGCTCATTTCAGTACCATGTGACCTCCAATCCCATGATCCCATGATACATTGCAAACTTTGCTTGTAGATCCAACTTCACCGGCAAAGTTGCCAAATTCGCCACTGGCAAAGTTAGCCCTACACTATGAACTGGAACTTCACAGGCCAGATTAACTTCATGAATTGTGGTGATTTTGTGAATTAATCTGCAAACCAAAGTTAGCCAACTTCTCAGACCACTAGTTGCAATCAGTCAAAGTGCTCCACTAGTTTTGGGAAAACCCAGCGTCTTAACAAGATTAATCCAAATACCGTGGTCTTTGTCCTGTGATTTCTACTGGCCCGTAAATTTACCCCAGATAACTAAATGGTTAATAGCGTGCCAAGTCTCATATAAATCAGCGTACTCTCTTCCATTTGTTTCTAACCAATTTCATCCTCTGAGAAGACGTTTCCTTGTGCCGCCATACGGTATTTCCTCAGATCCGGTACTACCATCCTTCTTTTTATGGCTTCTGTCCTCCCAGAGGAATTCAGAAAACATTCTCTTCAGAGTTAACCACGACTTACGTGGGAATTCAGTGGGAGTGTAATGAAAAGAAACAGTTATCTAAGGAATATGTTCATTTTTATTGCTTCTGCCCAGGTAAAAATGGATAACTGTAATGTTTCCAAATGGGCAATATCAGCCCTGACTAGGGAGAGCAGTGTACTTACATTATTCTTATATATGTCCTACACTCAAGGGGAAATAGGTACCCCTAGATATCCAGTTGTTCTACTAGTTAATTTAAATGGATTAAAGAGCACTTTTTCTGCTCTTTGTATTATTGTCACCCCTCCCCCCACAAACTAGGAAGGACCCTTACCTGCCCCAAAGTCTTATCATGACAAAATTAGATTTTTCCACTGTCCCTATTTTGGAAGGGAAGGGATCGTAATTTGGCTCTGTGGAACCAAGCCACCAATCCCTTTTTACTTCCTAGTACTGTGATCCACCCATTTTTCTTATGTCACTATACAGAGAGAACGAGGACGTGCTCCATATACACGAACGGGGCAATTTTTTAAGCTCTGTTTTACATATTTTAAATGGCCACCATGAATGAATCAAGGGCACTGCTCAAGTTAGTTGAGCAGTGCCTTTGAATTGTTTGTGGTGACCATTTAAAATACGTAAAACAGAGTTTTATAAAATTTCTCCGTTCATGTCTATGGAGCGCATCCTCGTGCTCTCCACATAGTGACATAAGAAAAATGGGCAGATCAGAGTACTAGAATGTGGAAAGGGATCGGTGGCTTGGCTCCACTGTGCCAAATTACTAGCCTTCCCTTCCAAAATAGGGGCAGTGAAAAAATCTAATTTTGTCATGCTAAGACTTTGGGGCAGGCAAGGGTTCTTACCAGTTTTTGGTGTGAGCACCAGGAATGGTGCTCTTTAAGGTTTTAAGCTTCCTACCTCTAGGCCTGTTAGACCAGAGCACCTCAGCTAATGTTTTATTCACTTTAAACCCTGCAGTCAGCATATATTTATTCATTAGGAGTTCTGGTGGGGGTACAAATTAGTATTGCTAACATAAATTACCATGTCATCTGCATATTACAGGTGGGTGAGTCAGGAATTTTTTCACATACAGCCAAGTATTTTATTTATTTATTTATTTAAAGTTTCAAGTGTACAAGATAGGTTCTTTGAGAAACAAGTCTTGTTTGTAGAACCCCCAGGTCATAGTTTTTAACACACTACAAACAATATTACATACCATAAAAAACATTGAAACAATAATAGAAAAAGTCAACCTGCAAAACAGTTGCAGGTAGATTGTTCTTGTAACAGCTTTTTCTTTAACTCCATCACTAGAGCAGTTTCTAAGTGGAGGGATTACTCTATTCCAGGAGTAAAGGGGCACCATAAGAAGAACACTGTTTGCCATAATACGTGGTGAATTTAGGGAGAAAAAAGCTCCAGTGAGACACATCCCACATACTATATTTATAAACAGGTACAACTAGCCTCTCAGAATGATAAGATGGAGTTAAATTTGCCATTTTAAAAATAAGAGAATGCCAATTTAAATTATGCCTTGAGCTGAGAGATAGCCAGTTTAGCTTATTTAGTAAACAGCAATGATGCTGTCCCATTTGGCTTTCAGGATAAAGTGCAGCACTTGAAAATAAACTGTGTTTATGGGAGCAAGAAGTGGTTTAAGAGCACGTCAATAAATGGTGCTACCTTAATCAAGAATAGGAAGAATTGCTTGCCCAACAATATGTTTACGGTCTGCGCTGAACAAACAATGTCTGGTACACTTCAAACAGTCCAGACACTGACAAACATGTGAAACAGTTTTGTCGATATGAGGTTTAAAAGTCAAGGAAGGATCAGAAATGAGACCACGATATTTAGATTTATTCACAATTTCAACAGAATGGTTCTTAAAAGTAACAGAGACAGAAGAATACACCAAAGACAAAGAATGTTTGTCTGAGTCTTCTTGCTACTTAAGATTAGAAGATTAGCTGAAAACTAATGAACGACTTTATCAAAATCACCCTGGAGAGTTGTAGAAAGAACAGAGCAAGATTAATGTGTATAAAAGAGCACAGTATCGTCAGCATAAAGTTTTATGGAGCAAGAGTCAACAATAGAGGGTAAAGGATTTACAAACAAGACTAAGAACAGACCACTGCAGAACTCCATTAGAAAAAGTTGAAGATGAAGGACCATTCCAAGAAACAGACTGAAGTCTCCTGTACAAATAAGTCTGAGTCGACTCAAAGTTGTGACTTGACTGTATGAGCCAAAGCATGAGATAAACCAGTGCAGCTACAGGCTGTTCTCTAAATTACTGAGAACTGTATGAGAGGGACTGTTGGTTCCCAATACAGTATTCACATCTCAAACTGATGAAAATTCTGACTTTGATCATAGAACACTCCACTTGGCTCATTGAAGTTGAGCTGAGACAGAGTCAAGCAGTATGCCCGAGGCAGCCTTGGCTTGCTCACCTCTACCGTATATAACAAGATTTTGTACTCCTCTCTCTGTAATTCTCTCTATGATTGTCCAGCTTCTTATCTCCTTTGGCCAAGGATATGTTATTTCCTTTAAACAGGGTTTCACTGCATTAATTGCATTAAAATACTCAACATGATGTGTCATGTGGGATATCACCACTTGGGTTGTTTAATGCACTTGGTCTTGTCTTAAGGCACATTACCCAAGGCATGGCAATAGCCCACCTCAACACCCTCCCCTTGCTATGAACTATTGCGTAAATAATAACAATAATGCTGCCACAGTCACCATTCTGCAAGACAGGGCTTAATAAACAGCAAGTAATCAAACAAGTCACTCAGAATTTAGAAATGAACACCGCCACTGAGAAGGTATAAAAATGTGAATAATTGTTAAGCAAATAATTGCTTTCCAAGTTAGAGAGGGTTTGGCCCGTGTTCCCTTCACCAATTCAATTTTTTGATTAAAACAAAACATTCAGTTACTGTAGTGTCTGGATGATATTTTATACTACTTACTGTCAAGCTGTCAAAGCTGCAACAGAACTCAGACACGATTTCCTCTCCAAATGCTTGGGGCAGACATCCTCACACACATTTGAGACTTTCTTATTGAGTTCAGAAGTAATACAGGTGTGATGGGGTCTATGACTCCAGTTAGACAAAAATTTTGTTGCCCGACATTACAGCGACGGATTTATGTCGACTGCAAATTGTGATTTGCATAAATCCATCAGGTAACCTGTCTGTGTAACACCCCATGTGGGTGGCTCTGCCCCCTGCACCCTCCCCGAACTTAAGGATTATCAACTCCTAGTCAGAGTTGATTCGGGGAGGGGGTGCAGGATTGGGGGAAAGAGTGCTGGGGTCCCAGGCAGACTTTATAGCGATCTGTCGATGTTGTCGGCATCAACGCAATCGCTGTAAAAGTTTCGCTGAGGCATTGGCATATGGGTGTGATGTATGCAATGGGTATACATCTGCAAATATGTGATGGCAATGCAGTACTGCCTGCTATTAAAGAGACACAGTCAACCCCTTTAGGCCCTTAAAGAGTCCCTAGTTTAAAAAACACATTATGATTGTTTGCATTTTGTAGAAACTGCTAATGTAACTGGTAGTTTGATTCTGATTATTTTTTCTTTTAAAAAATGAAAAACAGATGGCCCACCATACTGGTGTTACCACACAATAATGTTTGTTTATATTCCTTCATCAGCTCCCACTGCATCTTTCCTGGACTTGGGAACACCCCCAAAACTGTCTAGTCACTACTTTGGCATTGGGAATAGAAGTGGCTATTGCATCATGAATGGCTGCACTGTTTGGGAGTGTTTCTAATGTTCAGAAAGTATGCAGTAGGAGTAGATCAAGCATTTGAAACAAAACAAGGTTGGTTATAACTATACATTAGCATGCAATTCAGTTCTACTAAGCAAGAAGGCAGGTAAAACAACCAGCAACATCAGTAAATTTTAAAGAAGGTACATAATCATAAAATCTGGTTTTCAGCTAGAAATAATATGATGCAGAAGGATTGACAGTGTCTCTTTATCAGTGGATGTCAAAAAACAACACCCCTTGGTATAATTATGTTTTAATATGGTTTTTGTTTAAGTGCAGAACACTAAGGGGCACCAATGTTTAGCATGGACTCATCAGAGTGGGGAAGAGTACCTCAACAACATGTCAGAACTGTACAGAGACAGGGTGCAAAGGAAGGCTATATGCACATGTACAGGTGTTTACCAACATTTATAACATGGTAATACACTGGACACAGCATGGTGATGGTGGGTGGGGTGGGTGGGATGACAACCTATCCTCCCACATTTTTCATCAACGGCACAGTTTGCTATGAAAACAAGTTGCAGTGCACTGGATGAGCACCAATTTTATGGTCAGATTGGTGCCACTTCTGGTTGTAGTTAAGCCATGACAATCGAGAAGCCTGTCATTTCCAAGGGATTAACAACCAAGGAAATGACTGACTTTGAGGTTGTTATTGTGATTATAGTTCTAATTACAATAACAATTTTCTTTTTTCCCCATTTATTTTTAACTTAAGATTTTAAGTAGACTGGCACGAGCCAAGCGTGCCGTACAGCATCAGTTGGCAGCGAGACTGGTCATTTCTAAGACGTTGATGGCCAATCCAGTAGCCAATCTAGCCAATCAGAAGCCTTGCTATGCTCATGAGTAATTAGTTTGACATATAATGAACAATTGAAGAGGTCTGCAAGTGATTTCGCCAGCTCTTGCTACATTTCGTTTAGCATTCTGGGGTGCAAACTATCAGGGCCCATTGATCTATCAATCCTCGGAGCACTTACACTCCTCAGCACACTCTACTTAATGATCAGCTTCATGTTATTCTGAGCAAAAATGCCCATTTAAGTATTTCAACTGTATCTTCCCCCATCTTCAGTCTATCCCCTCCTTGGATTTGCGCTTCTCCCCAATGTAGTGGAAGAAAGTCTTATCCACCTTCTTGAACCACTCCACTGTCCCCAGCTCTGCTTCTGACTTTGCCCTCCTGTTTCTTGCATTGGCATCTCTCATCTTGGTTTTTCAAACAACAAACTGTTTTCAGGGCATTACCATGTACTAAAAACCTGCAAACAAGAAGCAGCCAATCAGCTGTGATTTCAGGCAGGCATTTCCTCAGTAATTGGTGACTGCATACAGTATTAAACTTTTTGAAATAGAAGGTAGGATGTTGTAAAGTTGTAGTGTAGTGATGGGAGGGACTTAGGGTCAACTCTCTACACCTCTTCTGCTACATGGTAGGTACAATAGCCCATTATAAATACCGACACTTACCAAAGCTGGTCAGCTGGAATGTTAACCCTATTTTTGCTGTGTAATGTCTAATGCCATTCTCCCATAGGAATCTGTCTAGTCCTGCTTTTAAAGCCTGAGCGGTGCTAATTTCCACAGTGTCACTGGGTAAGCTATTCCCCATGTTAACTACCCTCTGTATAAAGTAATGCTTTCTATTGTTCTCCTTTTTTCCTAAGCCCTGACTCCCTCAGTTTGAGTGCCCCTGGGTCTGCCTGCATTCACCAGCTCCAGAAGTTGTGCATACTCCACCCCATCTTATCTCTGTTTCGAATGTAAAATGTTTGCCTGGGATGTCAACTCAGTCACTTAACCTCACAATACTAATGTTGCCTGTTTTTTATCCCTGCCAAAACAACCTAAGCAAAGTATTTTAAATCTCTGTTTTTATAAAATGTTACAAACTGATTTGCTTTCCTTTGAAAATGGAAGACACATACCTCCCCTCCTAAACAAACACACACACACACACACACACACACACACGAATATTGTCTAAGCAATAATGACCAGTCATTTCCTAGGGATTAATGGGATGGCCCTGTTGTTAATCCTAGGAAATGACTGACTTAGAGGTTGTTATTGTGATCATAGCTCTAACGGTAATAGAAACCTTTCTTTTTAATTTTTTAAATAACTTTTTACAGTATTAGTTTTATGCAACACATAGACACAAGATTATGCTGCAAGTACATAACAGGATACAATCAGATAATTGAGCACTTAGTTGAAATATTATAAACAATTACAGTTGATGTTTTAAGTGCTGTGGAGGGAATGGTACAGTGCAAGGATGTCTCATGTAGCATACCTTGCTGGCACGCAACGTGGATTGGCACCAGGATTGGCTATTTCTAAGGGAATAATGACCGACCCAATAGCCAATCAGGAGCCTCACTAGGCTTGTGAATATTTAATTAGACTCATAATTTGCTTAAAGGGGATGGGAAGCACGTCTGCATTCTTCAATCATATTTGCCTACCCCCGGTCTCTTTCTGTATACATTGCTCTTTTCTTTGTTTTCTGGCTCCCTGGCCTATAAAGGTAGCTCTATACATTGCCTCTTCTCCATCGCACCATTAAAGTTGCTCAAACCAGTGATGTTATTGACTACAAACAGTCAGTGGCTCCTGAAAATGGAAACAGCAGCTGCTTCGCAAATGTTCTCTGTTTTCAATGAAGTAGCAGAACATAAAATTGGCAGAATCCACGTCAGGAGTTATTCTCTGATTGCAACTGACATGATAACTTGCTGGAGCACAGCGGTAAGAAGTGGGCATCGTGCTGAGATAAATGCACACCTAGAGGCATGGTGAGGCTCAAGGCATCAGGCTGAATGCCGTTGGTCCCTGGAAGTGCACTGAGACTACATAGGCATTACAGGCTGTCTTAGGGTGCTTGTTACCTTGATTACCAAGGGAAAACTGTGTCTCTTTCAGTTAAAAAATGTTTCAAAGCAAACACAAACTATTTTACTGACATTTTTAATATAATTGTAAATGTATTAATGTGTCAAACATGTGTAAAATATGTCTTCTCACTCCAGTGTACTGTTCTGTGTGCTTGTTTTGAAATAGCCCTATTTTGTCCTTACTTAGGGCTACAGATTAATGCAGCCTTTTTCGCCACCCAATATTTATTTTTGTAATAACTTAGCAATTCCAAAACCAGTGGCATGGGTTAAGCTGATGACTATAATGAAGCAGAAGCCAGTGACTTCTGCTCAGTCGATGTCATTGTGTTCCAGTTCATTGCAGTCTTCAGCTCAGCTGATGTCACTGGGTTCTGGAACTGCTAAGTTATTTCAAAAATGAATATGGAAGAACAGCAATAATATGGGGCTCTAAATAAGGCAAAAATAGGACTATCTCAAAACAAACACACAAAACAATATACTGGGGTGATAAAACAGACTTCACACATACTCACATTTACAAGTATATTAAAAAACGTAAACAACGTTGTGTTCCCTTTAAGAGCTTGGCACAAGGAGTTTAAACAGGTGTGCATCTTGGTTGGCAGGGCTCGTTGTTACACATGTATTAGACTGGTACAATGCATGGGTCTTGGCCAATTACCACACAGAATTTTCCCTACCCATGTTATAAAATTACACAATATGAGGGCTACACAGACAGCGCTGTAGCTGAGATATGTACAGAAAGAAAACAGGGGTTAAGTAAATATCAGTTGGGAAAGGAGCAGTACTTCCCTTCTCTTACAGCGGCAATATTTTTTAGTCGACAAAAAATGTAATCACATCTTTTTTTTTTTTTAGCAATAATATATTTCTAACATAATTTGATTTATCACCAGTATATTTTTTCTTCTCCCAGATATTTTTATAACAGCTTTTGTTAGTAATTTTATAATTAATGACTCAAGTCATTATAGATGGCCACCACATGCAACTAAAATAAAATCCCTACCCTCAAGTTTACTTTTTGATGTTACCTTCTGGATTCATACTGTGGATGGATTAGGAGAGTGCTGTCACACATTTCTGATGGTAAACAGCACACCACCACACCAAACCGTTTAATTTATTTATCCATAGTGAGAATGGCAAGGGAACAGGGGCTTCTGTAACCTTTGAAACCCCATATTTTTGTTCTGGAGGAAAATACAATGACAAGAAAATTTGATATGTTGTTTTTCTTTGTAAGAAATATGTTATTACTAAAAAAATCTATATGATGACATTTGTTTCCGTTATCAAATAATACTGCTTTAAAGAGCATCAATTGTGCTCATTTTCAAATATTTCCTCACACCCCCTAGCAGCAACTTACCTGTTAAGTACTTTAAAAGTCCACTTTTGGAATGTATTACTGCTTCGAGTACTAAGGGAAAGGTATCATAATTCCTATCAGAGGAGCCAGCCACCCAATCGCTTCCCCTTCCTGGTTCCAACTGTAGCAGGTGCTGCTGCCGCACTCTCACGTTTTGTGGTGTATTAGTTTGGAGAGCTTGGGGGCTCACTCTACTGATAGCAATGGGGGCCAGTTTTGAAACTGTATTTTTTTTTTTCGAGTGCTAGAGTCAAATCAAAGCCACCACTCAACTAACAAGGCCCTTTTTGGATTTTAATAAATTCTGATTCCTTAATCCGATTCTGATTCAAATCCTACAAAGACCTCAAAATCAGAATCAAATTCTGATTTAGAGTCCAAAATCCTGAGTTTCTATGTATAAATAGGTTTTAGGATTTAACTCAAGAACTAAGATTTTTGGACTTCAGTTCCAAAAATCCTAATTCCGAAAATCGTATCAGAATCCAACAAATCCGATTCTATCTGGTGGATTCCGAGCAACCTTACTTCATAGTTGTATTAGTAGCCACTCAGGTTGCCACTGGGGTCTGAGGTGATATCTATCATGACACTGAGTGTGACATCAACAGACACGAGCAGGGATTACATAATTCAAGTGTTATCTGTGATCAAAATTAGCAATAGACCAGTACAGTAGATTTCTGGTGAGTATCAGCCAAGCAAGTATCGATTCTAGTAGAGACTGGGTAACCCAAAAAGCTTTCAAAAGGCCTTCTTTTTTTTAACCCTTTTTTTGAGCCTAGTAATGTGCATATATTTACATATTAATTATATATAGAACAATGCATGGGTAGGTGTATATTACGGGAATTTTACAAACGCCCTCGGTTTGGGATGCTACATAAACCACATGAGTGAAGCTGAAGGGGTTCATCTAAGCATCCCAAACTGAGGGTGTGTGTAAAATGCAAGTTTTACACACCAACCCATACCTTGTTTTATATAACTGCTGGGGAGCATTTTTTCACATCAGTACACACCACTACAATAGACAAACAGTATAGAGTGAGCTGCTCAGTGCCTTGCGGCTTTCCTCTTGACAAAGCTGTGCATGTTCACCATTACAACCAGCTGGTTATAACGGTGAATTCTAACTGGCTTTGTCAATGGGGAAAAAATGCTCCCCAGTTATTATAATCCAGTTACATGTTAACGATCCTTATTTGCATTTCAACCCACTAGAACTGTTTTCTATAGGGGAGAATATTTTGTAGTTCTAAATTTAGAACCAGCCAGGTTATAGGCGAGTTTGTTTTTTAAGAAAATAAATTTGGTTTTATATAGCAAATAAACTGTATCCCAAAGAGTTTTACAGTCCGGTGAGGGACAGGAGAGAATACTGCTGCCAGTTTAGGCACTCAGGGAAATTCAACGAGCACATAGAGAGAGAGATGAGAGAGATATTTGGGGACATAATGCAAAGAGAATGAGCTGAACACAGGGAGGTTAAGAGACTTGTTAAGCTGCAGTCAAATTTGGCACTAGTCCACAAACCAAATGCTGGTGGATTTTATATCAAGCTAGTGTAATTTTCCATTAACTAAGGGCTAGTCGGCTGCTACTACAGAAGGTGGCATTTTAATAAGTACATCATTTGGCCAGTGGAAAAGTGTGTGGGGCCTGTGGCTTTTCCTAGTCATTGGCCCTGCTGGCTTGTAGCTACAAATGTTAATTGTAATGAATGCTCAAGGTCACATGATCAGTAAGTGACAGCTGAGATGCCCGATAACAGAACAGGCTTCCAACAGTTGCAAAATGGGCAGGGGATGGGAAATGGTGCAGAGAAGTATACAACAGGAAGGACACAACTGCAACTTCCAAGTCTGGCAGACTTTGAAAGCTTGGTACACAATGTCGTTCATTTCCTTGGTGGTCCAGTGTATGTTCTTGAGATAACATGAGAGTCCTCTAGCCATGTGTTTAACAAAGGAATGCAACATATTTGATGCAAACATGGTGTAAACTCATAATCTAAAAGGGATCTGTTTTAGTTATTCAGGATATGGGGCCTGATTTTCAAATGGCTGCTACATTGGTGCACATTGTGCCAATCCGTGACTGCAGGAAACTCCGGGTGCATCAGGAACCCTGCACCCTATTCCATAAGAAAGGGGGTCTCTGCACCAAAGTCCTGAGAGTTGCTGTAGCTGCAGTATTGTGGCAAACCTTTGGCAAACTGGAGGGGTTTGACGGAGGGTCCCAGCAAGCCCCCACAGCTTGGCGCAACCTTGATGCAGCAGTGAAGGTGGGGGGGGAGAAGAAGCCTACAAGGTCAGGAACTGGGGCAGAGAGACCAGTGGGGGTGGTATAGTGAGCAACAGGGGCACAACAGCAGTGGCAGAGTACAGAGGTAGCACACAGTGGAGGTGCCATGGCCAGTGGGACAGAGACGCTTGGATCGGGTACACCATGGTAGGCACACATGAACCCTGTCCCGGACCCCCAGGTGGCAACAGCCCTGACACCTACCCCATAGCTTACACAGTCCCAGACAGTGTCATCTGGCCTCAGCATGGCTCCATATGGTAGGCTGTTCAGCAGGAGAATGTCATGGTGCCTGGGGGATGTCCCCATCCACCAACTGCACCCCATAGCCTACAGTCAATGTCACTCACCGCATGTCAGGGACTGTGTCAGCTATGGGGCAGGTGCCAGGGCTGTTCTTACTGGGGGGGGGGGTCTGGCACAGGGTCTGTGTTTGCCTACCACAGTGTATCCAGTCCAAGTCACTCTGTCCCACTGGCCATGGCACCTCCATCGTGGGCCACTTCTGTACCCTGCCACAGCCACCATGCCATTGTTGCCCACTATGGCACCCCCACTGATCCCTCTGCCCTGGTTCCCAAACTTGCTGGCCCCTCCCACTCACCTCCCTCCAGTTCACTTGGACAGGGCCCTTAGACCGGCTCATGGCTGGTCTAACCTCAGCCCCATCATGCGACCAAGGCATGGCTTCTAAAGTCCCAAATACGGGGATACTGCAGTTCTGCTGTGGCACAAGCTCCCTTGCGCCCTGGCACACCAGCACTTCTGCCACAGGAAGTAGCACAGGGTGGCTTTGGTGCACGGCACCCAGATTTCGATGCAGCCTGCATTCAAAAATCAGGATTGTTGCAACATTTGGCACATGGTGCCACTGTCATCATATCCTTTTGGCGCAGGCACCTTGAGCCAAATTTGAGCCTTTTAAAATTGGGTCCCATTGTCTTCACCATCTCTACTGCAGATACCTACGGCGCTGTTGCTTGTAGAGTGACTTTTCTGGGGCTGAATCTGGTCTATTGCTAGCCTCACATCTGTGCTGGAGACTTCCCATGCGAAGGCAGTGCAGCAAACTGTCACAGGTGTAAGCTGAAATAGGTGACATGGAGTGTAACAATTATAGGTGAATGTTTAGTATCTTGCCTGGACTGGAGGTTCTTAATCCGGGACAGCATGTCCAGGTGTCCTGCAGAGTACTGCTCAATCACATCCATCACATCATAGGGCCGCAGGCTCTCCTTAAACTTCCGCTTCGACACAAGAAACCTCATAACGCTATGGAAGAGAATTTCCCAAGAGTTAATACTGCACTACAGATCATAAAGGATAGGGAAAAAAATTCTCCTGGAACTCAATACTTCAGACCAAATTCAGCACCAGGTCTGGAAACAGAATATTTATTTTATTTTATTTATGTTTTTTTTTTTAATATTTTTTTGTCATCTTAGTGTCTGCTTTGCTGCCATCCAGCCACCATCCTCCATTCTGTACAGTACTGGGCCCCTCTCTACTCCGAAGCTATCTCCCAGTCCAGCCCATCACTGATTACTGGCATGGGGTCCAAGGGTGCTGGGGGGGTCATCAGGAAAGCATTCATTGAGGGTTTTACCCCCATTAGTCCTTCCCAGCCTTCCTCTCCCCTCCAGCACCACATGGCTGGCGCACCATGGATCGGCTGTCAAGCAGTGACCCTTGTGGATCGAGAGTGACTGTGTAGCCTACCGCCGAAGGGGCTGGTGCTGAAGGCTGGTATACCATTATTTGGGCAACCGCGATTGGGCACTTACTGAAATGGAAACTCAATCATGGCACCTCTCATCATAGCAACCAGGAGGAAGGGCAACCCGGATGGGGGAATGCCTTGAGAATATGGCGACATCATGTAAGCTACATGTATCACGATGCAGGGGAGTGAGCATGCATAGCAAGGGTGGGAGGGAGGAGAGATTGTGAGGGGTGGTGCCACGGTGAGCTGCCGAGTTGCTCCCATGGTGTGGTGGGTGGGTACAGGGCTGAGCTATACAGGGTGCCAGGTTTGGGGTTGGGTGCAGGTACCTTTGGCTGTGCCCGGCCCAAAATGTTTTTTTTCTTTTGTCCCCCCCGACATGCATCCCTGTGGAGTTGAGAATCTTTCAGTAGGGGGGTGCAGGGGCACAGCCCTCCGCATTAACATTTCAATTGTAAGTCCCCGGCATCCTTTTGCTGTGCAAATTTTGCTGTGTGGAAGTACATCAACAGAAAGATTTTTCAGTGATGTGCACCTTGCCATAACGGCAATCACTATTCTGTGATTGCCATTATCACAGAGATCCCTGAAGGCCGTAGCACCAACCCTGCCTGATCGGGGGAAAAACTCAAACTGTGACCACTTGGCCATAGCTTTCTTTGGCTAACACCCGAACTCAAGTCTCCAGCATGGCGGTACCACCCACTGTCACTGAACCAAGGGTGGCCAGAAAGTTCATTTTTTTTAATTTAAGGTTTTTGTTCTTGCTCTGTCTTGCCCCTCCCCATCACTTGTATTGGACCCAGCCCCATCCAGTGCATTTCTGCTGCCTACCTCTCCTCTGATTTCAACCCCATGAGCTCACCCACCACCCCCATGGCAGGGCCCGGCTTAACCAGATGCACTACTCCCATCTCCTTCTGAGTTCAGAAGCAGGAGTCTCCAGTATGTGGAGGAGGAGGAGGAGCGAACAGTTATATTTAGTTAGTTAGTTAGTTATTTTACAATTTGTTGGCCAGGAAAGACACACTAAGCCAATGCTTGTTTCCAGGTGCATCCTGGGAGCACAAAGAAGTTAAGTGACTTGCTTGTCACACAATACACAGGTGGCGGCTGTGGGATTCAAACCCAGGTCTCCAGGTTTGCAGCTGAGTGCTCTTAACCACTACTGCCTCCCCTGACAGTGGCAAGTTTCGAGGAACAAGCCTTCTCAGGATCATCCTGTGCAAGCTTGGGTGTTTTCCTTTTCAGATTTCCCTCCGAAATGTCAGTGTTCTAGGGGCTTCATGCTCATATGTACATGCAGACAGAGCCTGGGTAGCCTTCCCCTCCCTTCTGTACCTCTGCTGCACTGCCATCCGTAGTAACCCAGGTGGCAGCGTTGAAGCAGCCAGCCCCCAGTGCCTGAGACTCTCTAATGAACCATGGTCTCCAGTGTCACCACCATTAGAGCTACTGTTATGCTGACAGGCCAGCAGAAAGCTTATGCTAAATGGCTTTTGGTTCAGTTCCATATTATCCTTTCACTAAGTCTAGTGTGGGTGTACTGCATGTTGTTTTTATTAGGCTTACTTAAGCAATAAGGCATTTCAGGGGGTGTGATGTGGTGGGATAATGGCCCGCCTCATGTGGGTTGAACCAGGAGGCAAAACAGAGTGCTTCCATTACCCGAGCAAGGCCATTAGCCCACCATAGCACACCCCCTGGAGTTGTGTGTATTTTGTTTGTAATATTTTTGTTGAGCTACTTTCAGGTGGGCTGTGGTTCTGGAATAACGGTCTGGCTGAAAGTATCTCTTGTCCAATCCGGAGCCAGCATTCTTTCTACCCATTTCATAATGGTATTTTAAGTCTTACACCCAATATCTCCTGGCCAATCAAGAGTGAGTATTCTTTCTAGCCATTACATAATAGTATTTAAAGCCTTGAACCTAATCAGAACATATACCTACACCGTTGCCAACAGTGGTTCCTGCTGTCAGAACCGGGAATGGGGTGCTGAAGCTGTGAGTTCCCTCACAGCTGGTGCTCTTACACCATTACCTACAGTTACTCTTGCTAAGAAAGGACTAGAGTGGCTGTGACCCTACCACAGCATTGCTCTAACACCACCGACAGCAGTAACCCCTACTGGGAGATTTGGGAATGGAGTAGCTGTGACCTCCCCCATGGCCAGTGCTCCCTACCTACAGCATTGAGTGGAGTGACTCCTGTGGCAAGGGCTGAGAGTGCAGTAGCTGTGATCCCGCATCACCAGTGAGCCTACACCATTCAGTGTAGTGACTCCTGCTGGGGCAAGCTAGAATTGGAGTAGCTGTGAGCTTCTCTAAGGCCAGTACTTACCAAACCACTGAGCACTGTGATTCCAGCTGTGAGAGGCTGGGACTGAAGTAACTGTGAGCTACCCCTTCACCAGTGTTCCTACACCAGTGACTGCAGTAACTCCTTCTGGGATGAGTTACAACTGGAACAGTTGCTTGGTCCTCTACAGTCAATGCTCTTATCCCATTATCTAGAATAACTTCTATTGGAGGAGGCTTGGACCAGACTAGGGAGTCAATGCTTTATTACTTACAGTGACTGCTGCTCGGACAGACTGGAACTGCAGTCAGCTGTCCTCCCCATTTGTCTGTACCCAGCTCTAAAACTGGGTAGAATGAGGACCGCATGGCCGGGCCAGTGGTGTGATGGCTTCACACAGCCATCTGAGAGACTGGGATTGTTTTTGGAGCTCTGGAATCCCACAGTGAAACCAGCCAAAGCTTGGGCATACAGCTGGCATGAGACACTCAACCATTAAAGAGGGAGGGTGCTGAGAGCACTTCCCCAGAGTTGTAAGGACACATGGCCTGTGGCCTCAGGCCTAACTCCTCTGGGTCAAGCATTAAAATACTTTATAAAATTGCAACAAAAAATCTAGAATTTGCACAATAGACATTACCTGACCATGCATTAAATCTCTATACATGCAAAGTCATGGGCTGAATCTCATTTTTCTCCTCAACAAACTTACTTAGAGCCATTTTACAAGTGTAAGAAGCCCCTCCAGGTTGTGCATCATGGGATTTTAATGCACTTTCCGGAGTCATAAGGACACTCGGACTTTGGCCTCGTGCCTTACTATACCCCTATGGTGTGCTTTAAAATCCTATAATGCACACCCTGCCATGACTTATTACTTACTTAATGCACTCCCTTTTGTGCTGTATTGTTTAGTTATATTTACAGATTTGTTCTGAGAATCAGTGACATCAGTTGTTGTTGAAGCTCTGCACAAGTTTCACCAAAGGGCCTTCATTCAACCAATGTCTCCGGTTCTGGAGCAGATCAGTAAATCTAAAAATGTATATCAGGTGTGAAAAAGACAGAATCAATTAATGGATTGTAAGAAAGGAAGAAAACAAGATTATTTCAAATCAAACAAATAAAAAAGTGCAGCAGGGAGATTAAGGTTCTCACACACCTTACCAAATGCATAGTTATATTAGAAAAGGGTAAAGCAAGGTTTCTGTTCCTATAGGAAAATTGAGTGGAAAAGCCGGCCCAGTGGTGCTAAGGGTTGAGGTGCTGGACATCACAGCTCATACAACATTGATGACCCAAGTTCGGAAGCGAGCTCGGGCCACTGGGGATTGGCTGGGCGGAGGGCTCGGGGATGATTGTAGGGCCACTGGGCTTGTCTCATCTCCCAGACTGGGGAGGTACAGTTCTTCCCACTCAGCTAACACCTGGTGGAGGCCAGCTGTCAGAGCAGGGTAGAGGACTGATGTAAGATAGGGGATGGTGGATGGAGCACTCAGTTTCATGGAGCGCACACGCGCCTCCATGCACACGCACTCACTGTGTTCGCCATTGCTCTGGGGGGAAGGGACAGGAGAAAACCAAAACGACCATGTCTCCCCATAATTGTATGTGATAGCCTGCACCATTCTCGGGCTCTGCTCCTTGTGGATCCCCACCGGCAAGACAATGAGGGGAGAGGGTGATGGGGTTGGGGACGGTAGGTGGCCCGATGGCAGGCAAATAGCTATGTATAAAAAAAAAAAGAGATAGTGAGTGGTTTGAAACAAAATGGCCAAGTAGTTTATAATAAATTACTAGATTCAAATGCAAGAACCATTTTGGACCTGTTTGGATTCTAAATATAGCCATTTCAGAGTAGGACTAGAAAAATGTTCCTTTGGCTTTTATACTAATTTCAGGGAACCAGACTGCTTGACTTGCCTTGGTAAGCGCTCTCACTTAGAATTACAGGCTCCTGAGCTAGCCTTCTGTCTGACCAAGGTCTGATGTCCTGAGTTAGACTAACAAATGGCAGGCACAGCTCTCTTACCACACAGCCCGGATGGAGACTTTCAGCCCCGGCGTCAGGTCCTCCGTGATGAACTCACAGTTGTAGCTTTTGTTGTCATCTGCGACGTCTTCACCTGGGAGGCTTGCTTCTAGGAAAAATGCACAGCCCTTAAATGACAGTGCTGGTACAGGGTGCAGGCAACACTCAGCTAGGTATTTCACCAACTCACTGGGAAAATACAAAGAAATCATATTTACCTCCCTGCAGGAGGTGTGTAATTATTTGTATCATATCTCATGTCTGTGTTAGTTTGGTTACATAGAAAAATGGATAACTGTGTGAGAAGAGTTTTTTTTTCCTTTTTTACACACAGGAGGTTTGTTTTGCCGAATAAACCACAAGAGCAAAGCCTGAGTAGTTTTTAAAGGCAAAACACACTAAGGGTGTATAAATAGATGAATAATCACACAGTCACCCACATTCTATTTAGTGAGCACATAGTTTTTCCAACAACGTTAGTCTGGCAAAAATATCAAGATAACCATTTTTCATTTTGTTTTCTTTCATTTCAGAACCAAGATACAGGATTTTGAAGTTTTTAAAAGGTCCCACTCCCATGCCATGCCTGCCATGAAAATATTAACTATGCTGGTACAGTGTTGTGCTGTTTACCATCAGAAACATGTGTTGACACCACTCTAATACATCCACAGTATGATTTAGCATGTACATTCAACAGGTAACCTCAATGGAAGAGATTTTTAGAAATCGTGACTGGCGGCCATCTTTAATGATGCAAGTCATTAATTACAAAAGGAGCTGTAAAAGCTCTTTTAACAACATCTGAGAAAACTAAAAATAAACTGAGCATAAACTTTTTGGCCTAACACTACAGTATATGTTGAAAGTTTTTGCTGCCTAACAAATACTGCTGCATTAATATCGGACTTTGAAACGCAAACAAGCCAACAGACACTGTCACCGCTGTTTTCATTTAGCGTGACAGCTAGAGTTGTGCAACATGCAGAATTCCACAAGCAGAATTCATGCAGAATGATAATTCTATTTCTGAAATGCTTTCTGAAATGTAATTTTTAGTTCTGTTGAATTTCAAAAAGCATTTGACTGTAAACCACAATTCCACAGATTGCGTTATCCACGGAATGTTATTCTGCAGTTTGAGGAAAGTGAATCGGCAGTTTACATGAACTGTGGAATATGACTCCATGGTTAACACTCCGTAATCAAAATGTCAGAATTCTGCTTTCGACAGAACTGTGTGGAATTAGGCAGAATTTCTGAAATTCCACGGAACTCAAATGAAAGCAGAATTGAAAATCTGGTGACAGTGCAACGGCTTTCTGTACATGTTATTGATCAGCTGGGACATTCTCCATATCAACCTGGTATGACGTCATACCAGGTTGATACAGAGACAATAGGATCTGATTTCTCATTGATGTAAGTCCCTATCGATTATTATTATATAATACTGACTTTCCCAGGGCACACTCTTGTAAAATATGCTCTTTTACGTCAATGAGTTTTTTCCTGGTAAAATAAAAATAAAAGACTGCAGTTTCAAAGCAACATAAGTCCTGCTCCAAAAAAACAAGCATGTTTTGATATGAAATTGGCTTCTGAGGAGTCCATTAATCGAGTAAACCTCCTGGGTAGTACAGCAGTAAGGTTCAGGTGATGTAAACTTCAGACAATAATGGCAAGAAAAAAGACTAAAGTTCCATCTAGTCTAGCCAGAGTTTCCTATCTGCCCCACAACCTATTGTCCCTGCAGGGTTTAATCCTTCCCGGTTCACTCCTCTGCCCCTTTCCCTGTTGCAAATCAAAAATCAAAAAAACGCTTGCACTTGCAGGGACACCACAGACAAGGAAACTTTGAGTTAAGTTTTATTCCAGCTCACAAAACAAGATGCCATCCAGCAGCCCTGACGGCGTCTTGTTTTGTGAGCTGAATAAACCGTAAACCAAAGTTTCCTTGTTCAGGTTTCATGAAAAATCCATTTTTGATTTACTTTACTTTACTGTGATTTGCGGCTAGCTGCCTTGTATTACACTGACGGCCCTGTGGCCTTGATTGCACACCTGACTGATTTTTTTCTTTTCCCTTCCCTATTGCTATCGACCTGAGCAACCATACAACCCTTCACTCTCTCTCAGCCATGCCTGAAACCATTTATCATCTTGGCATCTGGCACCTCCACTGACAGACTATTCCACAGCTCCACCACCCTTTCCATAAAGTAGAACTTCCTAACATTCCTCTTATACCTCCCCCCCTCTGCCAATTTCCACTCATGGCCTTGGGTCCTTGACTCTGCATTCCCACTAAACAGCTCCCTGCAGTTCACCTTGTTCATTTCCTTCAGGAACCTGAAGGTTTCTATCATATCCCCCCAACCTCATCAATATCCAGTGATGATAGCTATTTTTAAATAGCTACTGATAACACAGCACGTGCACTATAGCGACAGTCAGAAGGCCGCACTGTAAATGAGAATGAATGCTGCACTACTGCTATTCTGCAATTCGTGGAAACATCAAAATAGCGACTCCACATAACAGTGCATTGCAAAATAGCGACAGGAGACACAATAGTGAGTCCAGCTACAGCGACAGGGGTATCCAGTGATGACAGCTGTTTTTAAATAGCTACTGATAACACAGCACATGCACTATAGTGACAGTCAGAAGGCCGCACTGTAAATGAGAATGAATGCTGCACTACTGCTATTCTGCAATTCATGCAAATGTCAAAATAGCAACTCCACATAACAGCACATTGCAGAATATCAACATGGGACACAATAGCGAGTCCAGCTACAGTGACAGGGGACACAATAGTGACTTCACCACAGCAAATCTGCAAAACAGCGAATACCGGAATAGTGACAGCAGACACCCACAGCCACACAACCACAGCAAAGCACAGCAATCTGAGGAGCCACAATGCCCTGCCTGCGGGCAGCCTGCGAAGCCCCCACCCATGCACACCCATAAGCACCATGGGGGCACAGAAGCACACAGCAGGGGCGAACCACCACCACCAAACCCGAAGGCGGTGGCCGGCCACCAGGAGGCTGCCCAGTGGTGGCAGCAGCACACAGCCCATGCAGGACAGGTAACACCCCCCCACAACAACAGGTGGTGGACAGCCACTCAGAGGCTGCCCAGTGGCAGCAGCAGCACACGGCTCATGCAGGACAGGCCAACCACCCCCTCCACAACAACAGTGGAAGCAGGACCTATTGGCAGCAGTGAACATGGCCAATGGTTCCCCCACTGCCAACCCGCCATCATGGCTCAGGCCGATAGGTACATGCAGCAATGCAGTGCTGGGTCAGGTGTGAACTGGAGTTCGAATTCCTGTCACGGCACACCAACCCAGCTCACACGCCAATACATAATGTAGAGTCAGGAGCACAGTATTTCGAGCTACAGGGTGAGGGGGGGGGACAGCTAAACAGGTGCCAGCTTACTCACTCATGTCCGCCAATGGACCCATGCCCAGCCACACTAGAACACTCCAGTAAACATGCCAACTCTACCAATGGAACAACTCTACCCACATGCAGGTGGGGAGCCGCAGGTGACAGAACGCCTTTCTTTATTCCTGTCTCACATTGCGCATGGGCGTGGCCATGCACAATACTACATTAGGGTTAGCTATATAGGGGACACAATGTGGAAGAACGACCATCTACAAAGATGGCGAAACACTGATCGAGTCAGAATTGCCGACCTTCCTAACGAGTCAGAAGGGGAAACCCTTACTCAGCCTCTCTGGTCACCTGTACCTCACGGACAAAGAGGTGAAGGGCAAGGTATACTGGAGGTGCACCCAGTGCCACAAGTACGACTGTCCTGCCTGCATACACACAGTGGTGGATCATGTGGTACATCAGGGTGACCCCACAATCATGTGCCCAACCCCGGGGAGCTAGGCATCAGGGCTGTGGTGGGCAATGTCAGGGAGCGTGCCTGCTCCAGCATAGAGAGCACCTCCCAGGTGGGGGTGCCAGATGCCATAGCCGGCAGGCTGCCGGCTGTGCCTCTGCTGAAGCGCACTGTGCAGCATGTCCAGTAGGTGGTGAAGGGCAGTCCAGCAACACCAGCAAGTGTGGAAGACCTGACCATCCCACCAGAGTATGCTTCCACAGGACAGAGGGACCCATTCCTCCAGCATGACAGTGGGCCGTCCAGTGACAGGTTGCTGGTGTTCACCACACACCGGTCCCTGCGCTACCTCGGGGACAGCAGGGACTGGTTCCTGGATAGAACATTCCGCACAACACTGCCCCTTTTTGGGCAACTTTACACCATCCATGGCATCTGCTTGGAGGTTGTCATGCCTGCAGTGCACATTCTGATGAGTGGGACCTACATGCATGCATTCACCGAGGTCAGGTGGTTCTTGGAGGATGTGCAACCAAGGACAGCCATCATGGACTTCAAGAGAGCAGTGTAGTGGGCACTCAGCACGGTGTTTGATGGGGTGGTCATACGTGGCTGCTTCTTACGTTTCTGCCAGGCGGTGTGGCAGGAGAATACAGCAGACCCCTGAGGTGCTCACCCACTATACCGCAGAGGAGGAGTTTGCCTTCCAGGTGTAGATGTTGATGTCCTTGGCATTCGTGCCAGTGGTGGACATGGTCTGTGTGTACGGTGAGCTCCGGGACACCGTGTTTTACTGGGACCATGAGGTCATGCTGCAGCCTGTCCTCAATTATGTTGAGAACACCTGCTTTGGCAGGCCCATTGGCCGGTCCGGTAGGTGGTGCCTCACATTCCAGCTCGAGGCCTGGAATATGTACGCGGTCACCCACGCTGGCCTCGCAAAGACCAATAACGTGGTGGAGGGCTGGCACAGGGGCTTCAGCACACAGATGGGTGCCAGCCATGCTTGTCTCTGGGGTGGCCACTGCAGGCAAGCGTAGAGGTATAAGGACCTCACGCGCAGGATTGACACCACCGTTGGGAAGTATGGGGTGCTGAGTACAGCCAACTACCTACAGGGCCTGGCCTACAACTTTCAGCTCCAGGTGTAGTCATCTGCCGCTACCCCCCTGCATCATCCTCCCTGCCCCTGCATGTCACCAGCCCCTGTAGACCATGTCTGCCTGTAATGCCAGCCCTGCCACCTTGTTGCACCCGGCTACTGGGCACTACTCCATCTCCAGGGTTGAGCCTAATGCCTGCTGTACTGTCACATCTCCAGATCACCTTGCCTCTGTGATGCTCCCTGCTGCTGCCTACCACTCCATCTCCAGAGCTCAGCCTAATGCCTGCTGTATTGTCACATCCCCAGACTACCTTGCCTCCTTGCTGCACCATTTGCATGCCCATGCACCCCCCTTTCATGTTTAGCTGTCATAGCCGACAGTGCGGTACCCCCATTTCTGTGTTCCGAGGTGTGCTCCACAGCCTGTGTTGTTTTGGTCCCCTCAGCACCATCCTGCAAGTCCCGACCCTCCTGGCTTTGTCCTCTGCACCCTCCCATGTCATGCACCAGTCCCCGACCTCCCATTTGCATCCATGTTGCATTGGTGTTGGTGTCGCTGCAGTTTTTTTTTAAACCCTATTGGTCACTATTTTGACAGTCGCCTAACATTGCCGTCGACCATCTTTTGTTTCGCCGTCCTGCCTGTGCCCATATACGGATCACTGTTCCCACATCATTGTTATCACATGAAACCTCTCTTATCTGGTTTCCAGTGAGAACATGTTCAGTGCCTTGAGATGACCTTCATAATATCCACCCCGTTAGCCCTGAATCTCGTCTTGAACAACAGCTGTGCAGAATTTTCCAATTCCACATGCACTGGGATTCTGCAGAGGTCTGGAAATTCTGTCTAAGTCTGCAGAATTCCAGAATGTTGAAAGCAGAATGTTAACTGCAGAATCACATTCCACTGATTATGTAAAATGCAGCTTCACTGTCAACGAACTGTGGAATAAAATTCCATGGATTGCATAATCTGCAGAAAATTATTCCGTCGTTTAAACAGAAATGCTTTTCAGACTTTGGTGGAATTATAAAGAAAAACCCCAAAAAACATTTCAGAAGTGAAATTACCATTTCACATGAATTCTGGTAATGGATTTCCATGTTCCACATTGCTCTACCCCGAACCATTAACTAAGCCAATTCAGTGTGAAAGGGCATATCACAGGGGAAAAGCATGCAGAGCAGTTGGTACCTTATTTACTAATTAAAAACACAACTTCACCTATTCCGAGCACTGCTTTCAATTGTTCCCAATCATCCATCTCGGAGATCCTGAAATTCCCTGCTGTCACACACAGACAGGCTGCTGTCCTATGCTGCACAGCAGAAGTCACATACCATGCCTGTCAGCTGTGCCCATTAGGTGTGCCATCCCTCTGCTTGCCAACTAGAGTTCCCTCAGCCCCATAGCGAATGTCCAGTCTCACACTGCTTAGTGGGAGTCACACTGTACCTCTCAGCAGTTCCTCATTACAGTAGGTGGGGCATCCCTTTTTTTATCATTCAAAATCACTGTTCTCCAACACAGAGAGGGTGCTGTACCATGCTGCCAGTTGGGACTCATAAGGGCCATTTACATGGCATTGTCTGCACCGTTCTGAGCGGTGCAAAGCAGTTGCTTCTTTGTTGCTCCTGATGTAAATGCAATGCACATCTCACTAGATGCATTCATTGCAACTTAGAGCTATCCTTCTCTTCTTGAGGCTGCGCAGTGGTGTGGCCATTTTGTCCACCCATGTAAATTGTCAGCACCCCTCACAGCGATAACACACACACATGCTCCTCTATGCCTAGAGGAAGCTCTCTCAAAATGCAGGACATGCATTGAAAACGGTGCATACTACCACCCTGTAAATACCCGGCGGTGGCAGTGCTGACAGAGGTGCAGATGACTGGTGCAGAGTGAAGAGTACCTTTCAGGTTACTCTAAATGTGCCTTTATATCTTAACTGTCCTTTTTTAGGTGGGACAGCTCTCTTTTTGGCATCCAGAGTCTTGTTTGTTCCACACAGAGAGGGTGGTGTCCCATATCCATTGGGATTCCTATATCTCAGCTGTCTCTTTTTAGGTGAAACATCTTTGTATTTATTTCATTTGCTTTTGTTAACCAGGTAAGCACACTAGACAGCCAAGTGCCTATTTTCAGGTGCGACCCGGGAGGGTTACAGTGTAAACTTCGTACATGAACAGTTGAGGAGTCAAGAAAATACACAGAGAATAACAGGCATAACAGGGCTAACACTAAGTAGCTAACAGCGATTTGAGAACAGGTTGGCACATGTGCAATACAATAAATGGTACATACAGGATGTAATTAGGAGGCGAACAGCAGAATACCCAACAGATTCAATCTGAGTAAACAAAACAACGATAAGTGCCTTCGGGGGGAGGATGCCCTAGGCAGGGGGTTGAATACTAGCTACTCGACTGGTTACTGAAGGAGTAAGTGCAAGTAGCGTTGAGGCTCCCACCCTACCGGGCTAGGGGGAGGAGTGGGACCCTGCTAGTGAGCTACAAGGTGCAGGGACAGGTGGTGGAAGATTTCAAAAAGTTCCAGAGGGAGGCTTTAAAGCTTGGATGGGAGGTGGAGGACCGAGTTAGCTCAGGGAGTGAGTTCCACAGTTTAGGGGCGTAGGTGTTGAAGGCCCGATCACCCGCAAGGGTGCGGGTTCTAGGAACCAAGCACTCCAGGTTCGCCCCAGATCTTAGATAGTAGGATGGGGCGCCTAGCTTGAGGGGAAGGGCTAGGGCAGAAGGGGTGGCTGAGTGGATAATGTTGTCAATGAAGTTTCCGAGTACGAAGGAGCGGTGCTTCTCCGGAGGGAGCCACTCCAGGTGGCTGTAGAGATCACAGCGGTGGGTGAGGGGAGGGGCGTTCAGCGCAAAGCGGCAGACATTGTTGTAGGCCGTGTCCCATTTTGAAAGGCTGGTTTTAGGAACTGGGGCAAATGTTACGAGTCTGTAGCAGAGTGTAGGGAGGAGGACCCCCCCTGGCTAGGGCCAAATGAGCAGCCGGGGTGAGGCAGTTTTTAGCTCGATAGGCTAGGCCAAGCTTACCATTTGTAGCCTTACAAATGTTCTGAATGTGTAGGGTAAGGTCCAACTGTGGGTCCAGGGTGATGCCCAGATACTTGGCGGTGGCTACCATCTCCAAGGGAGAGCCATCAGCCCCATAGATTTGCAGGGGAGCGGGGCAGGATTTTACTTTGTTCAAGGAATCAAACAGCATGGCTTGGGTTTTTTTGAGATTGAGGGTGAGCCTATGGTCCCCTAGCCAGGTTTGGATGTGTTCGAAGTTGGTATTCAGTTGGGAGTTTATTGTGGAGATGTCCCGGGAGCTGGCCAGGAGGACGAGATCATCTGCATACAGGGTGGAATGACCATGGGCAGTGACGGACGGTAGTTTGTTAATAAAAAGTGAGAACAGGGTGGGACCAAGGACGGATCCCTGAGGGACCCCGCAATGGACTGATGAGGGGTTAGAGAGGGTTCGATTGAAGTTGGTGTATTGCTGCCTGTTGGAGAGGTAGTTTAGGAACCAAGCATGGGCAGAGGGAGAGAACTCAAGGGATAGGAGCATGGAGCTGAGGAGGGAGTGATCTACCCTATCAAAGGCTTTGGAGAGATCCACAAAGATGGCTCCAGTGAGATTACCTTGGTCAGCAGCAGTCCTGATCAGTGAGGTGACAACAGCAAGGGCAGTGGACATACTGTGCCATTTCCTGAAGCCATGCTGTGCAGGAGAGAGGACGTTGTAGTCATGGAGATATTGGGAGAGCTGGGAGTTGACAGATTTCTTGAGAAGTTTGCTGGTGGCGGACAGAATGGCAATAGGTCGGTAGTTAACGGATCTTTGGGATTCCCCTGTTTTAAGACAGGAACGACCTTGGCCACTTTCCACAGGTCAGGGATGATCCCAGTATTAAGGGAGGTGTTGAATATGTGCGTGACAGGCCTGGCAAGGAGGTGGGCCCCCAGTATGAGCAGTTGCGGCTCGAGGCTATCATGACCTGCGCCACTGTGAGGGGAGAGGCCAGCGAGCAGATTCTGGGTCTCCTTAGCTGAAACTTGTTGCAGGTGGAAGGGGATCGGGGGTGGAGTCCGAATGGAGGGGCGCCGGGGCACTTGGGGGCTGAGGACTAGGGAGGGAGGGGGGCAGTTCAGAAAACATGGAGTTAAAGGCGTTTGCAATGGTGTGGGGGTTATTGCAGCTGCCTCCCCCCATGAGCAGATCAGTGACCTGCGCTTTAGCTGACCCACCAACTGCATTTTTAATATTTTGCCAGAAGCTCCTCCCAGAGTCTCCCCCGCCACACACAGAGAGGGTGCTGCCCCACGCTACACAGTGGGATTCATACACCTCAGCTTCCCCTCATTAGGTGGGGCATTCCTCAGTGTTTGTTTAGATTGAAAGATGTACTTTCATTTATTACTGCAATTCAATACAAACCACAATGCATCAAGAAACACTGAACATTCTGCATACAATACAATATCAATGTACATTACCAGATAAACACAATTTTAAGATCTCTTATCTATCTGTTTAAATAAAGCCAGAATCACAACATGTTCTTTTAGGGTCAATTTTAATATTAATTAACTTGTCACAGACATGGTGAAAATTGCCCTGGGCTAGTGCAGGTTTTTTTAAATCATGTTATTGATTTTTGCAATAAATACATCTAATCATTTTATTATAAAATTAACCTTGTCACTTCTAGGTGTCGGAAGTCACTTCTAGAAAGAATGCTGCCCCACACAAAGAGTGCACTGTTCTACACAGAGAGTTTGTGGCGTCACACAGAGGGGATTCTGCCCCATACACAGAAAGTGCTGTTTCACACAAAGGGTGCTCCTCACACAGAGAGGGTGCCATCCCAAATGCAGAGGGTGCTTTTCAACACAGAGAGGATTCTGCCTCATTCAAAAAAAGGACAGTCCCACATAAATGGTGCTGTACCACACAGAGAGGGTACTATCCACACTGAAAGGGTACTGTACTACACAAAAAGGATTGCGTCCCATACTGAAAGGGTGCTCCTCAAACTGAGAGGGTGCCACCCCACACACACAGAGTGCTGTTCCTTATAGAAAGTTTGCTGCCCCACACAGAGAGGATTCTACCTCATACAAAGAGAGTGCAGCCCCACATAGAGGCTGCTGTACCACACAGACATGGTGCTATCCAATTTACACAGAGGGTGCTGTTCCACATAGAGAGGTTGCTGCCCCACACAGAGAGGATTCTACCTCATACAAAGAGATCACAGTCCCACATAAAGGGTGCTGTACCACATAGGGTGCTATCCAACACACAGAGGGTGCTGTTCCACATAGAGAGGTTGCTGCCCCACACAGAGAGGATTCTACCTCATACAAAGAAAGTGCAGTCCCACATAGAGGGTGTTGTACCACACAGGGTGCTATCCAACACACAGAGGGCACTGTTCCACATAGAGAGGTTGCTGCCCCACACAGAGAGTGGAGGGTTCTACCTCTTGCAAAGAGAGAGAGAGTGCTGTGTCATATAGAGGGTGCTGTACTACACAGAGAGGGTGCTGTCCCACACTTAAAGGGTGCTATTCCACATACAGAGGGTGCTTTCCAATACATAGAGGGTGCTGTCCCACCCACAGAAGGCATCCTCCTCCACAGATAAAATACATTTCCACAAAGAGAAGGAGCTGTGCTACATGGAGAGGATACTGTCCCACGTAAAGAGGGTGCTGTCCCACAGAGACAGGGAACTGCACCACAAAAGGGTGCTGCTGTGACACACAGAAACTGCGATGCCTGTCACCACAGTGGGATGCATCATACTGCTTAATTTACATTGCCTGTCCCTCATTTTGCTTTTACTGATCACCAGTGCTTCACTGAGACTGAATAGTGGAAGTGCTAAAATATTAAATAAGTGATTATTAAGAACAGCTAGGAGGGACTGTCCCCCCATGTACTTCACTCATAAATAGTAAGATACTAAGACTGGAGGAAAAAACCTGAAATTCTCACCTTCCGAGTTCTGCCTTGACCCAGCTCCCTTTATCTTGAAGGCCTGCCGGGACCGGTTCCGGTCACCAAAACTCCAGCTCTTTGGCACCTTACTGGGACTGTCTTCTACACTCTGATCAGCGCTGGGAGATCGTCGGATGCCCTGGCCCTGCGGAGATGCTTTCCCCTTAGCCCCCAGCCCTCGGGGACTGGGGAAGACTCGCTCCTTGAGGCTAACTTTCTGACTAAAAACAAAAAGGAGAGAGACAGTGAGCATGGCGTTGTGCAGTTTGTGCTCCCAGGTCACTGCTGCTTTATTTGCCATGACTGTGCCTGGCTACTGGCTGGGTATTAGTGTCACCCTTTTCATCTGCAGTCATTTTGCCAGTGAGTATCCTGTAGTTTGGTAAAATGTTAGCACAGAAGAATGCAAAAATCTTGACATGCAATTAAACATCATGTGATAAGAGTGGTTTTCAGGAACAGCCTATAGATGCAAGGGCAAATATTTTATTTTGGTGAATTATGTGTACTATCCAAACAACAGCTCTGATTGGTCTAACATGGCTGCAAGTCAACTTGCTTCACATCAACATTATTCATGACTTGCCTTCTACTGTGTGAATTCATAAGGGGATACTCATCCTCAAGGTTGGAATATGATCCACTGGAAGGCAGTCCCTGCAGGAATCCACAGCCTGTCCATCTAAATCTTTTCAAGCACCAAGATAACAGAAGCCTGCTTAATACAAATTCCCCATCATGCAACTCGACCAAGCAGACACCCCTACATGCAGAAATAGTCCCTCAATGCAAGCATCTGGGGCAAACAGTTTCAGCAGAACCCAGCTGGCATCAGCCAATCAAAGATCATGTTTTCATTAGACTTGAAGACCATGCAAGGTGAGATGGCTACAGTTATGGAATAGACCAGACAGCTATCTGCAATTGAGGATTGGATAGGTAATACAAAATGGTGTTTGTAAATACTGTAAAGAGTCCCCACATCTTGGTGAAAACCTTGATATGACGTACAGAATAATACATGAATTGGTCAGGTGTGTGTAACCAGAATATAATAAGTGGTCTCTGTTTTTTCCCATAGAGAAACCTGGTTATAATTTGCTGTTATAATAGTGAACATGTGCTGCGTTTCCCTCGTTTTACGCATGCTCACAATGATCACTTGCCCATAACTCCACAGATGAGAAATGAAATTAAATGTTTCTCACCTCAAGTGTGTATTGATCACACTTGACAGAATGACACTGTCAAAACCAGATGTTTCTTGCAATCCTGGTTTTTCGATTGCAATTAACGAAAAAAAAAGTATAAGTACCTTTGCAGCTCTGTAAAACTGCACCTTAGTCCAGCCGCACATTACAAGTACTCCTGCCGTGCAACTATTCTGGTGAAAAAGCAGATCCTAGCAGTTACATAAATCAAAGCCTGGGGACTGTGTAAAACTTGAATTTTATACACACTTTCAGTATAGGATGCTATTATAAACCTCTCAAGCTTCACTCTCGAGGGTTTTGTAGCATCCTACACCTCGGGTGTGTATAAAAATCAAGTTCACTGAACTTATCGAACATTCCATATTTAATTAATGTTCCTCATTTTTTAAGTCTAGATAACCAGACTTTTAAATTGCATTACAACCTCCCGGTTGATCTTTTTGGTTGCAATCAGTGCCTGCCACTCAAACAAGAACTACACAGCTCATTGCTTAATTCTCTGTCTGAGCTGGCCGATCATCTCTCCCAACATGGTGGCTCCGTTGCTCGCTAATCGAGTTCCCGAACCCAGGTCCTGAACTTATCCTTTGCATCTCACTTTGTCCCAGTTAAATTTTTTTTACATATCTTTTAATATTTATCTGGTTGATTCTGCCTTCGAACTGTAAAAAATGTATCTGGTTGATCTTGCCATGCTCAAGCGGGGCTCCACGCTGTGGCTGCATCCCTAATGAACCGCAAGCGACCGACAAAGTGAGTCAGTGACTGAGAGACAGGGTGTGTGTGATGTGTGTGTGCCTCACAGGCAGAGTATGTGTGTGTGTATGTAACTAAATAAATGAGGACCATTAATTAAATAAAATAATATTCAGGTGGATGTGTGTAAAACCAGAATATTATTCAATATCTTATACACACCTGAGGTGTGTTTGATGCAACATTAACCCTGATAGTGAAGTGTGAGGTGTTTATAAATGCATCATGACTTCCGGTGATGTCATGAGCTTGGAAGCAGTGTGAAGACCAAACTCTGTCTCAGTCGACTAAAAAATAGCAATTAAAACTTATTATTCGGGATCCAAAGTACAATCAATTACTTCTGCAGCAAAGAACAATGACCAGAAGAAGGGGTAGTCACCCCACAACTCTGGAGAAATTGGTGGATGGGGACTGATTCCATTCCAACAATGAGGACTCCCACTCCTCAAGCAGAAGCAGGCCACCCAGGCCGAACAACCGTGGAGGTAGAATGCTAGAGAAACAGATCGTCCTTATCCTGAAGGAGCGCTGCTACTTCAGAAGCGAGATGCAGCTCACAACAATGGCGCTCAGAACCAACATCGATAAGCTGTTCACACACCAGGAGATGATGGAAGATCAACTTACCGGTACAGGCACCCGGCTAGATTCTGCTGAGAGAGTGAGAGAGCCATGGTCCAACTACAACAGGCAGTTGAATCCTTGCAAGAGAGGGCTGAGGATGCTAAGGCCCGTAACCGACTAAACAACATACGGATAACAGGCATTCCAGAGGGCAAGGGGGGATCAGAAATTATCAAATTTCTGCAGTTACTATTGTAAAAAGAGCTGGACATCCTACCCGAATGTACCCTGGAGATGGAACAGCTATCGGCCCAAAACTCCAACAGCCTAACTCCAGGCCCCGCTCAATCATAGTAAAATTTCTCAGGCATCAAGAAAAAGAGCTGATTCTACATAAAGCCTGGCAAAAAGGGACAATTGTGTACAAAACGGAGTGGATCTTTTTCAATAATGACTACCCTCCAACCATTGCGCCCTGAAGGCGTGCCTATGCCCCAACTCTGAAAGCACTGAAACAACAAAATATCAGATTCCGTACTCCGTACCCCTCTAAGATGGTTGTGTTTTATCCAGAAGGCAATAGAATGTATGAGACAGCAGAAGAAGCATCATTGGATTTAAATCTCAGGAAAATACCAGTTCCTCAGATGAAGACCCCCAGCCACGAAGGTACTGCTTCCCTGGCCACCAAATTCTCCTGCAGGCTCTGGCAAAGCAATGTATCTAAGCAGCAGAGGTGGAGACAAGGAGCAGCAGACATTCAAAAGATACTCGCTACACTACGGGACAGAGACACTGAGCAACAGACCTCAACCCAGTCTCCTATCAGGAATACCTGAGTGACACTTGCATCGTAAAAATCAGAGGTAGGTCTGGTGTGCCCCCCATATTAGATCCACAGGAGTCTCCTAGAACCTTTATTAACCAGATTAGTACAATCTACATAATAGCAGAGCGTGACTCAGATTTCTTAGGAGTCTTTACTACATGAAATGCCAGCTGTGTAGGCCCATAGCCATCATTAAGTTTTCATGGCGTTCGCCACATAGTGCTGCTCACCAGTTTGCTAGGATGGCACTGCGAAAATGCACTCCCCTATGGAGTAGTGCAAGTAAAAGCAGACTCCACATAGCAAAGCCTTTCTTGAGGTTATAAATACCCTGGTGCCTTCAGGGATTCTGGAGACAAACAACCTCAAATCGAGTAACTGAGAAGAGTATCTGAATCCCCGGGGACCCCTGCAATAACAAAATGCTACTGTAGCCTTAGGAAGATGGTTTTAAAAATTGTACAGCTGAGTAGGTATGTGACAACTACTTTCCTTGGCAAGAAAGCCTCTTATTTTGGAGACTCCAATGGGGGGGTGCCACCGGACTAAGACCTATACTGCAACTCTATACCAATATCAGAACTGAACTGACATATGTAACAGCAGTATTAATAAGCGCAAGCTGGTGGGAAACTATTGTTTCTCACCCTGAGTGGTAGATGCTCGGGGGGGGGGGGAATAATTGTTGCTCTATGAATTTCTGAGTTAAGATAATACCTCTTTGTATTAACCGCTAATTCACTGGACAGGGCCCCTTGAGCCCCACCTGGGCAGTCTAACCCTAATGGTACATTTAAATACCTGTGAAGTTAGGACCGTTTACTGCAAACCCTTCAGGTAAAATTGTAGTGAAATACTATGATAACTATCATGACAAATTATTGCGACCCTCCAACCCTTCTCCCCCCCTTCCTCCTGTCTCCTTACCCCCTCCTCCTTCCCCCCACTTCTCCACTCCCTTCCCCCGATGGACAAGGTACAATAGACGGATCCGAATTGTGAGTTACCAGAACTGCCATAACAGGCTACGGCTGGGACACCTAATGATGTCCCACAAACTTAGCCCTTTTCCCACCAAGATGCCAAAAATTCGTCTATAGGACCCTAGTAGGATCCTTTTCCCAAGACTGGGCAAAGCCTAGCCATCCATACCCCTACTATCGGGGCTTGGACATGGAAGCCCAAGTACACTCTGTTCCATACGATGCAGTCCAGTTGGCAACCTCTCTGGCAGTTGTTAAGCTGCAAGTTGCAGCACAGTTATTCCCTAGTTTTATACCCCATTTGAAATGTTTTTTGAGGGGGTTTTTGCTCCTCCCAGCTCTGGGCCAGCCTCTCCTTCAGGCCTTCCTATGCCCTCTGTGTCACACTGCCTCAGATCAGCCACCCCATCACCCCATATTACAGCCCTCCCGGGTAACCCCCGGACATAACCCTTTGTCAGGTGGGTCCCCCTCCTCTGACGGGAAAGGCACTGGTAAGGTGACCAGTGCAATTCTTGCCCCAGGTGCTGCTGAGATGGTTCATTCACTGTCCCCGGTCTCAAGGCAACGGGAGCTGGTGACTCTCATCCGGTCGGCCTTGGAGCTCTTTTCCATTTGCTCCCTGTGGGGGCGTGGCATGCCAGTAATGTTAGGCTTACGCCAATGTTCACCATGCTCCATTGGTTAGTGGGACCCCACACATTGCCATGCCCCCAGCCTCCGCCAGGGCTCAGCAAGCACCAGGTCACTTCCCCACCCTCCCCCCAAGAGAAGGTGAGCAGTCATCCAATGCTCAAGCCTTCTCTCCCCGGCCGGCCCTGCAGCACTCAAGTCCATTCCCGAACCCAGGTCGCTGGCGTCACATTCGAAATGTTTTAATAATTTTTTCAGGTCAACAATTGGTCAAAGGTTTGCAGCAAAATACAAACAATGTGGTTGTCAATTAAAATGGCTCATCCCAGAAGCAGTGAGAGACTGGGGCAGAGACTAATAGCAGAGAGATGATGGCACAACAATTGCAGATTTACTCCTTAAACATGAATGGCTTAACAAGCCCCATCAAGCATTCCCGAGTGATATCCCACATTAAGAAAACCCATTCCGAAATAATCTTTATACAAGAGACACACCTGTCTACACGTGAACATGATAAACTGACAAAATTTGGATATCAGGCAGTGTACTCATCTTCCTTCCATAAAGATAGGAAAAGAGGCGTAGCTGTCCTGATTCTACATAATACCCCATTTAAATACAGTGGCTCCTGGTCAGATCCTGAAGGCAGGCTCATTCTGGTTAAGGGACAGCTGTATGATTCGAATGTCACATTGGCTAACCTATACCTTCCCCCTGGTTCCAACTCTAAAATGATAACATACTTGTTCGATAAGGTGGTGACTCACACAGACGGGATTCTTATACTGTCTGGTGATTTTAATATAGCCCCTCACCCAAGCTGGGACTCTACTAATGCCAAACCCAGACAGCAGCTAACTCACACATAGAACTTTCAAGCATTTTGTACAAGAAGTTGGGTGGGCTGATGTGTGGAGGTCCTTGAATCCCCAAACTAGAGGGTACACCTATTATTCATCAGTACATAGAACATATTCCTGAACTGACCACTGTTATACCCAACTGGAAAACCTTTTCTTACTAGCAGATTGTAAACTGGGGGATATTTTATACTCAGATCATGCCCCCGTGATCTCTAGATGGAACCTAGACCAAGAGCGCCAATCCATCAGATGGTGCCTGAATCCATGTTACACTAAAAGTAAACCTTTCCATGAGTTTTTGGAGGAGAAGGCCAAAGAGATTATTCAAGAGAATGACTCCCCAGAGATCGCCAGAGCTATCCTCTGAGACACGCTGCAGTCAGTACTGAGGGGGGCTTATTATACAATACACTACCAAACAAAGTAAACTACACAGGGACAGACAGCAGCGGCTTGAAGACACCCTACATTTTTTACAACAAGCTCAGCAGCAGGGTGACAACTCAGTGCTCCAGCAAATAAAGGATACTAAATCGGTTCTGGATGACCTGAGCCTACAGCAGACCGAGATTGCTCTAACCTTCTTGCACCAGAGGCTCTATGAGGTTGGCACGAGGGCCTTGCAGCTCCTGGCTTTCCAATTACGTAAGCAAAAACGAGCATCAGTGATTACTAGAATAAAACATCCCATAACAGGTATCATACCCAATTGAATCCAGGGCATAGCTAACACTTTCAAAGATTACTGTCAGAACCTGTATACCCCAGAACATTCAGAATCCCCGGAAATGATAGCCACCTTCCTAAGGAAAATCAGACTGCCCGCACTGTCCCTGACCCAGAGTGAGAATCTGCTGGCCCTGATTGGCCAAGAGAAGCTGACAGCAGCAACAGACAGATCTAAAACAATGAAGGCCCCAGGCCCAGATGGATATAGTTCTGAGTTTTATAAAATTAGTAAGAAATATTTAGTACCCCCGCTTCGCAAGGCATTCAATGAGGTGTATGAGGGTGACCCCCCTACCAAGTTGGGCCCATGCAGCGATTTCTGTTATCCTAAAGCCAAATAAAAATTTGAACTCTCTGCCCTTATCACCCTATCTCTGTCCTGAACACAGACTATTAATATTTCACTTTTTTTTTTTTTTTACTTTCCAATTGTTTAACCAGGCAAGGCACACTAAGCTGAAAGCTTGTTTACAGGTGCAACCTGGGAGCACAGGGAAGTTAAGTGACTTGCTCAGGGTCACACAGTATGCAAGTGGGAGCTGTGGGATTCAAACCCAAGTCTCCAGCTTTGCAGCTCAGAGCCTTAAACCACTGAGCTATACTGCCTCCCTTCAATAGTTGCCCACAGAACAGAACATTTATTGCCCTCCATTATTGCCCTAGATCAGATCAGATTTATTCGGAAATGCACCACTACAGATAATATTAGAAGAACCCTATACGTACTGCATGAAATGTATACTTCAAATACTCCCTTCCTAATACTCAACTTAGATGCTGAGAAAGTTTTTGACAGGGTATCCTGGCAATACCTGTACTCCACTTTGGAAAAGTCTGGATTCCCTGGCCCCATCATATAGCTCTTACAAAATCTGTATCCTGCCCCCCGGCCAGTGTAAAGGTCCCTGGGCACCATTCGGGGGACTTTGCACTTCTCCAAAACAGGCCTGGCAACAGGAGCTGGGGCTTCAGATATCCCAGGCACAAAGGAGACAGACATGGCTAAATTCTACTAAGATTACTAGCTCTCTACAATGGAGAGAATACTCCTGGAAACATCTTATTAGATATTTTAGAACCCCAGTCATTACAGCCCATTACAGAAAGGGCAGTGTTTCAAGTTGCTGGAGGGCACACTTGGCACATATTATGTGGGCCTGTCCAGGGCTGCACCCCTTTCTCAATTCCATCCAACTGGAACTGGAAGAACTGTACAGTGGACCCATTTATCTCTCTGCTGAAATGTTTCTACTATTAAGATTTCCAGAAGGGTTTCATAGACCATTGTACAGATATCTGTTGGGTATTTTAGTCACAGCTGCTAAAAAAGCAATTACTAGGGCGTGGTTAACCCCCAAATACCATCAGTGGAGGACTGGAGAAATTTAGACAATCCGATTTACATCACAGAAAGAATTACTCACTCACTAAATGATAACAAAGGGCTGTGTTCCTCCAGATGGAATCCATGGATTATCCATCTAATGACTAAAGATCCTGAATTTGTACCTTAAGGAATATTTTATTACTAAACAGAATGGAGATGCGCTATCTCCCCCCGAGACACAGTTCGGGCTAATCAAATACTGGATAAGGGATATTCCCAGCCACCACTATTGGCATTGATACAAAACTAATACCCCCCCTTCCCCAGCTGCGAAGGGATGAGCCAAAGAGAAGGCACAAAGGCAGGTCTCAGATTACTAATAATTTAGTACAGTATCAGAGCTGTAACTGTTCCAGAATTCCTGCCACTAGCTGTGTTTAAACATCTGATAAGAGCATATGATACTATGATTGAGAATGATTTATGCTTCTTACACCTAACCTGAAATGTCCGTTATCCGAATAACGCTGTGTAATGAATTTTATACTGTTTTATTATGTGTAAACCACTGTATAGTTGATGTATGACCAGTAAAGTTATTTAAAAAAAACTATATTTACAAAAAAAATAAATGCATCACATATCTAGACAGATAGGTAGACAAACAGACAGACAGACAGACACTGTCTGTAGATAGATGGATGAAAGGCTAGATAGATAATGTCTGTAGATACAGATAGACAGACAGACAGACAGCTAGATAGACAGACAGACAGCTAGATAGATAAATAGACAGATAGACAGATAGCTAGCTAGCTAGCTAGATACAGTCTGTGGATAGATAGACAGATCTGTCGGATACATACATACATACATACTGTCGATAGATAGATACTGTTGATAGATAGATAGCTAGCTAGATAGCTAGATACATACATACACACAGTACTGTTGATAGATATTGCTGATAGATACATACATACATACATACTGTAGCTAGATAGATATTGTAAATAGATAGACAGACAGATAGATGATAGATACTGTTAATAGATAGATGATAGACAGATAGACAGATAGATAGATAGATAGATGGTTAGATAGATAGATAGATAGATAAATAGATAGATAGATAGACAGACAGACAGACACAGCTGAATGATCACAAGTTTGCTGGGTAGATACAGTAGATACAGGCAGAAAAATTGACCAAGGCTGCTCCAGTGGATGTCATCTAGGAAACCAGGTTAAGTATGAGCCCCAAAATCCCAGTCTGCTTTGGGGGGGGGGGGAGTCATGGGGGTAAGATGCAGATGGAGGATACAAACTGCTGGACATGGTCTGAAAGGAGAGTTCAGTGCCTGGCATCTACCAGTGTTCTGTGCTAGAACAGTTTAGAGACTCCTAAGTGTGCATTTTATAGCCTTATAAAGTCTGTATAATGCTTTTAAACGTGTAACAGTCACAAACAGTGCACTCCATGGTTTGCAAATCTCATTTAAAGGAGATATCGTGCTTACCTGTAGCTGGCAGCAGGTGACAGATTTCAATGACTAAGTGTGCCCTGTACTGATACTGCATCCTCACCACTTTTTAGACTCTAGTGATTCCACCAGGGTGAAGTTTTGCCTGATCTCATTAGAGTCAGGCACAGCTTTCCCCGCATGGCATCTAGTGTTCAAAAATGGTGGCAGTGCAGTGTCAATAAATGGCAGACTTACGCATAGATATCTCTGGACTGCTGCAAGTTGCAGGTAAGCCCAATACCTCAATTGCAAGAGCTTTTAATTGGTGTTCAAACTATGATATGCACCTTTTATAACTAACTAACTACGTAGCTATCTTCTAACCCTTCCAACTATGTTTATTCTGATCTAATATCAAGTCCAGAGTCTAAGCTGGTTCTGAGCAAGATAATCTGGAAGGGATTTGGGGAAGGAGTGGCACTTAAAAAGGAAGAGGATAGATCAAAGATGAAGGCAAGGCCCCAGTGGGCTAATTTTGACTTCTCTCTTTTGTAGATTTACAGTTCTTTAAACTATTACCCCAAGAGAGCTTCAATAATTACTCATCTTGTTCAGTCAGGTTGGAGTAATAGAATAAATGACCTGCTTTGTACTAAGCAATTGTACAATTGGGTTTTTAAGTAATGGGAAAATGATTCATTTAGTTCAATAAACTCGGGATAATAAAAGCAATTACTGTTTTAGCAGAATAATGTGTAAGTAATAAAAACAGTTTCTTACGTAGTAGAATGTTTTCAGGCGCCTTTTTTTTTCTCACGAAGCCTTGTCAGCCTGTCCCACACAGAAGTTGCACACTCTAAGTGCTCCGCACTAGGACTGATTCTTTAGAGTGAATATAAGTGATATGGCTAGAGACAAGACACACTGAAGAAACCAAACAAACTGGTTATTTCTTCTCTCCTTGAATCCTTTTAAGGATCCTACACAATGGTCACCTTGCATCCTTCATGGATCCCACACACACTGCACTCCTTGAAAACCGTGTCTCGTGTGTGCTGTCTCATAGTGTACTAAATGTTCATTTAGTCGAATATGGTCAGGACAATACGAACAATTACGAAATGGGTATATACAAATTCAAAATCATGATTGGCTGAGGAGCTCGGAACCCAGTGCTGGCATCCCATCATAACAGTGCTGCAAAAAGAAATGTTACCTAATTGACCTGTTTACATTAAGCAGGCACAGCTGTATCAATACATCTCAGTTCTCTTACTTGTATTTAAAAAATGCAGCGTATGCCATCTACAGGCCAAACAGCAAAATTACGATGGGACTACTTTTTTCTTTTTCTCCATTTCTTTAAATTTTTTTCTTAATTTTTACTTATTTAAATTACATTGTTGTAATTATTTCTTTACCAATCCTAACTACCCATGCCATAATAACAATACAGCACTCCAGGGTGTGCTTTGTGCTGGGATAACAGCACTTCCCTTAGGGGTGGAATCGCTCGACCTTCAGCATCATGCTTCAGCCCACATGAGATATGTTGTTATCCCAGCACAAAGCATACCCTGTCATACCATATTACTTAGTTATTCATAGCTTGTGGTGGAAGCTGGGCATTTTTGGAACATGATGTAGAGAAGAGGTGTTTAATTCCTGTGCAAGTAGGGCACAGGCTAATTGGGTATTAGTACACCCTGCTGGCTCATCACAAGCCTTGTTTTGCATTGAGTACAAAGGCAGCGGCAAATGTGCTCTCTCAACTGGAAGGAAGGTGCAACCAAGGAGACCGTAATTGTTAGGGGTGAGACACGGGAAATCAGAGGGAAATCGGGTTGGGGGGAGTAAAAAACAAACAAAAAAACATTGAGCTAACCAGTTGTAGATTGGTTACAGTAGATGAGTTTTATCCATTATAATAGGCTGATTAAATTTTGTACCTAGAATTCTAGAAGACAGTGGATAAGAAGAGGCATTTGTGAGTTTTTGAGACTTGTAAAAATATATAGAAGCCCTTGAGATTAACCATATGCTTTCAGAAAAACTGTTTAGCATGTACCTCTCAACTGTCCCTGATTATGAAGGACATCCCTCACTTTACCCCTCCAATTTGCTCTGTCTCTTGTAGGAAAGGTGCTGCCCACACAGGCAATGTGCTGTAAATTTAAACTTTAAAGCAGACATTTGTAATATTCCAAGATGCTAAATCAAAACTAAACCCTACACAAGAAAACCCAACTGTTTCCACAGTGTTATGAGATTTTATATCCATGATTGAGGATGTGTCCCTCATTATGAGGGTCATGTGCTCCTCAATATCCTTCATTTTGAGTGTCCCGTGTCTCTCATTTCAGTGACAAAAGAGTGAGAGGTATGGTTTAGTAACAAACTGATGGTGAACCCTTTTTGCCAAGAGTTTAGGACCAAACTCGGGGAGATTGCCTTTGAGAGGGTTGCTGGGTGTAAACCACAGATTCAGTTTGAAGAATCTATGGGGAACCTAGGACTTCTGGTCTGATTACTTGGTAAAAACTTTACAAGGAAACTGATACACCAGCCCTGCTGGAATAGTGTTCTGAAGGGATGCACTGAAACAAACCTTGTTGACCAGGCTGCGATGTTTAATTAGAACTAATTATCAGACACACATGCAAAACCTGTAGTCCCAAACATGCTCCCTAGGGTTAGTAGAAGTCCATCTCCATGTCAGAGGTTCCCAGATGGGGTGTTAGTGGATTTTTTTGGGGGAGTGGGTTCTTTGGCAGCATTCAGTTCATGCACAATCAAAGGGAGAGCAGGGGTTTAGTGATCAAATAACTAGAGACAAGCAGAAGTGGTTCTAAAAAATGCCTTCTGTGGTGATAATTTGGAGAGGGGCAAAAATAAATCACTATAGTGTGCCAATCTCACATTTTATCACACTGCCCTTAAATGTAGTTTATGCTTGCTTGGTACCCCGCAGATTTTTGTTAGGGTGTGCATAAGAAGTCCTGCCACTGTGGGGCCAAAGGTTGGAAATCATCTCTACTGTGTGCTGAAGATTCTGAAAATCTAAAAAGTTGGAATATTAAAGTAATTTTATTAAGACCAGGAAAACTTTTTAAGTAAGCAATAGCCCCCAACTGGGCATACAGGGGATGCTTTTTTAGAGAATTGATGCACGCCCTAGGAGAGTTTGGGAGGCATGAGGCCAACAGCCGAGTGACTTTCAATGCACTCAGGAAGTACATTAATTAGCAAGAAAACCATGCCCTGGAGTGGCTTATTGCACTTATAAAATGGAAAAAAGGTTTTTTTCCTCTAATGGAAAATGGTTTAGGTTTTATTTTCCTATAGTTACAGTAGGTTATTGCCAGGCAGAATATATGAATTTGGTAACAGAAGCTGATTACCCTTGAATGAAACAGGGACGTGCATTTATTTTGAAGAAACCTATCCCTGTTGTGGGTGCTTTGTGTTTAAAAAGTGAAAACACCTTTATTTTAATAGAAAAAAGGCTTCATTTTCATTTAGTTAAGCTGTTGCTAGGTAGGTTAGATCAGGTTAGTTATGAACTGTACATATACCAGAGATTAATGAGTGGTCAGATGATGTGCTTAGACCAATGATTTTTCTAGGATTCTGAAGCCCGTTTTATAAAACATACATATAATGTATGGTAGAATGTTGTTATATGTAGAAATCCACCTTTTTACAACAATGTTTTACCATCGATGTGACATCACGATGTTGTTATCCCATCGATGATACATCACATCGATGGGTTAACAATTGGGAACGGTCTGTGCATGCACGCACCTTTTTTTGTCATGAACTGATGGAGGGGTGCAGCGGTGAGAAAATGACCCTGAACGGCTGCGGCTTTGACTAATATTTAAAAAGTAAGGAGCTGTCTTCATTTTTCTTGGGACCATACACTATAAAATTTCATGTATGGTCCTTCTATTGGTAACCGGTTTGTGTTAACCATCTTGAGGTTGCCATGACAATGTAAACCTCTCGAGCTTCACTCTCGAGGTTTATATGGTCACCCTGGCAGCCTCTCAATGGTTAAAAAAAATGGTTACCGATAGAGGACCATACATATATATACACAGATACAGTAGATAGATAGACAGACAGACAGACAGACATATTCAGACACAAACCAGCTTATATTTCTTCTCTCCGCTCATTTTATTTTACTGGGGACATTTGCAACATTTGCTATTGCATGAAAACAAGATGTTTGAGTCTCAGAAGTCATCTCTTTCTCCAGCATTTCCCTCTGCTGAAGTCATCCCCTTCTGGTTTAGGGCTCATATGCCTTCCCACTGCAGCAGACTATGATGTGACAGAGGATTATAACTTCAGCAGGGGAGAAGCAAGAAGGTAGGATGAGGGTGGAACGAAGTCTGGGGCGACGATGATATTTTTCAATAGCTGACACAGTACGTGGGTGGTGGCTGGTGGTAAGTATTTCGAAGAGCATTCTACAATTATTTTAGGCTACACAGGCTGAACTCATTGTGGTTTCCAGTAGCGTTTGTCAACTGTGTTCTTTCAACGCTGTGCACTTTGTTCATTGCAGATGAATTAAAGAATAATGATTTTGCCAAGTGAATCACAATTAACTGATGTACACACAACCAAGGTGCAGCTTGCCACTGAAGCTGGAGGTGTTTGGTCTGGTAAGTGCTGTTTTTTCATGTTGCATCTCACAAAGGAAGCACTCAGACTATAAAATTCAGGAGTTTGCCAATTTGTTTTTTTAGAATGTTTTTCATCCAACTGTCCTCTGTTATAAAGAATATGGGGCAATGAATCAGATAGTAAGAACATACAGTATAAGGCCACAAATTGTGCTGAAATGTTAAAGTTCCTTGAATACTAGAAAATCATTTTAAACATCCTCCCCAAATCCTAAGTAGCTCTAGACAGGAATCCCCCTTGCGATGCCCTGCCTTCTGACGATGAGATGAAGTCTAACACACAAAGATCCAGTCTTCATGCAAATGTCCTCAGTAATATAGAATGAGGGTAGATAACTACTAAAAATGAATGAAATATAAGCTGAATTGTTTCTGAATATTATATTTAAAAGAAAATTTCTGGATATTGGGGGAAAATAACTTAAGTATTAATTAGAAACTTCTTTAGAATTCAAGGCCCCAGTCTACAAAAGCACCCCAGATAAGTGCAACATGCCCATATCTGGGGTGTTAACCCCCACATCCTTGGGTGCTGGCAAACATCCCAGCATTCACATCCCCTGGAACCCAGGATCTGTGCTCTGAGTGAAGTGCAGCGGGGTCAGTGGCAGGTCGGTGGGTGCAGCTGTACCAGACACCGGGCATCCAGTCAAATGCCTGGGTCTGGTCTGAAGTGGATTCGTGCTCCACAGAAAGCAGGGGTTGGTGTGATATGGCAGTCCTCCAAGGAGTGCCGTATCCCTTGTGGTTTATTTACAAAAATAAAATATTGAACTATGTCACCCAGCCCAAAATGCCTCCTAGGAGGGCTGGGGGCTGCAAATAGCAGGGCTACTCATGTCTCAATGAAGGTGGATGAGTACTGGGGAGGGGCTGTGCATCTGGCTGATCATCAATATGGCAGCCCCTTGTGCCGTGTAGTAACACCAGTCTCTGTCTCTGTGCCTTTTGATATTCATGCCTCCATGTAAATCATACAGAAGAGGAGTCAGCATTTATATAGTGCTTTTCATACATGTCGTATCCCAAAGCACATCACAAGTAATGAGAGACTGGTAGGGAAGTGACTGAATGTGTACTGGCATGTGGCAGCCATTTCACACATCAACATCCACACACAGCCTTGGACAATTGAATGAGCCAGTTTTAAGGGAAGGAGAGTGTTGGCTGGGACACCAGGAAAACCCCTTTACTTCCACTTTGTAAAACTACTTATAAATGGATGGGTGGAGAAGAAATGTCCAGTCCTGAGAGAGGTACTGCAGGGGTGTCCCCTCAGCCCTCTCTTATAAATAATAGAATTAGATCCCCTGATACAGAAACTAAACCATTCTATGAACCTTACAGGACTATCTTTAAGTAGTGAGAACGTACCGATTGGCGCTATAGTGTATGCAGATGATTTATGCCTCATAATTTCAGACAGTAAATCTGGTGTGGTGGCGGGTAAAATATTAACAGAATTTTCGGTTATTTCAGTATCAGAAATACATTTTGCTAAAAGTTGTTGCCTACCTATTGGGCAACCAGGGAATACATTAAAATACATTTTAGGGCTACCTATTCATCAGGGATACCACAAAATATTAGGTTTTTTTTTTTGGGGGCCCAAGGGATATGCAAAAATATAACTGGGAACTAAAATTACAAGGAGCCTCTACAAAAGTAACACAATGGAATAAATGGAGAATGCCAAAAAAGAAAATAATATTTATGAGCAAGACATATTTAATTCCCATACTGCTGTATTTAAGTATTATCTTTCCTACCCCTAAAGAGTTAGAGACAGCATTATTCAGTGAGTTTTTTCAGTGTTTATGGGGCAGTCGGCTTAGCCCCATAAAAGGGGGTATCACTTAGTTACCACTAACTCAAGGGGGTTTAGGGATGATAAATCCTTCAATTTTTTTTCATTGTATTTTCTTCTATCATGATATTGGTCCACTTCTAACACAAACCAGTAAAATGTGGACCACTGGGATATTGGATTCTTTACACCCAGTACTCCAAACATGGGACTTATATCAAACCAATCCTAAGCAAAAATCAATTTCTGGACTTTCAGAGATTTTTCAAAGCTCCCTAAGTAAAATAAAATTGTGGCAAATCATGAAACACCAGTTTAAATTTATTGCTAGGAAAGATATGTATACGAAGAGTTTAGAAAAATATTATTATAAGATGCCACATTTTACGCTTAGGGCACAAATGGAGTTAAACAAAATCACAAATATGCTAAATAGTAAGAGGACTCCAGCTTATATGTGGGACATTTTATGGTTGTGTACCCACAGAAAATTTGGGGTAAAATACAATATGAAGCAGAAAGGAGTTTCTGAACTATGCTGTCCAAGATTGGATAGTTGTGCAGATGTTCCAGAAACAATGGAACACCTCTACTTGGACTGTCCTTTTGCAGTGTCCTTTTGGGCATACATTAAAAAAATATGGATATTCTCACCTTTGAATATGATAACACCAGGTATATTATTTTGGGGTATTTTGCCCCTTTCATGATCTAAGTTTGAGAAAAATACAACTCAATTAATATTGTTATGTATAAAGTACCGACTATGGCAAGCAAGATGTGACCTTACACTCAGAAAACAAGTAATATCCTAGCTGGCCTGCTGGCACAGCAGTAGTGCTACCGCTCACGACGCCAGTGACTCAGGTATGGTAGCGAGCCCAGGTTGTCAGAGGGCTGGCTTGGGGGAGAAGGATTGAGCACCCGAAGGGTCACTCTCCTTCTCCGGGGTGGGGTGGGCAGCACTCCTCGCTGCAATACCGCCACCACCTGGGTGATCATGGGTGGTGACGGTGCAGTAGAGGAGGTAGGGCTCAAGGGAGGGGCAGATGTCGGCTGAGTACTGGAGTGGAGGTGTGCCTCTATGCACCTTTGGCTCATTGGGCTTCCCGGTGTGTCGATGTCTGGGGGTGGGAAGAACTAGGAAAAAAGCAAAAAAGGACCTTTATGACCACACCGGTAGAAGGGTCCCTGGTGGCACAGCTCCAGTGCACATTCCCTCCTGATGTCTGGGGGAGAAGGGGAGCTCCTCCACACCAACCAGGAGGTAATCCAGGGGTTTTTGAATTCTAGGGGGGCAGGAGCACTAATAGGAGCCAATAGGTGCATTGGGACCCCAAAGAGTGGGGCGGTCGTGGAGCCAGGGAGTAAAATAAGTAAACAAACAAAAAAAAAAAAGAAAACAAGTAATATCTGTAGAACAAGCTGTTTACTCAGTAATATGGAAGATAAACAGAATTCAAAAGGCAGATAAGATATCAGATCCTCAGCAATACAGAAAATGGTGAAAAAATGTAGACTGGCTAGATACAGGATAATGAGCTTAAATAGAATTTTTCTGGGAGACCAGAAGAAAATAAATTATATAATAATGAAAAGAAGGAAATAGGCCCTTAAGTAGTTTGAAACTTGGGCAGGGATAAGAGGGAAACAGTGTTAAGTTTTGTATAGACTTTTATGTATAATATTCCCAGAAAACATTTATAATATTTCTGTTGGTACATGTCTTGCAGTGCAGACATGTTTTTTTGTTTTATTTTAGTAGGGGTGGGTTTTTCTTTGAGACTACATAGTTGGCTTGTTTTCGCTATAGGATGGATTCACAGTTTTTTTCTCCCATGTGAATATGACATGTTGTAATATGATTTATGTTGTGATTATTTCGATAAAAAATTCCCCTTTATTTCCACATGGACACCCACCAGGAGAGCACCAGAGATGGGCAAAATGGACCTCAGTTTAACATCTCATCTGAAGGATAACACACCCCGACAGCACAGCACACCCCAGGACTCCACTCATGTGCCAGTGGTGAAGGTATGAGCCCATTCCTGGTGTGGGACTAGAACCCACCACCTTTTAAAAGATAAACATAGAAACTAACAGCAGATAAGGGTAACACGGCCCATCCATGCTGCCCTTTTGGCCCAGAGGTTAATGTACTATCAACTGAGTCACGCTGACATGCGTGGTTATACTGATACCCAGGCCCAGACCTGGTCACCTCGTCACTACGTACAGAGCTTGGGATTGGGTATGGTGGAGTATGCACTCCTGGCCCTGGTTGTCACAGAGTGCCCCACAGGAGCACTCCCTGGGTGGAGGAGGTACTCTGCAGCTATTCTCAGCCCACTGTGATTGGGCCATAAACCAGCAGTGCATATTTTGGTGAAACTTTTGTCTCTCTGCCCTTTTATTCCATTTAAGATTATTCTTTTGGTGCCAACCCACTGGCACAGTGGTAGCACTACTGCTTGCAATGCCGATGACCCGGGTTCAGAAGTGAGCCCAAGGCATTGGAGGGCCAGCCGGGGGAGAAGGATTGAGTGTCCAAAGGACCAGTGGGGAGGGTGAGAAAGAGCTTGGTGCTCAACTGACTTCTGGTGGAAGCCAGAGGAAAGGCAGCCTGAGCCTAGAAAGTGGGGGAAATGTGGACAATGTCAGTGCATGTACCTTGACGTCACGTGCACGGCACATCTCCCAGGGAGAGAAACAGAGAAAGGTCTCCCTGTGCACAGGATGATTGTCAGCCTCCGCTGGTCCCTCACCCGGTGACACAGGCGCTCCCGGAATCTGGATCTGATCCTGGCAGGTTGAGGAACTCCCAACTACCCTGCCACAGAGGGCAAGCTGTGGGGTACTATGGGAGAGGTAAATCCTGGGGGAACCCAGGGTGATGGAGCTAGGAGAGCCAGCAGGAAGGAGGGCCAACCAGGAGAAGGGGGGGGGAATAAAAGATTCCTCTTTTCAGGCCAGCTTGGCAGAGCAGTGGTAAGGTTACTGCTTGCAACACCAGTGACCTGGGTTCGAGGATGAGCCTTGGTCATCGGGGGCTGGCCTGGGGAATGGAGGATCAAGCATCCCAGGGGATGCTCTCTTCCTTCCAAGGGGGTGGGTGCCATGTTCCACTGCACTACTGCCACCCTCAGACATGTCAGCGGCAAAGCACATGGGACATGGGAGCAGACACACCACGCTGTGTTTCATTACATCCCAATGCTGGTGTCCCTATGAGGCACACATGGCACAGAAGAGGAAGGGGAAAAAAGCGGACACTCACCTTGGATGGCAGGATGTGTACCGACCCTCAGCATGCCCCACATGAGTGACCCAAGCAGCTCCCAAAATCTGAATCCATGAAAAGGCAGGTTGAGGCACTCCCAACAACCCTGCCACAGGGGGCAAGCTATGATGTACTCAGGAAGGGTAAGTCCGGGAGAGGCATGTGATGGGATGGGGGGCTTAGTGTGAAGAACAGCCAGGAAGGGCAGCAGGAGGATAAACAGAATAACAAAAAAAGATTGCTCTTTTCTCCCTTTGTGAATCTGTTTTAGCATTTTTTTTAGATTTTAAGTAATAAAATGAATGCTCCTTTAAATATGGCTATCCACGGGTTGTCATGTGTATTCTCAGCATTTATTTGAATACCCCAACAGTTAATGTCACTTTTCTTTGGACTAAGATGAACTAGTATGCAACATACATTGCTTCCTGACTATTGGACCCTGGATGTTGAGGACATGAAATAGTTTATACCTGTAGTTTAAAAAAACAATGCTAAATAAATACTGGAAGAGGTTTCTGGTCTATATGAAGTCTAACTTCTGTAAAAAAACAAAAAAAATATTTTAGAGTGATAACGCTACATCGTATTACCAGTATTGCTTATGCAAGCAATAATACCTGAGAGGGTGGACAGTACTGGGCAATACTGGACTGCCTGACGCCATAGGTGGAGGGCCTTACAGCCCCTGGAAGGTACCGGATTGCCCATACCACCCACCTTGAAGGGTATTATTATGCTTAGCAAATGGGCTATAGTCTGCATTTTAGAAAAAAAAAAAAATTAATTAAAAAATGTTATATAACTATTTCATGACAAAGAGTATAAACATTTCCTATAAAGTAGTCCCTCTACTGCTGGCATTGGCAGTAGAGGGCACTGTTGTGGTTTGTGCTGCACCAATATTTGTAATGCTGTGTCCACTTCCCCTTGCAGTTTGCCCCCCCATTGTTTACTTTGGTCCAGTTCCTGTTTCTTTGAGGTTTTTTTCTGTGTTCAGCACAAAGCGACTGACAGTACTGCATCCGTGACACAGCTGGTATTTTTGTGAATGCGGCTCCTGCAAATATGGTGCTGGTTGCATGTGTGCAAGCCACAGGTGGGATGTCGGAGGACCATGGTCGGGATCAGAACATACAGAACTACAGTCAGTAAGTGGAGAGGGAGCTTAAATCTCTTTAAGAGGTAAATGGTGATGATTATTTATTTTGGTTCTGATTTAAAGCACTTTTACTGGCTGTGACTTGCGTGAAGGGGGCAGCCATACTGTCACTTTACAAGCAGGAAAAAGTGGCGTCTCCTTGGTTTTCAAATTCAAACTGGCACAGTGATACCAGTTTACTAGTGAGACAGTTCAGGCTGGTACTTGTTTTTTGCTGGGCTATACTGGTACTTAATGTATCCCCCTAGCATGGTGTTCAGACAATCAAACAGCTGGAAATGTAAAGCCCATTTTCTAAATGCTGATAAGCCACTCACTGCAAGGGAATGGATGCACCTGTGCTTTGGTGTTACCATGCCAACATGGCACCTTGAGTCATCTCTAAAAAAATTACAACCAACCAAACATCATTCTGAGGGTTTACACAGAATTTAATTGTATGTTTTTTAGACACTATCAATCCCCCTATTAGTTTAAAAGGACCACAGTCTGCTGCGTGTGTGTGTGTGTGTGTGTGTGTGTGTGTGTGTGTGTGTGTGTGGGTGGGTGGGGGGTTGATAATGTCCATTTAACTCTTTACTACCTGGAGATGCTTTTTGAAGTCCAAGATTTCCATTGCTTAACCTTGATAACAAGGCTACTCAATTTTGGGCCAAAGTACCTCTAGGAAATATATAATGAGCAAAACAAGGAAGTAGCAGGGAGGGGGAAAGGAAGGTTAAAAAATTAGTCGTGCAGGGTTTAGTCAGTCCGTGCAACAATTTGCTCCTGATACCTAGCCTCTCCTGTGCAGCAGCTACAGAGGGCTTCTCTGCAAGACCTCCCATGACTGGAAATGAGGGAGAGCAATACGTTAGTCCCTGATAGGGGGTTAAGCATGACATAAATTATTTTTAAACTAACAGAGTAAACGTGGTTTGGCTTTGCTTGCAGTACCCACCAGAAGAGCAATGAGGGAAGTCAGCCTTGTCAGATAAGTGTGGCACATTCAGAGATAGAGACAGGGAAGGAGCCTTGGTGAACCATCCTCAGGATTTGAGAACTATTTTAGTGTGGGGGAACGTAGGCTAACATACACTGGATAAATCATTAGCAGTCTTTCATCCCTAGTGACCTGGTTCAAATCTTAGCTCAGGTCACAGGAGGAATGACTTTGGTGGGCTCAGCTAAAAGGTCACAGGAGGAATGACTTTGGTGGGCTCAGCTAAACTTCTACTGCCTAGCAGGAGACAGCACCAATCCCCAGACTGCCACACGCAAACTCAGAACCAGCTGGAGTTTTGCATAATTAGTGCCCTGGATCAAGAGAAGGATAAACTATAATCTTTCCTTGGGAGAGGCTGCCATACTAAGTCATTGCCAAGGCATAATGGTAGAATGGTGTAGGGAAGTTGGTACTGTATTAGCCCATACTGTACCAGGCCTCTGGATAAGAGGGCTTCGGTCTCCAGTGCTACCAGTCCCTTGCCTTTGACTAGTAAAAAATCCTTCTCAATGAAGGGAAGCCTAGACTGCACCTACCAAGCCTGTGAAAAGCAACTGTACATTTGACTTTAATACTGTCAGTCCGTCACCTTTCACCAAAGCTAAATCCATAACAAGATGCTAATCCCTGCATTGCCCCTGCTCAGACTGTTCCTGGCCTGTGACTAACTACAGGGCTTCAGTATCCTTTTTGGTTAACCCTTTCTCATCCCTTGTGATGAAACTCATCAATTAGACTAGTGCATAGCTAGGCACGGCTTTCTCCATGTATGACATCACAAAGGTGGCAGAATAGAATCACTATAGGACAGACTTAGTCATCAATATCTCTGGACTGCTGACAGCAACATGTAAGCCCATTGCCTCATCTATAAGAGCTTTTTATTGGCTTTAAAACTATGGTTGACCCTGTTCATAAATATTCCCTGCTAAACTAGAGTGCCTGGGAGCTGTAATTTGAGCCTAAATGCTGTGCTCCACAGTCCTCCGCTCGATCCATTAAACCATGCTATCTGGGAGTTGGGATTTAAATCAGAATCTTCTAGCTCAACTGTCTTTTGATCCAGCAACCCGACCATGCAGCTTACTTGCAATGCATAATCAAGTAAAAGGGAGACAGGATAGCAACTCTGGAATCCTGCAAATAAACACTGATGTGGAAACTTCAGAATGCCAACTTCACAGGGAAGCTAAACGGATTTCTTTTGGACTATCTGATTAGGTTGAAAGGGGGCTAGAGCTTTGAATGTGAAAACATGATTCTGGTAATTGGACAGGCATTAACATCTAACATTTCATGTTAAAAAAAGCTCTGAATGACAGCCAGTAACAGTCATCAACAAAATAGTCATTCTACCAGTTTCTTGATGTATATGGGTATATCAATGAATGTAGAGCTTGCACTGTGAACCTTCGGTCTGTGGTTCTCATACCCTAAGAATGCATTTGAGACCACTTTTACAATCATAAGCATGGTCTCAGTGGTGGCATTAACATACAAAACAGAAAAATCATGTCAGATTAGTGGATATGATTGAATGGAATATATAAGATGGCATTTTAAATTGGTTCCGATCACATTTAAGGCACTGAGAAAAATGATATCAAGTGAAGAATTCCTTAAAAGAAACCAAGGAAATCACAGAAAATGGACACAAAAGCACATTTTCCAAACAGCTCAGGGCAGCAGAGACCTGTGCAGAAATTAATTGTTGGAGTTTAAACAGTCAGCAAAAAAAAACAAAAAAACATTGCACCTCTGCAAATTGAGACTTCTACAAACAGGCAGAATATCTTCAAACTGGAAACAGTATGACAAGTCCTCCGGTCAGATTTAGCAGAATTTGGGAGTTCTGATTATATAGAATTCTGCTTAAAATTTCCATGGACCTATGAAGGTGCTGCACTTTTTTAATGGCAGACTTAGGGCTGCATTTTCAAATACCATGGCTCTGGCACAGTTCCCAATTTTGGACTGCACCTGTGTTGTCCGAAATACGGCAAAACATTTGATTGCTGTTTTCAGACATTTGGATGTATTTGTGACAGTTCACCTCTTTATAGCAGCTTGCATCAAAAAAAGTGATGCAACGTGTCATTTTTTTTACACAAGTGGTACCTGAACTGTTCCAACTCATACCTCTTGTGCAAGTAAGTTAGACCACTAACATACTGGAGCCAGTGCTGGGAATGCAGCAACATCGTGCTCAAATCACTGTGGGAAACAAATACACATATCAGGCTACTTTTGTGAAAAGGTGCTATATAGTCATATACTGCATATGATTGTGTAAAACAAGGCACTCCACAAAAATGATTTCTTGCAATAGTAAAAGTAGTAGGAATTGCATATATTTCCCTCTATTTCCCTTCCCCCTATTCTTCCATTTGTTTGCTCCCATTTTGCCTGTTCTCACTCCTATTTTTACTGTTCTCCCTCCCTTTTTGCTTGTTTTGCCTCCCTGTTCCCTGTTCTGCCTCCTATTTTCCCTGTTCTTCCTCCATTCCCCCATTCTCACTTCCTTTTACCCAGTTTCCCTTTCATATTTCGCTTTTCTCCCTCCCATTTCCCTGTTCTTCTTCTATTTTCCCTGTGCTACATCCTTAGTCTCCCTTCCATTTTCCCTATTCTCCATCACATTATCCTTGTTCTCCCTTCGATTTCCCCTGTCCTCAATCCCTGAACTTCCTTCCATGCATACTGTTCTCCCACCCCTTCCCTAGTTCCCATTCTCCCTTCCATTATCCTTGTTCTACCTCCCATCATCTCTGTTCTCCCTCCGTTTCCCCTGTTCTTCCTCCCTTTCCCATTATCCCTCCAATTTTCCCTATTTTCACCCAATGACCCTCGTTCCCCTCCCACTCCCCCGTTCCCCTCCCGTTCTCCTGTTCTCCTTTCCATTTTCCCTTTTCCTCCCTCCCTCCCATTTCCCTGTTCTTCCTCCGTTTTCCCTCTAAATTTCCCTGTTCTCCCTCCATGTTCTCAAACTCATTTACTTTCTTCTCTCTTCCTTTTCTCCATCCCATTTTACCAGTTCTTTCTCCCTGTTCCCCCTCCCATTTAATCTACAGTACTTTCCCTCCCATTTCCCCAGTTCTCCCTTCCATTTTTCCCTGTTTTCCATCCCATTTTCTCCACCCTTCCTTCCATTTTACTTGCTTTCCCTTCCGTTTTTCTGGTTCTCCCTCCTTGTTCTCCCTGCCATTGTTCCTTTTCTCCTTTCCATTTTCCTGTTCTCCTGCCCACTTTCCTTGTTTCCCATTCCATTATCCATTTTTCCCTCCCATTTTCTCTGCTCTCCCTTCCTGATCTCCCTTTCATTTCCTTGTTCTCCCTCCCTGTTCTTCTCTCATTTTCCTTGTTCTCCCTTCCATTGTTATTGTTCTCCCTTCCATTTTCCCTGTTCTCCCATGCACTTTCTCTGTTCTCCCTCTCTGTTTACCCTCCCAATTTTATCTGTTCTCCATCCTCATTCTCCCTCCCATTTTTCCTGTTCTCCCTCACTGTTCTCCATCTCTGATCTTCCTCCCATTTTCGCTGTTCTCCCTCCCATATTTATTTTCCCTCCCTGTCCTTCCTCCCATTTTCCCTGTTCTTCTCCCATTTTCCCTGTTCTCCCTCACATTTTTACCTGTTCTATCTTCCATTTTCCTTGATCTCGCTCCATGTTCTCCTCCCATTTTCATTGTTCTCCCTCTTATTACCCCTCTTCTCCCTTCAATTTTCCCTGATCTCCCTCCAATAGTCCCTATTTTCCTTCCCTGTTCCCCCATTTCCTCTATTCTCCCTCCATGTTCTCCCTTTTTTTTCCCTTTTCTGCCTCTGTTTCCCTCTTAATTCCCCTGTTTTCCCTTCCATTTTCCCTGTTCTCCTCTCATTACCCCTCTTCTCCCTTCCATTTTCCCTGATCTCCCTCCAGATTTCTCCATTCTCCCTCCTTGTTCCCCCCTCCCATTTCCCCTGTTCTCCCTCTGTTCTCCCTTCCATTTTCCTTGTTATCCCTTCCATTTCCTCAGTTCTCCTTTACCATTACCCCATTCTCCCTCCCATTTTCCCTGTTCTCCCTCCCTGTTTTCCCTGTTCTCCCATCTATATTCTCTGTTCTTTCTCCCATATTTCCTGTTCTCCCTTCCATTTCACTGTTCTCCTCTTTCCCATTTCCCCTTCCATTTTGCCTGTTCTTCCTCCCATTTCCCCTCTTTTCCTAGCCTTTATCCCACTTCTCCCTCTCTGTTCTCCTCCCATTTTCCCTGTTCTCCCTTCAAATTTTCCTGTTCTCTCTCGATGTTCTCCCACTCATTTACACTCTTCTCTCTCCCTGTTCTCCTTCTCATTTAACCTCTTCTCCTTCCATTTTACCCTTCTCCCCCCGTTCTTCCTTCCATGGTCCCTGTTCTCACTTCTATATTCCCTGTTCTCCCTCCCATATTTCCTGTTCTTCCTTCCATTTCCCAGGGTTACTGCCCTCTCCCCCGTCCCCCATCCATTTTCACTGTTCTTCATTCCATTTTTCTTGATTTCCCTTCCATTTCCCCTTTGTCCCTTCATTCTCACTGTCTGCCCTTCATTTTCCCTGTTCTCCTTCCTTGTTCTCCCTCCAAATTTCCCTGTTCTCACCCCATGTTCCTCCACACATTCATCCTGCTTCCCTCCCTCTTCTTCCTCCCATTTTCCCATCTTCTCTTCCATTTTCCCTGTTCTCCCTCCCTCTCTGTTCTCTCTTACTTTGTCTCTTTTCTCCCTTCCATTGTCCCTGTTCTCCCTCCTATTTTCCCTGTTCTCCTTCCCATTGTCCTTGTTCTCCCTTCCATTTTCCCTGTTCTCCCTCCATGTTTCTCCACCCATTTACCCTGTTTTCCCTTCCTTCTTCTCCCTCCCATTTTCCCATCCTCCCTACCATTTTCCCTGTTCTCCCTCCCATTTCCCCTGTTTCCCTTCCATTTTCCCTGTTCTCCTTCCCATTTCCCCAGCTGTCATTAATTTTACCTGTTGTCCCTCCTATTTTCCCCCGATCTCCTTCCCATTTTCTGTGTTCTTGCTTCATGTTCTCCCTCCTATTTTCCCTGTTTGCCCCATATTTTCCTTTTCTCTTTCCCTGTTCTCCCTCCCATTTTCCCTGTTCACCCTCAATGTTGTCCCTCCCATTTTCCCTGTTCAACCTCTCATTTTTCCTATTCTTCTACCTATTTCCCATTCTCCCTCCCTTTTTCACTGTTCTCCTCACATTTTCCCTGTTTTCCCTCCCATTTTTACCTGTTCTCCCTCCCTGTTCTCTCTTCCTCTTCCCATGCATGTCCTCCCTCACATCTTCTCCATTCTCCTGCCCCATTCTCCCTCCAGTTGTCCATGTTCTACCTCCAATTTCCCTGTTCTCCCTCCAATTTTCCCTGATCTCTATCCCATTTTTTTACCTGATCCCACACTCTCCATTTACCCTCCAATTTTCCCTGTTCACCCTCTCATTTTCCCTGTTCACCTCCCATTTTTCCCTGTTCTTCCTCAATGTTTCCCTCCTATTTTCCTGTTCTCCTTCATATTTTTACCTGTTCTCACTCCCTGTTCTCTTTTCCCTTTTCCCTCCAGTTTTCCCCATTCTCCCTCCCAATTTTACCTGATCTCCTTCTCTGTTCAGCTTACCATTTTCCAGATTTTGAATAATAATGCTGGACAGAAGGAAGCAGTGGTGGGAAGAGTTCCATTGGTTTCTGGACTACGACACACATTTGCAGGTTTAAACATGGGTTTTCTGCACACATTTTTGCTATATCCCTGGTCACTATGGCTAACAACAAGTTCCCAACAATGGAAAAGTGAGTCCAAGGCCCTGTAGGCATGCCTCTCAAGCTGTCCTCCTGCACATGTGTAATACTGTGCCTCACAAGTTGAAGGACCAGTAACAAGACATGTGTTAGGTTCTCAAATCTTGAAAGAAGTACTCTCAGTGCTGCCCTCTGTCAGTGGATGCTGATGTGCAAATCTGAGGCAGCACCATCCTTGCAAGCTGGGTATGGGGGAGGGGATTCTAGAAGGATGATGGTATGTCCCACTTTATGAGACACATATAGTGATGAGTTTCCCATTGTCTAACAAAGACCAGTTGAGAAGCATGCAGAAGGGCTGTGAAGTGAACACTGACACCAACAGAGCACTCATACTGGTTCTCCAAATTATACAGACCTTGGCGAGGGCTCTGGCTGTGGCTCCTTCCTTTGAACAGATAAAACAGGAGAGTTAGAATGAAAGCACATTACATTGCATTGAGAGAGTTATATGACCATAATGCCAATGCATTCACACAACAGTTCATCAGAATAAAATATATTGTCCCTTTTCAAGGCATGACTTAACTTATATCCCATAGCAAAGTCCTACCCGGTCCAGTCACAAAATGACACACTTCATGATTTTCTTGTTAGAATTCACAAAACCAGCAGATAAAGTTTTTTTTTTCCTTTTTCACTTCTTAACCCTCCCCACCCCGGCATTATCTCTGATACTGGCCTGATTTGCTGCCCATCCCAGATCTCCAGTACTACTGCTGGCACTCCTTGCTCTTCCAGATCCATCTACCTGCATCCACCGGAACTCTCCCAGCTTGGTCCCAAAGTGGCGCTCCCTGTTTCCATGCAGCTACTGCTTATTCAGTGGACAGTGTCAAATCCAGTGTGCTGGCGAGGGTGTGGCTTCAAGGAGAGGGGTGCCAAGTTCCTGTGTTTGTTGGATGTGGGTGAGTCTAAGCTTGACTGGTCAGCTGGTGAATTGGAAGGGTTCTTCTGGGTTTTGGTTCCCCTCTCACCTTCCTATGTTTGATGGATGCATGCTCATTACTACACTTGGGCAGGTTTTGACATTGCGTTGTCACTTGTAATGTCAGCTGCACCACCGCTAGACCTCCCTGAACTGTCACTGAGTGAGCGGCATCCAGATCCCTCTGCACTCCTGAAGAGCATCCTGCTGTGTTTTCCACACTGCATGCCCCCACTCCTGACATCCCAAATCTGGGTGCAAGCTTGGATCACCAACATACCAAAAAGGTCAACCACTGCTCAATGCCACAGCACCATCTAGGAGAGTTTATTTTTAAGTTTCACCTGTGTATGTGTGATTTTAAAACATTAAAACACATGTTTTTTTTAGTATTTATTTTATTTTTAATAGTTTTGTTTTTCAGTTCACCCCCTTCCCCAAATTTATGACAGACAATTCAAAACTACAAATTTGTAATAATTTCCACCACTACATTCTTTGACATGCCCAGTAGAGGGTAGCCAGCTATATTTCGGAATGGCATCCTTGGCTATTATTGTTACCAAAGGTCTTCACATGGAACCCTACATATATATCCTGTAAAAAAAGTTCATGTCTGAACTATGGGGGCATATCTAGTAAGTCTTCTTTTCAGCCACGTCCCACATGAGACAGATGGTGTCACAGTCAATGAAGTCAAGGCATTACCCCAAAACCCTGCCATCAGCTCACAGTAACATTTTTCTCCATTTAAGGCAGTGTCATCATTTTTATGGCCTTTCATGCATAGACCATAGAGTAATGGCTCTGACCCCATTAACTACAGAGACTTTCTTCTGAGAGAAACCGTGATAGGGACAGCAGTTAGCTAGGCTTGGGTGGATATGGGATGCACTCTGCCAAACACTAAATACTTTATATAGTGGCTCTGTCTGCATCAAAGGATACCCACAGATAACAGCCTATCTGTACCACCTGAATCCATGGATCGAGTTAGATAGCAACTATCCATTCCATTTAGGACCATCACCAACCAACTGCAAAGGATTGGGTGGTAAAGAGATAATCTACTGGATAGTCCTGCCTATCTATTAATTACCTCAAAAGCAGCTAAAAGACTATCTGCTTAGGTCACCTTGTCAACTATTATTAGGGCTTCTCAGCTTTTATCATGGAAAATGTTAAAGGAAATGATTTCATTGTTTTTGTTAAGCTGACAAAAATCATGAAACTTACAGTACAAGTCATGAAACGTCAGGAGACACCGCATTGTGTCGCCATCTGGAAGATCGAGGCTCACATGCATGTTCCAGAATCTGACACTGGGAGGCTTACTGAGGACCACCACAGCAGTGGTGATACACAAAAGTATGGGTCTGCTTTTTGCAAACACCATAAACTAAGTTTTTATTTTTTCATGGAAAATGCCAACACTCCTGGCATTGCCATGGAAAAGGCCAACAATTATGGAGTTTTCATAAAAACTGGAAAAATCATAAAATCCATGACTCGTGTGACAAAGGTATTGCTCTAGTTACTATTATTACTATTATGAATATTATTATTATTATGTTGGTCACACTTTAAGTGTCAGTTTCAATGTAATTGTGAGGCAGGTAATCATTAATTACATACAACAGGTGTAATTACACTGTAGTTACATGTTTGTTACATGCAATTGCATTGCAACTGCAATGCAGTGACAGAGTAGTTACACTGTAACTCCGGTGTAGTTAACTGACACATTACCTATTGTAGAGCCCAGGGTGTAGTGTTAGGCAGGGAAAATAGAGCAGACTAGATGGGCCTACTGGTCCTTTTCTGCCAACACTTTCTATGTTTCTATGTTTCTACTGTTTAATCAGGAGGTAGACTGGGTTACATGGGTCCATTTCAGCCACGTCTGATACAGCTGTCCCTATACTGATACATATAGTGACTCTTGCTAGAGAAGGCTGGGACTAAAGTAGCTGTATGTTCCACAACAGGCAGTGTTCCTACACCTTCCTATAGTGACTCTTAATGGAAAAGCTTGGTGCAGCTCTATCTGTGAGCTCCTCCATGGCCATTGTTGCTTTGTCGTTGTCTACAGAGACTCCTGCTAGGAGAGGCTGTGTGCTCCCCCACAGTCAGTGAGCCTGAATCATTACCTGCCACAACTCCTCTTGGTAGACACTGGAGCTTGAGTAACTGTGGGTTCTTTTTCTCTCTCTATTTGCCCTTGCACTGGTTAGCAGTGGCTGTCTCTTTTGATATAGCAGATGTGTCTTTCTCCACAGTTTATAACATTTTGCTTCACCCACAGCACCTTTGTCTCACTTGGGTAACTGCTCACCAATTCAGATCCCCACCTGGCTAGCAGACAAGAGTTTAATATAGATCATTACTAGTCATCATCCTTCTATGCTAGCCAAACAATATAACTCTTTCTTCCTTCCACAGCTAGAACCCTTGGTACTTTTCAACCAAATAAAATCAGCAATATAGCTGCATAGCGAACATCACCAACCAATGAAAAGGCATTGCCAACCTTTCCAGCAGATAAAGTTATTCAGAATTCTGACCTGAAAGTTAGCCCCGATTTGTTCTTCAGGTTTCTCAGTAGATCCAGTTGGTTCAGTGGTGGAATCAGTCTGTGGTAATACAATAAAGGAAGGGTTATATATACAGCAACAGCGAGTGGACACAGGTGAGGGAGGTTCTGTACAACATGCTCATGTCTTAGACAGTCAGGGACCGGATAGTGGATTATATCTTCCCCTTTCCACCCCCTCTCCCCTTCCCCTGCCCTGATACCCAGCTGTCACTCCTAGTGCACAGCGGAGACAACCTAGTACATATTCTTTTGGCGTGATCTACACAATCATGTTGGAAGGTCTACACAATCCTTTTGGAAAATCCATAAAGCCATGTTGGAAGGTCAGGGAGAAAACAGTACAACATTGTCTGTTGTGGAAAATTCCAGGTTTCCTCACTGTCGGTAATTCCCATAGCTATTTGATAACCAATGTGGTAATCAGTGAAATAAAAAAGGATACATTTTAGGTTAGGAAGTAGCACATTTACCAACCATTGCCTTATACAAGACAATACCCATTCTAGCAAGGTGGGATCTCCTTAAGGCCAGAACCATGGCTATTAATGCTCCACAGTGCTGGGCAAATGGCTGAAGCTGATCGATACTGCTACAACAGTGGCAGGTGTGGATCAGAACTGATCAACCCAGAACCAGTAGCTGCTCTGTACTGCTGGCACCATGGGTAACACTGTTCTGCACAGTGGCCAGCCTAGTTCACTACTTCTGGAACCATGGCTAGCACTGGCCCATGCCTTTGAAACCATGGCTGGTAATGGCTCCTACTATTGGATTCATGACTAGCACTGTCTTTACTGCTAGGACCATGGCTATCACCAGTCTTTACTGCTGCAAACCATGGATATTGCTGGCACATACTACCCAAACTATGGCCAGTACTGGTTCATATCTCTGGAATCATGGCTGGTACTGGTGAGTGCTGCTAGAACCATGGCTAGCAGTCTCTACTGCTGCAAACCATGAGGTCTGTACAGATACAACCATGGCTAGTGCTGGACATTACTGCTGGAAAGATGGCTATCACTGGTCATTATTCCTGGAGCCGTGGCTAGTGCTGGCCTAACTGCTGCAAAGATGGCTGGCTACCACTCTTCAGTTCTATCAGAACCTTAGCCAGTGACAGGCCATACTGCTGCAACCAAACTTCTCTGGCCCCTAAAACAGGAACCAAGGCAGTCTGGTATGATACTGCCCCTACATGAATATAGCCAGCAGTATCATGATGCCTGCAATCTGGGGTCAGGGTTGAGCTTGGATTGGTGGAGGCCAGCCGGGGGAGGAAGATCAGTCATCTTAGAGGGTGTTCTCCTCTGGAGAGCAAGAGAAGGATGTAGGCTTCACTGCTAAAGTGCTGCCTGGGTAACCACAGGTAGCAATTCAGTCAGGTCTGCGTGTGCATGGGATGATTCCAGCTGGTGCCATGTGGGGGTATGCTTCTGCCTGAAAATGTACACCAGATGCTCTTGCCACTAGTACTCTGAAAGTTGGTTAGTAACAGAAGGAAAAGTCCTGACAAGCCTGCACTACCAGGCCCTCACTGTTCCTGGCTGCCCACTGGTCCCCAACAAACTGAAAGGGCCTGAGGGAGGTCATAGCTGATGACATTCCCAAGAGAGCCCACCATAGAGCAAATGCAGTCTGCCCCCCCAAAGGGAAATAAGGTGAGCAACAGAAAAGGGTGGCAGATGGGGCTGAGTGGTAGTCTGGTAGAGATGGGCATTGTTGGCAATTGTGGGGTGGGGGAATGAGTCAAATTGATGTTTCAAGGATTTGTTTTCCAGGCTCTTTTTATATTACGAGTTTAAGAGAAATGGACAAACGTGGAAAACAACAGCAGTGCAAGGGAAAACAGGAATGGAACAAAAGAAAGAAAGGATGCTGGGTGTGCAGGTCAGGAAGACCCTCTCAACAAGTAACTTACATAGATACATAGATACATAGACAGTGTCGGCAGATAAGGGCCTATGGCCCACCCAGTCTGCCCATTTAAGTTTGTAAGTTCAGTTTATGTTTTCCAGGAAGTCTGTTGCCCCTTACCCCTGACCTCCAGAATTCCTTTATGTCTATCCCATGCATTCTTAAATCCCGTGATTGTTTCAGCCCCCACCACTTCCTCTGGCAGGGTGTTCCACTTGTCCACCACCGTTCTGTGAAGAAATTCTTCCTCACATTTCCTCTGAATCGTCCTCCCTCCAACTTCATCCCATGCCCTCTAGTCCTGGAACATCTTTTTCACTTAAAAATAGTGCATTCCTGCACCCTGTTCCTCCCTGTAAGATACTTGTATGTCTCTATCATATCCCCTCTCTCCCTCCTCTCCTCCAGGGAATACATGTTCAGTGCCTTCAACCTGTCCTCATAGGACTTGTTTTGAGGGTTACGATTTTCCTTATCGGCAAACTCCCACCTCCCATAGGCCATCTGGGTGTTGTTGCATGAGTACAGTGAAAGCCAAGGTACTTCTTATCACTGGATGACAGGAAACTAGAGATCCAATGAGGGGACAGTGTCAGGTAACAATTTAAGACAGTTGTTTTCATTATGGCATGCCAATTAAGTGGCACACTTTCAGCCCCATCAGTTTTTTGTGGGGACTGGGGATTTAGACCAGTTGTCTTTGGAGATTCATTCACATGCACATCACGTCCTCCTTCAGCATGTGCATTCTTATTTTGCTTTAGTCTTTGAGCTGTGAGCTCAGATAATCTCTGTCTGTACACCATCACGTCAGACATTCAATGCAAGATGAAAGGAGGATTTGTCTATGGGTGGGGGTGGGTTGGAGTGGGAGTGGTGGTAGGAGAGTCCAGTAAGCAGGGACTGCTTGCTTACAATGCTGTCTCTGCAAGATCCCAGAAGCCGTGTTTAGACAAGGATTGATTTTTCTAGAAGAAGGGATATTTTTACCATTAAATCTTAACAGCAACTTTAAAACAAATGGTCTCTTCTAGACTATTGTCATCAACAATTTGGGACTGTGGGGATATTCTAATTTCCAAAAAACATGATCGCTTCCAAATTTCAACTGATGGAAGCTATTGGCTTTGAACAAAATTAAAATTAGCTGAACCCCTAGTCAGCTATTACAAAACATCGAACATGCATTAATCCCCCTACAAATATGTAAGGCTGATGGGAAACTAAAACACTGTCTCACTTCAAGAGGCCTCTATATAAGGAAATTGGATAGTCTGTATGAGGGGGCCTTCAGTGTTTGTAAATGCCATGTACTAGGCCTGCAGAAAAACAGATGGCTTTGTTAACATGTGCAGCTAGACCCTCATTTTTGCAAGTGGAAAAATCCTTAGACCACCCCCTGCTCCCCCCAAACAAAAGACATTACAGGGATGTGCAATATGACATAGGGGGCCTTCATCTGCTTGAACTCATCTGAGCTGTGATAAGTTACTCACATCCATAAGGGAGGCAGTATAGTGCAGTGGTTTAAGGCTCTGAGCTGCAAATCTGGAGACCTGGGCTTGAATCCCACAGCCCCCACTTGCATACTGTGTGACCCTGAGCAAGTTACTTAACTTCCTTGTGCTCCTAGGTCACACATGTAAACAAGCTTTCAGCTTAATGTGCCACTCCTGGTGAAACAATGGGGAAAAATAAATAGCTGAGGTTTCCAGAACAGACAGATCAGAAGCTTCAATCCAGAGCTGAACAGTGTGTGTGTGTGTGTGTGTGTGTGTGTGTGTGTGTGTGTGTGTGTGTGTGTGTGTGTGTGTGTGTATGTACACACATAGGAATGGATGTATGCACTTAAATGTGGAAAAACACAAATATCAAGCATAAACCCCATTGAGCAAGGCATCAGTTCATGGGTAGTACATGCTAATAATCACCATGATGGAATGCAAGCTGGCTAGGCTTTCAGCAGGACCGTAAAGGACCAAATGACCTCACAAACCATTTGCAAAGGAAAACAGCAAACCAGACACACGTTTCCCTGTTGTTATGACTCATCAGTGCAACACAGCTGTTTGTCTCACACACTCTGTCACAAAGGAAACCAGCCACATGCTGGGAAGGGTTTCACTGGTAGGGTTTCAGTCATGATGAGTCCAAGGAGTAAAGAAATCTAAGGTAGCCGTGCATGATAACGTTGAAAATTTTGATCTATAGTTTTTTTTATTCTATTTTAGGTTGCCCCTTATCTTTCTTTTTTCCCAATTTTGAGTCTGATTTACAACTTTGTTTTTACAGTTGAAATAATAAAAGGAGCACTCCTTTTAATATGGCTCGTACCAGGTCTTCACCAGTATTCGCTCTTGTTTTTGAACACCCATTCTTTAGCACATACCATTGTTTGAGCAAAACCCTCACAGTGAAATCTATAACAGCGACACAACCCGTTCAACATCCATAGTGTCGAACAGGTTGTCAGAGCACTGTATAGATACTGCGAATCCCGGTGTTGGCCACTCTCCCCATTGATCCGCCCCCCCCCGAGTTGATTATCTTTAAGTCTGGGGTGTGTGGGAGCAGAGCCCCCCTGCATGGGGGTGCAGTGAAGACCCCTTAAGCAGTTTAAATGTGCCCTGCGCCTTGGCAGTCAGTCAACACATTTGCTGGGCGACGTGATCGCTATCAGTGCTGTAACTGTCAAAGAGACTCAGTGGCACCATCCTTTAGGATCACTTTTCTTGTAACTATAATGAACTAGCTTGCAGTGGACACTGCTTTCTAACTTTATAGGATAACTGGCGAAAACCATGATCAAGCCATTTTAAACAGAGTGCTCCCTTTATCATTCTTTTTTATTTTCTTGTGTATACTTCCCCTCTCCAGCAAGGCTCCCTTCATAGTAGCCTTCCCCAACCCCATCACATGGTTCCTCATGGACTTACCTTCCAAATCCTGTTCTCCATTTGTCACGACACCCTTCATGGGGGGGAGCGTGGCAGTGGGCCAAACCATCATGCCAATCAGACCAAGTCCAGACGGAGGAGAGTTACATCACCAGTGCAGGGCCAAGTAGTCATCCTGCTTACTGCCAAAATGTTTTTCCATTGTTCTTGTTGGTCCCATCCCCTGGGATGCAGGCGGCCCCAGTATGCAGGCAGCACCAGCCTGTGTTCCGCCGTTGCCTATGTTACTCTGATTGCCTTGCCACCTGTGGTCACCCAGGTGTCAGTATAATAGTGGAGCCCACAACCCTCCCTCCATGGAGCAGGACAGCGTCCTCAAGGATACTCACTCCTCCTCCTCCTCCCCCACACTGAATCTAGGTCACTGGCATTGCGAGCGGTAACACTACCACTGTGCCAATGCATCGGCCTCCTTTTATCACTTTAAATTAGAAAAAAAAGAGCTAAAGCAGGCTCAAAATGGGAAAAGGAGGGTCTCATAAAAGTCAGGCGATAAGGGGCAATCTAAAATAGAATAGAAAGGTATAGGTCAAAACGTTCATTACTATCATACACCACTGTTGCTTTAATTCAATTCAATTCAATTTTATCTTACCAGGAAAACACCATTGAGACAACTAATTTACAAGGAGGTCCTGGAAGGACAAATACGAATAACAAGAATAGGCAATACAGATAAGACAGCAGATGCGAACCACAACAAGTACTCAAAATACAGGGGCAGTAATTCTACAAAAAATAATAATAAGGTTCTATAAACATTTGGCTGCAATGGGTGACATGGTAACATATACAATATGATTACATATCAGTTAGGGAATACATGTATCTACTACTGTTGATAAGGCGGATGGAAGAAATTAGGCAGTAAGAAGGGGAATGAGAGGCTGGATAAGTGCGTCTGGATAGTAGGTAAAAGGTAGAGTGGAGGGAGAAGGGGAGTTAAAGGAGAGGGACAAGGAAGAGGGAGGAGGGTAGGGCAGGGGGTAGTAAGGGGAGAAAGGGCACAAGAGGCGGCAGTTGTAAGTGCTAGAAGTACTTAGTAGAGGTCAAGGGAAGGGGAATACAGGGCCATCGCAGATTCAAGCAAAACAGTTACAATTTACCATCAGTGTTCATCTGAGCAGAGACTTGAACACATTCTGGCCAATGAGTAACTTAAGTTTAAGGTTATTTTGTAATGTGTTCCACGCGGAGGGCAAAGCATGTCTTATTGACGCATAACCAAACCTTGTTCTGATCTGGGGAATATCAAAGGTTATATAAGAGAGTTTTCTGAGGGAGTAAGCATAAATGTCACATTGGAACAATGAACAAATGTAAGGGGGAAGTTTCAAAGTTAATGCTCTCTACACCCAGAGGGCTGCATTACACCCCCTTCTAGCAGTAAGACAGGACCAACCTATCATTGTGTAAAGGACACAATGATGCGTCCTATAGGGAGCATTTGTTACAAATCTTATGGGCCTATGATAAAGTGTGTCCAAAGTGGAGAAAGGTGATTTAGGGCTGTGGCTATAGATAAAGTCTGCATAATCAATTAGTGGCATAAAGGTTGTTTGTACCAGCCTTAATTTTGCATCATATGTGAGCAGATGCTTTAAACGGTAGAAGATCCCGAGCCTTTGCTGTAATTTTTTGGCAGTTTCTTTAATGCAGTGGCAAAGGTTAGTTTACAATCTAACCAGAATCAGAGATATTTGAATTGACTGACAGGTTCAAGGATCACCCCAAGGATGGTCCTAATTTGGTATTTACCTTCCAGAGGGTTAATGGGTACTTCTATATTATTAGGGGCGAGAAGCATCATTTTTGTTTTTTTTTGGTATTGAGAAGTAGCTTTAAACAGAGAAGATTTTGTTGTAGTCGATCAAATTCGCATTGTAGCTCAAGACAGGCAAGGTGAGGAGAGGGCCTTGTGGCAAATAACACAGTATTGTCAGCGAATAAGTGGACACTAGCTGTGCTAATGCCGTTGTCGATTTTGTTGATATAAATGGTGAACAACAAAGGCCCAAGTACGGATCCCTGCGGTACTCCTCTCTGGAGAGGTTTTAAGGGAGAAAGACCACCATTGGCTTTCACCTGTTGATGCCTACCAGTGAAATAACAAGAAAACCATTTTAATGAAATGTTATCCAAGCCAATATTATATAACATGTACAACAACAACTGGTGATCAGTGGTATCAAAAGCCTTGCTTAGGTCTAGGAAAAGGGCAGAGACGTAATTTTTAGCGTCTAGTGACATTAACCAATCTTCTGTAACTTTTGCCAAGGCTGATATAGTACTGTGATTAAGCCTAAACCCAGATGGAGGGGGCTCAGGTGGCTACCGGCTTCCAGGTAATCTCTCAATTGAGCATTGACTAATTTTTCTAGTAACTTGGACAAAATAGGCAGTAATGAAATTGGGCAGTAATTATTAAAGTCACTTTAATCTCCAGATTTGAACAACGGGATAACTTGAGCTATTTTCCAGTCCGAGGGAATGACGCCTTGGGAGAGTGATAGATTGAACAGGAGGGTAATAGGAGGGGCCAGAAAGTAGTATCCTACTTTTAGGAAGAACATATGTACAGTAATATATACAATATGTATGAAGTGTGCGTGCGTGTGTGTGTGTGCGTGCGTGTGTGTGTAAACAGATGCCCAAGATGAGCACCTGAAACAGCTCTACAGGGATCTCACTTGCATACATACACGTACAGAGTGTACGTATCCATTTGAGGGAGCTGAGACCAGGAAAACACATTTCATCTGTGACCTGAGCTGGGGCTCCAAACCAAGTCTCCCACAGTGAAAGCTTGCTGGCTTATCCATGGCATCACCCAGCCCCACACTGTAGCAGCTTTGTGTCCAGAAATCTGACTGGATACACAAGGTGGTTACATACAGCAGAGAGAATAACTGACAAACAAGGGGATCCACCACACTGAAATATACAGGATACAGGAACCACCCTGAGGACCTCACTTCCTTTAGCTTCTGAAAGAGCTGATGACGAACATTTGTTAGCCAGAATGCCCAATTTAATAGCCACTCTATGGTCCGGTAATGTTAAGAACAGCAGCTGCTGTCTAAATGAACTGGGATTGTTTCCATTCATCTTGATTAAGCTATCCCCCTTTGAACCTCACCTGAAGGGCATCCCAACTGTACCAACATGATTCTGTGGTGTACATGTGAGGCTGCCCCAAACCTTCCAACTGACATCAAGGGGTACTACTTACCCTTATCCACCCCACCATGCTGTGCCCAGAATCTGTACAGAGAAAGAGAGAGAGAGAGAGATAGACCCCAGCTGGCAGCACTACCATACCAACTAGCCAAAGAAAGAAAATGCTAGCCAAATTTAAGCCAGTTCTTTGGGTTCAGTAATGAGAGCACACTAGTTGAAATATTTTTGGCTGATCAGAAAAAACTGGTTAAAGAGAGTTCCCTGTAAATATTAATACAGCACATGAAAACATGTAACAGAAAACCAGGTATAAGCAAAACAGCAACATGCGGAGGATGGCTGGAAACAACATATTTTTTGCAAGGCCTGCAATTCACAACCTTGTGAATCTCACTCGGCTTGCAAAATGCAAAGGTGGAATTGTGGAAATCACAAAGCTCTATGAAGATGCATGGAATTTGTTTTGGGTGACTGTCCATCACAGATGCAGGTTTGAGGTAGGAAGGGAGGGAACACGAATCTGATTCACATGCACCTCGTACCTGGAAGGGCCATACTGTTGCAAGCTTTCATTGTCAAAGAAGGAAAGGAAGCAAAAAATTAAATAAAAAAAAAACAGAAGAAGAGTGGGAGAGGGGAAGGAACAAAGGGAAAAAAAAAGCAGAAAAGAAACAGAATGTAAGAAAAATTAGCAGATGTGCTGCATCTCTTCAGAGCTTTATTGAATGTACTTTTCATTACCTGCCCTTCTGCACCATGGTGAGCTGTAAATGGTGGGTAGTTTGACAGTAAAGGGTTACAGCACTGTAGAAGGGGATTGGGACCACCTCTCCAGAGTCAAAGCAGGGGCAGCTGTCATGTTGCATCAATTAATTGCTCAATGCACACAGGTGTCCTTGCACTGATCCATTATCAGGGTGGTCTGTCTCTGGGTCCATATGCAGGGGAACCCCAAAAGGTTCTAAAACATTTTTTAACCTAGCAATTTGTATGCATTTTCACATCAATTAGATGCTAATTACTTGCTTATTACATGTTTATCGCTAATTTACATTTCAAACCCCTGGACAGCTTGTTTTTTTTTAAAGGGGGTACATTCTGGAACTAAACTTTAGAATGACCAGGCTCTACAGAATACTTTTGTTTCTTGTTTGTTATTACTACCAGCTCTACCCATTCACAGTTGATTCTACCATTTTATGCTGTGTATCAAAGAAGATTTCTTTCAGCCATCAAAGGTCTGAAGATTATGCCAAGAAAACACGGGACTTGTGGTCAGTCACCCTTCCATTCTGGACATTGTCGGGGGTGAGCATACTACTGCCAGAATTGCCTGAGAAAAACTATTATTTTTTTCTTTTTTTTTTTTGTATTTCATTGCAAATTCAAGACAGTACATCAGGGGACACATTTGTATATGTATTTCCATTTTCTGAGTGAAGAGCAAAATCCTACTGCTTAGGAAAGGAGGGGGATGTTCTTTGAATGGGGCTCATGGAAGTAGGAAGGATGTCTGAGCCTTGGTAGCCCTTTACTGCACAAGGACCCTCGGGGAGGGCCATTGTTTTTCAGATTTTTTAAAGTGGTTTTCCTGAATCTAGGACATTTTTTTAATCTACCAGTCAGACACAATTTAACTTCTATTTAATTAATTTTCTCTGTTTAGCTCCCCTCATTTTACATTGCTGAGGGCATTTGCATAAAAATGGGATCCTTGTGTCTCAGACATCATCTCACCTGTATGTCTGTGCCAGGAACATGTTCAATAGAAGTGAGGGGAGAGCCTTGGCTGGATTTTCATAAAGCCGTGACAGGATTTTGCAACAGTTACCTTACTTGGGACAGGACTGTTAGGCCACATAAAACATTGTCTAACTTCTTGTCACAGCTGCTGTAAGAAAGTGAGCAATGTGTTCCAAATGCATCTAAACACTTGAAAATAGCCTGCAATTATTGTGCCGCATTTGCAATGACGCAGCTGCAGCAGAACAACTGCCACAAGTCCTGTGTCCAAAGCTTTCACAGTCTAGGCTGCAGTGTTTAGGTGTTATCACGTGAAATGTAGCACCCCATACAGTTTAAAAAAAAAACTAGGTCTTGTTAAGAGGTTCTAAACACTGAATTAAATTCTGGGTTTATAGAGCACCTGATACTGTTTAGAAAACTTTGAAAAATGTATGATTTAGACAGAAATCAGTTAATATGTCATGCATTTTCCTGTAATTCTTTCCCCATATTTCTCTATAACTGAGGACCAGTACTTGAAAACAAGATCATTGCCAATTGGGAGGCAGTATAGTGCAGTGGTTTAAAGCTCTGAGCTGCAGATTTGGTGATATCCAGCAGACTAGACCTGGGTTTGAATCCCACAGCTTCCATTTACATACTCTGTAACCCTGAGCAAGTCACTTAACTTCCGGATGCTCCTGTAAAAAAGCTTTCAGCTTAGTGTGCTATTCCTGGTTAAAAAAATAATTAGACTTTTGCTTTGACTGCTTGTCTACACCTGACATCATAAGCCCATTTAGGTGATCGTAATTATCTCCATAGTAACAGATTGTGATGTCATAAACAGAATTATGATGTCAGATGTAGATACGCAGCCAGAGTAAATAGGGCAAAGATCCTGTTTTCATGTAAATGTCCTTCACAATAAAGCAATAAGGGTAAGAATTACAGAGCAAAATATGAAATATATGCTGAATGGTGTGTGTCCAAATATTACATTTGTTCAAAGTTGCCCCTACGTTGCTCAGGGTGTGGGGGGGGTTAAGACCCTATTACCTCCACATTAGTTTAAAATGGCCATAATTTGCCTGGGGGAGGGGAGGCTGATGGTATCCCTGAAGTCCTAATCCTGTTCATTAGTTCAAAGTAATTGCCAGAGCATGAGATTGTGGTGTCACAGAGTATTACATCGTCAGTGAAAGAAAACGCAGGAAGCATAGAAACATAGATTTTGTTGGCAGAAAGGGACCCGCAAAGCCCATCCACTCTACCCTGGCACTACCTACCTTATGTGGCAAGGGACTCTCTGTGGCTCCCAGCTTCCCCCACCCTTTCTGGGTTATTCTTTCTTTCAGTCATACCCATGTGTCTGTCCCGTGCATGCTTGAATCCCATAGAAACATAGACAACATCAGAAGGATTGGATGAGAGTATCTTGCTTCCACCCAGACGTACTCAGTAATAAATAATACGGAGCATGACTACAGAATTAAAATAAATATAACCTACATTGTGTCTGAATATTATTTAAAAAAATGTTCTTGGATACGGGAAAAACCACTTTAAGACAGCAGGAAAGATGATATTTGTGTTCTTTACTTGCCCAAAGATAACAGATATGGGACAAGTGTAAGAAATAAAAATCATCTTGAACGGATTTTATAAAATCCAGACTTGCTTCTACATACTAATCCAAGCTTCTGCATTAAGGTATGCAAGTGCCCCTTCCGAGTTTGAAACTATGTGGCTGTAGCAGTGGGTAGATCTGTTGGGATAGGTAAAACTTTTTTAATTTGGGCTCAGGTTAGTCTGAATTTGACCCATACAGTTCCCCAAAGGTTCTGGTATCCAAACTACATCCAGGCTGGTGCCTGACATACACAGCAATTTGCATGAACTGTAAATTTATTTATTTATTTAAAAGTTTTACCAGGAAAGACATACTGAGCAGACTACCGCGCTCGATTCCAGATGTGTCCTGGAGGAGGAGGGAAAAGGGGATATAACATACTAGTAACAATAAAAAATTATAGAACAGTAAGATAACATGTGAATGTATGCACATAACAGTATTTGCGTAGCTGGCTTTTCAAATCAGGTGTTTTTTAATGGGTAGGTTCTGTTTAGAAATTTAGAACTGAAACAGTTTAAGGGGGGGCCAGATTTTTCCCCAAACCAGTTGTCCGAGCCCAACAGATTGCCCATTTTTACATGAAACTTTGACAGCCATTTGTGAATGAGGCAAACGGGTAGTGGTCCAGCAACAATCAGGACCTCCTACAGCTGGTTTTCATTAAATGCAAAACAGAACGGTGCAGTTATAAAACATAATACATAAAAATCTTCAAAACATTACTCAAGATGATGGCTACGCAAAATTTTATTATATTTTTTTTGCATGCCAAAATCATGTTAAACCCTGTTTTTTCATGTGATTGTATTGCAAAACTTCAATTCTGCCATTTTAAAGAACTGGCAAAAAAACACACAAAACTCAGCCACTTTCAGGTAAAGTCCCAATTTTCAGATAAAATAAATCACAGGTTTTCAAGCAAAAATTTCAATTTTATACGACATCAGGGATTTTCAATTGAAAATGGCAATTTTCTTGGAATATTTTCTTTTCTGAAAAATGCCAATTTTCGCCAAGTTTTGGTACTTCACAAAAATGCACAAATACATTCTGCCTTGCCCTATTCAGGATGGGGAATAGGCTCATTGTCATGTGTCAGCCGAAAGTTCAGCATAAGGACTGCAGGCGTGGCAGCTGACAATAATAAAAAGAGAACAGAAAGTTGTGTAAAAAATACACAAGAATAAAAATAGACATTTTCAAGCACTGCAAACATGACACTGTCCTCTTGTTGCCTATTCTCCAAAAAATGACACTGCGCCACCCGTCCCAAACATGACACTGACACACTGCCCCACCCTAACAAAAATTACATTGTCTCCCTTCCCTCCCCAACATGACACTGTACACTTCTCCTCCCAAGCACGACAGCCCTCCCTCCCTCCCAAAAAGGGCACTGCTCCTTCCACCCCAAACAAAACACTACCCCCTTCCCTCCTAAAAAATTACATTGCTCCTTCTCAAACATGACACTGCCTCCTACCCTTCCAAACTTGACACTGTCCCTCCCCTCCTTAAAATGACACTTTCCACTTCCCCTTGCAAAAATGAAATTTTCCCCCTCCTTTCCCAAACATGAAACTGTCCCACATCCCCTCCCAAAACTGGCATTGTGCCCTTGCTCTTATTAAAACTGGCACTGCCTCCTCCCAAAAAGGACACTGCCCCCCCAAAAAATGTTACTGCCTCTCACAAACATGACACTGCCCCCTCCCCTACCAAAAAGGACACTGTATCCCTGCCTGACCAAAAATAACATATCCCCTCCCCTCCCCAAATTGTACTGCCCTCTCTCCTCTCAAAAATAACACTGTCCCCCTACCTGCTCAAAAATGACACTGCCCCTTCCCTCCCAAAAATGACATTGTCTTCACTCCTAAAAATGACACTTCCTCTCCACTCCTAAAACAACACTGCCCCTCCACTTCCAAAAAATGGCACTCACCTTCCAAACATGACACTACCCCTCCTCCCAAAAATGACACTGCCCCGTCCTCCAAACAATGACTATGTGCTCCTCCCTTCCCAAACATGACAGTCCTCATCCCCTCCTAAAAATTACAGTCTCCTCCTCCTCCCAAAAACTATACTGCTCCTTACCTTTCCAAAAATGACACTGTTCCCCTTCCCTCCCAAAAGTGAAACTATCCCCTTCCCACTCAGAAATGACACTGCCCCCTTACTCTTCCAAAAATGACACTGGCCCCTTCCCCTTCCAAAAATGACCATGTCCCTTTCCCCTCCCAAACATAACCCTGCCCCTTTCTCTCCTAAACATGACACTGTCCTCCTCCCCTCACCAATCATGGCACTGTCCCTTCCCCTTCATAAAATGACACTTCCTTCTCCTTTTCTAAAAATGACCCTGCCCGCTTCCCTCAAAAACATGACTCTGCCACTCTCCTTTCCCAAATACGACACTGCCCCTTCCAAACACGACACTGCCCTCTCCCCTTCTAAACATGACAGTCCCCCTCTTCCTTCCCTCCCAAACATTACACTGTCCACTCCTCTCCCAAATATGACAATGCCCCATCACCTCCTAAACATGACTGACACCTCCCCTCCAAAACACAACACTGCCCTCTCCCCTCCCAAATATGACAGTCCCCCTCCCACAAATGACAGTCCCCCTACCCTCCCAAACATGACGCTGTCCCCTCCATCCCAAATATGATAACACCCCATCCCCTCCTAAATATGACACTGTCCTCCTCACCAAACATGACACTGCCACTTCCCCTTTTAAAAAAACCTGACACACAGACCTATGTACAGGCAATGCTGAGCTATCCCTTCACAGTACTATATACAGGCAGTGCTGGGCTGTCCCCTCACAGCCCTGTACACAGACAGTGCTGGGCTATCCTCTCACAGCCCTGTACACAGGCAGTGCTGGGCTATCCTCTCACAGCCCTATGCACAGACAAAGCTGGGCTATCCCCTCACAGCCCTATACACAGATAATGGTGGGCTATCCCCTCACAGCCCTGTACACAGAAAATGTAGAGCTATCCTCTCACAGTCCTATACATAGACAGTTCTAGGCTATCACCTTACAGCCCTGTACACAGACAGTGCTAGACTATCCATCTCACAGTCATTGCACAAGTAATACAGGGCTATCTTCTCCACACTCTCTTATCTCACATTTCTATACACAGACAGCAAGCAAGGCGTGTACAGTCCAGCTATATTTTCAAGTCATATGTAAAATGCCGGTGGTATCTAATTACACAACAAGAAGGTCTCCGTGTTGCAGCCATTACAGATTGCCGCACTGATGCAAATGTTACAAAACTGTTTTGATTTGGTACTTGCAAAGAAATTGTTTTCTGCAGTCAGAAAAGATGCTACTGCTTTGAGAATGGGGCCACCAATAATGTCATTCTGGCATACTAAATGTCAGAGTGGACACACACAAACATGCGCGCGCACACACACACACAGAATGGGAACAAAATACACATACCTACTTGTCAGTGTCGATCTTAATGAAGTCTTTGAATGCTGCTACAACCGCCTTCAAAACACTGCACAATGTACACTGGTGTGAAGTGAGGCACCAATACAGAAGAACCAAACAAAAACATAAAGAAACTAAAAAGACAAAAAGAAAATTAACAGCCATGGATATGAACAAATGCAGAAAGTGCAGAAATAGAAGGGGGAACATAAAAATGCAAATAAATAAAAATGGAACTGGCTTGGCTCACGGCAAATAACTGCATGAGCAAGATTTACAATTTGGGGGTGAAGCTCAAAGCCACACAGATTTCTTGATTGGCCCAGTGTCAGTGATTGACTCAGGAGGATGCCATCCACTGTGGGCAGACTGTATCACCTACCTGTACATGGGGACAGTCACAGTGCGCTCATAGTACTGCCATGTTGAATGCAGGTCAGTTCGAGAAAGGTTGGTGGCATAGAATCTCCAGGCAGCCTGGTGGGAAGGGGGAAAACAAAGGGAAAACAAAAATCAATATGAAAATGTTTTAAAAATATAAATATAGGTGCAACCACATATAATCATTTGCTGTAAAGGACAAGGTGCTAGTCTGCCACATCCTTTTGCACCCATTGCCCTCTAGTGCCTCACTCCTGCAAACTTACCTATAACATGCTACCACTGGCCTCCGAGGTATATTATCTAGACCCACCCCAGTGGACTACTGACTGCTAGACATGCAGTTTATCCCATCACTGCTACCACCAGGGGAAGAAGCAGATTCAAGGTGTCCACAACAACTGGGGAAAAGGGTAGGTGGGGGGAAGACCTGGAGTATTGGAGACTCATTGCCTTGGGGGTGTAACGGCTGTCATCTGATGCACTAGGCTGGCAATTGTCCCCACTCTTTCCTTATTTCTACCTACCTCCCTAGAATAACGCTTCCTATCAGTGCATCTCCTAAGACTGGGGTCTGGTGAACATCATGTGGCCACCCATTAACTCAATACCAGGCTAGTCACCATAGGAGGTGCTGTTGCTGCAGGAAAAGTGCATCCCACCACTCCAGTCCAAGTGTGCTGCGTGCCAAGCATCCATGTGACTCCAGCATCCAAGGGAGAGGGTCGGGCCGGAGCTGTGAACCCAGGTCTTCCGCATGGTACTACATTGCAGGCCAATCAACATGTTTTTTTTTCAGCATTGTTTTTTCTGCTCACATCCAGCTGCAGTCAGCGATATACCTTGTGTTTCAAGGATCTACCCTGTTCAGGCCTCGCTATCATATGGACGACAACTGGGGTTTTTCTCCCCTGTTAGTTTCCTCTCAAGCCCTCTCCACCCCATGAAGTGGGCCAGCTGTCCTTGCATGGCCTTGATTGATGTGGCACGCTCGGGGTGTATACCATCCCTTGCATGAGAGCAGGCTCCCCTGCCAAATGCAAAGGGCTCCTGTGTTGTCTGCCATCCCAACCCTGAGCTGGCTCACATTGCCTTTGGTAGCATTCCCCATTTCTGGACACAATGATTCTGACTCCCTGCATCCACTCCTGAACCCAGATTGCTGGCAAGGAAGACCATAGCTCTTCCACTAGGACAGCAGAAGACCCTGCCACCCTTTTGTTTGTAAATAAAGACCCTGCACCCTGATGCTGATGTAGCATATCGACCCGGAATTCTATTAATGCTATTCTCAGTACTTGTCTGTAGCCTATAAGAAATTGCACTGACTAACAAAGAATGTATGTTTGTATGCTACCACTTCCTCCTAGGTCAGTGATATTAATGGGGTATTGTCACAAGGGCTGTGCACAGCAATCCGAAGTCCTAAGTATGTCGATTTTTATTGGCTGTTGGAGGAAGGAAGGAAGAGAACACAACTGAAACTGAACCTACAGCTTTTGGGACACTTGCCAAGAAGTCCCCTTGAGCAAAGACTTACTACCCTGCAAAGTGCTGTTTTGTAAGTAAATTTAATTTTTTGTAGGACATTAGAAACCATTTGGTTCTGGCCACACATTGACGTCTATTGGATGCAATACCTGGCTGCTAGGTTCTATACTCAGAACTAGGGGCATCATAATAACCATTTTTAGCAATAACTGCAATATTTTTTCTTCAGTGATACTAATATTATTCAGCCTTTTTTCCGATACTCACAGTAGCTAATTTACACAGCACAGCATTATTTTACTGGCTCTGCGGACAACTGAATGTGTGCAGGAATGCTTGTGCAACTTAGCAAGAGTGCTTGGAATATAGATTTGAATACTTTTGCAACGTAGATTTGGTCTTTCACTCTCTCCGTCCCCAAAATGAGGAATTACTGTGCCATCCTTTCGAGACACCACAGATCTTAGTCATGTGAGAAAAGGGATACTTTTGAGGAGGATTCCATCCTATAGTTGACACAGGGACATGGTCGCCGAAGACTAAACGTACCATATGGGAATGAGATTCCCAAAATGATTGTGAATAAGCTGCCGGAGGAAATGGGGAGGATGGTTGAGCAAAGAAAATGAGCATCCAAAGGATGCTGGAGCATGCATTGTGAAAAGCGCCTAGTAAGGGGCGGAGTACGAGTTGCTTGCTGCTCCACTGATCCGTGGTCATAGGCCATGAAATAGCACAATAAACTGTGAACAGTTTTTCTTCTCAATCAATGTCCCCAATTCTATCTTCCAAAAAAAATTTAGGATGAGGTGGGTCCTTCTCACAAAACCCAAACCAGACCCAATAAGATTGTGGGTTTTACCAAGCCGCAGTGACAACGGACATGGAGACATCCCCGACAGTGACAGCCACATTGCCAAGTGTTGGCAATGTAGTGTTGGTGATGCCTCTGTGTTTCCAAAGGGGGGCTGTGCCCCTGAGCCCCCCATGTGGGGGGCTGCACCCCTCACACACCCCAGTCTCTAGAATTCCAACTCCAAGTCGGAGTTGGACCGGGGGGGGTAAAACACCCTGAGAGGCAGTCACCTGGCCATGAAGAGACCATCACAGCAACATGTGGATTTTGCCCAAATCCTGTCGCTGGGATGGTCTTCACTGTCGGGGAATCGCTGCAACAACAGTATACCAAGATGGTGATATAGTGTACCCGGTCATCAGGACGCCAAGTCGGGATTTCACTGACCTCTGTTTTACACCCCCCTTTATTATTATTCTAACTCTGAGGGGGGCAAGCCCCAGGGAGGAGGCGCGCAAATCCCAAAATCGGCACCCTGATGTGCTGGCACTCTATTGGCTGGAAAGGATTACAATAACTGTGGTTATTATTTCAAGATTTTCATGTTGCGTAGACATTTTCATATCATGACATTCCATCCCAGAGTTCTGTCTAGTTGACTCTGTAACATCCCCTGATCCAGCTGGTTACCAAGAGCAGCCATTTTCATTGGACTCACTATGCCTCCTAAAATTAGGGCTAAGTCAAAAAACAGGGGGAGAATCAAAACACTTTAAGCAGCCGCTCACCAGCTGGCTTTTTGCTAAATATTTCTGCATGAAGATTAGAGTCTAAATCCTTAAAAAAATTGCAGTTTGACAAGCAATTCCATTTCCTTTGGAATAGTTTGGCTAACAGTTTTGTTATTTGCCTACAAAGTTATTGGCAGTTAACCAAAATGCGACAAGATGTTTAATTTCAGCTGAAACCCTGGAATTTGCCAGAATTGTAATGGGAGGTTAGTTCTAACAAAAAAATGGTTTCTTTCAGTTTCGATGACTTTGTTCACGAGTTTATTCAAGATAAAGTAGCAGTATTTGCTCATCAAAGAATGTTTTTTTTTCAGCAATAATGTTTTCTGTCACAGATATAGGCTACCTGTTTTTCTTTTCGTTTTCTTTCATTCCTGAACAAAGATACTGAATTTTAAAGTTTTCACAAGTTCCTACTCCCATGTCAAGTCTACCATACCAAAATTAATTATCTTCATACCGTACTGTGCTGTTTTCCATCAGAAATATTTGGCAGCACTGTTCTCATACAACCAGAGTATGAATCTATCATGTACATTCAACAGCTAACCTCAGCGGAAGAGACTGTTAAAACTTATGAGTGGCGGCCATTTTTAATGAGGCAAGTCATTAAATTACAAAATAAATCATGAAAGCTATATTAAAAATATCTGAGGAAACTAAAAATACACTGAGGGTGAATCTAAGGATGTCAGAAACACATTTTGACTAAAAACTATATGATAAAATGTTTTGCTGACTAAAAAAATATGGTAAGCACAGGTACAGTATTTTACAAAAAGAGTCCTAGAACAAGGTTCTCACCCAGCATATTCTGATCAGAACCTACAGAGGGTTTATTTTTTTGGTTTCTTTGGGTTCTTTTCCTGTTTCTTGGGCTAGTGATTACAGAAGCAGTCATCTGTCTTGGTCTTGTTTTGAAATATCACAGAAGCCATGTGACTCTTATCAGTCCGACCAGCACCATGAAGAGGAGGGTCAGGAAATCACACAGGAAACACAGCAGCAAGGCAACCAGATGACTGGAGACTAAAATAAAGCATCAATGTATACAGAAAGCCAAGCCCCATACCTTTCCACTGCTCATCACACAAATGTGGAACACCACGTAGGGAAAATGGGTCAGAAACTAGGACACAGTATCATATAATGGAAACTATAGCTTAGACCATAGTAAAAATAAATTATGTCTTTCCAAAAAGTTATCTGCTGCATGAGAAACAGGAAACAGTATGAAATTCTGCTTTAAAACCTCAATGCATAATGTGGGACTGCATCTTCTCCCAGTGGGACACGGGCTTTCTAAAGGGTAATCTAATGGGTGTCCCTTTAATGTGGGGAAGTTGAGGGGCATGGAATAAGGAGTCTTGAAAAATGAGGGATGTCCCTCCTTATGTGGGACAGTTGAGAGGTATGGACAGAGGGGATCTGAAGGGTAAAATAAAGGATGTGAAACAATAGAGGTGCGCTTGCACTCCAGAGCCAGGAGTGGACTGGAATTAGCAAACTGGTATTTGCACCTCACCATTGTGTGGACTGATCATCACTGGAGGTTACACTCCTGGCTCTGGAGTGCAAGTGCACTTTTGTTGTTTCATGTTAATGGGCTCACTGCCTTGCCTAGATCTATAAAGCAGCACCTTTGGTTCTGCTCTAAAATAAGGGATGTCCCTCCAAACGTCAGACAGTTGAGAGGTCATAAGTGAGAAGAGAAAGGCAAGGAGAGGGATAGTGAAGTGAGGATAAGGAGGGTGGTGAGAGACGGGGGGCTGTGCAAGAGAGGACCAAGGAAAAGCAGACATCCTGAACAAGTACGTCTGATCAGTATTCACAGTGGAGGCAGGTATGGACCACCAGGCAGCAGCAGGAACAAAGAGGGGGATGTGGACACAAGTCTGTTTTCAGAGGAAAGAGTTCTGAAGGGACTTGTAGCTCTGAAAGTGGACAAGGCTAGGAGACCAGACAGGATACACAAGGGTATTAAAGGAAGTCAAGCAGGTGCTAGCTGCCCCACCGATGGCGTTATTCAACAGCTACCTGAAAACATTCATGGTTCCACAGGATAGAAAAAGAGCAGATGTGGTCCCTCTACATAAGGGTGGCAGTAGGAGGCTAGCAACTAGAGCCTACTCAGTCTAATCGGCTATACTATGGTATCCCTAAACTCAGTAACCTGAGTCTCGGGATACTGAGCCCACTAGCCCGAAATCCAGCCTGCTGAATCAATCAGATGCCCTTAAATATGATTTTGGGCCTCTGAAAAATCACAAGGCATATAGAGGGGCTTCACCCCTCCCCAGAAACCTGCACACCCCATGTAACTAAAATATCTAACTCCGAGGGAGAGCGGACCTTGGAGTTAGAAATAAAATGTTTACAGGGGTAGGACCTGTAAAACAGATCTCACCTGCAGCATGGATAGAACCCGTGCCTACACAGCATGCTGGCCAAGCTGCTGTGGTGTAGTCTGCAACACCAGCAGGGCAGCTCAGCCAGCCTTTCTGATTCTTCATGCCTTTGAGTGCTAGGGACAGGAGTAAAGTAGCAAGCCATTACATCAGCTACCTTACCCCTGTCAACGTCCCTCGGGATTCCTTATGCCAAGATGCTCACAGTCATGATGCTGAACCTGTTGGGCAATACTGCCCGGGCAGGTCAGTGTCGGGATAGTGAGCCTCAGCATTGCATAAGGGTACTGTCTAACCTCAGTGATGGGGAAATTAATGAAACCTCTGTTAAAAGAAAAGTTGGTAGAGTAACTTGAATCCAGTGGGCTGCAAAACCACAGGCAGCATGGACTCACAGGGGAAAGGAACCATACCAGATGAATCTGATTGCTTCATTTGACTGAGTAACCACTGGACTAGACCAGAGAAGGGCAGTAGACATGGCCCATCTGGATTTTAGCAAGACTTTTGACACTGTGCTACACAGGGGACTGATAAAGAAATTGAGCAGCCTGGGAATGGGATCCAAACTGGTGAATTGGGTTAGAAACTGGTTAACAGATAGGAGATAGAGGGCAGTGGTTAATGGCCCTCACTCTAATTATGGGAGAGTGACAAGTGGGGTGCTGCAGGGCTCAGTACTGGGACTGGTACATTTTCAGTGTCTTCATAAGTGACATTGCAGAAGAACTGGAAGGGAAGGTATGCCATTTTACAGATTCATAGGTTCATGGGTGAACACGAAATCGAGGGACAAGCCTATTATGATTTCACCACCCCTAACTCGGGTGGAAGTGGTATTTAGATTCCCCAATGTAGATGTCTAAATTTATTTTAAAAAGTTCTATATGTGTACTATCTACCACCTTCTGTGGAAAGGAATTCCAGAGTGGAACTATTCTCTGAGTACAAACATTTTTCCTGTTGGTGGTCCTATTTATAAATGTCTTTAGTTTATATAATGGAATAAGCACTTCAGGTTCCCTACTTTTCAAATTTTTTAAAATGCAATTAATTAATTGATGACATCTTTTAACTGTTTTGTTGTTATGCTCCATAAATTTCAGATTATCACTAATAAAGATGCCCAGAACCTTTTCAGATGTAACCTTGTGTAATGGTATGTTATTTATATGATAGTTTGTCATAGTGTTATTTTTTCCAAAGTGCATTAATTTGCACTTTGGTATATTAAGGGTTAGTTTATTTTTACTAGCCCAATCAAATATGTTGTCTAAATTAGACTGTAAATTCTGTGCTGGTGAAATATTGTTAACAATACTGCCCAATTTTGCATCATCAGCGTATTTATTTATCCATACTCCATCCGTAATAGTCATGTTTGATATAAGAATGTTGAACGAGACTGAGCTCAAGACTGAATCCTGAGGCACTCCACTGGTGCTCTCATTCCAAGAAGACTTATATCCCCGGATGCATACTTGCGGTTGTCTATCAGTCAGCCAGGATAAGATCCACTTTATAATACGTTTATGAAGCTTCAACCTTAACAAACATTCAATTAGAATTTTGTGGGACACTGAGTCAAATGCTTTTTCATAATCTAAAAATATTACATCGACCGGAAGGCCCAAGTCCAGAGCTTCACTGACTGGTTCAAAAAAGTTTATTAAGTTGCTTTGGCAAGATCTACCCGCTGAAAATCCATATTGTGATATATCTAATTAACCATTTTTCAGTATATGCATATTTATTTTATGGGACAGGAGTTTTTCCATGACCTTCCCTATACAGGATATTGGACTAATTGGTCTATACTGTTTTACATTCTGCCTGGTACCACCTTTGTGAATAGGTATTACCAAAGCTTCTTTCCATTCTTTTGGAACTTCACCTTGTGGTATAGATACATTAAATAATAAGGTAAGGGCACCTGCTAGTTCATATGCAACTTTTTTCAGAAAAGCAAAGGGGATATTATCTGTTCCTACTGATGATGATGTTTCAAAAGACATTAAAGCTGAGAATGTTTCTGCAGCCATAAATAAAATGCCTGGATCCTCTGAATCCCAAGCTACATTTTCCAAGAGTTCCTTTTTTTAAAGATGCTGGAAAAATACTGATTGAATTCATCGGCCATAATCTGTTCATTGGATACTATATTGTCCTTAATTTGTAATGGTCCAACCTTGCATGTAGTAGTTTTTAGAGATTCAATATAATTGAAAAAACATTTTTTATTATCTTTTTGAGCAGTTGCAAGTTTATATTCAATCTCTTTCTTAGCGTTCCTGATTGCTGATTTTGTTTTATTTGCTTTCTGTTTAAACCTTTTCCAATTGATTTCAGCCATCCTTTTCCTATATTTATTGTAGTCCCTTTTTTTCTCCTTATCAGTCTACTTATTTCTTTAGAGTGCCACAGTGGAAATCTCCTGTTATTTATATATTTTTTTTCTTTCTGGTACCCAAGTTAAGATACAGAAATCAATTTTATCTTTGATTCGTGCCCATATTTCTTCTCCTGTTAGTTTAGATAAATCTTTTTGCCAATTCCAGTTTGATAAGTAGGTTTTTATTTCTTCGTATTTTGCTCTATTAAAATTTGTCATCTTTGTTATTCCTTTACTGTCATGTCTATAGTAGTTAATGGACCACAATATCATACAGTGATCATAATCTCCTAATGGTTCTAATATAGTTGGTGTTTCTATCTGTTCTTTAGTATTTGTAAAAATTAAATCTAAGATATTATTCAGCCTTGTTGGTTCAAGTACTGGCTGATCTAGTCCTAGATAGAGATTGGTTTCTAGAAATTTAATTTCTTGATAATTAATCCCTACTATAGTATCCAGTCAATTCCAGGATAATTAAAATCTCCCATTAGGATGATGTTATCAAGTTGATTAACATTCTGCCATTAGTCTAAGAAGACATCATTTTTGTTGTTATCCAAGGATGGTGGATGATAACATATGCCAAAGGTCATGGGATTTGTGTTATATTTGATTTTGACCCACATAATCTCAATATCAGGTGGGTCTGGAGTATCAAGTTTTACTTCTGTACGATCAATACTTTCTTTTTATATATATAATGCAACTCCCCGGGGGGGGGGGGGGGGGATGATATTCTATTATTTTTTAATAGAGTACATCCTTGGATTTCTTGCCCCCCACTATTCATCAGTAAACCATGTCTTTGAAACTATGCATATATCAATGTTTTGTGTAAATAATAACCTTTGGAGTTCATTTATTTTATTCATTAGACTTCTTGCATTTAACAATAATACTTTTAGTTTTTTTACTTTTTATTAATCTGGGGAGATATCTTCCTGTTGTCTAATCGATGTGCTCAAATTAGTTAACTCAGTGTTATTTAGTACAGTGTCTTTTATGTAAGAAACAAATTTGCCTGACATTTCTCCCCCCTTTAACAGTTTAAAGAGGAAGTTATTTGTGTATTTATAGAATTTTTGTGCCCTTTTTGTTTAGGTGAAGGCCATCCCTAGAGTAAAATTCCCATCTATTATTATATTGTTCCCAGTGAGTTAGGCACTTAAAATTTTGCCTCAGACACCAACCTCTTAACCAGTTATTGATATGGCTTATTTTATTTACTGGATGGTAGTCAGCCTTAGGTACAGGTAATATTTCTGATAAAACTGTGATTGCACCCATTTCTACCAATGTATTGGTTAGTCCAATGTAAGCCTCCTTGATCTGTTGAGTGCTTTGGTACCTGATTTTGTTTATACCAGAGTGAAGAATTACTAGGGGGTCTTTTCCATTATTATTTAAAATGTGTTTGGACATTTTTGTAATATCCTGGATCTTTGCTGCATGGAAGCAGGAAAGTTTATGAGTGGTTTTATTTATGTCACACATTTGTCTGTCCAGATTTAAAACCATAGAATCACCCAAAATAAAAATGTGCTTAGTGCAGTTCTGAATAATATCAGTTTGACCAGAGTCATGGTTATATATGATTTCTTCAGTAAAGTTTAATAAATACATGTTATCAACAGGATTAGTAATAGTCTGAGGTAGTGGCCCAAGGGGATTTACAGAATAAAATGTATTTTGTGAACATGAGGAAACAGCTAGATTTGCAATATTATTTTCCTGCATAGGCATGGTTCTTGGGAATTGTTCATCAGTAATCAATAATAGGGGGTCAAAGCGATTAGTCAGTGGTATATGGACATCTCCAGCTTTTCTTCCTTTCTTTGCAATCTTACTTGCCTGAACAGCATACCATTCTTCCTCACTGAAAAGTAATATGATCAGTGACCAAAATCTGTAATAGGGTGGACATTCAGGAGTTGGTGGAGTGAATGTGTAGGGACCTTGGGAAATTCAAGGAGTGGTCAAGAGCATGGCAGCTGGGGTTAAGTGACAAAAAGTGTAAAATCGTGTACCCAGGGCATAAAAACCCAGGAGCTGAGAATAGCATTGGGGGAGGTACTGACAGTAATTAAGTAGGGATGAGACCTTGTGGTTTTCATATCTGATGACCTCAAAGTGGTAGGGCAGTGTGACAAAGCAATGGGTGGGGCCAGTGGGATGATGAGATGCATAGGGAGAAATATCTTCTGCAGGAGGAGGGAGGTGGTGTTGCCACTGTATTGCTCACTTGTGAGACCCCACCTGGAGTACTGTGTCCAGTTCTGGAGGCTGCACCTCAGAAAGGACATACTGTAGACAGGATGGAGGCAGTCCAGAGGAGGGCAGCTAAAATGGTGAAGAGGTTGCATCAAAAACCCTACTATGAGAGACTGAGGGATCTCAACATATATTCTCTGGAAGACAGGACAGCAAAAGAGTACATAATAGAGACCTATAAGTACCTCATGGGTGTGAACTGGGTGCAGGAGGGGAGTCTCTTTCAAATGAGAAAGAGCAACAGGATCAAAGGGCATGGAATGAAGCTGGAAAGGGGGTGAGTTTAAGAGGGATGTGAGGAAGTACTACTTCAATGAAAGAGTGTTGGATGCCTGGAACAGACTGCCAGCGGAAGTGGTGGAGGCAAAAACAGTCGGGGGCTTTAAGTATGCATCGCATATACATAGAGGAAATATTAGTAAATAGACAGGGAGGAGGGTAACTTGCTGGAGACCAGTTAGGGTTTGCGGAGGCAGACTAGGCAGGGACCATTTGGACAGACTGGGTGGGCCAAGCAGTGTTTTTCTCTGTCTGAGATTTAACTGCAGCTGTGCGTGTGTGTATTTGCAATATACCTTGAACTGTTGAATTATTGAACTGTAAACTTATTTCTGTAGCCCTCCACATTCTCACGGGTTGCTACGTGAGACTTGAGCCCTGGCAAGAGCAACAAGCTAGGTAGAGGAGCTGTAGTTTAGAGAGGACAGCTCCTGAACTACAACTTGTTTGTTTTAAAAAATAAACTGGGGAATCCCATATGCTTTAGGCAGCTTATAACAGTGTTAAGCCACTTAGACTGGTGATTTTAACCTTGGGAGCTGATTTATTTGGAGTTTTTTGGCAAACAAATATCGGGGCATTTGCTGACCTCTAAGCACACTTCTGGGTCACAAGGGGCTATATACACAAGCCCTGCGGCGAGCAGGGTGAGTCCGAGCAGGGCGAGCACACGTCATTGCACGTGAAGACACTCGCGTCTGCACATGTTAGGTGTGTTTGCCATTCAGGCAGAAAATATTTCACTACATAAGTCCAGCTAGTTTAATATTTACATAAGGGATTCTAAATAAATGGCTGTAGTTATAACTACGATGGAGGGGAAACAAGGTATTCATCCCTACTTAATTACTGTCAGTACCTCCCCCAATGCTATTCTCAGCTCCTGGGTTTTTAAGCCCTAGGTACATGATTTTGCACTTTTTGGCACTTAACCCCAACTGCCATGCTCTTGGCCACTCCTCAAGTTTCCCAAGGTCCCTATACATTCACTCCACCAACTCCTGAGTGTCCACCCTATTACAGATTTTGGTGTAATTTGCAAAAATGTATACCTTTCCTTCCATTTTTTCTGCAGTGTCACTTATGATGACACTGAAAATGGACAGGTCTCAGTACTGTGTCCTGTGGCACCCCTCTGGTCCCTCTCCCCTCATTAGAGTGAGTTGCATTAATCACTAACCTCTGTTGCCTATCCATTAACCAGTTCCTTACCCAATTCAACATTTCAGATCCCACCCCTAGGCTGCTCAGTTTCTTTATCAGTCTCCTGTGCAGCACAGTGTTGAAGGCCTTGCTATAGTCCAGATGGGCTGCATCCACTACCTTCCCCTGATTGCCCTGGTCACAGAGTCCAAGAAGTCAATCAGATTCATCAGGCATGTCCTTGTATGGTTTGCCTCTGTTCCTGTCTTAATGTTAAACCACACTGTACAGTGATCATTGGTACCTCGGGGACTGTCCATTGCAACATCTGGGCACTAAGTCAGAAACGCAAAGTTAAGAATAGCACTGCTCACAACAGTGTGGTAAGAATGGCACCAGCAAAAACAGCGCCCACCGAAAACAAGCAAATCCACATGGCAGCGGTCCAAACATGCTCCATGGACCTCTACCAGGGATTCAAGACAAAACAGTAAATTTCTGTTTTTGTGGGGGGCTGCACCCCCTACAACTCTCTCTGACATGGGGGGCTTTGCCTCTAGTACTACCCATAAATAAAATAATCAACTCCAAGTTGGAGTTGGATTGCGGGTGAAAAAGTGAAACTTGGGGGAGGGGTTCTGTGAGATGGGACTTGTAAATTTTTGTGAAACCATCTCACAGAAAAAAAGATCAGAGACTGGGACTAGAACCCTCTCCAGCACTATGCTGGCCAAGCTGCTCTCTACCATAGCCCTCTCCACAACGGGGGCAGCTCACCCAACCACCAACTTCTTCTTGCTCTTATTAATGCCCTTTAGTCACTACCTGTATTACGGACAGCTACAGGGGTATCAGTTACTGCAGTTCACTCTTCTACCCCTATCACTGTCCATGATACACTCTTGTAACAGTGCGCTTCTTACATGTACTATTCTGGTTGCGCTCTTTTGACCAGGTAGGCAACATCTGCACTGCCATCCTGGTTTGTAAGCACCGGGTCCAGCAGTGCTTCATCCCTAGTGAGTTCTTTGAATAGCTGCCTGAGAAAAGCAGACAGATTGAGGTAGCTCAACATTGTACCCTGGAAGAGAGGACAGCAAAAGGGACATGATGGAGATCTACAAGTACCTCACAGGAGTAAACAAGGTGCAGTAGAGGAGTCTTTTTCAAATGAGAAAGAGTGTCAGGACCTGAAGGCAATCAATTAATCTGGAGGGAGGATAGTTTAAGAGGGATATAAGGAAGTATTACTATACTGAAGGAATTGTACATGCTTGGAATAGACTGCCAGCAGAAAAGGTGGAGGCAAAAACAGTAGAGGGCTGCAAGCATACATGGGATACACATAGAGAATATTAGTAAATAAGCAGGGAGGAGCGAGGGTCACCACACACCAGTTTGGGTCTGCGGAAACAGTCTGGGCAGGGACCATCTGGGCCGAGTGGGTGGGCCAAGTGATCCTTCTCTGCCAACAAACTCTATGTTTCTGAGTACTGTTTGAACAGAGGAGTTCTGAGGGGTAAAATGGTGGATGTCTCTCCTAATGTGATACAGCTGAGAGGTATGAATAGAGGGGTACTGAGAGGTAAAATGAGGGACATCCCCCTAATTTGGGACATTTGAGAGGTATGCACAGAGGGGTTCTGAGAGGTAAAATGAGGGACATCCCCCTAATTTGGAACATTTGAGAGGTATGCACAGAGGGGTTCTGAGAGGTAAAATGAGGGACATCCCCCTAATTTGGAACATTTGAGAGTTATGCACAGAGGGGTTCTGAGAGGTAAAATGAGGGACATCCCCCGCAATGTGAGACAGTTGAGATGTATTGACAGAGGGCATGTTTGCAAATAGTACTGCCATAACTGATAGCAAGCAATGCTCAAGGGGTCCAGCTCATGTAGCCTACGTGCTCTCCAGCTGTGAATGGTGGAATTTGCTGGCTGTGCCCCCTACTGCATCATCTACTTGGATCCATAGATTGGGTCAGGGCTGTCCTTTGCAGGGGTGCACACTGGTTCTGTGGTTGCACAGAGGCTTCCATGTGTGCAGAGAGGGGCCTCCCTGTGCACTCATGTAGAGGTGCATATGGGTTTCAGAACTGTGCCTTTAGTGCAGCAATACCTTGTAAGAAAAAATTCTCATGTAATCTGAAACTGAAAATGGTTGTAACATTAACAGCAGTTCAAGCAAAGAGTGTGGTGCTTTTTGAATCAGTTGCATGCATTGTAATATGAACAGAGAAATGAATGTGTTATCTGAAATTCCTGTGTTAGTAAGACATTCTAGAGTTAGAAAGACTAGAGGAGGAGATGTAAACTGAGGAAATGTGTGTGCTGTTAAGTGCACAAACATGGCTGAAGGGGATCTGTTAACAGCATCCAAAATACCTCTCTTGGTTACAGATAGAAGAAAAGGGTGCAGTCAGTTTAATTTAAAAACAAGAAGTATCCAACTTAGTTGGAGAAGAGACAGTAAACACATGGGCCCCCACTGTTATGAATTCAAACAATGTGAGGGCATTAGTTACAAAAATAGAAGACCTTAAAGAAGTGTTGAAACAAAACCAGGTAGAAATTGCTGTTATTACAGAAACTTGGTGTAGTCCCCATGTGCATGGAGATGCAATCAGAATAAATGGGTATGATGTTGAAAGAAAAGATCATTTGGGGAAAAGGTGGAGGGGTAGCTTGTTATAGCCATAGAAGTATAAACTACAAAAAAAAATGGTTGAGTTGAAACAAGAGGTTTTCGAAACATTTTGGATGGAAATAAAAATGTTCAACTTACCCAGAAATGGTAGGTCTTTGTTTGTGGGAGGGTTTTACCACTCACCCCCAAATTATAATCAGAGTTTGGTCAAACATCTGAATTGGTGCATCAAAGGAATCTTTGAAAAGTATCCTGTCTGTGGACTAATTGATGGGAGTTGTAAATAAGTGATCAATAGCAAGAATAGTACAAGGGAGCATTCCTTCGTTACAAGGCATAGCTATGGACAATAACAACAAGAAAACGTATATACTACAGATCACTAATCTTGTCTCCCTATCTTACTGCATAGTGGGGGATACCAATGCTGAAGTGCAAACATGCGTGTATAACTCTGTTAGTGGCAAAAAGCACCAAGACCACAAGCTAACTAGATAGTGAGAGAAACTCGATAATATCCAGAGTGAGCTATACTCCTGACAGCATCTATACAGACAGTAACTTGTGTAAGTTCAGTAATATTATTCTAGTAAGCTGGAATGCAACCCAGAGAACACTGGACAGTCTCTAAATAAAGTCCCAAACAATGCAATACAGCAAGATATTAACTTCATATCTAGTGATTGCAAAACAGGCTAAAAATGGTAAAGCATAACCCAGAAACAACAGAGTGGAGGACCAGAAAGGAACTGCATATGCTACACCTAAAGTAAATAAGAAAAGACATTAGACACTTTTATAACATTTCCTTTCTACAAGGTTGAAGATAGCAGTTGGCACTGTAAACGGAGATAGAGGAAGTCCGCAGTTAGTTGTTTGGCACCTCATGTCATCAGCCATATTGGAATACAAGGCCTCCACTCCATGCGACCAATATATCCACCTAAATGACGGACTTAAAAATACATTATCCCATATTTAAAACATAGACAAAAGGAAGGCTACTGAAGATCCCGCCAACAATTGATTCGTAAGCCCTAATAATGCAAAGTAAGGATGCCCCACTAATACTTTAATCGGTTGCAGTTAGAAATATAAATAAAGATGAATGCTACACTCAGTTCAAAGTGAAAGAATCCAGGCAGTCCAGTTGAAAAACTCTGTCCATGATTTCTTCCGAGACCTCTAGGGAATGCCTGTTGAAGTCCCCCTTGGTTTTTAAGAGTCATTTATCAGCTTCTCCCAGATCAGAGAAAAGATAGGTCTTATCAAAGTAGCTGAGTCAGAGTTTTGCCAGTAAAAGCAGCGTGTGAGCTATGTCCAGTGTCTTGAGTTCAGCCCTGACAGCATCAAAGACTTTTCTACACTGGCAAGTCGCATAAGACAGATCAGGAGAACAAAACCCCTTTGTTACATTGGCTAGTGTGAGCTGCCACTTCTGTTTGGCAGCCAGGAGTACAGAATCCCAAATATGAACTACGGCTGTAACCACAAGGAGAGTCTGTGGTTGGTTAGCGTCCCTCGGCTGTTGGCGGGGAGTTATATGACAGACCTTGTGTATGAACCCCTGTAATTCAAGAGTCAGTTGAGTTTGCAAAAAAATCTACCACATATTGGATCAGCTTCTGGTCCTCTTGATCCTCTGGTATGCCCAACAAACAGAGATTTGCCAAGTGGGTGCCATTTTCTAATTGCTTAATGCAGAGTTGGAGGATGTTAGTCTCCCGAACCACTCCGGATGAAACTGCCACAGCCTTATCAGCTGCATTTTTAGTTGTTTGACTTTCTGACATGAGATTCTCCACTTTTGTCTCCAGTACAGGCACTCTGTTGTTAAAAGTGTCTACTTTCTTATAAAGATATCTGACAAATTTTTCTAGGTCTTTTAGAGCCTTTAGAACTGCACTCTTTGGCAGCTCGGTTCTGGAGCTGCTAAATGTTTAGGTTTGCCCATTTTCTTGTACAAATGGGTCTTTCAATTGTAGAAAGATTAGATTAGACTTCAAGTATGCTCTAGATACCAAAAAATAAGAAAGTTGCTTCCAAATAAGTTCATAGAGACAGACTCACAGAGCTCCAGCTGAAGACGTCCTGTTCAGTCAGCAGCTAGCCATGGGGGATTAACAACAATGGAGGGAAAGAGGTTAGAAGAAATACAAAATAAAATGTCTACGAATAATTTGGGGGGCTGAAGTCTCATATGATGAGGTGCTAAAAAAAGTGCAATCTGGAGACATTGAATGGAAGGACAGAAGGAATGACAAATAAACTTTTTTTAGAAATCTGTGACCCCAGACATAAGTTGCACTCCCTGCTGCCACCTAAGGAGGAACAGGTTAGACAGTGAAAACCTATTTTTAGAACTAAAAGGTATAAAGAATTCATTTTTATACAATTTTTAGATGATTGAAATGGAGTATATGATGAGTACTGCTATATTAGTATCGTGTGGTAATACTGGTTGCTGAAAAAGAAATAAGAAAGAGTGTATCTGAACCGTGTGGAAATTGTTATGTGTTAACTAGGGTCTTTTATATGTATTAATAAGGTGTTTTTTTTTGTAGGTATGATGTAAAATGTTACACTTAGATGTACTATAATGAAGTTAAATGTGTGAAATGTGTTTTTCAATGTACTGAATGAGCTTCAACCTCCCTTTTTGAGGGTAGGTTGCAACTGCACTTTAAACAAGCTTAAAGTATTAGAAATTATGAAATGGGTAGAAAGAATGCTGGCTCCTGATTGACCAAAATGTATTTTCAGCTGAGTAGATATCCCAGCAAAATGGCCCAACTGAAAGTAGCTCAACAAAAATGTGTTCAAAAAATAAATTCAATGTAATAAAAAAGACCCAGTTCATAATTGCAATAAGGCACTCCAGGGAGTGAATTAGGGTGTGTCCTCGGGTCACGCCTGGAAACGAGCCTCGGCTCAGTGTGCCTATCCCAGTCGACAAATGTTTAAATAAATAAAAATAAATAAATAAAGTGCTAATGGCTCTTCTCTGGTGGTGGAAGCACTCAGTTCCATTTCATGCTTCATCCCACCTGGGGTGGTCTGTTATCCCACCATAATGCACCCCCCGTCATGTCTTATTTTCTTAAATAGAGCATTCTCTGGTAATATGATACAAGGTACAATCACTCCTTTTGTTTCATACAGTCTCCAGTCTGACATTGCACCCCACTAAAACTGTTACATTGTTCTGCTGGGTAAACAACATCTACAATTTTGTGACTAGAGAGGCAGTCTAAAATGGCCCCATGAGCGTCTGTAATAAGCAAGTAGTAAATGGTAGTTAGAGACAGCCCAATTCTGCAAAAACACAGACTGCAACTAATATTAATGTTATTCCATCTGTGAGTCCAAAAACAAGGCAGCAATTTTGCCAAGTGTAAGCGCATTCCCCAGAACAATGCACAATTTTCCCTTTTAAAACTTAGATTAGGATAAACCAGCAACTGTTTGCTGGCCTAAGGCAGCAGCGGGTGCTGCTTCACTAAGTGGCTGGATCCTGTAGAGGTCCAAGGGCTTTTAAGATGTGCAGTGAAGCCTGCCGGAGAGTGTCCCATTTGTCTTACCCCGCAGTACCTGCCTGCTAGCAGCAGAGAGCTACAGATAAAGTGGTTACTTACAACACTGTCAAACAGCATCAGGCATGGTTTCCAGTTCACCATTCCCTGTGGCATTGGAGGCAGGGCTAAGTCAATCTGTCATCAAGTATACTACTTTATCATTTTATTATGCAGTAAATCAGTGCAGAAAATTCAACTGCCAACAGCGGTGCTCATTTCCATACTATGCCAACAAGATATTTTAATTTGGTTCCATTCCAGTGCTTCGGTTCTCTGCTATGCACAAACAAGCTGTTCCACCTCTATCATGGGAAAGGGGGTTTGTTCTAGAATCTTTTATCAGGCCCATAGATATACATATATTTGCATATTAGATAAACGGCAATAAGGAACTGGCATTTCAATCCACACTAGCCATTATTTATGGGGAGGTTCTTTTCTGGTCGAAACTCATTCATTCATGCATTAAGGTCATTTGGAGAGAAATCAGAAAAGCTTCCTAGACCAAGCTTGTTCACAAAGGCATCCAAAGCAAGTGCAGTTAGTCAGCGATGCTCACATTTGCTAAAATCCGTTCCAATGTGATTCTGTAGGATTTTGGAAAATCCATTTACTAATCATAATCCATATTCCTAAAAATTCTAGCACACAAGAGGTACAGGTTGGCTCTTCCTGCATGCAGCCAGAATCGGATTTCAGATTCCAGAACTGCTTTTTTGAATCGGATTCTGATTCTGAGTTAACCGTTCTTAGGATTTAGGATTTTTGGTCTTAAATTCCAAAAAGTCAGCATCCTAAAAACTGTTCCGAATCCAATGAATCTGATTCTGATAGTCAGATCTCAAGCAGCCCTATGTACAATGTTACATGTTTGCAGTTACAAGGAGCACTTGCTTGGTTCCTGAACCGGTGGGATAGTAATGAGGTTGAGGAGAAAAGGCCACTGCTTGGGTACAAGCCAAAGCCACATTTTAGAACCATCCATGTTCTAGGGTTTGTTTTTTTTAAAGGGTTCTGTGGGCTGACCCGGTGCTGCTGTGTCAGCGTATTATGTTGTCTCCCAGGAGAGCGGAGTACACATGCCATCCCAGGAACCTCACGCTGAGGTCAGCTGGGGGTCAGGTATATTATGGAGGTGAGACACTCGCCCCTTGGGGATGGAAGGAGGGAGGGTGTAGGCTACACAGCATTCTAACAACCCCTGGCTGTGGATCACATGGTGGTATAGACATCACCTGGAAAGGCAACCGCAGCCCACCTTCTCACTGGAAGGATGGTGTGGCCTGAGCAGCCACCAACATATTGGGACTGACAGCATAGCCTTGAGGTTAGAGTAACGAACTGCGAATGAGCTTGATACGTCCCGCAGACCTGGGTTTGAGTCCCACTTCACTTGCATACTGTGTGACTCTGAGCAAGTCACTTAACCTCTCCAGTGCACCTGGGTCACTAAAACAGGCACTTGTGCTTAACAGGCCTTACCAGGTTACCAAAGAATAAGAAAAAAAAAATCAGGGGGGAAGGGGATCCAACCGGACAAATATTAACGAAAAATCATAATAAAAAGTAAAAACACAGTGCTCCTCACTATAATGAACTATTCTATATTGAATTCTCGTCTATTACAAATGCTCAGTTTGGCTCTTGCTCTGCCTTTGGGGATCTCCCAAGACCTAACTATGACACTGACATGGACAGCACAGGGGGTATTGCTGCAGTCACTACTGAGTTAAAAATTCACGCACTCACAAAGGCTAAAAGCATAATCGATGACTGGCTGTCAGTTGACGATACAGCCCAAACTCATGAATTGCTGATAGATGTGGAACTCATGCAGGTTGCAACTGGAAAAACAGAGTCTGAGGAATGCAAGGCATCCAATGAGGAGGGGAAGTAATTTGACAAACAACGGTTCTGATTAGAGTAGCTTGAATATTGCCTTAACCACTTTCTACCAATGTTGGAGAAAACCTTGGCTATCTAGCAGTTATCCTCATCCAGGGTACAACCAGTACAAGTCAAATTTTCAGGATCATTTTTCCCATGTCTTGAATTTCTAATCCATATCCGTTATTGGTTACTCGGACACCCTGGATAATCTTGGCCATTTCAGGCATGGATTTTTTATGTTTGGAAGGATAATGGGGTGTTCTTGTCTCTATCCTGATACATTATCCAGATTGTCAATAGCTATCTGGCAAGAATTATCCATTATATGGTTCACTCCTGTCAACTGGGATGGATACATTTCCATATTCTAAGTAATAATAATAATAATGTTTGTTTATTAACATAGGATGGTGACCAAATGCCCAATGGATAGCATGTTATACTTCCATACAGATGACCGAAGTTCAGCAGTGGACACATGAGCTGACAGGGAGGCTTGGGGGTCAGGGGAGGCCTTGTTGCTGGCCAGATGAGGGCCAGTGTCCAGTTCTGCAGCTGCAGCAACCCCTGCAGTGGGATGGGAGCTTGTCTTCTCCACAGAAGGACGTTGCCTTTGTGCAAGGCCTGTCAGGACACTACCTGGCACTGTGGGGTAGTGGGTGGGGGGAAAACTGAAAAAAAACTATGTCTAACAAGACAGCTATATGACAGTCACTGGTGCTGTCTTGGGCCTCCCCACCCCATGTGAATCCAAGCTCACCATGATAGCGGGGGAGACAGAGTTGGGAGGGTGCAGGGACCTGACAAGAGAAGTGAGGTTGCCAGCTCAGGAGCAAAACACTATGTGGAATAAAAACAAGATACTGTAATTGAATCATTCTTCTGGGGCTCATTTAAACTGGAGTCCCAACAAGACACACAATTACATTGTACAAAATCCAGTAACTAAAACCTAAAACCGGTAATACAGATTATAGTTACACTCAATATTTAAATTTAACAGAGTCAGACAGCAATAAACTAGCAGAAGAAAAATAGTAGCAGCATTCTGCATATTCTGGGGTATTCTCTCCAGTGATAAGAATCCTCATTTACCCCAGTACTTAGCTCACAGTAACTGTATTACACACTCCAGCGGGAAATCTGAGGGTATCCAGAAAACTCCACAGATTATCTGAGCTTTCCTATTCCTAACCCTCCTTATTAGCTACAGACTGGGACAGAGGTTCTTAGATGCTGGACTAGTAATTGGCTTATGTTGGCTCTGTACACTGTTCTGTTTTGTTTTAACTACAGTACATTTATGAAATAAATTATGTCTGCTTTTGCATACATGCAACAAAGTTTCTGGTTTGTTGTTATTGCCGTCTCTTATCTGAAATGGCTTCAGGAACTGTTAGCCAGTTTACGAGTAGAAAAAATGGCTGCAAGCTTACATAATTGTATGCATCTGTGCAAAGAAAGCTGGGAATCCATGTATACTTTATACAGCCTTTAAAGGTATATTGTTAAAAAGAGCACTGCCAGGGGTGATACTGGGAGGTGTTGGTGGGGGATTCATGTGAATTTCAATTTGAATGTCTTGTACTGTATTATGTTATAGTAGTGTACCCCTTATTGTCCTGTGTATGCTTTTATTTTGTATGTCTGTTCTGGCTAGAAAAATCAATAAAGTTGAATTTCAGAAAAAAGAAGTTTCCGGTTTGTTGGCTATCTGTGATTTTGCACCCTTGTGGATTAAATGGACACTGGCTTAACACCGCACACACAAAATCACACACACACCAGTTCTGAAGCTTTTAAACTAATGTGGGGGGGGGGGGTGTTGACAGTATCTGCCATATATCCGGGTCACAGAGCTCAGCACATGCAGATCTTTGCACCAGAGTTGCAACCCATACACCCAGCCACCCGACAATAGACATCCGCCCATGTAGACACTAGCTCAGAGAGGCAAGGGATATGTCTGAGGTAGAGCGGAGATCAATGGCGGATTTCTAATCGGATGCCTGGACCAACTGTCTGGTGGATCCCTCAGAGAAAGTAGAGGTTCAGGAGTTATAGCAGTCCTCCAAGAACTGTTGTGTACCAATGTGACTGCTTCTACATAATATATATATATTTTATATATAAAACATTTTTCTTTAAGAAATGGCGTGATGGCCTCATGTGCTCCATCCCAGCTCTAAGGGCTGGCACTGATCATTGCTGTGGCCAGTCTTGTCCTGGTATAATTTTGCAATATGGTGCACAATTTATGCACCAGCCCAGACAGTGTTTCAGTAACCCACTGTGCATTCCCAAAAGCACAGTTATCCTGATGAGAGTCATGCATATGCAAGTTCCCAGCCCCGTGCTCCAGCCTGACCGGGCCACACTCATGGATGCTCGTAAGGCTGAGAAGCAGGCGTGGAGGGGGTGCACAACGTGTTCTGTGCATAGTCTGACGCTCCCCACAAGTGTGCATCCTGAAGGACAGGAAACTCTGTGGCTTTTCCCAGCCCTTCATACATACAGATAGGGCCGGAAGACTTTTGTGGAGAAGGCCCTCTAATGCAGAATTTAATTCTGTTTTTAAACTCTTTAAACAAGGTAACTTTTTTTGATTCAAAGAAAAACACAGGATGCCAAACTGATGTTGTGACACTGGTATCATGTAATAATAGCGACCCAAAATGAGCGACTACAAAAACAGCAATTCATTTTGGCGCTTATTCTGGGCTACCCTGCAGAACAGCAAGGGTATTGGACAGCGACTTTGGGGAAGGGGGAACAGAAGGGGGGGATAGCAAGAGGAAGGGGAGGGACAGGGAAGGAGTTGTCAGGGACTGGAATACCTGCTGCTGCTGAGCTAGCTGTGTGGCGTGGTGGTGTGGGAGGCTAGCTCTGGCAAAGCAGGTACTAGGTTCAGGACTGGTTTACATTTTGTCACAGCTGTGAGCTGCAGCACTTAATTTTTTCCCTGATATCCAGATTTTGCCCCCTCCCCGACATGCACCTCCCGGGAGTTGAGAATCCTAATTCAGAGGGGTGCAGGGGCAAAGCCCCATGAGAGACAGCATGAAGGGCACAGCCCCCCACCAGCAAAAAACTTTTCATGTCTGGATGTTGAGTCGCCTTAAAGTGTATATCACCGATTTGCTGTTCGGCAATGTACACTTGCCATAATAGTGACCGCTGTTTTGCGATCGCTATTATGACATGGAACCTGTAACACCCAAACCCAGGCACCACATTCACTTTGTATTAAGTCCATTTCCGCCATGTAAACAATGCAGATAACACACATTAACTCTAGCGCACACACACACACTAAAAAACATTTCTCTAAAGCTAGACTAAAGGGCTGTTTTTTATGTTTATTTACTTTTATTTTACAATTTTTGGTCAGGAAAGACACACTAAGCTGAGACTTGTTTCCAAGTGTGTGCTGGAAGCACAGGGAAGTTAAGTGTCATTCTCATGGTCACTCAGTGTGCAAGTGGTGGTTGTGGGATTCAAACTCAGTTCCCCAGGTTTATAGCTCAGTGCTATTAACTACTATGCTGTACTGCCTGTCTGTTACACCAGGCCTTCAACCTGGGTTCAAAAGTAAACTTGAAGACTGGGGTGGGTGTCTGGGGCCAGGGGATACTGCAGCGCTGCTAACAGAGAGGGTATGGCACCAATTCGTGCACTGCAGCAAGTCCTCTGATGGCTCAGGCAGTTTGCGTTCCCCAAGGGCTCCAGTGCAGCGTCCAAGGCAACCTGAAGGCATGGGTAGTGCCATCTAATGAGTGGAGGCCAGGCAGGGGGATAAACTGGGGAACCCCCCAAGCCATCTGAGTGATGACCAGGATGTTCCCAGACCACACCATGGACCTCGCCATCCGGTAGCTGGTGGTAGGCTAGTAGGCAATGGGGCCCAGTGACCATCCTGGCCTGATAAGGGACACAGTGGGCTTCGGGAGGAGAATATATATATATATATATATATATATATATATATATATGGGAAAAAGGTAGACCAAACTGGTCAAGCACAAAGTCAATGTTGAAAGTGCTATCAGTCCTGCATTTTGGTTTAAAATGGACAAAATCAACCTGTTAGTGTTGCAGCAAACCCTGCAACACGCCATTTTCAGTCTGTGAAATTGGGGTTATTGGATTTCTCTAAAAGTGTCAAGCAGAGCTGTTGGAAATTGTTAACATTCTCCTATGGACGTCTTCTGTCCACCCCCTCTGGGTGCATTCTTTAGCCCCTCCACTGAGGATCTACCTACCTGAATAAGCCCAGCTGCAGGGTTTCGCCTTTTCTCAAAGTGCTTCTGTCGGTGTTGCTCCTGTACCTTTAGGGCAAATCCAGAGCCCAGAATACCCTGTACCAGTCACGAGAGAGAGAGAGAGAGAGAGAGAGAGAGAGAGAGAAAGAGAAAGAGAAAGAGAGATAATCAAGGGAAAAGGTCATCAAAGTGTTGTTTACTGGGTTGCTTTGATTAAAGACAGTGTGATCTAGTGGTTAGAGCACTGAGTTGGGAATGGGAGAGCACAGGTTCAAGGCTACGTCACAATTCATCCCAGTCATTTCACTTTGTGACAACTCGCCCTGGACTATTAGCTCCAGGGTCAATTGGCTCTCACGTCAATTCATCCCCGGACAATTTGCCCCCAATGTAAATATTATAAAATAAACTCCAGGCAGAAGCAAGTCACCCCCCCCCCCCCAGATAAGGCAATGTGCTTGAGGGTTGTAGAAGTGGAAGTCATACTGTAATGTTGTTGGTACAGTACGATGGGTTGTATATGCCGCACGACAAAAAGATAGTGACTGGCATTACAGCGATGGGCTCCATGGTGACAGCAAGTTGCAGTCGGCTTGGAGTCGCACTGTTTTGAGTCTATTTTTTACATCGGGGGCTTTGCCCCCTTAACCCCCCATGTGGAGGATTTTGCCCACCACACCCCCCCGAGCTAAAGGATTCTAACTCTGATCTGAGTTAGTTCTGGGAGGGGGTGCAAGTTAGGGGAAGTGGTTGCCCCCATCCAGCAGCACTTCTATGGCTGCGTGGCACTGTAGTTGATATCGACGCATGTCGCCGTAGAAATGACATTGTTAGGGTGGTATACCCAGTATGATATGTAGTGGGAGCGAATTGTCTGGGGGGGTGACAAATGACACCAGAGCTAATACTCTGGGTGAGTTGTTGTGGAGTAAAATGACTGGGACGAATTGACATGTTCCCCAGGTTCAAACCCCACCAAAGCCAACGACTTACTGGCAAGGCTATTTTATTTTATAGAGTGCCATATCCCAAGGGTGCAGGGCATTTCACATACTTATAAAAATAACAAATGGAATAAGTACAGAATAAAACCCGCAAAATAAATCTAAAAAAAGAGCTACAACTCAGTAAAATCGGGTATCAACTGTAAAGGCTTGGTCAAACAGGTAGCTTTTCAATCCCCTTTTCAAAGCCTCCGTCAAAGGGGAACTCTTCAGATGGAAAGGCAGGGAGTTACACAAAATCAGGGCCACCAACTAGAATGCTCTATCCCCAGACTGCTTCAGGCGTGATCCCAGGATGACCAACAGTAGTAATTCCTCAGCGGAGCAGAGACGGTGGCCGGAAATATACCAGACTGAGAAGTCTTTCAGATAGGCAGGGCCCGATCAATGCAGGGCTTTGTATGTTAACAAGAAGTTCTGAGTAGTGCTGTGTGGAATGCAGAATTCCACTGGTGAAATTAGCGCAGAATGACCATTCTGCTGGTGAGATTTCTGCCAGAATTTCACTGTTTCTTCTGATAAATTCCACCTGCTATGATCTGCAGGATAATATTCAGCTGAATAGCATTTTTTTCTGTGGAAAATCATTCTGCAAACATTTCCATAAAAAATATCGAGATCCGTGAAATAATATTCTGCAGAAATGTTGCAAAAAAAACTCATTCTGCATTTTTCTGCTGCTGAATTCCGCCATTCCATTTCTGGTGAAATTCAGCAGAATTTCAGCGGAATTTTGAAAATTTTGCAAAATTTCATTCCACAGCAATTTGAAAATTCTGCACAGTAATAGTTCTGAGTGATCTTGAGCAAGTTGCTTAACTTCCTAGTGCTCTGGTCCACCCATCTGTGGATACGGGTGACAGGAGGGCCTCACTGAGATAAGATGTTACCCCTCAACTGGGTTAGCATGGGTATACAATTTTTGTTAAGTGATCAATCCACAGCTTTATTGGTCAATTTTGTCCCTTTTTGTACACAATTCCCAACTAATCGGTTACTTCTTATCTCATGCTTGTTATATGAGTCAGGCAGAGGGCAAATGGAAGGCCTGAAAGAGTGACATTTCAGAGGTCAAATTAGGGACAACCCCCTTAAAAAATGTTGAAGTATGTCCTATACAAAAATGTTTAATAAAGGCTTGTAAGTTGTTTCTATAAAAGGCCAAGTCCCTTCTTGCAAAGTATTAACATACGTTGGCAAAAATCACACCACACGTATTTAGCTTTGTTTACTGTTTATTTACACCAGACAGGTCAGTTAAAGTGCAACATTTCATATACAGTGGAGAAGGGTTTGTTGGTAACACGTTTTACAGTTGGGAGGTCCTGAAACATGGGGTAGGGCAAGTGACTGGCTCATGTCCTCCAGTGAGTAGGTAACTTTGGTGGACTCGAACCTATGGCGCTCATGATTCACAGTTCTGCACTCTGACCACTGGCTGCTGTCTTTATATTTGCACACATTACAGTTCCACCTATAAGTTCTACAACTACTTTGGGCTTCGTTTGACATTAAGATTGGTGCATCAGCTGATGCCCGTTATTCTATCGTGCACAATTTTTGCCATCTGTCTTTGAGCTCCAAAATAGTTGCTCCTGATTGATACAAGTCAATGAATATTTTCAAAAAGCTTCTGATATCATAGGGAACAATTTGAAAAAAAAAAAAAAAAATTGTTAGACGCATTTGGTGTTCTAGCTCATTTATGTTTGGTATTTAGTTTTCCCTTTTTCTTTATAATTAGGAACATTAACATGAGAATACAGGATCAGTGCTCCCTAGGCTTCATCTGTTATGTCTGTCTACAACTGACCTCATGACCCCTGTGCATTAATAGGTGTAATGTCTACATGCTGCATTATCCACCATGCATAGGCAACAGTACATCTGGAAGCTGCACACTGGGGATCCCATGGACCCCCATGGCATTCATGGAAGGGGCGTATGCCCCTTTCCACACCCTATCCCCCAGCCATTCATGCAGTTATGTGTGGTTATGGTCCTGGGGAGTGGCTGGGGGCATGCCCACACTCCACATCATTCACAGCAGTGCAGAGTGCTAAGCAAGGGAGGGTACAGGATACAGCATCAGGCACGCTGCTGCATCTGTTGTGCATCCCCCATGGAATACAACCACTGGAAGCAGCAGGACTGAGTCCCCTTGCCATGTGCCTCAGCCCTCCAGTCAAGAAGGGAGGGCCATGAGCTGTCATTCAGGCACTCAACTATTGTTTTACAAAGTAAGGTGCATAGAGTGTCTCACAATCCCCTGCTCTGTGTGGAGCAGGTGATTCACTAGTGGACCAGGACAAGCATCTGATTGGATGCCTGCCTGTGTCCCTTGATCTGTCCCCCATCACCAGCACACCTGTGGGGTGGGGCCACAGACAGGCGCCTGCGGTTGCTAGTGATCATGCATGCCACGCTCTGTGAGCCTATCCGCAGGTGCAGAGCTGCGTTGGCCAGACCCAGTAGTGCATAGGCACCAGTGTGCTGCTTATCACATCACAGTCATTCTGACTGCAGATGGTTTTGATGTGACAAGCAGAGTAGGGGTTGCTCAGATGTGCCACAATCTGTTCCAATATAATTTTTTCATGATTTTAGAAGATCTGAGTCTGAACAGGAATCTGAAAACCTGAAAATCCAAGCAGCTAAGAAGTACTTTTGTATGGCAATCAAAATCAGATGTACTCTGGAATTAGATTTCGGGTTATACATAGGATTTGACCAACTTTTAGGATTTAGGAGTTTTGATCTTCAATTCTGAAAATCCTAAATCCTAAAAGCAGATCAGTCAGACAAATCTGATTCTGTTAACTGGATTGCGAGCAACCCTAAAGCAGAGGATTTTGATGAGAAGGCCATAAATGAGCTACAATAGCAGATGAAGTTCAAGGGGATAATGACCCTGTTAAGTGAGGTGACTGGGGTATAATACAAAGACAGCTGGTTTAAACTCCTGCCTGTGTAAGCTCTCTGAGCAAGAAGAAAAAAAAAGTTACTTCTAAACTTTAAAAACCAGATGAGTCCAAGTCATCACCCCATCTAAGCTAAGAAAAGGTAGGGGCAAATGGGCAGACTGGATGGGCCTGGCAGTCCTTATCTGCCATCAATTTCTATGTTTCTATCTGTGGCCTCTTTGGAGTGTGCTATTAGAGGTGTCTTCTTGGACTCTGCAAGAAGAAGAGAAACAATCTGATAATGGAGACATGGTAACTGCATACCAAGGTGTCAGACCAGAATTTACAACCTGGCAGTACCTTACAAAAAGACCAGCTATCTCAATGAAGAAGAAGAAAAAAAAAAGACTGAGTTGAATCTCTATAGACTGTTTGTTTGCTACTAGAGAATTCAACATGCTGTCAGCACCAAACTAAATCAGTTGATAAAAAACATTTCAACCTATCAAACTGCTGAGTTTGAGACTTGCAACTGCTGGAGAAAGCTAATTATCTGCAGAAAGGTTCTGTGTTTAAAGTCTAAAAGCTAGAATGCACGTATCTGGTAGTAAATGAAAGCTGATGTAATGACAAATCTAAAAATGTGACTTTTGTGTATGTGCAAGGCGGTAAAGAGGACTTATGCCACTTTGAAGTGGTAGCCCGTGACATGCGCAGCTGTGATTGAGTGAACCACAAAACAGCAACTCAGTCACGGCGCATGTCATGGGGCTACCAACGAGGTAGAGTGGCCAGATGGGGTGGGTTCACGCATGTAGCAACAGGCTGTTACTACTTCCTACATGCCCCTGAGGAGGTGGGGCCACACCTGTGTGGGGGTGGAGGGTTTCAAGGGTGTTGCCATGGCAGGCTGCTGAGCTGGCCCCATGATGTACTGGATGGGTTAACGGCTTGAGTGGACAGGGTGCTGAGTTTGGGTCTGAGCGCAGGTACATTTTTGTTGCGCCCAGCCCCAATTTTTGTTTTTACGTTTTGCACCCCCCCGACATGCATCTTCCTGGAGTTGAGAATCCTTAAGTGGGGGGGTGCAGAAGGTGCTGGGGCACAGCCCCCACATAAAACATTAAAAATGTTAAGTCCCCAGTGCCGTTTTGCTGTGTGTCGGGGAGTCACAGTGGCAAAATTGATTTTCTGCACTGTAACTTTGCCATAACGGTGATTACCTTTTGGCAGTCGACGTTATAACATGGAACCCTTTGAAGTCTTCTCTAACAACTCAGAGAAGCATGACCCTGTATGGTTCATTGAGCACAAAGAAAAACAGCTCTCCTCAAGAAAGAGTTTCTGCATTTTAATTAACTTCCTGAAAAGCTCTCTGAAAGAAAAATACCTCATCTTGAAGCTGGAGACATGGAAAGTGAAAGAATTATTTTGCTTTTAAAAGATTCTTCTGAGAACTAATGTTATAATCATTATTAGCTTATCCCAGAAAATATTTGTCTCACAGACATGAGAGACACTTTGAAAGATTGTGTTGGATGAGCTGAGCTTGGAAATGTTTGTTTGAAGATTGCATCTTATTGCATTCAAAAGTTATAAGACAAATTAACTTTGGACTGAAAAATTGTATCAGTGCAGAGAGAGAGGTGGAGTCTCAGAAGAAAACAAGCATTTGTCAATGCCAAATGTTGTCTCGCTGGCATTGGCATTGGTAGTGCAGGAGTTAGAGATGCATAATAGGAATGGTAGTGAAGTATTGAACTGACGCCAACCCCCCCACACCCTGCAGAGACTGACAGGTGTTGGGGTGTGCCTTTGGGTTGTCAGCTATAACGCTCATGCCATTTTACCTCACCCTACCCCGTAGACACCGACAAGTGTCGTGGTGTGCTTTGGGGTCTTTGGGCCTTAGACTTATCCCATTCCATAAGGAAATATACTAAGATGGGTGCAATATAGGAGAATGGGGTAAACTTTAGGGCCGAACACTCCAAGGCACACCTCAATGCCTGTCACTGGCTGCAGGGTGGGGGTTGGGGTGGAATGGCATGAGCATTACAGCCAATGATCCCAAGTTGCACCCCTGATGCCTGTCAGGCTCTACAGGGTGGAGTGTTACAGTTGGAAACCCTAACGCCGTAGGCGTTTGTTGAGATTTTCACTCCAGATTTTCAACATGGGCTTTTTGTGATCCCCACCTCATGAAGAGTGGCACTATTCGTTTGTTAGCTGAAAGGTGGTTTTGCACAGTGACTATGCCATTTGATGACACGGGCACGAAAACACATTTTGGGCAGGATGTGAAAAATGACAACTGTATTGCTCATGAGGAGGTGTAAAAAAATGGCAACGTTGAAAATCTGGAGTGAAAATATGAAAAACTGGTGAAGTCACAAGCATACATAGAAACTGTGCAACACACGTCCATAACCCAGTTATTTGGGGGATTTTTTAACCACATTTTCAACATAGGCATTTTGGGACCTCCCCTCATGAACAGTGGCACTGTGATTTTGCTAATCTGTCCCAAAAGTTGATTTCCCACAGCGACCACGCCATTGTGCACCACAGGTGCAAAAACACATTTTGGGCAGGATGTGAAAAATGACAGCTGTACTATTCATAAGGAAGTGTGGAAAAATGTCAGTGTTGAAAATCTGGCATGAAAATACTGCAAATTTGCGAAGTTACAATGGTGCATGGCAACTGCGCAACGCATGCTTGTAACACAGTCACTTTATAGACTTTCATTACCAAATTTTCAACACAGGCATTTTAGGACCTCTTCTCATGAACAGCGTCACTGTCATTTTCTTAATCTGTCCTTACAACTGATCTCACACAGCGACCGCGTTATTCTGCGCCGGAAGTGTGAAAACACATTTCGACCAGGATATGTAAAATGACAGCTGTACTGTTCATAAGGAGGTGTGGAAAAATGGCAATGTTGAAAATCTGGAGTGAAAATACTACAAATTCATAAAGTTACAAGCGTGCGTGGAAACCGCGCAATGCACACTCATAAAACAGCCAGTTTTTGGATTTTTCCCACCAGCTTTGCAACATAGGCTTTTTGGGACCCCACCTCATGAACAGTGGCACTGTCATTTTGTTAATCCATCCTGAAAGGTGATTCTGCGCAGTGACAGCAAAATCACCTTTCGGGACGGAATAATGCCATGACAGTAACTGAATTTATGAGGAGGGATCCCAATAACCCCGCATTGAAAATTTGGTGCCACAATTCCCAACAATGACCGAGATATGCACCAAAGTTGAAAAAAACATATTTATGCCATTATACAGCTTACCGGCATTTCTTCAGTTCGAGGTTGGCTTTGAAGAGTGCAGACATGTTCCCAGTCCACCGAAGATCATCGCGCCAGGCTCCGTAGGTAAGTATGGGGTGAGAAGGGGGTGTGGGGAGGCAGGGTACACAGATGGTGGGCACGGGTTGGGGGAAGGGGCAGGAGAGACCGCGAGGGACCGTTTTCTTTTACAGGGGAAAAAAAAAGACAACGAGGGACGGTGTTCTTTTTTTGCAGGTGTTTGTTTGGTACACTGGGGTGGGCTCCCAGTGTACCACCTGCATTACAGGTAGGAGGACCACAGCCAATGGGGATTGGGTCCCCCCATCAGCACAGAAATGGGTGGGAAGGTGCGCATGATGCTGAGGGAGATTGGGCACCCCATCGGCACACAGCACAAATCAGGGGTTGGAGACATTATGCCAATGGAGAGGGGGCTCCCCAGCAGCAAATTGAACTGGGCAGGGGGGGCTGAAGTCAATGGGGATTGGGGGCCCCAGTCAGCAAAGAAAGACTGTTGGGGGATGCATGATGCCGAGGGGGATTGGGCACCCCTTGGCACACAATTGGAATGGGAGGGGGGCATTATGCCTACGGGGAGTGAGCTCCCCATCGGCAAATGAAATGGGTGGGGGCATGCTAACAGGGGGATTGGGCACCCCTGAAGTCAGCACTCTGTGTGGCGGCAGTCAGTGCAGCCATGTTTATTGAACTGCTTCACCAGGAAAGGCACGTCAGGAGGCGTGTTATTGTGCCGCTGCATGACGAGCTTGGCTCTCATTGCAACCGCACTTTTCTCAGATCTGGTAGCCACTTTACATATAGCTGGTGTCAGCGCCTGCATGCTGGCTTATTGGGAAATAAGGGACGCACCTACTGATGTGTACCCTGCATTCACCCACAGTGACCGCACCTCCAAATCTGCTACTACTGCAATATGTTGGCTGGCGCACAAGCATGAGCCAACATAAAAAAACTAACCATTCCCCCTCAGTTGCAAGAACCAATCAGAACTGGTGTGATGATGTCAGAGCAAGACAGTGATGTTGTTCTGGCCCAGAGGTAATAAAAGCCACTTCCTGAAGGGGCTGGTTTAGTCACCTTCCAACTGAGATGCTGTAAAGACATACGATTGTGAATGGACATTTTTACTGATTAAGTACTGTTTTGAAATTCCTGCCAAAACCATAACAAAGGAGGGAGATTGCCTATTGATGCCTATCAGGCAAGAAGCAAGCCTGCATTGCTGTATTGATGCCAGATGGATCCATGGTCCAGGGCTCAAGTGTGGACAGAGTAAAAACAGGAACAAGAACAAGATCCAGCCTCTAAAAGGACACATAGATTGCACCCCCGAGGGTCGTGAGGGCAGAAGGAAAAAGCCCTCCCCCACAGCAGTCCCACAGATCGTGCCCCTGAGGGTCATGAAGGCAGAAGGAAAAAACCCTCCCCAAAGCAGTCCCACAGATCGCAACCCCGAGGGTCGTGAGGGCAGAAGGAAAAAGGCCTCCCCCACAGCAGTCCCACAGATCGTGCCCCCAAGGGTCATGAGGGCAGAAGGAAAAAGCCTTCCCCTACTGTAGTCCCACAGACTGTGCCCCTGAGGGTCGTGAGGGCAGGAGGAAAAAGCCCTTCCCCACAGCAATCTCACAGATCACGCCCACGAGAGTCGTGAGGGCAGAAGGAAAAAGCCCTTCCCCACAGCAGTCCCACAAGTAGGTAGTTGACCAGATTCGGCTCTTCTCCACGCTCGGCTGAGGAGGACAAAAGACACTTGGGGCCTTTTTTTTCAAACCAGACTGTGCGCCCTAAAGCTCATATCTGCTGCTTTCTTGCAATTTATGACACCTACCAAAGCAGATAAAATTAATGTCCCTACGCTAGCCAGTTACCAATGCTTGAAATGTGTGTGTGTGTGTGTGTGTGTGTTATATATATATATATATATATATATATATATATATGTAGTGACTCTTGAAGTGAGTGTAAACTGAGTCAGGCAGAGCAAGCTTTAGAGTTAGTGTAATCAGAGTATTTTTTACTAATTCTTCAACCACTGCAGCTTTTAATCCCAGCAGTGCTGCTTACTTATAATTTTATCTAACTTCTGGTTACAAGCAATTCAAATTGAAAGCTAGCATAACGGAGTATTTAACTTATTCTAGACCCACTGCAGCTTTTAAATTCCAGCCGTGCTGTCTACTTAAACTTTATCTAATTTCTGGCTATACTCCATGCTTTACAGCTCGTGTAAGCCTGAGTGCTGTAACAATTCGAATTCCAAACAGTGCTTGGGAACTAATTTCCTCTGCCCTGCTGACTCTGTGCTTAGACATTCGATCTTTTGCACCTCCTTCCCATTGTGTTACAGCCCCTCCCCAAACCTACCTGCTATTAATTTCTCCCTCTTTTCTCCTCCACCTCCACAGATTGCAACCCTGAAGGTTGTGAGAGCAGAAGGAAAAAGCCCTCCCCTGCAGCAGTCCCTTAGGTAGGCAGTTGACTGGATTCGGCTCTCCTCCGTGCTCGGCTGAGGAGGTCCCCGCCACCCCCACCACCACCCTTGGTCAAAATTGATATATACAGTAGTAGACACGTGACATTCAGAACCAATCAGCTGTGTTTCCCATTAGCTAGTTATCCTGCTTTGCCACTAGTGGCCGCTACTGCATTTAACACAGTTTCTACTGCTTGCCTCTCTAAACCACCATGCTCTAGTCCCTTCCACTGTGCCTTCTTCTTTTAATTTTATTCTCCTCTCCCCCACCTATCCCATACTCTGCTCCCCACTCTGGCGACCCCTCACCACACACCCTCCCATCCACCACTTTTTCTCTACCCCTTCCTGGCCCACCCCTATATTCCCACTTCCATTCCATACACCCTTCACTGCTCCACTCGAACCTATTAAATCTTGAGGCTCTTCTCCGGTACTTAAACCTCCATGCCCCACCCTCCAGGAGTAGATCCAGTAAATGCAAGCAATCCCCCTTCCTCACCATACCACTTCTATTTCTACTCCTGGCTGGTGACATGTATCCAAACCCAGGGCCTTTAGCACTCAGACCAACCTCATCGTGTTTCACACCCCCATCCACCCTGTCCCTTGACTCCCTCTCCAAGGGCCTCCGTATATTTCACTTCAAAGCCAGGAGCCTCCTTCCCAAACTTGATGCCCTCACCATCTGGGCCACCCAATACCAACCAGGCATACTCTGCATCACGGAATCCTGGCTATCCACCTGAATCTCTAACCCCACTCTCGACATCCCTAACTATATCCTGTTCCGCCAGGACCGCGGGAAGCATGACGGGGGGTAGCATTGTACATCAGGCACTCCATCACATGCTCCATAATATTCAAAGAATCCTGTCCTTCCTCTCATGAATCCATGTTTGCTCACCTATCCTTTCCATCATCCACCCCCTCTACATTGGGGTTCTGTACACCCCGCTAAAATCCTCTCCTGACTCCCTTGTCAAGGCCATTTCGGCAATTTCCTCGAGTACCTCTAATGGTGAACTCATTCTACTAGGCAACTTCAGTCTCAACTGGCTCTCCTCCTCTGCCAAACCCACTACCCTAAAGATTGAGGCCCTAAATTTCTCCCAGTTAATCCAGGAACCCACCTGTCTTTCTTTTTTTTTTGCAAGTAACTTTATTTTTTTAACATAAGTATAAATCAGCACTTGTCTTAAGTGGATAATACCTGATAAATATACAGCAGAAAGCAAAATTACAAGGAACACAAAAACAAAGGAAAATAGACAAAGAGCAATACAAACCCACTCCCCTTCCCACCCAACCCGCAGCAGTCTCCTTAACATCCCCTACTAGGGGTAAAAATAATGTATTGACCACGAAGGTCCTGCCCCAAACTCTAAAAATTGTTAATATAAGACAAAAACAAAGGCACAGGCACAACCCTAGCCCCATTAGCTGAAAAAGAGCTATACCATAGGGAGGGAGGGGAGGAAAACATGTTGAGAAGAAATATTGCCAAGGGAATATTAAAAATACCGTAGGGGAGAGTAAGGGATAGAAACGGATAGAAAAGATGTATCAGGACCCGTAACCTAACCTGGGAAATAGGGTCTATATTAGAAAACTCTGACCCAGAGGTCTCCTATAAAGAGACTAAAAGGGAGAGAAAATGAAAATAAAATGACTGAGCTTTGTATTAATAACCAAATTTGTCTTTAAGGCTTAAAAGAAAATCACCCCAGCAATTCTGAAACTTCTCACTGGTATAGAAAAACCAGGCTACACAACTCTCTGCATTTAGAGCAGTGAGAAGTTCAGCCCTCCATTCCTTAAATGAGGGTTCCCAATCCTCTTTCCAGTGTCGAAGTATTAGCAGTTTAGTAACCATAGCAACCATGGCTACTTGCGCTTTTTGAAAAAGTGTAGGGATCAGTGAATACATACCTAGCAGGCATGTATCCTCATTAAAAAAAGCTGCAATATTAAAGTATGGTGCCATCCATTGTTTGACTGAATTCCATAGTTTAACAATTTTAGGACATGCCCATAATTTGTGATGTAGGGTAGCAAATCAAAACCACAATCCCCACATACAGCTGAGGGTAGTTTTTTAATCCGAAATAACTTTGCGGGCGTATAATACAGATTATGCAGAATGTTGAACTGGATAGTTCTTAAATGGTCTTGTTTAATTAAGGAGTAAATGTCTGTCCAAATCTTTTCCCAGGTTTTAACCGAAAAACCTTTACTATAATTGTTTTTCCAGTAATAAGCTATGGGGGTAAACTTAGACATGGTGTGGGTCAAGATTGCTTTATATAACTTAGCTATTGCTTTCCGGCCTTTGGATACTGTCCACAGGTTGTTTAGTATGGTTCCGGCCCCCTCTGACCATGGAGGTTTCCCCAAGAAATGATAGATACATTGACATATTTGATACAATGAAAACCGACCCTTGTGAACCACTCCAAATTTTATTTGTAGTTCTGGAATAGACAGAAAAGACTTGCCCGAAACAAAGTTTGCTAAGTATAGTTTATTGGGATAGTTGCCTGGAAAGGTTCGAATTGGATTCTTGCCTATCTGTAAGTTTGGATTGTTTAATAAGAGTTGCCTTAGATCTTTTAGGTTAGATTTCTGAAGTAAAGAACAAAGTTGTTGTAAGGCTCTCATATCCCAGCCGAGGGGGGAGTTCCTCACTTTCATTGGAGCATTGGACCATGGAGTATATAAAAGAGCTTCTAAATCTATCCTGCAAGAATTTGCCTGCAGCCAATCTAAAAGCAGCCAAGGGGGGGGGGGTGCTTGATAGAGAGGCCGTGGCAGAGAGCCAATGCAAAAATCTATTAGCATGGATAGCTAAATAACAGACATAAAAATCAGGTAACTGCAACCCCCCCAACATTTTAGAACGAGTAAGTTGGCATAAGCCCGACGTGGAGCTTTACCTTTCCAAAGAAAATCAGAGCAGAGCCTGCAAAGGGACAAAAAGAAATACTTTGGAAGATAAATATTGAGATTGCATAGTGGGTAAAAAAATCTGGGCAAAATTGACATTTTAAGAATATTAGCCCGACCCCAAAAGGATAGTGGTAGCTTATTCCACCTCGCCAAATCTTCTTTAGTAGTTTTTAGTAATGGGGCTAAATTAAGGTCTTTGAGATTAGCAAGGTCACTAGATATCTTAATTCCAAGATAGGTTAAAGGAACCCACCTGTGTAAACCACCGGTCCCAAAGCCATACCCTCCTGGACTAGATTCTATCTACCCATCCACACAGGATCACCTCCTCAGGCATCCTCTCTGATGCTCTTAGCGACCACTGTATGAGTTATTGCACCCACAAAATCCACTCCCTGCACTCCCCTCCCAAATTCATCTGGTCTCGCCCCCTACACCGCCTAAACGAGGTGGCCCTACAGCATGACCTAACAATAGCAGACTGGTCACCAGTCTTTTCTGCAACAGTCGTGGAGCTCACCCTATCCCACTTCTGTGACATTCTTCACAGTACCTGGGACACCCATGCTCTCCTCAGGAAAGCTAAAGTTAAACGGCACCATCACCCCCGGATCACATCCGAACTCATTGCCCTGGCCGCTCTATAAAGCCAATTTTGCCACCCATGACCTCCAAGCTTACAAACACCTTAGAAATAAATGCACAAAAGCCATTCAGCAATCCAAGTCCTCCTACTTCAAAGCACAACTTACACGGAACCAAAATTCCCCTGCATCCTTCTGTCAATGAAAATATCAAATCTACAGAAATTCAGAATACACATAAGGAGCCAGAAGAACTGTGGGTCACCCTGGAAACAGGAAATGGGACAGCCATAAGAACTGGGGTTGCCTACAGGCCCCCAGACCAGGGGGAGGACATAGACACATTACTGTTAGAAGATATACAAAACATGACAGCTAAAGGGGAGGTTCTGATAATGGGAGACTTCAACATGCTGGATACAGATTGGTCAATACCAGCAGGAACATCTGCCAGAACTAGACACATAGTGGATTCCCTGCAGGGGGAGGGCCTCAAACAACTGGTACAGCAACCCACAAGAGACAGGGCTATCCTAGATCTAGTACTGACTAACAGGGAAGGGATCACAGATCTCCAGGTAGAAGGTCACCTGGGGGCCAGTGACCATCACATGGTATGGTTCAATTTGGCTACTACATCTAAATCATCCCATTCCAAGGCGAAAATATGGAACTTCAGAGGAGCTGACTTTGATAAGATGGCCAACAGAGTTAAGCTAGCCCTGGCAAAAAGAAACACAGGTGAGGGGGTACAGGCAAAGTGGGCAAGCATTAAGGATGCTATACTTGAAGCAACATCCCATTGTGTTAGACAGAAAAGGAAGTGCAAAAGAAGAAGAAAACAACTTTGGTTGTCAAATACAGTAGCAGAAAAGGTCAGAGCCAAAAGGCTGGCCTTCAGGAAATATAAGGGAACACAGCGGGATGAAGATAGGGAGGCATACCAAACTTCCCTAAGGGAAGCAGGGAAGGCAGTAAAGCAGGCAAAGTCCCAAACTGAGAAAACACTATCACGAACAGTAAAGAAGGTGACACTTTCTATAGATACATTAGTGAAAGGAGAAAGTCCAGAGGGGGTATTGCTGTTTAATGGAGAAAAGGGAGCATGTGAGGAGGAGGACCCTGTAAAGGCATCTATCCTAAATAGATACTTTGCTCAGTATTTACTGAAGAGAAGGTAGGGCAGGGCCCACAGCTCAGCATCATGGACACAGGGGAGGGAGGTGAGCACTACTCCCTTCACAAAGAAAGGGTCCTACAAGAGCTTGCTAAGCCAGGTGGATAAGGCAATGGGACCTGATGGCATACATCCCAGGGTACTTAAGGAGCTAAAGGTGGAACTAGCAGAGCCATTAGCAGAACTGTTTAGTGAGTCTCTGAGCACAGGAGAGGTCCCAGAAGACTGGAGAAGGGTTTATGTGATCCTGCTCCACAAGAGTGGTAGGAGGAGGCAGGGAACTACTGACCAGTCAGTCTTACCTCAGTAGTGGGCAAGATTATGGAGGCACTCCTAATGAAAGGATAGTGAACACCTGGAATCCATAGGGGCACAGGAACCAAGACAGCATGGGTTTACAAAGGAAGGTCCTGTCAAACTAATCTCATAGATTTTTTGACTGGGTAACCAGAGTGGTGGACCAAGGGGGACCAGTTGATGTCGCCTACCTTGACTTCAGCAAAGCTTTTGACACTGTTCCACATAAAAGATTGATAAATAAGCTGGGTAGGCTCAGGGTGGGTCAGAAGTTGGTCAACTGGGTGGCAAACTGGTTGACGGGCAGAAAACAGAGAGTGGTGGTAAATGGTATACAGTCAGAGGAGATGCAAGTCACAAGTGGGGTACTCAGGATCAGTCCTGGGGCCAGTCCTCTTCAACATCTTCATTAGTGACCTTGCAGATGGACTAGAGGGAGGCTTGTCTGTTTGCAGATGACATCAAGATCTGCAACAGAGTAGATAATCCAGACGGGTGGGCAGAATGAGAAGAGATCTGGATAAACTAGCAAAATGGTCAGAAGAGTGGCAACTGGGATTTAATGCAAAGAAGTGCAAGATCATGCACATAGGGAAGAGAAACCCTGAAGCCACCTATAGGCTGGGAGGGGAGTTGCTAGCAGTCACAAAGGAAGAAAGAGACTTGGGCATCATCATCACTGATGACCTGAAATCATCCAAGCAGACCTCTAAAGCAGTAGGTAAGGCTAGGGGGGTGTTAGGGTGTATTAGTAGGGGTATCACAAGTCGTGAGAGGGAGGTAATAATCCCTCTTTACAAGACACTGGTTAGGCCCCATCTGGAGTACTGCATGCAGTATTGGAGGCCACACCTTCACAAGGACATTAACCAAATTGAGGCAGTCCAGAGAAGGGCAACCAAAATGGTGCAGGGACTGCATCAGAAGACATATGAGGACAGATTAACAGAACTCAATATGTATACCCTTGAGCAAAGGAGGGAGAGGTGATATGATCGAGGCATTCAAACACCTTAAGGGCATTAACAAGGTGAAAGAGTCTAACATGTTTAAATATAAGAAAAATAGCAGGACAAGAGGACACAGCATGAGATTAGAGGGGGGCCGATTAAGGGGGAATGTGAGGAAATTCTTTTCACAGAAAGGGTGGTGGATGCATGGAATGGCTTACCTCAAGAAGTGGTGGCTATGAATACAGTGCAGGGCTTCAAACAGGCATGGGATAGGCATAAGGGAGCAATACAAATGAGTATGAATAGATAGGCCACTGACAGAGCAAAGGCCGATGGCACATTTATAAGGTAGAAAAAGAAATGGGCAGACTGGATGGGCCTTGCGGTCCTTATCTGCCGTCAACTTCTATGTTTCTATGTTTCTATGAAGGTGATCAAGTCCCCTCACCAACCCACCCTCAAAGCAGACCTGTCCTGTCCTAAATATCGATGACAAGCCTGTCTCAGATCCTGCCTCAGTAGCACAACTGTTCAACTCGTTTTTCATTTCATGTGCCCTGCCAGACTCCACCCCTCCACTACCTGGCTATTCCGAATCTTCCCCCACCTCCTCTGGCTTCCACTTTTCTCCTTTCACTTCTCTGGGAAGTCTACAATGCTCTCACCTCCCTAAACCAGTCCAAATCTAGCCCTGATGGCATGCACCCCAGGTTCCTCTGCATCTCAGCCCCAGCCATAGCTGCACCCTTAATGCACTTGCTCACCACAGCCACAGTTCCTTCTGTCTGGAAAAGGGTGAAGATTCTCCCTCTGCACAAAGGCGGTGACCCCTCCCTGCCAGATAACTACAGAACAATCTCACTTCTCCCCTTCCTCGCGAAAATCCAAGAATCCCTTATGCTCTCAAAACTGTCTACTTTTCTCGCCTCCAACAGCTCCCTCTCACCCTTTAAGTCAGGATTTAGAAAACACCACTCCACTATCACTGCCATTCTGCAAGTTACCGACTCCATGCCCACTGCCATGGACAACAGCCAAACCACCACTGCTATTTTCATCGACTTGGCAAAAGCCTTCAACTCTGTCTCCCACCCCCTGCTGCTCCGCAAACTTAGCTCTTTTGGCCTTGCCCAACCCACCATCAACTGGTTCCACTCTTATCTCCAGAACAGACAGCAGTCTGTACAAATTGGAGACACCCTCTCTCCCCCCAACCCATTCTCTCAGAAGTCCCCCAAGGCTCCATCCTTGGCCCCATCCTCTTCTCCCTTTTCATAAATGACCTCCCCCTCACCTGTCTCTCCTCAAATGTGCACCTGTATGCCGACAGCACTATCATTTATGCCTTGGACCCCTCCCACTACAGTGTCCTCTACATTCTTCAAAATGACTTCAACAGAGTCCAATTCTGGTTCTTGAAAAAACAGCATAAACTCAATGCCAAAAAACTGTAACCATGGTCTTTGGTTCTAGACAAAAGCTTACCTCCCTACCTGCCCCCCCCCCCGTAATCACCACCGTGGATAACTCCCCCCTCGAGTTGGTGCCTGGCTTCAAGTACCTGGGAGTCTGGCTGGACAGCCACCTCAACTTCTCCACCCATGTCGAGGCCATCTGTGTCAAACACTAGCTGAAGCTCGCCATTCTCTATCGCCACAAAGCCAGTCTTCCCCTTTCCACCCATAGTGAACTCGTGCAGAAAACAATCCTGCCTGTGCTGGACTATGCAGACATCATCTACGGAATGGCCCCAACCTCATCCCTTTCCAGACCTGACATACTACTCAACTCTTTCCGTCTGTTTTCCACTGCCTCCCCCCACTTACTCATCACTGTCTTCTCTACACCACACTTTCACTGGCCCCACTCTCACACAGGAGAACCATCAACAGCGCCTCCCTCATAGCTAAATATTGGCTAGGCTCCCTACCCCCCCTTCCCACCTTTTGACAGCCAATTCCCTAGACTACTCCCTCCGCCACAGGGACGCACACACTTTCCACCACTCGCACCCCCACAACACTGCCGGCAAAGCTGCCTTTTCATACAAACTCCCCCTCCTATGGAACAATCTTCCACCTCACCTTCACCAGGCCTCCTCCCTTTCAGCTGTTAAACAACTCCTTAGGCTCCTCCCCCCACCTCCCTGTCATAATGCTCCATGCGGCCCACCCCTACTTGGGTCTAACTCTCAGAGGCTGCTATGACCATTACTGTACAGCAGGTCCCAAAGTGAATTCATGCTTCTCTATCGTATAATTCCAGGACTTGTTTTACCATACTTCAATTGTTTAAAGCCTGTACTGTTTTTCTGATTATATACTTACTGCCTGTATTCTGTAATACTATTTGTACTTTTTTTCTGATGTTGCACATACTGCCTGTATTCCTAAATACTTTAGTACCTCTTGTATAACTCATTGTACACCTGTACCTGGGTCGCACCTGGAAACGAGCCTCGGCTCAGTGTGCCTTTCCCCAGAGACCAAATTTTAAATAAATAAAAAAAAAATTGCCATCTGGGGAAGAAGAACTCTCACCCAAATACTGAAATTAAGAAGAAAATCCAGACTTTACAGCTAACCAGATGTCTTGCGTATTATTCTAAATAATTTTTATAATATTCTAATTGGACTTAGCTGGGAGGTACATGAAAAAAATAATTTCTTAAATACTAGAATGTTGGGTGTATATATAGAAAAGCTCAAATCTATATAAAGGTATATAAACATTTTGCATAAGAAAACGTATTTGAATAAGTTTACAAAGAGAAGTTTTGAAATACTAATACGCCAAAGTTGTTTGAAATCTTTATGCAAGGAAAAACAGCTTAGGTTGTTTATTTAACTAGATTCTTTGGAATTACCTATAATAAAGGACTTCTAAAGTTTATGCTAGAACAATTTCACTGTTTACAAAAGTTACCAAAACTGCAAGTTGTATTATTTTGTTATTCTTGTTTATTCTCTGAAACCTTTGTTGTTTTATATTTATGCTGCTTTTCACAGTAATTACACTGTATATCTATGCAACAGTTATTAGTGGTTAGTTATATTGTACAGGGAAAAATAACATCTAATGCAGATAGTACATGTGCAGCCCAGCCCATAATTGTTTCTTGCCATTGTTTGTCACACATACCAGTTTTCTGTTCCACATTTCTAATTCTGAGCACTGTTTTGTAAAATTCTGTGAAATTATTTGTCAGTATTAGCAGCTTAATTTTCTATTTTTCACACCAATATTTTATTTTCACATCACGTATTAACAAAACACAATGGATGATGAAGCAGTATTCGACAGAGTTGAGCAGATTTTTCTAATTCTGTGTCCACTAGAGTTCTGTGACATCTTGAAAATTCTGCTTATTTCATGGAATTCCATTGGAAGAAGAGTTACAAAATTATGAAAGCAGAATGGTTTATTAGTTTACATAAACCAAGGAATGGTGTTCAGTGATTTATGTAAACTGTGGATTCATTTTCTTCAAACCACAGAATCAAATTCCACAGTTATTTTGCAGATTATGTAATCTGTCAACTAGTATTCTGCAGTTTACATAGAAATGCTTTTCAGAATTGTGCAGCAGCAATTCTGAAAAGCATTTCAAAAGCACAGTTGCCATTCCATATGAATTCTGTTGGCAGAATTCCACCATTGGTATTCATCTAGACTGGCCGACCCACTTTTGAAATGCTTTTCAGAATTCTGAAAAGCATTTAATTTTTTTTGTCCATCTTGCATTTTGTCTTTGGTCCCACCCAGCTGCCTTCCTACATCCACAGCTGCCCACCTCATTCACCCACCACCTCAGAGACTTACCTGGGAAAGGTCCTCCATAGATCTATTCCCCATAGCAATGCCCAAGGCAGAAGGTCTATCTTCCCCACCTCTGAAGTACAGTCCCAAAGCCCCAGGGTTCTGTAGATGGTGCAAGGGCTGCGATAACTTGGGAATCATCCTATGGCTAGTGTGGGTATTTCTGCTTTTCTGACCCCGCCCTCTTTTCTGATGTCAGGGATAGCCCTGAGGTGGCCTCATACACTTTAGCATGCTTCTGCAGGACAGGTAAACTCCCTTGCTCACAACAGGGGTTGCTAGAGTAGTGGAACTTAACATCAGCATACCCAGCCTTTAGGGTTGCACAGCCAACTTCCCAGGCTCACTTCTAGGGTTACCACCTTTTAAGAAGCCCAAAGTGGGACATTTCTTACTGAAATGTGATTTTTCACATAACAGTATGTAACCTCGACCAATGCAACAGACTTGTTTTCTCTATATAATCAGAACTAAGGCGAAGTACTGTAGTTTTTTTAGTTGCTTCTATTGTTTCTTGTCATTTCAAGGTATTTTAGTTAAAGTATTGTAGTTTTCTGTAGCATTTAGTGGAAAGTTAGAAAATATTTTTTCTACTATAAAAATCAGGACATGTAGTATTTTTCCTGTTTTTCTGCAGGACGCAGCTGCCCAAATCAGGACTGTCCTGCGAAAATCAGGACAGATGATAACCCTACTCACTTCCGAATCTGGGTCACTGATTTGGGAGCACAAAACGCTACCTACTGGGCCCGGGTGACCCTCCTAATAAGTATTTCTAAACAGATTATGTAATGTGTAGACATTATTTTGCAGCTTCTCAAAAATGAATCTGCAGTTTACATAAACCGTGGAATAGATTTCTAATGTGCAGGTTTTTTTGTTTTTTTTTTAAATCCACTTTTGGAATTTTGGACTTCTGAGTTTGACAAAAGAAGGCAACATTTCTAGAACATCACACAATTTTGGCAGAAGCAGAATCTGAAGATTCCATACAGGTTTTAAGATAATAGGAATTTGAGTAATAAAATAGCCACAATAAAATAAAAAGTTTAATATAATAATAGCATTTAGACACTTGAGAGGTTTGGCTACACTTTTGATACTCTAACCCTGGGGCATAAGGCAATCGGCTTCTCCTTGTACCTCATGATCCCCCTAGGGCTAGAATATCTGATGGTAATACCATCCCTACTCATGTCACAATATTTAAGAACACTTTTAGTTTAATATGGAGACATTAAACACCAACAGTTCTGATCTAGGTTGGTGCCCTAATCCATCTGAAGACTGGAAAATACTAACACCCTTACATACAAACAAACCCACTATGGGGGGGGGGGAGCTTCCAGTACAGCTGTGTGGAATGTGGAATGGCAATTCTGCATCTGAAATGCTTTTCAGAATTTATCAGTTCTGTAGAATTCCAAAAATCATTTACATGTAAACCAAGGAATAACTTTCCATGGATTAGGTAAACCATGGAATAATTTTCCCTCAGATTACAGAAAAGAAATCTGCAGTTAATGGAAAACCTTCTGCTTTTGAAATTTCAAAATTCCCCCACCAAAAGAAATCCGGATTTTCTGAAATTCTGCAGATTTCTGTTCCGTAGAAATCTGGAAATTCTGCACAGCACTTGCCTCAAGTCTTCGATTATAAGCATGCCCTTTATATGACACACACTATATGAAGGAAGCCACTTGAGGCAGATGCAGTTTGGAGTAACAACCCAGCGGATGGGTGGTCCACCTCAATGTTGGTAGCTGGGCAACTTCACGGGGGGGGGGTGCACTGATTCTTGTTTTCATTGTTGTATGCCATATATGTAGCACCCCTCATAGAAAAGCCATTTAAAGTACGTGAATGAGCAAGGGTGAGCGGCTAACTACAGGTTGGGAGAAGTATGGCTCTCTCATTAGCTAGCTCCCCATTAGTTACCTGCACATTGGTTGGGGACCGCACCTTAATGAAGCCAATCTTAGGCTAATGGACCCTATATAAAGGAAGCCACTTGAGGCAGATGCAGTTTGGGGTAGGGACCCAGCTGATCAGTGGTCTATCTCAGCGTTGGTAGCTGGGTGACTTTACAGCAGGGCTCTGAGATGAATACTAAAAGACTCCCACTCCTATTGAAAATCAAATAAGTAAGTGGCCAATTCAGGCAAAAAATATTGTTTATTGTTACATTTACCCAAATTTGGGTGAGGAGGAGGAGGAGGGTGTGCACTGATTCTTGCTTTTGTTGTCCCTCCCATTTTATGACAAACACCTGCTGAAATAGCACTGAAGGACTCCATAGGCTGGGTTGCCTTTATTAATCTAACCCAAGGGACATACAGCACTTGGCTTCATTATATGGAAATCTACATTTTGCAAGATGCAGATTGCTACCCCTTAAAAATGACAGAACTGAAAGGTCCTGCTAATCTGCATGTTCTGTAGGACTCTGCAGAAGCAGAGGTTTTTATATGCAGCCCACCTCTGGGATCCCACACCTAATGGCTACCAAAGGGACATTATTTTGGGTGCAACTGACCACCATCGCAAACATAAATCTCATCCTACTGCATTCACTCAAATTGTGAAAGATGGCACAGCAATGATTACAGATATGCAAGAACGTTAATGGCATACTTACTGCAGGGAGGGCAAAGAAAGACACACCGATGAGAGTGAAGGTCGCAGCCAGGAGGCGCCCATTCCATGTGATTGGATATTTGTCACCGTACCCAATGGTTGTTAGTGTGATCTGTGAAAAATAACAACATTGATTTTTAAAGGGTGAAGCCTGACTTGGTCTTATGCCTGAAGTTTACACCAGTTTAAAACACCATCCCAGTACTGATCTTAGAATGGGCAACCCATGGCATACTGAATTCCTAGAAACATCTTCCATCCAGTACAACACTCCACACCCAGGTCTGAACCAATGGACAGGCTGTGAGGGAGAGAATTACACAGGTCCAAACATCAACCTGTCTCTAAGCACAAGACTTCTCTAACAGGCCAGGCCAGGCCTCAAGCCTTTCATTAAATTATCCCCTCCATGGGTGTCAGGACATGTGCAGGACTGTTCTGCCCTCTGCTGATTCCTATGACTGGAACCTCAAATGGGACAAGGCCATTGCGCCCTACTTACAAACATTGTTCCTGATGTTTGAAGAACGGCTCCAGCCATTAGCAGAAAACTTGACATTGCCACTAGCAGAAACGTACTGCACTGGATTCCATCGAGCCCCATCTGCCATAAACCTCTCCACTTCTCAATCAATCAATCAATCAAAGCCTTTATTTATACAGGCGGTCACCATTGAGCAGAACTCATTTACAAGGAGTTTACACTACTTCTGCTAGCCTGCAGTTTGCCACCTGCGATAGGGTCCTGGGGAATGCTCATACCCCTGAAACTGCGAATCCATACCACCAGAGGGATCCATGGGGCTGGACTATCAAAGCCAATTATTTGCTGCAAGGTCATAATGCATCAGATAACTAATACATGTGTCTTGCAGCAAACAATCAGGATTTTTGATCTCTGTGCTAAAAGATGCCTACTAGAACACATGTTCGTGGTCTAGTATGGGCTGAATTCAGGGCCTACTTGTGTGCAGCTGTCTGCAGCTTGCATCTACACCTAGTTGCAAGTGACCAGAAAGCAGGCAGAAATGTCATAAATGAGGTCAACATTTGAAACTATGGTGCAGGTCAGTTCATGGCAATTGTTGCACCAAGCTGGACCTATCTCTAATAATAGAGTGCTAGTCAATGATAACTCTGAAATGGCAAATTTGTTAAATACCAGTTTCTGTAGTGTTTTTGGCCCAAAGCAGGATTTTAGCTCCTGGTATTGCACAACCCTGTGATCCTCCCTTAACCTTCTCACTTAAAGCCATAAAAAGCAAACTGTTAAAACTTCATGGCAAAATGACCCCGGATCCTGAAGAAATCACTGGGCACTTGCCGTACTTGATGGCAGATGATATCACCTTTCCTTTGAAGGTGTTATTTGATTATTGCATTCTTTATGGCTATGTCCCTGAAGATTGGAAGCTAGCATATATCATACACTTTCACAAAAAAGGGTCAAAACAGTTGTGGGTTATAGACCCATAAGTCTTAGTTCAGCTGTATGTAAGATACTAGAAAGTTTAATTAAGGATCTAATAGCCCCAGTGATAAACATAAGGGACACAGGACAACATGGGTTCACCAAAAATCATGGCACTTTGACCAATTTAGTATGTTTTTATGATTACATAAGCGCAGTGCTTGAAAGAACACCCCCTGTGACATTGTGTTTGTTGATTCTAGTAGGACCTTTGACCTGATGCCTCATTGGGTCTTAATTAAAAAATTAGTTTGTATAATATTCATAACAACATTATCACTTGGATTTCAGAGTGGCTTAGTAACCAGAAACATGTCATGATAAATGGTCGTCTGTCACAGCAGGGATTAGTCACTAATAGAGTACCCAAGACTTGGTCCTGGGTCCATCTCATTCTCAAATATATATTTCAGATATTACCCTAAACATCCTAAATTATTCAGTTAACTATGCTGGTGATGTTAAGTTGGGCGGTCCATGCTGTTCTCCACAAGTATTAGAGCGCCAAAAAGACCTAGATAGGATAAGTAATTGGGTCGAGGACTGGGGATGAAGTTAAACCTAGAAAACTGTTAGGTAATGCACCTGGGCAAATATAACCTGCATAACAACTGTACTTTAAATAATGTAATATTAGGTACCACCAACAATGAAAAAGAAATTGGGGTACATTTTTCTGTAGGATTCTGAAAAGTATATCTGTGTAAATCCCAGAATAATATTCTGCAGATTACATAAACCAAGGAAAATTATTCCTCAGTTTGTCAAAAGTGAATCTGTGGTTTATGTAATGTGTGGAATACGATTCTGCAGTTTAGTTTTTGTTTTTAAATTCCACTTTTGGGATTTCCGAATTCTGCTTCCTGCTGGAATTCTGCAAACATCTGCAGAATTTTGACATTCTGCAGAGTTCCATAAGAAGCAGAATTTTAAAATTCTGCACCACTCTTGTCCCAAACCTGTTAGTGCTCTGCACTGAATTGCTTTATTCAAAAGTTCCTATGCAAAACAGCTATGGCATCATTGTGTTGGATCCCCGTGGACATACCCAGTGCATAATGCAGGACAGTGGGTGGCATTGGCTGGTAGGTAGATTGAGAGGAGGTGACTTCAGGAGAAATGGGACAGTGCAGCGCTGTCATCACCACTGCTAGCAATGTGGAATGCAGGTTTAAAGCAGCCATGATTTGATTTCAGGAAGGAGACACAGTCTGGCTGAGAGTGGGCACTGCTAAAGGCTAAAAAATAGCAGTTTGTCAACTGAGTGATACCTGGTGGTTAAGTCAAAAGCCCAAAGAAATGATCAACAGCTGAGGTCCAGAGTCACAGAATGTGTTAGAATTCCTGAAGGTGATCAACTGTGCCTGCGCATATGCAGGATGTGAAATCCTTTTGTCTGTATGCTTCTTTGTCATTCAAAGAGGTTGCTAAAACACCCACATACAGATCATGGAGCAGGTCAGATGAAAATGTGGATTCAAGCAGGACCCAGAGTCACTGAGTTGTCAGATTTAATTGCTTCACTTATGTTTTGCTTGGGATAGCTTCCAAAAAGTTGATTTTAAAATGAAAATGCAGATACCTGGTGATGATGTTTTACAGAAATCCAGTCCAGGAGACTTTCACAGATGTAGTAAGCAAGAATGGTGTAGTTACTCGAAGCAGAAAACCATGTAAAATCCACAAAAACTAAACCACGGACACAGACAAACACATAGCCCTACATAGCCCATGTAATTTTTAGTGTGTGTATGTGTTCATCCTCTCCTCTGGTTAGCTCTTCTTCATTCTGTGCCTCTCCCTGATCATTCATCACCTGCTATCCCCAGGACTTACCAGTCATTGCAGTCCCTGGGAGGGGCCACTGGAGGAGCCCCAAATTCCTCCAGCAGCATTAATGTTTGGTCTGGCACCGATACCTCCATCAGTGGAGTGGGGCTAGCATGGAGCAGGCATACTGCTCTGGCTAGCATTTTTCTCCTTTGTCTCCCTCCCATGGCCATTGAATGGAGGCCCTGCTCAGCATGCACACTCAGAGCCTGTATGAACACTACAGTGCATCAACGCCCCCTCCCTTACTCAGCATCCCTACTTGCAACTACTACCTGGGAACACCAGGTGGCAGTAACACCATGGGGAATGGGAGCCCTCCCTTCCCCTGAGGAGGAGAACATTCCTAGGATGCTCTTCCATCCTCCCCCTGCTAGTCCTCTGATGACCCTAGCTTGTTCCTGAAGCCGGGCTGAAAGTGGCAGCACTACCACTGTACCATCAGGCCACCAGCCACATAATGTTTTTATGTGGTTTGCTCAGCCAGGTCAGGGTTGCCCAGCTGAGTTGCAATACACACTTTTCCAGCAGTGTCCCACTGCTACCCAGTGTGGTGGACTGATGCAGCGAGAGGTCAAGTGACTTGCTCAAGGTCCTTCAGTGACCTTTAACTTTGCTTGAGTTTGGCCCCAAGTACATCCCTGCTGCCATTGACTCCCCAACTCCCAGTTCCAGTGCAATAGCAAATAAATAATCCATGTAATTCCCTGCCATCAGTGGGCCCCCCTCTACCCCCCACCACAGTACAATGTTGAAAAAATATTAATTCCTGATAGTGGTACCCCCTCCCTCACCTGATCCCATTTGAAAAACATCCCTGGTGTCAATGTCACCCCTTCACCTGACCCTATTTTAATGAATACTCCTGGTGCCAGTGGTACCCCTCTCATCAATCCCATTTTAAAGAATATCCCAGTTGCTAGTGGTATCCATCCCTCACCCAATCCCCCTGTTGCTAGAAAATCTCACCCTGGTAGTATAGTGGCCTACTCCATGTGCCATCCTTTGTTGCCAACCTCCCTCCTCCACACACTTCCCCTTATCAGAAGACAGCAGCTGGTACTCACCCTCCACTCACCTCAGCTGCTAGCCTCTGTCACATTCACACAAGTCAGTCACTTGCATTACAGACGTGACTGTATCAATATTGTACTCATGCAAGTACTGTACTGCTGGTACGAGGGATATTTTTTTAAAAAAGGATCAGGTGAGGAAAGGGGTACCCCTGCCACCAGGAATATTCTTTACAATAGGATTGGGTGAGGGGAAGTGCGATGGATACCAAGGTCCATGTTTTGACAGCACACAATAATTAGTGCATTGTTAAAACATTGTTCCTGGAAACATTAACTAGCGCACTACTGGCAAACTTTTAGCACTATAGAAAATGGAATAACAGACCCACTCACCAGAGAGCCATTTTAGAGATTTTGTTTTCTTTTATTTTGTCGTTATAGATCATGGGGGTATCCTGAACCAGTGTAGTCCTCCCTTCAGTTATATGTGAGGCATTCTTATGACCGTAAGAGTACGTCGTGCACTGCATTGCTGTAAGGGGCTTTTCACTGACCGCTCATGTGGTTAGGTAAAAAGAAAAAGGATTTTTTTTATTTAATATAGTTATTGATCTAAAATAACTTTTGGAGGTCCTGTTGTGGATATAACAGTGTCGCCTCATGCATCCATAGGACCATAGAACTGCTCACCTTCAGTATGCAGTCCTCTGGTCCTACAAATGTGTGAGGCAATGCTCTTACATCCATAAGAGGCCCTCCAAATGGACCCATAAACTTACAGATAAAGCCCAAGCCAACATTTTGCGACTTACATTACTTCATCAGGGCAGCTGTAACACTTCTAGATATTGCGTGTCCCCTCCTATTGTCCTTCATTTTGGGGCCCCTCCAGTAGACTGGTAAAAGACAGTACCTGGATAAATTTAGAAATTTACTAACTGCAGGGAATAATCAAGAGGAAAAAAACTAGAAGAATAAAAATTGAGGAAGATAGGAGGGGACCAGTGATACCTGGAGGTTTTAGAGCTGTCCTGATGAAAGGACGTGTAAGTCACAAAACATTGGCTTGGGCTTTGTCTGACAAAATAAAACAAAATAAAACCTCTGAAACAGCTCTCTGATGAATGGGCCTATTATTCCATTTTCTATGGTGTATTTGCACTTATCAGTGGAATATGCCTCTGTCTGAGCTTTTTGTTCTTTTTTAGGAGTAGAAGGCTAACCCGCCCACTTTTGATGCAGACTTTTAGCGCTTTCAGGAACCACTGAGTATGCCGCTGTGCACTGTATGCATTCATATACACATGGTACATGTCGACAGACTATTACTTATGGTCGCGGTCACGCCAACAGGCTGTCAGGCTCGCTATCAACAGTTAATGTGTCGCTAATCCTGTTAGCACAGTGCTAACTTTTTTTAAAATCTGCGCCTTGGAATTTTAAATGGACCACAGACAGGAGCGATATTTCCTCTTTTCATACTAAAAAAATGGCTGCCCCCTTGCTAGGCCAGAGGACTCTGTCCATTAAGAAAGATGCGTGTACAATATGTAGCTACACCTCCAAGCTGTTCTTACAGCGTTAGTTGAAGTTACAGTTTATATAAAAATGTAAAAAGGAGCTCAATAGATGGCTTTAACATGCCGTACCTCCTTAAGTATCAATTCTTGATGATAACCCTTGAAGCTTCTGTATCGGGATGTGTCACATTAAATCTCTTCAATAAAGAAAGTTTAATAACAGAGTAACTTACTAAGCCCCACCAGAGTGCATCAGCGTAGGTGTCAAACTCTTTGTTATCATCTTTTTCAGCCAGATAGACCAGGAAGGAGGCAAGAATGAGACAGAGGAATCCAATGTACCAGGCAGTGATGAGCTCCTGAAACAGAGAGAATGATGGAGAGAAACAAGAGTCAGAGACAGTGTTATTAGAGGAAATAGTTGCCAGGGCACCTAGCATATGGCAAGAAAGGTGCGACAAGGGAGAAAGTCAGCCTGGAAAAATCATGCTCACTATGAATTCTGGGAAATCTGTCATGCTGCCATGTTTGGCAAGTCAGGTGATCCACTGAACATGAAATCAACTAAGATTAAAAGCAAGGCCGGGGTGAATATGTTTTAGTTCAAATCCATGTGAATCTTAGACTGTGAATGGCTCAAAAATGCTCTAATTTCTCAACCTTTAAATTGAATGGACAAGTAGCATCTTATATTCTTATGTAGGCATGCACAGTCATGCTAATGCTAGATCTGACAGATCAGGGATTCCCGGAATTTACAAGAAAATAGAGTAATTTACATAAAATACGCACTCAGTCTGTATCATCGTTATTTTCGAAAACCGATAAACCACACATTAGAATGTTTGTAGAAATAATTCACTGTTTAGAACATGAATTATTTATCCACACAGCTGCCCTAATTGGAGTCACGATCCAGCCAACCAGACACATGGCTTGGAGATCCCTTTACAAGAGCTTTCTCTAAACAACAAAACAGTACGAAAAAACACACTGAGCCTTGCATCCCACAAAAAGCACATCCTTCATGAAACAGGCTAATTTTACATTATATATAATAAAAAAAACACCTCAGTGAATAATTCGCAGGTAACTTCACGCCATGTTAGTGTGGTGACATCATAATAGCACTCAAGCTTCACTCTTGTGCCAATGGTGTCACCAAGGTAAGTCAATGTGAAGTTACCTGCTTGTTCTTCACTGGGGGTTAGTTATTTTCAGTGTAACCCACCCCATATAGGGTTTATCTTCATTGCTCTGTAAAGCCTGACCCATGCCACCAGCAGACAGCATCATTGCTCTCTGGTCCCCAGGATTGTTGATTGGGAGTAAAGAGGACAGTAGCATCTTCGGCACACTGCATCATTGTGTTAAGCAGCTTCTGCCACATTTCAAAGGTGGCTCCACTGCCATTGATGACCGAGCATGATTTGTGCTTGTGGTGGATGTAGGGATTCCCATCAACTGCCCCGACCATGGGGACAGCACTTGGAAAGGGTGTGTACATGTTTTAATGGGGGGGGGCAGCAGTTGGAGATTGTGTGTATAAAATGGAAATTCCTGGCTACACCCCTGAGTGAGATTGCAGCTGGGCAGAACTGACCAGCTCAGCTCTACTGTACTGTAGATAGGTTATTAAATCCAACCTGTCTGCAGCCAGTTAGAGCAGGTTTATCCACTACGTGTGAGGAGTTTGCATGATTTTTCTCAGACAGAGTGTCTTCCATTCAGGCTGGGATCTCGCAAAGTGGACTGTTACAACCTGGCAGGGTCGCACCTGTACCCCCAAGATGTGCTCTCCTGTCTTGGGAGGAGTTTAATTCAGTCGTAATGGAAGAGGTTTATGAAGTTATCTCAGAGCTGTGTCCCACATTTTGTGAACTATACCCAGGTCTGGCACATCTACTAGTGACTTGTGTAGGGTCACTGGCTATCGTGTTCGCAGGACTTGTTCAGTGCTTCTTATCAAAAGAGGTATTTCAAGTGGCATTGAAAAATGCACTGGTTTAGCCCCTTATGAAGAAAGCATCTTTGGGCTCGGAGGTCCTAGCAAATTACTGCCCTGTCCCTAACCTATCTCTTTCAGGTAAGGTTATTGAGGAGGTTGTGATGCTGCAGCTTCAGGCACACCTTGTAGCTCATGACATCTATTAGACCCTCCAGTCTGGTTTTACATCAAGGCATAACATTGAGACTGCATTGGCCAGGGTGCATAATAACCTGAGGGTGCTTTCTCCTTGATCTCTTGTCTGCATTTTTTTTTTGTTTTTTTATGTTCATATTTTTGGCCCTTGGATGCTGCCAGGTGGTGGAGATCCACCCCCCCCCCTTTGTACTGGCTAGGTTCCAGCACATGCTGGGATCCAGTTGTCATGGGGCTCATGCCGAGAGGTTCTTTCCCCTATGCATCTCGTCTCCCCTCCCCACCTTTCCGAGGTGGGGCCAGTCATGCAATGATCTCAGTGCATGATTGGGCATGCTCCCGCACCTGACGTGCAGAGGTCCACCAGTCCCCACCCTGCAAGACTCCCAGTATGGTCCAGAACTGCCACACCCCCCCTCCCAACACTAGGGATCAGTAGGCCCTTGGTACCAAGTTCCCTCCCTTCCCGGAGAAGGTGAGTAGTCCCTGGAATATTCAGCCCCCCCCAAACTGACCCTCCGATGTCCAAGGTCTTCTATTGAACCCCAGTCATCAGTGCTGCAGACAGAAGCATTTCTGCTGCAACGGCAGGCCAGTCTCTTCTCTGCGTTTGACACTGTAGACCATGAGCTGTTGTTGGACCACTGGAGGGCGTACATAGGACTCACCAGCAGTCATTTGCTGGCTCAAATCCTACCGCAGGGAGAGGATGCAAAGGGTGGTGATGGGTACTTTCTTATTGCCCTCAATGCCCCTGCTTTTTGGCATTCCCTCAGGATCAGTCCTCTCACCTATATTGTTTGCAGCACACATGATGCCCCTGAGAAAGATTGTTAGGCAATACAGTCTTGGTTTTCACTGTTATGGAGATGATACCCAGCAGTATTTGTCATTTGCACCAGGGATGCCTGCTGCTGTTGAGGTGCTGAATTTGTGCCTGGCTGAGATTCAGAACTGAATGGCACCTAGCTGACTGGGACCTAACACCGAAAAGACTGAGATACTGGTGACTTAGCCAGGTCACAGTGAGATGGGGGGGGGGCAGCTGAAGATGTAACGGAGCTTCCGCTTGAGTTCTCTAGGCTGTTGGCCTCTGCCAAGGTGAAAAATCAGAGTCATTCTGGAAGAAAAGCTGATATTTGAAGTTCAGGTGTCAGCTGTAGTCTGGAGTGGCTTTTACCAGTTTAGGAAAATTTTCTAGACTAAGGGCCTTATCCCACCTGAGGATATGCTGGCACCAGTATATGTGTTTGTGATGTCCAGGCTGGATTAATGTAACATGCTCTACCTTGAGGTCAATAGAGGAACCATACAATGCTTGCAGCTGGTGCAGAATGTAGTGGCCCAGTTGCTGACTGGCCTTCCAAGGTAATGCCATGTAACCCAGGTGCTGCCTGTGAGGTGGCACATTACCTTCGAGATCAGTTTGCTAATGTACAAGACCCAACACGGATTGAGTCCTAGCTACCTGTTGGCACTCCTGAACCCACACTGGTCCTTACACCCTATTAGCTCCACCTAGGCGTTTCTCCTGTCAGTCCCTAATGCCCAGCTTAGTCCTCAGAGGACTGAGCATTTGAAGTGACTGTTCCTTTGTTATGGAACATACTGCCCAGGGTACTGAGAGAGGACCCCCTCAGTGGAGGCCTTTAAAAGAGGGTTGAAAGCACACCCATTTAAACAGGGATTCAGAGACCAGGAGTGTTCTGTTTTATATTTCTGCCCAACCGAAGCAGCTAATTTATATTTATCTATTTATTTATTTCTATTTTTAGATATTTATTAATAGTTATTAACTGAAATTCCATTTATTTTTTATCACTGCTACCTTTTTCCTGTAATTCCAAATGCTACTGTTTGTTTTGTACATAACCCTGAGCCTACAGGGAAGGGCCCCCTTCAAAATAACAATACTATTGCTACTATTCTGCCTGGCTGGCTCCACTCTGAGGGATTAGTGTGGGATTGCATGTCGAAGGGTTGACAGTGGGCTCCTGTAGAGACTGCATCAGTGTACATGTCATTCAGGGTTTGTGGACAGACTGAATTAAAGCTTGGCCAGAAAGTAAGGAGAAGCAAATTAGAAAGCAAAATAAAAAGTCCATGCAAACAAGCAAAGTGAAAGTATGTAACTGCATGCAGTGCACTGCTGAAGGACTTTCTGTTAGCGATAATGAGATACATTTACAGGCAATTACTGGCCATTTGAAAGAGAGCTGATGTACCCCCTGCCCTTAGCTCTTCAGAGTGCAGCTTACATATTTCATGAATCACATTCATCAAAGACACCTCACTGAGTGATGTCCCTGGCCTTCGAATTTCCTTCTCTCACCATTACCTACCTTGCTGTGTGCATACACCACAGACCCTAGCAGTTTCCATGTACCCCCTCTTCTGTCCATCCTGATCATCCGCAGGATCTGCAGGAACCGCAAGCTCCTGAGTGCTGAGGTGGCAAAGACATTCCCTTGAGAGCCAGCAGCCAGCACAGCGATGGAAGCGATCAGCACCATGATATCTGAGGAGGAGATCACAAGGGGAAGTTTACAGTCAGCAGCGCCTCTACTTCTTCAACATACTTTTCAGTCTTTCATCCCCAATGCCTCTTAAAGCCTCCTTATTAGGAAGGCCAGTGGCCATTCTCTTCAGCCACTCCTGCTGGGAGATTCCAGGACTGGTGTAGTTATGAGTTCCCCCATGGTCAGTGTCAATCTCTTCAACAACTTCTGTTGAAAGTAAGGTTACTATGGTCTCCCTTATGGCCTGTGCTTCCACACTATTACCTAGAGTGACTGTTGCTGAAATAGACTGGGATTTGAGTAACTGTTAGCACCTCAACAGCCTGCGATCTTACACCAATGCCGCCAGAGAATCCTGTTGGGAGAGGCCAGGACTGGAGGAGCTGTGGTCTCCCCAATGGCCATTGCTCCTACATCATTAGCTATAGGGACTCCTGTTGGGCGAGGCTAGAACTAGAGTAGTGGTGAGCTCCTCAGGGACTCTTCTCTTACATTCTTGACTGCAGCAACACAGCTTGTGAGAGTCTGAGACTGCAGTAGAAGTGAGCTCCCCCATGACCGGTGTCACTGCACCCTTGACAGCAGAATCTTCTGTGGGGAAAACCTGGGACTGGAGTAGCAGTGAGCCCCCTTAAGACCTTTGACCTACATCATTGACTGCAACAACTCCTGCTGGTAGGGACAGGGACTGAACTAGCTGTGAGCTTCTCCATGGCCATTGTTTCCATACTATCACCTACACTGCCACCTGCTGGAAGAGTCAGGGAGTGAATTCCCTGAGAGCTTCCCCATGACAAGTGCTACCATATCACTGATTGCAGTGAATCCTGATAGGAGAGGTTAGGACTATAGCAGTAGTGACCCCACAGCAAATGCTCAAACACCATTACGTAGTGATGCATGGCATTTGGCAAAATCTCCACTGCAGCATTTCCTTGGCTTATGGGATAGGCTGCATGTGTGTTGAGGATGCCATGGTACTGACTCTTCAGCACTTGCGCACTTTAGACAACCCTCTGGTCATAGTAGTATACTGTAGTATTAGCGGGAACGTTTTGACTCTTAAAGTGCCAGAGCTGTTCTGAAGCCCTCTTGACACTGGCCGCACACTGCTTGCCATACTTCAGACCCTTATATGTTATGACCCTCCACACCCCTTTCCTCCTCTTCCACTGCAACAAGATGAGCCATACACATTGTGTAAGTCCTACCTCTGTGATAATGTCGCTGTTCAATCACAGATCCAGAAGCAACAGTAATACAAAAAAAATCTTAGAAAATTCTGTAGCAGTTTATGTACAAACAAGATTAGCCATGACATCAGAATTATGCAAGAGTCCATAGCTGTTCATTTCATGGTATTTGTGAAACCCAACATCCTAATGTGCTTGCAATGTTTGAAGTGGAAGCCCTTTGGGCCTCACTGGGTTGGGTGTAGAGAAGGAGCTTTGTTAATGCAGCATCTCTGCACTATATTGCACCAATTTTATTATTACTCAGCAAAATAGAAATCTGTTATGGCAGCCTCTCACCACTAGAGTGTGCTGACATTACCATTACTAAACACCAAGGACTCTATTATTGCAGCTGCTCACCACTAGAGAGCACTGCAATTACTATTCCTCAACACTCTACAACTCTACAACTGTTATGACATTTATACAATCTATACTGTAACATATGTAATCTGTTGATAATTATTTTGCATCTAATAATAAATAACAAAATATTATGGTAAAAAATGCTGTACATCTCTGTTATTGCAGTCTTTCACCATTAGAGGGCCCTGATGTTACTATTATTCAACACTATGGAACTCTGGGATTGCAGCCTCTCACACTAGAGAGCACTGACTTTACTAATACTCAGCACTATAGAACTCTGGCATTGTAGCTTCTTACCACTAGAGGGCACTGATATTATTACTCAAGACTATAGAATTCTGTTATTGCAGCCTCTCACCACTAGAGGATGTTAATGTTACTACTGTATTAGGCAGCACTTTAGGTCTCTGTTATTGAAGTCTCTCACCACTAGAGGGTGCTAATGTTACTATTATGCAACACTATAGGACTCTGTTATTGAAGCCTCTCCTCTCACCCCTAAAGGGTGCTGATGTTACCACTATTGAACAACAATGGACTCTATTTGATGTTTCCATTACTTAACACTAGGATTCTGTAATTAAATGAGTAATACATGACATATTGTAGTATGACATAGGATAGCACATCTTTACACCGTGCACCTCATCCTTTTGAATTGTCAAGAAGTGATGGTATCTCATGGTATACATAACATGGGGTGCAGTATTTCATTTACAGTATGAAATGGATACTCAGTGTTGTATTAAAAAATAAAAAGTAAAAGATTATTTTAATTTTTGCAAGATTTGGGGGCTGTTTTCATTTACCTTCAAAAATAGTTCCTTAGTAAAAGGATTGTATTGTGTAGGTAGGGTTTCTTTTTATAATTTTATTTATAAGCTAAAAGGGAAGAGAAGGATCTGTAGAAGAAACAGGAGTGAGGGAGGGGCTGAGCAGAACAGGAGCTGAAATAAAGCAGAAGTGGAGTTAGATGAAGGATAGAGAGGGAAGAGAGCAGAAAGAGGAGGGGTTAAAATGAGAAAGTGAAGGAGCCAGATTGATCCCATCAAGGGCAAGGGAGCCCTGCCACTTGTGATAGATTTACTGATCCCATCCTGCACTGGGGGCATTGCCATTGTCAGTTAGGGCCTTGAGATAGAGGCAACATGGGGGGGGGGCAGCAGTAGTAGTTGGGCCCATCCCAGTATTGCCGGAGAAGTAACACAAGTGGCAGTACTAGAGACCCATTGGGATGCTGAGGAAAGAAGAAAATGGGCCTGTTGAGCCTTTCTGATGAATGCTGTGGTCTAGGGCCCATTAGGGCCTTCCATTACTGCAACAGCATCTGTGTGTGTTGAATGTTTGTGTGTTGACTACAAGAAGCAGACAGTGGAGAGAGTGGGCAACATTTTTGTTTTTATAATATTTGTGAGGGCTATATAGGGAGTGGCAGCCTAAATTCTTGTGGCTTACAAGAAAAGGTCTCAGAAGCAGTAGGAGCGGTGCATTGATCTCAGGTAAGTGAGAAGGATGTTGGCAAGAACTATTTCCAGACTATGATGCTACAGTAAGATATCATCACAGCTAGAACAGTCTCTCAGCCAATCAGTTTTCAGGATTTTTTAATATCCATTTCATATTTAGGCAATAATACATGACAGGGTTTGTCCATGGATGTCTTAGCATCTTGGGTGTATTGTAATGCAGGACACTGCATGCTGAATTTCTCATGTACCTGAGAAGAGATGATATCCATGCACATACAATACCTTAGTGTGTATAATCAATATTATGGATTGGATACATTTTGCATGTGTAAAAAGTAACAACAAAAAAGTTATAGAAATATTGTGTAATGTTTTTAATGTGTATGTCTACATTTAAAAAAATGACTTCTGTTTTGTTTTGGCCAGTAGGTGGTGTTGTTCTTAAGGATTTGCTGGTGCAGGCCTGTGTGCTGTCGCTCTGCCTCATGTAATCACCCCTTAGGGGCGCAGCAGCACCCCTATGTTATGGTTGCACCGTGACTTCTATGTTAAACTCCATTTTTTGCACCTTAATAACTTTGGCATTCTTTTACAAAATAGCACAAAAGTTGGCATGCGTAATTATTCTGCCAGTGTCTCAAAATGTGGAAAGTTTCGTAACAGCATCTTATATGGAGTACTTAACATGGGATTTCTCATCTACAGCCGTGACAAAATTATTTTTTTCCTGAAATGTTCAGGGATGATGGGGGTCTGTGCCAAGAGTGTGCCTTTGGATAGTTTGTTGAAAAGATATCTCACCATTTTTAAATATTAACCATTTTTGTGATAGCTGCTAGACAGGCAGGTTATTGAAAACCGTTTGAACAGTTAATAGTGAAGATCTGCTCTGAGAAATACTGTTTACGCTGTCCGCCATCTTGTTTTTTCTCCCATTTTAAAACTTGATTTCTAAGGAAATATTACTTCTTAGGGAATGAACAAGACCTGTATTTAGGTCTCGTTAACATATTTTGTTAACTTTTTGTGTCTTAATATAACAATTTTCAGTATACGTATGTCTTTTTTGGGCGAGAATCATATTGCCCATTACTCGCTTATGTAAGGATTGTTCTGTACAAAAAGAATCATTTGAACAGTAAATTACAGTTCAAACATTACTGTTTGAATGGTTGTTTTCAGATTGGACAATCCTAACCTAAACCAGTGAGAGTGATATGATTCTCACCCCAAAAGACATAATTGCACTGAAAATTGTTAAAGATAATATGCCATGCTTACAGTTTGGTCCCAATGAGTGATTTTCTATTAAAAATGTGTTTCACCAACTGTCTAATGTGTCTCCTGTCCCCCCCAAAGCAAGCCATGTACATTGCCAGCACATACAGCAGCCAGACTGGTTACTGGCTGAGCAGAGAACCGATCACCTTAGTTGTATGTATAGTTCCCAAGTATCTAGTGGCACTCCCCCGACCCACCAATCATGATCCCCTTATTTTTAATTTGATTTATATATCCCTAGTGTCTAGTGGCTCCCCCCACCCTCTGATTGTGACCCTCTTGCTTGTAGTTATATTTTCCTGGTATCTAGTGGCACCCCTCCCACCCTCTGATTGTGATCCCTGTACTTAATTTAGAGTTCCCTGGTGTCTGGTGGTACCCTTCCCAGCCTCCGAACATGATCCCGTTATTTTTTTTATTTATATATCCCCGGTGTCTAGTAGCTCCCCCCAACCTCCAATCATGATCCCTTGCTTGATTAGTGGACCCCACCCTCCCATTGCTGGCTCAGTGTTTAAAAAACTACAGAGGGCTCCCTTGATGTATTTTTTTTCCAAACCTGTAAAAATAAAGAAAAAAGTCCCTCACCGATCAGCCACCCACCAGCTCCCACTCAGCACCCACCACCCCACACCCCCTCAGTACACTCCCCACACAGCCTCACTCACCTGACCAGGTCCCACATTCGAGATCCACTCTCCAATCCAAGACACGCCTTGCTGCTGGAACCGACGACTGCAATATAAGAAACTAAGGTAAATCTGGTTCAATGTATTTCAGTGGGGTTTTCAACTTTTATTCATAACTCTCTCATTTTTTTGACATTTTGACCCCAAATTTTCTTCATAGCCTTTTGGGGAACCGACCTCATGAAAAGCATGACTATAGTGTATAGTAGATTATTGTTTTATACAGAAATCCATCCTTTTCAAAATGCTGTTGTACCACAGTTCAAAGGTCATGGAATGTGATTGCACCCTTCTGTGGTAGAATGGCATTCTACAACCTCAAGAGACTGCTAAAATTAGTTTCATTGTGAAAGAGAAAAAAACACAATGTGCACATTCCATATAATATTATACACTATAAAAAATACAGGATGGGAAACGGTATGCATAACCAGTGTGTTCTGCCACCTCAGGATTCTGAGTTCCATGGACCTCTCGAGCTTCGCTCTCAAGGACAGGGGGAATCAGAATCCCTCTGTGACAGAACACACTGATTGTTCATAGTTGCCCATCCGGTATTCTCTATGTTGTTACACAACTCCCACCTGAAAGGTAATTTCGCAGTCGCTTGGCGATTTAACCTTTCAGGCAGGATTTGCATAATGACAGTCATATTGTTTCTGATGTGGAGACATAAGAAAGCTATGTTGAAAATTTGGGGTCCAAATACATAAAAATGGCAAAGTTATGACCATTCATTGCAATTTCATTATGCATACTCATAACTTTAGAAATTTTAAAGAGTTTGACACCAAATTTTCAAAATACACTTCTTATCACCCACCTCATGTATGTCATAGCGGTCATTTTTCAAATCCTAGTCAAAATGTGTTTTCGCACCTGTGGCGCAGAATGGCATTGCACTTGCACTGAATTACATTTTGGCGGGGATTTGAACATTTTCTACACCAGGTACATGAGGTGGGGTAAAAGATGGCTATGCTGACAATTTGTTTGCTGTTGTCCTATAAATGGGAGTGCAGGGCCCTTCCACAGCGACATACATATACATATACATATCTATGGAGGGATGAGAGCATAGGGCCCAAAGGGCTCTGCACTCCCACAAGTAAATAAGGCTACGATTACACTGTCTCAAAAAGTAAGGAAATTCTTTACAAAAAAACTATGTTAATGCATCAGTTAGGGTTGATATCAAACCACAAAAAGGAGAGAAATAGAACGTTAAGGAATCCTGCTCACAGCAGCAGGCACAGGGGGTGTGCCTTGGGGTTGTCAGCCCTAATACCCCATTATGGTATACTGTATCCATCTCAGCTTATGTACTTATAGACTGGGGTGAGCATTAGGGCTGATGACTAGGCACACCCCTAGCGTCTGTTGGTATGGGCAGGGTGGGAGTGGGGTGTTAGGGTTGGAAACCCTAACGTCCTATTTCCTTGCTTTTTATTACAGTTTGATATCGACCCTTACCCTTACTGATGCATTAATGTAGTTTTTTGCAAAGATATATATATATATAAATATATATATATATATATATAGTTGCAGTTATCTAAAATTTGACTACCTCAAGGTACCACTGAGGCACTCAAGTTACAATTTGCATTAACTGTAATGTGACTACTGCCTCAGTATACCAAGGTATACCTGAGTACTGATCAACATTTCTACAACTACCACTGTGTATCTATGTGTGTGTATTACAACTACCACTGTGTATATATGTGTGTGTATGTATATGTGTGTGTGTGTGTATATATATATATATATATATATTTGTGTGTGTGTGTATTTTTTTTATTACGATGGACAGTGTTCTGATTCATCTCTGGAAAGACAAGTACATTGCAAGGTTTTTTTGTGAGCTATGGTGTGGCTGTTGGCAGTTTGTAATGATCGGTAGGGACACAGATGATGTCGGTTGGTGCAGAGCTGCTTTCATGTGGTGATGTTTATGGCAGGCAGGAGTTAGAAAGTGTAGCACGTGGTGTTTTTCTTTCAGCTAGATTGTGCAGTTGTTGTATTTTGTGGCAGTTGCAAGGGAGATGAGTTATGGTGGCCGGCACAGAGTTGCTGCCATGTGGTGATCTTTGTGGCTGGATGAAATGCTGGAGGTGTGGTGCACTTTTTCTTACCCAAGATTATGTGCTGGGTTTTAATCACAAGTAAGAAGAGGTCTTTCCCAATCTGTTTTTTTATTCTTACTGTCCATTGCATAATGGAGCAATAATACAAGATGGTGTGGTATATCATGAGATACTATCAAGACTTCAGTGTGGTTTGAATCATGAGGCAGCAGGCTGAGTGACTCTTGCACCTAAAAAGTGATGATATCCACTAATAGAGCACACCCTGGAAAGTAATATTACTATTATATAACACAAAGAAGAAAGCTTGAAGGAGTCATCATTTTCAATTTAACAGAATTTATTTGAGAAAAAAAGAGTCTCAACCTTAATGGTTAAAAATCTTAAGTTTACAATGAAATAGTTAAATTTACCTTAGGAATGTATGGTACACTGTACTCATAACCATAAAGATAAGCTCCTATGAACTGAATGGCAGTGTGGTGATTTATGGTTTATGTTATGAGGTGTCTGACAGGATTTTTTTTTTTACTGTTATGTGCTGGGATTTACAACAGCTTTCAGCAAATCATATTTCTTTATTCTTTAATACCATTGTGTATATAATGCAGGATGTCACATCACTTTCAGATGGCCCTGATATTCACAGACTGCCTTATATATGTATAGCAAGATGGAGTTTGCCTTTCACTTTCACTGCTTGTAGTCTTAATCCCAATGCATGCAATCGTTGAATCCCAAATGTTCACAGGTGCATCGAATCTAATGGTCTGTGCTGAGCACCTGTAAACAATAGTCCCATTCAGCTGGCTTTTCTCGAAAGAGGCCCAAAAATGAGGATACAGAGAGACCACATCTCTTCTTATTCTTGAGAGATACCATACGTACTCATGTATACATTGCATTTTTAGTGCCAGAAATAGGCACTAAAGATAGGGTACTCTATACGAGGTCAATTTATCTGCAGAATTTTAACTGCTTCCATATTGGAATTACATGAATATATATACAGTGTATATGTATGTATATATATATATATATATATATATATATATATATATATATATGGTTGATTTATACAGCGTCCAAGCTGGAAAGGATCACTTCATTTTATCTTATATGCCCCAATATGAATCAACTGCTGCAAAACCTTTTCTCTGTATGTAGCAACCTCATTCAGAATCTCAGAAAAAAAAACATTTTATGATTGTACGCAGATGGGTGCCATATATGGTTTGACAGTATGGTAAGCACAGGAAAGGGGGAGTGGACCTATATGTGAGGTATATGTATAAGTCTGATAAAATCATGTGGTAAAAGGGAGTCAATTTATATGTGCGTGTATACGGTTCTCACTCCATGTCATCTAAGCTTCAGTAGTGGGGCCGTCTGGGGAAGCCTTACCTATGCTCACACATCTCCCCCAGCAGCAAGTAGCTAAACAGATGGCTTTGTTCACCAGTTTTGTCAGTTTGTAACTTTTTGCTTTCTCTAAATCCATCCCAGTTTGGGGAAGGCTATGCCATTCCTAGCTTGTGGATATAGAGAGATTCAGCTCCCTGCGCAGTCTGTCCCTCACCTTTTATCAGCGCTCATTTATCAATGTGGGGAGTCCTGCACAATGCTTGATCCTGGGACCACCTGACCCTGTGAATAAACAGAGGGTTTTACTCCCCAGTTCTGTCATTCCCTAACTTTTATCAGTATCACATTGTAGGAGACCCTGCACTGTACCTGACCCTTCTGTCTCCGCTGCCGGCTTTTCCTCACATTGTACCAGCACTACATGGATCACAACACTGGGGCTAAATGGATAGCTTCAGTTCCTTGAAGTGTTACGTTTTCCATCAAGATCTCAGAAAGGGGTATTAGCACTTCCACAATGCAGACACAGCTTATTCTAATTCATTTCTTTTGTGGCATGCACCTTAAATTAAGGTAGACTATGGAAATATTCCCACACCTACTATACCAGCACTAATGATAAAAGAGAGACTGGTGGCTCTACCTTTTTACATGAATTGAGGTAAGCTCAAGGGATTGTTTATAGCAATACATGTCAATATTAAAAATGCAAGTTTGAGAGAAATTGTTAGTCTGAGTTACGTGATGTTATGACATTTTTCTGCACTTTTACAGAAGGTTGGACTCACCGATTATGCAGAAGGGCTTGCGTGCAAATTTCAACCTTCCCCTCCATCCTCGGTACCGACAGCAGCAACCGGCAGCCCAGATCCTCACAAAATACTCCACCCCAAACACTACAATGGTAACAATTTCCTGCAAGCGAGAGATTGTTGGTGTTATAAACTCCAATGAGGCTGTCCCATCCAGTCAAAGTGTAAGAGAATTATGGTGATACTATATTAAACAGGAGTTAATATATTTAATGAAGAATACAGTAATCAGTAAATGATTATAAAAAGAGAAAATCATTTGTAGCATTTACAATTTATCTTGTTATGGGTCCCTGTAACAGGTTCAGGCAGGCTACTTGTGAACAATTGAATACTTTGACCAGAAAACATTTCAATTCAACTAGCCATTCTGGCATGCTTTGTTTTTGACTCAATAGCAACCAAAAAAAAACCCCTCAGTATTCATAGTTTCAAAACAACACAAAAAAAATAACACCCTGGCAGTAAGGTGCCATAGAGATTATATATATATATCAATATTTATAAAAGGTACTTTTTCTGAAGCCAAAGTGCCTGTACATAAACCATATACAACATTTAAAACATTCAATACAACAGATAGAATAAAATACCAGATACATATCTATTACAAATAGCTAAAATCATAACCATCGCATAAGTTATTCATTAAAATCTGGGAGCGCTTGCCTAAATAGATACATTTTCAAAGTTGTTTTAAAGCTGTCAATGGTGGTCACTCTCTAATCTATCTATCTATCTATAAATATATATATATATATATATATATATATATATATATATTTATATATATATATATATATATATATACATATATATATATATATACACACAAAACTAGAGGGGTTAACACATGACCTCTCTTGCCATTTGCATAATAGCACCACAGAGATTGTACAGGCCACTTACATATGGTGTTGGGTAAACCCCAGTTTAGCTTGTAATATATAGACTCTTTGTGATAGACTCTTGCCTGTACTCCCCCCCCCACACACACACACACACACTTTCTCTTTCTCGCTGGCTCTCTAGCATTTGCTCTCTGCAGTGCTCAGAGCACAGTTACTCAGTTAATATTCTGTCACCTTGCATATAGGAATGTGCCTTCAGACCCCTTAAATATGAGTATGTGATGTTAGAAAAGAAAGAGGACCAGTAGCATATTGAGTTTTTAACCCCAACAGTTCATTGGAAATATCTCATTTTCATCACCCCATTTTCTTCCAAGTACCATTCAATTCAGGATTTAAAGGTAGTTACAGTACCAGCTGATGGTAGCCCCTGCTCTGAGAGTCTGTTTCACACATCTGCCACTCATTATGAAAAATAATTAGAGGTATGTGGAATTTTCGAAATCCCTTTCTGCTGGAATTCTGTGGAAGCTGGGAAGTTATGCCTAATTCTGCAGAATTCTGTCCGAAATAAAATTCCAAATTTCAGAAGTGGATTTTTTAAGTGCAGATTACTAATTCGTGGTTTCCTTAAACTGGACTGCAGATTTCTTTCCCTCAAACTGTGGAATGGGTAATTTGTGGAGTATTATTCCTGGTTTACATAGAAATGCTTTTTGGAATTCTATGGAATTAAAAAAATTAATTCTCAAAAACATTTAAGAAGCAGAATTGCCAATCCACACAAATTTCATCAGTATAATTCTGCATTCCATGCAGCTCTAAAAATAATTCTTCTTGATTAGTTCCCTGGAATGTTTCTCCTTTCAGTGACAATGTGTGCCCCTTGTTCTCCCATCCTTAGATATTCCAAAGAGCTGTATTTGATCTGGTGCTGTTATCCCTTTCAGGTATTTGACTACCATGACCCATCTAACCTCTGACTCCTCTTTTCCAATGAGAAGAGTCCCAGCTCCACCAGATGGACATCAAAGCTCAAGTTCTCCGAGTCCTCGACCACCTTTATTGCTCTCCTTAATACTTTTTCGATCATGTCAGTATCCATCCTCAGCCATGGGAACCTGAGCTACACACTGTACTCAAGATATGGCATGAATAAGGATAGATTAATTTGCCTTATAACTCTTGACTTTGTTATGAAGTTCCTGTTGCTGCATGCCATGATTCTGTTTGCCTTGCTGGTGTTAAGCGCAGCTGGTCTTGTTTGAATGGGCTGTTGATCTTTAACAACAGGTCTTTCCCCTGTTGACTTTTGATAATCTCTAAAACATTTAAGTAGTATTTTGCATTTAAATTCTTCATAGTTCAACATGTTGAATTTCTTCACATTGACACTCATCTGCCATCTCTCTGCCCACTCCCCAACATATCCAAGTATTTTTGCAGCTTGCTCATCTCCTCCTGTGTTGAGGCTTCCCTTCCTAGTTTAGTATCATCAAGAAAATTGGCAACTCAGCTAGGGGTGCCCACCTCCAAGTCATTTGCTTCCTTGTAAAGCAAGTTTTAAAGTGTCAATTCATAAGGAGCACCTGTCCAAATATGTATTATTTTTTTTATTATAGTAAAGAGGAACATTTATGAACTGTGACATCATACTATGAAAGTCCATGAAGTGCTCTTTTAAATGAGGCACTGGGCTCTTAATGTAGCTGGAAGCAGTCCAGAGATATCGATGATTTAGTCTGTCCCACAGTGATACTACACTGTCACCATTTTTAGAACCTTGTGATGTCATGGACAATCAAGCTGTGCTTGACTACAGTATGGTTAGCCACAGCTTGATCGACAATGATATCACAAGGTTTTAAAAAATGGTGGCAGCATAGTAACAAAATGGGGAAGACTTAATCATCGCTATCTCTTACTGCTGCCAGATACAGTTAAAAGCCTTGGTCACCTAATTTGAAGAACGTTATAGTATTTCTTCAACCAATGATGGTCAGGATTTATTAATATTCTCCTTTAACAGACCATTCATGTGTATTGTGATGGGTGAGAGAGCTTTTTCAGTCTTTGCTCTAATAGTTGGAATAACCTTCCTCCATAACCATAGCCATGTGATATTTGAAAGCAACCTTATAAGCTTTTTGCTTGCTCAATCGGTGTGTTAGTGTTTTAAATAAATGCATCAGTTTGTGTGTGTGTGTATATATATATATTTATATATACACTTATAGAACTTGTATATTGCATGAAGGTATGATTTTTATCTTACATACTTTATAACATCTAGTGGCTGTTCTCTTGTCAGCTTGGAGTCTCAACTGAGAAAAGGCATTTGGCTCTGAGTTGTGTTGTTTTTTTATACCCAGTTAACAAAATAAAACAAACAAATAAATTAAATAGTCTGTGAAAGCACATGTCCATCAGATTTGCTGTTTTCAGACAGGGTTTGCGTAAGACAGTGCTTTAAATAGGACAGGTGATCATTTCTAATTGGCAGCTGTTTGTAAAGTTCATATTCTCAGAAATGATGTTGATTGCCTTAAATTATCAATATTTAACTGTACCTGAATATAAAAGGTGATACAAACATTGTATTTTGCATTGTTTTGTTTTTATGGGCAGTATTCTGTTACAGTTCTCTTCATGGAACCAATAATTTGGAGTTTCAGCTATGTCACAGTTTGCGCGCAGAATTCTAAGCACAGTTCTGATAGGTCAACAGCTCATAATTAGCATTCTGTGCATTAACCATGACATGGTAAAAACTCAAAAGGACTAGTTCCATTAAGAGAACTGTAACAGAATGCTGCCCATAAAAACAAAACAAGGCAAAATAGAGTTTTTCACAACACGTTTTATTCAGATACATTTAAATATAGACAATTTAATGGCATGCATATACTTTCTGAGAATAAGAACTTTATAAACAGATGCCAATTACCATCAATTTCCTGTCCCCTTTAAAACTGGCTTCCCTAAGAGAAAGAAACAAGGATACAATTTCTCTTTCTTTTCTTTATTTTCTTTACCTTTGTCTTTATTCTTTCTGTCTGCTCCTTGAGAATGCAGGTGAAGTGGAGAAAAGGGAGGCACACCTCACTTCTTAAGGTGCTGCTGTTGCATTGAAATTAAGTAATTACAAAACAAAATAAAAAAAGCATACACAACTGATAAAGAGGACTAGTATTTTAATAAAATAAAAATAAAGGAATGCTGATCAGCTACCCCTATGTATCGCCTCTTCCAGTGGCTTCCTCAGGGGGCGTGACAAATGACAATACTTAGGGGTAGCTGGTAAGCATTCCTTTATTTTTGATTTATTAAAATACTTCTGCTCTGTATCAGTTGTGTGTGCCTTTTTGTTTGTTTTTGTTTTTAGTTTTGCAATTCCTTGAGGATTTGTTTTTGCAATTCTTTGATAATTGAGTTGGGAAAATAGGATGTTGAAAAAGGGGAGAATGACTGATGCGTGATTTCAGAATTAATAAGATGCCTTACTTATTACCCAGCTCTGTTTGCTTTATATTCTGCACAGTGATACTGGTTGATATGCTGCAGTTTGTATTGTAATTGTTTAATATATATTGTTAGTAAATAGTTATTCAAAAATCAATAAAATGTGAATTCTAAAAAAAGACTGGCTTCTAGAGCTGTGCAGAATATAAAATTCTGTCTGCAGAATGCCCACAGAATGACCTTTCTGATTTCGTGGAATTTTGCAGAATCTGTGTGAAAATTCTGTGGAACTGTGCAAATTTTAAATTTCAGTTGTTTTGCTATACTTTTGACAGTACATGTCCACATGACACCAAGTTTGGAACCAAAACAGATCCTAATGGTTTACATAGTTGTCCCAAATTTCAGAGTCATAGGTTAAAAGGGTGCATAGTTATGGGTGGCCAAACATTTAATTAAAATTTAATTTTCAGTTATTTTGAAATACTTTTACAGTTTCTTATCCACAATTCTCCACAATGTCAGGACTTAGAGAAGCATCCAACATGGATATATGCACCACATTTTAAGTCTCAAGCTTCAATGGCAGCTGAATTATAGGTAACCAAACATTTTGCAAAAATTTTGATTTCTGTAATCTTAGTATCATTTTGATAGTGTTCATTGAAATGTTTAAAAAATTAACAGGTATATACAGTATCACTACATATGTATATGTACATAGTTTCATATTTCTAGCTTCAAATGGGACTGAGTTATAACCTGCCAAACATGTTGCTAAAATTTAAATTTCAGTTATTTCTCACTAATTTTAAAACAACATATCCAAATTTAACCTGAGTTGAAACATTTAAACTACTATACCACATGGTCATTTCTGAAAAAGTTCATATTTGCAGCTTTAAATGGGATTGAATTGAAAGTAGTCAAATGTTCACAACATTTAAAAATTATAAATTTTGCAAGACTGTAAGATACACATGTATAAACCCCTGAAACTTTAAAACTAGAGAATGCAATACCATTACATTTGGCAGGTGCTTAGACCTTACACAGAGAATGTGTGTGACAATTTTATTAATTGCTTGCTGCCAGAAACTACAAAATAATATCTATACTTAAACTCAAATCCCATAAGTCTTTGTGAAAATTGTAGAATTTCATGAAAAATTCCATAAAACTGGATTTTGCTAATTTCACTCAACTTTATCTGGGGGATTCTAATTAAAGGATAGGGGTATGCAAGGCAAGTAGAGCAAGGGGTCACCAGGTTCAGCAGTTAGATGCACTGTTTCACCAAGAAATGAACAGCTGAGCTGGGTAGCACACCAATGGTAGACCCTCAGGTTGGAGCAAGGAAGCACAGTGTCAACAATTCCAACCTGAATGCAGGATATTTAAGGATCACATCCAGTAAATTTATGACCCAGGGAGCCTGATGTACACACAGGTCTGGGACTTAGAGGTACTCAAAAAGATGCAGTGGGGGAAGACAGTGTCTGGGACAGCAGGAAGGAAGCATTCTGGCTATTCCAACAGGATAAGTCAATAGGAAAAGGAGTAGATACTCACATTTTAAGGGAGTTTGTCACTGTAAAGAACAAGGAGATATCAGTCAGGGATCAGTAGTTCTACTGAGTCAATCTGGCTATGTCAAAAGGGGAGGGAATAATCACCTAGAGAGGAACAGCAGGACTGCAAAAAACTCAGCCCAGCTTATCAAAGGAAATAGTGATACATGCATTGTTAATATTAAATTCCACAAAAAGAATTCTGGATGCTTCATCTATATGCCACCCTAAATATGTAGGAACATTTTACCAATATGTTTTTTTTCCTACTGAAAATTTAAAACTGCTAAACCAATTTATCCGGCTGTGTTAGACGCCAGGATACACTGATTATGAACATGCATGTCAAATGTTAAATCTATGCCTGAAAGAGCAGAGAAGTTATAAACATCCACATTTTTGAGTTTTCACAAAATGTTTCAAATATTTACACAGTAAAGTTCTGAACCCCTGTAACTTAAAATTTCCAAATCCCATTCTCTCCATATTTAGATAGATCTATAAGCATAACATTTTTTTTATTCATGCTAATTAACACGTCTAGCTCAAAAAGTGCCTGTTATATGCAGATTAATTTTTTCATGAAATTTCCCGCAAAATATAAAGTGACAGATTTTGAGCACATGTAAGTTTGAGATGATGCATCATATTGTCATGCAATTTGGCACTTATTAGAGCACCTATCATCAAGGAATCGTGCCAAATTTAAGAGCTCTTAGCTACATGCAGATAAAAATGTTCATGAAATTTCACACCAAAACTAAAATGATAAACTTGGAGCACCTATAATTTTGAAACTATCAATCCTAATTTCATAATAATTGCATGTCATTGGTCATCCACCCAAAGAGTGGACATGCCACATTTCAGAGCTCTCGCTGTAAAGATGGCTGTCTTATTACCAAATTACTAAATTTTAAAATTCCCACATGATTCTGACAAAATTTCGTGGACATTTGCAGAATTTCATAAAATATAATTGAAATTACATGAATTCAGAATTTTCCCATTTCACACAGCTCTACTGGCTTCCTTTATACAAACAATATCCTTGCTGTTATGTTACAGTAACTTTCTGCTTCCTAATATATCAGAGCTCTGGGCTTCTTATCAGCCCAGACCACTACTGTACTGCATGTCACTCTCCCACCGAAGGGTATTATGACTGAGGGTGGCAATTAATGGGGCACCTTATGATTGGGGGCTTTTCTTACTTTAAGTTTACATTGGGTTTAAGTTTACATTGGGTCAGTCCAAGATTACAGTCTATTTTCTCAGGTAGCCAGCCCAGCTGAGCTGCAGTTTTAATTTCCAGTAAGGGTTCAGCTTCTACTAGTACTGTGCAGAATTTTCAATTTTGGACAGTGTGGAATTCTGCAGAATTTTGGAAAATTCCACTGAATTCTGTGGAATTCTGTCAGTCATAGAATAACAACATTTTGAAAGTGAAAAATGTTTCACGGATTCCTTCTCTACAGTATTCTGCTGTTTGCGTAATCAATAAAAAGGTTTTCTGTGGTTTACATAGAAATGCTTTTTTGGAATTCCATGAAATTCAAACAGAAATTCTGATTAGCATTTCAGAAGCAGAGTCGTTATTATGTGCGTATTCCACTGGTGGAATTCTGCAGTCCATACAGTTCTAGTTCTACGTCAAAATGTACAGCTGAGTGGGACACCTGATCTGCTTCAGATGCTAAACATAGAAACCCCCTATCAAGAGTGCTTCTGTTAATTGGATTAGGCACTTCCCCCTTCTAGGTGTCAGCGTGGCTCAGTTGGTAGCACATCCGCCTCTGGCCCAGAAGGTCGTGGGTTCTCGTCCCACACCGGGATTGGACTTGCACCTAAAATCGCTGGCATCCGAGTGCAGTATTGAGGGGTGCTGTACTGCTGGGGTGTGCCGTCCTTCGGACGAGACGTTAAACTGAGGTCCATTCTGCCCATCCTGGTGTTGTCCTGGTGGGTGTCCAGGTGGAAGTAAAAGAACCCAGGGCACTCTTCGCAAAGAGTAGGGAACATTCCTGGTGTCCTGGCCAACATTCCCCTTCCCATAAACTGGTTCATGCAATTATCCAGGCTGTGTGTGGGTGATGATGTGCGATATGGCCGCCTCCACACATTCAGTCACTTCACTACCAGTCTAGCATTGCTTGTAAAGCACTTTGGATGTATGAAAAGGGCTATATAAATACTGATTCTTCTTCTTTTGTGAATACTGAGCAGAAATATTCGTTCAGTATCCCTGCTTTTTCACTGTCCCCCTCTGCCCACCCACCATTCATTCTATTCAGCCTCACTATCCCTCTCTTTGTCTTTCTATGCTCGCTGATGTACCTATAAAAGGTTTTATCCCCCTTCCTAACTGAGTTGGCTATCTTTTCCTCAGTTTGGGGCTTTGCTATTCTGACTTCCCTCCCTGCTTCATTCTGCCTTAACTGGTACAGCTCTCTGTCCTGCTCCTTCTGTGTTCTTAGCTTGTAGCTTCAAATCCCACCACCGTCACTTGTTCACTGTATGGGACAGACATAAGGCAATTCTTGTTGGGGGGTAGGAAGAAATAGGCTGTTGGTTAAATAGGATCTGCGGCCTATCCTGTAGGTAGGGAAATGGGAAGACTAGATGGGCCAAGCGGTCCTCATCTGCCGTCAAAGTCTATGTTTCTATGTTTCTAGGATTTGAACCAGCTGACACTGTAACTAACTTTCAACTCAGAACTGATTGGTTCTTGGAAGAAAATGGGGTGGCTGGGTATTACCTATGAGTTGCTGGGGGTTAAAACTCAACACTGCACACCTTCAGAGCACCGGCTGTAGTGCAACTCGTCATTAGGGTGCCAAAACCACAATTCAATGCCCTCTCCCTGAGGTCCACCCCGGAGTTAGAATCCTTAGTAAGGGAGGTGTGGGGTCACAGCCCCAAATAAAAAAGATCTGCAAAATTACCAATTGGTGCCCCAATGACGGGTGCACTAACACTGGCGCATTCCGAGGGTGGAACCAAAACTCAATATGCTACTGGTCTTCTTTCTTTTCTAAGATCATATGTTCATATTTAAGGGGATTGAAGGCACATTCCTCACTTCACAGTACTGTGCTCTATCCCTTGCACCACATCCCCCTGCCCCTAATAGAACTCACCAATATGTACAGCGCCCCTTCTGAACTCTTCTCATATTCTGGAATTGTTGAGAAGACTGACAGCACCAGGCAGGAGAAAACCAGGAGGAACCTGGAAAGTAAATGAAAAGGAAAACTGTAAAATAAGATTCTCATTACATTTTGTTCTGTCTGCACCACCTCTGTCTGGGCAGACTGACTTCCAGCACCTGCTGGGAATCAAACCTGGGGTGCTGAGTCCCAAAGACAGCAACTCCAACCATTCAGCTAAAGAAAAATTCCCCCCGTAGCTGATAGGTTAGAATGCTCCTTTGACTTCACATGTTGCAACCTCTGGAACCACCACGAGTGGTCTCTCTGCCATTTCTAATCCTCAGCACTGTAAAACTCTGTCATGTGCCGCTTCCCATAAAAAGATGGCATTGTTATTCAAATGCTACTTTTTTTCAAAATTGCTTGCCTCTGTTTTTAAGGACAAATCATAAAATGGCTTGGAAAAAAATCCTGTAATCTGACTGACTACTAGGTGTGTGAAAATTTCCCACAACAGCATAGTCACAACCAGCTCCAGCAGCACAATAAGGGGATACGTGATGCTGCAGCATATGATAGCGGTTTTATCAATACGGGTGGCAAGTGAGCTCAGGGGTTATCACGAGTCGTTCCACAAAGTGGAGCCACGAGTGATTAATCCCCAAGCTCACTTGCCATGAGTGTTGATATAAACCGCTATCATACAATAGCGTAATACCAATATATCCTCATCTGCAAGTATATTATAGTGTATAATAGAGCACTGTTCTATACAGAAATCCATCCTTTTCAAAATGCTGCTGAACCACAGTTCAAAGGTCATGGAATGTGACTGTACTCTTCTGTGGCAGCACATCATTTTAGAACCTCTAGAGACTGCACAAGTAAGTTTCACTGTGAAAGAGAAAAAAAAACACAATGCACACATTTCACATAATACTATACACTATAAAAAATACAGGATGAGCAACTTTATGCATAACCAGTATGTTCTGCCTCCTCAGGGTTCTGATTGCCATGGACCTCTCATGCTTCGCTCTCAAGGTCAGAAGGGATCAGAACCCCTCTGTGGCAGAACACACTATTTGTGCATAGTTGCCCATCCAGTATTCTGTATACTGTGTTGGCATAAAAGCTGTCAGTACCTTCTCACAAAACACTTTTGCTTTAATATTTTTGTCTTTTAGTTATTTTTATTGATTCTGCACACGCCCAACACTAACATAACATAGGACAGTCCATAAAGTACAGTATGGAAGTGAATAAGCTGTAAAAGACAACAAAACAGTATACAGAGAACTGAATTCTTTAAATTTTTGCTGCTTCCCATATTACTCCAGCACATCCTGACATTCGCTTGTTGCACACAGGAAGCAACATTAACGGATGTTCAGGAGTGTAGGCCCCTTTAGCCAGTAGGGAACAATTTGTTAGAACAAATAAAAACTGTTACAGTGTACGGTAGAATGCTATTATTAATAGAATTTGATGTAAAGCCAGGGTTGTTATAGCATCCATGTGACATCACGTTGCTGTTAACCACTGTCTGCACGTCACATTGATGCCGTAACAAGAAAGAATGCTGCCGACGTTCACATTCTACCACACCAGCGCTTCACGGTCATCTTCAAATTAATTCAAAAGCAAACAGTAGTTCATAAATGTTTCCATTATTTTGTTATTTTTTTTTCTCACAAGTTACCTGCTGTTCAAGAAGCGTGGGCCTGATGCGTCTCCTCCTCGAATGAACTTTTCCTGTGGCACTTCCAGAAGTCGCACTTTTTGTGTGTGTGTGTGTGTGTGTGTGTGTATGTGTGTGTTTATAGGAATTTGTTTTAATGGCATCGTAATCCTTATAATTATTTTAAAATAAAGCTTATTTATCAACTCAAATATCGTGTCTACGTCTTCACTCTGAGGTAAGCGGAATTGCTGTGTTAATAAAGTTGAGTAACTTTCAACGTGTGATGTATTCATGGTGCTCTGAAGATTGATCTCTAACTTTATGTGGTCAAAGCAGTTTATTTTTTTGAACTTTGTTCCTGTACTGGTGCCTATACACTATATAAGACAATGTATGGGCAGCAGTTAACAACCTCGGTGAATTTGCTTCCTGAGGTTACCATGGTAACTGTAAACCTCTTGAACTGGACTCTCGGGGTTTACTATCCCTTCCGCTCTCTCCGATCCACTGATGAGGGATTGCTGGAGATTCCCAGGGTTCGTTTAAAGACATCTGGGGCCAGATCTTTTAGTTTTATGGCCCTAACCCTGTGGAATTCTCTACCTCGTCAGGTGCGAGATTGCCTGACTGTCCAAAGCTTTAAGGGGGTATTAAAAACATTTCTTTTTAGCCTTGCATATAATGATTTTTAATGTTGCTGCCTTGGATTAATTTTAATTATTGTTTGAATTATTTATTGATGTTTATTATATTATGTACAGGCACCTTGGTTTGATTTGATTTGAAACCATGGTAACCTCTCAAAGCAAATACACTATGGTTCTTCACTGCTTCCCATACATTAACCTCTATGTAATACATGAAATTCTGAGATAACAAAACAAGGGTAGAGCGTGCTGGTTGTGGAACTTGTTTAGAGTTTGGGAGGTGTGTAGTACTCCTGTAGCATGCTCCCTTTGATCACCTGTGACTTACCTAGGTGAAAGCACTTTACTCTTAAAGGAGCAAGTTTAGAGAATGCACAGTATGAGTAGCCGCTGCAGGCATTCCATAGTTAGGATCCAACTGTAGGGTTCCGCCCCCTTAACGTCTGCTGGTTTGGCTTGTTCACATTACAGCTGTAATATGAAGACCAAGATAACTGCCATTTCCATGGAGATAAAACTAAGAAAATATCCAGTTTAGGCAGAAAGAATTTTTAGCTTCTCTGATTTACCATGGGGGGTGGTGTGCACTGGACTCTGTTTCTTTATTAACTAAGATTTCTTCACGTCCTAGTGAGCAGACACTGATTTATATTCATGTTGTAAATTCATTTAGGAAAGTCAGGCCTGATTCTCAGTAGTAATTTTGTGCCTCGCAAAACAGGACACAGAGAGACTCCCTGTGTTGACAACTCATAAAACTGCTCTTCTGAAAAATGCAGTGGGGGGAGGAGTATCCATGGTACGTAAGTCAGAATGCAATGAGCCATTCCAGGTGTTGCTGGGCATAAAATGGATCCATGCCCAGTATCATCACAAATTAGAAGCTCACGCACATCTGTGCCTGGCGCGATGCCATACGCAGACATGCATGTGAGTGTAAACCAGGCACACTTGTTGAGTGTCCTACTTCCTGTCCTCTGTCAACTTCCCTGGTAGTCCAGTGCCTCCTCAACTGAACCCCAGCTCAAAACAATCTCTGGTAGTTCAATGGCCCCCAACCCACCTGAAACCCAGCCCAAAATACTCCTTGAAAGTCCAGTGCCCCAACCCACCCAAACCCCAGCGCAAAACAGTCCCTGGTAGGCCAGTGGCCCCCCCAATCCCAATTCAGAACAGTCCCTGGTGCTCCAGTGCCCCCCATCCAAATCCCAACTCAGAACAGTACCTGTTAGTCCAGTGTCCTGCTTAACCCCAGCCCAAAACACTCCCTGTCAGTTCAGTGTTCCCCCACCCAAATTCCAGCAATACTTCAAATGCCTGACTGTTATAGTGCCACGTGCAGGGGAGTGTCCCAAGAATGTGACTAGCCTGATGGAGATCACCATGCTTTTGTGCATGGGACTGGGTGCTATTAGCATGATGACTCTGCTCCTTCTGTGCCCAATCACACTTTGAAGTGTGCTAGCACAGAACACGATTATGACCCCCACCCAGCATAGCTCAGAGAACAGGGGTCACACACAAGGGATAGGCAATAAATCAGTTTCACAGTCTCTTGCAACTGAGAGTTGTGCCCTATATCTTCAAAGAAGTATCCTGAAGATGTAAAACATTAGTTTTGTTACGCTGGTATCCAGAATGAGATTTGTTGAATAAAGACCCCAATATGTAACACATACAGGCAAGCGCCTACCTTTCTCACTCCAGTTCTGTGCGCTCTGCACTGGTTGCCTTTGCATTCGCGCATTACCTTCAAGATCGGCTCGTTGACATACAAGGTCCAACGCGGACTGGGACACGACTACTTAAAAGATCTCCTGACCCCTTATCAACCACTCCGCCCACTCTGCTCCACCACAGCTAGACTATTAGTGGTCTCCACCTCAAGATTGAAGTCCTCTGGTGATTGAGCCTTTGGGGGTGGAAGCCCCCATCATTTGGAACTCAATTCCCTACCATATCCACACTGCCAGCTGGGTGGAAGCCTTCAATGCCTCTTTGAAGGCCTTTTTATTTGAAAGAGCTTTTGATGGGACCTGATTTATTTATATTTTATCTCATATATCATATTTATTTTATGCAGATCTTATTCTATTTTATTCTTGTTATTTTATTGTAAAGCAATCAGAACCCTCATTTGGACTGAGTGCTATATAAATAAAATTTGCTTTGCCTTCTCATGACTGATTGGTACACCTCGCCCCCCAATTTAATCTCACTATTCCCAACAAAAAGTAGTTGCAGTGTTCTCTTGATATTTTATTTACTAATTGCATCCCATAATGGTGGGATTGCCCCATGAGACACAGTATCTTATTTTCATGGGGACTCTTGGTGCTGCAGGGTACAAAATGTGTGTGTTTACACTAAAGTTCAGTATGAAACACAAGCACTGCTTCCAACAGGATGCACACATGAAGCTATAAGACATGGCAGGGTGTGCGTTATTGTGGGATTGAGGCCTACATCAGGAAGAGAGGTACAAGGTAATCCCAAGGACCTTATGTACCAGAGAAGTGGCATTATCCCACAACTACACACACTCTGGAGTGCCTTATTGAGATTATAAAATGGTACCTCTGATTCTCATTTTAAAACTCAGTAATGAGATTCAGTAAGTTAAGTATTTCTGACCTGTGTTGTTGTGCTAGAATAATGTGTAACCCTGGCGCCCAGTATCTAAGGGCTATAATACCCCTGCCTTTTAGGCTTAACCAAGGTTGAGGGGCCTGGGTTCCTATTTTACTTTAAAACTGGTTCTTTCCCAAGATAACATAACTGTGCAGTGCCTCCACCCAGAGTATACCTTTAAGTGGGCTAGAATACTACCTGGTACAACCCCCTGGAATGCTATACCCACCTACATTACCATATCATCACCCCAAAACATGCTCCAACAGTCAAAACCCCACATTTTAGACATTTTGAATTATTGACACTCTCTAATAGTATGCCCACACACCAAGGTTATGAAAAACAGCAGACAACGATTTATTGACATGGGGTGCGGGTTAGGAATGGGAAATTGGAAGCAGAGGTTAGCTGTTTACATTAGGTTTGATTGGATTGGCATTTGGTTTTGATTGGCATTTCAATTAGAATCAAGGAAATCATTTTGCATTTAAAGGCAAACATTATCCACAGTGGCCACCCAATAAACTTCTGATGTATTCAGGTTTTATTTATATCTGTCTAGCTAGCTGCATAGATGTCAGAATACATATTTAATGCCCACGCAAATACCAGTCCCCAGTCCAGACAAGGACCCCACAGTCCCATCCTTATCTCTGGGTACCCAGTATTAAATGTTAAGTTGCAGGCCTGATGTAGTTGCAGCTAAGCTGGGGCCCTTAGAAGAAAATCAGATTAATCTTATCTTTAATCCTGAGACACAACCTGACTGTAACGCTGCAGATGTTAATCATTTTCTGATTTGGATAACTTGGAGTCTGGATACTGAGCTTGACAACAACTTTATTTACAGTTCCCATTGTTTGGCAGAGGGTGAGTCTGCCTACTCACGGTTTTGCTGTCATCTTTGGCAAAGTCGAAATCAGGCTGTACAAGGTAGATTTGTGTGGTCATAGCAAGTGGGCTCTCTCAATGCTGAGATGCTGGGCAAAGTATTACAGTCAGGAATCTCCTTACTGACTGCAGGATCCTGCAGCTTTCTGCAGTTGGTAAACCTCTCTAGCTTCTTTTGCTGAAGTGGCCCATCTTCATAGGCTGAAGACACCTTTTGGTACAGACCAGGATGGGAACGGGGCCAGCACGCTTCAGACCCCCATGTCTAGGCTATCCCCCCCAGGTAGAATGCATAAGGTAGTGCCTTAGGTGGTGGCACACTACCAGGCTATCTCCCAGGCCAATCTGGATACAGTCATTATCATTTAGCACATGTCACAATCTCTTCAACCACGCGGGCAGCATGGCAGGCATGGTCCTTTTAACTTTTAATACACAGTCTTTAGACATGGTGATTTCCCCTAAGACTAAGGCTGACCCAAAGTATGCACAGTCTTTTTTAGACAAAATCTCTTGCTCTCCTGAAAAGAGAACAGGAGCCCAAGGCGTGACTCCTAGGCAGAATAGCACTTTACTTGTAGGTCATTTACTCTTTCAGATGCTTCTCAAAGCACAAGACACAATATCAAATGTCCCTCTTGGCAATGCTGGAGTTTGCAGCACCAGCTGGACATTTAGACACAATAACAAAGTCCCTCTTGGCTATGCTGGTGTTTGCAGCTCCAACTGGACTGGCACTATCCTCACAGGCAATGTCAGGGACAGCCATGAGCTCTGGGTACTCCCCTTCCAGTCCTGTAGGCACTTTTTAAACAATCACATCGTCATTCTCATCACTGGACCCTTCTCTGGTCACTTGCACAGATGTCCACCTGTCTCTTAAGTGCTGGTTAAATGCAGGGTGCAGACAGACAGTCACACTCTAAACTTTCTGGGCTTCTCTGCCCCAAACAGATTTTCTAACAGCTTAAATTTGCAAGTAGATGTTTACTCACTCAGAAGGATTCAGAAACTTTCCTTTTCTGGAAGTTGCAGACTTCATCAGCACTCTCACTGCTGAGGCAGAAGCATTTCTTGTAGCTCTCTCCCAACTGCAGGCGGATGCTGGCTTCCTTCCCACATTTTCCTAATGTGGTAAGGAAATATGCTAGCCCAGGGGGACAATGTCTGGCAACCCCCAGGCCAGCGACTTCAGTTACATTACAGCCACTTTTCTGTGAAAGAGACAAGAGCCCCTTCTCCCCTGTGGAGGGGCTCACACTGAACCACTAGGCCCATTTGCTTTAGCTGAGGGCCAGAGCTCCCCTTCATGTGGAGGGGCTCAGCCTGAAAATCTCTGGGTTTTATGGCGCTCTTTTAGAGTTCCTGATTGGCTGGATCCACTCGTTAATCCAAAAATGATTGGCTAAATCCACTTGTCAGTCTTGAAAATTAATATTCATTAGCCTTCTTCAGCGCTGGATAGGCTCCCTGTTTTGGTGCCTGAATTAGGTCCCTGCTTTTCCCCCACAAGCCTTTTGCAAAGTCCCATACTGTAAGTCTCTGGCACAGTCCCAACAGTCCTTGCACTGAAATCCTGGCTTTCGGTTGCAGCTTTACAAACATGGCTGCTAATGTACACAGTCCCCTTGCAGTCCTTCACAGTCCCAGAAACAATGTTCTGGTGCAGCCAGTTAAAGCATTTAATTTAATCCTTTGCCCCACTGTTCAATAACCACAACTGTGCCCTTTTTAATGCTCCCCATATTTAGCATGTTGCTGCAGTCCACAGCCTGTCACTGCTGCCAAAATACCATGCCCCAAGACAGCAGACAGGCAACTTATATGGGTCCCAACAATACAGTCTGGTGCTACTAGTACAAACACATTTTTATTTGCATAGCCCCCTGTATGTAGCAGTTCCCCATTTGTGTTCTTTCAATTACTGCCCTTATTATACATTTATTTACACTTTTATCCCAGCAGCAACTGCCGAAACTCAGAGCCCCTAGAAGAACAGACCCACTCATGATTATTAATACCCCCTCATTAATATTCATAGAGCCAGGAGAGTTACCAACAGCGTATACAGTGCTTTTTATTTACAAACTGTTTGGAGGCTGTTCTTAGGTCCAACCCAAGTCACCAGCCTCTGCCCTGCACCTTACCCAGGACAAGGACCACTGGAGCAGCCATCCTTTGACTGCGATCACAGTCTGAACATGGAGTGCGCTTCCATGCATGTACGAGCTCGCCAGCCATAAAGAGTATGGAAAAATGGCTGGCAGCTCCGCTAAACTCCAATTGCCCAAAAGAGGGCAAAAAAAGAGGACAGGGGCTCTACGGGCACTTTGGGCATGTATTCTGGATCTGGGCCAGGTGGTGAGATTGAGGACAACATTAGGGGATAACTGCAGGAGTCTGAGGCAGATGGGAAAATAGGCAATAAGGTAAGCCCACATTTGGGGGGAGGTTACAAATGCATGGTCATGTGATCACGTGACCAATTATAGGTCTTGGTTTGTCTTACCCATTTTACAACACAAGTTGTTAACTGTACAAGAAAGTACATGGCAACAGCGGATGACAAATATTCATTTGGCAGGTAAGAAGATGATAATCTCGGGTGTTGAGGCTTGCCCCTTTATACACACAGGTACTGGGGAATGAGGAAAGGAAGGTGAGTGCTAGTATTCCATAAACAATAGTAACTAGTATTGGGGGTATGTTAGTACTTACTGATGCGAAGACCACTTTCGCTTGTAATTGTGGTCTCGTGTGCATTCTTAGGCTATGAGTACTATGAACCAAAGCTGAGTGGTTCTGATACCTTAAGGACGTAAGTGAGACCCCCATTAAACCAGAAGAGTAGTCTCTGTGGCAGTATAAATGAAGTTTAAAAAAACTCCCCCAAATGAGCCCACTTCTGGGTTACCAGCATGCGAGATGAGACACTCTTTACAGAATTAGAGCGTTTCACACGCAGGGGAAAATGCACACTTTGATTGGTAGATACTGTTCCTTTGATGTACAGTGTATGTTAATACAGCTGACAAGACCACTGATATCGGATAACATACCTTTGAGTCAAAGACTCCTTTACAAAGGTTCCACATCATTATATACAGAGACATCAGATACAATGGCAACACATAAGAAACAATAGTTACAAAGAAGCTTGTACATTAGCAAAAGTGGTTACAGAAAGTTGCAAGAACAGTTACAAAGTAAAGTTGCAAGAATTACAGTTGTAAGACTGGTCTCACATGCATTCTTAGGGTATGAGAACCGCAAACCGAAGGTGAGTGGTTCTGATACTCTAAGAATGTAAGTGAGGCCACTCTTACAACCATAAGAGTGGTCTCAGTGGCCATATTAATATATTAACAGTGCCAGAAAGGATGCAAAGTAGTAATGCAGCAGTATGCTGCAGGGAATAGTGTAATTCAATGGCAATTAATGAAGGGGAAATCGTTTAACCAGGAAAGGCACACTAAGCCCGAGCCTGTTTCTGGGTGTGATCTGGGAGCACAATGTAGTTAAGTGACTTTCTTAGGGTCACAAAGTATGCAAGTAGGGGCTGTGGGATTCAAACCCAGGTCTCCAGGTTTGCAGCTCAGTGCCTTTAACCACCATGCTATACTGCCTTCATTTGTCATGTAGTATCTTTTGACATGTCACTGTATATCAGACTTGATCAATAAAATATTTAATATCTAAAAACCTTAATCAAATCTGCCCCTTTACCAGGGCAGCTGCATGTGAGACACTGTTGACAGAATAAGAGTGTTCCACGTGCAGAGGAAAGGAGTGCTCTGATTGTTTGGGAGCACTCCCTCAGTCAATAATGGATAACAGAAGGATGTCTGCATGCAGTAGCTCCCAGAGCCCCTTAATCAGCATTCTTTGGAAAGTGGGATGATGTCATTGTTTGTTCATCACCTACTTTAAATAGGAATCTTTAGTTTCATGATTTAAGACTGAAGCATGGGCAAGCGTGGCTACCACCCCAAGCTGTCCCCCAAGGAGCCAATGCCATACTCTAGTTTCTATTAATTCAGAGGCAGTGTAGTCTAGTGGACAGAGCACTGGCTCGGGAAGCAGGAGCTTGCAGGGAAACCCCAGTACAACCAAACACTCAGTGTGTGCACTTGGGCATGTTACTTAACCTTCCAGTGCTGCAGTCTGCACTGCTGTGAGAACAGGTAGAAGCAGGACCCCACTGAAAATGAGATGTTGCATCTTAGCTGGGCTAGCCTGAGTAAATAAATTGTAAAAAAAAAAATACATTTGCTGGAGTAAGGCTGCTTCCTATTATTCGTTCTGTTCTATTTAAATAGAGTGAAAACAGCCTTACTGCAGCTCACAATATAGCAAGATTTGCCTTGCATCTCTCTCATCCAAAGAACTTGAGATGCACACTCTTGTAATCATGAGAGATTCTCTAATTGTAAACACAGGTATAAGCATAAAAAAAGAACAATCTGTTGTCCATTGTGTTGTGTTGTGTTGTGTTGTGTTGTGTTGTACTGTACTGTATTGTTTTGTACTGTATTGTAGATCATAACAGGGGACAAGTCTCCACATAGTCTATTGTTCTGCAGACAGAGATGCTGCCTTTTTTTGTTTGGACAAAGCCACAGTGCTTAGCCCATTATAGGATCACCCATCCTAATCGGATTATAGCTGAACAGTGGTCTTTTAGCTACTTTCACAAACTGCTGGCGGATCACACAAAACTGGGGAGCTGCTGATTAAACCTGGGATACTTAGGAGGAGCAGTGCTCCTTGACAATAATATGTCTAGCCAGTCGTCCAGGTAATTGTGATGCTGCTGCCATTGGGGGCAGTAATGCTTTGCCTTTCACTACTGATGGGTGTTTCAAACCTTGACTCCAGTTTCTGAAAGTGTTTTTTGGCTATCTCAGCTCCACTCCTTGTCGCTGTCAGTTCAGATCAATTTAAAAAACAAAACTCTCACAATTCAGACGATGTATCAGTTTGTTCCACCTATCTAACCACACAGTACCAGTTCAATTAGGGCCTCATTCTCCAGTGCTGTCAAATCCCTCACAGTTTTCAGTGCAAAACACAGTGTATCTGAGAATGGGGGAGCCTGGATGCCCCCTGTCCAGTGTTTGGCTTCATTCCTCACTGCAGAACTGACACCCTCTCTCATGTCAGAAAGGTGGGGGGCAGCATACTTACAGTGTACAGGAGGAAAACCGGAGCCCAGGTTTGAATAGTATCACTATTGTCAACTACTGACAGCATGACTTTGAGCAGATCACCCAACCTCCATGTGCTTAGCCCCCAGTCTCTCACTTTCTTTCTCTGAATTAACCTCCCATTGATCTCACTTATAAAATAAACCAGGAAAATCCTGTAATCTCATTCGTCAACACACGTCAAGTGATCACTGATTATTTTCTGACAACCACACACTTCACCTGAAGTAAATTTCTTTTTTGAATTAAACCCACTCTAATAGTGGGATAACACACTCCAAAGTGTGTAGTCATAAGGTAATAATGCCCTTCTTGGGTGGTTGTGGCACCCGGCTATACCTCATGCCCAACAAGCACCACCCAAGGCATGCTTTATTCCCTTATCCCTTGCATAATTACTGGTTAGCATTTCTAATGTGCACATAACCATGCTGTAATTATGCATTACAAATGCTCATATGTAATCGAGACCTGTCAATCAAGCAGGCAGTTCTAAACCACATGACATAGTCTGACAGTACAATTAAAAATGCTGGTCAGTAATTATAATAAAACATGGGTTGGTGTGTGTAACCCAGAATTTTCACACACCCTCTGTATGTGATGCTTTTACCCCTTGACCTTTGCTCTTGGGGCTTATGTAGCATCACACACCCAATGGGTGTTTATAAAATTCTGGTTTTACACACCCACCCATGTATTATTCTCTGTGTAACCTCTCTCAGTGTTCCGGAACCCTCCTGTGTGCACCTGAGGGTAGCTGTCAACACTGGACTTTGCCTTATTTCAAAGTGTTTTGATTCGCTAGTGGAAATGCAACAAAGACTCTAGAACAAATTAAACCCCACAGGCACCAGCAACAGCTTAGCAGGCAAGCATTTTACTATAGATAAGTTTAAAAAAGCCACCAATTTAAAACCTCCTAACAGAGAGTTAATCAGAGGTAGACCATCAGAAGCTGTGCATCCTGGGGCTGATTCATCCTTGAGTCTTGGGCTTTGGCAGACTGCATGCAAAGACCACAAATACCACTCAGATTCATCGCTAAGTATTTTCATGTCTGGTTATCTTAAGTTTGTTATTATGGTTTGGGAAAGTAATACTGCCATAAACCGACAGAAAACACCTCCATAGATACATAGATGCATACTGTAGGTAATGACAGCAGGAAAAGACTTGTCAGCCCATTCAATCTGCACTGGCCCTAGTGGCTGCCATCTTGCCCCTTTGTTTCTGTCCCCCTCCCCCACTTTTTTAACTAACCCTATATGCCTGTCCCATCTCTGCTTGAATCTGTTTACTGATCTGACCTGTACTATTTCTTCTGGCATCTTGTCCACTTGTCCACCTCTCTTTCTGTAAAGAGGTGCTTGCAGACACTCCTTTTGAATGTCCCTCCTGTGAGTTCACATGAGTTTCCTCTCATCCCTGTAGCTGAATGCAAGGAGAAGAGTCCTTGGTGTCCACCCTATGTATCCCATGCAGGTACTTTCATGTCATGATCATGTCTCTCTAGCTGCAGTGCTGAACACCAAACAGGCGTAATTTATTGATCTTTTTGTGTAATGACAGATGTCTTCCCTCCTGTACTCTCCCCTATAATAATTAGCCATCCTGCACTAAGACTAACCTTACTGCCCCATGCTGACCGGCCTACCTTCTCCTGCTCCTCCCTGGTTTGTCCATGCGGTAAGATCCTGGGGTCAGTTGTTGTTCTACCCTTGGCTGTGCAGTATCTGGAAGATGGTAGGGCAGGTCGGCCCGACAGTGCTAGGCTTGCCATCATTCTGATGAGTTGAGGGTATTTCTGCCTTTTAAAATCCATAGCATAGAGACATAGAAACATAGACCATGACAGCAGAAAAAGACCAGAGGTCCATCCAGTCTGCCCACATTCCCTACAATCCCTGGAACCTTCCCAGGAACCTTTTGTTCCTCCAGGGCATTAACCCTCCCCATCCTATCCATATCTCATCCCTGTTCTTGTCACCCCAGATGACCACTATTCCCTTCATTCTATCCCATGCCTGCTTGAATCCCCTGCTAATTTCCACTCATTACCACATGACCACGAGTTGATATTCTGGGTAAATAATTCCCCACAGTTTACCTTGTTAATTCCTTTAAGGAACTTGAAGGTCTCTATCATATCTCCCTTCTCATTTCTGGTTTCCCAGTGAATACATATTTAGTGCCTTGAAGTGGTCCACATAGGATCTGCTCTGCTAGCCCTGAATCATTTTTGTTACTCTGCGCTTCACTATTTCCATTACATATCCCTGTCGTTTCTGAGTTACGGGCTCCATAACTGGATGCAGTACTCCAGGTGAGGCATCACCAGGGATCTGTACAGGGGAAGCATTACCTCTTTTCTTCTGCTATCAGTACCCCTCCCAATACATCCCAGCATCCTGTTAGCTTTGCTATAGAGATTTTGTTGTACTGGCTCATTTGTTTAAGGGAGTTACTGATGATAACTCCTAGACAACGTTCCTCTTCTGTAGTGCTAAGTCTCACCCCACCCATCCAGAAATCCATCTTAGGGTTCCTTTTCCCCTAAGTGCATAACCTTGCACTTTTTGGCACTGAATTTTAAATGCCAGACCTTTGATGACCCCCCTCTAGATTTTGTAGGTCCCTCTGCATATCCCTTATTCCCTCATCACTATCAATCCTGCCACATAGTTTTGTATCATCTGCAAAGAGAGACACAACCTGCCCTGGATTCCCTCACCAATGTCACTAATGAACATGTTGAAGAGAACCAGACCCAGGACAGATCCCTGTGGAACCCTGCTTGTAAACTCCTTTTTCTCTGATTTAACCCTGTTGACCACCACCCTCTGCTGCCTCCCTTCTAGCTAACTACCCAACCAGTACACTACGGTTCTAGCTGTACTGAGGTCTTTCAACTTTTTGAGCAACCTTTTATGTGGCACCAATTCAAAAGCCTTGTTGAATTTGAAGTACAGCAGATCCACAGCATGGCCATTGTCTACTTCCTTGATGATCCAGTCAAAGAAAAAAATCAGGTTAGTCTGTCAAGATCTTCCTGCCATGAAACCGTGCTGTTTACTATCTTTGAGCCCATTGCTCTCTAGGTAGTCTATGAGGTCCTGTTTGATTAGTGAATCCATCAGTTTCCTCACAATGGAGGTCAGACTGACAGGCCAGCAGTTCCCTGGTGCTCCCTGCGCCCCCCCCCCTTATGAAGTGGTACAATGTCTGCCATTCTCCAATTCCTTGGAACTTGTCCTGACCCAAATGAGCTGTTAAACAGCCCAGCTAGTGGTTTAGCCAGTTCTGATGCTGATTCCTTCAGCTGTTCTCATGACCCTCCGCAACCTTTGCCCTCCTATCTATATCTTACTCAGTTTTACTCTAGCTAGCACTTTCTACTCTCTGCTCTCCATTAATCCTTAACTCTTCCTTCTAAACCAACTTCTTTCTCCTGATATTCCATACTTTCCACATTTACTGCTTTTTCCTAGCATATGTTTATAAGTCTCTCCTTGTGTTTCTGAACATTATGTATCATATGACCTTAACTGTACTGTATTAAACTGTGATGTACTGTTCTATGTAATGGTTCACATGAACTTTAACTGTATTTTTAGAATGCCTTTCCTTTTTTATGTAATGTCTCATTGACTGTATACATGCTTCAGGACCTCCTTGTGAATGAGCTTGCTCAACTGAGTCTTCCTGCAATAAACTTGAACTTGATTCCCTAAGCATCCTTGGATGCAACCCAACTGGTCCTAGAGCCATATCTATTTTAAGGGCTGCCAGCCCTTTCAGGATCCTCTCATCAGTAAATGCTGGCTGCCTTATTTACAGGACTCCATTAGCATGCTTGTAAATAATGCATGATGCAAGATCTTGACTCTTCCCACCACCCCTGATGCCAAGCATAACCTCCGACTGCCTCACCTGTGGCAGTGATACTTACTGCATCTGCCACCTGTCATGAAAGATCATCTCTATGGTCTGCAACTGGTGTCGCTGATATGCCGGGCAGCATCACCAACCCACCCTAACAGGCAGGCTTTGCTAATTGCCAGTGCTGCTTCCAGTCTAGGCACTTGATTGTTAGTGCCCAGATCCACTCCCAAACTCCAGCCATCTGTTCCAGCTGATCCACATTTCTGCTGGACCTGACTGGACCAAAATAGATGGACAGTTGGTTGTTGTTTTTTTCCCCCATTTGGTCCAGTTCCTTCAGTATGGATTTCACAAAGTCCCAATCTTTTCTCACGACTAGATGAAATTTAGACCAGCTGAAACAGATGGACCAAAATGGTAAAAAAAACAGTTTGACTGATCAAACCAGAATGGCCAGACTGCGTAAGCTGGACCTGATTCGGCCAGATTGATTTTTTTTTAATTTAATAAACTTTATGGAATATAAGAACTTCAACAATAATAGACAAATACATGAAACATGACCAGTGTCAGAATATCCCCCCGAGGCATGTGTACCTCCTCCCACCTCCTCCCCCACAAGTGGAGCTATTGCCCATGTAAAAGGCTACAAAATCAGTGGATGAAGGTCAATACAGCTTGTATACCACTCTAGGCTACAGAAAATCTACTTGGCCATTCAGCCGACCAATAGGACTAAACAGCTGAGGCTCCTATGGTGTACAATGTGTACAGTTTTCCCCATTTCTTATCAGAGCTATGAGGTTTATGACATAAATAAGCAATCATACATTCTACTCAAAGGTTGGGTAGTAGCTCTTGTAACCATTCATTATATGAAATCGAGCACTGATCCAACCAGTGCCGAAGGACCACCTTCTTCAGGGAAAGGGAGATTAGGGACATACAATATCTGCGTTCTAAAATTGGAATAGTAGCAAAATCTCCTAGAATACAAATCTCAGGCTGAAATAACCCCTGAAGGCCTAATAGTGGATCAGCCCTGATCTCAGTTAGCTTCTACAGAGGGGCTACTTTGGGACAATTCCAAAAAATATGTAATAGGGAACCTTCATCATGACCACACCTAGTACAGGTGAATGACTGCAGCCACCCCATGCGAGCCAATTTCTGCTGGGTGTAGTAAAGATAATTCAGAATATTGAACTGAGTGAGCCTTAATCTATCTTGGGCAATGTAACGATATGTACCAGACCAGATGGACTGCCACTGCTGAGAAAAAATAGAAAACAACTGGTCCCAGTAAGGGGAAGACCCATTTATTTCAGGGGCAAAGCTGGAGAATAACAACAAGTAAAGAGAGGATACTGCATTTTTCTGGGATATCAGAGAAATAATGGAAGAAAAAAGCCCTGAAAAATCAGTGGTCCAAGGGCCCTGGCCCAATCTGTGAATCAAGACATGTCTCAACTGGAAAATTTTAAAGATATGCCTATGCTCCAATTGAAGCTGTGTTAAGATCCTTACAGACAATCTTGATATCCCTTCATCCAGCAGATCTCACACTTTTAACGTGTCCAGTTGGGGGAGCCAGTCTACTTTACGGACTTGTCCTCCAGTTTTAAAATTCAGATTTTGAAAGATCGGTTGGGAAATGTCCTTGGAAACAGGAGATTTAGTTAGAGCCCAAAACTGGGAAAATACCCGTAAGGAGATGCCCATAACTGAATCTTTCACCTTGAGTGGTAAGCTACTGCAAGGAATATGTGCTGAAAGGATAAGGACAGGCCATTTTGCTGTAACAACTGTATTTCCAGATCAAGCCAAAGGGACCTATATACAAAAGGGGGGGTTCAAGGACGAAGGGATAAACCACTGAAATAACTTGCTGAAATGACTAGATAAGTAATAAAGCAGGAAATGTAGGAGTTTTATACCTTTCAAATGTTTTGGTGCCTCCAGTTTCCTATAAGCCTGCCTAGGGGCTTTATTTTGCCAGATAAACCAGGCAATTAACTGGTGCACTCTCTTAAACCACTTCAGTGGGAGCCCGAAATTCAACATGTGAAGGGGATAAAATAGCCAGGGCAAAACATTCATTTTGGTGATGGAAATGCGCTCCAAAGAGTCAAAGGGAGAGCTTGCCATTGATGCAAATCCTGCTCGACGCAGTGTACCAGGTCATCTAAGTTAAGTTTATGCATAAGGGAATTATCCTTAGCCAGGTATAACCCTAGATATTTAATGGATCGATGGGACCAGGTCACACCCAGAGACACCATATCTTGTTTGCAGACGGTTAGAGTGAGAGGTAGTACTTCTGTCTTATTAAGATTAAGCTCATAGTTAGAAAAAGCCCAAATTCCTCAATAATCTGAAGGGCAGCTGGAAAAGAGGAAACCAGATGGGTCATGTGAAGCAAAATATCATCTGTGTAAACTGACATCAGAAAAATTTCTGGGCCAATCGGGATACCAGTGACTTCCAGAGATGCTTTAAGTCTACGGAGTAAGGGTTCCAAATAAAGATGAAAAAGGAGAGGGAAAAGGGGGCAGACCTGTCTGGTACCAGACGCCAGCGGAATTGGAGCTGAAAGCACCCCATTTCAGTAAATTCTCGCTGAGGGTGAGGAATATAAAACCTGTATCCAGGGTATGAAGGCAACGCACACACACAGGGCAGGCAGAGACAGAACATCTGGAACCCACAGGAACAGGGAAGGTGTGGGGAGCCACAGCCACTGTGCAGTGCAGAAGGGGGAAGTGCCACACAGCACTGAGGCCACCACAGGAAGGTGTTCCTGGTGGAGGGAAGTAGCAGCCAGGACAGCGGGGAACACAGAAACAGCTGCCGGGGGACACAAGCCAGGGACATGGCCAGTGCCACCATCCAGATGGAGGCAGTTATGAGGGGGTGAGAAGGCAGGCAGCAGGGGCGCGTCGTGGAAGGGCCTGTCGGCAGTATGACCCCAACAGGCAGTACCGAGCCCGCACCAGCTTCGAGCTGTGCACCGATACCGAGATCGTGGGCCAGTACTGCCTGAACTGGGCAATTCTGAGGCAGCTCTGTGAGCTGTGCAGTGATGTGATGCAGGCACCCACACAACGGAGCCATGCTCTGTCAGTGGAGACAAAAGTGACAGCTTGCATGTGCCTCCTCACCACAGGTACCTTCCAGAGACCAACAGGGGACATGACAGGCATAACCCAGTCGGCCACGTCATGCCACCTCACCCAATTCCTCAGCGCACTGCTGCCACATGCTGCGGAGCACATCCATTTCCACAGCACACCAGCAGAGCACACAGCAAACATACAGGAGTTCCACAGGGTAGCACGTATGCTTGGCATGCTAGGGGCAATAGACTGCACCCATGTGGCCATCCGCACACCACCTGGCCCTGAAGGGGCCGCATACATTAATCGGAAGGGGTATGCAAGCATCAACTGCCAGGTGGTGTACGATGCCAGGGGGCGCATAATCAACGTCTGTGCCACGCACCCTGGGGGAGCACATGATGCCTTCATCCGGCACCGGTCAGCACTGTGCCACAGATTCGAGAGTCGGGACATCCCCACTGGCCACTTAGTGGGTGAGTATGCAAACCATGCGGAAAGACATGGAGCTTGGGAGGGGCATAGTCAGAGGTGACATGGGTATTGGCCTAGATGGCCCAAGGCAGGGCGACGCTGATCACCAAACTAACTTCCACCCTCTACACACAGGTGATAGTGGATACCCACTCTGTCCCTGGCTGCTCACACCATACTGGTGGCCCACGACCCCATCGCAGCAATGCTACAGTGAGGCACATGCCACCACACGCAATGTCATCGAGTGGGTGTTCGGGATGCTGAAGGCACATTTCCGTTGCCTGGACACATCTAGCGGTGCCCTATAGTACAGCCCCTCAAAGGCCTGCAGGCTATTCCTGGCCTGCTGCATCCTACACAACATGGCCAGCGACTGTGGGATAGCCGTACAGGTCAAAGAGGGGGACAGCGATGGGGACGATGAGGATGCTGGTGAAGATGGTGATGGGCAGTCCCCCCCTTGGGCGACGGGACCCCCGACTGATCCAGCTGGCACAGCTGCACTGGGACACCATCACAGAGGAGCACTTCAGCAAACCCAGGTAAGTCATGGGCCATGTGCAACCACCAGTGGCAAAGGCACAACCCACAAACAGGCATGGACAAACAACAGGGGTGCATGTCGTCAAGGGAAGTGGCCTAGCATGGAACCGCACACACCGCCAGGGATGGGCAAGGTCTAACATGGCACACAGTCACATAAACACACACACACCTCACAAGACATGCACAAAGGGTAGGAGGCACACCGACCCCAACCGCCACCCCTAGCCACACACACGTCCACAGACCACCACGCCCAGTGCCTGTCACTGTGTGTGTGTGTCAGACGCTGGGCACCATTGCACAGTGGCGGACAGCGCAATGCAGGTATCATCATGCACATGCCACAGCAGGCAGCAGCTGGGAGGGTGTGCTGATGGAACGTGTGTGTGCGTGCAGGGCTGGGTACCTCACCCGTGCATTGCATGCTGAACAACACAATGCACACAGGGTAGCATCAGACAGTAGCCATGCTGGGAGACAGGTCAGTCACGCACCACAGCCGCCACAGATGCATGGGCGGCTCTGCTGAGACCCGCCAGCAGTGACAGGCTGACCAATGGCCTCATGGGGTGGCACCGACGGTCCCCCAGGGGTTCCACTGCGTGAACGCGACCGTGCTCGTGCAGGGGTCTGCAGCACACCGAACATGCCTGTGCCAGGTGTGCTCAGGATGCCCACAGCTGAACCCAGTGTTGAAAAGGAGGGTGTCACATGATGCCGGGAATGGGGGGTGGACATTGCACTGCACGGTGTCTGTGATGTATGGGCAAATAAATGTGTGCCCATTGTGGCCATGACAGCTGTGATTGCCTGTATCTGCCTGTCAATGGCAGTGGTCACATCCTCCCGCAACTGGTCAATCCCTGCCAGGAGCAGAGTGGTGTCTCTGCTGCGCCGCTCTTCTGCCTGGCGCAGAGCCACACTGAGTGCATTCACCACCGTCACAAGCCGCATCTGCTGATTGACTGATGCTTGGAGTATGCGGGTGTACTCATCTAAGAGGTCATCTGCCTGATCAGCATGCTGTCCCTCATGGTGTTCATGGCCCTGATGTTCAGCACCCCTTGAGGGTGGGTGCTGCACACCAGGGCCAGGCCTGGGCATGTCCACAGGTGGTGCACTGACACTGCCCCCTGACACTGTACCCCCAAGACCATTGGCCGACTGCTGATACTGCTCCTCTGGCTGCCACTCTCCAGGGCTCAATGGTGCCGCCGCAGTGGCCGCAACAGCCCCACTATCCTGGACACACACCAGTGCTGCCCCACTGGTGCAGACAGGCACAGGCTGGGACTGTGATGTCACGCAGGCCTCCACGGTGGCACCACCCACAGCCATGCCCGTGATGTCACCTGCTGTGTGGCCATCCTGTGGCCCTCACGTCTCCTGCCCATGACATTAGCTCCATCATCGCCGGTGATGGATCGGCACCAGCCGAGTCTCAGCATGCTGGCATCCATGGACACTGGCATGCTGGGACACGGGCAGGGCCTCCCGCACCTGCTCCACCAACATCAGTCTGGACATCCAGGCGGGCCCACTGTCACCCTGACCTCGGATGCCTATGGAGGATGGGTCTCCTCCTCCATCTCCATGCTACCACCCTCAGTGGAGAAGCCCACCACCGCTGACCCATGTAGATGCTCAGGAGCTGTAAAGGAAAAACAGTAGCATTAATGTGTGTGACCTACCCTGTCCTCCCCCCACTGACAGACCAGGACCTACCATGCAGTGACGGGCTACCACCCATCTGGAATCTACCACCCAGAACACCCTCGATGAAGCAACGCTGCATGCTGCCAGCAACCCGCTCTTCTTGTGGGGTCAGGCGTTGTACCTCCGGCTGTCCCCCACCAGTCATAGACCATGCTGCCCTGATGGCAGCCACCTTCTCCTTAATTCTCAACCTGTCCGTGCCCATCTTCTTTTTGCACTCCTGCACGGACCGCTGGTGGCTGCCATGCAGGTTGACAGCACGCGCCACCTCTTCCCATGCAGCAGCATGGGCCTGTGGTGTTTCCTGGCATCCGCTGAGCAGCGGCTCCGGGTCGAGGTAGGCCTCAAACAGGGCATCTGTTTCTGCCTTGGTGAAGTTCGGCCTCCTCTTCCTCCCACGTCTCTGTTCCTCTTCTTCCACCTCACGATCGGTCATTATTCCTCCTATGAGAATGACAGGTGTTACCTGTGACTGTGCAGTCCCATGCATGTCCCAAACACCACAGTCCACACTTCCAAACAGCATGCAACTCACCACAATAGACTGCAGTAACTGACTATGGCCAGTGCAGCCCAATGTCACAGTTTTATAGCGCAATGCATGCAAATGAGGCAAGGTGCATTTTTAAGTGGATGCAAATGCAGTGACTGCGCCATTGAATGGCTGATTAGCTGATTTGCATATGCCAACTGAATATTGCGCTGTTGCACTTTGCGTAATTGTGTTGAACGTGCTGAGTCAAAGGCGTAGTTCTGTGACATGTGCAGTACACACCTAACTGCTCATGCCTGGGGTGATGACGCAGGCGCCTGCCACACTGCTGATGTGCTGTGCACAGGAGGCAATGCAGGGCATGGCCACCATTGTACCAGTGGCACTACTGCACTGTTCACATATTATGGTGCTGTGGCACTGGGGCACCGTAGGCACACTGGGGCCACAGCACTGTAGGCCACTACAGGAGGTGGCACACAGGCACCCAATCACGCTACACACATTGGGTTCCAATCGCACTGTGGCTGTCCATGCATGAGAGACCCTTGACCCTGTGCCTGACCTTTGCCCCCTAGGCGCCATGCATCAGGCATGGGTGCACCACTATCGAGCTGTTTGGTGACAGCACGATAGGGAATGGCAGCACTGTACCACGCAGCATCTGCACGTGGCAGGACCGTGCTGCTGAGCACCATTTTGAATCCAACTTTTTGCTGAGATGGCATGGAGAAGGGCAGTGATGTGGAGCCAGGTGGAGCTTGCAAACCTGGTGGCCATTGTAGAGCCCCATGCTGGGGCTCTATATGGTGATGCACCCCTGGACAGGGTCAGGAGTGCAGTTTGGCAGGAGGTGGCTGATGCGCTGGAGGAGGCCACTGGTATCAGGTGCACGGCAGAGCAGTGTCACCACCGGTATGGGGACCTCTGGCGCAGGGACCCAGAACTGCTTGCCCACCTGCGGGCACATGCCAGGAGGGTGCCACGGCCAGGTAGGTGCCCCATCCATACACTGTTATCGTCCATACGGGTATCACAGTTGCATGTGTCTGGCACATGGGGGGGCTGTCCAGTGTTGGCTGTGGTGGTGGTATTGGGGTGTGGGGTGGATGGGTATGGCCGTGTGGGATTGCACACACATGGGGGCGGGGGAACTTTGCTAATGGATTGTACTGATGTTCCTCTCTCCATGTTTGCACCTTAGGCCCAGAAGAGCGCAGGCAGGAGAGGGAGAGGAGGCGCCACCTGGAAGACCAGCAGAACGGGAGGGGTGAAGGTCTGCAGCGGCGCAGGGACCAGCCTGATTATGGTGAGTGCCTTACATCCATGATTACTATTGCATGCTGTATAACTGGGCAGGCAGTGGGGCATGGCCACCATCCATTGACATCACTGCCATGCATGCAACTTGCTACAGTCAGCACTGTCCAGTGGCACTGCATGTCTGGGAGTGCGTCAATGGTGGTCCATGCGTGCACCGGGCACATGGCTGTGCCACTGCCTTCACACCGCATAGCCAAGTCACTGTATGGCCACGGTGGTGCTGTGCAGGACATGGGAAGTGGGTGTGTGCAGTGGTCCACATGGCTGTGGCTGCCTGGGTAGGCAGGTCTTGTGGACACGGTCACTGTGGGTGGTTGCACACCATCACAGGGGCATGGCACATGGCTGTATGCCATGCACAATGGGTGGGCTGCAGGGGGCTGGACAGTCACACTTATTGACTCTGCTCCCTCGTCCTAGGTGGACAGTGACTCCAGGCACTGGAATGTGGACTGCAGGGGCTGCTACAGGTGGCAAGGGCAACCCTGGAGCTCCTGCAATGCATGGACCGCCACTGGGTGAGGAGGCAGAGGAGACATCAGCGCCACGTGGAGGAAGACCGGGGCAGACGCTAAACCATCCATGCCCCTAATTACACCTTCCCCCCCTTGACCCACCCTCACACCCCTTCTTCCCTCTCCCATATGTTCACCCCTACCCCTTACCCATCCCCACCTGGTATGTGGCCCTTCCCCCCATTGTACATAGTTCGATATAGTTTTTGTATTACCTGTTTTAAATACATTTGTTTTGTTATGACAACTGTGGTGGTCTCTGATTTGCAGTGGGCTACAGGTGCTCAGCTGCAGTGGTGTGCATGGTGTCAGGGGTGGTGCACGCATGGGCGTGTGTGTGTGTGTGTGTGTGTGTGTGCAGAGGTGAAGCACCTATGGTGTGGGCAGGGGGATCAGTCACTGTCTGTGGTTTGTGTGTTGTACTCTGTGTACTGGATGCCTGTGTGCAGTGGATGCCTGTGTGCAGTGGTCCATGGTGCATGCACTGTGTGCATGGCACCCCTGTCAGACCATCCATGGCCTGTGCAGCTGACACCCTTGCATGTCTGTGATATGTACGGTCTGCTGGCTTGTTAGTGGTGGCTGTCCATGCTGGATAACAACTGTGCCCGGCACAATGCCAGGTTGCCTGCCATCACCAGTATGATGCACGTCTGCCTCCGGTGGCACTGTGGCCTCCGCTGTCATTGTTCCCCCTCCTCCTGGGAGGCCCGGCTCCAATACCCCCTACTCTGCCACACTCATAAACTACTCAGCCCATCCCCTTCCCTCCTCCCAGCCTCACTGGACTCATTGCCCAAAAGAGAAACCCTAGGCTCCTCAGAACAACGGACAGAACCCTTCTCGCAGTGCCAAGGGTTAGAACCAAGGCGGGGGGTAAGTCATTCGCCATCACAGCGCCCACCCTATGGAACTCCCTGCCCCCTGGTGTTCAGGATGCTACCTCTACCCACACCTTCCGCACAAGGCTGAAGGCTGATATGATGGTCACTTCCATATGCAACTGCTAAACTGAGAGGCTCCTAAGTGGAAGCCCACCCCTCTCCATCATATGGAAATAGCGACTATCACTGCACCCCATCCATATAGCACTGCACCCCATCTCTAGAGCTTACCCAGGAAATGTCAACTGCTAAAAAGCTACTATGTCTTACCTCTTAAATGTAACTGCTGAAAAACTACTATGTATAATGTTCCTCGCTGTCTAGTGTAATGTACCTGTGCTGTATGCTACCCCATGTATTATTCCATGTAATTCCCCGGGTCACCCCTGAAAAAGGGACCTTCGGGGCCCAGCAGGCTTACCCGGTTATCAAAATTTAATAAATAAATAAATGCTGTCGCTTATGTCTGTTGCAGGGGATGTGCTCCAGTATCTGTCACTTGTGCTCCGGCAGCATGCTGGTGGCATACAGCTTCATGGTGCCTGTGCAGGGTGGCTGGCACACCTGTGCAATGTAGGGGTGCTGGCCATGTGTACATGTCAGCCGTGGCCACATGCCAGTGGCTTGGTTGACCCGCTACTGTGTCCCTGTGTTGGTGTGCCCTCGGGTATGGGTGGGTGTTTGTCCATGCACTGTGTTGCATCCTGTGTGGCACATGCTTCCATGCAACACTGTGCGTGTCTGTGCTGGCTGTTGTGGCTAGCGCTGGGATGGGATGTGTCCTTGGGAGGGTGTGCAGGGTGCTGTACCACTGGTGGTGGGGTCCGGGGCATACCCTGTCGCATGTGGGGTACCTCGTGTGTGGCGATGTGTGGTCGGTCTCTCAGCTGTACCTCGGAGGGGGAATGTGCAGGGTGGCACTGTGTATGCTGTTGTTGCATTGCTGTCTGCTGCCACCCACAGCAGGGTGCACATGGTGGGGCTGCCTTGCATGGCTCCATGGTGCACAGGGTTGCATTGTCACAGTGGGCATGGTGGCATGCATGGGGTGTCCTGCACTGTTGGGCGCTACTCCTGGGAAGGGTGTATGGTGATTGTGGTGCAGGGTGTGCTCTGCATTGGTGGGATGGTGTGGCATGGGGTGGTCGGCCCTACTTGTGTGACAGTCACAGCTTGCCAGGGGGTGTGCTGGGGCACCATGGCCCAGCTGTGAGTTGGTTGCTGGTATCCATGGGCCAGTGGTTATTCCAGCTCTCCCCCGGTTGTGCAGTGCATGAGGTGTGGGGGACGATGACTGTTCTGCTGTGTGCTCCTCTGCCTATCTGTGGCATGGGTGGTGGGCCCCTGCATCCCTGGTTGTGCTGTTGCATTGCTGCCCTGCTCCATGGGGCATCCCTGGTTGCCCTATGGCACATCTGGACTGCTCCGCTGAGCATCCCTTGTTGCGCTATGGTGCATCAGATATGTGCAATTTCACATCCCTGGTTGCACTATGGTGCAGGTGGTGTGATATTCAGTCATCTGCCGTAGGCGCATCTTGACCTGCGCAGTTTTTGAATATCACACTTCTTGCACATGGGCACAGTGGACTTGTGCTTGCTCCTGCTGTTGCGCACTTTTTAGGTGCAGTTTGAATATCTGGGCCACAGTATATAAACTGGATTGTATCTAAATATTGTTTTTCAGTTTTCCCTCACCGATATTTTCCACTTTAAAATCTACATCCTATCTATTCCAGTTAGAAAAACTAGTCACTATCCAGTTAAAAACAAAAACTTGTAATTAGGAATTTACAGGCAACTCGGAGGGACCCCTCAGTCCATAGATCAGTGATTATATGACTAGGCACCTTGAGAAGAACACCCTTCTATTCACTTCTAATGTCTGTCAGCCAAAGGGAATATTCAGTAGAACTGGGGACCCCTGGCCTACCAGTATCTCCCTCACAATCCTTCCCCCCGTCCACCATTCTCACATTAATGGGACTACAGTTCAGGGGAAAGTTACAAGCAAACACTCTCAAACCAATTTAACAACTGGAAATCAATTCTGTATGGTACAACTACTCTATGGTCAAATTACCTGCTACACTGGGGAAACAGACTGCGCTGGAGAGGTTAAACTGGAATATTCATATTAGGAATGCACAAACCTCTTCCAGTTCATTTTAGGTTCTTAAAGGTTTTTGTTCTTAAACATCTTTTCAAACCTGGTTATCTGCATGATTTGTACATATTAAGTATGTGCTAATTACATGTTAATGACTAATTTGTGTTTTAAAAACACTAGAACTGTTTTCTAGGAATGTTCATTTGGTTCTACATTTTGGGGCAGGAGGGGTACCAGGGGGAAGGAGGGCTTTGTTAGGACCATTCCCACCCTTTCATAACCAATATCAGACTGAAAATGCAATATTTGGGGGTGACCAGTGGATCTTTGATGCTCTCTGCCAAATCCTAAGCAACACATTACTGCACCAAGTCCCCAACTTTACTCTAAAGACCCAATACTGTCTACTTCATGGAATATGACCCTCCTCTGGAGGCTCTCTGCTGTAATTCAAACCTCAGAGGCAGAATGACCTACTAGCAAGCTCAGCAGCAGGAACTGTCTACTTAGTTGCTACCCACAGCACTACTGTCAGGAATTCTTCAGCTGTGCACCAAGTCTCTAGCTATGGTCGAATGCCCCACACTAGATGCGCTGCCAAAGTCCTCCAAAGGAACTTAAAGAGGCAGCATTTCTTAGCCAGCAAAAATAAATTACATCATAGAGTTTTGTAGAGGTTATGTGTTCACTTTCCCCCCATTCAGTTTTCAACTTCAGTCCAACAGCTAACCCTTAGGCTGTCATCAGCCACCACGCAGCCCCTTCAACCCCTAACGTACTACTTTGTGGGAATGATGCCTGCCTCTGTGTGGTTCAATAACATATAAAGTCGACAGTATTTTGAAAGTGTGCACAATTAACCAAATTGCATAAGTAGGTCAACCAGTTTGCATCAGAACCAGACCACCCTGATACCCCAGCAGCACTGTGTTGCACTGGCATGCAGATGACTGAAGTTCTGGACTCACTGGACTCTAGCTGCCACATCAGGATGCAGGCCAAGCTATAGGCAGCTGCTGGAGGGCAGCTTACCTCTGCCAGGGAGGGCTGGCAGCAGGATTCAATGTGCAACATCCCCTGTGTGTGGGCCAGGGAGCTTGCTCCTGCCATAGGAACTCACTGCATTGCCAAGGCTGAAGGACATTGCTCACACCTAGGGAGAAAGCAGGAACAATGCTGTCAGCACCAAAAATCACAACTAAGCAGCGTAAGAGCAGTAGGTGATTAAAAATATCTTGTAATAAGGTAAAGAAGGCTAAATGTCAGCAGGTGCAAAGCAACAGCAGCCAGGCCACAGAGAAAGAAGTATTTGATTGTGTAGATACCCATTCCCAGGAACTGGATATGAAGGAATAAGCATTGTGTCCCCCAGAAGAAGGCATAAAGAGAATGGTGAACAGCTGGGGTATTGTAAATAAATAAAAGATTAAACTGAGTATACTAGTGTTTGGTCATTTTTTTGCCTAGGGCAGTCCAACCACTCTTTTTGTGTTACTTTTGGACTTTGCAGGGACTGGGTCCTTGACCAAAGGTATTTATATTCATAGTGATTACCTGCTAAGGACTGTTCCCTTAAGTAAAAACATCTGCCTTCCAAATACATAGCAACATAGAGTTGATGTCAGATAAGGACTACAAGGCCCATCTAGTCTGGCCATTTTTTTGGTGTACTGATGGCACAGCAATGGGAATACTATGAAGACCATCACAGTGACATTTGTGGCAGTTCGTTGTGATGGTCTCCATGTATTCCGACACTGTTGCCGCCGGGATGTTTGTCCCCCCCCTTCCTGAACTAACTCCGACTGGATTTAGTAATCTCTAGTGCAGGGGTGTGGTGGGCAGAGCACCCCACATGGGAGGTGTGGGGGGCAAAGCCCCCCACAGAAAACACTTGTTCCTTCAGCGACGGCACAACACCAGCTGGGGGTGTTGTGTTGTCACTGTGCCAACGGTAGACAAATTTCTTGTCGCCACAGCATAGTGGAACCCATTTTTTCTACCTTATGAATGTGCCATAGGCCTTTACTCTGTCAATGGCCTATCTATTCATACTCATCTGTATTATAAATGATGGGGAACCACCTGCATACCTCTCAACTGTTCTTGATTACAAGGGACATCCCTCATTTTATTCCTGAAAACTGCTCTGTCCCTCATCCGGCCCTCATGGAAAAAGTGCTGCCCACACAGAAAATTTGTTGCAAATTTAGGATTTAAAGCAAACATTCATAATATTTTAAGATACTAAATCAAAACTAAACTTTGTGCAAGTAAGTAAGCACAATGGTTTTCCCAGTGTTCTACGCTGACATGTCCATATTTGAGGATGTGTCCATCATTATGAGGGTCAGTGTCCCTCATTGTCACTCATTTTTAGAGTCTTTGTCCCTTGTTTCAGTGGCAAAAGGTTGAAGGGAAGGGTATGATCCCTCAAAGAAGGTGTATTCCTAACCAATAGGGTGTATCCCTGGATGATAGCAAGGAGGGGGCAGAAAAAGTCTATAGGAAAAATAAAAGTCTCCGGAACCTCTCAATACTGTAGTGGTACAGCCTTACTATACATGGCTGAGTGTGCTTTACCCTCCATGTGTTGTTCAGGTGGTTGGTTATAATAATGTCTGTGCAGTTCCCCCAAATTATTATATTAAAACATTCTAAAATAGTTCTAGACAGGCAGCTGAAAATGGAATAACACAGCCACGAGATGCAGTAGTATTAATAGTAGTAATATATTTTATTCATAAAATTTCTTATGAATAACGATTACTCCATTGAGCTGAAAATCATTTTCAGTGGGGTCCTTAAAAACAAGATTGTGACATGGTACAAAACAAGCGGACATAGATTAGATATTCATTTTGTATACGTAAATGCAAGCGTCAATTACACATACACATAAATGTATATCATTAGGACATATTCTCCTATAACCCCCCCTCGGATGCATCTGACAACAAGCTGTTACAAGCTCAGTATGTCTTTCCAGGTAAACCTTTTGCAATAAATAAATAAAATTATACACTACCTATTATATGAAAAATAAATTTCCTGCACTTAAAAATGTCCTGCATGTATTAAATATTCTATCTCTAAATAATTATTTACAAAGTCCCAAGGGGATAAAAGTATGGTGACAAAATAGCCAGTGACTCACCATCAGCTCAGTGACTCATTAAATCAGAAACCAAAAACGTCATCACCAGTTGACAGATTGCCCTGCTTTCACAGCCATACAGGAATTACAATACCTTTAAAGGAACTCAGTGGTTAGGAGGGATAATGCAGCATTTGACCCACTAGATGTCTTTTTTAGCTAGTACAAATTTGTTAGTGTAAACAGCAGTTAGGGAGCACCTCCCCAACACTTTACTTGAGGCAGTGTGGTTTGGGAACCCATAAACCCAGATTCAGTTCCTGCCACTGCCATTTAGCCACTGCATGTCTCTGAGCAAGTTACTTAAACATTAGGTGAGTCAGTCTACCCAGTTGAACCCCACTGAAAATGAGACAATGCATCTCAGCTTGGCTATCCCCCAGTATATACATTGTGAAAAATCAAAACCCTTTTTTTCTGATGGGCCAGTAGCACAGTAGCTGGAAAGTCCATTGTCATGCAGATGGCCTGCTTCAGACCTGCCAAAGCTCTGCCTTTGAGCTGCCAGTGACCAGCCAGAGACCTGGCAATGACCAAAGACCTGCCAATAACCTGATGATGACTGACTGTCAATTACCCACCAGTGATCTGCCAGTCATAATCCATAACCCTGCCAATGGCTATTCAAAAATCTGCTAATGACTAGCCACAGACCTGCCAATGACTAGCTGAAGACCTGTCAATGACCAGCCACAGACCTGCCAATGACTAGCTGAAGACTTGTTAATGACTAGCTAAAAATCTGCCAAAGACCTGCTGATGACCTGCTGATGACCAGACAAAGACCTGCATATGAACTACCAATGACCAGCTGAAGATCTGCCAAAGACCTACCAATAACCAACTGAAGACTTGTTGATGACCTGCCAATGACCATCTGAAGACTTGTTGATAACCTGCCAATGACCAGCTGAAGACTTGTTGATGACCTGCCAATGATCATCTGAAGATCTGCTGATGACCTACCAATGACCAGCTGAAGACATGACACTGACCAAAGGCATGTCGATGTCTTGCCAATGACCAGTCAAAAACCTGTTGATGACTTACTAATGACCAGCCAATGACCAGATGAAGACCAGGCCAATAACCTGACAAACATACCAATGACCAGATGCAGACCAGCTAATGACTTTCCAAACTTGCCAATGACCAAAGATCAGGCAATGACCTACCAAAGACCCGCCAAAGACATCAGTTCAAAAGTTTATTGATCAGCACAATTGTCTTTTCAGTCTATTACAAATACATACATAGCATAAAAAAGAAAACAATACACTTATAAATACATCCACAAGTGACAAATATAGTAATAATAACACATATAATTCTTATTGCACTCAGAAGTCATTTTCTTTTTTTATATTAATATGTGCCTTCAGAAATGTAACCACTACTGTGGACATTTTTTTAGAATGGGTTTAACAAATATTGAATTGGGCAAATTGGCATATTTTCTGAATCCTGTAACAATTAGCCAAGATGACTGAGCCTAATTCTCTGGTACCATGGATATCTTAATATTTTTATGTGTAATAGCCTCCAACTCATTTGGTGTGCAATCATAATGCATGTTGTCTCATCTTTATTAAATTGTCACTCTATGATTTTTGTCAGGTGCACTCCTAGTCTTGTAGCACACATTATTCTTCTACAGTGTATAGTAAAGTGCTGTTCTGTATAGAATTCCATCCCTTTCAAAATGCTATTGTACCACAGTTCAAAGGTCATAGAATATGACTGTACCTTTTTGTGATACACCAGCATTCTGAAACCTCTAGAGATTGACTCCGTTTTGTTTTGAGAGGGAAAGAACTGCCATGCAGACATTTGACTTGACAACACAGAAGTTCACACAGACAAAAAGTGAAGCTGCAAGCAGGGAAATAAACAACTGCAGAGGGAAAAAGAAACACTTTCTAAATGTGGCTATGGTAAAAATTAAAAAAAATACAATTAATGACTTTAGAGTAGGGAGGGAGAGCTGAGCATGAGAGAAAGTGGGCAGGATTAAACATGAAACAGCTGTCCTTTTTTAACCAAATGACCAAAAATGTCTGGATGTTTTGTTTTTTTCCCTTGTTACTATACACCATAAAAAATATGGGATGAGCAACTTTATGCACAACCAGTGTGTTCTGCCACCTTGGGATTCTTGTTCCCGCGAACCTCTCGAGCTTTGCTTTCAAGGTCAGAGGGGATCAGAACCCCTCTGTGACAGAACACACTGGTTGTGTAAATTTGCACATCCAGTATTCTTTTATGTCTTCTTTATTTTCTAAGAAATACAAGTATGCTTCAAAAGAATGACATAGCTTGAAACTTGGGTACCATAAATAACATTTTGATTTTTTTTCAATTTCCAGTCAATCATTTGCTTTTGACTCATGGATAAGACATAACTTGAATATCTGAAAGTAAACCCTGTTTATTTATTATACTTTAAGACCTAAATCACATTGATATGACAAGTTAATAGATACTAATTGTGCTTGTATATGAGCAATCCATGATGAGATATAACTTTTTTGTGAGTCCAGTATTTTCTCCGAGAACCAGAGATATGAGAAATGCATTTTATATATTTAACCGATAAGATAATGCTCTGAAAGATGTTATAGCTCTTAGCTTTACTTTTCTCAACTCTGCTGTAATATGACTTAAGTGTATTGAATTAGGGAGACCCAGTATGACTTTATAAAATTCATTCATCACAGCATCAAATTCTTCAGGACAATTGTATCCCCAGAATTCACAAAACTGGGACTATTTTGGCATCTTCAGCCAAAACAGCAGGTTCTAAACTTGAATCTCCAATTTTTTTATTAAATCTTATATATCTGTTCCTTACTTCACTACTTTACTAATACTATAGTCAAAATGCATACTCCATTTTCCATTATCACTCAATTTGGTACCAACATAGGTATATTCTGCTACTTGATCATGAGTTTGTTCTGCTGTCTGCCGTTTACATTTATTGAGTCTGCTAGAACTGAAAACTTTGACTTTACTTGTTTCTGTATTTATTTTTAACTTCACTTAGTTTGTTTAATTCTTCCAGTTGTAAAATCTTTCTTTTTAATCCCACTGGTGTGACTTAAATGAGCATTAAACTGTCCACATACACCACTGCAAAACAAGGCTGTCCAAGAACTGTAGGTGAATTAAATGAATCGTGATCTAAATTTATTAATATTTTACCCAAGAAAAGTTTGAACAGGTGAGGGACTGAAGGACAGCTTGAGTCCCTTATTAACCATAAATGTGTTTGTACAGTTAAAATTTAGTGACTGTCTGACATGTGTCCCATTTCCCCTCATGCAAGTTAACTAGAGTTCAGAATAGCCAGTGCTCCCAGTTTTTGCACCCTGTCCTGTAATAAGTTTCTATGAAGTGAACCAAAATGACATCTTGAAATCTATGTACACCACAAATAGTTTATGCCTCTTAATTAATATATATTTTTCAAATAAATGTGATAAAATATTACAGTGATCTGTTCCAGAGTATTTTTTTTTTCCAAATCCAGCTTGCAAGTTACTGGTTTCTGCCAAATATTCTAGTCTGTTATTCAATACTTTGGAAAAGATTTTACAATTTGTGTTTTATGACAGATATCGATCTATAATTAGATTGTAGACATTTTGAGACTTTCTTACAGTATGTATGGGTAATGTTGTATTACCCTTCCATGAACTTGACATATAAAATTTTTTTGAATGCAAAGACTTGCCAATGGATAGGGCTGAAACTTTGCCATGGAAGTCATGGATTCCCATTTTGATGAAAACTCCATGAGTTGGGTTATTTTTTTCATTTCCCATAATAACCCCATGAATTTTTGGTTTTTTCCATGAAAACACCATAGTTTTTGATGCGTGTAAATGAAAAACCCATGTTTTGTACCTCACCACCACTATACACATCATCCCCCATTGGCTTCATGGTGAGATTCTAGGTCTTACACACAAGCCCTGGTCTCTAAGATGGCAGCACAATGTTCTGCCTCTTGATACTGGACCAGCCTAAAACATTTTAATCTTTGCTGATATGCCTGTATAACATATCTCAAAATGAAGATAATTTGCATACAAACATATAAACATATAAATATTGGGCCCTATGCACTATACAGCAGATTGCCTATGCACCATGTATCTGAGGTGCGTAGGCAACCCTAAGTCAGAATGCCATACAGCAGTGGTCCAGTGGAACCTCAGCAGCCCTCTGCATGCACACCTCCCTGGCCAAACCAGCAGCTATGCACCACGGGCAATTCGGGGCATGCACGGGAGTGTGCCCACACTCTGCACCATTCACTAAGGTGCAGAATGCCAGGCACGGGAGGGAACACGATATAACATGGGGAACCCTGACATACCATGCTGGTCCCCCCCCCACTGAGGACACCTGTCAGCAGTGAGAGGACAAGACCTACCTCCACCCTGCTGCCCAGCCCACCAGGTAAACAGGGAGGGCTAGAGGCAGCCATTCGAACACTCACCCATAGTTTAAAAAAAGGATTCTGTGCCATCCCAGGCTCCCCTGCTTGCATGCAGCAGGTGATCCACATTAGGACAAGCACGAGAAGTCAAGCACTACTCACCATAAACCAGGTCCACAAAAAATGTCAGGTCAAAATTGTGGTTTATTTGAGGCAAAAAGGAGTGCAGTACCTCGAATGTGCTAAAGCACCAGCCAGGGAGAAGAGGCAGAGCCCCACTGACTTTGACCAGTTTTGCTAAGGTGTCATCAGGAATGATGACTTCACTGACATTTTGTGTGGGCCTGGTCTGTGGTGAGTAGTGCTTGACTTCTTGTGCTTGTTTGGAATTTTATGTCAATAGCACGCTCAGCTGTGGGGCAGCTATTCCCGTGTTTATGATCCACATCAGGACCCAGGATGGGTATCCAATTGGATGATCTCCTGTGCCTCATGATCTGTCTCCATGTAGCTACACAATGAGGGGGCAGGCCTGTGGACAGGTGGCTGGTGATAGTTAATGCTGGCCACCGCATGCCTATGCATGGGTGCAGAGCTGCACAGGCCAGGTACACACCTTCCACGCATACCTAGCACCCATTATTACAAAGAGCACACTGCCAGCAGAAAAAGGCCTAAATGGTCTATCACATCTGTTCATGTTGCAGAGCCCTATATCCGTGACTACTGAGTTTTTTATATTTGGCTATTGAATTTGTTTAGCACACAATGGATTCATGACATTTGCTTTGATTTTCATGATTTCTGCCCTTATGCCCATGACAATACCATGATCATCTCCAAAATTTTCCATGACAAAAAGTACCTTGCTACCAATAACCAGATGAAGACAAGCCTCTGGCCTGATTTCACATTATGAGCCAGAGACCTCGTTGTCAACCATCACTCTGAGGGTTGGCAAGAGGTGTGTAAATGTTCATCCCACAGGATGCTGTCCATCTCCAGGGAGGGTAAGATCCCATTCTCACTATGCAGCTAATCCCCCCCCCCAGACTTTGGAGGGTGAGAGAGGGTGTTGCAGCAGGTGGAAAATACAACAGGCAAGTGCTGAGCCTTGGTATTAGGATAGATGCACAAGGTTTATTTTTTCAGTATTTAAGGGTTGGACACAAAATTGAAGATGGATGGTCCCCTTTGGCAGATAAAGTCACCCATCAACACGTCCACCAAGGGTCATGCACACTGCAATACACATGCACCCCTCACCTGTAGCAGGATTCATTCTGTTGTCCAACACTGAAGGGGATGCTTAGTCATTCCCCGGCCATGGGGCAGGCTGTGGGATTTGGGGTGGCTGGAAAAGTGTTGGATGTGCAGTGGTGACCTGGGGGACTACTAGAGTGGAAGGGGAGGGTTCAACAGATAAAGACCAACACAGAGATGGAGGTAAGCAAAATAAAGTGTAAATAACTAGATGACACTTTTCTGTTCTAGTTTAATTTTAAATAATTAGTAGTTTTTGTCACTACACCACTCTCTGTGACTGGCTTTGAGTCTCAGGCCATGTTATGGGGAGTTTTGTTTCTCTCAGACTGGACCAGTTACACCCAATGTCTTCAACTGCACCCTTCTTCAATGCATAGCTGCCTCATATCCACATTAGGTGCTGGCCACATATGGTGTCCTTACAATTCAGATGCCCCTCTTACATCTGGCATGCTGCCACCAGCCAGGACAGGAATCGACAGACTTTCTCTTCATTTGGTCTCCTTGGGTTCATATGCGTGTCCGTACATCTGACTAGAACATTTACAGGCTGACACGTGGATTATGATGAAAGCAGGAATTCTGAAGATTTGTGAAATAATTAGACATCAGGGGTTCAGCTTGCATACTCTAACCATCTCTTAATAGGGCTACTCCTTCAGCTGAAATAATATTTCACATTAGCTTATTCATGTTTCATAATTTGCAACCCGCTCTGTGCCAGCTGGCCCAGTGGCATGGAGGGTAGAGGTGCTGGACAGCTCACCTGCCACCATGCCAGCGATCCAGATTCAGAAGTGGACCTGGGTTACTGGGGGTAGCTCCGGGGAGGGAGGGGATACAGCATCCAGAAGATGTCTCTCTTGGGGAGAGTGGGATACGGAGACCAGTGTTAGCCTGGCTCCCAGTGTTTGCTGGAGGTATGGCAACCAGGGACCATGGTGCCAGTGAGGGGGAGGAGTGGCAGATGCTGATGCCCTATGCATGGAAGCGTTTGTGTAGCTGTCCTTGGTGGCACTGATTCCCATGTCTCCCAGGAAAGGAAACAGAAAGAGGGTCTGGGTGGCTAAATGACTTCCAGTCACCCCCAGGCACCACTCCTGATGACCACCCAGGCCATGCTGCTTCCCGGTAAAGTCATGTCCTCAAGGACAGTCGTGGTGACAGGCATGAAAGGAGAGACACCCAGACCAGGACAGAAAACGACTGTAAACAAGCAAAAACCAACCTCTCTGTGCCCTTCAGACAATTCAACTGCCCATTTCCTTACATCAGCTTTTAAAGTAAACTCCATCAATAAACTCCAGCTGCCTGCTGCCTTCAGATTTTCAGCTGCCCCAGTCTGGTCTCTAGCATACTCCCTTTGGGAAGCTGTGAAAACCCACGTCTCCAGACAGACCTAATGTCTCCAGACAGACCTGCTGTCTGCTCAGCTAACAAAATGTCCTACTTTTGCAGTCCAGCTCTAGCAGTTACTACTCTCTTTACTAAATTAACCCTTTAGCTATCTTTGAGAAATGATACAGATTCCTTTCCAACAAAGCAAATACTGTCTTCTGTCATAGTGTAAGTAGCAGATTTATTCAGGTTTGACAAGCTTTTGAGATTCATATCTCATCATATGCAAAGCTATCCTTTTGTAATGCCATGCCGGGACTAGCTGGGGGATAAACACAGCCTAATAAACACACCCTTATTTTCTGTAACAACTCCTTCCTGCCAATAGAGAGCAGGAGGTTAGTTATGGATGAAGTTCATTCAAGCATGGTGCTAGGGTGGGAGACTGGCCATTGGATGTGGGTAAGGAGTATTCAGGTTTAAAATCTGTTTTTGCATAAGCTGTATATGCTGTTGGAACAGTGAAACTAGTTACTGCACTAGTATTGGTAATGTTCTGTGCTAGATTGCACATTTGAACTGCATGACAAAATGTCTCTATGCAAATAATTGGATGTGTGTCTGGGAACCTCAAGTCCAACCATGTGAGCCTATAGGTCAGTGGTTAGAGCACCGGAACAGTATTCCATGGGCTTGGGTTTAATTCCCAGTAGGTCCCATTATCTCTTTCTCACTATAATTTATTTAAATTGTTTAGCAGTGGCTAATACTGCACCAAAAATATCTAATTGTCATCCATGCAATAAATAACTTATTGGAGAATCACAATGTTCTGACTTGTTTCTAATAAAGCAGTAAACGTAATGGACATCCTGGTCGTAGACCAAGGAGGGATATGCTTTTATGCAACTAGCTGTCAATTTATACTCCTACCCAGTTGTTCACTCTGAACCACCTATACAGTAGTAGGAGCTAAGGGTTGGTTACTGGTTACTGGAATGCGAGACCCAGAGCCTATTGACTGGTAGTGGTCTTGACTAGAGACTCCGGGGGTGGAGTTTGGTCCCAGTGAGAAGGGTGCTTAGCTACCCTTGAGATCTCATGCCTCTGGTTGCTTGCCAGGTTGCTTGAGGTGGCAAGGGCCTCACCCCTCCTAGCTGTTGATGAATGCTGCTTTTGAGACCAACTCATCCTGATGTCCAGTTACCTAGTAACCTCTAGGGACAGGCCTGAGGCAGCACTGGAGATCCCCAAGGAAGAGATCTGGGGGCATTTAGAGTAGATAGCTGTTAAATCCCTGAAGAATATAGGAGATGCCCAGAACAGTGTGGGAACCCTGCAGAACTTCCCCTCAAGTGACGCCTCTGGCAGCCTTGTGGTGCAGGGACATTCCACCTATTTGGGTGGAGTGTTTGTGGTCCGGTGCCCAAGGAATGCTGCCCATCAAGCAACTGATGGAGAAAGACCTGGTAAAAGAGAATGAGCTATGGACTAAGGTAAGATATATGCCTCCATTTAATATGGGAGACTAAACCTGATCCACACTGTATCTGTCTGCAATGTACCCATCATGCACTGAACCTAATCCACATTGTATCTGTCCTGCACTGTACATGTTCCACACTGCACCTGTTCTGCACTGTACCTGCCATATATTGAACCTACTGTATTCTGCACTGTACCTGTCATACACTGCTTGGAAAAATGCTTGTACACTTGTCTCTTATGTACCTTACCAGCACTTGAAATTATGTTGTATACATTTACTGTATGTTTCTGTTAGTCTTGTTGTACATGTATCCCAGGACCTCCTTGTGAATGAGCTTGCTCAATGGAGTTTTTTTCCTGCAATAAACTTGAAACTTGAACACTGTACCTGCCCCACACTGTACCTGTTCTGCACTGTATGTGTCTCACACTGTACCTGCCTCACACTGCATCTTTCCTGCACCGTTCCTTCCCCACTCTGTTCCAACCTACACTATTCCTGGTCCCACTGTACCTGCCTCACACTTAACTGCCCAACTCTGTACTTGCCCATACTGTAGCGACTCACAATGCAGAAACACAGAAACGTAGATAATGATGGCAGAAGAAGACAATTGGTCCATTCAGTCTGCCCATAGAGCCTTAAGAAACCTATGACCTATAGTCTTATCCCTGCCCTAACTGTACCTGCCCTTCCCATGCTATATCTGCCCCAAAGTGCATCTGCCCCACACTGTAGCAGGCCAGGGGATAAACAGTGAGCTACTGCCTCTGGTACTGCCTAGCCCTTTCACCTGTGCTAAATTCATGACTGTGTGAAGGAAGACTGCTTCTCCCCCACCCCACTTGTCAGGCCTGAAGGTAAACAGAAGGCAAGAGTCTCCAGCATAGCCTGTTCCTTACATATTATGAACTCTTAATTCATCACAAAAATGATCCAATACCCTTACTGCAGGAGACAGGAGCAATTTCTATGTTAATGTTATGTTCTGTGGCTCGATGTTGACCCCATTTACGAGCACAGGAGAATAAATGGAAGCACAGAGACTATCTTGTAAAACTTAGTACAGCCTTGGCTGCCCATCTGTTGTGTATTAGTGTTGAGATTCAGCTGGGTGCAGTAAATCTCAATTTGTTCAGTAGAAGGGCAGGACTGAGATCTGCAGATAACAAACAAGGACACCACAGTCCCTTCCATCTCCCCAGCCAGTTATTATTTTTATTTGGTTAGCTGGAATTGAGTCTATTGCATTTCTAAAGCACAAGTTCAATGAATACTAGATCATTTTACAAGAATACAGCACAGTTCATCAGCCCAACATGTAATGAGGTGCTCACTCACCTGTGGCAGAAATTCCAAGAGCACGTTAGATCAGAAATGCCAGTGGAGAGGGCACTCCTATAGAGCCACATATCATTTTCTGTAATGGCCACCTCCATGTGTTTTTTATATAGCGGATGAATGGTTATGAAGCTCACATACAGTATAGTACATATAGCACGTCCAGTAAATGTTCTTCTTGCCTGAGTCCACACATTTAATATCGCGCTAAGTATAAATAGCATATTGCACTTCTGTTACTGTACAGTTTTATGTTGCACATTAGATTGCATATATCCCAAACTGTATGTTGTTAAGCACATCTTCACCAATCATTATATCACTTCCTTTTTCAAGGTTCCATGAAGTGTCTGCCATTTTTATTCTGTTGTCTTGCACGCACAGTGCAGACAACTTATTGGGATTGCTTGAAGTGGAACAGCAGGTTTTGGATGCGTGGTCGTGTTGTGGCCAGTGGCACCACTGTTTTTTTAGGGCTAGGCTCCGTGGCACGAATTAGATTGCACACTGTCTATGACAGCAGTTGCAAAATGTGCCACCAACTTGAAACATTTTAGCCACTGTTATGAGGGAGTGACCCCTCATTGCAGGGCGTGCCTTGCCTGGTGTAACATTTCAATAAACATGGTGGGCGCGGCTCACCACCCGCTGTCCACCGCTCACAGTCCCTAGGAAGCCAACATGGGGGGGTGCCCAATCCCCCTGTCAGCATATGTGACCCCTTTACTAATCTGGTCTGCCGAGGGGGTGCCCAGTCCCCCTTGGCATCATGCCTCCGAACACAGATATGCTTGCCTACAGGGGTGCCCAATCCCGCTGTCAGCATGTTAACCCCCTCCTCATTTTTCTGCAGCTGCCCCACCCCGATTGTGTGCCACACTGGGAGCACACTCCAGTGTGGCTAACGTGCCTCCCCAAAACAAATGTGCCACACTGGGAGCCCACCCCAGTGTGGCCACACCTATAAAAAAAAAGAAAACAGTCCACAGTGACATTTTTTTTTATTTTTGTTACCTGAAACAAAGGAGATGGTCCCTCGCCATCCTGTCCCTCCCCAGCCCACAGCCACCTCTGGGCACCCACCTCCCCACACACCCCATTACCCCATATTTACCTCCGAGCTGTGTGACGATCTTCAATGGACAGGAACATGTCTGCACTTTTTAAAGCCGACTGCAAACTGAAGAAATGCCGGTAAGCTGTATGATGGCATAAATGTTTTTTTCAACTTTGGTGCTTATCTCGGATTTTTGTGAATTTTGGCACCAAATTTTACACATGGGGTTCTTGGGACCCCACCTCCTGAATTCAGTCACTGTCATCTCATTATTTGGTCCTGAAAGGTGATTTCACGGTCACTGCACAGAATCACCTTTCGGGACCGATTAAAAAAAATGAGAGTGCGACTGTTCATGAGGTGGGCTTCCAAAAAGCCTATGTTGCAAATTTGGTGAAAAAATTCCAAAAAATGACTGTGTTACGAGCATACATTGTGCAGTTTCTACACATGCTTGTAACTTCGAGAATTTTTAATATTTTTACTCCAGATTTTCAACATTGCCATTGTTTCACACCTCCTTATGAATAGTACAGCTGTCATTTTCCACATCCTGCCCAAAATGTTTTTTCGCATATCCGGTGCACAGTGGCACTGTCGCTGCAGGAAAACAATGTTCGGGACACAGTAAGACAATCACAGTAACACTGTTCATGAGCAGAGGTCCCAAAATGCCTATGTTGAAAATTTGGTGAACAATTCCACAAAATTACCATGTTACAAGTATGCATTGCAGTTTCCACACATGCCTGTAGCTTCGAGAATTTTTAATATTTTTACTCCAGATTTTCAACATTGCCATTTTTCTACACCTCCTTATGAACAGTACAGCTGTCATTCTCTACATCCTGCCCAAAATGTGTTTTAGCACAACCAGCACACAGTGACACAGTCGCTGTAGGAAAACAATGTTCCGGACAGAGTAAGAAAATCACAGTAACACTGTTCATAAGCAGAGGTCCCAAAATGACTATGTTAAACAGTTGGTGAAAAAATTCCACAAAATGACTATGTTACAAGCATGTGTTGTGCAGTGTCCACGTGCAATTGTAAGTTCCAGAATGTTTAATATTTTCACTCCAGATGTTCAACATTGCCATTTTTGCACACCTTCTTATGAACAGTATAGCTGTCATTTTTCACATCATGCCCGAAATGTGGTTTCGCACATCTGGAGCACAATGGCGCAGTCACAGTGGGAAATCAACGCTTGGGACATATTAAGAAAATCATACTGCCACTGTTCATGAGCAGAGGTCCCAAAATGCCTATGTTAAAAATTTGGTGAAAGAATTCCAAGAAAAGACTATTACGAGCGTGTGTTGCAGTTTTCATGCATGCTCGTAACTTCAAGAATTTGTAATATTTTCACTCCAGATTTTCAACATTGCCATCCCTTCACAATTCCTTATGAATGGTACAGCTGGCATTGTTATGTGGTGCAGAATGGCGTGGTCACTGTGGGAAATCAATGTTCGGGACACATTAACAAAATCACAGCGACACTGTTCATGAGCAGAGGTCCCACGTGCTTTCATGAGGTGGGGTTACAAAAAGGCCATGTTGAAAATTTGGAGTGCAAATACCAATAAACACCCAGGGCATTAGGGTTTCTAACCATAACGTCCCACCTTGTACAGACTAACAGGCGTCAGGGTGTGCCTTTGGATTGTCGGCTGTAATGCTCATGCCATTGCACCCCCACCCCCATCCTGCAGCCACTGACAGCCATCCAGGTGAGCCTTGGACTCTTTGGCCCCAAAGTTCACCCCATTCTCCTATGCTGCACCCATCTCAACATACTTCCTTATGAAATGGGGTGAGTGTAAGGCCCAAAAATCCCATCGACACTTGTCAGAGTCCACAGGGTAAGATTAGGTGAAATGGCATAAGCGTTATGGCCAACGACCCAAAGGCACACCCCAATGCCTGCCACTCTCTGCAGAGTGGGTGGGGTTTACGTTGGTTCTATACTTCACTGCCATTCCTATTATGCATCTCTCTAATGCCTGCACTATCAATGCCAATACCAGCAAGACAACATTTGGCATTGACAAATGCTTGTTTAATGCGTGGCAAGTTTAGACATGTAGATCTCTGGACTGCTCACACCTGTAGGCTCACCTCAGACTCATTAGGCCAGATTTTCAAAGGGCCCATAGACCAACACAAGGTGTGTCAAACATCCACCGTGTGTAAAATCCAAGTGCGCCAAATACTGTGTGCTGTATTTTGAAAAAAAAGCATTCTTTGTGGCAAAGTCCCCCAAATTGTTGAAAGAGGTTCACTGCATCAAAACTATGATGCATTGGATGAGAATGACGGAAGATGAGTCAAATGAGAATGACACCAGCCAGATTAAAATCGCAATGCATGGAATGAGAATAATGTAGACTGAGTCAAGAAATATGGTAGATGAAATGGCCTCTGCAAGCAATATTTTACATGCCACAGTACTTGCAAAAGCATTATGAGGTATACAATGCAGGACTTTTGCATCAGAATACCATGCATAGTATCGTAGTCAGGTCTGTCTGCCTGCTGTGGGCTTCTGTGTATGCTCTAGTGTCAGTTGGAGCAGCTCAGGCTGGTCTAACAGCAGCATGCATGTTAGGCACAATGACAGGACCATTCTTTGAAAATCCCAAACAAGGGGATGGGACATCATTTCTGTGACACAGGCATCCTTTTCGACATGGGGCAGGCAGTTTTTTGACACAAGCATGGCACTGTCCAGTGTGGCACATGCAGGCCTGTTTTTTGATGCAAGCACCATTAGAAAATTGGAAGTGATGCAAGTTTTGATGCATCCTGCTCCTTGAGTCATTTTTTTTTTTTAATGCAAGCACCATGCATCATTCTCTGGCTTTTGAAAATCCAGCCCCTTGTTTAAAATAGCTTTTCCTGGTCTTTCAAGCAGGGAGGTGGTGCACTTATGTTCTCCTTATTTAAGCAAGCAAAAAAAAGAAGAAGAAAGAAAACAAGTAACAGATTCAAACATGTGAACATCTCAAACTCAGGTCCCTTTGAAGAGCTGAGAGCTGTTTCCTGAGTTCATCATTCGTACATAGTGCTTGGAAGAACAGGATTTATTTGTCATATTATGCACACTGTGCAAAGCTGCTGTGGAGTTTTATGTAGCAGTGTGCACAGAGGCTGTATGCACCGACACACACACACACACGCACGCACGCACGCACAAAACCAAATGCACACACTCAAAGAGAGCCCCTGTGGAGCTTTAACAACTCTTTCTTTGCTCTGGTGCTACTTTCAAACAAACATGCATCTCTGTATCTCTTTATTACGGGGACATGGAAGAGGGTTATGTTGTAGGCTTGCACTGTGGTTTTCTAAAACCCATTTTCAAATACTTTATAACTCAACCATCTTAAATTCTAGAACCGTGAATCTTGGCATGCACCGTTGCAGTCCTGAGGTCTCCATTAATGTAGAAAGTTGCACAGAATGTCTGTTATTGAGTTATAGAGTGTTGAATTTATATATCTTTGAGCCAACAGTTTTGTCAACATATAGAGAAAAAACTACAAAGATTTACGTTATGAAATTTACAGGCTTGTTAGATGTTACGGAGGAACAGACCTATTTGATGGTGTGTTAAGGAAACGTTAATTTATTTTGTAGTTAGTAATGATCAGCTGTTTGTACATGCTCAGTTTACTGAAAGAGTAACTGAAAACACAAAGAAACATAGAAACACAGAAACATAGACTTTGACAGCAGATAAGGACCGCTAGGCCCATCTAGTCTGCCCATTTCCCTACCTACAGGATAGGCCGCTGATCCTATTTAACCAACAGCCTATATCTTCCTGCCCCCCACAAGAATTGCCTTATGTCTGTCCCATGCATTCTTGAATTCTCCCACAGTTTTGGACTCCACAACTTCCTCAGGAAGGCTGTTCCATGCATCCACTACCCTCTCTGTGAAATAATACTCTCACATTGCCCCTGAACCACCCTCCTTCTATCTTTAAATTTTGTCCCTTGTTCTTGCAAGTCTCTTTTTCTGAAAGATGCTACCTCTTGGACTTTGTTGATTCCTTGAGGTACTTGAAAGTTTCTATCATGTCCCCTCTCCCTTCTTTCCTCAAGGGTATACATATTAAGCTCCTTTAGTCTCTCCTCATACGGCTTCTCTTGCAGACCCTGCACCATTTTAGTTGCCCTCCTCTGGACTGCCTCTATCCTGTCTATGTCCTTGCGAGATGGGGTCTCCAGAACTGGACACAGTATTCCAGATGGGGTCTCACCAACTGTCTGTACAGAGGATAACAACTTCCTGTTTTCTGCTGCTGATGCCTCTCCTTATACATCCCAGTATACCCCGGCCCTCCCTACTGCCTTCTCACATTGCTTGCTAACCTTAAGGTCATCTGACATGATTACCCCCAGGTCCCTTTCCTGTTTTGTTGTTGTTACTACCTCCCCACCCATTGTGTATTCTTCCCCTGGGTTCTTGTTTCCCAGGTGCATTATTTTGCACTTTTTTTGCATTGAATCCTAGCTGCCATACGTCAGACCATTCCTCCAACCTTGCCAAGTCCCTTTTCATCCTTTAAACGTCTACTTGTGTATCAACCCTGTTGCAGATCTTTGTGTCATCTGCAAAAAGACATACTTTTCCTTCCAGTCCCTCTGCAATGCCATTGATAAAGACATTAAAAAGGACTGGACCCAATACTGAACCCTGCGGTACCCCACTAGTACCCGCCCTTTCTTCAGAGTGGACTCCATTTACAATTACCTTCTGTGTCCTGTTGTCCAGCCAATGTTTTACCCAGGCTACCACCCTGGGACCCACTCCCAGGCTGGTTAATTTGACTAATAATCTTTTGTGTGGGACTGTGTCAAATGCCTTGCTAAAGTCTAGGTAGGCCATGTCCACAGCCCCTCCCTGGTCTACTACTTTGGTCACCCAGTCAAAGAAATCTATTAGATCTGGCCTGACATGACCTTCCCGCTGTGAACCCATGCTGCCTTGGATCCTGTGCTCCACTGACCTCTAGGTACTCAATTATTCTTTCCTTCAGAAGTGACTCCATCACTTTCCCTACCACAGAGGTCAGACTGACAGGTCTGTAGTTTCCTGCCTCTGTCTTGGTCCCACTTTTGTGAAGGGGAATCACATCCGCCTTCCTCCAGTCCTCGGGTACCACACCATCCTCCCATGATTTATTAAAAAGAGTAGCCAGTAGTTTCACTAGTTCCTTCCTTAATTCTTTTAGAATTCTGGGGTGAATTCCATCAGGACCCATTGCTTTGTCCACCTTCAGTTTTAGGAGTTCTTGCAGAACCCTTTCTTCTGTGAAAGGACTGGGATCGACCCCCATCAAGAGTGCTTCTGTTAATTGGATTAGGCACTTCCTCCTCTTTGTGAATACTGAGCAGAAATATTCGTTCGGTATTCCTGCTTTTCACTGTCCCCTCTGCCCACCCACCGTTTATTCTATTCAGCCTCACTTATCCCTCCCTTTTGTCTTTCATTCGCTGATGTACCTATAAAAGGTTTTATCCTTCTTAACTGAGTTGGCTATCTTTTCCTCAGTTTGGGCCTTTGCTATTCTGACTTCCCTCCCTGCTTCTTTCTGCCTTAACTGGTACAGCTCTCTGTCCTGCTCCTTCTGTGTTTCTTTATACTTTTGGAATGCTATCTTTTCTTCTGACTTTCACAGCCACCTCTCTTGAGAACCATAGTGGCTTTTTCTTTGTTTTGATTTGTTTATTTGCTTCACACAAAGGCTTGTTGCCTCTGTGATGGCAGTTTGATAATTCCCCATTGTTGCTCCACACATCCTTCTAGCCTGTTTGCTAGTGCTTTTCTGAGGCACTCTCCCATCTTGCCAAAGTCAGCCTCCTAAAGTCCAGTACCCTCACTTTTGTATGGCTTGACTCTGTAGCTGAGTTTAACGTGAACCACACTGTTTGATGGTCACTTGTCCCCAGATGGCAACCCACTTCTAGATCTGAGATCCTCTCACTGCCCCGTTTGAGAGTACGAGGTCTAAGATTGCTCCTCACGAGTGGGTTCCAAACTAGCTGTCTAATGCCTGCCACCTGTAGGGCGCCAAGAATGGCCCTGTTTTTGGATGTCGCTGCAGCAAATGTGCTCCAGTTAACATCTGGCATATTCAGGTCTCCCATCAACAGTATCTCCCCTTTCTCTGCCATTCTAGAATGCCTTCCATCATATCCTTGTCCATTCCTTCCCCTGACATGGGGGTCTGTACACAACCCCTGTGCGGATTGTGGTGCCCTTTCCAGTCTCCAAGGTGACCCACAGTGCCTCCTCTCCTCCCTGTTCACTCTTTTGTTCAGTTGCTTTTATCCCTTCCTTTACATAGAGAGCTACTCCTCCCCCTCTTCTCCCCTGCCTGTCTCTCCTGTAGGTTATGTACCCTGGTATGTTAACATCCCAGTCATCCCCAGACAAAGGGTTAAGTTACGGAACTTACAGGTTACTTACATGTTATGGTGAAATAAGTCCTTTTGATAGTTTGGTGAAAAAATGTTTAATTCATTTTGACATCATTAATGATTTATTATTCACACATGTTCAGTTCACCCCCCCCAAAAAAAAAGCTAAATACCATAGTTTATTGATTACAAGCTACCCTCCTAATAGAAGCTGCCCTCAAATACAAGCTGTGGCTTCTAGTCGTCACTGAAATTATGTTGGACAATACACTGTAGTTGGGACTCTGATCTTATCTCAGTAAATATGATTATTATTGTGTGTTTTTGAGACGTAGTATCCTAGTTGATATTTGTTATGCTTATTTTGACTTGAAGTAGACCAATAACAATAAATGTGATCCTTTGTGGCTGGCAGGGTATTAGCCGAATTTTGGACAGTGAAGGCCTGAGTAGCTCAATGGGGCTGAACTCATGTCCTGCTGAATTTAGTCACAGTGGTCAAACTTTAACAATGAAAAGCAGGAACATCCCAAGCCTTCAAGCGGGTATCAAGGAAGCAGGCACTAGAAGCTGTTGTCAGTGAGTGTGTGTGTGTGGGGTGGGGGTGGGGCTCCACAGACTACAATCCAGCATTTATAATAGCTTACTGTTAGTACTTAAACATTTGATTGGGCAATACAAGCCACTTTCAAATAAATGCACCCTTTGAATACAAGCAGCAGGTAAAAGTAAAACACTTTAATTTGATAAAAATATAGTAGTTACTTAGATAACTTTCACAATTATTTTTTGAAAATGTGTGTACTGCACAAATATTTTGAACTTGCAACTGTTTTCAAAATATTTGTGCTGCATGACAGTTTGCAAAACGTACATGCAACATGCAGCTCGATGGTTTTCACAAAGCACTCGCACAGAAAGGCTTCGTGAAGGTTTTGAAAATCTACTCGCTGTGTGACGGTTTTCCAGATCTACGTGCTACAAGATGATTTTCAAAATCTAAGTGCTATGCAGAGGTTTCTAGTTTTTTGTTTGTTTAGCTTCATGTTTATTCTTTTTAACTGATCCACATTCAATTATGAGCTCATAAGAGGCTTACATTAAATAAATTCAATATACGTCACTTACAGAAAATATCGCCCCTAATCATTACACAAAGGTTTCTAGTTAGTGTTAAAATTTCACACAAAATAAAAACCTTTAAGGTAAGATGGTTTATTAAAATACTTAAATGTTGTGTCAGGGAGAGGTAGAGTGAAACACACAATGACCCCCATATTATGAAGTTTAGCGTGGCACTAACAGGAGTAGCACCACACTAACCAGACTTAGCTCATCTAGATGGGGTGGGGGCATATCCAAATGTTCTCACAGCACCACGCACAGTACATAGCACTGTTGGGACAGACTACAGCAATGTGCCCATGCAAATGAGGGTGCCCACTTGCATACAGGGTGCAGAGGTACATCCAAAGGTTTTGTAAATGCTAACAGGCTGCTGAGGCAGTGTTCAATAATGGTTTCAAAACCCTGCTTTTGTTAATGTGCACAGTGGTGGATGACCCCTGCTCCCCTCCGCAGCACTGGTGCTGGTCATAGCCATCACATCCCCACAAGTACAGAGCTATATTGCAGTTTCAAACCCTGGCAGTCAAGTCATCTCCCCCACCAATTGCTGTTGGTACTGTGCAATACTGAGGATTCTGACCCTGGTATTTTAGCAGAAAACCCTCCCTCTCCCAATCCCAGTCAGTATTGTGGAACCATACTAAAGCCCTTGCCTGGCAGTCTAGTGGAACCCCTCCTTCATCTGAACCCTGTGGATATTGTGGAACAGTACTAAAGCTCTTCCACAGCAGCTTTGTGAACCTCCCTACCCAATCCCTGTCGGTATTGCAACACTATATTAAAGCCCCTCCATGGTATACTAGTGGACCCCCCACCCTCACCCAATCCCATATCATAATGATCTCTTCTCTAGTTCTCTTCCAAAAATTCAAACTAAAATGGGCTCATTTTCCTTGTCATATTCTGTCTTGTATGCTGGGTTGCAAATACAGAAAAATAAGTCAGAAACATGGCTCTCCATATATCACTTTACAATATGGATTTTCTACTTTTGTACAAACACAGGGTCCTATGCACAATGCCAATGCACCATGTAAACAAGGCCCATTGGCATCGTTATGCATGAATGCCATGGAGTGGAGTCCATGCAGCATTCTCCAACAGGATGTACAACAGCTATGCATCTGGTTCCCCGGCTGTGTGGAATGCAAAGGGCCAGGGGCGGGCTGGGAGCAGACCAGGGGCATGCCAGCACTACACGCCATACACTAAGGTGCATAATGCTGTACACAGGGGGTGCAGAGGACTGAGCAGGTTACAGCTGCTGGGACCCTGCCATAACCCACTGTGCGACCCCACAAACATGACCCACTAGTTGCGGTGGACCCAGGAGTCTAACCGCTGTATTGCCCCAGCCCACAAGGCCATTGGTGAATGCTGGGGCTGCTGAAAGGGCAAGTGCCCAGACACTGAGGTGTCATGTCCCAGTAGTGGCATCTCCCTCACAACACAGCAGCCCCATCCATGTAGTGCCAGTCAACTCCCCCCCACGTGCCATCCCTGACCCCAGTGTTGCCCATGCCCCCCAAACACATGCCTGCCCAGGTCCCCACCCATGTCGTACAGGATGCCCCCCCTATTGCACACACAGGTGCCCTGAACACCACTATCCTGTTCCCCTACCCCAGTACTCCTGCCCCATAATTGGTGGCCAGTGGTTCCCCCACTCCCCACAACACCGACAACCCCCCAAACCCCTTACCTGACTGCTGATGCCATAGCTCAAGATGGCCAGTGGCACAGCCCTCCATACATCTCCCTGGCTGCCAGTCATTTAACAGATGCTTGGAGCACACCATCTATTTATAGTGGCACCCTCCCAGCACCTGTTAGATGGCCATCAGCCAAGGAGGTGTGCGTAGGGCAGTGCCATTGGCCATCCAGAGCCATGGCATCAGCATTCAGGTGTGGGGTTTGGGGGTTGTCAGTGCCTTGGGGGGTATGGGGACCACTGATCACCACTGATGGAGCAGGGGTACTGGGGTAGGGGAATGGGATAGTGGTGTTCAGGGCATCTGTATGTTGTGGGGGGGTCACAGCAGACAGGAATGGGGAGGTGCCAGTTGTGGGGGCGCTTGTACTGCACAGGGGCTGAGGTTGATGTGTTGGGAGGATTGCACTGCAGAATGGGGATCAGGGCAGCCATGTGTTGGTTTGGGTGGATGCCCAGCATGGAGTACCAGGGTCGGGGCTGATGTGCCTTGGGGGGGTGATTGACATGGTCAGGGATGGGGCAGTACTGTGCCATGATGGTCCTGTGCTGGGGGCTGTGCAATGGCAGTGGCAGAAATGCCCATGGGGCTCAGGCAGGGGGACGGTGGCCAATACAGCCGCGCAGGTCTGGGTGCTTGCGTTCACTATTCCCATACCCGGACCTGTGCATCACTGCACCAGTGATCTACTCCTGGACCCAGGATGGGCATCTGATTGGATGCCCGACTGGGTCCGCTACTGTGTCCTCGGCCACCCTATGTGGACCTGTGTGCTGGGAGGGAAGGGCCATGGACAGGTGGCAGCCATTGATGAATACCAGCATGTGCACACCTGTCTGCAAGTGCAGAGCTACATGGGTGGGATACATGCCTCTGGTGTGTATTTCTCACCCATTCATGCATAGGGGTGATTGTTATTGTTATATATATAATGACTGAATTTTAAATGTTTATGCCACTTATATGAATGATAACATATTTATTTACACAGAATAATACATGGAGTGGTGTGCATTACATATATTTATAAAATGTATAGAGAGATTTCTGTATTCCAACTGGATGATAACCAAGTCCTTATAGAGCAACAACCATGAAGGTGGCAGTTTTGGGGCATCACGAGTGCAGTGCCAATGATATCCTTGTGCCACATTGTGGAATGTTGAGAGGAAAGTTTGTCAGCCTTTTTTTCTCACACCTAGCAAACAACCAGCAGAGAAAAAGAATGGCAGAGGTTCCGCTCTCAATTTGCCATCTCATTTGAAGAATTACTAGAAAAATTTCAAGAAATGGAAAATAAAATTCCTGAAACATCTGCCAAACCAGCCAAAAAGAAGAAAAAAAGGTAAGTGTTTTTCCACAACTTACTTCAGAGGAGTTAGAATTATGTTAAGTGCAGAAAGATAATACTCATGTGACCCACCCCCACCGGCCCCCCTTGTTCAACTACCAGGGCTGCTCCTTTCACACATGACACCAATGAAAGGGATGGGGGTTGTCACTACAGTTCTGTTTACCAATACATCTATTTCGGAGCCTGCCATCCTCAGACAGGCAAACCAAGTGTGGCAACTACCTGGCTCACACCTGGGGGGACCATTTACCATGGCCATCAACCTGGGTCCCTAGGAGAAAACATTTGCTCACAATTATGCTAGGTTTGTACTTCTAGTCAGGGGCACCCAAGTAAATCCAGACACAGTGGAAGCAATAACAGTACTGTCCAAACCAGGTTGGGATTCTAGAGTGTGGCTTTTATTCACATACGCAGAGAATAATCACAAAATGAAGATAAACCCCCGCAGGGTTACTCCTACTGGCAATGCAGATTACTGAGGTACAGAGCACACACACAGCAAACCCTCAGGTTCTGAAATGGAAACAGCGAACACTCTCTGGTTTTGAATGGAAATTAGCACACATAGCCAGAACTGGTACCCTTCCTTTGATTAGGCACCCTTGGCCAGTACTAGGAGACTTTCCCATATTTCATGAGGAATTACTGGTGGCACCCTGGACCACCAAAGAGCACATATAGACTCACAGAAAATCCAAACCCACATCTGGGTAAACTGTTTTTTTCAGGCACTGGCCAAATGCACAGAGAGAAAACAACGGTACCCAAACTGAACCCGGTGAGGTAAACATGGTTACTCCAGATGGGGGGTCTCCCACCTTTTGCTTCCAAATGTATACTCGGCCATTCATCTGGTTAATAACACCCTCTCAGAAAACTTGTAGATGCTATCTTGAAATGTCTTTTACATTTAACATACTACATCTCACACCTCTGAGGTGTCATGAAGTTAAAAGTTCTGTAATTGGCAATGTCTCTTCACTAGACCCCAACTTTAGCAGGCACTTTTCAATCAGACACGAACTAAAAGTTCTGTACTTGGCAAGTCTCTCTCTGGACCCTATAGTAGGCAAACACTTTTAAACAGAAAACAGTCTAGGTGACAGAGTCCCTTTGTCAGAGAAAAACTCACCACAGGAATGCAGGTGCCCCAGGCTTTTTCCACACAAAAGTCTCAGGTACTCACAGAGCAGTTGATTCTCAGGCAGCTTCAACACGGTCCAGACATGGACCAGGAGAGTGCCCCTTAAATCCTGGAACCCCCCCATTCCTCTAGGGATGGGGCACTGGAAAACCCATTGGAAAAGGTTTCCATCACTTCATTCTCTGTCTTCTATGTTCTTCTTCTATGGTGAGAACAAACTACCCCAACTACAGTGGTAGCTCTCTGTCAGAGCTAAAAACTGAGGAGCTGCCTACTACAGCCCCATCCTGGAACTCCACTCTACAGACTACTCTCACTCTAACTCAACATTCTAGCTCACTATCCATTTTTAAACCTAGTAATAATGTATTAACTGTAGTTTGCAAATGATTTAGAAAGGAATGTAAGAACAAAAGCCAGAATTACTTGCCCATCTACAAAGCTGATCTAATTAAGCTGAAAATCCATAGCGCTGTCTATCTCAGCTACCACAGGCCTTCGTAACCTAACATTTCGCCTGACACTCTACTCTGTATGGCTAGCAGTGTCATTTGCAGTTAGCAGTGCCAGTGGCTCAGCAGGTAGCACACTCGCCTCTGAGGCCGGGAGATCAGTAGGCTGTGGGTTCTATCCCCACACGAGGCACTTGGGTTAATATCCCAATACTGACACTGTAGTGCAGCATGAGGGGGTGCTACACTCCTGAGGTGCCGTCTTTCGGATGAAACGTTAAAACCGAGGTCCCATCTGCCTGTTCTCATGGTAGTTCAGGTGGATGTTAAAGATCCCATGGCACTTCTTGAAAAGAGCAGGGGAATTTCCCCGGTGCCACGGCCAAATTTCCTCCATTCACGAAAAATACCACCTACAGCTTAATCTGGTTCAAGGACAGTTGGCATTCTTCTGTATCCCCCTTCCCCAGATCATGCCTGAAAATAGCCAGGATTTGTCTAGCGCACTTACCTGGTCAACAAAAACTAAATAAATAAAAGAAGAGATAGGGAGGGCGTGTGCAAACTAAAAGCTGACAATTTCTCAATAAACACTGATCAACAAAGCCTGCAGTACATAACACGGAATTTAATGAGCCTACTAAAAATCATAAACAGTTACATGAATGTAATAAGGAATAGAACCAGGGCTATTTTCTAAGTGCCCGGGAACCCTCTGTGCCCTGTAGCTTCATTTAAAAAATATATGGAAACGTTGCCTCCCAGCCCTCCTGCTTTCTAGTTATATCCATGGTGATTTAAAGAAGCTCTGACTTCTTATTCTGACATTTGGTACTCACAGAAACCTCTGGTGTCAGTCGTCTTAGAAACATAGAAACACAGAAGTTGATGTCAGATAAGGACTGCAAGGCCCATCCAGTCTGCCTACTTTTTCTACCTTATGAGTGTTCCATATGCCTTTACTCTGTTAGTGGCCTATTTATTCATACTCATCTGTATTGCTCCCTTATATCTATCCCATGCCTGTTTGAAGCCCTGCACTGTATTCATATTTACCACTTCCTGAGGTAGGCCATTACATGCACCCACCACCCTTTCTTTGAAAAAGAGCTTCCTCACATTACCCCTTAATCGGCCTCCCTCTAATCTCATGCTGTGTCCTCTTGTCCTTCTATTTTTCTTACATTGAAACATGTTAGACTCTTTCACCTTGTTAATGCCCTTAAGATGTTTGAATATTGGACTAACTGAAACACGGCTCAGGCCAGAGATGCCTGATTCCATGTACAAAATACCTGGCTACAGCTTGTCCATATTCGATCACCCCACCAAACAAAAGGGTGGAGGAGTTGCCCTTTATTATAAAGAGCATCTCAATGTCTCTGTACTCCAGTCTTGGATAACAAATCACTGTGAAGCTCTGCATACAGTTCTACAACTAGGTGGTGATAAAAGGCTAAATCTGATCTGTGCCTACAATCCTCCAAAGGGGGCTCTCCCTGGCTTAAATGGGCTCTTGAATTATCTGGCCACTCTAAATGGTAGATCTGAAGTCATACTAATGGGAGACTTCAACCTAGACCTATCAGGGAGTCACGCCGGTACATGTACTGAAGCTCTTGCCCGACTTAACCTCACTCAACTTATCTCTAGCCCTACACGCATCTCTTCCAACTCGGAGCGCCAATCTCTCCTGGACTGGATGGCTACAAATAGAGCAAATAAAATAATTGCTGCAGGGACCTTTTCAGATTCTATTAGTGATCACCTGCCTACATTCTGTATCTGGAATGGCCACTGCCTTAACCCCCCAAAGAATCATTCAATTTCGGGATTTTGCCAAACTAAACCTAACTGCACTTCTCAAGGATATTAATAATATAGACTGGTCTCCCATCTATCACACTGATGATGTAAACACAGCACTTGAATACCTGATGTCTCAGCTTCTGGCCCCTCAGGATCTGCACATCCCTCTGAAAAAAAGGTGTCTCAGGGGCTCCCCTAATAAATGGCTAAAAAAAGACCTCCTCCAAGCCATGATAAAAAGAGACAAGGCCTGGACCTTGGCAAAGAAGTCCCAACAATCAGAAGACTGGGTTAACTATAAACAACTGAGAAATGCCTGCAAAAAAGATATTCGGAAGGCTAAAAGGAGCTACTGCCTTAAGCTTCTCCAATCTTCAGCGGGTGATACCAGGGGTTTTTGGAACCACATCAAAAATGTCATTGGGCAAAGGCCCAAGACGGCCATTACTGACATGACACTGAATGACGAAAACTGTAATAAGTTACCTACTATTGCTAATGCTCTTAATGCACAATTCTTGGATATCTCCGAATACACGGAGAAATTCAACCAACCTCTTCACCTCCTCCTGAGGTGCAACTTTCATATGAAACCCTTTTCGTCTCACATTAGTCTCCTCCCATCAAGTGCTGCATCTCCTCAAATCAGTATCCACCTATGGATCTGCTGGCCCAGATGGGCTACTGCCATGCTTCTTGAAGCAGGCAGTCCCTGCCCTTGCTGTTCCTATTGCAAGAATCTTTAATCTTTCCATAATAACCCAAACGGTACCAACATTGTGGAAAACTGCTCGCATTGTCCCTGTTCACAAAAAAGGGGATACCAAAAATATGTCATACTATAGACCGATTGCCATTCTCTCTACCCTAAATAAACTTCTCGAGAAGGCCATTGCTACTCAGGTCACAAATTACCTGCACCTTAACAACCTTATATCCCCTACCCAGCATGGATTCTGAACAGGACACAGCACCACAACTGCTCTATTTCAGCTGACAAATGCAGTCCTTACAGCGATGGATAAGAGCCTGCTTACTGGGGCCATATTTATCGATCTCACAAAGGCATTTGACCTTGTGAATCACTCTCTGCTACTTTCCAAACTGTCCCACCTTGGCTTTGACCTGTCGACCATCTCCTGGTTCGATAGCTACCTCTCAGGGAAGTTGCAATTTGTCCAAATTGAATCTGCCGTCTCAAATCTTTCCCCTACCTCTGTTGGAGTCCCCCAAGGATCTATTCTTGGCCCACTACTTTTCTCCCTTTTCATTAACAACTTGCCCTCCCTTCTCTGCTCCTGCTTGTTAATCCTTTATGCTGATGACATGGTGCTTCTCTCCAGTGGTAAAGATCCCTTATCAGTAAGAGCACATTTTCAAGCAAACTTCAACTGCTTGCAGGAGTGGTTACTACAGAACAGGCTCCTAATGAATGCTAAGAAAACTGTAACTATGCTTTTTGGCCCCCCATCAAGAATCAGATCTCTTACTCCAGACTTATTGATACATTCTCTAGATGACTCCCCTCTTGAATTAGTTACCTCCTTCAGGTATCTAGGAGTCACTCTCGACCCATCTCTTGACTTTAACCTCCACATTGCGGCTACATGTAAGACAGTTTTCTCAAAACTTGGTCTTGCCTTTGAAATTAGGTCCTCCCTCAATGATGCTGCCCGGCTTGCTATTGCACAAGGATTTCTCCTCCCTGCTGTAACATATTGCTCTCAGGTTTACCTTAAAGCTAGCAAAGGAGCGCTCCAGAAATGGAGCACCTGCTATAACAGTATATGCAGATTTGCTCTCTCCGCTCACAGACTTACCCATCATTGCCTGCTTTACTCGAAACTAAATTGGCTCTCCCCAGACTCGCTCAGACACTATTCTTCAGGCTGTACAATTGATAATATGGTCAGAACGGGGTCCCCTAAATACCTTGCCGAACTATTAACTCAGCCCTCCCAAGCATACCTCCTCGGGGCATCTGTTCAAACCCAACTTGAAATTCCCAGATATCTCACACAAAAAGGAGAACGATCGTTCACCATATCTGCCCCCGCTCCTGGAACTCCATTCCCTCCCACATCAAACTCTCCAGATCCCATAAGGCCTTTAAACTGAGTCTTCGGGCACACCTATTAGAATCCGACTGCTGCTCTTGTGCTGTAACTTGAGCCTCTCTCCTAGCATTTTCTCCTCCCTATGGCACTTACTGATTTCCTGCTGGTCTCCAAAATCTGAAAGTTTACCACATCCAGCAGAAATCCTATTGTTATAATGTTACTTCATTTAAGTTTTGTTTGCTGTTTGTCGTTTCAATTTAGTCACTGATGTATCATCAGATGAAAATAATTAATGTAATGTTATCTGTTTCTCTTTGTCATCACTGATAATGACTGTACCTGGCTGTATACTGTTCAAATGTTTGTTCTCACCTCATGCTGCATCATGAAATACTCTTTAATGTTGACTCTGGTCTCCCCTGTCTGTACTCTTCCGGGTCGTGCCTGAATATAGGCAACATTGTTGTCTAGTGTACTTACCCGGTAAACAAAAACCAAATAATAATAAATAAAATGTTTCAATCATATCACCTCTCTCTCTTCTTTGCTCTAGAGTATACATATTGAGCTCTGTTAATCTGTCCTCATATGTTTTCTAATGTAGTCCCAGCACCATTTAGGTTGCCGTTCTCTGGATTGCCTCCATTTTGTTAATGTCCTTGTGCAGGTGTGGCCTCCAGTACTGCATGCAGTACTCCAGATGGGGCCTAACCAGTGTCTTGTAAAGAGGGATTATTACCTCCCTCTTACAACTTGTGATACCCCTACTAATACACTCCAACATCCCTCTAGCCCTACCAACTGATTTAGTGGTCTGCTTAGATGGCATGTGCTGGCCTTTAGTCCCCACAGTGGTGTGCTATTCATCCTCCTCCTCTCTTCGTGAACTCTGCCCTTTTTATACTCCTTCCCTACAATTCAACACCTACCAGTGCTGTAGAGCATTGGGGATTGTTTGTGGGAGAGTAAAGAGGGCGGGGGTATGCGAACAGGAGAGGATGAATGAGCAGGGCCATCGTATCAGGGTTATTAAGTCAAGAAGGTGCCCTGGGGCGAAATAGAATCCAGACCGGGGTTTACCATGTCTGATGCCCATACCCAAGGGCACTACTGATTTTAGTAGGCAGATAGGCCCGACAACCTCCGAGGTTTTTCCAACCCAGGCGATGTTATGCAATGCCAGGTCTGTTAGGAATAAGACCACCATTATTGCTGATCTTGTTGGCTCGGCTGACCTGGCTTGCATCACTGAGACCTGGCTGGATGAAAATTCAGGCCCCATAGTGGAGGCCATGACTCCGGCCGGGTACTCGGTGATACACCACACGAGATTGGACCGCAGGGGAGGGGGGGTTTCAGTCTGTTTCAAGACTGAATTGGGCCTCATGAATGTAGTAGTAGGTGAAGCTGAGTCCTTCGAGTGCACAGTTGTAGCAGGTGTAGGTGTTCGAATCGTTCTCATCTACCGTCCACCCGGAGATGGGAAATTCTTCTTACAGGAAGTAGCAGACTTCCTCGTCAACATGTCATTTGAGTTGCCCAGATTGATGGTTCTGGGTGACTTCAATGCCTGGGTCGATGATGAACTCTCACAATTTGGTAATCACTTCCTCCAATTAATGTCTTCTTTGGGCCTTACATAGGTAGTTTCCTCTGCTACGCATAAATCTGGACACTCTTTGGGCTTAGTCTTCCTTCTAGGGATTGATGCATCATCCAACGTGGGGGTGGAACCAGTCACCTGATCTGACCACTACACTGTGAGGTTAAATTTTTGCACCCCCCTTAGAAGGCTTTCCCCTGTGGAGATGGTCAGGTGCCGCTCATTACGGAATATTACTTCACAAGGCCTTGCAGCGGTCCTTGACCTATCATCCCCCGTGTTGGCGAGCAGTAATCCAGAGACACTGGTGTCAGCCTATAATGAGGCCGTTATGGCTGCCCTGGATCTTATTGCTCCTGTTCGTAAGTGCCCCTTATCCCTTCACCCCAGATCCCCTGATGGGACACTGAGGCAGATGCGGAGACAGGGGCAAAGGTTAGAGCATTGTTGGTGCAAGTCTGCCCTTGAGGCCGACCGCCTTAGATTGATGGAACATTATTCTATCTATCAATCTACAATCACCCATAAGAAGGCAGAATTCCTGTCCAGGGAGATTGCAGTTGCTCAGAATCAACCGGCTCAGCTGTTTCGAACTGTACACAGACTGTGCAACCCAGCCTGTCTGCAAGTTCAAAAAGCCTTTTAGCAATTAGAGTGAGAGGAGCTCGCCCATTACTTTGCAACTAAAGTGGCCAACATCAGGCGAACTTGTGTCCGGCAACCTCTAAGGGTGATGTTGTAGAACAGTGTGAGATCACAGTGCATCAATTCTCTTGGAGTTCCTTTTGTCGACCTGAGTTCATGGATATTATGAGGATCAACCATAGCGTGCATCTCACAAGCTGTGGTTTGGACCCTGGACCGACTTCCCTAATTTTGGGTTGTTCTGATATCATCGGTCCAGTCTTGGTGCAAATAGTCTGGTGCTCCTTGGAGTCAGGTGAGTTTCCTAGCTCCCTGAAAGAGGCGGTGGTGACACCTCTCTTGAAGAAAGCTTCCTTGGACCCAGACTGTTTTTCAAACTACAGACCTATCTCTAACCTTCCCTTTATTGGGAAGGTTATTGAGAAGGTTGTGACTGCCCAATTGGATGACCATTTAACCATCCATAGTATCTACAAATCCTTCCAGTCTGGTTTCCATAAAAGACATAGCACCGAGACTGCACTGGTTCGGGTGCTTAATGATCTTCTGAGGGCGAGGGATCAGAAGAGACGTTCCATTCTGGTTCTCCTTGATCTCTCGTCAGCTTTTGACACTGTGGATCACATGGTGTTATTAGCATGCCTGAGGCAAAATTGTGGAATGTCGGGAACTGTTTTACAATGGTTCACTTCATTCCTCACTGGGAGATCACAAAGTGTTGTGTCGAGGATCTTTTCCTCTGGCCCAATCTCTTTGTTGTTTGGAGTGCCTCAGGGTTCTGTGCTGTCACCCATGTTATTCGCAGTGTATATGCTGCCCCTTGGAGACATTATAAGATGTTATGGGCTGAGGTTTCACTGCTATGCAGATGATACCCAGCTATACCTGTCTTTTGCACCTGACCACGATGGAGCTCTAGCGGTGTTTAACAACTGTCTGGATGAAATCCAAGGTTGGATGGATTCTAGTTGGCTAAAGTTGAACTCGGAGAAGACAGAGGTTTTAGTGGTGGACCCGGGTGGCCAGATTGAGAGGTCGCATAATGGCACGCCTTCTGGAAGTTTTCTTGGCGGTGTGTCACTTCCGACCTCTGAATGGGTGCGTAGCCTTAGGATTGTCTTAGACGACAGGCTGACTTTACAATCTCAAGTGTCGGCCGTTGTCAGGACTTCCTTTTACCGTCTTAGGAATATTGCCAGGGTTAGGCACCTTGTTCCACGCCTTTGTGTCCTCGCGCTTGGACTACCGCAACGCCCTTTACTTTGGGCTTTCTGGGGTAGAAATCCATCGCCTACAGCTGGTGCAGAATGCTGCAGCCTGGGTTTTGACTGGGACAAGTAGGTCCTGTCATATTACCCCAGTGCTGCGTGAACTGCACTGGCTCCCTATATGGTGGCGGATAACCTTTAAAGTCATTTTATTGACTTTAAAAGCCTTCACGATCAGGGTCCGACCTATCTGAAAGAACTTCTGGTGCCTTATTGCCCCGGCTGATCGCTCCACTCAGCCGACGAGGAGTTATTAGAGATTCCAAGAGTGAGTCTAAAATCTTCAGGCAGCAGAGCATTCTCTCATGCTGCACCCACTCTTTGGAATTCTCTACCACGCCGGTTACGGGAGTGCACCTCCGTGGAGATATTTAAGAAAGATATGAAAACATACTTATGGCAAATGGCCTTCTTGGATAACTAAGTCAATTTTAGTGTGTCTGTATCTTTATTATAACTTATTAAGTTTTAATATCTGATGTAATTATGGTACATTTTTTATACATGTTTTGTAGATTTGTATTTGAAATTTGAATTTATGATCTTAAAATGTTCAGCGCCTTGATACATTGAAAGGCGCTTTATAAATAAAATGATTATTATTATTTATTATTGTTAGATGATTTCAAGTCATCTGTGATGATGATGCCCAAGTCTCTTTCTTTCCTTGTGGTTGTCTTGCTAATATAATGCCCAAACTGACCGAGCTGAGGAAACTGCCCACCTGGTACATTTACCATAGTGTTCGGGCTACTGCTGTTCACTTGCTTTCTGCAGCAGGTCCCAAGTCCTGCATAATCATGTCCATTACTGGCCACAGGCTGGAATCTAGCATCAGGCATTACTGAGCCATGTTGGATGAGGAACACAAAACCTGGAGCTCCATACTTGCAACAGCTGGAGGAGCCCAAGTACTAAGAGCCAGAGCCATGTTAAAGATGTCCCTGAGATTCAAACCAATGCAGCATGCAGCACCAAATGAGCCTCTCTCACCACTTGTGGGAGTACCGTCCAGCATACAGGATCCTCTTCACTTTGCCTCAGAACAGTAACTTTCCAGTACTTCAAAAGATCCACTGGAAATACTTGAGCCGCACACACAACTCTGAGCCTGAACAAGCAGCAGTGGTGATGCAAGCAATAGTGAAAATCGGTTAACCCTTAACCAACTACAGCAGCAAGTTCCTAAAAAAACTGAAAACCAAGCAATTACAGTCGCAGTATTCATGGCGCCATCTCCTAACAAGCTTAGCAGCTACTGTACGTGCAGCATCAAGGTCAGAACCAGCCATTCATTTTAAATAACTGTATTTTCCCAGGGCAGATACAGTTCACCAACTTCTCCAAATGACTCACTGTCTGGCTAACTTGGCAATCAGTGTGCTGTTTTATTGTTGGTTCCTGCTTCAAATACTGCAGTGTGACATGGTGTTCATTCCAACGTGGGCTGTTGCCTTATAAAAGCACTTAAGAGGAGCTGAAGGCACTTGATGCAAGCATATTGTGCCTCACTTCGCACCTGGGGCATGCTCTTATCAGGCAACAATGTCTTATTTCTTACATCCATCTATCCATCTATCTATCTAGCTAGCTAGCTAGCTAGCTAGCTATCGAAATATGTTGCATGCATTGCTGTCAAATGTTTGGTTGCAATTGTAAAACAGGAGTTTCCTTTCACTTTGATTACTAATAACATTTGATTGATTGATTGATTGATTGATTGACTGTAAAAATATACTGAAGTCCAGCCCTTGTAGTCTAGTGCTATGCCCTGCCAGATCGCTGTCAAAGCCCACACTCCCTGGGCCACCCAATGAGCACCCACAACCCCACCCCTCATTGACCCCTGACTTACTCATCTATCCATAGATGAGCTGCCTTCAAGTCCTCAGATGACAACTAGCACAGACCCTCCACTCACCACTGTCAAAGATTTGCTCAGCCGGTTGGCCCTCTACTCCCAAAGTGCCAACTCTAAGTGTAGGATCTGTGGACAGTTAACAGTACAAGGTAATCCTCTTGTCTGTTTTGTGGGTTCGAGTCACCTTAGTCTCAAGTTCTGGAGGGATTCAAACTGATAACCTCTTGTTAGCACTCCCAATTATCAGGCTCAGATAATTCTGTCTTCGGGGGGCCAGATATCTTTGCCTATGGGCACCTAATCAGGTATTACAAAATGAACCCTTAGAACTCTATGAAAGACCTGGAGAATTCATCCATTTCCCAGTTTGGTATCACAATAAGCTCATACACAGTGTCAACTATAATCTTCAAAGCTTCGCTTATATAAAAAAAGAAATTTCAAAGCACACCAGGCAGTTTCCGTTTTTTAAATATATATCTTTACTTTAAAATAGGTAAATTGGAAAACAGTAAAATTATAGAACAAAATATCCCAACACATACAACCTTAAAATGAACAGGTTCTAAAAGTGCAGATTCCTACAAATAATAACACTCATACTAGTCTTGTCTAAGTTCCTTACTTCTTAATCTTTTCAGTGCTTTGATGTTCCTCTTCTCTCGTCAGAAATATGAATGTGTGTGTCTTCTAAGGTTTGCTCTGTAAATTTAAAAACAGTCTTGAGACGGCCTTCTCTCTGAGGTCACCTAAGTCTGCCTTGGAGTATTAAACTTTATATTCCATAACACAGGATGTCCAAACAAGATATTTGAAAAAATAATAGGTGACATCAATGAATTTCCTCTTTTCCTGTGACCTTTCAAACTGGTCTGTGATCTATAGACATCAAAGGCTCTTTGATGTAATGCTGGCTTCCCTCTGATGACCCCCCCCCCACACACACACACACATGCATATTGGACTACAAAGCAGTATGGGACCTGTACAACAAAGGTCTCTGATGAAATGAGCTGGCTTCCTCGGAGAAATCCAAAACACAAGCATGCTCTTTCCATTATGACTCCTAGTGCAAAATCAAAGGATTTTCCTGAGGATGTCATGAATGGCTAATTTTATTTCCTGGGATCAAAGCAAATTGACAAGGTAATTGCATTTTAGAAATCTTCAAGTTAAAATACCTCCTGTCCTTTGAACTTATCCCTGGGGGTTTTTGTGTCAACTTCAGCAAGACAGTATTTTCTCTTGACACAGTCCATCACACATTTTTTTATATTTACAAACAAAATGATGCATAGATCAGAACCAGCTGTCCAAGTGTGACAACTACCTCCACTGGCCACCATCTGTCTGACAGGAAGTGAATGTACATGTACTATAGGAACAGCTGTTTATACAATATGCACTCATTCGCTCCCTGTCAGTCAGGCAGCAGTCTGTCGAGGTGGTGAACAGATTGTCTGTGCTGGTCAATGTATGAAGACCTGATGGTGGCTCACCTATGGATGGATAGATGGGTGAGTCAGGGGACGATGGGAGTGGTGACTGCTCAGTGGGTGGGCTCGGGAGAGGGGCTTGACAGTGATCAGGCAGGGGTAACACTTAACTGCAAGAGATGGGCTTCAGTACAGTTCTACAATACTGACAGGGATCAGGTGAGGAGGGGGGGAATCCATTAGACTGCCAGTGAAGGGCTTCAATCTAGTTCTACAATACCAACAGGGATTGGGTGGAGGTGCTTCTCTAAACTGCCACAGAAGAACTTTAGTACAGCTTCACAATACCTACAGAAATCAAATGAGGGAAGGCGGTTCACTGGACTGTCAGGGAAGGGCTTCAGTACAGTTCTACAATACTGACAAAGATCAAGGGAGGGTGTACTGTCTGCTAGATTACCAGGGATAGCACTGGAAGGTAGGGTTCTGGTGTGGGGGGTGGCTGAGGCTTTGCACAATGCTTCCTGCATTTGTGCATGGAGATATTGTGCAGAACTGCTAATGGCCTCATAATGACATGCAACTGGCCTCTTAGCACCATGCATGCCATACAGTATGTGGTCATTGGCATGCTGACCACTGAATATGGCTCTCAGAAATGATGGTACTATCCCGTTTGAGACATTCTTTCTCCCTTTACTCCTGAGAGCCTGTTGCTGGAAGGGGGCTTTGGTAAAGAATCACCTATGTACTATCAGTGGTGTTGTAATGGTTGGATCCTGACTACATAAAAGACCTGCTCCCATATACTTCAATCTGGCCATTCCGCTGGACAAGGGCAAATCTGCTGGTGGTTCCCCATGCCTGTTTGAAATCATTGGGTGAAAGGACTTTTTTCTATGGTCACCCCGTGCATGTGAAATATCTTACCAAATCAGCTTCATTAGATATACTCTGTTGAGGTTTTTAAAAGGACTCTTAACACTTATATTTTTTCCCTGGAATCTGAGGGCTCACTTTATACATCATATACATGGGATTGATTCCGTTGTGCTTGTTATTTGATTTTATAAATGTTTTAAATGTTTTTAACTGGTTACATGAAATGGACTTTACAGTGCATCAAGAGCTTGGGATGAGAGGCTAGGTCAAATAAAACTTGCTTGCTTGCTATCACACCCTGATATTAAGAGAGGTAGCGCAGGATGGACAGGGTGTGCTCTCTATCTGAATATCACTACCTGGGAGTCAATTGTTATTTTTAGTGTAATGTTGGGTCCCAGAGCTTGCTGCTATTTACAATAGTTTTCAAATTTAAAATATTTTTCTTTCCTGTTTATTGTGGGGATTGTGAAAATGGACATTGTTGTCTCCAGGAAGGTGTAAACTTTATGTGGTAGATGTAGGTTGGGAGTCAGGACAGTCATCATATTTCTATGATTAGCCAACTCTGCTTAGTTCATTTTATTGCCATATTTTTAACAATTTCTGTGCCTTTTGTGGTGTCTGATCTGGAGTGTCTAGATGTCATTTCTGGGCATTTTTGTGTCTTTAGTGGGTGTTCTTTTGTTGTTAAACACTGAATTTGTCTATTGATGTATGCCCAATACACAATAGCACATCAAATTTTATTGCGCCTTCCCTGATTTTTTTATGTGTTGTATTTTTTGGGATTTGCTGATCTGTTGTTCTGGAAGCCTGTGAATGCTGTGTTGCTGTGATCTTGTCTGTTGTTTAAGAACCTTTCCATGCTGCTAATTTGTACTGGTTTAAAAAAAAATCTAATTGGTTTCTCTTTGTGTTTGTTTTTGTGAAGCAACATCAGAAGGGCATTTTTGCTAGCTGCTAGCTGTGTAAGCAATAACACCTAACAGAATGGGTGGAATTGGGCTATACCCACCTTCCCAGGGGCGTAATGAGACCCAACACCACAGCAGAAGGCCTTATATCTCCTGGAAGGGCAGATATAGCACAAACTACCCACCCTGGAGGGTATTATTGCACTTAGAAAATGGGTTATATGTAACATCTGTATATAACATTTAAAGAGAAAAAAAAATTACTAAAACTCAATTAAAAGTAGCCTTTCTTGTTAAGTAGTCCCTCTACTGGTACATTTGCCAGTACAAATCCCTGCTGTTAGCTGAGTTGCATCACCTTGTGCTTTAACTCACCCAAGGTGGGCCAATATTCCACCATAATGTACCACCACCATGCTTTATTGCTTAATTGCAATACCTATGTGTAAAGGCAGAACAGGTAATAATATAAATAACCAAAGTATCAGTGGTACTAAAGTTGCCAAATAAGGTGTGTAAAGTACAAAATAATTATGTATTAAAATAAAATGTGCTGTACCTGCATTCATACCACTGATCCTTTGCCTACTTAGTGAACAAAAATTCAGTGTACTGCTGAGCTGCAGGTAAGGGAACTGTGGTTTCTGTGGTGTAGATGTTAAATCACAACCTGCAAAACAGGAGAATGGGGATCTAATCCCAGCAGATGATTTACTTTCACAAATTGTTTTCTTAGCTAAATGTATTTCTTATATATTTTACTATTCTACTCCACACCACCATGACTCACCACTAAAGTGAGTCTGTATCATACAAAAAAATGTGAAAACAAATGCTAAGTCCCTGCCAGGATTTGAACCACTGATCCTTTGCCTGCTAAGCAAACACACATTCAGTGTGCCCCTGAGCTGCAGGTAAGTGAGTAGCAGTTCCTCTGGTGTAGAGGTATGTCATAACCTGTAAAACAGGTGACTGAGGAACTAATTCCAGCGGGCAGTATACCTTCACAAATTGCTGTTCTTAGCTAAATGTGCTTTTTATATAATTTACTATTCCACACCACACTACCATGAATCACTATTCAACTGAGTTTCCATCTTAAAAAATAAAGTTGAAAAAAGTGTTTAAGTCCCTGCAGGGATTCAAACTATGTCTACCTGAATTTAAACCACTGATTCTTTGCCTGTTAAGTAATCACACATTCAGCATGCCACTGAACTACAAGTGAGTCATATTTCCTGTGGTGTAGAGGTTATGTCATGACCTGCAAAACAGGTGACCGGGGATCTAATCCCAGCAGACTATTTAGTTTCATGAATTGTTGTTCTTAGCTAAATTGACTTCTCATCTAATTTACTATTCCACTCCACACCACCGTGAATTGCTACTCAAGTGAGTTTCCAACTTTAAAAAAATTTGAGGAAAAATGCTTACGTCCCTACTCAGATCTGAGCCACTGACCCTTTGCCTATTAGGCGAACATACATTCAGTGTGCCACTGAACTGCAGGTAAGTTAATTCCTGTTCCTATGATGTAGAGGTTATGTCACACCTGAAAACAGGCAACTAGGGATCTAATCATAGCAGGTGATTTATCTTCAAATATTGTTGCTCCTAACTAAATTTACTTCTCATATAATTTACTATTCCACACCTCACCACCATGAATCACTACTCAATTAAGTTTCCATCTTACAAAAAAGTCTTTAAGTCCCTGCAAGGTTTCAAACTATGTCTACCTGAATTTAAACCACTTATACATTGCCTGTTGAGCAACATACATTCAGTGTGCCACTGAGCAGCAGGTGAGTCACATTTCATATGGTGCAGATGTTATGTCACAACCTGCAAAACAGGTAACTGGGGACCTGATTCCCAGCACACAATTTACCTTCACAAATTGTTGGAGATTTACTTCTCATGTAATTTACTATTCCAATGTCACACCACCATGAATCATCATTCAGGTGAGTTTCCATCTTACAAAAAAGTTCATGTTTCTGACAGGATTTGAACTGCTGATCCCTTGCCTACTAAGTAAACATACATTTAGTATGCCACTGATCTGTTGGTAAGGGAGTTGCAAAGGAGTTGCAGTTTCTATGACATATAGATTATGCCACAAACTGCAAAACAGGCTACTGGGGATGTAATCCCAGCAGGTGATTTACCTTCACACATTCTTGTTCTTAGCTGAATGTACTTGTATAATTTAGTATTCCAACTTCACACTGCCACCATAAATTGCCACACCAGTGAGTTTACATTTTACAAACAAATGCTTAAGTCTCTGCTCAGATTTGAGCCACTGATTTTTGCCTGCTAAGCAAACAGACATTCTGTGTGCCACTGAACTACAGGTTAGCAGGTTGTATTTCCTATGATGTAGAGGTTACATCACACCTGCAAAACAAGTGACTGGGGCTGTAATGCCCCCAGGTGATTTAACTTCATGAATTGTTGTTCTTCACTAGATTTACTTCTCATATAATTTACTATTCCACTCCACACCATCATGAACCACTACTCAAGTGAGCTTCCATCTTACTAAAAAAGTTGAAAAATGTTTAAAGCCCTTCGAGGACTCAAACTATGTCTACTTGAATGTAAACTACTGATCCTTTGCCTGCTAAGAGAATGCTCATTCTGTGTGCTACCAAGCTGCAGTAAAGGGAACTGCATTGCCTACGGTGTAGAGATTATGTCACAAACTGCAAAACAGGCAACTAGTGTTTTCATCTCAGCAGGCAATTTGCCTTTGTAAAGTGTTGTTCTTAACTGAATTTATTTCTCGTATAATTTACTATTCCAACTCCACAATACCATGAATCACCACTCAATATAGTTTCCATTTTACAGTTTCCATCTTACAAAAAACATTTTGCATCCCTGCCAGGATTTAAACCACTGATCTTTTGCCTGCTAAGAAAACACACATTCAGTGTGCCACTGAGCTACAGGTAAATGAGTTGCGGTTCCTGTGGTGGAGAGGTAATGTTACAACCTGCAAAGCAGGTGACTTGAATTGTATTCAAACCTACACAAGCCTCAGCCAGGACTAATTTAATCAATTACAATGTACTGTAGAACTAAGTCTTCTATTTAGCTGCATTGAAACCTTTCACTACCTCAGAAATGACATCTAAATATTTCTCTTATACAACAAAACTGTAGTGAGAAAGAAAACATTTGCAATACAGGGATCAGACCCAGGTTTGTACAGTATATGTCTGAAACCCTATGCCTGGACCTAAAAACCCTATCTCTGACTTCATCAATGACATCATGTAGCCAAAGCACTCAAAAAGCACCCCCCATACCTTAGTGCTCTCCTCTCCCCTCCACCCCCTCCTCATACACCCTCCATAACTTTGGCTATTGCTCTTTCTTGCTCCCCTCCCATAAATCCCTCACTGATCAGGTTGCCTTCTCCTTCCACTTTCCAAAATGTTGGAACTCTCTCTCCCTTGTTATTCACTCTGCTTCTTGCAAATGCTCTCTCTCCTCCCTGCTCCATAGCCACACCACTTCCTCTTGTACTTGCTCTTGATCATACCCCCCTTTCCTACCTAGCATCTTTCTCCCTCCTTCTCCTCCTTTTTTCTCTCCCTTCTACTTCCACCTATCCCTCCTCCCACCCTCTCTCTATCTGCACATGTTCTTCACCCTCACCTCCCTCCTTCCTCCTGTGCTCCTTCCTCAAATGCCTCACTCTCCTGGTGCCCTCACTAAATATACTGTATGTATAATATGTAATGTACTGTATTATACTGGATCTTCATTTGTATTTTTTTATTTTATTGCTAATGATGTATTTTTTTGTTCAAGCTATTGTTCTAAAATGTTACTACCCCTCCCCCGATACATCTGGAAATGAGCTGCTTTCATGTTCAGTATGCCTTTCAAGGTGATATTTTTGAAATAAATAAATAAATAAATTAAATGTAACCTTAAACTTGTCTAAATGCACAAAAGAGTAGGAATGGCCACAAAAGGTGGTAACAGCTATGCTGTTGGCACCTAAAAAATCACTCTGTCACCTTGGCATTTCTCATGCCATCATCCAACTGGCTTTCTAAACTCCACTCACTGGCTGTCAGAAGCTGTACCAATCAGTAGGCTCTGTGGTCTGGCATTCTAGTAAACAAGCCCTGGTCCCCTACTGGCAGGATAGGGTTGTTACCTAAGTATCTGTAAGTTTTGTACCAGAACTCTTTGCCATTTTTTTCTCTATCCTTTGGTAAATAGTTAACCTCCTACCCCTCCTCATCCTCCTTAACTGGGTGGGTTATGTGGACCTCAGCCCAGGCTCTACATGCCCCATATTCATACCTTGCCCTACAATAGCTCAATGTCCATCACACAAAGGGCTAAAGATTGCCCACATAAATGTCTGAAGTCTGTACCCAAGATGGCCAAACTTGAGGTATGGGCTACTCAACACATCCTGGACATGCTAGGCATCTCCAAGTCCTGGCTAAAGCCTAGCATCAAACAACATGAGATAGCATTCCCTGCTACAACTGCTTCAGGAAGGATCGGTTGGTAAAATGGGACAGTGGTGTCCTCATGTATGTCCAGGCTGGCTTAGATGCCACTGAAATCCTGACCCCAGCTTCTGCCCTTCCAGCGGTGGAATCACTGTTTCTCTCCCTGACTCTTGGTTCAGTAAAAACACTTGTAGTGGGCTGCATCTACCTGCCCCCCCAAAGAGGCCTCTGTCTGCCTTTCCCCTTTCATTACCTCCTTTACAAATCTCCCTCACCACCACCTCATACTTTGTGGTGACTTTAACTTGGACTGGCTGAACCCCAGCACTGACAAGATACACACTACCCTTGCCAATTGTAACCTTGCCCAATTAGTCACTGACCTCACAAGAATTAACACAAAATCAGGCAACCACTCCTTACTTAATTGGATGGTCGCCAACTGTGCCCTCAAGGTGAAATACATGGGTGTTCTTTCTGACTGCATCAATGATCACTCCCCTACCTTCTGTATCTACTGAAATAACTTTACCAACCCCCCAACCAAGGTCACCCTGATCCAGGATATGTCCCGACTTGACCCCAAAGCCTTTCTCACCTCAATCCTGGATACCAACTTGGAACCTATAAACACTCTCCCAGATATTAACCAGGCCTTCAACTTTTTCATGACCACCTTCACCAATTTAGTTAATCTCTACACTCTCCTGAAGAGGTGCAGATCAAAAGGACTCAAAGCCCCTTGGCTCTATAAGGAGTTAAGGAAGCTAATGACTGAATGCAACCAGGCCTGGAAAACCTTCAAATGCAGCAGACTACCAACTGACTGGCAAGCCTATAGGCAGCTCAGGAACACATATAAAAATTCTCTTCAGAAAGCCAAGTGCTCCCATTTTTGGGCACTCCAAACCGAGCACCTCTGTAACCCCAAAGATTTCTGGAGGCAGGCGAACTCCCTCATTAAAGGCAAGTCCTCCGAGGCTCCCAGCTTTTTTAATGCCCAAGGCTCTGTCCTCTCCAATCCCCCATCCATCACTGCTGGATTTAATGAGTTCTTTACTGACCTGCACAGATATGCAGCGCTCTTTACCAATCCAATGTTCCAAAATGTAAAGCTGCACTCCAGATAAAGTGGGTGCTGGAAAAAATGCCAGACAAGCAAGAAGTTAAATAAACCAGCACTCCAGACTCCTGAGAAATTCAGGGAGAGTATTTATTTATGTTTTATATTAAAATATAAAATACTCACAATTGTAAGTATCTTTTATTTTAATATCAAACGTAAATAAATACTCTCCCTGAACTTCTCTGGAGCCTGAAGTGCTGGATTATTTTTTTTGCTTGCCCTCTACCAATCCCCTTGCCTTCCTCTCCTCCCCACCCCCACCAGTGGACACTGGTGCTTGCCCAGCCTTTCACATTAAGCTTGTCACCCTCAAAGAAGTACACTGGCTCCTCATTAACCTGAAAGCTTATAGATCTCCAGGTCATGACACCCTTGAACCTAAGTTTCTCAAATTAGGGGCAGTAGCCCTTGCTCATTCAGATTGCAATCTGTTTAACCAGTCCTGCCTTACATGATCCATCCCTGATAAATGGAAGGTAGCCGTGGTCATTTCCATTCACACGGTTGGACCCAACACAGCTGTCAAGAATTATAGACCTATTTCTATCCTCTATCCTCTGCCTAAAAATCCAAGAGCGAATACTCTACAACCAACTACAGGATTACCTTGATATCCACCACCTCCTCTCAATTTCCCAGCATGGGTTCAGAAAAAAACACAGTACCCTCAGAGTATTAATAAAAGTTTCATCTGACCTGCTCCATGCTTTGGACCAAGGCCTTGTCACCAGTGCTGTCTTCATCAATTTGATGAAGGCATTTGACTTAGTTAACCACAATCTCCTGCTATGGAGGTTACACTTCCTTGGCCTTGACTCAGTCACCCTAACTTGGCTCCAAAATTACCTCACAGGCTGCACACAAAGGGTCAAGTGGTCTGGGTCACTCTCTGTCTTCAGATCTATAACCATGGTGTGCCTTGGGGCTCCATTTTGGGCCCATTACTATTCTCCCTCTTTATTAGTGAATTACCAAATAACTGTGGTGGGGCCTCTGTACACCTCTATGTGGATGATGCCATTATTTACCGATACTCATCTGACGTTGGCTGGCTCAACAGTATGATCGCATCGGACTTCTGAACTCTCAAGGACTGGTTCCTAGATAACCAACTAGTCCTCAACACTAAAAAAATAATTTATGCTATTCTGCAAACCCTCCACCACACCTCATCCCTATCCCTCTCTAACGATACTCTCCCATAATGGTGATGCTCTAGAATCCATCCAGTCTTTTAAATATCTGGGTATCACCTTAGACACCTCACTTTCCCTGGACACACATGTCAGCCCCCTAACTAAGGCACTTAACCAGAAGTTGGGCCTGCTTTATCACCTCCATCCCTTCCTCTCTTTGGCTTCTTACCATAAGATCGCTGCTGCCACCCTTCTCCCCCTCCTTACTTATGGCACCCCAATACTACTCACAACCAACTTAACCATCCTCTCTCACCTCAAACGGACCTATCATAGGGTGGAAAGGTTTGCCTTAGGAGCCAATGCCCATCACCAGAACTGTGATGTCCTCTCTTCCTTGGGCTGGCAACCATATGAATCAAAACTCCAGTATGCCACCTTGAGCGTAATGTATAAACTGGTCTACTGTTACACTCCCCCAACCTTGATGAACCTATTCAACTCCAGCACCCTCCACATGCTCTAAGGTCTGCCTCCCTCCCTCCCCCCTTCTTGTTGCACCCAAACTCCAGTTAGCTGTGGGTAGATCATGTGCCTTCTTAGCAGTGTCTTGCTCAGACTCTGTACCACGGTCTACTTTGTCCTGCTCTTCCCTCCCTCAATTCCAGCCCTCCCTATTACTCCACCTCTCTGCCTCTTCACTGTGCTCCTGCTTCCACTGACTCATGACTCTGCATTCCAAACAACTAGTAGTGGTAATCACACTGTATGGCCTTCCATGTATATGTAGTTATACTAAGGTTCATGTTAAGGAATAAGGAGCAGAGAAGGCGGTGTGCTCCAGTGTGCTCCTGCCATATTACCTGTAATAGGACAATTTATTTCCTTCTGAAATATAGGTGTCTATTCTGTTTTTGAACTTATTCTTGTCTTTGCTAATTATTAACTCTGTAGGTAGCCTGTTCAATGGGTTCATCACATTCTGTGTGAAAAAGGCTTTCCTATTTTTTGTCCTGATTTTTTTTCAGTCTAAGTTGTAAGGGTTGCCCCTTATGCCTAGATTATCATTTTAAATTTAAAATTGAATTCATTTAATAGACAGGTATCCTGCATAATATCATAACATAGAAGCATGTCCCCTCTTATCCTTCTAGGGCTCTACGATGCCGGTTCGACAAATTTTTTTGTCAACCAACATTACAGCGATGGATTTATGTCAACCAAAATTTGTGGTTGACATAAATCCAGCAGGAGAAACAGTTGCTGTTCATCGGGGGGCTTTGTCCCCTGAACAACCCCATGAGTGGGGATCTGCCCCGCACCACCCAAACTTAGGGATTATCAACTCCGAGTCAGAGTTGATTTAGGGAAGGGGTGCAGGACCGGGGGAAAGAGTGCCGGGGTCCCGGAAGGACTTTTACAGTGAACTGTCAATGTTGTTGGCATCGATATGTTCACTGTAATAGCTTCACTGAGTGGAGGGCATACCTCCTTCTAGTATGGAGGGACATTAGGTTTAACTTTTTTAGTCTTTCATTGTATGATAAGGTGCTTAAATTATGAATCATTTTTGCTGTTTTTCTTTGGATTTTTTCCATCCTGTCAGTAGCATTCTTAGTTGTTTATACCCATGCGTGGCTTCCATAGTCCAGATGTAGTCTAACATATGCTCTGTACAGTTTCATCCCTACTTCTAAAGTTTCTTTTGATGGTCCACAGTATTCTCTTTACCTTGCCTGTTTGAGCATTGCAGTGTTTGTCATTCGCCAGTTTGTCTGTTACTGTAATTTCTAAATCTCTTTCTTCCTTTGTCTTTCTTAATGGAGATCCATTTAGATAATATGCTTTTTCTCTGTTATGCCTCTCAAGATGCATGACACAGCACTTATCACTATTGAAACTCATCCCCCAGGAGTTCCAGTCAGCTATATTATCTATGCTTCTTTGTAGGATGTCCACATTTTCTTTTGTGTTAACCTCCCTAGCTATTCTTGTGTCATATGCATATTTACTTAACCAGTTTGTTGCTTGTATCCTCATATCTGACATGAATAGTTGAAATAACAAGGGAACAAGGACTGATCCTTGACTGACCCCACTTGTCATGGGTTCTATGTGATAATGGGTAGTGCCGAATGGCGACTGGCATTATCGCGACGTCAGGGTGGCGAAAAAATTTCACCACACTGACATCTTCGGCGCACAGAAGAATGGCACTGGGGACTGAAAACACTTGCTTTCTGTGGGGGGCTGCACCCCCCCATCCCTCCACACACAGGGGGCATCACCCCTCGTGCCACCTTACTTAAGGATTCACAGCTCTGGGGGGGTGCATGTCGGGGAGGGGTGTGAAAGCAAAAAAAAGACAAGTTTTGGGCCAGCTGCAAGAAAAGCACAGTAGCGCCTGGACCCAGACTCAAACCCAGAGCCCCAGCACTGCAAGCGGAGGCCAACCCCCAACACCACAGTGCAGCTCGTCAGCCTACCACAGTGCCACCCCCTACATCCCCTCTGCCCCCTCCCAGGCCATGCTTGCCGTGCTCGCTCCCCCCCCCACGCACATGTACATGTAGTGACATCCTGTTGCTAGGGTGGCCCACTCCACCACATCCGGTCACCCTCCTTGCCCCCTCACCTTTCGGGCTTTTGCCCATATCGCATCGCCTGTTTGGATTGTGCCGTGATTCAGACGCCCACCTCACGTGCTGCCCTTGTCATGGCTATTTCATCAGATAAAAATCCATTTATGCTAACCCTCCGACTCCTACCACTCAGCCAGCTCCTGATCCATTTAATGATTCAATGGTCTACATTAATGTGCGACAACGTTTCTATTATTGCTCTGTATGGTACTTTGTCAAAGGTTTTGGCTAGGTCTAAGAAAATATAATCAACTGATGAACCTTTATCTAACAATTCTGAGATTTTTTCATAAAAAACATAGCAGGTTTGTGACGCTGATTGCCTTGTAGCAAACTCATGCAGTTCCATATCTTTGTGCTGATATTTTTCTATGTATTGATTTACCATTTCTTTAAGGATGGACTCCATAATCTCTAGTGGTACTGAGGTTAAACTAATAGGCCTATCATTCTGATAGCTAGTTCTGCTTCTCTTTTTGTGTCTAGGGATAACTGTGGTGCCCAGTCAATCAGCTAGGATTTGCAGTTTGTAAGTGTATCTGTAAATGATGTAATTGTGTTTGTAAATGATGTAATTTATAACCATTGTACCTGACATGTCATTATCATTGCACTGCACTTCCCAGGTGACCCCTGATAAAAAGGGACTTCCCTGTCTCAGTGGGCTCACCCGGTTACCAAAATTCACATAAATGATAAATATATATGGAGCAAATTGGACAAACATAAATAAACACTTAATTATTTGAAAATGAAGAAACAGATCTTCATGAAATTGTCCACGTTAAGAGACATAAGCCAACTTTTGCAGTCCTGTGGCCTAAAATGGCCAAGTTATATTAATTTGAAAATAGGGATTTGAACAGAAAACCCCCCAATGCAACCCCAATATAGGTGCACTATTGTGCAATTACTGGGGGGAGGGGCAATGAAATAATCAAATACTGCATGCAGTCTTGATTCTTTAAAACCTATTATTTATTTTCTGTCACTTCAAGTAGGCATGAACAACATCCTTTATAATTTGTCTAGACTTATAGGCTTCTTCAGGAAATTGCCTAAATTTCTTTAAAAAAATTAAACTAATTAACTGATCGCACATTAAGAAATAAATTTAAAAAGTAAAAAATTCTTGCTGTGGTTGCGAACTAATTACAGTTTGTTCACTTTGCTTATTTTTCTAAAATGGCTTTCATACACAGTTTTTATATTGAATACCTTTAAAGTACATACTGTAAATGAATCCTTCACTGACATCTTATACTCTCTAAGGACATTACATTCTGATATTGTGAGGCAACCCCCTCCACCAAACAAGTTCATCTTTTGTCAAGGAATGTAGCAGGACACAGTCCTTTCATCCCCTTAATATGTCTAGTAAAATGAGTAATGAAAGGCTCCCACCTGACCATTGTACAAACACTTGCTTATTCTGCAGACTTCAATGGTCTCTTAGACCTAATCTGTTTAAAAATAGTTAACATTGTCCTTAGAACTGGATTTTCTAAACCACAATAAGTTCCTTTAACAGCAGTTGTATGAGGCATTTACAGATTTTCTGGTTGCTGAAGTGCTCTCCTCAATTTACAAGCATGTTTGTATAGTCAGGCACAGCACTTGCATTCTTCTCCTCTTATGCTCACCACCGCAGCCCAACTTCAGCCAGGTCATACACGGTGACATCAGCTGTTTGAGTGAAGTGCTGAAATCAGTGCTAAGAGGTTGCTTGTAAACTGAGGGGAGCGCTTCAGCGACCTGAAAGTCTGTAAGTGCCTAGGTTTTCATACAACTGCTGATGAGAAATGTTTTGTGGTTTAGAAAATCTGGTTCTAAAGACAATGCGAACTACTTTTAAACAGATTAAGTATAAGAGATCATTGAAGTCTGCAGAATAAGCAGTCATTTGTATAATGGTCAGGTGGGAGCCTGTCATTTTACTAGACATGTTAAGGGGATGAAAGGACTATGTCCTGTTACATTCTTTGAAAAAGGATGATCTTATTTGGTGGAGGGGGTTGCCTCACAATGTTGGAATGTAATGTCCTTGGAGATTATAAGATGTTATTGAAGGATTAATTTACTTTACCTACTTATAGGTATTCAATATAAAAATGTTGAATGAAAGCCATTTTAGAAAAATAAGCAATGCAAACAAACTGTAAATAGTTTATGACCACACCAAAATGTGTTACTTTTTATTTTTAAGTTTATTTCTCAATGTCTGGACAGTTAGTTTATTATTTTTTAAGGAAACTTAGGTACTCCCCTGAAAAGGCCTATAATTCCAGGTGAAACGCCGAGGATGCTGTTCATGAGTACCTGAAGTTACAGAAAATAAATCATAAGTTTCGAAGAACCAAGACTGCATATCTGCTGATTTCTTTCCACCACCACCTTCCCCCCATAATTGCCCACTACATGGACTTACATCTAGGGGTGGCAGCAGGTGGACTCAATATTTTTGACTAGCCTACCATTTCCTGTGGCTCTGCCTTGCAGAGCAAGGCCCCCATATTCTTGTTTTTATTTTGCACTACCATGCAACCTTAAGATACAGATATACTGTATAGATAGATATACAGATGTTGATAGATAGACAGACAGACAGAGAAATAAAAAATAAAGATAGACAGACAGACATAAAAAATAGAGATAGACAGAAGACAGACAGACAGATAGATAGATAGATAGATAGATAGATAGATAGATAGATAGATAGATAGAGATAGGCAGGCAGACAGACAGGCAGGCAGACAGAGAGAGACAGACAGACAGACAGACAGACAGACAGATAGATAGATAGATAGATAGATAGAGATAGACACACACTCTGTACTTGGAGTAGAAAAATAACAACCAGTTGCCTGGTAAATAGAGCTGGTTGGAGTGATAATGTGTGGAAACCTGATGCAACCCAGCTGGCCTTTGGAATCTCCCTTTACACTGTTTCTAGTGTTGCCTTATTCATGACTTTTTATCATCACACTCATGTGTCTTCTAAGCAGCAGGGGAGTTGTAGTGTAGTCCATTGGTACAGAAAAGCGTGTCACACAGTGCAAAAAAACTTCCAAGATACAAGCAATGTGCCACAGGTATGCAGTGTCTTATGTGAGGACTCACAGCCACAGGACCTAAATTAGATTCCACTTCTTTGTCTATGAAGCGCATCTGGTTTTATACAATATGTGTGGACATAAAACTAATGTTATAAAAAATGGCATCTCCACATATGTGTGAGAAATTTTAAAACCTGGAATTTATCACGCATATGTTGAATAAACACTGCCTATCCATCATCCTACCTGCCTGGTTATTGTTTAAACAGAACATTTAATGAGTACCTTTGTGATACATTATTTATCTAGACTCGAGCAGTTTGACCTTCGATACATCACTCGTGGCTTACGCCAGCCGTGAAGTTACCAGAGGTCAAACTGCTCTTGAGTAAATAAATAATGTGTCACACATGTCCCCATTGCATATCACCTATATAAACAACAGTAAGAGCTGGATGATTCTTTCCTGATTCTTTCTAATAGTGCTGATCAAAACATAAACAATGTGACATTTCACACTGGTTGGCAAAAAGAACCTTCATGTCATAGAGATTGCCAGTGGGGTTTTGCCAATGAGCAGTGAAGTTCAATAGGGGATAGGGGATAGGGGAGTCAATATCAGCACATTTGCAGAAGAAAGAATCCGGAAAGAACTCATAAAACTGAAAGTGGACAAAGCAATGGGGTATGACAGGATTCACCCCAGAATTCTAAAAGAACTAAGGACACCACTGACTACCCTTTTTAATAAATCATAGGAGGATGGTGTGGTACCTGAGGACTAGAGGTGGGTGGATGTGATTCCCCTTCACAAAAGTGGGAGCAAGGCAGAGGTAGGAAACTACAGCCCTATTAGTTTGACCTCAGTGATAGGGAAAATGATGGAATCACTTCTGAAAGAAAGAATTGTTGAGTACCTAGAGGCCAGTAGGGTACAGGACCCAAGGCAGCATGGATTCACAGCAAGAAGGTCATGTTAGACAAATCTCATAGATTTCTTTGACTGGGTGACCAAAGTAGTAGACCAGGGAGGGGGCTGTGACATGGTCTACCTAGACTTTAGCAAGGTATTTGACACAGTCCCACACAAAAGATTAATAAACAAATTAGCCAGCCTGGGAGTGGGTCCCAGTGTGGTAGCCTGGGTGAAAAATTGGCTGGACAACAGGCCACAGAGGGTAACAGTAAATTGAGTCCACGCCAAAGAAAGGGGGGTTACTAGTGGAGTACCACAGGGTTCAGTACTTGGGCCGGTCCTCCTTAATGTCTTTATAAGTGACATTGCAGCTGGATTGGAAGGAAAAGTCTGCCTCTTAGCAAATGACACAAAGATCTGCAATAGGGTTGATACACAAGTGGGGGTGAAAAGGATAAAAAGGGATTTGGCAAGGTTGGAGGAATGGTCAAAAGAAAGGCAGCTTAGATTCAATGCAAAGAAGTGCAAAGCAATGCACCTGGGAAACAAAAACCCAGGGGAAGTGTACACAATGGGGGGGGAATGTACTAACAACAACAAAATTAGAAAGGGACCTGAGGTAGTCATATCAGTTGACCTAAAGATTGGCAAGCAATGTGACAAGGCAGTAAGGAGGGCTTGGGGATACTGGGATGCATAGGGAGAGGCATCACCAGTAGAAAACAGGAAGTTGTTATCCCTCTGTACAGACAGCTGGTGAGACCCCCTCTGGAGTACTGTGTGCAGTTCTGGAGATCACCACCTCCACAAGTATATAGACAGGATGGAGGCAGTCCTGAGGAGGGCAACTAAAATAGTGCAGGGTCTGCACCCGAAGCCAAAGAGAGACTAAAGGAGCTTAATATGTATACCATTGAGGAAAGGAGGGAGGGGGGATGATAGAAACTTTCAAGTACCTCAAGGGAATCAACAAAGTCCAAGAGGGTAGCATATTTCAGAAAAAGAGATGTGCAAGAACAAAGGGACACAATTTGAAGGTAGAGGGATGGCTCAGGGCAATGTGAGGAAGCATTTTTCATGGAGAGGGTAGAGGACTGGAATGGCCTTCATGAGGAGGTCATGGGGTCAAAAACAGTGGGGAACTTCGGAAATGCATGGGACAGACATAAGGCAATTCTGGTGGAGGGTAGGAAGAAGTAGGTTGTTGGTTAACTAGGATCTGCAGCTTATCAAACAGGTAGAGAAATGAGCAGATTGGGTGTGCCAAGCAGTCCTTATCTGCCATCAAAGTCTATGTTTCTATGTTTCTGTGAGCCTCCAGTGACATCAGTGTGATTGGCACTTTGTGAACTAAAAATTGTTTGACTGGGTGACCAGGGAAATAGACCAGGGAAGGGTGGTGGATGTATTCTATCTAGACTTTAACAAGGCCTTCAACAGTCTGCCACACAGGAAACTGATTAAGAAGCTGAATAGACTGGGGTAGGATCCAAGGTGATGCATTGGGTTAGAAACTGGTTAACAGATAAATGACAGAGGGTGATAGTTAACAGCACTCTGCTCATGGGAGAGTCACCAGTGAGGTGTATCAAGGCTCATTACTGGGCTGGTTCTTTTCAATGTCTTCACAAGTGACATTATAGATGAACTGGAAGGGGTATGTCTTTTTGCAGATGATACCAAAATCTGCAATAATGTGGACAATAAGGAAGGGTTGGAAAGAATGCCTAGGGATCTTGGGAAACCCAAGGAGTGGTCAAGAGCATGGCAGTTGAGGTTCAGTGCCAAAAAGTGCAAAATCATGCACCTAGGGCACAGGAAAACAAGAACTGAGTACAGAATAGGGGGGAGGTACTGTCAGTCACTAAGCAGGCAGACTTTGGGATTATCATGTCTGATGATCTCAACATGGCAGGGCAGTGTGGCAAAGTAGTGGGTAGGGTCAATGGGATACTAGGATGCATAGGGAGTGGAATCTCCAGCAGGAGCAAGGAGCTGGTGTTGCCACTATATTGCTGGCATGTGGGACCCCACCTGGAGTACTGAGTCCACTTCTGGAGCCACACCTCAAAAAGAACATAGACAGGGTGGAGGCAGTCTTGAGGAGGGCAACTAAAATGGTACAGGGTTTGCTCTGAAAGCCGTACAAGAAGAGATTGCTGGCTCACAACATGTACACCCGGAAAGACAGGTGAGTGAGAAGGGACATGACAGAGGCCTACAAGTACCTCATGGGGGTGAACAGGGTACAAGAAGGGAATCTCTTTCAAATGAGGAAGAGCATCAGGACCAGAGGGCATGCGATGAAACTGGGGGAAGGGAGAGTAAGAGGAATGTGAGGAACCCTGAACTGTTTTTGTCCCCACCACCTCAGTTGGCAAACTGTTCCATGGTTCACCACCCTTTCTGTAAAATAGTACTTCCTTATGTCTCCCCTGAGCCTCCCTCCCACGTCACCAGGCCTGACTTCACCCGCTCTTGCTCTCCCACCCTCGGCATCATAAATGCTTCCTCCTGAACCAGTGTCAAGGGCTGGCCTTGGCCCTGCCATAGATAGGGCACTTCCCAGGGCATATCCATTGGACCAGTCAGGAGGTTAGAAGTCTGGATTGAAAGGAAGCAGGAGTGAGCAATACCTTAACAGACCACAGTAGGAACAGATCAGTGGCCCATCAGAAGGAGTAAGTTGGGGTTAGTGGTGGAGTACAAAACTGTAAACTAATGCAAAGTGAATGTAAATTACATGCTAATTACTTGTTTGTATTTCTAATCATGAGAGTCTTCTTTTAAAGGGACACCATCAACCCATTTTGCATCATACTATTTCTGGCTGAGCCCACATTGTATGATTGCTTACCTTCTCTAAAATTCACTGATGCTGCTGGTTGTTTAATCTCTCTCTTTTTTTAGTAGAACTGAAATGCATGATAACGCTGTAATTATACTCAAGCTTGTTTTGTTTCAAATGCTTGATCTACTTTAATTGCATACTTCCTGAATATTAGAAAAAAACAAATAAAAAAGAGCAGACACTCATTATGCAATAGTATTCTCTCCTCCCACTGCGTCTTTATTGGCTAGACTGTGTTTGGTGTGTTCCCTAGTCTGGGAAAGATGCAGTGGGAGTTGACTAAGGAGTGTAAAGAAACACATTTTGGTGTGGTAACACCAGTATGGTGGGCAGTCTATTTTTCACTTGTAGCCCCCTCATTCCCAGGGGTTACTAGAATCCCAGTTAGAATCAGTGGTAGGCAGGGAAGGCAGCTAGTGAAATGCCAGTTACTGTAAATGGGTTTCACTCTGTCTCCCTCTGTTCTCAGTCTCTGCTGAGCTCTTGGAGGATGATGTCATATAGAACTGTCGCAGCAGCATGAGCCACACTGGCCAGCTTCAAGGGAGCTAGCTTTAGAATGTTTGTGAGTCTGTGGTTGGAGTTCAGTGAAGGAGGCTGCAGTGTTAGGCAGCTCCTCCTTCAGCTCTGCCAGAGAGCTACCAGTTTGTGTTTTTTAAGTTGTCACCCTAGTGGTTGACAACTGTATCAGTTCTGGAAATGGTGGAGACATTGTCCTATGGTTTTCCCAGTGCCCCATCCCAGGAGGGATGGGGTGATATTCAGGATACAGGGGCAATGCCCTGGTCCTTTTTGGACTCTTGAAGCTGCCTTGTGACAACTGCTGTGTGAGTACCTTGTTTGTTTTTCTGAGTAAAACCCAGGAGTACCTGCAATGCCTGTGAGGTGATTTTCTCTGACAGAGACCCTGTCACCTAGACTTTGGTTAAAAAGCTTTCTGCCTATGTTGGAGTCCTGCATGTGACTATCCAAGAACATAACTTTTAATTCAGACACCCCAGGGTTTGTGTAGTATGTTAAGTGTAATAAACATTTAAGACAACAGCTACCGTTTTCTACAGTTGTGTGGTGTTAGTAACCAAATGAATGGCAAAGTATAAGCTTGGAAACAAAAGGTGGGAGAACCCCATCTGGAGTAACCAGTTTATCTCTATGGATTCTGAAGGGCACCTTTTACTTTTTTCAGTGCAATTGACCAATGCCTGAGAAGAGTGTTTACCCCTGCATGTAGGTTGTTTTCCTCCAGTTTACCCCAGTATAGTGGGTTCTGAAAGTTCTGAGCCTGTATGTGCTTTTTTGTGGTCATGTGTACCACCTTCATTCTGTGAGAAATAGGAAATGTACTAGTACCTGGCCGGATGTGTCAATTTCCAGTAGGAAACAGTGTGTTCACCAGTGTGTGTTTTCTTCATCCAATGCTAAATGGGAATTCAGGAATGTCTGTACCTCAGAAATCTGTATTACCAGTATGTGTAGCCCTATGGGGGTCAATCTTTGCTTTGTGATTATTCCTACTCTGTTACGTGAATAAAAGCCACACTCTAGAATCCCAATCTGGTTTGGACAGTAATGTTATTGCTTCCTTGTGTCTGGAGTTGCTTGGGTGCCCCTGTCCAGAAGTGCAAACCTAGCGTAGTCCTAAGCAAACATTTTCTCCCAGGGACCCAGGTTGTTGGCTATGACAATTGGTCCCTACCTGGAGTGTGCCGGGTAGCTGCCACACTTGGTTTTCTGTGTTGTATAACAGACTAGTCCACCTTGTATATGGTGGCTATTGTAGCTGCATAGAGTGCACATGTGTAGATTGATTATACAATGTAAACCCCCAACCCTCTCTTTACCCCCCCAGACGCTGTGGTGAGAGAAGAAGCCCTGCTAGTTAAACAAGGGGGGGCCGGTGGGGGGCGGAGTTACACACTTAAAAATGCACTTAATATATCTATATAGCCCCAGTCCCTCCTTCTATCTTCCCTCCCCTTAACTCCCTCTCTCCCTCTGTGGTGGTTAAAGTGACTACACTGACCTTGATGCACCTCCTCCTATCCTCTTCCTATGTGGTAACTTTTTTTGCTGGACAGCAAGCTTATAATGTTATTTCAAATTAGTTTTAAAACAAAAAGTACCCTGGGAGGATTGGGTGGTTTTAGCAGTTGGGTGCTGGGTGGGTTTATGTTTTTTAACATAATAAAAAACTGGAAGTTTCTATGTTTAGGGGATGACAAAAGGTGTGTATGTGTGGTGAGAGGGAACATCACTTGCTAGGAAGGACAGAATGCAAGTGGCATGTGCTTCCCATCAAGTGAAGAGTTAAATTTTGTGCTGGTACACCAGCTTTTAGTTGCTATGGATTTCCATGCTGAACAGGGTCTAACCATATTTTTTCTTATACTACTGCTTTAAAAACTAAGGTCAGTGGGCAAAAAGATGCTCATTACAGAAATACAGTCCAATGTACATTTAGAGCAGCAATGCAATGAAAAATGTTTGTCTAAAAACAGCTAATTTCAGCAAAAAGTAATAAAAATATTAGCATACCTGTCGACTCTGTTTTTCTAGGTTCCTGCTATGCTGCGTACTTTGAGGACTTTTTTTTTTTCTCGGTCCTAACCTTTGCCAGGTCTACAGTGATATTTGCAAGAAAATGTGGTGACTAACTTTTTTTTTCTCTTGAGAAAATAACTTAAAAATGTTTATAAAATTCTCAGATTTTGGTGGGAACGAAAAATGTTACCAACAAATAAAACTGGAAGATGTTCAGAATATTTTATAGTTCAAAAAAGGTAGGGTCAGATTTTTGTGTGCCCCATTTTGTTACACTGCTGCTTTAACTCTGATGCCAACAAGTAGCTTGGCACGTCACAATGACTTGCATAAGGATTGCTGGATCCAGCCCAAAGCCTTGCAAAAATGGCTGCCTAAATGCTGCAACTCAGGCCTTGAAAAAGCATAGAGTATGATGTGAAACGCTGGCTTTTTGGAGGAGAAAATACTTCATCTGTCTTTTAATAAATGTATTTTCAACATAACTTATCTCAAGTCTACTATCAGCTCTATTATGCCCGACTGTTTTGCAATAATTGTACCTCTACTACATCTGGGATCCAGTATAATTTTTTATGTTGCTGCCTGTTGGTGTGGTGTATTTCATCTATCTTCTACATACTTCTCCTCTCCATTATTTACTACTGAAGAAATTCCCAAAAAGCAAAATCTTTATCACCTAGAGTTCATCAACCTCTATAACATATTCCCGACTTGAAATCACAATGCTCTGTTGTGATATCAGAATCTGTTGCCATGGGGATAACTGGGAAGAAGCAATTGGGGATGATGAACCCTAAAAGAACAACTGTCCTGTTAACAAGTGTATGGCCTCAGTAACAAATGTATGGGGTTAAGAAATACAGAGCTAATAAGAACAAATGCTGGTTAGAGCCAAAACAGCTGCTATACCACTTTAGGAGCACTCACGGGGCTGAAAAAAAAGGGATTGCCATGCCCAAGATGGCTGCCATGAGCTCAGTGTGCATATACAACTTCACCACAACTGCAGAAGTGAACTCATGCATGTGCATTGAGCTGATGGCAGCCATCTTGGGCACAGCGGGCTCTTTTTCTTTCATCCACAAGTGCAAAACTGAAATGGAAGTGACGGGCAGCAATAAAACAGTGTGCCCACCGGGGGGAAGGGGCTAGTGTGGCTGCTCAAGAGAGGGATGGTGGAGAAACAACAGAAAAGCACTGACCACAGCACTGTGGTAGAACAGAGGAAAGGTATCCGGTCATATGAATCCACCATCCCTTTTCTCTTCTACATGATAGCAATGCATCAGCATGGCTCTGCCCATGCAGCAGTAAAAATAAGCTGCTTTGTCTCCAAATATTATGTTTATAAAAGATCTTCTTGAGGCATCATTGGCGCTTTAAGAATTACTTGAAGTATTTTCTAGATTGTTCAACCTGTAAATGTTTGGAGTTATTGCATATTTTGTTGCTTACTTTTTGTGTATTTTTGATACTTGCATATTGCAAAAATTTGTATTTTACTGTTATAATTACATTTTGTATCTATTTCCCATATGTATACCAACTGTAACTGTATTTGTAATCATAACTCCTGGTCACTCCTTAAGAAGGGCCTTTGGCCCAGTGTGCTTACCCAGTTAATAAATAACTAAATAAAAGGAGGGCTAAATAATGATACAAAATAAGTGCTTCATGAATAGAGGGTAAAAAAAAGCTAAAATAATACTTACTTCATGAATAGTGATGTAAAATATAGCTAGGATACTAAGTGCTTTATTAATAGCAGGACAAAATAATGTTAAAATTATAACTACTTCATATATTGAAGTGTAAAATAAAGCTAGAAGACTGATGCTTCATAAAACAAGCATTTGTCAATGCCGAATGTTGTCTTGCTGGTGTTGGCATTGGTAGTGCAGGAGTTAAAGAGATGCATAATAGGAATAGCAGTGAAGTATGGAACTGATGTCAACCCCACCCCACCCTGTAGAGAGTGACAGGCATTGACGTGTGCCTTTGGGTCGTCAGCCATAACACTCATGCCATTTCACCTCACCCTACTCTGTAGACTCTAAGTGTCACATTGTGCCTTGGGGTCCTCAGGCCTTACGCTCACCCCATTCCATAAGGAAGTACATTGAGATGGGTGCAGTATAGGAGAATGGGGTGAACTTTTGGGCTGAAGAGTCTAAGGCACACCTTGATGCCCGTCAATGGCTGCAGGGTGGGGATAGGGATGATGGTGCAATGGCGTGAGCATTACAGCTGACAATCCAAAGGCACACCCCTGACACCTGTTAGTCTGCACAGGGTGGGACATTATGGTTAGAAATCCTAATGCTCTGGGCGTTTGTTGGTATTTGTACTCCAAATTTTTAACATGGCCTTTTTGTGACCCCACCTCATGAAAGCATTTAGGACCTCTGTTCATGAACAGTGGTGATGTGATTTTGTTAATCTGTCCAGAATGTTGATTTGTCACAGTGACAGTGCCATTCTGTACCACATGTGAAAACACAATTCAGGCAGGATGTAAAAAATGATAGCTGCACCATTCATTAGGAGGTGTGAAGAGATGGCAAATTTTAAAATCTGGAGTGAAAATATAAAAAATTCTTGAAGTTACAAACGGGCATGAAAACTGTGCAACGCACGCTCATAACACAGTCATTTTTTGGAATTCTTTCGCCAAATTTTTAACATACGCATTTCGAGACCTCTGCTCATGAACAGTGGCACTGTGATTTTCTTAATCTGTCCTGAAAGTTGATTTCCCACTGTGACTGCGCCATTGTGCACCAGATGTGTGAAACCACATTTCAGGCAGTATGTGAAAACTGACAGCTATACTGTTCATAAGGAGGTGTACAAAAATGGCAATGTTGAAAATCTAGAGTAAAAATATTAAAAATTCTCGAAGTTACAACTGTGCATGGAAACTGCGTAATGCACATTCGTAACAGTCATTTTGTAGAATTTTGCACCAGATTTTCAACAGAAGCATTCTGGGACCTTTGCTCATGAACAGTGTTACTGTAATTTTCTTACTCTGTCCCAAACATTATTTTCCTACAGCAACTGCACCATTGTGTGCTGGATGTATGGAAAACACATTTTGGGCAGGATGTGAAAAATGACAGCTGTACTGTTCATAAGGAGGTGTGAAAAAATGGCAATGTTGAAAATCTGGAGTAAAAATATTAAGAATTCTCAAAGTTACTAGCATGCATGGAAACTGCGCAATGTATGCTCGTAACACAGTCATTTTTTGGAATTTTTTCACCAAATCTGCAACATAGGCTTTTTGGGAGCCCACCTCATAAACATTGACACTGTCGTTTCGTTAATTGGTCCCAAAAGGTGATTCCATGCAGTGACCACGAAATCACCTTTCAGGACTGAATAATGAGATGACAGTGACTGAATTCATGAGGTGGGGTCTCAAGAACACCATGTTGAAAATGTGGTGCCAAAATTCACAAAAATGGCAGAGATATGCACCAAAGTTGAAAAAAGAAACATTTATGCCATTATACAGCTTACCGGAATTTCTTCCGTTCGCAGTCGGCTTTGAAGAGTGCAGACGTGTTCTCAGTCCACCGAAGATGGTTGCACCAGGCTCCGGAGGTAACCATGGGGTGAGGGGATGTGGGGAGGTGGGATATGCAGAGGGTGGGTGTGGGTTGGGGAGGGGCACCGGACATATCGAGGACCGTTTTCTCGCTTTTTCAGGTCAAAACAAAAAAAAACCCATAAAGACAATGTGGGTCAGTTTTCTTATTTTGCAGGTGTGTTTTGGCACACTGGGGTGGGCTCCCAGTATGACACCTGCATTTTTGGGGAGAGGGAACAGAAATGTGTCGTGAGGGTGCATGATGCCGAGGGGGATTGGGCACGCCCTCGGCACACAAATGAAATGATAAGGAGGCCATTAATCTGATGGAGATTGGACTCCCCATCGGCAAACTGAACTGGGAAGGGGGCACGCTGACAGGGGGATTGGACACCCCCGATGACAGCTTGATTGGGACTGTGATGCAGACAGCGACAGCTGCCTCCATCTTTTGTTGAAATGTTACACCAGGCAAGGCATGCCCTATGATGAGGGGGCATGCCGTCATTTCAGCAGCTAAATCATTTCAAGTTGGTGACATGCTTTTGCACTCCTGTCATAGACAGCATGCAATCTAATTCGTGCCATGGAGCCTAGCCCGGAAAAGCAGTAGCACCACTGGCCACAACACGACCACGCCTCCAAAACATGTTATTCTAAGCTACTCCAATATGTTGCTTGCGTGTGCACAAGACAACATAAAAAGGGTATAAATAAAGCAAAAATACAAAGTACTTCATCAATAGTGAGATAAAAAGGCTAAAATACTAAGTGCTTTGTAAATTGTGGGGTTAAATAAAGCTAACATAATAAGCTCCTCATGAATAGTGAGGTAAAACACAGATAAATATTAAGTGTTCCATAAACATCCAGGTACAGTAAAGCTAAAATACTTAGGGCTTCATGAATAGATAGGTGCAGTAAAGCTAAAATGCTAAGTGCTTTGTGAATAGCTGGGTACAGTAAAGCTAAAATACTAAGTGCTTCATGAATAGCTGGGCACAATAAAACAAAAATACTAAAGGCTTTGTGAATGGCAGGGTACAATAAAGCTAAAATACTAAGACTTCAGGAATAGAGGGGTACAGTAAAGCTAAAATACTAAGGGCTTCATGAATAACATAGAAACATAGAAATTGTCGGCAGGTAAGGACTGCTAGGCCCATCCAGTCTGCCCATAGGCCCTATACATTATATGTGGCCACTGACCCTATCTGATCAATGGCTTGTCACCACTCCCTCCCCTCTCAAGCTTCCCTTGTGCCTGTCCCAGGCATGCTTAAACCCCTCCACTGTGCTTGCCCCTACTACCTCCTGTGGCAGACTATTCCAAGCATCGACTACCCTTTCTGTGCAGAAAAACTTCCTCACAGTACCTCTTAATCTACCCCCTTCCAATTTCATATTGTGCCTCCTTGTTCTAGTACTTTTTCTACATTGGAAAAGGTCTCCCACCTGCACCTTGTCTATGCACTTGAGGTACTTGAAAGTTTCAATCATGTCCCCCTGCTGTCTCCTCTCCTCCAGTGAGTACATATTGAAGTCCCTTAGTCTCTCCTCATATGTTTTGTGGTGCAAGCTCTGCACCATCTTTGTTGCCCTTCTCTGGATAGTCTCCACCTTATCTATGTCCTTGCACAGGTGTGGCCTCCAGAACTGCACATAGTACTCCAGGTGAGGCCTTACCAATGTTTTATACAATGGCATCACCACCTCCCACCTCCTGCTAGTGATACCCCTGCCTATGCACCCCAGCATGCCACTGGCCTCCCTGCTGCTTTTGTGTACTGCTTTGATACCTTAAGGTCATCAGATATGATAACCCCAGGTCCCTTTCCTCTTTGGTGACAGTCAGCTCCTCTCCCCAGCCTGTAGCTCTCCCCAGGGTTTCCTCTACCCAGGTGCATTATTTTGCACTTCTTTGCATTGAACCTCAGTTGCCACATCTCTGACCATCTTTTAAGCTTCTCCAGGTCCCTATTCATTTTCTGCACCCCTTCTGGAGTATCCACCCTACTGCAGATCTTGGTGTCATCTACAAACAGGCAGACCTTTCCTTCCAGCCCCTTTGCAATGTCACTAATGAAGATATTGAACAGGACTGGTCCTTGTGCTGATCCCTGTGGTACCCCACTGGTCAACCCCTCTCCCCAGATTGAACCCCATTTACCACCACCCTCTGTATCCTGTCTGTTAACCAGTTCCTAATCCAGTTCACCACATTTTCTTCCATGCCCAGACTACCCATCTTGTTAATCAGCCTTCTATGTCGGACAGTGTTGAAGGCTTTGCTGAAATCTAGGTAGGCGACATCTACCACCCCTCCCTGATTTATTTCCCTCGTCACCCAATCAAACAAATATATTAGATTCATTTGACATGACCTTCTTGCTGTGAATCCATGTTGCCTGAGATCCTGAGCACCTCAGGATTTCATATGTGCCACTATCCTTTATTTCAGTAGCGTCTCCAAGATCTTTCCCACCACTGAGGTGAGGCTGACTGGCCTGTAGTTCCCCACCTCCTCTCTACTGCCGCGTTTGTGCACTGGGACTACATGTGCCCTCCACCAGTCCTCTGGAATGACACCAGTGTTGAGCGACTCTGTGAACAAGGCCACCAGAGGTGCTGCTAGTTCCCTTCGCAGCTCCTTTAATGTCCTCGGGTGGATGCCATCTGATCCCATGTCCTTATCCACCTTCAGCTTTGTAAGTTCTTCCAGAACTCTCTTCACTGTGAATGGACAGATGTCCACTTCTCCCCCCCCCATTGCCTCTGCAACCCAACTGTGGTCCTTGAACCTCCCCTTCCTTATCGAATACTGAGCAGAAGTATTAAAGCTTGCAAAGTCTTGACAACTCACATTGGCCTTCATTCATTAAATGCTGATACCGTGTAAAGTAAAGCTAAAATACTACGGGCTTCGTGAATAGCTGGGTACAGTAAAGCTAAAATACTATGGGCTTCGTGAATAGGCGGGTACAGTATGGCTAAAATTCTAAGGGCTTCATGAATAGCTGGGTACAATAAAACAAATCTAAGGGCTCCATGTGTAGCCAGGTACAATAAAGTTAAAATACTAATGGCTTCTTGAGCAGCAGGGTATAGTAATGTTAAAACACTAATGGCTTCGTTTATAGCCTGGTACAGTAAAGTTGAAATACTCTGGGCTTCGTGAATAGGTGGGTACAGCAATGCTAAAATACTAAGGGCTTCATAAATACCAGCATTTAATGAATGAAGGCCAATGTGAGTTGCCAAGACTTTGCAAGCTTTAATGAAATGCAAAACCAGCTGATTAGTGTGAGTTTAATTTGAACTGTACAGTAATTCATCAGCTATAGACTTGAACTAATACATTTGTATATCATTGCAGTGGTCCCATGGATGAAAAATAAATCTGTTGTTATGCCAAAAGGCCACATCCATGCGACAGCAGAAGTCGAGTCTTAACCTATTTGTGTTCTAAGCAGGACGTCATCTTTCTCTGCTCTTGCAGCTTCCTAAAGACCACTGTTCAAACATTTCAGGTCACCTGCGATATGCTAACAGCCCTTTTCACATGCACAGTACCAGCCACATAAAAGTGGCATTGCTGAATGGGGAGGGGAGCGTGTCTGTGAAACTTTGTAGCCAGATACTGTACAATAGTATAAAGGCTGCTTCAAGAATGACCCGCTGATTCTTTATCATTTTCCCGGATGAACATAACTGCACTGAATACTATGTAAGTCGACAAGCGGTTCAGGCTGAGCTGTCAAGCTTCAGCCATCTGGGACAAGTAATGATAAAAATATGCCTCTACAAAGCCTGAAAACTAGGCCACAATGAGCCTGTTAGCAGTGGGGTTTCCTGCAAGATTGGTGGTGCATGCTCCAGCAGCATAACTGAGAGCGGTAGTTGTAAAAATCATCAACTGTGGTTTATTAAATGCTTCCAGGATTCCTAGCGAGGACAGAAGAGCAGATAGCAACTAAACTGAAATGTTTTAAACCATCATGTTTATGGCAATTGTATTTGAAGAGCTAGTGTACTATAAGAAAGTAATATTACTTTTTAAAAGCAGCCAAGTGTTACGTTTTTTAGCTGAGGTACTTTTTCTTTTCTATTTGGCAAATTAGATTTTCTACCTGATAGTATTTGGTGTGATGTGTGGAACATCACTTTTCCTGGAGGCTATTATCTAGTTCTGTTCCTCTTCATAGCCCATCAGCATAGTCACCTCACCCACTGATAATGCCATTTTATTTTTGTATTTTTATTTAAATTTATCAACCAGAGAGCTGGCCCGGTGGTGTAGATGGCTAAGGCGCTATGTGCCCTACTTCTTACCATGCCAGTGACCTGAGTTTGGTGATGAGCATTGGTTGCTGGGACTCATCAGGGGGGTGGCTGAGTGAGGATCTTGTGCCCACTAGGCAGCTGTCCTCTCCCAGATTGGAGAGGTTAGTTTTCCTGGCTCTTGGCCGCCACCTACTGGATGCTCAGTGGTAGTGCCAGGTAAATGGGAGGCTGGCATTAGGACGGGTGGGAGAAGTGTGGCCGCCAGCTCTGGAGCGAGTGCATGTCTCCACGTGCATGCGTGATTGTGTTGCTGAGCCCCATGGAGTAACGGGGAGAAAACTAGGAGGACAAATGGCACAGTGAGGATGCATGATGCCTGCTTACCACACCCCCACCTGCCATATCACTGAACAAACCTGAGGACGAGTAAGTCTCAAAGAGAACGTGGATGGTGGGAGGGGGTGGTGGAAACTGGCAGAGAGGGGAACCATGCCTTGTTGTGTCTGAGGAGGAATAAAAAAATTATGGAAAACAAATTTGTTTAACAAGGAAAAACCCTAGGACATTACATGCCCATTTTCATGGGAGACCAGAAAAATGCAAACAATAAAATATAGCAACAACATACAGCATATTATGTGTCATAACATGAACACTGGGAAATGTTCAGACAATATTGTTTTAGACATCTGAAAAAAATGAACAAAGAAGTAATAGAGAATAGTGACTCAGGCAATGCATTCCACAACTTAATAACATGGTAGCGTCAACATCTTTGTCCTAAAGAAATCTTACAAAAGGGGAGATGCAAGACATCAGTATTTATTTATTTATTTATTTAAATGTTGGTAACCGGGTAAACCCATTGAGACTAGAGGTCCCTTTTTGAGGGGCAACCCGGGATTAGTTACATAAAGCAAGGTTACATACATTGGACAAGATACAGTGGTTAAGATTGTTACATACATTGGAGAGACAGTAATTACAATTGACATTATGATTTATACATTTGGCACAGTACATTGGGGTAACAGTAGTCACAACAGACACATTCATAGGAGTGAGCATGGAACACCGTAGTCACAATTGAAACCTATGTAGGAAGGGGAATGAGTGTATGAGTGAGGAGAATGAACAGACCTAGTAAGGTGCAGACTGGTACAATCACAAACAACAAACATAAGATAGAAAGGAACTTGGGAACTATGAGACCTTTTAAATGTTATTAAACTGAAATAATTAACCCTTTGTTCAAAGGAGAACCATTCCAGTTTACCATTCACAGAGCAACGATGAGTTGAGTGATGGGCAGTACCAGCAAATCAATAGACTGAATGACAAACTACTTTTACTCGCTGAAGAGCAGTTATAGTACCTGAGGAATATACTGGAAGACCACAATCAATAACAGATAAAAACAATGAACAAGCCAATACTTTTCTTGAATGAACTAATAAACAATTGTTTAGATGGTACAGTCACTTCAGCCGTAAAAGTACATTTTTAACTACATAATCAATGTGATCTTGGAATGTCAAACTTTAGTCTAGAATAAATCCAAGATACTGAAACTTTTTTGTTTGTTCAATTTCACCACAGTTCAAATCCATAAAAGAAAAAGAAAGCTCAAGTTATTTATTAAGCTTTTAAAAAGATCAATGGTAAATGTGAAACTACTGTTCTCATGTCTGGTACTTTTATTACAGCCTGTACATTAAAATCTCCACTCTGAACCAAAATATACAAGTGTCCTGTGCTTCTTTTTTATTAAAACAGCAATTTAATGCCCCACATTTTTATCTAAATTAAATCCATTGTATTTCTCTTTTCAGCAATGGCCGCTCTGTTTCACTCAACCAATTGCATCACTTAAGGAGTGACATATTACTGTTGAGGCTGTTGCCAGAAGGAAGAAAGTCGATGATGGCATGAATTTGTTAAGGAATACACAGCTCGCTTTTGCTTTGTAGCCTCATAATTTGCTGCTGTACTCTGCCTGAAATGAAAAGAAAGAAACCACAATCCTAATATTGTAGCCTAGCAAACACCCATGATATTCAGTCCTCTGTCTGTCACCCATTTTGAAGCACTAAGTGTTACTTAATTTATTTGTTGTTGAGCTTTCACTTTGCTTCGGTATGACCTTTCTGGAAACAATTCTGAAATAAATAAATAAAACAAATAAGGGAACAAACCTCTGCATCAGGCAAGTAAGTAAAAGCAAGAGGATAAAGAGACCACTATAGATCTCAAATGAGGTGGCTGGAAGGGCAAAAAAGTTAGCATTCAGAAGGTATAAGGAGATACAGAGGGAGAAGGATAGGGAGGTGTATCAGGAGAAACAGAGTGAGACAGGGAAAGAAGTCAGAAGTGCAAAGACACAAATGGAGGTGAAAATAGACCAGGCAGTAAAGAGAGGGGAGAAGACATTTTGGTACTGGGTCAATATAGCGCCTGAAAAACCACACTACAAAAAGGGCGCTGTGCAAACTGCAGAAACATTTAGAGTGACAGGGGTAAAATAGCGGTAGGAAACTACCACTACCCCTGTGTGACAGGGATATCCTGCCACTCTTGAGGACCGACCTTTTCTTAAATCTGTTGCAACAGTTCTTCTATTTCTTAGCCTAATCTATCCTTCACAATATCTAGTCCACAAGGTTGGCCACCTATGGACATCACCTCCCCTTTCTGGACTATGCTATACTGTCCTCTTTAATTTTCCTTTTCCTGCTCAGGTCCTCATACAGGGAGGTTATTGTGGTGACCTCCGAGCTGATGTTAAACAACAGTCTGTGTTCCTCATTGTTGGATTTAGTATGCAATAGCGCTATGTCATAAAATACTTTGATGTATATGACTTATGTGTATGAAACCTGTAAATGTTGAAGATACCATGGCACTAGGTGTTTTTTTATAAAGGTTAAAAGTTACTTAGGTGACTTTATTATAGAGTTAGGTTACTGGGGTAGAGATATAAGAAAACCACCATTGTGTTATTTAAAATGCATTTAAATTACAGATTATTTGAGAAGCACTTTGGCACCATGCATTCCTGCTTTAAGCTTTACCAGCCTAAAATGTCATGGTGATTTGCATATAAATCTCATGATGCTTTGCATTATGGTAGTATGTGTGATGTGTTTCTTTGAAACTTGACTTTATTGCCAGTGCCCTTTGGGGTAACCCTTGCTTCAGTGCTTCTGCACTGAGGCTCTTTATCTTTGCCTTGTTTTTGAGTTTTTCCTTTTTTTTTTGAGCTCCCCATCACCTAAACATACAAGACAAACATAGGGAATTAAATAATTTTCACTTAAGAGATAGATCAGTAGATCAGTGGGTCAGTAGGTGCTGGGCAAGTGCAGAGGAAGAACATTCATAATCTGTTGCTGCAAACTGATGTATTGAAGAAGGGATATGCCATTGCTTAAGGTTATCCACTGTGTTTTAAATAAACATCACACAGAAATTGTGTGTTGAACCTGAAGTTCTGTGTCTGGTCCATCTGTTATCCCACAACACCTCCACAGACTTAGTGTCAGAAGTGGGATAATTTACTGGAAACATCTCTACTGGGCTATGGGAATGCTTTCCAATGGATATCGCCCAGATATCCCAGGTGGACCGATGCACCAGGAGTCACCAGAGGAGAGCCCGGAAAAGAAAGTTCGTGGAGTTCTGACCAGAACCATGGCCAACAGACTGGGAGAAAAGCTGCTGCCTGGATTGTACCTGGGTACTCGGAGGAAGGCCAAGCCTGAAGACAATGAAGAGATGCAAGGGGATGAGGAAGAATCAAGGGAACTACCTCCTCTTGATGATGCTCCACCTGAGGACATAAGGGAGTTGTTGAAATGGCTCTGCATAAAACAGGTGCAGATGGAAAGAGAAAGAGACATTGAGTGGAGGAGGCAAGATACTAAATGGGTGGATACCATGCGGGTCTTGCACACCATCAATGCAGGATAAACTGAAAGAACCAGTATCCCGAAAGACTTTCAACTGTCCAAACTATCGGACGGTGATGACATTGAAGCGTACCTCATAACTTTTGAGAGGATTGCCTGAACATGTGCATGGGCAAGGGAACAGTGGGTTGTTCAACTGGCACCGCACCTGATAGGCAGTGCCCAGTTGGTTTATAGCCACACGGACTCCCGAGAGGCAGAGGATTATGACTATGTAAAGCAGGAGATCCTCAGGCGCTATTTTTTTTTTTATTTAGTTGTTTAACCAGGAGTAGCACACTAAGCTGAAAGCTTTTTTACAGGAGTGACCTGGGAGCACAGGGAAGTTAAGTGACTTGCTCAGGGTCACACAGTATGCAAGTGGAAGCTGTGGGATTCAAACCCAGGTCTGGTCTGCTGGATGTCACCAGATTTGCAGCTCAGAGCCTTAAACCACTGCACTATACTGCCTCCAAATGACATAAACACTGAAACCTATTGCCAGAGGTTTAGGTTTTTTAAAATGCAGTCACTGGATACCCCCTGAGAGACTTATGCCTGTCTCAAGGAGCTCTAATACAAATGGTTGCAGCCAGATAACAAGAGCAAGAACCAACTTCGGGGAAGCGGTAATTATTGAACAGTTTAGTAAAGTTTTACCCCAGGATGTACAACTTTGGGTTTGGAAGCATAAGCCTGATTCCGCAGATAAAACCATCACATTGGCAAAAGACTTCCTGGCACTCCCAACCATCCAGACCCAGTGGGTTACAAGGGACATCAGCAGCTGCAACCACCAGCAATCCAGTAAGGAACCCTGTTACTTATAAACTGTCAAATCCAGCCCCAGTGAAAGAAGACTGGAGGGCAGAGACAGGGGGACAAATTCCAGTAGCAGAGATTGTATGTCATGGGTGCCAAAAGAAGGGACATTATGTAAGAAAGTGTCCTACTATAAAGAAAGAGACAGCTCATGTAGCCTTAGTGAACTGGGGTCACTTTATAGCTACTGTGCAGATTGGATCACAGCAGATGATGGGACTGTTTGATTCAGGGAGTCACTACAGTATTGTGTGAGCAGATCTGGTGACTGGGAATAATAAAGGGCTGGATGCCGCAGTCATCTGTGTGCATGGTGATACCCACTGCTACCCTACAGCCACCATACAAATGACTGTTCAAGAAAAGACACGAGGTAGAAGTGGGGTTGATACCTCGCCTACCCATGCCAGCTGTTATCGGGCATGATCACCCAGACTTTGCTTCATTTATACAATGTCATGCCACCCAGGACTGTGCTGTAGTTACTGTAACCACCAGCGCTCAAGTGAAGCAGGGATGTTTACCATCTGTGTTCCCATTTGATGATGATGTTTTTGAGGATCATGGCAAGGACTGTGAAACTAAGGCAGAGAAGAGGAAGCTAAAGAAGGGCTGGATTGATATGGTGGTGTACAGCCAGTCTTGGGACACACTTTTAAATGTGATTTTCAACATGAGTAAAAAGCAGACGCTTCACTTAACCCTTTTTTTTCACAGGTGGGGAAGGGAGTTGAAAAAGGTGCCCCTTAGTTTGTTGTAAAACAGGGAATACTGTATAGACAATACACTAACCCCAGAACTGAAGAGGTAGTAGACCAACTAATGGTTCCAGAAAAACTGCGCTCCCAAATCATGTATCTGGTGCATGACATCCCTTTAGCAGGCCATGTAGGCAGAGACAGCACACTGAATAAGATATTACCCAGGTTTTATTGGCCCTCTATGCACGAGAACATAGCTGAGTATTGTAAAGCATGTGCTGAGTGTCAGAAGGTAGCTCAGGCAGGAAAAAGGGGACAGGGTACAATTACAACCCATCCCCATTGTGACTAACCCCTTTGACAGGATAGCCATGGATGTAGTGGGCCCCCTGGAAAAGAGCTCCAAGGGAAACAGATGTGTACTGGTCATATGTGATTATGCTACCCACTACCCAGAAGCTATCCTCATGAGAACTGTCACTGCCCCAAGGATAGCAGAGGAGCAAGCAAAAGTATTTAGCCACATGGGAATCCCTCAGGAAATACTTACTGATCAGGGGAGTAATTTTAATGCACACCTGCTAAAAGAATTGTACCATCTGCTGGGTGTGGTAGCAGTGCATACTTCCCCATACCACCCACAGACTGACGACCTCATAGAGAGGTTTAATCAAACATTAAAGAGAATGTTGAGAAGCACATAAAAGAAGAGGGTAGAGACTGGGCTAGGTACCTTCCCTATTTACTTTTTGCTTACAGAGAAATACCTCAAGCATCCACGGGTTTCTCTCCTTTTTCATTATTGCATGAAAGGAACCTGAGGGGGCCGCTGGATGTGGTTGAAGAACACTGAGAAGAAGGGAAGAAGGTGGGACGTCTTAATGTCATACAGTACATGACTCAGTTATGCAAACGCCTGGTAATGTATATGAACTTGGCACACCAGAGCTCAGAATAGAAGCAAGACTTGCAGAAAGAAACATATGACCAGGGTTTGAAGACTAAGACATTACAGTCAGGGTACAAAGTGCTGTTACTTCTTCCATCCACAGAGAACAAACTACTCATGAAATGGCAGGGCCCCGTCACCATTTTGAGGCAAACAGGAGCAGTGAATTATGAGCTTAGCATGCTAGGAAAGAGAACCCCCCCAGAAAATCTACCATGTGAACTTCCTTAAGAAATGGCATGAGAAGTCTAACCTATCCCTTTATATCCATCCTGAAGTTGAGGAGTCAGAGCTGGAGGTTGCCTATAAAAGGCTAGAGCAGTCAGGACAGTTGGGGAAGATCCAGATAAACCCTGAATTGGAGCCTCAGCAACAGAAAGATTTGCAGGGAATATTACAAGAATTTGAGCCCATAGTCACAAACATCCCAGGGAGGGCCAAAGGAATTGTGCACACCATATCTGTCACGCAAGACAAGCCAATACACCAAAAACCCTACAGATTACCCATGAAGGTGAGAGATGAGGTGATTCAGGAAGTGAAACAAATGGAGCAGTTAGGCATAATTGTGCCCTGAAAGAGTGTATGGTTTTCACCCATGGTCACAGTGGACAAGAAAGAGGGTGGGATATGTCTATACCTAAATTTTAGGAAACTTAACAAAGCATCACTATTCGATGGCTAACCAATGCCTCGAATAGATGACATCATTGCCTGGCTAGGCAATGCACAGTATATCTCCACTCTTGACCTTACTAAGGGATATTAGCAAATCCCCTTGTCTCCTGCTTCATAAGATAAAACCACATTTAGCACCGCGATTGGTTTATACCAGTTTGTCACAATGACATTCTGACTACATGGGGCCCCAGCCACTTTTCAGCATTTTGTGAACCACATACTAAGACCACACACTGAGCACTGTGTGGCTTATTTTGGACAATGTGGTCATATTCAGCCCTGACTGAGAATCCCATGTTAGACACTTGTCCAAAGTATTGCAAGCAATAAAGGAGTCAGCAGTGACCATTAGCCCTGCTAAGTGTGCCCTACCAAAGACCAAGACAAGATACCTAGGGTACATTTTAGGCAATGGACAAGTGAAGCCTGAGGTAGAGAAGGTTACAGCAGTATCAAACAGCCCAATACCTACCACAAAAAAGCATGCGAGATCTTTCCTAAGCCTGGCTGGTTATTAGCAGAGATTTATTCCTAATTTCACAGCCATTGCCAGTTCTTTGACTGATCTCACTAAAAAGAGGTGTCCGAATAAGGTTCAGTAGACCCCTATTTGTGATGAGGCTTTTAGGAATATCAAGGTCATTCTATGTACAGCTCCTGTATTGAAAAGCCCTGACTTCAACCAAGTGTTTGAGGTTCAAACCGATGCATCACAGAATGGTCTTGGGGCAGTCTCATCTCAGAAAATAGATGGAGAAGAACATCCGATCATGTGTATCAGCAGGAAGCTACATGAAAGGGAAAGAAGATATGCTACCATAGAGAAAGAATGCTTAGCTCTGAAATGGGCTATTGGGTCTCTGAAATATTACTTGAGGGGGGCTGAATTTAAGGTTGTAACTGATCATAACACCCTTTACTGGTTGCACCAAATAAGAGAAAAAAAATCCCCGTATAATGCGGTGGTACTTAGCTCTTTAGCCCTATCAATTTACAGTGTCAGGCAGGAAAACAGTCACGGAACACTCACCAGCCAAAAAATGGAATGTCCAAATGAGAAAGTACAGTTTCAACAAAATATTAGTTGCAGACAGGAGGAATTACAAGGTGCAGCAATGCAAAAATGGAAGCCTCTCGACAAGAGGAACACCGACTAACATTTCACCCATATGGGCTTTGTCAAAGTGTATGTACCCCTAGGGGTGAATGCTATTTATGCTGACAAATTAATTGCACATACGTGATAAAGTGCAGCAATTTAAAGTGACAGCGTAATACCTTTACAATACAGCCATATAAACACAAACAAATGTGTTAAAATACATAAACAGCATAAACAGCTACAATCAATCCCCATAATCATGTACTGTGGCTACATAAGGACATAAAGAGTAAGTTCACATATAGCAAGTACATTACAAATTGTGACACATATTAAAAAATTCATTAAAAACTTTTCTACATAGTCGGCCCGGTGGCGCTGAGGGTTGAGGCACTGGACGCCACACCTCACGCCACACCGGTGACCCAGGTTCGGGAACAAGCCCGGGCCGTCGAGGGTCAGCAGAAGAGGACTGGGATTGAGTGTCCATAGACTGCTCTCTCCCAGTCCTGGGGTGGGTTGGGGAATCTCACCATGCTGTAGCGGCTCCTAGGGATGCTCGGGGGCACTACAAGTGTTTGCAATCTGGAGGGGGAACGCGGCGGACGTCGGCACACTGTGCCTGGATGTCATTGCATGTCTGCATTCTAGGGGGACCAATTGGAGGAAAATGGCTGGGCACGACCGTGCAGCTTGATGGCCATGCTCTGAGCTGCCTGGAGGACTTTGGTGGAATCCTGTCGGGAAGGGTCCGGGGCTGTCCTGGCTGGCTAAGGCAGAGGAGGAGCCCTCCAGCAGGATGGCAAGACGGCTGTCCCAGATTCTCCTGGGTGCAGTCTGAGCTACCCAGTTCTCCGGGCAGGCGGACCTGGCGGCTGGATGCCCCAAGCCAGTAGTGTGCCGCAGCAGGTGGCAAAAAGCATTACATAAAAAAAAAACTTTTCTGCATTATTTAATAGCTTGTTCCACTCATATCCAAAAGAGACAGTCTAAATTCTATTTTTAATCTTATTCAAAGAAAGGAAACATTTTTATAATGTTTAATATCTAATATATTAGAAGGGCCCCCATTTGGGTAAACACAAGGGTTGGAGAGCCAAACAGAGAAGTACCATATTGACAAAAACAAGGGGGGAAAGAAAAGAAGAAATGAAGGGAGAGGGTGGGAAAGATTTTGAGGGAAAAAAACATAAAAACAAAAAAGCAGAGACCATAAGAAAAGAAGGAAAAAGTTAGTAAAGATAAGGGGGTGGGGCATAATCCTTAAGAAGAGAAATAAAAAATAAAGATGAAACAGGTCAATAAAAAAGTGCATTCCTCTCCATCTTTTGCTCTTCACATAGGGTCTCCAGAGGGATAACTCCTCAAGACATCAGAGATGCTGTATATTACCATTTCCAAGAAAGGTCTAAAAGAGAGCAACCAATGGAGTGTAAACACACACTGTAGTTTAAAAAGGACACAGTCACAGCACGATGCTTAATTCTTATATTTGCTTCAGTTAACCAAAAATGGTTCCGACTCCAGCACATCATTTAATCCATTTTCTGATGAACATGCCTCAAATTGGTAAATCCAAAAATGTTCACACCCTGTCTCCTTCCCCGGGGCCAAGGCAGACTTGTCCAATACATATAAATTCAAGTTTGTGTTCCCTACTGTCTGCCTCCAACATATGAGTGGCCCAAACATACTCAAGATTGCCATTTATTATGGCCCTCACATGTTCCCCCCACCCTTTCTTTGAATCTCCTCTTAGTTCGACCAATATAATCGGCCCAAATAGGCCCCACAGCTGCATTCTGAGAAGTAAACAATCCATTTTGTGTCACAATTAATAAACTGATTTATTGTGACCACCTCTCCATTGTATGGATTTACAATTTTATTGTCTTCTCTTATGTAGGTACAGTACCTGCATCTTCCACAGTGTTTACATCTCTTCAGCAGTGGTGGTAGCCAAGTTTCTATTGGTCTAACAGATTGTATTGCAGACACCAACTAGTCCGTAAGATTCCTTGCCCTCCTATAGGCCATGCGGGGTGACACCTTAGCTGTTTCTTCTAGCCTTTATTTAGCTGCCAGCACATGCCAATTCTTTACCAAGATGTCCATGACTTTCCAGAATCTGTAGCTGTACGTGCTAGCAAAATTGATCCTATTTTTCTCACACTGTTTGTCTATGGTGCCCCCTTTAGGTTGTAGGAGGCTTTCTCGTGGTACCCTTTCTGCTTCTTTTACAGCATTTTGTAACACCCTGCCAGAATACCCTCTAGCTACAAACCTCCTAGTGAGTTCCACTTTTTCTTTTTCATACTCTTCATTTCTACTGCAGTTCCTTTTCACCCTTAGGTACTGGCTCTTGGGTATGTTACTAACTATATGCACAGAGTGACAACTGCTTGCATATAGTATGCTGTTTCTATCTGTGGGTTTCCTATATAACCCTGTTGCCACCCTTCCAGAATCTGTTTTAGTAATAAGGATATCCAAAAATGAGACCTGTAATGGATCAGCATGGCATGTGAATCTAAGATGTTGCTTACTTGAATGTATGTATTCCAAAAATGTACTGTGTCCCTCAGGACAGGGACAAAACATGTAAATGCTGATTTCATGTCTAGATATGGTGCAGGAATTGATGTCAATGAAATATGACAGACTTTCCCTAAAAAGAGATAGTGCAAGGAAGGTACCTTTAGTCTCTGTTGAGAAATGTGTTAATGCCTTAGGGTAAAGAATAATATCCACTATGTTTATGATGGAATGTGGAAAGTTTACCATTAATAGGAACCCTGAGTCGGAGCTTCTGAAGATGGATGGGTGGAAGCGCCATCCCTTCCTGGGACAGGAATGTGGTAAGCAGTCTGAAATAACTGCTTCCCTCTTAAGGTAAGGGATATGTGACAGGGAGATCCTGCCACTCTTGAGGACCAACCTTTTCTTAAATCTGTTGCAACAGTTCCTCTGTTTCTTAGCCTAATCTATCCTTTACAATTTCTAGTTCATAAGGTTGGCCACCTGTGGGCACTCCCTCCCTTTTCTTGACTATGCTATAGTGTTCTCTTTAATTTTCCTTTTCCCTCTCAGGTTCTTATACAGGGAGGTTATTGTGGTGACCTCCGAGCTGATGTTAAACAACAGGCTGCATTCCTCATTGTTGGATTCAGTATGCAGTAGCACTATGTCATAAAATACCTTGATATATATGCCTTACGTGTATGAAACCTCTAAATGTTGAAGATACCATAGCACTAGGTGTTTTTTATAAAGGTTAAAAGTTACTTAGGTGACTGTATTATAGAATCAAGTTACAAGGGTAGAGATATCAGAAAACCCCCGTTGTGTTATTTAAAATGCATGTAAATTACATATTGTTTGATAGTCCCTTTGGCACCATGCATTCCTGTTTTAAGCTTAACCCGCCTAAAATGTCATGGTGATTTGCATATACATCCCATGATGCTTTGCATTATTGGGGTATGTGTGATGTTGTGTTTCTTTGAAACTTGACTTTATTGTCAATGCCCTTTGGGGTAACCCTTGCTTCAGTGTTTCTGCACTGAGGTTCTTTGTCTTTAGCTTGTTCTGAGTTTTTCTTTTTTGAGCTCCCATCACCCAAACACACAAGACAAACATAGGGAATGGAATAATTTTCACTAAAGAGATAGCTCAGTAGGTGCTGACCAAGTGTAGAGGAAGGACATGCATAGTCTGGTGCTGCAAACTGATGTATTGAAGAAGGGATATGCCATTGCTTTTTAAAATAAACATCACACAGAAATTGTGTGTTGAACCTGAAGTCCTGTGTCTGGTCCATCTGTTATCCCACGACCCCTCAATACCCTGTCACTCTGCACTCTTTCTACTGAAGGATCAAGTTTCCATGTGAGTTATGCCTGGTTTAGCCACTCCCGTGGTGGAGTGGCTAAGGCACTAGCACACAGCATGACTGGAGACCTGGTACAATGGTTCAGTTCCCCACCAGGTTTGCTGGTGTTGCAGCTCTTTTGTTTGTTTGTTTGTTTTTTTATGGACTTAAATTTTTCCCCCTGTTAAGTTTCTCCCCATCCTGGAAGTCCACACCACCTCGGAGTTGGTTATTTTCATTCTGGAGGGTGTGGGGGTGAAGCCCCCCACATCAGGTAGTGTGGAGGGGTGAAGCCCCCCCTCAAAAAACAGAAATTTCCTTTATTGTTTGTGGCGTGTGCTGTTTCTGTTGTAATCGGTGTTTTGCCTGACGTTATTTCAGTGCATGCCATTTTGCTTGCGGCGTTGTTTGCGGCACTGTTTTATCCATGACAGTATGATCCCATGCTGGCATTTTTTAGGTATATAAGTGAAAAGAGAAAGACCAGGGGACAGATTGCAAGAATAAGGAAGGTAGGGGGAGTGTGCGGAAGAGGACCAGGAAAAAGCAGATGTCTGGAACAAATACTTTTGTTCAGTGTTCAAAGAGGAAGGGGAAGGCGAGGGACCACAGATAAGGGACAGGAGCATCAAAGGAAGAGAGACGGACACCATTCCATTTACAGCAGAGAGAGTCCTGTAGGAACTTACAAATCTGAAAGTGGACAAGGCAATGGGGCCAGACAGGATACATCCAAGAATATTGAAGGAGCTCTGAGAGGTGCTGGCTGTACCTCTGACAATCCTTTTCAACCATTCACTGGAGATAAGAGTAGTTCCAGAGGACTGGAGGAGGGCAGATGTAGTCCCACTTCAAAAAAGTGGTAGCAAGGAGGAGGCTGGCAATTACAGGCCAGTCAACCTGACTTCAGTAGTGGGAAAATTAATGGAATCACTACTAAAGGAAAGGATTATGGAATATCTTGAATTCAGTGACCTACATGATCTGAGGCAGCATGGATTCACTAGGGGGAGGACATGTCAAGTAAATCTAATAGATTTCTTTGATTGGGTGACCAGGAAATTAGTTCAGAGTGGAGCAGTGGATTCGGCCTACCTAGATTTCAGTAAGGCCGTCAACAACATTCCACATAGGAGACTCATAAATAAGCTGGGCAGCCTGGGAGTAGGTCCAAAGGTGGTAAACTGGGTACAAAATTGGTTGGGGGATAGGCAACAGAGGGTGGTAGTAAATGGAGTTCACTCCAAGGAAGGGAGGGTGACCAGTGGGGTGCCACAAGGATCAGTGCTGGGACTGGTCCTCTTTAATGTCTTTATAAGTGACACTGCAGAGGGGCTAGAAGGGAAGGGAAGGTATGCATTTTTACAGATGACACAAAGATCTGCCATAGCGTAGACAGTCCAGGGTGTGTGGAAAGAATAAACAGGGATCTAAGAAAGCTCGAGGAGTGGTCAAAAGTGTGGCAACTAAGTTTCAATCCAAAAACGTGCAAAATCATGCACCTGGGGCACAGAAACCCAGGGGTAGAGTACAAGATGGGGGAGTGGCAGTGTTGACCACCAAGCAGGAAAGAGACCTCGGGGTAATCATATCTGATGACCTAAAGGTGGCCAAACAATATGACAAGGCAGTAGGGAGAGCTAGTGGGATGCTAGGGTGCACAGGGAAGGGATCACCAGCTGTAAATCGGTGGTGAGTTATCACCTAGAGTACTGTGTCTAGTTCTGGAGACCTCATCTCCAGAAGAACATAGACAGAGCAGAGGTGGACCAGAGGAGGGCAACCAAAATGGTGCAGGGCCTACATCAAAAGCCATATGAGGAGTGACTAAAGGAGCTCTATATGTACACCCTGGAGGAAAGGAGGGAGAGGATGGATATAGTAGAGACTTTCAGACACCTCACAGGTATACATAGGGTACAAGAGGGAAGCATTTTTCAGAAGAAAAGATGCTCAAGAACAAGGGGTCATGCTATGAAGCTGAAGGGTTGTAAATCCAGGGGAAACATGAAGAAGTACTTCTTCACAGAAAGAGTGGTGGAAGCCTGGAACAGCCTCCCAGTGGAGGTGGTCAGGAAAAAACTGTAACGAGATTCAAGAATGCATGGGATAGGCATGAGGGAAACTTAGTGGTTAGGGAAGGGAAAGGAGACATTATTTAACCAGGAGTAGCACACTAAGTCAAAGCTTGTTTCCAGATGCGACCTGGGAGTACAAGGAAGCTAAGTGACTTGCTCAGGATCACACAATATGCACCTAGGTGGCTGTGGGATTCAAACTCTGGTCTCCAGATCTGCAGCTCAGAGGCTTAACCCTCTGTGCTATACTGCTTCCTAGGTAAGGGAGGTTAAAGTCGGAGACCAAGTAGCATCTGCAGTATTACAGTAGGTAGGAAACATGGGCAGACTAGGTAGTCCAAGTGGTCCTTATCTGCTATCAAATTCCATGTTTCTATGTTTTTATGACTACAAGGCAGCAGAAGCAGCACGGAGAGACTAAGACTAAAGGGTAAAGAGCCTGTTTTCATGCAAATGTCTTTAGGAATAAAGAATGGAATATCCTAGAATAAAACTTTTTTAACAAGCTTTGTGGCCCTTGACTGCTGCCTTATGCCAGCATCTGTTGTACCCTGTCTCCCAGTCCTATCCACCAATCCCACCACCTGTCATATCAGTAGGGATCCACGTGAGTTGGGTACCGAGAGTACCAGCACCGTCAAAAATGTCAGCCAGTGGTATAGTTTTTTTTTCTTAATTTCTGCCTTAACCCCACCCACCTCCCTCATGTCACCAAGCAGCACCCCAACAGGCCACATAGGAACAAAACATCCAGAGGCAAGCTCCGTGGCTTGCTGCGGGGGTCACCAATGCTGAGGAACCTGGCGCCATCCCCTACTGGCTGGGAATGCCATTGTGCAGGAGCACCTTCCCAGCCCCCCAGCCCCTGAACCATCCCATGACTCGCAAGTCTGCTCCCGAACTCAAGTTGCCAGCATTGGACCAAGACATGCTACCCACTGGCCATAGGGCATCCCTAAACATTTTTAATATTATGAGATTGGAGTCTCGCTGACACCAAATGTCACTGTATTGCAGAAAGCTGGAAAAATTACAGGAAAATGAAGAACTGATCTGAGAGCCTTGAAATCTCTCCTGAAAATAGTTTCCAGAAACCTCAAAGTATTGCACCCTCTCTGTGTTTTAATCCCTTTGTAACACTGGAAATTTGTGCACAAGTACATAGAGAACTTTATATTGCACCAAACTGCAGGAGAAGGCTTTCTCCCCTCACTGCTAATGCCCTTAATTGAAAGTATTAGATTATAAGATCTGAAACCAGTGATTTATGATGCCAAGTCACACTCCTCTGGGTGCGTCACTGGTGCTTGTGCATTTTATACTGGGTAAACTCAGACAGGATAGTAAATACCTCTGCCGGTTGTGGCAGGCAAGAATCAGTGACCAAAAGTATATAGAGAGCTAACAAGTCTATTCTCATGGAGGTTTGCCTCATGGATGGACACAGGGTAAGACAAAATTTAGATAGGACATGGTCTTCAATTGTTACCTCCTGATATCTCAATTATAAAGCTCAGTTTTCCCACATTATTTATTTATTTGCTTTTGTTAACCAGGTAAGCACACTAGACAGCAACGTGCCTATTTTCAGGAGAAAGGATGTCCCTCATTTTACCCCTCAGAACCCCTCTGTCCATCCCTCTCAACTGTCTCACATTAGGAGGGAGGGAGGGTCCTCATTTTACCCTACACAATCCTTCTGTCCAGCCCTCTCAATTGTCCTACATTAGGAGGGATGTCCCTCATTTTACCCCACAGAACACCCTCTGTCCATACCTCTCAATTTTCTGACAATGGGGGACAGCTCTCATTTTACCTCTCAAAATACCTGTGGATTCTGTGGAATAAAATCAGTCATGTCAATCCTAATGTGGGACAATGAAAAGGAATGGACACAGGTGCCGTAAGAGTGGTAATCTGAGGGATGCCCCTTCTCATGTAAAATAATTCAGCAGTACGCCCAATATATTTGGGATATACAGCATCAAATCATCACATACTCAGTGTATTTGGGACATACCACAGCATCACATACTCAGTGTATTTGCAACATACTAAATATTCCCATACTCAGTGTATTTGGGACATGCCAAGCCCTCACACACACAGTGTATTTGGCACATGTCAAGTCAAATCAAATCAAATCAAATCAAATTTTATTTATAATGCACTTTTCAAATATCAAAGCGCAAGTACATAACAAAATAATAATCATCACAGTAAATATTAATATAAAAACAGTTAAAAGCCAACAAGGTGACCTATTCAAAGGCTTGTTCAAATAAATAACTCTTCAAGGATGCCTTGAATGACTCTGTGGACAAGCACTCTCGAATCTGATGAGGTAGAGAATTCCACAGGGTTGGGGCCACAAAAGAAAAAGTTCTGGCCCCAGATGACTGAAGGAGAACCCTGGGAATCTCTAGCAATCCCTCACTGGTGGAGCGGAGTGGGCGGAGAGGGCAGTAGAGTCGAAGGAGATCTTGCAAGTAGCTCGGTCCCTGACCGTGTAGGGTCTTATAGGTCAGCAACGCGACCTTGAAGGTGATCCTCCACTGCACTGGCAGCCAGTGCAGTTCACACAGCACAGGTGTGATGTGGCAAGTTCTAGGCAACCCAGTCAACAACCTGGCTGCAGCATTCTGCGCCAGCTGCAGGCAACAGAGATCCATCCCTGGCAACCCTAGATATAGAGCATTACAGTAGTCAAGATGTGCAGAAACAAAGTCCTCCCATACTCTTTGTATTTGGAACATGCCTAGTCCTCACATACTCAGTGTGGGGTCTACTATGACTGGGCTGCAGATATGTGCGAAAGGCACGTACCTGACCCACGCTGCCCCTCACCCATGAACAGGTTCACACTGGATGGCATTCTCCATTGCCAGCTGACTATCCATGGCCCCTCCCCCTGGCTTGCAGCAGTGCAAGTGGGGAACACGGCCACGTGGGTCTGGAATCCAACTGGATGCCAGTCCCAAGTCCCGGAGTGAATCCCATGCTGCGCTCATGCAGGGGGTCCTGGGACAGTGCATAGCCAGACTAAGTGTAAACACCGAGCATTCACCCAAATGGGCACCCCCAGCCCTCTCAGGCAGCACAGTGGGCAGGTACTGATGTGTGGGAGGAATCCTGTTGCTGCCACCCTACTGTTAACCTTTGGAGGGGGGCATAACTATTTACAGCAGGGTCCCCCCTCATGCAGCATTACCCGGTCTGGTGCAGCATGCAAGTGCTATCATGAATGTGCGCAGCACAAGCACACCTCCAGACCACCCCTGGTGCAGTGCCACATGCCCGGCCTGGGGTTCCTGTGTGCAAGGTGCTAGCATGCCTATTGTGTATGCTGCTGTGAGTCCACTAGGCCCCACTGTGTGGCTTTTGGGTGTATGATTGCCTAAATGTGACAGACACATGGAACGTAGGCTATCACACCCATTAGTGAATAGACCCCTGTATTTGGAACATGCCAAGCCTTCCCATACTCAGTGTATTTGGGACATGTCAAGTCATCACACACTCAGTGTATTTGCCAAGCCCTCACACATTCAGTGTATATGGGACATGCCAAGCCCTCACACACTCACTGTATTTCAGACATGCCAAATCCTCACACACAGTGTCTTTGGGCATGTCAAGCCCTCATATACTCTTCTGTATTTGGGGCATGCCAAGCCCTCACACTCAGTGTGTTTGCCAAGCCCTCACATACTCAGTGTATTTTGGACATGCCAAGCCCTCAAACACCTCATGTATTTGGGACATGCCAAACTCTCACATAGTCAGTGCATTTGAGACATGCCAAACCCTCACACACTCCATGTATTTGGGACATGATAAACCCTCACACACTCAATGTATTTAAAACATGCCAATCCCTCACACACTCACTGTATTTGGGACATCCTAAGCCCTCACGTACTCTGTATTTGGGACATGCCGTACCCTCACACACTCAGTGCACACACACCAATGACTCCTGGACTCATTGTCAAAATTTGATTCTACAACTGAATGGATAAGATAATGTTAACATGCATAGCCCCATCTACTGTATAATGTACTGAATGGGCGTTTATCACTTTAGAAATGTTCTGATTCAATCTGCACAGAATTTACCAAATTTCAGCGCAGTCTGTTATACAGTGTGTTAAAAGACAGTTGAGATGACTCTGTCTGCAGGAGCATGAGCATGGCACTGATGGAGTCGGCAGCCTCAAACAAGAGCATGAGCACGGCACTGATGGAGTCGGCAGCCTCAAACAGGAGCACGAGCACGGCACTGATGGAGTCAGCAGCCTCAAACAGGAGCATGAGCATGGCACTGATGGAGTCGGCAGCCTCAAACAGGAACACGGCACTGATGGAGTCGGCAGCCTCAAACAGGAGCACGGCACTGATGGAGTTGGCAGCCTCAAACAGGAGCATGGAACTGATGGAGTCGGCAGCCTCAAACAGGAGCATGGCACTGATGAAGTCGACAGCCTCAAACAGGAGCACGAGCACGGCACTGATGGAGTCAGCAGCCTCATACAGGAGCACGAGCACGGCACTGATGGAGTCAGCAGCCTCAAAGAGAGGCTGCTATCTTGCCTCTTTCAAAATTAATTAAAAATGGTTGAAACCCTTTTATTTTAATACTTCAGAGTTTCATTCATTTAAGCAGGGCTAATTTTATCAGATTCCTGTGAAAGTCCATTTTGATTTCAAGTTTTTGTTTATTTTTCCAGTTCTCAAAGTTACCATGCCTTTCTTTTTTTTTTACTCATTTTTTTATTCAATTTCTCAAATACAATGCATAAAATTCTTAATAATTATATATTAACAATACAGTTAATAGAGAATATGTTATGGCCAGTGGTGGAATACACTATTATCTGAATGCGTGGAGAGTGCCCTCGGATATCCTCATGAGTGGCGGAGTGTAGCGGAGCAACGAGTGATGGTAGCCGAGGTCACTCTCCATTCATTCACATAAATAGTATATTCTACTACCGGCCGTAACGTATCTGATTTATACAACAGAACCGTGTTTTTTGCAGTTTTTTTGGTTTGATGATGTCACCACAGTGAAATAAATGGATTTATTCCACCTCAGTGATTATACAAGTTTCTATGCAATGAGTTATTTGCTCACTCCTATTGTATAAAAAATAATTCAACCACATCAAATACAGAATAACATAATTAACTAACAACAAGCTAATAAGAAAACTAAGAGTGGTCTAGGTAGTAAGACATTATAAGCTACTACTTAATATTATGAAATAGTATTACAATAATTTGAAAAGGGTTGCCAAATTTTATAGAAAAGTGCAGATTTATCCAAAAGGCTACAAGTAATATGTTTATTGGCTGCAAAGGCGGCCACGAGAGGCTGCCATTTCTCCATTAGTGTGTCTGAGCCTGTTTTCCAGTTTCTCTTTAGAGTTAACACTGCAAGCTGTAGCTCTTTGATAAAACTTAGATTGAGAAATATTCAAGAAGTTGCCCAAAATCCAAATTTCAGTCTTCAAAGGAATATCTAGTTTGGTAAGAAGTTTACATAGGTATCTTAAGTTTGTCCAGGCAGTAAACATTTTTGGGCAGGGCCACAACATATGAGACGTTGATGCTTGAGGGAAATTACATCTCCGTCAGAGACTGTCCATTGATAGTTCCAACGATTCTAGTTTCTTAGGACTAAAATGATAGTAATGTAGGATTTTAAATTGAGTACTTTTTCCCTGTATATCTTTACTGGTCTGAAAAGCGTTAGTCTAAACTTTTTCCAGGTGTCATCTGAGATTGGGATATTAAGGTCAGATTCTCAGTGAGAGCATGTCAGGAGGTTGGTAAAGGTACCTGTTCAAGGTGCTGACTCAAGCAGACTCAATAGGCCATGTGGCCCACTCTACTGGCATTTTTAGTATGTTAGATGTCGCATCAGCTGTAAGTGAGGAACTTGGTTCAGCTAGACTTTTATAAATCATACTGGATCACTTTGTAAGCAAGACCATTTTATAAAACTCATCTTGTCTATAATCGAATATAATACTATTATTTGGAGACAGGATTGAGTTTTGCAAGATATTCCTTATTTGCAAATAGTTACAGAGCTGAAATCTGTGGCGGTCGTATGCCTTTTTGATAGACTCAAACAACAATAAGGTACCAGTGGATGGGTCAATCATATCCAACATATGAACATAAGAAGCTGCCAGAAGATACAGGTCTTACGGTCCATCTAGTCTGTCCAAGTGTGCAGCACTTCGATCCATTACACTGCAGCTGCCCCCCCCCGACTTTTTCCCTCTCACCCACCCCCTGTCCCCTCACAGTTTGCACCCTCCCTTTGAAACTGTCCCACCCCATCTTGAAGCTCCCCACTGTCTGTAATGATACAACTTCCTCTGGCAGCGCATTCCACCCTGCAACCACCCTTTGGTGAAATAGTGTCTCCTCATCTCGCTCCTGAACCTGCTCCCTTCCAACTTCAGAGAGTGTCCTCTGGTTCCCCTTCCACCTTTAAGACTGAACAAACTCCTGGTTCCTACTCTGTTCATGCTCTTCAGATACTTGAAGGTCTCAATCATATCCCCTCTCTACCTCTTCTACTCTCCAGTGTATACATATAGAACTCACTGAGTCTGTCCTCATAAGGTTAATCCCCCAACCCCAGGATTATTTTTGTTGCCCTGTGCTGTACCCCCTCCAGTAGTTTGATGGCCCTCTTTAAGTAGGGGTGCCAGAACTGCACGCAGTACTCCAGGTGTGGCCTCACCTGGGGCCCGTACAGGGGCAAGATTACTTCCCCACACCTAGAAGTAATCCCTCTTGCTATGCACCCTAGCATCCTATTGACCTTTGCTGCTGCCTTCCTGCATTAGGCTGAGTGGTTCATTTCCCCAGTTACCAGTACCCACAGATCCTTCTCCTCTTTGGTCTTGGATAACTGCATCCCCCCCAACCAGTAACTGTATTCTGGGTTTCTGACTCCTAAATGCATCACTTTGCACTTCTTGGCATTGAATGCAAGCTGCAAAGTGTGAGACCATTCTTCCAGATGAGCCAAATTCTCCTGGAGTTCTTTACCACCACCTCCCCCCTTCACCTCTGCACAGATCTTGGTGTCATCTGCAAAGAGACTGATCTTACTCTTGATTCCTACTGCGATGTCGACAATGAAAATGTTAAACAGAACTGGTCCCAGCACCGAGCCCTGTGGGACACTACTTGTTACTGCCCTGGGCTCTGATGCCCCCCCCCCACCACTACTACCCTCTGCTGTCTATCCTGCTGCCAGTTCTTGACCCATCTGACCAGTTTCCACCCTGCTCTCAGACTGCTGAACTTGCTGGTCAACCTATTATGTGGTACTGAATTAAAGGCCTTGCTGAAATACAGGTAGAGGACATTCACCGCATGATCCCTGTCCAGTGCCCGCATCACCCCGTTGAAAAAGCCAACCAAGTTCGTCTGGCAGGATCTGCCCCAAGACAAACCTGTGCTGCCTGCCATCCTGAAGATCATTATCCTCAAGAAATGTTTTAGCCTTTCCCTGAGGATAGTCGCCATCAGTTTCCCCACAATTGTGGTAAGGCTCACCAGTCTGTAGTTATCCTGTTCATCTTTGGGCCCACTCTAATGGAGAAGTACCACATACAGCACCCTCCCTTCCATGGGCACACACCCCGTTTCTAGAGAGGTGCTGAAAAGGTCCACTAATGGCTCTGCCAAGACTACTGTCAACTTTTTCAGTGCTCTGGGATGAACTCCATCTGGCCCAGATGCCTTGTCTACCCTCAGGGCCTTAAGGCCCTCCATCACCCTTTCCACCATGATTACCCCATCTGTGATTTCCTCCCCCCCCCCACCTTCCCTTCAGGTACAGGCCCATCTCTCTCTCTGGTGAATACTGAATAGAAGTACTCGTTGAGTACTTCTGCCTGCTTAGCCCCCTTTTCTACCCAACCACTGCCTTTCTTGATCCTAACAATTTGATTCTTGCTCTTCCTCTTCTCCCATATATATCTGAAGAAATCCTTTTCCCTTTCTTTGATCCCCTGCACTGCCTCATTTCTCTTGCCGCCTTGGCTGCCCTTACCATTCTGCTCACTTCTTTAGATTATCTCACATATTCTTCTTTGTCCTCTGCCCTGTTGGATCTCTTGTAGGTTCTAAATGCAGTCCTCTTATCCCTCACTTTCTTCACAACCTCCCTACTCATCCAGCTTGGCTTTTTGGTCCTGGAGCACACATATCAAACAGATTAACTATGTGCTCCTTTCCAAATGCCGAATTCAAAATTACGTTGTTCTATGTTAACTATTGGATTGTTCCATAAAGGCACATACTGAGGTGGGAAGACATCCCAGTTAAAGGTAGAAACATATTGGGACAGCTTTCTCAGAAGCAGGCTGTGAAGGCGTGGCACTGTTGTGGCCAATGCCCCTACAGCCTGCAAAAGCTTGTCACACTTCCCCAATGCCATTGCACACTGCTGGTGACACGGGTTTGGAACCTTGCCACCAACTTGTGACAATCTCACCGCTGCAATCAGGGGCCACCTCGTCATTGCAGCATCAGCCATCCGCTGCAATGAGGGAGCGACTCGTCATTGTAGGGTGGAACTTCCAAACCCTGATATTGTTTGTGAACATGGCAGTAGCTTACCGCCATGTTCACAAACATCATAACCTCTTCTACCGTGCTTATTTGCCCACGGGGGCCAAAATCCACATCGGCTTCAGTGCCCCGCTGTTGATTTTGCCGATGGGACAGCTCACTCCCCATCGGCATTCTGTAACCACCCCCACTTTCATTGTCTACCAACGGGGTGCCCAATCCCCATCGGCATAATCTGCCCCCCCCTTTGTTGTGTGCTGACAGGTGCCCAAATCCCCTTTGGCTACAGCTGCCCCCCCCAAAAGATTTTCTGGCACGCTGGGAGCCCACCCAGCATGCCAAATTTCATAAATAAAATACCATCCAGCAATGTCTTTTTTTACCTGAAAACAAGAAAACGGTCCCGCAGTCTCCGAGGCCCCCTCCCACAACCCGCACCCACCCACTGTGCACCCTGCCTCCCCACACCCCCCTCACCCCATTCTTACCTCCGGAGTCCGGCGCGATGATCTTCATTGGACTGGGAACATGTCTGCACTCTTCAAAGCCGACCGCAAACTGAGGAAATGCCGGTAAGCTGTATAATGGAATAAATAGGGGGGTTTCCAACTTTAATGCATATCTCCATCATTTTTTGGAATTCTGGCACCAAGTTTTCAACATGGGGTTTTTGGGACCCCTCCTCATGAATTTTTGAACTGTCATGGTGTTAATCGGCCCTAAAAGGTGATATCGTGGTCACTGCGTGGAATCACCTTCCGGGGCTGATTAATGAAATGACAGTGCCAGTGTTCATGAGGTGGGCTCTCAAAAAGCCTATGTTGCAAATTTGGTGGAAAAAATCCAAAAAATGACTGTTTCATGAGCGTGCGCTGAGCAATTGCTACGCACGCTCATAACTTCGTGAATTTGCAATATTTTCACACCAGATTTTCAACATTGGCATTTTGTCACACCTCCTTGTGAACAATACAGCTGTCATTGTTCACATCCTGGCAGAAATGTGTTTACGCACTTCCGGTGCAGAATAGCGCAGTCACTGTCGGAAATCAGTGTTCAGGACAGATTACGAAAATGACAGTGACACTGTTTATGAGTAGAGGTCCTCAAATGCCTATGTTGAAAAATTTGGTAACGATATTCCTTAAAATGACTGTGTTAGGAGTGTGCATTGTGCAATTTGCACGCACGCTCGTAACTTCGCAAAATCATAATATTTTCACTCCAGATTTCCAATATTGCCATTTTCTCACACCTACTTATGAACAATACAGCTGTCATTTTTCCCATCCTGGCCAAAATGTGTTTTCGCACTTCCGGCACAGAATAGAGCGGTCACTGTGAGAAATCACTGTCTGGGACAGATTAAGAAAATGACAGTGATACTGTTCATGAGCAGAGGTCCAAAATGCCTATGTTGAAAATTTGGTGATGATAGCTATCAATGATCAGGGTTACAAGTGTGCGTTGCACACTTTCCACACACCTTGTAACTTCACAGATTTGTAATATTGTCATGCCAGATTTTCAGCAGTGGCATTTTTTCACACCTCCTTATGAGCAGTACTGCTGTCATTTTTAACATCCTGACTGAAATGTGGTTTCACAGTTGCGGAAAGAATAACGCGTCACTGTGGGAAATCAGTGTTCAGGACAGATTAAGAAAATGACAGTGGCACTGTTCATGAGCAGAGGTCCTAAAATCCCTATGTTGAAAATTTGGTGACGAAACTCCATAACATGACTGTGTTACAAGCGTGCATTGAACTGTTTCCACGCACCCTTGTAACTTAGCAAATTTGTAATATTTTCATGCCACATTTTCAACAGTGGCATTTTTTCACACCTCCTTATGAACAGTACAGCTGTCATTTTCACATCCTGGCTAAAATATGTATTTTGCACTCCTGCCGGAGAATAGCACGATCACTGTGGGTAATCAGTGTTTGGGACAGATTAAGATCAAACGAGTGGGGGGGAGTGACCGAGCTCAACTGAGCTGTGTTGGGACTGCTGTGGATTTGTTTGTGGGCAGGAAAAGGCCCCAACGCAAGAGTCCAGTACAAAAGGGCAGCCTGCAGCACTGGGAGAAACAGAATGAGAGAGCGAGTGAGGGAGGGGGAGTGAGCGAACTCACTGGAGCACTGTCAGGACTGCTGCGGATTTCTTTGTGTGCAGAAAAAGGCATCAATGCAGGCAGGGGCCCAGTAGAAAAGGCCAGCCTGCAGCAGTGGGAGAAACAGTACAAGTGAGGAGTGGGACAGGAGGACTGAGTGAGCTCAACGGAGCTGTATCAGGACTGCTGCGGATTTCTCTGTGGCCAGGAAAAGCACCAATGCAGGCAGGAGCCCCGTACTAAAGGGCTGCTTGCAGTGCCAGGGCAAACAGAATGAGTACATGACAGAGGGAGACTGAGCAACCTCAACGGAGCTCTGTCGGGACAGCTGCAGATTTCTTTGTGGACAGACAAAGGTGCCAATGCAGCCAGGAGCCCCATACACAAGCGCAGCCTGCAGCGCCAAGAGAAACAGAATGAGTGAGTGACAGAGTGTTAGTGAGCAAGCTCAATGGAGCTCTATTGTGACTGCTGCAGATTTCTTTATGGGCAGAAAATGCGGCAACACAGGCAGAAGCCCAGTACAAAAGGCCAGCTTGCAGCACTGGCAGAAACGGAATGAGTGAGTGAGAGAGGGGGAGTGAGCGAGCTCAATGGAGCTGTGTCGGGACTGTTTCAGATTTCTTTCTGGTCAGAACAAGCCACCAATGCAGGCAGGAGCCCACTGCAAAAGGGCAGCCTGCAGTGGCAGGAGACACAGAACGAGTGAGTGAGGGAGGGGGAGTGAGTGAGTGAGCTCAATGGAGGTCTGTTGGGACTGCTGCAGATCTGTTTGTAAGGCAGGGCAGCAATGCAACGCAGGGCCCAGTACAAAAGGGCAGCCTGCAGTGCCGGAAACCAGAATGAGCAAGTGAGAGAGGGGGAGTGAGTGAGCTCAATGGAGCTCTATCGTGACTGCTGCGGATTTCTTTGTTGGCAGAAAAAGGCAGCAACGCAGGCAGGAGCCCAGTACAAAAGGCCAGCATGCAGCGTCGGCAGACACGGAACAAGTGAGTGAAAGAGGGGGAGTCAGCAGGCTCAACAGACCTGTGTTGGGACTGTTGCAGATTTCTTTGTGGGCAGAAAAAGCCACCAACAGAGGCAGGAGCCCAGTACAAAAGGGCAGCCTGCAGCTCCAGGATAAACAGAATGAGCAAGTGATAGAGAGGGAGTGAGCCACCTCAACGGAGCTCTGTCAAGACAGCTGCGGATTTCTTAGTGGGCAGAGCAAGATACCAACACAGGCAGGAGCCCAGTACAAAAGAACAGCCTGCAGCACCGGGAGAAACAGACTGAGTGAGTAATAGAGGGGCACTGAGCGAGCTCAACACATCAACGCAATCAACATTCGGCATTGACAAATGCTTTTTTTTAGTGATTTAATAATTGAAATTGTGTGCAGGATTGTAGGGTGGGATTTACAGTTGTTAGGAAAATGAACAAAAAGGAAATCAGTAAACCTATGAGGAAAAATGATGTTGCATTCCATGCATGTCCACATAGGAATGTTTATATCCATGGGATCATAAAACCAAAATCTAGATTTCTTAATTAAGAAGGCCTGGTGATATTTGTTCCACCATGGAAGGTTAAAGCCATTACATGACCATGGTGCTCTGAGCTTACAAATATTAAGTTGTGTTTGTTTGCCACTAGAGAAAAATTCCAATTAATCATTCTAATTTAGTAAGCCATAAATTCCCAATATGGATGGGCAAGTTGCAAAGAAGGTAAAAAATGTTTTATTAGCAATCATCATCTTTATGGAATTAATTTTTCCTCATAAGGAGAGATGGAGTTTACTCTACCTGGTGAGATCTAACTCAGTCTCAGTTAAAATAGGTTCAAAATTGAGGAGGACAATTTTGGAAAGGACTGAGGAGATTTTTATTCCCAAAGGCCGATGGCAGGCACTAGGACGAAAAGTCACCGGCTATAAAGTTGCAGTTATTTAGTCACGGTCTATAGGTCGCCCGGAGCATACATTGCTGGAGTAAATGTTGCCGAAAATGTTGCCACATTGGCAAGCAGCAACTTAATTTTCAGTCTTCAATGACATACTGCACAGTCTCCCACAGCAAACAGCAACATGTTTTTAATAATAAAAAAGTCCTCTTTTACTGTTAAAATGTAACACTGAAACATTCAAACTGTAACTTGTAACTGTACATTAGAGTAAACAAAATATACAAACACATCTGCGCCGATTTCTCTCGCAGGGCACAAAAGCAATACCTTGAAGACATTGCCAGTGTCCTAGAAATAAATGTTGTGTAGACACGCATTTAAAGCTTTTAATGTTTTTAAAAATTAAAGTTTTTTATGAGTTTTAACTGTTTTAAGCACAAGCACTCTCTCGTTTCAACATAAGCTGCATTAACTGCTGAGCATAAGCAGCAGCATTTCAGCCATTTCAACCGTTTCAAGCACAAGCACTTTCACATTTTCCCATATGCAGCATTCAGTTTCAAGCATAAGTGAATAAGCTACATAAGCACTGTCCTATTTCCCCATATGCTGCATCTCTAACTGTGAGTTTCACTCTTAGAACTTGTAATATTTACCATACAGATGCTGTTTTCTTCCTAACCCTGTGCAGCATGCCTGCATATGATGTCATCATGTATAGGCAGTTCCCCTCTGAACAAGCTGCACATGCACTGTCCTATTTCCCCATATGCTGCATCTCTGTGTTTCACTCTTAAAGCGTGGGTGACATTTTGTCCGCAACAATATATGATATGCGACGTATAAATCAACTTTATTTTGTCCACTCGGATATTTTATCTGCAACATTTTGCTTGGGGACAAATCATCTGCATTCGCCGATGGCACATTTATAAGGTAGAAAAAGAAATGGGCAGACTGGGTGGGCCTTGCAATCCTTATCTGCTGTCAACTTCTATGTTTCCATGTTTCTAAATATGTCAATGCATTTGTCAGCCAAGAAACTAGAATATGTTTCTTGAAGTCTAAGGGGACCTCAGAAGCATTTTATATTATGGCCTCAGATTTGTTCCAATTTACCACAAAGCCAGATAAGTGGCCAGATTTTTGTAACTCATAATTTAGGGTCCTAAATGAGGACAAGGAGGATTCTAATGTGATTAATATATCATCAGCATAAGCAAATGTTTTATTAATACTATTACCTACTCTAACGCCAAGGAAGTTTTTATTATTTTCAATTGAACGTATAAGAGGTTCGATAGCTAATAAAAACAGTAGTGGAGATAGGGCAGCCTTGTCTAGTGCCTCTAAGAAGGCAGAATTTGGAGGATACTATGTCATTGGTAATAACAGATGCTGTGGTACCAGTATATAAAAAGGGAGATCCAATAACAAATATTATTGTCAAAGCCATACATCTTAAGAGATTTAAACAGGAAAGGCCATTTGAGTGAATCAAAGGCTTTACTGATGTCTAAGGATAGAGTTGTTTGTTTGTATTTATGCTGCTTGGAAGCCCATATAGTTGCTGGAAGCCGTCTAATATTATCTGCCCACCGTCTCCCAGAAATAAACCCTATTTGTTGTTTACTAATAAGGGTACTTAGGAGTGGGGGAAAAGTTACCACAGCTTTCTGTCATGGCACCAACTGCTTCCAAGAATAATGAGAATGGGAGAGATCCTGCTAGTGGAGCTGTTACCCTAACCACAGCTTAACACTGTAAGTCAGATATTCATCTGATTAAAGTAATGTTCTCTGAGCTTAAAATTGACATTCGTGGGCTTAAGAATGCCATGGAAAGTCTGCAACAGGATTTTAATATCATGTCTAGCAGGGTAGATGTTGCAGAAAAAAACTGTCATCCCTGGAGGACACTGTATCTTTTCTTAATGAAAAAACTAATTATCAGGAAAAGCAGATATAAAATGTATGAGAAAAAAAATCAATGTCATTGAGAATAGAAGGAGATGAAACAATAAACAGATTTTGGGCATTCCAGAGGGTATAGATGGTAGAGACAGGGTGCAAATTCTCCAGCATGCCTGCTCTGAAATAATTTATTATCAGTGGCCCTGGCCACATGAGATCGAGAGGGCTCATCAATCTCTAGCCCCCAGACCAGCCTGAGATGCTAGATCTCATACCATTGTGGCAAATTTTCTCAGATATTTCATTAAGGAGGAAGTTATTAACGTTGCATGAGGAAGAAAATAATTAATGTGGAGAGGAGAAAAAATACAGATATTTCACGACTTTTCATCTGAAGTGACAGAGAGGAGAAAGGCATTCTGGAGGTGAAATCGTTACAAAAGTATAGTGTGCCATATTTTGTTAAATACCCAGAAACGTTGATGGTACAGTTACAAGGGCAGTCTCCGGTTAGTTGTGATTCTTCAGAAGTTTGCTTGGGATTTCATTAATAATCACTTTCATAGCAGAGTAAGCAGAGTACCAAATTCAAACATCAACAGACTTATCTTTATGAGCCCTCTCTCTCTCTGAGCCTCACATGAGACAGGTTCACTCTAAGAACAATAGCCATCCCAAGGCTCCATCTAAAGAACCCCCTTCACACAACACTCCATAAACCTCACACCATGCAGCTGTTCCCCAGCCTCACACGAGCACCGTTGGAGTGGATAAACATTTTAAAATCAGCTCATATGGCTTCTCAATTCACAGGAAAAGTAGACCTCCAATGAAATCCTCTTCAACCTCTATTCCTCACAGATAAAAGTAATCTGAAAAAGATAGGGCGAAGTTGTAGCCATGACAGCAGGTGCACCACAGACTCAATCTCAAGTCTATCCCCTAAGCCAGACACTGCACCTGTCATGGAAGTGTCTGCAAGTACATAACCTCCTTTGTGCCTATCAGGTCTCTTAATCTATTTTTGATCTTTGACCTTTGACTATTTCCAGTTTAACTATGTGCTCCTCAAAACACTGCTTGATTTGTTATTTTTAAATATTTTTAAATGTATTGCAGTTTTTCAGGAACTGCCCTTGACCAGGCATCTACAACCAACCAGCGGCCTGGAGCTTCCCAGGCTGTCCGCTCCTCACCTCCTGCCCAGCAACCAGCTCAGAACATCCAGGAACCCACCCTTAACAGGCCAACCAGTGGCTGTGGCCTGAGCTTCCCCGGCTGGCCGCTCCTCGCTTCCCACCTGGCAACCAACCCAGAACATCCTGGAACCCACCCTTGACCGGGCATCTACGGCCGACCAACGACTGCGGCCCGGAGCATCCCTGGATAGCCACTCCTTGCTTCCCAACCGGCAACCAGCCCAGAACATCCAGGAGCCTGCCCTTGACAGGCTGTCTACAGCCGACCAGCAGCTTTGGCCTGGAGCTTCCCCAGCCGGCCACTTCTTGCTTCTCACCCAGCAACCAGCCCAGAACATCCAGGAACCTGCCCTTGACTGATGTCTATGGCTGACCAGTGGCTGCAGCCCAGAGCTTCCCAGGCCAACCACTCCTTGCTTCCCACCTGGCAACCAGCTCAGAACATCCAGGAACCCAACCTTGACCAGGCGTCTATGGCCGACCAGCAGCTGTGGCCCAGAGCTTCCCTGGCCAGCCACTCCTCGCTTCCCACCTGGCAACCAGCCCAGAACATCCAGTTATGGTCCAGGTCAGGATTCAAGCCTGTGAATTTGATTGGCTCTGGTAGCCTCAGTGCAGCCTGCTATTGTCTGTTTTATCTTTACCACTGACTACAATTGGCTGGCCATAGCTCAAAGGACTTTGCTGACTGGGGCTCAAGCTTTTACCTCTGATCTCTATTTTCTTCTGCTGCCACTCTTCTCACCTCTTGAGTTTTCTCCCATCCACCCACCCCGTCCTCTGTTAAATACATCACAGCTCCTCCCCTCTTTCTTTCCCTCTTTCTCATTGGCTCTAAGGTTGTACTCCGGTCTAATTGTCCCCACTAATCCACAGCCTCTGTTACTCTCTGCTCCTAGTGTTGAAAGCTACTTACTCATAGCTGCCCCTGCGCTTAATCCCTTCATGAAACTTTGCTTTATTGTATTCCCCAGCACAAGGCACCTTCTCTGAACCTAACTCTCTTAGATTCTAGCCTTAAACCAACTATGTGCTTTGATGCAATGACAGCGTCACCAACTCTACTTACGCCATCTTTGCTCATCCTGCTCATGCTGTCATCCCCCATAAGCATGGTTGATAAGCGATCACCCCTCTCTACCTCTGGTCACTTTGATGAATATCCCCAGAATAGGTGCGAGATGGTTACCTGTGGTGGTACCTTGAACAGTACTAATTTCTTTTCCCAAGTGTTTCGACACATTTGGTTGCTCCTGTACCCCCAAGGAGTTTACCCACTCTCTACTGCTCTCTGTTCCTATTCTCGTGTGTCTATTCAGTACAGAGTATAGTTAGTAAAGAACATACAGGAGAAAGGGTGCACTTGCTTCACAGCAGATACCTTAAGGAGCTATTAAAATGACTAATACTGCTACTCCTGCTTATATCTGGCAACATACACCCTAATCCCGGCCCACCTCTTCACAGACCCAATGACAAATGTAGAACTGGGGCACTCTCTCTAGCTAGCATCAACACCTGCAGCCTTCTCAAAAAATGTGATGCCCTTACCACCTGGATCACCCTGCACAACCCAGACATCCTGTCAGTGATTGAGGTGTGGCTGTCACCAGCGATCCCTGATGCTGCCATTGCAATACCAGGGTACTCTGTCTTCAGGCAGGAAAGGCTGTCAAAAAAGGGTGGTGGCCATGTTCTATATCTGTAAGAGTCTCTAATGGGACATGCTCTGTTCTTGCTTAGTTATGGGGATGATATACAGGTCCTTGCTATCAAGGGTCTGCTTGGTGCCCACAACAAGGTGTTGACTGTTGCATCAGTTTGTATCCCTCCTAAGCTGACGTCATTGGGCCTAAACCCCTTCCTTAACCGCATCAACAGTTTAAAGCACAATTTGGAAGTCATAATGCTTGGGGACTTCAGTGTAAACTGGCTCTCACCCAGTGCAAGTAGCTACAAGGATGCCTTGTCTGCAGCAAACTTTACTCAACTGATTACCTCACCCACTAGGATTAATTACAGAACTGGGCCCAGTTCGCTATTGGACTGGGTGCTTACAAACCACCCTGAACATATCACTCATACAGAAGTCCTTTCTGATTCTATAAGTGATCATTCCCCCATTCAGTGCCAATGGTCAAATAAATTCACTAAACCTCGACTAAAACTGTCACTAGTAGGGTACTTAAACATGGGCAGTTTGGACCACTAAAATCACTTCTGTAACAACAAGATTGGTCCCAAATTGATACCTCTACCAATGTAGATACTGCTCTAGAATATTTAATCTCCTGTTTTAATGCAGCATGTGATGTCTATGCCCCATTCAAGAAGCAAAAGATCAAGGACACAGATAATTCCTGGATTACGTGTGACCTCCTGGAACAAATGAAATCACATGACCATCTATGGAATAGGGCAAGCGCTACTGGCAGGCAAGCAGATATTCAGGCATACAAGACAGCTAGGAATGCCTGTATCAGGGCTATCCATTCAGAAAAAGCCTACTATTACAGAAGTACCCTATCTAACTCATGGAAAGAGGGAAGGAAATTTTGGAGCAACCTCACATAAGTTACAGGGAAAGACGCCAAGATGGCACTTGTCATGCTAAACATAGATGGCACCATTACCCTTGACCCCTCCACAATTGCTAATACTTTCAACTCGTCATTCACTGATCTTAGTCACATGCTACCCTGTAAGGTCTTTGATCCCGCCTCTGCTGTGGATAGTCATGTTAAACCAGATAAGGAACTGGTGCACCCACAGTTCTATTTTAAAGCAGTGACCAGAAGTAAAGCCAAAAAATATTTATTTAAAGTACTCAGTAGAACCAGATCAAGTGGGGACTCACTTGACCTGAAAGCTATCGCCCTCACCCTAGATGAAGTCCTGTCCTCCATTACAAAGGTTATCAACGGATCCATTTTGCTCTCACAGTTCCCCCTCAAATGGAAGTCAGCCCTGGTTACCCCAGTCCATAAAAGTGGAGACAGGGCATAACATGGAAATTGCAGGCCTATTTCCATTCTTCCCCGTCTATCCAAAGCACTCAAAAGAGTCTTTGTTGACCAACTGGTAGAGTATATGGAAAAATACAACCTGCAATATCCTCAGCAGCATTGCTTTTGAAAAGGACATAGTACCACCACTGCACTTCTTGAATTTACAGGCTACATCCACCATGCACTTGACCAAGAACAACTCATCAATACCACCTATATAGACCTTACCAAGGCTTTTGATATGCTCAACTACCCGTTACTAATTGAACAGCTAGCAGAGTTAGGGCTATCAAATGACACCTTAAGATGGTTTAACAGCTATCTCTCTGACCGCTTGCAACAGGTGAGGATTGGAGATGTCCTCTCAACTAAGCAATCTGTTCGGTCAGGCATCCCCCAAGGATCAATTTTGGGGCCCCTACTTTTCAGCATTTTCCTGAAAAACTCCCTGCCTCCTGCCCTGAACATATTCTCTTGTATGCGGATGACGCAGTAATTTTCTTGAAGAACTCTGATTCCTCCCTCCTGGAATACCAGCTTCAGAAAAGTTTTGCTTATGTAGAGGCCTGGTTCATCTCACAGAAGCTAGTGCTCAACTACAAAAAAACTAAAATGAAGTTATTCCATGGCTCACACAATAAACATAAAACCAAACAGTTGACAGTCAGAAGCTGCTCAGGTGTCACTCTTGAACAGACACAAATGTTCAAGTACCTTGGTGTGACTTTGGACAGCACGCTTTCTTTTTCCAATCATATTGACAATGTTGCCAAATTTGTGAATACCCGAATCAGTCTTCTGTACAAACATAAGAGACCCTTTGGAGACCCTGTATTGTAAAATATAGAGTTTGATTCACCAAGGTGGAGTTAGTGACCTCATGAGAAGGCCGGCTCAGGAGTGTGTTTAAGTGCTGAAAGAACCTGACAGAGGGACACAAGAAAATATTTCTGACTGACACAAGAGAATATTATCTGACTGAGGGAGAATCATCACAGCACTGAAAAAGAGTAAGATTAGACCAGTCTAAATGTATGTATTGTAGGAACTGTACTTTTTTCTGTTTGTTTTAAGGCTGTATGTGTTGGGATATATATGTTTTGTTCTGTAATTATTGTTCTGTTTTGATATTTTTAAAGTAAAGATATTTTTTTACAAACGAAACTGCTGGAGTGCCTTGACAATTCTTTTTATTTTAAGTGGAGCTTTTAAAGGTTATAAGTACACTGTGTATGGGCTTATTGTATACCAAACTGGGAAATGGATAGAGTTCTCTAAAAGTCTTGCATTGAGTTCTAAGGGTTCATTTGAAAGACCTGGTTGGGTGCCCATAGGCAAAGATATCTGGCCCCCCCGAAGACAGAATTTTCTGAGCCTGATAATTGGGTATGCTAACAAGAGGGTTATCAGTCTGAATCCTTCCAGCGCTTGAGACTAAGGTGACTTGAACCACAAAACAAACAAGAGGGTTACCTTGTCTGTTCACTGTACACAAATCATACGCTCAGAGATTGGCACTTTGGGAGTAGAAGGCTGACCGGCTGAGTGAGTTTGTGACAGTGGACACTTGGAATGTGCTGCCAGAAGAGATGGTCTCATTGAAGACAGTGGGAAACTTCAAGAGAGGCTGGGATAGGCATAAGGAGAAGGTAAGGATCATAGGTAGGGTAGATGGGAGGAGTGGGGAGGAGGCAGGGACATTAACTCAAGCCATGGACCCTGCAAAATGAGCATACTAGATAGACCAAATGGCCTTCTTCTGCTGGCTTTTTCATATGCTCATATTTCTGCAACAATTAAGTGCAAAATCCAGCTAAGGGGGTTCCAATTAGCAAGATACATGTGTTGGATGCTCTCCATAATCTCATTTTTGTGGCTTTTGAAATTTGAATTTTTAGGGAAAAACAGAAAACAAGATGGTAACAAATTAAAGAGTATTTTTCTCCTCATGAAAAAGGATGACATCATATGAAAAAGATTCTTCTTTTCATGTCAAACCTCTATCTTGAAGTACTTACTGAACCTGCTCAGAACCAATTTTACAATATTTAAAAATTAAATAACTGGAACAGAGTAATTTTTTCACCAAACCATCAAAAGGCACATCTGTGGGTCAGCCCCTTGCTAGCCCGAAAATTTCAGAACAAAATTCCACACTGTCTGTGCACTAATAGGAGGCAATATAGTGCAGTGCATTAATGCTCTGAGCTGCAGATCTGGAGACCTGGGTTTGAATCCCACAGCTGCCTAGGTGCATACTGTGTGATCCTGAGCAAGTCACTTAACTTCCTTGTGTTCCCAGGTCACATCTGGAAACAAGCTTTAGTTTAGTGTGCTACTACTGGTTAAACAGTGTTCCCTTTCCCCTTTCACTACAGGTATCACCAGAAAACCCAGCTAAATCAATGAGGAAAAAAACCCAAATTGTACTTTTGAACTATCCAGAACTCAAAATCTGCACATCAGGCCAGAATGGAACTTGCCATAGCCACAGATCTACCACACAAGACTGCACATGCAACATTTCATGTAAATTCATTGAGCCTTTACGAAATTAATAAAGTGCACAAATTGGAATTTAACATTGAACTGCCTGCTCAACCCTAACTATAGGGGCACTATCCTGCATATATATATATATATATATATATATATATATATATATATATATATGTTTTATTTAAGCACCACTTTGATGTGGCATCTGATTATACACTCAGGCTGAAACACTAGATATTATCTAACCATGTTAAAACATATACGTCTTAAGGCAATGACAACTCATCTCACTAAGCTGTGTCACCCAACCAGAGTACTGTTCTCTGGCCCAGACCTTAGTTTTACATTCCGGTTTCATCTGCTTTAGAGAACATAGGTTGTTGCTCATTTTTCTTTGTGATATTTCCTACCAACAATTCCCCCCAACCCTCCAAAACCCAGTGTATCAATACTTATATTGTTTTTGTTTTTTTTGTTAGTTTTTTATAATTGTGTTTGCAGGGCTTTGCAGGGCTTTGTACTTAACATTTCCTTTCTCTTTTCTCTCTCTCTCTCTCTTCTTATCAGACTAGACTTTTTTTTTCAACCTACAAAACTCTGTAATGATTTAATGTCTATCGATTATGAATGCCATCTGATTTTGGATCATAGTTTGCTGAAATCTACCATATGCATTGATAATTCAAATCAAATCAAATAATCTTTATTTATAAAAGGTGCCTTTCCAAACCAAGGTGCCTGTACAATAAAAACATATAAAATAATTATCCCAAGGGGAATAAAACACAAAAGATATTATAAATTACTATAAAGAACCAAGATGGAGGTTTAACTCAGCTCTTCTACAGGACCCCCTTGCTGAGACTGGTTAAGCAAAGAAACAACATTTTTTAAATCAATGATAATGGTGAGCCTACTAAAAATTGTCTCTGGGAGACTTTTAAAATTTTCTTTGGTGTAGAGTCATTGGGTATGCAGCTAAAAAAAGGAAAATGAGACAGCAGAAAATTTTAGAAAAGAAAAACAACTGGCCCAACTGCAGAACGAGCATAAAATAATACACGGCTTACTACACCAAATTATTTTGCTGAAATATAACATCAATAAACTATTATCATAAAGAGCTGAATATGCTCTTTCACACCAAGCAGAAATACTGGGAAAGTGGGGAAGCTTTTATATTACCATCTTAAGAAGCTAACTTCATTAAGATTAATTAATCATATTTGACTCCCTAACAAAGTAATTACTTGGGACAGAGAAATAAATAACGCATTTAAAAACTTTTATACTACTCTATATAAAGGTGCAAATAGTTCTTCAAAAATTTCTGATTTTCTCTCTAGAATTAAGCTACCTACTTTAACAAAATCAGATAAAGACTCATTAGAAACTCCAATTGCTCTAACTGAAATTGGTACTGCCATCAATTCCTTTCCTTCAGTTAAGGCCCCTGGTCCAAATGGCATAACTATTGAAGTCTATAAACACCTCTGCCCCATAATCACCAGACCCCTACAATCCTCAATATTGGAAGCATTCTATGACAAATCTCTCCTGCAGACAATGAATTATGCTTTTATATCAGTGTTACTCAAGAAGAACAAAGGTCAGTTAGAATGCTGTAATTATAGACATACATCCCTGCTCAACACTGATTATAACATTTTATCTAAAGTCCAAGCCTAAAGGTTCCAGTGATTTGGAAATTATTAGGAAAAGAGCAGGTTGGGTTCATGAAAGACAAAAACTCTTCAGACAATCTGAGAAGGCTTTTCTCTATCCTTTGGGCAGTTACAAAATACATTTCTTCTGTACTTCTCTCCCTGGACATCAATAAAACTTTTGACACCCTTGAATGGTCTTTCTCTCACAAATTCTAGAAAAATACAATTTTAGTCTGAACATATGTTCATGGATTAAGATATTGTACAGCAAGCCCGACTCAGCTGACGTAACTAATGGAAACATTTCCCAATCATTTAATCTGAACAGAAACACCAGACGGGGTGTCCTCTGTCACTCTTTCTTTTCATTCTCTCAATTGAACCCCTTATTAGGAAAATGGTAGATGCACCATCCCATATACAGCACATGGGATTGCAACAGGTCACCTATCACAAAACGTGCTAGCCTATGCAGACGATTTATTACTAACTTTATCACAATCACACTACTTGATTACTAGCCTGAAATCTATTTTGGTTAAATCTGAGGACATTTTTAGTCTAATGGTAAATTGGAGTAAATCTGAAGGACTAATAATTAAAGTACAACACTTTAAAAAGCAGAGACTTCTAAACTCTTCTGGAATCCAGTGACCATCAGACCACTTATCTTATCTAGGCCTTTCCATATACTGTTTAGTAAACTGAATTGTAGAAGCTAATCTCAAATCTTTAGTAATCTCATTTAAAAATTATCTTGATAAATGCAGTTCTTTAAACTTGTAATTTTGGGGAAAGATAAATTCAGTTAAAATGGTAATCGCCCCCAAGATCTTTTACCTCTGAATAACCTTCCCACTTATATCGATTCAAAGTGGTTTAAAAAAATTAATGACTTAATTCCTGCCTTTCTCTGGAATAGCAAGCCTCCCAAGTTAAGTCTTAAGAAACTCACTCCTAGATGGGATGTCGGAGAATTCGGTTTGCCATGGTGGCAAGGATGCCACTGATGCTTTCTGATGAAGCAAACCTCATGTTGGTTTCTGCCCAACAAAATGCTGACATCCCATTATGGCTCGAATTAGAACGTAGTTTAGCCAAACCTCAGTTTTTAACAGATTTCCTCTTTGTTAAAACTCCACCTCACCTGTCTAATCATGCCACAATTTCTTTCTCCATCTGGCTATATAAAAAAAGTTCCTCTCTAATGAGTCATAATACTTTGCCTCTTCAGTATTGCCTATCTGGAAATGCCCTATGCTTCAATAAAATAATAAATGCTTGGCAGATATAGGATGGAGCAAACTAGGCATACGAGTAGTAGGAGACCTATGAAACCTTGACAATAATCAGCTATTATCCTTTTCTGAATTGTGAACAAAATATAATATACCAAAACTCTCCTTTTGGAGATATCTCCAAATCAGAGAAGTACAATCAAACAACATATTCAATTTAGATATTATATTTCAGCAAAATAAAGAATGGTGCCAGTTATTACATATAGCCCATATGAGGAAAGGAGCTAGCCTAATATACAAAACTATCAATGACTTACATTTCTGTGGTAGCATGTCAATTAAGCTAACCAATATGAGTGATTCAATATGAGCGAGTACAATACAGTGATTACCGTTATAGAGCACATGCCATATGAGCGACAATACATTACAGCACATACATCTATAGCGAGTACAAGAATCGCTTGCCACAAGATTAGTGAGTGGATATTTGGGTGATTAAATGTATAGCTTACCCCTGTGTCCAAGTGCACCTTAGAGTTATAATCCTAGAAATGAAGGGGTTTGGGGGGCGCAGGGGACGGAGCACCCCGTGAGACCTCCAATAAAGAAGTGTGCCTGGTGTTGGGTTCAGACACTGAAAATGGCCATGGAATTTACAAGGAGTCAGAGTGGTATGCTGCTCCTCATCTACAGCAATTATGTGTTTTGCCATGATAAGGATTTAACAGAACATCTAGTGCAGGCTGTGCACCAGTATGGTGAGCGCAGTTTGATCGACTGTCTCCATGGGATTGCTTATAATATTTATGTGTCCTAACTGACTTGATAGGGGTGCTTGTCGAAGAGTCACCTAAAACAGCATATCGCATATTACTGTTCACTCAAATTACATTTGCATATGTATGCATTCGCTGTAATCAGGTATTCTGAATTTCATGTGTTCATGGTTATGAATTTGCTGCAGAATTTGCATCATGCCGCAGAATATATACAGTGCCACAGAATTCATTGTTTTTGGTGAATTTTCATATAAATATACTGTTTTTCCATAGTGTCAGGCTTTCTTTCCCACCTCGCTTATCCTGAAGCCCCTCCTCTATGCTCAGCATATGATGTCATCGATGACATCACATCATATTTAGCCAATGACAGAACTGCATTCTGACAGAGAAGTGAATAAATCATGCCGCAGAGATCAGAAAATGCTGCCGCAGAAGTCAAGGAGCCCTGCCGCAGAAATCAGAAAATTCTGCCGCAGAACACCAGGGGCCCTGGCTGTAATTGTATACACTCTTAATGCATGCACTGTAAACGTATGTGCCCAATAAACATCGCTGAAATTAATTTCACTCATTACACATTGCTCAATTAACATGGAACCCATTTCTGTGGCTTTTTCAGCTAAACAAAAATGGGAGAAATAATTAAATATAACTATTTTCCCAGAATTCTGCTTTCCTTATGGAACAGTGCTTACTCGTGCTAAGGAAGTACAAGCCAGACTATTGCATTTCAAAATACTTCATTACTATTATTGTACCCCAGACTGACTTGTTAAAACTGGAAATCTAGATTTCACTAAATGCCGCAAATGTGATATGAAATCGCCAAAGCTGTCTCATCCACTGTGTATTTGTCCCATGATATCAGCAATATGGAAACAAATTCACAACACGTGAACTTGGTCAGAGGTTGCCGTTTGTCACTGAGGTATTTATTCTTGGTGATACAGCAATGCTTTACTATTTAGATAGAAATCACCAAAGATGGATCCCGTCTTCAGCCCTAACCCTCAAAAAGCTTCTTCTCAAGTACTGGAAGGAAAAGAGATCCCCCTCATTAAGAGAATGGTTGGCTTGGCTGGATTCCACTGCCGGTAATGTGGGAATATGTTATATGCTGATTAATCAGCTGGACCTTTTTCACAAGTTCTGGAAACCCATTCTGACTTATGGTAAATAGTGTTATGTATAGACGCCGTCTCTTGAAATTTGTCTTATATTATTTATGCATGTTCTCTGTTTACCTCGCTCTTAGTGATGCCAAGTGTACATAATATTGCTATTCTGTTATTTAGCTGTCCTGAATGGTTGTATTTATGACTGTAATATTCTAAACCTTAATAAACATTGTGTTCAAGAGATGTCTCTGTCCAACAAAATTGTGTTTGTCTATGACAAAAAGGGTTGAATTCTCAGCAGAGCTGTGCTACTGGGCACATAAAATCTGCAATGTAGGGGCAAAGTTTACCAGTTAACAGCAGCTATACATCATCAGGTATCGCACCACCTACCAGGATGCACTAGTTAGTTGTTATCAGCGCCAACTAAAACAGTTACTGCACATCACTGAAAAGCAAAATGGTGATGTGCAGAATAGCACCCAACAGAAACAGCTACACTCCATTACACTCACCAAAAGGTACAGTGCATCACTAGAATTTATGCTGAAGGCTATGCCCCTTGCATCAAAGCCTCCCATACCCCTCAAACTTTAATTAATCAACTCCTGGGGGGCTTGATATTCTGGAAGAGCAAAAAACTCATGAGAGGGCTACTTTGGAGGACATACAGTGGAAGGGAGAAACATTGGGTTCAACCTGCAGGTGGAGGGTGACAATCTCATGAGGTACAGCAGTGAAAAAGAAATAAATAAAACTATTACTACAAATAAACAAAACCAAAAACACATTATCGACAGCCAGTCCCAAACCTGGGTCGCCGGACTAGAAGGTGATGACTTAACCCAGCACACCAAATGGCCAGCTCAAAATTGACCCGATCACCAAACCTACATATCCTCTTCCACATAACGAAAGAAGGTATTTGCTCAAATTATAATGTGCTCTTAATGGCTATCACTATTAAGAGTACATCATCCAATTCTCTTTCGCCATTTTCACTTCACTCATATTGACTTACTCAAAATGAGTCTCTCTAATCACGGGTTACCAGTGAGTGAAGGTGTGTGGGGGGGGGTGTTGGGGAATGCAGGGTGGTGGGTGCTCAGTGGGAGTTGGGGTGGGAGGGTCAGATCAGCGAGGGATTGTCTTCTATTCTACAGGTTTAAGTAAAAAAAAATTATGGGATAGTTTTCTTTATTGCAGGGAACAGTAATGCAGGGATGGCAGTCAAAGGGTGGGGGAAACCACTAGATGCCAGGGAAACAGAATGCATAAGGGAATGGCAATCAGTGGGTGGGGGTGCCACTAGACACCAGGGTAACATTTTTGTTTATTTTTTTATTTTATTTATTTTGTTTTTGTTGACCAGGTAAGTGCACTAGACAAATTCTGCCTATTTTCAGGCATGACCTGGGGGTTGGGGATACAGATGAATGCCAACATTATGTAAGAGGATGCCAATTGGAGGGTGGGGTGCCACTAGACACCATGGAAACATAATATAAATACAGAGGTGGTGTTCGGAGGGTGCAGAGCACCACTAAACACCCGGGAAACATTACATACATAAATGGATGGCAATGGAAGAGGGTGCCACTAGACACCAGGGAAATGGTGGCTCACTCCTCTCAGAGCAGCATACAGCACGAGTTCCAGCTGCAGCTGCAAGACTCAAGAAAGTACTGCAGTTCTCATACAGGGAATGGGGGTGAATGGCTCCTCTCACTAAGCTGGGCATCCTGGATTTTGGGTGCCCCGAAAATGTATTTCTGGCAACTTAAAAACAAACACCAGACTCTAGCTAAATGGGTCCCATTTAGTTAGGTTCAGGTGTTTGTTTTTTTAAAAATATATTATTTTTATGTACTTTAAATGTTTGCAAGTTTAAACAGTAAAAATAAAATGGCAGCCATCTTGACTGTTTTTCCCCATGACAAGTAAATCATGCAAATAACCACTCGTGATGTTTTTTTTTTCTCGCAATAGTATTTTTTACCTTTTGCAATAGTTTTTGTTTTTTTTCCAGTTGAACTGGAACGTTAACTCAAAAATTTTATAACTTTAAAACAATATCACATTTTTTCACCAAACCTTCCAAATGCACACCCTTGGCATAGGCACCTTCAGCCCTGAATATTTCATGAAAAAATTCCACATGGTCTATGCTGTAGGTGAGTGCAAAAAATACCCAATATTAAGTATTAGAAAAACAAACATGTTTTTTTCCATTTTTTGGCATTCTGTATCTCATAAATCATACAAGATGCCATCACAAAACTTTCCACATTTTGAGGCTCTGACTGCCTGACTGGGCATGCCAAATTTGGAGCTATTTGATCAAATGATGCCAAAGTTATTAAGGTGCAAAAGTTGGGATTTAACATTAAACAGCCTACTTACCCTAACTATAGGGGCGCTACTGCACACCTATAATAAAATATTTCATATTTACACAAGATTTTCAAGATATGCAACAAACTATAGTAATGGGGAACTATGCACACACTAGGACATTTAAAATAAACAGGCTCAAACACAAAGGTACAGAATATAAAAACTTGCTAAACTGACTAGAATTATAAGTTTTAGCCTTTAATGGTAGAGGTCTTCTTACACAGCAAACGATTCATACAGCATTGACCCTTTCCTTCTGGGACAAGCAACTAGTCCCAGTGTTGTGCCTTGGTGCTGGCATGATGAAAAGATAGTTTGAATTATCTTTGTTCACTGTTTTTAAGGACATGTGCCCCAAGATAACAGGATGTAGGTCACCCCCTCCATCCTGAGAACGGTATCAGGGAAGCCAGTCTGCCTAGGCTGTGCTAAAAGTGGCTTTCAAAGAAACTATGCTTACTCTGAATTTAATAATGGCCACAGTCCATTTTCTTAACAGTCCCCTTTATTGGGAATATCTCTAGCCACAATAAGAAGCTCTTTGTTTTCTGTGGCTTGTCCAGACTTCACTTCTTTGACTTTTAACTATCCAACAATGCCTGAATGCTGCCCCTGCACCCCAAACTGAAACAAATTATTACTGCAATTTGTGTTTACAGTGTTCTTGAAAAAAATCAGACTCAAGAAAAAAATAACAGAAATTAGGAGGCAGTATAGCACAGTGGTTTAAGGCGCTGAGCTGTAAATCTGGTGATATCTAGCAGACCAGCCCTGGGTTTGAATCCCACAGCTTCCACTTGCATACTGTGTGACCCTAAGCAAGTCACTTAACTTCCCTGTGCTCCCAGGTCACACCTGTGAAAAAGCTTTCAGCTTAATGTGCTACTCCTGGTTAAACAACTAAAAAAAAAATTAAAGGGACACTGTCAACCCCTTTAGGCCTCAAATTTTCCTTAGTTTAAAAAACACATGTAATGATTGCTCACATTCTGTAAATTTGCCAATGTACTGTAGCTGGCAGTTTGATTTGCATTCCTTTTTTCTGTTTAAAAGTCAAAGACAGACTACCCATCATGCTGGTGTTACTATACAAAACTGTGTTTGTATACAGTCCTTGATCAGCTCCTACTGCATCTTTCCTAGACTTGGGAACACCCTCAACACAGTCTAGACAATCAAGAAGAAATGGGAGGAGAGGAGAGGAGAGGAGACTTGCATTATGAGTGGCTGCACTGTCTGGGGTGTTACTAATGTTCGGGAAATATGCTACATGAGTAGAGCAAGGATTGAAATCCAAACCAGGCTGTGAATAATTACTCATTAGCATGCATTTCAGTTCTACTAACAATTAAAGCAGATAGAAAACAGCAACATCAATGAATTTTTGGGAAGGTGCATAATCGTTTTCAACTAAAAATAATACAATGCAAGAAGGGTTGACAGTGTCTCTTCAAGATAAAGTTTGCTTTATAAGTGTTACGCCAGGATACATAATGATTCCTTGGGCTATCAAAATATGAAATTTGGTGGTCAGGTACATGTGGTCTAAAAGATATTTTCACAGAACTGCAGAGTGCACTACTTAGGAACTGAGATTAGGGAATGAAAGGAATTTGGTTTTGCACAATGTTTTGATACCCACTGTATTCACGCTAAAGCTCACACACTGTGTGCGTGATGCCGTTGGGATTCAAACCTGGGTCAACACGTTCACAGCTCTGTGTTCTAACCACTAGGCTTCACTGCCACTCATTAAAACACATACGTCGTGGATCACAAGCTCTTGTTATGACTTAGATTGCATTGCTTAGGAACCCAGAATCAGGGTTGAAACTAGGATTTCTGTGTTATTATTCCTTCTTATCCAGTCATTTAATGAAATGGACTTTTTCTCATTTTGTATTTTATTAAAACTATATGACAGAGTCATTTTCAGAGTTCAACTGCCTGCTCTCTCCCCATTCTGCTATTCAGAGGTGCCACTGCATGCATATGGCAGTCAGTGGTGTCGCCTCCCTGCCTCATAGATTCAGTGGTATGATCCAGATCAATTCCATTCCATTAGCATCCTGGCTCTGGGCTGATGCTGCTCTGACTGATACCATGTGTCAGCAGAAATGTGGAGTACTCATTATCGGAAACTTGCTAACAGTGGATAAGAGGCTTGTACTCACCAGGCCATGAAGCAGAATGCCTGGTGTCACTGGGAATGGTAAATACCTGGAATTTCTTTTTCCAATACCTTCCAATTGTAATTAGTCCAGAAACCGGAAAAAAAACTGACAATAGATTCAGCAGACTTCAGTTGCATAACAGTTTCCAACACTTGAATTCTAACCCATATCAGTCTTTGGTACAAAACGCATTTGCATGAAAAAAAATATATGTTTCCCTTAAGGGTTCATCTACCCTTGAGGGTTAATCCTTAAATGAGGTTTTATAATCCCTGCTTGTGACAAAATAATAATAATATATTATCAGTGAAATATTTGCAATTTCACAAAGTCAGTAACATAACAACATAATATTATGGTGCCATATAGGATTTGGGGTCTCTCTTCCCATCCCTCCTGCCATACGACAGTGACTTTACACCATAGAAACACAGAAACATAGAGGTTGACGGCAGATAAGGACCGCAAGGCCCATCCAGTATGCCCATTTCTTTATCTACCTTATAAATGTGCCATCAGCCTTTGGTCTGTCAGTGGCCTATCTATTCATACTCATCTGTATTGCTCCCTTATGCTTATCCCATGCCTGTTTGAAGCCCTGCACTGTATTCATAGCCACCACTTCCTGAGGTAGGCCATTCCATGCATCCACCACTCTTTCTGTGAAAAAGAATTTCCTCACATTCCCCCTTAATCGGCCTCCCTCTAATCTCATGCTGTGTTCTCTTGTTCTGCTATTTTTCTTATATTTAAACATGTTAGACTCTTTCACCCTTGTTAATGCCCTTAAGGTGTTTATATGTTTCGATCGTATCACCTCTCTCCCTCCTTTGCTCAAGGGTATACATATTGAGCTCTGTTAATCTGTCCTCATATGTCTTCTGATGCAGTCCCTGCACCATTTTGGTTGCCCTTCTCTGGACTGCCTCAATTTGGTTAATGTCCTTGTGAAGGTGTGGCCTCCAGTACTGCATACAGTACTCCAGATGGGACCTAACCAGTGTCTTGTAAAGAGGGATTATTACCTCTTACGACTTGTGATACCCTACTAATACACTCTAACATCCCCCTAGCCTTACCTACTGCTTTAGAGGTCTGCTTGGATGATTTCAGGTCATCGGTAATGATGATACCCAAGTCTCTTTCTTCCTTTGTGACTGCCAGTAACTCCCCTCCCAGCCTATAGGTGGCTTCAATGTTTCTCTTCCCTATGTGCATGATCTTGCACTTCTTTGCATTAAATCCCAGTTGCCACTCTTCTGACCATTTTGCTTGTTTATCCAGATCTTGTCTCATTCTGCCCACCCCATCTGGATCATCTACTCTGTTTCAGATCTTGGTGTCATCTACAAACAGACAAGCCTTACCCTCTAGTCCATCTGCAATGCCACTGTTTGAGTACAGACAAATATTCAAGATTAAATAAAAGTTATCACTACTCATGCTATAGAACCTCAGTGCCATTATCCTTCAGGAATCAGCAAAGTCCAATGTCACCCCTACTCATGCTGTGTAACCCTAAATGCTATTCTCCTTCAGGGATCTGTCTAGTCCTGTGTTACCCCTACTCCTGCTGTGTAACCCTCAATGCCATTGTCCTTCAAGAATCAGACTAGTTCTGTGTCAACCCTATACATGCAGTGTACCCCTAAATACTATTCTCCTTCAGGAATCTGTCTAGTCCTGTGTTACCCTATTCATGCTGTGTAACCCTCACTGCCATTATCCCACAGGAATGTATCTAGTCCTGTGTTACCCCTACTCATGCTGTGTAACCCTCAATGCCATTCTCCCTCAGGAATCTGTCTAGTCCTGTATTACCCTTACTCATGCTGTGTAACCCTCAATGCAATTTTCTGTCAGGAATCTGTCTATTCTTCTGCTACCCTCACCTCAATGCTATTAGTATTTAGTAATGAGTCCAGAATCCAGTAGTGGCATTGTCGGCTTGTAGTGAAGGAATCACATTTTATGAACTTTAGGAGCTATGGGGACTCTGTCTGCAAATGGAGTGCCTCCTTTTCCCATTATAAGCAGGACTCTTAATTCTCCACAGTTTTTAACTCCAGTTTCCATGTCAGGGCTACCAGACTAGTGCGACAAAATGTGTTCGGTTCTGCAGCATGAAGTATGCCTAACACGGAAGAGGAGCTTTGGGATAAACAAAGAGGAAAAGAAAGCCAGCAAAATGGACAAAATGAAACTATTTTAAAAAAAATTACTAAAATCAAAGAATTAAGAAGCACATCATGGATTCTGCAGTGGGCTCCATGTTATGTGGTCGACTCTGTGCCCGTGGAACTATTGCATTCCAGGGACCCTCAGTATAAGAAAATAGCAGTGATGCATGATGTACTTGGATTCACCTCAGAATTACAAAGGCCAAGCCCCTTTGTGGGCTTCCCGCTATAATTTTAGGATGTACCATGAGATGAGCAACTTGTTGGTCAGTGTGCCTTTCCTGGTGAAATGTTTTCAATAAATAAATACATTTTAATTGTAATTTAGTGTACTTAAGCGTTATAAAAAAATTTATTTTTATGTAATTCATTTTGTGTTAAAGAATTGCTGTAATACCTGAAATTTATATTAATTTTCAAAAATAGTAAACTATTACTTCTTATATCTGAAGTATTCTTCCCTCATGCTACATTAATTAGGTTTTCTACCTGACAATACTTGGTGTGATGTGTGGAACAGTACTCTGACTGGAGGCTGACATCAGTTCTGTTCCTCTTCCTACATCATGACTCATGCTCTACTCATGCTGTGTAACTCTACTCCCTATGACCTCACTGCCAGAGACATCATGACTGACCGATAAGAGCCAATCAATTGCTGCAAGGTCAGTCACTTGGGATGTCACAGTCAGTGAGGTCACAGTGCTGATAAGGTGTGAAGAGGAAAAGAGCTAGCTATGTCAGCCTCCAGATAAAGTACAGCTCTTCATATCACACCTAACACAGTCCTGGTAGAAAACCTTTTCATGATCAGATGGAAAAAGAAAATTACTGCAGAAATAAAAAGTAACGACTGACTACTTTTAAAAATAAATAATTTGTTCCACCTGCTGTTTTTGGTGTCGCTAGTTCTTTAAATTGCTGTTGCTGAATTTTTATATTTGCTGACTTTTGGAGTTATTGCATGTAGTTAGTTATTATGTACGAGAGGACCCCATTGCAAATGAGTTTTGGTTCCACTGGTGTGTTAGTATCCTGGTGTATTCATTTCTTATTTATTTTTTTTTTATTTTAAATCTATGAATTTTGAACTGAATTAAACAAAACTGGTAGCATTTCCTCCAGGCCCATTCTAGACTGTCCCCAGCCTGCCCACTTTATGCTCATCTTTGTTACGTGTTGCCAGCTCAATGCTTTAAAACTGGATCAGGTCCCAAAATACAGTTGTCATCCCATTAGGGATGGAAAGAACCTGTTCTAATAAAAAATAATCCACCAAGAACAGATCTGGTCCTACAAATGTGAAACCAAACCTAATCTCTCTGTTGAGAAAACAAAATCTGTTCTAGTGGTTTGAACTTTGAAGTGCACGAGTCATTATACAATTTCATAATCCACTGAAGATGGAGCAAGAAAAAATAAATGCGAAACATGGCTTCTACTGGAAACATAAGCTTGGAGGTTAAAGGCACTTCTCTTTTTAAGAGTTGCTCAAACTGCTGAGACTAATAGGCAATTTGCTCCATGCCAGCAGACATTGGCCTCCAAAACATGTACCAGTCAGCCGCATGGCACTGGGTGAGCCAGAGGCACGTAGCTGACTGAGTCAAGCAGGCCAGTCTGCCGATCAGTGTTGTCTGGAGAAGAACTGACACCACATAACCCTGGAGCCAAGAGTGGCAGAGGTGGGGAGGGGCAGAGGACCTGGCCAAGCCGGCACATGTAACATTCTGTCTCTACAATATAGCTGGGTTTTTTTTTTTTCTTGCTGATGCTGTTAAAAGTGTCAGTCATGCATGCCCAAGAATAAATGGTTCTAATGAGAAAGCTGGAGGAGGGAAGGCAGAGAGATAAATTCTCCAGTTTAAATTTCAATTTGTCAATGGGGTGGAGGTGGGGTAGTCAGTATTCCAGCTGTAATGCAGTCTAAAGTTTTTATTAAGGGAAACAGAGGGCATGTTTACACTACCACCCTTCATAGCAAATCAACCCATGTGCACAGGTTGATGCACTGCAAAATCAGCAGTGTGGACACTTACTGAGCCATCCTAGGAGGGCTTCAGATCCTCTTTTTGATCCGACGCAGGAGTGGGAACTTTTATCAGAGTGAGAGTATTAAATAGCAGTGTAAATCCACTGCGACACCCACTCTGATAAAAATCAGTTGCTCCCAGACTCCTACACTGCTCCTAACCTGGCTACACGGCCCTTCTCCAGCACAACCTGCGTCAGCACGCAGTAGAGCTGTGAACGGTGAACTGACCCTGCAGATGATTTAGCAGCAGGCGCAGAGCAGTGCAAATGCTGAAGCACTGCAGCTGTGTAAATATGGCTAAAATCACAGCTAGTGATAAACTTGCAGTTAACATATCTGATGCAGTCAGAAAGATACCCAACTATAAGCAGGGTAACCAGAATTCAGACACAGGGAAGCAACCATGGCCAGCCACAGAATGTGTGTGTCATTGCAGAAGTCACCATGTCTAGCAAAGTTTTTTAATAGCTCCCAGGTCCTTGCCTCTTTCTGTTTATTCTGAAGCTCCTTCCCTATACTCAATAGCTCTAAAGTCACCACTGACATCATGTGGTTTGTTAGCAATGGGTAAATATAATTTTTCCATAGAAGTAAATGAAATGTTTCTTTCTTTCTTCTTTCTTTCTTTCTTTCCCACAGAGGTTTTGGAGCCCTACTGCAGTACAAAGGGCCAATGGAGGGCACTGACTGTGTCACAAAAACTTGTCTCAGTCAATGCACGTGTGTGCACATATATTCCTTTGGGTGTATCTGTAAGTGTGTGCCTGAGTTTTGAATTTAGTGTTGAAAAAAAGCAGGGGGCTTGATGATACTGCAGTCTGGAGCTTTCAGTTTATTCACAGGGCTAGGTACAGTGTGGGCAGGTACAGTGCAGGCTTCCCCAGGCTATGATGTATTTAGTGTGTGTGAAAGGTGAGAGACTGACAGCACTTGAGATAGAAGCCCTCTGTTTATCCACAGGACAGTGCAGGCTTCCCAGTACTGTGCTGGATTTGGTGCATGCAAAAGGTGAGAGACTGACAGCACTGGAGAAAGAATCCCTATGTTTATCCACAGGGCAAAGGTACAGTGTGGCCAAGGGCAGCAATGGCTTCCCCACATTGTGAAAGATTTGGTGTTGGTGCAAGGTAAAAGATTGACATCGCTGGAAACAGAAGCTGTCTGTTTATCCAGAGGGCCAGATACAGTGACATCTTCCCCTTACTGTGAATGACTGAGTACTGGTGCAGGGTGAGGGACTGACATCACTGGAGAAAGATGTCCTCTGGTATATCCACAGAAGAGGTGTGGCATGGGCAGATGTAGTCACACTGTGTTGTACTAAGTGCTGGAGAAAGATGAGGAGTAACTGCATGGAAAACAGAAGCCCTCTGTGTATCCACAGTGGAGTTAACAGTGCAGACAGATGCAATGCAGAAGGCAGGCATCCGCAGATGCAACAAGATAAGATTTATATCATGATGCCAGTAAAAGTTATGAATAGCATTGTTTTGTGTATAGTCAAAAAGATGACTGTTTAAAATGATAACATCTTTATACAATGTGGGTGAGACAAAAAAGTACAAATAACTTAAATATATACATGGCAGTAGGACCTGGAGTGTCGATGAGGTGGGCCACAGAGGAGCTCTTAACTAATGGAAGAGCAGCTTGAACAATGCCTGATGACATCACAATGACCTCGGCTACAATTAGAAACAGAGAAGTGAAGTCAAAAAGAAACAGTTTGTAGTGTATGGTGAAATGCAGTTGTGTATGGAAATCCATACACCGCAAAAAGTTGTTCTGCTGCAGAAGCAACGTCCTCACTAACGCAGAACGATTTTTTGTTCTGTGTTAGTGAGGACGTCATAACACAGGGGACTCCAGCAGACGTTGTGATTCATCCCTTGTTGTGTGAGAGTGGCGCGTGTAAGTGCTGGGCAGTGGCAGTTGTTAATCAGGGTGGTTGGCAGAGCTGATTTAAAATATGGAAAAGTGAGTGTTTTTTTTCCTTCTTTCAGTCACCATACACTATATAGAACAGTGTATGGCTACCCATACACTACTCAGCTATTCTTTCACCTCGTAGATACAATGTCGACTTGGAGAACATCATCAGTTGGCATTGTATCCACTCAGTGGAAGAATAACCTTGTAGTGTATGGTTACCCATATACTATCCTATATATTCTTCATTAAAAGAATTCATCTGAAAGCTCTACAATTTAAAATACACTGTGTAAACTAGACACACAATGGCCTCACTCATAATATGACATTTATCATCACGTGTGAGGGGGCAGGACTTCCATAAGTCACTCGTGGCTCTGCCACTCATGGGTTATGGTCCTGCCCCCTCACTCATGATGATAAATGGTATATTCTGAGTCTGGCCATTGAGTATCCCATATGGATCTGGTTGTATTTGATGAATTACACATACCTTTTGCTGCCACTATTGACCAGAATGTTCTGCAAATGAGCCTAGGTTTAGACATTGCATTCCTGGGTAATACTAACTAAATCAATCTATAAAAAGCCATCTTGTGCTAGATTCAGGTGCTAGACATGAACTGAGGTATTGCCAAAAGATACAGAGTTTGTTTTGAGTCTCTGTCCCAACACCTGTCCTCTCCCACCAGCTGCATACATCAAAGTCTTTATTCTCTGCTAAAAACAGCACTATTTATACACAGATTAGCAGGGTGTCCCTAAGGAGCGTTTGCAGTGTCAGGTGCTCTCAAAACTCAAGGGAAAACTTACCTCAGCTGGAAAGCATTTCTGGCAAAAATATGCAGTATTACACAAGGAGAATTTTTTAATTTTTTTTACAATTTATTCACCCAGGATAGCCCAGCTGAGATGCAGTATCTCATTTTCAGTGGGATCCAGCCCATCTATATACAGTAGCCTAGTTGACTAAAGCACTGAGACATTAAAAATGGCTGTGGTTGGATTCAAACTTGGGTCTTCTGGTTTTGATGTCTGTGCTCTAGCCACAGGACCACACCACCTGAGACCAGTTTATAAAACATGTAAAAGAAATCCTGTATTCTGATTGCCTGGCACCTATACCTTAAAGCAGCAGTACAACAACAAATATTTTCCGAAAAAGCTACTTTCAGATACAGTAAAGAAAAATATTAGCATACCAATCAGATTTACTTGTCTGCATACTTCTTATGCTGTGCACCATGAACATTTTTTATTTTTTCAGTTCTAACCCTTGCCAGGTCTACAATACTATTTCTATGGAAAATGTGGTGGCCATCTTTTTTCTTGAGAAAAAACTCAATTAAAACATTTATAAAATACTTAAAATGTTGGTGGAATTAGATCATTGTACCACCAAATTAAACTGGAAGATGTCTGGAATCTTTTATAGTGAAAAAAATGGTAGGGTAAGTTTTTGCCCAAATTCGTTGCACTGCTGCTTTAATGTTATGGCTACCAACATTTAAAAAAAAGTATTGGAAACAGAGGTATAAAAATACTGTATTAGGGGTATCTTTACTCCTTTCTTTTTGGTAATAGCCTGAACCTAGGTTAATTATTAGGACCCTTGTCTTTAAAAGCATGTATATTATCATGTACAATTTGGTTTTTGCCTATCATATGGAGGATGATTTAGTTCTACGTGTTATGTATGTTTTTACCTGTTTGTAAACTTTAATAAAAAGATAAAGTGAAAAAAAGAAGGTATTGGTGCCAGGCTGACCACGTTACTAAAAATATCAATGCACTTCTATAGAATTGCAAGTTTAAAATGGCAGCCATTTTCCTCGAACCAAATAAAAGCAAGCATTTGTAAAGTTTTTCCCAGCTTGGTAGAACCCTACAACTGTCACTCATGCTAATCCTGCCCGTGCCACTCCTGCAATGGCTCGCATATGCATCCTCACTGACAAAAACAACTTCTATGGGAGCCACCACACTGTGTCTACTTTTTAGAGAAGAGAAAAATTCAGCTTGCTCTTTAACCAACATAAACAGCATTATGTGCTTGTGTTCCTGCTACCCATATGCAAGACTGGAAAGTAAAGAAACTAAACACTGTGGCTACCTCCAGTCACCAGTACAAAAAACCTTCTTTGTAGCACTACTGCTCATGATGCCAGGGATCTGGGTTCAGAGGTGAGCCTGGGTCATAGGGACTGGCCAGGGGGAGGAGGATTGAGCATCCCAGAGAATGCTCTCGAGAACTGAGTGTCCCAGAGGACACTCTCCTCCTCTGGGAAGGGAGGACCATGTGCTCCCCTATTTATTTTTTTATTTATTAAAAATTTGGTAACCGAGAAAGGTACACTGAGCCTAGGCTTGTTTCCAGGTGAGACCCTATGACACTGCTACCTGGGTGACTACAGGTGGCTGTGCAGTAGAGATGTGATGGGTGGGCAGAGCACCTCCTGACTAGAATGTGACTGGGACTAGGACATGAGGTGCTCAGGAGGGTAATTAAGGGAAAAAAAGCCTTCCCACACTGTAGCAATAAGTTATCGCCTCTCTCTCTTTGCAGGCCCCACACCTCTCATGGGGCTACTGACCACAACCCAACCCTAACCCCTCCTGGGCTTGGGGAACTGGGGGGCTCCACTACAGGAAGTAAACAATGGGGCACTGTTGAGATTAGAAGTAAGTCCTGGGAACAGCCAGTGATAGTGCTGGAAGAGAGAGGATGGCCAATGAAGGAAAATCAGGGAAGAGTAAGTAGAGTAAATTCAAAAAAATAAACAAAAGCTTTTTTTAAACCACTGAAATATAGAACACATATATACATCACTGGTAAACTTAGAAAAAAAACAGACTTCCACTTAGAGAGTTGGGGGGGCTTAGTGACTGCAAGGAGACACATATATCAGCCAATCAAAATGGCACCTTCTGGGGTGGAGGAACTGTTGTATCAAAAAGTTTAAACTTTTTAAATGGTGCACCAACTGTTATATATGTTTTCCCTAAGTTTACCTAACAATCCAATTTATATGCCTAATGAAACACCCCAGGGTGTTGGCAGTAGTGCCCTGAATGCAGATCCAGAGGCTGAAGGCACTCTGCCTTGTGCTTTGCAATACCCCTGGGCATGCATTAATGGCACTGCTGCTGTACCAACTACTACCGTTCTACTACCACTGCTACCGGCATGCCTTATTGCTTACAATGCCTTACATTGTCAATCATGAACAGCCAGATCCAGATACAAAGTAAGGATATGAGGTGCTAGCCTGCCCAATCCAGAATACTATTTCCTACTTACGTTCCTGCAGTCTGCAACGTTTCTCTGTTTTTCTCTTCGGTTTGTTTATTCATGCTGGAGCTCGGCAAATGATTCCTGTGTCTGATTAAAGCCCCAAGCATTTTCAAACCTCTTTTGAAACCAAGCAATTTGCATACATTTGCATATGAACTCTATACTAATTACATGAGGGATAGACAAGGTATCCATATATTTTTGTTGGCATTATGCCAAGTGGTTTATATTTGACACCAGAAGCCCTAGATAAACTATGCACCTTTCTGAATGTTCAGTTGGATATAGCTTATTTAAGCAATAATGCTGATAGGGTGTGGTATATCATGGGATATCATCACACCCTGGGTGCATGATGAAGCATGAGGCCACAGGCGGAGTGTCTCATGTACCTGAGAAGTGACAGTATACCATGATACACCAGACCCTGGAGTGTATTACTGTTTTTATGAATTGGGTTAAAACTGGATTATGTTTGGTATAAATATAAACTTAAAATCAACTTTTAAAACTTTTTTAGTAATTTTTTAATGTGTATCTGTACATCTCTTTAAAAAAGTTCCTACTGTGTGGGTTGTGAGTTACCAGTAGGTAGTGCTGTTGCTTAATTGTACTAGGATGTAGTTATTTGAGGTCTCTTCTGTGCTCTGGCTGAATATGTGGTTTTTAAAAGACAAAACAATACAAATAAATCAGTGGTGGCATCTGTGGTGACTTAAGTAAAGTATTTACTTTTAAAAAAGGAGTCCGTGCTTACCAGAGTTTAGAAAATCAGCACAGTAGCCAACAGTGTCCACTCAAGCTGCCACTAGCTCCCTCCCAAGTCCTGCATGATAAGAGTCCAAACCATTGTTCAAGCCACCACTCACTTGCTGTACCCAGCCCATCATGTTCTTTTGCGAGGGGTGGGGGCACTGTATGAAGCACAGAACACAAGTTCTGTGGTGTTCAGTGTCAGACTCTGACTGATTTGGAAAAAGAAAGGACATTTCATCAGGCTTAACACTGCTGACTCGCCAGCTACTGCTGCTGCCTGGTGCTGCCAAAACCGTACTTCAGTGCCACTGGTGGGGTGCCAAAATTTATGGACGAACTGATCAAGAACAGGTAAAATGACTTGTTGGCTGGCACCTTTTCTTACCCATGGTTATGTTGTGGATTTTAATCATGGGTAAGGAAAGGGCTCAGTCAATCAGGTTGGTGAATTTTCAGCAACCAGTTCATAATTTGTTTTATAAAATGGGGTCTGGACCTGGTTCCTTATTGGTCAGGACCTCATCATGTAGTGCTTCATTTACACAGCATCTTCCACAGCTTTAATGACATTATATCAGTGCAATAATCAAAACCACAGCCTGTCGGAGTCACCATGAAACCATACAACCTATCAAGGGCAAAAGGCATCAGCACGGGAAAAAAAAAAACACATCATAAAAATGATCACCCCGCCACCCTCATAACATTGCTCAGCAATCATAAATTTCAGAACAAAACATCAAGATATACTACTCAAACAACAAACACAATATCTAACTATAGAAACATCAGACACTGTCCAACTTTGTGCTACGCATTTGTGTTGTCAATGGTGAGTCACTAAAAAGGAGCCTTGGTTCAACTGACTATCCTGAATAAATATAGTTTACTTCTACTACTTCCACTGCCATTATTACTACCTTTACTACTACCACTGCTACACCACTACTACTACCACCACTGCTGCTACTACCACCACTTCGACTACTACTTCTACCACTGCTACTACAACTGCTACTACCACCACTGCTACTTCCACTACTATCACTACTACTACTACCAACATTATCACTACTGCTACTGCTACCACTACTACTACAACCACTATTACTTCCACTACTACAGCCACTACCACTAATACTACATCTACCACTAACACTACTACTACTTCCATTACCACTACTACTACCACTACCACTACTGTTACTATTACTACCACTACTACTACTACCACCAATACTACTACCACAACTTCCACTATGATGACTACTACTGCTACCAGTACTACTTCCACTACTACTATCACTTTTACTACTGCTACCACTAACAGTACAACTACCGCTAACCACTACTTCCACTACTAGTACCACCACCACTACTACTACCACCACTACCGCTATCACTACCATTATTACTACCACCACTACTACTATTACCACCACTACTACTACTACCATCAGTCCTACTACTACCTCTACTACTACCACCACTACCAGTACTACTACTACCACTGCCACCACTACTACCACTGTTACTATTGTTACTAGTACTACTTCCACTACTACTATCACTATTACTACTGCTACCACTAACAGTACTACTACCACTACCACCACTACTTCCACTACTAGCACCACCATCACTACTACTACTACTATTACCACCACTACTACAATCACTACCACTACTATCACTACTACTACCACCACTACTGGTACTACTACCACCACTACTACTACTATTACTATTGCTACTACTTCCACTACCACTACTACTACCACTGTTACTACCATTACCACTAACACTACTACTACCACTATTATCACTACTACTACCACTACCACTAACACTGCCACTACCGCTACTACTACCAATACCATCACTACTGCTACCACCACTATTACTACTATCTACTGCTGCTACTGTTACCACAACCACTACTACTACTACAATTACAAGTACTAACACTAACACTACCCACCACTACCATTACTATTTCCACCACTACTGCTGCTGCTATTACAACCGCTACTACTTCTGCTAATACCACTGCTGCTTCTACTATTACTACTACCACTATTACTTCCACAATCACTACCACTAATGCTACTGATACCATGAATGCCACTACTGGATTTTCCTTTCTTCCAACAACTCAGCACATGCATGAATATGGAGGGGGTCCTTATGGTGCACTAATTCATTGGAATGATATGTTTCTTGTTGGTCTGACCTCACTCCACTTTGTATGCCACCAGCTTCCACCACTTAGGTTACTTACAAGGTTGGCATCTTCCCCAGAACCAAGTCAGGATCAAGAGTCCAGCAGACAGTCCCTTTGAGGGAAACCCTCCTATGGTCCCCACAGCTATTAACCTCCCTGGAACTCATGCTCAATCTCTTTATAGACAGCCTCCTCACGTGATCAGCAAGGAAAACAGGGCACTTGCAACCACTGAGTGGCACACTGGATATCTAGGTAAAGGAGCTCTTTGAAGGATAATGGGCTCCAAGACAAGAGACAGTATGGGTCTGTGTCAGGGTGGTCCTGCTAGCCTAAAATAATTGACTTCTTCAACTGAGTAATCAGGACAGTGGACAAGGGCAAAGTGGTTGATGTCCTATAGCTGAACCTCCGTAAGGCCTTTGACTCTATGCCTCAAAAGAGGTGGGCCAGGAAGTTGCAAGACCTGGGGGGCTAAGCTTGTTGAAGGGGTCAGAAGCTTGGTGCAGGACAGAAGCCAAAATGTGGTAGTTGGGGAAGAATTCTCAGAAGCTAGGCCTATGGTCAACAGGGTCCCACAGGGCTCAATGCTTGGTCCAGTATTGTTTAACATCTTCATAAGTGACATCACAGATGGGATCATGGGTAAGATCTGCCTGTTCACAGATGACACAAAGCTCTATGGGAGGGTGGACATGGAGGAGTGCAAACAAGAACTCAGGGAAGACCTGGCTAGACAAGAGAAGTGGTGTGACATTTGGAAACTGGGGTTCAATGCTAAAAAATGTGAAGTTATGCACTTGCTGGTGAAGAACACAGGGACCAAATACTGGTTGGGTGGTGTGCAGGTAACCAGGTCAGAGGGGGGGAAAATGACCCAGGAGGAATTATCATAAGTGACCTGAAACACTCAGCACACTGCAAGAGAGCAGCATCCAAAACAAATTGGATGCTGGGCTACATAGCCAGGGGAATTACCAGCAGGAAGGTGTAGTTCATCATGCTACTGTACAGGTTTCTAGTGAGACTGCACCTTCAGTACAGTGTGCAATATTTGTGCCCTTGTCTTAAAAAGTGGTCCACAGTTAATGGCACCATTCACCAAACAATTGCAAAAATAAGTCAGCTTTATTACAAGTGTATACTATGCCAAAAACAGGGTACTTACACAAAAATAGCTCAAATCCAACCGGTTTTGCACATGCGCACTTCATCAGCGATAACCAGTCCGATTTGAGCCATTTTTGTGTGATTGCCCGGTCTGTGGCACAGTATACATTTGTAATAAAGCTGACTTATTTTTGCAATTGTTTGGTGAATGGTGCCATTCTTTAAATTTAGACTGGATCTGTAGGAACTGGCATGTTAGCTCCTGAGCTGCTCTGGTTGCTTCTTGTCATAAGAAGGACATCGACTTGCTGGAAATGGTCCAGAGAAGGGCTACCAAGATGATCCAGGGCCAGCGGGGCAACACCTATGAGGAGAGGCTGAGGGAGCTCAACATGTACTCTCTTGAGGACAGAAGGGAGGAACATCAATGAAATCTCTTGTAAGCTATGTAATATACTTTTAATCCAAAATAAATAAAAATTATGATGGGAAAATAAAAAAGGTCACACTTCCTTAAAGATATAAACAGGGTGAGCACTGAGGGCCCCTCCAGCCTTAGTGGGAACAAGATCATTAGCCAAAATCTGGTGGGGGGATGGTTCAGGGGAGAGATGAGTAGGCACTTCTTCACTGAGACAGTGGTGGCTAAGTGGAATTAGTTGCCAGAGGAGGTGGTATCCCAAAAATTGTAGACAGCTTCAACAGAGGATGGGACAGGGTGAAGGGGAAGTTAGAAGTAGAGTAGGGCAAGTGGGGAAGAAGGGTAATTGGGGGGCTGGGAAAAATTGGGGACAGGTCTCTCTGTAAACACAGTGGAAACGTCACACTTGGGCAGACTAGACAGAGCACAAGGCCTTTATCTGCTGGCATGTTTGTATGGTTGTATGTTCGTAAGGAATACCCATCCTTCAGTACAGATGTTACATTTATTTTGGGAGCCCTGAACCTCTAAAAGTAGCCCCCACTGCATCCACGCATGACTTTAAAGTATGTACAGTTCTAATTTGTATCAAACCAGTACTGCTAAAACACGACCCTTGCAATAGCAGAGGGCCTTTACACTGGCAAACTGGTACGGCTGAACATCGCACTTTGATTGGTGGGATTCAAATATGGGAGCCTTGTGGAAGCAGTGGGTGTCCCCAGTAGTTCCATAACATGCTGTGCTACACACCAGAGGCAGGGTGCTAAAAGGGATATAGATTTCCTTACTCTTTTCTTTCAACAGGCAGCCAAAGCCTCATTAAAGCATTCTGCTACTCTTAATGTACACCAATAATATCCCAACTGGAACAGCCATTGTGCTGACTTCAGTATGTTCTGCAGACCGTTATAACATTAAAAGCTGGGGGGAAGGAGGAATCAATACAGAGTCATTAATGGTATACAGAGAAGTTGTTTTAATAAAATATAACTGAACACAAACTAAACATTGGAAGTCCAGTCAGACTCAAAATGAGGCATCCCTAGGATTTCATTCCAATCTCATCATTTTGGAGTTATCCAAATGAAACCAAACCTTTGGCTTACACTGAAGCCTGTGAAGACCAGTACTTCAAGGCAGTAAAGCACGGTGGTGGATTGGTCATCATAATCCAATCTTACCCCTCGGGCACCTTGTGCAGTGCCGTGTACCCCCTGAGATACTATTACCTCACAAGAGCGCAAATCATTGAAGGCCTTTTTGCAATTATTCAAGTGCTTTTTTAGGGGAGGCAGTGTGGTCTTGGTAGTACAGCACTGGACTGTGAAACATGGGAGCCTTATGTCTGAATCCCACCAGAGTCACTGGTTAACTGTACAGCTTTGTGCAAGTCACATGACCTCCCTGTATTCCAGTCCTCCTAGCTGTAAAGTTGAATAAAAACCAGACCTCACTGAAAAGGAGATGTTATTTCACCTCAGTTGGACTATGCAGGGTAAATATTGCAAAATAAAAAAAAACTTTTGTTTTAGTTTTTCTGTGTTACTTTCTTGTGTTGAGGAGGGGATTCTGCATTTCCATGATTGTGTTAATCTCTGAGATATGAAGAGTACTGTATCTGTTACTATAAGAATAGGAATCTAGCCAGCCAAATAGAATTTAGTATTCAAAAGGACTCGTTTTATAACAGTTTGCTTTAAAACAACCAATTGGAAATGATCTGGTGATTCCATGTCTGTGTGTGGCTCAGTTAGTACCACAATCTGTAAGCCACAAGGTTGCAGGTTCAAGAGCCAAGCCAGCTGACTTACATGAATACCTAATGCTAACACAGCAGTGCAGTATGGAAGATGGTTGTGCACTGTCCAGGGTGGAGGTGACATTCCTCACTTGAGATGTCAAGGCAAGGTCAGTTCCACCCTTCTCCATATCAGCTATTCAGGTAGAAGTTCTAGATTCCAACACAGCATGTCTTAAAAAGTATCAGATGTTCCCAAATCCCTACTCTCCTACTCAATGGTTTGGAGCAGATCTGGTGGCACAGTTGACACAGTTTTCTACCAGAGTGGTAGGGCTGATTGACAGTGGTTCCACAGCATTTGCCAATGAAACTGAGAAAAAAAATAACACTCCTCGATGCCATTTTAATGCTGGCTAAGGCTTGAGCAAATGTGAAACAGGCTACACTTGAGAATTGCTACCGCAAAGCCGGGTTTTATGAAGAAACATAGAAACATAGAAACATAGAATTTGACGGCAGATAAGGACCGCTTGGCCCACCCAGTCTGCCCATTTCCCTACCTACTGGATAAGCTGCAGATCCTAGTTAACCAGCAGCCTACTTCTTTCTACCCCCAACCCCCAGAATTGCCTTATGACTATCCCATGCATGCTTGAATTCCACCACTGATTTTGATTCCACAACCTCCTCCGGAAGGCCATTCCATGCATCCACAACCCTCTCTGTGAAAAAATACTTCCTTAAATTACCTCTGAACCGCCCCTCTATCTTCAAATTGTGCCCTCTTGTTCTTGCACACCTCTTTTTTGAAAGATGCTACCTCTTGGACTTTGTTGATTCCCTTGAGGTACTTGAAAGTTTCTATCATGTCCCCTCTCCTCCTTTCCTCGAGGCTATACATATTAAGCTCCTTAAGTCTCTTCATATGTCCTCCGTGCAGACCCTGCACCATTTTAGTTGCCCTCCTCTGGACAGCTTCCATCCTGTCTATGTCTTTGCGGAGATTGGGTCTCCAGAACTGCACACAGTACTCCAGATGGGGTCTCACCAGCTGTCTGTACAGAGGGATAATAACTTCCTGTTTTCTACTGGTGATGCCTCTCCCTATGCATCCCAGTATCCCCCCAGCCCTCCTTGCTGCCTTCTCACATTGCTTGCCCACCTTAGGTCATCTGATATGACTACCCCAGGTCCTTTCCATTTTGTTGTTGTTAGTATCTCACCCCCATTGTGTACTCTTCCCTGGGTTTTGTTTCCCAGGTGCATTACCTGCACTTCTTAGCATTGAATCTAAGCTGCCATACATTTGACCATTCCTCTAACCTTGCCAAGTCCCTCTCATCCTTTCCACCCACCCTGTGCATCAACTCTGTTGCAGATCTTAGTGTCATCTGCAAAGAGACATACTTTTCCTTCCAGTCCTTCTGCAATGTCGCTTATAAAGACATTGAAGAGGACTGGTCCTAATACTGAACCCTGCGGTACCCTGCTAGTAACCCTCCTTTCTTCTGAGTGGACTCCATTTACTATTACCTCTGTGTCCTATTCTCCAGCCAATTCTTACCCAGGCTGTCATCTTGGGACCCACTCCCAGGCTGGCTAACTTATATATTAATCTTTTGTGGGACTGTGTCAAATGCCTTGCTAAAGTCTAGGTAGGCCATGTCCACAGCCCCTCCCTGATCTACTACTTTGGTCACCCAGTCAAAGAAATCTATCAGATCTCGTCTGGCACATGACCTTCCCGCTGTGAATCCATGCTGCCTAGGGTCTTGTGCCCCTCTGGCCTCTAGATACTGGCAATTCTTTTCCTTTAGAAGTGATTCCATCATTTTCCCTATCACTGAGGTTAAACTAACAGGTCTATAGTTTCCTGCTTCTGCCTTGCTCCCACTTTTGTGAAGGGATCACATCTGCCCTCCTCCAGTCCTCGGGTACCACCCCATCCTCCCATGATTTGTTAAAGAGGGTAGTCAGTGGTGTCACTAGTTCTACCCTTAGTTCTTTTAGAATTCCGGATGAATCCCATCAGGCCCCATTGCTTTGTCCACCTTCAGTTTTAAGAGTTCTTTCAGAACCCTTTCTTCTGTAAATGGGCTGGTATCAACTTCTGTATTCAGAGTGTTACTACTGTTTGTTTTATACCCTCCCTCTTCCTTTGTAAATACTGAGCAAAATATTTGTTTAGTATCTCTGCCTTTTCACATTCTCCCTCTGCCCACCCTCCCTCCCCTTTATTAAGCCTCATTATCCCTCCCTTGGTCTTCTCTTGTTCCTCGATGTACCTATAAAGGTTTTATTCCCTTCTTAACTGAGTTGGCTATCTTTTCCTCAGTTTGGGCCTTTGCTGTTCTGACTGCCTTCCCAGCCTCCTTTTGCTTTAACTGATACAGTTCTCTGTCCTGCTCCTGCTGCGATTCCTTGTACTTCCTGAATGCTTTCTTTTTCTCTTGAACCTTCACTGCCACTTCCTTGAGAACCATAGTGGTTTCTTACATTGTCTTGTTTTGTTTATTTGCTTCACACAAAGGCTCGTTACCTCTGTGATGGCAGTTTTTATTATTCCCCATTGTTCTTCCACCCCTCCTTCCTGCCCATTTGCTAGTGCATTCCTTAGGCACTCACCCATTTTGGCAAAGTCAGCCCTCCTAAAGTCCAGTACTTTTGCCTTTGTATGGCTTGACTCTATTGCTGTGTTTATTGTGAACCATACTGTTCGATGGTCGCTAGTTCCCAGATGGCTACCCACTTCTACATCTGTGATCCTCTCTCCATCTCCATTCGAGAGTATCAAGTCTAATATTGCTCCCTCTCGAGTGGGCTCCAGTACTAGTTGTCTAAGGCATGCCCCCTGTAGGGCATCTAGAATAACTGCACTCTTCGAAGTGGCAGCTGCAACTGCGCTCCAGTTAACATCTGGCATATTCAGATCACCCATCAGCAATATCTCCCCTTTTTCTGCCATTCTAAGTATACTTTCTATCATTTCCTTGTCCATTTCCTCCCCCTGAGAAGGGGGTCTGTATACAACCCCTGTGCGGATTGTGGTGCCATTGCCTGTCTCCAAATTTACCCACAGTGCTTCTTCTCCTCCATGTTTACCCTTTTGTAATGAGGCTGCAAGCTCCGATGATCCGCTTGAAGATGTGGAATGCCCCACGAACATGTTCCGCTCCCAGATTAAAGTATTTGTCGATGTTGACTTGAATGAAGACACCGATGGTGAGCTGACTGTTCCTGACATTTGCTCTGCATTAGCAGAGAACAGAATAGAACAGCCAGTCACCAATGATGCTTACGATGACCCTGTGCCAAAGTACATCAGCAATGCAGAAGTGAGAGAACATACCGCAGCACTGAGAAATTGGTATGTTCAAAACAACAACCTGGAACACATGGAGAGTGTGTTTGAGGTGGAGGGCTTAATTCTTAAACAAATCATGTCCACGAGTAAGCAGACCACGATTACAGACTTTTTTGGAGATGGAAGGAGGGATAACGCTGCTACTGATATCGCCGGAGAAATGGCAGAAGATGTGATTTTAACTCCCAAATTTTATCTAAAAAATTAAAGATTTAAAACAAACTAAACACAATTTTTCACAAAGGAGCTATGATCACAACTAGTACTGGTATCCAGTACTTATTTATGTTTGTGCATTTATTATTCTTGTTCATTATTGTGTGTGTGTGTGTGTGTGTGTGTGCTTCAGTGCGACTAACTGTTACAAAAAAAGGCTTCTTCTGATAAACGTGATGGCTGCTTAAAGGGGTGAAGGAGTGTCCACAGAGCTGTCCCCTTTAAGCAGCTTCTACTGTAATGAAAACAGGTTCTGTTGCAGTTTCTCATGACTGTAGCTGAAATGTTGTTCCGCACACAGATGGCTGTTTTCTTTGTACAAAACCAATGTAAAACAGCCATTGCAGTTCCAGAGCATGACTGTAAGGTGATTTAGAAAACCACAATCTAGCCCCTTCCATTCTTGTCTCAAGTCCCCTTCTAGGGTCAGTTTCAAATTGTCCTGCAGGTCTGCAGGATTCCTAATGGGTTTGCTCCTCCATCCTACTTCCCCATATACCTCTGGCCCACTCTCTTGTCTCCTCTAATAGTGGCCTATTGTATCCCATCCCCCCACCCTTTTCATTGTCAGGGTAAAGCCTTCTATTCTGCTATAGTGTATGGTGGAACGCTGTTCCGCATGGAAATCCATGCCTGGAACAGGCGTTGTTTATCCTCACTTTCGGTCGTCACGATCTTGTTGTGCTGCACCCAGTGCGTCACCGGTGCAGCACAACAAGATCGAACACATTCGTGCATGCGCAATAGAGCGGCGCACACGGCAACACGGAAGGTGGAACTTTGGCGGCAGACACAGAAGTAAGCTCCCCAGTGTTCACGAGTGGTACTTATGGTTGCCCATACACTGTAAAGATTGTGTAACGACCATGCACAAACAAAGACGATTTTGCGATCTTGAGGTTTCGTGGTAGCGGACCTCTCGAGCTACGCTCGGTCTCAGGTTACCACGGAAACCTCTCGATCGCAACTGCCTTGTTGTGTATGCTTGCGCATACACAATCCTCTATGCCCTTGCCATCTGGAACAGCTGATCTGTTTCTCTTCTTCATCCTCATCCGCCTACTTTAACATCTTTTCTCCCTTGCCAATCAGTCCTAGTTTTTCTTTCTACAATCATTTTCTATTTTTTTCCTTGCTGCTTAGTTTGGCTGCCTGACTGCAAGATGCTCTGGCTGCTACTGCCTGCACTTGTTGCTGCCTTAGTTTACCACATTCCCAATAAAGCACTTAAACAGTATCCCTTCTGTATATATCATAAAAAATTGTTCCACTGTAAATGTTGTATCCCACATATATTTTTGTATGCTGCATTTCCTTCCTGCTTGAATCATTTTTAGGTACAGTGTATATGAAAGACATATGCAGAAACAACAGTGGTTGTATAGTATGCTAAGGGAAAAACAAACAGCATATGAGAAATCTCACCTGGGTCCATCCCAGTGGAGTCAAATAATGAAAAACAACGGGAAAGGAAGCACTTCACATTAGATAGACAGCTGTGGGGGGGGTGGTTGCTAAAGGACATTAGAAGTGCGGGAAACATTTCAGCATTACTAACCCTTCAGGGCTCACCATGACCCAAACAAGTCAGACCACCATAAGGCTAGTCCTCCTTCCCCTGAGCTGAGATACAGATGAGGCACAATGATGAGTCATGAGAAGGATCAAACATGTATCTGTGTCTTCTGTTCTCAGCCTTTCCAGAGTGAGTGAGGGGTCATTTGGCACCATATACTCTTGCTTAAAGTGGAACTGGTCTACATGCTTTCATGGTGATTTGCATATACCTCCCACAATGCATCATTGGGGTATATGTGATTTTACTTAATACATATTTGGTTCCTCTTATTCTTCTTCTGTATATTTCTCTCTCATTTTGTTTTGAGTTTCACTGATTTTTCAAACCAGCTTTGTATGAAGCCATCTCATTACATGATTACAGGTGCTCCTCCAACCAGTCAGATATGTCACTACTTCAATTGATGTTAAGGACACTGATAGGTTGCTCCATTTTCATCCATGTAGCAGCCTCAGGATCCACTAGCTGACTGCAACTGATGATATCATAGGATAGCACACCTATAATGGTGCAAATGGGGGGCTACTTTTAATCACCAGGTAGACAGAAAACAGAGAGAAAGAGAAAGATATTCAGAAAGAGAATAGGGGATAAACAAATATGAACTGGAATGTGCAGTGGGAGGAGAAACAAAGAAACACAGAAGTTATTAACATAAAAAAAGGCCTATGACCTATCCTGTCTTCCCAGTTCTACCTAATCTGGAATGTAATAGCCCTGCCCAACCCTACCTATCTTCTGTGGAACTGAGAGCCCTGTCCAGTCCTACCTATCTAATGTGGAATGTGAGAGCCCAGCACAGTCCTACCTATGTAATCTGGAATGCAAGGGCCCTGCCCAGTCCTAGCCATCTAATGTGGAATGTGAGAGCCCTGCCCAGTCCCGCCTATGTAATGTGGAATGTGACAGCCCTGCCCAGTCCCACCTGTCTAATGTGGAACGTGAGAACCCTGCCCAATCTCACCTATCTAATATGTAATGTGAGAGCCCTGCCCAGTCCCACCTGTTTAATGTAGAATGTGACAGCCTTGCCCAGTCCTAGCTATCTAATGTGGGATGTGAGAGCCCTGCCCATTCCCACTTATCTAATGTGGAATGTGAGATCCCCATCCAGTCCCACCTTTCTAATGTAGAATGTGAGAGCCCAGCCCAGTCCTACCTATATAATGTGGGATGTGAGGGCCCTAGTGGCTCTTTGTGCTCCCTCTCTCCCATCACTTTTAATGCCGTATTTATGAAGCCCATGTATCTCTCCCACCCATGTTTGAATTCCCCCACTGTTTTGGCAGAGACCACCTCTTTCAATAGCTTATTGTACCACTCCACCACAATTCATTAAATAATTGCTTTCTGGTATCCCTCCCAAGTTTGCACCCCATCCCCCACCAGCTTCATGGAGTTAACCCTGGTGCTTGTGTTCCCACTAAATTTGAGCAAATCTCTGCTATCCACATTGTTTACCCCATGCAGGTATTTGTATGTTTCAATCATGTTGCCTCTTTTCCTTCTCACCCATCAGCATGTACATGTTTAGGTCCATCAGCCGCTCCTCACACGTCCTTTCCTGCAGTCCCTGGAATATCTTTGTTACTGTCTTCCACACTGCCTCCATTCTGTCCCTGTCCTTTCTTAAATGTGATCTAACAGGTGAACAGAATAGGTGGCGAGACAAACAGGGAGCTGGATTGCTTGGAAGAGCAGCAGACAGCACTAACCATGCAAACAATCTACAGTCTATCCTCAGCTCAGTTCATAAATGAAATGTACTTAATCATCTCATCTTATTTCCTGATAGATGAATGGCTCAAAAATGCAGAACAGGATCACACACATACACAAGTGCGTATATATACACACGCACAGACACACACCCACACACACATATACAACTGAACCGTCCTTTCACCTCAAATAGACAAGATCCATTCTGGTCAGACACCACAAGTAGTGCTGCATGAATTTTTTATTACATTTGCAACTTTGTGGAAAATTGCCAATTTCACATTTGTGCAATTTTTGGGAAATTGTGCCAAAATCCAGCATAATTTTGGTAACTTTTTTTATTCAAATAACCCAACTTTCCCCAAATTGTGAATTGTAAAAATGCAAGCTGCTATAAATGTGAGGAAAAAATGCAAGATTTCAGTAAATATAGATATTTTTCCTAAACTGCTCATTTCCTTTTAAACGGGATTTTTAACTGTGCATTTTTAAAACTGTATTTTTTTAAAGGCCAAGGTCAGTCCAAATCAGCCATTTGAAACACACCGTTGTTCTTGAAACTGCAAAACGTTACACAAAATGGGCAACATTTCACAAGAAGTATGTAAAATAAATTTTTCTGATTTCTTCCAGCACTTATCACAAGATGTATGTTGCCCGTGTAGCAGGAGAAAGCCTGTTATGATTCTGTTCACGCTACACCAGCCCACTGAATGTACAGAGGGATTCACTTTCTGGTTCTGGTAGTCTTCCATGTCTATTAAATTCTTCATTCTAAGAAGTTAAGGCAACACTGCGACAAAATTAGGAAGACATTTGCTCCTACCTTTTTCACAATACAAGATCACAGGCATCAACCTGCCCAGTGGTGTGGAGGGATGAGTCACCAGTGCATTACCCCCATCCATGCTGGTGACCTGCATTTGGGAATGAGCATGGGTTGCTGGGGGGGTCAATGGGGGGAAGGGAGAGGATCAAGTGTTCAACTGACTGCTCTCCTCTCCTGGGGACAGGTGGTGGATGCTGCATCACTATATGGCTGCCACCTGGAGGTGGCTGGGTGGCAGTGCTAGAGCCTAGAGCAGTGCAAGAGCAAGGGCCTGGTTATGTATTACATGCACACCTCCGTGCACACGCATTTATGGACCACCATGGGAAGGAGAAAATCAAAAGAAAAACATGGCAGTCTCAGGCTTAATGAATTCCTGCCTGACAACTAAAGGGGAGGTTCTGATAATGGGAGACTTCAACATGCCAGATACAGATTGGTCAATACCAGCAGGAACATCTGCCAGAACTAGACACATAGTGGATTCCCTGCAGGGGGAGGGCCTCAAACAACTGGTACAGCAACCCACAAGAGACAGGGCTATCCTAGATCTAGTACTGACTAACAAGGAAGGGATCACTGATCTCCAGGTAGAAGGTCACCTGGGGACCAGTGACCATCACATGGTATGGTTCAATTTGGCTACTACATCTAAATCATCCCATTCCAAGGCAAAAATATAGAACTTCAGAGGAGCTGACTTTGATAAGATGGCTAACAGAGTTAAGCTAGCCCTGGCAAAAAGAAACACAGGTGAGAGGGTACAGGCAAAGTGGGCAAGCATTAAGGATGCAATACTTGAAGCAACATCCCATTGTGTTAGACAGAAAAGGAAGTGCAAAAGAAGAAGGAAACCACTCTGGTTCTCAAATACAGTAGCAGAAAGGTCAGAGCCAAAAGGCTGGCCTTCAGGAAATATAAGGGAACACAGCGGGATGAAGATAGGGAGGCATACCAAACGCCTTAAGGGAAGCAGGAAGGCAGTAAGGCAGGCAAAGTCCCAAACTGAGGAAAAACTAGCACGAACAGTAAAAGAAGGTGACAAGACTTTCTATAGATACATTAGTGAAAGGAGAAAGTCCAGAGGGGTATTACTAAGCTTAATAGAGAAAGGAGCATGTGAGGAGGAGGACCCTGTAAAGGCATCTATCCTAAATAGATACTTTTGCTCAGTATTTACTGAAGAGAAGGTAGGGCAGGGCCCACAGCTCAGCATCATGAACACAGTGGGGAAGGAGGTGAGCACTACTTCCTTCACAAAAGAAAGGGTCCTACATGAGCTTCCTAAGCTCAGGGTGGATAAGGCAATGGGACCTGATGGCATACATCCCAGGGTACTTAAGGAGCTAAAGGTGGAACTAGCAGAGCCATTAGCAGAACTGTTTAGTGAGTCTCTGAGCACAGGAGAGGTCCCAGAAGACTGGAGAAGGGCTCATGTGATCCAGCTCCACAAGAGTGGTAGCAGGGAGGAGGTGGGGAACTACAGACCAGTCAGTCTTACCTCAGTAGTGGGCAGGATTATGGAGGCACTCCTTAAGGAAAGGATAGTGCAACACCTGGAATCCATAGGGGCACAGGATCCAAGACAGCATGGGTTTACAAAAGGAAGGTCCTGTCAAACTAATCTCATAGATTTTTTGACTGGGTAACCAGAGTGGTGGACCAGGGGAGCAGCTGATGTCGCCTACCTTGACTTCAGCAAAGCTTTTGACACTGTTCCACATAGAAGATTGATAAATAAGCTGGGTAGGCTCGGGGTGGGTCAGAAGTTGGTCAACTGGGTGGCAAACTGGTTGACAGGCAGAAAACAGAGAGTGGTGATAAATGGTATACAGTCATAAGAGATGCAAGTCACAAGTGGGGTACCTCAGGGATCAGTCCTGGGGCCAGTCCTCTTCAACATCTTCATTAGTGACCTTGCAGATGGACTAAAGGGTAAGGCTTGTCTGTTTGCAGATGACACCAAGATCTGCAACACAGTAGATGATCCAGATGGGGTGGGCAGAATGAGAAGAGATCTGCATAAACTAGCAAAATGGTCAGAAGAGTGGCAACTGGGATTTAATGCAAAGAAGTACAAAATCATGCACATAGGGAAGAGAAACCTGAAGCCACCTATAGGCTGGGAGGGGAGTTGCTAGCAGTCACAAAGGAATGAAAGAGACTTGGGCATCATCATCACTGATGACCTGAAATCATCCAAGCAGACCTCTAAAGCAGTAGGTAAGGCTAGGTGGGTGTTAGGGTGTATTAGTAGGGGTATCACAAGTCGTAAGAGGGAGGTAATAATCCCTCTTTACAAGACACTGGTTAGGCCCCATCTGGAGTACTGCATGCAGTATTGGAGGCCACACCTTCACAAGGACATTAACCAAATTGAGGCAGTCCAGAGAAGGGCAACCAAAATGGTGCAGGGACTGCATCAGAAGACATATGAGGACAGATTAACAGAGCTCAATATGTATACCATTGAGCAAAGGAGGGAGAGAGGTGATATGATCGAGGCATTCAAACACCTTATGGGCATTAACAAGGTGAAAGAGTCTAACATGTTTAAATATAAGAAAAATAGCAGGACAAGAGGACTCAGCATGAGATTAGAGGGGGGCTGATTAAGGGGGAATGTGAGGAAATTCTTTTTCACAGAAAGGGTGGTGGATGCATGGAATGGCTTACCACAAGAAGTGGTGGCTATGAATACGGTGCAGGGCTTCAGACAGGCATGGGATAGGCATAAGGGAGCAATACAAATGACTATGAATAGATAGGTCACTGACAGAGCAAAGGCCGATGGCACATTTATAAGGTAGAAAAAGAAATGGGCAGACTGGATGGGCCTTGCGGTCCTTATCTGCCATCAACTTCTATGTTTCTATGACTGCTTCCGCCCTGCTCTACCTCTGACTTACTGGACCCGCAATCTGGACTCAGGACCTCTGGGTGGGGGGAGGATGGACCTCCCTTTCCCAGCTCCACCATGGGGGGGTAATCCATAGGGGAATGGGGCTTGGTTGGACCAGGGGCCGGTAGCTGGAGGGGGTCAGGGACAGGCTGAGCAGCCTGCCTGAGATGCGCAGAGAGCATAAGCACCTTGATAATAACAAAACAAAAATTTGGCGATAACACATTCTAGTTCCACCAACACCTGAATATTTTATAAATGTTTTAATTTTATTTTATTTTCTAAAGAAAAAAGATGATCACCACATTTTGCTTATAAATAGTATTGTAGACCTGGTAAGGATTAGGATAAAGAAAATTTAAAAAACTTATGGTTTGCAGCATAAACGTACCTAGAAAAGTAGATTTGACAGGTATGCTAATATGTTTATTAACTGTAGCTGAAACTAGTGTTTTTGGAAAATGCATTTTTCATTGCACTGCTGCTTTAACTGTACAAGCCATCCTTGTGATGCAAAGAATGCACATCCATCTACAACTGCAACTCTGTGGATTATTTTCATCCATGAAATTTGCTAAATTTTTACATTACCCACTGCAAAAATTTTATTGAGTTTAATTAAAAACTTCCACAAAATTTTCACTTTCGTTTGCATTCTCAGTTGTTTGAACGTGGGTGAAAAACTTGCATTTTGGATTTTTTTTCTGCATTCTCTGATATTTGTTTTCTGCCTGTGACCTGCAGAAAAAATTTTACACGGATTTTATGAATTTGATGAATTGAATCACATTTATTCCACACATCCTGAAAAATATTTTGCAGTACTAAGAAACGTCTCCGAATCCCATAGGGATTTTTTTCAGTTTGTTAGGTGAAATAAAAGTGTAGAAAATATTTGCTGTTCTATTTTATCCATCATTTTTTTTCTTTGTGTTCTGTCCAGCTGGGTGGAGGCTTATTAGAAACATAGAAATGTAGAAACATAGAATTTGATGGCAGATAAGGACCACTTGGCTCTCCTAGTCTGCCCATTTCCCTACCTAATGGATAAGCTGCAGATCCTAGTTAACCAACAGCCTACTTCCTCCTACCCCCACTAGAACTGCTTTATGTCTGTCCCATGCATTCTTGAATTCCCCCACTGTTTTTGACTCTATGACCTCCTCAGGAAGATTGTTCCATGCCTCTACAACCCTCTCTGTGAAGAAATACTTCTTCACATTACCTCTGAGCCGTCCCCCCTCTATCTTCAAAGTGTGCCCCCTTGTTCTTGCACATCTCTTTTTCTGAAAGATGCTACCCTCTTGGACTTTGTTGATTCCCTTGAGGTATTTGAAAGTTTCTGTCATGGCCCCTCCTTTCCTCGAGGCTATACAACTTAAGCTCCTTTAGTCTCGCTTCATATATCTTCTGGTACAGATCCTGCACCATTTTGGTTGCCCTCCTCTGGACAGCCTCCACCCTGTCTATGTCTTTGCAGAGATGGGGTCTCCAGAACTGTACACAGTACTACATACAGTATGTTATTTTACCAACTGTCTGTACAGAGGGCTAACAACTTCCTGTTTTCAACTGGTGATGCCTCTCTGTATGTATCCCAGTATCCCTCCAGCCCTCCTTACTGCCTTCTCACATTGCTGGCCCACCTTTAGGTTGTCTGATATGACTACCCCCAGGTCCCTTTCCATTTTTGTTGTTGTCAGTATCTCACCCCTCATTGTGTACTCTTACCCCGGGTTTTTGTTTCCCAGGTGCATTACTTTGCACTTCTTTGCATTGAAGCTAAGCTGCAATACATTTGACCATTCCTCCAACCTTTGTACAAAAAGAAAAACTGGATGGATGATTGCCACTTTTTTTATTTATTTGTTATTTTATAATTTTGTTACATTTCTTCACACAAATGAAAGGCAACAGTTTCGTGGTAAAGCCACTTCATCAGGTCAACTGTGTTGCTACAATAAAAAACATAGAAAAACATTTTTAAAATATAATGGTATTAATTACCAGATGAAACAAGGCTATTTATGCATACAATATACTACCATATGCTGTGTGATACTTCTATCGTCTCAAAAAGTTATGTCATCTTAGTTCCATTAATAAAATACTTGAACTAAATACTTCAATAAGTGAATAATTGTTTCCAACACTTTGCCATTCTAAAACAAACCAAAAACCTTTAAGCTGATTACTGCATCATGGTCACAACAAGTCCATTATATTAAAGATAAGGGTTTTTACCTTAATTGTATGCTCTTTAACTTTCAATTTAATTCTTAGGTCCTTAATTATTCAATTGAAGTTAGTGATAAAAAACCTGGAAGAGGAAAACTATGTTTAACATTATATCATGTGCTTTTATTGTCACTTATAAAATGGTTATGTCTTACTTACTTCTAATTTCATTTATCCAGTATAACATTCTCCAAAAGTTTCATCTAAAACCCAGGAAGAAGAAAACTATGTTTAAGATTATATCGTTTTACTTTTGTTGTCACTTATCGAATGACTATGCTTTACTTACCTCTAATTTCATTTATCCAATTTTACATTCTCCAAAAGTTTATCTAAACTCATTTATAATAACTGCAATGGAAAATAATTAATTTTCATTTAACTTTTAGTATTGATGGTAAATTATTATCTTTAGATAAGCTTTCAAATGCTTACCACTAAGAAATGTAGCGACATGAATGATCTTAAATCTCCAAAATCTGGATGCACATCTCAGTGCTAAAAAGTAAATTAAAAAGTCAGATTTTTGAAAAAAGAAAGAAAGAAATAACTTTCTTTCTACTAAGTACTGCTACACAAATTCACAATGCTGTTCTCATGACTCAGCATTTAATGATTAAACGCCGTAGCATATATTGAAATCTTGTTTAAAAAGATGGCTTACTAGTGTTGCTGTAACACTCAGAAAAGTTTCTGTTTTCATTCTCCCTCGGGTTGTAAGTTTTTTTAAAACATTGCGTCCCAGCGCTCTTGAAAGAAAAAATGAAATGTGATTTCATCTTGTGCATATTTCAAAATATAATTCTAGTATTTGAATATAATTTAAGGCACTTACTTCCAATTGTTTTCTGACATGTTGTGTCAGCCTTGCTCCCTTCAAATGTGATTAATTATCTACTATTTCCGTGTTTAAATCTCGTGGCTGGTGGGGGGAGAAACATACGTCAATAATGGCGTAAGCTACCTAGATTCAGGTCTCCGGGTAGCCTCTGAACAAAAGAGTGCTGGCTTAAAGGTACAGCTGCTTAGAGTAGTGGAAATCAACATACAGTAACCTGAAGCCTACATGCTCCTGCTGTCTCTCCGAGTCATGGGTTCTCCCCCCACCACAGGGATACATTTCCCTTGCATTTTAAATATCAATTTAATTTATGTCTCTAAACTAAAAGTTTGTTATTATATTGTAATTTTATATATATATATATATATATATATATATATATAATGGACTCATCAACGTGCCATTAATGCAATAATAAAATTAGTTTTAATTTCCATATTCAAGTTATTAAATTCTTTAACATTAATTTGATTCACTCAAAATTAGTTCATTTTCAAGATATTTCTTTTGAAACACTTTGTTCTAATCCCACCACTTAATGATATACTAAATTAATAACAATTATACAGACATTTTAAATATAATGTAATTTCTGTACATCAATTCATATTAAATATAACAAACCAACTCTCCACATTGGTAATAATCTGTTCAAATCCCAACACTATAATCTATTCATTATAGGTATGGTTAAATCCTAATAATAATACATCATATTATGTAAGAAAAACACTGCACTCGTAGTGTTTCAAAAGAAATATCTTGAAAATGAACTAATTTTGAGTGAATCAAATTAGCATTAAAGAATTTAATAACTTGAATATGGAAATTAAAACTAATTTTATTATTGCATTAATGGCACGTTGATTAATCCATTATATATATAGAAAAGAAATTACGATATAATAAAACACTTTTAGTTAACAGACATAAATTAAATTGATATTTAAAATGCAAGGGAAATGTATCTCTGTGGTGGGGGGGAGAACCCCTGACTCGGAGAGACAGCAGGAGCATGTAGGCTTCTGGTTATGTCGATCTCCACTACTCTAAGCAGCTGTAACTTTAAGCCAATACTCTATTGTTCAGAGGCTACATGGAGACCTGAATCTAGGTAGCTTACATCATTATTGACGTATGTCCCCCCCACCAGCCGTGAGATTTAAACATGGAATTAGTAGATAATTAATCACATTTGAAGTGAGCGAGGCAGACACAGCATGCCAGAAAACAATTGGAAGTAAGTGCCTTAAATTATATTCAAATACAATAATTATATTTTGAAATATGCACAAGATGAAATCACATTTTAGTTTTTCTTTCAAGAGTGCTGAGATGCAACATTTAAAAAAACTTACAATCCGAGGGAGAGTGAAAACAGAAACTTTTCTGAGTGTTACAGCAACACTAGTAAGCCTTCTTTTTAAACAAGATTTCGATATGTGCTACGGTGTTTAATCATTAAATGCTGAGTTATGAGAACAGCATTGTGAATTTGTGTAGCAGTACTTAGTAGAAAGAAAGTTCTTTCTTTCTTTTTTTGAAAATCTGACTTTTTAATTTACTTTTTAGCACTGAGACATGCGTCCAGATTTTGGAGATTTAAGATAATTCATGTTGCTACATTTCATAGCAGTAAGCATATGAAAGCTTATCTAAAAATAATACTTTACCATCAATACTAAAAGTTAAATGAAAATTAATTATTTTCTGTTGCAGTTATTATAAATGAGTTTAGATGAACTTTTGGAGAATGTAAAATCAGATAAATGAAATTAGAAGTAAGTAAAGCATAGTCATTCGATAAGTGACAACAAAAGTAAAATGATATAATGTTAAACATAGTTTACTTCTTCCTGGGTTTTAGACGAAACTTTTGGAGAATGTTACACTGGATAAATGAAATTAGAAGTAAGTAAGGCATAGCCATTTTATAAGTGACAATAAAAGCACACAATATAATGTTAAACATAGTTTTCCTCTTCCAGGTTTTTTATCACTAACTTCAATTGAATAATTGAGGACCTAAGAATTAAGTTGAAAGTTAAAGAACATACAATTAAGGTAAAAACCCTTATCTTTAATATAAAGGACTTGTTGTGACCATGATGCAATAATCAGTTTGAAAGTTTTTTGTTTGTTTTAAAATGGCAAATTGTTGGGAACAATTATTCACTTATTGAAGTATCTAGTTCAAGTATTTTATTAATGGAACTAAGATGACATAACTTTTTGAGATGATAGAAGTATCACACAGCATATAGTAGTATATTGTATGCATAAATAGCCTTGTTTAATCTGGTAATTATTACCATTATATTCTAAAAAATGTTTTTTTATGTTTTTTATTGTAGCAACAAAGTTGGCCTGATGAAGTGGCTTTACCACAAAACTGTTGCCTTTCATTTGTGTGAAGAAATGTAATAAAATTATAAAATAACAAATAAATAAAAAAAGTGGAGATCATCCATCCATTTTTTCTTTTTTCACAATCATTCTGGTGCTAATGGATGACCCAATTATAATTATCTTTAGTAATGGCAACCTGGAATCATTTTTCACTAAATAAGATAATTATTCCTCCAACCTTGCTAAGTTCTTTTCATCTTTTCCACCCCATTTTGTGTATCAACCCTGTTGCAGAACTCTGTGTCATCTGTAAAGAGACATACTTTCCCTTCCAGTCCCTCTACAATGTCACTTATAAAGACATTAAAAAGGACTGGCCCCAGTACTGAACCCTGCGGTACCCCACTAGTAACCCCCCTTTCTTCACTGTGGACTCCATTTACTATTACCTGCTGTGTGCTGCTGTCCAGCCAGTGTTTTACCCAGGCTACCACCCTGGAACCCACTCCCAGGCTGACTAATTTGTTTATTAATCTTTTGTGCGAGACTGTGTCAAATGCCTTGCTAAAGTCTAGGTAGGCCATGTCCACAGCCCCTCCCAGGTCTACTACTTTGGTCACTCAGTCAAAGAAATCAATTAGATTTGTCTGACATCACCTTTCTGCTTTGAATCCATGCTGCCTTTGGTCCTGTGCCCCACTGGCCTCTAGGTACTCAACAATTATTTCCTTCAGAAGTGGTTCCATCATTTTTCCTACCACTGAGGTCAAACTGACAGGTCTGTAGTTTCCTGCCTCTGTCTTGCTCCCACTTTTGTGAAGGGGAATCAAATCTGCCCTCCTCCAGTCCTCAGGTACCACACCATCCTCCCATGATTTATTAAAAAGTGTAGTCAGTGGTGATACTAGTGCTTCCCTGAGTTCTTTTAGAATTCTGGGGTGAATCCCATCAGGCCCCATTGCTTTATCCACCTTCAATATTAAGAGTTCTTTCAGAACCCTTTCTTCTGTGAAAGGACTAATATCAACCCCTCCATCCAGAGTGTTTCTATTGATTGGATTCGGTATCTCCCCCTGCTTTTCCATTGTGAATACTGAGCAGAAGTATTCATTCAGTATCCCTGTTTTTTCACTGTCGCTTTCTGCTCAACCACCTTCCTGTTTATTCAGCTTCAGTATCCCTGTCTTAATCTTTCTTTGGTCCCTAGTGCACCTTTAAAAGGTTTTATCCCCCTTCTTAACCGAGTAGGCTATCTTTTCCACAGTTTTGGCATTTGCTATTCTGACTGCCTTCCCTTCTTCCTTCTGCTTTAACTGGTACAGTTCTCTGTCCTGCTCCTTCTGTTTCCTTATACTTATTGAATGCTATCTTTTTCTCCTTTACCTTCCCCGCCACTTCTTTTGAGGACCATAGTGCTTTTTTCTTTCATTTTGATTTGTTTGTTTCACACAAAGGCTTGTTGCCTCTGTGATGGCGGTTTTGATGTTTCCCCATTGTTGCTCCACCCCACCTTCTTGCCTGTTTGCTAGCGCTTTTCTGAGGCACTGTCCCATTTTGACAAAATCAGCCCTCCTGAAGTCCAGTACCCACACTTTTGTATGGCTTAACTCTACAGCTAAGTTTATCATGAACCACACTGTTTGGTGGTTGCTTGTTCCCAGATGACTACCCATTTCAAGACTGGAGAGCCTCTCTCCATCCCCATTTGAGAGTACCAGGTCTAAGAATGCTCCCTCCCGAGTGGGTTCAAAAACTAGCTGTCTGAGGCATGCCCCCTGTAGGGCATTGATAATGGCCCTGCTCTTGGATGTGGCTGCAGCAAAGGTGCTCCAGTTAATATCTGGTACATTCAGGTCCCCCATCAGCAATATCTCCCCTTTCTCTGCCATCCCAAGGATGCCTTCTATCATTTCCTTGTTCATTTCCTCCCCCAGAGACAGGGGTCTGTATAAACCCCCGTGCAGATTGTGGTGCCATTTCCAGTCTTCAGGGTGACCCACTGTGCCTCCTCTCCTCCTGTTTACCCTTTAGTTATGTTGCTTTGATCCCCTCCCTTACATAGAGAGCTACTCCTCCTCCTCTTCTTCCCTCCCTGTCCCTCTTGTAGATTGTGTACCCTGGTATGTTGACATCCCAGTCATGGTTCTCTGGGTACCATGTTTCTGTGACTGTCACAATATCCAGGCATCCCTCTTCCATCAAGGCCACCATTTTTGGGAGCTTTTTACCTAGACTATGGGCATTGGTACTCATTACCCTCCATTTTATTATCGCTTTATTTATTTTTGCCCCATCCCTGTCCTTACTTCCTTTGTCTTTTTCTCCATTTACCCATGCCCTTCTCCCTATCAACCACTCTATCTTGGTGTTTACCTCACTAACTACCCTGATTTTGGGGGGGGGCTAGGATTTCCCTTCTCCTTTTCAGTGCCTCTCCACTTGGCTAGTTTAAATGCTTGCCAAAGAAGCATTTAAACCTATCACCTAGGATCCTGGTTCCCCTCCTGGATAGATGCAGACCACCACACCTGTATAGGCCTGGCTCCCTCCAGGTGGAGCCTCAGTCCCCAATGAAGCTAAATCCCTGAGCTCTGCACCAGTTTTTCAACTAGTCATTGAATCCCATGGTGCAGAGTACCCTATCCTCATCCATGCCATAGAAAGGTAGCACTTCTGAGAAAGTTACCACGTGTGCTACTTATCTAAGGCCCCTCCCCAACTCCACAAACTCCTGTTGCATTGCTCTGATCCCATTCTCAGTCAGGTCATTTGTCCCTAGGTGGACAATGACATCCAGATCACTCTCCCTTACAGCTGCTCCCATGATCCTGAGGATTCATTTCCTGTCCCTCCAAGCCATGGCACCGGGCAGGCACCTTGCCTCCCTTTTCCCTCCCTCCCCCAGTTCTAGCCCCGAACAATTGAATCCCCCACAAGGAGTTGTTTCCTTCCCCTGTGGGGTCCTGTGCCACCCTCCTGTGGGTCTCCATTGTGGAGGTTCACAGCATCCTCCTTGGTCTTCTATTGGTCCTGTCCCTGCCTCCTCCTGCTTGGCAACCTGCCACAACCCTGCCGGGTCCCTTAGACCTCCACAGATTGCCCCCGTGGCAGAGTCAAGTAGGGGAGGACTGTCCTCTCCCCACCTGGAGACCCATATCCAGTTACTGGCTCCCGGCCAGGTGGCAGCAGAGGGCTGGCAGCCAGGACATCATGGAGCATGGACTAACCCTTTTCCATTTTCTCTCTTCCTGGACCCTCAGCAGCATAGAGATCATACAAGCATGGAGGCATACATAAGCACCAGAATCACGGTTCCTTCCACCCTCCTCTGACCTTATTCTGCCTCCCATGTTCAGTGCCATTATCAGGCATCCACTGGTAGCAGGCAAGAGCCGAGACAACACACCACCCCAGTCCAGGAGAACAGAGCTGCCAGGCAGCTGCTTGATTATCTCCTACCCCTCCCCCACTTACCTGATCTTGTTCCTGAAGTTGGGTTGCTGGTGTCATGAGAGGTAAGGCACTACAGCACTCAGCACTCTGTGCCACCATGATGGCCTAAATATTTGCAGTTCTAGTGAACATAAGACCCAGGTATACATCACAAGCCCAACTCCAACACCAGGCACATTGACCTGGATTTTCCAAAGTTCTGACGCAGCCCTTGTGACAGTTTTACCATTATCCCTGTAAATGCAGTACCTGTAGAATGTTTGCAGCTAATTTTCAAACATTCTGACACATTTACAACATGTTACTTTAAGGCAGAAAAATGATGCATGCATCAGAATCTGGATGCATGCATATTATTTGTATGGGCATCTTGTGGTAATAGCAGCAGTCTTAGCGCAAGTAGCACAACTGAGGCAAAATAGTCCCACAAGCACTTTTAAATTCAGTTCCTACAGTTTTGTAGGTGCTGTGGAAGAAGAGTACTCTGACTCTGTGGGGGGGGGCTGTTCACCCCACTGCATGAGTGCCCCCTCTGAGGGGGAGAAGTAGCAGTACATAATAAAGTGGGTGGCCATGAAATGACAGCACCCCCACCCAAAGGCCAATTATAGCATGGGCGGTGACTTGACAGGGAGATGAGAGAAGCCACATGGGTACAAAATCATTGGGGCCAGACAGACCCTGCCTTTCTTATGCTCAAGCAGCCTGATGATAGGACCATGGTTATTTTGGAGGTGTCAGATGGGAATTAGGGCACAAAGGTTGAAGGTGAACTCCCATGGAATAAACAAATAATGAAAAAGGCAATAGAAAAAGATTATTGTTCTAGAAAGATACAGTTCCTGACCATTACAAGACCATTAAAGAATGCAAATTGCCAGTATGTTTAATTAATTACAAAAAACACTTTGGTTTAATCAAGAATACAAACCAGTCTGTAACATAGTAACATAGTATCTGATAGCAAATAAGGACTGCTAGGCCCACCCAGTCTGCTTGTATTCTCCGTCTGCATCAGTGGTCACTGACACTACTTGTTCATTGGCTTTAGCCTTTCCTACCCACCTCTAGGGTTCTGTTGTGCCTATCACACACATGTTTGAATCCCCCACTGTGCTAGCTCCCAATTCTTTCTGGGGTAGGCCAGTCCATGCATCTACCACCCTTCCTGTGAAGAAAAACTTCCTCACATTCCCCTTTATACTGCCTCCCGAAAATCTCATATCATGCCCCCTCATCCTTGTATACCTCCTATACTAAAAGATGTCTCCCACTTGCCCTTTGTTTATGCACTTAAGATACTTGAAGGTTTCTATCATATCTCGCCATTCCCACATCTCTTCCAGTGTATACATATTGATGTCTTTTAATCTCTCCTCGTATGTCTCCTGGTGCAAGCCCTGCACCATATTTGTTGACCTTCTCTGAACTGCCTCCACCCTGTCTATGTCTTTACAAAGATGAGGCTTCCCGATCTGTACACCATACTCCAGGTGAATTTGACCTAGTATCAGTCTCCAAGTGTCTACAACTTATTTTTCCAGTGAACATGTTGTCTAGCTCACAAGTCCAAAATTAAGTTTTATAAAATGGCTATTGCAAGACCTACAGATTGAGATGAGGACTGACACTATTACCTAAATAAATAATTCTCATTACGAGTCCCATTATTAAAAAATATTGATCAAGCAATACATTTCTGGGCATGTCCAGCCTACATTAAATTTTCACACATGGGGCAGTTGGGAGGTTCATGTTCCAGGGCACAATGTGGGACAGAGGAGACCGAGGGAAGTAGGGATACCCCACCTAGTGAGGGGTAGCAGAGAGGTATGAATCCCACTGTTAAGTGTGATGGGCACCCTTGTTGGGGCAGAGGGAAATTCCAGGTGGTAAAAAAAGTATCTCACCTGAACAGGTAAGAAAGACTAGTCCTAGTGAGCAAAGTATGAGTAACACTGCCTCCACGATGGGCTGAGGGAATCTTGGCTGTACAACAAGAACCATAAGAAAGCCAGCAAGGAAGCAAAAAGCAACAGGTGATCCACTCAGACCAAGTTTTCATTTAGCCGTCAGGTGACTACTGTACAGAGGACAAGACAAAGGAGTTTCATGACCTTCTAGTAGGAACATTTCAAGTCAAAGTGTCTTTCTCTAAAATGTCACAGCATCATGTGGCTTCTCACATGATCCAGACCAAAAAAGAACATGATTCATATTTGTAAAGCAAAGAAATGATCCTTTGATCACTTATTTTGCCCTTTTTTGTCCCCCTCTAGCTTCCTCCTTCTATTATCCTTGCATTACACTCTACTCTTTCACGGCTCTGTGATAACTCTGTATGGTGTTGCCATCTTGTGTCAGCTGCCCCACATTACCCTCCTGGCTTACCTGAAACATTTTTCAGACACACTGCTGCAGCCTAGTGGTTACAGCAGACAGCTGCCAACCTTGCAACCCTAGTTTCATTCCTTTACTCCGTGTAACCTTGAACAAGTCACTCAACGTTGCTGAATTTAAATTTCTCTTTCGCTCATTCCTTTGCTGTACCATTTTTGCCTTTTTTTATTCTTTGGTAATTTGGGTAAGGTCAACAACCCTCAAGACCTGTTTTCAGGGGTGCCCCAGGAGCACTGGGGTGGTTAAGTGATGTGCTCAGAGTCACAAAGTATGAAAGTGGAGGTTGTGGGAATCCAACCTAGGTCTGCTGGATGTATCAAGCTCATTCACAGTGCATTACTCTAATCTCTAGGCTATACTGCCAGCCCCCTTAAGTTTCCTTTTTGTCACCTTCCATGTCCCCAGGAGCCTTGCTCTTTCAGATCCTGCATTATGCCACTCCTCTGCTCACTGAACTCACTTTCACCAGCAATGCCCACCATCAGATCCTTGTATGTTCCCTTCAGGGCACACATTGATTCTATCCCTCCCCAGAGGCTCCTCTCATCCCATGGACCAGGTGAAGAAGGAGAGGGAGAAGTGTACTGCTGAAGATATTACCATGCGCCTGGGCTGTGTAACAGACATGCCACCAGTGAGGGTTGGTGGCATGGGGGAGGTACACAGGAAGGACATCGCCCAAGGCTTCCTTGGTCAGTATATTTGCCTATTCTCCTCAGCCAGTCCTATAACCCTGTATGAAGTGTGAATCCCATTAGTGCCCTGGGAGTAGAGCCTGCCAGTGTGAGGTCACCAATGCCAGAAATGGCTACCATACAGCCTCCAGCTACTGCTCTGAGCAGCACATATTTCTCCCTCCTCTGAGGGGATGGCATCCTCATGAATGCTCTTTCACCCACCCTGCCAACCTCTGCCTCTGGTGTTCTGGGTTCAGGGTTAGAACCCACATTGCCAGTATTCCAGAGCAGCCACTCACTGCACAGTACCATGAACATGGCCCTAATGTTTTTTATAAAATGGCAAGAAAAATTCTAGAAATGTCATTGACCAAGAGACAGCAACTGACCCTGCATTAAATCTCTATAAATGCAAGGTTGGGTGCTGAATCTCATTTTCCTCCCTCCCCCACCCAAAAAAAAACTACTTAGAGCCATTTTATTATAAATGTACTAAGCCCCTCCAGGGTGGGCATCATAGGATTTGAATGCACTTCCTAGAGGCATAAGGACATGACCTTCAGCCTCATGTCTTTCTATACTTCTGGGGTGTGCATTCAGATCCTATAATGCACACCCTGTAATGCCTTATTACTTACTTAACCCACATAAACCTATCTGTGTGCTGCTAATTGCCACTGTAAATTGTTCATGGCTTGTAAAGCATTTTGTAAAGCACTTTGAGAAACAGTGTGCATAAAAGGCATTCTTCTTAACCCAAATCCATCCATTTTTATAAACTACCACCAGGATGTGAAGCTTCTGATGGCTCAAATTACTCATGACTACAATATCTACCTCATTCAAAATAGCCCTTCCCATGAAAACCACAAATAAGCATTTTCACTGTCTGAGAAGGCAGATCCTCATTCCTGAGCTGCAGGATGATGGGTAAGTGGTGAACAGAAGTGGTGGGATAGACAAAATATCTTGCACAGACAATGACAGCAGAAAAAGACAACTGGTCTATCCAGTCTGATCATAAATTCTAACAAGCCTGAAACCTATTGTACATACAGGGTTCAAACACACACTATCCACCTTGAACAGCCACTAAGCCCTTCACTCTGTCCCAGACATGCCCGAAACCATTGATGCACCACATCAGCTGGCAAACTGTTCCACAGCTCCCCACCTTTTCCGTAAAATAAGACCTTCTCACTTCCCTCTTGAACCCCCCCCCCCATCATTTTAGACTCATGCTCCCTGATCTTGATCCACTACCTACGCTGAATAGTTCCTTGCAGTTTACCTTGTTCATTCCTTTCAGGAACCTGAAGGTTTCTGTCATATCTCCTCTCTCTCGTCTGGTCTTCTGAGAGTACACGTTCAGTGGCTTGAGCAGATCATCATAAGATCTGCCCTGCTGGTTCTGAATCATTTTGGTCACCCTACATTGCTCTGTCTCAAGCCTGTCCTTATCTTTCCTTAGGCAAGAACTCCAGAACTAGGCACAGTACTCCAGGTAGGATTTTACCACTTATCTATAGAGAGATAGTAGTACTTCCTTCCTTCTGCTGAAAAATACCCCTTCCTATACAAGAAGGCAATACAGTATAGTGGTTAAGGTCACTGAACTGCAAATCTGGAGACCTGAGTTTGGATCCCATAAGCCCTCACTTGCATATCATGTGACCCTGAGAAAGTCACTTAACTTCCTTGTGCTTCCAGGTTGCATCTGGAAATAAGCTCCAGCTTAGTGTGCCTTTCCTGGTTAAACAATTTCCACTTTCTCTTGTCCATGACACTATCCTGTTTGCTTTACTGTAGGCCTTGATTGTTTTAGGGAGTTAATGATGATGATCCCTAGGTCTCTTTCCTCAGAGGCCCTGCACAGCTTTACTCCTCCACCCAATCCAATCCCTGTGTGTATCATCTTGCACTTTTTGACATTGCATTTCAACAGTCAAACCTTTTACCACCTCTCTAGCCTTTGCAGGTCCCTCTGCAGCTCCCAAATCCCCTCCTCACTGTCTACCCTGCAACCGAGCTAAGTGCCATCTGCAAATAGACAAATCTTGCCCTGGATTCCTTCTCCCATGTCGCTGATGAATATATTGAAAAGGATGAGACCCAGAACTGATCCCTGTGGCACCCCACTGGTGACCTCCCTCCCTCTCTTCTGATTTGCCTTTGTTAACCACAACCCTCTACTGTCTCCCTTCCAATCACTTTCTCACCCATCCAACTGTGTCCTTTGTTGTACCCAGATCCACTAGCTTCTTCAGCAACCTTCTGTGAGGAATCAAGTTGAAAACCTTGCTTAAACTGAAGCAGAATAAATCCACAGCATGAGCCTTATCCACTACCCTTGTTGCTCAGACTAAGAATACTATCAGGTCGGTCTGACGAATGTCAATCCAAAGAGGAAGAAAATGGTGACTGAAGCAGCCTCTCTTGTATACTAAAATTATGTCATTAACTCATGGTGAGTATGGGTAACATGCAGCTTTCTTTTGAGCAGAAGTGAATCAAGTTAAACTCTAATGTGACCTTCAGTGGAACAAGAGGTGAATAAAGTGATGTTCCATTCTGCACTGAAATGTATTTGACCTATTACAAATCAGAGTGCTGACAACCCCAGGGGGTTACTTTTACCACAAGTAAGCCTCTGTGCTCAGCACTGGAGTAACCTTCAGGGAAATTAGAAGTGGCTGGTGCAAGACTGTGTGAGCAAGGCTCAGCAGAAACAAATATGTTGATCTAGTAGGTATACAGAGACAAGGAACTCTTTGTGCTAGAAGACCTTCACAGGTTGGGGGTACCCAGGAAGATGCTTGCCAATAAACCCCAAAGCTGCTGTGACTTGTCTGCTCTACCACAAAGGACAAATTCTAACAGAGAAGGGCTTGAAGTCCAGATAATCTACTGCCCTTCAGCAAGGTACTCTGCTGTGTTCTTTGTTGCTAGGCAACACCCTTCTCTGAGGTTCTGAATGCAAGACATTGATGCCAGCCCTTTCATCTTTGCAACTCAAGTGCCTAAAAGTTTTATGCTGTTTCAACTGACATTAAAGCTGTGTCTATCAGGCAATCTTTGCCAAGACATGTTAAATGAAGTAGTTTGATCTCTTTAACCCTTCGTGACCTGTCTAGTGTAGGGAAGTGAGCTTTAGAAATCAGGCACATTAACAGCAACAGATCCCCCTGCCACAAAGGAGACAGGAGTTTGTGTGCATTTCCCAGAATTCCCAGAATCCTACATTTGGGGAGCTGGATACACCTTGAATGGGAGGCATACAGCCCCCAGAAGTCAGTTCACTTTCATTAGATATGAAGTCAGCAGTTCATGCACCATCTCAGCCAGAGAAGGGCTACAACTGTGGTGACCCCAGTCTTTTTTTGGGGGGTGCTATGAGGATTCTGAAAAAAAAGAATAGCATAACAAAATAGAACAAAACAACTGAATAAATACATCAGACAAAATGTGATCCTTTGAGAAGTTAAGAGTGGCAAACATTGTGAGTGAAGGGGGAGGTGCTCATTGGTCATGCTTAATTTGTCAGGAAGCCTATTTGATGCCGGTAATGATATGGAATTCTTATGGGATTTTGTAAATCAATATGAGCCCTCAACATTTTACAAGTCATTCAGGTTTCATGTAGGCAGAAATTGCAATATATGTTGATAAAGAATTATGTTGAATCAGCTGCAGATGGAAATGTCTTTCTCTTTCAGTCTCATTATTTCTCTGCCCCTCACACTTAAACCTCCTATTCCTCTCCCCATCCCTCTGCCTAAAAAGATGTCCTTGGTACTGAAGCCAGGAAAACACAGTGCCCATGCTTTATAGGGTATGGCTTATACGAATGCACCTGTCATTTATATTTGGAAAGGGGAAAGGAAGGAAGCAGTATTACACCACATATTGTAAACTGTCCTTGGTGCTGAAACTATGAAACCTTATTGCCCAAAGACCTGCACTATATACAGTCTATGGTACTGTACCTGTCAGCTATAAGGGATGATATAGTACTACACAATGAACTGGGAACTGTCTCTGTTGCTAAGACTATGAAGTCCAATTGTCCCAAGGCTTGTAGTATATGTAGTTGATACTGTACCCATCAAAAAGAAGAAAAGGAACTAGATTGGAACTCAACAGCCACGATTATGCATTGCTAGGTGTCAAGGCATCATTAGCTATATGTTCCATAAGGCATCTGCATTTACTGTAAAAATGATGTAGATTGCCTTTAAGAGCATGCATCTGGTTTTCTGTTTTAAGACATGCAATTTTCTACAATAAAATACAGTCATAGAGGTTATTAAATAATCAATAATAAAAGCATTGTTATGATGCTGGTTCTATATTAAACTATTCACAATTTGATCATTTTGCTGTTATACTGCTTAATGTGATTTTTTTTTATGTTATGCAAAAAACAGTTTTATCAGAATGTGTTTACCGTATTCTATATACATACATTTGTCTTTTGGGGGTTATATTAAGAAAAGGATAGCGTTGATTAGGGAAATGATTAGCAACTGTGGGCTCGTTGAGTAATTGATGATGTCAGCGTGACCTGCGTATAAGCTGAGATCCCCAATTATGGGATCGGATTTCAGTACAAATATCTCGGCTTATATGCGAGTATATGTGGTATTCTCTATACATATGTTTGTCTTTTTGATGATTATGTTATGCATCTGTTACTCCTTATATTTAAATAGAAAGTAATTCTCAAATAAATACTGCACCTGTCAATTGTAAGGGATGAACAGTAATGCATGATGTATTGGGAACTGTCTCTGGTAGTATATATGGGCTAACTCTATGCTACCTGACAGATAGAAAGGGAAGAGATGGAAGGAGTATGACATAATGACTTGAGAACTGTCTTTGGTGCTGAAACTATGAAGCTCCATTGCCCAATACTATGTCGTATATGGCCTATACTGCACCTGTCAGAAAGGGTTAAGCAATGGCACAGTACTACACAGATGGCTTGATTTTCAAAGCCTGAAATCTGACGCAAGGTGCCTGCACCAAAAGGATTTGATGCAAGTGGTACCTTGCAGCAAATTTTGCGGCAATCCTGATTTTAGAACACAGGCTTGGTCAAAATTGGAATGCCTTGCACCAAAGCCACCCTACACCACCCCTGCACCAGAAGTGCCACTGTGCCACATTGCAAGGGGACTTGAGCCATGGCAGGGCTACACCATTCCCTTATTTGGGATTTTAAAAGCCCCACTATGAATGCATTAAGGGGCAGAGGTTAGACCAGCCATGAGCTGATCTAAGGGCCTTGCACCACTGGCTTTGATGGAGGCAAGTGGAGGGGCCTGCAAGGTTGGGACCAGGGGCAGAGGGACCAGTGGGGGTGCCATAGTGGGCAGTAGGGGCACAGTGGTAGTGGCAGGTTCAGAGGTGGCACCTGGCAGAGGTGCCATGGCCACTGAGACAGAGCTGCTCATCCCAGATATACCAAGGTAGGCAGGGATGGACCCTGTTCTGGATCCCAGGTGGCAACAGCACTGGCACCAGCCCCAGAGGTGACACAGTCCCTGACATGTGGTGGTAGGCATTGGCTGCAGGTTACAGGGTGCAGTCAGTGGACAGGAAAGTCCCCTGGGCACTGTGACATTCCCCTGCTAAACAACTCATCACGTGGAGCCAGGCTGATGCCTGTCAACACAGTCAGGGACTGTGTCACTTCTGGAGTAGGTACCAGGGCTGTTACCACCTGGGGTCAAGAACAGGGTACATCCCTGCCTACCTTGGTGTACCTGAGCCAGACATCTCTGTCCCAGTGGCAATGGGATCTCCACCAGGTGCCACCTCTGAACCTTGCTACTGCCACCATGTCTCCATCACCCACTATGGCACCCCCCCAGTACCTCTGCCGCCAGTCCCCAACTTACATGCATATTCTGTCCACCACGTTTGCACCTCCACTATGGTTGCACTGGGCTGGGGTAGCTTCACAGGACCCCCTGTCAAACCCCTCAGATGCGCCAAAGGTTTGACGAAACCCTGCAACTGTGGCAACTCTCATGACGTTGGAGCAGGGATCCCCATTTTTCTGGTAGGTGCAGGGTGCCTGACACACCCAGATTTGCTGCAGCCACAAGCAAATCTAGCAGCCAATAGAAAATCAAGCCCAAGGTCTTGGGAACTGTATTTGGTGCTGAAACTATGAAAACTAATTGCCCAAAATCCTGTAGTATATGTAGTCTATACTGCACCTGTCAATTGTAAGGGATGAAACAGTACAACACAATGTCTTGGGAACTGTCTTTGGGGCTGAAAGTATGAAACTCCATTTCCTAAGCCATGCAGTCTACAGTTTTTACTGTACCTGTCACATAACAAGCATTTGTCAATGCCAAATGTTGTCTTGCTGACATTGGCACTGACAGTGCAGGAGTTAGAGAAATGTATAATTGGAATGGCAGTGAAGTAGGGAAGTGATGCCAACCCCACACCACCCTGAAGAGACTGAGAGGCACTGAGGTGTGCCTTTGGGTGTCGGCCATAACGCTCATGCCATTTCACCTCACTGCCCTGCAGAGTCTGACACATATCGTGTCCTGCCTTCGAGGTCCTCAGGCCTTACCCTCACCCCATTCCATATGGAAATACATTGAGATGGGTACAGTATAGGAGAATGGGGTGAACTTTGGGGCTGAAGAGTGCAAGGCACACTTTGATGCTTGTCAGTGGCTGTAGGGTGGAGGTCAGGGTGGAATGGCGTGAGCATTAGAACCGACAATATAAAGCCACACCCCTGGCACCAGTCAGTCTCTACAGGGTAGGACGTGATGGTTAGAAACCCTGATGCCCCGGGCGTTTGTTGGCATTTGCTCTCCAAATTTTCAACATGGAATTTTTCTGACACCTCATGAAAGCATTTGGGACATCTGCTCATGAACAGTGGCACTGTGATTTTGTTAATCTGTCCTGAATGTTGATGTCCCACAGTGATCGCGCGATTCTACGCCAGTAGTAAGAAACCACATTTTGGGCAGGATGTGAGAAGTTACAACTGTACTGTTCTTAAGGAGGTGTGCAAAAATGGCAACATGGAAAATCTGGAGTAAAAATATTAAAAATTCTGTAATTTCTGAGCGTGCATGGAAACTGTGCAATACAAGCTCATAACACAGTCATTCTGTGGAATTTTCTCACCAGATTTTCAACATAGGCATTTTGGGACCTCCACTCATGAACACAGTCACAGAGATTTTCTTAATCTGTCCCGAACATTGATTTCACACAGCGACCACACCATTTTGCACCAGATGTGCAAAACCATATTTCAGGCAGCGTGTGAAAAATGACAACTGTACTGTTCTTAAGGAGGTGTGCAAAAGTGGCAGTGCTGAAATTCTGGAGTGAAAATATTAACAATTCTCGAACTTATGAGTGTGCGTGGAAACTGCGCAACACACTCTCATAAAATTATCATTTTATGGAATTTTGTCACCAGATTTTCAACATAGGCATTTTGGGACATCTGCTCATTAACAGTGTTACTGTGATTTTCTTAATCTGTCAAGAACATTAATTTTGCACACAGACCGTGACATTGCACGCCACATGTGTGAAAACACATTTTGTGTGAGATGTGAAAAATGACAGCTATACTGTTCTTAAAGAGGTGTGGTAAAATTGCAATATTGAAAATCTGGAGTGAAAATATAAAAAATTCTCAAACTTATGAGTGTGCGTAGCAACTGAACAACGCACGCTAGTAATACAGTCATTTTGGGGAATTTTTTCACCAAATTTTTAACATAGGGTTTTTGGAAGCCTAGCTCATGAACTGTGACACTGTTGTTTCATTAATCAGTCCCAAAAGGTGGTTCTGTGCAGTGACCACAAAATCACCTTTTGGGACCAAATAACAAAATGACAGTGGCTGAGTTCATGAGGTGGGGTCCCAAGAACCCCATGTTGAAACTTTGGTGAAAAAATTCCCAAAAAAGGGCAAGATAGCCACCTTAGTTGAAAACTCCCTGTTTATGCCATTACACAGCTTACTGGCATTTCTTCAGTTTGCTGCCATCTTTGAAGAGTGAAATCGTGTTCCCGGTCCACTGAAGATTGTTGTACCAGGCTCCAGAGGTAAGTATAGGTTGGAGGCGTGTGGAGGTGGGGTGCACAGAGGGTGGCGTCAAGCTGGGGGAAGGGGCACAAGAGACCGCGAGGGACCGTTTTCTGTTTTTACAGGTTAGGGGAAAAAAAAGCAATTTGGGATGCTTTGAACACACTGGGGTAGGCTCCCAGCTTGCCGGCACACCTGGGTGTTTCTTTGGGGGCTGGAGATGATGGGGATTGGGCACCCCATCAGCCATACAGTGTGTTGGGAAGGGCATGAGCATGCTGGGGTGGGCTCTCAGCATGCCACCTGACTTTTTCTTTGGAGGAGGGGAAGGTGAAGCCGACAGGGATTGAGCACTCCCGTCAGCTGTACAGTGTGCTTGGGGGGCAGCATAAGCCGATGGGGATTGGGCACCCCCTCAGCACACAACAAATTGGGGGGGACACTATGCCAATGGGGATTGGGCTACCCTGTCAGCAAATGAACTGGCGAGGGGACATGCCAACAGGAGGATTGGGCACCGCCAGCATTGGCTGTTATGGGGACTGTGGGAGGCGGAAGACTCTGCCATGTTTTATTGAAATGTTACACTACGCAAGGCATGACCTGCAATGAGGGGGTGCTCCCACAGTGCAGCGGCTAAAACATTTCGAGTTGGTGGCACACTTTTGCACTGCTGTCATAAACAGCATGCAATCTAATTCATGCCATGGAGCCCTACCCCAAAAAACAGTGGCACCACTGGCCACAACATGACCGCACCTCCAAAACCTGCTATTCCAAAGTTACCACAACATGTTTCTTGTGCAAGCACAAGACAACATAGAAAGGCAAGGGATTAAAACAGTAACACACAAGGACTTGAGAACTCTCTTTAGGAATGAAGCCATGAAACTCCATTGCTCCAAGCTCCATGATATTTGTCTATAATCAGGGTCACTGATTTTTTTTCACCTGAAAGATCAGTGAAATCCCAGAGTTTCACTGCTGTCACACCAATTACAATCATACAAGTTCATGGAATTTGGTATGTTATACCAGAGCAGTGAATCTGCTTTACTTGTTGACGTGAAACCTTTGTAAATGAGCAGTTCTTGCTGAAAGATGTTTGTAATCCTAGAGTTTAATAAATAAATAAATAAAATCTGTATTTTGCTATAAATTATTTCTGGTGCTATTTTTTCATTTTACTTTTTTTTACCTTGTTTTGTACTTCATTTTTCTCAGTGGGAATATTTATACACATAATAAAAGCCAGATAACAGAATCCTGCTAAAATGTGGAATCTTACCTAGTAATCACAGGTGACACCACAGAATCTAAAATACTGAAAACGAGATTGGATTTCTTTATTCACTATAAATCAGTGGCAATGCTTATACAGTACCTGTTAGATAAGAGGTAAGGGATATAAAACAGTAATACATAACAACCGGGGAGCTGTCTTTGGTGCTGAAACCATTTTACCCCAATGTACCAAGCATGACCTATATTGTACCTGTCAGATACAGAGAAGTGATAACACAATGCTATATAATGACTTGGGGATTGCCTTCAATGCTGAAACTATGAAGTCCAGTTGTTTCAAGCCCTGTAGTACAGTTTCATCCACAAAGATGACATGCTGTGTTTGAGATTTCACAGTTTAATGCATGACTAATTGGTATAATTTCTGTTGTTATTACATTGAGTTCCTGCAGTATCCTGCAAGATATCACAGTTAGAACAATGATCAGAGTGTTTGATCCTGTTGGGTTGGCAATGTATATAGCCTATATTGTACCTGTCAGATCGGGGTAAGGGATGACACAATACTGCACAGTGACTTGGGAACTGCCTTTTTGTTGAATAAGAACCTCCATAGTACCATGCCCTGCAGTATATGGTCTATACCGTACCTATGAGATATGGACAAAGGAGTGACACAGTACTACACAAAGACTTGATCAATGTTTTGTCATTGCCACTGAAACTATGAAATCCCATAGTAGTATGTGGCCTATACTGTAACTAGCATGTAACGGGTAAGGGGTGACACAGTACCACACAGTGACTTGGAACTGTCTTTGGTTCTGAAACTATAAAATCCTATAGTCCCAAGCCCTGTAGTTTATGGCCTACACATTACCTGACAGATTACGGGTAAGGGATAACACATTACCGTACACTAACTTAACACTGCCTTTTTTGCTGAAGCCATAGAACTCCATTGCCCTAAGTCCTGTAGTACTGTATATAACTGGTACTGTACTTGACAGATAAAGAGTATGGTATGACACTGTACTACACAATGAGTTTGCAAATATCCTTGGTGCTAAAACTATGAAACCTTTGGTGCTTTGTCTAGCATTTTTTGGCATTCCTGTGTTCCATACTTCTACAGTGTTTCCTGGGATTAGGCCTGTTTGTCCACCATGGTGATACAGTGGCCTATACTGTAACTAGCATGTAAAAAGATGTCTATGGCTAGACAGTTGTTTCAACCAGATTCAACCCAGCCAGTGCCATGCTACATCACCCACCCTCTGCGTAAGATCTTTATGACCTGGGTGGTCATTTGTGATGTCACAGTCGGTGGGGTCTCAATGCTGATGCAGTATGAAGAGCAACGCTGTGTGATACACTGCGTCAGGGTCAGAGCAAAATGCCACCCTACATACAGCACCTTGTTTTGACTTTTATAAAATATTTTGACTGGCTAGAGGTTGGGGTGTTCGGTTGCTATGTGCTTCTGAGTGGGGTTTGTGACTTCTTGCACTTTGTACTTTCTAAGAGAAATAAGGCACTGTAAAGCTTCAAAGCCTGAATGAGCACCATATTTGTTCAAGTTTTTTTTTCTTCTGTCTTAGACAGCATCAGATGATTGTACTGTATGTGGCTCCACTCTTTACAGCCAAGTAGCATGCTCATTTGTAACTCCGTTGTTAGTCCTGATGTCATCTAGTATCCCATAAGGTAAAGGAGCAGTGTCTGTTGCACATTAGTTTACCTTAATCACAAGAAAGGTGATTAAAGTAAGTGCATACCATTCCCTATATGATTATTGTAAAGGTTACTGTAAGGATATAGTAATAGAATTGCAGGGTTAGATTTAGAAAATGTCTTCAGTAAAACAGCATTTAAAAAAAGAGCTTCTGGTCCAGTGGCATTGAGGGTTGAGGCACTGGATGCCATACCTCATGCTACACTGGTGACCTGGGTCCAGGAATGACCTCGGGTCATCGGGGAGCTGGCAAGGGAAGGAGGGATGGAGTGGGATTGAGCAGCCACAAGGCAGCTCTCCCCTCCCAGGGGTGGTTGCCTGCACTCCCTGTAGTTATGCTCCCACTAGGTGGAGGTCCAATGGGAAGCATAGGTGGGGGGGTGGCAGTGATAGCAAGGGGTGAGGCAGAAGAGGCGAAGCCAGCACCCGGCATGCGCATGCACCTCCATGCACGCGTACGTACATGTCTGCCGCGGGTCCCGGTCTGGGAGAAAATAGGTTGTAAAATAAAACCAAAAAATGTATATATAAAAAAAACCTTCTAATGTGGAGGTATCCATTTTGTAAGTAGCAGTGATGCAGTGATTATGTCATTGCCTCACCAGACCAAGCAGTGTGCTGAGAAGTTGATTAATACAATCTGCTCCTACAGCTAGGATCCTGTCAAATCATGAGGAAAAGCACCAGATTTACTCACTACAAACTGTTAAACAAATAATCCATGGTTTTCCCACAATTTAATAGAATCCCTTTCAACACAGCCCACCTGCTGCACTGCACACTGTTAAGACTAGTGAAGCAGTGACATTATCACAGTACACTTCCTGTGCACAAAATGGATGCTTCAATATCCATACTTTAAAAAAATATTTGCAGCATTTTACTAATGTCCTTTGCTTAATATAACCTAGCAGCCAAATTTATGGATTACAATAGTAACTGAGGATAGACTAGCTTTGAAGAATCACTATGCTGATTATCAAATGACAATCAACCGTAAGAAGGCAGAGTTCCTGTCCAGGGAGATTGCAGCAGGGAGGAACAGGCCAGCTCAGCTCTTTCGGACTGGGGACAGATTGCTACATCCAGTCTGTCTACAGCATAAAAGAGCCTTTTCAGTAACACTTTGTGAAGAGTTTGCTCTGTTCTTCTCTGACAAGGTATTCTCTATTTGAGCCGGGATCACGCCAGTGGGTCTAGTTCAGTCCCGCAGGGTGGGCCCTTGATGGAGCAGAGACACTCCTATTGTCTGGGCAGAGTTTCAGCTGGTGGAGGTGGCCAAGGTCTCCCCGGTAATTTCGAAGCTGTGCCCACTTTTGAACTGGACCCTGGCCCAATGAATCTCCTAGTGGATTGCATTGAGGCCATTGGTCCAGTGTTTGCCAGGATAGTGGGGTGCTTGCTTTTGAAGGGGGTCTTCCTTGATGCCTTGAAAGAGGCACTGGTGAAGTCCCTTCTGAAAAAAAATCTCTTGACCACAACGTCCTGGCAAATTATAGCCCTATCTCCAGCCTCCCATTCTTAGGGAAGGTTGTCGAGAACATAGTGGCTCTGCAGCTCGAAGAGCACCTGGAGGCTTTTGACATCTATGAGCCATTCCAGTCTGGATTCAGGACAAGACACAGTACAGAGACAGCACTAGTCTGGGTGCATAATGATCTGCTCGGGGTCAGAGATCGAGGGGAATGGTCATTTCTCATTCTCCTCAATCTGTCATCAGCATTTCACACTGTGGACCACATTGTCTTGTTGGATCACCTTAGAAAGTACTGCCAACTCACTGGTATTGTCATCAACTGGTTTGAGTTCTTTCTCTCAGGCAGGAGGCAGAGGGTGGTGATGGGGAACTTCTCCTCCTCCTTAATGCCCCTGACCTGTGGAGTTCCTCAGAGTTCGATCCAATCACTGATGCTGCTTGTGGTGTACTTGCTACCTCTGGGCAGGCTCATTAGACAATACAGCTTGAGTTTTCACTGCTATGCAGATGACACTTAGCCGTATATGTCTTTTGCACCAGGGACAGCTGGTACAGTCAATGTGCTAAATAAATGCCTTGCTGAGATCCAGTATTGGATGATCTCTAACTGGCTGACCCTTAACCCAGACAAGATGGAGGCACTGGTGATAGAGTCAGGTCACAGGCATGATGGGGATGCCTATGCGATGACAACAGACTTAGTCCTGTGGTCAGTCCCATTGATGGCATCCCCTAGGGTAAGAAATCTGTGTGTTGTCCTTGATGACAAGCTGACATTTGAAGCTCAGGTGTTGGCTGTCATCAAAAGTGTTTTTTACCACTTAAGGAAAATCGCCCCACATTAAACCTCTAATTCCACCTGAAGACCTGCCGTCACTAGTGCACACCTTTGTAACATCCAGACTTGACTACTGTAATGCTCTCTATCTTGGAATCAGTGGAGGGAACCTCCGTCAGCTGCAGCTGGTGCAGAATGCAGTGGCCAGGCTGCTGACAGGACTGTCCAGGTCCTGTCATGTGACCTCAGTCCCGTTGGGTCTGGACCAGCTGCCAGTCAGGTGGACAGTTCTCTGCAAGGTGGAATTGCTCACCTATAAGACCCTACATGTATTGGGCCCTGTTTACCTGTCTGACCTTCTTACCCCCGCCAGCCCTGCCCACTTCCTTTGTTTCCCCACCCAGGGCCTCCTAGTTGTTCCAAGGACCAGGCTGAAAACCTTGTGTGACTGTTCATTTGGGGTGGCCGGCCCAGTCCTCTGGAACTCGCTGCCAAGAACTTTGAGGGAGGCCCATATGGTGGAGGTGTTCAGGAGGAGCCTAAAGACTCATCTATTTAACCTGGCATGCCCTGCTGATACCTTTTAAATCCCGCTTGCCTAAATCTTAATTATGATGTGATTTTATGTATGTAATTATTTTTGTTTTATTTTTTTTCTTTTATTGTATGGTGCTCAGAGCCTCAGGGATTGGACACCTAACAAATAATTGACTGATTTATTGATTGATTGATTGAACTGATGAAATAATCATACTGGCAAATGTACACATTCCCTTTAAAGCATAGGTGTCCAAATACAGATGAGAATATTTATGAAAAGCTTGTGGTGGACATAATTACTGATGCACACTATTATTTATTTGAAATTCAAATAAAATTGCTAAAGCAGACTCAAATTGGGGAAAGTGGCATCTTACAAGTCAGAGAAAAGGAAAGTTCTGAAACAGAATGAAAACACATAGGTGGGTTTTGCCATCAAATGAATTGTTGCTTTAAAAATTAATATATATATTTTTTACAAGGTATACCAGCTCTTTAAAGTAACAGAATGTAAACCATCAGCATGAGAAAAGTCACCACAAAAGCATTAGCAGAAAATCTTCTACTGTGCATTTGAGGTTATTTTAATGATCAATTTATCCTGATACTGTCCTTCTTTTATTCAGGCCCAGCTACATTAAATACAGAGTCAACGAGTAACTTAAAGAGATGGTACTCCTTTTGAAAATGCCATTAATTTTCAAGAGTGGTCAGTTATTGCTTTTTAATATCTGAAGCATTTTCTTTTTCCATTTCCTAATTAGAATATTTCCTTCCTGGCAATAGTAAACCTAATGGGTGGAACATCACTCTAATGTGTATTAATCGTCTCAGCTAACAAACTGTTTTGCTTTTGTACACAACTGAAAGTATAACTATTTTTAACTATTAACTTTAAGTTTGTTCTTATGTATAATCTGTTGTTCTATAATGTTTAAATATACTGGCCCAGATATTCAAACTGCGCCAGGCTGTGGCGCAAGCCTGGGCAAAGCGCAACTTGGCTGCACAGGGGCATTGACTGGGCGATATTCAACAGAGCTGCGCCACGGCACAGCATCATTGAATATCGCACCCTGGCCACCCGCAGTGCACATGGTGCAGTTGCACTGCACCAGCGCAAGTGGCCAGAGTGGAGCAGGGGGATGCGCTAGCGCAAGTTCCGTTGCACCATGCACAGCAACCGCGATATTCAAAAGTGCACATGCAAATGGGGCCATAATGTATTATGGACCCATTCACATATCTGGAATGTGTAGTACGGTATGGACTGCATGCCCATTGGCTCACGCTATGGACCAATGGGTGTAGAGCCCTACCTATGGTGTCAGTCGGCGGGTGGCAGGGCAGAAGGCGGGTGGGGTGCTGCCGCCCGCCGCTGACCGGTGGGGGAGCAGGGCGGTAGGGATCAGTGGCCGGGTGGGGAGGTGAGTCTGCTGGACCACCAGGGATATTGGATTATCTTTCTTTTTACACATGCCCACGATCGGGCTGACAGCAGTCCACTGGACCACCAGGGATATATATGGTCGCACACACACACACACACACACACACCCACCTGCACTGCATACACTACTGATGTGCTCCGGTGCTTCGGGATTTGTGCCAGGCACAAATCCCATTTGAATATCGCCAGAGTGTTTGTTATTGGCGCTTAGGGCGAACACTATTGGCGCCATGCACAACTTTTGAATATCTGTGCCCCTGTGTGCTTATAATGCAAACTTATGTTATACCTGTTGTATATACCTAGTTCTATACTTTAACATAGTACTTTATTCCATATTATTTATACCTTTTTTGCAACACATCTGAAATCACTGTATTGAGTTCCTATCATTGCTTACTTTATGATATCTTTTTCTTACTGAAACCATCCAGGTCCTACCTGAAAATAGACGATTTGCTGTGTCTAGTGTACACTTACCTGGTCAACACAAATGAAATAAATAAATAAATACAACTTTTCCTAGGCAGTCAGTGAAAAGCAGTTGCTGCTCAATTGTCTGTGACCAGCCAATGAGCTTGTAGTATATGGTTAGTAGTAGTTGTTTTTTGGTTGACACTTTTTTTGCCATTCACTCTGCAGCTGGGGGGTGTTACCTATGGTTCCCCCCAGTTCGGTTGGTCTCGCAGCTCCCTTGCCTGCTCCAAGTCCCTGCGCTCTACTCCTTCATGTGGTCCATGCTACGGCTGGATCATGGCAGGTACGTACCCCACCACCGTGGAAGCCGGGGGGTCAGGATCCAAGGGGAGCAACCCGGAGTCAGAGCGGTGAGGCACTGTCAGACCTCCACCATACAGAGTGCCAAGGAATTATTTTATTAATATGTTTCCTGGTTCCCCTCAGCCCAGGCATGCAATGGCACCAGTGATGCTGCCATGCATGCTCCCATGCACCGTGCATCAGACACTGCCTGCCTGCGCTGACCCTCTGTTTGAGCCACCACATGCCACGAGCCCCAGCTGCCGCCAGGAGTCAACACAGCTGCGGCTTCCCCATCCCTCCATCCCTGGAGAAGGAGAGCAGTCACTAGGATGCTCAATCATTCTCCCTCCCGGCTGACCCCCTGACAACCCAGGCTCATTCCTGAACCCAGGTCACTGGTGTGGTGCGAGGTGTGGCATCCAGTGCCTCAACCCTCAGCACCACTGGGCCAGCTGGTTAGTAGTAGTTGTGATGGATCTCCATGTGCTGCCCAATTATCTTGTACCCCAGTAGTTATATACTGTATCTACTGTACTACAATGACTTATTGTCTGACCTCAGAAGCTACACCACAGAGGAAAGCAGACACCAGCTGTATTTAATGTTTCTTTTTGCTGAGCCTTCTCCATGCTGAAGACCCAAACTGCCCCTCAATAAAACATATCTACCTCATTTTCTGTTCATGTCCCCAAAACCCATCTCATGCCCAGCTGATCAATGTCAACCCATATATACTCCTCTGTGATGATCAAAAATAGAAATAAATTCATATTTTAACTTCAAGACAGTTATGTATATTGCTGATCACAGTCTCCCTGCTGCTGTATTTATTTTTTAAATTTATATCGCTGGTGCCTAACTTGAAATTGGCAATGCACATAAAAAACCTGCAGGTAGCAGTGTTTTAGAATCCTGTTTATGATACCCTAGAAGGCATGTACCACATTTACTGGGAGGGAGTATAGTGTGGTGGTTAGGAGCACTGAGCTGCAAATCTGGAGAACTGGGTTTGAATCCCACAGTCACCACTTGCATATTGGGTGACCATAAGCAAATCACTTAACTTCCCTGTGCTCCCAGGATGCACCTTGGAAACATGCCTCGGCTTAGTGTGTCTTTCCTGGCCAAAAAATATAACATAAAAATAAAAAATAAAATATATGGCAGACTGGGTAGACCATCAGGTCTTCTTTTAATGACAATTTTCTTTGTTTGTATGTTTCTAGAAATGGCTGTACATTATGAACAGTCCCAATCGAAGTTTGAAGGCTGATGAAAATATCTTTTAAATGAGATATTTAATAAGGTATTGGGCTCCTCTGTAGCTGGCAGCAGTTGAGAGATATTGAAGGTTAAGTCTGCCCCATATCGAAACTATACTGCTACCATTTCTAGAACACTGTGATGTCAACAACAATCAAGTCAAGCTTGACTATGATGTGATTAGCCACATTCAGGGGAGACTCTTCACTGAGCACTTAAGAAAAGTGACCAATATCCTCACTGTGGCCAAAGACCTGAAGGCTCCAGCTGTGCTCATGCCCCTGGATGTGGAGAAGGCATTTAACTGCCTCTTGGGATTTCCTTATTTGTTCTCATAAGGAATTTGGGTTCCCAGACAACTACTATGGGTTAAACTACTTACTATCACCAGTCTACTACAATTGTCTGCAGCGGTGTACACGTTCAGTATTTCTCACTGGAAAAGGGCAGAAGACAGGTCTGTCCACTCTCACCCTACCTATTTAATCCATACCTTAAGCCTCTTACCAGACCATCCCTAGCTAATAACCAAGCTGTGGGAATTTAAGTGGGCCCAAAGAATTACAAGCTCTCCAGCTATGCAGATGACATCCTCCACTTGAAGAGTCCAAAACAATCCATCCCCATAGTGTTGGACATGCTAAATAAATCTGGCACATTAACAGGCTACAAACTAAACCTATCAAAAACTCCAAGTATGCCCTTTAATCACTACACCTACAAAGCCAATTCTATGCAGTGGGGAAGGGGAACATTGTCTCAGGAGAACATTAAAAACTTGGGGACCATTGTGGCAGGGAGTTTGAAGTAATGTTTACTAAAAACCTACACAATATATTTCAACATCTCAAAAAAGACCTCTAGAGATGTACGGCCCTCCCCTTGTCCCTTGGGACCAGAACAAATGAAACAAAGGGACCCTGGCAGCCTCAATGCACAACTACTTGGAATTAAAACTCATGGGAAACTGCTTTCTTCTGAGATTGGAAGTTGCTTATTCTTAACTAATGTGATCAAATTTATAAGTACTTTCTGTATATGGATAGTTAATCTGGTCTTCCCCAGAACATTGATAGGTAATCCAGGCACATACATGTGCTGTATGGTAATGTTGTTTTAAGTGTGTTTTGTTTTTGTTTACCAAAATTAAATAAAGTTTACTTGTTAAAAGAAATCTGGTTCATTTATCATAAACAGCTAATTGATAAGTAGCAGATGTTCCCAAGAGTCGGTACTATACAGTACCTCGTAAAATGCCTTAGTCAATCCACCACTTGGCAAGTTACTATACTTGGCAAGTTACTACATTTGGCAAGTTACTATACTTGGCATGATACTATACTAGCCTACTCTGTTGTGTCTTATTCCTTACATAACACTCACCCAGTCATGGATCATCATTGCTTAAAGAGCTGCCAACAACTCTGAGAAAACTTTGGAAAACATTATATTTACACACAATTCAGCTTGTATTTCTTATTTCTTCCACACATTTCTTCTCCACATTATTTAATATTGAGAACATTTGAACAAAAAATGATTTTTATCCCTTAAGTTCATCTGCTCCGACAGATAATTCCCCATCTGAAGTTTTATACTCCTCTGTTGTGACATCACAGTCTCCTGCCATGGGAATAACTTTGATGTCACAAACAGAGCAAGACATCAGGTGGGGAATAAGCAATAGGAGCTGATGAACTTACAAGGAATAGAGGTACAGATGCTGCCTTCAAGCTTTTGTACTCGGTAATAAATAATGGGGAGGAGACATGCAGAGTTAAGGTGAAATATAAGCTGAACTGTTTCCACAGATTATGTTTTTTAAAGTTCTCCTGGAGATGTCAGCGGTTCTTTAAATCAGCGAGGCCACAGTAATGATGAGGGATGAGAAGGAATTGTATGAGAGATTCCAAGTAGAGTGCTGTTCCACACATCACACCTCCAGTGGCCCAGAGATTCCAGGTAGAGTGCTGTTCCACACACCACACCTACAGTGGCCTAGAGATTCCAGGTAGAGTGCTGTTCCACACACCACACCTACAGTGGCCTAGAGATTCCAGGTAGAGTGCTGTTCCACACACCACACCTACAGTGGCCTGAGATTCCGGTAGAGTGCTGTTCCACATCACACCTACAGTGGCCTAGAGATTCCAGGTAGAGTGCTGTTCCACACACCACACCTACAGTGGCCCAGAGATTCCAGGTAGAGTGCTGTTCCACATATCACACCTACAGTAGCCAAGAGATTCCAGGTAGAGTGCTGTTCCACACACCACACCTACAGTGGCCTAGAGATTCCAGATAGAGTGCTGTTCCACACACCACACCTACAGTGGCCTAGAGATTCCAGGTAGAGTGCTGTTTCACACATCACACCTACAGTGGCCCAGAGATTCCAGGTAGAGTGCTGTTCCACATATCACACCTACAGTGGCCTAGAGATTCCAGGTAGAGTGCTGTTCCACATACCACACCTACAGTGGCATAGAGATTCCAGGTAGAGTGCTGTTCCACACACCACACCTACAGTGGCCTAGAGATTCCAGGTAGAGTGCTGTTTCATACATCACACCTACAGTGGTCCAGAGATTCCAGGTAGAGTGCTGTTCCACATATCACACCTACAGTGGCATAGAGATTCCAGGTAGAGTGCTGTTCCATACATCAGACCTACGCTGGCCTAGAGATTCCAGGTAGAGTGCTGTTCCACACATCACACCTACAGCAGCCTCGAGATTCCAGGTAGAGTGCTGTTCCACACAATACACCTACAGTGGCCTAGAGATTCCAGGTAGACTGCTGTTCCACTCATCACACCTACAGTGACCTAGAGATTCCAGGTAGAGTGCTGTTCCACACATCACACCTATAGTGGCAGCTGACCTGTAGCTTGAATCAGCAGACCCATGGAGCATTGCTGTGTAGCTCTGCCTTGGGTCACACGGCTATGGGAGAGGGTTGGTATTATGGTTGAAACCCCCTAAATGCCACATTTCCCTGTTATTTTGGCTTTATAACCCTAATGTTTGTATTAACATTTTTTTTTCCATATACATCTTCTATATAAAAGTTAGGAACCTAATTGTCTAGCTCTCTTACATTGTTTCAGCTGCTTTCTGGTCTTTTCTTCATGCATCTTCCTGTCTTCAGTTTGGATGGGTATGCACTCTGATAATTCTTGATCTAATAGATTAGGGGATTGAGGGCATACACAAGCAGTTTGACAAGAAACATGGACTCTTTCTTTCTTTCTTTCTTTCTTTCTTTCTTTCTTTCTTTCTTTCTCTCTTTCCTTTCTTTCTCCCTCTCTTTCTTTTCTTTCTTGTTCTTAGTTTAGCTTCTTAGTTTAATCTATGAGTATAATATGTTTTTATTAGGTATATTAAACAGGTTTAATATGTTAAACAATGTATGATTTTAAATGTTCATTGTCTCTTTGTATTTAGCTTTCTTTTTTATGGTAGCAATTGCAGTTTCTTGATTGTATGGTTTTATGATATTCAATAAAATGTAACTGATAAAAAATATGTATCGAGAGAGAGAGAGAGAGATAGAAAGGTACAGCCATACCCATACTGAACTGACAGGTAGGGGAAGTGGAATAAGCTCCACTGGCGTAATATGTGCAAGATTAAGAAGTACTGTTCCTTTCACCAGCCAAAAGACTTGGTGAGTCAGTCAAGTTAGCTCTTGCAATCATTATTCACTCCAATGTGATACGACTTACCACATCCAAAGGGCTAAACTGTATCAGAGATCTGAATTCCTGCAAACGGTGACAGAAGCAGCTCCACTAAGTCTCAGCCTCTTCTGGCAAAGTCTGCAGAGCCTCAGGGGAACCACAAATGCTGCTGCTGTGCAGCTAATAGAGAGAACATTGCACTGCTGGACAGTATTTTATTTCAAGCTTTCATGGAAGGTGGCGGTGGGGGGCCTGCATCACTGCCCTAATGGTCCACAATGCTTAGAGTACATTTATCTTTACTATTCGCCCTAGCAATAAGACTTTCTGTTAAAGGCCACCACTTATAGAAAGCTACTACACTTTGCCTTTCACATCCCCTTCAAGTCCATTATAACCACCAAACCTACTGCATAGTTATGTTTCTGATTTCTCCCTGGACACAAATTTTTATTTGTACGTATTATTTGAACTCAGGGATATATTATTGACCTAATTATGGCTTGTTTATTTTGTGTTATCTGTATCTTATCATATCATATCATATCTTATCTTATACCTTCTCATTTTTACACTTTTGCTTGGACAATATGCATTTGTTCATACTTTTATTTAATTGTACGCTTCCAGCCAAGCTTCACCTCAGTGTGCCTTTACCGATTACTAATTTTCAACAAATCAATAAACCCTGGTTAAGTTTTACATTCCTTTTTAGTAATATAGATTTTTGTAGGCTTTTTCTCCCACTTTTTCTCCAGTCCCTGACCCCAGGTGTCTGACACCCTCTCCCTAAGATGCCGCCCCCTCCCACCTATGCTACCCACCACCAGACCTCCATCCAGTGGGAGCAGAACCACTGGGGTGGAAATGACCACCCCAGGAGAGGAGAGTTGCCTTTCTGCTGCTCAATTCTGTCCCCCCCCCATGTCGGCTCTCCAATGACCCAAGGTTGCTCATGAACCCAGGTCACCAGAATGGCGTGAGATAAGGCATCCAGTGCCTCACCCCTCAGCACCACCAGGCTGGCAAGTTTTACACTCCTTGACACATTTATTTTGGAGTTGGAAAGAGAATTCAAACATATGGCACCAACTAAGAAAGAGTTGCTCTACAGTCACAGGTATTCCTTTGACACTATTAATATTTATTTTGGGGATGATGTCTGACACTTTCACAGCCAAGCAGTTACCAAATGCTCTGGATACTAGCTGCTGCATGAGGGGTTAAAGATGTGTTACTACGCAACTGGAAGACATCTTGAAGAATGGTGTAATTATATGAGCCTTACTGCAAACAGTAAGAGACTTAGGTACCACTTATGGATAAACTTCACATATTTTAATGTATATGGACTCTTTTTTTTTGCCAAAATGCAATAAGTTTCTAAAAGAACTTAATTTGGAATTTAAATAATTTGCTCAACTTAGTGTTAGATAGAAGATACCAGAATGAGCAGCCAGTATTATTCTCAATGCCACACGTTATTGAACGTCTTGTATTATCAGTCTATTTATTAAATGTAAGGATAAACTGAAATGTGTCTTAATTCTGATGCTCTGGCATGACTGTGGTCTATTTAATTGTGTTTGAAAATAAATAAAATCTTTAATAAAAAAAAAAAAAAAAAACTTTTACACTCCTGTAACCCCAGCCTTTAGTTAATGGGTTTGCTCAGCTGCTGTATTTCTCAGCTGTGGCTGGCACCATATGTTAACCCTGTCTTGGAGTCAGCGGGGGCGGTGTGGCCCAGAGAGTCCATCTGTGCCTAGGGGGAAGGCAGACTGCTTGCCAGAGGGTTCCCCTGCATTAAACACACCTACACACTACACATTTTCTCCCAACCATGGGGTGAGCTCAGTTCAGACCTCTGTTCTGAGAGAAAATCCTTATGCAAGGTGGTTTAAGTAGTAGTCATGTTTTACTGTTTTCTGTAACACACAGGAACCCAATCCCTGAAAGCTCTCCTGGTTATCACTATACAGATAGGGTTGATCCTGACCACGGGCAAAGTAAAGGTTGGACCATCTTCTCACAACAGGATCCACATGACCCCTCCTATTTCTCTTATCACACGTCAGCACGTGAGGTTTACCTGTGGTCAGAGTCTGTTCTACTTTGCATTACTTTAGCAGGTTCTCCTGCACTATTAGCTTTGGGTTTACTTTTTTTTTTAACACACATAATCTGTTACACCACAGTACCTGGTCAGTGAGTGATGCAAAAAGCATCACTCTTGTTAGGACATCTCACTTGGACTTTGGTTTGCTGGCAGCCATCCAGAGGTACACTGATCCTGAGGGCAACAGCTCTGTACCAAGCCAGTCTCCCTACTAGAGCCCAGAGGCCAACATTTTGCTGGGCACCTCATAACAGCATCTTTTCACTCACCAGCATATGCTCTGGGTACAGCACATACTCCAGTCTGCCCAGTGGCTGCACCTGACAATCACCCTAGCCCCCATGCCAAAGGCAGTAGAATCTATTACCCATCCTAGCTCAGGATCTCCTGTACTCACTGTAGGCATATCTCATAGATGGTCTGACAGTGCAGATAGAATTGGCTTTGAAAATATGGTAGGATGGATCAAGTCTGGAAATCTTTACCCCCTTCCTCCTTTAACCTCCCTTTTCTTCTTACTAAGGTGAACTAATATGCAACAGACACTGCTACCTGATCGTACAGGATATCAGATGTTCTAAAACAGCTGAGAACACTGATGAAAGCCTGGGGAAAGCCATATTTAAAGAAAATAAGAAATTATTTTTACATAGTTTATTTACTTAATTTAATTTTGGTAACCAGGTAGTACTGAGACCATGACAGTCTCTTTTTCAGGGGTGACCCAGAATTAATTACAGATAAACATTCCATAGAGTTGCACATTGTACAGGCAGACAGTCCATAGATTTTCACACTTTAGAACAATCAGTATTACAGACAGCATGGATCAGTGAATTTATCACAATAACAATGTTCACATAACAATTACTGTGTACATTTTGACACTTAACAACACACAACACGTTAGTTCAATAGGTAACAATTCATGGTTGCAGGCATATACAGTTCACAATGAGGATTTTCAATATTTCAAAGTAGCGAGTGCATTGAGCCTTAAGTCCCTTTTTGAATCCCTCGAGTGAGTTACATACCTGGTCATTTTCTGGAAGTGCATTCCAGAGAGGTAGAATGATGACAGAGAACAACCTCTGTCCCTGTGAAGATGAGAATTAAGGCACATTTAGGAGCTGACAGCTTGAGGCTCTGAGGGGCTTGCTATGCTATTTTGCTTAGCAGAAAACATTTCGGCCAGACTTGGGGGAGAGCATTGTCCAACCTGAGCTTGTAAGCTAAGCATAAGGATGGGTACACAAGTTGCCCTGTAGGCCATGACAGGGCTTGGAGCTCCTGGCAGTGATGCTCCCATGGTTGAGCCCCCTATAGCAGACTGATTCACCCTGTGGTATAGGGTAATAAGTTAATCACCTTTCCATCTTCTTCTACATGCCAGTTATGAATTCTGATATGCTTTGACCAATTTTTGATAAATAAACAATTGAGCTTTAAGGTGCACTCAGATCTTCATAGAGTTCCACTTCCCTCCGCACCTACTGATCTTCCTCTTCATATTTCTAAGAGATTCTATGACATCAGTAACACCATTCCATGCTATTCATTTGGCTGGTCTGGAATGGTGTTATTGATGTCATGGAATGTTCAGGCAGCATGAAAAGAGAGAGAGCAGCAACTGCTGCTAAGAGAGTGATTCAGGGTAGTTACAAAGGCAACTGAATTAGATTATTAATTCAACAAAATAGGTTAAAAACATTTCAGAATATTGGACAGACACTGAAAGGACAACATGAGGGCATCTAGATGTATAAAATATGGTTTCCTATCACTGTTAAAGAAACACTCGGTTAACTATTTTAAGTCTGAAAAACATGAAAAATCAAACTCAACACAGTAAAAAAGGGCATTTTACAATACATGTGGAAAAGGGGCACCTTATTAGATTAGGAGTTCTCCTTTAAGAAGATGGCCATAGAAATGTATTCTTTCACCCCTGAACTAGCCTACAAGATGGGTGAAAGGGCAATCTAAATGGAATAAAAAAAGAGGTATAAAATGTTGACCATCCCTGCACTGTGGATTGAATGAAATGTTATTACATTTATTGGCAGCATGTAAGCCTGTGTCAGTGGCTTAGTAGTTAGGGCACTTGCTCTGGAACCAGAAGATCAAGTGGTCATGGGTTCTATTCCCCACACCAGGCACCTGGGATAATACCCATAACTGACACTATGGTGCAGTACCATGGGGGTGCTGAACTGGTGAGGTGCTGTCCTTTGGATAAAACATTAAACCAAGGTCCCATTGCTGTTCAGGTGGAAGTAAAAGATGCCATGGATTTTATCGAAGAAGAGCAGGGGAGTTTCCCTCAGTGGCATGGCCAATATTCCTCCTGTCAATAAAACAGATCTATGCAACCCCACCCCAGGATATACCTGGAAATGAGCTATATTAGCTTAATGTGCCTTTTCTGGTCAAAAATGATAAATAAAATAAATAAATTCTATGTACAGAAAGCTCACTCACTCACCCTTGTGGGACTTCTTTGATCACGATTTGAACATTTTGTAGTCACGGTTCTTCGGGAGGGAAGGGATCATAATTTGGCCCTGGGGAGGCAGAAAAGACCTCAAAACCCATCTCCTCTGCCCCCTACCTATGGTACATTGTGAGTATCCTAGTGGTCATGCGCTCCTCCTTCCATAATAACATCCTTCCCACTCACCCTTACCAGCTTCATATGCCTCTCCTACTCATGCTTAAATTCCATTACTGTTTCCACTACTGTTTTGACACAGACCACTTCCCTCAGCAACTTATTCCACACCTCCACCACTTTCAGGCATGTTTTATTTAAATCTTTCCCCTGCTAGTTCCTGGAGTTCCCCCTTGTGCCTGTGTTTGCACTCATTGTGTATAATTCACTGCTCTTCTCCCTGCTGACTACATCTAAAAACTTGTAAGTATCTATCATCTCACCTCTCCCACTCCTGTCCTCTGGTGTTTACATGATGAGGTCCTTTACCCTTCCCTTATAGCGCTTCCCTCACTGCCTCTGAATCATTTTGGTGACCATCCTCTGTATCACCTGTACCTTAGTCCTGTCCTTCTTCACATGCAGATTCCAAAATTGTATGCACTATTCTTTTTAGGGCTGCAGGTAGGCAGAGCCTGCAGCCCTCTTGCATTAGCTGTAAAAATGAGCTTACCATGGAACTTCCTTTTTGGACTTTTGGAAGTATCCATCCACAATTGCAAAACAGTGTGCTCCCCTTCTGATTTTTGTTATTTGCTGCTCTGTCTTAAACACATCTGAAGGGAAGGGGGATGCTACTGTGCCTCCCAACTTCTCAGGACATAAACAACAACAACAACAAAAAACCTTTTGAAGCTGCTGTATTTTTAGACACTCAATGTAATACTTGCAGGGCTGCAGACTGAGCATCTGTCCAGCTCAATCAAATAAATTAATTCTAGTTCTTTCAGCAGCCTAGGGGTTAACTCATTATCTGGCTGTCCTTTCCAGGCACTCCTCCCCCAAAACACACACACACGCACGCGCACACACACACACACACACACACACACAGGGACAGCAAGCGAGATTTTATCGGTTGCTTGCTATAAATGCTATTTGTTCTCTAACTTATTGGAATTTTCAGTATATCCTGCCACAACTGCATATCACTACACCAGTTGAAATACAGTACTCCCTTCTCTCTGTTGAGTAGGCTTGTTTGTCTCTCTTTGTCTTAATTTCCAACATAGGACACAGCAAGTTTCTAGAGGAATTCCAGAGGAGTTGCAAAATTACTTTTTTAATGGCTACAAAGAAGAAGCATACAAGTACTGTATACCATACTGAAATTTCCCTTATTGAAGCTCAGAAGCAGTGTCTCATTAAGCAGACTACAGTGTCAAATTACAGACAGTCCAGATCCAGTTTTGTCCCCGTAATTCAAGCTCTCAGTACTGTGAGGAATACTATGTATTTCTGTAATAAAAAATAATGCATTTGCAAACTGCAAACTTATTGCAGTATAAGATAAATGTGTGCAAACTGGCACTGAACAGTGTGTGTGTGTGTGTGTGTGTGTGTCTTTGCAGAACTCTGTCAGATGCTGCTGACAACTTTCTCCTGCAAATGCTCAACCACTCCCCCCTCCTCCCACAGACAAACTAAGTTTTAACCCTTTTTCCTATGGGCATTTATTGGGATCTGAGATCATTTTCTTTTGTTGTTTTTTATATTTTTTTCTATTCAACCTTTGCACATTTGCTATCCAGTGCTAGAGAAAGGTGAGGGTGTACAACAACTCTGTTTATCCACAGAATCAGGTTCACTGCTGACATTCCACTCTGATATATTTAATGCTCTTAAAATGTACAGCTCAGACAGCACTGGACAGTAAACTAAAGCTCTTTGGTTATCCACAGAGATAGGGACAGTGCAGGCTTCCCCCACCCACTTACCCACTGTGATGAATTTAATGCTGGTAAAAAGTGGATAAAGCCCTCAGTTTATCCACAGGTACCATGTGGGGCAGGTTCAGTGCAAACTTACCCACACTGTGATGGATTTAATGCTGGTAAGAGGTGAGGGACTGACACACTCTCTGGTAATCCACGGGGATAGCTACAGTGTGGGGGCAGGGACAGTGCTTGGTTTCCACACTGTCTGCATTTACTCCTGGTAAATGGTGAGGGATTCCCAGAACCAGAGACTAAAGCCTTTTGTTTATCTTCAGTGACAGGTACAGTGTGTGACTGGTGAACAGTAAGGGACTGGCACCACTGGAGACTGAAGCCCTCTATAAATTCACAGGGGCAGATGCAGTGTAGAACAGATAGTCCAGGGTTTCTGCACTGTGATAGATATAGTGCTGATGAAAGGTGGCAGACTGACAGCACTAGAGGCTAAAGCCCTCTGTTTATCCACATGGGTAGATACAGCATGGGGAAGGGACAGTGCAGGGTTCTCACACGGATGGTTTCAATGCTGGCAAAAGCTATGGGATGGGAAACACTGGGGACTGTCTAGTGTCTTCATTGTCCACAGTTTCTATTGGCAGGTCATTTTAGAAGGCCACCACCTTCTGGGACAAAATATGCTTCCTAATGTTACCCCTAAACTTGTCATCTGTGAGCTTCAGAGCATGTCCCTGTGTCCTGCTGGAGAATATATCCATTTGTTCAATCTTGCCAATGCCCCTGATAATGGGAAGATTGAGATCATGTCTAATCTCAGCCTGTTGTTCTACAGGTAGAAGATAGTAACAACTACTAGTAAACATGTAACCCCTAGATGGCATTATCCCAGGGGCTACTACCCCTGCCTGATTTGCCACTAACAGGTTGAGGGGCCTGGATCCAATGGCAGGTGCCTCCACCCAGAGGTCAGGGTTTGCAATAGTTAAACTAACTTGGTCACAGCCCTCTGGGACACTGCAACCCCCCTTTCTTCCCACTAGTGGCCCACACAATATATCAGAATTACCTTCACAGTATACACTTACCCCCAGGTCTGGTTCGGCACTGGGACCTCCTGTGAAATAAGATACAGTGCAACAATCACAGTACAGTACTTTAACACAGACAAATACCTCAGGCAGTATAACTTTGCTGAAACAAGCAGCTCTGATTTATTTAGGGGATATAACAAGGACAGGGAAATCAGGTTAATTAGCTTATCACTTTACTATCTACTCTATGGCTCTGTGCACAGGCCTATCCTTACCAGTTACTGTCCCTGGGTACCCAAGCCCTAGTGGCTAGTCCAAACCGTGGCAGCTGGTAGGGGCCCTTTCACACAGTGAAAAGAAAAATTAGCTTAAACAGTCAGCAGTACAGTGATTCCATTTGGATTTAATGTGGCAATTCAGCAGGGAGCGACCCTGAATTAGTATTCACGACCTCCAAACAAGATAGGGTCCTTCAACGTCAGCAGGGCTACTTTTGAGCTCCACGAGACTCTTCACACATTTATATGGTAAAAAAGAAAGTACTATACCAGGCAGGCTGCTTCTATCCCGATCGCAATTACTGCACAATACCCAGGGAGAACACACAGCAGATTCAGTTCCCTCGACAGACCGAGTGCAATTCAACAATTTCTCCAGTCTCTACAGGGTGAGCCTGGTTTCTACTCTTCAGAGATCCTTTGATTCTTTTCACAGGACAGATTCAGTCCTAACAAGCAGTTACACAAGCTGCAGACCGGAACTCTGGGCCTTACACACGTTTTTTGACTGAAACTGTGCACTGAAGGAGCACAGGGTTTCTTTCCCCTTCACTCCAGAGCTAAACTGAAACTCCAACAGACAAAACCGGGCACTTCCTTTGAGTTCCTCCCAGTTCTTGACTGGATTGGCTGTCACTCACAATAGACTGCTGCTGTTGGTCCAAAAAGGCGCCTAAGTCTAAACTACATCTCCCAGAGTCACTGCCCATGCAATCCTCTTGTGGCTGGCTCAGATTATGAGTCCAAGTTCTGATTCGTCCAAGGCACCATTTTAGAGCTAGCTTACCCCACACTGATTGGTCCAGTTCAGCAGTTCAAAACCAGAATGGAGAACTAGGCAGACACAGTTCTGACTGCAAAGAAAGCAGGTTAGACAAACTGTATTTTCATTATTACTCTACATGATTTCTGGCAACAGTTACATCTTCCAGATAGGTTCCTTTGCACTTCTAGTGACTGCAAAAATAGAGTGAATTAGCAGCAGCTCGAGTGGTACTCAAACAGAGAAGCACACAGTCCCCCATACAAACTAATTATGTCTGCAAGCAGACAGCTCTTAAAGAGACAGTACCAGAAGCTCTAAAAACACTCACTGATAAATGGCTTAAATGCCAAACACCATTCAGGCTTGGAGCATTCAAGCAAGCTCCTGGAAGTCTTTTGGGAACCCCCATTTGCAGGGGGGTTACAAACATAAATGTGGATTTTTTTAAAAACTTTAAAGGTTTTCAGCAGGTTCACAGAGTTAATCAAGTCCATTATTATTGTCATATTTGCATCAAGTACCATTTAGGACCACTGTTTCAACACTGTATACAAGTGCCTCACCTTTCCCTATAAAATACATAGGTCACCAGTTTAGCCACCAGGTTGCGAGACTAACGTGCTTTTCCATTATGCGTATGGAGTAGAGTGGAAAATGAAGTCAGACAGAGGAAAGGTTGATATCATCATCTACAGGTTGCATATCATTCATACTGTTAATAGAAACCAGGAACTCCAGCTGTTACGACCATTACATACCTTTTTAAATCCCCAACAGCCTTTGTGGAATCAGATGAGAGGGAATCAAGATTCTAATAGTTCCCTTTCAAGAGGACCCCCGATTTTTTCAAATAACTCTTCCCTGCCCAAGGTCATGTATTGTCTATGCTCAGTTTTCATACAGTGTAGGAGCCTGATTGCCCATTCCCCCACTGTGAGTGGAGAGTCCCCTCCCCCAGTGGCATGACAAGGTCTGCTTCCCCATTGCCATAGCCAAATGCCACAAGGGGTGGTCAGTTTTCTCGCCTTTTTTTGACATGCCAGGCAGGCTTAGTATAGATTCACTCAGGCCCACACTCTCCTCTATTCCCAGGGTTAAACACATTATCTCCGTGATGCCCTTCCAGAAGAAAGAAACTTTTGGACAAGACCACAACAAATGGATAAAAGTCACTGGGGAGCATCGACATTTAGGGCATACATCTGGTAGTGTAGGGTCTATCTTATGTGCCATCGTTGATGTAAAGTTTGACCTGTGCAAAATATGGAAGTGTATTGCCCTTATACGGTTGTTAACTGAACAGTGCATGCCCCTTTGCAGAACTGCCCTCCAATCACCCTCTGTGAGAGGCTCCCCTCCCAAGTCCACCTCCCACCTGGTCTTAAGTGATTCCAAGATTGATGTCAGGGTCCGCAGCAGGACCCTATAGCACCCTGTCATAGGTCTGACACCCCCACCCTCAGGGAGGACCAAAGAACCTCCTCAAGAGAAGATCTGCGGGTGTTTTGAATCTTAGCCCATAGGTTCTGATCTTTTGTCAGTCTGTTTTTTAGTTGTACATAGACAAAAAAGTGGGAGGGGCTAAGGTTGTACTTTTTGGAGAGGGCCTGAAAGGAGAGAAATTCATCCTGCTCCATTAATTGGGCTATGCCCCCCAGTCCTGACTCACTCCATTGTTTTAGAGTCTGTTGAACTCTGGGTGGCTCACTGCCCTCCTCCCATGCCAGGTGCAATATGGAAGTGTCTGGTGATATCCCATTCCCCACTCCCTCCAAGGCATGAGCCACAAGCCAGGCCCTCATGGTAGTCCTGGTGAAATGATTTTTAAGATGCTTTATGCACTTTTTGCTAATCATTAGGGCAAAGAATAGGTATGTCCTCTGGTATCATAAATGTGGATGTTATCTGTTAGATCCTTCCAGGTATTCCTGTTTTGAAAGTGCCGCTTCTCCTTAACAGTAATATCTAAACAGAAAGCCCACCCGAAAATTTGTTTTTATTTTTAGTACTGAACACATTCTCTTTACTTTTGCAGTGTAACCCCCCTGTTACCCGGGGTTACTAGAATCCAAGTAAGACCTAGTGGTAGGCAGGGAAGGCAGCTTGTGAAACTCCAGTTAAATGGATTTCACACTGTCTCACTCTGTTCTCAGTCTCAGCTGAGACTGAGGGATCACATCACCATAGAACTATCGCAGCTGCATGAGCCACATTGGAATCTGCAGATGGGAGTTAGGTTAGAATGTTGGGAGTTTTTGAACAGTGAGAGCAGTTGTGTGTGAGCAGTCTTGAAGAGAGGAGCACAGCAGTCTGTGCACAGGCTCTTGGAGCCTAAAGCTCTGATATAGAGCTACTTTTAGGGAAAGGTATGTGTTTCTGCCAAAAGAGGAACACAGTAAGCTGTTCTTGAAGTGGTGGAGACCGCCGATAACGGTCTCTGTGCCCCATTCCTGAGGGGATGGGGGTGGAAGGTTTGCCTGTTATTCCAAGGGCAACCTCCTGGTTCCGGCTAGGGAAGAAGCTGCCTTATTTTCCAAGTATGTTGTGGCACCAGAAGCCATCAAGATTCGCCTGTGGGGCACCTGCAACCAAAGGGTGAGTTCTGCTCTTTCCATGGGGCCTATGTTTCACCTGAACTGTTGTTAAAGTGGGGATTGGACTGCTGAATCAGTGGGAGGCCTAGAGGAATAGGCTAAGCCAAAGTAGAAGTATGTTCAAGTCCAGCACAAGGGGAAAGCCAAGACATGTAGAGGAAATGTGCTATACATTTACCCTTTAATCTACACTGCCAAGCTTTTCAGGAAAAGATGTTTAAGTATGTTCGAGTTTAGTACAAGGGGAAAGTCAAGACATGTAGAGGAAATGTGCTATACATTTACCCTTTAATCTACATTGCCAAGCTTTCAAAAAGAGTTGTTTAATGTCCAGAGAAATGGCCGGGTATGGATTGAGGAAGCTGGAGGTGGGAGACCCCCCACCTTTAGTAACCAGGTTCATCTCTACGGAATTGCTCTGTGGCCCTGTTACTTTGCCTCAGGCACTTGGCCAGTGCTGAGGGAAGTACCCAGATGTGGGATTGAAAAGAAATGTCCCTTAAGGAGTCGGAGGCTCTAAGGCGGTTTGGGGAGCCACCAACGGAAAATGTGTCCACTGCCATATGGACAGGGATCGAGTGGCCGGCAGGGGAGTCGGACCAGGATAAACCCAAACAGTGTACAAGTCGGGCTGTGTACCCAAAGCAGAGTACAAGTCCAGGCTGTGTGCTTGGTGGGTCCGGAGACTGAGGGCTGAAGTGTTGAAGAAGTGTTCTGTTACTCTTATCTGTATTACCAGGAATGTAGCCCCGTGGGGGTCCATCTATGCTTTGTTTGTTCAGTTTGGATGTGAATAAAAGCCACACTTTAGAATCCCATTCCTGGTATTGGACATTACAATTATTGCTTCCTGTGTTCGGATTTACTTGGGTGCCCCTGTGCAGAGTAGCCAAACCTAAGGCCCTGTGCCAAGTAACCTAGTCCTCCCCGAACCCAGTCCTCACCTGGTACTACTGTCAGCTTCAAAGCATACCACCTGTCATTTGCAAAAAAGGCAGGGGTGAGAGGTTACAGCAGTAAATGTAAATACTGGAGGAAATATGAAGAAACTGATAGAGGGAAGCTTACAAAGGATGTCAGTAGGCATTTTATGCAATTGCATAGATCAGTGTGAGCAACCTGCAGCCCACAGGCTGCATGCAGCCCTCGATGCAATTTTTGTGGTCTCCGTGATGATCTATAAATAAAAAATAAATCAATTAAAGCACTGTACCTTTAAAATTATGCCTGCGGTCATTCCATATGCGCTTCATAATGACGCTGGCACAATCGGAAAAGTAGTGTTGGACCTGTGACTCCAGTAATGAACTCAGGGACCGAGCATGTAATGGCAGACTGACGGGAACTGTGGGGGATCGGCATCACTGGCTATGTAATGACACCGGTGCACTCAGAAAAGTAGTGTGGGACCTATGACTCTGGTAATGAACTCAGGGACCCAGCGTGTAGTGGCAGACTGATGGGAACTGTGGGGGGTCGGCATCACTGGCTTTGTAATGACACTGGCGCACTCAGAAAAGTACTGTGGGACCTGTGACTCTGGTAATGAACTCAGAGGACCAACATGCAGTGGCAGACTGATGGGAACTGTGGGGGATTGGCATCATTGGCTTCCTAATGTCACCAGTGCACTCAGAAAAGTAGTGTGGGACCTGTGACTCTGGTAATGAACTCAGGGACCCAGCATGTAGTGGCAGACTGACAGGAACTGTGGGGGATCGGCATCACTGGCTTCATAATGACACCAGTGCACTCAGAAAAGTACTGTGGGACCTGTGACTCTGGTAATGAACTCAGAGGACGAACATGTAGTGGCAGACTGATGGGAACTGTGGGGGATTGGCATCATTGGCTTCCTAATGTCACCGGCGCACTCAGAAAAGTAGTGTGGGACCTGTGACTCTGGGAATGAACTCAGGGACCCAGCATGTAGTGGCAGACTGACAGGAACTGTGGGGGATCGGTATCTCTGGCTTCGTAATGACACCAGCGCACTCAGAAAAGTACTGTGGCACCTGTGACTCTGGTAATGAACTCAGGAACCCAGCATGTAATGGCAGACTGATGGGAATTGAGGGGGATCGGCATCACTGCTTCACAGTCTCTTGAAGAGTTTCAGGTGGAAGCTGTCACAACCTTAATGAACAATAAGAGCAGTGCATACTTCAAACCCATGCTGCAAAGCTGATGTCCATGTTCGGGTCCACATACACATGTGAACAAACGTTCTCAGCAATGGGACATATAAAAAGCAATAAAAGAACCAGACTCACTGATATTAATCTATCAGCAGAGCTGAGATGTGCCTGCACCCAGCTTTCTCTAAACCTTAGAAAATGTGTTGATAATATGGCAACACAAAAGCCACATTAATATATCAGAGTATATTTATGCTGTATTTATACAAGTAAACACTATTTAATACTGTTTTAACATTTTAATGATGCTATTAGTGACATTAAATAAAGTTTTTTTTGCATTCAATAATCTCAATTGCATCATTGTGTTGTAAAAAGGGACCTGTACAAATCATGCATGCCTATGCGACCCTCAAGGTGATTGGAGGGCCATACTTGTGGTCCTCAGTCAATCCCATGTTGCCCAACACTGGCATAAATATGCAGAATTCAAAAATGCTACATAAATTCATGGCCACTAAGCAAGTGGCAGACAGGGGGAAAATTTGTCAACACAAAAAGAGGGCTTGGTCTGCACTCAGAGAGGAATGAGAAGGTCAGTTTTTCTATGTGGGACAGTGACCCACAGGGTGTAAAATGTTGGGGTTATTGAAAATATGATGGATTAAAGTGGTCTAAAGAGCCCATTTTCTTAAAGCAGCAGTTCTGTCATCAAGGAAGAAAAAAATCTGTGTCAGAATTGCCAACCATCTGACATTTCTCACAATCCCCCACTCAAAAATGAATACCGACACAATTTAACTTGTTACAGTAGAAGACCTCACCAAAGAATTCAGCATCTATTCCAAGCTGGTGTTTCTCTGCTTGACATACATATTGCATTCTTTCGGCAGGGTCTTTATAGAGTACAATACATTTTCTGGACCTTTTTCCCACTTCCATCCAAGTGCACTCTAACCCCATTTCTGCCCTGATATTGTGATATTTAGGGCTTGATTAAGTAAAGCTGTATCCAAATTTCCTCCCAGTGGAGCAAGTGAAATTTTTTCAATGCCAGAAAAAGACTAGCAATGCATTCCCTGGCCTTAAATAAATTTAATATGGGGTGGTATTATACTTTGTACATTCATGTGTTCTATGATTCTAATATGTTCACCTATTACGTTATGAGGATATGTTGAATTTTGCAAATGCAGGATCATAACTTTGGTAATATTCAATCTTTTTACTGCAAATTTTCAACATAGACATTTCGGTATAGCAACTCATGAATGTGACAGCTGTCATTTTTCAACTCATGCCCAAAATGTGTGTTTGCAGCCCAAAAGTTGATTTTGCAGTCCTTGCATGACACCACCTTTAGGCCAGGAGTTGAAAATTTTTTCTGCCCTTCTTTATGAGGTAGGGTCATAACAAGGCTATGTTGAAAATTTGGTGTAAAAATATTTAAAAAAACAATTTCAATATTTTTAACCCAGATTCCTCACCTGCAGCCCTACTGGCTCTCGCCAGAGTTTGTTTTAATTGTCCTGGCTGGCTCTCCTTCACACTGACCCCAGCCCTGTCAGACAGCTTCTCCCAGACTTACTGTTCCCAAGTTCCCCACAGTTTGCCCCACCCCCCCACCAACCAAGGTGGGGTGGCAGGGAGTCCCTCAACACATCTTTCGTGAAGCCAGCTTTTGGGAGGTGATAGGCCACTGGTGTGGGGCCTGTGGAAGGTCAATGCTCATCCTGCTAGGCAGGGTGTGTTTTCAATTTTCTTTCCTTCCTCTTCTGAGGCAAGTGTGCACCATAGGGATGCTAGGGTTGGAAAAGCAGTGCAGTGTGTCCTCCCCTCCCTGTGTCCCATGCACTCTGCCACCCCCATGTCTACAGGTGGCAGTAGTGCAATGCAGGGATGCTGCACCCCCCAGGAGAGAGAAAGCATCCCCTGGGATGCTCGATCCTTCTACTCCGCCCGTCTGGCCCCCAACGATCCAGGCCCATTCCTGAACCTGAGTCTCCAACATCTCGAGCAGTAGCCTTCCTCCTGTATTGTCAGGCTGGCTGCATGCAGTATTTTAAGTATGGCACCACTAAGTATTTGTACAGGGAAGAATTACTTCTTCTCTTTTGGGCTACATTTCAATTCGCTCTGGGCAATTCGTCAGATGACAATGCGCTCTGTTGCATTAGTTCTGGCATCAATCGGTCCCTACGACAATTCGTCCTTGGACAATTTGCATAAATAATATAAAATAAACTCCAGGTGGGCACAACTCACCCACCACATGAGACAATGTGCTTGAAGGTAACAGAAGAGGAAGTCATACTGTAATTTTAGCTGGAGTACAGTACGACATCTAGTGGGAGGGAATTGTCTGGGAATGAATTGTGGTAGGGATCAATTGACTCTGGAGCTAATGCAATGGAGCCAATGAACTGCCCAGAGTGAACTGATGTGCCCCCCTTCTTTTGCTGCTGATGCCCCTGTCTATGCACTCCAACATTCTATTTGTCCTCCACACTTCTCTATTACAGTGTGCTGATTGCTTCAGTTTATCTGTAGTTATCTCCCCAAAGTCTCTCTCTCTCTCTCTCTCTTCAGTCGTTACAACTAGTTCCATCCACACCCCATCCTTTACTGCATTCTGAGGTTTCTGGCACTTTTTTTGCATTAAATTTCAGCTACCACACTTTGGACCATTCTATTAACTTACTCATATCCTTCCTCAGTGTACACAATGCTGCAGATTTTCATGTTATCTGCAAGAGGTGCATCTTTCCTAAAAGAACTAGTGGAACCAAAAATAGCAGACAGGAAAATGTTACACATTTTAAGAAGTAGTCAGTTGTAACCTTTTATTTCTGTGGTACTTTTCTTATCCATTTTGCTCATTAGAAGGAATTCCAGCTGACAGTAATATGCTTGATGTGTGGAACAGCACTCTGCTTGACAGCTGACATATCTAGTTCTGTTCCTCCCACTACATCATCAGCATTGTGACCTCACTGACAGTGACATCACAGGTGAATGACCTGGCAGCTACTGAGTGGCTCTTCCTGAGCAGCTGTGATGTCTCAGTCAGCAAGGTCACAATGCTGATGATGTAATTGGAGGAACAGAGCTAGATATGTCATCTGCCAGACAAAGTGCTGTTCCACACATCACACCTACTAACATCAAGGAAAAAATCTTCTAATTAACCAAAGGAGAAAATAAAAAGTACCCCAGATATAAAAGGTAACAACTGACTGCTTTTAAAAAACTAATATTAGTTTTAAGCAGTACACTAACTCTTTAATCCCCTACCCCAATGTTGTATATGAAGAAATTAAAGAGGACTGAACTCAAGACTGATCCTTCAGGAACCCCCACATGTGATTTCTATAACTTCTGAGAGTTCCCTATTCAAGACCACACTCTGCATCACTCTTTCCTTCCAGCCAATGTTTGATCCATGCATAATTCTGTTCCCAACCCCAACTCCCTCAATTTTTTGACCACGCTTTCATGTGGGACTGAGGGGCTGGCAGTATAGCCTAGAGGTTAGAGTAACAAGCTGTGAATGAGCTCGGGTTATCCAGCAGACCTGAGTTTGAATCCCACAACCTCCACTCACATGCTGTGTGACTCGAAGCTTACCCAGTTATCAAAGAACTAGCAAAAAAATAAAAGCTTTGCTAAAGTCCAGGTACAACACATCCACAGCCCAGCCTTTATTTGCTGCCTTTGTGATGCAATCAAAAAAGTCTATCAGATTCATCTGACAAGAACTTCCCCTGGTGATCCCATGTCATTTATCTTGGGATCCATTTGCCTCCGAGAATCCAATAGTCTTTCCTTTGTAATGGCCTTCAGTATCTAATAAACAATAGACTTCAGGCTGACTAACCTGTAATTCCCTGGCTCATCCCTTTTCCCACTCTTATGAAGGGGTGCCACATTTGCTGATCTTCAATTCCTGTGAGGTGTTGAGATCCATCAATGGTGTGGCTAGCTCCCATCCCATTTCCTTTAATACTCTAGGCTGAAGCCCACTCTGACACATGGATTTATACACTTTTAGAGGGTTAAGATCCTTCACCACCCATTCCTCAGTTATGAGCTCTATGTTGATCTCCACCCCACTACCACCACCAGCATTGTCTTTGAATTAACATTCTAGAGTGGACCCTTGTCTTCTATCACAAATACAGAGCAGAACTACTCATTAAGTAGGTCTGCATTTGCCTTATCCCCCTCCTCCCACCCCACCCCTGTTAAAAACAGCATAGTAGAAACACATGTGACTATGTGACTCAGGCCCCATTAAACGGCTATGAGTCACATGTAGGAATTCTGCTGCCATTGTTTTAGATACATTAGTGTTATCACAAGTGAGCAAGTTAGAGCTTTATTTACCAGGCTATATAGATACTGTATATTCATACATTATTGTGATAATGTATGGAAAAAGCATCCATGAAATAAGACAGGAATAAATGAGTCTGGACTAACATCTGTCTTTTGTACCAGACAATGAGCTGGAACAATTCAAAACCATAATGATACAACCATAAGAAAGCAGAAGATGAATTTCTCTTGGAGAACAGCTGGCTCTGATATATACTGTATAGAGATAATAAGATTCCTAGCAGGGTGTTGCATGGCAGTAATTGCTGTGGAGGGTTCTGCTGGCACCAGTGAACTGTGAAGGTGAAGTAAGATGTTCCCTGCATCCTCAGATGCAAATAAAGTGCCTCCAGTGCTGTTAGGAAAACAACAGAACTTGTGCACAATTCATATCTTCCGTACCGTTTGTTTTTCTCTTGCCTGCATTCTCAAATACTATGGAGATTTGCATGAAAATTAGATTTTTGATCATCAGACTCCATCTGTCCCTGCTGCCTGTCAACAAATGAAGTCAAAAGTCTCTGTCTGTGACATCACAATATGTTGCTGTGGAAACAACCATGATGTCAAAAGTAGACACTTATGACATTTGAAGACAAATGAAAGAAGCAGATTTAGTTCAGGATTCAAAGATTCTATTTTTATGGACATTTCCCTTAAGTAGAACTCTTAATATTGCAACCCGCTAGAGCTAGAGTCCCCTGCCTTCATTCTTGAAAATGGTGCCAAAAATAACAACGAATTGTAATAGCCCCATAGCTTTTAAACATTGCTTGTTTCTTCCCCTATGTAAACAGTCCAATCTCCCTTCCCACTGGCACCATGCTGAGCAGCACAGTATAAATGAAGCAGAAAGAGTGCCTTATAAGGGAACAGTCAGCACAAAGGACCCCACATCCAAGTGTGGGGCTGGTCCAAGTGTGCACTTTGTGCACAAAAACATTTGGATTTACTTACTGTTTACTGCAGTATAGTAGATTTTATCAGACTAATTTTATTTAGTTCTAGGCTAACATCTTCTGTTACAAGTCCCAGAATACCCTGCAGCTGACATCAGAGCAGTACTGCAGCAGTGAGAGATGCAGTCGCCTGCAGTGCATGTTAGAGTTTATGTAAGTTCTGATCTTTTATCTGCTGGTCCCGCTGTCCTCCCTGAGATTAGTACAATCACAGAGGGCTACACTTAGCCCCTGGAGAAAAACAGTGACCAGAAAACTTCTGATCAGAGTTTGTAAAAGCTTTAACGTGCACTGCAGGCTATTGCATTTCCCATTGCAGCCTACTGCACTGATGTCAGCTGGAGGAGATTCTGGGATTTACAGTAACAGAAAATGTCAGCCTAGAACTAAGCTTTCAAATGATCTGATACATCTATTTACTACAGTAAACAGTAAATGCTTTCCATATTTTTGTGCACAATGTACACTCTGAGACCAACCCACACTTGGGTGTGGGGCCCTTTGTGCTGACTCTCCTCTTTAAAGTAGTAGACACTCTATAAAGCACAGCTCAGGGGGTCTCTCAGAATTTCTATGTTAAGGCAAGCTTGCGCTTCATTTACAGACAGCAAGCAGAGTTTCTGCTCAGCATGGCACCATTAGCAAGAGATTTCATTGTTCAGGGAGGAAAATAAACACACAATTTTTAAAAGGTACAAGAAAAACACTTCATTGGCAGATTTTGTAAGATCTGAGGCAGGAGACCTTAAAAAGCAACTGACATGTCTCGGTAGAGACATGCCAGTAGTGCCCTATCCTGCCTACAGTATCTCCCAGTACAGAGGGTACTGCAAACAGAGGTACTGTAGGGCAATATTTTACTATAAAGATGCGGCGGAGTGCAATGCACACCCCCACCGCAGCATCAGGTCCTCTTCCCAACCCAAGCCTGAGGATGACATCAGGTCAGGATGGGGACCTGGTGAAATTCCATTTCGCCAGCTAAAGTACTGTGGAATTAGCATTTCACTGGCAAAATGCCACTTTGCCAGTGAAATGCTAGTGTCGGCACTTTGCTGGCGAAATAGAATTCACTAGGTCCCCATCTTGACCTGACATCATCCTCAGGCTTGGGTCGGGAAGGGGACCTGATGCTGCAGCGGGGGGCGCATTGCACTCTGCTGCATCTTTATAGTAAAATATTGCCCTACAGTACCTCCATTTGCAGTACAATCTGTATCAGGAGGTACTGTAGGCAGGATAGGGCACTACTGGCATGTCTCTACCGAGACGTGTCAGTTGCTTTTTAAGAATTAGCAGCCAGTATATCAGGATTTCTCCTTTAATACTAATAATAATAAAGGCAATAAATGTGAACAAATATATGCACTACAAGCTGAACTAATGATATTATATTTTTTGAAAGTATTCTCTCTGATATTAGAAGGAGATTTGCATAGTTATTGATATCATCAAACATGGACCCAGAACTGAACTCGGGATGCTAATACAAGTGCACCATTTTCAGCTGTCAGTTTATGTTCTGCAGTGCCCAGGTGGCTATATTGCTGGACAGGATGATGCTGGGTAATCCCATGAATCCCACTGACTCCTACAGGGCTCACAATGACTCCACTGGCACTGCTGAGTAATCTGCATGTTCCGTCCCAGTATCTGCTCGCAAAGCTCTTTCAGATCTTTGGGCTGTCATTCTGCTCCAACTGCCCATGTAGAACTCCTACAAGTTGCTCAGAATGACAATCCAGATCCTATCCAAACCCTGACACCCCTACGTCTTACCCCCTTTTTATCCCTCCTATAGTGGGGTCCCTTTTGGCTCCAGTATGTGCCTTGCTGGAGTAATGGGGGAGATGAGAGCTAGTGATTGTGAGGTGAAGACAAAGGTCAGAGGCCCTGAGGTGAGCAGACAGACTTTTGGTAACCCCCATTTCTTTTTGCCATAAAGGTTTTTATGCTCCAAGTCCAAGGGCGGCCTCTCAGCCTTGTCCCCCATCCCCCGAGTCAGCTACGGTCTCCCCCAGGACTTACTTGCTGTCATAGTTACTCCCATGATATTTCTCCTCGTGTTGGGGCTGGAGGGGGTGGGCTGTCCTCCCCCCAGTACCTGAATCCAGTACAGACTGCAGGCAGGCTCCAGGTGGTAGCACAGGCTCTGGATGAGCATACAAAGCTTCAAAAAGCCCCCGGCATCCTCTTCTCTTTGTTCCTCCCACATCTTGCCATAGGTGTTGTGTGCATGTGTGGAGGTGCGCATGCCAGACTTCGCCTCAGCCCTTCCCATTCTTGCCATCCACAGTGCACTGCCACTAGGCCTCCACCTGGTGGCAGTCATAGGCCAGGCTGATATGCCTCCCCACCTCGGAAGAGGAGAGCAGTCCCTTGGGCGCTTGATCTTCTCCCACCACAGCTGACCCCTGGCGACCCAAGTCCATTCCCGCACCTGGGTCACTGATGTGGCAGGAGATAAGGTTGCTGAACCTCATCCCTCCACACCACTGTGCCAGCTCCCCCCACCATTTTTTTTCAAGAAGGCTGTCCCACCACCGAAATATGTTTAATGGCTGCCCAGAACTGCTCTCCTTAGGTATTGGGATGGGCAATATTGAATGATCGCCCACAATGTCAGTGTCATCCAACTGCACCATAGGAAATGCTTTTGGAGTAGGCAACCCCCCCCCCATCTCCACTGTACATGTGCTCTCGCTCCATGCCATGTGGACAATGGCTCACCGAGGTAGTGAGTGGAGGATTTGTGCTGGCCACCATTGCTGCATCACAAACAGCAGCAATTTTTTTTCTTTGGGAGAGTGAGTTGGGTGCAGCCTAGGGGTGTGGGTGGTGGGATAAATGTAATAAATGTTTTTTGGTAAAATGAACAGAGCAATAATAATAAAGTCATGTCATGTCCTCCAAGAATAATGTCTCTCTCAAATTACAAATCACTACTTTAGAGGGATTACAGAATTGTAGAAGATTTTTTTTTCAGTATTTTGTGAGACAAGGAATAAAGTACACCCATGTGTACATGATAAGACTGTAATGGCATTAAGAGGTTCTGGGAACATTTAAAAACCACAAATGTGAAGCATAAGCGGTATATTTTTGTCGCTAAAACCCAGAGATGCCATCACACCCTTACTTGTACTTTTCTGATGCATTTTATTTTACAAAACGTTTTTCAGTTCTCAGTCTGGCTGTACCTGTACCTGCTCCTGTACCTGTACCTGCTCCTGTACCTGTACCCATACCTGTACCTGTACCTGCTCCTGTACCTGTACCTGCTCCTGTGCCATTGATGGCCTGGGGCATTTTATTTTCACTTTCAGTGCATGAGTCAGCAGTGATGTAAAACTCATATTTTAAAGCCTTGTACCAGCAATACTTTTCTTCATTATTTAGGACAGCTACACAAAAGACAGATCTTTGTCCCTTGCAGTTTATTTGTAGCTGAGGCATATTCAGGAGTGGAAGTCAGTAGTGCACAGCTTACACATCACAGCCAGTTGCTGGTGCTCTGAAAATAACTGTGATGTCAGTCAGCCTGGTGGTTCTGATGGTTGAGGTGACGGATGCCACACTTCACTCCATGAAATGAGCATTAGTTGCCAGAGACTGGCCAGGGTGGTAGGACTGAGCGTCTAAGAGACTGCTCTCCTCTCCTGGGAAAGGAGGACTGATGACTCTGCCAAAGGACTGCCACCAGGTGGCAGTAGGGATCAGGAGCAGCAGAAGTGGGTGGTGTTGCAGGAGGACTCTGCAGTGTGCTTGTGCCTTCACAGGAGCACCCAAACATAGGAATCTTTAAAAATCTGGTGCAAAATGGTGGCAGGGCAGACTTTCATGACACCCTTCCTTCCAACCTCTCACCTGCCTCAGTGCCAGGACCCCAAAGGCCAAAACTGGATATGTATGTCAGGGTGAGAATGGCCCTCCCCTCTGACTCTGTGATGGGAGGGGAATCTGTGGGGGTATTCAGGTTGACTGGTAAGTCCTGGGAGGTAATGGATGGTGGAAGTCCTGTCCTGGCATTTTCTGCTCAGTATTTTGTACTCCTCGTCTGATACTTTTACTGGTTGTGCTGTACTGCCCTACTGTAAACTGAATATTTGATGATTGTGTATATGTAACCCCTGTATTTTGAATTTGTACATATGTGATTGCTATGATGTGAAACCTCTGTAAAAGAGCCTTTGGCTCAAAGGTACTTTCCTAGATGATAAATAAATCAATAAATAAAATAAAACAAAGAAGTTGGCAGGATTGAGTTGATGGGAGCCCTAGCCAGTCCTGCTGAAGGAGAAAAAAAATGCATGTGGAAAAACAGAAATGACTGTGATGTCATAAGCAGGGCACTGTGACTTTGGCTCCAGTATAAGTCTCAGCTGCACGATGACAAATAAGAACAGTGCTCCTGTTTTGTGTGAATGCCCCCATACTAGAGTTGCAAGATTTGAAATGCAAGATTTTCTTTAGAGTGTAGAGTGACTGAGTTCTGCTTAGAACTGTGTGGAATTTTCAAATTCTGCTTCTGCCAGAATTTCATGGAATTTTTGAAATTCTGCCAAAGTCCATGGAATTCCATCAGAAGCTGAACTCTGACATTCCAAAAGCAGAATTTTGCTGTTTACATAAACTGCAGGATGGTATTCCACAGTTTACCTAAACTGCAAATTAATTTCCCACAAAGCAGGGAATCATTTTCTGCAGATTACATAATCCACAAAACAAAAAAAATTCAGAATTCAGTGTGGAATTAAAGGAGGAATTCTGAAACACTTTTCAAATGCGGAATTGCCATTCCAAATTAATTCTGCCAGCGAAATTCCACATTCCACACACCTCTAGCTCGGCTATGCCAGCTGTGACTGATTTAGTGATTAATTGATTGATTGATTGATTACTTTGGCTGATGGCTTCATTCCCTCTTTAAACATGACGTGGATGTACCTGCCCTGTGAAGAAGGCTGGTATGCCCTTGTTCAACATCGCAAACAGCTGCATATTTTCATAAAAGCTATTATAGAAGCTCACACTGGCAACCATCCAATCAGATTGCCTCTATCAGCTATCCGCATCTCACAACAACACCTCCAGATTAAAAACAAAAAGTTTCTCACTTTTTCAGAACTGCCATAGTGTCAGTGCATGATAAGAAAAGGTCATATTATACTACAGGGTTCTTTGTCTTCTGCCAACAGACAATGAGCAACTCCTGTTGCATGCATTGTGTGCTAAGGAAACCCAGTGGGAAGTGAAAACTTTCTACGTGTGGGCCAGGAGAACATAGGGGATTAATAAAGTGTTACAAATGGGCATAAAAAAAGTCTTATAAAGTGTAACTGCAAATGGAAAGGGCTTCTTTGTGGCAATCCATACACATTATGGGCTCCAATCGCATAACGAATTGTGTCATACATACACAGACCTTAACGTGAGGCAGGGTGCCTTGCTATGTAAGGGTGTCAGTTTGGACTGTTCAAATTATGTTCTTTCCCTGCACTGTGATGTATCAATAAATAGCTTTTTTTATATGCTATATACCACGGTGCATGCCTTTTGTTTCCTTATTGTGATATGTGGAGCCAAGTCTCCAAACAGCATCATCAGCTGGATCAAGGAGCACAGCTTTTTTCTTTGTGCTACACTAGTATTCACCACACTGACCTGTAATCATGCACTCTCCCCTGCATCATATAGTCGATGAGCTGCCTATAAAAACAAAAAACTCTATGGGGCAGGTACACAGGGTCGGGATGGCCAGTTCCTGAAACAAAAAATCTGAGTTTCCATGTGTTAATTTCCCCCCGTATGACTCTCATGAGTCAGGGAGTGATGAAACTCATGACAGTGAAGTGCCAGGCAGTGGTGGAGCCAGGTTTGGGAGCATTTGGGAGCCAGGGGGGCCATTCAGTCAATCATGGGCTCTTCAATGGGCACTAAAAAGTGAATAAAGATGGTGGTAGGGCACCACTACTCACACTGGGGCAGCCAGGAGGGGCGACTGCCCCCCCCCAGCTCCGCCATTGGGGGGGAGTTGAGCAGAGGAAGGCTCCTGTTAATGTGGTACTGCAGTGTGCTGTTGTTGGCTAGTACAAGAGATGTTTTTGCAAATTCTGACTGTAGTACTCCTTGAAATGAAGTAAGTTCATACAGCTAGCTTTTGAAGATTAGCCAAAGTGGCTAATGTAGAAATTTGTTGAAGCTGATTTTAAATAAAGCATGTACAGCAATAAATATATCTTGAGCTGATGGCTATTGTCTTGTCTGGCTTAATCTAACTCTTCGAAGCCTTTCTGCTATGTGCATAGGTAAGTTTACCAGGTTGCCAGCAAGCGTGTTGAGTGCAGTGGGAAATTAACACATGCAAACCCTGTAATGATGCACCTTACCACATTGCACTGTGAGTTATGTACTTTGGACCTGACCATACTAAGAAACACCTTTGAGAAAACATACCCAGTCTCAAGGGATGCACCCTGCTATCTGTATATGAATTTCAACAAAATTAAGAAATGCCAAAAATGGGCTTTTATTTTTTTCCCCCATACAGGATTTCATCCCTACATTCCGGCCTCCATCAGGGGCTACTGGTGCTACATGTGTCATAGCACTACATGCATTGCATAGCTTGAGAGTACCAGTGGCCATCGCTCAATTGCCCGTGGTCACATTCTCCTAGTTTCTCCCTTGCCATCAACTCCTCCCACTGGTGTGGTGAGAATTCAACCTCTGCAGTGCCCTGACTTGAACAAACTAAGCATCTTAGACCACTATAGGGGCAGCAGCAGCAGAATGCGATGCCTCGCTCCTCTGACTAATCATTTCTGCCGGCAGCATCCTCTGACCTTGGACTGCAAGACTGCAGCTAAGGAGGCTGGGCTCACTCCTGAGTCACCACCTCTGTCATAGCAGATATGCTGGGTCATTGGCTGCCCCCAGAAATATGACACTTTATACAGGGCTAGTAGCAACAAAATACAGCAAGCAGAAAATGTTAGCAATTTTTAAAAGTAGTCTCATAATACTTTGAATTTCTGAAGTGTTTTTGGTTTTACCCTATGTGCTCATTTGATGGTTTTCTACCTAATAGTATTGGGCATGATGTGAAAAGCAGTGCTTTACCTGGAAGCTCCATTGAGGTGGCTCACTCCCCCTCTCTCACTCGCTCATTCTGTGTCTCCTGGCACTGCAGGCTGCCCTTTTGTACTGGGCAACTGCCTCTGTTGGTGGCTTTTTCTGTCCACAAAGAAATCTGCAGCAGTCCTGACACAGGTCTGTTGAGCCTGCTGACTCCCCATCTCTCAAGCACTCATTCCGTTTCTGCCGGCGCTGCAGGCTGGCCTTTTGTATTGGGCTCCTGCCTGTGTTGCTGCCTCTTTCTGCCAACAAAGAAATCTGCAGCAGTCATGATAGAGCTCCATTGAGCTCGCTCACTCCCCCTCTCTCACACACGCGTTGTGTTTCTCCCAGCGCTGCAGGCTGCCCTTTTTTACTGGGCTCCTGCCTGCATTAGCACCTTTTGCTGCCCACAAAGAAACCCACAGCTGTCCCAACAGAGCTCCATTGAGGTCGCTCACTCCCCCTGTGTCCCTCACTCATTCTGTTTTTCCTGGCGTTGCAGGCTGCCCCTTTGTACTGGGCTCCTGCCTCTGTTGGCACCTTTTTCTGCCCACAAAGAAATCTGTAGCAGCCCCAACAAAGCTCCGTTGAGCTCGCTCAATCCCCTTCTCTCACTCGTTCATTCCATTCTGCCAGCACTGCAGGCTGCCATTTCTATTGGGCTCCTGCCTGCATTGCTGCCTTCTTCTGCCCACAAAGAAATTTGCAGCAGTTACAATAGAGCTCCGTTGAGCTCGCTCACTCCCTCTCTCTCACTTGCTCATTCTGTGTCCCCTGCCACTGCAGGCTGCCCTTTTGTACTGGGCTCCTGCCTGCATTGGCAGCTTGTTCTGGCCAGAAAGAAATCTGAAGCAGTCCTGACACAGCTCCATTGAGCTCGCTCACCTCCCCCTCTCACTCACTGATTCCGTTCCTGCCGGCACTGCAAGCTGGCCTTTTGTACTGGGCTCCTGCCTGCATTGCCGCATTTTCTACCCATGAAGAAATCCACAGCAGTCACAATAGAGCTCCATTGAGCTTGCTCACTACTGCTCTGTCACTCACTCATTCTGTTTCTCTTGGCGCTGCAGGCTGCGCTTGTGTACGGGGCTCCTGGCTGCATTGGCACCTTTGTCTGTCCACAAAGAAATCTGCAGCTGTCCCGACAGAGCTCCATTGAGGTTGTTCAGTCTCCCTCTATCACACGCTCATTCTGTTTATCCTGGTGCTGCAAGCAACCCTTTTGTACGGGGCTACTGCCTGCATTGGTGCCTTTCCTGCCCACAAAGAAATCTGCAGCAGTCCTGATACAGCTCCACTGAGCTCACTCAGTCCCCCTGTCTCACTCACTCATACTGTTTCTCCCACCACTGCAGGATGGCCTTTTCTACTGGGCCCCTGCCTGCATTGATGCCTTTTTCTGCCCACAAAGAAATCCGCAGCAGTCCTGACAGCGCTCCGGTGAGTTCGCTCACTCCCCCTCCCTCACTCGCTCTCTCGTACTGTTTCTCCCAGTGCTGCAGGCTGCCCTTTGTACTGGGCTCTTGCGTTGGGGCCTTTTCCTTCCCACAAACAAATCTGCAGCAGTCCCAACAGAGCTCAGTTGAGCTCAATCACTCCCCCCCTCACTCGTTCAAGCTTAATCTGTCCCAAACACTGATTTCCCACAGCAACCATGCTATTCTCCGGCAGGAGTGCAAAAACATATTTTAGCCAGGATGTGAAAAATGACAGCTGTATTATTCATAAGGAGGTGTGAAAAAATGCCACTGTTGAAAATGTGGCGTGAAAATATTACAAATTTGCGAAGTTACAAGGGTGCATGGAAACAGTTCAACGTACGCTTGTAACACAATCATGTTATGGAGTTTCATCACCAAATTTTCAACATAGGGATTTTAGGACCTCTGCTCATGAACAGTGCCACTGTCATTTTCTTAATCTGTCCCGAACACTGATTTCCCACAGTGACCACGTTATTCTGTCCCACAACTGTGAAACCACATTTCAGTCAGGATGTGAAAAATGACAGCTGTACTGCTCATAAGGAGGTGTGAAAAAATGCCACTGTTGAAAATCTGGAATGACAATATTACAAATCTGCGAAGTTACAAGGGTGTGTGGAAAGTGTGCAATGCACACTTGTAACACAGTCATTTGATGGGCTATCATCACCAAATTTTCAACATAGGCATTTTTGGACCTCTGCTCATGAACAGTATCGCTGTCATTTTCTTAATCTGTCCCGGACAGTGATTTCCCACAGTGACCGCTCTATTCTGTGCCAGAAGTGTGAAAACACATTTCGGCCAGGATGGGAAAAATGACAGCTGTACTGTTCATAAGTAGGTGTGGGAAAATGGCAATGTTGGAAATCTGGAGTGAAAATATTATAATTTAGCGAGATTCTGAGCATGCGTGCAAACTGCACAATGCATGCTAAGTAACATAGTCATTTTATGGAGTATCATCACCAAATTTTCAACATAGGCATTTTGGGGCGTCTACTCATGAACAGTGTCACTGTCATTTTTGTAATCTGTCCTGAACACTGATTTGCCACAGCAACCACGCTATTCTGCGCTGGAAGTGCGTAAACACATTTTGCCAGGATGTGAACAATGACAGCTGTACTGTTCACAAGGAGGTGTGACAAAATGCCAATGTTGAAAATCTGATGTGAAAATATTGCAAATTCATGAAGTTACGAGCGTGCGTAGCAACTGCACAGTGCACACTCATAAAACAGTCATTTTTTGGAATTTTTCCACCAAATTTGCAACATAGGCTTTTTGAGAGCCCACCCCATGAACACTGGCACTGTAATTTTGTTAATCAGCCCCAGAAGGTGATTCCACACAGTGACCGCGAAATCACCTTTCGGGGCGATTAGCCATGACAGTTCAAGACTTCATGAGGCGGGGTCTCAAACCCATGTTAATAGGTGCCAAATTCAAAAAAAAAAATGACTGAGTATCTCATTAAAGTTGGAAAAAACCCTATTTATTCCATTATACAGCTTACTGGAATTTCTTCAGTTACTGATCGGCTTTGAAGAGTGCAGTCGTGTTCCTGGTCCACGAAGATCATCACGCCGGACTCCGGAGGTAAGTATGGGGTGAGGGGGGTGTGGGGAGGCAGGGTGCGCAGTGGGTGGGCGCGGGTTGTGGGAGGGGGGCCCCGGAGACAGCGAGGGACCATTTTCTTGTTTTCAGGTAAAAAAATTAAAGACATCGCTGGACGTTTTTTTATTTGCAGGGCATTTAGCACCTGGGTGGGCTCCCAGCATGCCAAAGGGTATTTTTTGAGGGGGACATGCTTGGCCAACAGGGGATTGAGCACCCCGTCGGCATAATCTAGACCCCCTTTTTGTTGTGTACGTAGGGGTGCCCAATCCCCCATCAGCTACAGCTGCCCCTCAAAAAAACAGACTCCTAGGCACCCCATCAGCAGACAATGAAAGCGGGGGGGGGTTTACAGAATGCCGATGGAGAGTGGGCTCCCCCATCAGCAAAATCAACAGCGGGGCACTGAAGCCGACGGGGATTGGGGCCCCCGTTGGCATATAAACACGGTGGGGGGGTTATATTGTTTGTGAACACGGTGGCAGCTTAACAATATCAGGGTTTGGAAGTTCCGCCCTGCAATGATGGGTTGCTCCCTCACTGCAGCGGATGGCTGAGGCTGCAATGACGAGGCGGCCCCTGATTGCAGTGGCAAAATTGTCACAAGTTGGTGGCAAGGTTCCAAACCCGTGTCACCAGCAGCATGCAACGACATTGGGGGAAGCATGACAAGCCTTTGCAGGCTGTGGGGGAATTGGCCACAACAGTGCCGCACCTCCACAGCCTGCTTCTGAGAAAGCTGTCCCAATATGTTTCTTGCATTGCGCGCAATCAACATAAAAACACATTTTGTGATTGTTCACATTCTATAGAGACTGTTTATGCAGCTGATAGTTTAATTCAGATCCCTTTTTTCTTTTAAAAAGTGAAAATCTAAGTGCCTACCATACTGGTGTTACCACACCAAAACATGTTTGTTTGCATTTCTTGATCTACTCTCACTGCATCTTTTTTGGACTCAGGAACACCCCCAACACAATCTAGCCACTTATTATGCAGCGAGGGTAGAGGAGACTATTGTATCATGAGTGGCTGCACTGTTTGAGGGTATTTCTAATGTTCAGGGAGTATGCAGCAAGAGTAGTTTGATGATTTGAGGTAAAACCAGGCTGGATATAGATATACATTACCATGCATTTCAGTTCTAATAAACAAAGAAGGAGACAAAACAACCAGCAACATTAATTAATTTTTGAGAAGGTAAGCAATCATAAAATATGTTTTTTTACCTAAAAATAATATGATGCAAAAAAAGGCTGACAGTGACCCTTTAAAAAGAACTCCAAGCTTCATACTTGTTAAACATTCCCATCATTCCTTCCTCATTGTTTGATTCAATCTGTTTTTCTAATTTGCATTTTATACTCCTGCTCTGGCTCAGCCCCAACACCATGCATCCATAACACTTACCCTCCTTGCTTCCAACCCTAGGAGCTTGCCCCCCCCCCCATGAGAGGACCTGGACATTAGATCAGGCTCAACCGCACTCCCCCTACTCCAGAACACAGAGCAATGAGAACACAGGGTGCAGCAGGTGACCAGTAGCGGGTAGGAACAGGGGCGTCAAGCTCACCAGAGATCATTCTGCTAATACCAAGGTGTTTCCTTGGCTATGCCCACCCATGACATCAGGACACTAGGGACTCCATGACTCTGTACAATATGCATGTCAGAGTACAGCCCAGACAATGATCCCAGCCCCCTGCACCTCCACTGCACTGCCATCCTTGGTGTCCCAGGTGGCAGTGCTGCAGTAAAGGTAACAACACTCTCTCCCCAGAAGAAGAGAACATCTACTGGGATGTTTAGTCTTCTCTCCCCCGGGTGCCGTCTACCACAATGCCCATGGGCCAGGCTCACTCAGTTTGCTTTTAAACATCTGGAATAATGTGACATCACTGCTCTTTGCTGTAGAGCTGTAGACTAGTATCCAAACTGTTGAAGCTATGAACATATTTGCTATATATTTAGCTGTATAGTTGTTTTTAACTTGAAATGACACAAAGTCTATGCAATAAATGTACTTATAAAATGGCAAGAAAAAATCAAGCAATTTAATTGGCCAAGAGATGTCACCTGACCATGCATTAAATCTCTATAAATGCACGTTCAGTTGCTAAACCTCCTTTTCCTCACCCCCAAAAATCTACTTACACCATTTTAGAAGTGTAATAAGCTCTCCAAGGTGTGCCTAACTACACCCCGGGGCATTCATTAAAACTGTATAATGCACATCCTGTCATGGCTTATTACTTACTTGCTTTGGTTTTGAATGGCATGGAGCCATTCAAATGACTTGCTGAGCCCAAGTCATCTCTTAAGTCTGATTTGTCTGGAGTATAATGAAAACCTTGTGAAGACAGAAGCTGTGACAAGGTATTCTTCTTGAGAGCAGAAATAAAGCTGACTGCTTCATACGAGATATACCTTGCAAAATGTGCCTGGATAAAAGTGCTGCTGTCATAAAAAAAAAAATACTTGAGAAATTTGCTTACCTGCTGAAAAGCTCATCCAAGCTTTCAGTCTTGTCAATTTAATTTCCAGTTCAGCTCAATCTCACTTATGCAATGGCAGGCAAATAAATTCCTCACAAAGAAAAAAAAACTCCATAGTTCCAGAAATCACCACGTCAGTGTTATTAAAAATTAACATGAATGAACCAACTACCCGGCCCTGATTATTGCAAGGAAGGGACATACACCTGGTGTTTCCTAACCTAGAAATGACTACAGATGATCAGCAGAACTCTGCAACATGCAGATCTCCTCAAGTGAAGGTTTGCACTGTGCAGTGCACAGCTAAGAAAAAGACAGAACGGAATAGGATAGAATAGTCCGTCCATCAGTGCAGTTGTAACACTACCTCTCATGACGTTGGCAACCCAGATTCAGAAGCAAGCCTGAGCTGTTGGGGCCAGGAGAAGTATCGAGCATCCCAGAGGGCACTCTTCTCCTCTGAGGAGTGAAGTTAGTGTGCTTCACTGTAATACTGCCACCTGAGTGAACAGGTGGCAGAGCAAGTGGAGCTGTGATGGGTGGGTGGGTGCCTCCTAATTGGGACATCAGCATGCCTGCATGCAGACATCCTCCCCAGTACTAGCTTACAAGGTGCCCAGGGGAGGGGGAACAGACAGGAAAAAAGCCCCCTAGCCTGCAGAATGAGGACTCCTCATAGGTCATGCACCTGCTCACTGGCCTCACAACCTGCACCTGAGTGAAAACTCCTGCAGGGCTTGGGGAACCCAGGGGGCTCTGCCACAGGGAGGCACAAACTGTGGGGCACCATAGGGTTGGAAAGTAAGTCCCAGGGACAGCTGGTGATGGGACTGGGGGAGAGAGAGGCTGACAGGGCAGGTTGTGCATTAAGGGGGCATACAGCATAGTATATATTTTAAAAGAACAGAATGGGATGAGATGGGATGGAATGGGACGGAACAGAGTAGAACTGAACAGAATAGAATATAATATGACTTTATACAATACCTTTCTTTAACACTGTATCCTAAACCACTTAAAGGAGAGCTGCATGGAACCTGAAAATATTTTTTCCCACTAGAAGATGCATTTTAAATATTGGTTCCAGTTTTAATATTGTTCCATCTATAAGGGACTATTAGTAACCTCAGTGGATATTTTTCATTTACACTCTGTTGTTAAGTGCCATTTTAGAACTGTGTGATGTAGTTTATGTCCCTCTGAACCACAGAATTGTATAATAGAACTTGGATGCATTGTGCCAATAGTTCTAAAATGGTACTTACTACCTGTGTGTAAACCACAAATACCTACTAGAGTAATTAAAAAGCTGTAGAGATGGAACTGTAACAGAACTGGAACCAGTATTTAAAAATTAGCTCCTATAGGGGAAGTGAATTTCAGTTCATTGCAGTTATCCTTTAAGAAAACAATAAGTTAGATACTGGTAGTGCAGGAATTTATGCAATATAGCTGCAAGAGTCCATAGGCGTAGCCGAGGGGTCCTGGGTGCCCAAACCCCCCCTTCCATCATGCTTCCATTACACTTTCATATAAAAGATTGTTGTACACTGGGACTAAGTAATAAGATTTCTTTGGTGGAAATCCCCCATTCCAAACTTCTGGCTAGCCCTTACTTATTAAGCGCACTAATATAAAACGTGACTCCCTATTGCATTAGGACCTTCATGAGAAAGAGAGAGAGAATATTGTCTAAAACATGGGATAGCTCCCTACCCTACTCTTTCAAAAGGTGCCAGGGGATATTCGACATTGACTTTGGCAGCCACCAGAGACTGCAGAAGAAACCTTTACTTATGGTCTTATCTGAAGGACATCGCTCCCCTAGTGCTGTACAGCAGTGGCAGTGTTACACATCAGCCCAAATGCCTGGAGTGAGATTTGAACCCATAACTATCTACTCTGCCTAGCCCAGAGGTGAGGGTGCTACCTACTGAACCACACACTTGCGGTCTGCTACACTAAATAACATCAGCGGAGCTACCCAAGACACAGACCTCCTAAAATTCAAGTTTGACCCCTGCACATTCAGTGGCCAAAGAAGACAGTTTGGGGTCCTGTCTGAGAGAGATATAGAGAGAGAGTGCTAAGGTCTTATCTGAGAAAGAAAGTGCTGGAGTACTGTCAGAGAGAGAGAGAGAGAGAGAGACAAAGAGTTGGGGTCCTGTCTGAAAAAGAGTTGTGATACTGAAAGAGAGACAGAGAGAGAGAGAGAGAGGTGGAGTCATATGTGTGTGTGTGTGTGTGTGTGTGTGTGTGTGTGTGTGTGTGTGTGTGTGTGTGTGTGTGTGTGTATGAGAGAGAGAGAGAGAGAGAGAGAGAGAGAGAGAGGGTCCTGTCTGAGAGAGACAGAAAGAAAGAGAGAGCACTGAAAGCAAAGAGAAAGCATTGAAATTACATCAGAAATATATTTCCATTGTCCACTGTGCAAACTATAGCTTTATACTTTAGAAGAGGATTTTTTTACAGATTGATGACACTAATCTCTGTATACCGCTAGGTGAAAACAACAATGTAGCAGCAGCAACTACAAATGATATTACATCTTCCACCAATTTTTGGCAACTTGAACAAACCGTATATTGTTATTTAATGTTGGTTTTATAACTGTCATTTGGCACATGTATTTAAGTAACTGAAATGACAAAACTTTAATAATTATAGAATACACAACTGCCTGACTCAGAATATGACATGTATCTACACGAGTGAGAGGCAGGACAAAAACCTCAGGAGTGGGAGAGCCACTAGCGATTATAGCAGTCCTGCCACCTCACAAGCGATGCTGAGTGGCATATTTTGAGGCAGACCATTGTGTGTGTGATTTATGCAATGTATTTTAAACTAGTTCTTTTTATTCTGATTTGACTGTTTCTGTTTGACTTCTCTGCTGTGTTTTGAGTGTAGAAGAATTCATTGTGATGATATTAGGCACTGTTCAACCTGGCTTCTCACTGGTTAGTGGTTTCTTTGTGACTTGTTTAAAGTGAAGTTAAATAACTAGCACAAAGATAAATGATTGCTCTGCATTTAGAGTGCTTCAGTGACTAAAGTTAATCATATATCTGTATAGGCTGACCCTTACCTACATTATATAAATTTTTTGTTTTACTTTCTGAAATGCGTAATAGATTTACTAATCTAAGCACATGATTTATGTCGAAGGAATAGTTTGATGTAAGCCATTGGTAATACCTGTATACCCCCTGTCTTGCCAATAAAGTTGAGAGAAAGAGAGCGGGACAGAAAACAGTAATACAGCTGTCCAACCCACAGACCTCCTGAAAGAGGCTTGAAAGAGAGTAAGCCTGCAGTTCTGTATACAGAGGGAGTGCTGTCCAGCACCCCAGTGTCCTGAAATGTAAATGCACCCCATTCATTCGAACCCATCCATGGTTCTAGATATCAATACCATCTTAAAGTTGACAGGAAGCTGTTTGTATGCCTCTTAATCCCTTTTGTTGTCTTTGTAGTGTCTATCCAATATTGTGCTATGTTTTTACCTTACTTGTTAAATTAATAATCTAATTGTGTTGCCTTTTTAACTACTGTGAATCAATCTCTCCTCAGGAGTTGCTGCTGTCTCTTTTCATCCTGCTTGAACATTCTATGACATCAGTAACACCATTCCAGGCCAGTCAGATGCATCGGATGGAATCATGTCATTGATGTCGCAGAATGTCTTAGAAAAATGAAAAGAAAGAGCAGCAGCTGGTGAGGAGAGTGGAACTCTGTGTAGATATGAGGGCACCCCAAAACTGGACTATTTTTCAAGAAGTAGTCAGTTCATATCAGAATACATAGCTTGCATGGAATGGAAGATGACAGGGCAGTTAATTATGTAAAAATAATTTCCTTTCTCCTTTAAACAGCATTTTAATGGGTACCATGGTAACATAATCAAGGTGTTTCCTTCTTGACCAAATTATGAGGCTATGCATGAATCTCCTACTGATTTCACTTGGTACAGTACATACACTGACTAAAATGGCTAAAATGAAGATAAATGATACCTCTATATTTAGAATGCTTCTGTGGCTAAAATAAATCATGTATCTGTAAATTTTGACTCTTACCTACATTATAAAGTGTTTCTTTTTCTTAATACATTAGAGTGGATGGGAGACACTGCAGTGCATAAATACATCTTATAGTGTATAGTAGAGCATTGTTCTGTATGTTCTGTATAGAATTCCATCCCTATCAAAATGCTGTTGTATCACAGTTCAAAGGTCATGGAAAGCGATTGTATGTGTCTGTGGTAGTATAACAGCATTCTGAAACCTCTAGAGACTGCATGAGTCAGTTTCATTTTGAAAGTGAAAGAACCATCACACGCACATTTCACATAATACTATGCACTATAGAAAATACAGGATGAGCAACTTTACGCACAACCAGTGTGTTTTGTCACCTCGGGGTTCTGATTCCAAATAACCTCTTGAGCTTCACTGTCAAGGTCAGAGGGAATCAGAACCCTCTGTGGCAGAACACATTGGTTGTGCATAGTTGACCATCTAGTATTCTCTATATACAGCCAAGATGTTTTCATGCCCTGCTAAGTGACACTTGCCACAACATTCTAGATTTTATTTAAACTCCTGCTCACCAAGGACTTCTAAACTGATTTCTGTGAAGATTGTTCCAAGTGTTTTAAGCATGGTATCACCAACATGGCCTAAACTACCAATAATGTAACAGTCTACCAATACTGGGAAACTTTAAACAAGGTATACTTTCAAAAAAAAAATCTGTAGAGTGCAGGTCCCTGTTACTGAATGCATTTCAAATGCTGTACCAGATGTCACAATGTACACTAACAGGGCTATCTGAATACAATACTTCAGGCAGGTGAAGCTGCCTCCAATTTGTCTACCATACTATGAAGCCAGCAGAATAGGCCCTGTGGTCTATCGAGTCTGCTTGATGGTCAGTGTCTACACAGGGCACCGATTTTAGCCCTCCCTCCCTCCCAACAAGGACCCCTATTTCCTAGTTGGGCTCCTAGATGTACCCTCCCCCTGCACCTATCCGGGCCTTTCTTGAACTCCTCCACAGTAGTAGCAGCCACCAGTTCCCTGGGCAGTGCATTCCAGGGCTCCACCACTCTTTCAGTGAAGTAGTGCCTCCTTGTTTCACCCTCAGCCTCCCCCCATCCAGCTTCATGGGGTGTCCCCTGGTGGCCCCCGGTTCCCTCAGCTGAAGGACCCCCTCAAGGCTTACCCTTTTGATCCCCTTGAGATACCTGAAGACCTCTATCATATCCCCCATCTCTTCTCTCCTCCAATGAGTATAGGTTGAGCTCCCACAGTTGCTCCTCATAGGGCCTTTCCCCTAGCCCCAGTAGCATCCTGGTCACTCTCCTCTGTACCATCTCCAGTCATGCAATGTCCTTCTTTAAGTAGAGATGCCAAAACTGCATGCAGCATTCAAGGTGTGGTCAAACTAAGCTAATGTACAGTGGAAGGAGTACCTCACTACTCCATGATGTTATACCCCTGGCTATGCACCCTAGCATTTTATTTGCTTGTGCCACTGCCCTTCTACACTGCTCTGAGTTGTTCATTTTGACATCCACACCACCCTGAGGTCTCCCCCCCCCCGGTGTATTTATGAGTCGGGTTTTTGGCTCCCAGGTGCAGAACCCTGCATTTTGCAGCATTAAACTTTAGTTTCCAGATTCATGACCACCTTTCTAGAGTCTCCAGGTCCTCCTGGAGATCCAATTTTCCTTCCTCCCCATCCATCACCACCCACAGCTTAGAGTCATCCACAAAGAGGCTCATCCTGCTCCTGATACCACTTCTGATTTCCGTGACATAGGCATTAAATAGGCGTGGGCTCAGCACCGACCCCTGTGGGACCCCGCTTGTGACTAACCTTGAGGATGAGACCTCCTCCAACCCTCACCCACTGTATGTGCCACGCCAGTCAGTTTTCTATCCACCTGCCCATCCTCCCCCCCACCCCCATACTCTCCAGCTTCTCCAGTAGCCCATGATGTGGCACAGAGTCAAAAGCCCTGCTGAAGTCCAGAAAGTCATCTCCGAAACCTGGCTAAAACCTCATCATACCGATGCAGAATTATCCTTACCAGGGTACACAATAATCCGGCGTGACCGCCCAGAAAAAAGAGAGGCGGAGGCACGGCTATATACATTGCCAATAGTCGTCAGTTCACAATAGTGAACATCCCATCATTCCCGGGAAACCTAGACTCTTTACTCATCAAACTCTCACTCCCTAGTTCCACCCCCATATACATGGCAGGCTCGTACTGCCCCTTCTGCACACCCCCTGAGGACATCCTTTCCCACCTGGTCACCTTACAGTCTCTAGCGGCTGGGGGTGAGTTCCACGTCACCTGTGATTTTAACATAAACTGGCTAGGTCCTGAAAAAGCCCACCTGAAGACCAAAATTAAGGCCCAGAACCTCACTCAACTCATTACCGATCCCACCAGACTAAATCACAAACCTCTAAACCACACCTTACTGGACTGGGCTCTCATCTCCCACCCCCACAGGATTCTAAGCGCAGGCTTCCTACCCGATTCCATAAGCGATCATCATATGATCTTCATGATCAGGAAGGTACACAGCCCCACTGCACCCCCCCCCAAAGACACTGAGCACCAGGTCCTATAACTCCCTCAATTTAGCTTCTCTCCTGTCGGACTTAGGTCGGATAAACTGGCCTTTTATCCCAGAGGCACCCTCCATTGACATAGCTTTCGAGGCTTTCAAAATCAGTTTCCTTAAAGTCTGGGACAAACGTGCCCCACTACATACGAAAAGAGTCAGAGGAGTGCATCTTCCCTGGATCTCGGCAGACATAATCAGAAAATGCCACTCCAGGGACCACACCTGGAAAGCCTACAAGAAAATGGGCACACGAGCTTCCCTCATTACATATAGATCCCTCTGAAATGCATGCACAAACAGCATCCGACAAGCCAAAAAGAATTACTTCCTATTGGCTTTCAGCAAAAACATAAATCATCCAACTGATTTCTGGAAATCTCTCAAATCCCTACTCTCCCCGCCCCTCAACCGCACACCCTACATTATCAGTGTAGGGCACCCTCATCTCCGACCCCATCTGCATAGCTGAAGCATTTAACACCCAATGCTCAGCTGTGCAAAAAACTCCTATCCTCTCTCCCATTATACTCACCCCTGGTTCCCCCACTGTACATGCCCCCTCAAACTGCCCCCAGCCCTGCCGTTCTCCTTCCGCCCAGTATCCCAAGCAGAAGTCTTCTGCTCTGTATGAGCCCTAAGCCCAAACAAAGGTAAATGCCCAACATCCCTGGACACTAAGATGCTTTTCCTCTCCACCCCAGCCATAGCTGTCCCTCTAGCCGACCTTTTCAATCTATCCTTCTCTTTGGGCAAGCTACCTATGGCCTGGAAGCTGGCCACCCTTATACCTCTACCAAAAGGTGGAGACCTATACTCTCCAGGAAATTATTGACCCATCTTCCTACTTCCTATCCTGGCCAAAATACAGGAATGACTGGTCCTGTCCCAACTCACTCCGTACCTAGACACTTCTTCCTTTTTCACACCTTTCCAATCGGGCTTCCAAAAATCCCACTCAACCATCACCTCCCTGCTTCGTGTCACTGGTGACATTCTCATGATCATGGACAAAGGAAATATCACCTCTGCCATCTTCATTAACCTAGCCAAGGCCTTTGATACCATCTCCCACTCCCTACTCCTCTCCAAAGTCACTGACGCAGGGCTCTCTACACCAGCCACTGAATGGTTCCATGACTACCTAGTGGGCAGGAAACAAGCAGTCAAACTAGCTTCTCACACCTCTCACACCTTGCCAGTCTCTGCAGGTGTCCCCCAAGGTTCAGTTCTAGGTCCTCTACTCTTCTCCATCTTTCTAAATGACCTCCCAGCAGTGTGCTCCCACTCATCCATCCAGTTGTACGCGGATGACACTGTCCTATATGCCTCTGGTCCCACAACACGCAGCGTAGCAACCCTCCTCCAGGAAGATTTCAACGCCATCCAGAACTGGTTTAGGTCAAACCAGTTATTTCTAAACTCTAAAAAAACTGTATCACTAACATTTGGCTCCCAACAAAGACTCTCCCGCCAAGCCCCCTGCTCCCCTTTCAAAACCTTAGACGGGACTCCCATGGAGAATTGCACTAGCTTCAGATATCTAGGCATCTGGCTAGACCAACACCTAGATTTCACCTCTCATATCAACTCCTTACACAAGAGGCTGCTCCCCAAACTTGGTGCACTATACCATAACAAAAGCTGCCTCCCCACACAGACAAGGCATGCCATTGTCCAAAAAATTATTCTTCCCGTACTCGACTACAGCTATATAGTATACTCCATCCCCCCCGTGTCCGCCCTGGCCAGCCTAGGCACCCTGTTCTGCTCTTTCTGTCATTTCATCCTCGACTGCCCGCAATAAACATACCATTGCAACCTTTACAGCTCTTTAACCCTGCCATCCCTCCATGACCGCAGACAAACTAACTGTGCTAGGTTCGCAGCCAAATATTGGTCCCTCTCCCTTCCCCTCTACCTGTCCTCTGCCCTCTCCCAACAACCTCCACCTGAGTACTCCCTTAGGAGCATAGACCCAAGACTACTACACATCCCGTTTATGTGCACAACCAAAGGCCAGGCCACTTTTAACTACTGAATCCCACAGACCTGGAACGCCCTACCTGCCCCCATAAGACACACACCAAACCCCTACCTTCGCAACCAAATACTCAGAGCGCGCTTCTCCTCCAGCTGCTCCTGCTTCAATTAACAATTTTAATATCATGCTGTTATAACCTAAATGTATTGCAAAGTACTCTAGCCTCTGATTCATTACACTGTATGTATTCTACCCCTGTCTGTAATTTTTTTCTCCCAAATTGTTTAAGGTGCAAGCCTTTGTTTATCATTTGTACTGTCTATGCATTAATTTCAAGCTATGTATTTGGGTCTCGGCCCCCAGGTCACATCTGGAATGGAGCGTGTTGCTCAGTATGCTTTCCTGGTAAAACATGTAAATAAATAAATAAATAAATAAGAGAACATCCACTGACCTGCCTTGATCCAGTGCCCTTGTCACCCCTACATAGATCTCCACCAGATTTGTCTGGCATGATCTGCTATTAACAAAGCCATGCTGGTGAATGTCTATGTGACCCCGTGCCCTCAGCACCCCCTCTATCCTTTCCTTCAGGATGCTCTCCATCACTTTGCCCACTACCGACGTCAGGCTAACTGGCCTATAGTTACCCAGCTCCTCTTGCGGGCCCCCCTTGTGAATAGGCACAATATGGGCCATCCTCCAGTCCTGAGGTACCCACCCAGACTGCAGGGAGGAGTTAAAAAGATCTGCTAGGGGGGTGGCCAGGGTATCTGCCAGCTCCCTGAGCACCCTGGAGTGGATCCCATCAGGGCCCGGTGCCTTGTTCCCTCTTAGGGCCTTGAGTGCATCCGACACCCTACCTCTGGGTATTTCATCATCCTTTTCCCCCTCTTCATCTGCCATATCCCCTGCCCCCTCTCCTACTGGTGCCACCCTCCCCCTCTTGGTAAAGACAGAGGCAAAAAAGTCACTTAGTACCTCCGCCTTCTCTCCTGCCTCTTCCACCCACTCACCCCCTATCCTGAGCCAACTAATCTGCTCCTTTTTCTTTTGCTGATATAACTAAAGAACCCTTTTTTTCCCCCTATAATCCCCTGTGGCAATATCAGCTGCACCCCGCCTTAGCTGATCTCACCACCCTGTTGGCTCTCCTGGCTGCCATATCATACTCCTCCTTGGATATAGCCCCCTGAGAGCATTTATATCAGCTATAAGCAGCCTTTTTCTCCCTCACCACATCCTGGACCTCCTTTGTCCACCAACTCGGCCTCCTAGCTTTGCCCCCCCCTTATGTCTTTCCCCTCGTGCAGGTCTTGGTAGCCTCCAGGAGCCCCTTTTTTATAATTCCCATCATGCTTCCGTGCCCATGCTTGTCCTGATTCCATCTAAATAGCCCCTCAGGATCTGCTCCATCCCCCCAAAGTCTGCCCCTCTGAAATCCACCACTGTCGTTATTTGTGTGTTCTACCCTGCCTCCTAGTTCTAGGGAGAACCAAACTGTGGCATGGTCACTACCCGCCAGTGGGTCCCCAACAACTAGGTCCCCAATGAGTTCCCCATCTGACAGGACTACATCCAGGATGTGCCCCTCCCTTGTCAGCTCCATCACCAGCTGGGCAAGAAACGCATCCTGGAAGACATATAACAGGTGCTGCTCCTTGCTCGATGTGGACACCATGGTTCCCTAATCTGCTCCTGGCATATTCAGGTCTCCCATCACCACAGTGATATCCTTACCTCGACCATGGTGGTCCTTAAAGTTAGCCACCAGGCCTTCCTCCTGCTCCTCCTCCTGCCCAGGGGGTTTATATACCACCCCATGTTCACCCATTTTCCACCCAGAGCCTGCAGGGGACTCAAGAGCTTCTACCTGGTCCCATGCTTCCTCCACCTTGCTTATCCCTATGCTCTCCCTGATGATAAAAGCTACCCCTTCCCTTCCCTCCCCCCATCCCTTCTACATGTGGTGTACCCAGGTATGTTTAGGTCCCAGTCATGTCTGGACATGGCCCACATCTCTGTGACTGCCACCACATCTACGCCCCCTTCACCATCAGCACCTGCAGCTCCAGCATCTTGTTACTCATGCTCCTGGCGTTTATCAGGACCACCCTCAAACCTGCTCCTTGCCTTCCTCTCTCCTGCCCTGGGGCCACCTTGCCTTTGGCCTACATGGACCAACACATGCACTATCTGTTGCTTCTGCCCTGGGTCCCCTCCCCTCCACCTGTGGGAGAAGGCCAGTGCCTTCCCTTTTCCCTCTCCCCTCACAAGTTTAAACCCCACCTGGAATGGATGAACTCTGCCAGTCTCAGCTGCAGGACCTCTTTTCTCTCATTGCTAAGGTGGAGCCTGTCCTTAGTGAACAGATCCTTGTCCTCCCAGGTTGCTCCCCAGTCCCCTACCCATCCATACCCCTGGTCTCACACCATTTACAGAGCCATGCATTTATATCCTGTATTTTCTGCTTGTTTTCTACATTGGCCCTGAGCACTGGTAAAATCTCAGAGAAGGAGACCAGGCACCCCATGTCCTGACAGACTCTGGCCAGTTCTCTAAGCCTAGCTTGTATTTCCAGCTCACTGTTCCCCTCTATATCATTTGTACCTACGTGTATTAATATGTCAGGGATACCACCACACTCCTGCGCTAAAGAATAGATGTGATATTTTGCCTGATGCACCATCAAGCCAGGTATACTCTTTGACTTAACACCACAGGAAGCACCCCTCCCCTTCCCCTCTCCACCTGATATCCCTAGTCATGGAGTCACCCAAGAGCAGCACTCTCACTGCCTACTTATCCCTGTTTCTGCTCAAATCTCTGTTCCCACATCCCCCTACATTATCATGCTTGTCACCTCCTCTCTCCCTTCTGCCCAAACCTTATCCGTCCCCCCCCACTCCAACCCATATCTCTGTTTGACCTGACCTCATTGGTTCCATTACTTCCTGCTGAATCGCTGTGGACAATGACAGTTTGTTCCCCTGGAGCAAGGGCCCCCCCCCATCCCCAGATCTTCCTCCTCACTGACCCATCCACCTCAGTCTCTTTTCTTTTTCTGGTGATGCTCAGGACCAACCCAGTACCTCCCCCTGGAGCAATGGCCCCCCTAGCCCCCTGCTCCTTTTCCGCTCTGTCCTGACCCCCACCACCTCTTTTCCTCCTTTAACTTGTGCCTCCCCCAGGTGTGTCCCCAAAATATCCTCCCCTTCTTTGGGCAATTTCCCACCTCCCAGGGGAACGTCCCCCTTGTCTCCCAGCTTCTGTGCCCCTGAACCCTCCACCGAGGGAGTGTCTCCCATCCTCCTTGCTCCTGCTCCCTCCTTTGCTTCCTTCCCCTGTCAGTGTGATGAGGGGTGCATAACTGTTTTCCCTGCTCAGCACCCATGCTTGTCTTTCCCATGTTTGTAGCACCCCCATCTGAATTTAGGTCCACTTTACCTGGCTTCTGCCTTCTTTTTCCTGAACCTACTATCTTCCACCCCTCCTGAGCTGTATTTGCCTCGATGCCTCCTGACCTCCTAGAAGTCGCTGTCTCATGTGTCACTTCTTCCTGCCTAGTTTGTACCTGCACAGCTCTATCAGTTCTGTCTTAGTTGTTTCTGCACAGTTTTTACAGGTCCCACCCTTTCTGTACCCATCTGTGCATTTTTACAGAGTCCTGCTCCAGGGTCCCCACTCCCCCCTTTTCCGCCTGCTGCCATTTCACATCATCCAGTACTATCCCACCCTCTCAGGTCTCTCTGGCCAACACCAGTCTCCTGCCTGCTTTTTTGGAAGTTCCCACCTTTTTGGCTCCCTCCTCCCAGGTCCCTATGATCCCCCCCCCCAAGTACGCCCATTTACTCCTCTCCTTATGCCAGAGGTTTCAGCACCGGGTGTGGCTATGTAGATTACCCCTTGTCCCCTACTTCCCCACTCTCCGAACTGCCTTCTAATCCCCTCAACCTCCTCCCTAATCTGTGCCAGCTGGTGGCACATGGGGCAGCCCCCAAACTTCCAAGCCCAGTCAAGTACCATGGCCGCCCCACACCCTGTGCACCCAACCACCCTCTCAACCATGCCCGCTCTAGTGAGGTGAGGACCTTTCCTCATCATAGCAGGTACCTTTGGACAATGCCGATATATAAGCAGCACTAAATTTTATGTTAACTATCCTACCACTCAGCAGTTCAGTGCATTATGCAGTACTTGACTTTCTAGGTAATTCTTTTCAATAGCACTTTGTTCATAATTACCACACAAGTCCCAATTTGTCCATAATTATGGAGCCACACGAGTCCTAATTTGTCCATAATTACCACACAAGTCCCAATTTGTCCATAATTACCACACAAATCCCAATTTGCCCAGTTCTTGGAGTATCTTCTTCTGCAGAGTCTCAGTTGATCCCGTAATTATAGCTCCTTCTTGAAGAAATGTTCCTTTTCCCAGCTGTAAGATCCATGTGCTGCTCCCTGTTCCTCCCACTGCTCTAAGACCATTGGCTACTCCTTCTGATGACTCCTCCTCTTATCTTCCTTGCTTCTCCCTACTCTGGCATTTAATAGAGGCTAGGGAGTGTGGATGGGAAGAAAAACCTCCCCACGGAAGCAGCTCTCCACACTGCTTTCTTCAGCCACTGACTGTGGCCTGTATCCTCTGCTCCCTCCTGCGTGTCACTGACCATGACGAAAAAAGCAGGCTCCTAGTCCCCCGAAAGGCCACTGATGCAACCAGCCAGCAACTGCAGACTACAGCCCGGCACTTTTTAAAGCCAGGCTACGTGGCACCTTTTCCCCCCGATAGGGCACCCAATTTTGGCTCTGTCCCAATAGGTCCTTAGGCTAGGGACCTGATAGGAGAAAAAAACTCCCTACAGAAGCAGCTCTCCACATTGCTTTCTTCAGCTGCTGACTGCTGTTTGTATCCTCTGCTCCGTCCCGCTCACCGCTGACCACATCAAAAAAAAGTTGACTTCTCTTCCCCCGGCCACTGATACAACCAGCCAGCAACTTGTCTAAAAAAGACAGACACTGCTTTTAATTTCTTCCTGTTAGTTTAGGATGGTAGCCATCCCATTATAGTGTATGTTGGAATGTTGTTACTGACAAAAATCCATCAATTTCTAAATGTTATTATGCTGTACTAGCCAGGTCAGCTAGTTTATAATGTATGGTAGAACGTTGATATAGGTAGAAAATCTACCTTTTTATAACAATGTTTTACCATCGATGTGATGTCATGATGTTGTTAACCCATCGATGGTACGTCACATCGATGGGTTAACAACCGGGAACAGTCTGGGCATGCTCGCACATGGATTGGACGGCCTAGAAATGGCCGCGGCAGTGAGGGCAGAGCAACGACAACATGAAAAAACTGCAGTAAGGAACTGCTTTCTTTTGCATAAAATCTAAATTGTACCATACACTACAAAATATAATGTATGGTACATCGATGGGTAACCATTTTGTTAACTCATCTCGAGGTTGCCATGGCGACCTAAACCTCTCGAGCTTCACTCTTGAGGATTAAGTGGTCACCCTGGCAACCTCTTGATGGTTAACAAACCAGTTAACCATCGATGACCATACATTATTCTCTGTATTATGCTGTACTAGCTGTGTAGCTAGTGCAGCATAACAACTTAGAATGTGATCACGCATGAGCAGTGCACGATCTTCCCCCTAATCGGCAGCAGACATGGAGGTGAGAGTTAGTTGGAGAGCATCGGACAAGATAAAAACCCAAAGTAAGGATGAAATATGTTAAGATGGCTCTAGCAACTGATGTTTTTTTGGCAGCATACACTATAGAAAACAATGGATGACTAACCGTCGGTAACATGCCAGTTAGTACATCTTGAGGTTCCCATGGCACCCAACCTCTTAAGCTGTGCTCTTGAGGTTCAAGCGGTCATCATAAGAATCTCTCAATGAACTAACTGGCTTGTTACCGATAGTCATCCATTATTCTCTATGTTCAGCTCTCCTATATCACAACATTCCCTTAGAGCAGTAGTGCATGATGGTGGTGAAAATGTTGACCTATATTTTTCTATTCTATTTTTGATTGTTCCTTATCTCTTGACTTGCATGATGCTATTCTTTCTCCATTTTGAGACTGTTTTGACACTTTTTTTCACATTTGAAATAATAAAAGGAGAGCTTCTTTTAATATGGCTTAAACCAGGTTTTCATCAGTATTTGCAACTCTTTTGGAACACTGATTGTAACATGGCAATAATGTGAATACCGAAATGCGGACCCGCGATTGGGCAAAGTGCATCATGAGGGCCAAGTCGGAGTAGGTATTAATCCACGATACCTGCCGTACTCAAAACTGAAGTACTATGCTCAGCCAGACAGCTAGGTTAGCAGCACTGGGATGGGTGGGGATCGAGTCTCAGACAGGTAAGTGTGGCACAGGGAGAGGGAGACCAGCTAGACACAGACGGAAATGGGGCGAGGGAGAAGAAGCAGGTGCAGACAGGAGCAGTACATAGAGTACAGCACAGACACAGTATCCAGGGAACTGGCGCACGCTTAAGGGAAGTGACCCAGCCAGCGTGTTAATTTTTCAGCATGTCACACACCGCGGTGAGGCAGCCATCCACCGGAGACCTCCAATGGCTGGTATCAGAGAAATCCCTTCGTACATCGTCATAGTATTTGGACTGCCATCTGAGCTGCACTGTTTTCTTTCAGTACAGCTACCTAATGTTTTGACCACATCAGCATATTAATGCTGTAGTCTTAGATGATTTGTAAGTGCAGAACAAATCTGTGATCAGCACACCGACCCCCTGTGTAATGTTGTTGTCACTAGATGAAATATGCTCCTGGCGACTCTCTCGTCAGGCGGCCCATGTTACAAGCGCATTAAGCCACTCCAGCGGTGGCATATAATGCGATTAATGCATGGTTGGGCTGTTGTTCACCCTCGGCCACCGGCCTCAGGCCACAACCCTCCCAACCATTCATTAATCCAGCATTAGATGCCACCTTCATCGTGGCTTAATGCTTACTTGTTCCATGGGGTCAGGGAGTACTGCCTCCTTATAGTTTATTTTAGACACAACAGAAGTGATTTTAAACAACTGATGTGCAAAACCAGCTAAGAATAGTGATGAAATCCTGGTCAGAGCCATATTAAAAGGAGTACTCCTTTTAATTATTTGAAATGTGAAAATAAGTACTATGGCAGACTGAAACTGCAGAAAGAAGGGTATGGGATCAACTCAAGAGATAATGGGCAATCTAAAATAGAATAAAAAAAAAGTAAAGGTCAGAATTTTCACCGCTATCATATTCTGCTGCTTTTATAGCTAATCAGCTCACTGCCAGTAGTCCAACATAAACGAGAAAAGCCCAGGCAATTAAAAAAAAGTATACTGTGGCTCTGCACATGCCTATATTTGCTGTTGGACGTGTACCTAAGCCAAACGCGGGCGTGTGTGTGTTTTACATACGATGAACCTGCTTCTCCTCTACTTCTGTAGAAACCTTCAGTGATCGTCTAGGGTTCAAACGCCTCCTTAGTTCTGGGAAGCAGATACAGTTTCGGGGAGGTGAAAAACAGACTGCCTGTGGATTGTTCACGCATGTCATTCATCTTCTCAACCGTATAATAAATACTGTATGCATTGCACAAAACCGGGGGAAAATGAAAAACGTAATAACCTGTAAATTTTGTCTCCGAGATGTCCCTTGGCTAATCAAGAGTTTTCTCTTTGTCATCTTTGTGTTCCAGATCTGTTCAGCTTCGCTTTGCAGTTCTCCAACACAAAGACGCCTCCAGGTGACATCCTCGCTTAGTCGAGACATTTCGGAGACACCCTTTACATGTATTGTATATATATATATATTTTTCTTTCTGAAATGCATCATAGATGTGCTGATTTAAGCACATGACCTGAATAGTTTGATGTAAACCGTCGGTAATATATGTATACCTTGTGTTGACAACAAAGTTGGGGAAAAAGAAAGTACAGCAACAGAGCTGTGCACTCCGGAGATCTCCTGAAAGCCTGCAGTTCTGTGTACAGAAGGGCGCTGTCCAACACACCAGTGTCCTGAAATATAAGCGCGTCCCACGCATTTGAACCCATCCATGGTTCTAGATATCAGTGCCATCTTACATACCCATTTACTTGTTACCATGGTAACACACAATGACGTATTTCCTTCTTGCACAAATTGTGAGGCTCTAGCGAATCTCGTACTGATTTCACTTTGTACAGCACCTTTATTGCAAATGCCACCTACCACACGTGTGCAATTCATACAGTGTATACCAAATAAACGCCGTGTAATGCTTTGTTTAGCACTGCGGTGCCGGGGATTGGCGTGAGTGACTGAAATGAGAACACAGTAGACATTTATCAGTGCCAGTCTTCTGTAGTAACTATGAAACATATCTATAAGCACAGATCAGATGCTATTATGCACCTCTATAACCTAGATTTGAGTGAGTCGTCTCCTGCCCCTCAGTAAAACATTATTTTTTTCTGTACTGCGTCTTAAAACCTCGCTCAAAAACGCACGAAGACGAAGGCGAAAGGGATGTCCATCTGCATCCCTTTAAGCTGTTCTTTGTTGGTCTCAGCTGTTTATGTGTAGATGTTAGAAGGTGGCTTCAGACTAAAACTTTTCAGCAGCCCGGTGTCTGTGCGCCCCAGGACGCCCATGCAAACGATGTGTTTACTAAAATGCATAGTCTGCTTCTACAGTGACCCGGCTTACATTGCAAATCCTGGCGTTAATTTGTACGTTATTACAAACAAAAATAAAAAAAAATCAATGGGAGACAAAGATACATTTGCTCTTCAAGCACAGACCGTGTTTTCAGTTCATAGGTACTAGAGCTTCTCCAGGAACAAAGCTTTCTAGATGATGGAGGAAGTGGGCCTGCATTTGAAAGGCTCATGTGACTGCCACCTCTAACTTCCCCCTTCCCCATTGAGATCAACCACCCCTCTCTGATGTTCTTTGACAATGCCGTGAGCTGCTTTAGTCTCTTTTTCGGCTGCCACCCCCTATCCTCTCACCCTTCCTCCTTGATTTCTTCTAGGTTTCTGAAATTATTCCTTGTATGTGTTATTAATGTATCCTAATTACCTTGATGCCATGCCTGAACTGATGAATATGGTTGTATGCTCTCTTTAATGTTGTATGCCCTTATTTAACATGTTTAAATGCATGTACTCTCCTGACGTGGAACCTTTCTAAAAGAGCCTTGGCTCAAAGGTAATTGTAATCCTAGATCTAAATAAACAAACAAATGAAAGGCAAAACAACTTCAGTTATATACAACAGCTTTTTTTTCTTGAAATAAAAAGATCTACACTAAAGAGCCAGAAAGAACCATCATGGTTTGAGCCATGGAAACAATGAAGTGCGAATAAATGGAGATATTCCAGGGTGCCTTCTGTGGCCAAGATCTTAGGTTACCCTAAGGTTAGAACAGCCTGTTCTGCTGTCTTCCTCAGCTCCCCCCACCATCAGCTCTGGCTCCGGTACGTCTGCATTACCGAAGTTCAGTTTAATTACGTTTAATGGGGGGTGGTTATACAGTACAGTCAACTCGTCACCACTATTCCCAGACGAGAGAAAAAAAAAACAGACTGTAGAAGGGAATAAATTACATGCCTGCAGCCAAAGATAAATGAGGCATTGATTTGGGCTGGGGGCTATAACTGTACACTAAGCCCAAGTAATGTTGGTGGGTATTTAGTCCACGTTTTTATGACTGTATAACAGGAATTTAATTACATGACTAATGCATGTTAAAACTGAACCCAACTCACTAGCCCACTTAAAACAGGAGGGATTGTGGCAACAAATATGGAATCTCTACAGTTGATATAACATCATAATACATGGGTTGTCACTTTTTCCATAGAGAAAAGGAGCTAAAAGCATTATAAAATGGGTAGACGGAATGTTGGCTTTTGATTGGCCAAGATATATTTTCGGCCGGGCCCTATCCCAGCACAACAGCCTAGCTGAAAGTAACTCAGCAAAAAATATGTTTTAAAAAATAAATCCAATCTACTTAAAAGGACCAGTTTCATAATCGCAGTATGGTACTTCAGCGGGTGCAGTTGGGGTGGGTTAAGGGCTCTTCTTGGGTGGTGGAAGCCCTTGGCTTAGCCTCCTGCTTCAACCCACCATAAGGCACCTCCTGTCATGCCTTACTGCTTAAGTCATACCATGAATTCTAAAATTGTTTTTCATAATTCTGTGGTTCTGAGGTCAGAGCAATAATATTATAAAAAGGAATGTGTGTCAGTGAAGCACCAGTGCTGCTTAAGGATATTCCCTTCACCGAAGTCACAGTGGTCAGTCTGATCCTCTCTACTCTTCATCAGAATAAAGCTGGCCTCCGGTTGGAAGGAACATCACTTCTGCCAATCAGACTCAGGGCAGTAGCAGTAGTATGGAAGCGGTGTCTCCACAAACCTCCCCGCCATTCATATTGAAAGCTGGGGGTCACCAAGTGAATGGCCAATACTCTAACATCCAGCTCAGTATCCACAGTGAGCCCCCCAGTGAGGGACTATTGCCCTAGTCATGGAGCTGGCCCGTCACAGATTGAGCGTGAGAAAGTAGCGGCCTATGCGAATGTTGTGGCCCTGCATGAAATGCCTTATCAAAACCGGGGAATATTAATAATAATAATAATAAACAGTTGAGCGAGAGTCCCATGTATTACAAAAAACAAACAATGCATGGGACTCTGCCTGTTAAGGTGCTGGTAACACCATCTGGGGATCCCTTGACTTCATAAACCTCTCCAGCGTCCTGATGTCATGGAATCCCTCGGTGGTGTTTCAGCACCATAATAGACAGAATACCATATGTTATTCTATTTGTTTCTAATTTCTAAGAACCAGCCAAATCCATTGCTACATTATAGTGCCACATTTTGACCGAGAAGTAGTGCTATATATGAAATTCCTAGTAATGGTTGAGGGAGGGCTGGTCTTTCTGCAGCACTGCATCATCTCTTTGCACATCTAAGGTAAAACACAACACGAAACAACGCGAGCCTCCCCACACTGGGAGTGGGGTTATTATGTTACTGTACCACAACTGTATATACAACCAGCCCGACGAAGCAGTGCCAGCACTAATGCGCGACCAAGCATACACCTGCCTTTTAGCATGCCATATCTCACCAAAGACAATGTCCTCTCACTCCCAAATGAAACACAAATCATGAAAACCCAAACCAGAAGGGGGTGCTTGTAACATGCTCGATCTCCCTTTTGTGTCATACTGAGTTCACCTTTGCCTCCATCCATCGAATCCTAAACAAAACAGGAACCCAATCACCAAGCTGCCTAGCAGTCATTTCGACATCTGCAGCTGTAAATAATTATACTCAGAAAAAAAACGCCTGGCTTTTTTATTTCTTTCAGATGCAGACAATAATTATTGGATTTATGAAGCACTGAATTAATCAACCCCATGCACGGGTATTATTTTCAGAGAAGTATATTGATAGTTCAACATTTGCAAGGTACACAGCTAATTTAATTCCTCCAATGCATGTGTATTTTGCAGGTGTAGACAGCTTACTTCATTATCCCATGTATGGTCAGTCTTCTGTGGGTATTAAGCTAGTTTAATTGCCAGATACACCGTTATTTTCCACCAGGGGTATATACAATTGACCTGGACAATTGTTTTCCAGGTTGCACAGTATATAACTAGTTGAACTGTCCCATACATGGGAAGATTTTTTTTTCAAGGAATGGTGTTGGTAGGTGAGTACTCACACGTAGGCATGGTAGATGAATGCCCAGCCGCGGGGTCTCTCCAGCACATTGTAGAGGAAGTTCTGCAGCTTGCGGTAGAAGGCGTTCCGCTTGGGGGGCCGGCCAGTGCCTGCGATAGCTCCGGAGGATGAGCGCCCCTTGTTGCTCAGGATGCTGCCCCGCTTGCTGCCCCCACCTCCCCCTTCCCCACCTCCCGCACCCTCTGGGCCCCCGGCGATCAGCAGCGTCGCGTCCTTACAACTGGCTTCCCCCGCACCGCCGGACTCCTGCAGCCCCACGAAGCCCACTTTGAGCTTCTTCTCGCCGGTTCCCGAGGCCGGGTACACCCCTCCATTCCTCGATTTCTGCACCATCCTTCTTCTTTTGCTTTCCGGGGCTCTTCGTTCCTAAGCTCTTCCCCCCCTTTCTCGGTTTGGTGTTCCTGGCCCGAGATCACCGGGGATACATCTCCGCCTCCACCGGTGACGGCTCCAGGCCGGGTAGGAGCATCGCCAGGCTGGGAGGACAAAGACCTGGAAAGGGGGTTGGATGCTCGAACCACAGCGGCGGCGGCTGCTGCTTTATTTGCTCCGAATGTGTCGGTGCTGGAACAATCTGCAAACACTGCTGCAGCTCAGCTCCTCCCAGCAACAAGCGCCCCCCATTAACCCATTCCCAGTCCTGCCACAGTGCAGCATGCATGGAAAGGTAGAGGCATAACAGGTGCATAACTCGGGGGACACCGGTAACCAGACAGATGTGGTTAAATTATAGATCACTTGAAACAAACAAAAAAACGCGGTACAGAAATCACAAGACTGGAGGACCACATTAGTTTGTGCATGCAGTGAAGTTAAATATCACAAACCGTGAGAAACCGGTATCGGTGCCCTTGTTTGTGTGATATTAAACGTCACTGCATATACTGCATAATCGGTCCAGCACTGTGATTTCTACAGCACTTTTTAATTATGATTATTATTATTATTCTGAAGTGCTTGTATTTGAAACAGCAACTCGACACAGCCTTGTTGTTGCGCCAGGAGCTCCTGTCTTGTTAAACTGCAGATGCTTGGGAAAGAAGAACTAACTCAACTGTCTTCTGTAGATTTGCTGAAGTTGTGACTGTCACCTGTAGGAGGTGGAGCTCAGCGGAGAAAGATAGCAGACAGTCAGAAACTCGTGCACCTGTAAGAGGTGGGCATTTGGACAACCCGAGTTCTGATGGGTTCCTGCTCCATTATACACCTGCTTCCCCCAACCCTGACCAATATTGCCATACATAGCAATCAGATCATGTGCCCATTTTATTGATTTGATTTTTGTTAAGGGTGCAGTATAGACAAATAATGTCTATTTTCGGGTAGGACTTCAGCGGTTACAGTGAAAAACATTACCTTATAGAAAAGGTCAAAAACCAAAACAATCGAACACAAGAGCTGCACATATGCAAAAAAACTAATATTTAAATTAAAGAGCGTGTGGAACCAAAACAAGCAGACAGGAAAAAGATGTAAAATTTAAGAAGTAGTCAGTTGTAACTTTTTATTTTTTTTAAGTGTTTTTCTTTTTTCTTTTGCCCATCAGTTTTCTGCATGACAGTATTTTGCTGGATGTATGTAATAGCACTCAGCCAGACAGCTGACATACATATCTTTATTCCTCCAACTACATCATCAGCACTGAGATCACAGTGACAGTGATATCACAGGTGACTGACCTGGCAGCTACTGAGAGGCTGTTCCTGAGCTGCGGTGATGTCAGAGTCAGTGAGGTCACAGTGCTGATGATGCAATGGGGGAACAGAGCTAGATATGTCAGCTGCCAGGCAGAATGTTGTTCCACACGTCACCCCTACTAGCATCAGGTAAACATTACATAAAGAATAATGGATAGGTAGCTAGTTATAAGGAGAATTTTATACACCCCAGAGGGGTGGGATACCACATAAACCTGAGAGCGAAGCTTGAGGGGTTTATGAAGGCATCCCACCCCAAGGGGGTGTATAAAATCTGAGTTTTAACCAGCTACCCATCTTTTATTTTGTATAATTGCTGGGGATCTTTTTTTCACCACAGTAATTGCACAAAATATATGTATATATCTATAGAGTTGAGCCGCCACTGTTGGAAAGCCCAGACTTAAGCGTGGTAGGTAGCTGTCCCTAAATGGCAGCACTGTTTATTTTTTTTTATTATTTTTAACTGCCATGATGAAAGTTTGCTGTCACTGCAGCACTGAGGCATTGAGAAGGATGGCACAGAAAAGGGGAAGTTCGCGGTAGGCTCATGTGCAGAAGATGGGAAACTGGGTGCGTGAATGTCATTATAACCAGCTGGTTATAACGCTGGAATCATAACCCCGTTTCCCTATAGGAAAAACTATAACCAATTATTGTAATCATCTGAATTGTTCTGTAAGTTCTGAATCCAAGCTCTATCGTTCATTGTAATGTACTTTTGCTTTCTCCCATTGTTCTTTGTTGTACAATCTATGATGTGGAACCTTTGTAAAAGAGCTTGCACTCAAAGGTCTTTTCCAAATCACTAAATAAATAAATAAAACCATAATATCTAATTAACCAGAGGGAACAGAAAAAAATATACTTCAGATATAAAAGGTAATGGTTGACTACTTTTAAAAACTAATGTTAGTTTTAGGCAGTACACTAGCTCTTTAAAATTGTCCAAAGAAGAATATAGACTAGCTGAACACCAGCTATCCACAAAGGAATCAATTAAGGATTAACTTAAGTGCATTGTTTAGTGAAGTACATCAAAGGCAAAGTGAAAGAGAATCTGGATTGCTGCAGTAGCAACAGCACCTTTCAAAAGACAAAGCATCTCAAAGTGCTTTACTGTGCAAAGAAGGACGATTTATTTTGCTATAACTGTGTTTCTTTTGATGGTATTAAGTCACAGCTACACACTTCCTCCAGTACTGGTGCACCTGGCTTGGTTCCCTGTCCCTAGTTAGTAGCCCAATGGGAGTTCCTCTTGCTGTCACCATAGACACTGCTTCACTTGTTTACTCCAGGCTGCTATGGCTAGTGAACTAAGGGTAACCAATCTGGCAAGCTGAACTGATCTTTCCAGAATTCATACCACCTCTGCAGCCAGTACCCTCATCTGGCACGAAGCTGCATTCCACGATTTGCTCTTTCTCTTCCACTGAAGAGCCCTCCAAGGAATGTGGTTGCCCTTTCTTTAAGTGTAATAATTGTTGAATGTTTGTAGCATGTGTCAGTACCGGTTTTGGTACCACCTTCTCTTTTTAACTTTGTATTGCATTTTATGTTACAATAACACAAAATAAGAATGCATAAAGGTTAGAAACATAAATTCAGTGTGTTATATTGTAAGTCCACTAAGCAAACCTTTCGTGTTACACAATCGAGGGTATCCTACAATATTCTAACATTATTAGTTTTGCAAATGAGCCCTTGGTACCAGATCTGAAGGACATAAACAAATGGCTCCAAGAATGTCCACAGTCCACCTCTTGATCATAAGTCCTTAAAGTCTTTGCATGATTGGTGCACAATAGCCGGGCAAATAAATCGAGAATTCTTATAGCAACAATTAAGAAATACCACAACAGTTACAAGTCATAATGATGGCGTCAAGGACTTAAACTGTTGTAAACTTATGTTAATGTTGTTTAATAAAACAATAGCCCTGCTGGTCCATCGGCACAGTGGTAGCACTACCATTTGCCATACTGAAGACCTGGGTTTGGGAATGATGCTGGGCCATTGGTGGGCTGGCTAGAGGGAGGAGGAGGATTGAGCATCCCAGCTGATGCTCTCCTCTAGGGAGGGAGAGTCCTGCATCCTACATCCTGTTACTAGACCATCACCTTGGCAAACACAGCTGGGGGTACAGGGGAGCAGTGGGGGTAGAGGGAATAGGACCGCAGCTGTCATCAGATGTGTCAGGTATGCTGGTGTCTCATGATGTCACTGCAGTCCTGGGGGATGGATAGAGAGTAAAGGGAAAAATGGGGCTGGCACAGGCAGATAAAACCTTCACCTGGTCCTTTGTACATCCTGATCCCTAGGATCCCAAAGTGTCAGCGTGGCTCAGTTGGTAGCACATCTGCCTCTGGGCCTGAAGGTTGTGGGTCCTAGTCCCACACAGGGATTGGGTTCATACCTAAAAAAAAAAAAACACTGGTACCCGAGTGCAATATTGAGGGGTGCTGCACTATTGGGGTGTGCTGTCCTTCAGATTAGACATTAAACTGAGGTCTCTTCTACCCATCCTGGTGGGTGTCCAGGTGGAAGTAAAAGAACCCAAGGCACTCTTCACAAATAGTAGGACATATTCCTGGTGTCCTGGCCAATATTCCCATTCCCATAAAACCAATTCTTGCAATTGTCCAAGGCTGTGGGTGGATGTTGATGTGCAATATGGCTGCAACTACACATTCAGTCACTTCGCTACCAGTCTAGCATTTCATGTAAAGCACTTTGGGATACAATGCGTATGAAAAGCACTATAGAAATGCTAATTCTTATTCTTCTTCTTCTTCTTCTTCTTCTTCATCTATCATCTGACTCCTGTGGGGGTACTCCTGGTCTTCATCTCTGCCATGGGTGGCCAAATAGAGTGGGGAAGGTAGCCAAGATGCTGAAGGCAACCCAGTCGGGGGGGGGGCAAGCCAGAGAAGCAGCACAGTGGCGTGTCATAGGTGGGTCTAGGAGTGCAGGTGTTAAGGTGGAAGGAGGTTCTGGCCAGGACCTCAGTGGGGAGGAAACAAAAAAAAATAAAACAAAAACTTTTTCACAGGTCTCCATGTCCCTAGAGAAAGTCAAGGATGAGGGCTTCAAGAATTGCCCTCTCCTCCTTCTGCCCCCTTAACTGTACTGTATAAATGAGTTGTTTATATTAAGAGTACAAAGAGGAGTATGATTGTGAGCCAGAGTATTAAGGGGTACCTTCAGCCCAGATGACTTCATAAATAACCCCAAAGCCTCTCCTGCAGAAGAGACATCTGGTTTCCACACTCTTGTGAAGGAGATACGGACATATTAACATGCCAGCAGAAGCAGGCCTTGCAGTCTATCGAGTCTGCTTGATTCTGCAGCTAGCCCCTTATCTCACAGCTGCCCCCCCCATCCTCCCTCCTCACAACCCCCCCTCACCCTGTCCCAACCCCTCTTAAAGCTATCCACTGTACTACAGGCAACCACCTCCTCAGGCAGAGTATTCCACCTGTCCACCACCCATTCTGTGAAATAATGTCTTCTGATTTCCTTCCTAAATCTTCCCCCCCCTCCAGTCTGATGCCCTCTCATATCCCTCCCCCTTCCAATCTGGAAAATCCCTTCTGTATTAACCTTGTTTATCTCCGTAAGGTATTTAAAGGTTTCAATCATATCCCCTCTATCCCTCCTCTCCTCCAGGGAGTACATGTTCAGCTCGTCGAAATCTCTCCTCGTAGGACTTTCCCTCCAAGCCCTGTATCATTTTTGTCACCCTTCATTGCACCCCCTCCAACAATTTTATATCCTTCTTCAGGAAAGGGTGTGAGTACTGCACACAGTATTCCAGGTGCGGCCTGACTAGAGACCTGTACAGAGGAAGGATCAACTCCCTATTTCTGTCAGAAATTCCTCTTGCTTTCGCTGCCACCTTCCTGCACTGGGCTGAGTTGTTCATGCTGTCCATTATAAGCACCCCCAGATCCTTTTCCTCCTGGATGCTTTCAAGCTGCACCCCTCCCAGTTGATAGCTCCTTCCCTGGTTCCTAGCTCCAAAGTGCAGTACCTTGCACTTCTTGGCATTGAACCCCAGCTTCCATGTTTCTGACCACCCCTGTAGTTTTGCCAGGTCCTCCTGTAACCCATTCCACCCTTCTATGTCATCCACCACAGCTCCCATCTTCATCTCATCAGCGAACAGACTGGTCCTACTCCGTATCCCGTATGAGATATCCGCTATAAATATCCCAAACAGCACTGGTCCCAGTACTGATCCCTGTGGCACCCTGATGGTCACCTTCCTCGGTGTTGAGAGTTCCCCCACCACCAAAACTCTCTGCTGCCTATCATCAAGCCAGTTGTCAATCCATTTGACAATCTTTGTTCCCACCCCTATGTACTCCGGCTCCCCCCCCCCAGCCTCCCATGTGGCACAGAATCAAATCCCTTGCTGAAGTCCAAATACAGGACATCCACAGCATGTCTCCCGTCCAGCTCCCTGGTCACCCAGTCATAGTACTCAATTAGATTCATCTGGCAGAATCTGCCCGAGACAAACCCATGTTGATGTCCATCCAGGAGACCATTTTCCTTCAAAAAGGCCACTAGTCTGTCCTTTAGGATTGTCTCCATGAGCTTCTCCACAATTAAAGTGAGACACACCAGTCTGTAGTTGTCTGGTTCATCCCTAGGGCCACTTTTATGAATAAACACCACATGAGCCATTCTCCAGTCTTGTGGTATGCATCCTGTGTCCAGGGAGGTATTGAATAGGTTAGCCAGTGGTCCTGCCAGGATCTCTGCTAGCTCCCTGAGTACCCTAGGATGAATGCCGTCCGGTCCCTGTGCCTTGTCTGCCCTTAGTGCTTTTAGTCCTTTGAGAACCCTGTCCTCTGTAATCCTTATGTCAGTCACCCCTTTCCCCCATCCCACTCCACCCCCTCCCTTAAGGTATCTGCCCCCCTTTCTCCCTCATGAACACCGAGCAGGTCAAGACTCTGAAAGTTCTAGTGGCTTCCTAGAAAGCAGAGGATGAGTTAGCTTTCCAAAATATCCTAGATCAGGCCAGTACAGTGTGTATACCTCTCCCTTTGAACCAGGAATTTGTGACCCTGGCTAAACATCTCTGGTTTGACCTGTCCTCCATCCCTCCCACAGCTAAGTAGGTCAATAAGAGGTAACTTGTCTAAGGCAATGAGAATACATTCTTGTTCTCTCACCTTCCTGCACAATGTTAGGTCATGGTGACTGTTGCAGGTAGGGACCAGCAAATTTCCTGTATGGCTACCTTGTAAATGATACAAGCCTGCTACATGGGCTATGGAGCAAGCCATCAACATGCACTCTGGAACAGAGTTCTGCTTTCATAGACTTTGCCAGCTGAGAAAAAAACAACTGTTCTCTAGACTAACAGAATCCAGGGGCAGAAGTGAAAAAATTGCTGACAATACCAATGATTCCACTGCTGGGGGAATGGCCTTGGGCATCACCCATTGCAGACATGCATGGCCGCATCGCACCTCATTTCCACAGAACTTTCCATCCTAGGTCTCTAACCTCCCAGTTGAAGAAAAAGCTCTGTTGGGCTCTCAGACAGAGTCTTTACAAACAATGGTTAGTGAGGTGCACAAAACTGAAATCTTATAGTTTTGCTGAGACTCCCCATAAATCTTCCCCAGGCTTTGCTAGGGGCACACTCCATTTCAGAGGCCAACAGCCCCTTTGGGCACCCTAAGCCTTTCAATTAGGATAACAGATTGGGGAAAGTAGAGAGGCAAGCTGGACAGCACCACCACTCCCAGCAGGCCATGGTCAGTCTGCCAAGTAGAACCCATGACAGTTTTTTCCAGACTTCTACGACTCTTGTAATATGTCAGCTTATGGTGGGGGCCATCTATCCTACTACTTTCATCAGTAGGAGTCTGTCACCACTTGCAAATGGGTTCTCGGTGTCTTAGAAAAGGGAGTAAGCCAAAAGATTATCTCCCATACTTATTGTTCTATTTAGTATAGTCCAGTAACAACACCAGTGGAACTAGCAGTGTTGCAGGACAAGGCCTAGAGAAAGAAAGTATAAGGTAAGCTACTAATTCTAAAATGCTTTGTAAGTTCCTGGCCCCAGAGGACATGGAGTGTACATTGCAGCACCTTTGGAAAATGTTTTTTTGCTAGTATTTTACTTTCTGAGTATAAAGAAATCCAGAGGCTACTGGCTTGAGGTAGGGTTGTCAGAATCCACTGATATTCTGGGTTCTGGTTTAGAACTTTTTAAATACAGATGTATAGTGTCTAGTAGAGTGCTATAGTGTATGATGGAACGTCGTTCTCCACCGAAATCGATCGTTTTCTAAACCTTGTAGTCACACAGTAGTGACGATCACATAGCAGCAGAACTATTAGTCTCACTGCACTGCGCACGTCACAAACCATGTCCTCGAGCACAATTTGACAGTTAGAGTTCAATGATTTGACATTACAGATAGCGTTAGCAGCAATGTCGGTGGAGGTACTTTCAAAGCCACTTTCTGAGCGGGATACATTCATCCTTGAGCAGGAGAATAGAAAAATGGCAAAAAAAAACCGGAATGTCATTTGGCAGATCCATAGCTTCCTCAGAGACAACGACGTGCACAGGGCATTGATTGTTTTTTTTTTGTCAGAAAATGCCGTTCCACCATACACTATAAAGAAAAGTGCATGGGGAACGGTTGACAGAGAGCTTCTTCCACCTTGTTGGCACTATGACAGCAGCTTACCTCTCGGCTGCGCTCTCGCAGTAAGCCGTTGTCATAGTGCCAACTCGGTGGAAGAATAGCCCTGTTGTCAACCGTTCCCCATGCACTATCCTATATGTTCTGTATAGAATTCCACCCCTTTCAAAATGCTGTTGTACCACACTTCAAAGGTCATGGAATATGATTGTACCCTTCTGTGTTACAACAGCAATCTGAAACCTCTAGAGACTACACAAATCAGTTTTGTTTTGAAGGCAAAACAACTGACTCATGTACATTTCACATACCTTATAAAAAAATACAGGATGAGCAACTTCATGCACAGCCAGTGTGTTCTGCCATGGAGGGGTTCTGATTCCCACAGACCTCTCAAGCTTCACTCTCATAGTCAGAGGGAATCAGAACCCTCTGTGGCAGAACACACTGGTTGTGCATAGTTGACCATCCAGCATTCTCTATATAGGGTTCTAATGTTCTATAAAATTTGAGCCATTTTGTGTATATGACTGGAAAGAATGAACAGAAAGAGATAATGAGAGGAGGAAAACACACACACACACACACACATATGCACAGACACACATACACACACATGTGCATGCACTGACACACACACACATACACACAGATACACATGCACACTTACACACACACACACCACAGTTTAGAAGCAGGAATTCATAAGTAAGCTGTGCGTGCAAACATATAGTAATTTACAGAGATTCCCCACCTACTCTACTACCTAGGAAAGATACAGTATCCTGTGATTTCCTTGCCAATCAGAGCATTGTTCAGCCTTATTTACTTTGCTGTTTTATTTAATTATGCTTTGTTTATGTTTTGTGTATCTGCTATATTATGTACAGCACCCTGAGCTTTCGAGAAAGAGTACTTCATAAATAATAATAACAATAATAATAATAACATTTATTTAATTGAGCGCCTTTCAAAATTTCAAGGCGCTGTACAGCAAGAACAAACATAAAAACATATTCAAATACATTCAATAAAATCAAATATAAACATATATTCCAATACAACAGTATAAAATCAGAACAAAGAAGGAAACGCCTTTTCCCATAAGAAAGTCTTTAGTGCCTGCTTAAAACTCCCCACCATCCTACACTCCCGGAGCTGACGGGGCAGAGAATTCCAGAGGGTAGGTGCAGCAAATCCAAATGCACGGGCACCAGATGACTTCAAATTTACCCTCGGAATCTCCAGCAACCCCTCGTCAGCAAAGCGGAGCTGTTGCAGAGGGGTGTAAGACACCAGGAGCTCTTTCAAGTAGTCGGGACCCAGACCGTGTAAGGCTTTGTAGGTCAAAAGACCCACTTTAAAGGTGATCCGCCACTGTATTGGCAGCCAGTGCAGAGCGCACAGCACAGGGGTAATATGAGAACTTCTAGAAGCCCCAGTCAACAAACGTGCTGCCGCGTTCTGCACTAGCTGCAAGCGGCGGATATCAACCCCAGCAAGTCCTAGGTAAAGGGAGTTATAGTAATCAAGGCATGATGTCACAAAGGCATGGACCAAGACTGGCAGGTCACTGGATGGAACAAGGTGCCTAATCCTGACAATGTTTCTAAGATGGAAAAAGGCCAGCTTGATGACTGCAGACACCTGATGATGGAGGGTCAGACCAGCGTCAAGCTCCACTCTCAGGTTACTCACCCGTTCAGAGGTGAGGATCTGGTCCACCCCCAGGATTCATCCAGAGGGGAGACCAGTCCTCAATCCCTCTACCCTGCGACCCGGGTCCACAACCATAACCTCAGTCTTTCCTGGGTTCAACTTTATACCACTGGAATTCATCCAGTCTTGGATGTCTGCGAGGCAGTTGTTCAGTACCAAGATAGCACTAACCTGGTCAGGTGCAAAAGACAGGTAGAGCTGGGTATCATCAGCATAGCAGTAAAACCTCAGCTCATACCATCTTACAATGTCTCCGAGGGATAGCATATATACTGCAAATAACATGAGGAAAGCACAGAGCCCTGAGCTGCCTTGCGCAGAGAGAGAAGACCCCGGATGAAAACAAACCGAGACCACTCTCTATGTTCTCCCTTCGAGGAACGATGAAAACCATCTGAGGACTGTACTCGACAGCCCACAAATGGACCTTAGGCATTCGAGCAGAACCCCATGATCCACAGTATCAAAAGTTGATGATAGATCAAGGAGAACCAAGATAGAACGGTGTCTCCGCTCTCTCGCTATCAGGAGATCATTGAGCACTCGAACCAGAGCAGTCTTGGTACTATGCCTCTTGCGAAAACCAGACTGGAGAGGTCATATAAACTATGGATGGTCAAATGGTTATCCAATTGAGACACCACAACTTTCTCAATAACCTTCCCCACAAAAGGGAGGTTAGAGATTGGCCTGTAGTTTGCTAGGTCATCCGGGTCTAAAGATGCTTTCTTCAGAAGGGGGGTCACCACCCCCTCCTTCAGAGAGCTAGGAAAAACTCCCATATCTAAAGAACACTGGATAATCCGAGCTAAGACCGGGCCGATGATCTCGCTACAACCCAAAATCAGGGAGGTAGGGCCAGAGTCTAAACTACAACATGTGGGACGCATCTCATGGACAATCCTCATAATGTCTACGAGATCCGTCAGGTCAAAGGCACTCCAGGAAACTCTGGGCTCTGCGACAGGACACCGATCAACTGCAACATCCTTAGAATGAGGTTGGAGGCACTCCCTCCTGATGTCTTCAACCTTATTCGCAAAGAATCGAGCGATCTCCTCACAATCAATTTGAGTAAAAACTCGACGGATCTGCTGACAGGCTGGGTTGCACAGTCTGTCAACAGTTCTGAAGAGCTGAGCCAGTCGATTCCGTGCAACAGAAATTTCCCTGGACAGGAATTCTGCCTTCTTATAGGAAATTGCTGTTTGGTAGAGTTTATAATGCTCTAGCAAAATAAGGTGGTCGGCATCAGTGGTGGTCTTCCTCCAACGATGCTCCAACCTATGCCCCATCCTCTGCAACCCTCTCAGAGCCCCATCAAACCATGGGGCAGTGGGATGACGTGGAAGGGGGTGAACACGGACTGGCGCAATCTGATCGAGTGCTACCGATATGGCCCTATTATAGGCCACTACCAGCTGCTCAGGATCAGTGCAAAACTCATCCAATGGCAAGAGATCAATAATTGCCATCAGGTCTTCAGGGACCACATCCCGCAATGGGCGGTACCTGACCAACTCCACAGGAGCTGACCTACCCAGGAGGCCTCAAAATTGAACCCAACTGAGTAGTGATCGGACCAACTGACTGATTCCACCACTAAATCGGAAGCCTCAATCCCCCGGAGGAAGACCAGGTCAAGAGAGTGACCTCCCTTGTGTGTAGCTGAGGAAACAACCTGTGTAAAGCCCAGAGATGTTATCTTCTGGAGGAAATGTTGACCAAAAAGCAAAGATTCGTAGTCGACCCAAGCATTGAAGTCGCCCAGAACCATCAGTCTGGGTGACTCCAAGGCCATGTCGGTGGCAAAATCTGCTATTTCCTGCAGAAAAAGGTTCTCATCACCGGGTGGACGATAAATGAGGGCAATAGTGCACCCTACACCAGCTACCACAATACACTCAAATGACCTGGCCTCCTCAACTGGTACACCAGTTAGGCCCAATTCGGTCTTGAAACAGACCGCCACCCCCCACCCCCCCGCGATCCAATCTCTGGCGATGTATAACCGAGTACCCAGTGGGAACAGTGGCCTCTAAAAAAGGGGCTGCATTCCCATCCATCCAGGTCTCGGTAATGCAAGCCAGACCTGCTACAACAAAATCTGCAATAAGACCAGTCTTGTTGCAGACAGATCTGGCATTGCATAACAACGCCCGAGTTGGACGAGGATGGCGAGTTCTCCTATCCACTTGCCCTCCCAAACTGGAGGTGCCTTTGGGTATGAGAAACAGAACAGAGTCACCACGTTCTAGCAGCCATTTCGCGCAGGGCGTCTTCTGGGCCTGACCACCCCTATGGGAAGGCCCCGCTCACTCTGCTGCACACAACTGGGGTCAGATTGACCGGTCTGTAATTTCTTGGGTCATCCTTGGGGCCACTCTTGTGGAGGGACACCACATATGCCATTCTCCAGTCCTGCAGTAGCATGTGTGACTACACTGAACTAGTGAACAGGCCTGCCAGTGTCCATGCAAGTTCCTCTCCATTTCCCTGAGTACCCTTGGATGTAGTCTGTCTGGACCTGGTGATTTATATCTTCAATGCTGCAGCCCTCCTCATCTATCCTCCTCTATCACTACATCCATGCTCCTCTCCACCCCCCCGCTCCTCTTCTCTCTGGAACAGAAGTATTCATTTAGTATCTATGCTTCTCCCCCATTCTCTTCCACCCACTCCTCTCTTTTCTTAAGCCTAACTATCCCCTCCTTCTTGTCCCTTTTCTCACTTATATAGCAAAAAGGCCTTCTCCTCCTTCTTAATTCCTTCAGCTCTCCATAATGCCTTCTGAGCCTTAGCCTGCTGGACTTCCTTACTTGCCGCACTAGCCAACCTTAAGTAATTCTCCCTATCCACCTCCCTCAGTCTTCCTGAATTTCCTATAGGCTAACCTCTTTTCCCTTACTACCTGGGCAACCCCAGAACTGAACCAACTGGGTGGTTTGGCCCTCATGTTCTTCTCACTGAGCCTAACACACTCCTCTGTGACTACCATTATTCTTTCCTTAATGATGGACCCCCTTTGGTCCACCCCCATACCTGCTCTGATGCCCACCAGGTGCCTTCTTAGCACACCGCCCATTTTTCTGGAGTCTGCCCTCCTAATGTCCAAGATTTTGGTCTTAGTTGGCATGCTTTCCCTGCTCAGATCCACCTGGAACCCCACTGTGCAATGGTCACTCCCAGCCAGGGGATCTCTGACTGTTAGGTCCTGTAGATGCTCCCCATCCATGAGCACCAGATAAAGGATTGCCTCTTCCCTGGTTGGTTCTGTGAGGCCCTGAGTCAGGAACCTGATCTGCAGCCCTTCCAGGATCACCTGACTCCTGCCACATGTTATGAATGGTATGCTCCAGTCTACCTTGGGCAGATTTAAGTCCCCCGCTATTACTATCTCTCCTTTTCTCGCCCTCCAGTATTTGTGAGCTGAGTTCCCTGTCCCTCTCCTCCTCATCCTGGCTGGATGGTCTGTAAACCACCCCCATCCTCACCTTTCCCTGTCTATTGGACTGTAACTGAACCCACAATGCCTCCACCTTCCCCTCCTCTGACGCCTCCCTCATGCAAGTTATTCCCTCCCTGATGTAAACTGCCACCCCTCCCAGCTTTCCACCTGCCCTGTCACTCCTGTATAGCTTATATCCAGGGATCACGAGGTCCCAGTCATGGTGTGGTGTGGCCCAAGTCTTGGTTACTGCCACTATACCTACCATCCCATCTGCTAATAGCACCTGCAGGTCATCCATCTTGTTTCCAAGACTCTGCGCATTCAGAGACACCACCCCCCCACCTAGAATCTGACCCCACCTCCCTTTCCTGTCTTCCTTTTTTCACATTTCTCCCTCTGTGTGCCCTCACCTCTCCTTGCTAACTGTTACTTATCCCTCCACCCTTTGTTAAATTTTCCCCACCCCCTCCATCTCCTTCATCCAGACCTCTTCCACCAGTGTATGTGTGGGGGGGGGTCTGTTGACCTCATCCTTCTGGAGTCTTTGGGATTAGAGACCCACTGTCCCCCCTCAGTAGTTTAAATTAGAAAATGGGCTTTTTATTTGGAGGCATCTGATTGGCTGGTACCCATTCCATAGGGGTACATTAACTTTCAATAGATGCCCACCAAATAAAAAGTCCCAAACCAAACCCACTTTATGCCAAACCAAGTATCCTTGTGCCTAAGCTGTTTTCTCATTGGTTGTAGCACTGGGCACATCATTTCAAACTGCCACCATTTTTTCACATCACTTAGCAAGTGACTAGGTCACCACCACCACCACCACCACCACGAATTCAAAACGGATATGCTATATATTTGTACCCTTCACATACTTGTAACAGTACTAATCGATTGAATAAAAAAAGTAAAAAAAAATCCAAAGTGAAAACCAGCATTATTTCCCCCTCAAGTAGGGAAGGGAACATTGCTTAACCAGGAGTAGCACACTGAGTTGAAGCTTGTCTCCAGATGCGACCTGGGAGCACAAGGAAGTTAAGTGACTTGCTTAGGATCACACAGTATATACCTAGGTAGCTGTGGATTCAAACCCAAGTCTCCAGTAATGAACAGCTGTGCCCCCCATGACTCAGCGAGCAGCCCAATGTCCAATATAACTGCAAACACACACATAAAGAACAGTTCTGTTTTGTTTCATTAATATCACAATTAAAGCAGCTGCTGTTTACCTACACAGTGGCTTACAGCTCCACAGTAATGTCTAGTGTCCGAGCAATGGCGCCACTTGTCATTTCTTGCTCTGTTAGGAATGGACTTGGACTTATCTCTGGTGTCCGAGCTGACTGACGGTGCCGCTTGTCATTTCTTGCTCTGTTAGCGAGGGACTTGTACTTGTGCCCCACCCGCAAACTCAGCCCACAACTCCACTGCAGTTCTCTTACTTTAAAACATAATGCACCATCCACAAAATACTGCCTCGTTTCCTGAAACCATTAGTCCATAGAAAACACCACGAAGATAAAAGCTGTGGTTCCCCGAAGAGGTATGCTAGTGCGGCTCACACTATTCTCCCATTCATTCACACGGTGCTCCATGTCCATAAAGAAACCCCCAAATAAAACTGCTGAAACAAGAGACTACTTTTTTTAACCAGTGGTTGCAGAGTACCTCTCAATCTCAACACGCAGAGCACTTTGAAACTTTTGCCACAGACTCGTGCTTCGACTGAAAATGATGAGAAAAAAAATTACCTGAATGAATAAAACTCAGCAGGCTGCTTTCCCCCATTCCAACTCAGCACTCATGAAAGGAAGTGTGTGTATGGGGGGGAACAGACAAAGCAGCAAGCAGGCTTCAGCTGGAGAAGATGCCAACAGGAAAGAAACTTCACAAAAGCACAGCAGTGCCTTCAATGGTGACTGTTCCAATACAGGACTACTTTACCACAAAGTTAATTGTAAGTGTTTTTTATTAATGTTTTATGTATTTTTATGGTTTACAAAATTTCACCTATAGCCCATTTCGCTTTAATAATACCCTCAAGGGTGGGCGGTATAGGCAATACCGGACCTTCAGGGGCTATAGGCCCTCAGCATTGAGACACATTACCCCTAGGCAGTCCAGTATTGCCCAATACTGCCCACCCTAAGTTGGGTATTATTGTCAGTTTCATAGTAGTTATGGTCTCCCATTTGTCCCAGAGTACCCTCAAATCCTCTGTACTGAGATGTAGCCTACCCAGTGAAAGAGTGCTTTGTTTGATCAGGTTTCCCAGTTCCCAATACAAATTAACCCCTCCTCCCTGCACCATTTCCTAAGCCAGCAATTAAACTCTCTATTCTTCTCTTCCTGGCTGTGCTGGCCCTTGTTGCTGGTATCACCTCTGAGAAGGCCAGCAAACTTGCTTCCTCCCTGCAGATCTTCTCTAACAACCTGAACCTACTTTGCACTACCTCCTCCTCCCCAGCTAGGTCATTGCTTCACACTGCTTCTTTCTCCGTTCAGGCTCCCCCCACATCACCTAGCCCTGCCCTATCACCTACTTATTTGATAACCCTGCAGGATTCCTATCCAATCCCACCCTCTAATTACTCAACCCCTTATTCTGTCACCCCTTTGTCTCTGCCCCCACCTCCCCTACTCTCATCTGTTCTGTCCTCCCCCTCCTTTGGTCACCACCACTTGACCCTCCATAACTCTACCTGCACACTCTAAAGCTCAGCTACCACTATACATTGCTTGTCCATCTTAGGTATGCTCTTAGTACTGTTGCAATATAGCTGACCTCTCCTACCTGATGTATTTTAACTGTAGTTGCTTGAATCTGTATCTGTATGTACCACAATGTACTTGCCTGCTGTATATACCCCTTTCTGTTTTGTAATGTCTACATACCTTGTCTATTGTCTTAAGAAGTAGAACCTTTGTAAACGAGCTATTAGCTCAAAGGTGTTATCTGCGATTCCAATAAATAAATAAATAAATAAAGCTTAAACTTGATAAAGACCTTAAAATCTGGGTGATGGGGTATTCCCTCTGAATTGCTGGGGAGGAGCACTCAATGGTCTTTCTTTCCTAAGTTTGTATGTTCATATGTAACCCTTAATTGACAGAAAGCCTGGGGTTTCTCTAAAGATGCCAAATGTAGAATGACACAGTTTGTGGTCCTCATAGAAGCACAACTGGAAACAGAGTAGGGAACTTTCTTCTATTTCAAAAGGCCTACAATCTGGTTTCCAGTGTTGCCACCTTCCAAGTGAGCATAGGACACCACCAGGGTTCTTATATACTAACATACTAAAAGCCAGCAGAATAGGCCAAATGATCTGTCTTGTCTGCTCGAAAGCCTGCAACCTAATGGCTGCCCACCTCACCACCCCCCCAGCCCCCAAGAGGGTCTTCTCTAGATTCGGTTTCCCCTTGTACCTGTCCCACCCCTTTTTGAAGCCCTCCACTGTGCCCTCCTCCACCAGCCTCCCAGGAAGCACATTCCACAGCTCCAGCTCCTCTAGGTGAAAAAATGCTTCCTACGTTCCCCCCTGTAATTTCCTCCCTCCAACTTCCACTCATGGCCCCTGGTTACTCCCCCCTTCTTCAGCCTAGTGAACTCCCTGGTTCTACTCCTAATTATTCCCTTTACATACTTGAAAACCTCTATCATGTCTCCCCTATCCCTCCTCTCCTCCAGTGAATAAAGCCCAAGCTCTTCCAGTCTTTCCTCATAAGGCCTCCACTCCATGCCCTGAATCATCCTGGTTGCTCTCCTCTGGACCCTTTCCAGCATGCTACATCCTCCTTCAGATGAGGTCTCCAGAACTGTACACAGTACTCGAGCTGTGACCTGACCAATGCATTATATAGAGGGAGGATCACCTCCCTGCTTCTGGATGTAATTCTCTGGCTATGCAACCCAATATCCTGTTTGCCTTGGCTGCAATTCTTCTACAATTTTCAGAGTTATTCATTTTGACGTCTACCACCACGCCTAAATCCCTTTCTCCTAATGTGGCTTGCAGTGTGACCCTGCCCCCCCCCAGGTGTATACATGGCCCAGGTTTTTGACCCCCAAATGAAGTACCTTACATGTCCCAGCATTAAATTTCAGTCCCCACCTCCTTGACCACCCCTCCAGGGTATCCAGATCCCCCTGGACTGTCTCCCTCTTTTCCTTACAGTGCACCAGTGCTCCCAATTTTGAATCATCCGCAAAGAGATTCAACCTATTCCTAACCCCCTCCCTATATCCGAGATGTAGGCATTGAACAAGAGTGGCCCCAATACTGAACCTTGAGGGACCCCACTGATTACCTTCCTGGGGGAGGATATTATCCCACCCACCATTACCCTCTGTAAATGCCCTGAAAGCCAATTTTCAACCCAATTTAGCTCCTGTCCTCCCACCCCCATCTCCCCCAATTTTGCTATCAGTCCATTATGAGGTACTGAATCAAACGCCTTGCTGAACTCTAGGTATAGGACATCCACCAGCCTATGTCTATCCAAGGCCCCCGTCACCCAATCATAAAGCTCTACAAGGTTTGTCTGACACAGTCTTTTTGGGACAAAGCCATATTGTTTATCATACTGGTGTCCTAACCTTTCCAACTGCCTTCCAAGCCTCTCTTTGATAAAGCCCTCCATTACTTTGCCTACTACAGATGTCAGACTGACCAGCCTATAATTTCCCATCTCCTCCCTTGACCCCCCCTTTATGTATAGGCACTACATAAGCCGCCCTCCAGTCCTGTGGCATCCATCTCATCTGCAGAGAGGTGTTAAAGAGTGCAGCCAGTGGGGCTGCCAGCACATCCGCCAATTCCTTCATAACCCTCATAAACCATATTGTATTCCATCCGGCCCTGGAACCTTATCAGTTTTCAGTTTCTGAAGGGCCTCCCTCACCCAATCCAGTGTGATTTCTCCCCCCCCCCCAATCCACTCCCTCATGCAACCTTCCTACTCCTTCTTGGTCTGGTCTAGCCTGTGCCCTAGTCTCTTGCCATCCTATGGTCTCAGACTGAGACGGACCTCTCTCTTTTACTGGCTCCTCATCTCTCCCATCAGGCTGTAGGGATCCTTTGTCACCTTCTGCAAATATTGAGGCAAAGTATGATTATGATTGTTTATTTATTATTTTATTTATTTAGGACATCGGAAGTACAACCTTTTGAGTCATAGACTCATTTCCAAAGGCTCCACATCAGAACAAAACATAGACATTCATACAGTGCATACATAGAATAAATGTGAATGAGCAATCATTGTTGGGCTTATCGCCTTAGTGACAGTAGCAGTCGTCTTAGTGACCACTTCATGATGGCCAGGGTGTACACAAAAAAGACTAAGTGGTACTTAAGGAGCTTCTGGGTCCCAACTAGTCCCAGCATGCACAAAAACCAAGGAAATGCACAAGTCTGCTGGAAGCTCATAGCAGCATTCAGGAAAAGTGTCTAATTTTTGCTGCCAGAATAGTAACCCTGATTACTAGTGTATCACTCTCAGCTGGAGATCAGAGACCATTCACTGTATTCCCATTTCAGATGCCACCTTCCCAGCAGCTGTCTTGGCCCTTTTACCACTGTTTTGCACACAGGTCACTGCATGTCTGTGCTCCAACTGGAATTGGTTTCAGAAGGCACCAGGGTCTTGGCCCTCGGGTTGATGGGTACAAAGTAGTGTGCGGTCCAAGGATGAGCTTTGTCAGCAAGGGAAGGATGAGGGAATGCCCATCGGTCAGACAAAAAGCATATGTAAGTTTTAGCCTTCTGAGTGGAAGACTGGTAGAGTGGGATGACTGGAAGGTAGGATGGGCTGGCAGGCGGTACAGAGTAGAGTAACAAGCTATGAATGAGCTTGGTGCATCCAGCAGATCTAGGTTTGATTCTTGCCAGTCATTTAACTGCCCTGTGTTCCTAGGACATGCCTGGAAATGATCTATTAGAATCATTGTAAATGAGTCCCTGACTCAGTTTGCATATCTGATTCTCATGAATAAAAATTAATTATTATTATTATTATTAGGGCTATGAAACTTACCAAACAAAAGTTGGAGATCTCATATGAAATAACAGCCTATCTCCATTAAGTTATAAAAGCACACAGAGTAACATAATATGGATCCTTTGCTAATGCGAGAACATTTTGACCAGAATGAGTTTCAGAATAAAGTTTATTCAACCCCTGCTATTCAAAATGGAAAATATAGAAGAAAAAAACTAAGCTAGTCGCTAAAAAGCAAGCAAAGTTTGTAGATTAGTTTCTTCAGCTGAGTTTTGCAGATTCAGTACTTTGTGGACCTAGCCACTGTAATGCATTTTGAAGGAACAGCATATACTTGCAGCTCTTAACATTTTGGAGCGATCAGGCACGCTGTGCTTTTGGCTTCAGAAACCAACTGGCTTAACCCTCCCACAGGTTCATAGCAGTGCTCTAACCACTGGACCAAATTGCCTCTATTCCCCCATGATACTGACTTTTTTAAACTAGGAAGCAGGTTCAAGCAGCACCAGGAACTGTTCTAGCGGTCTCAGAGAATGGGAACACTCACACCCATGACCCAACCTGACCGAATGCACTCTCTTAGTGTCTGCCAACTGTCTGATAACTCGTCTGGACTCGAGCAGTCACTCAACTGAAGGATGGACGTCGGACAACAACAAAATGAAAAGAACCAATTTGCCTTGTGTCCCGAGCTATTTCTTCGCACCTCTGCTGTAGAGACAATTGATTGGTGGTAACTGCCAGCCAGCAGCCAATCAACTGTCTGTTGTGACTGCCCCTCTCTCTCTCTCTCTCTCTCTTTACAGGTGATCAACCCTGAATGCAGTCGCCGGCCCAGTGGGAGCAAATACATTTTTTTAAACCGCTGTTCTCAGTCAGTTTTCGATTTGGACCCCCCTCCCTCCCAAAAGATGTTGAAAAACACCATTTTTTTTAGGCATGTGGGACCTTTAAAAAATTAAAAACTAAATACATTCTTTTTAAATAGCCTTCACAACAATATTGGGGGGAGGCACATGCCCCCTCGGGCCCTATGGGCATGACGCCACTGTTAGGGGCTCCAGTCTCTCCTCATGGTTTTTATCCCCATACCCCTAATCATTTTTGTGAAACTATTTATAGATTGAGGGAGCCCACTTGACCAAACAGAGCACTTCTTTACCTTGCTTACAAGACACTCACACTGTAAAGAGGGCTTATATGCAGGTGCCCTGGAAATAAGCATGCTCAGGGTGAGAATTTCTACATTTTTAATATATTATCAGTCATCATTAATCAATAATATATCAATATGCCTCTGAGAACCCTAGTACAGTTGTACATTAGTTATCTTTACATTCTTAGGGTGTAAGAACTACTCATCTTCGTTTTGCAGTGCTCATACCCTCCAAATGCACATGTCCAATCTTATAACCATAAGAGTGGTCTCCAAGGATGTATTAACATTACATCAAAAATATTTAAAGTTTGTGGGGGAATTTTTGTTTGTTTCTTTTTTGCATTTAGCAGTACTTGACTGCATTTGCCAATCTTGTGCCTACCTACCCATTTGCCCAGATCTAGTTAGGGTACAGTACTGGCTAACCCATCTAGCTCAGTGTGATTTACAATTGTAGTTACCCTATTACTGTAACTCTTTCATAAATCTAAAAGGTAATATAGAAAAGGTCAAGGTAGCTCAGTAGTAGCCCAGGAGGTGGAAGTCATGGCAAGTGTTCTTGGGCAGAAATGGGATACTTCAAACCCCAGGAATCCCTCACTTATGCTTAACAACTTTAATCATTTCCCCATAATGAGCCACCCCAGAGCTATTGGAATTTTATGGTAATTATAGAACTTAGAAGGAAATTCAAACTCTGCTGTGTGGTCCTGTTCACCCCTACATGTTAATGTCAGATTTATTTCTCCACCCAAGAAAACAGTCACCCTGAAGCCTTCTCTTCAATTCTGGTCAGTTTACAGTTTATTGTTGTACAATTTATAAGTGTTAACTGTGTTTAGTTACTTGTTGATACTCTGTGTTAGGATTGTTGTTGTGATTTCTGTGTAATTTACAACTTTTCTCCGGTTCCCCACTGGTTTCCAGAAACTGCAGAAGGCTGTTTTTGGCATGGTTCACACTTTTAGGGAACTGCTGTGTTTTTCCTTTTATACACTTTAAATTATTCACATTTATACTGATTTGCAGTTTCTCTTTTAATTATTCTCAGTTCCTCGTTTTTTGGGAGACAAGGTGATATTTGGCTTTTTCACCTAATAAAACACCATTTAGGTGCTTCTTAATTGCGTTTTGAATTTAAAAGGAACTGAACTGCATTTCTCCTATTCTAAACCCTTTCTAGCCTTTATTGTGTTTTTTTATGGTTAACAACATTTTCTATTGGGAACCATTAATGTCTTGCCAGGGTCATCAGTGTTTGAATGACTGACAGACCCAAAACAAAGACAGCAACGTATTATGATGTCATAAACAGAACTGTGACGTCAGGTGTACGCAAGTAGCCTGAACAGATAGGGCAGTGATCCTGTTTACATGCAAATGTCCTTAGAAATAAAAAAGTAAGGGTGAGAATTACAGAAAAAAAATTATTAAACATAAGTTAAATTGTTTCTAAATATGATATTGTTTCAAAGTTGTCACAACAGCATCAGGGTATCTTTAAAGCAGTAGTACTAGTTAATAAAAATGTACTTTTTACAATAGTTATTTCAAACAAGCTCCCACAAATGACAACACTTTTGAATCCTTTGCTTTTATTTGTTTGTTTTTTGTTCTCTTTATAGTCTTTATTTTTTCTGACAGTTTAGCACAGACCCTTGCCAGAAGCATCATATTAGATTCTGAGGGAAATGGGTGCTGCTATTCTCTCATTGGTTATTTTGTCTTATGTAACTGGAATGCACCACCCCTTCCTGTGCCTGCTGAGTGTTTATAGGACAAGCAATGTAAACAAAGGGTGAAAAACAGGAAGTGATATGGGGGCTGCTTGTGGATCCGCACAACACTATAAATGTATTAAAAATCAAGGGAACCAATTATCAGAAAATGGTAGTAAACAGCAAACATTAAATCTGGAATTTTAAACTACCACAAAGCGCAAAAATCTAAGAAGTGATGAACACTTTGTGGTTAACTAGTACTGCTGCTTTAAAACAATTAGAAGACCTTATGGCTTCTCAGTTTGAATCCACATAACCTAAAGGCTCAGAAGAAAGGTCCAGCCCCTCAAACTAAGCAGTAGTCCCTGTCAAAGGGGACAGAAAGAAAGATAAGGCTGCAAGAGATGGTTCAGACAACAGGGTGACTGAAAGGGGGAACCCTGAATCCAGCAACAATAAAAGAGTCTTAGAGCAGATATGGGAGACAGTACTTGTCAAGAAAAACAAAAGAAAAAGAAAAACATGTTGGTGTCCCTCCTCTTGAAGAAGGAAAGAAACTGCCAGTGGGCAGAAATAAAATGCACGTAACCGAGGATGTGACAAAGGCATGACAATTCCTCCAGGCATTCCAGGCTATGAGGAATTTCATGAATATACCTGCCTATAGATGTTGCAAAATTAAATTTCACAGGTCAAATTTCTGTGAAAATGGTAATTTTGCCACATTAAATATTTCATGTAAAATGAGTGTTCTGCAAAATATTTTGTGGGGTGCAAAGTTAGGAAAATTTGCCTGTGAGATGTGAAATTTCACCCGAAAATGGAGAATTTTTGCCTGCAGCTGGTGAATTTCACCATTTTGCACCCCTGGGTGAAATTGTGCATTCTGTGGGTGAAATTCTGCATTTCATTTCCACAAAAAAATTCATGAAATGGCTGAATTATGCGAAATATTTCACGTAATGAAATTCTGCAGTTTTGTACATCTCTATTCCTGCCCCCCTCCCCAGGCTCCAATTCCATTTCCTTTTGTTTTTTATAAATCAAAGTTGATTGAATTTTAGCATTTAGGTACAACAATATGTATAAGGCATAATGAATATACAGCCAAACAATACACATATATAAAGAAAACATTTGAAAATACAAAACCATTTAAGATATTATAATCTATGAATTTGGGTAGAGTTTTTCCATAACCATCAAAGCTGAGCATTACTAATGCATATACTATAAGGACATTAATTATTAGTGTTTAGAAAGGGGACAGTTTACATATGGTTCCCAGATATCTAAACCTTTGTCCAACCATTGCAATTTCATATAGGCAATTCTTTCATAACTAGCTCTTAAACTCAGGTCTTGTAACCATTCTTTAATTGATGAGGTTTCTTGGCTGTTCCAATGTCTAAGAATAACGTTCTTTGCTGTTACGAAAGTCACAATCAATCAGAGCTTTTGACTTATTGATAGACCAGAAAGCTCCGAACAGATACCCAGGATTGCAAAGCTGGCCGAACAATGAAATGTGCAACCCAGGACACTATTACAGATATATAAAACATTTACCCAGAAAGATTTGATACAAGAACAAAACCATAAAATGTGAGAAAGGGAGACCATCTCTTTTAAACATCTCCAGCATGTATCTGTAGTGGCAAGGCCAAGTTTACACATCTTATTAGGTGTGTAGTACCATCTATGGATAATTTTATACTGTGTATGTCTGCCCTTAGCTTCTCTACAAGCCTTTAAAGTCACTCCCCATATTGTCTGCCATTCCTCCAATGAAATATTAATATTTAATTCCTGTTGCCATCTGTCTATTAGTGATACATTTGGGTCAGATTGTGAATCAAGCAATAAAGAATATTTTTTTATGACCATTATTGGTCAAGCAAATTTTATCCAGGTGATGGATCTGGGGGCAAAATGAGCCATTCTCGGCTAGGACATCTCTGAGCTGTAAGTATTTGTGGAACTCTGTCCTGGGAAGTTTATATTTTGAAGAGATTTGCATAAAAGACATTAACATTGTCTTACTGGAATCCAGAAGATCTTCTATAAATACAGCTCCTGCCATTTTCCAAGTTGACCATGTTATACTTTTTCTTTCAACCTTAATTAAAGGGTTCCCCATAGAGGACAATGCAGGGATGTTTTTGGAGACCAGCTCAATGAAGAGGCTACTGAGTTCCAAGAACTATAAACTTGATTAAAAATAGGGTTGGAAACAAATAATTCTTTTGTATCAGAGAACAAAACTATTCTTGGGTGGCTTCCCTTTAATAGACTTTGTTCTACCTGAACCCATCCTGGAATATCCTGTTTTTATTTAGCCACAAAGATTTAATACACTGAGCTACAATAAAAGCATCATGTCTTAATTTAAAATTTGGTAGGCCAAAGCCACCTTTTGCTTTGTGCCGTTGAAGTTTGATTAAATAAATTCTTGGGGGTTTATTTTGCCATAGATGGGAAGGTGTATAGACACTTCCATGACCACTGAGGATCTTAATCAATGTATATATTTTGCTAAAGTAAATTCTAGGGATCTGAATAGGTAGATGTTGTAAAAGATAGTACACAATTGGTGCTAGCATCATATTGAAAGTTTGTATTTTCCCCCAAAAAGACAGACAAATTTTACCCCATCTAGTAAAATCAGCTGACAGCCTTTCTAAAATTGACTAAAAGTTTAATAAAACTATCTGAAAAATCTTAGAAGTAATAAGTATGCCCACAATTTTAATATTTTGAGTTGAAATGTTAATATTATGTAACTTAAGTATTGACTCATCAAAAACCTTAGTCAATGGTAGGGTCTCAGATTTCTCAAAGTCTATCCTAAAGCCTGAAAAAGAGGCACATTTCTGGACAATGGCTAGAATTTGGGGAATAGAATATTGTGGATTAGTTATTGAAAGTAGAATGTCATCCATGTTTCCCATGCCTGTGGAGGAATAGGTTGAAATGCTCCATGAAGAAGAGAAGGAAGGAGAACCCATAGAACCAGATGGTTCTCTGAACAAGAATTTGGATCTTCTCCTATGCCCCCAGATGATTATACCTCTCACTGTACCTTTGTGAGGTGTATGGTAAATACCCTCAACATCACCCCACAGGAAGCTGAGGAGGATGAGGATGAAGGGGAATTTAAGGACATGCTGGGCTTAGCTCCCACAAAGAGGTTAATTCTATCCATCCATAAATCCCTTCAGAAAGCCACTTCTAAAATCATGTCAGCACCCACCTCAGCTGCTGGCATAGATGAAAAATTGTGAAAAAGCACCATGTGGACAAACAGGGATCCGAGTACCTGTACTGATCATGAGGGTGTGGTCCAGGCTGCCACCTGTGACAAGGCCAAGGTGCCCCTCTCCTCCCAGCCTCCTGAGAAAGATTTCAGAAAATCTGATAACATAGGCAAAAAAGTTTATATGTCAGCTTCCCTGCTCCTAAGGGAGGCAGCTTACTTGGCCTACACAGCTCAATATCAGACAGCCCTATGGAACTCCATTCTGGCACTGAATGAAAGAGCTACTGGGGACTTAGCATGAGATATGACTGATACAGCAAGATTTTTTATTTTTTTGTATTTTGTGTTTTTTTATTTTAGTTTTTGTTGGTCGGGTAAGTGCACTAGACAAATCCTGCCTATTTTCAGACATGACCCGGGGGAGGGGGATATAGATGAATGCCAACTGACCTTGAACCAGATTAAGCTGTTGGTGGTATTTTAGATCAGAGGATCAGCCATAGATCAGCCATAGATGCCACAAAGTACCAGTTCTATATGGCAGTGAAGTCAAACAACACTGCATCTAGGGTCATAGCCCATGTAGTGTCCATAGGAAGGTTTTCCCAGCCTAGAACTGCCAGTCTATCCCAGGATATTCAACCAAAAGCAAAGGATTTCCCCTATGAGGGAAAGTCACTGTCTGGTGACAAGACAGAAGTTTACGTGGAAAAGGTGGATGAATATAAAACCACCTGCAAGAGAAACACAGAGAAAGACAAGGCCTCCACTTCCTACAGGCCTTATGGAAGGGGAGTTAGTGGTAGGGATACTTCGCCCCATGCTTATATGAACTATGACTACCCTCTACAGAGGGGCTACTATAAGATTAGGGGTAGAAGGGGCACCAGGTATGCAGCAGTACTACCAGCTACCAAAGCCCAAGCTAAACAAGACCCCTGACAAGTCTGCACTGGTTGCCCATCCATTGCCAGTTGAAGTCAGGATGACTCACTGTTTCTAGGAATGGATAAAAATAACCACAGACAAGTGGGTCCTAGAAAGAGTGAGTCAAGGTTTATCCATTTAGTTAAGACAATTCCCAAAACTGTAGAACCACAAGGGCTTCCACCTTCACACCCCAGCAGAAAGAATCCTGTTGGAGATGGAGGAGAAAAAACTGCTGCATGCAAATGCAGTGGAAAAAGTACCTCCCTCACCTTGGGGAAAGGAACTTTATTCCAGGTACTTCCTGACCCACAAGCAAATTGGGGAGTGGTGATCCATTTTAGACCTGAGATATCTGAACAAATCAAGAAAGAAAAATTTAAGATGGCAACACGAGGCCCAGTGATCCCATCTCTGCAAACAGGAGACTGGCTAGGGTCACGGGAGCTGAAGGTTGCCTTCTTTTGCATACCAGTCAAACCCGGCCACAAAAGTACCTCATGTTCAGGATAGGAAACTGTTATTGCCAGTCCATAGCTCTTCCTTTCAGCCTCTCCTCAGCACCACAAATGTTCACAAAGTGCCTAATTGTGGTGGCAGCACATTTGAGAAGGCAAGATGGTTGTGGCTTTTCCATATCTGGACAACTGGCTAGTCTAAGGGAAAACACACAAGAAGCCAAGAGTTCTCCCTACTACTGACACATGGCACATTGGAGGACCCGGGCTTCCTTATAAATGTTCAAATGTCACAAACAGAACCAGTACAGATTCTGGACTTTATATGTGCAGAGCTGGATACCCTGCAAGGGAGGCATTCACCCCTCAAGCAAGAGTAGTAAATCTGATTGCAACTGCAGAATCCTTACAGGCAGATCAGCCCAGACCTGTGAGAGATTTCCTGCATTTACTGGGGCAGATGACCTTGTCTACTGCAGTGGTACAAGGGACCAGGTTCCAAATGAGAGATGTTCAATATCACCTAGGGGACCATTGGTCCCAGAGATGGGATCCACTGTCCAAATCAGTGCCCATGACAAAATCTTTGCTGAGGGCCCTGGAATTGTGGAAGGAAGAATGCAACCTCAGAGAAGGAATTCCCTTCCTTCTGCAACTAACTACAGCTATACTCATAACATCACAACAGATGCTCCACTCCTCGGCTGGGGCATCCACCTGGGGGAATTCACTGTAAGTGGTACTTGGAGTATGCAGGAGACTGAGGAGCAGATAAATCTCCTGGAGCTCAGGACAGTGCACCTGGCAACGCAGGCCTTTTCCTCTCAGATCAGGAGTCAGTCTGTCTAGGTCAGAACAGACAACACCACAACAATGTATTATATAAACAAATGGAGGAACAAGATCTTCAAAGCTGTGCACAGAAGCAGTGAAGATCTGAAACCTAGCATACTCCCTCGAAGTTCAACTGTCAGCAGTACACCTGCCAGGGAAGGACAATGTTTTGGCAGATTCCCTGAGCAGAATCAGTCAGGGAAACCACAAATGGACTGTGAACCAGCAGGTGCTGGCAGCAGTGTTCAGATGGAGGTGTACTGTACACCAGAAGTAGACTAGTTTGTATCCTGGGAGAACAACCAGCTCCCACTGTTTAGTTGCAGACCCCCATTGGTGGGTACAGTCCCAGAGAATACTCTTCTCCTTGTGATAGGGAGCTCCTGCCACTCTTGAGGACCAACCTTTTCTTGAATCTTTTGCAATAGTTCTTCTATTTCTTAGTCTAATATATTCTTTACAATTTCTAGTCCATAAGGTTGACCACCTATGGGCACCCCCTTCCTTTTCTTGACTATGCTATAGTGTACTCTTGAATTTTCCTTTTCTCTCTCAGGTTCTCATACAGGGAGGTTATTGTGACCTCTGAGCCAATGTAAAACAACAGGCTATGTTCCTCATTGTTGGATTTAGTATGCAATGGTACTATGTCATAAAATACATTGATATATATATATATACCTTATGTGTATGAAACCTGTAAATGTTGAAACTACCATGGCACTAGGTGTTTTTGATAAAGGTAAAAAAGTACTAGGGGACTGTATGCTAAAAATTAAGTTAGTTGTGCTATTTAAAATGCATGTAAATTGCTGCAGACTGAACAGGTCTGCAATTTAATGGTGATTTGCATATATTCCATAATGCTTTGCATTATGGAAGTATGTGTGATGTTGTGTTTCTTTGAAACATGGCTTATTGTCAATGCCCTTTGGGGGTAACCCTTGTTTCAATGCTTCTGCACTTTGTCTTTAGCTTGTTTTTTTTTTGTTTGTTTGTTTTTTTTTTGAGCCACCACCACCCAAGCAAAGAAGGCCTTCATAGGGGAGGCTGAATCACAACTATTAAGTTAGATCAGAGATCAGTAGGTGCTGGCTAAGTGTAGAGGAAATACTTGCATAGTCTGTTGCTACAAACTGATGTAATGAAGAAGGGATATGCTATTGCTGAAGGTTATCTCTGCATTTTGAATAAACATCACACAGAGATTGTGTGTTGAACTTGAAGTTCGGTGTCTGGTCCATCTGTTATCCCACAACCCCTCCACACTCCTCAGTGGTCATGAAAGTTTCTATACACCTTCCCATCTTTCCCATTTTTGCTGAAAGTCTTGCTCAAACTGAGAAACAAGTCAGCAACAATGATTCTCATAGCTCCAGACAGGGGCAGACAGATTTGTTACTCTCTGCTCCTGTCCCTCTCCAACAGGCATCTTATCAACCTGCCCCTGAGATACAGTCTACTCACATTGTCTCAGGGCAGGATAGCATTCCCAGATCCAAGAACTCTGCATCTCAGAGCATGGTTCTTGAAGAGCTAGTGTTCTCTGGACTAAATCTCTCTAAGGTGATGGAAGTGCTTAAGGTTTCCAGGAAACCAACAATGAAAACTTACGTTCCAAAGTGGAAAAGATTTTCCTTTTGGTGTTCCCATACACAGTTCAACCCACTGTGAGCAAGTCTGTCTACAATCCTGAACTACCAAGTCCATCTCCAGTCCTTGGGCCTCAGGTCCCCACCCTGAAGGTTAATTTTGTAGCAGTGTCCGCTCACAATTCAGCAGGCAAGAACAGGTCAGTGGCCTCATAGCCCATTTTCAAAAAGTTTTTCAAAGGCCTTAATCACCTGTACCCTCCTATTAGAGATTCTGACCCTCCATGGAACCTGCTATGTGCATTGTTCAACTGATTTAGGCTCATTTTGAGCCTATGGTAACTTCTGCTTTGATGCATATGACCTGCAAAGCAGTTTTCCTGGTGGTATTGACATCTGCCAGAAGGATAAACAAGCTGCAAGCTAGGGATCAACCTTAACTTATTTTTGCACTAGCCAGCAGGGTAAGTTGATTTAAAATTGCACTAGCCCACAGATGATTGCACTAGCCCTTAATTATTATGCTAAATTTTGATCACTTATGCAGGAAACAATGAAAGCAAAGCCAAGAAATACTCTGATTATTACACATTTATCCTGCTCCCACGTTGCTTCCAGCTCCCCAGCAGAAAAAAAAGACCAATGCCATCACAGTGAGCCCCCCCATTGTTTTGTACCATAGCTCCTCTCTTCCTGTGTCTGCCCCACACCAAACAGAGAGAGGATATCACAACAGAAAATGTTCAATCAAGCAGTCCTAGCTCTGCGCACACAATAACTGACATCATCATGCGCCTCACCACACTGTCACCACCACCCACAGGGCAATAAACAGAGTCAGGCAAAGAAAGACACTCTCGGTCCCCACCCTATAGTCAGCTGGAGACCTGCACTTTTGAAAGATTTTGTACAGTCTCAAGTAAGACAGAGCACATCTTAGATTTCTTTGGGGTGGGGGCTAGATAAACCTAAGGGGCTTGGGAAATAGAAAACGATGAGATTTTTATTTGTAAAAGCATTGATTTTAAAATTGCTCTGCCCCAACAATTACAGATTTTTCTTAAACATTGTCCTTTCATCAGCCCAAGGGAAACAGTATACAGGCATAACACTATACTATTTCTATTTCTGTATAGGATGATCTATGCATCCCAAGAATGCCTATATCAAGGTTTCAAATTATGTATTTTATCAAGGTTTATTTTTGTACCATACATGATCCAAAGCTTTGCTTTTAGGCTGAAAGGACATGCTAAGTGGGATAAGGGTGGAACTGTATGGATGGTGATGGCTGGCATGGTCCATTTAGAAGAGCTATAGACCCCCTACACTTGCCAGTAATGGCAGCTATGGATGGTCACTTCAGAGTCCAGTCTGCAGTGGTGTCCAGGGAAAGAACAGAGTTAAGAGATTTGGAGGGGAGAGGGAAGTTATGGTGAGGCTGGGATAAAACCCACCACTGCAGGGCTGATCCTGTATACCTCTTTGCATTTTGTCACTGAAATGTTGGATACAAACACTCAAAATGTAGAGAAATGAGGGGCACTGGTCTTAATAATATTGGACAAATTATTAGACATAGACACATTCAGAAAACTGGAACCTAGTGACTTAACAGCACTCTATGCTTGATCACTCCCTGAACACTAGCTGAAAGTCTTAACTGTGGAGTGATAATGACTCACATTGAGTCTTTTGTGGGATCCCTCTCTTGAACTGCCAGATAATTGTAGCTCTTAATGAGCTGTTAATCATACCTGGCCATCTGGAACACTGAGGCCCTGTCCACACTGCACCACTCAGACCCCGTAATGGATAGAAACCATTACAACCGGGGAGCGGTGCAGTGTGTCCACACTGCCACGGTGTCTGTTATGGGACCGGCACTGCTGGTCCACACTTCTGGAGCTGAGCGACCATTACCATGGCACCCAATCCCACAATGCAGCTCACGCTGCGCTAGGGGACCGGTGCCACGCATCCACACTATGCCCAGTAACGTTACCAAGGTGTAACCGGTTTCATAACTGTTGTTGAAACCACCTCATATGTGGTTTCAATAGTGGTTATAACGCTTTCTGTAACGTTAAGTGCAAACACAAACCATTGCAGTTACGGTTTGGGCACTCTGTAACATTACAGAGGCGTAGTGTGGACAGGGCCTGAGAGAGATTAGCATGAAGACTACAGAATGCTAAAGTAGAGACATTTTTAACTTCACTAACAGCCATGAAAATCTGCACTAGTCAAGGCGGGCTAGTAGAGAGTTAGCTGCACTAGCCCTGGTCAATTTGCACTAGTGTTTCGGCTAGTAAAACAATGTTAAGATCGATCCCTGCTGCAAGCCCTCTGCACAGATCCTAACTACATCATATTTCACAGGGACAAGGTAGTCCTAAGAACTAACAGAAAGTTCCTCTCCAGAGTGGTGTCTGAATTTCATCTAAATCAGTCAAATACACTTCCAGTTTTCTTTACAGAAAAATCCAACTCTGGAGAACAGAAGCTCCATAGTCTGGATGTTAAGAGAGCTCAGATTTTTTACTTAGACCACATGGTCAGCTAACACTCAGTTATTTGACATTTATGTTGAAGTGGAGAAAGAGAAACCAGCATCAAAGAGAACCATTTCTCACCGGATAGTTTCATGCATATGTAACCCCCAGGTGGTGCTAGCCCAAGGGCTACTACCCCTGCCTGCATAACTGCTAACAGGTTGAGGGCCTAGGTTCTATGGTGGGTGCCTCCACCCAGAGGTCAGGGTTTACAGTAGTTAGACTAACTTGGTCACAGCCCTCTGGGACACTGAGACCCCCTTTTATTCCTGCTAGTGACCCACACTGTACACCATGAGTACCTTCACTATTTATACTTACCCCCAGGACTGGTCCGGTCAGCTTGACGCTGGGGACCACCTGTAAAACAAGATGATGCAATACAATAGCCACAGTACAATACTTAACAAATACCTCAGTCAGTGTAACTTTGTTGAAACAAACAGATCTGATTTATTTAAGGGGCTGTAACAAGGACAGGGGAAACTCAGGTTAATTAGATTAGACACATTAATAATCACAGTACTGTGCACATACTCAGAGTCCCAAAATGTCACTTTACTGGGTACCCAGGATGGTGGGGGGCTAGCCCAGATCGGTGCAGCTGGTTGGAGCCCTGTGATGGAAAAACACTTGCACAATACCCAATTGTAATCCGGAGCCGGTTGGCTCAGTGCATGAAGAAAGAAAGAAAAGAAATCAGATGAAACACTTGCAAATAGATTGACAGATGGCAGGGCACTACCCTGATTTTCACTCACAAACTCGATGCCGAAAACTGGCACAGAGGGGGTCATGGATTGCCAGACTCCCTCACACAGCAGGGAGATGAAATTCTACTAGGCGCCAGCCCGGTGGCACTGAGGGTTGAGGCGCTCCACGCCACACCTCACGCTACGCCGGTGACCCGGGTTCGGGAATGGACTCGGGTTGCCGGGGGTCGGTGGGGGGAGGGAGGATTGAGCGTCCCAACGGATGCTCTCCTCCCTCAGGGGTGGGAACCTCGACACATTCGTGTTCCAAGTCACCTTCATGACGGTGGAAGCACCGATCACCGGAGGGGCGGCGGCGCCGCTTGCAGTGCGGGGAGAGGATATCGGCTGCGCATGAGGGCTTGGTGTGGCGCTAACGCCACCATGGACGCACGCCCCTAGCTGGGCGCCCCAGGGGTGGGGAAACTAGGGAGAAACCCTCCGCAGCCCAAGATGATAGCCTCGGATCATCCGGACCACCGAGTGGAGGGACAGACACCAATGTGCAAGGAGGGAAGGGGCACTCTAGGGGCAGATCCCTCCGGAGGTGGAATGGAGTTGAGAGGAAGGAAGGAGAGGGCTCTGAGAGCAGAGAAGGGGCCAAAAGAAAGAAAGTAAAAAAAAGAAATTCTACTAGCCAGGTGCACAACTTCGATCAGCAACGGATTCAGTCCACATGCATGCGTTTGGCTTTCAGTCTACACCACTCAGGGCAAGAGGACCCTTTTAGCTGTCTTTCACAAACACTCCACACATTTATATGTAAGGGAAATTACCATACCAGGCAGCTGCTCTCAGATCCCGATTGCACTTACTGCTAACCCAGGAGTTCACGCTGCGGTTTCACTTTTCCTGACAGACCGAACGTGATTAAGCAGTTTCTCCAGTCCTCTACAGGGTGAGCCTGGTTCCCAATTGTTCAGCCTCTCCTCCTCTCAGTCACTGTGGATTTAGTCTGAGTCAACACGGCAACGCGCCGCACGAGTTTAGGTCTCCACATGCACTTCCCGCATGAAACTGTGTAGTGTAGAAGCTCGGAGCTCATTCTCTTGTAACGGTCGCAACAGATCTGCTTCTCCAGGCACAAGGCAGGGCATTCCATTTGGGCACCACCCAGTCCAATTAGTGGACTCAGTTGTCAATCACTCAAAACTCCCCCTGTTGGTGCAAATAGGCCCCAAGGTCCAGAACTTCACTTCCCAGAATTACTAGCTATGCTTCTTATAGCAAGCCAGGTCCCAAGAGAGTCCTGATCCTGGTTGGTCCACATAAACTCCATTTTAGAGGCCCCTCCCCTGCACTGATTGGCTCTATTCAATAGTTCAGATCCAAAATGGAGGGGCAAAACCCACAGAGTCTCAACTGCAAGAAAAGCAGGTTAGACAAATTACATTTCCACTATTACTCTAAACGATATGTGGCAAACAGCTACATCTTTGAAAAGTGTTCACTCTGCCCACGTAACGATGGCAGAAACAGAGTGATTTGTCAGCAGCTTGAGCGGGACTTGAGCAGGGAAACACATAGTCCCCTCATGCAAACTAATCATGCCTGCAAGCAGACAGCTCTTAAAGAGACAGTACCCGAGGCTCTAAAAGCACTCACAGATACACGGCTTAAATGCCGAACACCATTCAGGCTGGGAGCACTCAACCAGCTCCTGGAAGACTTTTGGGAACCCCCATTTGCAGGGGGGTTACACATACAGTTCTGTTATGAAAAAGCTACCAAGCTGCCACCCGAAAGCCTTAAGAAGCACTCCGCAAGGGGCACCGCTGTCTCTGTGGTAGCATTAAGGTGTTTCCCTGTAGGAACTCTGTAAAGCAGCTATCTGGAAAACAATACACATTTTTACAAAGCACTACTGTCTGGACATACAGTCTAGAAGGAATGCCAGCTTTGACACTGCTGTCCAGCCTCCTAAGATACTGCTATGGAGTCTGCAGTTGTTAAGCATAAGGGGGGGATTCCTGGAGTTTGAGGAAAAAATATCTTACTGTAGTAATGTTGTTTCTTTCCAAGGGATCCCTCACTATGCTTAACAATCCCTATCTCTCCTTCCAGAACCTGATAAATGGTTCAAACAAGAATCAATGCTTAATATTTGCTTGAGCCTTACTTGTTACAGTGCCTTTAAAATTGTTGCTCAGTGGTCTCAGCCATCTTATTTTTCATAACAATTAAAACTGTTCTGCCATGTTTTATTTTTCAAATTTTGAAACAATTTTAGTATTTTTTGTTAGTCATTTAGCTAATATTAGTGGTCACTGCTCATCCTAGCTAAAGAAATCTGACATTAGAATGTAGGGGTGAGCATGACCACACAGCAGAGTTTCGATTTCATTCTAAGTTCCATAATTACCACAAAATTCTAAAAGCTCAGTGGTGGCTCACTGCAGGGGAATAATTGCAGTTGTTAAGCATAGTGAGGGATCCCTTTGAAAGAAACAACATTTCTCATAGGGTTATAAGGCAAAGGTTTACATGAAGTTTTGGGGGGTTTTTTCGGGTTGCCAGTTGGACCAATAATCAAAATGCTAAATGGCCAAAATCCAATTCCAGGTAGTCAAAATAAGCATTTTATTATGTAATCCCATTCGCCAGAAAACACAGGTGACACTTGTAAGGAACTCTTTCTGCACCTTGGCAACACAGTTGACATTTGGTAACAGACAGCCCACACACTCCCCTGTTAAAGGCATGTTCCTGTCTCGGGAGGAAGGGGCACACAAAAATATTTATAGTTTTACTGGGAACCAGGGTGTGCCCTGGCACTGGGGGCACTAAGAAATCACACACTCACTCACAACAGAATGCTCACAAGCAGAAAATAGAGCCACATAGTAGGTTTTATTATGACTTAATGGACTGACAGAAGAAACATTTGCCCACCGGGGCTTCAGGTGCAGAAACAAGTACAACAAAGTCCACAAATCCACAGTAGTGTTTTCCTACCATCTCACTTGTTCAAATCCCCTCTGCTCTAGACAGTAAAAAAATTAACATTTCTGTCCACCCCTTGTCTGGGCTATGGACATAGGACAGTGCTTGTACAGAAGAAAAATGAACAAAGTCAGGTTTACACATCCCAGGGTGAACAACTCCGGGCTCCCCCAATTACCTATGTTCCAAAGTCACAGTCTTTTACAGGAGTGTGTATGTTCTCCAAACTGTGTTAAACAGGTCCACATGAAATCTATCTTAAATGAGAAAAGGCTTTCCACTCATAATCTAGATAGAAGCGAGTTAATTCCAAACTCTGGATAGAGCGGGGTTATCTCTTTTCCAGACAGATCTACCACCATGACGGTATCATTTGAGTGTTTTAAGCAGTCCTCTGACAGTTTGCGAAGTGAAATTATCCCAAAAGGCAGGCATTTCAAGAGAGAGATGGGGCAAAACCTGGCCATTTGAGATACTGGGCAGCATTTTCCCATTCAAATGTTACTCAGAAGTGGGGGATGTCCCCCAAAATTATAATTACAGAGACCACATCCATTCAGAATTCTTTACCTTCTCAGGGGCACTGCAACAGAGGAAGCTGCTGCCACAACTTGACGCAGTCTCTCTTTGAACAAACTGGGGGTTGAAAGGGTCACGATAGAGGTGTCACTTTTCCAGAGACTTCCCTTCAGTCAGCAGCCCAAGCTGACTGTACTGCTCTGAGGCAGGAAACTGACTGCACAGCAACATTCTAATGTGGTTTATGCTGTTGCGAGAGCCACTCCCACTTGGAACCACTGCTAGTGTGATTGGCAGAAGTTGCCAATGGAGCCCCAAAAGGTTAACACTTTGCTGGCCAGAATATACACCTAGAAACCCACAAACCAGCAGGGCCCTAGTAACCTTAGGGGGAACCCACGAGTTACAATTATGAAAAACTATAATTGACACTTCACATCTTAAGGGGAGGGGTGGATGGTAGGGTGGGGGGATATGATTGACTGAGCCAAACTCTGTCACAGACATTGATGTTTTGGGTGTGACCGACTGGACCTACCCCCCCTTTATGTGGGGAGGACCATGAATTTGGGTCCTGCTCTTCCGCTCCCTCCTCCCAACACCTGAGTGCATATTTCTTGTAAACAACATTTCTGGCAACCTGGTCCTTGAGCTGTTCCTCAGGACAGAGGTGGAGAATATACCTCTCTTATTATGAGAATATGGGTACAAGTACTTATCATGAAATGTATTCTATCATAAATGCTTAGCTCTAAACATTGTCTTAATTTTGAGGTGTGCCAGGAGAATCATGGCTGTTGTAGTGAAACATTTCCTTAATAAAAACAAAGATGAAAAAAACTATAATTGCTTTTAATTAAATCACTGCTTGGTTTTCAAATAGTTAAACTGGTCACCAATGGAAATTTAAGCTAACCAAATAGAACTTTTAACAGATGTTTGGCCGCCATTTTGATGTCAGTGTACAATACAGTCTTGTCAATACTGGTAAGCCATGGCAATGGTGATATGGGGGTGTGTAGAACATAAAAGGACAGAAAGCTAGTTAATATACAGTAGGTGCTGGATTTATGGAGTGGTATGCAAAAATGTTTTTGAAACTATTTATAAAATGGCAAGATAAAATCTAGCAATTCATTGGCTGAGACATCACCTGACTATTCATTAAAGAGCCACCGACACCGCAAGAAGAACTTTGGAAAACATAACATTCAGACACAAAGCAGCTTATATCTCTCATTAGCTCTGTATTTCTTATACTAGGAGTTATACTAGGAGTTTTGCAGGAAGTACAGAAGGCTATAAGCCCATAGCGTACTCCTCCCACAACTGGGTTAGTGGTCCCCACAGACCCTATTATGTATTAGCAGGTAATTGTCCAGTTTATGCTTAAATAAACTAAAAGAACCCACATACACCACTGAACTTGGAAGGTTATTCCAGTAAGAGACAATACGCTGGGTGAAGTAGTTACCCCTGTGGAGTCCCTTTGGGTTGGTCAGCATTAGCTGTAACTGATGGCTCCTCAAGCATGTTTCTCTGTGATTAACGACCAAACCCAAGTCATGTATTAGGACTGTGTCCTCCAGAATTTTATACATCAATAAAAGGTCCCCTCTAAGGCATCTAAGTTCCAAAGGATAAAGCTCCAAGGCTCTCAACCTGTCCTCATAGTACAAATGCTGCAGATCATTTATCGTTCTAGTGAGTCTCCTCTGTACCCTCTCCACTCGGTCAATGTCCCTCCACAAATAGGGACTCCATAAAGGTGAACAATAATCCAATATGGGACAGACATACACCTGGTAAACAGGAATAATACAGGCCCTGCTTCTGCTAGAAATAGATTTTTTAATGTAATTTATAATCCTTGAGGATTTATTAACTATTTCAGTACAATGACTACTGAATTTGAGGTCATTACTAACAAGCACACCTAAATCCCTCTCATTAGTAACATATTTTAAGCATTGTCCATTTAAGAAATAAATTGTGCAAGGATTACTTTTGCCCAAATGCATAATAACACATTTTTCTGTGTTAAATGACATTCCATGTGTTTTAGCCCAGTTTTCCAGCTTCATTAAATCCTCCTTAAGTCTTATTTGTCCAGCCAGCTTACTTACATCTGCTGCCAGTTTAGTATCATCAGCAAATTTGATGGTAAAACTGTTTAGACTTGCATTAAGGTCAGAGATGAAAACAGAAAATTAAATTGGCCCAAGTACAGAGCCCTGGGGTACTCCACTGGTCACCTTACCACTGTCAAAGTAATACTCCCAACTACCTGTTTTCTGTCACTCAGCTGTGCTTCAGTCCATTTAATGAGCTTACAGTCAAGACCCAGCCTATACATGGTATCCAACAGAACATCATGAGGGACCTTATCGAGCGCTTTGCATAGATCCAAATAATATCAACAGATTTATGATTTTGCAACAAGGCACTAACCAGCTCATAGAACACGAGATTTGCAATAAGGCATGACTTTCCAGCTTTAAAACCATGCTGAGTGACATCCACCAGGTTTTTTGTGTTGAATTCTGCTTCTAATCTATCCTTAATTATATCTCCCATTACTTTCCCAAAATACAAGTTAATCTTATCGGGCGATAGTTAGAAATTTTACTAGAGTCCCCCTTTTTGTAAATTGGGACTACTATAGTCTGAAGTCACTCTACAGGCACCTCCCCCCTATCCAGTGATAGATTAAAGAGGACATACAGAGGTTCAACCAACCAATGTTCTATTTCTTTCAGAATTTTGGGATGGATAGCATCCAGACCAGCAGCAGTACTAACTTTTATTTTCTTTAATTTTGATATAATCTCCTCCCTTGTAATCTCATCCATTGAGTTAGGATATGTATCATCTTGCATTTGGACAAAGTGACTCATTTTAGTATTAACTTGATTGGTATTGAAAACAGAAGAAAAATACTTGTTGAAGGAGTTTGTGAATTCCTTGGGGTCAGTAATGATGTCTGTGCCTCGCTTGAGTGTACCAATTTTCACCGTTTGATGAGATTTATTATTTATATATGCATAAAAACATTTATCACCATCCTTAATGTGGGCAAGTCTAAACTCTATTTTGCTTTTTTCCTTTTTAATGCATGATTTACATTTCCTGACAGCTTCTCTATACTTAGCTTTATTATAAGAGTTATTATCCCTTTTAAGGGCTCTATAATGGCTTCTCTTTTTTGCAATCAGATTCCTAATATTTTTTGTGAGCCATAATGGAATCTTCCCAAATTTATTATATATTTTGCGATCTGGAATATGCTTGTCACTAAGATCGTTTATTTTGTTTTTAAGTTTCAACCAAAGTTGGTTTGGTGATTTATTTTTTTGTCTCCAATCCCATTTGCATAGTTCTGTCAACATTGAAGTAAAGTCAGCCTTCCTAAAATCCTTTATCTTTGTTATTCCTATTGCTCTGTCTATAATAATATCCAGGGAAAAGGTGATAACATTATGGTCACTGTTCAATAGTGGTTCTTCTACCTTTAAATTAAATATATTGTCAGAAATGTCAGTTTTCACTAAATCGAGTATGTTACTGCCTCTTGCAGGTGTAGTGACCAATTGCTGAAGCCCATTGGACATGCATAAGTCTAAAAAGGACTGTTCGCTAGTGGTTTCTGCTGTTAAAGTGGACCAATCTATTCTCAGCATGTTGAAATTCCCTAATATTATAACATCATTTGCATTAAGATTAGCTTCTATATTCTGCAACAATACACTGTGGTCACCTAAATTGGTGTCCGGTGGTCTATAGCATACACCTACAATCAGATGTTTTTGTTTTTTTCTTTTAGTCTTTATCCAGAGACTTTCAGGTCCTTCATTATGTGCTTGGTTGAGTTCACAATATTCCAAATCATTTTTAATATAAATAGCAATACCCCCTCCCATTCTGTTTGGCCTGTCCCTGGATACTATTTTGTATCCAGGGATAGACTTACTCCAAATAGATCTTTCACCCCACCACATTTCAGTTATGGCTGCAAGATCAATGTCTTGGGAAGTTAATATTAGTTCTAATTCATCCTTCTTAATATAGTGCAAACTTCTTGCATTTGTAGATAAGAAGTTTATCTCATGTTTTCTTTGCACACTATTAGTAACAGAAGCGGTCATTTTCCTTTTTTTAATTTTTATAGAGTCATCACCCCTTGGCCCCCCAAATTACAAGTTTTTTTGTTGGTCAATACCACTTGAAATTGAATGGTACAAAATACTGCCAAGTAGTTTAGCTTCCTGTTGGTTTAAATGAAGATCGTTGTTACTAAAATAATCATTTCTGGAGACAAAAAGTTCCCAAGTCTTTAAGCATGAAATATTATTTTCTAAGCATCACTTCCTAAGCCAATTATTATATAGTTTTAATTTTACTGTTTTCTGCCTTGATGCACGTGGGACAGGTAAAATTTCTGACAATATTGACTTTACATTGATTTTTTTTAATAGTTCAACAGCACTAATCATATCATTCATAACTTCCGCAACTCCTGCTTTATTAATATCATTTGTACCAAAACGCAACACAACGGTCTTTGGTGCATCAATATTCTGCACCGTATCGGGAAGCATTTTGGCAATGTCTTTTAAAGTAGCACCCCTGTAACTGCAACTAGTCATATGTTGCTTATTACCCCTAGTTGAATAGCGATCAGTGTAGTTTGCAATTGAATCGCCTAAGATAAAGAATTCTTCTTGCGATTCAAAAGTTTCCATGGGGCAAAAGATCCATGCTGATCCAGAGAGGCAGCGTGCTCCACAGTGGGTGTATTAGCACCATTAAAGGGCAATAAGACAGAATTTTCCATGGCTATCATTGTTAACATTTCCGGTAGCCTTATCCTCGTTAGTACTCAAATTAGAAGGCACAATGTCATCTCTGGGAACCATATCCTGACTGCAGGTGTCTGTTTGTTTATAGTCATCTTCTACACAATGGTCAATATGTCGGACAGGGCTTAATGGAGTGACCATCTGCTCATGCATAAGGGTAGTAGTAATAATGGCAGCCTGATCACTAAGTGGTGAAAATTGGTTTGTTAGTGGCAGTTCGAAGACTTCTGCCTTCCGTCCTCTTTTAATTTTTCTATTACTTTGAATGACGTACCATTCCTCATCATCACAACTTATACAGTCATCACCCCTACTTCTCTTTTTAACTCCCCAATTCTCTGGAAGAGACACAGCCTCAAGGGAAATTGTACTAAGAGGGTTGTCCATAAGTACATTGGTCAGGGTCGTAACATGGGGAATACTAACTACATTATGGTTCGAAGTACAGGGAAGGTCACATCCTAGTGATGGCAAATTACTTTTTGGTAGGTCCTCACTTAATTATTTTTGCATAATTCTCTGACTTACTTCGGGCGTATTTAATCTTTCATTAAACATTAACATCTCTTGCTGCAGTTTCTCATTTAGAACACATTTCTTACAATTTAACGATGAAGGGGGTAATGGGGGTGCAAACATGACATACATTTCACGTAATTCACATTGTATGCCAATGTTCCCCTCCAGAGTCATAATAGTATCACCCATTATTTATTTATTCATAATATACATGTACCTTATCAGATACTTAATATCAGTTACAAGCTGAGTAAACTATGATTACCTTGAAGTAGCAGTTGCTCGCACCTATCCCACCTCTCCCACCAAACATGCACTAGATGCGTGTGTCTTCGTGCGCATCTTCATGCATGGAAGCCATGTACACCATGCTCTCTCCGCTCTCATGGAGCACTCTTTATGCAAGTGAAGCTCCCATAAGCTCTAAGAGGGTCAGGTGACCTAGTTGTAAGGGTTGCGAGGCAACAGCCCACCAAAAGTTTAAAACACACTGCCAAATTAATTGCAGTTAGCAGCACTATCAAGCCCCAAGCTAAAATTCAGTTTTGTTTCAGCCCCTTCCCAGCACAAGTAAAAAGCAGTCACAGTCCTCGTTTGCTCTTAGAACTAACAAAAGCAACAGACCCCACTAGCATCTTCACTTAGACCCCTGAGACAGGGACAGCATAAATAATACAAGGAACTCTGCGAGTGGTCAGTACACTCTGCCAGGTCTGTCTCACACCCACAAGAGGTGTCTCACAGCAGAAGGACAGAGAATAATGCTACGGCCAGTCACGGAGTGCTCTTTATGCAAGTGAAGCTCCAGAAAGCCCCCTGTTATTTATTACTGAGGTCATATGCAAGAAAACAAGGCAGCTGTTCCTTGAAAATTCATCAGCTCCTTTTGCTTCTTCCCAACCTGATGTCATAATACTCTGCTTGTGACATCACTGTTATTCCCTTGGCAACAGACTGTGATGTCACAACAGAGCAATATAATTTCAAGTAGGAAATAAGCTGTAGAGGCAGATGAACTGTAAGGGATAAAGACCTTGTTTTTGTAGGAATTTCTGAAGTACTAAATAATGGAGCAAAGACATCTATAAAAGATATATGAAATGCAAGCTGAATTGTATCTAAATATGATGTTTTTCAAAGTTTTCCCAAAAGGCAGCAGCTGTTCTTTAAATTTCTATAAACACATGGTCAGGTGCTGAATGTCATTTTCCTCCTGCAAAATATATACTTAGAGACATTTTATAAATGTAATAAGCCCCTCCAGGGTGTACATCATAGGATTTTAATGCACTTTCCAGGGCATACGGATACTCAGCCTTCAGCCTAGTGTCTTACTACTGTAACCCCTTTGTTACCCGGGGTTACTAGAATCCCAGTAAGACCTAGTGGTAGGCAGGGAAGGCAGCTTGTGAAACTCCAGTTAAATGGGTTTCACACTGTCTCACTCTGTCCTCAGTCACAGCTGAGACTTGAGAGATGACATCATTATAGAACTGTCGCAGCTGCATGAGCCACTTTGGAATCTCCAGCTCAGGGAGTGAAGTTTAGAACTTTGGGAAATTCAAAGGTCAGTCTTCCATTTGTCCTTAAGCAAGAAGGAAGCATCAGTCTGCTGTTTGATCTCTCACTAAGAAAAAGGAAGTGTTCCTGTGTTTACCTTTTTTAAAGTGGTGGAGACCGCTCCCCCGGTCTCAGTGCCTCCCTCCCTCGGGGGGGGAGTTCTCTGTGGGTTCCAGGGGCAATCCCCTTCTCCCACCATGGAAGGAAGCTGCCTGATTTAATTTCAGTCTGTTCTTGTATAACAGCAAAGGTTACAGTACTTCGCCTGTGGGGCACCTGCAACGAATGGGTGAGTGTTTGGCTCCATTTGAAGGGGCAAACATCTTGTTTTCTTCAATTGGGAAATAAATGTGGACTGCTATTTGGGAGGACTGTGTCAACTAGGACAAACAAATAGAGCAGTCAAACAGTTTAAAGTTTTAAATGGATTTAAAGTTCGCTGTAGAGGGGATGCTTCAGGTCATCCACCGTTCAATCTACATTTTAGAAGTTCTAAAGTTTTCTGTATGTATCCAGAGAAATGGCCGGGTATGGGCTGTGGGAGCTGGAGGTGGGAAAACCCCCCATCTTTAGTAACCAGGTCCACCTCTACGGATTTCTTCTGTGTTTTGCTACTTGCCTCATGCACTTGGCCAGTGATGGGTGGGTACCCAGACGTGGGTCAACTTGAAAATCTCTAGGAGCTGCAGACTCTAAGTGGTGTGGGGAGCCACAGGATGGGAAAATTACTCCTTGTTTGATGGGAGTTTCGATTGGAAGTACGAAAACAAATGTCTCTAGGAGTTGCAGACTCTAAGTGGTGTGGGGAGCCACAGTTTGGGAGTCTCCTTATTTGATGGGATGTCTTTCCAAGTAAAGTTTGGGTTCATTCGTCAAGTGGACCGTCAGTCGAGTGGCCGGCAGGGGAGCTGGGCCAGTTGGGCTATGTATCCAATGCGCATGCAAAGTCCGGGCTGAGTGCCTGGTGGGTCCAAAGCCAGACATCTGTAGTAATGTGTTCATTCCTCAAATGGACCACTGTGTTAACCTCTAATCTGCACATACAGTAATGTAGCCCTTTGGGGGACCATGCAATGCTTTGTTTATGTTCAGTTAGTTAATAAATAAAGCCACACTGAAAAATCCCAATTCTGGTTCTGGATATTACAGTTATTGCTTCCTGTAGTTGGATTTACTTGGGTGCCCCTGTGAAGAGTAGCCAAACCTAGGTCCCTTGTGCCAGGTAACCTCATCCTTCCCCGAACCCGTAGATATGTTACAAAAATGGAGGCACCGCTTTGGATTTGTTCGGGAAGGAAGGTGCTTGGGCAAGTAGGCTAGCGTTTTGGCTATCTGGCAGTCGGTAGCCCAAAAAAGTTGAAGCAATTTCCCTAGTGTGTTGCTGTGTGCTGTGAATCTTGTGCTGCTGTTTAAAAAATGCCAACTATTTACCAAGGAGCTGTAAAGCCAAAGTGTGTGTCCTTGTCCTGCATCAACATAGTTTACAGCGTTTGTCAGTTTTAAAATAAAGTTCTGTGAAGGAAAGTGTGGAAAACTAGGGGTAGCAACAGAGAAATTATGCCCTGGACATTGGAAATGCTTTCTGTGCAATGCTAGAGACTGCAGACTTAATGGCAATGTTACATGGTTGAAATGGGCTCCCGCCATGGAGTCAGTTGAAAAAAAAAAAAGTGCATCTTTTCCATTTAAATTTGCCTGCTTGACGATCGCTGTGAGGAGAGGAGCCCTCGTGAGGAAGAAGAGGCTCATTTGCATGGCATCGTGTGGTTGGTCAGTTTGCATTAGTCCCGCCCCTCAGCCAGCTCTTCTGTGATTGCCTCAGCATTCGAGAGGGAAACAGACAGTAGTGCGTGTACTGGCAGTGGAGGAGCGTTCGCGAAGTGTTCAAAGCGCTGTAAACAGTAAAAAAGTGACTTTCTAGTTAAAAATCGGGCTCAACCCGCTTATCGATCGTGGGATCAGTGAATTGTGTGGTTAATACTATGATCGCGGAGACTGCCCGCCCGTTTGCAATCTGAGGCCTTCAAAATCTGGCTGCAGGCCGTTTTACCCCATCGCAGCAATCTGCTACAATAACAGTGAGTAAACGAATTAAAACTGCTCAAATCAGTGATTTTCAGAGAATGCCATATAAAATGTGTGTGCAGCTGTATAGTCGCTTTGCAAGTAGCGATTGTGGGATGTCCTGCTGGCAAGTGCAAGTCTGTAAAGCCATTAAATGTATGCATAGCAATGAAAGTAGCCTCACTTTAAAGTTTGCAGCCAGAGAGAGACTGTGGGATGTAAAATAAGTGCAACACTAGTAGAAGCAGGCAATCCTGTGCTGAAACCTGAAGTTAAAGGGACTGTAATTAAATGAATGTTGCCAGCATGTGAAAAGTCCAAGGAAAATCCTGTAAATGTGTGAACAGCCAGAACAGAGCAAGTTGTGCAGTTTGAGTAAAAGTTATTAGTAGCTGATGTAAATCGGGTGTGCAGTGGCTTGACCCAGAGTCTAAATGTTGATGCACAGAGTGCTGCCGCCATTACAGGGTGGGGTAGTAAAGTAAACACAGCAGCAGAGGAGCCATTTTAAAGCTACAGAGTGTGTTCATTAAAGTGGAATTTCAGTTACAGTGAACTTTTGTTTGTTTTTCTGCAGTTATGGCCTCAGGACCAGCTCGTTACCCGGATCATGCCGGGTTGCAGTAACAACAGCAGTAAATAGATTGAAGATATTGAAAATTGGTGCTATGAGGGCAACTCCCTCCTGATGTGGCAATTCCTAATTATCCAATGCGTGTATGCCAGATGTGCTTGAGTGCTGGAAGGATGTCTTCATGATTCCTCACTGTGCTGGATGTCTACAAAATATGACTTGTATAAAGTGCCTCAAATTCGTTTGGCTCCCACATGGACACAACTTCAAGAATCTGCAGTTGGCAGCACAGCATCAGTAGGAGCCTGTGGAGGAAGGTCCTCGGGCGTGGGCACAAAGTTAGAGAGTGCAGAATTAGAGACTGAATCTGAAATTGAAGCATTGGATGCTGGATCTCAGAAAGCAAGTTCAGATAAAGCATCAATAGTCCCCTGGGTGGGGGGGCCTAGCCCAAGTCTCAAAGATGAAGATGAGATGCGGGAGGCCTTTGAATGGGAGGTGTCGACCTCCGCTCCCAGTGATGAATGGATAGTCTCGGGGGTGAGAACTACTGCTCACTCCTGGGCTCAGATCCTCAGTGAAGAGGAAGATGAGGGGGAACCTATGTGGCCTTGTGAGAAAGGAATGGGTACACAGCCTGAAGATCTTGCCTCGGAGGAATGTGTTCAAGAAGGTGGTGATGCCACTGCCCTGGCTTCACCAGAAGAAGAAGAAGTCAGGGATCCGTTTTTAATTTCATTGAGGATGCGAAGCTGACAGAACCAGGACTGGCCACCCCCAAGCCAGGCCAGCGGTCTCAGATTGACCAAAGCAAGTAAAGAGGAGAGACTGGTTCGTAGAAAGGCCAATGAAATCTTTGGTATGACCTTTCCTGCCTTTCCTCGGAGAGTCTGGGAGGAGATTGAGAACTGCAGGAAATCCTGGATCTGGGATGAAGCAATGAAACACGTGCATCCTGGGGCTAACCAGCATGTAAAGAATAGACTGTTCCACGAAAAGTATACACAGTGGAAGAGAGGCAGGACACTGTTTATGGACAGAGTGAGAATAGTGGACGGAGAGGGACGCGAAGTCTCCCACTGTGTGAATTATGTGCATCCAGACGGAGTAATAATTCAAGCCCCTGACCCCCTCTACTATTGGCCTCAGTGCAAGGACCTCCCAGTAATTAAGCCCGTGCCTACAAAATGGAGAGCCGAGCAGTGGTAGTCAATACTGCCACATTAAGACTGTGAAGTGCCCTTATTGAACTGCCAATATGAATAAACAAGGAATCAGGTGCCCCATATTCTTCAGTCCACAGTGTACTGTCCTGTTCAGCAACCATCTACTGGTACCACCAGATGACTTCAGATCCAGAGAGGACACCAGCCCAGCTGTTTTCCTGTTCATCGCCTGGTAATCGGATGACGCCGGACCAGCTGTTTTTCTTTTTGTTCCTGTTCTGAGGTTCCTTCTCCAGTTATGACATCAGTCCAGCTGTTTCCAGATGTGCACTCCTGTGGGTTCTGAAGATGTCCTGCAGCTGTATCAGAAGAAATGCTGCCAGGGAGAGTCTTCGAAGGACCAAGTTTGTGAACCAATACTTCAAGAGGCTGGTAAGTCCGAAAAATATTTTATTCTATCTTTATGACATTGCAGTACACACCTACACTACAGACTTCAAACAGTGTGTGAACTGTCATAAAGACTCTCCCCTTGGGATTATGGCCTTAAAGGACTATGTTCACGGACTCCGGCCCAGGAGAGACTCTTTAATGGACTGGCCTTCAGGCCTTGTAGTCACTAGTTGGGACTTTTAGGGCACTCCATCCCCCCCCAAAGGTGTATTGTTATCAATGTCGTTACTGTACTTTAATGTAAATACTGTTTTTCTACCTTTTTCTAAAAAAAAAAATTTCTTTTTTGGGATTGTTCAGTGCTTTTTCTGTGTGGTAAGGGTTGTTGTTGTCATTGCTGTTGTTTAGATAGACTGTACATGCAGATTAGGATGTGTTTTTTTTTTGGTTTTGTATTTTCTTACAGGTGTTCCTGGAAGACAGAAGAGAAGACAAGAAGAGGAGGGGCTCATCGGAGTTCCTCGTCAGTGCTTATGGTGTAGAATTTAAATGTACTGTGTTATTATTGCTAATGGTTGTAGTTGCAGGCTGTCCAAGGTCGGGGAGGTCCCCGGGTTTTGTTTTGTTTGGGATATTATGTTAGAGGCAGATAGGTTTTCCCTAGAGGGTTAGGGGGGATAGACAGGCTGTGGTCCTGAGCGGCCGTAGGGATTGCAGTGTTGATCTATCAGGGCTATGCTCTGGATGGTTCTACCAGAGCCACTAGGTGTCCATAGTAAGTGGATAGAGTAGAGGCTGATATGTCAGCTATAGGCCTCTAGGCCCTTAGTGTTGCCTACCTGTGCTTGCACATGGTAGGAGGGGGCCTGATCACCCCCCTCCGCAGGTAGCACATAAGGTGGGATGGCCTAAGGCCGGGTGCATAATGACTGGGGACAGTCATTTTCCTGGTCAAGGGCGAGTGTAACTCCTTTGTTACCCGGGGTTACTAGAATCCCAGTAAGACCTAGTGGTAGGCAGGGAAGGCAGCTTGTGAAACTCCAGTTAAATGGGTTTCACACTGTCTCACTCTGTCCTCAGTCACAGCTGAGACTTGAGAGATGACATCATTATAGAACTATCACAGCTGCATGAGCCACTTTGGAATCTCCAGCTCAGGGAGTGAAGTTTAGAACTTTGGGAAATTCAAAGGTCAGTCTTCCGTTTGTCCTTAAGCAAGAAGGAAGCATCAGTCTGCTGTTTGATCTCTCACTAAGAAAAAGGAAGTGTTCTTGTGTTTACCTTTTTTAAAGTGGTCGAGACCGCTTCCCCGGACTCAGTGCCCCCCTCCCTCTGGGGAGGGGAGGAAAATTTCTCTGTGGGTTCCAGGGGCAATCCCCTTCTCCCACCATGGAAGGAAGCTGCCTGATTTAATTTCAATCTGTTCTTGTATAACAGCAAAGGTTACAGTACTTCGCCTGTGGGGCACCTGCAACGAATGGGTGAGTGTTTGGCTCCATTTGAAGGGGCAAACATCTTGTTTTCTTCAGTTGGGAAATAAATGTGGACTGCTATTTGGGAGGACTATGTCAACTAGGACAAACAAATAGAGCAGTCAAACAGTTTAAAGTTTTAAATGGATTTAAAGTTCGCTGTAGAGGGGGTGCTTCAGGTCATCCACTGTTCAATCTACATTTTAGAAGTTCTAAACTTTTCTGTGTGTATCCAGAGAAATGGCCGGGTATGGGCTGTGGGAGCTGGAGGTGGGAAAAACCCCCATCTTTAGCAACCAGGTCCACCTCTACGGATTTCTTCTGTGTTTTTGCTACTTGCTTCATGCACTTGGCCAGTGATGGGGTGGGTACCCAGACGTGGGTGGCAACTTGAAAATCTCTCTAGGAGTCGCAGACTCTAAGTGGTGTGGGGAGCCACAGTTTGGGAGTCTCCTTGTTTGATGGGATGTCTTTTCCAAGTAAAGTTTGGGTTCATTAGTCAAGTGGACCGTCAGTCGGTGTGACAGGAGCAGGCCAGTTGAGCTATGTATCCAATGCGCATACAAAGTCGGGCTGAGTGCCTAGTGGGTCCAAAGCCAGACATCTGTAGTAATGTGTTCATTCCTCAAATGGACCGCTGTGTTAACCTCTAATCTGCACATACAGTAACGTAGCCTTTGGGGACCATGCAATGCTTTGTTTATGTTCAGTTAGTTAATAAATAAAGCCACACTGAAAAATCCCAATTCTGGTTCTGGACATTACAGTTATTGCTTCCTGTAGTTGGATTTACTTGGGTACCCCTGTGCAGAGTAGCCAAACCTAGGTCCCTTGTGCCAGGTAACCTCATCCTTCCCCGAACCCGTAGATATGTTACACTACACCCCTAGGACATGTATTATATATAGGATAAAGTATGGGAGAAGTGTGTTAGAATTTAACACACACCGAGTTGTTGGATGGCACACAAACCCGAGGCGAGAAGCCGAGGGTTTATAGTGCCATCAACAATGAGGTGTGTTATTCGAAGTTGTTACATCTCCCATATTCATTTATATAATTGAAGGGCTCCGTTTTAAATAAACAGAGCCGAGCTTCCAACTATCCCTGTTTCCATAAACAGTACTGACCAAGCAGCTTACTTCTCTGCATTACCTCAGTTTACCAGTGAGCCTAGAAGCACAAGCGTGTGTTTGGGATGGAGGTAATGCAGAGAAGTAGTTTTTTCTCGTCAGTACTGTTTGCGAGAGCAGGGACGGATAACTTCGCTCTGTTTATTACTGTCTGGAGCGTTGGTATGGAAAGGGAGCGCGTGAATGCCGTAACACCTACTCAGGTGTTACGGTATTTAACACACGGTTTTGTCTATGGCAAAAAACGGAGACCGTTAATTATAATCCTATAATGCACACCCTGTTGTGGCTCATTACTTACTTATTGAATTTTGCATTCGAGTAACATACAGTAAAGTAAATTCCACAGAGGGATAACAGAAAACATGTGATCATACCAGACTATTAATTAGTAGTAATAAAATGACATCCCCTCCCAAGGAACATCACTAGGGAAAATCCAAATCTGATACTCTGATGCTGATGGCACCCTTGCTAGAGCAGCACTGGAAGGATCATTGCAACTTGTTGTTAATGCTTTGTTTTCTTTTTGTTCTGTTGAAAGGGAAAAACTAAGCTGACCTATTGGTGTGCACCTCACCTCCTGCCATGCCGGCGACCCGGGTTCGGCTACAGATGCAGGTCACTTGGGGGCTGGCCAGGGACAGGAGGATTGAGCATCTATAAGACTGCTGTCCTCCCTTGGGGAGGGGGTTGCTGTGTCTCGCTGATTGTCTGCCAACTGGAGGTATCAGGGTGGCAGTGCAAATGAGCCACAAGTAGAGGGAAGGGATCCCATGTTCAGGACACGTGGGGCATTTCCACAGAGGTGGAGCTCGTATATCACACCCATTGCACATCCTGTGGGCCAGGGAGAAAATAGGCAGGAAACAACTCCGGCTGCAGATGATGACAGACCCCTCAAAGGCCCTGCACTACTGATCACGCACTCCCCACAGACCTGTGGCAGAGAACAACGGTAGAAAGGTAAGTCCTGGAGAAGCTGGGTGACAGGGCTGGGGGGCGGTGGTCAAAAATGGGCAGCCAGGGCAACTAAGGAAAATAAACAGCTATATGGGAAAAAAAAGAAAAGAAAAGGGAAAACTACATTTAGGAAGAGACAAAGAAGGCCCTCCTGTAGTGTTCACAATGAAGGCTACAGGCAGGTTTTTGTGTGCCTCAGTACTGTTACTTAAATTTCCATGCTGCAGTGTGGCAGGTAGGATTTTCCCCAGGAAAATGAATAAGAATTGTGTTTTTATTCTGATTAGGCTGAAACAGCTGCTGTTGTCTAGCCTGGAGGGGTAGTTGAGGGTCCCATTGCTTGTTTGTATGATCTGTTAGCATTTACAATTGGGCTGCACAGCAACAGGTTGACATTGATTGTCACAGGAGATGATACTTTGACTGAATGTATGCAGTCCTGTATGATGTCAATCAGGCTTCTCGTTCATGTCCCTCAAGTGCTGCTTTGTGCCTGCCATGCATGTCATGGTACAAAGCCGTGCACGAGAACTGATCAGTGATGTGATCTGATTTTGAAGCAGCTGTACTTCTTGGATTTCCTCATGAACATTATGGCTGCATAACACATAACCATTTGTCACAGAAATGAGTGATGCTGACACTGGGGGCACACTGTGGGGCAATGATACACCAAATCTCATAAAATGTAGAACACTGGCTGTCAAAATGAGGGACAGATCATCAAACACAGAGACCCATGCTCAGAACACTGAGGAGACTAATGCTTTTATGTGTGTGAAATGACGTTTTGTTTTAGCATCATAGGCCTAGGTATTGAAAAGCTGCCATCCGCAACAAGTAAAACATAAACCTGTGTGCAAACTAGCATACAGCATTCAGCGAGGTATATTCAGAAAGGCAGCTCACCCTGTTTAATGTATGCTACCTGTATGACAATTGGGCCATGCAGTGATGTGCCAACTGCATATGCACAGTGTACCACAGCCCCCTGCTGTCAATAGATTTTGAGGAGAAATGTGCCCTCCCAAACAGGATAACGCACTTGAACCTGGGAACCATATCCAGAGGCCAGCCTACTAATGACCACATATTGCATGCGAGGTGCTAAGAGGCCAGTCTCATGCCATTATGTGGACAGTAGCAGCTTTACACAATGCCTCTGTGCACAATTGCATGAAGACATTGTGCAGAGCCTCTGCCATTGCCCTACCCTCACACAATCCCTAACATAAGTGTAACCCCCTTGTTACCCGGGGTTACTAGAATCCCAGTAAGACCTAGTGGTAGGCAGGGAAGGCAGCTTGTGAAACTCCAGTTAAATGGATTTCACACTGTCTCACTCTGTTCTCAGTCTCAGCTGAGACTGAGGGATGACATCACCATAGAACTATCGCAGCTGCATGAGCCACAATGGAATCTGCAGAAGGGAGTTGAGTAGAATGTTGTGAGGTTTGAACAGTAGTCTGTAGTCAGTTGCAGTTTGGAGATTGTTGTGAGAGGAGCACAGCAGCTCTGTGCTCAGGCTTTTGGAGCCTTAGCCCTGAAATAGGGCTACATTTAGGGAAAGGTGTGTGTTTCTGCCTAAAGAGAGGCACAGTAAGTTGTTTTTAAGTGGTGGAGACCACTGATTCGGGTCTCTGTGCCCCATCCCTGAGGGGATGGGGCAGGAAGGTTTGCCTGCATTTCCAGGGGCAACCCCCTGGCTATTGCTAGTGAAGAAGCTGCCTTAATTTGTCCAAGAGTGTGGGAAACAAGAAGATTTCGTGATTCGCCTGTGGGGCACCTGCAACCGGAGAGTGAGCTCTGCTCTTTCTAAAGGGCCCATGTTTCATCCTGAACTGTGTAAAAGTGGGGATTGGACTACTGAAGTAGTGAGAGGCCTAGAATAATAGGCTTAGCCAAAAGTAAAAGTATGTTCAAGTCCAGCACATAGGGGAAGTCAAGACATGTAGAGGAGATGTGACATACGTCTACCCAGTAATCTACATTGCCAAGCTTTCAAAAGAGTTGTTTAGTATCCAGAGAAATGGCTGGGTATGGATTGTGGGAGCTGGAGGTGGGAGACCCCCCATCTTTAGTAACCAGGTCTACCTCTACGGATTTGCTCTGTGGATTCTTACTTTGCCTCATGCACATGGCCAGTGATGAGGGAAGTACCCAGACGTGGGATGGAAGGAAAATTTCCCTCTAGGAGTCGAAGGCTCTAAGGTGGTTTGAGGAGCCACCAATAGGAAAACTGGTTCATTCCCATAATGGACCGTGGATCAAGTGGCCGGCGGGGGAGCTGGGCCAGTGGGGAAAACCCAAGTAGTGTACAAGTCGGGCTGTGTACCCAAAGCTGCGTGCAAGTCTGGGCTGTGTGCCTGGTGGGTTTAGAGCCTGAGGGCTGGAAATGTGAAGAAGTGTTTTGTTATCTTTAATCTGCGTTACCAGGAATGTAGCCCCGTGGGGGTCCATCTATGCTTTGTTTGTTCAGTTTGGATGTGAATAAAAGCCACACTGTAGAATCCCATTCCTGGTTTTGGACATTACAGTTATTGCTTCCTGTGTTCGGATTTACTTGGGTGCCCCTATGCAGAGTAGCCAAACCTAGGCCCCCCGTACCGAGAAACCTAGTCCTCCCCGAACCCAGTCCCCACCAGGTACTGCTGTCAGCTTCAACAGCATGCCACCTGTCATTTGCAAAAAGGCAGGGGTGAGGGGTTACATAAGAATCCCTGGCAGTCTACTAGTACCCCCCTCCCACCCAATCCTCAGTGTTATCAGAAACATTCTCTGGCAGTCTAATCATACCTCTCCCACTCAATCCCCACTGTTATCAGAAGCATTCTCTGGCAGTCTAGTGGTAACCCCCTCCCACCCGATCCCAGTATTATCAGAAGCATTCTTTGGCAGTCTAATGGTACCCCTCCCTCCCAATCCCTAGTGTTATCAAAATCATTCTCTGGTAGTCTAGTGGTATCCACCTCCCACCCAAACCCCAGTGTTATAAGAAGCATTCTCTGGAAGTCTAGTGGTACCTCCCTCCTGCCAGATCCCCAGTCATATCAGAACAATTCTCTGGCAGTCTAGTGATACCCCTCACACCCGATCCCCAGTGTTACCAGAAGCATTCTCTGGCAGTCTAGTAGTAATCCCCTCCCACTCAAACCCCAGTGTTATAAGAAGCATTCTCTGGCAGTCTAGTGGTACCTTCCTCCAGCCAGATCCCCAGTGTCATCAGAAGAATTCTCTGGCAGTCTAGTAGCCTACCATGTCATAATGTCATACGGTTAATAGCATACAACATTAGCACTAACCCAGAATAGCGCTGTACGAGACAGCGGGTGGTACAATACCATGAATACTGCTGTATTCAGTATTGCGCCACTCGCACTATCCCAGGCAGAGGATAAGATCTCTGCTGGGACAGAGTTCTGCCAAGCAGCTGGCATGGCTCAATGGACTGAGCCACTGCAGCAAGGAACCCAGGCGCTGTGTCTGGGACCGGGTTTGATTCCCGGCCCCAGAAACATTTAATTTTTTTTGCATTTTTGTGTGATGTGGAGGTGAACACCCACCCCACCCGGAGTTGAGAATCCTTGTGGGGGTTCAGGGGGTGCAGCCTCCTGTAACAGGGGGTGTGGGAGTTGGAACCCCCCACAAAAAAAAAGAATTATGACGCATGCAAGAAATCATGCTGTATTGGCAGCGCGATTTTTGCATGCAGCATAATGTCTTGCAACATTATGACCCCGTGCCATCTAGTAGTACGATTCCCACCCAATCCCCAGTATTATCAGAAGCATTCTCTGGCAGTCTAGTGGTATCCTCTCCCACCTAAACCCCAGTGTTATCAGTAGCATTCTCTGGCAGTCTAGTGGCACCCCCTCCCACTTGAACTCCAATGTTCTCAGAAGCATTCTCTGGTAGTCTAGTAGCACCCATCCCGCCCACTCCCCAGTATTATCAGAAGGATTCTCTGGTAGTCCAGTAGTAATCCCCTCCCACTTGAACCACAATGTTATCAGAAGCATTCTCTGGCAGTCTAGTAGTATCCATCCTGTCCAATCCCCAGTATTATCAGAAGCATTCTCTGGCAGTCTAGTGGTGCCCCCTCCAACCCCATCCCCACTGTTATCATGAGCATTCTCTGTCAGTCTTGTGGTATCCCCTCCAACCCAGTCCCCAGTGTAATCAGAAGCATTCTCTGGCAGTCTCATGGTACCCCTCCCTCCTGATCCCCAGTGTTATCAGAAGCATTCTCTGGCAGTCTTGTGGTATCCCCTCCAACCCAGTCCCCAGTGTTATCAGAAGCATTCTCCGGCAGTCAAGTCATAACCCCTCCCACCCAAACCCTAGTGTTATCAGAAGCATTCTCTGGCAGTCTTGTGATATCCCCTTCCTCCTGAACCTCAGTGTTATCAGAAGCATTCTCTGGTAGTCTAGTAGTACCCCTCCCACCCTGTCCCCAGTGTTATCAGAAGCATTCTCTGGCATTCTAGTGGGACCACCTCCCACCCAAACTCCAGTGTTATCAGAAGCATTCTCTGGCAGTCTAGTGGTACCCCTCCCACCCAAACCCCAGTGTTATCATAAGCATTCTTTGGCAGTCTTGTGGTATCCTCCAACCCAGTCCCCAGTGTTATCAGAAGCATTCTCCAGCAGTCTAGTCATACCCCTCCCACCCAAACCCTAGTGTTATTAGAAGCATTCTTTGGCAGTCTTGTGGTATCCCTCCCACCCAATCCCCAGTGTCGCACAGAAGCATTCTCCAGCAATCTAATGGTACCACCTCCCACTCAATTCCCAGTGTTATCAGAAGGATTCTCTGGTGGTTTAGTGGTACCCCCTACAACCCAAACCCCAGTGTTACCAGAAGCATTCCCCAGCATTCAATTAGTACCCCCTCCCACCCGAATCCCAGTGTTATCAGAAGCATTCTCTGGCAGTCCTGTGGTATCACCTCCCACCTAATCCCCAGTGTTATCAGAAGGATTCTCTGGCAGTCTAGTGGTATCCCCTCTCTCACCCAATCCCCAGTGTTATCAGAAGATTTTCTGGTAGTCTAGTGGTACCCCCTACCCAATTCCCACTGTTATCAGATGCATTCTCTGGCAGTCTACTGGTAACCCCCCACCCGAACCCCAATGTTATCAGAAGAATTATCTGGCAATCTAGTGGTACTCCTCTCCTGCCCAATCCCCAGTGTTATCAGAAGCATTCTAGACAGTATAGCAGAACCCCCTTTCCACCGTGATCCCTAGTGTTATCAGACACATTCTTTGGTAGTCTAGTGGTACCCCCCCAACCAATCCCCAGTGTTATCATAAGCATTCTTTGGCAGTCTAGTGGTACCCCCCCAACCAATCCCCAGTGTTATCAGACACATTCTTTGGCAATCTAGTGGTACCCCCTCAACCAATCCCCAGTGTTATCAGACACATTCTTTGGCAGTCTAGTGGTACCCCCAACCAATCCCCAGTGTTATCAGACACATTCTTTGGCAGTCTAGTGGTACCCCCAACCAATCCCCAGTGTTATCAGACACATTCTTTGGTAGTCTAGTGGTACCCAACCAATCACCAGTGTTATCAGACACATCTTCAGTCTAGTGGCACTTCAACCAATCCCCAGTGTTATCAGACACATTCTTTGGCAGTCTAGTGGTACCCCCCCAACCAATCCCCAGTGTTATCAGACACATTCTTTGGCAGTCTAGTGGTACCCCCCCAACCAATCCCCAGTGTTATCAGACACATTCTTTGGCAGTCTAGTGGTTTCCAAACCAATCCCCAGTGTTATCAGACACATTCTTTGGCAGTCTAGTGGTACCCCAACCAATCCCCAGTGTTATCAGACACATTCTTTGGCAGTCTAGTGGTACCCCCCCAACCAATCCCCAGTGTTATCAGACACATTCTTTGGCAGTCTAGTGGTACCCCCCCAACCAATCCCCAGTGTTATCAGACACATTCTTTGGCAGTCTAGTGGTACCCTCCTTTGAAAAAAAGAATCAGCACTCTGGACAACAAAATATTCAGGTGAGAGTGTTTTTACTTTATAATGAAGTCAGAAGTACTTACAAACTGTAAGGCAATAAATGTTTCACACAAACAGTGCAAAATCATATGCGCCCACACTCAAACCTGCCTCAGTGCTTCGGGGCATGCTAACTCTTCGTTAGGATGAGGTACCAATCCTCAATCTAATTTGAAGCAGTCCTGGCTGTCTAGTGGCACCCCCTCCCACCGATCCCCAATGATATCTGAAGCATTCAGTGGCAGTCTAGGGGTAATCCCCTCTGAATCTCAGAAATTAATCTGAAGTATTCAGTGGCAGTCTAATAGTAATCCCCAATATAATCTGAAGCATTCTATGGCAGTCCAGTGTTAATCACTGCCCGCTCACCAATGTGATCTGAAGCATTCCATGGCAGTCTAATAGCACTCCCCTCCTGCCCAATCCCAGATATAATGTAAGAATCTCTGGTACTCCAGTGGTACCCTCCCTTCTGCCCTAATACCTGTTAAATTATGGCAGACCACTAACCTCCTCCTCGGTCTACCTACTCAGCACCCAGCACTGATTCACCCTCCAAAAGCCCATCCTGGATTGGCAGCAAAACTATCGATGGTGACTAGTACAGACCCTCCTTTTACCATCTCAGACAACCACCATCTGTATGACCGTGACCCAAGCACATGCATACTGCAGAAACAGACAACCACGGTGCTCCAGCTCATTCTAGATTTTTGCCCCAAGCTTTTGCAGGTATCTACTTCTCAGTGAGTAGCAGCTACTTGGGGGCCCCCTTCCATGACTCCATGTGCTGGCATGTCTAGGAGTGGCTGGGATGCACATAGAGGGAAGGATCTGAGCAGTACTATGTGGACCCAGCCAAATTCAGACAAATGAATACTGGAAATCATGCATAACAGATATGCAATACAGCATTCCCATGTCCTCTCCATATGATTAATTTGTTCTATCTCCAACTCCATAATGCCCAGCAAAGACAGCAGGTGTAATGGACACCATCTACAGCCTTCTCAGGAGCAGAGCGATTCTCAGTACCCAAAGAATATGAGTAACACATTATATTCCCCATCTTCTTTGTAGTTCCAAAACAGACAGGAGTATGAGCCCCATTCTGGACTTAAAGTTCCCTAGCCAGACCAACAAAATTCAAAATGGAGACACTGTAATTTACCATTATGACAATTCAGTCACAGGCCTGCCTCACATCAATAGAACTGAAGTAAGCATACCTCCATATCCCCCTACATCAGTCACATCAGAGGTTCCTGAGGCTTCAGGTGGAGGGGAGCACTACCTGTATACCTCCCTGCCATTTGGCCTAGCATTAACGTAAAAAGTCTTCACAAAGATGCTAGCTGTACTGGCAGCTGCCCTCTGCTTCGAGGAATTTCATCTGATTCCCTAACTGGACAATTGGCTGGTGAGAGTCCAATTGCAGCAACCAGCAGAGTGCACAAGGAAATTCAAACAGGGCCTCAAGGACCACAGCTGGATCCCCAAAACACATACTAAAGTCGTATGACTCCATTTCAGAGACTAGAGCACATTGGTGTAGTAATAGATGCAATCTTCAAGAAAGTGTTTTCCTCCATGGACAGTACAAATAGAGTGATGTTACAGTGCAAACAAGATGACTTTGGCATCCCGGCCCACATTGGACTTCCTCCAAACACTGGGTCTCATGATGCCCTGCAGTGACATGGTGGCATGGGCTAGACTGCACACAAGGCCACTTCAACTATGTGCCCTCAGTCAATGGAAGTCTGAATCACAGGAGAACTGTTGGCCAGTTATGCTGTCCACTGCAGTCAGAGTCTGCTGTGATGGATGATGCTGAACAATTTACTCAAATGGGTCAGGATCAACCAAAAATGCACCCCCCCTGTCCCCTCACTGGCCTTCTCCTGGACTTACAGGTTATCTGCCACTGGTCCAGGACACTTTTTTATTGGCGGGCGGCCATCCATGTCAGTTGTACAAGAGCCTTCGGGGGATGGAGGAGGGGTGGCATGGTGCAGCCCAGGCATTGTTCTCCTTCCTCCTGTTTTCTGCCCAGGGTTCCTGGCGTGCAGTGATGTGTCCACCCGGTGTGCAGTGATATGTGCAGCAGGTGTGCAGTGGCACACAAACATGCTGGGCGTTTTGGTGGCAGCTACCCCTTCCACTTCCGGTGCTCCCAGCTTTGCTTCTACCCATTCTCCACCAGGGAGCAGTCAAACAACAGGAGCAGCATCCCCCCCTTCCCAAGGAAGGAGAGCATTCCCTGGGTTGCTCATTCCTTCCTCTCCAGGTTGACTCGTGACAGCCCATGATTGTTCCCAAATGCAGGTTACCGGGTCTTGAGTGTTAGTGCAACAATTGCAGCAGTGGACAAGCTGGACTCTGTGTTTTTGCCCCTGCAGCCTGTGGAGATGACTCTTGCATGTAAATCAAACTATGACCTGTGTGGTGGTCCATCATTCCACAGCAACTCCCCAGGGGCCTCTTTGGAAGATGAGGCCCCCATCAGCTCCTACAATCCCTCCCTCTGACTTCCCCAATCTTTATCAATTATTCAGAAGAGTCTAGAGGCTCTCCAGTATATGCCAAGCAACAGCAAATGGATTAACAAAATGCTATAAATTATTCACAAAGCAGAGATGGGAGGGAGGGCAGGTGCAGTGCTGCAACCCATGGGGTGCAGCAACTGATGTTACAACTACGCTGTCCCCTTTCTACACACAGTGTCTCGACAGCTTGTGCAAAAACCCAACTGGTTTCGCACCCTCCCATCAGTGGGCTTTCGTGAAAGGCTTTCAGGGAAAGTAATCAGCATCACAGCAAGACAGTCTGGCATGAAAGGATGTACGCAGTGAAGGAGTTCTCGCCTGTGTTGCTGGTAATATGTGCATTCAAACTGCATTTAACCCTAAAAGTGAAATCAGAGCAAAATTGTTTAACCCCTAGTTATTCCAATTCCTACCCATGGTGTCCTGTCTCCCACTCACAGCAGCACAGTGCATAGGTGGTGTGAGAAATAGTGAGTCTGCTGGTCCATTACATCCACCCCTGTTACCTAACAGAAGTATTCTGAAATACAGTACTGGTGTTAACCCTTAAAGAGCAGCTGAAACCTTCAGAAGAACTTTGACAAAACATAACATTTAGGCACAGCTTGGCTTGTATTTCATATTCATTTGGTGTTCTTCCTCCCCATTATTTATTACTGAGGTCATTTGTATAAAAACAGGATCTTTGCTCCTGAAGAGTTAATATATTCCTGTTGCTTTCTCCCTATCTGAGGTCATAACGCACTGCTTGTGACTTCACAGTTACTCACATGGCAACAGATTGTGATGTCACAACAGAGCATTATGACTTGAAGTAGGGAGTAAGCTACAGAGGAAGATAAACTCTAAAGGAAATCTAAGGGACAAAATCAAGTACTCATACACATTTACTCAGTAATAAATAACAAGGAAGAGAAATATGTAGAATACATATAGAATGCAAGCTGAATTGTTCCTAATTATTATGTTTTTTAAAGTTTTCTTTTTGGCATCAGTAGCTCTTTAAGAGTTGATCCAGTAAGTACTTAAAGGCGCAGTATCTGTTAGCAGAAAAAAAAATATCATATAGCTTTTAGTAATAATTTATTTCTGGCACAAACCATCAGCATATCTGTTTTTCTTTATATTGTATGTCATTGCATGGATAGTAGCACCCTCCTAATATGTCTACAGAATGAAATCAGTATGTAAAGTAAAAAGTATCCTCAAGGGACAGGATTAAAAATTGCTAGATACATAGACATTATTCAGCACCAGTCTGCCCACCCCACCTAACTACTCTGCTGTGGCCCTGGTGGCTGTCCCTCCCATTAGTTTCTGCCCCCCCCTTAACTAAACTTATATACCTGTCCCATCCCCCCCTTCAAACTGTTAACCGATTTGGCCCTTACCACTTCTTCCACTACCTTGTTCCTCTTCTCCACCACTCTCTCCATGAAAAAGTGTTTTCAGACATCTTTCTTGAAGATGGCAACAGCCATCTTTAATGACTTGAGTCATTAATGACAACATTAGTAATAAAAGCTGTTTTAAAAACATCTGAAGCAAATAAAAATATACTGATGCTGAATCGATTTATATATTAACGCTAACAACCTGTATGATGACATTTTTTGACGACTAACAAGTACTGCTGCTTTAAGGAGATAGTGTCCTGATATTAAAGAGAATTTCTGGTGTCCAGCAGAAAATTTAGTTAGCATTAGCAGGACTCTGCTACACAAACCTCCTCCAACATTCGCATTTCAGGGTCGTCCATCTTTTAATACTTGATCTTTTTCCCCTTAAACTTCCTCCATTCACATTGCTTATTCTTGCTTTGAAGTCATAATCCTTCCCTTATGATATTGCAGTCTGTTGCCATGGAAATTATTTTGATGGCACAAGCAAAAGAATAAGGACCTCATTCATGGCAGTGACCATATGCATGCCAACAGCAGGTATGCAAATGCGTTTCTACCCACACCCGCAGATGGCGGTGCACATGCCAATTCCCAGAACCCCTAGCTACCCTGATCAGTGCATAGAGGAGCACAGAGGGGCCAGGATAATGTCACGGACAGAGCAGACATGGACAGCCGGCTCACAACCAGATGCCCATGTCAACATAAGAATGGATCCCCTGCGCCACAAGGAGCAGGGGATTGTGAGATATGGCACTCCTCCAAGGACTGCCACATCCAGATTGTAAAATAACACACACAGAAAAATTTAAAGCTAAGCCACCCAGTCTTCTAAGCCTCGTCAGAAGGATGGAGGCAAGGTATACTAGGAAAGAACAGACCCCAGGAGGATCTGTAGGGATCCTGGTGGGCCTGAGGAGGAGGGCACGCAGGCAGCACTGCTGGCTCCCCCTTTACATAATGCTGCTGTCCCTCTACACCCTTTCCATGGCTGGTACTGTTTCCTTAGATTCATGCAGAATGCATTCCCGCCCACCCCCATGCCTGCCTAACCTGGCTGCCAGCGTAGACATGTAAGCGTTGTGGGACCAGGTGCAGAGGAGATGTGCATACATGAGTGTGGATTCCATGGAGTGTCCCACATGTTCAGAGAAGGCACTTTGTGGCCTTGGTCTGCCTCCACAGAACCATGTTTCTGGATTGGGCGCCATGACTTTAGAGGAGAAAAAGAAGCAGGAACAGAGGAATTCTGATGGGACAAAGCGCCTGGCTTCATGCAAATGTCTTTATCCCGAAATTCTAATTTAAGGGAAATGGTATGCAAGTCCTGTGGGTGCCAAGTGTAATTATTTTGTTGAAAACTAACAAATACCACTAGCCGGCCAGTGGCATGGAGGACTGAGGCATTGGTGCCTTACCTCCTGCCATGACAGTGACCCGTGTTCGGTGAAGAGCATGGGTCACTGGGGGTCGACCAGGAAGGGAGAGGATTGAGCATCCTGAGGACTGCTCTTCTCTCCTGGGGAGGGTGGAATGATGTTCCCACCAACTGACTGCCAGCAGGTGGAGGCCTGAGGGTAGTGTGGCCCTGAGGGCAACAAAGATGGGAGGGTGCTGCAGGACTCTGCAGCGTGTGCACACCTCCATGTGCGCACATTGATGTGTACATCCCAGCAATGAGGAAGGGAGAAAAATGGAAAAGGGGACACTAGCAGGCTCCATGCAGACCTGGCCACGCTCCCGACTCATCGTTCCACCCTGGAATCTTGATTATTCACCGGGGGAAGGAGGGATGTCCCTCTTCTCCCTGGCCCAGCCATGGGGGATATCCGTGGGGGACATGCCTGGGTTGGAGCTGGGATCAAGTGAGTAGCACTCATGGACGGAATCAAGCCTCTCACTGAGAGAGCCAAAGTCATGCCTGCTAGCTGCCCAGTGGGATAACAAGCAAAATGAAAAAAAAAAAAAAAAAAGAAAGAAAACTGACACATCCCATTAAGTCAGCCAGATAGCTATCTATGTACCTATTAGCCTAACTTATGGAACTGCTCTACTTAGATTTTTAAACCAGCAGTAGAACTCTTAAATGGAAAGTTTAGAAAGTCCCACCCCCAATTCTGAGTGCAGAAGGAGGGAGGAGGTGGTGGTGTCACATATCACTTGCTGATTAAATCCCAACTAGAGTTTTGTGACCAGTTTTGAATGCCACTCCTCAAGGCAACATAGGGCGGAGGCAGTCCAGAGGAGGGCAACTAAAATGGTGCAGGTGTTGCATGAGAAGCTCTAAGTGCAGAGACTCAGGGATCTCAACATGTCCACCCTGGAAGAGAGGAGAGCAAGAGGGGACATGATAGACACAAGCACCTCATAGGGGCGAAAAGGGTGCAGGAGGGGAGTCTCTTTTAAATGAGAAAATGCACCAGGACTGCAATAAAGCTGGATGATGGGAGTTTATGAGGGATATGAGGAAGTACTACTTCAGTGAACGGGTGGTAAATGCTTGGAACAGACTGCCAGCAGAAGTGGTGGAAATGAAAACAGTGGCGGAGAGGGACTTCAAGCATGCATGTGAAAGGCAATGGGGAATATTAGTAAATAGGCAGGGAGGGGGAGGGTTGCCAGAGACCAGGTAGGGTCTGTGAAAATAGATTAGGCAGGGAACATCTAGGCAGACTCAGTGGGCCAAGTGGGCCTTTTCTGCTGACAAATTCTATATTTCTAAGAAAGCCACCAAATGGAGTCTGATATTGTAGCCTTAACCCCCCACCCCAATGAATTTGCAAGAGGGGAATCAGGAAGTGCTAGATTCTATAGAAGACATAGGGACTCACTACAATTATGTCCCTAGTTTCATATTTGATACCTATTAGGAACAAATAATATATGTACTATGGAGTGGACACTGCCTCTGTTTTCCAGTGCAGACCTCTGAATCGAGGGACGTGGAGGGGGTAATTTTTTAAATTTTCAAATTCGGAGTTTTATTGCACATTTTAAAAATTTTGTTTGACTGATAGGTACATAGCTGACATCTATCTGCCTAACTTTTAAAATTGTGACACTGACCCTTTAAGGCAATACAGACTGTTTGCACATAGTATGTCCTGAAGTGACCTGTTCCAAACCACTGTTACTTTGACACTCTTCTGACTGCTCTTGGAGTGTGTCTTCACTGCAGGATTCCCAGGGTTATTCTTTGTTTGTTTAGTGTTTCTCTTTCACATTTGAGTAGTATAGTACATTGTTCCCAAGTTCAGTCTCAGGAGCTCCCTCTGCACTGCATGCAGGATCACAGAGGGTACACAGGACAAGAAAAGTAAAAACTAACTAAAGAGATTTATGATTCAAAAAAGTAAAAAAATGTTTTGATTGAGAAATAAGGGCCGCACTTACTGTATACGAGTACCCACTGCTTAGACCATGAAGAAGAGGCCTATGCTTCCAAACATCTGTTTTGAGCAGGCTAGGGGTTAAACTGGGCAGCAGCCCACAGGAACTCAGTTCCACAACCTTTTATAAAATGTTATTACATGTCCACCCTCTCTGTCATCTTTCTCCATTGACTAATATGGGAGACTTCCACCACCTAGAAATCTTGATGTGAGAGCCCCCCACCTAAACATTTCAAGTTTAAACACTGGAGCAGGCTCAATATATGTGCGTACGGCAAAAATAAATAACATTATTTGGATTGCTTAGTGAGTCTATTTATCTTAACCTGTTTAGTTTTAACCACTAGCCTGTTAGGACCAGACCACCCCCTTTGTTGTTTATCCTCACAGGCTCCAAGTTGGGATCCTTTGTTTGTCAATCTCTCTAGGGCCAGAGTCTACAGCACCAGGGTTTTCCATTGCATGACTGTGGATGTTGTACAGGACACCCATATGTGCTGCACACATTGTCTGGCAAGGGCCAGCAACTCCCTAACCCACCTGGAAGGAGGCTCACACCCCTCTGTGCCCATATCCTCCATTCCGAACAGCAAAGAGACCGGAGTACATGGAACAGACCTGCCCAAGATTCTGGTCATTGCAGGTGCCATAGCTGCCCAATATGGTTTGAGCATTTGGCAGTCCCAAAAATAGTGCATGTGTGTACGTGATGCCAAAGTACATCTCCCACAGATTGGCGAGATGGTGGGGTTAAATTTGTGATCCGCACTTGCTGAGCAGTCCAGCCTGTGTATGAACTTGTACTGAGATACTTTATATTTATTACACAGCAGTAGCCCCACATGCTGAGTACATCACCCCAGATGTTGTCCATTACATGTAGGCCCATATCCTTTTCCCACAGGCCTTTGACCTTGGAGGACAGGTCTGGTAATCTGGTCCTGTCTTGCTTAGCTACCTTGGCTATTAATCCCTTGAGTGATAGTCTAGATCTGAAGGTTGCTTGTTCTGGTGTGTACAGCAGTGAAGTCTCTGCCATTTCTCCCCCAGTAGTCTGCTAAATGCTCACATCTGTAAGTATCAATTATGATGCGTAAGTGGAATCTCTGTTCTCATATTCTGTAAAGAGGCAGCTACCTTCTTTTGTGTATAGATTCCCCCATACACCATAGTCCCTTTTCCTCCCATTCTTTAAACCCTCTGTCCTCCAGTCCTACCAGGAACTCTGAGTTTCCAGCCACAGGCACTAGTAGGGTGTTGTCTTCCTTTGCTATCCACCTGTGTCTCACCACCTACCAAGTATCCAGGTTGTGTTTGACTAGGGGGTTATCCCCTCTAGCAGCTCCATAGGCTTTCTTTCCGTCATGCATCAGGTAGAGATTCCTCTTCTTCTAGGTGTAACCCCTAGATGGCGCTATCCCAGGGGCTACTACCCCTGCCTGATTTGCCACTAACAGGTTGAGGGGCCTGGATCCAATGGCGGGTGCCTCCACCCAGAGGTCAGGGTTTGCAATAGTTAAACTAACTTGGTCACAGCCCTCTGGGACACTGCAACCCCCCTTTCTTCCCACTAGTGGCCCACACAATATATCAGAATTACCTTCACAGTATACACTTACCCCCAGGTCTGGTTCCGGCACTGGGACCTCCTGTGAAATGAGATACAGTGCAACAATCACAGTACAGTACTTTAACATAGACAAATACCTCAGGCAGTATAACTTTGCTGAAACAAGCAGCTCTGATTTATTTAGGGGATATAACAAGGACGGGGAAATCAGGTTAATTATCTTATCACTCTAATAATCTACCTATGGCTCTGTGCAGGCCTATCCCTATCAGTTACTGTCCCTGGGTACCCAAGCCCTAGTGGCTAGTCCAAACCGTGGCAGCTGGTAGGGCCCTTTCACACAGAGAAAAGGAGAATTAAACAGTCAGCAGTACAGTAATTCCATTTGGATTTAATGTGGCAATTCAACAGGAAGCGACCCTGAATTAGTACTCACGACCTCCAAATAAGATAGGGTCCTTCAATGTCAGCAGGGCTCACTTGAGGTACACAAGCCTCTTCACACATCCATATAAAAAAGCACTATACCAGGCAGGCTGCATCTGTATCCCGATCGCAATTACTGCACAATACCGGAGAACACACAGCAGATTCAGTTCCTGACAGACCGATTGCAATTTTCAGCAATTCCTCCAGTCTTCTACAGGGTGAGCCTGGTTTCTACTCTTCAGAGATCCTTTGATTCTTTTCACAGGATGGATTCAGTCCTAACAAGCTGTTACACAAGCTGCAGACCGGAACTCTGGGCCTTACACACGTTTTTAACTAAAACTGCACACTGAAAAAGCACAGGGCTCCTTCCTTCTTCACTGCCAAAGCTCAACTGAAACTCCAACCGACAAAACCGGCACTTCCTTTGAGTTCCTCCCAGTTCTTGACTGGATTGGCTGTCACCACAATAGACTGCTGCTGTTGGTCCAAAAGGTGCTGAAGTCTAAACTACATCTCCCAGAGTCACTGCTCATACAATCCTCTTGTGACTGGCTCAGATTATGAGTCCAAGTTCTGATTAGTCAAGGGACCATTTTAGAGCTAGCTTACCCCACACTGATTGGTCCAGTTCATCAGTTCAAAACCAGAATGGGAACTAGCAGACACAGTTCTGACTGCAAAGAAAGCAGGTTAGACAAACTGTAATTTCATTATTACTCTAAATAATTTCTGGCAAACAGTTACATCTTTCAGATAGGTTCCCTTTGCACTCCTAGTGACTGCAAAAATGAAGTGAATTGGCAGCAGCTCAGAGTGGTACTCAGAGAAACACACAGTCCCCCATACAAACTAATTATGTCTGCAAGCAGACAGCTCTTAAAGAGACAGTACCAGAGGCTCTAAAAACACTCACTGATAAATGGCTTAAATGCCAAACACCATTCAGGCTTGGAGCATTCAAGCAAGCTCCTGGAAGTCTTTTGGGAACCCCCATTTGCAGGGGGGTTACATAGGTTTAAGCAGCTGGCTGCACCCGTCCTGTTGACCCAATCCCATATGCATCTCTGCTGCATGGCTACAAAATATCCTCTAATGTCTGAAGACTCATTCTAAGTCTCTTGTTTTGTCAAATAAGGTTCATAAACCCCCTCTCCAGCCTCTTGACATCCAGTTTGGTAGGATCCCCTGGCAACATATGGGTGACATATAATATTCTGGGTAGGGCATTCACCATTAAGAGTTTTATATGCCCCAGGCACAAGCCGGCAATGCTCTCCACCTTTCCAACTTAGCCAGTATGGTGTTACACAAGGGTCAATAGTTTAACAAGCATATGCCCCCAATGTGCCAGCCTACCTTGATGCCTATGTATGTGTGCAGTCCCAACTGTTTTAAGTCCTCATTCTACTCTTAACCTTTCACTAGGGGTTAGCACCAGACTCATCAGTTTTGTTTTATGTAGGTTCTGTCTACACCCTGAGAATTCAGCAAACTGCTCAAATTAGCTGCAGTAAGACTGCCATCAAGTTCTGTGGGTCAGTAATAACAGAAGCAGGTCATCAGCATATATAATGTGATCTTATGCTGCTGCCTTTGCTGGCCACCACTCCTTTGATAACATCTGTGGTTCTGATCTTAATCGCCAGTGGCTCTATAACTAGAGTGAAGAACAAGGGGGAAGAGGGGGCACTACTGCCTCATGCTTCTTTATAGCCAGAACTCCTCCGAAAGACCATCATTTACCAATATTTGGGCCTTGGGTTCCATGTGGAGTAATTTACCCTATTCTATGTACTTCTCTCCCGGCCCAACTCTCCTTAGTACCTTGAACAGATACTCCCACTCATTACAATCAAATGCCTTCTTGGCATTCACGAATAGCACAAGTGCCGTGTTCCAATGCTGAGCTCCTCAATGGATTACATTCAGTAGCCTGCACATGTTATGACAGGACAAGTGCCCTTGCATGAGCCCCATCTGATCCAGGTGCATGATTTGAGGGAGTATCTGCTCAAGATATCACGACAGAATCTTGGCGAGACTCTTCAAATTACAATTAAGGAGTGAAACTGGTCGGTATTAAGCACTGTCCAGCAGGTCCTAACCTGGCTTGGGAAACACACATATAGTGGCCAGATAGTATGAAGCAGGGAGTACCCCCACCTCCTTCAGCATCTCATTCAGTGATTTTGTCAACAGCTTTTCCAGCTCCTTGTAGTACTCGCCATAAATCCATCTGGCCCATTTGCTTTATTTTTCTTTAAAGAGCTGATGGCACCCCTCACTTCAGCCACTGTGACCTGTGCTCCTAGTGCCTCCTTTTGCTCTTCCAGCACTTCTGGGATGTCAAGCCCCTCCAGGTATCTGTCTGTCATCTTCCCCGTATTGTGGCACTCCACCCTGTACAGTTTTTGATAAAAAAGTGAGGAAAATTTGCTTGATTCCTTCTGCCATTGCTTTCCACTTTTCCACCCCGAACTTTCAAGGCAGTGATTCAGGCTGAGGCCCTGTGCCCTTTGACCAAACATGCCAGTAGTGGTCTTGGCTTATTTCCCTACTCAAATATTCACTGCTTTGTGAAGTATGGCACTTTCTTAGCCTCTCCAGTGAACAGAAGATTCAATGCCTCTCTAGAGGCCATGAGTTTCCCCAAAAGACAAGCAGCCCCCTACTACCCCCCTTTCCAAGTCTTTCATTTTCCCTCCAGCTCCTCTTCTTTCTCCCATCCTTTCTTAATGGAGGCCACATAATTAATTATCATACCCCTCATGTAGGCCTTTCCTGCCTCCCATAGGGCTGCTTTAGATAGGGCCATGGCAGGGTTGGGTGCCATATACAGTCCTAACCGATCCTTGAGATGTGGTTGAAATCCCTCATTGACTAATGAGTATGAAAGAACCTCCATGTTGCCTTCTTCCTGCTGTCCTCCTGAGACATAGTTCTAAGGATGATTATAGCATAGCCTGAAATATTTATTGGGTTGTGTGAAACATTCTGCACCAACCCATATTGCTCTGTAGATACATACATGTAGTCCTACCTGGACCAGATCTTATGGGGGTTGGGAAAAAAAAGTCTACTCCCGTGTTCCAGGATTAGCCATATGCAAAGCATCCAACAAGTCAAGGTTCTGCTAAGCCTTTTGCCTGCAGGGCCAATGCTCCCCCGTGCCTTCCAAACCCCTCAGATTGATCCAGAGCTGGTTCTGCCACACAGCTGAAATCCCCTGCCATTGTTAGGTTAACAAACCACTCCCTATGGAGAAGGTCCCACAGCATACAATAACAAACTCTGGTCAGATCCACCACGGCTGTATAAAGAAGTTGGTGAAGTTGTGTGGAATTGTTAAGGAGGTATGGAGAAACAACACCATGATTTGTAAGTAGTAAGATTTGTTTTAGTTTCTGTTCTAAGGAAGGCATACACATTATTAGGAAAATATATGGAGGTACACATTTTAATGAAAAGAACAGGAAGCTTACAAAAGAACCCCAGAGCAAATGCCACTGATATATGTGTTATCCCAGATGATACTGGCCAGACAGCCAAATTTTAAAGAAAACACAATTGTACATATCCCAATAATGCAAAGCATCAAGAGAAACAGATTCAAATCCCTATGATGGTACAAAAGGTGGCAGTACATGAAAAAGTAATGGCTGGCATTTGTTCAACCTTGGGATTATTTACACAGTTTTCTTTTTTTTTTTTTTTAAGAAAAGCAGGGTTTTGTCCATGAGGTGATGTAAGTTATATTTAAGCAATGTGTTGATGTCAGGAAGTCTGGTGTAATGATGAACTGTTAGAGAAAATGTGATGTTAACTTTCGGGGGGGGGTCGCTTTTGATAAGGGTAAGGTAGTTATGCTTGTGATAATGGGAATATTAGGAAAGTATGAGGTCTATGCAGAAGTGGAGTACAAATATGCACAGTTTCATAAGTATGCGCTCAGAGTGCAGGCAAATGTGATATGCAGGTTTATTTTAGAAACAGGTGAAAATAGCGATGTATGCAATTGATAGAAAGATAGATAATTACATAGACATATATATATTGAGAGAGGGAAAGAGAGAGAGAGAGAGACACAGACAGACAGGCAGAATACGAATGGCAGTGAAGTATTGAAGTGACGCCAACCCCACCCCCAACCCGCAGAGATGGACCGGCATTGGGGTGTGCCTTTGGGTCATTGCCCATAATGCTCACGTCATTTTACCTCACCCTACCCTGCAGACACAGACAAGAGTTGAGGTGTGCCTTAGGGTTTTCAAACTTTACACTCACCCCATTCCATAAGGAAATACACTGAAATGGGTACACTATAAGAGAATGGAGTGAACTTTGAGGCTGAAGAGTCAAAGGAACACCTCAATACCTGTCACTAGCTGCAAGGTGGGGATGGGGGTGGAATGGCACGAGCATTACTGTTGACAAATTCAAGTCACACCCCTGATGCCTGTCAGTCCGTACAGTGCAGGGTGTTATGGTCAGAAACCCTAATGCCCTGGGCGTTTCTTGGTATTTTCAATCCAAGTTTTCAGCATGGGCTTTTTGTGACCCCACTGCATGAACAGTGGCACTATCAGTTCATTAGCCGAAAAGAGATTTTGCACAGCGACTGTGCCATTTGGCACCACAGGTGCAAAAACACATTTTGAACAGGATGTAAAAAATGACAGCTGTACATTTCTTGCTTCAGTAACTCCTCAGCACATCTGTTGCATGACCTGCTTATTGACATTTTATATCTGCTATGCAATGTACTGCTGCTATGGCTGTATGGCTGAGAGGGACCTGGGGGTGGTGGTGGATATCAAGATGAACAACTCGGAGATTTGTAGGAGGGCAGCGGCCAAGGCCAACATGATGCTTGGATGCATCGCTAGTGGGATCACTCCAGAAGGAGGGAAGTGATACTCCCTCTGTATAACTGCTTGGTGAGGCCGCACCTCGAGTACTGTGTGCTGTTTTGGAGGTCACACTGAAAGAGGGACATTGAACTCCTGGAGAAGGTCCAGAGGAAGGCAACCAAAATGATCTGGGGCTTGGGGGAAAGGACCTATGGGGAGAGGCTCGAAGAGCTATATATGAACACATTGGAAGGGAGAAGGGACAGGGTGGACATGATAGAGGTCTTCAAGTACATGAAGGGGATAAATAGGGGAGGTGCAGTCACGGTGCTCCAAAGGAAGGAGGAGGAGGCAACTAGAGGGCATGAGTGGAAGCTGGAGGGGGGAGACTAAGGGGAGAATGGTAGAGGTGCTACTTCACTGAGAGGGTGGTAGAACTATGGAATGTGCTGCCCCAGGGGCTGGTGGAGGCAGAGACTGTGGAGGGGTTCAAGAGGGAGTGGGACAGGTACAGGGGGAGGGTTGTGGAAGCAAAGTCCAATGAAGTGGGAATACCCTGGACAGGGAAGGAAGAAGCCTGAGAGGGTGGGGGGGCAGCAAGGTCAGCTCCCAGGGTGGGGACTGACCGAACAAGCAGACGCGAAAGCCCACTAGGCCTATTCTGCTGGCATTTTTGTATTTTGGTATGCTTACTGCACCAACATCATGAACCATAAAACAGATGACTGCCATAACTAGGGAAGCAGTATAGCACAGTGGTTTGAGGCTCTTAACTGCAAATCTGGAGATCTGGGTTTGAATCCCACAACCCCCATGTGCATACTGCGTGACCCTGAGCAAGTCACTTAACTTCCATGTGCTCCCAGGTTGCCCCTGTAAACAAGCTTTCAGCTTAGTGTGCCACTCCTGGTTAAACAATTGAAAGAAAAAAAAAACACAATGTATTATTTTTCTTGCTTTAATTTGCTACTATAAGCTTTGACTAATACATCCATCCTTATTTACAGCTTATGTGTCTGTGACCTAGGCAAAACTACACGTAAAATCTCACACATAAATAATAAAATATCAGAATAGCATTTATTTTAGTAGTATATCCTTCCTTTTCAGGTGCCCATGACACTATGTACATATATTTATATCTTTTAACTTCAAAGCACTAAATCTATTTGTAACCCCCTTGTTACCCGGGGTTACTAGAATCCCAGTAAGACCTAGTGGTAGGCAGGGAAGGCAGCTTGTGGAACTCCAGTTAAATGGGTTTCACACTGTCTCAGTCTGTTCTCAGTCTCAGCTGAGACTGAGGGATAACATCGCCATAGAACTAGCGCAGCTGCATGAGCCACAATGGAATCTGCAGCAGGGAGTTGGAGTAGAATGTTGGTAGGTTTGAACAGTCAGTCTGTAGTCAGTTGGAGTTTGGAGCTTGTTGTGAGAGGAGCACAACAGCTCTGTGCTTAGGCTCTTGGAGCCTCAGCCCTGAAATAGGGCTACAGTTAGGGAAAGGTGTGTGTTTCCACCTAAAGAGAGACACAGTGAGCTATTTTTAAAGTGGTGGAGACCGCTGTTTAGGGTCTCTGTGCCCCATCCTTCAGGGGATAGAAACATAGAAACACAGAAACAAAGACTTTGACGGCAGATAAGGACCACTTGGCCCACCCAGTCTGCCCATTTCCGTAGAGGTGGACCTGGTTACTAAAGATGGGGGGTCTCCCACCTCCAGCTCCCACAATCCATACCCGACTGATGGGGCAGGAAGGTTTGCCTGCATTTCCAGGGGCAACCCCCTGGCTACTGCTAGTGAAGAAGCTGCCTTATTTTGTCCAAGAGTCTGGGAAACAAGAAGATTTTGTGATTTGCCTGTGGGGCACCTGCAACCAGAGGCTGAGTTCTGCTCTTTCTAAAGGGCCCATATTACATCTTGAACTGTGTTAAAGTGGGGATTGGACTACTGAAGTAGTGGGAGGCCTAGAGTAATAGGCTTAGCCAAAAGTAAAAAGTATGTTCAAGTCCAGCACGTAGGGAAAGTCAAGACATGTAGAGGAGATGTGACATATGTCTACCCAGTAATCTATATTGCCAAGTTTTCAGAAAAGAGTTGTTTAGTTTCCAGAGAAATGGCCGGGTATGGATTGTGGGAGCTGGAGGTGGGAGACCCCCCATCTTTAGTAACCAGGTCCACCTCTACGGATTTCCTCTGTGGATTTCTACTTTGCCTCATGCACTTGGCCAGTGATGAGGGAAGTGCCCAGACATGGGGTTGGAAGGAAAATTCCCTCTAGGAGTTGAAGGCTCTAAGGTGGTTTGGGGAGCCACAACAGGAAAATTGGTCCATTTCCCAAAATGGACCATGGATCAAGTGGCCAGCGGGGGAGGCAGGCCATGGGGAAAACCCAAGTAGTGTACAAGTCGGGCTGTGTACCCAAAGCTGCGTGCAAGTCCGGGCTGTGTGCCTGGTGGGTTCATAGCCTGAGGGCTAGAGATGTGAAGAAGTGTTCTTTTGTCTCTAATCTGCATTACCAGGAATGTAGCCCTGTGGGGGTCCATATATGCTTTGTTTGTTCAGCTTGGAAGTGAATAAAAACCACACTGTAGAATCCCATTCCTGGTTTTGTACCTTACAGTTATTTCTTCCTGTGTTCAGATTTACTTGGGTGCCCCTGTGCAGAGTAGCCAAACCTAGGCCCCCTGTGCCATGTAGCCTAGTCCTCCCTGAACCCAGTCCCCACTAGGTACTGCTGTCAGCTTCAACAGCATGCCACCTGTCATTTTGTAAAAAGGCAGGGGTCCAGGGGTTACAAAGATGGAGGCACCACTTTGGATTTAATTCTGGGAGGAAGGTGCTCGGGCAAGGGGCTAGTGTTTTGGCTATCTGGCAGTGGGTAGCCCAAAAAGCTGAAGCAAGTTAACTAGTGTGTCGCTGTGTGCTATGGATCTTATGCTGATGTTAAAATGCCAACTGTTTACCAAGGAGCAGTAAAGCTAAAAGAGTGTGCCCTTGTCTTGCATCAATTGTTTACAGCATTTTTGCCTGCTTTTAAAAGAAATGTGGTGAAGGAAAGTGTGGAAGACTAGGGGTAGCAACAGGAAAATTGTGCTCTGGATGTTGGAAATGTTTTTAAAAGAACTGTGGTAAAGAAAAGTGTGGAAGACTAGGGGTAGCAACAGGAAAATTGTGCCCTGGTCATTGGAAATGCTTTTAAAAGAACTGTGTGATAAAGAAAAGTGTGGAAGACTAGGGGTAGCAACAGGAAAATTGTGCCCTGGACGTTGGAAATGCTTTTGAGTGAACTGAGAAACTTGCTGTGTGAATGGCCATGCTAAATGGCTGAAATGGGCTCCTGCCGTGGAGTCAGTTAAAAAAAAAAAGTGGTTTTTGCAGTTTAAATTTGCCTGCTCGATGATCACCATGAGGAGAAGAGCACTCGCGAGGAAGAAGAGGCTTATTTGCATGGCGTCATGTGATTGGTAAGGCTGCAATCAGTCCCACCCCTCAGCCAGCTCTACAGTGACTGCCCCAGCATTCGAGAGGGAGTGTGAGTGGAGTGCATGTACTGGCTTCTGCAGGAGCATCGCGGTGATTAAAAAGCACTGTAAAACTTCTAAAAATAAACTGTTTTGTTTAAAATCGGGCTCAACTCACATCTCAATCGTCTGAATTGCAAGTGTGGTGGTCGAGGAGATGAGCGGCAGGACGGCCCACCTGTTTTTCTTCTGAGGCCTCCAAGACTGGCTGCAGGCTGTTTTCCCATCGCAGCTAACAACTACTGATAACAGTAAGTACCAACAGTGATAATTGCTCAAACAATGATTTTCTGCCAACAGCTAGCTGAATATGTGTGCAGCAGTGTAGTCGCTTTGTAAATAATGACTGTGTCAAGTTCTACCAGCAAGTGCAAGTCTGCTAGGCCATTGACTGTGTGCATAGTTATGAGTTCAGCATCAGATGAAAGTTTTAAAGCCAGAGAGAGACTGTGAGTTGTAGCCAAATGTGCAGCACTAGTTTACAGGCAATCCTGTGCTTAAAAACCTGAGGCTTTAAGGGACTGTGAGTTAAAGAAATGTTTCCAGCAAGTGAAAAGTCCGTGGAAAATCGTGTAAATGTGTTAGAAAAAGAACAGTGCAAGTTTGTGCAGTTTGAGCAAAAGTTATCTGTAGTGTGTGTAAATCGGATGCGCAGTGGCTTGACCCAATTTCTGAATGTTGATGCACAGGAGTGCTGCTGCCCGCCGCCATTACAGGGTGGGGTGGCAAAGTAAACACAGCAGCAGAGGAGCCATTTTAAAAGTAAAGAAGGTGTTCAGTAAAGTGGGACCTTCAGTTACAGTGAGCTTTTTGTTTGTTTTCCCTGCAGTTATGGCCTCAAGACCAGCTCGCTATTCGGATCATGCCTGGGTTGCAGTAACAGCAGCAGTAAATAGACTAAGGGACATTGAAAAGTGGTGCTATGGAGGACAACTGCCTCCTCATGTGGCGATTCCTGGATATCCAGTGCATGTGTGTCAAATATGCTTGAATGCTGGAAGGAACGCCTTCATGATACCTCACTGTGCTGGATGCTTAGAAAAATATGGCCTGTATAAAGTGCCCCAGATTCGTTTGTCTCCCACATGGACAAAGGTTCAGTAATCTGCAGTTGGCAGCACACAGCACTAGGCGGAGCCTGTTGAAGAAGGCCCCTCAGGGGAGTGTGGCACAAAGCTAGAGGGTGCAGATTTAGAGACAGAACCAGAAGTTGAAGTTTCGGATGCTGAATCTCAGAAGGAAAGTTCAGATAAAACATCAGTAGACCCCTGGAGGGGGTGGGGGGCTAGCCCAAGTCTCATAGGAGAAGATGAGATGCGGGAGGCCTTTGAATGGGAGGTGTCGACCTCTGCGCCTAGTGATGAGTGGATAGTCTCAGGAGTGAGGATGACTGCTCACTCCTGGGCTCAGATCCTTAGTGAGGAAGAAGATGAGGGGGAACCTATGTGGCCTTGTGAAAAAGGAATGGGTACACAGCCTCAAGCTCTTGCCTGGGAAGAATGCTTGGAAGAGAGGGGTGATGCCACTGCCCTGGCTGTGCAAGAAGAAGAAGTCAGGTATCCGTTTTTAATCTCGTTAAGGATGCATAGCTGGCAGAACCAGGACTGGCCACCCCCAAGACAGGCCAGCGGTCTCAGGTTGACCAAAGCTAGTAAAGAGGAGAGGCTGGTTCATAGGAAGGCGAATGAGATCTATGGGATGACCTTTCCTACCTTTCCTCGGAAAGTCTGGGAGGAGATTGAGAACAGCAGGAAATCCTGGATCTGGGCCGAAGCAATGAAATGTGTGCATCTATGTGTGAACAAGCATGTAAAGAACAGACTGTTTCAGGAGAAATATACCCAGTGGAAGAGAGGCAGGACACTGTTTATGGACAGTGTGAATAGCGGACAGAGAGGGACGTGAAACCTTCCACTGTGTGAATTATGTGCACCCAGATGGGGTAATAATTCAAGCTCCTGATCCCCTGTACTATTGGCCTCAATGCAAGGACCTCCCAGCAAGTGTGCCCATGCCTACTAAATGGAAAGCCGAGCAGTGGTAGTCAATACTGCTACACCAGCCTGTGAAGTACCTTTATTGATCCACCAGTATGAACATCCAGGACTCGGGTGCTCCACATTCATCAGTTCTACAGTGTACTGGCCTTTCCAGAATCCATCGACTGGCCCACCAGATGACTTCAGATCCGGAGAGGACACCAGCCCAGCTGTATCCTGCTTCATCGCCTGGTAATCGGATGACGTCAGACCAACTGTTTTCCTTTTTGTTCCTGTTCTAAGATTCCATCTCCAGAGATGTCATCAGCCCAGCAGTTCCTAGATGTGCCCTCCTGTAGTTCCCAGAAGATGTTTGCCCAGCTGTATCGGAAGAAATGCTGCCAGGGAGAGTCTTCAGCTGAGGAGCAGGTCGGTTCAGATTTTTCGTTCTACAAGGGGCTGGTAAGTCCAAACTTTTCTATCCTTATGACATTGCAGTACACACCCTACACTAGCAGACTCCAGAATGTGTGAACTGTCCTCAAAGACTCTCCCCTTCGGGACTTTGGCCTGCTAAAACTGTGCTTCACCGGGCTCCGGCCCAGGAGAGACTCTTTAATGGACTAGCCTTCAGGCACTGTGGTCACTAGTTGGGACTTTTAGGGCACTTCATCCCCCCAAATGTGTATTGTAAATAATGTCTTTGTTTTTCTACTGTTTTCTAGTGTATATACTGTTTTTCTACCTTTTCTAAAAAAAATATTTTTGGGATTCTCCAACGTTTTAATGGTAGGGGTTTAGGTAGACTGTGTATGCAGATCAGAAGTGTGTGCTGTCTTTCTTTTTCTTGCAGGTGTTCGTGGAGAAGATAGAAGAGAAGACAAGAAGAGGAGGAGGGGGCTCATCAGAGTTCCTCACTAGTACTTTAGTGTGTAGTAATTTAAAGTACTGTGGTGTTGTTATTGTTGTTGTTACTGTATTAACCCTTTCCTTCCACAGGTATGGTTGTGGGGGTAGGGAGGCAGTAATGTACTAGTATGGTATTAGTTTTTGGTGTGTGGTTGCAGGTTGCCCAAGGTCGGGGAGATCCCCGGGTTGTTTTTGTTTTGGGTATTAAGTTAGAGGCAGACAGATTTTCCCTAGAGGACATGGAGGGATAGACAGGCTGTGGACCTGAACGGCCATAGGGACTGCAGTGCTGAGCTATTAGGGCTATGCTCTGGACAGTTCTACCACAGCCACTAGGCAGCCATAGTCAGTGGGTAGAGTAGAGGCTGATATGTCAGCTAAAGGCCTCTAGGCCCTTAGTGTTGCCTGCCTGTGCTCGCACATGGTAGGAGGGGGCCTGATCACCCCCCTCTGCAGGTAGCACATAGTGTGGGATGGCCTAAGCCGGGTAAACAGTGACTGCAGACAGTCATTTTCCTGGTTAAGGGTGAGTGTAACCCCCTTGTTACCTGGGGTTACTAGAATCCCAGTAAGATCTAGTGGTAGGCAGGGAAGGCAGCTTGTGGATCTCCAGTTAAATGGGTTTCACACTGTCTCACTCTGTTCTCAGTCTCAGTTGAGACTGAGGGATGACATCATCATAGAACTATCGCAGCTGCATGAGCCACAATGGAATCTGAAGCAGGGAGTTGGAGTAGAATGTTGGGAGGTTTGAACAGTCAGTCTGTAGTCAGTTGGAGTTTGGAGCTTGTTTTTGAGAGGAGCACAACAGCTCTGTGCTTAGGCTCTTGGAACCTCAGCCCTGAAATAGGGCTACAACTAGGGAAAGGTGTGTGTTTCCACCTAAAGAGAGACACAGTGAGCTATTTTTAAAGTGGTGGAGACCGCTGTTTAGGGTCTCTGTGCCCCATCCTTCAGGGGATTGAGCAGAAAGGTTTGCCTGCATTTCCAGGGGCAACCCCCTGGCCACTGCTAGTGAAGAAGCTTCCTTATTTTGTCCAAGAGTCTGGGAAACAAGAAGATTTTGTGATTCGCCTGTGGGGCACCTGCAACCAGAGGGTGAGTTCTGCTCTTTCTAAAGGGCCCATGTTTCATCCTGAACTGTGTTAAAGTGGGGATTGGACTACTGAAGTAGTGGGAGGCCTAGCGTAATAGGCTTAGCCAAAAGTAAAAAGTATGTTCAAGTCCAGCACATAGGGAAAGTCAAGACATGTAGAGGAGATGTGACATACATCTACCCAGTAATCTACATTGCCAAGCTTTCAGAAAAGGGTTGTTTAATTTCCAGAGAAATGGCTGGGTATGGATTGTGGGAGCTGGAGGTGGGAGACACCCCCCCCATCTTTAGTAACCAGGTCCACCTCTACAGATTTGCTCTGTGGATTTCTACTTTGCCTCATGCACTTGGCCAGTGATGAGGGAAGCACCCAGACGTGGGATGGAAGGAAAATTCCCTCTAGGAGTCGAAGGCTCTAAGGTGGTTTGGGGAGCCACCAATAGGAAAATTGGTTCATTCCCATAATGGACCATGGATCAAGTGGCCAGTGGGGGAGGCAGGCCATGGGGAAGACCCAAGTAGTGTACAAGTCAGGCTGTGTACCCAAAGCTGCTTGCAAGTCCGGGCTGTGTGCCTGGTGGGTTCACAGCCTGAGGGCTGGAAATGTGAAGAAGTGTTCTGTTGTCTCTAATCTGCATTACCAGGAATGTAGCCCCATGGGGGTCCATCTGTGCTTTGTTTGTTCAGCTTGGATGTGAATAAAAGCCACACTGTAGAATCCCATTCCTGGTTTGGACATTACAGTTATTACTTCCTGTGTTCGGATTTACTTGGGTGCCCCTGTGCAGAGTAGCCAAACCTAGGCCCCCTGTGCTGAGTAGCTTAGTCCTCTCTGAACCCAGTCCCCATCAGGTACTGCTGTCAGCTTCAACAGCATGCCACCTGTCATTTTGCAAAAAGGCAGGGGTCCAGGGGTTACATGTTAAAATGCAAAAACATAAGACTTTATTCTCTTCACACAATAGTGTTAAACTTTAGATCCTGGAATGGCCAAGAAATAATTTAGACTTCAGTCTTGCATGCCACTGTCATGCCCACTTCTCATGTAAACAACAATCAATTACAGAAACCCTTTCATTTCTATGTTATGCACTCTTACATCAGAGAGACATATATCTTACATTACTGCTAAAATAACATATTTATCAAGACTGGATTTCTGAATTAAAACCTGTCATTTACAGTACCTATGTAAATAATAATTTACTGGCTAAAAACTATGCTACAGACATGACATTAACAAAATTTCTGTTTTACATGGAAAACATCCATATAATGAACTTGTCATACAGGATTTGTGACCTTCTGTCTGCATGTATCTGACAAAGAAAAAGGCACCTGCTTGATCCTTTTTTTTCTATTTTATTTTTATGCCCAACTTGCCCATACTGTAAGAGCCAAATATTGACTTGCTTAGAGTTTAAAAAAATCATGATGTCTATGTGTGTGCGTGTTTGGGGGGGTATGCCTAGATGCAGTTTCAGGCACTCCTTAATTACTTCCCTAGGCAGCTCTGATAGTCAGTTGTTCCAACATGATAGATCCACCTCATTCCCCTCCCATTCCACGAAAATGAAAGCATAGTGCATGCAACAGACCATAGGAACATCACATTATTTAATGTCAGCTCTGATCTGTTCAGACTTACTTTTTTCCTGGCTCAGTTTATAATGTCAGTGAAAAGAAAGTAGGAAAAAAAAACACCCAGCCTTGTACTTCTACAAGTAGTAGTTGTTCATTGCAACTGGTATATTTTAACACATGCAAGGTGTGACACTTGGACAGCTGGTTCTGATTACCCTATGATATTTTTTCTGCAATATAAAATATGTAGGAGACTGTCTGTAAGGAGAAACTACTGTCTTGCTGAAATTACACATCAAGCCCCCCCCCCGGTATAGTTCAAAGGACAGAACGAAGGTTAAACTACAGATATCTGGGAAGCTATTAACTTGTCAGTTTGCTTTGAAGCCAGGAACTAATATATATCCCATTTTTGACGTCTTCAGGGAAATCCCTTGATTTGCACTAGGTGTCATGAAGAAAGGGGCATATGCATTTGTTTGGGGTGTCTTCCAAGAAAGCCAGTTAATTACATCAAAGAGACTTTGATGTATGTGTGAAGCAGATCACAGACTAGTTTGGGAAGTCACATGAAGAGAGAAATTCACTGATGTCACTTATTTTTTTTAAATATCTTATTTGGACATCCTGTGTTATGAAATATAAATTGTAATACACCAAGGCAGAGTTAGGTGACCTCAGAGAGAAGGCCGGCTCAAGACTGCTTTTAAGTATACTGAGCAGACCTTAGAGACACACATAGATATTCATTTCTGACTGAGAAAGAGGAACATCAAAGCACTTAAATATTAAGAAAGTAAGGATACATTAGATAAGACCAGTCTGAGTGTATGGGCTGTAGGAATTTGCACTTTTAAACCTATTTTGTTTTTAAGATTGTATGTGTTGGGATATTGTGTTCTGTATTTACTGTTTACCTGTGTTTACCTATTTTAAAGTAAAGATATATATTTTAAAAACAGAAACTGCCTGGTTTGCCTTGAAACTTCTTTTTTTTTTTATAAGTGAAGCTTAGATGGTTACAGTTGACACTGTGCATGAGCTTATTGTGGTACCAAACTGGGAAACAGGTAAGAGTTCTCTAGGTCTTGCGCAGAGTTCTAAGAGTTCATTTTGTAATACCTGGTTAGGTGCCCATAGGCAAATATATCTGGCCCCCTGAAGACAGAATTATCTGAGCCTGACAATTGGGTATGCTAACAAGAGGTTATCAGTTTGAATCCCTCCAAAACTTGGAACAAAGGTGACTCGAACCACAAAACAGACAGGAGGGTTACCCTGTTCTGCTAACTGTTTCACAATACTATGCTCAGAGGTTGGCACTTTGGGAGCAGAAGGCTGACCTGCTGAGTGGGGTTGTGACAGATTGCTTGACAGTGGTGCGAAAAAGTTTGGTGGTATAAGCTTTATTGTTCAGTGTGTCAGCTTGAGTCTGTTCAGCTCACATGGAAAAAAAGAAAGGCAGCCTTTTATTTAAAAAGGAAACAGAACTATATCCCTTGGCTTACAGTCAAGTTCCTGCCCATTTTATTTTTTTTCTAAAGTGCCAGTCAAAGTAGCAGTAGTTAGGAAAGATGGCTTCCAACTACAGCAGGCACACTGTAGAATACTTAAAGCAATTGTGCGGGGACAGAGGAGTCCCGTTCGAGGCAAAAGCCAGCAAACAGAACTTAGTAGATGCCCTGATGGTAGCAGATACCCAGAGCAGCGAGTCACCAACCATGACTGAAAAGGACCAAACCTCGAGTGTGGCAGGGCTAGCGGCCAGTGCTGTGTCCAGATCCGGTGAGGATGACAGCAGGGTCACTGTCAGTGAAGGGCTACAGTGGCAGGGAAAGGTCATCAGTATATTGGATCCAGAGGTACTCAGGCTGCAGATTGAGTTGCGCCGAATGGAGTTGGAGTTCCAGGAGAATAGAGAGCATGAGCAACGGGAGGCAGACCATGAGGAACATGAGCACCAGTGAGCTGCAGAGGAGAAGAGAGACCATGAACAATGGGAGGTGGACCATGAGGCACAGCGAGAATGCCGAGAGGCAGACCATGAGGAGCGTGAGCACCAGCGAGCTGCAGAGGAGAAGAGAGAGGAGTGCCAGAGGCAACAAGAACTGGAGAAGCTACAACTCCAACCAGCAGCACCACAGCAGGTAAGTGGCTTGGGTTTAACTGGGACTGCAGGACTGGGTTACAAACTGAACTCCAAATTAATAGCCAAATTTAAAGAGGGGGAGGATACGGATGCCTTTTTAAATTCTTTTGGAAAAGTTTGTATTCGGGCTAAAATTCCTAGAGAGTCCTGGAGCTTTCAGCTATCCCCTGCTACTTATCAGGAAAGCTCGGGATTCATTGGGTCATATGGACAATGAGGACAGTGATGATTACAGCAAACTTAAAGCTGCACTGTTAAAAAAGTTTGAATTAACTGCTGAATCATACAGAGCTAAATTCCATAGCTCAGGAGAAGCCCTGATATGAGCTACGAGGAGGTAGCCATGAAACAACATCAGTTTTTAAAACGTTGATGGGAAGGAATTGAGGCAAACTCTGCTGATAAAATTGAAAATGTGATTTTGTTAGAACAGTTTTATTGGGCATACCCAGCAGAGCTAAAAACCTGGCTGGAAGATCGAGATCCCAAAACAGTGCAAGAGGCTGCTGAACTCTTGGACCGCTATGCCAAGAGCAGACCTGCTCTGAGAGCGAATGAGGCGGGCATGGCAGCACAGAAAGAGAGAAGTGCACCTTCAGCGCAGCTAAAACTCTCACTGCCTCCACCGAAACCAGTTAGCCCCAGGTTTCAGAGAAAAGATTTCTCTGAAAAGAGAAGTGAATGTTGGTTATGTAAAGAAACTAGGCATATTGCCAGACAGTGTCCCAAAAAGGCAAGCAATAATACACAGAATGGTACCAGGAAAGAAGTGGGTTGTTTGTGTGTCCCTGAAAGCATGCCAGTGAACATGAGGGAACACATGCACCCAGTCATGGTGAATGGTGTACAGACGCAGGGGTTAAGGGATACAGGGGCATTCCTGACATTGGTGAAAGGGGATCTGATACAGCCTGGTCAGCTTATACCCAATAAATACGTCACTGTACAGGACTTTGCGGTTGAAGAGAAAACATTGCCACTCACTAGTGTTCTTTTGGACTGGGGTGAAACAGGAGGAACTGTGCAACAGGTGACTGTAGCCAAAACATTAGCAGTGGATATGATCCTGGGTAATAATCTCCAACAGGGGATGGTATGTGCAGTTACCCATAGCCAAGTGGCAAGGGAAAATTGTAGTTCCCTGAACCCCTCAGAAACTATTGTGGAAATCACAGAGAGCCTGGTTCCCCAGCCTGTGTCTCCAGATGGGGAGACTGATAAAAAGGGGGTAGAAATTTCCCCGGTAGCAAGTAATCACACAGCTACAGAAGGTTACTCCGAAGAGGGAGGGATGACCCATTGTCAGAGGGTTGGAATTGACAGTGATCCTGAGTGCCCTGACGCTAGTGCTAGGGACCATAGTTTAGTGACTGAATGGGGACTTGTCCCACACCTTGGGAATGTGTGAGGGGTTTGCAGCTGCTCAGAGAAGTGATCCTAGTTTAGAGAAGCTGAGGGCTTGGGCAGACTCTAATGGAGCAGAGGGAGGTGATGGCAGACATAAGGTTTATTGGGAAAATGGACTTATGTATACTCAGGCTGTGCAGACAGAGGGAGGGATGCTAGGCAGGCATCTTGTCGTTCCCCAGGGGTATCGTGAGCAATTGCTCAAGATTGCCCATGATATTCCCTTGTCTGGTCATCTGGGAATCACGTGCACTATGCAGCAGTTGGCTCAGAATTTCTATTGGCCTAACTTCACCCAGCAGGTCTTGTCACCAGTGCCAAGAAATAAGGAAGGTGGGCAAGAAAACCCAAGCAGCCCAGATCCCCTTGACCATAGTGGAAGAGCCATTCCAGAGGGTAGAATGGATATTGTGGGGCCTTTAAATACCCCCAGCTCCTCAGGGAAGAGATTCATCCTGACTGTGGTGGATTATGCCACCCACTACCCAGAGGCAGTTGCCCTATTCTCTCTGAGGACAGACAAAGTGGCAGATGCCTTACTTGGAATTTTTTCCCGTCTTGTGTTTCAGCAGGAGGTAATCACCGATTGAGGGGGTTCCTTCATGTCAGACCTGATGAAATGTTTATGGGAGAAGTGTGGGGTGGTGCAGAGATGCACAACACCGTATCACCCACAAGCCAATGGGCTTGTGGAATGATTCAATGGTACCCTAAAGTCAATGCTCTGGGCATTTGCTGAACAGCATGGGAGGGACAGAAAGAAATACCTTCCCCACTTGTTGTTTGCATACAGGGAGGTGCCACAAGAGTCAACAGGATTTTCCCCCTTCAAACTCTTATATGGATGCCGGGTATGTGGACAACTAGACTTGATCTGGGAGGACTGGGAAGGCAAGCACACCACCCAGGGAACTCCCATTGTGGATTACATCCTTAGGTTTAGGGAAAGGCTGAAGGAGCTTATGGGGACAGCCCAGAGCAACCTGGCAGCTGCCCAACAGAAACAAAAAGTGTAGTATGACTGCAGAGCCAGAGCTCACTAGTACATGGTGGGTCAGGAAGTCATGGTCCTTATTCTGGTCTGGAAAGACAAACTTCAGGCTCAATGGGCAGGACCGTACAAAGTGGTTAGGAAGGTAAATTATGTGAACTATATTGCGGAGTTACCTGACCAAAGACAGACAGAAAGGATGCACCATGTCAACATGATGAGGCCATATGCAAATAGAGCTGACATTGGGTTTGCAGTGTGTAGTCCTGGGGAGGGGACAGATGAAGGAGACCCCCTTCTGGACTTGCTAGAAGAGAGTAAACAGGAGTCCTCTATGGAGGCAGTAAAATTGTCTCCCCAGCTGACCCTGGGCCAGATCCAGGAAATAAGGGAGGTTTTAGCAGACTTTGCCACCTTGTTTAGTGCCAGTCCTGGACTAACCCCCTTAGCGATACACGATGTGGAGACAGGGACACAGACGCCCATATGGCAGACAGCATACTGAGTGTCAGAGGCTGTCCCAAAGGACATTAGGAGGGAAGTGGAGGAGATGCTGGATTTAGGGGCAATCCAGAGATCCCACAGTCCCTGAGCCTCACCCGGAGTCCTTGTACCCAAGCCAGATGGCTTGACTCGTTTCTTTGTAGACTATCATGGACTGAATGCAGTCACGAAGTCAGACGCCCACCCGATGCCCCGAACGGATGAACTCCTGACAAAGGGGTATTGGTAGGTAGAGTTGATGGACAGAGCTATGGAGAGGTCGGCCTTCATCACTCCGATAGGCTTATTTGAGTTTAAAGTAATGCCTTTTGGAATGAAGAACGTCCCGGCCACTTTTCAAAGGTTGGTGAACAAGGTGTTAAATGGTGCTGAGGAGTACGCCGTGGCGTACCTTGATGACATTGCCATCTTTAGAACCAGCTCAGAGGAACACCTATCCCACCTTAGGCAAGTGCTGGGAAGGATACAGAGGGCTGGGCTCACTGTCAAAGCCAAGAAGTGCCAGGTGGCTGTGGGAGAGGTGGCATACCTCAGGCATGTGGTAGGCCGGGGACAGCTCCGTCCTAACCAAATAAAAATAGAGGCAATCCAGGTGTGGCCCAAACCAGAAATACAGAAGCAGGTCAGGAGTTTTCTAGGGACAGCAGGATACTATGGGAAATTTGTACCCAATTACAGTGCCCTGGCTGCTCCCCATCTGACCTGACAAAGAAAAGGATGCCCAAGAAAATTTATGTGGGGCCCAGCCTGTGAGGAAGCCTTTTCCAAACTAAAGGAGGCACTGTGCAGTGTTCCTGTTTTGACAAGTCCTGACTATAGCAAACCTTTCATAATTCATAATTCAGACTGATGCCTCAGAGGTGGGTATTGGGGCAGTACTGAGTCAGACATCCAGCCAGGGGAGGGATCACCCAATAGCCTACCTGAGTAAAAAGTTACTTCCCAGGGAGCAGGCATACTCCACAGTGGAAAAGGAGTGTCTTGCCATAGTGTGGACCCTAAAGAAATTAGAGCTATAGATACATAGATACATAGACAGTGTCGGCAGATAAGGGCCTGTGGCCCACCCAGTCTGCCCATTTGAGCTTGTAAGTTCAGTTTATGTTTTCCTAGAAGTCTGTTGCCCCTTACCCCTGACCTCCAAAATTCCTTTATGTCTATCCCATGCATTCTTAAATCCTGTGATTGTTTTAGCCCCCACCACTTCCTCTGGCAGGGTGTTCCACTAGTCCACCACCCGTTCTGTGAAGAAATTCTAAAATAGTGTATTCCTGTACCCTGTTCCTCCCTGTAAGATACTTGTATGTCTCTATCATATCCCCTCTCTCCCTCCTCTCCTCCAGGGAGTACATGTTCAGTTCCTTCAACCTGTTCTCATAGGACTTGTAATGCAAGCCATGTACCATCTTTGTTGCCCTCCTCTGAACCTTCTCTACCCTGTCTATGTCCTTATGCAGGTAAGGTCTTCAGAACTGTACACTGTACTCCAGGTGGGGCCTCACTAGTGTCTTGTATAGTGGAATTATGACCTCCCTTTTCCTGCTGGTGATGCCCCTGCCTATGCATCCCAGCATCCTATTTGCTTTATCTGCTGCCTTGTCACACTGTTTCCCTACCTTGAGGTCATCAGAGATGATAACCCCAACTCCCTTTCCTGCTTGGTGCATGCTATCCTCACCCCCCAACTGATATATTGTGCCAGGGTTTTTGTGCCCCATATGCATTATCTTGCACTTCTTGTATGGGCAGCATTTTGTGGTGCAGACTGACCACAACCCCCTGGTTTGGCTGATGAAGATGGGGAAAAATAATGGTAGATTGCTAAGATGGAGTCTTGCTTTGCAAGGGTATGACATGACCATTCTACATAGGGCTGGAGCAACCAATCAGAACTCAGATGGGCTGTCTTGTGTCTATGAGGAGTGAACTGATTTGGGAAGCTCATCCCATGCAAGGGATAGAGCCCCCAAATTCAGTCTAGGTGGGGAGGACTGTGATACTTGGACAGCTGGTTCTGATTACCCTATGATATTTTTTCTGCAATATAAAATATGTAGGGGACTGTCTGTCAGAAGAAACTACTGTCTTGCTGAAATGACACATTAATCCCCCCCAGGTATAGTTCAAAGGATAGGACGTAGGTTAAACTACAGATATCTGGGATGCAATCAACTTGTCAGCTTGCTTTGAAGCCAGGAACTAATATATCCCTTTTTATGACGTCCTCAGGAAAATCCTTTGATTTGCACTAGGTGTCATGAAGAAAGGGACATATTTATTTGTTTGGGGTGTCTTCCAAGGAAGCCAGTTAATTACATCAAAGAGACTTTGATGTCTGTGTGAAGCAGATCACAGACTGGTTTGGGAAGTCACATGAAGAGAGAAAATTCATTGATGGCACCTATTTTTTTTAAATATCTTATTAAGACATCCTGTGTTATAAAACATAAATTTTAATACACCAAGGCAGAGTTAGGTGACCTCAGAGAGAAGGCCGACTCAAGACTACTTTTAAGTATACTGAGCAGACCTTACAGACACACATAGATATCCATTTCTGACTGAGAAAGAGAAACATCAAAGCACTGAAAGATAAAAAAAGTAAGGATACATTAGATAATACCAGTCTGAGTATATGGGTTGTAGGAATTTGCACTTTTAAACCTATTTTGTTTTAAGATTGTATGTGTTGGGATATCTTGTTCTGTATTTACTGTTTACATATTTTTACCTATTTTAAATTAAAGATATACTGTATATTTTAAAAACAGAAACTGCCTGGTGTGCCTTGAAACTTCTTTTTTTTATAAGTGAAGCTTAGATGGTTACAGTTGACAATGTGCATCATGTTGCATGAGCTTATTGTGGTACCAAACTGGGAAACAGGTAAGAGTTCTCTAGGTCTTGTATAGAGTTCTAAGGGTTCATTTTGTAATACCTGGTTTGGTGCCCGTAGGCAAAGGTATCTGGCCCCCTGAAGACAGAATTATCTGAGCCTGACAATTGGGTACACTAACAAGAGGTTAATAGTTTGAATCCCTCCAGAACTTGGGAAAAAGGTGACTCGAACCCACAAAACAGACAGGAGGGTTACCCTGTTCTGTTAACTGTTTCACAATGCTATGCTCAGAGATTGGCACTTTGGGAGTAGAGGGCTGACCTGCTGAGTGGGGTTGTGACACAAGGCAACTCCACCCACAACTCCCCTAATACAGACAAATGGCATCAGTGCTAACTGATGTGTTAACAACCTGTTTCTAGTGTCCCAGATAAAATAAAAAAAAAAACAGTTGAGATTTGTTTAATGTCAGCTGTGATCAGAATAGCTTTTAAAATCACCAATTGTTTTCTTATTCAATGTTTTCTTCTCTCCTTTTACTGATAGTACAAAATGAGCCATAGCTATTTTTTCCAACAATACATGAAAGAAAACTCTATGATATATATCACTGTTTTGCAAAATGTATCCCTTACATTTTGTTCTTATTTGCAAGACAGCATATATTTATCCTAACATATCTATCCTACTGCCACATTCAAAACACTATCCCCTAACTACTTGCCACATATAAACTCAAATATGTTAAAAAAAAATTCTAGGCACTTAACCGTTATTCATTCCCCAGTCCCATTTACAACACTGCTACACTTATATATAATACATACTTCTCAAACTTAAAAGAAAATATACACTTTATCATCAAAGGCTGTTTTTACCAAGTAGTGTGCCCATGATTAAAATAATTTGAACTCCTCCCCCCAAAAATGTGTCCTCACATGAAACTGCATGTTTAACTGTGAAGACAATTAAAAAAATGTATTTCTAAATGAGCAGGGGGATGCGCTAGTGCAAGTGCCATTGTGCTAGGTGCAGCAACCATGATATTTAGTGGTGGATATGCAAATGGTGCCATAATGCATGCAAGACACAAAATGGGGCCATTTGCATGTCATTATGGCCCCATTTGCATGCAGGTGTGCTGATCCCCACCGACTTACGCCTGGTGCCCTGCCAGGCTGCAACCATCGGGGACCGACGCCCCCTGTCCCCAGCGGTCAATGCGCACCAATGCCCGATCATGGGCATTCAATGAAATAAAATCCCTGGTGGTCCAGTGGACCGCTTCTAGCCCAATCATGGGCAAAAGTAATAAAAAATGTCATCCTGTATCCCTGGTGGTCCAGTGGACCACTGCAAGCCTGATCGTGGGAAAAAGTAATATAATACAGCTGTTCTATATCCCTGGTGGTCCAGCGGTACCCCTCTCCCAACCTGCCCACTCAGTTCCTGCCACCTCCCCAGTCAGTGCAGGTGGCGCCTCCACCCAACCACCCACCGACTGACAGCGTCGGTGTGGCCATACACCATTGGTCCACAGCATGGGTCAATGGGCATGCAGATCATACTGTACTACACAGTCCCAAAATGTGAATGGTCATTCACATTTTGGGACTATGTACAAGTATGTCTGCACGCCTACTGGCCCATGCCTGACCAATGGGTGTACGGCCATACCATACGCTGTCAGTCAGCGGCGCGGCAGCTTGTGGTGGGTGCGCACCTGCCACTGACTGGGGGGGAGTGTGGTGGCGGGGCTGAGTGGGTGAGTTGGGTGGGGGGGTACCGCTGGACCACTAGGGATATAGGATGGCTGTATTATATTACTTTTGCCCATGATCGGGCTGGAAGTGGTCCACTGGACCACCAGGAATATTGGACAAATGCTTTTTTATACTTATGCCCATGATCGGGCTGGAAGCAGTCCACTGGACCACCAGAGATATTGGACAAATATTTTTTAATACTTATGCCTGCGATCGGGCTGGAAGCAGTCCACTGGACCACCAGGGATATTGGACAAATATTTTTTAATACTTTTGCCCGCGATCGGGCTGGAAGCAGTCCGCTGGACTGCCAGGGATATCAATTATATTACAATGCCTGCGATCTGGCATGGGGGGGCGCGACACCAACTGACCCTGGCTCTGGAGCTCGGGTGGCCACCCACAGCTGGCAGCTGCCGTGTTGCACCCTGCAATATGGCAGCTCACCTGCGGGTGGTCAACCCTTGCTCCTATTTCCTTTAGGCACAACTTTCAGCACCAGTATGCGGCACAAGTCGGGGTTGCACCAGCATATGCGCCGCACATCCCAGGCTGAATATCGGGATGTGTGGAATATTCATGGGCATGTCCCCTGCACTTGCACCACATACATTACTGGTGTGCCCCAGCACATTGGGATCTGTGTGGCACCACATCCCCTTTCAAATATCGCGCTGGGGGGCATCAATGGTTGTGCATGGCGTAACACTGTTGCACCATGTGCAACCCCTTTGAATATCCCACCCTATATATATATATATATATAGAGAGAGAGAGAGAATATGGTAAACAAATATTGTTAATCCCAAAAGCTGAAATCTATGTTTTTAGTAGATAAATGTTTAAGAAAAACTTGTGGCTCTTTCAGCTTGAATCAGAATGCTGTGTCTATTGTTTTCCTTGGGAGCTGTAGTTTCAAGCACTCCTGAATTACTCTTTCCTTCTGAGTTCCCAGGTGACTCTGATAATCATTTGTTCCAAGGGTTTTTAAGTCAATTTGAAGGCATTAACTAACTTCTTTTCTCCTAGTCTTTAATAAAATTTGGGGTTCCACAACTCGATCACTCCACAGACTTGTTCTGTTGCTTGATCCAGGTCCCAAACTAGCATGTCTTGTTCCAACATGATAGATCTACCTCATGCCCCTCCCACATGAATCAAAAAAAAGGTGGGGGTAGGTCTTTAGGAGTTTATGTGTGTCTGTGTTGGGGGGAGGAATATGCCTAGATACAGTTTCAGACACTCCTTAAATGACTTCCCCAGGCAGCTCTGATGGTCAGTTGTTCCAACATGATAGATCCACCTCATGCCCCTCCAACATGAATAAAAAGCAGTTGAGGTGGATCTTTAGGAGCTTCTCGGGTGGAGATGGGGGTGGATCTTACTTCCCCAAAAAAACTAATGCTGCTTCCCACTACTCAGGTTCCAGTTCTTGTACCACCCATTTAAGAAAGAAAGTAGTACCCTGCAATCATTGACTGACATGAAAGCATATTTATTTGAGGGCAGAAAACATTTCTTGGAGGAGGGTAAGGCATAGGAGACTATTTACACCTTCAGTCAGTTCCACAGACAGAAAACATGACATCACTCCTTTCGTACATGCAAAACGTCTGTAGGCTCTGCCTACTGCAGCCATAAAAAGCGTCAAAAACTGGTGGCACATATATGCTTCCATAGGAGACCTGTTGACCATGCAGTTCTCCACAAACAAATAAGTACCCTGCCTTCCGAGGGTCTGATACTGTCTTCATGACCTTAAGGAGGACAGGAAATAATTTCTAACTGGCTGTTTTTAATGTTCCCATTTACAGAAATGATAAGCTTAAATGATGTATATGTAACTGTACCTGAATAAAATGTCATGTGAAAACTGTATTTTACATTGTTTTGTTTTTATGGGCAGCATTCTGTTACAGTTCTCATCATGGAAGCAGACCAGACCTGGGTTTGAATCCCACAGCTTCCATACTGTGTGACCCTGAGCAACTCACTTAACTTCCCTGTGCTCCCAGGTCACTCCTGTAAAAAAGCTTTTAGCTTAGTGTGCTACTCCTGGTTAAACAACTCAAAAAAAAAAATCTTTGTCACAGCAAGGCTGCTTTAACCATCACTACAGTTGTTTAACTGAGATAGGGTCCCTGACCCTATCACAGGGAACTATGTCAAGACCCTGCAGTCAAAAACAGTACAGTCAATAACTGTGCTGCGTGGTCAGTACAAAACCATGCAGTCCAAGCTTGCTACTAGATTAGATATTCTAACTCCGACACCATGTGGCGCTCTTATGACCATGCTTTTTTTTACTGCGCGTATTTGCTGTCACAGTTTTGACCGGACACCATCACTGGGTTCTAAAGATCAGATCATGTAGAATGCATTGTAAATTAAATGAATCATATATTAAACACATAACCACATAACATTACTAACAGTGTGGTGCCCCATGCCCACCAGGGCACCAACCTTTGCATAAGCAGAGTAAACTAACGTATTTGCTGTGCTACTACTGATTTTTCACTGTCCTCATCCCTGTCAGTAGGTAAAAATGAGCAGCTCCCCTTCCACTGAGCACAGATTTCCCCTCTCCCATTGCCTTCTCTAACAACCTCTTGCATTATACATGAATTAATTAACAATTTCAACATTTAGAATTGATTGTCCTACCTCCCCTTTAAAAAGAAAATAAGGGGGTGTTACAAAATGGTCAGTATGATTAAGGGTTTTGCTTGCCGAATTGTACACACTGTGGGGTTTGAACAACAGTTGGCAGACATCTCAGCCCTCCCCTCCCCCCATCTTCATGTCTGCCCCTGGAGCCTCTGCTCTTTACTCTCAATAGGAGAGCTGGTGAAGTGGCCCTCACCCCACCATCACCTACTCTTATCCTCCTTAGAGTCACTCCCTGTCTCTTCATTTACTCATCTGATATCAGCATTCAAAGTATTAGTTTACTATGCCACAGGGCTGGGGTAGCTACAGTTTTCCCCCCACGTTGTCTTACACATGGCCATTGCTAGCTTATTAACGTTCATACATTCCAAGTATGTCAGACACAAAGAGATATTCAGTTCGGACTGTACACCAAAAAGATATGTATATCAAGAGAAAAGAATCAATAGATATGGAGACAGAACTCTAAGATCTCAGGCAGCACAACACTGGAATGCTTTGTGACCTTTAGTACAGGCTGAAATTGACCATGGAAAATTTGTAAAAGCAATAAGAAATTGTTACATTCATACTTGTAGGTGCACGAGATCATTTCTGGGAGATAATCTTTTCCATCGTCCTATTCAAGATCTGCACTAATTTGTCCGTATTTCATATATTTGTATTACATGATTATCTGTGTATTATTGTAAATGTGTTTGTTGTATTTGTATTTTATCATTTATGGTACTTTAGGTAGTGTACAGGACTGTCTTGCAAACTGGACTGTTAACGTCTAAATGGCATGTCTTTTCCTGTATGAAAGTACAAGTTTTACCATACCGTACACATTAGCTCAGTCAGCAGCTTGGTAGTTCTCCCCCTTGCTGTTCCACAGCCCTGTCTCCAGTGAAAGCCAAGTCTTCATGCCCAGAGACCCGAAGAAGGGCTGTACCTCAAATATCCACGTAGTTCTCTCCGACCCCGTCCCTCCAGCCTGTCTTTTTGAAAATAGTATCCACCTTTGATGAGGAGCACACACTGCAGTTATGAGAGTGTTCCTTCTTTCCGCTGAGTTGAGCTGCCCTATGGCCACCACCATCTTAACATCGCCCGCATGTCCGTGCAGCATCCAGCTCAGCAGGTCATCACGCTGCTGTATTCACTGGGTGGTTTGCTAAGCAGATGATAATCTTTTAAGCTGTAGGGGATGGTTTCAGCCAGAACACCTCCCAAAATGACCACTAGTCCATGTATTAGTCCTTTGGAGAATTTTGATGGGCTACATCCGGGAATCACATGATGAAACAGTGAAAGGCCATACCTTAAGGTTAGCCCCACATCTCCAGCAAAGCAAGTAAGCGTTAGTCCTAATGTCAGTTCTTTTCACCTCACCATTTTTTCTTCTCCCATTCTTCCAAAAATCTGCAAACCTTGCCAACTTCCCAAAATGTGTAGGTAGCTCCTTCACTTGTGACTCTCACCACCACTGGATAGGAGAAGACAAAGTCCAGCTTCTTCTCTCACAGTGCATCTAGAATGGGTGCAAATGCCCTTCTCTTCATTTGAAGCCTGGGCAAAAAGTCCTGATAAATAAAAAATGTACTGTTCTCATAAACAAGCTTCTTCTGTGCTCGATAGGACATTAAGTTAGCCTGTCAATGTCCAGTGATGGAGCCAAAAGATAATCTGTTTGGGTTGCTTGTCCAGCAGTGGCCTTGGGGCAAAACCTCAGTGAGCTCACTCCACTTTTAGCTTGTCTCCTTTTGGTTTTAGCCCAAATAGTTTTAACAAGACTTTAGCACAGAATGTTAACACACTGTCCCCTTCTCTGCCCTCTGAGAGTCCTTATGTTTGCAGATTGTTTCACGAGTTGTAGTTCTACTGGTTATTGAGCTGCTCCCCCAAGTTCACCAAGTTCCCGTTCCAGCCATGCCACCTTCCAGCCTGCCCTGCACATCCTCTAAGTTGGAGACTCTCTGCTTCATGACTCCCAAGTCTTTTAGCTTTCCCAGCATACTGACTTGCCAGCTCTGTCAGTTTGCCTGTCAGGGTGTCCAGCTTAGGGGGTCGGTGCCTTGAGAACCTGTTTCATGATGGTGCAACCTAGTACCACCATCTTGGTTGCTGACCGCCACCCCTTTCTTGCTGTTTTTTGTTGCCCTACACAGTTGTTTTGCCACTGCATTTGTTAAATAATGTATTCATTTCAGGTTCAAAAAGCAATCTGTTTCCTCAGCAAGTGGAAAAAAATCAGATTTTAAGTATTTTAAATTGTTAATTTGGCCCGAAGAGATGGAGCTTGTGGAAATTGCATCTGGCTTGCTAGTCACTCATTAGCACCCCCTACTTTGCCCTTTTCTAATGCATCTCAACATTGCATTTGCTTTCCTCACTGTGGCAGCACATTGCCTGCCTGTCTTCAGTTTAATGCCCACAACTACCCTGAGATCCTTTCCCTTGTCTTTTCTGTCCACTGTTACACCTCTAGGTGTATCAGTAGCAGTGGTAGAAAAATCAGAAGAAGAATAATTAGCATTTATATAATAACTAGTGACACCCTTTATCACACTGATTATCAGTGTTATCAGACACCATAATAACCAACTATGATGTCATACCCAGTTATTACGGTGTTTAGAGCACTCACGCTTCACGTTCCCTTTCTACAGTTCAGCAGCAGGAAACACGCAGATCTACCTGGTTGTCTTATGTTGTGCTTATGTCCCTGAACCAGGTATTATAAAAAATGAAACATAAACAACTGTGTGCTTATGATTTTTTTCTTACACACCCTCAATGTGTGATGTCCACATAAACCTCTCAAGCTTTGTGCTAGAGATTTATGGCACATTACACACCTTGGGTGTGTAAAAATATTTCATAACACACAGTCTCCTATGCATTATTCTCTATGTAGTGTTTTTTATATATATTGTATCCCTAACTTCCTGGCTGAATACTGACACAAAGTAATTATCCGGTGCCTCTCCCCCTTCTCTCACTCTGTGTTTCCCTTCCCCTTCCCAGTCCACAATGATCAGGGACCTTACCCAATACCTGACATGTTTATCTCCCTTTGTATTGAAAAAAAGAGTTTATTATAGTCTTCCTCAATCCCCTGTGCATTCCTATCTTCTAGACCTGTCTCAACCCGGCATTTGACCTTTACTGTGTATACAGTAGTAGCCACAGACACAGTCAGATATTTCCAGATATTTTGTGAAATTTCTAAAGTTTCTCTCTGCTGCCCATACTGTGGAAATGCAAAAAGCAAGAGATTTCTCTAGAAATATCACAGAAATTTCAGGAAATATTGACCATGTCTTTGGCTGTGACTGTACTTCAGTGAAATTAGACTTACTTCTTAAGCTACAGGAGGCTTTCATGCCCTGCACCTGCCGTATAGGTGATTATGAAGGGCAGTTAATTGGGAACCAAAAACATCACATAGCTCTTTGTTGTGGCATGCACCAAGAAGGCGATATTACACCACTGGTTACACACTTATGTACCCACATACCAAGAATGGCATGAGAACTGTTTATTTGCATTAAGAGCTGAAAAATCAATTACAGGCATGAGTAACAGACACTAGACTAGGGCCCCCATGGGGTGGACGGCTTAGATCTAGTTCAGATAGGCGCCTAGGATGCCAAACTTATCTTATGTTAATGAATTTATGTTCTTTCTGTTGATGGGTTACTAGCAATTGACATATGGCTAATGGCCAGATTGGAATGGAAATTTTAGTTATTTAAGTGCTCTGGGGAATGTGCATCTGTGTTGTACTGTGCCAGTTGTGTTGTGTGCATATAAAATCATTAAAGTACATTTAATTAAAAAAGTACATTTAATAATAAAAAAAATGTGCAAACACCACTTCCCGCGCTCTGTTCCTGAAATCCTTCAACTTATCACACATTCCCTTATTTCTCCTTGAACTTCCCCTGCATTTCCATTTACAGCCAAAAGGCCACTGCCTAACCCACTTGCCCTTGATGCCCGCAGGCAAGCATCTAGTCACTGCCTCCATTATATACTGTTTCAGGACCTCTCATTAGCATAATTATAAATCACTAATGTGATTTCAGCCAATCAGTGCACAGAGCCACTGTACCTCTCATCCTGCATATAATGGTCTCTCCCACAGGAATGTTGGGAGTGGAGCATTCTGTGTCACAGCCAGGGAGAGGGCAGTCTTGTTTTCAAACATTGTTTATTCCTCTGCCACAGGTGAGTCCTCTTTCCACCTGTCTGCCACTGCACATGCCCCACCCATCATGGATCTGCTAGCCACCTTCCTGGGACAACACAGCCCCTCCCAACTCTCTGCTATGCTGCCCCTGGTTTACTTCTGGGGCTAATTATGCTGTCAGCTACTTTGGCATCTCTTTCCCACATCAATCGGGCAATCCATGGGGGAGGTGAAGACCAGGGGTGTCTCTGGGAGGTGGTAGCTGGAATCCAAAATGAGTGTGGTGGACCAGCGGGGTCTTCACCTGCTCTAACTGTGCCATTTTTCTCCCTTTAGCCCACCCCCAGGAGTGCACTTGAGTAACCGGGTTTTGGCACTCTTTACACTCCTGTATGACAGAGAGATGCCCCAACTCCCCTTCTCTGTTCCACTAATCCCCTGCACCACCACCTGTGGTCACCCACATGGAAGTAAAGTAGCAGGCCACAGAAACCCCCCTCTCTGGAGGAGATTATCCAATGGGACACTTGATCCTCCTCATCTGTCTGGCCCTCCGGCAGCCCAAGCTTGTTCCAGAACCCAGGTCATCAGCATTGTGAGTGGTAGCTCTCCCAGTGCACCAGTGGGCCAACATCCATTTAACTTTTGAAATTAAAAGCAATATACTTAAAACTTATTATAAGTCACTCTAGCTAATGCAAGTGATCGATAAAAAGTTAAATGAGCCTCCCCAGAGTGTCTATTATGGTATAAGAGATTCCTCAGGAGCTTTGGGCAGCCAGAATAGCTCAGCTTCGCTTCACTTCACTGTCCTCTTGCCCAAACTTCGTGTACTGAGTCTCTTATACCATAAGAGACAGCCTACAGAGACTCTTAATTTATAGCACTCCCATTCCATGGCACATTTACCAATTTAGCTACAGCCATCTTTCTCAACTTTTCAAAGTCAGCTCTCCTGAGGTATAGTGTCCTGGTTTTATTTCTAGTGAAGTAGCACGCTCATCACCTCAGATTCAATCCTACTGTGACCAATTTCCCAACTCTAGAATCTCCACAGGACACAATTATTACAAAATGAACATTCTCAAAAGCAATTTTCCAGTATCCAGAAATTTTTTTTTTTTAGTATATTCAGATAAAATTCAGTTTATAGTTCCACAGAGCACAATTATTACAAATTGAACATTCTTGAAAGCAATTTCCAGTATCCAGTAAATCTTCATTTTTTTTATGTAATATTCAGACAAAATTCATCTTATAGTTTATTCAACCATTGTATCTCCCCTTTCTCTATTACCAAGGAAACATTTTCATGAAAACAGGACCTTTGTTCCCCAGACATCATCTCAGCCTCCTTTTGCTATGTGTTGCCGTGGAAATGACTATGACCTCACAAACAAAAAATGATGACACCAGTGGTGAGAGAAGGAGGAGAAGCAGGTGAAGTCAAAGATTAGCGCTGCATGGAGCTCCACAAGCAGGATGCATGCTGAATGGCAATTCTGCTTCCGAAATGTGGCTTTGCAGAATTCCGAAAAGCATTCCTATGCAAACCATGGAATACTTTTCTGTGGCTTACGTAGACCATGGAACAATTATTCCATGGATTTCAGAAAAGTAAGTAGCAGTTTATATAATAAGCAGATTACTATTCCACACAAATCATATACTGCTTTAAAAAATGTTGGAATTCTGCTACTGATGCAATTCTGCAGAAATAGGTGGGATTTTCTGAAATCACATGGAATTCCATTCCATCAGAATGTGAAAATTCCACACAATACTAGCAAAGATCGTATTTTCATGCAAATGTCCTCTGTTATATAGAATGGTGGAGATTAATACGGAAAGTTAATGACATCTAATCTAAATTGTGTGTCTGAATAGGACCACCCAAAGGCTCAGTGGAAGCACGTCACTCTTCCATGCTGTTGGCCCTGGGTTACTGGAATCAGGCAGTCAGGCTGGGGAGTTCTCCCAAGAGGAACGCAAGCCAGCCAGGGATGGAGATGGCCAGGCTGTGGTGCAACAGTGGCTCCATGTGGTAAGCCAGGAAGTTAGCGCCCTTGTGAGGAGTGGCATCTGCCCAGTGCAAGCAGCTGATGCTGAGGTTGCCAGAGACTGTGTCCAATGTCACAGGGTAGTGAGAGGGAACAAGGGAAAAACAGTACAAAAGATACATGCCTCGGCCATGATGAATGACAGACACCTCAGTCTTCGGGTCTCAGCTCTGTGTGGATCCCCACCGGACATGATGGTGGGGGGGGGAGTAGCAGTCAGGGCTGGGGGTCAGCAAGGGGACCCAAAACAAAGGAGCAGGCAGCAGCTGAGGGCCAAACAGCTATATGAAAAAAATAGAGTCCAAGTATTATTTGTTTCTAAAGTTGCTGAATGCTGGAAAATAATTTGAAAGAAACATCTCAAGAACATGTGCTTACAGGGACAAAATAAGCTTTGGATTTTTTATTTACTCTTTAATGTTCCTGCTGCCTGACCCCTATCCCCTTCGATGGGGCATCTCAGCTGCATTCCCCTTGCATCTCCAGGCTTCACCTCTTCTCCATCAAGCTGCATAGACCCCTTCCCCACTTTCTGTCTGCCACAATCACACTCGCTCCCACAATTGGAGGGGTCTATGGGTTACTTGGATGTCTTACTGCCATCAGAGATGTCCCATGGAAAGAAGGGTCTCTGTAGAGTTTGGCTGCTTTAGTGTGTTGCATGCCACAGTGTTGTTGCTATACTGGTGGATCAGACATGGTACTGTCTATATTTAACATACGTCTGTTCGGTTTATTTACAGCCTGTATAGTAAACTAAATATTTTTTGTCATTACAAAACAAATGCAGATCAGTAGTTTTTGAACAGGGGTGCATTACAACATAAAGCCCCCAGCTCACCAGAAAGAAGCCACTTCATCCCTCAAAATGTCTTCTTCAGCCCTTTGGAGCAGGTGAAAACAGGCATATTGGTGACATTATACTGGCATGGTACACCCAGCTCCATTCAATCCCACTGCTAGAAAACACACACACACACACACACACCATACCTCTCAACTGCTATGGAATCTGCATAGCGCTATGATTTTCACACTCAAATTTACACTTGCTCTGCGTAGGTTTACTGATGTCCCTCATAATGTTAAAGCTTTTTCTGGACACACAGACCGTTAAATCATTGAACTAAGTTGACAGAAACATTGCTTATCACTAACTATATGGGGCTCATTATATGTAGACATATTATTGCTTAAAACAAGAAAGTGCTACACATTCTGGCCCTTTGCTATGATTTTTGAAGGCCTAATGCTGAAAGGTTGAGAGGTGTCACACACACACACACACACACACACACACACTTTGTGAGGCTGCAAATGTCAGTCTCTTATAGTGCTGAGAAATAGTAGCAGCAGAGAGCCCTCTGGTGGTAAGTCTAGAGAGTTACAGTTTATGAAGGCAAAACGAATACTCCAGCTTCCCAGCTGGGGGTGGGGGCTGTGGCTGAATGCTTAGGGGTCTTTCTCCAGTTAAAGGGAGCCAAAACATTTTGTCCAAGATATACACACCGCACTTATAACTGTAAATTGTACTTCTCTCACAAACAGAATCTTTTTTAAACATAACATGACATTTATTCGTTGATTGTACATAATATACTAGCAATGTGTTTAAGTAAAATACAAAGTTCCTCAGACTTACCATGGGCTTGTGTCAATGTACATTTTTTTTCACTAGTCTTTTAAATTATTTAGGCTTGCTCTTCAGTCATCAAAGTGTGTTAAATAGGTTATGGGCAATATACACTGTATGTGGGACATCACTTTAAAAATTTAAAGTAACAGTAAGGTTTAGTACAGAAGGGTGAATTGTACATATATATGTCATACAAACAGACAGAAGTAAAAGAGCAGTAAGTGCCCATATGTAACCCCTCTACAAATGGGGGTTCCCAAAAAGTCTTCCTTGATCTTGCCTAAATGCTCACTGCCAGGCTGGTGTCCTGTGTTTTAGCAGTTTAAATGTGATTACCAGAGCTTGTATAACCTCTGTGTACTGTCTCTTTAAGAGCTGCCTAATTGCAGCATAAGTAATCTGAGAGGGAGCTCTGTTGAAAGACGTAACTATTTACTGAAAATCATTTACAGTGATAATGATAATGTAGTTTCTCTAATCTGCTTTCTTTGTAGCAAGGACTATTTTGTTTGTCTCCACTGTCTTGGCCCTGGACTGCAAATTGGACCAAACAGTACTGGTGGGACCTAAAATGTAGTCAGACCACAGGAGCTGTCTGAATTCAAAATCTGTAGGAACTTTAGTTTGGAGCTTTTTTGCACCTTTTTTGCAACTGAAGGGGGAGCTCTTGCTTTGACTGACAGCCAAATCAGCCAACAAAATCTTTTGGATTTTGGGGAAGTCCCAGGCTGCTTGCAGTTTTCAGTTAGAACTAAGCTGGAAGCTGAGCAAGAAGGAGCTGAAGTGTTTCTGAGCAGCAGTCCTGAGTGGATTCGCATGAGAGAACTCTGAAAAGGTTACATTTTTATCCCGCATGCCGGTGTGCTGCTCCTGAGAGGGAGAGAAGAGAATTATTTTGGACTAAATCCAAGTTTGTGTGACTAAAGTAAACTACTGAACTGGGCCAGGCTCAACCTGAAGAAGACTGAATATTTTTGCTGAATGCGATCGGCCTGCCAGGAGTTCCAGCTACCCCTAAGCTCCCAGTGTGTGCAGAGACTTTGCAATTGTGCCCGAGGAGCGCTTTTCCTGGTACAGTAGAATTCCTGTACATGTAAATGTGCTATGAGCTGCTAGTGGGTTGTGAGTTAGTTCCCCACTGTGTGAACTGTGTTCTGCTTGCTGGAAGCTGTATCCAGCCCAAAATGGACTGCTTCCGAACTTGTCTCCATGCGGTCTGGGCTTTGCCAGATTGGACCAGCCAGACTACCCAATGCACAGAGAAGCCATCGACGAGAGACCTGCCTGGGGATCAGCCCCCTGCTCCATGCCTGAACAGGAACGATCCCTCTGTGACTTGTGTGGGCCCTGCTTCTCCTGGCATTCCAGATCAACCACCTGCAGTCTCGATTTCCATCCAGCCTGTGTCCAGTCTTGGGTACTGTGAGTAAATACAAGGGTAGCTCCCTACAACAACAGCTTAATCTGAGTGTGTCATCTGATTGTCTTGTTGTTTCGTTTCCTTTATGAACTGAGCCCTCTGGCTCCAGATTACAAATATTGTGTACTGTGCGTGTTGTGTTTTCCATCACAGGGCCCCAACCAGCTGCAACCCCAGGCAACTGTCCTGGCTAGCCCATCTCTTCTCTACCTGGGTACCCAGAGGTGGACTGTGTGGGGGATTCAAAGCGCATGCATAACTGCTTGATTGATATAACCTTTAAGCTAATTAACCTGATTTTGCCCCTCCCTCGTTCAAGTCCCCTGAATAAATCAGATCTAACTTTTTCTGCATGTAATCTGACTGTGGTTCCAGTTTGTGCTCAAAGTGCTATTTGCTGTGCTTAACCTTGTTTTACAGGGGGTCCCCAGGGTTGAGCCAGAGGAACCAGCCCTGGTGGTAAGTGCAACAGTGTGGGTACTTGTGTGGTGTACCAGAGGTATTGTGAAAGTGATTATTGTACAGTGTTCAGGCCACTAGAGGGGAAAGAGGGGTGTTACAGTGTCCCAGAGGGCTGTGCCCAGGTTAGCTTGACCACTACCAATCCTGACCTCTGGGTGGAGGCACCCATTTCAGAACTCAGGCCCCTTAGCCTGCTACTAGCTAAGCAGGCAGGGGTAGTAGCCCTTAGGATAGCGCCACCTAGGGGTTACATCTTGGAGGCTCACCACTGGGATTTTGTGTCTTCTAGTGGCCAAAACTACAAATTATTGTCAAACACAAATGGCTACCCCAACAGAAGTGGCTGTACACCAGTTGGTGGGGTGGTGTACTGGGCAGGAGATCGACCCCTAAAATGCTATACTTATCCTGGATATTCCCCTGGGTACCAATAGGACACTGTAGAGGGAGTACTTTCCAAGGTTGAATGTTTACAAAACCCTGTGGTGGTGGGTCGACGGGCTAATCTGTTCACACAAAGTTTCATGGCATTAATAGAGTGTAAGGACCCAGTAGACAGTTCCAAAGTGCCACAGACTATCACCCCCGAAGGAGCCCTCACTGCCTGGAAAGTGATAACTAAAGACAGTAAAGAACCTGGGAAGAATGATCCCCCACTATCTGAGACTTTTGAGGAGCAATTTGCTGAGTTGTTGCTAGAGGAAGGGAAAACTGTGGAGGACTTAAAGAAGCTATTCCTGCCACCTGGGGGTGTTCCTCCCCCAACACCCCCTCCCGCTCCAGCACCCGTTATTGCACCTCCTTCTGTGCCTGTGCCAATGCTGGCTCATATGTCTGTACCTGCCATTAGTCACGACTTTTACCAAAGGTAGAGAATCTTCTCCGGCACCCCCCCCACCCTCCAAGGGGAGGATGATTGGGAGACCTGGATAGATTATGTTGCCCCTTTGGTACATGAATGGCAGTGTGCGGAGGCTGAGAAATTGAAAAGGATCATAGAAAGTTTGAGGGGTCCCGCCCTAGAAGCCATTACATTTCTGAGGTCCACAAACCCAAATGCATCTGCCCAGAAGTACCTATCTGCACTCGAAGGCAATTTTGGGAGCACTGAGTCAGGGGAGAACTTGATGTGGAAATTTTGAGGTACAAAACAAGGGCCAGGGAAAAGTTTATCTGCATATGTTACTCATCTGGAAAGAGCACTGCAAAACGCTTACCAAAATGGTGGGGTAGCCGACAGTGACTTAAACCATGTGAGGTTGGGGCACATACTGCAACATGCAAAATATTCTAAATTGCAGCTTCTTCAATTAAGGCTCCCAGGCAGAAGGGGTAACCCACCGGACTATTGTGACTTGATAAAAGAACTCCGGGAGGTTGAAGATGAAGAGGGGAATTGTAATTCTAGGGTGAGTGCAGCCCAAGTGATCACAGCCTCAGAAGGCCCTTCAGTGGGGACCAATGAGGTGTGCATATGGGATGAACTGCTGAGGAGTTCAGGAAACAAAAACAGTCTCTTTGAAGACCACTCCTGCAAGTACAGGTACCGACCCTTATCCAACTGCATCTGCTATGGGGGGGGGTGTCCACCCAGGCATCTCCTGCTGACAGCAGCTCAGAACTCGATGCCTTGACTATGGAGTAAGAGGAGTGTGAGATGTCTCAAATGTTCACCACACAGCAGACAGAGATGGCACCAAGGTTTTCAGTTGGTAGTACCACCGCCCCAGCTCCCAGTGTGATGCCTCGGCCACTCCAAATCCCAGAAAACATATTTTGCCATAATTGTGGGAAGGATGGGCACATGAAGAGGGAATGCTGGTCCAAAATTGACCTAGATAAAGTTGTATACAGGCTTCAAGGAAAGCTTCAGAGAACGAATCAGTGGTGAAGGAGTACCCAAAATGGCCGCAATGAGGGTTCAAGAAGTAGTAACTCAAATCCCTATGTGACTAAATCATCTCTCCAGGCCCCTGCTGCTGTCCCTCCAGACTGGTCCAAAGTAGTGGGCCCTTCAATGGAGACTATGGTGGCTGTGAATGGTATTCCTACTCGGGCTGTGCTGGACAGTGGGTCGCAAGTGACCATTGTATTTAAGGACTGGTATGACAAACACTTATGTGCTGTGCCCTTACAATCCCTGGAAGGCCTACATGTGTGGGGGCTGAGCAACAAGTCTTATCCCTACCTAGGATATGTCCGCCTCTGGTTCTCATCTTCTGCAGCTGTAACTGGCGTAGAGAAGCAAGTCGAGACACTGGCCTTAGTGTGTCCCCCCACTGGACTGTATGATGGGATTCCCCTGTTAATTGGGACCAATGCCCATATGTTTGAGAGACTGGTACAACTCTGTCATGAGAAACAAGTTTGACGGACTGGAAGGGCCCTAAGAATTCCCACTCTGATCAAGAGGGCCTATGATTTGCAGCAAAACCCCAAGGGAGTGGACCAGGATGAACCAGTAGGGGTCGTGTGGAAGAAGGATCCCGATTCAATGGTACTGGCCCCTAACATCCAGTGTACCATTCAAGGTGAGGTCCGTCTCCACAAAGATGTCAAGAACAAAATACTGATGTTGGACGTGCCAGGCGATGGAAAATTGACAGAAGGATTATTGGTTAAGCCCAGCATCTTGCCAGCTCATGCTCATGCCTATGCACGACGAGTGATGGTCCAGATTCATAATGTGTCAGATCGGGAGATCCGGGTGAACAGAGGATGCACCCTAGCTATGGTACACTGTGCAGGCACTCCAGCGTTGCCCAGCAACAAGCGCCCTAGCAAGACAGATATAGTGACTCCCGACTTGTTTGATTTTGGTGACTCCCCATTGCCAGCTGAATGGAAGACAAGAATTAGCCAGAAACTTGCCCAGAGAGATCAAGTGTTTTCATTGAAGGAATGGGACGTGGGATGTGTCCAGGGTGTGGAGCATCACATATGCCTGCATGATGAACGGCCATTTCGAGAGAGGTCTCGACACCTAGCCCCTGCAGACATAGACGATGTGAGAAGACACTTGCAGGAAATGATCGCGGCTGGTGTGATACAAGAATTCAGGAGCCCATATGCTTCTCCCATTGTTGTTGTGCATAAGAAGAATGGATCTGTGAGAATGTGTGTTGATTATCGAACTCTGAATCAGCAGACCATCCCCGATCAATACACCATGCCCCGCATACAAGATGCTCTGGATTGTTTGAATGGGAGTAAATGGTTCTCGGTGTTGGATCTTTGCAGTGGATATTACCAGATTCCGATGGCTCCAGAGAACCGTGAGAAGACAGCCTTCATCTGTCCTTTGGGGTTCTATGAATTTCTGAGAATGCCACAGGGGATATCAGGCGCCCCAGCCACCTTCCAGTGACTGATGGAACGAGCGGTGGGAAACATGAATTTGCTGGAATGCCTGGTGTACTTGGACGATGTCATTGTGTTTGGGAGCTCCCTAGAGGAACATGAAAGGCGACTGTTCAAAGTACTAGACCAATTGGAAGATTTCAGCCTCGAGCTGTCCATCGACAAGTGCAAGTTTTCCAAACTTCTGTGAAGTATGTGGGGCACATAGTGTCTACAGAGGGGATAGAGACTGATCCTTGTAAAGTTGAAGCCTTGACTACTTGGCCCCAGCCCCACAATTTGAAAGAACGACAACATTTCCTGGGATTCTTTGGCTACTACCGCCGGTTAATAAAGGACTATTCCAAAGTGATTCGGCCACTCTTGAATCTTACCCAGGGTTACCCTCCTACCAATCGGAAATACAAAAAAGGGTCCATCAAAGAACCAGGCAAAGCATATTTCTGCCCAGGTGAACTTTTTGGGTCCCATTGGATGCCTGACTGTGAAGCAGCTTTCCATGAGGTCATATACCAGCTCACCCACGCCTCCATCCTCGCTTATGCTGATCCCACCAAACCCTATGTGCTCCATACTGACGCCAGTCTGCAGGATCTAGGCGCTGTACTGTATCAAGACCATGAGGATGGTTTGAGACCAGTGGCATTCACCAGCTGGAGCTTGACCCTGTCAGAGCGAGTCTACCCTGTGCACAAGTTGGAGTTCCTTGTGTTAAAATGGGCCATTGTTGACCAGTTTCATGATTACCTTTATGGGGCAAAAATATTCGTGAGGACTGACAATAACCCATTGACCTATGTACAGACTTCAGCTAAGTTAGACGCCATGGGGCACCGGTGGCTTTCTGCATTGTCAACATATGATTATGCTGTCGAATACAGACCAGGCCTGAATCATATTGATGCTGACACCCTATCTCAGAGACCCGTTTCCAAGAGCGACTGGGTCAGGCTGTCTGAACCTGACATCCAAGCATTGTGCCAAAAGTTTGATAGAAATGAACAGATGTCTCACGGACACAGCAGACCTTAGTAGATTGCTTGGGCCCCTCTGACACCTGCATACTGGCTGCGTAGTGCCACTTCTTTGCTCTAGATATTAGTGCACTACCTCAGTTTGACAGTGACAGCATTCAATGTGCTGAATCCCGAGATCCTATGATTCAGCCAGCACTTGATGCCCTTCGTGCAGGAAAAGATGTGTCCAACTTGCGTTCCTCTGATCTGAGAACTGCTTTATTGTTTAAAGAAGGCCCCAAGTTGATGCTGCTTAATCAGCTGTTGTATAGAGAGACTGTAGATCGGGGCGGCCAAATAGATGAACAACAATTGGTCCTGCCTACAGACTTCAAAGATTTGGTACTGAGGTCCCTCCACAATCATATCGGCCACCTCGGTATTGACCAGACCCTTGACCTAGTATGATCTCGATTCTACTGGCCCAAGATGGGGGCCAATGTTGAGCACCATGTAAGGACTTGTAGTCACTGCCTGCAGAGAAAAGCCCTGCCTCAGAGGGCTGCCCCCCTTGTCAACATTACTACCAGCACCCCAATGGAACTAGTCTGCACAGACTTCTTGAGTTTAGAGCCTGATCAGCGAAACATTGGCAATGTGTTAGTGGTTACGGGCCATTTCACATGATCTGCACAAGCTTTTCCCACCAAAGATCAAAAAGCATCTACCATGGCCAAGGTGCTAGTGGAAAATGTCTTCGTCCACTATGGTGCCCCCCCAGCGAATTCACTCTAATCAGGGCTGGGACTTTGAGAGTTGGCTAATCAAAGAAATGCTCTCTCTATGGGGGGTGCGAAAGTCAAGAACCACCCCTTATCACCCGCATGTGGATCCTCAACCTGAACACTTTAATCGCACCCTACTAGACATCCTAGGCACCCTCCACCCAAAAGATAAGCATAAATGGAGGCAGCAGATTAGCACCTTGGTACACACATACAATTGCACAAAGAATGATGCTACCATGTTCTCTCCTTACCGCCTCATGTTCGGGAGAGAGGTCCGGCTGCCTGTTAATGTCTGTTTTGGGGTTTCTCCCGATGGGGTCCAAACCAAAGATTACCTGTAATATGCACAAAAACTTAAAGCTCAATTGAACCATGCCTATCAACTGTCCCAGACAATGGCCGCCAAAAGAGATCTAGCCAACAAAGAGAGACATGATAGAAAAGTAAAGGCTCAAGAGCTTAGGCCTGGATACTATGTGTTGTTGCAAAATTTAGGACTGCATGGTAAATACAAAATTGCTGATCGATGGCACCATCTTCCCCATGTCATAGTTGGAAAGCTGGATGATTTGCCAGTGTACAAGGTGCGCCTAGAGAATAACTGCAAAGCTGTCAAGACCATGCATCGTAACCACTTGCTACCTATTGGTCAAGTTAAAATTGAGGCTGAACCCACCGAGATTGATTCCCCTGGACCAGTGACTCGTGCTGCTGCAAGAAAGAAACAGAATCAGCCTGCCCCCGTGGTTGCCGATTTAAGACTTTCCCCGCAGCAGACCCAGAATGACAGTGACTGCCAGTCTAACTCGGATGACAGTGAGTGTGAAAATGCCTTTTAACCCCCATATGAACTGAGTCAGTTGTTTTTTGGAAATCCTATGTTGAATTATGGGGATGAAGCTGGGCCTTCTGGACTGCCTAATGCCCCGGCATCATCCTTGGAGCCAATGCTCCCTGAAGGTGAAGTGCAAAGTATCATGTCTGAGGATGCTGATTCTTTGTGTTTTGTGGAACTGTATGATTTGCCTGAAGGAGAGGTTGATAGTATGAGTCTTTCTGGTGACATGCCAGAACTTGAGGAACACTATGACAGTGCTGAAAACCCTCCTTCAGTGCCAGAGTGTCTTTAAAATGAGCCAAGTGTTGTAGAAACAGAGACTACAGAGCAAGGGGCTGACAGTGTTCCCAGTTTTGGACATTCCCCTTCATGCAGAGGCACCCCTCACAAGTGATGAAAGCTCCAAGACCATTGCTGAAAGTACAGAGACTGTGGTTGTTCACCCCAGAAAGACTGGCTGAGCTGTCAAGTCAGTGGTGCACTTCAATTACGATTCCCCCAGGAGGCCAGTGGATTTGCCTCTCAATGTAGTCCACAAAGGTGTTTATGTCTCTCAGAGCTCACTGCCCAAATTGAGCTTGATGGCCCATTCCAGGTTACTTGTCCTGCCTTCTCACCATGGTGCCCCTGCCCCATCCAGCCCCAAGTTAGCTGATAGGGGAAGGGCCCCCCTCTTGCATTGTTTAGAGTACAAGAAGTTATTACATGATTCTGTATAGTAATGTTCAATTTACCTGTGTGAAATATGCATAATGTATTGTCAGAATGGAAATTATATAGTGGAGTACATTGAAATGTATAGTAAAGTTACAAGTTATGCCAATTGATGAATCAGATAGTACTTGTATAGCATGCTAATGGTATAAATATCTTGTATATGTTGCATTTTCAATGTTATGATGGTACAGACTTGACACGGACACCAAGTTTTCCCAGACAGGGAAGGGTGTAACCCCCCTACAAATAGGGGTTCCCAAAAAGTCTTCCTTGATCTTGCCTAAATGCTCACTGCCAGGCTGGTGTCCTGTGTTTTAGCAGTTTAAATGTGATTACCAGGGCTTGTATAGCCTCTGTGTACTGTCTCTTTAAGAGCTGCCTAATTGCAGCTTAAGTAATCTGAGAGGGAGCTCTGTTGAAAGATGTAACTATTTACTGAAAATCATTTAGAGTGATAATGATAATGTAGTTTGTCTAACCTGCTTTCTTTGCAGCAAGGACTGTTTTGTTTGTCTCTACTATCTTGGTCCTGGACTGCAAATTGGACCAAACAGTACTGGTGGAACCTAAAATGTAGCCGGACCACAGGAGCTGTCTGAATTCAAAATCTGTAGGAACTTTAGTTTGGAGCTTTTTTGCACCTTTTTTGCAACTGAAGGGGGAGCTCTTGCTTTGACTGACAGCCAAATCAGCCAACAAAATCTTTTGGATCTTGGGAAAGTCCCAGGCTGCTTGCAGTTTTCAGTTAGAACTAAGCTGGAAGCTAAGCAAGAAGGAGCTGAAGTGTTTCTGAGCAGTAATCCTGAGTGGATTCACATGGGAGAACTCTGAAAATGCTAAGTTTTTGGCCTGCATGCCAGTGTGCTGCTCCTGAGAGGGAGAGAGGAGAAGAGAATTATTTTGCACTGAATCCAAGTTGGTGTAACTAAAGTAAGCTACTGAAGTGGGTCAGGCTCAACCTGAAGAAGACCAAATATTTTTGCTGAATGCGATCGGCCTATCAGGAATTCCAGCTACTCCTAAGCTCCCGGTGTGTGCAGAGACTTTGTGATTGTGCCCGGGAAGCGCTTTGCCTGGTACAGTAGAATTCCTGTACATGTAAATGTGCTATGAGCTGCTAGTGGGTTGTGAGTTAGTTCCCCACTGTGTGAATTGTGTTCCGATTGCTGGAAGCTGTATCCAGCCCAAAACAGACTGCTTCCGAACTTGTCTCCATGCGGTCTGGGCTTTGCCAGATTGGCCCAGCCAGACTACCCACTGCACAGAGAAGCCATCAACGAGAGACCCGCCTGGGGATCAGCCCCCTGCTCCACGCTTGAACAGGAACGATGCCTCTGCGACTTGTGTGGGTCCTGCTTCTCCTGACATTCCAGATCAACCACCTGCAGTCTCGATTTTCGTCCAGCCTGTGTCCAGTCTTGGGTATCGTGAGTAAATACAAGGGTAGCTCCCTACAACAACAGCTTAATCTGAGTGTGTCATCTGATTGTCTTGTTGTTTCATTTCTTTTACGAACTGAGCCCTCTGGTTCCGGATTACAAATATTGTGTACTGTGCATGTTGTGTTTTCCATCACAGGGCCCCAACCAGCTGCAATCCCAGGCAACTGTCCTGGCTAGCCCATCTCTTCTCTACCTGGGTACCCAGAAGTGGACTGTGTGGGGGGACTCAAAGCGCATGCATAACTGCTTGATTGATATAACCTTTAAGTTAATTAACCTGATTTTGCCCCTCCCTTGTTCAAGTCCCCTGAATAAATCAGATCTAACTTTTTCTGCATGTAATCTGACTGTGGTTCCAGTTTGTGCTCAAAGTACTGTACCATTGCTATTTGCTGTGCTTAACCTTATTTTACAGGGGGCCCCAGGGTTGAGCCAGAGGAACCAGCCCTGGTGGTAAGTGCAAACAGTGTGGGTACTTGTGTGGTGTACCAGGGGTATTGTGAAAGTGATTATTGTACAGTGTTCAGGCCATTAGGGGGGAAAGAGGGGGGTTACAGTGTCCTGGAGGGCTGTGCCCAGGTTAGCTTGACCACTACCAACCCTGACCTCCTGGTCGAGGCACCCGTTTCAGGACTCAGGCCCCTTAACCTGCTACTAGCCAAGCAGGCAGGGGTAGTAGCCCTTGGGATAGTGCCACCTAGGGGTTACACATTTATTCCACATAAATATATTTATGTAAGGAATAAGACTAGCTGAGGTGTTTGGGTGTGCTACTATACTGACGCCTTAGATGCGTTGTGAGGCACGAGTCGTATACTGAGTGCCCACAACACCCACAAAGTCCTTATATCAGCATGCCCAGACACCTTGAAGTGTGTTATTCCACTTATAAAATAGATTCTGAATTGATTTATGAAGTGTAACTATGCATTTCATTCTGAACTGTCAGGGCATGCTCTGATAACCGGACAGTCAGGTGATGCTCTCAGTCAATGAGATTGCAAGGATTACATCTCCTATTTTATAAATCAATCTATCTATCTATCTATCTATCTATCTATCTATCTATCTATCTATCTATCTATCTATCTATCTATCTATCTATCTATCTATCTATGTATGCACAATACACATTAGTGGTTTTTAACAAAGATAAAAATGCTATCAGAACCAAAGAACCCCAGCTAGCTATATAAATGTTTTATCTTGCTAATAAGGGTACACAGTGTTATTTATCTTCACACTCAGCTACGTCATAGACACAAGCTGCGTCTGAGTGCTTAGTGCTGTGCCTCATGCTGTTGCAAACTGTGAATCAGCACGACTAATTTAATCTGCTGCGGGTCATTCAAAACCCTCAGTCTTTGAAAATCTACCACCAAAAACAAAACGTGGCCTCCCAAACCCAACACATCACACAACCCCTCCGAAAACCACAAAGAGAGTACAGAGCCATAAAGACCAGGGTTTAAAAAAAGTGCAAAACTTTTCCTTTTTCTGGTCTTTACGCATAGTGCTAATTATAAGCATTAAAGTTTACAGTATAAACCACACATGTGATATGTGTCTATGAGATATGGATTTTATCTTCATTTGAGGTCAGTGACCTTTTGTCCCTTCATACATGACTTTTCCACTCGTGAGGGTCAAAAGCTCACTGACCACTCATTAAATTCTTTGTCTCATAGATGCACATCACATATCCCCATATGTGTGTATATATATATATATATATATATATATATATATACATACACATATATATACATACATACACACACACTTTATTCTGATTCTGTGTTACATGAAGATTCTCATCTCACTGGTTAACTTGGAGTTTTTGAATCCAATATTTCCGAGGACAAAAGTTATAAGTTGTATAACAAACACATTTGAGCCTGTAAAAAGAAATAAAAATCAAAAAGATTTGCTTGCGGCTCCAGGAAACTGCCCAAAAAATTTAAGGATCAGTATATTTGTAAAATATATATATATATGTAAAACCTCAGTTGGGCTGTCCTGGGTAAATAAATTGCAAAAATAAAAAAATATATTAGAGATAGAGCAATCACTGGGGACTAGTTTATGAGGTAGCTTAAATATGATTGTTGTTCAGTATAGCATCTTGCTGTCATTATTCCCTTGCAATGAATGGCTGAGCAAAGGGAAGCAAGGGAAGCTCAACCTGAGGGAAGACAAACAGCAAGCAATGCATAGAAACATAGACAATGACGGTGGGAAACTATCAGTGGTCCATCCAGTCTGCCCGGAGTTCCCCATCAAGCCCCGGGACCTACTGTCCTTACAGGTTACTAACTTTCACTATTCACCCCCCTGCTCCCTACCTTACTGTTACCACTATGAGCAACCACTATACCCTTCATTCTGTCTGAGCTACGCTTGAACCCATTTATGGTTTTGGCACCCATCACCTTAGCAGGCAGACTGTTCCACGGCTCCAGCACCACCCTTTCTGTAACATAAAACTTCCTCACAACCCTCTTGAATCTCCCTTGCATTATTTTCCACTCATGTATCATAGTATCATAGTAATGTGTCAGTAGAAAAGGACCATCCTGGCCCATCCAGTCTGCCCATCTCCCCCTTCCCCTACTTGTCACCAGTACACAAGGAGCCTATCCTCTGTCCTCTAACCAACCCCATATGTCTATCCTACATTCTCTTGAATCCCTCTACTGTTTTGACACCTACCACCTCCTCAGGTAATCTGTTCCAGGGTTCAGCCATTCTCTCAGTGAAAAAACACCTCCTTACATTACCATTTAATCTTCCTCCTTCCAATCTTAAAGTATGACCCCTTGTTTTAACTCCGACTTTCCTTTAAAATTGACTTCCTTCCCTCACTGTTTTGATCCCTTTCATGTACTTGAATGTCTCTGTCATGTCTCCTCTCTCTCTCTTCTAAACTCCAGTGGATACAGATTCAGTTCTCTCAATCTTGTCTTATATGGTTTCCCTTGCATGCCCTGCACCATCTTTGTTGGCCTTCTCTGAACTTTTTCTATTACATCTCTGTCCTTTCTTAAATGAGGCCTCCAGAACTGTACCCCATACTCCAGGTGCTGTCTAACCATGGTCTTATAGAATGGCATCAGCAGCTCCCTCTTACTACTAGTTATGCCCTTTCCTATACACACCAACATTCAATTAGCTTTGCCAACCTCCTTACTACATTGGTCACTTACTCTTAAGGTTGTTTCTTATTATAATCCCCAGATCCCTTTCCTGTTCTGTTTGCTTTATCTGCTCTCCCCCCAGTGAGTACTTGGCCAGTCAATTTTTATGCCCTACATGCATCACCGCACACTTCTTTGTATTGAACTTCAGCTGCCATTTATCTGACCATTTCTGTAGTATATTCAAATCCCTCCTCATGGCCTCAACCCCTCCTTCATTGTCAGCCTTATTCCATAACTTTGCATCATCTGCAAACAGACACATTTTTCCTTCAATTTCCTCTGATATATCACTAATATATATGTTAGAAAGGACTGGTCCTAGTACAGACCCTTGAGGACCCACATCCATACCCTTCATTACCCTAGAATGTACACCATTTCCCACCACCCTCTGACTTCTATCCTTCAGCCAGTTTTCCACCCATCAAGTTGTCCTCTGTTCCACCCCCAGGCTCTCTGTCTTATTTACCAGCCTGCGGTGAGGGACAGAGACAAAGGACTTACTGAAATCCAGGTAGGCAACATCAACTGCCCCTCCTTGATCAAACACTTTCGTTAACCCATCAAAAAAATATATTAAGATTTGTTTGGCAAGATCTCTCACTAGTGAACCCATGTTGCTTTTCATCTAATAGTTTGTTGTCCGGTAAGTATTTTATCACTTTTTCCTTTGTTAGCACATCCATCACCTTGCCCATCACTGATGTGAGGCTGACAGGTCTGTAATTCCCTGCCTCCTCCTTGCAGCCTCCCTTGCACAGTGGTACTACATCTGCCAACCTCCAGTCACTCTGCATCTAGGGACAAGTTAAATAACTTTGCAAAATGTGTTGCCAACTCATCCCTCAACTCCCTAAGAACCCTTGAATGCAAACCATCTGGCCCCATTGCTTTGTCTACCTTTAATTTTCCAAGTTTTTCCTTAACTTTTTCCTCACTTAATGGACTTTGATCCACTCCACATTCATCTCCTCTCTTCTTCTTTAACGCAGATCCCCGTGTCCTTGACCTGTAAATCATGGTAAATAGTTCCTTGCAACTTGTTTATTTCTTTAAGGAACTTGAAAGTTCTCTATCATATCACCCCTCTCTCGTCTGGTCTCCACTGAGTGCATGTGCGGTGCTTTGAACTGATCCTCATAAGATCTGCCCTGCAGGCCTTGAATCATCTTGGTCACCCTTCATTGTACTGTTCCAAGCCTGTCCTTATTCTTCCTGAGGTAAGGACTCCAGAACCTGGCACAGTACTCCAGGTGTGACCTCACCAATGATCTATAAAGAGGGAGTAATACCACTTTCCTCCAACTGTCAGTGCCCCTCCCAATACATCCCAGCATCCTATCTACCTTGCTACAGGCCTTGTTTCACTGGCTTGTTTAAGTGAGTCACTAATAATGACTCTTAGGTCCCTATCCTCAGCCACAGTGCTCAACTATACTCCTCCCATCCAGTACTTTTTGCTGGAGTTCTTGATCCCAAGCTGCGCCACCTTACACTTTTTGGAGTTGAATTTCAGCTGCCAAACCTTAGACCACATCTCTGGCTTTTGCAGGTCGCTATGAATCTCTCTAATTTCCTCACCATTATCTACCCTACTGCAGAGCTTAGTGTCATCTGCAAAGAGACACTATTGGCCCTGGATTCCTTCTCCAATGTCGCTAAACATACTGAGGCCAGGACCCAGGACAATCCCAGTGGCACCCCACTCATGACATCCTTCTCCTCTGATTTGATACAGTTAATCACAACCCTCTGATACTTCCTTGTCAATCAATTTCCTATCCATCTACGTCCCTTGCTGCATCCAGATCTTCCATCTTCTTTAGCAATCTTCTGTGAGGCACCGAGTCAAACGCCTTGCTGAAGTCAGAGTAAATCCACAGCATGGCCTCTCTCCAATACCGTCATTACCCAATCAAAGAAAACTATCAGGATGCTCTGACAAGACTTCCCTGCCAGGAACCAGTGCTGCTTACTATCCTAGAGTCCACTGCACTCCAGGTAGTCTATGAGGTCCTCCTTGACCAGTGACTCCAGCAGTTTACCCACAACAGAGGCAAGCTTAACAGGTTCTCTGCTTGCTCGTCACCCACCCATGCAGCAGGACTATGTCAGCTCCCCTCCAGTCTTTTGGAACTACCCCAGTCTGTACTGAGCTATTGAATAGCCCTACCAGGACTATGTAAAACACAAAACAACAAAAAAAAACAGCAGTGAGTACAAATGGGCAACGATCGCAAATGCAGATGCAGTAGGATGGGGAAGTGTGCGGTCCCTGCCGCAGAATCGAGCACAGACCCAGCCAGTTCAGAGTCCAGCAAGGAATGCAAGTAAGGAGACAGCTGGAACATGCTCCTTAAATTGTGCTTGCAGGAGGCAGGACATGGTGCACATTGCCCCATGAACCTGAGGTATTGCTTTATCTATTACAAATTTCTCAGTAGTCTAGTCGTACCCCCTTCCACCCCAATTCCCATTATAATAGTGAGAGATTCCATGGCAATCTAGTGGTACCCCTCCACACCTGATACCAGTTAAACAACATTATACACCCCTCCATCAGCTGACTCACTCAGCAACCCCCGCTTCCACCCTCATCTGACACTGACTCACTCAGAAGAGCCCATCTTGGACTCCAGACAAAGCATTGGCTAGTGACTGGCACAGACCCTCCTCTCCTGCCACTTCAGCTGGCTGCCGTCTGAATGACAGGAGCTACGGACATGCATACTGTAGAAACAGCTAGACTCTCTGTATGAGGTTTAATGTGTGTCTAATAAAAATAAGAGGGCTGGAATGGAATCTTTCCCATAAATGAGAGGGGGGCCTCCCTTAGCCACTTTTATTTCTTAGAGGCAAAAAAACAACTGTGGGCTGGATTTTCGAATTGCCAAGATTGCCACAAGCCCCAAGGTGCAGCAAAGGTATGGTGCACCAGGCTTGCAATAACCTAAAGGGATTTTCTATCCCTTGTGACAAAGTGACGCTGGCCAGACCATCTTTTTGTGGTCTAGTTTGCATCAATGCCAGGGGGCCCGTCTCATGGAGCTTGCAGCCAATGTTTGGCACAAGCTGCCATAAATTAGGCAGATTGTCGCAACTGTGCCCAAAATACGAAAATCAGGTGCAACTGCAGCAGTCATCAATGTGGCAACATGTGGCCATGCAAGGGTTTGATGCAGGGCTGGTCGAAAGCCCTGCAGTAACCTTCTAAAATACGGCCCAGTGTGTCTGTCATTGATACTGTGTGTGTTCAGTATATCTGCTGCTCTACCTTGAGTGCACGTTCATGTCTGTGAGTTAATATGCAAAAAAATAAAGTCGTATTTATTGTCCTTAGAAGTTTGTAACTGCTGTGTCTAACTTTTGTTTAATGCTTTAATTTTGTTTGTTTTTGTTGCTTGTCTTTATTGTCGGGTTGAGCCTGAAAATGGACTAGTTACAGTGTTCTTACCCAGTTATCAAAATTTTAAATAAAAATAAAATAAAAAGTACAATTTAATTTGAAAGGACCATTATGTGTTATTTGGTGTGTGCACAAGATAACAGACAAATGATTATTGATTTTTATTTGATTGCAAACAATACATTGAGAAAAAAGTAATCTTCAAACGATTTTGTCATTTGTGCTCACTAAAATTTGACTTTACTCACCTTGCTTCAAAAATAAAGGAGTACTTTACAATCCAAACCACAGGTTTAATATACAGTGTCAGCAACTGTGCTGGCCCTCACCATAGCTTGCTGCAATGGTAACACTGTTTTGGGGGTTTTTTTCTGTTCTTTTTCCATCCGGTTTCCAGCCCCTAGGAACTCCCTCAGATGTAGTACCTGCCAGCTTTCTCCCATCTGTCCTGAGACCCTCCCGGCCCTAAGTCCCCCTCCCACCAGAACTCTGACCTAACACTCCTGCCTGCATATGACCCCCTGGCTTATACCCCTTGAGGCAGGGCCACCATCCACTTACTTGGTGCTCCTTTAATCCAATCCTTTGCAGGCAGAGTGCAGGACAGAGGATGTTGGGGATCTGGGTAGGCAGGATCCGGCAGTGGGCATGTGGCTGCTGTGGGCTCATCATCATCATCCTCCCAGGTGCTGGGGTATTTCTTTGTTCAAGAGTGAGCGTGACCCTCGGAGGTGCGAATATGCAATGATGTCCAGCATGACATGAGCACACTCCCTCACACATCCCACAGACATCCGCCATCGCCTCCACCCCTTCCCAATGTGACCCCCAGCTGCAGCACCCCCAGCCTCCACTGTGAGTTACTGATGCCAGGAAGCCACAACCCACCCTCCCCAGGAGAGGAGAGCAGTCCTCTGAATGCTCAATCCTCTCCTTCCTGGCTAACCCCTGGCAACCTGAGCTCATGCCCGAGCCCGGGTTTCCAGCATGGTGCAAGGTGAGGTGTCCAGCGTCTCAACCCTTGGTGCCACCAGGCCAGCTTGAGTAACACTGGTTTTACTGTGAAGTCTCCCAACCTCCACACTGCCCACTCAATCCACCACAAGCAGCTGTCATCATCTGTTACCCCCACCCCGACGTGCTGCAGCTAAGCTCTCTTGAAAGGCTGGGTGGGATGGCAGCCACAGTTTTAATTTTTATAATTTATGCAGCCCCACTCTCCAACTAGCCAAGCAAGGTTTCTCAATTACCTGTAAGCCACTAGGCCATCAGGGACCGGATAATATTATTAAATCAACACCTGAGCACTGAGTGGTCAGTGCTAACCTTCCCGAGCTATGCCATTCCATTTCCTTTCTCTCCCTCATGCTCTCCACTTTCCATTTTAAACATTCCCTTTTCCTCTATGATACCGTTTACAATACTTTTACTGTTATCCTATACCCTTTGTACTCCTCTACTACTCTGTGTCTCCTCTCGCTATTCAATTCTACTATGATCTCAACCGAGTTCCCATTTATTTCCCCAGGCCTGGCCAGACATCAGTTCTGCACCTATCAGATAACAGTAAAATTCACATTTTGGAGTAAAAAGAGAAATGTGTAGTAAGTTAAAGTATGTATAGGATTCAGCTTTGGTTTTCATATCATGAAATTATTGCGATTCGTTTACTGTGATTCAGAAATAGTTAATATTTAATATTTTTAGTGAAGTGATATTGTATATTTATGTACCAATATGATATAATGTTTGTGAAAAGAATGTGTTTCAGAAGCGAAGCAAACCAGTCTAATGTAATATTAGAAATAGTTACAAAATACTATGTTTTAAGTCAAGGATTTCTCTGTATTATGTATTTGTTGTCATTATTATATAGTCAGACACCTGCATTCTACCTGTCAGAGAAGTATCCCTGTTAATTGTTTCTAAGTTTCCAGCTTTGTCTTCTAGGACTTTCAACCCTTTGCATTTTCTCAACCTCCTCCTGTTTTGCTTTTTAGATCCCTAAAGGATTTCCCAACTACACTGGAGCAGGTAAGTCTTTAATTAATTTCCTCTCTGTCACTTACTAAGCATTTCTGTTTCACTATAAAACATGCAACCAAACATTACCAGCATTGGCCTATGCCTGTTTTTTATTATTTCCCAATACAAAAGCAAGGAAGGGCAGTGATTGCTGGATGGGAGAGTGAAACATTTGGACCTGGATATTTAGACTGTGCCAGGCTGTGGCGCAAGCCTGGGCACAGCGCATCTTGGCTGCGCAGGGGCGTTGATAGGGTGATAGGCAACGGAGCTGCGCCATGGCACAGCAGCATTGAATATCACACCCTGGCCACCCACAGTGCGCATAGCGCAGTGGCACTGTACCAGCGCAAGTGGCCAGAGTGGAGCAGGGGGATGCGCTAGCACAAGTTCCGTTGCGCTAGGCGCAACAACCACGATATTCAAAAGTGCACATGCAAATGGGGCCATAATGCATGCAAGGTGCAAATGGAGCCATTGCATTTCGTCTCTTCATTTGCATGCAGGTGCGCCGATCCCCGGCGACTTGCGCCTGGCACCCTGCCAGGCTGCAGCCGTCAGGGACCGACACCCCCTGCACAGCGTGGCAAAGTGCCCCACTGCCTGATCGCGGGCATATGTAGAATAATAGAAACATCCTATATCCCTGGTGATCCAGTGGACCGCTTGCAGCCCGATCGCGGGCATAAGTTGAATATTAAAATCGTCCTATATCCCTGGTGGTCCAGTGGACTGCTCGCAGCCCGATCGTGGGCATATGCTGCAAAAATGTAAGTCCGATATCCCTGGTGGTCCAGTGGACCACTTGCAGCCTAACCGCAGGCATATGTTGTAAAAATACTAGTCCCATATCCCTGGTGGTCCAGTGGACTGCTTGCAGCCCGATCGAAGGTATATGCTGTAAACATACTAGTCCCATATTCCTGGTGGTCCAGTGGACTGCTTGCAGCCCGATCGTGGGCATATGCTGTAAAAATACTAGTCCCATATCCCTGGTGGTCCAGTGGTACCGCCTCCCCACCCACCCACTGGAGCCCCACCGCTCCCCCAGTCAGCGGTGGCGGCAGCTCCCCACCCGCTTGCCGCCCTGCCACCCGACCAACTCCCTACGGTAGGGCTGTCGCCCATTGGTCCACAGCATGAGCCAATGGGCATGCAGCCCGTACCATCCCACAGTCCAGATATGTGAATGGATCCATTCACATATCTGGACTGTGTCATCTGGATACATGCCCATTGGCTCACCCAGGACCAAGGCATACAGCCCTACCATAGGAGTCGGTTGGCAGCGGCGGGCAGCAAGTGGTGGGGAGCTGCCACCCGCGCTGATCTGGGGGAGCTGGGCGGTGGGGCCAGTGGGCGGGTGGGTAGGGGGGGACCGCTGGACCACCAGGGATATGGGATTAGTATTTTTACAGCATATGCCCGCGATCAGGCTGCAAGTGGTCCACTGGACCACCAGGGAAATCGGATTAGTATTTTTACAGCTTATGCCCACGATCAGGCTGCGAGCGGTCCACTGGGCCACCAGGGATATGGGACAATTTTAATATCCTACATATGCCCGCAATCGGGCTGCAAGCAGTCCGCTGGACCACCAGGGATTTAGGACTATTATATGGATATGTATGCCCGTGATCGGGCATGGGGGGTAGCACCACCAGAAGGCGCAGCTGGAGCTCGGGTGGCCACCCACAGGTGGCAGCTGCTGTGTTGTGCCCTGCAATATGGCAGCTCACCAGTGGGTGGCCAGCTGTTGCTCCTTTTTGTTTTTGGCTCACCTGTGTGCAGTGCAAGTAGGGGTTGCGCATGCATGGGCTCAGCACATCCGAGGCCGAATATCGGGATGTGCGGAGTATGCATGGGCACCCCCCCCCCACCTGCGCCGCGATATTACTGATGCGCCCGGGCGCATCGTGATCGTGCCAGGCTCAATCCCATTTGAATATCGCACCGGGCAAGATCAGTGGGTTGCGATGATGCAACAGTGTTGCGCCATGCACAACTCTTCTGAATATCCGGGCCTTGTAGTGCAATTAATGGCATCAGATGAATGAAAATTAAGTTGCAAACAACACAGTTTCTATTCAGGCTCTGTGTAGCCTGAAAGCTTGTGCACTGAAAATTTCTTGGTCCAATAAAAGGTATCATATCACCTTTTTTGTTCATCTGCTTATACAAGGAACCAATATGGCTAGCAACAACTCTTGGCAAAATTCAGAAAAAGAATAAGATGAAATAAAACAAAAAGCTGATGGCAGAAGAAGACCTGGGGGCCTATCCGGTTTGGTTGCTTCTGGGAGGCTGAGTGCTGCAGACTTTGGGTGGTCTTTCCCTATAGCCGCTGACAGCACATTAATGCTCAGGTTGGCTTGGCATAATTTGCACCCTCATAAAGCTATGCTGAGAAGGGAAAGAACCTTTAGCCTGTCCCTGAGAATGGCCTCCAGGACCTTGCCTGGCACTGATGTAAGGCTGAGTGGCATTCAGCTGTCCACTTCCAACCTTGCCCAGCACTGATATCAGGCTGATCGGCCTGCAGTTGCCCGGGTCCAACCTTGCCCCCTTCTTCAAAATGGGGACTGCACTTACCATTTTTCAGGTTCCAGCACACACCTGTCTGGGCATCCTCATGAAACACTACTATAAACGGACTTGTCAGTTGTTACCTGAACTCCAGTAATAACCTGGGGTTTATCCCATTTTCCCCATGGGACTTATCTGGCATGATCTTTGCCAGGTATTCAACAGCCAGGATAGGTGGGATATCTGCAGGTTGTATCATGGCTGCCCCTGACTCCGTTGACCCTCTCTGTGAGCATCCTGCCTTCCTTCCCCAGAGGGTCCCTTGCTGAACATGGAAGCAAAGTATTTATTCAGCATCTCAGCCTTCACACCTGTCTGTCTCATAGACTTCTCCCAGCTCTCATAGGCTCCTCCCAACTCTCGTAGGCCCCTCCCATCTTGCATAGGCTCCTCCCATCTCTCATAGGCTCCTCCATCTCTCATAGGCTCCTTCCATCTCTCATACGCCCCTCACAACTTGCATAGGCTCCTCCCAACTCTCACAGGCCCCTCCCATCTTTCATAGGCTTCTCCCAACTCACATAGCCCCCTGCCATCTTTCATAGGCTCCTCCCAACTCTCACAGGTCCTTCCCATCTGTCACAGGCTCCTCCCATCTAGTATAGGCCCCTCCCAACTATCATAGGCTCCTCCCATTCCCCTGTTAAAGAAGCTATAAAGTTCCCAAGCTGGTGGTCTAGCCGCTAGACCACGCTACCTCAAAAAAAGTTTAAGCACATTTTGTGTCACCATAACATCATGGCAAGTAGCAGAAGGCGAGATGTAGTAGCTCATTTAAATCTGCAGGCTGACCATGATAGTGACAATGCCCAGTGGCAGCTGAATGGTCAGTTCAGAGTTTGGGGTAGGAGTATTCAAGTCCCGAATTCCCAAATCCTATGAACTGGAACCCTGAACTTCAGTGCCAGTGAGCATGGACAAAGTATAATGTGGATGTACCATACACAAGTGTGATGCCACAAATACAAGCCCAGTTGTTCTGGATTCTGATAATGTTTGACTCTGTCTAACCATTGCCCAAAATCACTAGCAGCACTCAGAAGTAAATGTTCCAAGAACTCAGCACTCGAGCAATAAAAAGAAACACTTAGCATTGCTCAATGCAAACTGCAGTTTTATTAAGCTAGAGCAAATACTTTTTAACCCAAAGGGCATTTACTCTGGCTTAACAAACCTGCACTTTGCATTGAGCAACGCTGTTAAGCATTTATCTTTACTGCTCGAGTGCTGAGTTCTTTGAACATTTGTATGTTGTTGGGCTAGCTGCCCTCTCTCAGCACCGACCTTTTCCTGCTGTATCGCAGCAACAACCAGTGGAGTTCCAGCACTCAGAAGTACAATGCAAAAGGAATTTGTGGTTCTTTTGAGGGTGAAGGGTCCTGTAGAGCACAAGCCTGCACAGAATCCAGCCTCTCTTAACCTCCCCGAGTTTGTCTAGGAAGCAAATAATCTACTCATTAGAGCACTGGCTTGGGAACCAGACCCTGGTTCATATCCCAGCCACTTTCTTGATGCCTGACCCTGAGCAAGTGACTTGACCTCATTTGGCTTCAGTACTCCCTGCCATAAACTTGTCTGGAAGCAGGCCTCCTTGTAAAAAAGATGTTGCCACCCAGCTGGGCTATCTTGGGTAAATAAATTAGAAAAAGAAAAAAATAATGTCTGTTGCAAACTGCTTATGGCTTATAAGCCCTTGGAATACAGTGTATAAGAAAAACAAAACTTAAAGCCAAACCCTTTCCCTTTCTGCAGAGTCATAACTGTTTATGATGGATTGTAAAATAAAAAATTAAGTCCTACAGCTTACCAGGCAGAGACTATGGTGGGCTCTTCTATTAGTCACCAATGCCAGACCGATGGGGCAGAGGCACCTAGCACCCAACCTAGGTACTAGGCAGTGACTATAGTATGGTCTAGTGTACACCAAGTAGTGGGGGGGGGACCCAGAAAGCAGGGATGACTCAAAGACATCAGGAGGTTGGAGGGATCTGTGGGTTTCCAGATGGGGGCACTCTCTCACAAACCATCTACTGTACTTTCAGCATAAGGTGTGAGTTTTGAGGGGTCATGCACACTGAGCCACCCCCATTCCCTGCAGCATCAGAGGGTCCTTTCCCCAACTCCGTGGCTCTTTCGTCTGGCCTAGCACATGGACCCACGAGTCATCTATAGCCAGCACTGTGAGGAGGGGTGTTGCAGTCGATGATATGGAGCCGGTGGGGTACCATGGAATTATTCTGCGATGCCTGGAATGTTTTTCCTGTGTTACCTGAAACCCCTTTGGACATCTGCATGCCATGAGCTCAGAGTAAGTGCATACATGAAGGCCGCAAACCACACAGGTGTCCTACTCCCTGAGTGCCTCCTCTGCGCTTCCATGTGTGGTCACCAAGACGGCAGCATTGCACTGGAGACAGGGACCCTCATCCTCTTCTCCCCCCCCCAGCTTGCCCTCAAAGACCATGACTTGTTCCCAAGCCTGGGACACTGGCATCACGAGCCATAGCGTTACTGTTGCACTGACTGACTGGCTTTTTCTTTTTTAAACTTCATTCTTATTGCATTTTATGACTTCTATATTGTCATGCTATTGAGCCAGTCAATGTGGTGGGATTTGAACATTGGGCCTCCTACTTTATGGTTCAGTGATCAATATACAGCACTCTGTACTGCAGTAGCAAGCATCAAACAGTCGACTCCCTCTTATCTGAGCCTGAAGAACTCCAACCATTTTTCCATCACAGACAAAATATGCTTTTTTTAAAATTTGATGTGGCATTTCATGTCGCAGTGGCTGACTCACGTGGGGTCCAACTCATGAGAGTACAGTGTCACGTGCATCAGAGGTGTGATCTGCACACTACCATTTTTAGTACTTCCAAGCAAATGCCTCCCACATCGCAGTTTGCAAACAGCTGGCACCTCTTGCCTTACTGACATCCTGAAATGTCTTCTGAACATTTTGGTCTCTCTGGAACATTAAATCTCAAATGTTTTCACTAGTTTGAGGTGCAGATGTGGTTTGTACTGTACAGACTTGAGGCATTTTTTTTTTCTACTATATTTTTACTGAGGTTTTCCCGCTGTGTGATCCACAACTTTATCTCTGTCCATGCCACCCCTTCTCTAGCCCACTTCTATCTTGTGTGGGTGCGGAGATTGATCTGTTGTTCTTCTCTTGTCACCTGTAAAATAAACACAACTGGTTTGCTCCCTCTGGGTGACTGACCTGGGGAAAGAAATGTACCAAATTCATTTTTTGGCACTTGGGGAGGTGTACTTGTCAACAGGTCATGCGGCATATGGCATCAGCATGTCGGAGTGTAATCAGGCTTACCTTTAGGGCCCCACATCTAGCTTCCTAAGTCAATGTAAGAAAAGTGCTAGGAAGTACGGGGTCTGCCCTGCTCTGGTCCCACCCCCAGGCCACCAAGGGGACTCTGGCAGATACCATAGAGCCACCCAGGGGGCCTACTTATTCCCCGGGAACAGAGAACAGCCTCTTCAGGTTCTGACTGAGATCCAAGTAGAATGGCTGTAGTGCACAATTCCATTCTAGTTCAGTGTAGGGACTGGGGCCAGCTTAGATTAGGGCAAGGTGCAGAAATGTCTATAGGCATGAGGTGGGGGGGCAGAAAAGGCCTATAGGAATTCCCATTCTCTGCCCTAATCTACTATAGGATGCCTGCAATCCCTCAACCAGATCCACAGAAAAAGTATTCCAGCCTTATAATAGTACATTTATGGTCCTGAACGAAATCTTAGGCTTGAAGCTCTAACTTGAGTGTCCCCCCCACCCATATGCTCACCGCTAGTTCATCCGTGGATCCCTTATGAGGACTCTCACAGCCACATTATCAGGGTTGCCATTCCCACCTCCCCCACCATGACCCATTCCTCGATTGGCAGAAAAAGATGCAGTACTGCCCTTTATTTTAGTGGCTACTTGACTGGCTCTTTTAGAATTTGTAGAAATAGAGAATACAGGATCAGCAAGTATGCAGAACTAGTGTGTCCTGCCACAAAGGAGTAGAGCCCCTGTGACCACAAGAGTGAGGCTTGAGAAGTCCTTGGGAATCATATTCTGAAGTGGCAGAACACATAGGTTCTGTGTGGGGTTGCTCATCCTATATTGTATATACTGTTTTTCTAATCAATTCAATATTCTACGATGATAAAAAAATGTTTTTGTGTGTGCTTGTTACAGTGAGGCTATCTGAACGTAATCTCATGGTGTAAACTTAAACATACAAATTATTACATACCAAACAGAATAACAAACCACAACTTCTCTTACCAAGACAGTCTGAAATCTTCAAATTATAATACAAAGGCAAAAGCTTAGTTTCAGATAAAAACCTTATTTACTTATTTTATGGCGGATAAACATTTTTACCATAGCTAAAATATTTCATAGTTAGGCAGAGAACAAGTGTCAGAACATCTCTTTTATAGTGTGGGAACATCTCTTTTATAGTATCAGTTTTACAGTTGTATTTTATTATGAGGAAACACACCGAATATGACTTCACTGCATCATGGGTATGCAAATACCTAATTACCTGGTATTGCATAACACACTACTACAGTGATACAAGACAATTGATTATTTGCACACCCATGATGCAGTGCTTTCACATGGGGAGTGTTTCCTAAAATATATATATATATATATATATATATATATATATATATATATATAAAATTAATTAATTAAAAAATAAAACTGTACAACTGATACTATAAAATAGATGTCCATACACACAAAAGGGATGTTCCAACACTTGTTCTCTGCCTAATAGCATCTACATGTCCTCATTTGTGTCCCCACAATATTAATAACTAAGAGCCATAGTATAATAGCAATAATGCCTATCAAACTGTGGGTTGTGCTGAGATAACTGTATTTTTTCTCTCCCTTTTTTCTTCTAGTCTTATGTTTAATCACTTTGAGTGAGACGTTATCCCAGCAGAACATGCACTATCTAAATTCTTGTTTTCCATTTTGTATTTTAGGAGTTATGGCTTGTTCCAATGGTGAGTTGTGTGGTTGCTAGGGACTGAGTGTCTCTATATTATCAGCACACATTCCTGTTGGTTATTGTTCTTGTGTGGAAGGGGTTTAAAAAAAAAAAAAGACATGGTGACTGGACACTTTGCTTAGCGAGCCAACTAATTAACAGGGGGGCTAAACTTTTTTTGTAAGGATTCTGATTAAATCTGGTTGATCCTGAATGAAGAATTGTGCCCTTGTTTAAAAAGAAAAATTATTAACTGAGGATCGTAAATAGAGGAATCTGATTGGCTGAGAGCTCTTTGAAGCCGTGATGATATCAGGCTACATCATCACAGCTTCAGAAAAGTTCCAGTGCCACCAGCCTCCTTGCTCTCTACTGTCTGAGAACTATTTTTTCCAAATGTAATCCTACACCACCCAAAAACTCATTCATAAAACGTTTTAAAACCTGTATCTTTTACTTTTTTTATTTAAAAAAATTGAAACTCAGTTCATAATAGCAATAAGTCACTCCAGGGTGCGGTATATCATGGGATATCGTCACTTCTTGGGTGGTTGGACGTACTCGGCCTGCAGCCTCATGCTCAACTACCCAAGGCATGACGATATCTCATGATATACCACACCCTGTCGTGCCTTATTGCTTAAATGCAGCAGCCATCCTTAGTAGGGTTTCCAATAATAGTACCGTGCCACAGTTTGATTTCAAAACACTGCACGTTCTTTTCATTCTAAATGAATGGAATGCTGTTCTGCACATACAGTCAATACAGCATTCCATTCATTGTTTTCTCTGTGACTGAACAGCGTTTCAGTATGGTGGAATTTCAAGTTAGAATAATATTCCACCATACACTATATTGTATTTTATGTACACCTTGATCCTAAACAAAACCTGGGGGTGTTACTTTATGATACACTGGAGAGGCTCATGATAGAGTCATTTGACCTGAGTTTTTAGCTACCCACAGTTTTTTAGAGGCAGTGCAGTATAGTGGTATAGATGCAAGCACCAGCTTGGGGACTAGAAGATGACCACTTCAAACCCCACCAGACCAAATTACTGTGTGACCCTGCGCAAGTCACTTAACCTCCCTGTGCTCCAGTCCACCGATATGTGAAAATGGGTAGCAACATGACCTCACTGAAAATGAGATATTGCATTTCAGCTGAACTATCCTGGTTAGCAGACAGCATAGTCTAGTGGTTAGGGCACTGAGACAGTAAACCAGGAGATCTAGGTTTAAATCACAATCCCTCTAATATGGCAGTACAGCTTAGAGGTTACAGCAATAAGCTGTGAGTGAGCTTGGTACACCCAGCAGACCTCAGTTTCAGTCCCACAACCTCTACTTGCAAATTGCATGACCTTCAACAAGTTGCTTAACCTCCTTGTATTCCTGGATCACCTCTGTAAATGGCCTTGTGCCCAGTGGGTATTACCCATTTACTAAACATTAAAAAAAAAAATTTGTAAAAAACTATTTATAGTTACTCAAATGGTCATCTTTGAGTGAAAAACAGTGGCATCCATTGTAGTCCCAGTGAATGGTGTCACAAAGTCCAACACTCAGTTTTATGGCTTTAGCTTCTGCCATCTGGGGGACGTGGCATAGGGCCGAGGCCCTGCCCTATGAGATGCACCTCAAGTCCCATGGAAACCAAATTCTAGATAATGTACTGAGGATAATTACCCAATTAAGATGTAAAACCACATTTCAAATAGAGGGGGGTCCTGCTTCTGCCTAGTGCAAGGAGGCAGTATAGCGTAGTTGCTAAGAGCACTGAACTGCAAACCTGGATAACTGGGTTTGAATCCCACAATCATCACTTGCATACTGTGTGACCATGAGCAAGTTACTCAATGTTCCTGTGCTCCCAGGATGCACCTGGAAACAAGCCTCGATTTAGTGTGTCTTTCTTAGCCATAAATTGTAAAATAAAAAATAAAGTATTACAGCTCTGAGGGACTGAATCAATGAAGGTTAAAGAGCTGGTGTCGCATCCAGGAGAACTTTAACAAAACATAATATTTAGATAAAGTTCAGCTTGTATTTTCCATTAGTTCTGTATTTCTCCTCCCCATTATTTATTGATGTCATTTGCATGAAAAAGGATCTTTAGTCCTGAAGAGTTCATCTATTCCTGTTGCTGTCTCCCGACCTGAGGTCATAATACACTGCTTGTGACATTACAGTTACTTCCATGGCAACAGACTGTGATGTCACAACAGAGGATTATAACTTGGAGTAGGGAGTAAGCTACAAAGGCAGATGAACTCAAAATGGACTCTAAGGGATAAAGATCATATATTTATACACATTACCTTAGTAATAAATTATGGGGAAGAGAAATATATGATAGATGACCTAAAGGTGGGCCAGCAATGTGAAAAGGCAGTAAGGAGGGCTGGAGGGATTCTGGGATGCTTAGGGAGAGGCATCACCTGTAGAAAACAGGAAGTTGTTAGCCCTCTGTACAGACAGTTGGTAAGATCACATCTGGAGTACTGTGTACAGTTCTGGGGACCCCATCTCCAAGAAAACATAGACAGGGTGGAGGCTGTCCAGAGGAGGGCAACCAGAATGGTGCATGGTCTGCACCAGAAGACATATGAAGAAAGAGTAAAGGAGCTTAAGATGTATAGCCTCGAGGAAAGGACGGGGGACATGATAGAAACTTTCAAATACCTCAAGGGAATCAATAAAGTCCAAGAGGGTAGCATCTTTCAGAAAAAGAGATGTGCAAGAACAAGGGGGCACAATTTGAAGGTAGAGGGGGGATGGCTCAGAGGTAATGTGAGGAAACATATTTTCACAGAGAGGGTCATAGATGCATGGAAGAGCCTTCCTGAGGAGGTTGTAGAGTCAAAAACAGTGGGGAATTCAAGAACACATGGGACAGACACAAGGCAATTATAGTGGGGGATGGGAGGAAGTAGGCTGCTGGGTAACTAAGATCTGCAGCTTATCCATTAGGTAGGAAAAAGGGCAGACTAGGTGAGCCAAGCAGTCCTTATCTGCCATCTGATTCTATGTTTTCTATGTTTCTATATAAATGGAACACAAGCAGAATTGTACTTAATTATTATGTTTTTTAAAGTTTTCTTTGAGGCAGCAGTAGCTCTTTAAGTGTCTTGCTCAAGGTCATACAGCAAGTCTGATGGTGGCAGGATTCAAGCCTGTGATTTCCTGCTTCACAGCTCAGTGTGAGCCCCAGACCACAGTTCAAAATAAAAGAGAGCAGCACAGTGATTAAAGAAGAAGGGACCTAACCAGTCCATCGGTGCAGCAGTAGGCCTACCGCTCATAAAGCAGTGATCCCGGCTTGGGAACAAAGGTCAGTCATCAAGGGCCAGCTAGGGGGAAGAAAACTGAGCATCTCAGAACATGCTCTTTGGGGAGGGGGCTGTCCAGCAGGGCCACCGAGTGGGAGGGTGAAGATACTAACTGGGGATGCAGTGTGCATGCATCACGTGTGCATTGCTCCCCATGATGCACTGGTGTCTTCCAGGGAGGACTGCAGAGAATAATAAATTCCACTCCTAGCTCCGCCCCAAGTTTGGGGCCTTTTACTATAACAAAGACTGCCTGTCCCACAGGTCCACCTGGAACTGGTTACCAAAATGGTGCTCCCGGTCTTCGACTACGTGGATGTGGTCTATGGTACTGCCCCCACCTCTCCCTTGTTAGACTGGACCCCCTCTGTAACTCATTCTGTCGCTTCGCTAAACCCCCCCCATACTCCTCACTGCTCCCTCTGATCATCTCTATCCACCCTCCCCCCACCATCACGTCGCCAGTCCCACTGCGCCTCCTTCATCTCCAAATATTGGTTGGATCCATGCTATCTTTCCTAGCCACACTCCTCTCACCCTTTACTTCTGCCTCATACTCCCTCTGCTCCAGGGATCCTTGCACCTTCTCCCTTCCCCACCTTCACTCCACTGCTGAGCAGTGAGCCTTCTCCTTTTGCCTTCCCTTCCTCTGGAACCAGCTCCCCTCCTCTCTCCATCTCTCTTCCCCCTCCCATTTCCCTTAAGCACCACCTAAAACTCCACCCATCCCTCTCCTGTCAGTCCCCTACCTGACCTGCTCTTTTCACCCCTGCCATAGTCCTCCCTGGAGTCTGTTCATGTCACAACCACTGCTGCACTTATTCATATCAACCTGCTTTTGTCATTTTAATTGGGTATGGGTGCTGCGCATAGAACCAACTTTTGTCAACCGTTTATTGCTATTTGCACTTGCATCTTGTTGAATTGTTCACTGTTTGCACTTTTTCTTTGGAACATTTCTGTAGTGTTGTTTTTGATTTATTATATCCCCTTTCCCTTTTTCTTGGGTTGCACCTGGAAATTAGCCCTGGCTCAGCGTGGCTTTCCTGGTTACCAATTTTTAAAATAAATAACTAAAAACAGCACTGGTACCAGCTTGCTGGGGACCCTGGTATATCCAGACAAGCTCCACCTCTGCTCCTCCCTCCTGACATTGTGACATTTGGGGGCATAACCCCTCCACCACGTATCCACCCAGGAGGTAGCTGAGGCTCCATGAAGGATAGTAGGAGCAGATAAATAGGGCCGAGTGCCAGAGGACTCCTGGAGGAACCAGCACTGGAGGCAGAAGGGGCATAAAACTGCAAAAAAAAAAGAGCCACGAGGGCCTAGTTCATGCAGTATCAACCTTTTTCTATAGAGCTTCTCTGCTCCTAATTGCCCAGTATTCCCCCACCTCTGGGGTTGATGGTACTATACTTTTAATCTGGCTTGGGTGTGGAGGAGGGTAATTGCCTTTGAAATTAATTACAAAGCTGCTTGTACTGCTAAGGGGTTCTTGTACAGAGCTTGCCTGCTTCTAATTGCCCAGTACCACCCCCCCCCCGGGTTCACGCTGCTATACTTTTAGTCTGGCTTGGGTGTGGAGGAGGATAATTGCTTTTGAAACTACTGTAATTATTAAGCTGCTGTACTGCTAAAGGGTTCACAAAGGAGGGACAGCCCATACTTTCTCCAAGAGGAGGCTCAGCCCACCCAACATCCAAGACCTTAAGTTCATCCTAAACCTGGTAAGTATTTCATTATATGCTTCCCAATTACTGTGCATACAACATGCAAGTAAGCATTACAGAAATGAACAGTTACGGGTTCAGGAACAGATCCAGGCCACCGGGGGTTGGCAGGGGAAAGGGAGGATCGAGCGTCCGATGACTGCTCCCCTCTCTCTGGGGTGGGCAATGGGGCTTACATCACTGTGTAGCGACAACTGGCGGAGACCAGCCACACTCCAGTAGTATGCAAAACAGGGGGAGGAGAGCGTGGCAGGCGTCAGCACTATGATTGGACGTCATTGCACCGCCGTCTCTCCATAAGGGGAGAGAAAAGTGGAAAATACAGATGGTGATCTTTGCTGCTGATGGTCGCGCCGTTGAACCCCCAGTAGTGACCTGAGAATGGGTTCATGTGGCCCGTGCGCACGACCGGGCCTGGGGGTGAAGGGGCCGGTGGCCGGAGATCATGGGGGCCGCTCTGCTGAGGAGGTTGGAAAGATAAATAATATAAAAAAAAAAAGAAATGAACAGTTACATATTTACCATAACAGTAAATCTTTAACAGAACCTCCTCCATTAGTCCACACCTTTGGAACTATAGCCACCAGGCACTAGGACCACACAGATACGTTTGCTAACCAGGGGTGACCCATAATGGTGACATGCATCAGCATCTATATAAATGTGGGCGGCTGCACTACCCTCAGTTCCCTGCTGGAGATTAGACTTGGAGGACCTACAAACATGGGGAATCAGGAGGTACGACCAGCCCAGGCACACAAGGCAAGATACAGATATATAATGCATATATTAGGTTCAGTTGTGCAATATCTGTTGCAGCCCTCCCTGAAGCAGAAGGGGGACAGAGGCAGGGATGGCATGGACTAATAGAGGGGATTCTCTCAAAGGTCTACTGTTATGGTAAGTGCAGTACATAACTGTTCTCGCTTCTTCAAGGATACCACCTCTGTTAGTTCACACCTTTGGAACAATTCCCAAGCAGTCCTAAACACTGGCTGGGTACAGTCTGATTTATAACTGTGCAGTCTGAAATATATAAAGCCCTTTTTCAAAATCAGCCTCACAAACTTCTGGGGAAGCACCCCCACACTCTTCCTAGTTAGATGTCACAAAACGTCTGAGTGCAGGGCGGGCTGACAGACCGGGAAGTGGAAAGGATCAGCTGGCCATCTGTTTGGCTGAATTTACAATCCCTTCCCCTCTGAACAGGATGACTTTATAAAATATGGGCAACAGGAAAGAAGACTTTCGCCGGGATCTAGTAATGGGCTATGACATTAGAAAGGCCCAGTTTGAGGCTGGCCCGGTGGCACAGAGTGCTGAGGCACTGGACATCTCACCTGGTGGCACGCCAGTGACCAGGGTTCGGGAGCGAGCCTGGGTTGTCGGTCGGCATGGAGGGCGGAGGGCGGAGATAGATGGAGCAGCTGACAGGCAGCTCTCCTCTCCGGGGGAGCTGGAGTGGCATCCCTCACTCAAGGCTGCCCCCTGGTGGAGGCCAGGAGGCTGCACAAGCAGGGTGCCAGCATTAGGCCAATGGGGTGGGTGGAAGATGGTCGTCACCAGGGCTGTAAGGCATATGCGCGCCTCCACACGCATGCAACCTTCTCCTGGGGCCCTCGGGAAAATAGGGAGACAATGGTGGATGAAAAAACTCCGGCGGCAGGATGACAACCGACTCTCTGCATGCACCGCTTCTGGACCGGGCGTAAGGTAAGCACCGGTAATTCAGGGAGACGGAGCTGGGGGAGTTGGTTAGATAGGGGCCGTTCGGGGAGGTGTATATATAAATAAATAGAGGAAGAAAAAAAAAAAGAACTTTGGGTGCACTTGCTAATCTTAGACATTCCCTTGACAAGCTCCTGGTGGGTACAGCTGATCAGCTGCTTGCTGACCGGCTTCATGCAAATGAAAGGACCAGAACCCTCTATGATTGGAGTGGCTCGGTCCTTTTAAGTACAAGAAGTTTCTGCCCAGCAAGCAGCAAGTGGTATCATGACCACAGTGTGTAATCATTGGCCTAAACTGCTGAGCCCCTTCCAGTTTCAACTGCAATGGGCCCAGCAGTGACACCCATCCCCATCCCTTTTAGTGTAACAAAATGTTTGGTGCATATGCACAGCAAATGTAAAAGACCTTCCCTCTCAACACTGAAATTAATTTTGTTTCACTGCTCATACAGACAAGAACAATAGTGTCCTCTACAAAATGCGAGTGCCAAGTGTCCCAATTACACATACAGGTATACAAGCAGCATGTTCTCATATGTGTGCTGTCTGGCTAAGACATTAAAGAAGAACTGTGATGAATCTGCAAGTCATTATTCTGCATAGAAGCAGTTTTTTAAAATACTTGTTCCAGTCCTGTTATTGTTCTAGTTAAACAGGATTTTTTGGTTATCACAGTTTCTGATTTACATGCTGCAGGTAAGGGCCATTTTAGAACTCTATGATGTAATTTATGTCCATGTTCTGCTCTTCCATTGTTGGCACAATGCATCTGTGCACTACTACAGACCTCTCTGCTTGAATGAGACATAAACTACATCATACCGTTCTAAAATGGTACTTCCCACCAGAGTGTAAATCAGAAATGTCCACTGTGGTTACTAAAAGGCCTGTGTAGATGGAACAATAACAGAATCTGAACCAGAGCTTAAACAGCTTCTACTAGGGAAATGGAAATATGTTCAGCACAATTCTCCTTTAAAGAATGCAATTCCAAATAATTAATTTCCAGATTAGAATACCTTGTTTTTGAAATGTCTGAATAGAAAAGCATTTGGTTTCATATTTAAAACTCTTAATACTTAGAACCCCTGGCTTTTCTAGGTATAAATTAAAACTCAATCCCTTGAATTCCAAATAAGCTCTAATCTTTTCAGAACAAGTTCTTACAAACCTAGCAGAAATGACCCTTCAAAATAAATCACACACAGGTGGGATGATCCAGTGAACACATGGTGATGTGTTTACATAGTGTAGGCAGATAAACGGTGGTTCGATTGTCTGAAGTTTCGGCTGGTTCACAACAATCAAACTGATTGAAAACTTACCTCTGTCGACAGGGAAAATGTTACCCTAAAAAGTTGGGATAACAGTGAATGTTACATCGAGGTCATTTCACATAGTACAGTACTTTTGAGATTTTATAGAAATAGGAAAACATATGTAAATGGTAGGGACACTGATTGAAATTGTTTTTGAGTGCCAAACTGCAGAAACAAATGATTGAAATTTTGGACATTTTACTATAATTGCAGAAACAATTATCATAATTCCTAAAAACATTATTGCAATTACAGAACAATTACTGTATTTGTTTCTCCACAATTGCGGTAAATTGCGAACATAAATTAAATCGCAAGCTACAGCAAATGTGCATCACAAGGAACATGAACTGGTTTAATTTTGGCAATGCCAAGCTGGGCAAAATGCTCACTGTCAGTAACATATAGCAACAGCAAGATGTTAACAAGAATTTGTCAATGCCTAATGCTGATTGTGTTGGTCCGTTGAGTTCGCTCACTGCCCCTCTGTCACTCGCTCGTTCTGTTTCTCCCAGTGCTGCAGGCTCCTGTTTTGTACTGGGCTTCTGCCTGCACTGGCACCTTTTTCTGCCCACAAAGAAATCCGCAGCTGTCCCGACAGAGCTCAGTTGATGTGGCTCACTCCCCCTCTCTTACTCGCTCATTCTGTTTCTCCTGGCGCTGCAGGCTGCCCTTTTGTACTGGGCTCCTGCCTTTGTTGGCAGCTTTTTCTGCTCACAAAGAAATCTGCAGCAGTCCTGACACAGATCCGTTGAGCTCACTCACTCCCCCTCTCTCACTCGCTCATTCCGTTTCTGCCGGCGCTGCAGGCTGGCCTTTTGTACTGGGCTCCTGCCTGCGTTGGCACCTTTTTCTGCCCACAAAGAAATCCACAGCAGTCCTGATAGAGCTCCGTTGAGCTCATTCACTCCCCCCCCCTCACTCACTTGTTCTGTTTCTCCTGCCGCTGCAGGTTGCCCTTTTGTACTGGGCTCCTGCTTCCATCAGTGCCTTTTTCTACCCACAAAGAAATTCACAGCAGTCCCAACAGAGCTCCATTGAGCTCACTCACTCCCCCTCCCTCACTTGCTCATTCTGTGTCTCCCACTGCTGCAGGCTGCCCTTTTGTACTGGGCTCCTGCCTGCACTGGCACCTTTTTCTACCCACAAAGAAATCTGCAGCAGTCCTGATAGAGCTCCGTAGAGCTCACGCAGTCCCCCTGTCTCACTCGCTCATACTGTTTTTCCCACTGCTACAGTATGCCCTTTTGTACTGGGCCCCTGCCTGCATTGACACCTTTTTCTGCCCACAAAGAAATCCGCAGCAGTCCCAGCAGCACTCCGTTGAGTTCACTCACTCCCTCTCCCTCACTCGCTCTCTTGTTATGTTTCTGCCAGTGCTGCAGGCTGCCCTTTTGCACTGGGCTCCTGCACTGGGGCCTTTTTCTGCCCACAAAGAAATCCGCAGCAGTCCCGACACAGCTCTGTTGAGCTCAGTCACTCCCCTCTCTCACTCACTGGATCTTAATCTGTCCCAAACACTGATTTCCCACAGCGACCATGCTATTCTCCGGCAGGAGTACAAATACATATTTTGGCCATGATGTGAAAAAATGACAGCTGTACTGTTCATAAGGAGGTGTGAAAAAATGCCAGTGTTGAAAATGTGGCATGAAAATATTACAAATTTGTGAAGTTAAAAGGGTGCGTGGAATGTGCACAACGCGCACTTGTAACACAGTCATTTGATGGGCTATCATCACCAAATTTGGCATTTTAGGACCTCTGCTCATGAACAGTATCACTGTAATTTTCTTGATCTGTCCCGCACAGTGATTTTCCACAGTGACCGCACTATTCTGCGCCGGAAGTGTGAAATAACATTTAGGCCAGGATAGGAAAACCGACAGCTGTACTGTTCATCAGTAGGTGTGGGAAAATGGCAATGCTGAAAATCTGAAGTGAAAATATTATAAATTCACGAAGTTACAAGCATGCGTGCAAATTGCACAACACACGCTCATAACACAGTCATTTAATGGAGTATCGACACCAAATTTTCAACATAGGCATTTTAGGACCTCTGCTCATGAACAGTGTCACTGTCATTTTCTTTGTCTGTCCTGAACACTGATTTCCCACAGCGACCGCGCTATTCTGCACTGGAAGTGCAAAAACACATTTCGGCCAGGATGTGAACAATGACAGCTGTACTGTTCACAAGGAGGTGTGAGAAAATGCAAATGTTGAAAATCTGACATGTAAATATTGCAAATTCACGAAGTTACAAGCGTAAATAACTTTCGCATACGTACATGCCGTAAAACAGTCATTTTTAGATTGTTTCACCAAATTTGCAACATAGGCTTTTGAGAGCCCACCTCATGAACACTGTCACTGTCATTTCGTTAATTGGTCCCAAAAGGTGATTTCATGCAGTGACTGCGAAATCACCTTCGGGGCGAATAACGCCATGACAGTGGCAGAATTCATGAGGAGGGGTCCCAAAAACCCCATGTTGAAACTTTGGTGCCAAAATTCCAAAAAATGCCCGGGATATGCATTAAAGTTGAAAAAACCCTATTTATACCATTATACAGCTTACTGGCATTTCCTCAGTTTGTGGTCGGCTTTGAAGAATGCAGACGCGTTCCCGGTCCACCGAAAATCGTCGCACCGGGCTCCTGAGGTAAGTATGAGGTGAGGGGGGTATGGGGAGGCAGGGTGCACATTGGGTGGGCACGGGTTGTGGGAAGGGGCAGGGAGACCGCGAGGGACCGTTGTCTTTTTCCACAGGTTAAAAACAACAAAAAAAACATTGAGGGACAGTTTTTTTTTTGCAGGGGCATGTGGCACACTAGGGTGGGCTCCCAGTGTGCCAACAGAGTGTTTTTGTTGAGGGGGCAACTGTAGCCAACGGGGATTGGGCACCCCCGTCGGCACAAAAGGGGGGGGTGCAAGAGCTGAGAGGTTTTGGGCACCCCTTCGGCACAAATCTACTGGGTGTTTGTAGGAGAGGGGCATTATGCTGATGGGGAGGGGGCTTCCCCGTCGGCACATGAAACTGGGAGGGCGGCACATAATGCTGATGGGGAGTGGGGCCCCCGGGGGCAAACAAAAACTGTTCTTGGGGGGTGCATGCTGCTGAGGGGAATTGGGCACCCCTCGGCACTGGGGGTTACTTAATATTGTTTGTGAACATGGCAGCAAACCACTGCCGTGTTCACAAACAATATTACACTTGGCAACGTTCCACCCAGCAATGACTGGTCACTCCCTCATTGCAGCGAATGGCTGACGCTGCAACGATGAGGTGGCCCTTGATTGCAGCAGCTGAAACATTCAAGGTGGTGGCACGCTGGCTGAACTAGTGTCAGCAGCAGCGTGCCACAGCATTTGGGAAAGTGGGCCAAGCCTTTAAAGGCTGTGGGGACACTGGCCACAACAGTGCTGTGCCTCCACAATGTGCTTCTGGAAAGTTGCCACAATATGTTTCTTGCGCATGCGTGCAATCAACATAAAAATGTGTAACAATATGACCCTGTGAAACCTGTATTTCAATTATGGAAGATGTTGTAATTCATATACACTGTGGTATGTACATGTATATAGTGTAGTTGCTGCCACTCAATATCAAACTACTGTGATGATTTTTATTCATTTACCGTATTTACTTAGTTATTGTTTTGCGGTCAGTGCTCTTTATTTCACCCCAGACTGGCCCCATCATGAGGGACCACCCCCCCTTAGCCCCATCACCCTGGCCCTGTATGGACTTACTGTCCAACTCCTCATCTTCTCCATGATTAACCCCCCATGGAAAGGGTGGTCCACCCTTGGAGCCATAAACAGGATCCTCAGATGGCAGGTGCACTGTAAAGCTGGGTATGGTGCCTGCGAGAGGGTCAGTCCCATCATGCTGGCCAGTCATGTGGTTCCTCCACCTATACGTTCCCCAGGAGGGGGGAATGCCACCCAGATGTGCCCACATGTGCACTCGCACACAGGATGTCAGTCGCCGCCACTCCTCTCACCCCTGAACTGCTATCCCTGGGTGCCTGAACCCCAGCCGCCACTAAGGGGCAGTACTCCACCTGATGCAGCAGCTGTTTTCGCATTGTGTGCTTAGAAGCTGGGGAGAGCAGTTGGAGGGGATACTGGACAAAAATAATATAAGAAGACTGGCTGGAAATTCAGTGTGACAGAAGGAGAAGAAAGATGCAGGAGCCAACTGAGCAAGTGAGCAGTGGAGTTTAGGGGGTAGACAGGTGTACGTGGAAAAAAAATGGTGTCTGGTTTAAAATCAACATTTTAAACTGGCACATTGATTTTATTTCTTACAGGGCAGGCTGATACCTGGGCATTATGATGTGGTAAATGTATGGGTACCAGCCTGCCTCAGCCAATCAGAACCCAGGATTGTCAGCACCCATTTTATAAAATCCTATAATACACATCCTGTTGTGGCTTATTACTTGCTTAAACATCAGACCTTTTGCAACCCTCCCCCTGGCAAAAAAAAACTCCAACCCCGTCAGAGCCCACAAAGTCAAGTGCCTGCAGAAGTCCAGGTTTTCCAGACCTATACAATAGCGCGGGTTGTTATTGCTTACTGGCTCCTAATCCTGTGGAACACCCTTCCCTATGAAATTGGAGGCAAGGCAATGCATTTTGTTTTGTACTGCGCCATGTCCCCAATGTTCAGGGCACTTCTTGGTGCAAATCAACAAGAAAATAAACATATAGTAACAAGAAAAACTGATTATTGTAATAAAATGTGTACATAAAAGGTGGAGGTAGCAGATTAATCCAGTGTGAGTCCCCAAATGCTGCTGAAAACAAACAGGACTGTAGTCCCTTTTTGAACGCCTCCACTGAGGGTGAACTCCTAAGATGTATCGGTAGGGAGTCCCAAAATCAGACGTGCCACCATCAAAACTGCCCTATCATCAGACCTCTTCAGGAGGGCTCTCAGGACAGCTAGAAGCAATTCCGTGTTGGAGTGGAGTGAGCTGCCAGGAGTATACCAGGTGAAGCGGTCTCCGAGGTAGCCAAGGCCCAATCTGTGCAGGCCTATATATGTTAATAAAGCGATCTTAAAGGTGGTATGCCGCCACCTAACTGGTAGCCAGTACAGCTGCCAGAGCACAGGCATTATATAATTCACATACAATGACCCAGAGATCAGCCTGGCCACAGCATTCTGCAGCAGCTATAGGCAACGCATCAACCACCAGGACATCCCTAAGTAAAGACCATTCCAGTACTCAAGTCTAGAAGTTACAAATGCATGTACAAGGGTCACCAGGTTCTCTTCCATCAGATGGGGTTTAATCCAGGAGATACTTCACAGAGGTACACAGTCTGCATAAAGAAACTGCTCAAATCCCACTATGCCCACAGTTGCACTTGTAAGCAGCCATACTAGCATGACAATTTCACCCTTACATGGGATTTGTTTTTTATTTATTTTACCATCCCAGCTGTAGTACCGCAGATGGTTGTAAGCTCCTGGTTCTAGAAACACACTGCTCTGTTCTAGACCGTATAATCCTGCAACTTTCCGTGTGGCACAAATGGTCTTCTGGTTAATGCTCTTTGTTATAGCTGTTGTGTCCTCTTTCCATTGTAATCTGTACAATTTTCTTTGTAACATGTTCTTACTGAGTTTTTCCATTTTTTTTAATTCACTCTTTATCCTCCTTCCCTTTGGCTGGCCCTCTTCCTACTGACCCTCCCAGCACCATCACCCGGCTTCTCCCTGGACTTACCCTACCAAGTCCCCCACAGTTTGCCCTCTGTGGCAGCATGGCGGGGAGTCTCCTCGACCTGCCGTTCATGGACTCAGATTCTGGGAGGTGCCTGGGTCACCAGTGCGGCACATGCAAAGGGTTGGCAAGCATCCTGCCAGCCAAGGCGGTTTCACACTTTCTTCCCCACTTGCTGTGATGTGAAACTCTCCCCGTAGGGATGCCGGCATCAGAATGTAGTCCCCAGTGTAAATGTGCATTGGCACACTCATGCCACACACAGCATATCTCGTGCTTCCCATGTCTCACATGCCTCACCACTCATATGTCTGCAGCTGGCAGTGGCACAACGGGACATAGTACCCTTCCCCAAGAGGAGCACAGCATCCCCTGGGATGCTCACTCCTCCGACCTCTGGATAACCCCCGATGACCGAGCCTTATTTCTGAACCTGGGTCACCAGCGTAGCGAGCAATAGCGCTATCACTTTGCTGATGTCCCAGTCTTTTTCCCTGTTTTTGTCACCAACGCACACTTGAAAATGGATTCCTTTTCAACTCTGTGTGCTCCGTAAGTAAATAATGCATAAAATCTGATGTATCTGAGGAGAAATGTTAAAGTGGAACTAGCATGTAGAAAGCCACACACATAAGTGTGGGGTCACCCTCGAATAAGAACTGTACAGTGCCACTTTTGTTTTTGTTTTTTTGCTTATTTTACAGCTTGCAAAAATGAAAAAAAAAAAAAAGGATCTGGCTGATACTGCCATCCCCCAAACCGACATTTCACACAAAGCGCCACTCTGAGTGCATTCCAGATTCCCTGCTACCCACAGGTGGGTGTTGCAGGACATTCAAAGACCAATAATGTTGAAAGGAGCTTTGTAAAACCAGTCATGTGACATCAGCTATGGGGGGATTCTGGGATGCACCCAAACTACTATGAGATGTGAAAGACCAGACTGGGAAAACAGCAGGATCAGCCAGATGCTTCTACAATGTATTCGTTTATTTATTTTACAATTAATCTACCCAGGTTAGCCCAGCTGAGATGCAACATCTCATTTCTAGGGGGGGTCCTGCTTCTATCCATTTTCACAGCTAGGTGGACTGGAACACTGAGAGGTTAGGGGACTCACCAAGGTCGCACACTCAATATTTGGCTCTAGTGGTGTTTGAACCTGTGATCTTCCAGTTTCCAAGCAAATGCTCTAACCACTAGACCACACTGCCTCTGCAAAACCGGCTTTTTACCAGCTACAAAATAAAGTATTTTTTGACGATCTACATCAGGTAGTCTGGGGCATCTTTTTACATGATAGTTCTCATTTAAATAAAGTATGTTTAAACTCAGGCTGACTAAACTTATGAAAGCCTGCAGCCAGCCATATTTTATGGAGCACTCCTGTATTTCAAGTCTAAAACAAAAATGTTAAGACAGATACAAACAAGCATTTGCAATGCGGAATGTTTGCTTGCTGGCATTAGCAGTGGAAGTGCAGGAGTTAGTCAGATGAAGTATAGGAATGGCACTGAAGTATTGAACTGACGCCAACTCCACCCTCACTCTGCAGAGATGGACAGGCATTGGGGGTGTGCCTTTGGGTCGTTGCCCATGACGGTCACGACATTTCACCTCACACTACCATTCAGACACTGAAAAGTGTCAAGGTGTGCCTTGGGGTGTTTGGGCTTTACAGTCACCTCATTCGATAAGGAAATACGCTGAAATGGGCACAGTGTAGGAGAATGGGGTGAACTCTGGGGGCAAAGGGTCCAAGGCACACCTCAATGCCTGTCACTGGCTGCAGGATGGGGGAGGGGTGGAATGGCATGAGCATTACCATTGACAATCCCAAGTCACACCCCTGACACCTGTCAGTCACTACAGGGTAGGGCATTATGGTTGAAAACCCTAACGCCCTGGGCGTTTCTTGGCATTTTTACTCCAGGTTTTCCACATGGGCTTTTTGTGACCCCCACCACATGAACAGTGACACTATCAGTTCGTTAGGTGAAAGGTAATTGTGCACAGCGACTGTGCCATTTGGCACCACAGGTGCGAAAACACATTTTGAACAGGATGTGAAAAGTGACAGGGGTACTGTTTATAAGGAGATGTAAAAAACGGCACTGCTGAAAATCTGGACTGAAAATATACAAAAACTGGTGAAGTCACGAGCGTGCGTAGAAACTGCGCAATGTACACCTGTAATGTAATTAGTCTGGGGATTTTTTACAACAGATTTTCAACACAGGCATTTTGGGACCTCCACTCACGAATGGTGTCACTGTGATTTTCATAATCTGTCCCGAACACTAATTTCCCACAGCGACCGTGCTATTCTGCGCCAGAAGTGTGAAAACACATTTAGGCCAGGGTGTGAAAAATGACAGCTTTACTGCTCATAAGGAGGTGTGTAAAAATGGCAGTGTTGAAAATCTGGACTGAAAATATTACAAATTCGTGAACTTACGAGGGTGCATGGAAACTGCGCAATGTACGCTCGTAACACAGTTATTTTATGGACTTTTGTCAGCAAATTTTCAACATAGCCATTTTAAGACCTCTACTCATGAACAGTGTCACTGTGATTTTCTTAATCTGTCCCGAACATTGATTTCGCACACCGGCTGCGCAATTGTGCGCTACATGCACGAAAACACATTTTGGGCAAGATGTGAAAAATGACAGCTGTACTGCTCATAAGGAGGTGTGTTAAAATGGCAATGTTGAAAATCTGGAGTGAAAATATTACAAATTCACAAAGTTACGAGCATGCATAGGAACTGTGCAACACACGCTCGTAAAACAGTCATTTTGGGGAATTTTGCCACCAAATTTTCAACATAGGGTTTTGGGGGCCTACCTCATGAACTGTGACACTGCTGTTTCATTACTTTTCCTGAAATGTGCTTCCACGCAGTGACAACGAAATCACCTTTCGGGACCAAATAACAAAATGACAGTAACGTGGTTCATGAGGTGGGGCCCCCAAGAACCCCATGTTGAAAATTTGGCGAATAAATTCCCCAAAACGGGCGAGATATGCACCAAAGTTGAAGTAACCCGATTTATGCCATTATACAGCTTACCAGCATTTCTTCAGTTCGTGGTCGGCTTTGAAGAGTGCAGACGTGTTCCTGGTCCACCGAAGATCGTCGCACTGGGCTCTGGAGGTAAGTATGGGGTCGGGGGGATGTGGGGAGGTGGGTGAGCTGACGGTGGGTGTGGGTTGGGAGAGGGGGCAAGACAGTCCACAAGGGACCATTTTTTATAACAGTTTTTTTTTTCCTTTTCAGGAAGACAACGCAGGACTTTTGCCACACTGGGGTGGGCTCTCAGCGTGGCAGCTGGAAGTTTTTGGGGGCGATAGTGAAGCCGACAGGGGACTGGACACCCCTGTCACCATATGGACTTTTGCCGTGCTGGGGTGGGCTCCCAGCATGGCACCTAGAAGTCTGTTTTTGGGGGGATACGGGGGATCCGACGGGGGATTGGGCACCCCATTGGCCATACAGACTTTTGCCATGCTGGGGTGGGCTCCCAGTGTGGCACCTGGAAGTCTGTTTGGGGGGGGCAGTGGAGCCGATGGAGGATTGGGCACTCCCGTCAGCCATATGGTGTGTGGGGGGAGGGGGTGCATGAGCATGCTGGGGTGGGCTCCGAGAGTGCTACTTGGGTGTTTGTTGGGGCGGGGAGTAGAAAAAAAATGGAGCTGTCTATGACAGCTGTTCACATGCAGTGCTGAGTGTAGGCACTTTGCATATTGCCAATGGCAGTATGTAAATTGCCTGCCGACAGCAGTATGCAAATTGTCTACATGTTACCACCGCTGATTGTAGCAGTCTTTGGCTTTCAGCTGTATGCCACTACATCTGAACTGCTGTCATAGACAGCTTGGACATTTATTGGTGTGGTGAGGCCAACCCTGCAAGAAGGAGCAGGGCATTGGAAGTGGGGTGGCACACCTACGAAAAATCGTATGGTGGCACTATGTTTCTTGCACATGCGTGCAAGCAAATATAAAAATGAAACAAAGGCATTTTACAAGACAGGAGACAAAGGGCAATCTAAAATGGAATAAAATGGTAGAAAACAGGCCAGTCCAGTGGTGAGAGGGGATGAGGCGCTGGCTGCGTTACCATCTGCCATGCTGACGAGATGGCTTCAGGAACAGACCAAGGTCATTTGGAGGCCTTCTGTGGGAAGGAGGATTGAGCATCCATTAGCATCTCTTCTCCTTCAGAATGAGGGAATAGTGTGTGCTGCTGCACTGAGACATTTAGAAGAGGCTACGAGTCATAGCCAGCAGCCACCTCTCAGAGGGCTGGCTGCAGTTGCTGAGTGTGTGTGACATCATCACATTGTATGTCTGTGACACAGTACACATGCCAACCTTGGCAAAACCAGAGAAAATACCAGGAGAAAATCACCTCAGCTGGCAGGATGAGAACAGCAACTCCCCAAGACCGACCCACCCACCAGTGGCGGTCTGTAAGAGGATGGGGTAATTGCCAGGATGGTGGCTGGTGGGGCTAGGGGGTCATTGTCAAATGGGGACCGGTCAAGGGAGTTAGGCTGATAAACACAGGATAAAAAAAAAAGTACAACGCACAAAGTTTCTGCCATAGTTTGACCTACTGTTTTAAACAACAGAAGCCTTTCTTGCAATGTAGAAGGGTGTGTGCCCCACCTAACCAAAGGCTTCTCTGTGACACTCTAAACCCTACATTCTGCCACAGGGTTCACAAAACGTCTGTGGCTGTGGCAGACAATAACTGCTTCTGTGGCACATTTCTGTCCTTCCATTGATTAACATACCATGCAATGTCATCGACGACAGACATTACCGAGCATGGGGAAGGAGCTTCAGGACAGTCTGAAGGGAGGAGAACCTGGAATTGTGGGAAACTGGTATTTTGCAACTAACGCACGCAGTAAAGAATAGATTGTCTGGCAGCACAAGATGTTTCTGCAGCAGGATGCAGATCCTGCGGCCCCCAAAGCTAAGAATTCCAGGGACCTTGCTAAAGGGGTACATGTAGAGAGAAAGTTTGGGGCTCCAGATTTTGGCAAAAGTCCATTGTGAGACCGAATGCCACAGCCTTGGCCTTAAAGCCTTGCTCAACCCAAAAACAACTCACCTCAGTTTCTCAAAATTCTGCATTGTGTTTTTTTTTGTTACAAATAGCACATTTCACTGATTATTTCAATCTAGCGTACCCCTCCATCTCTAACACCACCTGACCTGCCCTCAAAACCTAAATGGTGGACCATCCTGCAGAAACCATAATGTACCAGATAAATAAAGGCACTGCCTTTCTTTTCCTAGTGACCCATGACTTTTATTAGACATGCCCTCTCCTCACTGCTAACAAGACACAAGGGATGCACAATGCAGGTTCTAAAATTAACCCCCCCCACACACACACACTGGACAGAACCAAATCTTGGAGCCAGAAAGAGCCTGCCTGTAAAAAAAAAATATTCTTGCATTCAAAATACAAAAGAGCAATTGGTATATGATATGCAAATATGTAGGTCCGAAAAGTACTTGGATTCAGTTACCCATCTCTAATACACACACACACACACACACACACACACACAACACATCACACACGCATACAATCTCACACACTTGACTCACACTTTACATAAAGACGCATCCTGTTTTGATGTTGACACCAACACTTGCCTCTCTTTCCTCAATAACCCTCCTCCCCATGAAAAAGAAAGACATACTCCATTTTGTTTTGCGGTTAGTACCTGTTTTTATTGGTAAAACCAACACTAAAGCCTCACAAACGCTGAAGCATGCTTTTCCTTTTAAAATACTTCCACTGGACCTTAATAGTTAACATCCAGTCGTTGACAAATAGAGTTGTAGAAGCAGATGTGTGGACATGCCCTTTGGGAAGAAGGTGATGGAGTCCTTGTGAAGGGGACGTTGGCCTGTGTCCCACCGACTGGATGGCTGCGGTTCATTTGCCGGCTTTCTGGGCCTTCTGTGCAGACTTGGTGACCTTGCCAGCACCTGCGGCTTTCTTCTCCACATTCTTGATGACACCGACAGCGACCGTCTGTCTCATATCACGAACTGCGAGGTCTGCGAAGCGTCCTGAAAAAGAGAAATCACACAAAAAGAAATGCTAGGTTTGTTTCAAATTGCAGACTCAGAGAAGCTCCATAGATATTGGCCACCCAAGCAACCAACACCAAGTAAGGTTTATAGCAGAAAGACAGCACACAATTAACAGAGCAGGGGAAGAGTGTAATAAGGTGTGGATAGAACTAGACCTTAAAGAGATAGTGGAGCCAAAACAGGTAGACAGGAAAATAATAAAACATTTTTAAGTAGTAGTAATTTGTAATTTTTTTATTTCTGAAGTAGTTTTCTTTTTCCTTTTTCTTATCAGAAAGTCTTCTGTGTGATAATATTGTGCAGGATGTGTGGAACAGCTTAGCCTGGCAGCTGACATATCTAACTCTACTGCCCCACACGACATCATCAGCATTATGATCTCACTGACAGTCACATCAAGTGAATGACCTGGCAGTCACTCACTTGCTGTTTCTAGGTAGCAGTGATGTCACGGTCAGTGAGGTCACAATGCTTCATCGGTGGATGTTTTTAAGGCTCAATTAAAGGCCTTTTTCTTTTCTAAGGCATTTAATCTAGTTTAATTTATGGTTTGATATAGATTTATATTTAAATATTTAGCTTTGAAATCATTTGTATTTATATGTCTACTTTTATATTTATTATGTTAAATGCTTGTTTTAATTGACTGTACGGCGCCCAGAGCCTCAGGGATTGGGCGTCTTTTAAATAAATTTTGCCTTGCCTTGCCTAAGAGCCCTCCCACACATCACTCCTACTAACACATGGTAAACAATCTTCTAACTAAACAAAGGGAAAAGAAAAAGTACCTCAGATATAAAAGGTAATGGTTTCTTTTAAAATCTAATATTAGTTTTCGCAGTACAATAGCTCTTTAAAGATCAAATTCATATATTTATGAGACGCTTGAATTCAAGTCCCCATGTCATGATTAGTGTTTCCTGAAAATATCATACTGTTTGGTTTTGTGGTTCTCTTTAAATCGGCATCTGTTAATGTGCTTTGCAGTGACTTGAAAACTGAATATTTTTCTGTACCTATCAGTGAGTGATGACATCATTTTTGTCTGGCCTGCTGCTCCAGCAACTAAGTCCCTGATTGACTGAAGAAGCTGTTGCAGTTCCCAGTCAGAGCAGTCTGTAGAGCCAATTGTTTTCACTCGAAGTTTGTTACTAACCCATCTGGTTTGTGTTTGTGTTTAGACAGATTAGCTTAAAATCTATCATTCTGTTCTCTTAAAAAGTTGATCATTTAAGTTTTAGTGATGAACTGAAGTGGTGTCAATGAATGTCTGTGAGAAATCACCTTGTCTGTATCACAGCTGTCAGTTCTTTCTCATCAAAACTCAGCATTGTTTTCTGGCTATATAAAACGGTTGTTTAATGGATATAAAATAAATCTAAAGTTTGTTAATTCATAGAAGCAGTGTGTCTGTGATGTAGCTGCCATAAATATGTTCATGCCAGAACAATTTTGTTTTTATGTCAGATTGACAAACAGGTGTCTGCCAAACTCAGCTATTTCAGGAACAAGTACTGTATGAACTCACAAAATTCAGTTCTTTAAGGGTTTCTGTGTGAAAATACATCATGTTTTGCTTTGAATGTCCGTTTGCTTTGCATTGTATGCTCTTTTTTGTATCTCACCTGTAATGTTCTCCATTGTTGTACTCCACCAAAATGTTGTCTACCCTCCCTGTGACGAGGTGCCTTTGTAAATGAGTCTTTGACTCAAAGGTTATAAATCCGAATTGTGAATAAATAAAAAAAAAAAAAATAACCAGAAGTACTATATGGCATCCTGATCCCTGTCTTCTGCCTAACAGATGAGGCAGCAGCACTCTGCTGCCCTTTCCCCTGCCTGCCTGCCCCATTGAGGGTGCTGCACCTGCACCCTGCTGCCTAATGTTTTCTCCACACAGTCAGGGCTGCTACACCCTGCTGCCTCCTGCACAAGCAGTTGAGGTTGCTGCACCCTGCTTCCCTCTGTCTCCCACCCCCACGGTCAGGGCCAATGCAACCTGTTGCCCCTGTCCCTGTCTCCACAGTCGGGGCTGCTGTGCTGTGCTAAGCCCTTGAGTCCCAGGTCCCCTGCCTTCACAGTTGGGGCTGCTGCACAATGCTGCCCCAGGCCACCAAAGGTGGGGTATTTGCTACACCTGATACCCACTTCCATTGCCCCAACTGGGCAAGGCTATCTCTTGCCCAAACAGTTACAGCTGCTTCACCCCTGCTGCCCTCTGGCCCCACCCTATAACACAAGATGAAAGTATTGTTTGTTTTTTCCTTTGAGCAGGCTGAGCAGTGTACCATGGATCTGACTCTGGTGACAGGGAGCAACATGGTGCAACAACCCTAACTGAAGAGGCAAGAGGCTCTGTGGTGCAGCATAGCACAGTGGTGGCAGGAGACAGAGGACAGCATGGTGCAGAAGCCTTGACTGTGGTGCAGGACGCAGTAAGGCATCAGGGTACAGCATCCCTGACTGTGAGACGGGGTGCACGCAGTGCAGCTGCCCTGCCCATTTGAGGCAATGGAAGGGATAGCAAGGTGCAGCAAAAGCCACCTTTGGTGGCCTGGGGCAGCACAGGTGCACCTGTGGAGACAGAAGCCCTAGGACTCTAGGGCTTAGCAGAGCACAGCAGCTCTGTCTGTGCAGACAGGAACAGAGGGCAACAGGGTGCACTGGTCCTGAATGTGGGGGTGGGGTACAGAGGGAAGCAGGATACAGCAGCCTCAAGTGAGACAGCAGCATCAGGATGCCATATATTATTTCTAGTTATACACATACATGATGTATTTTCACACAGAAAGCCTGAATTTTATTAGTTCATACAGTACATGTTCCTGAAATAGCAGAGTGTGGTAAACACCTGTTTGTCAATCTGACATAAAAACAAAATTGTTCTCACATGAACCTATTTATGGAGGCTACATCAAAGACACATTGCTTCTATGAATTAACAAACTTTAGATTTATTTTATATCCATTAAATAACCCTGTGTTATACAGCCAGAAAAAAATGCAAGGGTTTAATGAGAAAGAGCTAACAGCTGTGGTACAAAGTAATTTCTCACAGACATTCATTTATACCAATTCAGTTCAGCACTGAAACTCAAATTATCAACTTTTTATGAGAACAGAATGATAGATTTTAAGCTAATCTATCTAAATACAAACCAGATGAGTTAGTAACAAACTTTGAGTGAAAACAATTAGCTCTACAGACTACTCTGATTGGGAACTGCAACAGCTTTTTCAGTCAATCAGGGACTTAATTGCTAAAGCAGCAGGCTAGACAAAAATAATGTAATCGCTCACTGATAGGGACAGAAACATCTTCACTGTTTTCAGCCACTGCAGAGCACATTAACAGATGCTGATTTAAAGAAAACTATAAAACCAAACAGCATGATATTTTCAGGAAACACTAAGCATGACACAATGACTTGAATTCAAGCTTTTATTACAAATATGGAAAAAGGGCTCATTTGATCCTTAAATTAAAAAAAAAACCTACAAGAACCTGGCAGGGACTAAAACTTGGAATCAAACAGAAGCTCCCATGGTTCAAAATGCTAATGAATAATTAGCATATAATAACTGATTTGATGTATTCATTTTTTAACCCTTAGGCTGCCGGGGGAATGCTGGGTGGGTGAGCTAGTGGGTCATGAGACTGATATATCAGTCCCCGGCCCTGCAAGGGTTAATACAGCTTTCTTGCCATGGCTTCTGGTATACTGGAGATAGGACCTGTGCCTGGTTGACCTTACCTAGTAACCAAAAGATATAAATAAATAAAATGCTTCCGCACCAAACCACGGTTTAATGGGATTCCAATCCATCTTCAGAGGGAGCAGATTGTGGTCTTATAAGGATATAACATCACAAATCCTGTTATATGTGGCTGTGATGTCATATCCATGTATAACAGTCCTTTGGGAATGGTACTAAAAGTGCCTGCTAAAATTACTTTACCTAAAATATAGCCCACTCTTAGCGGAAACTGAAGCAAACCTTAACAGATGGCTAGATCTCCCATTACCAATTATGGGAAGAATAGATGGGATTAGAATGAATGTATTCTTCCCCCAGGTGTTGTATTTATTGTCCTTTGTTGCCAACTGAAGTTCCAGGAATTATTTGCAAATATATTAGAAGCGACATGTCCAGATTTGTGTGTGGTAAAGAGTAAGCCAGTCTCAGCTGGAAAGTCTTTAGGTGTATTATCAGGCTAGCCAACTCCAGTGCCCGGTGGCACACCTGAAAGGGAAAGACGGCCCAGGGTGTGTTACCCTAGAAGATGGAGGATCAGTGTCACATAACACAGAGCCAGTGGCCCGCAGGTGAACTGATGCATTGATGATGGCTCAAATACAGTATAAAACCCATGGGTGAAGCAAAGAATCAAGGTAAGGGACCCAGTGATTAAAAACAGGGGGGAATGATGGGGTAAGTGATCTGACTCACATCAGGCTAGGAGTGGGTTTTACACCTGGTCAGCTGGATCCAACTTATAAATGATGAGAATGGCTTGGTTGCTGTTTTCTCCAAGTAAGAAACTAGTTCGTCAGTCAGTTAGTTAGTTATTGATTTATTTATTTCAACGGTTTCACCAGAAAAGACATACTGATCTGGTAATGGCTCATTTCCAGATGCATCCTGTGGGGAGGAGGGAGGGAGTAGACAATAATATTTATCTATTTTGATTAATTGATTGATTTACTGAATTTTGGTAACAATAATAAAAAAAGGTACACAGTAAATAAAATGCAAAATACAAAATACAAAATAAAGTAAGATGCAAGAGTACAGCAGTAGCACTACTGCTTGTGATACTGATGACCCAAGTTCAGGAGCGAGCCCGGAGCATCAGAGGGCTGGCCAATAGAAGGTAGGATGAGCATCCGAGGGACTGCTCTCCTCCTCCAGGGTGGGGGAGGCACTGTGGCACCTGTCAACATGTGAATGACCCCTAGCGGAGGCTGGGAGAACACCAGCCTGGGACCACACATGCAGGGGGAAGGTGATGGCAGACATTGGCGCACTGTCCGTGGGAGCATGCACAGCTGCACACTTATCATCACTGCATGGCCGCACCTCAGGGGAAGTGAAGGAGAAAACTCTCTGGGCAGGAGCAGCATGACACCCAGGATCTCTGCCCCCACTCCACCACTGAAACATCTCCATGAAAGGAAAGTCACTATCCTCCTGGACCACGCAGCTGGGGAAATGCTGGGTGGGTGAGCTAGTGGGTCATGAGGCTGACATAGGGTAAATCCCCACCCTGACCAGAGAACCAGAGACTGAACTGGAAAAAAATGCAACACAGTTGGGCAGGTGTGATATTCAGGTTGATAAGCCTGTATAACCCAATATGAAAGGTACAAGGTCAGTACAAGAGAACAAGTGCCAAGTGCTATTAATAACTGGATGCGAACACCAGATTAGGAGCAGACTTTAAAACCACCCAGCCTGAATGAATACACCAGTGAGAACAATTCAAGTACCTCATGGTAAGGTACAGATGCAAAACAGTTCCAGATGTGAACACAATTAGGAGCAGACTAATGCCACACAGACTAGGGAGCATAGCGTGGACAAAGAAATATTGCTCCGGCTGGGGGGTGGCACCCAACATGGGGGGGGGCTGCAAGATCAGGGGTCAGATGCAGTTGCAGAAAGGGTTAGTAAAGTCATGAAGCAGTGACTTGATGGAGGAGAAGGAAAAGGCAGAGTGGACAGACAGGGCAAGAGGGGACCAGAGCTTGGGAAAACGAAATGAGAAAGCAATTTGGTCCACAGTAGTTTTTCTGAAGGGGAGTAAGCGGGAATGGGATGTAGTGTTCTAGAAAGGGTAGGAGGAAGTGGGGAGGCCAGGAGGGCGGAAAGATAGGGAGGGAGAGAGCCAAGCCAGAATCTGGAGGTGAAGGAGGCACAGCAGCACAATAGGATTCCTGTAGTGATTTGTTTCTCTCACAGTGGAATATTAGCACAGAAACTCGCAAATCCCAAGTAGCAGCGTCTTTGGACCCACAACAACAGATTTTTAAGGCTGCTGTGAGTTATGTCCCAGACATCTGAGCTCCTGTCTCCAAAAATCCACTGACAACCACGAAAAAATAAACTGTATTGATATTCAGTACAAGTGGGAAAGAGAGATGGGAATATCTCTGCCATAGAAGGAATGGGACCTGCGCTGGCAGCAGGTAGGAAAGAGCACAGCTTCAGAGTCCTGGGGACAGATTTTCAGTGGGTGATGCAGGGCTTGTATCGAGCCCTACACCATCACACTTTGTTTCTGGCAGTGTACCAAAGGGGTTTGTTGCAACTGTGTCCGATTTTGGTAGGTCGGACAGTCACAACAGTTTACCTGATTTATGCCAGCTTGCGCCAAAATATCTGATGCAACCTCTGTGAAAAGGGTCCCTGGGACTGCCACAAGCTAAATCATATAAAGTTCAACTAACTAGCTGCAACTGCCATATGGGATTTAAAATCCTGTTAGATCACCATAAGCCTGCTGTGCCATCTCGTTGGTGCACCCGGGTCTTGCGGCGATCCAGGTCTTGGAAAATCCAGCCCATGGTCTGAGCACCACTGAAAAACTCTTACTAGGTTCTTTAAAAGCCCAGTGATTGTGTGCAATTATAAAGATAACCTTTTAGACTGCTACTGGCAGAAGTGCGGACAGAGGATGCATCGTGAACATGTTTTTTTTATTGCTGTCCTGTATTGCAGCAATTTGAAACGGAAGTTTCTCAGGCCATGGGGAAAAAATGATTAGTTCTGTTGCCACAACACTTTAAATATCTTATCCTAGGTAGTAACACCATGACCCAAGAGAGGTAAATACCTCTTTAATATTTTCAACACAGCAGCAATGAAATCAGTGGCCCAAAGATGGCTGCAGGTGGCACCGCCAACTCTTGACACATGGCTACTAAACTGTAGGGCTACACAGGGCATGGAGCTACTACATGTGAGGCTGAGACATTGGCAGGACAACTACCAAGCCAATTGGCTAGCATTCCAAAAGTGTTTAGAAGCTACAGAGGGCACCTCAGTTTTGGGCCACCTTGACAGGGAACACATGGAACATAAGTCCTTCTGTACAGATGTAACAAAAATAAACTTTGTACAAATGAACACAATGGTTTACACAATGTTCTAAGCATGTATCTCCATATCTGAGGATTTGTCCCTCATTTCGAGGGTCTGTGTCCCACACTGTCCCTCATTTTGAGTGACCAAAAATGTCCATGTCCCTGACTTCAGTGATAAAGGTTGAGAGGCATGGCAATGGCTCTCCAGCCCAGTGAAGGCTATAAATGTGATTTTGTAACACTTTTTGTTTGTTTGCGTTTCAACATTGAGAAAACAAGTTATATAAAATATGGGGACATTGTACTCATTTTGCTTTACCAACTCTTCATTTGTGTTGACCTAGTAAGACTCGTAAGCGTTGCTCTTGTGGTTTGTGAGGTGTGTGACATTTTATATAGGTTAGTGTAACCCCCCCTCAAGGGTTAATATGCCTTTAAGACTCTTTATTTGCACAGACATGAAATGTGTTCGCTACTGCCAATGGAGCTGACACGCTCTCCACAGGTCCCACACCATCATTAGTGGCTCACACCTTTGCACCATACTTGGACTCAAAGGGTCCTGCTTCCACCCCAACAGCCCTGCCATGTAAATCCCAGACAAGGCAGGTGAAGGGGCTGGGAGTGGGGGTCAGCAGAAAGGGGCTGATCGGCACACATAGGGCATAAAGTGTAGTAAATACATTTTAAAAAGTAGCATTTTTGCAACAACATGATGGACTGAATGTGCGTTTCTGTAGGAAGTGATTGCCAGTCCTTATTTTGTTTTCTATTCCAGGCTGCATAGCCAGTATGGTGCTAGATACTAATCGGTGTGGTCAAGGGGTGACCAAACATTGAGTAGGTTATGTAGGCAGTATGATTCTAGATGCTACTCAACATAGTCCAGGGGTGACACCAAGGCAGGATAAGCTAGATGGGCAGTACAGCTCTAGACACTACTCAAAATGGACCCGGGGTAACCCAAGGTAGTGGACACTGCATAGGGAGTGAGGTTACAGACGCAACTCAAAATAGCCTCAGGGCAACCCAAGGTAGGGTACACTGCATAAGGAATGAGGCTATAAATGAAACCCAAAAAGTCCCCAGGGTAAGGAGTAACCCAAGGTAGGGTACACTGCATAGGGAGTTAGGTTATAGCCACAACTTGAAATAACCCAGGGGTGCCCCAAGACAGGGAAGGCTCTGTGGTCAGTGCAGTACTAAACACAGAGGATGACCCAAGGTAGGGTAGACTGTGTAAGCAGTGTGCTAATAGGCATAACTTGAAATGACCAAGGGTAACCCAGGGTCGCGTAGGCGGTGTAGTCAGTGTTGTACAAGACATAAACTGAAATGGACTGTAGTGACCTAAGGTTGGGTAGGCAGTGTGGTACAAGACGCTATTTAAAATGACCCAGGCACATCCCAAAGTAGGCCCTCTGATGAAGCTTTTGTGGAAGGTAAAGAACTGAGGTATAATCTGCACGTTTCTTGACTTTTTGTGTCCCAAGGCAGGGTAGCCTGTGTAGACGGTGCAGCACAAGAGACAACTCAATGTCTTTTTTTTGTATCTGTGTCCCAACCATGTACACCCTATCACCTACTGGATCCTAACAAATGCACTGATACTTCACTGCAGAGCCTGTGTGGTCGACTTTACTCTGTAAAAAATCAAAACAGTACGGCAAAAAATTAAAAAAGTAACAGAATTGTGTACAAAGCTTCATGCAGAGAAGGGTGCCAAGGCTAAAAAGGGTGTACCTGAAGGAGAGTTGCCTTTTCAGCTTGAAACTTTTATTCATTTCTGTGATGTTTTCTTTTGCCATAATGTTTTGATACCTTAAAGTATAAAATCTGCCACACAAGACATAGCTCAAAACGACCAAAGCTGATCCAAGGAAGGTAGTGCGGTACTACGCATAACCTGAAATGACCTGGGGGGCTCAAGGTCAGTTTCATACTGCTCAACCGTCCCAATTTTTTCTGGATTTCCTGAATTTATTTATTTATTTATTTATGTCTTTGGTAACCAGGTAGGTGGGCTGATCCAAAAGGACCGATTTCAGCCACGACCCTGGCCAAACAGGATGGCAGCAAAAACAAAAATGGACATCAGTAGTTGTACAAAAGTACATATCCAAGCAGTAATACAAGTACATGTACAGGGCACTGAAACAAACAGGATACAGAGAAAGAAGCTTGGTAACAGTACGCAGTTCTAGCTGTACAGAGCAATGGTTAGTACAAATAAACAGAAAAAGTTTTATATACAAGGACTGAGCTGTAAATATCAAGCTATACATATATATATATATATATATATATATATATGTAAGCAATAAGACATGATGGGGTGTGCATTAGACAGTTCTAATGCACGGCTAGGGGGACGTAGTGAGGCACAAGGCCACAGGCCAAGTGCATCCAGTCCCCTAGTCGTGCATTAGAACTGTCTATGCACATCCCAAATGGCTATTGCACTTATAAAATGGGCCTGTGTATTCTAAATGGGGGTTCTAGTTTTTGCTGTACATTAGACATATCTAATGCATGGCTAACAACCAATCAGATTGCTTGAAATCTTTTGCCCATTTTATAAATATATATATATATATACACACACACACACATACATACAGTGGCTTAATTGAAGTATAGTATAACATCATACAATAATACAGCAGTTTTCTGGTCAAATACAGCCCTGATCAACCCTGAGAAATATGAGAGAAACGGGCACCAGAAACATACAACAGTGCAGTCAGGACTAGGGAGTATGGGATGGAGGATGATGAGATACGGATCAGAAAGAGAGAGGCAGGGCAGGAAAGCAGATAACTATGGGGGCTAGGGTGGATCATGGGCCAAGGAATGGCCTGGGTAACAATTACAGGAAGATTCAGTCAGGAGCTAGGCTCGTAGGTTTTTTTGAAGGATATGTGGGAGTTGGAGGAGCGTATAGATAGTGGAAGCCTGCTCCAGAGAGAGGTGGCAGACACAGAGAAGGCTTTACTACCCATGACAGAATGGGTGCGTGGGACTTCCAGGGGAGGAGTGGAGGAAGACCTGAGGGTTCTGGGTGCTACCTTATTTATGAGTAGTGAGGAGAAAGGGGACAGCTGACGATTCCTAAGTGAGTTATCAATTAGGCTGGCCATGGCAAAGTCAAAATATCCCTGGAGGTTTGGCCACTGTAGGGTTTTGTAAAGTGTGAAGTGTTGAGTAGAGTAGGGTGCTTGGAGAACAAAGTGGCAGATGGAGGAGGCGGCGGCGAAGGAGTAGACAGGGGAACAGTAGTCAAGCAAAGGATTCAGCCCCCCTGTCCCGAAGTCCTGAGCAGCCTCCAAATGCTCCTGAATTTGGAGAATGCCAGTGTTCTTGGCATTGTCTCCAGCAGCCCCAACAATCACTTCCTGGTTTTCAGACACCCAGCGGTATCTGACGTCATGCACCACAGCAACAGCCAATCACAGTACTGCTATACGCTGACACAGTAAGTTTAAAACAAAAATGCCCATTCTGCTTTCTAGCCATGAGCACTGTGAAGGTGATTATGGCCCTCCCCCTGGGGTCCGTCTCCAAAATAAAAAAGGAAGACCCAACTTCAGTACCACAGCACCAATCAGAATTAGCAGCCTGAGTCCAGGACCGTGATATATAGAGAGATGGACGATGGTGAGAGAGAGAGTGCCATCACTGACCCAACAGTGGCACCAGACAGCATAATCCACAGCACAATCCCCGGTCTTGCTCCGTTGTTGGCTGGACCCTTCCTGCAGAGGACTCCAGCTAGACCTGTGTGTCTGAGAAAGCCAACATCCGCACAAAAAGAGTCTTGTAACTCGCTAAGTTTGAGTTTGTTCTTTTAAGCCCAGCAAAATCAGAAGACAGCTAGAATTGGAGCTTTGTGGATGGACGGACACCCTTTTTTTCAACTCTGGGGTGTGGCGAGCTAAAACTGAGGTGAGTGATGCTGGCCATTGCTGATGGCAGTCTGCAAACTCAGCATCTGATCATTTTTGCTTTTTAAATTAAAATATCTTTTAAATTTGCTCAAGTTCCTTCCTGATCACTGGCTATTACTGCCACCCTGCTTGATAAAAAATGTAAACTTTTGCTCTGATGGTGTTTGTCTATGAGCAGAACTAACTGCTGGTGGGGATATGATGTTTTGATGTCTGTGATAAAACGACAGATGATAAACCATGAATGTGTTGTGCTCATTCAGTGTCTTTTTGAATATGCCATGTTTTGACTCTTCTCGCTTATAAAGTACCAAAGACGAGATAGTTACTGTTCAGGACTTGCCTTAAGCATAAGATTCAGAAGGAGCTCTTGCTTAGTCAGCATTTTTACTGGTGCAGTTTTGTTCATATATGGATGCCTGTTACAAGACATTACTGTATGTACTGATGGCAGTGGTACAATGTTACCCTTAGAGGGAAGGTCCTCTCAACCTATTTTCTGTACACCTGTCTGGTCTGTAGGCATGAACAAGGATTGCCTCTCTTGCATTGCCCCCTAATTTCATCCTAATTTAAATATATATGAGGTTGCGTCCTCTGTTCAATCCTGGTGTGAAAATCTGCCTGACTCCATTTCAAAGGTCATGACCCAACTCATGTAAGGCATCCTGGAATTTTATAATGTTTTGGTGCTAAAGCCTACAATAGTTATACTATATTTGTCAGTGCTGTTGCTGTCCTCTGCAGTTCCTATGTTCTTGTCTTATGCTGGTCATGAAACTTTTCAAGGCATAGTAATTATGCTGCTCTGTTCTGTAGTTTAAAGCACATCCCAGTTAAAAAATGATTTTAGAGAATACAGGGACTTCACAAGACATGTAACAGACCTAAATGAGTGTATAATTTTTGTTGGCTTGTGCAGGTATGCATAATCAGCTCCCATGATGCCTTGCATGAGTGGGGTCAAGACCTTTGCAATGGAGACAAACAGGTTTTCACACCAGGGCAAAACAGAGTGAAGCAACCTCATTTACACTTAAATTAGGATGAAATTAGAGGGATTCAAGAGAGGGAATCATTATTCATGCCTACAAGCTAGTGAGGCCTTACACAAGAACATCCCGGTCAACATTTTATATGTCGACTTTAAGAAGGCATTCGACAGTGTCTCACATTATGAATTAATTAAGGCACCTAAAGAAATGAAAATTAATGACTGCACCATTAGATGGATAGCTGCATGGCTAACCTCACGTAGGCAGAGAGTGGTGATTAAAGGGCATTTGTCTGGCTTTGTCCCAGTGACTAGTGGAGTTCCCCCAGGGATTCGTGTTGCACCCTACATTATTTAACATCTTGATAGCCAGCTTAACATCTAAAATGGGGGCTTGGTTCGAGAACTTCTCTGACGACATTAAAATGGGAACACTGGTTACCACAGTGCATGATGCAGAACTCTTCCAGGATAACATCAATGCATTGGTTCAGGTGCCTGAAGCAAAGAAATTAAGATTTAACTTAAATAAATGCAAGATCATGCATCTTGGTAAAATAAATAAAAAATACACTTATTTTATAAATGGGTTTAAACTACAGATTACAGAAAATGAGACAATCTGGGTGTACAGATTGCAAGCTCACTAAATTTTAAAGAAAACTGCACTAGGGTGGCGAAAAAGGGGTTTCAGAATGTTAGCATGCATCAAACAGAACATCAGAAGTAGGACTAGAAAGGTTGTGCTTCCTCGGTATGTAGCATTGGTCCGTCCCCATCTGGAGTATTGTGGGCCGTTTTGGTTACCCTGTCTGAGGGGAGATGTAAGAGGATTGAAGGGGGTCCAGAGGAGGACAACCAAAATGGTTGGAGGAATGATTAACAAGACATACAATTAGAGATTGAGAGCATTGGGGATGTATTCATTACAGTACTGTAAGCATAGAGGAGACATGTGTCTGGTTTACAGGGCTTTATATGAACCTGACCTCTGGGAATCTCTGGGCCTCCAAAATAGGACTGCTACAAACCAAAATAGAGGACACCAGTATCAACTAAAGGGGGACTTGGTTACTAAAAGACAGAGGGAACATTGGTTTTCACAAAGGGTGGTGACAAAATGGAATGCATTGCCACATGAGGTGGTATCCTACAGTACTATGCAATTGTTCAAGACTGCTTTAGACACACATTATGGTAACTGTTGTTTTCAGTTCATACTGTAAATGAGTGCTGGTCTGTCATGGCTCACGCTAATTGACCAGTTAACCAACCTATGGATCCCATGAAACTACACAGGTATACAGAAAATAGGTTGAGGGGACTTTCCCTTTAGGACAGGCTGTGGTGTGCATTTGAATAGATGTAATAATTGTGACGTTGCACTATATGTCCAGTAAAAAATGGTGTCAATGATTTTGAGCATTTGTTCCTTATTTTAATGGGCAGTGTCCCTCATCTGGGTCCTGGCAGGTTGAGAGGTATGGTCAGTTTGTCAGGAATCTGCCACATAGTTGAAAAAAGGGAAAAAAAAAACAATGAATGTTTTGGGACTGGCCCTGAATCTCACTGGAGTAAATCCAGGACTTTCAACCTACATTTATTGCATGACTTATATTCCACCAGCCACGGAGTGTCAGGACCTGACTTACCGAGGGGTGGGTACTGGGAGAAGCTCTCCACACACATGGGCTTCCCGGGAACCATTGCCACGATGGCAGCATCTCCTGATTTCAGAGCCTTAGGGTTGTCTTCCAGCTTCTTGCCAGAACGGCGGTCAATTTTCTCCTTCAGCTCGGCAAACTTGCAGGCAATATGTGCTGTGTGGCAATCAATAACTGGGGAGTAGCCGGCACTGATCTGTCCAGGGTGGTTCAGAATGATGACCTAGAAATGTAAACTGAGCTGCTTCCAATAAAAAAATTTACTTTTAGACTTCCAGATGTATGCACATGTTCTATAACTTCTTGACTCCTACTTCTCTACTCCTTTCACTTATTAATAGGACACTGGTGGCAGCTGCACTGTGGTTTAACATGCTAGGTGGCAGCTGGCCCATCAGCACCACAGTAGGGTTACTGCTTGAGACATCAATGACCAGGGCTCAGGAACTCGAGGTCAGGTGGGGGGAGGACGATTGAGTGTCCCAGAGGACAATCTTCTCCTTCAGAGGAAGAGGCTGGCAGTATTTGACTGTGCTACCTCCATCTAGGTGAGCACAAATGGTGGTACAGTCAGAGAGGCTTAAGTAAAGAAGGGGAGGACACTGGTAGCCATTGAAGTGTATGCGAACACTTTGCATGCACAGGTGCATGGACATCCACAAAGACAATGTCCGAGGGAATGGAAGTAACCAAGGGGTAAAACACTCCCACATGCACCATGATGGCCCCGAAGTGACTGCTGGCACCACACCCACTGATCCAGGGCACCCTCCACAACTCCATCTCATCCTTCCACTGGGATTCCAGGGGAAGCCCCACCATGGGAGTAAGCCATGGAGTTTCCAGTAGTGGTGGTAAGTCCTGGGGGAAGGCAGGATTGAAATGGATTCAAGGGGGGGTCTGAAGGGATATACCCCCAGACTGAAGAAGAGAATAAAGAGAATTTAAAAAAAAAATGCTAGAAGGCTGGCTACCACTAAGGTCAACTGCAGCCCAAGGTCATGATTCTGTTCCCAGTATGGAGGTTCAATAAGCATGGTGACTAGCAAAAGGGCCAACTGCTGTGATAGGCCATGGTTTGATTCCCTGCACAAAGGATCAACAAGTCAGGTGATCAGCACCTGGAGCTAATACAGCAATAGACCATAGTTCCATTCTCTGCAGAGGATTAACAAGCTACTCCACATGGCTCACCCCAGGTGCTGCTGCTGTGAGGCACTAAAGCTGTGTACCTAGTGCTGCACATTAACAAGCTAGGCAGTTGATTGGCTTGTCAGTGCAGTAGTAGGACTACTGCTCATGAAATTGGTGACATGGGTTTGGGAAAGAGTTCGGGCCATCGGGGACCATAAAGGCGTATGATCAAGCATCAGAAGACCTCTCTTTCATCCGGGGGTCACTGCCATGAACACATTCTCACCTTGGTGACCACAGGTTACTGTGCAGTGACAGCATACGTGGGGGAGTGGGGACACTATCAGGGCTCCGCTTGAGCATGCACTCTGTGGACAGGCTCTGAGCTCCTAACGTGCCAATGTTCCAGAGGGTGGGGACCACCAAATAGAAAAGCTATGCCAGTCTCAAGTGGGACAATCCCAGGCATGCTCAGGCTATGACCTCAGATACTGTCCTCTGGTAGCTGCATCCTGCGAACTCCTGCTTCCGTTAACTGGAGGAAGTTGAATCTGGCATGGCTGGGCCATGCCATGGAAGGCAAGCCTGTGGCGTTGAAAGCAGCACAGGTTAGGCGGCAACGCCATGTTCTGGGGCTGGGACCATCCTAGGGCGAGGGGGCCCAGACATCAGGGATGGAAACAAAATTAAAAAGGAGCTAAGCAGTTTGACTGGTTCTAGGGTGACAAATGTATTCTATAATGCATTTTCTCCAGAAAGATTTTTACACTTTGGAAATTTTAAGCATTGGGGGAGGGTCGCAGCTCAATAATGGAAGACTGTCTATGCCAGTCACTCTGAAGTGGTGTTCACAAACAATTGGCAAATGCAGTCTTCCATGTCTGGGAAGCATCTGGATGAAATCCACTAAAATACAAAAATGCATTTACAACCTCCGAAACAGTCAAGTAAAAAATACCAGCCAAATAGAGGCCTCTCAATAATATAACAGTTCTTCAATCATGTACATGACTGAGAAGTGCCCTGGTGGCACCAACAGCTGCCTAGCAGGAGAACTCAGTGGCACTCCCGGAGTAGAGGAGCTAACTGAAGGCCGTAGTTTATCTATGTCAACATGGGGCAGGGGGGCCAACATTTGGGAGTATACCTGTTTAGGCAGCAGATGGGGGACTCAAAACCAGACCATAACTCTGGATAGGGTGCTTGTCTCTACTCTGCACAAACAAAGCTGCGCAGAATGTGGAATGCAGAATTCCAATGACGAAATTCGTGTGGAATGGCAATTCTACTTTTGAACTGCTTTTTGATTCCCACAGAATTCCGAAAAGCATTTCTATATAAACTATAGAATAACTTTCCACAGATTAGGTGAACTGAGGAATAATATTCTGCGAATTGCGGAAAAAGAATCCGCAGTTTAAGTAATTTGTGAAAAACATTATGGTTTTAAAATTTCAGCATTCAGCTACCGATGGAATTCCACTGAATCAGGCAGAGTTTTCCAAAATTACAAGGAATTCCATTCCATTGGAATATGAAAATTTCACACAGCCCTATGCACAAGCCACTAGGCCCCCCAACTCCTGAGTTCTGCATCAGACTGTCAGACTGTTGATTTTATCAGTTTCGTTCCATCTGTGGTCCTGCCTGTTCATCAGTCTCTTCCCAATCCATCAGCCTTACTGTTTCAAACAGAATATCCCATGACAAAACCCAAACAATAAATCAGGGGGAAACATGAATTTAAGAAAAAGGAAAGAAGTCCACATTGCCCAGAGCCCCCACCTACCTGGGATGTAAACTGAGCTGCTTCCTGGGGCGGGTCATTCTTGCTGTCGCCGCAGACATTCCCACGACGAATGTCTTTCACAGACACGTTTTTCACATTGAAGCCCACGTTGTCTCCAGGCAAGGCCTCGCTCAGCGCCTCATGGTGCATCTCTACAGACTTCACCTCAGTGGTGATGTTCACGGGGGCAAAGGTCACAACCATGCCAGGCTTCAGGACCCCTGTCTCTACACGGCCCACTGGGACAGTACCGATACCTGGAGAGAGGGTAGGGGAAATGACATGGGATGAAATGCAAGTGAATTAATTTAAAGCAATTTTCCATTATCTAGGAAAAATTTAAAAAATACAAATATTCACAGGTCACCTCTGTGGAGCTGAGCAATGAGGGACCAGTCTGGCATGCTGGCAATCAGGGGTCTCACCCCGAGCCCGGAATGTAAGAAGTGGAGGCTGACAGGGAGGTCTCAGAGTATGCTACAGGATGCTGTCCTACTGTAGAGGGGTGGACCGCAGTGCTGCTCTCTTGGGGACCCCTAGTAGTGTCACTGGCGATGTGGGTGACCACACGCTGCATGATTCTTCTATGGCAGTAAGAGTGTGCATGCACAGACCTCAGGTGTTGGTGGGAGAAGAGATTAAAAAAACACCTTCAGACTGGGATAGCATGAAGGGTCAACCAATCAGTGTCCACATTCACAGGCACTATGAATGCTTGGTCCCTCCCCTGATACTGGAGCAGAATAACTTTCCTCCCTCTCAGACTAGGCCACGGCTGAGCCAAAAAGGAATGGAAGAGCCTGGCAATGGCAGATAAACCCAGAGACATCAGAGGCTCCAGATCTGACAGGCACAGAAGTGTTCCGGAGTGGCTAGGAGGTGTTCAGACCCCAACCAGAGGTAATAAAGAGTGAATAAATAACAAACATATAGATAATATTCACACATAGTTCAGCTTGCAGTTCACTCATTTTCTAAATTCTCTCACCTTGTTCCTTTTTACTGATGCCACTTGCATGGAAACTTGATAATTGTTGCCCTCTCCCCAAAGTCATAATCCTCTGTTTGTGAGATCATAGTCATTTCCATGACAACAGACTGGGATGTCACCAACAAAGGATGCTGACACAAAAAAGAGGAGAGAAAAGCAGAAGAATGAGAGGAAGTTTACGGCACAAAAGGTCCTGGTTTCATACAAATGTCCCGTGTAACAAAGAACAAGGGGAGATAAATACAGAAAATTAATTACATGTGAGTTGAACTGAACCCAAATGTTACATTTTAAAATGTATTTCTGAGTTCTGGAAAATTGATTTAACATTGTATGCATGACACTATGACAACAGTTAGAAAGGGAAGGGACTCTAAAATCCAATGAGTGCTGATTCTTTAGGTTGAGATACAAATCCGTGTTGCAAAGAAAGGAATCATAGAGGGAGGGAAGGAAGGAAGGAAGGAAGGAAGGAAGCAAGCAAGCAAGCAAGGACATTTTCAGGAAAACAGGTTTCCTGATGTATCAGCTCTGCCTGCCTGTCTACACTTGACATCACAATTCGGTTTATGACAATACAGTCTATTGCTGTGGAGATGATGATGGTGTTATATGAAACAATTACTCACTGTAGTAATGTTGTTTCTTCTCAGGGACCCATCAAGGAGCCTTACAAACGGCATCAGTCAGCAGGAGTGTACTGCTACCCCCAAGATAGAACTTTATGCTAATTTTGGAATTTAAATACAAGTTCAAACTCTGCACTGTGGTCTCACTCCCCCTGCTGTTCTAATGTCAGATTTGTTTCTATGGCCAGGGGAACAGTGACCACTAAAACTGTCTAAAGGGCAACTAGAATAGTTCAAAAAAATTTTAAAATGTTGGGGAAAAGAACGAGCAAACTGAAGCAAACAAAACACATAGAATTGAAATGATCATAATTAAAAACATGTGGAGGAATTGCAATAGGTATTGCTCAAGCAACCTTAAGATAAGAACTGATTCTGGTGTGAACCTATTTCCAAGTTCTGGGATGGAAGTCAAGGTCAGGGTTTGTAAGGCTCATTGATGGAGTCTGAGAAGAAACAACATTACTATGGTAAGTTTTTCTTCAAACAACAGGAACCCATCAGTGAGCTGCTTTACAAATAGCAGACTCACTAGCAGTACCATGGGAGGATAGGTCTAGAAACCTATTTCAGAAAAAGGTTGTGTAAGAGGGCCGTTCCAAAACTGACATGCTCACAGACTGTATGTTCACAAAGTAGTGCTTTGTGAAGGTGTGTACCGTTTTCCAGGTAGCTGCTTTATAAACTTCTTGAAGGAGGATGCCGCTTGTGACTGCCACAGTGGCAGAGGTGCCCCTTATGGAATGTGTTCATAGGCCTCGGGGGGGGAAGGGTTATCATACCAACTTGGATTACTATAGTGCTGTACCTTCAAATAGCTCTGGGTTGGAGTCTACGTGTGTCTGTGCTATACAGAGACCAGGTACAGACTGACAGGCACCCTGACAGTCTGTATCTGATATCGGTGTATCACGAAGAAATGCAGGCTCAAAACCAGAGCTATTTAATACATCACCTAGTAATCCCTGAACCCCCACCCGGCCTTCCCTATATAATCGTCATACTGGGGACAGCCATGGGTGGTGGAAGCATGCTGGGAAGGGCTCCTTGTTGTAAAATGCCAGTGGAGAGAGTGCAGGATCAACCAGATAGAATTTAAAATAAAATGTGGTAGTGAGTATAAAAAATTATACTATTTATGAAACTCCTAATCGGGCCCTGCTTCATATGGAGGTGGGGCCCAATCAGATATGGATATTTCCCTTTAAGTCTAAAAGGGGTCACCATCCCCATTTCTCTTGTGGGTTAGAACATATCTTGAAAACAGACCCTTGCCCCACTGTGATGCAGGGACCATTTCTACTGCTTTTGCCTGCAATAGCTTCTTTACTTCCAGTTCCAGAAGAATCTTTCTGTTGGTGAATGAGTTGGAAAGTGTTTTGGTCTCTGCAGTTTGAGAAACCTTTGGAACAGCTGGGACAATCCCTGATCCACTACCTCAGGGACATTTCTGTGGTAATTTTGTTCTCATTCCTGGAAGCAGCGGATTAGCCTTCCCTCCACTGGCAATGTTTGACTGGCGACCTGGGCAGAATTGTCATAGATATTTTTTTGATTGTGGCTTAGGGGTGGGTGCTGCAGCATGCCTTCAGCTGCTCCTGCTTCTGCCTCTGTAATAACCTCTCTGGGGCTGGTACTCATAGGCAGAGTAGTGTCTTCGATAGTAACCCCTGTCCCTACCTCCCCTTCCATAATGCCAACCAGAAGTGGAGACCTGTTCATTCTCAGAGGATCTCTTTAAAGTGGCTTTGTATTCATCCGCTTTTTTTCATGTATGTCTCTGTTTTGTCACCAGTGAATGACAGAGGGTTCAGGAACTTTCATACCATTTTGTAAGATGTGGGAGAAATGAGTTCCTGACCAACTTAGATGAAGGGTATCCTGCTGACTAGTTTACCTTCTCAGTTTCTTCATGGAGAAGGTAAACAGTGGGGCTTAGTAAAACAGAGAAATTAGCTTTAGCTTTAGCTTTAAGAGATCAGTTAACTAAATTTACTAAGAAATGGGATACTTTATGTAAGGTGTTGTTTGCGGCCGAATGAACTGATATGTATCGCAGATCTTATTTTGGGTTTGGGGCTCAGGCATTCCAATCTTGGTAGAGACTGGATGTACCAGCTCATAAAATGCTGCTTAGTTGCACCCTCCACACATTCCTATTCCCTTTTTCTCCTTTTTCTATGTTTCTTCTTTCTCCTTCTTTCTTCTATATCTTAATTGATATATGAAAATATAACAAATTCTTTAGTTAACCAGTATTGGTATATGATGCCTAATGTTACAAAATGTAGTACAAACTAATTAATCTCTAATATCTCTATGAAGAATATAAGTTAAGCTTGTAGCATCATTTAATGGTAATTAGCAATATAAGAATAATAGTATAATTTCATCATTATATAAATATTTGAATAATCCTGGATTCTATATTACTCATAAGTAATATACTGCTGACCTGGCGAGGATTCGGAAAATCTCCTCCCCCACCCAGGGACCACCCAGGCTGCCACCACTGCCTCAGAGGTTGCCAAGAAAGAGGAGCAGTTGGACCATGGTGGGCTCAGGGAGGGTGAGGGTGGTGGAACAGAGGTGCATCCCTCTGGTTGTGCCTCTCCACAGTTCATTCACCATTCTGGCAGAGCGTGGTTCCTCTATGGAGGCTCCCGCAGTGGAGACTGAGGAGGATGCTAGGAACCTCCACAAAGGAGACCCATAGGAGGGTGGCATGGGACACCACAGGGGAAGGAAACAACTCCTGGTGGGGACTCAATCGTTGGAGAGTAGAACTGGGGAGGGAGGGACAGGGAGTGAGCGCCTACCGGTGCCATGGCTTGGAAGGACAGGAAGTGAATCCTCAGGATTGTGGGAGCAGCTGCACGGGGGAGGGAGCTGGATGTCATTGTCTGCCTAGGGACATATGACTTGGCTGGGAATGGGATCAGAGCAGTGCAGCAGGAGTTTGTGGAGTTGGGGAGGGGCCTTAGACAAGTAGCATGCATGGTAACATTCTTGGAAGTGCTACCTGTCTATGGCATGGGTAAGACTAGGGTACCACACCATGGCATTCAATGACTGGTTAAAAAACTGTTGCAGAGCTCAGGGATTTGGCTTCATTGGGGACTAGGGGTCCACCTGGAGGGATACAGGCCTATACTGCCATGATGATCTGCACCTGTCTGGGAGGGGAAGCAGGATCCTAGGTGATAGGTTTAAATGCTTCATTGGCAAGCATTTAAACTAGCCAAGGGGGGAGACACTTAAGGGAAGCAGGGAAATCCCACCCCTCACTCACAAAATAGGGTGGTTAGCAAAGTAGACACAAAGGTAGAGAAGTCAATAGGGAGCAGGACAGGGGTAAATACAAAAAAAGGCAAGGCAGTAAGGACAGAGATGGGCCTAAAAAGGGTAAGGCCATCAAAAAATGGAAGGCAATGAGTATCAATGCCTGTAGTCTGGGTAACAAGCTCCCTGAGCTAGTGGCCTTGATGGAAGAGGGATGCCTGGATATCGTGGCATTCACAGAAACATGGTACACAGAGAACCATGACTGGGATATCAACATACCAGGGCACACAATCTACAGGAGGGACAGGGAGAGTAAAAGAGGAGGAGGAGGAGTAGCTCTCTATGTAAGGAAAGGGACTAAAGGGTAAACAGGGAGGGGAGGAGGCACTGTGGGCCACCCTGGAGACAAATAATGGCACCACAGTCTGCACAGGGGTTGTTTACAGACCCCCGTCTTGGGGGAGGCAATGGACAAGGAAATGATAAAAGGAATCCCTAGAATGGCAGAAAAAGGGGAGATATTGTTGATGGGGGACCTGAATATACCAGATGTTACCTGGAGAACCTTTACTGAAGTCACATCCAAGAGCAGGGCCATTCTCAATGCCCTATAAGGGACATGCCTCATACAGCTAGTGTTAGAATTCACTCAGGTGGCAGCAGTCTTAGACTTGGTACTCTCGAACAGGGATGGAGAGAGGATCTCTGATTTAGAAGTGGTTAGCCATCTGGGAACAAGCGACCACCAGACAGTGTGGTTTACAATAAACACAGCTGTAGAGTCAAGCCACACAAAAGCAAGACTGTTGGACTTTAGGAGGGTTGACTTTCACAAAATGGGAGAGTGCCTCAGAAAAACACTAGCAAACAGGCAAGAAGGAGGGGTGGAGGAACAATGGGGAAAAATCAAAACTGCCCTCACAGATAGCAACAAGCCTTTGTGTAAAGCAAATCAACAAAACAAAACGGAGCAAAAAGCCACTATGGTTCTTAAAAGAGGTGGCAGGGAAGGTTAAGGAGAAAAGGACAACATTCAGGAAATATAAGGAAACACAGAAGAAGCAGGACAGAGAACTATATCAGTTACAGCAGAAGGAGGCAGGGAAAGCAGTCAGAATAGCAAAGGCCCAAATTGAGGAAAAGATAGCCAACTCTGTTAAGAAGGGGATAAAACCTTTTATAGGTACATTAGGGAGTGAAGAAAGACCAAGGGAGGGATACTGAGGCTTAATAAAGGGGCACAAATTTGGGCAGAGGGTGACAGTGAAAAAGCAGGGATACTGAATGAATACTTCTGCTCAGTATTCACAAAAGAAGAGGAGGAGGAGGTACCTAAACCAATCAAGAGAAACACTGTGGGGGGTCAATACCAGTCCATTCACAGAAGAAAGGGTTCTGAAAGAACTCTTAACTCATTGTGTCCTAGCAGACGCCTGTAGGCATCAGTAAAATACACTGGCGTGTCCTGAGGACGCCTACAGAAGTCAGCTACTGACTTCCTGTGTGCCCTGGCAACATCTGGAGAAGTCACTTATATATTTTAATATATAATGTAACAGAATATAATATATATTTGACTGCATAGCACCGTTGGAAAGATAATTTTGTGCTGAACAACTCTGCCACTGATATTCTGTGTATATCATGTATACTTTAGGAGTTATTCGTATTTGTTTATGGTATGGTGTGTATGGCTTATGTTGCCTGTTATGGTGAAAAAAAATGTTTTTGCTGTTTCAACCAGCACAGAAAAAAAACTAAATTGCATATTATTCTTTGCATACCACCACTGGAAATGTAATTTCGTGCTGAATAACTTTGCCACTCATACTTTGTGTCTAGCACTTACGGTTCTTGAGCTATTAGGATTTGTTTGGGGCATGTTGACTATAGCTTGATTTTACTTAGAAAGACCCAGGATTTACTATTAACAGTATACAGGAGACAAGTGGTGCAACTTCAGAGAGCTCCTGTGGAGGCAATGATTTAAAACTGAAGGTGGACAAAGCAATGGGGCCTGACGGGATTCACCCCAGAATTCTAAAAGAAATAAGGGTAGAACTAGTGACACTACTGACTACCCTCTTTAGCAAATCATGGGAGGATGAGGTGGTACCTGAGGACTGGAGGAGGGCATATGTGATTCCACTTCATGTTTGTCATGTTTGGAATATGCTACCTGTTGAAGTGGTTGACAGTAATAATATAAACAGTTTTAAAAAGGGACTAGACAGCTTCATGGGAGATAAACGTTTTGTTTTGTCCACCATGACAATTTGACATGGTGGCAAGTTTTGTTATGGATGTCAGTCTTCTAAATTTATTTTTAACCTATGAACCTATGAACAAAAGTGGGAGCAGGGCACATGCAGGAAACTACAGAGCAGTTAGTTTGAACTCAGTGGTAGGGAAAATGATGAAATCACTTCTGAAGGACAGAATTGTCAGTATCTAGAGGCAAGCGGGGCACAGGACCCAAGGTAGCATGGATTCACAGTGGGAAGGTCATGTCAGATGAATCTAATAGATTTCTTTGATTGGGTGACCAAAGTAGTAGACCTGGGAGGGGCTGTGAACATGGCCTACCTAGACTTTAGCAAGGCATTTGACATAGTCCCACAAAAAAGATTAATATACAAGTTAGCCAGCCTTGGAGTGGGTCCCAAGGTGGTAGCCTGGGTAAAAAACTGGCTGGACAACAGGACGCAGAGGGTAATATTAAATGGAGTCCACTGTGAATAAAGGGGGGTTACTAGCGGGGTACCACAGGGTTCAGTACTGGGACCAGTCCTCTTTAATGTCTTTATAAGTGACATTGCAGAGGGACTGGAAGGAAAAGTATGTCTCTTTGCAGATGACACAAAGATCTGCAACAGGGTTGATACACAGGGTGTGGTGGAAAGGATGAGAAAGGACTTGGCAAGGTTGGAGGAATGATCAAATGTATGGCAGCTTAGATTAAACGCAAAGAAGTGCAAATTAATGCATGTGGGAAACAAAACCCAGGGGAAGAGTACACAATGGAGGATGAGATACTAACAACAGCAAAAATGGAAAGGGAGCTGGGGGTAGTTATATCAGATGACTGAAAGGCCGGCAAACAATGTGAGAAGGCAGTAAGGAGGGCTGGGGGGGATACTGGGATGCATAGGGAGAGACATCACCAGTAGAAAATAGGAAGTTGTTATCTCTCTGTACAGACAGTTGACGAGACCCCTCTGGAGTACTGTGTGCAGTTTTGGAGACCCCATCTCTACAAGGACATAGACAGGATGGAAGCTGTCCAGAGGAGGGCAACCGAAATGGTGCAGGGTCTGCACCAGAAGACATATGAAGAGAGACTAAAGGAGCTTAATATGTATACCCTCGAGGAAAAGAGGGAGAGGGGTGACATGATAGAAACTTTCAAGTACCTCAAGGGAATCAACAAAGTCCAAGACAGTAACATCTTTCAGAAAAAGAGATGTGCAAGAACAAGGGGGCATAATTTGAAAATAGAGAGGGACAGCTCAGAGGTAATGTGAGGAAGTATTTTTTCACAGAGAGGGTTGTGGATGCATGGAAAGGCCTTTCTGAGAAGGTTGTGGAGTCAAAAACAGTGGGGGAATTCAAGAATGCATGGGACAGACATAAAGCAATTCTAGTAGGGGGTTAGGAGGAAGTAGGCTGTTGGTTAACTAGGATCTGCAGCTTATCCATTAGGTAGGGAAATGGGCAGACTAGGTGAGCCAAGCGGTTCTTATCTGCCATCAAATTCTATGTTTCTACAGTATGTTTCTATGGTTCTATATTGGAAATGTAAATCATTATCTATGTGTGTGTGTGTGTGTGTATATATATATATATATTAGTCTGTGTATGTCTCTTTCATGTCTGTTATGTTTATTATATTTTATATAATTGTAACTGTATGTATAATGTAAAACCAATAAAAACAAATTGATAAAAAAAAAAAAAAAAACTGTGGAGCTTATTGGCTTCCCAGTGTTTTCTAATTTGTGGCCGCAAAAGCCAGAATTAAAAGCTTGCTGGGTTTTAGTGGCCAACTGTTCAGACCACTCCCCCAGTAGTTTATATTGCCCATTTCTGCCCTTCAGAGCACTAGTTGGATTTCTCCTCCTCCCACCCATCCAGCTCAAGCATTCCCCTGAGTCTCCTGGGTCCTTATCCAGGTACTCCATTCCTTTTAGCCAGAGACCCCACCTAAGGCACCTATAATAGGGTGGAAATAATAGTTCAATGGGTGTAGACAACCAAAGTGTGGAGTAACTCTTGTGCAACATTGCTGATAGTCAAGAGGCTAGCTGAATGATTTGAGTTGGTTGACTGTTTTACATGGATGCTTTCGCCATAGGCAACCTCTGTCTCCAATGGGACTACTACCCTATGGGGTACCGTGAAGGCAAAGAAACCCCTAGAAGTGCCAAGGGAACATAATTTCTTTAAGCTAAAGGTACCTTGGGAAGGAGCCCAAGGAAAGAAACAAGCTGCTGGATACGGAGGGTAGGACGTCAGGAGCAAAGAAACAGAACTTCCAAATGAGGCTGGAGGAAGCTAATTTAAATAGCCCAGGAAGTAAGGGGTTGTGGCTGGTTGATGTCACCCATCACACTGCAGGCATAGCCTTTTAATTGAATGGGCATATGCAACCAAAGTGTGACACTGCTGATAGTCATTTTGTATGATTGCATTGTCTGACTGTTATACCTGGATGCTTTGGCTACTGGCACTGTCTGTCGCCTGTGGGACTACTACCCTGTCGGAGTACCATGACAGTAAAGGAACCTTCTTGAAGAGGGTTACTACAGGTGCCACAGGAACATAATTCCTTTAGGCTAGGAGCACTATAGGAAGGATCCCAAAAGACTGCTAAACAGGAGCTGCTAACACAGACTGAGTAGAGTAATGACACAGACACTGATAGAAGGCAGAGGCATGACTTCCAGAAGGAGAGGAAAAAATGGCGGGATGGGATAACAAATGTGAGTTGTCTTCCAACCCCACCTCACATAAATACTAAACTATAGGAACTACATTATGGATTTTGGCACTCAGGAGAGAAAAAAAAACCTGTGGAAGAAAATTCTGGAGATCCACGGTCTTAGCCACCATCCCTCCTGGAATGGGTTATCATTATGACAGCTCAGCTTGCTGATTTGGAATTTCTGTTCAGGGGAAATTTCTGGAGGGATGACACTTGCTTCATCCTTCCAATAGGATAATGCTATGGGGTTGCCATGAGTTAATCTCTGCAGGTAAAGGAAGGTCCCCCACAAAGGAGGACCACCCCCCAAAATGTGGAAAGAGGAGAGTAGTGGCTGCTAAAAGGCTAATACCCAGCTTCAAGCATGTGAGGAGGCCTAACGCTGAACAGAAACTAAAGGAAAGGTATACAGAATGAGGCTAGGTGAACCTTCGGCAGCTCTATAGGGAGAACAGCTTTCCAAGGTGCTGCCAACATGGTCTGCACAGCTAAATGAAGCCATGTGAACTTATGGTCCCACCCTCCTGCAGCTGAAGCCTTGTATACTACACCATGCATACTGCAGGCATAGTCTGTTAAAAGAATTAAGCCAAAGTATACGCTGCAGAAGCAGTACTCAATACTCCCATTATTAGCAGATGCCCAGTGAATGTTCTGTCAAGTAGAAGACATCATTACAAACAGAAGAGGATGGTCTCATTTACCGCCAATCTTGTAGACATCCTGGAGTGGCAGACGCAGGGGTTTGTCAGTGGGACGGGTGGGAGGCAGGATGGTGTCGAGGGCTTCCAGCAGGGACACGCCACTGGCATTGCCTTCCTTACGTTCCACTTTCCAGCCCTTGAACCAGGGCATCTGCAGAAGGGGGAGAGAGAGAGAGAGAGAGAGAAAGAAAAGAAAGGGTTTAGACCTTGACAAAACAGTGTCAGCATGCGTAAGGAACAAACAGATGAACATGTAGTTCTAATAAAAGCAAATTTAATAGACTTACAACACAAAACATGAACTGAAAATTTATTTCAGGAGACTTGTGTCCTATGGAATCCATTAACTAAGCTCAGCCTGCCATATCGAGACAACTCCAGCTGCTGAGTCACAACTCTCCCTCTCTCGGTTACTGTTACTCAAATAAACCAGTAGACTGTACGTTACTCTAATTTTACTTCAGTAGGAGGGCCTTGGATAGGGAGAGTTCAGTTTCTACTGCTGGCTACAGCTGTGTGGAATTCTGTCAGCAGAATTTATGTGGAAATGGCAATTCTGCTTCTGAAATGCTTTTTGGAATTTCTTTATTAATTCCACAGAATTCTGAAAAGCATGCCTCTATAAATGATTACATAATCCACAGACTATTATTCCATGCTTTGCAGGAAATGAATCTACGGTTAAGTAAACTGCTAATTAAAAATTCCCAGCTTAAAAAAAAAAATCTACTCTCAGAATTTTGGTATTCCACAGGATTCTGTCGGAGGCGGAATTTGGAAATCTCACACAGCATTATGGCTGGGGTTGTATGATACGGTGCTGAGCTTCACCATTTCATTCAGTTTGACCAAAGACTTGCCCCCATTTTCTCTGTAGCTAGGACCAGAACCGAGACCTACCATTCCATGGCACATATAGCCTAGAGGTTAGAGTAACGAGCTGTGAATGCGCTTGGTATATCCAGCAGACCAGACTTTGGTTTAATTCTCAAAACCTCCTCCTGCACACTGTGTGACTCTGAGCAAGTCACTTAACCACCCAGTGCTGCAAGGTTGCCCCTGAAAACAGGTACATGTGCCTAGTGGTCCTTACCCAGTTACCGAAGACTAAAATAAAAAATAAAGATAGAACTAGTGACACCACTGACTACCCTCTTTAACAAATCATGGGAGGATGGGGTGGTACCTGAGGACTGGAGGAGGGCAGATGTGATTCCCCTTCACAAAAGTGGGAGCAAGGCAGAAGCAGGAAACTACAGACCTGTTAGTTTAACCTCAGTGGTAGGGAAAATGATGGAATCACTTCTGAAGGAAAGAATTGTTGAGTATCTAGAGGCCAGAGGGGCAGGGACCCAAGGCAGCATGGATTCACAGCGGGAAGGTCATGCCAGACAAATCTGATAGATTTCTTTGACTGGGTGACCAAAGTAGTAGATCAGGGAGGGGCTGTGGACATGGCCTACCTAGACTTTAGCAAGGCATTTGACACAGTCCCACACAAAGATTAATATACAAGTTAGCCAGCCTGGGAGTGGGTCCCAAGATGACAGCCTGGGTAAAGAATGGCTGGAGAACAGGACACAGAGTAATAGTAAATGGAGTCCACTATGAAAAAGGGGGTTAGCAGTGGGGTACCCCAGGGGTTCAGTATTAGGACAGGTCCTCTTCAATGTCTTTATAGCGACATTGCAGAGGGACTGGAAGAAAGTATGTCTCTTTGCAGATGACACAAAGATCTGCAACAGAGTTGATGCACAAGGTGGGGTGGAAAGGATGAGAAGGGACTTGGCAAGGTTAGAGGAATGGTCAAATGTATGGCAGCTTAGATTCAATGCTAAGAAGTGCAAGGTAATGCACCTGGGAAACAAAAACCCAGGGGAAGAGTACACAATGGGGGGTGAGATACTAACAACAACAAAAATGGAAAGGGACCTGGGGGTAGTCATATCAGATGACCTAAAGGTGGGCAAGCAATGTGAGAGGGAAGCAAGGAGGGCTGGGGGGATACTGGGATGCATAGGGAGAGGCATCACCAGCAGAAAACAAGAAGTTATTATCCCTCTGTACAGACAGCTGGTGAGACCACATCTGGAGTACTGCGTGCAGTTCTGGAGACAATCTCCATAAAGACATAGACAGGATGGAAGCTGTCCAGAGGAGGGCAACTAAAATGGTGCAGGGTCTGCACCGGAAGACATATGAAGAGAGACTTAAGGAGCTTAATATGTATAGCCTCGAGGAAAGGAGGGAGAGGGGGACATGATAGAAACTTTCAAGTACCTCAAGGGAATCAACAAAGTCCAAGAGGGTAGCATCTTTCAAAAAAAGAGGTGTGCAAGAGCAAGGGGGCACAATTTGAAGATAGAAGGGGCGGCTCAGAGGTAATTTAAGGAAGTATTTTTTCACAGAGAGGGTTGTGGATGCATGGAACAGCCTTCCAGAGGAGGTTGTGGAGTCAAAAACAGTGGTGGAATTCAAGCATGCATGGGACAGTCATAAGGCAATTCTAGGGGGTTGGGGTAGGAAGAAGTAGGCTGCTGGTTAACTAGGATCTGCAGCTTATCCATCAGGTAGGGAAACGGGCAGACTGGGTGGCCAAAGCGGTCCTTATCTGCCGTCAAATTCTATGTTTCTATGTTTCTATAACCCTGAGTCTTGCCTTGATAACTGTTCTATCCGCTTGCCTTCTTGACCTGCACAGTACAGTCAGGCAAGCATCACATAACAGAACAACTCCTGGGACTTACTCCCCTCCCCCTCCCAGCTCCCAAAGGGGTGGGTGAGCTCTTCTCCTGAGGAAAGGGAACCAACAGGGGGCAAGTTCTGCTTATATAGGGTGCAAGAAGAGAGGGCAGATGAGGCCACTTGTGGGCATGGTGGCAGTGGCCACGTCGTCTGCTTGGCTCTGCTTAGCCATTTCTTCTGCTCCTCCCTCTTACTCCCATCAGTAGGGAAACATGATGTCACTGCTCTCCTCTGAATGCTGGATATCCCCTCTGGATGCTGTAGACACCAGCATGTGAATGCACAGCACGTATCGGTTGTGAACTCACAACTGCACGGTCACATACCAATGCCAACAGCCACAAGTGCTCAAGCTCCTCCTGGCAGTCAAGTTGACACAAATGTCACTGATCCCACACCCTACAGAATGCAAATTCCCTCAAAAAGCAAATCCTAAGGATTGGAAATAGATCATTATGTACAGCAGGACAAACCAGTCAGATCAAGCAATCTCAGTTGTACTTCTAGTTCCTTTTTATCTAAAAAAAACTCAGCCAGCACCCTCCCTCCCATGCAGTCCCAATGGCTGATATCACACACACATGGCCCTGCCCCTTTTAGCCAGAACTCAACAGCACTAGACAGAGATGCTGACCAGCCTGAAAAGGGGCCCCGGTCATTCTGCAATGCACACCATAAACTCTATTACTTTTTACATCTCTGCTCTTCAATATAATTTCGTTAATATATTTTTAAAATTATATACCCAGAACAGGGCTAATCTGATGGTAGGGCCACAGCACTACTGCCTGCCTCATCAGTGACCCAGGTTCAGGCATGGGCTCGGGTTATTTGGAAGATGATCAGGGGATTGAGGATGGTGCATCTGATGGCGGGGGGGGGCAGGCATCCTGCTCTTACACTGCCATCTGGTGGAGGCCTGGTGGTAGTGCAGAGGTGGCCCTACCCCCCCCAGCTCTGCCAAAGGGGGAATCTGTTGGGGACTCACTTGGTGCTAGATAATACCCAGAGATGGTGTGTGATGGGGCTTGGGGAGGCCACAGATGATGGAGGCTGGCCAGCAGAAAGACGGCTAAGTAAATAATTAAAAAGAAAAAAGTTATATACTCAAGACAAACCATCTGAGATGCAACTTATCAGTTTGAGTTGGGGTTCCTGCTTCTAGACAGCTTTTACAGCAGGGAGGAACTGGAGCACAGGAAGGTCAATAAATTTGCTCACGGTCACATAGTCTTTCAGTGGCCGTGCTGGGACTCGAACCAGTTTTTCAAAATTCCAAGTTGTATCTCAGACCACTAGATCACACTACCTCTGGTGGTGGCCCGTGAGGATGGACCTCCAGAGGAACCAACACCATTGCCCTTGCGCTGACCCTGACCTCCTGATTTATTGGAGGGCTTGACCAGGTGCTGTTGCACATGGGGCTGCCACTTCTAATGAAGCTGCTGCTGCTCACTTTGAGCGTCCCCTACAGGGTCCATGAAATGCACCTGCACTTTGTTGCCTAAGCTTCGGTTGCTGTTTGGGGTTGATGACTGACGTCACTGATTTCATGGTTACACTAAACTTCCCAATGTGCACAAGGTGGTCCTAGACCCTCAGCCCAAAGAGATCTGTCCCTGTAAATGGCAGATCTGCAAGTCATTGCCAGATTTCCTGCCTGAACAGCAAAACCCACAAACATACAAATTGTATGTGGTGTAGCATAGCACTGTATGATGTGTTGTGTAGCATAGCACAGCACAGTGTTGTACAGCATGGCATGGTGCTGTGTAGTGTAGCATGGCATTGTGTTGTGTAGCACAGTGTGGTGCAGCATGGCATGGTGTGTGTGTGTGTGTGTGATGTAGAATGGCACGGTATAGTGTGTCTGGTACAGCACAGTATAGTATAGTGGTGTGGTGAGAGGGTTCTTTTCAGAAAGAGCAGAAAAGTTCTGAACTAGACTACCATGAGAAACTGTAGATTCAAAATCTTTTAACAGCTTTCATTTCAAGAACTGTTTGGTGACTACATGCTGTAGTCAAAAATAAAGAGATAAGCTGCATCCACTAAAGTAGGAGACAAGCACGACAGGTGACTAGTCTTCTTCTGTCTTAAACACCAATAATAGCACTAAGCACAGAACAGAATCAAGTATTTCAAAATCAGGTTCCTCAGGAGAAAACAATCTACAGGTTCAGCAGAGTTCTAAGTTTCATCATGTTGCCTTGGTAACAAGTTTTCCAACAATCCAGGCAAGCCACTTCATTGAGCGCCCCCCTCTGCCACCACCAAATATCCATATTTCTGTACAGAGAACCTGTCAAATCAGTGCACGACACTATGTCAATACGCAGAGCAAAAGTTAACTGGTTTGCACCTCACAGAATTGCACTTTGCACCCCATTTGCCTAGAGAATGTGGTGCTTACTACCTCAAGCTCGTCAGTTGTGATGGGTGCTGTCCGTGTTCACAGATGGCTACAAACAATTCTGATTTCAAAGATACTGGGCTGCAAAAAGAAATGTGCATTGCCACACTTCTCAGTGATGAGAAGGGGGATTTTATGGGTGTCAGTCTATAAAATCTGGGGCTAGATTCTCCGTTGCTAATATGGGTGCTAAGCATTCGCAATGACCGCTTATCATTGGCGCAAACTCTGTGAACCAGTTATGCCATGCTCAATGGGGGTTCACACACCTTTTCTTTGCAGCCAAGAAGGTCATTGTCAGTGCTTGGAAAAGGGATGGAGCCAGTATAGAAATGTTCCACTGGCCATTTCATAATCACATGATGACTGCTGCAGACCTGCTTGCATAAACTGCTGCGATTTCCTCGGACACCACCTACTTGTAGCGAGGTCGCAGTAATGCGAGCAGTGTAACTGGAAGCCAGGTAGTAACCAGTGGTCAGAAAGAACCATTGCACCACCAGGAAGCCCAGGTACTGGGGGCTAGGATGGAGGAATCTGGTGAAATGGAAAGGGAGACCAGTGGACAATTAGGGTCTTTCTTAATGAGGGTTAGGGAAGAGGGAATCAGTGGATCACCAGGAATGAATCAGTTAGGAAATTTTTCATAAAAGTCAACATTTTCCACTAGGTTCAAAATCTAAGTTATTTCTGTTTTTAGGAAGTCAAAGTCATTTCTAGAAACCAAATTGTTGAAGCCGATATTCTAAAAAAAGACCATCTACTGAAAGTTACAATAACACTGGATTACAAGCCTTTCTTTCAGAAGCAGCCATTTTTGACTTCCATACCTGCAAAACTGGATGCCACCAAATTTTCATTTGTTCTCTTTTAGCAGTGAAGTGCTTCCTCCCTCTAAATTCTGTAGTTTTTACCTAATTTTTTGGCAGTCGAATGGGGTTAACTGAAGCCCTGCTTGGGCCTCGTCTGGCCACAGCTTGGAGGACCTGCTGGTTGTATTTATTCATTACTGACTGTCTGTTAAAGGAAGGAGAAACCTCATTTCCCAGGAGGGCAACAGGAAAATGTTAACATCTCAGTGAGCAACAAGTCAGTGTGTCGTACAAATGAAAAAATAAAAATAGTGAAAGGGTGGGGTCCACCTTTACGGAACACCACTAGTATCCTCTGATGACCACATCGTTTTTAATCATTTTTCAATAAAGCTTCACCTGTGAAATTTTATACAATACATAGATAAATAACCAGGTCCATTTGAAATGACTTGGGAGGTTTCAAAAGAGGGAGATTTCCCCTTAAAGGGGAGAGGCAGCATGGCTGTCCCATGCGGCACTGTGGGAGTTGTAGTTTTCCTACAGAAAACAGGTCAGTTTACAGACTTCATCTCCCACAATTCTCTGGCTGCAGAACAACTGAATTAAAGAGAACATGCTAGTCTCAATCAGGGGCGCTGACTGATGCTATGACCACAAGTCTGTCCTTTCAGCTAAATTTAGAAATTAGATTTATGGCTGTCTAGTTAGTTTGTGTAAGGGATACTCAGGGGACCGAACATTAAGCTTCTTGGTGTGTGTGTGTGTGTGTGTGTGTGTGTGTGTGTGTGTGTGTGTGTACTGTCCTGCAACCTACTGACATATTCTATAACTGTTAATGAGCGCTGTGTTGGACTGCCCCAATGAGTGTTGCATAGGCGGCCTGAGTTGGTATCAGATTGTTGTAAATTATTGCTTACAAAATGTAAGAAATACAAGATGAACTAGGTTTGAATATTACATTTTAAAAATGTTTTCATGGATACTGGAAAATCATTTTAGATGTGTTAGTTATAAATTGATGACAAAAACAAGTTATACCCATTGTCCATAGGGAACACCTGATTCAGAAAGTCCACAGCTGGCCTCGTGCAATGCATTACAGATGACAACCGCTACAGAAACATGAGGAACAGGGAATTAATTTGTTTAATTTCATTCGATGAGTTCCGTATTTGAGTGGATTATATCAGCGAGTGAATGAAAACAAACTGTCACAATTATTTCACAGGTTTCCTAGGTGGTGGTTCTTTATAATGTACAGTATATGGATTTGAAAAGTACATTAGAGCCTTTTGTTTTTAAGAACCTGTAACAAGCTGGCTGGTCATCGCTACCTACCCAGCTACCACCCATGAAGATGACCACAACCGCAGTTTTATTTTTTGGTTTTTGTTCTTTGGTAATTGGGAAAGGCCCACTAGGCACAAGTGCCTATTTTCAGGGGTGAGCACTGGGGAGGTTAAGTGACTTGTTCAGAGTCATAAAGTATGCATGTGGAGGCTGTGAGAATCAAAGCCAGGTCTGCTGGATGTACCAAGCTCATTCACAGATCATTGCTCTAACCTCTAGGTTATACTGCCAATTTTTAAACCATCAGTGCATACACCAATGATACTGTCTGGAGGGCAGGACAAACATAGTGAAATGACCAGGTAATATGACCTAGTGACACATTCAGGACTGTAAATATCAGTTTAGAATCATAGTGATTCTGACCTGTGTTTTTATTTATCAAGGGGGTTACCAAGGAAGTGAACAGGGATAGGGCCAGAAACATAGGGCCCAATTCACGAAAGGTTACATCTGCCACAAGTCCCCGGTGTTCCAAATAGATGGCGCAGAGGGCTTGCGGCAGACATTTGACACAGATTGCCATCCACAACCTGGTACGCCACACACAGCAAGTTAGACCAGCTCTCTCCTGGTCTAACTTTGCATCAAAGGGGGATCCTGTTTATGGAGCTTGTGCCAAACCTTTGGCACAAGCTGCCATAAACTGTGGAAATGGTCGCAAATGCACCAGCCCTTCCTGAATCAGGCTGTATTGTGCAAAATGGCTTTTGCACAGCTGTGCCAAAAATTGGCGCAAGCCCTGCATCATCCTTCGTGAACTGGGCCCATAGTCTACATGGACTTCAGCAAGGCCTTTGACATTGATGAGCTTCTGATCAAAGTACACCAGTATGGATTTATATGAGGCATACACAAGGTGCACTGCTAACTGATTTGGGGGTAGGAAGCATAAGGTTGTGGATGACGGGCACTACTACGGAGTGGAGGGAGAACTGAGAAGCATCCCTCAGTGATCAGTTCTGGGGCAAGCAAGAAGCCGCTGCACTCTCCAAAGGAAAACATGCCATGACTGGAAGTGCAGTGAAAAAAAATCATTGCTTAAATGCTCAATGTAAATTGCATGGTGCAACAACTGGTCAGACACCAGGTGCCCCAGCATTTCGCTCTGGTGATCTTCATCAGGGAGGTGGCTTCTGATGTAATCTGTCATCGTAAGTACCCCTGATGTTCTAGTCTTACTCAGTCACGATGGAAAGCCATTACAATGGTTGGATGTCAGGCAGCAGTGGTGGGATTCGAGACTTGGTCTACAAAAGTGAAGAGAAGTGCAAAAGTGTTTAAAAGAAATATACACAGTAGTGCACATCTGCTTTTCCTTTTTTTTTTTTTTTAACTCTCTTTTCCCCTCCGGTCGCCGGCATCTGCGATCTCCCTTGGGAGTAGCCCACCAGGTCAACACGTTCCACCCTGCCTGAAACCCCCCAACTCAGACCCCCTCTGGAGCTCCTCTCCCACTCCCAAATCTGGCATCAATCCCCCTCCCCAGCTTGTACCTCTGGAAGCTGGGTCCCCACCACTTATAGACGCTTTTCCAGATCCGGCTGTCAGGCTGAGAGGAGAAGGAGGAAGAATCAGGGATTCTATGACTGGCAGAGTCTGGCACTAAGTGTGAGGTCCTCTTGAGGCCCACCACCGTCCTCACAGTTGCTGGGGTTCTTCCTTGTTCTGGCTCCTCCCCAAGACACGGATGTGCAATGACATCCAGCATGCAGCAGGCGCACTCCCGCACCCCCCCGCCACAGGATGTTTGCCATCTTGCATTCCCAACTGCAGTGCACCCAGTCTCCACTGGGAGCCACTAGCGCCATGGAACCAGGTCCCCCCCTTCCTCCCAGGAGAGAAGAGCAGTTCATCGCATGCTCAATCCTCTCCTCTTCATCCAACCCCTGGCTCCCCGAGCTCGCTCCTAAACCTGGGTTGCCGGCATGGCACAAGGTAAGGCAGATGCCTCAGCCCTCAGCACCATTGGGCCAGTTGCACATTAGCTTTTAAGTGTAAATACATACACTACTCATTATATTTAATTTCATACACAATTCCTGAAAAAAACATTTAAGAACAAAACTAAGAAAATGGCAAGGCACTTTACATAAAAGGTTCTGCCCCAGTGGTTCTGGGAACACCGCTGTTCAACATTGTCATTAGTACTCTAGAAGTTGGGGGTCTCCAGCTGTCTGCTCAAAGCAATTTTCTAATTTCCAGTCAAAACAATTCACAACTGGTATCAGCAGAAACTTGGGATACACAACCCCCCCCCCAATCTGAATTTCCACAATTCCATCTGTATTACTGAAGACATCGTAAATGAAAACAAGCTCTTAAAGCCTTTTAGACGTTATCAGCTCCTGCTGCTTTTCTCTTCCTGATGTCATAACCCACTGCTTGTGACATCAGAATCATTTCCGTGGCAACCAGTTTTGATGTCACAGCAGAGGACTGTGACTTTAAGGCAGGGAAAGCAGCCAGAAAGGATGAAGTCTAAGGGGCAAAGAATCCGGTTACCTATAGATGGCTTTAACAGTAAAGAGTATAATATCCTGATGTTGAAAATGTTTGGGAATTTTTTTGGATCTCAGTCCTGCCGATCCCAGTGCTTTACAGAAAACTGGAACATTTCTTCTTTAAAGAGGAACAGTTAGCAGAAAGGACCCTACACTCTAGTGTGGGTCTGGTCCCAATGTACACTTTGTGAGCAAAAACACTATGGTTTACTTACTGTTTGCTGCAGTATAGTAGATTATATCAGACTAACTTTGTTTAGCTGAAGGCCAACATCTTCTGTTACTACAAATCCCAGAATCCCCTCCAGCTGACATCGAAGCAGCAAGCAGCACTGGGGGATTCAATAGCCTGCAGTGCATATTAGAGCTTTCATAATCTCTGATCAGCTGTCTTCTGGGACTGCTTTTCTCCAGTGGCTAAGTACAGTCCTCTGTGACTGTATATAGCCCATGGAGGATAGCGGAACCAGCAAACAAAAGATCACAGTTTATATAAACTCTAACATGCACTGCAGGCTATTGAATCTTCTCACAGCTGCCTACAGCACTGATGACATCTGCAGGGATTCTGGGATCTGTAATGTAAAGAAAGATGACAGCTAGCAAGGTAGTCTGATACAATCTATACTACAGTAAACAGTAAGTAAACCAACATGTTTTTGCACACAAAGTGGACATTGGGACCAGGCCCACACTTGAGTATAGGGGCCCTTGATGGTGACTGTTTCCCTTTAAGCACGCTGATGGCCCTTAGCTGGCCAAGGTGGTGGACTCCCTTGAGGATGGCAACAAACCAGGAAGATATGAACAAACTGGATGACTGCTAGGACTCCTGGAGCCTGATTTTCAAAAGGCCTGACATGGTTCAGAATATAAGTTCCCGATACGACAACTCATGAAAAAATCTCTGCACCAGGGAGAATGCTATTTTCAGCATTTTGTGTGCCTGGGTGATAAACCATGGCTGCAGAAGAATGCTATGCTTGGCACAGCTGTGCACAAAATGTGTCTGCAAGCTGCCTTAAATTGCGAAATGGTCGCATAACAGCTCCAGCTATGAAAATGCACGCATGCGGAAATACCTGCAGTTACAGAAGGGAAGACGAAATGCGCACCTATTCTGAAGTTTGTGTGCATTTTTTTTTTTACTTTTGAAATTCTGGTTAGCATGGCACAAACTGGGTTAGTGCCATGCTAACCAGGAATAGCACCAGCCATTGGGAGTGTGGCCATATTCAAAGGCCACCTATGTGTGGTGCACCCACGGCAGCGGCGCTGTGGCACACAATATCATGCTGCACTTATGCAAATGAGGGGAGCCCACATGCATACGCTGCACAGCATGATACTGGAAAGATTTCAGGGGCTCTAAACAGCCACAACTGCAACACAATTTAATGCTTCTGAAACCCAGCCATTAACAGTGCGCAGAGAGGTTGGGTGCCCCACACACCCTCCACGCACTGTCAAGGACTGGTTACCCTGATGGTCCAGTGGTCCCCTCTCTGCCTTGATCCCCTTCCCGGTAATGTTTTATTTAAACATTGGTGGTCCAGCAGTCCCTCCCTGCCCCAATCCCTGTCCATGTGAAAAGAAACAAAATCATTTGTGGTCCACCAATGAGCACATACTGTATACTGTACGTGCTCTGTGATAGTTCAGTTGGTGGCCAGTGATGGCAGTATGAGGATGGCTGTGCCAGTCACTGGCTCCAGTGGGGTTGAGGGGGAGTGGGGTGGTGGGTCACTAGCTGCTGTAGTGGGGGGTCTCTAGACTACCAGGGTAATGTATTTTTAGTTGGGATGGTGATCAGAGAACGAGGGGGGGGAACCACTACACCACCAGGATTTCATTAATTTCATATATACCCGGGAATCAGGACAGAGGAGAGACCGCTGGACCACCAATGGTTAAATAAAACATTACTAGTAAAGGGATCGGGGCAGGGGAGGGACTGCTAGACCACCAATGTTTAAAAATAACATTACTGGGACAGGGATCGGGGCTGGGGAGGGACCGCTGGACCACCAATTATTTTGTTTCTTTTTACATGGACAGAGATCGGGGCAGGGGAGGGACTGCTGGACCACCAATGATGATAGAAAAAATACTGGGAAAGGGATCGGGGCAGGGAGCGGACCGCTGGATCACCAATGATTTTGTTATTTACATGGACAGAGATCGGGGCTTGCGGGGAACCTGGGCCAGTGCATTCGGCCGCAGTGCTCTCATGCAGATGAGCCTATAATGGGCATGCAAATGGCCCCTTAGCACCGTGCATGCCCAATGGGCTCATCTGCATGTTTGGGTTCAATACTGCCCACAGGGGCCATGACGCTAACCAGTGTGCATTGCGCTTTATCACTATAGGTGGTCTTTGGCCCAGCACTCTGGTAGTACGGCACAAACTATGGTGCCTGCTGTGCACTGCATTACCATGGCTCCATATTCAGACTGATAGAGCGGTCAGCTTGGATTGTGCTCTCTGTTTGAATATGGCACCAGAGCCGGCTTACCCTGTTTTTACATGCAGCACACCTGTTTGCACGCGTAGCCAGCAGGCTCTGAATATGGGTCCCTTAGAGGCTTAGATTTAATGTAGGTATAGTAAATGCAAGGTGTTGCACTTGTGAGGAGAAACATGGGTAGGACCTACCAACTGCCTGGGATGACTCCTGCTGCATTGGAGGAGGAGGAGAAGGCAGTTTCAATTTTCAGTAACACAAACTAACACTGCAATAAGTTGTACTGTAACTGCCCACACTAAATCTGTCCCTCTGAGATAAATAGAGGGCTTCAGGCTCTAGTGTTGTCAGCCACTCATCTTTCACCAGCACTGAACTCACTGGTGATAAACTGGTGTAAGTAATCCTCCACTGAACCTTCCCACACCGTACCTGGTCCTGTGGATAAACAGAGCCCTTCATTTTCCAGAAGAAACAGGCTTTCACCTTTCCACAGCACTAAACTCATCACAGTGTGGGGAAGCCTGTATCGTGCATGGCCGGTGGATAAGTAGAGGGTTCTCTGCCCAGTGCTTCACCTTTCATCAGCGCTACACAGTCATCACAGTTAGAAGACTGTGCTGTACCTGCCCCAAGGTGTACCTGGCCCTGTGGATAAATAGTAGGCTTCAATCTCCAGTGCTGCATGTCCCTCACAGTCCACCAGAATTAAACTCACCAAATTTAACTCACCAGACTATGATACCATCTGCAGTATACCAGCTCATACTATACCTACCCCCACTGTACCTGCCGACACTATACCTGGACCTCCGGGACAAACAGAGGGCTGCAGTCTGCAGTACTACTAATGCCTTTGCCCTCCACTAGCACTAAATTCAGCAGTGTGAGGAAGCCTACACTGTACCTGTCCACACGATTCATACCACACCCTGTGGCATAACAAAGTGCTTCATTCTCCAGTGCTGTATCAGTCCCTCAGCTTTAGCCAGCACTGAAGTTAACCCTTGCTGCACCATGGCCTTCTATGCACATCCTAAATTCCAGTATGTTCTAAACCTACTGGCAGCCTAATGCTAAATACTACATTTAACCTAAAACATAATGACCTGAGAATGTCCTGTGGTATAGCAAGGTATTATGGAAGGCAATCAGTGTCAAAGTCAGCATGGTACATTCTTCCGAGAGCCGGTACCGTTTTTAGAAAGATTCAATGTCATCTCCTCTTCCTAGCTGCACAGCCAGAATTCATCCAGCAGCTGTGTCGCTTTTATCGGAACTGCTGAGAACATGATGAAACCAGATAGTGTTACTGAACACTCCAGGGAGGCCAGCATGGAGAAGGAGGGGGCTTTTTAGAGTGTGGGCAGATCTGGTTTCAGAGAGCTACAATCAGGCACAAGAGAAGCTGCTCTAAAAAACCCTAAACATCTCATAGCTCAAGCATAAAGATGTGGACGCATATATGGGCACAGGAGACAACTTTCCAGTGTCATTCAATCCTGTTATTCAGTCTGTAAAAAAAATCCCAAAGGCCAAGCAACCCGAATTTGGGAGTGAGTTTGGGTCATCTGCAACCAGGCAGCCGCTTCAATAGCAGATGCAACCAACCCTGAACCATAATTCTCGGCTGCCAGAGATTTCCTTTGGCCACACTGCCCCCTCTTTTTAAAATAATATATGTTAACAAGAATTGCTGCATACGGGAAACGATCGTGGGGACCAAGGTAAATTAATTCAATACAACATTAATGCTTGGTTTGATAAAACCTTTGCAAACATAGTTTAATAGAAACACTGACATTTACAAACAGAAAAAGACTCATGGTCCATCAAGTCTATTTAGTTTCTACCCAAGTCCCCGCCCGTCTATCGCTGGCAGGTCCTCGTGCACAGCCCTTATCCTGTGGTTCCGCATGGCTAGTCCAGAAAATGGTCTCAAAGATAGGGCTCACTCCATGCCTAATGGATATTTCCAAATTCTGTTTTATTTAATCTCAAGCCACATAATCATGCCTGCAGGAGACATTTCAGGGGATCCGCCTCTTCATCACACCCCATATGCTGTGGTCACCTGTTGCTCAGTCTCGCTAGTGCTATGTCTTTTCAGCAGAAAACTGATAGGTGTGAATCCTTACATGGTTGAGGTCTATGTTTAGTGCTGCCAGGAAATCAACAATGGGTTACTGGAATGAACATCCCCCCCCCCCCTTTGTTTATGAGCTATGAGTCCTGCCACCAACTCTCATGACCCTCATGGATAGTCCCACTACCCCAGTTAGTACCATCCCTTCCCCTAGTCATTTTCACCAGTCCCACATGCCTACCTTCCCCCAACCCTTAAAACTAGCAACTGTATTAACACTAACCAGCTCCTCTGGTAGGTGGTTCTACTTCTTCACCACCCTCTCCATCAGTTCATGCCTTTTCATGTCCCTCCTAAATCTTCCCTCCATACACTTACAGTTGTGGCCCCTTGCAATGGACCTCTCACTAAGCCTAAACAGTTGCTGGTTATCCGTGCTGTTTATACCCCTCAGATATCTGAAGGTGTCAACCATGCCTTCCACTGAGTACATGTCGAGGCTAACCATTGTTTCCCTACAGGGCTGCCCCTGCTGGCTGTGAATAATTGTGGCCGCTGTCATTTGGACCGCCTCCAGGTGTGTCCTTGTCCTTTTTAAGGTGAGGAAAATTCAGAAGACAAAAAAGGAAAAAAACTACATCTCTGTAGTCAACAAAGAGCATGATAAGCAACTCACTTTAAAGGAAAAGTGCCTTTAAGGTACCTCCCCACCCTCGAAAGCCTTACCTTCCAATTAGACTTTTCAAAGAACAAATAATTTTTTTAAGCATTACAACTTAATTTTATTTTTGTAAGCTCCACAATCAGGCAACATGGCAGGTGCTGCACAGTGCCATTTCATGTTACAGTGTGGCTCCGCATCGTTCGCTTGCATTGAACAGCATACGAGCAAGAGGTGCAGACTGTAATACAATCTACAGTAGGTGTTACAGCAATAGCATAGAAACAATGCTAAATATTAACTGTGGACCACAGTGTGAAATAGTAAGAATCACTGGTCACATTATATTGTTTTAAAAACAACGGCTGGCCACTAGAAGCTTGGCATGTGCCCAAGCTAGTGACCCAGGTTCAGGAGTGAAGCCAAGATACTGGAAAGCAAATGGCTACAATCGAGGAGCCTTGATGATGGCTGCATGTCCTTGGCCAGGAAGGGAGGTGATGCATTTCCATAACCACAGCTAGCACTGTGGCGGGGTCTGTAGGGTTTACCCTTTGAGCTGCAGGGGAAGCTGTGTGCTTGCAAAGTCAATGTAGCCTCATGCAATGAAGCCAAGAGCGGTGGATGGTGGAAGAAATGCAGAGGTAGAAAACCACCAAGGCCTGTCAGAATGGCAGCAGGTACTCTCTGGCTCTGCTTCAACCTATGGAGATGGGTCAGGAGGTTGTCAGCCCCGAGGAGGAACACCCTAAATTAAAGGGAGAAAAAATATTTTAAAAATAGCAACAGAGGGGAGCAGCGCTACTGACTGAACTTTCAGGCATCCCAAGACCCCTGCTGTGGGCTAGTTACATCTGCTATCTGTCCTCTTGATGGCACACTGTTATTCCTAATACTGAAATCTGCCATGCCCGCCATTCAGTGTGGCAACTATAGACCAAGATCCCTGCTGAATGCCGACACAAAATTCTGGCCAAAGCCCTGACAAGTTAGTTAGAAAAAGTATTGCCAGCCCTGATACACCTGATGCAGGTCAGATTCATTAAATGAAAGCACTCCCCAAAAATATAATAAAGCGCTGTGCACAGAGTCGGAATGGCTTATCAGGACACCTGGAAATTCCCAGGTGCCCCCCAGTTGGGCTTTCTCTTCACTTTTCAAGCTCTGAAAATCCTTATATATATTATATTCTTTCCCAAGATCTTTGGTAATGTACCAGTTAGGGTAACTAAATGCCACAAAAATACAGAAAATGTGGTGTTAGGGTTTCCGACCCTAACTCCCCACCCCCAAGCAGCAAAAGAAAAACACATCAGAGTTTTGGATCTCCAGAGTCTTAGCGTATCAGTGATGGGGTTTTGCTTGGGGCTGTGAACCCTAATGCTGTCCCCCTCCCAGCCCATAGCCTCCTATCAAAAGCACAAGGTACAGCTCAAAGCCAGTGTCTCATAGTAACACACTGTTCAAAGGTAGAGAAGTATGTCTTGTCACATGCTGCTAACACAATCTGTTTATATATTTTATATTCAAATGAGATTTTCTGATCACAGTAAGTAAATATAGAAGGAAAACACAAAGCCACTGTTCAGGATTCACATGGAATGCTAATACAGTACAAGAGGGTCTCTCCTTGGGCCACTATTGATTTTTCTGCTGGGTCCCAGTATCATCTTTCCAAGTTTGCCCCCCCCCCCGTACCACAGCCTAACTGGCAATATATCACTCCAACAGGTGGTCAAGGGCCTCACTCGGGGCCTTTTTCTTAGAAGCAGCAAAGGTCTTTGACAGGAGAGAGTGAAGCTATTTGTTCCCCACACTATGCCAGTTCAACACTGGACCAGACTTCATGGCATGGGTTAGCTGCTCTATTGTTCACCCAAAGCAGCAATTCTAATGAATATCCTCAGCTCAACAGAATTCTAGGTAGAGGGACGAGGCTTTCCTATTCATACTGGTCTAAGAACCTCTAAGGGTGCTGGTAAAGCAGAGCCTAGACACTAGGGGAATCATGGTGGGGGTTAGAAAATACAGAAAACTGACCAGCCCACCACAGCAGCACTAGCGCTACCACTTGCGATGCCAATTACCTGGGTTCCAGAATGTGCCAGGGGCATCAGAGGGCTGGCTGGGGAGGACGAGCAAGGGTCCCAGCGGACACTCTCCTCCTCTGGGGAGGGGCAGCTCACCTTTCTGCTGCTCTACTGCCACCTGGATGACAACAGGTAGGATTGCAGGGGAAAGCATCAGAAGCAGGACGTTGGTGTGAGCATCAGTCAACCAGACCTATCAGTCGTGCTGGCACCTGATGATATAAGCACACTCCTGGGGGGTGAGCTAGGCTGCAGGGGAATAAAATGGTGCTTGTTGGGCTGATGAAGCCCCTGCCTGCCCACCACGCTCGAGTCTGGTTCCAACCAGTGCCTCTCAGGGACACCACAGTCTTCGTCTCCACTGTGGGTAGCCAGGTAGACAGCGGGGTAGAAATGCCAAAGTGGCTGAAGGTGTATCTGACCCTGAGGGTAAGCCAGAGAGGCAGCACAGCAGTGTGTCATGGGTGGGCTGTGGGGTCCTGAGTAGGCTGGTGGTAGAAACTCAATGTGCGGGAACTGGACATTGGTAGGAGACCGAAGGAAGTTCCTGCCTGCAACTGGGGGGGGGGGTAATAAAATATGTTGGGGAAAAAAGATATTTATGCACAGGGGTAGATGGAGAACAAAGAGGTAATTTCAAGGGAAGCTTGGGGCAGGGTTTGGCTTCATGGATTATCCTGCCTTCAGATTAATGAGATGAAATTACCACTGAGTTCTTCACACACACCCATGCCATAGTATTCAAATTTAGAAAATGGGTTACGAAAATACAGTAGCCCAATTGGCTTACAGCAGTCATGATGGGTGTGGGTATCAGTCAACACTGCCTGGGGGAAAAATGAGCTGGTACGTGGCTCGCATTTCTACAGTGCTGCTTATACTGACTTCCAGGGTTGTTAGGCCCTCCGCCTATGGTGTCGGCCTCACTGTGCCCTTCATGTGCACGTATCATCCAACACTACACAATTTGTTGGGATGTACTGCTTACATATTACACGGGTAGGAGGAAAGTTTAGAATATTGTGTGTGGGAGAAGTTTTCTGTTTTAACAGAATCTAGTCCAGGTTTTATGTAGAGCATTTCATTTGTTTAATTCTGTAATAATTGATAGTAACTTCAATCCAGGTTTTCGCTGTGCTGTGCTGGCACTGATTGATTGATTGATTGATTGATTGATTGATTGGCTTCAGCCATGGGAACACCATCTGTCACTGTAAGCTGTGTCTGAAGCATTTCTACATTCCTCTTAAAATATGTAAGTTTTTTGGTTTTTTTAACTATAGCTTTATCTATGAAGACTGCTAGCGTGTGTGTATATTCTTACAGTGACTGCTAACTTGTACAGTATTCTACCATTATGCATGTTTTAATCACAGGGTTACTGTTTGTTTAACTTGAACTGCTGATGTGATAATTATGCTATAGGGATTCGTGGTTAATAGGTCTGTTTACGTTTGCTTCTTCCCGTACGGCTTTTGCTATAGGTTTATGAAAATTTGTGGTTGGTAGCCAGTTTCACTTTGCATTGTACGCAGATTCTGTTTACTTTGGTTCTGCAGGCAGTGAAAGACTGTGAGACATTAGTGAGGAGGAGTTCTAAGCTACTTTGGGTTCTCTAGTTTGAGGTTTACTGCTTTGATTTTGCAGGCAGTATCAGTAAGTGTGACATCACTGCACTTTATCTTTCTGTAGGAGTTTTGCTACAGGCCTGTCTTGACTTTAGCAAGGCCTTTGATACCATGCCATGCAGGTGGCTGATTAGGAAACTGACTAGCTTAGGAGTGGGATCCAAAGTGGTAAACTGGGTTCAAAACTGGTTAACGGATAACGGGCAGAGGGTGGTACTTAATGGCACTCATTCCGAGGATGGAAGCGTAACCAGTGGGGTATCACAGGGCTCGGTACTTGGAGAAGGCCTCTTCAATGCAGAAGAACTAAAGATATGCCTTTTTACAGATGACACCAAAATCTGCAGTAGGGTAGACACTCAGGAGGGGGTGGATAAAATACACAAGGATTTTAGGAAACTGAAAGAGCAGTCAAAAACATGTCAGTTGGGGTTCAATGCCAAAAAGTTCAAAATCATGTACCTAGGGCATGGAAACCCAGGTGCTGGGTACAGGATGGGGGCGGGGGGAGTATTGACAGTCACTAGACAGGAACGAGACCGTGGGGTTATCGTATCTGAGGAACTCAAGGTGCCAGGGCAGCGTGACAAGGCAGTGAGTAGGAGTAGTGGGACACTGAGGTACATGGGGAGAGGTATCTCAAACAGAAGAGAGGTGGTGTTGCCACTGTATCTCCCCCAGCACAACCCCACCTGGAGTACTGTGTCCCGTTTTGGAGACCACACCTCAGAAAGGACACAGACAAGGGGGAGGCAGTCTAGAGGGCAGACACTGAACCAAGGTGGTGCATGGTTTGCACAAGAAGCCCTATGAGAAGAGACAGGGAGACTACAACATGTGCACCCTGGAAGAGAGGAAGGAGAGAGATGTGACATGATAGAAACCTACAACAACCTCAAGGAGGTGAACAGCGTGCAGGTGTGTAATGGGAACGAGCACCAGGACCAGGGGGCATGCGATGAAGCTGGGGGGGGGTCTCCAGTGATGTGAAGAAATATTTCTTAACTGAAAGGGTGGTAGACACCTGGACTAGACTGCCAGCGGAAGTGGTGCAATCTGGAAGAGTGGGAGGCTTCAAGCATGCAGGGGACAGACACAGGGTTATTATTATACAGGAGAGAAAGATGAAGGAGGGGTTTCAGAGATCAGATAGCGTCTGCGGAGGCAGAACAGGCAGGAAGCATCTGGGCAAAATGGGTGGGTCAAACGGTCCTTTTCTCTCCGCAAAATAAATGTATCTACATAGGTTCCTGTGATTTTGTTTTTTGGGGGCAGCATTACTCTGTGTTGTGTAACTGACATGCCAGTCCTTCCTTACCACTGCATGATGTCATTGGAGTGGATGACGGGCTTTCTCAGTAACTAGAAATTAACAGTTATGGGGTTCACATATGTAATATAAAAAAAAAGTTGTATGCAGACAACAAACTTCTTGTTATCTTAGATTCAGAGCACTTCATGCCAGCACTAATTCATACCATTTAAGCCTTTTCACAACTATCTGATTATAAAATTAATTTACTGAAGTCAGGAGCACTTCTCTGTCTGCCTGCTCTCCATAAGCCACATTAATAACCTGGGGCTTTCAATGGTGTTCTCAAACATGTAAACACTTGGAGATCTGGATAACAAAAGACATGGATAATTTACTTCACATTAACCTGTGAACATTGATCCCCCCCCACCCCCACCCGAGCAGGGATCAAACAGAATGAACTGTACCTCGGGGGTGTGGTCTGCAGTTCAGCAAGAAAACATACATTTGTCTTGAGCTCCTTACAAATCGTGTTTTAAACTAACTGCTTTGGGCGGACATGAGCAAATGTAATTTCAACTGGTTCCGGTTTACTTTTTTACTCCATGCGAAGGAAACCATAACGGGAGGACCAAGTAAATCAGAGGCATCTGGTTCAGGCGTAAGGCCTGCTACACAACGCACAGGACAACAGCCTTTAGAACACTGCATTGACAAACTGGCCACACTAGAGTCACTTCAGAGGGCTGTATGTATCCTAACCTAGACAATACAGAGACTGGACAAGGAACTGGATCATATCGAATGTCTGGTAATTATGGAACAGTTCAGGGAAAGCATGATAAACTCTGTGAAGAAATCCAGCAATGTGGCGAGTAAGGTGCTGGCCGCTACCACCACTCTGATTTGAGGAAAAAACTACAGTGAAGAGCCACCTGGAACAACTCGAAACTCAGGCTTAACCAGTGAATATTAGGCTCCTAGGTTTTCCAGAGGGCTGGGGGGGGGGACCTAATAACTTTCCTGGAGCAATGGCTACCAGAGGCAGTGGGCCTTGGGTATGCCATTCCTATCATCCGTGCTTTTCGCATGATACCCCAGATGAGCTACTGGAGCAAGTGAAGGGCCCATACTATTCTGTAAACCAATGCAACTTCTGCTGTGCGGGACTAGAGCCTCCAAGCATGGGAACAAGCACCAGTTCTGATAGGTAAGGAGAAGATCCTTTTCTTTTCCTGAATTATTCTTACACCACCAGAGCCTGGCGTACAGCCTTTGAGAGGGTGGCAGTAAAGTTAAAGGAGGCAAGGGGGGTGTCTACGATCTCATTCCTAGCTTGCCTTCATTTCACAGTAAAGGACAAAATGTACAGTCTCACCTATCCAAAGGCACTTGGAGACTTTGCTACTAAACTGCTCCAAAAAAATTAATGTTGTGGTGAAAGAGGGAGAACTTTCTGAGGGAAAAATTATGCAATGACTGCCTTCAGATATAGACGATACTGAACTTTTAACACGCACCAGCCACCATTTGTATGCTGAATTTCAAGGTAACATTGTGGATAAAATGGACTGTGATAGTTTTGAACTTCTGCAACTACAGTCTACAAGTACAGCTGAACTTGTTAATAATGTGTTCGATCTGCAACAAGTGCAAGACAGTTTTTTACTTTCTGTGATTAGGTGCATACCAGGGGTTACTAATGGTGCTGGAAGTTTGGCATGTGCCTTTCTCTCACTAATACTAGTAAGGTGACTTAGGAGGTGGATTATTTTCATTCGTAGGCGGGCTGAGCTAAACAGTGAATCCTTAGTGGTACATAGCCTTGTGTGCAGAGCAATATGATGGGGCGGCTTGAGTCCTGGGGAGTCAGGGCAGCCAAGACAATGTAAACCTGCTTTGAAATAGTGCACACAGAGCCGCAGTTTTTTAAGGGCAGCCCAGACACTGGATAAGATGAATCCTTGAATATATGAGTAAGTACACCTCGATACTCGATGCCTTACTGTGCTTTTGAATGTTGGTACTAGTTTTCACTTTATTGCTTTGTTGACTGTAAACAGCTGTGTTTAAAACTGTTGGCATTTCTCCTGCCACTGAGTTTCAATCAAATTGTACTATCTTTCCCCAACAGTATATGCATGGAGTTCGAAATATGCTAATCTTATGTGCTTAAAACTACAAAAAAAGGAGTCTGTATATAGCCAAGGGACAAGGGCATCTACAGTGGTTAAAATCATTTCCTGTATTCTAGAGAGACAATTAACTACATACAAGTCACCTTTGTGATTTGCTACACCGATATTTGAAGCATGTGTATCCCTACTTGTGTATCAAGCAGAAATGAGTCACATTTCTTCTGTATTGATTACTGTAGACTTTTAATTAGTCACACTGGCTTTTTCAGGGTTGTAAAGTGCTTACTTGTATTTTTGCAAAATACAACAAAATAAAAAGCATGAACTGTACCTCCCTTCAGAGGAACTCCCTCATCACTTGTTAGGCATAAGGCACTTATGCAGCATGCCTTTAAAGGGAAAGTCCCTTCAACCTATTTTTCTGCATACCTGTGTAGTTTGTAGGCATGAACAATGATTCCCTTCCTTATACCTACTAATTTCACCCTAGTTTAAATATAAATGAGGTTGCTTAACTCTAATCTGCCCTGGTGTGAAAACCTGTTTTAACTCCACTGAAAAGGTGATGACCCAACTCATGCAAGGCATCATGGGAGTTGATCATGCACACCTGAACAAGGCAGCAGAAGTTATAATCTCAGTCAGTTTTGTTACATGTCTTGTGAAGTCCCTGTATTCTCTAAAAGCATTTTTTTTCCCAACTTAGATACACATTAAATTACACAAAACAGTAGGGCACTTATTATGCCTTGAAAAGTTTCATGGGCAGCATAAGACAAGAACACAGGGACTGCAGAGGACAGCAACAGGACTGACCCCACCTGGAGTACTGTGTCCAGTTCTGGAGGCCCCATCTCAAGAAGGACATCGATCAGGTAGAGGCGATATGGAGGAGGGCAACTAAAATGGTGCATGGCCTGTATAAGAAGCACTACGAGGAAAGACTCAAACAGTTAAATATGTACTCTCTGGAGGACAGAAGGGAAATGGGAGACATGACAGAAACATTCAAATATCTCAACAGTATCAGTAAGGTACAGGAGAGTGACATTTTACATAGAAAGAGATGCTCAAGGATAAGGGGACATGATATGTAGTTGGAAGGGGGGATGTTCAGAGGGAAAGTGAGGAAGTACTTACGGAAAGGGTGGTGGATGCCTGGAACAGACTACCAGCTGAGGTGGTGGTAACAAAACAGTAGCAAGATTTAATCATGCATAGGATAGACAGAGGGGGACCTTCATAACAGAGCAGGGGGCTGCAGATCAAGTAGGGTCTGCAGTGACATAGTAGTTAGGATATTTTTAGGCCAGACTAGATGGGCCAAGGGGGCCTTTTCGGCCGACTACTTCTATGTTTCTATGATACAGTATAACTACTGCAGGCTTTAGCAATAAAATATCATAACACTCCAGTATGCTTTACATGAGTTGGCTCATGACCTTTGCAATGGAGTCAAGCAGGTTTTCACACAAGACTTAAGTAACTCAAGTACATACCACTACCCATGGGGGGGGGAGGCACTCCTTAGACTTGATGTTACTCCTGGGGATGGAACTCTCTGAGATGGAGGTGGATCCTATCGGTTGGTCAGACCATCACGCCCTGAGATTCAGCTTTGCGACCCCCAGATTAGGCCAGCGCCAGTGGAAATGGTAAAGTACCGTCCTTTGAGAGGAGTCACCTCAGAAAGTCTAGTGACGGTGCTCAGCCTTTCGGGAATTCCAACCAATAGCAATGATCCAGGGAGTCTTGTTGTTGCCTATAATAAGGCGATATTGGGAGCCCTGGATCTTATTGCTCCTGTATGTGTTCATCCTTTAACTCTTTGCCCAGGTGCCCCATGGTATGATGGGGCACTGAGGGAGATGAAGAGGTTAGGATGAAGGTTGAAGAGACTCTGCCGGAAAACCAATCTGGAGGAGGACAGGCTTAGATTGTTAGACCATTACAAGGTCTACCAATTGGCTATTTCCCATAAGAAGGCAGTGTTCCTATCCAGGGAAATAGTGGCAGCAAAAAACAGACCAGCTCAGCTTTTCCAGACTGTGGACAGACTGTGCAATCCAGTCTGTCTGCAGTCTGGTCGAGCATTGTCACAAGTTAAGTGTGATGAGTTTGCGTAGTTTTTTGCTGATAAGGTGGCCTCCACCAGGGATGAGATCAACCAGTGCCTTCCCATTGGACCTTGCAGTGGTCAACCTTATGGTACTAACACCCAGGTGATCTGGCTTACCTTTAGCCAACTGGTTATCATGGATATAGTGAGGATTATCCAGACTCTGCGGCCAACTTGCTATAGTCTGGACCTGGGCCCAACTCACCTTCTAGTAGGGTACGTTGAGATGATCACCCTGGTCCTTGATGGAATAGTAAGGGTTTACTTGGAGAGAGGGATTTTTCCGGATCCCTTAAAGGAGGCGGTGTTGAGGCCCCTCCTAAAAAAGCCCTGCTTGGACCCGAACTGTCCAGTAAACTACAGACCAGTCTCTAACTTACCTTTTGTGGGTAAAGTTATCAAGAAAGTGGTCGCTTTGCAGCTGGAGGATCATTTAACAATCCATAATATCTATGATCCTCTCCAGTCGGGTTTCAGGAAAAGACATAGCACTGAGACAGTCCTAGTTCTGGTACTAAATGATCTCCTGATAGTGAGGGATCAGAGGGCCTGTACAATCTTGGTCCTCCTTGATCTCTCAGCAGCATTTGACACTGTAGACCATGGTGTGTTACTCGAGTGCCTCCAGTTTTTCTGTGGACTGGGGGGCAGTCCTCAGCTGGTTTCAATCATTCCTCAAGGGCAGAACTCAGAGATTGGTGCTGGGGATTTATTCTTCAGCCTCTCACTGTCTGCCCTGTGGGGTGCCGCAGGGCTCGGTGTTGTCGCCCATGTTATTTGCAGTGTACTGTATATGCTGCCATTACAGGATATCATAAGATGGTACGGTTTGAGTTTTCACTGTTATGCAGATGATTTTCAACTGTACCTGTCTTTTGTGTCTGAGCAGGAATTAGATACTGTCTCGGTGTTTAACAACTGTCTGACTGAGATACGGGACTAGACGAGGGCTAGCTGGCTGAGATTGAACTCAGGAAAAATGGAGGTGTTGGTAGTGGACCCTGGTCGTGGACCGGCCGGGGTATGGGGAGGATAACCCACTGGAATAATACTTGAGTGAACCCCATTATATGCTTCAAGCCAGGTCCGAAATATTGGCGTGATCTTGGATGACAGTTTGACCTTAAAATCTTAGGTCTCTGCAGTGGCGAAATCTGCTTTCTATCATCTAAGAAATATCGCCAGGGTGAAGCACCTGGTCCCAGCTGAGGATCTTCCCACACTGGTCCATGCCTTTGTTACCAGCTGGCTTGACTACTGCAACGCCCTCTACTTAGGGCTACCGGGGGTAGATATCCGCCGATTGTAGCAGGTGCAGAACGCGATGGCCAGTTTGTTGACTAGTACTTCTAGATCAAGCCATATAACATCTGTGCTGCTAGAAACTGCACTGGCTGCCAGTACAGTGGTGGATAACCTTCAAGGTCACGTTGCTGACCTACAAAGCCCTACATGGCCAGGGACCCCATTACCTGCAAAACCTTCTGCATCCCTACTGCCCCTCCCGTGCACTCTGATCTGCCGATGAGGGATTGGTAGAGATTCCCAGGGTACGGCTAAAAACACCTGGTGCATGATCTTTTGCCTTTATGGCACCTACCCTGTGGAATTCTGTACCTCACCGGATACGAGATAACCTGACCATCAAGGGTTTTAAAGCTAACCGTAAAGCACATTTTTTTCTTCAAGCTTTTAATGAGTCTTGATCTCCCACTATTTATGGATTTGTATGTTGTTTATAATGTTGTAATGTTTTTTATGAATATTGTTCGGGCACCCTGAGCTCTGGAAGGGTGCCTTTTTATAAATAAAATGATGGTGATGATAATTTAAAACCTGATCAAATTAGGAGGGTACAATACAGGCAGTCAACATTCATCCCTACAGACTACACATGTAAACAGAATAAAAGTCTGAGGGGCCCTTCCCTTTAAACACCCGAGAAATAAGTGTGATTATTGACCATAATCTCACACCCTGGAGTACATCATTGCACTTATACACGAGTAGAAAAATTGTTCAACCAGTAAAATAAGCAATAAGCCATAATACTGCTTGCAGAAACAGTTAAATCTATTGTTTTAACTGTGATTGGATATACAGCAGTCCTTTTTTGTAACTCCAAATCATCTTAACTCCTATTTCAGTAGTGTTACTGCACTATAACATTTCATATGCTGGTTTATGTAACCATGAACAAAAGTGACCTACAGTGAATTTCTGATGAAATGGCATAAGGTACTGTGCTTCATAGACCAATACCTTATGCCAGCATGAGCTGATTTTTCCTAAAATTAAATTTTTGTACTCATTCTGTGGATTTAGTGACGGGATCGTAGCAGTCTCCATAGCCACAGCCAGCCAATTCTTTCCAGATTCCTACTGGCTCTGCTCTGCCCCCGTGCTCGATGTTTTTGTGACATGTGAGCAGGAAGAGCGTGGGGGCGAGCCCTGTACAAGTCTATGGGGCATTTTTCAAAAGATGTTTTGTAAATCTGAAAGCAATCTGAGAGGCAAATGAAAGCCACCGCATTAGCAGAGCGGTGGCTTTCATTTGCCTCTCAGATTGCTTATAGCTTCATAAAACATCTTTTAACAAACGCTCCATAGGCTTGTACAGGGCTCGCCCCCACGCTCTCCCTGCTCACATGTCACAAAAACACCGAGCACGGGGGCGAAGCAGAGCCAGTAGGAAGCTGGAAGGGATCAGCTGGTGGTGGCTACTGAGCTAGCTATGACCCCTTCACTAAGTCCACAGAGTGAGTAAAAAAATTTAATTTTAGGAAAAATCAGCTCATGCTGGCATAAGGTATTGGGCAATGAAGCCCAGTACCTTATGCCAGAAATTTCCTTTAAATTTTCCCTGACTGAGAGGTGCAATATCTTATTTTGGAAGCTGTTACAGCAGTATAGGATCTCTTTTTGATGATTTACATAGCGCGGCACTGTGCACACAGTGTAAAGCTGACTTAAATTTTCCTTCCTGAGAGGTGCAGCCTCTTATTTTAGTAGGGTTACAGAAATATACAATCTCAGATGTTGATTTACAAAGTGATTCATTGTGGGTACATTGTATAACTGGTCTAGAGTTCCTTACTGAGAGGTGAACTCACTTGTTTAGTAGTGGTTACAACAATATACTATCTAAGATACTGATTTACAAAGTGAGGCATTGTGGGTACCAATGATAGTATTTCTTTCCTGAGCAATGTAGTCTTCTATTTCTGTAGGAGCTGCAGAAATACAACAGCCTGTATGCTGATTTATGGAGAGAGGCACTGTGGGGTACAGTGTATATCTGTTTTTATATCTCCCTACTCAGTACAGCAAACATCTGCACCTGGTATAGCAGTGTACTGATAGTTTAATGGTTTTAAAGTCTAAAGTGCAGAGGCTGGCACCTTCAAAGAAGTGCAGGTGTGTAATTACGGGCACAAAATTACACAGATGTACTGGTGGTTTCGTTAATCATAGCAGTTGATTTTTCTCACATGTTATAAGTATCATACTGCCCTGTGAAGAAAAAGATCCAGCCATGTGATCCGGAATTTGGACAATCACATGTAGACTTCATGAACTACTTTACTCATTCCTAATTTCCGTCACAAACATAGCTACCACCTTTACTCTTACATGAAGACCTTCAACTAGGCCCTATAAATAAAACTTCCCAAAATTTAAAATTAATAAATAATTGAGTATTCGTTCCACTCATGATCCCCACTTTTCACACAAACACATTTAAAAAAAAGTCAAGCACTGTTCAGAGTTTTCATTTCTGATGTTTCTTTGTTGACCATGAAAAATCATTCTTGTATCCTAACCAACTTTTTTTACTTTATAGAAGTTTAAGATTTTCAAACAAATAAGCACATCAGTTAAATCAAACCAGCTGCCTATGTGTGTTTGTATGCCAATACCATACTGGATTTACTGGATTAATGTGGGACAAAAGAAGGCCGAGGCCCATCGAGATTTCCCCCTCAATAGTGGATCAATAGTTATTTATGTAGGTTTAACCAAATATCCAACCTTGATTTAAACATATCAAAGTTATTCAAATTAATTAGGTCCTGTGGCAATAAATTCCATTGCTTGGATGCCCTTATACTGAAAAATGTGTCTCTCTTATTGGTGTTTGCCCATTCAACTGTTAACTGCTTATTATGGAGTCTGCCTGCTGAACGTTTATTAGAAAATACTAATCCACATTGCTTCATTTGTGTAGGAGAGCTTAATCCTTTAAATAAAAATAGGATATCCCGCCTAAGTCTTCTTAAATGTAAAGGGTAGAGTCCGGTTTCTTTAAGACGGGTCTCATAGGGTTTGTTTTTTAATCTAGGTATCATTTTAGTCAATCATCTATGAACTTGTTCCAGTCGATCTATGTCCCCTCTAAGGTATGGGCTCCAAAAAGGAGATCCATAATCCAAATATGGTCTTGCATATGCCTTGAATAGTGGAACTAAACCCTGTTCATATTTGTTAATAAAAGTTTTATTGATTTGTTTTAATATAATATTAGCTGATCTGGCCACTTTATTACAGTGTGAAATGGATGATAACTTGTTATTGACCAGTATGCCCAAGTCCCTTTCACAATTAGAGTGTTTAAGTTCGACATTATTTAAAAAATAACTAGATTGAGGGTTTTTTGTTCCAACATGAAGAACTAAATAGTTTTTGGTGTTAAGAGACATATGGTTAGTTTTGGCCCACATTTCAACATTTTTAAGATCCTGTTTAAATGTAGAGATGTTAGAATTTGTATCAACTCTACCACCAAGTTTAGTGTCATCAGCAAATTTTGAAATATAGTTATTAGAGGATATAGTCAAGTCTTTCATAAAGATGTTACACAGTGTGGGTCCCAATACTGAGCCCTGGGGTATACCGCTAGTAACTATGCCTAAATCGGAGATTGACCCATTTACTCTCACCACCTGTGTTCTATTATGTAATCAGTGTGAAACCCAATTTGTTAAATATTTTGAAAAGCCAAGCTTGTGCATTTTATTTATAAGTAGGGCGTGAGACACTTTATCAAATGCCTTGCTATAATCTAAAAGAATAACATCCGAAGGAATGTGATTATCCAAATATCTGCTTATGTTATTATAAAAAGAAACTGAGTTAGTTGTACAGGAAGATCCTGGTTTAAATCCGTGTTGAGTTATATCTTGAATACCTAGCTGTTCAATTTCATTGTCAATTTGTGACTTTATTAGTCACTCCATAACCTTGCCTATAATGGATGTAAGACTAATCGGCCTATAATTTTGAATATTTGATTTATTGCCTTTTTTATAAATTGGAATGACTTTGCGTCAGTCATCTGGAATGTTATTTTCAGATAATGATTTGTTAAAAAGTATTGTAAGAGGTAAAGCCATAGAATCAGATGTTTCCATCAAAAACCTTGATTGAATATTATCTGGTCCTGAACTAGTGGATTTTTAAAGAAATTATAAGGCCTTTCTAACCTCTAAACATTCAATTTTAGGTGGGGTAGAATCATTATTATACATTTCAGGGAAGTGATCTGGTTTATTAAAGACAGAACAAAAATATTTATTAAAAAGGTTAGCTGAGTTTTGATCATTTTTGATAACAGTCCCATCCTCAATTAGAGGGTCAATTATCCTAGTGTTACTCTTTTTGCTATTTATATAAGAATAAAGGTATTTGTTATTGGATTTAGTATGAGCCTAAGTAAATTCTAGTTTAAGTTTTGCTTGTTTGATCAATTTTTTTAATAAAGAAACTGCTGATTTATATTTGTACCGAATATATGTAGTTTGATTTGTTTTTAGTTTTTTAAAAAACGTTCTTTTATTTTTATTTGTTTGTGGATAGACTTAGTAAACCATATGGGGATTTGACCTTTTTTATTGTATTTAATTTTGGTAGGCACATATTTATTTTCCAGATCAAGAATTATTTGTTTAAATTCTTTCCATGCACAGTTAATAGATTTATCCTTAAATTTGCTATCCCAATTTATTTGATTAAGTTTGAGGTGTATCAAATTAAAATTTGCTTTATTATAGTTTTTATGTGTAGTACCTACAATAAGTTCTGGAGTTTTAGTAATCATACTGAATTGAATTGAATTATGATCACTACTTCCTATTGGGGCAGTGATATTTATATTTGAGAATTTATTTTCAGCATTAGTAATAATGAGATCAAGTATATTAGTTCCCCTAGTGGGATGTCTCACTAACTGTTCAAGGCCACATTCTATACATAATGAAGTTAGTAGTCTTTCCTGTTCAGTTTTAGCAGTAAGTGAGTCCCATTTAATTCCTGGCATATTAAAATCTCCCAGGATAAGAGTATCTTCTTTATTAACCATGTGAGAAATAAGATTAATTAAATCAGTTGTGTAAGCAAAAATCTGATGAAGGAGGACTATACCAAACATCAACAGTAAGTTTAGGTTGACCCTTAAGTTGAATTAAGTTGAATTGTAACCCAAAGAGATTCAGAGTTTGCTGTAGTATTTACTTCATAAGACGGGATGTCATTACGCACAAATAAACACACGCCTCCACCATTTCTATTCATTCTATCTTTGTAGTATAATTTGTAGTTTGGGATTTCTCTGGACCACTTAGAAGAGGGGTCCCACCAGATCACTGTTATGGTAATGATTCCTAAATCCAACAGGTTACATTTAACTTGTAGTTCTGACATATTCATGTTATTTAATGATCTTGCATTAAAAGATAATATATTAGAAGGTTTACTAAGTTGCTGTTCATTGCTTTTATTTAGAGAATTGGGGCCTCTGCCAATTCTCCCCCTATACCCTAGTTTAAATGTGTGTCAATAACAGAAGCCACCATTTTTCCCAGCAGGGCGCTCCCCCTTCTGCTGAGGTCGAGACCATCCCATCAGAAGAGAGAGTCCCTGTCATAGAATTTCTCCCAATGAGGTATGCAAACAATATTTTGAATTCTAGCATTCCATGTTAACATGCCACGTTGTGTGTGTGTGTGTCTGTGTGTGTGTGTGTGTGTGTGTGTAGGGGGGAAGAGTGAGCATTCTACTTAAGCATTAATACCCAACAGGGTGAGCAGTATTGGGCTATACCAGACCGCCCAGGGGCATAATGAAGCCCAACGCCACAGGCGGAGGCCTTTATATCCCCTGGAAAGTCTGGTATAGCCCATACTGCCAACCCTGGAGGGTATTATTGCACTTAGAAAATGGGACATAACATTCTTAGGTATTTCATTGATTTTGTAATAAAATAGTTCCTTCACTTCCATTAGAATGCTGTATTTTTCTATTTGAGCACACACACACACACACACACACACGTTTCATTATTGATTTTCTTTTTTTGTTGATTCCATACTTTTGTTTTATAATTTAACACTGTGAGAATTACAGCCAGTGATGAAACAAGTGGGCTGGAATAAATCTGTGACCGCTTCTGGAGCTGTAAATGTGACAATTTTGTTATATATGTCCCCCAATGGCAACAGAAGTCTATTTTTTTTTCCTTGAAAGGGACGGGAAGTTCACTGCAACCAAACATTTCAAATGGAACTGGCCACGGATCATCAGTTTAGGACCCATAGCCCATCTAAACCAGCAGCTGAACACAGAAAAATCGTATTCCAGTGTGTCTACAAAGCTGTGAGCTACAGAGACACAGAGAGGACCTGTTGACTGACAGTCCTGAGAGGTTGGGAAGAAGTGCTGAACAACTCAAACAAGGAAAGTGTGGGAGTGGTATCAGGTAACAAACACAGAAAAATCAGTCACCAGAATTCCAGCTATATTTCAGTAAAGCAAGGCTTTTTTTTCTGCAAAGTGATGAGTGTATGAGTAACAGCACTTGTTTTATTACTGTATGGAGGGGAATGTGCTGTAGTTTTGAAATATGCACTTGTGACCGCAGTGATGCGAAGCCAATCAGAGTGACGGCTTGCTTTTCTGTTTAAAATATGGATTTGCTTTAATTTCCTGCAGTTGTTTAATGTAGCCAGAAGTGAGTGCCACAGAGTTTGGTGTGCAGGTTCATGTGGCAGCTGGCACTTAATTGGGCAGTGTTGGAGGCATAGGATCTCTCACTAAGTGAGAGAAAAAAATGGCTGCAATTTCAAATTATTTGGGGCATTTTGGGCCACTTAGCAAGCAGGATGTGCGCACTGATACTAGAATGGAGGAAGGGGCACTTGGGCTGGTACTTTTTATTTCCTGGTCGTCTATGGAAAGTTAATGTACCCCCCTGACAGGGGTATCAGCCAATCGGAGACCAGGAAATAAAAAGACCATTTTCTAATAGACAAATACTGAAGAATATTGAATTTTTACATTCCATGGTAAACAAACACACCTTCCATTGAAAGTGTAGAAAGACGGATGACTGACAAGTAGAAACCATCTGTGGAGGAACTATTGGACATCATCTAAACTATATTTTATGTAAGCAATAAGACGCAATAGGGTGTGGGTAGTTATGTGATAAGTGCACACCTGGGTTTGTTTGTGAGGTCTGAGGCATTTATACCAAGTGCCTTCAGCACCTGGAAGTGCAGTTACCACATAACTACCCACACCCTGACATGTTTTATTGTGCTTATAAAATAGGGAAACAGACTTTAAAAAAAGCCAGTTTTTATTTAAAAATAAGTGTTTTCTTTTATTAATAGTGACTAGTAAAAAGTAGTCCATCCCCACCAGTTTTATCGTCTGTCTTTCCACACATTCAGTAGATGGAATGACTGTTTGTCAAGGAATGCAGGAATTCAAACTTCTGCAGAAGTCTACTGACAGAATGTTTACCTCTGCCCTACGTATGTGACTGTATTGTTTTAGGTTGTGTTTCATTTTTGTATATTCTTTTTAAAGAAAATCTTTAATTAAAAAAAGGATGAGGATTTCAGTGTGAAAGCACCAACGCAGGGGTTAACTAAAGGTGCACTGGCAGTGAATCCTAGTGTTTTTTATGCATCATTTGTGCTCCCAACTCTAGCGGGTGCCCCCATCAAACTACATCCTCAGCCCTGTATCACCCTACCATCTACTGGGTTTACCTGCTCCAACTGCTCCATGGCATACTCTCCATGGAGAGGCCACCAAGGAGGTGGGAACTAGCTCCCCAGTGATGACGGAATCCACAATCAGAGTTGAGCCTGGATAGCAGGTGCAGGAGCTGTGGGATGCCAAAATCCTTCTGGGTCCCTTGACAGCTTTTTCCAATAAGTTTTCTCCCTCCCTGGAGGCATATGTTTAAACTCACTTATGCAAGCATGCAATAGGCGTGTGCATGCATAAAGCTAGCTCACTCCCCCACCCTCCTGCCAGTTGATCATACTGCCAGCTCACTCCCACGCCCACCTGCCAGGTGATCATACTGCACCTCCCATGGTACCACAGGAGCACTCCTGCAGTGGCTCCAGTACCCAACATCCCACTGGAGAGGGCATGTGACCACTGGAATGCTCAAGCCCTCTCCAATTGCTGGCCCTCCAGTAACGCAGGCTTGTGTCTGAACCTGGGTCATCGATATCACTTGCTGTAGCCCTAGCTCTGTGCCAAGGGGCTGACTGGGTATTCAAGTGTTAAAGAATCACCAAATTATACATACCCCATAATGCATATTGGGTCTGCATGCACACATATCTGTATTTGTTTTATAAAACCTATTAAGAAGATCGAAGACAAGGCTGACTTACATTGGGGGAAGGTTCCAACATGTTGTCCCCATGCCAGCCAGAGATTGGTACAAAGGGCACTGTGGAGGGGTTGTAGCCAATCTTCTTGATGTAAGCGCTGACCTCCTTCACAATTTCATCGTAACGCTTCTCACTGTAAGGTGGCTCAGTGGAGTCCATCTTGTTGATACCAACGATCAGCTGCTTGACGCCCAGGGTGTAGGCCAGCAGGGCGTGCTCCCGGGTTTGTCCATTTTTGGAGATGCCAGCCTCAAACTCTCCTACACCAGCTGCCACAATCAGCACGGCACAGTCAGCCTGTAGGAAGAGAATACATAGATTAGGAAAGGGAACAGAGTTTGAATTACAGCAACTGAGGAGGGAAGCACTAAGTCCCCATCAACAGAGAAGTGTGGCCACACTCCAATCTCTACATCTCCATTCCGCACCCAAAAGTCAAGTATAAAACATCATACAGAGTAGAGTCAACCTGTCCTACATGCAAATCTGTATACTGCTACCCATGATGCTTTTCTGAATCCCACATACCGCTTTATTTGCAATATGCCTCTTAAGCAGCCTCTGAGTACATTAAATGTCTCCATTCCCCACTCACAGTCGTCCCTCACAATAATAAGAAATTAAAAATGTAGCAGAAACTCACAGATAGAATCCTTTCTTGTTTTTTTTTTATTACATTTCTCTGATATTTCTGTTTCCAGCCCCCTAGTCTGCCACTCTCAAAGAGGTTAGCTCTTACCACAGTTGATACTGGCCATCCATTCCATGATATGGGTGCGCAGGGAGTTTGTGCCTTGTGTCAGCACTTCCGCATTCTACCACCAACAGTCCCTAACACCTGCTGTTGTGGGAAGATGCCAGCAAATTGAGGAGGTTTCTTGCAGAATAGCTCCCAGGTGACCATTAGACAGCTGTTCCATGAGAAGAACATTACCCCCCCCCCCCGAGGAGATGGTGCATCCTTGGGACTGCTTTTCTCCTGCATGCCATAGCCAGTTGGGATGCTGGGTCAAGGACAGGATGCCACATTCCCCGAAAGGAAGGCAAGTGCCTTAACTACTTGGCTGATGGGGTTGTTTGTAAAGACAATGCTGTATAATAGTCTTTCTGTATAACCGTTATCTATTATACATGGAAATAATGCTGTCCAGTTTGCCCAGTGGGATTCATTCTGCCCAACTGTCCAGGTAGTATAGTAAGGGCAGACTCAATGGGCCTTTGGTCTCCTTCTGACATCAAGTTCTACATTTCTATGTTACAATATCTTTATATAGAATGTTTCTATGTTACGGTATCTTTAAGTAGAATGTTACTATGTTACAGTATCTTTATGTAGAATGTTTCTCTCTGTTGGCCACCACTGGTCCTTCTGTCTTACTCAAATAGGCTGATGTCCACTGAACAGTGGGATTTATACCTCCTAAGTGTCTCTCTGTAGATGGGACATCCATCTCTTTCCTTCTAGAGTTCCCTATGTTCCACACAGAGCAGATGCTGTCCTGCACTCCATTGTGTGATTTCTACTTCACAGCTCCCCCAGCCTCAATAGGTAGGTCATCCCTCTCTTTTGTTTTTGTTTGGTGTTTATGCTCCAATTTTCATCCAACCCTGTGGGACCCCTCTTCTGGTCCTTCATCCCCCTCACCTCTCTCACCCCGCCATCCCCCACGGCTTCCTTGCTTCCAACTTGCCACCATGGTTTGCCCCCCATGACAGGGCCATCATTTCATCACAAGCCTTTCTCTGGTTGCTGCTGGGAGGCTGCAGGTGTCAGTGGGTGTGTAGCCTGCATGTGGGGGTGAGACATCATGCTGCAGCAGGTGGGATATTTCCGATTTTCTTTACTCCCACTCCCAGAGGGTGCTGCATCTATAAGTTGTCAAATAAAATGCGCATGTGCACATTGTGTATGCATGCTGATGTCAGCCATACCCCCCACCACCACCACCTGCAGTTCTCCCTGTGGTCACACAGGAGATGGTGAATGAGTGGGACTCGCGTCCCCTTCATCCCAAGTACAGGAGCATCCTCTAGGATGCTCAACCCTCCCCCAACTGGCTCTCTGACAACCCCAGCTCGTTCTCAAACTTGGGACGTCAGTGTCAGGAGTGTCAGCACTACCATCATGCCAAATGGCAGGCTAGGCATCCCTCTTTTAAGCAACCTGAGTCCCCTCTGCCCCATACAGAGGGAATGTTGTCTGTTCCACACTGCGCCATGAGATTTAAAAACACGGGTTTGTGGAACTCTTCAACACCTCATCATTTCTAAACCTGAAATACAGAACCACGGTGCTCTCCGTATGTTTCTGGGTTTCTACCTGCTTCATCTGCCAACATTCTAAGCTCCAGCATCCCACAGTACAGCACCGAAAGGCTGAGAGATAAAAATGCAGTCAAAAGATACAGGCCACAGGACTTGGGGATAAAGAACTTCAGAGCTCTGAAGAATGAAGGATTATCTTACCACAGTGTCAGCATGGAGTACACGCAGTCTGCACATCTCACAACAGGGAGTGCTGATGCAGAGAGATGTAACTCTGCAACATAGCGGACACACACTACGATAAGCACTCTGGCACTAACAACCCTGGATTAACTATTTCTCTCTATACTGATTTCTAACATGGTGGAAGAGGATATTGTTTCTATGGATGCTGTTGTGCACAATAGACTGGCGTGTGAAACCAAAGTTTAAAGAATAAAAAGGTACACACAGAGCTTTGTCTGCTTGCATGATTGGCCACAGAATCAGGGAGGAGGTAATGCTGTCTAAGGTAGGCTCCATTATGAACAATGATATTTGTTTTTACTAAGCACCATAAAAGAAGTACTGTTCCAAATGGAGATTGTGACCTCCGCTTTGCATTTTATTACTCAATCCCTGGAAATGAGCACCCTACATATCCTTGACCCAACAACTCTAGTGGTTTAATGAGCTTAGTAATGCTTGCTGAGAACTGAGGTTACGGAAGGGTCAATCTTACCTGGGAGGTGCCGGTGATCATGTTTTTGATGAAATCTCTGTGCCCTGGAGCATCAATGATGGTGATGTAGTACTTGGACGTCTCAAACTTCCAGAGGGAGATGTCAATGGTGATGCCTCGCTCCCGCTCTGCCTTCAGCTTGTCCAGCACCCAGGCGTATTTGAAGGAACCTTTGCCCATCTAACCACACAAAAAGCACATGTCATTCAAAATGGCATTTCTAGTCCATGAGTAACAATACTGTGGGAAGTTACAGGGAGGGGCAGACCAGACAGAATGTAAGATTAGACTCCAGCATGTAACCATTTTTGAGGCAAACAGACTAGTTTTATCTGTGGCCATGGTAAGGGTTACTATCCAGTGAATTTAGGAGAGTATGGATAGTGTGCAATATCCACTGCTCTATCAGGGATCATCTGCTATCTGAATCTATTATCCAGGCTAATAAAAAGGCTACGCTAATTATTCGATGGGTGGGTGGGAGCAAGCAACCCCCCCCCCTCAGACTATATAAACCAGCCTCCTACAGCCTCATTCAAAACTCTGTTTCTTTGCGTAACCATCCTCCCTCCCCAGTGGATCGCTTCTCTCCTTGTGCTCCTTTCTAAGGTGCCTTCAACCTAAGAGAATTATATTCCCATGCCACTTCTAGGGGTGGAAACCTCAAAAGGGTTCCTTTGCCTTTATGGTACCCCAACAGAGTGGTAGTCTCACAGCGGACAGACAGTGTGAATGGCAAAAGCATCCACATATAACAGTCAATTCAATCACACAACTAGCCTTCTAGCAGCAATGTTGCACAAGCATTACTTCACATTGGCCGTGTACGCCAATTAAAATGAACGCAATACATTCGGACAGTGCACGGAGCCTTCGGATATCCTGGATGATCAGATGGCTTGTTATCTGCACAAACCCTAGTCTTGGTACACAGACACAGCTCACATTCTCTGTGCTCCCAGATTAACTTGGCCTTTCCCCTTTAACTCCAGGGCAATTTTCCAGTGTTTCCCTGTAGATTACATTATTTCCCATGGAAGCCAAGTTCTCTGTTTTCCCATATAACCAATGTAAGTCTATGGGAACAATTTCCCTGTAAATGGCTCCATTTCCCTGTAAAGTACGGGAATTCTTGTAGATATGGGAGCCCTGTAGACGCTTTAGTGTGAGCTTTCTAGCCCTCTTGCCTGCTGTGAGATTGCCTCCCCACAACATGAGAGATTTCCTGAACTTGGCTGGAAGACACAAACAAAACAAAGGTTGTTCCCTTACAACATGACAGATTGCCTGAACTTGGCTAGACGAGGCAAACTAAACAAAGGTTGTTCCCTTCTCTGAATTAATAAGACAGAAAACCAACTGACCAAACATCTTGAAAGTATAAATTACAACCCACGAGCCAATCAGATGTTATCTTACAACAGGGTGACTGTGTCTGCAGCAGACAATTACTATGTAGCCAAAAGACAAAGAACCTCAGCACAAAAGCATCAAGACAAAGATTACCCAAGAAGGGCATTCTCAATCAAACCAGGTTTCAAAGAAATACAAAAATACATACACTCTAATAATTCAACTCAGCCAAGACAGCACGTAGAACGGATCTGCTTTAAGCAGGACTATATGGTGCCAAACAGCCCCACACATGACCTACAAAGACTGAGAACAGAACACAGAGACACAGGAGTTGTCCTTCTCAGGACACATGGAAACAGCCCTATGATGATCTTACAGGTTTGAGTCACGGTGAGCCCCAAAACAGGAAAGCAAGCTAAAAAACAAAGAATTTCATCACAAAATCATGAAGGCAAAGGTTACCGAGGAAGGGCATTAGCGATAAAGCCAGGTATCAAATAAATACAGCCCCCAATAAAGCAAAGCATCATGGGAAATATATACAAATCACCACAAATAAATTTAGACTGGTTCTGCTTTAAGCAGGAGTGTATGGTGACAAATGCCCTCTCACATAATGTGCAAAGGCTGAAACCAGCAGGAATCATCAGTGTGTCTCATCTCTATTGCAGCCCAGGGGAGAAGGTTCTCCCTGTGGGCTGACACACAGATGAGGCACACTGATGAGTCCTGAGAAGGACAAACCCCATGTCTGTGTCCTATGTTTTTAGCCTTTGCAGACTGTGTGACAGGCCATTTGGCACCATACACACACTCCTACTTTAAGCTGAACCAGTCTAAATTCTTTCATTGTGATTTACATGTATTTCCTATGATGCTTTGCATTATTGGGGTATATGTAGTTCTGAATTTTTGTACAGTATATACTCACCTGTAAGTCAATTTCACATATTAGTTGATCTCCAGTTCCCAGGATAATTTTAGCAAACTTATAGACAGAATTCTGCTGCCCAAAGTGAATGCAAAAATCTGTTTTATGACCATAATCTGGCTCAGAATTTCTTTTTTGTGACTAAAACTGGACACAAAATCGGGCTGCACGGCTGTAAAAATGGTTAACCACTGTAAAAGTAACAGATCAGTAGGCCTTGCATGTGTCATGTCCCTCTGCTTAGGTGCCTGCTTTTAGCCCCAAAATCTAGATTTACACATAAGTACAGTATATGTAGTACGTAGCTGTGGACCAAGGAAGAGCTGTCTTATATCAGAGGCTTGCAGTAAAAGTTTGCAGTACTGTGAGGCAGCACCACAATTCTAATAGCTCCATTGTATCTTCTTGACTTGGAGGGAAAAAGAATCAGATTCTGATCTGCATTTAAAGAGTCCCTGACACTGTTGGGAAAACCTTGATAAAACATGATATTTAGACATAAAAGATTGTGTATTCCATACTTTTCAGCAATTCTCACCCTTTATTTCTGTAATGCTAAGGATTTCTGCATGGAAACAGGATTTCATACAAACATATGAACATACAAAGAAGCTAGCAGAAGGTGGCCATTTGGTCTATTTAGCTTGCTCGTATTGCAAGATCCACAGCTTGAGCTACTGACCCTGCCCCCCCCCACTCTTCACAACTTTTTCATCCTCCCTACCCATGATCCTTACTTTCCCCTATGAGTTTTCCAGCCTCTCTTGAAGCTGCCCACTGTCTTCAACAAGATCACCTCCTCCAGCAGCACACTCCAAGTGTCCACCACCCTCTCCGTGAAGAAGTGCTTTCAGGCCCTCCTAAACCTCCCTCCCAGCTTAAAACTGTGCCCCCACATGTAATGGTTGACACTTTGCTTAACAAGAGCCTTCTTATCCACTTTCTTTATCCCTGTCAAGTACTTGAAGGTCTCAGTCATGTCCCCTATCACTCTCCTGTCCTCCTGGGAGTACATGTTCAGTGCCCTCAACCTCTCCTCATATGCCTTATCCTGCTGAGCCACTATCATCTTTGTTGCCCTCTCCTGGACCTTCTCCAACAGGTTAATGCCCTTTTTGAGGCATGGGCACCAGTACTAAACTCTGTACTACTCTAGATGTGGCCTCACATTTCTCATCCTCACGTTCTCATTTCTGCTCTGCTTGATGAGTTGCTGACTCCTCTGCTCTGGCTGCTTGTCTACAACTGACATCACAATCTCTTGCCGTGGAAGTGAGTATGATACCATAAACACAGGATTATAATGTCAGGTGTTGACAAGCTGCGAGAGCAGGTGAAGTCTAGGAGATAATGATCTTATTTTTAAGTGACTGTCCACGGTAACACAGAAAGCATAAGAAAGAATTACAGAAAATATATACTAAATTGTGTCTAAATCTTAGATTTCTCAAATGTTTTTCCAACAGTATCCAGGCCTCTTTAGGACCAGGCTCTTCCTTTTACAATGATGAGGCTTCCATTTCCTGGCAGTTTAGCCCAGTCATCTGCCTCCCCACCCCCTCAAGCTCAGCAGTAGAAAATGGAGCCAGCTAGCTTAGTCAATAAACTATTAATAGAAGTTCCATGCATATTCTGCCAGTCACACTTCTAGCTGGGGCTGTGCAGAGCACAGAGATGTGAAGGTAGGCACATGCAGCACTGCAGAGCAGATACACACTCTGCACAACACCACACACACATACGCACTGCAAATGCACACACTGCACGTACATGCTGGTACACCACAGGAACATGCAGCACCACACACACACACACACACACACACACACAACACACACACAGTGCAGGTGCAGATAGGAAAAGGGGTACTACAAAGCGGGAGACGGGATCATGGACTAATTGTTAATTGTTGTTCCTGGTCATAAAGGTTACTGTCATCCCTTGATCACACATGCATGCTCACACACAAACACACCAACGCACACACTCACACACACTCACACACGCTGATACCCTTAAAAGGGGATTTTCAAAATGGTTGGACAAAGATGCAAAACCACACTGCGCCTGTGTCCACATCCAGCCGCCTGTGTCCAGATAGCCCTGCTACTATTTTTTGAAGTTGCATCCATTTATGGCAAAAAGAATTTTCTACAAGCACACACACAGCTACACATCAATTTGTCCAAACTATGAGCGTGAAGTGTGCCACTGTAAAAATTACTCTTGGACAATTTGGCCCCTGCATAAATATAATGAACTAAACTCCAGGTGGCGCAAAATGGGAACAAATTGTGCAAGGAGGGGATTGACGCTGGAGCTCATAGCCCAGAGGGAGTTGTCGCAAAGTGGAATGACCAGCATGAATTGACATGTGTCCCTCACACACACTCACACACACACACACACCCCAACACAAACATGCTTTCACTCGCACTAAGTCACAAAATCATGCACACAAACATACTATCACAAAACACACCCACATATATCAAAGTGGTAGCTATGGAGAAAAAAATGGGGAGGGGGTAGATTTTTTTAACCCTGGTGCTTCACTCCCTGTATGCCCATCTGGACACTCTGCAGGCCCTCATCTGAGGCCCCCAGTCCCTTCATCATCATCATCATCAGTAGCCTCCATTTTGTCCCAGTACAGGAGCCTCTTGCTGTCACCTTGGCAGGAAGCACCATGCTTGGCATGAAAGTGTGTTGGGGGAGGCCTCTATGGACATCAGAGGCCCTGTGACATCGGGGACCTAGAAATTATCATGCAAACTACCAAGTCAGACTTTTCCCAAGTTTTCTGTTGAAATTCTGCCCATGCACCTCCCATGTACTGGCAACAGATCCTGCACCACTTCTCAGGACTGGATCCAGCTGGCAATGTGTGGTCACTACCGCCGTGCATGCCATAATGCCTAACCACAATAGGCGCTTCCACAGTAAATGCTGGTCTCCACCAAAGGGGTCTAAGGCTCGCAGCACAACCAGGTTCCTCAGTAGGACAGTACATGCTGATCTCCACCAACCCAAACTGAGGGGTCTGAGGCTCACAGCACAACCAGGGATGAATGGAATTTCCCCAATATCACGAGTAATGCACTATTCGTTGTTCAGATATCAATAATGAATATCTGTACTATTATTCATATTTGGGGAGAAAGATAAAAAAAAAAGCCCCCAACCTACTCCCCAGCCCAACTGTTTAAAGATCCACAACCCCCATCCACTCACCCACACCCACAATTTAATAAAAAAACAAAAAAACAATCCAACGATGGGCGACCAGAACAACCCACCTGCATCCATGGTTGGCCACCATCTGTGTAGTGCTTTAGTGCTTTTTATGTAGGTCTTCTTAGGAAATCAATAATCACACAGCCCTTCATGCTGGCGGTAGCATACAACTCCTAACCTCCCCCCCTCCAGCACCTACATTTCCTTACTGTGGCGCGAAATGCGTAACACAACCCATCCTCCAAGGCCGGATGCATCGCAGCAGATGGAAGTGCTCCGACTTGCTCACACAGTAAAACAGGTCTGTGAGCAAGCACAGGCTTCCATTCACAAGAAGGTGGCCAGATATGGAGGAGGGGGTTGTGTCAATCACCTTCCCGTGCCTGGGGGTGGCTTCCCAATAAGTAAATGTTGATGCTGGGGGAGGAGGTTGAGAGTTGTATGCTGCTGCCAGGATGGAGGGGTTGGGGGGATTATTTCTTTCCTAGGAAGACCTACATAAAAAATGGCAAAAGCACTATAAGATACAGTGGCCAGCCGTGAAGGCAGGTGGGCTGTTCTGGTCACCCATTGTGGGATCTTCTTTAAACATTAAATTGTGCATGTTTTGGGGGGAGGCTAGGCGGATGGACAGGAATTGTGGATCTTTAAACAGCTGGGCTCGGGAAGAGAGTGGGGGGTTGTGTTTTACTCCCCCCTCCCCCGTACAAAAATAGTGAATATGAATACTGAATTCCTAATACTTGAAGACCCTAATACAAATATTCAACTGAATATTTGAAATAAGGTATTTGCCCACCCCTGGTCCTCAGCATGGTAGCCCAGTGCCATATACCACAGTAGGCACTGCCAGACAAGTGCAATTTCAAACTTGTTTTTTTTTTTTATATAGGTTATTGGCCTTGACCGCCACCTAATCCTTACCATCAGGCCCCCTGCCAGTCACCAGTCTTGTCACAGGTCCCCTCCATCGTCAGGCTGGTGGGGATCTGCATGATAAAGGACCAGGGAAATGCAGAGGCCATCACTCACGGCAGCTGTGCACATACTCAGTACTTGCAGTAAACCCCGCAAGGTCTGAGGTAAAAAAACAAGGCAACTGTCCCCAATTCAACGGTTCCCACAAGAATTTGCCAAAAATGAAGGAAACCATCAAAAATAAGCACCCGCGATAAAATTAGGTTTTAAACTAAATAGTCGCAGTAAAAATAAAATCTAAATAGCGCCGTTGCACTAAAAATAAAAAATTTGCGCAGCGCTAATGAAAAAGTAAAACTTTTACTCAGCACACTAAAGAAAATAATTTGTGAGGAAAACTTTACTCAGATAAGCACTAGGAGGCTGTCAACAAGGAAAGTTGGGAGACACCTCAGAGGCAATATTGCTCAGTCCAGCGGAGAAAAGATTCTGAAGGAGTTAATAGCTCTCACTCAGTTCACACCTCCTCCTGTCTTTTGATTGGCTTGACCCTACACTCATTAAATATCTCGTAAAGGCACACCTCAAGGGCAATTTCACCTAGCCAGCTAAGTGCAAAAAAGTTACTGATGCTAAAGGACCCCATGGAAGAAAGAAGATTACTGCAGTGAGTAATTTTTTCTTCTGTCATGTAATTTACACCTGTACCTGTATGTTCTGTTATTTACATATGTGCCTGTATGCTCATTTATGTAATTTACACCTGTACCCGTACCTTCTGTATGTAATTTATACATGTTTATGTTCTGTATATAATATACACCTGTACATGTAAGTTCTGTATGTAATTTACACCTGTACCTGCAAGTTCTGTATGTAATTTACACCTGTACCTGTATGTTATTTTATGTAATTTACACCTGTACCTGTATGTTATTTTATGTAATTTACACCTATATCTGTATGTTCTTTTATGTAATGTACACCTGCACCTCTATGTTCTGTTTGTAATTTACACCAGTACCTGTATGTTCTGTCACATAATTTACACCTGTACATGTACGTTCTGTTATTTACAGATGTACCTGTATGCTCAGTTATGTAATTTACACCTGTACCTGTATGTTATTTTATGTAATTTACACCTGTACCTGTATGTTATTTTATGTAATTTACACCTATATTTGTATGTTCTTTTATGTAATGTACACCTGCACCTCTATGTTCTGTTTGTAATTTACACCAGTACCTGTATGTTCTGTCACATAATTTACACCTGTACATGTATGTTCTGTTATTTACAGATGTATCTGTATGCTCAGTTATGTAATTTACACCTGTACCTGTATCTTCTGTATGTAATTTATACATGTATGTTCTGTATGTAATATACATCTGTACCTGTAAGTTCTGTATGTAATTTATACCTGTGCCTGTATGTTCTTTTATGTAATTTACAGATATACCTGGATGCTCAGTTATGTAATTTACACCTGTACCTGTATTTTTTAATGTAATTTACACCTATACCTGTATGTTCTTTTATGTAATTTACATCTATACCTGTATGTCATGTATGTAATTTGCACCTGCATCTGTATGTTCTGTATGTAATGTACGCCAGTACCTGTATGATCAGTTATGTAATATACAGATGTACCTGTATGCTCAGTTATGTAATTTACACCAGTACCTGTATGTTCTGTTACATAATCTGCACCTGTAACTGTATGTTGCTAATTTATGCCAGTACCTGTATGATATGCAATTTACACCTGTACCTGTATGTTCTGTTATGTAATTTACACCTGTACCTGTAAGTTCTGTATGTAATTTACACCTGTACCAGTATGTTCTTTTATATAATTTACATTTATGCCTGTATGTTCTTTTATGTAATTTACACTTGCACATGTATGTTCTGAATATAATTTACACCAGTACCTGTATGTTCTGTCATGTAATTTACACTTGTACCTGTATGTTCTGTTATGTAATTTACAGATGCACCTGTATGCTCAGTTATGTAATTCACATCTGTATGTTCTGTATGTAATTAATACGTGTATGTTCTGTATGTATTTTACACCTGTACCTGTAAGATCTGTATGTAATTTATACCTGTACTTGTACGTTCATTTATGTAATTTACACCTGTACATGTATGTTCTGTATGTAATTTACACCTGCACCTGTATGGTCTATATGTAATTTATGGCAGTACCTGTATGTTCTGTTATGTAATTTACACCTGTACCTGTATGTTCTAGTATGTAATTTACAGATGTACCTGTATGCTCAGTTATGTAATTTATACCTATACCTGTATCTTCTGTATGTAATTTATACATTTATGTTCTGTATATAATTTACACCTGTACCTGTATGTTCTGTATGTAATTTACACCTGTACCAGTGTGTTCTGTAATTCACACCTGAACCTGTGTGTTCTGTCATGTAATTTACACCTGTACCTGTATGTTCTGTTATGTAATTTACACCTGTACCTGTATGTTCTGTATGTAATTTACACCTGTACCAGTACATTCTGTATGTAATTTACACCTGAACCTGTGTGTTCTGTTATGTAATTTACACCTGTACCTGTATGTAATTTACGCTAGTACCTGTACGTTCTGTTATGTATTATACAATGGCACTTCTCCTACTAGAAATCTGATTAGCTAACTGGGTCTTTTATCCATGAGTAAATCCCAGTATAACTCATGGATAAAGACCCAGTCAGCCACATCCACAGTCACATCAAAGAAATCAGTCTGAATCCCGAAAATGAACTCATGAAAACCAGCATGTTGTAGTCCCTTGATAAATGACAAGTGGGCCAACAGTAAGAAAAATAATTAAAAAGAACTTGACACTTGAGTCGCAAAACCCATATGGATGACAAAACAGTAATTATCAGGTCATTCCCCCCGTAACCTCTTCATCCCGGCTCACCTCTCAAATGCTTTTCACTCTCGGCTTTGTTCCGTTAGGATGTTCACAAAGCATACAGCTGACAAACCCAGACACCACGTTCATTCACAATAATGAACGGGCCGATGTTCCTTATTTAAAAAAAAATGAAAAACAAAACAAAACACTCCCATTCTATTCAAAAACAGAAAGAAAGTACCACCTCAACAGGCAGTCAACTGGAAGTAGACCATTATTTAGGGCAGCCTATCACAGCTCGCTCTGTTAGCAAACTGGCATCCCTCCTGTAGCAGTCATTCACTCCAGCCTCCATCGCGGTCATGCTCCTTCAGCTTCCCGGTCCCAGAACATGACTGTCATGTGACACAATTTCCCATCCCACTACCCAAACTTAAAATCATTAAAAAAAAACTCTGATCTCAGTTGAGCTGCAGGAACATCGCTTTCCCTCGCAATAGAGTATTAGTCTCTGAGTCTGCCAGCTGTTTGTCTGGACTGCATGTTGTCTGCTAACTTTATGTTGTAGAAAAAAAAAACAGCGTTCCAGCAAGCAGTGCAGATGTGTATGTTTCTACCTAGCAACGGTACTATTTTACATGCAGAGGAAGGATATCACACAGAAAAATCAATTAAAAATTCAGCTTCTTTTGGAAAAAAAAAAAACGCTTTAATCTTACAAAAAAATGTAATTACTACTCATTGTATAATCGCAATAAACCACTACAGTGTGTGGGTTATGCTGGAATTTACTCACGCCTGGTGTGGATTTGGCCACTCAGCCTGCATCCTCGTGACCAAATCACACCAGGCGTGAGTAAATCCCAGCATAACCCACACCCTGTCATGGTTTATTACTTAAATTTACACCTGTACCTGTATGTTCTGTCATGTAATTTATACCTGTACCTGTATGTTCTGTATGTAATTTATGCCAGTACCTGTGTTATGTAATTTACACCTGTACCTGTATGTTCTGTTATATAATTTACACCGGTACCAGTGTGTTCTCTTATGTAATTTACACCTGTACCTGTACTGTTCTGTATGTAAATTATGACAGTATGTGTACATTATGTAATTTACAACTGTACCTGTATGTTCTGTATGTAATTTATACCTGTATGTTCTGTTATGTAATTTACAGATGTACATCTATGCAACACACAGGTACAGGTGTAAATTACATAACAGAACATACAGGTACAAGTCTAAACTGCATAACACACATCTGTCATCTTGGATCCTTGAGACTAACTCACATGTGTGACCTTTATGCCCAGGCCAGCTGGTTCCAGTTCAAGAACAGTCTCTCCTACCAAACTTGTTTGTTGGCTAAAAAAATCTTGCCGAGGTCTAGTTCCCCCTGGGGTCCAAAAGCTTCTCATCCCCTACATCAACCCACTTCATATCAGAAGCTCTGATAGCCTGTTCTTCAAGACCCCGTGCTGTTGCACTTCCCAAGGTCAAAGGTCTTTTGCTTACTGAGCGCCACTCTGGCTTAACTCCCTACTGGTGGACATTTCCTCTGCCCTCACACTGGGTTCCTTTAAAGAGGGACTCCGGCCAAAAGTGCTACTTTGCAGAATTAGAATAAGCATACCCCCAATAAATTACATACCAAAAATTAGGTTTCTGTGTTACTTCATTTTAAAGTTATGAGCTATTTTGTAACCCTGATTGCACTACCCATTCAAAAAAGCCATTTTCAATGAAGAGCTGATAACGATGTCATCTCCAGAACTCACAGTCTATTCTTCCCTATCAGCAAGCTTATAGGACCTGTTTCTCCAAAAGTTTAAAAGTCATGTGCAATGGTTTTTACAAGTAACAGAGTCAGCAACATTTAAAAAACATTTCTATAAAAACTATGTGTGTTTCAGGTGTTGGAACAAAGTTAACAAATTCATATTCTTAATGCCTTTTTGATGTGGTCCACTTCTCCAGGGTTGCTGAATGCTTAGTCGGCATGCCTCCAGGCTACTGATACCATTTGGGGTGCTACTCTACTGTGTCTGTTAGGATGTTGTGTTGCTATTAGTATTGTATATATTGGTAACTTTGCTGCTGTTTGTCAGTGTCTGCTTTATAACAAGTTTTAAACAGCACCTTTTCCAGTCTTTGTGACTTTCATGCATAAATTACCCCTTCTTGTGTTGATTCTGGAAATGTATTTTGTGACTGTCCTCTGCAATTAGTTGTTGCATTCTGCAAAATGAAGGAAATGCAATTCCAGAATCAGTGCAAAAAGGGGTAATATATGCACGAAAGTCAAAAGGACTGAGAAAGGTGCTCTAAATCTCAATGTCTCGTAAAAAAATATTGCTCTGTTTTGTAAGATGTCTTCTTCTAGCAGTTGAAACTTGACCTTCTGTTCTTGTAACTTTCATGTCCTGTGCTTCACAAAACTGGGATAATTTCTGCATGAATGTCAAAAGGACTGGGAAAAGTGCTGACAGCAACTCTATTTTCTCCCAATCCCCATGCTTTGTTACCGAGGCAGAAGAAAGTCAACTTTACAAACAAAAAAACATATTGACAAGGCATTTGGATTTCGGCATAACGCATTTCTAACAGGATGTATTGGGGAAGGGGGAACATAGTATGTACATTAAGTACTGGTAGTTTTCCCTTGCAAAATTGCTGTGACTGCACTGTACTACACAGTGTGAGTCATACCTCTGCCCTACAGTGATGCCATCGAGAGACAGCAGCCCAGCAGCTGAACAGCCAAGGAAAGTGCAGCAGGGCTAATGCAGGGCTTAAACACAAATCCAAATTATGGAAGGCAGAGTAAACCTTGACCAAGAATAACAAATGTACACACGCTTTCAGGTCTAGTGCTGCATATAATGACTACAAGGTGTAACTTTTTGGATCATTATGAAAGATGCTGTTTAACAGGGGCCTAATATGTGTTAATTCCTGCTAGTGGCGTAAGTGTTAGCCCTGGTAAAATTATCATTTTAATGTGGAATACAATGTAGATGAGTCTGAATGTAGGTTAAGCAACAACCTGTCAGGGAAAAAAACACTAGGGGCCAAATATTCAAAACTTTGTGCCTGGTGCAAATCGACTGCACCACATTTGCACTGGAGTGCTATATTCAAAAGGCCAAATAGCGCTGGTGCAATGACATAGTGCCAGCGCTATCAGATAATGTATGAGCAGTGCAAAGTGAAGGGTGGGGACATGCATACAGGAGCAATGGTATATTCAACAGTATAAAACCATGCAACGTGCATTAGCGCAACATGTAGCGCAGCGCAAATTACCACCCATAAAAAGGTGGTGTTAATGGCAGGCAAACCCTGGATGGGGGCATGGACACAGTAGCAACAGGGAACAAGGCTGTATGCATCCAATGAGGAAGCAGCGTAGGCGGATGGCCACCCTGGGCCACTCCGTATGCACAGGGCACACAAACTGTGGAATGCAATGCCCCAACAGTGCTGTTAAGTGAACACTCATGTAAATGTTACAACTGAACTAGAACACCACTTGCAGCAACAAACTTTTTATGTGGTATTGTAATGTGTACCTAATGTGATATTTGTGTATAGTGTGTTGTTGTGCATGGTATATCCTTATTGTACATTGCACCTCAGCCACACAGTGTCTCCAGGTCATTCCTGACACTGTGTGCTTACCTGGTGAACAAGGTGACAAAAAACAATGAAAAGAACACGTATGTGGCAGACATATACTGCACACAGATGGCACCGCCCACGTTTCTGTCATCTGGCACCTGTTCTAACCCTGCCCCAGCACCCACTGGACACCATGGCAGTGCATCCATGCAACGCACACCTCCTGTTCCCCCACTGGGGTACACCAACACAGTCCAGCAGACACATTCTGCACTGAGAGAATAGAGGTGAGGGTGTACAGGTGGCCAGGCTGCACCACAAAGTAAGTACTGCCACACCTTCCAGCTGTGCTTGTCACTGTGTGGACAGCACTAGTTACTGTTGCCCGACACATTGTTGGCATTGCTGTATACCTCACAGTATTGCCTACTATGACACTGTACTGTCTGATAAACACTGTAGCAGGAACAATTTGCTTCTGACATGCATTCCTACCACCCATTCCTGTAGTGCTAATCCTCTGGGCCAAGTTAGTCTTTGCATCTGTGTTCAAGCCAAGATGGCAGCTAATGTTCTGTCCGCTGTGAGCACTCAGTGAATGTGGCAACAGGCCTGTAATACCAGTCGGACCTACAGGTGGAGCTCGAGCACAGAAAGAAACTTGGCTACTGATCTGTAATTCCAGTCAGACCTACACGTGGAGCTGTGTGCACCATGTTTTAGTGCCTGGCAATCCACATGCAAAGCAGGTTGTAATGAGATGCTAATGTGGCTGTTTTCCCATGGATTGCCTGAGTAGACTCATTTGCATTGAAGTTTTGAATACAGCAATCTTTAGCACCGGGCAAACTTGTCAGCACTGTGCAAACGTGTTAGCGCTGTGCAGTACTGTAATGTTCCATTACATGGTTCTGCAGCATTTTGCCTGCACTGTTTGCTGTTGCTGTGCTCCATGGCTTTGCTAGCACACACATTGCCCACATTTTTCAGCCTTGCCTTGCTCCACCTGTGTGCACACTGGGCCGCTGTTGCAGTTTGCACTGCTCTTGGTTGTCATATTCAGTGCTGTCTTATTTGGTGGGCCATTGTTGTAGTGCACTCTCCGCTCTGTTTGCACACCTTCATTTGCACACTATATTCAACTCATTTAGCCCCGGGGCTATTCCTTTGAATATGGCGTGCAAATGGTTCCAGATTAATTCTGCCTGCCATGCAGTGCTAATTTTGCCCCAGGATAAAGTTCTGAATATCTGGCCCTAGGTTGGCTGGGTTGGCTACTGCATAGAAACTCACAGAAATGTTTCAAAACAGCATTACCTCTTCCAGCCCCATTTACAGGGAGGTAGAATAATTGTTTTGAAGAGCCATCCTGAGAAATCACCTCAGTTGAATGACAGGTGTGAATGATCACAACCTTCCATCACATCAGAAAATTAATCAGTCTACAAACCTCACCAGTGAAAACAGGAAATTTTGCTCACATACCTTTCCAGTGTGAAAAATAAACTGAAACTAAACCTCACTGCAATGTGCTATGATTCAGCATTCAGCAACCCTGGAGAAAAGGACCGCAACAAAATAAATAGGCAGCAAAATAAATAAAAACAAATACACAGTGTCAGCTTCTTTTTTTTTTTTTACAAAACCAGAAACACACAGTTTTATAGCAATGTTTTCTAAAAGTTGCTGCCTGTTTTACTTGAGAAAAACACTGCACATGAACTCCAGCCTTTGAAGGAACATGTTCTATAAGCTTGCTGACAGGGAAGACTAGACTCTTGAGTTCTGGAGGTGACACCATCAGCAGCTCTTCACTGAAACTGGCTTTTTTGAACAGGCAGTGAATTTAGGGTTGCAAAATGACTTGTAACTTTTAAACACAGTAACTTAGAGATCTCATTTTTGGCATGTGACTGATTCTAAATGTGTTGATGCCAGAAATTTTGATTAAACAAAAGGTTAGACAACACCTTGTCGCTGCCTCTTGCTGTGACTGCTTCTACTAACGCGGTGTTGCTGCCTCTAGCTGTGACTGCCTCCACTTACTCGGCGTTCGCTGCACTTATACCCACTGTCCTCCTGCCTCCCCCCGTCCATCTGCCCACTGTACACTAGCAACCCTCTACACCCTCTGCCCACTGTCTACTACCAACCCTCTACACTCCCCACCCATTGTCCTCTTCTAACCCTCTTCACTCCCCCATACTCGGGAATCTCCACCTTCTACTTCACCCTACCTCTCATTCACCTTTCCAACCTCGACAAGGCCTCGTGGGCTAACCCCAACCCCCCCCCTTCTGTCTACGTTTGTTTCCCTCTCCACCCATTGGACAATGTCCCTGGGCTGATCGCAACACTCCTGTTTGTTCTACCCCCTCGTTCCTTGCTCAACTTGTACACTTGCAATGCCAACAATTATTAGCTCCTCCTACATTATATTTTGGGTTTTTTTTGTTAGTGTTACTCAACTCACCTTGTAATGTATTAAGTGCTGTATATCACTTGTTACATCTTGTCTACCTGTAATGTCTGTCTTGTATCCCATGACGTGGAACCTATGTAAAGCGTTAACGGCTCAAAGGTTTTAATCCAAGACTGAAATAAATAAATAAATAAAATATGCTCGGTTATGTAATTTACACCTGTACCTGTATCTTCTATATGTAATTTACATATGTATATGTTGTATGCAATTTGCACCTGTACCTGTATCTTCTGTATGTAATTTATATATGTATGTGTTGTATGTAATTTACACCTGTACCTGTATCTTCTGTATGTAATTTATATATGTATGTGTTGTATGTAATTTACACCTGTACCAGTACGTTCTGTATGTAATTTACACCTGAACCTGTCTTCTGTTATGTAATTTACACATGTACTTGTGTGTTCTGTTGTGTAATTTACACCTGTACCTGTATGTTCTGTATGTAATTTACACCTGTATGTTCTGTCATGTAATTTACACCTATACCTATATGTTGTTATGTAATTTATACCTGTACCTGTGTGTTCTGTTATGTAATTTACACCTGTACCAGTATGTTCTGTATGTAATTTATACTACTACCTGTATGTTCTGTTAAGTAATTTATACCTGTACCTGTGTGTTCTGTTATGTAATTTACACCTGTACCTGTATGTTCTGTATGTAATTTATGCTACTAGTTCTGTTGTGTAATTTATACATGTACCTGTTCCTGTACCTAAATGTTCTGTATGTAATTTATGCCAGTACCTGTATATTATGTAATTTACACCTGTACCTGTATGTTCTGTTATTTAATTTACACCTGTACTAGTATGTTCTATTTGTAATTTACACCTGTGCCTCTATATTCTGTTATGTAATTTAAACCAGAACCTGTATGCTCTGTTACGTAATTTGCACCTATACCTGTATGTTGTTATATAATTTACACCTGTATCAGTATGTTGTTATGTAATTCTGTACCTATATGTTCTGTATGTAATTTATGCCAGTACGTGCATGATATGTAATTTATACCTGTACCTGTATGTTCCATTATGTAGTTTACACTTGTACCTGTATGTTATGGAATTTACACCTGTACCTGTATGTTCTGTTATGTAATTTACACCTGTGCCTCTATATTCTGTTATGTAAGTTACACCTGTACCTGTATGTTCTGTATGTAATTTATGCTACTAGTTCTGTTGTGTAATTTATACATGTACCTGTTCCTGTACCTATATGTTCTGTTTGTAATTTATGCCAGTACCTGTATATTATGTAATTTACACCTGTACCTGTATGTTCTGTTATTTAATTTACACTTGTACTAGTATGTTCTATTTGTAATTTACACCTGTGCCTCTATATTCTGTTATGTAATTTAAACCAGAACCTGTATGCTCTGTTACATAATTTGTACCTGTACCTGTATGTTGTTATGTAATTTACACCTGTATCAGTATGTTATTATGTAATTCTGTACCTATATGTTCTGTATGTAATTTATGATGTGCATGATATGTAATTTATACCTGTATGTTCCATTATGTAGTTTACACTTGTACCTGTATGTTATGGAATTTACACCTGTACCTGTATGTTTTGTTATGTAATTTACACCTGTGCCTCTATATTCTGTTATGTAATTTACACCTGTACCTGTATGTTCTGTTATGTAATTTACACCTTTGCCTCTATATTCTGTTATGTAATTTACACCTGTACCTGTATGTTCTGTTATGTAATTTACACCTGTGCCTCTATATTCTGTTATGTAATTTACACCAGTGCCTGTGTGTTCTGTTACGTAATTTACACCCATACCTGTATGTTCCATTATGTAGTTTATATGTGTACCTGTATGTTATGTAATTTACACCTATGCCTGTATGTTTTATGTAATTTACACATGTATCGATATGTTCTGTTATGTAATTTACAATAGTATTCGTATGCCTTATTTTGTTTTGTTTAAGTTGATGTTACTAAGCATTGACTTGAACACCTTTGAAAAAGAGCTCTCCAGCACAGATAGAGCTTCTGAATACATTAAACAAATGAACAAAAGAATTTTAAAAAATTCCTCCACGATAAAGGGGAAAAAACTCTTTGGCTCTGGAAAAAGGAAACAAGGAAATCAGTAGCAACTGGATTTTGCAGTTCTGGAAATTGAAAAGTATTAACTTTTTAAAAGAAAGTGTTTTTTTTACCAGTACCAATACTATTTAAAAATCAGGGACAGTGAAACCTGGCAAAATAACATAACTCGCCTCTCCATCAGTCAATGGGAAAGTGAAAATCACACATCAAATGCCAACAACAAATCAGTTTTCCATGACTTTCTTTCCATTTATAACAGTGACAAATAAAACAGACCGTCCGGAGGCTGACAGTGATAAAATGATGGAGACACAGATGTTATGAAAGAGAGGGACTGCCACCAAAGCTACTTATAGACTGAGACAATTTATACTACACCAAATATGGGAATAGAAATATCAGCTGGGCAGGAAGGGAGTTGCCACACATACTTCACTCAAATCCAAGCTTCCCAACCCTGTCTCATTAAAGGGGAAGAGTCAGCACAAAGGGCTCCATACTCCAGTGTAAGGCTGGTCCCAATGTGCACTTTGTGTGCAAAAATATTTTAGTTTACTTACTGTTTACTGTTGTACAGTAGATTATGTCAGACTAAGGTTGCTTTGTTATAAGTTCACATCTTTTATTACTACAAATCCCAGAGTCTCCTGCAGCTGACATCAGAACAGTAGGCGGCAGTGAGAGATTCATTAGCCTGCAGTGCATGTTACGGCTTTTAAAATCTCTGATCAGATGTTTCCAGGTCTGTTTTTTCTCCAAGGGACTAAGTGCAGTCCTCTGTGTCTGCTAGCCCACAAAGGATAGTGGGACCAGCAAACAAAAGATCAGAGCTTACATAAACTCTAATATGCACTGCAGGCTATAGAATCTTCTCACTGCTGCCTACAGCTCCGATGTCATTTGCAGGGGATTAAGGGATTTGTAGTAACAGAAGACATCAGCCTAGAACTAAGCAAAATTAGTCTGCTACAATCTATTATACTATAGTAAACAGTAAGTAAACCAAAATGTTTTTGTGCACAAAGTGCAGATTGGGTCCAGACCCACACTTGAGTGTGGAGGCCATTGGTGGTGACTGTTCCCCTTTATGGGAAATACTGTTAGTTGTACCAGCCAGAGACCACTCCCTCTGACTAAGATAGGGTGCTGTGCCCCACACTTCACAGTGGAGCTCACCCATCTCAACTGTCTCTTATTACGTGGGAAATCCCTGACTACGCCATGCAAAGCCCCCCCCCCCGACTCGGTGTGGGCACTGTCGCACATTTGACAGTGGAAATCATACATCTCCATTGTCCCACATTATGTGAGACATCCCTCACTGTACCACACAGCTTTCACTCTGTCCAGCTCAGAAAGGGTGCTGTGACTGTGTACACCATCACAACACCGAAACTTTCACAGTGAAGACCATTACATCGACAAATATCGGGGGGTCACTGTAATGGTCCTGCTGTACACCGGCACTATTTCTCCTGGTGTTACACCCCCACCCCGAAACAACTCCAACCCAGAGTTGATTATTTTAATAAGTGGAGTTTGGGGGGCACAGCCCCCGACATGGGGAGTGTGTGGGGTGAAGCCCCCGAAAAAAATGTTTTCTTTTGGACAGCACAATGCTGACTGTCGGCCCATCACTGCCCTGGATGTCGACAACAGTGTTGTTGCTGCGGCATGCTACATCCCTGTGACTGTACCCCACTTCAAAATGCCATTCATGTATCTCGGTTCTTTCTCACTGGGAGAGACAGCTGTGTTTTTACTTCCTAGCATCTCCTCTATCCCCCACAGACAGGAAGCAGTCCCAGACAGTGAAGTATAAGTCCTACCTCTCAGCTGTCCCTAATTAGATAGCATGTCACTCTTTTTACCACCCAAAATCCACAGTGTCCCACATAGACAGGGTATTGTCCAACACTGTGCAGTGAGATTCAAGTCCTAAACAACTGTCCCTCATTAGCAAAATAGAAACATAAGGAAACACACAACAGAAAAATACCAAGAATACATTATGTTTGCATTCTACCATTCAGGCAACAGTAGCTTTCTCTTATAAGCAATGGCTGTACCCAGTGTTTAAAGGTGGGGCATCCCTATTTTTACCACCGAATGCCACTCCATCACACATGGATAGGGTCCTCTCATTACCTCCCATACTGCACTGTGGGATTCATATTGCTCAGTTGTTACTCTCTGAGTGGAATAACCCTCATTCTAACATACAGAGTCCTCTCAGTCCAACATGGAGGGAGTGGTGCCCCATGCTGCCCAGTGGGACTCATACCTCTCAACCGTCGGTCATTAAGTGGGACACCACTCATTTCACCTCCCAGAGCTCCCCCCATCTCACATAAAGAGGGTGCTGTCTCATGTTGAAAAGTGGGCTTCATACCTCTCAGTAGTCTCTCACTAGGTGGAACATCCCTCATTTCATCGCCCAGGGCCACTTCTGTCCCACAAGGAGGGGTGCTGTCCCACGCTGCAATGTGGGAGTATTGCAACTCTGCTGTCACCCATTAGGTAACATAAGCCTATTTTCTTTTCTGTTTTTTATCATGCTGTTTCCCCTCCTGTCCCTCCCTGGCAGCCCCCTTCTGCTGGTGACCCCCAGCACCATCACCCACTGTACCTGGGATTTACCCATCTACTTCCTGACCTCCAGGTGTGAGCTGGGGTCTAGTACATGGTGCGGTGCTTGCTGGGTCACCTGTGCCATCCTGCTGTTGGAGCTTTTTATCCTGCTGCTCCCCATTCCAGGGTCAGCATGCCTGCAATGGTGTGCACAGGAAGCACATGGGCACTGCACGCCTCCAACACCTGTTCCCGGCCATCGAATGAGGTGAAGGCTGCTGTACCACCTAGCCTCTAGGTGGCAGTCAAGCACTGGTGCATGCCGTAAATCTTCCCCAAACAAGACACTCCACTGTTGGACGCCCAATCCTCATTCCCCCGATCAGCCCATGCGACCCTGGTCCATTCCCAAACCCAGGTCACCAGTGTGGCAGGTGGTGAGGCTGCCAGTGTCTCAGCCAGCCACACCACTGGTCAGCACATGGGCCTCTTTTTAACACCAAACAGACTTTCTGCCACTCCTTTTTACCCTAAAGGTCTCACCTCAGCAGCCTCTTTCTCAAACTTTTCAATGGTCCTTTTGTCGATGCCGCCACATTTGTAAATGAGATGTCCGGTGGTGGTGGATTTGCCCGAGTCAACATGTCCGATCACCACGATGTTGATGTGGATTTTCTCCTTCCCCATCCTGTCGGGTTTGAGTTCTTTCCTGGGATAAGGCTAGCTGGCAAGGCTTGCGAGTTGAAAGCAGAGCAGCGGTTTGTAGAGGCTGACACAGAAAAATAGAGGACAAAAAATACAAGAAGAAAACGGTTCTTAATTTCATCAGCAACAAAAATACCATTCCGCACCCATCCCCCCACCCTGCAAGGAGGATGACACACCAATTGCATGACAAGATTCTTCCTTATTTAACTCACGCTCATTAGGTGGGACATTTCTTTGTTTAAAAAGGGTTTGGAACTTTCGGGAAAACATTAATAAACAATATTTAGTCCCCCTTCAGCTTATATTTTATAAATTTCATTTATTTCTGTTTCTTTAAAATCTTCATTTCCTGGTTTCTTTACACTAAAACAGAATCCTTGTCCTGTACATTTGCTCTGTTTCTGCTATTTAACCCTTTGTTGCAGTTACATGCCTCTGTTGGTGACATCATAATCATTTCCACAGCAAATGATGACATCACAGAGAACTGTGGCTTCAGCAAAGATTAAGCAGAGAAGCAGGTGAACTCAAGGAGACAAGGATACAGTTTCTATTAACCTCATACTGAAGAAAGCAAAAAGAAATGCAGGCAATGTATATAGGATACACAATGACATGACTCAGAATATTCCATTTATCTTCATGAGTCAGGAGGGCAGGATCATAACTCATGAGTGGCATGGCGGAGCCACAAGTGAGTTATGAAAGTCTTACCTCCTCACAAGTGATAATAAATGTCATATCCTGAGTGAGGTCATCGTGTGTCCAATTTATACAATGCATTTTACATTGTACAGCTTTCAGATTAGTTCATTTAGTCACGCTTTAACTGTTTCTCTTTGAGCTTACTGCTCTGTTTTGAGGGCAGCACGGGTCATTGTGATGTCATCAAACCCTGTTAAAGTTGCACTCCCATTGGTTAAAGAGCCACTGACGCCTCAAGCAGAACTTTGAAAAAATACACTTTTTGGACACAAAGCAGCTTTAGATTTCTCATTGACTTTGTATTTCTTATCCCCATTATTATTTACAGAAGTCATAAGCATGAAAACAGGATTTTTGTTCCTTGAGGGTTCATCAGCTGCTATCGCATCTTCCCAACCTGATATCACAATATTCTAGTTGAGACATCACAGTTACTCCCATGGCAACAGACTGTGATGTCACAACAGAGCATTATAATTTTGTGTAGGGAATAAGTTATAGAAGCAGATGAACTCTAAGGAATAGAGATCTTTTTTTTTTTTTGCTGGAATTTCATCAACAATAAAACGTAATCAAGAGACATTTATAGAAATGTGTAGAAGATATATGAAATAACAGCTGAACTGTGTCTGAATATTATGCTTTTTAAAGTTTTCCCAAAGGCATCAGCTGCTCTTTAAGAGCTCCTTTATGTATAAATTTGTCCTTACATAAATAGAGCAGAATTGTGGAGCGACCTGTACCTTTCTTTTTTTTTTGTTAATAATTCTTGCTTTTCTCTTTTCGGTACTTTTCCTTTATTAGTAACTTTGTTAAGCCATGATAATAAATGATCTATCATTATTTATGTCTTCGGGCTACAGAAATAAATCATGTGTTTGCAAGGTTTCAATCTCTTCACAAGTGGCTGAGCAAAGCATATCTAGGGGTAAAGCCACAGAGGGCAAACCCAAATGAGTCTGGGTACAACAGTTATTTATTTTTATTTAACCAGGTATAGCACACTAAGCTGAAAGCTTTTTTACAGGAGCAACCTGGGAGCACAAGGAGGTTAAGTGACTTGCTCAGGGTCACACAGTATGCAAGTGGAAGCTGTGGGATTCAAACCCAGGTCTAGTCTGCTGAATGTCACCCAATCTGCAGCTTAGAGCCTTAGACCACTGCACTATACTGCCTCCTATTTAAAGATGTCTTCAGGAGAACTTTAACTAAACATAATATTTAGATACAGTTCAGCTCATGTTTCACATTAGTTCTGTATTTCTCCTCCCCATTATTTATTACTGATGTAATCTGCAGAAAAACAGGATCTTTGCTCCTGAAGAATCCATATATTCCTGTTGCTGTTTCCCTACCTGAGGTCATAATGCACTGCTTGTGACATCACAGTTACTCATATGGCAACAGACTGTGATGCCACAACAGAGGATTATGACTTGAAGTAGGGAGTAAGCTATAGAGGCAGATGTACTCTAAGGGATAAAGATCATGTTTTCATACATATTTCCTTAGTAATAAATAATTGGGAGGAGAAATCCATAGAATACATATGGAATGCAAGCTGAATTGTACCTAAATATCATGTTTTTCTAAGTTTTTACTTTGTGGCATCCACAGCTCTTTAAATCAGTCCCCACTGCATGTTCAGTGTATCCTTTGGGATACTGTTTGCAAGAAAATACATTTGAACCATGACTATAATGTGAGAATAAATTATAGAAATGTCAAGATAAATCATGTAACTGTGGGGACTGATTATTAATTCATTCTCATTTTAGACAACTCTGTTCTCAGAAAAAAATATTAGTCTTTCAGAAATCATGTTCCTATTTAAGGCTGGAGAAAAATTAAACTTCCCCTGGTGGAATTCTGGCAAAATTACACTTACACAAAATTCTGCAACATCTGGGAAAATTTCGTGAAATTTCACCAAAACTTGAATTTTAGCTAGTTCTATCTGTTTTAAAGCTATTTGTTCAAACTGTACCATATGAAACATATTTGATCATCTTCCCCTTGTGGACATGGATACCAAGTTTCAGATCTCTAGCATTAAAAGGGCCCAATTTATAAGCAACCAAACATTCACACATTTTTTTTATGTAAATTGTTCAAGTAAGTAAACTGCAGTGTTAAGCCTCTGTTACTTAACAACTAGAGAATGCAATGATGACACTTCTGGTTTACTTGACCGTAAAAATGGGGCTGTGGGTATCAACTTTCTAATTTTTTGCTTGCAGGTTGGCCACTTTATAAAAAGCCAAAAATTGCTAAATAAATATTAGTAATTAAAGTCAGATTTCATAAGCTTTGGGGAAAATTCTGGAATTCTGTGATAATTTTGTGGAAGCCATATCCGTACATTTTACCCAGCCATTTACTTGCCACAGAGGAGGAAGGAAAAGGCTAGGCACAGTGGTAATATGGCAGCATTCACAGGGGGCTCCGCAGTTTCAACCTGCAGCTGTGCCCAGCATCAGTTACCCTTAAAGGGAAACGTTGAGCTTCAAGTCCCCCACATCTTAGTGTGGAGCAGTCCTTGATTAGGCTTTTCACCTATAAAGTAAAATTTTACCTTTTGTGCTGCTCTAGTATTTCAGTTTCATCTTGTTGATCCTGCCATCGCCTCCAGTTGTCATTTTCTAAATGGCAACTCTAGGGGCACATCCCAGAACCTCCCATGGCTGAAATCAGAGCTGGGGATCAGCCGCAGGGCAGTTTACTGTATCTATCAACAGATCAAGCTATTATTAGCTCTCGTTTCTTCTTTACTGGTCCCGGTGCTACACCGAAACCAGCCACTAGGTAGTCTATACTTGGTTCCACTGGACCCCCAGTTTGCAACATTGCATCTTAGGGTTCCCTACACACCGCAGATACGCTGCACATAGAGAATCCCAATTTTGTGCATAGACCCCATTTTGAGTGTCAGTGCCTTGCATTTTGAGAGCCAGTTTCCCACATTTTGAGCATGTGACCTATATTTCCTTACATTTTCTGCCAGTGTCCCACATTTCCCTCCATTTTGAGTGTCAGTGACAAAGGAGCTGTAAGGACCACATAGTAAGGATTAGGAAGGAGGGGGGGTTGGGTGGAAGCAGGATGCGATAAGGCGGAAGCATTAAATGATACTTCTGCTCAGTATTTACTAAAGAGAAGTGACACCCAAGGTGGGAGAAAATGGCAGAGAAGCAAGAAGTGGTGACAGATGGAAATCATGGAGAGCGGAGTTCGAGAGGGTTTGAAGGCACTATGGGTGGACAAGGCGCCAGGCCCAGATGGCATCCACCCCAGGGTACTCAAGGAGCTGGCAGAGGTCCTTGCAGGACCTTTGGCAGACCTATTTAATGCCTCACTACATTCGGGGTGTGTACCTCAGGACTGGAGGATGGCTCATGTGGTGCCCCTCACAAGAGTGGCCCAAGGATGAACCGGGAAACTACAGACCAGTGAACCTCACATCCATCATGTGTAAGCTAATGGAGACTATCCTGAAGGAGAGGCTGGTGGCCCTCCTAGAGGCCAAAGGACTACAGGACAGCAGACAGCATGGCTTCATATATAGCAGATCCTGCCAAACCAACCTGGTTGAGTTCTATGACTGGGTAACTAGGCAACTGGACAGGGGCCATGCAGTGGATGTCCTGTATCTGAACTTCAGTACGGCATCTCGACTCAGTGCCACATAGAAGGCTGGAAGGAAGTTAGTAGGCACAGGGTGGGTGCAAAGCTGGTGAGATGGGTAGGAAACTGGCTGCAGGGAAGGCAACATGGGTGGTGGTGGGTGGGAGCTCTCACACCCAAGGGCAGTGATGAGCGGTGTTCCACAGGGCTCAGTGTTGGGACCAGTGTTGTTTGGGATATTCATTGCAGACATATCATGGGACATCAAGAGCAAGATCAGTCTGTTTGCTGATGATACTAAGGAGACGCTGTGGCGGATGACCTAGGGGATGGCAGGGGTTGCAGGATGATCTGGCAAAGCTTGAAAACCTGGTCAGACACCTGCAACTGGGCTTTTAGTGCCAAAAAGTGCAAGGTGCTGCATTTTGGGATGAAGAACCCAAGGAGGAGTTACCAGCTAGGGGAGTGCAGCTAGCCCAGACAGAGGAGGAGAAGGATCTGGTGTGCTCATTACAGGGTCAATGAACAACTCGGCACAATGTAGGAAGGCAGCTGCAAAGGCCAACAAAATGCTGGGTTGTATTGCAGGGTATATCCTCAAGGAGGAGAGGTGATTCTGCCACTGTATAGGTCATTGGTTAGACCACACCTGGGTACTGCGTGCAGTACTGGCGTCTGTATCTGAAGAGGGACATTAAGTTACTGGAGGTGCAGCACAGAGCGACAAAGATGATCAAGGGGCTGGGGACTGATTACAAAGAGGAGGTTGAAGGAGTTGAACATGTACTCACCACTGGAGGAGGAGAGACAGGGTGACATGATTGAAACCTTTAAATACATGAAAGGAATAAACAAGACGGGTACAGAGGGGCTGTTCAAAGTAATGGGGGGAGGGCCACCAGGGGCCATGATATGAGACTGGAGCGAGGAAGGGTTCAGGAGGGAGATGAGGAGACACTTTTTTACAGAGAGGGTGGTGGCTGGGTGGAATGCGTTACCTGCTGAAGTGGTATGCAGTAGAACAGTGGACTGCTTCAAACGAGGATGGGACAGGACAAATGGGTGGGTTAATGAAGGGGAAGGGTGGAAGGGAGGGGCAGCTGCAGAATAAGGGGTGCTAGCTGCACATTCGAGCAGACTTAGACCTCTAGGCCTTTATCTGCTGGCAAATTTCGTATGTTCGTAAATGTTCTGACATTTTCTGTCAGTGTTTCACAGTTTCTCACATTTTTAGTGGCGTGTCCCACTTTTTCACACATTTTAAGGGTTAAAAAGCAGAAGTCGTGAGGTTTTGTTGCCACTGTACTCTTCTTCGGTGAGGCCCCATTTGGAATATTGCACCCAGTTATGGGTTCCAGGTGACAAAGGTTCCATAAAAGCCCTGGAGAAAATTCAGAGGAGGGCAACTAGAAGGATGGAGGAAGTGAAGGGCATGGATTATGAAACTAGATTAAAACAAGCATTTGCCAATGCCGAATGTTGCTTGCTTCTATGTGCTGTTTAGGTATTTGGAAGTCATTGGAGTGCAAATATTGAAAATTTGCGGTTTTTAAACGTGCGTGGGAACTGCTAGCGCTGCGGCTAAATAAAACAGTCATTTTAGGAATTTTTCAACAAATTTTCAACATAGCCATTTTAAGACCTCTGCTCATGAACAGTGTCACTGTGATTTTGTTAATGTGTCCCATACATTGAGTTTGCGCACCGACTGCTCCATTGTGCGCTACATGGGTGGAAACACGTTTTGGGCAGGATGTGAAAAATGACAGCTATACTACTCATAAGAAGGTGTGGTAAAATGGCAATGCTGAAAATCTGAATTGAAAATATTGAAATTTCGCGAACTTACGAGCCTGCGTAGGAACTGCGCAACGCACGCTCGTAAAACAGTCATTTTTTGGAATTTTTGCACCAAATTTTCAACATGGGGTTTTTGGGACCCTTTCTCATTAATGATGTCACTCTCATGGCGGTATTCAGGCCTGAAGGGTGATTTTGCAGTCACTGCGCAGTCACTGTGCGAAATCACCCTTCGGGCCCGAATAACGCCATGACAGTGACATCACTCATGAGAAGGGTCCCAACCCCATGTTGAAAATTTGTCAAAATTCAAAATGCCTGAGATATCAACAAAGTTGAAACCCCCTATCTAGCCCATTATACAGCTTACCGGCATTTCCTCAGTTCGCGGTCGGCTTTGAAGAGTGCAGACGTGTTCCCGGTCCACCGAAGATTGTCGCGCCGGAGTCCGGAGGTAAGTATGGGGTGAGGGGGGGTGTGGGGAGGCTGGGTGCGCAGTGGGTGGGTGCGGGTTGTGGGAGGGTGGGAGGCGCTCCAGCTGAACCGTTTTCGTTTTCAGGTTAAAATTAAAAAGGCGTCGTGAGACCGTTTGCCTACGCTGGGTGGGCTCCCAGCAAGGCACAAGGATGTTGAGGCGTTCAGCCAGCGGATAGGCACCCCGTCGGCCTATGGACTGATTGCCACGCTGGGTGGGCTCCAGCGTGGCACCTAACAACGGGGGAGATGCAGCTCAGCCAACGAGGATTGGGCACCCGTCGGCTAAACAGTCGTGCGGCGCCACACATCTGCGTGTTGGGGGGGGCTACGCTTCTTATCTCTGCTCACTGAAGCGTAGCTCCCCCTTTCAACTGTATGCCACTGCATTTTGGAGCGTGTCACAGACAGCTCCAAAATGCATTGGCTTACAGGGGCCGCGCCTGCCAGCTCACTGACTGAATTGGAGGAGGAGGTGACACACCCCCGAAATCTCTGATGATGGCACTATGTTTCTTGCACATGCGTGCAAGCAACATAATAAAAATTGGACTTTACACTCTGGAGTTCCATAGAATGATGGTGGACTTATGTATGGTCTATAGAGCCCTGCATGATGATCAACTGGGCTTGGTAATTAGGAAAGCAGTTTATGACACCAGAGCACATCCACTACAACTAGTGGTTGAATGTTGCAGAACAAAAAAAAGAAGTTCCTGGTTCTCAGTTAGAGTTTCCAAAATATCGAATGGCTTACCAATAGAGGTGGTTGCCAGTGAGTATGGACATATTTAAGAATCGTCTGGACGTACACTTGGGTCAAAATTCCATAAAGGGTTATAATTAAAGTCTGGCAAGCAATATGGACATTAGTGTTCTACACTCTGAATTACCTATGAAACCTATTGCCCCACAGTTCCCCCCAATTTGAATGTTAAATGTCCCACATTTTCAGGGACAGTCTCACATTTTCGCACATTTTCAAGGTCAGTGTCCCACATTTTCAGAAACAGTGTCTCACATTTTCAGGGCCAGTGTCTCACATTTTCCCACATTTTCAGGGCCAGTGTCTCACATTTTCCCGCATTTCAGGGTCAAGGTCCCACATTTTCAGGGCCAGAGTCTCACATTTTCCTACATTTTCAGAGCCAGTGTGTCACATTTTCCCACATTTCAGGGCCAGTGTCTCACATTTTCAGGGCCAGTGTCCCACATTTTCCCACATTCTCAGGGCCAGTGTCCCACATTTTCCAGCCCAGTGTCTCACATTTTCCCACAATTTAGGGCCAGTGTCCCACATTTTCAGGGTCCCACATTTTCAGGGCCAGTGTGTCACATTTTCTCACATTTTCAGGGCCAGTGTCCCAGATTTTCAGGGCCAATGTCCCACATTTTCAGGGCCAGTGCCTCACATTTTCCCATATTTTCAGGGCCAGTGTCTCACATTTTCCCACATTTCAGGGCCAGTGTCCTACATTTTCATGGCCATTGTCTTACATTATCGCCACCTTTTCAGAGCCTGTATACCACATTTTCAGGGCCAGTATCCCACATTTTCAGGGCCAGTCTCTCACATTTTTTCCACATTTTCAGGGCCAGTGTCCCACATTTTCCCACATTTCAGGGCCAGAGTCCTACATTTTCAGGGCCAGTGTCTCACATTTTCCCACATTTTCAGGGCCAGTGTCCCACATTTTTATGGCCAGTGTCTCACATTTTCAGGGCCAGTCTCTCACATTTTTCCACATTTTAAGGGCCAGTGTCTCACATTTTCAGGGCCAGTGTCTCACATTTTCAGGGCCAGTCTCTCACATTTTCCCATTTTTCAGGACCAGTGTCCCACATTTTCAGGGACAGCATCTCACATTTACCACATTTTCAGGGTCAGTGTCCCACATTTTCAGGGACAGTGTCTCACATTTTCTCACATTTTCAGGGTCAGTGTTTCACATTTTCAGAGACAGTGTCTCACATTTTCAGGGCCACTGTCTCACACTTTCCCACATTTTCAGGGCCAGTGTCTCACATTTTCAGGGCCAGTGTCTCACATTTTCCCATATTATCAGGGCCAGTGTCTCACATTTTCCCACATTTCAGGGCCAGTGTCTCACATTTTCCCACATTTTTGGGGCCAGTGTCTCACATTTTCCCACATTTCACGGTCAGTGTCCCACATTTTCAGGGCCAGTGTTTCACATTTCCCCACATTTTCAGGGCCAGTGTCTCACATTTTCAGGGCCAGTGTCTCACATTTCCCACATTTTCAGGGCCAGTGTCTCACATTTTCCCATATTTTCAGGGCCAGTGTCCCACATTTTCCCACATTCATGGTCAGTGTCCCACATTTTCAGGGCCAGTGTTCCACCTTTTCAGGGCCAGTGTCTCACATTTTCCCACATTTCAGGTTCAGTGTCCCACATTTTCAGGGACAGTGTCTCACATTTTCAGGGCCAGTGTCCCACATTTTCAAGGCCAGTGTCTCATATTTTCCCACATTTTCAGGACCAGTGTCTCACATTTTCAGGGCCAGTGTCTTACATTTTCCCACATTTCAGGGCCAGTGTCCCACATTTTTAGGGCCAGCGTCACATTTTCCCACATTTTCAGGGCCACTGTCTCACATTTTTCCACATTTCAGGGTCAGTGTCCCACATTTTCAGGGCCAGTGTCTCACATTTTCCCACATTTCAGTGTCAGTGTCCCACATTTTCAGGGCCAGTGTCACATTTTCCCACATTTTCAGGGCCAGTGTCTCACATTTTCCCACATTTTCAGGGCCAGTGTCTCACATTTTCAGGGCCAGTGTCTCACATTTTCCCACATTTTCAGGGCCAGTGTGTGTCACATTTTCCCACATTTCAGGGTCAGTGTCCCACATTTTCAGGGCCAGTGTCTCACATTTTCCCACATTTTCCAGGCCAGTGTCTCACATTTTCCCACATTTCAGGGCCCGTGTCCTACATTTTCAGGGCCAGTGTCCCACATTTTCCCACATTTTCAGGGCCTATATCCAACATTTTCAGGGACAGTGTCTCATATTTTCAGGGCCAGTCTCTCACATTTTCCCACATTTTCAGGGCCAGTGTTTCACATTTTCAGGGCCAGTGTTTCACATTTTCAGGGCCAGTGTTCCACGTTTTCCGGGCCAGTGTCCCACATTTTCCCACATTTCAGGGCCAGAGTCCCACATTTTCAGGGACAGTGTCTCACATTTTCAGGGCCAGTGTCCCACATTTTCAGGGCCAGTGTCTCACATTTTTCCACATTTTCAGGGCCAGTGTTTCACATTTTCCCACATTTCAGGGCCAGTGTCCCACATTATTATGGCCAGTGTCTCACATTTTCAGGGCCAGTATCTCACTTTTTCAGGGCCAGTCTCTCACATTTTCCCACATTTTTAGGGCCAGTGTCCCACATTTTCCCACATTTCAGGTCCAGAGTCCCACATTTTCGGGGCCAGTGTCCCACATTTTCCCACTTTTCAGGGTCAGTGTCTCACATTTTCAGGGCCAGCGTCTCACATTTTCCCACATTTTCAGGGCCAGTGTCTCACATTTTCCCAAATTTTCAGGGCCAGTGTGTCACATTTTCCCACATTTCAGGGTCAGTGTCCCAGATTTTCAGGGCCAGTGTCTTACATTTTCCCACATTTCAGGGCCAGTGTATCACATTTTCCCAAATTTCTGGGTCAGTGTCCCACATTTTCAGGACCAGTGTCTCACATTTTCCCACATTTTCTGGGCCAGTGTCTCACATTTTCCCCACATTTCAGGGCCAGTGTTCTACATTTTCAGGGCCAATGTCCCACATTTTCCCACATTTTCAGGGCCTATATCCCACATTTTCAGGGCCAGTGTCTCATATTTTCAGGGCCAGTCTCTCACATTTTCCCACATTTTCAAGGCCAGTGTCTCACATTTTCAGGGCCAGTGTTCCACATTTTCAGGGCCAGTGTCTCACATGTTCCCACATTTTCAGGGTCAGTGTCTCACATTTTCCCACATTTCAGTGCCAGTGTCCCACATTTTCAGGGCCATTGTCTTACATTATCGCCACCTTTTCAGAGCCTGTATACCACATTTTCAGGGCCAGTCTCTCACATTTTTTCCACATTTTCAGGGCCAGTGTCCCACATTTTCAGGGCCAGTGTCCCACATTTTCGGCCAGTGTCTCACATTTTCCCACATTTCAGGGCCAGTGTCTCACATTTTCAGGGCCAGTGTCTCACATTTTCAGGGCCAGTGTCTCACATTTTCCCACATTTCAGGCCCAGTGTCCCACATTTTTATGGCCAGTGTCTCACATTCTCAGGGCCAGTCTCACATTTTCCCACATTTTAAGGGCCAGTGTCTCACATTTTCAGGCCAGTGTCTTACATTTTTCAGGGCCAGTCTCTAACATTTTCCCATTTTTCAGGACCAGTGTCCCACATTTTCAGGACAGCATCTCACATTTACCACATTTTCAAGGTCAGTGTCCCACATTTTCAGGGACAGTGTCTCACATTTTCCCACATTTTCAGGGTCAGTGTTCCACATTTTCAGAGACAGTGTCTCACATTTTCAGGGCCAGTGTCTCACACTTTCCCACATTTTCAGGGCCAGTGTCCCACATTTTCAGGGCCAGTGTCACATTTTCCCACATTTTCAGGGCCAGTGTCTCACATTTTCCCACATTTCAGGGCCAGTGTTTCACATTTTCAGGGCCAGTGTCTCGCATTTTCCCACATTTTTGGGGCCAGTGTCTCACATTTTCCCACATTTCACGGTCAGTGTCCCACATTTTCAGGGCCAGTGTTTCACATTTCCCCACATTTTCAGGGCCAGTGTTTCACATTTTCAGGGCCAGTGTCTCACATTTTCCCACATTTTCAGGGCCAGTGTCTCACATTTCCCACATTTTCAGGACCAGTGTCTCACATTTTCCCATATTTTCAGGGCCAGTGTCCCACATTTTCCCACATTCATGGTCAGTGTCCCACATTTTCAGGGCCAGTGTCTCACATTTTCCCACATTTTCAGGGCCAGTGTCTCACATTTTCCCACATTTCAGGTCAGTGTCCCATTTTCAGGGACAGTGTCTCACATTTTCAGGCCAGAGTCCCACATTTTCAAGGCCAGTGTCTCATATTTTCCACATTTTCAGGACCAGTGTCTCACATTTTCAGGGCCAGTGTCTTACATTTTCCCACATTTCAGGGCCAGTGTCCCACATTTTCAGGGCCAGTGTCACATTTTCCCACATTTTCAGGGCCACTGTCTCACATTTTTCCACATTTCAGGGTCAGTGTCCCACATTTTCAGGGCCAGTGTGTCTCACATTTTCCCACATTTCAGGGTCAGTGTCCCACATTTTCAGGGCCAGTGTCACATTTTCCCACATTTTCAGGGCCAGCGTCTCACATTTTCCCACATTTTCAGGGCCAGTGTGTCACATTTTCCCACATTTCAGGGTCAGTGTCCCACATTTTCAGGGTCAGTGTCTCACATTTTCCCACATTTCAGGGACAGTGTGTCACATTTTCAGGGCCAGTGTGTCACATTTTCCCACATTTATGGGTCAGCATCTCACATTTTCAGGACCAGTGTCTCACATTTTCCCACATTTTCCGGGCCAGTGTCTCACATTTTCCCACATTTCAGGGCCAGTGTCCTACATTTTCAGGGCAGTGTCCCACATTTTCCCACATTTTCAGGGCCTATATCCAACATTTTCAGGGACAGTGTCTCATATTTTCAGGGCCAGTCTCTCACATTTTCCCACATTTTCAGGGCCAGTGTCTCACATTTTCAGGTCCAGTGTTCCACGTTTTCTGGGCCAGTGTCCCACATTTTCCCACATTTCAGGGCCAGAGTCCCACATTTTCAGGGACAGTGTCTCACATTTTCAGGGCCAGTGTCCCACATTTTCAGGGCCAGTGTCTCACATTTTTCCACATTTTCAGGGCCAGTGTTTCACATTTTCCCACATTTCAGGCCAGTGTCCCACATTTTATGGCCAGTGTCTCACATTTTCAGGGCCAGTATCTCACTTTTCAGGGCCAGTCTCACATTTTCCCACATTTTTAGGGCCAGTGTCTCACATTTTCAGGGCCAGTGTCCCACATTTTCCCACATTTCAGGGCCAGAGTCCCACATTTTCGGGGCCAGTGTCCCACATTTTCCCACTTTTCAGGGTCAGTGTCTCACATTTTCAGGGCCAGCGTCTCACATTTTCCCACATTTTCAGGACCAGTGCCTCACATTTTCCCACATTTTCAGGGCCAGTGTGTCACATTTTCCCACATTTCAGGGTCAGTGTCCCACATTTTCAGGGCCAGTGTCTCACATTTTCCTACATTTCAGGGACAGTGTCTCACATTTTCAGGGCCAGTGTGTCACATTTTCCCAAATTTCTGGGTCAGTGTCCCACATTTTCAGGAGCAGTGTCTCACATTTTCCCACATTTTCCGGGCCAGTGTCTCACATTTTCCCACATTTCAGGGCCAGTGTCCTACATTTTCAGGGCCAGTGTCCCCCACATTTTCCCACATTTTCAGGGCCTATATACAACATTTTCAGGGACAGTGTCTCATTTTTTCAGGGCCAGTCTCTCACATTTTCCCACATTTTCAGGGCCAGTGTCTCACATTTTCAGGGCCAGTGTCCCACATTTTCCCACATTTCAGGGAGCGAGTGGCTCATATTTTCTCACATTTTCAGGGCCAGTGTCTCACATTTTTGCCACATTTTTAGGGCCTGTGTCACACATTTTCTCACATTTTAAGGGCCAGTGTCTCACATTTTCCCATTTTCAGTGCCAGTGTCTCACATTTCAGGGCCAGTGTCCCACATTTTCATGGCCAGTGTCTCACATTTTCCCATTTTTAGGGCCAGTGTCTCATATTTTCCCATATTTTCAGGGCCAGTGTCTCACATTTTCCCACATTTTCAGGGCCACTGTCTTACTTTTTGCCACATTTTCAGGGCTAGTGTCCCACATTTTCTCACATTTCAGGGCCAGAGTCCCACATTTTTGGGGCCAGTGTCCCACATTTTCCCACTTTTCAGGGTCAGCGTCTCACATTTTCAGGGCCAGCGTCTCACATTTCCCCGCATTTTCAGGGCCAGTGTCTCACATTTTCCCACATTTTCAGGGCCAGTGTCTCACATTTTCCCACATTTCAGGGACAGTGTCTCACATTTTCAGAGCCAGTGTCTCACATTTTCCCACATTTCAGGGCCAGTGTCCCACATTTTCATGGCCAGTGTCTCACATTTTCACCACATTTTCAGGGCCTGTAGCCCACATTTTCAGGGCCAGTGTCTCACATTTTCAGTGCCAGTGCCTCACATTTTCCCACATTTTCAGGGCCAGTGTCTCACATTTTCCCACATTTCAGGGCCAGTGTCCCACATTTTCATGGCCTGTGTCTCACATTTTCACCACATTTTCAGGGCCTGTAGCCCACATTTTCAGGGCCAGTGTCTCACATTTTTAGGGCCAGTCTTCACATTTTCCAACATTTTCAGGGCCAGTGTTTCACATTTTCAGGACCAGTGTCTCACATTTTCAGGGCCAGTGTCTCACATTTTCCCACATTTCAGGGCCAGTGTCCCACATTTTCAGGGCAAGTGGCTCACATTTTCCCAATTTAGGGCCTGTGTGCCACATTTTTCCCACATTTTCAGGGCCAGTGTCTCTCATTTTCCCATTTTCAGTGCCAGTGTCTCACATTTTCTCACATTTCAGAGCCAGTGTCCCACATATTCTGGGCCAGTGTCTCACATTTTCCCATTTTTAGGGCCACTGTCTCATATTTTCCCACATTTTCAGGGCCAGTGTCTCACATTTTCAGGGCCAGTGTCTCACATTGTCCCACGTTTTCAGGGTCACTGTCTCACTTTTTTGCCACATTTTCAGGGCCAGTGTCCCACATTTTCAGGGCCAGTGTCTCACATCTTCAGGGCCAGTGTCTCACATTTTCCCACATTTTGAATGCCAGCGTCCCACATTTTGAGTGTCAGTGACCTGATCCATATGGTCTCACATTTTTTGCCACTGTTCCACATTTACCCTTATTTTGAGTGTTAACGGTTCACATTTTCAAGGCCAGTGTCACATTTTCCCACATTTTCAGGGCCAGTGTCTCACATTTTCTCACATTTTCAGGGCCAGTGTCTCACATTTTCAGGGTCAGTGTTCCACGTTTTCTGGGCCAGTTTCCCACATTTTCCCACATTTCAGGGCCAGAGTCCCACATTTTCAGGGACTGTGTCTCACATTTTCAGGGCCAGTGTCTCACATGTTCCCACATTTTCAGGGTCAGTGTCTCACATTTTCCCTCATTTCAGGGCCAGTGTCCCACATTTTCAGTGCCAGTGCCTCACATTTTCCCACATTTTCAGGGCCAGTGTTTCACATTTTCCCACATTTCAGGGCCAGTGTCCCACATTATTATGGCCATTGTCTCACATTTTCAGGGCCAGTATCTCACTTTTTCAGTGCCAGACTCTCACATTTTCCCACATTTTCAGGGCCAGTGTGTCACATGTTCAGGGCCAGTGTCCCACATTTTCCCACATTTCAGGGCCAGTGTCTCACATTTATCCACATTTTCAGGGCCAGTGTTTCACATTTTCCCACATTTCAGGGCCAGTGTCCCACATTATTATGGCCAGAGTCTCACATTTTCAGGGCCAGTATCTCACTTTTTCAGGGCCAGTCTCTCACATTTCCCACATTTTCAGGGTCAGTGTCCCATTTTCCCACATTTCAGGGCCAGAGTCCCATTTTCAGGGCCAGTGTCCCACATTTTCCCACTTTTCAGGGTCAGTGTCTCACATTTTCAGTGCCAGCGCCTCAGATTTTCCCACTTTTCAGGGCCAGTGTCTCTCATTTTCCCGCATTTTCAGGGCCAGTGTGTCACATTTTCCCACATTTCAGGGTCAGTGTCCCACATTTTCAGGGCCAGTGTCCCACATTTTCCCACATTTCAGGGCCAGAGTCCCACACTTTCGGGGCCAGTGTCCCACATTTTCCCACTTTTCAGGGTCAGTGTCTCACATTTTCAGGGCCAGCGTCTCACATTTTCCCACATTTTCAGGGCCAGTGTCTCACATTTTCCCACATTTTCAGGGCCAGTGTGTCACATTTTCCCACATTTCAGGATCAGTGTCCCACATTTTCAGGGCCAGTGTCTCACATTTTCCCACATTTCAGGGACAGTGTCTCACATTTCAGGGGCAGTGTATCACATTTTCCCAAATTTCTGGGTCAGTGTCCCACATTTTCAGGACCACTGTCTCACATTTTCCCACATTTTCTGGGCCAGTGTCTCACATTTTCCCACATTTCAGGGCCAGTGTCCTACATTTTCAGGGCCAATGTCCCACGTTTTCCCACATTTTCACGGCCTATATCCCACATTTTCAGCGCCAGTGTCTCATATTTTCAGGGCCAGTCTCTCACATTTTCCCACATTTTCAGGGCCAGTGTCTCACATTTTCAGGGCCAGTGTTCCACATTTTCAGGGCCAGTGTCTCACATGTTCCCACATTTTCAGGGTCAGTGTCTCACATTTTCCCACATTTCAGGGCCAGTGTCCCACATTTTCAGGGCCATTGTCTTACATTATCGCCACCTTTTCAGAGCCTGTATACCACATTTTCAGGGCCAGTCTCTCACATTTTTTCCACATTTTCAGGGCCAGTGTCCCACATTTTCAGGGCCAGTGTCCCACATTTTCCGGGCCAGAGTCCCACATTTTCAGGGCCAGTGTCTCACATTTTCCCACATTTTCAGGGCCAGTGTCTCACATTTTCCCACATTTCAGGCCTAGTGTCCCACATTTTTATGGCCAGTGTCTCACATTTTCAGGGCCAGTCTCTCACATTTTCCCACATTTTAAGGGCCAGTGTCTCACATTTTCAGGGCCAGTGTCTTACATTTTCAGGGCCAGTCTCTAACATTTTCCCATTTTTCAGGACCAGTGTCCCACATTTTCAGGGGCAGCATCTCACATTTACCACATTTTCAGGGTCAGTGTCCCACATTTTCAGGGACAGTGTCTCACATTTTCCCACATTTTCAGGGTCAGTGTTCCACATTTTCAGAGACAGTGTCTCACATTTTCAGGGCCAGTGTCTCACACTTTCCCACATTTTCAGGGCCAGTGTCTCACATTTTCAGGGCCAGTGTCTCACATTTTCCCACATTTTCAGGGCCAGTGTCTCACATTTTCCCACATTTCAGGGCCAGTGTTTCACATTTCCAGGGCCAGTGTCTCGCATTTTCCCACATTTTTGGGGCCAGTGTCTCACATTTTCCCACATTTCACGGTCAGTGTCCCACATTTTCAGGGTCAGTGTTTCACATTTTCAGGGCCAGTGTCTCACATTTTCCCACATTTTCAGGGCCAGTGTCTCACATTTTCAGGGCCAGTGTCTCACATTTCCCACATTTTCAGGACCAGTGTCTCACATTTTCCCATATTTTCAGGGCCAGTGTCCCACATTTTCCCACATTCATGGTCAGTGTCCCACATTTTCAGGGCCAGTGTCTCACATTTTCCCACATTTTCAGGGCCAGTGTCTCACATTTTCCCACATTTCAGGGTCAGTGTCCCACATTTTCAGGGACAGTGTCTCACATTTTCAGTGCCAGAGTCCCACATTTTCAAGGCCAGTGTCTCATATTTTCCCACATTTTCAGGACCAGTGTCTCACATTTTCAGGGCCAGTGTCTTACATTTTCCCACATTTCAGGGCCAGTGTCCCCATTTTCCCACATTTCAGGTCAGTGTCCCATTTCAGGACCAGTGTCCCACATTTTCCCATTTCAGGCCAGAGCCCCACTTGGCCAGTGTCCCACATTTTCCCACTTTTCAGGGTCAGTGTCTCACATTTTCAGGGCCAGCGTCCCACATTTTCCCACTTTTCAGGGCCAGTGTCTCACATTTCCTTTCAGGGCCAGTGTGCATTCTCACATTTAAGGTCAGTGTCCCACATTTTCAGGGCCAGTGTCTCACATTTTCCCACATTTCAGGGACAGTGTCTCACATTTCAGGGCAGTGTATCACATTTTCCCAAATTTCTGGGTCAGTGTCCCACATTTTCAGGACCACTGTCTCACATTTTCCCACATTTTCTGGGTCAGTGTCTCACATTTTCCCACACTTCAAGGCCAGTGTCCTACATTTTCAGGGCCAATGTCCCACATTTTCCCACATTTTCACGGCCTATATCCCACATTTTCAGTGCCAGTGTCTCATATTTTAAGGGCCAGTCTCTCACATTTTCCCACATTTTCAGGGCCAGTGTTCCACATTTTCAGGGCCAATGTCTCACATGTTCCCACATTTTCAGGGTCAGTGTCTCACATTTTCCCACATTTCAGGGCCAGTGTCCCACATTTTCAGGGCCATTGTCTTACATTATCGCCACCTTTTCAGAGCCTGTATACCACATTTTCAGGGCCAGTCTCTCACATTTTTTCCACATTTTCAGGGCCAGTGTCCCACATTTTCAGGGCCAGTGTCCCACATTTTCAGGGCCAGTGTCCCACATTTTCCCACATTTCAGGGCCAGAGTCCCACAGTTTCAGGGCCAGTGTCTCACATTTTCAGGGCCAGTGTCTCACATTTTCCCACATTTTCAGGGACAGTGTCTCACATTTTCCCACATTTCAGGCCTAGTGTCCCACATTTTTATGGCCAGTGTCTCACATTTTCAGGGCCAGTCTCTCACATTTTCCCACATTTTAAGGGCCAGTGTCTCACATTTTCAGGGCCAGTGTCTCACATTTTCCCACATTTTCAGGGCCAGTGTCTCACATTTTCCCACATTTCAGGGCCAGTGTTTCACATTTTCAGGGCCAGTGTCTCGCATTTTCCCACATTTTTGGGGCCAGTGTCTCACATTTTCCCACATTTCACGGTCAGTGTCCCACATTTCAGGGCCAGTGTTTCACATTTTCCACATTTTCAGGGCCAGTGTCTCACATTTTCAGGGCCAGTGTCTCACATTTTCAGGGCCAGTGTCTCACATTTCCACATTTTCAGGACCAGTGTCTCACATTTTCCCATATTTTCAGGGCCAGTGTCCCACATTTTCCCACATTCATGGTCAGTGTCCCACATTTTCAGGGCCAGTGTCTCACATTTTCCCACATTTTCAGGGCCAGTGTCTCACATTTTCCCAAATTTCAGGGTCAGTGTCCCACATTTTCAGGGACAGTGTCTCACATTTTCAGGCCAGAGTCCCACATTTTCAGGCCAGTGTCTCATATTTTTCTTTTCAGGCAGTGTCTCACATTTTCAGGGCCAGTGTCTCACATTTTCCCACATTTTCAGGGCCAGTGTCTCACATTTTCAGGGCCAGTGTTCACATCTTTCTGGCCAGTGCCCACATTTTCAGGGCCAGTGTCTCACATTTTCCCACATTTCAGGGTCAGTGTCCCACATTTTCAGGGCCAGTGTCACATTTTCCCACATTTTCAGGGCCAGTGTCTCACATTTCCCACATTTTCAGGGCCAAGTGTCACATTTTCCCACATTTCAGGGTCAGTGTCCCACATTTTCAGGGCCAGTGTCTCACATTTTCCCACATTTTCAGGGCCAGTGTCTCACATTTTCCCACATTTCAGGGCCAGTGTCCCACATTTTCAGGGCCAGTGTCTCACATTTTCAGGCCAGTCTCACATTTTCCCACATTTCAGGGACAGTGTCCTACATTTTCAGGGACAGTGTCCCACATTTTCCCACATTTATGGGTCAGCATCTCACATTTTCAGGACCAGTGTCTCACATTTTCCCACATTTTCCGGGCCAGTGTCTCACATTTTCCCACATTTCAGGGCCAGTGTCCACATTTTCAGGGACAGTGTCCCACATTTTCAGGGCCTATATCCAACATTTTCAGGGACAGTGTCTCATATTTTCAGGTCCAGTCTCTCACATTTTCCCACATTTTCAGAGCCAGTGTCTCACATTTTCAGGGCCAGTGTTCCATGTTTTCTGGGCCAGCGTCCCACATTTTCCCACATTTCAGGGCCAGAGTCCCACATTTTCAGGGACAGTGTCTCACATTTTAAGGGCCAGTGTCCACATTTTCAGGGCCAGTGTCTCACATTTTCCACATTTTCAGGGCCAGTGTTTCACATTTTCCCACATTTCAGGGCCAGTGTCCCACATTTTTATGGCCATGTCTCACATTTTCAGGGCCAGTATCTCACTTCAGGCCAGTGTCTCACATTTTCCCACATTTCAGGGTCAGTGTCTCACATTTTCAGGGCCAGCGTCTCACATTTTCCCACATTTTCAGGGCCAGTGTCTCACATTTTCCTACATTTCAGGGACAGTGTCTCACATTTTCAGGGCCAGCGTCTCACATTTTCCCACATTTTCAGGGCCAGTGTCTCACATTTTCCCACATTTTCAGGGCCAGTGTGTCACATTTTCCCACATTTCAGGGTCAGTGTCCCACATTTTCAGGGCCAGTGTCTCACATTTTCTTACATTTCAGGGACAGTGTCTCACATTTTCAGGGCCAGTGTGTCACATTTTCCCAAATTTCTGGGTCAGTGTCCCACATTTTCAGGACCAGTGTCTCACATTTTCCCACATTTTCTGGGCCAGTGTCTCACATTTTCCCACATTTCAGGGCCAGTGTCCTACATTTTCAGGGCCAGTGTCCCACATTTTCCCACATTTTCAGTGCCTATATCCCACATTTTCAGGGCCAGTGTCTCATATTTTCAGGGCCAGTCTCTCACATTTTCCCACATTTTCAGGGCCAGTGTCTCACATTTTCAGGGCCAGTGTTCCACGTTTTCTGGGCCAGTGTCCCACATTTTCCCACATTTCAGGGCCAGAGTCCCACATTTTCAGGGACAGTGTCTCACATTTTCAGGGCCAGTGTCTCACATGTTCCCACATTTTCATGGTCAGTGTCTCACATTTTCCCACATTTCAGGGCCAGTGTCCCACATTTTCAGGGCCAGTGTCTCACATTTTCCCACATTTTCAGGGCCACTGTTTCACATTTTCCCACATTTCAGGGCCAGTGTCCCACATTTTTATGGCCAGGGTCTCACTTTTTCAGGGCCAGTCTCACATTTCCCACATTTTCAGGGCCAGTGTCTCACATTTTCAGGGCCAGTGTCCCACATTTTCCCACATTTCAGGGCCAGTGTTCCTCACATTTTCAGGGCCAGTGTCTCACATTTTCCCACATTTCAGGGCCAGTGTCCCACATTTTCAGGCCAGTGTCTCACATTTTCAGGGCCAGTGTCTCACATTTTCCCACATTTTCAGGGCCAGTGTTTCACATTTTCCCACATTTTCAGGGCCAGTGTCCCACATTTTCCCACATTCAGGGTCAGTGTCCCACATTTTCAGGGCCAGTGTCTCACATTTTCCCACATTTTCAGGGCCAGTGTCTCACATTTTCCCACATTTCAGGCCAGTGTCCCACATTTTCAGGGCCAGTGTCTCACATTTTCAGCCAGGTCCCACATTTTCAGGGCCAGTGTCTCACATTTTCCCACATTTTCAGGGCCAGTGTCTCACATTTTCAGGGCCAGTGTCTCACATTTTCCCACATTTCAGGGCCAGTGTCCCACATTTTCAGGGCCAGTGTCCTCCCATTTCAGGGCCATGTCTCACATTTTCCACATTTCAGGGTCAGTGTCCCACATTTTCAGGGCCAGTGTCTCACATTTTCCCACATTTCAGGGTCAGTGTCCCACATTTTCAGGGCCAGTGTCACATTTTCCCACATTTTCAGGGCCAGTGTCTCACATTTTCCCACATTTTCAGGGCCAGTGTGTCACATTTTCCCACATTTCAGGGTCAGTGTCCCACATTTTCAGGGCCAGTGTCTCACATTTTCCCACATTTCAGGGACAGTGTCTCACATTTTCAGGGCCAGTGTGTCACATTTTCCCACATTTCTGGGTCAGCTCTCACATTTTCAGGACCAGTGTCTCACATTTTCCCATTTCCGGGCCAGTGTCTCACATTTTCCCACATTTCAGGGCCAGTGTCTCACATTTTCAGGGCCAGTGTCCACATTTTCAGGCCATATCCACATTTCAGGGACAGTGTCTCACATTTTCAGGGCCAGTGTCTCACATTTTCCCACATTTTCAGGGCCAGTGTCTCACATTTTCAGGGCCAGTGTTCCACATTTTCAGGGCCAGTGTCCCACATTTTCCCACATTTCAGGCCAGAGTCCCACATTTTCAGGGCCAGTGTCTCACATTTTCAGGGCCAGTGTCCCACATTTCAGAGGCCAGTGTCTCACATTTTCCCACATTTTCAGGGCCAGTGTTTCACATTTTCCCACATTTCAGGGCAAGTGTCCACATTTTATGCCAGTGTCTCACATTTTCAGGGCCAGTGTCTCACATTTTCCCACATTTCAGGGTCAGTGTCCCACATTTTCAGGGCCAGTGTCTCACATTTTCCCACATTTTCAGGGTCCAGTGTCTCACATTTCAGCAGTGTCCACATTGTCCCACATTTCAGGGTCAGTGTCTCACATTTTCAGGCAGCGTCTCACATTTTCCCACATTTTCAGGGCCAGTGTCTCACATTTTCAGGGCCAGTGTGTCACATTTTCCCACATTTCTGGGTCAGTGTCCCACATTTTCAGGACCAGTGTCTCACATTTTCCCACATTTTCTGGTCCAGTGTCTCACATTTCCCACATTTCAGGGCCAGTGTCCTACATTTTCAGGGCCAGTGTCCCACATTTTCCACATTTTCAGTGCCTATATCCCACATTTTCAGGCCAGTGTCTCATATTTTCAGGGCCAGTCTCACATTTTCCACATTTTCAGGGCCAGTGTCTCACATTTTCAGGCCAGTGTTCCACGTTTTCTGGGCCAGTCCCACATTTTCCCACATTTCAGGGCCAGTGTCCCACATTTTCAGGGCAGTGTCACATTTTCACCATTTCCCACATTTTCAGGGCCAGTCCACATTTTCAGGGACAGTGTCTCATATTTTCAGGGCCAGTCTCTCACATTTTCCCACATTTTCAGGGCCAGTGTCTCACATTTTCAGGTCCAGTGTTCACGTTTTCTGGGCCAGTGTCCCACATTTTTCCCACATTTCAGGGCCAGAGTCCCACATTTTCAGAGACAGTGTCTCACATTTTCAGGGCCAGTGTCCCACATTTTCAGGGCCAGTGTCTCACATTTTTCCACATTTCAGGGCCAGTGTTTCACATTTTCCCACATTTCAGGCCAGTCACTTTTATGGCCAGTGTCTCACATTTTCAGGGCCAGTAGTCTCACATTTCAGGGCCAGTCTCTCACATTTTCCCACATTTTTAGGGCCAGTGTCTCACATTTTCAGGGCCAGTGTCCACATTTTCCCAAATTTCGGGTCAGTGTCCACATTTTCAGGCCAGTGTCTCACATTTTCCCACATTTTCAGGGCCAGTGTCTCACATTTTCCACATTTCAGGGCCAGTTTCCCACATTTTCAGGACCAGTGCCTCACATTTCCCACATTTTCAGGGCCATGTGTCACATTTTCCCACATTTCAGGGTCAGTGTCCCACATTTTCAGGGCCAGTGTCTCACATTTTACATTTCAGGCACATGTCTCACATTTTCAGGGCCAGTGTGTCACATTTCCCAAATTTCTGGGTCAGTGTCCCACATTTTCAGGGCCAGTGTCTCACATTTCGGCCAGTGTCCCATTTTCCCATTTCAGGGCCAGTGTCCCACATTTTCAGGGCCAGTGTCCCACATTTTCCCACATTTTCAGGGCCTATATACAACATTTTCAGGGACAGTGTCTCATTTTTTCAGGGCCAGTCTCTCACATTTTCCCACATTTTCAGGGCCAGTGTCTCACATTTTCAGGGCCAGTGTTCCACGTTTTCTGGGCCAGTGTCCCACATTTTCCCACATTTCAGAGCCAGAGTCCCACATTTTCAGGGACAGTGTCTCACATTTTCAGGGCCAGTGTCTCACATGTTCCCACATTTTCATGGTCAGTGTCTCACATTTTCCCACATTTCAGGGCCAGTGTCCCACATTTTCAGGGTCAGTGTCTCACATTTTCCCACATTTTCAGGGCCAGTGTTTCACATTTTCCCACATTTCAGGGCCAGTGTCCCACATTTTTATGGCCAGTGTCTCACTTTTTCAGGGCCAGTCTCTCAAATTTCCCACATTTTCAGGGCCAGTGTCTCACATTTTCAGGGCCAGTGTCCCACATTTTCCCACATTTCAGGGAGCGAGTGGCTCATATTTTCTCACATTTTCAGGGCCAGTGTCTCACATTTTTGCCACATTTTTAGGGCCTGTGTCACACATTTTCTCACATTTTAAGGGCCAGTGTCTCACATTTTCCCATTTTCAGTGCCAGTGTCTCACATTTCAGGGCCAGTGTCCCACATTTTCCCATTTTAGGGCCAGTGTCTCATATTTTCCCATATTTTCAGGGCCAGTGTCTCACATTTTCCCACATTTTCAGGGCCACTGTCTTACTTTTTGCCACATTTTCAGGGCTAGTGTCCCACATTTTCTCACATTTCAGGGCCAGAGTCCCACATTTTTGGGGCCAGTGTCCCACATTTTCCCACTTTTCAGGGTCAGCGTCTCACATTTTCAGGGCCAGCGTCTCACATTTTCCCGCATTTTCAGGGCCAGTGTCTCACATTTTCCCACATTTTCAGGGCCAGTGTCTCACATTTTCCCACATTTCAGGGACAGTGTCTCACATTTTCAGAGCCAGTGTCTCACATTTTCCCACATTTCAGGGCCAGTGTCCCACATTTTCATGGCCAGTGTCTCACATTTTCGCCACATTTTCAGGGCCTGTAGCCCACATTTTCAGGGCCAGTGTCTCACATTTTCAGTGCCAGTGCCTCACATTTTCCCACATTTTCAGGGCCAGTGTCTCACATTTTCCCACATTTCAGGGCCAGTGTCCCACATTTTCATGGCCTGTGTCTCACATTTTCACCACATTTTCAGGGCCTGTAGCCCACATTTTCAGGGCCAGTGTCTCACATTTTTAGGGCCAGTCTCTCACATTTTCCAACATTTTCAGGGCCAGTGTTTCACATTTTCAGGACCAGTGTCTCACATTTTCAGGGCCAGTGTCCCACATTTTTCCACATTTCAGGGCCAGTGTCCCACATTTTCAGGGCAAGTGGCTCACATTTTCCCACAATTTTAGGGCCTGTGTGCCACATTTTTCCCACATTTTCAGGGCCAGTGTCTCTCATTTTCCCATTTTCAGTGCCAGTGTCTCACATTTTCTCACATTTCAGAGCCAGTGTCCCACATATTCTGGGCCAGTGTCTCACATTTTCCCATTTTTAGGGCCACTGTCTCATATTTTCCCACATTTTCAGGGCCAGTGTCTCACATTTTCAGGGCCAGTGTCTCACATTGTCCCACGTTTTCAGGGTCACTGTCTCACTTTTGCCACATTTTCAGGCCAGTGTCCCACATTTTCAGGGCCAGTGTCTCACATCTTCAGGGCCAGTGTCTCACATTTTCCCACATTTTGAATGCCAGCGTCCCACATTTTGAGTGTCAGTGACCTGATCCATATGGTCTCACATTTTTGCCACTGTTCCACATTTACCCTTATTTTGAGTGTTAACGGTTCACATTTTCAAGGCCAGTGTCACATTTTCCCACATTTTCAGGGCCAGTGTCTCACATTTTCTCACATTTTCAGGGCCAGTGTCTCACATTTTCAGGGTCAGTGTTCCACGTTTTCTGGGCCAGTTTCCCACATTTTCCCACATTTCAGGGCCAGAGTCCCACATTTTCAGGGACTGTGTCTCACATTTTCAGGGCCAGTGTCTCACATGTTCCCACATTTTCAGGGTCAGTGTCTCACATTTTCCCTCATTTCAGGGCCAGTGTCCCACATTTTCAGTGCCAGTGCCTCACATTTTCCCACATTTTCAGGGCCAGTGTTTCACATTTTCCCACATTTCAGGGCCAGTGTCCCACATTATTATGGCCATTGTCTCACATTTTCAGGGCCAGTATCTCACTTTTCAGTGCCAGACTCTCACATTTTCCCACATTTTCAGGGCCAGTGTCACATGTTCAGGGCCAGTGTCCCACATTTTCCCACATTTCAGGGCCAGTGTCTCACATTTATCCACATTTTCAGGGCCAGTGTTTCACATTTTCCCACATTTCAGGGCCAGTGTCCCACATTATTATGGCCAGAGTCTCACATTTTCAGGGCCAGTATCTCACTTTTTCAGGGCCAGTCTCTCACATTTTCCCACATTTTCAGGGTCAGTGTCCCACATTTTCCCACATTTCAGGGCCAGAGTCCCACATTTTCGGGGCCAGTGTCCCACATTTTCCCACTTTTCAGGGTCAGTGTCTCACATTTTCAGTGCCAGCGTCTCAGATTTTCCCACATTTTCAGGGCCAGTGTCTCTCATTTTCCCGCATTTTCAGGGCCAGTGTGTCACATTTTTCCACATTTCAGGGTCAGTGTCCCACATTTTCAGGGCCAGTGTCCCACATTTTCCCACATTTCAGGGCCAGAGTCCCACACTTTCGGGGCCAGTGTCCCACATTTTCCCACTTTTCAGGGTCAGTGTCTCACATTTTCAGGGCCAGCGTCTCAGATTTTCCCACATTTTCAGGGCCAGTGTCTCACATTTTCCCACATTTTCAGGGCCAGTGTGTCACATTTTCCCACATTTCAGGGTCAGTGTCCCACATTTTCAGGGCCAGTGTCTCACATTTTCCCACATTTCAGGGACAGTGTCTCACATTTCAGGGGCAGTGTATCACATTTTCCCAAATTTCTGGGTCAGTGTCCCACATTTTCAGGACCACTGTCTCACATTTTCCCACATTTTCTGGGCCAGTGTCTCACATTTTCCCACATTTCAGGGCCAGTGTCCTACATTTTCAGGGCCAATGTCCCACGTTTTCCCACATTTTCACGGCCTATATCCCACATTTTCAGCGCCAGTGTCTCATATTTTCAGGGCCAGTCTCTCACATTTTCCCACATTTTCAGGGCCAGTGTCTCACATTTTCAGGCCAGTGTTCCACATTTTCAGGGCCAGTGTCTCACATGTTCCCACATTTTCAGGGTCAGTGTCTCACATTTTCCCACATTTCAGGGCCAGTGTCCCACATTTTCAGGGCCATTGTCTTACATTATCGCCACCTTTTCAGAGCCTGTATACCACATTTTCAGGGCCAGTCTCTCACATTTTTTCCACATTTTCAGGGCCAGTGTCCCACATTTTCAGGGCCAGTGTCCCACATTTTCCCACATTTCAGGGCCAGAGTCCCACATTTTCAGGGCCAGTGTCTCACATTTTCCCACATTTTCAGGGCCAGTGTCTCACATTTTCCCACATTTCAGGCCTAGTGTCCCACATTTTTATGGCCAGTGTCTCACATTTTCAGGGCCAGTCTCTCACATTTTCCCACATTTTAAGGGCCAGTGTCTCACATTTTCAGGGCCAGTGTCTTACATTTTCAGGGCCAGTCTCTAACATTTTCCCATTTTCAGGACCAGTGTCCCACATTTTCAGGGCAGCATCTCACATTTACCACATTTTCAGGGTCAGTGTCCCACATTTTCAGGGACAGTGTCTCACATTTTCCCACATTTTCAGGGTCAGTGTTCCACATTTTCAGAGACAGTGTCTCACATTTTCAGGGCCAGTGTCTCACACTTTCCCACATTTTCAGGGCCAGTGTCTACATTTTCAGGGCCAGTGTCTCACATTTTCCCACATTTTCAGGGCCAGTGTCTCACATTTTCCCACATTTCAGGGCCAGTGTTTCACATTTCCAGGGCCAGTGTCTCGCATTTTCCCACATTTTTGGGGCCAGTGTCTCACATTTTCCCACATTTCACGGTCAGTGTCCCACATTTTCAGGGTCAGTGTTTCACATTTTCAAGGCCAGTGTCTCACATTTTCCCACATTTTCAGGGCCAGTGTCTCACATTTTCAGGCCAGTGTCTCACATTTCCCACATTTTCAGGACCAGTGTCTCACATTTTCCCATATTTTCAGGGCCAGTGTCCCACATTTCCCACATTCATGGTCAGTGTCCCACATTTTCAGGGCCAGTGTCTCACATTTTCCCACATTTTCAGGGCCAGTGTCTCACATTTTCCCACATTTCAGGGTCAGTGTCCCACATTTTCAGGGACAGTGTCTCACATTTTCAGTGCCAGAGTCCCACATTTTCAAGGCCAGTGTCTCATATTTTCCCACATTTTCAGGACCAGTGTCTCACATTTTCAGGGCCAGTGTCTTACATTTTCCCACATTTCAGGGCCAGTGTCCCACATTTTCCCACATTTCAGGGTCAGTGTCCCACATTTTCAGGACCAGTGTCCCACATTTTCCCACATTTCAGGGCCAGAGCCCCACACTTTCGGGGCCAGTGTCCCACATTTTCCCACTTTTCAGGGTCAGTGTCTCACATTTTCAGGGCCAGCGTCTCACATTTTCCCACATTTTCAGGGCCAGTGTCTCACATTTTCCCACATTTTCAGGGCCAGTGTGTCACATTTTCCCACATTTCAAGGTCAGTGTCCCACATTTTCAGGGCCAGTGTCTCACATTTTCCCACATTTCAGGAACAGTGTCTCACATTTCAGGGGCAGTGTATCACATTTTCCCAAATTTCTGGGTCAGTGTCCCACATTTTCAGGACCACTGTCTCACATTTTCCCACATTTTCTGGGTCAGTGTCTCACATTTTCCCACACTTCAGGGCCAGTGTCCTACATTTTCAGGGCCAATGTCCCACGTTTTCCCACATTTTCACGGCCTATATCCCACATTTTCAGTGCCAGTGTCTCATATTTTAAGGGCCAGTCTCTCACATTTTCCCACATTTTCAGGGCCAGTGTTCCACATTTTCAGGGCCAATGTCTCACATGTTCCCACATTTTCAGGGTCAGTGTCTCACATTTTCCCACATTTCAGGGCCAGTGTCCCACATTTTCAGGGCCATTGTCTTACATTATCGCCACCTTTTCAGAGCCTGTATACCACATTTTCAGGGCCAGTCTCTCACATTTTTTCCACATTTTCAGGGCCAGTGTCCCACATTTTCAGGGCCAGTGTCCCACATTTTCAGGGCCAGTGTCCCACATTTTCCCACATTTCAGGGCCAGAGTCCCACAGTTTCAGGGCCAGTGTCTCACATTTTCAGGGCCAGTGTCTCACATTTTCCCACATTTTCAGGGACAGTGTCTCACATTTTCCCACATTTCAGGCCTAGTGTCCCACATTTTTATGGCCAGTGTCTCACATTTTCAGGGCCAGTCTCTCACATTTTCCCACATTTTAAGGGCCAGTGTCTCACATTTTCAGGGCCAGTGTCTCACATTTTCCCACATTTTCAGGGCCAGTGTCTCACATTTTCCCACATTTCAGGGCCAGTGTTTCACATTTTCAGGGCCAGTGTCTCGCATTTTCCCACATTTTTGGGGCCAGTGTCTCACATTTTCCCACATTTCACGGTCAGTGTCCCACATTTCCAGGGCCAGTGTTTCACATTTTCCCACATTTTCAGGGCCAGTGTCTCACATTTTCAGGGCCAGTGTCTCACATTTTCAGGGCCAGTGTCTCACATTTCCCACATTTTCAGGACCAGTGTCTCACATTTTCCCATATTTTCAGGGCCAGTGTCCCACATTTTCCCACATTCATGGTCAGTGTCCCACATTTTCAGGGCCAGTGTCTCACATTTTCCCACATTTTCAGGGCCAGTGTCTCACATTTTCCCAAATTTCAGGGTCAGTGTCCCACATTTTCAGGGACAGTGTCTCACATTTTCAGGGCCAGAGTCCCACATTTTCAAGGCCAGTGTCTCATATTTTCCCACATTTTCAGGACCAGTGTCTTACATTTTCCCACATTTCAGGGCCAGTGTCCCACATTTTCAGGCCCAGTGTCACATTTTCCCACATTTTCAGGGCCATTGTCTCACATTTTTCCACATTTCAGGGTCAGTGCCCAACATTTTCAGGGCCAGTGTCTCACATTTTCCCACATTTCAGGGTCAGTGTCCCACATTTTCAGGGCCAGTGTCACATTTTCCCACATTTTCAGGGCCAGTGTCTCACATTTTCCCACATTTTCAGGGCCAATGTGTCACATTTTCCCACATTTCAGGGTCAGTGTCCCACATTTTCAGGGCCAGTGTCTCACATTTTCCCACATTTCAGGGACAGTGTCTCACATTTTCAGGGCCAGTGTGTCACATTTTCCCACATTTATGGGTCAGCATCTCACATTTTCAGGACCAGTGTCTCACATTTTCCCACATTTTCCGGGCCAGTGTCTCACATTTTCCCACATTTCAGGGACAGTGTCCTACATTTTCAGGGACAGTGTCCCACATTTTCCCACATTTATGGGTCAGCATCTCACATTTTCAGGACCAGTGTCTCACATTTTCCCACATTTTCCGGGCCAGTGTCTCACATTTTCCCACATTTCAGGGCCCGTGTCCTACATTTTCAGGGACAGTGTCCCACATTTTCCCACATTTTCAGGGCCTATATCCAACATTTTCAGGGACAGTGTCTCATATTTTCAGGGCCAGTCTCTCACATTTTCCCACATTTTCAGGGCCAGTGTCTCACATTTTCAGGGCCAGTGTTCCATGTTTTCTGGGCCACTGTCCCACATTTTCCCACATTTCAGGGCCAGAGTCCCACATTTTCAGGGACAGTGTCTCACATTTTAAGGGCCAGTGTCCCACATTTTCAGGGCCAGTGTCTCACATTTTTCCACATTTTCAGGGCCAGTGTTTCACATTTTCCCACATTTCAGGGCCAGTGTCCCACATTTTTATGGCCAGTGTCTCACATTTTCAGGGCCAGTATCTCACTTTTTCAGGGCCAGTCTCTCACATTTTCCCACATTTTTAGGGCCAGTGTCTCACATTTTCAGGGCCAGTGTCCCACATTTTCCCACATTTCAGGGCCAGAGTCCCACATTTTCGGGGCCAGTGTCCCACATTTTCCCACTTTTCAGGGTCAGTGTCTCACATTTTCAGGGCCAGCGTCTCACATTTTCCCACATTTTCAGGGCCAGTGTCTCACATTTTCCCACATTTTCAGGGCCAGTGTGTCACATTTTCCCACATTTCAGGGTCAGTGTCCCACATTTTCAGGGCCAGTGTCTCACATTTTCTTACATTTCAGGGACAGTGTCTCACATTTTCAGGGCCAGTGTGTCACATTTTCCCAAATTTCTGGGTCAGTGTCCCACATTTTCAGGACCAGTGTCTCACATTTTCCACATTTTCTGGGCCAGTGTCTCACATTTTCCCACATTTCAGGGCCAGTGTCCTACATTTTCAGGGCCAGTGTCCCATATTTTCCCACATTTTCAGTGCCTATATCCCCCATTTTCAGGGCCAGTGGCTCATATTTTCAGGGCCAGTCTCTCACATTTTCCCACATTTTCAGGGCCAGTGTCTCACATTTTCAGGGCCAGTGTTCCACGTTTTCTGGGCCAGTGTCCCACATTTTCCCACATTTCAGGGCCAGAGTCCCACATTTTCAGGGACAGTGTCTCACATTTTCAGGGCCAGTGTCTCACATGTTCCCACATTTTCATGGTCAGTGTCTCACATTTTCCCACATTTCAGGGCCAGTGTCCCACATTTTCAGGGCCAGTGTCTCACATTTTCCCACATTTTCAGGGCCACTGTTTCACATTTTCCCACATTTCAGGGCCAGTGTCCCACATTTTTATGGCCAGGGTCTCATTTTTTCAGGGCCAGTCTCTCAAATTTCCCACATTTTCAGGGCCAGTGTCTCACATTTTCAGGGCCAGTGTCCCACATTTTCCCACATTTCAGGGCCAGTGTCACACATTTTCAGGGCGAGTGGCTCATATTTTCTCACATTTTCAGGGCCAGTGTCTCACATTTTTGCCACATTTTTAGGGCCTGTGTCACACATTTTCTCACATTTTAAGGGCCAGTGTCTCACATTTTCCCATTTTCAGTGCCAGTTTCTCACATTTCAGGGCCAGTGTCCCACATTTTCAGGGCCAGTGTCTCACATTTTCCCATTTTTAGGGCCAGTGTCTCATATTTTCCCACATTTTCAGGGCCAGTGTCCCACATTTTCCCACATTTCAGGGACAGAGTCCCACATTTTTGGGGCCAGTGTCCCACATTTTCCCACTTTTCAGGGTCAGTGTCTCACATTTTCAGGCCCAGCGTCTCACATTTTCCCACATTTTCAGGACCAGTGTCTCACATTTTCAGGGCCAGTGTCTTACATTTTCCCACATTTCAGGGCCAGTGTCCCACATTTTCAGGGCCAGTGTCACATTTTCCCACATTTTCAGGGCCACTGTCTCACATTTTTCCACATTTCAGGGTCAGTGTCCCACATTTTCAGGGCCAGTGTCTCACATTTTCCCACATTTCAGGGTCAGTGTCCCACATTTTCAGGGCCAGTGTCACATTTTCCCACATTTTCAGGGCCAATGTCTCACATTTTCCCACATTTTCAGGGCCAGTGTGTCACATTTTCCCACATTTTCAGGCCAGTGTCCCACATTTTCCCACATTTCAGGCCAGTGTCTCACATTTTCAGGGCCAGTGTCTCACATTTCCCACATTTTCAGGGCCAGTGTCTCACATTTTCCAGGTCAGTGTCAGCATCTCACATTTTCAGGACCAGTGTCTCACATTTCCCATTTTCCGGGCCAGTGTCTCACATTTTCCCACATTTCGGCCAGTGTCTCACATTTTCAGGGCCAGTGTCCACATTTTCAGGGCCAGTGTCTCACATTTTCCCACATTTCAGGGCCAGTGTCTCACATTTTCAGGCATGTCTCACATTTTCAGGGCCAGTGTTCCATGTTTTCTGGGCCAGTCCCACATTTTCCCACATTTCAGGGCCAGAGTCCCACATTTTCAGGGACAGTGTTCACATTTTCAGGGCCAGTGTCCCACATTTTCAGGGCCAGTGTCTCACATTTTCCACATTTTCAGGGCCAGTGTTTCACATTTTCCCACATTTCAGGCAAGTGTCCCACATTTTATGGCCAGTGTCTCACATTTTCAGGGCCAGTATCTCACTTTTTCAGGGCCAGTCTCTCACATTTTCCCACATTTTTAGGGTCAGTGTCTCACATTTTCAGGGCCAGTGTCCCACATTTTCCCACATTTCAGGGCCAGAGTCCCACATTTTCAGGGCCAGTGTCTCACATTTTCACATTTCCAGTGTCTCACATTTTCCCACATTTTCAGGCCATGTCCCACATTTTCAGGGACAGTGTCTCACATTTTCAGGGCCAGTGTGTCACATTTTCCCAAATTTCTGGGTCAGTGTCCCACATTTTCAGGACCAGTGTCTCACATTTTCCCACATTTTCTGGTCCAGTGTCTCACATTTTCCCACATTTCAGGGCCAGTGTCCTACATTTTCAGGGCCAGTGTCCCACATTTTCCCACATTTTCAGTGCCTATATCCCACATTTTCAGGGCCAGTGTCTCATATTTTCAGGGCCAGTCTCTCACATTTTCCCACATTTTCAGGGCCAGTGTCTCACATTTTCAGGGCCAGTGTTCCACGTTTTCTGGGCCAGTGTCCCACATTTTCCCACATTTCAGGGCCAGAGTCCCACATTTTCAGGGACAGTGTCTCACATTTTCAGGGCCAGTGTCTCACATGTTCCCACATTTTCATGGTCAGTGTCTCACATTTTCCCACATTTCAGGCCAGTTCCATTTTCGGGCCAGTGTCTCACATTTTCCCACATTTCAGGGCCAGTGTCTCACATTTTCAGGGCCAGTGTCCACATTTTCCCACATTTTCAGGGCCATGTCCCACATTTTCAGGGCCAGTGTCTCAATTTTTCAGGGCCAGTCTCTCAAATTTCCCATATTTTCAGGGCCAGTGTCTCACATTTTCAGGGCCAGTGTCCCACATTTTCCCACATTTCAGGGCCAGTGTCACACATTTTCAGGGCGAGTGGCTCATATTTTCTCACATTTTCAGGGCCAGTGTCTCACATTTTTGCCACATTTTCAGGGCTCTCACATTTTCCCACATTTTCAGGGCCACTGTCTTACTTTTTTGCCACATTTTCAGGGCCAGTGTCCCACATTTTCCCACATTCCAGGGCCAGAGTCCCACATTTTTCGGGGCCAGTGTCCCACATTTTCCCACTTTTCAGGGTCAGTGTCTCACATTTTCAGGGCCAGCGTCTCACATTTTCCCACATTTTCAGGGCCAGTGTCTCACATTTTCCCACATTTTCAGGGCCAGTGTGTCACATTTTCCCACATTTCAGGGACAGTGTCTCACATTTTCAGAGCCAGTGTCTCACATTTTCCCACATTTATGGGGCCAGTGTCTCACATTTTCCCACATTTTCAGTGCCAGTGCCTCACATTTTCCCACATTTTCATGGCCAGTGTCTCACATTTTCACCACATTTTCAGGGCCTGTAGCCCACATTTTCAGGGCCAGTGTCTCACATTTTCAGGGCCAGTCTCTCACATTTTCCAACATTTTCAGGGCCAGTGTTTCACATTTTCAGGACCAGTGTCTCACATTTTCAGGGCCAGTGTCCCACATTTTTCCACATTTCAGGGCCAGTGTCCCACATTTTCAGGGCAAGTGGCTCACATTTTCCCACATTTTAGGGCCTGTGTGCCACATTTTTCCCACATTTTCAGGGCCAGTGTCTCTCATTTTCCCATTTTCAGTGCCAGTGTCTCACATTTCTCACATTTCAGAGCCAGTGTCCCACATATTCTGGGCCAGTGTCTCACATTTCCCATTTTAGGGCCACTGTCTCATATTTTCCCATTTTCAGAGCCAGTGTCTACATTTTCTCACATTTTCAGGGCCAGTGTCTCACATTGTCCCACGTTTTCAGGGTCACTGTCTCACTTTTTTGCCACATTTTCAGGGCCAGTGTCCCACATTTTCAGGGCCAGTGTCTCACATCTTCAGGGCCAGTGTCTCACATTTTCCCACATTTTGAATGCCAGTGTCCCACATTTTGAGTGTCAGTGACCTGATCCATATGGTCTCACATTTTCTGCCACTGTTCCACATTTACCCTTATTTTTGAGTGTTAACAGTTCACATTTTCAAGGCCAGTGTCACATTTTCCCACATTTTCAGGGCCAGTGTCTCACATTTCTCACATTTTCAGGGCCAGTGTCTCACATTTTCAGGGTCAGTGTTCCCGTTTTCTGGGCCAGTTTCCCATTTTCCCACATTTCAGGGCCAGAGTCCCACATTTTCAGGGACTGTGTCTCACATTTTCAGGGCCAGTGTCTCACATGTTCCCACATTTTCAGGGTCAGTGTCTCACATTTCCCTCATTTCAGGGCCAGTGTCCCACATTTTCAGTGCCAGTGCCTCACATTTTCCCACATTTTCAGGGCCAGTGTTTCACATTTTCCCACATTTCAGGGCCAGTGTCCCACATTATTATGGCCATTGTCTCACATTTTCAGGGCCAGTATCTCACTTTTTCAGTGCCAGACTCTCACATTTTCCCACATTTTCAGGGCCAGTGTCTCACATTTTCAGGGCCAGTGTCCCACATTTTCCCACATTTCAGGGCCAGTGTCACACATTTTCAGGACAAGTGGCTCATATTTTCTCACATTTTCAGGGCCAGTGTTTCACATTTTTGCCAAATTTTTAGGGCCTCTGTCACACATTTTCCCACATTTTAAGGGCCAGTGTCTCACATTTTCCCATTTTCAGTGCCAGTGTCTCACATTTCAGGGCCAGTGTCCCACATTTTCAGGGCCAGTGTCCCACATTTTCAGGGACTGTGTCTCACATTTTCAGGGCCAGTGTCTCACATGTTCCCACATTTTCAGGGTCAGTGTCTCACATGTTCCCTCATTTCAGGGCCAGTGTCTCACTTTTTCCCACATTTTCAGGGCCACTGTCTTACTTTTTTGCCACATTTTCAGGGCCAGTGTCCCACATTTTCCCACTTTTCAGGGTCAGCGTCTCACATTTTCAGGGCCAGCGTCTCACATTTTACCACATTTTCAGGGTCAGTGTCTCACATTTTCGCACATTTTCAGGGCCAGTGTCTCACATTTTCCCACATTTTCAGGGCCACTGTCTTACTTTTTTACCACATTTTCAGGGCCAGTGTCCCACATTTTCAGGGCCAGCGTCTCACATTTTCCCACATTTTCAGGGTCAGTGTCTCACATTTTCGCACATTTTCAGGGCTAGTGTCTCACATTTTTCCACATTTCAGGGACAGTGTCTCACATTTTCAGAGCCAGTGTCTCACATTTTCCCACATTTATGGGGCCAGTGTCTCACATTTTCCCACCTTTTCAGTGCCAGTGCCTCACATTTTCCCACATTTTCAGGGCCAGTGTCTCACATTTTCCCACATTTCAGGGCCAGTGTCCCACATTTTCATGGCCAGTGTCTCACATTTTCACCACATTTTCAGGGCCTGTATCCCACATTTTCAGGGCCAGTATCTCACATTTTCAGAGCCAGTCGCTCACATTTTCCAACATTTTCAGGGCCAGTGTTTCACATTTTCCAACATTTTCAGGGCCAGTGTCTCACATTTTCAGGGCCAGTGTCCCACATGTTTCCACATTTCAGGGGCATGTGTCCCACATTTTCAGGGCAAGTGGCTCACATTTTCCCACATTTTTAGGGCCTGTGTGCCACATTTTTCCCATATTTTCAGGGCCAGTGTCTCTCATTTTCCCATTTTCAGTGCCAGTGTCTCACATTTTCTCACATTTCAGGGCCAGTGTCCCACATATTCTGGGCCAGTGTCTCACATTTTCTCACATTTTATGGGCCAGTGTCTCACATTGTCCCACTTTTTCAGGGTCACTGTCTCACTTTTTTGCCACATTTTCAGGGCCAGTGTCCCACATTCTCAGGGCCAGTGACTCACATCTTCAGGGCCAGTGTCTCACATTTTCCCACATTTTGAATGCCAGTGTCCCACATTTTGAGTGTCAGTGACCTGATCCATATGGTCTCACATTTTCTGCCACTGTTCCACATTTACCCTTATTTTGAGTGTTAACGTTTCACATTTTCAAGGCCAGTGTCCCACATTTTCACATACTCTGAGTATCAGTGCCCCAGATGTTCCCACGTTTTGAGGGTCAGTGACTTATACTAACATACTAATTGCCAGCAGATTAGGCCTTATGGTCTGTCGAGTCTGCTCGAACCTCAGATCCCTAATTGGGTACCAAGGCCCTCCCCCCCTTGTGTTCCAGAAACCCCTATCATCCACCCCAACCCCAGGGCCAGGCCATCATCTGATACATCCGCTTTCTGTGTCTGTCCCACCCTCTCTTGAAGCCCTCTACTGTGGATCTTTGAACCAGCTCTCCAGGCAGCATGTTCCAAGGATCCACCACCCTCTCAGTGAAAAACCTCATCCTCTTTACCCCCCTCACCCTTCCACCTTCCAACTTCAAACCATGCCCTCTGGTGATACCTCCCTACTTTAGTTTAAAAATTCCCTCCGTGTTTACTCTGTTTATTCCCTTGAGGTACTTGAAGACCTCAATCAGGTCCCCCTGTCTCTCCTCTCCTCCAATGAAAACAGGCAGAGCTCAAGTCTGTCCTCATACATCAAATCCCCTAGTCCTCGTGATCATCTTAGTTGCCCTCCTCTGTACCCTCTCCAGGAGCTGTATGTCCCTCTTCAAGTGTGGTCTCCAGTACTGTACACAGTACTCAAGGTGTGGTCTAACCAATCCATTGTACAGTGGCAGAATCACTTCCCTGCTCCTAGAGGTGATCCCCCTTACGATGCATCCCAACATCCTGTTTGCTTTGCTAGCCGCTCTCCTGCACTGCTCGGAGTTATTCATTCATGCATCCACCATAACCCCTAGGTCTTTTTCCCCTGTTGATGCCCCCAGCGCCTCCCCTCCCAGGGTGTACCTATGTTTAGGTTTCCATGCCCAAGATGTGCAACATCTGTACTTGGTGATATTGAAATTTAATTTCCATGTGTGAGCCCACTTTCCATGGTGTCCAGGTCCCATTGCAGGGCCAACCTCCCCTCTTCCCCCTCAACTACTGCTTCCATCTTGGAGTCATCAGCAAAGAGACTCATTTCACACCCTATACCCTCCCTGATGTCCGAAATGTATGCATTAAACAGGATTGGACCCAGGACCGAGCCCTGCGGTACCCCACGAACCGACCTCTCTAGGGTTCGGGAGCTCCCCACTGACCACTACTCTCTGAATGCATCCAGCTAGCCAGTTTTCAATCCATCTGACCATCAAAGGGCTTACTCCCAACCCCGTCAGTTTCTCCACCAGACCATTGTGGGGGACAGTGTCGAATGCCTTGCTGAAGTCCAAGAATAATGCATCCACAGGCTTTCCCCTGTCCAGTTCTGATGTTACCCATTCGTAGAACTCCACAAGACTGGTTTGACATGATCTACCTGGCACAAACCCATGTTGCTGACTATCCAGACCTCCCACCTCCTCCAAGTACACCCCCAATTGTTCCTTTAGTATACTCTCCATTAATTTTCCAACCACCGAAGTCAAACTGATGGGTCTATAGTTACCTGGTACTTCCCTCAACCACCCTTTATAGATTGGCACCACAAGTGCCTCTCGCCAATCCCTAGGTACCCTCCCTGTCTCAAGTGATCTGTTGAAGAGCTCTGCCAGGGGTGCAGCCAGTATGTCCGTGAATTCCCACAGTACTCTCGGATGAATGCCATCCGGCCCAGGAGATTTATCTTTCTTTAGGCCCTTAAAGGCTAACCACACCCTTTCGGTGGAGATAGCATCATCCGTCCCCTCCACCTTACTGACCTTTTTATCCTTATCTTGATGTGACACCCCTGGAGTACCTCTCCCTTCCTCCCTCTTGCTCCATTTCTGCTGCTCCCCTGATCCCACTCACTACTGCTTCTATCCCCATCATGCCTTGCTTTGTAGATATACCATCCCCCTCCCTAGTGAACACAGAGGTGAAGTACCCATTTAATACCTCTGCCTGATCCCTCGCCTCTTCCACCCACCCTCCTTCCGATCTCAACCTGCCGAGATGGCCCTTAGTTTTTCTCGCTCCCCAATGTACCAGAAGAACCCCTTTTCCCCTCCCTGTATCCCCTGTGCCAGCCGCTGCTCTTTATTGTACTTTGCCCCCCGCTCCATCCGGGTGACTGTTCTAGATGCAAAATGGTACATTTCCTTTTCCCTATCCCCTCTCATTGTTTTATATTCTTTGTAGGCAGCCTTCTTTTCTCTGACTGCTACCTGAACCTCACTGGACCACCAGCATGGTTTATGTGAACTTGCTCCCTTACGCTTCACCTTAGCGCAGGTCCTAACTGCCTCATGAAGTCCCCATTTTATGGACCCCACATCTCTTTCCACATTTGTCATTGTTGTAATCCTTCAAGTGACCCTTGAGAATATTTCCCATGCCCACAAAGTCTGCCCCTCCCTGAGTCCACCGCCACAATGTCCTAGATTTCTCCCCCCATGCTTATTTGAAACCAGACAGTATTGTGGTCGCCTCCCCAGTCAGGGATTTCTACAACCAGGTCCCTTACAGATCCCCATCTGCCAGAACCACATCCAGGACATTGTAGTTTGATTATTTTCCAACATTCTGAGTGTCAGTGTCCCACGTGTTCCCACATTTTATGGAGAAGTGTCCTACATTTTCAGTGTCAGTGTCCCACATTTTCCAACATTTTGAGCGTCAGTGTGTCTCAGTTTCCTACATTTTGCAAGTCTGTGTCCCATATTTTCCCAAATTTTACATGCCAGAGACCCACATTTTCTCACATTTTGAGTGTCAATGTTCCACATTTGCATCATGTGTCCCACATTTTCAGAGCCTTTGTCCCACATTTTCTTGCATTTTCCTGTGCCACTGCTCTTCATTAACCAGGTGGGCCCACAGTACCAACCTCCAAAACCTTCCAAGTGAGGCCCCTACACCATAGTATGATCTTCCATGCAACATCCACTTCCACAATTCCTGCCCAAAGGGATCATGTAACCAAGCTGGCGCCACTCAACTGCCTACCACACCTAACTGGGATCATGGGCCTAGCCCAAAAACCTGCCCATGAGGAATCAGACATCTGAGCCGTCTGCACTCAGCCTCCTGCCAGTCCCACCTGGGATCCTGGAACACAAAACACAAAGGTGCCCTACAAGGAAAGCAGGTGCCTTAACCATCAGGCAGTCCCTGGGGCAATCACCTTGGGTGACACTTCTTACAAGAAATTGTTTAACCAGTGAGTAGCAGAGCATATACTGTATTTGCAAAGGAAACAGATTATCTGGAACTGCCCTTGTGATTTTTAGTCCATCCTTTACCTCATCCCCTTCCCTATCCAGCTCCCCCCATCTGACTGCACCCTACTATCACCCTCATTGCTCCCCTCTAGGGGCACATCAACAAAATATCAAAAATGTTTTAGCTCAAGCACAAATATGCAAGCAGCTGTGTGTTTTATGAAACATTCTGCTCCATTTGTGATACAACCTGGGTCCCAGCATCCAGTACTGCCCCATCCCCCTTTGACTGCCTGTTTACTCCACCAGCCCTCAGAGTCACCTTCCGTGTTCCTTAGGGATTCTCTAGTCTGAGGGTAGATGGAGGCAAAAGACAAATCAGGCAACTAAAGGGGTCCCCGTCTGGAGCTGTATGCAACTTGAAATGTACACACAGCAAAAGCATTGCACAACAGACATTGGACCTGTACAAAAGACCAGAATTTGGTAATAGAATAAAATATACAGTTATGGAATGCCATGGCATGCACCAGGGGGTATGGGGGGGCAGGACACGTGGCACAGGAGTCCGGGGGGTGCACTGGCGATCAGACGCCCCGGGGGTCCTTGACATTCGGTGGGGTGGGGGGCATGGGTGTGCATGTGGGGGCATAGGGAGCACATCAGCACCGTTGCTGCGGGGCTGCGGAGTGGGCATCCGAGCTGCACTAGCTTTGCTCCACCAGTGCAGCTCCTGGAATCGCGTCAGTGGGCTACAGCAGCTGCCCTCCTGGAATAGGGTGCAGTTGCTGCCGTAACCCACCCTTGCGCCATGTGGTCATGGGCTGTGGCGTAGTGGGTGGCGTAACCCACAACTGGCATAGCCCACAGTCGACATGGCACAAGGTGCCTCTTGGAATCGGGGCTGGTGTACCGCTTGGTGCAAGTTACGAGATACCCCATGGGGCTTGGCGTATCTTGGCTTATGCCAGCGTATGTCATCCTGGAACTGGCCCCTTGTTCCCTGTGTGCATCACCTTGCACTTTTTGGCATTGAATTTTGACTGCCAAACATTTGACCACCTCTTTAACCTTTGCAAGTCTCTCTGCATCTTCCTAAACCCTTCCTCACTGCCTGCCCTGCCACAGAACATAGTGTCATCCGTGAAGCAATGCATCTTACCCTGGACTTCTTCTCCCATGTCACCGATGAGCATGCTGAAAAGGACTGGACCTAAGATCAATCCTTGTGGACCCTACTGGTGGCCTCTTTCTCTTTTTGATTTGACCCCATTAATGACAGCCATATACTATTTCTTTTCCAACAGGTTCCTCACCCAACTGTGTCTTTCACTGCACCCAGACCTTCTGGCTTCTACAGCATCCTTCTGTGAAGCACCGAGTTGAAAGCCTTGCTGAAAGAAAAGTACAGTAAATCCATAGCATTGCCCTTATCCACTACCCTCGATACCCAATCAAAGAATACTACCAGGTTGGTCTGACAAGACCTCCCTGCCACAAACCCATGCTGTTTGCTGTCCTGGAGTCCACTCCTCTCCAGGTGGTCCACGAAGTCCTCTTTGACTACTGGCTCCATCAGTTTACACACAACAGAGGTAAGATTGACAGGTCTGTAGTTATCTGGTTGCTTTTTGTCCCGCCCCCTCCCATAAAGCAGGACTACATTCACCACCCTCCAGTCTTTTGGAACTGCCCATGTCTGAATTCACTTACTGAATAGCCCTACCATGGGTTCAGTTAGTTCCGCTGCCAATTCCTTAAGTACCATGATGCATCCCATTTGGCCCGGGGCCTTATCTATTTTTAAGGCAGCTAACCCTTTCTGAACCCTTTTACTGGTAAATACTTGCTGTCTCATCTCAGCAATCCCTCTTACAGCTGCCTTAATGCCACTCTGGCAGAGGCCCTCTGTCTTCCCTTGTGAATAGAGAGCAAAAGTAGTCCTTAAGAATGACTGCTTTCTGCCCGTCCTCCTCAATTATCCTGCCTCTCTCTGTTAGCCTAACAATTCCTCCTCCTCCATTCTTTCTTTTTTCCCTATCTCTAAAGAACTGTTTTCCCCTTCTTTGACCCCCTCCACAGCACACAGCTCTGTGTCTGCCTTTACTTCTCTGACCGCCCTCCAGGTTTCTCGTTTGGTACTCTTCCCATTCTTCCTTCTCTTGTTTCCCTGTACCTAGTAAAAGCCTTGTTTTGTCTCTCACCACTTCCCCGACCTTTCCAGTGAACCATATTGGTCTCTTTTACCTGTTTCTTTTGATTAATGTTCTCATGCAAGATTTTATTGCCTCCAGAATGGTCCCCTTGTGTGTCCCTATCTTTCTTCCACATCCCTGATGCTGTCCACTCCAACTAAATTGTTCCGGACCAGCTCCCTCATCCGGTTGAAGCCTTCCCTTACTCATCCTAAGGGACAGGCTGAACCATATAGAGTTATGGTCGCTGAATCAGTTATATTCCATCTTATTATGGGTATGTCACATTGCAAGCAAATATTCTCACTCCAGGTCACATGACAATGTAGGTGAATAGAATAAGAATAGAACCTTGGTATCATTTCAGTTTGGGACTTGATTGTTCAAAGAAAGTTCTGTTTAAAGAACTTTTATCTGAAACTTCCTTGAGACACCAGCACGTCCACTTGTTTTGCAGCACAAACCCAATACACTGTATAAAATCCAATACAGCTTCCAGTAGAAATATGTCTGATATTTCACTTGTGATCTGTGGCTCCTGTGACATCACTTGTGGCTTCACCACTCATGATGTCATGGGGTCATGGACCACTTGTATGAAATATCAGTCATATCCTTCATAAGCCCATGGAAGATCCCTTGTTTATTTCAGATTTTTAGCTCACCAGGATGGAACACCATTAGGCGTAATGTCTATTTCATTAACATTCTGAATTTATGCACTCTCATTCTCAACTGCTGAGGACATCTGCATGAAAACTGAATCCCTGTCCCCCAGATTGCCACCTGTTCCTCATGATTTTAACATCTGATAAAGTTATAATCCTCTGTGACATCGCTGTTTGTTGCTGTCAAAAATAATTATGATGTGACACACAGAAGATTTTACCTTCACTAGAGGTTAAAGCAGGACATCCAGGTTGGGGGTCAAAGATCCTGGTTTCATGCAAATATCCTCAGTAATGAAAAATCAATGGAGATAAATAAAGAATGTAATAAAAGCAGAACTGTATCTGAATATAATATTTAAGTTTTCCTGAGTACCAAAAAGCCGCTTTAAAGCTGCAGTATTTGTCACTGTGTATTTTATTCAGCAATAATGTTTTTACATACAAATATGCCAGCAAGTAAAGGCCTTACAGTCTATCTTGTCTGCTCAAGTGTGCAGGCCCCCCCCCCACAGTCTACAGTGGGACCTGCCCCTCCCCAAATTCCCCACAAACCCACTCAATTCCACACTCCTCCACCAGCAACTTCCCCTTCATTCTGTCCCATCCTGTCCTGAAGCTGCCCACCGTCTTCAGGGAGACCACCCCCTCAGGCAACTTGTCCTGCCACCACTCTCTCAGAGGAAGAGTGCCTCCTCATTCCCCCTGCCATCTTTAGGCTATTCTCCATAGTGGACTGGTTCCTACTTATACTGAAGAGTCCCTCCATATTCACCCTGTTAATACCGTTAAGGTATTTGAAGGTCTCAATCATATTCCCCCCCTTCTGTCCTCAAGGGAGCACATGTTGAGGCCCTTGAGCCTCTCTTCGTAGGTGTTGCCCTGCTGGGCCTGGACCATCTTGGTCGCCCTTCTCTGGACTGTCTCCAACAAGTTAACATCATTCTTAAGATAAGGACGCCACTACTGCACACTGTACTCTACATGAGGTCTTACCAGTGAACTGTACCATGGTAGTATGACCTCGGCCGGCCTTTCTGCTGGTAATCCCCCTGGCTATGCAGCCCAGAATCCAATTTGCTTTTGCTGCTGCTCTCCTGCAGTGTGCCAAGTGCTTCAGGTCATGCGAGATGATAACCCCAGGTCCTTTTCTTCCTCTGACTTGGGAATCTGCAAACCACCCAAACAGTACTTGGTTCCCGGGCTCTTCAACCCCAAGTGCATAACTCTGCACTTTTTAGCATTGAACACCGGTTGAGAAAAATGCCAGACCACTTCTCTGTCCCAGCCAGGTATTCCCCCTTCTCCCCTCCTCTGAGTCCACCCTCGCACAAAGTTTTGTATTGTCCATGAACAGGCAGATTTTACCTTTGATCCCATACACTATCTCACTAATGACGATGTTAAACAACACCGGACTGAGTACCGAGCCTTGTGGGACCCCACGGGTCACGGGTATAGCTTCCAAAGAACCCCCACCGCCACCACCAAACACCAACCGATTTTGACCCATCTAGCAAACATGGCCCCCAACCTCAGGTCTACCAGCTTCCTGACCAGTCTCCTATGAGGCAGAGTCAAAGGCATTTCTGAAGTCCAGCTACAGGACATCAACTGCTTGGCCACTGTACACCGTCGTGGTCACCCGGTTGAAAAAGTCAATCATTTGTCTGGCATGACCTCCCCAACATAAACCCATGCTGCCGCTTGTCTTGCAATCCATTTTCCTCAAGAAAGCCCACCAGTCTTTCCTTCAGTATAGTATCCATCAATTTCCCCACTACTGAGGTCAGACTAAATGGCCTGTATTTCCCCACTTCATCCTCTGGACCACTTTAATGGAGAGGCACCACATGTGCAGTTCTCCAGTCACATGGCATACTCCTGGAATCCAGAGAGGTGTTAAACAGGTCTGCCGGGGGCAGGGCTGCCAGCACCTCTGCTAATTTCCTTAGGACCCTTGAGTGCACTTCTTCTGGCCTTGGGGATCTGTCCACCTGCAGGGAATTTAGGCCCTTTTGCATCCTGTCTACCTCTATTACGGTGTTTGTGACTCCCCCTTCCTGTCTCTCCCCCCTGCTCCCTTGTGGCACTTGTCCATCCTTCTATCCCGTGAAGGCAGAGCAGAAATACATGCTAAGCACCTCTGCTTTCTCTTCACTATGTTCTGCCCAACCCCCTCCTTTTTTAACCTGACAATCTCATCTTTACTATCCCTCTTCTCCATTATATATTTGAAGAAGGCATTCTTACGCAATTATACTCCCTGTGCCAGCCATATTTCCCTAGCAGGCTTTGCCTTTCTAACTACTCTGCTCACCATCCTTGGGTTAGCAGTACAGACCTCCCTATCCTCCCTTTCTGAGTCCGTCTGTACTTCTGGAAGGCTGCTTTCATTTCCTTATGGCATTTACTACTTACTTTCCGAATTTTGGCCTTTGATTTCTTGCTTCAGATTTTGGCACACTGACTAGAAGCCTCCATTCCCCCCCCCCCCCATTATGGCCCATTTTTATTCCACCTCCATCTCCTTTTAATTCCAGCAAGCTGTCCTACCAGAATTTCTCCCATCTTATTAAAGTCAACCTTACTGAAATCCAAAACCCTCTTTGTCTGTGACAAAAAAAAAATCAATATAACCATTTTTGTTTCATTTCATCCGTGAATAAATATACCGGACTTTAAAGGTTTTAAAAGTTTCCCCCCCATGCCATGCCAACCATGAAAAATTAAATATCTTGTACTGTGCTGTGCTGTTTACCATCAGAAATATGTGGCAACACCATCCCGATACATGCATAGTATGGATCTAGTATGTACATTTGAGAGGTAACCTCAATGGAAAAGATTTTCAAAACTTGGAAGTGGTTGCCATCTTTAATGATTCAAGCAAGTAATTACAAAATTTGCAATAAAAAGCTGTTTTAAAAATATCTGATAAAATTAAAAATACACGGATGCTGATAAACCAATGGGTCTTACAAATACATTTAAATAAAACTATTTTTTGCCCGCTAACAAATGCTGCTTTTAAGGTGAACTGCATTTAATATACAAGCCGACATTTTCCACCGGAGCATTTTTTTCAAACACTGGTTCGCATTTTGTTACCGTTCCATCATTACTGACCTCTGAGTACATTCTGTGGGTGGTTCTGACATGCACATTAGTGCTAAGGACCATTTTAGAACTGCATGATGTAGTTTATGGACTTGTTGCTCAGCTCTTACATTGTTGGCACAATGCCTCTGTATTCGACTGTAGAATGCTGTGGCAGAAAGGTCCATAAACTACATCTTACAGTTCTAGAATGGTCGCGAGAGACACCCATTCCATTTACTGAGAGACCAATAAAGCTGAAACATTAAAACAACTGGAACCGCTTTTACAGGGAAAAAAATAAATAAATAACATAGGCAGGTTCAGCAAAATACTCCTTTTCCCTGAGCTTGGAACTTTCTGGGCACAAGAGTACAAGCATGGTTAACTCTCTCATTGTCAAAAGAACTGAAATGCTTGGGGGGTTCAGTCTGACGAGGGTGCGGGAACCAGCTTGCAGGGGTTACAGATAGCAAGTTATAGTTACAGCCAAACAATTTCATTTGCAGAGTCTGCTGACTTTCATTTTTAGAAAGGCACAGTACATAGCTTGTCAAATGCTGTGCAAGAGGCACGCAGGGCAGGGCCACAGCTAGGAAAAAATCATCTGTACACCAGCTTGTACATCATAACCATTTGTTGCTTTCCATCAGCTGTGCACACAGTCCTGCCCTGTGCCCAGAACTGTGTACCGAAGGTTGCGTTACATCTGGGATAAAAACAACAGTAACACTCCATTTTATCCAGCTGCATTGTTTTGCTCAAATACAACACATCAGTTTACAGTTAATTGACCAAGGATGTAAAATCTTGTTTTCAGTGGAGTCCTGTGTCTACCCAGTTTTCAAAGCTCACGGTCTTGTGACTTGTTCAAGGTCACACAGAAAGTAGGGCCAGATGGGGACCCTCAAAAATAAACCTGTATACAAAGGCTTACATGGCGCATGCCACCCAACACCATGACAATAAGTGTTGCCAGTATTATTATGATGTCTGCATCAAACAGGTGGCGGAGTTGTCCCATGAGATACAATATCTCATTTTCATGGAGATCCTTCGGTATAGCAGGGTACAGAAAGTGCTTCACTTGCAGTGCAGTGCAATAGGAAAAGCAAATGCTAGTTCTTAAAGGGTATACAAAACCAACGACGTATACCTTTTTTCAGAGAAAATTAAAAAAGATGGGATTAAAATAGAAAAATTACTATTTTTAAACACCACTTAAAGTAAATTCCCCTCCCAAAAAAATTGTTTTGCAGCACATTTACAACCCACACTTAGCAGCTTATTTGTATAAACACCCACTCTGCACCACATTTTTAGTGTAAAATATGTTTATTTGCACTGAAGTTTAGAGAAACAATTTTTTGGGGGATTTTAAGATGCTGAAAAATGAAATTGCTTATTTTTGAAACCAGAAAATCAGTGGCCGTACTTGTACTGTATGAGAACATTCATAACAATGGCGGAGAACAATTAAGAAATAAGGCATGCACCAGGGTGTGCATCCTGCTGGGGTAATGTCACAAGGCCACAGTCTGAATGCCGACAACCACCCAAGAACAGACGTTATCCCAGAAACAAATACCCTGAGGTGCCTTACTGCAATTATAAAATGGATCCACTTTCATGTTTACAATCACACATAACCTGTTTTGTGGGCAATAGTGCCACCTGTGAGGTTGTGCTGGGATAACATCACAGGTGAAAAAGGCTCTCAACCAATTAGCTTTCAGCACTGTTTTCTGTCCATTTTGTAGTTACTCATACAACAGGTAAGAGGATGACAATCGTAAGTGTTGACAGTTCCCCTTTGTATGCTGAGCCTGTCCGTATGCCATACGAATCAGTATATATTAGGGGTGTAAGGAGGACATTCAGGTGGGATGGACAGCATCTATAAAAATGTTGGAACTGCTGCAGCAACAGTCCGTGGCATATGGGAAGTCAGTGGGGTTGCTGAAATGGGCTGGGCCACTGTTCCATTCTGCTGGGCCTGAGAAAGAGAAGGCCTGTCTGGTGAAGTCTTCTACAGAATTTGGGTAATATCAAGAGGGGGTGTTTTGTGGTACACTGTCCCACTGAGCACAGCATTCTTTCACACAGAGAGTAACAAGAAATTGGGAGGAGGAAGAAAAAATGGTAAGGTTATCCTGAACCAAAACAACTTAAGAAGGGCTGTTCTTACATCAAATGCTAGTCTACCAACTACGGCAGGAAGGCATTGGAGTCTTGTGGCTTGAGCAATGGACTGTGGACCACGAGTTCCATGTTTGAATCCCACCACAGCCACTGGCTCACTGTGTGACCTTGAACATGTTCTTTTGACCTTCCTGTGCTCCAGTTCCTCCCGCTATAAAGCTGGGCAGAATCAGGACCCCACTGAAAACAAGCTGTTGCATCTCACCTGAGATGTTCCATGTAAACACATTTAAAATAGGTTGTACAAGGGAATATATTCAAATGATTTATACAGTTAAATAAAATATATCAAACCTAGACCTATACAGAGACAAATGAAAAAATCATTCAGACCAGCATTATTTGTTTTTAAATTAATTGAGAAATATATAATATATATCAATGAATACGTGTTACAGTTGAAACCCCCCTTCCCTGCACTCAGTTGCAGTAAAAGAAAGATTAAAATGACCCCAAACAATGTCTAGTCATTTAGGGAGACGTGAGCAGGCAGCGGAAGCACATCAACATGACATCAATTCCTTCTGATTAAAATCCAGCATGTCACCCCGAGATGGAAGGGAGTGACTGGCATTATGCCTACCCAGTCTTCCGCTCCCAAGCAACACTGCTCGGGATAGAAGGTTTGACCTCTCCTCCTCGCCTTCCACTGTCAGTAATATATCTGCTCCTGAACACACTCCAGAACATGTCCATGTGGCCAGCAGAATACAAAGCCCCCCACTCCCCCCCCAACACTTTATCATTGGTCCCCTGGTCCTGCTGCTGAGAAGTCTCTAGATGCCCCCATCCTTAATCGATGTCCAGATGACGAAAATTGAACCAGTGCCCACAGATCCATCTTTCATTTTAAAACTAAAACAAAACTAAGAGCTGAATGGACAAATCAAACCAGTGCAAACAAGAGTACTGTATGCCTCAGGCAGATATATCCAAGACCACATATTAAACAAACAGCAAATAAATGTAACACTGACACCTCTCTCCCTAGCTTTTCAGTATTTAAGTCCCATTACTGATTTCTACTTTTCTACGATACACTTCAGTTTATTATGATTATTTTTTGTCCTCGATTAATCTGTTTAATAAATGACAAACTGTGTTGACATGAAATGCTATCCCTTCCCTAGGTCCTCTTTTACAATCCATATTTTGATTCACAGCATTCCTGATCTTCCTACGCACGTACTGCTGCCTTCTGTTCTATGGTGTGCTTTTATTTTTAAAACATGTTTTCCCATTCCTCCATTTGCGAGAAGTGATACACAGTTGACATGAAGGCTAAAAAAAGTAATGCAGAAATTTCTGTGGTACCTCCATAACGATGAAAAATAAAATAGCAATAACATGCTACAGCTGTGTGTTCTGTTCAATATTATTTTCAATCCTAGCAAACATAAACAATATATAATCATCTCTCTCTATATACATACTACACACAACAGTATCAGCTCTATAATTTTCATACATATATATATATATATATATACACACAGTATATGTATGAAGCACCAGCTATATCTCTCTATGTGTGTATTATATATATATATATATTACATATATATATATGTATATACACACACACATATATCTACATGTGACAGTACCAACTCTATAATTTTCATATATACATATCCAGTATATGTATGATGCACCAGCTTTAGTAACTCCCTATGTATACATAACTATATCCATAGTATATATGATATGACGTCACATTTGTAAAGTAGCTAACAGCTCAAAATATTCTATTCTATTTCAGTCATTCCAAACAGGCTCATACTTTGCTATAAATATAATTCAAGTTCAAACTTTTTTCCCTATTATTTTATTTAGGTTTCAACCACCCTGCCCCACAGGAACAATTCCTACCCTACCCCCAAATAAAACTGACCCCCACTTCGGAAACATGTAAGCAAATCGGCCGAAATGGTCGTCATTCGTTGCCCCCAATCCATTAAAAAAAAAAAACTTCAGGCTCCTCCTAGAAGGTGGCTCGGCACGTCCATAGACATTGGTCCCCGAGCAGCTCCAACGCACTTGACATTCTGCACCGAGATGCTATTGTTTTCCTGGCTAACTGACCTGGTTTGCAGAAATCGTTATGATTGTTAGTAGATATTTTTTGGAGGCAGGCTGCTGCCCTGTTTTGTAAGGAAAAGTCTCGGCTGATGCATGCTGTATTAGGCTGTGCTCTGCTCTTACCTGGAGCTCTGATCTCAGGCAGCAGGGACTGGCCGGCTCCGCTCAAGCGGTTTTATTGCGGCCGAGAGTGGGTCGGGCTATTGACTGGGTGTGCGCAATGCGGTCACCCCCTGTAGTACGGCAATGCGGTACAAGGCGCAGGCACTGAAGAGAGAGAGAGAGAGAGAGAGAGAGACGCAACAGTGGAAGCAGCGAGCTACAGCAGACAGGATCAGCTCTCTGACTGCCCCCCATCGGAATGCACATCCAGTCGGACTGGTCCACCAGGATACCTGGAAATTTCCAGGTGTGCCCTCTTCTGTTGGGTACCTGACCACCATCTAAACTCTGAAAATCTTTGCATTTATCATCTTTGTTCTAATTAAGTGATTTATTTGTGGCACTGTACATAAAGGAAAGTGTACCAGATTTAAATGGAATACTGATATCAGTGTGCCACCCTGGACCCTCCCCTATTGATTTTCCATGTGAGCCCCCTGTACCCCAGTTCGACCCTGCACAGACACACCAGACATAATGATTAGCCCAAATCTGCTGGAAGCCAACAAGCCATAGCCCGGCCAGGCAAGGAGGGCATGCAACCGGGGACTGCCAGGAGGTGTGGAAAATTCCTAGCATGGGGCTGAGAGATGTGTACATTTGTGGCTGGGGGGGGGTGGGAGTTTGGCAAATCTATAGCCACTGGCAGTGACCTGGAGGTGTGGAAATCTGCAGCCAGGGACTTTCAGGTGTACAGATCCCTGGCCAGAGACTGATAGGAGTGCAAATCCCTTGCCAGGGATTGATGTGCAAATGTATAGCCAGGGACTGGGAGATGTGAAAATCTGCAGCCAGGGACTGGAGAGTGTGCAAATCTGTACCCATGGACTGGGAGGTGTGCAAATCTGTAGTCAGGATAGGGAGGTGTGCAAATCCAGTGTACAACAGTACAGCCTGGTTGCTAAAATCTGAGGGGTTACAGTGGAGGAGTTGCAGCTGGCTGCACCAGCGACCCCAGTATGGGAAAAAAACAAGCTCACGGGGGGGGGGGGTCGAGCAGATTTTAGTAGAATGAGGAAACTGCTAAGGGAGAAGCTGGTGGTGGTGGTTCGAGCGGCAGCAGGGGTGCCTAGTAAATGGGGACTGATTAAAAAATGGTTGTTTGAAGCAATGAGTCTGTATTAGTGCAGCAGGAAAAAATATAAATACACAGATGCTGATGATAAAGACTCATCAGTCTGCTACCCAGGGTGGGACATATCAGGTGGTCAATGGCCACTAAAAAATTTGGTTTGGCTACCAGATTTCCAATATTTCTGGCCAATTGACTACCTGTCCACAATGTGATCTTTCAGCCTTTACCAGCAACAGCCACTGAAAATATTGATTTGGCTACCAGATTTTGAAGTCTAGTGGCCAAACTGACCACACACTCACAAACTGATTTGTCCCACCCTGTTCCTGCCTAACTGCATGTCTGGCCTAACACTGGATCGGAGTTACTGGGCTTCTTGCCCTTATGGTGTCCCCCTTCACCGGCTTTCCATCCTTTCCCCCTTCCTTAGATCATACTGTCTCATGTGACTATCCCATCGATGTTTGAAACTAGTCACTGATTTGGCTTCTACCACCAGCTTTGGTAGTCTGTTCCAGGCACACACCAACCTCTCCATGAAAAAGTAATTCCTAACATCTCTTTCGAGTCTCTCCCCACCAGCCTCCACCCATGTCCCATGGTTACTGTGTTTTTGTTCCTCACAACTAGAACCTTGCAGTCTGTTCTGTTGGTACCATGCATACCACTAAAGCAGTAGGTAAGGCTAGGGGGATTTGGGGGTGTATTAGTAGGGGTATCACAAGTCAGAAGAGGGAGGTAATAATCCCTCTTTACAAGACACTGGTTAGGCCCCATCGGGAGTACTGCATGCAGTACTGGAGGCTACACCTTCACAAGAACATTAGCCAAATTGAGGCAGTCCAGAGAAGGGCAACTAAAATAGTGCAGGGACTGCATCAGAAAACATATCAGGACAGATTAACGGAGCTCAATATGTATATCCTAGAGCAAAGGAGGGAGAGAGATGATATGATCGAAACATTCAAACACCTTAAGGGAATTAACAAGGGTGAAAGAGTCTAACGTTTCAGTATAAGAAAAATAGCAGGACAAGAGGACACAGCATGAGATTAGAGGGAGGCCGATTAATGGGGTAATGTGAGGAAGTTCTTTTTCGCAGAAAGGGTAGTGGATGCATGGAATGGCCTACCTCAGGAAGTGGTGGATATGAATAGAGTGCAGGGCTTCAAACAGGCATGGGATAGGCATGAGGGAGCAATACAGATGAATATGAATAGAGAAGCCATTGACAGAGCAAAGGCCGATGGCACATTCATAAGGTAGAAAAAGAAAGGGGCAGACTGGATGGGCCTTGCGGTCCTTATCTGCCATTAACATCTATGTTTCTATGTTTCTATACCACTCAAGAGCTAGTAGGTCTCAATTGTGTCCCCTCTCTCCCTTCCAGCCTCCAGAGAGTACGCATTCTGACTCTCCACATTCTTCTCATAGTCATCTCCTGATACTCCTGTATGATTTTCGTAGCCCTCCTCTGAACCCTCTCCAAGTGATCCTTGTCCCTCCTGAGGTGGGGACTACAGAACCTGGAACAGTACGGTAAGTGTATCCTCACCATGGACCTGCAGAGAGACCATATCCCCTCTTCCTTCTGCTGATGATCTAGAAGGGTCACTGTGTGTCAGTGCACCAAGACACCTCTAGCCCGACAAGGAGAATTTATTTCCTGAACACTAAAAATAAAAAAAAGCATACAGTATGTGCCATACATTAGCTTGTCCAGTGTTGATAGAACCACAGAAGCTGTCAGCAAACTCATTGTCAATTGGCCCACTGTGTCTTCCCAGTTATTTCGTTTCCAAACAGGGATCCCACTCTAATCTGTTGCTGGGATCCTGCAGAAAGTACAATTGGTGGCTGCCCCATTGTCTGTGTCCAGAAAAACAAGAGGCCAGTATCCCGCACTGAGCTGACCATCCAGACCAACATACTATCCTGACACAATGCAGTCAAGATAGATTTACCAAATGTACCAGATTTACCAAAGAAACAAGAGATTTTATGCAGCAATACACACAGTGACAAGTGCCAATACAACTGAATCCAGATACTTTCCCTTCTCCACCCCATACCAACCAAAGGATATAATAATCAGCTTATCAACATCACTACATGAAGTGCAGGCCAATCTATAAAGGTACGATTCTCCTCCCTGTTGGATGCAAGTTAGTACCATAGGATTCACTGCAGGGTGGATATTATTCAAGTGTACCACCTTCTAATTGGGCTAACCCTTACCTTCTGTACTAGAGTGTGGAATGGCAGTTTTATCAAAAGCTACTGATTTATTATTACTCATTAGCTTTCATCTTCTACATGAAAATTGCAGTGAACATCTCTTAGAACTTTCTCTTTGTTTTAAATGTATTATTTAAGCTTCCCACACCGGTGAGGAACCAAACAAGAGATGAAGAAAATCGTCTGGTACATAGACATGGCAGAGAAGGCAGAGCAGGAGAAAAGGAAGGCCTTCAAAACATACAGGGGTGACTAGAAAGATGAAAATAGGGATGTGCACCAGACCAAGATGAGAGACGACAACAACAGAGTTAGGAGGACAAAGCCAGAAGCAGAGGTGTGGATAGCAGAGAGTGTGGAGAAGGGGATAAGGTGTTCTGCTGCTGCATTTGGGAGAACTGCAGATTGGGAAAAGGGAAATTGTTGAACTGAAGAAGGATAATGGTTGCTGGAGAATGGTAAGGGTAAGGGTAAGTAGAAATACTAAATGATTATCTCTGCTCAGTATTCATGGAACAAGATAAAGAGCTACTACCTGAATGCAGTCTCAAGACTAAAAGCACAGGAGAGGGTCAACTTTAATATGGAACTGATCACTAGGGAGATGGTGCTGAGGGGTCTAGGTGCTCTGAAGATTGACAAATCAATGGGATAGGCTGGTTGTGCCATAAAATGCTAAAAGAAATGTGGCAGCAGCTGGTCACACCACTGGCAGACCGCATTGAAGGAGAATCCCTACTAAGCAAATAAGTCCACCCCCAGATGAATAAACCCCAACGAACTGGGGTTCTGTAAGGAGAAAAAAATGTGCAATACCTTTCACCTGCTTCATGCATGTTGTGTATCCTCTTCTTTAGAAACAACTGCTGCGCAGCACCATTTCTGATATGGATTATGACTCAGCGTGGCTCAGTTGTACTGAATCCATAAAAGTGAGCCACTCGGAGCCACACTCCGTACTAAAAATGGCACCACACAGCATGTCAGTTGTTTACAAACTGGAGGACTACACAACAAGCATGAAGCAGCTAAAAGGTACCAAAAAATGCTTTTCTCCTTGCAAAACCCCAAACCAGTGGTTTATCCATCGGGGTGGGCTTGTTTGCTTAACTGGTGTTCTCATTTAATTGTTCACTGAAGTGGTGCAAATGGGTTGGAGGGCAACTGATGTGGTGTCAATGGGTTGGAAGGCAGCTGCTGTGGTGCCAGTGGGTTGGAGGGCAGCTGATGTGGTAAACATGTGTCAGAGTGCAGTTTATGTGGTACCAATTGGTTGGAGGGCAGCTGATGTGGTACCAATGTGTCAGAAGACAATTGATATGGTGCCAATGCATTGGAGGGCAGCTGATATGGTACCAGTGGGTTGGAGGGCAGCTGATATGGTGCCAATGGGTTGAAGGCAGCTGATATGGTGCCAATGTGTTGGTGGGCAGCTGATGTGCCAATAGATTGGAGGGCAGCTGATATGGTGTCAATGGGTTGGAGGGCAGCTGATATGGTACCAGTGGGTTGGAGGGCAGCTGATGTGGTACCAGTGGGTTGGAGGGCAGCTGATGTGGTGCCAATGTATTGGTGGGCAGCTGATATGGTGCCAATGAGCTGGAGGGCAGCTGATGCAGTACCAGTGGGTTGGAGAGCAGCTGATGTGGTGCCAATATGTCAGAGGACAGCTAATATGGTGCCAGTCAGTTGGAGTGCAGCTAATATGGTGCCAATGGGTTGGAGGGCAGATTATGTGGTACCAGTGAGTTGGAGAGCAGCTGATGTGGTGCCAGTGTGTCAGAGAGCAGCTGATATGGTGCCAATGGGTTGGAGGGAAGCTGATATGGTGCCAGTGGGTTGGAGGGCAGCTCATGTGGTACCAGTGGGTTGGAGAGCAGCTAATGTGGTACCAATGGGTTGGATGGCAGCTGATACAGTGCCAATGTGTTGGAGGGCTACTGATATGATACCAGTGGGTTGGCGGGCAGCTGATGTGGTACCAGTGGGTTGTAGGGCAGCTGATATTGTACCAATGGGTTGGAGGGCAGCTGATGTGGTACCTGTGTGTTGGTGGGCAGCTAATGTGGTACCAATGTGTTGGAGGGAAGATGATATGGTACCAATGGGTTGGAGGGGAGCTGATGTGGTCCTAGTGGGTTGGAGGGCAGATGATAAGGTACCAGTGAGTTGGAGAGCAGCTGATGTGGTACCAGTGGGTTGGAGGGCAGATGATATGGTACCAGTGGGTTGGAGGGTAGCTATGTACCAGTGGGTTGGAGAGCAGCTACTGTGGTATCAATGGGTTGGAGGGCATCTGATACAGTGCCACTGTGTTGGAGGGCTACTGATCTGGTACTAGTGGGTTGGAGGGCAACTGATGTGGTACCTATGGATTGGAGGGCAGTTGATATGGTGCCAGTGAGTTGGAGGGTAGCTGATATGGTATCAGTGGGTTGGAGGGCAACTGGTGTGGTGTCAATAGGTTGAAGGTCAGCTAATGTGTTACCAGTGACTTGGAGGGTGTCACAACCCCACTCAGCAGGTCAGGCCCTCTGCTCCCACAGTGCCAACATCTGAGCACAGTAACTCTCCTGTCTGTTTTGTGGGTTCGAATCAACCTTTGGCCTCAAGTTCTGGAGAGATTCAAACTGTAAACCTCTTGCTAGCGTACCCAATGTACAGGCTCAGATAGTTCTGCTCTTCAGGGAAATACCAGATATCTTTCGCCTACGGGCACCTAACCAGGTGTAGAAAATGAACCCTTAAAACTCTATGAAAAGACCTCAGATAAACTCTTACCTTCTCCCAGTTTGGTATTACCAGTAAGCTATGCACAATGTCAGCTTTAACCATATATGCTACACTTGTCAAAGAAAGAATTTCAAAGGCACACCAAGTAATCTCTTAAAATAGAGGTTTACTTTAAAATAGATAAACATATGTAAAATGTAAATACAGAACAATATATCACAAAAACGTACAATCACTTAAAAAGAACAAGGTTTAAAAAGTGCAAATTAATTCTGACCACCAGACAATTAGACTTGTCTATCTAAAGTAGATGTTTCTTCTTCAGAGTCCAAACATGAATGTATCTAAGTGGAAAACAGAATACTGTTTAAAACTGGCTTTGCCAACCTCTTTGCATGAGGTCACCTAGCTCCTCCCTATCAGAATATAAAAATTACACAAAACAGGATGTCTTATCATTCAGAAGGAAAATTAAATAGGTGACATCAGCAAAAACTCTCTTCCCCATAACCCTTTGATCTATTGTGTCTTTTTGCCTTTCACAGACATCAAAGGAGCGTTTATGACTTAGCACCTAAGTGACATAACCTGGTGTCTTCCTCTAAACGTCATAAAAGTTTATGATTTTCATCCTAGCAGCTGGTAGATCCAATTAAGCCAGATAAACAGGAGATCCTTAATTTGTGTCTCATCTAGCCTGTAATTATCTCCTGGCTTTTAGGTTGACAGCTTGTAGTTGAAACCTGGAGGGGGAGGGGGGTCATCCCACAGGCTGTCTCAGCGTGTCTCATGAGAGACACTCAATAACACAGTTTTATATTACAAAAATCATAGAGTAATCAGAACCAGCTGTACAAGCGTCACAATCCTCCCTACCTAGACTGACTTTGGGGGCTCTATCCCCTACATGGGATAAGCTTCCCAAATCAGTTCACTCCTCATAGACGTGAGACAACTGATATGAGTTCTGATTTTTCGCTCCAGCCCTAATAAGATTGTCATATCATACCCTTGCAAAGCAAGACTCTATCTTAACAATCTACCATTATTCTTCCCCATTTGCGTCAGCCAAACCAGGGGGTTGTGGTCAGTTTGCACCACAAAATGCTGCCCATACAAGTAAGGCTCCAACTTCTTTAGGGCCCACACTATGGCAAGACACTCCTTTTCCATGGTAGAGTATGCCTGCTCCCTGGAAAGTAACTTTTTACTCAGGTACGCTACCGGGTGATCTTTCCCTTGGTTGGATGTCTGACTCAGTACTGCCCCAATACCCACGGCTGAGGTGTCAGTCTGAACTATAAAGGGTCTGCTATAGTCAGGACTTGTCAAAACAGGAACACTGCACAGTGCCTCTTTCAATCTGGTAAAGGCTTCTTCACAGGCTGGTCCCCAGGTAATTTTCTTCGGCATCCTTTTCTTTACCAGGTCAGATAGTGGAGCAGCCAGGACACTGTAATTGGGTACAAATTTTCTATAGTACCCTGCTGTCAAAAAGAAAACTCCTGACCTGCTTCTGCGTTTCTGGTCTGGGCCATGCCTGGAATACCTCTATCTTTATTTGGTTAGGACGGAGCTGTCCTCGGCCTACCACGTGCCCGAGGTATGCCACTTCTCTCATGGCCACCTGGCACTTCCCGGCTTTGACAGTGAGCTGGCCCTCTGTTCCTGCCCAGCACTTCCCTAAGGTGGGATAGATGTTCCTCCCAGCTGGCACTAAAGATGGCAATGTCATCCAGGTATGCCACGGCATACTCCTCAGCACCATTTAACACCTGGTTCACCAACCTTTGGAAAGTGGCCGGGGCGTTCTTCATTCCGAAAGGCATTACTTTAAATTCAAATAAGCCTATCGGAGTGATGAAGGCTGACCTCTCCCTAGCTCTGTCCATCAACTCTACCTGCCAATACCCCTTGGTCATGTCAGTGGTCATAAGGTAGGTCACCCCCTCAACTTGTCCAGGAGTTCGTTCGTCCGGGGCATCGGGTGGGTGCCTGACTCCGTGACTGCATTCAGTCCATGATAGTCCACACAGAAATGAGTAGAGCCATCTGACTTGGGCAGAAGGACTACGGGTGAGGCCCAGAGGCTGTGGGATCTCTGGATTACCCCTAAATCCAGCATCTCCTCCACTGCCCTCCTAATGTTTTTTTGGACAGCCTTTGACACCCGATATGCTGTCCGCCGTATGGGCATCTGTGTCCCTGTCTCCACATCGTGTGTCACTAAGGGGGTTAGTCCAGGCTTGGCACTAAACAATGGGATGAAGTCTACTAAAACCTCCCTTACTTCCTGGATCTGGTCCGGGGTCAGCTGGGGAGACAATTTAACTGCCTCCACAGAGGACTCCTGCTTTCTTTCTTCCAGCAAGTCCAGAAGGAGGTCTCCTTTGCCCGTCACCTCCCCAGGACTACACACTGCAAACACTATGTCAGTCCTATTTGCATATGGCTTCATCATGTTGACATGGTACATCCTTTCTGTCTGTCTTCTGTCAAGTAACTATACTATAGTTCACATCATTTACTTTCCTAACCACTTTGTACGGTCTTGCCCACTCAGCCTGCAGCTTGTCTTTCCAGACCGGAATAAGGACCATGACTTCCTGACCCACCATGTACAAGCGACCTCTGGCTCTGCGGTCGTGCCACACTTTTTGTTTCTGTTGGGCAGCTGCCAGGTTGCTCAGGGCTGTCTGCATAAGCTCCTTCACCCTTTCCCTAAATTTAAGGACGTAATCCACTATGGAAGTTCCCTGGGTGGTGTGCTTGCCTTCCCAGTCCTCCTGGATCAAGTCTAGGGGCCCACGTACCTGGTGTCCATATAAGAGTTAGAAGGGGGAAAATCCTGTCGACTCTTGGGGCAGCTCCCTGTATGTAAACAACAGGTGGGGAAGGTATTTCTCCCAGTCCCTCCCATGCTGTTCAGCAAACACCCAGAGCACAGACTTCAGGGTACCATTAAATCTTTCCACAAGCCCACTGGCTTGTGGGTGATACGGTGTCGTGCATCTCTGCATCACCCCACATGTCTCCCATGAACATTTCATCAGGTCCGACATGAAGGAACCCCCTCGATCGGTGATAACCTCCTGCGGAAACCCAACATGGGAGAAAATCCCAAGTAAGGCATCTGCCACTTTGCCTGTCCTCAGTGAGGATAGGGTGACTGCCTCTGGGTACCGAGTGGCATAATCCACCACAGTCAGGATGAATCTCTTCCCTGAGGAGCTGGGGGTATTTAAAGGCCCCACAATATCCATTCCCACCCTCTGGAATGGCTCCTCCACTATGGGCAATGGAATCAGGGCGGCTTGGGTTTTCTTGCTCGCCTTCACTATTTCTTGGCACCGGTGACAAGACCTGCAATACTCCTTCACCTGCTGGGTGAAGTTGGGCAATAGCAATTCTGGGACAACCGCTGCATAGTGCGTGTGATCCCCAGATGGCCAGACAAGGGAATATCATGTGCAATCTTGAGCAGCTGCTCACGATACCCCTGGGGAACGACAAGCTGCCTGCCTAGCACCCCTCCCTCTGTCTGCACAGCCTGAGTATACATCAGTCCATTTTCTCAATAAAGCTTATGTCTGCTGTCATCTCTCTGTGCTCCATCAGAGTCTGCCCAAGCCCTCAACTTCTCTAGACTAGGGTCACTTCTCTGAGCAGCTGCAAACTCCTCACACATTCCCAATGCATGGGACAGGTCCCCTTCAGTCACTAAACTAGGGTCCCTAGCACTAGCGTCAGGGCACTCAGGATCACTATCAATCCTAACCCTTGGACAATGAGTCACCCCTCCCTCCTCAGAGCAACTCTCTGTACCTGTGTGGTTAACTGTTACTGAGGAAATTTCTACCCCCTTTTCATTAATCTCCATATCAGGAGACACAGGCTGGGGAACCAGCCTCCCAGTGGTTTTCACAATGGCTTCTGTGGGGTCCAGGGAACTACAGTGTTCCCTTGCTGCTTGGCTATGGGTAACTGCACACACCATCCCTTGTTTGAGATTGTTGCCCAGGATCACATCCACTGCTAAGGTTTTGGCTACAGCCACCTGTTGCACAGTTCCCCGTTTCACCCTAGTCTAGGAGAACACTAGCGAGGGCCAATGTTCTCTCCTCACCATTAAAGTCCTGTACAGTGACATATTTATTGGGTATAAGCTGACCAGGCTCTACTAGATCCCCCTTTACCAAGGTCAGGGAGGCCTCTGTGTCCCTTAACCCTTGTGTCTGTACACCATTCACCATGACTGGGTGCATGTGCTCCCTCATGTTCACAGGCATGCTTCCAAGGACACACAAACAACCCACTTCTTTCCTAGCCCCCTGTTGTGTATTGCTCGCCTTTTTTGGGACACTGTCTAGCAATATGCCCAGTTTCTTTACACAACCAACATTCATTTCTTTTCTCAGAGAAATCTTTTCTCTGAAACCTGGGGATAACTGGTTTCGATGGAAGCAGTGAGGGTTTTAGCTGCCCTGAAGGCGTGCTTTTCCCTTTCTGCGCTGCCACACCTGCCCCATTTGCTCTCAGGGCAGGTCTGCTCTTGGCATAGCAGTCCAAGAGTTCAGCAGTGTCTTGCACTGTTTTGGGATCTCAGTCCTCCAGCCAGGTTTTCAGCTCTGCTGGGCATGCCCATAAAAACTGTTCTAACAAAATCACATTTTCAATTTTATCAACAGAGTTTGCTTCAATTCCTTCCCACCGTTTTAAAAACTGACGTTTTTGTGGCTAGCTCCTTGTAGCTCATGCCAGGGCTTCTCCTGAGCTTATGAAATTTAGCTCGGTATGATTCAGCAGTTAATTCAAATTTCTTTAATAGTGCAGCTTAAAGTTTGCTGTAATCATCACTGTCCTCATTGTCCATTTGACCCAATGCATCCTGAGCTTTCCCGGTAAGTAGCGGGGATAGCTGGAAGCTCCAGGACTCTCTAGGAATTTTAGCTTGAATACAAACGTTTTCAAAAGAATTTAAAAAGGCATCCATATCCTCCCCTCTTTAAATTCAGCTATTAATTTGGAATTCAATTTGTAACCCAGTCCTGTAGTCCCAGTTAAACCCAAGCCACTTACCTGCTCTGGTGCTGGTGGCTGGAATCGTAGCTTTTCCAGTTCATGTTGCCCCTGGCGCTCATGCTTCTCACGGTCAGCCTCCCACTGTTCCCGCTATGCCTCTCGGCATTCTCGAGCTGCCTCTTGGCGTTCTTGCTCCCTCTTCTCCTCTGCAGCTCACTGGTGCTCACACTCCTCTCAGTCTGCCTCCCACTGTTCATGGTCCCTCTCCCTCTGAAACTCCAGCTTGATTCTGCGCAACTCAGTTTTCAGCCTAAGTACTTCTGGATCCAGGATACTGATGACCTTCCCCTGCAGCTGTGACCCTTCGCTGACAGTGGCCCTGCTGCCCTCCTCATTGAATCTGGACACCACACTGGCCGCTAGCCCTTCTACATTCAAGGTTCGGTCCCTTACAGTCACTGTCTGTGACTCGATGCTCTGAGTATCTGCTACCATCAGGGCATCCACGAGGTTCTGCTTGGTGGCTTTCACCTCGAACAGGACTCCTCTGTCCCTGCACAACTGCTTTATGTAGTCTACAGTGTGCCCGCTGTAGTTGGAAGCCATCTTATTCCCTAACTACGGCTACTCTGACTTGCACTTTAGGGAAAAAAATAAAACAGGTAGGAACTTGACTGTAAGCCAAGTGATATAGTTCTATTTCCTCTTAAAAATAAATCACTGTCTTTTTCTTTTTTTGCAAGTGAGCTGTATAGTAGTAAGCTGACACACTGAACAATAAAAGCTTGAAATACCAAACTTATGCACACCGCTGCCAACCAATCTGTCACAACCCCACTCAGCAGATCAGGCCCTCTGCACCCACAGTGCCAACATCCAAGTACAATATTGTGAACAGGAACAGAACAAGGTAACCCTCCTGTCTGTTTTGTGGGTTCAAGTCAACCTTTGTTCTCATGTTCTGGAGGGATTCAAACTGTGAACCTCTTGCTAGCGTACTCAATGTACAGGCTCAGATAATTCTACTCTTCAGGGAAATATCAGATATATTTCGCCTACAGGCACCTAACCAGGTGTACAAAACGAACTCTTAAAACTCTATGAAAAGATCTCAGATAAACTCTTACTTTCTCCCAGTTTGGTATTACCAGTAAGCTATGCACAATGTCAGCTTTAACCATATATGCTTCACTTGTCAAAGAAAGAATTTCAAAGGCACACCAAGTAGTCTCTTAAAATAGAGGTTTACTTTAAAATAGATAAAAATATGTAAAATGTAAATACAGAACAATATATCACAAAAACATGCAATCACTTAAAAAGAACAAGGTTTAACAAGTGCAAATTAATTCTGGCCACCAGACAATTAGACTTGTCTGTCTAAAATAGATGTTTCTTCTTCAGAGTCCAAACATGAATGTATCTAAGTGGAAAACAGAATACTGTTTAAAACTGGCTTTGCCAACCTCTTTGCACGAGGTCACCTAGCTCCTCCCTATCAGAATATAAAAATTATACAAAATAGGATGTCTTATAATTCAGAAGATAAATTAAATAGGAGACATCAGCAAAAACTCACTTCCACATAACCCTTTGATCTAGTGTGTCTTTTTGCCCTTCACAGACATCAAAGGAGCGTTTATGACTTAGCACCTAAGTGACATAACCTGGTTTCTTCCTCTAAATGTCATAAAAATTTATGATTTTCATCCTAGCAGCTGGCAGCTCCAATTAAGCCAGATAAACAGGAGATCCTTAATTTGTGTCTCTTCTAGCCTGTAATTCTCTCCTGGCTTTTAGGTTAACAGCATGTAGTTGAAACCTGGGGGGGGGGGTCATCCCACAGGCTGTCTCAGCATGTCTCATGAGAGACACTCAATAACATATTTTTATATTACAAAAATCATAGAGTAATCAGAACCAGCTGTACAAGTGTCACAGAGGGCAGCTGATGTGATGCCAGTAGGTTGGAGGGCAGCAGGTGTGGTAGCAGTGGTTGGGAGGGCAACTGATGTGGTACCAGTGTGTCGTAGGGCAGCTGATGTGGTACCAGTGTGTTGTAGGGCAACTGGTGTGGTGTCAATAGGTTGAAGGGCAGCTAATGTGGTACCAGTGGCTTGGAGGGCACCTGGTGTGTTGCCAATGTGTTTGAGGGCAGCTGATGTGGTAGCAGTGGGTTGGAGGGCAGTTGATATGGTACCAGTGTGTTGGAGGGCAATTGGTGTGCCAATAGATTGGAGGGCAGCCAATGTTGTACTAGTGAGTTGAAGGACAGCTTATATGATGCCAGTGGGTTTGAGGGCAACTGATGTACCAGTGGGGTGGAGGGCAGCCGATGTGGTGCCAATGAGTTGGGCAGCTGATATGGTACCAATAGGCTGGAAGGAAACTGATGTGGTACCAGTAGGTTGGAGGGCAAATTATTTGGTACCAGTGGGTTGTAGAGCAGCTGATGTGGTACCAGAGGGTTCGAAGGCAGATGATATGGTGCCAGTGGGTTGGAGGGCAGCTGATGTGGTACCAGTGGGTTGGAGAGCTGCTAATGTGGTACCAATGTGTTGGTGGGCAGCTGATACAGTGCCAGTGTGTTGGAGGGCTACTGATATGGTACCAGTGGGTTGGATGGCAGCTGATGTGGTACCAATGGTTGGAGGGCAACTGATATGGTACCAGTGGGTTAGAGGGCAGCTGATGTGGTACCTATGTGTTGGAGGGCAGCTAATTTGGTACCAATGTGTTGGAGGGCAGATGATATGGTACCGATGGGTTGGGGGGCAGATTATATGGTACCAATGAGTTGAGGGCAGCTGATGTACCAGTGGGTTGGAGGGCAGCTGATGTGGTACCAGTGGGTTAGAGAGCAGATGATATGGTACCAATGGGTTGGAGGGCTGCTGATGTACCAGTGAGCTGGAGGGCAGCTGATGAGGTACCAGTGGGTTGGAGTGCAGATGATATGGTACCAATGGGTTGGAGGGCAGATGATATGGTACCAATGGGTTGGAGGGCAGCTGATGTACCAGTGAGCTGGAGGGCAGCTGATGAGGTACCAGTGGGTTGGAGTGCAGATGATATGGTACCAATGGGTTGGAGGGCAGATGTCATGGTACCAATGGGTTGGAGGGCAGCTGATGTACCTGTGGGTTGGAGGTCAGATAATGTGGTACCAATGGGTTGGAGGGCAGCTAATGTGGTACCAGTGTGTTGGAGGGAAGCTAATGTGGTACCAATGTGTTGGGAGGGAAGATGATTTGGTACCAGTGGGTTGAAGGGCAGCTAATGTGGTACTAGTGAGATGGAGGGCAGCTGATATGGTGCCAGTGGGATTGAGGGCAGTTGATGTGGTACCAGTGGGTTGGAGGGCAGCTGATGTGGTACAAATGGGTTGGAGGGCAGCTAATGTGGTACCAGTGGTTTGGAGAGCAGCTGTTGTACTAGTGGGTTGGAGGGCAGCTGATATGGTACCAGTGTGTTAGAGGATAACTAATGTGGTACCAACAGGCTAGAGGGCAGCTGATGAGGTAGCAGTGGTTTGGAAGGTAGCTGATGTGGTACCAGTGGGTTGGAGGGCAGATAATAAGGTACCAGTGAGTTGGAGGGCAGCTGATGTGGCATCAGTGGATTGGAGGGCAGCTGATATGGTACCAGTGTGTTGGAGGGAAAACATTGTTGTACCAATGGGTTGTAGAGCAGCAGATGTGGTACCAGTGGGTTAGAGGGCAGCGTATATGGTAGCAATGGGTTGGAGGGAAGAAGATGTGATACCAGTGGGTTGGAGGGCAGCTGATGTGATACCTGTGGGTTGGAGGGCAGCTGATGTGGAACTAGTGGGTTGGACGGCAGCTGATATGGTATCAGTTGGTTGGAGGGCATCTGATGTGCTGCCAATGTGTTGGAGGGCAGCTGATGTGGTACCAGTGGGTTGGAGGACAGCTGATATGGTACCAGTGGGTGGGAGGGCAGCTGGTATGGTACCAGTGTGTTGAAGGGCAGCTGATGTGGTACCAGTACACAATGAGAAATGAAATTCGTCATCTCATGAACTTTTGTGAGCGTTCATAAATGGTTCATGAACATCCATCAAAGTTTCAACTGCTTGTCAATACAACGTTCATGTGTTGCTGAACCTTTAAAGGGACACTGTCAACCTCCTTTAGGCCTCAAAGTGTCTCTAGCACAAAAACACATTTTATGATTGCTCAGATTCTGTAGAATTTACTAATAAAGCTGATCTGTTTGATTCTGCTTCCTTTTTCCTTTTTAAAAGTTAAAAACAGACTGCCCACAATACTGCTGTTACCACACAAAATCATGTTTGTTTACAGTCCTTGATCAACTCCCACTGCATCTTTCCTGGACGTAAGAATACCCCCAACACAGTGTAGCCACTTATCATGCAGTGGGATGAGAAGATACTATTGCATCATGAGTGACTGCTCTGTTTGAGGGTGTTCTGGTTTATAACTTGTTTTGCGTTGTTCCTGGTTTTTTATCTGAGATTACTCCTGAACCACAAGTCTTTGCACTTGTTATTACCCGGTATACTGTTTTGCCTAGTGCACCTACCTGGTAAGTAAATAAATAAATCAATAAACAGTTCCTAATATTCAAGTAGTATGTAAGCAATAATACCCGACAGGGTGGGCGGTATTGGGCAATACTGGACCTCCCAGTGGCGTAATGAGCCCGACGCTACAGGCAGAGGGCCTTTTAGCCCCTGGAAGGTCCAATATTGCCCACATTGCCCACCCTGGAGGGTATTGTTGCACTTAGAAAATTGGCTATCTGTAAACTTTTTTTGTAGTATTTAAGAATGAAAAATAAAATAGTAAGAAAAAGACTAAAATGAACTTATAGTTGGTTTGTTACTAAAGTAGTCCCTCTACTGGTATCCTTACCAATACTTACCAGTAGAGGGCAGAATAGCATTTTACAACTGTTTTAGTGGGTGCTTAATGCTGTAGTATGTGTCCCTCTTTGGTACATGAGCCTGACCACCCCCGGTCTTTGTTCCGTTTTCTTTATCCCAATTTTGAATCTGATATCTGGATATAACTGCCATCAATTAGAAGAGGAAAGTGAGCAGGTCATGAAGTGGGAGCCACTCGTTAAGCAGCAAGCGAGGGGTCAGCGTGTGGAGAATTGGCACGAGACAAGGGTGAGGGTGTGCCACATTTTAAAGTAAGTGCGGTTTGGGAAAATGCTCACTTTTGTTTTATACATTTTATTAGTGCCTCTGTAATACATATGGCCAGTTTACGCTTGAATGACGATCGGTCAGCAGAGGAACTCCGAGCTTGTGAGAGCTGACTGACCAGTGTGAGAAGCGGCGCTGGTGAATAGTGTGAAGTGGTGGAGTTCAGCTCGATAGCTGACATATTTAGAAAGATTTCTATTTCCTTAATTTGAATTAAGTAACTGTGGAGCTCAGTCAGTTATTTTTTTCATGGTGGTGGCAGTACGGTGCGGGGTCGACAGCAACCTAAGCTGCTCGCTAACTGTTTAAAAAAATGGCGGCAGTTTGAATTGTGTGCCCAGTGCTTCAACCAATAAGGAAGCAGGCTGGGCACAATGATACTTGGCTGGGCATGAGGCAGGTTTGGTCTGGCACTTTTTATTTGCTGGGCGTCTATTGAAAGTTAATGTACCCCCCTGGCAGGGGTACTACCAATCAGAGCCCAGCAAATAAAAAGCCCATTTTCTAAGCAATAAGAGTAGATCAAAGACTGGAAGCAAAGCAAAGTTGGGTATAACTGCACCATTAAGATACATTTCATTTAAGGAAAGCGAGAGAAAAAAACACCACCAACATCAACAGATTTTATAGAAGGTAAGCAGTCAGTATTTAGTATCAAGTATATTTAGTGTTTGACTTTCAAGGTCATTATAGTATAATTTATTTTACAATAGCAAGAAAGAATCTTGTGCTCTCATTGGTCAGTGTGGGACTGGACCCGTGGTGTTACCCTGGCATTGACACCACAGATCTAGTCTCATCAGAATAATGACCTCATTAAAGATCATGTGCAATGGCTTTTACATATTTTTTATAGAAGCTTAAAAAGCTGAAATTCAAGTCCTTGTGTCATGATTAGTGTTTCCTGAAAATGTCATGCTGTTTGGTTTTGTGGTTTTCTTTAAATCAGCATTTGTTAACTTGCTCTACAGTGGCTGAAAACAGTGAGTTATTTCTGTCCTCTCAGTCAAGTTTAGAGTGCAATGACATCATTTTGGAGTAGCTTGCTGTTTCAGATTCCCAATCAGAGCAGCACTCTGCAGAGTTTATGGTTTGCTGAGCTCTCCAGGTTTCTTACTAACCCAGTCTCTGGTTTGTGTATAGATCTGCTTAAAATATATCATTCTCTTTCTTTAAAAAGCTGATCAATTAATTTTTAACGCTGAATTGAAGTAGTGGAAATCTTCTGTGAGAAATCAACTTGTCTGTATCACAGCTCTTGTTATTTGTAATCAAACCTCTTTTTTTTCCAACTAAATAATACAGGGCTGTTTAATGAATATAAAATAAATCTAAATGTTGTTCATTCACAGAAACAGTTGTTCTTTGATGTATCCTTCATAAATACAATCTTGTAAGAACAGTTTTTTTTTCATGTCAGATTGCCAAACAGGTGCGTGTCACACTCTGCTACAGTATTTCAAGCACATGTACTGTCAGAACTCACAAATGTCAGTTCTTGGTGGTTTCTGTGGGAAAATACATCATATATGTGTATAACTCGAAACACTAGATGGCATCCTGATGCAACATGTCTCTGCCTCACAGTTGAGGCAGCTGCAGTCTACTGCCACCAGTCCCCTGCCCTACAAGCCCCCTGCCTTGTGCTCCACATTCAAGGTTGATGCACCCTACTGCCCACTGTGTTCTCCCACACAGTCAGGGATTGAGCACCCTGCTGCCTCCATCCCATGCCTAAAGAATCAGGACTACTGCACCCTGCCACTCCCTGCCCAAACAATTGGGATTGCTGCATCCTGCTGCCCTCTCTCCCCCACCCTCACAGTTAGTAATGCTGCACCTGTTGCCCCTTGTTCCTGTCTCCACAATCAAGGCTGTTGTGCTGTGATAATCCTTAGAGTGCCAGGTCCATTCATGAACAGTCTGATACACACCTGATGAACGTTCATGAGCTGAATTCATAAACTGTTTATGACCATTTAAATTGTGGTGAACAGGGATCAACCGGGGAACTATAGACCAATAAGTCTGAAGTCTGTAATAGGTAAATTACCTGAAACCATTATTAAGGAGAGGGTGGTGGAGTTTCTGCATGCCAATGGATTGCAGGGAAAACTCCCCAGCATGGATTCACCATGGGGAGGTTGTGTAAGACAAATCTGACCAATTTCTTTGACTGAGTCACAAAAGTGGTGGACAAAGGACTGGCAGTGGATATATACCCTATCTGGACTTTAGCAAAGCCTTCAACACTGTCCCACATGAGAAAATAGTTATGAAATTGGAGAACCTCGGGGATGGGGACAAGATTACTGGAAAAATTGGGAACTGGTGGGTGACAGAACACTGTTAGCAGTCTGAAAAAGGAAATTCTCGGAGGCAAGGAAAGCCACCAGTAGGGTTCCTCAGGGATCAATCCTAGGCCCAGTACTTTTCAACATCTTTATTTGGGACATCGGAGAAGGGATCCAAAGAAGACGTGCCTATTTGCAGATGACACAAAGAGATTTGTGCTAGAGTGGACGGTGACAAGGGAGTCACGACACTAAGGGAAGACCTGAAGAGGAGGAAGGAATGGCTAAGGCAACTAAAATTTAATGTAAAAAAGTGCAAAGTTGTGCACATTGAGGATCAGGAACCCAAAGATGGAATACAGGATGGGAGATACAGTGTTAGAAAAAAAAACAGAGTGAGTTTTTAGAGTCTTAGCAGACAACTTGAAGCAGTCCATGCAGTGCAGTGCAACTGAACAGTGGATTAAGGCAAAGAGGAAGCTGGGGTACATAGGTAGGGGGATCAGCAGCAGAAGGAAGGAGGGGAACCTGCCCCTGTACGGTCTGTAGTGTGGTCCCATTTGAAGTACTATGGTCAGTTCTGGAGTCTACACTAGAAAAAGGACAGGAATAGAGTTGAGATGGTGTGGAGAAGGACAAAATTTATTAAGCGGCAGCAAGAAGTCCTACATGGAGAGATCTGTGGACCTCAAAACGTATACACTGGAGACTAGCGGGGAAGGGGGAGGGGCATGATTGAAACATTCAAGTTTCTTCATAGGATAAACAAAATAGACATTGGGGAACACTTCACAATGAACAGAAGCATGGCCACAAGGGGGAACTCAAAGAAGCTAGTCGGAGGGAGATTCAGAAAGGACGAGAAAGTATTTCTTTACAAAGAGGGTGAGCACAGTGCCTGAGAGGGTGGTCAACACCAAATCAGTGGAGGGACTCAAGCGAGGGTGGGACAGACATTTGTAGCTGATGAGGGTAGCCATGGTGAGCGTGATCACTATGGCTTCCACATCATACTTTAGTATGGCCAAGCAGACTAGATGGGCTAGTGGGCCTTACTGGGTGAGCTAGTGGGCCTTTTGCTGATGTCAGATTCTCTGTTTTAGTGTTCTAAAAGTCTGTAATAGCCGCATAGTGACAGGACAGTGAGTAGAAAAGTTGCAGAAATACCCGGGAAGTGACACCCAGAGCAGGCATTTGCAGCATGTAGAACTGGCTCACGCATATGTCTGCAATGTCCACACATGGAGTACCATCCAGGTGGTGTGACTGGAAATGCAATCACCACACCCAAAGCACAGAACCAGCTAGGCATTTGCACATGCAGATTGTTGTGCCTGGATCTAAGCCAGCCTTGGGGTTGCGGTTGTAAGGGTACATCCTCATAACAATGCCCAATGGCACCCGACTTAATACATATAGTCTGCAACAAACCCACAGCTTGTACCAGTCACAACAATGAGTAGATCATACCAATCAGGTGATGATCACCCCAGGGACAATCACACAGTATGCATAATCCCCCAAACATATGGGCACCAATGGTCCCATACCCAAATAACCCAAGAAGAACCCATCAATCACGTCATCATTGACACAGCAGCACAATACATGCTGTCAAGCTGGACCATGCCCTGTTACAAAGCACAGTGAAGCATGTACGATGATGTACCACACCAGTGAATACACAAACACATGAGTACAGTGCATGAAGGATTATTGATCAAGTGAGCGCTCCCAACCAATTGGAGCACTCCTTTCTCTATGTGTGAGACACTCTTATTTTGTGAAGGGTGTCTCACGTGCAGCTATCCTGGAAACGGGCACGTTCAGGTAAGTTTTTGTAAAAATGTAATATATTATTCATCAATCTTGATCAATAATGTATTAATACCACAGTCGAGACCACTCTTATGGTTGTAAGAGTGGTCTCATTTACATTACTGGAGAATCAGAACTGCTCACCTTTGGTTCGCAGTTCTCATACCATCAGAATGCACTTGAGACCACTCCTACAACTGTAAGAGTGGTCTCAGCAATGGTATTAACATACAAATAAGTGCAGCATCCCCGTTCCATTGCAGCTTGTAGTATGCCCAAGTCCCTCTCCTGGCTCCTGCATTTGGGCGTTCCCCTAGCGTAAATCCAGGTCCAAAGCCCACATTCCAGAAGCCTGAAAGACACAAAAGCCCAGAATCAGCCTGGGAGAAGTGATGTGGCTGTATCTTTTTGCCACATGGGGGGATAGTACCATTCAGCATGTGTGTCCTGAAGCATGTGGATAGGGAGCAGAAACTGCAGCAGGTAGGAAGGCGCCTCTGTGAGTCATTCAAGGCTCCAAGTACAAACTAGGAAACTGGATAAATATTTCTGTGGAGCTGGAAGGTTATACTGTAGTTCCAAGGAAGGGCCCATTAGGGCTCCGGAGCCCCTATGCACCATAGATGGGTGCTCAGGTGATTGCGGGTAGTGTCCAGGATCAGGTTCCCCCTAAGTGGTCCCTTGAAGGTCTGTAGGAGCCCTAGCAACAGGGGGTGTTAGAAGACATAGGCCATACAAAAACAGGTCTCACAGAAACGTCAGTTGGAAAACATAGAAATATGTGGTGGTGGTGGGGGGGTGCTTCCTGAGGTTCCCATTTTGCCTTAGGAAAAATGGAATGAATTACCAAGGGAGGTTATGGAGGCAGGGTCTACTGTCAGCATCAAGTGAGGCTGTGATAAATTATGAAGACTGGTCATTTAGAAGCAGGGAAGGGTAGGATGTAGGGAATGGGGGTGGTGGAGAGTGGAGGGGGAATAAGAACATGAGATAATCACCCAATCTGGCAATAGACCAGTAAGGTATAGGCAGAGTTTTTGGGCAGACAGGATGGATCGTGGGTCTTTATCTGCCATATTTATCTAAGTTTCTATGCCCTCCTGAGTGCATGCCCTTACCTGGGCTATGTCTAAGGGGCCATTGAGATTGGCATCTCCTGCCATGTGGGGGGGCATCAGTTGCAGAGCAGTGACATGGGTGAGGTGCAAATGAATGTTGTGCAAGAGATGAAAAGAAACTGTATAGGAGTTCCTATACAGTGAAGTATCCATAGGGTTCTCTCCTCCCCACCCAAGCCCAAGTATTGCATTTATTAGGGCCTTCCTGAAAATAAATATTGCCCTGCTTAGGTAATGGGAGCTAAGAGTACTGGCATGCTGCTTCATAAAGAAAGATGGCCTGCTTCACCCATATGCTATTGTGGACTTCAGTTTTGTGCATGTTGCAGACTGCTTGGTTACCTCACAATCTGTCTCCCCATGGTCTCCGAGTTTGCCTTCCTTCAGAGAGAGCCCTGACCAACCACCCTTACAATCTGGAGTAAGCCCCTGAGGGGCCCAGTTACATATGCTAACTGTAGCACGTGCAATTAGCCAAAGGATGCATTGTATATTTGTGCCTCACCTATGGGGGGATGAATGTCTTTACTGTGGACATCACTCTGTTTCATATGGTATAGTACAGTGCTCCCCTTCCAGTGTGCAAGGCCCCTGGAAATCTGTGATTCTGCAGTTGTGGGATTTTCCACAGAATTTGCATTTATGCCACAGAATATATATAGCACCGCAGAATTCATTGTTTTTTTGGTGCATTTTCATTCAGATACAGTTTTTCCATAGTGCCCCTCTCCCTTCCACATCTCATTCATCCTGAAGCCTCTCCTCTAGACTCAGCATGTGATGTCATCAGTGACATCACATCATATTCTAGCCAATAGCAGGACTACATTCTGCCACAGAAATGAGTAAATCATGCCATAGAAATCAGAAAATGCTGCCGCAGAAGCCTAGGAGCACAGGTGCAGAAATCGGGACAAAGAGCCCCAGAGCACTAGGGGCCCTACCAGTGTATTAGTGGCACCTCTTCCACATCAAACAACTGCTGGTTGAAGGCATGAGCCACAGTGTCATCAGTAGGGGTCAGCTCCTGGACATCGTCTGGATCCCTACCCCCTGTGGCAAGCTAGGCTAGCTAATGGAGGCATAACATATTCTTTACACTGCCATGGGAGTCACACTGCCAGTGTCTAATAGCCTCAATACTCCTTAGTGTGATGTTGGCCACACTGACGGTGGCCTGTATGGACTCACACACCACCTGTTTATAGGCAGGCATTCTCCTCAAAACTGTGGAACAAGGTCCAGTAATGACAGAAGGCCTGCTTGGCAATAATGGCTGTTTCTTTGATGGGGACGATAGGTGTCTTTGAGTGTCAAGAGGCCCCATTGTGAACATAGAAGTCCAGGAGAGTAACAAGGGGAGCCTGTGGGGTTTGGGCAGAGGCGACATGACTGTAAAGTTGCCGATGGGAAAGAGTGAAATGAAATTGAGCAGAGTAAGGAGGAAAAATTGGGACTGCAAAAACAAATTCTCATTTCATTGTAGGATGATATTTAGTGAGCAAATAATAATTAGACTTTTTATGTTATGGAGAAATATTTAGAAATAAAGAAATATTTAAATCAAATAGTTTATACTATTCCACATAGGAGACTAGGAAGCAAGCTAGGAAGCTTAGAAGTGGTTCCAAAGGTGGAAAAACTGGATAAGAAATTGGTTAGGGGTTAGGCGGCAGAGAGTGGTGGTAAATGGAGTTCACTCCAAGGAAGGCAGAGTGACCAGAGGGGTGCCTCAGGGATCAGTGCTGGAACCAGTCCTCTTTAATGTCTTTATAAGTGACATTGCAGAGGAGCTGGAAGGGAAGGTCTGTCTTTGTAGATGACACCAAAATCTGCAATAGAGTGGACACTCCGGGTGTGTGTGTGTGTGTGTGTGTGTGGAAAGGATGAGCAGAGACCTGAGAAAACTAGAAGCATGGTCAAGGGAAAGGCAGCTGGGTTTCAATGTGAAAAAGTGCACAATAATGCACTTAGGGCACAGAAACCCAGGGGCAGAGTTCAGAATGTGTGGAGTGGTATTGACCACCAAGCAGGAATGGGACCTGGGGTAATCATATCAGATGACATAAAGGTGGCCAGGCAGTGTGACAAGGCAGTCTGGAGGACTAATGGGATGTTGGGGTGCATAGGGAGGGGTATCACCAGCAGAAAGAGGGAGGTGGTGTTGCCTCTGTATAGATCACTGGTAAGACCACACCTACAGTACTGTGTCCAGTTCTGGAGACTACATCTCCAGAAGGACATACACAGAGTGGAGGTGGTCCAGAAGGCAACTAAAATGGTGCATGGTCTGCATTAAAGCTCTATGAGGAGAGACTCAAGGACCTCAATATATACGCCCTAGAACAGAGGAGGGAGGGGGGGATATGATAGAAACCTTTAAATACCTCACGGGGGTAAATAAGGTACAGGACGGAAGTATCTTTCAGAAGAAAAGGTGGTCAAGAACAAGGGGATATATTATAAAGCTGGAGGCAGGTTGATTCAGGAGAGATGTGAGACAGTACTTCTTTACAGAAAGAGTGGTGGATTCCTCCTGGAACATCCTTCCAGTGGAGGTGGTGGGGGTGAAAACAGTAGTGAGGTTCAAGAATGCATGGAATTAGCACAAGGGAATCATAGAATCATGTTACCAACAACCTTTAGGCCCTTCCTGAAGATAACAGATCACATCTGGCCTTGTCTGCTCAGGGGAAGGGATGAACATTAGGGTTGAGAACCCAAGGAAGAGCCCAGCACTGATTTGGCAAGACTCAGGAGAGCCAAAACATTAATGTTTTTCCCTTTTTCTGCTTGGGGGAGGGGGTGGAAAGTTAGGGTTGGAACATTTCCCTACTTTTGTTGCTTTGAGCTGAACCCTAACTTGTGCATTAAAAACCCATTCTTACCTGGATGGCTGTTTTGTGTCAGGTTAAGCAATGGATGGTTTGGACTTCATACAAAGCTACTGGAAGTAATTTAACACAGTTTTTTGCAACAAAGTTTGCTTCTTTTTGAGATAGTACAACCGTATCCTCATTCAGGACCTATGTGAACACTTCCATCTGGGTGCAGAAGCGTAGGGCCCTTCAGGCCCTGTGCTATTGCGCATGTATAGAAGCAGATGTGCAGGGCCCACGGGAGGTGACGTAGGGGGAGTCAGTGAGACAGCTGGGCATGAAAGGGAGTGATGTGGTACCCGTCAGGCTGCATTTTCTTTTGCATTTATTTTGTTAATATCTATCAATTCATGGTAGAGTACTACAAAGTACTGTATCTATTAACTATAGTGTATGTACATAGACAGATCAGATCTGTGCTATACCTGGTTAAACAACTAAATAAAAAAAATAAAAAAATCCAAGGAGGGGTAAGTGATATTTCTGAACAACATGGCATCATATTGAAACATAACACAGCAGACCTCACAACTGTTTAAGTGTTTTATGGAAGGTTGCCATAGCAAATGAGAGTAGTAATCTGTAGGATTTGTGAATCAGTCTCCTTCCATTCAAACTGCCAAAAAGTGCTATTTTCCATGAAAAAAAAACTTTATATTTGTGTGCTCCATTTTATTTGCATAGCCCTGCCCTTTTTTTTTTCTCAGTGCTGCAAGCCCCAACTGTGACATCATGCAAGGGAAGCAAAGTTTTTAAAGGGACACAGTCAGTTTTAAGCTGGCTCTTTACGTTGTTTGCAAGTAGCTGTATCTAGCATTATAACGTATAGAAAAATTCTAATGATTTGGTTGGCTGAAAGCAGCTCAGAGCTATGTAATCATTGACCTAAAATTACACTCCTAAACGGCAGTGCCCACCGCTTACAATGGGCACATTTGTGCTATACGGCCTTGCCCGTTATAGGGGATGGTCGCTATATCATTCAGACGAAAAAAAAAACACTTTTTGTGCTTCTGTCTGCATGTTTGTAATCACTGCTCGGTAAACAATTAAATTTTTTTTTATTTAAGTGCATTCATCTTTACATAGATCAGTGATCATTGCTGTACTGTATAGTACAATCATTCTTTATTAAGTGAATATAAGTGACCAGAAGTAAAAAATGTAATATTAAAAAGACAATTTAAAAGTCTCATGGTGCATCAGCACTGATCCTACTTTTGGCTGCTGAAATATTCAGTAATCCTCCTCTGTACGGTATCCCATTCACAGTACAGTTTCCAGGTTGTGTTGATCTTTCCAATGTTATGCCTGGTCTTCCACCACTGTAACCATCCTTCTGATGGATTAAAATCCTCCCATCCAAGTGCAGTGGCTAACTGTTTTGCCTTTTGTGCGAGTAGCAGAGCACTGTTTAAAGCTTCCCGACCATGGGCGTTCAGGAACCAGCATAAAAGGTAAGTAAGTACAGAAACTGTAATGCTCTGTGATAGGTTAAAAACAGGAGATGGGGCAGGTGCTAATTTTGTTGGCCATTACATATGCTAATAGGACTAGGGACAGTACAGTACACTACACTACCACAGCATGAGGATGGCGGGCAATTAGCGGGCAGTTAGCAAAGTGTTCGACTCTGTACAAAAGGTGCCACATCACCATAAAAAAATGCCCATTGTAGCAGGCACCCGATAATTATTATAACCGGCGGTCATAATAAAGAAGCCTATGGAGATGGAAAATGGTTTTGTGGAATTGCCCAGTAAAAGCGGCTGCCCGCTAAAAGCATGGGCGCAATAAGTGGAGTATACTGTACTTACAGCCATTCAAGTCCTATAATACAAACATAGAAAAGTATCATCACGCTCCCACATTCTGACAGGAGCCGACACTTCAGACCTGTCATTTCAACAGCAGGCAGTAAAAGTGAAACATCATCTACACAGAATGGCAAATTATTTTTTTGGCCTACCTGCATCACACAAACATTTTTCTAGAAGCTTTTCTACAGAGTGTGCTGCTGTAAACACTACTGAACTAGGAGACTGCACTTTGATTAGGGAGATAGGAAAATCAGCAATTTACTCTACCCACAATGCCTCACTTTGTAAATTAGTACATAGGCTATTATAGTTCTGTGATCACTACAGAAATAGGAAACTACAGCTGTCAGTAAATAAATCTTGTCAGCTAGATACTGCATGTACAATGCCTTGTTTTGAAAAATAAACATATGAGAGCTTATATTGTTGAATCCACTACAGAAGTAGGAGACTGCACCTCACAGTAAGGAAACTGGAAAACATCTTATTGCACCCACAATGCCTTGCTACATACATCTACATATTAGGTGCTATACTGCAGTCACCACTATCAAAATAAGAGACAGTACCTCTGAGTAAGAACATTTAAGTCAACTTTATAATTTACCCAAAATTCCTTGTTGCTGTATGTAAAACATTGACAGCTCCCTTGCATGACATCATTCCGGGAGTGTGGTCGCACAGAGAAAACTGGAGGGCAGCCAGAAACAAAGGGCTGATAAAACATTAAAAAAAATGACTATGACAGATTTTTTTTTAATGTTTTATCAGCACTGTTTTTCTGGCTGCCCTCCAGTTTTCTGTCATGCATGGAAGCAGCTCTTGGGGGACGTTACACTCCTAGAGAGGGTCCAAAGGAGGGCAACCAAAATGATCTGGGACCAGGGGAGAGGACCTATGAGGAGAGGCTCAAGGAGCTCGACATGTACACCCTGGAGGAGAGGAGGGACGGGGGGGATATGATAGAGGTCTTTAAGGACATGAAAGGGATCAATAAGGGAGGCCCCGTCAGGGTGCTCCAAAGGAAGGGGGGGGTGCAACGAGAGATCACAGGTGTAAGCTGGAAGGGGGCAGGCTCAGAGAGGAGAGGAGGAGGTGTTATTTCACTGAAAGGGTGGTGAAGCCATGGAATGTGCTGCCCAGGGAGCTGGTAGAGGTGGAGACTATGGACGGGTTTAGGAGGGGATAGGACAGGCACAGGAGGAGGGTAAATCTGACTAGGCCCAATACAGGTGGAACATCTGGGACTGGGGACAGTATAACCCAGGGGGAGAGGTGACACCAAAATCAGCCCTCAGTGCGGGTGCTGAAAATCGAGCAGACTCGAAAGACTGTTAGGCCTATTCTGCTGGCATTTTAGTATGTTAGTATGTATGTTTATTTTCAAAACAAGGCATTTTGCATATAGTATCTAGCTACAAGACTTCTTTACTGAGAGATGTACTCCTATTTCTGTAGTGATCACAGAAAAATAATAGCCTGTATTCTAATTTATATAGTGCGACATTGTGGGTACAGTAAACAGCTGGTTTTTCTATCTCCCTAATCAAAGTTCAGTCTCCTATTTCGGTAGTGTTTACAGCAGTACAATCTGTAGAAAAGCTTCTGGAAAAAATGTTTTGTGATGCAGGTAGGCCAAAAAGCTCATTTGCCATTCTATGTAGATGTTGTTTTACTTTTACTGCCTGCTGGTGAAGTGACAGCTTTTGTCTGAATGTGGGAGTGTGATGATACTTTTCTATGTTTATGTTATAGGGCTTGAATGGCTATAAGTAAAGGAGTGTAATATGGGGCAATGATTACATGGCTCTGAGCTGCTTTCAGCCAATCAAATCACTAGACTTTTTCTACATGTGTTAAAATGCTAGATACAGCTACTTGCAAACAATGTAAACAGTCAGCTAAAAACTAAAAGTGCCCTTTTAAAAACTTTGTTTCTCTTGTATGATGTCATGGTTGGGGTTGCTGCACTGAGAAAAAAGGGGCAGAGTTATGCAAATGAAGGAAAACACACAAAAGGATTTTTTTCACAGAAAACAGCATTATTTGACAGTTTTAATGGTAGGAGACTGATTCGCAACTCTTACAGGTTACTACTTCCATTTGCTATGGCAACCTCCCATAAATCACTTGAAGTTATACAGCCAATAACAATCATCCACTGTATATCTATTATTGGGGATGCTGTATGATTGTTACAGTCTGTATAACTTAACAGTTGTGAGGTCTGCTGTGTTCTGTTTCAATATGATGCCGTGTTATTCGGAAGTATTACTTGTTGTTGTTGCTGTTAAAAATTTATTTTTATACAGGATAAAAGAAGAACTTTAGGTCCAGTAAGGTCCTATTTACAAAGTTGCCCTGTTTAAAAACACATGCAACATAACATAATTATCCCAAAAAGAAATTTTTCAAACTTTATACATATAGTGCACCTTTTTACAAACATACTCATACTCAATGTTCTGATACAGATAACATACAGATAAATCACAATTGTAACAGTTACATTACCATATTTGAACACTTACACAAAACACACGTATATTGTACATTTTTGTAACACTCATAATTTCAATACAGGTGACAAATTAAATAAATGAGACATTAATAACAATTGCATACTTGTTCCATACCAGTGTCCAGGTGTGACTTGACGATAGAAACCTCTTGTAGGTTTCTACTTGGTGGTGATATTTTATTCCAGATACTAACAGCATGGTACTGGAAAACCATGCTGCCATATCTGTTATTGATTTTAGGTATTTTTATACCCCTATGAAGTACCTCCCTCATTTTATAACGTTGTGTCCCAAAATGTGAGTGTAAACTAAGATTCCCTTTTATCAAGCCCTTTCGAATTTTAAAAATGAATACTGAATATTGTTTTTTAAGTCGTACATCCAGACCATCCCATTTTAGGGTTTTTAGCATGTGACAATGATGTGTCCTAAATGGACGTTGAAGAACAAGCCTTGCCAAATGATTATATGTCTTTTTAAACTTATCTAAATGTTTTAAATCTGCAAAACTATAAACCAAATTACCGTATTCTAATATCGGAATTATTAACTGTTCAGCTATTTTTTTTCTCGTCTGATAGGAAACTATAGATGAAGAGCACCGCGAGGCGCTGATCCTTGAATTTACTCCATTACTAGTATCGTCTATATGTACACTGAATGTTAAAGAATTGTCTCTTATTACCCCCAAATATTTATACTGATCTGTTACTTTTAATATCTGATTTGTTCTTGTAACAATCTCCCTATGTTGTTGACTGGAGCCGCTACTGTTCCTCCGTCCTGCTTGAAAAAACAGAACTTGAGTTTTCTTTTGACTTATTACAAACTTTGATTTGGTAAACCAGTCCTGTAAGATATTGAAATCTAGCTGAAGTTTTCTCAATTACTGTTCTTGAGTATTTGCTGTAGCTAACAAAACAGTGTCATCAGCATAAAGTCTTATCTGTGAATTTACAATATGTTCTGGTAAATTGTTTCCATAAATTAGGATCAGTAGCAGTCCCAGTATTGATCCTTGGGGTACACCTCTTGTCAGGTGACCCAAATCAGATAAATGACTTGCAACTGCTACCAATTGTTTACGATCCCCCAAATATGACTTAAACCATTTCAAGGTTCTTGGGGCTATTCCTGACCTTTCCATTCTCTCAAAAAGTATATGGCGATTCACCAAGTCAAAGACCTTGGACAGGTTGACGAACACCGCGCCCGTGGACCTCCCCACATCCAAGATGAACACCGCGCCCGTGGACCTCCCCACATCCAAGACTTTCGCCACCATGTCTACGAAATCCATGAGCATGGTGCCCGTTGAGTACCCTGCCCTAAAGCCATGCAGTAACTTAGACAACTTTGAGTACTTTTCTAGGTACTCATGAAGTTGGTTATACGCCACCCTTTCCATTAGTTTTGAGAGAGTAGGAAGGAGAGCAATAGGCCGGTGGTTAGATGGATCCTCCCGTTTGCCTCCTTTGAAAATAGGTACAATTTTCGTAACCTTCCACGGATCTGGAAATATGTTTTCTGTTGGACTTTGATTAAAAGAATTGGCTAATATTGGTGAAATAGTTTCTATTGCTTCTTTCAAAAATGTTATTTCAATCATATCAAGACCACAGGATTTTTGTGGTTTAACTTTTTTATTTTATTCCTTACCACCCTTTCTGTTATTAGCCTAAAACAGAACGGGGGGGAATCACATTTGTTTCGCCCTGCTCTATTTTCGACAAATTGGTTTATTTTAGTATTGGGTATTATTATATCTGGCAAAATTCTAAAATAGTTGTTTAGAAAGGTTCACCCTTTCTGTTGGTCATTTTAATATCTGACCTTAATCTTATGGAGTTTCCAAGGTCTTTTATGATATCCCAGTATTGTTTAGGATATGTGGCATTCTCAACCTTATCATTGTAAACATTCTTCCTAGCCTGTTTTATTAATTGTTTACATTTATTTCTATGCTTCCTGTAGTTGTCCCAATCAACCCCGTTTTTAGTCTTTTGGGCTTTCTTCCAAGCTCGATCCCTGATTCGTATCTGTTTTATCAAAAATTCATTTACCCAAGGTAGATTTTTTTTAGGTAATTTAATGGTCTTAAAAGGTTCATATCGATTACAAATTTCTGAAATCACTTCTGAAAATTCTTTAATTCCTGAATTAATGGCAGGAATCAATTGCAGTCGATACCATTTTACCAATCCTATATCCCTCTTAAAGTTCACAGGGTGATAATTGGAATAATCTCTCCTGGAACTTAGTTTCACCTCCACCTTACTATTATATCTATCAGAAATTATGCATACAGCAGGGCTATGATCTCCCAGATTAGGGGGAAGAACTGAACAACTTTCTATGTGGAAGCTCTTTGAGAAGAACATTAAATCCAGTACGTTGCCCTGAGTATTAGGTCCTGTTTTCCTTGTAGCTTGATCTACTGGCTGATTAACAACCAGTATCTCAAAGCTAGCCTCTAATTTTTCCCTCTTGGCTTACCCCATGCAGCATTGAAATCCCCTATTAATAGTATATCTCTATCTGCTGCTAATGAAACTAGTTTTTGTGCTAATTGTTCAAAGCTGCTAACTCTAATTTTGGGGGGAGAGTAGACAACAACTATGAATAATTTTAATTTCTTTGACTCAATAAACAAACATTCAATTCCTTCCACAATACCCGAGAATACCATTTCAAATAAACCCAACTTATTACTAATATATAAAAGAACCCCCCCACCCCTTTTCCCCCGATCTTGTCTGAAGATTTCAAATCCATCCATTGAAATCTCTTCATTTGTCACCTGTCCTGTTAACCATGTCTCTGAGATTCCAGCTATGTCAGGTTCAAACTTTCGAGAGCAAAGCCGAAATTCCTGTATTTTTTTGCAAGGCTTCTGGCATTTTCATGCACAACTTTTAACCCTGATCTGCTTCTAACAAGTGGGCCAGGATTAACTTCTGTGTCACCTGCCAGTATCAAAATCAATTGGCGAGTCACTAACTCAGGCTGGTTACTTTGTTCCCACCTAAACCCCCAGTGGTTATCTAAAAAAGGGCACCAACCGTGCTTTAATAACCTCCAATTGTTTGAAAATTGGTTCCTTCTAGCTCTCACAGGTGTCCAAGGGGCAGGAGGGAAAACAGATGATAGTGCACCAAATTCATTATGTAAAGTGTCTGAATTTTGGCAATCTGTCTCATTAGTAAACTGATTAATTAACAAAAGTAGCAAACCGATCTGTATCACAAGCTTCAACATTTTAAAAACAAAAATAGTCTCTACTGATTAAGAGTTTAATTCACTGTTGTATAAAATTGTAACTCACGTTGCTAGCAATACAATAGTAGTAGAAGACTATTTTTACTAAGCACTTCTTTAAAATACATGTAAAACATTGTATATAATTACTCACTAACTTTGCTGCTACCCATGTATACACCAATAGTATATATTAGCTTTCTTGTCTATGCAAGCCCAAGCTGTGCTGTTTACTAAACTTAAGGTTAGGGCTAAGGGTATTTTATACCTCAATTATTTCTATGGAGTGGTGCTCACACCACTCATGCTCGTGCCACAATGCTCGTGCTGTGTGCAGCATGAAGATTTAAACCCCTGACACTCCTCCTCTATGGTGATGCTCTCCCGTTTGCTCCTCCCCACGATGCTGTCAGCTGTTTCACTCACCGGGAAGGGGGGCTCCCATTGCTGAGTGGAGTGCGAGGTAGATGTCCTCACAAGTAATTCCAGCACAGCACAGTTCGTAACAGCATACAGTTTGTAAGGCAGCTTTTAAGATGTTTCATCTCTGATGACCTCAAGGTAGGGAAACAGTGTGACAAAGCAGCAGGTAAAGCAAATAGGATGCTGGGATGCATAGGCAGGGGCATCACCAGCAGGAAAAGGGAGGTCATAATTCCACTATACAAGACACTAGTGAAGCCCCACCTGGAGTACAGTGTACAGTTCTGGAGACCTTACCTACGTAAGGACATAGACAGGGTAGAGAAGGTTCAGAGGAGGGCAACAAAGATGGTGCATGGATTGCATCACAAGTCCTATGAGGACAGGTTGAAGGAACTGAACATGTACTCCCTGGAGGAGAGGAGGGAGAGAGGGGATATGATAGAGACATACAAGTATCTTACAGGGAGGAACAGGGTGCAGGAATACACTATTTTTAAGTGAAAAGATGTTCCAGGACTAGAGGGCATGGGATGAAGTTGGAGGGAGGACGATTCAGAGGAAACGTGAGGAAGAATTTCTTCACAGAACGGGTGGTGGACAAGTGGAACACCCTGCCAGAGGAAGTGGTGGGGGCTGAAACAATCACGGGATTTAAGAATGCATTGGATAGACATAAAGGAATTCTGGAGGTCAGGGGTAAGGGGGCAACAGACTTCTAGGAAAACATAAACTGAACTTACAAGCTCAAATGGGCAGACTGGGTGGGCCATAGGCCCTTATCTGCCGACACTGTCTATGTATCTATGTACACATAAACATCAATTCATGCAGCAATACTGTTCATTCACACACAGTTATCTGGATACCGCTGCATGCGTGCGTAGCAGAGGGGCAAATGTTTCAGCAGATGGTAGAATGCTCGCGTCTTCAGCTGCTTTGTGCAGCGCGAAGATTTAAACCCCTGACTCTCCTCCTCTATGGTGATGCTCTCCCGTTTGCTCCTCCCCACAATCCCATCAGCTGTTTCACTCACCGGGAAGGGGGGCTCTCGTTGCCCGAGTGGAGTGGGAGGTAGATGTCCTCACAAGTAATTCTAGCATAGCACAGTTCATAACAGCATACAGTTCATAAGGCAGCTTTTAAGATGTTTCAGCACGGCACACATAAACGTCAATTCATGCAGCAATACTGTTCATTCACGCACAGTTAACTGGATAGCACTGTAAGCGTGCGTAGCAAAGGGGCAAATGTTTCAGCAGATGGTAGAATGCTGTCCCTTCTTGGATGTGTTGGATTTGATCTGTCTATGTATGTACTTTATAATTAATAGATACAGTACATTGTAGTAATCTATTACGAATTGATAGATATTAACAAAATAAATGCTAATGAAAATGCACCCTGACGGGTGCCACATCACTCCCTTTCATGCCCAGCTGTCTCCCCGACTCACCCTATGCCACCTCCTGTGCCACTTCTGCCCCCAGCCCCTTCCTGTCCAGCAGCTTCACCACCACCCCCCAAATATCCCATCCCCTCTAGTGTTGCGCTGGGCAGGGGGGCCGGATCCCTGCAGCAATTACTGCAGGTGTGCCAAATGTTTGGTGCTAGTCTGCAGCTCTGGTGACTCCTGGGTTTTTGGTGCAGGGACCCCTGGCTTCTATAAGATTGGGTGCAGGGTCCCTGAGGCACCTAGAGTTCACCGCAGCCCTAGAGCGATGCAGCCTGTGTCGCTCTAAAGGCTGTTTGAAAATTGGACTCATAGACTCTAATAATCAAAGATGAAGATTTTTGGGGCACTTTAACTACAAGCCAGTAGTAAACATATGCAAGTTCGGACCAAGACTCGGGTCAGTTATCTATGACAAAACTGCAGGAGCTTCAGAGATCCTTCTCTCTTAATTCCTCATGAGTTCTACAAGACTGCAAGGCACTTGGGGGGTCACAGTCTTTGCAGATTTTGTCTTAAAAGTAACCACATGGTGTCACTAACTATCCGAGGAATTCATTTTCATGGAAAGTCATGCTCTGCAGAATATTTGACGCAGTCGCAGAATACAAAACCACTTCTCAGCAATATGGCAGACTAGAGTTCTGTGGTTTTACATTACACAGTCAGTGCAGACCACGGATTTAGGGAACAGCTTCAGAAAAGACAACAGGCCATTAAGACATGTTAATGCCCACCTCTCCAAGCAGGTGTGTAAGGGTGATTAGGAAGCAAGTGGGCACCTTTCTGATTTGTATATATGTGGAATGGCAAAGAATAGCATAATGCTGTTCCACAGAGAAATACTGCCATTGCACTTCCAATGGAATACCAAAGAATGGTTCCTTGTCATAATAGTGACCGCAAAACAGCGATCACTATTATTGTGAGTGTATATCTCCGAAAAGCAAATTGGCGATATACACTTCAAGGCAACCCGACATCTGGATTTTTAAAGTGTTTTGCCCCAGCACTCCCTAAATTAAGATTCTCAATGCCAGGGGGGGTGCATATCAGGGAGGGGGCAAAATTTAAGTCCCGCAGCCATAGGCAGCAGCAAAATGTACTCGCTCCTGAACCCAGTATCTACTGTGCCAGAGCTAGCCACCTACACCATCATGCCACATGGTTAGCTCAGCGGCAGCAGGTATACCAGTCCCCTAAAATCCCTTTCCTGTCCCTCCCCTTCCCCTCGCTATTCCCCCTTCCATTTGCTCTTCCCCATGGTCGCTTTCCCATACACTCACTATTGTGCAGGGTAGCCCAGAAAAATAGCGCCCAAAATGAGTCACTATTTTTGTAGTCGCTTATTTTGGGTTGCTCTTAGATTCTAAGCGATACCTCAAAATATCTAAGGCTGGTGAGATTCAAACCCCCCACTTCAGGTGGTGCGCATGCCGGCCTGCATTATTGTCCTGGAATGGGGGCATTTATGGCCTGGGGAAACTCTGTCTACTGGTATCATGACTTTCTGATAGCTCCATTTCAGTCAGTTGTTTCAATAGATGCTGTTATGGGCTTAGAGGACTTTGGGGGAACTCCTGAGACCCTGCCATGCTGCAGGAAGTAAGCACACACTTTCTCGATGTCCACGCATTTGACATTTGCAGTAAAGTAACATAGAATTTGTTGGCAGATGAGGACCTCTTGGCCCACCTAGTCCTCCCTAAATTCCCTACCTACTGTGCTACCGCAAACCCTACTCGCTCTCTGGTCTTACCCTACCCTAACCCTATTACTAAGGACCCCTTGTGTCTATCCCATGCATGCTTGAATCCCGCTACCATTTCAGTACATAGAAACATAGACTTTGATGGCAGAGAAGGACCGCTTGGCCCACCCAGTCTGCCCATTTCCCTACCTATTCGATAAGCTACAGATCCTAGTTAACCAACAGCCTACTTCTTCCCCCCACCAGAATTGCCTTATATCTGCCCCATGCATTCTTGAATTCCCCCACTGTTTTTGACCCCACAACCTCCTCAGGAAGGCCATTCCATGCGTCCACCACCCTCTCTGTGAAAAAATACTTCCTCACATTGCCCCTGAACCATCCCCCATCTGTCTGTCTTCAAATTGTGCCCCTTGTTCTTGCACATCTTTTTTTCTGAAAGATGCTACCCTTTTGGACTTTGTTGATTCTCTTGAGGTACTTGAAAGATTCTATCATGTCCCCCCCTCCCTCCTTTCCTCAAGGGCATACATTATTAAGCTCCTTTAGTCTCTCTTCATATGGCTTCTGTTGCAGACCCTGCACCATTTTAGTTGCCCTCCTCTGGACTGCCTCCATCCTGTCTATGTCCTTGCAGAGATGGGGTCTTCAGAACTGCATGCAGTACTCCAGATGGGGTCTCACCAACTGTCTGTAAAGTGGGATAACAACTTTCTGTTTTCTACTGGTGATGCTTCTCCCCATACATCCCAGTATCCCTCCAGCCATCCTTACTGCCTTCTCACTTTGCTTGCATACCTTTAGGTCATCTGATATGACTACCCCCAGGTCCCTTTCCATTTTCATTGTTGTTAATACCCCCCCCCCATTGTGTACTCTTCCCCTGGGTTTTTGTTTCCCATGTGCATTACTCTGCACTTCTTTGCATTGGATCTAAGTTGCCATACTTTTGACCATTCCTCCAACCTTGCCAAGTCCCTTCTCATCCTTTCCACCCCACCTTGTGTATCAACCCTGTTGCAGATCTTTGTGATGTCTGCAAAGAGGCATACTTTTCCTTCCAGTCCCCTCTGCAATGTCACTTATGAAGACATTAAAAAGGACCAGACCCAGTACTGAACCTTGTGGTACCCCACTAGTAACCCCCCTTTCTTCGGAGTGGACTCCGTTTACTGTGACCCTCTGTGTCCTGTTGTCCAGCCAATTTTTTACCCTGGCTACCACCCTGGGACCCACTCCCAGACTGGCTAATTTGTTTATTAATCTTTTGTGTGGGACTGTGTCAAATGCCTTGCTGAAGTTTAGGTAGGCCATGTCCATAGCCCCTCCCTGGTCTACTACTTTGGTCACCCAGTCAAAGAAATCGGTTAGAGTTGTCTAACATGACCTTCCCACTGTGAATTCATGCTGTCTTGGGTCCTGTGCCCTGCTTGCCTCTAGGTACCCAACAATTCTTTTTTTCAGAAGAGATTCCATCATTTTCCCTACCACTTAGGTCCAACTAACAGGTCTGTAGTTTCCTACCTCTGCTTTGCTCCCATCACCTCCGCTGGGAGGCTGTTCCAGGCATCCACTACCCTTTCCATGAAGAAATATTTCCTCACATCTCCTCCGAGTCTTCCCCCCCTCCAGTTTCGTGTCACGACCCCTTGTCCTCCAGCATCTCTTTCTTTATATAGATTTTTATCAGCTTTTTCTCCCCAATTTTCTTTCCATCCCCATGCCTCAGGCACGCGCACACATGTGGAGGCACACACACACACAACACACACACACACCATGCTTCGGGGCACCCTCCTGCTGCTGCCACCCCCTCCTGCCTATGCTACCCACCGGGCCTCCACCCATTGGGGGTGGGAACTACGGGGGCAACAACTCACACCGGGAGAGCAGAGCTACCTTTCAGCTGCTCAGTTGTGCTCCCTTCCCCCTCCCCCCATGCCGGCTCTCCGACAACCCGAGGTTGTTCCCGAACCTGGGTCGCTGGCGTGGTGCGAGGTAAAGCATCCAGTGCCTCAACCCTCAGCACCATCAGGCCAGCTACAAGCATCTCTTTCTATGTAAACTGCTACCCTCCTGTATCTTAGTAATACCTTTGAATATTTAACCCTTGCTGTGCCGTGAACTGATATAACAGTCCAGAATTCCTGTACCTTCTAATTCTGTCGGCAACCTAAGTGTTAATAATTTGAAGTGCAGACAAATTTCATTTGTACTGGTAACCATGGGATCCAGGGATCCTAATTTATTTGCTTTCAGTTCATAATCCCATATTTGTCTCCTGGGGCTATGGGTAGCCTCCTGAACCCACTCCTAGGCTGTCATGAATGTAGTGCTTCTTTTCACAGCCTTCCGCTGCAACGAATGTAAACTCAGTTTCATCCCCAGCAGATTCCAATTTCTCTGCTTTCTGCAATAATAGTGACACTCTCTATCCCTTCCTTAGGCACATTGCGTGCTTCAAGGATGGCCTTTCCGTGCCTGTCAGAGCTTGTCTCTGCCAGGGGATCCCTAGTCCCCGGCTGTTATGCCTGACAGTATTTTGCATTACCATCTAATAAAATGGGGGCTCTGCATTGCTATGAGGTTTTTTAGGTTTGTAAAGAATGCAAAAAGAGTGTTCACTTTCTGAATGTGAGCTCCTCAGATTCCAGAGGTAACATCAAGGGTTGGCACTTCCCTTGCCAGTAACCCACCAGCCCTCTCTTTTTTTTTTTTGTAATGAAGTTTTTTCTACCCAGGTCACAGGTAGGGCTCATTCAGCCCCTGCACCTTCCCCCTTGTCAGTTATCGCCTTCCTCAGGACCTTCCACCTCTAAATCCTCCACGGATTCCGCCCCTCCCCCCATGGTGGGGCTTGGAGGAAGGGCCGTCCTCCCCACTCCTGAAGACATATCCGCGGGACCTCAGGTGGTGGAGCAGACAAAGGCCAGCGAATGAAACTTCATATGCCTGCTTCCTCTTTTCCTGTTTTCTAGTCCCTCCCTCAACAGGCAGCATGCAGTGATGCTAGGCATACATGCGTGTGGAGGTGCAAACGCACTACAGCGTCTGCCACTGGTCATCCCATTCTAGTTGCTCCCACTGCCCCCACAGCTCCACGTGGCAGCAGTGTAAGAGTGATGCAGCTGATCCCCCCCCCCAGGAGAGGAGAGGAGAGCAGTCAGATGAATGCTCAATCCTCTCCCTCTTCAGCCAACCCCAGCAACTGAAGTCAGTTCCCAAACATCACAAGCACACACAGTTATGTGTGCTGCAGGTGAACTCCTGTTCTACTCTCTTTAATCTCTTCCCAGTGGATAAGACCATGGGTACTGCACTACAAGGATACAGCTTTTCTTCCATTCTGCCCTGAAAATAGATCTCTTGCCTTACCTTCTTGCTTTAAACTTCAGCGTATCTTACCTGTTATCATCCAGTGCAATGACTGCACAGACCAGTCTTTGGGGTCGTCCCATACCAGGATCTTCCTTGATGTCTTCAGGGGATCCTGCCACAGGTTTGAGGGCCATCAGTTGATTTTCCTTGAGGGGGGAACCCACCAGGGTGCCCTCACCCTCCACGGGGCCACTACTATTCTACTGTATGAGCAGCACCTCCATCTTAAGCCACAGATTCCCGAGCAGATTTTGGCTCTGTTCCCAGTGCCAGAGGTCCATCCCTGGTAGCCACCAGTGTCTCATTCACTGTTCCCATGATGCCTTCGAAGCCTCAAAGTGTCTTGGACATCTGCTAATCTTGACACCTCAAGAACATATGACACCCAGTTCCTGCCCACCCTGTGAAGTGGGAACCTTCATTGTGGTGCCTTATCTGCCATTGGCCTACATCCTGCAGCCAGCCCCATACAGGCTAAAGCTTGGGCACAAACTCTCCCTGCACTTGTGAGGAGAGAATGATTTGGTGGGCACTAGCTTGTGCCCACTCTCCTGGGCACTCAGAATGGCACTCATGGTGTTCAAAGGCAGTATGGCCCCATCTTCCCTGTTGCTGCCCATGTCTGCTGTTCTTAGACTGGCATCCTGCCTAAAATGTCTCAATCTGCCTACTGCCTGGCATGCAAAGGGTGCCTGCCAGGCAAGAGCACCCAACTGCCACGTTTCACAATTCTCAAGTAACTGGGTGCCATGGGGGCATCATATTTTATCTGCTGTATAGCCCCTCCCCATCTATACTGTCGGAGATGATGCCAGAGTGTATGTCCCCATGGGCTCATTCTGGTGAAAACCACCTTCCTCTACTGTTAGGACAGGATTGATACAGACTTATGAGGTCCAATATTCAAAATGGTTTGATTCTTTAACCCCCTTAAAAATAGTGAAAAGCTTCTTCCAGAATTTTTTTGAACCTCTGACTACATGTCATTTGCATCTAAATGGCATACAAGTTGAATGCAAATTAATTTATTTTAATTTGCCCCCTGTCAACCCAGTTGTAGACTAAGGTGGTGAGGAAGCAGCTTAGCCTAGTTATTAGATTGTTAGTGCGGTTAGAGTGTTAAGCTGTGAATCTGCGGAGATCCAGGTTTGAATCCCAAGGCCACCACTGGACATTGATCACAAGTCACTTAATCCCTCTCTTTTCTCGTTTATCTATTTTGGTGTTCATTTAATCTCCCTGTGCATCAAAAACAGCAGCAATATCCTCTCTCCAGGATTGTAAAACAATTTGGGATACAGTCTTATGAGAGGTGCTATACATAATGAAATTCTGTTCCTTCCTTAGGCCTGGGGCTTCAAAACTATCTGAAATTTAAACAGTAAGGTGGGTGTGTAATTGTTACAATCCTATTTACCCATCCCTAGATATTCCTCACATTATTTGTTTCTGACATTGTACACAGCATTATATAACATATTCTAATTCCTTTAAGAGAAGACTACAAGATATTGAAAAAAATGTTTTCATTCTTGGGTAAAGCCCTCTAATCACAAGTGTTTGTTTTCAGCAGTGACCCAGGAGTACTGAGGTGGCTACATGACTTGTTTGGAGTCGCATAGTATGCAAGTGGAGGTTGTGGGGATCAAACCCAGGTCTGCTAGATGTACCAACATCATGTACAGCTTGCTACTTTGACCTCTAGACTATACTACCAGCCTCCATGAATACAAAATTATATGTCTAAAGTAAGTAATAACCACTTTTGTCCCTATCAAATCAACTTTAAAAGAAGTGCATGGACTTGAACCATACGTAATTTTGATACTTGATCCAGTTCTTCATAGAGCAATAACACATTATAGATTTAATGTTAACCCAGGAAGACTATTAGAAATCAGGTATAAGAAGCCTCCTGAGTCACATTTAAATAGACTCTGTCCATGTAACCAGACATTGAAGAGTTAATGTATCGTGCACCCCTATGGTTTAATGATATTAGTTGGGCCCCATTCTGGCTACCTTTTCCAAACCTCAACAATTTATTGTAAACTGGTTATTTTGATCAAAAAGTTCTTAAGTACTTTTCTGGCTATGATCATTTCTCAGTACTGCAGTCAAGATTAGGAAACAGAATAGGTTGATACTAAAATGTGCAATATGTGATTTTTGCAATAGATGTGGAATTAAATGTACCAATTAAGTGATCTATAACTGTTTATGTTGTTATGGAACATGATTTATATACTCTTCATAGTTAATACATTGTTAATGGTTTGTAAAGTTATTAAATATAGAATAATTAAATGGCTGGGTAGGGGGTTATAACGAGAATTTTACACACCCCAGAGGTGTGGGATGCCACATAAACCCTGAGAGCGAAGCTGAAGGAGTTTATAAAAGCATCCCAAATTTGAGTTTTACACACCTACCCAGCCTTTATTTTATATAATTTATGGGGAGTGTTTTTTCAGCACAGCAATTATATAAAATAAAAGCACATTCCTGTTCAGCCGCAGTCTGGTTTGGTTCCAGTGCAGTCATCTAAAACCTTTCGATTTTTTTTCTTTAAGTTTAAAAACAGGTTTAAATAGTGGACAGGCACTTTAAACCTGACAGTTCACTTTGTTTCCTTGGTTTTCTTTTCTTTGAAAGACTTACTGGCAAGATCAAGTGGAGGTTTAGTGTTCAGCAGGACATCGGGAAAATGGGCAGCTGGCGAATGCATGCATAGAGCGAGGGAAACCTGGCGCATTTTTGCCATTATAATCAGCTGGTTATAAAGGCAAATTATAACCGAGTTTCCCTAGGGAAAAAACACTCTCCGGTAATTGTACTATAATTGTAAAGTCAAATTTTCTTGATGAACAATAAAGGTAAGGGAAAGGAAACACTGTTTAACCAGGAGTAGCACACTAAGCCAAAGCTTGTTTCCAGATGCAACCTGGGAGCACAAGGAAGTTAAGTGACTCGCTCAGGTCACACCATATGCACCTAAGCGGCTGTGGGATTTAAACCCAGGTTTCCAAATCTGCAGCTCAAAGCCTTAACTCAGTGTGCTATACTGCCTCCTGGGGGGGTGTTTATAGCACTGCTTGGTGTCTGTGATGCATGGGCAAATAACTGTGTGCCCATTCTGGCCATGACAGCTGTGATTGCCTGTGTCTGCCTGTCAATGGCAGCGGTCATGTCTTCCTGCATCCAGTCCATCCCTGCCAGGAGCAGAGTGGTGTCTCTGCTGCGCCGCTCCTCTGCCTGGTGCAGAGCTGCACTGAGTGTATCCACCGCCGTCACAAGCCGCAGCAGCTGATCGACTGATTCTTGGAGTAAGTGGGTGTACTCTTCTAGGAGGTCATCTGCCTGATCGGCATGTTGTCCCTCACGGTGTTCATGGCCCTGATGGGCAGCACCCCTTGAGGGTGGGTGCTGCACACCAGCGCTAGGCCTGGGCATGTCCACAGGCGGTGCACTGATGCTGCCCCCTGACACTGTACCCACATGGCCATTGGCCGACTGCTGACACTGCCCCTCAGGCTGCCGCTCTCCAGGGCTCAACGGTGCCGCCACAGTGGCCGCAACAGCCCCACTGTCCTGGACACACACCAGTGCTGCCCCACTGGTGCAGACATGCACAGGCTGGGACTGTGATGTCATGCAGGCCTCCATGCTGGCACCACCCACATTAGATAATGATTTAAAGAGTTGCCGATGCCTTGAGAAGAACTTTGAAAAGCATAATATCTGGACACCAAGCAGTTTATATTTCTCATTAGCTCTGTATTTCTAATCCCCATTATTTACTACTGAGGTCATATGCATGAAAACAGGTGAGCTGTTCCTTGAGAGATCATCAACTCCTATTGCTTCTTCCCAACCTGAGGGCCAGATATTCAAAAGTTGGCACAGGTGCTAACGGGATTTGCACCGGCACTATCTGGATTTGGGACTTTTTGGGGGGATGGGGTCTATATTCAGAAGCCCCTGTAGCATGTGCTTAACCCATTAGCACCCAGACACTAACATAACACTGCACTCATGCAAATGATGGTGTCGCTCCTTCATACAGGTGCACAGGCCTCTTCAAAAGTTTGTGACAATGGTGAACAGCACCCAAAGCTGCACTAAATGCCACTGCCAAAACCCATGATTTAACTGGACACTAAGCCCATTCCCCCACCTCACCGATGGCAGGATGACTGTTTTGCAGCTGCATGCTTGTCATGCCAGTGAGGATGCAGGCCCTGGTGGCCTGCCCCCCATCACCTGTCTTGTGATAGTAGATATCTCCTTGGTGTCTAGTTGCACCCCCCCCACCCCTTGGTCACACATCCTGTTTTGGAATATATCTCCCTGGCGTCCAGTGGCACCCCCCATGCTGAGCCCTCATCCTGTGATGGTATGTATTTCCCTAGTGTCTAGTGGCACCCTCCAATCACCTGTCCCATTTTAGCATATATCTCCCCCTGGTGTCTAGTGGCACCCACCACACTCTGAGCACCCATCTTGTGATGCTGTATATCTCAGAGGCACCTAGTGGTACTCCCCACCCCACCCCCAATCACCTGTCTCATTATAGTATATGTCTCCCTGGTGTCTAGTGGCCCCCCCACCACCCTAATGCCTGGTACATGTTCGTATACTATCCCTGGTGTCCACTGGTACCCCGTCGCCACCCCTGAATTCCTGCTGACAAATGGACTGGCAAACACTGGCAGTTCGGCAGCCCCCCACCCACTCCCAGTACACATTGATCCAACCTCCCTTACCAGGGACTCCAGGGATGTACCTGGAATTCTGATACTGTGACCAGCACAGCCCTCCTCTCACCTCCTTGGCCGGCCACCATATGAGCCAACAGTGTGCACGCATACATCATACAGCAGATGGCTGAGGAGGTGAGAGAAAGGCTATACTGATCACCATATCATTTATTTGTTTAGTAATTAGAATTACAACCTTTGTGCTAAAAGCTCATTTACAAAGGATCATCGTCACAAAGGTAGGGGAGGGTACATAAGTTTGGAGTCAGTAGCAGCTTAACAGGCATTGTCAAGAATATCTAATAGTAGGAAAAATGTGAACAGGAGAAATCGTAGGATAACATAGGCAAATAACACATAACCAAAACAGGGTACATAGTCAATGGGGTTGGGTTCACACGTCGTGCCATACAATTAAGTGCTTAAGTCAGAGTTAGGTGCTAGTTTGGGAAGAAATCAGAGGTGGAAGCTAGGCAGGATCTTGCATTGGGAGGAAACAGGAGATGGAGCTGTTCATCAAAACCGATACCCAAAGGTTACTAGGCTATAGCCAGAGGAGTCAGCCAAGGCATAGTAGCCAGAAAGGGTAGAGGGAACCAATCAGGATTAGGTAGGAGAAGAGGAATCAGAGGAGGGGGATGACGGTAGGCTCAAAGGTGGGTGGTGTAAGGAGGTCAGAGGGTGAAGGTTTGTCAGGGAGTGTGTGAGAGGAATAAGGTGAGCAGGCAGGTGGGCAGACATGGGCAGGTGGTAAGCAGGGAGTTTTGCGTCAAATTGTAGAAGTGAAAGAAGAACCTTGGCAAGCCTAGGGTTCTGGTATCTGCTAGGCTAAGTGTGGCTGTGGCAGCGTACAGGAGGGGAGATGGTCTTTAGGAGCATGGCTGTGGTGAAAAGAGGCATGCTGGCTTGTGGGTTAAGAGTGGCAATAGCAATGTACAGGAGGGTGGATAGGCTTCCTTAGCTCGGAGTTGAAAAGCCCAAGTTGGGTAAGGCTTGTGGTGGTGATTGGTAGCTCATTTATCCAAGCAGGGGCCCTGATGGCAAAGGCTCATCTCCCCAAGGCAGTCCTTCTGAATGGAACAGCTAATGCATGCTTGGTAACACTTCTTGTGGCATGTTCAGCTGGAGCAGGACGGAATAAGGCTTGTATAGAGGGAGGTGCAAGTCCGAGTAGGGTCTTCTGTCCCAAGATGCAGGCATGGAGCTTAATGCAGTTCATAAGTGGGAGCCATTCAGTCTGAATGTACAGTTCACATGTATGCAATAAGTGATCTGCCCCTAATGCAAACCTACAGGCTTTATTTAAGGAGGCATGCACTTTGAGCAGGCTAGTTTCAGTGGCGGCCCCATAGACTACATTCCCATAGTCGAGGATTGGAAGGATTGTACCTCTGACTGCCTGTGTCCTGGCCTCGGGAGTAAGACAGAACTGGTACCTGTACAGAGCCCCTAGTTTCCTATTGACCGCCATGGTAATATTGTGTATATGTTCGTCGAACGATAGGGACTCGTCTATGGGGAGACCAAGATACCGGAAGGAAGGTACCTGCTCCAGGGTGGTGTGAGAGCTGCAGGTAATTGAGAGAGGTGCAGTGGACCTCTTCTTTTGTCATCTGGCAAAGAGCATTGCCTTGTTTTTTTTACTATTGAGCACCAGCATGCTGTCCTTGAATCATTGCTGTAGTAGGTTAAAGTTGTTCTGCAACTCCTTAGTCAGTGCTTCATGGCAGGAGTTTCATGAGAATAGCACTGTGTCGTCTGCATATAGCAGGATCTCAGACGTGGGGCAGGCATCAGGGAGGTGGTTCACAAAGATGCTGAAGAGGAGAAGGCCCAGTATAGACCCCTGGGGTACACCTACTGACACCTCACAGGTGTTGGAGGTAGCACCGTTAATTCAGACTTTTTGAGATTGCCCGGATAAATAGCTGGAGAACCATTGGACTGAGTCAGAGGACAGCCCTAGGCCTGTTAACCTGTCAAGCAGCAGCTGGTGGTCCACAAGGTCAAAGGCTTTGGTTAGGTTTATAAAGATTGCCCCAACCATGATTCCAGGAACATCCCTGGAGACCCTGGTAAGGGGGGGGTGGATGGGTGGTGTACTGGGAGCAGGCAGGGCAGGTGGGGGGGCTGCTGCACCACCAATGTTTGCCAGTCCAATTAACAGGCATTCATGGGTGGGAGCAGTAATACCACTGGACACTAGGGATAGTATGCAGAACATGGGCTGGGTGTTTGGGTGGGAGGTGTCACTAGACACCAGGGAGATATATATTGAAATGGGATGGGTGACTGGTGGGGGGGGGCTGCCACTTGACACCAGGGAGATATATACTAAAATGGGACAGGTGATGGGGGCTGCCACTAGACATCAGTGCATTGTCTACTAAAATGGGACAGGTGATCAGGGGGTGGGAGGTGTCATTAGACATCAGGGAGACACATACTATCACAGGATGGTGATCAGGGGGATGGGGGGTGCTGCTAGACACCAGGAGTATGAGTTTCCCTCACAGGATGGCTGATTGGGAGGTGGGGGTACCACTGGACACCAGTGATGTGTTAATAACATGGGCCAGGTGACCGGGGCCGGGGGTGCCACTAGACACCAGGGATATTTGTACCTAATATAGAATGGGTAATCGGGGGGGGGGAGGGAGTGGTAGGCCACATATGCTGCTTCACCCTAATCTGAATCCTTTGTCACCCAGTCCAAGAAATCTATCAGACTCATTTGACACGACCTCCACCTATGAACCCATGCTGCCTCAGGTCTTGTAACCCACTGGATTCAAGATATTCTACAATTCTTTCCTTTAGCAGTGACTCCATTAACTTTCCCACCACTAATGTCAGGCTGATCATTTTCAGCCTCCTCCCTGCTACCACTTTGGTGTAATGGGACTACATCCGCCCTCCTCCAGTCCTCTGGAACCAATCCTGTTTCCAGTGAGCTGTTAAATAGAACTGTCAGAGGGGCAGCCAGTATCTCCCTGAGCTCCCTCAATAGCCTTGAATGCACTCCATCTAGCCCCATTGCTTTGCCCACCTTCAGATTAGCAATTCCCTTCAGGACTATCTCCTCCTTAATCAGAGGTGAGGGGTGCCACTAGATACCAGGGATATGTTTAAATATATGGACTAGGTGATTAGGGGGTGGGAGGTGACACTAAACATCAGGGATGTGTGTACCTAATATGGAATGGGTGATCGGCAGGGGTGGGGGTGCCACTAGATACCAGGGAACTGTCTATGGATTTTGGTATGGGTATTTGAGATTGGATGGTGCCACTAGACACAAGGGATGGTGTGTCACATGCCCACCACATGGGCACTAAAAGGCTGCCACTAACCATACAGACGAGCCCATAATGGGTATGCAAATGGCCCCTTATTTATTTATTTAGATCATCGGTTTACAGACCTTTGAGTCAAAGACTCAATTACAAAGGCACCTCATCAGGAGAGCAATACATCACAGCATCTTCCTTGTCCAATGGGCTATGAGGGGAGAGGATAGAGCATCCGCTGGCCTGCTTTCCTCTCCCAGGGAGGGAGGGTTGCTGGCTTAACCACATGACTACCACTAGGTGGAGGCCTGGTGATAGGACAGGACTAAGACTGGCAAGAATGGGGAGAGCGGTGGGACTCTGAGGGGCATGCATGCCTCCATCTGCACTCATCTGCATGTGCACCCCAGCTACGGGGAAGGAGAAAGCCAGTGAAAAGATGGCGGACAGGCTAAGTGAAGCCCTGCCCATCGATCCATGGCCATCCCACCACTCCAGTCCATTGGGGACAAATCTGGATATGTAGTCTGGGGGGGGATGGTATTCCCCTTCCCTCCCTGGCCCCACCGTAGAGGACTACGAAACGGAGGTAGGTAGGGGATGGCTGCGGAACACCAATGTAGGGCTGAGGAGCCATACATTCTGTTATGGGAGGATAACAACCTTACTGGAAAAAAAAGAAGATGGAGAATTTAGACAGCACTGGAAAAATATGGGTACATTAGGAAATATATCTACATCTGATAGCAATACTCTGCACATGCAGATTAGTCAGATGAGTGCCACTTCTCAATGAATTCCAGGTAGGTCAGCGGGAGCTAGATATCAAAATACAAGACAGATGCAGCTACACAGGTTAGACTCTCCTGGAAGAATGGGCTGAATCTCTCTGTCACTCTTGTACATTTCACAGAAACTCCTAACAACTTCTATTCTTTTTCTGTAAAATTCAGCAGGGCAATACAGTCGATGGGCTAGATAGGGGTGTGGGGGGGGGGGCTTATAAGCTGAAATAGAATATTCTATTTTGCCCCCCCCAGCCACATGATAAAGGGACAGCACCATCTCTACGTGATCTGACAGCATTCATCCAGTTGAGCCCAGAAGGAGGGCAGGTGGGCTGTCAACCTCAGAACCCACAGTAATGCAAACATACTGAGTTCTGTTCAGGGTTGGGCAGAACCATCGCCCTCCCCCCACCCAAAATAACCTGTCCAGTTCTACAACTGAGAATGAAAATGTACCTCCCTTTAAAAGAATAGTTTGAGGATCGAAATGCCAGTTTATCATGTGGATGTAATTAAATATGTAAATTACGCAGGAAAATATATTTGCAAGTGGCTGGAAAACATATTTGCAAGCCAAGACTCTTTTAGGATCTTCTGGGGTTCTATTTAAATCAGGCATAGGGGTTGTCCCATCTCTAAATGTTGTCTATAGCCCTGAAAGACAGCATAGCCGGGATGTGATTCCCATTGCCCCCCCCCCCATCTCTGACATGTGATGTACCTCGCTAACAAGGGTGCTGAAAGAAAAAGTGGGTGACTTTTAGAAACTGCATGATGGAATGGCAAACTCTGGTTTAGTCTTTGCTTTGCTTCCATTTTTTTGTGTTTTTTTCTGGGAAACTCGTACCACTTCTGGTGAAAAAAGACACAGCATGAAAGTAAGAGGACACAGCTCTGAGGACTTGGAGAGCTAAGATTGACAGTGGTGCCGAGATCACCGTATACTGATACCTCTGGAGCTGGTCCAAACATTAAAAATAAACAAGTGGCATGTACTTTGGATACTAGAAACTCCAACCAACATGCCGACTGTCCTTCGGTTAAAGTGTGGGGCCAACTCTGTTCTTAAAGGGATAGGACCCCTTTAAAGGGTCATTTCCAAGGCTAGAGTGTCCCCATCATTAGTACTGTTATACTACATTACAAGAGGTATCTCTGATATTTACCACTCAGAACCCCTGTATCCATAACAAGCAAGCAAGGAACTATCCTACAATTGGAGGGGCATTATTTATTTTCTATTATCTGTTTATCTGTCTCTCGCTCAGGCGATCACTGTTTTCTGGTGGTGGCCCCCAGCCCCGTCACCCACCCTACCCAGAACTTTTGCTCTTACCTCCTGAGCTGCCATGGGTGGGTGCTGGAGGGTGGTGCAGAGCCATCAGAGGTGTTGCTGCCATCCATCATCCAAGCTTTTTTCCACCTTTACAGCTTTCCCCAAGACTAGCATATGTGCATTGACATGCATGCACTGTGTGAAGTCACGGTAATGCTTCCGCATCTGTACCTGCCTAACTAGTTCAGCGACTGCTGCCCCATCACCCAGTTTCCACTAGGCAGCAGAGAATTAGTGGTACATGCTGTTCCTCCCTCCCTGAAGGAGGACAGCCATCCTAGGACACTCGATCCTCCTTTCCTCGGCCAGCCTCTGAGTGACCCCAGTTTGTTTCCGAACCAGGGTCACCAGCGTGGCTGGCAGCAAGGCCCCCGGCCTCAGCCCACCACACCTCTAGGCCAGCAGGGCATTAATTTATTTAAGCACCCAAAGCCCCTGTAGTCATACCTTTCCACTATCCCACATTAGGAGGGATGTCCCCCATTTTGCCTCTTTGAAACCCTCTGTCCATTCCTCTCAACTGTCACACAGGAATGACATCCGTCATTTTACCATTCAGAACCCCTCTGTTCATACCTGTACAACATTAGGAAAGATGTCCCTCACTTTACCCCCACAGAACCCCTTCAGAGGGATTCTTTGGGGTAAAATGTAGGATGCCCTCCTAATGTGGGACATTTGAGAGGTATGGATAGAGGGATTCTAAAGGGGGAAACATGAGAGACATCCCTCCCAGTGTGGGACAGTTTATAGGTATAGACAAAGGAGTTCTAAGGGGTAACATTAGTGACGTCCCTCCTGATGAGGTACTGTATGGACAGAAGGGTTATGCAGTGTTAATTGAGGCTGATGGACATCCCTCCTAATGGGAGACAGTTGAGAGGTACAGACAGAGAAGTTTTCAGGAGTAAAATGAGGGACATCCTTCTTATGTGAAGCAGTTGAGAAATATGGTTGAGCAGTATAGACAAAGGAGTTATCAGGGGTAAAATGAGGGATGCCCTCCTAATGTAGAACAGTTGAGAGGAATGGACAGAGGGGTTCTGAATGATAAAATGAAGCGTATTCCTCTTAATGTGGGATGGGTGAGAGGTACGGACAGAAGGATTCTGAGGGGTAAAATGAAGGACCTCCCTCTGAATGGAGTTATGGAGACCGTTACTGAGGTGAACTAGGCAGTGAACACTCGAGCAGGCTGAGTGGGCTAAGAGGTCCTTTTCTGTTGATAGATTCTGTCTCTGTGTAATGTGGGACAGTGAGAAGGATGGATAATGGGATACTGAGGGGTAAAGTGAGGGACATTGCCTCCTAATTTGAGACATCTGAGAGGAAGTTTGGACAAAGAGAAGTTCTGAGAAATAAACTGAGGAACATCCCCCTTAATGTGGGACAGGTTAGAGGTATGAACAGAGAGGCTCTGAGAGGTTAAATGAGGGACATGCCCTCGGTTCACCCGTGTCGTAGCAACAAAGGTACTGCAGATGCCGATTATGGTGTCGGCAACATGCTGCCTGGCATTACAATGCCAGGCATTATGTTTCCCAGGAGTTACAGCGCCAAAGCACCCTCCTGGGAAACAGTTTTTGATGGTGGGGGGGTTATGCCCACTGCACCCCACAAAACTAAATATAACCTCCTCGGGGCGGGCATGCCCTGGAGGGAGTAGAAACTGTATGGGGGCAAAGAGTGACAGGAGAGGGGGGTGATATAAAATCAAGATTGCACGTTTCACTGTTGCCCTTGTAGAGGCGCTGTAATTGCAGTGACAAAATTAAATTGCAATCCTAACAGTATACCCATGCCCTCTAATGTGGGACAGTTGAATGGTATAAACAGAGTGCCTTTGAGGGGTAAAATGAGGAACATCCCCTCCTAATGTGGGACAGTTAAGATGCACAGGCAGAGAGGTTCTGAGGGGAATCTGTGCTTCCTCACAGCCCCTCCACTGATTCTGCCGCCGCCGAAACTCAGAGATCTGCCAGAGGGTCTGAAGGGCTCGCCCGAATCTGTGCTCCCCCACAGCGCCTCTATTGATCCTGCTGCCACCGAAACTCAGAGATCCACCAGAGGTACGCAGGACAAGCTTCACATTTTGCAGTTGGCACCTTTTGGGCAGCTGGCAGAACTCAGCACATTTAATCTGATTTTGGCTCCTTGGGAGCCACTGCTGTTAATTCTAGGCAGTTTTTCTGAATTAAGTCAGAGCTTCCCCTGCTGTAATTTTACTATTTCTCACCTGCCTGAATTTCTAGTGAGTTTATTTATTTATTTCTGCTTTTTCCTTGTCTTTCTACCTCCGTTTTGTGCTTCCCTCCTCTCCCTCCTGGGGCCATCGCTACACCTTGCCTCTGTCCCACCCCTCATTAGTGCCTTTTGTTCTGTCCCCATCCCTGTAGTAACCTCCTAATTTAAGTCTCCCTGTGTCTCTCCCCTACCCTCTGAGATCTTTAGAGCCCTTAGGGCACTGCACAGCATCTTCAAGCTAACACTCTTGTTTTTTCTCTTTTCTTTATTTTTTCAGGGTCTGGAGGGCTCGCCTGAATCTGTGCTTCCCCACAGCCCCTCCGTTGAGCCTGCCGCCGACAAAACTCAGAGATCCACCAGAGGTACACAGGACAAGCTCCACATTTTGAAGTTGCCACCTTTTAGGCAGCCAGCAGAACTCTGCACATTAAATTTGATTTTGGCTCCTTGGGAGCCACTGCTGCTAATTCTAGGCAGTTTTTGACCCTCCCACCCACCCCACTCTCTATTAAATCCTCAGCTGCTCCTCCCTCTACTATCCTAATTGGTAGCTGTATGTGGAGGCAGGTTCTCAGCTGCAACCTCCAAATTAACTTGCGTGCCTTCTCCCCTGCCCTCTTTAGTCGGAACTGCCATCGAGACACAGCGCCAGCTCCAGTTCTAACCTGCTTTTTCTCCCATACACATTTCTCTAGGTGTAACTTAATCCCCTATATATTTAAGTATCTTATTCCCCTATTTTAATGCAGTTTCTCCTGCAGTTTTTCCCTTAAACTACCATACTGGTTAGTAAGTGTCTTGGCTAGATTTGCACTACCCTCTCACCCATTTTCATTCCTGCCAGCTTTCTCCTGCCGCTATGAATATGCTACAGCTCACACTGCTCGCTGTCTCATTGCCATCTTTGCTGGTGCTGATGGACTCCTGTGCTTCTGTGCTAGACCATGACCAAGAGCACCTTGCCTTCCTCTCTGTCACCCACTCCACCCTGCTACACCCCTCCCCTCACTCCACATGAGAAATATCTTCTCTTGGATGTATCACCCATTCCTTTCTCTCTAATCAGGAACGCCGTCTACTTAGCCACTACCTAGTTATCCTCTCCTGTTCTACTACTGTTCCTCCTATATACTCCTGCTATCCCTCCTCAACCTAGCCAGATATGTTGATTGCAACCCCGGTCCACCCAACTCCCACATCATCCCCACCTCTAGCATCTGTGCTAATGCCCCAGGTCTGAAGATTACTCACATCAGCATATGCAGTCTTCCCTCCAAGTTCCCTGATCTGGAGGCTTGGATTTCACTATACAAGCCCCACATTCTGGGACTTTCCAAAACCTAGCTAAAGCCTCACCTTGCCACCACCACATATCAACTACCTGGGTACTCCTCCCTGCGTCTCGATAGGCCAGGTAAGAAAAAAGGAGGTGGTGTTACACTGTTCATCAGGGAACCCCTCTCAGCCAACACTGTCCTCTGCTCCAATCCAACCTCACCTAGTGAATGGCTCCTCTCAGAACTAACCCTGGGCACCAGTAAGAAACTCTACATATGCTGCTGCTACAACCTTCCCACCGCTGGAACAGAGGGTCTAAACAGCTTCCTCTTGGGCCTGAGCTCCTTATCACCTCATAGAGACTCAATTCTCCTTGGTGATTTCAGTTTAAACTGGCAGAGTACCCACCAGTCGGACTACGCTTCCCACCTAAAACTACAAAAAACTGGCTCAGACTGTCACGCTCCCCACCAGACAAAACCCAAGCACGGCCACAAAGACCCTTTTGGACAGGATAATCACAAACAGGGATGATTATGTATTGCATGCTGGTACCACGGCAGACTCCATTAGTGACCACTTCCCTACGTATCTCCTCTGGTCATCAAAATTTAAACGTCCCCCTCCCAAATACCTGTCCTTCCAGAACTTCAGTAGTCACAACACCACAAACCTCCTCGAGGAGGCTTGGTCCCTGGACTGGTCTGCTCTATACTCACTTTCTGATGTGACCCCAGCAGTAACTCTATTTACACAGACCCTTATGACCCTACAGGACAGACATTTCCTGTCACTACAAGAAGGGTCAGAGGTGGTTGCCCACGTTGGGTCACAAAAGACCTCCTCACCCTTATGAAGGATAGTGTAACCCCCCCACAAATGGGGGTCCCGAGAAACCTTCCTCGGAGCTTGACTAAATGCTCCCTGCCTAAGTGGGGGGCGGCGTAATGCCGCTAGATGTGGGCGTTGTGAGTGCTTTTGAAGCCTCTAGTACTGTCTCTTTAAGAACTGCCTGCTCGCAGGCTCCAGTGGCTTGTACAAGGGGGACTGGGGTTTCCCTGCTCGAATCCCGCCTGAGTTGCGGTGAAGTCGATCCGATTTTGTAAGCGTAAAGGGAGCCCTTTTGATAAATGTAACTGTTTGGCTATAAATATTTAGAGTGTTAGTGAAATTACAGTTTGTCAAACCTGCTTTCATTTCAGCTGGGACTTTGTGTACTTGGCCCCTCCATTTTGAACCTGGACTATTGAACTGGGCCAATGGCGAAGAGGGGTAACTAAAATGAAGACCATTTGAGCCAGCCAGAATCAGGACTCAAGTTGGAGCCAGCTGGCCATAGGGGATACAGTTAGTAATTCTGGGACATGGAGTGCTGGACTTTGGTGCCTTTTTGCACCAATGGGGGGCCGAAACAAGTGACTGGCATCTGCAGCCCACCAATGGGATCGTGTGGCACCCGAACTAAGAGTGCTTGCCCAAACTGCCAAGGGGCAGAGTCGTTGTGGTTGTGAGCGAGGAAGGAGCTCTGGGCTCCTGCGCTGTTGAGCTTTCGTGCGGGAAGCACGTGTGGAAGGCCACATTTCGGCGGGTTGAACGCCAGCAAGTGTCGGACTAAATCCGCTGAGCAGCAGTCAGAGGAGACTGGGCAGAAGCACAGCTACCTACCAGGATCACCCTGTAGAGGACCGGAGAATCTGCTTCAATCGTGCTCGGTCTGTCAGGACAAGTGAAGCTGCGTCATTTGGGCCCGGTGTTCTATACAGAAAGTAATTGGGATTATACAGCAGCTGCCTGGTATGGTACCCCTCTGCTCTTCATATAAATGTGTGGAGAAGTGTTTGAATCCCAGGCTCGGTCCTGCGAGAGGTGTGAGAGCGATCTCTCTGCTGGAGTCGTGAGTACTAAATCAGGGTAGCTCCCTGTCAGATGTTCATAGTGAGGGCAAGATTTGTCTGGCTACTTTACTGGCTACACGAACTGAGCCTGCTGGCTCTACATAATCCTCTTAGGAATCAAATGCTTGTTTTCTGCGTCAGGGCCCCAACCAGCTGCATTGAGAGGCTAGCCTTCTATTGTCTGGGTACCCAGACACAGTGACTTATAGGTTAGGCCTGTGCACAGTGCCCTCGATATATATATATATACATATATATATATATATATATTTTAAAGTGGTAAGCTAATTAACCTGATTCCCCCCATCCTCGTTATCTCACCCTAAATAAATCAGATTGGTTGTTTTGCAAAGGTATACTGACTGATCTGTGTGTCTATGTTGAATTACTGTACAGGTGGTCATTGTCTAATTGCATCTTACTTTACAGGGGGTCCCCAGAGCCAGCTGATTGAACCAAGCCTGGGGGCAAGTGTACATTGCAAGGGTACTGTGACTGACCTGTGTGGGCCACTCGTGGGAAGAAAGGGGGGTTGCAGTGACCCAGAGGGCTGTGACCAAGTCAAATCAGGCTGTCTTAACCCAGACCTCTGGGTAGAGGCACCCGCCATCGGATCCAGGCCCCTCAACCTGTTAGTGGCCAGTCAGGCAGGGGTAGTAGCCCTTGGGATAGCGCCCCCTGGGAGTTACAATAGGGATTGTGCTTGGTCCACCTACAAGGCATCCCCCTTCCCTGCCCTCTAGGACGCCTACAGGCACCATAGGACTCTATGCAAACATCTGGCCAAATCCCTGAAACAGACTCATTTCTGTAATCTCCAACAGGCTAACCTTGGAGACCCTAGGAAATTCTGGGCATCCATCGGCTTCCTCCCAAACCCCCACTCCAGTAAGGCAGCCCTGCAACTAAATTCCCTGGACAGCCTCATTATGGACCCTCAGGAAGTGGCCAGGGCTTTCAATGACAAATCCTCCGACCTATCCATGTATCTAAGTAAACTACCAAACAGCCAGCCAAATAGCTTGGCCCTTATTCAAACTCCCTGTTAACCTCCGCCAGGCCTACCACCCATCCCCAAATCCCCTCATTTTATTTCAAAGCTCTCTCAATTGCCGTCACCACTAAGCTCCTCAAAAGCCTCCCAAATCATGGCTCCCCTGGGGCTGATATCCCTTTGCCAATCTTCCTCAGGCTCATCTCCCCATCCATCATCGAACCACTCACTTGTATCTTTAACCTCACCCTTTCCACCTCCTCCATGCCCAACCCCTGGAAGACTGCCAAGGTGATTCCCATCTCAAAGCCGGGGACCCTCTATCTGCAGACAATTACCATCCAATCTCCATCCTCCCCCACCTTAGCAAACTACTTGAGAAGGCTATCCACCATCAGCTTGCTGAGCACATGGGCAAATACAACCTCCTGTGTAGCCAACAGCATGACTTGCACAAAAACCATTCCACCACCACCACCACCCTCGCACTACTGACTGACCACATTCTCAAAAATATGGACCATGGTAACGCCACCAGCACTGTCTTCGTAGACCTCTCCAAAGCCTTCGACATGGTCAACTATGTCCTCCTCCTCTCCAAACTATGTAGCCTTGACTGTTCTCAGGAGATTACTATCTTGGTCAAGAGCTACCTCACCGATCACTCCCAATTCATGGGTATTGGCCCTGCCTGCTCCCCCACCCTGCCCATCTCAACAGGTGTCCCCTAGGGTTCCATTCTTGGCCCCCTTTTATTCTCTTTATTTATTAACTCCCTTCCCTCAGACAGTCTCAGATGCCACTCTCTCCTCTATGCTGATGACCTCATACTTTTCTACAGTGATAAATCCCCCATCCGCATTTCCTCTGTTCTAACTCAGAACTATGCTGCAGCCCACAACTGGTTTGCTGATAACCTCCTCCTGGTTAATGCTAAAAAAACAAAATTTATGCTGTTCGGATCCAAGCCCTTCCTAGCCAAATCCAAAACTCACCCCCCTCTCAACATTGTCTCCCCTGATGGCCAAGCCCTTGAAGATGTCAATACTTTCAAATACCTAGGAGTTCTACTAGACCCCTCCCTCTCTTTCTCTGAGCACATCAACTCATTAGTTCTAAGATTTCACCAAAAATTAAGTGCTGCCTACAGATTCCGACAATATCTCACCCCAGAGGCCCAACTTGCCATCATCCAGGGAAATCTACTCCCAATCCTGGACTACTGCTCCCCCATCTATGCTAGGATATCCACAACCCTTATGGCCAAGCTCTCTTCTGCCTACAATGGTGCCTGTCATTTTATCTTGCTGGCCCCTTTCACCACACACCACTATGTCCTTTACAATTCACTAGGATGGCTTCCGCTGCAAGGAGGCCTTGACCTCGCCCTCTGCTGCAGGGTGGATTCCGCCATCCGTTCTGGCTACAAATCTCCCCTTAAAGCCCTCCTCAAGGTCCGAACTTTACACCGCGGCATCTGCTCAAACAGCATTCCCCCTCTGAATATTCCCAGGGTATCCACCAATCTGGGCGGTAGAGCCTTGTCAGTGGAAGCCCCTATGCTGTGGGATAAACTGCCTGCTGAGCTCTGCTCCATCGACACCCACTGCCAGTTCAAATCTTGCCTCAAAGACTGGCTCCTGGTGACTTCCTGCTGCCACTACTTTCCTGGGTAGTCCTTTATTTCCCCCCTGCCCTTACCACATGAGTTTCATGTCTATACATCTCCCTTTGTAAATCCTCCAGTTCCCCTTCCTCTCCCGCCCCTTCCCTCTCCTTCCCTCTGCTAGCCCTGCCTTACCCTTTTCAAGCTACTCCTGAGGAACATTGATCATCTCCTATGCAGCTTGCTGTATATCGATTTCATGTATATGTATTTCTCTTTATGTATATGCACTTCAGATTTATGTACTATGTAACCTTGTACCATGTGGATTTATGTATTTTTGCTACGTTGTAGTCTGTGTACTATTGTAACCTTTTGTTATTTGTCAGAGTGTCTACTGTTCTATGCACTGTTGTTTATGTTTAACTCCATGCCACTGCATGTGACCTGGGTCATGCCTGAAAGCAGTCCCTGGGGTCAGTGCACCTACCCAGTTACCAAAGTCATAAATAAATAAATTGTGGGACATCCATCCTAATGTGGGACAGTTGAGAGGTATAGAAAAAGGGGTTCTAAGGGGTAAAATGATGGACACCCCTCCTAATGTGGGACAGTTGTGATGCACAGGCAGAGAGGTTCTGAGGGATAAATTGTGGGACATCCCTTCTAATGTGGTACAGTTGAGAAGTATGCTCTCAACTGTTCTGCACTAAGAGGGATATCTCTCATTTTACCTTTTGGAACCCCTCTGTCCATACCTCCAAACTGTTACACGTTAGGAGGAATGTCTTTCATTTTACCTTTTAGAACCCCTCTGTCCATACCTCTCAATTGTCCCACACGAAGAGGGATGTCCCTCATTTTACTTCTTAGAACCCCTCTCCATGCCTCTCAACAGTCCCACATTAGTAGGGGCACCCTTATTTAACCCCCCCCATACCTCTCAACTGTCTCACGTTAGGAGGGACATCCCTCATTTAAACCCTCAGAACCCCTCTATCCACATCTCTCAACTGTCCCACATTAGCAGGAGTATCCTTTATTTAACTCTTCAGAATCTCTCTGGCTGCACCTCAAATTTGTCTCATGTCAGGTGGGACATCCCTCATTTTACCCCTGATAACTCCTCTGTCTATACCTCTCAACTGTCCCACACTAGGAGATATGTCTTTCATTTTACCCCTCAGAAGCCCTCTGTCCATACCTCTCAACTGCCCCACAGTAGGAGAGATGTCTCTCATTTTACCCCTCAGAAGTCCTCTGTCCATACCTCTCAACCGTCTCACACTATGAGGGACATCCCTCATTTTACTCCTCACAACCTCTGTCCTTACTAAAATAATCATGTTTTGTGTGAACAGACTACATTTCTTCATACACAACTGCACCAAGCTCAAGCGAGCTCTGCACAATGCATTCACATGACTCATGGCAGCCCACTCAGAGCTGATGGTACCATTTTGGGAACCCATGGCAAGATTAGTCATTGAGGCCTTATGCAGTTCCCTTCATCCGCATATCTTGTGCTGTCTTCCATATGCACACCATTGTTTTTTCTAAGACAGTCCATGACATCTTTCTGTTTTTCTAAGGGGAAACAGCCCTCAGGGATCCATCTAGTTCTGTGTTGCCCCTACTTGTTCTGTGTAACCCTCAGCTCATTCCCCCTCAGAAATCCGTCTAGTCCTATGTTACCCCTACTCATGCTGTGTAACCCTCAATGCCATTCTCCCTCAGGAATGTCTAGTCCTTTGTTACCCTCTACCATGCTGTGTAACCCTCAATGCCATTCCCCTCAGGAATTTCTCTAGTCCTATGTTACACCTACTCATGCTGTGTAACTCTCAATGCCATCCCCCTCAGGAATCTGTCTAGTCATGTCTTACCCTACTCTGTGAAACTCTCAAGGCCAACCCCCTCAGGAATCCATCTTGTCTTGATTTGAATACCTGAACAGTGCTTGCTTCCACTGCTTCACTGCGTAAGTTGTTTCACATGTGTACCACCTTCTGTGTAAATCTATGCTTTCCAATGTCTTCCCCCCCCCCAATTTGAGTGCATGTCTTCTGGTTCTGCTAACATTCACCAACTTAAACATTTACATATGATCCACCCTGTCAATCCCACGTAGTAGCTGTTTGTGGGCTACACATGGAGTGTACATAAATTAATGCTGAAAATAGGAAATACAAGTTCAAAAGTTAATACATTGTTTCGATCATCCAGTTATCTTCAGGGAGCAGGATAATAGTAACGGTAAGCAAAGTTAGCTGTGGCTTACTTTGTCCCATTACAAATCTTATGAGGCACAGCTGCTTGAAATATCCTTTCGATTTTTTTTTCTATTTTCAGCATGCAGCAAAGGGGACAGCTGCAACTTATAGGCACATGAAGAAGTGTGTGTGTGTGTGTGTGTGTGTGTGTCTGTGTCACTGAAAGGAACCATGGGTGAAGTTTTGTAATTACCCCCAACCCCATAGGACAGCTGCTGTGCTGGTGTTAAATTTTTAATGAGCCCCTGCTGTTGTTTCAGACTACTTTCAGAGTCAAGTTCGCTGTCTGTAGTGGCAGACTGGGAAAGGAGAGGGAGGTGTTCCCAGATAGGTTCCTCTGAATAAATTTCATTTGCCCATCCTGATCTCCCATCCAGACATGATACTGGTGACCAGTTCCCAGGGACCTTCTTCTTAGCCCTAGTGCTCTGCAGGATCTATTTTCGCATGTGAAGTATGCAAAGTTTGCATTTTTCACATTCACTGAAGGTTTTGTAGACTTCTACAAAATATTTAGCAGGGATGCCCAACGTGCTGCTGTAATGGTGACCTAGGTTCAGCATAAGGCCACCAGAACTGGATTGGACCAAATCGGTAAAAGCTGACACTGGCCAGAGCAGCAAAATTTGTACATCTTGCACCCATTCCAGCTGGTCCTGTCAGTCAAGCCAGTCTGATTTTGGCCAGTCTGGTCTGGTCTGGTTCTAGTAGCCCAGTTTTCACCAGGTCCTTTGGGGATAGACTCAGGAGCTGGTGAAAGAGCACATGGTGGTGGGGGAAGGCTACCGGGTCAATATGTCGTATGCTCTACAGCACACAACAGGACCGCGAGGTAGGAACAGCACGGTAGGGAAGAGCGAGAGGGTGCAAAACCGCGAAAGGATGTATGCGCAGTAGTGCACCCTCTCACTCTTCCCAGTGCAGGATAAGAATCCTGCTGGGACAGGGGTCCACTGAGCAGCTGCCATGGCTCGACAGGATGAGCCACTAGCAGCAAGGGAGGCAAGCAATGCGTTTGGGATCGGGTTTCGATTCCTGGTCCCAGACGCATGGAATTTTGCTTTTTTTCCCACTTTGTGCAATTTTTACTGAAAACCACTCCCCCCCCCGGAGTTAGATAATGTAGTTGGAGTAACAGCCCCCATAAGGGGTGTGGGTGTGAGCTCCCAGAAAACAAGACTTATGCTGCTGGGCACTCATCGGGTGCTGTATTGGCAACATGGTATATTGCTGTGGCATAATGTTTCGCGACATTATGGGAAGAACCACTGTGCAGCAGCTATCCCAGAATGGGATGAATGGTACAGGATTTTGGCACCACAACAACCACCAAGGAGGGCCAGGGAGCTTGTTCAGCCACAGATAACATGCAAGACTGTCAGTCAGCTCTGCCAGGTGCCACAGGGAGGTGGGAAGGATAAAGACTAGTGGGGTGAAATCCACAATGTCACTGTGAGGCCAGCTGAACACCTCCCCTGGGGAAGTTGCTGAGTGCCACGAAACACTGGGGGTGTTGCGTAAAGTTTTTGAGATGCACCAATAAAAGTCCTTAGACACCATATTTTGTTTTCAGTGCTCCGGTTTTAGCTTTGCTTTGGTAGGTGGAGCTCTCAAACCCTGTGCTGGAACCTTCACTGGTGGGGTTTGTGGGGTTAGCAGAGGTTGAGGGCTGGGAGATCCATCACTTGAGTGTGTCTTCAGGCCAGAAGACCAGGTGGACAACAGCAGAGTAGAAAAAGCCACTAGGGTGATGTTTAAGCAATAATGCATGACAGGGTGTGTGTCATGTTGGGATAACATCATGCCTGGGGTGACTGGGCATGAGGCCACAGGCCGAGTGTGTACAACACCCCAGAAGTGATGTCCCAGCATGACACACACCCTGGAGTGCATTACTGCTATTATGTAAAGTCTCATTTATAATAGAAAGACAAAATATTAAAAAGGCATTTTTAGCTGATTTTCAGGTCATTTATCAATGTGGAGGTATATGCATTAGGAAAATAGTTCCAGTTTGGCCAGTAGGTGGTAAATGAGTGTCTCTGTCTCTTCATCTGGGTGGCCCCTCACATGCAGTTTTCTGTTTGTGTTGCACGTCTCCCCCCCCACACACACACACACACTTTTCTTTTCTGTTGTTGGTGGTACTGCACTTTCCCATCGGATCTGATTGTATCCATAGGTTTAATTAATGTGGACCCACTGTCTGCTGTGGGACCTGGTGTCTTCTATGAGACAAAACTGCAAATCTGGAAGACAAGAAGATAGGAATGGGATTTCCAGTTTCTCAAAACAGGTCGGTAAGTGCCCAGTACACTGTGAAGAGGAAATGTTGTTTTATTTGCCCTGGAAGAGAAAAACAAAATAAAAATAATACAAAAAAAAGCTAGTGGAAGCAGTGTTCTGGGTTTAGAGGCGAGAGACTGCATGCTCTGTTTACCAAGTGAAGCCGGTCATAGCGGGATTTTAACAAATTGCGATTTGGATGTTGGGAACTTTTCCATTACTTTTAGTTCTTAAGGAGGACTGTAGGGAGGTGTTGTGGTTTATTTTTATGTTAAAGAGTGAGCTTTGGAGGGTGGTGCCATTGTGGGGTGGGAAGGATGAAGTACTCCACAGCGGCAACTCTGAATGGTGGTTACTTGTGGAGGCAATGCATGATTCCTAGTTCTGTCATGCGGTCATGTGTGTGCCTGTATTTGATATAGTGATGTTATACTGGAATAACATCACTGTCTCAGGAACACACTGACTAGTCAGAGCCCAAGATTCTTTCCTTGCCACTGTATAATTTTCCTTGTTATTTCCCTTTCACCTCCAGTGACGCAGTGGCCACTTACTTTGCTGTGTTCAGTAGAGGGGCAGGGCATCATATGGTTCCTATCTCGACAAAGCAGATATTCATTGCAGGACACTCAAGTCTCTTTCATTTAGGAGCTGGGATTCAGACCCTGGTATCCCATATGATAATACAATGCACTACCGCTAGTGTCACCTAGCTGGGCTAGCCGACATCCATATTGAAATACTGTTCTGGCCTGGTGGCTCAGGCTGATGGTGTAATGCACTGCCATTTGGGAGTCCTGAGATCAAGTCCTGATTCTGACTCCTCTGTCCTGGGTGGGTGGGGGTCTAGCGCATGATGCAGAGGCATTGTATGCTGACCTCAGGTGGAGGCAGCTGGACAGCCACCTGCACAAGCACCTCCCACAGCTGGGAGTGATGGTGCCATTGACTTTGTGGGTGACCATGTGGCATTGCCTACCTACCAGCACAAAGGATGGTGTCGTGGGAACCCAATGACAGGATGCCACAGTGGTGAGAGGTCTATAGGGGAGATAAAAAGCCCACCCGTGTGAAAATGACTGCCCTGCTGACCACCTATCTTTTTTCCTATATAGGGCTTTCTCAGTGGCCAGTAGCTCATCTCGCAGGGATATATCCTATTCACAGAAATATACACTGATCAGGGAGTACCTTGCCGTCATTTAGCAGCTACAGGATACTTCTCCCCTGATTTCTTCTCACCCTCCTCCGTGGAGGGGTGATGCCTTTGACTGCCTTGTGCACACATGACTTCCCCAGCAGCAGGGATAAGCTCCCTGGCTCAGCCACGGGGGTCGCTGTGGTGGCGGAGTGCACTGCTGACCCTGCCTGGTTCAGACGCACTTCCAGGTAGCAGCTGTCTTGGCTCAGCCTGCCTCCTGACATGACTCCCCCGGGCGGGCTCTCTTCTGAATCCCAGTTGTCACCATGGCAGCATGATGCGGTGCCACCTGATCACCAGGGTAGCTCCGTTGACCACTTATCTTGATGTCACCAACATGCTGGTCTGTCTCCACTGCTTAGGGTCTTCTTAGTGACTGACTTTGCATGGGTTGGTACACTGAGTTCATGCCATGGTGGTGGTGGTGGTGGAGGGGTGCAAGTCATTGAGTAATGGCTGGATGATGCAGGTCTGCTGTGGAGTTGACCATGATTGGTAAGAATCTGTGAGGAACAATCAGAGCAGGAGGATGCTCAAAGGAAGAAGGTAAAAGGAGCAAGAGACTGGGAGGGTGAAGTGCAAATAAAAAAAAAAAAAACAAGGGCCTTGGACTGTATGATAGTAGAGCAGTAAGCATACTGAGTCTCAAGCCCAGGGCATCATGCATCAGGTGACAGAGGGCCAGATGCAGTGCTCAGCTTGTTGTGCTGTATGCCTCCTGCATTGGGGGGGTTGCATCTGCTGATACCCCTGATGGCCAGTAGAGTCATATGGGGGCAGGAATACAAGGCCCAAGGCAGGGTCTGTGAGCTCTAACTTCCATCAAGACACTGTCATTGCCATATTTTCTTTCTTCTTTATTGATTTTTATTGGAACATCAAAGACATTACATATAATAAATTTATATAATTATGAGCAGTTCACAACTATGCATGTATTCTACAAGTAGCACAAGTATATTTTTAGGAAATTAAATAATTTCAATTAATAGTTCAATAAAACTAAAAAAATAGCATTTAATAATCACTTATTATTCTAGAGAACATAGATACATAAAATTTGTCATCAGAAAAGGACCATCTGGCCCATACAGTCAGCCCAGACATTCCTTGCCTATTCTAATTTGTCTCCGCAGACCCTATCTGGTCTCCAGTGACCCTTCCACCTCCCTATCTTCTACCTAATATGCCCCCTGTGTCTGGTGCATGCAAGTTTAAAAAGAGGACAGGAAATAATTTCTAACAAGCAGCTGTTTGTAAAGTTCTTATATTTAGAAATGATATTAATTTCCCTTAAGTATCCATTTTAAAGAGACCTACAAAGTTAAATGGAACAGCCCCTGCACCTGAGATATAGGTGTTATACCTCATGGGGCTGCTTCTAATGTACAGCTTGATGAAAATAATCGCTGTAGTAAAAAATGATGACGCTTGTAAAATTAGAAATACCAGGTCCCAAGGACTGGTATTTCCGCAATCTGCAAATTTATGGTGCAATGCTAGGATGGCACCTCTTCAATAATTTTTTTTATATTATAATGGCCATTTGGTGATAAAGCGTGGGCACTGGTCAACTAACTGAGGCCCTTGTTAGTCGACCAGTGCCCACGTTTTATCACCAAAATGGCCATTATAATATAAAAACTATCAAAAAGGTGCCACCCAGAGAGTATAATGGAGCGCGTCCCCGCAATCTCCCCAGCATCGCATCATAAATTTGGGGGCGGAGCATGGGCAGCACTGGAAACCGGGAAGTCCTTGGGACCCGGTATTTCTAATTTTATGGGCGCTGTAATTTTTACTACAGCGATTATTTTCATCAAGCTGTCCATTAGAAGCAGCCCCATGAGGTACAGCACCTATATATCAGGTGCAGGGGCCGAGGCTGGTAAGTCTCTTTAAACTATACATGAATAAAAAGTAACATGAAAAACTGCATTTTGAATTGTCTTGCTTTTATGGGCAGCATTCAGTCACAGTTCTCTTCATGGAACCTGTGACATTGAGTTTTAACTATGTCATGGTTTGTGTGCAGAACTCTGAGCAAGGTTCTGATAGGTCAACAGCTCGTAATTAGCATTCTGTACACAAACCATGAAAACAATTGCAATCTTCGGATTGTGTTTGTTACTCACTACCTATATCATAGTCAGTGGCTCAGTAGGTAGCACACTCGCCTCTGAGGCCGGGAGATCAGAGGGCTGTGGGTTCAGTTCCCACATCTGGCACTTGGGTTAATATCCCAGTACTGACACTGTAATGCAGCATGAGAGGGGTGCTGCATTTCTGAGGTGCCGTCTTTCCGATGAGACGATAAACCGAGGTCCCATCTGCCTGGATTGGTGGTAGTTCAGGTGGATGTTAAAGATCCCATGGCACTTATCGAAAAGAGTAGGGGAATTTCCCCGGTGTCCTGGCCAAATTTCCCTCATTCACTAAAAATATACCACCAACAGCTTAATCTGGTTCAAGGTCAGTTGGAATTCATCTGTATCCCCCTCCGGTCGTGCCTGAAAATAGGCAGGATTTGTCTAGTGCACTTACCCAGTCAACAAAAGCTAAATAAAAATAAATAAATAAATATATGTTTTCCCCATTGAAGATGTTGGCACTTTTTTTAAATTTCTTGTGATGAGTTTTATTTTAGGATTACCCCCCACACACACACACACACACACACACACTTCATTTCTATGGTACCTGATTATATGGCTGTTTAATAATGTCTAGCAACAATTACTACGTTACAATATGTATTTTATGCCTGTACCTAATGCCACATATGAGGATGTTGGTTATGGTTTTGTGTACCTTATGAAAACTAATAAACATAACATTTAAAAAAAAAAGAAAATTGAAAACATAGTTTTTCATATCAGTGTTTATTCAGGAACAGTTAAATAAGGATCGTTTGTGGGTATAAATTTCATTGCTGTAAATAGAAACATTATTAACTGCTGACAGCATATATTTCCTGTCCCCCTTTAAAGCCCTCTATTGTTGCAGCCTCCATGATTTCCACTGGCAGTCTATTCCAGGTGTCCATCACCTCTTCAGTGAAGAAATATTTCCCTACATCACTCCTGAAATTCCTCCCTCCAGCTTCTTTGCATGCCCCCTGGTCTTGGTGCATGTTCTCATTTGAAAAATACTCCCCACATGCACCCTGCTCACACCTTTGAGGTACTTGTAGGTTTATGTCATGACACCTCTCCCCCCCCCACCCCCACGGTGTACATGTTGATATTTCTGTGTGTCCTTGTAGGGTCTCTCATGTAAACCATGCACCATTTTCAGTTCTCTCCTCTGGACTACCTCTAGCTTGCCAATGTTCTTTTTTAGGTGCAGTCTCCAAAACTGAACACAGTACTCCAGGCGTGGCCTCACCAGCAAGCCATATAATGGCAACACCACATCCCTCCTCCTGCTGTAGATACCCCTACCTATGCATCCCAGCATCCCCCTAGCCTTACCCACTGCATTGTCACACTGTCCAGTTACCTTGAGGTCATCAGATATGATACACCTAAGGTCCGTTTCTTGTCTGGTGACTGTCAGTACCTTCCTCCCTCCTATACTTAGAGCTAGGGTTCCTATGCCCCAAGTGCATAATTTTGCACTTTTTGGCATTGAACTGAACTGCAATATTTTTGACCACTCCTCAAGCTTCCCAAGATCCCTACACATTCTCTCCACCCCCTCTTGAGTGTCCACCCTATTGCATATTTTGGGGTAATCTGCAACGAGTCATACCTTCTCTTCCAGTTCATTTATAGTGTCCCCTATGAAGACATTGAAGAGAACTGGTCCCAGTACTGAGCCCTGTAGTACCCAACTACTCACTCTCCCATCTTTAGAATGAATGCCATTAACCACCACCCTCTGTCCCCTATCCATTAACCAGTTTCTAACCCAGTTCATCACTTTAGATCCCACACTTAGGCTGCTCAACTTCTTAATCAGTCTCCTGTGTGGCACAGTTTTGAAGGCCTTGCTAAAGTCCAGATATGCCACGTCCACTGCCCTCCCTTGATCAATCTCCCTGGTCACCCAGTCAAAGAAATCTATCAGATTTTCTTGACATACCATCCCCCCACACACACACACACATACACACCCACACACCCCATGATTCCATGCTGCCTTTGGTCCTGCAGCATGTTGGATTCAAGACACTCTACCAGTCATTCTTTCAGTAGGGTTTCCATTAATTTCCCAACCACTGAAGTAAGACTGACCAGCCTATATTTGCTAGCCTCCTCCCTGCTGCTGCTCTTATGTAAAGGGACCATGTTAGCTTTGTTCAAGTCCTCAGGAATCACACCTGTTTCTTGTGAGCTGTTGAATAAGGCAGTCAGTGGGGCAGCTAGCACCTCCCTAGCAATTAGCCAATGCACTCATTGTCTCAGCAATGGATAAGTTATATTTTATGTTGTTTCCTGTTGTGGTATTTTGTTTGGGAAACAGTTACCTAAGGGTACAGACGTGAACCCACAGTTGACTTACTAGGTGGCAGAATGTCCAGAAATGGAGCCCAGATTAATACATAATAAGTCAATTTATCTAAAGCCACATAACTAATCTTTTCATTTTATAGGCAATGTTTCCATATATTACAGTCATTCAGAAACAGAAGGGACATCAGGGCTCTCTGATCTAGCCCACATTAGTCTTTGCCATGATCCTTCAAGATCACTGACCCATGGCTCAAAGTCATCATTCACCCAGTCGTGTGCCAGTCAGAGCTCGGTGTGCAGACTTTGGTTCCAGACCACATCTGATTGGCCAGTAGGCTCCATCTTGAGCTACACTCTGGCCAGGAGGATGGTCTGAAAGAAAAACATGGCCAACAAGATAAAATGTTGGCACTCAGGTGGCTGATGATGCCACTCTCCCTTGCTGGTTATGGTGCCTGGACGTCTTTGTCCCCTGATCTCTGTTGTCCAGCTGACTGTAGCTCCCTGATGGTCATCTCTACCTGGAGAAATAAGTTTGGGACGTCTGAGGATTGGGGATGGGCTGTGGGTAGGTGAACTCCAGAGTTAGCTGTTCCTAAGGGGAACATGAGCTTCAAGGCAGGCTAAGGAAGGACCTGACCCACCAAGTTCGGGAATGGGGGTTAGGGTAGAAGAAGAGTTAGTAAAGAATAAAATGAAGAACTTCAGAAACTTAAAAAAGTCAACTGCTTGGGTCCTTTGGGTATGGCTTGGGGCCAGACTGACTGCACTTGGAAAGGCTTAGGAGACTGTAGGTTTGAATCCCACAAAAGTTCAGACTTAATTCCTCAGCGGGCTCATGAACTAAAATGAATTATATTGTAACGGATGCTCTCTCATGGTAACAATGTTGTTTTATGTGCTTATGTAACAAACTATCAAAATTTGTATATAATGCCTGTAAACATTGTCTGTAATCAAACATGAATTTTGTATATAATATCTGTAAACAATGTCTGTAATCTATACATGATGGCTATTCCTTTGTTACTGTACCCTCGCTGTTGTCTGTTCCTCCATATGACGAGATACCTTTGTAAATGAGCCATTGGCTCAAAGGTTGTAAAATCCAATACTTCAAATAAATATATAAATAAAATAATTGAGTTGCTTGGATAATCTGTGGCATCACATGCATAATGCCCCAGATAATATCTAGACTGAACAGTGCATCATCGTAACATCTCTAGTTTACATATAAACATCTCCTGCAGATCTGCGGCAGTGCAGTATCAATCTACCCAAATGCACACTGCCAAATAAAGTCCTGCAGAATTTGTTTTTTTGCATGGAAATTTAACATTTCACATATGCAGGATTTTGTGGAATCCTTCTTAATTATTTACTATTTCACAGAATTTCCCCCCGCATTTCTGGGAGGAGAATGTAATATCTGCCACCAAGTGCCCTCCCACAGAATGCCTCTGAAGCACTACCACCCAACTTATCTGCCCCATAAGAGGAATTAGCCTCTGGGACGCTCAATTCTTCTCTCCCCAGCAGGCTTCCAGTGGCCTGAGCTCATTCCCGAACTGGGGTCGTTGACGTCACGAGTGATGGCACTGCCGCAGGACTGACAGGACAGCCCTGAATCCTTTGCTTTTACCTACAAATGCCCTTCTACCTGGAACTCTACCTGTCTCTTTGCACACTGGTAATTACCCACATCCTTCAGACTCTGTAATTACAGACAGGTCCATCATGTTGATTGCAGGTACAAAGACCTGTCATCTTTCTGGCCTGTATGTACTTGATGAATCTGTTACTCTCTGCTCCCTGCATGGGGGAAGGAAGAATGGGGTTAGGGTGGAGGGAAATGTTTGTTTTCTTTGTATTGTGTTGTTTTGTCGTTTAGTTGTTGTATTGTCATTGTTAATTGTTGTTGTTCTTATACTTTATATAAATAAAATTTAAAAAAATGAAACAAAGACCTGCTGTCTGCCACTTGGCTTAAACATCGAACATAATTCTGTTTCGCTGACTGCCAACTGCCTACCCTATTGTTGTTTGATGTGCCTGTTCCTTACTGTAAGAACAACTAGTTATCTTCTAACCACAGATCTTACATATCGATATCCTCATATAATACTCATATATAATTTTCAAGTTTCTGAAGGAATTTCAGTATACTGTACATTTTTAATCAAATTCAAAAATACTGTCACCTGTATATCGGACATATTTACTATCAATATACTGTTCTTTAGCTAGCCTGTCAGTAAAGCCACTGGCAGCGAGGCAGTTCAAAACGCAGACAGCTAGGATTTGGGAACAAGACCAAGATATCTGAAGCCTACCATAGAACACTCTCCTCTTCCTCCGGAGAGGAAGGGCGCCATGTCTTGCTGTAACACTGTCACCTGGGTAACCACAGGAGGTAATGCAGTGAAGCAAGCTCAGGCAGCAGGGAAAGTCAATGGTCCGGTGCACCATGTAGTGTGCACGTGCCCGTGCCTGCTGTCTGCATCCCAAGGAAGAAGGGGTGGGTGAAACTGACAGAAAACCCTGGTGTGTGGGTGTGGCAGGATGATTCCAGGCTGTCATGGGCTTAAACTATGTCAGCCTACCATGCACATAAAAATGTGTATACCCATGATGCATTGCTCTGGGTATGAGGCTTCAGAGTGTGTGCGTATGGTTTGGGGAATTGTACAGAAACCCATTAAATTGGTACAGTTTCTGTGATCATCTTGCACTCATGTACTTTGCCACTAGAGGGTACCTTTGTTCTTTCTGAGATTTTTTTTTTTTATTCCTTGTAAAACCAGCAGGTGGAGCAGTAACAGTATATTTGTTCTTTACTTTCAGGCTGCGAGAAGCAGTGCCAGAGACGGCCTACCACAATTAGGCAGCCAAAGCCACAGTGAACTCGCTTCCAGTTTCTTACACCCTAAAATATGCATATTGCATAAAACCAGGACAGAAAGGAGACCTCTAAAAATGCTGAGGCAATTAATCTGAACATGCTCGCGAAAGGGAAGGGGTGGCAGACACATCCCCCCTCCTCAGTAAATGTTTATAAAACTATACAGACACAGAGCATTTAGTTTTTTTTTTTGTTTTGTTTGTTTTTTTTTGGTTAATCTTATAGGATGTAGTACAGCCTCAAGGTGTGAGCACCAAGCTGTGAACTTGCACACCCAGCAGACTTGGGTTTGAAACCCACACTCAACAGTTGCATAGTGTGTGATCCTGAGAAAGTCACTTAACAGCCGGCTCAGTAATGCTGGAGGTTGAGGAGCTGGTCTCTACACCTCGTGCCATGCCAGCTACCCGGGTTCAGGAACAAGCATCCAGAGGACTGCTCTCCTCTCTCGGGGGGAGGGAGGTTTGTCATCCCGCTCGCTGACTGCCCTTTGGCAGTGGCCGGAGGGCAGTATGGATCGGGAAGACACGCACTGATGTCCTTACATCAACAGGGAGGGGGGATGGGAGAAAAAGGAAAAAGGATCCCACAGGCTCTGTGATGGCCGCACCAGCACCCCCGCCCCCCCCCAGCGTCTGGATTTCACTCCGGCGGTTGAGGTAAAGCCAGTGTCCCTTCACCTGGGTCCTGCTGTGGGGGGGATACCCATGGGGGATTATGGGGGAGTTTAAGGTCAGGGAACGGTACAGCTGGAGACTGAACCCTCTGAGAGAGGGACTGGAGCCACCTGCTGGGCTCAGCAAGCTAGAAAAACCTATATATAAAAAAAAAAAAAGTTTATTCTAAAAATGTCCCATACCTAGGGCATTAGTATGACTTTTTAGTCAAGATATAAAAAACACACACTTGGCAAAAACTATGGCAAGGTAAGCACCTTGCTTCACCTCAGTGTAGTGCCAACCTGTGAGATGAGGAAACTGAGGCCTCTGACCTTTGTAACACTGGTCCAGGTTAAAGATTTTACACTCTCAGTCTCAGCATCATTGTATTCCCTACACTCCTCACTGTGGCCGCTCCTGAGGGCCCGCCCACCGTGTTACCAGTCGACTCATCTGGGCTGGAGATGGGCAGGTCGGCTGTGACCCAGTTCAAATTCTGACTGGTCTTTTTCCCTGAAAACATCATGGTGGCCATCACGGCCCAGGGACCCTGAAAAGTAAACACATCTGGGAGGAGTCCAGCTTAAACACAAGCATTCCTAGCAATGCTTCTAAAGTTTGGACGATACTGTGACTCACTCACCAGGATTATATGTCAAAAGTAATATTTTTTTAAGGAAATCACACATGTAACCCATAGAACACTTCTGTCAATGTTTCACACTCAAAACAGATTGCTTCATCAGGACTAAATATAAAAAGTAAAATAAATATACACACGACACAAATAATGTCTAATATAACTTTTTTTAAAGTATGGGTGGGCCACAATAACCCCTTCATACATTCAAATTCTATCTCAGTACTCATTATTAAATTCAAATCCATTCGACACTGTTAGAAACCATTTTTTTCCAAAACGTTCGGATTTACTCTGGTTTACCAAAAAAGTGTATCTATTAATACATCCCCCAGAGCCACTTGTGGGATGAGTGGTTTCACGTGCGTTCTGCTTGAGAAAGAACAGTGAAGTGAAGCTGAGCTTTTCTGGCTTGAGCAGAGCGCAAGTGAAACACCTCTTACCCGCAACAAGTGGTAACGGGGGACGTATTAATATATTATAGATCAAGTGAGCACTCAGTGTTACAAAAAAAAACTGTCCCAGAATGTGCTCGTTTCCAGGACATCTATGCATGAGACACTCTTCACAGAATAAGAGTGTCTCATGTGCAGTGGAAAGAAGCGCTCCGATTGGTCGGGAGCTCTCCATCGATCTATAATAAATTTTATGAACCAGTTCAGAACCAGGTCAGTGGCAGTTCTTGACTGAGTGAAATGACAGATCAGGTTACCCCTGGCCTGGACTACTAATTAAGCTTGAAGCAACGTTGGAGCTGGGGGCTGGGTCATAAAAGCAGCATGAAGGCATTGCGTTACATGATTCATGGCCCTGGTGTATTGTAAGTGTTGCCTGACCCAAAAATATTAATTAAGCAATAAGGCATGACTGGGTGCATTATTTGTGGGATAATGGCCTACCTCAGGAGGGATGGAGTATGAGGCAAAGCCAAGTGTTTCCACCACCCGAGAAAGGCCATTAGCCCACCATAAAGTACCCCCTGGAGTGTCTCTTTGGGATTATGAAATGAGTCCTTTTTAGTAAATTGGATATCCTTTTTTTTTTTTTTTTGGCTGTATAGCTTTTTCTCCCATGGGGGGCTGGCAGGCAAGACTTTGGCTCTCTCTCTCTCTCAGGGTTCCGATCCGCCCTAACCAGGGCATCATATAGCCTGCCAATGTCCCATGTTTTCCATTTTCTCCCATTTCCCCCTTGCTGGGGCGCACTCATCAACGTATGCACGTGAAGGCACATGTACGCTGCAGAAGTCCCGCAGCACCCTCTTTTCATTGGCATCCTCAGTCCCACACTACCCTCGTGCCTCCACTAGGGCAGTCACTGGGCAGCAATGCCAGGCCTCCCTCCCGAGAAGAGGAGAGCAGTTCTCTGGACACTCGATCCTCTCCCTCCCCAGCCGACCCCCAGTGACCACATTTGCCACCGAACATGGGTCACCGGCATGGCAGGAGGTAAGGCATGGATGCCTCAGCCCTCCATGCCACTGGGCAAGTCACTGGGTGTCTTTTTTAAAAATATTTTTGTTGTGCTACTTTCAGATGGGCAGTTGTGCTGGGACGATGGGCCAGCTGAAAGTACCTCTTGACCAAACAGGAGCCAGCATCCTTTCTAACCATTTCATAATCTAGGGTACAAACCAAGTTGGCTGTTATTTGCATTATTATCTTCATGCCCTTGTGCAGCAGACGACTGCTTAGTTCTGCTAGGACACTTTGACTAATGTAGATCAGGTGACCTGCCTTGGTAAGGACTTCACAACTTCAGCTCCCTCCTTGTTTTTGTGGGACACTTCCATACTCCCATATCTACCTCCTGATGACTCCACCTTCCTTCCTTTGATCCTGTTTTGCCATCCTTTGGTCCCAGTGCTGGTGCTCCCTTGCACAAGTTTGCTGCTCCCCTCCTCTGCCCCCACTGGGAATGCTCTGGTGGCTGATTGGCTGCTGCAATTCCCTCTCCCATAGCCTGCACCACTGGCCATTAGCATTTAAGTCTAGCTGACTGAGGCTGAGAAAGCCAGTTCTGAAAATCACACATGCTGTGTCCAAGTGAGTACTGGATTCAGCAAGACCAGCTGGATGCAGGTGTATCTCACAGATGCAGTTATGTTCAGGGCTTTGAAACTTGTCCCTCCCCCTGTCTCAGGTTTGTCAGTGCTACTCAGTTTCTGTCCACAGAGAAATGCCAGCTGAACAAAACCATTTTGGACAGAGATGTGAAAGTTATAACGTAAACTAAAAGGACAGGGTCCAGCACTGCATCCAACATTTCTATACCTCCTTAGATTTGGTGTGGGGGGAGCGTGGGGCTCACTGGATTTATTACATTGTCTAATAGTATCATACTACATACATACATCACTGCATGGAGTCTAGTGGCGTGAGAACTTTGGCTGACTTTATGATTGGCAGGTTATAGGAACCAATCAGCCTGGAGCTTTGCATCAGTGAAAGGAGGCTGACTGGCGAGAACACTTCATGAACTGCGGTGACCTGCTAAAGAAAGGTGAAGAAAAAGAGCCAGTTAGGAGCAGTGTGCATGCTGCTGAGGTCTGAAATTTATAACTTCCGTATGCAGGTGTGAATCCTGCACACCAAAACAAGCAAGAGCTGAACTTAAACTGTACTGATAAAAGAGGTTGGAAAAACCATCCCATCCCATTCCCCACTATACCATACCATCCATACACCACACCATACCATACTTCGCCAAATATAACCTTCAATGCCCCCAGCAGCATGGCTTTAGAAGGTCACACAGTACTACCACTGCCCTACTTGTCTACACTGATTATATCCATAAGGCCTTGGATGATGGCCACCTAGTTGGGTCAATCTACATTGACCCAACTAAGGCCTTCGATACAGTTAACCACTCCCTACTACTCCACAATCTCCCCTCCCTTGGGCTCTCACCCATGCTACTAGCTGGTTCAATAGTTACCTTAGTGGCCGTACCCATCAAGTTAAAATCTGCAACACTCTCTCAAACAGTCTCCCCATCCAGTCTGGAGGCCCACAAGGCTCCATACTCGGGCCACTACTCTTTAATTTATTTATCAATAATCTTCCACCTGCCTATAAAAGCAACATGGTGCTCTATGCGGATGACGTGGTCCTCTTCTCCCGCAGCCCAGACCCACTCTCACTCACCGCTGATCTACAGTCCAGTTTCAGATTGGCAGAGACCTGGTTTGAGCAACATAAACTGCTCATGAATTACAAGAAGACTGAGGTCATACTCTTTTCTAAGCCCCACAATTCGCATAAAGCTGCCAGCCTGACCATCTGCAACAATCTAAGCCAATCCCTTGAGCAACTTCAAGCGTTTAAATACCTTGGCATAACGCTTGATACTGCTCTCTTATTCAATCTCCATATAAACCAAATTGCCAAGGTCATCAACTCTAGGATTGGGGTCTTTTATCATTACCGTCACTACATGACAACAGAAGCTCTGAGACTCGCAGTAACTAACACAACCCTCTCACTTGTTGACTACAGTATACTTATTTATGGCGCTGCCTCGGACACCGCACTAAAGAGAATTACGCTCACACTTAGCAAATCCTGTAGGCTAGTCTCAGAGTCTGACAAGAGGACACATGCCTGTGACCTCTATGAGAGAACTAGTTGGCTTCCACTCAAGGCTAGAGTTTCCTACCACATATGTCTGCTTGCAAAAAAAATTAATCTTGGTCTCATGCCCCCCTTTCACCAATATGCTAATCTCACTGGAGCATACAACCTGACGTACGAGGTGCTCCACTAAGCCATTCTTCCATGTCCCCTTCTACAGGACCTCCCAGGCCCAGCGTACCTTTGCATATAGAGCACCCACCCTCCTAAACTGTCTCCCCCTGGATGTCACTGCCCTGCCTAAACTAAGTGCTTTCGAACTTAAGCTTCGACACCTTCTTATACTAAATCATTGCAACTGCTTTGGCTAGTTCTCGACTCCCTCTCACCTGACATCCTGCATCTTCTTTTCTATATCCTCTCCTTACCCCTCCCAGCCCTCTTGCCCTCTCCCTTTCCTTTTCCACTTTTCCCTCCACCTCCCCCCACCCCTTCCCCACCTTTTCTCAACCCCTTTGCTCATCCTGGGCCCAGCATCCCACCTCTTCCTCTCATCCTCCCCTTCCCCTCTTGCTTTCACCCCTCCCACCCTCCACTCTTTCCTTCCACCTACTCCTACCCCTTCTACCAGCCCACCCCCTCTTTCATAGACATTACCCCTTCTGTGTCCCGCGTTCCCTTATTATGAAAGGAAGGGAAATTCATTTAAAAAAAACTATGTTAACGCAGATGTTAGGGTTGAAGAACGCAAAGCCCACAAAGTAGGGAAATGAAAAAATATTAGTGGGGCATTAGGGTTGACAACCCCAAGGAACACCCCATCACTGATTCACCAAGACTTTGGAGACCCGAAACCTTAAAGGGAAACTGTCCTTTGCAGGGGCTCCTGCCCCTGCAAACATTACCCTCCATTTAAGCTTTTTTGAAAAAAGCTCCTTTTTATCTTGGTAGCAAAGTAATGCATTTTATCTCTAAAGTCTGCCACCAAGTGTAGTGGACGATGGAGCAGTGCCATTAGTGTACTGGTGTGGTGCCGCACTATGCACTTCTACACAAATGCATGGAAGCACAGCAGTGCGGCACCGCTTTCAATACACTTAATGGCACTGCTCCATTGTCCACTACACTTCTGGGTAGCAGACTTTTAGAAATTAAAATACATTACTCTTTGCTGCATGAAAACAGGAGCTTTTTCAAAAAGCTTAACTGAGGGTAACATTTGCAGGGCGGGAGCCCTGCAAACGACAGTTTCCCGTTAATGTTTTTCATTGCTCACTTTTGTGTGCTGTGTTCTTCAACCCTAATGTCTGCACTAATGTAGTTTTTTCCTGCAATAAATAAATACATATCTCCAGAATATTACACAGGGATGACTTACAATGAGCTTTTTGCACACAAGACATGGGTGAACGATACATAAACCACAAGAATGAAGCTTGAGTGAATTATGCAGTCATCCCACGCCGAGTGGCTGTGTTCAAATGAGAAAGAGAACCAAGACCAGGTGGCATGCGATAAAGCTTGGGCGGTGGTAGTTTAAAAGAAATGTGAGGAAGCACTCCTTCACTGAAAGGGTGGTAGATGCCTGGAACAGACTACCAGCGGATGTGGTGGAGGCAAAAACAGTACAGAGATATCAAGCATATGTAGGATAGACATAGGGATATATTAGTAATCATACAATGGCAAGAACATTTCCTGAAATCTGATTGGTCAGTGGTACCTGGAACAGTGATGTTATTATACAGTAACATCACTGTACTGATTTGGAGCTTCTTACTTTTCTTTTCTCTTAAGAAACAAAGATATATTGCCTCACTAAAAATCTACTAAAAACTTTTTAGTTATTTTTATTTTGTATAACAACGAGCCATTGTATAATAGCAATAAGGCACTCCAGGGTGTGTGTTACTGTGTAATAACATCGCTCCTGGGGTGGTGGAAGCACTCGGCTTTGCCTCATGCGTCAACCCACCCCAGGAGTGACACTATTTCACAATAACACACACCCTGTTGTGCCTTACTGCTTAAACAGGCAGGGGGGAGTATCACCAGAGACCAGTTAGAGTCTACAGAGATGGATTACTTGGGGAAAATCTGGGCAGACTGGGTGGGCCAAATGGTCCTTTTCTGCAACAAATTCTGTGTTACTGTTACTGGGTTTTCATGAGTTGGTGATCAGTTACCTTGTCTTCGATTCCAGGTAATCAATCCCTTTTCTGTTCACATTTACACGAAGGGCATCAATCGATGCTCTGAGAAGAGAATGGGTTTACATGCAGGGTAATATTTGATTACATCATAACTGATTACTAAGAAATCGATTTTACCTTGCACGTAAACAGGGTACATGACACCTAAGTATACGTGTGGGATCGGTTCCAGCTCCAATTGCTTCTGTATGCACTTTTATAACCTAATATTCATGGAATCAGAGCACTTGTTCGGTGCACTTGGATTGATCCCACTGTTATTAAAAGCATTATTTACATGCAGGGTTAGAATCATTTACAAAGTAACTGATTAATCTGTAATCACTTTTAACCCTGCATGTAAATGGGGTATAGGAGGGCATGTAAAGGAAAATGACATCATCCACCTTGATTTATTTTTGTAATTGCTGGTGCATAGTATTAAAAAAACACTTTATAAAATGCTATGTTTTTGTTATAGAGCTCGGAATTTAAACACAAGGAGGAGAGTGAGTGAGTGAGTGAGTGAGTGAGTGAGTGAAGGAGAGACTGAGCTGAGCAGAAGGAAGTACAGGAGTATGTGTCAGAATGTTTGAAAAAGAGAGTTCATGGTATTTTAATTTAGAGCAGCTGGAGTGGCTTAGTGATTGGTACTATACATGGAAAACCATGTATAATGAAACTTCTGCATGGTATTTTCTGCATATGATGGGGACACCAGTCATTATGATGTAATTGTCTTCGTCACCCAGACTGTATCTCACCCTCCTGGTTTGCCAACAGTTGAAGTCACAATTCTCTGTTTGTGGCAGAAAAGAAAGGAGACCACGGAGCCATCCAGTTAATTCCCCACCAGCTCAATGGGAATACCCTGCCACCACTTTTTCTTCAAGGTGCCTACCAAGTCTGAGTGTAAAGGTAGATATAGCTATCACCTGATGCCCTTTGTTCTGGGAGTCTGTTTCACATGCTCACCACTCTTTGTGTGAAATAGTTCTTCCTGACATGTCCTTTGAATTTTCCTCCTTTCAGTGACATTGTGTGCCCCCCGTTCTCTCGCCCTTGGATATTCCAAAGAGTTGTGTTTAATCTGATGGTGTTAACCTTTTCAGGTATAAATATCATGACCATGTCTCCACCGACTCTCCTGATTTCCAGCTGGAAGAGTTTCAGAATTGCCAGTCGGTCATCAAAGCTCCTGTTCTCCAAGTCCTTGACTATCTTTATTGTTCTCCTTTGGACATTTCTGGATCATGTCATTATCCTTTCTTAGATAGGGAAGTAGTATAGTGTAGTGGTTAAGAATACTGAGCTGCATACCTGAAGAACTGGGTTTGAATCCCACAGTCACCACTTGCATATTGTGTGACCATGAGCAAGCCTCTTAACTTTTCTGTGCTTCCAGGATGCAACTGGAAACAAGACTTGGCTTCTTTTGAAATCTGCCTTCACTTCCTCTGGCTTTGTATGCTTTTCCTGACCAAAAATTGTAAAATAAATCTTTAAAAATAAAATAGATATGGGACCAGAACTGAACACTGTACTTTAGACGGGGTCTGACCAAGGATCAACACGTACATGGGCATTATAACAACTTGTGCTGTGTTTATATAGTTCCTCTCGATTGAATGACTGATTAACTGACTGATTTGAAATTACTCCAACAGCGATGACCCCATGAGATGCAGCATTTTATTTTCATGGGGGTCCCAGGAGGATAACAGCAGTAAACAGGGTAACAGTTCACCAGGAATAGTTTCATACAAGCATGTCATGTTTCTGCTAGTTTTACTTGTGCTCCCCAGCACTGCTGCTCTCATTTCAATGTGCTGCTGAACGTTAACCCCACGCCCTTCCCCTGTTGACTGCTGATAATCTCTAAACGATTTAAATTCTTCTTTCCGAGGTGCATGGCTTTGCATTTCTCCACATTGAGATTCATCTGCCATCCCTCCACCCAATTTCCCAACTTGCCCAAGTCCTTCTGCAACTTATTCATCTCTCCCTGTGATGCAAGTGCTCTTTCCATCTTGGTATCATCAGCAAACTTGGTAACCCAGCTACTGGTGCCCTCATCCAGGTCACTAATAAATACAATGAGCTGCACTGGTCCAACCAGAGACCCTCTGGGACACCACTGGTCTCTTGTTTCCAGGTCGACAGATTGCCATCAATTACAATTACAAAAAAGGGTCTCAGTAACAGAGCATTCTGACTGGCTGTAAGCGTTCTATCAGTCTTATGTAAATCTTTTAACATACATGTAGTGCCTAGTTATACGCTGAACATCCTGCAACACAATAAAAAAACCAAAACATTTTTATTATAATAGCAATAAGGCGTTCCCAGGGATTATGTTAACAGTCAGTCACCTCTGGGACATACTGTACTCGGCTATGCCTCATGCCATATCAGACCCCTGAGGGGTGATTAACAGACATTAACATAAACCCTGATTGTACCTTATTGCTTAATTTTCTGTCCAGCAGCCATTTACTAACCCACAGTACTATGTGGCCAGCTACTTTGTGAACAAGCCTGCCTTGTGGGGTAGTGTCAAATGCTTTCCTGAAGTCCAAGCAAATTCTCTGTTCATGTAAAGGTTCTCAATAATAAACAAACATACAAGCATACGAATGTGCCAGCAGATAAAGGCCTTACAGGTCTATCTGGTCTGCTTGAGCGTGCGGTTCCCACTGTGTTTACAGAGGGAACTGACAACTTTCTGTTTGTAGAGGGAACTGCCCACCTCCCCATATCCCCCTTGACCCCTATCAAATACCCCGTCCACCCCTCACCTGCAACTCTCCTCCTCACCTGTCTGAACCTCTCTTGATGCTGTCCACTGTTTTTAGGGATACCACCTCCTCCGATGACTCATTCCACTTGGCTACCACCCTCTCAGTGAAAAAGTGCCTCTTCATCTCCTTCCTGAACCTTTTCCCCACCAGCTTTAGGCAGTTACCCCCAGTGGTCTGGTTTCCACTTAGGCTAAAGAGGACCTCAGTGCTCACGCTGTTTACACCTTTAAGGTACTTAAAGGTCTCATTAATGTCCCTCCCTTCTGTCCTCAAGAGAGTACATGTTGAGCTCCCTGAGCCTCTCCTCATAGGTGTTGCTCTGCTGGCCCTGGATCATCTTGGTAGCCTTTCTCTGGACTGTTTCCTGCAAGGTGATATCCTTCTGAAGATAAGGGCACCAATACTGCACACTGCACTCAAGGTGCGGTCTCACTAGAGACTGTACAGTGACAGGATGATCACCGCCTTCTTGCTGATAATTCCCTGGCTATGCAGCCCAGTATCCAATTTGCTTTGGCCACTGCTCTCTTGCAGTGTACCAAGTGTTTCAGGTCACTAATGATAATTACTCCTGGGTCCTTTTCTTCCTCTGACCTGGCTACCCGCACACCAGCCAACCAGTATTGGGTCCCTGGGTTTTCCACCCCCAAGTGCATCAGTTTAGCCTTTTTAGCATTGAACCCCAGTTGCCAAATGCTAGAGCACTTCTCTAGCCTAACCAGTTCCTCTGAGTTCCTGCCTCCCCCCGCCCCCCGTGTCCACCCTCCCACAGAGCTTTGTGTTGTTCTTGAACGGGCAGATCTTACCCTTGATCCCACCTGTGATGTCACTTATGAATAAGCAACATTGGGTCGAGCACAGAGTCCAGTGGGACCCCACTGGTCACATGCCTAGCTTCTGAGAATTCTCCCTGACTACCATCTTTGGGCTAATGTTCTGCAGCCAATTTCTGATCCACCCAACAAGCTTATCCCTCACCCCCAGATCTCTTAGCTTCCTGACCAGTCTCCTGTGTGGTACAGGGTCAAAGGCCTTGCTGAGTGTTTTGCTCAGAGATACACACTATGGAAGTGGAAGTGGAGATTGTAGGAACTGGACCCAGTTCTGCTGAAGGTACCAAGCTCATTCACAGCTCATTTCTCTAACCTCTGGGCTATACTGCCATCCAGTTATTGTTAATAACTTAATAGTTTGGGCTGGGACATTTGGTCCCCACACTTAGGTTCTCCCTCGATGTCCCCCTCTGTCTGACAGTCCATATTCCCAGAACTGTACATGAAGACTGGCAAAAACAATTTTGAGAAAAACTCATAGGCCCCAACAGGGGTCTCAGAAAAAAACAGGAAAAAGACCATCTTGGAGCTAATAAAGTGAAGAAGCGAAGAGGGCAGCAAGTCTGGAGAAACAGTGCACTTCCAAGGTAGGGAGCAAACAACTGCACGGCCCCTTTGTTGAACTTGATAGCCTGGACGGCTTGGGAGAAAATCAAGTCCAAAGATCCGGGATCCCAGTGCAAAACACTCCGCAGTCTATATGAGTCGTCAGCTCCAGGTAAGGTGCCAAGATCATAAGTTCCAGTCCACACCACACCCTGTCCACCAAGTAAAGCTGGTAGTTGTCATTTACAGGTGTGGGGTCAGATAAAGTTCACCATGTTGCATGTACCAAATATGCAGCCCAGTACAGTGAAACAGTGCCAGGGCTGCAAGGTCCAAGTGTTCAAGGCCTTAGCTGAAACTGATTACTGTCAGAAGGGGGCTAGGGGGGAGCCCCCGGGAGGCCAGGGGGGAAAGGGGGGACACATACAACTATGAGGGGCCCTGGATCGAGTAAATGGGAATGCCTTATGACCGCTAGTTATTCTGGCATTGCTAGCACCATATCCCATAGCTCCCCGAGACACCTCAGCCCCTCAGAGAATCAGATAGTTCCAGCCATCCCAGGGTTGCTAGCCTGTTGGGTTAGGGCTGAATTATACCAATGCACCCTTGGCATGTGGCTGCTAAAGCAAGTAAAGGATGGATGGTGCATCCACCCCAGCTGTCCAATACTCTCTGGCCCTCAGACAGGGGCACCCCTCCTCGTCACTAGTTGTAGCTTATGGCCTCTGCAGAAGTATTATACTTCATGCTACTGGTACCCGACCTTCAAGAAAGGCATTCACTATAGTGAGGCTGTTCTGCCTGGGGACTCTGGACATGGGTGCCTCAGAAATAGCTAAAGGAGGGGCTAAAGGCCCCTACCTATGCATCCCAGCATCCGATTTGCTTTACCTGCTGCCTTGTTGCACTGTTTCCCCACCTTGAGGTCATCAGAGATGATAACCCCAAGGTGGTACCCTTATGGTATGCCGAGGCTCACTATCCCAACACTGACCTGCCTGGGCAGCATTGCCCAACAGGTTCAGTATCCGGACAGTGAGCATCCCGGCATTAGGAAACCTGATGGACATCTACAGGGGTATGGTAGCGGATGTGACAACTTGCTACCTTACTCCTGTCCATGCGATTGAAATTGTGGAGAAATCGGGAGGTTGGCCGAGCTGCCCTGGTGGTGTTGAGGACTACACCACTGGTGGCTCGGCAGGCGTGCTGTGGAGGCGTGAGTTCTAGCCACGCTGCAGGTGATAGAAGTTTTACTGCTCATAACCCCATAACTAATTTTTTTAGAACTCCAAGGTCCGCTCCCCCTCGGAGTTAGTTATTTTAGTTACTAAAGGATTTGCTTTGTTGTTTTTTTCAATTAGATGCCCGAAATTGTATTTTCAGGCATCTGATTGATTCAGCAGGATGGATTTTGGGCCAGTGGGTTCAGTATCCTGAGACTCAAGATACTGAGTTTAGGGATACCATAGTATATCCCTCAAGGTACCTTTCCTGCTTGGCGCATGCTATATCCTCACTCCCCAACTGATATGTTGTTCCAAAGTTTTTGTGCCCCATATGCATTTCCATTGTGGTGCCTGGTCTGTAGATGATGGGTCTGTAGCAGTGTCTGACTTCTGCAGCTGAGGTAAAGATGATGGTCTGTGGGTCAGTTGATCCTTCCATGAGCATGGTCCTTGATGTGGGGGGAGAGAAACCTGAATTCCCCTTCTTTTGAAATCTGTCTTCACTTCCTCTTGCATAAAGTAGGTTATTTCACCTATCGGAGACTGTACCCTTAGCTTGACTGGAAAAGGGGCCTGAAATTTAACATTAATTTGTTTTAGGGCACAGAGGTACAGAGTGTAAGCACAGCACTTTTGCCGATTTTTTTTCACTTCCGTTTATCTCCTGGTAAATGGGTGGGGGATATACCCCCCATATGCACCCTGACCACTCTCTCAGCACTTTTCTCCAGGCCGCCCAGCTGGGTGGCCTGTAACTTGCCCCCTTTGGTGGGGCTGCCATGGGGGGGGCTGCGGGAACAGACCTAGATCAACCAGAGGTCACAGCTGAGACATACGCCTGGGGTGTCATTTGGGAGGTGGTCTGGGGGCTTCATGGACCTCAGTGAACCAGGGTTTTTCCATGGTTACCCCCAGGAGGGTGGAGATGCTATTACATCAGCATGGGATGGGTGCACTCCTGCACCCGTCCCACAGACATCCTCCAATGCTCTGCAAGCCAGGTGGTCCCAGCCGCAGGTCACCCAGTCTCCACTGGGTGTTTCTAGTGTGCTGCGGAACCACAACCCTCACTCCCGGAGGTGGAACGCTGTCCCTAGGACACTCATCCAACCTCCCTCTGACTGACCCTCTGACATCCCATGCTCACTACTGAACATGGGTCATCAGCGCTGCAAGCAGTAGCACTGCTGCTGCGCCGGCGAGCCGGTTACATTTGCTGAATTTGCAGGACATAATCAATGTCTACATAAATTGGTTATTCATACATATTTTTTGCTGCCAAGCCTAGGTTAACATTTGTTCCTTCATTTGAAGTTGCAGAAACTTCATAACTATAGATCTTGGGCACTCCTCTGGTCCAGGTTTTGGGCCTAATGCCCTAGGTACCCTTTCCAGCTCCAGATCCAGGTTGGGATGGAGCTGTAGGCTGGTCTTCAAAAGAGACTGAACAAATTCAGTTATCTTCTGACCTACTGCCCCTCAGGAATTCCACAGATCCTTGGGTTCTTCCTTCAGAGTCTTCCTTCCACATCTTGTACTTTGCTGTCCATCTGCACCTGGTGATGCTGCAGATGCAACATGAGGTCCGCCATGTGATCCGTTCTAGCTGTGTGTGTGGAGGCGGCTTGCTGCAAATCCTTTTGCTCCATCTTTACTGTGTCCGACTCCTGTCTCAAGCTTGCCATTCAGTCTCGCACCTTGGTTCTGAATGAGAAGGGTCCTGACTGCAATCTTTAATTTGTGACCTCCAGTAGCACGAAGCTGGCCTGTGACTCTGGAAATGAAGTTGCACTATTCCCTGCCACGGAACTTTTACTTTGCAAAACATGACGGGTGCTCAACAGAGGGCAGGACAGGGGTAAATGGAAAAATAGACAAGGGCAAAAAGAGCAGGCATGGGGGGAAAAGGATAAAGCCAACATTAAATGGAGGACAATGAGTACCAATGCCCATAGTCTGGGAAACAAGCTTCCTGAGCTAGTAGCCTTGATGGAAGATGAACAATTGGATATTGTGGCAGTCACAGAAACATGGTACACAGAGAACCATGACTGGGATGTCAACATAGCGGGGTACATAGTCTACAGAAGGGACAGGGAGGGGAAAACAGGAGGTGTAGTAGCTCTATATATAAGGGAAGGGATCAAAGCTACAGAACTAAAAAGTAAAGGAGGAGGACAAGAGGCACTCTGGGTCACCTTGGAGACAGGGAATGGCATCACAATCTGCACAGGGGTTGTATACAGACCCCCATCTCAAGGGGAGGAAATGGACAAGAAAATGATAGAGGACATTCTCAAAATGGCTGAAAAAGGGGAGATACTGTTGATGGGGGACCTGAATGTGCCAGATGTTAACTGGATGACATGTACTGCAACCACATCCAAGAGCAGAGTCATTCTCGATGCCCTGCAGGAGGCAGCTTAGACAGCTAGTGTTGGAACCCACTCGGGAGGGAGCAATACTAGACCTGGTACTCTCAAATGGAGAGAGGGTCACAAATTTAGAAGTCAGTAGACATCTGGGAACAAGCGACCACTGCACAGTGTGCTTCACAATAAGCACAACCATGTAGACAAGCCATACAAAAACAAGCATACTGGACTTTAGAAGGGCTAACTTTGGCAAAATGGGTGAATACCTGAGTAATACACTAGAAATGGCCAAAAAGGAGGGGTGGAAGAACAATGGAGAAAAATCAAAACTGCCATCATAGAGGCAACAAGCCTTTGTGTGGAACAGATAAAGAAAACAAAGCGGAGTAAAAAATTATGGTTCTCAAAAGAGGTGGCAGGGAAGGTTAAGCAGAAAAAGGCTGCATTCAAAAAGTATAAGGCATCACAGAAGGAGCACGACAGGGAACTGTATCAACTAAAGCAGAAAGAAGTGGGGAAGACAGTCAGACTAGCAAAAGCCCAAACCGAGGAAAAAATAGCCAGTTCAGTTAAGAAGGGGGATAAAACCTTTTATAGGTACATTAGGAGCACAGAAAGGTTAAGGAGGAATAGTGAAGATTAATAAGGGAGAGGGAGGTGGGCAGAGGGAGACAGTGAAAAGGCAGAGATGACTGAATCGAATACTTTGCTCAGTATTCACAAAAGAAGATGAGGAGGAGTTACCTAAACCAGACAATAGAAGCACTCTGGGTAGGGGTTGACACCAGTCCATTTACAGAAAAAGAATCCTGAAAGAACTCCTAAAACTCAAGGTGGACAAAGCAATGGGGCCTGATGGGATTCACTCCAGAATCCTAAAAGAACTAAGGGAGGACCTAGTGACACCACTGACCATACTTTTTAACAAATCATGGGAAGATGGGGTGGTACCTGAGAACTAGAGGAGGGCAGATGTGATTCCCCTTCACAAAAGTAGGAGCAAGGCAGAAGCAGGAAACTACAGACCTGTAAGCTTGACCTCAGTGGTAGGGAAAATGATGGAATCACTTCTGAAAGAAAGAATTGTTGAGTACCTAGAGGCCAGCGGGGCACAGGACCCAAAGCAGCATGGATTTACAGCAGGAAGGTCATGTCAGATGAATCTAATAGATTTCTTTGACTGGGTGACCAAAGTAATGGACCAGGGAGGGGCTGTGGATATGGCCTACCTAGACTTTAGCAAGGCATTTGACACAGTCCCGCACAAAAGATAAAGTTAGCAACCTGGGAGTGGGTCTCAGGGTGGTAGCCTGGGTAGCAAACTGGCTGCACAACAGGACACAAAAGGTAATAGTGAATGGAACATGCTGCAAAGAAAGGGGGGTCACTAGTGGAGTATCTCAGGGCTCAGTACTGGATCCAGTCCTCTTTAACATCTTTATAGGTGACATTGCAGAGGGTCTGGAGGGAAAGGTATGCCTCTTTGCAGATGACACAAAGATCTGTAACAGAGTTGATACACAAGGGGGGGTAGAAAGGACGAGAAGGGACTTGGCAAGGTTGGAGGAATGGTCAGACATATGGCAACTTAGATTCAATGCAAAGTGCAAAGTAATGCACCTGGGAAACAAAAACCCAGAAGAAGAGTACACAATAGCAGGGAAGGTACTAACAACAACAGTAATGGAATGGGACCTGGGGTAGTCATATCAGATGATCTAAAGGTTGGTAAGCAATGTGAGAAGTCAGTAAGGAGAGCTAGGGGGATACTGGGATGCATAGGAAGGGGCATCACAAGTAGAAAAAGGGAAGTGGTTATCCCTCTGTACAGACAGTTGGTGAGACCCCATCTGGAGTACTGTGTGCAGTTTTGGAGACCTCATCTATGCAAGGACATAGACAAAATGGAAGCAGTCCAGATGGGGGCAACTAAAATGGTGCAGGTCTGCATCAGAAATCATATGAAGAGAGACTGAGAGAGCTTAATATGATACACCTTGATGAAAGGAGGACGGGGGACATGATAGAAATGTTCAAGTACCTCAAGGGAATCAACAAAGTCCAGGAGGGTAGCATCTTTCAGAAAAAGAGATGTGTAAGAATAAGGGGGCACAATTTAAAGATAGAGGGGGGACAGCTCGGGGTAATGTGAGGAAATTTTTTTTCACAGAGGGAGTGGTGGATGCATTTAACCGCCTTCCTGGGGAGGTTGTTGGGTCTAAAACAGTGGGGGAATTCAAACATGCATGGGACAGACATAAGGCAGTTGTAGTGGGGGGTGGCAGGAAGTAGGTTGTTGGTTAACTAGAATCTGCAGCTTATCCAGTAGGTAGGGAAATGGGCAGACTGGGTGGGCCAAGTGGTCCTTATCTGCCATCAAAGTGTATGTTTCTATGCTTCAGTTACAGCAACACGGGAGCAGATTGAGAGGCATTATTTGGAGATTTTTTTGAGCCCCCCCCCCATTGTAGTCTATGCCAGAGTCTCATTCCACAAAGATAAGTAGCTATAAAGGATGCCTGAGGCACAGTTTCACATAAATTGAGGTGTGGCGCAAACCTGTTATATTGCCATTCCCAAGGGTGAAGTCACTGGAAGTTCTCCTCAATAAACTCTGCTAAATCTTCACAGCGGACAGTAAAAGAAAACCTGAAAAAGAGTGACACAATGCAGCATGGTTACCACCCAGACAAACAAGGGAGTGCAGCCCAGTGCAAGCAGAGCTCCAGCTTTAACTTCTGTCTGAGATTATAGATCACAGGAGTGTCCCTGACCAATCACAGCCCTCCTTTCAGTTGCGTGTGAAGTACTCTTAATATCATAACAGTACCTTACGCGCTGAGCCATTGTAACGGGCTTCATACTGACCACTCTTGCCATTAACTGTAATAAACAAAAAAGGGATTTTTTTTTTTAATACAGTTAGCAATATATAATAATTTTACGGGTCCATTTGGAGGGCCTCTTATGGATATGAGTGTCACCTCTTGCATCCTGTGGACCACAAAATTACTCATCTTCGGTTAGCAGTCTTCTGGTCCTATGCAGTCATGAAGCACACTCTAATATCCACAAGAGGCTCTCCAAATGGACCCATAAACTTATAATAGAGGATGGAACGAAAGGTACATTATAAAATTTACAAGTATGCTAAATCTTGGGTTCTGAAACAGAAAACTGTTAGCAGAAAAGGACTGCTAGGGTCACCCAATCTGCCCAAGAGTTCCCTGCCTATTGTACCTCTACATACCCTAACTGGTCTCCGGGGACACTCTTCCCTCCTTGTTTCTACAATATGCCCGTGTCTATCCCATGCATGCTTGAAGCCTTCCATCGTTCTACCCTCCACAACTTTGACTGGCAGTCAGTTCCATGCTTCTACCACCCTTGTGAAAGAGGCTCCCTCCCTGCACTCTGTTCACCCCTGTGAGGTACTTGATGGTCTCGGTCACGTCACTCCTCACTTTCCTGTCTTCCACAGTGTACATATTGAGATCCTTCAGTCTCTCTTCATAGGGCTTCCCTTGCAACCCCAGCACCATCTTGGTTACCCATCTCTGGACTGCCTTCATCTTGTCTATGTCTTTCCTGAGGTGCAGTCTCCAGAACTGGACACAGTATTCCAGGTGGGGTGTACCAGACAGCGGTACAGTGGCAGCACCACCTCCCTCTTCCTGACATGATGCCCCTCCTTGTGCACTCCCGCATTCCATTAGCCCTGCCCACAGCCTTGTCACACTGCACTGCCACCTTAAGAACTTCTGAAATAATAACTCTACAGTCCCTTTCCTGCCTAGTGACTGCCAACACCTCCCCCATCATATATGCAACCCCGGGGTTCCTGTGCCCTAGGTGCATAATTTTGCACTTTTTGGTATTGAACCCCAGCTGCCATGCCTTCGAGCATTCCTCTATCTCTAGATGCCTGTGCATTGTCTCCACTCCCTCCTGGGTATCGACATTATTGCAGATCTTGGTGTCATCTGCAAAAAGACAGAGCTTTCCCTCCAGTTTCTGTGCAATGCCCCCTGTGAAGATACTGAAGAATCCTGGCCCCAGCACTGACCCCTGCGGTATCCCGCTGGTCACTCCCCCAATCCTTTGAGTGAGTGTCATTTACCACTGCCCTCTGCCTCCTATCCATTAGCCAGTTGTGAACCCAATTTACCATTTTGGCCCCCACCCACAAAGTTTTATTGGTTTTTACAAGTGGTCCTTATTAGAGCCAATTAGCTGCTGAATGCCAAATCCCATATTTTGACTGGTTCAGTAGCGGTCCTTATCCTACAGGTAATGGACTGTTAGTGTAAACAATGATGAGAGCACCTCCTACGATGGGAACAGTGTTCAATGTGTTCTGCTTTACAACAGTTTTTAAATTAAAACAATGCTTTTTTTCCCTATAGATAACTGACCACTGAATTCAAAATCCCACATTCTGATTGGTTCACCAGTTGTTCTTATCCTACAGATAATGGACCTCTGAACACCAAATCTCACATTCTGATTGCTTCTGAAGCAGTCCTTATCCTACAGAAAATGGAACACTAATATAAACAGAATGCTGTGCAGCACCTCCCACAATAGGAAGCAGTGTTCTGCTCTACAACAGTTCTTACATAGAAACATAGACTCTGACAGCAGATAAGGACCGCTTGGCCCACCTAGTCTGTCCATTTCCCTACCTAATGGATAAGCTGCAGATCCTATTTAACCAACAGCGTATTTCTTCCTACCCCCCACAAAAATTGCCTTATGTCTGTCCCATGCATTCTTGAATTCTCCCACAGTTTTAGACCCCACAACCTCTTCAGGAAGGCTGTTCCATGCGTCCACCACCCTTTCTGTGAAAAAATACTTCTCACATTACCCATGAGCCACACCCTCTATCTTCAAATTGTGTCCCTTGTTCTGCACATCTTTCTCTGAAAGATGCTACCCTCTTGGACTTTGTTGATTCCACTAAGGTACTTAAACATTTCTATCATGTCCACCCTCTCCCTCCTTTCCTCAAGGGTATACATATTAAGCTCCTTTAGCCTCTCCTCATATGGCTTCTCTTGTAGACCCTGCACCATTTTTAGTTGCCCTCTGAACTGCCTCCCACCCTGTTCATGTCCTTGTGGAGATGGGGTCTCCACAACTGGACACAGTACTCAGATGGGATCTCATCAACTGTCTGTACAGAGGGATAGCAACTTCCTGTTTTCTGCTGCTGATGCCTCTCCCTATACATCCCAGTATCCCCCCAGCCCTCCCTACCACCTTCTCACATTACTTGCCAACCTTAAGGTCATCTGATATGATTACCCCCAGGTCCCTTTCCATTTTTGTTGTTGTTACTGCCTCCCCACTGTGTAATCTTCCCTGGGTTTTGTTTCCCAGTGCATTACAGTGCACTTCTTTGCACTGAATCCAAGCTGCTATACTTCTGACCATTCTCCAACCTTGACAAGTCCCTTCTCATCCTTTCCACGCCTCCTTGTATCAACCCTGTTGCAGATCTTTGTGTCATCTGCAAAGAGGCATACTTTTCCTTCCAGTCCTCTGCAATGTCACTTATAAAGACATTAAAAGACTGGACCCAGTCTGAACCCTCGGTACCCACTAGTAACCCTCTTTCTTCAGAGTGTACTACATTTACAATTACCTTCTGTGTCTCTGTTGTTCAGCCAATGTTTTACCAGGGTACCACCCTGGGACCCTCAAGGCTGGTTAATTTGCTTCTAATCTTTTGTGTGGGACTGTGTCAAATTCCTTGCTAAAGTCTAGGTAGGGCATGTCCACAGCCCCTCCCTGGTCTACTACTTGGTCACCTAGTCAAAAAATCAATTAGATTCATCTGACTTGACCTTCCGCTGTGAACCCATGCTGCCTTGGGTCCTGTGCCCCACTGGCCTCTAGGTACTCAACAATTTTCCTTCAGAAGTGATTCCATCACTCTCCTACCACAGAGGTCAAAACTGACAGGTCTCTAGTTTCCTGCCCTGTCTTGTTCCCACTTTTGTGAAGGGAATCACATCAGTCTTCTTCCAGTCTTCAGGTACCACACCATCCACCCATGATTTGTTATGAAGGGTAGTCAGTGGTGTCACTAGTTCTCTGCTTAATTCTTTTAGAATTCTGGGGTGAATTCCATCTGGCCCCATTGCTTTGTCCACCTTCAGTTTTAGGAGTTCTTTCAGAACCCTTTCTTCTGTGAAAGGACTGGGATCAACCCCCCTCTCCAGAGTGCTTCTTTTAATTGGAATAGGCACCGCCCCCACTTTCTCTTTTGTGAATACTGAACAGAAGTATTCATTCAGTATCCCTGCTTTTTCACTGTCACTCTCTGCCTACCCACCATCCATTCTATTCAGCCTCACTATCCCTCCCTTTGTCTTTCTATGCTCCCTGATATACCTATAAAAGGTTTTATCCCCCTTCTTAACCGAGTTGGTTATCTTTTCCTCAGTTTGTGCCTTTGCTATTCTGACTACCCTCCCTGCTTCCTTTCGCCTTAACTGGTACAGTTTTCTGTCCTGCTCCTGTGTTTCCTTATACTTCCTAAATGCTATCTTTTTCTCCCTAACCTTCACCGCCACTTCTTTTGAGAACCATAGCGGCTTTTTCTTTCACTTTGATTTGTTTATTTGCTTCGCACAAAGGCTTGTTGCCTCTATGATGGCAGGTTTGATATTTCCCCATTGTTGCTACACCCCTCCTTCTAGCCTGTTTGCTAGTGCTTTTCTAAGGCACTCTCCCATCTTGCCAAAGTCAGCCCTCCTGAAGTCCAGAACCCTCTCTTTTGTATGGCTTGACTCTGTAGCTGGATTTATCGTGAACCACACTGTTTGGTGGTCACTTGTTCCCAAATGGCTACCCACTTCTAGATCTGAGATCCTCTCACTGACCCCATTTGAGAGTATGATGTCTAAGATTGCTCCCTCATGAGTAGGTTCCAAAATTAGCTGTCTGAGGCATGCCACCTGAAGGGCATCAAGAATGGCCCTGCTTTTGGATGTGGCTGCAGCAAAGGTGCTCCAGTTAACATCTGGCATATTAAGGTCCCCCAAGTATGCCTTCTATCATATCATTGTCCATTCCCTCCCCCTGACATGGGGGTCTGTATACAACCCCTGTGCGGATTGTGGTGCCATTTCCAGTCTCTAAGGTGACCCACAGTGCCTCCTCTCCTCCTTGTTTACTCTTTTGTTCAGTTGCTTTTATCCCTTCCCTTACATAGAGAGCTACTCCCCCCATCTTCTGCCCTCCCTTTCTCTCCTGTAGGTTGTGTACCCTGGTATGTTAACATCCCAGTCATGGTTCTCTGTGTACCATGTTTCTGTGACTGCTACGATATCCAGGCATCCCTCTTCCATCAAGGCCACCAGTTCAGGGAGCTTGTTCCCCAGACTACAAGTGTTGGTACTCATTACCCTCCATTTCTTGATGGCCTTACCCCTTTTTGCCCCATCCCTGTCCTTACTGCGTTTGTCACTTTCTCCATTTACCCCAGCGCTTCTCCCTATTGATATCTCTATGTTGGTGTCTACCTCACTTAGTACCCTGATTTTTTTGGGGGGGGCTAGGATTTCCCTGCTCCTTTCCAGTGCCTCCCCCGGCTAGTTTAAATGCTTGCCAATGAAGTATTTAAACCTATCACCTAGGATCCTGGTTCCCCTCCTAGACAGATGCAGACCATCATGCCAGTATAGGCCTGCATCCATCTAGGTGGACTCCTAGTCCCCAGTGAAGCCAAATCCCTGAGCTCTGCACCAGTTTTTCAACCACTGATTGAATCCCATGGTGTGGAGCACCTTAGCCTCATCCATGCCATAGACAGGCAGCACCTCCAAGAAGGTTACCATGTGTGCTATTTGTCTAAGGCCCCTCCCCATCTCCACAAATGCTTCTTGCACTGCTCTGATCCCTTTCTTAGCCAGGTCATTTGTCCCTAGGTGGACAATGACATCCAGCTCCCTCCCCTGTGCAGCTGCTCCTGTGATCCTGAGGATTTTCTCCCTGTCCCTCCAAGCCATGGCACCAGGCAGGCACCTTACCTCCCTCTCCCCTTCCTCCCCCAGTTCTACCTTCCTAACAATGGAGTCCCCCACCAGGAGTTGTTTCCTTCCCCTGTGGGGTCCCATGCCACCCTCCTGTGGGTCTCCTTTGTGGAGGTTCCCAGCATCCTTCTTGGTCTCCACTGTGGGTGCCTCCATAGAGGAACCACACTTTTCCAGAATGGCATAGAAATTGTGAAGAGGTACAACTGGAGGGATACGCCTCTGTTACACCACCCTCACCCTCACTGAGCCCACTGTGGTCCAACCACTCCTCTTTCTTGGCAACCTCTGAGGCAACGGCAGTGACCCTGGTGGTCCCTGGGTGGGAAAGGAGGTCCCACAAATCCTGGCCAACTCAGCCTGGAGATGAGCAACCTCCTCCTTCAGCTCAGAGAGGTGCCTGCAGATGGGACAACACTGCATCCTCCAGAACGTCTCCCGGAAGACTGCTGCTCCACAGCCACTGCACTGCACCACTCCCATCATGTCTTTTTTTCTGGCCCCCTAACTGTTGTTTGGAATACTTACTCTTTCCTCTGTTTGTTTCTTTTCTTTTCTTTTCTTTTTTCTTTTCTTTTTTTTTCCTTCCCCTACTTACTTACTGCCTCTGTGCCCTTTTAGCTCCTGATCTTCCTGTTCTAAGACATGAAGTTCCTATATTTCTCAGTAGTCTCCTTATTTGCTCAGAGTCAGACCTCCAGCAGCTAGGAGGGGATGGAGAGCTACTCTTGCCCTTCTAGGATGGTGAGTCTTTGGTGGCCCTGTGATTACTCACTTCCTGCTCCCAAACAGGAAGTTCCTGTTGTCAGTTAAATCTTGTGTCTATTAAAGCAGAACTGGTTTAGGGTGGAGGAGAGGGAAGGAGGGCAATATAGTCCCAGTAGAGAAGTTTTAGTTTTACCAGTAGCTCCTTCCTCCTAGTGTTCTGTCTGTTCTCTGGCAAAAGCTATCTAGGGCAGTGCTTAAATCTGGTTTTAACCTGGCTCCTTCTTGCTAAGCCACTCCCCCTACTTTGCAAATCTTTCTACACTTAGTTAATTTCACAGATAACAATTCCCTTCTGACACCTGTGACAAGCACCTAGATAAGTACACGGATAACAGATAACAATTTACTTCAACTACCTCTGACAAAACACTAACTCTTTTTTTTTACCCTAAATTGAAGGTCCCAGTACAAGATTTCTAGTTCTTAGTCCCAGTAGAGAAGTTTTAGTTATACCAGTAGCTCCTTCCTCCTGGTGTTCTGTCTGTTCTCTGGCAGAAGCTATCTAGGGCACTGCTTAAGTCTGGTTTTAACCTGGCTCCTTCTAGCTAAGCCACTCCCCCTACTTTGCAAATCTTTCTACACTTAGTTAATTTCACAGATAACAATTCCCTTCTGACACCTGTGACAAGCACCTAGATTAAGTGCACAGATAACAGATAACAATTTACTTCAACTACTTCTGACAAACACACTCTTTTTTTCACCCTAAATTGAAGGTCCCAGTACAAGATTTCTAGTTCTTAGTCCCAGTAGAGAAGTTTTAGTTATACCAGTAGCTCCTTCCTCCTGGTGTTCTGTCTGTTCTCTGGCAGAAGCTATCTAGGGCAGTGCTTAAATCTGGTTTTAACATGCTCCTTCTAGCTAAGCCACTCCCCCTACTTTGCAAATCTTTCTACACTTAGTTAATTTTCACAGATAACAATTCCCTTCTGACACCTGTGACAAGCACCTAGATAAGTACACAGATAACACAGATAACAGATACAATTTACTTCAACTATCTCTGACAACACAACCTCCTTTTTTTCTAACCTAAATTGAAGGTCCCAGTACTAGATTTCTAGTTCTTAGTCCCAGTAGAGAAGTTTTAGTTATACTAGTAGCTCCTTCATCCTGGTGTTCTGTCTGTTCTTGCAGCATTATTTTAATACAGCACTAGGTTACAAGAGCACTGTCAATAACAGTGCCATCCACAACAGCGCTGTATTGACAGCACTCTCCGCTATAGTGGCAGGAAGAATGATTGTTTACAGATCTCTTCAGTATCATGTTCACAGGCTCTCAAGAAAGTATGTACAGCTGGGTTCAATGTTGGAATAAATGTTGATTTCTTCTTCCACTTTAAATTCATATGTAACCCCTAGATGGCGCTATCCCAGGGGCTACTACCCCTGCCTGATTTGCCACTAACAGGTTGAGGGGCCTGGATCCAATGGCGGGTGCCTCCACCCAGAGGTCAGGGTTTGCAATAGTTAAACTAACCTGGTCACAGCCCTCTGGGACACTGCAACCCCCCTTTCTTCCCACTAGTGGCCCACACAATATATCAGAATTACCTTCACAGTATACACTTACCCCAGGACTGGTTCCGCACTGGGACTTCCTGTGAAATGAGATACAGTGCAACAATCACAGTACAGTACTTTAACATAGACAAATACTTCAGGCAGTATAACTTTACTGAAACAAGCAGCTCTGATTTATTTAGGGGATATAACAAGGACAGGGAAATCAGGTTAATTAGCTTATCACTCTAATAATCTACCTATGGCTCTGTGCACAGGCCTATCCTTATCAGTTACTGTCCCTGGGTACCCAAGCCCTAGTGGCTAGTCCAAACCGTGGCAGCTGGTAGGGCCCTTTCACACAGAGAAAAGGAAAATTAAATAGTCAGCAGTACAGTAATTCCATTTGGATTTAATGTGGCAATTCAACAGGGAGCTTACCCTGAATTAGTACTCACGACCTCCAAATAAGATAGGGTCCTTCAATGTCAGCAGGGCTCACTTGAGGTACACAAACCTCTTCACACATTTACATAAAAGAAAGCACTATACCAGGCAGGCTTGCATCTGTATCCCGATCGCAATTACTGCACAATACCCGGAGAACACACAGCAGATTCAGTTCCTGACAGACCGAGTGCAATTTTCAGCAATTTCTCCAGTCTTCTACAGGGTGAGCCTGGTTTCTACTCTTCAGATATCCTTTGATTCTCTTCACAGGACGGATTCAGTCCTAACAAGCTGTTACACAAGCTGCAGACCGGAACTCTGGGCCTTACACACTTTTGACTAAAACTGCACACTGAAAAACACAGGGCTCCTTCCTTCTTCACTGCCAAAGCTCAACTGAAACTCCAACCGACAAAACCGGGTGCACTTTTGAGTTCCTCCCAGTTCTTGACTGGATTGGCTGTCACCACAATAGACTGCTGCTGTTGGTCCAAAAAGGTGCTGAAGTTCAACTACATCTCCCAGAGTCACTGCTCATACAATCCTCTTGTGGCTGGCTCAGATTATGAGTCCAAGTTCTGATTCGCCCAAGGCACCATTTTAGAGCTAGCTTACCCACACTGATTGGTCCAGTTCAGCAGTTCAAACCAGAATGGGGAACTAGGCAGACACTGTTCTGACTGCAAAAGAAAGTAGGTTAGACAAACTGTAATTTCATTATTACTGTAAATGATTTCTGGCAAACAGTTACATCTTTCAGATAGGTCCCTTTGCACCCTAGTGACTGCAAAATGGAGTGAATTGGCAGCAGCTTGAGTGGTACTCAATCAAAGAAACACACAGTCCCCCATACAAACTAATTATGTCTGCAAGCAGACAGCTCTTAAAGAGACAGTACCAGAGGTTCTAAAAACACTCACTGATAAATGGCTTAAACGCCAAACACCATTCAGGCTTGGAGCATTCAAGCAAGCTCCTGGAAGTCTTTTGGGAACCCCCATTTGCAGGGGGGTTACACATAGTTGATGCTCCCGCATTTATTTATCTCCCTCTCCTCATTCTCATAAATATCCCCTATTTAAAAATCTTTCAGTCAGTTCACTGGCTCTAACTTCAAAATCACTCTCCTCACTGCAGAGAAGAGAAGTTGAAAATTATTATAAAGAAACAGGATGAGCATATCAAAAAAGTGAAATTACGCAAATTTGAGAGAGACCAAAAGAATTATGAGTTAGGAAACATTTTTGAATGGGGGAAGAACAAGAAAAGGAGGTCTAATTTGAAAGTTAGAACCACTGAAGTAGATACGTATACAAGTGCCTCAGGCTCTGAGCCTGAGGATAATGGCGACGGATAGAACAATGCACAGCAGTGTTTTTTAGACCAGGTTTCCCAAACAACAAGGGATCCAGTCCACATAACAAGCCAGCCACAAAGAATACAGCAGCAACACTCATCTCAACCCTAGAATCAGACACAGCTGGTACACCCACCCTCATCCTCACTCCTGAACCAACTAATAATGAGAGATTGCGAGAATACAGAGAATATGGAGATAGTGTGCTTATATCCAAAGTTGCCCATTCTCCCACAAATAGGACCCAGAAGAAGCCCAAGGTTGGTACATTTTCAGGACGAAAAACAAGGAGGGGCAGTAGGGGGAAGGGAAGAAGCAACATCAAATGGTGGCTGGCAACCACAAGGAGGTTATCAATACAGGATGAGAGTCGGGGGAGAACATTGTGGGGGAGGTACAATATGAGAATGAGGAGAGGGAGATGAATGGGGGAGTAAAAAAGCAGAATTCCATAAAAATAAATATTTCAAATCACTCCTTAAATGAAACTGAGGAACGTGTGCTGAACAATTTGGCACGATCGTGGATTTAAACATGTTTGCAAGAAAACTTAATTTGCACATTATGTACAGTAAGGATGAGATTGAAGTTGACAAAACAAATCTATATGAGAATTCAGATAATCCAAATGATGAAATAAATGCGGGAGCATCAACTATGAATTTAAAGTGGAAGAAGAAATCAACATTTATTCTAACAATGAACCCAACTGTACATACTTTCTTGAGAGCCTGTGAACATGATATTGAAGAGATCTGTAAACAATCATTATGGAACGGACCGAAGAACTTGTCACAGGAGGAGCAAGAGACATTACAAAGGCTGCAGAATGTGGACTCCATCACCATCAAGCCCGCAGATAAGAGAGGGGTGCTGGTGGTGATGGAAAAAGCTAAGTATCAAGAGAGTATGTTAGAGCATTTGTCTAACAAGCTGTTCTATGAAATCCTGACTTTTGATCCCACTGTAAAATTTAAAAAGAAAATAGATTTTTTTTTGAGAGAAATGGTACTATTAGGCACAATAACAAACGAAACATGCAACTTCCTTACTGTGCAGGCTCCTGTGAGAGTAGCCATATATGGGCTACCAAAAATACATAAAGATTTAGAAAATCCTCCTTTGTGGCCCATTGTTTCTAGCATTGGCTCATTAACAGAAAAATTAGCCCACTATGTGGAAGAACACATTAAGGATGTTGCTAAAAAGACTAGGGCTTATTTTAGAGACACGACACAGATACTTGAGATATTGTCAGAATTAGAGATGGAGCAGGATTGGCTGCTAGTGACACTTCATATTCCGTCTCTGTACACAAATATTCCCCATCAAGGGGGATTAGATGCATTGAGGAATATTTTGTGTACAAAGACAAAATACACCATGCCTTTCATTGAGTGCTTAGTCATTATGACAGAAATGGTATTGACTATGAATGTTTTTCTATTTAAAGAAAAAATATACCATCAAATAAAAGGGACAGCGATGCGGGCCGCTATGGCCCGAAACTATGCTAATATATATTTGACGGAATGGGAAAATTAATATTTGCATAACCAAGAGACGAATGCTTTTTTTGAGAAAATAGATCTTTACAAACGATTTATTGACGATGTATTTTTAATTTGGAAAGGAACGAGGCAGGAATTGCATGATTTTGTGGAATATCTTGAGGGAACAAATGAGCACTTGAAATTCACTGCAAATGTGAGAGAAATACAGATCCCTTTCTCAGATATTATGATCAGTAAGAAACCAGATGGCAGCATCAGAACTGACCTATTTAGGAAGCATACTGATTGTAATAACATCTTACGGTCTGATAGCTACCACCCAAAGCACATTACTAGAAATATTCCTTTTATCCAATATTTGAAGCTAAAATGTAACTGCAGTGAGGAAAGTGATTTTGTAGTTAGAGCCAGTGAACTGACTAAAAGATTTTTAAATAGGGGATATTTAAGGGAGAACATAGAAAAAGCAGCAGCAATGGCAAGGAATCTGGATAGAGTATCCCTAATAAAGAAAACAGTAAAAACAGTAAAGAGAGTCATAAAACTGAAATAAATAAAAACAATAATCAGGGTCCTAACTTCATTACCACTTTTAGCCTACAGGCAGAGAAGGTGGAAGCAGTGATAAAGAATAATTGGCAGATCCTGAGAGTGGAACCAAAACTGCATGACATCACTCCAAACAGACCAAGATTCACCTATAGAAGGGGCAAAAACCTGGCAGATTTGTTGATGCAGAGTTACGAGACACCAGAAAAGCGAAATGATCGAAATATGCAAGGAAACTTTCGATGTGAGAATTGTGCAGCATGTAAATACAATAAGCTGGGAAAAGAATTCTGTTTACCACAGACCCAAAGGATGCACGAGGTAACCACTTTGATAACATGCAATACTGAGGCAGTTGTGTATCAGTCTGCACATGTGATAGATATTATGTTGGAAAAACTTTGAGAAGACTCAAAGATCAGATTTTAGAACATCTACCTAGCATCAGACATGGTAAACTAAACAGTGCCTTAGCAGCGCATACAGCAGAGAAAAAAGACCAGAAATGCATGTCTATGTTTACGGGACTGGAACAAGTAAAATTAAATGAGAGAGGAGGAGATCTGGACAATGCTCTTTTACGCACGCTGACATACTGGCAATATAGACTAAACGCTTCCTACCCGCCAGGTTTAAATGAACACTTTCAACTTGCTCCATTTCTAAAAAAGAGACATTGAAAGTAAATAAATATTTGTAACAGGTGTAATTTTTAGTGTAATAAATGGAGTGATGTTAAAGATTAATAAGCAGGACTCTCATGTAGATTTTTGGGAGTTTTTCTTATCTGCTTAGTTAAGAAGAAATCTTGTTTTATAAATTCCGTGTAAAGATCTGCATTTCCATGTGAATTTAAAAACTTGACTTTGTATTAAGATAAAATAGAAAATTATAGCGTTTGTATAAGAGATGTTCTACTGATGGTATATTAATATACACCCAACTTATCGGTCTCTCTCCTTTTAATACTACTTTTTTGAATAGATTGTGGTGCGAAGTAGGTGGATAGTAAAATGAGTCATTTTTTAAATGTGTTATATACATTAAAGAGGTTATATTATCTGAGTAGATATTCAAGATTGTGGTTAGGATAATTTTTAATGCCTAACAAAGTAGACATTTTGTAATTTAGCAAAGACCTGTATTCTAGGATGAGTATGGATCCTAAAATTTCTGCTTTTAACACTAAACAGAAAAATTGTAGTTTTTGTTATAAGAGAAGGTGTATATGTATGTATATATATATATATATATATATATATATATATATATATGATATGTATAGAATTGACTGTCTTCTTCTTTTATAAAAAAACATATTTTTTGTTTTCACTGTGGTGTGAAGTAGGTGGATTGTAAAATGTGTACTCTTCTAATTTGCTTTATATATTGGTGTAATTATACCACATGGTGGTGGTGCAGCACAATAAAGTTAGACAAGGTCATACAGCTATGACATCTTGAAAAAGCAACGGTTAGGCCGTGAAACGTTGATGCCGGGGGGTGCTATTGAAAATTTCATGGTTTGCTGTGTACCTTTTGTGGATTAAGTATGTATTAAAAGTATTTTTACTTTTCCATTAAGCGTGTCCAAATGAAGTGGTCATCGATCTGAACCCTGGAAGGGAAGCCATTTTTGCTCTGCCTCATTGTGTTATCACCTAACAATGCACTCAGCAAGGGGGACAGCTGTCCCCCCTCCCCCCCACAGAAGACAAGCCAGCCAGTTGGGGCTGGAAAATGCTTTCACATGCAAGGCAAAGACCATCAAGTCAGGGGTGGTGGGAGCTAGGGGGAACCGCTTACTGGAGGGCCATGTGCACAAATGCCAGAAACCTGGGCAACAAGGTCCCAGACTTGGCAGCGATCATGGCAGAGGAGGAGTTGGACCTACTGGGAATTATGGAGACCTGGTTTCACAACTGACAGGAATGGGACATGAATATCCCAGGTTATATGCTTTTCAGGAAGGACATGGTTGACAGGAGGGGGGTGGTATAGCGCTCTACGTGAGGGAAGGGATCCTGGCATTGGAAACACATGGCAGGTGGGGGGACACAGAGGCTCTATGGGTCTCATTGGCCACAGAGCAGGGTGAGTTGGTGTGCACTGGAGTGGTCTACAGGCCACCAGGGCAAGCAATAGAGGTAGATAACCAGATGGTTGAGGAGATACTTAGGATGGCGGCCAAGGAGGAGGTGCTGCTGATGGGAGACCTTAACCTGCCAGATGTGGAGTGGGAATCAACGTCTGTGGCCTCATCCAGAAGCATAGCGATTGTGGACTCTCTCCAGATAGCCCACCTCAGGCAGCTGGTCAAGGAGCCAACCAGGGATGGAGTGGTGCTGGATCTGGTGCTTACAAACAGTGACAGGGTGGATAAGGTAATGGTAGGGGACAATCTAGGTAGCAGTGACCATAACATGGTGTGGTTCATGGTATGTGCATCGGCCTCACACCACCGGACCAAAGTGAAGGTGCTGGATTTTGGTAAGAAGAGGGATTATATTCACCAGGCATTAAGAGGGTTGGGGAACTTAGGGGATGGAAAATATAGGGGCCACGATTAAGGGGGCAATTGTGGGGGCCACAGACCACTGTTCAAAGAGGGTAAGCAGGAACAGGAGGAAAGGCAGCCACTGTGATTCAGTAGGGAAGTGGGGACCAGTATCAGAGTTAAGAAGCGAGCCTTCAGGCATTACAAAACTACACAGAGTGAGCTAGATTGTGTGGTATACCAGGATAAGCAAAGGGAGGCTGGGAGGGTGGTCAGATTGGCTAAAGCAAGGAGGGAAGAGACTATAGCCAAGGGGGTTAAGAAGGGGGACAAGACCTTCTTTAGGTATATAAGCGAGCAGAGGAAAGGTGGAACTGGGATACCTGATCTGCTAGCAGAGACAGGGGAAAGGGTAGAGGGGGACCAGGAGAAGACTAAATTACTGAACAGTTACTTCAGTGCAGTATTCACGAGGGGGGAGGTATGGGTGGAGGGTGACACTAGACCAGTGGAAACGGAGGTAGGGGGGGTGACGGGTCCATTCCAGTAAGAGGAGATTTTGAAAGAACTTAAGGGCCTGAGGGTGGACAAGGCCATGGGGCCGGATGGGATTCACCCTAGAGTACTGAGCGAGCTGGGTGAGGTGCTAGTGACCCCCTTGACCTATCTGTTAAATGAGTCCTTACGTATGAGGGAAATCCCTTAGGGCTAGAAATGCGTGGATGTGCTACCCCTGCATAAGGGAGGGGGAAGGCAAGACATGAGCAATTACAGGCCAGTGAGTCTGACATCGGTGGTCGGCAAGCTGATGGAAAAACTGCTCAAGGACAGAATCACTAGCTACCTGGAGGCAAATGGCCTCCTTGACCCAAGGCAGCACAGCTTTACCAAGGACAGAGCTTGTCAGACAAATCTGGTCAGGTTTTTTGACAGGGTCACTAGGGTGGTGGGTCAGTGGACATAGCGTACCTGGATTTCAGGAGGGCTTTTGCTATGTTACTGCACAGTAGGCTGGTGCACAAAATGGAGTGCCTGGGGCTAGGGGGGTGGTTATAGGGTGTGTGCGCAACTGGTTAGTGGGCAGAATGCAGAGGATGTTAGTAAATGGGGACCCCTCAGGTGAGTCAGGGTCACTAGCGGTGTGCCCCAAGGTCAGTGCTGGGACCCCTGTTGTTCAACATCTACATAAGTGACATAGCAGAGGGGTTGGAGGGTAGAGTGAGCCTGTTTGCGGATGATGTAAAGATCTGCAATAGAGTGGACATACAGGATGGAGCTGGGAGGATGCAGAGGGACCTAGGGAAACTAGAGGAGTGGGCTAGGAAGTAGAAACTATCACTCAACAGGGCGAAATGCAAAGTTATGCACCTGGGCAGAAAGAATGGGAGAACAGAATACAGACTGGGGGCAAGCCGCTAGCGGTTACCATGGAGGAGAGGGACCTGGGTATCATCATCTCTCAGGACTTGAAGGTGGCCGGGCAGTGTGGCAGGGCAGTGGCAAAAGCCAGCAGAGTATTGGGTTGTAGTGGGAGGGGGATCACCAGCAGGAAGAAGGAGGTCCTGATTCCCCTGTACACCCAACTGGTCAGGCCTCATCTGGAATATGGGGTCCAGTTCTGGAGGCCTTACCAAAAAAAGGATGGGGAGAGGGTGGAGCGGGTACAAAGGAGGGCAACCAAGATGGTGAAGGGGCTCAATCATCTGCTGTATGAGGAGAGGCTGGGAGCCCTTGACATGTACCCTCTGGAGCTGAGAAGGGAGAGAGAGGGGACATGATAGAGACCTTCAAGTACTTAAAAGGGATCAACAAAGTGCCTACTGAGAACCCATTCCAATTGAAGGGGTGTCCTAGAAAAAGGGGTCATAAACTCCAACTCGAGGGGGTAGGTTTAAAGGCAACATCAGGAAGAACTTCTTTACCGAGAGGGTGGTCGACACCTGGAATGGGCTGCCTATTGAAGTGGTGGGTGAGAATTCAGTGGAAGGGGGTTCAAGAGGGCTTGGTACAGACATAGAGGGCTGTTGAAAGGAGGGGGGAATGTCCGGGGTTAGGACTAGGGGATGCTAGGCAATGGACAGACTAGGTGGGCCTGGAGGTCCTTTTCTGCCGTCACTTTCCTATGTTCCTATTTCCTGGGTTTATTTAGTCTAATATACTAGTTCTTAAGCTACAAGATTTAATGAATGTGTTCACAAAAGAGGCAGAATAAACCAGTGGTGCCGTGCTTTGGACTCATGTGCAGATCAGAATGTTCAGCATCAGGAAAGAAACTTCAAAAAAACTGTTTTAACTGTTATGGGACAAAACATCTTCACCTGTATGTGAAAAGTGTCCTAATTAATTACGCACAGTTTATATACATTTTTGTACATGTACCTTGTCATATGTCGTGAACATTTTAACGTCAACAGAACTGTTTCATGGAAGCGTCGTCGAGTTTATGATCTTTGGGTTTGGTGGTCAGTTACCCCCTCCCACCCCATTCCGCGGTTTCTGAGGGGTGTCCCTCCTAATGAAGGACAGTTGAGGGGGTGGCCATCAGTCCAAGCTTTTAAGTGGTCAAAGCTTCTTTAAAGGTGGCCAGCTCGTGAAATTCTGCAAGATAACCCACCCCCCCCAAAAAAAAGAAAAAAAACTCGGCTAGATACTGTATGGCCGGTATCCACATATACGTTTTACAGGTGCCATTTGCCACTAGATTTTTTTTCTTTACATTCTGCTGAACGTGGAGGCATTGCAAGCAGTTAGCTTCCCGCTTCTACTTCCATTACAGACCCCCCTCCCCCCATCACTTGAGCCTGGTCTGTAAAGCCTTATTTCTGCCTGCATAGTGCATTATGTCAAAATATATAAAGGATTTATTTTTTTGCCGTGAGGCCAACCCACCCGGGTAGTGTGATCGGCACGTCAGCCTCCTCCTCTATAAATACAGCTCCTCGGCGATGAACAGCACTTATACAGTAACGGAGATTGTTAGACTGACGTGGAACCGCTTCTTCCTGGTATCGCCTCTGGAAATGGGTACCGCTGTCGCTTAGCATTTACTGTCCAGAGCCCAGCCACAGTCCGATCCGGTTCGCCCAGTCGCTATCTGTTCCGATCCAGCCCCACCAGCAGCAGCACGGAAAGGAAGGGGACAAGGTAGGCAGCCTGTGCATGGGCTGGTCGCGGCGAGGCGGGGATCGGGATTTAGTGAAATCTGGACCGGACTCGAAACGGTATAAACAGGAATTGCCACTGGTCAGGCCGGTCGGGTTTTTACTGTATTGGGTCCGGTCTGGTACCCATAACCAACGGAATCTGATCAACTAATGGGGAGGGTAAGGGTAAGAAATTGACCGAGGAAATGGGGACAGGGGTAGGTAACTGAAGGTCGTTTTTCTGCCATTTGTCCAGAGGATGTAGGGTCGGGGCTTTTTTTCCCCTGCGTCGCAGTCTTAATATGCCAGATTGTGTAGGGTATGGGTGTGCAGAAATAGTGCCACTGATGAGTAGGGGGGTTAAGACAAGAGGGTACTGTCATAAAAGGTTCAGGAGTGGAGGATGAGACTAGAATGAAACTAGATCCGCTGTCGGCTAAGTGAGTTGCATTAGTGAATATCCTGAATAGTTTGGCTATGTGGGGTAAAACTGTACCATAAAAGATACACTCAGTGGATGGGGCAGGTTAGAGGGTACTTCAAAATGTCCCAGGGGGTTGGGGGTAAGATTGTACCTTAATAAATGCTCCATGTGAATGTGGGGTAAATGCTTCTCATAATAAATGTGAGAGTGTTAAGAGGGTACCATAATAAATGTGAGAGTGTTGGGTAAGAGGGTACCATAATAAATGCCACATGCAGTGTGTGTGTTGGGGGGGGTGCAGTTCTTCCAAACAACTGACTGCCATAATGAAGTGGGTGTTATAATATTAATGTTCCAGGTGGATGCTTGGGGGGGCACAAAGGGCTGCCATAATTAATGTCCATGGTGGTCATTTATAACAGGGTACATTCCTGTCCCACAGCTGGCGGTCTTAATAAATTCCCTTGATACAGTGAGACAACAGCAGGTAAGTACCTTAGTAAGTGCCCCAAATAGTGTGGCTGTGTTGGGTAACAGTGACCCATAACAGATACCTTGGGTAGATGGGGGGAGGTAAGAATGTGCCATAATAAGTGCTCCAGGCAGATAGGGGGAGGTAAGAGGGTGCCATGATAAATGCCCCCAGGTGGATGTGAAGTGCCATAATAAATGCCCTGTGCAGCTGGAGAGGATAAAATGATACTGTGTCATCATAAATGCCCCAGGTGGGTGTGGGGCAATAGGTTGTCATAATAAATTCCCCAGGTGGCTGTGGAGTAATAGGGTGTTCTAATTTATTTAGTTGTTGTACACCAGGTGAGTACACTAGGCAATAAATGCCTGTTCTTAGGAACAACCCGGATAATAGACAGTAGACAGTACAGGTAGAACATAACATTAGCATAAAAACAGTTGGGGACAATGCCCCAGGCATGTGGGGGTAAGAGGATCCATTTGTACAACACTACTGGCTGCCATAATGAAGTGGGTATCACAATAGATGCCCCAGGTGGATGTGTTTTTTTTTTTGTTTTTTTGTTTTTTGTGTGTGTGTGTGTGTGTGTTGGGGGGGGTGCTACCACAGTTAATACCCAAGGTGGGAAGGGGTAACAGGGTGCCTTTCTGTCCACAGCTGGCTGCTGTTATAATTGCCCCCAGGTGGGCAGCAGCCTGCAGGTACTATAGGTAGGGAGAAATGACCAGCCACTGGATGGGTTTAGCAGTCCTCATCTGCCATCAGATTCTATGTCTCTTGTTTATTGTAGTAGTTGACATGGAAGTAGCTGCCCTTCCACCCTCTGTAGCAGTTGGATGTTGCAGTGATGTGTAATATTAAAGCTCTGGTGGTTCGTACTTACCTCAGTGTTCTCAACCATGATCCTGCTGTTTTGAAACTGCTGATCTGCTTCAATCAAATTCGGGGGGATATTACACATGTTTGTCACTCGTTTGAAATTTAAAACCCAGCTTTTTAATTAGAGCATGTACAATTATTGTATTCATGCAGTATTGTGTGTCGTACTGAGTTCCTGGTTACCTATTGCTAAATAATATTCTTAATTGTACTGTACTGTAGTAGCTTTGATCTGAAGAGGCGTCTTTTGTTATGATGATAATTGTGTAACCTAACTACTACTCTGGCAAGGGCATGCAGTATGGAGGGTGGGGGGCTACAACTGTCAAATGGCTTCTGTGCTACTTTTAGACTATTATTTTCATTCTGTTTAAAACTGACCTGCAGGGGTTAACAGCTGAGGAACTGGTTCTGGCTGGTTCCCCCTCCCCCAACCTCTTAAGCTGCACGGCTTTTCTGTAGCAAAGGGTGGCAATGATGAAAACAGACTTCCTTTGTGTTGAGGAAATGTTAAAATTGCTGGAAAAAATATGACTCTTTTGGTCTGCTTGCCTGTTTCATGCGTGTGTAGCATCAGGAACCAGCCTGCTGCTACTGCTTGAATTTCCTACAACATGTCGCAACGGACTTTGCTCTGTGTTGTCGAGTCCTTCTGCATTTGTGAGGCTGTCCTGTGCATGTGTGTCAGACTCATTGGACTTCATTTACCAGCAGGCTATTTGAAAAAAGAACATTTTAACACTACAGGAGGAATTTGTCCATCCAGTCATACCTCTTAACTGCTATAAACGTTTGCATAGCGCTCTGATTTTTATGCTCAAATTTACCTTTGCCCCACGTAAGTTTATTGAGGTTTCTTGTAATGTTAGAGACATTTCTGGACACACAAACTAGTAAAACATTGAACTAGCTTAACAGAAGAAGCATATGGGGTCCCACTGTTCTTACACATATTATTCTTCAAAATAGGAAAGTGTTACACATTCTGATCATTTGCTGTGTATTTTGAAGACCAGTGCTGTGTCTTTTAATGCTGAGAGATTGAGAAGTATACATTCAGTGGTCATATGGGCATTCATTAATTTGGGGATGCCTGTCTAATTAAATTATGTGATATGGCTACCATCTCAGGAATATTGTTCACTTAAGTTTGGGCTTTGTTTCTATTTAGTTATTAAAACTTATTCTAAGAGGATATCCCAGTTAAGCTGGGTAACTTGTTTAGAGTTCCTGGCTGTTAAGGGTGAGTTGTAAAAGTCAACATCAACATATGGGTGGCAGGTTTCTTAATGGTTCGAGTCCAGAGCTGTGAAACTGGCGACCCAGTTTTGAATCCCACAAGCACCACATACTAACTGGGTGACACTGAGGAAGTCAGTTACCCTCCCTGTGCATAACCTTTCGAATCTCACTATAATCTTATTTTATGCTGTATAAATTGAAATCTCTCTGCATGCCTAAATCGCAGCAGTGTGTATATATAGAGAATAATGCTTGTGCATGTGTTATGAGGATTTTTCACACACCCTGGGACTTGAACCCAGGCTGCCCAGAATACCTCTTCCAGTTGCGCTAATCAGCTGTACCACCAAGGCAAGTGGAACCTGGGCTGTCCCGGAGCACACTTTACTCTTTCTCTAATGCACAGGTGCTCTGGGACAGCCCAGGTTTCAATGATAACAGTGGCTTTGCGGCTGGTTAGCGCAAGTGGAATGGTATTCCGGGTGGCTTAGCCTCAAGTTCCAGCTGAGGCACTTATTACTTTCTCTCCTCCATTTGTATAGAAACATAGACTTTGATGGCAGATAAGGACCACTTGGCCCACCCAGTCTGCCAATTTCCCTATCTATTGTATAAGCTGCAGATCCTAATTAACCAACAGCCTACTTCCTCCTACCCCCCACTAGAATTGTGTTATGTCTGTTCCATGTATTTTTGAATTCCCTCACTGTTTTTTAACCCCACAGCCACAACCTACTCAGGAAGGCCACTGTGTCTCATAAATATGCACACCGCATCCATGTGATTGAAAATGTAGTAACTCTGCAGCACCAGGTTGTGCATTAGAGAATACTGTGTGCTCTGGGCCAGCCCAGGTTCCAGTCACCTTGATGGCACAGCTGGTTAGCGCAACCAAAATGGTATTCCGGGCAGGCTGGGTTCAAGTTGCAGTTCAGGTGGTTACTACTTTCTCTCCTTTGTTTTGTATGTGTGCCATAAATATGCACACTGCACCCACGTGATTGAAAATGTAGTAATTATTTATGCAGCGCCTGTTAGGTTCCTAGATATCAGGTATTAGATAACATCACAATTAACCTATTGATGATTGACCAATAGCAACAGGACATACCACTTTACCTCATAACAATGTTACCTTGACAACCATTACTGCATACATTCTTCAGAGACCATTCTTTGAAGTGAGCATAAAACAGTGAAAGAAAAAGGAAACCGCTTGTTTACTTTATGGAATTTCAGACTCTGTTGTATACATCAAATGTGAGATGAGCTATTGTACAATATTACATATTAACATGCCAGCAGAGAAGGCCTAACGGTCTTTTGTGTCTGCTTGGGAGTCAGTTCCCTGAACGGGTACCGTCTCTGTCTTCATCAAAGTTCCCCCCACCGGACAAGCCTTCTCCCACTTTTCCCCCTCACCGTAGCCTGTCCCAACCCCTCCTGAACCCTTCCACCGTACATACCCCCACCAGCTCCTCAGGCAGTGCATTCCATGGTTCCACCACTCTTTTCAGTGAAGTACCGCTTCCTCCTCCTTTCCCCCTGGAGTCTCCCCCCACCTTCAGCCTCCAGCTGTATCCTCTGGTGACTCCTCCCTCCTTCCTCTGAAGGAAACCACTTAGGCTTACCTTATTTATTCCTTTAAGGTACCTGAAGACCTTGATCATATACCCCCTGTCCCTCCTTTCCTCCAGTGAGAAAAGTTTGAGCTCCCTAAGTCGCTCTTCGTATGCCCTATTCCCCCAGCCCCTGGATCATCCTAGTTGCCCTCCTCTGGACCTACTCCAGGAGCAAGATGTCCTTCCTTAGGTGCGGTCTCCAAAACTGCATGCAGTACTCGATGTGATCTAACCAGGCTGTTGTACAGCTGCAGAATCACCTCCCTGCTTTTAGAGGTGATCCCCCTGGTGATGCAGCCCAGCATTCTATTTGCCCTGGTTGCGGCCTTCCGGCATTGTTCAGAATTATTCAGTTTGACATCCACCAGAACCTCCAAGTCTTTTTCCCTAGGCGAGGCCTGTAGAATGGCCTCCCTTCCCTGGGTGTATACACGTTCTGTGTTCCTACTTCCTAGGTGAAGCATCTTGCATTTACTGGAGTTAAATTTCAGCTTCCAGATGCGTGACCACCCCTCCAGGGTATCCAGGTCCCCCTGCAGGGCCATCCTGCCCTCTTCCCCCTCCACTACTGCTTCAAGCTTAGCATTGTCCACAAAGAGGCTCATTTTGCACTTGCTACCCCCCTTCCAATATCAGAGATAAATGTGTTAAAAAGGATCGGACCTAGGACTGATCCCTGTGGGACCCCACTCAAGAAGTATACTAAAATTGTATTATTATATATTATAATATATATTTATACAATACGGGTGGGTGATAAACATTGCAAGTAAAAACAGATATTCTCACTGGAGTGAGATAAATGCTGCTGATGTAGTAACTGAGATTATTTACACTTACACACAGTTGCTACGTCAGCAAGTCATATTCTCACTCTACCTTAAGTAGTAAAAGTGCAGGCAGTACATTTTATTGCCAATTAACAGAAATATGTCACCTGTAGAAACACATCAATTGCACATTAAAATCCCAGTAATTTTACAGCTGTATCCCATTAAATGCCGTTTAAGAAAACACATACTGCACGATGAGTATTTGCTATTAAGGTTATCGGCAGCAGACAACACTGCATCACGGATCCACGGCAATAAAACTAATATCAAAATCCATCTACCAGAAAACAGAACAGTGACTTGCAGAAGGAAAACATGCTGAACAGTGGATAAAATAGTGTAACCGTAGCCGACAAGGAGGAAATCATTCAAAGCTGCTCGCAGTTTGAGCTTGATGACGAGCTGCTCCTAGATCCAGCTACATTTGGTAAGCAGAACACAACTCTGGATGCACAACAGTTTGAAGGCACTGGACAACATAAATATCAAGTAGACACCAAATTCAGAGATGACTACATAGAATCAGAAAAAAAATGAAAATACCAGAAGAAAAACAGTCAGACATAAATAATTTACACCAATTTATGAGACAGAAATTGAGCATTCCATCATTTACTGAAACTCTGCCTCTGTGTGAATTAAGTACTGTTTTGTGTGATTATTTTATTCATTGCACAAGAAAATATTGTACTGCTTATGAGCCATTAAGCCTTTGAGATAAATTTCAAAGTTTTGAGAGACATTTAAAGAAGCACAAGTACCCAGCATCTTTGTCCTCCTCACCTGCATTTTTGAAGTACAGAGAAGTTCTCTTGTCTAAACAAAAGAAATTTAAAAAGGAGGGAAAAGGAAATAAACTCTCTGCTGTCGATGAACTAACAGATACCCTTATACATGAACTTTACGAAAAAGATATCTTCGGTCCAAGAACACCACAATCTCTGCTAAACACCATGTGGTTAAATGCGACCATGTTTTTATGGAATTGAAGGAAACACGAAATGTAGAAATTTAAAGAGGGGTGATAGGATATTAAGTTGTGCACTGATGAGAAAGGAGACAAGTTTATTGAGTTCCACAGAGAAAGACAGACCAAAACCAGGAGTGGGAGTGAGCCAAAAGACACAAGAATTCTGAAGCCCCATGCCTATCCTATTGCAAATAGGAGAAAATGTCCTGTGGCAAACTTTGTTTTATGCACACAAAAAGGCCTTTTAAGTTAAATTATGACTCTGCTTTTTTTCTTCTTAGCCATTAACTGTCAATACAAATCGTCAGATGGCAACAGCTGTTTTACAGATCAAGCACTCTGCATCAGTACCATTGGTACCATATTGAAAGGAATAATACAAAGGGCTGGAATACAGACTGATGGGAGGTTAGCAAACCATTGAATTTGTAAGCACCTTGTACAGAAACTTATAGATAGTAATGTCCCCCACAGACATAATACAGATTTCAGGACACAAAAAACTGCAGTCACTTAATGAGTACTCCAGAATGAATGAACAAAAACAGAAAGATATTTGTAATCTGCCGAGTTGCCAAACAGATGCACAGCCATCCACGTCTGCTGCATGCCAAATGAAGCTGCACAATCAGAAGTTTATGGTCTTTAATGCGTCCGTGGCTGATTCTGTGACCCAACCAAGCATCTCTGCAGAAAAACAAACGTCAACACACCAGGATAAATCTCTCAGTCGCCAAAGGGATGTCCGCTTGTTTCATCAATACAACCATTACTGTGCAAAGTATAACCTTCAAAATGTACCACAGTATCACTTTGATGATTTAATGTGTATTTTGCTGCTAAATAAGCATAAATACAACATTTATTATCCTTTTTTTCCCCTAGGTGACCACCAAGACAAGCCTCCCCAGAAAAAAAGTAAGACGCTTCCCTCAGACACCAACAGCGAATGAAGCAGCAGTACCCGAGAAGCAGCAGGAATTTTTGAAGTGCAATGTTGGAACCCATGAAGTCTGTTGAACGCAGTACCATATAGTTACTGAAGCACCAACTTTTCAAAATAGTCGCACGAAGCACAAATAAAGCAATGTAAAATAAAAATGGGACTAAAATAAAAAAATTAAAACAGCAACGTAGCACACCACCATCCCGGAACTGTTTCTGGCCACAAAGCCACGCCCACTATATGTCCACAACCAATAAGCACACAGTTTACAAAGACAGTCACGACAACCAACCAATCACATCACATGAATAACAATCTCTATAGTACATATCTATCCCACAAGCACAACCGATTGAAAACCACAATCATGCAATGGCAACCAATCACATAACACAAACCACTTCCATTCATACAAAACGACACTCCCCATTCACAGCACAGCCTAATCACAGCGGACAAACATACAGAGATGAAATAGCACATTCCTTTACATACCATTTCAGCGATTTCTCACAAAAATAACCAGAAAACTACAATCCTACCCTATTGCATAAATCGGACACATTATGGAAAGGAGTGAGATATGGAAAATATTCACTCCTGCAGAGTGAGGTATGGATATCTCACTCATGAGATATCCATACTTCACTCTGCAGGAGTGAGAATATTTTCCATATTTATATTATGCATATGTGTGTGTGTGTGTGTGTGTGTATATAAATGTATGTATATGTTATTATAGAAATTAGAAATATATTCTTTCATTGTACTTCACCGCTTGTTACCTCATTCGTTACTTTGCCACTTGTGAGGTCAGAGGTAAAGTACAAATCAAGAAGGTATCTTATGTTGGCTCATTTCATATCTTATATTTATAGGTTTGCCAAAAAAAAAAAAAAGTTGTGTTAATGCACCAGTTAGGGTTTACCTTAATGCCACCAAAGTAGGGAAATGTGGCTTTAGGGTTTCTAAACCTTATTGCCCACCCACTCTCCCAAAGTAGCAAAAGGACAGACCACACAAGCAACCACAGGCAGCCATCATCAGGTAAGACAAACATACAGCTGTTTCTGCACTCCCTACCCTCTTAGCCTCTTAACCTAATCTGAACTTTTTAAGGTAACATTTTACTTTTTTTAAGGAAAGTGCTACTCCTAAACAAAACAGCTGCCCCCTTGGAAAATTTCTAGATCTGCTGCAGAAACCATGATCCCCACATTGCAACAGTATTGTCTGAAGAAGTGCAGCCTCCCCCTTTCATTTTTGACCCCAAATTTTCAAGACAGTAGTTTTATGACTCCCCCTTATAAACATGACATGTGGCATTTATAGCATAGTGGCTGAAATGTCATTTCGCACCACAAATATGAAAACACATCTCATCCAGGATTTGAAAAATGACACCGGTCATGTTTGAGGTGAGATAAGAATGACAATGTTGAAAGATTAGAGTCAAAATATTCAAAATCAACCAAGTTTTGAGTGAACTTTGAAATATTTCAGTGTTTTCTCATAACTTGGTAATTTTACTCTATTTTTACACCAAATTTTCAACATACTCTTATGACCCCACCTCATGGACTCTTTAGATAAAAAGTTTCAAATACCACCTGAAACATGATTTCACGGACTGACTGTAAAATTTCCTTTTGGCACAGATTTGAAAAATTTCACCCTGCATTGTTCATGAGGTGGGGTCCCAGAAAGGCAATATTGAAAGTCTGATGGAAAAATATTGAAAATCAGTCACACTGAGTGAACTTTGAAATATTTTAACGTTCTCTCATAACTGGTCATTTTAATATATTTTCCAATAAATTTTCAACATAGTCCTCTTATGGCCCCATCTCATGAACCCGGCAGGTGAAAAATTTCAAATCCCTTCCAAAAGGTGATTTCGTGAAGTGACTGCACTGTCACCTTTCAGGATGGTTGAAAATTTCACCCTGCCAATCATGGCATGGGATACCAAAAAGGCCATATTAAAAAATTTGGTATAAAAATTTTGAAAAATTACAGTCATGAGTAAAAAAAAAAAAAGATTGCATTGAAATACAAACCTTGTTTTCTCATATTGCAGTCGCCGGTTCCAGCAGCAAGATGTGTTTTCAATCAGATAGTGAATCTATGCAGTGGGACACTTGAGTGACAGTATGTGGGGGGGGGAGTGGTTTCTGAGTGTGAAGTGGGGGTACAAATCAGCGATGGGGATCATAGTGGGATGAAGTTGTGGGGGGTGCAAATTGGCAGTGGACCATTTTCTTCTTTGCAGGTTTCTTTAACAAAAAAAGATCAATGAGGGACAGTTTTCTTTTTTCATAGGCGGACTTGGCAGACAGTGGAGATTTGGAACCCCAGTGTTGGAATATTCTTTGGCGGGCACTTCAGTGCTTCCATCTATATGAAGCGGGAGTGGATGACCTGGAGGGTAGGGGGGTAGAAACAGGTGGTACTGGTCCACTTTTACATTATTTTTAATTTAAAATGTATATATTGTGAAGGGGGGGTAGAAAGTAGGGGGTGGGCACCCCGGTCTGCTTAGGATAGGTAGGCAGATAGACACAGACACTATATATGAGCAGATCAGATGTTTGGATTTATATGTAAGTAATATTATTGATATCTATACAGAGCTTTCTCTGTCACTCACCGTTGGAGCAAAAATATACATATTTTTATTAAATGGCAATTTTTAAAATAGAAACATAGAAATTGTCAGCAGATAAGGACTGCTAGGCCCATCCAGTCTGCCCATGAGCGTTTCATTTGTTTGCGGCCTGTGACCCTATCTGATCATCGACTTTTTGCCATTCCTGCCGACCTCTAAGGTTCCCTTATGCCTGTCACAGGCATGTTTAAATCCCTCCACTGTGCTCACTCCCACCACCTCCTGTGGCAGACTATTCCATGCATCTACCACCTTCTCCATGGAAAAAAAAACTTCCTCACATCTCCCCTTAACTTGCCACCTTCTAATTTCATATTGTGCCCCCTCATTCTTGACCTCCTCTTATATTGGAAGATGTCTCCCCCACCCTCAAGACCTTATTTATGCCCTTAAGGCATTTGAATGTTTCTATTGTGTCCCCCCAATCCCTCCCCTCCTCTCCTCCAAGTACATATTGAGGTCCTTTAATCTCTCCTCATATGTTTTCTGGTGCAAGCCCTGTACCATCTTAATTGCCCATCACTGGATCACTTCCACCCTGTCAATGTCCTTGTGAAAATGTGACCAAATGGGTTTGACACTATTAAACTGAGTAGAAAACGGGTCCAGCCTACCATATGGCAGAAATACATACATATATATATATATATATATATATATATCTGGGTAAAGATACTGGGGCAAAAAAAAAATCCAGAGCTAGCCCTGTTACAGTTGTGTTGAACTGAATTAGTTTCAATAAAAACACCGATAGATAGATAGATAGGTCGGTCTTCTCCAGTACTCCATGAACTCGCAGACTGAATTTTCAGGCCCAAACTGTACATCTTTTCCCCAACCTGTCATTCACAACATGCACCAGAAGGACAAAATTTGATGCAGTCTGAGCTCAACTGAGAGTCTAGGAGTCGCACACTCCTCGTTAATGCTTGCACAATTCCGAATATACTAAGATAGCCATGTCTGTCAGTTTACGGGGGGTGACAATTTTAAGATTTTGTGAAACACAGTTGCCCATTTCTGAAAATGGAAGTTCAGTGGCTCATCAAAGTAAGAGCAGGTATTGAAAACTCAGGAGTGTATCCATACTGAGGTTTGTGAAGGGTTACAAGACAGTGAACACCTGCCACTGTTAGAGTGTCTTTTTTTTTTTCTCTGTTTTGTTTTAAATACCTTTATGAGGCATGGTGACTGCACTTTGGGCAGCTCTGCTTTTCTCAAATTACAAAATCGGAAGCTTCTGCTCCCGAGGTCCATTCTGTCTTAATTGTGCAGTTACAGCTTTTGTCCAGTCACAGCCGATCCTTCAGGTACAGACACCGTGTGTGTGTGTGTGTGTGTGTGTGTCGGGGTTATATGTGCAAGATGCAGCAAGCAGGGTGGGGCAGAATAAATTCATTTTGTGTATGGTTATCTTTTCTCACATCTGCTTCAGGGTGTCTATAAAACAATGAATAATGGACAGAAACAAGCATTTGTCAATGCCGAATGTTTGCTTGCTGGCATTGGTAGTGTAGGAGTTACAGAGCTGCATAATAGGAATGGGAGTGAAGTATTGAACTAAAGCCAACCCCACCCTGCAGATACGGACAGGCAGTGGGGTGTGCCTTTGGGTCATCAGGCATAACGGCCATGCCATTTCACCACACCCTACCGTGCAGACACCGACAAGTGTCACGGTGTGCCTTGGGGTCTTTGGCCCTTATGCACACCCCATTCCATCAGGAAATATTGTGATATGGGTGCAGTATAGGAGAATGGGGTGAACTTTGGGGCCGAAGAGTCCAAGGCACACCTCGATGCCTCTCAGTGGCTGCAGGGTGTGGGTGGGGGTGGAATGGTATGAGCATTGCAGGTGACAATCCCAAGTCACAGCCCTGATGCCTGTCATTCTCTACAGGGTGGGGTGTTATGGTCGGAAACCCTAACACCTCATGCATTCGTTGGTATTTTTCACTCCAAATTTTCAACTTGGGTTTTTTGTGACCCCCACCTCATGAACAGTGGCAATATCAGTTTGTTAGCCGAAAGCTGCTTTTGCACAGCGACAACGGCATTTGTCACCACAGGTCCAAAAACACATTCTGAACAGGATGTGAAAAATGACAGCTGTACTGTTCATGGGGAGGTGTAAAAAATGGCAATGTTGAAAATCTGCAGTGAAAATATTAAAAAAACTGGTGAAGTCACCAGCGTGCATAGAAACTGTGCAACGTATACCCGTAATGTAATTAGTTTGGGAATTGTTTACAGCAGATTGTCAATACAGGCATTTTGGGACCTCCGGTCATGAACAGTGTCACTGTGATTTTCTTTATCTGTCCCAAACAATGATTTCCCACAGCGACCATGCATTTCTGTGCTGAAAGTGTGAAAACACATTTCAGCCATGTTGTGAAAAATGACAGCTGTACTGTTCATAAGGAAGTGTGGAAAATGCCACTGGTGAAAATGTGGACTGAAAATATTACAAATTCATGAACTTACGAGTGCGTGGAAACTCGCATTGCTCACTTGTAACACAGTCATTTTAGAATTTTTTCACCAAATTTTACAAATTGCCATTTTAAGACCTCTGCTCATGAACAGTGTAACTGTGATTTTCTTAATGTGTCCCATACATTGATTTCGCAGTCCGACGGCGCCATTGTGCGCTACATGGGCAGAAACATGTTTTGGGCGAGATGTGAAAAATGACAGCTCTACTGCTCATAAGGAGGTGTGGTAAAATGGCAATGTTGCAAATATGGAGTGAAATGTTGAAAACTTGCGAACTTGTGAGCGTGCGTAGGATCAGCGCAACAAACGCTCGTAAAACAGTCATTTTTGGGAATTTTTTCACCAAATTTTTAACATAGCCATTTTAACACTTCTGCTCATGAACAGTGTAACTGTGATTTTCTTAATGTGTCCCATACATTGAGTTTGCACACCGACTGCACCATTGTGCGCTACATGCGCGGAAACACATTTTGGGTGAGAAGTGAGAAATGACAGCTGTACTGCTCATAAGGTGGTGTGGTAAAATGGCAATGTTGAAAATCTGGAGTAAAAATATTGAAAATTGCAACTTACATAGGCGTAAAGGAACAGCGCAACGCATGCTCAGTAAAATAGTCATTTTAGAATTTTTTCACCAAATTTTCAACATAGGCTTTTTGAGAGCCCATCTTATGAACACTGGCACTGTCATTTCATTAATCGGTCCCGAAAGGTGATTTCGTGCAGTGACTGTGAAATCACCCTTCGGGCCCGATTAACGCCATGACAGTGACATAACTCATGAGGAGGGGTCCCAAAAACCCCATGTTGAAAATTTGGTGCAAAATTCTAAAAAATGCCTGAGATATGCAGCAAAGTTGAAAAAACCCTATTCATTACATTACACAGCTTACTAGCATTTCCTCAGTTAAGAGTCCGCTTTGAACAGTGCAGGCGTTTCCCGGTCCACCGAAGATATCGGCGCCAGAGTCCGGAGGTAAGTATGGGGTAGGGGTGTGGGAGGCAGGGCGCGGTGGGCGGGCGCAGGTGGGGCAGAGACAGCGAGGGACTGTTTTTCTGTTGCAGGTTTTTTTTTTTTAACAAAGGAGGAGATGGCGGGGCGTTTGCACGCTGGGTGGGCTCCCAGCGTGGCACAGAGATAGCTTGTGGGGGGATGGCCGATGGGGATTGGGCACCCTGGCTGCGACAGCATCTGTTGCCATGCTAGGGGTGGGCTCCCAGCGTGGCGCCCTGTACTCTGGGGGAACAGTGGAGCTGACAGGGGATTGGCCACCCTGTCGGCTATGCATGTGTAGCCACACTGGGGTGGGCATCCAGCGTAGCATGTACAACTCTGTTTGAGGGCAGCACAGCCCGGCGGGGTATTAGGCACCCGCCGGCTATACAGTGTGGGGTGAGTACGTAGTATGCGTGTGTGTGTGTGTATGTGTATGTGTGTGTGTGTGTGTGTAGGGGAGCGCAGATGAGCAGGCGATATCTTATTGCTGCTCACCGGTGCTGTAGGCCCCTTTCAACTGTACGCCACTGCATTTTGACTGCTGTCATAGACAGCTCCAGCAGGCATTGGAGAACTGTGTACGCGCCTGCAAACACACTGACTGAATTGGAAGAGGGCTGCCACACTTCCGAAAACTTGGATGATGGCACTATGTTTCTTACACATGACGTGCAAGCAAACATAAAAATGGGCCTGGCTCAGGGCTAGCTTTTACATTCATTTGGTAGTTCAAGCACACCAAAAATTGAGGACAGGATACCAATTTCTGGCTGCTGATATTTAGTTTTGAAGGCCAGGCTTTTAATTTTTTATTTTTTTTGCTATGTATATAATGTAAGGTAAAATGTATTGTGTGGTGGAACATTTTCAACATATGGAATAATGTATGGGTGACCATCAACAAGCCTGTGTTTCCATCAAAGGGTAGAGATAACAGCAAATAGACCTAAGGTCCATGCTGTCATCTCAACACGGGGCGAGTTGTGCACGGCCACCCGTATTTATTTATTTGTTGTAGTATATGGTTTATTTCCCTGTTCCAGTATGTGTTTCTCTTTCTGACATTCCTTTAGAGAAAACTGCTGCACTTGTGAGGTCGTAGTGTTGTGTATGAGTGGAGCAGAGTGACTGAATGAAAGTTAGAGCAGGAAAGCAGCAGCAGGCAGCACAAGAGGGAAAGTCGCGTGCACTGATTATAGCACGTGCACAACAACTTTTCAGCTTTTTGAACTGTGGAATGGTTTAATCATTTGAGGCCTTTTTTCCCCCCTACAGAAAAGTTAACTGAATAATGTTTAATATTACTATTGCTTAAACACATGTCCCCTGCTAGCTATCCTACACTATAATAAATGACATCTGGGGCAAAACACAACAGAACTGTGATTCACTTGTTCTTCTAGGAGACATGAGGGCAAGCTGCCAGCCCTGTCCCAGCTCCTCCTGACATGCAGTAACCTCCCCCAGTACTTACTGGACCCAAATTCCCCCACAGATTGCCACCACCCCACGTGGCAGGGCCAGGCAGAGGGAGGGCTGTCTGTCTCCTCCCCCTGCCCCCCAGAACACGTATCCAGAGTTGGTCCCTGGTGTTCCCCAGTGGTGGCGTGGGTTGGAGACAAGTTGTTCCTTTTTTTTTTTTTGTCCCTTCCATCCCCTGCCCCGGAAAGGCAGTAGCGCACATCATGTGAAGGCACACATGCACTGTGCCACACTGGCGGCTCGTATCATACATGCTGCCCCAGCCTGCACTACCACCAAGCCTCCACCTGGTGGCAGTGGACAGCGGGACTTACAGATCTCCCCCGAAGAGGAGAGCAGTCCCTCAGACACTCAGTCCTCCATTGGCTAACCCCCAGCAGTCCACGTCTATCCCCAAACCCAGCTCGCTGACATGGAGGTAGGTAAGGTGCTTGGTGCCTAAGACCTCTGCACCACTGGGTCTGCTTCCACTTCAGGATTCTGACATCAGGCCACTCAAGCTTTGCTCTTGTGTGTGATGTCATCAGAATCCCTTGATGGAATCAAAGCAGTTCTGTTGTGCATGCCTCCCCATCCACTATTCTTGTATAAAAATCAACCTGCTCAGAATCCGTCTTGTGCACATTCTAAACTGTCGCATGCACTACAAAGTGTCGATTGCACTCCAAAGTGTCGCGCGCATTCTGAACAGTTGTTTTGCATAGGTATTGCTCTCTTGATGAGGTGCCTTTGTAAATGAGTCTTTGACTCAAAGGTCTGTAAACCGATCTAATAAATAATAGAATAAATAATAGGTCAAAGGTCATAATTCATTCACCCCACAACCAGCTGCTTATTAACCAGCCAATATCCAAAGTTGTACCTTTTAACTTGTAAAAGTCTGCAAATTAATTTCGATCGTAGAACTGAACAGGGAAATGGCACTATTTTGAGTTGTCATTTTGAGGGGGACACTTCTGTGACTTCTTTTTTAAAACAAATAAACATATGCTAGAAAAGATATATGGGAAACCATACACAGCTCTGCATGCCTTTCCATCTCTGGATTGAGATGACAGTATGGACCTCTTGGGCTTCGCTATAAAGCTTCAATGATGTCATCTCAACCCCTGAATGGAAACACAAGCTTGTTGTACATGGCTGCCCATACTTGTCAGGATACAATGATTACTAAGATCCGAAGGTACTATTTACAAAATCATCCTGAAAATGGAGCAAGGTTACAAAGGGTTAAAACATTTAGATACAATTCTTAAAGGCACAGAGTATACGGATGAATGACAGTTTAGGCACTGACAGTGATATTGCAATTCTAGAGCAAAGGAAATGCTCCCAACCAATCAGATCGCTCCTTTCCTTTGTGCGTGAGACACTCTTATTCTGTGAAGAGTGTCTCACATGCAGCTGCACTGGAAACGGGTATGCTCAGGTAAAGTTTTGAAAAAAAATTAATATATTGATTGAGCACAATAAATACTGTATTAATATTGCCACCAATACTATATTAATATCACCTCCAAGATCAGTCTAACAGTTGTAAGAGTGGTCTCACTTATGTTCTTAGAGTATCAGAACTGCTCACCTTAGGTTCATGGTTCTAATACCCTAAAAATGAGCGTGAGACCACTCTTACAGCCATGAGTGGTCTCGCCTGTGGTATTAACATACAAACTCTATCCATTATAACAGAGGAACCTTTAGTAGTCTTGGTCTTTTGAAGATTTGGCAGTAAATTACTTCAAGTAACAGAAGTATTTACATGAAATTTAACTTGGCATAATGTCTGCCTTTTAGATGTCTGAGGCAATATATCCAATTATTCTACTGGAAACACCAAATTTGAAACTAAATTTCTAGCCCAGCCGGCAGCCATTCTAGTATGGTTCAGGGGAAAATACCATCAGTACTACAGAAAAAAGTACTATCCCCTGTTGTGGTCATTGCTAAAAAATCCCCCAAACCCAACATACCTCCCCAGCATAAATGATAGTTTTCCTGTTTCTAGGATTTAGGAAGAGAAGGGTTCATATTAAGCTCTGTGGAACCAAGAGCCCAATCCCTTCTACTTTTCAGTTCTGAGACACACCCCCTGCACGCCCACATTTCATGATGATGTAATAGTCTAGAGAGCACAAGGTTGTGCGCCATAGACAGTAATGGGGCTTTTTATTTTTTAAACTTTTCTATAAGTTAGATGGCCGAATTGATACAAATCAAGGCCACTGTTCAGCTAACAAGGCCCTAGACTTGATGGACACATGCAGACCATGCCTGCACATTGACCTCCCCAGCCACCTCCTCTCCTGCGTGTTCCTCTAGTCGTACTGCCACCTGTGGTCACCCAGGTGTCAGTGCTACCATGGAGGAAACTACCCACCCTTCCTGAAGGAGCAGAGCATCCTCTGTGGTGATCTATTCTTCTCCTCCGGCCAGCCCATGAGGACCCGAGATCTCTCCCGATCCTGGATCATCAGTATCACGAGTGGCATCACTACTGCTGCACCACTGGGTGGCATTTTATGTCGGTTTTAATCAAGGTGTCCTTAAAAGTAGAAACATCGATGCTGACAGCAGAAAAAAGGGCCAATGGCCGCTTGAGTCTGCCCAGTGCCTGATACAGTCTACCCATGGCCTTTACTGTATTTCGACAACCCCCACTCCTAGTCCACTCATCCCTTTGGGCTATTCCCCTGTACCTGTCATACCTGTGGTTGAAGTGAGTGGCAGACTCTGGCTTGATCACGTCTGGCAACACATTCAACTTCTCCATAGCTCTTTCAGTAAAGAACTTTCTTAAATCCCTCTGAAAGCCCCCCCCACACACACACACACCTGTTTCCACCCATGGGCACTTATTACCTTACCCTTGCTCCTTCTAAACGGGGCACTGCTGTCCAAAAAGAGGCATAAACATATTGATTATTTGGGGGTATGAATTTAATTTCTAAAAATAGTCCCATTATTGACAGCTGCTAATTAGTACTTTGTAGCCATTGCTTCTTGGTGTGTTTTTGAGGACATAGGTTATGCTGGTGGTCTAGGTGGCTTGTAGCTTCCCATACCTTTTTATAGCTGTTGCTAGCCTGTCCAGATTTCTGCCCCAGACACTTCATTCGCTCCACTGATAAAATAGGGTGACAGCCTTTAAAGGATTGCTTGTCTAATCCCCTGCCTATCTGTCCCAGCTGCTGTGCTAAGGGTGGGGGGAAGGGGCTCGTCTGAGCTCCTTGTCATTCTTTTGTGTCTTAAAATAACCCCAGCCTTGTCAGATCAGCTGAATGTACCTTACTGATTGGAAAGAACACTTTTCGCTGATGTATTTTAAGATTCCTGCGAAATTAGAAGGACCTTGTTATCTTTGCCTTTTTTTGTACATTTTAAATTATTTTTCATCTCATGTAATTTTACCAAAAAGAAACTTCACAGAGGTTATGCATCAAGTGCTCTAAGTAAGGCAAATTATGTTTGCAAAGAGCCCTTTCACACAGGCTCAGGGCACTGTACACAAAATAATATAATAAAACATAAAAATATCATAACACAGTGATAAAATATCATAAAATAACATCAGAATAAATTTTTAATTTGGGGAGGCAGTATAGCACAGTGGTTTAAGGCTCTGAGCTGCAGATCTGGAGACCTGGGTCTGAATCCCGCAGCCCCCACTTGCTTACTGTGTGATCCTGAGCAAGTCACTTAATTTCCCTGTGATTGCAGGTTGCACCTGTAAACAAGCTGTCAGCTTAGTGTGCCACTCCTGGTTAAATAATTGAAAGTAAATAATATGTGTATATGTACATACATAAGCTGAGCAATTCCTTATTGTGCTTCCCATTTTTTTAATTTTTGCCAATGATTTATTCTCCCAACACCAGCTGGCCTCTACGTGCCCTGGTCCCCCCCCCCAGCCCCATTTCCCACCATCTCTGGGACTTGCCTCCTCCAGCAAAATCATCCATGGATCTCCCCCCCCCACCAATGCTGGGGCCATCAAGGCTGGTTAGGCCAGGCTCCTCCTGAATCCCCAGAGGAGGTGCCCAGTCAGTGGTGTGGGTCCTGTGGTGGACTGGAACACCATTCTGCTTGGTCGGGGGCTTTCCACCCATGGAGCTGCCCAACATGAAGTAAGGCACGTATGTGCGTATCCATACCCATAGGCAGGCCCTCCCTAAGTAGCCGCTCCTGCTGTGCTCCTACCCAGCTTCTGCCAGGGAACATGCAAGTTGTTGTGCAGCATATTCCACTCAATCTCTGAGGGAGGAGAGTGATCCAAGGGGCACTCTATCCTTAACCCCCGACCCTCGTGTGACCCAGGTCTTTTCCCAAACCTGGGTCACCAGCATGGCAGGAAGTAGCACTACCACCATACTACCAGGCCAGCTTTTACTCATCACTGTTAAAGATACTTTTCAGAACATTACCGGGGCTGGCACATATAATGGGACTCCTTTATTGTGTCTAGCACTTACACTTCTTCAAGTTTTTCCTTTTATGAATAGAGTTAAATGGTAATCTTTTTGTTCTCTTCCCCGGTTGGCCCTCTTTCTGAGTGTCCCAGCACTGTCACTCCAACATCTGCCGGGACTTATGCCAGTCATCTTCCCCCAGGGCTTGCTCCCCCCCTCCTCCAATCAGCAGGGTTTCCCAAACTCCACCGCAGAATGGATCCGGTTCTGGTCGGCGTCCCAGCTGGTTGGGTGCAGGGCCGGTGGGCAGTCCTAATCCTTCTTCCACCGGCATTTTCCTCTGGTTTTCATCCCTGGAGATGTGACGTGCAATGACATCATAGTGCATGCCATGCACTCCCGTGTGACGTACACCGACAGCTGCCACATCTCCTGACCTTCTTTGGCCTGAGCTGCCTTCCCCCCAGCTTCCACCAGAGGCCAGGCAAGCTTCAGGCTCTGCCCACCTTCCCTTCCCTTCCCTTCCCGTGGAAGAGAGCAGTCCTACAGATGTTCAGTCCTTCTTACCCCGGCCTACCCTCTGACAGCCAGATTCACTTCTGAACCTGGGTCATCAGCGTTACAAGTGGTAGTGCTTCCGGTGCACCAGCGGTCCTGCAGTTAGTGCTTTTAGTTGTATTTTATTTCTTATGTTTGATTGATTCTTACAATATAGTCTACTATTGGGTGCAGTAGACATGCAGTTTCCCAGTAACAGACATACTATAATTCATCTGTCCATCTTGCTCTGTCATCACGCACCTGTAAGTGGTTTCAGGATTTACTTGCATATCACTATAGAATGTCCATGTTATTTATTTATATTGGCACCCATCACTTTGTGCTTTGTGTGTTGTAAATGGAAAACTCAATAAAAAGATTAACAGCAAAGATACTCTACGGAACAGTAGTATTCCAGTGTCTTGATACTTCCCGTAGTGCAAAGAAACATCTAGGAAAACATGGCTTCCTAACAGTGTTGGGTGACTAGAGGAAAGCAGGGGTGTTTCTAGCATCTGAAAAAATAAGGGGCTCAAGGGGGCTTGAGCCCTCGCCCTTCTGCCCAGTGAAAAAACAAACAAGTCGGGTCAGTTTCAGGAATTGGGAATGTTTGATTAGGAGCTAATGAACAAAGATTCAGAGCTCCAGTCCATAATGCACACCTTTAGTGACACCTCTGAAGGAAAGAAAAGTAGTCTGGTGTGATATAAAGTTAATGGAGGCAGTAAGGTCTTGAGTGTTAGAGCCCCAAGCTGTGAATCTGGAGACTTGGCAAACAAGGGCTTGATACTCACAACTATCCCTTGCATACCTGTGTGTGGCCCTGAGTAAGACATTTAACCTCCCTGTGAAGCTGGGACACACCTGAAAATGAACTTTAGTTCAGTGTGCCTTTCTCGGGTGAAAATGTTTTGAAATATTGTGCCTTTCATACCTACTAACCCAAAGCACTTTACAAGCCAGGTGAGTGGGGGAAGGAAGAGAATGTGGCTTCTGTATATAGTGCAGAGTGAAATTTAAACAGCATACACCTAAATTAGAGATGGCAGAGAGAATAGGGTCAAACAGTGAGTGGCAGTTTTGGGGTTTGAACCTTGGCCTCCAGGTTCACAGTTCTGTACTCTTAACACCTAAGCTAAAACTAGCTCTTTGGCAATGTCCACCTTAATTTTTTTTCCTTAAAAGCTATGTGATTCTGGATGGGAAGTGCTTGTACTCTCCAAACATAAATTTTTTTCAAATGATTTTAAAAAGGTCTCTCTTGCCTACCGAAGTTGTCAGGAGCACAGTACACTCCACAGTTTTTTCTTTCTCTCGCTTTTTGATTTTCACCTGTCACAATGGGGTTGCTATAGCTGCAAGCTTCCTGCGAGCTTACAGGGTTTGCAGGCAGCCACCTTCACAGCCTGCATTAGTACTGCTCCTGTGCTGGCCAGCAGGGGGCACATGAATGCTAAGCAGACCAGGAGTCAAGTGCCACACCTCTGGGGTAATGCACCCAATTGAATCTGAGGCTTCAGGAATCAAAACCATTGGCCAGTATGTTCAGGTCCTGCAGAAATTTGTTGCCATCCTCAAGGGGGTCCACCATCATAGCCATCTCATACATATCAGTCTACTGGAGACGCCAGCTTTAAGATTATCAATGACCCGGTTAAACAGAAGTGGACCCAGTACCGATTCCTTTAGGGCACGAGGTCATAATGTCCTGATCCATACGCACTCATCAAGAATCCACATACCAAATCAGTGTGTAGCAAAATAACTTTAGCACAACACACTGACCAGGAATCAAAAGTGCACACCAGAGGAATATCTTTGTTTTTGTGGGGAGCACCAGAATATAAATATCTAACTCCAAGGGGGTGTGGACTCTGGGGGTGGGGCACAGATTGGGAGTGGGAAAATTGTGTTTTAGAAATAAAAACAAGTGCATCACAAAGGGATCCGGGAAGAATCGAACCACGGCCCTAGGTCCCCAATGCCGCCGGGTGCCAGTGCTCTAGTCACTCCACCACAGGAGCAGCTTGGCCAGGTACTGCACTGGCGGCATACTTCACATTCCTCAGTGTGAAACTACAGCAACAGGGGTAGCGGTTATTACTGCACACTCGGAAACCCCTGCAACTGTAGTTCCTTTCAAGGTTTCTTATGCACAGTTTTTCATGCGCTGTTCAGGCAGCTCTCTATTGACCCAGTACCTTCCTGAAGGATGCCATGGAGTACACCTCTCCACCTGGAATAGTGTCCGGCCACAGCCACCCTCTACTTCCTGTCCCCCTACCTCCAAGTAGAGCTGTAACAGTATTGCAGTATACTGTGGCATCAGAAGTCAATGTATTAATACCATGGTCAACTTCTGATACTGCGATAACTGTGGTTCATGGTGTACTGCAGTATTCAGACCTTTCTGCTAATGTTTTTGTATTGTCCGTTAACTGTCCCACCCACACTACCTCTCCCTGATGCGAGCATTTGAGGAGGCATTTTTTGTATAGAAATTACTTCTGTAATATGGCGGTATAATGGTAACCATGGTATTACATGTAACCATTATTATACCATTACAATTTCAAGCTGTTACATCCTTACCCTCAAGCCAGCTGGCAAAGAACCTGGAGAATGTCTCACATGTAACACTGTTGCACTTTGCCCAGAAACTTATGTGCTGCAGTGCCAAGGGCCTTACTGAAGTCCAGCTAAAATACATCCATGGCCCCACCCACCCCATCCACCTCAGTGGTCACCCATCCAAGGAGGGTCAGGTTGGTTTGAAAGGGTCTGACCCTCAAAGCCCTGCCGAGAGGGGGCATGAAACTTGGCTTCAAACAAGAGCTCCATCACTCTAGCCTTGGTGATGGCTTTCAGGACTTTGTGTAACACGAACATCAGGCTAATTGACCTGTAGTTACCCGGGTCTGAGCCTTATGGAAGATGGGACCACACTGGCCACTTTCCAGTCCTCCAGAACCACACCCGTCCACACAGACAGCCTCCTGAATGGTAACATCAAGTGAATCTGCCACTTGTTCCTTTAGCATCGCAATGATCTGGGGTGTATACCATCTGCCCAGTGGGATCTGCCTGCTTTGATATTTGCCTAGCCTTCAGTCTTTCAAGCTAGTCTGTCTGAATTAAATGCAACCAGCTTGTAATGTACATTTCTAGGGACATGGATATGTTATTCATCCACACTGTCTGGCAGGTTCTTTGCCGCTTTAAATCTTGCCGGAAGGTCTTCAAGCTGGCTCCTCCCAACCACCCGGGTGGTAAAACTCTCGTCTCCGCCCCATGACGCCAGATCTTCCTTACCGCTTGGAAGCTCAGGTTCCCTCCTTAACGCTCTGCGTATAAGACTAGTTCCTAATTCTTGAAATTTCAAAATTAAAAGTTTTTGCTAAAAAGACTTGGTCTTCTCTCCCTACAGCGGCTGCGATGGACGAATCGACTCCAGTTTCCGGAGATGCCCTTGCGGGAGAAGATGTCTCGGACGGATCCGCACTCCGCGTCGTCTACTGCTAGGCCTTGAGCATGACCCGCGGAGCTGCGACCTGTGCTTTCGTCTTTTGACCTCGTCCTCTAAGACGTGCTGCCCATTTACAGCTGGGCGTCCGAGAAAGATTTCCTCCGGTTAAGTCAAAAGAGGCCCGGTCGGCGGTGTCCGCGGCGGCGGGCTCAGCGGATCAGCTCGAGCAGATGATCGCCCTCGAAGAGGAGGCGGCACAGGCCGCTTCTACCTCGGCTGCGGCATTTGTCCCGCTTTCTCGGTGCCTCGTATTCGGCTTCTTTTAAGGAGCTTTGTCTGACCCTCTCGGCGAAGGTGAGGTCCAACTTCTTCTGGACTGTTTTCTCGGTCCAAAGAGAGGCAAGTAGAGTCTCACCGTCGGCGCTCTTAGGGCGGGAAAAGATCCCCCTCCCTGAATTTAGCCGACAGTCGACGGTCGACCCCTCGGCTTGACCACTGGCTTCATGGTGTCCCGTCAGGACCAGTTGACCGAGACTCCTGTCGGCGGTGAGATTTTTCGACCCGTCAGATGAGATGTCGGCTGGAGAGCTGAGAATCCCCTCTCCCCGGTTCCCCCGGTGGGAGTTGAGGATCCCGTCGGCTCGTCTGTGCCTCCGGTTCCGGAGCCTTCGGTGGAATCGTCCGAGCCGAGGGGAATGCCGATTCCCTGCGACACCTCCCTGCACCGTCCTCGGCCTAGCCGAGGTTCTCGGTCTCAATCTCGGACGTCTTCGCGGTCCAGCCGATCCCGCCGTCATAGGCGGTCTCGGTCTCGGCACCGTGGCAAGCAGCGCCGCCGCTCATCCTCTTCCTCGGACGAGGGGAGGCTTCGGCGCAAGTTGCGTCGGAGGTATGAGGAACTCATGTGGCAACAGCTCCTTCTGACCGGGACTAAGCCGACACCATCGTCTTCCCCAGCCATTAAGTGGCTGTCACTGGAGTGGCCGAAACAACCCCTCGTTTTAGCCGAGGAGCCTGTTCCCAGGCCGGTTGTTCGGCCAATTCCAGCTGTCCACCGATTCCGGTGGAATCTCCGCCTCCACAGCCGTTAGTTGGGGCTCCGACCAAAAATTCTCGGTCGGCTCGGGGACTGCCCCATAGGCTGACTGTCACCCTCACTCCCGATAGACCTCGGCAGGTGGAGGGTGGCTCAGGTCCGAGACAGCTCTTTGAGGACTCTTCCGAGTCCGAGGATGATTCCTCCCTTTTCTCCAAGCGAATGGTCTTGGAGTCCTCAGGAGGGCAGTCGGTGGACGATAGCCCTTCGTCCTTCCTAGGATTGCTTCAGCTCATCTCGGAATCCACCGGGATGAAGCTCGAACCCGTTTCTAAACGGGCCAGGTATCCCCTCACGGAGATTCTGGACCGAGGGGATTCCTCTACGGAGGCCTTTCCAGTGGCCGAGGCCATAGTGGGTCCGGCCTTGGAGCTCTGGCAGCGCCCTGCTTCCTGCCCTGCGCCTTCGGCCAGGATGGCCAGGAAGTATGCGGTCCCTACCGGTTCCCTGTCCGGTTTTTCGGAACACCCCTCTGCTGAGGGGTTGGTTACCGACAGCGTTTTCCGGCGTGCCGGGAACGCTAGGGATGTGGACAAACCTCCCGACAAGGAATCCAAGAAATTGGATTATGCCGGGCGAAAAGTCTATGCTACGTCTTCTCTCGGCCTTCGTCAGGCCAGTTCGTCCGTCCTCATGGCACATTTTTCTCATGCCCTGTTGGGCTCCCTGGATGAGGTCGTCCCTCATCTTCCCGCGGATCTGCAGACTACGGTCAGGCAGGTGTGGGACCAGGACAGGGCAGTGGCCAAACAGCAGCTCCAGACTGCTTTAGATATTGGGGACTCATGTGCCAGGTCCGTGGTGGCCGCAGTGGCCATGCGTCGTCGGGCTTGGCTGAGGATATCCACCTTTACTCCGGATACCCAGCACAAGTTGGTGGATGTTCCCTTTTTGGGGACTGACCTCTTCGGCCCTGGGGTGGAAGGTCACCTGCAGAGGATCGAGAAGTCCAGTGCTACCTTGGACTTGGTCTCTTCCGCTCAGAAGGACAAAGGCCGCAAACCACAGCCTAAGCTCTTTCGTCCTTCTGCGCCCCCGGCGTGCCCGGCCCAGCAACGTCAGGGCCAGCAGGCTCGGGCTTGGCACCCAAACCCAAGCCCGGAGCTTCCTCCAACTGGAAGCAGGGAGGTAAGGGCCCAGGAGGTCCCTCGGCCGGTCCCTCCTCCACGCCTGCCCAGTGACGGGCTGAGAGGTGTCGCCCCCAACCCCGTCACCTCACCCCAGGTTCCCCCCGTGGGGGGATGGCTCCGGCACTTCCTTTCCGCCTGGTCCGTTATTACCACGGACAGGTGGGTACTGGAGGTGGTGGGAAAAGGCCTGCCTCTAGAATTCGAGCAGGCCCCGCCCTTCAGAGCCGTCGCACCTCGGGGGCCCTCGGGGTCCGCAGCCTCACTGTCGGCTCGTCGGGCCGACATCGCTCTCCTCCTCCAAAAGGAGGTGATCAGGGAGGTAGCGGACCCTCCCTCAGACCCGGGGTTTGTGTCCAGGTACTTCCTGGTTCCGAAACGGACGGGGGGCTGGCGCCCCATTCTCGACCTACACGACCTGAACAAGTTCCTAAGGTCTCGAACCTTCAGGATGGTCACTCTGGCTCAGATAATACCATCTCTGGAACCCGGCGTGTGGTTCTGCTCTCTGGACCTGCAGGACGCGTCCTTTCACGTCCCTATCCGTCCGTCACATCGGAGATTCCTTCACTTTCGAGAGGAGGGATCCCTCTTCGAGTTCCGAGCCATGCCCTTCGGCCTGTCTCCAGCTCCCAGGGTCTTCACCAAATGCATTGCAGTGGTGACAGCCTTCCTGCGGCACCGAGGGTCCGGTGTGCCCTTACCTGGACGATTGGCTGATAGCAGCCCCTCAGGCGGGAGGTGGGCGGTCCAGAGATCTGGCCTCAGGTTTGCTCTCAGTTGGCCTTCTTATCAGCAGGCCAAGTCGAACTCAAGCGAAGCAGGTGATTCTGTTTATCAGGGCAGAGCTCGACTCTCTTCGAGCCAGAGCACGGCTCCCGGCGGACAGGGCCGAGGTTCTTACCTCCTTTGCCCAATCATTTCTGGTTGGGCAATCGCGACCTGCCCGGGACTTCCTGCGCCTCCTGAGCCTCTTGGCGGCCTGTACCAGCATGGTCCATTGGGCACGCTGGCACATGCGCCCCCTTTAGTGGGGACTGGCCAGCCAGTGATCATAACGCTGCGATCCATTGGACCAGCTAGTGATAGTGACCCAGGAGATGTGGAATGCTCTCCGGTGGTGGACCGTTCCATCTCATCTGCAGGAGGGCATCCCGTTTGTCCGCCCCGAGCCGCGGTCTCTCTATCGACCCGATGCCTCTCTGATGGGTTGGGGTGCCCATCTGGGGGAACACCGAGCGCACGGCCTCTGGTCCCCGCGGGAGTCCCGATGCAATATCAACCTGCTGGAGCTCCGAGCGGTTCACCTAGCTCTCACCGCCTTTGCTCCGTTTCTCCGGGGTCAGGTGGTTCGAGTCCAGACGGACAATACCACGACCATGTACTACCTAAACTGCCAGAGCGGGACGCGTTCCATGCTTCTATGCAAGGAAGCTCTCTGCATTTGGTCACTTGTGCACAGCCTGGAGGCGGATCTCCTAGCCATTCATGTGGCAGGAGCCTCCAACACCCTGGCTGATGCCCTGAGCCGGATAGGGGCTGCATCTCACGGTGGTCTCTCCTGCGGAGGTAGTACAAGATCTGTTCTCCATAGGGCACACCTCAGGTGGACCTATTTTCCTCCAGGGAGAATCGAAGGCTGAGGCTGTTTCATGCCCGCCCCCTCAGCAGGGCTCGCTGCAGGGATGCCTTCTCGAGGCTGTGGACCCGGGCCTCTTCTCGCCTTTCCCCATTTCCCTTGATTCAAGGTGCTTCTCAAGGCAAGGAGGGACAAAGGCGCAGGTGATTCTGATAGCCCCAGACTGGCCCCGCAGTTCAGTACCAGATCTCCTCAGCCTCAGCTCCAGGCTCCCGAGGCAGCTTCCAGCTCGCCCGGACCTGCTCTCAGTCAATCAGGGAAGGTGTTCCATCCGGACCTTCAATCCCTGCACCTGGCGGCCTGGTTCCTGGCTAGAGTTCCAGGCCTTAGGTCTTTCGACGAGGTCCTCAATGTTGTTGAGGCGTCCGTAGAGTCGACCAGGAAATGCTATGCCTTCAAATGGAAGAGATTTTCCATTTGGTGTCAGGGCAAGGGTTGGACCCTTCCTCCTGTCCTTTGGCAAGCATCTTGGACTATTTATGGTCCCTTTCTAGTCAAGGGCTTAGGTCAACGACCCTAAGGGTGCACCTGGCAGCCATCTCTGCTTACCGGGCGCGGGCCGGGGAGCAGTCGGTGGAGCAGGAGAAGGTGGTCTGGCGCTTTTTCAAAGGCCTTGATCACATTTCCCCTCCGGTGCGAGAACCTCCACCTCCATGGGATTTACTGCTGGTACTGGCAAAGCTCATGGGCAAGCCATTCGAACCAATGCACAGGTGTGAACTCTCTCACCTGTCGTGGAAGACCGCCTTCTTGGTGGCTATCACATCAGCTAGAAGGATGGGAGAACTCCAGGCGCTCTGCATCGAGTCTCCTTACCTGGTCTTCCACAGGGACAAGGTTGTCCTGCGCCCCCACCCAAAATTCCTTCCGAAGGTGGTGTTGGAGTTTCACCTTAACCAGGTGTTGACTCTGCCGGTGTTCTACCCCAATCACACCTCGGAGGCTGAATACAGGCTCCATACTTTGGACCCTAGAGGCTCGCTTATTGGGAGGCCTTGCGGCTGAGGTCGGGAGAGGTTAGCCAGCTGTTTGTCACCTCGCTGAAGCCGCACCTGGCAGACCTGCAGCCAAGCGGACGATAAGCAGGTGGGTCACCTCCTGCATAGATCTCTGCTACAAGTTGGTGGGCATGGAGCCTCCCAGAGGATAAGAGCTCATTCTACCCGTCATACTGCTGCATCGGTGGCTGCTTCCAGGACATCCCTATCCAGGAAATCTGCAGGGCTGCTACCTGGAAGTCAGCACCACCTTTATTACCTATTACCACATCGACCTTGAGTCACGCGGGATGCTGGTTTTGGAGCCTGAGTTCTCCAGTCTTTATTTCCTAAATAGGGGTCGCCTTGCCTCCCTCCTCCCGGAGAACTGCTTGGAGTCTGCCAATAAGTGGATGAACAACATATCCATGTCCCTAGAAATACAGGTTACTCACCTGTAACAGGAGTTCTAGGAATGGTATATATTTGTTCATCTTTACCTCCAATACCTCCCGGCTCGACGCACAACCTGAGCTTCCAGCGGGCCAGATCTGGCGTCATGGGGCGGAGCCGAGGTTTTACCACCCGGGTGGGTGGGAGGAGCCAGCTTGAAGACCTTCCGGCAAGATTTAAAGTGGCAAGGAACCTACCAGACAGTGTGGATGAACAACATATACCATTCCTAGAACTCCTGTTACAGGTGAGTAGCCTGTATTTCTCTCCCTCTCTCCCCCCCCCGCTCTCTCTCTCTCTCCCCCCACTAAGGTCTGCTGCTGGCCACGAGCCCATAGCCCAGCAGTAAAAAAGCCATTTAGTCCTGCAGTGATTGTCAGTTGCCAGATTCACCACCTGGAACTACCTGCCATTCGGCTGTGCCCATGTCACCCCAGCCCGGAATCAAACGAGGGCTCCTCGTAGCTGCTGCCGAGAGGACACCGTGATTTGATACCTTTATGAACTGGACTGTTATTGTATCTGTTGCTTGTGCTGCCTCGGGGAGGCAGCTCGTGCAGAAGAGCTGCCTGCCCGAGGAGGTTAATCAGCCCAAATTTAAAATGTGTTTATCCTTGATTATTAAGTCACTGAACTTAACAGTAGTCACGCTCATGCTTCCTATTGCATTGGGGCCGCTGATGACTGCTGCAGCACTGCTGGTACTCATTCTGAAGACATAAAGTAAGGCACGTGGCTGCACTGAGTGCCGCTGCACTGAAGTACATGGAGTGCCAGTGTATTCAGGACCATGCTGGACTTTACTTTGACTGTTTGTATTAATGCAGGCAGTTCGTACATGATAAGGGGGGGCTATTACTACCCCTTGCAATATCATAACACATATTTTGGAGGTGGGTCTATAGCAGTCGTCAGAGCTAGGGTACATGATTATAAATATTGTAAATTCTATAGCTTAATTATCCATGTATGTAGTAAGTAGTAAAATCTTTATTTTTATACAGGAAGTTGACAATCCACATTGTTGGGTTCAAAGAGCCTGTTTTCAAGATGGTCCTGTTATACAGTTTTGTATAAACAACAAAAAATGTAATTCAGTTAGGACTTTGACACTGCTCAGTTCAGCTGTTACTGAAACATTCTGGCTGTATTTGTTGCATACATGTAACATTGTATGCGTGCAACATTTTATGTGTGCACCATTGTAAATACTGTTACATTGGATACCTTTGCAAATAAGCCTGGCTCAAGGGCTTTCTGATTCTGTCTGAATAACCTTACAAGTGGAAAAAACTATTTTTTTTTATTATTTTTTTTTAAATGCAGCTTGTTTACCCAGGGTAGCCTTGCTGAGATGCAACATCTCGTTTTCGCTGGGGTCCTGCTTCTGCCCATTTCTACAGCAAGGGTGAACTAGAGCACCGAGAGGTTAAATAACTTGCTCAAGGTCACACAGGGAGGCTTATTTTAGCTCTGGCCATGTTTTAAGCAGTTATCTCCCAGTCCTCAAGTCATTATACTAACCATTAGATCACGCTGCCTCTGTTGCTGACCTAGCTTGCCTTTCAGTTGAATCACAAAATGAAGAAAAAAAACTGTGCCAACCTTGGACCAAGTTTTAGAACTGGGGTTTCAAATAGCCAAGCCATAAAAATATGTTTTTATTTCCTGGACATTTAGCACTCTAACACTCTTTTGGAGTAGATCTGCTGTTCAGGTTTTCCGCTATTTGATATTTTGATTATTTACGCTTTTGATATTTGACACCTCTCTTAATCACACCTGATCATCCTTTTCATATTTGTTCCCCTTCAATAAACTACTGCTATCTAGTCCACCTGTTTTCGCCCCAACCACTCTTCCCCCTCTCCCCCCCAACACTAGCACTTCTCTCCCCGTCCTCTTCCCTCTAACCAACTAGCACTTCTCACTCATTCCCCCGCCTAGACAATGGCCCTCTAGCCTGCCTACTCTTACCAGGTTTCCCCCTACTGTCTACTCCACATGTGCCTCTCCAAATATTCTGCCTAGCTATTTCTCTGTATCATTTTGTAACAATGTTCACCCAGTTTTGTTGTCTAGTATCATGTTTGACATGGAACCTTTGTAAATGAGCTGTTCTTGCTCAAAGGTGTTAATCCGAAAGTTAATAAAATAAATAAAAATAGTCCCTACTATGGTGGGACTGAACTACCTGGCTCAGTTGCTGTAGTATTCTGGTTAGTCTTGTTAGTTCTGGGACTGACTTCTACGTGGTGTGGTGGTATTGTCCCTTTTTACAGGTACCTCAGGTTACTACAGCTGTGGCACAGCAGCTGGCAAAACACTTGCGTTAGCCATGTGCAGTTTTATTTTTAAAGGGACTGCAGTGGCCTGGAGAATGGTATGGTTGGGCAGGAATAAGTTGACCCATCCATGCTAAGAAGTGCAAGGTAATGCACCTGGGAAACAAAAACCCACCAGGGGAAGAGTACACAATGGGAGGTGAGATACTAACAACAACAAAAATGGAAAGGGACCTGGGGGTAGTCATATCAGATGACCTAAAGGTGGGCAAGCAATGTGAGAGGGCAGCAAGGAGGGCTGGGGGGATACTGGGATGCATAGGGAGAGGCATCACCAGTAGAAAACAAAGTTATCCCTCTGTACAGACAGCTGGTGAGACCCCATCTGGAGTACTGCGTGCAGTTCTGGAGACCCAATCTCCAAAAGACATAGACAGGATGGAAGCTGTCCAGAGGAGGGCAACTAAAATGGTGCAGGGTCTGCACCAGAAGACATATGAAGAGAGACTTAGGAGCTTAATATGTAGCCTCGAGAAAAGAGGAGAGGGGACATGATAGAAACTTTCAAGTACCTCAGGGAATCAACAAAGTCCAAGAGGGTAGCATCTTTCAAAAAAAGAGGTGTGCAAGAACAAGGGGGCACAATTTGAAGATAGAAGGGGGCTCAGAGGCAATTTAAGGAAGTATTTTTTCACAGAGAGGGTTGTGGATGTATGGAACGGCCTTCCAGAGGAGGTTGTGGAGTCAAAAACAGTGGTGAAATTCAAGCATGCATGGGACAGTCATAAGGCAATTCTAGGGGGTTGGGGTAGGAAGAAGTAGGCGGCTGGTTAACTAGGATCTGCAGCTTATCCATCAGGTAGGGAAATGAGCAGACTGGGTGGGCCAAGCGGTCCTTATCTGCCGTCAAATTCTATGTTTCTATCCCTCTGATGATTCAGGGGGGCAGAGATCAAGTCATCTGGACCATGCTTAAGGTGTAACTGCCTGATCTTAATTTTGTCAGACTTAAGGCTTTGTTTGAAGCATCTAATTGTTTTCATATTATCATTGAATGAATTGTCTCAGATGGTAACACGCTCACCTCAAGAGCCAGAAGATTGTGGGTTCAAGCTCCACACCAAGTACTTGGGGATAATACCCATTACTGACACTGTTGTGCAGTACAGGAGGGGGCTGTACTGTTGAGGTGCCATCCTTCGGATGACATGTTAAACAGGGTCTCTTATGCCCATCTCTGGTCCCTGTCCAGGAGGAAGTAAAAGATCCCATGGCATTTACTGAAGAATAATGGCATTTCTTTGATCTCATGGCCAGCATTCTCCTTGTGAATAAAAATCGGGTCCATGTAACCCACCCCAGAGGGCACACCTGAAAACAAGCTATTATATTGTGCCTTTCCTGGTCAAAAATTACAAATAATAAAGGTTGTGGGTTGAGCCAGAGTCTTAGCTATTTGAAAGGGTTGAACATTTCAGAAGAGAGCCAGTGGGAGTTGTGATTTGTACGGGAGCGGGTGCATTTTTTTTGTAAGCAGACTAGCTTCTGGGGTTGTGTCTGTTTTTCTATTAAATGACCATCCAAGACACCACAGGGTGCTTGTGTATTCATACCTTGTAATTATGGTCGTTAACAGCTCGAGGGCCTTGTCGTCATGGAATGCATACTTTTATGTCTTTCAGCCTATAACATCTCTGTTCCATTTTGGAAGTAAGACCAGGAACCATGGCAGCGATTCCATCAAGTGGCTCGCTCATCGCAACCCACGACTATTACAGAAGTGCGTATATTAGGGCTGCCTCTCGGATGCTGTTTCTTTGCTGCTGTATGTTTGTCTAGAAAGGTGGTATGGGTAGATGTTCATTCTCTGAACATGGACAGGGCATGGCACCTAGTAAGCAACCGCTTAACCTCCCGACAGAAAAGCAGGACCCCTTCACTTGAAAAAAGTCACCAAAATTCCCCACACCCTAGCTTGTTTTTTTGCCTAGATCTAAAGAGTGCACACTGTAGACACATGCTCATCGGTGGGGGTGGGGGGTGGGGTATTAAGTCCAGCAACAAAACAGAAAGAATGTGCGCTTACTAACCAGTCTAAGTTTGGAGGCCATTTCAGCCAACCTGGCTCACTTGAGTAGCCCCTGCAGGACTATTGGTGTGCTTGACTGGTAGGTGAATGAGTGGCTGTGAACTTGACTCCACCGTCTAAAAGCCATAGCAAGTGTATATTTGGTTTAAGACTCCAGGGCTGCCCCTCGGATCTTTAAAAACGAGATGCAGATTTTTTTTTTCAGTTTGTTTGCTAGCTGTCTGTGGCCTGTGAGGACCAGTCCCTAATTTCAGCACATGCTTGACAGATTTAGGCTACAGTGGGTGCTTTCTTGCACATGCCTGGGGGCAGCTGTTTGAGACCTTGATGTGCAGTAGCCTCTTTAGGCACTTTTACACACTGGTTTCTGTAACAGAATAACTGCTACGGAAACAGTATTCCGTTACATCCCTTGTGTGTAAAGTGCATCTGTTCCGTTCCCTTCGTGAACGTTTGTGCAAACCGCAATCTCTGCTTTTTGTGGTTTGCACCGATGTGTTCCGGTTCGACTGGCTGTATAAAACAGCCATTCTGGTAGCACTGCAGAAACAGCCTATAGAGAGGCAAACTCTGTGGGGGAGCCGAAACAAATGGAGGCAGGGGTTGCTGGAATACTCGCGAAGTGTAAAGGGAACACTGAACGCAATAAAGTACAACGGCACTACACAGGTAATGCTCGCTCCGTTTCTAAACCCTGTGTGTAAAAGCGCCTTTTATCTTGGAGTAGAGGGATTCTACAAGGACCAAGTTACATATCTGTGTTTTAATAATGATCCCTGTCAAAAGGGCTTGGCGTTGCTCCAGGCAATCTTCTCCATCTGAGGCAGGTAACAGCTTATAAATAGCGAAGGGAGCTAAACGTCTTTTCCCCACTCCCTCTCTGTCCCAAAGCAAAAATCAAAAATGGAATTCATGTCAAAATCAGACTCTTGGGGCACCTGCTTGGCACACTGGTGACCTGGGTTCGAGCCCCAAGCCTGGGACGTCAGGCGTGGAAGATGATAGGGAGGTTGATAGAGCATTCGCACACATGCTGTCCTCCCCAGAGAGGGTGCTATGGAGTCCTGCTCAGAGAGTGACACCTGGTCTTGTGTGGCAGCCTTGCCAGTGTCGTCTGGCTCTGCCTCCAGGGCGTGATAGTGGTGTGTGCTGCTGGGGTGTAGGGTAGGGCCCAGAAAAACAGAAATGACACCTGTCTCAGCCGGCCAGATGATGGCCGCCTTGTCCCCCCACACCACAGTCTTCCTAGCACATCACTCCTGCCCCCACCCCAGTCATGCATGTCTCTGGGAGAACCTCACCAAGAATGCTACTCCCCTCCTCCTCCCTCTCCCCAGGGAGAGGGCCCCCCGGGCAGGGATAAGCTGGACCTTCCGAGACATAGGGATAGCCTGGGGAGTCACATGGCAAGAAGTCACAGTGAAGGGTGAGATGGGTGGGCAGAATGGGACAGTGAGCAGCCGGAAGGGGTGGCAGGTCGGGCAGGTGCAAGGAAGGAGCAAAAAAAAATCCATCTCTGATCATGCAGTCCATATTCCCAGCTTTAGGGAAGGCAGAGCACAAGGGAACGATTTCATTAACTAAATGTCTGCGCAGTCATTGGTATGATAAGACTGAGTATGAAGAATGGTCAGAAAAACATTGCATTTTGCATATGTAATCTAATGACTGAAGAGGCTACACACCCAGTTTTATTTTAACATTTAAAAAAAAAAGGGCACTGTGAGCCATAGGCCATTTATTTTTATTTTTTTTTCTGTTTGTTTATGCTCCTGGAGAGCCTGGCAGGTGGCTCTGGTCCCTCCCTCAGAGGGGACTTGATCTCCGGCTCTCCGTTCCCTGCATGACATCCCCTGCAATCCCCCATGGGCTTCCTCCCCATGACAGGGCTGAGGCGAAGGGACGCTGGCTTTCCCCCACCCCCGAAGCAAAATCCAGATATCCTGGGAGCCAGGACAGGCACATGAGAGCCATCACGGAGCCTGCCAGCTCCTTCTTCCTCCATTTTTCCCCACCCGCTCCCCGCCAACAGCATACGTCGGCAATGTGCCTCCTGACTTGCATCTCCTCCAGCCACTGCCAGAGGGAGATCGATGAATTAGGCGGCAATGCCTCCCTCCCTCCCTCCCCAAAAGAGGAGAGCAGTCTTCCGGATGCTCAATCCTCTCTCTCTCTCCCCTGCCAACCCACAGTGACCTGGGCTCATTCCCAAACCTGGGTCGCTGGCGTGGTGTGAGGTGTGGTGTCCAATGCCTCAACCCTTGGTGCCACCTGGCCGGTTCCCTACCATAGGCCATTTCTAGGTACATCCCAATTAGCACAGGGAGGTTAAGTGACTTGCTAGGTGTTGCACCGTATGCAGCTAAAGATTGTAAGAATCAAACCCAGGTCTGTCGAATGTACCAAGTTCATACAGTGTGGATGCATGGCAGTTAATTACTATATGCACAGCAGCTGATGAAAATTGTGTATTTAATTGCTGAGTGATATCATATAAGATATTCCTTGAGGGGAACATGGGTGATTTTTTTTTTTGTTTTTTTTTTTGGTTTCTTAATTGATACCTTTTTTGTTCATTTTCTTTCTGCACTGCTGGGATTCTTGTGTTGGTCAGTTTTTAAGATTAATGAGTCTTTTTTTTTCTGCAGGGCGTCTGGGTTCCACCTCCAGTAGCAGCTCCTGTGGAAGTATCGAATACTCTGGGGAAGTCATTCCTCACCATCCAGGTACGGGACGGTTTTTCTGTGTGTAGTTAATAAAGCTGAGCGTGCAGACCTCTCCGGGGATAGTTTCATGGGTGTAGTTGGTAAGGCGGAGTGCATTACCCATTGCTATAACTCAGTACATAAAATATTGGGAGTGGTCACTGCTTTCTCAGCAGTTTTTTAGCAGTCCTCCACACCAAGTGTATCAAAAAATCTAAACTAGGTACATCTAATTTGGGGGTCCTTTTAAAGAAAGGAAGGAATTTTAATGGATGGGCTTATAAACCAGAGATGGGGTATAATAAAGTTTTCCTGAAAGCTGGTTTTCAGCTACAGTTCATAAAAATGTTAACATACCTCTTAACCTTGCCTTTCTAGAGGCTTCCTATGCTGTGTACCACAGTATATACATTTTTTTTTTATTTTCTTGATCATAACCCTAGCACTGATATTTCTAAGCTGAAGGAGGAGCCCATCTTTTTTTTTTTCTTTCTTTTTTTTTTTTGTAAATAAAACATCATTTTAAAATACTTCTGGTAAAACTAGAATATTGTACTAGCAAATAAAACTGGAAGATGTTGAAATTCTGTCCCAGTTTAAAAATGGGAATATCAGTTTTTTTGACAGACTGTGCAACACTGTTGCTTTAGAATGCAGATGTCCATTAACTAAGCATAACTCCAGTCATCCTTTATGAAAGAACCTTTTTTTTTTATTGAACTTGCCTTTGCCAGGTTCTTACAATATGTTTTTGCCAACTTGTCCACAAAGTACACAGTGGACCAGCAAATCTGCTCAAACTCGTACGAACCTACTAAGTGTGCAAGGAGTGGAAGACGTATGGTCTATTAAATCTGCTCATACTACAGAACCCCAAGCTGCAACTGTGGACTCCACCCCCCTTCCCCACTGCCCCCTTTTTGTCCATGCCCTTTTTGGCCCTGACTCTACCATTTACCCTGGCCTACCCCTTTCTGAAGCCCTCCACTGTCCCCAGTGAGACCACCTCCTCCGGGAGCTCGTTCCACCTTGCAGCCATCTGCTCCGTGAAGAAATGCCCCCTGAACTCTCTCCTGAGGGCCCCCCCTAGCTCAAGGCACTATCCCGTTGTCTTATTTCCACTAAGATTGAAGAGGCTGTCAATACTCACCTTGTGAATACCCGTCTGATGTTTAAAGGTCTCAATCATATCCCTCCTCTCCTCCAGGGAATGCATGTTCAGGTTCTCCAGCCTCTCCTTGTATACCCTGCCTTGTATATCCTGCCTTGCTGACCTTTAGCCTTCTTTGTCCCCCCCCTCCTCTGGAATGCCTCTGTGTAGCAGGTTCATGCCCTTCTTCAGATGGGGACAGCAGTACTCTACACTATACTCCAGGTGCGGCAGACAAGTGATCAGTATAATGGCAATAGAACTTCCTCCTGCCTGCTACTGATAACCGCTTGCACTGCAGCCCAGCATTCTGTTGGCATTTGCCCTGCCTTCCTGCAGTAGGACATGTACTTTAGGTCACTAGTTACCACACACAGGCCTTTCTCTTCCTCAGATTTGCCTACCAGGACCCCTTCCAGGCTGTCTTCAGGTTCTTGGCTCCAGTGTGCACGACCTTGCACATTGCACCCAAACTGCCATATTCTTGACCACCTCTCAAGTTTGGACAGATCTTCCTTTAGGTCCTGTGTCCCCTCTGCTGCATCCACCCTCCCACAGAGCGTGGTGTCATCTGTGAGAGGTGAATCCTGTCCTTTATGCCTCCTCCAGTGTTGTAATGCAAAAGATTAAACAACACCGGCCCAAGAACAGAGGCATGTGGCACCTTGTTGAAGACATCCCTAGAACCTGAGAGCTCCCCCTTCACCCTCTGAGCCCTGTGTTTCAGCCAACTTGCTACCAATCCAGTGAGTGTGTGTGTGTGTGTGTGTCTTTCTAACTTGCACGCTCTCGCGCTCTCTCTTGCTCTCTCTCTCACTCTCTCTTACTTCCCTACTGCCAGATCCTCCCGTGTTATCATCATTCTCCTGTGGGTCTTAAAGTCCAAGGTCTTGCTGAAGTCCAAGTATGAGGTATTGACTGCTTGGCCCTTGTCTACTGTTCTAGTGACCCAGTCAAATAAATCAGTCAGGTTTGTTTGGCAGGCTGTCCCAGCCTTAAACCCATGCTGTCGCCTGTCCTGGGTACTGTTTTCTTGCAGATGACCTACCAGCCTTCCCTTAAGGATGGCCTCCATGAACTTACACATGATTGAGGTCAGGCTGACTAACCTGTTGCCCAGGTCATCCCTGGGTTCACTTTTATGGAGTTGACACCACATGTGCCATTCTCCAGTCCAGTGGCACAACCCTTGATTAAAATGAATTATTGAACAGACCTGCCAGGAAGCCTGCCTGTTCCTCTGTCAGTACCCTCAGCACACTTAGTGTACATGGACTGCAGCTGCACCCACAGCACCTCTGCCTTCTCTTCTGTCTCCTCCCTCATATGTTATTCCTTCCCTCCTGCTTTGGAGGCAGTATAGTGCTGTGGTTAAGGGCACTGAGCTGCAAACCTGGATATTTGGGTTAGAATCCCACAACCCCCACTTGCATACTGTGTCACCCTGAACAAGTCACTAAACTTCCTTGTGCTCCCTGGTTGCACCTGGAAACAAGCTTCAGCTTAATGTGTCTTTCCTGGTTAAACAATTTCCCCTTCCCTGCTTCCTCACTCCCCTGCCCCTTCCGTACAGCTTATACTGAGGGATCGAGAGGTCCAGTCATGGTTTGGCATAGCCCAAGTTTCCGTGACTGCCACAATGTCCACCTTCTTCTCCTCTGCTAACATTACCCACAGGTCATCCATCTTGTTACAAAAATGTTGCGCATTTAGGAACACTACACTCTTTCACGACTCTGTGCCCTTCTCCCACAGCACTGCGCTCCTCCCTCTTGCTCTCACTGCCCACGTCCCCCTTTCTCTCTTAGTTACTCCGCTGTCTTGTCCTCTGTATGCTTCCATATCTTGTAACCTGGCTCCCTCTCCCTGTAGACCCCATCCCCTCTGCCCCCTACAAGTTACTGCCTCCTCTCTATTCCAACCTTTACTCCCAATTTAGCCTGCTCGGATTGGGGAAGGGCCTGGCAGCCTCCTCCTCCTGGGACTGTAATCACAAAGACCTAGTCTGCCCCCCCAGTCAATTTAAATTAAGGCTGTTAGTTATGTACATCCCCAGCCTATCCCCAAGGACCCTGGACCCCCCCCCCGAGAAGCAGCATGTCTGGTGCATAAAGGGTTTTATTATTCCAGGTCCCCTCCCAGCCTCCTATGTTATACCCCTTCCTCTACACCATTCTCATAGCCAGCTATTAAAACCTTCTAGCCTCCTCTTCCTATCTGTGCTGGTTCTAGTTACCAATAGCACTTGAGAGACGGCTACTGAGCTGGCCAATCTCCCACCGATCCTCCCCACTGCCCTGAGCTCCAAAACAGTGCAACCACTAGGTGGCACATGTCCAAGCTAGAAGGGGAGGGGGAGGTTCATAAAGGACATTAGGAAGTATTATTTCACTGAAAGGGTAGTGGATGGTGGAACAAATTTAATGGCAAGGTTGTGGAGGCAAGGACAATACTGGGATTCAAGAGGAAGTGGGATGCATATAAAGGAGTCATTGGATGGAAAGTGGAGGGAGGGAATGGGTTGAGAAGATGTAGACTAGAGCGTCTCCAAGTAAGGAATCTTGGGACAGACTGGATGGACTATTTTGCCCTTTTTGTTTTGTTTTTTGTTTTTTCCCTGTCCATCACATTTCTCTGTTTCTAAGCCTGTATAAAAAGATTTTGTCTGAATTTTCTGATCTTGTGCTTAATACAATAATGCGAGGGGTGGGTGGATAGATTTATGCCTTTGCTGGATAAAGTTACTGTTTGACTAAGACAGGTGGGAATATTCAGCATCTTCATTGCAATTGTCTTTCTCTCAGGTCTGCCCAAGTCAGATCCTGGTCACTGGTGGACCAGTTTTTTCTTTGGGAAAAACAGTCATCCCCACATGACAACCGTAGCAGAGTCCCCAGAGAAGTAAGTAGCCCTGCTAAACAGTTATGTTCTTTTATTTTTACTGTTTGTTTTGTTTTTAAACCACAGTCCTTTTTTGCCATGTCAGACTGACCCATTGTATAGGTTAATAGGGCCGCTGAGGGATGTCTGTTATGCTACGAGACTCCAGGCCTGAATTGTGGGCACAGGGACTGTGAAGCTGAGGAGTTCTCTCTGCCCAAACCTCAGGAGGGGAGTCCTTTACTCTCTTGGAGACATTATTGACTTAAAATAAATCACTCAAGTTTAGTTCAAGTGATTTATAAGTTTAGTCTTTTTAATTTTCATTTTATTGTGCTGTCCTCCCCCCGACATTGAAGTGGAGTGCTCCTTCCTAGCGCTTCCGTACAAGAGCACATTATACATAGATAAGAGGTACTGTAGCTCTGCATGCTGATTGGCTGAAATCCAATTGGTAACTAACAATGCTAAAAACCACTTATGGCTCTCAGTTCCCCACTTATCCTTAAGAAAAGAGCCAAACTTGCAGTATGCCAGCAGTAGGGCTACCATTCACAATGGAAAGTGAAAAAGGCCAGCAGCTAAGGGAATCCATGCCAGGAGCACAGCAATAGCAAAGTAAAAATGGAGAGCAATGAGTACCAATGCCCGTAGTCTGAGTAACAAGCTTCCTGAATTAGTGGCCTTGATGGAGGAGGAACATCTGGATATCGTGGCAGTCACAGAAACATGGTACACACAAAACCATGACTGGGACATAAACATACCAGGATATACTGTCTACAGGAGGGACAGGGAGGGTAAAGAGAGGAGGAGTAGTTCTTTCATAAGGGAAGGAATAAAAGCAACAGAACAAAAGGGTAAACAGGGAGAGAAGAAGCACTGTGGGTAAATTTGGAGACAGGCAATGGCACCACAATACACAGGGTTATATCAGACCCCCTTCAGGGGAGGAAATGGACAGGAAATGATAGAAAGTATACTTAGAATGGCAGAAAAGGGGCGATATTGCTGATGGGTGATCTGAATATGCGGATGTTAACTGGAGTGCAGTTGCAGCTGCCACTAAGAGTGCAGTTATTCTAGATGCCCTACAGGGGCATGCCTTAGACAACTAGTACTGGAGCCCACTCGAGAGGGGCAATATTAGACTTGATTCTCTCAAATGGAGATGGAGAGAGATTACAGATGTAGAAGTGGGTAGCCATCTGGGAACTAGCGACCATCGAACAGTATGGTTCACAATAAACACAGCAATAGAGTCAAGCCATACAAAGACAAAAGTACTGGACTTTAGGAGGGCTGACTTTGCCAAAATGGGTGAGTGCCTAAGGAATGCACTAGCAAATGGGCAGGAAGGAGGGTGGAAGAACAATGGGAATATTAAAACTGCCATCACAGAGGTAACGAGCCTTTGTGTGAAGCAAATAAACAAAACAAGGCGATGTAAGAAACCACTATGGTTCTCAAAGGAAGTAGCAGTGAAGGTTCAAGAGAAAAAAGCATTCAGGAAGTACAAGGAATCGCAGAAGGAGCAGGACAGAGAACTGTATCAGTTAAAGCAAAGGAAGCTGGGAAGGCAGTCAGAACAGCAAAGGCCCAAACCGAGGAAAAGATAGCCAACTCAGTTAAGAAGGGGATAAAACCTTTATAGGTACATCAGGGAGTGAAGGAAGACCAAGGGAGGATAGTGAGGCTTAATAAAGGGTGGGAGGGTGGGCAGAGGGAGACTGTGAAAAGGCAGAGATACTAAACAAATATTTTTGCTCAGTATTTACAAAGGAAGAGGGGGAGGTACATAAAACAAACAGTAGTAACACGCTGGATACAGAAGTTGATACTGGCCCATTTACAGAAGAAAGGGTTCTGAAAGAACTCTTAAAACTGAAGGTGGACAAAGCAATGGGGCCTGATAGGATTCATCCCAGAATTCTAAAAGAACTAAGGGTAGAACTAGTGACACCACTGACTACCCTTTTAACAAATCATGGAGGATGGGTGGTACCCGAGGACTGGAGGAGGGCAGATGTGATTCCCTTCACAAAAGTGGGAGCAAGGCAGAAGCAGGAAACTATAGACCTGTTAGTTTAACCTCAGTGATAGGAAAATGATGGAATCACTTCTAAAGGAAAGAATTGTCGAGTATCTAGAGGCCAGAGGGCACGGACCCTAGGCAGCATGGATTACTAGCGGGAAGGTCATGCCAGGCAGATCTGATGGATTTCTTTGACTGGGTGACCAAAGTAGTAGATCAGGGAGGGGCTGTGGACATGGCCTACCTAGACTTTAGCAAGGCATTTGACACAGTCCCACACAAAAGATTAATATACAAGTTAGCCAGCCTGGGTGTGGGTCCCAAGATGACAGCCTGGGTAAAGAATTGGCTGGAGAATAGGACACAGAGAGTAATAGTAAATGGAGTCCACTCAGAAGAAAGGAGGGTTACTAGTGGGGTACCGCAGGGTTCAGTATTAGGACCGGTCCTCTTCAATGTCTTTATAAGCGACATTGCAGAAGGACTGGAAGGAAAAGTATGTCTCTTTGCAGATGACACTAAGATCTGCAACAGAGTTGATGCACAGGGTGGGGTGGAAAGGATGAGAAGGGACTTGGCAAGGTTAGAGGAATGGTCAAATGTATGGCAGCTTAGATTCAATGCTAAGAGTGCAAGGTAATGCACTTGGGAAACAAAACCCAGGGAAGAGTACATAATGGGGGTGAGATACTAACAACAACAAAATGGAGAGGGACCTGGGGTAGTCATATCAGATGACCTAAAGATGGGCAAGCAATGTGAGAGGGTAGCAAGAGGGTTGGATACTGGGATGCACAGGAGAGGCATCACCAGTAGAAAACAGGAAGTTATTATCCCTCTGTACAGACAGCTGGTGAGACCCCATCTGGAGTACTGTGTGCAGTTCTGGAGACCTAATCTCCGCAAAGACATAGACAGGATGGAAGCTGTCCAGAGGAGGGCAACTAAAATGGTGCAGGGTCTGCACCGGAAGACATATGAAGAGAGACTTAAGGAGCTTAATATGTATAGCCTCGAGGAAAGGAGGGAGAGGGGGGACATGATAGAAACTTTCAAGTACCTCAAGGGAATCAACAAAGTCCAAGAGGGTAGCATCTTTCAAAAAAAGAAGTGTGCAAGAACAAGAGGGCACAATTTGAAGATGGGGGGGGGGGCTGAAAATGGGCAGATTGGGTGGGCCAAGTGGTCCTTATCTGCCGTCAAATTCTATGTTTCTATGTGGCTAACAGGCAAGTAGTGTGCAAATAAGGCAAAAAAAGAGACCATAGTTTGTCTCTGTAGTTAAATGGCTTTTACTGAGATAAAATGCTCACACAAGCTCACCCCACCAGCAGCAGCAAATGCAGACCCAGAATTGGTATTCTGTTTAAAAATAGACTTCCTCTCTGTGGTCATTATTCTGGAATAATTGATTCCAAGGTTATTCCCATCTTCCACTAAAGGGATGTCCTCTGGGCAGGCCACCAGTGTCCTGTTGTACAAACTCTATGTCCTATACATCTCCGGTTGCATATCCTGGCTTCACTGAGGGACTCATCAGTGGAGTATGTACAGACAGCTGCAGTAGAGCTGGCTGGCTGACCAGAGGTGCAAACAGATCAAGCAGTGCTCACTGACGAAGGGCTTGTTGCCCCGAAGCGCTGAGGCAGGTTGCTTGGCGCGGAGCCTGTATATGCTATTATGCTTTCACTGTGTTTTTGTGCTACTGACTGAATACTTTTGTAAGTATAACAAACCTTTTTTTTTATATTAAAATTCACCTTCCACTGAATTATTGGTGTTTGGAGTGCTGTTTTTTTTTTTTTTTTACATATTGTGACTAACCAGAGGTGCCTGCACCCACTCTGCTTGCAGCTAGATGCATAAACCTTCCCCTCCTTACCTGTGCATCCTACTTGCAACAGAGGCCCTCTCTCTGGGCTTAGGTGTGCCACTGGCCCTGAGATTGCAACCCCAGTAGCAAAACAAGTCGTTTAAGTCTGCAGTCCTTCTCATTTGCCATGCCCACTGCCTGGCACTCCCTTATAGTCAGTCGATGCCCCAGCAGTAGCCTTTTCCCCTCCACTGTATAGCCACTGGTTCAGGAATGAAACAAGTGCACCCTGTAACTGCTGCTGAGGGGGTATTGCTATGTTACCAGTGATTTTGTTACCTCTATGCCTTGCATGCAGGAATTGGTGTGAGGGATGTGCCTTGGGGTTGCGAACCTAATGCTCACCCCATTATATTATTCTGTACCCATGTTAGGTTATTAACTGTTGAAATGGGGTGAACATTAGGGTTCAGCAACCCAAGGCACACCCCTTACAGTGATTCCTGCATGCAGGGTGGAGGTGGCCCTTAGGATTGAAAGCCGAGGGTGGGGGTTGGGTGTTCAGGTTGGAAGCCAATGGTGGGGGTGGGGACTTAGGCTTGAAAACCCTAAGATCTCATTTCCCTACTTTTTAGGCTTCAACCCCAATGGTGCATTAACAAAGTTTTTTGCTGTGAACTTCCTTACTTTTTCAGACACTTTATTTGTATCCCTACTAAGAGGTAGTATTCATGAGGTGGTATGAAAAAATGGCTTTATTGAAAATTTGGACTGAACTGAAAATATAAAAAATTACCAAAGTTACTCCACATGCATAGAAATATTTCAATGAACGCTCGTAACTCAGCCATTTTTGAAATTTATTAACCAAATTTTGAACATGGGCTTCTTTGGACCCCACCTAATGAACAATGGTACAACCATTTCATTACTCAGTACCAACCTCTCCCTAGAGATTATGCATGCCAAATTTTATGCAAATCCATTTAACGGTTCCAAAGTTATTAACCCTCAAAGATTGAACTTTAACATAGAAGTGCAGTTTCACACTAACTATACTGGTGTGACCGCGCCAGTATAATATATGTATGTTACATTGTGTACATGTACATGTAACGTTGTACCTGCACTTGGTACATTGCCCTTACCAATGAGCCTGACTCAAGGGCTTTCTGATTCTCTGAATAAACTTATTGAATGAAATATCATGACCAGGGTAACTATCTATTTGAGTGTTCCTGTCAGCTCGGGTGGAGGGGAGGCACCCTTTCTTTGTTATGTCATCTACAGGCCAATCAGATTTAAAGTTGGAGGGCCATGTATTTGGATACCTAGTTCCCCCTGTGTGTCTGATGCTATAGTACTGGACAGTGCTCAGTAGGGGGTTTGAATCCCTGGTTCCCCTGTGTGTCTGTGATGTTGTAGTACTGGACAGTGCTCAGTATGTGGGTTTGAATCCACAGTTCCCTTGTGTCTGTAATGATGCTGTGGTACTAGGCAGTGTTCACTAGATGTTTGAATCCCTGATGCTGTTGTACTGAGCATCCATATTTAAGATTATCTATCCCACACCTCCCCCCAGGTGGTAAAGTCCCTTAGTGCACCAGGGGGTGTGTGTTTACCTAGATTAATCCAGTCTCTTATTACTCCTTATGTATTTTTGAAGAGTATTAAAGGCCTGAAAAATGTATTGGCAGTTTTCCTCACCAAGGTGCTAAACATCTGCACATTTGGCTCAGATTAATTAGAAAAATTCAAAATGCCTAGTTTTGAATGTGTAGGCCTGAATGAAAAACATTACTAAATAATGTTTAGTGTTATGCATAACAGATCAGAAAATTAGCGACATTACCCTATGATTTGTGTGGCGTGTTCAGCTATACTAGCTTTCTAATACTTTTTTGTGTATTTTTTCACCCCAGTTCAGGAACAGTCACCCTGGAGGATGGCAAGATCAACTGCGGTTTGGCTCAAGAAATTATGAGGAAGCGGCATGCAAGTGAGCCCACCAAAACCACCGCCGGGCCCTCGTCATGACACAGCGGGTGGGCATGCAGTGTCATCACTGCTTCTGCTGCCCCACTGGATACTGCTTCTGATACAAAATGCTAGGCGTCAGTGAGCCCATTCTCCCCCCAACCCCTACACCTCCTACCCCCTCACTTATTCCGTAGAGTAGCCATTTTAATATTCCAAAAAAAAACCTCCAACTTTATTTTTTAATTGTATTTCTGCAGTCTTGCAGGGTTTGGAAAAACATTATTTCTATGTATCTGTTTGTGAAAATAAACAGAAGCAAGCAGTTTTAATCTTGGTCTGCGTCTCTGATTTCTTTTCAGTATATTCTACGTTCCAGCTGGTGGGTGATTGGTCTGAGAACAGGTTTATAGGATACAGCACTGGTCTTGAAACTGTGGAGACTTGGGTTCAAGAGTTGGCTAATGTTTAAAGAGAACTTAAATAATTTCTTTTATAGTTTGAAATTTGAGCAAGTCTGATACCTCCAGTGTAATTTCTTTTAAGTACTGTAGTATGATTTTTCTCCTCTAATGTTCCTGGTTAGTACTTAAGCAATGACAACCAAGAAGCTGTTTAATTTCTGAAGGATTAATGACCAGTTGGGGGGGATGGTGGTCCGAGGCACAGCCGAGGGTCACCTCCTTCCAGTCGGTCACTAATCCAAGGAAATGGCCAGCTTTGAGGTTGTTGTTGCGATTATAAATCTAATTGCAATAACTTTCTTTTTCCCAGTTATTTTTACCGCAGTTCAACTTTAAATTAGAGTGGCATGAGCCGGGCATGTCGCATATCGTCAGTTGGCAGCTGGATCGGTTGTTTGTAAGACAATAATGATCAATCCAGTAGCCAATCAGGAGCCTTGCTAGGATCATGAATAATTATTTAGACTTATAATGCCTTTTACCCCACCCAGTATTCATTTTGTAATTACGTATCTGGGACCTGATGGCATCACTTGTGCCTTGCAAGAAAGAACTTCACTCTAGGCTTGCATTCGGGATTTTCAAACAGCGATGCAATGTTTGCGTCAAGCCCTGTATCAACCCACCCTTTTTGTTTTTTTGCACAGCTATGCCAGATACCTGTGCCGCAGCTGCACCTGATTTTTGGTAGGTCTGCGGCAGTTGCAACATTTCACACAATTTACTGCAACTTTCGCCAAATATTTTTATGCAAGCCCCCCCCCAAAAAAAAGGATACCTGGGATTGCTGAAGGCTACACCAGAAAAAGTTGGTCTAACTTGTGGCAATTGATGCACAAAGTAGAAAATCCCAGTTGCGACATTCAGGGCTCTTTGAAAGTCGAGCCCAGTGTATTTTAAAACTTGTGAGTAATTAGAACAATAAGGGAGTTGTAAAAGTCAGTCATTACTAGGGACCCTGGATAATGAAAAAAATAACACTGTTAAAGTTGTACCACAGAATGCAGTATCTGTATGTTGGTGTACTGTTTTGCACTATTTTGTGAAAATGACAATACAATAATATTAAAAAAAAAAGACTGCTATTAAATAAGCACACACAACACTGAGGGTATTAAATGGACTTCACACATAGCTAAATTTCTAATTATTTTGAAAAATGTAAAAAACAAGGATTATGTACCCTTTAAAAATTCACTTCAATGGCCAAAATGAACTACAGGAAGTTAAAGGGGAACTTTCATTATTAAAAGCCCCCATACCTAAGTGGGGCTGCCAACAGATGCTTTTTGTGCAAAATACATTTTCTTTGTTTATTTGTTGGCTTTGTTAATGGGCTTTCTTTACTTTTCACTCTGTCTAGTCAATCCTGCTGTTGGTCCCCACCCCACCCCCAACCTGTGGGAAGAAAGATTGTGTGGGATGCTAGGACTTTGGCCAATCAGAGGTTGAGGGGAAAAGCTGAATCTCTGACAGAGCATCATATGTGGGGAGCAGATGGTACAGTTTGTCTTTTTTCACAGGTTTACAGCCAGGATCAGAGCATGCCAAGCCTCAGGTAGGAGGTGGGGGGGGGGTCAGTAAGGTACATTGTTTAAGCCAGAGTGTTTGGCCAAGAGGCAGCAAGTGAGGGGGGTAGTTTGGGTGGGTTTCTGGGCTATGTAGCCAACTGGAGGTGGGGGAGGTGAAGCAAAAGCCCTGCGATAGCATACATGTGTGAGGAGCAGAGTGTCATTTTTCTTTACTCACAGGTTTGCAGCTTGGATCAAAGCCTGCCTCTGACCCGAGGCAGCATGCAGGGATGGGGGAAGGGTGTTAACCAAGGACACTGTTTAAGCCAGAATGTATGACTAAGGGTCAGTGAGTGAGAGGGTGGGGTGTTTCATCACTCTGTGCTCACAATTGCTGAATTTTGCACAAACTTCATTAAAAGCCTTAAAATTGGTCTCTGGTAAGTGTCTTGACTGCTTTCTTGTTTTCAAAAAACAAGTGGGAGAGTAGTTTTGATGGGATTCTGGAGTCTGGCCTGTTGCTGGCAGAGAGATAGTTAACTTGGAGCAAGGCAAACATCTCTATGCAAGAGTGGCGCAGAGCAGGACTGCAGTATCTGCAGGGACATCCGTAGAGGAACTACTGTTCCACAGGGAACTCTGCCCAATGCAGGAACACACAGGACGTGCTGCTACGAGCTGCAACACAGTAGATACAGTAAGTCCAGTGTATCTGGCATAGGTGTAGAGGTTTTTTTATACCCTGTATAAGGTAAACTTATATATATGTTTAAGTAAGGGGGATTTAGTGTCTCATGTGGAGCGAGTGCTCATAACACTTGCTGTTAAACATGGACTAAAATGAGCTAAGTGTCATAACACCTTATCTAGAGGCACTGGTACACTTGGGTATTAACAATCCGGCCAGTCAGTAGTGGAGGTAGTCAAGTCAAGCTTCCTGATGTGGGGGATGGGCTGGTGGGCAGCTTTTCTGGCCTTTTAGTAGGTCCTGCCTGTGTAGGATGGCAGGGGTGGAAGGGTGAGGCAGGAGAAAGCAGAGGCTTTCAATGACTAGTTGAAGGAGTGGTGTCAAGATGAGGGGTTTTAGTTTGTTGGTGACTTTGGTGATTTCTGAGATCGAAGGCTCTTTGAGGGAGAGTGCCTTCATCTCACAAGAGAGAACAGGTGCACTCAGATGTTTGCATAGCTAGACATTTAAACTGAAGTGGGGCGGACTGGATCTTGGAGAGCCCTTGAGATATGGGTGGAGGAAGTGGGCCTAGCTAACCATTCCCCAGAAATGGGAGAGGGGTGCAGGGGAGCTAGAGGCAGCATAGGCAGGAAGTGGGAGTGAGGGGTGGTCATGAGAAACCAGTGGGGTAGAGGTGACGAGTGGTTCCAGGTGATTGGAGGTCTGCAGATGTAGTTCTGTTCCATAATGAGGAGCCCTGGGAAGACTACAGATCTGTCAGCTTTACCTCCATTGTACAGTAGGTAAGTTGATGGAGACCCTGCTGATGATATGCCCTCCAAGGAAGCTGTTCAGAGCAAAGTGCCAGAGCAGTGCTACTGTAATTTGTGAATGATTTTGTTGTATCGGCTTGAATGCTAAAATATAGTTACTATACTGGAAACATGTATGACTTATACAATCTGCTACAACAGAAAGTACTGTAGAACACTGCTATCACCAGCACCATCTTCCTTTTAACTTTAACTGGGCTACAGAGTGTATGATCCCAGTTGTACCTGTCCGAAGATATGCTGCTCAGAAATGTAAAGGGACTCCAGAAGGTGTTGCTTTTAGTATGAAGTGCTACTACAGTTACTACTAAGCTACTCCCAGGTACTCTAAAAACCGCGGTCCATGTGGTTTCCCAGAGGCAGGAGACAGAGGCCCAGTCTGTTCAGTAACGCCTTCTCCGGTCCTGTAAAAATTCTCCCAAAATTTGTTAAAATGTGTAGTGAGGCAAAAAAAGGGTAATTTCCAAAGTGTAGGAGGAGGAAGTATTTAATTCCCAAATGGAAGAACAAGTCTGGGTGTCTTCATGTTTATATAGAAGAGTTGACTTGAGCAAAATATGACACAATGTACTTTTGTAATTTTGTGTTTCATCAGATGTATTGTTGTATTGGAATGTATGTTTTTAAAACCAGTAAAAACTTGAATGGTAAACTTTTTAGCAGGGCCGCTGATGGCGCAACCTAAGCACATCACATGTCCATGCTGGCGACGAGAGTTGGGGAGTGAACTGGGACTTGCCAGGCTGGGAAGTGGCACGGCCAAAGGTGGGTGGGGGGGAGGTGGCACACTCCAATGCTGCAGCACCTCCTGTTGGTGTGCTGGGGAGCTCACTTTCCCAGCAGGAGCATCTGCTTGCAGCTGAAGCATCCCCCCCAATGTGCTTGAGTGCCTCCTAGGGGTGTGGGGAAAAAATGGAGAAAAATCCAGCTGCCTGATGTGGTGTGATGGTAGGTCCTGCACTCTCCTCCAGTGAGTCTGGACATCCTGAGTGGTACATCCCTGAAGGTCACATGGGGAGGCAGCAAGTCATGAGGGATGAAGAATGGGGTAAGTACCTGTGGAAGGTGAGTGATGGGGCTCTGGGGGCTGACCTGATATGGGCAGACCGGCAAAGTGGTGGATAATCAGATATTAGTCTGATTATTCATGCACCTAGGGAGGCTTCTGATTAGCTACTGGATGGGGCATTAACATTTTATGAATGACTGGTCCAGCTGCCAACTGTTACTGCTTGGCACACACAGCTCATGCCACACAGATGTAAGTAAAAAAACAGTAAAAACTAAAGTTGTTGTGATTAGACTTCTAAACATAACAAACTTGAAGCTGGTCATTTTCTTGCATTAATGACTGACTGGAGGGAGGTGGCCCTTGGCTATGCCTCTGGTCACACATTCCCCCAACTAGTCATTCCCTAGGAAATGACCAGCTTTTTAGCCATTATTGCTTAAATGGAAAAAAAGTTTTAGTGGGGCTGCCCCAGCATCACTTCCACCTGCTTCACCGGCAGCCTGATTTCACAACTGAGTTTGGATCATTGGGGACCATCAGGGGGGAGGGAGGGTTGAGCATCCCAAGAACAGCTCTCCTTTGGGGCGGGGGTGCCATTGCACATTGCTGCATGACTGCCACTTGGCTGAAGGTGGATGACTGCAGCACGAAGGCACTCGCTCTGAGAGATACTACCAGACGCTTATAGTGCCCCAGTGCATGCACATACGTCCAGCAGCCCTCTGGGAGGAAAAGAGGTGGAAAACCTGCTAGAAAGGCACAGTTGCAGACACCCACCACAAATAGTCCTGGGTAAGTGCAGGGTAAGTCATGGAGAAGGTAGGTGGTGGGGCTGGGGTCGCCAGCAGAACAGGACAAGGGGAAGCACCAGAGATGAACACAGAATTGAGATAAAATGGAGGGTGGCTAGAGAGATGGCTTCCCAGACAGATGCTCTTAATATAGGCTTTATACTGAGGCTTCGGGTTTTGGACTAAAACTTACAAAAATTTTATTTTACGTTTTCCTACCCACTGGATTCCTTTCCTTGGCCTCTCTGCTGCAGACTGATACTTTTTCAAAGATGTTGTGGCCTCAAACGGAGCCAAGTGAAGCAAAATCAAGTCAGTGACAAAGCAGTAAAGTCCCCAATAGAAGCATGGCCAGCAGTGCATCTGTGGAGCCGCCATGGCAAGCAGTGGTGGAGACACTGAAAGCTATGAATGCTAAAAAGGAACAGACTTTGTCTAAATTAGAAGCACACAATACAGGACTTTAAACAACTCACAGGATCAGTGATGGAGCAGGAGAAGAGAGCCACTTCCACTCAGGTGACGGTTACTACTTTGACCCAAGAGAACTCCGCTTTGTGGCTGCCTCGAGGCATTGGGGAATGAGGTATGCTGTAGACATTTATGCCTTGTAAGGGTACTGGAGGGTGCAGAGGGCACAGACTTGCTGAACTACAACACCTGACTCCAGGAAGCACACGCTGTCCCTGGACTTTAATTGGGACACAGTCTTAAAAAAGCATACCTAGTGAATTCTCAAGTGAGACCTCTGAACATCACTCAACCCTGCACTATTAGTGCACACTTCAGGATTGGAGGACCTGCTCCTTGCAGCTGCCCAGGTGGCTTACCCGATCTCCATAAATGCTTCAGATGTAAAGGTGTTCCTGGACTTATCATTCCAAACCAGGGCCCATAGGAAAAAGTTCAGTACAGTGTGTCAGCACCTCTGGGCCCTGGGTATCATTCACTTTCTTCTCCCTGCATGGTTCCACATCAATTATTGTGGTAAGAACTAGCAGTTTCCAGACCTGAAAAATGCAGGTCACTGGATGGAATTGGAGTTCACAGCCAAACACACTGCAGATCTGGAGGACAGAGAGGAAGAATCGGGGGTGGAATGAGAGGAGGCTTAAACTTTATTTCTGATGATACACACTTGGAGACTCAAACTTGGTTTGAACTGCTTTATCCCTTACTCTTGGGGAAATGGGGATTTCTTTGAAAGTTTATTGTTCGGAGGGGAAAACTTGAACTGTTGAGATACTGTTTATTGGAAGGCGATAGCCTGATGTTCAATGAGGAGGATTAGCTCCTCATCCTCCGCTATTTAAACATCAGGCTGCCTCTCGCTCTGCTTCGAGCATTTCAGCAGCATGGGTGGCTGTGTGGGCTGGCGGCTGCTCCTTTCTCCCCTCCTGTCTCGCTTTCTCTCTTCTTTCCCTTGTCCTTGCTTTCTTTCCACTTTGGCTGTTGGTTTCTTGTCTGGTGTGTCTGTGCTTGCCTGTCCCTCCCCCCCATTGTCTTCACTTTCCCTTCCTCGTTTGCACCCCCTCACTCCCCTCACTGTTCTTTGTGCTTCTTTCTGCCCCATACCTCTTCCTTCATTGCCCTGTACCTCTTCCTTTGTTGTCTCCGTTTGCTTGTTGTGCTTTTCAGGGCTTCCTCCTTCGGAGCGGCCGCTCTGCCCCCGCTGGCTTCCTGTGCCCCATTCCATTTGCTCAGCCTCCTAAAATAACACCACTGCTGCCTCCCGACTTGGACACTTTCTGCTTCATCCAAGCTCTCCTTCATGCTGCCGTTCTTCACTCTCTGAGCTACACTCTCCAGCACCAAACTCCTTCTCGCTAAACAAGTAAGGCCACCTCACAGCATTCATTCTCCTGCGGCTGCCTGGAATTACTGCTCATATCCCCATGTTCATACTGGCAGCACCATGTTGGATACATGGCTCCTCTGCAATGGGGTTATTCTGGATTCCACTTCACTTAATGTCATGACAGCCTTCACCCATGCCGAGCTGCTTAGCCATAACACATGTACATTTAAATCCGATCTGGCTGCCATTTGGTCTACTGACCTACTTGCATTCCCCTCCATCTTCCTGGATGTTTTTTCTGCTGTTTAACATAGAAACATAGAAACATAGAATTTGACGGCAGATAAGGACCGCTTGGCCCACCCAGTCTGCCCATTTCCCTACCTGATGGATAAGCTGCAGATCCTAGTTAACCAGCAGCCTACTTCTTCCTACCCCCAACCCCTAGAATTGCCTTATGACTGCCCCATGCATGCTTGAATTCCACCACTGTTTCTGACTCCACAACCTCCTCTGGAAGGCCGTTCCCATACATCCACAACCCTCTGTGAAAAAATACTTCCTAATTACTCTGAGCTGCCCTCTTCTATCTTCAAATTGTGCCCCTTGTTCTTGCACACTTTTTTTTTTGAAAGATGCTACCTCTTGGACTTTGTTGATTCCCTTGAGGTACTTGAAAGTTTCTATCATGTCCCCCCTCTCCCTCCTTTCCTCAAGGCTATACATATTAAGCTCCTTAAGTCTCTCTTCATATGTCTTCCAGTGCAGACCCTGCACCATTTTAGTTGCCCTCCTCTGGACAGCTTCCATCCTGTCTATGTCTTTGCGGAGATTGGGTCTCCAGAACTGCATGCAGTACTCCAGATGGGGTCTCACTAGCTGTCTGTACAGAGGGATAATAACTTCCTGTTTTCTACTGGTGATGCCTCTCCCTATGCATCCCAGTATCCCCCCAGCCCTCCTTGCTGCCCTCTCACATTGCTTGCCCACCTTTAGGTCATCTGATATGACTACCCCAGGTCCCTTTCCATTTTTGTTGTTGTTAGTATCTCACCCCCCATTGTGTACTCTTCCCCTGGGTTTTTGTTTCCCAGGTGCATTACCTTGCACTTCTTAGCATTGAATCTAAGCTGCCATACATTTGACCATTCCTCTAACCTTGCCAAGTCCCTTCTCATCCTTTCCACCCCACCCTGTGCATCAACTCTGTTGCAGATCTTTGTGTCATCTGCAAAGAGACATACTTTTTCCTTCCAGTCCCTCTGCAATGTCACTTATAAAGACATTGAAGAGGACTGTCCCACACTGAACCCGCGGTACCCCACTAACCCCTTTTTCAGAGGGACTCCATTTACTATTACTCTCTGTGTCCTATTCTCCAGCCAATTCTTTACCCAGGCTGTCATCTTGGGACCCACTCCCAGGCTGGCTAACTTGTATATTAATCTTTTGTGTGGGACTGTGTCAAATGCCTTGCTAAAGTCTAGGTAGGCCATGTCTACAGCTCCTCCCTGATCAACTACTTTGGTCACCCAGTCAAAGAAATCTATCAGATTTGTCTGGCATGACCTTCCCGCTGTGAATCCATGCTGCCTTGGGTCCTGTGCCCCTCTGGCCTCTAGATATTTAACAATTCTTTCCTTCAGAGTGATTCCATCATTTTCCCTACCACTGAGGTTAAACTAACAGGTCTGTAGTTTCCTGCTTCTGCCTTGCTCCCACTTTTGTGAAGGGAATCACATCTGCCCTCCTCCAGTACTCGGGTACCACCCATCCTCCCATGATTTGTTAAAGAGGGTAGTCAGTGGTGTCACTAGTTCTACCTTAGTTCTTTTAGAATTCTGGGATGAATCTCATCAGGCCCCATTGCTTTGTCCACCTTCAGTTTTAAGAGTTCTTTCAGAACCCTTTCTTCTGTAAATGGGCTGGTATCAACTTCTGTATCCAGAGTGTTTCTACTGTTTGTTTTAGGTACCTCCCCTCTTCCTTTGTAAATACTGAGCAAAATATTTGTTTAGTATCTCTGCCTTTTCACAGTCACCCTCTGCCCACCCTCCCTCCCTTTATTAAGCCTCACTATCCTCCCTTGGTCTTCCTTCGCTCCCTGATGTACCTATAAAGGTTTATCCCTTCTTAACTGAGTTGGCCATCTTTTCCTCAGTTTGGGCCTTTGCTGATCTGACTGCCTTCCCAGCTTCCTTTTGCTTTAACTGATAGTTCTCTGTCCTGTTCCTTCTGTGATTCCTTGTACTTCCTGAAGTTTCTTTTCTCTTGAACCTTCACTGCCACTTCCTTTGAGAACCATAGTGGTTTCTTACCTCATTTCATTTTGTTTATTTGCTTTACACAAAGGCTTGATACCTCCGTGATGGCAGTTTTTATTATTCCCCATTGTTCTTCCACCCCTCTTTCCTGCCCATTTGCTAGTGCATTCCTTAGGCACTCACCCATTTTGACAAAGTCAGCCCTCCTAAAATCCAGTACCTTTGTCTTTCTATGGCTTGACTCTATTGCTGTGTTTATTGTGAACCATACTGTTCGATGGTTGCTAGTTCCCAGATGGCTACCCACTTCTACATCTGTGATCCTCTCTTCATCTCCATTTGAGAGAACCAGGTCTAAGATTGCTCCCTCTCGAATGGGCTCCAATACTAGTTGTCTAAGGCATGCCTCCTGTAGGGCATCTAGAATAACCCCACTCTTAGAAGTGGCTGCTGCAACTGCACTCCAGTTAACATCTGGCATATTCAGATCACCCATCAGCAATATCTCCCCTTTTTCTGCCATTCTAAGTATACTTTCTATCATTTCCTTGTCCATTTCCTCCCCCTGAGAAGAGGTCTTATCAACCCTGTCGTATTGTGGTGCCATTGCCGGTCTCAAATTTACCCACAGTGCTTCTTCTCCTCCCTGTTTACCCTTTTGTTCTGTTGCTTTGATTCCTTCCTTATGTAAGAGCTACTCCTCCTCCTCTTTTACCCTCCCTGTCCCTCCTGTAGATAGTGTATCCTGGTATGTTTACATCCCAGTCATGGTTTTGTGTGTACCATGTTTCTGTGACTGCCATGATATCCAGATGTTCCTCCTCCATCAAGGCCACTAATTCAGGAAGCTTGTTGCTCAGACTACGGGCATTGGTACTCATTGCTCTCCATTTTTTGATGGCTTTACCTTCTGTTGCAGCATCCCCCACTGACCTTTCTACCTTGGTCTTTTTCTCATTTAGTACCCTGTTTTGTAGGGGGAGGCTGGGATTTTCCTGCTGCTTATCAGTGCCTCCCCTTGACTAGGTTAAAAGCTTGCCAATGAAGCATTTAAACCGATTGCTCAAAGACTTGTTCCTTCCTGAACAGATGCAGACCATCCTGCCAGTATAGGCTGGTGTCCCTCCAGGTGGAACCCCAGTTCCCAATGAAGCCAAACCCTGTGCTCCACACCATTTTTTCAACCATTCATTAAACTGCATGGTGCAAAGTACCCTCGCCTCACTCATGCCATTGGCGAGCAGCACCTCTGGAAGGATACTGTGTGTGCTACTTGTCTTAGGCCCCTCCCAATTCTACAAAGTCCTTCTGCACTGCTCTAATCTCATGATGAGCCAAGTCATTTGTCCCTAGGTGGACAATGGCGTCCAGCTCGAGACTCCTGTGCAGCTGTTCCCATGATCCTGAGGATGCTCTTCCTGTCCCTCAGCCATGGCACCAGGCAGGCACCTTACTTCAGTTTTCCTGCTCCCCCAGTTCTGCTGCCAATATGAGTCCCCACCAGGAGCTGCTTCCTTTCCTTGTGGTGTCCTCTGTCTCCTTCCTGTGGGCCTCCCTTGTGACAGTTGTCCTCAGCCTCCTTAGTCTCCTCTGTGGGTGCATCCATGGGGAGCTATGCTCCCCAGAATGGTGTATGGATTGTGGAGTGGAACAACTGACTGGGTGTGCCTCTGTTCCACCATCCTCACCTTCCTGAGCCACTGTGGTCCAACTGCTGTGTTTTCTTTGCAACCTCTGAGGGCAGTGGTGGTGGCTCTGGTGCTCCTGGATGGGAGGTTCCTTCCTACCATCCAGTGTGGCCTGGGGAAGGTTCCTTACTAGTGTCCAGCATGGCCTGAAGATGGGCAACTTCCTCCCTCAGGGCAGAAGGTGTCTGCAAATAGGGCAGCATCTCAGCCTCCAGAAAGACTCCCGGAAGACTGCTGCCCCACAGCCATTACATTGTACTACTCCCCACATGTTTATCTACTTTTTCTGTGTGTGTGTGTGTGTGTGTGTGATTGGTTTGTGATATAGAAATATATATATTATACAATGTGTATGCTTATATTGTCAGTGCAGTGTGCTAGAGAGGATATGACAGTGATATGCACCTTGCACTCTTGAGGAAATGATGTCAGAACCCCAGGTATAAAGGAACTATTTCCAGGGGTGGGTGGGGTGAGGGGTGGAAGGGTTAGCCCAAACTGTGCCCTCGCAAAACAATCAGCTAAAAGCTCTGACCCAGCACTGCGATGAGTGCCTTCCTGTCAGCAAGATGCCCTACACAACAATTTGACAGAGAAATAACCTGCTAATCAAACAGAGAAAAATCCAGACATCCAACTCAGACACAGGTAACCCTCCCCAGCCCCAAAACAGCCTGGTGGTTTGTGCTCTGAAAGCAGTCAGCCCCAAAATAAGTCAGCTGTGCTTTACACTCTTCCTGCACTGAAAATCTTAAAGAATTAAGCCAACTGATTGACTAGTGACACCTGTGGTGTAAAGCAGGCCTTTCACTGTAAGCAGGCTACTGTCTGATTCAATACACAAAATCTTTCAGTGAAACCAGGATATAAACTTAACTACTCAGCCAGCAGGACACTTTTAAAATGTTGCAAAATATCCCTCTAAATCCTAAGTCTCAACCCCAACTATCAAGCAAATTCAGTTGTATCTCCACTCCCTCTGGTTATAACATTTCTACACTTTTAATGGAATGATGCAATTTCTGCTTAATGCCAATAGGGAGAAAAAATGAAACTCTTTGTAGAAAGTGTAGCTCCCTGTTTTACAATATTATGCCTTACCAAGTTTCCAGCTCCTAAATGAAGTTACAGTTTGTTCTTTGCAGTGTTGCAAGGCTCTCAGCTTCAGACAAATCAAAAGTCAGACTGACTGGCTTCTAACTGTGAAGGATGCCTAAAACAGCAGTCTCAGACTGACTGGCTTCTAACTGTGAAGGATGCCTAAAACAGCAGTTTACGCACTGCTGGAGCCCGCTGACTACACCTGCGAACCCTTGGACAGTACATCGACTTCCTACTGCAGTTTGGCTTTATTTATTTTACTTCATTTCACTTTAGGATAAATGCCTTCCCTTGCTCCCAGGGCCTGGGCTGCCTCTGCTTTCATAGCAACCTCTATGGCTGAAATTGCCAGGGTTTTGGCCATTGCCCCATTTCAGCTGTGCATTCGCACCATATTCCCTACCTGCATTCAGACAGAGCATTCAGACTCCTTCAGCTCCTAGTTTACCATCCCCAAGGCTACCCTGTCTATCTTATGCTATACATCCCGGCACATGGACGTCAGAACTACTGCCTTCACTGTGCTGATCTTCCTCCTTCCTTTGCAGACATTCGTAGGGGTCTTGCCAGCCTTCACCTGGACCATTAATTCGTGGTAGGGGACCCACGTGGGGTCCCACCATCCCTATCATGCACTATACTTTCTATGGCGAAGGCGAACCACATAGGGTCTCACCTTCCCAAACTTGCACTACTCAGTGATACAGCGATGGCAGACCATGTTGGGTCCCGCTATCTCTATCACACCTGTATTTGTGATAGTGGACCATGTAGGTTCCTGCTGTCCGTATCCCACACTACTAAATGGTACAGCAATGGCAGACCACTTGGGGTCCCGCCATCCCTATCATCCACTATTGCTTGCATTGGCCTACTGAGCTGATCAGCGACAGCGGACCACATGGAGTCCCACTATCCCTATCCCACACTACTCAGTGGGACACGAGGTCCCACCTTCAGTTCATACACGTATCCTGCACGGCCATGGTGGACCACGGAGCATCTCGCCATCCCACTCAACATCTACTCAACTCAACTCATTGCTCCATCAAATCCCCTGCAGCAGACTGGCTTACTTTGGGTCTCGTCCTCTTTGCTTGGGACTGTGCTACTGCAGTGACAACGGACAGAGGAGCCCTGTAGTTGCACCTTTATTCAGCCTATTTTACAGTGAAAATGGTCCATGCAGGGACCCACCATCCCACACACCTACTTCATACCATGGGGAAGGTTAACCACGTGGGGTCTCACCTTCCCAGTCATGCACTACTCAGTCTTATGGCGATGGTGGACCACGTGGGGTCCTGCCGTCCCAAACATATATGACCTTCATAAAGGCCTTACCATAGCTCAAGTATTTCCCATGCACTGCAGGACTACATACAAGGGGGTATCACCTTCTTTACCTTGGACTGCAACAGACTCTGGCTCCCGAGGGTACCCCTTACCACCTGGATAGTTCTGTACTATGGCAGACCACGTGAGGTCCTGCCATCCCTCTGCTACATGCCCTTTGAAAGCCCTCCTCATATTCCAATTCAACTTCTGTGACCCTTGCTTTATCTTGACCTAAGCAATAGGACAACGATGTTGGACTTATCTCAGACCATGTTTTATTCAGCAGTTCAGACCCTGCAGGTACCTTCCGCTATCCTTTCACAACGCGCCCTCCTGGGGCCCTCCTTCAGCTGCATCTATCATGTTCAGTTTTCGGTGGACTTTCGTCCCCTCACCTCAGAGTCATCATTGTATGGTGATGGTGAACCCATGTGGGGGTCTCCCATCCCACCAGTTCATATTTAACCCTCAATCAGGTTATCCTCTCTTCTCAAATGAACTTTTCACTTCACGCAGACCCTCGTTGGGGTCGCCTTCCCAGTATTGACCACCTGAGACTTTCAGTCGCTCAAACAAGACTACTTCATACAACAGGCCCACCAGGGACTCTCTCCCCAGGTAGCCTACCTCTGAGCCTACTATCATCATCAATTCTTTAATTTCTTCTGTTACAATCCACCATCTTCTGTTCCAGTTTCAATGCCTGACATCTCCTTGGCAATTGTGGACCACGTGGGGTCCCACCATCCCATTTACGCATGCCCCATGACAGGCCTTATCAGGTACTTTCATGTCATTTCAGTCAGCCTTATGCGACTGTCGGCCTTCATATCTTGTATCATTCTGTACTACTACAATGGTGGACCATGTGGGGTCCCTCCATTCCTACAACGGCTATCACCCTTCCTGTCTCAGATTATGTTATAATACAGTGATAGAGAACCTGCTACAGGTTCCAACCATCCTAACAATCAGACCCACGGTGGACTTCTATCTAGTATTCAAAGGCCATGCTCTGGATGTACAACAGTCATCTAACTCAGAATCGGATTAACCATTGTCACACCATCCAGACATCATGCCAAGTAGGATATTCCATCTGCTCAAACCTTTATCTGCAACATCAATTTGCTGCTCATTGACCTTGAACTGGACTCTTCGACCAGCAATGCCAGACCGAACTCTTGGACATATCCATACCTAAACCAAAGCGACATTTAGGATTATTCTCCTCTTAGTATGCTCAGAGGATGGACAGGTCAGTAGCCATGGGTCCTTGGAGGTTTCCTCCTAAGGGTTTTTTCCTGTCCTGTGTGCTACTGATCACACTCGCTGGAGTTGGAGGCGGTAGTCACTTCGCTATTTCTTTTTGGGCCTTACGTCTGACACCTACCCAGCATCCTACAGAGGGTGGGATGCACAGAAGTGCCAAAGCTCATGTCATAAACACCAAGCATATACCGGTCAGCTCATAAGTCTACACAAACACCAAGCTATGTACCCCACATTGAATTGGAAGGCTATAGCCTAATGTTCAATGGGGGGATAGCTCCTCCCCAATCCCCTATTGAAACGTTAGGCTGCCTCTCACTCTGCTTCGAGCATTTTGGAGGTGCCCTCAATCCTCCCCTGCCTCCTCCTCCAGCACTTCTGTCTCTTCCTCTCAGCTGGGCCTTAAGTCTGACACCTACCCAGCATCCTACAGAGGGTGGGATGCAGAGAAGCACCAAAGTTCACGTCATAAACACCAAGCATATACCAGTCCGCTCATAAGTCTACACAAGCACCAAGCAGTTTACCCACATTGAGCGTGTGCAGAGCACCTACTAGTTAGAGTCCTAATGGTGCCTCGTTGACTCCACGTGGCATCCACCATTTTCTTTAAAAGGTTACAGAGTCAACAGTTTTCATATGAGCCTGTTGGTGTGTATTCATTAAAAATGTTTGTACGCTCTTCCTGGTTCTAATTTCTCATATGCAGTTCTCAGTAGTTGATATGTTGTTGTTATGTTGTCCTCTCAACCAGGGTTTCCAGGGGAGTCTGTTAAAGAATTTTCCCTGCTTTAATACCTAGCACTTGGGTTTATAACAAACTTAGTATTTGCTTATAATGCTTTCTTTGCATTTCTCCCTAATGGACTAATACCAAGCCTTTGAAGTGGCATGCATTTTCTGTAATTTGTGGAGTGGACTGCTTTTGCTATCTTCTCCCCCCCATTTAAAATTAATACAATGACAAGGATAACATTCTGCAACATTTGTACAGTATATTGTATTTCTTCTATTTCATTGTGTCAGGCAGTGAATTGTTTTTTCTGCTCACTGAAGAGTAATGAATACAAAGTTTAATAAAATAAGGATAAAAGGTTTTACATAGAAAAGCATACATGGCTGACAATAGCTTGTTTCCAGACGCATCCAGTGGAAAGGGGACAAGGGAGCGATACAAGATACAACACAGTTACAAAAGATCCAACTGGACCAGCACTGCGGCACCACCTGCTACATTGGTGACTAGGATTTGGGAGTTGACTCTGGTCATTGGGGGTTGGCTGGGGAAGAGAATTGAGTGTCCCAGGCACAGCCCTCATTTCTCGCAGAGGAGGTGGTTCCAGTGTCAGCTCGTGGGCACCTGCACCTATGGGAGGGCAGGTGGTTTATGCAACAGGATTGCCCTAGTAGTGGGAAGACTGCCCTCAGATGCTAATACACAGGTGCGTGTGGAGGCACACATGTAAGGTGCATCCTTAAAGGTTGGTAGTCCTGGGGAGAGAATACTGACTCTCTGGCCCATGGCAGGCTCCAGACCACCACCTGGGCAGGGCTCTGAATCTGGACTGTGCTCTTTTGGGGGGGGGGATGATCCTCCCCCTTTCTGCCCCACCATGGGAGGAATCCCTGGGGGACACTGGAGTCAGGCAAATCCCAAAAATCCTGGGTGATGGGATGAGAGGACCAGGGACGGGGAGGGTGCCAGCAACGGACATAAATGTCTTTAAAAAACTTAAATAAATTAAGAAAGATCCACCAACTGAATTAATGGGCACATTACTTGTTGTATTTCATATTCCTAAAACTGGTCTCTCACTTAGAATATTGACTTCCAATATTTGGGACCCGAGAGGTATTTTGGCTTCCAAAAAAATGAAATGACTTCCAAATTTGGAACCATGAGGTGCCTAGAGTATTCGGGCTTTATGCACTGTCAGGTCCGGAACACACAGGAAGAGGCGCAGCCACAAACAAAGCACACTATCCCTGGCTGATGCTTGGGCACGTAGCTCTGTGCTGGGGAGGAGCCAGCATGGAAGGAACATAGGCTCTGTACTAAAATGGGTTCTCCACTCTGTGGGAGTGGGGTATCTTGGGATATGGCAGTTCACATGGCTGCCTAAAAACTTTTTAAACATCACCATGTCAGCAAGTGTCCTGTTCACCCTAGCCCTCTGTGGCAAGGAGAAGGTTGGGGTCCATAGCAGCAGGACTTGTCTGGAGTCTCTGGACACCCATTGGGGGTATACACACTGGTTACAGCAGCCCTCTGGTTGGTGTTACCTAAGCCCCCGACACTGGGCTGCCTGAGCGCAAATGGCAATACATGACCTACTCTGTTAGTTCAACCCCACAAAATGTGCCTATTCATGGATGACACCAAGCTCTGTGGGAGAGTGGACACAGCTGAAGAGATACAGACTCTACTGCACAAGAAGATCTGGAAAAGCTGGGGAGGTGGTCCAGGCTCTGGCAACTTGTCTTCCATACCAAAAATGCAAAGTTATGCATATTGGAGCCAAGAATCCCAGGACAGAGTACTACCTGGGTGAGTCCGAGTATCTGCATCAGAGGAGGAGAAGGACATGGGAGTGATGATCACTAGTGACCTGAAGCACTCCATGCAGTGTAAGAAAGCAGCAGCAAAGGCAAACAAGATGCTGGGATGCCTATGTAGGGGGATCAGTAGTAGAGAGAAGAGGTTATACTGCCCTTGTACAGGTCACTGGTAAGGCTGCATCTAGAGTATGGAGTTCAGTACTGGTGCCTACACCTCAAAAGGACATTAACTGCTGGAGAAGGTCCAGAGGAGGGCTACAAAGATGATAGCGGGACAGCAGGGTAAGGCATACGAGGAGAAAGTAGGGCATGGAAAATAACTATATCGCCACCTATCCCAGGACCCTTGCACATGCTTTGATCATGGGTGTAGGCAGGCATACTCAAAGCACTCCATGGTATGCAGTTTTATTTAAGGGGGTAGCAAACAGGGTCTGAATTACTTCCTTTTTCCATGAAACCTAACAAAGAAAATACTGAACCTTTCTGTAATCTTGCTCATTGGAGTCGAAACTAGAAGGACTGGTCATTAATACTCTCTTTGCATCCCAAGGACAATGCAACTTTACAGGCTGTGGCCTGGTATGTGGGTGTCTTAGGGAACAATGCATGGCATTTGTATTTACCCATGCATGGCAACAACCACTGTCATGAGATACAAAAGTTGTCTTTATTGTGCCAAATGAGGCAACAAACATGGTCCCGGTGTAAATTTGTATATTATCTGACTACACCTGGGGTAGCTCACTTAACGGGGGGGTAGCAGGAGTCCACTGTGCATATCCGAAATCCCTGGCTACACCCCTGGCTTTGATCCCACTTGAGGCCTCACAGCTAGCCACCCTACCTTGCCCAGGACACTGCTGCACTTCTGAACAAGCTTTGTCATTAATTGTCTTTATAGCTGCCACTAGCCCAGTTTCAGTTGTTATTTGCATGTACTAATGTCACCTTGTGTCATGTCTGCCTAGCTATATGTATAATCTCAAGTACTGTCTGAATTGATCTGTATTCTTACCTACATGTACAATATACTATGTATTGTATAATCTCATCTCATTTTATGTATGTATTCTCCCAGGTCGTGCCTGAAAATAGTCAACCTTGGATAGTGCACCTAACCCGGTTAACAAAAACTAAATAAATAAATAAATAAATGTACTCCCCTGGAAGATGGGGAGGGGGGTATGATTGGGACCTTCAAGTACTTGAAAGGGATAAATAAGGTTGATGAGGAGAGTCTCTTTAAGCTGAGTGGCAACCATAACACTAGAGGCACGGTCTTAAGCTGGACGGTGGGAGGTTTGGGAGGGAGGTCAGGAAGCACTTCTTCACAGAGGTGGTGAACACTTGGAATGCGCTGCCAGAAGAGGTACTCTCATTGAAGACAGTGGGCAGCTTTAAGAGAGGCTGGGATAGGCATAGGGAAAGTAAGAATCATGGTAGGGAGAATGGGAGGAATGGGGAGGCAGGGCAGGGTCAATAGCTCAAGCTGTGGACCCTGCAATATAAACAGACTTAATAGACCAAATGCCTTCTTCTGCTGGCTTCTTCATATGTTCGTATATGTCCCGTCCAGCACTGACTGGCTGTGCATCTTCAAATGTGGTCGGGGCATGGGAAGGCAGTGCTTGTAGGAGAGCAGTTCAAGCATCTGCACTCGTTGAATGGACATCCGAGATGCATAATTTCACCCCACGTGCTGTGTATCAAGGCACTTCAGGTCAAATCCATTCATGCACAGAGCCCAGTATGCATAAACAAGCTCAAATGTGATGAGAATATTTAAAAATATGTATATGTTTATATAGAAAATACCTTCACCAGCCATTTACCTGTGACTGCAGCATACTTGAAAGGCTTAGCCTGTGAGTCAATGGACTGAAACAACCAGCTACGCCCATTGCCTGAGCTATTTAACGCCATCCTTCCTGCTTCACTCAGAAGCATTTTTGTTTCCCCCACCATCCTCCCCTCCTCCAGCGGGTCACTTCTTTCCTCAGGGCTCCTTCCTAAGGTACCTTTTGCTGAAGGGAATCCTTCCTGCGGCACCTCTAGGGATGGTACCCACCTCCAGGGTTCCTTGCCTTAGGCATCCCTGTAAGGTGGTATTTCCCAAGGGACAGAGAGGCGAACGGCTACAAAGGTTTATTCAACAAGTTGCATGAGCACAACATTACAGCACATTGCATAAGCACATTGAAGTGTAGGTTAAAGAGCTAATAGTTGACTAACCAAAGTGTATCCTTTCACCTAGTTGCAAAGAAAACCAATCTGTTTTTTTTGCAGCCCCCCTTGACTTAAGGTGTCAGGTTGCCTGTGCCACATGCAGTAACTTGTTTCTTGCAGTATAGCCCCTAAGATCACCCTGCAGTGTTTTTCTGCTTCTAGAGGTTCAACCCTCACCACTCAGCCTTTGAGGTGTTTCCTGATGTGTTACTCATCTTCATTAGTGCTGAGAGTAACAAATATTATCATGAATTATGGGATACTCACTATTCAGATACGAACAATGAATAACAGGCCCTATTGGTAGTGTCCGTATTTGGCAATTATTTAAAAAAAATCTCTAGACCTCCCCAGGTGGCCTGGACTAGCTACACGCTGCAGGACCTGTAAACAGTTTTACTGTGAGGTAAATATGAAAAAAGAAGCCGCTTCGCTCATCCATCCTCACAGCAGTCTTGTGGTTCACGTGCTGGCCTGCCTCCTATTTATGAGTGTTGTTTGCTTCAAACCTCACCCACATACCTTGCTTTTTCCTGCTGTTTTTTTCCCAGTAAAACATAGTTATTGGTTTAATAAATAATGCAGTTATTACATGGTTTCCAACATTAAGAGCAACACAACATTTTAAATATATCATATGGAATCAATCTTATCATTAGACAACAGCCAGCATGCATTAAAGTTCCTGAATTAGTCTATTCCCATACAAATTATAGCCCAAACAGAAGAGATGTCCAATTGACTAGTTATTTTTGCAGTTGCAGAAAGGGACTCTATATTCTAATAAAGGCGCCTGTTTTACCAAGCAGCATGGAACTAATTTGTTCGTTATTAGCAGTTAATCCCATGTATTTTGACCATTCTTCTACTGAAGGGATTAGTTTAGTTTTCCATTTTGAATGGTAATCTGTTAGCTTCAAAAATGCTGCTAATATGTAACATTTGTGTTCCTACTTATTTTAACGTTGCTTGGGAAGATGCCTAATAGAAATAGAGATGGGATCAATGGAAGATTACGAGTCATCTCAGAGCATACTTGATGGAGTTGTTCCCAGACTTAATGCTACCGTGAAGTCATTATCTGTGTCTTGACCCAAATAAATCACTCATTGCTGCTTGAACAAAATTACATTTCTCAGACCACGTCATTAAGATTGAAAGGAACACTCACAAATGCTTGGCACACTTCACCATGTCAGTAGCAGTCTCAGCACTAAGTGCAAGAAAGGTAATCCTAAAGCAGTCGGTGCTGCCTGCACTGGAATATGGCAGCTGAATTTATGTGACTGCTTCCAGCACATCTCTACATAAAGTTTCAGTATTTTTCAACAGCTTATGCCAATTTACTCCTGGACTGTGATAGAAGTATGCAAGCACTGCAATCTTTATCACAGCCTTGAGCTCCCTTCCCTGACAAAAGGTGAAACATCAAATGGTCCACACTGATCTAAATACATACAAGGGTCCTACCCAGACTACCTGTGCAACCTACTAACCAAACCTGAACAATCTTTTCTCACTAAGGTCGCAAATTAAGATTCTACTTCAAGTGACCAGGGCGCACAAATTGAGTAGTCAAAACATCTTTGGCATAGTGGCTCCATCAACCTGGAACTCTCTGCCAGATAGTGTTAAAGAATCCTCTGTGATGCTAGCCTTTAAGCGTGCAATGTACAATCTTCCCAATACCCCTTGCTCCTGTTGCCAGGGTGCAGCATCTTCAAACAGCCCTTCACCTTCCTCCTCTACATCCTACTAGTCCTACTGCTCATACCTCTCAACATGTGATGGCCCTGTGTCTTGACTAGCCCTCATGCATATGTACTTACAATTTTTGACACTTGCAATTTATTTTGCTGATGTTAATTAGAAACAGAAACATAGACAATGTTGGCAGAAAAAGACCATTGGTCCATCCAGTCTGCCCAGTTTTACCCTACCTTATCCTGTGACATATTGTCTAGACTGGGGTTTTGCTCTCCCCCTGCCCCCTTAGATCAAATGTCAGTTAATTACGCCACAAATTGTTGACAAGTTCTACTCCCATTTTACAAAAAATGATGTCTACTCAATGGACAACAGCAGGTTGTTGAGGTGGCTGTATGTTACCAACTCCTCAAGTATTGAGACTGACCCACTCAAGTGTCCTTCTCTTAACCAGTGGGGGAGTGTTGTGTCTCCAGTAGGGGAGCAGTGTAGACTGTCCTGGAATAAATGTGGGGGATGTGTCCCTGGTGGGCTTAAATAATTTAGGAGGAAGAATCCTGCAGGGAGTATGCAACAAGTCGGGTCCAGGAATCATCCCCCCACTACTTTGTGCTGTAGTTTGCCACTAACTGCAAACTGCACCCTTTCAAAATGAACTGTTTTCCCCAAGATCAGTGATCCACTCCACCACTGCTGGGGCATCATGGTCTTTCCAATGCATAAGGCTCACCCTTTTAGCTGTAACATGGGCCCCTGCTGGCCATCTTTTTAGCCAAGGGTGCCTCCCCCCCCCATTTAGAATGAGGCCCAGCATGACTAGTGTGGGGGGATAGGATTACATCTGTGGATACTAGCTCTAGGCAGGTTCTTTGAACGTCAGCTGAAAAAGTCATCCGCTTTGAGCAGGATCAAAGGATATGTGTTAATGTCCTTGTTTCACATTGCACCTCCGGCATCTCAGATAGAAATAGGTCCCAGGCCAGCAAGTTCTGTAGGTTTCTGTGTCATCTGTGCATGATTGAGAACTGTGTGAACTTGCCTGTGATGCCTTTACCCCTTTTACAAGTAAACCACAAAAGACAGCCACACCGATAAAGAGTTTTGGTGCTATGTAAAACTGAAGTCAAGTGCACACAGATAGAGCACCCAACCCCTTTTGTAACCCTCCAGCACTGCATCTACAATAGGGAGGGGTAATCTTCCTGCCCAGTTCTTCACTCTATTTCTTTTTTACTGTTTTGGTGGGATCAAGTTTGAGAGAGAGAGAGAGAGAGAGAGAGAGAGAGAGAGCAGGTCCCAGTAAATCTAGCTTCCCCCGGGCAGCTTGCCCTCCTTCCATTGTAATATGCTATCTAATGCATTTGGATCCTGAAATGTTTATTGTGTGCCAAGGAGGGGTGAGAAGGCATGTTGGGGCTGGTGGTATCTCCAGTGTTGCTGGTTGGGGAAGGTGCACTCAGCTTGCAGCTGGCCAAAGGATTTAAGGAAGTCTATTGCTGGTTCAGTCAGGTCAGTCAGATGCCTGATTCTGACCATAATCCCATCCGGTCTACTGCCCTTCTATTTTGAGTGCCTCAGTGCACCACAGGGGGAATTGAGGAGTCTTGCCCGGGGTCCATGTACTCAACCTCCTGCAGCCTGTCCTGGCACTATGGGGCATTTTTAAAGTCTGATGATCCTGTAAGTTTGATGACATTTTCCCAAATTGTATAGTGTCCAGAATAATAAAAAAAAAAATAATAACCCATTGTTTATGACATCACAACTTGTCATTGAAAGTATTCTGATGTCACAAGCATATGATTTCATGGTAAGTGCAAGCAGCAAGGTCTGATTAAGTCTAAGGGTCAAAGAGCCTGTTTACATGTAAATGGTTTTAGTAATAAATGGCAGAGAGCCCTGAAATTCAGATTATTTGAAATGATGTTAGATTTGAGCCCTGCTAAGGCCAACAGAAGTTTTCTATTATGAAACTGCAAAATCACTTTCATGTAACGTAATGCGCTAGCAATATTGTACTTGTGACCTACAACCCACTGCCACTGTTTAGTTCACTGCACACCTTATAGTACTGTTATTTTCACTGCCCGGTAATGTGATTTACTATGCACCTTTTGTTTTGATGTATTTTTGTTTTTATGCACTGTTACTCCCTACTTCCCCTCCCCAGGACACATCTGGAAACAAGGTTTTATTTGAATATAATAACTGGTCAGCAATTTTTTCAGTGTACTGACCTGGTTGATATTTTCCATAACAACCAGCTGGTTGTTATGACATTCATAAACCATGCCAGTCAAACTATGCTGCTGCCTCACTGGCCAACATTCTATATGTGGGGGCCAAACAGTCTCACAAATTGCTGGAGAAAAATTGCTGGTCTGTTATTGTAAAATAAATGATGGGAGGTGTTTCATATGAAAATTTAATGCACCCTTGTTGTGGGATGCTTTGATAAACCCTTGGGCTTTGCCCTCGGGGTTTATGTAACATCCCAACTCAGTGTGTCTCATTATTCAAACTCCCTTTCCCCATCCATTATTCTCTATTTATCGTGACTTCACCCCCACTTCATTCCCATCTCCTGACCAGCCCACATTGGTCCACTGCTTCCAGTGGTGCAAGTGGTAGAGAAGAAGTACAGGAATTCAGACACTGGCAAATATGAAATGCAGAATGAAGATCCTCAATCTGAAGGATAGCTGTGTCAAGACACGTCTGTTTAGACATGAGTAGATTCAGTTAGAGATATTGAAGTATTTCTAGGAAAATAGAATTGTTGTACAAGTCAAATGCTGTTATGGAAACCCTGATTTCAGATCACAGGCCCAGAAACTGTCATTATGTTGCTGGTTTAAGAATTTCAGTTCCAGTGTCAGTGGAAAGAAGTAAAGGAACTCAGTTCCTGCTGCAAAAAAGGTACAGGAACTGAGTTCCTGTGTGTTCCTGTTCACTTTCATCACTGACTGTTTCGCTCAGCATCATCACCCCTTCTCACATCTCCAGGACTTACCTCCTTTGTTCCCCTATGAACAACCCCCATGGAAGAGCTGCAGGAGGTACCCCTAATACCCCAGACAGAGGTTGAGGTTCGGTGCAGGAACGAGAGCCCGTTTGGTGGTGTGGGACCTGCAGCAGACAACATAATGCAGTCGGGGAGGTTTTCCACTTTGTTTTTTCTTCCCAGCCCACAGATGTCTTGGAGGTTCTGTTAGATGCATGATGCATTAGAGAGATGTCCCCCTTCCTTAACACAGGTTCCAGCCTGCACTGCCACCTGTGGTCACCGAGGTGTCAGTACTGTGGTGGAGACCAGAACCCTCCCTCCTGTGAGCACTCACTGGGAAAGGTGCTTGTGGGAGGAGGTAGCACCTGCTAGGATGCTCAGCTGTCCTCTGGCTAGCCCTCTGATGACCTAAGCTCATTCCCAAAACCGGGATATCAGTATCCCAAGCAGTTGTGCTACCACTGTGTCAAAGGGTCAGCTCCATCTGGAAGCAAACTGTTACCAACTCAGTATGCCTTTCCTGGTAAAACCTTAAATTACTGTAGGAAGACCATCATGGTCTCACATTTTGAATAATGTGATGTTTTGCAGCTTAAGCTGTACTGCCTTCTTTAACAGCAGGCTCAGAAGCTTAGATCCGCCACGCTTCAGGAACCTAAAAATGTGTGTGTCTGAACATGTGCGTGCATATGTGAGCATGATGTAGTGACCACAGAACCAGAGACCCAGGTTTAAATCCCACCAGAGCTACTTGAGTGCTTTGTGCCCTGAGCATGTCATCTCATCTCAAAAAAAAAAAAAACAGATAAGGTTCCTCACATAAGCACCCTTTTGGGAGAAGCCCTGGAGTTTGTGGAACAATTCAAATACCTGGGGGGTCTGGATTGACTACAAATTGTCCTTCATTGATCACATTGAAGAACTCACTAAGAAACTGAGTCAAAGGCTTGGCATTTTCTTCAGGATCAAGCACTCACTAACCCAGGATGCTAGAAAACTCCTAGTCCAAGCTACCTTCTTGCCTCTCCTAGACTATGTGGATTTTCCTATATGGCCATAGTACTAGCACAGCTCTCTCCAAGCTTGATACCCTACATCACAGAGCCCTTAGGTTCATTTTGGATGCCCCTTATGACACGCACCACTACATCCTCTATTCTTCCGTAGGCTGGAGCTCCCTTAGCTTCCGGAGGCAAAAGAATGCTATTCTATGGACATATAAGGCAATCACTTATAAATTACCTCAGTACCTCACAAGCTGCCTCACTCCCTGCATCCCTAGTGCCTATTCTCTCAGAATTCATACCATATTATCTCTGGCTATCCCTAAAGTTAAAATGCACTTTGGTAGAGCCTCGATAAGCTTCACTCTTCCTATGCTCTGGAATAAGATCCAGAAAACCTTAAGGCTCACTTTCCTGTTCGTTCTCCTCTTCAAATTCTTGTCCCTGAGGACCTTCTCCAAGGTCTGTCATTGCTTTAAGTCAAGGTCTTCACATCATGATTTGTTACTGCTTTAAATTCTGGACTTAAACCTCAACCATTGCCTAAGGTGTCATTTGAGTCCTCCCTTCTGTCATTGTCCAAATCAAGGTCCCAACACCACAATCTGTCTTTGCTTCAAATATTGGACTTAAACCCTAACCATTGCCTGTGGCATCTATCATGTTTCTCCCTTAGAATAGTCCTTCCTCCCTAGGCCATCATGTTCAGCCCTCTCCTATCTCATCTGACCTTCCCTCCCCACTCCCTATACCCACCTTCCCCTTCCCACCCCACTTGCCATGCCTGCAGTACTTATCAAAGGACTCTTACATCTCAATCTTCTTCGCACTTTGACGCTAGAGAAACTGCCACTCCTGCTTACTAGGACTCCTCCAATGTTTACTGTATAAACTTTAGCTCATTACCTTATGTCCATACATCTGTATCTATGCAATTGTATTTAAATGGCAGTACCTCTTGTTGAACCTATTGCTATGTTCTGGTGGAAGTATCTTGTTACATGTGATGATTATATGTTATTATGTTGTTATTATTACTACTATGTAATTGTATGTACGTTCACTCAACCTGTTATGTCTTAACCCTGTTGGCAATTGTTTTGCCCCAGGTCCATCTTATAAATGAGCTTGTCTCAATGATGTTACACCTGGCAAAATAAAGATTTTGATTGATTGATTGATTGATTGATCGATTGATGTCCCGTAACCTCTCAATGCATTAGTCCACCTAAGCTGTAAAAGATGGTTAAAAGCAAGACCCCACTAAAAACAAGATGCTGCCTCTCAGCTGGGCTGTCCATGGGGCCACTAGCAGTTTGTGGCACCTCGGTCCTGATTTCTGTGGCTAGGCTTCTGGGCTTTGGCAGCAGCAATTACTCTTTTCTGCAGCATAAAGGATTTGTGTTCTGAGGAAACTGTCATGGCTGTGGAAATGCACAATTCCTGGGGCCTTAGCGATCATGTGTAAATACATTGTGAAAAAACCCCACAGTTGAATGTAGGTCAAAAACACTGCAGTTCAACAGGTGCATTTTTCCTCAGGGCACTCCCTCTGTAACAGTCACCCCTCCCTCTCATTCTCTGTCTCTGTTGTTTTACAATACAGTAGCTAGCTGGAATGCCTTGAAAATTTTTTTTGCAAGCCAAGCACTCTTCTCCTTCATTTCCCTTGCCCCCACATCGAGGTCATTGCAGTCAAACCCTTCCTCTACATGGGAAGGGCAACTGCTGTTGGCTCCGTATCAGTGACACTCCTTGCTTTGTTCTGCCAATGGAGGTAATCTGCACCCACCATTCAGGAGCCAAGTGCATGTCTTCCAAGTCTCCCAATGAGAGTCCCAGAGTTTGCCCATTTTCTGATATCACTGTGCTACTGTTAAAATTCCCACAAAAAAAATCATTTCTGTCAAACAGCAAACTGTTCCTCTTGTCTTTTTTTAATATATATTGGTATTGGAGTTTGTAGTTCCAAACTAGCATATACAGACAGTTAAAGTGACAAGACTGTAACAGACATTATTACAGAAGGTGCAGCTGGTATGGTCCAGCTGTTTTGGTCGGACAATCATTTCACTTCATCCATTCCAGCTGGTCTGCATTTCATGTAGGGTGATGGGTATGGGGATATGGACCACTGGACTCAGACTGGACCAAAACGGTAAAGGTCTGGTCTGTTGGTCCCGATTTCACTATACCTCACCTTGATGAAATCCAGACCTGCCAGAATGGATGGACCAAAATAGTGAAAAACAGACCTCTGGTCTGTCTGGTACAGCCAGAGTGCACAAGTTGCATTAGTCTAGCTGGTCCACTGGACCAGCTGGTCAGGATTTTTACCATTTGGGCCCAGTCTGGGTCTGGCGGTCCAGATTTTACCAAGTCCTGGTAGTGAGTCAAATGGCTATAAGCAAACTGTCTGAAGGGTGCAGCCTGTGAAAAATATTTTACCCTCTATGAGCGGGAAAAGGTGAGCTGAGGGAGGGGGAAGGGAATAACAATAACTGGTAAGGGGGAGGGAGTTGCAAAAGATGGCACACGAACAGCCTCAGAGGCTACTCAAGGGGAAGGTAGCTGAGACAATAGCTTGATACTGAAATTGACTACTCTTGTTCTTAATCAGTGTTGTTTAATCACGTTTATCGTGTTGATTTTGTATTTGTTGCTATAGTACGTTCTGTCAGATTGTATGTTTTTTATGTGAAACTTGTTTGTGAATATGGGCAATTTGCTCATCTTGCTAACGAGTATAAAAAATGAAATAAAAATGAAAGGTGGTCATGTCACATACTCCAGAGTTCACTGCATCCCCAAGGGTGTAAGTTAAGGAATTGCATCAACGTACGGGGAGAGGAGTGGAAGCTCCAGAGTGTCTCCAGCCACACCAGTTGAAGGAAAGGACTAAGGGAGCGAGTCAGCTGGGCCTGAGAAGAGGGACAAGGTTGTTGGAGCCCATTGTGAGACCTTAGGTGGCAGCTGCAGACCATAAATGGCAGTGAAGCTATGGTCCCCAAACTGCATGGTAGAAGGGAAAATGGTTTCCAGGCTCTAACTTTCTGGTGGCTTTAACATGAGTTGTTTCGCCACCTTATAGTCAGTTCCTTACATAAATTAGGGCCTGCTGAATAACTATCCCCCTGATTTTCTGGTCACAGTTAGGAGCTCTCTCTCTCTCATTTGAAGGGTTTTAACTTGGAAATTCTGCAAGTGCGTCAGCTCGACAATGCGCCCATCCTTCCGCCTCCACCATCACCACACCACTGGGTACAGTCGTTGAAAATTATATGTAACATCAAAAGATAAATAATAAAATATAACTGAACTGAATATACAAAAATGATTCAAAATGTGTTTATGACTGTGCCAAGAGATTTTCTTATGGCTGTAGAAGCATCGTGGCACTCTGGCTGATAGAAGCGCAAAGCAAACTCTCACCCTAAAGGTTGGCCCGATGGAGCTGAGGGTTGAGATGCTGGATGTCACACCTTGCACCACGCTGGTGACCCAGGTTCAGGAACAGACTCGGGCCACCAAGAGTCGGCAGAGAAGAGAAGGGATCAAGTCTCAGAGGACTGCTCTCCCTTCCCAGGAGGAAGTCTGGGGCTAGCACCGCTCCTCAGCAGCTCCTGGTGGTAGCCAATGGCAGTGCTCGGAACATGTGGTGTAACAGATGAGGGAGGAGTGGCGTCAGACATCAAGCATGCTAGTGCCATGGATGTCATTGAGTGTCTGCGCCAGAGGTGACCATTGCAGGAAAACCCTTGGCAGACCAGGGAGGCAATGAGGGCTCAGGGACCAGGCCCATCCCCAGCAAGACTACCTCTCCTCCGGGTTCCCTTGGCTCTCATCCAGGACCAACCTCTAATAGCAGAAAGGCCACCAGGTAGGTGGGGCAGTGACTGGGGGGGTGGTAATCCAGTGGTCTGAAAGGTCCTGGGTGGTGGTCCTCGGGGAGGGAGGGAGGTCTCAGGCGGGAAGTAGAGGCCTCGGTTGAGTGGGCACTTCTGAGAGATGATCTGGACATCCAAGTACAGAAAATAGAATTAAAAAGAAAAAAGAATGCCACACTAAGTCACAAGAATTCTTCTGCTCCAATGAGAGCACCATGCTACACCCACAGAAAACAGAGATTCATGTGTCTATAGTGAATTAACTGCAACAGATCACTATCTGTGTATAGGCATCAACGTGGCACAGGTGGTAGTACATCTGTCTTTGGGTCAGAAGGTTCTGGGCTCTAGTCCCAAACCAGGATATGGGCTCATGCCCCAAATGCTGACCCTCCAGCACAGTATGAGGGGGATCTTACACTGTTAGGGTTTGCCAGTGTCGTCCTTCAGCTGAAACATTAAGCTGAGGTCTCTTCTAACCATTCCTGATGGGTGTCCAGGTGGAGTAAAAGAACCCATGGGCACTTTCTAAGGAATGGTTTTTTGAAATAAAAAACTAAAAAGAACACAGTTCAAATAACACAGGTACAAACGAATGAAGGGGAACAAAAAATATAAAAAGAATAAAAACAAAAAAGGAAAAGAAAACATACATTAACAAGAAGAAACAAGTCATGATAATTCTCATTTCAGAGTGAAAAGATCACTTTTAGTAATTCATTTCTGCATACACCTGCCAGGTTTGCTCAGGTAACACCCACGATGTGATTTTCCATCTTTCTGGCAGGGTGGGTAAAGACACCTGACTTGTCTCTGCTTGAAATATGAGCTTAATTTTCTGTTTTAACCCTAGCTAGTAAATTCTGTTGTGTATCTTTCTGCACTGTTTAGGATATCTTCCCCGGTGTCCTGGCCAACATTCCCTTCCCAAATTGCCCATGGCTGTGTGTGGGTACTGATGTATGGAATAACCGCTACATATATACAGTCACAGCAGTACAGTACCAGCAGCAACTGGAGAAAGGAATGCTGAGATATGGAAAGGGACGGAGAAATGCAAGTCAGCCTGGGTGCCTCAAGGACGTGTCAGTGCAGAGTTCATTGGGTTCTCTCCTGTCTCACTTGGATGATGACACATGTTTACTAAGTGAACTCAAAGTTAAAATACTTCTTCACAAGCCCTTAACTATTTCCTACCCATTGTTACCTTGCTTCTCAAAATGCAGTTTACAGTCACTTACATAAACCATCAAAGTGCTTTCTCTTAACTACTACCTGTTGACTTTAAGTCTCAGTGGTATGGCAGTATCATGGACGTTCAGGCAGCTGGCGGCAGCGGATAATGCCAGTCTTGCTCAAGTAAATTTTTGTCAAAAATACTCATAATAGGAAGAAAATGTGCTGGCATGTCTAACTGACCGCTAAGAGCTCTACTTATACTGTTATTAAAGACACAATGAAAATCAATCAAAAGCGTGATAGTGTCCGCTTACCTACTTGAGAACACTACCTGGCTTGTTTGTTTCTGATGACTAATGTATTGTATTACTGTAGGCCTACCTGCTGTATAATATGCTGCCTGTTAAGAAGAACCAAGCTGAGCCTTCAAGTCAGTTTTCCTGCTGAAGCTGCTTTTTAAATACTGTCCTTACAGAAATACTTTCAATAAGCATGTGGTATGCATGCTACACACATGCTGTGGACTTGTATTTCTGTAAGGGCAGTTCCAGTTCTGTTATTGTTCCATCTTGACTGGACTTTCAGTAAATTCAGTGAGTGTGTCTAATTTACTCACTGCTGGTAAGCAGTGGCGTCATGCCCATAAGGCACAGGGAGGATCGTGCCCCCCCCCAATAAATACAGCAGGTTAAACAATTTGGGGACATTACTGAAATATATATATATATATATATATATTTGTTTCATATTTTAAGGTTTCTAAGAGTCAGGATCCTGTGGCGGTACCGTCAGGTTGGTGGTGCAGTTATTGCTGTGTGTATTGCAGTTGATGTGTCTTGAGAGTTTGTAGTGCAGCATATTGTGTGAAGTGCAACTGTAGGCGAAGCCTGCAAGTTTTCAGCATCCACCTGGGCTGTCGGCAGTTTTTTCCTGCCACTACTCTGCTGCAAGACCCAGATCCAGGAAGTCAGGAGTGGGACTGTTAGAAGGAAGGAACTGGAAGGCAGTGTGTGAGCTGTTCATGAGGGTAGGCACCCTCACAGTGAGTAGGGCTTGAATTCTGTAAAAACAAAACATATAAATTTAATCAAACATCAGTCCTTGGTCGAGATGAGTAGTGGTAGAGACAACTTCTGAGCAGCCAAGGAGAGCTACAGTGACCGCATTGAGTGGGAGCCTCAGCCTGCACAGGAGGGTACCAGGCAGACAGTAGCAGGTGCATGGCAAAGAACAAATTTGTAAGTATTTGCAACTGCAAAAGCCTGCAACTGCCAACTGCATTTCACTTAAAAAAAATCTTCCAGTTGAAGGTACAACCATAGCTAACCTAGCTACTCCTGACTCAAACTCCTCAGCTGAAGCTGAAAGCTTGTATGGCGCCAGTCTACAGAGAGCTAAGCTTGAGGTGCCAGGCTGAGGAGAGCTGTCATTCATGATGTCAGAGACAGGAGAGCAGAGACAGGCCCCTCACGCAAAGGGCCCAGCTGAGCAGAGGTAGGAAGGGCCATGAGCAGGTGCCAGACTGAGGAACATCATACTTGGCAAAGCAGAACTGCAAACAGTTTGTGGCTTCAGCCTTTATCTACTTGCCTGCCTGTTCAAGTTAGGAAGGGGTCAGCTGGAGTGGCATAAAGTAAATATGCATCAACCTGAGGTTGATGTACTTTTACTTTTATGCTGCCCACTTGACCCCATTCCCTTCCTAGTGCTAGTGATTATCGGCATTGGTGGCCCATGGCTAGCCCAGACTGCCCTGACCCATGTTACACTGATGCACAGCACTCACTCCCTGTTGCTTTCTAGCCAACTTGTGCCGCTTCAGTCTGTCGCACATTGACAGAGATAAGCTTCTGACTTTCTCTGTTATATTTTTCAATTCCCCGTGCCTGCCTGTCTGTTCCAGTCAAGATGAGAGGTTGTGGCTTTCTGTCACCGTCTCCATTCCCTGGTGCTAGTACTCAGTGATCATCAGAAGCCTACTATTAGTCTTAGTTCTGTTTACACCAAGCAACACATGTATACAGCTGCTTGAGATAACTATTTTTTCAGAGATGTCCTTGATTTCAGTAATTTGCCCCTAATTTCTTGAAGCGGATGTTGGAGCAGTAATGGGGGTTTGGGTTGTTAGCTCAGAAGTGATGCTTGTACCCCCCCTGTTACTCCGGGTTACTAGAATTCCAGTAAGACCTAGTGGCAGGCAGGGACAGGCAGCTAGTGAAACTCCAGTTAGATGGATTTCACTATGTCTTGCTCTGTTTTCAGTCTCTGCTGAGCTGGAGCTATGACATCATTTAGAACTGTCGCAGCTGCATAAGCCACACTGGAATGTTGCAGTTGGAGGTTAGAGTAGAACGCTGGGGAATTTGAAGTCAGTCTGCAAGAGTCTGTTGCAGTCTGTAGTAGAGGAAGGAGGTGCTCTGCTGAAGCAGGCCCTCAGAGCTCTAAGCTCTGTCAAAGAGCTATTTTTTTTTTGTATTGGTGTGTGTTCTCACCTGAAGAGGAACACAAGAAGAGCCCAGTGAAGTGGTAGAGACCGCTTTCAGTGGTTCAGAGCCCCATCCCTGCGGGGATGGGGGGAAGGAATCAGCCTATTTCCAAGGGCAACCCCCCTGGTCCAGCTAAGGAGAAAGAAGCTGCCTGAGTTAAGTTTGTGCTGAGGCACCAGAAGTTCTGGATGAGATTTCTTTGAGGAGAAAATGCCTGTGGAGCACCTGCAACCAAGGCGTGAGTTCACTCTGCTAAAGGGCCAATGTGTTTTCACCTGGAACAAGATGAAACTAAAGTGACTGTTACTGTGGGGTCAGGAAAAGACAGCCAAGTACAGTTTGGAAGATGTGGGGATTGGACTGCTTAACTCTGTGGGGGGTCTAGAGTAATGGACACAGCCACTTATTAAGTATGTTCAAGTTCCGCACAAATGGGATGTAAAGACAGTAGACTGAATGTGAATACATTTAAAGAGAATCTATACAGCAAAGTGTTTTCAAGGATGAGGTGTTACAGTCCAGAGAAATGGCCGGGTATGAATTATGGGAGTGAGAGGTGGGAGACCACCCCCATCAATAGTAACCAAATTCACTTCTACAGGTTTGCTTTGGGATGCCTGTTGCTTTCTCTCAGGTACTTGGCCAGTGCCTGAGGAAAGTACCCAGATGTGGGATTGATGAGAAAGATTCCCTGTATGGAGCAAGAAGTGCTCATAGGTGGTTTAGGGAACCACCAGTAAATGCTTCCATGCTATATGGAAAGTGTCCAAAGGGCTGGCAAGGGAGCCAAGCCAGGGAAAACCCAGAGCAGCATACAAGTTTGGGCTGTGTGCCCAGTGTGTTTCAGAGCCTGAGGCAAAAGTGAATAGGATGTGTTCTGATCTCCATAAATCTACATTACCAGGAGTGTAGCCCCATGGGGGTCCATCTGTGCTTTGTTTATTCTGTTGGATGTGAATAAAGCCACACTTTAGAATCCACTTCTGGTACTGGACATTACAGTTATTGCTTTCTTTGTCGAGTTACTTGGGTGCCCCTGTTGCAGAGTAGCCAAACCTAGCCAATGTGCAGTATATTTCTCCCGAACCCAGCCCACCAGGTAGAGCTGTCAAGATGGAAATGGCATACCTGGGGGTTACACTTGGAGAGCCAGGGTGCTAGGTTTTAGGGTGCTGAATGGTGTGCCTGTGTATGTCCTTGCAGAATACAGATTGTTTTAAAAGGCTTCTTCACCTTCAACGTCAATGCTTCAGTGCTGAGAGGGAAGGGACTGCCTCTATTTTGCACATTAGTTGAAGCTATGAGGCGGCAGCTGCATGCAGTTTCGGTCTCCCTGTTTACAAGTACAGTTATTTGATGTGTGTTTTTAAAAACAAACGTCTCAGGTTTATGTATCTATGGTCAAAGTGGAAGTTAATCCTCATGTGGCCTGCGTGCCGTCTATTTCGGTTGAGTATTGCTAAAATGCATTCTTGGCTTGACTATAAACATTCACTATTCTGCTGTCTTTTATGAGGGCATGAAATTGATTCACCATCTGCTAAAAGCCATCAGAAGGACACTATTTGTACTATGCTTTCCAAACTTTCTTTGACAGTACAGACGGTCACTTTCCAACTGACACAGTCTGAAAAAACAAGTATTTGTCAATGCCGAATGTTCACTTGCTGGCATTAGCAGTGGAAGTGCAGGAGTTGGACAGATGCAGTATAGGAATGGCAGTGAAGTATTGAAGTATTGAACTGATGCCAGCTCCATCCTCACCCTGCAGAGATGGACAGGCATTGGGGTGTGCCTTTGGGTCGTCACCCATGACGGTCAATACATTTCACCGCACCCTATCCTTCAGACACTGACAAGTGTTGAGGTGTGCCTTGGGGTGTTTGGGCTTTGCATTCACCTCATTCCATAAAGAAATATGCTGAAATGTGTGCAGTGTTGGAGAATGGGGTGAACTCTGGGGTCAAAGGAACCAAGGCGCACCTCGATGCTTGTCACTGGCTGCAGGGTGGGGGTGGGGTGGAATGGCATGAGCATTACTGTCGACAATCCCAAGTCACACCCCTGACATCTGTCAGTCCCTACAGGGTAGGGCATTACAATCAAAAACCCTAATGCTCTGGGCATTTCTTGGTATTTTTACTCCAAGTTTTCCACATGGGGTTTTTGTGACCCCACCGCATGAACAGCGACACTATCAGTTCATTAGACGAAAGGTGATTTAGCACAGTGACTGCGTCATTTGGTGCCACAGGTGCAAAAACACATTTTGAACAGGATGTGAAAAGTGACATATGTACTGTTCATGAGGAGGTGTAAAAAATGGCATTGTTGAAAATCTGGAGTGAAAATATAAAAAACTGGTGAAGACATGAACGTGCATAGAAACTGCGTAATGTACACCCATAATGTAATTATTTGGGGGAATTTTTACAGCAGATTTTCAACATAGGCATTTTGGCACCTCTGCTCATGAACAGTGTCACTGTGATTTTCTTAATCTGTCCCAAACACTAATTTCCCACAGTGATCGCGCTATTCAGTGCCGGAAGTGCGAAAACACATTTCGGCCAGGGTGTGAAAAATGACAGCTGTACTGTTCATAAGGAGGTGTGGAAAAATGTCAATGTTGAAAATCTGGACTGAAAATATTACAAATTCATGAACTTACGAAGGTGCGTGGAAATTGCACAATGCAAGCTCATAACCCAGTCATTTTATGGACTTTTGTCACCAAATTTTCAACATAGCCATTTTAACACCTCTGCTCATGAACAGTGTCACTGTGATTTTCTTAATCTGTCCCCAACATCGATTTCGCATTAACCGACCGCACTCAATGATGCTACATGTGTGAAAACACATTTTGGGTGAGGTGAAAAATGACAGCTGTACTTTTCATAAGGAGGTGTGGTAAAATGGCAATGTTGAAAATCTGGAGTGAAAATACTAAAAATTCTTGAAGTTATGAGTGTGCATAGGAACTGGCATGCAGCTCATAAAACAATCATTCTGGAATTTTTCACCACATTTTCAACATAGGGTTTTGGGGCCTACCTCATGAACTGTGACACTGCTATTTCATTAATCCACCCTGAAAGGTAGTTCCACGCAGTGACTGTGAAATCAACTTTCGGGACTGAATAACAAAATGACAGTGATTGAGTTCATGAGGTGGGGTCCCAAGAACCCCATGTTGAAAATTTGGTGATAAAATTCCCAAAAATGGCTTGAAGTTGAAAAAACCCTATTTATGCGGTCAGCTTTGAAGAGTGCAGACATGTTCCCGGTCCACTGAAGATCATCGCGACAGCCTCCAGAGGTAAGTATGGGGTGAGGCAGGGGTATCGAGAGGTGATGTGCGCAGAGGGCGGCTGCGGTTGGGGGAGGGGGCAAGAGAGTCAACGAGGGACCAGTTTTTCTTACAGGTGTTTTTTTTCTTTCTTTTTTTTACAAAGATGATGCAGGACTTTTGCCATGCTGGGGTAGGCTCCCAGCATGGCAGCTGGAAGTTTGTTTGGGGGGGTAGTGGAGCCAACGAGGGACTGGGCACCCCCATCAGCCATACAGACTTTTGCCACGCTGGGGTGGGCTCGCGTGTGGCATCTGGAAGTCTGCTGGGGGGCAGTGGAGCCGACAGGGGGTTGGGCACCCCAGTCAGCCATACAGACCTTTGCCATGCTGGGGTGGGCTCCCGGCGTGTCCCTGGAAGTCTGTTTGGGGGGCAGTGGGCGAAGGGGATTGGGCACCCCATCGGCCATACAGTGTGCCGGGGTGGGGGGGTGCATGAGCACACTGGGGTAGGCTCCCAGAATGCTACTTGGGTGTTTGTTGGGGGGGGGACCAAGAAAAAACCAAAGCTGTCTATGACAGCTGTTCAGATGCAGTGCTGACGTGTAGGCACTTTGCATACTGCCGACAGCAGTATGTAAATTGCCTGCCGACGGCAGTATGCAAATTGTCTACACGTTACCACAGTGATTGTAGCGGTCTTTCGCTTTGACTGTATGCTACTGAATCAGAACTGCTGTCACAGACTGCTCGGACATTTATTGGTGCAGTGAGGCCGTGCCTGCAAAAAGGAGCAGGGCATTGGAAACGGGGGTGGCACACCTATGAAAATTCGTACGGTGGCACTATGTTTCTTGCACATGTGTGCAAGCAAACATAAAAATCAAAAAATGCAAAATTGCCTTATCATTATGCTGAAATTTAGCATGTTGTGGGACAGCTTCTTGGCTTGCCAATAGCCACCAAACTGCACCATCTGGCTGCGTTTTCACAACTTTTATGGGGTGGGGGTGGGGCATGCCCATGACCTTCTAGAATAGTTTGGATTTTGTGGCCCTCCATAATTTGGGTTTGCATGATGCCCTGCTGGTAAGAACCATTTTTAATCTGTATGATGTAGTTATGTCCTTGCTCAGCTCTTCCATTGTTAGCACAATGCATCCATGGTCAGTTCTTCCATTGTTGGCACAATACATCCATATTGTACTGCACAATGTTGTAGTTGAGAAGGACATAAACTGCATTGCACAGTTTTTTATAATTCAACTTCTTTATTGGTTTTAGTTTATACACATCATAGTAGACATAACAGGAATGGTACAAAGATTCAATCATCTAACTAAAGTATATAATGGAGAACTAATAAAGATAAAAAATTAAATCCCTCCCTTTCCAATTCCTCCCTCCCAACCGAAGTGTGCCAATACAGACCTTACAATTCTTAAAAGAAATATTAGGTACAGAAAGACATCTGGAGACGAACCTGGAACTAATAAATGTTAATAACTTCAGTGTAGCTATAAGGCATACAATTTGCCCCATTTTTTATCAAATGTTGCCAGATTATTACGGGAACCAGCAATCAAGCGTTGTATCCTGAAGTAGACTGAGAGATCATTTAGCCACTCATTATAGGATATGGGTAGTTGGTCTAACGAATGTTTAAGCACTAGTTTCTTCACAACCATGGAAATTAGTGCCATGTGATATTTCTGTTCTTTAATTTGGATAGTGGTGTAAATCCCTAGGATACAGATCTCCACAGTGATGAGGTCCCCTAGACCTAGCATTGGGTCCAATTTAGATTGAATCAACCTCCACAAGGGACATTGTACAGTTTTAAGATGGTATTTAACACAAGAGTGTAATTCTGAAACGTGCACTAAGTTTGCTAAAAGGCCGGTAAATATGAAATGTCAGAATTCAAAGAAATACAAAATCACACACACCCCAGTAATGCAGAGCATCATGGGATGTATATACAAATCACCATGAATGAAGACTGGTTCTGCTTTAAGCATGAGTGTAGGGTGCCAAAAGGTCTCTTATACAACCTGCAAAGGCTGCGAAGAGAAGACACAAACACGTGTGTCATTCTTCTTGGGACTCATCAGTGTGCCTGATCCGCATCTCAACCCAGAGGAAGGGGGAACCAGCATTATTATAGTCTCACAGTTTTGGGATATGGTGAGCACAAAATAGGAAACAATCTAAAAGACATCAGAATTGAAATTAATGTATTAAAACGGCTTCTAAATATGACAAATGGACTTACAGGTTCTACACAATTCTCCTTTAAAGAGTACCAATTGTTCTCTTTTCAGTTAAGTTTGCTGAAGACCTCTACTGATAGCTTACCTGCACCATTGTCAAACAGTAGCTGTTTTAACATTTTTCATGTGTTATTTTGTGACAGGGAAAGGATCGTAAATAAGAATCAGATGCTGGATCCCTTCCCCTTCCTAATCCTGAGAAGATTCAGCTGCTCCCCCTTGCTGCCCCCATGCTCTGATGTTTTGTGACATCAGAGTTTAGATAGAAGCATAGATAGCACTTGATAGCAATGGAGGCATCTTCTACAATGTCTTTTTTTATGTTTTAGAGGTCACTGGGCATATCAGTGCCACCGATCAACAAAAACTGATATGCCCCGGTGACCCTCTAAAACATAAAGAGACTGTAAAGACACCTCCACTGCTATCAATGAACACTCCCCGGCTCTACAAATTCTGGTGTCATAAAACACTAGAGTGCGGGGCAGCCACAGTGGAGCTGAACTTCATTAGGACCAGGAAGAGGAGGACTGGGTGGCTGGCTCTTATTTACTATCCCTTCAGTTCACAAAATAACACATGGAAAATGGATAGCTACCATTTAACTCGGTGCAGATAAATTTAGTGGTGGGGCGAACTGGGAAAGCACCAATGTGTGAATAGGTCTATATCCCTATTAATGTTCCTATTGTATGTGCTGTAATGTACTTTAGAGTTAAGACACTGTCTCTTTAAAATGCTTTTAAGAGTTAAACAAAATAGCCAGAATTTCTGTAAAAACTAGGTTGGGTCTGGGTCTTCTCCAAATAAGGGACCAACAGGTTTATAACCCAAAAAGTCATAAACTATTAGATGAAACTGGGCATGTAGTTTCCAATAACAGGACAGAGGTCGTAGCATGGCCTAGGGGTCAGGAGCTCAAGCCAAATGCAGAGACCAGATGTTACATGGGTCTGACGTGGAATCCCAGTGACACCTGCAGAACGAGGTGAAACTGTTGCACCCTTGCCTAGGGGAGGAGTCAGGCCACCAGTCGGACTGTATTTATCAGACACACATTTTGAACATCAGGGCAGTTTTAGCTTGAGTCAGAGCCTGCGCACTGGGAATCTCAGAGTTAAAAAACTTACCAAGCTGGAATATATTTTAAACCAAGCGTATATGTGTGCCTGGGAAAACCTCTGAAACCAGACCTGAGTGTGTGGAAATTAGACTTTTCACTTACTAAACAGAAAATTCTGATTTTAAGTCAAAATTTAAAAAAAACAAGACTTTTCACCAAGGAAGCACCTGGAGGCTTTTAAAATGACCTTCAGAGAACTGACTTTGATCACAAACTTGCTACAAACTCTGTTGCTTAATGAACTTATACCTTCAAGGAGAGAATTCTTATCTCCACAAGGACATTTCATCTTTTCTGGACTCTAACATCAGAATGAGGTATAGTTTAGAACAATATATAGTGTTTTCTACAAACCATACAGTGTTATTTTGCTATTGTCTGCAGTTCAAAGATCTACCAAACTGCAAAATTTACTTTTTTTTTTTTTTACTGAAGTAAACATTTATGATTTTCTTATCAACTCTGCCTAGGGTCTGATTATGTGGTCTAACATTTTAACAGAAGGGTTTGGCAATGACTGTGTTCTGTGTTGACAAGGATAGTGACTGCTTGGCTATCTTACAAAACTACTTAGGCAGGAGGATGCCAGTGGTAGTGGTGGGATTCAAACCACAAACGTAGTACAAAGTCAAGGGGACTCAAAACTACAGTTTCCACCCTCACACTGGGAAAAGGAAGGTTGGTGAATCTTCCTGAACCCTACAACTGCTCATGAGTTCTGTAAAAATGGGGGCCCTCCCTGCCAACAGGAGAGCCTTCTGTGCCCATGAGGTTGGGCTCGTGACAACCAACACTGGTCTCTTTTATGACCGTGACAGACTATGGAAAGATTCAGGCACATTGGGTAAGACTGAAAATGGAGGGGTTCAGATAAAGAAGTGGTAAATACTTTTTCACAAACAGAGTTATATGGCTCTGAAATTCCCTGCCAGAGTGTACCATAAATTGCTGAAAGTACTGCAGCCTTTAAAATGTAGCTTGAATGTATGGCTGCTGGTGCACTTCCAGCACTACCACTTGCATCACCATCAACCTGGTTCGGAAGTGAATCCAGGCTGTCAGAGGGTTGGCCGGGGAGAGGAGGATCGAGCATCCACAGGTCCACTCTCCTCCTCTGAGAGAGCGTGAGGCAGCGGACGCCTTTCGTCTAGCCCTGGCAGAAGCTGAGGAAAGGCAGTTCAGTGTCATGACAGATCGGGGACATGGCAAATGTTGGTGCCGTCATGTGGGAGCGATGGCGTACATCATGACATCATTGCACATCACGCTTTTGGAGACAAAAATTGCAGGAAAAGGACCGGCGGCAGGATGACGAGAGGAATGCCCACAGACCTGCACCAGACCAGCCGGGTACATCGCCAGAACTGGATCTGTTGTGCGGCTTGGGGAACCCCGCAGACCCCTAGGGGAAGACGGCAGCAGGAATGTCCAGGCCAACATTGGGGTGACAGGGCTGGGGGGCTCCTCAGAAGGAAGGCCATCCAGGCGAGAAGAAAAAAAAAAAACTAGCTCGAATGGGCTACTATGACCAAATGTCGTGCTGGTGACTCGAGTTTGTGAGAGAACTTAGGACGCTGCATTGGGAGGCGAGCAACACCACAGCAGCTGCCATTGGGCAGTGCACTGCAGTCAGGAGGAATGGTGCTGCACAACCACTGTTGCAGTGATCCCTCCACACACGCCAAGAGGAGGGGAGGAGGGAGGAGGAAGAGGAGAAAATCAAGGAGAAAAAAACATGCACCATCAGTGTGACATCAACCAACAATGGCGCACACACCAGAGCCTAGGAGTCGTTGCAAAGCAAGGCAGACAGCCTACTACGACACAGAAGAACAAGGCTCTGAACTAGTAGTCAGAGAGGTAAATGCCAGCACAGCAGGTAGCTGGAAAGTGTTTCATACAAGCACCAAGAAGACAGATGACTAAATCCCAGTGCTACAGCGCTTCAACCCAACACAGAGTCTTCATCAGAGGGTGGGTATAACAAACACCCTGTGTGGTTTGAAGTGCTGAGGCATTGGGTTTTACTTTTTCCTTTGACTCCACGAGTGCAGAGCCTTGCTCATCATCAGTGTGATGACCTGGGTTCCTGGATAGCCCTGGGTCCCAGTGCACACTGACACTTGATCCTATTACACACAGTGGACTCCAGGGGGGACAACCCTCCCCCCCAGAGCCCCTGTCATGGAGGGAAAGTTGTGGGAGATGTCAAAGTAGCACTGGACCTAAAAGGATGGGAGATGACAGGCCAGAACAGGGTATATCTCTAAGGCCAGTGTATGTCCCTTAGAGGCAAGCAAAGTCAGGAAGAAGAAAAGCTGTATAGAAAACAAATGAAGCTCAATATATTATTAGGAATGCTTGAAATTGTTGGCTACAGCCATTAATCCGAGCAGTGGGAAGGACACACTAGGCTCACCTCCTTCTCTCAGACTCATTTATTTATTTTGCTTTTGGTAAACGGGTAAGTGCACTAGGCAAACAATGCCTATTTTCAGGCACGACCGAGAGAAGACAGTTTACAGACAAACAATATACATGTGACACAGCACATAAAAGCAGTACTCATGTTATGTTCCCTCTTCCCTCCTGTCCACTGTGCAATGTCCCTCAGCCTTCCTCTCCTATGTATCCTTCCCTATTCTGTTTGTTTATCTTCATGATGCAGGCATACATTGTACAATGCCTCAGCATACCTAGTGCATTATGTTTGATTTCTGTACCCTCTATATATATTATTCTCAGTATCTGTACATTTTCCTCACTATTTTTACCTTGTTGTTTAATGTAACTGATGTGGAACCTTTCAACGAGCATCCGCTCACAGGTGTTAACCAAGATTTCAATAAATAAATGTTGATCAGTTTGCTGTGACATGCTGAATGTAATTCACATTGGTAAGCACCATCTATAATCTTAGAATGTTACAAAACAAGGTTTAGTCATTCCTAAACTAATGTCTTGTTATAGTACTTTGGCATTTCCATTTTCTGCGGCTAGTACTTGGAACAGGTAGCAATAAATATTAGGAATTCTTGATCTTTAATGGCCTTTCTAAACTCTCCTGAAAACATCATGACATTCTTTTTTGTTGTTGTTGCTGCTCTGTTTCTCCTCTCTCCAATGGCCCTCATTCTGGAGGGTGCCCCAGTCCCGTCTCCTGGATGTCCATTGGGCCTCACAGACTGTCTTCCCTCAAGGCTTACCCCCCAGTTGGGATGCCGGGAGTCCCAAGCCCCACAGAAGACTGGATCCAAGTCTCTGTTGGCGCCCAGCTAGTCTGAGGCGGGACCTGTGAGTTCCTTCTTCATCCAGCTGTTGGAGATGGTTTCTTCTTTTCTCCCCAAGAGAAAAGGTGTGCAATGATGCCAGTGGTGGTGTCATGCACACTAATGGTGTCACGCATGCTCCTGTGTGTGGCATTCTGGGCATTTGCTCCACCTCTGGCCACCATGTACAGCTTCGGTGTGCCAGCCCCAGCCTCCACTAGGGGCCAGGTGAGCACCGATCACTGATCCCTCCCCCCGGTGGAGAAGAGCTGTCCTTGGGTGCTCAATCCTCCTCCTCCCGAGCCAACCGCAGGCGACCCGCTCACACCATGAACATGGGTCTCTGGCGTGACAGGAGGTAAGGTGGAATGCCTCAGCCCTGCATGCCACAGGGGCAGCTAAACTTCGTGACATCCAGCAGTACATGTTGCTCAACCGTCCCTTCATCTTACTCCCATGGACCCTCATATAAATCAGGTGTTGCACCTAAATGAGCTTATGCCAGTGTTGACAATAACATTAAACAATGCTTCCCACAATCCCAGTAGGAGCTGCTGAGCACGCTCAGTATTTTTGTTCATTTCCACAGCCGACACAGTAGCACAGCTGTAACACCAGTGCTCACTATGCCAATAACCTGAGTTTGGAAGTGAGCTCAGTATATTGGTGGTCAGCCAGGGGAAGAAGGATTGGGTGCCCCAAATACAGCTCTCCTACTTCTGAGAGGGTGGGTTGTGCAGCCTGCTATCCATTGTTGGTTGTGCAGTCTGCCAGCGGGGTACCATCAAGTTCAGTACTAGGACCAGTCCTCCTCAGTATCTTCATTAGGGATATTGTAGGGGAACTGGTGGGGAAAGGTATGCCTTTCTGCAAATGTCATCACAATCTGCAATGGGGGAGACACTCAAGAAGGGGTGGAGTACATATTCAGTGATGTAGGGGAGCTTGAAGAGTAGTCAGAGACCTGACATTTGGTTTCAGTGCCAAAAAGTGTGAAATCATGCACCTAGGATGTAGTAACCCCGATACTGAGTTTAGGATTGGGGGGGTGTTGGCAGTCACTAGATAGGAGAGAGAATTTGGGTTTGTAATATCAGAGGACCTCAAGGTGGCAGTGCAGGGTGATGTGGCTGTAGGTAGGGTTGGTGGGATGGTGGGGTACATAGGGAGAGGCATAACAGCAGGAAGAGGGAGGTGGTCCTTCCACTGTATCGCTCTCTGGTATGCCCCCACCTCGAGTGGAGACCACGCCTCAGAAAGGACACTGATAGGCTGGATGTGGTCCACAGGAGAGCAACCAAGATGGTGCAAGGGTTGCAAGGGAAGCTCTAAAAGGAGAGACTGAGAAGCTCAATATGAACACTCTGGAGGAGACAAAAGGGACAGGTGACATGATCAAGGCCTACAAGTACCTCACAAGGGTGGAGGGGAGTCTTTTTAAAGTGAGGATGAGCTCCAGGGCATGGGGGCATGTGGTGAAGCTAGGGGGACTTCAGCAGGGTTGTGAGGAAGTACTTCTTCACTGAAAGAGTGGTAGCAGCATGGAACCAACTTCCAACTGTCTGGTGGAGGCTAGAATGGTGGTGGCTTCAAACATCGTTGCATGAGTATAGGGATACAGTAAAACAGAAGCAGAGAGTGGGCAGGTTGCAGAGACCAGATAGGATCTCATGGAGGTAGCACAGGCAGGGGACTGTTGGGCAGCTCAGGCCAAGCGGGTCCTTTTCTGTCAGCAGATACTATGTTTCTATCTGGTGCCATCTAAAGAAGGCTGTGTGGCAGCATGGCCGGGGCTTGTCAGATTAAGGGATGGGACACTGCGAGTGCTGCGCCAACCATGTGGGCATATGCCCAGAAGCATCATGCATGGAACATCCCAGGGTAAGAAAAACAGGGGAAAGTATGGACTGACTGTGGAGCTGATGGGACGCCTTGCCTGACCATCATGTCCACTGTTGAGCTCCCTCCTACTGACTCAGGAATTCTCCCAGGCCCATCCCTGTCATGTGCTGCTGGATTATGGGGGTGGGGCTAAAGGAGATCATGGCCAGGAAGGCTTGGGGGCAAAACAGAGTTAAAAAAATGGAATCATTTCTACAGGCAGGGATTGCAGCATTTATGCTGGGAGGTAGGGGAGTAGACATACAGAGAGATAGAGTTGTGTATTCAAGTATAGTTGGAGAGAAGTTGTCACACAGTGACGGTGGGTCTGGCAGTATAGCCTAGAGGTTAGAGTATCAGGCTTTAAATGATGTTGGTACATCCAGCAGGATTTGATTCCCACAACCTCCACTTACATACTGTGTGACTCTGAGCAAGTCATAACCTCCTCAGTGTTCCTGGGTCACCCCTGAAAACAGGCACCTCTGCCAAGTGGGCCTTAACCGGTTACAAAAGAATAAAATAAAAAAATAAAAATAAGGATTCATTCTTTCTAACGGGCAAAGTGTAATGGGTGTGTGGCTGTACCACTGGCTCTCAGAACCCTCATGGGAATGAGATACCGCATCCCATTTATTTTGCACATCAAATAGATTGCCTACTAGGTGCACCATGTGATGCAATGTCTTTTTTTCAAGGGGGGTCCCTTGGTAAAGTCTTGTGTCACTATCTGGTGAGGAAAATAAAAACGTTAAGGTATAAAAGGAAGTGTGATACGCAGGAATAATGTCACACTATGGGTACATAATGAGGCACGAGGCATAGCCAAGTGATGTCGATCACCGAGAAGTGCCATTAACCAGTATAACACATGCACAAGAGGTCTTACTCAATTAACAAAATGGATCCTGTAGAATTCAACTAAAAACAGGATTTATATGTAGGTTTTCTGTAGCTTCATTTCAGACTGTGATGTTGAACTGAGATAACATCACAGCTGGAACTTCCTCTAGCTACAGAACACTGGTTGGGCAACCATGGGCAACCATGCACAACCAGTCTGTACTGCCTACAGACGGGTTCTAATTATATCAGACCTTGAGAGTGAAGCTACGCTCAGAAGCAAGGTTTTGAGGTATGACCGCTGACTGAGGTTGTTCCCATCATGACCCAGCTGGGGAGACTGACTGAACCATGTCCTCCTGTGTGGGGATTGGGAGCACTGGGGTCTGGGAGACCGATTCTTCATTGATCTCCTCTGATAACTGGTCAACAGGCTCGAAGACTATCTCTACCAGCTGGTCAGCTGGACTTGAGATTGGCAAGGCCACTGAGGAGCTCTTGACCTGCCCCTCGACTGACGGGAGCTCAACCAGAGTCAAGTGGTCAACGGAGTCGAGGAAACAGGAGGAACATGTTTACTCCCAATCCGGAAACCTGTGCCAGCAGTGCTTGTGTTTCTTGCCCCAGTGAGAAGGGCTCTCCCTGAATGTCTGGAGTGCCCAACACATTTCCTAAAAGTCTTCGGAAAAGGACTCTCTGATGCTGGCCCTGCTGGGAGCAGTGACTAGACGACATGGTACTCACCACAGCAGCCACCACCTCCTCCTCTTCAAGGGCCACAAGCTGCAAAGCTGACTTGGCAGCTGCTGAATCCCTCAAGTGACAGCTACCTTTGCTAGGTGATGTTACCACTATGTGCCACGTCATGTTGCATGCCTGAACATTGTAGGCAAGAGACATGGGAGTTAAAGGCCGACATGTCCCACTGGCACTGGACACAAAATTTGAAACCTGGTTGCTTCTGTTCTTCCATCATCGATCGTTGTCGAGAGTCAGAGCCAGAGACAAGGGTTTCACCAAATGGACTTTAATACAGTCGAGAAGTTTCACCTAGAAAGTGCTTGTAAAGGATATCCCTCAGATGCTGCAGAGCTGCGAATGAAAGACCTGTTCCTTCCAGCGGAAAGAAAGATCTGACATCACAGGATGAAGCCAGGGATATACCACTCAGGTGGTAGGAGGATCATGAGCTTGAAGACACACGATGAATCTGCCTGTTCCAGGGAACTGCCAAAGTGTGGCTAATGAACTGTATCCATGCCCTTAAAATTCTAAATTGCCCTTGTGTTACTTCAAAATTATGGTTCCAGATCCAATATCTCTGCTTTTAGGAACAGTGAAACAAAGATGTTGCTGGCAAATAAAGACAACGGGTCCATCCAGCCAGCCAAAAACACTTTCCTACTTATCCCTGACCTACTGTGTTATTGAGATATTTGTCCCTGAAGTCTTCTCAAGTCACCCCTTCCTTTATCCCCATCTCCTGACTCCTCCTTTTTGTCTTACCAGCCCTACCTGTCCCACCTGTATTTGAAGCTGTTTATAGCCCCAAGCTTCCCCACACATCTGCTGCCAGACTATTCCACAGTTTCACCATTACCTTGTTGTTTATATTTGGCTAACATATGTCACTCCTTCAGGCACTCCTATTCCTTACCACTTGTCTGGAGCCTTCATGGTTCGTCAGAACTGACACCTGATTCTCACAGTGTTTTCACCATCAGGGACCTCTCTTTTATCTGGCTTTATGGTAGTGTGGGGGGCCAAGGTGCCAGAGGCCCTGTGATGTGTGTTTGGGGGGCAAGGGGCTGGGGGCCATCACCCGATCCACCGTCTCGTCATTTTTCCTCATTTGCTCCATGGCCTACTCTCCTTCTCACCCACTTTCCTGTAATGTGGTAATACCTCTGGTGCCATTCTCTTAAGGGGGAGCCTGGCTGACAGCACTTGGTCCCCCACTCCAGCCAACTTCAGGGGATGCTTCACTGTACAGGAGGTGCTGTTGCAGCTTCCAGATTACTCCCCTTTAGGTCTGCATGCAAAGCTGTTATTGCCCATCCCAGATTCTACTGAACTGAGGTGGGGACTGGGCTTATGATTCAAGCCGTGGGCTAGATGGCTCTCTGTATTGCAACATGGCACTCTACTACTGCTGCAGCTGGGCCAAGGCCAGTCTTCTTTTTTCCACCTCCTTCTCCATGACTTTACCATTGGCCTCCTGTCACCTCTGAGCCCTAACATTGTCACACCTGCGAATTGCACCCATGTCTCCTCACCCCCTCATGGTAGGGCCTCTAGGGCAGCACTACCTCTGGTATCCAGATTCAGTGTTCTCAGGCAGTAGTGTATAGCCTGACAGAATTGTGTCATCCTCAGACCTGGCTGTTTTTTCCTTCCTGCTTGTACCTCCCCCTCAGAGATGAGGTAAAATTTACGAGCCCCAGCACACCTACGATGCAGACCCTAGCAATATCTGTGCCATCCCATGAGGCATGCTGCAACTTTCACTGCACCCACTGAGCCAGAGACCAGTGCAATAGCAAGCCAGCCGCACCCCCTCCACAGCAGAAGAAGGAATATGTCTCCAATTTTCAGGCGGGAGCATATGTCTCCATTTTTCCTCCCATTGGAGGGTTGCAAGGCATGCTGGCTAGATCAGTTCATACTTGAGATTTCTGTCTCCCCCATTTCTTCTGGATTAATATTTCCTCCTCTTTGGCTGTGAATATTCTGAGCTTCGTCTGCGAATCTGGGCCTGTCTGGATGTGCCTAATAACCCTTAGACTTACATCCGCTGTGCACAAACAACCTTTTGCCTCAAGGTTATGGCGAATATTAACTGTTGCTGAGTGACTCATCAGAGCTAATTCTGCCCTTCGCTCAGTGTTCCAGATGTCTGTGCCAAGTTCCAGTGTCTTTTCTGGCATCTCTTGGATGAGCTAAAATAACATTCCCCTCCCCATAGACCCTCACCATACTAGATCACATTTACAGTCTCCTTTCACATGCTTTATTTATTTAGTTATTAATTAAATTTTTATTATTTCAAAATTTTCACTAGGAAAGACATTCTGTGCTGGTAACAGCTCATTTCTAGGTGAAGGACAATGAGGAACACTAAGAGCAAAAATACAATAATAACAGTAATACAATAATAACAATAATACAATAATGACAGTAATGCAATGATAACAATAATACAATAATAACAGTAATACAATAATAACAGTAATACAATAATAGGCGAATAAGCATTAGAAATAACAACTGTGCCAAGACAAGGACTGCAAGAAATAAAATACTTAACTATACAATTAAGTGCTGGAGGAGAACATTTGTAATGTGCGGAGGCAATGCTGAGTTAGGTGGAGCAAAGGTTGTCAATTGGGAAGGGCGAGGGAGTGGGCTACACTAGTGTAGGTGCAGGGGCAAGGGGAGCAGACATAGATGGGTGGTGGGCAGCAGCAAAGATCCAGTGTTGGGAACAACTGCAGGAGTGAGTAGTGATTATCAACAACTATGATTGGATTCAGATGCCAATATTAATTTGTTTAGTGATTTATTTTATTTTAAATGTATTCCCCATAAAAGCCATGGCCAGCTGGAGTCAGCTCATTACCAGACATGTCCTGGGGATGGGATACAGAGGGTTTAATTCAGAATTCACTGTACATAGTATAGAATACAGTTTGAGTTGGGAGAAGATATACATGAAATGGAGAACAAACCTGGCCCATTGGTGCAGCTGTGGCACTACCACTCACAATGCTGGCAAGCCAAGTTTAGGAATGAGGACAGAAACAGAAAACGCCCTGACTGCAGGATGACACAGGCTCCTCAGAGGGCCTGCACCAGGCTACCCAGGCACTGCCTCCAGACCAGATCCACTTCACAGCGGGAGTTGGGGAGCCCTCTGTCCCAACTACTGGGAGAAAGCTCTGGGAAAACAGTGAGGTGAAGTCAGTCCTGGGGGCCCAGGGTGATGGGAGGCTGAGCAGAGGGGCTGGCCAGAGAGGAGGGGAGAAACAGATAAATACACACATCAAAACTGAGAATAAATCAGTCACATAGGAGTATATATCCACTGGTTGTCTCCCACATCACCAAGCCCCATGTCCGCCACTGGCTCCCTGTTTGTCCTTCTCAAGCATCTCTGTTCCTGGCCCTGGTGAGGCCAGGCCCCTCTGCAGGATGAGCTTGTCTCATGGAGTAAGGATTTGTCCCCATTTTTCATAGCCCACCCTGCTCCCTTGCAGGCCTGTGCACGCCAGTGCATCCTGGTGATTGTAAAGTGGCATGTGGTTACCCACACTGCCAGGTGCCACCACCATTCCATCACCAGGAGCCCCTCTGAGTTCAGTTCAATCCTCCTCAGGCAGGGTGGTATTCATGCAGATGTGCAGTCGTCCACGCTGCTGGTTTCAACTCCTACCAGTTCAGGCACTAGCTTTCCAGAGTGCCAGTGCATTCGGCCTCTGCTTAGTGTAATGGCGTGGGTCTCGATACAGCAGAGTTACCCAGGATGCAGCACTCTGATAAGCATGTCACAGGTTTCTGCATGACACACTGGAGTAATTGCCTTTGGATTACATTGTGTTCCTGCAGTATTCTGCAGCAAATCACGGGCAGAAACTGTGAAAAAGAGTCTTGCATGCTGGCTGACTTCGGTGTACATCCGATTTATGATAACCTGTGATTTGTTGCTATGATTTCACAGGTGATATTTTCTTTCTAACCAGATTTTACCTGAGGCAAAAAAAATAGAAGACAATTACTTGTTTATTAATTGCAAAATTACTTAGAATGGCAACCACATAATGAACATAAAATGATGCAGTGCATTAGTGAAAGAAGAATCCGTTAGTGAAAGAAGAGTCTATTTCTTTTGGAAAAAGATGGAAATAAATCTACAGTTTCTCAGTGAAATACTTGGGGCTCCTAAGCAGTTGGGAGTTTCTGACATACACTACCTGAATTCTTTTTTTTTTTTCTGTTTATGCTGCCTTCCTAGCCTGCCATCTCTGACCCATCAGGAGCCCCAAGGCAGACATCCCTCTGCCTTGCACCCTGCCCGAGCAACCCCCAGATCCCCATGGAGCTTCGGCTTACCCCCCGAGCGGGGATGGGGCAGAGCCCCTATGCCTATTACTTACATTTCATCGGGTCCGGGGCCGTTTGGTCGGGTGGAAGGCAAATTGAGGGCACATCTCCGGGCTCCATCTTCCCGGCAATGGCAGGCTGCTTTCCTCTTTACTCCCTCCCCTACAGCGTGAGACCCCTGATGTCAAGGCATTGAGCACCAACGTCACGCTGTATAGCAGCCACCCTTCCCCTACTATTAGGGGCTTGTAGTACTCCAAGCCTCCGCTCAGAGTCAGACAAGTGTGTGGGATATAGCCTCAAACCCTCCCCGGAGTAGGTGAGCTGTCGTGGGACGCTCAAGCCTATCTCCCCCCTGGCTGACCCACCAGCGACCCGAGTCCACTCCCGAACCCAGGTCACCGGCGTGGAGCAAGGTGTGGCATCCAGCGCCTCAACCCTCAGTGCCACCGGGCCGGCCCTTACACTACCTGAATTCTATTGAATTCCTTTTACTAGCAGTTTGGGAATTAGTGGTGAACACTCTCCATTTTCACTGCATAAATGAAGCAATTATAAAAGTTGAAAGTCTTTTACTAACACAATAAAACACAATTAATAACATACAGAATGGCCTATTTAATAAGTGAATACCTGGGGCTAGATAGTCATAAAGTTGCTAAAGTAGAGAGCAAAGCTGCCTATACTTGCGCTCAACCAGGAGACTGATATATTTAATCGGATAGTGCACTGATGCTATCTGACTGAACATAGGCCATGATGGCACAGCGCAAAGGCAAGCTGCACTGCCCTGACATGGACCTGGCCTGCATGCAGTTCACAGGGAGGTGCACCCACTCAACCCAATAGCACCAGAAGCTACAGCACAATATTCAGCCACAGAATGCAAATGAGTCAATTGGGCATGCAAGGCACTAAGGGGTATACACATGCCCATTGTGGGCTCATTTGCATAGGAAGCGGCGGCAGGGTTGCACCTGTCCCATGGTCACCTGCCACATCAGTCATGGTGGTGACTGGCCCCTCCAGACCCCAAACACCCATCTCTTCTATGCTAAAGTACTCCCTGGTGTCTAGTGTAACCCCAATCCTCCAATCACCTGCCCCAGTATTGGAACTGTCTTCCCTAGTCTCCGGTGGCACCCCACCTCCGATCTCCTGCCCTGGTATAAGAAACATCAGTGGCACTCACTGCCTCTCCGATCACCCATCCTGGTGCCTGCGAAGAGTCCCTGGTGGTTAGCGGTACTCCCACCCCTGAATGCCTGCCCCCTACCTGCTGATGGATGCCCTGGTGTCTAGTAGTACTCCCTGGAATACCAGTCATCACACAGACCACCAAACAGAGGTGGTGCCGTGGCCCCCTTCCCACCCATTTCACACACAGCATGTCATCCTCCAGGCATTGCTGGACCATGCGGCGGGTGTGCAGGTAGTCCTGGGAAACGGGGGCTGAGGTTGGTGAGGACCACGCATGGGCAGATAAGGGGTGCATCACTACAGGCACTAGAGGTGCACTACTAGAGTGTCTGAAAACATGCCACTGTTTTCCCCCCTCGCAAAAAGTGGTGACCCCTCTTCCCCGGGCAGCTACCGGCCTATCTCTTTGCACCACATTCTTGCCAAGCTTCAGTAGTTCTTGGTGCTATCCCAACTCTCCTCCTACCTTGACTCCTCCTCATTCTTCACACCTTATCAGTCTGGTTTCCAGAAATGCCACTCCACCACCTCCTCCATCCTTAGACTTACTGACTCCATACTCACGGGTATGAACCAGGGTCTCGTCATCTGTGCTATCTTTGTCGACCTTGCCAAGGCATTTGACATGGTCTCCCACACCTTCCTGCTTGCCAGACTCTCAGCTGTGGGGCTCTCAAATGCAGTTACTAGTTGGCTCCACTCTTATCTAGTGGGTAGAACACAATCCGTTCAGATTAGTGATACAAATTCCCTTCCCCATCAACACTGGAGTTCCGCAGGGTTCCGTTTTGGGCCCACTACTCTTCTCCATCTTCCTAAACGGCCTTCCCTCTGCCTGTCCTCTCATCTCTGTCCACATGTATACAGACCCGTATACATCCAGCCCCTCTACCAATGATGTAGCGTCCAGACTTCAGCAAGACTTTGATAAGGTTCAGCTCTGGTTTTGCTGAAATCAGTTATTCTTGAATGCCATAAAGACAGTCTCCATGACCTTTGGCATGAGGCAGAGACTCCCTTAGCTCAAATCCCTTCCCCTCTTTCCACACCCTAGTTGAGATTATACTTGAGGACAACTCCTCCTTTAGGTGCCTCAGGGTCTGGCCTGACTGGAACCTCACTTTCTCTGGACACATAGATGCCAGACACAAAAATCTGCACCCTAAACTGTGTGCCCTACACAGACATCGTGGATGTATTCCATTGCTCGCCCCCTGTGCTCTTGCCCAGCAGATGATCCTATCTATTTTTGACTACAGTGATGTAGTCTACAGTGCTGCATCCAAATCTTCCCTAACCAGACTGGACTCCCTTTTCCACTCTTTCTGCCATTTCTCTCTTGACTGCCCTCCCCGTACCCATCACTGCACACTATACCAATCTCTTTTCCTTGCCTCCCTAGCAGACAGATGCCTATCCACTGTACAAACATTCTTGCTAAATTGTGGTTTTACTCTCTCCTCCTTACCTCTCCAACTCTATTTCCCTCAAACCTTCTTCCTCTCACTCCCTTAGAAACCTTGACCACCGTACATTAACCATCACTCCCAGGTCCGCCTCAGCTGGCCAGGCAGCATTCTCACACCGTTTCCCCAAAATATGGAACTCCCCCCGCCCATCCACCATGCTGCCTCCCCTCGGGTCCTCTCCTCCCTCCTAAAGGACCATTTCTCCCCTTCCTGCACGTGCACTTAATTTCCAGCCTTTCTATAGTGGCCTCTCTGCTAGTTACTCATGCAGCGCTTACTCAATGTTATTCATTTGTTTGATTATTAAATTAGTTATAGCAAGTTGCTGTTAGGTTAAATTGGCTGTTATTCTGCTACTTGATTGTATCTCTCATCTATATATTATTATTTGCATACATTTTTGCTTTGTGTTTACTGTTCCTCCCCCCTCCCCGGGCGCATCTGGAAACAAGCATTTCCCTGCTCAGTATGCCTATCCTGGTAAAACTTTTCAATAAATAAACTAGAATGTAAAAAAAAATATACATATACTGTATGTATTTAAAAGCTGGGTTATTTATAAAATATTATTATAGATTATGAGTCTTCTCTACATTCTCCAAGAGTGTCATCTCTCCTGTCCTTTTTGTGCCAGCACCGCTAACTGAATTGAACCCCCAAAAATATGAGGATCAGCACTCTGGAAGAGTGCAGCAATGTCTTGTCCTCGATATTTATATACATATTGTACAATATTGCTAATTATGAACTGGATGAAAAAATATAAGAACCTGATTGGCTGAGAGCATCCTTTACCTGTGATGATATTGCACCATACAATTATGAATAGAAAGAAGGCACTGACAACATTTTTTTACTTAAATTGAATCTGTCCATCAGTCCATTATCCTGAGAAGCCTGTCGCTCTGATTTCCTCCCTGCTCCTGACTGACATGCACCCGCTTTGGTGTCACTGTGACACGCCCCATATCTCTCTGAATCTAACCCCCAGCTTCATAGCATGTCCCTTGTTCTTGAGCACCTTTTCTTCTGAAAATACTCCCCTCCTGTACCTTATTTACCCCATGGGGTTTATAGGTCTCTATCATATCTTCTCTCTCCCTCCTCTGTTACAGGGTGTACATATTGAGGCCTTTTAGTCTCTCTCTTCATAGGACTTTTGATGCAGACCCTGCACCATTTTAGTTGATCTCCTCTGGACCACCTCCACTCTGTATATGTCCTTCCAGAGATGTGGTCTCCGGAACTGGGCACAGTACTCTAGATGGGGTCTTACCAGCGATCTATACAGAGGCAACACCACTTCTCACTTTCTGCTGGTGCTACCCTCCCTATGCATCCCAGCATCCCACTTGCCCTCCCTACTGCCCTGTTGCATTCTCTGGAAACCTTTAGGTCATCCAATATGATTAACTCCAGGTCTCTTTCTTGCTTGGTGGTCGTCAATATCACTCCACCCATTTAATACTTCATACCAGGGTTTCTGTGCCCTAGGTGCACTATTTTGCACTTTTTTGCATTGAAACTCATCTGTCATACCTTTGACCACTTCTCTAGTTTTCTCAGGTCTCTGCTCATCCTTTCCACCCCCTCCAGAGTGTCACCCTATTGCACATTTTGGTGTCATTCGCAAAGAGGCAGACCTTCTCTTCCAGCTCCTCTGCAATGTCACTTATAAAGACATGAAAGAGGACTGGTCCCAGCACTGATCCCCGAGGCACCCCACTGATAAACCTTCCTTCCTTGGAGTGAACTCCATTTACCACTACCCTCTGTCGCCTATCCCCTAACAAATTTTTGGACCCACTCCTAAGCTACCCAGCTACTATAAAAGTAAAATGCAGCCCATGCAAACTGTTCTACTGACTTAACATTATTTAAGCTGTCTGCATTAAGCCACTCAGAGCTGCTGCAGCTGTACCCTGCTCCCTGCCACCTCGCTGGACGTTAGAGGAGGACAATGCTGATGACTAATAGCACCTACTACAGTAGTGCTGCCTACAAACCACAATCTACAAAGTATAAACTGTTAGTTTAAACTGTACTCATACACATAGAAAGTCATCATTAAAACATTTAAAAAATGTTTTTTATTTAATAGTTTGTTAATATAATAATAATGTTTAATAATATAATATTATATAATATTATAGATATTGATCCCATTACTAATCACAATAATATACTCCAGAGCATGTTTTATCACAGGATATCATCACTTCTTGGGTGTGTAAGGCACTCAGCTTCACCTCATGCCTCACAATGCACCCAGATTTGACAATACCCTATAATTAAATACCCCCTGTCATGTATAATTGTGTAAATAAACACCCCAATATGTCTGCAATAGCCTCTGCCGTAGGCTGATCATCATCTCAGTTTCGTTTGGAAGTAGAGGAGATAAAAGGGTGAGTGGGACAGGAGTATGTACTGTTGCTGTCTCTTTAAAAGTGACACAAGTCTCTCATCCTGTTTTGCACTGTTTATTATTTAAAAGTTTTAGCAGGGACTGGCCCAGTGGCGAAGAGCGCTGAGGCACCCTGCGCTTTATATTTTCCTATGCCGGCGACCTGGGTTCAGGAACCAGCTCAGATTGCCAAGGGTTGGCTGGAGGGGAGAGGACTGAAGATCCGGAGGACAGTTTTCCTCTCCCAGCGAAGGGTGATTTGCCATTTCAGCCCTTGGCTGCCTCACAGGTGGAGGCCTGGGGGGTAGCACTGGCAGCCTTGAGGGACACGAAAGGAGGGACACTGTTTCCATAGGCATGTGTACCTCCCACTTACATGCTTACATGCTGCCACAGCAGGGGACTTAGTGGAGAAAAGCAGAAAATGAATGGCACGGGCTAAAGGAAGCCCTGCCTGCCTACCTCCAACTCCCAACACAGGCCAGTCACCTGCCCATCTGGATGAGTGTCTCCAGGTAGTGGGGGAGGATGACCCTCCCCTTCCTTGGCTCCACTATGGAGGGAAATCTATGGGAGATTTTGGTGGTCCGGTGCAGTGGGCAGCAGGGGACAGGAGGTGGGGAGAGAGCTGAGAGCTTGTCTGCACCATCCAACTGGAAAGAAACAGCTCTATGGAAAACATTTTACCAGGAAAGGCCTACTGAAATGCACAACTCTTTTCCAGAGGCTCCTGGGAGGAGGGACGAGGAGGCATACTGTAAAGCATGCAAGTAAGTCAGAAAGCGTGCATAAAGAGCTAAGGGCATGTGATAAGCATGCAATGCAAAAAAACAGGGATCCAATACAGTCGTGTGCACATACAGGCATAGTGCAGCTCCAGCACCGAGATACACTGGACGAGGCACTGGGCAGTGTAATCTGCAGACGGTGACTGGCAGAGGCTGCAAATTGGGATGAGCCAAGTACAAGAATGATATCAAATGATCAACAATAGCATACATGTGGAGCACTATTGCCAGGAGAACAAAGAGCAACTCCCAAGGACGAGAGCAGGTGCCATGGCAATTCCCTTGAGATCCAATGGGACAAACACTAAACACCATGGCTCATGATCTATGCGGTGTACACTGAGTGTCAATCATTCAGAGCTACAGCTGGCCCAGTGGAGGAGCCAGGTTGGGGGGCCAGTGACAGTTAACCAGGGGCATCAAGATGGCAACATTAGTGCTAATTTGAAATTGTGATGTGGTCTTCTGTATAAACAGTGTTTTTTTTTTATTATGGGTAGTAAAGAAAACATATCACTTTTCTGGAAACTTGGAATAACTGTATTTAACGTACACAACTTAACTGAGGATCCCACAGAGCTGCCATATAAATGTGTAAAGAAGGTGCTGGATGTATTTTCAAATGTGATGGCCATTTGGGTTTGCAGGAGTAGTAGTTATGTCTCTCATCTCTCCCTCAACATAAAAGTTTAGTCACAAGTTCAATGAGATGTGCCTGCAGACAGCAGGGTTACAGGTAAATAAAGTCTGCCAGTCTAGTGAGACAGGTGAACATTTTGAGCAATGAGGCCAGACACAGAGGCTGAGAGGCACCGTTACCCCATGTCACTGGGTGCCTGACTGGTGCCTCTTTTAATTTTACACTAAAGGCTGCCTAGCAAGCAAGAACATCATTCTATGCATGTGCACACGTTCACAGCTACTTTACCTGCCTCCTGTTGTGTTTTCACACACAAATATGGGCTGATAGCTCTGCCGCAGACATTTAGCCAAACGCATCCCCCAACAGGTTTATAACTTACATCATCTCAGACAGAGAATGTCAGGAATTGTCACACATCTTGGCAGAGGGGTGCCAGTTTCACATTTAGGAGCTGAGGGGGTGGCTGCCCCCACTTGTTCCACTTGTGACTGACTTACCTTCACTCTCCCTGTGAACAAGTATCTCAGCTCTGCATCTTGACTGACACCCAGTCAGCCTCAGTGTAGAGTATCACAGCACTGATGTGAGAGCAAGGTGTCAACAAATATTGGGGGGGGGGGGCAAACAAAACTTTTGTTGCAACAACAAGAGCACCCCTGAACATTAGGGGTAGTTGTGAAGGGCTGCCATCTCTGAGATTGATCGCTTTCTACAGAGACACATCCACTGGGAAGAACACTCCAAGTCACTGCAGCTGGTATTCTAGCCCAAGCTGCAGAGTAGGCAACCTCATTTCTTTAAGTCCCCAAATTAAAAACAGGAAAATAATTCCAAAGATGCCTCACCTGCTCTCTCATCTGTTGAGCTTACAAAATCTGTTGTAACAGGAAGTCGCTGCAGTGTCTCTCTAGCTACAGCAGAATCTAGGCCAGTTAATGTTGCGTAGGCTCCAGAGAGAGCTGGCAAGCTTCCAGAGCTACTGGTCAGGCACACAACAGCGCACACTGTGGAGAGGGAATGAGAGAGCGCGAGAGAAAGATAGTGTGTGTGTGTGTGTGTGTGTGAGAGAGAGCTAGTACGTCCCCTATGTCTGAGGACTTGTAGCAGCACAGTGGTTAAAAACAGAGCTGAGGTCCACACTGGTCTAGGGACAAAAAGAGAGGGGGGACACACAGTGTGTAAACACCATGAAAACAAGAAGCTAAGAGGACCATGGAAGAGAACAAGGAAGAAAGACAGGTAAATAGCAAAAATGGTTCAGGAGTTCGATGGAAGGGGGCTTGTCGAGCCTGAGTAATAAAATCAGCGACCTCCAGGCAATGATGGCAGACACTGACATGGACCTTAAAGCCATCACAGAAATGTGGGCCACAGAAGATAATGACTGGGACCTGATAGTCCTTGGGCACTCAAGGTTCGCAGGGATAGAGGAACAGGTAGAGGGTAAGGTGCAGCCCTTTATGTCAAGGATGGCACCGAGGTTGTGGAAGACGGGTACGTCAGGAGCAGTAATGGGGAGACAGAGTCACTGTGGGTGTAACTGTGCTTGGGGTGATCTATAGACCACCAGGGCAAGTGGAAGAGAGGGACAGAGAGCTTGCCAAAGAATTAAAAAGGAGGGGAGGTAAGTAGTGGTAGTGGTAGTGGGTGATCTCTGACTGCCGAATATCGATTAGGATGTTCCAGAGGGCAGTAGCACCAGAAGGCAAACCTTGCAGGATACATTCCAGGACTGTCTACTGGTACAGATAGTTAAGGAACCCACCAGACAGGAGGCCACTCTTGACGTGATAATCACCAGCTCTGAGGTGGCAGGAGCTGTGAGTGTGAGGGAGCCACTAGGAACAGAGACCACAACTCCATTTGGTTGAACTGACCCTTGGAACCAGAAAACCCTAATCGAGAACGGAGGTCCTTGATTTCAGAAGTGGGGACTTCAACAGGTTGAAGGAGTTAGTCCAGGACAATTTAGTCAGGGTAAACAACATGGGAGGTGTGAAAGATAGATGGGGCAATAAAGGGGCATTATTGAGGCATCTGATATGTACAGAACGGAACCAAAAGGAACAAGTTCAAGAGACCATTATGGTTGTTGGCAAGAGTCAGGAAAGCAGTGAGAGCCAAGAAAAGGCCTTCTGATGGTACAAAGAAAAGAATGGGAGAGCAGCAATGAAAACAAGGAGCCAGCGGGCAGTTAGGGAGGCAAAAGCTGACGCAGAGATGGGTATTGCAGAGGGGGTCAATCGCAGAGAATAGCATTTCTTCCAGTGCCGTGTATTAGGGAAAAGAGGAAGAAAAGAGGGAGAATCATTAGGCTGGGGGGGGGGTAGGGTGATAGAGAAGGACGTGCAAAAAGGCTGCCGTCCTTAATGACTGCTTTTGCTCTCCCTTCACTAGGGAGGGCAGCGGGCCCTGGCCAGACAGCAGCATCAAAGCAGCCACAAAAGGTATCCCAAATACGAGGCACCCAATGTAGCAGTATAGCCTAGAGGTTAGAAGAACGAGGTGTGAACGAGCTTGATACATCCAGCAGACTAGACCCGAGTTTGATTCTCACAACCTCCACTTACATAGATACATAGACAGTGTCGGCAGATAAGGGCCTATGGCCCACCCAGTCTGCCCATTTAAGTTTGTAAGTGCATACTGTGTGACTCTGAGCAAGTCACTTAACCACCCAGTGCTCCCAGGTCGCTCCTGAAGACAGGCACTTGTGCCTAGTGGGCCTTTCCAGTTATCAAAGACTAAAATAAAAATAAATAAACAAATGTTTACAGTGAAAGGACAAAAGGTCTAACAGTCCTAATGATAGGTAAGAACCCAGGACCGGATGGCATGCATCCAAGGGTGCCTAGGGAAATGGCAGCAGAACTGGCTGCACCCCTGGTAGAACTATTCAACAGCTCATTGCAGATGGGAGTAGTTATGAAGGACTGGAGGGGACGAATGTAATTCCACTCTGTAAGGGGGGGGGGGTACAAGGAAAAAGTGGGGAACTACATACCTGTCAGTCTTACCTCTGTTGTAGGAAAGCTAATGGAGTCACTGGTCAAAAAGAACCTCATGGACTACCTGGAGAGCAATGGTCTCCAGGATAGTAATCAGCACAGGTCCATGGCAGGGAAGTCTTGTCAGACTAACCTGATTGTTTTCTTTGCCTGAGTGACAAGAACATTGGATCAGGGCCATGACATAGAGTTACTCTGCTTCAGCTTCAGCAAGGCTTTCGACTCAGTGCCTCACAGATGCTTGCTGAAGAAGATGGAGGATCTGGGTGGAGCTGGGGACATAGTAAGGTAGATAGGTAACTGGCTAAAGGGGAGGTAGCAGAGGGTTGTGGTTAATGGGGTCAAATCGGAAAAGAGGGAGGTCACGCGCGAGGTATGATGGGGATCGGTCCTGGGCCTGGTCCTCTTCAATATGTTCATAAGTGACACTGGAGAAAGGATCCGGGGCTAGTTGTGTCTCTTCGCAGATTACACTGTGCTCTGTGGGAGGGTGGATAGTGACAAGGAAATCAGGGAAATGCAGAGTGATCTGCAAAAGCTAGAGTGGTGGTCTAAGGTTTGGCAGTTGAAATTCAATGCCAAAAAAGTGCAAGGTGATGCACATAGGGAACAAGAACCCCAGGACAGAGTACTGGATGGGCGGGGTAAGACTTAGCACTATGGTTGAGGAACAGAACCTAGGAGTTATTATTAGTGACACCCTCAAATATCATGTCAGTGCAACAAGGCCTATAGTAAAGCAAATAAGATGATGGAGTGTATCGGGAGGGGTATTGACAGCAGAAGGAAAGAGGTAATACTACCGCTTTATAGATCCCCTTTATAGATCTTTGGTCAGGCTGCATCTGGAGTTCTGTGCCCAGTTCTGGAGTCCTCTCAGGAAAGATAAGGACAGGCTGAAGTTAGTGCAGCGGAGGGTGACAAAGATGATTCAGGGCCAGCAATACAGGTCTAGAGTGCCTCAGGCACCTGAACGTGTACTTTGTAGACCAGAATGGAGCAGGGCGATCTAATAGAGATTTTCAAGTCCCTGATAGGAATAAACAAAGTAAACTGGGGGAATTATTTAACATTAGTAACAGTTCAAGGTCACAAAGGCACAAGTGGAAACTGACAGGAGGGAGGTTCAGGAGGGACAAGAGGAAGTATTACTTTACAAAAAGGGTGGTGGAACTATTGAACAGTCTAGCAGCTGAGGTGGTGGTAGTTAAAACCTTTAATGGTTTCAGCTTAGCATGACTGGGACAGAGTGAAGGGTATAGTGGATACTTGGGTCGACAGAAACTGGGAGTGGATTTGGGGGGATGAATAGGGAGGAACTGGAAGGGAAATGGGGGTGGATGGGGAGGGATAGGACCCTAAATGGACATTAGGTCCTAGGGTTAGATAGGGAACAACGGACAGACTGGATGGACCATTGGTCTTTTTCTGTCATCATTATCTATGTTTCTATTTGTGCATTGAACAGACAGATGGGTTAACTCTCAAAATCTTTTCATATATTGTCTGTGAGCAGCAGGCGACCCTGGTGGTAAAATACTGCCATTGCATTACGATGGAGCTGCTGTTGTGATGTTTCTGTCAACTTCTGTTGCTTTCACCCAAGGAAGAGCCTTTCATACAAACTGTATCTCAAAGCCTTTAAACACAGGAGAAGGGATGGGAGGAAATGTTGCTGCTATTTCAGGTGCACTGGGAAATTTAAGGCCAAACTGCTTCCTCAGTGTTGGAAGTAGAAATATTCACTGGGGAAATTCACCGTGTTTGATGTAGGCTCAGACATACCTGGCTATGGCCTGAGAACACATTTCCTCATTATATTTTGCATTTTTTTTACTTTATTTAATCAGTTTTATGCCTTTAGTCTTGTACATTTTACAAAGAAGCAATCCTTCCCCATTTTGCTCCTGGAGTGGAGTCGGACGCTTAATTTCACTCCTGGAACTATGTTTCCTTGGCCCCCTCCCCCATTTCCACCACTGAAGCTTCCCTATAAAATTATTTTTTTTGCTTCCTTCCCCTCCAGTGCCTCTCTTCTTCAAGCTCTTCAAGTGCCCCTCTATGCCTGTCAGACTCCACCTGCTGCTGTCTCCTACCTCCAGAGATCCTCAAGATCCTCCCTCACCGCTCAGTTCTGGCTTAACACTGCTGAGGAGGGGTGACCTCCCGGCTGCCACTGGGGTGGAAGTGCTTATGATGTCAGGGGTGATGGGGGAGGGAAGGGATAATGCACCGAGTGGTCAGGTAGCAAAGGCAGACACAAAGAACCGCATCCAATGCATCAGAGGGAGCTATTTTCCATGTTCTCCCATCCTTCCAGTCACCTTCCACAATATGGCCGCATGTCCCAACATCTGGAGGATGCACAGCAGCCAAGTGCATCTGCACTGGGCCAACACTAGGAGCTGCTGTCAGAGCAGTACTTGCCATTCCACTCCCTCCTGGGGAGTGTAGCATCTGCATAGATGATGCTTACCTCCCCGCCAGTCTCTGCTCCAGTTGTCTTGGGTGCAGGTCATGAACTCGGCTGCCAGTGTGCCAAATGGGTGCCTCACAACTCAGCACCAAGAAAACCCATGTGGATCCCACTATGTGTCAGACGGGCTGGTCTCCTCTCCTGTGGTGGGGGATGGGGGTAACACTATCTCGCTCCTTGGCTGCCACCTGGTGGAGGCTGGATGACAGTGTCAGAGTTAGAGCAGTGTAAATGGAGGGCCGGGTTTATGTAGCTTGTGTGCACCTCCATGCACACATGCATATGGCCTGCCATGGCAAGGGGAGAAAATAGTGGGAAATGGTGGTCATAGCCCCTCACGATCCCAGGCTTCCTGTCCTGGAGAGTGGGCTGCAAAGATGTTTACTATAAGGACCATGTGGAGGAGCTGTGAACCCTGGTTAGGCCCTCAAAGGTATGTGATTAGGGTGGGTGAGTAACCGTGTGCTGCCCCTGTTCATCTGTAGCTCTGCATGTGCACCCCACTCATGCCTGTCCTCTGTGTTACTCTCATTGCAGAGGTATTGGGGTCTGTTGCAGCAAATGGTTCTGGTGGAGTGGAGGTACACCCTCTTTACACCAAGGGGATCAAGCAGGACTCCATGGAGGAGGAAGTAGAGTAGGGACACCTCCAGATGATGAACATGACCCTGGGCCACCACAGCACTTCCTTGTAGCTTCCACTGCATGATTGTGACCTCTGCTGCTGTAATGATGTTGTGGTCCTGTCCATTGATGGGCTTTGATTGCTGTGTGCTGTACAGGATGATACAACAGTAAAGCATTTGCAAATATATATTCTGTGCTTGTGTCTTATTCTAGGCATCACTGGCATGCCACTATCTGGGAGGGTGAGTCTTCATGCCAGCCTGCTGGCTGTGCAGGGGCAGGAGGCACTGTGGGGCATGCTCTGTGCACAGGGACACTTGTACCATGTTGAAGTGGTAGGGCAATGTAGCATGTGTGTGGGGGGTATTGCCCATCACCTGGTGCCATTCATTCTAGGGTGTACCATATTTATTTATTTATTTATTGAAAATGTTTCACCAGGAAGGCACACTGAGCAAAAGATGCTCATCTCACGTGCGACTTGGGGGTTACAGGAGGAAGGTATACATACTACAGTTGAAATTAGGAGTAGAGCAATACAGGCTAATGAACATAATTGAGTGTGATTACTTTTGAACTTGTTACTTGAGGAGAACAGTACAAAACATGAGCCCCAAGGAAAGTGGTATACATAACATGAGTAACATCTAGGGCAATACATGATTACATAAGTGCCAGTAACAGAACTTGAACTGAAGCGAGATGTACCAAGTTGGCAGCGGGAAATGGAAATCGGAGATAGGGGGTAAAGGAGAGGTGGAAGGGCTGTCTAGTAGACACTAGGGTGATTGGGGGTGCTTTAGGGGAGACGGTGGGGGAAGAGAAGGGAAACAGTAGCAGTGAATGAGACTGTAAGTGCATAGGATATTTAGGATGGTGGGGGAAAGAGAAGGGAAATAGAGCAGTGACAGAGAGGGTAGTGGATGCATGGAACAACCTTCCTGAGGAGGTTGTGGGGTCTAAAACTGTGGGAGAATTCAAGAATGCATGGGACAGACATAAGGCAATTCTTGTGGGGGGTAGGAAGAAATAGGCTGTTGGTTACCTAGGATCTGCGGCCTATCCTGTAGGTAGGGAAATGGGAAGACTAGAGGGGCCAAGCGGTCCTTATCTGCCGTCAAAGTCTGTATGTTTCTATATGTTTCTATAAGACTGTAAGTGCATAGGGTGTTTAGGGCAAGGTATAAGCCAGACAATTAGGTGAAGGCCGAGCCGCTGGTCAGGCGTGTAAGGGGGAAGGGGGAAGAGAATCCATCAGTGGGTGGGAGGTCAGGGGCAGTTACAATCTGGTGCAAGGAAGTTGGTGAGGGCAAAGGATAGAGAGTGTTGGGATGAAGAATGGCGGATTTGGGGCCAGCAAGCCATTCCAGAGCTTAGGGAAGAGGTAAGAGAAAGCCGATTGGCCTGCAGAGGTCCTTTGGTGAAGGATGACTAATAGCCTAGAGTCAGTAGATCTGAGGGCGAGGTGTGGTAGATGGGGGAAGATAGGGAGGATATGAGGTAAGGAGGGAGGGAACCGAGCCAGAAGTTGAAAACAAATTTAGCACTGTGAAATAGGCGCCGGTTACTAAGGGATGGAAGGGCCAGGGAATGGTGGAGTTCGAAGTGATGGGAGCGGGGGAAGGGCATCAAGGGCAAACCAGCAGAAAGCGTTAAAGAGGGGGTCCAGTCTGGCTAAGGTGGTCTTAGAGGCATAGCTGTAAACAACATTGCAGTAGTCGAAGGAGGGTAGAATCATTTTCTGGACTATTTCACATCTCACAGGTAGTGGGAGACTAGCGCGGTTTCTGTAGAGGGCACCAAGTTTTGGACGCAGTTTTGATATGATGGCGTCCACGTGTGTGGAAAAGGAGAGGTGGCAATCAAGCCAAACCCCTAGGTACCTGAAGGAGGGCACATCATCAAGGATGGTGTTATTTAGGGTACGGAAGATCAGTGGGGATGTGAGTCTGGATAGACGCTGTCTTGTGCCGAAAGACATAGAGACAGTTTTCTTGGTATTTAGGGAGAGTTGGTTGGAGTTGAATCAGTGTTGTATTTTGTTGAAATCGGTCTGAAGATTAGAGGTGACTTCTTCATAGGTACGGCTGGAGGTAAAGAGGACCATGTCGTCTGCATACATGTGGATTGCAGTAGTGGAGCAAGAGTTAGGCAGATCATTTAGAAGGGTGGAGAAGAGGATGGGGCCAAGGACTGAGCCCTGGGGAACGCCGGTGGTAATAGGGAGAGGGGGGAGGTGTAGTCAGCTATTTTAGTGGATTGGGTTCTATTTTGTAGGTAGGCACTGAGCCAGTTTGTGGCGGACACTGCTAACCCAGCCCCTGATAAGCAGGATAGTAGGAGGGAGTGGGATACCGTATCGAAAGCTTTGGCTAGGTCAATGATAATAGCGACAGTAATTTGCCATTTGTCAATCCCAGTGAGGATGGAGTCCATGAGTCTTAGTAGGGAGGTGGTGGTAGAGTGTTTTTTTCTGAAACTGGACTGAAATGGAGTGAAGAAGTTAGTTTCTGAGAGAAAGTGGGAGAGTTGGGATAGTACTAGGTGTTCCTGGAGTTTGGCAAGAGTGGGGAGAAGAGAAATGGGACAGTAGTTGGTTGTGGAAGTAGGATCACCTCCTTTGGTAGGGGTAGGATGGTGGCATGCTTCCATTCAGAGGGAGTGACTCAGTGATGAATTAAAGATTTAGTAGGGACGTGAGAAGAAAGCGAGCGAAGGGGCAGAGGGAAGAGGAGTTTATTACCCGAGACCATCGGGGATTTGCCTTGGAGGGGTTCAGGGAGTGAAGAGCATCTAGGGTTTCGATGGGGGAGATGTGTCTGAAGGAAAAGGGATTCAGACCAGGCGGTAGGGGGATAGCTGTCTGGGAAGTGGGTGTGGTTACAGGAGGTAGGGAATCTAGGAGGGTCGTAGCACAAGTAGTGAAGTAGGAATTAAACTCAGAGGCTACCTTCAGGGCATCGGAGAGTAGAGTCACTTGGGTGAGGAGGAAAGGTGGGGGATTTGCTGTTTGGGGGGGAGAAAAGGGAGTTAATGACTTTCCAGAATTTAGAAGGTCTCCCAAGATTTGCGTTTAGGGTGTTGTTAAAACATTCGGCCTTGGCTAAGCAGATAGCCTTTGTACACTTGTTGTGGAGCATGCAGTAGGTGAGATTGTCACCTGAGAGGAGCGTGGATTTGTAAATGTGCCAGGCCTTGTCACGGACTAGTTGGCAAGCTATCAGCTCAGGTGATATCCAGGGTAGGTGAGACCCCCAGAATCTAGCCCGTTGCAGGGGGCATGTTTGTCCCAGGCAGTAAGGAAGGTGTTCTGAAAGTGCATAAGGGCAGAGTCTATGTTAAAGCAGCTTGAGCTCGGGTCCCAGTTAGAGTGAGCTAGATCTTCCGGGGGGGGGGGTGGAGAGGTTTAAGGATTTGTATGACCGTTGGAATATAAATTTGGGAGGGGATTTAACTCTGTGGATTTTGCGGACCAAGTAGATTAGGTGGTGGTCACTAATGGAATCAGGGAGGAGGACCGAGTTGACGATGTGGTGTGAGTGGGATGTAAGCAATCAGACAAGAAGAGAGTGGCTTCCGGACTTATGGTTTGACCGTGTAGGTTCCGTAATGGTTTGGTTAAGGTTGAGAGCAGTTGTCTCAGTTCGGGTTTTGTTAAAGGTGGGTGCTAGCCAGTTGTAGTTAAAGTCACCCATAACATATAGTTCACCTGACTGGGCAAAAGACGTGAGTAGGCACAGAAGGTCGGTGACTGTTGTTGTTGGCATGCCTGGGCAGCAATAAATACCAGCCACAAAGATGGGTAATGAGGAGGGGGGGGGACAATTTCACCATAAGAAGCTTGCAAGCTTTGGGTTCAGCTTTTGAAAGAGAGACAGAGAAGTGTAGGTCTGATCTGATGTAGATAGCCACCCTCTCCCTCTGGAGGGCGGTCTTGCCGAGTGATGGTGAACCCTGGAATAGCGATGGTATGATCTGAGAGGCTGGGGTTCAGCCAGGTCTCGGATAGGATGATTATGTCAGGGGCATGGTGGGCAGCTAGAACCTGGAGCTGATCGAGCTTAGGGACTAGGCTATGAATGTTTAGATGGAGGAGGTGTAAGCCTCGGGGAAGGGAGCCAGAACGAGTGTCAGTGGTGGCCATGATTGAGGGGTTAGGCATGGGGTAGCCAGGGCCAGCAGTTGGAGATGGGCCGGGACTGGGGTGTATATCCCCTGCAGCCAGTAGTAACAGGGCAATGGTTAGGTGGTAGCATAGAATGCGGAGGGACCAGGATTGTGCCATGCTCTGTTTGGGGGCAGCTGAAGGGCAGGCAGTGCAGAGGAAGTGGGTACCGGAATGGCAGAGAGAGACCAGGAGGCAGCCAAAGGAATAGAGCAAGGAGGAGGGGCACGTAGAGAAACAGGATCAGATGGTAGCTGGGAGGGATACTGTGGACTTATAGGGGGCATTTGTAGGATGAGTCAGTACAGCGGGGGGTGCAGGGTAGAAACTTAGAGGGGAGTTAAAGGGAAGTGAGAGTTGAAAGGAGATCAGAAGTAGAAGGGTTATTGATTATGCCATTTTACCAGGGACAGGAGGCACAGATATGGAGTGAGGAGAGGTCCAGGCTAGTGTGGGGTAATGTAGCTAGAGGAAAGTGGATAAGGCATGAGAAGCATTAGGTAGAGTAGCTGGGCAGGGAAGAGGGGAGGAGTAGAACTTGTAGGAGAGGGATTGGAGTAGGTAGAAAGGGGTGGGGTAAGTAGCGTAGTTAATAGGTGGCCTGGGAGGGGGTGGTGGGGGCAGGACAAAAAATAGACCAGCAGAAAGAAGCATGAATCCCCAGGCTAGCGGCCTCTCTGGTAATCCAGCAGGAGTGCTCCACGGGTTGGCTAGCAGCTTGGCTGGCTCGGCTGAGCAGGCGCTCCAATCAGAAGGAGAGGGCCAAAGCTCCGGTCCAATTGTTGTACAGCTATATCCAGTCCTATAGCACTGAGAGCCTTTTGCTGGGGTGGTCAGTAATGGCCTGGGCCCATGGCCCCTACAGTCCAGGCATTCATTCTTGTAGCTTATAGCATAGTGCTGTGCATGAGACACCATGTGCTGGGGCATCATATTGCACATCATCATGCTAGGCGTGGGGCATGCATGCTGTATACAGCCCCTCTGTCCACGCCTACTGCTTCCATCGCAGAGCTACGTGGTGTGATTCCTACACATGCCTGTCATAAACCATGTGCATGCCCATGGTGTGTTCTCCTTAGAGTTGTATGCCCTCACGCACTCCTATTGCGCACTGCACAGCCACTGCATTTCCTGCATGCACATGCCTAGTTGTGTGTCAAGTATACATTGTGTGTTTTCCGATTATTTCATATTTTGTTTTAAACTTTTCTGGTACTCATGCAGCACAGCAATTCTGCTTCTGATATGCTTTTCAGAATTTCTTTTAGAATTCTTCAGAATTCCCCAAAGCATTTCTATGTTAATCATGGACTAACTTTCAACAGATTATATAAGCCATGCAACCACTTTCCACAGATTGCTGAAAAGGTATCTGCCATTTATGTAAAGTGTGGATTTCTGATCCATGACAAACATTCCCTTTTGAAATTTCAGAACTCCGCTACCACTAGAAGTTTGTGTAATTGGGTAAAATTGTACAAAATTCCATGGAATGCCATTCCATTGGAATTTTAAAATTCATTACAGTGCTGGGCATGAAAGAATGCCATGGACCTCATGAGAGATCAAACTGGAGGGTGCTTCAGATTCATAATGTAAACAGGCAAGAAACCGGATTGGGAGCAAACTCTTATTTACAACTGTGGGTCCTGACCAATGAGCAGGCTGTGTCAATGTATGAAAATGTATACATGTAGTGGAGAGGAATAAAACTTAAAACAATAAATTATCTTAAAACATGCATAAAGGCAAATATTAGTCAAGCCTACTTTAAATATGCATGACAGTTGTCTGCAGTTGTGCTAGTTAAGAAAAAAATGTAATAAATTCTAAAAATCTGTATAATATATTCCAAATTCTGTGGCACAATTTTCAGTCGCTGCACCTATATTTGTAAATTTTTTATACCAACAATTTTATTGCTAGGTCAGATATTACATAACAACACCACGGACAGTATCAGACAGTACTGGAGTATCTGTAAACCTGGGATATTTTTGTTCCTACATTTTGTGAAAATATGTTAGCCATTTTAATGCTACAACCTTGTATTTTGTATCTTATCAGATCTGTTCTTCATTGTCATTTGTATTCCTAACTGCCTGTACCATGTAACCTCCCAGGTCGGGCCTGAAAATAGTCACTCACGTGTCTAGTGCTCTTACCCGGTCAACAAAAACTAAATAAATAAATAAATATTTTGATCGCCTTACTACATCATGTTTCTGTGCTTTTTCCTTCACATATCTTTATTTACCTGCCATAATCGCACTGTTTTGACTCCCTAAAGGCTTATTTCCGATGAGCTGTTTGGAATTTTCTAATTCCGATGGAGCAATGTTCTGTGGGATTTCTGAAAATTCAACCTAATTTTGCAGAATTTTGTCAGTAATGGAATGGTGAAAGAAGTTCAAATGTGGCTTTTTTTCCACATTAGGAATCCACAGTTTTATACAAACTACAGACTCTTCTCTACAACCTGCAAAACATGACTCCTCAGTTTGCGTAATCCACTGAACATTATCATGTAGTTTACATAGAAATGTTTGCGGCATTGAATGGAATTCAAAAAGCAATTCTGAAATGCATTCTGGAAGCAGAATTGCCATTCCATATGAAGTCCACAGGCTGACTTCCGCCTTCCACATGGCTATAATTCTGTGGCATTCAACACTAGCAGGAAAGGACGTCTTTTTCTGCACTTATTTTCTGCAAAATACAGAAAAAGAACACACTGGAATGAGAGTTTAAAGCATGGTTGTTTGGCTACCATAATTAAGCCTGAGTTTTGGGATCCCAAAACACCCCCACATGTAGCACGCACACACACACACACACACACACACACACACACCCATGGACACACTTCCTTTTCGTTTGCTAGCACATGCACAAAGAGCGTTTTGGAAAGTAGCACTTGGAGGTTGTACTCTCCCATCCAATGCACTGCTCCCTTGAGCAAGCATAGCGTCCTGCACCAATGGGTGCAGGAGCTCAATGTAACAGCGGTGTTCCTCTGCTTCAAAGGAAAACACCGCTGCCATACTAAGTGCCGCCCCGCCGTCCCTTCGTCGTGCTGCCCCCACGCGTGTCACGCCGCCCCCAAAACTTTCCTGCCACGCTTGGGAGCCCACCCCAGCATGGCAAACGCAGTTTGAGTTTTACGACGGGTGCCCAATCCTGGCCGGCTCCTCGGCCCCCTGCCGTAGTTTGCCAACTGGGGTGCCCAATCTCCCGTCGGCTCCTCGGTCCCCCACATCTTCTGCCATGCTGGGGCCCACCCTAGTGGCAAAATGTCCCACGTCGTCTTTTTTTTTCCCTGTGTAACCCCTAGATGGCGCTATCCCAGGGGCTACTACCTGCCTGATTTGCCACTAACAGGTTGAGGGCCTGGATCCAATGGCGGGTGCCTCACCCAGAGGTCAGGGTTGCAATAGTTAAACTAACTTGGTCACAGCCCTCTGGGACACTGCACCCCCTTTCTTCCCACTAGTGGCCCACACAATATATCAGAATTACCTTCACAGTATACACTTACCCCAGGTCTGGTTCCGGCACTGGGACCTCCTGTGAAATGAGATACAGTGCAACAATCACAGTACAGTACTTTAACATAGACAAATACCTCAGGCAGTATAACTTTGCTGAAACAAGCAGCTCTGATTTATTTAGGGATATAACAAGGACAGGAAATCAGGTTAATTAGCTTATCACTCTAATAATCTACCTATGGCTCTGTGCACAGGCCTATCCCTATCAGTTACTGTCCCTGGGTACCCAAGCCCTAGTGGCTAGTCCAAACCGTGGCAGCTGGTGGGGCCCTTTCACACAGAGAAAAGGAGAATTAAACAGTCAGCAGTACAGTAATTCCATTTGGATTTAATGTGGCAATTCAACAGGAGCAACCCTGAATTAGTACTCACGACCTCCAAATAAGATAGGGTCCTTCAATGTCAGCAGGGCTCACTTGAGGTACACAAACCTCTTCACATCCATATAAAAGAAAGTACTATACCAGGCAGGCTGCATCTGTATCCCGATGTAATTACTGCAATACCGGAGAACACACAGCAGATTCAGTTCCTGACAGACCGAGTGCAATTTTCAGCAATTCTTCCAGTCTTCTACAGGGTGAGCCTGGTTTACTCTTCAGAGATCCTTTGATTCTTTTCACAGGACAGATTCAGTCCTAACAAGCTGTTACACAAGCTGCAGACCGGAACTCTGGGCCTTACACGTTTTTTGACTAAAACTGCACACTGAAAAAGCACAGGGCTCCTTCCTTCTTCACTAAAAGCTCAACTGAACTCCAACTGACGAAACCGGGCACTTCCTTTGAGTTCCTCCCAGTTCTTGACTGGATTGGCTGTCACTCACAATAGACTGCTGCTGTTGGTCCAAAAGGCACTGAAGTCTAAACTACATCTCCCAAGTCACTGCCCATACAATCCTCTTGTGGCTGGCTCAGATTATGAGTCCAAGTTCTGATTCGTCCAAGGCATCATTTAGAGCTAGCTACCCCACACTGATTGGTCCAGTTCAGCAGTTCAAAACTAGAATGGGAACTAGCAGACACAGTTCTGACTGCAAAGAAAGCAGGTTAGACAAACTGTAATTTCATTATTACTCTAAATAATTTCTGGCAAACAGTTACATCTTTCAGATAGGTTCCCTTTGCACTCCTAGTGACTGCAAAATGAAGTGAATTGGCAGCAGCTCAGTGGTACTCAGAGAAGCACACAGTCCCCATACAAACTAATTATGTCTGCAAGCAGACAGCTCTTAAAGAGACAGTACCAGAGGCTCTAAAACACTCACTGATAATGGCTTAAATGCCAAACACCATTCAGGCTTGGAGCATTCAAGCAAGCTCCTGGAAGTCTTTTGGGAACCCCCCCATTTGCAGAAGTTACACCTGTAAAACAAAAGCGGTCCCGTGGCGCATCTCCTAACCCCCACCCGCACCCACCGCTGAACCCAGCCTCCCCACACCCCACCCCATGCCTCTCGGACTCGGCACGGCGATCTTGATTGGACTGGGAACCGTCTGCACTCTTCAAAGCCGACCGCGAACTAAGGAAATGCCGGTAAGCTGTATAATGGGCTACATAGGGGGGGTTCAACTTTATTGCATATCTCAGTCATTTTTTGGAATTTTTGCACCAGATTTTCAACATGGGGTTTTTCAGACCCCTTCTCATGAATGATGTCACTGTCATGGCGTTATTCAGGCCCGAAGAGTGATTTCGCAGGCACTGCGCAGTCACTACCCGAAATCACTCTTTGGCCTCGAATAATGCCACGACAGTGACATCATTCATGAGCAGGGGTCCCAAAAACCCCATGTTGAAAATTTGGTGCAAAAATTCCAAAAAATGAGTGTTTTACGAGCATGCGTTGCGCAATTCCTACGCAGGCTCGTAAGTTCGCGAATTTTCAATATTTTCACTCCAGATTTTCAACATTGCCATTTTATCACACCTTCTTATGAGTTGTACAGCTGTCATTTTTCACATCTCACCCAAAATGTGTTTCTGCCCATGTAGCGCACAATGGTGCAGTTGGTGTGCGAAATCAATGTATGGAACACATTAAGAAAATCACAGTGACATTGTTCATGAGCAGAGGTCTTAAAATGGCTATGTTGAAAATTTGGTGAAAAAATTCCTAAAAATTACTGTTTTAAGAGCATGCGTTGCGCTGTTCCTACGCACGCTCATATGTTTGCGAATTTTCAATATTTGCACTCCAGATTTTCAACATTGCCATTTTACCACACCTCCTCATGAGCAGTACAGCTGTCATTTTCACATCCTGCCCAAAATGTGTTTCTGCCCATGTAGAGCACAATGGCGCAGTCGGTGTGCGAACTCAATGTATGGGACACATTAAGAAAATCACAGTGACACCGATCATGAGTAGAGGTCTTAAAATGGCTGTGCTGAAAATTTGGTGAAAAAATTCCTAAAAATGACTGTTTTATGAGTCTCGTTGCATGAGTTCTCCTAGCATCGTCAGAAGTTTGCGAATTTTCAATATTTTCACTCCAGATTTTCAACATTGCCATTTTACCATACCTCCTTATGAGCACTGCAGCTGTCATTTTTCACATCTTGCCCAAAGCGTGTTTCCCCATGAGATCGTAATGGCACAGTCGGTGTGCTAACTCAGTGTATGGGACACATTAAGAAAATCACAGTATCACTGTTCATGAGCAGAGATCTTAAATGGCTATGTTGAAAATTTGGCCGAAAAATTCCTACAAATAACTGTTTCCAGGCGTGCATTGTGCAGTTCCTCATGCGCTCAGTAAGTTCGCAATTTTCAATATTTTCACTCCAGATTTTCCACATTGCCATTTTACACCTCCTCATAAGCACTACAGCTGTCATTTTCACATCCTGCCCAAAACATGTTTCCGCCATGCATGCACAATACGCGAGTCGGTGTGTGAACTCAGTGTATGGGACACATTAAGAAAATCACAGTGTCACTGTTCATGAGCAGAGATCTTAAAATGGCAATGTTGAAAATTTGGTGAAAAAATTCCTAGAAATGACTGTTTTACGAGCATGCGTTGTATAGTTCCACATACGCCGTAGGTTTGCGAATTTTCAATATTTTCCACTCCAGATTTTCAACATTGCCATTTTACCACACTTCCTTATGAGCAGTACAGCTGTCATTTTTCACATCCTGCCCAAACGTGTTTCCGCCTATGTAGCGCACAATGGGGGTAACAAAAGATCATGCTGACAATTTATTGTGCAAATACCAGCAATGATGGGGCATTAGGGTAAGACCATACATGCCAAACACCACTGCAAATACTTCTGCAAGCGAACGTTCGCATTGACAAATGCTTGTTAGAATTGATGTAAGCAGTAACACACTTCCAAACACAGAACTGAATATAAAAAAAAAGTACAAAGGTGAACCTTTACTCAGATTAAAGAAATCATTTATTTCCAGTCCTAAATGTTTCCATCACGCAGGGATTTATTTACATGTATTTACAGAGAAAGCCCTTTGGACATCATGAAACACAAAATGCGGGCCTCATTAAGAAGCATGACTGGTGTTACCTTGGTGGTGGCCACCCCAAAAAAATCCAATATTCACAGTTTGGAGCATTCAAGATGCGGACAACGATGCACCACAGTTACAGCTGCGGGTGGAAAACTGCCATTTCTTTCAGTTGTCACCAGCTGGAGGCGCATTCGAGGCTTCAGGTTTCATCAGGGGATGGAACAAAGCCACCAGCAGCTCTTTTTAAGTACAGCAACAGTTAAAGTGACAGTGCAAGATATACTATATAAACTGTGTACGTGTGTTTGTTTATTCAAAGCAAAACCTTTGACCAGGAATACAATTTACCTGTAGCTCAATTTCAATGGTATTCTTACAAGAAGAATAATGTTTGCTTTGGTTTTGTGTCTATTTAAGGGTGACCAGATATAACAAAAAACATACAACATACAATATATGGAACAACTAACAAGAAGCACAATATGTAATACACAATGAACAATAACTGAAATAAATAACAATCCCTATACACAATAACTAAATTAAAAAAAGAACTTAAAAACATGCACAATTGCAGAACTCTGAGGATAGTAAAGTTTTTTGAGTCCAATTTTGAAGCTGAAAACGCTTGAAGTCTCAGTAGTTAATTTCAGTAATGATATAACAATGATCTTTAACCTAAGCTAGTTTTAACAACAGGGATATGGCAACAGCTGTTTGATGCTACATGCGTGCAAGCCAGAGAAATATGGGGTTAAAAAAAATTATGAAAAACCTCAGGTACTTTCCTCAAGAAAATTTTTCTGGCCATAGTACCTATATGAATAATAAACCACTGATCTAACGACAGCCGTTGAAGTGAGCTAAAAAGAACACACTGATGTGTTTGGACAGGTAGTTGAGTAGCGGACCTAGCTATTTGATTGTACAGGACCTGACTGGACAACACACTCTGCCCACCAGAATAACAAAATGTAGCTATAATCAATGATAGAAGGCAAAAAAACATTGTGAAAGCACTAACCTGGTCAAAAGTAGTAGAAAGCGTTCAGTCTGCACAATTTATTTATTTAGTATATCGGATAGACCTTTGAGCGTGAGCTCTTTTACAAAGGTTCTACGTCAGGGGTGGACAAATAAGACAAAAAACACAAATAAAGTGGTTACAGAAGCCAGCTTAATTGGCATACAAGAGCATTTACAAGAGAGTTACACAAATTGGAGAGAAAAAGAGCAATTGTAACAGAGTAGAAGCTAACTCAGAAAAAAATATTGATGGCATCAGTTAACCAGAAAACCGGTAAAACCCCCATCAGGAGACCATCAAAACCCATAGTAAGACTAAAGACTGCATAGGGGTTTAACTACTCAGATTGCATCTGGCTGGGTGACATTAAAAACAGGAGGGCAAGAGGTTTGAACTTACTTGCAGAGGGCAAGAGCTGGGGGGTAGTGGGTCAGGTCGTGGTGGGGGAGTAGGGAGGGAGCAGCTACAAAAAGGGTCTTATCGAGTTGGGGGGCAGTGGGGGGAATGGGGGAGGCATTATCTACATACGGAGTTAGAGTTGATCAAGTAGCTTTACTTATGCTCTATTTGCAGGGCTGGTGAAGGAGGCAGGGGTTCTCTAGGTAGCCCCGCAATTGGGTGGTACCTAGGTTGATGGTCTAAAACGTTCAGGAGGAGCCTGAGCAGCAGGTGCATTTTGCGCATGACATGAGATGCTGTCTGAGGCCTGCTTTGATTTATGATATGCTGTTTGTGTGTAGTTTCTTAGGGAGTTCATTGATCCAGAAGGGGTCCCGGTAAGCGAAAGCGCGCTGCCCAAGTGAGGTTCTGTGGAATGGGATAGACAGTGCTCCATTCTTCCTCCCTCTGGTGATGTGAGGTGTGGGAGAACATGGCACCCAATATCTGACAAACTGTTTATACCAAGAGCGAATTATGAGAATTGTAAGAAGTTGTGCTCTCTCATGTAAGGCCCAAATATTTTTTAACTCAGAAACTTGTTCTATGATAGAGCCCTGCATGATTTTTAACTCAGTAGTGATGGGAGGAGGCAACCTTCTTCTAATGTTGTGAAAAATCATGGACTTCATTTTTATGATATTCAAGACCAATTTCTGAGTCAGAAACCATTGTTGAACAGAATCAAAATCATTTTAATATCATTTGCACAATATTACAAAGTATTGCGTTCTGTACAGTTTTTTCATTATATAGGGAATACTGGATGGGCAACTATGCACAACCAGTGTGTTCTACCACAGAGGGTTCTGATTCTCTCTGACCTCAGAGTGAAGCTCGAGGCGTTCATGGGAATCAGGACCCGAGGTGACAGAACACACTGTTATCCATAAAGTTGCTCATGTTGTATTTTCTACAGTGTATAGTATTACACTGTATGTGAAATGCAGCATTGTGTTTTTTTCTCTTTTACAATGAAACTGACTTGTGAAGTCTCTAGAGGTTCTAGGATGTTGTTCTACCACAGAATTGGATAGAGGAATGCAACTATGTGGCAGTATTCCAAGTTGTTCTGCTGTAGCAGTGACATCACTACTGCAGCAGAACAGCACAATGATTCACTACTGCAGCAGAACATAGAGGATTGTGTGAGCACTCATACACAACAAGGTTATTTTCTGATCGAGTGGTTTCCATGGTGACAAGAGACCTCTCACAGCCGCTGCCCCTTTATCGCGCATGTGTGACTACATTCGATGTTGTTATGCTGCACTGATGGCGTACTCAGTGCAGCATAACAACATTGTGACGTAGTCAAGACAGCACAACAGTTCTGTTCTGAGCATGGATTTCCATGCTCAGCAGGGTTCCAAGATACACTATAAGCATATTCCAGGCACGGAATACCATGCATAGCAGCATTTCACTATATACTATATTAAAATAATACATTAATAGACTCAGAATGGTTATCCACAAAGACATATAAAGCATGACTTGTATATACATATGTACTTTGGACTTGTATGATCATCTCTGATTTATTGTGTTAAACATAATTTATTGTGCATCTAACATAAATTTTTTAGTGATTTAAATCCCTTATTTTTATATAACTGTTTGGCCCCAGCTGCCACCTGCTCCTGTCAATGGGGCCTCTGCCAGTCTCCAGTCCCATTGCCGCTGCCACATCATTAAGCTGGTGGGGATCCACACAGTGCAAGACCTGGGGACCACAGGGGCCATCACTCTTGGCGGCTGTACACATGGGGGTTTTCCCTGTTTTCTTCCATGGTCCCGCCCTACACCCCAGACATCCAGCATAGCTTCTGTTTGCCTCAGATGCAGCCGCGCACATGGGGCATGTGCCACTCCTCATGAGGGAGCAAGCTACCGGGTTCACTGCAAGGGGCTGCTACTGAACTGGGTCTGGGCCATCTCCCTCCCTGACTGTCTCACGCTCACATCAGGAGCACTTCCTAGCCTAGCCATTTGACCTGTGCAAACCCAGGCTCCCTCCAAACCTGGGGTGCCAGTGTGGAAGTGCATTGTGCTACCACTGAGTGATCGGGTGTCCCCAATCCCTTCTGATATAGGAAGCTGACCCAAATAAAAAGTGATCATCATTAAGTGCGATAGCAAATTAAACTTATAATATTCCAGCACCATAAAATCAGACTTCAGCAATAGCTATGTGCACACTCAAGTAAAAACGAGAAACGTTTTTGAAAATGCATAACAAAAGGCTAAAGCGCTATGCTGCAGGGAAACTACCGAATAAAAGCTACAGATATAATTGTGTACTAGGGCAGGAAAAGCAGTGGCAGCAGACTATGTCGGAAGAGTCTCCTTTCATGCCAATATCTTTATAATAAAGCATGGGATGTCCTGAAATTCACATTTTGGGTATAATGTAATGATACAGAGTCCTTCTAGGGTTCTCAGAACCCACTGACATTATTAGCTCTGGTTCTGATCTAGAACTTTTCAAATAGTTCCAGGGTTCATATCTTCTTTAGAACTCAAAGCCTCTTGTGTACAGGACTGGTGAGAAAACCCCAAGAAATACTGAGGACAAAAATAAAGACCTGCCCTTTCTGCACAGCAACATTATTAAGTGCAAATGCAGAAATAAATATGGAATACACAATGATTAGACTCAGAATATGCTATTTATCTTCTTGAGTGAGAAGGCAGGACCGTAACTCAGGAGTGGCAGAGCCACAAGTGAGTTATGAAAGTCCTGCCCCCTTGCAAGTGATGATAACTGTCATATTCTAAGTGAGGGCATCGTGTGTCCAATTTACCAAATGCATTTTGCATTGAAGAGTTTTCAGGTTAGTTCTTTTGATAAAACAATAAGGCATGACCAGGGGTTAGATTAACAGTCTGTTAATCGCCCCTAAGGATGTCATGTGGCACGAGGCACAGCCAAGTGACATATATTGCCCCTAGGGGATGATTAACTGACCTATTGCTATTACAAAAATATTTAAAAAAGTATTAAAAGTATACTTTTTGAATGTTTTCCTCATTTAGAGATAAATGTTTTAATAAAATAGTTCTTCTACCAACCAACAGTTTAAGAATGCTGGTTCAAAATCAGAATGCATCATTCTAGTCATTCAGCAGTGCTAGAGGATGAAATGCTGACAGGAAGAATCCATGTGCTATGGTGATCAGGCTATACATGACAGTGTAACAGTCAGGTTGTTGGAATCCTAACAGACAATCCGATTTCAGCATTTCTGAGACCCTTTTTATACTGAAGATTTAACTGTTTCTGTTTGATTCCATTGCTCTGTTGTGAGTGCAGTAGAGGCCACTGTGATGTCATCAGTCATTGTACAAGCTGCTCTCCCATTGGTTAAGAACTCTTTTGTGACCAAGTTGAAGGGGAAATACATTCTGAAGCCCCCCCCCCAAACATTGCAATAAATCATTTATTTTCATTTAGAATGCTTTAGTGGCTAAAATAAATCATGTATCTGTAAGATTTGACTATCCCTTATACTGTATAAAAGCACTCTCACAATGCAAACATCAAGAACCACAGTTGCTGTGTTGCAGTTTGATACAGCTGCTTAAGGATACATGCATAATTTTTACATCACTAACTACTCTCCCATTTTCTGTCCCATACCAGTTATGTATTCTAATAGGCTTTGAGCAATTTTTGATAACTAATCTAGCTCTGGCATGCCCCCAGATCTGCATAGAGCTCCACTCTCCCCAGCAGCTACTGCTCTTTCCTTTTATATTTCTAAGAGATTCCATGACATCACCTACACCATTTCATGCTATTCATCTAGATGGCCTGGAATGGTGTTGCTGATGTCACTGACTGTTCAGGCAGTATGAAAAAGAGGGAACAGCAACTGCCGAGGAGAGAGGAATTCAGGATGGCTACACAGGCAAAAAGATTGATTTAAAAGTCGAAACATATCAGAATATTGGATAGACACTAAAAGAAAAATGGGAGGGCATCTGTACAAATCTGTTTCCTATCACCTTTTAAAAATCTGTACAAAAAAGCATTTAATTCAATATTTAGAACCCTTAATATTTAGAACTCATGGGTGTTCTAGGCTATTTTTGAATTAGAACTCAACCCTGGGTTCTAAAAGGGTTTGAATCTTTATAGAACTAGTTCTGACAACCTTAGCCATGACGCCAGCATCTGTGTATTATGAAGAACTGAAAAATCTCTTTAATCTTGCAAAGTAAATTTTAAATATGAAAAAAACCTAAATGGAAAATATTTTTGGTTCTAAATTTTAGAAGCTGATCGGTTCCCTGGGTTCTTTTCTTGTAGAACTGGTTGTGCTCATCCCTTGCTCATGTGTGTTTGTTAGTAGTGGGCAAAATAAAATAAAAAATTCACACTTCACAAATTTTGATGCAAAGTATTGAAATTTGTGCAGCAATGTGTTTTGTAAATTTCGCACTTTGCAGAACCTCGAATCATGAAGTTTTCAATTCGTGTAGTGAAAACCTATGCAGATTGCAGAAGTTCACCACTGCCCAGCTGTTTTAGCCAAGTAATGGTGAATTACCTTGTGAACTGTGGCGTAGCACAAAGTGGCCAATTCACCAACACTAAGTGAAATGCATAGTGGGCCACCTCGTGCTGACTTCACAGGGAACATTAAAAATGTTCCCATATCTGGTGCACATGTACACACGGGGTACACTCATCAACTTGTATCTTCATATTTGTTCTGGGAATCCAGCTGCCATTTCAATGTGTTGAAGGTGGGACGGTCTTCCGCATCAGCACTCCAGCACTGTAACATGATATTATATATGGTGGGCGTGCATAATGGTGGGCATGGCATTCGGTACCCACTGGCGACCTTATTGAAGACTTCACTGGCCAACATCCCTACACAGAAGACAGAAAGTATAGGAACAAAGAAATGAATGAATATGGGTTTCTTATAGCACTTATCATACACACAATGTATCTCAAATGCTTTAGCTATTGCAGTAAGTTTAGATTCTGGTAGAGCAGCGACCGTATGTAATCACTGGCAGCCATTACAGGGAGTTTGTAACTTTAGAGAAAACCATGGAAAACATCATATTTCAACACAGTTTGGGATTAGTGAAGACCGGCCTTGTTGGAAGTGCCTGATGAGACTTTCATAAGACATCACAAGCATATCACACTCGAGTTAACCAGCAACTGGCAATCATCAAAGTAAATGGTTTTCACTGGTTGTCAAAGCAGTACCCCCACTCCTTCATGTCCAAGTAGCTAGTGGAAACAGGCCTGGTCTGCTGAGATCCAGGCGTGCCACTGCTTGCCATCACTGCGACAGTGAGAGGATATTTTTCCTGAATTGTTCTCTGCCACATTTCAATGAATTCTGACCCTTCAGCCCCTTCCCAGCCCCCCACAACCACAGAACAGCTTTGCATATAGCAGTGTAGCATCATGCGTGTTCATGCCACACTGAAGACAAGCTCACCATGCCCATCGCAAGGTGTCGCTGCCATGGCAGACAACAGTGACCCAAGTCTGCTCACAGACTTGGGTCATCCACATGGATGCATGTCATGCTTCTTCTGGGTCACTAGGAGACTATTACCAGCACAATTCTTAACATTCCCAGTGAGATAAACACTGTGTTATGAAAATATTTAGCAGCTTAATAACAGTAGAAAGACAAAAGTAGAGACTTCTAAAACTAAACTCGATTGTTGTAAATATTATAGTTTAAAACCTTTCATTTTTTAGTGGCTACCTGAACTTAAATTATAAACAGTTAAGAACTCAACACAAAATTAATGGCTAACATAATAAATAACACCAGGTCCAAACTAGTTTAGTTTGATAAACAATGTATAACAGTATCAGAGAACTTTGAAAGCATAAGTGCAGCAAAACAGAGCAAAACATGTGACCCTACCCTTTTTTCAGTATAAATGATTTCAGGTGTCTTTTAGTTTTATTTGGTGGTAAAATGTCAGAAGAGCATCTCACAGACAGCGACAGGGGTAGAACAGCGAAATGCAATTACCGCTGCACCTGTAGCTGTCTGTCTTGGGGAGTGACTGGAGGGCAGTGAGAATGGCTAGGAAAAGTTGAAAACTGACTGAGCTGCTCCTGTGGTGGAGAGGGTTAAGCTACATAGAAGCTTGGCCAGCAGAACTCTAGGAGACGAGGGTTCTGGTCCTGCTGTCCAAGCTTCTACTGTGAGATGGGTTTTGCAAAATTTTTACAAGTGCTGTCTCACAGTAACCCCCCCCCCCCCCCCACGAGTTTCATTTTTCCCCACAATCCAACTCCAGCTCGGAGTTGGTTATTTTAGTAAAAGGGGGTGTGTGGGAGTGGAGCCCACCAAAAAAACATAATGTTGTATTTTCTTGTGCGGTAATGTTTCCTTGGTGGATGCTGTTATTGTGGGTGCCCTTGTTGCAGCGCTGTTTTGGAGAGTGCTGCTAGTGTCTTCGCACTTCTGACCTGGTGCCCTTATAAAGACATTAAAGAGGTCCGGTCCCAGCCCTGATCCCTGAGGCACCCCGCTGATCACCCTCCCTTCCTTGGAGTGAACTCCATTTATCACCACCCTCTACCATCTATCCCTTAACCAATTTCTTACCCAGCTGGCCACCTTTGGACCCACACTCCTAAGTTACCCAGCTTGCTTACAACCAATGTGAACTGGTGTTGAAACCTTACTAAAGTCTAGGTAGGCCATGTCCACTGGTCCACCCTGATCTAGTTCCTTGATCACCCAGTCAAAGAAATCTATCAGATTCATTTAAAATGACCTCACCCCATGAATTCTTGTTATGTTGGGTCCTGTGACCCACTGGATTCACAGTATTCCACAATACTTACCTTCAGCAGTGATTCCATTAACTTTCCCACACCCGATGTCAAGTGGACTGGCTTATAATTGCCAACCTCTTCCCTGCTACCACTTTTGTGTAGTGGGACTGCATCCACCCTCCTCCAGTCCTTCAGAACCACTCCTATTGCCAATCAACTGTTAAATAGGACTGTCAGAGGTGCAGCCAATGTTTCCTGAGCTCCCATAATACCTTTGGGTACACCCTGTGTGGTGCCATCGTTTTGTCCACTTTCAGATTAGCGAGTCCCTTAAAGACTCTCTCCTTTGAGAATGGGCTAGTGTTCACCTCCCTCACTGCAATGCTCCTATTAGTTTTTTTGCTGTGGCCCCTCCCCTTCTCCTTCCTCTGTGAACACTGAATAAAAGTATTGGTTCAGGATCATGCCTGCCTTTTGCTGGTCCCCCTCTGCACAGTTCCTCCCTTCCCTTTTCCCTATTACAATACGGTGTATAGTAGAATGCAGTTCTAACCCAAAATCGATGTTCTATAAAATGTTGTTCTGCTGCAGTAGTGACGTCCGTAGTGCAACAGAGTGACTTTTCGTTTTGCTGCACCACGGATGTCATACTGTTGTGTTCTCGAGCACCGATGCCCACTAAACAGCCTATCACAGCCGCATTCCATTCTGTTTGTAAGCAGAAAGAGAAAATCCATTTTTTTTAAATCTACTAAAATCCATCTCGCAGTAGTGGCACCCACACAGATAACAGCAGTAATGGAATAAAAAGTAATTATTCTGAACAAGTGATGTCAGCCACAATCTATTCCAAACCCATGTTGGAGTGGGAAAAGTTTATTTTAAATCAAGAGAATGCAAAAACTGTAAAAAAGACAGACAATGACATTAGGCAAATCCAAAGTTTCCTGAGGGATAGCAAGGAGCATAGGGCACTGCAGGACATCCCTGCCAATGAACTAGACCCACTGCTAGCTGATTTTATCTATAAAGCAAAGGGACTCAATGAAACAGAATATGAGCCATCTACCCTTCGTGGTATGCTGGGTAGCATTGACTGTTATTTGGAAAAGCTTGGCAAAAAGCAGCTAATATACAAATGTGCAGAAACCTGCTTCCCAGAGACAGTAAAAACATTAGCAGCCAAGCAAAAGTAACTAAAGAAATTGGGTAAAGGCAATAAGCTTAACCGTGCCGAAGCACTCACAGACAGTGAAACTGACATATTATATAGCACAGGCACTCTTGGTCTCCAAAGCCCAACCGCCCTACTTAATGTAATGTTTTTTAACATTGGACTATATTTTGCTCTCCGTACAACAGAGCAGTATAGCCTCAAGTGGGAAGACTTGCAGTTTTGCACCGATATGGAAGGCACACCTTATCTTGTAAACAATGAACGGCAAACAAAGACCCGCTCCGGTGAAAATGTCAGGGATGTATGGCCCAAAAGCCGCAAATGTATCAGAGCCAAAACTTCGAAAGAGACCCTATCACAGCCTATCTTAAATACAAATCAGAAAGACCCCCCCAAGATGTTGGAATCTGATGTGCCTTTTTACTTAGCCCCTAACTTGAACCACAAGCCCAGCATTTCATACTGGTTCCGTTCAATGACAGTTAGCAAGAGCAAAATCCACCCCATGATGCAGAAAATAAAAGTAGCAGCTGGCCTACCTGATACCAAGAAAGTGACAAACCACTCTACGAGGAAAACTTCAATCCAGAGGCTTGTGGACAATAACATACCCCCAACTGAAGTTGCGTGGGTTTCTGGTCACAGAAACCTGCAATCCAGCAATAAGTATTCGTTCCTTTCAGATGATAAACAGAAAAGAAATTCAGCTATTTTTGCAAGTACTGCCACAGCTTCAGACTCTCACCTTGTACCCCATTGCACGTCAGTTACTCAGTCCACAGTTCAAGTGAGTTACAAACAAGTGAGCCGGCAACCCTTCAGTGAGCTAGGCAACATCCAAATCTTTGGAGGTGGCTACATTTTTAACGGAGGTGTCATCATGCAGTTTGTAAGCCCAGCTGGTGCCCCGAAATTAAAGAGAGTATCGGTAATAGAAGATTCATATTCTGACTCTGACTAAGGTATTGGTCATTGGTTAACTTTCAATCATTCAGTGCAACCTATCAAATAGTAAGTCAAATTGGGAGTGGGTGAGAGTTGTTGTGTATGAAGGGGAGTTAGTAGGGTTGGTCTGGTGTTGGTGTTTGGTGTTTCTACACTGCTAATAGTAATGCGGCTAATGGGAGGTCCATCAATGAATCCATGTTGACTTGCATTTAAAGTCAGCATAGTACAGCATAGTTTATGGAAAGTAAGTGCTCTTTGTCACACTTGGACAGCTGGTTCTGATCCCTGTATCATTTTTGTAAATATAAAATAATGTGTGATGGACTGTGTCAAAGAAAATGCTGTCTTGCTGGAACTGACACATCAAACCCCCAGGGATAAGTTCAAAGACAGGACATAGCTTAAACGGCAGATATCTGAGGTGCAATTATCTTGTTAGTTTGCTTTGAAGGCAGAAACCAAGAGATCCATTTTATAATGCCCTTAGGGAGATCCTTTGATGTGAACTAGGTGTCCTGAGAAAAGGGACACAGGCCAGTGTTATGAATATCCTCCCAGGAAGTCAGCTCATTTCATCAAAGAACCTTTGATGTCTAGACACCAGGTCCCAGACAAAATTAAGGAGTCTAATATACATTTAGTGGAATATACAGTGACTTACATCAAACAGACTTTTGATGTCGGGGAAACAGATCACAGACTGGTTACATAAAGAGAGGCAGTTTATTATGTCATCTATTATTTTTTAAATATCTTTGTAGGCCATCATGTGTTATAAAATATAGATTTTGTTACACCAAAGGCGGAGTCAGGTGACCTCAGAGAGAAGGCGGCTCAGAACTGTTTTTAAACCTACTGAGCAAACCTTAGAAGACACTTTCATATTTCAGACTGAGAGAGGAGAAACATCAAAGCACTGAAAGATTAAGAATTAAGGAGATCTTAGATAAAACCAGTCTGAGTGTTATTATTGGTAGAAACTGCACTTTTAAACCTGTTTTTTATAAGGCTGTATGTGTTGGGATATTTTGTTCTGTAATTTTTCTGTTTTCCTATTTTACCTATTTTAAAGTAAAGATATATATTTTAAAACAGAAACTGCCTGGTGTGCCTTGACATTTCTTTTATATAAAGTGAAGCTTTGAAGGTTATAGCTGACACTGTGTATGAGCTTATTGTGATACCAAACTGGGAAATGGATAGAGTTCTATTAGTCTTGCATAGAGTTCTATGGATTCATTTTGTAGACCTGGCTAGGTGCCCATAGGTAAAGATATCTGGCCCCCAAAGTCAGAATTATCTGAGCCTGATAATTGGTACACTAACAAGAGGTTATCAGTTTGAATCCGTCCAGAACTTGAGACTAATGTGACTCGAACCCACAAAACAGACAAGAGGGTTACCTTGTACTGTTCACTGTTCACAATTCTACGCTCAGAGGTTGGCACTTTGGGAGTAGAGGGCTGACCTGCTGAGTGAATCGGTGACACTTTTTTTTTTTGTCTTTGCAGGATGATAAGTTAGCTGAAGATGGGCCATTTGAAGTGGAGAGTGTGGCATTCAAAAGCCGTATCACTACTGTGTAGATGTTGAAAATGATAATTTCACAGTAAACTGTTTGGGACAGACAACTTGTCATGTAGTCTTTTGTGTGTGTGTGTTCTTTTGGGAAGCTACTATACACTATATAGAATAGTGTATAGTTTCCCAATTGTAACAAGGCTATTCCTGACCCTTGTGGTAACTATGACAGCTGATAGACCTCTTGAGCTTCGCTCTTGAGGTCGGCAGCCATAATAGTAACCACTCGGGTCAAGAATAGCCTTGTTATGAATGGGAAACTATACACTATCCTATATATGTTCAAAAAGGATGCTTATGAAGGATAGTTTTTGGCTGATGCTAGCATAGTGAGAGATAAAATCCTCTTCATTTAAACACATTGGTTTGATTTAAGCAATAATGACTGAGAAATCAGTTATTTCCAAGGGACTAATGATTGGTAGGGGGATGGATGGCCAAGGTCAGCTGAGGGCTACCTCCCTCTGGCTGGTCATTAATCCATGGAAATTACCAGCTTCAAGGTTGTAATTGTGATTATAAGTCTAACCATTAATAACAATATTCTTTTTCCGTTATTTAAGATTTTAAGTAGAGTTGTGCGAGCCGTTACATGCTGCACAGTGCCAGTTAGCAGCTGGATCAGTCATTTCTAACACGTTAATGACCGATCCAGTTGTCAATCAGGAGCCTAGCTAAGCTCATGCATAATTAATTAGACCTATATTCGGCATTACATAAGACCATTCATGAGCAGTGCCCCTCATAGTATGAAAGCCCATTAAAAGTCTCTTTCAAAAGAAGGCCCAGTGGCGTGGAGGGCTGCGGCAGTTGTGCTTTACCTCCTTCCATGCCGGTGACCCAGATTCGGGAATGGACACGAGTTGCTCAGGGGCTGGCCAAGGAAGGGAAGACTGAGCATCCGTAAGACAGCTCTCCTCCCTTGGGGAAGGGGTTTCTGTGACCCACTGTTGTCTGTCACCTGGAGGTGTCCAGGTGGCATTGCAGCTGGGCACATAGAAGACACAACCATACATGGATGTTTGAGGATATTTCTGGAGAGATGGAGCTTGTCCATTACATCATTGCTGTGTGCAATGCGGGGAGAAACTAAGGAGGGAAACCCTCTGGCTGCAGGATGATGTCTGATCCTTCATAGGCCCTGCACCGGTGACTAGGCACCCTGCCGAAAGTCCTGTAAGCAGAGGACATTGGTGAGAAAGTAAGTCCCAGGGAAGCTGGGTGATGGGGATGGGGGGAGGACTGGATAGCAGGGATGAGCCAGAGGTGAGCAGGGTAGAAAAATCAGTATGGTGAAAAAAAAAGAAAGAAAAATCTCTTAAATGAGGCATTGGGCTTTCCTGTAGCTGGCAGCAGCCCCGAGACATCCCTGCCTTATGCCACCCTATATTTATACTAGAAGTAATACCCTTACCCAGTTTTGTGGGGGGGGGACATCTTCTGTAAACCAAATTAATAAATTTCAGTGCGCCAGACCCTGGGATTGATCCTCATATTCCTGGTTTCAGAGATAGCAGCTCTAATCGTCCATCTAAGTGGTAACCTTCCTTTTAAACCAAGGTCTTAGACTGACTTTCTTGCATGCCGTAATCTTCACTTTCTTCACCAGATGGCACTGTGCATCTGGTTACTGATTTAGTATGCTCTGCACTGCCAGCACTTTACGAACCCTGTGACGTGATTAAGTGTGACGCTGTGATTGTAGTCAGGCATAGTTTCATGGTCCACACATTACAAGATTCCTTAATAAAGGCAGCCTTGTATCAAGATAGGGCAGATTAAGACAGAGAGTCTCTGGATTGCTGCCAGCTGCAGGTAAGCCCAATACTACATTTAAAAGAGTTCTTCATAGCCTTTCAAACTATAAAGGACACTGTTCCCCTTTAACACAAATTAAAAATGTCAGTGCAGCTTTGTAACCCCATGCCAGCATTTCAGGCTCAGTGTCTCTCCTTCCTGGTTGTAGTTTAGCCCTATCATGTTAAACAGGGGTTATTGACATTTAGCGCAATCAGTTTTAACTATGGAGGTGGGAAAAAAATGGGTAATTGTGGTTCAGATTGTGAATTTTTATAAACAAATATGTTCTAAAACATGTGCAGTTAATAACAATTCTGTTATTCACAGAAATTGTGTATTTTTTCCACAAACGCTTTTATTCTCCCCTAGCGGACTTAGGTGGCTATCAGCCTTGTCCCCATGCTCATTGGTCATAACACCTCTCCCTGGTCTGGGAGATGTTCCCTATGCTTCCACCCCCAGGGGTGGAGCAGGAAAAGAGGCCATCCCCAACAGACATATCCAGTTTCCTCTAGGCAGAGTAACAGGCAGCCGCGAGAGACATGGGCAGAGCTTCACAAAGCCCAGGCCACTAGACTTTCCTAATTTCTTTGCCCCCTCCCTGTGCTGTGATGTCAGTATGTGTGTGGAGTTGCAGCCCTCCTACACTGCCACAGCTCCCTCCCTTCGAGTCATTCATGCCTGCATTACCACTGGATCTCCACCCAGTAGCAGCATTGGGCTGAAATGGCTTGGCACCCCTTCCCCCGGGAGAGGAGAGCAGTCCCTGGGATGTTCGATCCTCTCCCACCCAGCCAACTCTTGGCAACCTGCGCTCATTCCTGAGCATGGGTCGCCAATGTGGCAGGAAGTAAGGTGTGGGTCACCTTAACTCTCCACGTCACTGGGCAGCTCAGAAATTGTGCATTTTAAGGAACTTATATTTTTTAAATGCACAATTTTGAGAAGATATGCTGTTTGAATAAAGCGTGCTGGCAACATTATCCCTGATTTTGACACGATTTCACAAAATTGCACAAATATGAAATCTGCAGTTTCATGCCATTTTGCAAGAATGATAAAAATTGGTTTGGCACTACTATTAGATGGAGGAAGGAAGGAACTGTGGCAACACTCATCTTTGGGGTGTAGGGGTTAGAGAAAAAGGGTCAGAAATGGGTAATACAAAATTCTAAAAAATGCTATTACCAGTCAGTTCATACTTTCAAAAATGTAGTGTTAGTCCTTTTTAGGCAGTGTCTCCTATTGCTGCCCACTCTTACCTGGGTAAGGCACTTGTCCGTTGGGTCATCAATTCCTCAGCGCAATTCAAAGGACCAGACATCAGATTTGACGAGTAATACCCATGACTAATGGCCTCTGGAGCTGTCCATTTGTATGGTATCTTCCGCTCCTGTGACAGGTAAAATCCTCCTGAAACAGAGAGGAAAGATGGGAAAACACTGTTACAGCATAGGCAGAAGCAGACCCAAGTTGCTTACATTAATTCCTGAAGTTCAGAAAAAGCACATGCATTTGAATTATGTATGGGTGTTTATAGGAAAAATACACCCCCCCAAAAAAAAACAGAAGGTTTAATAGTTTTGAATACATTTCCACTAAACTGATCTGCGATGCCAATTAGGTAACACATGTTTTATTTTTTATAAAAATGTGTGCCACTTGGATTTAACATTTTTAGCTGCCCCCCCCCCCATTACTAGAATTTTGACGATTTTTAGTCTTTAGTGAAAATGGAAGCTTATTTCAATGAAAGGTCCTAATTTTTATCTTTTTTAAAATAATTTATTCTCATATTTACTCATTTTAAGGTTAATACATATATATATGTCATTTTATAAGCAAAATAAGAGACTCCAGAGTGTGCCATTATGGTGCACCTCGTGCCTTACATCACCCCGAAGCATGCGATTATGTAAGCAGTAAGCCATCACAAGGTGTACATTAAAGGATTATGCCCTGCCCAGGGGCATAGTAAGGCATGAGGCTGAAGGCTGAGTGACCTTACAACCATGGGAAGTGCATTGTTAATCCTTTAGGGCCCCATTCATGAATGGGCTGGATGTACGCGCAGAATGTGCGTGAATCACCTGCGCTGTCCCACACCAGTAGACAGGCGTGTGCTGGCCAGCTTTCACTATTGCTGGCCACCTGTCTGCCCCTGCCCCTCCAGCATGAAACATAGAAGCATAGAATTTGACAGCAGATAAGGACCGCTTGGCCCACCTAGTCTGCCCATTTCCCTACCTAATGGATAAGCTGCAGATCTTAGTTAATCAACAGCCTTCTTCCGCCTACCCCTCACTAGAATTGCCTTATGTCTGTCCCATGCATTCTTGAATTTCCCCACTGTTTTTGACTCTACGACCTCCTCAGGAAAGCTGTTCCATGTATCCACAACCCTCTCTATGAAGAAATACTTCCTCACATTACCTCTGAGCCGTCCCCCCTCTATCTTCAAATTGTGCCTCCTTGTTTTTGCACAACTCTTTTTCTGAAAGATGCTACCCTCTTGGACATTGTTGATTCCCTTGAGGTATTTGAAAGTTTCTATCATGTCCCTCCTCTCTCTCCTTTCCTCGAGGCTATACATCTTTAGTTTCCTTAGTCTATTTTCATATGTCTTCTGATGCAGACCCTGCATCATTTTGGTTGCCCTCCTCTGGACAGCCTCCACCCTGTCTGTGTCTTTGCTGAGATGGGGTCTCCAGAACTGTACACAGTACTCCAGTTGGGGTCTTACCAACTGTCTGTACAGAGGGCCAACAACTTCCTGTTTTCTACTGGTGATGCCTCTCCCTATGCATCCCAGTATCCCCAGCCCTCCTTACTGCTTTCTCACATTGCTGGCCCACCTTTAGGTCGTCTGATATGACTACCCCCAGGTCCCTTTCCATTTTTGTTGTTGTCAGTATCTCACCCCCCATTGTGTTCTTTTCCCCTGAATTTTTGTTTCCCAGGTGCATTACTTTGCACTTCTTTGCATTGAATCTAAGCTGCCATACATTTGACCATTCCTCCAACCTTGCCAAGTCCCTTTTCATCCTTTCTGCCCCACCTAGTGTATCAACCCTGTTGCAGATCTTTGTGTCATCTGCAAAGAGACATACTTTCCCTTCCAGTCCCTCTGCAATGTCACTTATAAAGACATTTAAAAGGACTGGCCCCAGTACTGAACCCTGCGGTACTCCACTAGTAACCCTCCTTTCTTCACTGTGGACTTCATTTACTATTACCTGCTGTGTCCTGTTGTCCAACCAGTGTTTTTCCCCAGGCTACCACCATGGGACCCACTCCCAGGCTGGCTAATTTGTTTATTAATCTTTTGTGTGGGACTGTGTCAAATGCCTTGCTAAAGACTAGGTAGGCCATGTCCACAGCCACTCCCGTCTACTGCTTTAGTCACCCAGTCAAAGAAATCAATTAGATTTATCTGACATGACCTTCCTGCTGTGAATCCATGCTGCCTTGGGTCCCGTGTCCCACTGGCCTCTAGGTACTCAACAATTCTTTCCTTCAGAAGTGATTCCATCATTTTCCCTACCACTGAGGTCAAACTGACAGGTCTGTAGTTTCCTGCCTCTGTCTTGCTCCCACTTCTGTGAAGGTGAATCACATCCGCCCTCCTCCAGTCCTCAGGTACCACACCATCCTCCCATGATTTATTAAAAAGGGTAGTCAGTGGTGTTACTAGTTCTTTCCTTAGTTCTTTTAGAATTCTGGGGTGAATCCCATCAGGCCCCATTGCTTTATCCACCTTCAGTTTTAAGAGTTCTTTCAGAACCCTTTCTTCTGTGAAAGGACTAATATCAACCCCCCTATCCAGAGTGCTTTTATTGACCAGATTAGGTATTTCCCCCTGCTTTTCCATTGTGAATACTAAGCAGAAGTATTCGTTCAGTATCCCTGCTTTTTCAATGTCGCTGTCTGCCCAACCAACTTCATCTTTGTTCAGCCTCAGTATCCCTGCCTTAGTCTTTCTGTGCTCCCTAATGTACCTATAAAAGGTTTTATCCCCCCTTCTTAACTGAGTTGGCTATCTTTTCCTCGGTTTGGGCCTTTGCTATTCTGATTGTCTTACCCGCTTTCTTCTGTTTTAGCTGGTACAGTTCTCTGTCCTTCTCCTTCTGTGTTTCCTTATACTTCCTGAATGCAATCTTTTTCTCCCTTACCTTCCCCACCACTTCTTTTGAGAACCATAGTGGTTTTTTCTTTCGTTTTGATTTGTTTATTTGCTTCACACAAAGGCGTGTGCCTCTGTGATGGTGGTATTGATGTTTCCCCATTGTTGCTCCACCCCACCTTCTTGCAAGTTTGCTAGTGCTTTTCTGAGGCACTCTCCCATTTTGACAAAATCATCCCTCCTGAAGTCCAATACCTTCATTTTTGTGTGGCTTGACTCTACAGCTAAGTTTATCATAAACCACACTGTTTGGTGGTCGCTGGTTCCCAGATGGCTACCCAATCAAGATCAGAGATCCTCTCTCTGTCCCCATTTGAGAGTACCAGGTCTAAGATTGCTCTCTTCCAAGTGGGTTCCAAAACTAGCTGTCTGAAGCACGCCCCCTGTAGGGCATCGAGAATGGCCCTGCTCTTGGATGTGGCTGCAGCAAAGGTGCTCCAGTCAACATCTGGCATATTCAGGTCCCCCATCAGCAATATCTCCCCTTTATCTGCCATCTATGCCTTCTATCATTTCATTGTCCATTTCCTCCTCCCGAGACGGGGGTCTGTATACAACCCCTGTGCAAATTGTGGAGTAATCTCCAGTCTCCAGGGTGACCCACAGTGCCTCCTCTCCTCCCTGTTTACCCTTTACCTCTGTTGCTTTGATCCCTTCCCTTACATAGAGAGCTACTCCTCCTCCTCTTCTTCCCTTCCTGTACCTCCTGTAGATTGTGTACCCTGGTATGTTGCCATCCCAGTCGTGGTTCTCTGTGTACCATGTTTCTGTGACTGCCACAATATCCAGGCATCCCTCTTCCATCAAGCCACCATTTCAGAAAGCTTTTTACCTAGACTATGGGCATTGGTACTCATTACCTTCCATTTTTTTATGGCTTTATTTCTTTTTGCCCCATCCCTGTCCCTACTGCCTTTGTCTTTTTCTCCATTTACCCCTGCCCTTCTCCCTATCGACTGCTCTATCTTGGTGTTTACCTCACTAATTATCCTGATTTTTTTGGGGAGGTGCTAGGATTTCCCTTCTCCTCTTCAGTGGCTCCTCCCTTGGCTAGTTTAAATGCTTGCCATTGAAGCATTTAAACCTATCACCTAGGATCCTGGTTCCCCTTAAAGATAGATGCAGACCATCGCACCTGTATAGGTCTGTTTCCCTCCAGGTGGAGCCCCAGTCCCCAATAAAGCCAAATCCCTGCGCTCTGCACCAGTTTTTCAACCAGTCATTGAATCCCATGGTGCGGAGTGCCCTAGCCTCATCCATGCCACAGGCAGGTAGCACTCCCGAAAGTTACCATGTGTGCTACTTGACTAAGGCCCCTCCCCAACTCCACAAATTCCTGTTGCACTGCCCTGATCCCATTCTCAGCCAGGACATTCATCCCTAGGTGGATAATGACATCCAGCTCCCTCCCCCTTGCTGCTGCTCCCACAATCCTGAGGATTCATTTTTCCTGTCCCTCCAAGCCTTGGCATCGGGCAGGCACCTTACCTCCCTTTCCCTTCCCTCCTGCAGTTCTACCCCCCTAACAATTGAGTTCCCCACCAGGAGTTGTTTCCTTCCCCTGTGGGGTCCTGGGCCACCCTCCTGTGGGTCTCCATTGTGGAGGTTCCCAGCATCCTCTCTGGTCTCCACTGCAGGTGCCTCCATAGAGGAACCATGCTTCACCAGAGTGGTGAATGAATTGTGGAGAGGCACAACTGGAAGAATGCGCCTCTGTTCCACCACCCTCACCCTCCCTGAGCCCACCGTGGTCCAACCACTCATCTTTCTTGGCAACCTCTGAGGTAGTGGCAGTGGCCTGGGTGGTCCCTGGGTGGGGGAGCAGGTTTTCTGAATCCTTGCTAGGTCAGCATGGAGACAAACAACCTCCTCCCTCAGACCAGAGAGGTGTCTGCAAATAGGGCAGTAATGCAGTCTCCAGAATGTCTCCCAGAAGACTGCTGCTCCACAGCCAGTGCATTGCACCACTCCCCACATGTCTGGGTCATTTCCAGTTACAGATGCTTTTTGTTCTTGTTTAGTCTGTGCAAACTTGTGAGTGTCTCTACCCCTATTCAGTTTGCTGTGCCTTTAAGGATATGAACAGGTGTATGTTGTTAGCAGTTTTGGGGAAGTGATGTCAGAGCCCCTGCTATAAAGGAAGTTATGCCCTTGGGGCAGGTGGGGTGAGGGGAAGGGTGGGTGGGAGTAAACCTATGCCATCCAGAAACAATCACCTACAACTCTTACCCTTCACCCCAGGGAGTGCCTTCCTTCCTTTCAGACACCTATTTCACAAAGGCTAAGTAACAGGTCTACTCACAACTGACTGCAAATATCTCCCAGCTACAGTTCCTCCCTGGCAAATTAAAGTTAAAGCTAAGAAAAGTCCACCCCAAAAACAGAATCAATACTAGTTACTTACACAGGTCCAAAAAGTAATAATTCAGTTCAGTGTAGTCTAGAAAATAACTTCCTTGATTCAAGGAAGCTGTGGCTGCTTTCTCCTCTCCCTGTCTCAGGCTCAGCAGCCAAGTGGTGGTGGATTGTGGCTGTGCGGGCGGAGCGTGAGACACAGGTGGCCATCCAGTAGGATGCCCATCCTGGGTCCCATAGTGGATCCCTCTCTGTGCATAAGAAGGCATGGGCTCTACTGGGAATAAACAATGGGTATGTGCCCAAACGGCCACCCCGAGCCCACCCAAGCTGCCCAGTGGGCTGGGGTAGCTGTGTGCAAGAGGATCTCATCACCACCCTACACTGCCAGTAACCTGTGAGGGGGGTGCGTAAATATTTATAGTAGGGTCTTCCCCCTTGCATACCTTTTTCTACTCAGCCTGGTGTGCAGCGCCTTCGTGCATGGTGTGAAGCACAGGCACACCCCCTGGCATGCTCCTGGCCCGCCTCTGGCATGGTGCCACCAGCTGACTGGGAATCTAGTGTGCAAAGTTAGGCACCTGTGGCAAATGCCACTGGGTGTGTGATGGACCTGCTGCATGGCATACAGTTGTAGGCATTGCTACACACTGCCCATATGGGGCACATAGGCATTCATGCATAGGGCCCTTAATGCACACCCCAGCATGTTTTACTGCACTTCTAAAGTGCCTTGTTGTAGGTAATGAGGTTTTTCAGCTTTCATAATGAGATGCAGTTTCTGACCATGCATCATTAGTACAGTATTTTAATGAACAGTCATGTGACGGCTGTTGTTCGATGAGGTCTCTGGATTTATGCTTGCCATCTTATAAATCACCATAATGCACACCCTGTCATGTCTTATGGCTGACTTGTCTTTGTTTGGGCTTGTGTTGTGTTGTTTTTGTTCTTGTTCATGTTATGCCTGAAATTTGACATCTGTTTGTCTAGTGCACTCACTTGGTAGCTAAAAACACATAAATAAGTTAATTAAATAATTAATAATTAACTAAATATTTACAACATTCCAAACTTTCAAACTTTATTGATTTCAAATTGAGATTAAATTATCTCTTTGCAATTGAATCCAAGAGTGAGCCCAAAATGTTTTTTCACTGTTATTATTCACTGTGCTGAAGATTCAGTCATGTTACTGCATCAAAATGTCTGTTTCTGAGCCAGATTTTTTTAGACCAGAACCATACATCCCTGCTTTGAAAGTGGTTTAAGAAGGCAGCCGGTCACTCGTACATTACAGTTTTGGTCAGCAGCAACCCCAAATTAGTTTTGATCCTACCCAGAAGAGCTCCTCGTGAGACAGATCTTTGTGGTTACAGTGCAGGGCTAAGTTTGCAACAAATACATGTGCTTTTTAAAGTAGCTTTTCATGTTGTAGCACACTAATAACTTGAGATCAAATGCAAAATCTCTCCTGGTTGGACCTATAGAGAGTGTCCTCTGATCACGGGACACACTATTCACACACTTCACCACAAAGCCTTGGAGCCCACTACCTTTTTGGTTTATCTGTTTATGCTCCCCATCCTGGCTGGCCACGCCTCACCCTCCCCAGCCCCATCACCCAGCTTCTCCTGAACCTCCCTAGCCTGATAACCCACAGCTTGTCCCCACTCATGGTGGGTGGGTGGGAGTCTTCCTTAACCCCTGGACAGGGATCCAGTCTCAGGCAGTGCCTGGGTCACCAGTGTGTAGTCTGCAGAGGGTCGGCACTGATTCTGCCATACCTGGAAGATTTTTCTGATGATCTTCCTTCCTTCCTTGAGAAGCATGCAGGCAATGACATCAAGGGTGATGCTGTGCACGCTTCTGCACACACGCACCCGACATCTACCACTTTCTGCTGACACATTGGGGCTCCCACATCCTGCCCCCTACCCATTGCTAAGGAACATATATATGCCAGGCACTACACCACCCCCTACCTGGAGGAGGAAGACAGTCCCCTGGACACTCAATCTTCCTCACCCCCGGCTAACTCTCCAGCACTCCCTTCTGAACCTGGGTCACAGGCATCACAACCGGTTGTGCTACCACTGCACCAGTGGGCTGCCATAATCCATTATTTTTTATATAAGGAACACTGTTGGACACCAGTCTTCTACAACTGCTTTCAAGCTATGATACAAATTACTGCTTGATCGCGAGACAGCCCTTTGTAGTTGCAGTACAGAGATAAGTTTGCACAATATTTTACTTTTTAAAGCAGCTTTTCATGTCATTATCCACATTTTGCAACCTTTCTATCCTTTCAGACTACAGTTTTCCCTGTTTTAAGCCTGCTTTACCATTTTGGTCATTTAAATAAAGGAGTAGTACTCTAAATATGGTGGCCTCGGGTTTTTTATCAGAATTCTTTGCTGTGTTTCAACACCAATTGTTCAACATCACTGCTCTTGTGACTAAGATGAATTAGTAATGCAACAGAAACTTCTCCCTGACCTCATGGGACTCTGCGGATAACATTGTTAACTTGCAGCTCCAAAGCTAAAACTGTAACATGGCAAAGGTAAAATGAGATGCAATAATTTACTGTAACTAGTGGTTACTAGTAGAGTACCACAGGGTTCAGTACTGGGTCCATTCCTTTTTAATGTCTGAGGGGTTACTAGTGGGGTACTGCAGGGTTCAGTACTGGGTCAGGTCCTTTTTAATTTCTTTATAAGTGACGTTGCAGAAGGACTGGAAGGGAAAGTATGCCTCTTTGCAGATGACCCAAAGATCTGCAACAGGGTTGATATACAAGGAGGCATGGAAAGATGAGAAGGGACTTGGCAAGGTTGGAGGAATGGTTAGAAGTATGGCAGCTTGGATTCAATGCAAAGAAGTGCAAAATAATGCACCTGGGAAACAAAAACCCAGGGGAAGATTACACAATGTGGGGGGGGGTGGGAGTCGAACAACAATAACAAGCATTTGTCAATGCCAAATGTTGCTTGCTTCTATGTGCTGTTTAGGTATTTGAAGTCATTGGAGTGCAAATATTGAAAATTTGCAAACTTACGAGCGACGTAATAGGAACTGCACACCCATCACCGTAAAACAGTCATTTTTAGAATTTTTCACCAAACTTTAAACATAGCCATTTTAAGCCCTCTGCTCATGAACAGTGTCACGTGATTTTGTTAATGTGTCCCATACATTGAGTGTGTGACACCAACCGCGCCATTGTGCGCTTACATGGGCAGAAACACGCTTTGGGCAGGATGAAAATGACAGCTGTACTGCTCATAAGGAGGTGTGGTAAAATGGCAATTTTGAAAATCTGAAGTGGAAATATTGAAAATTCGCAAACCTACGAAAGCATGCGTGGGAACTGTGCAACGCACACTCGTAAAACAGTCATTTTTAGGAATTCTTTCACCAAATTTTCAACATTGCCATTTTAAGATCTCTGCTCATGAACAGTGACACTGTGATTTTCTTAATGTGTCCCATACACTGGTTCACACACCGACTGCGCCATTGTCGCTGCATAGGAAACATGTTTTAGGCAGGATGTGAAAATGACAGCTGTAGTGCTCATGAGGAGGTGTGGTAAAATGGCAATGTTGAAAATCTGGAGTGAAAATATTGAAAATTCACAAACTTCACGAGCCTCAGTAGGAACTGCAGCCACGCACTCAGAAATAGTAATTTTAGAATTTTTTCACCAAATTTTCAACATAGCCATTTTAAGACCTCTGCTCATGAACAGTGTCACTGTGATTTTCTTACTTTGTCCCGTACATTGATTTCACACACCAACTGCGCCATTCTGCGCTACATGGGCGGAAACACATTTTGGGTGAGATGTGAAAAATGACAGCTGTACTGCTCATAAGAAGGTGTGGTAAAATGGCAATGTTGAAAATCTGGAGTGAAAATATTGAAATTTGCGAACTTACGAGCCTGCGTAGGAACTGCACAACGCACGCTCGTAAAGCAGTCATTTTTTGGAATTTTGGCACCAAATTTTCAACATGGGGTTTTTGGGACCCTTCTCATGAATGGTATCACTGTCATGGTGGTATTCAGGCCCAAAGGGTGATTTCACAGTCACTGCACAGTCACTGTGAAATCACCCTTCGGGCCCGAATAACGCCATGACAGTGACATCATTCATGAGAAGGGGTCCCAAAACTCCATGTTGAAAATTTGCAAAATTCCAAAATGCCTCAGATATGAAACAAAGTTGAATCCCCCATCTAGCCCATTATACAGCTTACGGCATTTCCTCAGTTCGCGTCGGCTTTGAAGAGTGCAGACGTGTTCCCGGTCCACGAAGATCGTCGCGCCGAGTCCGGAGGTAGTATGGGGTGGGGGTGGGGGAGGCTGGAGTGCGCAGTGGGTGGGTGCGGGTTGTGGGAGGGGTTGGGAGACGCGCTGCTGGACCGTTTTGAGTTACAGGTAAAAAAAAATAAAAGGCGTCGTGGGACTCATTTGCCACGCTGGGGTGGGCCCCAGCATGGCACAAAGACGTTGGGGGCGTTCAGCCGACGGGGATTGGGCACCTCTGCCGGCTGGAAATGATACACGCTGGGGTGGACTCCAGCGTGGCACAAGGACGGGGGGCGCTCTAGCCGACGGGGATTGGGCACCCCGCCGGCAAAGACTGTTTGCCATGCTGGGGTGGGCTCCCAGCGTGGCACCTACTGCTGGGCGAGCCTGCCCACGGGATTGGGCACTGGCCTGGTAAGTACTGTGCGAGCGGGGGAAAAGATAGCTGTTGGTGGGGGAGCCAGTGAGCAGCCAATATCTTATCGGTGCTCACTCAGCGTAGCTCCCCTTTCAACTGAGTGCCACTGCATTTGAGCGTGTCATACACAGCTCCAAAATGCATTGGCTTCAGGGGCCCCGCCTGCCAGCACACTGACTGAATTGGAGGAGGAGGTGACACACCTCCGAAATCTCCAATGATGGCACTATGTTTCTTGCACATGCGTGCAAGCAACATAAAAATGGAAAGAGACCTGGGGGTAGTCATATCAGATGACCCTAAGGTTAGAAAGCAATGTGGGAAGGCAGTAGGAAGGGCTGGGGGTATACTGGGATGTATAGAGAGAGGCATCACCAGCAGAAAACAGGAAGTTGTTATCCCTCTGTACAGACAGTTAGCGAGACCCCATCTGGAGTACAGCATCCAGTTCTGGAGACCCCATCTCTGCAAGGACATAGACAGGATAGAGGCAGTCCAGAGGAGGGCAACTAAAATGGTGCAGGGTCTGCAAGAGAAGCCATACAAGGAGAGACTAAAGGAGCTTAACATGTATACCCTTGAGGAAAGGAGAGAAGGGGGACATGATAGAAACTTTTAAGTACCTCAGTGGAATCAACAAAGTCCAAGAGGGTAGCATCTTTCAGAAAAGAGATGTGCAAAACAAGATAACACAATTTAAAGATATGGGGGGCAGTTCAGGAGCAATATGAGGAAGCATTTTTTCACAGAGAGGGTGGTGGATGCATGGAACAGTCTTCCTGAGGAGGTTGTGGGGTCTAAAACTGTGGGAGAATTCAAGAATACATGGGACAGACATAAGGCAATTCTTGTGGGAGGTAAGAAGAAATAGGCTGTTGGTTAACTAGGATCTGCAGCGTATCCTGTAGGTAGGGAAATGGGCAGACTAGGTGGGCCAAGCGATCCTTATCTGCCATCAAAGTCTATGTTTCTGTGTTTCTATAAATGTATTTGAAAACAAAGATGAACAGCAGTGATCAATACCAGGGGATGCAAAGGAGTGCATGATATGAAATATTTCACACATTATGTTTTAACTGTTATAAATCATTAATGCAATTTCAGCCAATCAGCGTGCAGAGTCACTGTACATCTTATCCGGCGTACAGTTTGTTCTTGTGCAGGAAGGTTAGGTGGGAGTGCTCCACTTTAGTGCAAGGGGAGAGGACAGCATAATAATAATTAAAAAAAAGTCTGTAAACTTATTATAAATCCCTTGAGCTAAACTCGAGTGATTTATTATGACAATAGGGCCTCTGAGGAATGTCTCTTATAATATATCTAATGATATACTTTTGTTTCTATGTCTTCCTTCTGTCTGTGCATTTGCACTCCCTAGTATTCCCCCTCCAGTTGCCCTACACTCCCTGCCCTCATCCCAACCTCCTCTCATTGCTTGGCTCTAAACTGTCACACATCATATCTCTCCTGCTTTTTAACCCTTACTTACTCCCCTCCCCCTGGCTGCCTCCTTTCATAATCGTATACTCCTTTAACACCCCCCCCACACTTGGCCACACATTGGTCCCATAAATCTAGATGGGGGGGTTTGATACTGATATGCATACAGATGTTGAGCAAGGGCAACTGACAAAACGCAGAGTGTGCACTATAGGTGATTCCATTATTAAGTACACTGATGCAAGCACTAAAAAGGTTTAAAGGAACAAGTGACCAGTATATATGCCGGGGCAAAATTGGCTGATGTGCCAAAGTTATTACCTAGTATAGTAAAGTAACAAGGTAATAAATCACTAATTATTGTCCACGCTGGGACTAATGATATGAAAACCACAAGGGAAGATCAGGTGTATCTCTTGCTTATGGAAACAGAAAAACAAATTAGTGAACTGAATGGCACTCTTGTAATCTCAGAAATATTACCTGTACCAACGGCCAATGAAAAAATAAATACAAAAATACACAGAATTAATAACTGGATTAGAAGATGGTGCCTGCTTAGAGGTTTGTGTTGTATCAACACCTGGGAGATGTTTGACAATAATAAATCACTTTTCTGTAAAGATGGTTTGCATTTAAGCAGAAAGGGGTCCAAGGAACTGGATCTGATGTTTTCTGATCAAGTACAAGTATATTTAAACTAGGACCTAGGGGGAGACATATTGTGGAAGGCCCCAAAAAGGTTAAAGGCAGATCGAATGTCAATATCAGGCAAATAATTCAGACCAGCATACAAAAAAAATGGCCTAAAATTATTATTGATAAATGCTAGAAGTATTAAAAATAAAATTGATGAACTGAGGTATATACTGTTGAATGAGAATATAGATATCTGCAGAATTACTGAGACCTGGCTAAGGCAGGATGATTGGCAAAACAATGTTGTGGGTATGATTTCTTCCACAAAGCAAGACAAAGTAAAACAGGAGGGGGGTGTAGGTTTCTATATAGCCAACAACTTGAAAGCATAAGTTATAGTTCCAAAAGGTTTGGACCTAGAGGAGGTGGAACAGCTGTGGATTAAAATAAACGTCCCTAGTGAACCATTTAAGATAGGTGTTTGTTATAGATCTCCTAGCCTGATTGAAACTGAGAACCTAAACTGTTTGAATACACTAGAACTTATGAACGTGCAGAAGAATACTGTTTTGATAGGGGATTTCAGTTACCCTGCAGTCTGTTGGGAAAGTCGTAGTGGAAAAAGTCATCTAGAAAATATGTTTCTGGATATATGCATGAACTATGAACTTGAACAAGTAGTAACTAAGAGCACATGGGGAGTTCGTATTTTATACTTGGTACTGACAAATGTGGAAGGGTCAATAAAGGATGTCAAGTTATACATCCCTTCAGAACAAGCGACCGTAATATGGTCAAATGTACCCTTACTGGTATTAAAAAACTGTAAAGGAAAGACTAAAATGAGAATCTATGAGAAGGCAGACTATAATAAAATAAAACAAGTTTTGGTTGCCAAACATTGGAGGAAGGAACTGAAGGATTTGACCCTAGAGGAAGCTTGGTCTATGTTAAATTCAGTCATACAATTTTGTATAAAGGAGTATATCCAGAAAGAATGCAATATAGTGCAGTGATCTAAGGTGCTGAGCTGCAAATCTGGTGACATCCAGCAGACCAGACCTGGGTTTGAATCCCACAGCTTCCACTTGCATGCTGTGGACCCTGAGCAAGTCACTTAACCTCCTTGTGCTCCCAGGACGCTCCTGTAAAAAAGCTTTCAGCTTAGTGTGCTGTACCTGGTTAAACAACTAAATAAAAAAAAAAAAAATTAAGTACAACAACAGCAGGTTATCCAAATGGTTTAACAAGAATATATGGGCACTAGTAAAAAAGAAAATTAAGGTATACAAGAAATTAACAAAAAAAAACACAGGAGAAGATGAAGAAATATAGGAGAGCATCAAAACTGTGTAAAACTGCCATAATGAAGGCTAAAGCAAAAGCAGAACTGCAGTTAGTGACTAATAAAGCTAGGAATTGTAAACAGTTTTATAGCCAGGTAGGTAGCTTGAGAAAGGCAACTAGCCAGATAACTAATCTGACGGTTGGTGATGAAGTTGTAGTCAAAGAAGAACATATAGCAAACACCCTCAACGGTTATTTCACTAATGTGTATCAAGCATAGGATGTGGCAAATCATCAAAATGTAAATAAGAAAAATGTCCAGTCTCAACTGACTAATATAACTATTAATCAGGTGTACACCAGTTTGAAGAAAGTAAATAGATACAAATCAGGAGGTCCAGATGGCATCTATCCACTATTTCTGGTTGAAACTACTGAAGAGTTAGCCAAGCCACTGGCGAGCCTGTTCAATAAGTCCTTGATAGGAGCTGTGGTTCTTGAGGAGTGGAAAGTAACCCACATTACACCTATACACAACAAGCATTTGTCAATGTCGAATGTTGATTGCGTTGGTCTGTTGAGCTCACTCACTGCCCCTGCATCACTCGCTCATTCTGTTTCTCCCAGTGTTGCAGGCTGCTCTTTTGTACTGAGCTCCTGCCTGCATTGGCATGTTTTTCTGCCCACAAAGAAATCTGCAACTGTCCTGACAGAGCTCTGATGAGATGGGTCACTCCCCCCTCTCTCACTCACTCATTCTGTTTCTGCTGGTGCTGCAGGCTGCCCTTTTGTACTGGGCTCCTGCCTCTGTTAGCAGCTTCTTCTGTCCATGAAGAAATCTGCAGCAGTCCTGACTCAGGTCTGTTGAGCTAGCTCACTCCCCCTTTGTCACTTGTTCTGTTTCTGCTGGCACTGCAGGCTGGCCTTTTGTACTGGGCTCCTGCTTGCATTGCCGCCTTTTTCTGCCCACAAAGCAATGTGCAGCAGTCACGATAGAGGTCTGTTGAGCTCGTTCACTCCCCCTCTCTCAATCGCTCATTGTGTTTCTCCATGCACTGCTGGCTACCCATTTGTACTGGACATCTGCCTGCATTGTCACCTTTTTCTGCCCACAAAGATATCTGCAGCTGTCTCAACAGAGCTCCGTTGAGGTCGCTCTCTCCACCTGTCTCACTCGCTCATTCTGTTTCTCCTGGTGCTGCAGGCTGCTCTTTTGTACTGGGCTTCTGCCTGCATTGGCACATTTTTCTGCCCACAAAGAAATCTGCAGCTGTTCTGACAGAGCTCCGCTGAGGTCGCTCACTCTGCTTGTCTCACTCATTCATTCTGTTTCTCCTGGCACTGCAGGATGCCCTTTTGTACTCGGCTCCTGCCTGCGTTGGCACCTTTTCCTGCCCACAAAGAAATCTGCAGCTGTCTTAACAGAGCTCCGTTGAGGTCGCTCACTCCCCCTGTCTCACTCACTCATTCTATTTTTCCTGGCGCTGCAGGCTGCCCTTTTGTCCTGGGCTCCTGCCTCTGTCGGCATCTTTTTCTGCCCACAAAGAAATCTGCAGCAGTCCCAACAGAGCTCCATTGGCCTCATTCACTCCTCCTGTCTCACTTGCTCGTTCTGTTTCTGCCAGTGCTGCAGGCTGCCCTTTTGTACTGGGCTTCTGCCTGCTTTGTCACCCTTTTCTGCCCACAAAGAAATCTGCAGCAGTCCAAACAGAGTTCCGTTGAGCTCACTCACTCCCCCTCCCTCACTCGCTCGTTCTGTGTCTCCTGGTGCTACAGGCTGCCCTTTTGTACTGGGCTCCTGCCCTGCGTTGCCACCTTTTCCTGCCCACAAAGAAATCCGCAGCAGTTCTGACAAAGCTCAGTTGAGCTCGGTCACCCCCCCCAGTCGCTCGATGCTAATCTGTCCCAAACACTGATTTCTGACAGCGACTGCGGTATTCTGCGTCGGAAGTGTGGAAACACATTTCAGTCAGGATGTGAAAAATGACAGCTGTACTGTTCATAAGGAGGTGTGAATAAATGCCAGTGTTTCATCACAAAATTTCCAACGTAGACATTTTAGCACCTCTGCTCATTAACAGTGTCAGTGTGATTTTCTTAATCGTCCGAACACTGATTTCCCACAGCGACCGCTATTGCGCTGGAAGAGTGAAAACACATTTTGGCCAGGATGTGAAAAATGACAGCTGCACTCTTCATAAGGAGGTGTGGCAAAATGGCAATGCTGAAAATTTGGAGTGAAAATATTGCAAAGTTACGAGCGTGCATGGAAACTGCACAATGCACATTCGTAACACACTCATTTTATGGACTTTCGTCACCAAATTTTCAACATAGGCATTTTGGGACCTCTACTAATAAACAGTGTCACTGTCATTTTCATAATGTGTCTCGAACATGGATTTCCCACAGCAACCACGCTATTCTGTGCCATAACTGTGAAAACATTTTTCAGCCAGGATGTGAAAAATGACAGCTGTATTGTTCATATGGAGGTGCAGAACAATGGCAATGTTGAAAATCTGGAGTGCAAATATTATAAATTCGTGAACTTATGAGCATACATGCAAACTGCACAACACACGCTCGTAACACAGTCATTTTATGGAGTATCGTCACCAAATTTTCAACATAGGCATTTTAGGATCTCTGCTCATGAAGTGTCACAGTCATTTTCGTAATCTGTCCAGAAACACTGATTTCCCCACAGCGACCATGCTATTCTGCGCTGGAAGTGCGAAAACACATTTTGGCAAGGGTGTGAAAAATGACAGCTGTACTGCTCACAAGGAGGTGTGAAAAAATGCCAGTGTTGAAAATCTGAGGTTAATATATTGCAATTTCGAGAAGTTATGAGCGTGCGTAGCAACTGCGAAATGCACGCTCATAAAACAGTAATTTTTTGGATTTTTTCCACCAAATTTGTAACATAGGCTTTTTTGAGAGCCCACCTCATGAACACTGGCACTGTCGTTTCATTAATCGGTCCCAAAAGGTGATTCCGCGCAGTGACCACAAAATCACCTTTTGGGGCTGATTAACCCATGACAGTGATAGAATTCATGAGGAGGGGTTCCAAAACCCTTGTTGAAAATTTGGTGCCAAAATTCAAAGAAATGCCTGAGATATGCATTAAAGTTGAAAAAACCCTATTTATTCCATTATACGGCTTACCGGCATTTCCTCAGCACGCGGTCGGCTTTGAAGAGTGCAGATGTGTTCCCAGTCCATCGAAGATCATCACACCAGACCCGGAGGTAAGTATGGGGTGAGTGGGGTGTGGGGAGGCAGGGTGCGCAGGAGCCGAGGCGACTTGTGGGGGGGGCAGAGACTGCCGAGGGACTGCTTCCTTCTTTACAGGTAAAAAAATAAATGACATCGCAGGACCATTTTTAATTTTACAGGGAATGTGGCATGCCAGGGTGGGCTCCCAGTGTGCCAACAGAGTCTTCTGTTTGGGGGGGCAGCTGTAGCCGACGGGGGATTGGGCACCCTCGTCAGCACACAACAAGGGGAGGTGACATGCCGACGGGGATTGGGCACCCTGTTGGCAGACAACAAGGGGGAGGAGAGTTACATAATGCTGATGGGGAGTGGGCTCTCCCGTTGGCAACATAAACGGTATGGCACTGAAGCCAACGGGGATTGGGGCCCCCGTCAGCAAACAAACATGGTGGGGGGCACATGCTTGCCAAGGGGGATTGGGCACCCTCTCCGGGGGGGGTTAATATTGTTTGTGAACAAGACGGCAAGCCGCCACCATGTTCACAAACAATATCAGTGCATCCAAAGTTTCACCCTGCAATGACGGGTCGCTCTCTCATTGCAGCGAATGGCTGACACTGCAATGACGAGGTGGCCCCTGATTACAGCAGCTAAAACGTTAGAAAGTTGTGGCACGATGGCTGAACTAGTGTCAGCAGCAGCATGCCATGGTGTTGGGGGAAGCGGGCCAAGCCTTTACAGGCTGTGGGGGCATCAGCCACAACAGTGCCATGCCTCCACAACCTGCTTCTGGAGAAAGTGCTACAATATGTTTCTTATGCACGCCAAGCAATCAACATAAAAGGGGAATAAAAAGACGTAGAAAACTATAGGCCAATTTGAATTACATCAATAATTGGTAAAATTATGGAAGGCTATGCAAAGGAGTATCTGGAGGATAATATAAGGCAGTTGGAACTGAGTGATATCTCACAACATGGTTTTGCTACAGGGAGGTCCTGTGTAAGTAACCTGATGCATCTTTTCGAACCAGTAAGCCAGGCCCTAGATCAGGGCCTCCTTGTGGATGTTGTATACCTTGACTACTCAAAGGCATTCGATTCTGTTTCACATGGGACTCTGCTGTATGTCTTATAGGAATATGGTATTAATCAAAATCTATGTAACTGGGTAGCATCATGGTTGATAAATAGAAGGCAGCGAGTGCAGATAAGGGGATTCCTGTCTGACTGGGGAAAAGCGACAAGTGGGGTACCCCAGGGGTCAGTCTTGGGGCCTTTATTATTTAATATACTGGTTTCCTCGATGCAGGTGCCAGAAGGTGTTTGGATTTACAAGATGTCGGACGACACAAAATAGGGATGGTAGTTAACAACGATAAGTCTGCCCAAGCCCTGCAAAAACAATTGTTGAACTTGGAGAAATGGGCAAGGATACAAAAATGGAAGTACAATGAACAAAAATGCAGAGTTATGCACTTCGGAGCAAATAGCAGACTAGTGCAATACTGACTAAATGATAAACCCATCCTGGAAAAAGAAAAAGAAATAGATCTTGGGGTAGTAATACCAAACAATCTTAGTTTTGACAGTCATAACCTATAGTCAGTCAAGGAATGTAATAAAACAATGGGAGATATTCTTAGGAATATCAGAAGTCGGAGGGAAAAGCTTTTGATTCCACTGTACAAGACCTTGGTGAGACCAGTACTGGAATATGGGGCCCTACTTAGTACATCACAAACAGTTGGAATATCAAATAGGATAGAGCAGGTACAGAGGAGGATCACGAAAAAAGTGAAAAGGGTGCAGGATCTGGGTTACCATGATAGACTGAAAACTTTAAATCTTTACTCCATGTCTTACCATCGTGTAAGAAGGGACCTATGTTATGTCTATAAAGCATATAAAGATGAGGTAATCTGGGAAACAGCCGCTCTTTGCCGGAAGGATGAGACGACAATTGTAACTAGATCTCATCCCTGGCAATTACGTGGTGAGAGGACTAATGCCACAAGGAGAGGAAGGTGGTTAGTCAAGGTGTTGCAAGTGGCTGGAATGCACTTCCATGTGAAGTGGTAAGGGCAGACAGTGTGGATAGTTTTAAGAAACTGCCAGATGCTTACACGGGCCATAAAACGTGGGTAATTTGACCACTGTTACCAGTGGCAGGCCCTTATGTTGACTCTAGTAGCTGATTGGACCTGAAAATTCTACTTATGTGCCTATGTTTCTCTCTCTTCTCACTATCTTTCAAGCTATACTTTATTCATCTGACAATGCCTGTGCACTTGACAGTTCGTAATACAGTCCACATCTGGTTTCTAAACTCTTGATACATCTTTGTAAATAACAGTACTGCCAACTGCCTGTCTTTTATTTTATGTTGTCTGTGTAATTATGAGTTTTGTCTTTGTGATCTGTAAAAATGGAAATGTCTTGTACTACTGGCGTGGAACCTTTGTAAACTAGCACCTTGCTCAAAGGTTTTTCCGAAGAATAAAATAAAAAATAAATAAATAAATAAAATATAAGAGACTCCTCTTTGAGGTTTCGTAGCTAGAACTGCTCAGCTTCGCTTTGTGGTCCTCTCACCCAGACCTCAGGCTTGGAGTCTCTTATACCACAGGAGACATCTCTGAGAGCATCTATTAACTTATGGCAAACATCTTTAATAGCAAGTATTGCAAATGTTTCTTCCCCACAGAACATGGTTACCCACATTACATCAATGGATGACCCTATTACCATCTCCGATGATTGTGTCTTTGATAAACTATCTTCCCTTAAGGGTAAAACCAGTACTGGCCCAGATAATATAGCTGGTCATCTTCTATTCATGCGAGCTAACTGTCTGGCCCACCCATTTAGGCTAGTATTTGAAAAAGTCGCCTTTAAATTCAATTCCTGATGTCTGGAAAACAGCTTATGTTATCCCCATACACAAAAAGGGACTGCAGAATAACTGCGACAACTATAGACCTATTAGCCTAACTTCCCCTATCTGCAAACTGCTAGGAAGTATTATCAAGGACTTAATCTCCCCAGTCATAGATAACCTCCACACAGCACAATGTGAGTTTAAAAAAGATTGCAGATGCCTAACTAATCTAATGTGCTTCTACGAAGAAGTTAGTTGTCAGCTCGATCATAGGATACCATACAGTGTCATTTTTATTGACTTTAGCAAGGTATTCAATGTCATGCTACATTGGGCTCCAGTTTCCAAATTACTTAAAACAAAAATTAATAAAAATATTATAAACTGGCTTGCTAATTGGTTATGCAATAGGACACAACGTGTTCTGATTACTAGTCAGCGTTCTGACATTGGCAGAGTCACCAGTAGGGTTCCACAGGGCTCTGTCCTTGGCCCTTGTCTTTTCCAAGCATTTATCGCTAACTTAACTAACAATTGCCTCTCTTCAGCAATAAAATATGCCGATGATGTTAAAACTGGTGGCCACTGCACAAATTCAGATCAGATTACAACCATTCAGAAAGACCTTGATAGAATAACACAGTGGGTTACAAAGTGGGAAAGAAATTTAATGCTGATAAATGTAAGGTAATGCACATGGGACCGAATAATCCAATATAAACATATCAATTAGGTGGTAACACGTTAAAACAATTACCAATGAAAAAGATCTGAGATCACTATCTCAGAAGATTTCCTCCCATCCAATCAGATAAATGAGGCCATAAGTAAAGCTAACAGAGTAATCTGTTCTATTAAAAGACATATAAAATCAAGTGACAGCAAGGTGATGATGCCTCTGTATAGGGCATATGTTAGACCTCACCTAGAGTACGCCTCGCAACTGTGGTGCCCGTTTAGGAAATCAGATATCTGTTTACTAGAAAGGGTACATAGGAAACGTACAAAACATATTATGGGTCTATATAATGACTAATATGAAACAAGAATAACAATTTTAAACCTCATGTCATTAACTACTCCGTGTCTTAAGGGCGATCTTTTCATGTATGATATTATTCAGGGCCCATACCTGTTATCTGTATTGAGCTTAGAATTCAAAAATGACATTTACAACACCAGAGGGCACCCATTACAGCTTTACAGCAGTAAATTTAACCTTACTGCATGCAAATATTTCTCCATCTTAAGAACTGTGAACCCCTGGAACAAACTACCCCTAGAAGTTATCACCAGCAGATCGAAATCTGAATTCAAGCGATGCCTAGACAAACTTATTCTTTCTGGCTATAAAATTCGTTATTATTAATTATACAGTAGCAATTATGGGCCTCTAAGCCTCCTAGCTCCATCTTTGCCTTAGTATGAACTCACTGGCCATCAATTTTTTCAATGGCAATGGCTAGTTATTATTTGCCGTAATAAGCGGCTGGTTATTATGACAAACATGCACTCACTGAACAGCAGCTGCTGTCTCAAGACGCTCTCGAGTGCTGGGTTCATTGAGACTGCACCTTTAAACAAATTAGGATGCAGTAAAGATTGTTGGCTGAAAATGGAAAAAAAAACTCACACTGAACTAAACACGCTGTGTGATCCCCTTGGTACAGGAAAACAGCCAGTGTGATCCTGCCAACCTGGTAGCAGCTCCACTCGGGGAGGTTGAAATAAAATTGTGGTGTTGTTCAATTTGGACACTTTTTGTGGAAACGAAACAAATTAAACACTGTATATCAAAACATCCTGTGTGATTCCCCACAGTACCAAAAAACACCCTGTGTGATCCTGCTGACTGGGAAATGGTTCCTCTGCCGGGGGGGATGGGTGATACTGTTATAATTCCAAGAAACCAAAGTGATTAACATGAGGGGGAGGAAAAAATTAATGAACAATAATTTTATAAAATAAAACACAGGGTGAGGTAATTACTCAAATTTAATACACACCCACGGTGTGTATTATTTTTTTAATTAGTTGTTTAACCAGGTATAGTACACTAAGCTGATAGCTTTTTTACAGGAGCGACCTGGGAGCACGAGGAGGTTAAGTGACTTGCTTAAGGTCACACAGTATGCAAGTAGAAGCTGTGGGATTCAAACCCAGGTCTGGTCTGCTGGATGTCACCAAATTTGCAGCTCACAGCCTTAGACCACTGCGCTATACTGCCTCCTCTATTGAATTCTCATAACACACTCCACCAAACGTATTATTCTCTATTTCTAGAACAGATATCTATACAACAGGGGTGAGCAAATAACTCATTGAATAAAAACATATATTCTCACTGCAGTGAGACTAAACCACTGTTTTGAGAAATAAACTACTGTGGTGACATCACCACAGTGGATTATTTGGGGCCCTATTGTATAAATAGAATACATGATGGGTGAGTGTGGAACACAGGAAATATTTACACTCATGCATCGTGACCTCTGGTAATATCACTCATGGCTCCGCTATACTCCACCACTCGTGATATTGCAGGAGGTCACTATGCACTCATGCAAATAATTCCCGTATTCCACACTCGCCGATCACATATCCCCTATTAATAACTAGAGACACCCTTTTTCACACTGATTATCAGTGTAATCAAATGCTGTAATGACTGGCCTGGGTATTTTTGTATGTTTCTCCGTCCCCTAGGATGTCGGCGGCAAGAGTGCGCAAGCAAGCACTCATGCAAACATGCATGGTGCGGCATCGGCTGACATCCTCCCACCCATGAGCCACTCCCAACTGCACTGGCCACTTGTGAGAGTGTGTTCCATTAACTTTTTAAATAAAAAAAAAATTGCAAGCATATTATAATAACTGGGTTGCATTTTTTTCCCTAAGAAAACACCAGGGCCGGGATATTCAGAAGGGTTGCGCATGGTGCAACACTGTTGCACCATGCACAACCCACTGATGTACCCCAGCGCGATATTCAAATGGGGATTGAGCCTGGCACAAATCCCGATGTACCGAAGTGCATCACTAATGTTTGCAGCGCAGGTAAGGGGGCGTGCCCATGCATACTCCGCACATCCCGATATTCAGCCCGGGATGTGCTGAGCCCATGCACGCGCAAACCCTACTTGCACTGCACACAGGTGAGCCAAAAAAAAAGGAGCAACAGCTGGCCACCCACAGGTGAGCTGCCATATTACAGGGTGCAACACGTCAGCTGCCACCTGTAGGTGGCCACCCGAGCTCTGGCTGCACCTTCTGGTGGCGGCCTGATTGCGGGCATGTGCATACAAACAATAGTCCTAAATCCCTGGTGGTCCAGTGGACCGCTCACAGCCCGATCGTGGGTATATGTAGAGATGTATAAATGTCCTATATCCCTGGTGGTCCAGTGGACCGCTTGCAGCCTGATCGCAGGCGACAGTAAAAAATAATGCAACACCACTCCAACCTTGGTGGTCTAGCGATACCTCCCTCCCCACCGCCCACTGAGCCCCACACGCCCGCTCCCCGGTCAGCAGCGGGCAGCAGCTCTCCACCCACTTGCTGCCGCCGACTGACACCATACAAAAAGGGCTGTATGTCCATTGGTCCACAAGCATGAGCCAATGGGCGTGCAGCCCATACCTACTACACAGTCAGATATGTGAATGGATCATATCTGTCACATATCTGGACTGTGTAGTATGGTGACTGGCTGCGCCCGATATCGCTGTGTGGACCAATGGTACAGCCTACCTATGGTGTCAGTTGGCAGGTGGCTGGGTGGCGGCGGGTGAGGCTGCTGCCCACCACTGACCGGGGTGGGAGCAGGCAGTGGGGCTCAGTGGGCAGATGGGGAGGGATACCACTAGACCACCAGGGTTGGATTGGTATTACGTTATTTTTACTGTCGCCCACGATCGGGCTGCGAGCGGTCCACTGGACCACCAGGGATATTGGACATTTATACATCTCTACATATGCCCGTGATCGGGCTGTGAGCAGTCCACTGGACCACCGGGATATTGGACATTTATACACTCTCTACATATGCCCATGAGCAGTCCACTGGACCACCAGGGATATTGGACATATTTATCACTACATATGCCTGCGATTGGCCTGCAGGCGGTCCACTGGACCACCAGAAAAATAGGACGATTCTAGTATTCTACATATACCTGCGATCGGGCAGTGGGGCACGTTCCTGTGATGTGCAGGGGGCGTCGGACCCCGACGGCTGCAGCCTAGCAGGGCGCCAGGCGCAAGTCACAGGGGATCAGTGCAACTGCATGCAAATGGAGCCATAATGACATGCAAATGGCCCCATTTGCACCTTGCATGCATTATGGCTCCATTTGCATGTGCACTTTTGAATATCGTGGTTGTTGCACCTAGCACAATGGAACTTATGCTAGTGCATCCCCCTGCTCCACTCTGGCCACTTGCGCTGGTGCAATGCCACTGCACCATGTGCACTGCAGGTGGCCAGGGTGTGATATTCAACATTGCTGTGCCATGGCACAGCTCCGTTGAATATCACCCTGTCAACGCCCCTGCGTAGCCAAGTTGCGCTGAGCCCAGGCTTGCGCCACAGCCTGGCGCAGTCTGAATATCCGGGCCCAGGTTTAATTCGCTGTTATAAGCAGATGGTTATAACGGCCAACGTGTGCTGCTTTCTCAAAGGGAAAACAGCGAGCCAGTGTATGTCTCATATCACACAGTTGTTTCTCACCCAGTCATCAAAATAAAATCACCTGCCCATACTTGCTTTCCCTCACACTGAAGGTTGAATACTTGTATATGTAACCCCCCTGCAAATGGGGGTTCCCAAAAGACTTCCAGGAGCTTGCTTGAATGCTCCAAGCCTGAATGGTGTTTGGCGTTTAAGCCATTTATCAGTGAGTGTTTAGAACCTCTGGTACTGTCTCTTTAAGAGCTGTCTGCTTGCAGACATAATTAGTTTGTATGGGGGACTGTGTGTTTCTTTGATTGAGTACCACTCAAGCTGCTGCCAATTCACTCCATTTTGCAGTCACTAGGGTGCAAGGGAACCTATCTGAAAGATGTAACTGTTTGCCAGAAACCATTTAGAGTAATAATTAAATTACAGTTTGTCTAACCTGCTTTCTTTGCAGTCAGAACAGTGTCTGCCTAGTTCCCCATTCTGGTTTTGAACTGCTGAACTGGACCAATCAGTGTGGGGTAAGCTAGCTCTAAAATGGTGCCTTGGACGAATCAGAACTTGGACTCATAATCTGAGCCAGACACAAGAGGATTGTATGGGCAGTGACTCTGGGAGATGTAGTTTAGACTTGGCGCCTTTTGGACCAACAGCAGCAGTCTATTGTGGTGACAGCCAATCCAGTAAGAACTGGGAGGAACTCAAAGGAAGTGCCGGTTTTGTCTGTTGGAGTTTCAGTTTAGATCTGGAAGTGAAGGGGAAAGAAACCCTGTGCTCCTTCAGTGCACAGTTTCAGTCAAAAACGTGTGTAAGGCCCAGAGTTCCGGTCTGCAGCTTGTGTAACTGCTTGTTAGGACTGAATCAGTCCTGTGAAAAGAATCAAAGGATCTCTGAAGAGTAGAAACCAGGCTCACCCTGTAGAAGACTGGAGAAATTGTTGAATTGCACTCTGTCTGTCAGGAACTGAATCTGCTGTGTGTTCTCCCGGGTATTGTGCAGTAATTGCGATCGGGATAGAGAAGCAGCCTACCTGGTATAGTACTTTCTTTTTTACCATATAAATGTGTGAAGAGTCTCATGGAGCTCAAGAGTAGCCCTGCTGACGTTGAAGGACCCTATCTTGTTTGGAGGTCGTGAGTACTAATTCAGGGTCGCTCCCTGTTGAATTGCCACATTAAATCCAACTGGAATCACTGTACTGCTGACTGTTTAAACTAATTTTTCTTTTCACTGTGTGAAAGGGCCCCTACCAGCTGCCACGGTTTGGACTAGCCACTAGGGCTTGGGTACCCAGGGACAGTAACTGGTAGGGATAGGCCTATGCACAGAGCCATAGAGTAGATAGTAAAGTGATAAGCTAATTAACCTGATTTCCCCTGTCCTTGTTATATTCCCCTAAATAATCCGAGCTGCTTGTTTCGCAAAGTTATACTGCCTGAGGTGTTTGTCTATGTTAAAGTATTGTACTGTGATTGTTGCACTGTATCTTATTGTACAGGAGGTCCCAGTGCCTGAACCACCCCTGGGGGTAAGTGTATACTGTGAAGGTAATTCCGATATATTGTGTGGGCCACTAGTGGGAAGAAAGGGGGGTTGCAGTGTCCCAGAGGGCTGTGACCAAGTAAGTTTAACTATTGCAAACCCTGACCTCTGGGTGGAGGCACCCGCCATTGGATCCAGGCCCCTCAACCTGTTAGTGGCAAATCAGGCAGGGTAGTAGCCCTGGGATGCGCCATCTAGGGGTTACATATATATCCCTCAAGCTTTGCTCTCAGGGTTTATGCATCATCAACACCTCGGGTGGGTGTAAATTAAGCAATAAGGCATGATAAGGGGGTGTTATGGTGGGATAATGGCCCACCTCAGGTGGGTTGAGCGAGGCGAAGTCGAGCTTCCACCACCTGAGAAGGCCATTATCCCAATTACAATACACCCCTGGAGTGCCTTATTGTGATTATGAAATGGGACCATCAGTATTAATAAATCAAAATTTAAAAACTAAATAGTATCTGTGCTCTTAAATTAGTAAAAAATATACAAATTAGCAATAAATTGCAAAAAAAGAAAAAAGTAGCACCCTTTGTCCTGTCTGGTGGTCTTGACGTGTAGCTTTTAGTCCACTATGTGGTGGCAACACTCTCTAAATGTAAACCCCCCCAAGTTGCGGTTGGTCCATTATTGAGGCTTATGGGGTTTTTTTTATCGTTTTCTTTTTTTTTTTTTTACTTTCTATTTTTCTTCCTCTCCCCTCCAGCTCTGGTCTCCTCAGGAGCACCTACGGACCATCCCTCTATGGTCCATTCCACCTGGTCAACCCTCCTTCACCCATGTAGCCACAGTTTACCCACCAGGTGGGGACAAGATGGGCCCCAACACCCCAAACTTCGCTGGTGGCGTCGGTCGGTCGGGTGCCAGGAGGGCAGCTGCAAATCGAGGGCAAGCTCCGGTGTTTCATCTCCACCTGAGCTGGAAGGGCATTTTCCCCTTTTCTAGGGAGTGGCTTCCACCCTGACGTCAAGGCATTGCCACTGACGTCTGCCACTCCCCACCCCTTCTCTATGTTCCAGCATTTGCGTGCCTCTGGCTTCCACTAGAGGCCAGCCAAGTGCCAAACAGGAACCCCCTCCCACCCGGGAGAAGAGAGCTGTCCTCCACATGCTCGATCCTCTCCCTCCCTTATCGACCCCCAGCAACCTGGGCTCGTTGCCGAACCCAAGTCACTGGCATGGTGCGAGGTGTGCCGTCCAGCACCTCAACCTTCAGTGCCACCAGCCAGCACTTTTTTTATCCTTTTCAATTATTGTGGGGGATTACTGCTCAAGAGTGAGCACAGTTTGCTTGACTGGGAGAGAGAGCAGCTGGCGAGAGAGGGACCAACGTGCGAGCGGCAGGTGAGTGGTTACTTCTGGAAAGTGTTTAATTCTTCCTGTGATGATGACCTCTGCAGCCACTGAACAACACACTCTCCGAACAACCACAAAATGTGGCTTAGAAGTTACCGCACACCAGCTGCTCGGTCTCAGTCAAGATAATCAACAGTACTCTTGCTGCTGGTTAGATTGTAGAGAGCAGCGAGCAGCACTTGAGGTAAGCATGATTGTTTTTTGTTTTTTAAGCAGTTGATGTTCTCCGGTTCGTAACAGTCCCTTGTTTTCCTGTGGTTAGGAGATGCAGTAGCATAATGGTGGTGGCGAGTATAAAATGGAATAAAGTTTTTCATATTATGTGTTACTTTAAACTTGGAGCAGGGAAAGGAAAATGTTGACACTGAGCGTGGATGGGGAGTGTAAAGTAGATGTGCGGGTAGGTAAGGTAGATGTGTGAGCGGGCAGTCAGCTACCTGGGGTAGTGATATGACAAAGGTAATTGCTGGTAAGGAGGACTGACTTGCAGGAGTTACTTTCACTTGAGCTGTTGTGCCAGGAAATCAGCTCAGCTGAAAGCAGCTCTCAGCCAATCAGGGATCAGCATTCTTAGTATCCATTTCATAATTCTCATTATACACACTACCTCATGTATTATTCTATATATGAATCAATAACTCTAGTGAACTTGAGTGAGTTACAATAAGTTTATATGTGCTGTGACAGATGTCTCATGGTATAAGGGCTTTATCTCGCACAGGTTGGGAAGAAAAAAAGTTTGGCTTTGCTTGCCATCTTCTCATCGAAACTGCATGAGATGGCCCTCTGTCATACAATAAAAGACATCTCTCACAGCATATATAAACATATTCTTAGACGTGAACTGTCGTGGGAGTGGAATTTTTGATCTGATGCATGCTATACGTTCTGCATGCTTGTAACAATCTTCATCAACATCTTTTGACCTTTCACTTTTGTTTAGGTTTGGTGCAGGGTGGGATAGTGGGTTAGCCACCCATCACAGCAATTCTGGCAACCTGACCCAGCGAGGCAGGTGCATTTACACATATTGTCAGAGATGATGCTGTTGTACTGCACAGAGACAGCATAAATAAGTAGCTGCTAGTGCTGTCTGGGTTTTAGATTCTGACAGAATGGAATGCCATGGAATGTCAAGACAATGGGGAGGGATGTGGCATTACAGTGTGTTCAGGGCCACTAGGGAGGGGTGTGGTGTTACAGAGTATTCAAGGCCATTGGGGCGGTGGATGTGACATCACAGAGTGTTCAGGGCTAGTGGGGAAGGGGATACGGCATTACAGAATGTGCAGGGCCAGTGGGGAGGGGGATGTGGCATTACAGAGTGTACAGGGCCAATGGGGAGGGAGATGTGGCATTACAGAGTGTCCAGGGCCAGTGGGGAAGAGGATGTGGCATTACAGAGTGTACATAGCCAATGGGGAGGGGATATGGCATTACAGAATGTTCAGGGCCAATGGGGAGGGGGATGTGGCATTACAGAATGTTCAGGGCCAGTGGGGAGGAGGATGTGGCATTACAGAGTGTTCAGGGCCAGTGGGGGTGGCATTACAGAATGTACAGGGCAAATGGGGAGGGGGATGTGGCATTACAGAACGTTCAGGGCCAATGGGGAGTGGGATGTGCCATTACAGAATGTTCAGGGCCAGTGGGGAGTGGGATGTGGCATTACAGAGTGTTCAGGGCCAGTGGGGGGGTGGCATTACAGAATGTACAGGGCCAATAAGGAAGGGGATGTGGCATTACAGAACGTTCAGGGCCAATGGGGAGTGGGATGTGCCATTACAGAATGTTCAGGGCCAATGGGGAGGGCGATGTGGCATTACAGAATGTTCAGGGCCAATGGGGAGTGGGATGTGGCATTACAGAATGTTCAGGGCCAGTGGGGAGGGGGATGTGGCATTACAGAGTGTCCGGGGCCAGTGGGGAGAGGGCTACAGCATTACAGAGTGACCAGGGCCAATGGGGAGTGGGATGTGGCATTACAGAGAGTTCAGGGTGGCGGGCCAATGGAGAGTGGGATGTGGCATTACAGAGTATTCAGGGCCAGTGGGGGGGTGGCATTACAGAATGTACATAGCCAATGGGGAGGGGATATGGCATTACAGAACGTTCAGAGCCAGTGGGGAGGGGTGTGGCATTACAGAGTGTACAGGGTCAATGGGGAGTGGGATGTGGCATAACAGAGTGTTCAGGGCCAGTGGGGAGGGTGTGGCATTACAGAGTGTTCAGGGCCAGTGGGGAGGGGATGTGGCATTATAGAGTGTTCAGGACCAGTGGGGAGTGGGCTGTGGCATTACAGAGTGTCCAGGGCCAGTGGGGAGGGGGATGTGGCATTACAGAGTGTTCAGGGCCAGTAGGGAGTGAGATATGGCATTACAGAGTGTTCAGGGCCAGTGGTGGGGTGGCATTGCAGAATGTTCAGGGCCAATGGGGAGTGGGATGTGGCATTACAGAGTGTTCAGGGTCAGTGGGGAGAGGGATGTAGCATTACAGAGTGTTCAGGGCCAGTTGGGGGAAGGGATGTGGCATTACAGAATGTTCCAGGCCAGTGGGGAGTGGGATGCGGCATTACAGAATGTTCAGAGCCAATGGGGAGTGGGATGTGGCATTACAGAGTGTTCAGGGCCAGTGGGGAGAGGGATGTGGCATTACAGAATGTTCAGGGCCAATGGGAGTGGGATGTGACATTACAGAGTGTTCAGGGCCAGTGGGGAGGGATGTGGCATTACAGAGTGTTCAGGGCCAGTTGGGGGGATGGCATTACAGAATGTTCCAGGCCAGTGGGAAGGGATATTACAGAATGTTCAGGGCCAGTGGGAGGGGATGTGGCATTACAGAATGTTCAGGGCCAATGGGGAGTGGGATGTGGCATTACAGAGTGTTTAAGACCAGTGGGGAGGGGGATGTGACATTAGAGTGTTCAGGGCCAGTGGGGAGGGGGATGTGGCATTACAGAGTGTCCAGGGCCAATGGGGAGTGGGATGTGGCATTACAGAGTGTTCAGGGCCAATGGGGAGGGGTATGTGGCATTACAGAGTGTTCGGGGCCAGTGGGGAGGGGGATGTGGCATTACAGAGTGTTCAGGGCCAGTTGGGGGGGGATGCAGCATTACAGAATGTTCCAGGCCAGTTGGGAAGGGGATATTACAGAATGTTCAGGGCCAATGGGGAGTGGGATGTGGCATTACAGAGTGTTTAAGACCAGTGGGGAGAGGGATGTGACATTAGAGTGGTCAGGGCCAGTGGGGAGGGGGATGTGGCATTGCAGAGTGTCCAGGGCCAATGGGGAGTGGGATGTGGCATTACAGAGTGTTCAGGGCCAATGGGGGTGGCATTACACAGTGTCCAGGGCCAGTGGGGAGAGGGATGTGGCATTACAGAGTGTTCAGAGCCAGTTGGGGGGGATGTGGCATTACAGAATGTTTCAGGCCAGTGGGGAAGGATATTACAGAATGGTCAGGGCCAATGGGGAGTGGGATGTGGCATTACAGAGTATTTAAGACCAGTGGGGAAGGGGATGTGACATTAGAGTGTTCAGGGCCAGTGGGGAGGGGGATGTGGCATTACACAGTGTCCAGGGCCAGTGGGGAGAGGGATGTGGCATTACAGAGTGCTCAGGACCAGTGGGGAGGGGGATGTGGCATTACAGAGTGTCCAGGGCCAATGGGGAGTGGGATGTGGCATTACAGAGTGTTCAGGGCCAATGGGGAGGGGTATGTGGCATTACAGAGTGTTCAGGGCCAATGGGGAGTGGGATATGGCATTACGCAGTGTTCAAGGCCAGTGGGGAGGGGGGCTGTGACATTATGGTGTGTTCCAGGCTAGTGGAGAGGGGGATGTTGCATTACAGAATGTTCAGGGCCAATGGGGAGTGGGATGTGGCATTACAGAGTGTTCAGGGCCAGTGGGGGGGATGTGGCATTACAGAGTGTTCAGGGCTAGTTGGGGGGATGTGGCATTACAGAGTGTTCAGGGCCAGTTGGGGGATGTGGCATTACAGAATATTCTAGGCCAGTGGGAGGGGATATTACAGAATGTTCAGGGCCAATGGGGAGTGGGATATGGCATTACAGAGTGTTTAAGACCAGTGGGAGGGATGTGGCATTACAGAGTGTTCAGGGCCAGTTGGGGGAGGAGGGATGTGGCATTACAGAATATTCCAGGCCAGTGGGGAAGGAGTGGCATTACAGAATGTTCAGGGCCAATGGGGAGTGGGATGTGGCATTACAGAGTGTTCAAGACCAGTGGGGAGGGGATGTGGCATTACAGTGTTGGGGCCAGTTGGGGAGGGATGTGGCATTACAGAGTGTCCAGGGCCAGTGGGGAGTGGGATGTGGCATTACAAAGTGTTCAAGGCCAGTGGGGAGGGGGATGTGACATTAGAGTGTTCGGGGTCAGTGGGGAGGGGGATGTGGCATTACAGAGTGTTCAGAGCCAGTGGGGGTGGTGGTGGCATTACAGAGTGTCCAGGGCCAATGGGGAGGGGATATGGCATTACAGAGTGTTCAGGGCCAGTGGGGAGGGGATACAGCATTACAGAGTGTTCAGGACCAATGGGAATCAGACATTGCACTGCAAATGGCTCAGGGCCAATGTGGATCAGACATGGCATTACAATAGGCTCGGGGCCAATGGGGGTTGTGCATGTGATGCCTAGGTGGCACCACTCCAATGGCTTCTACCCCTGTCTTGCAGGCCTGAACAAGGCTGAGGTGCCTGGGTTCCTAAGATCTACTTTAAACTGGTTCTTATCCAAGATACTACATTTTTTGCACTGCCTCCACCCAGAGTTTAACTTTAAATGGGCTAGCATGAAACCTGGTACAACCTCCTGGGATGCTGTACCCACATGCTTTTACCATAAGCCACACCAAAACATGACCCAATAACATTTCCCCACATTTGATTCCTTTTACCATTTATTGACTGGATGCTAATAATATGCTCATGGCACAGGTATCTGCAAAACAACAATAAACACAGTTTATTAACAGGGGGAGGAGTTGGGATGGGTGAAGAGAAGAGTAGAGGTTATGCAGTTTGATCAGTGCTGGTGAAACCCTCTAGCTGGGTAGGTAAGTTGCATTTTAAATCACACATCATGCTTATTTGCCTACCAACCTCTAGTACAACCAGAGCCCTGGCTAACTAGGCTGCATAAATCAGTTGACACAGTATACATTATTTTACCCACACTGGTACCAGTCTCCAACATTTAGTATATTTGGTATGAAACCCTGCAATCCCAGTCTTAATCTGGGTACCCAGTAACCACAGTCCAGAATGATGCAGGCCTGATGACTGGTGTAGCTCTATGTTGGCCAGCTAATTAGGAAAAATTAAGGCTTGGATTTGAGATATTAACACTTGAACTATTTACAGTTTCTTATTTAAAGTTTGACACTCTTAGCAAATGGGCACCATCCCTGAAAGTTAATTTTCAGGCAAGCCAACAACCAGTGTCCCTTTTCTGACTGCAGAGACTTTTAAGACTTGAGCAATGGACACAACACTTGAACATCCTGAAATTTGTACCCCTCCTCTGGGCCAAAACACGATGCGGTGTAACCAGCATGTTACATTGCATTCAGCACATTTACAGTTCTTGAACATTCAGCACATTTATAGCTTTAATCTTTCAACCACGGGCCAGCATGGCCACCATGGTCCTTTTCAGCTTTGGATCTTTTGGTGGGCACTTCCTCCCTAAGTCTAGGGTGACCCAGTTCCTTACTTTCCATATCACTCTCATGTACTTTTACAATACTATACTTTCAATGTTTGCAATTCAAACAGTTACTGCAGTTCTTGCAAACAAAAATCTCAACGTCTCAGTCCTACGTGTCAATGGCTGAAGTTTACAGCTTCCACAGGACATCACAACACTTTAACACAATTCCTCTGGCAATCATCTTTCCCTGCACATCTGTAACATCTGCAAGTCTACAAGCATCAAACATGGTCTCTCACAGAGCCAAAACTGCTGACCCGGCTGCTCGGGTGGCCATAGCCAGAGTGTTCTCCTCCTCTCTCTGCTATGGGCTAGTGACCTTGCCCCCATGCCAAAAACAGCCTTTTGAAATGGAACACAGCCTACAACAGCATCTGCCACTGCGCCATCTGCCCCACCCCTAACACACCGCTGCAACCTCACACACACCCGAGTGGCCCCTCCCAGAAACACCGCACCTTTGTAGTAGGGAACTTCATTGACAGCATTATAAGATCAGCCACCCCCACTGCCCTTGCCCTTCCCCTCAACCTTGACACCTCTTCCTACCACCTTAGGTCAAGCACGACACTCAACTCTCCGATTCCTAGGACACGCACCCTTGCGGGTGATCAGGCCTTCGCCAACTATGCCCCTAAACTATGGAATTCATTCCCAGCCCTTACTCGGTCCACCCCCTCCCATCCAAGCTTTAAAACTTCTCTTTGAAACTTCCTGAAGGGCTCCTCCACCTGTCTATGTACCTCGTATCCCCCTGCACTATGCAGGCATGGGGGGTGTCTGCGCCCCCAGGGTCCACCGCACTTATTCTCCCGTCCACTGATCAAGTAATGTCTGACCCCCTGTCTTACCTCCCAAACGAGGTCACCTGGCCCCCCCCTCGTTAGCTCATTCCGAGGTCCCCCCCCACATGCTGGCACTTATTTGGCTTAACATATGGCTGAACCTGTGTTATGGTTATTATGTGCACTGCACCTACCTTGTCCTAACCCTTTTGAGCACTGTCAACTACCTACCCAAATCATTCTAAAGCGTACCATCTCCTCCTTGAGTGCCATATTGGTTTCGCCTGCTCTCCCGTTATATGTAAATCTTGACTCACCCATTGTTTGTGTATGCTCTAGCTTATAACTCTCCCGGGTCGTCTGTAACACCCCCAGTTCGTGACTTGTTACTGGTTGTCATTCTATCACCTGTTATTCCAGTGTATGTAAAACTGATTTATCACTGTACCTGCCTACCTAAGTTTGTAACTCTCCCGGGTCGCACCTGAAAATAGGCACTTGGCTGTCTAGTGTGACTTACCCAGTCAACAAAAGCAAATAAATAATAAATCACTGCCCTCAACAGCTCCAAATGGACAATTACTGGACCTCCAAGGCAAAGTCAGGAAAAGCTCCGTCTCTGAGTACTCCCCTTTCAATCCTGTGGGCACTAATCAATTCAGGCATATTTATATAACTTGAACAGGACCCTTTCTGGTCACTCAGTGGCTGTCCACCCTTTCTTGGTTTTGATTAAACATAGGATGTAGACAGTAAACAGTTCCAAACAGTTCTCGTTCTCTAGGGCTTTTCTACCTCATTAAGCTTTCTCTCTAGCTGCACTCTCAGGTACAATTTTACTTATTCAGACATCCTCACGGAAATGGTATTCCTTTATCTGAGGTTCCTGAAGACTTCAACTCTCTCACCACTGAAGCAGGTTCAGCTCTCTCGCAGCTGGCTTGGCATCAAGTTGCAGGGTCCACGTTTTCCCAAGTGTGGAAAGGGTTTGGCTAGCACTTGAAGGACATTCTTTTGGCAACCCACTGGCTAGCAGGTTTGGCTTTAAACTACACTGATTTGTTTTCTGGCAAAGAAGAACAAAGCCCTTTTCTCCTGCGGAGAGGCTTACACTGGATCACCAGGCCCATTTGCTTTGCTGGGGGCCTGAGCCCCCACCCACATGGAGGGCTCCTGCTTGAATCTGAAAAATCTGCTGAAACACCGCTTTTGTGGCGCCTCCTGGAGGCTCCTATTGGCTGCTTTAGCTCTGATTTGCTGGAAGGCTTGTCAATCACAAATTGAATTATTCATTAACCTCCCTCAATGCACAGTTGATGTTTCTGTTTTGGCACCTGAATTTAGGTCCCTGCAGTTCCCCATAAGCACTTAGAAGTTTCCCATCAGCTTTGGCAAAAATCCCACAAGTCCTGGCTTAAACATGCCAGCTTTCTGATTGGTTGTTGCTGCTCTGCAATGGCTGCTAAACACACAGTCTCTTAAGCAGATTTAACACAGTCCCAAATAAAGTCCTGGTGCAGCCAGAATAATTAATATATATGCCCACTTGCCCCACAGTTCAACAGCCACTTGTGTGCCCTTTTAGTCACTGCCCAGCTTTAACTGTTTGCATCAGTCTATAGCCTGTCGCTGCTGCTGATATTTAGTGTCCCTTGTTTGCAGCAGGCAGGCTGATTTCTCTTGAGTCCCAACTTTACTGGTGCAGCCAGGCTTATTATTTATTTATGCATTTCAAACTTCTCCCCTTTTAAACATTTGTCCTCTCATTCCTAATCTTTGGTGACTGCTGCTTTCATTTATTTACAATTCTTTCTCCTTGGCAGAAGCCACCAAAACACACTGTTCCCTGAGGGCAAACAGATCCTCATTCATAGTCATGAAGATAAGGGCTCTGGCTCACTAATATTCCCCCAATCTCTAACATTTTCTGCATCTCTTTTCTTACTTAGCTAAACGGGCTCTCTTGGCCCTTGCTATGGTCACCAGTCCCCAGAGACCAGAAGTGGAGCACCGGGACTACTGAACACTTTTCTGTTCCACTGCAAACCAAGTGTTTGCAACATCAAAACGCCACTTGTGCCTGCGTAGTCCCATGCACTTGATTGCATTTGCAGTCTGAAGATCGTGATTTTAAATTTTGGAGCCCAAAATGAGCTAAACTCACACTGGGGTGGCTTTTGGGGTGAGCAGCGCACAGCAGGACTGGGCTACATAAGAGATGGCAGGCATTTTAAGAGGTGCATTTTGGAAAGGAGCAGAATGGTAGCTAATAGGCCAAAGGTAAGCCCCCAAATTCGGGGGGAAGGGGCATTACACACATGGCATTACAGAGTGTTGAGGGTCTGTGGGGATCAGACAGGGCATTGCAGTGTGTTCAGGGCCAATGTAGAGGGGGGTGGTTTTACAGAACACTCCAGCATCAGGGAGGCTCAGACATGACACTACAGAATGTTCCAGTCTAGAGATGCAGCGAAAGACAATTTTGCCAGTGAAATTGTGGCGAAATCCACAATTTAACTGTGTGAAATGGTTTGCGAATATGTGGTGAAATAGTACAATTTCACCTGCAATTTCACAATTTCACCCGCAGTTTCGCATCCCCACATATCCCATTCCCATTATTTTGTAAAAAATCTCCCTGGTGTCTAGTGGTCCCACTGCCCCCCGTCGCTGCTCACCGCCCAAATTATTTTCCTGCTGTCTAGTGGCCCTCCTGGCTGATCACCAGTCGTAATTGAGTAAAGCCCCGAGTTACTCTGGCCCCCTCATGTCCTTTAAAAAAATAATTAAACTCATACTCCCTAGTGTCTAGTGGTCCCCAAGCCAATCACCAGCCATAATTGAATAATGACCCCAAGATTACACTCCCCCTCCTGTGCTATTATTAAAAAAATAAATTAAACCCCACACTCCTGGTGTCTAGTGGACCCCACCCCTCTCATGAATGAGACAGCGCCCACCCGCTCCCCCTCAGTACACCCCGATCAGGCCACACGGCACAGCCCTCCCAGCCGGCAGGCCAACTGGAGAACACGAATGAGCGCGTGCTTGTACAAGCATGCGCCATTCACTGGGAAGTGCTAATTCGGCTGCCAGCCATGGAGATGTGTGGAGGGCTGTGCGGTGGCCCAAACTGGGGTACTGGGGGTGCTAGCTCATGATGACAAGGTGGGGGTCCACTAGACATCAGGGAGTGTGCGTTTGATTTATTTTTTTTAATAAAAGGACATGAGGGGGCCAGGGTAACTGGGGGGAGGTCTTTATTTATTTATGGCCAGTGATCGGCCGGGAGGATCACTAGACACCAGGGAGAATAATCTGGGCAGATGAGTGGCCAGGGAGATGGGGAGGACCACTAGACACCAGGGAGAACATTGGCAACTTTAGATTTTGCCCATAGGTGGTGAAATTTCACTCGTGATCTGTGAATTTTGCCAGTTCACAGGTGAAATTTCGCTAGCTCTGGGAACAAAATTTTGCATTTTCGCCCTCAAATATTTTCTAAATGTATGAATTTACACAAAATATTTCTGGGGGCAAAATTGTTCAATTTCGCACAACACTATTACAGTCCAATGGAGAGGGGGCATGGAATTACAGAGTGTTAAGGGCCAATGGGGAGAGAAATGTGGCGTACAGTGTACGACCCCTTGGGGAGGGGGTGGCATTACACAGTGTTCAGCTTATTGGGTATGGGGGCATTACACAGTGTTAGGCCCATTGGGGATGGCAGTGGCATTACAGAGTGTCCAGGGCCAATGGGGAGGGAGATGGCATTACAGAGTATTCAGGGCCAATGGGGAGGGAGTTTGCACTGCAGAGTGTTCAAGGCCAGTGGACATCAGACATGGCATTGCAGAGTATTCAGGGCCATTGGGGAGGGGGAGAAGACATTGCAGAGTACTCTGAGGCAATAGAGAGGGGGTCTCCCTTCACCGGAGACAAGTGATGTTGATTCCTTCTCATCTCTGCCCTGAACAAGTACCTCCCCTTGCTCCTCGCACCTACTTATTCCCTTTTTCCCCTCTCCAAGTAACTTTCCACCCCTCCTTGCCAGGGTTCTCCTTAACTATCCTTGGTGACAGGTAAATTGGGTGTCACATGAGGCCCTGCTTTACATGAAACGTTATATTACGGTATACCCCTGTTCTTTCTACTTGCAAGGTGTCTCACTTTTCTACACCCTTTTACTTATACCTAATTGTATCTGTATTTGTACTAATTGTTTGACCTAGTTGTCCATATCAAGTGTTAGTGATGTCTCCCTGTATATAATAATAGGGTCCTGTATTTGTACAAGTATCTTTTATATTAAGTTAACTGTTTGAAAACTGGACGTTTGTGAAAACGGACATTGTTGCTCACATACTTTTCCAGTATAAAATAAATAAACTTTAAACTTGAAATAGCATTACAGAGTGTTCAAGGCCAAGGAGGAGGGGAGCATGACATTACAAAATGTTCAGGGCAAATGGGCAGGGGGATGTGACATTACATAGTGTTCAGGGCCAATGGAGCTTAGACATGGCATTACAGAGAATTCATGGTGAATGGAGGGGGAGATAGAGAGAGTGACATTACAGAGTCCTGAGGGTCAATTGGGAGGAATCACAGAGTGTTCTGGGCAAATGGGAAGGGGTCACAGTATTCTGGGTAAATGGGGAGAGTGGCATGACATAACAGAGTTTTTTGGGGCAGTGGGGTTTTGAAACACTGTGTCTGCACAGAGTTCATGTCCAGTCGTGAAGAGTATAATATTACATTGCACCAAGGGATTCAGTTAACACCATTTTTGGAGTATTTGACTTCCATAAAATAAGGCAAAAACTTCCAAAATAAAGAAGAAGGAAATCATTGACTTCCAGACGGAAAGCAAAAACAGTAGATGACTCCCACAATTGTAGGCATGGAAGTCAAGAAATGATGGATTGTTCTGGGAAAAAAACAATTCTACCACTATTATTTATATTAATATCCATTAATGGGGCCTTCCTATAACACTGATTTCCAACATGTTGGTTCTGGGAAGTAATTTGACTTCCAAAAAATTGGAATGACTTCCAGATTTTGACTCATGAAGTTTAGACTTCCACTAAAAATAAATTAAGTGAACTTTTGAGTGGAAGTTTCAAGTCTCAGACAGTACCTTTATAATTCTGGCCAGCCCAAAGTCAGCCACCTTGCAGATGTTGTGCTCCCCTAGCAGGATGTTCCTGGCAGCCAGGTCTCGGTGGATGAAGTTCTCAGATTCCAGGTAACACATGCCTTCTGCCACTTGTGCTGCCATATCCAGGAGCTCAGGCACTGCCAGCTTCCTACCCTCCGAACCTAGTAACAGGGCATCAAAATGGCCATTAAGAGAAAGAGGAAGTCCAAACATGTTTTATAAGTTGACCTCAAAGTGCATGTATTTATTATCAGCCGACACCTTCACAGATGAATCCTGCAAATGTCAGGAAGATTAAGAGTTACTTATGATAAATGGATAACGTTCAACACAGTTACAGTACCAGAGTATACCGATACTAATGTTATTTCTATGCAAGCCACCTTAGGCACTGGGATGAATGAAAAAATTGGTGACAAACCACGCAAAACAGCAATGCTAAACAAGCATTTGTCGATGCTAAATGTTTGCTTGCTTTTCCGCTACCCGCTGGGCCAACAGCCGACCCTGCATACAGCATTTCTTTTAACTTTTTTGACTCCACATTTTTAATACAATCTTTTTATGACCTTCTCTTCTGAACATGGCAGGTGTCATTTACAAAAATATTGCCTGAGACATCATTTTGCATCACAGGTGGGCTGGCAGTATAGCCTAGAGGTTAGAGGAATAAGGTGTGAATAAGCTTGGTACATCCAGCACACCAGACCTGAATTTGAGTCTCAAAACCTCCACTTGCATACTGTGTGACTCTGAGCAAGTCACTTAACCGCCCAGTGCTCCCAGATCCCCCTGAAAACAGGCACTTGTGCCTAGTGGGCCTTACCCGGTTACCAAAGAGTAAAAAAAAAAACACATATTAGTGAGGATTTTAATAATGACATCTGTCATGTTCATGAGGTGCTGTGAAAAGATGGCCATGTTGAAAATTTGGGGTCAAAATATTGAAAATTACTAAAATTATGAGTGGACACCATAACTTTGGTGTTTTTGTATGATTTTGACACCAAATTTTCTACATATTGTCTTCATGACCCCATTTGTGAACCTGGTAGGTAAACTTTTTCAAATCCTGCACGAAAGGTGATCTTGCGGAGAGTGACTGTGAAATCACTTTTTGAGCAGGATTTAAAAAATGACACCTGTCACATTCATGAAGTGGTGTGAATTGCTATGTGAAAAATGTGAGGTCAAAATATGTAAAATTACCAAACTTATGAGTAAATGTTCAAAATATATTGAAAATACATTAACTGCACTTACCTTGTTTCTTCAGTTCCCACTCAGCATTGAAGCAGTAGGACGTGTTTTCCTTGCAGATAGAATTTTTGGTGCTGGACTTATTTTATTTCAGTGAGGGGTATGGCAGTGTGGTGTGGTGGGTGCTGAGTGGGAGGTTGGTTGGGCAGGTGGGGCCAGGGAGTCAGGATAGCGGCAAAAGACATGGATGGGTTTCTACTTTTCAGGTTTTAATTTCAAAAAAGACTGCAGGACTAAGTGTGGCACTAGGGATAGGCATTACAGTGTCACGGTGGGGGATGCATATCAGATGTGGGGAGGTCTCAGCAGGACATGCAGCCTCAGCCCGGTATGGGTTTTTTGGGAGGGATCTCAGCCGGTCACATAGCCTCAGCTGAGGATGGACTTTTGGGGGGAGTCTTAGTGGGGTCATGCACCCTCAGCCCAGGATAGGCAGTTTTTTTATTAAATAGTCCCACTCAGAGCAGGCCTGGAAGACTGCATGTGGCATTGGGAGCAAAGAAGAGGTGGGGGGAGAATGAGGAGCAGGCTGTGCATGGCTGCACTCAGCTGTCTGCTGGTTGGCGTCTTGTAGATGAAAGGATAGAGTCATACTCTGATAGGTGTATCTTTATTCTTTCAACTACATAATTTTTCGCCCATCAGCCAGGATGAACACCATCACTCTCAGCCTGTTCCTCACTGGGCCATCACAGATGAGCCTCCACAGCCTGAACCCCTCTGGATGCTACAGTGTGCAGCTTCTGCACCCCTACTCTCCTAGTAGCTGCAAGATGTTTGCTTCACATTAGCACACAAGCAAACATAAAACAGGATATACCAGAAAATAGCCTCCAAATAAATGCTAAATTACATACTTTTAGTTACAATGGCTACAGCCAGTATGTCCCAATTCTAACTCCTTTTTACCTTTCACCTGTGCCCTCCGTCCCCACAACACCCATGTCCCTCATTCACCTTTTTTTCAGTTATCTATTCATTGAATGCTTGTGATTACACTGTTTGCTTATATATGCACTTTGACTCACCTCATCCATTTCTTAAAAATCAGATTAATTATTTGCAAGTTTTGCACAATGTGATTTGTTGCACTTTAATCTTTGGGATCTTGGCAATCTTTTTGCACTGTATATCAGCGCAGGGGCTAGCGTAGCTCTGTTAGTTATTCTTTTGGTGAATCTGCACTGTTTGTAAGTTTGTGAACTGCAAACTGCTATTTGCTGGAATAAAAGAGCAGTTAGCACAGATATGAGTTGTGCTGGATTCTTTCATGTGAAGGAGAAGTAGCATTTGTACTTGCCTTTGCATACAGGATATGGCATTGGCCTAGTAAAAATATGCATAATATCATTTATGGGTGGTCATTAATCCCATGACTGATATCACAGGTGTCACAGATCACAAGATGAGATTTTGGATTTTACCAGATGTCAGTATTATGTCTCAAATGTATTCCACGTCTTATGGTATTGTCCTACTATGATATCTATTATCTGAAGTATTCGCTTTAGGTAATACAAAGCTGTTCTACACGTAAACAGGATTCACCAAAGTGCCTCTCATTGAGAGAATGGCTAGATTTATTTATTAATTTTTACTAGGAGAGACACACTAAGCTGAAGCTTGTTTACAGTTGCAGCCTGGGAGCACAAGGAAGTTAAGTGACTTGCTCACAGTCACACAATATGCAAGTGGGGGCTGTGGGATTCAAACTCAGGTCTCTAGATTTGCAGTTCAGAGCCTTAAACTACTGCACTATATTGCCTCCTATTTGGCTAGGTACTACTGCCAGCACGAAACAATAAGATATATGTTGACTAATCAACTTGATCTTTTTCTCAAGATTCTTCCGATAAATAGCTTCTATGAATAGTTGCATTGTTTTTGAAACCTGATCTTTGTTGCTTATATTATAGTGATGGGGTAGTGCCACTGTTGTAAGGGTTGAGTAGGGGTTTCTATGCTAAGCTCCAAAACTTTGTACTTTAATAGCTCCGTAACCATTCAATTAATTTGCACAAAATTTGCATGCGTGGTCTTGGGGCAAGATCTCTTGACAAGCCAGGTTTAATTTTGGTTGGATATATAGATTCCGAGATCTGGAGATCAAAAAAGGTGGAGAAACAATCATTTTGTTTGCTGTTTTTCTGTCATTGCCTAGTGCCCACATAGATTAGAATTTTCCTCTGAAATGTTTAGGGTACAAAGGGCTTGGGCCACAGTGATGCCTTTTGCTGGTGAAAAAATATTAATCCATTCCAAAGTTATAAGAATTTGAAATTTCAGTTCTGAGCATGTGCAGTACTTTTTGGGTAGCTGCGTGGAATGAAAAATAATTTCATCCATACAAAAAGGATCCTTTCCATATGGGATGATCTTTCTCATGAGAAAAAATTCTATTTCATATGCCTGCCATATTGTTTCGTTTTCTCAAGAACATTTTTTGAAAACCCATAAAAATGAGATCCTGCAGAGACATCAACACATGTATCTTGCTAATGGGACCTGGTTAAGTGCATTCAGGAGTTTTTTTGTTTTGCTTTCTGTTTATGCTCCCCACCCCGCCTCCACTTCCTCGGGAGTCACCTACAGCATCTGTCCCTGCCCCTCTTAATGCCTCCATGGTTGTCCCCCCATGTAGCCAAGCTTTGGCCCCCAGGTGAGCATGAGGTGGGGCTCATACACCCCAAACATCTTCCTTTCGTCAGGGCACCAGTCTGGGACAGGCAGGGGAGCCTGGTGGATCTGCGCCTGGGTGCTCCATCTCTGGGAGTGCAGGGAGCCATTTTTCCTTGTTCTGTGAATGTGACATGTATCCCAACATCAAAGAGTAACCACTGACATCTGTCACACCTCTCCCTGTCTACATGGCTGTCTGCTTGCTGTACCCCAGGCCTCCACCTGGGGACAGTCAAGTGCCAAGCCTCAACCCCCCTCCCTCCCTGGAGAAGGTAGGCAGTCCCAGAGATGCTCAGCCTCCTCCCCCAGATGGCCCTCTGACTCCCTGGGTTCATTCCTGAAGCCAGGTTGTCGGCGTCATGAGTGATAGTGCTACCACTGCGCTGGCGGGATGGCTTATGAGTTACTTTTTGGAAAAATGACCCAGAAAGGTGTTTTTTATACATTTTAAAATCTTTTTTTTGTGACTTGATTTTCTTTTCTTGTACGGCCATATGAAAAAGAAATTGAGCCATATGAAAAAGGATCACTTCATACGAAAACTCATTTGAATTCTGCTTTTTTCAGATTATTTTTTTACATGAAGGCATCCTTTTTTGTATGAATGAAAAATATTCACAAACAAGGATACCTTCATATGAAAAAAGCAAGTGAAAAAAAAACTAAGTCTAAATTCATTTTTCGTATGAAGGGATCCTTTTTTGTGAGTTTTTTTTTCATTCATATGAAAAAGGATGCTTTCATACAAAAAATGAATTTGAACTTATTTTTTTTTCTGGATTCTTTTTTCTTATGAAGAGATCCTTTTCCATGAGGTTCTTTCATTTATACGAAAAAGTATCCATTCATATGAAAAAATAATTTGGACTTAGTTTTTTTCCATATTTCAACTTCAACAAGCCATAACTCCTTCAATATTTGCACTTAGGGGATAATCTATGTATCAAAACAAAGGTCTTCCTGAGTATTATAAATGTAACACATAATACCCCTCCCCCATTTATTGGCCATATTAAAAAAATTTTAAAGTAAACAAATTCAGTTTTCCATAGGATAACATTGGAAGTTTAACAAGCCACACAACCAAGCAAATAAATTGCTTTTTGGGAGAAATGGAAGCACAGGGCCAAGAGGGCAGCATACCACCCAGAGAGCAATGTGCTTCAATAGGCAAATAGATATGTTCACACAGGTCCCAGAGGGATCTGTGTGAATGAGGATACAATTATACTATCGCAAAAGTAAGGAAATCCTTTGAAAAAAACGTCATTAATGCACCAATTAGAGTTCAGATTAAAGTGACCAAATTAGGGAAATGTGGAATTAAGGTTCTCAACCCTAACACATTCCCCACACCCTGCAGGCAGCAAAAGGAAAAACCATTATAATGTCACCTCTCCTGAGTCTTCGTAAATCAGGCCTGGGGTGTTTCTTGGGGTTGTCAACCCTAACGCTCACCCAATTCTCATATAGTCTGCACATTGCAGCTTCTTTACTGATGGAATGGAGTGAGCATTAGGGTTGGCAATACCAAGGAACACCTCAGACCTGATTTGTGAAGGCTCAGGAGAGGTGAAACCGTAATGGTTTTTCCTTTTGTTGGCTGGAGTGTGGGGATGGAGTGTTAGTGTTGGGAACCCTAACATCACATTTCCCTACTTTTGTTCCTTTAATCTGAACCCTAACTGGTGCATTAACAAAGTTGTTGGCAAAGAATATGTATATTCACTCTACTTAGTAATGTGAAGAGACACCAAGTGTTGATAATATTGTTATTACTCTGGATGTTCATTTACTCTGACTGTAGGTATTCAAGATTGTTTTGTCTTAAATCTGAATAAAAATGTATGTTCTAAAAAAAGTGTCATGGATCGTAAGCCAAATAACAGGCATATTTGTATTTATACCACTGGAAGGATGAATAACAAAAGGGAATAAACAGTGTTATTCAGCTATGTTATTTGCCCTTCAGAGTGAATAACATGTAATTTCCCATGCAGCTGCCAATCATTTAAGCACTCACAACAGTGGTGCTGTTCTCTGTGGAACTATTCATTAAATCTTCATTCCGTTGTCTGCTCTACCTACTGTTGTGCTTAAACTGCCCTCATTTTGACTCTGTACAAGATCTCTTTTTCACTGGTACATGTGATATGCACACATTGGTCTGACTGCTTTTACAATGCTGTCCACTCTCTCAAGGTCCCTGCTACAGGGACAACCAAACATTTGAGGTGCCATGAATGCACAGTAATTCTCTTGAAGAGGGCTCCCCCTAGATGTGCTGCAGGGAAGAGGTCCACTTAGATCAAAAGTACTGACAAGCTAAATATCCCCCACCTCCAGGGCTCATTAACCCCCAACACACTGTTTTACTTAAAGGAATGAATGGTCTGCTCTTTCAGTCTCAGATATGTTACAAGGCTTGGCTTTGCAATGAAAGTACTCCATATGTGGAAGGACTCCACCCCGGGGAGGTTCTTGGAGATCTCAGCCTGAGTCCTAACCGACCACCAAGGTTGCAGAATGAATCCTGAGGAGAAGGAGATTCATATGATACTTACTTCAGACCTGGACGCCTAGCAACTCTCCTCTCAATTAGAAGGCCCATAAGTGGAATGATTGGAGCCAAGCTCTTGAGGGGCAAAACCCAGAGGTAGGGCAGAGCCCTTCAAGGACAGGTAAACACTGAGGCCAGAACCCAGTAGTTATTGTGTGAGTGCCCGGTAGTCATTGAGGCATATGCCTGGTAGTCCTTAGAATGAGTGCCGATAGTCATTGGGATGAGTGCCAAAAGTATTTCTTATAAGTAATTAATTATTCACGAGGCAAACACATGCTCTGATTGGCTGCTTTACCAGACAGTAATTCCTTAGAAATGCCTGGTACAGCTCAGAGCAGTGCATGCGTTTGAAAGCATTTTTTTTTAAAGCTGTTTTCCCCCATTTCTACTGTGATTAGCCATATACTCACAATAATGGAATAACAGCCTGTCATTTCCTGGAGATTAACAACTGACTGGGATGTGGTGAGTTTAAATGTTAATCTTTTTGGGTGCTCAAATGACCAATTACATTGCAGAACATATATTTTCCATTCCAAAGTTGAAAACCTTCTGATTTTATGATGTTTTATAACTCTTACAATGGAAAACAGTGCCTTCAGATATGCAAATGAGTTATGCAAATTGATTTTTGTCTCAGTTCATCATGGTCCTTTAAAGGTTTAGCAACTTCATGAACTTTGTGTTTTTGAATATTTCATGAACTTTGTTCATAAACTGAGTTGAAGAACAATTCCTGAACTTTGAGGATGTTCATGTACCATTCATGACCGTTAATCAAAGTTCATGAGTTGATCAACTTTATTTAGCCTGGACACTGCTTGATTGGGGGGGGGGCATGGACTGTGTCATCCCTCCACCCCACAAAACCATGGACAAATCCCTTTTGTTCTATTAAGCTGGAGGAGGAGAAAACTTACTTCTGAGGTAATCCAGGAGGCTTCCTTTAACCATCAGCTCTGTCACAATGTAATAGGGATCTTCTAAGGTGCACACGGCATACAGCGTCAGGATGTTTTTATGAAACATCTTCTTCATTATTTGAACCTCCCTCTGGAAATCTTTTGCTTTCATTATATCTGAAAAAATATAAACACAGCTGTACAGTCAACCACCTTGCCCATGAAATAACTGGCTATGAATTCTGCTTAGAGTGCCTTTTACGCAAGTATGAATTGGTTTATCTGTTGTACACACTAGCAGATCCAGCTACACAGCACAGTAGCACCCACTACCCCCCTTAGGATGGCAAACAGTAGCTCTGACTGTTAAAAGTGAGCATGTCACATTTTCAGGACAAGAACTTCCCCCTTGACAAAATAGCTACTCCCTCGAAAAAAAAATTATAGACCTACCCCGGTTGTTCACACACATGTGCGCACGCACACACGCATGCACGCGCACACACACACACACACAAATACAGCATTATATGCACATGCAGAACAGACAACACTAGTGAGCATGCTCAGAGTCACAGTTTTGATTTTCAAACAGCTGGTTCCAACACTTTAACTGCTCATTTTACGATGCAAATGACTTTCCCATACACTCTCTTATAGTTGCTGTCAGGCCTATATACTTTGCTTATAATTTTTAAAACAATGCATAACTGATGGATTTATGAGTTTGCTGGTAGTTCAGGTGGCATCTTACAGATCTGCACACCTGCCAGGAGATGCATGTTCACATGCTAACACTAATGTGTGGATGCATCCAGCAGCACAAACTTGGCTAAGCCAACTGAAAATGAGCTCGGTTCGAGCAAAATTGCATTTTTTTTAATCAAAAATAAAAGAAAACTGTAATAAAACACAGATCCATCTATCTGTCTAGAGACAGTATCTGTCTATCTAGTGAATGTCTGTCTATCTATCTAGCTATATATCTATCTATCGAGTGTCTGTCTACCTATCTATCCATCTGTCTATCCATCTATTTACAGACAGTATCTATCTCTCTCTATCTATCTATCTAGCTATCTATCTATGTGACAGTATCTGTCTATCTATAACTGATCTCCGGCTATCCTCCCTTCTCCCTAACTATTTACTAATATTCCCATGTGTCTATTCCATGCTTAAAGCCCTCCTACTGTTTTCACTTTCACCATTTATAATATCAGCTTATTCCAGTCATCTAACACTCTTTCAGTAAAGAGGTATTTTCTCACATCCATCCTAAACTCTCCCCCCCCAGCTTCATCACATGCCTTCTGGTTCTGGTGTTCTTCCTCATTTGAAAGAGACTGCCCTCCTGCACCCTGTTCACCCCCATTAGGTACTTGTAGGGCTGTATCATGTCCCCTCTTATTCTCCTCTCCTCTCCTCTCCTCCAGGGTGTACTGTACATGTTTAGATTTTCAGTTTCTTCTCAGGCTTTGGTGCAACCCCTGCACCATTTTAGTTAACTTCCTCTGGACTGCCTCCACCTTGTCTGTGTCCTTTCTGAGGTGTGGCTCCCAGAACTGAACACAATACTCCAGGTGGGGTCTCACCAGTGAGTGATACAGTAGACACACTACCTCCCTCCTCCTGCTGGAGATGCCTCTCCCAATACATTGCAGCATCACACTGGCTCTGCTCCCTGCTCTATCACACTGTCCTGTCACTTTGAAGTGATCAGATATGATAACCCCAATGTCCCTTTCCTGCTTAGTGACTGACAGTACCTTCCCCCAATCTTGTACTCAGTCCCTAGGTTCCTATGCATAATTTTGCACATTTTTGCAATGAACCCAAACTGCCATACTCCCGATCACTCCTATAGTTTCCCAAGATCCCTAAGCATTCTTTCCACCCCTCCTGATTGTCTACCCTAATGCAGATTTTGGTATCATCTGCAAAACAGATTTTGGTATCATTTGCAGAAAAGGCACACTTTCCATTGCAGTTCATCTGCAATGTCACTTATCTAGGCATTGAAGAGGACCAGTCAAAATACTGAGCCCTCCAACACCCTGTTGGTCATGCTTCCATCATTAGAGTGAGTGCTGTTAGCCAGCACCCTCTGTTGACTATCCATTAACCAGTCCCTAACCCAGTTCCCCTCTTTGGATCACATCCCTAGCCTACTCAATTTTTAATCAGTCTCCTGTCTGGCACAGTGTCTATTTCCCTGGTTACCCCATCCAGTAAAATAAATCAATCAGGTTTGTCTGGCATGACCTAACACCCCCCTCCCAATACATCCATGTCGCCTTTGATACTTGCAGCCCATTGGATTAAAGATACTCTATCGACCTTTCTTTTATCAGTGTTTCCATTAATTTTCCCACCACTGAGGCCATACTGTGACATACTTACTCTGACATAGCACTTCATTTTGTTCTATTACTTGTGGTGTAACCTTCCAGGTTGTACCTTAAAATAGGCACAACGGTGTCTTGTGTGCTTGCCTGGTCAATAAAAGCTTATAAGAATAATAATCATATAGATGTAGCAGGGCTGTAATGACTAAAGAGATCCAAAGGGGAGTAGCGTACCTCAGTGTGGCCTTTAACCTCTGTCACAGGAAGAAGGTAACATTCTGTATTTTTCACTGCAATGGTAAGTCATTCAGCTAAGCTGTGCTTCCTTAGTCTGGAATCAATCTATGATTAAAAGTTGCCATCCACAAATAATTGTGATTTATACCCATTAATTAGAGTTCTAAGCAATTGATGTAATGTATGTTGGGTGGTTTTATGCGAAAATGTTATAGAAATTAAGTCTTAAAGGCAGGGCTTCAATGAACTCTATTTTGGGAGTATTTGACTCCAGAAATAAGGCAAAACTTCCAAAATAAAGGAGGAGTCATTGACTTCCAAACATACCTCTCAACTGTACCACATTACGAGGAACGTTCTCATTTTACTTCACAAAGTTCCTGTTCCACATTGTGAGAACTTGTCCCACATTCCGTATTAACGCTTTTAAAGCAAAATCTATAGTAAATGATGCAAAAAATATATTATTCAATTAATAACAGACTTTCTGAACATAAATGCAAACATTTTAATAGTGTTCTGAGCTTCCTAGGTAAATATTTGATTAAGTGTTCCACATTTTGCTCATTTGTTCCACATTTTGTAAGGCAGTGTTCCACATTTGGGGGACAAAAGGTTGAGAGGTATGCTTCCAAATGTAAAAAACTAAACTGGATGACTTCCAAAACTTAAGGTACAGAAGCTAAGAAATTATGGATTTTTTCTAAAATAAATTGTATTTTACCATTGATATTTGCATTAACATCCATAAACTGATCATTCCTAGAATACTGTTTTTCAAATTGTGGGATCTGGGAAGTATTTTGACTTCCAAAAAAATTGGAGTGACTTCCAGATTTTGACTCATGGAAGTATTTGACTTCCACTAAAAATGAATTAGCTGAACCCCTGCTTAAAATAAAAAGGGATTGTGGGTTGGGAAGCAGCTTATTAAGCCTGCTTTTAACGTTTATGTGAAATACTTAATTAACCAGGAACTATCTCCTGCTGGTTATCCATTAATTGCATCCTCTGAACGAACTCTGCAATGTCCACTGCAGCCTGCCATGTGCTGAGAAATTTGGCCTTTGACTCACGCTGTCTTTCTGTTGTGACTTGCGATACTCCAAGTGGTGGGCAAAAGGTGGGCTTCCAATTCTTCTATTTCCAGATCTGGGCATCCAAATTTGCCATTAGTGTAGCAAAGGGCATCAAGAATAAAGCTGTTGCTAATTGCCCGCATCCTTGTCTGAACCATTCATTATTCCCCTAAGACTTCCAAAACAATGCAGACCGCTTATTTGACTGAACTGTATCTTAAAGTGAATACGAGGTTATGGCTAGGCCATACTGGGGGAAAATATATGTATGTATAAATTGTAACAGGCAAACTGGTCCCACAAGATCAGAAATTACTAGTTAACGCTGACAGTGTCCCTTTAAAATGTTGTATTTTGGCCTGTGGCTTTATTTGAGGCAGCATGTTTTTGATGGAGGCTTGTATTAAAAAATCAAGGATCTGACAAGGTGCTTTATTACTGCTGTACTTCACAGCAAAATAAGTATAAACTTCAATTAACATCACATGAAATACATTAGTGATCATCTTTAAAGAGATAATTATAAAAGCAAGATGACACAGCTAAACAGCAGATGGTAAGACACTATTGTCAGTGCACTGTATAGATCCCCTCTAAAGTGATTTCTGTAACATGATTGGAGGTTACGGCTTATGTTCATGGGTGGGTTTTATTAAAATTTTTCACTATGCCCTATGGTTTGTATTTAAGGGTGGCTTATGTTTGAGGCAGCTTCTAATTGTACATATAAGTGGATCAGGGCAGAGCAGTGGTTGTAGCCTACCTGGATTTCAGTAAAGCCTTCAACACCATTCCACACAAAAGACTGGTGAGCAAGCTGGGCAGCCTAGGACTGGGTCCAAAAGTAGTAAAATGGGTAAAAAGTTGGCTAAGCAACAGGACTCAGAGGGTGGTGGTAAATGGTGCTTACTCTGAAGAAGGCCCATAACCAAGGGTTCTGACTTGGTCAGGCATGAAGTGGGGCCACCCTTGGACTCCAGTCCCTTTCGGGCAGTGTTAAGCAATGCCAGGTCAATTAAAAATAAGACCACAGTGGTTGCAGATCTTGTGACAGCTGCTGACCTGGCTTGTATCACCGAGACCTGGCTGGATGAAAGTGCCGGCCCCATTTTGGAGTCTGCCATTTGGTGGGTTCTCAGTGATTCACCGCCTAAGAGAGGACTGTCGAGGTGTGGGGTTGCTGTCTGTTTTAGAAAGGAACTGGGTCTCAGGGAAGTGCCAGTTGGAGCAACCAACTCCTTTGAGTGCATAGTGGGTGCAGTGTAGGTTACAGGACCCTTCTCATTTATTGTCCACCAGGTGATGGGAGGGAGTTCCTGAAGGAGGTTGCGGACTTCATCGTCGAGGTGGTATTGGAACCCCAGATGGTTGATTCTGGGGATTTCAATCACCTGGGTCAACGATGAACTCTTGCCGCTTGGACAAAACCTCCTCCAGTTGATGGATTCATTGGGCCTAACATGGGTTATTACCACTGCAACCCACAAGAAAGGGCACTCGCTGGACTTGGTGTTCCACCTGGGGATGGAGATCTCTGATGTGGAGGTGGAGCCAGTCACTTGGTCTGACCATCACGTCTTGAGATTCAGTTTTTCAGCCCCCTGAAATAGGTCTGCCCCAAAGGAGTTGGTACAGTTCTGTCCTTTGAGAGGAGTTACCTCAGAAGGCCTAATGACAGTACTGGACCTCCCGGATTTCCAAGGGATTGCACTGATCTGGGGCCTCTTGTGTCTACCTATAACAAGACTGTTACTGAGGCCTTGGATATCATTGCTCCTGCTCGTGTTTGCCCTCTTACCCTTCACCCAGGTGCTCCTTGGTTTAATGGGGGATTCCATGAGTTGAAGAGGCAGAGGCGAAGGTTGGAAAGACACTGACTGAAAACTCACCTGGAGGTGGATAGACTTAGATTGATGGATCATTATAAGACCTATCAATCAGCAATTTCCCATAAGAAGGCAGAGTTCCTGTCTAGGGAAATTGCTACAGCAAAGAACAGGCCAGCCCAGCTCTTCCAGACTGTGGACAGACTGTGCAATCCAGCCTGTCTATACTCTGGTCAAGCGTTGTCACAAGTGCAGTGTGAGGAGTTAGCACAGTTCTTCGCTGATAAGGTGTCCACCATCAGGGATGAGATCAGCCAGTACCCTCCCATTGGACCTTGCATTGATCAATCAGGTGGTACTAATGCCCATCACACCTGGTCCACCTTTAGTCAACTGGTAGTCGTGGATATAGTGAGGGTCATCCAGACTCTGCGGCCAACCTACTGTAGTTAGGATCCGGATCCTACACGTGTACTAGTGGGGTGTGTAGAAGTTATCAACCCGGTTCTTGCTAGGATAGTGGAGGTTTCATTGGAGAGAGGGATCTTTCCAGATCCTTTAAAGGAGGCAGTAGTATGCCCCCTTTAAAAAAAAAACTCCCTTGACTCCGAATGCCCAGCTAACTACAGACCAATCTCGAACTTACTCTTTGTAGAAAAAGTTATTGAGAAGGTGGTCGCTCTGCAGCTGGAAGACCATTTAACCAACCACAATATCTATGACCCTCTGCAGTCTGGCTTCAGAAAAGGCATAGCACCGAAACAGCCCTAGTATGGGTACTTAATGACCTTCTGATGGTGAGAGATCAGAAAACCCATTCCATCTTGGTTCTCCTTGATCTCTCAGCAGCATTTGACACTGTGGATCATGGGGTGCTGCTTCGAGTGCCTGTGGTTTTTCTGTGGACTGAGAGGCGGTCCTCAGCTGGTTTCGGTCTTTCCTTGATGGTAGATCCCAGAGATTGGTATCGGGGATTTATTCCTCGGCTCCTCATGGGCTACCCTGCGGGGTTCCACAGGGCTCTATGCTGTTCCCCATGTTATTCGTGGTGTACATGCTTCCATTAGGGGACATTATAAGATGGTACGGGTTGAGTTTTCGTTGCTATGCCAATGACTCTCAACTGTACATGTCTTTTGTGCCTGAACAGGAATTAGATTCTGCTGCAATATTTAATAACTGCCTATTGGAGATTCAGAACTGGATGAGTGCCAGTTGGCTTCAGTTGAACTCAGGAAAAACAGAGGTATTGGTGGTGGACCCTGGTTATAGGATAACAGGGGCATGGGTGGAAAAACCCTCAGGATTAAATCTTGGTGGAACCCTGCTTATTGCCTCAGGCCAGGTGCGAAACCTGGACATGGTATTTGACAAAGACCTGACCCTGAGGGCGCAGGTTTCGTCTGTAGTCAAATTTTCCTATTACCATCTATGAACGAGCTCCAGGTGAAGCACCTGGTCCCACCAGAAGATCCTCCTACCTGGTCCATGCCTTGTCACCAATCATTTTGATTACTGCAACACCCTCTACCTAGGGCTTCCGGGGTAGATATCTGCCACTTGCAGCTAGTGCAGAATGCGACTGCCAGGTTGTTGACTGGAACCTCTCGATCCAGTTATCTAACACATGTGCTGTGAACTGCATTGACTGCCAATACAGTGGCAGATTACCTTCAAGATTGCATTGCTGACCTATAAAACCCTACATGAGCAGGGACCCCACCACCTGAGAGAACTCTTTTGCCCTTACTGTCCCACCCATTCACTACGATTCTCTGGTGAGGGATTGCTAGAGATTCCCAGGGTATCCCTAAAAACATCAGGTGGAAGATCTTTTGCCTTTATGGCATCTACCCTGTGGAGTTCTTTACCTCGCCAGATATGAGAGAGCCAGACCATATAAGGTTTTAAAAAGTTACTGAAGACCTACCTGTTTAACTAGGCATTCTCAGGAATTTATTGAGCACGCACTAATATGTTTTATCTGTTTTAAATTGTAATATTGTGAGTTTTAATGTGTATTGTAAAGGCACCCTGAGCATAGAAAGGGCGTCTTGTACAAATAAAGTATTGATTGATTGATTGATTGACGGCATGGTAACCAGCGGGGTGTAACAGGGGTGAGTACTAGGCCCAGTCCTCTTCAATGTCTGTATTAGTGACATTGCAGGAGGGCTGGATGGGAAAGTATGTTTGTTTGTGGATGACACAAAAAAGTATAACAGAGTGGAAACATCAGGGGGGAGAATGAGGGACGATCTGAAAAAGCTGAAAGACTGGTCAAGGGTTTCTCAACTGGCTTTCAAAGTAAAAAAATGCAAATCGTGCACATGAGGCACAGAAACCTGGGGCAATGTACCAATTGGGCAGGGAGGTACTGGCAACCACAAAACAGGAAAGGGACTTGTGGTAATCATTTCTGATGACCTTAAGGTAGCAAAGCAGTGTGATAAGGCAGTGGTGAAAGCTAGCAGGATGCTCAGGTGCATAGTGAGGGGTATCACCAGCAGAAAGAGGGAGGTAGTGTTTCCCCTGTATAGATCAATGATGAGGCCTCATCTCGAGTACTGGATCCAGTTCTGGAGGTCCCATCTTCAGAAGGACATAGATAAGTTGGAGGCAGTACAGAAGAGGGCAATCAAAATGGTGCAGAGCCTGCATCAAAAGCCCTAAGAGGAAAGACTCAAGGAATTAAATATGTACTGTCTAGAGGAAAGAAGAGAAAAGGGGGACATGATAGAAATTTTCAAATATCACACAGGTATTAATGAGGTACATGAGGGGAGCATTTTACAAAGAAAAAAATGCTCGAGGACAAGGGGTCACACTATGAAGTGGAGGACAGGACTCAGAGGAGATGTGAGGAAATACTACTTCACTGAAAGGATGGTGGATGCCTGGAATAGCCTTCCAGCGGGGGTGGTGGGTGCTAAAATGTTAACAGGATTCAAGCATGCATGGAATAGACACAAGGGGACCTTAGAAAAAAGACGGTGGGGGGAGGAAAAGACTAGAGATCGAGTAGGGTCTGCTGTGACACTGTAGGCAGGGAAAATAGGGCAGACTAGGTGGGCCATGAGGTCCTTATGTGCTGACAACTTCTATGTTTCTATGTGTCTATGTTACTTTTAATCACATTACGAACATTTCATCTCTCCCCCAACCACTCCCAAATCATTCTTGCACCCTATCGTGCTGAGAAATAGTAATAACATAACCTCTAGTGGTGCTCAGTGAGACTGCAGTGTAGGAAAGTTCTGGCTGGGGGAGGAGGTCCTTTAGCTGAATGGTTAGTGCTGCTGCCATCGAGACTCAGGGTCCTTGGTTTGATTCCCATTGAAAGATGGAGCTGTGTCTGCTCCTGTGCAGGGGAGAACACAACATTAACACCTCCGCTCTTCTCTCACCTTTTTTAATCACTTTGATGGCCACTTTCATTGAGCTTCTCCACCGGCCTTCATGAACCTCACCAAAGTTGCCACTTCCCAGCCTTCTGAGTAGCGTAAACTCCTCCTTAGGTCTCTCCCACTCATCCACGGTTGTGTGTGATAAATCCCTTAGAGCTGGCTCTGCCTGATCAAGAGAAAAGACATATCTTAAACGGCATGTTTATTTTATTTTCTCAAAAGTGCTTGCTTAGGTGTGCTTCGGGGCAGGCAGAACAGGTTCTAAAAATTAAAAAAAGTACCCTCTAGAATATGACCGTTTCTAAAACTTAGAACCAAAAAGAACAGTTCCTTAACAATTAACGCAAGTTTTTATATGTAATACCTTTCATACAAACATGTACCAAACTTTTACAAGGGGGCAATGATATAATGATAGAGGGACTTCAGATACACAATCATAAGTTACTAGAGCACTGAGCTATGTCTCTTACGGTACATACATACGTCACTGAGTATTTTGTTATGTACTGCCTGCTATTTTGTACTGCTTAGCTGCCATCAAGAGGGGACTGCCTCTGTCCCAAACTACTGTTGACTATCTATACTGTATGTTGGTAGTTATTCTATGCCTCTTCTCTTGCTGTCTCCCTTTTCCTGTTGTGAGTCCTAGTGTGAGATACGCTGCTTAGGCTTCCCCATAAAAATATTTTCAGGTTTTTGCAAAGATGAATGCACTCTTCAGCTTTTGAAATATTTAGCTCAAATTAATGGTTCAAGAGCTACTTATCTGGCAGTACACAGAGGGTCATCTGGAAGGGTGTACTATCAGACCCCCTACCCCTAAAGGAGGGTGTGCCGCAAGACTCAATCCTTGGCCCCCTACTGTTCTCTCTTTTCACAAATGACCTCAACCTCTACTGTGGGGGGGCCTCGGTCATACAATATGGGACGCCACTGTCATATACCGCTCCTTGGACAGCCCAGTGGAAATTGGCCCTGCTTTCCAAACTGATCTAAAGTCCCTGGAGGTTTGGCTAAGGATGAACAGAATGGTCCTGAATGCAGGCAAACCTAAAGCCATGCTGTTCAGACCCAGATCCCTGAGACAAGACAGGACCAACTCCCTACAGCTTACCGCACATGACAGGACAAGAACTAAGGCAGTGGACTCCCTAAAATACCTAGGTCTCACACTTGATCAAGGTCTCATCTACAAGAACCAAGTGGAACACATGACCAAGTCCATCCACTGCAAACTGGGCATCCTGTATCGGATAAAGGACCAGCTTATACCTGAAGCTAGGCTATCCATTGCAACCAGCGTCCTGCTCCCCACGCTGACCTACACTGCCCCGGTAATACAGGGAATGGCCAAGCTGGAGGTCACCCGAATGCAAATCCTGTACAACAAGGTAGCACGATTTGCTACCCAGGATCACCCCAGAAGCCATCACTGTGACACACTCGCCAGACTACAGTGGTCCGCCTTTGAAGCTCACCTCCAATACCCACTCCTATGCCTGGCTTGCAAACTACTCTGCCCATCCGCTCCGCCTAGCCTGGCTGTGACTATCACCACCAAAAACAACCCTCGGACCCTGAGGACATCAGGGCGGATGCTGCTAGAAACCCTAAGGATCTGGACCAATGCAGGAGGCAAGTCTTTTGCCTTCACTGCCCCCTACCCGTGGAACAAGTTCCTTCCTGTGGTACAGGAAGCATCCACTCTCCCAAACTTCCGCACCAGGCTCAGGCGCACATGCTTGATGTCAGCACATGCCACTGTCCGAACACCTGAAAGTCCCATCCCGCCTTCTTCTTTAAACCCCCGCACTTATTCATCCTTTTCTCTGATTGCCTCGAAACACACTAGGTAGAGATCCTGTTTGGTTTCATAACAATTAACAACTAAGCCATATGCTCGGTAACAATGCCATGAATGACTGTAATCTATTAATGGACCTGTATATTCTCTGTAGCCTTTTCTCTGTGTGTACGGATCCATGTAATGTCTCTCCAGGTCACCCCTGAAAAAGGGACCTTTGGGGCTCAGTGGGCCTACCTGGTTATTAAAATGTAATAAATAGATAAAACAAATAAACAAATTGTGAAACCAGTGTAATTCCTAGGCTGAAACCTGCAAGAAAGCTACAGTCACTTTATCCAGTAGGTGGCGCCAGAGAAGAACTACAGCAGTGACTTTGGCAGCCTGGAAACATTGGGTCTGATTTCCAAACAGGGTGGCAGGTCTTCTATCAAGCCCCGCATCAAACCCATTTTTTGGTGCTGCTACGCCATACACTTCGCGGCAACCTGCACCCCATTCAGGAAGCCTGGTGCATTTGGGATCACTATCATGATTTACAGCAGTCTGCACCAAATATTTTGATGCAAGCCCCTTTAAACGGGTACCTGAGATTGTCGCATGTTAGACCGGAAAAGGCTGGTCTGACTTGCAGCAATCGGCACATGGGATCAGGAATCCAGATCATCGGCTGGAGAATGTCGCAAGCCCTCTGCAACTGATGTTCAGTGTATCCACAAACTGTGGCATTACTAGAGGTTTTGTGAATCGGGCCCATCGTGTAAATCTGCTGCCTGCAAAGTGTAAACAATAGACTGAAAAAGCCCTATATTTCATGCTTCTTTTTATTTGTAGACCTAATAAAACAAATTACAACCTCACTTGAATGTAAATAATTTCAGTTGTGCAACACTAGCTTGTGTCAGCAGGCAGTTAATAAAAGGAGCTCCTGTGTTGCAGACCTCTGTGTTCCTATCCTGTTTATGTGTGTTCACCCCACAACACAAAATAATTTACTTGCCTAATCAGTGGTCCAGTGCATAAATGCTTCACCTGATGACATAATTGGCCTCTCTGAACCCAGGTAAGCATGCTGTTTTGTGTGAACTTCTAGGTTTAAAAATTTTCCTTGCATGAAATATGTTTCAATAAGCTGGCATAACTGGCTCAAAAAATTGTTGCATAAAACAGCTGTAGGAGTGGTTGTAATATAACAGTCATCACTGGCACGTTTTCACGCTGCGGTTCTGACTGCCCAAACACATGTGCATTGATGCACTTATTCCATGAAATTCACATCTCAGTGCCTCTATTAACTTATTTTACAAAATGGCAAGAAAAAAAATCTAGAAATGTTATTGGCTGAGACAGATCACCCGGCATGCATTAAATCTCTATAAACATACGATCAGGTGCTGAATCTCATTTTCTCCCCCAAAACTAATTTGAGCCATTTTATAAGTGTAATAAGCTCTCCAGGGTGTGCATCATAGGATTTTAAAGTAATTCCCAAGGATGTAAGGACACTCAGCCTTTGACCCCATGCCTTACTACACCTCCTAGGAGTGCATTACAATACTATAATGCATACCGAGTCCTGGCTTATTATTTACATAGAGCTCACCTAATTATAAAAGACAAAATATATTCATTCCTCCCTTTAGTGGTGGAGGATGGCAAAACAAAAGAAGAAACACACACACAGATGGAACTGTGAACAAAGGCAAACTGTTCACTTACAACAGAATAACAACACTGCAGCAGGCACTATATTGCCCCGGCATTTCACCCTGCATTACCCCCCAGTGAAGCCCTAATGCAGAACAGTGGCTGCCTCAATGGTGTTCTTTTTTTTTTTTCAACTCTCTTTGTCACCCCCGGAGCCGGAACTCTCTCAGACCTCTACACTGGCCAGTGTCACTTTACCGCCCACTGTGAGCCCCACCATCCTCAAGGACATTACTTTCTCCCCAAACCCCCGTAGGAACATAGGGCCAGAGGAGATCGAAGGGGTGGTGGAAGGGCTCAGGTGTTGGGCATGTGGTGGCACAGCTCTGGGAGGGCCATCGCCTATCCGGACCAGAGGGGGTTTTCGTGTTTACGCCCCCGACGTTGGACGTGCAATGCCACCCAGCCTGAGATGTGGGTGCTCCCACCCATGTTTGGAAGGCAGCCGACCAACATCTACCCCTTGCTAGCGAGCCCATGTGCACAGCAGTGCCGCCGGTCTCCACTGGGGGCCACTGCTGCACCGGGCTACCCCTGGATCCCTCCCCGAGAGAGGAGAGCAGTCCTGCGGAAGCTCGATCCTCTCTCTCCCATGCCGACCCCTGGCAGTCTGGGCTCATTCTCGAACCTAGGTCACCGGCGTAGCGTGAGATGTGACGTCCAGCGCCTCAACCCTCAGCGCCACCGGGCCCTCAATGGTGTTCTTATGTTCCAAGAAAAAGTTTTGCCTTTGTTCATATTTCAACTTGCATGCACATCTTCTTTTGCTTCTTCAAAGACTTTGTTTCTTCATGAGTGAGCCACACCATACATGGTAATTATGTTACTGGCCTGAGTACATCATCTGTTACTTTGGCATTGTTGATCGCAGTAGAATCCCTGTGTTTGAGCCCATCAAGCAATGGCGGAGCTACCCCCTGTGATGCTGGCAACCCAAGTTCAGTAGCGATCTACAGTCGTTGGAGGGCTGGCATGGGGAGGAAGATTGAACATCCAAAGGACTGCTCTCTTCCTCGGGGGCTTGCAGAGACTTGTGTTCACCTGACTTCTAGTGGTAAGCAGGGAAAGGCACCCAGGACTGCCTAGACAAAGCAGGAGGGGACAGGGCAGACACCACATGTGAACTGTGGGAGCATGCACCGCACATCATGGTGTCAGTGCATGCCATGTCGCTCAGGGAAGAAAAAGGAAAAACAACCTCCAGTGGCAGGATGATCCTCTGACCCTCACAGGTCCAGCACCTAACTAGCTGGGCTTGCCAGTCCAAGTACTAGATCTGTTTCCCATTGGGGATTGGGGGTACTGGCTGGCATATAGGTCCCTGCGGGTGATGGGGCTGGGGGGTCTAGCCAGAGGAGAAGGGAAAAACAATTAATAAAAAAAAAAAAAAAAAGAATACCAGTGTTTAGAACAACACAACTGGCTGCTCAATAGCACAATGGTTATACACATATAAGATAAGGCATGTCTTACATATGGCACTTTGATTGGTTGGTGGACTTTAAATAATTTATAATATGTAATTTAAGTGGTAGTAACAGAAGAGCTGAGAAAGTGAAATCAGAGAATCACAACAAGTGACACTACTGGTGTTACAGAGTGTGATATAGGTTAATTGAGAAAATGAATACATCAAAAAATATATATGACAATGCTATAGTCAGTTAAATATACACTTTTGACGAGATGTGCAAAGAAATGCATCCAGTTTTTGAATGTGAGTGCAGAAGTCTTTCCAAAACGATAGACCATAAAAGTTGATCTAACTTTCGGGGCGGAATTCTACAGTTGTATCCAAATAATGGATGCAGGTCTTGCAGTTGCGGCAGAAATTGTTTTAAGCTGTGGAGAAATGTCACAGACGCGCCAGAGGTATGTGAATAGGCTGCAGACATCTGTATACATCTGCATGGATGTGACATACATCCAAAATACGGATGCAAGTGCTGTGTCCACCCTTTGAAAATCCCGCCTTTAAGTTTTAGTTGCTCTATCAATCTTTTTTTTTAATAGTTTCTAAAAAAAATGTTTCCCCTCAGTCAGCCACCATCTGTTCATCCCGACCACCCAGACCCATCCCCCACTGGAGTGCACCCTGGCTTACACCTCAGAGTGGGGCCATTGGGGAGGACCTCCCTCAATAAAGACTGGTTCGTGATCTGGGAGTGGGGGGTGCCTCGGTTGGCTGCATGGGGTCCCGTATGGATGGACATCCTCCAGCTCGGCCAAAGATTTTTTGGTACGCTATCACCCACAGAGGCATGGCATTCAATGATGTAATGGTGCATTAAGTGCCCAACATCTGGCACGCCTCCTGAAATAGTCAAGCACAAGCTGTCAAACCACCGTTCTCCACCAGGGGTCAGTCGAACATGCCCCATCCCCACCCAGGAGGAGGAGAGCAGTCCCTGGGATGCTCATTCCCCCCCCCCAGCTGGCCCTCCGACATCCTGGGCTTGCTTCCGAACGTGGGACATCAGCATAGCAAGTGGTAGCACTACTGCTCTGATGGTGGTCTGTCTTTCTCGATTTCTGGGTGCACCACATGAACCACAGCCCTGAGATTGTTTGGAAAGGGTGAGAGTGTTTGGAAAGGGGTTCTGCCCCCCACACACACACACACACACACCATGAGAGAGCTACTGGACATGACAGTGATACCTGGCTGATATCTTACCTTGATGCATGGAACTGTCAATATCAGGTTTGTGGCGAGCTCCTTGTGTTTGTAATACTCCACAATCTCATGGAGATCAGGAAACATCAACCTGGGGTTCAGGTAGAACTGTGTTTTACCCTGCTGGTAGATTTTATAGTGTTTCACATCCTTTCCATGTCTAGCTGCAGGTAAAACAAACAGTAAAAATCAGAAATGGATATTACGTTGAAAAATTTGCATCTTTATTCCATTTTAGTAGGTCCTGTGGTTTCTGCCTTGTAAGATACCCTTTCCCTCTCATTTCTTTGAGTCTGCTTCAGCGTTAAACTTAGATTTGTAATCGTTAATGAAGAGCTCTGTTAAATATGGCGGCCTCAAAGTTTTCATCAATAGTCTTTTGATGTATTTTAACCACTCATTATTTAAAGAACCACTGACTCCTCCAGGAGAATGTTGAAAAAACATAACATTAGGAAACAGTTCAGTTCATATTTCATGTTAGCTGAGTATTTCTTCTCCCCTTGTATTTATTACTAGGGTCATCTGCAAAAAAATATGATCTTTGTTCCTTAAAGCAGCAGTGCAATTAAACTTTTTTCCCCAAAACAGCTAGTTCCAGCTTCAGTTAATACACGTTAGCATGCTGGTTAAATTTACATTTCAGGTGCCTCCTGTGCTGTGCACCATGCATTTTTGTTTTATTTTCTTAATCCTAACCCTTGCCAGTGCCTACAGTAGTATTTCTAAGTCAAATGTGGTACCATCTTTTATTCATGAGAAATAAGAACTAAATTAAAACATTTATAAAATATTCACATTTTGGTGGAACTGGAAACTTTTACCTCCAAATAAAACTGGAAGATGCCTGGAATCTTTTTAGTGAAAAAGGTAGGGTGAAATGTTTTGCTCAATTTTGTTGCACTGCTGCTTAAAGAGTTCATCTGCTCCTACTTATTCCCCTGTCATAATATTCCACTTGTGACATCACCATTATTCCCATGGCAACAGGTTGTGGTGTCTTAGCAGATGATCGAGCCTTCAAGTGGGTAATAAGCTGTAGTAGAAGAAGAAGATGAAATCAAAGGATCAACATCCTGCTTTTGTGCAAATTTCCTCTGTAATAAATAAGGGGACGAGAAATCTATACAAGAAAGAACAAATACAAGCTGAATTAATTATAGAAATATATATATAGAAATATAGACAATGACGGCAGAAAAAGACCAATGGTCCATCTAGTCTGCCCGTGGCACCCTATCTAACCCTGGGACCTACTGTCCATCCAGGGCTAGCCCTCCACATCCACCTCTTATCCCCTCCCAGTTTCTGCTGTCTCAAGTAACCCCTATACCCTTCACTCTGTCCCAACCATGCTTGACCAACACAAAACAGAAAGCTAGCCCAGGTGACTAAGTGGAGTCCTGACAACACCACAGGATACAGAACAGAAAGTCAGGCTGCACACCGACCAGCACGAAGAATCCACAATCTGGAACACAAACCATAAGCACCAATGGCCCAGCCATTGACAGTGCAGCAAATAGCACCAAAGCCCATTTCTCAATGCATCAATACCTGTCAAGAGCACAAGCACACTGAGAAATGCCCGGCTCCTGCACCACTGCTCACTGCTCCACCACAACACCAATAAACCAAGCCATTGGCACTGCAAGTCTGGAATCCAGAAAGTGGGCCCCCAAACTGCATGCAGCCTGACTCCCTGTACAATAACTGCACTAAGTGACTGAAGCAGAACCATGATTTAAACAATTTTTGCGTTTGCCATGCGTGCAAGCGAACACGTTGGTATGAGAGTGCCCTTTAAGGGGTGTGACACTGTCCGCCCAGAGCAGTGTTGCAGGGGCGTGACAGTACCATACCAATCAGCACCCAGGCTGACAATGACTGAGTTTCTGGCTTGCTGGGTCGGGACGGCACCAACGTCAAAAGAAACTGCCGTCCCTTTGATCCGTGCCAACCAGCAAGCCAGGTCAGCCTGGAATGTTTTCCTGCAGCAAAGAAAACCATCCATCGATGTCTGTTGCTGGTGGTCCTAATTGTCCTGCAACCCGATCTTCCCTGTCAGCACCCCTTCTCCCCCCACACATACACAGTAATGACACTAGGGGTGCTGAATCCCCCAGTGTCTAAAACTGTCTCTCGTCATTTTTTTCCCCTGAAAAGAAGAAAACCGTCCATTGACGTCTGTTGCACCCCCCAAACATAAGTCAGTGACACTGGGGGTGCCCAATCCTCGTGTTCTCAACTGTTGCAATAATGTCCCCTAGTGACACTGGGGTACCTAACCCAAGTGTCCTGTCCCTGAAATAAAGAAAACTGTTATTTGTTTTTTCTACCTGAAAAAGAAAACCGTCCATCATCTGCTGTCGCTATGCACCTCCACCCAACCATCCATTCAGAACCCACCACCCCACCCCATACTTACCCACTGGAGGTCCGTTCCTGTAAACTTTTTGGATCAAGAGACACGCGCTCTCACTCTTCAAAGCCCAAGCGAATCACTAATTGGTGTCTGTTTTCCAAAGTTTTTTCAGAGGTGCTATAGTAGCTCTTTAAACATCACTTTTCTTGTGATTAAAGGTGGAAAGGCATAAGTCGGCCCAGTGGCGCTGAGGGTTGAGGCGCTGGATGCCACACCGGCGACCCGGGTTCGGGAATGTTCTGGGTCGGGCGGGGGAGGGGGGGAGAAACTGGATTGAGCCACCTTGACGTGACTCTCCTTTCCCAGGGAGGGATGTGAGGTTCCCTTAGGCTTTGGCTGCCCCCTGTTGGAGGACATGTGGTAGTGCCAAGCCATATGGAGACTCCGGCATTCACCATGGATTGGGTGGAAGGGGTCAGTACTGGTGCCATGGAGCACATGCATGCCTCCACGTGCATGAGTCGCATGTTGGGGTCCCGGATCCGGGAAAAAAGTACACAAACTGATAAAAAGAATATTAAAAAAGATGGAGTGCCATACAAAAGTCATTGTTCCCTGACCTTATGGGGAAATGGGGACATCAGGCCTAACATCAAGCCAAAACATAAGCTCTAACATGATGAATTTAGGACCCAATACACACACACTCAGCCGTATATGTTCCCAAGGCACATATCTGAGCTCACGTGCTCTGGACCTGTAAATGGCAATGGGAGTGATAATACCTACAATTGCCAGTCTCCCAGCTCCACATGTGCAACAGAGTACAGAGGGGCCAAGAGCACGGCATGGAGGGTGGCGAGGGCTTAAACATTGCTTGGTGAGTAGATCCATGCTCTCCATACAGTCAGGGATTGTGGAATATGTCCGTCATCCAAGGACTGCCATATCCCAGTTTTAAAGAACCTTCTTTTGTTGTTTAGTATAAAATGGCAAGAAAAAAGCAATCAAAATATTTCATTGGCCAGAGATGTCACCTCACTATGCATCAAATCTCTATATAATCTCTATATATTCTGACGTGGAGCTTTTGCAAAGAGTCTGTGACTCAAAGGATTGTAATTCGATTCTATTCAATAAACAAAACAATAAATAAATAAATAAATGTGCGGTCAGGTGCCAAATCTCCAAAACACCTACACAGAGTCATTTGTTAAGTGTAATAGGCCCCTCCAGGGTATACATCATAGGATTTTAATGCATGTTCCATGGGTACAAGGACATTCGGCCTTTGGCTTCAGGCTTACTACACCCTGGGGCATGTGTTCAGATCCTATAATGCACACCCTGTCATGGCTTATTACTAATTTATTGTATTTGTCCCCCTTACTCCTGCCTGCCACCTTCCTGGTGGCACGCTCCAGCCCAATCATCTAGATTTGTGGGACTTACCCTTGTGTCCCCATGATTAGCTACTGTGAATGCATCATGGGGGACTGGACCTTGCTCCCCAAGGCAGGATCCAGTATGTGGGTGTCAGGGCCCAGTCTGTGGAAGGCCATCAGTTATGCTGCATGGCAGGGATTATTCTGCTGGTTTCATCCCCATGAGGATTTCAGGGGTGCAGTAACGCATTGCATCTTTGCATTGTCCTCCACTCGTCTGGGCCTCCTGACTGCTATGAGTCCCAGCCTCCACTGCATGTCAGGCATATTGGGGGAGATGCAACCTTCCCTCCTCAGGAAAGGGGAGCGAGCCTCCGGATGCTCAGTCCTCTTGCCCCCGGCAACTCAAGTTTATTCCCAAACCCAGGTCACTGGCAGGTGGTAGCTAAAGCACATTTTTGTTAAGCCCCCAGCCCCCATTACTAGTTATGAGGGTTGGGTAACAGGGGCCAGCACTGAACGGGCCCTCAAAATGTCCATGGAGCATCAGGTGAGTCTTGAGCATGGGGTGGACAGCCATAAATGCAGGGCCACACCTTGTGTAATGGTACTGGCCTCTGCATCCTCTCCACAACACAGGCACTGCTTCCAGTATTACACAGAAATGTGTCCCCACCCCCAACATGACCACCCACTCAAATGCATGGGCAGATAGGGTGTGGAAGGGGTATGTTACCCACTTTAGGGATCTTGCTAAGAGCTTCATATGTGCAGTGGGGGCACTCCACAGCTTTTGCTGTCCCTCTACATGTGTGGAATGGCTGGAAAAGTTTTGGGCCCTTAAAATGCAATGTGAGATCACATAAATGGACTGGGAAATCCCAATGAATAACTGGAACCAATATCGGGGTGCAGAATAAAGTGCATAACAATGTTTGTTTTCCCACATGGATTTCTATCCTCTGGGTCAGATGCCCTGCATCAACCTGCGGATACTTGGGTGATCTCCCAGCCCTGTTGCTGGACACCACCCATAGTCCCCCAACGCTCCCCTGTTGTAGGGAGATCAGACAGCCTACTCTTTTCAGTGAATTCACAATCTGACATGGAAGCAGTGGTGCCTGTGCAGGACCCAAGAGATCCAAGAGTGCCCATGGCCATCACAGAGACAGCTGCTATTTTCTGCTTTTCTCCCTGGTGACCCTTGAGGGTGACCTCAGGCACACACAAACCCCACAGCACTCCACCCAGTGATGGAGTTAACCAGGAGTTGTAAGAACAATTAGTTTAAGATACCACATATTTAACTATTATTATTTAGATATAGTACTCTGGATTTCATTTTATTATAATACCTTATCAAAATATAATAAGATGATCAAATATGGATACACAGGTGATGTCCTGCTTTGACACATTGTTAGACTGTAATTACTGAGGTTAGGAAGCTGAGAGGAAATATCTACTTTTAAGTGGGCTCCACATTTTAATCCCAAATGTCCAATAGTATTTTGATGATGTGATGTTATGATCAAGATGGGTCGAATTTTTTAAATCCCATCTGAAAGGTGATTTCAAGAGGCGACTGTGGAAACAAGTTTCAGAGGGATTTGAAAATGACACCTGCCATGTTCAGGAGGTGGATGACACAAGGAGTGTGTTGAACATCAGGGGCCAATATCTTCAAAAAATAAAGTTATGAGCGTAACCAGGTGGCCGTGGGTATATGGTTACTACATCTGCCTTACAAATTCAAACAAGGCTGAAGGGCCTGGGCTCTGTTTTTCCTGAACAGGGGGTTCATTCCCAACAGACTGATAAATAGCACGGTGCCTCCACTCAGAGTTAAATTTAAGTGAGCCTGGTGATAGAGCAGGTACAACCCCCTGGGATGCTGTGCCTAACCACCTAACCAAACAGTCACCCCACACATGGAACACCAAAAACAATGGTAAAATTTCAGTATGCATGCAATCATTAGCTTGCTCGAATTATATGCTCACAAATAAAATGTGCACAAGACAGGCTTAACAAGAATAACAAACAAGTAAAAAAGGGTAGTTATGGGAAAAGTGGAATGCAAAAATGAACACTGTTCGACTGTTTAAAACATTCACAATAACAGTGTCCACCCCCACCATGGCAAACAGTACAGCCTACACTTATTGCCCACCTATACTGGGGGCACCACCCACTCCTGACTGGTACCAGTCTCCCGCCAGTTAAACTAAATGGGAGCTCCCAATGTCTTCAGTTGGTACCCAGCCATTGGAACGGTGCAGGCCCGATGGCGGTGCAGCTGGCTTACTGGTGTTGGTGCACTTTAAACAAACAATATGTAAACCCAAACCCCACAGGCCATGCAACTGCGAAAATGTCTTTTTAATGCAAACAACTGTAAATCAGGGCCTGATGGCTAAAATGGAAGCTGTGGTGGAAAAACTATTTACAGTTCCCCAGATGCAGGACAAGCCCTGATGTTGCTCACAGTTCTGGACTTACCAGTCTTTGAGTCTTTTCAAGCTGCAGCTCTGGGGTGCTCTGAACCTGGATACAGATCTCAGATGGCTAGATTGATAGCAGATAGCAGCCTCTGTTGTAGTCTGGACACCATCTTCTGCTTCTCTTGCAGATAACTGGATGGACCAGTCTCAAGCGCCAGGGTCACACACCTCACCCACCCATCCTGGAATGCAACCCTCAGAGTGAAGCGATAGCCAGCACCAGCAGGGACACTGACCAGCCAATTCCCCAGACTGTCCACAGGGTTTGGATTTCCTCCTGGATCTCAAGAACACAGTCTCTCTTCACACTGCAGGCTATCAGCTGTGGCTCAGGTATCTCAGAAGAACTGGATCACCTCTTATGGCTGTAGGCAGGAATCAGTCTCTCTCAGTACCTTGCAGGTACTCTGGCCTGTTCAGCAAATACAGCACTTTTCACTTTAAACTGCTTGGATGTAGATTGCAGAAACCTCCTGGAATGCCTCATGCTTAGTGGCTGTGGAAACCTCAGGCAGGCCTCCAACCTTCAGCAAACACACAGCCCAAGCCCTCCTTACTCTCTGGCAGCTCCAGGAGGACTGCCCCAAGTTTGATCTGCCCTCGGGGTCTAGTCATATCAGGGCAGCTTCCTACTGGTCCAGCAGGCTGTCATTCGATCAACAAAATTAGCATGCAGAATGTTCACGCGATGCTTGATTATCAAGATGGAAAGGTGCCAAGAACACAGTCCCCTCCCTTTACTCAGAAGCCATTGCTGAAGTCCTCCTTAACCTCCCATTGGCCGATTATGGAGTCAGGGGTGAAAAAGATGGCTGCTGCAGAACACTTAGAGCCATGTCCCAACTTCATCTTTATTTTGTAAGCAAACTGTCTGGTTTTAGCTTTAACTGCCCCAAAGGTTCAGTAGCCACCCCTCTGCCTTGGTATCTAGTGGCAGAGTGGGAATTTACAGGGACTCACCCTGCCTGTCACAAGCACTGTAGCACTCTCCTACCAGGCAGCAGGCAGGACTATTCATGATAGCAGACTCAGCTTCTTCTTAAATTTATAGTGCTTAAAAGCGCTTTTACAGAACTTTGGCTCTCTCCCGTGCGCTCTGAACCGCCACTTAAGTCTATGGAGTTCCAGGGATCAGAGCACACGAAGGGGACCACTGCCAGGGCTGCCAGAACAGCTTTAACCATTTAGCGCGGCAACGCTGCCACAAAATGCGAGCTGACCTGCCAGCTTGCACGTTCGAGCAGGAGCCAGCTCGAATGTGCACACAATGAGCTGTGCAGCATTTGGCAAACCACTGAGTGGGCAGTTTTATTTTAAACACCACTTCTCCAGTCCTCCACATCGAGTTAGGCACACGGAGCTGGCAAGAGCACACAAAGGTCACAGAACCAGACTGGGGACCTGTGGGAGGGCAGAACAGCATTCGGGGAGGCAGACAAAGTAAACCTTGTGCCTTTCCATACCGGGGCCCCTACCTATTGAACAGCCTGCTCCATGATATCCTGGCCACGGCAAACTTGGCCCTTTTAAAACTAAACTTCACCAGCACCTCCTCTCGCCGAACTGTTGCAACTGCCCATAATTCTCCCCCGCTCCATATTGTCTCCACTCACTATTCTCTTACTTCTCACCTATCCCCCTCTCCCCCTCACCCACTCACCCTCCTACTTGCCTTTCTCTGACTGCCTTTGTAGTCTTCTATCTCCTTGATGCACTTTCCTGCCCACTGATGGGTGGCACTAAATTGTAAATAAAATCTTTATGTACTTAAATTGTATTTTTATACCATCTGTTAGTGGTTAAACCTTTCCTATGCCATATATATTGGCTCCTCAATCTATGTTTTGTAGTCCTGTCATTTTGTATCACTGTACTGCTGTAACTCAATGTTATTTAATGCATGGTTGGACCGTTGTACGCACTCGGCCTCTGGCCTCGTGCCACAACGGTCCCAACCATGCATTAACTCCCCGTTAGATGCCACCTTCATCGGTGATTAATGCTTACGTGTATACCTTTACAATGTCCTGTATTCTATATATGAGGTGGAACCTCTGTAAAAGAGCCTCTGACTCAGAGATATATCTGATATTTCAAATAAAATAAATAATAAAAAAAAAACACCTGTGTGTGAGGGGGGGTTTCATGAGAAAATGTTGAAACAATTCATTTCCTCGTAACTTAATTGTTTCTTCTCATGTTTACTCCACATTTTTAACATAATCTTTTTATGACCACCACTTCTGAGCATGACAAGTGTAATTTATAAAACAATGGCTGAACCGTCATTTTGAGCCGTAAGTGTTAAAACACATTTTGGGTAGAATTTGAGAAATGACAGCTGTCACACTCATGAGGTACTGTGAAAAATGGCAATGTTGAAAAGTTGGGGTCAAAATATTGAAAATTACCACAGTTACAGTGTACATTGAAAAATTGCAACGTAGACTCATAACTTAGTTATTGTTAAAAGTTTAATTTGCAGTCTTTTTCATCGACTGCGTTATTCTTGGACATTTGCTGAACACCAAGGGCTGTATAGCTTTCTCCAGCGTTGTGTGATTGGAGCCGGAAGATCAGGGGATTGATTGCAGCCTGTTCAAGATTGGTGTGGTGAGCCCTCACTGCCATTACCAGGACTTATGGTATTATGATCTAGCTGGAAGAAACAGAAGAAGTGTGGTTGGATTAGCGGCCTCCAGCGGAGCTCATTGCAGGCAAGTAGTGCTGGGTGGGGACCTGCCTTGTGCCCTCGGGAGCTGCGGCCGCTGTTTCTGTCCTCGACCAGGCAGAAGTCGCCTTGTTTGGTCTCTGGGAGCGAGGGAAATTAGGCTTCTCTAAGCCACCTTGGGGTCAGCCATGGAGCTGGGTCACTGAGGCGTCAGTAGCTGTAGGTGTGGCAGTTGGAGGCGTTTGAACTTCTGGTGGTGCAGGGAAGGGTCTATCTGATCACCCGTTATTGCACTCCTTGAGTGATCTGCCTGTCCTGAGTTTTCCCTGGAGTGTTTGGAGAGGATAAAGATCAAGTTCAACTCTGTGGACTTGCTGTCACGAGGACTGTGTTGGATGCTACCTAAACCTTCTGTTTGGATGTAATCTGTATCGTTGGAGACACTGACTTGCTCTCCCTCCCAGCTTTGTCCTGGATATATGGGCGGTGAGAGTGCTGTGCACACTGTTTTATTTCTTCAGGCAGTTATGGACTAACTTGTGAATTAAGTTAGGAAGGGTCCCCCACCATGTGAGAGGAGGTGTTGGGGGTATACTACAGCACTATTTTCCAGTTACTTTGACATGCTGGTGATCCTGTTGGATTTCCATGCATGTGAGAGGTGCTGCATCGAGGTCATAAAACAGAGTTTTCCTTTTCTTTTATTTTGAGTTATCAGTTCTAGTTATTTTTTTAGTTCTCCCCCACTATGTGAGAGAACAAATACATGCATGCATGTGAGAGGTGCTGCATTTTTCTAAACAGACTCTTAAAGATTGTTGAATAATACATCTGTGAAGAGATTTGTTGATAGATGTTCTGTTGGTATTAGGTCTTTTGATCTAATTATTATTATTTGGGGGTGGAGGGGTTATTATTAAAGAGGGTGATTGGGGGTTAATAATTTGATTTTTAATATAAAGTAGAGAAAGTGTTGACTGTATGGGGTTTTTAGTAAACAAAACATTATTTTAGAGTCTGAAATATGTGCTGGGATGGTAAGAACACAGTCAGGCAGTACTCCCCCTCAAGACTAAAGGAACTCCATCCATTTGCATATCCTTCACTTCCTTTTGAAGTTTATAACAATTCCTGAGTTTTCGGCATTGCGAGATGAAGGAGTGTAAGGAACAGGAGATCCTGGAACTCTTGTGGGGGATGGGAAAGGAGTGGGCGGATAGAGGCAGTCAGAACCAGGAGACATCGTGGGGTGAAATGGATACAGGAATGAGGTTTACCTTGCCTTGTACCCATACCCAAGGGCACTGACTTGGTCAGGCAGGAGGTGGAGTCATCCTTGGAATCTCGTCCCTTTCGGGTAGTGTTAAGCAGTGCTAGGTCTATCAGAAACAAGAGGTGGCAGATCTTGTTGCATCTGTCAACTTGGCTTGCATCACCGAGACCTGGCTAGATGAAAATGCAGGCCCTATTTTTGGGGCCTCGGTTCCGGCCAGGTTCTCGGTGATTCACTGCCCGACAGTGGACCGTAGGGGTGGGGGAGTTGCAGTCTGTTTTAGACAGGAACTGGACCTTAGGGAGGTGCCAGTTGGATGTACCAATTCCTTTGAGTGTATTGTGGGTGCAGGTGCAGGTTTCAGGATCCTTCTCATTTATCATCCACCAGGTGATGGGAGGGAATTCCTGAGGGAGGTTGCGGACTTCATCACCGAGAGGGTATTGGAGTCCCTCCAATGGCTAATTCTGGGGGACTTCAATGCCTGGGTCGATGATGAACTTGTGCTTTTTGGACAAAACCTCCTCCAGTTGATGGATTCATTGGGCCTGACACGGGTTGTTACCTCTGCAACTCACGAGGGAGGACACTCATTGGACTTGATATTCCATCTAGGGATGGAAGTCTCCAATGTGGAAGTGGAGCCTATCGGTTGGTCTGACCATCACGCTCTGAGGTTCAGTTTCACGGCCCCCCAAAAGAGGCCTTCCCCTAAGGAGATAGTACAGTCCCGTCCTTTGGGAGGGGGATACCTCACAAGGCCTAACAACAGAGCTGGACATCTCGGGATTGCCAATGGCTAACACTGACCCAGGGCCCTTTGTGCTAGCCTATAATAGGGCAGTTGTGGAGACCCTGGATGTCATTGCTCTATCCCATGTTCGCCCCTGTACTCTTCACCTGGGGGCTCCATGGTTTACCAGGGACATCCATGGGTTGAAGAGACAGGGTCAAAGATTGGAGAGACGCTGGCAAAAAATTTGCTTGGAGATGGACAAGCTTAGACTGCTGGATCATTATAAGATCTATCAGTTAGCAATTTCCCATAAGACGGCAGAGCTCCTGACCAGGGAAATTGCTACGGTGAGGAATAGACCGGCCCAGCTCTTCCGGACTGTGGACAGACTGTGCAATCCAGCCTGTCTTCAAGTTGGTCGAGCTTTGCCACAGTTACAATGTGAGGAATTTGTGATGTTCTTCACTGATAAGGTGTCCACCATCTGGGATGAGATCAGCCAACGCCTCCCCATTCGGTTTTGCACTGATCAACCGATTGGCACTAATACCCAATTGACTTGGTTCACCTTTAGTCAGCCAGCAGTCATGGATATAGTGAGGATTATCCAGACTTTGCATCCAACCTACTGTAGTTTGGATCCAGGCCCTACTCACCTATTGGTGGGGGGTATGTAGAGATTATTGGCCCAATCCTTACTGGGATAATGGTGGTATCATTGGAGAGAGGGATCTTTCCAGATCCCTTAAAAGAGGCAGTGGTGCGCCCCCTTTGAAAAAGCCCTCCCTTGATCCCGAATGCCCAGAAAACTACAGACCAGTCTTGAACCTCCCCTTTTTGGGGAAGGTTATCAAGAAGGTGGTCGCTTTGCAGCTGGAGGATCATTTAACCAGCCACAGTATATATGACCCTCTCCAGTCTGGCTTCAGGAAATGGCATAGCACTGAGACGGCTCTTGTACAGGTACTGAATGATCTCTGGATGGTGAGAGATTGGAAATCTCATTTCATCTTGGTTCTCCTTGATCTCTCAGCAGCATTTGACACCGTAGATCATGGGGAGTTGCTCAAACGCCTGTGGTTTCTCTGTGGACTAAGGGGGGTGGTCCACAGTTGGTTTCAACCTTTCCTGCAAGGTAGGATTCAGAGAGTAGTGCCGGGGAATTATTCCTCGGCCTCTCACTACCTGCGCTGTGGGGTGCCACAGGGTTCGGTGTTGTCCCCCATGTTATTTGCAGTGTATATGCTCCCATTGGGGAACATTATAAGACAGTATGAGTTGAGTTTTCATTGCTATGCTGATGACTCTCAGCTCTACATGTCTTTTGTACCCAAGCAGGAGTCTGATTCAATCATGGTATTTTAAAACTGCCAGCTGGACATACAGAACTGGATGAGTACCAACTGGCTAAAGTTGAACCCAGGAAAAGCAGAGGTATTGGTAGTGGAGACAGGGGTAAGGATGTTAAGTTCATGGGTGGGGAAACCCTCAGGTTTATTTCAGGGGGGGAACCCGCTTATGGCATCTGGCCAGGTGCATAACCTTGGTGATATGTTTGATGAGGGCTTGACCCTGAGAGCACAGGTGTCGGCTATAGTCAAATTACCCTTTTTCCATCTAAGGAATATAGCACAGATGAAACACTTGGTCCCACCTGAGGATCTCCCCACCCTGGTCCACGCCTTAGTTGCCAGTCATCTTGATTACTGCAATGCCCTTTATCTAGGGCTGCCGGGAGTGGATATCCACCGCTTGCAGCTGGTGCAAAATGCGGCAGCTAGGTCGTTGACTGGAAGCCCGAGATCCAACCATATAACACCTGTACTGCGCGAATTGCACTGGCTGCCTGTACAGTGGTGGATCACTTTCAAGGTTGCATTGCTGACCTATAAGGCCCTACATGGGTTGGAACCCCACTACCTGAAAGAACTCCTTACTTCTTACTGTCCCTTCCGCTCCCTCCGATCCTCTGGCGAGGGCTTGCTAGAGATTCCCAGGGTAACCCCGGAAACATCTGGTGGAAGAACTTTTGCCTTTATGGCACCTACCCTGTGGAATTCTCTGCATTGCCAGATATGAAATAGCCTGACTGTAGAAAGGTTTAAAAAAGCTCTTAAAACCTTTCTATTTAAACAAGCATTTTCAGAAATGTAAATTCTGCAATGCATAAAGTGTTTTAATTGTTGTGGATTTTAATATTGTATACTGAAATTTTGTAAAGGCGCCCTGAGCTTAGGAAGGGCGCCTTATATAAATACATTTTACCTTACCTTACCTTACCTTCTCATATTTTTACCCCAAATATCCAACATAGCCTTCTTATTACCTCACATAGCCTTCTTGTGAGCCCACCTCATGAACAAGGGCAGAGAAAATGTTCAAATCCTCCCCAAAAGGTGATTTCGCCCCACAAGTGCAAAAACACATTTTGGCCAGGATTTGAAAAATGACAGCTGTCACATTCATGAGTTGCTGTAAAGAAATGGGTATGTTGAAAATTTGGGGTCAAAATATTGAAAATTACCAAAGTTACGAGCCTGCGTTTGTAAATTTCAATGTAGGCTCGTAACTTTGTTGTTGTTTGATATTTTTACCCCAGATTTTCAATATAGCTTTCTTATGACCCCACCTCATGAACAAGAGCAGACACGATTTTCTACTCCTGCCCAAAGGGTGATTTTGTGCAGCGACTGCGAAATCACCTGTAACCCACCCTCCACTGTCCAGGAGTCCAGATGGCGAATAAGGAGAGGAGCACAAGCCAGGCACAGAAACACTTCCCAGATAAAGGGCTCCAAAAGGGCATACCTTTGCTGTAGGACTCATTCACAGGTGACACTTGCAGGTAGGATTTCAGCTCACTGGGGTTATCAGCAGGGGCAGAGGCATCACAGGGTGGCTAGGGAGCAAGGTGGTTAAAGGCAGCAAAAAAACTGAGGAACACCAGATTAAAGGAAAAAAAATGTATTTAATAAATCCAACAAATAGAACAGAAGCAGGCAGCTCCATGGGGCTAGAGGCACCACAGGCAGGCACACAAGATAAAAATATTAGCAGCGTGAAGCTGCGGCAGCTGTAGGCCTAGGCAAGCCAAGGCAAGCTCCACCTGAAACAGGGCCGAGAGGCACCTAAAAAATAAAAATGGCACATGGAGCAGCCAAAACTGGCCTAAACACTATCGGGGCTCTCCAAATTAATACGCTCCCAGTGACCACGGCCTAGGCGATACAGAACTTTCTGGCATCCGAAGCTCACCAGAACAGGGAGGTGATAAACGCACCAGTGGCACACAAAGTTTTCCCACAGAGATCCTGCCAGGACAAATACCAGGCCTAAAACTCTGCAAGGCCTACCAAATCCACTGGACTGCTGTCAAAACTGGGGAGGCGGATGAACAGAACCCAGACCAAAAGGCCTACATCCGGGGCAGTGTACAACATGGGTAAAAACTCTCCAGCACTGCTGCTACCAGATAGCCCCACTACTGTGCTCTCAGTCACCACAGGCCGCGTCCCCACTGCCCATACTTTCCACCTACCGAGGACCCCAGCCTAACTCACAGCGAAAACACTGATGCCCGAACAGATCTTACCGGGCCAATTATCCGGATTCCAGAGGGGGTCCCACCCAATTGGACACTTCCCTGTCTCCATCCCCAAACACCCGAGCACTGTAACTGCACCACAGGGCAACCCAGGCTGCAACTCCTGTGCTGGGGGGCGAACCCAAGCCCACTTCCATCTTCTGTACCTACTGGCCTCCTAAACAACGGAAACTCCCACAATTCATAGGCCACAGATGTGAGAAAGTCCCACCTAGAGATGGGCCAAAATGGAGACCCTACCCATAGATGGCTGGACAAGTGGGAGGGCAGAACAGCTACTTTGGTAAGTGCCCCCCCCCCAAAAAAAAATTAGGAGGCATATACACCTTCTGGGACATATTTACCTGATTTCACTGCAATTGTTCATGAGCTGGGGTCCCAAAAAAGGCATGTTGAAAATGTGGGTAAAAATATTCAAAGATGACTAAGGTATGCCACCAAGTTCATAACCCTGCTGAAATACATTTGTAACCCCTAGGTGGCACTATCCCAAGGGCTACTATACCCCCTGCATGGCTAGTTTCAGGTTAAGGGTCTTGAGTTCTGAAACGGGTGCCTCCTCCTGGAGTTCAGGGTTGGTAGTGGTCAAGCTAACCTGGGCACAGCTCTCCGGGACACTGTAACCCTCCTCTTTCCTTACTAGTGGCCGGAACAATACACAATAATCACTTTCACAATACCCCTGATACACCACACTGTTTGCATTTACCACCAGGGCTTTCCTGTGGCTCGGCCCTGGGGAACCCCTGTAAAACAAGGTTATACACAGCAAATAACAGCAGTACAGTACTCTTGCACAAACTGGAACCACAGTCAGGGTAACTGCAAAAAAGAGTTAGATCTGATTTATTTAAAGGACTTGAACAAGGAAGGGGAGTAATCAGGTTAATTTGCTTACAGACTCTATCATTCAAACAGTTATGCATGCACTTCAGGGTCCATAAACAGTCACACACTTTGGGCACCCAGATGGAGAATGGTGGGCTAGCCAGGAATGTCATAGCTGGTTGGGGCCCTGTGATAGAAGAAAACAACATGCACAACACACACTATTTGTAATCCGGAGCCGGAAGGCTCAGTTCGTGAAAAGAAAACAACAAGACAATCAGATGACACACTTTTAGATTAGGCTGTTGTTGCAGGGAGCTACCCTGATGATTACTCACGATACCCAAGACTGGACACAGGCTGGATGAAAATCAAAACAACAGGTGGTTAATCTGGAGTGCCAGGAGAAGCAGGGCCCACATGATTCACGAGGCGTCATTCCCGTTCAAGCATGGAGCAGGGGGCTGATCTCCAGGCAGGTCTGTCGTCGATGGCTTTCTCTGTGCAGTGGGTGGACTGGCTGGGCCAGTGTGGCAAGTCCCCGGCCAAATGGAGACAACTTCGGATACAGTCCGTTTTGGGCTAGATACAGCTTCCAGCAAGCAGAACACAGTTCACACAGTGGGGAGCGAAATCACGACCTTCTTTCAATACACAGCACATTTACATGTAAAGAAATTCTACTGTACCAGGCAAACCACTCTCCGGTCAAGATCACAAAGTCTCTACACAAACCGGGGATTCAAAAACAGCTGGAAATCCTGACAAGCCAATCGCATTCAGCAAAATCTTCAGTCTGCTTCAGGTATGAGCCTGGTAGAAAATCAGTGGCTTACTTCATTCTCACAAACTCGGATTTAGTCCAAAATCATTTTCCTTTCTCCCTCTCAGGGGCAGTAGGCAGACATGCAGACCAAAACCGAGCCCTTTCACAGTTCTCCTATGTGAATCCACTCAGGATTGCTGTTCAAAAATCACTTGAACTCTTCTCATTTCACTTCCCAGCTCAGAACTAACTGAAAATTGCAAGCAGTCTGGGATTTCCCCAAGATCCAAAAGGTTCAGTTGGTTGATTTAGCTGTCAGTCAAAGCAAGAGCTCCCCCTTCAGTTGCAAAAAAGGCACCCAAAGCCCAAAACTACCATTCCTACAGATTTTGACTCCAGACAGCTCCTGTAGTCCAGCTCCACTTTAGGTCCCACCAGTACTGATTGGTCCAATTTGCAGTCCCGGCCAAATGGTGGTGACAAACAAAACAGTCTTTGCTGCAAAGAAGGCAGGTTAGACAAACTACATTATCACTCTAAATGATTTTCAGTAAATAGTTACATCTTTCAATAGAGCTCCCTCTCAGATTACTTATGGCTGCAATCTAAGCATCTCTTAAAGAGACAGTACACAGAGGCTATACAGGTACTCTCAGGCAATCACATTTAAACTGCTAAAACACAGGACACCAGCCTGGCAGTGAGCATTTAGGTAAGCTCAAGGAATACTTTTTGGGAACCCCCATTTGTAGGGGGGTTACACATTGAACTGCATACCATATTTCCTCAGTTTGTGGTCCAGCGTTAAAGAGTGAAGATGCGTCTGTGGTCTAGAGAGAATTACAGTGTTGAACACCCAGTGGGTAAGTCAGGGTTTGGGGTGTGTGGGGTGGTGGACTCTGAGTGGGAGGGTCGGGTGGGGAGACTAACGGTGGTGGCAGCAACAAACATCAATGGACAATTTTCTGTTTTAAAGGGTATAATTTAAGAAAAATATTAGAGATGGTTTTCTTTATTTCAGGTGGTGACACTGGGGAGGGCACCCCCACTGTCGGTGTTATGTTTGTGGGTGGAGATGCTGAGTGGGAAGGTTGGGTGGGAGGGACAGTAACCTTGGTGGCAGCAACAGACATCAATGAGTGGTTTTCTTTTTTACACGGTATATAAAAAAAAAACTAGGAACAGTTTTCTTTAGTTCAGGTGCTGACATTGGGGATTGGGAAGCCCCAGCATTGATGTTATGCTTGTGGGGGGACGTGGGGTGGTGGGTGCTGAGTGGGAGGGTTGGGTGAGGTGATAGTAAGGGCAGCAGTGGCAATAGATATCATTGGATGTTTTTCCTTTTTACAGGGTGTAGTTGGACGGTTCTCATCAGGCTGATCAAGACTGATCTGCTGTGCTTGCTGGGCAGCGTTATGTAGAGCAAAGGAAACAGCTGACCTATGATTGGGTCGGCTCTTTCCTTTGAACTACACAAAGTTTCCACTCAGCAAGCCAGAACACTGTCATGACCAGCCTGGCTGATGATTAGTGTGGCACTGACCAGTGCCTTGCAGACCACCCTGCATTGGACTGACAGTGTCACACCCCTCTAAAGCCACTCTGGTAACAAAATGTTTGCTGCATATACGCACACAGCTGACACAGAAAATTACCAAACTACAGAACTCTGCAGAAATACATACATTCTCCAGCAGCTGAATAAAAGCATCTGTGGCCAGTTTATCCTCTGCAGACCTGCACAATTACAGTGACTTTGGTAATAATTGATGGGGTGCCCCAGACTGGGATAAGCACCTCATGTGTGAAATGTTTTCTGTCAATGTGCATACAAGAAAGGTGGCTTTTTTTTGAACAGACACATCTGGTAAGGGAGGTTTTGTTCTATATGTGTGTGCGGGGAGGGCAAGTTAATATGATGGGTCTAAAATACTGTGCAGTGCAAGAAACTGCTCCTTTATCTTACCCAGTAGAGGTTTTCCTTTTTTGGGAGGACCCGAAGCCCACTATGATGATTTTCTATCATGGAGTTAACATCAGGAGAAGGGGGAATCCAGTCTCTGTTGCAAAACACACCTAGCAGATGTGCAGGAATGTATACCCTCTCTTAGGTAATGTTGCTATGAATATAATAGGCAAGTAGCCAAAACAAAAACACAACACTGGATAAATTCACCAGGGAACAAGAATATATACCATCAAGTGAGAAGCCCCTGGCTCCCTTCCAACCTATCAGAGCTCAGAAAATGTTGACATTTAAGAACTATGCCCTAATTTCCCCAGGCATCATGATGCCTTCTTCCTACTTCCTTCCCGGCTTTGCTTTAAATATGTAGCTGAATTGGTGTGTGAATTGCAGCCTCAGTCCAGGAGACTTGAGTTGAACAAAGTTCACCTGCATGATGCTCCCTTGGAAACCATTATCTTGCTCTCCATTCAGAAGGTTTATTGAGACTTACATTTCCTTGTGCTGGGTGTTACAAGACAAGTCACTATCAGGCAATATATTTCCATTCCCCACCAAGCCCACAAGCCCGTTCCATGAAGTGGCCATCAGCACAGTGTTATGCTTAGTTTTTCTTCTCCAAGTTAGCTATTGTTCCCTTCTCCTGATACCAGCCATCTTTTAATCCAACATCTGTCAGGTATTCCCTATAATATGTTGTCTCTTGATTTCCCCCAGGTATTTTAGCCTTCCATCTTCCAATCCAGCATTGTCTGCGATCTCTGCAAGTAGTTGTCTCCTGATGTTCCCCAGGCAACTCAGCCTTCTATATTCCAGGTCAGCACTTGCCTGGTAATCCCAGTAAGATATTGTCTTTTGTTGTCCCCCAGGTTATCCCAATCTTTCATATTCCAATCCAGAATTTGCCTGGGGTAATCCCTGTAAAATGCTGTCTCTTGATGTCCCTCAGGTATCTCAGCCTTCCATCTCCCAGTCCAGCATTGGCCTGGTAGTCTCTGTAAGGTGTCAAGCAAGGCAGAAGGGCATCTCAGTAAGCGACCAAAAATACCTGTAAGCTAGGGTCTCGCTTAAAACTATTTATCATGAGCAAATAGAGTGAATGTTACACATAGCAAAGACACGCACGCTCTGTGTCTTTGCTATGAGTGCTAGCTGTTCCTTTTCTATGTTTGTATGTGGAACAGATAGTTTTAAATGAGACCTAGCTTACAGGTATTTTTCGGTCGCTACTGAGATGCTCTTCTGCCTTGCTTGACTGTTTGCCTTTTTTGTTGTGGCTCCAGTGTAGTACGCCGGTAGCCGCCTTGTTTCCTTTTTTTAGTCCCTGTAAGATGTTACTTCTTGATGGACTCCTGACATCAGAACAATGGTGCAAAAGCACCCTGACATCAGAACAATGGTGCAACAACAGCCCACTGACATTAGAACAATGGAACATCAGCATCCTGTCATTAGAATGATGGTACAACAAGGCCGGCCCATTGGCACAGCGGTTGGATTTCCGCATGCAACGCCGGCAACCCGGTTCGGGAACGGGCCAGGGTCATTGAGGATCGGGCTGGGGAGAAGGGATGGAGCATCCTAAGGACTGCTCCTTCTCCAGGGGAGGGTGGAAGTGTCCGGAGCATTGATGACCCCTGGCGGAGACCAGGAGTCACACAGCTACCGGCACTGGCATGTACAGAAGGCGGGGCGGACGCAGGCATCATTGCATGACCCCGCCTCCCCAGTAAAATGGGAAAAAGTCAGCTGCCAGCCGCCGCTAATGAAGTTCGCCACGGCTTCGATTTGCTCCCCAGGCCAGTCCTCCGACCTAGTTCGAAGACTGCAGCATGTAAGGGGAGTGCCGCAGCCCCGCCGTGGGGGGCAAGCCATGGGTATCAGAGGGCCTGAGGCCGATTTGGGGAGTAGAAGCCCGTGGCCCATGACTGGGCTGAAAAAAAATATATATCGGGTGGCAGGCAGCTTGGGACGGAAAAAGAATAAATAGAAAAAAAAAAAGAATGATGGTACAAGGCTCTTATGTCACTGATTCCATATGGAAAAAGTGATCTATGTATAGAATAATGTATGGTCAACCATACTCAGCAGTGCTGTATTTCCATCAAGGGGTTGTGAGGGAAGCATACATACCTTAAGAGCAAAGCTCAAGTAATCTTTGATCTCATCGCAACCCCTGAGATGGAAATACAGGCCAGATTGGTATGCTTTACCATATAACATTTTATATAGTACATGGTGCACCATACCTAAAAGCTGTCCTTACTGCTGCTAGAACATGCTGTGTGAACACATGCTGCCCCCTGCTGGTTCAGATTTGTGTGGTCATTTTACTTTGTCATGTTTGCTTGCCTCTGTGATGTAGCTACTGTGGTGTAAGTTAATAGGACTTTGGGACTGCCTGGTGAGTCAGCAAGTAACACATCCCTCTCCTGTGCCAGCGACCTGTGTTCAACGGTGGACTCGGGAGTGGAGTCGGCAGTCGAAGGGGCTGGAGTAGCATCACCACCTGGCACCACTCCCAGTTGGGGCGGCATGACACTTGCCTCCACCCCTGCAGTGACCCCTGTGGTGGGCTGACTCACCAAAGCTGTATATTTCCAATACAATTTTATATTTGTTTTTAACTGTTAGTAATTAAATGAATCTCCAAAAAGACAAATAAATACATAAAATTATACTGGAAATATACAGGCTGAGGGAGAAAGCCAATCTAGTTTGCTATAAAGTGTGCAGTGGTGGGTTAGGTGATTACACAGAAGGGCAAAATGACAGATGTTATTGTAACCCACTTCCCATTTGCACATCAGGGTACTGGAGGAACGTGAAAATACAGGCAGGTCGTATGTGAGCGTGGGAAGAAATAAACTACTTACAATAGTTCTGCGCACAGGTGAGGAGCAATTAGGGCTATCTCATTATGCCATCCCAAGGCTGGAGTTTACTGCCTTGCAGACGGAAGACAGGTGGAGGGAGAAATCCAAGGAGGGATCAAGTGTGACCCCCTAGATACTTGTAGGAAGTGTCTGTTTCCAGTGGGGTGCCATCGTCACATGGTACTGCTAATTGCAGACAGTTATCCTTAAGCTGGTAAGGGGTTCTGAAGAGCATCGACTGGGACTTAGCATGGTTCACAAGGTTTATTGCCTTTAAGCCAGGACTGGGAGGCCCTGAGGTCAGAGGTTAGGGTACTGTTGACGTCAACCACTTCAGTAACATTGCTAAAGAACACCAGGTCGTCAGCATATAAGAGAGGGGTACAGTGTTTAAAGCAGTGGTGGACTGGGTTAATATGCAAGGAGAATAGCAAAGGTCCAAGTATAAATCCTTGAGGGATGTCTAGGAGGGATGGGAGATAGTCAGACAAAGAGGAGCTGATCCAGACTCGCTGGTGCCTGTTAGAAAGGTAGTTGGAGAACCAGGGTAGAGCATTTTCAGATATCCCAAGGGTACTGAGCTTGCTGAGAAGGATGGAGTGGTTGACAGTGTCAAAGACCTTTGTGAGATCTATAACTACTTCTATCTAATGAGGAAAATATGCTGTTGGTTAACATGAGCAGTGCAGTGGTGGTACAATGGCCTTTTCAGAAACCATACTGGGTTGGACAGAGGAGGTCGTATTTATCAAGATATGAGTTTAATTGGGCAGCAACCGCTTTTCCAGGATTTTATTCTGGACCAGAAATATGACAATAGGCCTATAGTTGAATATAAGTTTGCAATTCCCTTTTTATGTTGTCTTGCGTGTGTGCAAGCAACGGCTTGCGGTAGTACTTTCAGAGGCGTGTCAGTGTTGGCGAATGCAAACACTTTAGTGGGTGCATCCATCAGCCACCAATTAGCGAGTATGCTAGCGATGACAAGAAACTTCAAAGAGAAACAAAACCTTGAAAGAAATCTGCCGCTCCATTGAGGTGAAATTTCCTCATTGGAGCATCAGATGGCAAGGCTTCATTACTTGCCTTTCCTGGTGAAACATTCTAATAAATATGGCAGCTCCTGCCGCCCGCCACACGATCCCCATAAAGCCAGCATCAGGGATGCTCAATTCGCATGTCAGTATGCCCCCCAGTTTAATTTGTTTGCTGACGGGGGGTGCCCAATCCCCATCTGCATCATGTCCCTCCCCCCCCGACACACTTTTTGCGAAGGGGTGCCCAATCCCTGTCTGCTTGCATGCCCCCCACGCACACACACACACACACACACACACTTTTTGCCGACAGGGTGCCTAATCCCATCGGCATCATGCCCCCAAATTATGGCACACTGGAGCCCACCCCAGTGTGCCCAAAATCTTTTTTACCTGTAAAAGAAAACATCCCCTCTAAGTCCAGTTCTTTTTACCTGTAAAAATGGTCCTTGTCGTCCCACCACGCCTCCCCCAACCTGCACACACCCTCTGTGCACCCCACCTCCCTGCTTCCCTCACCCCATACTTACCTACAGAGGGCTGGCGCTGTGATCTTCTGTGGAGCAGGAACATGTCTGAACTCGTCAAAAGCTGACTGGGAACTTAACAAAATGCAGTAAGTTTTATAATGGCAGGCAATGGGGTGGATATCTCAGCTATTTTTGAGAATTTTGGTACCAGATTTTCAACATGGGGTTCTTGGGACCCCACCTCATGAACACATGCACTGTCATTTCATTCCTTGGTCCCAAAAGGTGATTTTGCGGTCACTGCGTGGAATCACCTTTCAGGACCGATTAACAAAATGACAGTGCCACTATTCATGAGGTGGGGTCGCAAAAGCCCATGTTGCAAATTTGGACAAAATTCTGAAATGATATGTTACGGTGTGTTGCTTAGGTTTCCACTAACACACCGTAACTTCCATATTTCATTATTTTCACCCAGATTTTCAACATTGCCTTTTTTCACACCTCCTATGAACAGTACAGCTGTCATTTTACACATCCTGCCCAAAATGTGGTTTTGCACCTGTGGCGCGCAATGGCATGGTCACTGTGCAAAATCACCTTTCGGTTAACGAACTGATAGTGCCACTGTTCACGAGGTGGGGTCACAAAAAGCCCATGTTGAAAATTTGGCATGAAAATACCAACAAACACACGGAGCCTTAGTGTTTCTAACTGTAATGCCCCGCTCTGTAGAGACTGACTGGTGTCAGGGGTGTGACTTGGGATCATCAGCTGTAATGCTCATGCCACTCCACCCCCAACCCCACCCAGCAGCCAGTGACAGGCATTGAGGTATGCCTTGGAGTCTTTGGCCCCAAAGTTCACCCCATTCTCCTATACTGCACCCATCTCAACGTATTTCCTTATGGAATGGGGTGAGTGTAAGGCCCAAAGACCCCAAGGCACACTGCAACACTTGTCAGTGTCTGCAGGGTAGGGTGAGATGAAATTGCATGAGCGTTATGGCCGATGACCCAAAGGCACACCCCACTGCCTGTCAGTCTCTGCAGGGTGGGGTTGGCATGAGTTCAGTACTTCACTGCCATTCTTATGATGCATCTCTCTAACTCCTGCACTACTAATGCCAACGCCATCAAGACAACATTTGACATTGACAAACGCTTGTTTATATATTGGGACAATGTTAGCCAGTTTCCAGGAGGATGGTGCAACACTGGAAGAGAGTGATAGGTTAAGGATTCTGGTCACAGAGGCTGCCAACTCCTGAGCAGCTTGTTTTAGCACTTTAGGTTCAGTGCCATCTGGATTGGTGGATTTGAATTTTGGGATATGTTTAAGGAGGTTGTAGACTTCATCAGTGCAGACAGACATGAAGAGGAATGGGGAGCTGGGACTCTGGGGGAATAGATGGGGAAAGGTGCTCTGCAGTGCTGTTGAGACTTGAGGGTTGAGGTAAAGCAGAGAGGCCAGAGAAAAGATTATTAAAAGCATTCAATATGGTGTAAGGGTTGTTACAGTTGATACCATTGATCTCAAAGTTGGGGGGTGGTAGAAGTGTTGATGAGTTCAAGGGACCATTTGAGGTGGTTCCAGTATTGCTGTGGATTGTTGGGAGAGGCCAACTGCATGCCATAATATGCACTTTTACTGTGAGGGATGGCGTGTTTACATTTATTTCTTAGAGATCTATAGGTGGTCCGATCTGAACTGGAATTAGTGGCTTTGAAGCTGGACCAATGCTTGTCTCTTTGTTTCAGGAGGGATAGCAGGGGGCGAGTAAGCAAAGTAAGTAAGTAATATGAAGCAAAAAGGGTTAACCGTGTCCCTTTAACCCTTTCTTTGGGTGGAGGCACCATGAAATAAACTCCATCTTGGATATGAGCATCTCCATCAGGAGTTTAATGACCAAGGCCCTTCATCCTTGTTTGAGCCAACAAGGCAGGGCTAGTGAGTAAACAGCAATATCCACAGCAACCCAGGTACTTTATTTTTTTCAGGATCCAGCAGCACTGCTAACTCTAGACCAGTTGTGGTAGATGTCAAAATAAGAACGTCTGTCATAATTGGTCTAGAGTTGGCAGGGACAGCAGAACATTGCTAGAAATGTAGGAACATGCATACAATTTAATAAGATGTGGAGGGAATGGAGACTCTGGGGATTTATGCCCAATTTACTTTGTACCTACCAGTCTTCCGCCTGTGCCTTCTATCATGCACCCCCCCAACCTTCCAGTTCCATTCACAATTCCACCTGTCGTCACACTGGCCGGAATCCACTTGTGGTGGACCCAAGTGCACTGGTGCCATCATACGGTTTCTCACTGTGTCATCTTTGGACCCCGCCTACCACCTGTGCAGCACCAGGCATTGCCCCATCAGGCCACACTGGCATATATAAACACACACAAGAAGGTGTGCTCCACTGCACAGTGTGCTGATTCAAAGAGCTACTCTGTAACCCAATCATGATGAGGAGAGAGACAGGGAACTGATCTCACAAATATTGGAAGTGGCTGGGAAAGGAGAGGTGGTAATTGTGAGAGACTTCAACCTGCCCAAGATGGACTGGAGTATACCATCCTCAACATGTGGTAAGAGTTAGGTGATCCTGGAAGGACTGCAGAGTGGGTTCCTGACTCAGGGCATCACTGAGCCAACAAGAGCTGAGGCAATTCTTGATCTGGTGCTCACAAATGGGGAGCATGTACAGGAAATAATGGTCAGGGAGCCACTGAGGGGAAGTGACCATTGCACAGTGTGGTTCCATTTGGATATGGACAGGGAAAGCATCCCAACTAAGACCAAAATCTTGAATTTCAGGAGGGCGGACTTCAGGAAAATGGGTGAGGTTCTAAGTAGCCATCTGGTGGGCATCAGAGCAGATATGGGGGTGGACCTAAAGTGGTCCATCATTAAGGAAGGAATACTGGTTGCCACAGATGAGTGTGTTAGGCTCAGAGGGAAGAACACATGGGCCAAAGCACCCAGCTGGTTCAGCTTCAGGGTTGCTGAGACAGTAAGGGAAAAGAGGTTGGTCTATAGAAAATTCAGGAAGACCAAGAGGGAGATGGGTAGGGCAAATTACCTAAGGTTGGCTAATGAGGCAAGTAAGGAAGTCCAGCGAGCAAAAGCACAGAAGGAGCTTCAAATAGCTGAAGGAATTGAGAAGGGGGAGAAGGCTTTCTTTCACTATATAAGTGAGGAAAGGGACAAGAAGGAAGGGATTGTAAGGCTTAGGAAAGGTGTGGAGTGGGTGTAGGATAACGGAGGAAAAGCAGAGATACTAAATGAATACTTCTGTTCTGTCTTCACCAGGGAGAAGGATGGACCAGTGCCTTCAGGAGGGAAAAGAGGAGCCAGGAGGGAGGGGAACACAGGCATAGTGATAGAGGAGGATAGAGTGAGGAAGAGTCTGCTGGTATTGAAAGTGGACAAATCACCAGGCCCGGACAGAGAACATTTAAGGGTACTAAAGGAACTGGCTGAAGAGCTGGCAGGGCCACTAGCAGACCTATTTAATAGTTCATTAGAGTCAGGCGTGGCACCACAGGACTGGAAAACAGCACATGTAGTGCCCTTCACAAAAGCGGTCCCAAGGATGATCCAGGGAATTACAGACCAGTCAGTGTGACCTCCATTGTAAGCAAGTTCATGGAGACCATACTAAAAGAAATGTTGGTGGAATACCTAGAGGAACATGGTCTCCAGGATGAGAGGCAGCAAGGGTTCATGGGGGGAGATCATGTCAAACAAATCTGATTGACTTCTTTGACTGTGTCACTAAGACAGTAGACAGGGGCCAGGCGGTAGGCATCCTCTATCTTGATTTCAGCAAGGCCTTTGACTCTGTGCCCCAGAAAAGGTTGATCAGAAAGTTGGTGGATCTTGGAGTTGGGGAAAAGATGGTCAGTTGGGTGGAAAACTGGCTGAGGGACAGAACCCAGAGGGTGGTGGTAGGGGGAGAGTTATCTGGCACTAGAGAGGTAACCAGTGGGGTCCCACAGGGCTCTGTGCTGGGGCCAGTATTGTTCAATGTCTTCATCAATGACATTGGGGATGGCATTAAAGGCAAAATGTGCCTATTCGCTGATGACACCAAGTTCTGTGGGAGAGTGGACACAGCTGAAGGGATACGGGACTTTCAGGATGATCTGGAAAAGCTGGGCAGGTGGTCCAGGATCTGGCAGCTTGGCTTCAATGCCAAGAAATGCAAAGTTATGCATATTGGAGTCAAGAATCCCAGGACAGAATATTACCTGGGTGGAGTTCAAGTATTTGTATCAGAGGAGGCGAAGGACCTGGCAGTGATGGTCACTAGTGACCTGAAGCACTCCACGCAGTGCAAGAAAGCAGCAGCAAAGGCAAACAAGATGCTGGGATGCATAGCTAGGGGGATCAGTAGTAGGAGAGAGTAGGAGAGAGTAGGTTATACTGCCCTTGTACAGGTCACTGGTAAGGCCGCATCTAAAGTATGGAGTTCAATACTGGTGCCCACACCTCAAAAAGGACATTAGCCTGCTGGAGAAGGTACAGAGGAGGGCTACAAAGATGACAGCCAGTCAGCAAGGCAAGGCATACGAGGAGAGGTTGAGGACACTGAACATGTACTTCCTGGAAGACAGGAGAGGAGACATGATTGGGACATTCAAGTACTTGAAAGGGATAAATAAGGTTGATAAGGAGAGTCTCTTTAAGCTGAGTGGCAATCATATCACAAGGAGGCACAGTCTTAAGCTGGAGGGTGGGAGGTTTAGGAGGGAGGTCAGGAAGCACTTCTTCACAGAGAGGGTGGTGGACACTTGGAATGCACTGCCGGAAGAGGTCATCTCATTGAATACAGTGGGCAGCTTTAAGAGGGGCTGGGATAGACATGGGGGAAGGTAAGAATCATGGGTGAGGAGAATGGGAGCAATGGGAGGGGGCAGGGACATTAGCTCAAGCTGTGGACCCTGCAGTACAAGCAGACTTGATGGACCAAATGGCCTTCTTCTGCTGGCTTCTTCAGATGTTCGTATGTATGCTCGTAATAAGACAGAACAGCACCACCCCTTCAAGCCCAATAAAACCCCAAAAAACAAAAGAGCCAGTATCAAAAAAGGCTGTTGCTAGCCTTGCTTGTAGAGCAGAAAGCAGCTAACTAAAAGAAGCTACATTTTCTTGTTAATTTAAAACTTATGTCTCAGCAGGAGTCAGTGTCTGTTAAGATTAAGTAGACAGGTAACTTTATCAGAAGTAGAGGGGTCTTATTTACGGATTAAAAAAAAAGAAAGAAAAGAAAGAAAGTCAGTGTGTATGTGTTCTGTGCTGGGAAGGGTACTGTAGCAGCTGACTTTGCTAAACCAGTAGGAGGAAAGAGAGCTTAATTGGGGGTGTGGCTTAGACACTATAAAAGCAGGTGAGTCAAATTACAACTTCTTGTTGCTAGCCTTTTTTCTTACTAATTACCCTCCATCCCACCCACCCAAAGCCAGTTCTACTTTTATAGCCACTGATTTGACTGTCAACAGGAACTTCCTGTTGGGCAGTAGGAAGGGAAGGATCATAGAGAAACATTGGCTTTGTCAACCCTAAAGGAAAAAAGTAGCTCACTCTTCCCCCCCCCCAGCTGCTGGTGGTCTGATATTGAGCAAGAAAGAAGGAGGCTACTGAAGAAGATAGGAAGTTGCTGTCCCAGAACGGGAAGGGTGAGAGTTGTAAGGAGAGGAGAGAGTAATCATCCAGTGAAACAGTAGAGGGGACATAAAATAAGACATGATAGGAGTGGTGCAGTGCAATGGCTGGGGCGGCAGTGTTCGAAGACATTCTGGAGGCTGGGATGCTGCCCATTTGCAAGCACCTCTGGTCTGAGACAGGAGGTTGCCCGCCTCCAGACTGACCTGGCTAAGATCTGCGGAAACCTCCTCCCACCCAGGGACCATCAGGGCCAATGCCACTACCTCAGAGGTTTCCAAGAAAGAGGAGAGGCTGGACCAGGGTGGGCTCAGGGAGGAAGAGGGTGGTGGAACAGAGTTGCATCCCTCCAGCTGTACCTCTCACAATTCATTCGCTTCGGTGACAGTGGTCCTCTATGGAGGCACCTGCAGTGGAGACAAGGAGGATGCTGGGAACCTTCACAAAGGAGACCCACAGGAGAGGGCATGGGACCCACAGGGAAGGAACAACTCCTGGTGGGGACTCCAATCATTAGGGGGGTAGAAATGGGGAGGAAGGAGGGATAGGTGCCTCCTGGCGCCACGGCTTGAGGGACAGGAAGCGAATCCTCAGGATCGTGGGAGGAGCTGAATGAGGGAGGGAGCTGGATGTCATTGTCCACCTAGGGACAAATGACCTGGCTAGGAATGGGATCAGAGCAGTGCAAGAGGAGTTTGTAGAGTTGGGAAGGGGCCTTAGAAAAGTAGCGACACGGTAACCTTCTCGGAGATACTGCCTGTCTATGGCAAGGGAGATGTTAGGGCACTCCTCACCAGGGAATTCTAATGAGTGGTTGAAAACTGGTGTGGAGCTCAGGGTTTTGGCTTTATTGGGACTGGGAGCCATTTGAAGGATGCAGACCTATACTGGTGCGATGGTCTGCATCTGTCCGGGGAACCAGGATCCTAGGTGAGAGGTTTAAATGCTTCATTGGCAAGCATTTAAACTAGCCAAGGGGGGAGGCACTGAAAAGGAGCAGGGAAATCCCAGCCCCCCCACAAAACATGGTGATTAGTGAGGTAAACACCAAGGTACAGAAGTTATTAGGGAGCAGAACAGATTCAAATGTAAAAAAGGCAACGGCAGTAAGGACAGAAATGGGGCTAAAAGGGTAAGGCTATCAAAAAGTGGAGGGTGATGAGTACCAATGCCTGTAGTCTGTGTAACAAGCTCCCTGAACTAGTGGCCTTGATGGAAGAGGGTTGCCTGGATATTGTGGTAGTCACAGAAACATGGTACACAGAGAACCATGACTGGGATGTCAACATACCAGGATACACAATCTACAGGAGGGACAGGGAGGGTAAAAGAGGAGGAGGAGTAGCTCTCTATGTAAAGGAACGGATCAAAGCAACAGAACTAAAGAGTAAACAAGGAGCAGATGAGGCACTTTGGGTCACCCTGGAGACAGGAAATGGCACTAATAACGCATGGGGTTGTATACAGACCCCATCTCAGGGAGGAATGGACAAGGAAATGATAGAAGGCTTTCTTAGAATAGCAGAAAAAGGGGAGATATTGTTGATGGGGGACCTGAATATGCCAGATGTTAACTGAGCACCTTGCTGCAGGCACATCCAAGAGCAGGGTCATTCTGACGCCTACAGGGGCATGCCTCAGACAGCTAGTATTGGAACCCACTCGGGAGGGAGCAATCTTAGACCTGGTACTCTCAAATGGGGACGGAGAAAGAATCTCAGATTTAGAAGTGGGTAGCCATCTGGGAACAAGCGACCACCAAACAGTGTGGTTCATGATAAACACAGCCATACAACCGCCATGCCACAAAAGCAAGAGTACTGGACTTTAGGAGGGCTGACTTTGGGAAAATGAGAGAGTGCCTCAGAAAAGCACTAGCAAACAGGCAAGAAGGAGGGGTGGGGAACAATGGGGAGTGATCAAAACAGCCATCACAGAGGCAACAAGCCTTTGTGTAAAGCAAATCAATAAAACACAATGAAGGAAAAAAATGCTATGGTACTCAAAAGAGGTGACAGGGAAGATTAAGGAGAAAAGGACAGCATTCAGGAAATATAAGGAAACACAGAAGGAGCAGGACAGAGAACTTTATCAGTTAAAGCAGAAAGAGTCTGGGAAGGCAGTCAGAATAGCAAAGGCCAAAACCGAGGAAAGGATAGCCAATTCTGTTAAGAAGGGGGATAAGACCTTTTATAGGTACATTAGGGAGTGAAGAAAGACCAAAGGAGGGATACTGAAGCTTAATAAAGGGGAAGGAATGTGGGTAGAGGGTGACAGTGAAAAAGCATGGATACTGATTGAATATTTCTGCTCAGTATTCACAAAGGAAGAGGAGGGGAGTTACCTAAACCAAACAAGAGAAACACTCTGAAGACGGGGGTCGATACCAGTCCATTTACAGAAGAAAAGGTTCTGAAAGAACTAATAAAATTGAAGGTGGACAAAGCAATGGGGCCTGATGGATTCACCCAAGAATTCTAAAAGAACTAAGGGTAGAACTAGTGACACTGCTGACTACTCTCTTTAACAAATCATGGGAGGATGGGTGGTACCCGAGGACTGGAGGAGGGCAGATATGATTCTCTTCACAAAAGTGGGAGCAGGACAGAGGCAGGAAACTACAGACCAGTTAGTTTGACCTCAGTGGTAGGGAAAATGATGGAATTACTTGAAGGAAAGAATTGTTGAGTACCTAGAGGCCAGTGGGGCACAGGACCCAAGGCAGCATGGATTCACGATGGGAAGGTCATGTCAGACGAATCTAATAGATTTCTTTGACTGGGTGACCAAAGTAGTAGACCAGGGAGGGGCTGTGGACATGGCCTACCTAGATTTTAGCAAGGCATTTGATACAGTCCCACACAAAAGATTAATACACAAGATAGCCAGCCTTGGAGTGGGTCCCAAGGTGGTAGCCTGGATAAAAAATTGGCTAGACAACAGGATGCAAAGGGTAGTAGTAAATGGAGTAACAGTGAAGAAAGGAGGGTTACTAGTGGGTACCGCAGGGTTCAGTACTGGGACCGGTCCTTTTTATTGTCTTTATAAGTGACATTGCAGAGGAACTGGAAGGAAAAGAGTGTCTCTTTGCAGATGACACAAAGATCTGCAACAGGGTTGATACACAAGATGGAGTGGAAAGGATGAGAAGGGACTTGGCAAGGTTGGAGGAATGGTCAAATGTATGGCAGCTCAGATTCAATGCAAAGAAGTGCAAGGTAATGCACATGGGAAACAAAAACCCAGGGAAGCATACACAATGGGAGGTGAGATACTGACAACAGTAAAAATAGAAAGGGACCTGGGGTAATTATATCAGATGACCTAAAGGTGGGCAAGCAATGGAGAAGGCAGTAAGGAAGGCTGGGGATACTGGGATGCATAGGAAGAGGCATCAATAGTAGAAAACAGGAAGTTGTTGTCCCTCTGTACAGACAGTTGGTGAGACCCCATCTGGAGTACTGTGTACAGTTCTGGAGACCCCATCTCCGCAAAGACATAGACAGAGTGGAAGCTGTCCAGAGGAGGGCTACCAAAATGGTGCAGGGTCTGCACCAGAAGACATACGAAGAAAGACTAAAGGAGCTTAATATGTAAACCCCTGAGGAAAGAAGGGAGAGAGAGGGGACATGATAGAAACTTTCAGGTACCTCAAGGGAATCAACAAAGTCCAAGAGGGTAGCATCTTCCAGAAAAAGAGATGTGCAAGAACAAGGGGGCACAATTTGAAGATAGAGGTGGGACGGCTCAGAGGTAATGTGAGGAAGTATTTTTTCACAGAGAAGGTTGTGGATGCATGGAACAGCCTCCCTGAGGAGGTTGTGGAGTCAAGAACAGTGGGGGAATTCAAGAATGCGTGGGACAGGCATAAGGCAGTCCTAGTGGGGGTAGGAGGAAGTCAGCTGTTGGTTAACTAGGATCTGCAGCTTATCTGTTAGGTAGGAAAATGGGCAGACTAGGTGGGCCAAGCGGTCCTTATCTGCCGTCAAATTCTATGTTTCTATGTTCTAGGTGTAACCCCCCTGCAAATGGGAATTCCCAAAAGACTTCCAGGAGCTTGCTTGAATGCTCCAAGCCTGAATGGTGTTTGGCATTTAAGCCATTTATCTGTGAGTGTTTTAGAGCTCTGGTACTGTTCTTTAAGAGCTGTCTGTTTGCAGACATAATTAGTTTGTATGGGGGGACTGTGTGTTTCTCTGCTTGAGTACCACTTGAACTGCTGCCAATTCACTCCATTTTTGCAGTCACTAGGAGTGCAAAGGGAACCTATCTGAAAGATGTAACTGTTTGCCAGAAATCATTTAGAGTACTAATGAAAATAGAGTTTGTCTAACCTGCTTTCTTTGCAGTCAGAACTGTGTTTGCCTAGTTCCTCATTCTAATTTTGAACTGTTGAACTTGGACCAATCAGTGTGGGTAAGGTAGCTCTAAAATGGTGCCTTGGACTAATCAGAACTTGACTGTAATCTGAGCCAGCCACAAGAGGATTGTATGGGCAGTGACTTGGAGATGTAGTTTGACTTTGGCCTTTTTGACCAACAGGGGCAGTCTATTGTGAGTGACAGCCAATCCAGCCAAGAACTGGGAGGAACTCAGAGGAAGTGCCCGGTTTTGTCTGCTGGAGTTTCAGTTGAGCTCTGGCAGTGAAGAGGGAAGGAGCCCTGTGCTTTTTCGGCAGTTTTAGTCGGAAACGCGTGTAAGGCCCCGAGTTCCAGTCTGCAGCTTGTGTAACTGCTTGTTAGGACTGAATCCGTCCTGTGAAGAGAATCAAAGGATATCTGAAGAGTAGAAACCAGGCTCACCCTGTAGAAGACTGGAGAAATTGCTGAATTGCGCTCGGTCTGTCAGGAACTGAATCTGCTGTGTGTTCTCCCGGTATTGTGCAGTAATTGCAATCAGGATAGAGAAGCAGCCTGCCTGGATAGTACTTTCTTTTACCATATAAATGTGTGAGGAGGTTGTGTAGCTCAAGTGAACCTGCTGCCATTAAAGGACTTTTGCCCGCTACTGCTTTACCATATAAATGTGTGAGGAGGCTTGTGTAGCTCAAGTGAATCCTGCTGCCATTAAAGGACTTTTGCCTGTTACTGTTTACCATATAAATGTGTGAGGAGGCTTGTGTAGCTCAAGTGAATCTGCTGCCATTAAAGGACTTTTGCCTGTTGCAGTTTGTCTATAATGTGTGAGGAGTCTCGGGAGCTCAAGAGTAGCCCTGCTGACGTTGAAGGACCCTATCTTGTTTGGAGGTCGTAGTACTAATTCAGGGTCGCCCCTGTTGAATTGCCACATTGAATCCAAATGGAATTACTGTACTGCTGACTGTTCAACTAATTTTTCTTTTCTCTGTGTGAAAAGGGACCCTACCAGCTGCCACAGTTTGGACTAGCCACTAGGGCTTGGGTACCCAGGGACAGTAACTGGTAGGGATAGGCCTGTGCACAGAGCCATAGGTAGATGAGTAAAGTGATAAGCTAATTAACCTGATTTCCTGTCCTTGTTATATCCCCTAAATAAATCAGAGCTGCTTGTTTCAGCAAAGTTATACTGCCTGAGATATTTGTCATGTTAAAGTATTGTACTGTGATTGTTGCACTGTATCTTCTTATTTTACAGGGGTCCCAGTGCCTGAACCAGTCCTGGGGGTAAGTGTATACTGTGAAGGTAATTCTGATATACTGTGTGGGCCACTAGTGGGAAGAAAGGGGGGTTGCAGTGTCCCAGAGGGCTGTGACCCAAGTTAGTTTAAACTATTGCAAACTCTGACCTCTTGGTGGAGGCACCCGCCATCGGATCCAGGCCCCTCAACCAGTTAGTGGCAAATCAGACAGGGATAGTAGCCCCTGGGATAGCGCCATCTAGGGGTTACATCTTGGAGGCTCACCGCTGGGATTGTGTGTCCTCTAGTGGCCATATTTACGAACCACTGTTAAGAAAAAATGGGTACCCGACAGAAGCGGCTGTCACCGCTGGTGGAGTGGTGTACTGGGAGGAGATCGACCCCAAAATGCTTATGCTTATCCTGGACATCCCCTGGGTATCAACACGACACTGTACAGGAGTACTTTCCAAGGTGGAAGGTTTGCAAAACCCTGTGGTGGTGGTCGGCATGCTAATCTGCTCACCCACACTTTCCTGGCCCTAGTAGAGTTTAAGTGATCCCATAGATAGCTCCAAAGTGCCACAGACCATTACCCCCAGAGGGAGCCCTCACTGCCTGGAGAGTGATAACTAAGGACAGTAAAGACCCGGGGAATGAGCCCCACCACTGTCTGAAACTTTGAGGAGAAATTTGCTAAATGGTTGCTGGGGAAGGGAAACTGTGGAGGACTTGAAGAAACTATTCTTGCCACCTGGGGTGTTCCTCCCCAACACCCCTCCTACTCCAGCACCCATAATGGTGGCTGAACCAATGCAGACCCTATTTCTGCACCTGCCATTAGTCACGACTCTACCAAGGTTGAGGATCTTCTGGCACCTCCCACTTCAAGGGAGGATGACTGGGAGACCTGATAGACTATGTTGCCCCCAAGTGCTAGGAATGGCAATGCTCAGAAGTCAAAAGTGAAAGAGGGTTAGTGAGAGCCTCCGAGGTCCTGCCCTAGCTACCATACGTGCTAAACGGGCCAGTAACCCTGAAGTGACTGCACAGACCTATCTTGAGGCCTTGGAGAATGTGTATGGGAGCCCAGATTCTGATGAGGACCTATGGTGGAGAGTAAGAAATGCACAACAGTACCAAGGGGAGTTGTTGTCTGTGTATGTATCTCAGCTGGAAAAATTGTTGCAAGAATGCCTCAGACAGGGTAGTTTGCCAGCGATTGAACTGGACCGAACCAGGCTGGACAGGATCCTTAAGTCTGCCCCCTCTCAGAACTGCTGTTGCTTCAGTTGCTCCTGGCAAATCGACTGGAATCCCCACCTCCTATGATGAGTTAATGAGAGAAATTCGAGGAGTTGAGAAAAGGCGATCTCGGAGGGGACCTGCACCAATAGCTGCGGCAACACCGAGTGACTGAGGGTGACCCATCAAGTGAAGTTCAGGGCAGAGGTTGGCAGTCAATGAGTGCTCTGACAAGGAAAAAGATATGCCACAATGGGACGAACTGATGAGAGAGATCCAGGAATTCAAAAACAGTCCCTTTATGAAGGCCATGCCTGCAAGTAACGGGCCCCACCTATATCCGACTGCATCTGCTATGGGGGTGGGGGTACCCACCCATGTATCTCCTGCTGATAACAGCTCCAAACTCAATTCCTTGACCATGGAAGTGGAGAAACTGATGAGATGTCTCCAAATTCTTATCACGCCGCAGACATTGATGGCACCAAGGTTTCCAGTTAGTAGTACCACCGCCCTGGCTCCCAGTGTGGCGCCTCAGCCAGCTCAAACTCCAGAAAGTATGTTTTGCTATAATTGTGGGAAGGATGGGCACATGAAGAGGGAATGCTGGTCCCCAAAACACACTGACAAAGTTGCATATAGGCTACAAGGAGAGCTTCCGAGAACAAATCAGTGGTTAAGAGGTGAACAAAATGATCCAAGTGAGGGCACCAAAAATGCTAACTCACGTCCTTTTGTGGCAAGGTCAGTTGCCCAGGACCCCACTACCACCTCTCCAGACTGGTCCAGAATAGTGGGTCCTCCATGGAGACCACTGTAAAGGTGAAAGGAGTGTCTACAAGAGCTGTATTAGACAGTGGCTCCCAAGTGACAATTATGTTCCAGGATTGGTATCAGATTACTTGTCAGACGTACTCTTACAACCATTAGAAGGACTGCATGTATGGGGGCTAAGGAGAAGGCCTACCCCTATTCCGGTATATCTGAATTTGGCTGTCTTTTCCCCACCTCGCGTGGCTGGAGTGGCCAAACAAGTAGAGACCCTAGCCTTAGTGTGTCCCCCCACTGGACTGTATGATGGTGTCCCTTTGTTGATTGGAACAAATGCTCATATGTTTGGAAGGCTGGCACAATTGTGTTATGAAAAACAGGGGTCAAAGACTAGTAGAGCTTTAAGAGTTCCAGCTTTTAATTAAGAAGGCCTATGAGGCACAGAGAGATGCTGAAAAATAGAACCAGAGGAACCAGTCGGAATTGTATGGAAGAAGGATCCTGAGTCTCTGATCCTGGCGCCAAATGCCCAGTGTAACCTTACAGGAGAGGTCCATATCAGAAAGGATGTTAAGAATAAAATATTAATGTTGGATGCACCAGGCGATGGAAAATTGCCAGTGGACTGCTGGTCAAGCCTAGTATTTTGCCCGCTAGAGCCCATGCTTATGCCAGAAGGGTAATGGTCCAAGTTCATAATGTGTCTGAAAGAGACATTCGAGTAAATAGAGGTTGCATCCTGGCTAATGTGCATTGTGCAGACACTGCAGTGCTACCCAGCAGCAAGAGTTCGAGGAAGAATGACAGAGAAACGCCTGACTTGTTTGATTTCGCGACTTCGCTGCCAGCTGAATGGAAAGTGAGATCAGTGAGAAGCTTGCCCAGAGAGACCAGTGTTTTCTTTAAAGGAATGGGATGAGGATGCGTGGCAAGCGCTGAGCACAATATCCGGGTTGCATGACGAAAAGACCATCTCATGAGAGGTCTCGACGCCGGCACCTGCTGACATAGATGATGTGAGACGGCATCTGCAAGAGATGTTAGCTGCTGGTGTAATACAAGAACTAGAAGCCTTATGCTTCCCCATTGTGGTAGTGAGGAAAAGAATGGGACAGTAAGGATGTGCGTGGATTATCGCATCTTAAACCGCGGACTATCCCTGATCAGTACACAATGCCCCGCATTCAGGATGCTTTGGACTGCCTAAACGGGAGCAGTGGTTCTCTGTGTTGATCTCCGCAGGTGGGTACTACTAGATCCCGGCGGCCCCAGAGGACCATGAGAAGACAGCCTTTATCTGTCCGCTTTGGTTTACGAATTCTTGAGGATGCCTCAAGATTTCAGGTGCCCCAGCCACTTTCAACGATTGATGGAGTGTGCAGTGGGGGACATGAACTTACTAGAGTGCCTGTATACCTAGATGATGTTATTGTGTTTGGCAGCTCACTGGAGGAACATGAGAGCAGATTATTTAAGGTATTGGACCGACTGGAGGACTTTGGCCTTAAACTGTCCATTGATAAGTGTCAATTCTTTCAAACATCAGTAAAGTATGTGGGACATAGTATCCACCGAGGAATAGAGACCGACCAAGTAAAGTTGAGGCCTTGACCACCTGGCCACAGCCCAAAAATCTAAAAGAACTGCAAACATTCCTGGGATTCTGTGGTTATTATCGGCGCTTTCATCAAGGACTATTCAAGAGTGATCCGCCTTTACTTAACCTTACTCAAGGGTATCCCCAACCCACAAAAATACCAAAGTCAGCGCCTCAAGACCGAGAAGAGTGTATTTTCGTCCGAGTGAAGTATTTGGGGCCCGCTGACTCTGATTGTGAGACTGCTTTTCATGAGATCATATATCAACTTACCCATGCTCCAGTGCTGTCCTATGCCGAATCCAAGAAAAACCTTCATCCTGCACACTGATGCTAGCTTGCAAGGGTTAGGGCTGTGTTGTACCAAGAGCACAAGAATGGCCTGAGACCAGTGGCCTTTGCCAGTAGAAGCCTGACCCCATCCGAAAAGAACTATCCTACATAGTTAGAGTTCCTAGCTTTGAAGTGGGCTATTGTTGACCAATTCCATGAGTACTTGTATGGGGCTAAAATACTAGTAAAACTGACAATAATCCTTTGACCTATGTGCAGACCTCAGCTAAGTTGGATGCCACTGGCCATAGGTGGCTTTCTGCATTATCTACATATGACTATGCTCTCAATACCGAGCAGGTCTGAACCACATAGATGCTGATGCTCTCCCGGAGGCCTGTTCCCCAGAATGATTGGGTCAGATTGACAGAACCTGACATTCGGGCACTCTGCCGGAAGTTTGACAGGGAGGAACAAATGTCCACGGTCGCAGTGGACTGCATGGTGGATTGCTTGAGACCCTCTGAGAATTGCATACCTGCTGCTTATTGCCACTTTTCTGCAATAGACATTGGTGCACTGCCTCAGCTGGACAATGACAGTATTCAGCGGGCTCAGTCCCGTGATCCCATGATCAAATCAGATGTGTTCAAATTACGCTCCACTGATTTGAGAACTGCACTGTTATCAAAAAAGGTCCTAAGTTGAAACTGATCAATAAACTGTTATACAGAGAAACAGTAGACAGAGGGGACAAGTAGACAAACAACAACTAGTGCTGCCCACTGCCTTCGAGACTCAGTATTGAGGTCCTTGCACAACCACATGGGGCACCTTGGTATAGACAGAACACTTGACTTGGTGATATCCAGATTCTATTGGCCTAAGATGGGGCTGACGTGGGAGCAACACATTCGAACTTGTAGTCGCTGCTTACAGAGGAAAGCTTTGCCACAGAGGGCTGCCCCCTTGTTAACATCACCACCAGTGCACCCATGGAGCTGGTCTGTATCGATTTTCTGAGTTTGGAGTCAGATCAAAGAAATATCAGTAATGTGCTGGTGGTCACTGACCATTTCACGAGATATGCCCAAGCTTTCCCCACCAAAGACCAGAAAGCATCCACTGTGGCCAAAGTACTTGTAGAAAACTTTTTGTTCACTATGGGCTCCACAAAGAATCCATTCTGATCAAGGGAGAGACTTTGAGAGTCGCCTGATCAAAGAGATGCTTTCTCTGTAGGAGTGCGAAGTCCAGAACCACTCCTTACCACCCTCAGGGGACCCACAGCCTGAACATTTCAACTGCACTTTGCTAGATATGCTAGGCACCCTGCACCCAAAGGACAAGCCTAGATGGAGCCAACAAATTAGCACCCTGGTACATGCTTATAACTGCACCAAAAGTGATGCCACTGGGTTCTCCCCCTACCGCCTGATGTTGGAAGAGAAGCTCAACTACAGGTAGATGTGTGTTTTGGGGTCTCTCCTGATGCGGTTCAAGCTGACAACTATTTACAGTATGTGCAAAAGTTAAAGGCCCAGCTAACTCATGCGCACTAACTAGCTCAAACCATGGCTGCCAAAAGAAATCTGGCCAACAAAGAAAGGTATGATAAAAAGGTGAAAGCACAGAACCCAGGAGGGAGATCAGGTATTGCTAAGAAATCTGGGACTGCATGGCAAACACAAGATTGCTGACAGATGGCACCATCTCCCTCACATTGTAGTGGGCAAATTAGATGATCTGCCAGTGTACAAAGCAAGGCCTGAGAATAATTCAAAAGATGTAAAAACAATGCATAGAAATCATTTACTGCCCATTGGACAAATCTTGATCGAGTCTGAGCCCCCAGAAGATGTACCCTCTGGACCAGTGACTAGAGCTGCTGCTAAGAAAAGATCAAGAAAGTCTGCACCTACAAAAGCAGAGTTAAAGTGTTCCCCTCCACAAGTCCCAGTTGAGCATGACTGTCAGTCCATATCAGAAGAAAGTGAGAGTGACTTTGCATACTGTCCTTCTTACGAACTGAGTCAATTATTTCGGGCAATCCTCTGAGTGTACTGAGTCGAAGCTGGGCCTTCTGGACTGTCTAAGCCCCCAAGCTGTCCCTGGAGCCAATGCTCCCAGAAAGTGAAGTGCAAGCATCAGATCAGATGAAATGGAATCGTTGTGCATGGTTGAACTGTTTGAGCTTTCAGGGAGGAAAATGATGGACTGCGGCAGACTGGTGATACACCAGAACAAGAAGAGTATTTTGAGTGCCCTGACAGTCCACTGCCAGTGTCTGAAAGCTCTCCATGCGTGCCAAATGTTGTGGACTCAGAAACTGTAACTCCTGGAGCTGAAAGTGCCCCAAGTTCTAGCCTCTCTACCCCCATGAAGACTACCCTGACAAGTGAGGACAATGCTGAAAATGAGGCTCAGAATGCAGAGACTGTAACAGTTCCCCCTAGAAAGACTGGTCAAGCTGTAAAGCCTGTGGTGCATCTCAGTTATGATTCCCTTGGGAGGCCTGTGGACTTGCCTCTCAATGTTGTCCATAAAGGAGTGTATTGTCCCCGAGCTCATTGCCCAAACTGAGCATCAGTGCTAACTCCAAGTTACTTGGGTTGCCTCTAAGTATGGTGCCCGTGCCGTCCAGCCCCAAGGTAACTGATAGGAAGGGCCCCTCTCTTCAGGTTTCATGTACAAGAGGTAATAACTTGAGTTATGGTACAATGTGTGTGTAATACTGTGTAAAGAGTGACGTACTGCAATGTTTCAGAAATGTGTTCTTGGTAAAATGATGTATTGACTGATGATTACATGTGTGAGCCTAATGCAAATGTATATGGTTGCAGTTGAAACTTATGGGGGTACTTGCTTGATGCAGATGTCAAACTTTCCCAGGCCAGGAAGGGTGTAACCCCCCTGCAAATGGGGGTTCCCAAAAGACTTCCAGGAGCTTGCTTGAATGCTCCAAGCCTGAATGGTGTTTGGCGTTTAAGCCATTTATCTGTGAGTGTTTTTAGAGCCTCTGGTACTGTCTCTTTAAGAGCTGTCTGCTTGCAGACATAATTAGTTTGTATGGGGGGACTGTGTGTTTCTCTGCTTGAGTACCACTTGAGCTGCCGCCAATTCACTCCATTTTTGCAGTCACTAGGAGTGCAAAGGGAACCTATCTGAAAGATGTAACTGTTTGCCAGAAATCATTTAGAGTAATAATGAAAATACAGTTTGTCTAACCTGCTTTTTTGCAGTCAGAACTGTGTTTGCCTAGTTCCCCATTCTAGTTTTGAACTGTTGAACTGGACCAATCAGTGTGGGTTAAGGTAGCTCTAAAATGGTGCCTTGGACGAATCAGAACTTAGACTCGTAATCTGAGCCAGCCACAAGAGGATTGTATGGGCAGTGACTCTGGGAGATGTAGTTTGGACTTGGTGCCTTTTGGACCAACAGGGCAGTCTATTGTGAGTGACAGCCAATCCAGCCAAGAACTGGGAGGAACTCAGAGGAAGTGCCCGTTTTGTCTGCTGGAGTTTCAGTTGAGCTCTGGCAGTGAAGAGGGAAGGAGCCCTGTGCTTTTTTCGGTGTGCAGTTTTAGTCGGGAACGTGTAAGGCCCCGAAGTTCCGTCTGCAGCTTGTGTAACTGCTTGTTAGGACTGAATCTGTCCTGTGAAGAGAATCAAAGGATATCTGAAGAGAACCAGGCTCACCCTGTAGAAGACTGGAGAAATTGCTGAATTGCGCCGGTCTGTCAGGAACTGAATCTGCTGTGTGTTGTCCCGGTATTGTGCAGTAATTACGATCGGATAGAGAAGCAGCCTGCCTGGTATAGTACTTTCTTTTACCATATAAATGTGTGAGAGGCTTGTGTAGCTCAAGTGAATCCTGCTGCCATTAAAGGACTTTTGCCCGTTACTGTTTACCATATAAATGTGTGAGGAGGTTTGTGTAGCTCAAGTGAATCCTGCTGCCATTAAAGGACTTTTGCCTTTTGTAGTTTGTCATATAAATGTGTGAGGAGTCTCGTGGAACTCAAGAGTAACCCTGCTGACGTTGAAGGACCCTATCTTGTTTGGAGGTCGTGAGTACTAATTCAGGGTCGCTCCCTGTTGAATTGCCGCATTGAATCCAAATGGAATTACTGTACTGCTGACTGTTTAACTAATTTTTCTTTTCTCTGTGTGAAAGGGCCCCTCACCAGCTGCCACGGTTTGGACTAGCCACTAGGCTTGGGGCACCAGGGACAGTAACTGGTAGGGATAGGCCTGTGCACAGAGCCATAGGTAGATGAGCAAAGTGATAAGCTAATTAACCTGATTTCCCCCGTCCTTGTTATATCCCCCTAAATAAATCAGAGCTGCTTGTTTCAGCAAAGTTATACTGCCTGAGATATTTGTCTATGTTAAAGTATTGTACTGTGATTGTTACACTGTATCTTCTTATTTTACAGGGGGTCCCAGTGCCTGAACCAGTCCTGGGGTAAGTGTATACTGTGAAGGTAATTCTGATATACTGTATGAGCCACTAGTGGGAAGAAAGGGGGGTTGCAGTGTCCCAGAGGGCTGTGACCAAGTTAGTTTAACTATTGCAAACCCTGACCTCTGGGTGGAGGCACCCGCCATCGGATCCAGGCCCCTCAACCTGTTAGTGGCAAATCAGGCAGGGGTAGTAGCCCCTGGGATAGCGCCATCTAGGGGTTACATATAATGAGCAACAAGAATTTATCACCAGAAAGTACCTGGTAAAAAGTGGTCAAGCCCTTTACAGAGATGTTGGCAGACAGAAACACAAAACTCTGACTGGTTTCACTAAGGCAGCAAAAGGGAGTGTGCCCTTTTTCACTGGATTTTAAACTCACAAATTTAAAGTGACAGTACAGATGAAACATACATGATTATTAATATTATAAAAATACAAACTAAAGCAAATCATCATTATGTGAATCCAAACTCCACAGCTGGCTTGCTGGAGCAGCAGTAGGGCTACCACCTATGATGCTGGCTCCCTTGGTTCAGGAACAGACCTGAGGAGTAGGAGAGCCAGCCAGGGAAGGAGGACTGAGCATCCCATGGACTGTTCTCCTCTGGGGTGGGCGGGGAGCATTTAGGATGATCAACCCCTGGCGAAGGCCAGGGGAACAGCTGCCAGAGCCGATGTAGGAAGGCATGCCGACATCAGCTTTTGTCGCATTAAGTGTCATTGCATGCCACGCCTCCTGGGAAAAAATTGAGCTAAAAAATGCTGGTCCCATTGATGACACTCCACATCTCTGGTCCCACTACACCTGCCTCTGACATTCAGTTGCTGACCAGAGTACAGTCCACCGTCCAGGAGTGGTCTGACCCATGGCCCCGCCCTAGGTGGTAAGCCAGGAAGGAACACGGTAGTTGGAAAGTCTACCAGGAGCTGAGTACAGGCTCTGTCAGGGGTGCATACTCGTGACCCTGCCCAGGGGAGCAAGCTCAAGAGAAGCATCATCAAGGTAAGTCCCAGGGGGTGAGGGGTGGCTGGGGAGTGGGGCTGAGTAACCAGGGACCAGGCACCCCCTCAAAATAAAAATCCAAACCCCATATATAAAATGCAATCCAAAGGATACAAAAAAAATATAAAAATATCAAAATAGCTGCTTATGGGCAAGTTGGTTAGTGCGATCTTGGTGCAATGTGTCATATGGCATTATGCAAATCAGCATCTAAAAAATGAATGATTCCAACATATTCACACTATTGCACCCAAAGATCAATGGCCCATAGGATAATTCAGAGTGTCACTACCAAGAAAAGGAAAAGGATACGGAGGGGGAAGGGAAACAGAATACAAAGGTGTGCAAAACTATGAAAAAATATCAGACACTTCAAAGCAGTCTCATAACTATAATCCTGCACCACTATAGTCTATATGGTGTGGGGGGGGAGTTAAAAAGGGAAGGGAACAGGAAAAGGGAACTGTATTCCAATGTAGTTAAGTAAGCACCGAGATCATAATACAGTCAGGTCAGGAAACTCTCCATTGTTTACTATATTGTTCATCATAATGATCAAAATGCTCAACAGAGTTCCTAAACATGATCGTGACTGATTGATACTGCCCCCACTTAAATACTCATATGATTGACTATATCCTGCATGCAGAGGAGCATATATAAATTACATTGCTCCAATAATTTATGGGTCACAGCATAAATATCGAATTCCTTTTTCAGGAGCGGACTCCTTTTATAGGCACGCCCGTAGTTCAGTATTATCATTCAGTCCCGGTTACTTGAGAGTACCTAACTCAAAGATCCCAAAAGACTCCCTGCTAGAAAGTTTTGTTTCATAATTCTGTAAGCTGCAATTTTTTAGATTTTTGCAGTTTTGTACCTTTTGGATTGCACTTTGTATCTGTTTCACATGGGGTTTGTATCTGCATAGTGACAAACTGGTTCAGTTTCTATAATATTAATGATCATGCATGTTTTATGTGTACCGTCATTTTAAATTTGTGAGTTTAAATTCGTGTGGAGCAGGGTTGCTTAACATACTCCCTGATGATGCCTTAGCAAAACCAGTTGAAATTTTGTGTGTCTGTCTGCCGACGTTTCCGTATGGGGCTTGACCATTTTTTACAAGGTACTTTCTGGCAATAAACTATTTTTGCTCAGGATGCTTTTTTGATACTGGCTCTTTCTTCTGCCTTTATTGGAGCTTGATGAGGTGGTGCTCTTGTGTCTTATTACACACGCTAGCATGTAGCATTCGCAGACAAGTGTAGGACCACTCCAGAACTGAGAGCGAATACTCATTGTAAGGATAGATGTAAATTAAGGCAACTTCTTGCTCAGCATATCCAGTTTTATTTTAGCTGGTCCACAAGTTCAAACAGCCATGCTGTGTCATTGCGAATACAAGTCTGGTGGACCGCTGACAAAACTCCACCTGAGCGATGTGCCAGGGGAACCTGCACTTGGAGTGGCCAAAGTTATGTTTTCCTCACTTTTATTGTAATGACACAGCTTGTCTCTATGAACTGGTGAACCAGCTAAAATAAAGCTGGATATGCTAAGCTAGAAGTTGCCTGAATCTGCATCTATCCTTACAGTGAGTATTTGCTCTGAATTCTGCAGTGCTCCTACTCTTGTCTTCATTGTCTGCTCGGGGTTGGTTGCCGGTAGTAGCGCCCGACCCTGCACCTGTTGCTGTCTGCCTTTCCTGCTGCTTTCTTTAGCATGTAGTGTTCCCCTGAGAAAAGGGAAAGGGGAAATTGTTTAACCAGGAAAGGCACACTAAACCGGAGCTTGTTTCCAGGTGTGACCTGGGAGCACAAGGAAGTTAAGTGACTTGCTCAGGGTCACACAGTATGCAAGTGGGAGCTGATGGGATTCAAACCCAGGTCTCCAGATTTGCAGCTCAGTACCCTTAACCACTACACTATACTGCCTCCCATGGAGGAGGCAAGCTCCCTGGCCCACAGCTGGGGTCACTAGTGCAGTGGAACCTGATGCCTTCTCACTCTGACTAGGAGCACAGCCATGCAACAGCATCTCCCCAGCCCACCCTGGGCCACCCACCTGGCTCTCAAGACCACTCCCAAACCCAGGTCTTCAGCATGGGAGTGCACCACACCACCCACAAGGCCATAGGGCAGTAATTTTTTTTTCTTACCCTACTGTTACTCGGAGCCTTTGGTTTCCAGATTTCTGACTTATGTATAGGTAGGCTACAAGTCAAGGTAGATCCTAATAATAATCCATGCGCTACTCTTCTTCAACTTGATATCCTACCACTTTACCAGGCCCACCTGCAGTATTGTGTACAGTTCTAGACTGCCCAATACAAAAAAGACATTAAGGTTGCAAGGAGGATGAAACACAGAGCCCCCAAAATGATCAGGGGTATGGAGGACAAAAAAGGAGAGACTGGAGGCCCTTAAGGGGACACGGTCAACCCCCGTTGGCCTCAAAGTACCATATACTAATTTCATTTGTTTTTGGAATGTGTAATGTATGGATGACGTGAAACCTTCCTCCCCTCTCCCTGGTCCCAACTGGAAACGAGTCTTGGGCTCTGTGTGCTTACCTGGTAAAACATGTTTAAAATAAAAAAAAAGTATCTTTAGTTTAAAAATGTATTATGATCATTAACATTTTGTAGACACTGCTGATGCAGCTGGTAGTCTGACATGGATTCTTTTTAAAACTGAAAAACAGACTGCCACGAAAACATGTTTGTTTACAGTCTTTGATGAAAACCCTCAGCGCAGTCTCTCAGCCTAATTACTCATGATGCAGTGGAAAGAGAGGAGACTACTGCACCATGGGTAGCAGTGTCAGTGGCTCAGCAGGCTGCACACTCGCCTCTGATGCCAGAAGAGTGGAAGGTTACGGGTTCTAGGTGCACATCAGGAACCCAGTACTGACAGTGTAGCACAGCATGAGGGGGTGCTGCACTTCTGAAGGGCCATCTTTGAAATGTTAAACCGAAGTCCTAACTGCCTGTTCCGGTGTTTGTTCAGGTGGAGGTTAAAGATCCCATGGCACTTCTCGAAAAGAGTCCTGGCCAAATATCCCCAGTGTTCCGACCAAATTTCCCCCAATTCATCAAAAAAAAAATACCACTAGCAGACTACTTTGGTTCAATTTCAGTTGATTTCCTACTGCCCCACTCCCCCCACCGATAAGGTTGAAAATAGGCAGAATAGTCTAGCTCTCCTTTTCCTGGTCAACAGAAATGAAAACAAACAATGAGTGGCTGCACTGTTTGAGGATATTCCTAATGTACAGGCAGTATGCAATAAGAAACACAGAATTTGATGGCAGATAAGGACCACTTGGCTCACTTAGTCTGCCCATTGCCCTACCAAATGGATAAGCTGCAGATCCTAGTTAACCAACAGCCTCCTTCCTCCTACCCCCCACTAAAACTGGCTTATGTCTATCCCATGCATTCTTGAATTCCCCCACTATTTTTGACTTCATGACCTCCTCAGGAAGGCTGTTCCATGCATCTACAACCCTCTCCATGAAAAGATACTTCCTCACATTACCTCTGAGTCTTCTCCCCATTATCTTTAAATTGTGTCCCCTTGTTCTTGCACATCTCTTTTTCTGAAAGATGCTACCCTCTTGGACTTTGTTGATTCCCTTGAGGTACTTGGAAAGTTTCTATCATGTCCCCCCTCTCCCTCCTTTCCTCAAGGCAATACATATTAAACTCCTTTAGTCTTTCTTCATATGTCTTCTGGTGCAGACCCTGTACCATTTTGGTTGCCCTCCTCTGGATAGCCTCCACCCTGTCTATGTCTTTGCGGAGATGAGGTCTCCAGAACTGCATGCAGTACTCCAGATGTGGTCTCACCAACTGTCTGTACAGAGGGATAACAACTTCCTGTTTTCTACTGGTGATGCCTCTCCCTATGCATCCCAGTATCCCCCAAGCCCTCCTTACTTCCTCCTCACGTTGCTTGCCCACCTTTAGGTCATCTGATATAACCACCCCCAGGTCCCTTTCCATTTTTGTTGTCAGTATGTGACCCCTCATTGTGTACTCTTCCCCTGGGTTTTTGTTTCCCAGGTGCATTACTTTGCACTTCTTTGCATTGAATCTAAGCTGCCATATATTTGACCATTCCTCCAACCTTGCCAAGTCTCTTCTCATCCTTTCCGCCCCACCTTGTGTATCAACCCTGTTGCAGATCTTTGTGTCGTCTGCAAAGAGACATACTTTTCCTTCCAGTCCCTCTGCAATGTCACTTATAAAGACATTAAAAAGGACCGGCCCCAGTACTGAACCCTGCGGTACCCCACTAGTAGCCCCTCTTTCTTCAGTGTGGACTCCGTTTACTTTTACCCTCTGTGTCCTTTTGTCCAGCTAATGTTTTACCCAGGTTACCACCCTGGGACCCACTCCCAGACTGGCTAATGTAAGAGTAATTTGTAATGTAACCCCTAGGGGGCGCTACCCTTAGGGCTACTACCCCTGTCTGCCCCCACAGAGGCAGGTTGAGGCCCAGATCCGTTGACGGGTGCCTCCACCCAGAGGTCAGGGTTAGCACAGTTAAGACTACCACGGTTACAGCCCTCTGAGCTACTGCAACCCCCCTTTCGTCCCACTAGTGACTCACACTGGGTACCAACAATTCTGTTCACCAGTACACTTACCCCACGGAAAATATACTCCAGTCCCCTTTGGGGACCCCCTGTAAAGTAAGGCACAGTTATGTTGCAATCACCAAGCAGCAGTTCACCATTAATGTACACAATAGCCAGGATGTAGCTGTACAAAAACAATCTGATTTATTCAGGGGGAAAACAACAAGGACAGGGTGAATCAAGTTAATTAGCTTATCACTAGACTTATCTACATAGGGCTCTGTGCACAGGCCTATCCCTGCAAGTTACTGTCCCTGGGTACCCAAGCCCTAGTGGCTAGTCCAAACCGTGGCAGCTGGTAGGGGCCCTTTCACACAGAGAAAAGAAAAGGTTAGTTAAACAGTCAGCAGTACAGTAATTCCATTTGGAGTCAATGTGGCAATTCAACAGGGAGCTACCCCGAATTAGTACTCATGACCTCCAGACAAGATAGGGTCCTTCAACGTCAGCAGGGCTACTCCTGAGCTCCACGAGCCTCCTCACACATTTATATGGTAAACAACAACAGGCAAAGTCCTTTAATGGCAGCAGGATTTAACTTGAGCTCCTCGAGCCTCCTCACACATTTAGATGGTAAACAGCAACAGACAAAGTCCTTTAATGGCAGCAGGATTTGACTTTGAGCTTCTCGAGCCTCCTCACACATTTATATGGTAAACAGCAACAGGCAAAGTCCTTTAATGGCAGAGTTGACTTGAGCTTAGCAGGACCTCCTCATACATTTATATGGTAAACAACAACAGAGGTTCCACACCAGGCAGCTGCTTCCAATGCTCCCACAAACTCACAGTCACTGAGATACTGCAACGGCAGCTTCCACTTGTCTTCGGACCGATCGCGATTCAGCAATTTTCTCCAGTCCTCCTTCAGGTCGAGCCTGGTGGGTAGCTGTACAGAGCACAGCCTCCTCTGACCGCCCACGGCGGGTTTCATCCGCTGGAGCCGAAAACACAAAAACAGCCGCTCCAGGCCTTCCCGCGCTTCCTGCATGAACACTCTTCAGCGTAGAAGCACACAGCTCCTCTCCCTTCACCAACCACAACGCATCTGGCTCTCCACAACTTGGGGCACTCCTCTCCACTCGGGCGCGACCTGATCCAATTGGCTGGTTGAGCCTGCCAGTCACTTCCTCTGCCTCTCACTGGGGCGAAAAAAATGCCATGGCCCATAATACCTTTCCCAAAAACAAACAGCTCTTCTATTGGTCAGTCAACTCTGTGGGGTTCTAAGGTACTGATTGGTCCAATTCCACAATTCGGGACCAAAATGGAGGAAGCAATCGAAACTCTCTGTGCTGCAAAGCAAAGCAGGTTAGAACAACTATATTATCAACACTTCTACATGTTATCTTAGGCAACCATTCACATCCCCTATTAGGGCTCCCCCCGCACTACCAGTGGTGGCAGAAGGGAGCACTTACTCTGCAGACCGGGCGGGAGTCAAGCATGACCACACTCAAACCCCCTCCCATTTTACCTAATCCCAACTGCAACAGGCAGCCCTTAAAGGGACAGTATACGGAGGCCTTAAAAAAGCACTCCACAGACCCCCGTTCGGCGGCTTTATGCCGATTACCAACCAGGCATAGGACACATTAATAACTCCCATTTGCAAGGGGGTTACACCCTCCCTGGCCTGGAAAAGCTTAGCGTCCACGCCAAGTAATTACCCTTAAGGCAAAGTAGGTAAATACTCCAAGTAACACTACATCACATTTCACCTTACATACATAAATATTAGATTTACAGTGCACTATAGTGTATACACATTATACATATAAAATCTTACACTTTTTAACTCAGGTCATAGGGTCCTACCCATGACCCCGGGACTGAGGGGCTCCCTCTTCTGTTAGCTACTAACTGGTCCCCCGGGGCAGGGGCGCCACACTCAAAAGGCTTTACTAATAGTCTGAGTTATCCCTCAAGGCTAACTTAAGCAAAGAACGTGGGGACACATATACCCCTTGTGAACCACATTTAAGGGCAGGTCCACTGGCTGACCCAGGGATTCATAACTCAACTTGATTACTGGTCGATCTGTCGGCCAGATCATCTAGGGGTCTCAGGGACTCTGATCCTGGCCCTGACTCCACTCCCATGTCAGGGACATTAGCATCGGGAATCCCTTCAACGGATCAGGCTCGACATCTATAATACTATCAGGGGCTTGACCTTCTATCCCTCAACCCACCCCACTGGGCTCATCTAGGGGCTGTCTAGTTACTAAAGGGGAACCATCAGGGCATTCAAAATATTCTTCCGGTTCTGGCATATCACTGGCTTGTTCCCCCACCTCACTCTCTTCTTCTGAAAAGTCAGATAACTCAGCCAGGCCAGACAGTTCAACCAAGCCTAAGGACTCAGCCCCTTGAGTTTGTCTGTTACCCCATTCGTCTTCTGGAGGCATTTCCTCCAGGGACAAAGTAGAGGGCTCAACCAACACAGATGGGCCAGCTTCAGTTCCTGAGTTAATGAGGGGATTGCCCCGAAATAATTGGCTTAGTTCATAAGAGGGATAGTATTCAACATCATCTTTGCTGTCTTCTGACACTGAGTGTTGACCATCTCCTTCTGCAGGGTGGGTTGGACAAGGCTCCTTTGGTGGACTTGTTGAAGGCTCCACGGGCTTGGTTCCTCTCTTAGTAACAGATCTAGTCACGGGCCTGGAAGGAGGGGTAGAGGAAGGTTCAACTTCAATCAAGATCTGCCCAATTGGCGCAGATGATTTCTGTGTATGGTTTTCACATCTTTCAATTGTTTTCAGGCCGCACTTTATACACAGGTAGGTCTGCCAGCTGTCCCACAACAATATGAGGGAGGTGATGCCATCGGTCTGCAATTTTATGTTTGCCATGCAGTCCCAGATTTCTCAACAACACTCTATCCCCTTTTCTCAACTCTACTGTTTTCACTTTTTTGTCATATCTCTCCTTGTTAGCCAGATTTTGTTTAGCAGCCATGGTCTGGGCCAGTTGGTAGGCATGATTTAATTGGGCCTTTAATTTCTGTACGTACTGTAGATGGTTTTCTGCTCGCACCCCATCAGGGGAAACCCCAAAACACACATCCACTGGCAATCTAGCCTCTCTTCCAAACATCAGTCGATAGGGGGAGAACCCTGTGGCATCACTTTTGTACAATTGTAGGCGTGAACTAGAGTGCTAATCTGTTGGCTCCATCTCGATTTATCTTTGGATTGTAAAGTGCCCAGCATGTCAAGCAATGTATGATTGAACCTTTCAGGCTGAGGGTCTCCCTGCGGATGGTAGGGGGTGGTTCGTGATTTGCGTACCCCCCACAAAGATAGCATCTCTTTAATCAAGCGACTCTCAAAGTCCCTTCCCTGATCAAAATTAATCCGCTGCAGAGCCCCATAGTGGACGAAAAAATTCTCAACAAGTATCTTAGCCACTGTAGTTGCTTTCTGATCCTTGGTCAGGAAAGCCTGTGCATACCGGGTAAAATGATCAGTGACCACCAATATGTTGCTAACACTTTTCAGATCAGGCTCTAAACTCAGGAAATCAATACAGACCAGTTCCATAGGAGCACTAGTAGTAATGTTGACCAAGGAGCAGCTCTCTGGGGTAACGCTTCCTTTGCAAACAACGACCACAGGTCTTGACATACTGTTCCACGTCCGCACTCATCTTGGCCAATAGAATCGAGCCCGCATTCAAATCAAGTGTTTGATCTATGCCCAGGTGCCCCATCTGATTATGCAATGACCTTAGAACTAGTTCTCTGAAAGCTGAGGGCAGCACCAGTTGTTGTCGTTGCACCCGGCCCTCCTTACTCACAGTCTCTCTATATAGTAGTTGGTTGATCAGCTTTAATTTGGGCCCTTCTTTGTACAACAAGGTAGTCTGCTAGTCAGTGGAACGCAGTTTGGATACATCCCTTCCAGCCCGCAAAACCTCTATGGCCGTTCTTATCATAGGGTCACAGGATTGACCCTGTTGGAGATCATCATTGTTGAGTTGCGGCAGAGAGCTGGTGTCCAAGGCAGAGCAATGGCAGTAGGCGGCAGGTATACAGTTCTCCGGCAACCCCAAACAATCTACCACACAGTCTACTGTGTCAGGAGACACCTGTTCTTCCTTATCAAATTTCTGGCAAAGGGCTCTTATGTCAGGCTCAGACAACCGGACCCATTCAGTCTGGGACACAGGCCTCCGAGAGAGAGCATCCACATCTATATGGTTTAAGCCCGCCCGGTATTCTACAGCGTAATTGTAGGTGGCCAAGGCAGAGAGCCACCTATGCCCAGTGGCATCCAATTTGGCTGAGGTTTGTACATAGGTCAGAGGATTGTTATCAGTCTTTACTAATATCTTGGCACCATACAAATAGTCATGGAACTGATCAACAATGGCCCACTTCAAAGCCAAAAACTCTAATTTGTGCATGGGGTAATTCTTCTCTGACGGCGTCAGACTTCTACTGGAAAACACTACAGGTCTCAGCCCATTCGAGTGCTCCTGGTACAATACAGCCCCCAATCCTTGCAGACTGGCATCAGTATGAAGAGTGTAAGGCTTGGCTGGGTCAGCATAGGCCAACACGGGTGTGTGGGTGAGTTGATATATGATGTCATGGAAAGCTTCCTCACACTCAGCAGTCCATCGATTCCCAAACATATCGTTTGGCTGAAAATACTTCTTTTCTATGTCAGTGTGCACACCCTTCTTATACTTTTTGTGAGTAGGCGGATACCCCTGGGTGAGATTAAGGAGGGGGTGGATCACTCGTGAATAGTCTCTGGCAAACCGCCTATAGTAGCCACAAAACCCCAGGAATTGTTGCAGCTGTTTTAAATTCCTAGGTTGAGGCCAAATGGTCAATGCCTCCACCTTGCTAGGGTCAGTCTCTATGCCTTCAGTGGACACTATGTGGTCCACATATTTCACGGAAGTCTGGAAGAATTGACACTTGTCGATAGACAACTTAAGGCCGAAATCCTCCAACCGATCCAGGACTTTGAATAATCGTTGCTCATGTTCTTCCAATGATCGGCCAAACACTATAACGTCATCTAAATAGACCAAACACTCAAGTAGGTTCATGTCCCCCACAGCTCGTTCCATCAAGCGCTGAAAAGTGGCTGGGGCACCTGAAATTCCTTGAGGCATCCGGACAAACTCATAAAAGCCCAAAGGGCAAATGAAAGCAGTCTTCTCCCGGTCGTCTGGGGCCATCGGGATCTGATAGTATCCCTCCAAAGATCCAACACAGAGAACCACTTACTACCATTCAAACAATCTAAGGCATCTTGTATGTGGGGCATGGTATATTGATCCGGAATAGTCCACCTATTCAAAGTGCCATAGTCTACACACATCCAAACTGCCCCATTCTTTTTCCTTACTACTACAATGGGGGAGGCATAGGGGCTCCTAGACTCTTGAATTACACCAGCAGCCAACATTTCTTGCAGATGCCGCCATACATCATCTATGTCAGCGGGAGCCAGACGTCGGGATCTCTCTCGGAAGGGTCTTTCGTTGTGCAATCGAATGTGATGCTCAGCCCCTTGTACACATCCTACATCCTACTCCTTCAGGGAAAAAACCTGGTTCCTCTTGGCAAGCCTCTCACTGACCCTTGCTTCCACTCAGTCGGCAGCGGAGAGTCACCAAAGTCAAACAGATCAGGAGCAACTCTATCACCCGTCCGAGAACTCTTTCTATTTGGTAGTACAGCAGTATCCACACAATGAACGCTAGCCAGGGTGCACCCTCTTCTTATCCGAATCTCTTTATCAGACACATTGTGCACTTGAACCATCACCCTCTTAACGTAAGCATGGGCTCTAGCCGGCAGAATGCTGGGTCTGAGCAACAACCCCTCAGGTAATCCTCCCTCTGCAGGCGCATGCAACATCAACAACTTATTCTTGACATCTGTTTTTAGTTGTATCTCTCCATGCAGAACACACTGCACATTTGGGGCAAGTACCACGGGGGCTGGATCCTTTTTCCATACCACTCCCACAGGGCCTTCAGGTTCCTCCAGACTACCCTTCTCCTGAATGGCCCTGACCTTTTGAATCACAGCCGGTATGCTCAAAGTTCGTCCAGTTTGAAATGCTCGCTTCTCTGAGCACAACTGGGCCAGTCGTCCAAACATGTGGGCATTTGTTCCAATCAACAAAGGCACCCCATCGTATAGTCCAGTGGGCGGGCAAACTAACACTAAGATTTCCACTTGCTCATCTATTCCATTTACAGTTGCAGGGAATGATAACCAGACACGGATGTACCCCAAATACGGATAAGCCTTGTCGCTCAACCCCCATATGTGTAGACCAGTTAGAGGCTGCAGGGGCACTTCAGATAAGTGGGCTTGGTACCAGTCCTGAAACATGATGGTCACCTGGGAGCCACTCTCTAATACAGCTCTAGTGGGAATTCCGTTCACCTGCACCCGGGTCTCCATAGACGGCCCAACCACATCAGACCAGTTGGGGGTAGCAACATTGTTAGCCCGGCGGGCATGGGCCTGAGTCACACAACTTTTCTTGGGGGCCCGAGACTGGGTCTGGTGGTATCGAGCGATCAGTCTGCTGTTAACTTTCCTTAAATTCTCCGGCCTCTGGCAGTCAGGCTGGAAATGCCCATCTTTCCACAGTGATAACAAAACTTAGGGTCCCGGGGATCTCTATTCTGAGGGGGGCCCTGAGGGGAAGGAGGAAGCTCTCTAGGGCTAGGTTTCGGGGCTCTACATGACTCAGGGGCCCCGGGCCGGGTAGGGTACACAGTAGACTGCTTTAAGTCCCTCACCAATTCCCATAAATTCCTGATCTCAGCCCTCAACTCACCCTCCACGTAGGGGTCAGAGGAAACAACCCGCATCCCCACAGTACCTGGGAAATCTGGGGACCCCTTGGACCCTCCAGGTGAGCCAGTCTCCTTAGGGGTATTAGTCTCGGGAGCCCCACTAGGGTTCACGGCCCCCACACAGGGTTCCCACCCCTCTTCATCAGTCTCCACTTCCCGAATTTTCCTCATCAATTGACAATATTCAGGCGGGGTGACCCGCCGATCATGCAACTTGAGTTTCAGCAGCGTTACACTAGAGAATCTGGCAGACTTTAAAACATGTTCTAACTGAACCTGATTTAGGGCTATAGCAGTGATTCCCCCTTTTCTATAAGCCTTCTGCAAGGCCCTCTCCACTCTAGTAACAAAAGCGGACAGTTTTTCATTTCTCCACTGCTTAGCAGACCTGAATTTCCATAATAAATCTTCACCAGTCTCTGTACTCCCAAAAACCCCTTCCAAAGCAGAGAGAGACTCTGCAGTGGTGGCTTCCGGATGGGTGGCCCAGAAGAATCTAATGGCTTCTAAGGCAGGACCCCGCAGACTCTCCATCAGCCTCTTCCATTTCTCCCCCTCGGAGCATTGCCACTCCTGGACCAAAGGGGTGGCATAGTCCATCCAGGCCTCCAGGTCATCTTCCCCGGAAGGCACTGGTACCGTGCAAGAGAAAAGTTTTAATTTATGGTAGGAATCTAGCTGTATGGAGGGGACTGCCAAGGGCAGAGAAGCCAATACTGAACTCTTGGGTGGGCAAGGGGATGTGCCCGGGGAACCTTGAGGGGTAGTATCACTGGACAGATCCAAGGCTTGTAGCAACTCCTGGGTAGTCCTCCCCTCCACAGCTAACAATTTAAGCAGTTTATCCTTAAAACTGTTCATTTGAGGAGACCCTCCAGGAGTGACTGACCCACTTCGGATATGGATTAGCCTCCACCCCTGGGATGCACCCTCTGGGTAAAGTACAGGAGGTACCTTCTCAGGGTCGATGGCCACACTGCATAGGAGTAGCACCTGCAATGTCTGGTCAAGCAAATCAGCCATACGCCCTTTCACTTCAACCTTACCCAAACACTTTACCCGTTCTGCAACAGAGACAATATCAGCAGCTGAGGTACCCAAGGGCACATCTAACAATAATACAATCTTCTGGGAATCTAGCTCTTCGGCTTCACCCCAGCCCATCAGTTTGTGGACCATGGTTTTAATGGGTCCCAGCTTAATTTTTTCCAACATATCCCCTTCCATTTTTTCCATCTTTGGGGTATCTTCTTACTGAGCCACTAGGGGACGCTAATCCCAGCGGTGCCTCAAATTTGTAACCCCCAAGGGGTGCTACCCTTAGGGCTACTACCCCTGTCTGCCCCCACAGAGGCAGGTTGAGGGGCCCAGATCAGTTGACGGGTGCCTCCACCCAGAGATCAGGGTTAGCACAGTTAAGACTACCACGGTTACAGCTCTCTGAGCTACTGCAACCCCCCCTTTTGTCCCACTAGTGACTCACACTGGGTACCAACAATTCTGTTCACCAGTGCACTTACCCCATGGAAAATATACTCCAGTCCCCTTTGGGGACCCCCTGTAAAGTAAGGCATAGTTATGTTGCAATCACCAAGCAGCAGTTCACCATTAATGTACACAATAGCCAGGTTGTAGCTGTACAAAAACAATCTGATTTATTCAGGGGGAAAACAACAAGGACAGGGGAATCAAGTTAATTAGCTTATCACTAGACTTATCTACCTAGGGCTCTGTGCACAGGCCTATCCCTACAAGTTACTGTCCCTGGGTACCCAAGCCCTAGTGGCTAGTCCAAACCGTGGCAGCTGGTAGGGGCCCTTTCACACAGAGAAAAGAGAAAGTTGGAAAAAGAGGCGACCTTCTCCTATTGTACAAAATCAAGAATTCTCAGGAGTTAATGCACCACTGTGGCTTACATTTCTCTTCCAGCTGGACTTCCCCACAGTATCACAACAACCAGATATTTGTATCTAAAGCTAAAACAACAAAAAGGTTAAACTACTTTACAGTAAGAACCCCCAAACTGTGGAATCTCCTTCCACAATACTTAGTGAACAGTAGCTCTAATACAGTCTTCAAAAAGGGGCTGGATTGTTGGCTCGAGTTTAACAACTTCAAGGTATAATTATCCCACCAATGTGGTGGGGGACAATCTCGATGGGCAGTAGCCTTCTTTTGTCCTTTGAAACCAAGTAACCAGGTAAACCAAGTAACCAAGTAAACCAAGTAGTTAAACAGTCAGCAGTACAGTAATTCCATTTGGATCCAATGTGGCAATTCAACAGGGAGCTACCGCGAATTAGTACTCACGACCTCCAGACAAGATAGGGTCCTTCAACGTCAGCAGGGCTACCCCTGAGCTCCACGAGCCTCCTCACACATTTATATGGTAAACAGCAACAGGCAAAGTCCTTTAATGGCAGCAGGATTCGACTTGAGCTTCTCGAGCCTCCTCACACATTTATATGGTAAACAGCAACAGAGGGGTACCACACCAGGCAGCTGCTTCCAATGCTCCCACAAACTCACAGTCACTGAGATACTGCAACGGCAGCTTCCACTTGTCTTCGGACCGAGCGCAATTCAGCAATTTTCTCCAGTCCTCCTTCAGGTCGAGCCTGGTGGGTAGCTATACAGAGCACAGCCTCCTCTGACCGCCCGCCGGCGGGTTTCCTCCGCTGGAGCTGAAAACACAAAAATGGCCGCTACAGGCCTTCACGCGCTTCCCGCGTGAACACTCTTCAGCGCAGAAGCACACAGCTCCTCTCTCTTCACCAACCACAACGCATCTGGCTCTCCACAGCTTGGGGCACTCCTCTCCACTCAGGCGCGACCCGATCCAATTGGCTGGTTGAACCTGCCAGTCACTTCCTCTGCCTCTCACTGGGGGCGGCATGCATGGCCCATACCTTTCCCAAAAACAAACAGCTCTTCTATTGGTCAGTCAACTCTGTGGGGGTTCTAAGGTACAGACTGGTCCAATTCCACAATCGGGACCAAATGGAGGAAGCAATGAAACTCTCTGTGCTGCAAAGCAAAGCAGGTTAGAACAACTATATTATCATCACTTCTACATGTTATCTCAGGCAACCATTCACATCCCCTATTCGGGCTCCCCCCGCACTATTAGCAGTGGCAGAAGGGGGCGCTTACTCTGCAGCCCAGGCGGGAGTGGAGCATGACCACACTCAAACCCCCTCCCATTTTACCTAATCCCGACTGCAACAGGCAGCCCTTAAAGGGACAGTATACGGAGGCCTTAAAAAAGCACTCCACAGACCCCCATTCCGGCGGCTTTATGCCAATTACCAATCAGGCATAATGCTAATTAAGAACTCCCATTTGCAAGGGAGTTACAGTAATAAGAGTAAATTAAGGATTTAAAACAAAACAAGATTGGGCATAACAACACCATTACATGCATTTCAGTTCTATGAAGAAAGAAGCAGATAAAACAACCAGCAACATCAATTAATGTTGCAGCAGGTAAGCAATGATTAAATGTGGGTTTTCAACTAGAAATAAAATAGTAAAAAAAAGGTTGATAGTATCCCTTTAAAACAAGATGAACAAAACAGCCAATAAAGGCAACAGTTCAACATTCTGTATAACTTACATAGTACTGCATGCTTGTTTCAATATGGTTCTGGTTGCTAGTTCAGCTAATACATTTTACTATGCTGTTAGTAATATTAGGTTATTTTAGTTAGTGCCTCCATTACATATGGATTCTTTAAAGAGACTCACTAAGTTTGCCCCTTGTAAAATCATCCCCATAGGGAGACAGGCACTTCCCAGTTCTAAGATCCACCTCCACGCCGCCCCGAGCTCAGTCAACTTTATGACATGATCACAGGGAGAGTGCGGGGACGCACTCCATTATAGTCTATGGGGGACACCTTTATGATCTTTTTTTATATTATAATGGCCATTTGGTAATGAAATGTGGGCACTGGTTGACTAATGAGGCCCTCGTTAATTGACCAGTGCTCTGACCGATACAAATATTATTCTCTTCAAAATGATAAAAGGTGCCCCATAGACTATAATTGATCATGTCATAAAGTTGACTGAGCTCGGCGTGCGGGTGGATCTCTAGAACTGGGAAGCACCTGTGTCCCTATGGGGATGATTTTACAAGAGATTGTACTTCTATACTAATGGATATTTTTTTTGGCCAACTATAGATCAGAAGCATTTCTGGGATGTAAGGCACTGAACTGTGTGGTGCACATCTACCTCCGTTTAGCTTGGTGATTTTCTTTAATGCTGAAGTATCCTTATTAGCAAATATTTGTTTCAGCTGTGCAGTAGGTAATGAGCTGCATTTCAAGTGTTTTGTCTCTGTGACTTGAGGGGGAAATTAGGGAAGTTTGTTTATCCTGTAGTTGGGGGGGCATACTGTAGATCAGAGGTCTGTATGTTAATTGGGGATCCTTAATATCTGTTTATTGGGAATTCCAGTCCCCTTGACATTCCCTTGGCTGTATTCAATAGTTAAGTCTTCATCCTTGTTTTTTATTATACCTGTACTTCCCTCTATGTAGTATCACAAGGGGAGGTGTCCATCAATTTCATAGAAACATAGAAGTTGATGGCAGTTAAGGACCACAAGGCCCATCCAGACAGCCCATTTTTTCCTACCTTATGAATGTGCCATCGGCCTTTGCTCTGTCAATGGCCTATCTATTCATACTCATTTGTATTGCTCCCTTATGCCTATCCCATGCCTGTTTGAAGCCCTGCACTGTATTCATATCCACCACTTCCAGAGGTAGGCCGTTCCATGCATCCACCACCCTTTCTGTGAAAAAGAACTTCCTCACATTACCCCTTAATTGGCCTCCCTCTAATCTCATGCTGTGTCCTCTTGTCCTGCTATTTTTCTTGTATTGAAACATGTTAGACTCTTTCACCTTGTTAATGCCCTTAAGGTGTTTGAATGTTTCAATCATATCACCTCTCTCCCTCCTTTGCTCTAAGGTATACATATTGAGCTCCGTTAATATGTCCTCATATGTTTTCTGATACTGTCCCTGCACCATTTTGGTTGCCCTTCTCTGGACTGGCTCCATTTTATTAATGTTCTTATGAAGGTGCGGCCTCCTGTACTGCACGCAGCACTCCAAATAGGGCCTAACCAGTGTCTCATAAAGAGGGATTATTACCTCCCTCTTTAAGCATGTGTTCGTTATTTTTAACAATTACCTTTGTATCATCCTTCTGTGTGTACGTTTTTGTAAGCCTGATTGCCAAAAGACTAAATAAAAAAAAAAAGGCAACTTACCAGAGAGTACGTAATTTGTAATGCCTTGCTTCTCGCTGATCCGGATCAGAAAGGATCCCGTCTGGTTCCCACTACACAGGAGTTTATTGTTGGCTTCCGAGCGAGTTAGCTCCCCAAAATACCAACTGAAAGAAAAAGAAGCTGACGTGAGGGGTGTCGCGGGTGTGTGTATTTTTCACAAGGTTTGGTGGGTGGTTGGTACATGCCACATTGCTGACATCTGTTGAGAAATCTTTGGGAGACACAGTGGGCAGGACCTTCATGCAAAAGAAGACCCGTTTTGCATTTCTACAGTTCACCAAGATTGTCCGTGTTGCAGATTTTTGGGCAGAAGCTGAGTGATCAGTGTGAAACTGCATCATCGTATCACTATTAGTTAGAAAATGGGAATGGAAACTTCTTGAAGAAGACTGACTGGTGGTATTCTAATGGCATACATGCTACAGTGGTGCCAGCCAGGATGCAACACACTGTCTCGAGTTACTGCATGACAAAAAGGGACTGACTGCCACTGGAATTGTGCTGTTTACTGCAGGGCCGGATTAAGGCATAGGCAACATAGGCACATGCCTAGGGCCCCTGCCTGCCAGGGGGGGCCCCAGCAACCCCCAACATATATTTGCTATATATCCGTTTCTTTTTGACTGAGCTGCATGTTTTTGTAAAGGACTCAGCCACTGAGTAAGTCAGGGGCTGAACTGTGACATGAGTCCCACCTCCCTGATTAGGCGTTAAGTGCAGCTGACAGCTTCAGGGGCCCCAGCCAGGATGATCTTTAAGGTGTGAACAATGCCATTTCCTTTGCTTTGTCCCCCATACTCATTTAGAATCCCAGTTTAGAATTTTACTCTTAACTATAAAAGATTAACGGTGCAATTCATTGTGTATGCTTTATCTTAAGTATCTGTTTTATTGGCTTAGGAAACCTTGTATCATCCTTGAAATTTGAATGTACGCAATAGCTTAATTTGCTTGAAACCTTTGTACCATGTTTGATTCTGGGTTGTTTTACCATCCACATTCATTTGTAATACCTTTCATTGTATTGTCTATTTCTCTTGTTTTGTACTTCATGATGTGGGCCCTTTGCAAAGGAGTCTCTGTCTCAAAGGTTTGTAATTCTGATATCTCAATAAATAAAAAATAAAGATTTAATCTTACTCCTAAAATTAAGAAATCTGCAATAAGTTTCAGTCGTACAATTAAAAATCATATTCTTTTTTTAATTCTCTCATCTCGCTCATACTGAAGTTCTGACCTTGATACAGCTCTGTTTTCAGGGTGAACAAATGAATGTATTTCAAGATTCCCATCAGTAAATCTTGCCATTTATGGATCCTGACTGGCTGGCTTACTTATCGATAACAGAAATGTTTGATCCTGGGAATGATTTCAAATTCTTCCAATAATCACTCACTTTGCAGTATAATCTCTAAAGTTCATAACCCCCCTAGTAAACCACAAACTTAACTCCTACACCACCCAGGACCTAGCCTCTTTTAGAGATCGATCACTTCCCAACCCAACAAAACTCCTACATCCTGATTCATACTACCTGACAGGACAGTATGATAACACCCAGACTGCAAGTGCACATATGTGTGTTTGGGGGTTGGGGGCTTTGGAAAAGTACAAATCATGACATTTTGCATACAAAAAATAGTTTTTACCAGTCCTATTACTAATTATTTTTTATAAATTATCGAAACTCAGTCTATTGTTATTTTTTCATACTGATAGTATTAGTTGTTTTTTTTTTTTTTTTTTAACTCTCTTTACACTCCCCCTTGTACTGTGACTGGTCCCTCTCTCCAGACATCCCAATGCACCCAGTCTGCTCCATGAGGACTGGGAGGATGCTCCCATAGGTGCCCCACTCCTATACAACTCTAGAGACCTGGTTTGATCCCCGGGTGGGGTGGAAGAGTCCATCCTACCTCCTCCGATCCTCAGTGGAATGTGCAATCGAGCTCCTTCCTGGTTCCTCCACGTGTAATTGCTTGGCGGTGCAGGAGCCTTTGCCTAGATTAGCCATGGACGTTTTCCTTATTCTGGTCTACCCCTGCCAATGTCAGTACTGGAGGAGAACCAATGAGATGGAGGCATGCAGAGCGTGCCTCCGCTCTGGTCCTCGGCTGATGTCAGCCCCTCTCTATCTGCTTTCCCAACTGCACCAGCACTGCCTGTGATCACCCAGGTGGTGGTGGTATAGTGGCGGGGCCAGCATTCCACCCCTCCCCAGAAAAGCAGAGCAGCCATTGGGCATTCAATCCTTCTACCCCCCAGCCAACCCCCGCAGCCTAAGTCCATCAGCGAACCCGGGTCGCTGGCATGGTGCGAGGTATGGCATCTAGCGCTTCAACCCTCAGCTCCACCGGACCGGCCAGTTTCATTAATTTTGAAGCATTTTGTGCCACTTTTTAGGCACAGTAAGAACATTGTTTTCATGTTTCAGTAGCTGATATACAATAGGCAAGAGGTGCAGTCATAGTGAAGGGGCATGGTTACAGTGAGGGGGGCCCCACATTTCTCTTGGGCCTAGGGCCCCAGCTTGCCTTAATCTGGCCTTGGTTTACTGCAGTAGCTCTGTCACAGTATACTGCAATTTTGTGCTCCACCCTGGCAGGTACCCTATGTGCCAACACCACCTGGTTAAAAAAAAAAAAAAAAACAGCCCCGGTATCAGCCTGCCTTATTTCCTTCAGGATCCATGTACAGTGCACTGATTCAGACTCTTGCACTCTGAATCAGTCACTGTTTTTGTTCTGCACTGTGAGATGACTGAAGGAGCAACAGAGACATTTTCTAGGCACAATAAGACACTCCAGGGTGAGGGGTGTTGTCTATACCCACCCTTCCAGGGACTGGAAGGCTTGCCACCTGCAGTGTTGGACCCCATTATCCCCCTGGGTGTGCAGGTATAGTCCAGCAGAGCCCACCACATCATGCCTTATTGCTGACTTTGTTTCTTACCTGTTTTTACAGTGTTTATTGAGCTGACCTCAGGTGTTGTTGAACAGCCAAGCTCAGATTCCAGCTAGAAAGCACAACTCACAGCAGAGATAAGAAAGACAGAAAATGTCGGCAGAAAAAGATTATTGGTCCATGCAATCCGACCCCTTTTTAGCCTACCCTACCCCAGGACCTATTGTCTAGTCAGGATTATTACCGCACCTCCCTCCTGCCCTACTAGTGCTTCTCCCTGTGAAACTTTTAAGCCTTATACTCAATCTCAGCTCCATTTGTAGCCATTAGTGGTTCTTGCACCCACTAGCTCTCTGATGGGCTGTTCCACTGCTTAACCACTCTCTCTGTATAATAAAATCAATACAGCACCAGGAATGTGGCCAGGAATGCCCTTAAGCCTTCTTTCTGGCGTACTCAGCTGGGTAAGCAGTAATTTGCTGTCAGGTCCACTAACTGGTAATATGAACTGCCTGATACTCTGCTAAATCTCCCAAATATTAATCAGTTTAAGAGATCTTTGTGGTCTTGCCCTTGAAATCCATTGTAATTGTAACTGTTAACTGTTTTATTCGGTTTCTCACTGTACATATCCTGTGACTTTCAATACAATGGTCTGTATGGCTTTTTATAAATCTGTCTGTAATTGGTATGTCTTAAGTGCTTTGAGCCTGACTCGACAGCATTTCCTCTGGAACTGCTTATTATGCTTGTAATGTTTTTGTTTTGTGATTGAGTATTTGACATGAAACCTTTGTAAATGAGAACCTGTGCGCAAAGATGGTCTCCGAAGTTTTCATACAACAGTGATGGAAGGCACCAACCCTTCCGCACATCAGAAGCATGAACAGTGGTTGAGTTACTCTCGGTTTCCACCATAGTGATCTTTTTCAATTTCTTGCTTGCTCTCTGCTAAGTCTTTAGTGCCTTACCCATCGGGCCTACCAAATCCTTCTTCCACAAAAATATTTCGCAATCCTCCAAACTCTACCTTCAGGTATCCTAGGTGCTATATTTTATACCATCCTCAATCATGGGCTGAACCCTGCAGCCACCACAGACCACAGGCTGTGTGTGTGGGGGTGGGGGGATGGAAAGTCTTTGAGCATAAAATACCTGTTGGATGTGAGGAAACATTGCACCCAGTCATCACCCGAGGTACAAGGCTGACATTTTCCCATTTCTTCCCAGTGTCCTGCCCCTCTTCCCTTCTAGGAGGAGCTTCCTATCGTATTAGCCTATAGACAGGATCTGGTCCATGGCTCACCACTAACTTTGCCATCACCGTTGACCTTACCATTAATGCCAACACAGCCGCCACTAGAGACACTGAAGCAGCAGGTACTTTCCTTCTCCATTATTACCAGATTCTGTGTGCACTACGACTGTGGCATGCTCGGAACGCAGGACATGAACCCCAAGACCTCACTTTGACAGTGTGACACACTCTGCAGCCCATTGCACCCCCAGGCCAGGTTTCCCTGTTTCTAACAATCGTTTCAAAATTGGACGTTCCTTGGCACCAGAGGTTTAAAACAAATGCAGAAGTCTTAGTGCTGTGTAATAGATCAGTTATACACTGTCCAAACAAATGAGGAAATGGTTCAACATGGATTTATTTCAAAATAGCTCATTGTGGATGTAAAAAGACACAGTTGGGACTGAAACAGTTACTGTGTTTTGTAAAACGAGCCATTTACAAATGTAGGTGCACCACATATATCTGTTAAGATAAATATATGACCCCAAGGGAATTTTCTTGTGTGCTTCATTGTGATTTGTAAATTTGTTTCAAATATACTTAACCAGGGACATGCAGAACCGATTGTAAAACAAGCAAGCATTTGTCAATGCCGAATGTTTGCTTGCTGGCATTGGCATTGGTAGTGTAGGAGTTAGAGAGATGCATAATAGGAATGGCAGTGAAGTATTTAACTGACGCCAACCCCACCACCACCCTGCAGAGACAGGCATTGGGGTGTGCCTTTGGGTCATCAGGCATAACGGCTGTGCCATTTCACTACACCCTACCCTGCAGACACCGACAAGTGTCACGGTGTGCCTTGGGGTCTTTGGGCCTTATGCTCACCCCATTCCATAAGGAAATCTGGTGAGATGGGTGCAGTATAGGAGAATGGGGTGAACTTTGGGGCCAAAGAGTCCAAAGCACACCTCGATGCCTGTCACTGGCTGCAGGGTGTGGGTGGGGGTGGAATGGCATGAGCATTTCAGTCGACAATCCCAAGTCAAACCCCTGATGCCTGTCAGTCTCTACATGGTGGGGCATTATGGTCAGAAACCCTAACGCCTCAGGCATTCATTGGTATTTTCACTCCAAATTTTCAACATGTTTTTTTTGTGACCTCCACCTCATGAACAGTGGCAAAATCAGTTTGTTAGCCAAAAGCTGATTTTGCACAGCGACTACGTCATTTGGCACCACAGGTGCGAAAACGCATTTCAAACAGAATATGAAAAATGAGAGCTGTATTATTCAAGGGGAGGTGTAAAAAATGGCAATGTTGAAAATCTGGAGTGAAAATTTTAAAAAACTGGTGCAGTCACGAGTGTGAGTAGAAAATGTGCAACGCACACCTGTAATGTAATTAGTTTGGGGAATTTTTACAGCAGATTGTCAACACAGGCATTTTGGGACCTCTGTTCATGAACAGTGTCACTGTGATTTTCCTAACCTGTCCCGAACACTGATTTCCCACAGCGACCACGCAGTTCTGAGCCAGAAGAGCGAAAACACATTTTGACCAGGGTGTGAAAAATGACAGCTATACTGTTCATAAGGAGGTGTGGAAAAATGCCAGTGTTGAAAATCTGGACTGAAAATATTACAAATTCGTGAACTTACGAGGGTGCATGGAAACTGCGCAAAGCACACTCGAAACAGTCATTGTATGGACTTTTGTCATCAAATTTTTAACATAGCTATTTTAAGACCTTTGTCCATGAACAGTGTCACTATGATTTTCTTAATCTGTCCCAAACATTGATTTCTCACACCGACTCGCTATTTTGCACTACATGCACAAAAACACATTTGGGCTAGATGAAAAATGTCAGCTGTACTGCTCATAAAGAGGTGTGGTAAAATGGCAAAGTTGAAAATCTGGAGTGAAAATATTAAAAATTTCTTGAGAATTCTGAGCATGCATAGGAACTGCATAGCATACGCCTAATAAGTCATATAGATTTCACCAAATTTTCAACATAGGGTTTTGGGAACCTTCTCATGAATTGTGACACTGTCATTTCATTACTCGGTCCCAAAAGGTGGTTCCTCACAGTGACCGCGAAATCACCTTTCGGGACCAAATAACAACATGACAGTGACTGAGTTCATGAGGTGGGGCCCCAAGAACCACATATTGAAAATTTTATGAAAAAATTCCCCAAAATGGCCGAGGTATGCACCAAAGTTGAAAAAAAAATTATGCCATCATACATTACCGGCATTTCTTCAGTTCAAGTGGCCTGCTTTGAAGAGTGCAGACATGTTCCCTGTCCACCAAAGATGATTGCACTGGGCTCCAGAAGTAAGTGTGGGGTCAGGAGGTGGGTGCGCAGAGAGGGTGGGCGCGGGTTGGGGAGGGTGTCAAGGCGGTCCAACGAGGACCTTTTTTTAGGTTTTTTTCTTATTCACGAGATGACAAGGAACTTTTGCCACTCTGGGGTGGACTCCCAGAGTGGCAGCTGGAAGGTTATTTTTGGAGGTGTGGCAGTGGAGCCAATGGGGATGGGCACCCCCGTCACCCATAAGGACTTTTGCCATGCTGGAGTGGGCTCCCAGCGTGGCACCTAGAAGTCTGTTTGGGGGGGCAGTGGAGCCGAAGGGGGATTGGGCACCCCCGTCAGTCATACAGTGTATGGGGGTGGAGGAGAGTGCATGAGCACACTGGGGTGGGCTCCCAGCGTGCTACGTAAGTGTTCGTGAGGGAGGGGCGACGAACTGTCTATGACAGTTCAGATGCAGTGAAGACATATGTGCAGGCAGTTTGCATACTGCCAACGGCAGTATGCAAATTGCCTACACATTACCACTGCTGTTTGTGGCAGTGTTTTCCTCAGAACTGTACGCCACTGCATCTGAACGGCTGTCATAGACAGCTCGGACATTCATTGGCATTACATACTAACATACTAAAATGCCAGCAGAATAGGCCTAACGGTCTTTCGTGTCTTGTTGGTCAGCCCCCACCCTGGGTGCTGACCTTGCTGTCCCCTCGCCTTCTCTGGCTTCTCCCTTCCCAGTTCCGGATATTCTTGCTGCATTGGATTTTGCTTCCAGAACCCTTCCCCTGTACCTGTCCCACCCCCTCTTGAACCCCTCCACTGTCTCTGCCTCCACCAGCCCCCTAGGCAGTGCATTCCATGGCTCCACCACCCTCTCAGTGAAGTAGCACCTCCTCCTTTCTCCCCTGAATCTTCCCCCCTCCAGCTTCCACGCATGCCCTCTAGTGGCCCCCTCCTCCTTCCTTCGAAGCACCCTGACTGTTCCTCCCCTATTTACCCTCTTCATGTACCTGAAGACCTCTATCATGTCCCCCGGTCCCTTCTCTCTTCCAATGTGTACATATTTAGCTCTTCGAGCCTCTCCTCATAGGTCCTGTCCCCCAAGCCCCAAATCATTTTGGTTGCCCTCCTCTGGACCCTCTCCAGGAGGTTAATGTCCCTCTTTAAGTGTGGTCTCCAAAACTGCACGCAGTACTCAAGGTGCGGCCTCACCAAGCAGTTATACAGAGGGAGTATCACTTCCCTCCTTCTGGAGGTGATCCCCCTAGCGATGCATCCCAGCATCCTGTTGGCCTTGGCTGCTGCCCTCCTACAAGTCTCAGAGTTGTTCATCTTGACATCCACCACCACCCCCAGGTCCCTCTCAGCCATCGAGACTTGTAGCATTTCCAGGGTGTACACTTGGCCCGGGTTTCTGGCCCCCAGGTGGAGCACCTTGCATTTCCCTGCATTGAACCTCAGCTTCCACTTTCTAGACCATCTTTCCAGAGCCTCCAGGTCCCCCTGTAGGGCCACCCTCCCCTCCTCCCCATCCACCACCGCCCCCAGTTTCGAGTCATCCACAAAGAGACTCATCTCACTCCTGATTCCTGTCTTTATGTCAGAGATGTAGGTGTTGAACAGAAGGGGCCCAAGGACTGATCCCTGTGGGACCCCACTAATGACCCTCCTTGGGGATGAGACTATCCCGCCAACTATGACCCTCTGGGTCCGGTCCTGGAGCCAATTGCCTATCCATCTGATCATCTGGTTCCCCACCCCCATTTCTCCCAGTTTATCCAACAGGCCCATGTGAGGAACAGAGTCAAATGCCTTGCTGAAGTCTAGAAAGAGGACGTCCACTGGTCTACCCAGGTCCAAGGCACTAGTCACCCAGTCATAGAACTCCACCAGGTTTGTCTGATATGATTTCCCGGGATGAATCCATGCTGTCTATCATCCAGGCACCCTGACTTATCCAGGTCCCCCAGCCTCTCCTTGACAATGCCCTCCATCACCTTGCCCACCACCGATGTCAGGCTGACAGACCTGTAGTTCCCTGCCACCTCCCTTGATCCCCCTTGTGGATAGGCACTATATGCCACCTTCCAGTCTTGGGGCACCCACCCTGTCCTCAGACAGATGGTGAAAAGCTCCACCAGGGGTTTCGCCAGGACATCCGCAAGTTCCTTCAGCACTCTGGGATGTAATTTATCCGGCCCCCGTGCTTTCTCCTTCTTAAGGGAGCTGAGGGCTTCCCTCACTCTCTCTGCTGTGATTTCCACTTCCGGTACCTCTTCTCCCTGCTTAGCCCTCCCCCCACCTGCCAGTGATGCCTCCCCTCTCCCCAGACCCGCCGATCGGTAAGGGTCCCCCTCCTCAGTATCTCTGTCTCCTCCCATGTATGATGCAGCACCCCATTTTCCTTGGTGAAAACTGAGGTAAGTACTCATTTAGTATCTCAGCCTGCTCCCCGGGTCTTGTGCCCATCTCCCCTGATTTAATCCTGCTAATCTGCCCTTCACCCTTCATTTTTCCCCAATGTATCTAAAGAACCCTGTTCCCTCTCCAATTTCCCTGGCCAGGTTCTGCTCCTTCCTTGCATTGTGCAGCTGTGCCTGCAAAAGGGAGCAGGGCATAGGAAGTGGGGGAGACACACCTACAAAAACTCGTATGGTGGCACTACGTTTCTGGCACATGCATGCAATATCAGTGTCAGTGGCTCAACAGGTAGCACACTCACCTCTGAGGCCGGGAGATCAGAAGGCTGTGGGTTCTATCCCCACCCAGGCACTTGGGTTAATATCCCAATACTGACACTATAGTGCAGCATGAGGGGGGTACTGCACTCCTGGGGTGCCGTCTTTCGGATGAGACGTTAAACCAAGGTCCCATCTGCCTGTTCTGGTGGTAGTTTAGGTAGATGTTAAAGATCCCATGGCACTTCTTGAAAATGGGAATATTTTATTGAAAACTCAAAACAAAATATACAAAATTGTATTACAGCATACAAAATCATAAGAAAAGAAATCAATAACAGAAATAAGTATCACCACATACAGAAATTTCAAACAAAAAATCCATAATTGTACATAAATCCCCATTCCTTCCCCACCAGAAGAACAGGAGAAGATTATCATTCAAAATTCAAACCACCATCTGCAGAAGTAGAGGAACATTGTACAAAAAAGATAGGAAAAAAGTCATAAGTAAATACTTCAGGCTATGAAGATGTAAAACAGAAAATATCAACGGTCGGCATATGACCCCCACCCCATCCCACCTAAAAGGATAGAGGAATAATGAGTAGAAACCTTCAAATAAAAAACTACAAAGTGTTAAATATTCAAACATACTAAAAAGAAAAATATAGCAGAAAATCAGGGAAAAAAGGAAAAAACCAAAAAACTTAACTAAAGAATCAGGCAAAAGCAGAATTAGCTGTATGGGCCAAAAACCTCAGTTTTCTGGAAAAAAGGCCCCATTACTACGATACATATATCTGAGCCATAATATAAACTTCAAAAACTGAGAATCATACTACAATATTGCAAAAACATCAAACTTACTATAGTATGCAAAACACCTTATGATCCTAAAAAAGGAAATATTTGAAAAGTGAAACTGTTACTTAATTACCTATGGTTCTCTCCAAGCGTATGTATGGTAGCAAAACGGAAAAAAAAAACCATCACCCTGTATCTAACCAAGACATGTTTCTCCACCACAATTTATACAAATCAGGTAAAACTCTATTCTGTTCCGTAACCTGCCACTTTAATATCGCCTTCTGTAACAATAGAACTACTTGTTCTTCTGATAACACTTGCTGTCGAAGAGACCAGCCACACTGAGCTAGCCAAAGCTGATGACTAATAAAACTCATCAGTAGTCGAATAGTAATAGCATCGAATTTGACCCGTGCTCCAGGCAGTACCCCATCGAGCCAAATCCATGAAGGTTAATTCCGGGAAGGATTCAGAGGGCATTTCCTATGAAATACCTCCCAAAAGGACATAGCAAATGGGCACTCCAACAGAAAATGAGAAAAGGTCTCTATAGTTTCCATACATATACTCCCTCTAGGACAGGTACGTTCGTTAATGCCTTTATGCTTCAAATTGCCCTGAACCCCAATTTTGGTATGCACATAACCAGATAAAGTCTCTCTTATAATATGGAAGTCTTTTACTGGATAGAAAGGAGTTTATCAAGGAATGTTGGGTGGCTGATAATTCAGTATACCAAGGGGAAACATAATTAAAGTTTCCCATTATCCAACTATATAGGGATTTCCTTGAAAGTGTACAAAGGGAATTTTTCTTAACTTTACAAGCATTTAATTTACTTATTACACCCAAGAAGTGTCCTGGTAAGTGGGCCACCTGCATCTGTCGTGGGAGAGGAATAGTCGGGTCCCAATCACTGAAAAGGGGTCCGATCTCATCCTCTACTTAGGGGATCCAAACCCTTGCAGCATTTGTCAGCAATGGCATAAAATTAAAGAAAATAAAAGTCACATAAAAGAAAACTACTGGGTTCAACATACCTAGGCCACCGACTTGTATAGGCAGATAAGTGACACCTCTCTTGACAGTGTTCAACCTGCTGTCCCATAAACACTGAAAAAAAAACCACTATAAACTATGGCCTCCATATTCAACGGGGGTGGAGACAGCAGCAAGACACACAAAATGGGACAATAAAAAGGTTTTAATTAGAAAAATATGTTTTCCTTTGGTCATCTGCCATCTATTCCAATGGGTTACTTTTTCTTTAGCTGATATCAAAAGTTATTCCCAATTATACCATTGGGGATCATCCCCACCAAAATAAACACCCAATATCTTTCTTTAAGTCACGTCTATAGGAATTCCCCAAACAAGGGATACATTACTAGCATCATACCCTAAGGGCAAAATCCCACTTTTCTGTGTATTAATTCTTGGCACAGAAATATTGGTAAATTCACATAAAAGGTCACGAGAGGCTAATGCAGAGGATCTGTCTGCCAAAACAAGTTCCAGATCATCTGCAAATGCCAAAGCAACCACCTGCCTATCTTCTGAGTCCACTGAAAGTCCAGTTACTGCTTCTGTTCTATATAGTGCATGTAATAGTGGATCAAGAGATAGGACATATAATAAGGGGCTGAGAAGACACCCTTGCCTCACCCCCCATGAACAAAAACTGAATCACTTACCCAACCATTAACACTTGGTATCAGGCTTATTCCAGTATGACAAATTTGTAACCAAGTGATAAACAGAGATGGAAATCCAAAGGACCATAATGTCTCCCAGAAATAGTTATATTCAACCTGATCAAAAGCTTGAGATTGATCTAAACACACCAGATGTCCAAATAATTCCTGGTTGTCTCCCCTATGAAGAATTTCTTGAACCAAAATTAAGGCATCCTGGACCTGTCTCCCCAGTATGCTACTATATTGGGACGGATGCACTACCAGGTCTATAATACTAGCCAACCTATTACTAAGAACTTTCATTAAAATTTTATAGTCAGTGTTCAAAAGTGAAATCGGCCTCCATTGCTTTACATCTCCCCGACACCCTCCCTTGAAAATCAAAATCAAAAGGCCCTCCAACATGCTCTTATGGAGTTTCTGTTGGGATAAGCCATCATTTAGACACATACAGAACTCAGGTCCTAAAACATCCCAAATATATTTATAGATTTCATGCGGGAGACCATCAGACCCAGGCGTAATACCTGATTTAAGGGACCAAATTATAGTTTTTAGTTCTGTCTGTGAAATGGGGTGAGTCAGAAGAGTTCCAACATCCTGTGGCAGCTGGGGTAGATTTAGTTCCCCCCACCACTGTCGCATTTTTTCTACTGATAAATGTTGGCTATCAAAAATTTGAGAGAAATGAGAGGTAATTTCTTTCAAAATATCCACCTTTTTATGCACAGTACTGCCAGGAGAGTAATCAAGTACTCCATATCTCGGAGGAGTTGCATAGACTCAAATGGTAATGTGTCTTTCCTTTTACCACTAGTTCCACACTTTTGTTTATATTCCAAAGATTTTAGGGCTTCAAGTTGTTTTTTTTTGCCAATATAGTTTTTAGATGTTTAACCTTCTGCAAGTCTTCCGCCCCTAAATTGGGTCGGAAAGACATCCAGAAGGCAATAGTATTTCTCAAAAAGGCAATTTCATCATTTTTAAATTTCCCATTAATAACGCCCTATTGTGTGAAAAAAGGAATATATCTCTATTTTTGTATCTTCCCACCAAAATGGAATTGTCATCATGTAAGAAAAACAAAGATTTTCTTGCTTGTAGTACTGCTAAAAAACCCTCACACACCACTGGAATAGACAGTAATGAACTATTCAATTTCCAGGTCCCTGGCCCCCTTCTTACCTCAGGGAAGTCACTAATGACTAATGTTAACAACTTATGATCTGAAGTAGCTACGTCTTGAAGGAGAGCCATTTTAACGTTTGAAAAGACAGATACAAAGAAATAATCAATTATAGAGGGCCGAGGGCCACAAAAATATGTATAACGCCCGTTATCGGGAGAGAACCAAAGGCATCAATCAAGCCCACATCACTAACCCAGTGAGCCAGGCACTGAGCATCACAATACACTTTTTTATTTGAGACAGGGGTAGAGTACTGGGCAAAAGTAACATTAAAGTCCCCTCCTAAAACTACCAAATGAGACATCTGTAATAAGAGAGAGAGGGATCGAAAAAGAAGTACTCTGTCATACTTTGTTTGAGGGGCATAAATATTGATGGGTCTAATCAATTGGTGTGCCCATATTACATCCAGCATCAAAGCTCTGCCTGGCTGCACCTCTAAATGACTCACAATCTTAACTTTAGAAGAAAAAAAACAAATCCCAATCCCTGAACACTGGTCCTCCCCTTGGAACCAAACACTATCTCCCCAAAGCCATGCATCAGAAGCCGCAGACTTCTCAGCCACTGAATATAACCATACATCCTGAAAAAAAATATAATCCAGACTAGCATGTGAAAAATAAGAGAATTTACTGCGTCATTTACTCAATGATTGAATGCTATTGACATTCAAGGATGCTACTCGAAAGGAGAAGAGATCCTTAGGTTAAACAGGAAGGGATCGTCATTTCACTTTACTCGAGGCTCTTGTCACTCTACCACTTTTAGGGCCCTGAGCCAAATGATCAGTAGAATCCAAGCAGTCACCCTGGGAGTCTGCCATCACTACTCCTTCAGCAGGGAGATCTACAGGGTCTGAGTCCTGAGAAATGTCTGTTAGCACGGAAAATTTATTTATGTTCTCTACAGGGCCACCAGTTCCATTTTCATCTGTTTACCTTTAAGTTTGGCAGATTTCCCTTTCTTACCCTCTACCAAGGTAAAGCCCAAACCACTGGCAGTGGATTGGGGGGTTCTGAAGTCGAAATAATAGGAAGATCATTAGAACTACCTTCACATGAAAGGGGTTCAATATCAGGAATTTGGGGGGTCCTGGCCTTCCTTTTCAATCAAGCAGGTTGATACTGGACCTTTTCCAGTAGCAGGTACCCCTGGAGTCAGAGATATTTGAGTCACCACAGGGCCTGGGCCTTGTTTTACTGCCAAACGGATATAATGATCCTGAACCTCAAAATCAGCATCCTCTGTGTTTCGTGAGGCAGAGGGGCAATCATCAAATGTATAGCCTAGTTCATCACAAAAATTGCACTTAGGCTGCTTAAAGCAGTGGGCACTAGGATGGCCTAGTTCCCCACAATAAGAGCACTTCAAAATGTCACAGGATGTGCTTATATGTCTGGATGAGCCACATTTGAAACATACCTTGGTTGTCCAGGATAAAATAAGAAGCGCTTGTCTCAACCAATGAAAAAGCAATTGGGTAAATGTATCAAGTCCTGCTCATTATGGTGAATTTGATTTGGAATTTCCAACCTCCATTCCAAAATCCCTCAGCATCTAAAATGGGCATAGGATTACCCTGAATATCACATCTCTTTTCCAGCCAGTGCACAATGTCCACAATATTCACCCCTTCATTTCTAAACAAAATGATGATGACACGGAAAGGCTGTTTAGTAAGGGGAAATAGTAAGTCTGACCACAGGGGATTAGTTTTCAGATTCATATATCTACACCAAAATGTTTCCAGCAACACAGGAGTGTGGAAGCTAACATCAAAGGTGATGTACATGTATGAGGGCATAGACCTCTGAAGGAGTAAACCCCATACTCTTCTTAAGTAGGACCTTGCCCACATAAAATCTGTCAGGGAGGTTTTTGATAGGGCCTACATAACGTAGGCGAATCGCATTTCTTCGTTTAGCTAATTCCACTGGCTTGTGAAAATGACTAGCGTAAGAGTGTTTAACAGGTTCCCCAGGATGGAGGCCTGGTGTGGGGTCAGCAATAGTAGGTGCAACTGGGGTTTCATCAGGGCCTACCACTTCAATACGTAATTGACTTTCAGAAATAACATCAGACTGAAACGTAGGTAATGGTAGGATAGTAGCACAAGAAACAGAATCGATACTTATCTGCTCCAGTAAATGAGTGGTAGATCCAATATTAGGCTTCCAATGCCCGTCAGAAAGCAGGATCCAGCCTGCTGCAAGCAGGGCCTTATCAGGAGACCAAGATCCAGCCTCTTCTGTACTCCAATCTCGCCGAGGAGATGAGGGAACTGAGTCAGGGGAGTCTGTGGAAGCATCCTCTGCTGAGAGCAGCTTTGTGACTCCCCCTGAAACTGTGGTACCTGGAGATGTGTCTGAATGCTTCCAATCTTCTGCCTGCCTCATACGCTCAGACATCAGTTGTTCACTCACACGAAGTAACTCAGCAGCTAAACACTGCTGCTTTTGTTCAAGACTTAACTGATCTTCTGGATTCTCCACCAAGGAACCGCCGCTATGGACGTTCTGCTGGCCCCCTGCCTGGTGCATTCGAGCCATCCCAATAGCAGTTCCATTATCCTGAATACTCATTTCATCCTGCAATGTCTCCTGGGCCCGCACAGCCCCAGCCATCCATTCTCCACCAGACCTGACGGCAAAATGAAATGTCTCGCCGCCCAACAGGCCCCCTACTGCCAGAGTAGGGGAATTTCCCCGGTGCCCAGGCCAAATGTTCCCCCATTCACTAAAATACGACCAACGCTTAATCTGGTTCAAAGTCAGTTGGCATTCATCTGTATCCCCCTCCCCCAGGTCGTGCCTGAAAATAGGCAGAATTTGTCTCGTGCACTTGCCCGGTAAACAAAAATAAATAAATAAACAAACATAAAAACAGAATCACCCTCACTAGAATGTGGCTGGTTTTAAATTTCAGAACCAAATAGAACATCCTCTTAAAAATATAGTAACATAGTAATTTAAGGTCCTGGGATGTATAGAGAGAGGGATCAGCAGCGGGAAGGGGAGGTACCACTACCTATGGTCACTGGTTCACCCTCACCTGGAGTACTGCGTGCAGTTTAGGAGTCCACATTTGAAGAAGGACAGGGACAGGGTGTAGGCAGTGCAGAGGAGGGTAACGAAGGTAATCAAGAGGCAGCAGGGGAGAACTTAGCAGGAGATGTTTGCACATATAAACATGTATTCACTGGAGGTGAGAAGGGAGAGGGGACGTGACTGAAACATACAAATACCGCTGCAGGGTAAATAACATGGATAGAGGAGAAGTATCCCATCTGAGTGGGAACACAAACATCAGAAAAAAGTCCACGAACCTGGAACTGGGGGATAAATTTAGGAGGGCTGCCAGGAAGTTCTTTTTAATGAAAAGGGGTGTGGAGGGGTGAAATGAGATGCAGAAAGAGATGGTTTGTGCGAAATCAGTGGGAAGGTTCAAATAAGGGTGGGAAAGATACAAGGCCTTGATAAAGACTGCACCAGAAAGGGAAGAGGGGAGGGGTAGTGAAGAGCCTGTATGACTCTGAGCTTTTTTCTGCCAACAGAGCCTATGTTTCAATAAGGTCGGAAGGGTCTCAAGGTTCACTAGGTCCTCCCCTCCACTTCATAAGTGAGAATCAACAATTATGCTATGCAAACATTAACTACTTTATAGGGGTTCTCCATCCCCCTGCTACCTGGGGTATCCTTCAATTTCCTTGGTAAACAAACATTTTCCAGGCTTACCTTAAACGTTTATTCTGACTTCTTATTTATTGTCTCTGCTGGTAAGCTGTGCCATTGGTTTACCACCCTCTTTGAGAAGAAATGCCTCCTAAATGTTACCTGTTAATTTAACACCATTAAGCTTCAGGATGTACCCTGCATCCTACTAGAGGACACCAGATTAAACACCTTTGCATATTTGATCATATTGATCCATTGAGTACGTGGGACACTAAGTTCATGTCTCCCTCAGCGTCCTGTTCCCCAAGGTGAGCATTATTAAGGCCTCTTGACTCTTCTTATAGCTTTTGTGCCCAATACCCCGATCCCTTTGGTGTCCCTGCATTGTACGCTCTTGACTGCCTCAAAGTCTTTATTTGTAATGAGGTGCCCAGAACTGTATGCAGTAGTCCAAGTGGGACTGACCATCGCCTCACAAAGTAGTAGCATTACTTTCCCTACTCTGTAGGTCACAACTCTTTATTGAAAGTCTAACTAATTATTCACGAGCCCAGCAAGGCTTCTGATTAGCTACTGGATTGGTCATTAAATTCTTAGACATGAACAATTCAGCTGCCAACTGGTGCTGTGTGGCACAATAACAACCTCGAGGCCAGTCATTTCCTTGTTTTAACAACCAGCTGGAGGGAGGCCCCACAACCAGTCATTAACTCCTTGGAAATGACCAGCTTCTCAGTCATTATTGCTTAAATGCACCTCAGCATGCTTCCAGCCTTCTTGACTGCAGCCACACACTGGCTGTCGTGCTCCAGCTCCTTGTCTGTTATAACCCCCAGATCCTTTTCTGCTTCCACTGCAGCATGAGGAATCTTACACAATGTGTAGGTCCTACCTCTGGTTTTCCAACAGACCAAGAGCTAAAGCATGGCATGCAGTGCATAGTTGCTGTCAAGGAAGTGGGAAGAATGCTTGGGTGTGTCAAAAGGGAGTGACAAGCAGAGCAAGGGAAACCGTCCTGCCACATTACAAGGGTGTGGTTAGGGGAAGCAGTTCTGCCACGTTACAAGGCCCTGGTCAGGGAAGCAATCCTGCCACATTACAAGGCCCTGGTCACGGGAAGCAATCCTGCCATGTTACAAGACCCTGGTTAAAGGAAGCAGTCCTGCCATGTTACAAGACCCTGATTAAGGGAAGCAATCCTGTCACGTTACACGACCCTGGTCAGGAGAAGTAATCCTGCCACGTTACAAGGCTCTGTTCAGGGGAAGTAATCCTGCCACATTACAAGACCCTGGTTAAGGGAAGCAATCCTTCCACATTACAAGACCCTGGTTAAGGGAAGTAATCCTGCCACGTTACAAGGCCCTGGTCAGGGGAAGTAATCCTGCCACTGTACAAGGCCCTGGCCAGGGGAAGCAATCCTACCATGTTACAAGGTCCTGGTCAGGGAAAGCAATCCTGCCACGTTATAGGCCCTGGTCAGGGGAAGCAATCTTGCCATGTTACAAGGCCCTGGTCAGGGGAAGTAATCCAGCCACGTTACAAGGCCCTGGTCAAGGGAAGTAATCCTGTCACATTACTAGGTCCTGGCCAGGGGAAGCAATCTTGCTACATTACAAGGCCATGATCAGGGGATGCAATCCTGCCATGTTACAAGGTCCTGATCCTGGGAAGCAATCCTGCCACATTTCAAAGGCCTGGTTAGGGGAAGTAATCCTGTCACTTTACAAGGCCCTGGTGTGGGAAAGCAATCCTGCCATGTTACAAGACCCTGGTCAGAGAATGTAATCCTGTCACATTACAAGGCCCTGGTCAGGGGAAGCAATCCTGCCACATTACAAGGCCCTGGTCAGGGGAAGCAATCCTGCCACATTACAAGGCTCTGGTCAGAGGAAGCAATCATGCCACATTGCAAGGGCCTGGTCAGGGGATGTAATCCTGTCATATTACAAGACCCTGGTCAGGGGAAGCAATCCTGCCATGTTACAAGGCCCTGATCCTGGGAAGCAATCCTGCCACATTTCAAAGCCTTAGTTAAGGGAAGTAATCATGCAATGTTGCAAGGGCCTGGTCAGGGGACACAATCTTACCACATTACAAGGCACTGGTTAGGCCCCACCTGGAGTACTGTGTGCAGTTCTGGATCTCAAATACAAAGAGGACATCGAGTCAGTTGAGGGGTTGCAAAACAGGGCTGCCAAATATGATGAGGGATATGGAGAAGACAAGCTATAGAGAGACTGGAATCCCTTTACATATTTACCAGGAGAAAATGAGATTGAGGAGACGACTGAGCCTTCTGCATACTGAAAGGCATTGATGAGGTTGTACAAACAGAGATTTTTGATCTGGTGTTCTCTAGCAGGATGTCAGGGACATGCCCTGAGCTCAAAGGTGTTAGATTTAGGGATAATATTAGGAGACACGTCTTCTCCAAGAGGCTGGTGCCCAATAAGGAACAACCTGCCAACTCAGAGAGCGATCATGAAGAAAGTACAAGCCTTTAAGGTAAGCCTGGACAAATGTCTGCTTACCAGGGAAATCGTAGTTTGCACTGCATGGCAGGGGGAAACATACAAACATAGAAATTGTTGTCAGAAATGGACCACTTTGACCATCCAATCTGCCCCGATTTTGCTAGTATATCCACACACACACACACACACTGCAAGGGCATCCCCTATTCCCACCCCGACATAAACACAGACTGCCACGGCATCCCTAAATTCAGCCCCTGACACACACTGACAGGGTATCCCCCCCTACACACGCACATTGCCAAGGTATACCGACTCCCAATTCTGACACACACTCTGCCCGGGCATCCCAAACTTCTGCTACTGCCACACACACACACACACACACACACACTTGCAAGGCATCCCCACCTTCCATCTGACACACACACACACACACACACACACACTCTGGGTGAGTACCGGGATATTGCCATACCAGGATAGGGTAGGAAGGAAGGGAGGATGATAGTGCTGTATGTAAGGGAGGGTATAAAAGCAATGGAGACACAAGGAATCCAGGATGGAACAGAGCGGTTGGAGGTACTGTGGGTCACCCTGGAGATAGGAACACGAGTCACTTTTCACACTGGCATGATCTGCAGACCCCCAGTGCAGGGGGAGAAACTAGACAGGGCCCTGGTGGAAGCCACGAGCACAATGGCAGAAAAAGGGGAGGTGCTGCTGGTGGGGGACTTCAGTCTGCCAGCTGTGGATTGGAGTCTCCTAGTCACAGCTTCAGCTAGAAGTAGGGACATGCTAGACTCCCTGCAGGGGGGTACTTCTCAGGCAACTAGTCAGGGTGCCTACTCATAATGGGGCAATACTGAACCTGGTGCTCACAAGCAGGGACAGTATTGCAGACGTCAAGGTGGGAGGCCCTGCGGGATCAGTGATCATGGTACAGTGTGGTTCAACATAAGGATGGCAGTGAAAGCAAACCACACAAGAACAGTGGTCCTGGACTTCAGGAGGACAGATTTTTAAAACAATAGGTGACTGCCTCAGAGACGACCTGGTCACATTACAAGACCTGGTCACATTAGCAGAGAGGATGACCTGGATGGGGTGCAGGAACTGTGGGCTAAAGTTAAGGGAAGGCATAGTGAAGGCAACAAACCTCTGCGCAAAGGAAGTAAGCAAAAACAAGAGAAAAAAAAAAGAGACTGCTGTGGTTCTCCAAGGAAGTGGCAGAAAAAATAAAAGCTAAAAGGGTAGCATTCAGGAGGTATAAGGAAATGTAGATGGAAGAAGGTAGGAAGGTGTGTCAGGAGAAGCAGAGGGAAGTAGGGAAAGTGGTGAGGAGCACAAAGGTGCAAACTGAGGAAAGAATAGCCCAAGAGGTATCTCATGACCTTTTTAGGTACTTAAGTGAAAAGAGAAAGATGATGAGGTGAGGGATTGAGAGTTTGAGAAGGAAAGTTACACAGCAGCCATGCTCAGGTGAACCCCGAGGTCGTAGGTGTCGGAACAGGGGAGGCAACTATGATCACGGCCCTAGCACTTTCATAATGGCAGGGAATGGCCCTATCAGTTTTTGTAATCATGTTAATTCATTACTGGGGAGACTGTGCACTTAAAAGGTAGCATGTGCACTTAGCACTGTTACTTTGTCACTTGCAGGGTGTCAGCAGAATTTTGAAAAATGAAGGCCAAGTAGTGTAGATGGGGGTGGGCTGTGTTCATGGCTTGCTGGTGAAGCCCACCACCCACCACCACCACCAATTTGGGGCTCACCTTAAGTGACTCCCTGGGCTCCATCAATGCCCACTGCCAGGCAGACGTCCTGCAGAGATAGTAAATCCATGGTTACTCGTTGTTATCATGTTGATTTGCATGAGAGCGCCATGATGTGCTTCTGCGTCTGTCACTTTAAGGCCATAGCAATGTGTACACAGTAAATGGTCTGGGCTGGGTTCGAGTGCTTCACAGCTCGCGACCGGCCAGACACCATCCTGATTTGTTCTGCTCTGCGGTCGATAGTAAAGCAGAGGGAGCTCTAGCTATTACTGTAAATATTTACTTCGAGCTTATTGTTATATTTCAAGTGCTAATTTTAACCTGCCTTTATTGCAGCTTATGCATCCAAATGGGAGCCACCATGTTTGGTCCAGGACTTTCAAGAATTTGGACCAACTGGGACACAGGGGACCTCGAGGGGTCCTTAGTTCAGGTGCCTTGTAGGAGAAAGCTGTAGTCCTTGTAGTTTCGCAGGTTGGCACCTAAACTGATAAATGGGAGCACCAGAACTATGATTGACAGCTCCTCTAGCCAACCGGAATCCAGAAAAACTGGACTAGTTCAAGAACTGTTAGGATAAAAGTGAGCAGTTGCTTGGAAAGCTAAGAGAGGAAGCAGCTCAAGCCATCAAGAAGCAGCTCCAGGAAAGGAACTGAGGAGAATTGGTAGGGAGAGGCCTGACTTGCCTCCCTGCTACTGTTTCCAACATTGGAATGCTTGATAGCAGTAATCAGACTAATCTGAAACTAATGTTAAACTGCGGCTGTTAGCCCTGAGACCCTGAGAAGTGCAGCTCGAGATATTGAACTGAGAGGAGTTCCTATGAAGTGATCGGCCTAAGATTTGTGTGAGAGACTGCCTTTGCAGATGGAGAGCTTCCAACAGCATGTAAAAGCAACTGGCATGAAACCAAATTGAGAAGTAAGAGTGAAAGCTGTTTCCATTAAATGTGCTGAATGTTGATTGTGGGTCAAGTATCTTTACCAGTGACCATACTGTTGGCCAGTTGGAGGGTTTCACCAGCAAACAAACTGAACTTTGCCAGAATTGTTTATTCAGCCTTGGGCTCCTGCCAAACCTGGCCCAAGCTGACTATCCTTGCACCAGTTACTGTTTTCTCAACATAAGACCAGCTTGGGGACCCAGCCACTGTGCAGGAAGAAATCGCAGGTTGCAGCCACCTGGAGGGAAAGGCCATGACGCAGAGGTGAGTCACGCAGACCCAGTTTTCCCCATGCTCTTCTGTACTCTACAACAGGTCTTCATATCACCAGACCAACTTCTTCCAACTGGTGTCATGAGTAAACTCAGGGTAGCTTCCTGCAACATTTCTTTAAATCATTTTGTGGTATCATCTGATTTCATCTGTGAGTTACAGGGTTACAATGGACTGAGCCAACCGGCTGAGGATACAAATAGCCAAAGTCTTTGTTATTGCATGTTTAGCTGCCTTTCTTTCCATCAAGGACCCCAACAATGGCTGCAACCCTGGGCAATGTTCAGGCTAGCCATCAACAGTCTGGGTACCCAGCGGCTGCAAGACTGTATAGTGGGACTAAATGCATGCATGCAAAGTGCCCTGGTTTAGATCCAGTACAGTAATCATTTACCTAGATCTGCCCCCTTTCCTTGTTCAAATCCCTTTAATAAATAGATTGGTTTGTTTCACTGTTACTTTGCCTCACGAATACCTCATTGTCTGAGTAAAGGTTAATGTGTCTGGGGAAAACGTATTTAAAAGTGCACGCCTGTTTTAAATACAGTTTTACAGGGGATTCCAGGGTGTTTGCCAAAGACCAGACCCTGGTGGTAAGTGCAAGGGATGTGTGCATATTGTTAATGTTTAATGCCAACTGTGTGTTAATTGCTGTAAAGGGCTGTTCCATTTTACAAGGTTCGTGGTCACTAGGTGGACTAGTGGGTGGATATAGCTTCCCAGAGGGCTATACCAGGTTAGGTGGCTACCCCCACATACTTTACTCTGGGTGGAGGCACCAAAATATTGAACCCAGCCCCCTCAACCTGTTGCCACAAGTACAGACAGGGGTAGTAACCCTAGAGATAGTGCCGCCTAGGGATTACACTGAGTTAGGGCACAGTGGTCAAACTTTAAGTATGAAAAGGAAGGGACAGGCCTTCAGAATGGTATCAAGGAACTAGGCATTGAAAGCTGCTGTCAATCAGTGTGTGCGTGTGTGTGTGGGGGGGGGGATTACTCCATAGATTACAAATTTAAATGACAAAAAATTGATTCTGTGGGTGAACCCATTCAACAGGGGAAGGGGTTGTGACTTACTTCTTGCATCCTTGGCCCAACCACTTTTCAGATCATTCCATCATCTATGCTTGAGGGGATGATTTCGGTTGGGGTGGCTGACCCCAGCTTCTGTAGGTCAAAGCACAGTCCAGGAAGGAAAACCCAGCTACACTCTGAAGAAAGTTTAAGTAAAACTTGCACAACTCCAACTGCTCTTTCACCAACTGTTTCTTAGTATAGTATAGTAAATGAACTACAGCGCCGGAATACATTACACAACTCAAATTATGGTCAGGGGCACACTACCCTAGTTCTTCAGCACAAGACACCCTGGCTGGTGAAATAGCAACTGCGGTTGTGCAAGTTTTACTGAACCTTCCTTCACAGTACGGCTGGGTTTTCCTGGAATGTAAGGTTAAGAAGGGCAGGGGGGGACAGTGCAGAGGAGGATGAGGAAAAAGCTGATATTTTGAACAAGTACTTAACTGTTCAGATTTCACAGAGGAAGAGGAAGGGGATGAGTCACATAAAAACAGCAGGAGCACTGGGGGAGGGAGGGAGGAAGGCACAAGTTCATTTACAGAGGAGAGTATACACTTCCGACAAAGCTATGCGGCCAGACAAGGTACACCCAAGCGTACTGAGGGAACTCAGGGAGGTACTGGCTGTACCTTTGACTGCCCTTTTCAACAACTCACTGGAAACAGGAGTGGTTCCTGGGGACCGGAGGAGGGTAGATGTAGTCTCACTTCATAAAAGTGGCTGTAGGGAGGAGGCCGGTCAGTCTGACATCAGTGGTTACTGCTTAAAGGAAAGGATTGTGGACTATCTTGTCTGGCAGGTTACAAGACCCAGGGCAGCATAGATTCACGGTTGGGGGGGGGGGGGGGGGTTGTCAAGTCAAACAAATCTGATAGTGTTCTTTGACTGGGGAAATAGATCAGGGTGGGACCTTTGACATGGCCTACTTAGATTTTAGTAAGGCATTCAATACCGTTACACATAGGAGGCTGATAAGGAGACTGGGCAGCTTTAGGGCGGGTCCTGCAGTAGTAAACTAGGTATGAAATAGGTTACTGGATAGACAACAGAGGGTGGTGGTAAATGGAGTTCACTCTGGGAAATGAAGGGTGACCAGCGAGGTAGCTCGGGGCTCATTACTGGTACCAGTCCTGTTCAATGTCTTTATAAGTGACATTGCATCACCAAAATCTGCAGTAGGGTATACACTCCAGAGGGGGTAGAAAGAATGTGCAGAGACTTGAGAAACCTCAAGGAGTGGTCAAGGGTATGGTAGCTGGGTTTCAATGCAAAAAAGTGCAAAATCCTGCACCTAGGGCACAGAAACCCAGAGGCAGCGTACAGAATGGGAGAAGAGATAATTATGGTTACCGAGCAGGAAACAGACCTGGGGTAATCGTACCTGTTGACCTTAAGGTGGTGAAACAATGCAACCAGGTAGTATGTGGGGCCAGTGGGAAGCTGCGGTGCATAGGGAGAAGCATCTCAAGCAGGAGGGAGGTGGTGTTACCACTGTATAGATCATTGTCGAGAACCTCACCTGGAGCACTGTGTCAAATTCTGGAGGTCAAATCTCAGGAAGGACAAAGAGTGGAGGCTGTCCGGAGGAGGGCAACTAAAATCCTGCAGGGTCTGCATCACAAGGCCCATGAGAAGAAACTAAAGGACCTCAATATGTACACCCTGGAAGAGAGGAGGGAAAAGGAGGGACAAGATAGAGACCAATAAATACCTCACAGGCTTAAATAAAGCAAAGGAAAGGATTATTTTTCAGAGCAAATTATGTATGAAAACAAGAGGGCATGCAATGAAGCTGGAAGGGGGTAGATTCAGGAGAGACATGATGAAGTACTTGTACACTGAAAGAGTGGAGGATGCCTGGAACAGTCTTCCAGCAGAAATGGTAGGGGTGAAAACAGTGGTGGGCTTCCCGTATGCATGTGACAGTCAAATTGAATCCTAGCTGGAAGCAATGGTGGGAAGGAGCCGGAGATCAAGAAGGATCTGCAGTGACAGGATAGGCAGGGAAAAAATGGTCAGACTGGATGGGCTATGCTATGCGGTCCTTATCTGCCATCAAATGTTACATTTCTATGTCCCTATGGGTAGCGAATTCCTATGACTTGGCACACTGGATTGGAATCTATATGAACTGAATACTCACTGGCAAGGCATTCCCAGCTTCCATCACTCACACACACACACACGCACACACACACACACACACAGTATCCTTGACTCCCATTCCCCCAAACACACACACACACACACACACACACACACACACACACAGAGGCACACGCATACACACACTCTGCACTTAGTCTGATCTACACTGGGGTGGGAAGGGAATCCCTATGAATTTATACGTTTAAACTGCATACCTGTTGATCCTAGCTTATGAAGCAGGAAGAGAATGAACATGATGAACATAGATTCAAGTGATTCCAATACCTTTAATAAATAAATATATAAAGTAGAGGCCATCCAAGAGCTGGTAGTGGTTCCACAGCGTTAGTAAGGGTCAAGCACATACATGAAGCTGGTCTTGACACTGCATCCAGAACAAATGAGGCTTAATAGCTGCTCTCAGAATTGAAAATATCCTTCATTGTTTAAAAAGAGTAAACACCCCACATGTTCACCCACTCTTGTCCAACTTTTTTCAGCTGTCCTGACTCTTTGTTGGCTATTAAGCCTCTTTTCTTCTGTATTCAGTATCGAGACCAGCTTCTTGTACGTACATGATGGGTGTGGAGCCCTTTTCAACTTTAAGGAGTACTACAGTCAAAATCTGCAAAAACATATGTTATGCAGCGTGTTTTGATTTGTGCGGTTATTTCTGGTGTGTCCATCTCTTTGTTTGCTATTAGTTTTTTTCTAAATTTGCCTACTAGTTTAATGGCCTCTGGGGATCTCCATGTTAACATGGTTTACTGCTCCACTTTGTCCTACAATGTCTCATGTGACAGTGATGCATCCAGGACCACTGATTCAGTGAGCGAAAGTACTGCAGCAGTATTCTGAAGATAGGAGCCTAATGCTCTGGCCTCAACTACACAAGGCAAGACAATTTTATTTATATGATGCCCAATCCTGAAGGCTCTGGGTGCTTCACATCAAATACCAATAAAGCAGACTAAGAACAATATAAATACCAAAAAATAAAACAGTGTATCATGGAGCCAGTCCAAAACTTAAAGTGAAAAATGTGTTTTTAAATATATTTTAAAAAGGCCAGTGAAGGAGCTCCTCTCACCTGCTGTGGAAAAGCATTCCAAAGAATTGAGGCTGCCACACCAAACGCCTTATCCCCAGAGGATTTTAGGTGGGATCCCAGCACCGATAAGAGGTCTGCCTCCACCAGCCGGAGGGCATGGCCAGGAACGTCTGACACCAGGAGGTCCTTCAGGTAGCCTGGAACCAGACCATGCAGGGCCTTGTATGTCAACAAACACACCTTGAAGCTGATGCACCACTGTACTGGCAGTGAGTGAACAGTGCAGAAAACCAGTGTGATGTGCTCGAACCAGGAGGTTCCAGCAACCTGCCAGGCTGTTGTATTCTGAACTAGCTGGTGGCAGTGCATGAGCCTCATGGATAACCCAAGCTAGAGAGTGTTACAGTAATCTAACCTTGACGTGCCTAAAGTGTGCACCAGTGTTGCTAGATCCAACGGTTCATGACAGGGCTTGATCCAGTTGATGATTCACAGATGATGCAAGCCACTGCGGACAACAGCTGACACCTGATATATTCTAATATCAACTTGGATCCACAGTGACCCCCAGATTCCACACCCTATCTGCCGCTTGAAGAGCCATGATATCCAACGAAGGAAGGATGGCATTACAACTTGTTGCCACTAAACTCGACCAACCTGGCTCTGCCAGTAACACCTCCATCTTCAAAGGATTCGGCCTAAGCCAGCTGGCCACCATCCAGTCCTGGAATTCCTCACTCAGTTCCAAAACAGCTGCAGCATTGTCAGGGGTACAAGACACTTATAGCTGGGTATCATCGACACAACAATGAAAACTCAAGCCATAGTATCCAATGATCTTCCCCAATGGCAACATGTACACAGCAAATACCATGGTGGCAAGATACTTCCCCTGAGGCACACCACAACAGACTGCATCACTGCTCGATGTAAAAGAGCCAAATGTCACCCGTTGCTCCCTAGTGGATATGCAGGACTTAAACCACCACAACGCCATTCCTGAAAGTCCTACATAGTGCTCCAGATGAGCCAACAGCACCCCATGATCCACCATGTCAAAGGCAGTTCCATGTCATAACAGTGATTGTAATTACAGTGAGTATACATCGTCAAAAAAGCAAAACGGCAATGTACACTCCCCAGCAAACTCAACAACAGCGATGATAAAACAACAATATATCTTTGCTGGGGGCTATGCCCCTGCACCCCCCCACTGGGGGGTTTATACCACGTACCCCCCCTAAATTAGGATTCTCAACTCCAAGGGGGTAAATGTTGAGTGGGGAAACTCGGAAACCAAAAAAAAAATTAAGTCCTGCGCACAGAAAAACAAAACAGAATCCCTACCTGGCCCCGAACTCTGGACCTCCCTCACTGCAGCCCACCACCCTCACCACTACACCAGAATGCCAGCTTCATAGCACACTGCCAAACTACAGCCCACATACCTTCTCCTTCCTTCGCCCTCCTCTTCCGTTCCTTCGCCCCTCCTCCTACTACCTCGCCATTTTTTCCCCTAACTTGGCACTATAACCACGTCTCACTACCCTTTCAGGGTAGCTCACATCACAGGCACTCAGATTGAGTCACTCAAACCTGAGCTGCTCAATTTGAGTCACCATTATAGTGTGCTACTGTCAAAGGCCGAAGTGAGGTCTAGCTGAGCAAGAATGGAGCGTCATCCACTATCCCTCGCTTGAAGGAGATCATGGTGCACCCTGACTAGCGCAGTCTCCATACTATGACAAGGCCGGAAACTAGACTGGAATAGCTCATAGATGTCATAGTGTTCCACGTGTTGTGCCAACTGCATGGCCACCACCTTCTCCATCAACTTCTCTAAAAAGGGAAGGTTCAAGATGGGCCTGTATTTGAAGAAATCATCGAGGTCTAAGGAAGGTTTCTTGAGGAGGGGCCTAACCTAACAACTGCCTTTTTAAGGGCAAGTCGAAAAAAAAAACCCTCCCAAAGGGAACATCTAATGATCTCCACCACAATTGGACCGAGTAAATCCCAGTACTGTAGGAGAAGCTGGGTCGGCCCAGAGTAAATAACTCTAATAACTCTAATTCAGTATTTTTGTTTTCTATATATTTGTCTAGGTCTAGCCAGCAGGAGTAATTTTATCAAACTACACCCAGCCATAAGAAGCACACAAGTCACCCGAGGTCATCAGTGCTATAATTAGTAAAGACTCTATCCATTTTCTTACAGAATACTCACTCTGTTACACCTCAAGTGATTGCTAAGTTGTAAACGAAGCCTTCAGTGACTTAATAGCACAGCTGTACTGCTGTAAAATTGACTGTACAGGGTTTTTATTTAACTCTAAAAATTGATTAGCATTTTGCTCATAAAAGTTCTAAAACATTGTGAAAATGCATAGCATTTTCCTCACTGTGTTTAACAAACATAACACTTCTAGAAAGCCTATATAAATGTTTTCTGCACAGTTAGTATTGTCCCAAGAAAAAAACTGCTAATCAATTATTTAAAACCCTGCTGTAAACCAGTACTTTCTGAATCTATGGTTCCAGATGCATCACTGTCACATGAAGCAGGAGGCATTATAGGAAAAAGAAGGGTAATAAACCATGGTAATATGGAGATCCCCAAAGGCCATAAAACTAGTCAGAGAGGCCATTAAGCTAGTGAGTAAATTGAGAAAAAAACTCCTAATAGCAAACAAAGGGAAGGACACACCAGGACAAAACACACAAATCAAAACACTCTGCACCACATACATTTTTCAAATTTTGACTGTCGTATTCCATTAAATTACTTTTTTACCATGCAACTATGTCAGTTAACAAATGCTAAACAGAGGACCAGCCTGGTGGCACTGAGGACTGAGGTACTGACAAGCACCTCAGCTCGCATCACGCCAGTGACCTCGAGTTCAGTTCAGTTGCCAGGGGAGGGTGGGAGCAGGACTGAGTGTACCGCCAGGCAGCTGTCCCATTCTGGGTCTGGGTGGAAAGTTGCCCTTGTCTAGGCTGACAGGTAGTGGAGGCCAGGTGCCCGCGCACAGGCAAGTGGAGGCTGACGTAATGTCGGGAGAGTGGATGGGGAAGTGGGTGAGGAACGCATTTGTGCCTCCACGTGCATGTGCCTGCTAGATGCCATGACCCCGGGTCCAGGGAGAAAAACCTGGTGGAAAATGGTGTGATACGGCAGGAGATGTATGACACATGCGCACCATGCCTCCACCCACCACATCACTGGAGCCTGCTGCAATGACTGGATTGTGCTTTAGCGTGGGAAGATGGCCCTCCCCTCCTTGACCCTGCTATGGAGGGAAATCCATGGGGGTACTGCACCACCAGGTAAGCCGAGGAGATTAGGGATGGTGGGGAGGAGTGGGGATGCTTGCAGAAGGAAGCCCACCCCACCGCGGCCTAAGGAGGATAAACAGAATATAAAAAAAAGATAAGCAGTACAATTTCACTGAGTTTCAGAAATTAGACTGGCAATTACCAGTAGAATTCCTGGAATCTCATACCTTTATCAATGGAATTTGGCAACCTGTAAATTAGGGGCCCTGGATTCGTACCAGGTCATAATGTCATACACTTAATAGCATACAGCATTATGCACAAACCCCGGACCTGTGCGCTGTCTGTGTTGGACCCCCCCCCCACCAGTGTTAGAATCCTAAGCGGGGGATCCAGGAGGCAGAGCCCCCCACAGATCATAAGAAATAACTACATCGCACAATGTGATTCCCGTGCCCCCTGGATTCATTAGCATGAAACTGACATATAATGAATAACTCTAAAGTGTATATATGCAGGAGGCACAGCTGGTCTGAGCCTGCAAATATTGAGTCTACCCAGAGATAACCCACCCGACAACAAAGAGACAGGTTAAAGCCTTTTTTGGGACTGTAAGGTGGGTTTGTAAATCATTTTAGCACTATAGCAAAGCCATTGACAGATTTCACAAAAACTAAATAAATAAATAACACATCTGAAAAGGTTCAGCGGAATGAATGTTGGGAGGCAGCATTCGATGAGCGGAAACAAGACATTATGTCAGCCAGCCTGACGGCACAGTGGTAGCGCTACTGCTTGTGATGCAGATGACTTGGGTTTGGGAGCAGACTCAGCGTTGTCAGAGAACTGGCCGTGGGGGAAGAGGCTGTGCGTCTGTCAGACTGCTCACCTTCTCTGGGCAGGGAGGGGATCTGGCACCTGGCAAATACCAACCCCTAGTGACGGCTAGGAGTGGGTATGCCTGGGACCAGTACTAAGGCCAGATTTGCAAAGGTGGCAGCTGTCTGCATGTCGGGGGGTGGGAGCGCACCCGACCATGCACTGAGATCACTGCACACATGCCTTACGGGGGAGACACACTCAGAAAAAACCCTCAGCCAATGAGCAGCATGAAGTCTGGGACCCTGCAGACTGATGTGGGGTGTATCTCCTATCTGCCCCAAGAAGAATAAACAGAGTTGATGAAATAAAAGCTTTATGTCAGGTTCATGTGTTAGTTAGCCCCAGTTACGCCTTGACGTGTGTGCATGAGGATGCATTTAATCAGGGTCAGGGTGCTGTGGTTAGGTTGTGGGGGGGGGGAGACACCTGATGCAGCAGCACACCTGAGCATAAAACTATAAACACAATAACAAAGCAATACATTTGGAGTGGTTCTATGTGACAATGGCGATCACCATTAAGGTGAATGTACATCGCCGAAAATAAAAACGGTGATGTACATTCACAGCGAGGGAACTCCACTTTATTATTTACGAGGTGGGCTTTGCCCCCCGCAACCCCTTACTGAAAATAACAAACTCCGGGGTGCATGTTGCAGAGGGGGAGCACCAGAGGGAAAAAAGACACCAGCTTAGTAAAGTACAAAATATTGTGCTCCTCCACAGCCCCAAACCCTGCACCCTCCCCATCAGAGTCTGCCACCCTAACCACTGCTCCACACAGCCAGCTCAGCAGCTTCTCACCTCACCACCACCCCCATACACCTTCCGGATACCTTCCATCCTCTTCTGGTATCCTGACGTTCTTCTCTTTGCTCTGCCCTTCCCAGTCGCTACCCTTTTAGGGTCACTGACCTTACAGGCGATGAGACTGAGTCACTCAAATCTGAGTTACTCAACCTCAGTTGCCCTTTTAATGGTATACCACCTGGAGCGATGGAGTCAGTGCTTACCAGGGTTGAAATTCTGTATGCTTTCACATAGGCAGTACTTGAGGATGAGAAAACCTCACATGGCCACAAACTGTATAAACAAAAAGTGGAGTCCTCTGATGAAGACACCTGTGGTTGCAGCGCTGGGACTCTTGGCTTTGGTTGTGCTCACTAATAAATATGTTATTTATTTATTTATTTAGCTTTTGTTGACCGGGTAAGTGCACTAGACAAATTAGACTTTGGGTTTATGTAGCTCATGGTCGTATTAGGTTTTGTCATCCTCAAGTACTGCCAATATGAGTACTGAGCAATAAACTGCAGCCCAGGGAAGAGGCAGACAGACTCCATGACAGAAAAATAATGTCTGGGTATTGAATGGGCACCTCAAAAGCTACAGCAATGGTGGACTCAGCTTTACTAAAGAACCTGTGGCAGCAGAGCTACTTTTTGATATTTACATGGCACAGTTGCAATCAAACATAACAGAACAAATCCAACACTACAAAAATGTATTTTATTATGACCCACTACCATGAGTTATATAATGTTTGGTGCAAAATAATGGATTAAAGAAGTTTTCTGCCTTTTATATCAGTTAGATTTTTATTGAATATGTAACCCCCCTATGAATGGGGGTTCCCAAAAAGTCTTCCTTGAGCTTGCCTAAATGCTCACTGCCAGGCTTGTGTCCTGCATTTTAGCAGTTTAAATGTGATTGCCAGAGAGTGCCTGTATAGCCTCTGTGTACTGTCTCTTTAAGAGCTGCCTGGATTGCAGTCATAAGTAATCTGAGAGGGAGCTCTGTTGAAAGATGTAACTATTTGCTGAAAATCATTTAGAGTGATAATGATAATTTAGTTTGTTTAACCTGCCTTCTTTGCAGCAAGGACTGTTATGTTTATCTCCACTATCTTGGACCTGGACTGCGAATTGGACCAATCAGTACTGGTGGGACTTAAAATGGAGCCGGACTACAGGAGCTGTCTGGAGTCAAAATCTGTAGGATTTGTAGTTTTGGGCTTTTTGCGCCTTTTTGCACCTGAAGGGGGAGCCTTTGTTGTGACTGACAGGAGGATCAGTCAACCAGACCTTTTGGGTCTTGGGGAATTTCCCAGGCTGCTGCAGCTAGTTTCACTTTTGAGCTGAGAAGTGAAAAAGTAACAGTTCAAGTGATTTTGAGCTGCAGTTCTGTGTAGTTTTGCATGGGAGAACTCTGAAAGAGCTGAGGTTTGGCCTGCATGTCTGCCTGCTGTCCCTGAGAGGGAAAATAGAGTTTATTCAGACTGAATCCGAGCTGTGAGGACTATTTAAGCCACTGGACCGTGACCAGGCTTTAACCTGAAGAAGATTGAAGATTTGCTGAATGCGATCGGCCTGTCAGGATTTCTAGCTGCTTTTGAATCCCCGGTTTGTGCAGACTTTGCGATCGTGACCAGAGAGCGGTTTGCCTGGTACAGTAGAATTTCCTTACATGTAAATGTGCTGTGTATTGAAAGTGGGTCGTGATTAGGTTCCCCACTGAGTGAACTGTGTTCTGCTTGCTGGTGCTGCAGAATCCTTTACATGTAAATGTGCTGTGTATTGAAAGTGGATCATGATTTGGTTCCCCACTGTGTGAACTGTGTTCTGCTTGCTGGTGCTGCAGAATCCTTTACATGTAAATGTGCTGTGTATTGAAAGTGGATCATGATTTGGTTCCCCACTGAGTGAACTGTGTTCTGCTTGCTGGTGCTGCAGAATCCTTTACATGTAAATGTGCTGTGTATTGAAAGTGGATCATGATTTGGTTCCCCACTGAGTGAACTGTGTTCTGCTTGCTGGTGCTGCAGAATCCTTTACATGTAAATGTGCTGTGTATTGAAAGTGGATCATGATTTGGTTCCCCACTGTGTGAACTGTGTTCTGCTTGCTGGAAGCTTTATCCAGTCTAATCATACTGAATCCACGTTCATCTCCATTCGGCCTGGGCCATTCCATGCTGGCCCTGCTAGACTACCCCACTGCACAGAGATTTTGCACAGCGACCGAGCTATTCTGTGCCGGAAGTGCGAAAACACATTTCGGGCAGGATGTGAAAAATGACAGCTGCACAGCTCACAAGAAGGTGTGGTAAAATGCCAATGTTGAGAATCTTGTATGAAAATAGTGTGAATACGCTAACTTACTAGCGTGCGTTGCACAGTTGATATGCACGCTCGTAAAACAGTAATTTTTTTGATTTTTCCCACCAAACTTGCAACATAAGCTTTTTCAGGCCCTCCTCATGAACAGTGGCACTATCATTTCGTTACTCGGTCCCGAAAAGTGATTCCGGCGCGGTGACTCGCGAAATCACCTTTTGGGACCGACTAACGCCATGACAGTGCAATAATTCACGAGAAGGGGTCCCAAAAACCCCATGTTGAAAATTTGGGACCAAAATTCCCCAAAATGCCCGAGATATGCATTAAAGTTGAAAAACCCCTATTCATTCCATTATACAGCTTACCGGCATTTTCTCAGTTCGCAGTCGGCTTTGAAGAGTGCAGACGTGTTCCTGGTCCACAGAAGATCATCGCGGCGGACTCCGGAGGTAAGTATGGGATGAGGGGTGAGGGGAGCAGGAATGCGAGTGGGTGGGTGTGGGTGGGGGAGGGGGCATCGAGACTACGAGGGACCATTTTCGCTTTACAGGTTAAAAACAAGAAAACATTGCGGGACAGTTTTCATTTTGCAGGGCATTTGCCTTGCTGGGGTGGACTCCCAGCGTGCCACTTAACTGTTTTGGGGGTGTCAGTGGCCGACGGGGGATTGGGCACCCTTGTCAGACACCACAACATGGGGGGCAGGATGTAATGCCGATGGGGATTGGGCACCCCTGTCGTACAGAAAGAAGCGGGGGGACGAGCCGAGGGGATTGGGCACCCCCGCATTCAACAATTGGGGGTTATACCGACGGGAGTGGACCCCTTCGGCACAGTACAACGGAAGGGGCAGATGCCAACGGGATTGGGCACCCTGTTGGCAAACATTGTTTGGGGTACAGCAGCTGATGGGATTGGGCACCCCTTCAGCACAGAAGAAGGGGGAGACATGATGCCGATGGGGAGTGGTTTCCTCGTCAGTATAGTACAATAGGAAGGGGGCAGATGCCGATGAGGATTTGGCACCCCCATCGGCAAACAATGATTTGGGGGGGCACATTCTGCCAACGGGGAGCGGGCTCCCCCACTGGCACATACTTCAAGGGGCAGGGAAGCCAACCGGGGGATTGGGCACCCCGAAGTAGGCGCTGTCAGCAGAGTAGCGGCCACTGTGTCACCATGCTACTACCTGGTGAGCACGTAGGAAGGGCCCGCTATGTGTGATGAGCTTTGCTTGGATTGCAGCTGGCCTTTCCTTAGATGTACTCACCAGCTTAGTATGCATGGTGTGGCATCGCTGATTGGGGAATGAGGGACGCACCTACTGGTGCGTGCCCTGCAGTCGCCCAACAGCGACCGCGCCTCCAAATCCCCAGTGCCGCAAGATGTTGGCTGTGCACACGCACCAACATAAAAACAAATACAGTATGATCCACTGTATACTGCCAGCACTGCATGATGACACATTATAACTGGCATATATTTCTCATAAACTGAAACTTAGTCTGCATAGACTTTCTAAATGTTGATTTTTTTATGTGTCAGATTTCAATGCTTGGCTAGCTGCAGATATCGCCGCTACCACATAGGCATGTGGTAGCAGGAGAGATACAGCTGACACATACATAGTACTTTTCACATACTGCTCAGGTATGAAACTAGCACAATCACATATTGTAATACTGCTGCGATAACTGGAAATACTCACTAGCAGCATGGTATGGTTAGCTTTGGATGTTACAATTGTTGTTGTCACATGTTGCTGGTAAACCATACTACAAAACATTACTTTTATTATTATTGCCATTTGTTATTAGGACTGACTCACTCCATCAGAAAAACATATGCAAACATCCACTGACTGTTGCTAGGGTTATCCAAACTCTTATTTCCAATACAGCTATCTATAGATAACATACTGTGTGTTTCATCATTTCTTAACAATTGAAATACAGTCATCTGCTAAAATCTTGTTACTGATGCTTGTAACAAAAAAATGCTTACTGTGGGCCATCTCCCATGGTTACCCAACATACGTGTGTACCCAGAAGGCACTCTGATGGCTGCAGAGCTCATACAGTTGCTGGACCATGATGATGGATATGTCTTGTACTGCTTGCATGTGTGTGTGTGGGGGTGGGGATGGAGTTAGAAGTTTGAGGATGGGGGGGGTGGGGTGTTAACCCTAACATCACATTTGCACACTTTTGTCACTCTGGAAACAACCCTAACTGATGTATTAAAGAAGTTTTTTTGCCATGAATATATATATATATATATATATATATATATATATATATATATAATGATTTATCTACAATAATATTAAATTCAATGTTTATTAGAATTGGTATAGAGCTATTACAACTTTTTTTTCTTCAAGGCATTTAGTTTGCTTATACATTTCTTGCTTTTCAATGTTTGCCTTACATGTCTCTGTTGTAATTTATTTTCCACATAATCTATTTATTTTCCTCATGGACTGTAATTTTTTTATATATTCATAACCCCTAGGTGGCACTATTCCAAGGGCTACTACCCCTGCCTGCTTGACAAGTAGCAGGTTAAGGGGCCTGAGTTCTGAAATGGGTGCCTTCACCCAGAGGTCAGGGCTGGTAGTGGTCAAGCTAACCTGGGCACAGCCCTCCGGGACATTGTAACCCCCCTCTTTCCTTACTAGTGGCTGGAACAATACACAATAATCACTTTCACAATACCCCTGATACACCACACAAGTACCCACACTGTTTGCACTTGCCACTAGGGCTTTCCACTGGCTCAGCCCTGGGGACTCCCTGTAAGACAAAGTTATACACAGCAAATAACAGCAGTACAGTACTCTTGCACAAACTGGAACCACAGTCAGGCTAAATGCAAAAAAAAAAAAGAGTTAGATCTGATTTATTTAAGGGGCTTGAACAAGGGAGGGGTGTAATCAGGTTTATTTGCTTAAAGGCTCTATCAGTCAAACAGTTATGCATGCACTTCAGGGTCCATAAGCATTCACACACTCGGGGTACCCAGATGGAGAATGGTGGGCTAGCCAGGAATGTTGCAGCTGGCTGGGGCCCTGTGATGGAAGAAAACAACATGCACAACACACACTATTTGTAATCCAGAGCTGGAGGGCTCAGTTCGTGAAAAGAAAACAACAAGACAATCAGATGACACACTTTTAGATTAGGCTGTTGTTGCAGGGAGCTACCCTGATGATTACTCATGACACCCAAGACTGGACACAGGCTGGACGAAAATCAAGACAGCAGGTGGTTAATCTGGAGTGCCAGGAGAAGCAGGGCTCACACGATTCGCTGAGGCGTCGTTCCTGTTCAAGCATGGAGCATGGGCTGATCCCCAGGCAGGTCTCTCTTCAGTGGCTTTCTCTGTGCAGTGTTTTAATGATGCAGCATGTCTTTTGATAAAGAACGGTGGCTCAAAACTAGTCAAGCCGTGCTGTTCACTGGGACTCTAATAAACTTTGCACTTTATAGAACTTCAGCTAGCAGCGCTTTTTTGATGGTGGTGAGTGCTGGACTGGTTAAAAAAGTTTGAGCTACAGTATTACAGCTCTGGAAAGGAGTTTACTTTTGCCACGGACAACAACCCACTAGCTTGGCTTCATAGAATGAGTGGGCAGAATGACAAGTGGCTACAGTTAGTGGCTCTCAACATGCCAGTACAGATTTATTTATTGCTATTTCGGAATTACAAACCTTTGAGTCAGAGTCTCCTTTACAAAGGCTCCACGTCATAAAAAACAAAGAGAAGACAAGATGAAAAAAGTGCAATTTACATATTCACAGGCATCATTAAAAACAATGCAGTAGCAATTTCAAGTATATCTGGTGCTGCATGAATTGCACTGGCTGACAGTTCAATGGAGGGTGCTTGCTACCTGGTGGACCTTCTTACACCCACTGCCTCAGTCCGCTCCCTGATATCCTCCTCGAGGGGCCTCCTGGCAATTCCCAGGATGAGGCTGAAAACTGCCAGTGATAGAGCTTTTAGTATCGCCATCCTCGTCCTGTGGAATTCGCATCTGCTATTGGTGAGGGAGGCCCCTTCTGTGGAGGCATTCAAAGCCCGCCTTAAGTACTATCGGTTCAGCCAGGCTTTCTCGGATACTGGATGAGAACATAGACTATCAGTCCTTTTTAAAGTAAATAGGGTTAGTATTTATATGTAGAACATTGCCTATTTTGACATGTGATTATTATTATATTGTGAGATGATATTTTCAAACTTGTTTGTGTTTGTACGGCACCCAGAGCCTCTGGGATTGGGCACCAGAAAAATAAAATTTGCCTTGACTTGCCTTAAAGGAGACACAGTACAAAGATGCCAGACCACACAGGGCTGTTCAGATATGGTCTGACAGAACAATTTGGGGAATCTTAAAAAAACCAAAAACAAAAATAACAGAGGTGTGTTGAAATGTAAGTGCAGTGAGTCCTTACGAGAAATAACTGACTGCACACATGAAAAAATTTTCTGGGTGCGCCAGAGACACAGTTTCATAGTTTATTGTCTGTAGGAGTTGTGACATAGAATGTACAGTGGCACCAGACAGGACACAACACAGTAATGGTGCAGTATATCACAAAACTGTAGTTACACATGCACGCTTTACTCTCTAGTCAAGCCTGAAATCTTAATTTGTGTACAAATGGGATAAATCACATAATAAATGCTTAGGGGTTAACATAGTAGCAGACCTCAACTGGTTATGTGAATTTAGTTATCCCATCCTAAAGTAGGGTATTATAGTGGATGTACAGTGCTGGGCTCTATTTCTGATGCCTGTACTGTCCTGCATTCATGCTGTTCACATGAACATCCTCCCTTGCTTGCTCTATCTCTTCCAAATGATACCACTACTACCACCCCAAAGAATCTTTCAAAAATGGAACTGCTCAACTTTCCATTTCCTTTGAGGGGTGGGAGACGTCCTAGAATTGCATACAAAAAACTATAAATGCCACAGAATAAGGGAAGCCTGGCACTCCCTGACCTTTTACATTATGCCCAAGCCACTATTATCAACCATTTGATCAGATGCACCCATCACCCTCCCCATCCTAGATGCATGTCCCACTCATTTGTCCCTAACAAGCTCCCTCAAATTGGTCTCCCATTGAAATCCCTCACAACAGGGGGAGGGATAATTACAAGAATCATCTTGTCTTTCATTGTCCACCTGGGAACAGAAGCAGGAGGTTGTTCAGGAAAGAAGTTTGGTTTTATCTTCTGTTTTAACTGAAATATTTGAATAGTATTGTACTTGGAATTAGTTATGTGTGTTAAAAATTACTACTTTGAGTTAGAACTGTTACTTGGGCTGTGATATTGTAACTATTGGGGCTTGTGTGCTGGGTGTGGGAACCATACCTCTCAACCTTTTGTCCCTCAAATGTGGAACATTGCCTCTCAAAATGTGGAACAAATGAGCAAAATGTGGAACACTTAATCAAATCTTTACCTAGGAAGCTCAGAACACTGTTAAAATGTTTGCATTTATGTTCAGAAAGTATATTATGAATTGAATAATATATTTTTTGCATCATTTACTACAGATTTTTGCTTTAAAATGTTAATACTGAATGTGGGACAAGTCTTCACAATGTGGAACAGCGAGCTTTTGTGAAGTAAAATGAGGAACGTTCCTCGTAATGTGGTACAGTTGAGAGGTATGGTGGGAACACTTGTTTGGCAGTGATAATTAGAGTGAAATCTAAATGTAATGTTTGCCTGGTGGCTTAAATACTGAAAAGCCACTGGGGGTTGGGATTGAAGGGCTATGCATTTCTGTTTGTGACTGAAATTTGAAGCAGCAGGAACTGGTGGGCCTGTGACATCATACAGTACATAATGTCTGCATACACACACTGTTAGTAGGACTGGACACACTCTGGACTGTATGTGTTTGTGAGACTTGGGAACTTTATTGGTGGGGTTGAAATTGGGTTCGTAAATAACTGCAGTCAGTATATAGGAAGAGACTGTATTCCAGGGGGAAGGGACTGAGAAAAGGGGTGTGTGCCATTATGAACAGAGAGGGATAAACAGGGTGGCCACATTCCACCGTGGCAGGCATCTTTGGAAGGGTTGTAGGTTGCACAGGCTGTGGGACGGCAATAATTCTCAATTGGGCCTGGAGAGAGGGGGGGCTGCCCACTCTGTAGACAGCTATCTTGTATTAGGAGTGAAGTATATTGGTTAAGGAGTAAGCTGGGGGAGTCGGGGGGGTGTCCAAGGATAAGGGGTGTGGATATGGGTGGCAGAGGGGTGGGGCTGAGGGGAGGCTGGGGCAATGCTAAGAAATTACAGGACATTATGTTATAGCAAGCAGCAGGGGGGATATTAGGGACAGAGGACCCTTAGATAGGGATGTTGATGCTAAGGGGAAAATGTACGGGGTAAACATTCCGAATATAAAGAGAGTGGAGGGGGAAGAGTCAGGAGGGGCTGTTGTGGGGAAGCCTAGAAGAGCAGACTGTGGGAAGGGAGCTCCTAAGGAGAACAGGGCAAGAGGGGAGGAAGAGGGCAGTTTAGAGGGGCAGTCAGAAGAAACTCAGGTTACTTGATGGAGGCTGGCATAGAGTGTTACAATAAATTTGAGCTACTAAGCAACCAAGAGGGGGAGGAAGGGGTTGGTAGAAATGAGGAAACTGATACAGAGACTGGAAGAGGGAGTCGGATACCCATAAGGCATCACAGACCAGCAATGGAAAGGATAGACATAGTCCCAGAGGGAGAAGGGAAACATAAATGTTAGGCAGATGGGGGAGATGCAACATATTGCAGACATGAGGGAGGAGAGCACAACAGGAGAGCACGACTGGAGAGAAACTGGGAGACAAGGAGGCAGGGGTGGGGCCCTCCTTCAGCAGGGGGTTCTGTACCAAGGATGGGGCCCTAGGTAAAGGAGACCCACAGAGGGCCTCTGGAGGTAGGGGTACTATTACAAGGGGGGAGGATGGCGGTGTGGGGGAAGAGGAAACCATCAGGGCCCGGATAAATGGTTCGGATAAGAGAGAGTTAAAGGGACACCTATTCGGGGGGTCTGAGTTAAGTGGGCAAAATAACAAGGGAGGCAGAAACAGGAGGTTGACAAGGGGGTCTCTAATAAGGCAGGAAGACTCCCATGGAACTGAGATCACGAATAAAGGGGGGGATGGGGGGTTGAGAGCGCATAGTGGAGGTAACCATAAGGATGATGGCGGTGTTAAGGTTCTGTTATCGGGAGACTCGATGATTAGGGTATCCAGTGGGAGGGACAGGGAGGTGGATGCCATAGCCAGGTGAAGGTAGTGAGTATCTCTGGGCTGACAGTGCACAGAGCAAAGTTCAAGGTGTACGAACTGGTTAGGGATTGTGGAGGGAAACCGGATTTCCTGGTGCATTTGGGAACTAACGTTCTAGAGGGAAATAGCATTTTGGAAATCCAAGCAAGGTTCCAAGAACTTGCCAGAGTCTGTGGGGATAATGGATGCAACATTTCCTTTTCAGAGATATTGCCAGTACCAAAGGCCTCAGTGGAGAAAAAATGAAGATCACAGAGGTTAATGACTGGCTCAGGAAGTGGAGTGAAGAGAGTGGGTTGGGGGTGTTAGGGAACTGGAAAGGAGTTTGGGAAGATTAGTGACTGTATGCCAAGGACAGGCTTCATCTTGCCCTATTAGGGAAGGAAGTGCTTAAGCAGGGGGTGGCTAACTACATTCAAGAAAGGTGGGGTTTAAACTTGTGAGGAGGGGTGGGATAAGGGAGGAGCTGACCAGAAGCCCTCTCCTCCAGATGAGGGGAGTAGCCTTCAAACCCAAGGGGGGGACAGACTGGGGAGGAGGTTTCATGAGGAGCAGAGGGAGGATGGAAGTATAAGGAACCTGGGTGGGGTTTGACAAAGGGGATCAGGGATAAGGGGTGGGGTGGTGTTAGTAAATGCCAGGAGCTTGGGAAACAAGTTGCCAGAGTTCCAGGCCATGCTGTTCGGGCGGGGTGGATGTGGTGGCGGTCACAGAAACGTGGGCCAACAAAAACCATGACTGGGACCTAAACGTGCTGGGGTACACTATGCTTAAGAAGGATAGAAAGGAGGGCAGGGGGGTGGAGTGGCTATGTTCATTAGCGATGACATAGAAATTGCTAGGGTAGAAGAGACAGAAGGAAACGTGGAGGCCTTATGGGTCACCTTATGAACCCCAGCAGGAGGTAAGGTCAAGCTGGGTGTAGTATATAGGCCCCCCAGGATGGGTGATGTTCTGGAGGATGGTTTGCTGAACAACATCATTGCCCAGTGTGGACCAAAAGGGGAAGGAGTGGTGTTGATGGAGGACCTTAATATGCCAGGTACAAACTGGGGAACCATGTCCTCTAAGGTGGCCATGGAGCAGAGGCTGCTGAACAGCTTCCAGGATGTGTTCTTAGCACAGCATGTGATGGAGCCCACAAGGGAGGGGCATGTCCTGGACGTGGTTCTGGCAGATGGGGATCTGGTAAGGGACCTGGTTGTAGAGGATCCCTGACTGGGAGTGACCACAATACTGTCTGGTTTCAAAATAAGCATGGGGGAGGGGGGGAGAGATCTAGGACACTGGCAGTGGACTTCAGTGGGGGCAGACTTTGTGGGCATGAGAAATATTCTCAAGGATCACTTGAAGGGGATTACATCAATGACAAATGTGGAAAAGAGATGGGAGGTCATAAGACGGGGACTTCGTGAGGCAGTCAGAACCTGCGCTAAGGTGAAATGTAAGGGAGCAAGGTCACATAAATCATGCTGGTGGTCCAGTGAGGTTCAGGTAGTGGTCAGAGAAAAGAAGGCGGCCTACAAAAAATATCAAAAACAACAAGAGGGGATAGGGAAAAGGAAATGTACCATCTTGTATCTAGAAAAGTCACCCAGATGGTGAGGGGGGCAAAGTCCAGTAAAGAGCAGCAGTTGGCACAGGGGATACATGGAGGGGAAAAGGGGTTCTTCCGGTACATTGGGGAGTGGAGAAAAACTAAGGGCCATCTTGGCACATTGAGATCAGAAGGAGGGTGGGTGGAAGAGGCGAGGGACCAGGCAGAGGTATTAAATGAGTACTTCTCCTCAGTGTTCACTAGGGAGGAGGATGGGATATCTACAAAGCAAGGCACGAAGGGGATAGAAGCGGTAGTGAATGGGATCAGGGTAGCAACAGAAATGGAGCAAGAGGGAGGGAGAGGTACCCCAGGGGTGTCACATCAGGATAAGGTTAAAAAGGCCAGTAAGGTGGAGGGGATGGATGATGCTATCTCCACCGAAAGGGTGTGGTTAGCCCTCAAGGCCCTAAAGAAAGATAAATCTCCTGGGCTGGATGGCATTCATCTGAGAGTACTATGGGAATTGGCGGACATACTGGCTGCACTCCTGGTGGAGCTCTTCAACAGGTCGCTTGAGACAGGGAGGGTACCTAGGGATTGGCGAGAGGCACATGTGGTGCCAATCCATAAAGGGGGGTCGAGGGAAGTACCAGGTAACTATAGACCCATCAGTTTGACCTCAGTGGTGGGAAAATTAATGGACAGTATACTAAAAGAACGATTGGGGGTGTACTTGGAGGCGGTGGGAGGTCTGGATAGTCGGCAACATGGGTTTGTGCCAGGTAGGTCATGTCAAACCAGTCTTGTGGAGTTCTACAAATGGGTAGCATCAGAACTGGACAGGGGAAGGGCTGTGGATGTATTATTCTTGGACTTCAGCAAGGCATTTGACTCTGTCCCCCACAATGGTCTGGTGGAGAAACTGACGGGGTTGGGAGTAGGCCCTTTGATGGTCAGATGGATTGAAAACTGGTTAGCTGGACACACCCAGAGAGTAGTGGTCGGTGGGGAGCTCTTGAACCCTAGAGAGGTCGGTAGTGGGGTACCGCGGGGCTCGGTCCTGGGTCCAATCCTGTTTAATGCATACATACTGGACATCAGGGAGGGTATAGGATGTGAAATGAGTCTCTTCGCTGATGACTCCAAGACAGGAGCAGTAGTTGAGGGGGAAGAGGGGAGGTTGGCCCTGCAAGGGGACCTGGACACCCTGGAAAGCTGGTCTCACACACAAATTAAATTTCAATATCACCAAGTGCAAGGTGTTACATCTTGAGTGGGGAAACCCTAAACACAGGTACACTCTGGGAGGGGAGGCACTGGAGGCCTCAACAGGGGAAAAATACTTAGGGGTCATGGTGGATGCATGTATGAATAACTCTGAGCAGTGCAGGAGAGCGACTAGCAAGGCAAACAGGATGTTGGGATGCATCATAACGGGGATCACCTCTAGGAGCAGGGAAGTGATTCTGCCGCTGTACAATGGACTGGTTAGACCACACCTTGAGTACTGTGTACAGTACTGGAGACCACTTGAATAGGGACATACAGCTCCTGGAGAGGGTACAGAGGAGGGCAACTAAGATGATATGAGGACTAGGGGATTTGACGTATGAGGACAGACTTGAGGAGCTCTGCCTGTTTTCATTGGAGGAGAGGAGAGAGGGGGGGACATGATTGAGGTCTTCAAGTACCTCAAGGGAATAAATAGGGTAAACATGGAGGGGATCTTTAGACTAAAGCAGGGAGGTATCACCAGAGGGCATGGTTTGAAGTTGGAAGGTGGAAGGGTGAGGGGGAAGAAGAAGAGGAGGTTTTTCACTGAGAGGGTGGTGGACTCTTGGAATGTGCTGCCTGGCGAGCTGGTTCAGAGATCCACAGTGGAGGGCTTCAAGAGAGGGTGGGACAGACACAGAAAGCAGATGTATCAGATGATAGCCTGGCCGGGGATGGATGATAGGGGTTTCTGGAACACAAGAGGGGGGAGGGCCTCGGCACCCAACTAGAGATCTGAGGTTTGAGCAGACTTGATAGACCGTAAGGCCTAATCTGCTGGCAATTAGTATGTTAGTATGTTAACAGGATTACTGCAGTCCTGGTACTCACAATTGGCACAATCCCAGTATTGAACTGGAGCATGATGGCTCTGCATCCCAGCACTGGACTCCAATTTTCTTCCAGCAAACCAAAACTTGCATTCCGCTCCTGGATGCAGCACAGCATAACGCATTTCACTTTAGATCTTTTACCCAACTCATCACTGAATTTCAGTTGAACACAAAAGACCATTACAGAGTCCTACAACTCTGTCACTATGCTCTGACCATGCCGAGTATCCCTGTTGACGAATCTAGCTTCTCACCAATAATTTCTTTTCTTCGCTCTATACTTCAAGGGGGTATGGCCAGGACATTTTGTCTCGGCATGTTATAAGGTCTTACTTGCCAGCTCACAGGTCACAAAGACAACAACAACATTAATTAGGAAGCTAAACTAACTGTACATCTCACCAGTGAGGACTGGATCGGTAGCTGGTCCTGACAACACACACTCCCTCACTCATTCCAATGGTGGGAGTATGGCTAGAAGATGATTGATAGATTATTTCAAACTCCTCAGATCACTACTAAATTCCACACTACTGGAGACACCTTCTACTGGAGGGGATGTTGAAGTGCCATAGCAACCCATACCCAAGTATTCTGGCTGTGCCCAGAATTAAGGGGTCTACAATGAACTCACCATTGTGATCCCGTCACTGGGAAAACTGACCTCAGAGGTGGCAATTTTACTCCATTTATCAGTTCTACATCAAAATAGCGACTCCCAAATGGCAAGAAGTCAAAAACGGCACAGAATAATGAGTGTCATTATCAGCAAACTTTCTGTTTGCTGGGGGCTTTGCCCCCCCCACCCCCACTTACTTAATATGCCAACTGCGGGGGTGGGGCAGACCTTGGGGAGGGGGGGAACAGAAAGTTCACCAATACAGCACTCGCTATTGTTCTGAGCCGTTTTGACTCCTTGGCATTTGGGAGTCACTATATTCACGGGCTACCCCATTTACCTAGGCACCTCAAAGATAAGGCCAAAGTATACATGGCAGGAATCCTACTAATGACCACCCAAAAAACCCTCAATCACCCGATGATTGCTCCAAACAATAACACCCACAATAACACAATGGGAGGATACAATCTGGGAATTATCTAAAATGGAAAAACTCACAGCACAATTACAGAACTCCCTTCCAAGACTGAAAAACAGTTGCAATCTCGGGTTGCTCCACATTATGGATAAAAGAATAGATATTATCCCCTAGTTCCTCAACCCTGAAAATCCCAGCATATGGATATGCACAGCCAGTTCTCCACCATATGACTTGACTCCCTGAGAGGAGACAGACAGGCCATCACACACTAGAAGATCTGAATAGCCAAACCCTGACATAATGTGAGCCTCCTTCCCATCTACTTCCTAGCATCTTCTTATCTGTAATGGGGGTCAACGGGCCTGGCACTAAGTAGTTATGGCAGACAGTAATTTGAAAACTTTTGTTAGCAAGAGGAAAAATAAAAATCTGTAAAACATACACATGTAACACAAGATGCAGCAAACTGTATTACCTTCTTTATCACATCATTCCTGTCTATATAAACATGGTAAAAACTATTAAAATAAAGTGAAAAAAAAGAAATTATCAGATTTCTTTGGCATGACCTCCCCTCATGAATCCATGCTGCCTGTGATCTTGCAGCCCATTGGATTCAAGATACTCTGCCAGTCTTCCTTTCAGTAGGGATTCCATTAATTTCCCCACCACTGAGGTGAGACTGACCTATAGCTTGCTAGCCTCCTCCCTGCTGCTGCTGTTATGTAGAAGGACCATGTCAGCTCTTCTCTAGTCCCCTGGAACCATGCGTGTTTCCAGTGAGCTATTGAACAAAGCTGTCAGTGGGGCAGCTAGCACCTCCCTGAGGTCTTTCAGTACCCTTGGGTGTATACTGTCCAGTCCCATAGCGTTGTCCACCTTCAGAGCTGCAAGTCCCTTCTGGACTCATTCCTCTGAAAATGGACTTGTATCCACCACCACCCCTGTTCCTGCTTCTCCCTGGTGGCCCATCCCCCTTCTCTCCACTGCGAAGACTGAGCAGAAGTACCCATTCAGGATGGCAACTTTTTCTTGGTCTTCTGTACAGTCTCCCCCCCCACGCTTACTAACCCACCCACCCCTTGCTTTCCTCTTCTCATTTATGTTACTAAAGAAAGTCCTATCCCTTTCAGTGACCTCTTTGGCTATCCTTTTCTCTGTCTGCTCCTTTGGCTCCCCTTGCCACCTTTCCTGCTTCTCTCTGTTTTACTTGGTATACCTCCCTGTTCTCCTCCTTCTGTGTTTCCTTATACCTCCTGATTGCTACCCTTTTTCCTTCACCACCTTGGCCACCTCCTTAGAGAATGATGACTGTCTCTTTTTCCTTCTGTTTTTACTTACTTCATTCATGCAGAGGTTGGTTGCTTTAAATGTATCCCTCTCTTATTTTTCCCTACTGTGCCTCTACCCCTCCCTGGCAACCCTCCCCCCATGAGGCAGTTTCTGAGGCAGTCTCACATTTCTTTAAAATCCACCCTCGTAATGTCCAAGATCCTTGTCCCCATGTGGTTTGCCTCTGTTCCTGTCTTCATGTTAAAGCACAGTGTACGGTTCATAGAGTCATTGATTCTGTCGACAGATAAGGACCACCAGGCCCAGCCAGTCTTCCCATTTGTGCTAACTCACAAAGCGACCAGTGACCCTTATTGATCATTGGCTTAGCTTTTTCTTCCTGTCTCTATTATTCCTCTGTTTCTGTCCCATGCATGTTTAAAACCCACCATGGTATGGGCTGCCACCACCTCCTGGGGCAGGCTATTCCATGCATCCACCACCCTTTCTGTGAAGAACTTCCTAATATTTCCCCTCATGCAGCCACCCTTCAATCTCATGTCATGTCTTCTTGTCATGGCACCACTGTTGAGCTGAAATATGTTGTCCCCTTCCACCTTGTTTATGCCGTTGCAGAACTTGAATGTTTCTATCATGTCACCTGTCTCCCTCTTCTGTTCCAACGTATACAAATGTAGGTCCCTCACTCTCTCCTCATAAGGCTTATGATGTAATCTATTCACCATTTTGGTTGCCCTCCTCTGCACCATCTCTATTTTGTCAACGTCCTTTCGAAGGTGCGGTCTCCAGAACTGTACACAGTATCCAAGGTGAGGTCTCACCAGTGTCTTGTACAGTGGAACATTACCTCCCTCTTTCTGCTTGTGATTCCCCTTCCTATACATCCCAACAGTCCACTGGCCTTTCCCATTGCCTTGGCAGTCTGCATAGTGGCTTTCAAGTCATCTGTGATTATGACCCCCAAATCTCTCTCCTCCTTAGTTACTGTTAGCAGCCCCCCCCCATCCTGTAGCTTGCTCCAGGGTTCCTGCACCCCACATGCATGATTTTGCATTAAACCTTAGCTGCCTTGCCCCTGACCATCTCTCCAACTGTTCCAGGTCTCTTTTCATCCTTTCCACCCCTCTGAGGTATCTACCCTGTTGCAGATCTTGTTGTTGTCTGCAAACAGGCAAACCTTGCCCTCCAGCCTATCTGCTATGTCACCGATGAAGACACTGAAGAGGAGTGGCCCCAGTACTGACCCCTGAGGTACCCCACTGGTAACCTCCCTTTCCTCTGATTGGGTTCCATTTACCACTACTCTCTGTTTTCTGTCTCTTAACCAGTTTCCAGTCCAGTTCACCACTTTGTGTGCCATCCCCATGCTGCCTAGCTTGTTGACCTGTCTCCTATGTGGGACTGTATCAAAGGCTTTGTTGAAGTTGAGGTAGGCAATGTCTACTGTCCCCCCCAGGTCTACCGCTTTTGTGACCCAGTCAAAGAAATCTATCAGATTTGTTTCACAGGCTCGTCCTGCAGAGAACCCACGTTGCCTGGGATCCACCAGCCCATTGGCTACCAGGTGTTCCATAATGCTTTCCTTGAGGAGTGCCTCCATTATCTTCCCGAATATAGAGGTTAGACTAACTGGCCTGTAGTTCTCTGCTTCTTTCCTACTACCGCTATTGTGAAGAGGGATGACTTTTGCCCTTCTCCAGTCCTCTGGGACCACTCCAGTGTCTAAGGACTCACTGAACAGGGCTGCCAAAGGGGTTGCCAGTTCATACCTCAGCTCCTTTAGGACCCTGGGATATATGTCATCTGGACCCATGGCTTTGTCAACTTTTAACTTTACTAGTTCCTCTAGGGCACTCTCCTCTGTAAATGGACTGGTGTTTACCTTCCTATCTTTAACTCCGCTGAAGTCCAACTGTGGGCCTTGCCCATCCCCTTCCCAGGGAAGACTGAACAGAAATATTCATTCAGGATTGCTGCTTTTTCCCCATATCCCTCCACTATCTCCTTCCTGGCCACTCTAAGCTTTGCTGTTCCCCCCTTTGCCTTCCTTTTCTCACTGATACACCAGAAATATGCCTTGCCCCCCCCCAAACCAGCTGAGCTATTCTCTCCTCCGTTTGCACTTTAGTGCTCCTAACTGCCTTTCCTGTCTCTCTCAGGCATTCATGGTACCTCTCTTTATCCTCACTTTGTGTCTTCTTATACTTCCTGAAGGCTAGCCTCTTGGCCCTCACTTTTTCTGCTCCCCCCCAAGAACCAAAGAGGCTTTCTTTTCTTTTTACTCTTGCCTGTAGACCTGACGCATTGTTCTGTTACCCCCACTATAGCCTCTTTGATGTGTACCAATTTCTCCTACCCCTCACATTTGCAGGGTTTCCTTTAGCTGTAGTCCCATTCTGGCAAAGTCCACTCTTCTAAAATTTAAGACTTTTGCTTTTGTATGGCTTGACTGTATCCCCGTGTTCACTTTGAACCATACCTTATTGTGGTCGCTGGACCCTAACTGTCATTCTACCCTAAGATCTGATACCCTGTCCTTGTTGGTCAGCACCAGATCCAGGATTGCTCGGTCCCTGGTAGGTTCCTGAATAAGCTGCGTAAGGCCAGCCCATTCAGGTGAGTTCACAAAGTCTTGCGTTCTTGCTGAGGCCCCTACAGGGATGGACCAGTCCACTTCAGGCATGTTATAGCCACCCATTAGCAGTACCTCCCACTTTGCTGCCATGTCATGCATGTTTTCCAGCAGCTGCTTGTCAATTTCCGTGGCCTGAGTCGGGGGTCTGTAAATGACCCCAGTGCGCATGTCAGTTCCATTGCCTGGCTCGAGGATTACCCATATTTCCTCTGTTTGCTCATGCTTGTTTAGAATTTCAGTTGCCCTAATGCTTTCTCTGACATAGAGAGCAACCCCTCCCCTCCCCTTTTACCTTTGCTATCTTTTCTGAATAGGGCATAACCCGGTACACTTATGCCCCAGCTGTGGTTGCCGGTGTACCACGTTTCGGTTATTGCCACTGTGTCTAGATAGGCCTCCGTCATATTGCCACCAGGTCAGGGACCTTGTTCTCCAGATTGCAGGCATTTGTGTACATGATCTTTCATGAAGAACAGCATTTTTTTGTTCCCTCCTTATGCGTCACTCCTTACTTCATCCTACTTTTCCCAGACTCTTTTATGTTTTGCCTCCTATTTATTATGCTACTGGATGGTTGTGGTCAAGGTCCAACTTTTGGTGGTGATATTATTATGTCCTGAGCATAGCCTATCCCTTCCTGCATATCCACCCCGGGTTGACATCCTGGTCCTGCTCTATGTGTGCACTAACCTGAGGGGGGTGGGCTGCCTGAATCTCCCTGTACCTGACAGCCCCCCACAGTGGCTAGTTTAAATGCTTGTGCATGAAGCATGTAAACCTCTCATTGAGAACAGATGTGCCCTCCACAGAAGGATGCAGGCCATCCCTTTTGTAGGGGCATGCAACCTCCCAGGTGGCAACCAAGTCCCCAGTGCAACCAAAGTTGTTGCTCTTGCACCAGTCCTTCAACCATTTGTTGAAGGTGCTGATGTGGTGGTTCCTTCCCCCCTCCTTCCCCTGACTGGTAGCACCTATGAGAATGTTACATAGTTCATCCCCCCACAAGCTCCTTCTCAACTCCCTAAAATTCTCCTGAACCTCCTCCAGACTCACCCTTTCTTTGGCTAGGTCATTTGTCCCCAGATGGACAACAATGTCCAGCCTCCCCTCCTAGCCACAGCCCTTGTGATCCTCTGGATCTGCTCCCCCTTCCTCCAAGCCATGCCTCCTGAGAGGAACATGACCTCTCTCTCTCCTGAAGTCTGATCCTATATCCATACCCAAAACTATTGAGTCCCCCATCAGGAGAATCTTTCTTCTCCCCTGGGATTCTCTGGCCCTCTCCTCTGTGACCCACTTCTGGTGGGTCTGCTCATCTGCCCTGGTCACAACCTTGGGTTCCCATTCAGGGATATTCCCCTCCTTGAGAACATCGTATCTGTTCCTTAGTTGTACCGGGTCGGGGGGATACCTGATCTCCACCTTACTTAACCTCCCTGAACCCACCGTAGTCCATCCAAGCCTCTGTCTGAGTGGCTTCTGTGGCAGTGGCTGGTGTTGTGGTGGTCCCTGGCTGGGGGCAGAGGACCCTAGTGCTCCTGCCAACTGTGCTTGGAGCATGGCAAACTCCTCCCTCAGCCCAAAGAGGTGCCTACAAATGAGGCGGCACTGCAGTTCCCAGAAAGTGCTCCTGAACACTGCTGCTCTGCACCACTCCTTGTGTCATCCTTTGTACTCTTTAATATGGTCCTACCCACTTCTGTTTTTTTTTTTTTGAAATGTACTTTACTCTCTCCCTATCACATAATTTCTTTATCTAAGTCTCTAAAATGTTTATGGGCTCTGGTTACCCTGAGTAGCTCAATACCTCATAGAAATCAATGACACACTGACATGACATGCATGAACAAATATATTATACATTTTAGAACAAAAACACAATGTACTGCACCAGCATGTGGTCTGAAAACAAAACAACATGACAATATTAAATGCGCACTGAAAATAGAGCATAATGTTAGAATTGACATTTCAACCACAGGTCATCTACAGGAATTATCTAAAAGAGATAAAAAAAAACAAAGATAGTGGAGAGGTAAGATATATACATATATATATATATATATATATATATATGAAAATAGAGGCTCTAGGAGAAAAAGTGATAACTGGTACCTAATGGACTGCCAGCTGCGACATCTGCAGTAAATTTCCTGTTTGGTACTGTCCTGTCCTGTCCTTAGTGGGCTCTTTTACTAGCTGCCTGAGAAAGGCTCATTGTGTGGAGTCAAGAATGGACCTGCTCCTTGCCGAAGCTCTCACTGGAAAGCTCCACTCTGTGTCTGGCAGACTGGAGTCACCAACCAGCAGTACCTCCCCCTTCCTTGCCATTCTAATGATGGCTTACCCAAGTGCCTTATTCAACTCGTATATCTTGTACATTGTGTAAATATTAATTATTTACATTACTATATATGTGACTGCCATGTTTTAAAAGGAACAGACACTTTATTTTGTCAGCAAACTCTGTGGTTCTGTCTCCGAGAGTAGCTTCTACTACAGAATCATGTTGTGGAGTGCCTGAAAGCAAACTGGGATTCCTATGTCTGGAGGCCTTGCACTGTGTTAGCATGGGCCTGAACTAGAAACATAGAATCTATTCGCAGATAAGGAACACTTGGCCCACCTGGTCTGCCCATTTTTCCTTGTCTGTACTATCACCTAAGACTCTATCTGAACTCTGGCTACTTCCTAGCGTGAAAACTGGAACAAAAAGGGAATCCCCCAATAATGACTGTGCAGCATGCTGGTGGCATCACTTACAAAGTCAGTTGACCAGTTGTCAGCCAGGGACACAGTGATAGAAAGATGCATGGAATGTGTAAAAATAATTTTTTAAGATAAAAATGCTATTCACACCTTTTACTGAAAGTGGGGAGAGCACTTCAGTATGTGCAGATTTCCCTTAACTGACCCGATTTGATTAAACCAATCGCAGTACAGAAATACTGAAACATACAATGTGAAAGCAGATAAGGACCCCTTGACCCATCCAGTCTGTCCATTTCTCTTTCCCAGTTTTATAAAAGAATTCATCTGTCAAAGGCAATGATTGCATTTGCTGCACAACAGGGTCTGGGATCGGGGAGGGTTCATGTACTAAACTGCATAAAGTATCTTATTTTGGTTTTCACGCTTCTATATTTATTAATTGGTACTACACTTCAGGCCACAATTTCACTGCACAAAAGCCAAAACCGTTACTCAGGCTAGGTTCTTACAAACAAACATACATCCTGCAGACTGTTTCCCTGTTGCTGAGAACAGTCATCTCTTAAATGTAACTCACCACTACTCAGCCAGTATCTTATTTTTAGTTATTTGCCTCACTGATTCACTCTTTTTCTCTATACTGCCCTGCTCCTTTGTTTGCACTAGTATAATACAATGTTTCTCATTTATCTGTCCCCCCCCCCAACACTGAGTAAATAGCTTATCTGTGGACCAATTACTCAAGGCATGTAAGGGACCTTCCTACATTTGTAATATAAATTAAATGTTTTGTACTGTTATTAATTGGTATGTCTATTTTACATATTGTATTTTATATGTGATTCTCTCTCTCTCTGTTCGGTCTATGCAGTTTTCTTGGACCTAAGCAAGGCGTTCAATACCGTTGATTACAGACTGCTTCTGTCATCCCTCCGAAACATTGGTTTGGATTCCCTATCCCTTAAATGGTTCTCCAACTACCTCTCAGGACGACTTCAACAAGTAAAGGCAGAAGGGGAAGTTTCTCCACCAAAACCCCTATTGAGGGGTGTACCGCAAGGCTCCATTCTTGGTCCCTTGCTCTTCACCATTTATATTAACAATGTAGATACCCCCATCAAAGAAGCACAAATACACCTATTCGCGGATGATACGGTACTCAATGCTAGTAGCCCCACCCCGATGAGGCCTGTAAAGCACTTCAAAATGAATTTAATCTGCTGCAACATCAGTTTATAAACCAGAAACTGCTCTTAAATGCAAAAAAACCCAAAGCAATGTTCCTCTCGCCCCTTCACAATGCAATAAATCCTGCAATTGCTGGGACACTCCCGCAGATCACTACCATTCTAGGTGAGTGGTTGGACTACGTACCAAAGTTCAAGTACCTGGGGTTCTGGTTAGACCATAGACTTACTTTCACAGATCACTTAGAAGAACAGGCAAAGAAACTTAGACAAAGACTTGGTCTGTACTTTTGGATTAATAATGTCCTCACAAGAGACGCTAAACTGAAACTGGTTCAAACTACCTTTCTTTCCCTATTGGATTATGCAGATCTTCTATATAGTCGGGGACCTGCAGGTACCCTAGCCAAACTCGATACGCTTTATCACAGAGCCATAAGATTTATCACGGGTCTTCCTTACTCAACCCACCACTGTGCATTGTACACAACGGCAGTGGGATGGTCGTCCCTTGCTTACAAACGGCAAACAAAATGCTGTGGTTTGGACACACAAAGCTATCTCAAATAAATTGCCCCAGTATATCTCTGTCTGTTTACCTTTTTGCACTCTGGGGAAGTATGCTCTGAGAAGCACCTCGTATATCTACTTTTATGTTTACAAAGCAAAATCTCGCATTGGCAGAGCAGCCATCAGCTTTGTGCTCCCTCAACTATGGAACAAGCTGCAAAAAACTTTGAAATTAACTCACCCCATCAGCCTAGCAGCTTTTAAATCTCTATATCTACATCATAATAAGGAGTTCTGTGCCTGTCTACCCTAAATAGTGACTCCCATAAGTCCAAGTACACTCTAATTAATACTGTTAAAAGACTGATCACATCTATAATTGACTCTTTCCTCTCCCCTTTTTCTGCCCCCCATATCTGTCCCTTCCACATTCCTTTGACCCTGGTTCCAGCTCTAAATTCTCCATACCGTATCACTATATATCTTTCTATATTAGGTTTTATTTATGTTCGGTGCACCTGATATGTATATTTCTTTACTTATATGAAAAATTGTGTCCTACCCAAAACTAGCTGTATCTTCTGTTCCAAACATATACTACTGTCAATGCTACCTGCTGATACTTTGTATATACTGTATTATTGTATCTCACTTTATTTTTATTATTATTATTTTCTTGTGTGTTGTATCCCATGTATATTGTCCCTTGTTCCTTGTTGACAAACCCAGGCCCACCTTGAAAATGAGCTTGCCCAACGGTGATCGCCTGGTTAAATAAAGACTTTGATTGATTGATTAATTGATTGAACTTCTAAGAAAAAGAAAGTTAAAAAAACAGAAAGCTTATTTTATTAAAATTCATTTTAAATAGCAAGTTGACTTCGCCCACTGCAGAAGCAGAACTCGAATGAGAGACGCCAAATTGCCCCTACAGGTTTCAGGGACAAGTCTGCTTCAAGGAGTGGTCCTCAGATTAGTGTCTCAACAATAAATACCATCAGCAATTTATAAAAAAAGTGTTAAAAACAATGTATTAATCTAACTCATTCACTCAGCCAGGCTAAATGTTTCTACCATTTAACATCACACGACCGTAAATGCACTAAGTCGCCACCGTTTTTTACTGCACTCCCAGTTTCTGTTCAAAGTTGAAACATTTAATAAACTTATCAGGCTTTAAAGCATCCAATAGATAATTCTGTTATTTAAATAGACTCATATTTAAATCAATATTATCCCAACAGTGCTGATGAAAACCTCAGAAAACGTTGATATTTCATTGCTTCGTATGTTAAACTATATGACTTTAATTTCTGTTTATAAATCAGTACACATTTATAAATCTACATCACAACACAAGAAGCTCTCTTGATAACCCTCAATTTTATTGGATAATTCTTGATATAAAATTTTAATATCAAAACTTAGGAACATAGTTTCTTTTTGCGAGTCCAGGGACAATCAAAAGGAACAAGATTCTACCTATCGTGTCTAGTAGAGCGTTGTTCTGTATAGAATTCCATCCATTTCAAAATGCCGTTGTATCACAGTTTAAAGGTCTTGGAACGTGATTGTACATTTCTGTGGTACAACAGCATTCTGAACCTCTAGAGATGGCACAAGTTAGTTTCATGTTAAAAGTGAAAGACCTACTGCGTGCATATTTCACGCAATGAATGATGAACTGTTTTAATATACACTATAAAAAATACAGGAGAGACAGCCTGGTGGCACGGAGGGTTGAGGCACTGGACGCCACTCCTCACGCCATGCCAGGGACATGGTTTCAGGAGCGGACTCGGGCCACCAGGGGTCGGCAGGGGGAGGAGAGGATTGAAAATCTGGAGGACTGCTCTCCTCTCCTCTCCTGGGGTGGGTTCCAAATGATTCCCCATGAGTGGTGGCTCCTAGTGGTGGCTGGGAGGGTGCTTCACTGCAGAGTGGGGCAACCAATAGGGATGGTGTTGGCTGGCAACTGCAGGAGCGGCAGCACATCCTCTGTGCGCTGTCACCATTGCATTTCCACACCTCTGGGGGTGTAACAAAGATAAAAAACCTGCCTACTGGTAGGTGAAGGCAGGACCAGTAGTCATCCCCACGTCCAATGCTAGGCTTCCCAGCACCCGCACCTGGTTTTCCCTTCGAATCCCTGGTCACTCTACTAGATTATAGATAGAGCACCAAGAGGAGTTTCAGCAGTCCCGCCTCGGGGGAGGGGCTCAGAGACGAGGGGTTGTGCAGCCTGGAGAGGAGGGACAGAGAATGGGGCCAACTGGAGTGTTGGGGAGCTGGAGGCTTCAGGCAGACGGGAGAAGCCGCACCGAATGTCCGTGCCAGAGACAGTCCAGTAGGTAGGGAGATAAACAAAGTTAAAAAAAAAACCACAGGATTAGCAACTTTATGTACAACCAGTGTGTTCTGCCACCTCAGGGTTCTGATTCCCACCGGTATCTTGAAGTTACAAGGAATCAGAACCCTTTTGTGGCACAGCAAACTGGATACAAATTGCTCATCCAGTATTCTATCTGTCTGTCTGTCTATCTAGCTCTATCTACAGACAGTATCTATCTTATCTATCTACCTACCTATCTGCCTATCTCTATCTACAGACAGTATCTGTTTATCTATCGACAGTATCTATCTATCTATCTCTATCTACAGACAGTATCTAGCTGTCTATCTATCAACAGTATCTATCTATATCTACAGATAGTATCTATCTGTCTATCTATTTTTATCAGCACTATCTATCTAGCTATCTCTATCTACAGACAGTATCTATCTATCTATCTATCTATCTATTTCAATTTATTTACCCTGGATAGCCCAGCTGAGATGAAACATCTCATTTCCAGTGTGGTCCTGCTTCTACCCATTGACCCATCACCACAAAAAAACTAAGAATGAATGATGTGATGTGGGGTCTCAGGTGTGGCCCAGTGGACCCATCATTGCTTCCTTCCTTCCTATGCTCCTTTGTTAAAACAGTATCACTGTTCCCTACACATTACCTGCTCTGGCTACTTGTCTACACCTGACGTTACAGTCCTCTACTCGTGAAGTCACATTACGCTTCAGTGGCAATGATTATGGTGTCATAAGCAGAGGATTATGATGTTAGGTGTGGACATGTATCCAGAGTTGATGATGTCTAGGAGGGCTGTGTTCCTATTTTATGTTAAATTAAATGAAAAAGGAAGCTGAATGCAAGAAAACTATATGAGATATAAGTTGAATTGGGATAAATGTTATGTTTTCCCAAATTTCCCCTGCAGTGTTAGGAGCTTTTTAACTCAGTATACTTGGCTACTTTTTTACACTTCACGTAAGCATACAACTGCAGAATCCTCTGTTTCTTTGGTGTGTCTGCAGTGTGCCCATCTTCTTATTTTTCATTTTTTTTTATTTCTAGTTGTTACCACAAGCAGCAGATAGACTCAACTGAAAAGCAGAAGCTGTGAGCTTCCCTCCCACTCTTCCTCAGGGAACATTAGAATTGCATTAATAGCCAGCCCATTGGCGCAGCGGTTGGATTTCCATCTGCGACACCAGAGACCTGGGTTCGGGAATTTACCCAGGTCGCTGGAGGGCTGGCCGGGGGAGAATGAAGAAGCATCCACTGACAGCTCGCCTTCTCCAGAGGGAGGGTGGGGATGCGGTTCGGCATCTGCTGACCCTTAGCAGAGGCTGGGGGTACAGCGCAATGTCTGACCCATGACGTCCGTGGAGCAACAGATGTCTGGCACTTGCCGTGATGTCAGTGGCATATCGCTCCTTGGGAGAAAATGGTAAAATGGTGCCAGGGCCGATCGTGTGATGGCCTCCCTGGATCTCCAGCTCTGGGCTCCTAGACCTCCATCTGCTGCCTCAGCAGCACCCAGGGTTGTGAAGTATGGCCGGAAGGCTCATCCCTCAGGTAAGTAAGTAAGGGACCCACCCATTGAAGGGATACATCCAGGATACCTGGGTAGGCTGCAAATGTGGGGCGGTGGGGTAGGAGACAGCCAGGCTGGAAAGATCCTCTGAGGGGCCCAAAGGAGTGATTGACTCTGGTATAGAGTGGAAAAACAAATAATACTGTTGAAACATATAAACATAGAATTTGATGGCAGATAAGGACCACTTGGTCTATCCAGTCTGCCCACTTCTCTTTCCCAGTTTTATAAAAGAATTCATCTGTCAAAGGCATTGATTGCTTTTGCTGCACAACAGGGTCTGGGATCAGGGAGAGTTAGTGCACTAAACTGCATGAAGTATCTTCTTCTGGCTTCAAGTTTCTATATTTATTAATCGGTGCTACACTTCAGGCCAAACCTTCATAGCACAAAAACCAAAATGATGGCCCAGGCTAGGTTCTTACAAACAAATGTCCATCCTGCAGACTGTTTCCCTGTTGCTGAGAATAGTAATCTCTTAAATGTAACTCACCACCACTCAGCCAGTATCTTAGAAAGCTTAGTGGTTTTAAACAGTAAGCTTACCTCGCCCACTGAGGAAGCAGAACTTGAATGAGAGCCGCCTAATTGCCTCTACAGGCTTCAGTGACAAGTCTGCTTCAAGGAGTGGTCCTCAAATTAGTGTCTCAACAATAAATACCATCAACAATTTAAAAAAAGTGTGAAAAACTATGTATTAATCTAACTCATTCACTCAGCCTTGGCTAAATGTTTCTACCATTTAACATCACATGACCGTAAATGCACTAAGTCCCCACCATTTTTTACTGCACTCCCAGTTTCTATTTAAATATACAAAACACTTAATAAACTTATCAGGCTTTAAAGCATCCCATAGATTATTCTTTTATTTAAATCGACACATATTTAAATCAATATTATACAATGGCTCAGAAAATGCTGCACTCTGATTGGCTGACTAACACCTTTTAGCCACTGTAAATCCTGGCATGACCAACAGGAAAAAAGTGCCAGTCAGCTGCATGTAAACCCCTCCTCTTTAAAAATCACTCTGACCCCCCCCCCCCAACATCCAGGCCTAAATTCTGCAATATTGACTCCTCGCTTACCCACGGTAAACTCTACTGAGCAACAAACATTACTAAGGCTCTGACAGTTTGTCTCACTTGTATTTTTTTAACACACAATCTGTACCTGGTCAACCACTGCACTACTCTACCCACCCTCTGATCTCAGAAATCCAGGACTGGTACGCATGGCGGACCAGCAGTCAGTCACGCAGCTTCACACTTCAAAGTACCATCCATTCCCACTCGAAACCCTCTAACGTTGGACCCTTTACAGTGTTCCAGGAAGGTGAGACACACCACAAAAAAAACCCACAAAATGGATTTGTTTTTTACCTGAGCCCAACACTAGTGACAGCCAGCAAATGAGTTACACAGAGCACGACAGTACAGAATATCCCCAAAAAATGAAGCAGTGCTCTGAAGTCAAAAATGAACAAAGCAGAAAATACTGAAGGTTCTCTCAGATCATACAAGAAAAAATGGATCCTGGACACAGCCAAACAAGCAACACAAGCACAGTTTTAAACATTTCCAGGACACAGCCAAACACGCAACATGGGCAGGGTTTTAAACATTTCCAGGACACAGCAAAACAAGCAACACGGGCATGGTTTTAAACATTTCCAGGACACAGCCAAACAAGCAACATGGGCATGGTTTTAAACATTTCCAGGACACAGCCAAACAAGCAAGCAACACGGGCACGGTTTTAAACATTTCCAGGACACAGCCAAACAAGCAACACGGGCATGGTTTTAAACATTTCCAGGACACAGTCAAACAAGCAACACACAGGCATGGATTTAAATATTTTCCAGCCCCCAAAAGAGCACTGGGGCTAGAAATGACAAAGCAATACTGTGCATGCACAGTACCACCACAGCCCCAGCAATCAAGGACTGTTTTTTGTGGCAGGACAATAAGTGCACCAGACATAAGTTGAAATGGAAAAAAAAACTTTTTTATTTTACTATTTTTCTGTCTCCAAAAAAAAGGTGGTACATTGTATAATTGCAATATACCACTCCATTTACCCACTTCTAGTGTGTTTTACTCACTCAGCCTGCAGCTTCATGACCAAACCACGCCAAGCATGGGTAAATCCCAGCATAACACACACCCTGTCATGATATATTGCAGTGCCAGTGGCTCAGCAGGTAGCACACTCGTCTCTGAGGCCGGGAGATCAATAGGCTGTGGGTTCTATCCCCACATCAGGCACTTGGGTTAGTATCCCAATACTGTCACTGTAGTGCAGCATGAAGGGGATGCTGCACTCCTGAGGTGCCGTCTTTCAGATGAGATGTTAAACCGAGGTCCCATCTGCTTGTTCTGGTGGTAGTTCAGATGGATGTTAAAGATCCCATGGCACTTCTCGAAAAGAGCAGGGGAATTTCCCCGATGCAATGGCCAAATTTCCTCCATTCATGAAAAATTACCACCAACAGCTTAATCTGGTTCAAGGTCAGTTGTCATTCATCTGTATCCCCCTCCCCCGGGTCGTACCTGAATATAGGCAGGATTTGTCTAGTGCACTTACCTGGTCAGCAAAAACTAAATAAATAAATATTGCTTAATTATCCCAAAAGTGTTGATTCCTATATTTAGTATGTAAAACTATATTCAATTAATTTCTGTTTATAAACCAGTAGACATTTATAAATCTCCATCACAGCACAAGAAGCTCACTTGAGAACACTCAATCTCATTGGATAAATCTTGATATAAGATTTTAATATCAAATCTTTGGAACATAGCTTCTTTTTGTGAGTCCGGGGACAAAGGTCATTGGCATATAATCAAAAGGAACAAGATCTTATGCATGATCAATCGCAAACTGATGCTGATACTTTTTGAGACATGTGCAATGAGCTGATAAAAAATAACAGTTGAAATAATGTAAACACCTAGAAATTTCAATATTGTAAATACAACACTTCTAGTGCAGTGGATGCATATATGTGTGTGTCTGTCTGGCTCTCTATTGTCTGTCTGTCTATTTGTCTGTCTACAGACAGTATCTGTTTGTCTGTCTCTGTCTATCTAAAGACAGTGTCTGTCTATCTATCTATCTATCATCTGTCTGTCTAGCCATCTATCTATCTATCTAGCTAGCTCAATTTGTTTACCCTGGATAATCCATCTGAGAAGCAGCATCTCATTTCCAGTGTGATCCTGCTTCTACCCATTTACACATCACCACAAAAAGGATAAGAATGAGTAATGTGAGGTAGGGCGTCAGTACTGGCCCAGTGGACCCATCCTTCCTTCTTATGCTCCTATGTTAAAGCAGTATCACTGTTCCCTACACATTACCTGCTCTAGCTGCTTGTCTACATCTGACGTTGCAGTCCTCTACCTGTGAAGTCACAATATGCTTCAGTGGCAATGATTATGGTGTCACAAGCAGAGGATTACAATGTCAGGTGTGGACATGCATCCAGATCTGATGAAGTCTAGGGGGACTGTGATCCTATTTTATTTTAAATTAAATGAAAAAGGAAGGTAAATACAGGAAAAATATAGACATATAAGTTGAATTGGGGGTAAATGTTGTGTTTTCCAAAATTTCCCCTGCAGTGTTCAGAACTTTTTAATTCCATACACTTGGCTACTTTTTTACGCTTTACATTAGCACACAGCTGCAAAATCTTCTCAGTTTCTTTGGTTTGTCTGTAGTGTGCCCATCTTCTGATTCTTTTTTTATATTTCTTGTCGTTACCACAAGCAACAGAAAGACTTTGCAGAAAAGCAGAAGCTGTGAGCTTCCCTCCCACTCTTCCTCTGTGAACTTTAGACTTGCGCTAATTGTGTGAAAGGCTGTTACAGACCATCTACCAGAGAGTGGACCCTGCTCCACTTCAACAAGTCAGTGCCGGTCAAGTAAAAGGAAAAACTTTCAAAAGCCAATGCGGTTGTCTCACCTTAAGACAAACACATATTTGCATAGCAATAACAAAGAAGTTTGGCTGGCAGCATCAGATTATCAGCAGGCAACCACATCAATAACAACTTGTTTTCAAAATGGCTTAAGGCTCTGAGCTGCAAATCTGGAGACCTGGGTTTGAATCCCACAGCCCCCACTTGCATACTGTGTGACCCTGAGCAAGTCATTTAACTTCCTTGTGCTCCCAGGTTGCACCTGTAAGCAAGCTTTCCACTTAGTGTGTCTCACCTGGTTAAATAATTGAAAAAAAGAATGAACGGAGTCTCAGGTTATTCAGCAGTCAGCAAGGGAAGGAAGGACTGAGCATCCTAAGGACAGTTCTCCTCTGTTGGGGGGGGGGTCCAGCATCTCACTCTTGGTTTGCCAACTGGTGGAGCTCAGGTGATAGCGCAGTGGGACAGCCTCAAGCAAGTGAGAGGGCTGCTTCCGCTGCGGATACGCATGTGCATGTGGAGGCTGCAGACTTCACACCACCAACTGGACAGAACTCAAGCATCCAGATATGTGTACTGTGAAGGATGGCTGCCTCTGACTCCACTATGGGGCAAATCTGTGGGGGACACACCGGAGTCAGGTAAGTCTCAGAGTTGTGTGGAGCCAGGGATGATGCGAGCTGGCCAGGCAGTAGGGAGAAAGGTAAAGGCTCAAAATAATAGTGTCAGTGTTGCTTGTCTTTTCCAGTGAACTCTGGTCAGCAGCTAAGAAAGGAAGGAGAAATGAGTTTATCTAACAGTCCATCCACCATTTTGCTACATGCTGCCAGCTATAGTGTGTTATGCTGTGGGACATGCCGGTTTGTGTTCCGAACCTGACTGCCATGCTCTGAGCCCAACTGCCATGCCCCCAGGCCCTACTGCTATTCCTCAGACTAGGCTCACAAGCCCTGAGCCTGACTCCCATGCATCCAGGCTCGACTCCCATGTCCCAGGCCTGATCCCACATGCCACAGGCCAAACTCCCATGCTTCAGGCCCAACCCCAAAGCCTCAGACATGACTCCATTGCCCCAGGCCCAGCTCCCATGCCCCAGGCCTGACTTCCATGCTCCAGGCCCGACTCCCATACTCCAGGCCCAGCTCCCATGCCCCAGGCCTGACTTCCATGCTCCAGGCCCGACTCCCATACTCCAGGCCCAGCTCCCATGCCCCAGGCCTGACTTCCATGCTCCAGGCCCGACTCCCATACTCCAGGCCCAACTCCCATGTCCCAGGCCTGACTCCCATGCCCAGCTCTCACTCACTGATCCACCCCAAATCCTATACCCCAGGCCTGACTTCCATGCCACATAACTCAGGTCTGACTCCCATGTCCCAGGCCTAACTCACATGCCCCATCCCCATGCCCCAGGCACAATTCCCATGCCCCAGACCTGATTCCCTATGATCCAGCGAGGACCTGGGCTGCAGTATAGCACCCTGTAAGCCCCACCCCCAGATTCACAGACCCTTAAATAGAAAAGCTTGTGGTGTGCACCCCTTCCTGAGAGACAATTCCACCCTCAAAATCCCATAGATCATGGGGCATAGCCAGCAGCCGAACAAGGAGAAGCAACTCCAGGAGGCTCTGCAGTATCAAAGGCTAAAATTGTACAAATTGCCTCTCAAAGTGCTTTAATTTCAACCACAACCACAGCATTTAACACATGGTATTGTGTAGAATCAGTTGATACCACTTTTGTGACAACTGGGGACATCAGAGATTGGCATGGTGACCGAACAAACAAGCAAGCACAGGAGGCGAGGGAGCCCGGCAGAAGGAACAGGGTCTGGATAACAGCAAAGACAGGCAGCTTGTACCAGATGGAGATCCTTCCCATCCCACCAACTCCACTTTGCTAAAAGCTATGCAATCCATCAACAAGCAGATGGAAGAATTTCAAGCACAGCTGAACTCAAAGGACAGCAAAATGGGAAATCGCAGCCGGCCCGGTGGCACTGAGGATTGAGGCACTGGACGCCACACCTCGTGTCACGCTGGCGAGCCGGGTTCAGGAACGAGCCTGGGTTGTCGGGGGTCGGCAGGGAGGGGAAAGGATTGAGCGTCCCCAGGACTATTCTCCTCCCCCGTGGAGGGGGAGATCCACCTGCCGATGCACTGGTGACCTCTAGCACAGACTGGAGGCACTACAGTGCTCGGCCGCAAGTTGCTGGGATTGGAGCTGCGGCGGACGTCAATCAGGATTGTGAGGGAGCGTGCACCAGCCAGGCTGGACGTCATTGCATGTCTGAGCTCCAGGGACGTAGAAGAACAGGGAAAACAATGGCGCCTTGGATAGGCGATGGCACTGAGTTCCCCATGCCCACCGCCGAGCCAACCCTGAATGACCTTTCAGGTCCTCCATGGCTGGTCCTACCCTGCAACCGGAGTCTGTCTGTAAGAATGCCCAAGAGGAGTAGGGTGAACCACCCTGAGAGGGTTAGACCGGGGTACCAGCTGCAGGGAGGAAGGGGGAGAGAGGAGGTACAGCTCAAGGGGGGGGGGCTCTGGTTGGCAGGATACGGTCTCAGATGCCTGAGAGAGGTTCAAGGTGCCGCGACTGGAGGGAAATAAAATTGAAAAAAAAAATGCGAAATCGCACAGCCCATACTCAAAAAGTCACCCAGGCAGCCAACAGAGTACCAACAGTCTCTATGGGACTAGTACACGAAAATAGTCTCTTACAGAAAAGTCTGGAGAACTTGGAAAACACCGAAAAATAGAACCATGTCATACTTCTCAGATTACCAGAGGGCACTAAGGGGGATAGCTTCATGGATTTGATGAAAAATCAGTTAACAGATCATTACCAGCTTACCTCACCACCTACTATTCTAAACTGCCGTCAGATTACCCCCGAGGATCACGCGATGATCTGCTGAGTGATGAGCAACAACCACAGGCCATCCTAGTGATTCTAGGATTGGTCCTTGAGCGGGAGACTTGGCGATCAAAAAACAAGCAGAAAGGATTCTCCAAGTGGAGGGATTTGAGGGTTCATCTCTTTCCAGACCTCTACTATGAGACATGGCAGCGGAGAAAGGGATCTGATGGTGTTCGTATTCAGTTCAGGCTGTTGGAGGTCCACCATCTCCTGATGATGCCAGCGAGCCTAAAGGAAGCATATGGAGAGAAAACATACCAATTCTCTGGCCCCATGGACACTACCAAGCTTCTTGAAAAAAATAGAAAAAGGATTCTAGAAAAAAGATCAGGTCTCTGTAAGGGGAGGAGGAGGAGGAGGAACATTAACTTGATGACTGTTACAGGATGAAATGTGGAGCTAGGGGAGGTGTTACTGCCTAGCTGTGTACTTGTGACTGGACAAACAAACTGAAACAGGATTTTGTCAGAGAGGTAACAGCCTTAGAGGTTTTGGGTTTTCAAAATAGTGTTTATTAAAACACAACTGTTAACTGTAGTGCTGCAGGCTGTGAACAGTAATGGCGGTGCGGCAGACCCACATGACATCAAACTGTTTCCATAGACAGACTCTCCTTCTGCATCACCCTAGAGGAGCCACTTCTGCACCATTTAGAGACGCTTCAACAGTGCACAGCAGCAAGGAAATCCATGACTCTTCCTCACAATTACCTGCCACCTGGAGGTCTTGAAATCAAGTAAATAGGCATACTGAGACTGTCAGCTATAGAGTTGTCAGCACTACGTTTCTAAAGCCGAGTGTTGTAGTTCAGCTTAATTCTTAGACTAATCATGTTACTCTACTATAAATACAGAGGTGCTTTTTCACAGGATCATTTAGTAGAATAGCTACAGTTATTGGCTATAAAGTGCAGCAGTGTCTAAATTAAACTATTTTCTGGGAGGTTGTATACTGCGCACTCTCACTTCATAGTACAGTTCAGGCACTTTCAGACTGTAATTGAAATGTTGTGTTTGTTGTTTTTTTCTGTTTGTGTTTTTTTATCCACCCCGTGGTAGTTTAACAGATCACTGTTCTGTTGTACCATCTGCAGTTCCTACCTACAAGAAACCCACTTTGAGCTATTTGGGGTATGGGAAGCAAGCCCTACTGTCACATTTAAAGGAGAACAAGGTAGTGTAACCGATGTATTTATTTGCTTTTGTTAACCGGGTAAGTCACGCTAGACAGCTAAGTGCCTATTTTCAGGTTGATGTTTCCCCCACTCATGGCAGTAATTGGCTTTTCTGTACCATTGCCAGGGCAAATCAATTGATTTGTATCAATAAGGGACACCCCTCAGTGATGTTCCTGAGTTTGGGGGACAGAGACTCCTTACTGCTGTAATGCTTTATGCTCAAAGTATTATTTATTTATTTCTATTTAGTTGTTCAACCAGGAAAGCTTTTTTACAGGAGTGACCTGGGAGCACAAGGAGGTTAAGTGACTTGCTCAGGGTCACACAGTATGCAAGTGGAAGCTGTGGGATTCAAACCCAGGTCTGGTCTGCTGGATGTCAACAGATTTGCAGCTCAGAGCCTTAGACCACTGTGCTATACTGCCTCCTTTATAAGTCTATCAAATGAAATGATGCCTACCTACATTTGTTATCTGCTGTATTGTATCATAGTACAGTTTCAAAATAAAAAATTAAAATTCCCTAGACCAGGGAGGGGGGCTTACACCCTCATTACAAGATTTGAATGCTGACAACGCTTAAACTGCAGGCTGAGCCAAGAGGGTCCTACGGGGGCAGCAGCAGGGATGTAGATGATCAGGGGGATCTTGAATGGTGTCCCAAGGGGGCAGAGCAGGGTTAGAGAGCTTCAGACCAACTGAAGACTAGAAGGGGTAAAAAGATAGGGGAAGCGGTGACTCAGAAAGTCACTTAACCTCTTACTGCTTCAGTCCGCCCAACTGTAAAAATGGCTAAAAGCAGGATCTCATGGAATACTAGATCTGTCATCTTAGTTGGGTTATCCTGAATATAGAAAACACTGGATGGGCATCCATGCACAGCCAGCCTGTGCTGTCACAGAGGGGTTCTGATTACCTCGGACCTCAGGATCAAAGCTCGAAAGGTCCAAGGTAATCAGAATCCTGAGGTAGCAGCTCAGGCTGGTTGAGCGTGTGGTTGCCCATCCTCCATTTTTTATAGTGTATAGTTGGACGGTTGGGTTGTTCTCAGAGTTTAAAGTCATCTGGAATGTGAAAAAATCACCATGGCCATCATAGCAGTTCACTTTCATTTTCAACTGCTTGATGTGCCCAAGGTTGCATCTGGAAATGAGCAATTAAGTTCAGCATGCCATCCTGGTGAAAAAGTCAAATACATAAAATAAATGTGCCCATGGTGTTTTTTTCCATTTAATGAAACTCATGCAGTTTCTAGAGGATTTCAGAATGCTGTTGTGCCACAGAAGGGTATAGTCATGTTCCTTCACCTTTGAACTGTTGTACAACAGCATTTTGAAAGGGATGAAAAGCCATACACAGCAATGCTCTACACTGTAAGAAGGTTTTGAAAATAGGTAAAAGCAAGATCCCACTGAATACGAGATATTGAACCGCAGCTAGGCAATCCTGTGTAAATACATTGTAAAAATGGGTAATAAACAGAACACTATACTAAAAACCAGATAGGGCACATCAATCCTGAATAAATACATTGTCAAAATGGGCAAAAAGCAGAAGCCCATGCTGGAAATGAGATATATCATAGTGCCTCAGCTGAGCTCTCCTGTGTAAATAAAATTGCAAAACTGGGAAGCATCTGAACCCCACTGAAAATGAGCTCTAGCATCTCATCTCAGCTATGCCGTAAGAATAAGTTGTAAAAATAGGTAAAATATGTACCCCATTGAAAACAAGATGCTATCCCAAGTAACTACTTTGAAAAAATGGGTAAAAGCAGGATCCTACGGAATAGGTAGCTGCATCTCAGCTGTGCTGTCCCATGTAAATAAGTTGCAAAAATGGGCAAAAAGCTGGTTCCCTCTTAAAATGAGATATTGCATTTCAGGTGGGCTATCCTGAGTAAATAAGGTATAGAACAAACGAGCCCTGCCACTTACTGCTAATGATAACAAGCATTTGTCAATTCCGAATGTTTGCTTGCTGGTATTGGCATTGGCAGAGCAGGAGTTAGAGAGATGCTTAATAGGAATGGCAGTGAAGTGTTGAGGTAACGCTAACCCCCCGCACAGAGACTGAAAGGCATTGGGGGTGTGCCTTTGGGTCATCGGCCATAACGCTCATGCCATTCCACCTCACCCTACCCTGCAGACACTTACAAGTGTCACGGTGTGCCTTGGGGTCTTTGGCCCTTTTGCTAACCCCATTCCACATGGAAATAAGCTGAGATGGGTGCAGTATAGGAGAATGGGGTGAACATTAGGGCTGAAGACCCCAAGGCACACCTTGATGCTGTCAGTGGCTGTAGGGTGGGGGTAGAATGCTGTGAGTATTACGGCTGATGAACCCAATTCACATCCCCGATGCCTGTCAGTCTCTACAGGGTGGGTGTTACAGATGGAAACCTTAATGCTCTGGGCGTTTGTTGGTATTTTCACTCCAAAGTTTCAAAATAGGCTTTTTGGGAACCCTACTCATGAACAGTGCTACTATAATTTTGTTACTCAATCCTGAAAGGTGATTTCGCACAGCAACTACACCATTCGGCACCACAGGTGCAGAAGCATATTTCAGGCAGGATGTGAAAAATGACAGCTGTACAGTTCATGAGAAGGTATGAAAAAATGGCAATGCTGAAAATCTGGAGTGAAAATATGAAAAATTTGCAACATTACGAGCATGCATAGAAACTGCACAATGCACGCCTGTAACGTGGTCATTTTTGGAATTTTTTTCACCAGATTTTTAACATGGGCTTTTTGGGACTTCCCCACATGAAGAGGGGCATTGTAATTTTGTTAATCCATCCCAAAAGTAGATTTCTCACAGCGACTGTGCCACTCTGTGCCGCAGGTGTGAAAACACATTTCGGGCAGGATGTGAAAAATAACAGCTTACTGTTCATAAGGAGGTGTTAAAAATGGCAATGTTGAAAGTGTGGAGAGAAATTATTAAAAATTTGCAAAGTTACGAGTGTGCATAGAAAATACGCAATACACGCCCATAATGCGGTCATTTTTTTTAACTTTTTTGCCAATTTTTCAACGTGGGCCTTTTGGGATCCCACCTCGTGAACAGTGGTAGTCATTTTGTTAATCTGTCCTGAAAGGTCATTCCGTGCAGGTACCTCGAAATCACCTTTTGGGAGTAAGAAATGAAATGACAGTGACATGTCCATGACACGGGGTCCCAAGAACTGCATGTTGAAAATTTGGGGCCAAAATTCCTAAAAATAGCTGAGATAACAACCTAAGTTGATACCCCCCATTGAGTCCCATTATACAGCGCTTACCCGATTCCTCAGTTTGTAGTTCGGCTTTGAAGAGTGCAGACGTGTCCCAGTCCACAGAAGATCACAGCCCAGACCTTTGAGGATAAGTATGAGTGGGGGGTGCACAGAGGAGGGTTGGGGTGGGGAGGGACTGGGAGATGATGCTGGATGGTTTCTTTTTCAGTTTAACAAACAAACAAAAGACTCCAGGGACAGTTTTCTTTATTTATAGGTTAAAAACATCTTTTGGGCACACTGGAGTGGGCTCCCAGTGTGCCACATGAGTTTGGGGGACATGATGCTAACGGGGATGGGGCATCCTGTTGGCAAGCTTGGGGGGAAACATGATGCAGATGGGGATTTGGCACCCTGTTGGCAAATAAATTGAGCTTGGGTGGCATCCGACACCAGGAGTGGGAATCCCAGTTTTGGGAAAATAAAAAATAATGACTGGGCACACTGGGGTGGGCTCCCAGTGTGCCACAATGTGGCTGTTGGGGGGGGGGATACATGCCGAGAAGGGGATTGGGCACCCCCGATGTCAGCTTTGTGGGAGTGTTTGGCTGGTGGCAGGAGCCGCCATTGTCGAGAGCTGTGCCGGTGGCTGTTTATTTATTGAAACATTTCACCAGGAATGGCACACCGAGCAACTACTCGTAACTCCAGCCATGCCCATTACTGTGCACTGTAATGCGTATGGCCAGAGTCTTGTCATCTGCCACTGCAATGACGAAACTGCACCTGACTGCAGCAGCAGATTTCTTTCAACTGTTTGGCTCTCTTTGAAGTTTGCTGTCTTTGCCAGTGTGCTCACTGATTGGCAGCTGAGGGACGCACCCACTAAAGCATCCCCTGCATTAGCAACAACACTGACACACCTCTGAAATGTGCTACTACCACACGATGTTGCTTGTGCAGGCGCAAGCCAACATAAAAAGGCCCTCAGAAATGCTGCAGTCTGATTGGCTGTTAGGATTCCAACTGCCTTACATGAATCCCTGTTACACTGTCATGTATAGCCTGATCACCATGGCACATGAATTCTTCCTGTCAGTATTCCATCCTTTAGCATTGCTGAATGACTGAAATGATGCATTCTGATTTTGAACCAGCATTCTTAAACTGTTGGTGGAAGAACTATTTAATTCAAAATATCCCTCTAAATGAGGAAAACATTCAAAAAGTATACTTTCAACACTTTTTGTTTGGAATATCTTTTTTTATAATAGCAATAAGGCAATCCCAGGAGTTAGATTAACAGTCAATCACCCCCTAGTGGAAATATGGCACTCGCCTGTGCCTTGTGCCACATTACACCACTAGTGGGTGATTAGCAGACTGTTAATCTAACCCCTGGTCATGCCTTATTGCTTAATTATTCTCTTGTAATACAGATAAGCAATCATTATTTTTTTTATTTTTCATGTAATGTATTTGTCCACGATAGTCCAGCCGAGATGCAACATTTCACTCCTCATATTCAGTGTGGGAATGGGGGGAGTGGCCTCTACCCAGTTTTTCAGCTAGGAAGAAGTGAAGCACAGAGAGATCAAGTGACTTGCTTAAGGTTGATAAGGAGAGCCTCTTTAAGCTGAGTGGCAACCATAACATGTGGAGGCACAGTCTTAAAGAGCTAGTGTACTGCCAGGAAACTGCCTGCAATTAATTGTAACTTTCAGATATAGTCAGCTAACACTTCTTACAGCTCAAGTATTTATCCTTTTCTGTTTGCTAATTAGAAGATTTTCCACCTGGCAGTACTGGGGTGATGTGTGGAGCAGCACTCTGTGTGGAGGGAAAAAAAAGTCAGTTCATGCAAAGTGTGGCAACTACGCATGTTGATGTGTACGTCTTAAGCCAGAGTGGGCACAGCATACTGGTGATGAAAGGGCCACTGCAATTCAAAGTTTATAGTTTATAATCCAAGGTTTCCCAATCACAGGCTCCTCGGAGAGTCAGTTTCTCACTTCTCCACTATTACAGGAAGGGGGTGTCCTCAGTTTACCTGTTGGAACCCCTCTGTCCCTCCTGGATATTCAGTGTATCTTTGTTCTCAGCAGTTCAGGGCTGATGATGAAAAGATAGAGTATCCTCGAAGTGCTGGGGCTATCGGGCTACTTGCTGTGAGGGTCACACATGTGACCTTCACAAAATCAATGTCAGTGGCTCAGTAGATAGCACACTTCCCTTTGGGGCTGGAAGAATAGATGGTTGTGGGTTCTAGCCTCACACCGACCAAGCACTTGGGGGTAATACCCATAACTGGCACTGTCATGCAGTATGAGGGGGTGCTGAACTGGTGAGGTTCTGTCCTTGATGTTAAACTGAGGTCTCTTCTGCCCAACGCTGTCCAGATGGAAGTAAATCATCCCATACTGAAGAAGAATAGTGAGATTTTTATTGGGTAAAATAGAAACATACTAACCAAAAAAATATATACTATCACTTTTTGTACATTCATCTCACACCAAGACATTCATACACATATTTCATCACAAGGAAATATTGTAATATTTCTCTTTTGGCAATGTCTTCCTTCATAAGCTTTTAATCTGTTCCCCAGGCAAAGCTGCTCTATTACCTACCTTATATGAACCATTGTCTTACTCGAGGCTTAATAGCTGCTCTAATATGTAGACAGGGTTCTACTTCATGCTGAAAATAAAATCAAAGTGATTTCACCTAGCCTTTAATGCTGGGGCAGCCATGAATTTACTTTCCTACACATAAATATTCAACAACTCCACATTGACATGCATTAGTACTGTAGCCTGATTCTGTTTTAGCTGCTGAAAGAGAAGAGAAGAGTAGGGCAATTTTATTAGAAGAAAAGAAAACAAACCATGAAGCTGAAATAAAGTCAAGGAAACAGAAAATAAACAGAAGACAAAAGAAACATACCAATAATTGCGTATTCTAAAATAATCAGAAAAAAGGAAAAAAATCTAAAAAGAAAATCAAAAAGAAATACACAAAAAGGAAAGCCACTTGCTCTATTTGGGTTCATAATCCAAAATACTAAATCAGCCCCTACCCCCGATTCCAGTAAATCACACAGCTTTTTTTTTTTAAACTCAAAACTACAGTCACCATCTAATCTGTGTGATGGATTTCCACCAGGCCTAGAAAACTGCAGTCTATAGATTTTGTTTCCAGCGGATAAACATCTCTTACTGCAGCTTCCGACATTCTGGCAATCAACAGATGGGTAGACCAAATTTTTTGGCACCTCGCCTGCCAGGTGGAACTTTAAACAGGCAAAGATAACTACTAGCGTGCTTTCCCTATGCATGTTGCACTGTACCGGAAAGTACCCTAGAACTAAATTATTATAAGTAAGCTGTTCCAGCCATGGTTATTGCCATCTCTGCGCCATGTCCAGAAACTTAACTACAAAGGGACGTTCCAGAATAAAAAGTTCCATAGTTTCTACTTGTAAATCACAGTCAGGTCTAGGGAACATGCCTTCTCATATACTTTTATGTTTTGGATCACCCCTAACATCCAACCAGCCATAACAGCTTAACCAGAATGCTTCCCACATTTTCCAAGGGACCCTCCTGTCAGTAGTTATGCAAGAATTAGATCAGTTTTACCCACAGAGCAGAACAGAAATTTTGGAGACTGAGGAAAGAAATTAGTCATCGTAGTCAATATAGCTGCTTTCTGGATAACGAAAGCAGCTGTTTGGACAATTACCAAGAATGCAATTTCTTTAAAGACTGATACCAAGTAGGAGGGAACTTGCAAGGCCTGAACATTTCTGGGAGGGAAAGTTTGCCATGTACAGAGCTATTTACTCAAGCCCTGTATAAAAATTCATGCTAGCTCTTAGTCATGTCCTACAAGCCAGATTTAACCAAAGCATAGAGAAAGATGTATAAAAATAACCTAATGGGTGTGTCATATTTAAACCTCCATTTTTCTGAGGGAAATACAAACCCCTTTTAATAGGGTTAAGCAAATTGCCCCACAGAAGCTGAAAAAAAAACAACAATACAATTTTTGCTTACACAGTAATGGGGGGCGGGCAGTCAATGAAATCGAGATACATAAAAAGGGTAGGCAAGAATTTCTTTATCACCATTACTCTTTTTATGTTGGCTCGCACTTGCATGCCAGCCAACATCTTGCGTTAGTAGCAGATTTGGAGGCGCGGTAACTGTTGGGCAAATGCAGGGCATGCATCAGTAGGTGTGTCCCTCATGCCCCAATAAGCCAGCAGCAGGCGCTGACATCATGCATCCCTAATGTGGTCACCAGATCTAAGAAAAGCTCCTCTGCAATGAGAGCGAAGCTGTCATGCAACGGGACCACAACACGCCTCCTGACGTGCCAGCAACTTGGTGGCAGTAACTGCCGCCACCACCACCACCTGTCATAATGCCGATGCGGGAGCCCACTCCCTGTCAGCATAATGTCCCCCCTTCCATTTCTGCTGTGTGCCGAGGGGGTGCCCAATCCCCCTCGGCATCATCTGCCCCCCCAAAAAGTCTTTCTTTGCCAATGGGGGGCCCAATCCCCATCAGCTTTTATCCCCCTTCCCATTTATTTTGCCAACAGGGAGCCACCCCATTGGCATAATGCCCCACTTTTGTTGTGTGCTGAGGGGGTGCTCAATCCCCTTGGCTCTGCCCCCACTGTGTATGTGACAACGGGGTGTCCAACTCCCATCGGCTACAGCATCCCCTCAAAATATTTAGGTGGCATGCTGGGAGCCCACCCCAGCATGCCAAATCCCCAGAAAACAAAAACCATCCCATGATGTTCCTTTTGTTTTTTACCCTGTAAAAGAAAACAGTCCTTGTGGTCTCCTTGCCCTCCCCACAACCCGCGCCTCCCACTGCGCACTCCTGCCCCACCCTCACCCCATACTTACCTTCACTTTCTTATAGCAAGGTTGCCAAACCATACAAACATTCAAAGATGCAAGGGTAGTGTTCCAGAAAACAGACTAGAAATATTCAACTTAACTGTTGATTTATTTTGCCACGGTGGAAGCCCCTAGCGCCTTGGCAACAAGCCTTCAAGGGAGCCTCCTTGAAGGCTTGTTGCCGAGGCACTAGGGGCTCCCACTGTGGCAAAATAAATCAACAACTAAGTTGAATATTTCTAGTCTGTGTTTCCTTGGAGCGCTTATACCTTTGGATCTTTGTCATTTTACATATCCTGGCTGAAATGTGTTTTTGCACATCCGGCGCAGAATAGCGCGGTCGCTGTGCTAAATCAGTTTTTGGGACAGTTTGAGGAAGTGACAGTGACACTGTTCATGAGCAGAGGTCCTAAAATGCCTATGTTGAAAATCTGGTGACGAAAATCCATAAAATGACTGTGTTACAAGTGTGCATTTTCGCAGTTTCCACGCACCCTTGTAACTTTGCAAATTTGCAATATTTTCATGCCAGACTTTCAACACTGGCATTTTGTCACACCTCCTTATGAACAGTACAGCTGTCATTTTTCACATCCTGCCCTAAATGTGTTTTCGCTCCTCTGGCGCACAATGGCGTGGGCACTGTGTGAAATCAATGTCTGGGATAAATTAACAAAATCACAGTGCCACTGTTCATGAGGGGAAGTCCCAAAATTCCTATGTTAAAAATGTGGTTAAAAAAATCCCAAAAATAATTGGGTTACAGGCGTGTGTTGCACAGTTTCTATGCATGCTCATGACTTCACCAATTTTTCACACTTTCACTCCAGATTTTCAACGTTGCCATTTTTTTACACCTCCTCATGAGCAATACAGTTGTCATTTTCCACCTACTGCTCAAAATGTGTTTTCATCTCTGTGTCGCCAAATGGCATAGCCGCTGTGCAAAACCACCTTTCAGCTAACAAACCGATTGTGCCGCTCTTCATGAGGTGGGCTCACAAAAAGCCCATGTTGAAAATTTGGAATGAAAATACCAACACACTCCTATGGTGTTAGGGTTTCCAACTGTAGCACCCCACCCTGTAGAGACTGACAGGCATCAGGAGTGTGACTTGGGATCATCGGCTGTAATGCTCACTCCATTCCACCCCCAACCCCACCCTGCAGCCAGTGACAGGCATCGTGGTGTGCCTTGCAGTGTTCAGTCACAAAGTTCACCCCATTTTTCTATACTGCACCCACCTCAGCATATTTCCTTATGGAATGGGGTAAGTATAATGCCAAAAGACCCCAAAGCACTCCACAACAGTTGTCAGTGTCTACAGGGTAGGGTGAGGTACAATGGCATGAGTGTTATAGCTGACAATCCAAAGGCACACCCCAATGCCTGTCTGTCTCTGCAGGATGGGGATGGGGTTGGTGTCACTTCAATACTTCACTGCCATTCCTATTATGCATCTCCAACTCCTGCACTGCCAATGCCAATGCCAGCGAGACAACATTCGGCACTGACAAATGCTTGTTTTGCTTAGAAAAGCTCCAGGGTTTCCATAAATTCCCTTTTGTCACACCGGAGGTTACTTTCTCATCCTAGTTTAGCTGGGGCTCATTATCTGTGACAAACTTTACCCATAGTACTTTAAAGCAGCAGTGCAACAATCTGGTGAAAATGTTGACCTATACTTTTTATGTTTGCTTGCACACATGTGCAAGAAACATAGTGCCATCATCCGAGATTTCGGAGGTGTGTCACCTCCTCCTCCAATTCAGTCAGTGTGTTGGCAGGCATGGCTCCTGTAAGCCAATGCATGCTGGAGCTGTCTATGACAGCTCCAAAATGCAGTGGCATACAGTTGAAAGGGGGAGCTATGCTTCAGTGAGCAGTGATAAGATATCGCCTACTCATGCGCAGCTCCCCTACACACACACACACACACACACACACACACACACACACACACAGAAATGCACGCGCCTCGTGCTGCCTCCACTTTGCACGTATAGCCGGCGAGGGTGCCCAATCCTCGTTCGCATGCTGCGCTCCCCCAAGCCTTCCACATGCCACGCTGGGTGCCCACCCCAGCATGGCAACTGATAGAATAGCCAATAGGGGTGCCCAATACCCCATCAGCTCCACTGTCCTCACCCCCCCGAGTACTGGGTGCCACGCTGGGAGCCCACCCCAGCGTGGCAACTGATCATATGGCTGACGGGGGTGCCCAATCCCCCATCGGCTCCACGGCCCCCCCAGCCATCCTTGTGCCACGCTGGGAGCCCACCTCAGCATGGCAAACGTCCCATGTCGTCTTTTTTTTTTTTTATAACATGCAAAATAAAAAAACGTCCCACGGCACTTCTCCCAGCCCCAACAACCTGCACCCACCCACTGCGCACCTGCCTCCCCACACACCCTCACCCCATACTTACCTCCGGAGCTCGGCGCGACGATCTTCGGTGGACCGGGAACACGTCTGCACTCTTCAAAGCCCACCGCGAACTGAGGAAATGCCGGTAAGCTGTATAATGGGCTAGATAGGGGGTTTTCAACTTTATTGCATATCTCAGGCATTTTTTGGAATTTTTGCACCAAATTTTCAACATGGGGTTTTTGGGACCCCTTCTCATGAATGATGTCACTGTCATGGCATTATTCAGGCCCGAGGGTGATTTCGCAGTCACTGCGCAAAATCACCCTTCGGCCCAAGTAACGCCATGACAGTGACATCATTCATGAGAAGGGTCCCAAAACCCCATGTTGAAAATTTGTGCAAAATTCAAAATGACTGTTTTACCAGCGCATGCCAGCAGTTCCACGTGAGGTCTCGTAAGTTCGCGAATTTTCAATATTTTCACTCCAGATTTTCAACATTGCCATTTTACCACACCTTCTTATGAGTAGTACAGCTGTCATTTTTCACATCTCACCCAAAATGTGTTTCCGCCCATGAAGCGCACAATGGCGCAGTCGGTGTGCGAAATCAATGGACAGGACAGATTAAGAAAATCATAGTGACACTGTTCATGAGCAGAGGTCTTAAAATGGCTATGTTGAAAATCTGGTGAAAAAATTCCAAAAAATGACTGTTTTACGAGCATGCGTTGCGCAGTTCCTACGCACGCTTATTTTCACTCCAGATTTTCAACATTGCCATTTTACCACACCTTCTTATGAGTAGTAAAGCTGTCATTTTTCACATCTCACCCAAAACGTGTTTCCGCCCATGTAGCGCACAATGGCGCAGTCGGTGTGCGAAATCAATGTATGGGACAAATTAAGAAAATCACAGTGACACTGTTCATGAGCTGAGGTCTTAAAATGGCTATGTTGAAAATTTGGTGAAAAAATTCCTAAAAATGACTGTTTTACGAGCGTGCATTGCGCAGTTCCTATGCACGCTGGTAAGTTCACGAATTTTCAATAGTTTCACTCCAGATTTTCAACATTGCCATTTTACCACACCTCCTTATGAGCAGTATAGCTGTCATTTTTCACATCTTGCCCAAAATGTGTTTCCGCCCATGTAGCGCACAATGGCACAGTCAATGTGCAAAATCAATGTATGGAACACATTAAGAAAATCACAGTGACACTGTTCATGAGCAGAGGTCTTAAAATGGCTATGTTGAAAATTTGGTGAAAAAATTCCTAAAATGACTGTTTTACTTAGCGCATGCTATGCAGTTCCTGTGCATGCTCGTAAGTTTGCGAATTTAATATTTTCATCCAGATTTTCAACATTGCCATTTTATTACACTTCCTTATGAACAGTACAGCTGCCATTTTCATATGTCGCCAAATGTGTTTCGCACATGTAGCCATAAATGAGTGTTGTTGGTAGTGAGCATTGTGCAGTTTCCACGCACTCGTAAGTTCATGACTTTGTAATATTTTCAGTCCAGATTTTTACCAGTGGCATTTTTCCACACTTCCTTATGAACAGTACAGCTGTCATTTTTCACAACATGTGTTTTCACACTTTCAGCACAGAGATGCGTGGTCGCTGTGGGAAATCATTGTTCGGCACAGATAAAGAAAATCACAGTGACACTGTTCATGATCTGAGGCACCAAAATGCCTAAGTTGACAATCTGCTGTAAAAAATCCCCAACCTAATTATATTACGGGTGTGCATTGCACAGTTTCTATGTACGCTCGTGACTTCACCATTTTTTAATATTTTTACTGCAGATTTGCAACATTGCCATATTTTACACCTCCCCATGAACAGTACAGCTGTCATTTTTTACATCCTGTTCGAATGTTTTGCACCTGTGGTGCTAAATGCCCGCTGTGCATAAGCAGCTCGTTAACAAACTGATATTCCCTGTTCATGAGGGGGTCACAAAAAACATGTTGAAAATTTGGAGGAAAATACCAACGAATGCCTGAGGTATTAGGGTTTCCAACCATAACGCCTAACCCTGTAGAGAATGACAGGCGTCAGGGTGTGACTTGGGATTCTTGCCTGTAATGCTCATACCATTCCACACCCTGCAGCCAGTAAGAGGCATTGAGGTATGCCTTGGACTCTTCGCCCCAAAGTTCACCCCTATTCTCTATATCGCACCCATCTCACCGTATTTCCTAATGAAATGGGGTGCACATAAGGGCCAAAGACCCCAAGGAACACCATGACACTTGTCAGTGTCTGCAGGGTGGGGTGTGGTGAAATGGCGTGGCCATTATGCCTGACGACCCAAACACACACCCCAATGCCTGTCACTCTCTGCAGGGTGGTGGTGGGGTTGGCATCAGTTCAGTACTTCACTGCCATTCCTATTACGCAGCTCTGTAACTTCTACACTACCACTGCCAGTGCCAGCAAGCAAACATTCGGCATTGACAAATGCTTGTTTATGCTGTTTTAGATTGACACATACCTCCTGACTTGTATGATACCCTTCTTTCCACAGTTTGAGTCTGCATTAGTATTTTTTTTTCATGCCTGAAATAATAAAAGGAGCACTCCTTTTAATATGGCTCGGATCAGGTTTTCATCAGTATTTGCAGCTGTTTTTGAACAACTATTGTTCTGTAAGATCAGAGAAGACTGTCTGCTGCATAATAATTAATTATAATCACAACAGAAGTGATATATGAACAACTGATGGTCAAAAACAGCTAAAAATACTGATGATTCTGATGAAGACCTGGTCCACGCTGTATTAAAAGGCGTGCTCCTTTTATTATTTCAGACATGACAAAAAGTACTAAAGTGAACTCAAATTGTGGAAAGAAGGGTATCATACAAGTCAGGAGGTAAGTGGTTATCTAAAATAGCATATAAAAGTATAGGTCAAAATTTTCACCAGACTGTTGCAGTGCTGCTTTAACTGGGGTGGCCAATAACTGTTAATTCCTGCTATCAATCCTCTGTGGGACTTGTCCGAAATGTAATCCAGTACACTTTGTGATGCTCAGTTTGGCACCCACAATATCTGAAAATTTCTGGAAAATATCAAAAGCTATTTGACCAAAAACAGATGTATGAAACATACAAATAGACATAGTCAGCCAAGGCTGTGATTTTAGCCTGTACTGTAGACAAGGAAGGTAGAATACCAACAATGTTGTGGCCTCTAATAACTACTTTTACAAAGGTATCCAAAGAGAAAAACTAAAAAATGAGACTCAGGGGTATCCTTGCTGAACGTTTATGTTAATAGAAGAATTCTTCATCAAAATGCCATTCATTATGGGTATAACTGATGCATCTGTATACAACTCAATCCACTCTATAAACATATATTGAGTTCAATTAGCAGATGAAATGGCGAACAGGTAACTATGGGACACATTATCAAAGGCTTTTTCCAAGTCCAAAGACAAGTAAAGGCCCCTGACCATGTCAGTATTTACAAGTTCCAGTAGGTCCGTTAAAATATACAGATTTCACTGAATAAAGCTTTGAGGAATACAAGAAGTTTGGACGGGTTCTATTAGGTTCTGTGCTACCACCTGAAGTCTTTGACACAATATTTTTGAGAAAATGTTGAAATAAGAATTAAGAAGACTAAGGTCTCCAATTACTCAGAACAAAAAAAATTACAAGCTGTGCCAAAGGGATGGGAGCGATAGTAGAATCCATCATGACCTGAAAAACCCATTGCAGAAATCAAACAAGAACATCACATATGTTTTATAAGATTCATTAGAAATCCCATCTGTTCAGTTGAGCAATGACTTGCCTAATCTCCATAACTGAAACTGAAGCCAATAAAGATTGCACTTCCTGAGCAGTTAACTCGGGGAGATTTGCTGGAAGGAAATCTTGCACCAAGCTTGTACATTCAGGGATGTGGCTAAGGTATTCTGCCAAATCTGCCAACTGAGGATATATGGCATGACTTATCCTATGCTTACATGCAGCATGGGGGTCACTGAAAGGTTATGTTTTGTTCATAAACACATGGCTGGTCTAGAGAGATGGCACCCCACTGAGTAGCTGGTTGGAGTAACAAAAGGAACCAAGCTTCAATCCACAAAGCCATTTTGGACCTGCTCTTGGAAGAGGTGGTCCCCAGAGATGACATGCAGGTCCAGGGAAGGATGTCAGAAAGGCCTGTCCAGTGATGTGAAGATAGTAGACCAGCCAGTCAAGCTTACTTCTGTTGTATGTTAGTACTAAGAATTCAGTTGTGCCTTGAACTTGTAATAGCATGTGTTCAAGTGTGCTATAACTCTCCAATTCCTAGTTGAGAGTTATGCTTCTTCTAATCTACTGACAAGTTTAATTAGCCCTGGGTCAGATTTCCATGTGTGATCACTGTCTTTTTAAATGCATTTATTATCTCTTTAGAATACTGTATTTCCCAAAGTCTTTAGTGTGTGTATTCCTGTAACATATGTAAGTATCATGGTATATTAAATGTTATTTTATATTCTTTACTTCATGTATTCTGTGATTGAGTCATTTAAAGTAGACAAAGGAAGGAAGGAAGGAAACGAGCTGTGCTTCACAGTGTACTGTCGCTAAAGCACCTAAAGTTTAGGTTACGAAGTATTTAACAAATAATCAGCAGGATATACAGCAGTAAAGCATTGAGTATGATGTGAAACGTTGGTGTTTGTAGGTTTTTTTTACTGCTGTATGTCCTGGCCATTATTTGTTAAATACTTCTTATCGTAACCTAAACATTAGGTGTTTTTGCATCAGTACACTGTGATGCCCAGCTCCTTTCCTTCCTATGATGTAGTCTATGTTTAGGCTCCAGTGATAGTTTTTAAGAAGCCGCTTTCCTTTTCGCTATTTAAAGTAGACAACCTGGAGTAAATTGGTTAAGTCTGTGATGTGTTTCCAAAGAGACAAGCTACAAAGCCACCATATCTAAAACCAAGTGTTCTCAGCTGTGACAAAAGGGGTGGGTCATTTGCCTCTTAGGAAAGAGCACCGCACTATGTGAGCAGTAACTCTTATGGGATTCGGTCCTAAAGATACTCTGAGTAAAAATGAGGCTAAGTGGTGGCAGCATACCAAGGTAACCAGTCAGGTATCTGAAGGGTTGTGAAAACTGGAAGCTCTGCAGAAGGAGTTCTGGGACAGCACCAGTCTCTGATGATACCTACCAGATCTACAGTACTTTCCTAGGTACCTCCTTGCTGCACACCGTGAGTTATGCTTATTTTTTTATCCTAACCCTTACCAGGTCTACAATGGAATTGCTAAGCCAAATGTGATGGCCATCTTTTTTTAAAGAAAATTTTAAATTAAAACATTTATAAAATACTTACATTTTGGTGGCCTTAGAGCATGTTACCACCAAATACAACTGGAAAATGCCTGGAATCTTTTACAATGAAAAATAGATAGGGTCACATTTTTGGCCCAATTTCACTGCACTGCTGATTTAAATTAGCATGAGGCAGATATAGAAGCATGGGAACCCTAAAAGACTGCTCCCTCTGAGCAGTTGGGGGGGATGGTCTCACTCAGTATATATTGCCTCCTTTCACCCCAGTACCCACTGTTGTATGAGACATCGTAAATACAGTGCAATGGTAAGGAAAGCGGCAATCTGATTTGTTACTTAGCGGTCCATAAATGACATACAACAGGCAGCATTCATTATGAAAAAAAGGGGCTGGCATAAGACCTGAAGGGGCAGGTGAGCAGGTAAAAGACACAAAGAGGAGTTCTGTGCAACAAAACCAAAACCAAAACCTAATATTAACGATCCCCTATAAAAAATGTAGCTGCTGTGCAAGAACAGGTTACATTAAAGGGGACTTTTGTGCATCCTGACACCTACACTTAAACTGATTTATTTAAATTATATTCTCACAGTAATTTCAAATCCTGTGTCATCAACTCAACCTCTCAGAGTTATCTTTCAGCAGAAACAGTTTTTTTTTAAATAACATACAATAAGCAGCTGGTATACACAAAAGTCTGTTTTCCCTCTGTCATAAGAATACACATTGCATATTGGGACCTGTGAAGTACAAATATAGCTATCTCAATAGAAATTAGACCACCAAGTACAAAGTATAATTGCTATTTTGGGACAAAAGCATAAATGAACAGACTGTTTCCACAAGATCATCTGTAGAAGGAAACAGCCCCCAAATGATTTGGTTTCTGTGTGTTTCTCCAAACCATGCATACACAATCTAAAGCCTAAAGCCTAGTGAAAAGCATCATGGGATATTCAAATACTTTTCTGTGTGTGCCTGTGCAAGGGCAGGGGGACAGGTTGATAAGGCTTCACCCGAAAAAAATTACCTTTTACATGGGTGATGGTTCGGGTCCTGTCTGTCTAAAAGATCTCGTGACTCCGCTGTCTACCCTCTCTGCCGGACCAATGCTGACTTGCTGTTGGTCACACAGTCTAGGTTACAGCTGTCCAGGGACTGGCCTTTTTCAGTTGCTGCACCAATACTGTGGAATGCTTTGCTGGTCCACATTAGATCTGCAAGAATGGTGGGTGCCTTCACAGGGGCCTTAAAATACCATTTTTTTTAAACTAGCCTGTTGCCTGATTTAATATTAAGTTTATTATTTGTGCTTCAACTTTGGCTAGTGGTAATATGTTTTGCTCCCTGGAGCAAATGATTTATGAATAGTTTTATTTTCTTTTATTTATTTTTATGTTATTGCAGTTGGCTTTTTGATTTGTTTGTGTATGTACAGCATCTGAGCTCCAGGGAAAGGGGTGCCAAAAAAAAAAAACTAGCCTTGCCTTTCAGGTAAGTGCCTACAATGCTTTAGCCAGCACAGAGTATAACAATCTACAGACACATGCTTCATCCTGATGGGATCCCTCCTTGAGGTCAAAGAAAGGGATGAGAGGGATTTCATTAAAGCTAGAAGGGGGAAGATTCAGAGACGGCGTTCAGAAGCACTTCTTTATGAAAAGGGTGGTGGACAAGTAGAATAAGCTGCCAGAGAAGGGGGGACAGGCCAAATCAATCAGCAGCTTCAAGCAGGGATGGAGCAAGCATGTGGGATTAAAAACAAGGGGATTGTCTCTAGAACAAGACAGAATAGATAGGAAGGGTGGGCAGACTGGTTGGGCCACAAGCCTATTTCTGCCGTCAGCTCCTATGTATCTTATGTTTCCTCAGTGCAATGCAGTTGTTGTCTCAGTCAAGAACTGAGGCACCCACAAAACAAATCAGGCATTTTTTTTTATATATATATTTTCACCTGGCCAGCAGCTTGTCTTCCTACAGGGATGTAGTATGTTCCAGGGATATACCCTAATCAGACCGAGTGGTCTCTATCCGCCATGTAGGCAGCTATTGGGTTTTTCTCCTCTGTTTTTTTCTCTCTCCTCATCTCTCCTGGTGGGGGTGATGTCTCTGTCAGCCTCACACACAGCTTCCCACTGCGGCATGAGCAAGCTCCCTGGCCCAACTCGGAGTCATTGTGGAGGTGGTGGCACCTGCTGCCAACCCTCTCCCTGTCCAAGATGCACTGCCCGCTGGCATCTGTCTCAGCCTGACCTACAACCCAACATGATGCCTTGGGTTTGCCGCTGAACTAGGACCATCTGCATGGCAATGTGAAGTGCAGCCGCTGGGCAATGAGGGTGATCCAGAACAAATCAGGCATTAAATACGCCTAGAGGTAGCGTAGTAGAGCGGCAGTGTAGAAGAACAGTAGTATGTAGGATTGATATAGGATCCTGTCTGTTTGCCATCCTGCTCACCCTGCAAATATTTGCATACTATCCATACTGCTTTTCTCTAGTTAATTGCCTAATGTTTGTCTGACTGTTGCCTGTCATGCCTCTCTTATAACTAAGATGCTTCATCCCACAGATAGAAAGACAGACAGACAGATGGATGAATGGACAGATGGATGGACAGACAGACAGACAGATAGATAGATAGATAGATAGATAGATAGATGGATATTGTCTGTAGATAGATAGACAGGCAGATGGATGGATCGGTGGACGGGCAGAGAGACAGACGGACATGCAGATAGATAGATAGATAGATAGATAGATAGATAGATAGATAGATAGATAGTCAGTGCAGTGGTTGGAATTCTGCTTGTGATGCCAGCGACCGGTTCAGGAATGGACCATGGTCGTTGGAGGGCCGGCCGGGAGGAGAAGGAATAAGCATCCCCAGACTGCTCTCCTTCTCTGATGGGGGGGAGGGTGGCATGTGTGTTCAGTGCAGCAGTGACACCCAGCAGAAGCTGGGTTTGTCGCACAGCACCAACACCTTCCGAACTCAGGGGTGGGGCGGATGCTGGCCATCGCTGTCCCTGACTACAAGGGAGAAAATCATGTGTGCCTGGCCGTCTTCATTAAGCCCTGCCCCCAAGCTTCAATTAGCCTCTGAAGTCAGCTCACCTGACCAGATACTAGTACTGCGGTGTTGGTAGGGAGATGGTGCAGCAGCCCCACCCTCTGGGGTGAAAGCCGGGGGTGCCTGGGAGAGAGCAGGCACAGTTGGAGGTGGGAGTGCCGGGGTCCATGACCAGGGCAGATATCGACGGTCAAGGTACACAGCAAAAAAGCATACTTAATATAAAAAAGATAGATAGACAGACAGACAGTGGCGATAGACAGATGGACAGACAGATAGATAGATAGAGAGATAGCTAGATAGATACTGGTGATAGATAAACAGACAGCAGAGAGATAGGCAGACATACATTTTTTGTTTGCCGGGTTGAGGTAGGACTGGGGGAGCACAAAAGAGAAACAGAATTTGCGTAATAACACTCAAAGCAGAAGTGGATTTCAAGTAACAATAAGCAAGTAAGAAGTCCACACCATGCAGATAATTGCACTACCCTGAAAGGGTTATGCTGCATCATACAGAGACGTTAAAGCAGAACTTGAAAGGACTCTCAAGCGCCACCAAAGATACATATAAAAAAAAAACTAGTTTCTACAACTTTCTGGTTCCAAGAAGTGATGGGGGCATACAGTCCCTCTTCAAGCATTTGCAGAAGTCTTCTATGGCAGGATTTGAACTCTGTTTATTTAAAGGAGGCAGTGTGCTCTAGTGATTAGAACACCAGTGTGGGAACCAGGAGCTCACAAGTTCAAACCCCATTAGGACTAAATGTTTCATGGGTGACCTTGAGCAAGTCCCTTAACTTAGTTCTCCAGACTACCCAGTTGCCAAAAATGAATAGGAGCAGGACCAACTGAAAAAAGGGATGCTGCATCCCAACTGAGCTCTCCTCAGTAAATAAACTGCAAAAAGATTATTTAGGATGCTTTTAGTGGTTATACACCATTTAGTAATATCTAGGCCTAATGTACGGGAAGTAGCTAAAATACAGTTCCAAGCATTTTCTAAAATGTTCAAAAAAGAGCCTCAGTTTAGTGGCTGGGAGTATAGCTTACAGGTTAGAGTAATGAGCTGTGAATCAACTTGGTACATCCAGAAGACCTGGGTTTGATTCCCACAACCTCCGCATGCATACTATATGACCCTGAGCAAGTCATTTAACCTCCCCTGTGCTCCTGGGTCATCCCTGAAAACAGGTCTTGTGCCTAGTGGGCCTTCACAAGTTACCAAAGAATAAAGAAAGACATCTGGATGCTGATGAGGTTAGGGAGTGGCCTTCCACAGAGCAGCACATTTTTATGCTTTCTCAAGATTCAGACTGAACATCCTTACTGACCCCACTGTCACATCCCTTAAGTGTGACTTATTCATCAAGTGTTTATTTTTTATAAAAATCTATTTATTAAAACTCTGGAGCCACAAATATCTCATTATTCACATATACATTTCATGCCACCATTATACATACTTTACACACTAACATGCTGTACATATACATAACTTCTTTGCACTTTATGCATTAACTCTGGTGCATATAGGGTAGAGCCTATTTTTTGTGGACGTACCATCACATTTGTTGCTATGGGTCTTGACAAAGCACATATTACATATAGAAACATAGAAACATAGAATTTGACGGCAGATAAGGACCGCTTGGCCCACCCAGTCTGCCCATTTCCCTACCTACTGGATAAGCTGCAGATCCTAGTTAACCAGCAGCCTACTTCTTTCTACCCCCACCCCCCAGAATTGCCTTATGACTATCCCATGCGTGCTTGAATTCCACCACTGATTTTGACTCCACAACCTCCTCCGGAAGGCCATTCCATGCATCCACAACCCTCTCTGTGAAAAAATACTTCCTTAAATTACCTCTGAGCCCCTCTATCTTCAAATTGTGCCCTCTTGTTCTTGCACACCTCTTTTTTTGAAAGATGCTACCCTCTTGGACTTTGTTGATTCCCTTGAGGTACTTGAAAGTTTCTATCATGTCCCCCTCTCCTCCTTTCCTCGAGGCTATACATATTAAGCTCCTTAAGTCTCTCTTCATATGTCCTCCGGTGCAGACCCTGCACCATTTTAGTTGCCCTCCTCTGGACAGCTTCCATCCTGTCTATGTCTTTATGGAGATTGGGTCTCCAGAACTGCACACAGTACTCAGATGGGGTCTCACCAGCTGTCTGTACAGAGGGATATAACTTCCTGTTTTCTACTGGTGATGCCTCTCCCTATGCATCCCAGTATCCCCCCAGCCCTCCTTGCTGCCTTCTCACATTGCTTGCCCACCTTTAGGTCATCTGATATGACTACCCCAAGGTCCCTTTCCATTTTTGTTGTTGTTAGTATCTCACCCCCCATTGTGTACTCTTCCCCTGGGTATAGGGACTATACCCTGTTGAATGGCTAACTCAAGAGCCCCCCTCCGCCCCGTCTCCTGAACATTATGTAATTTGTTCTGTACTGAAAGCTGTGTTCTTTCTAGGACCATGCAATTCGTCAGGCTGGAAACTCACGAGCTACCATGCAAGCAACAGGATTTAGCCAATTCTGGGCTACAGTTTTCATTGCTATTACTATGGCAAGGGCCCACAGTTTCAAGTCCACCTGTCCAGCCATTTGAAAAGAAGCATCTCTGCCTAAAAATAGATGAGTGGGGTTTATAGTCATGTTACTTTCTGGAACATTCTCTTTAATTTATCCCAGTTAATGCCCAAAGGGTGCCACCTTAGGGCATAACAGGGCTAGATGTAGGAAGGACCCCTCTGCTACCGTACATTTTGGGAACTTAGCTGAGGCTAATAAATCAAACGCTTGAGTTTTCATTGGAGTGTTGTACTGTATGTTTGCTGCAAAGAACGGAATTGCATTTGCTGCAGCTGGTCGTTCCTAGAGCACCTGGGGGTAAACTGAACAACCTCTTCCCACATTTGTTTTGTAATATTTATACCTTGGTCCTTTGCCCACTTCCTCTTCACTTTCAGTTCCCCTTCATTTTCTCAGACTCATCTTTCCCTGCCGAAAGTAACATGTTATACAGTATATATGATTTGCTGGGTGGGGGGGTGCAAAACAATGCCTCCTCTAGGGAACAGGGCTGGGCCAGCTTAAAAGATACAAAGGGATTGATTGAGGCAAAGTCGGATCTGCAGATGAGTTTGTAATTTCTGTTGTTGCACTATATGGATATATGAAAATAAAATACTAGGAAAGCATGCAAAACATCCCAGTAATACCACTCTTCAAAAGTGATACCATCAATTCTACGCTGTAATTCTATCATTCAGACCCTGTAATACTATCATTAGGAGCTCTGAGTGATAGTATTATCAGAGAAACAAAACAATGCAAGCGCACAAGTGTCTCACACCGTAGAGCCAGTTGGTACAGTGCCAAGAGTGGTTGCTAGAGATGCGACATGGTGATTTTGATTTTTAAAGCCTGCTTTATGGTTGAATGCTTTTTGTCTGTGGGATGGCAGAACAGTTTTGAAAACATGGCTACTGTCTCTCGCTTAGCGATTATAATTTGTGTCCATCATGTTTTCTGTGGTATGACTTTTTTTAAAACATTTAAAGTATTATCCAGTTGATCCTGCCTTCATTCAGCTCTGGAAACCAACTGCCAGGTAGGCCTGACTAGCGAAGGTGATGACTGGAGACACTGACAAAGGAGCAGAAGTATACAGAAGAAGTGAGAGAGTGAGCGTTCAGTGTCGTGGTCAGTTGGCCATTGACACAGAATAGTTGGAAAAGAACTTGGAGCAGGGTATTTTGAATCGAAGCTATATATTATGAAAAATAACAGGTGAGCGTGTATCACAAGGGAGTAATAACATTCTGAGGTTCTGGGAACATGGGAACCTCTCGATGGTATTATCCCCATGTAATACACACTCATTTATCTATTATTCTAGTTATATTTCATTTTATTCTCACTGTTAACCATATCTGGTGGAAGGCCACTCTACAGTCCTACTACCCTTTTTGTGATGACGTGTTGAATTTTAGACATTTCATATTGCACCCTTTTTAGTTGCTTATTATGACCCCTTGTTGTAACTACTGTTTCTTTCCCTAGGATTCTGATTCCTACTTTCATTTAAAAAGTGAAAAACAGACTGCCACACCATACGAGTTTTACCACAAAAGCATCTGTTTACAGTCCATTATCAACTCCTTCTACATCTTTTCTGGACTTGGGAACACCCCCAACACAGTCTAGTCACTCAAAAAGCAGTGGGAGGAGAGAAGACTATTGCATCATGTATGGCTGCACTGTTTGTGGGTGCCCCTAATGTTCAGGAAGTAAGCAATAAGATTAGATCAGGGATTTCAAACAAGGGTTGGGTTTAATGATACCATTAGCATGCATTTCAGTTCTGCTAAGGAAGGAAGCAGAAAAAACAACCCACAACATCAACACATTTCTGAGAATGTAAGCAATCATAAAATGTATGTGTCCAGCTAGAAATACTATGCCTATGGGTGACTATGCACCTTGAAAAAGCACTTGTTGACACATGAAACTTTAGTGATGTGGTGTGCTGGCTGCTGTGTTGCTGCTTTTTTAAATCCTTGAGTACAAATGTTTTTTTCATCAAGAACATTGCTGAGTTTTGTCCTATAGTAAAGGTGTGCTTGCCTTCTCCGTTTGTACTATTCCTGTTGTAACCAGTTCTTCCACGGTGTCTCTAGTTCAATGGGAGCAATAAAAAGAAACACTCCAACTATGCCTGACTTGCGCCTGGGCTAGAGCAGTCAGTAAATACCAGGTAAACCCGGCAACAGGTAACCTAAACAAAGAAAACACTCAAACAACCTATGCGAGTGTAAGATTTATTGAACGCACATAGAAGTGCTGAGGAAGCAGTGTGAAACGTTGGTGGACTGCTGGGGCCAGTATCTCTGTGGTATGTGCATTTAGTAAATCTTTTTACACTCATACTAGTTGTTTGGGTGTTTTCTTTGTGGAATTTCCTTGATGCTGGGTTACTCTGGTTTTTACTGTTTGTAGTTCACCCAGTTCTCATTTCTCAGGCTTTGCGCGTCACTGTACATACGTTTCCATTTTGTTGTATCATTTCTTCGTGTTCCATGTCTCCGCCTCACATTGTTGCATCACTTATTTTGCATGTTGCCTTCTCTGAATTAGACTGTGTGATAATACATTGTCTCCCATTCCTCTGTTTAGTTTGTCTTCATTAACCCTGTCCAGTATCCCTGTCCTCCCCAGGCTCACTTTAAAGTCTTCTCAATTATTGTGCTGATCTGGTTCTTCTTTTTGATTCATAGTGACTTTACCAGCATATACCATACTATAGTTCATTACGTATCAATACTAAAATACGACTGGAATTCGTTTGAGAGGCTAATGAGTTACTCCATATCTGAGAAAAGATATTCACCTGATCAGAATTATCTAGAGCACAGCCGGCCCACTGGCACAATGATTGGATTTCTGCTTGAGACGCTGGTGACCCGGGTTTAGGAACGGACCCTGGCACTGGAGAGCTGGCCGGGGGAAGAAGGAGGATTGAGCACTTAACTGAAAGTTCTCCTCCTCCGGTGGGAGGGTGGGGAAGCACTCGCTCTGCAACTGGCCCCTAGCAGAGGCTAGGGACTGGCACAGGTGAGACTTAGCAGTTCCGGGAGGTGTGCCAGACGTGGGTGCATGCGCCAGTATGTCAATGCATGCTACACCTCCCACCTAAGGGGGACAAAAATGGATGCATCAGAATCCAGTAGCACTGGCCCCACAAAGCTGAGCCTGGGGATCCACAAACCACTGGACTAGACAATGTGGCACAGTTTGGAGGGGTTCTTGGGGGTGCCCCACCCCCAGAGACCCTGCCCCGGGGAGCAATCCGTGGTGAACGCCAGTGAGGAGTAATGACAGTCCCAGGGGATGGGGAGAGGTGAGCAGGAAGAAGGTGAGCCCTCCCCCCAAAAAAGAATTATCTAGAGAACAGCAACCATGCTGGTTGTGGGCTTGGTGCAAATAAGCTGTGACAACTGGGACTCTTCTCATTGGAAGAGAGATGACTCAGGGAGAGACATTAGACTACAACAAAAACATATAAGGAATTCAAAGACTGTGTCTGCAGTTCAATGGGCAGGGGCTTCCAGCCATGCCCCCTGCCTGGGCTATTTAAGCCAGCTTCCTCCAGCCTCACTCAGAAGCATTGTTTCTTTGCCCTGCTATCCACCCCTCCTCCTCTAGCAGTGTGCCTCTCTCCTTGGGGCTTTTTCCTAAGGTACCTTTAGCTTAAAGAAATTATGTTCCCATGGAACTTCTAGGGGTGGAGACCTCCTCAAGAGCAGTGGTGCCGGAACGGTTTGAAAAGTGGTAGGGCCAAGGACATAAAGGGTAGATTTTCCCCTATTAAATATATTACCATGACAGCAAAAAGTGATAGGGCCACTTATGAAAGTGGTAGAGCCATAGCCCTAGTGGCCCCCGTGTTCCGGCACCTATGCTCAAGAGGGTGCCTTTGCCTTCATGGTAACCTGACAGGGTGGTAGCTCTCCATGGGACAAAGAGTACGAATGGCCAAAGTATCTATGTATGACAGTCCACAACACATTCATTCAAATACCTTCAGACTATCAATAAGGGTGTACAGTCATCAGTGGACAACATTCTGCAAAGTCGATGGTTTGCTCTTTTTTGTCTGCCCTCTCCCATGGATGGCAAGAAACTTTGGCCAATGTAGCTTGCATCATGCCACCAATACCCTCCTCCCTTACTCCCAGGCTTCAGCTTGCACTGCCACCTGTGGGCACCCAGTGACAGTATTGCAACAGAGTCCAGACATCCAACCCCCCAACCACAGAGGTGAGTATCCATGGGACGCTCAGCCATCCTCCCCCACTGGCCTCCAACAACATGAGCTCATTCCTGAACCCGGGGTTCCAGCTTTGGGAGCAATAATGCCCCCTACACCCCTTTCATATGGAGTTAAGATCAAGGGGGAGAGGGAGGGAGGAACTGATGGTGGCCAAATGTGGTCCCAACTGGACAAGACAGTAGTGAATGTGGCATCATCTGCTGCGAGGCAGGAAACTCAGGTTACTGTTCTATACTAAAGTAACAATGCTGGTTTTGCATGAATACATTTCTTTACTTTTTTTTTAAGTGGATTCTTTTTATCCTCTTTCTGCCAGTTGCAGCCTCCATCAGCTCCCCAGTTATGGCCCAGTCCCATCACCTGACCCTGCACTTTAGAGGGTCCCTTACTTGCCCCATGGATTACGCTTCATATAGGGTCTTGGGGGGGTACTTTTTCCTTTGCATGCCTAATTCGCTGGTAGGGATCCCTAGTTCTCCGCAGACATGCAGTGTGGTGCCCAAACGTGCCAAGGCTTCACCCTGCTGTGCCAGGATTTCCAACATTCTCCCACTCTGAGATGCCGGGAGTGAAGACACATTCTGCTGACATGAAACAGGCATGCATGGCACACTACAGCCCCTCTGTCTCCGACTGATAGGTTCCCTCTGTAGGCTCCCAGGTGATCCTCCTGCAATGGATATTACTCTCATTCTCACCATGAAGATGTGAGCATCATTTATGCTCCCAGCTCATCCTCCTGCAAAGGGGGTCTCTCTCATGACCACCCCGAGTAGGCAAAAGTCCTGTGGGCTCCCAGCTGGTCTGGTTGCAGTGGGGGTCTGTCTCATGCTTACCCTGTGGAGATGAGCATTTTGCAGGCTCTAAACTGGTCCTCCTGTAGTGGGGGTCTATCTCACGCCTACTGTGAGAATGCAAGCACCCAGTGGCCTCCCAGCTGGACTTGCAGCAGTGGAGGTCTGTCTCTCACACACCCAGAGGAGGTGAGTATCCTGTGTGCTACCAGGTGGCCTTCCTGAAGTTGGGGGTCTGTCTCATGCGCACCCTGAGGAGGTGAGCATCCTGTGAGCTCCCAGCTGGCCCTCCAGCAGTGGAGGTCTGTCTCTCACCCACTCAGAGGAAGCGAGTACCCTGTGTGCTCCTAGGTGGCCTTCCTGCAGTGGGAGTCTGTCTCATGCACACCCTGAGGAGGTGAGCGTTCTGTGAGCTCCCAGCTGGTCCTCCAGCAGTGGGGGTCTGTCTCACGTCCATCTATCCACCCTGAGGAGATGAGCCTCCTGTCCTATTACTCCCAGTTGGTCCTCCTGAAGTGGAGCTTGGTCACATTCCCATCCTGAGGAGCTGAGTTTCCAGTGAGCTCCAGGTGGCCCTCCACCGGGGGGCTGTCTCGTGCCCACCCTGAGGAGGCAAGCTTCTTGTGGGCTCCCAGGTGGCCCTCCTACTGTGAGGTCAGTCTCATGCCCACTCTGAGGAGGTAAACATCCTGTGTAATCCTAGTTGGTCCTCCTGCAGAGGGGGGTCTGTATCAGATCCATCCACCTTGAGGAGACGAGCCTCCTGTGGGATGCTCAAAACCTCTTTGCGCCGTCAGCTCTTCAGTTCCTCAAGCTTGCCACCATACCTGGGTCACCATCATTGCAAGCAGCAATGCTGCTGCTGCTGCTGTGCTGAAGGGTGGGCTTCGCACTAATACATGGACTCAGGCGTATCCTGGTATGGGCACCATTGAATTTGGCACTGAAAATCAGTGTACAATGGCATATCAAGGTGAAGGCATTGTGGTGATTTGGCACAAAAAAGGTAATGTACTGTGGTATATCGAGGTAAGAGGATCATGCTACTTTGGCCCTGCAGGGTGATGTAGTATGATATAGCCAGGTAAGGGCATCAAGGTGCTTTGGCACTGAAAGGTAATATACTGTAAGATGGTATATCCAGGTAAGTTCATCCGTGTGGCTTAGCACTGAAAGGTAATATAATAGGGTATATCTGGGTAACTCATTGTGGTGCTTTGGCTCTAATATGAAATGTAATGTACTATGTCCTATCCATGTAAAGACATCGAAGTGCTTTGGCACTGAAAGGCTATGTACTATTTCATGTCCAGGTAAGAACACTGGTGTTTTGACACAAATATGAATCATAATGGCACCAACATACCTAATGTTCTCTGTTATAACCTGACACTGTATCAAGACATCAGGCTGATTCAGCAGTATTATTATGTCCCCACTGCAGTGTTCGACTCTCTGGTGTTTGGAAACATGTTGGTTCTATTGCTTTCTGCAGATTTCTGTATGTTCCAGGGAAAGGAGATAGATAATATAAAGTCAAAGAGAGAGAGAGAAAGAGAAAGGGCAACAGAAAGGGGAGAAAGGATATGTGTGTATGTGTGTGTGTGTGTGTGTGTGTGTGTGTGTAAGGGAGAGGGAAAGACAGAGAAAGGGGAAGAGAGGGAGAACAGGGAGAAGGAGAGGCGGGAAGGAGGGAGGGAAAAGATGCAAAGGGTGCATTATGCAGCAGGTTATGTTAACAAAAAGTTAAATTTCAGTCTTATTTTACATTGCCTCTTTCATACAGACAGTATCCCAGAGTGATTTACATGTACAAGTGAAAACACACCACCAAACTATGTGGTCTGACCGCAGTTCAAGTAGGCTTTTGTTAACGTAATTGCATATTCACTGACCTTTAGATACAGCAAACTTTTTTTGCTGGAATACAAAGGGTGAGTGTGTAGAAATAGCTATCTGAACCCCATAGTTCAATTAGTGTTAGTAGTAGTAAGTGACATTAATCTCTGTTTGGTTTTCTCAATCAGGCGAAGGTAGTCTGCTCTAGGTATTACAGCAATAAACTGAAACAGATGTCAAGTTCAAATCACACTACAGCCTTTGCCTCACAGGATGGGTCTTGAGAAAGGAATGGTATTTGAAATTCCCAAGCACTTTACAAGCTATGAAGATATTCACAAAATAAGAAAGAAAGAAAGAAAGAAAGAAAGAAAGAAAGAAAGAAAGAAAGAAAAGGGGGCCCGCTGAGTTTGGAAATGAGCTGGAGAAGCTGTCTGGGCAGCCCTGGGGGCTAGGAAGGAGCTGCTGCTCAGCAACACTCCTAGCCCAGGAAGGAGGACATCGGGTCCACCACCCTGGCAATCCCTGTGAGTACACCAGGGGAATTTCCTCTGCAAGGCTGTTATGGCATGGCGAGGCTTGCAGGAGCTTCACTCAGTATCAAGGAGGGTAGGTGGGATAGAAAAAAATGGAGAGAAAACACACAGGTCAAGCAGACTTTGTGAAGCCCTGCTAACCTACTCCTCACCCACACCATCACCGAGCTGCCACCACTCCTGGATTATTCTACAGGGGTGGAGGAAACCTACCCCTCACCCACACCATCACTGAGCTGCCACCGCTACTGGATTATTCTACAGGGGTGGAGGAAACCTACCCCTCACACACACCATCACCGATCTGCCACTGCTCCTGGATTATTCTACATAGGTGGAGGAAACCTACCCCTCACCCACACCATCACCGAGCTGCCACTGCTCCTGGATTATTCTACAGGGGTGGAGGAAACCTACCCCTCACCCACACCATCACCGAGCTGCCACCGCTCCTGGATTATTCTACAGAGGTGGAGGAAACCTACCCCTCACCCACACCATCACTGAACTGTCACCACTACTGGATTATTCTACAGGGGTGGAGGAAACCTACCCTTCACCCACACCATCACCGAGCTGCCACCGCTACTGGATTATTCTACAGGGGTGGAGGCAACCTACCCCTCACTCACACTATCACCGAGCTGCCACCACTACTGGATTATTCTACAGAGGTGGAGGCAACCTACCCCTCATCCACACCATCACCGAGCTGCCACCGCTCCTGGATTATTCTACAGGGGGTGGAGGAAACCTACCCCTTACCCACACCATCACTGAGCTGTCAAAACTACTGGATTATTCTACAGGGGTGGAGGCAGCCTACCCTTCACCCACACCATCACCGAGCTGCCACCACTACTGGATTATTCTACATAGGTGGAGGAAACCTACCCCTCACCCACACCATCACCGAGCTGCCACCACTAGTGGATTATTCTACAGGGGTGGAGGAAACCTACCCCTCACCCACACCATCACCGAGCTGCCACCACTACTGGATTATTCTACAGGGGTGGAGGCAGCCTACCCTTCACCCACACCATCACCAAGCTGCCACCACTAGAGGATTATTCTACAGGGGTGGAGGACAGCCCTCTCCCACCTGGCCCCACCTTGGGGTGAAAGTTGTGAGAGTTTCCACAGGTAAGGCTTGGGGAGATGGATACCAGCATGAGGATGGAATGGACAAGGCTGAAAAGTCACCTGTTCGACTGTGGGGAAAGAAGGAAGGGAGAGAGGAAAAGAAAGAAAAAGAAAGAAAGAAAGAAAGAAAGAAAGAAAGAAAGAAAGAAAGAAAGAAAGAAAGAAACAAACAAACAAACAAACAAACAAACAAACAAACAAACCACGGGTAGGATAAGTTCATGAGAGGAAATAGACGTGTGTTCTCCCTGAGCCCTAGTTTCGGTAGTAGAACTGGGATGAAGCTGGTAATGCACCCTAGGTGGGCTATCCTGAGGGAAATAAACTGTCATATTAATCACCAGATAAATACACATGGCGTGCTGGCAGAACATTACACTGCCACGTTTTTTCCTCATGCACTTTTCTCCCACGGTCTGCCTAGGCAGGGTTCTCCAGTCCTGTTCCTGCCTCCTCTTGCTTGACTAGCTGTATCTGCCCAGCTGGGGCCCCACAGAGATTGCCCCCTGTGGTGGGACCAGGCAGTGTCAGATCCAGGATTTTAAAAAGGGTCCTGAGGAAATAATGAATGGGGGACTGACTAAAAGGGGAGGGGCTATCATCAAGCAGGCAGAAACCTTCTGCTTCTTTTGTCTTGTACTGAACATGATAACTATTGGTAGTGGGCTACAATACAATTAGTTTTGATCGTGTTGGAAATACTGTATATGATACTATATTGGCTTGGTTCTGTTATATGCAAGTGTCAAAGAAGGGTTATGCTGCCACAGAATCTTTATTAATGCCAATCTGCCAGTGAGGCCCAGCAGGGGAGGGCTGCCCTTCCCCCACCCAGAGATCTTTATCCAGTTGCTGAACCCAGCCAGTAGAGGGTGTCAGGCAGGATGCCATGGTGCCTGAGCAGATGTTTTCTGTTTTCTCCCTTTCCTGGAACTGCGGCAACATGGAGGACACGTGTATGTGAAGCCACACCTGCACGCTGAAACCTTCTACCCCCGTGACCTCAGTCTGCCTCCTTGAGCTTGGCACTACTACCAGACCTCCACCTGGAGGCACCCAAGAACCAGTGCACACCACCATCCCAGTCCAGGACAGTGAAACAGCCAGGTAGTCACTTGATCCTATCCCGTACCCCCAGCCAGCTCCCAGCAACCTGAGCTCATTCACAAACTCAAGTTGTTGGCGTGGTGAAAGATAAGACATCAAAGCTCCTCAGCACTCTGTGCTACTGGGCCCTCACTGTCACACTGTCACGATGTAGACTGGGGTTCACAGAGCCCCAGAAGCCCATGCTGCAAAGGCTGGGAGCTGGGTACACTGTGGAACAGAGGTGCTCTGCTCTCATGAGTGAGAGCACAGGTACCATGGCATTCACCCAGCACCCCTGCTGGCCAATAACAGCAGCATTCACTCATGTTGTGAAGTCAGTCACTCATCCCCCCCCCCTCCCAGCTGGGGGAAGGGTGACACATGATCAACCCCAGTCATTCAGGTGGGAGGCAGAGGGTCAATAAAGAAGGAAAACCTGGGAGAAACAGATACATATGTGACGAAGTGTGGGAATGGATAACACAGACACTGAAGTTGTCAGGATTTTGGCACACAGATATGTGTGAAATTTATTTAACTGCGAACATGGAACAGAAAATAAGAAATCAAAATAAGAAACAAGCAAATAGGCAATAAGCACAGAGTGGAATTCTTCATTAGCTCAATCTTCCACTATGCTCTGCGTTAGCCAGAGAACCTACTGGCACAGCCTCCCAGGCTGAACTAAACTACCTGCTCTTTAGAAAAGGTCCTTTTATAGGACCAATAGGTCACTTGATCCACCTCTAAGCTAATACAGAAAATTACTATTCTAATACAAAGAATGGGGGATCAGAATGATACTACATATCTAAGGCAAATCATATAATTATATTAAAAGACTTTTCAGACGTTTGAAAAAGAAAATTACAACAGAAATGTAAAGAAAACATCACTTTTGTCATTAAGCTCCTCCCACCTCCCGGTGAGTGGCAGTTACCATCCCATAAACAATCTGAGTATGAGGCTGCAGGCTCCTTAGGAGACAGTACCACACAGATCTTTGAGGAGCAACAGCTATTCCCAGTCTGTGTTAGGGCTGCCACCTTTGGATGGGGCAAAAACTGGATCCTAAGTTCTGCCCCTAGCCCCACCCCTTTTCATGACTCATCATGCATTGTTTCTCCTAGAAGGCCATTTGTTATATCAATAAAGGACAACAACCTGACAGGTGGCAACCCTAGTCTCTGCATAGGTATGAAGGTTCCTTTTTCACCTTAACATAACTAATACTTAATACTAGACTAAAACATTTAGAAAAATAGAAAAGCAGTATCTCACACAGGAAAACATTATCCTCAATGTCTATCTTTTGTTCTTTCTTTCTTTTACTTTTTATAATAGTTATAGACCAGCAAAAAGGGTTCCCTAGGAGTGGTCTGTAAGGGAATTGGCAAAACACGGGGTCCCAGTTTTATTATTACTGCACTGGGATGATGCTATAAAGTGCCAAGCCTATAATAAACAAAAAAGTTCTGAGCAGGGCTGAGAGGTTTCCAAACCACAGGGAAAACACACTTGGTTTGTGTTTTGGTGCCAACTCTAGGCATTGTACTGACAGCCGTCAGCTCAGTGAACTAACAGGTTTTTGTAAGCGCTTTTTAAGTGAAAAAGGAATGGTTGTAAGTGGTTGGGGCATTTTCTTTTATTTCCAGAGCTCCAACCAACTTGACAAGCAAATCCATGTACAGGCGCACTGAAGGACTGTTCAAAAAGGATTTGCAGCACTTGTTCAGTGCAGAACTGCACAGCGAGTCTGAACTCTGCACTAACACTACACAGCAGAGAACCAGGGACATGCTGCAATAAAAACAAACTGACAAGGAATACTGGACATGCTGAGAATTTCTTACTATTTTATTTCGTTATTATACATGTCAGCAAAGTCCAAGAAACAGCGAGGGCGAGTACCAATGCCCAGGCTTCCCATTTAAAGGCACAGGCAGTAATTCAAGGCACAAGCAAGTGCCGCAGTGCGCGTAAGCATTTTAGGCAACAAGACAGGGAAGGGACACAGGAAAATGAGCAGGGAAGCGCAGAATGCAGAAGAGCTTTCGAGTGGGTGGCCAAGTCCACTCAAATAGAAAAGGGAACAGAAAGAATAGTGACAGAAATGCTATTGCAGTAGACTTGGTAGCAGAGGGGGAAGAGAAGAATGTCATTTTTGCTAAAACAAACAATGTACTCAGAAGCAAAAACTGGGGTCATCCTACTGACACCACCACAACGTATATAATATACAGAATGAATAATGGGTAAGTGCGACAAGGAAATGAATCCATTGAGGGGACTAACCAGATCATAAGGCCACGAGGGCAAGGGGTGATTGTATTTTGATGGTTTCATTTCCAAATATAGCAGACTTACCCTTCCAAATATAGCAGACTTACCCATCTTTTATTCTGTACAAAACATTTAGATAGTTAATGTTAGTTTAATTACAATTGCATTTCAAAGGAAAGCGCATACAGAGAAATAACTGCTAACTACTTCAGTGGGAAAAAGACACATCCATGTATTATACATCTCATAATATATTTAAAAGTCAGTTCAGGTTTCACCTCTCAAAACAGCTAGACTATGTTTGTTTTAATCTAATATATCTACTAATATTGTTGTATCTAAGTATTAATCCTACATATTGCATGATGTATTCTTGTTATGGTGTTGCATTTGTATGGAAAATATTGCTTCATCTTGTAGCTGCCTTAACTGCAGCTCCGGGTCATTCCCAAAAATGGACCTTTGGCTCAGTGTACTTACCCAGTAAACAAAGAAAATACATAAACTAAATACAGACTGGAGCAGTAGCACCTGTATATTAGGGTTGCACTGAGGTTTCATTACAAAATAGTTATTTTGAGAACTTTATATCTCAGCTGTCTTACGCCCTAGGACTGCAAAATGTGGTATGCATCTTCTCAGTCCTAGGATTTCTGACCCCCCCCCCCCCATTTTATAAAGCTTCTTTTTGTAGTTTTTGAGATATTAAGAGCTGAAATTACATGTTTTTGCCCAATTTGTTACCTCAGTTTCCCCCCTTGTCCCTCCTTGCTTTCCCCCTTATCCCTCCTTGCTTCTCCCATATCTCCTAATTAAAGCACCACCACCCTTCCCAGTACAAATCACAAAACCCACTTTAAATTTGTGTTGTCGTGTTTCCCCTGCTGCTTCCTGCTTAGCTTGGATACTCTCCGATTAAGCCTACTCGTTACTACTTGTTATGCTTGTTTAATTTGTACCTGTACCACCTTGTTTATTTGTTTCTGGTTCACCTATTTGCCTCCTTCTCCTCTTCCCCCTTCCCCACAGGATGCATCTGGAAATGAGCTGTACTCGGTTCAATATGTCTTTCCTGGTTTAGCTTTTGAAATAAATATACAACTACACATATAAATAAATGTTTGTGCTCAGCTAGCTGAAAAATATTAATAAGCTGAAGAATGAAACTTACAGGTTTTGTAGGTATTATATAGGTCTAGGTTATTTGGGGTTTAGGGTAAAAAAATAATTAGTTTTTAAATTAATTGCAATTAATTGTTCACACATGCACATTCAAGAAACTCTTTGGGAAAAATAGTTAGAACTATACAGATGTTAAAAACTAAGGTAATATAACTTTTTCATTTGGTAAAAGTTAAGGGTGCCAGGGCAGTGTTTGTGAAGGAGGGTTAGTACAAGTTATACAATGTATTTGTTAAAAACAGTTAACAGTAATTAGTTATCTTTGATTAAAAATGAAAGTCTTCGCACAGGAATCCTTCATGACTGTTATTTTTTTCTGTAAATTCTGCATGCAGCACGAATATTGAATACCATTTTTTTTAAAATATTCTTCTGAATGGCAGTTGTTGCCCTGAGTGAAGATTTTCAAACTCATCATAAGGTTACTAGTTTACTAGGTGGACAAGACAGGAGCAGGGCGGAGTCCATCGAGGATGTCTCCCACATCTGTGTGAACATATTAGTTGTGTCCCGTTGTCCAATTTAAGTGCTTATCTAGTCTAGCTTTAAAGTTATTTAAGCCTCTTGTTAGTTGAACCCTGGCATCATAGGTACCAAAAGCTGATTTACAATCAGGAAATTATATTTGAAAAAGATGCTGCAGTCAAGTGAATGGAGCACACTCCGGTGCTCGATCTATAATGATGTCACTAAACTTCAGAGCGTGGGGGCAGATAGGAAAGTCAGGAAGTGGAGAGGGATCATGCGGCCAGCCCCTCAGGGACAAATTACGACCCCTTCCCTTCCTTTGGGGCTGTATGAAAAAGGGGTGAAAACATCCTGGAAGTACTCCCAATGAGGTAAGGGAGCTCCCTGTTTAATAATTTTTGAATTGAAAAATATCGGGAAAGGTGCTCTTTAAAGTTGCAGTGTTATCCTATGGGAATTGTAATTTTTATGTTTTTTATATGGCCCCTTAATTGTTTGGAGGGTATTATGTGTAAGTCTTGTAGTACTCATTGAGACCTTTCTTTTGATATATAGATTGTCCCTAAACTGCAAATATTGACACATTTATGGCTTGTTCAAGTTAAAATGTGGAAAAAAAGTTAATTTACATGCAAGTACTCATATAACAGGAGAAACCACAGAACCAACCAATAAAATCAACATTAGAAAAAGGCCAAAATATAAAAGAACTAAAATAAGGTGAAAATTGGAAATTAAATACAGTAAAATACAAAAATAAATAGATTTAACAACCAGTATGCTAAGATAAACTAAATGCTGCTGTAAAAAGATGGGATTTCAGACCCCTTTTGAAGGCTTCCAGTGAGGGTGCCTCCCTCAGAGATCTGGTAAGTGGGTTCTACAGGGTCAGACCATCAATATTAAAGGCCCTCTCACCTGGAGATTTTGAACCAAACCCTGGGAACTGTAAGGAGACCCGCCTCAGAGGAACGGAGAGGGCGGCTGGTCTGGTGGGGAAACAGAAGGTCCTACAGGTAGTTAGGGCCCAGTCCATGTAGGGTTTTATAGGTCAGTAAGCTGACCTTAAAGGAAATCCACCACCTCACTGACAGCCAGTGCAGGACTGGGGTTATATGGCAGGACCTGGGCTGGCCCATCAACAACTTGGCTGCAGTATTCTGCACCAACTACAAATGACGTAGGGTTCCTCCATTTAGACTAAGGTAAAGAGTATTACAATAATTGAGCCTGGATGTAACAAAAGCATGTATAAGTGAGGGCAGGTCACTGGGTGGTTTAAAAGGTTTAATCCAGGTGATATTTCCAAGATGGTAAAAACAATTTTGAACAATGGATGACACCTGAGCCTCCAGTGTCAATTCACTGTCCAAAATAACACCCAGGTTCTTCATCTTTCCTGAAGTAGCTAGAGAAGGCTCTGTGCCTGGGCCAGAAACCAGACTGAAGTGCCTCATAGATGTCAAGGGCAGTGAGATGTTTTCCCTTAAGCCGAAATGCCACTACATTCTCAACAACTTTCCCCAAAAAGGTGAGGTTAGAGACAGGTCTATAATTCACTAGACAATCTGTTGTCGATCCAGGCATTGAAATCACCCAAAATTAGCCATCTGGGTAACTCCACTACCCAATCAGTGACAAAATCCGCTACTTCCCACAGAAACTTCCCCTCATGACCAGGAGGCTGATACATGAGAAGAACCCTGTAGCCTGCACCTGGACCCCCTCAAATGGGTACACAAGTTCAAAAAATGAGGTAGACCCCACTGGGAGCACAGAGAAGTTCAGGCCAGATCTAAAACAGATAGCCACTCCCCTACCCCTGTAGTCCATCTTCGGGCAAACTAAGTCCAAATTATTTTTTGTATGAAGGTAAACTTGTTCTGTATGGCCCTATTCCTGTTTCATATGGCCGTACAAAAAAAGGAAATTGTGTTACAAAAAAAATAATTTTAAAATGTGTTAAAAACACATTTCTAAATCATTTTCCAAAACCTAATGCAGCTAATGGGGTCCCGATTAGTAAGATAAGTGTGTTGGTGTCTCTGTAGGATATGATTTTTATGGGTTTTAAATTTTTTGTTTTAAACAGAAACAAGACGGCCACTATATGAAAAAAAACCAAAAATTTTTTCTCATGAAACAGGATTAGCCCCTAGATGAAACAGACTCCTTTTTCGTATGGCCAAATTCTTTTTTCATATGAAACAGCTGTTTAAAATAGTATACTGAGCATGCTCAGAACTAAAATTTAAATTCCTTATAACTCTGGAACGGATTAATATTTTTTCACCAAACCAATGAATGGCACCACTCTGGGCCAAGCCCTTTCCACCCAAATTCCAAACCATCTGGGAGCTAGATGATGACTAATAAAAAAAATGATTTTTTTTCACTTTTTTCACTATCTGGATCTCAGAATCTGCACATCCAACCGGAATGCAACTTGGACTGTCAACAGACCTTTAATCTCAGACCAGGCATGCAAAATTTCATGCAAATCACTTGAACAGGAGTAAAGCTACTAAAGTGTAAAATTAGGGGTTTAACATTAAACAGCCTACTCAGCCCTAACTATAGTGGTACAGCATGTAGAATTCTACATTTATACATATAGTAACTACATCATGGCAAATGTATATATCTAGTGAGTTCATCACTAACCCCCCCCCCCGGTTGCCACCTCACCTGACGTCACTACTTCCATACTTTCACTTTTAGTAGCCAGTCACCTCTTTCATTCCCTACCAGCCTCTCACATAAACCACTACTGAAGCTGTTTTTTTGCTATATCTTACCTTTATTCATTTCTGCTCCCCCACTCTCTGATTTCAACTGCCATTTTCTTTTTTTTTCTTCTTCTAGCTGCAAGAACTGGGCTTAAGAATTGCTATCAAATTGCACTCATAATCTCTCCCTGTAAAGACATCTCTGCTGACTCATTCAATCTCCGAAATGCCCGGAACCTGGCCATAAAGCAAATAAAACTTAATGCAGCACTCTTTTTACTTTAAACTTAACAAAAAAAGTTCATTTTTTTATTATCGTCACTGGCAATTCTATCATGGCAGTGCCCTGGTTGCCCGGTCACTAAAACCCACTGCCAAGTTTACTTCAAGTTTTTTCCACTGGCCCCTGCATCTACCAGTCATGGTGCACACTAGCACATACTCAGCCATCAATGTCTAAGAATCTTTCTCAACATACAGCAAACAATGCACTGCACCAAGAGCACACCGGCAAAGCACCAAAATGTCCACCACAATTCTCATTTCAAAGAAAAAAAATTAAAAATGAAATGTTAATCTACACTCGCTATCCTCATCCTTCCCTATTACATAAATGAAATATGTAATAGAGGAACTGTCTGATATACGACACATCTATATTCATGCAGTTTGCCCTTGGACGCCTCACTCGTGGTTGTGCCAGGGTTGAATAAGACCCATTTGTTATGCAGAACAAGTTAAATACAACGATCTGTTCTATCCTGTCCTTTTCTGTCATGCAAATGCCCCAAGCCTTGAATTCTCCTGGTTATGTCTGTTTTGTTACCTGAACACTACCTCTGATATTGAGTATCTATTGTTTGACTGTATTATTTCTTTATTAAATTTTGGTGACCGGGTAGGCCCACTGAGCCCCGAAGGTCCCTTTTTCAGGGGCGACCCGGGATAACAATACAAGTTATAAGAATGAACAAGGACATAAGGAACATTTGAGGCATTGTGAGTTACATCATGAGCTGGTTACAGTAAAGAAAAATAGTGGATACAGGCATGGTAAAAGAAAAGCGGTGGATACAGGCATGGCTTACAGGCACGGTAAAAGAAAAGCAGTGGATGCAGGCATGGGTACAGGCATGGTTATCATCATGACATGTAAGCAATTGGTAGTACTTTGCATATAGTTTATTCAGTGGTTACATGTGGCCTCTGGTGAGCAGTCTGTATAAGGCAGGTAGTAGGATGGTTAAGCTAGGAGATGGGAGTTGGAGAGGAGGGGAGTACCTTAGGAGCTTTAAGTGCCATGACAGTGGCATGCGCTTGAGGTCAGCAGATGGGACTTAAGTCTGGTGCGGAAGTTCATGAGTGAGAGGAGGAGGCCTGGACCTGAGGAGGGAGCTTGTTCCATTGGCAGGCTGCTTGGGAGGAAAAGGATCTTCTGCCAGCGTTTGTCCTTACCCTAGGGACTTCTAATAGCATTCTATCTGAGGCCCTTAGGTTCCTTGGGTTGTGTTTGAGGGTTATGGTCCCGGCAATGCTTGGTGGAGTGTGGGATTTGAGAAGCTTGTAGGCTTGGCCAAGCAAGGGGTGTTGGAGGTGGGTGACCAATGTGGGCCAACGAAGATTGGCCAAAGTGTCACAGTGGTGACATCTCAGGTGGTCTAAGGTTGCAAAATGAGCTATTTTATTATATAGGGTTTGCATCCTGGTAATCTCTTGTTTAGCCATGCGCTGTATAATAGGGGCCGCAAAGGTCAGGTTGGGAAGAAGGATGCTGGTAGCTATGGAGAGCCTGGCTACAGGGATGAGTTGGTCCCTGAGTCGGTACAGGGTGCCAAGTTTCCGATGTAGGGTCCTGGTGACCTGGTCCACGTGTTTCTTGTATGTGATATTCTGATCCAATGTGAGGCCTAAGTATTTCAGGGAGGGGACTACGTTAATGGCTTTACCAGAGAGTGAGGTTAAGGAGAGGGATGAGGACCTGTCAAATCCCAGGGATCTTGGCCCGAATAGCATTGCCTTGGTCTTGTCGGCATTTAGTACCATTTTGTTCTTACATAGCCAAGTCTGTAGTGAAGTGAGATCCTTTTGGAGTAGAGGGCCTAGGGCAACCACGTCACGCAGGGGTCGGGAGATGACAGTATCATCCATGTACTGCACAACCGAGCTCTCCCCGCAGTGGGTACGCAGGTCGTTGGTAAACAAGGAAAACGAGGGGGCCTAGAATTGAGCCCTGAGGTACACCCTGGTTTAGGGGTAGTGGGTCAGACATGGTCAGACAAAGAACCTCTGTGTGCAAGCACTGAGGCAATGGTTATCCCAAAAGTCATTTGGCCATGAAGCCAAGTTTCATAAAAATACAAAATCACACATGTCCCCACAATGCAAAGCATCATGGGCTGCATATACAAATCACCACAGAATATTATGCTGGTTCAACTTTAAGCAGAAATGCATGGTGTTGAAGGGCCTCTCACATAGTTTGCAAAGGGTACCAACAGAAGACATAGACACATGTTTCATCCTACCAGGACTCATCAATATGCCACATTTGTTTGCCACCCCAGTGGCATGAACCAGCTACCCTAAGATGGTCTATCTGGGTTATGTTGTGGTGAACCCAATTAAAACAAAAAACAATTTAAAAGACAAAGAACATCTGTGTGCAAGCACTGAGGCAATGGTTGCCCCAAAGGGCATTTGGCCGGGAAGCCAAGTTTCAAAGAAATACAAAATCACACATGCCTCCACAATGCAAAGCATCATGGGCTGCATATACAAATCACCACAGAATATTATGCTGGTTCAATGTTAAACAGAAATGCATGGTGCCGAACGGCCTCTCACACAGTTTGCAGAGGATACCAAAAAAAGAAATAGACATGTGTTTCATCCTATCTGGACTCATCAGTATGCCTCCTCTGTTTGACACTCCAGTGAAATGAACCAGCTACCCTAAGATGGTCTATCTGGGTTATGTTGTGTTGAACCCAATGTATTGTATTAGTCACATTAGATGGCACTTATTTAGTACCCTTTGGGCCAGATATTCAAAACTTTGCTCCTGGGCAAAGTTAACACTGCCTAGTGGGCAAACTTAGCCCGGAGTACAAAGCAAGCTATATTCAAAAGGAATAGCCCGGGGCAAACAGCTTCTGAATATAGCATGGGAATGAGGCTATGCAAACTGGGCTGGGAGTACAGGGCAAACGTAGCCCTGGAATAAGACAGCACTGAATATAGCAACCAGGAAGTGCTAACCACAACAACACAGTGCACAGCGACATGAGGGTAGGTAGAGATGAACTATGTGGCCAATGTGTGCCAGCAAATGCGAGGACCCAATACAGATGCAGGCAGCAGCAGATGTGACAGAACAGCAATTAAAACTGTATAATATTCCCCAAACCGCTGGCACCGCGCTAACATGTTAGCGTGGCTTTAGCGGGAGCTAAGCTGTTTGCCCGGTGCAAAGAAATTTGCCCAGCACTAAGATTTACCATATTCAAAAGTGACATGCAAATGAGCCTACTTAGGTAGTCTCTGGGCAAACAGCCAGATTAGCATCTCATTATGCCCTGATTTGCATTCAGTTTGCCCAGCGTTACTGCAGGGTCCCACAGCTCCACCTGTAGGTCAGTCTGGAAGTACAGGGGCTGGCCAGGTCCGACCGCAGCTCCACCTGTAGGTCAGTCAGGCAGTGCATGATGATAGCTGCAGCCTACATGTAAACAGTACAGCATAGCATAGCATATCATACCTCAGGTGACAACACAGCATAGGCACAGGTGGTGGTGGTGCTGCATGCAACTGTCACACTGTAGGTCATGCTGCAGTGCACAGCAGACACTACAGTGGCAAGGGGGCCAGTAGTGTGAGGGACACAGCAATGCCTATGGTATGTAGTGCAGTGATGACCACTGCACTGTATACAGTGACAAGCCCAGCTTGCAGGTGATTACTGACAGTGGACAGTACTGTTACACTGTTGTATGATCCACAGATGCTGCACCTGTGGCATGGGATACTCACAGTGACATATACATGGCTGGCTGTGTGTGCTGTGGCATCTGTACAGTAGTGCGGTATGTGGCTAGGGTGGGCACGTAAGATCCGACAGAAACACAGGTGGTGTGATATTCTCACTACTGGCCCATGTGCACTGCATGATGTGTCCAAGACTTTTGGCCACACCTGGGCTGTAGTGAGGTCTGGCCACCCATACACCCTCCCTCAATGGCCACCATGCCCACAGTGCTGCATGTGTGTGCTGGCATCTGTTGGTCACCACAGATGTATGGTCTGCAGGTATGTGCTGTATGGTCACACTACCATGATGTCCGCTGTGGGCCAGATCACCCCCTACTGCCTGGCATGGCTGGGACTGGTGGCAGCTGTTGGCATTATGGTGGTGCCATCAGTAAGCAGCATGAGTTCTCCATGTCTGGTATTTTCTAAGTGTCATACTCATATGTTAGGGTCACGCAAGCCACGCAAATCCTGCGCAAACACTGCACAAAGCACCAATGTTATGCAAAGCTGTTTGCCCAGGGTTAAGACCAGCTTTTCCTGGGTGGTAATTTGTCCCGCACTAAGGGTCACGCTAAGTCACGTTAAACACCTTAGTGCGGAGCGAGCCGATGAATATCCCATAGTGCCTGTATTCATGTTCAGTGTGCCCCTTGCATATAATTATGGTTTGCCCAGTGCTAATGGGATTTGTGTGCACTATTTGGCCTTTTAAATATAGCAGACCCGAGCTAATCCCACACTAAACCCATGCAAAGCTTTGAATGTCTGGGCCTTTATGTCTAATAATCCTATGTCCTAATAATCCTGTGTAATGCACTTTCCTATATACCCTGTAGCCTACTGTTGTTTCTCCTAACTCAATGTTTGTAAAAATGGGCAATTTTACTCACATGCCTTTACAGTATATAAAAAATAAACTGAAACTGAACTCTGTCTCTTGTCTGACTAATTGTGCAACAAGATTTTCTTCTGAGACCTAGGAACTGATCACTGTGATGGTCTCGTGAGTCTCCCCCTCCATCTCCCTGCCTTCACTTGCTGTTTCTTGTTGTTTCTGTCTTTACTTCCCCTTGCTTATCTGTGATTCTAAAAGTATCTATGAATCTATGTGTGAAACTGTTTATGTGAAACTGGGATCCCTCGGTTTGAAGGTGTATAGTTATACTGTTAAATGATTGCAAAAGGCTATTTGGAACACAGAATCTGCCTTTTGCGAAGCCATGCTGTTCACTGTCAATGTTACCTAATAATGGCAAAATGGTACCTTTCGCAATAGTCTCCAATATTTGATAAATGATGCATGCGAGGCTGATTGGTCTGTAGTTCCCTATGTCCTATCACCTTTTTTAAAGAGGGATCACATTTCCATCCTCCATTCCTTTGGGACCTCACCACTATTTAGACTTTTTTTCAAAAAGTAACATAAGAGGGTATAAAATATATTTGGACGTGAGTTTTATCAGGCTAGCAGTTATCATATCTGGGCCTGGCAAACATTCTGCTTTAATGTTCTTTATCTCTTCTTCAGATATTGTTACATATTTGCTACAGCAAACATCAAGATGCGTAGATAAGCAGTCTTTTTTTCTACAGACGTTACAAAAATACTTATTGAATGAGTTGACCATTACATCTCTGTTGTTTATAATATAATTATTTTGTCCCAGTGGGTCCACCTTACATTGTGTGGTTTTAGAGAGTTTATGTAGCTGTAAAAAGCCTTACCATTATTTTTATTAGCATTCTTAGCTAAAACAATCCTATTGGTCTCTTTGCCTTTCTAATTTCCTGTTTACATTGCCTTTGTATGTTTTTAAATTTCTTCCAGAAAAAAAAGAGAACTTTTTTTATATGCTGTAAAGGTTTTTTGGTTTTTATTAACGGCACTTTTAACCTTTTTATCATACCCTAATTTAGGTATTCTTTTGTTGCTGTTTTTTATTTCCTTGTATTTTGGAATAAATGTATTCCTAATGTCAAGCATAACAGATTTTATAAAGTTCAGCACTGTCTCTACCCTACATTTTGATAATACGGGTTCCCAATTTATCATTGATAGTGCTTCATTTGTTTTGTTTACATTAGCTTTTTGATAATTAGAGAAATATGAGCTGTTAGTATTTTTGTATAAGTGAAAATAACATCAAAGTTAACTGTGTTGTGATCAATAATTCTTGGGGAAGGGGGCTATACTACAATTCTTACTATTCAAGTTCGAAGTTCCCAGCGCAAGATCAAGAATATTTATGCCCCTAGTTGATTCTAATACATGTTTAACTTGGTTTAACTTGGTATTGTTAGACAAAGTAGGCACATGCCCATTGTCTCCCACTCATAGTGGGTCTATTGTCTACTAATACTATCTTGTAGAAATTTGTCCAGTCTATTTTTGAAACTGTAGAATGAAGGAGCCTCAATGATAAAATTAGGTAACGCATTCCACTTTCTGGCAGTGCGTATATTGTAGTAATTAAGTCTTTTAGTAGAAAATACCCTAGGAATCCTAATTTGATTATTATGTGACCTAAGATTTGTATTTTTAATTAGGAATTGTACACCACATTGAGTCATTAATGAGGGATCCTTAGTAATGTTATACATAAGTAATAAGTCCCCTCTAAGCCTTCTGATTTCCAATGGGAAAAGTTTCAATTTGTCTAACCTACCATTGCAATCAACACTCTATAGACCATGGACTCATCTAGTTAACCTCCTTTATAGTCTTTTGATGATCATAATATCTCTTTTGAAGAAAGGACTCCAAAATGGGGATCCATAATCTAAATGGGGTATCACATACGTTTTATAGAGTTTTAACATACAGTCCCTGTCCCTGGTGATGAAGGCTTTCTTTATTGTACTAATAAGCCGATTACATTTTCAGGCTATTTTACTGCAATGAGTGGAAGAGGAAAAGTTTGAGTCCACCCATTCCCCCAAATCTTTTTCTTTTGTACTTGATTTTAGTGGTATGTCAGTGAGGCAATATTGACAACCAGGGTTGTTTCTACCAAAATGTAGTACAGCGCATTTTTGCTCATTAAATTTCATTTTATTATCAAGTCCCCTTTGTTTGATGGCCTGTAGATCTTTAAGAAGGAGTAGATAATCATCAGCAGAGGAAACATTACCACCTATTTTTGTATCATCCGCGAATCTGGAGACAACACTTCTCAACCTCTTACCCATATCACTTATATATAAGTCAAACAGTACTGGCCCAGCACCGATCCCTGAGGTATGCCACTTGCCACAGTACTTTCACTAGAATATGTAGAGTTTACCCTGACAGATTGCTTTCGGTCTTTTAACCAACTTCCTATCTATCTGATAATATAATTATTTAATTCCAAGTTGCCCAATTTCCTATTGAGTAGGTCATGTGGGACAGTATCAAATGCTTTACTGATATCAAGAACTATTACATCAATGGGAATTTTCATGTCCAGTTGTGAACTTATGAAATTATAAAAGGAAACCAGGTTAGTGGTATAGGAGAGGCCCTTCCTGAAGCCGTGTTGTGTATGATCTTGGAGACCTAAACTGGTTACCTCACTGTCAATCATATTATTCTTTCCAAAATTTTACAACAGACCGATGTAAGGCTTATTGGTCTGTAGTTGATAACGCATCATTTGTTGCCCTTTTTATGAATTGGTATAACAGTGGCCTTGCGCCAGTCTAGGGGAACCCCACTGGTCATGAGAGATTTATTAAATTACATGGTTAGGGGCCATGCCACTGTACTAGCTAATATTTTTTGGACCAGGGGATTTATATTATCAGATCCTGGGGAGGATGTTTCTTTCAAATTACACAACTCTAGACGTACTGTTTCTGGGGTTAACTTAATTTGCTCTAAACCATTTAGGCAAAAGTGGGTAAACCAGAATTAAATACTGAAGTAAAGTATTGGTTAAAACAGTTAGCGATTTCTATATTATTATTAATTGCCATGCTGTTGTCTATTAATGTGGTGATTCTATCGATTGTTTGTTTGTTGTTATTTAAATATGCATAAAAACTTTTAGAGTCTTTCTTATGTGCCAATATATTTTCCAGCTTAATTTACTCTTTTTTGATCAAGGTTTTCGGAAGTCTCTGAGTCCTATATCTTAGCTCATTTATCTGGGAAGGGTTTCTTTTATGGCGCCTGAATGCTTTTTGCTTCCTTCTTATTTGTCTTTTTATAACCCCAGAAAAACAGAGTGGAATATTCCCTTTTTATTAGTTTTTTTACGCATTGGAATATGGTAAGACAATAGTTTTAGTAATTTATTTTTTAGTTTATTCCACATCTGTTTGACATTCAAACCATTAAAAAAATTATCCCAGTTTATGCTAGACGGGTCATGGTTGATTTTAGACCAATCAGCTTTTTTATAATCAGGTTGTGATGTGTTATTTTTTAATTTAGGTTGGATAAGGTTAAGAGTGCATTCAACGGATTTGTGGTCACTGTTTCCCAGGTGAGCTCCTTCCCTTACATGAGTGATGCATTCTTTGCAGTCTGTTATCACCAGATCAAGAATATTCTTGCCTCTGATAGGGGCATTCACTACCTGTTCACAACCAAAGGATAGCAGTGAATCAGCAAGGGTCTGTTCAAAGGATGTCCCTCCTTCATTGATTCCCAGTTAATACCTGGTACATTGAAGTCCCCAACCATTATAGAATCACCTAGACCGAGTACTGTATTAATTTAATCAATTAGTGTATTGTTATAATCAATATTACTATTTGGAGGTTTGTAACATATGCACAGGCTTATTTTTGGGGAGTGGGTAAATTGTAGACTCACCCACAACATCTCAGTGATTCTATTATTGTGGTTGTTATATGGCTTCATCTCAAAGCAATTTATGTTATCAGAGATATAACAACATACTCCACCACCTTTCCTATCAATTCAATTCCTGTAGTATAACTGGTAACCAGGGACGTTATTGAACCAATCACTAGTTTTGTCCCACCAAGTTTCTGATGGGCATACTGTATCCACCTTTTGGCTTACTAATAGACTCCTAGCATTAATACACCATTGACTCATTTGTGATTGTTCACATGCTGATACAACTTGTTTGCTGAAGGTTGAGGTTGTAGTACAGTTTACCAAGTTTATGTCTCCCAGATTTAAGTATCCCAGAAAAAGTACCTCTCTCATTTCACAGGCCATTTCAGCTTCTGTTATTATATGAATAGTAACCTTGAGCTAGGAATCTGGAGGATGATAATATAAACCAATGACAAAGGCGTCTGGGAAGTTTGGGAAGATTTTTATCCAGTCTCAGTATCCATAGACTTTCTGATGTTTTTATTAGTTACATCTATGGCATTAAAATACAGGTTACTCACCTGTAACAGGAGTTCTAGGAGTGGTATATGTTGTTCATCTACACTTATTGACAGGTTCCTTGCTGCTTTAAATCTTGCCGGAAGGTCTTCAAGCTGGCTCCTCCCACCCACCTGGGTGATAAAACTCTCAACTCCACCCCATGATGCCAGATCTAGCCCGCTGGAAGCCAGGTTGCACGTCGAAGCTGGGGAGGTCGATTGGGTTGTGTGGATGAACAACATATACCACTCCTAGAACTCCTGTTACAGGTGAGTAACCTGTATTTCTAGGGATGTGGATATGTTGTTCAGTCCACACTTATTGGCAGACTCCTAGCAGTTCTCCGGGAGGAGGGATGCAAGGCGCGCACCCCCTACTTGGGAAATAAGGACTGGAGAACTGAGGTCCCAAAACCAGCATCCCGGCGTGACTCAAGGTCAATGTGGTAGTGGGTAATGAAGGTGTGTGATGACTTCCAGGTAGCAGCCCAGCAGATTTACTGGATAGGGACATCCCTGGAAGCAGCCACCGAAGCAGCGGTATGGAGGGTAAAATGAGCTCTTATCCCTGTGGGAGGCTCCATGTCCACCAACCTATAGCAGAGATCTATGCAGGAGGTGACCCACCTGCCTATCGTCCACTTGGCTGCAGGTCTGCCAGGTGCAGCTTCAGAGTAGGTGACAAACAGCTGGCAAACCTCTCCCCAAACCTCAGCCATCCGCTCCTTATAATAAGCAAGCACTCTTCTAGGGTCCAAAGTATGGAGCCTATATTCGGCCTCTGAGGTGTGATTGGGGTAGAACACCAGCAGAGTCAACACCTGGTTAAGGTGAAACTCTGACACCAACTTCAGAAGGAATTTCAGGTGGGGGTGCAGGACAACCTTGTCCCTGTCAAAGACCTGATAAGGAGACTCAATGGAAAGTGCCTGGAGCTCTCCCATCCTTCTGGCTGACGTAATAGCCACCAAGAAGATGGTCTTCCATGACAGGTGGGCGATATCGCATCTGTGTATTGGTTCAAATGGCTTGCCCATGAGCTTAGCCAATGCCAGCAGTAGATCCCATAGAGGTGGAGGTTCTCGCACCAGAAGGGATATGTGATCAAGGCCTTTGAAAAAGCACCCGACCACCTTTTCCTGTGCCACTGACTGCTTTCCAGCCGGTGCCCGGTAAGCAGAAATGGTTGCCAGGTGCACCTTAAGGGTTGTCGACCGAAGCCCTAGCTGAGAAAGGGACCATAGGTAGTCCAGAATGTTGGCCAAGGAACAGGAGGAAGGGTCCAACCCCTTATCCTGACACCAAATTGAGAATCTTTTTCATTTGAAGGCATAGCATTTTCTGGTTGACTCCTTACGGGACGCCTCAACAACGTTGAGGACCTCGTCGGAAAGACCCAAGGCCTGGAACTCTAGCCGCTTAGGAACCAGGCAGTCAGATGCAGGAATTGAAGGTCCGGGTGGAGTACCTTCTCCTGGTTGACTGAGATCAGGTCCAGGCAGGCTGGAAGCCATCTCAGGAGTCTGGAGCTGAGGCTGAGGAGATCAGGATACCTGAACTGACGGGGCCAGTCTGGAGCTACCAGAATCACCTGTGCCTTGTCCCTCCTCACCTTGAGAAGCACCTTGTGGATCAAGGGAAATGGGGGAAAGGCATAGAAAAGGCCCGGGGTCCACGGCCTTGAGAAGGCATCCCCCTGCAGTGAGCCTTGCTGAGGGGGGCGGGCATGAAACAGCCTCAGCTTCGCATTCTCCCCTGGAGGCAAACAGGTCCGCCTGAGGTGTGCCCCAGTGGGAGAACAGATTGTGTACTACTTCTGGCAGGAGAGACCACTCGTGAGATGCAGCACCTATCTGGCTTAGGGCATCAGCCAGAGTGTTGGAGGCTCCTGCCACATGAATGGCTAGGAGATCTGCCTCCAGTATGCCCATGAGAGACCAAGTGTGGAGAGCTTCCTTGCACAGAGGCAAGGAGCGTGTCCCACCCTGGTGGTTTAGGTAGTACATGGTGTGGTGTTGTCCGTCTGGACCTGGCCCATTTGACCCCGTACAAACAGAGCGAAGGTGGTGAGGGTTAGTTGGACCGCTCAAAGCTCCAGCAGGTTGATGTGGCATCGAGACTCCTGAGGAGACCAGAGGCCGTGCACTCTGAGCTCCCCCAGATGGGCACCCCAATCCATCAGAGAGGCGTTGGTCATTAGAGTGACTGTTGGCTCTGGGAGGACAAATGAGATACCATCCTGCAGATGAGCCGGAATAATCCACCACTGTAGAGCGTTCTCCATCTCCTGGATCACTATCACCAACTGGTCCAGAGCACTGGAGCACTGTGACTATTGGCAGGCCAGTCCCCATTGCAGGGGACGCATGTGCCAGCGGGCCCAATGGACCACACTGGTGCAGGCCGCCATGAGGCCCAGGAGGCACAGGAAGTCCCAGGCAGGGTGCAACTGCCCAACCAGAAATGATTGGGCAAAGGAGGAAAGAACCTCGGCCCTGTCCGCCGGGAGCCGTGCTCTGGCTTGAAGAGAGTCAAGCTCTGCCCAATGAACTGAATCACCTGCATTGGCACGAGTTCTGATTTGGCCTCGTTGATGCGGAGGCTGATCTGAGAGCAGACCTAGAGGGCCAGTTCCCTTGACCACTCCACCTCCAGCTTGGAGGAGGCTGCAATCAGCCAGTTGTCCAGGTAAGGGTACACCCAGACCCTTCGGCACCACAGAAATGCTGTCACCACTGCCATGCATTTGGGGAAGACACTGGGAGCTGGAGAGAGGCCAAAGGGCATGGCCTGGAACTCAAAAAGGGATCCCTCTGTCCTGAAGTGGAGGAATCGCTGGTGGAACAGACAGATTGGGACATGAAAGAAAGCATCCTGAAGGTCCAGAGAACAGAACCACATGCCTCATTCCAAGGATGGGATGATCTGAGCCAGAGTGACCATCTTGAAGGTTCCAGACTTTAGGAACTTGTTCAGGTCATGTAGGTCTAGAATGGGGCACTAGCCCCCCATCTGTTTTGGGACCAGAAAGTACCTGGACACAAACCCTGGGTCTGATGGAGGATCTGCCACCTCCCTGATCCCTCCTTCTGGAGGAGCAGGGCAATGTTGGCTCGATGGGCCAACAGAGAGGCTGCGGAACCCATAGCCCCCCGTGGGGCGACGGCTCGATAGGGTGGGGACTGCTCGAATTCCAGAGGCAGACCCTTTCCTACCACTTCCAGCACCCAGCAGTCCATGGTGATATCAGACCAGGTGGAAAGGAAGTGGTGGAGCTGTCCCCCCAAGGGGGGAACCTGGGGAGGAGTGACGAGGTTGGGGACGACAACCCTGAACTCGTCACTGGGCAGGCTTGGAGGAAGGACCGGCCGAGGAGCCTCCTGGACCTTTTCCTCCTGGCTTCCTGTTGGAGGAAGCAGCAGGCTTGGCTTTGGGGTGCCAAGGGTGATCCTGCTGGCCCTGATGCTGGTGTTGCTGGGCCAGACGTGCCGCAGGGGCTGAAGGACGAAAGGGCTTACGCTGCTGCTGGCAGCCTTTGTCCTTTTGGACAGACGTGACTGAGTCCAAGGTGGCATTGGACTTCTCTATCCGCTGAAGATGCCCCTCAATCCCGGGACTGAACAAGTCGGTACCCAGGAAAGGAATGTCTGCCAGCTTGTGCTGGGTATCTGCCATGAAGGTGGAGATCCGCAGCCAAGCTCTGCGGTGCATGGCCACTGCGGCCGCTACCGACCAGGCATGAGTCAGCGATGTCCAGGGAAGTCTGGAGCTGCTGTTTGGCCACCGCCCTTCTCTGATCCTGCACCTGCTTGACCGTAGTTTATAGGTCAGCTGGGAGATGAGGAATCACCTCATCCAGGGAGCCAAAAGGGTATGTGAAAAGTGTGCCATCAGGACGGCCGAGCTGGCCTGACAAAGGCAGGAGGAAGCAGCATAAACTTTCCGCCCGGAGTAGTCCAACTTCTTGGACTCATTGTTGGGAGGCTTGTCCACATCCTGAGCATTCCCGAAACACCGGAAAACGCTGTCGGTCACGAGCCCCTCCGCAGAGGGGTGCTCCGAGAAACTGGAGAGTGAACCAGTGGGAACAGCATACTTCCGAGCCATCCTGGCCGAAGGTGCTGGACAAGAAGCTGGCTGCTGCCATAGCTCCAGGGCTTGGCCAACAATGGCTTCAGCCACAGGGAAGGCCTCCGTAGGGGAATCCCCTCAGTCCAGTATCTCCGTTAGGGGATACTTGGCCCATTTTGAAACGGGTTCAAGCTTCATCCCAGTGGACTCTGAGATGAGCTGAAGCATTCCCAGAAACGAGGATGGGCTCTCGTCCACCGACTGACCCCCAGTGGACTCCAAGTCAAGCGGCCTGGAGAACAAGGAGGAGTCGTCATCGGACTCTGAGGAGTCTGCGAACAGTTGCTGAGTGCCAGAGCCACCCTCCACCTGCTGAGGTCGATCGGGAGTGAGGATGACCGACAACCTATGGGGCAAACCCTGACCCGACCGAGAATCCTTGGTCGGGGCCCCAGTCTTTGGTTGTGGAGGCGGAGGTTCCACCACAATGGTTGGCGCAGCCAGTTTCGGCCGAACAACCGGTGCTGGCTTTGGCTCCTCGACCACTACGAGGGGTTGTTTTGGCCTCTCCAGTGACAGCCACTTAATGGCCTGGGAAGGCGACAGAGTCAGCTTATTTCTGGTCAAAAGGAGCTGCTGCCATATTAGAGCCTCATAGCGCCGATGCAATTTGCACCGGAGCCTATCCTCCGAAGAGGACAAAGACGAGGATGAGCAGTGCCGCCGCTTTAAACGGTGCCGAGACCGAGACCGCTGATGTCGGCGGTATCAGCTGGACCGGGAAGAGGTCCGAGACAGAGACCTTCAGTGTTTCTGAGGGTGGGTCTGAGAGGGGGTGGGGGAAACCCCGCTCCTTCCTCGGTTCAGGGACCTTAACCGGGGACTCCGGCACAGGAGGCACAGGCAAGTCCGCAGTTTCCACCGGGGGAACCGGTGAAGAAGGGCTGTCGGCTTCTCCGGTTGACAGCCCGTCTGAAGGGTCGAGAAAAATCTCGACTGCATCAATGGGTGTCTCGGCCAGCTGACCTGACGGGGACACCATGAAGCCAGCAGCCTTAGCCGCAACCTCGACCGAAGTCAATGTCGACTATCCGAAGGGGACCTCTCCACTCCCACGAACACGACAGGGACTTACCTTTGGGGTCCTTCTTTTTGGACCGAGAGGAATGTCCCGAAGGGTCTTCTCCCTTGGTGGAGAGGGATTGGCAAAGCTCTTTGAAAGAAGCTGTGTAGGAGGATTCCAAGGAGAGCGGGATAAATGCCGCGACCGGAGTCGATTTGTCCATCGCAGCTGCGAGGGAAGATAAAGACCGAAGACTTGTAAATTTTAAAATAAGTTTCAGATTAACCGAAGAGTTTGGATCTAGGCCTAAAACACAGAGTACAAAGGAGGGAACCTGAGCTTCCAAGCGGTAAGGAAGATCTGGCGTCATGGGGCGGAGCTGAGAGTTTTACCACCTGGGTGGGAGGGAGGAGCCAGCCTGAAGACCTTCCAGCAAGATTTAAAGTGGCAAGGAACCTGTCAATAAGTGTGGATTGAACAACATATCCACGTCCCTAGAAATAGAATTTATATAGAGAGCAACTCTGCCACTTTTTTTGGTTTTTCTAATATGACTGAACAAGTAACTAGGCATGGGTGAGTAGTGAAATACCCAACCCTCAATATTACCCGCAGGTACCTCTAAACTACCCAAAATTACCCTAAAAATACCCTATGAAAAATGGGTAGTTGGTTTGAGTCAGGTAATTACTACCCAGTTCATTCTACTACCCAGTTACCCAAGCCTGACTATAACAGAAAAATATCACTTTCCCTGGTGCTCTAGCAGACCCCCTTCCCTATCCCCGATCTGATGATATTATTATAAATATCACTTTCCCTGAATGGTCTAGTAGACCCGCTCCCTATCCCTGATCTGCCTGTATTAAAATATCACTTTCCCTGGTGGTCTAGTGGACCCTCCTCCCTATCTCCCATCTGCACATATTAATATAATTATCACCTTCCCTGGTGGGCTACCAGACCCTCTACCCCAGTAGGAAGTGCCCCACCACCCTGCTTCCCCCATCACATCCTTGAGATGGTGAAAAGCACAGCCCTCTGCTCTCCTCCATGACTGGCCATCAACTATTCATGCCAATGAATAAGCGTGTACTTGTACAAGTATGCACACATTCATTCACCTGACAGGTAATGGCTCAGTCGGCGACCAGCCATGGCAGAGGGCAGAGGACTGTTCCAGTCACCGGCCTGGGGTCGCAATGGGGAAGCTCACCATGCCACTCCCCCCCCCCATCATGATCCTGAGCCAGAGACTGGGACAGCCTTCTGCTTTCCACCAGCCCGGCAACCGACTATGCTGTCGTGCCAATGGATGAGCATGTACTTGTACAAGTCAATGCTCATTCACTGACATGAAAGCATAGTCAGCAGCTGGCCATGGTGGAGAGCAGAGGGCTGTGCTGGTCACCAGTTTGGGGATGGGAGGAGCGGGGTGGTAGGGCACTACATGTCATGGTGGGAGGTCCACTAGACCACCAGGGAAAGTGATAATTATATTAATAAGGACAGATTAAATCGGGGATGGGGGGGCTGCTAGACCAGCAGGGAAAGTGTTTTATTTTTATTTATATGAATATGGGCAGATCAGGGATAGGGAGTGGGAGCCAGTGATGTTGTAATTGAGTAGAATAATTACCCGTTACCTATTTCAAATTACCCGACACAAGAATTACACTGTTATGTTAGGCAGGGTAGTACATTACTGCAACTACCTTGCCTGGCAAAAAATAGGCAATGCCCAACCTACCCAACCCAGCTACCCATTGGGAAGCCCATGCCTAGTTGTAACCGCATATATTTTTCCCCCATATACCATTTTTGGACCATCTAGTTTCCATAATTGCTATTATATCAGGTCTGTCTTGGAAACTACCACTAGGAGCTCCTCAAGTTTATTATTTAGGCTTCTTGCATTTATCAAATAACCCTTAAAGCAGCAGCGCAATGAAAATGGGCTAAAATCTGACCCCACCTTTTTTTCTTCCTAATTGATACCACATGTCTTCCAGTTTATTTTGGTGGTAAAATTTTCAGTTTTCATTATCATTTAAGAATTTTACGAATGTTTAAAGGTAATTATTTCTCAAGAAAGATAGATGGCTGCCTCATTTCTGCATAGAAATAATACTGAGGACCCGAGGAGGGTACGAATGCAGACAAAAATGCAAATGTACAGAACACAGCATAGGAAGCATACAGATAAGCCAAATCAACAGTTTTGCCAATCTTTTTCATAACCAAAGCAGAAAATGAGCTGTTTGGAATAACTTTTTTCATTGCACTGCTGCTTTAAAGAGCTGCTGACAACTCAAAGAAGTTTTAATACATAATATTTAGGTATGATTCAGCTTGCATTCCATATATATATTCTATAGATTTCTCCTTCTCATTATTTATAACTATGGACATTTGTATGAATACATGATCTTTATCCTTTAGAGTTCATCTGCCTCTGTAGTTGACTCCCTACGTCATGTCATAATCCTCTGTTGTGACATCACAATCTGTTGCCATGGGAGTAACTGTGATGTTACAAGCAGTGCATTATGACCTCAGGTAGGGAGAAAGCAACAGGAATATATGAACTTCTCAGGAGCAAAGATCCTGTTTTCACGCAAATGGCCTCAGTAATAAATAATGGGAAGGAGGAATACATAACTAATGTGAAATACAAGCTGGACTGTGTCTAAATATTATGTTTTGTGAAAGTTCTTCTAATGGCATCAGCTGCTCTTTAATATTATTATATTTTGTATTTTTATTTCCATCCACGGCCATGGGGATATCAAGTGGTTTTGGGATACTAGTGCTACCCTCACTTTCCCCAAATTGTTTAAAGTCAATTTGTCAAATGTGTGGTTAAAACTATTACCCAGTGGTTGTGCTCCCTTTTTATTTAAATGTAGTCTACCTTTAGAATATAATGAAGTATTTGCAAAAAAGTGCTCCAGTTATCAACGAATGGTATACCTTCCTTTTTACACCAGTTAGAAAGCCTTGCGTTGATTCTTGATATAGTGTGATTTTTTTTTTTGTCTATATGCACTCATGGAACTGGTAAAATACTGCATATAGCAACATTACAGCCTGTTTCTTGAATTTGTTTTCCTAAAGACAATAGGTCATAGCAAATATCTTATTCGTGTTGCCTACACACACCATCTGTACCAACATGTAGAACAACCAAAGAGTTTTTATTTTGGATAAGTCTGTTTATGCACTTTTATACGTTGAATATGTTGGCTCCTGGGGGGGCGAGTAACTGAGTTGTTACAGTTATCTAATTTATAAATGTATGTGTAGCATATCTCACAACAGAGTCACCAATGCCTATTTTCTGATTGTTATTGGTAGCAACCTGATATCATTTGTTTGGTATATTGTCCACAATGGGAACCTCGGGCGTAGCCATATCTTCTTCATCAAAAGAAAGGGCAGCACATTTATTTGACATAGTCAGTTCTTTGTGATTTTGTTTTTCCCTTTTTATGTTGCTTGCAAGCATGTGCAAGAAACATAGTGCCATCATCCGAGTTTTTGGAGGTGTGGCACCCTTCTTCCAATTCAGTCAGTGTGTTTGCAGGCGCGGCCCCAGTTCTCCAATCACTGCTGCAGCTGTCTATGACAGCAGCTGAAAATGCAGTGGCATACAGTTGAAAGGGAGAGCTCCGCTTCTGTGAACAGAGCTCTTCCCCCACACACACACGCAAGCATGCATATTGCGTGCTGATACACCCCCCACACACACACACACATGTGTGGCCGACAGGGGCGCTCAATCCCCCGTTGGCTCCATGCCTCCCCGCCCAACAACAGCTGTCCAGGTTCCATGCTGGGAGCCCACCCCAGCATGGCAAAAACTGTCATAGCCAATGGGGGTGCCCAATCCCCCATCGGCTCCATGGCTGCACGCCCCCCCCCAAAAAAAAGCTTTCCATGTGCCATGCTGGGAGCCCACCCCAGCGTGGCAAAGCATGTTATGGCCGACAAGGGTGCCCAATCCCCGTCAGCTCCAGCCCGCCAAACAGCCTTTCCAGCTGCCATGCTGGGAGCCCACCTCAGCACGGCAAATGTCCCGCGCAGCTCAAAACCTGTAAAGAAGAAAACCTTCCCTCGCAGTCTCCCCGCCCCCACAACCTGCACCCACCCACTGCGCACCCTGCCTCCCCACCCCCCCAGCCCATACTTACCTCCGGAGCTCGGCGCGACGATCATCGGTGGACCGGGAACACGTCTGCACTCTTCAAAGCCGACCGCGAACTGAGGAAATGCCGGTAAGCTGTATAATGGAATAAATAGGGTTTTTTCAACTTTGTTGCATATCTCAGGCATTTTTGGGAATTTTGGGCCCAAATTTTCAACATGGGTTTTTGGACCACTCCTCATGAATTCTTGCACTGTCATAGCGTGCGATGGGCTCTCATAGATGATTTCGCAGTCACTGCGCAAAATCACCTTTCAGGACCCAGTAACAAAACAACACTGCCAGTGTTCATAAGGTGGGCTCTCAAAAAGCCTATGTTGAAAATTTGGTGAAAAAATTCCTAAAAATGACTGTTTTATGAGCATGCGTTAGCAGTTCTATGCTGCACCGTAGAAGTTCGCGACTTTCAATATTTTCACTTCAGATTTTTCAACATTGCCATTTTACTACACCTCCTTATGAGCAGTATAGCTGTCATTTTTCACATCTTGCCCAAAACATGTTTCCACCATGTAGCACACAATGGCATATCGTTATGAAAATCAATTTTGGGACATATTAAGAAAATCACAGTGACACTGTTCATGAGCAGAGGTCTTACAATGGCTATGTTGAAAATTCTATGAAAAATTCTAAATGACTGTTTTATTTAGCGTGCATTGTGCAGTTCCTACGCACACTCGTAAGTTCGCGGATTTTCAATATTTTCACTCCAGATTTTCAATATTGCCATTATACCACACCTCCTTATGAGCAGTACAGCTGTCATTTTTCACATCTCACTCAAAATGTGTTTTCACCCATGTAGCGCACAATGGCGCAGTTAGTGTGTGAAATCAATTTTTGGGACACAATAAGAAAATCACAGTGACACTGTTAATGAGCAGAGGTCTTAAAATGGCTATGTTGAAAATTTGGTGAAAAAATTGCTAAAAATGACTGCTTTACGAGTGTGCGTTGTGCAGTTCCTACGCATGCTCGTAAGTTTGCGAATTTTCAATATTTGCACTCCAATTACTTCCAAATATCTAAACAACACATACAAGCAAGCAGCATTCAGCATTGACAAATGCTTGTTATATGACTTGTCAGTAACAAGACTCCATTCTTCAACCTGACCATCTAATTCAGTTTCCCAACTCCATTTGGGTGAGTGTTCAGAAGCTTCTAACCAGTCCAAATCTACAGTACTTTACACTCTCTTTGTTTTTTTAATTTTGTGCATCTTTTCTTTAATGTGCTCAGCTCAATAAGCATTCCATGTGTCCTGTACATTTTTGGCATACATAATTTGCATCATTGGCTACAGTGGTGTCATTAGTACTGATTGAAACAAGTGCATAAATAAGGCAAACTGTGCATTTTGTTACTGAACCTTCCTTGCAAAGAAGTTCTAAAAAATCCTCAGAAGGGTCTGTAAAGTCAATTTTTTGCTGACTTCCAAAGACAAACAATATAAGGCAATAGGAGCTTTAAAAAGCACTTTGCTCTATCTCAAACAATAATGGGGGGAAAAAAGTAAACTAAAAAACAAACAAACCACAAAGGGGGTTGCCACCTCCCTTGCCTTCCGCGGCACATGTGCTTGCCTCTGCCTGCATGTTACCTCTGCCCTGTGCTCAACTCTGCTCACAGAGGCCTTCCTTAAAAGAGGCCTGGACCGGCAGTGACTGTCTGAGGACTTCCAGTTTTACAAATTGGTTTAAAAGGTGTTAAAGTTAGCTTTGTGGGTGTAACTGTGCCTTTAAAAAGGTAAATTAGTGCCACAAGAAAACCACTAATGGACTCTTCACTATATTTAATATGTAGCAGCAGCCCATCATTTTGGAGGGGTCAAAGGTCACCAGCTGATTGCCTAGCAGTTACACACTGTGAGTTTCACCATACACCCACCAAAAAGCCACTAAAATAGCCCTATTACTCTAAGCAGTGGTTCCAGCAGTTCAAACAAAAATGCTCTGCCAATATGCAGTAAGTGTGGACACAGGAAGCTACAGATAAATTCATTTATCAGAGCAACTGTTGTATATGTATAAATCAGAGACCATGAATTCATACACATAGTACACTCATCATCACCGATTTGTGCATATAGTTAGTTTGTCAACATGTTTGCACCCCCAATCCCCCCCCCACTGCCTGCCTGCCAGCACTTCTCTGACATGTGAGCCCAGACCAGGCACAAGAGGCACAACTTTTGAACCCTACAAAACCTCCCATAAAGCAAATACAACTCTTCCCCCAACTCCACAAATCATTCTAAAGCCTCTCAGTGTTTTCAAGTGCTGGGAAAAAAAACACTACCTTTAGTTTTCATCTTTTTGCCAGCAAACTGCTGCCCTGCTCTTACTGCTACTCGGTGCTGACTCTGCTACTCCCACTCATGCTTAACTCCCCCTGTGTCCCGGGCACATCACACTGCTTCTTTCTTCACAGTCACTGACAAAAAAATACGTTTCCATTTGATACATTTTCAGCAGAACATGCAAGCCACCAATGCTCCCACATAACTAGGGACACAGCTTTGGACTACCACTGACTTTCACAGAAGCTGCTTGCTTCCTCCTCCTCCTCCTCCTCCTCACTGCAGAAAGTGCTGATGAAGGGACACATAATTAAAAAAAAAAAACATTTTCATACAAAAAGCTCTCCTTCATGTCCTGAAAGAAAAACACACTCAGTTCTCCCACTCTCCTGTGTAATGCATGCCGCCAGCATTCACTTAGAACCGCTGCCCTTTTTTTCTAGAACATTTTCCAAAGCCACTCACTGCACCAGTCAGCAGCGACATTGGCACATCAGTGTGGCATCCTTATGCCACATCCTTGACAAAACCCTTAGCAACCAGCTTAGTAGCAAGATCTAATAACACCGTTTCACTGAAGAAACCCACAAATGCTACTAAATATAAAAGTATAAAAAGCATATTGACAAAATAATTCATCACAAAGGGTCCCAACCTATTGCATAAATAAAATGTGCTGAGGTGACCTTGTTTAATACATGATTTACCTGTACTCATTCTGTTTGACCTCATGCACCTCACTCAAGGTTTACACTACTAGTGAGGTTACCTGAGGTCAAACTGCTCATACATAGAAAATCAAGTATCACACAAGTCATCTCTCTCTTTCTGTCTCTCTGTCTTTATATATTTATAAAATGACATGAAAAATCTAGAAATTTAACTGGCCACAAGACATCCCCTGACTTACATTAACTCTCTATAAATGCACAGTCAGGTGCCAAGTCTAATTTTCCTACACCCAAATTAACTACTTAGAGCCATTTTGTAAGTGTAATAAGCCCCTCCAGGGTGTGCTTCATATTACTTTAATGCACTTCCTGGGGGAATTAAGGACACTTGGCACTTGGCCACATGCATTACAACATCCCTGGGGCATGCAATAAAATCCTATAATGCACACCCAGTCGTGGATTATTACATTTAGTTAGTCAGTTAGTTAGTTACTGACTCTTATCCCTCGTGGATGTCTTCCATCCAATTGCTAGGGTACCACAGAACAGTACAGGGAAATAAAAAAGCCTAGCTGTGAAGCAGAATGAGCTTCCCATTACAGTTAAGAATCCTACACCAGTATATCAATCAATATTTGCCAAAACAGACATGGAACTCAATCATCTGTGAGCCTCCCAGCCCCTGCTTCTGTTAGTGCTCCTGCTGTACATTACTGCCTACAAGAGGGCAAGCTGGGTCTGGAAGAGCAGTGGGGGACACCTATCTACTCACCTCTGTTAATAACCCATAGACTCTTTTGGCTCAGTCCTCTAGCTAGGACTACAGAAGTGGAACTCATCAGGTTCCAGGTCACAGGCACCACCCTTTAAAGCCCAGTAGTAGCTGACTTTTACTTACGGTTCTGCCTCCACTGTCTGTACCTCGGCAAGATAATTTCTTGGCACAAACCCTTCTTCAGATCTCATTCCAGACTTAGTTACCTTCCTCACTTTCCACCAATCATCAAACTGCTCCACTATCTCAAATATGTCCCCCTTCTTGAAGCTGAGTTCATCTCCCATGCGCTTGTCAAAGTCAAAGAGAGCCATATACTTCTCCTGTGTGGTGGTGTTGCTTGGGCCATAACGTTCTTCCGGACTCTGATCTTGCCCACTGTGCTGTTCTACCTGCTGGTTTGGGCCAGACCCATAAATCCTGTCCCACAAGTTCTTCAAGCAAGGGCAGCACCTTCGCAAGCATACAGCCATGGAGTCCAGTAACCTTTAGTGACCTCAAGTTGTTTGAAAGCTGTTGGCTTTTTTGCAGGTTTGATTGTTGCTTGTGTGTGTGTGTGTGTGTGTGTGTGTGTGCGTGTGTGTGTGTTTAAATGCAACTATCTTTATAAAAAAGAACAGAAAAACAACAGAGTTCAAGGTCTCCTTTTTGCTGAATCTCTCATTCTCATGGTCCAAGGGCTGTGCTGCACACAACATGAGACGTGCTCCTTCTGAGTTTTGACTGGAAATGACTCGTTCTGTACTTCCTCATTTCTTTATTGGTAAAGACACCCCTAGGCCACACCCCAGAGAGTTTAAAAGACTGACAGTAATAAAAGAAGGAAGGTGTGTCTGTGTAATTTATGCCAGCTATTAAAATACTTTTCTTCTAGAGGGAAGTTCCCCTCAGCCTTTCATTCTGTTTACCTGTGTAGTTTGTAGGCATGAACAATGATTATCTCTATTACACCCTTCTAATTTCATCAGGATTTAAATGCAAATGAAGTTACTTAAGTCTGCTACGAAAACCTGCTTGACTCCATTGTAAAGGACATGACCCAGCTCATGTAAGGCATCCTGAAATTTTATAATGTTTTAGTGCTAAAACCTGCATAGTTTTACCGTATTAATCAGTGCTGTCCTCTGTGGTCCCTATGTTCTTGTCTTATGATGGCCATGAAGGTTTTCAAGGCATAGTAAGTGCCTTGCTGTTTGCTGTAGTTTAAAGAGTATCTGAGTTAGAAAAAAATACTTTTAGAGAATACAGGGACTTCACAAGATGTGTAACAGATCTGAATGAGAGTATAACTTTTGCCGGGTTGTGCAGGTATGCATCAGCTCCCATGATGCCTTGCATGAGTGGGGTCATGATCTTTGCAATGAAGATAAACAGGTTTTCACACCAGGCCAAAACATAGTGAAGCAAGCTCATTTATGTTTAACTTAGGATGAAACTAGGGAATGCAAGACAGGGGATCATTGTTCATGCCTGCTCTCCGGTATACAGAAAATAGGTTGTTAGAACTTCCCCTTTTTTAAAACAAAACCTTTCTCTCCATCCCCACTCCAATTCTTTAGTATTTAGCAACACTGGCTAGGTGAGTTAGGGTGTACAGTTGTTGAGCTGTTGCAGGTAATCTGATCAGATGTTACCCCTGTGGGCAGGAAGAGTAATCCCCCCAGCCATCTGATTATCATTCATCTTTCAATGCTAACTTTACTGGAGCTAGTCCACAGAAATGTAATTTGTCTTTGTGCAAATATAGGTGCTGTCTTACTTCCTGGAAAAACCCTTGGATATGTATCAGTGCTGTTCTGTGTAAAGGTCAAACTCTGATATCCAAACCTGTTACACATATGCAACCTGATCACTTTTAACACTATCATGCATACTTTGAACCAGCATTATAATTATTTATAAAATGGCTTGAATCAAACAATCTGCACAACCGGCATCAAGTTTTGCAGGCCCTAGGCAATTGACCTCCAGTGGACCCCTCTCAGACCTATCTTTTTTGCCCCACGGGGGCCCCATGTACAAAGCTTGATGCTAGGGCCCCTAGCAGATAGTAATGCCAGTTGGGGGGGGGGGGAATGGGGTAACAGCTCCAAAAGATGCTCTTCTGGTCAAAGCCTGACAGTAAAGTACAGTACCAGTTGAATTAAACACCTCACAACCACCACCCTCAGCAGTGCGACTGTGCACCATTCTTAACGGGTCCAAAAGATGCTTGCTGGAAAGCCTGTCAGTGTAAAGTGCAGAACCACCAGAAACAAATTAAAACTCTCACAGTCATCCACCCCCCCAGCAGTGCACCATTCAGCTGCTGATGTAGTAGTACCTGGGAGAGAGCAGCACAGATGTATGCCCCCAAACACTGTTGCACTCCCACCTAGCTACTCCAAACAGCAGCCAGCAAACTTCCACATAACACATTCATCCCACACCGACACCAAGCCGCTCAACACTCGGACCACAACCAACTGAGCCACATTGTCTTGGCAGTACCAATCACACACCTCTTTAACATGTCCCTTGGATTGGGTGAACTCCCGTCAATCTGGAAGACTGCTCAAGTCATACCTCTTTTCAAATCAGGTGGCCCAAGCAACCTCAATAATTACAGGCCTATTTCTTTACTTCCCATCCTCTCTAAATTGTTAGAGAAAATAGTTAATACACAACTCAGGAATTACCTTGACTCTTCCAACCTGCTCAATCCTGCACAGTCAGGCTTCAGGCCTTGCCATAGTGCAATTTCAGCACTTGCAAAGGTAACACATAACTGGCAGACAGCCCTTGATGTAAAGAATTATACGTGTGCAGTCTTTCTTGATTTAAGTAAGGCATTTGATACCGTGGATCATGACCTGCTTCTAGGTTCCCTTCATAACATTGGATTGGACACACTATCCTTGAAATGGTTTTCTTGTTACCTTACTAGTCGTATGCAGCAAGTCAAAGCAGTTGGATATCTTTCTCCACTGAAATCGATCATCAGAGGAGTGTCCCAGGGCTCCATTTTGGGACCGCTGCTATTCACACTATACATTAGCAATATCGACTATGAAATCAAATCATCCAACATCCATCTATTTGCATATGACACGGTCCTCTACACCACTAGGTCTACTCCTGAGAGTGTCTGCACGGACCTTCAACCAGACTCTAATCTACTACAATGAAACCTACTTAACCAAAAACTACTTAAATGACAAAAAAACTAAGGCCGTGCTCTTGTCACCAATCAATATTGCCTCAAATCCCTCCATGTCTGGCCCTGTGCCACCTATTAACACGCTACTAGGTGAATCACTGGATTATGTAGCAAAGTTCAAATATTTAGGAGTGTGGATTGATAATAGACTTTCCTTCATCGAGCATGTAGAGGAACTCTCAAAAAAACTGATTCAAAGGCTTGGTCTAGTTTATAGAATTAAACATCTGCTTACTCATGAGGCTAGGAAGAGACTGGTACAAACCACTTTCCTAGCACTCTCGGACTATGCTGACTTCCTCTATGGTCACGTTCCAGGGTCAGCTCTAGCAAAGCTCGATATCCTGTACCACAGAGCCATAAAATTCCTTTTGGGTGCAGCCTACACCACGCATCGCTGTGCTCTTTATTCCCTGGTGGGCTGGTCACTCCTTACGTTCAGGAGACGGGATGCAGCTCTTTGGACTTACAGAGCAATTATTAAGAAGCTACCCATTATATCTCTGATTGCTTACTCTTCTGTACTTTAGGCAATTATGTCCTGAGAAATTATTCCTACATCTCATTATTTGCACCAAAAAGGTCAAATCCCATTTTGGTGGACCTTCCGTCAGTTACGTGCTACCCCAGTTATGGAATAAACATCAAAAAAACCTTAAAACTGGCTAGCCCAATTAATCAAGTTCAAAACGCTGTAGGCAAGATCCTTCACTAAGCCATGTAAGTGTTTTACCTGACGTGCTTCATGACGCCTGGATCCACGTCGCACCCTACAGTAGTACCTCTGGCGCTCCTCCTCTCCTCTCACCCTTCATACTTCCTATTTCCTTTCCTCTATACTTCCCCCATACTACTCAGTTATCTATCTCAGTAGGTTATTCTCAATGCTTGCCTACAGTGTACATATTCTATAAATTATCATTATATGAGTGCTTATACTGTATATATTTCTGTAAGTTGGTGTCTTCTGAGTTGTTTTTTCACCCCATTGCTATTGTCCTTACCCATGTTGTTCCTGTTATACTGCTGTACTGACAATGGGTTCCTGCTATTCTGCTGTACTGACAATGTGTTCCTGCTATACTACTGTACAGACAATGTGTTCCTGTTGTACTGCTGTACTGACAATGTGTTCCTGCTATACTACTGTACTGACAATGTGTTCCTGTTATACTGCTGTACTGACAATGTGTTCCTGTTATACTGCTGTACTGACAATGTGTTCCTGCTATACTACTGTATTGACAATGTGTTCCTGTTATACTGCTGTACTGACAATGTGTTCCTGTTATACTGCTGTACTGACAATGTGTTCCTGCTATACTACTGTATTGACAATGTGTTCCTGTTATACTGCTGTACTGACAATGTGTTCCTGCTATACTACTGTATTGACAATGTGTTCCTGCTATACTACTGTACTGACAATGTGTTCCTGCTATACTACTGTACTGACAGTGTGTTCCTGCTATACTAGTGTACTGACAATGAGTTCCTGCTATACTGCTGTACTGACAATGTGTTCCTGCTATACTACTGTATTGACAATGTGTTTCTGTTATACTGATGTACTGACAATGTGTTCCTGTTATACTGCTGTACTGACAATGTGTTCCTGCTATTCTGCTGTACTGACAATGTGTTCCTGTTATACTGCTGTACTGACAATGTGTTCCTGCTATACTACTGTATTGACAATGTGTTCCTGTTATACTGCTGTACTGATAATGTGTTCCTGCTATTCTACTGTGCTGACAATGGGTTCCTGTTATACTGCTGTACTGAAAATGTCTTCTTGTTATACTGTTGTGACGACAATGTCTTCCTGTTATACTGCTGTACTGACAATGTGTTTCTGTTATACTGCTGTACTGATTATGTGTATTCACCCAGGTCCACCTTGTAAATGAGCTTGCTCAAAGGTGTTCCACCTGGTAAAATAAAGATTGATTAATTGATTGATTGATTAAACTGCCTAAACTTTCAACATAAAGTCCCACAGTCTGAGGCTCTACCTATCTGGTGTGGTGCTGGTGTGGGTCGCAAAAGGAGTTACATCCATCCATCCACCATTGCTGTAGGTGCTGTTTCAGAGCTCCCCTCAACACACAACCAAATCACTCTCCTCTTGCTCACTCAACTTAGCCCCAGTGCACTGCCACCACTCCATCTGACTCCCTTTGCAACAACACAGCTAAAGCCACTCAGCTGGGCCACGGTCCATCCAGCCATTGACCTGCACATCCACACGCCACCCCCACGGAATGCTCCCTAGTCTTACAAATGGATCAGGACCCTGCTGGTCAAGCACAGCTCACCTTGCAGTCTTTGTTTTTTTTGGGGGGAGGTGGGACTCTTGGGTTCCATTATTTCTACTCGGCTTGGCATGCATTGATTTAAATTGACACCAGCAGTCGGAGACAGAGCAGCAGAGCCCGAGTAGCATAACAGCTGTCTGTCAAATCCATCCTGTAGTGTTGTAGCCAGCAGCCCGACTGAAAGCAGTGCTGGGCTATAGCAAAGTTGACAACACTTTTTTTTGTTTGAGCCCCTGGTGGACCCCTTCTGGTGCTGGAGCCCCAGGCAGTTTCCCAGGTCGCCCGGGTGCTGACACCGGCCCTGGCAATCTGATTGATCAAAACTGGTCACGTGACTGTGCATTAATTTCAATTACCCCATAGCTCAAATTTTACTTTCCTCTTTCCTACCTTTTACCACTTAAAACCATTTTATAAGTGCAATAACACACTCCACGGTGTGCGGTAATGCCATAAATTACCGCACTTCCCAGGTGTTTGAAGGCACACAGCTGCTCCTCATTGCCTCACAACCCACCTGGGCCATGTGGTAAGTTAGTATTACTGCACACCCTGTCATGTGTTATTGCTTATTTATTTAGTTTATATTTTCCAGGTAGATGCACTAGACAAACAGTTGCCTATTTTCAGGCACAATGTGGGAGATCGCAACGGAGGAAGAATGTACAATAACTGAAAATAAAGCACAATGAGGGCATTATAAATGTTCACAATACAATGCAGATTACAGAGTGGGATCCTGAGACTGGTAAAACAAGGTACAGCTGCAAAGCAAGGTACATACGGCATGAACTAGCATACGTGTATATGGTATCATATATAAAACAGTGTACATAATACCACCCTAAACTTAGCAGCACACAAAAACCACCATGCCTTAAAATAACTGCAGTATGCCACCACTGCTCCTCCATTCTCCTTCTGAGTGACATTGTCACCCCTGAAAAGGTTTTACAGCTCTCTGGTACCTGGACACCACGAAGAGTTCCGGCTTGGATGAAGTCGACCCTGCACTACTGAAGCTTGCAGCTGAATTTGTGACACAACCAAATAGCCGCACTATTCAACCTCACCTTGCATACCAGGCAGACATTACAGATCTGGAAAGAGGTAATTATTACACCTCTTCTTTCAGCTGGTCTTCCATCTGACCCCAACAACCGTTAGCCTGTATCAGTATTATCAGTTCTGAACAAACTGCTAGAGAAAATGGTGTACAACCAATTGACGACTCACATTCGGGATAACAGCCTACTAACAGATGAAAAATCGGGCTTCAGGCCCCAAAATTCCACCAGCACATTTCTGCTAAAATTTACAAACAGCACTTCATTCTGGCCACGTTATACAATTGGTCAATCAGGAATAAAATGAATTTTAACCCAGAGAAATGTTCTAGTCTACATTTTGGTAAAAATAATCCATGCTACAACTATGTTTTTGACAATGTCTTACTGAAATCTGTTCACAAAGAGTGTGTGATCTGGGTGTAATTATTAATAATGAGTTAACTTCAATAGATCATTGCAAACATGTGTCAGCAGTAACAAACCAAATTTTACGCTCTGTGCAATCATCATTCGTTTCACGGTCGCAGCAAATATTGTATTCTACCAATTTATAAATCTTACATTATTCCTCACCTGTATTTTTGCTCTCAGGTCTGGAGCCCCTATCTCAGGCGAGATGTAGAATTAATTGAGAGAACACAGAGAGGGGCCACTAAGATGATATCTGGGCTCAGGGACTTAAGTTATTCCGAGAGATTGGACAGACTCGGGCCTGTTCAGTCTGGAGGAAAGAAGGGCTAGAGGCGAACTCATTACTTTTTAAAATCTTGAACAACCCTGAATCACTCAAACAATGCAACATTGAATATTTAAGTAGGGACGTGACTCTCAGGTCTCATAATGTGCAGCTAGTTGTCTCAAAAGCCTCAACAAATAAGAGAGCTAATATTTTCACCGTTAGGACAATCAAAGCCTGAAATAGGCTCCCAAAAAAGGTTGTAAAGCAAAGTAACTTTCTTTCATTCAAAAGGGTATTAGACAACTTTTTACTGAGTAAGAGAAATATACTACTTTCTTAGCCCACTTGGAGTGGGAGACAATCGTGATGGGCCCTTGGCCTTCTTTTACCTTTACCATCCAAATAATCTAAGTAATAAGCACCATATTTATCAACCTATCTGAGGCCTTTGTCTCAGTTGACTATGGCATCTTATTGCACAAGCTACAGCTAACAGGGCTATTTAAGGGTGTGCTAGCATGGTTTAATAGCTAGCTCTGTGGCAGGGATTCCCGGGAGTTAATAGTTTTGGTGCAACATCTGAGCTTTGCTCTAGCAGTCTATAAATAGTACCACACAGCTCCATCTTGGGCCCACTACTACTTAACCTGTTTTAAATTACCTTCACATTGGCTCCAGTGCTAGCTCTAATATGCAACAATATGCTGATAACACAGTACTCTATACATAACTAGCAAAGACATCTGCTGCATCCTCTAGACAGCATTCAACAGTGGTCAGCAGAAGATGAACACCAATGGACTATTCTCAATACCTGTAAAACTAAGATCATGTGATTCCCATGCAAAATTCACCATTTTTATTTTTGTTTTTCCCCTACTATGACTGGCTCCTCACCAGCCCTCCCTCTCCCCCTCTGCCTCATCTTTCACCATCCGCCAGACTTATCCGCTGCCTTGCTCCTCCATGGATTCTCCCCTAGGATGGGTCTGCTGATTCCTTCAGCGGAGTTAATGTTCAGTCTCAGCAACGGTTGGCAAAGCAGGGCCTGCAAGGAGGGGGCAGATGGCATTTCTGCGGCAGCTGGCATTTTCACCACTTCTTTTTCCACCACGGACGTTGGTAGAGGCCCTGCCCAGCATACTCACATAGAGTTTGTGCAGTGCCGGTGTGTGACAGAGGCCCCTCCCTTTCCCAGCATCCCTGCTTGCAACCACCACAAGGGAGCACCAGATGGCAGTCACACCCAGGTCACTGGTGTCACAATTGGTAGCACTACTGCTGCATCGATTGCCCAACAAACTTCACCACTTCAACATGCTGCAAAGTTCAAGTTCCATTGGAACACACCTTGAAAGTTTCTGGTATTTATGCATTTAGGTCTCCAGCTGGACCGTCAGCTTTCCTTTATCCAACATATTGTAAAGCATGGCAAGGCAAGAAAATATTTATAAAGCACTCTTTCCCAAGGGCTCCAGGATCCTGTACATAATGATATAAAAAAGTACATCTGGAGTACTGCATCCAGTTCTGGAGACCCCGTCTCCGCAAGGACATAGACAGGATGGAGGCAGTTCAGAGGAGGGCAACTAAAATGGTGCAGGGTCTGCAAGAGAAGCCATATGAGAAGAGGCTAAAGGAGCTTAATATGTATACCCTTGAGGAAAGGAGGGAGAGGGGGGACATGATAGAAACGTTTAAGTACCTGAGTGGAATCAACAAAGTCCAAGAGGGTAGCATCTTTCAGAAAAAGAGATGTGCAAGAACAAGGGGACACAATTTGAAGATAGAGAGGGGACGGCTCAGGGGCAATGTGAGGAAGTATTTTTTCACAGAGAGGGTGCTGGATGCATGGAACACCCTTCCTGAGGAGGTTGTGGGGTCTAAAACTGTGGGAGAATTCAAGTATGCATGGGACAGACATAAGGCAATATTTGGGGGGTAGGAAGAAATAGGCTGTTGGTTAACTAGGATCTGCAGCTTATCCTCTAGGTAGGGAAATGGGCAGACTAGGTGGGCCAAGCGGTCCTTATCTGCCGTCAAAGTCTACGTTTCTATGTTTCTACAAAATAAAAAAAATAAAAAAAAACACGATTGTGAGAACAGTCAAAAGCTCCAGTCAAAAACTTTGGTTCTATCAAAACAGGAGCTGTCTTACTTTACTTAACATTTTTGGCCAGGAAAGACACATTAAGCAGATGCTTGTTTCCAGGTGTGTCCTGGGAGCACAGACTTGCTCATGGTCACACAGTATGCAAGAGGTGGCTGTAAGAGTCAAACCCAGTTCTCCAGGTTTGCAGCTCAGTGCCCATAACCACTGCACTATATTGCCTCCCAGTGCTTTAACCATGGAACCAGGCAGCTACTCCCTAAGCAAGCTCTTCTGTCAGTCCTCGGATGTGCAAATGAAATGTACAAAGCAGTCAGCCCTACAGCGCTATGTAAAATCACAACTTTAAAAAGTGCAGAATGTGAAGATCTGAACACGGTTGCCCTAGGCTCACACAGCACTGTGAGCTGGACGTACTTTCACCACATTTGAAAATGAACACAAATGACCTGCCTTGCTCTACAAATGTGTGAATGGGATATACTTTTTGCATACCAAACTTCCCTATGGGAAGCAGGAGAGGCAGTAAGGCAGGCAAAGGCCTAAACCGAGGAAACACTAGCATGAATAGTAAAAGAAGGTGACAAGACTTTCTACAGATACATTAGTGAAAGGAGAAAGTCCAGAGGGGTATTGCTAAGATCAAAGGGGATAAGGGGGCATGTGAGGAGGAGGACCATGTAAAAGCATCTATCCTAAATAGATACTTCTACTCAGTATTTACTGAAGAGAAGGTAGGGCAGGGCCCACAGCTCAGCATCATGGACACAGTGGGGAGGGAGGTGTGCACCAGTCCCTTGACAAAAGAAAGGGTCCTACAAGAGCTCGCTAAGCTCAGGGTGGCCAAGCTCCAGAAGGGAACAGCAGGCTAGAGTGGACAGTCGCATGTGCTAGAGGCAGATAGGAATAGGCGGAGGTTAGATTTGAACGGGCCTAGCTTAGGTAGGGAGGAGATGTTCCTGAGGAGACTGTTTAGGCAGCTGGGAGCTCTGTAGGCAAAGGATCTTTGTCCCTGTGAGATCCTGCATCTAGGGATATGCAGTTTTAGAGATTCAGAGCCCCTGGTGAGGCAGGGATTCTGTGCAGATTGTAACAGAGCTTGAACTCTAAGGGGTGGCAAAGCCCATCAATGATTTTTTAGCCATTATGCATGTTTGGTATTAAAACGCACATAACTAAACATCTCTTGGATGCTTGTTTTGTCGCAGTAGCCATGGATCTGCTGGTTCTCCTGCTCACCCTCCCCATACTGTGACTACCTCTGGATGATACTACCTACATGGGCTTCGCCCTCTTTAGCATACTACGTAGCCAGGCTTCGTCCTGTTTATCACACTATTATTTTTTATTTCAAACATTTTACGAGGAAAGTCATACTCAGCTGGTACCAGATGATTTGCAGATGCAGCCTACAGGGAGGGGAACAAAAGAGAAGAGAACAGATACAAGGTTGTACAAGAACAGTACAATAATATGGAAATAAATGTAACAAAACATACAATTTCAAGAATGTTTAAATCAGGTTTTGCTCTCCTTATTTTACAACCTACCTGGGCTTCACTCTCATTATCATACTACCTTCCTGGGCTTTGCCCACTTATTATACTGGCTACCCTGACTTCATCCTCTTTATCATACTACCTACCTGAGCTTTGCCCTCTGTATCGCATTTCTATCCAGACTTCATCCTCTTTATCATACTACCTACCCGGGCTTCACCCTCTTTCCACCTGGGTTTCATCCTCTGTATCATGCTATCTACTTAGGCTTCTCCTTCTATATCACATTTCTACTCAGACTTCATCCTCTTTATCATACTACCTACCCGGGCTTCATGCTCTGTATCATACTACCTACCTGAGCTTCGCCCTCTGTATCGCATTTCTACCCAGGCTTCACCCTCTTTATGGTACTGCCTACCCATGCTTCACCCTCTTTCCACATGGGCTTCACCCTCTGTATCATGCTATCTACTCAGGCTTCTCCTTCTATATCACATTTCTACCCAGATTTCACCCTCTTTATTGTACTACCTACCAAGGCTTCACCCTTTTTCCATCTGGGCTTCACCCTCCGTATCATACAACCTACCCAGGCTTCACCATCTTTATCATACTACCTACCTGGACTTCACCCTCTTTATCGTCTTACCTGCCCAGGCTTCACCCTCTGTGTCACCCTATCTAATTGGGCTTCACCCTCTTTATCAAACTACCTACCTGGGCTTCACCCTCTGTGTCATACTACGTACCCAGGCTTCACCTTCTGTATCATACTATCTACCCGGGCTTCACCCTCTTTATCACACTACTACCCAGGCTTCACCCTCTTTATCACACTACCTACCTGGGCTTCACCCTGTTTAGCATACTACCTACCCGGGCTTCATCTTCTGTATCATACTACCTACCTGAGCTTCACCCTCTTTATCGCATTTCTACCCAGGCTTCACCCTCTTTATGGTACTGCCTACCCATGCTTCACCCTCTTTCCACATGAGCTTCACCCTCTGTATCATGCTATCTACTCAGGCTTCTCCTTCTATATCACATTTCTACCCAGGCTTCACCCTCTTTATCATACTACCTACCTGGGCTTCACCCTGTTTAGCATACTACCTACCCAGGTTTCACCCTCTTTACCAAACTACCTACCTGGGCTTCATCCTCTTTATCATATCACCTACCGAGGATTCACCATCATTATCATACTATGTACCTGGGCTTCACCCTGTTTATCATATTGCCTACACAGGCTTCCCCCTTTTTCTATCTGGGCTTCTCCCTCTTTATCATACTACCTACCTGGGTTTCACCCACTTTCTTCCTAGGCTTCACCCTCTTTATCATACTACTTTCCCAGACTTCACCCTCTTTATCATACTACCTATCCGAGTGTGACAGGGTTGTATAAGGCCCTGTCCCATTTGTTACCCAGGAAGAGTTCAATGCAAGGATGTGTTCTATCTTCTCCTTTTCTGTCTCTTGTCTGTCTGGGTGTGCAACCAAATGTTCTCGTGAAACCTTGGAACTGATCACTCTGATGGTCTTGTGATTCTCCCTTTCTCACTATCTCTCTGCCTTCACTTGCTGTTTCTATCTTTTCTTCCCTCTTGTGTATCTGTGGTTATATAATATATGTGACTCTTTGTGTGAAACTGTAAGTGATACTGGATTCCCTTTGTTGAAAATGTATATAGGAAAGCAGTATAGCCTGGTGGTTTAAGGCTCTGAGCTGCAAATCTGGAGACCTGGGTTTGAATCTCACAGCCCCCACTTGCATATACTGTGTGACGCTGAGCAAGTCACTTAACTTTCCTGAGCTCCCAGGTCGCACCTGAAAACAAGCTTTCAGCTTAGTGTTCCACTCCTGATTAAACAATTAAAAATAAAAAAAATATATATATAGTTATATTGTTGAAATGATTGCAAAAAGCTATTTGGAATGCAAGGGGTTAAACTTGCCTTGCAGTGCAAACTTTTGCAGAGCTGTCAGCAGGGGGCCAGCTTGGGACATTGTTCTATTTATTTCACCTGCAAGGAAACTCACAAGAACATTTTAAGAAAAACAGGTTGTCTCTTAACGAGTTCCCAGGCAAAGACCTACCCTGGATTCACCCACTTTCAACCTCGGCATCACCCTTTTTATCATATTACCTACCTGGGTGTCACCCTCTTTCTACCTGGGCTTCACCCACTTTATCATGCTACCTACCCAGATTTAACCCTCTGTATCATACTACTGTACCTACCTGGGCTTTGCCCTCTTTATCATACTACCTTCCCAGGCTTCACCCTTATTCTACCTGGGCCTCACCCTTTTTATCATACTACAACCCGGGCTTCACCCTCTTTCTACCTGGGCTTCACCCACTTTATCATACTACCTACCCAGATTTAATTCTCTGTATCATACTACTGTACCTACCTGGGCTTTACCCTCTTTATCATACTACCTACTTGGGCTTCACCCTCTTTATCATTAAGGAGGCAGTATGGCACAGTAGTTTAAGGCTCTGAGCTGCAAACCTGGAGACCTGGGTTTGAATCCCACAGCCTCCACTTGCATACTGTCTGATCCTGAGCAAGTCACTTAACTTCCTTGTGCTCCCAGGTTACACCTGTAAATAAGCTTGAGCTTAGTGTGTCTCTCCTGGTTGAAAAATAAATAATAAAAAATAAATAACTAAATAATCATACTAACTACCCAAGCTTCACCCTCTTTCTACCTGGGCTTCGCCCTCTTATCATACTACTTACCCTGGCTTCACCCTCTTTCTACTCAGGCTACACCCTCTCTATCATACTACTTACTGGAATTCACTCTCTTTATCATTCTACCTACCTGGGCTTTGCCTTTGTTATCATACTACCTACCTGGGCTTCACCCTCTTTATCATACTACCTACCTGGAATTCACCCTCTTTATCATACTACCTACCCAGGCTTCACCCACTTTATCATACTATCTACACGGAATTCACCCTCTTTATCATACTACCTACATGGAATTCACCCCCTTTATCGTACTGCCTACCTAGACTTCACACTTCCTTGCATCTTATTCTATGTTCATCCTACCTTACTTCCTCATCGGCCATCTCTGCGCCTTGCTGGTCTGCCGGGCCAGGAGGTTAAGAAGCTTGTCCTGCTTTTATCAAGTCCACATCTCATAGAAACATAGTAACTGTTGGCAGAGCAAGGCCTTTGGCCCATAATGAAGTAAACAAAAAGTAGTAGGTGTGATAGGGTTGGTGGCTCTATCAGTAGGTGGGGTGTTAATGGTAAGCCGTGCTGTTCACACAAGTCCTATTCAACAGTGGTTACAATAATGAAAGGATTTGTTGCTTAATGCTGATGCCCTTATAGCTTTTTCCACTGCAAAGGATCTTCCTACTACATCTAGTGCCAGCATCCAAAGAACGTTCCTTAGGAAACTGGCTGGAATTGCTGGGAGATATTGGGGGGGAGTAATCTGTAAGTAAACAGAGATTTATGAAAATACAAAATCACACATGCCCACACAATGCAAAGCATCATGAGCTGCATATGCAGATCACCACAGAATGTAATGCTGGTTCAACTTTAAGCAGAATTGCATGGTGCCGAAAGGCCTCTCACACATTTTGCAAAGGGTGCTAACAGATGACATAGACACGTGTTTCGTCCTACCAGGACTCATCAGTATGCCTCATCTGTTTGACACCCCAGTGGAATGAACCAGCTACCCTAAGACGGTCTACAGAGATTTATTGCTACACAGGGCTGTTACTATAAAATAAAGTTAGACAGAGCATCTTTAAAAAGCATTATTTGATATGGACTTTTAAGAAGAGCTTTAATTTGATTAGTTTCAGATTGTGAATAACATATAAGTGGAACTCAATATATAGAGGATACTGTATGGTCTTTGGTTAATAACCATGCTGTAAACACTTCGAGACGTTGCTATGACATTGTTGTAAACCTCGAGAGTGCAGCTTGAGAGGTTTTCAGAAGTTATGGCAACCTCTAGAAATATTTTCAGCACGGCTGTTAACCAAAGACCGTTCATTATATTTTATAGCTACTCCTCACACAGACCACACAACACACACACACACTTGCCGGGCAAGCTGCCCTCCCTCCCTCCCTCCCTCCGGGCCATCCACCCCAACAGAGTTGCTCCTCGCCCAGACCACACACACTCACTAAGCAAGCTGCCCTCCCTCCCTCCGGCCATCCACCCCAATGGAGCTGCTCCTCGCCTGGACCACACACACTCACCGAGCAAGCTGTACTCCCTTCCTCCCTCCGGGGTCGTCCGCCCCAACAAAGCTGCTCCTTGCCCAGACCACACACACTCTCACCAAGCAAGGTAAAGACCTGTGCCTGGAAGTGGCCTGACTCTCCATTTTTCAAATTTTGGTGCCATTTTAAGCAGCACCCAGGACTTTGAAGTCCATTGGCCTTAAGCCGCCTCAGACAAAATAAAATACAATAAACAAACTCTGCTCACTCTACTGGCTGTATTCACCAGTTTTTAACTGTCAAAAAGTACACTGTAATTACCATGTAACTGATGCTTGCTACCCTCTGTTCTGTACCCCTTCCCCGGGTCACTTCTGGAAATGAGCTTCCGCTCATTGTGCCTTTCCCGGTTATCAAATTTTAAATGATTAAATAAATAAATAATATTTTATAGTGTATCTTAGAACACTGTATTCACCAAAAAACAAGCTTTCCCTAGGCTTGTTGTACCATTGATGTGATGTCACGATGTTGTACCATCGTGAGTATATCACATCGATGGTACAACAGCGTCAAATGTCTATGCACATGCACAGTTAGCAATGATCATGACCTCAGGGAAACGGCCATGTTGGTGAGTCAGAGACTAAGACAGTGAGCGTAATACAGAGAAATTAATGGCATACGGTAAATGTATTGTCCCGATGTTGATTTTCTGGTGCCTATAGACTATAAAAGACAGTGTATGGGCAACACTGAACAACAACAGTGCTGTTCACCTCTTGAGGTGTCATGACACCCTCAAACCTCTCGAGCTTCACTCTCGAGGTTTCAACGGTTGTCATGACAACCTCTCAAAGTGAACAGCACTGTTGTTATTCACTGTTGCCCATACACTATCCTCTATGTTGTGAGCATTCCATTTTGTTATTCCATTGATATGACATACTCAAGATGGGTTAAGAACAGAGTGATGTTATATCGATGGCATAACATGGCTGTAATCTGCTTGATTTCAGTTCATAATAAGGGCCCCCCATACATTATAATTTGATTGTTCAAAATAGCCAAGAATCACAGGTCTGGAATGCAAGGTATACAGAATAAAATATATTAAGTAGATTAAATTGGATATGTGTAAATTTATGTATGAAGAGAATGCAATTGTTTTATTTTTTAATTTTTATTTTAGAGAATAAGTCCCATGAAGAAGCCTTTTGGTGAAATGTTGGGGCAAGATTAACATCATTTTTGAGAAATATTTTGGAAGACTATTGGTTTGTTCTTTTGAGAAAAAGAGGTTGGGCTCCCCAATTCATAGATGTTTTGTTGTACTACGTCTAGTAACCTGGAGTCAGATTTTCTCTCAGTATGCACCGGGTTTTCTAGGATATACTATGGTATCCCTAAACTCACTGGTTCTGACACTCAGAAACTCTTCAGAGAAACACGTTTAATGTCAAAAACTTTTTAATAAAATACCATCCAACACAACACCTGACTTGTTTCGGACTGACCAACAGTCCTTTCTCAAAGGTTGAAAGACGTCTAGTAAGCACAACACTTGTATACTACCATCAATCAAACAATCAACAATGAATCAATTACATAAGAGGTTTTTTAAAAGCAGAGAGTATCCTTAAGATCAATTCGATTTTAACAATTCCATCCTTAATAAATAAGCTTGTTAACAATTCTAATAAATAAGCAAATAGGGGGGCTTCACCCCCCAAACTCCCCACACCCCCCCCATAACTAAAATATCTAACTCCGAGGGGGAGCGGATCTCAGAGATATTAAAAAATTAGTTACAGGGGCATGAGCCATAGTTTTGTCAGCAGCACGGATAGAACCCGTGCCTCCACAGCATGCTGGCTGAGCCACCAGTGGTGTACTCCTCAACACTACTGGGGCAGCTCAGCCAGCCTCCCGATTTCTCTGCGATTTAAATTCCTTGGACGGGGTAAGGTAGCAAGCCATCACATCCGCTACCTTGCCCCTGTAAACATCCCTCGGAATTCCTAATGCTAGGATGCTCACTGTCTGGATACTGAACCTGTCGGGCAATACTGCTTGGGCAGGTCAGTGTCGGGATAGTGATCCTCGGCATACCATAAGGGTACCATTTTCTAGCAGCTCTTTAATTCTTAATTCTAAAAAGACAAAATCTATGCTTTTTTGGTACACCTGGAATGAGTAGTGGAGAGCCATTTCTGAGGTTACAGGACCATTTTGGTAATTTAATTGAGCAGATTTTCCAGCTTAAAGTGATTTAGCCTGCTTATTGAATTTCAAACTGACTTACCTTATTTTATAGGTTATGTTGGCGAAAGTCATTCTGCCATGTCTTCAACATTTTATTCACTATTTGTATGTAGATACAAGTGATCAGACTCTTGCCCCAACACGGTGGGTCAGCTGATTCCTTTACTTCCCCATTGATGAACACGTCCCCGTGCTATGACATCCAGCAAGGGGGAGTGCGGGGGCGTGCCCCATTGACATGAATGGGGCTTGATTTTGAATCCTATTTGATGCCTTATAATGGCGAGCTGGAAATTAATAAAAGCCACCACTCGACTAACAAGGCCCTTTTTAGTTGAGCGATTGCTTTCATTTGTGTCAAAGGTGCCTTAAATATGTGTAGTTGTGTTTTTAAAATCTCACCTATAGGATTCAATGGGGCACATCCCTACGCTCTCTCTCTGGTAGGACGCCACAAAATGTCAGAGCGCGGAGGCACGGTGAGTGGGCTGGGAAGTTGGAAGGGTTCAACTGGCAGGTAGTTTAGCCAGAGTTATGATCCCTTCCCTCTCTTACAGGAGTGCAATAAAATTTAAAATGTTGCCACCCACTGTGACAGGGTAACGGGCTATGAAGCCTATAACATAATCTTACACCTTTACTTTAAGGAAAATTGGAAGTCTCAGTTAAACTCTCAGAAAAATATAAGCAAAGGTAACAGGATGTATCTTAGGGGATGTACATTTTGTGACTGAAATTATAGGCAGTATAGCACAGTGGTTTAAGGGTCTCAGCTGCAAACCTGGAGACATGGGTTTGAATCCCACAGCCCCCTCTTGCATACTGTGCGACCCTGAGCAAGTCACTTAGCTTCCTTGTGCTCCCAGGTCACACCTGTAAACAAGCTTTCAGTTTAGTGTGTCTCTCCTGGTAAAAAAAAATACAGCCCCCTCCAGCAAACGCAAAGGCAGCTCTCTCCAACAGCTTGGGACATGCCCAGCAACAGAAAATATTTGTTTTTCTTTGTTTAAAAGTTTAGCGTAGAAAATGCCCTGTATAAGGCCCTAGTGTTTAAGAGAGTCAGATCCATGTTAATCTTGTACAGCAAGGATGTGAGCACAAGCAGTACTCTGCATGGAATCTCTGTGGTTACCTGGCAAAACTGTAAGCAAAACAGCAGTACAAGCTGCCTACAAATGGAATATATCAGTAGAAGCAAACTTTCTCTCTCTCTCTCTCTCTCTCTCTCTATATATATATATATATATCTCTATTTGGAGTTCTGCTTTGAAAAGTCCATGTGCATCCTACTTATCCTTAATGAACCCTGGAGTGTATTTTTATGTTTGCTTGCACGCATGTGCAAGAAACATAGTGCCATCATCCGAGTTTTCGGAGGTGTGGCAGCCCTCTTCCAGTTCGGCCACAGTTCTCTGATGCCTGCGGGAGCTGTCTATGACAGCAGTACAAAATGCAGTGGAGTACAGTTGAAAGGGGGAGCTATGCGTCAGTGAGCAGTGATAAGATATAGCCTGCTCATGCGCGCTCCCCCTACACACACACACACGCACGCATACTGCATGCTCGCCCCCACGCACACACTGTGTAGCCAACAGGGGTGCCCAATCCCCCGTCAGCTGTGCTGTGCCCCCCTCAAAACAGAGTTACATATGCCATGCTGGGTGCCCACCCCAGTGTGGCTGCACATCGTATAGCCGACGGGGTGCCCAGTCCCCCTTCGGCTCCACTGATCCCCCCCACCCCGAGTACAGGGTGCCATGCTGGGAGCCCACCTCAGCATGGCAACAGATGTTATTGCCAACGGGGGTGCCCAATCCCCCGTCAGCTCCATGCCCCCCCACCAGCCATCCTTGTGCCACGTTGGGAGCCCACCCCAGCATGCCAAAGTCCCCGTCATCATTTAAAAAAAAAACCTGAAACTTAAAAATGGTCCATCGCTGTCTCTGCCCCCACCCGTGCACACCCACTGCTCACTCCACCTCCCCACACCCCCCCACACCCCATACTTACCTCCGGACTCTGGTGTGACGATCTTCGGTGGACCGGGAACACGTCAGCACTCTTCAAAGCCGACCGCGAACTGAGGAAATGCCGGTAACCTGTATAATGGGATAGAAAGGGTTTTTTCAACTTTGCTGCATATCTCAGCCATGTTTTGGAATTTTTGCACCAAATTTTCAACATGGGGTTTTTGGGACCCCTTCTCATGAATGCTCTCACTGTCATGGCGTTAATCGAGCCTGAAGGGTGATTTCGCAGTCACTGGGCGAAATCACCTTTTGGGACTGAGTAATGAAACGACACTGCCACTGTTCATAAGGTGGGCTCTCAAAAAGCCTATGTTGAAAATTTGCACAGTTCCTACACATGCTCATAAGTTCACAAATTTTCAATATTTTCACCCCAGATTTTCAACATTGCCATTTTACCACACCTCCTTATGAGCAGTACAGCTGTCATTTTTCACATCTTGCCCAAAATGTGTTTCCGCCCATGTAGCGCACAATGGCGCAGTCGGTGTGTGAAATCAATGTATGGGACACTTTAAGAAAATCACAGTGACACTGTTCATGAGCAGAGGTCTTAAAATGGCTATGTTGAAAATTTAGTGAAATAATTCCTAAAAATGACTGTTTTATGAGCATACGTTGCGCAGTTCCTACGCACGCTCGTAAGGTTGCGAATTTTCAATATTTTCACTCCAGATTTTCAATATTACACTTCCTTATGAGCAGTACAGCTGCCATTTTTCACATTTTGCCCAAAATGTGTTTCCGCCCATATAGTGCACAATGGCGCAGTCAGTGTGCTAAATCAATGTATGGGACACTTTAAGAAAATCACAGTGACAGTGTTCATGAGCAGAAGTCTTAAAATGGCTATGTTGAAAATTTGGTGAAAAAATTCCTAAAAATGACTGTTTTACGAGCGTGCGTTGTGCAGTTCCTACGCATGCTCGTAAGTTTGCGAATTTTCTATATTTTCACTCCAGATTTTCCACATTGCCATTTTATTACACTTCCTTATGAATAGTACAGCTGCAATCTTTCACACATTGCCCCAAATGTGTTTCCGCACATGTAGCGCACAATGGTGCAGTCGGTGTGCGAAAGCAATGTTTGGGACAGATTAAGAAAATCACAGTTACACTATTCATGAGCAGAGGTCTTAAAATGGCTATGTTGAAAATTTGGTGACCAAAGTCCATAAAATGACTGTGTTACAAGTGAGCATTGTGCAGTTTCCACACACCCTCGTAAGTTCATGACTTTGTAATATTTTCAGTCCAGATTTTCACCAGTGGCATTTTTCCACACTTTCTTATGAAGAGTACAGCTGTCATTTTTCACAACAAGGCTGAAATGTGTTTTCACACTTTCAGCGCAGAGATGCGTGGTCGCTGTGGGAAATCATTGTTCAGGACAGAAAAAGAAAATCACAATGACACTGTTCATGATCGGAGGTCTCAAAATGCCTGTGTTGACAATCTGCTGTAAAAAATCCCCAACCTAATTACATTACGGGTGTGCGTTGCACAGTTTCTATGCATGCTCGTGACTTCACCAGTTTTTTTAATATTTTTACTGCAGATTTGCAACATTACCATTTTTTACACCTCCCCATGAGCAGTACAGCTGTCATTTTTCACATCCTGTTCGGAATGTGTTTTTGCACCTGTGGTGCTAAATGCCGTATTCACTGTGCATAAGCAGCTTTTGGCTAACAAACTGATATTGCCACTGTTCATGAGGTGGGGGTCACAAAAAAAACATGTTGAAAATTTGGTGTGAAAATACCAACAAATGCCTGAGGTATTAGGGTTTCCAAACATAACGCCCAACCCTGTAGAGAATGACAGGCACCAGGGGTGTGACTTGGGATTCTTGCCTGTATTGTTCATACCATTCCACATCCTGCAGCAAGTGAGAGGCATCGAGGTATGCCTTGGGCTCTTCGGCCCCAAAGTTCACCCCATTCTCCTATACCGCACTCATCTCACCGTATTTCCTGATGGAATGGGGTGCACATAAGGGCCAAAGACCCCAAGACACACTGTGACACTTGTCAGTGTCTGCAGGGTAGGATGTGGTGAAATGGCGTGGCCGTTATGCCTGATGACCCAAAGGCACACCCCAATGCCTGTCATTCTCTGCAGGGCGGTGGTGGGGTTGGCTTCAGTTCAATACTTCACTGCCATTTCTATTATGCAGCTCTGTAACTTCTACACTACCAATGCCAATGCCAGCAAGCAAACATTAGGCATTGACAAATGCTTGTTCTTTGTGGCATAACTGACTGCATTTATAAAATAGTGCATATCCTTGAACAGCTGGTGTTGTTTGAGTTCTTCTGCACACACACATTCTCACAGTCGGAGCACTGTGGTAAAGACCAAAATATTTATTACATGGTGTCACCACACAAAATAATCTCTCAACACTTCTTACTTGCTGGCACTTTCTGAAAGAAGTTAACTTTCACATACAATGTGCTGCTCTTATATAGTCACGCCAGTCTTAGTACTAGAACAAATTAGTCATCAATTGCAAAATTAAGTTTCAGAGCAAGCAAATCATATTACATCAATAGACAATCTCAGCTGCACTAGTCACGTGATGATAGTATCAATTAGGGGTTAAGGCTACTTGCATTAATGTTATACTAGTAACTAGATTGCAATGAAATCTTTAAATAAAACCAAATAACAGTGCAAAATCATGAGCAGGCTAGTCATTTTATACAATATGAAATTAATAACAAATACAGTGAATGTGAAAATATATTAAAAATAGATCAGTTTCATTAAGCAGACAAAACAACAGTATTCTGAGGCTGCTAAGTAAACAGTCACTTATTTTATGGGCGTGCCATATAAGACAATATAGAATGTTATGCTATTACATCGGTAACTCGATGAGCACCTTTCCTGGTCTTTTTCAAATATCCCCAACCCTGGAAACATAATAGCACCTTTACTTGCCCCAGAGTTCAATGGTACCTAAATTGTAATTTTACTGTTGCCAGAATTCAGGATGGAAGGGATCATAAGTTTGCTCTGTGGAGGCTAGAGCCCGATCATTTCCACTTCCTGATTTGGAGACACGCCCCTGCGCTCTCATGTTTTGTGATGTAATACTATGGAAAGCATGGCGGTATGCTGCATGGGGTTATATGGGGACTTGTTCCGAAGTCCTTTTTTAACATTTTTGAGTGCATTTTAGTCCTATTTTAAAATTTTAGAGTGCAGATTTCAATAAACCAGGGCCACTGGTCAACTAGCAAGGCCCTTGTTAGATGAGCAGTGGCCTTGATTTAAGATTGGCCCCCTATAATGTTAAAAGCAAACATAAAAACATGTCTTTATACAACTCTATGGAGCATGTCCCCACACTCTCCATAGTATTACATCACAAATGGAAGAGCATAGGGGTGTGTCTTCAAACTGGGACGTGCAAGGGATCAGGCCCTCACCTCCACAGAGCCAAATTATGATCCCTTCCCTCCTGAATTCTGACAACAGTAATGTTACAATTCAGGTACCACTGAACTTTGGGGCAGGTGAGTTTCCTATTCTGTGTTTACACTGATGGCCAGCAAAGGTGCTATTTAAACTTGCAGAAGAAACACCACAGTTATACAATGGTGTGTGAAAATCCTGTAACCACATTGGTCAAAACATGTCACATGACCATGGGTAAATCCTGCATAACTCACAGCTGAGAAATGGCATTTATTAAAAAAAAACATAATTATATGCATTTTAAATGTATTTTACACATGGTTCCATTGTATAATTGCAATAAGGTACTCCAGGGTTGGACACACCACACAAGGCGTGGGTAAATCCCCAATAACCCATACCCTGTTGTGACTTATTGCTTAAATAAACCATTTCACTTTAGTAGTAAAATGCAGTAAGAACTGTAAAGCTTCACTGCATTATATGCAAAGCTAAAAGTGATATTCTGCTGCTGTCAGTAATCCTTCTGAACTCCAGCATATACTATGGAAGTAAACCACCGGATCCAGGATAAAAGTAATCTTTTTGGTTCACCAGGAGGGCAAACAAGCCACAGCACAAACAAATATTATAAGATGCTGACACATTCTATTATGTACATCAATCTTCATAAGCCACTTAACCTCCTGATGCTAATATTAATACAAGGCTGGGCAGAATGGACAGGGCAGAGCACTTTATTCTGCTGTCATGTTCCATGTTGCTGTGACTAGGAGGTCTGTAGTATCAAAATAATATGATTTCAGTTACAGGTTGACACTCGAGTGTAGATGAAGCAGAATAGCTGGACAAGAAAAAAAGACATAAATACAGTCAGAAACACAATACAAACACTTTCTATTAACAAGAGTGACTATGTCAAAATAATATTTTGCAATTATATACTGCAATCCATTATACATACTAGCCTACAATGTGCTTCTCTTAATGGCCATTTGTGCAGTCTGCAATGTATGGGGTAGAGGATATTATACAATGGTGTGTGAAAATCCTGTAACCTCATTGGTCAAAATGTGGCACATGACCATAGGTAAATCCTGCATTACCCACAGCTGAGGAACTGCATTTATAAAAAAACATAATTAAACACATTTTCTGTTTATTTTACACATGGGCCCATCATATAATCACAATAAGGCACTCCGAGGTGTGAGTTATTGGGGGATTTACCCACTTCTTGTGTGGTTAAGTCACTCAGCTGCGCCTTGTGACTCACCACACAAGGCGTGGGTAAACCCCCACTCACACACTGTTGTGCCTTATTACTTAAATAAAACTGCATGGGGTAGGACAGAATCTTCTGGAGCAACTACAAAAATAAAAGGACAAAACACAGCTCATTGAAGAGCTGCTGATGCTTTAGAAAACTTTGAAAAACATAATAATTAGGTACAATTCAGCTCCCATTCCATATATATATATTCTAAACATTCCTCCTCCGCAGTATTTATTACTAAGAACATTTGCAAGAATATGTGACCTTTATTCCTCAGGGATTAACTGCCTCTATAGCGGACTCCTTATTTCAAGTCGTAATCCTCCTTTATGACATCACAGTTTGTTGCCATGGGAGTATCCGTGATGTCACAAGCAGTGCATTATGACTTCAGGTAGGGAGACAGGAACAGGGATAGATGAACTCATCAGGAGCAAAGATTACGTTTTCATGCAGATGACCTCAGTAATAAATGATAGGAAGGTGGAATACTGAACTAATGTGAAATACAAGCTGAACTGTGTCTAAAGATTATGTTTTGGGAAAGTTCTCCTGAAGGCGTCAGCTGCTCTTTAATATTTGGCAAATATATTTTCTCTGTAGCCCTACTAATTAACTATTGGGGGAACTGATTACTGAAAGTCTGTGAAATCTATGATTAAATAAATGATGTATTGTCTAGTTCCTCATTTAGCCCTTTTGGAGATGGAAAACAATATTATAAATCTGCCTTGCCTTTTTCTGAATCAAGGTGCTAGCTCTATGAGCCGGCCTGCTGGCACAGCAGTAGTACTAACGCCTGCAAAGCTGATGACCAGGTTCAGGAGCAAACTCTAGAACATCAGAGAGATGGCCAGGGTGAGGAGGATGAGGGTCCTTCTTCAGGGAGGGAAGGATCTAGCACCCAGCAGTACACTGACCCCTAGTGGAAGCTATGGCTGGGTGCACCTGGGACCAGTGCGTCAGCTAGAATTGATGAATTCAGTGGCCATCTGCATGTTGGGGGTCACAGCATGCCACATGCACTGGTGTCTCTGCACATTTGCACTGCCAGAGGTTCCACCCAAAAAGGCAGAGAACCATCTGGGAGCTTGTGCAGGATGCCAGGGATTCACAACTTCCACCTCTGAAATGATGCCTGACAGTAAGTCTCAGCAGGGGGTTCTAGGTGGATTGTGATCTCTTCCCCAGCCCCCCAGGGAGCTCCACCATGAGAAGCAAGTCACAGGCCTCCCCAGTTCAGGGGATGATGGGTTGGTGAGGGTATCTGGTGTCAAAGTGGGCTGAACTAAGGGGTATTTCCCCACAGAACATAATAGAGAGCAAACATTGAATTGAAAAAAAAATTGAAAAAAGGAGCAGTTCTAGCTCCTCCTCCTCTAATGCCCCATAAATGTTACAGCAGTGGGGTCACCACTGTGAGACCTCTGAAAGTATGCATTCACAAATAGAGCATTTTTTTCATATTCTTAACAGGCCCTATTCCTCTTATTGACGGTGTGCAGTGGTCTGTGCTGGGATGATGCAATACTTGCACAGGTAGGCCAGTGGTCTGCACAAATGTGGAGTGCACCCACATGCTGGCATGGTGCCCAACAGGGGCAGGGACACATCTGGAGGAGTAGTGCTGCCAGGCACCAGGTGTCCAACTGAATACCTTGCTCACCACCCAATGAATCCCCTGCTGGCTGTGAATGCCCAGTGAGTGCCTTATCCTAATCACAGTGGGGAATAGGTTGTCCGTACTGCTTGTGTTGTGTCCTGCATCCTGTGGAGAAGGCAACTGCCTGGTATGGGAGTGCATGGCACTGTGCCATCTGGCCAAGGCTATCTGGCCTCTGGGTATGTAGGTGACAGGGAGTGCAGAGGCACTTACGGTTGGTGACCCCCCAGCCATAGAGTACGCACCCCTCCACATATCTCCATCAAACAAAAAATATTATTTTGTCAAAATACTTTTAAATGCCTCAAACAGGAAGCTAACAGATGGAGCACTGCTCCATTGTCTAGAAATAATAATAATAATAGCCTTTATTTATATAGCTCTCTTCGCTGAGTACCAGAGCGCTGTATAATAAACTAAAATTAAAACCATAAAACACTAAATTACATTTTCAATATATAAATTCAATTCAGTAACAGAAGTCCAATTACAAGATGGCACTAAAAGCAAGTTCAAATAATTATGTTTTTAAGGCAGTCTTAAAGCTCTCCACTATCTTCTCACTTACATATCCAATGAGGCGGAGAATCCCACAGGGTTGGGGCTGCAAATGAAAATGCCCGTGAACCAGATGTTTTTAATTGTACCCTGGGAATCTCCAGCAATCCCTTGTCAGTCGAGCGGAGCAGTTGGAGGGGGCCATAAGGATGCAAGAGCTCTTGCAGGTAGCTCGGTCCCTGTCTGTGCAGGGCTTTAAAGGTCAGTAAACCAACCTTGAAGGTGAAGACTATTAGAGTTCCTTTTTCTTTTTTGAGTAATCTCTTTATCAGATTTTCATAAAAATTGATACAAACAAGTATCAGACATCCAATGACATATATAGAACAAACAGACAGATGCAATCAGATGTACAGAAATTAATCCTTTCAAAAGACATATTTTATCAAAACAGTACCCTTTGGTCCATATATGGAGTTATGAGGAGTTTCTGCCCCCCCCCCCCCCAACATCAGCAAGCACACTCCTGTCAGTCTATAGCAACATATTCATCCTCTTTACATATTTGGGCACCCAGTCCCATCCTCAGTATCATGTCCTCTGCCACACTTAAGGAAGAGAGGAAGGGGGTCCATCCCCATAGGAAGGCCTTCTCTCTGTCTCAGATAACTTGTGTTAATCTTTCCAAGGCTAGAGTATGCATGATTAACTGATGCCAGAGTAGTACTGTGGGTTTAACATTGAAAACCCAAGTACTTTGAATGCAGTGTCATGCCAAAATGAATAATGTCCTCATCCACCTGGGGAGAGGGGCCCACTCCTCCCTGTCCACCACCTCCACCCCAAAAAGGCAGGTCAGAGGGTCCCATTCCAATGGGTGACCGGCCATTTGAGCCACCTCAGCCACTACGCTATCCCAAAATTTTACAAGTACTGAGCAGATCCAAAAGCAATGGATACAAGTACCTTTTTCTTTCCCACACCTGCCACACATAGGGGATACCGAGGGATGCGCTTTATGCACAGTAGCACAGGGTAGTATAGTCTGTGCAAGAACTTGAAAAAGGCCTCTTTAAACTTATTACAGACCATTATCCATCCTGGCATGCAAAGAACTACTCTCCAATGCTCTTCGGAGATATGTTGCTCTAGATCTCTTTCCCACAGAGCCCTTGTATTCCCAGTCAGGTCTGGCAGTCTCTGCTTATCCTGTTTAGTTGCCTTCCCCAAGAAACCTTTAGGATCCTTTCTAGCATGATACATCAGCTGTTCTACCTGGTCTGGCTCTAAACCCTCCCAAGCCCCTCTGTCAAATCTTCCCACAAAAGCACGAATTTGCAGATATCTGTACAAATGGGGTTCTTCTAGCTTTAGGTTCTGTTTCACCAGGTTGAAGGTGCATATTTCCCCCTGCACTATCAAGTTACCTATACTATTCACTCCTCATTTCTCCCACTCACTGAAACCTTTATCTTCTAGACCTGGTAGGAAGAAGGGATTTTTAGCCACCGGCAGCAACAAGGTTCCCTCCATCCAACTACCCTCCGTCTTTTAAGCTGTTCCCATGCCTCTAGCACTGCCCATACCAACAGGTTGCTACCTTCCAGTGCACTATAAGCCCGTGGTCCCCTACTATGTAGGTATGCAGTGAGCCTCCTTTGAATCCCCCATTGTTCCAACTCCACCCAGCTGGCTACTGATGGTCGGTGCACCCAGTCTGCAATACCTCTCTTTGCACAGCTAGGTAATAGTTGCCAAAATCTGAAAAATTGAGTCCCCCTTTGTCCCTCTGAGCCTTAAGCCTCTGTAGGCTGATTCTCAGCTTCCTCTCATGCCATATGAACTCTGAGAATGCTTTTTTCTATCCGCTTAATATCTCCCTTCACTAATCCCAAGTGCAGCATTTGCATTGGATATAAGATCTGGGGAAGGATGTTCATTTTAATCAAATTAATTCTCCCAAGCCAGAAGAGAGGGAGCTGTGTCCAACTCCTAAGGTCTTCCAGAATGGCCTTGATTAATGGAGGGTAGTTCAGGTTATGTAAATCACCCAGTCCACATCTTACCTGTATCCCCAAATACTTAAAACCAGACTGCACGATGTTGAGCCCCAACTGTTCTAATTCCCTTTCATTCTCTGGGAAACACATAATTTCCGATTTCTCCAGGTTGATCTTATAGCCAGAGAAACTTGCAAATTCCTCAATAAGGGACAGCAGTGGAACCATGGACCTCTCTGGATTTTTGACAAATAGGAGCATATCATCCGCATACAAAGTGACTTTATGGGAAGCACCTTGTGCTCCTCCAATTCCCTCTACCTGTGCATGCTGGCGCACCACCACTGCCAGTTGTTCAATTGCCAAGGCAAACAGGAGAGGGGACAATGGGCACCCCTGTCACGTCCCCCTCCCCAAATCAAACTGCTCTGAGAGACCTCCGTTCCCCAAAACCCGTGCTCTCGGTTTCTCATACATGGCCCTCACCCACCCCACATAAGACTCCCCCAGGCCAAACCTGGCCATCACCGCAAACAGGTAATCTCATTCCACCCTGTCAAATGCCTTTTCAGCGTCCATCAACACTATGCCCACTTTCTTTTCACCTCGATCGGCCCGCCAGATAATATTAAGTAACCTACAAGTATTATGATATGACCGACACCCTTTAATGAACCCAGTTTGGTCTGGGCGAATCAAGTCCGGCAAAATACCTTTCAGTCTGGTGGCCAGAACCTTTGCTATAAAGAGTTCCTTTTAACACAGCAGTGCAACAAAAAATGTTTTCCCAAAAAAAGCTAATTTCAGTAACAATTGATGGTTAATAATTAGCATACCTGTAAAATCTACTTTTCTAAGTATCTCCTAAGCTGTGTACTGTGAGTGTCTTTTATTTTCCTGATTCTAACCCTTGCCAGGTCTACAGTGCTATTTCTATATGAAATGTTGTGGCCAGCTTTTTTTTTTTAGAAAAAATATACACTAAAAGTTTGTAAAATTCTCAGATGTTGATGAAAATAAAAAATATTGCCACTAAATAAAACTGGAAGATGCCGGGAATATTTTATAGTGAAAAAAGTTGGGCCAAGTTTGCTCAATTTCATTGCACTGCAAGATGTTTCAGTGTACAAGGAAAAATCAGTCGATGGAGAGCCATAAATAACTATTTTCCATTCTACACTGTGCAACTGGTTAAGAATAAGCATAGAATCTCTAGAATAGGAGGTGACATCCTTGACGGAATCATGTAGGGGGAAAATACACAAATTTGGATACAATTTTTGTCAGGAAATTTCACCCTCAAAACCATTGGCTTTCATGTGGATTGACAAGGCTCTTGTTGACTTTAGGCAAATAATTAAATGTTGGAATGACTAGACTGTCTCTTAGAATAAATTCTGCCTCATTATTCACAAGGTTTCTGTCCACACAAGCCTTGCCAGCTATATTGCTAAATTCTGCATGAAAGGCAGTTGTAGGCTCGTATAGCAATTTTACATATGCAGCAGTATTTGTTGTTAGTCAGCAAATACATTCATCGTATAGTTTAAAAAATACATATTTCTGACATCCAAAGATTCCTCCTCAGTGTATTTTTAGTTCTTTCAGATATTGTTAAAACAGCATTTTCAGCTATTTTTGCAATAAATGACTCAAGTCATTAAACATGGCCGCTAATGGTCATTTTTGAAAATCTTTTCTGCTGAGGTTACCTGTTGAAAAACATGCTAGATTCATACTGTGGATTATTCATACCACTGAACCTGTCAGCCCCTAAATGTGGACTATTGCACTTCAAAATGTGGAACAAATATGCAAAATGTGGAACACCTCAACATGACATTCAGCAGACCAGACCTGGGTTTGAATCCCACAGCTTCTGCTTGCATGCTGTGTGACCCTGAGCAAAGCACTTAACTTCCCTGTGCTCCCAGGTTGCACCTGTAAAAAAGCTTTCAGCTTAGTGTGTCTCACCAGGTTAAACAACTAATTAAATAAATAAAATCACAAAGACAGAAGCAGCTCAGCACACTGTGTAAATGTGTGTTTTTATGTTCGCAAAGTTTCCTGTTTATTGAGCAGCACATTTTTCACATTCATTGTTTGGATTTCTGCTTTATAATTTCAGCAAAAAATGTGGGGCAGTACCACTCAGTCTGGAATAGAGGGCTTTTCTGGGGCGGGGAATGAGGAACTGATCCTCATAATGTGGGACAGCTGAGAGGTATAGAGGTATTAGGATGGTGCTACCACATTCTTCTTATGACAAAAACAGCACAACACTGTACCAAACTATCAATTTTTTCATGGTGGGAATGGCATAGGAGAGGGAACTTTTTAAAAACTTCAAAGTCCCATATCTTGTTTCAGGAGTAAAAGAAAAAAGTATATTGATATTAACGCTAAACTTAATTGCGGAAAACAAAATTATATGGTAACTAACAAATATCACTGCTTTAATAATCTTAATGCCTCTCTCCAATAATCCTCCTTATCAAGAATGATCAATTTACCACCTTCATCTGCATATTTTTTTTCTTTGCTTACAGTTTATGCCCCCTCTGTCTCCTAGAGAAGGACAGCATCCCCTTGGACACTCAATCCTGCCCCTCCCCCCTGTTAAACCAGGCTCATTCCCAAACCTGAGTCACTGGCATCTTGAGCGGAAGGCAGCCCTACTGCTACACCGAGAGGCCTGATATTGCCTCAATACTTTTACGTATGTTGGCTCATCCCTTTGGAATCTTGGAACATCTTTTTCCCCCCAACTTTGTTTCTGGAGCTCCATCCAGGGCAGGGAAGTACCCCATATCTGTCCAGGTCTCCCCAAGTGGCTCACCCGTCCCAGCACTGCCCCCTCAGCTGCTTGGCCTGGGAGGACCATGATGTACCCACCTCATAGGGGGGCTACCCATAGGGAGAGACCATTATCATCCTAGAATGTCAGCTGAGACTTACACTGAGCATTGCTTCATTTGGGAGGTGGCCAGGGGTACCAGCATCATTCTGCTGCAGCGCATGGAGAGATTTTTTTCCTTTGTAGTTACCCCAGGAGGCGTGGCCATGCAATGTCGGTAACCATGTGGATGTGTGTGTGTGTGTGCTCTCACACACAGTGTACCACCCTCTGCCTGCATTATGTGGTCCCTGGCTGGTGTACTACCAGTTTTGACTGGGAGTCACTCTCTCACTGGGCTCCACAGCCCTCCCTCTCTGGAGGAAGAGAGCTGTCCTACGGGCTGATTCTTGGAACATCTTGCCTCTACAGATTAAGAGTGAAACAAGCATCTACCAGTGTAAGACTGGAATGGAGGAATGGCAGGTATTTGAATATCGCTATTTTTATTTGAACTGCCTGACAGCCACATTTTACTTGTGTTGTCATACGAGTTCTATTTATATCATGTTTTTGACTTTCAGCATTCCCACTGAACAATTATATACTGTGTTCTGTGCATAATTTTCTTCTGCAATGTATCTTGCCCCAGGTCAGGTCTGAAAATAGGGTGGCTGTCTTAGTACCTCCTTAGTTATGTTGTTGGTTATCAAATAAATAAACATAAGCAAAGCAAGAGGATACGATGCACAACTGTAATAAAAGAAAAGGCAGAAAATAAGGGGTACTGAGCAGTCTGCTTGAAAATTCTTGTAAATCTCTCTCTCCAAGCCTCATTTTTTCTGACCTGCCAGCTGGATGGAGCATGTGCGATGCTAATCCCTTTAGCGTTTCAACATATGAAAACAGAATAGAGCAGAACTTGTGTTTTTAAATCAGCTTTATTGGTAAAACAACTGGTTCACAGATACATACATGCATATAAACAACAGTTACACTTTTTTTTTTTTATCTTGGATCGCACCAGTGAGCGGATGATCATTAATTGGTTCCACATCAGTTAACAAGCACAGAGTGATACATAAACATTCAAATACAGAGTGGCTTGGTAGCAAATGTACAAACACAGATTATAGTACAACAATACAGATAAAGTTCATGGTTACACTATACTGAGGCACTGTACAATGTATGCCCACATCAAGGAGAGACAAAAATCAGTAGAGTAGAGTAGACAGAGGGAGGAGAAGGGGGGGAGAAAATGGAGAGGTAATGGTAAGAGGAAGGGATGGGTGGGGGTAGGAGGTGGCGGGGTAGGGGTAGGGAAGAGAGGTGGGGAAGATAGACATTTGGTCTATACTATATAACATCTGCATTTATACTGCAGTAACAGCATCTTCAAGTTCTACAGACTTGATATAAGGCATAGGAGATTATGAAAACCACCGTTTGATCAAAGTTCAAAACCTCCAACTGGGTCCCCTAACAAAGTAAAGAACCAGCACTCAGCTGATCTGTGTGTGCCCTGTCTGTTTCTGTGTTGTTTAGAAATCTGTGTGGTAAGGAGAAAATACTTCAGCCCTATTATGCTGGGTTGGTGGGTCTGAGGAGAAGGCACTGCTCTGACAGATCTAGCTGGTTACCCGTTTTAGCCCTGCTGCACCAGTTTCTCCTGGGAGAGCCACCCATCAGCTCCTTCTCAGGTAGCTCCTAGCTGGTATAGCCCTTTTCATACACGGTACCCCAAGGTGCTTTACAAAACAATTTGGCAGACACTGGTAGTTCAGGGACTGTAGCATCCAGTACTACAGAATTTATGTAGCTACTTTCGTGTACACTGTATTCTAAAGTGTTTAACAAAGCAGTGAGTTAGATAGAGGGTAGTGCAGGCGCTGTGGAATAGAATAGAATGTGGTTTGGATTGCCTACTCATACACCGTATCACAATGTGTTTTACAAAGCAATGTTTTAGATACTGGTGCTACAGGGGCAATATGTAGTATACATGTAACAGTAATTAAGTGTGCTGATGTCATGATACAGTTGTTTTAAGAACCTGTTATTACAAGAGGGAATGTTGGCTGGGACACCAGGGATATCTTCTCCATATCTTTCAAAAACTGTCAGGGGATCCTTCTAAAGTCCATTTGGGCAGCCACCAAAAATGAGTATAAGGGACCTTAGTGCAATGGCTAACCCATTGTATGGGTCTGGGTTGGCCTGTGGTAACAACGCTTCGTACATCCATCTAGGAGATTTGCTTGAGTCCTGAGATTCTACACAGTGGATGTCTGAGGTCCTGGTATGTTGTAGTGGGCCATTGATGAGGGGGTTAAGGAGATTACATGGACTGCTTCGCATCCACATGGCTGCTGTTGGCTTATTAAAGATTGACATTGGCTGGTGGGGGGGGGGGGAGTTCCCTAGGGTTAAATATAATGAATACATTCATCTACGTTTATTTGTGAATTGTTGTAAAGGAGATATTGCCCAGGTTCTGGTAACAAGTTTGTATAAAATGTGAGGCTCAGAGGTTTTGAAGGCACAGTTGGGGACTGACCAAACGAGCAGACACGAAAGACCGTTAGGCCTATTCTGCTGGCATTTTAGTATGTTAGTATGTTAGTTAATAGTTTTGTTCATGGCTGTTTAATCTCAGAGTGCTGATGGGTTTTTTTTGTCATTCTGGGCCGGCATACACTGTTTCCTGGAAGTCTTACTGGAACTCTTACAGGTCACGAGAGCAAAATTACCCATCTTCCGCACCATGGTGAAGGTTTGTTTTGATACAATTCCAGCATCAGGTTTCTGCTGAGAGGCTTTCAAATGCAGTGTATGTCAGGAATGTATTGCAACAAAGAAAAGAACAATGTAGCTGCATAGCCTGCCACCTAGTGATCACCAATTGTAGTGCATAGCTGTCTTTTGTAATTGGTAGAAGATTTATTTATTTTTTTTATTTATTTCAATCTAGGATTACAATACCTTTGAGCCGAGGCTCTTTTTCAAAGGTTCCACATCAGCATGTGCAACAGTCATCATTTTTAGTTACAAACATATAGTCATTGACTTACAGACATGTAATAACCAGTATGAAGACTTGAGCTACGAGCAAGACAAGGGAAGGGGGGTGGGTGGTGGAAGTGAGGGTAGGGAGATAGAGGGGGGAAGGAGGTGCAGGGGTAAGGGGGAGTACAGGAGGTGGTTGGGGTGGGGGCAGGTGTGGAGATACAGTGGGAGGTGGGTGAGGGCGGGAGACAGTGCAGCCAGGGGCCTTGTTGAGGTAATATGACAGGTAAGGTGCTAGGGGTGTAAAGACTGATTGTAAGTGCTAGGTGCTGGGGCATGTGCAGCTGGAATGGTGGAAATGTTAAGATGGGCAATTGCAGGATACAAGCAGTGAGAGGAGCAGCTTGGACTTGAAGAGGCCGAGTGTTGGAGCGGTCGCTATGTCGCTGCCAAGACAGTTGAGCCAGTTGGATGCCCGATAGGCACAAAAATTGATAGATACAAAACATGTTTCCTTCCTCTCTGCTACACAGGTGGGATGTTTTGGGATATCATATGAGAAAAAGAGCAGGAAGCAGAGGGTTTGTTGTTGCAACCAGATTCCAATCAGAGTTGCAACAGACCTTCACAAAAAAGAAATAGAAAATGGGGCTCTGCACATTTGATTCTTTGTGGACCAGTCGGACTTTTGGGGGTGGGTGAATAGATGGTCAGTGGTCAGACTTGCTCTCTTGTGGGATTTACTGGATTATGTAGGACAAAAGTAGGCACAAGACCCATCACGATTGTCCCCGCACACCAGTGGGGCATTGCTGTGATTAAGTTAATGTAATTTTAGAGAAGTATCAAGCTTGGAGTTAAAGGTGATAGGAAACAGTTTTTATACCTTGAGATGCCTTCTAATTGTTCTCCTATTGACTACCCACTATTCTGATATGTTTTTTACCTTTCTTTTAAATTAATAAATTAATGTTGTTGCCTTTGTAATCCCTCTGTGCACAGCAGTTGCTGCTCTGTGTTTTCATACTGCCTGAACATTCTATGACATCAGAAACCCCCATTCCAAGCCATTCAGATGAACAGCATGGAATGGGAGTTATTGATGTCACAGAATGTCTTAGAAATATGAAAATCAAGAGCAGTAGCTGGTGAGGAGAGTGGAACTCAATGTGGATCTGAAGGCACCCAAAAGCTGCATTATATATTTATCAATACATCATCAAAGCATATCAGAATACATAACTGCCATGGAAAGGAAGATGGAAGGGCAGTTAAATACGTAAAAATCACTTCCTATCTCCTTTAAAGGAATCAAAGCTGATTGAATCTATGATCTCCTGTGGTAAAGCATTCCATTGTTTTGCTGCTCTTATATTAAAGATGTTACCATGTTTATTTGTATTAGCCCAGTCAATTTTAAGTTGCAGATTATGCAGTCTTCCCAATCTTTGTTTATTGGCTAATGTTAGTCCACATGACTCTAGTAATGCAGATGTACGCAATAGCTTAAACATGAGCAAGAGATCACCCCTTTGCCTTCTTAAATGTAGAGGATAGAGTCCTGTTTCCTTGAGTCTAGTATCGTAATTTTTTGGTTTTAGTCTTGGGATCAATTTTGTAAGCCTCCTTTGAACTTGTTCTAACTGATTAATATCAGCCTTTAAATATGAACTCCATAAAGGAGACCCATAATCTAGATGAGGTCTGATGTATGCTCTACACAAGTAAACTAAACAATGTTCTGATTTATTAATAAAGGTTTTATTAATCTGTCTTAGGATAATGTTTGCTGTTCTAGCCACTTTGCTACAGTGGGCACTGAATGACAATTTATTATTGATCAAGATACCCAAGTCTCTTTCACAAGTGGTTGATTTAAGTTGAAAATTATTTAGGTAGTATTTATGAAGTAAGTTATTTCTACCAAAATGTAGGACCGTACATTTTTCAGTATTAAAGGCCATTGAGTTCATCGTGCCCATTGCTCAACATGTACCAGGTCTTATTCAAGTTGTAGTATATTAGATGGTGAGTCAACTCTACCTTCAATTTTTGTGTCGTCTGCGAATTTAGAAAGGATATTATTAGAGGTGAAACTCATATCATTTATAAAGATATTAAAGAGACTAGGCCCCAGCATGGAGCCCTGGGGAACAACACTAGTTACCCTGCCAGTAGTGAACTGTACGCCATTAATTCTAACAAACTGAGTTTGATTGGAAAGCCGTCGAGTTATCCAATTAACTAAATAGGAGGGAAATCCTGAACTATGGAGTTTATTGATTAGCAAGGCAGGTGACACTTTGTCAAATGCCTTGCTGAAATCGAGTAATAGGACATCTGTGGAAATATTATTATCCAAATACCTGCTTATTGTATTGTAAAAGGCTATAAGATTTGTGGTACAAGAATGTCCAGTTTTGAAGTCATGTTGGGAATTATCATGCATACCAAGCTGTTGCATAACTTTCTTAATTCTAGTTTTAATACGGCGCTCCATAACCTTTCCTATGATAGAGGTTAAGCTAATTGGCAGATAATTCTGCATTTTAGATTTATTTCCTTTTTATGTTGGTTGCACGCATGCGCAAGAAACATATTGTGGCAGGTTGCCAGAAGCAGGTTGTGGAGGTGCGGCACTGTTGTGGCCAATGCCCCCACAGCCTTTTAAGGCTTGGTCCACTTTCCCCAATGTCGTGGCACGCTGCTGCTGACACTAGTTCAGCCAGCATGCCACAACCTTGAAACATTTCAGCTGCTGTAATCAGGGGCCACCTCGTCAATGCAGCGTCAGCCATTCGTTGCAATGAGGGAGCGACCCATCATTGCTGGGTGGAATGTTAGTACTGTAATATTGTTTGTGAACATGGCGATGGCTTGCCGCCGTGTTCGCACACAATATTCATCAGCCCCCACTGCCGAGAGGGTGCCCACTTCCCCTCAGCAGCATGCGTCCTCCCCAAAGCATTTATGTTTACCAATGGGGCCCCAATCCCCGTCGGTTTCACTCCCCATCCCAGTTGAAGTTGCTGACAGAGGAGCCCACTCCCTGTCGGCTTCAGTCCCCTCCTTCAGTTTCTGTGGCCGAAGGGGCAGCCCACTCCCCATCGGCATAATGTCCCCCCCAAAAAACACTTTGTTTTCTGCCGAGGGGGTGCCTACCCCCCTCGGCTTGTGCCCTTCCCACGTATGTGCTGATGGGGTGCCCAATCCCCCGCTGGCTACTGCCCCCAAAACAAGCAGTTGAGTGGCATGCTGGGAGCCCACCCCAGCATGCCCAATGCCTGTAAAGAAAAAAACATCCTGCAATGTTTTTTTTAACTAAATCAGAAAGCGGTCCCTCGCGGTCTCCCTGCCCCTCCCCAACCCGCGCCCACCCACGCGCATCACCTCCCCACACCCTCCTCACCCCATACTTACCTCCAGAGCCTGGCACGATGATCTTCTGTGGACCGGGAACATGTCTGCACTCTTCAAAGCTGACCGCAAACTGAGGAAATGCCGGTAAGCGGTATAATGGAATAAATAGGGCTTTTTCAACTTTTTTGCATATCTCAGGCATTTTTATGAATTTTGGCATCACAGTTTCAACATGGTGTTTTTGGGACCCCTTCTCATGAATTCTGCCACCGTCATGGCGTTATTCAGCTCCGAAAGGTGATTTTGCGGTCACTGCACGGAATCACCTTTCGGGACGGATTAGTGAAATTACAGTGCCAGTGTTCATGAGGTGGGCTCTCAAAAAGTCTATGTTGCAAATTTGGTGGAAAAATCCAAAAAATTACAGTTTTACGAGTGTGCGTTGCGCAGTTGCTACGCATGCTTGTAACTTCGCGAATTTGCAATATTTTCATGCCAGATTTTCAACACTGGCATTTTTCCACACCTCCTTGTGAACAGTACAGCTGTCATTTTTCACATTCTAGCTGAAATGTGCTTTCGCACTTCCGGCGCAGAATCAGTCAATCAATCAATCACTTTATTTAACCAGGCATAAACACCATTGAGCGAGCTCATTTTCAAGGTGGTCCTGGGATAGCGCGGTCGCTGTGGGAAATCAGTGTTCGGGACACATTACTAAAATAACAGTGACACTGTTCATGAGCTGAGGTCCTAAACTGCCTATGTTGAAAATTTGGTGATAATACTCTATAAAATTACTGTGTTACGAGCGTGCGTTGCGCAGTTTGCACACACACACACACACACACACACACACACACACTCGTAAGTTCACGAATTTATAATATTTTCATTCCAGACTTTCAACATTGCCATTGTTCTTCACTTCCTTATGAACAATGCAGCCATTACTTTTCACAACCTAGCCAAAATGTGTTTTCACAGTTCCGGAGCAGAATAGCGCGGTCACTGTGGGAAATCTGTGTTCGGGACACATTATGAAAATAACAGTGACAATGTTCAGTAGCAGAGGTCCTAAAAGGCATATGTTGAAAATTTGGTGATGAAAGCCCATAAAATGAGTGTGTTACGAGCCTGCGTTGCCCAGTTTCCACGCATGCTCGTACCTTCGCAACTTTGTAATATTTTCATTCCACATTTTCAACACTGGCATTTTTCCACACCTCCTTATGAACAGTGCAGCTGTCATTTTTCACATCCTGGCCAAAATGTGTTTTCGCGCTTCTGGCGCAGAATACCAGAGTCGCTGTCGGAAATCAGTGTTTGGAACAGATTAGAATCAAGCAAGTAAGAGAGGGGGGAGTGACCAAGCTCAACTGACCTCTGTCAGGACTGCTGCAGATTTCTTTGTGGGCAGGAAAAGGTGCCAACGCAGGCAGGAGCCCAGTACAAAAGGGCAGCCTGAAGCGCCGGGAGGCAAAGAACAAGCGACTGAGGAGGGGGGAGTGAGTGAGCTCAACGGAGCTCTGTTGGGACTGCTGCAGATTTCTTTGTGGGCAGAAAAAGGCAGCAATGCACGCAAGGGCCCAGTACAAAAGGGCAGCCTGCAGGGGCAGGAGAAACAGAACGAGCAACTGAGAGAGGGGGAGTACTGTAAGTGAGCTCAATGGAGCTCTGTTGTGACTACTGCAGATTTCTTTGTGTGCAGAAAAGGGTGGCAATGCAGGCAGGAGCCTGTACAAAAGGGCAGCCTGCAACACCGGCAGAAATGGAATGAACGAGTGAGAGACGGGGAGTGAGTGAGATCAATTGAGCTCTGTCCGGACTGCTGCAGATTTCTTTGTGGGCAGAAAAAGGTGCCAACAGAGGCAGGAGCCCAGTACAAAATGGCAGCCTGCAGTGTCAGGAGAAACAGAAGAAGTGAGTGCAACAGGGGGAGTGAGTGACCTCAATGGAGCTCTGTCGGGACAGCTGTGGATTTCTTTGTGGGCAGAAAAAGGTGCCAACACAGGCAGGAGCCCAGTACAAAAGGGCATCCCACAGCGCCGGGAGAAACACAACAAGCAAGTGAAAGGAGGAGTGAGCGAGCTCAACAGAGCTCTATCGTTACTGCTGCAGATTTCTTTGTGGGCAAAAAAAGGTGGCAACACAGGCAGGAGCCCAGTACAAAAGGCCAGCCTGCAGCACCAGTAGAAACGGAATGAGTGAGTGAGAGAGGAGGAGCGAGCGAGCTCAACGGAGCTCTGCAGAACTGCTGCAGATTTCTCTGTGGCCAGAAAAAGGCACCAACAGAGGCAGGAGCCCAGTACAAAAGGGCAGTCTGCAGCACCAGGAGAAACAGAATGAGCAAGTGAGACAGGGGGAGTGAGTGACCTCAATGGAGCTCTACCGTGACTGCTGCGGATTTCTTTGTGGGCAGAAAAAGACACCAACGCAGACAGAAGCCCAGTACAAAAGAGCAGCCTGCAGCAGCGGGAGACACAGAAAAAGTGAGCGAGTGACGGAGGGGGAGTGAGTGAGCTCAGTGGAGCTCTATTGGGACTGCTGTGGATTTCTTTTTGGGCAGAAAAAGGCAGCAATGCACGCAGGGACCCAGTACAAAAGGGCAGCATGCAGCAGCAGGAGAAACTGAATGATCGAGTGAGAGGGGGGAGTGAGCGAGCTCAATGGAGCTCTATCGTGACAGCTGTGGATTTCTTTGTGGGCAGAAAAAGGCGGCAACGCAGGCAGGAGCCCAGCTCAAAAGGCCAGCCTGCATCGCCAGCAGCAACAAAACAGGCGAGTGAGAGAGGGGGAGTCAGCAGGTTCAACGGACCTGTGTCGGGACTGCTGCAGATTTCTTTGTGGGCAGAAAAAGCCATGAAAAGAGGCAGGAGCCCAGTACAAAGGGGCAGCCTGCAGTGCCAGGAGAAACAGAATGAGCAAGTGAGACAGGGGGAGTGAGCCACCTCAACGAGCTCTGTCAGGAGAGCTGCCAATTTCTTAGTGGACAGAAAAGGGTGCCAATGCAGGCAGGAACCCAGTACAAAAAAGCAGCCTGTAGCACCAGGAGAAACAGAATGAGCAAGTGACAAAGGGGCAGTGAGTGAGCTCAGCTGACCAACACAATCAACATTCAGTATTGATAAATGCTTGTTTGTAGATTGGTGTTACTGTAGCTCTGCGCCAATCATCTGGGATGTCATTCTCTAGTAATGATTTATTAAACAAGAGTATGAGCGAAATTGCTATGGTATTTTGAGTTTCCAATAGGAACCTTGAATTGATATTGTCAGGTCCCGAACTTGTAGATTTTTTAGGGATGATAGAATATTCTTGATTTTGGTGAGGTTGAACTGTGGGATAAAGGAGTTATTATTATTTATTGTAGGATAGGTGTTGGATTTATCAAAAGCCGAGCAAAAATATCTATTAAAGTGATTTGCTATCCCCTGGTCAGATGTTATAGTGGTTCCATCATCTTGAAGTGTATTTATTTGTTTATTTATTTATTAGAGTCAAGGATTACAATTACCTTTGAGCCAAGGCTCTTTTACAAAGATTCCACGTCAGGATGAGAACAAACAAGCAGGACATTCATTATTACAGGATAACCGGTTACAGTTGTTTATCATCACATGAGTACGTACAGATTAGGCGGTACTAGGGGCATGCACAGGACAGGGATAACATTGATAACGAGAACTTGGTGAGACACGAAAGAAGATGCTGCCAGAGGCAATTGTCAAAACACACAGGAAGCGCAAGTGGAAAGTGCAAGTAAGGGGTGGGGGAGATAGAGGGGGAGAGTAGGGGGGTGGATGAGAAGGGACACGTGCCAAAAAGGGAACAGCAGGTTAGAGAAGACAGTCACATGTGCTAGAGGCAGAGAGGGACAGGCGGAGGTTAGATTTGAACGGGCCTAGCTTAGGTAGGGAGGAGATGTCCCTGGTGAGACCATTTAGCCAGCTGGGAGCTTTGTAGGCAAAGGATCATTGTCCCTGTGAGGTCCAGCATCTTGGAATATGCAGTAATTGAGATTCAGAGCCCCTGGTGAGGCAAGACCAATTTGTCTTATATTTCCCTTTTTACTATTAATGTATGAAAACAATGATCTATGATTAGTTTTTGAGTGGGCTAAGTTGAATTCAGATTTCAATTTTTCCATTTTAATTGATTTTTTAAGGAGGAGACAGCAGTTTTATATCTGTGCCTGGTAGTAAGATTGGGATTTTTTTATATTTCCTAAATAAATGCTCTTTGGATTTTATTAGTTTATTAATTGTTTTACTAAACCATACAGGTACTTTACCTTTGTTATGTTTTGTTTTAGTTGGAACATATATTTATTCTAGATGTTGTATAATATGTATTAGGTCTTCATATGTGTTATTTATAGACTTGTCCCTAAATAATGCAATCCAGTTTAGTCCTCTTGAGGACTCTACCCTTTTCCACCACCACCCCCAAAGTGTGCCACCCACAGCCAATACCCTTCTCCCACTGGCCTGTTTCTTTACAAAATTAAATCCCCACATACAGTTGTACCCCCTTCCCTCTCTTACCATAATTAGTTGGGAAAGGTAGAATTTTGTTGTCTTCAGGAGTTTTGTCACCCTGCCCACCCCTCCCATTCCTAGCATAGTTACTTAGGTAGCACTCTCAGTCCCGCAATGTTACTTCCGTAGACTCTAAGTGCCACCTTTTCTGCTTACCATAAGAGGAGGATGTAGGACTCGGGCACTCTACCTTTACATCTGTGCAGACAATGTTCACTTTGAAGCAGCACTGCCAGGAATGGGCATACAGTGCATGCAGGCAGAAGCACTGAAGACGAAATACTGTACCAGCATTTTGCATTTTATGGCTAACTACAGCCCTGAGGAAGGGAGGTAGTGCAGGAGAAGGGGTGGTACAGTTTGGTAGCGGTGGTATAGTTCATGTTGCAACAAATGAGCCAGGAGTATGTTGGTGGTGGAAGGTTAAACTGCAGGTATAGTTTTTACATAGACCCCATGTGATCTGACCTTTAAGGTTCAACTTTGAACAGTCCGCACTGCTTTAGCTATAATGCTGTATTGCACTATCTTAATTCTCACGTGAAAATATAATTGTTTTACTGTACAGTTTATCCAGGGTAGCCCAGTTGAGATGCAACATCTCAATGCCTGTGGGGTCCTGCTTTTACCCATTTCAGCAGCTGGGTGTGCTGGAACACAGAAGTTAAAGAAAAACTGTATTTTTCTAACCCTCCCATCCTCCCCCACCTCCCTGATTAGACTTTTCACAAGTGAAAAACAAAAGTTGTTTTGCCAGCAGTACTATGCACTTATGTACAATGGTCAAGGAACACACTGGGTGCTGCGCCAGAACAATTTTGGTTAGAGTGCTGCTCCGCATCACTTGCTTGCATGCTTTTCAATTCAAGCGAGCAGTGCAGAGCCACACTGCAACCTGAAATAGCACTGTGCAGCACCAGCTATGTTCTCTGACCATGGTACTTCGAAAAATTAAAAAATAACGTGAAGTAGTACTGCCAAAAAAAATGTTTTTACTTATGAAAAGCCTAAGCTGAGGTAAGGCTTGGGGGAGGGGGTCAGAAAAATACAGTTTCCCTTTAAGTGATTTCCTCACTATCACACAGTGCATATTTGGCTCTGGAACCTGCAATCTCCTGCTTTTCAAGCCAGGGCACCACCCACTAGAGCTCACTGCCTTCCATAAATACAGCATATAGTACTCAGTGTTCTCCATTTATTAAGTTACCACGGTGGTCCGCCATCCAACAAATTTACTTGTCCACCCCATAATTTTTTTTCTGATACCATGACCTGTATTTTTGCCACTTTCATTTTTTTTTTTTTGTCATTCACCATTATCACCACCACTAATCTTTAAAGGGGCCAGAAAATCTATACGTCTGCAGCTGCTTGTAATGTCCCTGTTAGTAGAAAAAAATATTTTATACCACCAACATATCTGTTTTTAACTATACATCAATAAATGCTGATGTGAAAACTTGTTTTGTATTTTGTATTTCTTCAAGCGCAGTATTCTGATCAGTTCTTTTCGTGGAACCAAGAATTTGGAGTTTTCGAGTGTCACTGCATGGAGTCAGAACTCGGAGGACTGCTCTGACAGGTCAGTAGCATGAGGTCAGAGTTCTAAGTTCCATGTTGTGACAGTCATATATAATAATTAAGCCCCCTACATTGAGAACAAGCAAATTCTCAGCGCCGAGTTATTTCGGTGACATCACGGCCACGAGAGCAAAGCTCGAGTGCCTTCCTGATGTCACCAGATTTGTTTCCCAATAGAAAATCTTACGTTATCAGCATGTCCATAGCTCTTCCCACATTGAAAAGTGTTATAAAATCAACAGTGGTTGCCAATATATAAAAACAATAAAACGTGCAAACATAACACATAAAGCCAATAATTATTTTTCCTTTTTTCAGCTTTTTTTATGTTCATGCCTGTGTCACTATTCATGTGGCTGCTTGTTTTTTAAATGGATAATTTTGAATCATACGGCTTGGGAAACAAAACTAACGCTTGTGTTCTTGTGATGAGGAAGGCACTTTTTCACTGGCAGGGAAATCAGACTTGTTCTTCACATTCAGTAGTGTTAAGAACAATGGGTTCTACATTCCAAAGCATGAAGAACAAGGGACCGGATTCTCAAAATGATTTGAGACTAAGTCCTACACTGCAGCTCCAGTTGTGGATCAAAATCTCTGCAGCTACAGAGTTTGGTATTCTCAGTCCACCGCAGCTGTGGGAGAGGTTGCACCTGGTCCCACCAGCCATAACATTTTTCTGCAGCTGGTGGTGGGGGGGACACCAGTAAGCTGCTGTAAATTGTGGAGCTGGTCATAAACTAGCTCCACTTTTTAGAATACTGTAGCTGAGGGAGAAACTGCAGTTCTGTAAGTGGCAACCCACTTGCGTTGAGTTTTTCCCGCAGCTGTGGGAATTTCATAGGTTTTGAAAATCCAGCCCAAGGTTTGAAAACAACTGGAAAAACAGGCATACAGTGTAATGGCTCCACAAAGAGAAGCACACAAAAATGCAGTCTATAAAAAGAAAACAATACAAAATATAGTTTTTATAACAAATTGTATTCAGGCGCAATTAAATAGGGATAATCTGAGAAGGATGCATGTAACTTCTTAAAATACTAACATTTCACGCAGTGTCACATTTGCACACATTTCTTGTCCCCTTTACTACATCTGCACCCACTTCTTTGATATCACTGTTCCTAACTTATACATTCATATGGAAAGGCAGGCTGGCTTAGTGGTCAGAGCACAGAGCTGATACTCTGGAGATTGAGGTTCAAATCTCACAACTGCTACTGAATCATTGTGTGGCCGTAACTAACTTAACCTCCTTGTGATTAACAGCACTGTAATCTCTCTTTGCAGACTGAATCTCATTGAGCAGAAAATTCTCTCCCTCATTCTTCAAAAGCATTAATCCCCAACAGAGGAGGGCTCTACCAATGGATTAATGCCCAGATGGGGTGCACAAGGCCGCAGGCCGAGTGCTTCCAACCACCCACCAGGCATTAATCCGCGGGTAGAGCCTGACTCCAGAGGGGATTAATGCGCTTGTAACATGGCAAGTGCAAGGGCAATATTGGGCGACTTGTGTTGCACTTGAAACAACAGAACAGTTTTCGACAGTAATCATGCTGCTTGGACAACTATCCATGATTTGCTCGGTTCTAATACAGTGAGGTGAACTCAGAACGTGCGTGTTCATGGTTGACACTACACATTTATTTATATAGTGTCTGGTATTTTTGAGCAGATGCCAGAAGACTTCTTGTTTGTGCAATAGACAACATACGCTGTAATTCTCGTATTCCTACCGACCGTTGTTTTCTGCTCTGTGGTTCCGAGTCACATCCCTGTCCTCCCGAACAACAGTGCAGTATGAAACATTTCTCTGCCTGATCAGTGACATTAACACATCTACATGCTGTGATTAATGCTGCTTGTTCTCTCTCTCTGCCTATTTCTGTTCCGCCTTTATATGCTCATCATTTCGTTCATTTCTACTGTTCCACAGTGTCTCCTTCTCTTGCTGAATCCGTCCATGACATATATTTTCCTGACCCTATGGGTCTGTCGGCATGATACCTAGCACCACTGTCTTGTCTGTGTTAACGAACGCCATCTAGAGGCACATTTACATAGACACACAGAGATCACAGCACACACTACTTGTTTTACTTCTACTCTTTCCTTTGCATGATCCCGATACCGAGCGGGCTCTACTGCTCAATTAATACCTGCTTGGTTTTCGTCACCTGATGCCTTTGCACCAATCTCGTTCCTGCATTTCAACATGATCTTTCGTGCCATGTTACAATGTACTGTAAACCACTTTGGGATACAATTCATACAAAAGGCACTATATAAGAACCAAATTCCTTTCCTTTTCTATATGTGTCCTGCATATCTCTTGTGGTATATAAGCATGTGCTATTGTGCAATTTGTGTGAGATGACGCACAAAGTGAAACTGAACCTACCTCTCAGCATCTACAGTTAAAGAGCTAGTGTACTGCCTGGAAACTGCCTGCAATTAACTGTAACTTTCAAATGTAGTCAGCGATCGCTTCTTACATCTCATGTATTTACTCTTTTCTGTTTGCTAATTAGAAGATTTTCCACCTGACAGCACTGGGGGTGATGTGTGAAGCAGCAATCTGTCTGGAGGAAAAAAAAACTCAGTTCTGTTCCTCCCACTACATCAACACTGAAACCATGCTGACTATGACATCACTAGTAACCAATGAGAAACGTTTCTCACTGCCAGGTTTCACTTTCACATGAAGCAGCAGGGACTGGCTCTCCTTGGTTAATAGTGATGTCACAATTTCCTGCATTTGGATTGGCAGCTTGTAAAAGTCACTGCTCAGGCTGCAAGGATTGCAGTGCCTCAAGGTGCTTGGTCTCATTTCTGACAATGTAGTGGGAGGAACAGAAGAACAGGTTACTCACCTGTAACAGTAGTTCTAGGAGTGGTATATGTTGTTCATCCACACTTCTTGGCATGTCTCCTTCCACTTTAAATCTTGCTGGAAGTCTTCAAGCTGGCTCCTCTCACCCACCCGGGTGGTATATACCTTGGCTCCATCCCATGATGCCAGATCTTAGCCCACTGGAAGCAAGGTTGTGCGCCTGAAGCTGGGGAGGTCGGGTGGGTGCGTGTGGATGAACCACATATACCACTCCTAGAACTACTGTCACAGGTGAGTAACCTGTTCTTCTAGGAGTGTGGATATGTTGTTCTATCCAGACTTCTTGGCAGACTCCAAGCAGTTCTCCAGGAGGAGGGAGGCAAGGCGCACACCCCCTATTTTGGAAACAGAGATTGGAGAACAGAGGCCCCAAAATCAGCATCCCAGCATGACTCAAGGTTGATGTGGTAATGGGTAATAAAGGTGTTTGCTGACTTCCAGGAAGCAGCCTGACAGATTTCCTGGATAGGGATGTCCCTGGAAGCAGCCATCAATGCAGCAGTATGGCGGGTAGAATGAGCTCTTATCCCTCTGGGAGGCTCCTTGCCCACCAACTCATAGCACAGACCTATGCATGATGTAATCCACCTTGTTATGGTCCATTTGGCTGCAGGTCTGCCAGAACTGGCTTCAGAGTAGGTGACAAACAGCTGGCGAACCCCTCCATGAATTTCTGCCGTTCTTTCCTTATAATAGGAGAGAGCATGTCTTAGGTCTAAAGTATGGAGCCTGTACTCTGCGTCCGAGATGTAATTAGGGTAGTATACCAGCAGAGTCAACACCTGATTAAGGTGAAACTCTGACACCACCTTCGGAAGGAATTTTGGGTGGGGGCACAGGACAACTTTGTCCATGTGAAAGACCAGATAAGGGGAGTCCACCAAAAGTGCCTGGAGCTCCCCTGTTCTTCTGGCTGACGTGATAACCACCAGGAAGACCGTCTTCCATGACAAGTATGAGAGCTCACACTTATGCATGGGTTCGAATGGCTTGCCCATGAGCTTTGCCAAACCCAGCAACCATTCCCACGGAAGTGGAGGTTCACGCACTGGAGGTGATATGTGATCCAGGCCTTTGAAGAAGCGCCTGACCACTGTCTCCTGAGCCAATGTCAGCTGACCGGCCAGCGCACAGTATGCAGAAATGGCTGCCAGGTGCATCCTAAGGGTCGAGGACTGTAGACCCCCTTTGGAGAGCGACTAAAGGTAGTTGAGAATGTTAGACACAGAACAGGATAAGAGGTCCAGACTCTTACCCTGACACTCTTACCCATAACATTTCCTGGTCGATTCCTTTCTGGATGCCTCCACCATGGTGTAGGCATCTTCGGAAAGACCCAAAGCCTGGAACTCTAGCTGCTCAGGTACCAGGCTGTCAGGTGCAGGGACTGAAGGTCCAGATGGAAGACCTTCCCCTGATTGAGTGATATCAGGTCCAGCCATGTACAAAGCCACTCCAGGGACCTGCAGCTGAAGCTGAGGAGATATGGGTACCAGAACTAGTGTGGCCAATCTGGGGCTACCAGAATCACCTTCGCCTTGTCCCTCCTCACCTTGAGTAACACCTAGTGGATCAAGGGAAATGGAGGGAATGCATAGAGGAGGCCTGGGGTCCACAGCCTTGAGAAGTCATCCCCTTGCAGTGAGCCCTGCTGAGGGGGGCAGGCATGATACAGCCTCAGCTTGTTGTTTTCCCTGGAGGCAAACAGGTCCACCATTGCTTTGTCCCAATGGGAGAACAGGTTGTAAGCTACCTCTGGATGGAGAGACCACTGGTGGGATGTCTGGCCTAAATGACTGAGAGCATCCGCCAGCTGGTTCAAGGCTCCTGCCACATGGATGGCTAGGAGATCCACCTCCAACTGGCTTACGAGGGTCCAGATGTGGAGCACCTCCTTGCACAGCAGACGGGAATGTGTGCCACCCTGTTTGTTGAGGTAGTACATGGTCGTGGTATTGTCCGACTAGACTTGAACCACTTGAGCCTGGAGCTGAGGAGCGAAAGCTGACAGTGCCAGTCTGACTGCTCTGAGCTCCAACAGGTTGATGTGGCATCAGGACTCCTCGGGGGTCCAGAGCCCATGGATGCTGTTGTCCCCCATGTGGGCTCCTCAGCCCATGAGAGAAGCATTGGTCGTTAGAACGACTGTCGGCTCAGGGTGGACAAAGGGGATCCCTTCCTGCAACCATTCTGAGGCGGTCCACCATTGGAGAGTGTCCCACATCTTCTGGGTTACAGTGATCAGCTGGTCAAAGTGACTATAGCGCTGAGTCCACTGGGCGGCCAGCTCCCACTGGAGGGGGCGTATGTGCCACCTGGCCCAATGGATCACTGAGGTGCATGACACCATGTAACCCAGAAGGTGCAGAAAGTCCCAGGCAGGGCATAAGTACCCAACCAGAAATGATCAGGCAAAGGAGGAGAGAACCTCTGCCCTGTCCACCAGGAGCTGAGCACTGGCTTGACGAGAGTCGAGCTCTGCCCCGATGAAGCCCATCACCTGAGCAGGCACGAGTTCCAACTTGTCCTCATTGATCAGGAGGCTGAGCTGGAAGCAGGTGCAGAGGGCCAGATCCCTGGACCTCTCCACCTCCTGAAAGGAGGAACTTGCCAAGAGCCAATCATTGAGATAGGGGTATATTCGGACTTCTCGAAGCCAAAGGTGTACCGCCACCACTGCAATGCATTTGGTGAAGGCCAGAGGGGCCGATGACAGGCCGAACAGCATGGCTCGAAACTCAAACAGGGTCCCCTCGACCCTGAAGTGGAGAAACCGCTGGTGGGATGGATGGATAGGGACATGGAAAAACGCATCCTGTAGATCCAGAGAACAGAACCGCATGTTACACTCCAGGGATGGTATGATCTGGTTCAGAGTTACCATCTGAGAGGTGCGAGACCTGAGATACTTATTCAGGTCATGGAGCTCTAAGATGGGGCACCAACCCCCCGTCCGCTTGTGCACTAGGAAATTCCTGGAAACTAAGCCTGGGTCTGTCGGAGGATCCGGCACTTGAGCTATAGCCTCCTTGAGGAGGAGTTGAGCTATGTTGTCTCGAAGAGCCAAGTGGGTGCAAGCTGAGATCCTTTCCTCCCGAGGGGCAAAAGCTCAGCTGGGAGGGTACTGCTCAAACTCTAGAGGCAGTCCCTGATTGACCACTTCAAGAACCCACCTGTCCAAAGTGATATCGGACCAGGCGGAAAGAAAGTGGTGGAGCTGGTCCCCACGGGAGGACCCAGAGCTGGCATGACGGGAATGGGGGAGGCAACCTCCAACCCATCACTGAGCAGGCTTGGAAGAGGAGGAGGAGGCCCCTGCACCTTGGCGTCCCTTATGGGGCTGTTGCGGGCCCTGCTTGGGCCACGGGCGCCAAGCTTGAGCCTGCTGCTGTTGTTGCTGCTGACCTCCTTGATAGGAGGGCTGCCTGACCACAGGAGAAGATTGCCAAAATGGCTTCTTCTTTTTCTTCTGCTGGTTCTTGCCCAAAGAACTCTTAGCAGAAGTGGCATCCGAGGTAGCTTTGGACTACTCTATACGCTGAAGGTGACCGACCACTCCTGAACCGAACAAGTCTGTACCCAGGAAGGGCACATCAGCAAGCTTGTGCTGGGTATCCACCGGGAAGGAGGACAGCCTCAGCCAAGCCCTGCGGTGAGTGGCCACTGCAGATGCTTAAGAGCGATCACAAGAATCTCCCACATCCAAGGCCATCTGGGAGCTGCTGTTTTGCAACAGCACGGTCATGGTCACAGACTTGCTTGACCGTGGTTTGCATGTCCGCTGGGAGATGAGGGAGGACCTTGTCTAATGATCCCAGAAGGGCATGAGAGAAGTGTGTCATAATAATCACCAAGCTGGCCTGATGAAGGCCCAAAGAAGAAGCTGCATAGACCTTATGGGCAGAATGGTCCATGTACTTGGACTCCTTGTCTGGGGGTCGGTCAGTGTCAGCTGAACTCCCAGTATGCCTGAACACACAGGTGGTCACCAGGCTCTTGGCCGAAGGGTGCTCTGTGAACTCCGCAAGGGACCCCAAGTGCACTGCATACTTGCAGACCATGCGGACAGATGGTGCTGTGCAGGAAGCAGGGCACTGCCAAAGTTCAAGAGCCGGGCTCATGATAGCCTTGGCTACTGGAAAGGACTCCGTTGGGGTATCCCCTCTCTTAAGGATGTCACTGAGAGGGTACTCTGTCTTTTTATGGATGGATTCCAGGGGCATTCCAGTAGAATAGGAGATGAGGTGGAGGATGCCCTGGAAAGAGGAAGGACCTTCCTCCAACCCCACCATGGAGGACTCATCATCCCTGGGATGTGAGTGCAGTCCTGTGACGTCCGAGTCCAAGAGTCGGGATAAAGTGGTTTACCTCCTAAGTCACTCTTAATGTGCCAAGGGCGATCTGGGGTTACTGTGATAGACAGGTGCCGGGGAAGCCTAGTGTCTGGCTGATCCTCTTACAAGGGAGCCCCTCCCTGAGGCTGCTTAGGTGGTGGTTCCACCCGGATAGGGAAAGAAACCGGTTTTGGGCGAACCAGAAAACAAGCCGGCCCCGCAGGTGGGGGAACCGAGGGAGTCAGTTCCGAAGGGGTCAGCTTCGGCCTTGGAGGCGAAAGCCAAGAGATGGCCAGGGTGGACGGCGGTGCCAGCTTTTGCCTGGTCAAAATAAGCTGTTGCCACATGAGGTCCTCATGGCATCAAAGGGGTTGCCACCGAAGCATCTCCTCGTCTGAGGAGGATGAGGACGATCTGTGACGTTGCCTCTTTTTAGAGCATTTATGGCTCTTCCTCAGTCATTCAGCTGAGGGGGTTCTAGACCTTGATCAAGATCAGGGAGGCCGACTCGGTCGATCTGGAGACACTGGAATAGGTGAGACCCGAGGGTCTGGAACCTGTTCCTTGATGGGGGCACCAGCAGGCTGGGTCTCCTCATCAGGAAAAACGAGGATGGGAGTCCTCTCCAAGGAATCGTCGGGTGGAGCTGGCGAAAAAGAGTCTATAGGATCGAGGACAATTTCCACCTCGTTGACCACTTCCTCGGCCCCTGGCCAGACGGAAGGTCCGTAAAGCCGGCAGCCGAGAATGCAATCTTAACCAAAGTCAAGAGCGTTGTTTCCCGCGACTCAGGCCTTTCTAGGTCTCAGGAACATCTTCGTCGAGACAAAGACAACGGGTCCTTCTCTCTCTTCCGAGAGTGAGAGGAATGTGAGCCCAAGGGCGCCTCACCCTAAGTGGGGAGAGACTGGCACAACTCTTTGGAGGAGCCCATGAAAGTGGAACCAAGGTTCAGTGAAGTGAAGAAGCTTCGATTGGCCGGAGCTCGAGCTGCTTCCTCCTCAAATGCTTTCATTTGTTCCAGCTGCTCGGCGGATCCCGCAGCCGTGGAAACCGCTCACCTCGCCTCCTTCGATTTCACTGGTGGGTTCCTTTTCTCCGGTCTCCCCAGCTTCAAACATGCCATGCAATCGTCCAGAATGTTGGAATGGAAGGCCAAGCAAAAAGTACATGTCGAGGTGTCATGTCCATCACCAGGTCAGTAAACACACGTTAGGTGGGGATCAGTGCACGACATCTTCTGGCCGCAGGGGAACCAGTGAAATCCAGGGGAAGATTTCTCCTCCATATCCGATGCAGTAGAATCGCAATTGGTAACTCAAATGAGTTTTAAAAGTAACTTCAGTAATACCAACGTTTTGAATCCAGGGCCTACGAATTGCTGCAAGAGCACGAGGGAACCTGTGTCTTCCAGCAGAAAGGAAGATCTGGCATCTTGGGGTTGAGCAGAGGTATATACAACCCGGATGGGTGGGAGGAGCCAGCTTGAAGACTTCTGGCAAGATTTAAAGTGGAAGGGAACATGCCAAGAAGTGTGGATAGAACAACATATCCACGCTCCTAGAACTGACTTTTTTTTTCTCTCCACAGTGCTACTGCACACATCACCCCAGTACTGCCAGGTGGAAAGTCTTCTAATTAGCAAACAGAAAATAAAAAATACGTAAGATACTGGAAGTGATAGCTGACTGCATCTGAAAATTACTATTTATTCCAAGCAGCACACTAGCTCTTTAATTTACAGAATCTGATTGTATTGAGTAGTTTGAGGGACGTGTTCTCCTTATTACTATACCCCCTTCTGGTTTCTGTTTATATTACTGAGGATGCCTGTCACTAAGCTTGTAATTTCTTTTTGCAGTCAATAACAAGATAACAGCACCACTGCAGACCTGTTGAATCCAGACAGCTCTTGTTTCTAATTGTACTTACTGGAAGCACACAGCAATATGATGCTTGAATGTTGCATTTCACGTTTGGCACGTCATGCTGCAGCTGTTTTTCCCCGTGAATACACATGGGTACATAAAGGTACCAGACTAATTTGATAATAAAACTGATCTCAACTCCCTGATTTTTTTAATTAAAAATTTGTCACATTAACTTGGTAAACCACAACAGCATCAAATGCCCTTTTTCAAGGGGGACCTGGGTACAGGAAGCACAACATATTTAACATTAAATCAAAACTCAGAACAAAAAAATTACAGATTACACAAAAATAATGAAAAACATTAACATAAGGAATTGCCCAAACAACGTTTTTTTTTCTTTAAATATATTTAAGTATGGAGCGAGAAGTGACATTCGGAAAGCTAAAAGGAACACTATTTCAAAATGCAATAGCTCAAAACAGAAAAGAACGTTGTCCCTATGTTGTCTTACGAACATTTTTATGAATACTGTGTAGCAGCACAGGTGGAAGCCTTTCCTTTGGCTACATGATGTGTGATGGAGCACACTGGAAGCGACCGGAACATATCTAGACTAGAAAAATCTAGAACCACTTTCAAAAACCCTGTGTTGCTGTTCCTCTTTAAAACTCATACAGATTACAATAAACCTCTATACACAACATACTTTTCATGTCTGCCATTCTGCGCTTAGATGGCAGGTTGTTCCAAGAACTTTGTCTGTTTCAGGCTTTCACACACAGTAAACATTCCATAGCAGGGACCTTGGTTTATTGTTTTTAAATGTAACTCCTACCCCATGTCTAGGGGTATGCAGATGGTAAAAATCGGGAGGGGAGTGTGCAAACAATGATATTCACATCCAAACATTAACGAAGGTCCAAACAGAACATAAAGCCTAAAACAGGATCCTTACTATTTTATCTTACAGCTCATGAGCATCTTCGTACAGGGAAAATTGTTACAACCGTTTCTGTTGCAATCCTAAAAGTCCTTACAAGGTACCCATTTCAATTCCTTTGTCTCCAAAAGGCACTTCAATTTGCCCTCAGGAGTAGCAGTTATAATACTTCTGACCTTCTTCATATCCTTGGTACATAGTTCAAACAGTCCAAAACTAATTTGGGGCTGCAAGCAACCCAGTGGGTCACACATTCTCTTTTTCCTAAATCACATCACATCACCTAAGGCATCAGTCTGTCTTCTCACCCATAAATCCAGGGCCCTCTGACTGTGCCAGTTAATGGTACTAATATGTTTGCACACGTAACTTAGCCAATAGAGATGAGTACATCACAGATTAAACAGCCAACTGTTACCTCAGCCCAGTCCCCCAAAGCATATCAGCAACCCAGGTATGGCAGGAGGCATTTCACACCACAACGCAGCTCAGGGAGATGCCAGCCTACCTCCCCATACCTGGTACCAAGCTCTCACTACCTGCCCCTCTGCAGCAGGTAAAACAGTAGGGGTCCCAGCCCTTAGGCCTACATTACCACACAATGAGCCCTGCATCCACTCAGGGAAACTGGACCTACACCAACATTTACAGTGGCATGGAAAGACAGGCACCCACTAGGGGTCCGAGGCTGCAGCAGGTGTTGTCTCCCACCCTCTCCTAAGAACTGACCCCCATGGGAAGAGAGTTTATTATCAAATTAACTTCTTTCACAAGTGAAGCCCCCACATCTGGGTACCCAGATGGATTTCCCACCAATTCAGAAGGGCAAGGAGAGTCAAGCACCCTCTGAGGGTCCATGGCTGCCACATGTGCTACCTTCCCACTCACTCTCAAGAACTGTCCCCTGTGAGCAGAGGGTCCCTGGCCAAATTCACTGTCAAAGCACCATACTTCACAACCTTCCTGCCTAATGTGGGGAGGGACACCACTGGATGCCTAAACAGTCTCTCAGTTCAGAAAAATAAAATTCACCTCAGATTAATAGTCCATTATAAATCTAATTAATTATTCATGAGCCTAGCTAGGCTCCTGACTGGCTATTAGATTGGTCATTAACATCTTAGAGATGACCGATCCAGCTGCCAACTGACACTGCAGAATGCACGGCTTGCGCCAGTCTGCTCAAAACCTTAAATAATGGGGGAAAAATCCATTGTTATTGCAGTTAGACTTATAATCACAATAATAACCTCGAAACTGGTCATTTCCTTGGATTAAGGACTGGCTGGAGGGAGGTAGCCCTTGGCTGCACTTCAGGCCACTCATCCACCCCAACAGGTCATTAATTCCTCAGAAATTACTGGCTTCTTGGTTGTTATTGTTTAATTCTCCCAGTTTCTCAATTTCTCTCTTGAAGCAAAATCCCCCAGTTTCTTCTTTCTCTTTTATTTTGAGAGTCAGCCCCCACAGGGGTATCTGTCAATGGCAGCCACCATGACATCCCATCGAATTTAAGTTGGTCTCACTCTCTGGAAAAGTTCTTCACAGAAGGGAGCAATGACACTCCTTGCCAGCTATGTAGCTCCCTCCAGAATGAGGCAGTCTGCTTTGAAACACTCCAGCCTCAGCAGTTGGCCATGCCCCTTTGGAACACTGGCTCGGTCCTGCTAGCTCAGCCTCCAAAGGAGCCAGAAGTTAACCCTTTGTGAGACTGATGCCCAATAAACTTTTAATTCTTTAGTAGTCCTAACTAAGGAGCTGGACTCTTCGGGGTGGGGGGGCTACACTAAGATGGGAGATGTTGGGGTCAGGATTCTTGTTTCAGTTTTTGAAAGAAGGGATGGTGGTACTTTTTGAGCAGTTGCAGCAAGATTATGGACTTTAACAGCAGGATTTCTACTGGTACCCTCAGGTTCGAGCATATCTCATTTCACAACCCCAAAGGGGGATGAACCAAGGACACTCCAGATTTCTTGTTCTTTTTTGCAGCAAACTCTCACCTCTCCCTTATCAGCACATTTGATCTCTAGACTATCAATATCTTCTTCACACTCGCTTACATAATATGAATTATATCCAGAAACAAATCGAATACCATGTGATACTCTGAGAAAGGATTAACCTAGAGGTACTGAAAGTCACAAATTCTACAACTTGGAGTTTGCGTGCAAAATATCAAAGACTTTTCCATATGCCAGTTATACATGCCCTATATTAAGAGCACTAGGACTCTGGTTGCTGGAGGTGTGTGGTGCTTCTCTGACTATACATGCTCATATATTGTGGGACTACTCCCTATTAAAAACGATTGGATGTAAACGGAACGGGCATCATGCAGTATCTCAGTTTTCTCCACAGTGGGCAACACTACTATTTAGTTAAATCCCAATACTGACACTGTAGTGCAGCATGAGAGGGGTGCTGCACTCCTGAGGTGCCGTCTTTCAGATGAGACATTAAACCGAAGTCCCATCTGCCTGTTCTGGTGGTAGTTCAGGTGGATGTTAAAGGTCCCATGCCACTGTTTGAAAAAAGAGTACGGGAATTCCCCGGTGCCCTGGCCAAATTTCCCCTCATTCACTAAAAATATCAACCACAGCTTAATGTGGCTCTAGGTCAGTTGTCATTCATCTGCATCCCCCCTCTCCGGGTCATGCCTAAAAATAGGCAGAATTTGTCTAGTGCACTTACCCGGTCAACAAAAACTAAATAAATAAATTATCCAGTAGGGCTTATTCCCAAATGACAGATATTGCGCAACATATCGTTAATAGCTGCTAACAATGCTGTTACTAAGCTGACTATCCCTTCTACCCCTAAACAATGTAACAGTGGTATAGTAGTCATTGAATGTATCGTAATAAAAAATAACAGTGTTCACAGCAATATAAATCTTATTTTGATTATGACTCATGCAAACACAGAAGATGACATCAAATAAGACCGCTGATTCATCTAGTCTGCCCATAATACCCTATCCTACCAAGAGACCTGGGCCCAGATATTCAAAAGGGTTGCGCCATGCGCAACAGGGTTGCGCGTGCGCAACTCCAAAAATGCGCCATTCTGCGATATTGAGAAGGGGCCAGTTGCGTCACCGAAAACACGCTGAGCCACAGCGCAATGGAAATGAAGGCATGCGCAACCGAAGGGGGCGGGTCCATGCATAAAGTGCGCAATGCGATATTTGAACACTTGCGCAATGCGCAAGAGTGGCTCAGCCGGAAGTTGCGCAGTACCGGATTTGAGCCAAAATAAAACGGCTCAAGGGAGCGGCGCAAGAACTCGAGCAGGCCGCAAACCGGGGAGAGAGAGAGAGAGAGAGAGACAGAGACAGAGACAGGAGCAGGAAGGACAGAGAGGGACAGTGGGTCCTGGAGGACAGAGAGGCCAGTGGGGTGCCGGTGCAGTGGAAGCAGCAGTGGGGGCAGTGGGGTAACACAGGAACAGCAGCTGGGGGCAGAAGCCAGGAGATGGACAGTGTCAGCTCCACATGGAAGCTGTAATGAGGGTGAGACAGCATGCTGCAGGGACGTGGCCGTGGAGGGCCCGTCGGCGGTATGCACCCCGACAGAAGCGGTATCGTGCCCGCATCAGCTCACGAGCTGTACAGTGATGTTGAGATCGTGGCCCGTACCGCCTGAACAGGGCAATACTGAGACGGCTCAGTGAGCTGTGCAGTGATGTGATGCAGGCACCCTCACGACGGAGTCACGCCTGTCCGTGGAGACCAAGGTGACAGCCTGCATGTGCCTGCTCGCCACGGGCACCTTCCAGAGGCCGACAGGGGACACCACAGGCATCACGCGGTCGGCCCGCGTCACGCATCCTCACCCAATTCCTCAGCGCACTGCTGCCTCATGCTGCGGAGTACATCCATTTCCCCAGCACCGTGGCAGGCGTACAGCAAACATGCAGGAGTTCCACAGGGTAGCACAAATGCCTGGCGTGCTAGGTGCCATAGACTGCACCCATGTGGCCATTCGCCACGCCACCTGGCCGCCGACGTGGCATCATCCGGAACCGAAAGGGCTACTCGAGTGTCAACTGCCAGGTGGTGTGTGATGCCACTGGGCGCATCATCAATGTCTGTGCCACACACCCTGGCGGAGCACATGATGCCTTCATATGGCACCAATCTGCACTGTGCCATCGATTTGAGAGTGGGAACATCCTCACGGGTCATCTAGTGGGTGAGTACACATGTATGGAATGCAAACTCTGTGCAAGGGTGGAATGACACAGGTGCCATGGTAGTGGCACACAAGGATATGGGCAATATTTACCTGACCTAACACTGATCTCCACTATCTCCACACAGGTGACTGTGGATACCCTCCGTCCCTGGCTGCTCACACCATACGGCGCCCACAACCCCAGCGCACACCGGTTTCAATGAGGCACACGCTGCAACACGGAACATCATAGAGCGGGTGTTCGATACTCAAGGCAACGCCTGATGCCTGGACACCTCCGGCGGAGCCCTACAGTACAGCCCCCAAAAGGCCTGTGGGATATTCCTGGCCTGTTGCATCCTGCACAACATGGCCAAAGACCATGGGATAGCCGTACAGGTCCAAGAGGGGGACAGCGATGGGGACGCCAGTGGCGCCGGTGATATGGGTGATGAGCCGCCCCCCCTAGGACGGAGGGACTCCCGACTGACCCGGCAGGCCCAGCTGCACCGGGACACCATTGCAGAAGAGCACTACGCACAACACAGGTAAGTCAAGGGGACATGTGCAGGCAACACTGTCTATGCGCAAACCACAGGCACACAGGGGAACACACTGCGCATGAAGGTCAGGGGAGTTAAGGGTCTACGATACCAACACATTAGCAGAGAGGGTGAGCACTCAAATAAACACACACACACACACCAGGCAGCATACAGGGCAGCAGCACAGCAATGCGGAAATTACACGCTATCACACAGCACCACCAACCACCCTCACCACCTGGACTGTCCACGTCGTGTGTCAGGACCTGGGCAACCTTGCACCTTGGTGTACAGTGCAATGCAGGCATCATCATCCACACGCACCTGTGGACAGCAGTTGGGAGAGTGTGCAGGTGGTCGCGGTGTCAGTTTGGTGAGCAGAGCACCCAGCAGTGCACTGCCCACCATGCACACACATTGCACACAGGGCAGCACCAGACAGGGCCTGCATTGGGAGACAGCTCAGTCAGGAGCACTGTCCCACGGCCACCACGGATGCGTGGGCGGCCCCGCCGTGGCCTAGCAGCACTGGCAGGCTGCGCAGGGGCCACATCGGGTGGCACTACTGCACCACCAGGGGTCCCAGTGCATGACCGCGACCTTGCCCGCACAGGGGTCTGCATCCCGCGAAAGAAACTTGCACCAGGGGTGCTCGGGATGCCCACAGCAGAACCCGGCGTCGACAGGCCTGGTGTCGCACGACGCCGGGAACGGGGAGTGGAGTGCGCACTGTGTGGGGTGCGTGGTACAGGGTCACCAGACAGTGTGGTCAATGCAGTCGCCACAGAGACCACTGCCTGGGTCAGCCTGTCGATGGCAGCGGTCACATCCGTCCGCATATGGACCATCTCGGCCCGGTCCCGAGCACACTCCCTGCTATGCCGCTGCACGGACACAGTCAGTGCCTCCACGGACCTTGCAACCCGCCCCTGCAGCTGTACCAACTCCTGCAGCAGGCAGGTGTGCACGTCCAAAGGGTACTGTGCCCCAATGGCATCGTGACCCCCAGGGTGTGGATGGTCCTGGTGCACAGCACCCCTTGAGGGTGGCCGCTGTTCACCAGGACCAGGTATGGGCTGATCCAAGGGCGGTGGACAAGTGCCACTGCCTGACGCTGTCCCCCCAGGCCTGGTGTGCAACTGCTGCTGCTTCCTCCAACTGCTGAGCCCCAGGTCCACCTGTTCCACCCCTGTGCTGTCAACAGTGCCAGACACCTGCTCAGCCACGGTGCTGCCCCACCGGTGCTGAGAGGCCCAGCCTGTGACTGTGCCAGCATGCTGGTACACAGGTGTGGAGCTGGACGGCCGAGGGGCACGTGCTGGCCTGCCGTGTGTCCTCGTGGGACACACCTCTCACTGGCCATTGCAGGCCTGCCATCATCAATAGTGCCAGTGCGTGCCACTGCCATAGGCACAGCATGCTGGCACACCTGCATACCAGACTGCTGTGACACAGGCTGCACCCCTGCACCCGTATCACTGCCGGGCGGAGTTGTCAGCCCAGCCGCCTGCTGCTGCAGTGCGTGCAGGCTGCGGGCGGAGGTGGAAGGTCCCTCCTCCTGGTCCAGCAGGTCTGCCTCACTGTCAGCACCCACCACCACCGTCTCCTGCAGACGAACAGGATCTGAAACAGAAAGAAAGTACATGTGAGTGCATGTGAACAACAGCCGCCCCCACAACATCACCATGACATACCGTGCAGTGATGGGCTTCCACCTGTCTGGAATCCTCCGCCAGGAACACCCGCAATGGCACTCGGCTGCATGGCCGCGACCAGTGTCTCCTCGGTCGGGGTCAGCTGCAACACCACTGGTGGTCCCCCCACCAGTGGCAGCACGTGCCACCCTGAAGGCTGCCACCTTCTCCTTCAGCCTCCTGCGGTCAGTCCCCATCTTCTTGCGGCACTCCTGCACGGAGCGCTGGTGGCTTCCGTGCAGGTTGACGGCCAGAGCTACCCCCTCCCATGCAGCTGCACGCTGCTGAGGGGTGCCCCTCCGCCCACTCAAAAGCGGCTCATCCTCCAGGTAGGCCTGGAAGAGGGCCTCGGTCTCTGCTGTGGTGAAGTTCGGCCTCCTCCTACGCCCGCCGTCCACACCCTCGGCCTGGTTCTCGTCAGTCATGCTGATCTGTATGGGTGGAAGTGGACACCTGTCACACTGCAGTCCACAGCATTTCCCCATGAGCATAGCTGCAGGCCGGGGGGGGCAGAAGCCCCCCCCTTTCCTCGCTGCCTGGGAGATACTGATGGAAAGGGTGCCCTCTGCCCCCTTCTAAGTGCCCTCATCATGCTCAGCCCCCCTCATCCCGTGACACCCTCCAGCACCCCTGCCCATGTGCATTGTCCTGAGCATCACACAGCATGTAACTCACCTCTCAGCTGCAACAACCAAATCTGGCCGCCACAACCCAGTGTCGTATTTTATAGCGCAACACATGCAAATGAGGTGTGGCGCAACTTTAATGACATGCTAATCGCGCCACTGCGCCTTTGAATGGCTGATCGCCTGCTTTGCATATGTCGGCTGAATATCGCGTAAATGCGCTTAGCGCAATAGGGAAGGTCCGGCTGAGCCGATGGCGCATGTTTGTGGTTGTGTGCTACACTGCATTGCGCATGCCCAGACGGGTTACGCATGCGTCGATCGCGCTGCAGAACTGCTGAGCGCGATAGGCTATTCTGGACATGGCCACCATTGTGCCAGTGGCGCTGCAGCACTGGGCACTATATGGTGCTGTGGCACCTCTGCGCGATAGTCCCCTGTGGCACTGGTGCTGTGCCTCGCAGTCGCGCAGGATACCTATGCATCCTATGGCGCTGTGCGTAGCCTTGCGTCATTGCCGTGACCTTGGGTATGCCCTCTGACCCCTGGCGCTGAGTGCATGCCATGTGTACGTCCCTATTGCGCTGTCTCGCTACAGCGCCATGTAAAGTGACGGCGCTGAGCGAACAGCGCGATAGGTGCCTGTGCTGGTCTATTGCGCAACAACTCCACGTGGGGTCACAGCGCAGCGGGGCGCCATATTGCCTGCTGTAAAGTTGGTGCCATGGCTAGGAGGAGGGCGGTGCCGTGGAGCCAAGTTGAGGTGGCCAACCTGGTGGCCCTAGTGGAGCCCCACTATGACCAACTGTATGGTGAGGCCCCCCTCACCGGACCGAGGACCCATGTGGCAGCAAGTGGCCACTGACCTGGTGGGGTCACTGGCGGGGCGGGTCTGCGAGCAGTGCCGGCACCGGTTCAGTGATCTCCCGGAGGGACCGGAGCTGTTAGCGGCTGCGTTCTGCCAGGCGGGGCCTGGTGCCTAGGCCACGTGGTGTACCATCTATTCACCTATATTCTCTGTAGGGGTGTGTGTGCCTGGGTGGCTGTGCATCGGTGTGTCAGTGTGTGCAGCTGTGCGATGGATGGTTATGGCTGTGTGGGCAGGCAGTCTTACTGGGGCAGGGGCACTCTGCTTTTGAGTCACACTGATGTTTGTCTCACCATATGTCTCCCACAGGCCGGATGGTGATGGCGCGGACGCGCTGATGTGGGCCATGCAGGGCCCTGAGTCCCACAGGCCGTCGGCCGCGCAGCGAGCAGCAGCTCAGCAGCAGCAGCAGCAGCGGCAGACTGAGCTGCTGGAGGAGTGTGAGTATCATTACGTCATGGATGCTATTGCATGCTGGGGGGGCAGGACCACCAACCATGATGGACACAACCAGATGGGTGGTAGTAGTTCCACTATACGTAACACTAGTGAGTCCCCACACTGGAGTACAGTGTACAGTTCCGGAACACATAGCTGCGTATGGACAGGGACTGGGTGGAGAGTGTTCACAGGAGGGCGACATGGATGGTGCATGGATTGCATCACATGTCCTATGCAGACAGGTTGACGGAACTGAACATGTACTCCCTGGAGGGGAGGAGGGTGTGGGGATATGATGGGGTCATACGAGTATTGTACAGGGGGGAACAGTGTGCAGGAACCAATATTTGTCAGCGTAGAGGATGTTCCAGGTGTAGAGGGCATGGGATGCAGTTGGAGGGGGCTCGTTTAAGGGAAACATGCGAATGTGTTTCCTCACATTATGGGTGGTGGACGAGTGGAACACCCTGCCAGAGGATGTGGTGGGGGCTGACTTGGTCACGGAGATCTGTATGTGGGCTCGCCATGAGGGACTTCTGGAGGTCAGGGGTGAGGGAATGGACTTATAGGACATGAGAGTGATCGACAAGGCCAAATGGCCAGACTAGGTATCCCATAGGCCCCTATCTGCCGACACTGTCTATGTATCCATGTATGTAGGTGTGACACAGGTGACCTGCATCACAGTGCAGCATCACGACACGCCTGTGTATGCATCACAGGTGGTCCAGGCATGCACTGGGCACATAGCTGTGTGACTGGCATCGCACCACGCTGCAACATCACATGACAGCCTAGTTTGTACTGTGATTGACGTGGGCAGTGTGTGTGGCGGGTGATGCGGCTGGTGCCGCCTGTTTGTGATGGCCATGTGCATGTTCACTGTGGGTGGGTGCATGCCATCACATGTGCAGCATGGTTAGCTGGGTTGCAGGTTGGGTGGTGTTCAGGGTTGTGGTCAGTCTCAGCCATTGACTGTGTTCCCATTTTCCTAGGCCTCAGTGTGCCCGGCGCATGGCGCCACGATGTCGGCGCCTGACACAGCTGGCGGCGACAACAGAAGGCTCCTGCAAGCCCTACAGCAACAGAGGAGCGGTGGCACAGACACAGGAGGGGAAGACGGCGGGGAGGAGCAGGAGCCTGCTGGCCGTAGCCCACCTTTTATTTGCCCTTCCCCATCCCTTTCACCCCTGACTTCCTCTCCAAGTTGTTTTCCTCCCTTGCACACCCTGCCTTTTACCCGTCCCCCCAACTTGTACATAGTTTTAGCTGTTTTGTTACTTCTTTTTGTTTGAATATAAAATTCTATTTTGGTACAACTGCTGTGTTGGTGTTGCTTTGCAACTGGCTCTGGGTGCTCCGCTGCAGGGTGTACATGCCATCTGGGCTACTATGGTCCTGGATATATGTGTGTGTGTGTGTGTGTGTGTGTCCATGGGGAGGTATCACCAGCATAGCATTGCCTTTCTGTTGCTCTCGCCATCTGCTGCCACCCACTGCTGGGTGCACAGGGTGGGTCTGGGTGGTCTGCTTCTCTGCAGCATGGGGTTGACGTGTGGCACGGGGGGTGCATGGTGTTTCCTGCAGTGCCTGTCACTGCACATGAGCGGTGTCTTGGGGGCACGGTGCACGCTGTGCTGTGCGTACAGGGGGGACTGATGTGCACTGTGGTTGTCAACCCCCTGGGTGTGGCACTCTCTGCCTGCCAGTGGTTGTGCTGGGGCGTCATGGCTCTGCTATGCTTTAGTTGGTTTGTCCCCATGGGCACGTGAATCAGCCGTCCCACCCCCAGTGATGCTGTGCTTGGGGTGTGCCAGTGTGGTGTGGGTTCTGCAGTGAGTTCCTGTGCCCATGTGTGGCATGGCTGGCGGTGGGCCCCAGCCTGCCTCCCTGGATGTGCAGTTCCATTGCTCTGGGGGGGCTGTGCTTGCGCTATGGCAGCTCTGCATGCTCAGCTGAGCTTCATGGTTGTCGCCATGGCGCGGCATTTTAGCTCAGCTTCTCCTTCCTGGTTGCGCGATGGCGCAGTATGTGCGATATTCAGACGTTGGTTGCTTGCGCAATTTGCTCTGCTCCATGTTTGAATATCGCACCTGTTGCGCATTTGCGCAACTGGTTTGTGCTTGCTCCTGCTGTTGCGCCAGTTTTGAGCGCAGTTTGAATATCTGGGCCCTGGTGTCTATATGGGATTTACGCCCATGCTACCCACTCTATGTTCCCTACCATGCAGCTACCTAAGGGTATGTGAGTAATGAACAGTATTTCCCGAATACCACAAATAATAGGCTGTTCATTAATTGGGAAGAAAAATGAATTATCTGCTCTATTTGGGACTATTTGGCAGGCATTCAAGATCTCCAGAGATGTCCTGTCCAATCAAAAGCTACTTTGGAACCTCACTGAAGGCAGGTCATGTGACTCAGCACTTGCAGAAGCTTCAGACAGAAGAGACAACCTGAGTTGCTGCAGAGAAAGAATCTACTTGGTAAAACTAGACAAAAATCAGAAATCTTGATGTTTTGTGTTCAGTCTTTAAATCCCAAACTAGAAAGGGTCAGTTTTTGTACACGGTAGGGTGAAAATTATGCTTTTAAAGGGACATGGTCAGCTTTGCAAAGTAGTTTGTGGTCATGTGTACCCATCATTGCTCCAGCAACCTACTTAGCAAAGTAATGCTTTTTAATTGCCACACAATATCAAGTAAAGCTGAATTATTACATTTTTAGCCACTTTCTTCAAAACAACTTCAGACTGAGCAGAACGCCTAAGTAACTTTAGACACCAGAAGCACATCTAGTGTGGGTGTGTGTATATAGTGGTGTGGTCAGTGTCCCTAAACTTGTGCAATATAAGATTTCAAATTTTTTTCAGGTGCTGTGAATTATGAAAACTATAGGATAGAGCAGGTGACTCTGTACAGAAAATATAAGCATGTGTCAAAAATGAGCATAGGCAGTGGAAATAATTAAGACTGAAAAGCGGAGCCAAGATCCTGTGTGTGTACAGTTAATTATGACGACAGACAAACTTCATTCAGCACTGAAAGCTTGTGTGAATAAAAGGCATTTAAGTGTCTCATATTAGACATACATCTGAGTTAACGAGCTGGAATGAATACTACCTGTCACATGCTGTGTAACCCCTTAATGCCATTCTCTCTCAGGAATCTGTCTAGTCCTGTGTCATCCTTTCTCATGCTGTGTAACCCTCAATGCCATTTCTCCCTCAGGAATCTGTCTAGTCCCATGTCACCCCTGCTCAAGCTGTGTAACCCTCAATGCCATCCTCTGTTAGAAATCTGTCTAGTCCTGTGTCACCCCCTACTCATGCTGTGCAACCCTCAATGCCATTCTCCCTCAAGAATCTTTCTAGTCCTGTGTTACCCCTACTCATGCTGTGTAACCTACAGTGCAATTCTCCCTCAGGAATCTGTTTAGTCCAGTGTTGCCCCTAATAATGCTGTGCAACCCTCAATGGCACTCTCCCTCAGGAATCTTTAGTATTGTGTTACCCCTACTCATGCTGTGTAACCCTCAGTGCCCTTCTCCCTCAGGAATATGTCTAGTCCTTTGACCACTGCTCATGCTGTGTAACCCTCAATGCCATTTTCAGTGCCTGTGCTAAAGCCACTGGATTAGCCAAATCTGAATATTTGAAATCATCTTGTCTCAAAAACTGAACTCCCCCTCCAAATTCTGGAAAGTGGTCCACGCCCTATTCTCCCCCCCATTGTATCCACCACCCCCAATGCTTAAAATAAATAACACATTGGTCTCCAAACCATGCTCAGTGGCTCAACAGTTTAGCTTCTATTACATCTCCTCTGCCACAGCCCTTCTAAAGTCCCTCCTTACAAACCTGCCCCCTCCTCATCATCCCACATCCAGCACCCACCCCCCACTTCCTTCTCCTTTTCTGCTGTATCCCCCAAGGAAATGAAGTGCCCTTCTCTCTCTCTCTCTTAATCCTTCCAAAGGCTCCTTACCGGATGACCTTGACCCTAAACTCCTCTACCTTTCAGCTTCTGCTATGACCTACCCTCTCTCCTTAATCCTAAACTTCTCCCTTCTTGTCCTCCTCATTTCTTTCACCTGGAAACATGCAGTGGTCCTCCCTCTCCCAAACCTCCTTCTCCTAAAGGATGGTGATCCCTCCTTCCCTGCTAACATTCACCCAATCTCCCTCCTCCATGCCCTTGCCAAGCTCCAAGAACATCTGGTCCTCTCTCAACTAACCTCCTTTCTCGCTGACTCCTCCTTTTCACCCCGTCCCAATCTGGCTTTCAGAAGAACCACTCCACCACCACGTGCCTTCTCAGACTCACTGACTCCATCGTCACCAGGTTGGACAATGGCCTCATTACCTGTGCTATTTTTGTCAACCTTGCCACGGTTTTCGACACAGGCTCCCATGCCCTACTTCTCGACTCCTTTATGACTGCTGGTTTATCTACACCTGCTCATAACTGGTTTAGTGATTACCTCTGAGGCCGAACACAGTCAAGATCCAGGATGAAATCTCTCCCCCACTTCCCATTTCCACAGGAGTCCCACAGGGCTCTGTGCTTGGCCCCATTCTTTTCTCCATCTTGCTGAACAACTTGCCTTCAAGTATGCTCCCCCTCCTCCTCTATCCATATGTATGTTGATGACACGTCCTGTTCTCCTCTGACAAATGCCCCTCCAAAGTAGCAACCAACCTTCAGCATGACTTCCACCAGGTTCAGCTATGGTTTGCCTCACATCAGTTATTCCTAAACGCCAAAAAGACCATCTCCATGACCTTCGACACTAGGCAGAGACTCTCTAGGCTCCACCCCTTACCTTCCTTCCATACCCTTGATGGGACAACCCTAGAAGACACCTTCTCATTCAGATACCTTGGGGTCTGGCTGGATCAACACTTCAAATTCTCTTGTCACACTGATGCCATCCTGAAAAAACTGCACCCCAAGCTTGGTGCCTTATATATGAACCGTAGTTGCATTCTTCCTACAGCACGGCGTGAACTAGTCCAGAAGGTGATCCTCCCCATTTTTTACTACTGCAATGTGGTCTATGGTGCCGCTCCCAAATCCTCCCTAACCAGACTGGACACTCTTTTTAACTCCTTCTGCCACTTTGCCCTTTATGCTCCTTCATGCACTCATCACTGCAACCTCAATAATGCCCTGTCCTTTCCCCCGCTTGCCAACAGACACCTCGCTCATTGTGCCAAACTCACTTCTAAATTCTGGCTAGGAGAACTTCCCCGCTACCTCTCATGCTCACTCTCTTCACTCCCTCCCCCTCCACTCCCTCAGATCCACTGGACATCACTTCTTTGTTGGTCCTCTGATGAACCACTATCATCAGCCAGTCTGGTTTACCCATTGTTTTCGAAAATCTGGAACCCCCACAAATATGGCACTCCTCCTCTGCAAGGCCTGCCTTACATAACTTTCTCTCTCCTAGCTGCTCCTGCTTTAACCCTCTTTATCTGCCCTCCAATGACCCAGCTCCTCTCTATGCCACTCATCCCCAACTAAACCTCTCCCCCCCAAAACTTGCCCCTCAGCACGCTCACCCCTCCTTTCACCACTTACCCCAATACTTCTACCCCTGTCCTCCTACTACACCCCTCATGTCCTCTATTACCTACTTGCCCTCACTTGTCTTGCCCCCTGGCAGAGTTCTCAGCATCCTGAAGGGGGGTCTAGCACAGGGCAAGCCTCTCCCCCCCCCCATATCCCTTTCTACCCAACTTGTCCTCACCTGATTCTTCTTTCTGGCAGGGTTCTCAGCATCTTGGAGAGGCCTAGATTTAGGCAAAGCTTCTTCCTTCTCTCCTCTCCTCTCCTCTCCCTTCCTTATGAACATCCCTTATTTCTCTACCAATATTCTTGTCTAGTCCTGCCCCTCGGCAGGATTCTCTGTGGTCCTGAGGGTCCAGCACTGGGTTAGCCACTTCCTTCCCTCCCCCACTCCCTTCTATCCTTCCTTGTTCTTGCCTGAGTCGGACCTCTGGCAGGGTTCTCAGCATCCTGGAGTGGCCTAGCTTTAGGATAGCTTCTTGTTTCCCTTCTCTTCCTCCCCTCACCAATCCCCACTACTCTGCCTACCCAACTTGACCTTGTCTAATTCTGCCCCCTGGCAGGGTTCTTCGCATCCGGGAGAGGCCTAGAATTTGGCAACTCTCTTCCTTCCTTCCTTCCCACTCATACCCCACCCACCCAATTTACACCCACCTACCTATCTATAATTTACACAGCCCTTTCCTTGCCCCTCACCCTCTTCCCCCCCTTTCAAAGTCATTGCCTCGCTCAGTCACAGGCAGGGTTCTCCGCTTACTGGAGGGGCCAGCTCTAGGCATGACTCATCCTTCCCTGCCCAATCCCTTCACCTTCATCTCTCCTGCCCCTCCTCTCTACCCCTCCACACTTAAAAAAGGAATTAGCTCACCTGAGCTAACTGAATTTGCACTTTTCTGCTCTTCCTGAGCTGCTTACAGCTTGTACTACACCCCTGTGTTAACTTGCCCCCACAACTGTTTTTTTGGTCACTTGTCCTGGTACTGCCCATCATTTAGCCTCTCCTTCCCCCAGCGGCCTTACCCTACCCACCCATCGTCCCTCTTGGTTTGCACCCCTCCCCCCCACTGCACCACATTCAATCAATAATTTGCTATCTTCTGCCTCTCAAATTGTATCCCACTCCTGCAAGGAGTTGGCTACATGGCTGCACTAAATTTATGTACCATCATCCTCAGGTATGCACATTGTACATGTATGTATATTACACAGGCATGTTTTTCAATCTATCAATCAATCAAATCAATGTTTATTTGTATACTGGAAGGTATGTGAGCAAAAATGACCATTTTTTCCAATGTCCAGTGCAAGAGATGCCAAGAAGGTATGACAATACAAAACAGTCTGACAGAAACAAGATCTATAGAGGGGAAACAATCCAAACAAGTGGTTTAGATATACAGAACAATGTCAAAGACTAACAGTTACAGCAATTTTCAAAAACTGAAAAACAGGAGGTAATCAATTACAATAAAGTAAAAAGAGGGAAACACATAGAGCATCCCGAACATTTACGTGTGTAACACATGAAGAGCAGGAAAGAGAAGGGAAGGAGTACAGAGGGATCAGGAACCTAAGTGCTAGAGGTGGGGAAAGTGCAAGTCTTTTGTGGTTGGTTGTAATCAGGTCCATGTTTGAAATATGAAGAAACCTAGGCTAGGAGTGGGTGGTGGGAGTGAAAACTAAGTTGGGGGGAGTAAAGGGTAGGGGGATGGGTGTGGGGAGGAGAGGGAGGGGTAACAGGGACTAGAGTAAAGCAAGGGGGACTAGAGATAAGCAAGGTGGAGAGCTGACAGGTTTAGCTGGAGGGCTGGCCGGGGCAACTACAGACGGAAGAATTGAGTATGTGAACTTTGAGGTAGGAGTTGAAGGTGTGGATGAATCTACAGGCTTGGATATTGGGGGGCAGCTGGTTGTACAACTTAGTGCCCTAATAGGTGATCAAGTTCTGAGCTTGCTTAGTGCGGTAGAAAGGGGTGTCAAACACCATACTTGAGGCCCCTCTGGTCGCCCACATGGTGGTAGTGAAAGGGAAAAGAGAAATCACACTGGGCAGCAGCAAATTCAGGTGCATCTTATGGAGGAAGGAGAGCATTTTTTGTTGGAACTGCCCTTTAAGGGTGGGCCAGCTAAGGAGTAGAGGGTACAGTGGTGAGTTTTCCATGGTAAACCAGTGACGAAACAGGCAACGTTGTTGTAGGTTGATCTTAGTTTGGAGTAGAGTAGAGATGTGATTGGGGGGGAGAGAAGATGATGGATCTACAGTTGATGAATGGCAGGAGAAGAGAGTTAGCTAAGCGAAGCCTGGTTGCAGGCATAAGGAACTTTCTTATCCTATAGAAAAGACCAAGCATGTTGTGGGTCTTCTCCATGAGGTTGTTAACATGGAGATTAAAGGAGAGGTGAGGGTCCAGGAGGAGCCCAATGGATTTAAATTCAGACACCTGTTCAATTGGGCAGCCAGAGTTATCAACTAATGTAAGGTCAGTGATGGTGGATTTTCTAGGTCCTGAGAAGACCATAAACTTGGTCTTCTTAGAATTTAGGACCATGCCATTTCCAGAGAACCAGGAGTGCAACTTCATGAAATCAGACTGTAGATTGCTGAACATGGTGACGGGGTTGATGTCACTACTGTATAGTGCCACATTGTTGGCGTAGAGGACAAGTTGTGTGTTAAGGTAGATAGAGGGGAGATTATTAATGAAAAGTGAGAATAGGAGGGGGCCCAGGATCGAGCCCTGAGGTACCCCATATTTGATTGGGCATTCAACGGACAGATGACCTTCAATGAAGGTTTTATGGGATCACCCGGAAAGGTAGCTTCCGACCCAGTCTATGACATTGATGGAGAAGTGCAGATCTTTGAGGGTGTCGAGTAGGAGTGCGTGGTCCACAAGGTTGAATGCTGTGGTCAGGTCAATAAATACCGACCCCATGTATTGGGCTTTGTTACTGGCCTTAAGGATGTCGCTAGTGAACCTGACCAGGGCAGTTTCTGTGCTGTGACCAGATCTGAAGTCATGTTGAGCACAGGAGAGTAGGTTGTTGGCTTCCAGGTAGGCAGTAAGTTTAGAGTGGACAACTTTCTCGATTATTTTTGATGGGGAGCAAGAATGGAGATAGGACGGTAATTACCAACCTCGCTTCTGGACCCGAAATTGAATAATGGTTTGATGGTGGTGGATTTCCAGGCATTGGAGAAGGTATGGGAGCAGAGGGAGCTGTTTAGAAGATTAGTGATGGGGATTGCAAGGACATTGATGGACTGTTTAAGGATTTTGTATTCGATACCGTCGGCCCCTTTGCTGGGTTTGAGGTTGTTCCCTCGAATAAGTCTGATAGTGTCCACAGGTTTTAGAGCCTTAAAGAAGAATTTGGGGGGAGGCCCAAAATTGGGGTCAGGGTAGAAAGGGTCAGGGGGAGAAGAGATGGGTGAGGGAGAAGGGGTGGCTAGTTTGTACTTTTCAAGGTCACTGAAAAAGGAGTTAAAGATGGTTGACACTTCCGTGGGGTCATGAGTTAGTATACCATCATGAGACAGGGTAATGGGTTCAGAGTTTCTGGATTTGCCGAGAAGAGAGTTGAGGGTACCCCAAAGCTGACAAGGGTTTGATGGTTCCCCGAGTTGCTTGTTTTGTAGGAAGTCTATTTTTGCCCTTCTTACAGCCAATTTGCATTTGTTTCTAAGGGACTTGTAAAGGGTGAGCTGAGCGGGGTCTCTGCGTTTGTGGTACCTGGCCCAGGCTTTGATCCTTGTTCTCATTAACAAAATAATATCTGGGAAGACCCAGTCATTAATTTTCCCTCTTGTCCTCATTTCTTTGAGGGGAGTGTGTTTATCCTAGATGTTAATTTGGATGCTGGAGAGTTTCTCCAGGATGGCGTTGCAGTCCCCCGGCCCATACGTGAAGGACCAGTCCAACTAGGTTGAGACTGTGGTTAATTGGATGTTCTGATCGGTTATTTTCCTGGTGAAGATAAATTTTGGGGGGTGCTTGGGAAAACAAGTGGACCATAGACAATATATAGCACAATGATCGCTGATACAGTTGGGCAAGGCTCCGGCGTTAGTGATGCGGGAGGGGTGCGTGACGATGATCTAGTCGATTAACGTTTGTGGTCCTGTTTTATAATTATTATAAGGCAGTATAGCGCAGTGGTTTAAGGCTCTGAGCTGCAAATCTGGTGACATCCAGCAGACCAGACCTGTGTTTGAATCCCACAGCTTCCACTTGCACACTGTGCGACCCTGAGCAAGTCACTTAACTTCCCTGTGCTCCCAGGTCGCTCCTGTAAAAAAGCTTTTTGCTTAGTGTGCTACTCCTGGTTAAACAACTAAAAATAAAAAAATAAAATAATTATGTTTTTACTTAATTGTATGTCATGTTATCAATGTAACTGCATATTTATTTGCTCAGTCATGTTAAATGTAAACAGCTTGTTATTTCAACCTCCAGTTGTACAGCCGCCCCACAGTGCACCAGAGACGAGCAACTTGTTGTTCAGTGTGCCTTCCTGGTGAAACATTTCAATAAATACATTTTTTTTTAAATTCTTCCTCAAGAATCTGCCCCGTCTCGTTACCACTGCTCATGCTGTGTAACCCTCAATGCAGTTCTCCCTCAGGAAATGGTCTAGCCCTGTATTACCCCCCAATCATGTTGTGTAACTCTCAATGCCTTTCTCCCTCAGAAATCTGCAAGTCCTGTGTTCCCCCTCCTCATGTTGTGTAACCCCCTGAATCTAACTCGGGAATCAGTTCAGTCCTGTGTTACAGTTACTCATGCTGTGTAACCGCTCAAAGTCATTCTACCATAGGAATCATTCTAGTCTTGTGTTACACCTATATATGCTGTGTAACCTTCAATGCCATTTTCCCTAAGGAATCCGTCTAGTCATATGTTACCCCTACTCATGCTGTGTTACACTCAATGTCATTCTCTCTCAGGAATCTGTCTAGCCCTATGTTACCTGTACTCATGCTGTGCAAGTCTCAACTGCTCTTTCAGGTAATGTGTTACTCCCGCTCATGCAATGTAACCCTCAATGCCATTCCCCTCAGGAATCTCTCTAGTCTTGTGTTACCCCTACTCATGCTGTGTAACCCTCAATGCCACTCTCTCTCAAGAATCAGTCTAGTGCTGTGTTACAGCTACTCATGCTGTGTAACCCTCAATACCATTCTCCCTCAGGAAGCTACCTAATCCTGTTATCCCTACTCATGCTGTGTAACCCCCAATGCCATTCTCCCTCAGGAATCTGTCTAGTCCTGTGTTACCCCATTCATACTGTGCAACTCCTTAATGCCATTCTCCCTAAGGAATCATTGTAGTCCTATGTTGTATTTTTTTTTTTTGGGGGTAACCTGGCATGCATACTAGACCAAGGGCCTATTTTCAGGTGCGAACAGGGATGTTAAGAAGATAATACAAAACAAAACAAAATAAAATCACAATACATACAGCATAACATTGTTAAAATATGCAAAATATATAATTATTTACAAATCATAATATACAATGAGGTAGTACAAAAGTGCTAATCAAAGCATCTACATGTTTGGAAAATAAAATGCTCTTTCAACCTTTTTTTAAACTAGTACTTTGTCTAGAGCACCAGACATTTGAAGAAAGTGAATTCTATGAACTGGGTCTGGAGTACAAGAAGGCTTTCAGACCCACATTAGATGTAACAAAAGGGATGTTACCCCTACTCATGCTGCGTAACCCTCAGTGCCATTCTCTTCAAGAATCTGTCTAGTCCTGTGTTACAGTTACTCATGCTGTGTAACCCTCAATGCCATTCTCCCTCAGGAATCTGCCTAGTCCTGTGTTATCCCTAATCATGCTGTATAACCCTCAATGCCATTCTCCCTCAGGACTCTAATACTGCCTCTCATGTGTGAAAATACAAAAGTTCTAAGTTTTGTTGGCATGGTCCCTTTCTCTAAATGTTCTGCAAAGTAAAACATTCTGATTTTAAATTCAAGTTCCATTTAAAAAACAAAACACACACACACAAAAAAAAAACAGTCTTCCCAGTTCTGTAACCCAAAGAACTCAAGAAGGCACACCTAACCAGAAGAGATATCATAACTGTGTGTATAGACATAATACAGATCTTCTACCTCCATTGTTCTGTGCAGTAGGGTACCACTCAGCAACCAGATGACACTGGTCGGTGAGCTAAGTCTTGGTTGTCTGAAATGGAGGAAGGATGGTTCGCTGCAATACTCAGCTGCTTCCTAGCAGTAGGCAGGAGGCAGAACACATGGTAAACAGGTAGATCAGGAAATGGGGACATCAAGTGGTGAGATGGGCAGCTTGATGACAGGCTCTGCTTTACACAGAAAGGGCACAGGAAGCAGGTGAACGGGCCACCCCTGTGTCAAATGCAGGTAACGTGGCCCTGGCCATATCATGGGGTCTATACTGTAAAGGGACTTCCTCCTTCTCCGATGTCCTGCTCCACTCCGTGGACTTTCCCATGCTTAAGCCTCGCTCTGTGTCCCTGTTTGTGTAGGAAGAACTGCCCCTCCCCCATTTAGGGACAGATATGTAGCCACTGGACAGGGTGAACCTTTCTGAGATCCTGAAGACATTAGCTTGACACGCAAGTACCCATGGCAGGAACTAGGGTGCTGAACAGCCTGAAGGAGCGACACTGTGTTAGCACGGGAGGTGTACAAAACAAAATTCTGATTGAGATAGAGCACTGCATTTACAACAGTGTCCTGTAGAGAAGCGTCAACAGCGAATGTTAACACGGGTCAGCACCATGCAGGTAGGCAGTATCCTTAGATAATCTTCTCTAAACAATCAGAGCACACAGCAAGGGAAAGAGACAATGAAGCAAAGATAAGTCCAGTCTGGCAATTGTTATGAACTTTTTATTTTTTTGTATCAAAATATTTAGGAATTAAACTCACATAATGTTTATATACATGAAACATGATAAAATAAACAGGTGGAGATCAGTACTTCATGGTGAGGGTTTCACAACACTGACCAAAACCAGTTTGTCCTTAGTACTGATAAAGTTAGTACTGTCTACCCTAAATAGTGACTCCCGTAAGTCCAAGCACACTCTAATCACTACTGGTAAAAGACTGATCACATCTATGATCGACTCTTCCCTCTCCCCTTTTGCTACCCCCATATCTGTCCCTTCCACATTCCTGTGACCCTGGTTCCAGCTCTAAATTCTCCATACTGTATCACTATATATCTTTTTATATTAGGTTTTATTTGTGTTCGGTGCACCTGATATGTATATTTCTTTACTTTTATGAAAAATTGTGTCCTACCCAAAACTAGCTGTATGCTCTGTTCCAAACATATACTACTGTCAATGCTACCTGCTGATACTTTATATATACTGTATTACTGTATCTCACTTTATTTGTATTATTACTATTTTCTTGTGTGTTGCATCCCATCTATATTTTTCCTTGTTCCTTGTTAACAAACCCAGGTCCACCTTGAAAATGAGCTTGCTCAACGGTGATCGCCGGGTTAAATAAAGACTTTGATTGACTGATTGATTGAAAATACAGCTAGCTGATTTGGCACAGTATACCCAAGAGTTTGCCTTGAACCCCCTGCAATTCACTGTGTGGTACCGAGAGACGCAAGGATCTGGCCCCTTAGTTATGAAGTGAACCCCACTAGTTTGTGCACCATTGCCTTTTACTTATAAATGGTGAGGGGATTAATTCAGTTTACTGACAGGGACCCCAATGGCTCCTGCAGCTGCTAAAGCTCACAAAATGTAATCCCCAACAAGGCTGAAATCTTCTCATCCCTCTGGGACACGCAAATCCCAGGATTCAAGCAGCCGATTCATCCATTACATCCCAAGAAGGTAACCACAAACTTGTTTTGCAAACACAAATAATCATAAATAAAAGTGTGTATATATGTGAGCCTCATGGGTTTGTGTGCACAGGAGGAGGGTAAAGATCATCACTAAACTGTCCAGCAAGGCTATTTTCTTCTTTTTTTTTTTTTTTTTACAGCACCACATCAGGAGAAAATGGTCAGTGTTGAGCAACTCACCCAATCCACAAAATCATTGGGACAGCAAGCATTATATATAAAAACATATGTACAATGTATAAAATAATAAATAAGGGATGACAGGACTGAAGTGGGAGAGGGGGCTGACAACAGCCCTGCCATTTTAATCAAACTGAATTCAAGCATTAAACAAAAGCTGCAATTTCCATAATAAAAAAGTGTTATTTGCACATCCGCCATGATTCATACAAACCTCAGGAGCTTAGATTATTAAAGTTTCTAGTGCAAATCAGAAGCTTTATTGACTGGGTACCACGGGTGCAGGGGGACAGCCAGTGTTCCATGGGTGCTGGTGGGTCAGATAGGGCTCAATAGGACAGACTAGGCCCCCTTGGGTGATGGTAAAAGAGACTAGATCCCAAAGGTGCTGGGGGAAATTGGCTCCCACAGATGCTGGGAGAACAGACAGGGTCTCAATGGTGCTAGGGGGTGACACACTGGGATCCAGAGGTGGTAGTTGAGCAAACTGTGTCCCCTGGGTTCTTCCAGAAGCATGAAAGGGAAAGGGAGCATTGTTTAACAAGGAAAGGCACACTGAATCAAAGCTCGTTTCCAGGTGCAACTTGGGAGCACAAGGAAATTAAGTGAATTGCTCAGGGTCACACAGTATGCAAGTGGGGGTTGTGGGATTCAAACCCAGGTCTCCAGGTTTGCAGCTCAGAGCCCTAATCCTTTGCGCTCTTCTGCCTCCTCTTTCAGGTGCTATGTGAGGGTGCAGACTATGGGTGCAGGTTGGGTTGGCTACATACTGTACTTGCTGGGCGGGATAGTCTAGATCACGTGGTCCCTGGGGGACAGAGTGAGTCATACCAGTTTTTGATTGTGAGACAGGACCAAAGGAAACATCATTTTGTACCACATATGGAAACAGAGGCCATGGAACAAGAGTAGATCAGAAAGGCTTATTGTCCCACATAAACACAGGCATTCTTTAGGGCTCACACACAGTACAAGCATTTATCCAGTCTAGATGCTTTTCCAATTCTATGGGAATGTCCGACGAGACTACGTGCTTGCCACCTGCACTTAGTGTTTACTTTTACTTTGCTGGTTCAGGTGTTTGAGGATGAGGTCAAGCCGTTGCTGCACCACAGAGAATGATGGCCTTTTCTCCTCCTGTGCATCCCAGCATTCCAACATGAAACTGTAAACTTGAGGGATGCAGGACTCCGGGCAGGGCATGCGATAGCCTTTAGCCACCTGGCTCAGTACCTCTGTGTTTGTCATATCTGAAATAAAAAACAAAATTTGATTTTTATTTTACAATTTAACATCACTAGAACAGTTTAGAAGACTACCCCATGTCGCCAGGCTCACTGTACCTCCTGCATACCTAAATACTGGTTTGGTTCCCTTCCCTCTTACGTCTCCTCATTCCTACCCCCCCTTCCCGCCTCATGCTCCCTCCGCTCCAGGGGTCATCGTACTTTCCCCACTTCTCTGCTGGGCAGTCTGCCTTTTGCTATCCACACTCTGAAACTTGCTTCTCTCCTCCTTCCGCATCTCCACCTCTCCTGGCTCCTCAGGCACCAGTTGAACCCCCCACTCTTATTATCCATCCTCCTGACACCTCCTGGCTTGAAGCCCTACTGTCCATGTATCAGGGCCTCTGTCTGGGACTCCCCTATCTGCTTAGTGGTTTTATTTCCTTACTACTGCTGCACTTCCTTCCCCTTGTGGAGGCAGGCATGCATCTGCATAACAAGTCTCTCATCTGATACAGTACTGTTTTTGCACACTGTGACTTACTGCTGGTTCATCTACACTTGTATAAGTGTTCCATATTGTACTGTAACTGTATTTTTTGTACCAAGTTTTGCACTGCTGCAATGTTACTGTGTTCTGTACTTCTGTTTTCCCAAGTTCCCTTTCCCTGGGTCACACCTAGAAATGAGCCTTGGCTCAGTGTGCATTTCCCGGTTACCAGTTTTCAAAATAAATTAACAAACAACATGCAACATTTCAGTTTACATGGGATGGGAGTGCAGCCATGATGGCAAAGCAGTACTGTGTCCAGCTAATGTACGGGCAACCTAGGTTTGGGAGCCAACTCGGGGCACTGCGTCGGGAGGCGGCCATGCTGTAAAAACTGCTGCATGGCAGTCCGCCTTAGCCGGGGAGTGTAGATAGGGGAATCCAGCACCTTGGTGACCCCTGCAGGCAATCCAAGGAGCCTGCTGCAAGAGCACAATGTGTTTGATCGAGGCCGTTACTGAGGTGCGTCCAAGCCATGAGTCATTGGAAGGCTGCGAGAGAAAAACTAGGAGGAAAAATTCTGGCCCTCTCTGGGATGACAGCTGCTGGTAAATGCACGCCCCCTCACCATTTGTTCACTCCACCTGCTCTACAGATCTTGTGCAAAACATAAATGTTATTCAATAAAGTTTAACATTTATTTTGGTCAGAAAAATGTTCTGTCATACACAATAAAAACAGTGGTTGTATCTAGAGGCCAAGACCTCTATAGCTTTGCATGCTAAAAGCCAATGCTATTTACTGTTGGAAAGGCAGGGGACAGACTGTTCCAAAAAATGTATAGCATGGGGTTCTAGCATGTAATGTACAAAAGATATGGTCTTGCAAAGTTGCATGGTCATTATCAATCTGAAGACACACTGATGTAAACTCAGTGTATCACTACATAAATGGTATATCTACTGCCACAACCACGTCAACATGACACCAAGCTTTCATTTTCAAAAAACAATGAAGTTCCTAGCCCTAATGGGTCCAAAGTTAGCCCATTCTAAAGAAAATAATCTTTGAAAATGGCTAACTTTGGAACCGTTTGACTAGGAATTTTTTTGTTTATTAAGGAATTTATTTATTAATGACAATGAAAGCTTAGTGTAAAGTTGACAAGGCTGTGTCATGCCAATACAGGAAGATGGAAATCGGTGCGGGAAGGAGGAGAACATAACCCAAGGAAAAAAGTCAGAAAGAGGAAGGTGACAGAAAAGAACCATCTGAATGTTAGGAGTGTACAATAACTTTGCAAACACATGCACACATATTGTATACACTCACGTATAAGTTGACCTTGCATATAGGTCGACCCCTTCCTTTTCCATGCGATTTTGCCTGCTTTTTATAAATACTTTGCAGATGGGTTGAACCCTGTAGTACTATAGTTTACTAGCCCCCACAACCACCCACCAAGGTGTCCCTACAACTGTTAGATATTTAAGCAATAAGGCACGACAGGGTGTGTGTTATCGTGTAATAGCGTCACTCCTGGGGTGGGCTAAAGCACGAGGTGAAGCCGAGTGCTTCCACCACCCCAGGAGTGACGTTGTTACACGATAACACACATCCCTGGAGTGCCTTATTGCTGTTATACAATGGCTCGTTGTCATACAAAATTAAAAAAAAATTAAAATAAACAAATGATTTTAAGGAATCCAAATGGTCATCATCCATAGCATCCAAAAGCAATACAGTGATGTTACTGTGTAATAACATCACTGTCTCAGGCACACATTGACCAGAGTCCAGGAAATGTTCTTGCCATTGTATTATTACTGGTACTGTATTTTGTAAAAGGTAACTGCCCCCCCCCCCCAATAAAGGTGAGTTGCGATCACCAGGCTCTTCTATTTGTACTAGAAATAACGCCTGTAAGTACAGTGTACTGGTATATACAATTAACCCCCACCCCAGTCCCGTCACATTATACCACCCCACCAACACACCTTGTGGGACCCAGCCACCCTTCCCCTCATTCCCTCAAAGATTGAAACTGAACAGCCCACTGTATGCGGTTCCTGTGAAAAGGAAAACAGTCCCCACACCCTGGCACGGTGATAAGCCACTCTCAACATATGCGCTCGTTCACAATGGCAGACATGCACACATATGCATTAGTGTTTCTCCTACAGCAGTTTTCCATATGGGGACCCCTTCTATTTGTTTTGAGACCCTGTGCTTTTACGATGCCCCCAATGGTTCCACCCTCAATGTTTAACGCAGAGCCCTGGTCCGCAACATTGGAGTATGCTGGTTCACGCAGCACAATGTAAAACTGGTTGGCAACAAAATATCAAACTGGTAATGGGCAGCCTGATCAAACAATCAGGCTTGCCTTTTTTACTGACCCCCCCCCGCACAATGCTCCCATGAAAGCCCTTATACTGCTACAGTTACAGCAAGGCAGGGACAACAGGGGATGAAAAACAAAGGAAAGGAGACATAAGGAGAGAAATAATTATGCCGGGAAAAAATAAATGTTTAAGGAATCAGGGAAAAATGGTAAGAAAATCAAAGAGGACAGTAAATAAGGCTATATTGCTTCAATCCACCGCAGCATGGCTCCACTCGTTTGATTTTTTCTTGGGATGGAGAGTGATAAACAACTTTATAAACAAGTTCAGTTTACTCAGCTGCCATGTGAGTTGCTAACCTCCGTAAGGTGTTCCACCGTACGTGACCATCTCGTAGAGTAAGATCCCAAAAGACCAGACATCTGACTTGACAGAGTATCTCTGGTGAGCTGCAGCCTCTGGAGCTGTCCACTTCACTGGGATCTTCACCTTTTTGCTGAGTTTTCCCACTTCCATCTGGAAAACAGAGGTAGGATGTGAAAAAGAAACAAACAAACAAAAAAAAAAGTCACCCGTTTTACTCCTTACTTTACTTTGGTGGTTGGGGGAGGCTCTATATGCACCAAACAACCCCCTCCCCCCAAGCACCAAAAGGGATTCCTGCAGCTTCAATGGACAGGAGGAAATTCTCAGTCACTATATCCCACTGACTATAATAATGTTTCTTGAAACTCAGCTTTATTAAAAAATAACATAATGAAATCAATGTTGACTATAATAATATCAGGAGTGCACAGCTGGATACCCCACCTACATTTTGAATGCCCCCGCCATTTCTTTGCCTCTCTTCTATATGGGATCTATGGCACTCTGCGTCTTGTTGCCACCACTGCTCCTCCACAGAGATGTCACTTACACCCCCCCCCTCAACAGGGTCGGGGGCAGGCAGGGGACATACTCCCCAAAATTTTCCGATTTTATCAGATGACTGCGTGACAGACTTATAGGGCCTGGATGTACCAGGTCCTTTCGTCTCGGGTGCTGGATAGGTCATCAGCAAATTAGGGGTGCAGGCAGGGGCAAACATATCAGTATATCATCCACATCACCCAGCCAGTGACCTCCCTTCCCTGCATGACTATTGCTGTGCTGCCACCCATAGTCATCTAATTGGCAGCAATGCAGTGCAGACACCTACAACCCCTTCCCAGTGAGCATCTCCCGATCCTCCTCCTCCTCCAGCAAGCCTTTGATGACTCAGGCTAGTTTCCAAACCCCGGGTCACCAACATCATGAGTGGTTGTGCCACCGCGGTTTCAAAACGTCAGCCCAAACCCATTTCATAATTAGAATTCAGCTTGTAACTCTGATATTTCCTGCAGGGGTAGAAATTAAGAAAATTACCTCGTGTGAGAAGTGGAATACCAGAAACCCACATCTACTTTTCCCTCTCAAGGTTTGGTATTTTACCTAGCCAAAATTGCAATGCAATATATTAAATTACAGAGTGGAGGCATGGAGGAGTGGTACTCCAATCAGAATATCAGTGTGATAAAAAAATAGTATTTCACCTTGAAAAATGGTATACAAAAGAGGACGGAATACCATTAATTTCTAGCCCTGACCTGTATACCTTCCCCTTTTTCTGTATTAGTGAGGTCATTTGCAAAATGATCTGTCTTCTGGTTTTCATTTGCCCCTCCTGCTTGTCTACAAGTGATATCACAACCTGCTGCATGTGACATCATAATTTTCTATAGCAAACAATCGTGATGTCATAGGAGACAATTATGTCACTCGTACAAAACCACCCAGATAAGATGAAGACAAAGACCAGATGACAGAGAATCCTGTTTCATGCACATTTCAGAAGTGATAAAGTACAGAGGAAGGTAAGTGAGTGTAATATAGACTAGATATTGTGCATATTATATATTTTTTTAATTTTATTTCAAGAGTTTCACCAGGAAAAAATATATTAAGCTAAATAGTTTGTTTCCAGATGTGTGTGTGTGTGTGGGGGGTGCACTTATAAAGTTACAACAGTAAAGTTACAATTATAATAACAATGATAAATATTACACAGTATTTTTTTATTACAATACATTTGTTTATTTATTATATTTTTTCCAAGCTGTCTTTGTGGTGTCAGTCTCCTTAAAGAAATATCTGACCATGCAGAGGACATCAGATGAAATATGCTGAACTGGAGGAGACATACTCAATAAGGACCTGATGAGCTGATACGGATTTGAAACTGGGCATAAAGCGAATGGAAGTCAAAACTAGAATTAATAATATATAAATAATGAAAAACAAAATTACAAAATGTACAGATATAGAAAACAATCTTGAAAGCTGATTGCACTAGAGGCAGGTCCCACTATGATGTTATATCAGTACAACATCACAGTCTGAAGAAAAAGCTACATAAATGCTTTTTTAATTTTTGCATATAAACGCAACAAGGCAGTGCTGGTTAATGTCACTTCTTAGGGTGTCTGAAGGCTCTCGGCAGCACTTTATGCCTCACAACACCCCTGTAACATTACCCCAGCATAACACCTCCACCATCATGCTTTAATGCTTAAATAAGACACTCCAGGCTGTGCACTACATTAGGAATAAGACGGGACAAAGCGGGGATTATGCTGTGTCAATGTACCGGCAGGTGGGTTTACACCAGAGGTGAAGCAGAGGGTGCAGACTACCAAGGGCTAGATAATCGCCATTCTGAAACCTTGGACTCCACTTACAAAACTGGTGGAAGCATATCATGCCAGTCCTAAAATGTTACTGTAATTGGAAATTAATCTGTTTTCGAAGGGCAGTGCATGTTTCATTGCTGTTATTAGTTTGTTTACTCCTGTACTGTTACACTGTTGTACTTTAAAGACTAATAAGCACATTTTACAGAACTGAGTCCCTGTTTAGTAGTAGCAGCTTTTATTCATATTCGGTGCTCTTCCCTGGAGGTTCAGGGTGCCATTACAATGTAATGCACAGATAGTGTAAATAAATCAATTACATTCAATAAACAAACAATGTAAATACATATATCTCTGACGTCAGAGCAAACTAAAGCAGAATAAAATACAGAACTGGGTTCAGCGAGGTCATCCCTCCAGCACAGCAGTAGCACTACTGCCTGCGATGCCAATGACCCGGGTGTGGAAGTGAATCCAGGGTATCAGAGGCCAACTGGGGGAGGAGGATCCAGAGTCTATAGCACTGCTCTCCTCCTTTGTGGTGGTGGTGGTGGTGGTGGGGGGGGGCAGTGCTTGCTAGGTCCCTGGTAGAAGCTGGGGGAAAGGCAGCTCATGCCAGAAAATTGGGAGGTGTACCAGATGTTGGTGCACGCACCATGACATCAGCAGAATGGGAAAACCAAAAAAGCCCGGTGGCAGGATGAGCCCAACCAGCTGGGTGTGCCATCCCAAACTGGATCCATTCTCCGGTGGGGCTTGGGCAACACCGCTGACCCATTGTGGGGGGAAAGGCAAACCCTGGGATAAGACGGCCAGAAACTAAGTCCCAGCGGATGTCAGGGTGAAGGGGCTGGGGTACTCCTCTGAAGGAGGGCTGTCCAGGAGGAGGGGAAAATAAAAAAAAGAACTTGGTTCAGAGATGTAGCTTTATTGCCAGCCCTTCAGCAAGGGCAGTAGATCTTATGCTGTTAATACTGGCGCCCCAAGTATAAAAACTTTATCTCCCCTGCCAACGGGGTTGCCACAGCCATATCCTTCCTCAGGCAAGAGGGGAGGCGAGTGGCTACCTTCACAATCAATGCAGCTCCATGGAGGCTAGCAAGAGGGCGTACAAAATGTCGGGTAACCCGCTGCGCCCCCCCCCCATCGGGAGTTAATCGCTGAATAACTTCTGCCCAAAGTATCTCGAGAAATGAAGGTCGAGGACAGATATAATCACAGCATTTCAGATGTTAAAGGGGATAGAGAGGGTGGCGTATAAACACAGGTTTCAGCTAATGATTGATATCAGAACTAAAGGGCGTGCCTTCGAACTGAAGAGGGATTGGGCAGAATATGCAGAAACATGAGACAACATTACTTCATACAAAGTGTGGTTAACATGTGGAACAGCCCATCCAGTGAGGTTGAGGAAGCTAACATCATTTCTCCATATTCAAATTCAGCATAGTATCAGCCATGTAGTAGAAGTGGTTGACAAAATGGACTCCAAATCTTTTTTGGCACTTCAACTGTGGGGTCTCCAACACCACGGTGGACTTCAACTATCATTATTAGTTCCAGACCACATATCTCTGTAAGAGAAATACTGTTTCTGTGGGCCAGGGGTTGCTATGTTCCCTTTTCCTGCCTTAAATTGAGCTGTGACTGTACAACTGTAGCAGCGAACAATGGTTCTATGGTACTCCCTTCCAGTGGAGATATGCCTGGTGCCCTGTTAAGTATTTCTTTTTTTTTTTTAAAGAGATCTATGGCACCATCTTCTTGAACAAGACTTCACCAGCTAAATGTGATTACATTAATTCTGAATATTTATGTAGGCTACTACTGAGAGAGGAAGACTATTAAATAGCTATTGTTGTGTTCTTTTTTGTACCATTGTGCTGTTATAGTTACCATGATTGTACAGCATTCCAAGCACCTTAGAACTGCCTCCCAGCTCTTCGATTTCAGGAATGCCCTGCTTCTGCTTAATGAAACTTCCTCTGCCCTTCCTAGATGTTTCATTTCTTTTACATTTGACACATAAAATAATGCCATACATTACAGTCTAATCCTTGCTAGGAAAATACTTATCACACCTAGCAACACACTGTAACAGCCTCCTGAGCTGTTACTTCCAACTCTTAAAGATGTGTCCTAGATTTTGGTTATTTGTTCTCGCTATTTTAAGCCTTGTCCCTGATTTGTGAGGTGGGTGGTTGACAGGTATGGCACCGTATAAAAATAAAACCTAACCTACTCTAAACAGCTATACATATTTGTGTAAAAGTCAAGTTTTTAGTACCAGAATAGGCACTTTAGAAAGGAGACTGGATTTGTATGTGAAATCAAATTATATGCACATCTTCCAAGGCTGTTTAAGCACTTCATTGCACTCCATGTTTCCAATCAGTGTCTCCACTGGACACACACACACACACACACACACACACACACACACACACACACACACAGTTCTTGTCAAGAATGCCATCCTTTGTCCATATTCCTCCTGGGAGCAGTCAGTGCCGCATCAAGCTGGTGGAGGTGATGGCATGAAGTGAAAACTGGGAGCAGCATACAGCAATGTGTTCTCGCCAAGAGCACCTACTGTCAGAACTTGTTGCTGGACGCTGCTGGTGACTCAAAAATTCTGGAACCATATTAAGGGCTTTATGAGCGGTGGGTGCACCCATTTCACAAATTATATTGTGCTTAATGGCATTAATTGTAATAACCCTGTTTTTACTGCCAGTGGCTTCAACCATCATGTCTTTGATTTGTCCAAATGTACCTGCCTCACCCCAATACCCCTGGCTCCCACCTCACAACCCCTATGATGCTCCTTTGCCTTCATCCCTTCCCCTCACCACCACCCCCATTTCTACCTACATTCTGCCACAAACATAGAGGTGCGTCGACTACTGGACTCCCCCTTCCTGAAAAACTGCGCCTCATCATCTTTCGAAACTACGCCAACCTGGATCAGCACAATTTTCTTCAAGATGTGGACAACATTGATTGGTCTGATCTCTACAATGCTCAAGGTGTCCAGTCCGCACTGACCATTTTCATCACTAAATTCTCAGCAATGCAGGATCACCATCCCCTCTTATGACCCACCGTGTTAAGGAGAAACACACTAGATGGCTCAAAAAGGATCTACTAGTTAAAATAAAAGAGAAAGACAAGAGCTGGTGCTGCTTCAAGTCCTCTGGACTACCAGAGGACTATAACACCTATAGGATGTTAAGGAATGCCTGCAAAAAGGCTATAAAGTCTATGAAAAGCTCTTACTGTAAAAACCTTCTAACCAATGCCTCGGATGACCCCAAAATGTTCTGGTCCCAAAACAAAACCTTCCTGGGATCCACTCAGTCATCTACCCCTAATGATATGATCCTTAATGGAACTCACTGCAACAATCCTCAGACCATTGCTAACTTCTTTGATAATCAGTTCTCAGACCTAACTAAATTCATATCCTCCTTCCCCACCTCACAACAAGTGTGTTCTCCAGCATCTTCCAGCAGGGCACCTGTAGCCCCCTCCTTTCACTTTAAGGCCATTACCCTGAAGGAGGTTAAAAAACTTCTTAGCTTGAGCTCGGAGAGTACAGCCACAGGCTTAAGACAGTATTGAGCCCAGGCTACTAAAATAGCTGCCCTCTCCTTGCTGCTCCTCTGGACAAAATTTTTACCCTTTCCCTGTGTCAAAGTAGTATTACCGACATTTGGAAGATAGCGAAAGTCACCCCTGTCTTTAAAAAGGCTGACCCCAGAGACCCCTCGAACTACAGGCCCATAGCCATCCTGTCAGTGCTAAGCAAAATCTTAGAAAAACTGGTCGCCACTCAAACCACAGAATTTCTTTTCAAACATGACCTTCTAACAACTGCCCAGCATGGCTTTCGCAAAGGTCACAGCACCTCTACTGCCCTGCTTAAATTTACTACAGATACTCTCACTGCTATGAACTCAGGTCTTCTAACAGGGGCTGTTTTCATTGATATGACAAAGGCCTTTGACCTGGTGAACTACTCCGTTCTCCTCACCACCCTGCAATCTATGGGCTTTGCATCTAACATAGTCAGCTGGTTCAGCAGCTACATGTCAAACAGGGTCCAAGTTGTTAAGTTCAACTCATCCTATTCAGGTAAGGCTACAGTGAATATTGGAGTACCCCAAGGCTCTATCCCGGGACCACTTCTTTTTTCAATATTCATTAATAACATTAGCTCCAATCTCTCTGTCTCCTCCTCCATACTCTATACGGATCACATTGTCCTCTATATCAGTGCGAAAAATGTATCTGACATCAATCTATGGCTTTCTGTTGAGTTCCAACGCACACAAACCTGACTCTCAGATCATAAACGTGTTCTTAATGAGGCTAAGACCCAGTCCATGCTATTTGGTATCCTTGCAAAACTCAAATTATATCAAAACAACTTTAGGGTCTCCTGCTTAGATGGCTCACCCATTGGCTTAGTTACCTCTTTTAAATACCTAGGAGTCACTTTGGATCAATCCTTAAACTTCGAACACGTGTAAGTCTGTGAACTCCAAGCTAGGTGTAGCATACCGTACTAGCTATGTTTTAACCCCCTCAGCAAGACTAGCTATTGCCTGAGGCATACTCCTGCTGACCCTAACCTATGGGGTAGCTTCTTATGCCGCCATACGCAAATCAAATCTCCATAGGTGGGACGCTGCCTATAATGATATATGTTGGCACACTGCCTTGTCCCATAGGCAGAAACACCACTGCCTCCTCTACGCTGATCTTAACTAGCTATTTCCAAATGCTACCAGGCTCTACTCCCTTGGCTCCACTATAGATAGTATTATGAGGTTTCAAACCCCTAAATCACTGGCGGAACTGCTCACTCCAAAGACCTCCAACTATGGACTGCACTCAACTAAAAAATCCTTCTTATGCGTGTCAAAATGCACAACCACCAAAGGTTCTACTGCTTTTGCCCACCATGCTCCTCAGCTGTGGAACTCCTTCCCTCTAGATGTCCGCCTAGCACCCACTCATGACACCTTTAAAAAAGCACTCCATCACTACCTCATCTCATCTAACCATTGTTCCCGCTTTAAACCTCTTTAGCTCCTTTGTCCTCCTTCCTGGCCACAGTTCTTAACCTGCTTCTGCTAAAATATCATTTCGATGTCTCTTCTCTTACACCTCTCCCCAGCTGTACCCCCTACTTGACTGACCTGCATCTCTAAAACTAACCCTGTTCCAAACCTAACCTATCTCAAGCTTGCCTAAGCCACGCATCAAACCCCCTTTACACTTATTTGTTTTGTTTCCATATCCTTTTGGATCAATACAATTCTGCCTACTTACCCTTGCGCTGTATATCCTCTCTTGCCTTGTCTCCAGCCGCATCCACTACTTGCCTTGGCAAATATCTCTGAAACTTACCCTACTCCAAACACAAACAACCCTAGCTTCCTTATCCCCTGCATTTAACCCCTTTGCACTTATCTGCTTTCGTTTCCCGTATCTTTCTAGATCTGTATAAAATTGTTTCTCCTTCACGGTCATATCTGTTGTATGTCTATTTGTTTAATTTTGCACATGTATCTCCGATTTGTTCCTTGTATTTTGTAACTGCCTAATGCCTAAAATGCCTCATCCCATTGCTATAACTGTAAAAATGTGTCCTGTACCCTGCTCTAAAAACCTTGCATTTTGTTTATGCTGCATAACCTGCTGTGTTACACCACTGTTTATACCTTGCTGTAATTCCCTTCTGTTGCATCTCTGTAATATTACCCTGTAACCTCCTGGGTCATGCCTGAAAATTGTCATCTCTATGGCTAGCGCACCTACCCGGTAAACAAATGCTAAATAAATAAAAATAAAATTACTGGAATTCCTTCACAGATGCTCTCCAGCACTACCCCTCCCATGCCTGTTTCAAAAGGGAGCTTTACCACCGTCTCGTGGTCTCTGACTCTTGCACCTGCTTCTTGCCTCCCTGAGTAATACACCTTTGTGCAATTTATGTTACTCATGCTAGAAAGTGGTTGCCAAATTTGTTTCATTATCTTGATGTACCTTATGCTTCTGTTGTTTTTTTGCTGCATTGTTTTGTCTCCTCGCTACCTTGAGCAAGTATTGTATTGTAATGCTTCTCCTCACATATTGTACTGTGAAAGTATATTCTGCTCAGCTACTGTACTGTGAAACTATGACATTTCTAATACCATTATTGCTTTACTGTATTTGTACTCCATTGTGCTTGTACCAATACTCTCCTGTGTCATAACTGAAAATAAGGCATATTATCGACTAGTTCACTTACAGTACCTGGTAATCAAACACCAAATAAATAAATAAACAAACCAACAAACAAATCAACATGCACCTGAAGCAGCGCTGTGACTGTGAACTGGTTGGAGGGGCATTTAGTTGGGGCACATGATGATGTTATACTGGTGGAGTGGTGCTATGGAGGTGTTGGGGAACAATAATTATGTGGTCACCTTATGCACAAGGCATATCTATAAATGCACTAATGGTCACAAGGAAAAGGGGGTCAACTTACCTGTGAGGTCAGCTTATTACGTGAGAATACATAGATGTGTTTTGCACAAAAAAAAAATCAACAGGCTGGAATCATTAACATTTAGGCAATGCTATTAGAATCAGCCACTGCATGCAGGGGTAACTATGCAAGTGAGAAAAGCCCACAATTTATTGTCTTCTTATACTTCTGTACAATGTTAGTTGCATATAGATTTAAATAAATATTTCCATTATGTGAGCTGGGGGGGGGGGAGACAAAATTATAAAATATTAAGAGGATACATGATTGCCCAGCGTGTGATACTGTATGTATCACAATGAGTGGACAGTGACCTCGGCTCACGAGTGGAGAAGCATAGCAGAGCCATGAGTAAGGTTTCCGAGGTCACTGTCCATGAGTTGAGATACATAGGTATCACACAACGGGACATCATGTGTCCCTTTTTACACAATAGGGCTCCATTTTTTTGTTTGTTTATTTATTTATTTATTTATTTAGCTTTTGTTTACCGGGTAGGTGCGCTAGCCAGCAGGTGACTATTTTCAGGCACAACCCAGGAGAGTACAATACAGGATAACACAAGGAAGCAACATTACAATTGAGGCAATCAGTACAGAGTACATTCATGACATATACAGAGGCAATTTCAGCTAGGCTAACATGATGTAGGCTAGTCTAGGCAATGAGCAAACAGTACAGTACAAGGAGGTTACAGGGGAGTGTTGGTACTAGTAAAGGGTCAGGATCAGGGAGTCTGAGAGCCGTAGGGGAAAACTTACGGCTTTACCGGAAAAAGCACTAGATATTAGCTGGGTTTGTGGCTCCCCCACTGGGCCAGATGGTGTGGTGTGGCAGGGAAGGGTACAGGCCAAGGAGAGTGTGGCGGGGGTAGACAGCCAGAAACGTGGTATGGAGGAGGGAGGGTGAGCCATATCGGGGGAGATAATTAAGACACCCAGCAGCGAGTTTGAAGGTTAAGCTGGGTAGGAAGGAGCCGTAAACTGGCGAGCAGCAGCAGGCAGCCCATGGAATTTGAGAGATATACCAGCGGCTTTTGCGGCGGCAGGCTAGGGGGCGCCGGGTTCATCAACTCACTGTTGGGCATGAGAAAGGGGCAGTGGACGGAGAGAAAATACGGCATACTTACAGCTTCAGCGCAGTAGGAGGGTAGTGCAGCCGTAGCTCAGAGTAATGACTGGGCATACGAAGTCGGTAACAGTCCCTGGCCGTGGACGTTCAGTGGTAAAGAGTAGGGGAAAGAGGGGAATGGGGAAGTGAACCTTACAGTACCAACTTCTGGCTGTAGTCTATTTAGACAGTGCCCAGGTAGTGGAAGAAGAAAAAAACATGATAGTTAAGAGAATAACACATAACAGTTAAATAAGGCGATCATTCATATCTATCTAGCACAATTGTATCAAATGGACAAAAAGATAGGGGAGCTTAACGAAAGGGGTAAGTCTTAGGAGGAGCCGGGGAGAGAGGTGAGGAAACAGGTAGCAAGGGGAGGGAGTAGAAACAGGGGAGATGTGAAGATCAGGTAGGGTCGAAGCAGGTGCATTGATCAAGGGTGGCCAGGTGAAGTCTCAGCCCACGCTTGAAGGCAGGGTGTGAGGGTGCATGTCTGAGGTCCAGAGGAAGCTGGTTCCACAACTTAGGGGCTGCATATTGGAAGGAGCCAGTTCCTTTTTTGGTATGATAGCGGGGAACATCCAGAAAGGCTTTGTCTGATGATCTTAGCTCACGGTTGGGAATTGAAGGAAGAAGTAATTTAGCAAGTGCTGCAGGCTGTCTTTGTCTGAGAATAGAGTCATTAGGACAGCCCAGGTAGTAGCTCCTGGTGGCCGAGGGGGAGAGCCACCCAAGGTCAGTGTATAGCTGGCAGTGATGAAGAAGTCGTGGTGCTTTAACAGCGTACCGGCATATATTATTGTAGGTTACATCCCATTTGTGCAGAGCAGATTTGTGGGCAGAAGTAAGTATAGGGCGCAATGGGTAGCGTGGGTAGTGGATCCCCTGGCTATGGCTAGCTTAGCAGAAGATGTAAGCATATAGCTCGTTCTGTAGGTTGCTCCAAGCTTGAAATTAACATTTTTGCATGTGGTTTGGATGTGTAGATTTAAATCAAGAGATTGGTCCAGTAGGATGCCCAGGTAACGGGAGCAGGTAACCACCTGTAGAGGGTTTCCATTTAGATCTAGGATATTCAGAGGGTGGTACACGATCAAAGCTTTTGTGTAGTGCCTAGTAACATGGCATTTGTCTTGGTGGAATTGAGAATAAGGCAGTGGGAGTTTAACCATTTCTGGAGCTGGAGTAGGCTCTATTTGGTGATAAGTTAATGTGCTCAACATTGTGTGAGCTGGCATAGATGACCAGGTCATCAGCATAGAGAAGCGAGGAGCAGGCAGGTATTTCATCTGGGAGGTTGTTAATAAATAGTGTGAATAGAAGAGGACCCAGAATACAGCCTTGGGGAACTCCGATGTTCATTTTCACTGTGGAGGAAATGGCTGAATTGAACTTAACGGCCTGAGACCTGTTTGTCCGGTAGCTCCTAAACCAGTTAAGTACAGGGGAGGAGCAGCCTATTTTCCAGAGGGTGAACAGGAGCAGGGGGTGGTCCACAAGGTCAAATGCCTTGGTAAAGTCAATAAAGAGAGCCCCTGTGAGCCTTCCTTGATCCAAATCAGAGAGGATGTCTGTGGTGAACTTAGCTAGAGCCGTCATAGTGCTGTGGTTTTTCCTGAACCCATGCTGTGCATCATTGAGCTGCTTAGTAGTATCAAGGAATCCCTGGATCTGTGTGGCAACCAGTTTTTCAAGGATTTTGCTAAGAGGGGATAGTATTGCAATAGGTCTGTAATTGGAGATGTCATTTTTGTTCCCTTTTTTGTAGATTGGTGAGATCCTGGCCATTTTCCAAAGGTCTGGGACTATGCCACTGGTAAGGGACAAAGTGAAAATTCTTGCTAGTGGTTTAGAGATAAAATGCACAGCTAGTTTTAACAGGCGAGGTTCGAGTTGGTCAGAACCAGGACTGGTATATTCCGATATTTTCTTTAGAAGGTTCAGAACCTGAGTGCTAGTAATGGCTTTGAAGTAGAGGGGATAAGGTTTAGGGTTACTGGTGTGGGAGGCAGAGTCAGAAGGAGGCACATTGTTAGAAGTGGGGGTTGCTGATGGCAGTGCACTGGTATAGGATGAGAGGTCAGAGAACATATTGTTGAAAGCATTTGCTATGGTGATGGGGTTGTTACAATGGGAGATGCTTATAACCATATCAGAGGGTGTAACTGATTGAGGTGTCCCCAGGAAGGTTTTTATGTGCCCCCAGAATTTACGGGGGCTGAGTTTTTTATCAAGTTCTGATAGTATAGGCTTTTAGCTAGCCTTATGTTCTTTCTGCAGGAATTCCGTTGCTGTCTGTATATAGAGTAGTCCTAAACACCAGAGCTTTTGAAGATTTTCCAGAGTTTGTCCCTGCGTCGAAGTTGTTGTAGGAGATCTTTATGGAGCCATCTGGTTAGTTTTCCGACTCTTGGCGTGGCTTTTGGAGCATGCTTGTTTTGCACAGGGAGAAACTGCTGTAGAAATGCATTTAGGGCATCTTCTACATTCACTACATGGTATATGCCCAACCAGTCAATGTTTGATATATTCAGGAGGAAGGAATTTTCATCCAAGTTTGCAAAGTTCGTAAAAGTGACCAGCTGAGGTGTGGGGGTGGCTGACCAGCGCACCATTGACAGTAGATAGGAGAGTGGTCAATGATGGAATCAGCCAAGATCCCAGAGCCAGTCATATGTTCAGGTCTGTTTGTCAGGATCCAGTCAATAAGTGTACCAGACTTCGGTGTTGACAATCTGGTGTTTTCCGTGATTTGCTGGTGAAAATTTAAGCCTTGCACTAGTGAAGCCAGGGTATTGTGAAGGACCCAACCAGTTCAGGTTAATGTCACCAAGGATGACAGCTTCATTTTTATTGATGGATTTTAGAGTTAGCTGGAGTGCTTCCTGGAGCCCGTTCACTCCTCCTGAGGGTGGATTGTAAATACAGATTATATGGAGTTTTTTAGAACCAAGTGGCAGGAGCGTATGCATTGATTCACACGAAGTTGGGGGGTTTGAGTCAGAGATTATACTGATGTCCAGGTAAGACTTATGGTAAAGGGCAACACCTCCACCCCTCTTTGACCCCGGGCTGTCCTGCCGAATAAATGAGTAGCCAGGTATGGTGCACGTGGTATCTGGGGTTCTAGGTTTCAGCCAGGTCTCTGATAGGCACAGTATGTCGGGATCGTATATTTTGAGCCATGCTTCCACTTCAGGCAGGTGATTCAGTAGGCTTGGATGTTCATATGATATAAGTAGTCCTTTAGTTTGCTTAGTTAACACTTTCAGGGAGCCCCACTGCAGAGGCCTGGATTCAATTCAATAGCCAGAAAGTTTAATCAGGAGTGATGCTAGGAACATAAGCAGTGAGCTGAGGAGGTCTAGGGCACTCCTGCGTACCCTCCACTTATTTTTGAGGGAAGACAGAAATTGATAAGTGCAGCCTTTGTTTAGGAGAAGGTGTTCCCAAGAGGGTTTAGGTCGTAGGTCTGCAATCATGAGGTTGGAGAGACTAAAGTCAGTGGCTGGGGGTGGGGTTTAAGAATCTCGCAGCGCAGCATCAGAGAGACTTCGTTCATGCCCCAGAGGAGAAAAAGGCAGATTAGGATAATAAGCCCATTTGGTCTGCCGTGAGGACACTGTGCGAATGTAGGTGAGGAAGACATGTTTCCCACTTATGTGCAGAGATCCTTTTTATTTGAGCAGCTGAAAGTTTTTTCAGAGTAGGGTTGGAGGAGAGGTAAAGCTGGAGCTAGGTTCAGAGAAATAGAGCTAAAGCACGCATGGAGAAAGGGAAGAAAAGCAAAGGTAACACTAATGATATGGGGGAGAGTTCAATATGATATGGGGGAGAGTTAGTGGCATGAGGAGGGGGAACTGACGTGTACACTATGTTGATAACCAGTGATGACGTGTACACTGTGGTTGACATCTTCATGGTGTACACATTATGATCTGGTTATCACACCGATTGTGATATGGCTTTTTATGTGATAACAAATCACTTCACCGCTATTGTATAAGTAAGGATTATAAACCCCTATGTATAGATACGATATTAACAATAATACATGTCTATGTGTCAAAAACTTAATAAAAACATTGTCTTCTTACAAGACCTTGCTAGACCTTGACGATGAAGTGGGAGACTGAAAATGTATTTATTTTATATTTTATTTATAGAAACATAGAATTTGACAGCAGATAAGGACCGCTTGGCCCAGCTAGGCTGCCAATTTTCCTACCTAACAGATAAGCTGCAGATCCTAGTTAACCAACAGCTTACTTCCTCCTACCCCCCACTAGGACTGCCTTATGTCTGTCCCATGCATTCTTGAATTCCCCCACTGTTCTTGACTCCACAACCTCCTCAGGGAGGCTGTTCCATGCATCCACAGCCCCCTCTGTGAAAATATACTTCCTCACATTACCTCTGAGCTGTCCCCCTCTATCTTCAAATTGTGCCCCCTTGTTCTTGCACATCTTTTTTTCTGAAAGATGCTACCCTCTTGGACTTTGTTGATTCCCTTGAGGTACTTGAAAGTTTCTATCATGTCCCCTCTCTCCCTTCTTTCCTCAAGGGTATACATATTAAGCTCCTTCGGTCTTTCTTCGTACGTCTTCTGATGCAGACTATGCACCATTTTGGTTGCCCTCATCTGGACAGCCTCCACTCTGTGTCTTTGCAGAGATGGGGTCTCCAGAACTGCACACAGTACTCCAGATGGGGTCTCACCAACTGTCTGTACAGAGGGATAACAATTTCTTGTTTTCTACTGTTGATGCCTCTCTCTATGCATCCCAGTATCCCCCAAGCCTTCCTTACTGCCTTCTCACATTGCTTGCCCACCTTTAGGTCATCTGATATAATTACTCCCAGGTCCCTTTCCATTTTTACTGTTGTCAGTATCTCACCCCTCATTGTGTACTCTTCCTTTGGGTTTTTGTTTCCCAGGTGCATTATCTTGCACTTCTTTACACTGAATCTGAGCCGCCATACATTTGACCATTCCTCCAACCTTGCCAAGTCCCTTCTCATCCTTTCCACTCCATCTTGTGCATCAACCCTGTTGCAGATCTTTGTGTCGTCTGCAAAGAGACATACTTTTCCTTCCAGTTCCTCTGCAATGTCACTTATAAAGACATTAAAAAGGACCGGTCCCAGTACTGAACCCTGAGGTACCCCACTAGTAACCCTCCTTTCTTCACTGTGGACTCCATTTACTACTACCCTTTGCATCCTATTGTCTACCAATTTTTTTATCCAGGCTACCACCCTGGGACCCACTCCAAGGCTGGCTAACTTGTGTACTAATCTTTTGTGTGGGACTGTATCAAATGCCTTGCTAAAATCTAGGTAGGCCATGTCCACAGCCCCTCCCTGGTCTACTACTTTGGTCACTCAGTCAAAGAAATCTATTAGATTCGTCTGACACGACCTTCCATCAGTGAATCCATGCTGCCTTGGGTCCTGTGCCCCACTGGCCTCTAGGTACTCAACAATTCTTTCCTTCAGAAGTGATTCCATCATTTTCCCTACCACTGAGGTCAAACTAACTGGTCTGTAGTTTCCTGCCTCTGTCCTGCTCCCACTTTTGTGAAGAGGAATCACATCCATCCTCCTCCAGTCCTCAGGTACCACCCCATCCTCCCATGATTTGTTAAAGAGAGTATTCAGCGGTGTCACTAGTTCTACCCTTAGTTCTTTTAGAATTCTTGGGTGAATCCCATCAGGCCCCATTACTTTGTCCACCTTCAATTTTATTAGTTCTTTCAGAACCCTTTCTTCTGTAAATGGACTGGTATTGACCCCCGTCTTCAGAGTGTTTCTCTTATTTGGTTTAGGTACCTCCCCCTCCTCTTCCTTTGTGAATACTGAACAGAAATATTCATTCAGTATCCCTGCTTTTTCACTGTCACCCTCTACCCACATTCCCTCCCCTTTATTAAGCCTCAGTATCGCTCATTTGGTCTTTCTTTACTCCCTAATGTACCTATAAAAGGTCTTATCCCACTTCTTAACAGAGTTGGCTATCCTTTCCTTGGTTTGGGCCTTTGCTATTCTGACAGCCTTCCCAGCCTCTTTCCGCTTTAACTGATAAAGTTCTCTGTCCTGCTCCTTCTGTGTTTCCTGATATTTCCCGAATGCTATCCTTTTCTCCTTAACCTTCCCTACCACCTCTTTTGAGAACCATAGCATTTTTTTCCTTCATTGTGTTTTGTTGATTTGCTTTACACAAAGGCTTGTTGCCTCTGTGATGGCTGTTTTGATTACTCCCCATTGTTCCTCCACCCCTCCTTCTTGCCTGTTTGCTAGTGCTTTTCTGAGGCACTCTCTCATTTTCCCAAAGTCAGCCATCCTAAAGTCCAATACTCTTGCTTTTGTATGGCTTGACTGTGTGGCTTGATTGTGTGGCTGTGTTTATCGTGAACTACACTGTTTGGTGGTCGCTTGTTCCCAGATGGCTACCCACTTCTAAATCTGAGATTCTTTCTCCATCCCCATTTGAGAGTACCAGGTCTAAGATTGCTCCCTACCAAGTGGGTTCCAATACTAGCTGTCTGAGGCATGCCCCCTGTAGGGCATCAAGAATGACCCTGCTCTTGGATGTGCCTACAGCAAAGGTGCTCCAGCTAACATCTAGCATATTCAGGTCCCCCATCAACAATAGCTCCCCTTTTTCTGCCATTCTAAGGAAGCCTTCTATCATTTCCTTGTCCATTCCCTTCCCCTGAGATGGGGGTCTGTATACAAAAGTTTTTCAGACGTTTTACCAGGAAAAACATACTGAGCTGGCATGGACTCAGAAGAAATGCACTCTGAGCTGAGAGCTCTATGTAACGAGATGGCAGAGTCCCAAACCTTTTTTTTTTTTGTCCTAGAGTATTTTACTCTCAGACTACCATCTTCACCTGCCTTTGCAGGAAGACCGGTGCATCAGGGGTAGTAATGGAGAGACTGAGTCACTGAGGGTGCAACTCACGGCAGCCTCAGGCAGGAAACTGCACTTGGAAGTGATCAATAGACCTCCGGGGCAATAGGAAGGGAGAGACAAGAGCTCAGGGAAGAACTTGAAAGAAGGGTGACAAAGGGGAGGTAGTGGTGGTGGGTGATCTGAGCTTTCCAGACATTGATTGGCATATTCCAGTGTCCAGGAGCACCAAAAGTCAGTCCTTAGTGGACACCTTCCAGAACTGCCTGTTGGTACAGCTAGATAAGGAACTCATCAGGCAGACTGCAATTCTCAATGTGCTGCTCACCAATCTGAAGGTGGCTGGAGATGTGAGAATAGGGGAGCCACTGGGGAACAGCGACCATAACTCCATTTGGTTTGAATTTGACCTTGGGTCCAGAAAACCCCCATTGAGGACTGAAGTCCTGGATTTCAGAAGGGCAGACTTCAACAGGCTGAGGGTGCTGGTCAGGAAAAAGTTAGCCGGGGTGGACAACATGGGGGGAGAAGATGGATGGCAGCAATTAAAGGGACCATTCTTGAGGCATCTAAGTTATGCATGAGAACAGTAACCAAAAAGAACAGGTTTAACCCCTGCTGTGCCATAGACTGATATCAGTCCTGAATTCCTATACATTCTGATTCTGTTGGCAGCCTAAGGGTCAAGAGGTTATGGTTCTTGGCAAAAGTCTGGGAAGCGGAGAGGGCATAGAAAAATGCCTTCTACAAGTTTAAAGAAAAGCAGGGGGAGGAAGAATGGGGAGAACACAGACTGAAAAACAGGGAGGCAAAGAGGGCAGTTAGAAAGGCAAAAGCAAACACAGAGCTGCATATTGTAGGGGGGGGCAAGAGCAGAGAAAAACTGTTTTTCCAATATAATAGGGATGAAAGCAAGTGGAATCATAAGGTTAACAGAGGAGGCTAGGGTGTTAGAGGACAGGCAGAAGGCCACTATCCTTAATGATTACTAGCTCAGTTTTCAAGAAGGAGAACTGTGGACCCTTGCCAGAGAGTGGCGTCAAAGCAGCTCCAAAGGGATCCTGGAGATGAGGCAGCCAATATTTACAAGCAAAAAGATCCAGAAAGGACTGTCAATACTAAAAATAGATAAGGACTTGGGACCAGATGGGTTGTATCTGAGGTTACTCAGTGTGCTGGCAGCAGAACTGACTGAACCCCCTGGCAGGCCTATTCAACAGCTCTCCAAGGACTGGGGTATTTCCGAAGGATTGAAATGTGGTGGATGTAGTTCCACTTCATAAAGGAAGGGTGGGACAAGGAACATGCAGGGAATTACAGACTTGTCAGTCTTGCCTCTATTGTAGGAAAGCTGATAGAGTCACTGGTCAAAGAGGACCTCATGGACTACTTGGAGAGCAATGGGCTCTAGGACAGTAAACAGCACAGATTTGTGGCAGGTAGGTCTTGTCAGACTAACTTGATTATTTTCTTTGATTGGGTGATGAGGGAATTGGATGGGGGCCACGCTGTAATTTGCTCTACAACTTCCGCAAGGCTTTCGACTCAGTGCCTCACGGATGCTTGCTGAAGAAGATGGAGGACCTCGGTGTGGCTAAGGTCATAGTAAACTGGGTAGGTAAACTAGCTAAAGGGAAGGTAGCAGAGGGCTGTAGTCAATGGGGTCAAGTCAGCAGAGAGGGAGGTCATGAGTACGGTATTACAGGGATCTGTTCTGGGACTGGTCCTCTTCAATGTTTCCACTAGCGACACTGGTGAGGGTAACAAGGGTAGACCATCTCTCTTTGCAGAAGACACTAAGCTCTGTGGGAGGGTGGAGAGGTTTGGCAGTTTAAATTCAATGCCAGAAAGTGCAAGGTAATGCACCTAGAGAACAAGAAACCCGGATAGAGTACTGGATGAGTGTGGTGAAACCTTGCACAACAGCTGAGGAATAGTACATCAGAGTTATCATCAGTGATTTCCCCAAACAATCAAGTCAGTGCAACATGACATTTAGCAAAGTGAGTAGGATGTTGGGTTGTATCAGGATGGGTATTTATTTATTTAACAGCTGATAACCAGGAAAAGCAACATGAGCCAAGGCTCGTTTCCAGATGCGAATCAGGCAAAGGGAACAGTGGAAGTAAATACACAAAAGGCAATCACAAAACAGTGGTTATAGAACATGAAACAAGGGCCGGAGGTTACAAGAACCTCTGCAAATGTAGAAGCCTACCAACACAGCAATAAAAACCATTACACAATCAAAAATCAAAGTAACATAAGAAATGCTTTAAAACTGAGGGGTAGGTTATAGAAGCCCCCAAAAATGAACACATAGGCAGGTTTGGTCAAGCAATGGCAAGTCCAAGCAGGTAACCAGAAAAAATAAGATAAGACAGTCAGGACTGGGGACACTGGGAGCAAGGCTGGGGGAGAAGGAGTTTATTAGTTTAGTGTATCAAATACACAATACTCTATCCTCTTAGGTAGGCTCATAAAAAACAAAATCATAGACATTACAAGTAATGCAATCATCATTGTTACAGCAAGGATTGAACAAGCCCCTACATAGTTACCTCACCGGGGGGATAAACCTTATAATGTAACATATTCCCACCATCAGATTTACATCAGGTCATTACTGCCATGAGATGGGATTACCATCACATCATATTTCTATTTTATCGATCACCCTCTATAATGGGTATAATATCCCTCCACCATATTAATTAGTTAAACATAGGTGCATTTCGGCAGTGTGCCCTTGATTAACACAATGTATCCAAATGTTCCCCGTATCTCATCATTTGATAAGAGTTTAGACAGAAGAAAAAAGAACAAATATTTCAACTTGTATGTAATTTTTAAACAATGACAGTCTTCATTTAACTATATTTAAACTGGTGTCTCTAACATTAGATACATTACATAATGCGCATGTCCAGTGGTCTACTGGTGCGTAACAAACCTCACGGTTGTACAGGAGAGTACATCTAGCCCTGACTGGGCCTTTCCAGTAGTCGCCATTTTATTGCCACAAAAGTATGATCATTTATCCTGTACCAGATCAAAACCTACACCTAATTTATAAAACACAGGCATTTCCCAACAAATGGACCAGGACTGGGCAAAAATAAAGGACCATATTTAACTTTAGTGAACATTGGCATAGGGGTTCCATCCGATGGATGTCACTCACTCAGTGTCCCCAGAGTCACTGTTGCTATTGTCCCCTTTTGTCTGGAACTCTCGTTCTATATGAGTAAGCAGTTTACTAGCCACATCAGAGTCCGCAAACCAGTATGTTTTTTCCCCCATATGTTACCCGGAGACCGTCCGGCATCAGAAGAACATGGTGAATCCCTAGTTGTCTGAGGTGAATTCTAATCCAATCAAAGCTCTTCTGATGCAGTCTTGTAGCAAAACTCAAGTCAGGAAAATATGCACCTTTGCTCCTTCCCACTCCAAGGAGCCCCGTTGTTTTGCTCTGGCAATAATTAGATCCTTCTCCCTCACTGAGCTGAGAAGGTATCCAGTGATGATAGCGATTAAAAATGAGTGACTGCAAAAACAGTGACCCATTTTTAGTGCTACCATCATGTGCAACCCTGCAAGGGTAGCGATGGAACAACGAGGAGAGTGACCGGAAGGGGAGGGGAAGGATAGGATGGTTTAGGGGAGGGACAGGAAGGAGGGTTTAGGTAGGGAGGAGAGCCTGCTGCAGCTGAGCCAGCTCTGTCGTGTGGTGGTGAGGGTGACTGCAGTAGGCACTGGGTTTGGGTCGGACTGGGGGAGAAAATTTTACCGCTGCTTGCAACTGCCATTTTTTTTCCCACCTGCACAGAGTTTAGTCCCCTCCTCGACATGCACCCCCATGAAGTTGGTCATCTAAAAGCGGGGGTGTGCGGGGGCAAAGCCTCCACAAAAACACTAAGTGTTCCTGGAAATGGGACCGCCAAGAACTGTATATCAGCGATATGCTTTTCAGCGATATACACACACCATATTAGCGATCACTGTTTTGCGATTGCTATTATGATATGGAACCACTGAGAACTACTAAAAGTGTGTGTTGTAAAAGCTGGTTAGTCGCCGTGCAGCTTCTTCCATCGTGTGAGCTGATCCTGTAGGCCTTTAAAGTTGTGATGAGCTCTTGGATCTGTAGAGCCTCAGTGAAGAAGGATTTTTGAAAGGTAGGGGGATCATCTCCTTCTCTGTCCTTCAGCAGACTCAAAATTTGGACACGTGAGGCATGAGACGCATTTTCTAAGTTTTCCAAGTGCCTCCCACAGCACCATGTTTTCCTTAGTGAGACCCATGGATACTGTCATGGCCTTTGCTGCCGACGTAGATGCCGATTTTGTCTCTTCCTCCGGTAATCTGACTTTGGTATCCAGGACTTTAAACTGCGAGGTAAAAACCTCCATTCTCTGGTCAGTTTGTTGTACTGCCTTTAGGAGTGCAGCATTGGTGGGCTATGGTGCTAGATCTTCAGACCTCGTTTTCACTTCAGAGCCCGTGCACGTCTTTGGAGCGGGCTCCATCTCCTCCAGCGGCCATTCTATTAGTTCTCCCCATAACTTCTGAAATATGGGGAATACAAGTTCCGGAATTATTTTGTTCAGTGCAGCAAATATTCTTCTCTCAAATAAAACTAGTTTCTTCTGTCTATATGTTTTTTTTGGTATATTTATCTGAATTGGAGTTTGTTAGAACAGAGCTCTGCACAAAAGTGTCTGCAGTCTTGGCTGTTGCCCCCACCACGAAGGAGTCTAGTATTGATAGCAAAAGGGAAGAGGTACTACTTCCCCTATTTAGATCTTAGTGAGGCCACACCTGAAGTACTACATCCAGTTCTGGAGTCCTCACTTCAGGAAGGATAGAGATAAGCTGGAAATGGTGCAGCGCAGGGTATCAAAAATTATTCTGGGCCAACAGGTCAGGTCCTATGAGGAGCGCCTCAAGGCACTAAATATGTATTCACTGGAGACCAGATGGGAGAGGGGAGATATGCTAGAGACTTTCAAGTTCCTAAAAGGAATTAATAAGGTGAACTGCAGCTTGAATACTAGTTCACGCTCATGTGAACACGCAGGAGGCACAGAAGGGACATGAGAAAGTATTATTTTACAGAAAGGGTGGTGAAGCTGTGGAACAATCTGCCTGCTGAAGTGGTCGGTGCTATAACAGCAGTTCAAGTACCAGTTTGGATAAAGTTAGTGGTATAGTAGTTGCATGGGGTAACTGAAGCTGAGAGGGGAATGGGGGGGAAGGCTGAGGAAGGTTAAGACCCTGGAGAGACAGTAGGTAAGAAAAAATTACTCACCTTAGTAATTGTGTTTCTTCTAATGGAGTCTTGCTGTATTCTGACATATGCAGTTGGCTCCAGCACTTGAACTGCTCCGGAGAGGAAAGAGTTAATTTCTATGCAATGCATAGAACATTGAGCTCAAGCTCGGTTTTCAAACCTCTGTCTGTGGTGCCTCAGAGTGTAATCGTCAGATTCTTATGAGCAAACTAACTAACTACACTTCCAGTGTGGAAACTGTAAAACATACAGTATACGCCAACAGGCAACAACTTGGGTCCAAAAGACTCAAGTAGAGAACTCAAGAGAAAAAACAGGTAGTGAACAAGATATATAAATCTAAGTTAAACCCTAATGACAACAACCCCACCCTGAAGGGGAGGGGTGCAAAGTACACCCCTGTGGTGCAACACTGTACCTGCCAGCCCACATCCCAAAACTAGGTTCTGAGAGGGGAGGTGGGGGGGGGGTCAGAATACAGCAAGACTCCATTAGAAGAAACACAGTTATTAAGGTGAGTAATTTGTTCATCAAACAACATGAAGTCTTGCTGTATTCTGACATATGCAGACTACCAAGCAGTAACTCCATGGAGGAGGGTACCAAACCTATTTTGGGAATAGGATCTGCAGTACTGCTGTACCAAACCTAGCATCACTCCTAGCATGGATATCCAGATAGTAATGATTGTTGAAAGTATGGACTGTTTTCCAGTTGGCTGCTTTGCAGATCTCCAACAAGGGTATATCTCTAGCAGCAGCCAGAGAAGCAGCTGTACCCCTAGTCGAGTGAGCCCTCAGGCCTGAGGGAGGTGTTTTACCTAGCTTGGCATAGCAGAATTGTATATAAGAGACAATCCACCTGGCAATAGTTCTCTTAGTAGGAGGCCTACCTTTTCCCACTTCACCATAAGTGAGAAACAATTGAAGACAGTCATTCCTATGTGCCTTAGTATGCTCAATGTAGTAGCTAAGTGCCCTCTTAACATCCAAACTAGGTAATCTTCTTTCTCCTGAAGAAGAATGATCAGTGAAAAACACAGCAAGAGGCATGGACTGGTTCAGATGGAAATCTGAGAAAACTTGTAAGAATATCCTATTGGTTCGGAGGACCACCTTATCTCTATGGAATGAGATAAAATCAGGTTCAACTGACAGGGCCTGTAATTCACTAATTCGCCTGGCAGAAGTGATAGCTACCAGAAACACAGTTTTCCAGGTCAGGCACTTAAGCTCGGCCAAAGCCAAAGGTTCAAAAGGCGGCTGCATAAGCTGAGCAATGCAAATATTGAGATCCCAAGCCAGAGTAGGGCTATCTAAAAGGAGGGTTGATATGAACCAGACCTTTAAAGAACTTACCAAAAACAGGGTGATACGCCAGAGAAGAGCCCTTCCCTGCTGAAAGGAATGCAGACACGGCTGCCAAATGAACCTTTAAAGTGGCTGGCCTAAGGCCTACGCCATTAAGGTGAACCAGGTAATCCAAAAGTGTAGCAATGCCAGCAGCATCTGGTAGAATATCCTTTATGGGAACACCAAATGCTGAATCTTTTCCATTTGGAATTAAAAGTTTTCCTGGTAGAGGGTTTACGAGAAACCTTAAGGATGTCCAAAACTCCCTGAGAAAGATGCAGGCCTGCATATTCTAACTCTTCAAGAGCCAGGCCTTGAGATTGAGAGACTGGAGATTGGGGTACCAGATCCTCCCCTGAGAGGAGGTTAGGAGATTGTGTCTTGGGAAGAGACAGGGGGAGTGAGACTGCTAGGGACAACAACAGAGGATACCAAGGCTGTCTGGCCCAGTCTGGAACCAGCAGAATCACTGTGCAGGGTTGTGACCTGATCTTGACCAGAACCTTGAACAACAGTGGAAAGGGAGGAAAGGCATAAAGGAACTTGTCTTCCCAGTCCAATATCAGGGCATCCAGGGGAACAGTCCCTAGGACTGGGGGTCTGCAGCAGAAGAGGAGAAATTGGTGATTGTCTGGGGCTGCAAAGAAATCTTATCTCTGGAGTGCCCCACCTGGTGAAGATTACTTTCAGTATGAGAGGATCCAAGGTCCATTCGTGATGGCCCTGGGAGATTCTGCTCAGAGCATCTGCTAACACATTGTCCTTCCCTGGGAGGTGGACTGCTGTTAGGGAGGTTTGCAAGGAGTAGGACAGAGACCATACTTTCATAGCCTTCATGCACAAGGCCGAGTGCCCCCCCTTGCTAGTTGATGTACCACATGGTGGTGGTGGTGTTTGTCCTGACCTGAACCACCGTGTCCCTTAATGAGTCCAAGAAAGCTTGAAGGGCTAGGAATACTGCTCTGAGTTCCAGAAGATTGATATGAAGGAGAGACTCTTGTGGAGACAAAAACATCCTGTGCTGTGAGGGCTTCTAGGTGGGCTCCCAAGCCCAGGAGAGAAGCATCTGTGGTTAGTACCACCGAATGAGACTGATTGAGGAATGGGACACCTTGTCTGAGATTGTCCTGATCCAGCCACCACTGGAGAGCTTGGACCAGAGTGAGTTACTGGAACCAATTTGGTGAGAGAATCTTTTTACTGAGACCAAAAAGACCTTAGGTGAAACTGAATGTCCCTCATTTGGAACCTGGCTCCTTGTACCACTGCAGTGGAAGCTGCCATGTGGCCTAGGAGCTGAAGAAAATGTCTTGATGGGTGAGAAACCAGAGGATGAAAACAGGAAGCAAGATCTGTAAGGGGCTTTACCCTTGCTAGTGGGAGGAAGGCTTTTGCTTGAACAGTATCTAACTCTATCCCTATGAGTGGTGCTGGTTCGAGAACCGACTTTGGCAGATTGAGAAGAAATCCCAGAGAACTGAGCAAATCTTGTCGAAAATAAACAAATTGGTTGAAAAACTGACGCGTTTTGAAACTTTACCTAACCGATGTGAAAGAGCAATCTCTGGAGCGACTTCACAGTTAGGAGGAGTAAAGAATATGACGGTTACACTCTGAGGCACCACAGACAAATGGTTTGAAAACTGAGCTCGAGCTCAACGTTCTATGTCTTCCATAGAAATTAACTCTTTCCTCTCCGGACCAGTTCAAGTGCTGGGGCTAACTGTGTATGTCAGAATACAGCAAGCCTTCATGTTTTTTGAACAGACTAAACAGGGAACTCTGGCAGAGTGGTTGGATCATTGGTCTCTTTCTTTTGTCACTGTCCATGTTTCTATGACATGACCGGACATTCAGGACCTTCTGCCAGCAACCTTCTGCCCTGACAGCCTCTCCCCCCCACTGCCAGACCGATGGAGATCCACATGGAGCAGGCCCGAGAATACCAGCAACCTCCCAGCCCAGTCATCACCTCCTCCCACTGTCATAACAATGGAGATCCACATGGAGTGGGTCCCGAGAGTACTACATACCTCCGAGCCCAGTCAGCTCCTTCCCCCTGCTGTCAGGCCAGTGTGGATCCAAACAGAGCAGGGCCTGAGAGTAGCAGTGACTTGCCCGCTCTGTCAGCCACCACACCAAACATAGTCAGACAAATGGGGCTCCACACGGAGTGGGGCTAGAGAGGACCTCCCAGCCCCTTCAGCCACTCTCCACCTCCCCCTTCTGTCAGACAAGTGGATGGTCCACATGGAGTGGAGTCTGACAACACCAGTGACTTGCCAGCCCCACCATCTGCTCCCTTGCCACACTGTCAAACCAGTGGATCTCCACACAGTGCAGGCCCAAGAGTACCAGCGACCTGCCAGACCAGTCAGCCCCTCTCCCCACTGTTAGACCAGTGGGGATCCACACGGAGTGGGACCCAAGACTACCAGTGATGTCCCAGCACTGTTAGCCCTCCCCCATTGCCAAACCAGAGGGGAGCCACATGAAGCGGGTCCCGACAGTACCAGCGACCTGCCAGCCCAATCCGCTCCCCCCAAGCATCGTACTAGTGGTGATCCATACAGAGCAGTGCCCAAGAGTACCAGCGACCTGCCAGCCCCATCAGCCCCACCCCCACTGCCAAACCAGTGGGGATCCACATGGAGTGGGGCCCAAGTGTTTAGCATCTGTCATACAGGCAGCTGAGGAACATGGACTTTTCAGCATTTTCTGCCCCTTCCCTTAAGTCCCACCCACTTCTCTGTGATGCTAGGTAGTACGCCATCAGGTCTCACTTGCACACAGTGAATCCCTACGGAGGAAACACACTCCCCGGCTCACTTAATTGGTCATTGCAGCGGTGGAACCCAAAGTCATCACTCCTAGGCTGGGAACATGACTGAGTGACAGTGCTTCCCCAGCCCCTTCGGCCACCAGACATGGTTCCCCAGAACTGCTCCTAAACTAGGGTGGACTGTGTGTGAGCGTGATGTACCACCTGTTGGACCATGGGGCAGTCTTCTTCAATTTTGCTTTTCACTATTTACCCAGGATAGCCCAGCTGAGATTCACTACCTCATTTTTAGTGGGGTCCTGTTTTTACCCAGCTCCACAGTCTGGTGGACGGAAGCACTGGGACGATGTATAAGTTGTCCAAGGTCACATAGCACATACGGCTCTGGTGGGATTTAAACCTGGGTCTCCAGGTTCTCACACCTGTGCTATTGATACTAGACTATACAGCCTCTCAGTTTACAAATTTACCACCGGAGATAACAATAAGAAAATTGCTCAGTCTAGAACACTTCTTGAATAAAAAACAACAGCAACAAAAAACTGACCTTAAGTCGCCTTGCCAGTCCAAAGTCAGCAACCTTGCAGACCAGATTCTCCCCAACAAGTATGTTTCTAGCTGCCAGATCTCGGTGGACAATGTTCCTCTTCTCTAGGTACTCCATTCCCTCTGCAATCTGGTGGGCCATGTGGACCAACTGCATGATAGTTAACGTTCTGCCTTCGGAAGCTGAAGAGTCAAGGGTGAAAGAGGAATGACATGCCGCACCATTACAGACAGTGAGCTCTGATATTCTAATCTGGGACTAGCTACAGTTAATGGTATCAAAACATTGAAAAAAGTGGGTCAGGGAGGAATTTAAAATGGCACATGGAGCACAAAATCAAACTAGAAGTTGTAGTTATCAGAGCTACTGTATTCATCGCTCCATTTTGAGTTCACTGGTTCCACTGCCCTGTCGAGACTTGGCTTGTGCAAGCTATACTCAGGCTTTGGTAGGGCAGTGGGACCAGCTTCTGACAAAACAGAGTGATGAATAGTTCTGATTACTAAAGCTTCTAGTTACATCACCCATCTCTGCTCCCCGGCTGTGACGTCAGCTGTGGCAGATTCCAGCACGTCATGCTGGAGGGATGGCAGGATCAACCAGCTAACTGTACAAGGTACTCAGCAACAAAATAAGGTAAGATTTTACATGTGCACTATAAGTGCTAATAGAGCAGACCCACAGGAAGGTGTGGGGCTTTTCATTGTGGGCATTCACACTTAACGGAATGGAATCGGGTTCCAAATTTTCCAAAATCGGACAGATGTACAATGGAATCCATTGATTATTAACACCCCTAGTTTCTGCAGCTGGTGTTTTTCCTCTCTACAGTGCCAAAGTCCATAAAATTTGCTAGTAGCACTTACAGTTGTCAGAACTAGTGCTAAAAACATTTGTTAGAACTAGAACAACAGTGAGTTCTAAGTAATAATGGTTCTAAATGCTAAAAAATGCTTCTTTGTTTAGATTTTTCAAACACCAGGGATGTCAGTCTGTAAAACAAACTACTGGGAATTGCATTTTAAAATGTTTTAGTGAGACACATACAAGAATGAACTGTTCATATGTAACCCCCCTACAAATGGGGGTTCCCAAAAAGTCTTCCTTGAGCTTGCCTAAATGCCCCCCCTGCCAGGCTGGTGTTCTGTGTTTTATCAGTTTAAATGTATTGCCAGAGAGTACCTGTATAGCCTCTGTGTAATACTGTCTCTTTAAGAGCTGTCTGGATTGCAGTCATAATTAATCTGAGAGGGAGCTCTGTTAGAAGATGCACTTGTTTGCTGATCATTTGTTAGAGCAGTAATAATACTGCAGTTTGTTCTAACCTGCCTTCTTTGCAGTATGGACAGTTCTGTTTGTTTCCATCATCTTGGTCCTGGACTGCAGAATGGGCCAATCAGTACATTTGGGACTCTAAAATGGAGCCTGCCTACAGGGGCTTGGTGGGGCCAAAACTTGTAGGAATTGTAGTTTTGGGCTTTTGCCACCTAAAATAACCTGGAGGGGGAGCCCTTGTTGTGACTGACAAAAAGATCAGCCAACCAAACTTTTGGGATCCTGAGGAAAGTCCCACACTGCTTATAGTTTCAGTTAGATCTGAGTTGGTAAGTGAAGAAGTAACAGCTCGAGATAATCCGAGCAGCAATCCATAGTGGATTTGCGTGGGAGAACTGTGGAAAGGCCTGAGTTTGGCCTGCATGCCTGACTGCTGTTCCTGAGAGGGAACTTGTGTTTTTTTCTTGGACTGAATCCAAATTTGGAGAGCGAATTAAGCCACTGAATTGTGACCAGGCTTTAACCTGAAGAAGACCGAAGATTTGCTGAATGCGATTGGCCTGTCAGGACTTCCAGCTACCTCTGAACTCCCGGATTGTGCAAAGTCTCTGTAATTGCAACTGGAGAGCCATTTGCCTGGTACAGTGGAATTTCCTTATATGTGAATGTGCTGTGTGCTTATAGTGGGTCATGATTTGGTTCCCCACTGTCTCTCTGAACTGTGTTTTGCTTGATGGAGGCTGTATCCAGCTCCATGGACTGAATCTGTATCTATCTCCGTTTGCCTGGGCCCTGCTACACTGGCCCAGCCAGAATACCTGCTATGCAGGGAAAGTCATCGACGAGAGACTGGCCTGGAAATCAGACCCCTGCTCAATGCCTTGAACAGGAACAACGCCTTGGTGATTCATGTGGGCCCTGCTTCTCCGGGCACTCCAGCTCAAAAGCCTGCAGTCTCGATTTCACCCTGCCTGTGTCCAGTATTGGGTATCATGAGTAAACATCAGGGTAGCTCCTTGCAAGAACAGCTAAACCGAAAAGTGTTGTCATCTGATTGTCTTGTTGCCTTTTCTTTCATGAACTGAGCCCTCCAGCCCCGGATTACAAATAGTGTGAGTTGTGTATGTTGCTTTCTTCCATCACAGGGCCCCAACCAGCTGCAACGTTCCTGGCTAGCCCACCATTTTCCTACCTGGGTACTCAGAGTGTGTGTGACTGTGTAGGGACTCCGAACTGCATGCATAACTGTCTGATTAATATAGCTTTTAAGCAAATCAACCGATTACGCCCCTCCCTTGTTCAAGTCCCCTGAATAAATCAGATTTATTTTTGTTTGCATTTAACCTGACTGTGGTTCCAGTTTGTGCCAAAAGTATTGTACTGTTGCTATTTTCTGTGCTTAACCTTGTTTTACAGGGGGTCCCCAAGGTCACGTTAGAGGAACCAGCCCTGGTGGTAAGTGCAAACAGTGTGGGTAATTGCCTGGTGAATAAGGGTCATTGTGAAAGTAATTATTGTATATTGTTCAGGCTACTAGATGGGAAAGAGGTGGGGTTGCAGTGTCCAGGAAGGCTGTGCCCAGGTTAGCTTAACCATTAGCAACCCTGACCTTCTGGTGGAGGCACCCGTTTCATTACCCAGACCTCTTAACCTGCTACTAGCCAAGTAGGCAGGGGCAATAGCCCTTGGGATAACGCCACCTAGGGGTTACATTTTGGAGGCTCACCACTGGGATTTTGTGCCTTCTAGTGGCCAAAAATTATTGAATTATTGTTAAAGATTAATGGCCACCCCAGTAGAAATGGCTGTACACCAGTTGGTGGGGTGGTGTACTGGGCAGAAAATCGACCCCCAAAATGCTCTGCTTATACTGATATTCCCCTGGGTACCAGTAAGGACACTGTAGAGGGAGCACTCTCCAAAGTTGAATGGTTAAAAAACCCTGTGGTGGTGGGTCGACAGGCTGATTTGATCGCCCAAACTTTCATAGCCTTTGTAGAGTGTAGTGACCTCATGGATAGCTCTGAAGTGCCGCAGACTATTGCTTCAGAAGGGGTCCTAGCCGCCTGGACAGTGATAACAAAAGACAATAAAGACCCTGGGAAGGATGAGCTCCTACCATTATCTGAGCCTTGAGGTGAAATTTGCAAAGTTGTTTCTGGAGGAAGGGAAAACCATAGAGGACTTTAAGAAACTATTCCTGCTGTCTGGGGGTGTTCCTTCCCCAACACCCCCTTCCACTCCAGCACCTGTTACTGCCCCACCTTCTGTGCCCGTGCAAATGCTGGCCCCTATATCTGTACCCACCATTAGTCGCGACTCCTACCGAAGGCTGATAATCTTCTTAGGTACCCTCCCCACTCCACAGGGGGAGAACGACTGGGAGACCTGGATCGACTATGTTGCCCCCCTGGTACCAGAGAGGAAGTGTGCAGAGGCTGAGAAGTGAAAAAGAATCATAGAAAGTTTGAGGAGCCCCGCCCTTGAAGCCATTACATTTTTGAGGTCCACAAACCCTGAATCTGCTCAGAAGTACCTATCTGTACTTGAAGGCAATTTTGGGAGCATTGAGTCAGGGGAGACTTTGATGTGGAAATTCCAAGGTACCAAACAATGGAAGGGGGAAAGTCTGCTTGTGTATGTTACTCGCCTAGAAAGAGCTCTGCAGAAAACTCACCGGAAAGGTGGGGTAGCAGCCAGTGATTTGAACCGTGTGAAACTGGGGCACATACTGCAACATGCCAAGCATTCTAACTGCAGATCATCCAGTTAAGGCTCCAGAATTGGAGAGGTAACCCACATGACTACTGTGACTTGATAAAAGAACTCTGGGAAGCAGAAGGTGAAGGGAGAGATTGTAATTATTGGGGGAGTGCAGCCCAAGTAATCAAGGCACCGGACGGCCCTTCTGAAATGGAGACCACAACGAGTGTCCCAACGTGGGCTAAATGGTGGGAGGAGGAGTTGCTGAAGGAAGTCAGAAAAGTACAACCAGGTGCGTTCACTGAGGTATCCCCTTCTGACAGAGACCCTGGCCCCTGTCAGGATGTGACTGTTATGGGGGTTGGGGTGCACCCTCAGGCATCATCTACTGAGGGTGGCTTCTCAGCTGAGCTCAAGGAATTGACTGCCACCCTAAAGGAACTTTTGACACATGGTACACTACCAGCAGATGTCAGATCACAATCTCCCATCAATGCTCCAGCATCCCCTGTTATGTTTTCCCCAAGGATGCCCCCAGGAGCCTATCATTTGTTACAACTGTGGCAAGGAAGGCCATATGAAGAGGGAATGCCAGTCTCAGAAGGACGTAGAGAAAGTGGTGAACCGGCTTAAGGAGAGCTTCGGAAAATGAGTCAGTGGTCAAGGGGTGCACGAAATGACCACAGTGAAGGCTTTGGCCATCCTAACTCAAACCCCTCTGTGGCTAAATCATCTGTCCAGGCCCCTGCTTTTGTTCCTCCAGACTGGTCCAAAATAGTGGGCCCTTCAATGAAGACTACTGTGGCTGTGAATGGTATTCCTACTCGGGCTGTGCTTGACAGTGGGTCGCAAGTGACCACTGTATTTCAGGACTGGTTTGACAAACACTTATCTGATGTGCCATTACAATCCCTGGAAGGTCTACATGTGTGGGGGCTGAGTGACAAGTCTTATCCCTACCTAGGATATTTCCGCCTCTGGTTGTTTTTTCCTGCAACTGTAACTGGTGTAGAGGAGCAAGTAGAGACACTGGCCCTAGTGTGTTCCCCCACCTGACTGTATGATGGGGTTCCCCTGTTAATTGGAACAAATGCCCACATGTTTGGGAGACTAGCACAACTCTGCCATGAGAAACAAGGGCAACTGACTGGATGGCCCCTAAGAATTCTAGCCTTAGTAAAAAGGGCAAAAGAAACCCAATGAAGAGGACCCAGATGAGCCAGTGGAGATAGTGTGGAAAAAGAAAATCCAATATCCCTGGTGGTCCACTGGACCGCTTGCAGCCCGATCGCGGGCATTTGTATTAAGAATTAATGAAATCCAATATCCCTGGTGGTCCAGTGGACTGCTCACAGCCCGATCACAGGAATTTGTACTAAAAATTCATGAAATCCAATATCTCTGGTGGTCCAGTGGTACCCCCCTCCCCCACCGAGCCCCACCCCGCTCCCCTCCCAGTCAGCGGTGGCGGCAGCACCTACCCGCCTGCCGCCCGCCGACTGAGACCGTAGGTAGGGCTGTATGCCCATTGGTCCACAGCGTGAGCCAAATGGGCGTGCACGCACTATACCACTACAGTCCATCTCATCTGGAATGTGTAGTACGGTGACGGGCTGCACGCCTATTGGCTCTCACACTGTGGACCAATGATCGCACAGCTCTACCACGGTGTCAGTTGGCAGGTAGGCGGCTCAGTGGGCGTGGTGGGGAGGGGGTAATCATTGACACCAGGGATATTATTCTTATTACAAATGCCCGCGATCGGGTTGCAAGCGGTCCACTGGACCACCAGGGATATTGGACTTCATTATTCTTACTACAAATGCCTGCGATCAAGCTGTGAGTGGTCCACTGGACCACCAGGGATATGGGACATTAATTATTATTATAAATGCCCGCAAATGGGCTGACAGTGGTCCACTGGACCACCAGGGATATTGGATTTCATTATTTTTAATACAAATGCCCGCGATCGGGCTGCGAGCGGTCCACTGGACCACCAGAGATATTGGATTTCATTATTCTTAATATAAATGCCCGCGATCTGGCTGCCACTGGAACACCAGGGATATGGGACGTTAGTTATTATTACAAATGCCTGTGATCGGGCTGACAGCGGTCCACTGGACCACCAGGGATATAGGACGCGATTTATTTTTACTTAAGCCCGCGATCGGGCTGTGGGGCACATTGCCACGCTGTGCAGGTGGCGTCGGTCCCAGACATGCTGATGCTGAACTCCTGTTTGACCACTAGCTGAGGGGGAGGGGTGTTCTTCCCATTCGATGTATAGGGTGCTGCACCCCTCTCCCCATTTGCTAGTTTAAATATTCTGCAAAGACATCAAACTTCTGCCCCAATGCACTGACTCCCTCCTTAGTCAGATGCAGTCCATCAAATTTAAAGCACTTTCGCTCCCAAAACTGTTGCCAGTTCCCTACAAATTGGTGTCCTTTTTCCTGGCACCAGCCCTTGAGCCACATGTATCATGAAGTGTAGTGAATATGTATAGTAAAGTATTACGTTTCTGTTAACTGATGCATGATGGTACAAACTTGACGCGGATGCCAAGTTTTCTCCAGGCGGGGAAGGGTGTAACCCCCCTACAAATAGGGGTTCCTGAAAAGTCTTCCTTGAGCTTGCCTAAATGTTCACTGCCAGGCTGGTGTTCTGCATTTTAGCAGTTTAAATGTATTGCCAGAGAGTGCCTGTATAGCCTCTGTGTACTGTCTCTTTAAGAGCTGTCTGGATTGCAGTCATAATTAATCTGAGAGGGAGCTCTATTAGAAAATGTACTTATTTGCTGATCATTTGTTAGAGTAGTAATAATATTGCAGTTTGTTCTAACCTGCCTTCTTTGCAGTATGGACAGTTCTGTTTGTTTCCATCATCTTGGTCCTGGACTGCAGAATAGGCCAATCAGTACATTTGGGACTCTAAAATGGAGCCAGCCTACAGGGGCTTGGTGGGGCCAAAACTTGTAGGAATTGTAGTTTTGGGCTTTTGCCACCTAAAATAACCTGGAGGCGGAGCCCTTGTTGTGACTGACAGATCAGCCAACCAAACCTTTTGGATCTTGGGGAAAGTCCCACACTGCTTGCAGTTTCAGTTAGATCTGAGTTGGGAAGTGAAGAAGTAACAGCTCAAGATAGTTCAAGCAGCAATCCATAGTGGATTCACGCAGGAGAACTGTGGAAAGGCCTGAGTTTGGCCTGCATGCCTGCCTGCTGTTCCTGAGAGGGAACTTGTGTTTTTTTTTTTCCCCCCTCGGACTGAATCTGAATTTGGAGAGCGAATTAAGCCACTGAATTGTGACCAGGCTTTAACCTGAAGAAGACCGAAGATTTGCTGAATGCGATCGGCCTGTCAGGGCTTCCAGCTACCTCTGAACTCCCAGATTGTGCAGAGACTCTGTAACTGCGACCAGAGAGCCATTTGCCTGGTCCAGTGGAACTATTTTACATGTGAATGTGCTGTGTGCTTATAGTGGGTCGTGATTTTGTTGCCTACCGTGCGTCTGAATGGTGATTTGCTTGCTGGAGGCTGTATCCAGCTCCACGGACTGAATCCATATCCATTTCCATTTGCCTGGGCCCTGCTACACTGGCCCAGCCAGAATACCTTCTACACAGAGAAAGTCATCGACGAGAGATCGGCCTGGGAATCAGCCCTCTGCTCAATACCTTGAACAGGAACGATACCTCGGTGATTCGTGTGGGCCCTGCTTCTCCGGGCACTCCAGCTCAATAGCCTGCAGTCTCGATTTCACCCTGCCTGCGTCCAGTATTGGGTATCATGAGTAGACATCAAGGTAGCTCCCTGCAACAACAGCTAAATCTCCGGATTACAAATAGTGTGTGTTGTGCATGTTGCTTTCTTCCATCACAGGGCCCCAACCAGCTGCAATGTTCCTGGCTAGAGCACCGTTTTCCTACCTGGGTACCCAGAGTGTGTGACTGTGTAGGGACTCTGAACTGCACGCATAACTGTCTGATTAATATAGCTTTTAAGCAAATCAACCTGATTACACCCCTCCCTTGTTCAAGTCCCCTGAATAAATCAGATTTTACTTTGTTTGCATTTAACCTGACTGTGGTTCCAGTTTGTGCCAAAAGTATTGTACTGTTGCTATTTGCTGTGCTTAACCGTGTTTTACAGGGGGTCCCCAGGGTCAAGCTAGAGGAACCAGCCCTGGTGGTAAATGCAAACAGTGTGGGTAATTGCCTGGTGAATAAGGGTCATTGTGAAAGTAATTATTGTATATTGTTCAGGCCACTAGAAGGGAAAGAGGGGGGTTACAGTGTCCCGGAGGGCTGTGCCTAGGTTAGCTTGACCACTAACAACCCTGACCTCCAGGTGGAGGCACTCGTTTCATTACCAAGTCCCCTTAACCTGCTACCAGCCAAGCAGGCAGGGGTAGTAGCCCTTGGGATAGCGCCAACTAGGGGTTACACATATACCTGTACATGCATTTTTCCCAAACTGCAACACGTCAGTTGTGACTCTTGGTCTTTGCTTTTTGAATCACACAGTTTTTTTCTTTCTTTTCTGCATAAGCAATGAAATGGAATATATAGAATAGTGTATGGAAGCCCATAGACAAGGCTATTCTTTTGCTGAGTGGTTACCATGACGAGGACCTTGAGGGCGAAGCTGGAGGTCTGTCTGTCATCATGGTAACCACAAAGGGAAAGAAGCCTTGCTGCATATGGGGGCTCCTATACAATATTTTATACAGTGTTTGGTGAAAAGAAACACATCCTATGCCTATTTTTAGACTCTTCTACAGCATTTCAGTTAGAGTACATCAATCACAAAGAAAACCCTTAGATATTCGTTATTACCAGAAAGCAGGTTCCAGTTGTAGCACTCCACTCTCCTCCACCCGCCTGATCACTTCTAGTCTCACGGCAATGCTATAACTGCCCTCTGTCCTCTGAACTTTACCCTTGGCCCCCCCCCAACCAAAAACAAACAAAAAAATCTGCCAGAACCTACAACAATTTTTTTAACTGACAGCAGTACACGCTTGGATGTGGCACTGCCAACGGAAACACAAGTGTAAATCAGCTGATGTGCTGTATTGTTATATGACATCTGTTGTGCTGCAGCACAATGAAAAGTCATTCTGTAGTGCAAACATCACTACTACAGCAGAACAACTTTCTGGAGACAATGAGCAACTAAACACCATTCGCTATAGTCTTGCTGCTGTGCTGAGAGGGGACAGGTCTCTTTTTTCAGTTTTCTTTTCTCCTCTCAATAACTTTCTCTGTCATTCCTCTCCAGTACTATATGCAAACAAGTCTGAGTTCTAAAGAAGATCAGATCCCTAGAACTATTTGAAAAGTTCTAGACCAGAACCAAAACCCATAACATCAGTGGGTTCTGATGACCCTACTAGCATTTTCCATTTACCAATGCATACAGACATGTCACATGATATGGAAAGCTGCAGCTCTCCAGGTGGGAGGAAATGAACATAGAACACTTATACCCTCTCTACATTTGATGCGCCTGCGCACGAAACATTTTGTTTCATCTAGTGTTTCCCATTTCTCAATCCTGGAGTTTCACAAGGTCTGCTGAACCTCTGTCGCAGCAGTCATGGATTCCAGTTGTCACATTTTTATAAACTCTCTGATTATTGCCATTTTCTATGGCAACATCATAATTTTTAAAAAAATGTCATGAAAATGGCAGAGTTTGGTTTTTACAAATGACAGACCTATAGTTTTGTGCCTCATCACTGCACTGTGCTTGATCCACAGTGGCCTATCCCCTCCCCCATTCTGGGATTCTGGGGCTTGCAGGACAGCCCTGAACTCTGAGATGGAAGCACAACAGCTGCCTCCTGCCACTGGGCTAGCCTGACAATGTGACATTTTAAAACATTTATATCTTTGCTAATGTTCTTGTATGAAACATATGTCAAAATACAGATAATTTAACAGAAAATGAAACCATGACTTTTTTTTACTATGATTTACGTGATTTTTGTCATTTTGATCATGACAATACCATGATTTTGTCTAAATATTTGTACGATAAATGTATGACCCTAATTCTTAGCATCCACTGTCAGTTCAGTGGTGGGGCTGCAGTGCTGTACCCTGGCAGACCAGGACTTGCAAGGCACAAAAAGAGGATAGCAGAGAGCCAGTGCCAATTGTATAGATGAGATGCTCAGCCCACGGGGGAGAAAGCCAACCATGGAGCTGCACTGGCTGTGCAGGCAACCACTGGCCCATCCTCTGTGATGAAGGTAGGGTGCAGCCATGGTGACCCCGTCATCTGGGTGGGGGACAGAGGAACCAAAAGAAAAAGGGAGGATGATAACAATAATTAAACATCTATTGGTGCGTGATACATGATGGCCCAGTGGGTTGTGCGTTTTGTTCCTAAACTGGTGATCCAAATTTGGGAGTGAACTTGGGAGCTGATAGGCAGTCTGGAGGGACAGGAAGGTGCTGCTATGTGGCAGTGCTCCCAGCTGGGGGAGGGTCGATGCAAGGTTTTTCCACTACTGCGACCCCTGCAGTGGGTCAGGGAGCTTGCTGCCTCTATAGGCAGATGCTGTGTGTGTGTGTGTAGACCTGCTGAGGCATCATATGGCAACACATGGGTGGTGGACAGGGCAAAACTGGCAAAACATATCACGTGCCATGAGCAGTCTAAGTTGCTGACACTCTATCAAGCCCTGCCTTCGTGGATCTAACATACTAAAAGACAGCAGAATAGGCCTGTCGGTCTTTTGTGTCTGCTCGGTAGCCAGCCCCTGTTGGTTGATAGCTCCTCCTCCCTCCCTGGCCCCCAAGAGGGTCAACCTTGGCTTCATTACTCCCATACATCTGTCTCATCCCCTCTTGAAGCCCTCCACAGTGCCTTGCTTGACTAGACTCCCGGGCAATGCATGCCATGGCTCCACTACCCTCTCAGTGAAGTAATGCCTTCTACACTCTCCTCTGTAGGTTCTTCCCTCCAGCTTCCATATATGGCCCCTGGTTGTGCCCCCTTGCTTTAGCCTGAACATCTGCTTGGCTCTGCCCCTGTTAATCCCTTTCACATATTTGAATACCTCACTCATGTCTCCCCAGTCTCTCCTCTCCTCCAGTGAATACAGCCCAAGGGCTTCCAGCCTCTCCTCATAGGTCCTGTCACTCATGCCCTGGATCATCCTGGCTGCCCTCCTCTGGACCCGCTCCAACAGTACTATGTCCTTCTTATGGTGAGGTCTGCAGAACTGCACGCAGTACTCAAGATGCGGCCTGACCAAGGCATTATGAGGTAGGATCACCTCGCTCCTCCTGGAGCGTAATTCCCGGGCTATATAGCCCAGTATTTGTTGCTTATCTCTGCTGGCCTTGACAGTGGTGGGGGGCTGGTGGTGGGACTGGGAGTGCAGCAAGACCTAAACAGGAGTAAGGTTGCCAGCTCAGGGGAAAAAAACTGTATAGGGAAAAAGAAAAACATTGGTGTCTATCCTGAATTGAAAGGGCAGTGTGTACCATGGGACAGGGTTAGCTAAAGTACCAGAGGAAGATACTGACTGCCCAGGTAAGTCTTCAGATTTCCTTTCGTCATGAGTTCTGTCACAATGTACATGGGTGCCCCGATGGTACAGATGGCATACAGCCGGATCACATTAGGATGCTGTAGAGACTTCAAGGCCAGGACCTCCTTCACCAATTCCTCATGCATCGTGTAATCTGGGAATGAAAAGAAACAAGCATTTGTCAATGCTGAATGTTGTCTCACTGGCATTGGCAGTGCCAGAGTTAGAGATGCATACAAGGGATGGCAGTGATGTATTGAAGTGACGCTAACCCCACCCCCACTCTGCAGAGACCAGCAGGCATTGGGATGTGCCTTTGGGTCGTCAGTTATAACACTCATGCCATTGTACCTCAATGTAGTCTGTAGACACTGACAAGTGTTGTGACGTGCTTTGGGGTCTTTGGGCGTTATACTTACCCCATTTCATAAGGAAATATGCTGAGATCGGAGCAGTATAGGAGAATGGGGTGAACTTTGCGGCCAAACACTGCAAGGCACACCACGATGCCTGTAACTGACTGCAGCGTGGGGGTGAAATGGCGTGAGCATTACAGCCGATGATCCCAAGTCACACCCCTGATGCCTATCAGCCTCTACAGGGTGGGGTGCTACAGCTGGAAACCCCTAACACTGTAGGCGTGTGTTGGTATTTTCACTCCAAATTTTCAACATGGGCTGTTTGTGAGCCCACCTCATGAAAAGTGGCACTATCAGTTTGGTAGCTGAAAGGTAGTTTTGCACAGCGGCCATTTGGCAACACAGGTACAAAAACACATTTGGCACAGTATGTGGAAAATGACAACTGTATTGTTCGTGAGGAGATGTAAAAAATGGCAACGTTAAAAATCTGGAGTGAAAATATGAAAAATTGGTGAAGTTATGAGCATGCATAGAAAATGTGCAACACACGTCTGTAACCCAGTTATTTTTTGGGATTTTTTTAACCACATGTTTAACATTGGCATTTTGGGACCTCCCCTCATGAACAGTAGCACTGTGATTTTGTTAATTTGTCCGAAACGTTGATTTCGCACAGTGACCACGCCACTGTACGCCACAGGTGCAAAAACACATTTAGGGCAGGATGTGAAAAATGACAGCTGTACTGTTCATAAGGAGGTGTGAAAAAATGCCAGTGTTCACAATCTGGCATGAAAATATTAGAAATTTGTGAAGTTACAAGGGTGCGTGGAAACTGCGCAATGCACACTTGTAACAGTCATTTTATGGAATTTCGTGACCAAATTTTCAACATAGGCATTTTAAGACTTCTGCTCATGAACAGTTTCCTGTCATTTCCTCAAACTGTCCCAAAAGCTGATTTCGCTTTGGCGACTACGCTATTCTGTGCGGGGAGGACGTGCAGCATTTCGACAGAATATGTAAAATGACAGCTGTACTGTTTATAAGGAGGTATGGGAAAATGCCAATTTTGAAAATCTGGAGTGAAAATATTACAAATTCAGAGGTTCACAGTGTGCTTGGAAACTGCACAATGCCGCTTGTAAAACAGTCATTTTGGATTTTTCCCACCAAATTTGCAACATAGGCTTTTTGAGAGCCCCCTCATGAACAGTGGCACTGTTGTTTCATTAGTCGGTCCCAAAAGGTGATTCCGCGCAGTGACCGGGAAATCACCTTTCGGGACTGAATAATGACATGGCAGTGCCTGAATTCATGAGGCAGGGTCCCAATAACCCCATATTGAAAATTTGGTGCCAAAATTCCCAAAAATGGCTGAGCTATGCACCAAAGTTGAAAAAACACTATTCATGCCATTATACAGCTTACCGACATTTCTTCAGTTCGCGGTCGGCTTTGAAGAGTGCAGATGCGTTCCTGGTCCACCAAAGATCGACACGCCAGACTCCGGAGGTAAGTATGGGGTGAGGGTGTGGGGAGGCAGAAGAGTCTTGAGAGGTGGGTGTGGGTTGTGGGAGAAGGCAGGGGAGACCGTGAGGGACAGTTTTCTTTTACAGGTTTAAAAAAAAAAAGAAAAAAAACATCGCGGGACAGTTTTTTTTTTGCAGGGGATTTGGCACGCTGGAGTGGGCTACCATCATGCCACCTAAGTGTTTTTTTTGGGGGGGATGCTGTAGCCAACAGGGGACTGGGCACCTCATCGGCACATACTGAAGGGAGGGTGAAGACACGAGCCGAGGGGGGGACTGAACACCCCCCTTGGTACACAACAAAAGCAGGGGGGGGGGAGAGACATTATGCCAACAGGGAGTGGGCTCCCCCATCAGCAAAATAAACTGACACGGTGATAAACGCCGGCGGGGATTGGGCCCCCCATCGGCAAAGAAAAACCATTGGGGGGGGTGCATGATGCCGAGGGGGACTGGGCACCCCCTCGGCATACATTTTAAATGGGAGGGGGTCATTATGCCGATGGGGAGTGGGCTCCCCTGTCGGCATTGTGACAGGAGGTGGCGGCAGTCACTGTTGCCATGTTGTGTGAACGTCGGGAGGCGTGTTGTGGTCCCGCTGAATGAAAGCTTCACTCTCATTGCAGCGGACCTTTTCTGTGATCTGGTGGCTACATTAACTATGCAGGGTGTCGGCGCCTGCTGCTGGCTAACTGGGGAATGAGGGACGCACCTACTGATGCGTACCCTGCATTCACCCAGCAGTGACCACCCCTCCAAATCTGCTACTACCGCAATATGTTGGCTGGGCATGCGCGAGCCAACAAAAAAATTACTCACCTTAGTAATCTTGTTTCTTCTAATGTATTCTTCCATATTCATCACTCTCTGCAGTTAGCCTGCTCAGTAGAACTGCCCGGAGAATGGAACTATATGCTAATGATGGAATCATTGGCACGTGACAACATTCAAACTGCTGCCCTCATCTGCTGTGCATTCTATCAACATCTCAGATTTCTAAGAAGCCCACAAGGCAACCTAACTAAGTGACTCAAGCTAGAAAACTGCTTGATATAGACAATTCTGTTCTATAACTACCCCTACCACTGATACTAATGATTGTGGTATCAGACCTACCTGAAACACCCAGAATCATCTGGGGGGAAAAAGAAAGGTAAGTATAAAGAAACAACCCCATAGGATTAAGGTATGTGAGCCTGTGTTTGGGACTGTCAAGTAAGAAGACCATTCAGAGGCTCTGGTTCTGGAAGGGGCGGTAGGGAGGGAGAGTTATGAATATAGAAGAATACATTGGAAGAAAGAAGATTACTAAGGTGAGTAATTTTTTCTTCTAAACCCATGTATTCTCATATTCATAACTCTCTGCAGACTTCAAAGCAGTACCTTTGGAGGTGGGCACAGAACCTACTTCCGGAAAGAGGCTCTGCAGGACTGCTGTGCCAAACCTGGCATCACTTCTGGACTGCAAGTCCAAACTATAATGTTTAGTAAAGATGTGTACTGACCTCCAGGTAACTGCTTTACAGATCACCAGCAAGGGGATATCTCTAGAATCTGCTATAGAAGGAGCTGTGCCCCTAGTAGAGTGGGCCTTGAGGTCTGCTGGGGTCTGTTTTCCATATTTTGTGTAACAAAACTGAATGCATTGCACTATCCAGCGAGAGATTGATCTCTTAGAGGCTGGAGTGCCCTTTCCCACATCCCCATAAGTGAGAAAAAGTTGCTGCTTATCAGCTCTGTGATCCTTGCTATGAGTTAGATAACAACTCAATGCCCTTTTAACATACAGACTGTGGAGCCTACACTCTCCTGAACTGGTATGTTCTGTGAAGAAGACTGGTAGTGTCATAGACTGATTCAAGTGGAAATCAGAAACCACCTTAGGGAGAAACCTTTTATTAGTACGAAGTACTACTTTATCATTACCTACATAAGGACATAGACAGGGTAGAGAAGGTTCAGAGGAGGGCAACAAAGATGGTGCATGGATTGCATCACAAGTCCTATGAGGACAGGTTGAAGGCACTGAACATGTACTCCCTGGAGGAGAGGAGGGAGAGAGGGGATATGATAGAGACATACAAGTATCTTACAGGGAGGAACAGGGTGCAGGAATGCACTATTTTTAGCGAAAAAGATGTTCCAGGACTAGAGGGCATGGGATGAAGTTGGAGGAGGGCGATTCAAAGAAGCGTGAAGAAGAATTTCTTCACAGAGCAGGTGAGTGGACAAGTGGAACACCTGCCCGAGATGGTGGGGGCTGAAACAATCACGGGATTTAAGAATGCATGGGATAGACATAAAGGCATTCTGGAGGTCAGGGGTAAGGGGCAGCAGACTTCTTGGAAAACATAAAGTGAACTTACAAACTTAAATGGGCAGACTGGGTGGGCCATAGGCCCTTATCTGCCGACACTGTCTATGTATCTATGTATTATGAAAAGATAATCATTTTCCACACACAATGCTTGCAACTCACTTATTCTTCTAGTAGAAGTGATTGCTACCAAAAACAGTTTTCCATGTGACATATTGCAAATGTGTTGATGACACTGGCTCAAATGGAGGTTTCATAAGCTGAGAAATGCAAATATTCAGATCCCATACTGGGACTGGTTCTTTAATAGGAGGATGTAAATGGGCTAATCCTTTAAAGATTTTTTTGAAAATAGGGTTAGATGCAAGGGAAACAGTTTTCCCTGCTGAGATAAAAGCTGAAATAGATGCCAAGTGCACCTTCAGGGATGTATGTTTGAGGCCTCGAGACTGCAAATCAGTGAGATATTCTAACAATAGTGGACTCTCTGCCAGAGAAGGAGAAACATTTTTGGCATCACACCAGACAGAAAACCTTTTCCATTTTGCATTATAGGTTTTCTTGGTAGATGGTTTTCTATATCCTTTTAGGATTTACAGAACAGCTTGGGAAAGTTGCAAATCTGCAAACTCTAAGTCCTCAAGAGCCAGGCCTCGAGTCTGAGAGACCCGAGGTTCGGATACAGTATCTTCCCTTGGTGGGAAGTCAATAGGGTGTGGCTCCTGGGTAAGAGGATTGGTGTGGACACTGACATTGACAGCAGAAGGGGATACCATGGCTATCTGGCCCAAACGGTTGCTATCAGAATCATGGACACAGGCTGTGACCTGAGTTTGAGTAGCACTCTGAAGAGGACAGGGAAGGGAGGAAAGGCATATAGATGCTTTCCTGACCAGTCCAAGGCCAGAGCATCCAGGGGAATTGTACCCTGACTGGTGGCCTGCAACAGAATAGGGGCAACCTGTGATTCTAGTGACAGGCAAAGAGATCTATCTCTGGAGTACCCCATCGTCTGAACACTGAGTCCAGTAACTGTCTGCCCAGAGACCATTCGTGATGTGCCTGGTTGATCCTGCTTAAAGCATCTGCCAGGGTATTGTCCTTGCCTGGTACATTAATGGCTTGCAAGGAAGCTTTCAGAGAGTATGCAAGTTCTCAAATTTTCATGGCCTCTGTGCACAGGGGGTCCGACCTTGTTCCCCCTTGCTTGTTTATGTAAAACATTGTAGTGGTGCTGTCTGTTCTGACCTGCACCACCTTGCCTTGTATTAACCGGGAAAAACCTTTTAGAGCCAGAAACACTGCGATGAGCTCCAGAAGATTTATGTGGAGGAGAGACTCCATGCTTGACCAAGTGCCATGAGCAGTGTGCTCTCCTATATCAGCAGCCCATCCTAACAGAGAAGCATCTGTTGTAAGGATGACTGAGGGATTTTCCCTCTGAAAGGGGACTCCTGTCCTTAGATTGTGGATATCTGTCCACCACTGCAGAGACTGGATCACTGACCTTGTAACAGGGACCAATTTTGACATGTGGTCTTTTCTTTGGCACCAGTGTGTCTGTAGACGAAACTGGATGTCTCTCATTCGAAGTCTTGCTCCCAAGACCACTCCTGTTGCTGCCACCATGTGTCCCAGTATTTATCTTCTTGCTGGACATGGCTTTTCCAATTTGAATGAGGCAATCAGTTTCAGTATGGACTGAACTCTTTCCTCTGAAGGAAAAGCTCTTCCCTTTAAGGTATTCAGTTCTGCTCCTATGAAATGCAGGATTTGAACCAGTGTGAGGATGGACTTTTCCTGGTTTAGCAGGAAGCCCAGAGACTGCAACAAATCTTTTGTTATTTTCAGGTGTGTTTGTGCACCTGCTGGAATGACTTCCCCACTATTAGCCAGTCGTCGAAATAGGGAAAAAACTATAATTTCTAGTTTTCGTAGAAATGCCACTACCATTACCAGGCATTGTGTGCATACTCTTGGTGCTGAGGTTAGACCGAAGGGCAGGGCTGAAAACTGGTAATAGCCTGAAAGGAGTCTGAACCTAAGATATTTTCTGTGAGACTCCTTTATGGGGATGTGGAAATAGGCATCTTTTAAGTCTAGAGATGCCAGCCAATCTCCCTGCTGAATGACATGTAAAATTAAGGGTAGGGTCACCATCCTGAATTTTGGCTTTGACAGGTATTTGTTTAGATGCCTTAGGTCCAGAATAGGCCGCCACTCCCCATTTTTCTTTTTGGTAAGAAAATACTGGGAGTAAAACCCTCTGCCCCTCTGAAGAGTTGGCACCTGCTCTACTGCCTTTATGCTGAGCAGGGTTTGAACCTCCTTCTCTAAGAGCTGTTCTTCGAGAAGGGAGGCTGGTTTGAATAGCCCTGACTTCAGAGGAGGGAAGGACTTGAAACTCGGGGAAGAGTCCCTGGCTCACCACTTCCAATACCCACTTGTCTGTAGTAATGGCCTGCCAGGCCTGAAAGAAGTGAGCCAGTCTGCCCCCTACTAGTATAAGGGAGGCTACCATGGCAAATGAGTCAGGGATTTTGTTTCGGTGGGGCCTGCACCTGGGCGGATTGGGAACCCCTTCTGGAGCCCCTCCTGCCTCTGGCCCTATAATACCCAGTCTGCTGTGGGTATGGCTACAGGTGTGAAACAGCTTGAGGCTGATAGAAGGGCCTACCATAGGACATTCCTCTACCTCCCCTTCCATAAGGCCTATAAGAAGTAGAAGGCCTGTCCTTGGATGAATTACTCTTATAGGTAGTTTTGTATTCATCCACCTTTTTCATATACTCTTCAGTCTGTTTGCCAAAGAGAGAATGATCCTGAACAGGAAAGTCCATGGCCTTAGCCTGGGTATCCTGCGTTAGATTTGTAGCCCTTAGCCAAGCAAACCTTCTCAGGGCTACAGTCAGAGCCATAATCCTAGCAGCGTTACCATTGGCATTTGCTGCCATCTGGAACTGGTATTTGGATGCTTCCAGTCCAATCCGGCTGTTTCTGCTAGGTCATCAGAGATAGGAGAAGGAACCTTCTCTGACATGGCCAAAACAGACTGCCACAGTGTCTTTTGATACTGTGCAATGTAGGCCTGGTAATTAGCTTGTCTGGCCCCCAGAGAGGCAGCTAAATACCCTTTCTTTGACATACTGTCCATTTTCCTTGAATCCTTCTCAGGTGGGTGAGAGGATAAAGGAACCCTCGCCTTCTCACAGGCTGCCTGCTGGACTATACCCTGATGATCAGGGTGAGAACAGAGGAATTCAGCCCCCTTCCTGTCCAGTTGGTACTTCTTGTCAGCCTTCTTATCCAGAGGCGTGACAGAATTAGGGTTCTGCAGGACTGTGAATAAATCTTTCTTGAAGAATTTATTGATAGGCAGAAAAATCTTTTTACTGGGTGTTAACCCCATCATTTCCATGTATTCTGCCTCCTCCTCGTCCTCTATGACCTCAGTGGTAGCCAGGTCATGGGCATCTACTATTTTCCTCAGAAAGTAAAAGTGAGAGGAAAAATCCTCAGGCCTAGGAGGAGAGCCAAATTCCTGCTCTGGTGAGATTTCCTGTACAATGGGCTCACCTTCATCTTGCTCTGGTAAATCATAATCCCCAGTATCCATCTCCTGAGACTGGGGGTCCGAGCAAGGAGTAATCTCCTGAACCCTTGGAGGAGGAGGGGTTGGAGAAGGTATAAATCCCTGAATTGCCTCAATGACTTTAATAGCCCTGGCAATTTCCTCAGCAGTAGGCAGACTGTGAGGCACAGAAGAATCCCCTGTAGGTTTTGCCTGGGGTTCGACGTGCTTGGACTTCTTTGACTTTTTGGAGGGGACCAGAGAGTCAATCGGCCCACTCAGTCTCTTTAAATAGGTTGATTCTCCCTTGTCAGGGGTGGTAAAAGAAGAAACTGCAGTTTCACCCGCTGATTTGGAGGGTGTTGGCTGGTTAGAGCCTGAAGCACCTCCTAACATTTTGTTCAATCTCTCCATCCTTTTTTCCACAGTTTTCTGTGGGAAAGATTTACAAATTTCACAGTCAGAATTCAAATGATCAGTTCCCAGGCAGAACACACAACTGTCATGATTGTCTGCCTTGGCAAACACTTCCCCACACTTCACGCAATTTTTGAAACCTGGGGGACCAGTCTACCAGTCTTTTTCTTACGTTTTTCAGAGTGCTCCATTTTCAGGAGAAAAACCCCAACCGCAAAGATTTAATTTTTCTTGCGGTCGGTGCGGTCGGTTCAGGAACCAATTAGGCCCAAAAAGAACCAATAAATTCACTGAATTCGGAACCGGGTCCGCAGTTTTCAGAACCGATACAACGGTTCACAGTAACTGGATTAGCGGTTATAAAGAAACCGGGTTAGCGGTTTCAACAAAAACACATAAAACTTACACAGTAAATATTTTTTTAAACAAAATTAGAGAAAATAAAGTGGAAAAAGTCGGCAACTAATAATTAACTACTCGGTTCCTCAATGGTTATACCGAACTGTGAGGAACCGAGAAATACACGTTAAATCTAACTAAACTAAGACAAACTAGACGTAAGAATAAAATTAAACAATAAACAAAGGCAGCAGAAAGAAGATTATGTATAATTAAGAAATTATACTTCACGATAAGCCAACAACGACCTGAGGGATTTCCTGGGAGTCTAGACTTGTGAGGCGGAGTAAGAAATCTGAGACGTTAATAGAATGCACAGCAGATTAGGGCAGCAGTTTGAATGTTGTCACGTGCCAGTGATTCCATCATTAGCATATAGTTCCATTCTCCGGGCAGTTCTACTGAGTAGGCTAACTGCAGAGAGTTATGAAAATGAGAAGAATACATGTGGTTAGAAACGAGTATTTTGTCAATGCTGAACATTCACTTGCAGGTATTTGCAGTGGTATGTGGTACTGGTACTGGCTTCAGAAGAGCGAGGAGGCAGCAGTGAGAGTAGCGGGTGCTGCATGGTGGAAGCTGAACCGTAAATGCAGCAAGGAGCTGGTAGTTTGAGAAGCCGACCCCGCTGGGGTTAGTGGACTGAGAGGAGAAAGAGTGCGCTGGGTGGCAGGAGACGCCAATAAGTAAAGCAGCACCGTGGCTAATGTATAAGCCTTGGGGGGTTCGGAGAAGCGAGGACCAGGGAGAGAGAGTGCGTCGGGCTGCATGAACCGCTAGTAAGTGAAGCTGCACCGTGGCTGGGGGGCAGAGGAGCGAGGACTACGGGCGAGAGACTGTGGTGGGCATCAGGAGCAGACAATATCCCTAACTTCGGGCATGCGCATTACTGTCAACTGTAATATGTATGGCCAGAGTTACGGCTACAGAATGAAATGAAGCGCTGTCTTATTGGAGCAGTTCATTTCTTTCAACTACAGATCATGCCACATCAGCAAGCAGAACTACTGTCACGACCAGACTGCCTGGTCATTGGTCTACACTGCCAAGCCCATAACAGTTTCAGCTGTGATTGGCTCGGCAGTGACACACCTCTACAATGTCATTAGTTCGTTCAGGCCCTGAGTTCCCATGCTCCATCATGTTCCTTACTTTTGTGTGGCAGCACAGGGTCCTTTGGGCCCAGCTCACCCATCCCTCCCATAGATGCATGACCAAATTATTAGCACAGCCATCTTATTACCCCACCACATATAGGCGGTAGACAAAATTTTCAGATCTGCGTCAAAACATGATAATGCCATTTCGTGCCACAGGTGGAAACACATTTTGGAAAGGATTTACAAAATGACAGCTGTGACATACATAAGCTCGGGTAATAAGAAGGCCAAGTTGAAAATCTGGAGTGAAGGTATGTATGATTTCCGCAGTTACGAGGGTGTGTACTGAAATTGCAATGAATGGGCATAACTTTGTCATTTTTTAATATTTTCACCCCAACTTTTGAACTTAGTCTCCTTATCGACCCACTTCATGAACCCTGTAGGTGAAATGTGTAAATCTGTGGGAAAATGCCATTCCACACAACAGGTTCGAAAACATGTTAGGGGCAGGATGTGAAAAATGACTGTTGTAGTGTTCATGAGGTGGTGTGATGTAATGGCTATATTGAAAAATTGGAGTGGAAATAGAGAAAATGACCAAAGTTACGCGCATGCATAGAAAATTTTCAACGGCCGTATGCAACTGCCATTTTTTGGAGTTTTTTCACAAAATTTTCAAAATGGCCTTTCTGGGAACCCACCTCATGAACACTGCCGCTGTCATTTCGTTTATTCATCTCAAAAGTTGATTTTGCACAGCAACTGCGCCATTCTGCACCACAGGTGTGAAAACATGTTTTAGGCAGGATGTGAAGAATGACGGCTATACTGTTCATGAGGTGGTGTGAAAAAATGGCAATACTGAAAATTTGGAGTGAAAGTATTGACAACTTCTGAAGTTACGAGTATGCATAGAAAAATTTCAGCAACTGCAAGTAACTCTGGTGTTTTTTGGTATTTTCTGCACCAAATATTCAACATGTGCTCTTTGGGACCCCACCTTATGGACAGTGCCACTGTCATTTCATTACTCAGTCCCAAAAGGTGATTCCGCACAATGACCCACAAAATCACCTTTCTGGACTGAATAATGAAATGACAGTGCCAGTGTTCATGAGGTGGGGTCCCAAAAAGGCCATGTTACAAATCTGGCGCAAAAATTCCTAAACGTGGCTGAGATATCAACATAAGTTCAAAATACAATTGACAGCCATTATACAGCACTTACCTTCATTCTTCAGTTCGTGGTCCGGCTTTGAACAGTGCAGATGCATCCGGGTCCAGAGAAGATCGCAGTCCCTGACCTCCGGAGGTAAGTATGGGGTAAGAGGGGTGCGGGGAGGTGGATGCACAGTGAGAGGGTCGGAATGGGGGAGGAAGACAGGTGAGACGATAATGGAGATGACGATGGACCGTTTTCATTTTTACAGGTTAAATAAAAAAGACATTGGGGGATGGTTTTCTTCTTTCATGTTTTTTACTGAAGATGTCAGGACACTGGGAGTGGGCTCCCCAGTGTCCCACAGGGAAAGAGGGGTGTTGCGTTAATTGATGTTTAGGAACACAGAGTGGGTCCCCCAGTGTCCCACACTGAAGGGTAAGCTGCACGCGGTTAATGTGGGAACTGGGGGAGGGGGTCAAAGGAATGAGGACGGACCGGGTAAAGAGAGTGCGGTGGAGCTGTCAACAAGTATAGCCACACTGCGGCTAATGTGGAAGTCGAGTGGGGCAGAGGAACAAGGACAAGGACGGATGGGAGAGGGTGTGCAGCAGAGCTGCCAACAAGTAAAGCCGCACCATGGCTAATGTGGAAGCGGGGGGGGGGGGTTTAGAAGAATGAGGACAGACCAGGAAGAGAGTGCGGCAGAGCTGCTAATAACCATAACTCAGCCATGCACATTAGTGTTAACTCTAATGCACATGCTTGGAATTATGGCTACAGAAAGAAATGAAGTGCTCTCTCATTGGAGCGGCTCATTTCTTTCAACTACAGGACATGATACGTCAACAAAGCAGAACTACTGTCATGACCAGAGTGACTGGTCATTGGTTTACACTGCCAAGCCCATTGCAGTTTCAGCTGTAATTGGCTTGGCAGTGACACACCTTTAAAATGCCGTATAGTCTCAAGACATTCCTTGAACGCAAACAGGGGTTTGGAATCTTGGCAGAAATCCTTCACTGTATGGCTCACTGCTAAATATTATAGCTCCAACTCATAGTTAATATTTTATTTCTACTTGTAATATGTTCGTGCATGATTGGTCTCTCTTCCACAGTTTTCCATGTCCTCTCCACCATGGTCTATTTAGGAGTTTCTTGAATGTTGATATTGATTACGTTCACTTTGAATATTAAAAGAACACTGTCAGCCCCCTTAGGCCTCAAGGTGCCCTTAGTTTAAAAAAAAAAAAACGTTTAATTGTTGGTCACATTCCTTAGAGATTGCAGATGTAGCTGGCAATTTAATTCAGATTCCTTTTTTCTTTTTAAAGGTGAAAAACAGACTGGCCACTATACTGGTGTTGCCACGCATAAAAACATATTTTACATTCCCTACTCAACACCTACTGCATCTTTCCTGGACTTAGGAACACCCCAATAGAGTCTAGCAACTTATGATGCAGCACAAGGAGAGGAGACTGTTGCACCACGAGTGGCTTCACTGCTTGAGGGATGTTCCTAGTGTTGAGGAAAGTATGCAAGAAGAGTAGATCAAAGATTTGAAACAATACCAGTTTGGGCATAACTACACCATTAGCATGCATTTTAGTTCTACTTAGAAAGGAAGCAGATAAAACAACCAGTAATAGCAATGAGTTTTAGACAAGGTAAACAATCATAATACGTGGGTTTTCAGTTAGAAATAATATGACACAAAAAATATTTGACAATGTCCCCTTTAACTTCACATTCGTGTGAATATAGTTGCCCTATTCTGTACTCTTTATTTCCCTAGATTTGCCACATGCCTTATATAGCAGCATTCTCATGTTATTTTGGTGTGATGGTTGTACTGCTTAAAGTTGTATTTACTTGTATATATTGTGTCTCATTGCAATTCTTTTGATTAGCCTCCACCACTACAGGTCACATCTGTAAACAAGATACATGTTTATCTCTGCTTGCTTTCCCTGGTTAAATCATTTCAATAAATAATTTCATTTTTTTTTTTTTCTTTATCCCTACACACACACACACACACACACTGGTGCTTCCTCTCTGCTTGGCTACCTCCCAGCCTTGTCTGTTTCCATCTTCGTAGCTTACCCAGCCTCCCAGGAGCCCACAGGGAGTTGTCGCTTTCCATGATGCATTACGTAGGAGGGTAGAGGCAGCGCCCCCCCCCTTGGCAGGTCCACAAATTGTGGGAGGCTGATAAGCTATAGGGTTCAGCGTCATTCAGTCATGCTTCTGGGTTTTCTGCTGTATGTTTCTATCCCTACCTCAGGACACTGGTGGGAGGACCTCATGGGGTGTATATGCATGCTATGCGTGGATTTACACTTCAGAGTCAGCCTTCATCCTTCCTCCCATGAATGCCTCTGACTGGACCACCACCTGTGGTCACCATGATGGTGCTATATCAGCAAAGACTGCTGCCTTCCCTCCCTGTTTTCTGGGGTACTCACAGAAACATAGACATTAATGGCAGAAAAAAGGCTTTATGTCCCATCATGTCTGCCTACTTCTACTTAAGGTTGGATGAGACAGTGTCAGCCTGGTGGTGCTGAAGGTTGAGGTGCCAGACGCCACACCTTGCGAAAAACAGGTGACCTGAGTTCAGATGCGGATTTGGGTCACCAGGGGCCTGCTGGGGAGGGAGAGGACTGAGCATCCAGATGACTGCTCTTCTCCCTCGAGGAGGGAGGGTCTCAGTTCCCGGCATTCATCAGGCCTCTTGTGTTGGCTGGGGGTGAGGCAGGTTGGAGCCACCAGCATGGGGAAGGGAGTGGCTGCTGCCAACACTGTATGCATGGAAGCGTGCGTGGAGATGTCTGGGGGGCACTGCACATCAACCCTCAGTGGGAACACTAAGAAAATATGGCTGTCCGGGATGCCCCTGACTCTGACCACCCCGAGCCTTGCACCCCATCGAGCACCCAGACCACACTGTCCTAGCACAAAGGCAAGTCCTGGTGAAACAGCATTAACTACAAAAAGGGAAAAAAAAGAAAAAAAAAAAAAGGTTGGATGAGATGGCCTTAGTGGTCATTCACTGCTTCACCCCCCCTTCCTACTGTCTATATCAGACCCATATGTCTCTGTCCCGCGCAAGCCATCACCGAATCCCTCAACTGATTTAGCACAGACAACTTCCCTTGGCAGTTTGTTCTATCGATATACAACCCTTTCTGAGAAAAACATATTTCTCAATGTCCTTGTACCTCCCAGCTACCAGCTTCATGGAGTTTCTCCTGGTGACTGTGGCTCCAACCAGTGTGAGCAGTTCTCTGCTCTCCACCTTGTTTATTCCATAAAGGTACTTGCACATCTCTATCATATCCCAAAAGTCTCCTGCCTCCAGGGTGTACAGGTTGAGGTCTTCTAATCCCTCCAAGTAGGACTTCCCTTGTTCTCCCTAGATCATGTTGGTTACCCTCCTCTGTGCTGCCTCTACCCTGTCCGTGTCTCCCCCCACCCAAGCGTGAGCTCCATAACTGTATGCAGTATTCCAAATGTGATCAAAGCAGGAATCTGTACAAGGGCAGGATCACCTTCCTCCTCTTCCTCCTCCTACTACTGCTAATCCCCCTTCCTATGCAACCCAGCATTCTAGCTACCCTTCTCACTGCCCTGTTACAATGGGCCAATGTTTTCAAGTTGTCCATAAATATCACCCCAGCTCCTTTTCCTCCATGGTTCTCTCAACCTCTGCTCACCCCATTCTTCATTTTATTCTTGGGTTCTTGGCACCTGTGTGCACTATCTTACTCTCCGTTGCTTTCAAGTTTAACTGCCATACCCTAGACTGTTTATCTATTCTTTAGATCCACCTTCATGACCCTAGCAACCTCCTCACAATCCTCTTTTCTGTAGATCTTTGCATCACCTGCATCACGGGCTAAACTGGGCAGGAGCCCACAGGAACCCAGTTCCATCACTTCTTAAAAAACTGTATGACAGTTCCACCACGTCTGTCATCTTTCTCCATTAACTAGTATAAGACAGTTCCACCACCTAGAAATCTAGATGTAAGAGTTCTCCCACCCAAACATTTCCAATTTAATCCCTGCCCTTAATCTCTACCCAAGATCAGAGATGAAGCTATTACAGAGGACTAATCTTAAGACTGACCCCTGTGGCACTGCATTGGTAAACTCCCCAACTTTTACAGACTATCCGTAGAGGGTAGTACACTGGGTTCTCCCACTTAGCCACTTCCTTACCCATCCTGTAATCCTATTCCCTACTCCAGGGTCACACAGTTTTTTGAACAGCGGTCCATGTGGGACAGAACTGAAGGCTTTACTAAAGTCCAGGTACAGTATAGCCTAGAGGTTAGAGTATCGAACTGTGCATGAGCTTGCTGCATTCAGCAGACCCAGGTTTAATTCCTACAACCTCCACCTGCATACTGTGTGACCTTGAGCAAATCACTTAATCACCCTGTGGTCCCAGGACACACCTGGAAATGATCCACTGGAAACCACTGTAAATATGTCACTGACTCAATGGTATATCCGTTTCAAATGAATAAAACTGCATGACCCTAAGAAATCGATCAGGTTTGTCGAACAAGCACTTTCACATGTAAGCCCATGCTGAATAGTGTCCTGAAGACCATTTGGTTCTAGGAACCTTACCAGCATCTCTTTTACTGTGGCCTCCAGTAACATCCCCACTATAGACATTAGACTAACCAGTACTCAGTCCTCCTCCCTTCTGCCAGCCCCCAATGTCTTGGGTTAATTCCAGAACCAGGATCACCGGCACTGTGAGCAATAACCCTGATGTTGCACTGATACACAGGCATAATATTTCCTTTTTTTCTCTTGCAGGGAATAGTGTGAGTGTTCAGCACACAGCATAGAATAACATCACTGGAGATCAAGGTCCTTATTTGGTTTACATGGAATGTACAGTATGGGTAGTCACAATGCCACCTTCCCCACAGTTCCCTGCCGATGTGCCTCAACTCTGTCACAGAGGTACCAGCTCAAGTGGGGGGTAGTTCAGACTGTCACATTCAGCTTTTGGCCTACTGTAAGAGATTTTAACAAGAGTGCTGATCTGTGCAACCTAAGATGCTAGCTACTGTCCTGACTGTGCAAATGTCATATGTTAGCAACTCATGTTCCCACTATACTAGATTACCACCTCTGTTTCCATTTCTTCTATACTGATTTTATTTGTTTTTTATTTATTTATTCTAGGATTACAAGTACCTTTGAGCCAAAGCTCTTTTACAAAGGTTCCACGTCAGAAATAATAAACAACAAGGAAGTAACAGTGAAATAACAGCAAACAATTCATGTACAACAGTGCTATTGAAAGGGGTCAATTATAGGAAGAGTAAGGTGTAGAGAAGGAGGAGAAGTGTAGGTAGTTAACAGAGGCAGCTATAGTAAAATGGTGAACACAGCTAGGATGCATGTGCCCACAAGGAATGGGTAGGGTCAGGTGCCCGGGGGTGGCAAAGAAACAGGGATGAGAGGAGAGGGGGAGGATGAAGATGCAGCCGGAGGCATTTGTTGAAAAATAAATGGGATGGAGTGATAGAAGAGAAAAAGGGGGCAGGGTGAGGGAGGGAAATAAGTGCTATAATGGGGCAAGGAGAGACTAATGAGGTGGTATGAAGACCTGAGATTTGAAGTGGTGCCTCAGGAGCTGGGGGAAGGGGACTGGGGGGCCTGGGGTTAAGCAGTATATGAGTTAGGATTAAAGCTGTGTAGGTCATCATCTAGGAGAGGCAGTCACAGGAGCTAGAGGCAATAAGATGGGCCTGTAGCCTGGTTTTGAACAGACCTAGTGTTAAGGCAGAGGAGATGGTGTGGCTGAGACCATTCATCCATAGAGGAGCCCTATAGGCGAAGGAGCACTGGCCCTACGTAGTTCGACAGCGAGAAACTTGTAGAATCTGGGTTGTCGAGCTCCTGGTGTTCTGTCGGTTTGTGTTTTGATCCGGGGGTGTGAGGCCAAGGTTGATTTTTCCCGCCATAGCACATGTGAGATACTGTATACGGTTGGAGAGTTGGAGCCATCCAGATTGTTCATAAAGGGCACAGGTGTGGATGAGGCGGTGGGCACCAGTTGAGAGTCGGCATGCTTTGTTAAGTGCAGTTGTTACGTGCTGGAGGGCAGACGTCGTGGCCGAGCCATAGATAATGAGGCCATAATCAATAATTGACACCACAGAGCTCTGGACGGCAATCTTCAGGGCCTCTGGGGTGAGGTGCTGCCTGTGCTTGTAGAGTAATTCAAGGTGTGTGCTGGCAGCTTTAGCCACGCTGTCAATGTGAGCTGTATAGGAGAGATTGGGTGAGTAATTTTTTCTTCTAACCCCAGGAATCACTCATTATGATTAAACTAATGCAGATTACCAGGCTGTACCTTTGGTGGTTAGGAGGAGAACCTATTTAGGGAACAGGTTCTGTAGAACTGCTGTGCCAAACCTGGCATCACTTCTGGATTGTAGATCCAGGCTGTAATGCTTTGTGAAGATGTGCACTGTTTTCCATGTAGCTGCTTTGCAGATTTCCAGAAGTGGGATATCTCTAGAAGCTGCCACTGACGCAGCTGTACCCCTTGTGGAATGTGCCCTTAGGCCTAAGGGCACCTGCTTATACATGCCACTATCCAGCAAGCAATTGTACGTTTTATGGCAGCTCTACCTTTGCCAACTTCCCCATAAGTGAGGAAGAGCTGTGTCTGCCCTCGTCTGTATGCTTTAGTTCTGTCAATGTAGTGGCCAAGTGCCCTCTTAACATCAAGGCAGTGAATTTTCCTTTCAGAAGAACTCGAATTCTCTGTAAAGAAAACAGGCAGAGTCATGGATTGAGTCAATTGAAAATCAGATACCACATTAGGAAAGAAATTCCTATTGGTCCCAAGTACCACCTTGTCCCTGTGGAATGAAATGCAGTCACATCTGTACACAGGGCTTGCAATTTACTGATCCTTCTGGCTGAGGTAATGGCCACTAGGAACACCGTCTTCCATGTGACATACTTCAGGTCTGCAGTTGCCATGGGTTCGAATGGTGGTTCCATCAGCTTAACAACACAGATGTTTAAATTCCAGGCCAGAACAGGTTCCCTCAGAGGAGGTTAAGACCTTTGAAATACTTTCTGAAAACTGGATGAGAGGCAATAGACCTCTCCTTACCAGCTGACAGGTAAGCTGAAACTGAAGCCAGGTGAACCTTAAGGGTCGAGGGCCTCAGTCCTGATGAGTGGACTGTGGTGAGGGTGAAGCCCGTCTCATAGACCTTCTGCCTGTACCTCTGAAATAACCTCTCAGCTGCTGGTAGGCCTGCGAAGCCTGTGCCTGGAAAAAAGGTCTGGGGTAAGACACTCTACCCCTGCCTCCCCTATTCTGGTCCCTATAAGAGGTGGAATGCCTTTTTTTGGAATTACTTCTACAGGTGGCCTTATACTCTTCCACCTTTTTCATGTATGCCTCAGTTTTGTCACCAAAAAGTGAAATTTTCTCACAGGGAAAATCCATTGCCTTAGCTAGAGTGTCCAGGGTTAAGTTGGTAGCCCTTAACCACGTAGACCTCCCAAGGGAGACAGATAAGGCCAACAGTCTGGCTGCAGTGTCATTGGCATCCACTGCCATGTGGAACTGATACTTGGTTGCATCAAGTGCAGCCCTTGCAGTTTCTTTAAGTCAATTATTACTTCACTTGGGACCTTATCAGACAGAGCCAGTACAGAATTCCATAGTGCCTTCTGAAACTGTACAGCATAAGCCATATAACTTGCCTGTCTCACGATGAGTGAGGCTGCCATACACCCCTTCTTACCCATCGTATCCATCTTCCTTGAGTCTTTCTCAGGGGGATGGGTAGCTAGAGGGATTCTGGCTTTGTCACAGACAGCCGCCTGGACCACCCCCTCAGGGTCAGGATGAGTGAATGGGAAATCAGCAGTGGTTCTGTCCAGCTGATACTTTTTGTCCATCTTTTTATCTACTCCAGGTATTGAAGTAGGGGCCTTTAAGATTTCTAGCACAGCCTTTTTCAAAGATTTGTGCATTGGCAACAGAAAGTGTTCTGTGGGAGCTAGTCCCATCATAGCCAAGAAATCTGCTTCCTCCACATCCTCTTCCATCTCCTGGAGAGGGAGACTGAGGGTGTCTACCATGTTTTTGACAAAGGAGCAATGTGAAGTGCAGTCCTCTGGTCCCCTGGGGGAGCCAAAGTCCTGCTCTAGGAAGACCTCTGGCTCTATACATTCCCCTGTATCCTCCTCTTCCTCCTCCTCTGGGTTATGAAATAGAGGTTGGGGCTCCTGTGGTGCTGCAGCTTGCACAGGAGCCAGTGTAGGAACCAGTACCACTGCTTGTAAGGCTTGTAAAATCTGAAGAGCCTTTGCAATGTCCTCAGCTGAGGGCATATTCTGTTTGTCTGCTGGGAGCGCCTTAGCCTTCTCGGCTGGAGGCGCAGCGACACATTTTTCTTTATATTTTTTCTTAAGTGAGACAGTTTCAGCCATGGTCTCCACAGCCCTTTTAGCTTTACCTTGCTCATTCTTTTCTGACTCTTTCAGTATCCTTGGGCTTACCTTTTTCCTTACTGGACACAGAGGAAGAGGGGTTCTCTTCTGTAGTTCTAACAGAAGCAGAGGCCATTTCTTCTAATTTCTTTGATCTTTTTTTAATAGTTTTAGGACAGAAAGTTTTACAGATCTCTCAGTTTGAAAAAATATGGCTAGTTCCCAGACAAAAAACACAGAGAGAACACTTGTTTGCTTTAGCTATAACCTGATCACAAGACTCACAATATTTAAACCCTGTGGGCCCTGTGCATTTTAAGGTTTGTCAACAGGGACCTCTGACATTGAGGAGAGAGTAAGATTTAAATGCTAGCAAAAAAATAATCTGTTCCCTGGAACTGATCCAGTCCAATATAAACAACCGGTAGCGGTTCGTGAAACCGAGAATTAATCGTGTCCCTGAAGAAACGAAACCGAGAAAAATTAAATTTTCAAAATAAAATTAAAAATATTTATTTATTATTATTATTTAGTTTTTGTTGACCAGGTAAGTGCACTAGACAAATCCTGCCTATTTTCAGGCACGACCCAAGGGAGGGGGATACAAATGAATTCCAACTGACCTTGAACCAGATTAAGCGGTTGGTGGTATTTTTACTGAATGAGGGGAAATTTGGCCAGGACACCGGGGAAGATTTCCCTACTCTTTTCGAGAAGTGCCATGGGATCTTTAACACTCACCTCAACTACCACCAGAACAGGAAGATGGGACCTCGGTTTAACGTCTCATCCGAAAGACGGCACCTCAGGAGCGCAGCACCCTCCTCATGCTGCACTACAGTGTCAGTATTGGGATATTAACCCAAGTGCCTGGTGTAAGGATAGAGCCCACAGCCTTCTGATCTCCCAGCCTGAAAGGCGAGTGTGCTACCTGCTGAGCCACTGACACTGACAGTGTAGACGGATCCTGAGCAGAACCGTCTAACAATCACAGAATAATGTTAACATTGAGGTAAAAACCTCACAGGAATAGTGGATCCCTCAGTTCCATGGAACTGAGAGGGAGCTGCAAAAAAACAAAAATAGCAGTTACGCAAGAACTTACCATAACAGTAGATCTTCGAGAGAGGTTCCTGCAGTAGGTCTTCACATATAGGACTGCGCACCCTGACATCAGGTTCCAACGGCAAACTTACAGCTAGCAATCATCAGGTGACGCGACGTCAGCCCGACTGTAAAAGGAGTGGTCCTGCACCCGCCCTCCAGTTCTTTTCCACCGGAGACCTAAAGAAAGGAAAGCAGAAAGGAAGGAGTAACAACTCCTGGGACCCTGTGCCCTATCTAGACCTGTGGGCTAGGCAGGAAGAAAAGGAAAAATTTCCAGGAACTGGGGGAAGGTGGGTGGGAAACTAAACCTACTGCAGGAACCTCTCTCGAAGATCTACTGTTACAGTAAGTTCTTGCGTAACTGCTATATCTTACTTCGAGAGGGTTCCTGCATTAGGTCTTCACATATAGGACTGGATATCAAGCAGTCTAAAGAGAAGGAGTCGGAGATGAGATTCCGCGAGGAGGAAGATGTCCGCCAACTGAGGTTCTCCCTTAGGATAGAAGACCTTGCAGGACAGCAAGGCCGAAACCAGTTCTATGCCTAGAAGCAATGTCCAAACTGTAGTGTTTAGTGAAGGTGTGGACAGAAGACCAAGTGGCCACTGCACAGATCTCTGCAGTCGACACATTCCTCAAAAAAGCAGTAGAAGTGGCCACGCTTCTGGTGGAGTGGCCTTTAACAGCCCCCGGAAGGGTCTTTCCATGTTTCTGGTAAGTGTAGTGAATACAGTTAGCCAGCCACCTAGAGATGGTCTGCTTCGAGATGGCCTTGCCCTGGCACTGGGGGGGCAAAGGCCACAAAAAGTTAGTTTGCTTTACGAACCTCCATAGTCCGGGAGGTATAGTACCTCAGAATCCGGTGCACATCCAAGGTGTGCAACAGATATTCTCCCCTGTTGGAATGCTGAGGATAATAGACCAGCAGTTCGACACTCAGAGTTGTCTCCGAAACCACTTTCGGAAGAAAGGAAGGATTAGTGCTCAGGACCACCCAGTCCCTGTGAAAAATCAAATAAGGTGCTCTGCACACAAAGGCCTGAAGCTCTGAAACTCTTCGAGCTGAAGCAACTGCAACTAAAAATAATGTCTTCCATGACAGGAAGTGCATATCGCAACTTGCTGCCAGTTCAAAAGGGGGTAAAGTAAGTTTCTGCAACATAAAATTAAGATCCCAGGGAGGACAGGGGTTCCAGACTGGAGGTTTATTGTGAAGGATGCCCTTCAAGAAAGTTTTTGAAACTTCTAGCTGTGCTAGGGTTTTGTTGCAACAGCAGGAACCAAATCTGCCGAGGCCACAGAGGCAATCAGAATTAAGTGGGCCCCTTCCACCTGAAGTTTCAACAGAACCTTCTGAATAAGAGGAAAGGAAGGAAATGCATATAGAAACCTCCCTGTCCAAGAGAGAGAGACAGAGAGTGTGTCTCGCCAAAAAGCACCATGGCAGAGAAAGAGCGAGCAAAAGCTGGGTAGTTTTGCATTGAATGGGGAGGCGAACAGATCTAGGTCTGGCCAGCCCCATCGAAGGAACAGGTCTTTGACTACTTCCTGCTTTAATTCCCACTTGTGAGTCCTGGCTACTGATCGGCTGAGACTGTCCGCCAGAACTTTGTGCACGCCTGGGACGTGGACTGCTGTCAGAAACAGACCATGCTGAATCGCCCAGTACCATATTCTCATTGCTTCCATGCAAAGAGGGCACAATCGGGTTCCTCCCTGTTTGTTGAGATACCAGACAGTTGCCATGTTGTCTGTCTAGACCAGAAGTGTTCCTGCGAGGAGTAATGACTGGAAGGCCTGGAGAGCATACAGTGCTGCTCTGGTCTCCAGGACATTGATATGAAGCTGCTGCTCCTGGGGAGACCATGAACCTTGGGTTTTGTGATCCCCATATGGGCTCCCCAAGCCATATCGAAGGCGTCTGATGTGAGGGTCTGGGTAGGGGCCCGAGAGTGGAAAGGAGCTCCCACTAACAGGTTGGAGAGATCCTGCCACCAAAGAAGATCCTTCTGCAGGCTGTTGGAGATCATGACCAGTTGGTTCATGTCGTCCACCCGTTGGTCCCACTGGACTCGAAGAGACCACTAGGTGACCCTCATGTGCAGTCTGACCATGGGGACAGTAGGAATGGCCGCTGCCATAAGCCCCAAGAGACAGAGCACTGAGTGTGCTGGGGGTCCTTCAAGCCTTGGCCACCAAAGTGACCTGGGAAGCTAAGGTCTCGGCTCGATCCAATGGCAAGAAGGCCTTGCTCTGGACTGCGCCCAGTACCGCCCCAATAAATTGGAGGTGCTGAGAGGGTACTAGCTGGGACTTTGGGGAGGTTGACAGAGATGCCCAGCTTGACAAACAAGTCCAGAATGAAAGAGAGAGAGACTCCTTCAGACTATCTGGGGAAGGAGCTGAAAAAAGCCAGTCGTCTAGGTACGGGAACACATATATGCTCTTGTGGCGGAGAAACGCTGCTACTACCGCTAGGCACTTGGTGAAAACCCTGGGCACGGAGGACAGGCCAAAAGGAAGTGCCCTGAATTGGAAATGGTTCTCCCGAAAAGAGAACCGGAGGAAGCAGCAGTGGGCCGGGAGGATGGGGTATGTAGGCAAGCATCCTGCATACCCAGGGAGCACAGCCATGTGTTTGACTGGAGCAGGGGTAGGAGTCCCTGAAGGGTCAGCATGTGGAATCTCTTGTATTCCACAAAGAGGTTGAGTGTGCTGAGATCCAGGATATGTCGCAGATCCCCCATCTTCTTTGGTACCAGGAAGAAATGGGAGTAGAATCCCCTTCCTAGTTGGTCTGGAGGGACGGGTTCTATGGCTGCTTTTTGCAGTAAAGCCTGGATTTCCTGGTAGACGATGGGGATCTGACCCAGCGGGTAAGAGGACCTTCCTGGAGGGTGTGGAGGCGGAATCTCTAGGAACTCGACAGAGTGACCTCGCTGTATGAGCTGAAGACCCCATACGTCTGTGGTGACGGACTTCCACCCTTCCAGGTGGAGGCCGAACCTCCCTCCTACCGGTTCCTCAGAGGGGAATGGAGGTAGCAGAAGGAGGGGGAGCGAGTCAGGACCCCGAGGGGAAGGGAGGGGAGCTTTGGTCCCTGAGGCTTGTTTGGCAAACTTTGCCTGAGGGGTTTGAGCTCCAGAGCCAGTGGTGCATCTTTTGCCTTGACGCTTATTCTGGGTCTTATTCCATCGTCTCTGGTGATGAAATGGCTGCTTCTTTTGACCCGTCCGATACATCGAGCATACATCTCTAAGAGATCGTCCACTCTCCTGCAGCCCTGTTACAATATCTTTTGCGACGCCGCCAAAGAGGATGGAACCCCTGAAGGATGCATCCAAAAGGGATGACTGGATGTCCTGTGCCAAACTTGCAATATGGAGCCATGACAGGCAATGATGGCAGATCCCCGAGGCCACAGCCCGAGCCACTGAGTCCACGGAATCGTACGTAGCTCGGAGAGTATGACGGCAAGAGGACTTGTTCATACAGACATTGTCCAACAACTTGGCCCTGAGATTTTTGGCAGAGATAGCCTGAAGTGGATGAGTAGATCTTTCTACCAAATTGGTCCAATTGCCATGAGTCCTTGTCTGGTGGGGATGAACTCAAGTGCTTGGGTTGAGCCGACCGGTCATGCGTGGCCGTGATGACCACAGAGTCAGCTTTCCAGTGCGAAGTCAAATGAGAAATCTCTTCCGGGGGGAAGTAAGTTCTATCAGCTTTCCTGGAAACAGCCGGGATGGAGGAGGGCTGTTGCCAAACGGCAGTGACCAGGTCCTTATGAGGGCCCATCCAGGGGGGGATGGGTAGAGGATCTGTAGTTGCTAGATCCAGGTGCTCAGCCAATCTTTTGCACTGAGGGTCTATCTCCTTACAAGGCCAGCCTCCCGCAGTCTGGATAGTCCTCAATAAATCTCCGAACGAAGGGTCCTCTGGAGGGGATGTAGGCGATTCTTTTGGAGGAACTTCGACCAGTGATCGAGGGTCAGAATGGTCGATGTCCGAATCAGAGGGCTCGGAGCCACTGGGAAGGGTCCTGCCCAGTGCCTCCCACTGGAAGTGGACCCACAGCTCGGCCCAAAGGGGGTCCCTGGGTAGAGGAATAGCCCCCAATGGTTGGGACTGTCTGATTTCAGTGATGAACTGGGTCCTTGCGTCCTGCCACCACGCCGGAACTGACTCACGGTCAGATGGCGGTGGTGGAGGAGGCTGGTACCCTGGATACCCCTGATAAGTCGGGTGGTGCCAGTGAGGGTACTGATACCCAGGCAGCCCTGGAGGAGATGGCAGATGGCACACTCAGCCGAGTTGTGCTTAGGCTCCAGACAAAGGAGGCAACGGGAGTGGTTGTCCCCATGCAGGATTTGGGCACCGGACTTGGTGCACTTCTTTTTTGGACGAGCCGACATACACTCGTTCGATAAACGCGGAAAAAGTGTTAAGGAAAAAGATTAAAATATTGACTATAAAGCAGGCGACTGATCGCTGTTCTAACACATCTGCCGAATGAACTGAGGTGACGGCGGAAAAGAACTGGAGGGTGGGCGCGGGACCGCCCCTTTTATAGTCTGGCTGACATCGCATCACCTGACGTTGGGGGCGGTCCCCACTGATGATTGCTAGCTACAAGTTTGCCATTGGAACCCAACGCTGGGGACGCAGTCCTATATGTGAAGACCTACTGCAGGAACCCTCTCGAAGTAAGATCTTAAAAAACAGTAAACTACTATAAAATCTGTACCAAATGAACCTATAAGGGCAGCAATCTAAAATTAGTAATTAAAGAAGTACTTATCAATCCAAATAAGTGATATTAGAAGTAAGTTGAAGGAGAGCTCTCTGGAACGTTTTCACTAGGCAGGTGGAGTAAAGAATCTGAAGCACACTCAGTGCAGCAGTTGCTAGGACTGCAGTTTGAAACTGGCATGAGCCAATTGGAGTTCCATCATTTGCACAGCATTCTATTCTCTCCAGGCAGTCGAACACTGGAGGCGGACTGTATTAGTTTAATCATAATGAGTGATTCCTGGGGTTAGAAATTGGACATGCGGGTAAGAGAGGGGGGAGCAGCTGCAGTGTAACAGACTGCTAGCTGCACACTCACGCAGACTAGATAGACCGTCAGGCCTGTATCTGATGACATTTTTTGTATGTTCCTTCATGTACGTACATCATAACAGTGAGGGGACAGTACTTGCATAGAAACACAGACAATGACAGCAGAAAAAAAACAGTGATCTATCACACATTGCTGGTACTTAACCATGTCAGCATCCATCACCGGTACCTGCACACATCAGACATCATTATCATATTATATAATGGTGTGTGGCTTCGGTTTTGTGGGAAGGACCCCCCATCAGAAATTCTGGGGGAAGGAAATGTGGTAGTAGACAGAACAACTATATTTGTCACAATTTATTGATATATAAAGTATCTTGAGATATGGTGAAGAACGGTTCATTGTAAAAAAAGAAAACACACAACTGGTATCATCATTAAAAATTATCATGATTATCGCAAAACATGGTTATCATGAGACCCCTGAGCAGAAGAAAACGCACACTTAACTCGCATCTTGTGGTCATGCCCATGTGTGAAAAGTATTTGGCAACAGACTGTTAACATTACATCTGACACCCTCCAGGAAAGTATTCCCTTCTCCCCACATATTTGCATTTTGGGCGCATGGTTGGAGGTGTCCCATCTTACAACACATGAACAATATTGGGTGATGGCTGTTAGTCATGGGCTTAAAAGACTCATCCTTTCAAAATGGACAACCCCAGGCATTCCTTCTATATCAGAGTCATATGACTACATGGGAAGGCTAGCATTTAATGAAGGAACTAGCCATTCTGTTATCAGGAGAGAAGCACAATACTTTTCTATCTGGGATCCTTTCTTAGTACATCACCGTCCTTTAAATATTGGAATAAAATGTTTTTGTCAGAAGGGTAGGTACAACTACTTGTACAAATTCTGTAAATGAAATTGAATTGCCACATTTAGGTTAGTGGGTTTTAACTCTTGTAATTATTGTAATAGTGATAATTTTAAGTTACCATTACTTGTATTGAAATACTGTACTTTGAACATTCTCCAAATTGTAATTCTGTAGCATTTAATAAACATTAAAAAAAAAGATGATCCCTTAGTCACATGCACAATTTTGTTTTAATACAGACCTCCTTTAATGACTTTAATCGCCACGCGATACTTCTTTTTCCATAGGCCTTCCCATACTGCCCCAAAGTTGCCTTCTCCCAGTTTCCTGATAAATAGGAACTCCTTTCGGGGCCGCTCCCACTCTTCAAGGTTGTGCCAGTCCTGCCCCATGGACAGAAAAACAAAATGATTTAATACCACCACTTTTTCCTTTATAGTGCTTACCACCTTTTCTGCCCCCGTCACCCTAGCAATGGAGGTAGCCACAGCGGTACCATTCATCCAGCCAGGGGGACAGGTAGGGGGTGGCCTTAAAGGTCAGTGCAAATGCAGGGCAATACCTTCTCCATGAAAACCGAAAAACTGGGCTTAAAAATGGAATTTGCCATTTCTTAACACCACTTGAGTCAATTTTTCATATTATTTATTCATTCCAAATGTTTTACCAGGAAAGATATTTTGACCTAACAACAGCTGGTTTCCAGATGCGTCGGGGAGGAGTAGGATAAGTGGAGTAGAGTAAAACTTGAAAGCAATATACAAAAAAATAGATGATATAAAATAATATAAAAATGGCAAGATACAGTTGGCAGATGAGTCAGATCAGACTAAACATACATTACCTATGACCAAACGGACAGATGCATTGAATTGATTTTTCATATAAAAAAAAAAAGTTTACACCATATTTACAACTGCACTTGGTGACAATGTGTGTAAACTTCCCATTCTGAGCCACATATCTGGAGCAAAAAATACAGGTTACTCACCTGTAACAGGAGTTCTAGGAATGGTATATGTTGTTCATCCACACTGTCTGGCAGGTATCCTTGCCGCTTTAAATCTTGCCGGAAGGTCTTCAAGCTGGCTCCTCCCACCCACCCGGGTGGTAAAACTCTTGGCTCCCCATGACGCCAGATCTGGCCCGCTGGAAGCTCAGGTTGTGCGTAAGCCGGGAGGTCAGTGGAGTCAGGATGAACAACACTACCATTCCTAGAACTCCTGTTACAGGTGAGTAACCTGTATTTCTAGGGACATGGATATGTTGTTCATCCACACTGTCTGGCAGACTCCTAGCAGTTCTCCGGGAGGAGGGAGGCAAGGCGCACACCCCCTACTTAGGGAATAGAGACTGGAGAACCGAGGCCCCAAAACCAGCATCCCGGCGTGACTCAAGGTCGATGTGGTAATGGGTGATGAAGGTGTGTGCTGACTTCCAGGTAGCAGCCCTGCAGATTTCCTAGATAGGGACGTCCCTGGAAGCAGCCACCGATGCAGCAGTATGGCGGGTAGAATGAGCTCTTATCCCTCTGGGAGGCTCCATGCCCGCCAACTTATAGCAGAGATCTATGCAGGAGGTGACCCACCTGCCTATCGTCCGCTTGGCTGCAGGTCTGCCAGGTGCGGCTTCAGCGTAGGTGACAAACAGCTGGCGAACCTCTCCCCGAATTTCAGCCGTGCGCTCCTTATAGTAAGCGAGCGCCCTTCTAGGGTCCAGAGTATGGAGCCTATATTCGGCCTCCGAGGTGTGATTGGGGTAGAACACCGGCAGAGTCAACACCTGGTTAAGGTGAAACTCCGACACCACCTTCGGAAGGAATTTCGGGTGGGGGCGCAGGACAACCTTGTCTCTGTGGAAGACCGGGTAAGGAGACTCGATGCAGAGCGCTTGGAGCTCTCCCATCCTTCTGGCTGACGTGATAGCCACCAAGAAGGCGGTCGTCCACGACAGGTGAGAGTTCACACCTGTGCATTGGTTCAAATGGCTTGCCCATGAGCTTTGCCAGTACCAGCAGTAGATCCCACGGAGGTGGAGGTTCTCGCACCGGAGGGGAAATGTGATCAAGGCCTTTGGAAAAGCGCCAGACCACCTTCTCCTGCGCCACCGACTGCTTCCCGGCCCACGCCCAGTAAGCAGAGATGGCTGCCAGGTGCACCTTAAGGGTCGTCGACCTAAGCCCTTGCTGAGAAAGGGACCAAAGGTAGTCCAATATGCTCGCCAAGGAACAGGAGGAAGGGTCCAGGCCCTTGGCCTGGCACCGAATGGAAAATCTCTTCCATTTGAAGACGTAGCATTTTCTGGTCGACTCCTTACGGGATGCCTCAACTATGTTGAGGACCTCGTCGGAAAGACCCAAGGCCTGGAACTCTAGCCGCTCAGGAACCAGGCCGTCAGGTGCAGGGATTGAAGGTCCGGATGGAATACCTTCCCCTGATTGTCTGAGAGCAGGTCCGGGCGAGCTGGAAGCTGCCTCGGGAGCCTGGAGCTGAGGCTGAGAAGATCTGGGTACCAGTACTGGCAGGGCCAGTCTGGGGCTATCAGAATCACCTGCGCCTTGTCCCTCCTTGCTTTGAGAAGCACCTTGTGCATCAAGGGGAACGGGGGAAAGGCGTAGAAGAGGCCCCCCTGGGTCCATGGCCTCAAGAAGGCATCCCCCTGCAGCGATCCCTGCTGAGGGGGGCGGGCATGGAACAGCCTCAGTTTCGCATTCTCCCTTGAGGCAAACAGGTCCACCTGAGGTGTGCCCCAATGGGAGAATAGATCTTGTACTACCTCCGGCAGGAGAGACCACTGTGGGACGCAGCCCCATCTGGCTTAGGGCATCGGCCAGGGTGTTGGAGGCTCCTGCCACATGAATGGCTAGGAGATCTGCCTCCAGGCTGCGACGAAGTGACCAGATGCGGAGAGCTTCCTTGCATAGAAGCATGGTGCTGCTGGCCCCGCCTCAGCGGTTTAGATAGTACATGGTCGCGGGTATTGTCCGCCTGGACCCGGACCACTTGACCCCAAGAAGCGAAGCAAAGGCGGTGAGAGCTAGGCGGACCACTCTGAGCTCCAGCAGGTTGATGTGGCATCAGGACTCCCGGGACCAGAGGCCATGCTGCTGTGTTCCCCAGATGGGCACCCTAACCCATCAGAGAGGCATCGGTCGATAGAGAGACCGCCGGCTCGGGCGGACAAACGGGATGCCCTCCTGCAGATGAACTGGAACGGTCCACCACTGGAGAGCATTCCACATCCCCTGGGTCACCGTCACTAGCTGGTCCAATGGATCGCAGCGTTGGGACCACTGGCTGGCCAGCCCCCACTGAAGGGGGCGCATGTTCCAGCGGGCCCAACGGACCACGCTGGTACAGGCCGCCATGAGGCGCAGGAAGTCCTGGGCAGGGCGCAATTGCCCAACCAGAAATGATTGGACAAAGGAGGAAAGAACCTCGGCCCTGTCCGCCGGGAGCCGTGCTCTGGCTCGAAGAGAGTCGAGCTCTGCCCCGATGAAAAGAATCACCTGCTTCGGCTCGAGTTCTGACTTGGCCTCGTTGATGAGGAGGCCGACCCGAGAGCAAACCTGGAGGGCCAGATCTCTGGACCGCTCCACCTCCTGTCTGGAGGGGGCTGCTATCAGCCAATCGTCCAGGTAAGGGTAAACCCAGACCCCTCGGCGCCGCAGGAATGCTGTCACCACTGCCATGCATTTGGTGAAGACCCTGGGAGCTGGGGATAAGCCGAAGGGCATGGCTTGGAACTCGAAAAGGGATCCCTCTGCTCGAAAGCGAAGGAACCTCTGATGTGACGGACGGATAGGGACGTGAAAGAACGCGTCCTGTAGGTCCAGAGAGCAGAACCACACACCGTGTTCCAAGTATGGTATTATCTAAGCCAGAGTGACCATCCTGAAGGTTCGAGACCTTAGGAACTTGTTTAGGTCGTGTAGGTCGAGAATGGGGCGCCAGCCCCCCATCCGTCTCGGAACCAGGAAGTACCTGGACACGAACCCCAGGTTTGAGGGAGGGTCCGCCACCTCTCTTATCACCTCCTTCTCGAGGAGGAGGCGATGTCGGCTTGGCGAGCTGACAGCGAGCTTGGACCCGAGGCCCCGAGTGCGTGGCTCTGAAGGGTGGGGCCTGCTCGAACTCAAAGGAAGGCCCTTTCACCACCTCCAACGCCCACCGTCTGTGGTGATAACGGACCAGGCGGAAAGAAAGTGGAGAGCCGCTTCACGGGGCACTCTGGGTGAGGAACGGGGTTGGGGGCGACACCCCTCAACCCGTCACTGGGCAGGCTTGGAGGAAGGACCGGCCGAGGGACCTCCAGGGCCTTTACCTCCCTGCTTCCTGGAGGAGGAAGCCGAGGGCTTGGGTTTGGGACGCCAAGCATGAGCCTGCTGGCCCTGATGCTGCTGGGCCGGACGTGCCGCGGGCGCAGACGGACGAAAGGGCTTGGGTTGCAGTCTGCGGCCCTTGTCCCTCTGAGCGGATGAGACCGAGTCCAAAGTGGCATTGGACTTTTTGATCCTCTGGAGGTGGCCTTCCACTCCAGGGCCGAAGAGGTCGGTCCCCAGGAAGGGGACATCCGCCAATTTGTGCTGGGTATCCGCTGTGAAGGTGGATATCCTCAGCCATGCCCGACGGCGCATAGCCACTGCGGCCGCGACTGACCTGGCACATGAGTCTCCAATGTCCAGAGCAGTCTGAAGTTGCTGCTTGGCCACTGCCCTGCCCTGGTCCCACACCTGCATAACCGTGGTCTGCAGGTCAGCCGGGAGATGAGGGACTACCTTGTCCAGGGAGCCCAACAGGGCATGGGAGAAATGTGCCATAAGCACGGCCCAGCTGGCCTGACGAAGGCCAAGGGAGGACGCAGCGTAGACTTTTCGCAAGGCATAGTCCAATTTCTTGGACTCCTTGTCGGGAGGTTTGTCCACGCCTAAGCGTTCGCATCGCGGGCGCTAGTCAGTAACTAACCTCATGTATGAGGGATGTCTGAAACCGGACAGGGAACCGGGGACCGTGATACTTCTGGCCATCCTGGCCAAGGCTAGGGCAGGAAGCAGGGCTCCAGAGCTCCAAGGCCAGGCCCACAATGGCCTCAGCCACAGGAAAGGCCTCCATAGGAATCCCTCGGTCCAATATCTCCGTGAGATATGGCCGCTCTGGACAGGCTTGAGCTGCAACCAGTGGACCTGAGATGAGCCTAAGCAAACCCAGGAAGGACGAAGGGCTGTCGTCCAGCGACTGACCTCCAGAGGACTCCAAGTCCACTCGCCTGGAGAAAAGGGAGGAATCGTCGTCGGACTAAGAAGGGTCCGCAAAGAGCTGCCTCGGGCCTGAACCATCCTCCACTTGCTGAGGGCGATCGGGAGTGAGGGTGACAGACAGCCTATGGGGCAAACCCTGAGCCAACCGAGAGTTCTTGGTCGGAGCCCCAAACAGCAGCTGTGGAGGCGGTGGTTCCACCGGAATCGGTGGAGCAGCTGTTTTGGCCGAACAACCGGCCTGGGAACAGGCTCCTCGGGTAAGACGAGGGGTTGTTTCGGCCGCTCCGGTGACAGCCACTTAATGGCCAGGGAAGGAGACGGTGTCAGCTTGTTCCCGGTCAGAAGGAGCTGTTGCCACATGAGGTCCTCGTATCGTCGACGTAACTTACGTTGAAGCCTCCCCTCGTCTGAGGAGGAGGACGAGGACGAGCGGCAGTGCTGCTTACCATGGTGCCGAGACCGCCTATGACGGCGGGATCGGCTGGACCGCCAAGAAGTCCGAGACCGGTGAACCTCGGTTTTTCCAAGGATGGTGCGGGAGGGGACGGGTGGAACCGCTCCCTCAGCTCGGAGGGTTCACCCGAGGCTCCGAACCGGAGGCACTGGCAGCCGATGGCTCTCAGCTCCCACCGGGGAACCGTGAGAGAGAGGATTTCGGCTTCGCCGGTCGACAACCCGGCCCAACGGTCAAGAAAGATCTCGACTCGCGTTGACGGGAGTCTCGGTCAACTGACCTGACGGGGACACGTGCGAGACCAGTGGTCAAGTTTGAACGATCGACCAAAGTCGATGGGCAGACAACTCGGGGAGAGGGACCTTTCCCGCTCCCAAGAGCGTCGATGGAGGGACTTACCCTTGTCTTCCTTTTTGGACCGAGAAGAAGGTCCAGCAGACATTGGTCCAGCTCCTCTAGTGGAGAGGGACAGACAAAGCTCCTTAAAGGAAGCTGTATAAGAGGAACCCAGGGAGAGCAGGATAAATGCCGCGGTCGAGGAAGATGCGGCCTGCGCCGCCTCCTCTTCGAGGGCGATCATCTGCTCTAGTTGATCCGACGAGCCCGCCGCCACGGAAACCGCCGACCGGGCATCTTTTGACTTCACCGGAGGAAAATGTTTCTCAGGGCACCCCAGTTGTAAACGGGCAGCATGGTCTTCGAGGACGTAGGCTGAGAAGGAAGAGCACAGGTCACAAGCCTGCAGGTCGTGCTCAAGGCCTAAACAGTAGACACACGTGGAGTGCGGATCCGTCCGAGACATCTTCTGCTCGCAAGGGCATCTCCGAAAACCGGGAGTCGATTTGTCCATCGCAGCCGCGAGGGATAGAAGACCAAGTCTATAATGCAAAAACTTTTAAATTTGGAAACCAAAGAATTAGGAACCAGTCTTATCACGAGAGCATTAAGGAGGGAACCTGAGCTTCCAAGCGGTAAGGAAGATCTGGCATCATGGGGCGGAGCCGAGAGTTTTACCACCTGGGTGGGTGGGAGGAGCCAGCTTGAAGACCTTCCAGCAAGATTTAAAGTGGCAAGGATACCTGCCAGACAGTGTGGATGAACAACATATCCATGTCCCTAGAAATGAAAATTACGTACCTACCGTAATTCTTGATCTTCTTGTTTCTTCACCATGCATTACTGCTGGTAAGACGGAGGCGCTCACCTGTACAGGAGCTTTTTGGGAAGTCGGTGCCGACAGCACCGCCCACTAGGCCGACGCACTGTGTGGCACACAAGGGTTGGCCATTAGGTGCCGCAGACTCCTCCTCCTCCTCCCCAGTTCTGTCCTGCCGGAGAGGAAAGAAAAAAGGGGTATTGAGAAATCCAAGATGAGGCAAGAGAGCCGAGGAATAGAAAAAGGAAAGGATATAAACTGAAAAAGGAATAAGCCGACCAGAGGACGGGGGAATGGAATTTTTCTAACAGTCCTTAGGCAGCAGCACAGGAAAGAGAGAGAAAGAGAAGAGAAAGATATAATATATGAAAGGGAAGAAGGGGGGCCCTCCACCTTGTTGAGCTGGAAGACCATTGGCTTATTTTAGCCTCAAAAACCTGAAGGGTATGAAGACACAGGAGCAAGGATCCCATCAACTTCAGGGACCACTGGACAGAGGTCCAGAACAAGAGAATTTGAAATGGTCTAGGAGAATATAAAACATGGCAGAGTCAGCTCCCTCTTCCCACCCCTAAATCCACGTTTGGGATTAAAGTCCTTGAGCTTGGCCCTCTGCAGTTTATCATCCGACGGCTTAGTCAAGGGGGAAAAAAACTCCAAGAGGACAGGAGTCTGTCCAGAATGACCTTTAAAGACAGAGGGGAAGCGAGAAAGGGCGAGGAAAATCCCTATGGGTTCTCCCACAAAATGTACTGATGCAGTCCTCATGTCAAGAAGATGAAAACAAACTGAAACATCCGTGCCAGTTAAGAAGGACACCACAGTGCACCCCACTAAGAATCCCAAGGAGCACCCTCCGAGGCCAGGGCGAAGACCCTACTCGACACCCTCCTGTGACTTTTTAGAAAAGGAAACAGAGGGCCCTGAGGTACCAGGGGGACTTTGCCCCCAACTGGCATCGAAGAGGGGGAAGGCGAGGGTAAGCAGGGTGGAGGTGGCGCCCAAGAGCTGAGGCCCAAGGGGTGAAGGTGGGTGGGAATCAGTAATGAATGGTGAAGATACAAGAGAAGGTCAAGAATTATGGTAGGTACATAATTTTCATATCTCCCCTTGTCAGTTTTCGCCATTCATTACTGCTGGGTGAGTACCAAGCTCCCTGGAGGGGACCTGGCACTGCCCGGAGGGAACAGATTCCCCTCAGCCTCCTGCGGGGCAGACGCAGTAGGGAGAGACTCTTCTGCTATTCTAGGTCAACATGGCCTAAGGCTGGTTAGGCCGAGGAGGTGTCTCCCGTGGCCGGGGTAAAGGAAAATGCCCCTAAAGATTACACCTCGCCCTGTGAAAGAAAAGACGGGTCCCCCAGAAAGCAGAGGAAATCGCCCTATGCCAGGCAATGGGTGACGATCTAGACAGGCGAAGCCATGCCATCAGCCTGATGCAGATCACTGTCCCTGCTAGTCTGGAAGCCACCTCACTGTCATCATATGATGCCCTTGCTTGGTGCCTCGCAAGCTCCAGATCCTGTGCAGAGGGCAATGGCTTGCCTACATTCCTCCAAGTCAGGCAAGGATGCTAAAATATGTGCCAGCATCAACCACAGGTGTTTGCTGTAGGCAGCTTGGTGAGCCTGATGTGAGCTGATGCAGAGTAACACACAAGCTGAGGACCAAGAGGCTCCTGGGGAGTGCAATACCTCCTCCTGAATTCCGCTGGGGATGAGGCAGCTGGAGACTGCCAGGTGCGGATAGACGCTTCCTAGAAGGGAATAGGCCAGGAAAGCACCACCAGGTGGTTGGCACTGAACTCGTTCTGAAAACAGAACGTCTCCTGCTCAATATTGCATCTTACCACATGGGAGATATGGAGCTCCTGAACTAACCTCAAAAGGAATCGCTGATATTCGGTGAGATCAGCATCGGAGGAAAGGCGGACAGAATTTTCCTCTTCCTTAGATGCGGAAGCCAAGAAAGTAAAGGATGTTCAGAGTCCTCCTGCAGCGGGGGAGACAAGCTAAAGACTTGCTCGTCCATAGCTCTAACATACCTAGGGAAGGCCGCTGCAATGGCCCCAAACCTCTCCCAGGTTAAAGATCCCGTAGAGTCCACATGGCCTGGGAGAGGGGGAGGTGTCTGCAGAGAGACTGGGGAAGAGCACCTCACTGAAAGTGCCTGGCCTCTGCCAGGGCTCTGAGACCCCACAGTAGATCCTCCCACGCGGGGGATCCAGGGGTTGATCCAGTCAGCAGACTCTGCAAATATGAAAACAAATCCGGACTGAGCCCTGAGGAAGAATCTCCCCTGTGGTGCAACTGAGGTTGCATGGTTCCAGAAGGGCAACCCTCAGCACTGCCCACTAAGTGCCCCTGAAATCTCAGAGGAGGCGAAGCGGTGCTCAGCACTGCAGCTCCTCCACACCCCCCGCAGGGTAGTGGAAGAAGGCCTCCGCACCTCACCCCGGCCTCTCAACCCCTCGACTCTGAGGCTGCCCTCTTCCTCAAAACCAGTGACAAGGGTTCCCCCAACCCGCCAAGCCCCTAGAGAGGCCGCAGAAGAGGAGGAGGTCCCTGTCCCCACCAAGGAGGCCATGGCAGCACCAGAGATGGCAGCTGCCCCGGCCCCCGTGGTCGAGACCGCCACACCACGCTCCCCGAGACCACTATCCACCACAGCGCCCCCAACACTGGAGTCAGCGTGAGGGGCCACAGAGACCACAGACTCTGGGGAGCCCAGGAGGTGAACACTGGGCCACCTGGTGCCACATCCAAGATGACTCCCTGACTCTGAGGAGTCAAGGCGTTAGTCCGATTCGGCCAGCGAGTCATCCACTTCAAAAGAAGAGAAGACCACACAAACCGCCAGACTAGCAACCCTAGTAGCTCTCCTGCCAGCGGTGCCACCACGGGACACGGCACCACCCATGGCGCTGCTTTGGTCACCGGGCACCACGAATGGTGCCGGGATCTGAAGTGGCACCGAGGGTCTGCCGGTACTGGGCCCAGCAGCCATATGCCATAACACCCCTAGCTCCCCTAGAGCCTGCGCCTCTGAGGATTTGACTGCCGTAGCGGTGCCCTTGACCCAGCTCCACAGGGAACTGAGACGATCCTCCGGCACCGCAAAAGAAATCTCCTCAATGGCAAGGCTGGAAATATGAGAAGGTTTCCTCCTCACCGGGCTGTATAGACCTGGGAGGGGACCCAGAGGTAGGGTCAAGAGATCTTGCCATGGCATCCCTAGAACGACACTGTCCTCCGAAAGTCAGCGGGGCCCTGCCAACTTTAAACGAGTGAATCTCAAGAATGCGGCAGTCCATGGAGAAACAGGCATCACAGTTGTCCATATCGTGGTTGGGATCCAGGCAATGTAGACAAACATCATGTTGGTCCGTAACAGAAAAATGCCAGCCACAGGGGCATTGACACATTGGGGCATAGCCCGCTTTGGATTTCCTCTTAGCCCCCGAACCAGACATGACGCGAAAGAAATTTGACAAACCTTCACAGAAAAAAGACCCGGCACCATCAGTAGAAATAAAAGGAATGGGCTTACCAGTTTCCAATGGCGGCGGGTGAATTCAGAACCGGGATGGAAATGGAGAAGGCAGGAAACAGCGTCAAAATGGCAAAGGCCTAGTGACGCAGAGGAAAACTTCTGGTAACTCGTGCAGCAGGTGTGACCTCAATGGCAGGAAAAATAGAACTGGGGTGGAGAAGGAGTCTGTGGTGCCTAACAGCCCACCCTCATAAGCCACACAATGCACTGGCCTCGTGGGCTGCATGCCCGGCCAGCTCCTCCCACCCCTAAAAAAAAAAAAAAAAAAAAAGCTCATACAGGTGCATGCCTCCGCTTCACCAGCAGTAATGAATGGTAAAGATTGACAAGGGAAGATCATGCTGATTTGCCCTCTGTTTGGGGGAAAACGGGGGGAAAAAAAGCAGAAAAAAGCGCTTTAAGATTTTGCAAAATGGAACTGCCTACTTTTAAAATGGAAAATTAGTAGCCATACCAATCCTGCTCCTTAATTGTTAGATAATGTGTGGTTGAAATCTGGGTTACCACCACCCCCCCCACCCCCCGGATCATATCCCCTCACTGCTGCAGTTTTCTCTAGCTTGCCCCAGTGTGGGATTACAGGGAACCGTAAGCCCTTGTCTCTGGTTAGTGATTATTTCTAATGAGTCCCAACAGTCAAAATGTTGCCTCTAGCTTTAATTTTGTATTTTCAGTGTGAATGTAAACAGGAGTAAAAGCTGGCATCTAAGCAATTTTCTGGGACTGTTAAGTTAGGAATAATGAATTGGCCCACAAGCCAAATTATTTAGCCTACATTAAAAAAAAAATGAATTTTTATCTGGTTGATCCTGCACCCACCATCCCTATCAGTCACACCAATGAGCAGATGCTCCCACTCGTCCTGCAGCTGACATCATTGACAAACTCAGCAACCAAGGATTTCTATTACTGCTGTCTTTCTACTGCAGTGGGTGGGCTCTGTGGGTGACATGGAGCATAACACTGGGACAGCAGTTTGAATTCCCACCACCATTTGAGAATCACAAAAAAACAAGCATTTGTCAATGCCGAATGTTTGCTTGCTGGTATTGGAATTGGAAATGCAAGAGTTAGACAGATGCAGAGTAGGAATGGCAGTGAAGAATTGAACGCAACACCAACCCCACCTCCACCATGCAGAGACGGACAGGCATTGGGGCGTGTATTTGGGTTGTCGCCCATAAAGTTCATGCCATTTCACCTCACCCTATCCTGCAGACACTGACAAGTGTTGAGGTGTCCCTTGGGGTGTTCGGCTTTACAGTCACCCCACTCCATAAGGACATATGCTGAAATGGGTGCAAAACAGAATGGAGTGAACTCTGGGGCCGAAGAGTCCAAGGCACAGCTCGATGCTTGTCAGGGGCTGCAGGGTGGGGGGTTGGAATGGCATGAGCATTACAGTCGGCAATTGAAAGGCACACCCCAGATGTATGTCAGTCTGTACAGGGTGGGACGTTATGGTTAGAAACCGCAACACCCAGGGCATTTGTTGGTATTTGCAGTACAGATGTTCAACATGGCCATTTTGTGGCCCCCACCTCATGAAAGCATTTGGGACCTCTTCTCATGAACAGTGGCAGTGTGATTTTGGCAATTTATCCCGAAATTTGAGTTTCCACAGCGACTGTGCCATTGTGTGCCAGCTGTACGAAAACACAGATCAGGCAGGATGTGAAGAATGACAACTGTACCATTCATAGGGAGGTGTGAAGAGATGGCAATGTTGAAAATCTGTAGTGAAAATACTAAAAATGCTGAAACTTCCAAGCGTACGTGGAAACTGTGCAACGCATGCGCGTACCACAGTCATTTAGTGGAATCATGTCACCAAATTTTCAACATAGGCATTTTGTGACTTCTGCTCATGAACACTGTCACTATGATTTTCTTAATCTGTCATGAACATTAATTTCCAACAGCAACCGCGGTATTCTGCACCAGATGTGTAAACGCATATTTCGGGCAGGATGTGAAAAATGACAGCTGTACTGTTCATAAGGAGGTCTGAAAAAATGGCAATGTTGAAAATTTGGAGTGAAAATACTACAGATTTGCAAAGTTACAATGGTGCGTGGAAACTGCACAAGTCACACTTGTAACAGTAATTTTATGGACATTTGTCACCAAATTTTCAACATAGGCATTTTAGGACCTCTGCTCATGAACAATCACTGTGATTTTACATACAAACATATGAACATACGAATCTGCCAGCAGAACACACCAATCGGTCTATGTAAGTCTGTCCGAGTGTGCCGCTAGCACCCTAGATTGCAGCTGCCCCAGCCTCCTCCCCCTCAGTTCCTCCCCCGCTTGCCCCAGCCCCTGCCCCCCCCCGACTCTTCCTCTTGCTTAATCCCACTCCTCCTTAAAGCTATTGAGTGTCCTACACGTTACCACCCCTCTGGCAGCGAATCCAACTAGACACCACCCTCTCAGAGAGTAGTGTATCCTCATTTCCCTCTTGAAACGTCCCCTTCCAACCTTAGTCTGTGCCCCTCGTCTCTCTTCCACTCCTCAGTTTAAACACCCTCTCAGTTCTAGGTTTATTTACCCTCTCAGGTATTTAAATACTTCAATCATATCCCCCCATCCCTCCTCTCCTCTCCTCTCCTCTCCTCCAGTGTGCACATGTTCAGCTCCTTCAGCCTAACTTCATATTCCTTTCCTTCCAACGCCTTTAACATTTTTGTTGCCCTCCTTTGCATCCCCTCCAGTAACTTTATATCTCTCCTCAGGTATGGCCTCCAGTATTGCACACAGTATTCTAGCTGTGGTGTGACCAATGATCTGCAGAGAGGTAGGATCACATCCCAGTGTCTGGATGAGAACCCTCTTGCGATGCACCCCAGCATCCTGTTTGCCTTCACTGCTGCTTTCCTGCACTGGGCCGAGTTGTTAATGCTCCCAGTTACCAACACTCCTAGGTCCTTCTTCTCCTTTGTGATCCCCAACCAATAGTCCCTCTTCTGGTTCTTAGCCCTTAAGTGCATCACCTTACACTTCTTTGCAGTAAATCCTAGCTGCCACTCCACCGCTCATGTCTCTAGTTTGGTTAGGTCCCCCTGCAGTCTTTGCCATCTGTCCTCTTTGTCCTCTACCACCCCTAGTTTGGTATAATGTGCGAACAGACTAACCCTGCTCCCCACTATGTGTGCTATATCGGAGATAAAGAGCCCAAATATCACCAGGCCAAGCACTGAGCCCTGCAGCACCCTGCTTGTCACTGCTCTAGATGCCAAGAGCTACCCACCACCACCACCACCACCATCCTCTGCATCCTCCCCTGTAACCAGTTCTCTATTCATTTAGTCATACCACCTTCCACCCATACCCCCTCCTTCTCCTCACTCTTCTCCTTGGCCTGTCTCTCTCCTCCAGATAGTCCGCATCTTTTCTCCTCCTTATTCTTACTGGGTGGTGGTGCCTTCTGTATTATACTCCGATCACTCTGCCCACCCCCTTCCAGGGTTACTATGCCTCCACCTTTACCTATATCAAGGGTGGTGAGCTCATTAGGCTCCCCTGTCTGGACCTTTCTACGAACCTCTGTCTTTTGGCCACCCCCACTAATTTAAATCCACCTTAGTAGAGATATACCCCTCTAATCCTGCCTTTTTTTTGTACATATTTTCTCCCCGGGCCACGGTCGGCTTGGTCATCCCGACCGACCCCCCTAGCCCTGACCCCATCAGGCCGACCTCCTCACCTCCATGGATTACCCCCGTGGCGGGGTGGTGAGGAGCTTCCCAGCTCAACCCACCAGAGCTGGATCCGGTTGAGGAGGCACCATTCAGGGCGGGCAGTGGGGCTCGGAAGCTCATGCTGCCTGATCGTAGGCCATTTTCCACTTTTCTCCCCTTTGTGGAGTGCGGGTGTGCAATGTTCCTTAGGCACAGTGTGTCAACTTCTGCCACACTCCACCCCCTTTACTACACCGCTCTAGTAGGGCCCCCAGTCGTCACCAGGGGCTGCAACGTAGTAGTGGGTCCCTGGATCCTGTCCCAGGATAGGAGAGCAGTCCTCGGGACATTCAATACTATCCCTCCCCTGCAGACCCGGGCTCATGTCTGAACCAAGGTCGCCAGCATGGTGTGAGATGTGGCATCCAACACCTCAACCCTCAGCGCCAGTGGGCCAGCAGTAATGCTGCCTTTAATTCTCCCCTCCCCTTCCTGCTCAAGTGTACCCTGCCCCACCCCCGTGTCCAAGTCACTATTCCCCCAGACCCTACCCCAGTTAGTCACTAACCCATAATGTTTGGTGTGGCACCAATCCCTCAGCTACGCGTTGAACTCCTCAAGCCTACCCTTCCTCCCCATGCTTGCACATGGTACCGGCAGTACCTCCAAGAATGCCACCGACTCCCCCACCCCCTCACACTGCCTACCCAACTACTCGAACCTCCCCCTCTCTACTTCCACAGTCTCCCCCACCAAGTCGTTTGTACCCACATGCAACACTAAATAAGGTTTCTTCCTCCCCCTCACTGCACGTTTGAGCAGTGCCTGCCCTGCCCCTCCTACAGTCAACCTGAGGACAGCTTCAACCCAAATACGGCTGTGCCTTTCCCCTTTCTACCCCATCTCACCCCTTTCAGTATAGAATCCCCCAGGACGAGTACCCCGTCCCCTCACCCCCCATTCCTTCTAATGCCCCTTCCACCACCTCAGTATTCGTTCTTCCCTGCCCCTTACCCCCACCAGCTGCACCCTCTGTGACTTCTGTATCTGTACCCCCTACTTCTGCCTCATCCCTTTTCTCTGTCTTATTGCTCCCATCCCCCTTGAACCCCTTCCCAGCCTGACTACTTCCTACTGGGCTTCCCATGTCGACCATAATTTCCAACCCCTCTCCAATCTCCGCTGTTGTCAATTTAGAGCCCCCATTCCCTTCTACCCCAACAATGATGCCCCTCCCATCTTCCCCCTTCCCGTAGCCTCCTTCTTCTTCTCCAGTCACCACCCCCTCCTTCCTTACTAGCCCCCCTTCTACTCTTTCGTCCTCGCTCTCTCTTCCCCTACCTGTTGCCATCCCTCTCATGCCTCGCTTGTCCTCCCTGCTTCAGTATGTTCCTGCTCCCCCTCTCTCTCATAACAGAGGTTCAAATCTATTCCTATTCGATACCCCTCCTACATCTCTTCCTCCTATCGGTTCCCCCCACTACTTGTTCCCCTCTGTGCCACCCCTGGTCCCTCCCTACCTGCAGCCATCTGCTCTCTCCCCTGGTACTCCTCGTGGTCTCTTCCTCTCCCATCAGGAGGCCCCCCCCACCCTCGCCTCGGGCACCCCCTCCATTCTCCTGTCTTTTCTGTTAGTGTGCCTGATACTGGGGTCGGTTTCACTCCCTAGTTGTTGTTCTTCCGTCCCCCTTTGTCATCCCTATTCCCCCAGGATGTCTACAATACTCATTTGCCCTGCCATAAGACTCCTCTCTAACACGCCACAGTTCCTCCTTCAAACTAGCCAGTCATCTACAGACCATACGCCCCCCCATCCTCCAAGCCCAGCCCAGGATCGTGGCGGACCCGCACCCTGTACACTCCACCACCCTTCCAAAGATGCCCGCCCTATTGACATGTGGCACCTGACCCATTTTGGCCCCCATCTTATGTTACGGGTTCTTACTCCCAGGTTCTGTGCCCTACTACAACCGTTAGGCCCTATTTACTCAAATTCCTGTCCCCCCCCCCACACACACACACACACTAGTCCCCCTACTGCCCCCCTGCCGACCGGGTAATTCCGTCTCAAATCTCATCCATTAGATACTGTATTACTGTAGCAATCCTAAAGCCTGCTTGTCCGTTTTTCACCCCTCAGCTACCATACTTTTTGTTCTCAGCTCTCATATAGTTTCACTTAGCCCAGTTAGAAATCCTATTGCACTCCAAGTAATACTCAGCTCAGTTAGAGAAATAAACAGAACAAATAAATCTGTATTATTACAGCAATCCTAAAAGTATCCAGTCATTGCTTTGTCTCCATTCCAGAGATCCTGCTGTAATGTAGGACCCTGGGCAGAAGGGTGGGCAACTCTAAAGTCCTGGCAGAGCTCCATTGAGCTCGGCGACTCCCCCTCTCTCACTCGCTCATTCTATTTCTCCTGGCCTGCAGGCTGCCTTTTTGTACTGGGCTTCTGCTTGCGTTGCGCCTTTCTGCCTACAAAGAAGTTCACAGCTGTCCCGACAGAGCTTCATTGAGGTCGCCTACTCCCCTCTCTCATTCCGGTTCTCCCAGCACTGCAGGTTGCCCTTTTGTACTGGGCTCCTGCCTCCGTTGGCACCTTTTTCTGCCCACAAAGAAATCCACAGCAGTCCCGACACAGCTCCGCTGAGCTTGCTCACTCCCCCTCTCATTCACTCGTTCTGTTTCTCCCAGCATTGCAGGCTACCCTTTTGTACTGGGCTCCTGACTGCATTGGTGCCTTTTTCTGCCCACAATGAAATCCACAGCAGTCCCAATAGAGCTCCGTCGAGTTCGCTCACTCCCCCTCTCTCACTCACTCATTCTGTTTCTCCCATTTCTGCAGACTGCCCTTTTGTACTGGGCTCTTGCCTGCATTAACACCTTTTTCTGCCCACAAAGAAATCCGCAGCAGTCCCGACACAGCTCCGTTGAGCTCGCTCACTCCCCTCCCTCACTCGCTCGTTCATTCTGTTTCTCCTGGCACTGCAGGCTGCCCTTTTGTACTGGGCTCCTGCCTACATTGGTGCCTTTTTCTGCCCACAAAGAAATCCGCAGCAGTCCCAAAAGTGCTCAGTTGAGCTCGTTCACTCCCCCCCCCCAACTCGATCTTAATCTGTCCCAAACACTGATTTCCCAAATCGGCGGCGCTCTTCTGCGCCGGAAGTGCGAAAACACATTTCGGACAGGATGTGAAAAATGACAGCTGTACTGTTCATTAGGAGGTGTGAAAAATGCCAGTATTGAAAATCTGGCGTGAAAATATTACAAATTCACGAAGTTACAAGGTGCGTGGAAACTGCGCAATGCATACTAATAACACGGTCACTACGGACTTTCATCACAAAATTTTCAACATAGGCATTTTAGGACCTCTACTCATGAACAGTATCACTGTGATTTTCTTAATGTGTTCAACATTGATTTCCCACAGCGATCACATTTACTTGTGCCGCCGAAGTGCAAAACACATTTCGCCAGGATGTGAAAATGACAACTATACTGTTCATAAGAAGGCAGAAAATGCCAATGTTGAAAAATCTGAGTGCAAATATTACAAATTCATGGTTACGAAAGGCAGGAAGAATCACAAAAGAACGATGCTTGTAAAACAGTTATTTTTCTAAACCAAATTTGCAACATAGGCTTTTTGAGAGCCCACCTCATGAACATTGGCACTGTTGTTTCATTAATCAGTTCTGAAAGATAATTCCACACAGTGACCGCAAAATCACCTTTTGGGATCAAATAACGCCAGGACAGTGGCTGAATTTATGAGGAGGGGTCCCAATAACCCCATGTTGAAAATTTGGTGCCAAAATTCCCCAAAATGCCTGAGATATGCACCAAAGTTGAAAAAAAACTATTTATGCCATTATACAGCTTACTGGCATTTCTTCAGTTCATGGTCAGCTTTGTAGAGTGCAGACGTGTTCCCGGTCCACCGAAGATCGTTGCGCTGGGCTCCGAAGGCAAGTATGGGGTGAGGAGGGGTGTGGGGAGGCAGGGTGCACAGAGGGTGGGTGCAGGTTGGGGGCAGGGCCACAGACTCAACAAGGGACCGTTTTCTGCTTTACAGGGGTAAAAAAAAAACCAAAAACCATTGCGGGACTGTTTTTTTTCCCAGGGACATCTGGCATGCTGGGGTGGGCTCCCAGCATGCCACCTGAGTGGTTGGAGGGCTGTGGCAGCGAGGGCGTGCACCGTCCAGCACATATAGGGATGGGAGAGCCGAGAAGGATTGAGCACCCTCCCCAACAGACAACAAATTTGGGGGGAGGCATTATACTGATAGGGAGTGGGCTCCCCATCGGCAAATTCAACTGGGAAGGGGAACTGAAGCCGATGGGGACTGGGCATCCCGTCAGCAAAGAAAGACGGGGGGGGCATGATGCCAAGGGGGATTGGGCACCCCCTCGGCATACAACAGAAACTTGGGGGTGGGGACGTTATGCCTACGGGGACTGGGCTCCCCATCGGCAAACTGGGTCGGGGGTATGCAAGGTACCATCCTGCAATGATGGGTCGCTCCCTCATTGCAGCGGAATGGCTGATGCTGCAATGACGAGGCAGCCCGACTGCAGCGGCTAAAACATTTCAAGGTGGTGGCACGTTGGCTGAACTAGTGTCAGAAGCAGCATGCCACCCCATTGGGGAAAGCGGGCCAAGCCTCAAAAGGCAGTGGGGGCATTGGCCACAACAGTGCTGCACCTCCACAACCTGATTCTGCAGCAAGCTGCCGCAACATGTATCTTGCGCAAGCAACCCTAAAAAGCAGTGATTTGCAAAGGCTACCCACAGCAGTGAGAACTATTGTGAAACTTCACATCACTGGACTTCATGGCTATGTGACTAAGGAGGCACCAACTTACAATGGTGGAATTTTCATTGGGGAACACAAATTAAAAACTGCTTTATCTGCAAGTACAACTTCAGAGCACTGTGGTTCATAGAAACTATCGTCTATGGGAGGGAGAAGCAAATGTCCAAAAGGTGCAGGGAGGGAAGTCAATAAAGAAGAGGAAATTTTAAAAAATGTACCGAGATTAGCAGTCAAAATGTAAATGGTTACATAGTGTGTAATTTAAATGGACCCCTTCCCACCAGCAGGAGAGAAGATATTTCTTCATATCTAAAGTAATTTCCTTTTCTGTTCGCTCCAACATTGTCTAGAAGTATTCAGCACAAATGGGTAATGTGCACCCCTGCTGAGGAAATGGCACAGCCCAAAGGCTGTTAGTGTAATGCACCTTGATGAGAGCCAGAGCCCTTTTTACTGCAACATAAGCCTTGGCAATGCATGCTTTCACCCACCTTGCCAAGGTAACCTTGAAGGCTGTGTCTTTTTGGCTACTCCAAAAAGTACAAATAACGTATCCGATTTCCTGAACTCTGCAGTCTGTCTAAGGTATATCCTAACTGCCTGACGCAAATCCAACTTGTGCGACTCCTTCTCCTTTTGGTGAGCTGGTTACGGACAGAAGGACAGAAAGCTAATTTTCTGATTCACATGAAAAGCTGTAGGAACCTTCAAAATGAAAGATGGAACCATTCTCAGAACCACCTTTTCCTTATGCATGGGATGTATGGTTCTTTGTGGAACAAGGCCTGGAGCTCACCAGTCCTCTTGGCTGAACACATAGCAACCAAAAAGCACATCTTGTAGGACAACACATACAAGGGAAATGACCACAGCAGTTCGAAGGGTTCTTTACAAAGAGCATTCAATACCGGATTCAGATCCCATGGAGGAACGGAATTTGGAACAGAGGTCGGGTCCTGATGACAGTTTACAGGAAACGAATAACCTCCCTGTTCGTGCCTAAGTACGAGCCCAAGGAGGCTCTAACGGCCAACACCCGACCTCTCAAAGTGCTCAAGGCCAAACCTTTTTCCACTGCAGAAAGTCCAAAATCTGTAGTACCCAAGCCAAAAAGGTGGTACACATGTGAGCATAAGCTTCCATCGTGGAATTCTTTCTGGTGGTCATCAGGGTTTCCACTACCTTTTTTGAGAAACCCTGTTTTAGGAAGCTCCTCCTTGCAGAAGTCAGGCTGCAAGCTGCATCGTTCTCAGATCTGGATGCAGAATGGGACCTTGGGAGGGGAGAGAAGGTCCCCCTGTAGTGGGAGTTGAAAACAGCGTGTTGAGCTAGGTTCACTAGGCCCAAGAACCACGGCTTTCTGGGCCATTATGGAACTACCAAGAAAGGTTCCTCTTGAGTGACTTATTTTACATATCACCTTGGGAAGGAGCGACAGAGGAGGAAAGGCATATGCTCTGACGAAATTCCACGACCGTGACAGTGTCCACCGCCTCCGACTGTGGACATCAGTAGCAGCTGAAGAACTGCTGCACTTGTGCATTCTGGCTGGCTACAAAGAGGTCGATCTGTGGACAACCAGATCTTTTGCAAAGAAGGTGAAACACCTCAGGGTTCAGCATCCACTCCCCTGGCTGGACATTCTCACAGCTTAGTCAATCGGCCTGAAAGTTCAACTCTTCCGCCAAATGAACTGCTGACAGTGAGCAAAGATTCGCCTCTGTCCACAACAGAAATTCGGTTGCTTCTTTTAGCATCTCTCTGCTCTTTGTGCCCCCTTGATTGCTTATGTATGCCACTGTGACAACACTGTCTGACCTTATTGACTGCACCCAATTTTCAAAATGGAGGAGAGCTAGGTGCACAGCCCTCATCTCCAGGATGTTGACGTGTAGGTACTGTTCCTGCGCAGACCAAGTCCCCTGCATGAGAATGTGGTCCAGCACTGCCCTCCAGCCCAACAGACTGGCATCAGTTGTCAGGCTCAACCCTGGAGGGACTTCCAAGGGACACTCTTTGCTCAGATTCTCTAAACTCACCCACAATTCAGGGACTACTGCAATAGTGGAGAAATTGGAATCCTGGTCTTATGGTCCTCAGAGGCTGGATCCCAGGCCAACAGCAACTTAGTCTGGAATAGTCACATGTGAAGATGAGCCCATGGGACTAGTTCTACTGTTGCCATTATGAGGCCCAGAATCCACAGTAAGCTAGGAGTTGAAGCCGACGATTGGCTTCTCAGCCAGTGAACCTCTCTCAACAAGGTCTCCTTCCTGGCTGTTGAGAGGAAGTCCTTCTCCCCGTCCACCCTGAACACTGCTCCCAGGTGCTCCAGGGTCTTTTCTACCCATTTACTACCCAGCCACGAGACAAGACTCCAAAATCTCCTATGTCCTGGTCACCGATTTCCTCACTGGTGGGGCAGACGGCGCTAGAATTAGCAAGTCGTACAGGTAAGGACAGACATGACGTCCCTCCTGTCAGAGTTGAGCCACCAGGACTATAAGGTACCTTTGAAAAGACTCCGGGGGCTGCTGCCAACCTCCGGGAACACCCTGTACTGGAAGTGTTGCCCCAGGACTGTGAACCTGAGGAACATCTAATGAGACTGCCAGATGGAAATGTGGAGATATGCATCCCTCAGGTCTATGGATGCTAGAGAATCCCCCAGCTGTACAGCCCAGATGATCAATTGTAAGGACTCCATCTTGGAAGGTCATGTGGTGAACAAAACTTGTTTAGGAGTTTCAGATCCAGAATAGGTCTGAAAACCCTCCGACTTCTTGGGAACTACAAAATAAATTGAGTAGAGTCTCTGGCCTTGTGTGTCAGGAGGCACCAGAACAACCACCCCGATCTGTGAGAGGTGATTCAATATCTGCGACACCACTTGTCTCTTCATGGGATCCTTTGGTACAGGAGACAGCAGAAAATTTCCCTTTGAGGGAATGGTTAAAAATCCTATTGCGTAACTTAGGGCCAAAATCTCTAGAACCCAAGCACCTGATGTTACCTGAGCCCATCTAGTCTTCCAGAGAAGGGAGGCAGAGATGGGCCCATGTACCCTCATTGTGAAGTGACACCTCTTCACCTGGAGCTACCGTTGTGTCGTTGGGGCAGGGCTCCTCTACCGCTATTGCTCTTGAATCCAGAAGAGGATCCTTTACTCCTCTGGTTCCTGAAGTTTCGAAGGGATGAAAACACTCTTGGTACTGCCTGTGTTGGACACCTCCATGACTTTCAAGTTTGAGACAGCCTTTTGCTCTTTGGACATCGGAAGGCAGCCCTTTTTATCCTGGATATCCTTCAAAATGTCATTTCAGGCTTGAACCAAACAATAATCCTGCCTCAAACAACTTGGTCTTCGACGCCTGGTCAGCGACCCAATGCCGAAGCCACACCCCTCACATGGCGGACAAAATATGATAAGCAGATCGAGTTGACATGCATAAGCTTTCCACCGTAGCGTCCCCCAGAAAGGTGGAGGCCATGGATACCAACTGCAAAATTCTCGCCCCACCCCCACCCCCAGAATCTGGGTGAACAAAGCTACCCAGCACTGTAACACACAAGTTTAAAGCTCTGGTAACAATAAAGGAGGCACAGAAGGTGCAGAGGCTTGCACCGTTGGAGGCAAAGGCTTTTCTGCATGAAGCATCCACTCACTTGTTGTGTGTGTCCACTAAGGTCAAAAAACCTTCATCTGGGATAGTCATGTGCCTCATAGAACTATGTACAGCTTTATCAGCCATGGGAGGGGTTTCCCACTTGCGGATATTTTCCTCCATAAAGGGGAAACACCGTACATTGGGTTTGCGTAAATATTTTCATTGGTCCACACCTGCCCATTCTTATTCAATAATGTGGTCGCAGTGAATAAAGTTTGGAAAACACTTTAAAGCGGAGGAGGACGCGGACAGGACAGGGTTCACATCCAAGCCCTCCATGGACTGCACTTCCTTCAGCTGTAAAGTCTTGCAAGCCTCAGTTATCAGACAGGACATCGATTTTGTATCAAACAGGGGAGGGAGAGGAATCCTCCTTTTCGGCACCATTCACTCCGCTTCCTCCTCCTCGGAGGGTGAGGGTTCGTCCTCCTCCTCCTCCTCATCATCAAGTAACTGCTTTAGGTCAGGATTTTCCCCAAGATCTCAGACATCCTCATCCTGACCCTCCATATGGTCAAGAATAGGGTCTGCCTGCAGATCCATGTTAGCAGATTTGTCCTAATCTAGTGCACCTGGACATACCTGTGTGGGCACACCCTGACCCAAGGGGCCCAGCTTGGGATCAGGCATGTCCAAAGTGATGTCTGTCAGAACTCTGGGGCTCAAAATCTCTCCTAAAAGCAACCACAAAGATTTACACAATTCTGCTTTGCCACTGCCGGCCGGTACACCAGGTGCACCCCGCCTCAAGTTCAGAGTTTTGACTGGGGGAAACCGTAAAGAGACATATTAGCTTGAGAAACACAGTGGGCACAATAGGAACCCAGTGGAGCGGGTCACATTACCCTTTTGCAGGTCTTACATCATTTGAACACTAGTGGTCTCCCATAAGCGGTGATGCCAAAACATAAGTGCAACAGAAGCTCAAAACGTAGCATAAAACTAAGGACACTGTTGCCTGAATTGTATGAGGAAAAGAAAGAAAGCCGTCATAGACACCACCTCCCTCTGTGGTTAAAAGGATCAGCAAAAGATGTCCCTACCAGCCTATCAACTCAAAGGCTATAGTAGGAAAACATCGCACTCAGCAACAGCACTGAGCAGTCAGAGATGCAGTGCTACTGCGTCTAGCACTTGGAAGAATGCTGGCACGTGCGTGACGTCAACATGTCAGGGGGCACGCTCAAGCAGAGACATTTGAAAGGACATGTTGAGGCTCTAAGAAACCTCTAGCTAAACAGCACAGCATGAGCCCAACTACCAGGGCTCAGAAAAAATGGTGGGAAGCCACATGGCTCAGGAGAGCAGTTAAGAACCACCACAAAGACGGCGGAAAAAGATCCCCACCTCCACCCCCAAAAAAAAAAAAACTGCCTCAAAAGGCTCTGGTTTCCACTCTTCTTTCCTTTTCCTTTTTGAAACAGTAAACCAAGCTTCAGCAGAGAGAAGGAAAACAGAGAACACTCAACTGAGAGCACTCTAAAGAGCCAGTGGTTCCCTTTCTTCTCAAATAGAAGAAATAAAAGAAATAAGCACATACCATAGTCATCCTATGGTCCTGGGGGAAGTGTACCAATGCCAAACTAGACAGTAAGGAGATGCAGGGAACACCCTAAAGCTAGACCCTAACAATAAGACCAAAAACAAGTACCTACCTGAGGCACCATGACATGAGGTAAAACGGAGACCGTCTAAAAATAAACAACCTTAGAGCAGTGGCCGATGTGGCCTCCAAACCAAGCACAACCAGGCGGTGGAAATGGGGGGCACAAAGGCAGGTTCGCCAGTTTGAAAGCTGCAGCTTAACAGGCATGATTTTAAATTTAGGGCTGCTCACTGTCACCAGGTAGCCCCAACCTGCTATGCAGAATTGCAGCCCCAAAGAGTAAACACCGAAAGAAAGTTTCTTCTTCAGAGAAATTTCTGTTGTTTCCCCTTCAATGGCACAGCAAAGGCTGGAGAGTTGCTGCTGTCCAGAATGTTCATGTGCTCAAGATTCTGTACTGTTAACAGCCTTTGGGCTGTGCCATTTCTCCTAGTAGGGGTGCTCATTACCCATTTGTGATGAATACCCATTGACAATGTGGAGCGCTACAGAAAGTTGTTTTTGGTTTATTCTCTTTGCAATATTAAATTTATTCATAAGACATTGAGGTAAATTGCAGAATGACAATTTATTAGTAGAATGGGCACGAACATGCATCAATTTTACATGGATGCACAGTCGGGTTTTGTATCTCTATTTTACAGCCACAAGGCCCGTTTACCAACATTTTATAAGTATTCTAGATCGCGGGAGCATCCCCAACCAATCACAGCCCTCCCTTCAGCTGTGCATAAGGTACTCTTATTACCATAAGAGTACCTCGTGCACTGAGCCACTGTAATTGGCTTCTTGCTGACCACTCATGCCGTTAGCATTTTAAATAAAAAAAGGATTTTCCTTAAATTTAATACAATTAGTGATCTATAGGAATGTTATGGGTCCGCTGCCTCTTATGGATCCAAGAGTACCGCCTCTTGCATCCTTAGGACCACAGAATAGCTCACCTTCGGGTCGCAGTCTTCTGGTCCTAAGAACGGTTGAGGTGACATTCTTATATCCATAACAGCCTCTCCAAACAGATCCATAAACTTATTCAGTACCCCCCCCCCCAAGATGTGTAGTAATACCACTAAATTGATTGATCCACTTCTCGGGGGTATAACGACATTCATGTAAACACCTCATCACATCCAAGGAGTGTATCAATTTAGCATTTCTACACACTCCATTTTGGGTTATTGGTTGTATTTATTAAATGCATAAACAGAAAGAAAACCTACAAAACACATTTGCATTGACCTATGGTGTTGTGGTATAATAACTGCACATCCATTTCATCCATCGTGGTACAGACTTTCTCTTTACCTATTATATATATATATATATATATATATGAAATACATGCGAGGAAAAGTGTGATATACAAGGAAATAATACCACGGAATGGGATTAATTAGGTTATAAACAATGAGGCTGAAGGCAGAGTTGCATTATGACCTCATCTGTCCCACCACTGAGATGCCATTATTTCAGGAGTACATAGCACTTTCCTAATGTTTGTTTTATATAATACATTAGGATAGTAGAGGCAGAAATGGCAATGCTGAAATATATTTCTTTTATATTACAGTGGTGCGGTTGCGCCAGTATAGTTAGGGTTGATCAAGCAGGGTATTTAATGTTAAACCCCAAATTTTGAACTTTAATAACTTTGTAACCGTTCAACAGATTTGCACAAAATTATGCATGTGCAATCTCATGGGGGAAGATCTCTTGACATGCCAACTTTTATCCTGGTCAGATGTGCGGATTCTGAGACACAGAAAGTGAAAAAGTGATTTTTTTTGGGGGGGGGGGTGGTTGCTGGGTTTTTGGTCAGCTCTTAGAGCCCAGACGGTTTGGAATTTTGGTATGAAACTTTCAGGGTAGAAAGGTCCGGCCCACAGAAGTGCCATTCACTAGTTTGGTGAAAAAAATATTAATCCGTTCCAGAGTTATGAATTTTTAAAATGTTGGGTTCTGAGCTTGCTCAGTAAGCACTTTAAGTTAGATGTTTGGAAAGAAAAAATAATTTGGCCATACGACTTAGGAGTCTTTTACCGTATGGGACAATCATTTTTCATTTGCAAAAAAAATAAAAATCCTTTTTCATTTGCTGCCATTTTGTTCCCGTTTTTTTTTTCCAAAAAATATTTTTCAAAACGCCCAACAATGACATCCTGCGCAGAGACCAAGACATGTATCTTGCTCATCGGGACCCCGTTAGGTGGTTTCTGCACTTCAGTGGTGGAGAAATTACCTCCAAATGCATTTTTTTTGCATCCTTTTTTGTGAGTCGCTGCCGTTTTTTTTGTATGTCCTTTTTTGTTCATATGCAAAGCTCCCCCCACTGCAGTAGCAAGAAAACTCAGATGTGATGGACACAGGTGTATATGTTTCAGAACTGTATAGAATGGATAAGTGTTAGGGTTGACAACCACAAGGATGACTACACCCCTGATTTGTTTCAGGGTTGGGGGTGGTGTTTTAGAGTTGGACACCCTAAAACTACATTTCCCTACGTTTGTCAGTTTAGGCTGAAACCTACCTTAATGTGTTAATTAAATGGCAGTTTGTTGACTGCAAATGACACGCTATTTTTTTAATAATTAATTCATGTGGTTGTTAGGGATGAGGTGTGGTCAACTGTGCCAACCACCCAAAAAGTGCATTATTTTTATGATCGCACATCCTGGAGTGTATTATGCTGCTTAGAAAATGGACTTTATTTGTTAAAAAAACATGTTGTTTAGGGGAGGTGTGCAGCTGTCAGAAAATAATCAACAATGCTGTGATATTTTTCTACCAATATGGTTACATAATTTTCATGACCCATTTCATAAACCGCATTAACTGTTGTGATATACACTGTAAATTTAATTGATAGGTACATGGATTTGATTGATGGGCATATAGTGTGGTAACTGTCTAATTAATCATTCTATTGCCATGTATATCCTGTCTTTACTTCACTACACTAACATTCTCTCTACCTCCACTTCTTCTACCTATGAAGTTCTTGTTATAAGCATAGCATTGCCCTTCTCATCCCTATCTTCATAGCAGGTCTCTACTGCCACCTCGGTATCAAGCCCTCCGCCACAGCCGAATTCATTACCCTCAATAACATCCCTCTCACACTCAGGCAAGCTCTACCTACTGGGAGATGTAAACCTAAACTGGTTGTCTCCTACTACTTCCAAAATTTGAAACGATATTTCTGCCCTCAATCTCACCCAACTCATCCATGAACCCACCCATCTAATCACATAAAACTCTAAACCACTCCTTGTTTGACTTGGCTCTCACCTCCCACCCCCAACGTGTCCTTAAATCAGGCAACCTCCGGATGCCCTCAGTGACCATCACCCAGTCTTCCTAGTCAGGAAGGTCCATACACCCAAACTGCCACACAAAATCCTCCATCTCCGTTCCTTCAATTCCCTCGACCTAAACCCCATACTCCATGATCTTACAGCCTATGATGGGTCCCCAATAGCTTCCGCCCCATCCATTGATCAAGCCTTCACCTATTTCAAAGAAAAATTCCTAGCCATCTGGAACACTTTTGCCCCTTTCAAAGGCACCAGAGTACGTGGAAACCATCTTCACTGGGTCACTCCTGAACTACTGACCTGCCTCAGAGAGAGAAATAAGGCATGGAGGAAACATAAGGCCCTCAACTCCCATCAGATTATGTCAAGTACCACATGCTAAGAAATGCCTGCACAAAAGTCACCAGACTAGCCAAGCCTGAATACTTTAAGCCCGCTTAATAATATTAACACCCCCTCCAAATTCTGGAAAGTAGTCCATGCCCTCCCCTTCCCACCATTGCACCCGTCCCACCCTGTACTTAAAATTAACAATACTTTGATGTCCAACCCAGGCCTGGTGGCCAATGAGTTTAACTCTTACTATACTTCATGTGTCTCAGTCCTTCTAAACTCCCTTCCCTCCATCCCCCCTCCTCAAGCTTACAAGGCCCATGGACTCTTCTGTCCTTCTCATTCTCATTCTCTGCTGTATCCCCTGATGATACACTCTCGGCCCTCCTCTCCCTCAACCCATCCAAAGGCTCATCCCCGGCCGACCTTGACACTAAACTCCCTGTTCTTTCTGCTCCAACTATTGCCTTTCCCCTCTCCCAAACTCTAAACCTCTCATTTTGGTCTTCATCTGTACCTTCATCTTGGAAACATGCAGTGATTCTCTCTCTTCCCAAGGGTGGTGACCCCTCCTTCCCTGGCAACTATCGTCCCATCTTTCTCCTCCCCACCCTTATCAAGCTCCAAGAACACTTAGTTCTCTCCCAACTTATCTCCTTTCTTTCTGACTCTTCCTTTTTCACCTTGTTCCAATCTGGTTTTCAGAAGAATCACTCTACCACCACTTCCCTTCTCAGACTCACCGATTTCATCCTCACTGGGATGGATAATGGTATCATCCCCTCTGCCATCTTTGTCAACCTCGTCAAGGCTTTCGACACAGTCTCTAAGCCCTACTTCTTGGCTCCCTTACACCAGTTGGACTGTCTTCCCCTGCTACTAACTGGTTTAGAGCCTATCTCACAGGCAGAACACTATCAGTCAAGATTTAGAATGCTCTCTACCCCCCTCCCCATTACCACAGGAGTTCCACAAGGTTCTGTGCTTGGTCCCATCCTCTTATCTATCTTCTTTAATGACTTGCCTTCAGTTTGCTCCCCCGCCTCCTCTATCCATATGTATGCAGACAACACTGTCTTGTTTATCTCTGGAAAATGCCCTGTTGAGGTTGCAACCACCCTACAAGCAAGACTTCCACCAGGTTCAGCTTTGGTTCACTTCACATCAAATCAACTATTTCTAAATGCCAAGAAGACAGTCTCCATGACCTTCAGCACTAGGCAGAGATTCTCTAGGCTTCAGCCCCTCCCCTCTTACCACACTCTGGAAGGGATACCTCTTGAGGACACTTCCTCATTCAGATACCTGGGGGTTTGGCCGGACAAACACCTCGACTTCTCTGGCCACGTTGACACCATCCTGAAAAAACTGTGCCCCAAGCTTGGTGCCTTATACAGGAACTGTAGTTGCATCCCTCCTACGGCCAGACGTGAACTTGTCCAGAAGATGATACTCCCTATTTTTGACTACTGCAATGTAGTATATGGTGCCGCTCCCAAATCTTCCTTGACCAGACTGGACTCTCTCTTCAATTCCTTCTGTCATTTTACTCTAGATGCTTCACCCTGTATTCATCACTGTGACCTCTACCATGCCCTGTCCTTTCCCTCCCTTACCAACAGGCGTCTCGCCCACTGTCCAAACTCACTTCCAAATTCTGGCTTGGTGAACTTTCCTCCCACCTCTTAAGCACCCTTTCTACCCCTCCGCCTCCCTCCCACTCCCTCAGATCCTCAGACACTCGTATGCTGTTGGTCCCACACCTAATCAACTCTTATCGGTCAGTCTAGCTTTGCCCATTCGTTCCCAAAACTCTGGAACTCTCTCCCCCCTCAAATTTGGCACTGCTCAACAATCTCCTCTCTTGACTCTTCCCTACATAATTATCTCTCCTCTAACAACTCCTGCTTTAACCCACTTTAACTTCCTGACATGTACACACAAGAGCCGTCTCCCTAACTCCTCACCTATCCTCATCCCCTCCTTTCTCCTGCATTTTAACCCTGTCCTGCACCTTTTCCCCATCCCCCTCCTTCCTCCAGCAACACCCCCACCTTGTCCTGTCCCCTGGCAGGGTTCTCTGCATCCTGGACGGATCAATACTAGGCCATACCCCTCTCTCCACTACCTGCCCCCAATCCCACCTACTTCCATCTTACACTTCACTGTGTTGCTGGCAGGGTTCACAACATCCTAGAGGGGTTCCATCCCACGGCCGCCCTATCTTCATGTCTCTCCCTCCTTTCCCATCTTACTAATCTAAAAATTCCTTTTCCACACCTGACCCCACCCTCTTTCTTCTCACTACTTTGCCCTCGCCTAGATCTGCCCCTAACGGGGTTTCCCAATATTCTGGAGTGTACAGACAGAAGCATGCCTCCACCTTCCCTACTAACCTCTCACCCCTTCATTTCCACTCTACCCCAGTAGACAGCACTTAATACAGTGCCCCGTAACCCTCTAGCACTATTTGTAACTTACCCTCCCCACTTTTGCCCAATCCTTTTGTACTGGCTCCCTGCTGCTACTGATTCTCCCAAGACGTCACCAAGTCCCACTCAAGTAAACTGGTTACCTTCATGCTGTGCCCGGTCCCCCCCTTCCCACTCCTAGACCTTGCACTTTATGTCTAAACTTGTACTGTTCTGACTATCTAACTGTAATGCCAATCTAGCACTGTGATAGCGTGATATTGTTGGTTCGAGCTATATATCTGCACTGTATATTGTATTTTTATGTTTATTCTCTGATGCAATTATTTGTTTATTCTCTGGTGTTCACTGTATTTGTATCCTTATTCTCTGATGTAATTTCATTTGTAACCCCCGCCCCAGGTCGCACCATGAGATGAGCAACTGGTTGCTCAGTGCGTCTTCCTGGTGAAACATTTCAATAAATAAAATAAATAAATTGGAAAAGGGGCTCATCCATGTATTATGTAAGCAGTAACCCACAACATGGCATGTATTTCTAGAAAATTAATGCATGCCCTGCATGTACTAAAAGGTACAAGGCCAAAGGCAGCGTGACTTTCAATGCACCCGGGAAGTGCATTAATTCTCAAAAAAAACAAGACCTGGAGTGAGTTACTGCACTTATAAAATACAATTTTTTTTTTTTTTAAATGAATGGAAAAAGATTTTATTTTCTTTAAGTTAGACTGTTGCTAGGTAAAATAGGTGAGTTTGATAACAAAAGCTGCATTTTATTTTAATACAGTTTTTCTTATCAAAAACGTTTTAATTTCATTTAGTTAAGTTGTTGCTAGGTGGATTAGGGACGGTTAGTTATGAACTGTGCAGTTTCTAGGCAAATAATTTATGTCGAGGTGCTGTGTTTTAACAGATATAGTTTGATTTGGTCAGTTTTTATACCCCATTTTATAAAAACATATACATATAGAAAAAACACACACACGCGCACACACACACTCACTTCTTTCACTATTATTTTAGATCCTTCAGTTTTCTGCACCCTATGTCCAAAATAGCAAAGTACAGTTACGTAAGAACTTACCGTAACAGTAGATCTTCGAGAGAGGCTCTTGCAGTAGGTAATTACATATAGGACTGACGCCAGCAGGTGTCAGGACCCCACGGAAAAATTTCTAGCTAGCAGTCTCTGGTGGAGGACCACCCCACGTCAGGTGACCGACGTCATACGACATCAGTATAAAGGGGCGGTCCCCCACGCCCGCCTTCCAGTTCTTTCCCCACAAAGGCCCAAAAGGCGAGATAAGAGAAAGTGGATATTCCAACCTGGAAAAGGAGCTAAAAAGCTTAGGGGGATGGAGAGCGGGAAGGTATTACCTACTGCAAGAGCCTCTCTCGAAGATCTACTGTTACGGTAAGTTCTTACATAACTGCATTATCTTACTTCGAGAGGGCTCTTGCAGTAGGTAATTACATATAGGACTGAGTCCCATGCAGTCTGGAACAAGAAGAAGCAAACAGGAGGAGGAAATCTACTCAAAGTAGATCCTCTAGCTGTGAAGGCCTTAGGAAAGGAGGCCTTGCAGAACAGCAAGCCCGAAGCCTGCTCTACAGCAAAAGGCAATATCCAAACTGTAATGTTTTGTAAAAGTATGGACGGAAGTCCTAGTGGCGGCAGCACAGATGTCCACCGCTGACACATTCTTGAAACAAGCCGCTGAGGTAGCGACTCCTCTGGTGGAGTGGCCTCTCACTTGACCCGGAAGGGTCTTGTTGTACTTGTCATAACAGAAAGTGATGCAATGAGCCAACCATTTGGACAGGCATTGCTTAGAAACAGCATTACCTTCTCTTTTGTGGGCAAAAGAGACAAATAGTTGATCAGTCTTTCTGAGATCTTTTGTTCTGTTAGTGTAGTATCTCAGAATTCGGTGAACGTCCAGAGTGTGTAAGAGATACTCCCCTTGATTGGAGTGTTGTGTAAAGAAAGCAGGTAACTCTATGGACTGGTTCAATGTAGATTCCGCTACCACCTTGAGGAGAAACTTAAGTTTGGTGCGCAGAGCCACACGTTCCTTGTGAAAAATCAAATACGTGATTTTACACATCAGGGCCTGGTGCTTGGAAATCCTCCGAGCAGAAGTAATGGCCACTAGGAAGAGAGTCTTCCATGAGAGGAACTTCATGTCTGCTGAGGCTTCCGGTTCGAAGGGAGGCAGAGTAAGCTTCTCGAGGATGAAATTCAAATCCCAAGGAGGGGCAGGAACCCGGATAGGGGGTCTCAAGTGGAGAACCCCTCTAAGGAAAGTCTTAGAGACCTCCAGCTGAGCAAACGTCCTGTCTGCAAAAGGGACATGGTAAGCATGTGCCGACTGGCCGAAAGTGAGAGCAGACGAGGTCAGCCACTTCTTGTTTGACTTGAAAGTCCGGAAGGGAGTCCAATTTGGATTCCAACTCACTCAGACTCGCCTTCTGGTAATCCCCCATGTGACCGACATAATTTAGGGCCCTAATACCCAGAGTGGAAGATGCATAGATCTTCTTCCCGTACTGGTCCAGAAGACGGGATTCTTTGTCAGGTGGAGACGAGCTCAGATGTTTCGGGTTAGCTGTTCAGCCATGAGTGGCGCTAATCACAACTGCATCAGCTTGAAGGTGAGAATCTAAAAAGTCAACACCCTCGGGAGCCTGATATAGCCTGTTCGACTTCCGGGGAAGTGGGGCTAAAGCCAACGGTTGCTTCCAAATAGTGGAAACAAGATCAGCGTGAGGTTCAATCCAGGGTGGCACCAAGGTGGGAGCTGTCACAGGCAGATCCAGATGCTCAGCGAGTTTCTTATGCTGGGGATCCGGCTCCAAGGAGTGCCACTTATGAACCTCCTGGATTTTGCGTAGCAACTCCATAAAAGAAGGATCCTCTGGAGGGGACTTCGGAGGAGTACTTGGCCTGGGCTTAGACGGAGAGCGTGGCTCGTCGTCCGGCTCGGAACAACCGTCGGAGTCGTCCGAGGTGTCAGAGGAGTAAGAAGATGAGGAGGAAGACTCCCTCTCCCAGCGTGGGGGAGGAATGGACCCCTCGGAAAGCCCTTGGGGAAGCATGTCCTGCCCCACCCTGGAACCAGAGGGCTCGGCCCTGGTGTCCGGAGGTGGGGAGGGAGTCTGTCATCGCGGATGTATGGGAACCGGAACTGGCACAGTCATTGGGAGACGACTCTCCACCTCTCTGGTGAGCTGAGCCTTGGCCTCAGCCCACCAGGAGGTCAGAGTCTCCTTCAAGTCCACTGGCAGCTGAGGGGGCAGTGAAGGAGGGGCAGGAGGGGGATACAGGTATAGATGATACCCGTAGGGCGCATATCCATAACCCGACAGTGGGAAGCCCGGCGTTGGCTATTGCGGCCCCAGGTACTGCGGTGTAGGGTACTAAGGCGTCAGATACTGCGGAGCCAGGTAAGACGGTGTTGGATACGACAGAGTTGGATACCCAGGAACAGACGGGTCTGCCGGAGCAGATGGCCCGGCTGGAGGGCCCACGGGCGGGTCTGGAGCAGAAGGCCTGGTGGGTGGAGGGCCCGGCGTTAAAGTGGCAGCTGGAAGCGGGATGTCACATGGGGTCGGCAAGACCGGCATCGGGGCTGGTGGCCAGGGAGCCGGCGTCGGGACCAGCGTCCAGGGAGCCGACGTCAGATTGGTCGGCTCAGCGGGTGGACGGTCTGATGGGGGTGCAGCAGGAACCTCAGCATCGCCCGGGGATGGAGGGGAAAAATCCCCGGGGTCAGGCTGAGGAGACCCAGGGTCCCCGGAGGGCAGCAAAGGCTGCGGGGAGCCAGAAACAGCGGACGTTGGAAGGTCCAGCATTGGCTCAGCTGCCATGCGAACGTCGGGCAAGCCGACATCCGACTTATCAGCGAGGTCCGGGCGGACGCCGGAAGGGCCGACGTCCGACTTAGCGGACCCGTCACCCGAGGCAGGTCGCGAAGGAGGGGCGGCCTGGTCGGGTGAAAGAGGGGCCGTGCGCTGCCCTGAGGGGTCAGGCGACTTATCGACCTTCTCCGTGCGGGCGTCGGAGGGGCCGACATCTGGCTTACTGGAGCCGCTCGAACCAGTAGGCCACACGGTGGCGGCTTTACCGGGAGCGGGGGCCTCCAATACCCCAAAGCTGCCCGAAGGGCCTGAGCGAAGCTGAAACAGGTGGGTCAGCAGAAGCCTCCATGTGCCGTCAGGATTGGTTCCCCGGGGAACGTTATTGGAGCATGGCGACTTCTTGAGGAAGACGCGTGGATGAGGAGCCCTTTCCGGTGCTTCTCTTCTCTTTTTCTTATGGTGGCATTCAGGGAAGTGGATGCTTGCTGGAGCTTTTTAACTCCTTTTCCATGAAGGACATTTTCTTCTTTAAAATATGGGCCTCCAGGGACTGCCGCCGCCGTCTGCGGGTGGCCGCGTTGAATTTAAGGCAGTGCTAGCACTTCTCCACCTGATGATCTGGGCCTAGGCAGAAGAGGCACTGGGAATGGCCGTCCTTGTGTGGGAGTTGGGCGCTGCTTGAGCTGCACTTGTTCTTGTGCTTGGAGGGTGTAGGAGACGACATACACCAACGAATACCCGACAAAAATTAAAAAAATCAAAAATAACTCTGTAAAAACTACCGACGAATGAGTCTAACAAGCGTTGAACTTTTCCGCGAGGTGCTGACATGAGGGAAAGAACTGGAAGGCGGGTGTGGGGGACCGCCCCTTTATACTGATGTCATACGACGTCGGTCACCTGACGTGGGAGTGGTCCCCAGCCAGAGACTCCTAGCTAGAAATTTTTCCGTTGGGTCCTGACGCCTGCTGGCGTCAGTCCTATATGCAATTACCTACTGCAAGAGCCCTCTCGAAGTAAGAGCATTAATTTTCTCTCTCTCCATGTCATTCACTCTTTTTCTTTCTTTGGATCCTGTCTCAACACTTACCTGTTCTCCCTTGCGTTTGACCTGTGACACTCCTGTTTTTTCCATGATATTCCTTGCTTGAAGTCATACCAACTACAGGTATCCTTCCCCATTTATGTTGCCTAATTTATAGTATATAGAATAATGGCTAAGTGAACTGAGAATTTTATGGTACCAGGTCAGTATGTCACTGACAAAACCGCGCAAGAATAACCGTACTATTGAAAGCGAGAAGGTTTGTCCAACAGGGGTTTCTGTGCGTATGGTTACAACCGCTACCCCTGTTGCTGTATGCTCTCTTGGGGGAATATCAAGTGGGCTGGCAGTGCCTGGTTGAGCCGCTCCTGTGGTAGAGTGGCTAAGGCACCGGCACCCAGTGGCATAGGGGACTTGGGACCGCGATTCAGTTCCTGCCAGGTCCCACCGTTTTCTGACTTTTTTTTTTTCAATTTAAAAATGTTTATACAAACTCCAGTGTTTCGGCCCGTCTCTGAAGTCCACACCCCCTCAGAGTTAGTTATATTTATTTCAGGGAGTGCGGGAGCAGAGCCCCCCGCAAAAACAGATATTACTATTTTTATTAATGGTGTGCGCTCTTGATGTTATGGCCGGTATTTTGTCCTGACCTTATTTTGGCACACAATGTTTTCTCTGCACCATTTTTGTCTTGTGCAGTTTTGTCCGTGACATAATGACCTAGTGCTGAATTTTTAACACCCCTGAGGTGTGGGATGCCACATAACCCCAGAGAGCGAAGCTCAAGGGGTTTATAAAGGCATCCCACACTGAGGGTGTGTGTAGAATTTGAGTTATGATGACCAAACTGGTCATTTCCTGGCGATTAACGACTGCCTTGGGCCAACCCACCTAGCTGGTCGTTAAAAGGAAATGACAGGGCCAGCTTTCTGGCGCAGCAGTTGGATTTCTGTCTGCGACACAGATGCCTCGGGTTCAGATATGGACTTGGAGCATCGGAAAGCTGGCCAGGCGGGGGGGGGGGGAGGAGAAATGAGCATCTTAGGGACTGTTCCTCCTCTGAGGGGGAAGGGCGACTGGTGGGGGCTGGGGGGGGGAATACAGCTGCCAGAGCTGAGCTGTCAGGGAGGCGTGTTCACATGCCAAGCATTACGTCATTGCATGCCACACCTCCCAGGGAGCTCACCATTCACTAAAAAAAAAAAATCATCGCCAGCTCCATTTATCATGCCCCACCTCTCCGGCTCCACACTGCCCTCTGTGACGCTTGGCCAGTAACTGAACGACAAGTTCCTGTTGCTGCGGTCTGGTCCCTGCAGCCACATCCTGAGAGGGTAAGCCCGGGAGGCCCTCCTGGTGTTGTTCCTGATGGGATCCTTGACCACTTGTCTGTGGGGGCCTGCCCCACCCAAAGGGGATAAGCTTGGGTGGATCACCACTCCAGGGGGGTCTGGGGCTGAGCCTTCAGAGGTCTGGTACCACGAAAAAAGCATAGTGAATTTAAAAAAAAAAAAAGGAAATGACCACCTGTGAGATCATTATTGTAATTATAAGTTGAATCGCATTACAAACAGGGTTAGACATATTTTTTTCTTAGAGTTTACAAACGAGCTTGCCACTCTGATCTGTACCAGGCATTCAAGCATTTGTAAGGGATTAAAGCCCGGTACAGCAGCTAATCAGAGTGGGCGTCTGCCTCATGAATAATTAATTAGACATAATCAGTTATACATGTTTTTCTAGTTCTCGCTTCAAATTGTGCATCTACAGGCTGGCCCAATAATTTCAACTTTTGCAAGATTCTCCCTAAATGTGGTTTACAATCTCCATTTTCTCCTTCTCTTACTCTTAATGGGGAACAGTCAACATCAAGGGCCCCACTCTCAAGAGTGGGACTGGTCACTCTGTGTGTAAAAACGTTTTGGTTTTCTTAACGGTTTACAGTTGTATAGCAGATCGTATCAGACAAATTTTGTTTACGTCTGTAACTACAAATTCCAGAATTTCCTGCAGCTGACATTAGAGCAGCTGGCAGCAGTGGTAGACTCAATAGCTTGCAGTGCATGTTAGAGTTTATATATAACTCTGATTTTAGTTTGCTGGTCCCGCTGTCCACCCTGGGCTAGGTAAAGTCATGTAAGAATGTACTTATTCCCTGGAAAAAAAGCAGAATCAGAAAACAACTGATCAGAGATTATAAACGCTCTTAACATACACTGCAGGCTCTTGAATCTCCCATAGCTGCCTACTACTCTAATGTCAGCTGTACAGGATTCTGGAATTTGTAGTTACAGAAGATGTCAGCCTAGAAATAAACAAAATTAGTCTGATACATTCTATTATACTACAGTAAACAGTGAGTAAATCAAAATGTTTCTGTACACAAAAGTACACACTGGGACTAGCCCCACATCTGAATCTGAGGCCTTTTATGTAAACTGTTTTCCCTTAAGTCTTTACAATGGAACTGTAGAGTAGGTGGGATGGGAGGGTTTGCTAGGAACTTAACCGCAGAAGCTGTTGCACATTCTATTTTTAATATTCCCACAAGTTCAACAGTTTTATCAACCTACCTCTCACCTTTAAAAAATAATGCTCACTTGACATACAGCGTATTATTTATTTACTGACCTGCACACATCTTTGTTCATTTTTTTCAGTCTCAACTGTTACTTATTTCAGATTGCAATTTAGCAAGGTTTGTGTGCAGTGCTGCACTGGGAGAATCCTTGCGCAGGCCCCCCTACCCCCAACCCACATACACAAATCCCACAGGCTCAACTGGTATACTTACTGAAAATTGCCCACCTCGAGAACAAGCCAGCAGTGCCTTTTGAAGGAAAATGTTGCTGGCTTGATGCAAACTGTACTAGCATTAAGCCAGTGGGCTGATGCTAATTTCAGACCCTGGAGTGTCATGTGATTTGTATGGCATTTTCTTCATTGTTGATTTTCTACTGTATTACTCTTGTTCTCTTCTTTTAAGAAGAAGATTTGCTTCCAGCAAAATCTAGTTGGTATCAGCAGAGCTAGTGAATTTCAACATTTTGTTTATACTGAAGACATTTTTATTTAAGCAGGATTGTTTCCCCTTGGACTAATCAAATGCCAATCCCTGAGACCTAATCTGTTCAAGTTGCTGATGTCTTGCATGAAGTCATAATCCTCTGCTTGTGACATCACAACCTGTTGCCAGACATTATTCTGATGTCACAAGCAGATGGTTATTATTTCAAGGCTGGACAAGCAGCCAGAGAAGACAAAGTCTAAGGGAACAAGTTCATGTTTTAATTATTGCAAATATTTTTAGTAATAAGGAATGGAAATCTTGAAACTCCCTTTTTTCAATTTTTTTTTTATTTGTATTTACTGACTTTTCAATAAATGTTATACAGCATAAACTGCTGCACACATTGTACATAGTTTCATATTACCGCTCATTTTGGCACCAGTATTACTTAGTCTATAGATAAGATACCTCATAAGGGATAACAAATATACAGTATTTTGTGTCTAGGAGGCAACTCCTACAGATTGCGGTCACGTGTCCTAGGCTGTGCAAGACCTTTGGATGAGTAAACAAAAATGCATGCTGTGACTGTAACTGCTATTGTTACTATGTCCATAAGATATGAGAAATCTATTTTAAGGCTCTGTTAGGCTTCTATTAGCAATCCCCTCTGGTATCTCGCTTTACAAACCCATTACATCAAGAAGGATAAGAAAACATTTTAAAACTTTCAACTGCTGTTCTAACAGTACATGGTAAATGAAACTCGAGGGAGGTACTGTGCAGTCTATATTATGTCCAAGGATTTGAGTTCATGGTTCAGAGCAGCCAATTAACACAGCAGCTTGCAGTCTTGGAGTATAGCCACACAGCACCCTCTCCCCCATATTAGGCTACTCTATGTGACTGGCTGACACTATGTTAACTTACCCAGCCAGGCAGCAAATATAAATAAATAAACTATCTTTGTTGTTTTAACTAAGCCCTGATCAGTAAAATCAACTGTCCTGGCTAAACTAAAACCACAGAACATTATTTAACAATCTTAATAACATTTGTTTTGTTTATACACTCAGTCCTGGTGTTGGTAATGAACCAAGCAGTCCCAAGAGAGTGAATGCTTTATTCAGGCTCCCTTATCTCGAGAACCTTGCTTTTTTTTACGTTTGCTTGCACCCATGTGCAAGAAACATACTGCAGCAGCTTGCTCCAGTAGCGTGTTGTGGAGGTGAGGCAGTGTCGTTGCCAATGCCAGCAGACCATTTTTTGGGCTGATCTGTGTGGCACCAATAGAGGATCAGGCTTTACATGACAGCAGTACTGTAGCTTGCCACTAACATGAAAGAAACTGGCTGCTGCAATCAGGGAGCACCCCATCATTAGCAATCAGCTGTTTTTGTCGGGCGGTCCCTGACTGCAGCAGCCAATTACAGCTGCACTGTCTGGTGTCCCCTTTCAATAGACATGGCGATGGCTTCTCCGTCGGCCTCTCACAGTCCCCATGAAGCTGACGGACAGCCGCCACCTCTCACAGTTCCTGTTAAAGCCGACGGGGGTGCCCAATCCCCCTGTCGGCATGCCCCCTCTCCAGTTCATTTGCAGACGGGTAGCCCAACCCCGTCGGCATAAGCCCCATTTCTTGTGTGCTGAGAGGTTGCCCAATCCCCCTCAGCTCTTGCACCCCAACACTGTGCGTAATAACGTGGGTGCCTAATCTTCATCAGCTCAAGCCTCACCAAGAAACACTCAGGTGGCAAGCTGGGAGCCCACCCAGCATGCCAAAGTACCCAGCGTTGTTTTTGTTCTTTTAAAAACTAAAATGAAAAAGTCCCTCGCTGAATCTGGTGTCCTCTTCCCCAACCCGCACCCACCTCTCGCACCCCACAACCCAACACCCCTCACCCCGGAGACTGCACGACAATCTTCAGTGGACCAGGAACACGTCTGCACTCTTCAAAGTCAACACCGAACTGAAGAAATGCCGGTAAGCTGTATAAGGGCATAAACGTTTGTTTTTTTTCCAGCTTATGTGGATATCTTGGCCATTTTTCTGAATTTTTGCACCACATTTTCAACATGGGGTTCCTGGCACCCCATCTCATGAATTCAGTGACTGTCATCTGGCTATTCGGTCCCGATTTTGCGGTCATTGCACGGAATAACCTTTCGGGACTGATTAATGAAACAGTGTCACTGTTCACGAGGTGGGCTCTCAAAAAGCCTATGTTGCTAATTTGGTGAAAAAATTCCAAAAAATGAATTTTACAAGCATGCGTTGCACAGTTTCTACGTACGCCTGGAAGTTCAAGCATTTTTAATATTTTCACCATTGCCATCTCTTCACACCTCCCTATGAATTGTGCAGCTGTTATTCTTCACATCCTGCCCAATCTGTGTTTTCGCACATCTGGCGCAGAATGGCGTGGTCACTGTGGGAAATCAACGTACAGGACAGATTAACAAAATCACAGTGCCACTGTTCATGAGCAGAGGTCACAAATGTTTTCATGAGGTGGGGGTCACAAAAAGGCCACGTTGAAAATTTGTAGTGCAAATACCAACAAACGCGCGGGGCGTAAGGGCTTCTAACCATAACGTTCCACCCTGTACAGACTGACAGGCATCAGGAGTGTGCCTTTGAATTGCCGGCTGTAATGCTCACACCATTCCACCCCCACCCCCCACCCTGAAGCCAGTGACAGGCTTCAAGGTGTGCCTTGGACTCTTCAGCCCCAGACTTCACCCCATTCTCATATATTGCACCCATTTCAGCATATGTCCTTATGAAATGGGGTGACTGTGAAGCTGAACACCCCAAGGCACACCTCAACACTTGTCGGTGTCCACGGGGCTGGGTTAGGTGAAATGCCACAAGCGTTATGGGAGATGACCCAAAGGCACATCCCAATGTTTGTCCATCTCTGCAAGGTAGAGATGGAGATGGCGTGAGTTCAACACTTCACTGCCATTCCTATTCTGCATCTGTCTAACTCCTGCACATCCAATGCTAATATCAGCAAGCGAACATTCGGCATTGACAAATGCTTGTTTTATGATGGGAGTTGCGTTCTGCTAATGCCAGCTGTAACTATTTTGCTGAAAACTGTAAAATCATGTTAAGCATTTGGGATGGATTTGTATAAACAATGCTGCAAAAATAAATATGGCACTTCATTGTGTAAAACATACACACACACACACACACACACACACACACACACACACACAGATTAATTTAACTTTTACGATTTCCATGAAGACTTGTAAAAATGCGGACAAAAGAAAAAATAAAGTCACAGACACAAGACTAAGAGGGGACCCCTACCACTACCAAGTAACATTTTATAGGATAAGTGCACAGCTAAATGATCGTAAAAAATGCCATTTGCTATTTAGAACTTAATTTTTTTTTTATAATTGTCACTATATATCTCCTTGTCAAAGGAAAAAAACAGCACATACTTATTGCTATCAACATCTTGCATTTATTGATTTTTATGTATTTTTCTTTATCAGTCAATTGAAATTGATTCACGTATGCCCTTCTGGTAAACCACTTGGAGCATATTACAAAACAGGGTAAAACAACAGAATAACACATCATTACAAAGGTAATCAATAGGACACTAAATGATTTCAAAAACACATAGGTCTTCAGTTTTATTATAAAACTCAACAATGTAGGAGATGGTTTAATGCCCTGGGGTAGGGCGTGCCACAAATGGTGGTGGTGGGGGTAGTAAAGATCCTATCCCCAACATATTTTCTTGTGAGCAAGCAGTGACCACGGCATAGGGGACCAGGTTGATGCCAAGCATTTCAGAAGGGCATGTCATGTACAGTGAGGTCCCACTTCAACTTAGTGATACCACTGGGGGTGGGCACTGAAACACAGGCAGGTCAAGTGACTTGTTCAGGGTCACAGCGAGTCAGTGGCTGTGATGGAACCCAAACCTAGTATCTCTTACAATATAGCTCAGTTTTGTATACTAGACCACACCGCCTGCCTGCATTTTATCTCCACAAATAATTTTTTTTTTCTGTTCTTAGCTTGGGTTCTTCAAACCCTTCTACGAACAGACTCGTTATTCTCAGCATCAAAGCCAAACTGTTCTTTAGTGTATAGGGCAACCAACACTTATTCTCATGGAAAAGTGGGGGGAAATTTGCTATAGCTGGGGCTGTGACCCTAATTTGTTGCTTTCAAAACCCAGTGGTACCTAATGCGTGGCTCTCCAAACCTTATTAACATTCATACATATAAATATGCCAGCAGATAAAGGCCTTACTGTCTATCTAGTCTGCTCAAGTGTGCAGCTCCCCCCTGTGTCTATAGAGGGACCTGCCCCCCCCCCCAAATCCCATCTCGAGTCCCCCTCCTACCCACCCTTCCTCCATCAGCAACCTTTCCCTTCACTCTGTCCCATTCTCTCTTCAAGCTATCTACCATGTTCAAGGAGACCACTTCCTCTAGCAATTTATTCCACTTGGCCACCATTCTCTTGGAGAAAAGGTACCTCCTCATTTCTCTTCTAAAGCTTCCCCCTACCAGCTTTTAGCTATGCCCCCTAGTGGAATTGTTCCCATTAAAGGAAAACTACACCCAAAACTTGAAAAAAATATATGTTGTGCAGAGTGTTTTAATTTGTATGTGAAGTTCTAGTGTTTCCTTCTCTCTCTGACTGGTATCAGTTTTTCCTAAATTAGCCTGCTAGCTTTAGGGTAGTTTTACGACCCCTGGAGGTCTCCATATCAAATAGCTTAATTGTATTTCTTTGCCCTACAATGCACCTTGTTTCATATGATGGTGATGTAGCAGAGCCCATAAATCCAGCAGAAAGCATTGCATTACAATCAGTTCACAATAGAGATGGCTATATTTTAAAATCTGTAGAATTCAGCTTGGTGACCACCCTCATCCTAAAGGTTTTACGGTCCTGAAAAACTTTGCTGCTGGTAATTTTTGTGCACTTGTAAAGCTTCCAAGATATTTAGTTTGTTTGGCATGTGTGTGCTGAATGTTGGGTCTCTCTTACATCACAGTCACATGAGACAAGATGCACTGTGGGAACAAGAAATACAATTAAGCTATCAGGGATGAAGATCCCCAGGGGTTATAAAACGAGCATAAAGGTAGAAGGCTAGTTTGGGAAAAACTCCTAATACCAGTCAGAGGGAAGGAAACACTAGAACTTCACATACAAATTAAAACACTCTGCACGACATATATTTTTTCAAGTTTTGGGTGAAGTTTTCCTTTAAGGCTGAAGAGGCTCTGTGTATTCAGCACCCATGTCATGACTTTTCAAACCTTGTGGTACCCAGTACAAGGCTTTCCCAACCCGTGGCACCTGATGTTTGCCTTTCTAAAATCTTGTGGTGCTTAATCAGTGGCTTTCTAAACCTTGTGGTGCCAAATCCGTGGCTTTCCCATTCTGGTGGTACCTAATCTGTGGCTTTACAATCCCAGTGGTACCTAATTTGTGCTTTTCAAACTATTTGGCACCTAATTCATGGCAAACTTTGTGGCACGTAACGTGCGACTTCTATACGACTGATACCTAGTTTGTGATTATACAACCTCAGTGGCACCCATTTTACTGCTTTCCAAACCCAACAGCATCTTTTATGTGGCTTTCCAAACCCAGTGTTACCCAATTTGTGGCTTTCCAAACTCCATGGAACCCAATGCATGACACCCAATGCATGACCTTCCAGACTTTCTAGTGCCTAGTTCATAGAATCATAAATACATAGAAAATTACATCACAAAAAGGCCCACTAGCCCATCTAGTCTGCTCGCCCTACATACAGGGTGATGTAAATGCCCACAGTCACTCGCTCCCCCTCCCCATGTCATCCTTCCCTGCTATCCTCACCAGCACCACGTGTCCCACCCTCGCTTAAATCCCTCCACTAATTTGGCGCAGACCACCCCCTCTGCCACTGTGCTCCACTTATCCACCACCCACTCTGTAAAGAAATGCTTTATGACGTTATGTTTTAATCATGTCCCCCTCTCCTTCCTGGTCTCTAGTGTATACATGTTGAGGCCCTTGATCCTTTCCATTAGGATTTCTCTTGCTACCTCTGAATCATGTTTGGTGCTCTCCTGGGCACTGTCTCAACCCTATCCCTGTCATTTTTTGAGTATGGACTCCAGAACTGCACACAGTACTCCAAATGCAGCCACACCAGGGACTGTACGTAGGCAGGGTTCCCCTCCTCCCTTCTCCTGCTGATCCCCCTGCCTAGGCATCCCAGCTTTCTATTTGCTTTCCCCAATTCTCAATTGCACTGCACTGACTGCTTTAAGTTATCTGCTATGAAGACCCTGAAATCCCTCCCCTCTGTCATTTTTTCTAACAAGTCATCTCCCATCCTGTATTCACTTTATGGGTTCCTGACCCCCTATGTGCATAACTTTGCACTCTTTTGCACTGAATATTAGTTGCCAAGCCCATGACCATTTCTTCAGTCTCTTGAGATCTTCCCTAGAGTCGTGACCCCCTGATCACTGTCCACTGTAAAACAGATTTTTGTGTAATCTGTAAATAGGCACATCTTCCCTCGCATCCCTTCCTCAATGTCACAAAAAGATGCTGAAAAGTACTGGGCCTAAGACTGACCCCTGGGGAACCCTTCTGGTAACTTTCCCTACCTCCAAGAATTTCTCATTTAAGACTACTCGCTTCACTGTCTTTAACCCAGCCAGTTCCTGACCCATCCTGTAATTATTCTCTGCCCCCCACCCACCCCCAGGTCCTCCAACTTCTCAACCATGCTCCCATGTGGGACAGACTCAAAGGCTTTGCTACAGTACATACATGGCCTATCCTTTGTCTGCTGCCTTCTTGATTCAGTCAAAGAAGTCAACCAGATTTATCTGACATGACCTCCCCTTGGTGAATCCATACTATTTTTGTCCTGAAATCTACTGGCATCCAGAAAGTCTAACCGCCCCCACACACACTTTTTTTTTTTTTCATTGGGAACCATTTTCTCCCTATACCTCAGCAGCCCCCATTAGCCTAGTCTCATCCAGCCCAGTCACCCACCTTCTCCGTGACATAGCTCTCCTGTGTTCCTCTCTGGCTTGCCCTCAAGGGCGGGCTGAAGGGGCGATCCCCAGCAGGTTGGTGTGGTGGTGTTGGGGAAGAAGTGGTGCAGTCGGCAGTGCAGGACCTGCATCGGTCAGGGTTTTTTTCTTGTTCTTCCCCAAACCCCCTGACGTCAATGGCATGCGTGATGGGTGCGCTCATGCACACATGCCGACATCCATCCTCCCTGAGCCTAGCTCCAGCTGCACCACCACTAGCGGACAGCCATGTGGCAGTAATACATAGATACACAGACAGTGTCAGCAGATAAGGGCCTACTGCCCACCCAGTTTGCCCATTTGAGCTTGTAAGTTCACTTTACGTTTTCCTAGAAGTCTGTTGCCCCTCACCCCTGACCTCCAGAATTCCTTTATGTCTATCCCATGCATTCTTAAATCCCGTGAATGTGTCAGGCACTCCCTCACCCGAGTTGAAGAGCATCCCAGAAGGACACTCATCACCCCCCTGGCCAGTCCTCTGATGTCCACGGTTCATTGGCAGTGCAAGTGGTAGCACTAACATTGCGCCTATGGGCCAACTCACTAACATCTTCTCCTTAAGAATGGCCTCAAGTGGCCGGTCCAGTGGCTTAGACAGCTAAGACGATAGCACCTTACTTCCTGCTATACCAGTGACCCAAATTCTGGAATGAACTCAGGTCATCGCCAGGCACTGGGCGGCCAGGAAGGGAGAGGACTGAGCATCTGAAAAACAGCTCTCCCCTCTCAGGGTGGGCAGGTATGTTTTTTCAGCCTTGGGATGCCACCAGGCGGTGGCCTGGTGGCAGTGTAGCACAAGCAGCAATAAGGAACAGGTGCTGTGAAGCATGCCAGCTGGGTGCACCTCCACGCATGAGGCTGATGCCCCACAGTGTGGGGCTGAGAGAAAAACAGAAAATGGAACGTTGGGGCTTAATGAAGCCCAGCCCATCTGTCCATGAGCCTGCAACACCACCCAGAGCTTGCCACTGCTCTGCCTTGGATTACTGCACTGGAGCGGGGACAGCCCTCCCTCCTCCAGCCCTGCCATGAAGAGGAATTCGTGGGGAGACCATGACCACGTTGAGTACTGGTGGAGGCAGAAGTCAGCTTGGGGAGGCAGGGACTGGGCTGATTAGCTGCCACCCCCAGGCGCAGAAGTAGAATATGTAGAAAAAAAAACCCAACAGAATGGCCTCCGGTATTATGCCCACTAAAGGCACCAGACTGACTGGTCTATAGTTCTCTGGTTCTTCCTGCTCCTGCTCTTGTGCAGCAATACCACATCAGCTGCCCTTCAATCTATTGTTCCCTTCCCTATTTCCATTGAACTGTTAAGAGTGGTCTGCCAGTGGGTCCACCAGCTCCTGCAGCATTCCTTTTAGCAATCCAGGGTGCAACCTGTTCACACACCTTGATCTGTCAGTCTCTAGAGTGCTCAAGCCCCTCAGTACCTTCTCCTCAGTGATCAGCTCCATGTTAAAGTTGACCACCCCCCCACACACACACTTCTGGCCTTGACACTGCATTCAGGTAGAGCCACTTGTCCACTACCATTAATACTGAGATGAAATATTCATTTATTTCCACTTTTCATGCATCTTCCTCAACCCATCTTTTCCATGTATTCAGTCTATCCCACCCCTTTTGGATTTGCACGTCTCCCAAAAAGTAGCAGAAGAATGCTTTATCCCTTCTTTAGCCTCTCCACTGTCCTTGCCGCTGCTTCCAACTTTCCTCTCCTAACCCTCTCGGTGATGTCTCTTATCTTGGTGTGGTACACTTTTCTGTTTTAATCTGTCTGGTTGACCTTATGTTTTGAAGGTCTTCCAGTTCTCCATCATTGCTTCTTTCACTCCTTTATGTACCCAACTGGTTTAATTCCACTCCTGTTTTTCCTACTGCCCTAATACAGACTAGTTGCTTCAAACAACCCTTTTTTTAATGAATCCCTTTTTACTATTCTTTTCCCCATCACCTCAAGCCCTACAAGAGTCTCCCTAACCAGTTCCCCTTATTTTACTAAACTCCACTTTATAAAGGTCTAAAACCTTAGTCTGTGAGTGCTTGTTTGCTTTCTGGCTATAGTTTTATGTCTAACCACATGTCAGGTGAACGCTAGTTTCCACTGGTTCTCATACTGTGACTATCTAATGCTGTCCCTATTTGTGAGGACCAAATCCAAAACAGCCCCCTTCCTTGAACGGGTAGACTGATGGCAGATAAGAGCCACTCGGCCCATCCAAATTCTGTTTCTATGGATCCTCCACCTATTTATCAGGAATGCATCCTGTAGGGCCTTTATCAGCGAAACACAGGCCCACACCGGAGATGCTGCTATCGCCCGCTGGCAGCACCTCACCTTGATTTGCAGCCCTCTATTACTTCTCCCTTTGAGACGGTGGTTTATATGATGTTCCAGCACTAATACTCTTCCCCCATCCATGCCTACCTGAACACACAATGCTTCGATATCTGTGCCCCCCCCATCCATGTCTTTGTACAATGTAGACCCCCTTCACGTACAAGGCCACTCCTCCAAGTTTCCACTGCCTCCTATCCCTCCTGAAAACTCTGTATCCTGGCATGAACAGTTCAGTCATGGTGCTGTGTAACCTATGACTCCGTCACAACCACCAAGTATGAGTCTCTGCCACCAGTACTTGCAGGCCACGAATCTTATTCCCCAGGCTCCTGGCAGTCATGCACACCACCCTCCAGAGTTCCTGCTTCCACCTCCATGTGTTCTTGTTACTTTTCTCTTTACACCTCCTTTCATTCTGCCCCTTGGTCTTGTTCCCAGCCCCTTCCCACTCAGTTGTGATGACTGTCTATACCCTTGTGCTGCAATCTCCTCAGAGAGTTCCTTCTTTCCCTATTTATTGTTATGATTATCTTACTTCTCCCTTTCCTACTTTCACTGTTTCTGTCTTATACATTCCCTTCTACCTGTGGTGCTGTCAGGAGAAGGCTCACATGGCCTCTCACAGTTGTGAAGGCAGTGCTCCAGATAAGGCGAGTACTGGCCTGTTTCACTCACCAATTTTTAAGAAATACTCTTCAGAAATGTTTTTGAGGAGTACCAGTACTCATCCTGTACCTTGAAAGTACTCCACAGATACTTCATAAGGTGCTGTTTTTCCAAGTTCAAAGCATTTTTACTCAACAAAATTATATTTTACTCGCCTAATGTCAAAAATGGAGAGTACATTACTGGAATGCCAATGTCATCTGGAGCACTGTGTGTAGGTGTACCCATCCTCAACTTCACTGTCTTCCCCTTACCTAGTTTAAACTGGTCCTGATGTGAACAGAGGACCTCTGTCCAATCACCCCTGTGCCCTCCTAATTTGGGTGAAGACCATCCCTTCTAAACAACTGTCAGCCCTTCTAACAGGTACCCCAATCTCTCAGAACTTGAAACCCCTCCCCCATGCACCATCCCTTCAGCTACGCATTGAACTGGCCAGGTCATTTGTGCCTAAGTGCACTGCCACATCCAGCCGCTCCCCTCCTTCCTGATCAGTTCCCCAGCCTTGGTCTGGGGTCTGCCCACTGTTGCCCCAGGGCAGCAGTAAACTTCCTTTTTTTCCCTCGTGTGCAAAACTCATCATCCCCTCTGTCCCTACTACAATGGAGTGCCCCAGTACCTTCGTACATCCCTCTTTTAGACCCTCTGGCTCATCCCTAGTAGAGGACCCCCCCCCCGCCAACAGGTGCACTACTTCCAGATGACTTGTTTCAGGATACTGGTGGAGCCTGCTTTATCAGAGGCAAGAACCTGTTGGAGGTATGCACACCCAGTCCTATAGGTAACCCAACTCCCTTTGTTTTCCTCTTCCTCCCCTTCCTACTGTCCAACCTGTGCTAAAACATGGAGTCCTCTGTGGCTGTGGAGCATGTAGTAGGCCTAATGCCACCCTAGCTTAGACCCTCAAGAAGCATATTTCAGCCACTGCAGCCCTGAGCTAAATTTTCAGGTCAAGGAGCTTTCAGCAATTTAGGCAGCAGCCATGTTCCTAGAGCACCCTCCAGGTCGCCACTGTCTAGTACTCCAGCATGCTATCCAGCTCCCCAGTACTGTTCCCCAGCACATCTGTGTATGAAGTAATCTGTTCTATTGGTGACACTGACAATAGCCCAGAATCGCTCATAAATAAATTAAAAAGAAAACATACATAAATATAGAACAACAGAAACAGAATTTTACAGACACGTAAAGGTCAAAGAACCATGCAGTCTGTTCGGTCCCTCTTGTATAAATATAAATACAAATACACAGATATTACTACTTATCTCTTTGAATGAAACCTCACAATGTCATCCTTGGATGTCCCTGCCTAGCAGTATTTGTACTCAATAGTACCCTTAGGTCATGGTGAAAGCTGATGGCTTTTTAAACCTTGTGGAACCAGACACATGGCTTTCCAAACACTGACTCTCCAAATCCAGCAGCACCTAATCCATGGCTTTCCATTCCATGTGCTCCCTAATTAATGAGTTCTCAAATGCTGTGGTGCCAAATATACAGGTTACTCACCTGTAACAGGAGTTCTAGGAATGGTATATGTTGTTCATCCACACTGTCTGGCAGGTTCCTTGCCGCTTTAAATCTTGCCGGAAGGTCTTCAAGCTGGCTCCTCCCACCCACCCGGGTGGTAAAACTCTCAGCTCTGCCCCATGATGCCAGATCTAGCCCGCTGGAAGCCAGGTTGTGGGTCGAAGCCGGGGAGGTCGGGTGGGTCGTGTGGATGAACAACATATACCATTCTTAGAACTCCTGTTACAGGTGAGTTACATGTATTTCTAGGGACATGGATATGTTGTTCATCCACAATGTCTGGCAGACTCCTAGCAGTTCTCCGGGAGAAGGGAGGCAAGGCGCACACCCCCTACTTGGGAAATAAAGACTGGAGAACCGAGGCCCCAAAACCAGCATCCCCGCGTGACTCAAGGTCGAGTGGTAGTGGGTGATGAAGGTGTGTGCTGACTCCAGGTAGCAGCCCTGCAGATTTCCTGGATGGGGAGTCCCTGAAAGCAGCCACCGATGCAGCGGTACGGCAGGTAGAATGAGCTCTTATCCCTCTGGGAGGCTCCATGCCCACCAACCTATAGCAGAGATCTATGCAGGAGGTGACCCATCTGTCTATCGTCCGCTTGGCTGCAGGTCTGCCAGGTGCGGCTTCAGCGTAGGTGACAAACAGCTGGCGAACCTCTCCCTGAGCTTCAGCCATCCGCTCCTTATAATAAACGAGCGCTCTTCTAGGGTCCAAAGTATGGAGCCTATATTCGGCCTCCGAGGTGTGACTGGGGTTTAACACAGGCAGAGTCAACACCTGGTTAAGGTGAAACTCCGACACCACCTTCAGAAGGAAATTCTGGTGGGGGCGCAGGACAACCTTGTCCCTGTGGGAGACCAGATAAGGAGACTCTATGGAAAGCGCCTGGAGCTCTCCCATCCTTCTGGCTGATGTGATAGCCACCAAGAAGGCAGTATTCCATGACAGGTGAGAGATGTCGCACCTGTGCATCAGTTCAAATGGCTTGCCCATGATCTTAGCCAATACCAGCAGTAGATCCCACAGAGGTGGAGGTTCTTGCACCGGAGTGGATATGTGATCAAGGCTTTTGAAAAAGCGCCCGACCACCTTCTCCTGCGCCATCGACTGCTTCCCGGCCCGCGCCCGGTAAGCAGAGATAGCTGCCAGGTGCACCTTAAGGGTCGTCAACCGAAGCCCTTGCTGAGAAAGGGACTATAGGTAGTCCAGAATGCTTGCCAAGGAACAGGAGGAAGGGTCCAGGCCCTTGCCCTGACAACAAATGGAGAATCTCTTCCATTTGAAGGCATAGCATTTTCTGGTCGACTCCTTAGGGGACGCCTCAACGACGTTGAGGACCTCGTCGGAAAGACCCAAGGCCTGGAACTCTAGCTGCTCAGGAACCAGGCCATCAGGTGCAGGGATTGAAGGTCCGGATGGAATACCTTCTCCTGACTGACTGAGATCAGGTCCGGGCGGGCTGGAAGCCGCCTCGGGAGCCTGGAGTTGACACTGAGGAGATCTGGATACCAGAACTGGCGAGGCCAGTCTGGGGCTACCAGAATCACCTGCGCCTTGTCCCTCCTCGCCTTGAGAAGCACCTTGTGGATCAAGGGAAATGGGAGAAAGGTGTAGAAGAGGCCCGGGGTCCACGGCCTCGAGAAGGCATCCCCCTGCAGCAAGCCCTGCTGAGGGGGGCGGGCATGAAAGTCTCAGCTTCGCATTCTCCCTGGAGGCAAACAGGTCCGCCTGAGGTGTGCCCCAATGGGAGAACAGATCTTGTACTACCACCGGCAGGAGAGACCACTCGTGGGATGCAGCCCCTATCCGGCTTAGGGCATCGGCCAGGCTGTTGAAGGCTCCTGCCACATGGATGGCGAGGAGATCCACCTCCAGGCTGTGCACGAGTGACCAAATGCAGAGAGCTTCAATGCACAGAGGCATGGAGCGCGTCCCACCCTGGCGGTTTAGGTAGTACATGGTCGTGGTAGTGTCCGTCTGGACCTGAACCACTTGACCCCGTAGAAACGGGGCGAATGCGGTGAGGGCTAGATGAACCACTCGAAGCTCCAGCAGGTTGATGTGGCATCGGGACTCCCAAGGGGACCAGAGGCCATACGCTCTGTGCTCCCCCAGGTGGGCACCCCAACCCATCAGAGGGGCATCGGTCGATAGAGAGACCGTCGGCTCGGGGCAGACAAACGGGATGCCCTCCTGCAGATGTGCTGGAACGGTCCACCACTGGAGAGCGTTCCACATCCCCTGGGTCACTGTCACTAGCTGATCCAGCGGATCGAAGTGCTGTGACCAATGGCTGGCCAGCCCCCATTGAAGGGGATGCATGTACCAGTGGGCCCAAAGGACCATGCTTCTGCAGGCCGCCATGAGGCCCAGGAGGTGCAGGAAGTCCCGGGCAGGGAGCGATTGCCCAACCGGAAATGACTGGGCAAAGAAGGAAAGAACCTCGGCCCTGTCAGCCGGGAGCCGTGCTCTGGCTCATAGAGAGTCGAGCTCTGCCCCGATGAATAGTATCACCTGCTTTGGCACGAGTTCCGACTTGGCCTCGTTGATGAGGAGGCCAACCTGAGAGCAAACCTGGAGGGCCAGATCTCTGGACCACTTCACCTCCGCTCTGGAGGGGGCTGCAATCAGCCAGTCGTCCAGGTAGGGGTACACCCGGACCCTTCAGCAACGCAGGAATGCTGTCACCACTGCCATGCATTTGGTGAAGACACTGGGAGCTAGGGAAAGGCCGAAGGGCATGGCCCGGAACTCGTAGAGGGATCCCTCCGCCCTGAAGCAAAGGAATCTCTGGTGGGACGGACGGATTGGGACGTGAAAGAACGCATTCTGAAGGTCCAGAGAACAGAACCACAAAAGCCTCACTCCAAGGATGGTATTATCTGAGCCAGAGTGGCCATCCTGAAGGTCCGAGACCTTAGGAACCTGTGCAGGTCGTGCAGGTCGAGAATGGGGCGCCAGCCCCCCGCCCGTTTTGGGACCAGAAAGTACCTGGACACAAACCCCGGGTCTGGAGGAGGATCCGCCACCTTCCTGATCACCTCTTTTTCGAGGAGCAGGGCGATATCGGCTCGGCGAGCCAACACGGAGGCTGCAGACCCCGTAGCCCCCCGAGGGGCGACGGCTCGGAAGGGTGGGGCCTGTTCGAACTCCGGGCAGGCCCTTCCTACCACCTCCACACCCAACGGTCCGTGGTGATAACGGACCAAGCGGAAAGGAAGTGGCGGAGCCGTCCCCATGGGGGAACCAGGGGAGTGACGAGGGCTGGGGCGACAGCCCTCAACCCGTCACTGGGCAGGCTTGGAGGAAGGACCGTCCGAGGAGTCTCCTGGACCTTCCCCCCCCCCCGGCTTCCTGCTGGAGGAAGCAGCAGGCTTGGCTCTGGGGTGCCAAGTGCGAGCCTGCTGGCCCTGATGCTGGTGTTGCTGGGCCGGACATGCCGCAGGGGCTGAAGGCCGAAAGGGCTTGCGCTGCTGCTGGCTGCCTTTGTTCTGCTGGGCAGACGTGACCGAGTCCAAGGTGGCATTGGACTTCTCAGTCCTTTGCAGATGACCCTCCACCCCGGGACCGAACAAGTTGGTACCCAAGAAGGGAACGTCTGCCAGCTTGTGCTGGGTATCTGCTGTAAAGGTGGAGATCAGCAGCCAAGCACTGCGGCACATGGCCACTGCAGCTGCTACTGACCGGGCACATGAGTCAGCGATGTCCAGGGAAGTCTGGAGCTGCTGTTTGGCCACCGCCCTTCCCTGATCCTGCACCTACTTGACCGTTGTCTGAAGGTCAGCCGGGAGATGAGGAATAACCTCATCCAGGGAGCACAAAAGGGCGTATGAAAAGTGTGCCATCAGAACGGCCGAGCTGGCCTGACAAAGGCCTAGAGAGGAAGCAGCATAGACTTTCCACCCGGAGTAGTCCAGTTTCTTGGACTCCTTATCAGGTGGCTTGTCCACATCCCGAGCATTCCGAACTCCGAAATCTCTGGGGTCACTAGCCCCCCACGGAGGGGTGCCCGAGAAACCAGAGAGAACAGCATACTTCGAACCATCCTGGTCAAGGTACTGGACAAGAAGCTGGCCGCCGCCATAGCTCCAGGGTCAGAGCAACAATGACTTCGCCACTGGGAAGGCCTCCGTGGGGGAATCACCTCGGTCCAATATCTCCGTGAGGGGATACTTGGCCCATTTTGAAACTGGTTCAAGCTTCATCCCAGTGGACTCTGAGATGAGTCGAAGCATTCCAAGAAACGAGGATGGGCCCTCGTCCACCGACTGACCCCTGGTAGACCCCAGGTCAAGCGGCCTGGAGAACAAGGAGTCATTGTTGTCAGACTCCGAGGAGTCTGCAAAAAGCTGCCGAGCGCCTGAGCCACCCTATACCTGCAGAGGTCGATCGGGAGTGAGGGTGACCAACAACCGATGGGGCAAGCCCTGACCCGACAGAGATTCCTTGGTCGGGACCCCAGTTTTAGGTTATGGAGGCGGGAGTTCCACCACAATGGGTGACGCAGCCGGTTTCAGCCGAACAACCGGTGCCGGCTTCGGCTCCTCGACTACAATGAGGGATTGTTTCAGCCGCTCCGGTGACAGCCACTTAATGGCTAAGGAAGGCGACAGAGTCGGCTTATTCCCAGTCAAAAGGAGCTGCTGCCACATTAGATCCTCGTAGCGCCGATGCAATTTGCGCCGCAGCCTATCCTGCGAAGAGGACGATGACAAGGATGAGCGGCACTGCAGCTTTCCACGGTACCGAGACCGCCGATGTCGGCTGGACCTGGAAGAGGTCCGAGACCGAGACCTTCTGTGTTTCCGATGGTGGGTCTGAGAGGGGGCGGGGAAATCCGCTCCTCCCTCAGTTCAGGGACCTTTACTAGGGACTCCGGCACAGGAGGCACAGGCAAGTCCTCAGTTTCCACCAGGGAAACCGGTGAAGAAGGGTTGTCGGCTTCTCCAGCCGACAGCCCATCCGACAGGTCGAAAAAAATCTCGACTGCGTCGAAGGGTGTCTCGGCTAGCTGACCTGACAGGGACCCCGTAAAGCCCCCGCAACCTCGACCGAAGTAGAGTGTCGACTGTCTGGGGAAGGGGACCTCTCCCGCTCCCACGAATGTCAACGGTGGGACTTACCCTTAGTCCTTTTTGGACAGAGAGGAATGTCCCGAAGACCCCTCTACCTTGGTGGAGAGGGATTGACAAAGCTCCTTGAACGAAGCCATGTAGGAGAAGCCCAAGGACAGCGGGATAAATGCTGCGACCGATGAAGACGATGCTGCAGCCTGGGCCGCCTCCTCCTCGAGGGCGATTATCTGCTCGAGTTCTTCAGCCGAGTCCGCAGCCGCGGACACTGCCCAACGGGCCTCCTTAGACTTGACCGCAGGATAACGTTTCTCGGGGCACCCAAGTTGCAATCTGGCAGCGCGATCCTCTAGGAGCATGGCCGAAAAGGACTTGCACAAGTCGCAGGCCTGAGAATCGTGTTCAAGCCCCAGGCAGTAAACGCATGTGGAGTGCGTATAGGTCCAGGACATCATCTTCCCACAGGGGCAGCGACGAAATCCGGGAGTCGATTTGTCCATCGCAGCCACGAGGGAAGATAAAGAGCCAAGTCTTGTACATTTTAAAATTAAAATTAGTTTTGGATTAACCGAAGAGTTTGGATCCAGGCCTAAAACACAGAGCGCAAAGGAGGGAACCTGAGCTTCCAAGCGGTAAGGAAGATCTGGCGTCATGGGGCGGAGCCGAGAGTTTTACCACTTGGGTGGGTGGGAGAAGCCAGCTTGAAGACCTTCCAGCAAGATTTAAAAGCGGCAAGAAACCTGCCAGTAAGTGTGGATTGAACAACATATCCATGTCCCTAGAAAATAACCTTTCCCGTCATTTTTTTTTAGAAGCCCCCCCCCCCCCAAAAGATACTCCTTTACCTCTATAGGAACTCCTGTGTGCCATTTTCAGACTTTTCCAGAATACCCCCAAGGAAGGGGTGAGGGGAGGGCTAGCCCGCATGATCCCTTTCCACTTCCTTACTGTCAGCTCTGCCTCCACGATCCAACGTTTTATGATGTAACTTTTATTTTATCTATTTATTAGATCATCTGTTTACAGACCTTTGAGTCAAAGACTCATTTACAAAGGCACCTCGCCAAGACAGCAATACATCATAGCAAACAAAACAGTACAGTACATAACGCTTAGATTAAAAAAGCAACCAGTGTTACAGGCATTCACTGGTGGTACACTCTTGGTAATTGGTAGATCACATTAGTTATAATATAGGTACACGAGTACCACGTCAGGTAGTAACCAGAGATATTTTATTACACTAGTCAGCAGATGTTGCCTGAGACCCCAGGTATATACAGCAAAAGTAGACAGGGCAGACCCAGCCTAGGGGTGAGGGTAAGGGGCAGGTGGGGGATTATGTGCAGCTGCAGCAGCGAGTGCTTGTCAAACGGCTTCTGAGGGAGACCTTGAAAGGACCAAGCTTAGTGGAGTCAGCTATGTTGGCTGGGAGGGAACTGAACCAGGAGGGAGCCCGACAGTAAATGATCCCTGGGCCATAGAGGTCCTTACCCTGGGGACAATAAGGGAGGTTTTGACAGTGCTGCAGGTGGACACTGAGGGGGAGGCATGCTGCAGGGAGGTGGTGACCGGGGGGGGAGCCCTAGCAGGGTCTTTTTTACAAGAAGGCAGGCTTGGAGTCTTTCTTCAAGGTTGAGCAAGTTGGTGGTGGAGTACAGCAGGCACATATGGGGTGCGCCTAGGGGCTCCCAGCATTAGCCTGCAGGCCTTGTTTATAGAGAGCTGAATTCTTGCAAGCGCAGTGTTGTTGGCTGCAGCATAGATGGGCAGCCCATAGTCGATTAATGACAGGACAGAGGAGGCGCTTGCCAATCTAAGGGCCACTTGTGGTAGGCAGTCCCTATGGCGGTATAACAGTCCAATCCTGACATTGGTGGCAGCAGAAAGGACATTGATATGGGAATGGAAGGAGAGTGCCAAATTAAAGGTAATGCCCAGATACTTGTAGGAGGAAACCTGCTCAATGGGGTTTAGTGTGCTAGGCAGTATCACGAGGGAGCACCACTGGCTTTGCTTTGGTGATGCGAGAAGAGCATAGCTTTGGTCTTTTTTTAGGGAAAGCGTGGGGGGTGCACTCCATGCAAGTCTACGGAGTGTGATTTTCAAAAGCTGTTTTTTGAACATTTAACTAGACATTTTGTAAAATTAGAGCCAGGGTTCAACTAATAAAGCTCGTGTTACTTAATTTTACCAAATGTAAAGCTGAACATCCGAAAAAAGATTTTGAAAATCACGCTCAACAGACCAGCATGCAGTGCACTCTCACACTCTCCCTACAGTTACATCACAAAATGTCAGAGTGTGGAGGCGGAGCCAGCAATACGGAGGTGGAAAGGGATCATGCGGCTAGCCCCTCGGGGGCACATATGATCCCTTCTCTTCCTTGGGAGGTATTCTGAAAAAGTCTAAAAGTGGCACCAAGGAGCTCCTATAGAAGCAAGGGAGCATCCGCATTTTAGTTTGCAACACCAAGAAAGGTGCTCTTTAAATAAGCCACTTTGCCTCCTTGTGTTTCAGTTCACCCAGCTATAAAACTGGATGGAAACAGGACCAATATAAAAAGGATGAGATCTGGACGAGATACATCTTTATATACAGTGTCTCTGATACATGATTTCTCTTCAGACTGCTTGTGGAGGCAATATAGTGTAGTAGTTAAGAGCACAGAGCTACAAACCTGGAGAACTGGGTTTGAACTCCACAACCACCACTTGCATACTGTGTGACCGTGAGCTAGCCTCTTAACTTCCCTGTGCTCCCAGGATGCAACTGGAAACAAGCCTCATCCAAGTTTGTCTTTCCTGGCCACAAATTGTAAAATAAATACACAGAAATCAATGTGTTGGCTACTGGCACTGTGGTGACTGTATGCTAGCAAGTGTGAAAGCCATTTTGCCATGACCATATACCACAGTCAGTCATCAACAACTGCAAAACCTGCTTTACAGAAGGAAGGAAGGCAGGCAGGCTGGCCAGGGCACTGAGTGAAGTTATCCTCTACCCTTTTTTTAAAAAGTGCCACGGGACAGGAGCATAGGATTCAAGGGGCAGACCAAGTGGATGTTGGTCCATTCCATCCCTATTGCTTCACTGTGGTGGTATTAATAAAATGCAGTAAGATGTAAAACTACTTTTTGTGCAAGTTTAACCTCGAGGCCAGGAGTTCCCTACAACTGCACTGAATTGTTGTTTTGATTCTAAAAATATGTCTATGAGGGTTGGCTACATTGATGGCGTGCTGAACTGTAGGTGAGCAGGATTCCTATATGCTATAAGAAGAGACAGACCAAGAGGTCTGTACAGCCTGCCCCTCTGGCATTCTCACAGATGTACACATCATGTTTCACTGTAGCTGTAATGTGCTTGTACAGTATTACACCATACTTTGATTTGGTTTTATAATGAGCCTGGCACTAAGGAGATGAAAAAACTGCCTGTGGCAGACTATTTTGGGGAGCCCAAGGCTCGGTGCAGCTGCCTATTCCCTCCCATACACAATGCTTTATTATATGCCATGTTGATAAAAACTGCCCCTCTTAGTTTGCTCAGTATTCACTGCCTGTTCTTCAAAAAATGTAATGAAACTGGAGCCAGCCTGTTGGTGCAGTGGTACTACTCATGACACCGGTGGCCTAGGTTCAAGAAAGAGGCCAGGGTACTGCCTGGCCGGTGGAGCGAGGAAGCTTGAGCATTCCAGTGGACTCTCACCTCATCGGTGACGGAAGAGCTCTGTTCCTACAGTGCTCGCACCACTTGGTAGTCCACAGGTTGGACAGCAATGTGAGACAGATGTGTGAGGGTGAGACTAACTGGCTCCATGCCACACACTCCTGTTGAGTGTCTGTGGGCACATGTTCATGCCGCCATCTTGGGGGAAGGAGAAAACAAGGAGGATATGCCATCTGAAGGGAGGATGATGCCCCACCTCACAGGTCCTGCACCGTCCATCAGGTTTTTCTGCACAGGATTCTGCTTCTGAGTGGGTTCCTGGCCACTCCCACTGCTTGCGTATGACATGATGGCACAGCTGAAGCATCAGGTAAGGTGACAAGGCCTGCTGGAGGATACCTGCATGTGTATGTCCTGCACACTCGTGCACAATGTGTCACTGCACAGCCAGCAGCCTAACAGGAGAACATGGTAGATGCAAATCCCTCTAGGCAGGATGAAGTTATGGTATCCTACAGGCCAACACCACCAACTGGGCTCCCCTTCAAACTCCGGATTGTGCTGTGGAGGAGTATGGCCAGCCCCACTGCACGATGTGGGGAGGGTATTCTGTGGAAGACTTAGTGAAGGGGTAAGTCTCACAAAAGGTGGGAGACGGGGTTGTGGGGACTGGGGCTGTGGGGACAGGGGCAGATAGGAGCCAACCAGGGACCAGGAGGCATGAAGAAATAATGAAAAAAGTGCCTTGCCGATGCAACACACTGGTCCCCTACCAGCTTTAATGTGGGATTACCTTTACAATTTTAAGCTATTTTTTTTCCTCCAACTCGTTTTAGTTCTGAAATAGAAGTCTACTGAAATGCTACTTATTTGGTGTGCACTGGATCCGATTACCTCCCAGAGGGTATTTTACCCATGTAGCAATGCACAGCTGTTCTAGACTGCATTTGACTGAAGCTTCAAAGATGCCCACTAACACAAGCACACACACCCCACAAACCCCTAATTTTCTACTAGGAAGGTATGGTATTCTAACACTAGTGAGGATCTGTGATGGTATGGCACCGTGTAGTGCAGCTTTAACTAGATTCTAAACTTTTAGGGTGCAATGCTAAACTCTTCATACACCAAATGTATATGGCTCAGCTCTCATACACTGACCGTTTTAACAAGACTAGTACAGTGAGATTCCCAGCCAGCCAGCTAAAGAGTACTTCAAGACATAAGCCACAAGCAACAACAGCACGTAAGTAGGAGATTCGGTGCAAAATTAGGATCCAGGCAATTTGTTTTTCTAAACATTCCACTGTAATGAAGAAGAGTTGCTGCACATTCATCAAAGTATTTAAGCTTTAAAGTGACAGATAACTAAAAGAATGTATGACAAGTCCTGTATGGATTGAGCTGGGTGACCACTTACACCCAATACGGGGAATCCTTTATCCCTGCTCCCACTGGCACGTAGATGTGGGGAAGGGGAGAATCCATATATTTGAGCACAAAAAAACTCAAAACAGGCTACCTAATCTAAACTTCTTCATAAAGATGGTTATTGTTGGGACAGACCTCTTGGATGCAGGGATAACTTAGAGGGAACTGCAGGGCTTTAGAATTCTGTTTGTAGTAGTTGATCAAGTCCGTGATGTTGGAAAATTCCTTGACCTTATGGAGGTAGAGATTCCCATTAGGGTGGGTAAACACTTGAAAGTGATGAGCTGCGTTCTTGCTGCGCACTGAAAGACAGGAGGGGAAAGATAAAGCTGCATGATCTCCATGATGTTTTATTTTGCACCCATAGCCCCCCCCCCCCCGAGTACATCATTGTTTCAGACTCACCTACAGTCTGCAGCACACCTCTGACACCCTACAGTCCATGAGGAACAACTTCCAGATGCACCAGGACACCCACATCAAGAGACCTTTGATTTATCTTGATGTAACCCCCTTACAAATGGGAGTTCCTGAAAGCCTTCCCTGAGCTTGCCTAAATGCTCCCTGCCTAACTGGTGTTCTGCGTGCTTCCAAAGCCTCCAGTACTGTCTCTAAGAGCTGCCTGCTTGCAGGCTCCAGCGAGTCGGTATGGGAGGGGACTGGTGTTTCCCTGTTCGAACCCCGCCTGAGCTGCAGTGAAATCGCTCCCATTTGGTAGTCACTATATGCGCAGAGGGAGCCCTTTTGAAAGATGCAACTATTTGGCCATAATTAGTTAGAGTGTTAGTGGAATTACAGTTTGCCTAACCTGCTTCTTCTGCAGCTGGGACTGTGTGCACTTGGCCCCTCCATTTTGGACCTGGACTATTGCACTGGGCCAATGGTAATCGGGGGAACACTAAAATGGAGATCTTTCTGACCAACCAGGATCAGGACTCATGTGGGAGCCAGCTGACCAACGAGACACAGCCAGTAATTCTGGGAAGTAAAGTCTGAAGAATGGCGCCTTGTTTGTACCAATAGGGGCAGCATTAAGTGACTGGCATCTGCAGCCCACCTATGGGATCAGGTGGCGCCAGAGTGGTGAGACTTGCCCTAACTGCCGAGGGGCAGAGACGTTGTGGCTGTGAGCGAGGGAAGGGTTCTGGGCTCCTGCGCCGTTGAGTTTTCGCGCGGGAAGCACGTGTGTGGATGGCCAGATTTGGGCGGCTCGGTCACTGGAGAGCATCGGACTAAATCCGCTGGATAGTGGTCAGAGGAGGCTGAGCAGAAGCGCAGCTATCTACCTGTAGAGGACTGGAGAATCTGCTGAATCGCGCTCGGTCTGTCAGGAGAAAGTGAAGCTGCGTTGACTCCCTGATTAGCTGTGAGTTCGGTCGGGCCCTAGGAGCAGCTGCCTGGTATGGTATCCCTCTGTTGCTTTTCATATAAATGTGTGGAGAAGTGTTTGGAGTCCAGGCTCGGTCCTGCAAGTGGTCTGCGAGGGCTTCTGGAGTCGGAAGTACTAAATCAGGGTAGCTCCCTGCCAAGTGTTCCTAATAAGTGCAAAATCTTCTGGTTATTTTGCTGACTACTCTAACTGAGCCTGCTGGCTCTATTTAATCTTCGTAGGAATCTCATGCCTGTTTCTGTGTCAGGGCCCCAACCAGCTGCATCAAGGAACTAGCCATTAGGGCTTGGGTACCCATAGACAGTAACTTATAGGTTAGGCCTGTGCACAGAGACCTAGGTAGATACTCATATATAGTGGTGATAAGCCAATCAACTTGATCCCCCGGTCTTTGTTGTCTCCCCTTAAATAAATCAGACTACTTGTTTTGCAGAGGTACACTGGCTGGTTTGTGTGTTAATGGTGAATTATCGCACCGTGAATATTGTGTAACTGCACTTACTTTTCAGGGGTCCCCGAGCAAGCTGACTGGTTTGAGGCAGAGTAGAATGTATCTGGTAAGGACATTATAATTGAATTGTGTGGGCCACTAGTGGGAAGAAAGGGGGGTTGCAGCGACCCAGAGGGCTGTGACCAAGTCGTCTTTGACTATTCTAACCCCGACCTCTGGGTGGAGGCACCCACCAACGGATCTGGGAACCTTACCCTGTTACAGTTAGGACAGGCAGGGGTAGTAGCCCTTAGGATAGCACCCCCTTGGGGTTACATTGACATGGAGGAAGCAGCCTGCCTGACTTGGCTGTGATGGTGATGGGGGCTCAGAATGTCACAGGACTTCCGGAGTGGGGGTAGGGACCAGTAGACATTATCTGACACACTAAGCAGCACAGTTTTCCTTAGGCTTTGGAAGCCTGGCCCACTTCCTCAAAGTCAGAGAGACACCTCCAACATATATTACATAGGCACGGCATCAGCTGCAGGCACATGGTCACACTCGCTGTTAAAGCAATACAGCCAGTCAACGTAAGAGTGGGCATCTCTATTGTCTGCCTCAGAGTGTGAACATGCACAACCTCCACAGAATGTCCCAGACCCTACTTGCCCACGGCAAGTGGACGGGCTCATGAAGGAAACATGGGCACCCTGAGTGGTAGCCCAAACGTGTTTACTGCCAGTGCTACTGGGTCAGGACAATTTGTTTTGTTAACTATGTTGTTTACCCATTTTTTATTTATCTTTTCTCCAAACCCAATAACTGAATTTGCCACAGCTAAACCCTTCCCCAGTCTAGGAGGATAGGGGAACAGAGCTGTTCACTACACAGCTAACACCACTCCTTGATCACCCTCTCATCCTAGAACTAACATATTCTACCCCCAGTTCCAACCTCCAAACATGTAATCCCCTCCTCCATATCCTTCGTGAACCATCAGTAACCATATCAATACCATATGGTAGCCTTCCTTACACATACAGCAGGATTCTGTGAATGTGGGCAAAATCATCTGTAATATGGGCTAGTTTGATGGTGCTAGGAAGCATTAAAAGAGCCAGCAGTGCCAATGGCAGCAGGTAGAAAATGTTATTACATTTTAAAAGCAGTTAATTGCTTTCTCTTTCCATTTGCTTATTTTGAAAGGTGTTCTACCCAGCAGTAGTATTAGGTGGGATGTGAAGAGCTGTGTACTTTACCAGGAATCAGACATATCTACTTACATTCCTCTTCATACCTCAACATTGTGACATCACAGGTGACCAATCTGGCAGCAGGTGATTGTCCTCCTTAGGCAGTGAGGACAATAGGCTGATGATGCATAAGGAGGAACAGAACTAGCCATAACAGCCCCCCTGAAGAGTACTGTTCCACACATAACACCAAGTATTGACAGGTGGAAAATCTTCTATTTAGTAAAAGGGAAAAATAAAGAAATAGTCTAGATGCAAGTGGTGACAGTTCAGTACTTCTTAAAGTTAATGTCACTTTCGGCAGTACGTAGCTCTTTAAAGCAGCAGCATGACAGCAGTGAACATTTTAACCTATACTTTTTTATTTCATTTTAGATTAACTCCTATCTCCTGGCTTGTAAGACATACCCTTGTTTCCACATTTGAAGCTGCACTACTTTTTTTTTTTTTTTTTTTTTTTTTTTAAACAGCTGAAACAATAAAAGGAATGCTCCTTTTATTATGGATCAGACCAAGTTTTCATCAATATTCTGTGTTGTTTTTGAACACCAATTGTTTAAGACCACTTTTCTTGTGACTATAATGAAGTAGCATACACCAGACACTGCTCCCTGACCTTATGGAACAAATGTACAAAAACAGCTGAGAATACTGAAGAAAACCTGGTTCAAGTCATATTAAAATGAGCGCTCCTTTGCAAGCTCATGGAGACCACACTTAAGGAAAGGTTGGTAGAATATCTAGAGGAGCATGGTCTCCAGAATGTGAGGCAGCATGGGTTTTTGGGAGGGAGGGCATGCCAAATGAATCTGATCGTCTTCTTTGTCTGAGTCATCAAAACAGCAGACAAGAGCCAAGCGGTGGCCATCCTTTATCTGGACTTCAGCAAGGCCTTTGGCTCTGTACCCCACAAGAGGCTGATCAGGAAGTTGGCGGATCTTAGTGTTGGGGAGAAGACCAGATGGATGGAAAACTGGTTGAGGAACAAGTGTGGGGGAAGAGTTATCTAGCACCAGGAAGGTCACCAGTGGAGTCCTACAGGGATTAGTGCTAGGACCAGTGTTGTGCAATATCTTTATATATGATACTGGGAATGGCATTAAGGGCAAAATGTGCCTAGCTCTGGATAACACCAAGTTCTGTGGGAGGGTGGACACAACAGAAGAAATAACGGGCCTAAAGGGGGATCTGGAAAGGCTTGATAGGTGGTCTGGGATTTGGTAGCTTGGCTTCAATGCAAAGAAATGCAAGGTTATGCACACTGGAGTCAAGAATCCCAGGACAGAGTACAACCTGGGAGGAGTCCGGATATCTGCAAAACAGGAGAGGAATGTGGAAGTGATAATCCCTAGCAACCTGAAGCACTCTATGCAGTACAAGAACGCAGCAGCATGGGCAGATAAAATGTTGGACTACATAGCCAAAGGGACCAGCAGTAGGCAAAAGAAGGTTATACTGCCCTTGTACAGGTCACTGGTGAGGCTACATCTAGAGTGTAGAGTACAGTATCAGTGCCCATACCTTAAAAAAGAAGATATTAACTTGCTGAAGATGGAGCAAAGGAGGGCAACAAAGATGATCATGGGCCAGCAGGGTAAAACATAGGAAGAAGGTTGAGGCCCCGAATATATCCCCAGAGAGAGGGAGGAGAGAGAGAGAGAGAGAGAATGAACATGACTTGAGACCTTAAACAAGGTGGATAAGGAGTGTCTCTTTAAACTAATTGGTAACTGAAACATTAGTGGACATAGTCTTGACTCATTGCCTCCTAGAAACGCCTGTAGGCGTCAGCAAATCTAACTGCAGTGTGTCCCAGAACAACTACAGAAGTCACCTACAGACTTCCTGTGTGCCTTAGAAATGTCTGGAGAAGTCACTCACATGATTCAATATTACTTGCCAGCCAGAATTGATTAGAATTGACTGCATAGTACCATTAGAAAGGTAATGTTGTGTTGAACAACTTTACCACTGACACTGTGTGTATCATGTTCACTTTAGGAGTTATTCATATTTGTTAAAGACATTTTGTCCATCTAGAACCACCTAAGCACTTTGAAGAAACCACACATTCTGGGTATCTCAGCCAGTATAAAACAAAAACCGAATTGAGTACAGTTGATTGCATAGAACCGTTGGAAAGGCAATTTTGTATGGAACAACTTTGCCACTGATACGTTGTGTGTATCATGTATACTTTAGGAGTTACACGCATTTGTTTATGGTATGGTGTGTATGGTTCAGATTTGTCCCTCAAACCTCACCAACACACCTTGACTAATATGGGGAAAAATGATGTTTAATACTACAGAAATAGCTGTTTGTTTTATAAACAAATTATTAAAATTACATCTAATGTCTGGATGCTTAATTTGGTGTTGATATGTTACATATTTCCCAACAAGAAAAGGTTTATGGTGCATTTTTTAGTGGAAAAAATATTTTATTTTGCTGTTTCAACCAGCACAGAAATAAAACTAAATTACCGGCTATTCCTTGCATACCACCATTGGAAAGGTAATTTTATGCTGAACAATTTTGCCACTCATACTTTATGTCTAGCACTTACGGTTTTTGTGCTATCAGCATTTGTTTGCGGCATGCCAATTATGGCTTGATTTTGCTTAGAAAGGCCCAGGATTAACTGTTAACAGTATACAGGAGACAAGTGCTGCAACTTCAGAAAGCTCCTGTGGAGGCAATGAGTTAAGTTGGAGGGTGGGTGGTTTAGGAGGGAGGCTAGGAAGTATTTCTTCACAGAGAGGGTGGTGGCCAGCTGGAATGCACTGCTGGAAGAGGTGGTCTCATTGAAGATGGTGATCAGCTTCAAGAGAGGAAAGGATAGACACGAGGGGAAAGTAAGTAAATGTCAGGAGAGGAGTGGATAGGAAGGATGAAAGGAATGGGGAGAGGGGAAGGGTCAGTAGCTTAGGCTGTGGACCCTGCAGTACCAACAGACTTGATAGACTAAATAGCCTTCTGCTGGATTCTTCATATGTTAGTATGCACTGCTGCTAAAAATGCCCTTGGGCTGGTTTCTAACAAAGAACAGCACTGCTGGGTACAGTATGTAATTAACTAGGGAAGGGAGGGCCATGAGGACTGTATGATACTTCAGAATTAATGTGCCTGGCAAGAACACTGGGATAATCACATGACCTTGTGTTCCCAGAAATGTACACTACTAATCACTTTTTTCTCTGCATAGTGACAAGGTCTATAAAACCTATGGGCCACACTTCCCATTAATCAATGGCAACAAGCAACTCTCAAACTGGGAGGCAGTATAGTGTAATGGTTAAGAGCACTGAGCTGCAAACGTGGGGAACCGGGTTTGAATCCCACAGCCACCACTTGCATACTGTGTGACCATGAACAAGTCACTGAACTTCCCAGTGCTCCTAAGACACACCTGGAAACAAGCCTCAGCCTAGTATGTTTTTTTCTGGCCAAAAACTATAAAATAAAAATAAATAGAATTATTGTCACACATCGGTTGTGTGGACGGCAGGCGATGAATAAGATCCTTGGTCTTTGTCAAGTTTAAGAGAGGGCGACGGAGGGGTGAAACAGGCTTCTGGAGGAGGTGGTCTGCATAAAATCAGTGAGAAAATTCAAACAGGGGAGAAACGGATACAAGGGCTAGGTAACTACTGCCACAGAAATGGATCCGGGAAAAGGAAAAAGCCAATAGGACCCTCTCATTCAACATTAGTTAAGAAGGAATGGGCAATGCTCCTCCCTTTGAACGTCAAACAACCCCAGGAGAACAGTCTTCCATCTGGTCTTAATAAGCATGGAAGTTACTCAGATGTGGCACTATTTTTCAACGTCAGACTCCCCTAGTCCCCTCTCCCAAGTGTGGTAAGATTAGCATTGCTCTGGCAGACTAAGCCTCTGCTCCTCCCCAATCCCAATGAGCAAGGAGAATGCCCCCCCCCCCCGTAAAGTGTAATACAGACCCTCACTGAGGAGACACGGTTGCAAGAGCTCAGACAAAAGAAGAACCGGACACCCAAGAACTAGGGGATACTTTGTTCACCTTGGGGAATCTGAACATCATCAGGACTCTGGTTCGGCAAGTGCACAGCGTAAGCATGAGCATCTGACTTTCCACAAGCCAACAAGTGCCAGAGCTTTTAACATAGGTTCACAAATTTCATATCTAATTCTGAACGGAAACCCCATTTACATTTTTAATATGACAAATTGGACATGTGGGAAGTCTGTTTAATAACTTCAGTGTATTGTTTTGTGTGTTTGCTGAGAAATAGTTTTTTATTTTTCTTATTTACAGTCCCCTGTTAATGTTACCCTTTTTCCCCGTGCAATATTCATTTTCTAATTAGTTAGCAGTTCCAGAACAGAGTGACATCAGTAGAACTGAAGATGACAATGAAGTGGAACCCAGTGGCATCAGCTGAACTGGAGACTACAATGAAGCCTTCCATTTTGCTTGTCACTGGGTTCTGAAACAGCTAAATAATTACACACTTAATACTGGACGGGAAAAGTCTGCATTAAAACAAAACACTAAATAAAAAAAAGACGACTTTTTAAAAAACACAAAACAATGCGCGGAGTTGTAAAACAGACCTCACACATGCCCATATTTACAGTTATATTAAAGCAGTAGTGCATGCCAGTGGTGAAAATTTTAAAGTATACTTTTTTATTTTAGATTGCCACCCATCTCCTATTTTTATATATGTATACAAATACACAGTTTGAGCCTGCTTTACCACTGTCTTACAACTGAAATAATAAAATGGAGTGCTCCTTTTTAATATGGTTTACACCAGCTTTTCATCAATGTTCGCTGTTGCTTTAAACACCCATTGTTTAAGATCACTTTTCATGTGACTAATGAACTAATATGCAGCAGACACTGCTCCCAGACATTAGGGAACAACATGTGTACAAACACAGATAAAAACCTGATCCAAATCATATTTTAAGGACTGCTCAAGCAGACTCAAATTAGGAAAAGGGGGTATTATTCAAGTCAGGTGATATGAAGTAATCTAAAATAGAATAAAGTATAGATTACATTTTTTACCACTATCATGCACTGCTGCGTTAACACATTTAAAAAACAGGATTTCTGTTCTCTAAACAACTGAACTTTAGCTGGTCCATCTGTGCAGTGATGTGGGGGTGGAGGGCACTTGCCATACTGGCAGCTCAGGATTGCTCCTAAATGCAAGGATACTGAAAAGGCCAGCATGAAGCAGGGATCATGTCTTTATTACTAGGGCAGATTAGCTGTTCATCCTGCTGCCCGAATTCCCCCCAGTGGTTTAGGTCACCAAGCACAGGCATAAGCAAGGACGAACACTGCTGCGAAGTGGGGAGGTATCGATGTCTTCCCGCATCCTGCAGGCCAGTTTAGGCCTTTCTACAACACCTCCAGGGCCTGACAGAGCACAATGGAAATGATCCCTGTTTGGGCAGATGACATCACTGGCCCTAACCACATTCATAAGGGTCCCGAGTGTTTGGCTCCTCCTGCCAGCTGAATTCGTGTTCCCAGCTCAGCCAAGGAGAGGGGTAACCAGTTGGGGTCTGCCAAGAGATGAGGGAGGGAAGAAGCCATGGGACCATTAATCAGGAGGCTGCTCAGGGACACCACCAGAAGGGCAACTCACTTGGCAAAGGGACTGGATGACAGGAGGTCCTGACAAGAAGGCCCCAGTAAGGAGAAAAAGATTAATAATAATGAAAACAAAAAAGACACATAACCTAGATAGCGATATCAATAGGGAGAAGGGCAGGGGTTAATGGACAAAATGACAAAGGCAATAAGGACAGAGATGGGGCAAAAAGGAGTAAGGCCATCAAGAAATAGAGTGTAATGAGTACCAATGCCCATAGTCTGGGCAACAAGCTCCTTGAACTGGTGGCCTTGATGGAAGAGGGATGCCTGGATATCGTAGCAGTCACAGAAACATGGTACACAAAGAACCATGACTGGGATGTTAACATACCAGGGTACACAACCTACAGGACAGACAGGGAGGGTAGAAGAGGGGGAGGAGTAGCTCTCTATGTGAGGGAAGGGATAAAAGCAATGGAACAAAAAAGAGTAAACAGGAAGGAGAGGAGGCACTATGGGTCACCTTAGAGACTGGAAATGGCACCACAATCCGCACAGGAGTTGTATACAGACCTCTATGTCAGGGGGAGGGAATGGACAAGGATATGATAGAAGGCATCTTTAGGATGGCAGAGAAAGGGGAGATACTGTTGATGGGGGACCTGAATATGCCAGATGTTAACTGAAGCACCTTTGTTGCAGCCACATCCAAAAGCAGGGCCATTTTCAATGCCCTACAGGTGGCATGCCTCAGACAGCTAGTTTTGGAACCCACTCGTGAGGGAGCAATCTTAGACCTCGTACTCTCAAATGGGGACAGTGAGAGGATCTCAGATATAGAAGTGGGTAGCCATCTGGGAACAAGTGACCACCAAACAGTGTGGTTTACAATAAACTCAGCTACAGAGTCAAGCCATGCAAACGTGAGGGCACTGGACTTCAGGAGGGCTGACTCTGGCAAGATGGGAGAGTACCTTAGAAAAGCACTAGCAAACAGGCCAGAAGGAGGGATGGAGCAACAATTGTGAAACAAAAACTGACATCACAGAGGCAACAAGCCTTTATGTGAAGCAAATAAATCAAAACAAAAGAAAAAGCCACTATGGTTCTCAAAAGAGGTGGCAGGGAAGGTTAGGGAGAAAAAGACAGCATTTAGGAAGTATAAGGAAACACAGAAGGAGCAGGACAGAGAACTCCATCAGTTAAGGCAGAAGGAGGCAGGGAGGGAAGTCAGAATAGCAAATGCCCAAACTGAGGAAAAGATAGCCAACTCAGTTTAGAAGGGGGATAAAACCTTTTTATAGGTACATCAGGGAGCGTAGAAAGACAAAGAGAGGGATAGTGAGGCGGAATAGAATGGATGGGGGATGGGCAGAGAGGGGACAGTGAAAAAGCAGGGATACTGAACGAATACTTCTGCTCAGTATTCACAATCAATCAATCAATCCATCAAAATCTTTATTTATCCAGGCAGGTACCATTGAGCAAGGCTCATCTGCAAGGTAGACCTGGTCATGAATACATCAAAGTACAGTACAGAAGCAGGTATACAAAAAGCAATAATATACAAGGAAGAAAAAGTGTATACAATACAAGGTTGAAATAAATAAATAAAAGCATTATTTTACAATTGAAGAAGAAGTCAGCAGATGTACTATCAACCATAGGCATACAGGGGTTATAAGCAGATATCTTTTGAGTGAGGCAGCCAGCAACTACACATATAGGGGAAAAGAGGCCATGTATGGGGTGGCAGGTTAGAGAGGGAAAGAAGAGGAGGGATATATTACCGATGACTGGGGGAAAAATTGAGCTAAAACCACAGAAAGCGACGATGGCTATTGTGTACTTGTTTATTATGATAATGACGGAGGAGGGGTAGATAATTGGGACACTACTATGGATGGGGTGGGACTTTAGCCAAGCTGGAGTGGACAGGGAAGGGGTGGGTGCAGTAGGAAGAGTTAACTCATTGCCTCCACAGGAGCTCTCTGAAGTTGCACCACTTGTCTCCTGTATACTGTTAACAGTAAATCCTGGGCCTTTCTAAGCAAAATCAAGCTATAGTCAGCATGCTACAAACAAATCCTAATAGCTCAAGAACCGTAAGTGCTAGACATAAAGTATGAGTAGCAAAGTTATTCAGCACAAAATTACCTTTCCAATGGTGGTGTGCAAATAATAATATGTAATTTTGTTTTTTTCTCTATGTTGGTTGAAACAGCAAAAAAAAAAATTTTTCACCAAAAACAGGCAACATAAGCCATACACACCATACCATAAACAAATGTGAATAACTCCTAAAGTATAAATGATATACACAAAATATCAGTGGCAAAGTTGTTCAGAACAAAATTACCTTTCCAATGGTGCTATGCAGTCAAATATATATTACATTCCATTACACTATATATTAAAATACATAAGTGACTTCTCCAGACATTGCAAGGACACACTGGGAGTCAGTAGCCGACTTCTGCAGACGTCCTCAGGACACACCAGTGTATTTTACTGATGACTACAGGTGTCTGCTAGGAGACAATGAGTTAATAGGGAAAGAGTGAGAGCCGGGGTGGAAACATGGCGAGCGTCAGGATGGAAAGGGGGAGTTGTGGAATTAGTGGGCTAGTGGTGAGGAAAACATTTGCAAGGTGCTTTCATGTAGCGATCGTAGAGTGCCTTGAAGATATTCAGGCTAACAGGGCAGCTCAGCTTCAAGTTCCTTTGTAAACCGTTCCACAATGTGGGAAAAGAGAAGCTTAGGGCAGCTCTGCCAAAATGAGTTTTGACCCTTGGAACATGGAGGGCAATTAGGGAATAGCTCCTTAGAGCGTAGGTGCCCAACACACTCCAGGGAATACAATCTGAGACATATGAGGGGAGCTTGTTGGTCACCGCTCTGAAGGCCCATAGAGCAGCGTTTCTATTCCTTCTATAGTAAAGTGAAGTCCAGCCTAACAATGAGTACAGGAAGCAGTGGTGTGTGGAAAGTGGAAGGCCAGTAATGAACCTGATAGCTCTGTGGCAGAGGGTGTCCAACTTAGCCAGTGCAGTGGCTGTAAAGCAGGTCCACGTAATCTATTAAAGATAGGAAGGTAGCTTGAACCAGCTGAATCTTGGCCTCCTTTGTGAGCAGGTGGTTAATTCTGCAGAATAGTCCTAATCTTTGCCTTAGTTTCTTCTGTAGTTCTTCGAGATGGTCAGCAAAGGAAAGTTTATGATCGAGCCAAACTCCTAGATATTTGAATCTAGCTACATACTCTAGTGTTTCTCCAAGAACAGTGGCAATTTGAGGGATAGCTCCCCCCCAGCAGGAATTGCCGCATGCAAGGAGGGGGAGAAGAGCATGGCTTTTGCCTTTTTCGCATTGAGCAAAAGCTTTTTGTTTTGAGCTGGTATTGTAGAAGGTTAAATTCAGCTTGGAGGTCTTCACAGGATGCTTCCGCGGGGACACTACCAGGTACAGTACAGTGTCAGCCGCTAATAAGTGGATGTTGGCTTTTGATGGGGTCATTGATGTTAATGTAGACTGCAAAGAGGAGGACACCAAGGATAGAGCCCTGGGGCACGGCCCTCAGCATAGGTTTTAATGGCGAAAGATCACCTTCAGCTTTAACCTACTGTTTCCGTTCTCAGAGGTAGTCTGCAAACCAGCACATAGATTTATGGTCCAGGCCTAAGGTGCTTAGGGAGGAAAGAAGCAGGCTGTGATCAACTGTGTCAAATGCCTTACTAAGATCCAAGAAAACAGCATAGGCATGCTTCTTCTTGCCAAGGTCTAGGAGCCAATCATTGGTCACCTTAGCTAGAGCTGTTCACAAAAGAGAAGGAGGAGGTGCCTAATCCAATTAACAGAAGCACTCTGGATTGGGGGGGGGGTTTGATCCCAGTCATTTCACAGAAGAAAGGGTTCTGAAAGAACTCCTAAAACTGAAGGTGGACAAAGCAATGGGGTTTGACAGAATTCACCCCAGAATTCTAAAATAATTAAGGGGAGAACTAGTGACACCACTGACTACCCTCTTTAAATCATGGGAGGATGGTGTGATACCTGGCGACTGGAGGAAGGCAAATGTGATTCCCCTTCACAAAAGTGGGAGCAAGACAGAGGCACAAAACTACAGACCTGTCAGTATGACCTCTGTGGTAGGGAAAGTGATGTAATCACTTCTGAAGGAAAGAATTGTAGAGTACCTAGAGGCCAGTGGGGCATAGGACCCAAGGCAGCATGGGTTCACAGTGTGAAGGTCATGTCAGACAAATCTAATTAATTTCTTTGACTGGGTGACCAAAGTAGTAGACCAGGGAGGGGCTGTGGACATGGCTTATCTAGACTTTAGCAAGGCATTTGACACAGTCCCACACAAAAGATTAATAATCAAATTAACCAGCCTGGGAGTGGGTCCTAGGGTGGTAACCTGGGTATAACATTGGCTGGACAACAGGACACAGAAGGTAATTGTAAATGGAGTCCACTCTGAAGAAAGAGGGGTTACTAGTGGGGTACCGCAGGGTTCAGTACTGGGTCCAGTCCTTTTTAATGTCTTTATAAGTGACATTGCAGAGGGAATGGAAGGAAAAGTATGCCTCTTTGCAGACGACACAAAGATCTGCAACAGGGTTGATATACAAGGAGGTGTGGAAAGGATGACAAGGGACTTGGCAAGGTTGGAGGAATGGTCAGAACTATGGCAGCTTGGATTCAATGCAAAGGAGTGCAAAATAATGTACCTGGGAAACAAAAACCCAGGGGAAGATTACACAGTTTGGGGGTGGGGTAGTAACAACAACAAAAATGGAAAGAGACCTGGGGGTAATCATATCAGATGACCTTAAGGTTAACAAGCAATGTGAGAAGGCAGTAGGGAGGGCTGGGGGGATACTGGGATGTATAGGGAGAGGTATCACCAGCAGAAAACAGGAAGTTGTCATCCCTCTGTACAGACAGTTGGTGAGACCCCCATCTGGAGTACTGTGCCCAGTTCTGGAGACCCCATCTCCGCAAGAACATAGACAGGATAGAGGCAGTCCAGAGGAGGGCAACTAAAATGGTGCAGGGTCTGCAAGAGAAGCCATATGAAGAGAGACTAAAGGAGCCTAATATGTATACCCTTGAGGAAAGGAGGCAGAGGGGGGACATGATAGAAACTTAAATACTTCAGTGGAATTAAAGTCCAAGAGGGTAGCATCTTTCAGAAAAAGAGATGTGCAAGAACAAGGGGACACAATTTGAAGATGGCGGGGGAACGGCTCAGGGGCAATGTGAGGAAGTATTTTTTCACAGAGAGGGTGGTGGACGCATGGAACAGCCTTCCTGAGGAGGTTGTGGGGTCTAAAACTGTGGGAGAATTCAAGAGTGCATGGGACAGATATAGGGCAATTCTTGTGAGGGTTAGGAAGAAATGGGCTGTTGGTTAACTAGGATCTGCAGCTTATCCTGTAGGTAGTGAAATGGGCAGACTAGGTGGGCCAAGCGGTACTTATCTGCTGTCAAAGTCAATGTTTCTATGTAACCTTAAGCGGAAACTCCAGCAGCAGCTGCTGCATACATGCCAAATTAGGGCCTTTAGACATTTTTATCTATTTATTTTCGGATACAGCCTTTGAGCTCAGAGCTCATTTACAAAGGTTCCATGTCAAGGAGAACAATACAATGGCAGGCAAGCATATTGGGTATACAGCAGCAAGTATGACTTTACAGAGCACATAACATCAGTAGTCAAACCAAGTACAAGTAACGCTATACAATACAATAACAATATGACAGATAGACCAACTATACAAAAATAAGTGACGGTATGGAGATCCATAGGCCAGCACCCAGAGATGTGGGATTGTCACAACTATATCAGTAAAGTGAGAGCAGAAAGCCAGAAAGTGAGAGATAGGTATAAGTGATTGGGGGAGGGGGGAGGAGGTTCCATGGGGAGGGTACAGGGTTAAAGGTGTGCAATTGAGGTTGGTTAGACAGTGGGGTAGAGGAAGTAGAAAGTGGAGGCTGATGGCAGGGAGATAAGGGGTATGTAAAAGGGTCAATTAGAGGTCCCATGGGATAAGGACGGGGTGAAGTCAGCTTAGCTAAAGCAGGGAAAAAGCAGACTTGAGGGCAAAGAGTCTGAGGTTGTTTAGCAGTCACAGCTGCTGGAGGCAGCTAGGTAGGGCTTCAATTCTTTTTTAAAAGAGCTTATGTTGTTGGTGTTAGCTAGTTCGGCAGGGAGTTTGTTACTCCAATGTGGAGCTCTGTAAGCAAAACAGAGCTAAGTGAGAGAGGTTCTCCTTAATGGTGCAGATAGTGAACATTGTGCAGCACCCCCTGGTGCAGTGCTGGGTTTGCGAAAATTGCAGTAGGCTGTGGATGGCAAGTGGAGCGAGACCAAGAAGCGCTTTCTTTCCCATGAGGCATACTTGGTACTTTACTCAACCTGGTAAGTTTAGCCATTGTGTTTCGGCATTAAAGGAATGTTTTATTTACCTCCTGGGCTCTGAGGTTTACTTTGTAGAATCTGCACAGTCATAATCTCTGCAGAGACACCCATGGCCATCCTGCACAGCCAGGTGGCTTTTGCCATGTGGGTTATGCTAAATGAGGGCTACCAACTCTGCCTTTGGTTGGTAGATCTCATTAGTATAACCCGTGCAGCAGAAGCCACCCAGCTGCATGAGATGGCCATGGACGGCTCTGGAGAGATTATGGGTGATGCTGATTTTATGAAGTAAACCTCACTGCCCAGGACATAAATTAAACGTTGCTTTAATGCTAAAAGCCCTAATCAGGCATTTGGCAACAGCTGGTGCACTTTGTAGGCTTGCTGGAGTTTCCCTTTAATTTCAAACCAACAAGACATTTGCTGAATTCCTAGCCTCAACTCTCTCCACCCCCCCCTTCCCATTTGTAGTGAAATTAACAGATTACGAGAGGTTTCAGGCTGACAGCATTGGAGACCAAAGTCCTCTAGCCACACGAAAAGTGTAGCACAGATGACTGCAGTGCAAACTACCTCTCTCTGACACACCAATGTGCCTCTACCCTGTCAATTGTGGACACCCCCCCTCCCAAGTGGGTAAGAATGTAGTTCTGACTCCATGCCCATTCAATCCTTGGCCTCTCCTCCTGCCTGCTGGATTCGAGCTCCCAGCTCAGCCACAGAGGGGAGTGGTTGGCCCCTACCAGGAGATAAGGTGGGGGAAGGGAGAAGCCAAAATGAATTTCTGCTGGGATGTTGACCCCTGTAACCTAGGAAGTGGAAATGAATAGCTTTCCAATACTACTGGCCAGGACCCCTTGTTTTCTGTGGCATGTCTGCCCTATGTTCTGTAGCACAGCTCTAATATGTTAACTTCTGTGGCAGCTTTCTATACGGTTATTGGCTTAGAATAGCATGTGATGTCATAGACGATACCAGATTTGAGGGGTGGAGGGCTTCCAAACAAACAGAACATAAAATAGGCTGGAACTGGGGACAACAAATACTCTTTAAATAAATTTATTTATTTAGCTTTTGTTTACCAGGTAAGTGCACTAGGTAAAACCTGCCTATTTTCAAACACAACCCTGGAGAGTACATTATAGGTAACAGACAGTAATACAATGATTTAGAACAAACAGTATTACAAAGACCAGGATACAATAATGTAGGACAATGAAAAAAAATGCACAAACAGCAGCCTAAAAAAATGGTGGGTGCAATACAGGGTCAGTTTGTATAGTGATCCCATACAAAGAAATAGATGGCTCATATCACCAGGTCTCATTGGCAGTGACAGATAAACATGAACTATAGAAGTCCAAGGGGAAAAAAAGGAGAAAAGAATCAGCCATTATAGTAACACAGGTGAGACGAGCAACGATTTAGGTACAAGAAAAGCATAAGGTAGATAGCAAGTAAATAAGCAAAGTTCCAACACATAGAAGATATATTTATCATACTGACAGAAGTAAGCAGGTGCGAGGCAGAGCATAGCAGAAGCAGTAGTCCGTAAGCTCTGAAGAAATCAGGAACACACACATTTCTCAGCAGATCTAAGGTAATGGAATAATTCTTTTTTGAAGATAGTGTGGGATTTAGAGACCAGGAGGTGATGGGGCAAGAAGTTTCAAAATTTAGGGGCAAAATGGGCAAACCCCTGACTGTCCATCTTAGTGGAGCATTTAGGAAAATCTAGGAGGGCTGGGTAGAAGACCGTAGCAGATATGCATAGTCTGCAGAAGAAAACATGAAGGCCAACAAGGCAGGTTGAGAGGCTCTAATCATGTGGTCTGTGTAGCATCTTAGAATGTAAGAACGTCTGGAGGGGGGAGTTAACCAGTTTATGTATGTGTAAAGCAGACGGCGGGTCAGACAAGGGGCAGATGATGCGAACCTGCATACACTGCTGTAAGCAATGTCCCATTAGAGAAAGCAACTGGCACTGGCCTGGAAGAAAGAAGGGAGTGCATAACATAGCTTAGGATGTAAAACACCCTGGGCAATTGTGAGTCTAGCTGATGGGGTAAGGGCATGGCAGACGCAGTATGCAAGATCAAGCTTGGAATTGACAGATTTACAAATATCATTTATGTGTTGGGAGAAGTCTAGGGCTGGGTCAAGTTTGATGCAGAGGTATCTGAAGGTGAGGGTCGATAAGACAGGGGAGCCATCCAGGCACTTGATAGCTAGCTCAGAGGCCAAAGGACCCTTGATAGTCAACCAGTGCCCACGTTTCATTAGCAAGTGGTTATTATGCTAATAAAAATCTGTTCAAAAGCTGCCGCCCATTCAGTATACTGGGGCGCACCCCCGCGCTCTCACTGGCATCTCGTCATCACGCCAGTGAGCGTGGGGGCAGAGCCGGCAGCAGACTAAAAACAAGGAAGTCCATCGGACCCGGTTTATATAATTTTACGAGTGACATAACTTTTTAAAGGCTGCATTCTTTGGGGGCATCTTTACATGCACAGACTCCTGTGGGGGGTGTCACTGTTTATGCAGTGGCGGGGGAGATTCCAGGCTTGTTGGTGATTCTCTTTAAATAGGCGCACACCTGGGGTGGCAAGGAGAGTGCAGCCAATTTAAGTATTTTGGGTTCCATCCCATCAAGGCCAGCATTTCCATGGGGAGAGATAGATTTAAGGAGACACAGGACTTCAAGACACGAAACTGAGTGAAAGTACAGGGGAGAAGCTGAAGAGGGGGAAGCAGTAGGGGGAGGAGAGGTGGGATAGGACATTTAAGATTCGTAATGGGATAAGGCAGACAAGAGGGAACCGAAGGAATAGGCAATAGCAGAGGGGTTGTTACAGTTAACATTGTCAATTAACAGCTCTAGAGGATTTGGCTTCTAGGTTTCCCCAGGAGGCCATTGATTTGGGGCCAGAATTTCTTAAGGTCACTGGCCGTAGTTGCAAGGAGGTCCCTGTAGTACTTGCTTTTTGTGGACAGGATTTCATGTTTGCAGATGTTTCGCATGGTGTGATAAGCGACCCAGTCCAAAGGCAAGGAGGAAGATTTGTACTTGGCCCAGTACTTATCCCTAGTTTTTTTAAACACTGAAAGAAGGAAGCGTTGTAACCATTTAGCGGGTGACCCTCTAACCCTGCATCTGGTAATCAGTATATGTTTCTGTTGAAGGGAGATGATTGGTGGAGGTGAAGTATTCTTCAGCATAGTTGACATCACAAGAAAAAGAAGACCAGTCAACACATTTGCGGTCATCAAGAAAGGTGTCTGGGTTAAAGGCAGAGAAGTCTGTTATAGTAATAACCTTTGGGGGTCAGGAAGCAGGGCTAGCGTCCCAAACACAGAAAACTGGGGAGCTGTTGCTGATTGAGTCCGAAAGAATCCCAGCTGTAGTTGGCAAGTTCTGTGCCAAAGTTCTGTGACCACAGAGCAGAATGCCGGAGACCTTGCTATTGCCCTGAGCTGGATTTGAACCAGTGAACTGTCCACTGCCAATCCGCTTAGCCATAGAATTCCCTTTAAGACAATTTTTCAGAAGCACAATGCAGAAACATATCTGGCAAAATTCCACCAAAATGGCTGTCTATACTGCAGAGTGATATGGGTCGGGAGTTCTAATCTTTCTCATACCTCACAGAGTACTAGGGACTGTTCAAGGACTTTTATCTTCCAGCACCATCATCCCCTGCCCATTTATTTCACTAGCACAAAGTACAATCACAGCAAGTAGCAGCCATAACATACAACACAATACAATGAGTGCAATTAATCTGTCTGCCGCTCTGTACCTTACCTGAGAGTGAGTAGTCAATTCCACTGGTTTCACTCCGACGCACGAGGAAGGACCCATTTTTGTTGGGTGGTGAAAAGAGCAGTTTCTCTGCCTCCATTCGGCTCATTTCTCCAAAGTACCAGCTGACAGAAGAGAAAGCACATCCAGACTTTTCAGTTAATAGAAATGTTTTACAGTATTTCTTGGTTAGCTATCATGTATAAATATGCAAATTCCCCCCTTCTTATAGTTGGTCCCCAGCTAATTTATCATATCACAACAAGTTCCTAGTGTCTCCCACTGTACCCTATGGATGTGCAACAGCAGCTGCCAGAAAACTACAGAATACTGGTGATTGTAAGTGATCAGGCTTCTCCTAGATTCCCATTCCTAAAATCTTATCTTACACTCTCAGTGAATGTCCTTCCACCCCGTGCCCCTACCTGGGGACAGGAAAGTGTGCTTTAGTCCCCCCAAATTTAAGAATGGCACCAGAAGCCACGGTAGTGCTACCGCTTGCTGGGCTGATGACCTGGGTTCAGAAGTGAACTGGGGGGGGAGAAAGAGTACACTCAAGCATCCAAAGAACTCCGGGGGTGAGGGTTTGCAGAGCCTGGTAGTTGTCTGGCCCCTAGTGGAAGCTGGAGGAAAGGCACCCGAGTCTGCCACAAGACAGCGAGGGGGCATGACAGAGGGCGATGTGCATTGCGCAGCAGCGCATGGTGTACATCATGGCGCTAGTGCATGCCATGCCTCTTGAAGGCAGTGGACCACAGAAAAAGCGAAAAATACTGGCAGCAGGATGGCGCCAAACACCTGCGGACACCACACCTGGCCTACTGGCCAGAACCGGATCCTGAATGACAGGAAGGAAGTGTTGGGGAATTCCGCCAACCCCTCGGGGGGGGAGGGTGCCCTGGAGGAAGAAAGGCTGGTTTTAAGTCCTGGTGGATGTCAGGGTGGCAGGGCTGGGGTGTCCTGCAGATTGGGGTGAACCGATGGGAAGAAATAGATCAATGAAAAAGAAAGAAAGAAAGAAAACAAGAAAAAGAGTGGCACCAGCAGCCCATTCCTTAATGCTACAACCCTCTCCCTCCAATTTCTTGTTCCATACTGGGAGCCCATCAGTTGTGCTGCTGAGGTCCCCCCAACCCTCTCCCTCCAAACAGTGACCGGCATACACCCACCTTTACCTCCTGGGCTGCCATTTCATCCCAATAACTGCAAACTGCATTCAAATTGTAATGTGGGTGTGCAGGGACCCTCAAATTCAACACCCAAGAGAAGCACCTTCATTCACAGCATTATTAGGCTTATCTGTCAGTTTATACAATCCACAGTTTGTAGTCCAGGGATACTGATGTGTAATTCAATCCTATCTTTAATCAAGGCAGCAGCCATTTCATGGAACCTTGAGACAGGAAGACAGGAAGTGATGTCACAGTTGGGGAAGCTGTGCTTAACAACATGCAGCTTGCCCAACAGTGACATCGCTGTCTGTCTCAAGGTTCTGTGAAATGGCTGCTGGCTCGATTTAAAAAGGGAAAGATTTAGACAGCAATATCTCCGTACTGTTGACTGAGATAGGTAAGCCCTATACTTTGTCCGAAGGGCCTTCCATGTGCTTTCAGACTATGAGTGACCCAGCAAACCTACATTCCTCTTTATTAGGTAAATATTATTTAGTAATTATGATGGGGGGTGCAGTGGGGGGGTGGGACACTGGACACCCGGGACTGCTTGGGGTGGGGGAGGAAGGTTTCTCTGGACACTAGGGACTGCTGAAGGTGATGGAGGAAGGGATCACTAGACATCAGGGACTGTTTGAGGTGAGGAAGGAAGTGGTCACTGGACACGAGGAGAATTTTAAGTCTGCTAATTACGTATACTAGCTGCAGTGCTACTTACTCTCTGATGATCAGTCTTTCAACACTGGCATCCCTCATCTCACGTTTATATGTAGCACTTTCTACCCTAACTGAACACTCTACTGACTATGTCAAAGTGAAGTGGAAGGATGGTCTTGGTACTGACCTATCATATACGCAGTGGGACCGATGCACACTCTACTTGCACTGGCTGACATTTTCCCACCACAGGAAAATAATTCACTTATGTAACCCCTAGATGGCGCTATCCCAGGGGCTACTACCCCTGCCTGATTTGCCACTAACAGGTTGAGGGGCCTGGATCCAATGGCGGGTGCCTCCACCCAGAGGTCAGGGTTTGCAATAGTTAAACTTACTTGGTCACAGCCCTCTGGGACACTGCAACCCCCCTTTCTTCCCACTAGTGGCCCACACAATATATCAGAATTACCTTCACAGTATGCACTTACCCCCAGGGCTGGTTCAGGCACTGGGACCTCCTGTAAAATAAGATACAGTGCAACAATCACAGTACAATACTTTAACATAGACAAATACCTCAGGCAGTATAACTTTGCTGAAACAAGCAGCTCTGATTTATTTAGGGGGAATATAACAAGGACAGGGGGAAATCAGGTTAATTAGCTTATACTTTAGTCATCTACCTATGGCTCTGTGCATTAGGCCTATCCCACCAGTTATTGTCCCTGGGTACCCAAGCCCTAGTGGCTAGTCCAACCGCGGCAGCTAGAAGGCTTTCACACAGTGAAAAGAAAAATTAGTTTAAACAGTCAGCAGTACAGTGATTCCATTTGGATTTAATGTGGCAATTCAACAGGAGGCGACCCTGAATTAGTACTCACGACCTCCAAATAAGATAGGGTCCTTCAACGTCAGCAGGGCTACTCTTGAGCTCCACGAGACTCTTCACACATTTATATGGTAAAAAGAAAGTACTATACCAGGCAGGCTGCTTCTATCCCGATCGCAATACTGCACAATACCCGAGAACACACAGCAGATTCAGTTTTTGACAGACCAAGTGCAGTTCAACAATTTCTCCAGTCTTCTACAGGGTGAGCCTGGTTTCTACTCTTCAGAGATCCTTTGATTCTTTCACAGGACGGATTCAGTCCTAACAAGCAGTTACAAAGCCGCAGACCTGAACTCTGGGCCTTACACACGCTTTTGACTGAAACTGCACTGAAGGAGCACAGGTTTCTTTCCCCTTCACTCCCAGAGCTAAACTGAAACTCCAACAGACAAAACCGGGCACTTCCTTTGAGTTCCTCCCAGTTCTTGACTGGATTGGCTGTCACTCACAATAGACTGCTGCTGTTGGTCCAAAAAGGCGCCAAAGTCTAAACTACATCTCCCAGAGTCACTGCCCATACAATCCTCTTGTGGCTGGCTCAGATTATGAGTCCAAGTTCTGATTCGTCCAAGGCACCATTTTAGAGCTAGCTTACCCCACACTGATTGGTCCAGTTCAGCAGTTCAAAACCAGAATGGGGAACTAGGCAGACACAGTTCTGACTGCAAAGAAAGCAGGTTAGACAAACTGTAATTTCATTATTACTGTAAATGATTTCTGGCAAACAGTTACATCTTTCAGATAGGTTCCCTTTGCACTCTAGTGACTGCAAAATGGAGTGAATTGGCAGCAGCCTAGAGTGGTACTCAAACAGAGAAGCACACAGTCCTCCCATACAAACTAATTATGTCTGCAAGCAGACAGCTCTTAAAGAGACAGTACCAGAGGCTCTAAAAACACTCACTGATAAATGGCTTAAACGCCAAACACCATTCAGGCTTGGAGCATTCAAGCAAGCTCCTGGAAGTCTTTTGGGAACCCCCATTTGCAGGGGGGTTACACTTAGAAAGGTCTAATCAGATTTTTCCACACCCCCTCCCAGCACATCAAATATGCCCTTTAATATGGAGCTCATCCTTGGAAAGGAAAAAGTTACTCATGCACACATTTCTTGGGCGTGCCCTGCATTTCAGCCCTTTTGGGCACAACTCCAGGTGGATCTCAGGGAGATCTTGTGGCCCAACAGTTATATTATCTCCCAATACTTTACTGTTTTTTCAGAGAACCTAGAAGGGTTCTGTCAACCTAACATGTCAACATTACTGGAAATCTGTATCTTAATGGCAAAAAAGGCAATTACCAAGAACTGGTTATCAGACAAGGCCCCCTCATTATGCTTATGGCAAGATTTCATTTGAGTTAAGTTTATGATGAAATCCTTTACAGGCATGAACAGGGTGCAGGAGGGGAGTCTCTTTCAAATGAGAGAGCACCAGGACCAGGACTAGGGGTCATGCCATGAAGCTTGAGGAGGGTTGTAAATGCCTGGAACAGACTACCAGCAGGAAGGATTGAGGAGACAACAGTGGGGGACTTCAAGCTTGCGTGGGATAGACATTGGGGTGTATTAGAAAACAGGCAGGGAGAAGGGAGGGATGCCAGAAACCAGTTAGGTAGGGCCTGCAGAGACAGATCAGGCAGAGAACATCTGGGCAGACTAGGTTAGCTATGTTGTCCTTTTCTGCTGACAAATTCATTTTTTTTTTCTTTTTTATTAACTGCTAAAGTTACACAATCCATACTGTGTTTCAAACTGCTATAGTGCAGATGGGCTTTTACATCATGACAAAAAGGAATGATTTTGTACCTTAAACTATTAGAGACATATTTACAGATCGACTTTCACACTGTAAGTATTTTTTCATACAGGCATGGATTGTATGCCAAATTATCATCAATCTGCAGCATGTTTTTGTTTCCTGTTTGGTAAAAAAAAAAAAAAATGAATGAACTGCTGGGCTGCCAGCACAGCAGTAGCACTACTTCTTGGGCCTTTGACAACCAAGGTTCGGAAGTGAGCCCGAGGCATCAGTGGGTTGGCCGGGGGAAAGAGGATTAAGCATTCATCGGACCACTCTACTCCTCCTCCTCCAGGGGGGAGGGCTGGGAAGAGATTGGTGCTGGACTGTCCCCTGGTGGAAGCCAAGAGAAAGGCAGCCCAAGCCACAAGAAGTGAGGGACACGTGGCAGACATTGGTGTATGCACCTTGACATCCGCGAACACCACGTCTTCCAGAGGAGAAAACAGAAAACCTCCCACTCACGCTGGGTAACTGCCATCCTCCACAGGCCCTACACCGGATGGCTCAGGTGCCTCCTTGAAATTTGGATCCAGTCCTGGCGAAGTGTGGGACTCCCTGCCACCCTGCCACAGACGGCAAGCCACAGGGGACTACGGGAGAGGTAAGCCCTGTGGGAAGTCAGGGTCACGGGGCTGAGAGAACTGGTGGAAAGAAGGGCCGACCATTTATTTAGTTTTTGTTGACCAAGTAGGTGCGTTAGACAGCAAGGCTGCCTATTTTCAGGCACGACCTGGAAGGTTACATACAATGAGTGGGCCAGGATGGGGGAAGCAGAAAAAAGAAAAAAAAAAAAAATGTAATAAATTTCTATTTTAAAACAAAAAAAGTCTTGCAATATAGGCTCTAAAGGAGCATGTCAATAATTTGTTCTTGATATTCACATTCTCTGAGCAGTTGTTTCCAGCACTCGCTTGCCAGCTACACTCAATACAACAATACCTTATGTCCATCTTCCCATCTTTTTTTTCCCTAATGGGGTCATATGTGAGGGAACAGGTAAATATCCCAGCTCCGATGGCTTCTCTAGTAAAATTCATAGCACGTTCTCAAACATATTAGTTCCTTATTTCACATTTCTGTTCAATGAATTTAATACAGTAGGTATGCTGCAACCTTCCTACAATGAAGCATTTATCACTTTAATCCTGAAGAATGATAAACTACTAGATTAATGTGCCTCATGTAGACCTGTTTCTGTTCTAAATAAAGACAAGGTTTTTGCAAACATTTTGGCAAAACACCTGACAATGTAATTCTCAAATCATTGATCGGGATTAAACACACTTCACTGGAGGAAGAAGGCCTGCCCACAACACTGGACGAGTGGTGAATATAATAGAACAGTCTTTTAATTCACATGCTATACTTATAGCACTAGATGCTGAAAAAGCCTTTGACAGGGTCTCACGGCAAGTGTCATTTGAGACCCTGCCAAAGGTTGGTACAGGCATTACCCTTTATCAATTTGATTTAATTAATATAGTAATAATAATAATCTATTTTTTAAGTGCCTTTCAAGCTATCAAGGTGCTATACAAAGATTAAAACATAATTTCATAAACAGCAAATACAATAACACCACCACACCAGATCCATACAACTATGCATTACTGTTAGGCCTGATGCCACAAAAAGGTTTTAAATGCCTGTTTAGTGTTCTACTACTCAACAAATTATAACTAATTCGATCACTTCTGTGGTCCTTTGTCGCAACCGTGGTACCAGGAAAGGTTGCCCATTATCCCCTCTACTTTTTGAGATCCAAATGGCATCAACAACCCACACTGTAAGATCTAACTGAGAAACAGAAGGAATAAAACTACATAATACTGCACACATTATTCTGTTTATACGCTGCCACACCTGGAAGACTGTGCACAATTCTTGAACCTCTACCACAGAAAGGACATAAATTAGCTAGCGGTGGTGCAAAGAAGGGCCACCAAAAAGACTCACAGGCAGCAGGGGTACTAGCATGAACAGAGGGAGGTGAACCCGATTATGTACTTCCTGGAGGAGGGAAGGGAACGGGGGAACATGATACAGACCTTTAAATATCTGAAGGGCATCAATATAGTAGACCTCAGTGAATCATTCCAGACCAGTGAGAACAAAAAATATGAGGGGGAATAGCTGCAAACTGGCTGGGGGTAAATTCAGAAGGGATACCAGGAGGTCCTTTTTATGGAGGGAATTTGGAGGGGTTCAATAAACTACCAGAGGAGGTAGTAAGTGCATTTAAAAGGGGGTGGGATAAGGGGCAGGTAATGGTGTCCAGGGAGGATGGGCAGAGCAGAATGCAAAGCAAGGTACATGTGCTCCACTTCGGGCAGATCCACTAGACCGCAAGGTCGTCTTCTGCTCACGAATTTCTATGTATCTTCGTAATTCTCTTTCAGTATGTGAGAGGCCTTTCGGCACCATGCAATTCTGCTTAAAGTTGGACCAGCATAACATTCTGTGGTGATTTGCATATGCAGCCCATGATGCTTTGCATTGTGGGGGCATGTGTGATTTTGTATTTTCTTGAAACTTGGCTTCCCAGCCAAATGCCCTTTGGGGTAACCCTTGCCTCAGTGTTTGCGCACAGAGGTTCTTTGTCTTTTAAATAGCTTTTTATTTTAATGGGTTCACCACAATATATCCAAGGCACATTGCCTTAAGGGTAGCTGGTCCATCCAACTGGGGTGTCAAACAGACGAGGCATACTGATGAGTCCTGGTAGGACGAAACACGTGTCTATGTTTTCTGTTAGCACCCTTTGCAAACTGTGTGAGAGGCCTTTCCGCACCATGCAATTCTGCTTAAAGTTGGACCAGCATAACATTCTGTGGTGATTTGCATATGCAGCCCATGATGCTTTGCATTGTGGGGGCATGTGTGATTTTGTATCTACTAGGTCACTTACCTTTATTCAATTTATTTCCAAAGACACTTCTTTTTCTTGTTACAAAATCAACTGGACAAACTCTGACATAAAACTGATTTCAGAAGAAGGCCCCTCAGTCTATCCAGTCTGCAAATGTCCTTGGATCCTAATCACATCATAGCCATCCACAATACTTTCAGCTCAGCCCCTATTCTTGGAAATTTTACTAATTCGTTTATCGAGTAGGCGCTTGTCCAAGGGACAATTTTCATGCATGACCTGAGCCAGCTAGGTGGCACACAAGAGTACACTAGGAGTGAAGTACAAACAGGGCAAATCAATACAACACAAGAGAACTACACAGTCAGCAAACTGAAGTAACAAGGCATTAGGATGGGCTGGTAATACATACAAAAAATACAATTCAGAACTGTTACAACAGATGTCCAGCCCAGTGGCACACAGGGCTGAGGTGCTGTATGCCTTACCTCTTGTCATCCTAGCGACCAGAGTTCGGGAATGAGCTCGGGTTGCAGGGAAGTTGGTAGGGGGAAGGCTGGGAGAGGACTGAGCAGCCACGTGGTAGCTCTCCTCTCCCGCATCAGAGTGGTGTGCCATCTTGGCTCTTGCCAAACAACAGGTAGATGTCTGGTGGCAGCGCTGACGTACAAGCGGCAGACATCAGTCAGTGGAGGAAGGAGCTGTGGTGCAGGCTGGATGCATGTGTGCCTCCACACACATGCACAACCACAAGTTTCACTGCAGCTAGGGGAAGAGAGAGAATGGAAGGAAAAATATGGTGAGACAGGCGTTAGTGACACTCTGCACACCAAGCCTCTACCTATCCCATCACCATGAAGCACCTGCAGACATAATGGAATACAACTTCAGGGAGGGGGGGAGCACGGAAAGGAAGGCCCTCCTCCTCCTCCTCCTGGCCCAACCACAGGGGGCAAACCTTGGGGATATTGTTCATATCAAGTGAGCTTGGGGAGATGGTGGACATTGGGGTAGGGCAAAAGGGAGCCCAAGCCTGCCTCGACCGGGGAACAAAAACAGAATATGGGGGAAAAGGAATTGCTGCAGAGAGATACAGTGCCAGACACTATGGTCAGGGAAAGCATTCACAGGCAGAATTGTTCAATAGGGAAGCTCTGTGGAGTGTTGTGAGCTAGGAACTTGATAACAGACAGTACATTACACACAGTGAAGGGGAAATTGTTTAACCAGGAGAGGCACACTAAGCTGAAGCTTGTTTACAGGTGCGACCTGGGAGCACAAGGAAGTTAAGTGACTTGCTCAGGGCCACACAGTATGCAAGTGGGGGGCTGAGAGATTCAAACCCAGGTCTCCAGGTTTGCAGCTCAAAGCCTTAAACTACTGCACTATACTGCCTCACAGAGTGTAGAGAGCTAAGTAGGCCATTCCAGTGTGTTGCGGCAGCAACCAAGAAGACCTTTTGAGCCATACAATTAGTGACAGAAGGTGTCTCGAGAAGCAGGAAAAATGAGGACCTTAGGCTTTGGTGGCATAATTTCGGGTTTGTAAGGTAGGCAAGTGGGAAGAGCTCTTCATCCCTCATAGACTTGTCTAGAAGATAGCATAAGAGGTAGTCACAATGGGCCTGTAGTTCATGCCAGCCATGGTATTGGTGTAAGGTGCACTAGTGGGTACCAAAAGGGGTCATTAAAGTAACTCTACACACATTATTGTATACCGTGTTCAACCATGCCAGATTATTGATGGAAGATTGAGAGAAGATATGACAGCAGCAGTCTAGAAGGGGAAGCAGTGCACCCCCTAGATACCTAGGAGTTCAACTTACCAGAAATATCTCTTTAGTTGGAGTCAATTTTAAGTCATTAATGATAAATATCTGTCAAGCCAGCCCAGTGGCGTGGAGAGTTGAGGTGCTGACACCACACTTCCGACATTACTGGTGACCCGGGTCGGCCAGGGTGTGGGTGAGAAGCATCTGAGGAACTGCTCTCCCTCCTCAAAAGGGGTGGGAGTGGGGTCTTGCAGCACCATTCCATGACTGCCACCATGTGCAGCATGGTGGTACAGCAGCAGAAGCAACACGTCAGGGAAGTCCAGCTGCTGGGCACATCCGTGCCACCATAAGCACATGTACTTTCATCCCTTGCATGCTGCTGCACAGGGAAGAAAAAGGGAAATCTGAGCCAGCATTCGATGCCTGGCTCATCCTCCAGTTCACAGCACTGCCACAGGAATGTGGATGAGTGTTCTCCAGAAAGGGGGAAATGGCCTTCCCCCTCCAGGCCCAGCCACAGGGTGCAATCCGTGAGAGACTGCACTGCAGGAGAGTCCTGGAGGTATGCAGTAGTTGGCTGGGTCAGAGTGGGGCCAGTTGGCTTGAGGGAAAGAAACATAATTATAGAAAATAAATTATTGGCACTGATCAATGGGTCTTGGCTCTGGCATGCTGGCACTACCGGTTTGCATCCCGAGCTTGGAACATCTGGAACACTGGCTGTTAGGGAGGGGTCCATAGCATCTTCTGGAGGGTGGGTGGCACAGTTCTGCTTGTCTAGCAGCTCCTAGCAGTGGCACTGTGGAGGTACTCTTGGCAGCATGTGTAATCACCCACTGCCAAGCATCCCCGCCCCCAGGATACTACATGGTATTGTGCACGTGGATGGTGAGCAGGGCCAAAGGTAAAAGGGATGGTGCTGGGCATTCTAGATAATGGCCCCTCTGGCAGCACCGCACACATCATGATGTCCCCTAAGTGAGCTGGCCTGCTCCCCCCACTGTTGGCAGGCTGATCAAAGGCATTTCTCTACTGGTGGCAGAAGGAGAGCCCCCCAATGACACAAATGTTGAAATACTATGCAAATTCTGTAGAAAAATGATCAAGAGACAGCCTAGACACCCTTTAAGTCCCTCAGGAGAATACAGTATTAGCTCTCCCTAACCTTTATTAGTATTATTTGGCTGCCCAGTTGAAACAAACTCTCAGTTCATTTCACCCTTGGGAAATATCTCCTCATTGGATATAATCTGAACAAAAAACTTCCATCTGGATAAAAAAAAAAAAAAAAAACACCCCGATTACGAACAATTAACTAATTTCCACTAGAGCTCTGTCTCCTCTTTTTAAAAGGTGAAGGAACTGTCACTACACCACTCAAATTCTGAAAGCCCATGGAAAGATCTTTAAAAAGGAGGCACTGGGCTTTTCTGTAGGTGTCAGGACTGGGAGTCCTGAAATACAAATTTGAACCATCTGTAAATTAAAATCAAGACAGCAGCCATTTCCTGATATCTTGACACATGAAGTGATGTTACTGATGGCCAACCTGTAATTAACAGCATATAGCTTGAGCCTCAGGGACATTACTTTCTATTTTTAGGATTCCATAAAATGACTGCTGTCTTGATTCAGTTTATAGAGGATTTAGGGATATATATCGGACTTCAAACATCTACAGTTAAGTTTAGTACCTCATTTCAAATGCATTTTCATTTGCTTTCACAATCTGAGTGACCCCAGCAATATTTCCTTCCCCTTTAACGTTTACTACAGTTCAGTGCTGACCCATTATGTAGACACTTATTGGCTCAAAAGACCAAAATCTCCAAATGTACTCCAGTTCAAAAAACCAGTATCGCGACTTCATGAGATAGCCTTCTCATTAGGGTATGGGCCTTAAAAATTTAAAGGGAACATAATGCAGTTTACATTTTTTAATATAACAGTAAATTTGGGCATGTGTATGTCTGCTTAAATCACCAAAGTGTATTATTTTGTGTGTTTGTTCTGAAATAGTCCTATTTTTTCATTATTTAGGGCCCTTTTCCCTACCCAAGATCTATTTTTTTGTTACTCAGCAGTTCAAGAACTCTGTGATCTCAGTGACGCTGAAGACAATGAGGTGGAACAGTGACATCAACAGAGCCGAAAATTAATGCAAATTAAAACAGTCACCACCCCCCCCACACACACACAATCAAAACCCAGGGCACAAGGATGTCTTATTAATGAGCTGCTCACACGAGGGGGCAAAGCTCTAGGAGGACTAATATAATAACATTTTCGTTCCCAATAAAAAGGGAAGAATTATCAAATATTTCATAATTTTTTTTGTTCTGAGCCCCATGCTTTTGCAACACCCCCCCCATGTTTCAAGCCGTTGCCTGGCCCCCAGTACTGTTACAGTTACAGCTTTTGAGGACTACAGAAAGGAAAAGCAATAATGGGAAAGGGGGGGGGGAGTGAAGCACAAGGACTCAGAAAGAAAAAGGAAGAACTAACAACAAGAAGGGGCTCTGCATCCCCTGTACATGAAACAGGTAGAGAAAATGGGCAGACTAGGTGGGCCAAGTGGTCCTTATCTGTCGTCAAATTCGATGTTTCTATGGGACATATGTGACATGCCTTTGTAGCTCAGCAAATGCCTTCAATTCTTTCAATATTTTTTTGGGGGGAGGGAGAGACAGACAGCAGAAACTCAGTCTACAGCATCACAAATGATGCAGGGAATTATATGCAGAGAGAGTTGAGGAGGCCTTCTCTTTAACCAGTCACCTGTGCCTTTAAGAGAGTTGCTTTTTTCACTGTCTCCTTCACAGGCATTCACGCTTTCATGAGATATTTCTACAGCATGATGGGATTTTTTTGGAGACATGTCTAAGGCTTCATAAATAGGCATTTTTTGTCTAGTGTGCTTACCCACTCAACAAAAGCTAAATAAATAAATGGTCAGGAGACCTGTACTGCTAAGGCAATGAAGCACAGATCATTCCCACACCCCAGCCCTGGATCCTGTCCAGGCTTTACTCAGTGCTAGGGGCACCCAAGTCTGCCACTATGCAAAGGAGGTCTGGACTTGTAGCAGCTTGTTGCTACACATCATTCACAGCTGCCAAACTTTTCTGCATTCGGAGCACTCTGCAGTGTGCTGGGGTATGAAATCGCCCCAATGCCACCACCAGCCATTGACAGTTATAGCATTCATATCATAATCCCTGGCTTCAAAATTCAGACTCATGTTGCAACCTATATCCAGTTCGAAGCACAGCTCACATCACTCGAAGGAAGCACCATGGTAATGGTAATGATAATGACAGCAACAATTCTAATAAGATAGGAAGCAGCCTAAGCTTGGTTTTGCTTCAGTTGTCCTTTAATATACGTGTGTAACAAACCAGTGAGGACAAATGTTTTTAGGCACATTTACACCGTCACCTTTGCAGCGCATCAACCCATGCGCATGAAAGTTGGTAGCATGGACATTTACCCGACCATGCTAGATGCCTTTCAAATCTCTTTTCTGCACCAGCGCAGGAGTGGGTCAGTTTATCAGAGCGAGCATATTATGCGACTCCTCCACAGCTCCCAATTCAGCCTCACAGCCCCTCTCTGATGCAACCTATATCAGCACGACGGCAGGCTGTGAACAATGAACTGACCCCGCAGATGAGTTAGCAGCAGGAACAGAGGGGCACAAATAAAACGCTGCAGCTGTGTAAACATGGCTAAAATCACCTGCATCGGCACAAGGGAGGGCCATGTTGATTGTCCAGAACACTTCAGCAATTCAAAATCTACAGAACATTGTTCAAATTTCTGTATCAGAACCATTGACATTCGTGACATAGGGATGTCAGTATAGAAGGACTGCAATTAATAAATGGCTCAGCTAACAATATTGAGGGTGAACCTGACTACAGGATAAATAAAGAGCACCATTTTCAATGCTTCTATCAAGCCCCCTCCCCCCTGGTGCATTACCCCACCCAGACAAACAGTCCATATCTTGAACTTCTCTGAGGTGTAGTATGAATGGGAAGGGATCATAATTCATGGCTCAGAGGAGCCAGCTGCCAGATCCCTTCATAGAAACATAGAATTTGACGGCAGATAAGGACCACTTGGCCCACCTAGTCTGCCCATTTTCCTACCTAACAGATAAGCTGCAGATCCTTGCTAACCAACAGCTTACTTCCTCCTACCCCCCACTAGGACTGCCTTATGTCTGTCCCATGCATTCTTGAATTCCCCCACTGTACTTGACTCCATGACCTCCTCAGGGAGGCTGTTCCATGTATCCACAATCCTCTCCGTGAAAAATACTTCCTCACATTACCTCTGGAGCCGTCCCCCTCTATCTTCAAATTGTGCCCCCCGTTCTTGCACATCTCTTTTTCTGAAAGATGCTACCCTCTTGTACTTTGTTGATTCCCTTGAGGTACTTGAAAGTTTCTATCATGTCCCCTCTCTCCCTTCTTTCCTCAAGGGTATACATATTAAGCTCCTTTAGTCTTTCTTCAGTATGTCTTCTGGTGCAGACCCTGCACCATTTTGGTTGCCCTCCTCTGGACAGCCTCCACTCTGTCTATGTCTTTGCGGAGATGGGGTCTCCGGAACTGCACACAGTACTCCAGATGGGGTCTCACCAACTGTCTGTACAGAGGGATAACAACTTCCTGTTTTCTACTATTGATGCCTCTCAGTATCCTCCCAGCCTTCCTTACTGCCTTCTCACATTGCTTGCCCACCTTTAGGTCATCTGATATAATTACCCCCAGGTCCCTTTCCAATTTTACTGTTGTCAGTATCTCACCCCCCATTGTGTACTCTTCCCCTGGGTTTTTGTTTCCCAGGTGCATTACCTTGCACATCTTTGTACTGAATCTGAGCTGCCATACATTCGACCATTCCTCCAACCTTGCCAAGTCCCTTTTCATCCTTTCCACTCCATCTTGTGTATCAACCCTGTTGCAGATCTTTGTGTCGTCTGCAAAGAGACATACTTTTCATATTCCTGGTAAAGAGTTGTGAAAGCCCCATCTCCATGCTACCCCTGCACGCCAATGTTTTGTGATGTAACAGTTTGTAATGCAGGGGTCGTGTTACATTGATATGAATGGCGGCAAGTTTTAAAATACTTTGACATATATTAGAAGTCCACTGGGGTCAGTTCAAAGGCACTGCTGCTCAACTAATAAGGCTCTTGTTCGATGAGCGGTGGCTTTGAATTGACTGCAATGGACTTCCATAATGACAAAAAGCATTTTAAAAACTCACCCCCATTCATATCAATGTAGCATGCCCCTGCACGGTACAAACTATTACATCAAAAACATCACCAGAGTACAGGGGCAGCACAAGGGTGGGGCTTTCACAAATCTGTACGGGGAAGGGATCTGGGGGCCAACTATTCCGAGTCAAGAATTATGATCCGTTCCCCTTCAAAATTTACGCTTCAGAAACATTCTAGCCGTTGACAGATTTAATTAGTTAATTTTTGTTGACCAGGTGGATGGTACTAGACAAGAAATGCCTATTTTCAGGCACGACATGGGAGGTTACAGAGACAACTGAAATTACAAAAAGCAGCAATGCCACAGCATAACAAAACAAGACCCGCAGCTTGACCTTGGCTGCCACATTCAGAATACTTGCAAGACTGTTAACTGCAAACTGGGTCTGGCCTACAGAGCCAAAAGCAATCTTACTCCAGCAGCGAGGATTGCACTTGCCTGAGGGGTGTCCTCCCTTCACTCTGCTATGGGCTCCTCTTGTTTGCCTGCTCATCCAAAGTATACCTCTCTAGGTGGTCTACTGCCTATAACAATGTATGCCGCTTCGCGCTGTCTGCCCTCCCGTCTCACTCACCATTGCGACCTCTATAGCAGGCTAAACTGGCTCTCACCCTCAAACCACATAGACTTTGTCCTAGGGTGCTTCACCGGAAAGGTCCTTGGCACTGGCACCCCTCTAGGGCTGGTGAAATTCCTCGTACCGGCTGCCTCCTCTTCCTACTCCCTCAGGTCCCAGGGACATGCCCTCCTTAAGATACTGGCTACACGGACTCAAATGGGTAGTCGGGATTTTGCTGCATGCGCTCCCAGACTGTGGAACACTTTCCCTGCCCAGGTCCATTCCTCGCACTCACAGGTGTGACTTCACTCCACCCTATGTAACCACCTTAAACTTCCTTCGGCTTGTGGCTGCCCCAAACCCCCATAAACTGATTCATCACAGCACTCCTCTGCCCTGGAGGTCTTCCTGGACAAAAGACCCAACTCCACGAGGTCACTAAGCTGTATATTGTGTCATATCTGAAGTATCTCTAAACTGTACCTCTGGTACTGCTCTTATTTGCTACAAGGTGTTTATTTTGTTGTGTACATACTGTATAAATCTATGCCTTACTACGTTTTGTATGCTGTTTTGAACCTGTAATCATACTGTCCTCACATGAACTGTAACATGTCTGATTTGTACAGTGTTGTTTTATGTACTTAAATCTGTTATTCCTGTACTCTCCCGGGTCGTACCTGAAAATAGGCAATTGTCTTATCTGATGTACTTAGCTGGTTAACGAAAGCTAAATAAATAAATAGAACAACAACAGACACACACAATATGTATCCCATAGCAGAGTCACAATAAGCAGGCAAGGAACATCAAGCACAGAATAAAACAACAAAAGAGAAACACGGCAAATGCATGATAGAGCTCCAAATCAATGTTACAATAAAAAAAGCCAAAATAAAAGACACCTGTAACTGTCATTAAGTCTCTTCCTTCCCCATGTGCGCCATATTTATCCACTGGTAAGGTATAATTGATTTGTCATATTAACTGCTTTCCCTTCCCCTTCTACTCCTGGCTTTATCTTTGCTTACGCTCCACTGCTACTCTATCAAATCTCTCCTCCCCCCATATCAGTTGTAGACTGTTGTTTGTTCTAGCTGCCAAAATACTGTATATGTATTGCACATACCAGTCATCATGTTTCATTTATCAGTATGCGACCTGTAAGTCGCTTCCCTGTCTCATATCAATGTTTACCACCTGCGGTCGCCCTATGTGGTACCCTTGTATGTATATCCAGCCTGTATCATGTAACGTGTATTTCATGTATATACTGTTATTACCTATCTGTGTTTGTACTTTAAGTGTTTATGTCACAGGACCTCCTTGTGAATGAGCTTGCTCAATGGAGTTTTCCTGCAATAAACTTGAACTTGAACAATAGGTCTGAGTTTATTACTGCAATAGATGTGGCAAGAGACACACAAAGAATACAGGCTGTAAATATTACAATGCAGTAATACCAAAGTCTCGAGTACAAGAACATTCATCTGTGAAACTTAAGAAACTGTGAAGCCCATTTTTGAATTTGGGGTGAGACGGAGATACCCCAAAGAAAGGAGGGAGGGGGTTCCACATCCTTGGAGCAAAGGAGGCAAATGCCTGCTCACCCATTTTAGGGAAGCACTTTGGTACAGCCAGGAGACACAGATCATTGGAATGCAGGGTGTAGGCTTGGTCTGGAGTTAAAGGACCAGCCAGTGTGGCAGGTCTGGACGACCTAATGTTGTTGTTGTCAATAACACAGCCCAAGGTATATTGGTGCAGGGTGGGCAGAGAGACCAACCAAGACTGGAGTATAGCATGCAGTGGCAGGTCAGCTGGGGAGCAGATAAAGCAAACCTACATATGTTGAAGGTGACTTTCCATTTGGATAGGTTGCAAGCACTGGCCTGATAAAATGAGGTGAGCCCATATGCAGGACTCCCTGGGCAACTGCAACCCTAGCAGCAGGAGTCAAGGCGTACCTAATTCTGTAGTCAAGCCTACGCTTATAGATTTACAGATGTTTGAGATATGCACAATGAAATCCAGGACAGGATCTAGGGTAAGGCCTACATATTTGAAGGAGTTGACCACGAAGAGTGGGGAGCCTTCCAAGCAGTGGATGGCTAAACCAGTGGTGCAAGCTCTTAACCTAGGTGTGGACCCTAAAAGCATGGCCTGGGTCTTGCTAGAGTTTAGGAAAAGGCAACTTTGGACATGCCAGGTCTGAACTATGTCAAAGCCAATGCTGAGCTTTGCGTGGACATTCATCAAACTCTTGTACCTAGTATGTAGCACCATGCATCAGCATAAAGTAGGGTGCTACAGTGAGAAGGGTCTTTTGGGGGTATCATTAATAAAAAAGGAAAAAAGCAATGGGTCCACGATGGAACCTTGGGGAGCACCAACAATAACAGTGGTTAGGAAAGAATTGGCCTTGCTAAACTAAAATTGGTGCCTGTCACTAAAGATAGCTGGAAAACCAGCTGATGGCAGTGGGGATACCCAAGGGATGACAGTTTAAGTAGGACGTGGTTAACAAGGCAAAACAGTTTTGTAAGGTCTATATAGATGGATCCGGTAAGAATCCCATTGGCCATAGCAGTTTTTTTTTTTTTTTTTTATACTTCGGTTTTATTGGTATCATCAGATTCTAGTACAAAGTTTATATTATTTCAGCATCATTATTTTATACATACTTATATAAACACCTTAAGAGGTCCACTAGAACTCTAATCATTGCTAACAGTTTCAACTGGTACTACATCATTTTTAGGCACCATCATAGTACCTGTGCATTTCCATCATCCTTTAAATTCAAACAAAGAGAAAAGAAGAAATTATAGACTACGCCCTAGTTACAAAGGTAGTTTAAACAGCTGGGAGCTAAAGGAAAAGGGAGGGAACAAGGGACAGGGCTATCACAATTAGGGACATGGGGGGACTATATCCAACCCAGGTAAGGGTGAAATCAAGGCCAGCACCTAATTGCCAGAGGATAAGATCAAAAGATCAATCCCCCTCAAGATTCCCTAACTAAGCAGTTCCCATATTGCCCATCGGTTTACAAACTGTGAAGCCCTCTGAGTTAGCGAGAAGGAAATCCTCTCATAAATTTTGACATTGTTTACTAGGTCCCTCCACTCCGTCTCAGTAGGTGACTGGGGGGATAGCCACTTCCTTGAAATCACCTTACAAGCTGCCGCCACCAAAATATTCCAAGGGTACTTGGCCTCTTTACCTACAACCTCCAGGGGGTATAGGCCCAGAATTATATGTTCCGGTCCAATAGGAACCTCAATATTAAAAATTTTCTGTAATTGGGTTTGGATATTGCTCCAGTATTGATTGAGCATGAGGCAATGCCAAAAATATGAGCTTGAGATGCCCCATGATTACCACATTTCCATAGCATAGTGAGGGTCTCTGAATTCCACTTAGACACCTGCTCCGGTACTTGGAAGTACCTGCTTCTTAGTTTCCATAAAAATTCATGCCACCCCGGAGGAGGAGGAGGAGGAGGTAGACCAAGTATTCCTTACAGACAATAACCATCTTTCTTTATGTAGGCTTAACCCAAGATCCTTTACCCATTTCTCTTTTATATACGTGGTAGAGCAATGTAAATCCATAATGAAAGCTTTATAAAGTATAGAGATTGCTCGTTCCCCCCTCTCCGTCCCCTAAATCCCTTCAAACACCATCGGTTGGGGTATCCCCCCGAATCTAAAAAAGATTTACGTAAACATTTTGTTATGTAGTCTCTGATTTGGTAGTAGAATATCAAGTCTCCCTGCACCCAATTAAACTTTCTGATGCATTCTTCAAACGTCAGGATCTGCTCCCCTTTCATTAACTGCCATGGAGCCCAACATCCCTGTCTCTGAAGTCGCTTAAACCAAGGGTTCCCATGAGCAGGTGTAAGATGAGCTCAGGGACCAAGCCTGGTATTTCCATAGATATACCATAGTAGTTCCACGCAGATACCCTTGTCTGCAACCCACCAGAGCTGCTACGGTGCCCGAATACAATGGAGATGAGCTACTTACTGATGTAGCTGGTGCAAACATCTGTGACCAGAGGGAGGGAGAACAGGGGGCAGCTAGATCCATGGACTTCCAACTAGCCTGGTAAGTGGGGTGTTGTAGTAATAAAGAGACCCTCAGTTGAGTCGCCACCCAATACCCCTCCAAAGACGGGACACCAAACCCCCCTTTTTCCTTCGAGAGACAGAGAGTTTGTTTTCTAATCCTAGGGCGTTTTCCTGCCCATATAAATTTCAAAAGCATCCTTTGCCAGGCCACCAATCTCTCTTTTGAAATTAAGCAGGGCACACATTGAAACAAAAATAAGAACCTCGGCAACAGGTTCATCTTAATAGATTGAATTCGGCTATACAGAGGGAGAGGGAGCACAGACCACCTTTCAATATCTGTTTGTATTTGTTTTATTAAAGGGGGAAAATTTAAGTCGTATAGTTGAGGGTTGCTAGGTGATAACATTATTCCCAGATATTTCATAGACGGGAGGTCCCAGTTTAATGGGTATTTGTCTCTTAAGAATTGAGAAGGGGAATAATTAAGAGTAATGGCCTCTGTTTTATGGGTATTCAAGACTTACCCGGAAAGTTCTGAGAATTCCTTTATATGTTGAAATAAATATGGGATAGATGACTCAGGTTCTGTGATGTATAGCAAGATGTCGTCAGCATACAGTGCAAGCTTATGTTCATCCTCATTTATGTTTATTCCCTTTATATTTAAATTCTCTCTGATACTTTGGACTAAAGGTTCAAGATATAAAGCAAAGAGGATGGGTGACAGCGGACAACCCTGACGTGTACCTCTGCATAATGGGAAGGAAGGGGAGACATGGCCATTCGCTCTAATGTATCCTTTTGGTGTACGGTATATTTTGAAAATGACATCTATAAACCGGACGGGGAGACCAAATTTGCCGAGTACTGCACGAAGAAAAGGCCATAGGACTTTATCAAACGCTTTTTCGGCATCAAGACTGAGAAAGATGGAGGGTGTCCGAGCAAGACCCAAATAGTCAATTAGGTGGGTAGTTCTCCCGAGGTTGTCCTGTGCCTGACGATTCGGGATGAAGCCCGTCTGATCAAGATTAATCAGGCTAGATATTACTTTCTGCATACGTTGGACCAGAACTGACATGAACATTTTGTAATCTGTATTTAGTATGGAGATGGGCCGGTACGAGGGACAGAGCGTAGGGTTTTTCCCTTGTTTAGGTATAACTGATATGATGGCCTGCTCCCATGAAGTTGGTGGCATTTCTTCGGTTTGCAAGGTCCCATTATAGACCCCGAGTAGGAGTGGTATGATCTGATTTTTAAAATGCTTATAAAACTCCCCCGGCAGCCCATCTGTACCCGGGCATTTAGAAGCCTTCAGTCTCGTGACTTCTCTTTGCATCTCTTTTCCATTAATAGGGGTTAACAGGTCTACCTTAGCTTGGTGGGTCAATGAGGACAGTGAAATACGCTCCAAGTATTCAGATATGTTGTTCTCTTGCTGGGGTGTGGAAGGGGAGGCGGCATATAATGAGGTGTAGAATTCTCTGAAGGCCTCTACTATTACCGGGGTCTGATGTAATTTCTGCCTAGAGCTGGGGTGTATCAAGGTTGAAATCCATGCTCTCACTCTCTGGGATCGCAAGCGAGCCGCCAATAGACGAGTGGCTCTTCGGCTTCCCTCATAGTACTTTTGTTTAAGGTACAAGACCCTCTGCTCCACCTGGTATTCCAACAACTTGTTAAGGTCAGCCTTAAGTTTGCTAAGCTTCTTGAAGGTCTCTGCATTATACTTACTCTTTAGCTGGGACTCACAATTATCTATCTCCCCCTTCAACTTTGTTTTTTGGGTTTCTCGTTGCTTTTTCTTAAAAGCCGATATAGCAATAAATTTACCCCGCACTATAGCCTTACAAGTATCCCAAAGCAAAGCCGCCGGTATCTCTGGGGAGTCATTGTCAGCCACTGCCTGGGTTATTGTATCACTAACCGCCTTTTTCACCTCTGGGTCTTGAAGCAGGGACGTATTTAGTTTCCAGAATGTACATTTGACAAAGTCCCCTAGGTGAAGTTGGCAAAAGACTGGTGCGTGGTCTGACAGTGATCTATCCCCTATCCAGTTATCTTTTATTTGACCAACCAGCTCTACTGGGAGTAATATGTAGTCCAGTCGTGAGTGGGACTGATGCGGAGCCGAAAAAAAGGTGTAGTTTCTTTGCTTTACATGGGTAAGGCGCCATCCATCCCCTAGTCCCAGTTCTGCAAGCAGCTTCCCAACCTTTTTTATACACACCTGGTTGCGGCGGGGAACCGCAGAGGAAGAGTCCAGCCTCGGGTTCAAGACCACGTTTAGATCACTACCAATAATTACCTCCCCCTCTGCCCACTCCTGTAATCTTAAGAAAATTTGATGGCATGTCTGAAAATCAGAGCCGGGGGGACATAAAATCGATGCCAGAGTTAGTATCCGCCCAAAGAGACGCCCCTTCAGGAAGGCGTAGCGCCCTTCTCCATCTGTCAGCTGTGCTCTTTGCTCAAAGGGCATCTTCTCTGGGACAAGCACCGCCACCCCACTGCACCTTCCCCTTCCATAAGTTGCACACGCCGAAGCGCCAAAACCAAATTTCCCCAACTTCTGATGCTCCGTCAATGAGAGATGCATTTCTTGCAAAAACAGAACGTCCGCCTCACTCCTCTTGAGGAAGGAGAGTATTTTGCTACGCTTTTTTGGGTTAGTCAACCCGTTTACATTGAAGGAGCAAAAGGTGGTGGGTTTAGCTGCCATTTCTAACTCGGCAGGGACTCTTCCCCTGACCTAACCCAGGCATTTCTCACCTCCCTCCACCAGTATCCCTTACTTTCACCCTGGTACCACCTGGTTCCAAAACCTACAGGAACCTGTTAAGAAGGGAAACAGGTTCTAATTACTGGAAGCAAATATAAAGAGGGCTCGGGGAAGCAAAAGGATCAGATAGAGAAGGTAATAAAAGGGAAAAGTAGTGGCATAGTCTACCACAACAAATCTATACCTTTTGTTAACTAAAGCTCTATACTACACTAATTGCAACAACAACTTATTGTTATTTCAAAACACGTGGCTTCCAAGGTAGGGGATCCAAAACCTAGGATCCCTTGCCCTAACCTCAAAAAAGCCAAAAGGGTGTGCTACGAGGTAGGGGCTGAAGAGAAGGAATGCCCTGAATTGACAGAGCCTCTTCAGCGAATAACTCCAAAGGAGTAAATTCGAGAGGTAAGTTCGCCACAGAGTCACCTCAACTCCTTACACATTTAGAGGAACGTACAACAAGGTCATGTATAAACAAAGATATGCCTCGTTGCTCCCCCAGGGACAATTTAGGTTTCAGCACTTAATTAAACGTTTGAAATACCCTTCCTTTTCAAAACTGTATATCGGAAGGTCAATAAGTATAATTTAACCTTCACCAATGGTGGTCCGTGACAAGGCAACTCAGTGCAGACCATTAAAGATAAGATTCCCAGTCTTTAAGTCTAATAGGCCTCACGGCCACAAGTAGTGCTTTGCCAGGTCTATACATAGTCACCACGGGGATAAGCTCCCCATCTCAGGCCAAACTTATTTCAGTTTCTTCCTCGATCCTCCTCAGTTACCGTCCGGAGAGAAGTCGCTCGTAGGTCTGAAGCTCTCTACTCACTGCAGCAGTCCCAGGGCCTCTCCTTTCCTCAGAGTTGCCAGTCTCCCAAGTCCATTTGCGGTCTGCGGTAGAAACCCCGCCGGGAATCTCTGTTTATACACTCGCTCCGCATCCGTAGGAGGGACAGGAATTCCCTTCTTCTGAAGCTCGTCCAGCACTTTTACAGGAGAAAGATACAATTGAGGGCCCTCTTCCCAGAACACACGCAGCTCCGTGGGGAACAGAGTTTGGAATCTTATACCCTTAGCTCTCAGCGCTTTCAGTACTGGTACATATAGTTGCCATACTTGCTGCACTTCTGGGGCATAATCATGGTCAAGGGTTATTCTGGATGAAAGGTACGTCAACTCCTTCTTACCCCAGGCCCTACGAAGAATATCTTCTTTAGTTTTGTAACTACTTAACTTGAAGATTATTGACTGAGGGCGGGCTGTCTCCCCAGATGGTTTCTGGCCCAGTGAGCGGTGGGCCCTTTCGATGGATAAGGCATAATTAGGTGGTAGCTCTAATACATCTTTCAGTAGGTTTTCTAAGAATGCTGTCATTGGAGGTTCCTCAGCCCCTTCAGCGAGCCCATATAGCCTGAGATTGCTGCGCCTTGAGCGTCCCTCAAGATCGATGCACTTACTTTGCAGGGCCTGGGCCTGTTGGAATAGCACTTCCACCGCATTAGAAAGGTGCATGTTGTTCTCTTCCAGAACTTTTATTTTGCCTTCTGCTGCATTAACTTTGGTATCAATGTTAGAGATTTGCACTGCTAGGGATTGAAACTCTCTCCTTGATTCAGCACGAGAATCACGAATCTCCCGCAGTATATTTTCGTACCTTGTGCAAGATAAGAGATCTCTGTCAGCCTCCGTGTCATAGCTGGAGCCTCTCGTGCTGCTACATGAGCGGCTTCTGCTGCGTGTGGAACTATGCGATTGTATTTCTTCTCCAGTAAAGTCTTTCCTCTGTGATTTACTTAAATTACTTGACAGAGATGGTCCCCGCTCTCTCCTACGACCTTCTTTAGCCATTTTTGCTTTTAAAAGTTTAAGGAAAAGGGTAACTTTGTCCCTGGTAAGCGGAGGTGTGTTCCTAAGCTCTTGTCTGCTCCATGGCGGAACCGGAAGTCCGCCATAGCAGTTTTAACATCATTGGCGAGTTGGACAAGCACTGTGGTAGTGCTATGAGCATGCCTGGATCCACGTTGGCAGGGGACAGCAGGTTATGTTTGTGAAGATGACGCTATGGACTGTTTAAGTTCAGGTAGGGTACAAGGTACCAGTGGGGGCTTAGGGACTTTTTTTTTTTTTTTTTTTTAATCAACACAATTCTTGTTCTTTAAATCAAAATATGAGAGACACAGGGGAAACTAAGGATCTCAAATTTTGCTTACTTCTGGGCTGACATCTTCTGTTGCTACAAATCCCAGAATCCCCTGCAGCTGACATCAGAGCAGTACTGCAGCAGTGGGAGAGTCAATAGCCAGTAGTGCATGTTAGAGTTTATATAACCTCTGATCTTCTGCTGCTGGTCCCACTGTCCTCCTTGAGCTAAGTACAGTCAATGAGGACTGTATTTAGCCCCTGGAGAAAAGCAGACCCAGAAAACATCTGATCTGAGATAATAAAAGCTGTGTGACTGTACTTAGCCCAGGGAGGACAGCGGGACCAGCAAACAAAAGATAGGAGCTTATATAAGTAGTAACAGATTATTACTGCTTGTAGTAACAGAAGATGTCAGCCTAGAACCAAGCAAAATGAGTCTGATACAATCTACTATACTACTAGAAGTTTCTGTCCTTCTCAGCCAGGATCAATTTACAGCTCATTGGGGCTTAAATACCAGGGCTTCTCACATAGCAGTACTGCAGAAACAGTTGGGGTCTGGCAGAGGTTGTCTGAACCTGCCTTTGCTGAGCAGTCGGGGAAAGGATTTTAGTTGCTGGATAAGCTTTAAATTCTTTATCCGTCTGCGGACTATAGGGCAGGAGTGCTGACTTGTTTAATAATGTTTGTGTGGGACCTTCCTCTGGAGGAGGTTGCAGTGCTTGGCGGTGCAGTGAGGGGCAGACACAGGGCTGATATACTCTCATGAGAGTTGGGTGTGGGCCCTACTCCCACCCCTCCCTCCCTACAGCACAGCTCATTTATAGGGGAACACCTGCCCTGCAACTGGAGGAAGAGGCCTCATGTGCAGCTCATGTAGTTCTATCCAATAATGCAGACACAGGGCAGGGAAAAAGCATAGCTAGGTCTCAAATAGGAGTACAGCATCCACAATGAATTGCTGACTAGTGTGATAGGTGGATATTGTGGAGGGACTTCAACTGGAATATATCAGGTAAACTTTCTGTTAGAGGCTGGGCTAGGATTAGTTAATTCTTAAATCTTCTTGCTGTGGACAGAAGTAGCATTGGAAGTCTGAAGATGTGGTGAGGTTCTGGAGTGCTAACTTATCTTTGTCTTAAGTTTTTGTAAGTTTCGTTGTTGTGTTTTAATTTTGGCCTAACTCCTTAAAATCTTTCTGGGGAAGCACCCCCACCCCTTATATTAGCCTTTCTTAAATACGGAAGAGCCACTTGGGGTTGGGTTTAAAGGCTGGGAGGGAGGAGCTTAGGGAGTTGTAAACTTCCCCTATGAGCTAACTCTTAAAGCTAATAGTCAGGTGGGGAAAAGTTCAGCCACTCAGGCGTTGCAAGTTTAAAAGTCTGCATGCTGTATTGGGGGGGGGGGGGAGTCGCCTAGGTATAGGCACTGGTAGCTCCAGAAACTGCAGAGCCCCTGAGTTGGTGATTTGGCCTAGAAAAGACTGCTGTGATGATGGGGAAGGGACCGCATATCACTAGAGCAGGTATCTTTGGGTGGGCGATTGGGTGCACAGGGTGTGGTGCGGCCATGATACTGGACTGGGCTTGGAAGTTTGGGGGATGCCCAGTGTGCTACCAGCTGGCACAGCTTAAGGAGGAGGCAGAGGGGATCCGGAGGCAGCTGGGGGTGCGGGGAGGGGGGTAGGATTGGAGAGGTAGGAGGCAAGCAGTCACCTACATGGAAGCACTAGGTGCTGGGGCCTCCCAAGCTGGGGGAGGAGTGAAGAGAGGTGCTCACACTAGGAGAGGAGGGAAGGGTGGTACACAGAGGGCTCTAGAGGATCCTGACAGGTGGGGCCCAAAAGGTGGAAATTTCCACAGCAGTAGGCAAGCGTCTGGGGTGTCAAAGGAAACCGAGAAGGGTGGTAGGGACGGGGCACTGGGGATGGGCAAAGCTCACAAAATTGTTTTAACCTCTACACCCATTGGTAGATGAGGGGTGTGGGGGGGAGGATGCTGCTGCTGAAGCTGGGGCAGGGACGGACAGAAAGGGTGAAGGGGGCCTGATGCAAGGGCGCAATAGAGGGGGTCCCAGACAGGATGGGGGAAGAGGGGTAGGAGGGGAGAAGAAACAGGAGGATCAGGGGAACAAGGAAGAGGCTAATGATATGGAACAGGGGAGCACAACAGGCAGGAAGGCGCAGGACATAAATGGGATGATAGCGAGCAGAAAACCAAGTAGGCAAATGGATAGGACAGATGGATTAGTAAGGAGTGGGGAAAAGAGATATAGAGAAAGATACTCGGGTTGGGGGATAAAGAAGGCCAGGACACGGGTAGAGGAGGTGGCCAGGGACAATAGTGAAGGGGCCACCTTTGACACTCAGACTGTGGGAGGTACGAGGAGCAGGTTAGGGGGAGAATCCAGATGAAGGGATGAGGAGGGGCATGGAAGGAGGGGGAACCCGAGGGGTGAACAGGAAGGCAAGGGGGAGGTTATAGTACTGCTATTGTGGGACTCCATGATCAGAGGCATCCAGTGGGAGGGGCAGGGGGAGGGTAAAACCTGTCTGATCAGAACCAAATGCCACCTAGGCCTGATGGTGCACAAAGCCAAGCATGAGTTGTATTCACTGGCAAGGGAATGCGGGGGAACTCTGGACATTCTAGTGCACCTGGGGACAAACAACATAAATAGTAATAGTGAACTAGAAATTCAGGCAAGGTCCCGGGAGTTGGCCAGGGTATGCCTTTCCATAGGCTGTAAGATCTCCTTTTCAGAAATCCTGCCGGTGCCAAGGGCTAGTGGGGAAAACAAGATGAAGATTAGGGAGATAAATCAATGGCTTAGGGAGTGGTGTGGGGAATTGGGGTACGGCCTGCTGGGGGACTGGGAGGAGACCTGGGAGCATAAGGGGCTGTACGCTAGGGACAGGCTCCACCTTAATTTGGAGGGGAAGGAAATCCTTAAGCTCAAGGTGGGGTTTAAACTTGTGAAGGGGGAGGGATCAAAAAAGGAGCAGTGTCAGCAGGTATGATAAATGAGGGACATGGTCTCCACTCCTCTCAGGGGCTAGGGAGATATGGAAATGGGTCACCAGGTAGGGTGCAGGAGCTGAGAAATGGAAGCTCAAGGGGGAGAAAGGAGAGGAGGGGAAAAGGGGTTAAGAGTGGTCCTGATAATGATAGGAGCTTAGGAAATAAAATGCCTGAGCTCCAGGTGATGCTAGTTGAGGGAAAGGTAGATGTGGCAGCAGTCACCGAGACCTGGGCCACTCAAGGGCACGAGTGGGACCTAAATCTGGAGGGCTACACTAGGTTCAGAAAAGATGGGGGGGAGGGAAGGGAGGGTGGTGTAGCACTGTTAGTCAGAAATGGCATGGGTATTGGAGGGGTAGAGGAGGTAGAGGGGAATGTGGAGGCTACTTGAGTCACCTTGCTGACGCAGAGGGGTAAGAGAGTAAAAGGTCGGAGTGGTATACAAACCACCAGCATTGGCGGAGGTCCTGGAAGAAAATTTGGTGGCAAATCGAGGGACGCTGTAGATTGGGAAAGGGAAGGGCAGTGGTGATGGGGGACCTCAACATGCCAGGAACAGACTGGGGGACTATGACGTCACCAGTGGCCAGACAGCAGAGGCTGCTGGATGTCTTCCAGGATGTGTTTCTGACAACAGGTGGGTGAGCCAACTAGGCAGGCCCGGACACTGAATGTGGTTCTGGCGGACAGTGATCAGATTAGGGGCCCTAGAGGTGTGGGACCCGTTGGCGGGGAGTGATCATGCCACAGTCTAGTTCTTCCTGGACCGGGGGAGGAAAGCCGAACAAGGACGGTAGTAACCGACTTTAGGGATGCAGACTTCAGGGAGATGGGAAGGATCCTGAAAAATCATCTGGACAGGATAAGGCCGTATATGGATGCTGACAGCAGGTGGGGGATCATGAGGAGGGGAATACAGGAGGTTACCAGATCCTACGCAAGGGAAAGGTGTAAGTTCGCTAAGGCCTTAGAAAACCCTGCTAGTGGACCCAGGAGGTACAGGAGGTGGAGAGGGAAAAGAAGGCAGCCTATAGGCACTTCAAGTGCTCAAGGAGTGAAAGGGATCAGGAAGAATATGAGCTGACAGTCAAGACGGTCACCAGGGTGGTGAGAGCAGCCAAGGCAAAAACGGAGCAGTCCTTGGCCAGTGGGATCCGGAGGGGGGACAAGGGGTTCTTTAGACACATAGGGGGGAAAAAAGGAAAGTAAGGGGGCAGATCAGCAAGATAAGGTTAGGGGATGGTTGGGCACAGGAGGCGGGAGAACAGGCAGAAGTCCTAAATGAGTACTTTGCCTAAGTTTTTACCAGGGGGGATGGAGGGGCCATGTCTTGCGAAGGGAGTGGGTCAAACCAGAGGAGGGGGTGGGACCAGTAGAGACCAGGGGCCCTAATAGGTCTGGGGAAAGGAAGTGGCCACCACAGACAGGTGGGGGCCCAGCAGTGCAGAGTGAAAGGGGAAGATGTGGGCTGAAATCCCAGTAGAGAAAGTAAGGGAAGCCCTTAGGTCCCTTCGAATGGAGAAAGCACCTGGGCCAGATAAGATGCATCCCAGGGTGCTGAGGGAACTGGCGGATGTCCTAGCAGTCCCTCTAGTGGAGCTTTTCAACATCTCTGAGGACTGGGTGGATGCCCCAAGACTGGAGGGTGGCCCATGTCGTCACGATCCACAAGGGGGGGGGGATCAAGAGAGGAGGCGGGAAATCACAGGCCTTGTTAGCCTGACATCGGTGGTTGGCAAAGTGATGGAGGGTATTGTCAAGGAAAGGCTGGGGGGGGCGGGATTACTGGAGCAAACTAGGTACTTGAATGATAGATAGCATGGCTTTGTCACGGGAAGATCATGCCAGACAAACCTTGCTGAGTTCTATGACTGGGTGATGAGGGCCCTGGGCCAGGGTAGGCCAATGGATGTCCTCTTTCTGGACTTTAGCAAGCCGTTTGATTTGGTACCCCAAAGTGGTCTGCTGGCTAAGCTGAAGGAAATGGGGGTAGGGAGACAGTTGTTAAGATGGATAGGAAATTGGCTCTCTGAGCATACTCAGAAGGTGGTGGCTGGAGGGTTAGCCTCATCCCCATGGTGGGTTACTAGTGGGTTTCCCCAGGGGTCAGTGTTGGGGCCACTCGTGTTCAACGCCTATATCTCAGATATCAGGAGGGGGATCAGGAGTGAGATGAGTCTCTTTGCAGACGACTCAAAGCTGGGCGCAGTGGTGGATGAGGAGGAGGAGGAGGGTGACCTTGCAGGAGAACCTGGAGGCTCTGGAAAGGTGGTTGGGAAAATGGATACTAAAATTCAATGCGGGGAAGTGCAAGGTTCTGCACCTGGGAGTCAGAAATCCAGGTCAGGGGTATACCCTGGGAGGAGACATGATTCACGTCACGAAGGGTGAGAGGGACCTGGGGGTAGTGGTAGATGTCAAAATGAACAACTCATGTAGGAGGGCAGTAGCAAGGGCAAATAGGATGCTGGGATGTGTCGCCAGGGGGATTACCTCCAGAAAGGCAGAAATGATCCTTCCACTGTACAACTGCTTGGTTAGGCCACACCTCGAGTACTGTGTACAGTTTTGGAGACCACATTTAAAGAGGGACATTACATTCCTAGAGAGGGTCCAAAGGAGGGCAACCAAAATGATCTGAGGCCTGGGAGAGAGGACCTATGAGGAGAGGCTCAAGGAGCTCAACATGTACACCCTAGAGGAGATGAGGGACAGGGGGGACATGATAGAGGTCTTTAAGTACATGAAAGGGATCAATAAAGGAGGCCCAGTCAGGGTGCTCCAAAGGAAGGAGGGTGGGGCAATGAGAGGTCATGGGTGTAAGCTGGAAAGGGGCAGGCTCAGAGGAGCAAGGAGGAGATGTTATTTCACTGAAAGGGTGGTGGAGCCATGGAATGGACTGCCCAGGGAGCTGGTAGAGATGGAGACTGTGGATGGGTTTAAGAGAGGATGGGACAGGTACAGGTGGAGGGTAAATCTGACCAGGCACAATACAGATGGAACATGTGGGACTGGTGACAGTATAAGCAAAAGGGGAGACACCAAAATCGGCCCTCAGTGTGGGTGCTGAAAATCGAGCAGACTCGAGAGACCGTTAGGCCTATTCTGCTGGTATTTTAGTATGTTAATAAAATACTTTTAACTTCTGCTGATTTGGAGTCTGCATGGTATTGCCAGGACTTTTGTTGTTAGGTTTAGTGTGGGGGAATTCCTACTTTCTAATGTGCACCTAAGAACCTGAGGCACAAACTGTCTTTTTTCCCCCAACTGCGTCATTAGAACTACTGAAATATCTCATATTATAGCTAGAAGAATATTTTCACTGGTTCACTGCAGAAGTATAATGAAGCATTGACTCACTAAAGTAAATCATCCCCTTCCGATTCCTTAGAAATTGCAGTTACGCAAGAACTTACTGTAACAGTAGATCTTCGGGAGAGGTTCCTCCAGCAGGTCTTCACATATAGGACCGTGCCCCCTGGCATCAGGTTCCAATGGCAAACTTTTAGATAGCAATCATCAGCGGGGACTGCCCCCAAAGTCAGGTGACGTGACATCAGCCCAACTATAAAAGGGGCGGTCCTGTGCCTGCCCTCCAGTTCTTTTCCACTGGAGACCTAGAAAAGGGTAAGAAGAAAAAATAGGAGTGAAGACTCCTAGAACCATGCTTCCTCTCTAGACCCAAGGGCTAGGCAAGATGAAAACGAAGGAAACAATCCAGGAGTAGGGAGGAAGGTGATTGGGAAACTAGACCTACTGCAGGAACCTCCCTCGAAGATCTACTGTTATGTAAGTTCTTACGTAACTGCAATAACTTACTTCAAGAAGGTTCCTGTGGTAAGTCTTCACATACAGGACTGAATACCAAGCAGTCCCAAAGAAATAAAACTGAGGTACATCCAGGAGGAGAAGAAGTTGCCAACTGCTAGTTACGACAGGAGGCTTTGCAGAACCGCAAGACCAATGCCAGTTCTGTGCCTAGAGTCGATGTCCAGACTGCAATGTTTAGTGAAGGTGTGGACAGATGACCACATAGCTGCTGCACAGATTTCTGCAGTGGACACATTCCTGAAAAAGGCAGTAGAAGTAGCAACACTCCTAGTTGAGTGACCCTTCACTGCCCCCAGAAGGGTTTTTCCATGCTTTTGGTAGGTGAAGAGGATGCAGTTAACCAAACCACCTAGAAATGGTCTGTTTGGAAATGGCCTTGCCCTAGCACTGGGGTACAAAGGCCACAAAGAGCTGATTTGTCTTACGGACCTCTTTAGTCCGGTTAGTGTAATACCTCAGAATACTGTGCACATCAAGAGTGTGCAGAAGGTATTCCCCCCTGTTGGAATGCTGTGGATAACAGACCAGCAGTTCAACACTCTGGTTGAGGGTGGTTTCTGAGACTACCTTAGGAAGAAATGAAGGGTTTGTCTGAAGGACTACTCTGTCCCTATGGAAAATAAGATAGGGTTCCTTAGAGATAAACGCCTGAAGTTCCAAGACCCTTCGGGTGGAAGTGACTGCAACTAAAAACAGAGTCTTCCAGGAAAGGAAGTGCAAGTCACAGTTAGAGGCCGGTTCAAAAAGGAGGCAAGGTCAGTTTTTCCAACACAAAATTCAGGTCCTGGGGGACATGGATTTGGATCGCGATTTCAAGTGGGGATGCCTTTTAAAAAGTCTTAGCAACCTCCAGTTGAGCCAAAGGTTTGCCCTCCACCGGGAGGTGGTAGGCTGACACCGCAGAGAGATGGACCTTAATGGAAGAATAGCTAAGGCCCGACTCTGATAAATGTGCGAAGTACTCCAACACCTGGGCCTCCGAACACGAAAAGGGATCCCAGCTTCTGGCTAGGGCCCAATCGATAATATTTTCCACTTCATGGTATAGGTGGATCTAGTAGATGGTTTTCTGGCTTCCACCAGGATATGGGCAACCTGTGTAGAAACCCCATAGCGGGAGGCCGCTATGTCCACAGGTGCCATGCCTGAAGGTGAAGAGATCGTAGGCTCGGGTGCACCAGGGTGCCCTGCTCCTGAATCAGAAGGTTGTGGGATAATGGCAGGGGAACCAGAGGTTCTAGCGCCAGATGCTGTAAAAGAAGGAACCAAATCTGGCGTGGCCAGAGATGAGTGATCAGAATCAAATGTGCCCCTTCCTCCTGAAGTTTCACCAGAGCCTTCTGAATGAGAGGAATTCTTGCCACCAGCGAAGATCTCTCTGTAGGCTGTTGGAGATTATGACCATCTGACTCATGTCGTCCGTCGACTGTGGGAATGACCACTGCCATCAGTCCCAAGAGACAAAGCACAGCATGTGCTGGGATCCAGCGAGCCTGGGCCACGAGAGTGGCTTGAGAAACTAGGGTCTCGGCTCAATCCGATGGCAGAAAAGCCTTGCTCTGAACTGTGTCTAGTACTGCTCCAATGAATTGGAGCCGTTGAGATGGTACTAGCTGGGACTCGGGCAAATTGATCGCGATACCCAGAACAAACAAGTTCAGAGTGAAAGAAAGATTCTTTCAGGCTGTTCAGAAACAGTGCTGCGAGGAGCCAGTCGTCCAGATATGGGAACACGTAAATGCCCTGGAGGCGAAGAAAAGCCGCAACCACCGCTAAACACTTGGTGAACACCTGGGGGGAGCAGAGGAAAGGCCAAAGGGGAGCGCTTGGAACTGAAAATGGTTCTCCTGAAAAGTAAAAAGGAGGAAGCGGTGGTGGGCTGGGAGGATAGGGATATGCAGGTAGGCATCCTGCATGTCCAGGGAGCACAGCCAAGAATCTGTTTGGAGCAGAGGGAGAAGTCCCTGAATGGTCAGCATGCAAAACTTCTTGTGCTCGACAAAGAGGCTGAGCATGCCGAGGTACAGGATCGGTCTCAGATCGCCAGTCTTCTTTGGAACTAGGAAGAAGTGAGAGTAAAATCCCTTCTAGCTGGTTTTGACAGGAGGGTCTGTATCTCCTGGAAGACAATGGGGATCTGATCCCTTGGTTAAAAGGACCATCCCAGAGGATGAGGGGCAGGGATCTCAGAAAACTGTATCGAGTTTAAGCACCCATGCTTCTGCGGTGATGAACCTCCACCCCTCCAGGTGGAGGCCGAACCTCCCTCCCACCTGTTCCTCCGAGACTGCTGGAGGCAGTGGAAGGAGGGGAAATGAGTCAGGACGCCGAGGGAAGGGGAGCTTTTGGCCCGGAGGCCGGCTTGGGGAACTTGGCCTGGGAGGGCTTGCACTCCCGAACCAGGGGCTCGCTGTTTGCCCAGACGTTTACCCCAACGTTTACCCTGGTTTTTATTCCATCTCCTTTGGCAACGAAAAGGCTGCTGCTGCTTCTGCCCTGTCCAGTACACGGAACGTACTTCCCCGAGTGTCCACTCCCTTGCAGCCTGGTAATATCTTTGGCGTTGCTGCCGAAAAGGACGGAACCCCTAAAAGGGGCATCCAGAAGGGAGGACTGGACGTCTTGTGCCAAACCTACAATTCAAAGCCAGGAAAGGAGATTAATGCAGATCCCTGTGGCTGCCGCCCTGGCCACTGAGTCTACCGAATCATACGTTGCACGAAAAGCATGATGACAGGAAGACTTGCCCATTCTGACTTTGTCCAGCAATTTGTTATGGAACGACTCATCCTGGATTTCCTGAAGATCCTTCTCCAGCTCGGAGAGAGAGGCCTTCTGGAATGCCATCATGTGCGAGACATAGTTGAGGAACCGGATGACAGAAGAGGAAGAGGAATAAACCTTCTGGCCAAACTGATCTAGCTGCTGAGAGTCCTTGTCGGGAGGCGAGGAACTCAAATGCTTTGGTTGTGCTGACCAGTCGTGGGCAGCAGTGATCACCATAGAGTCAGCTTTGGGATGAGTCATGAGATGTTGAATCCCTTCCAGGAGATAGTAGTACAGTCTGCCTTTCTGGCGATAGCCGGGATGGATGACGGCTGCTGCCAGATAGTAGTCATCAGATCCTCATGAGGACCCTGCTGCCTGGATAGTGTGCAAAAGGTCCCCAAAGGAAGGATCCTCTGGAGGAGATTTTGGGGATTCCTTGGGTGGTACCTCGACTGGGGACTGAGGGTCCGAAGGCTCTGAATCAGAGTCTGTGTCAGAAGGCTCAGAACCACTGGGGATGAAAGGCTCTGCCCCAGATGAGCCTACAGGTAGAGCACCTGCTGCCCTGCCAGAGGGTATTGGTGGGGAAGGGGCCCTCTGAAGAGGGATGTCTCCCACAGACTGCCTAAGCTCTGTGATGAGCTGGGTCCTGGCATCCTGCCACCATGTGGGGATTGTCTCCTGATCTAGTACTGGAGGAGGCTGGTACCCCTGGTAACCTGGGTACTGCGGGTTTTGCCAATAAGGGTACTGAAAACCCGGCAATCCAGGAGAACAGCCATAAGGGTTATACCCAAGACATTCTGGCGACTGGTATCCCGGCATCTGAGGCACGTGGCCTGGCGTCGGGTATGAGGAGCTGACAGCGGGTCACCCGGTAGCGATGCCTGGGGTCTGGCTGTGGAAGACCGCCAGGAGGTTCAATTGGATCTACCGTGGGAGGTGCCATATGGCCACTAGGTGGAGTGGGATCTGGGAGGGCCCCCCCCGAAGGCCAAGGCTCCATATCAGGACCCTTAGCCGGCGACAGACTCTTGTCCGGAGGCGGCAACAGACCTGGCAAAGGGGGACGTTCCGGAAGGGACCCCAACGAAAGGTCGAACAACGATCCTGTCGACAGGGAGAGAGCAGGATCGGGTGGTGAATCCCTGGGGTGCAGGACCTGGAGGGATGCAGGGTCTCTCGAGAACACACTATGGCCGGCATTGGGGGCCTCACGGGAGCGAGACAGGTGAGAGGAATCCGGGTGGGTGACGGAGGATCCGCCGTACGACTGATCGGACCTAACCAGGCTAGTGGTAGTGGGAGGGCCGCCGCTAGGCTTATCAGTCAAAGCTGTGCCCCCGTCGACACAATCGAGGGGAGACTTAGCGGAGGTACTAGGAGGAGACACAACTGAAACCTCGAGAGACGCTACCCCCAACTGCCCACTCACCTCAACAGGAGGGGGAGAAGGTGCTTTGCCCAAAGAGGCAGATGGGGCACCAGAAAGAGTACTCACGGTTTTTGGAGCAGGCCTCCTGTGTGGCGACGGATTCCTGTCCCGGCGCTTCTCCTTGCTCTTCTTTTTTCTGGGGGCCGGCGATGACCTTTCCCTCAATACCTGGAGCTCCTTTTCCATCGATGCCAGCCGCCAGATAAAGAGGTGGGCCTCGAGGGTCCGCTTGTGCCTGGTCCTGGTGACTTGATTGAAGGCCTGGCAGATGGCACACTCATCCGAGTTGTGCTTGGGGCCTAAGCACAAGAGGCAGCGGGAATGGTCGTCCCCATGCATGATTTGGGCTCCGCACTTCGACTCGAGTTGACATACAATCGGTCGAATAATGGAAGAAAGATTTTTTAAAGGATGAAGAAAAAACTTTGATTGACGCGCGGGCGTTAGATCGCTGTTCTATCTCGTGAGCAGAACGAACTGAGGCGACGGTGGGAAAGAACTAGAGGGCGGGCGCGGGACCACCCCTTTTATAGTCGGGCAGATGTCACGTCACCTGACATTGGGGGCGGCCCCCGCTGATGATTGCCATCTACAAGTTTGCCGTTGGAACCTGATGCCAGTGGGCGCAGTCCTTTATGTGAAGACCTACTGCAGGAACCCTCTCGAAGTAAGATCTTCTGTTGCAGTTGTCCTTGATGGTTCTTTCACAGTACCTACTGAGATTAAGAACTTTGCCTGAAACTATTTCCAAACGATTCAGCGCTATGAATGACTTGTATATTGGGACACTGCACATCATGTGTTAAAATGCTACATCCCATTTACAGTGGAGACCCTGACTAGCTTAAAAGGCGATACAAAATCTGTACTCATTTGCAGCTACTTGTGTACTAACTGAAGCTACTTGAGATGTTCCTACTTTCAGAAATTAGATGCATGCCCCACAAAATTATAATTAAAGAGCAACTGACATCCTCAGGGCAGGCTGGTCATGACATGAAGCTGTTTGCCCAAGGACCTAACAGAGCTAGTTGTTATATTTTTTTTTCCTTTTTAAACTGTGCCATTATTTACTTATGTAACTTATTCATTATTTACTTAGTTAACTTATTAAGACATCGGCGATACTTACGACTGGCCAAGCCACCAACCATATACTGAAATTTACAGAGGTGTAAATAATGTACACAGGCATTATGATGACATAAGTAGGGAAGGGGCTGCTGTGTTACTAACTAATGGGTGCCTAATGGGATTCAGGGCTAGAAACCCCACCTAGAATACACAGACCCATTTTATAAGCGCAATAAGCCACTCCTGGGATGTGGGTTCTGGACAATTCTAATGCACGGCTAGGGTACTGAACACACTCCCCCTGCAGCCTTGTGCATCTCTACGCCCCCTAGCCATGCGTTAGACAGTTCTAACGCACACCACATTGTGTCTTATTGCTTACAATAGTGCATACCACACGGTATGTACAATCTCCTACACATGTAAACAAAGCTGCATAAAGGCTGTCACTGTCCCAAATCCCATTAAGCACCCATTAGCAACACTGTAGACCCTTCCCTGCTTTGCATCATCATAATGCAGATTTTTTTTCTCCTCAATTTCTATTTGTCCCCCCCCTTTGTTCCTAACGACACCGCATCATCAGGATATGCCCATGAAGTCTGCCCCTGCTACCTGCCTTACCTGACTGCTCAGGTCCCCCATCCTGCCACAGATTACCCCCGGGGGGAGAAGTGACACTCCTAACCATTCCATGTCTCATCGGGCCCCGGGACAGTTGGGCAGGTGGTAGCACACTGGGGCCACATCTCAGCATTTCATCTCCTCGGCGCCGGAGTACGTTTTCCTTGGCTGTCACTGCACCCTGATGTCAAGGCATCTAGCGCCGACATCGTGACATACACCCCTCTTTGACAGTTCGAGTTTGCTATGCCTCAGACTTCTGCCTGGGGTCAATGAGCACTGAATTGCCACCCCTCTCCCTCCCTGGAGAAGGCGAGCTGTCCCTGGGATGCTCGAGCCTTCTCCCCCTAGCAGACCCTCCAGCTCTTGGGATCACTCCCGAACCCAGGTCACTGGCGTTGCAAGTGGAAATCCGACTGCTGCACCAACGGACTGGCCACATAACGCAGATTTTATGGGTGGGCTGCAGCATGTGGTCAGCTGCTCAGCTGAAGCTGTAAGTACTACTGACGATTTCATAAGTTAAATAACTAATGCACTGTTGAAGAAATATAACAAATTCTGGTCAGAGCCAATAAGGCTGTGCCGAGCTTTTCCAAGCACCACCAGAGTAAGCCGCGAACAAGATGGCAGTGATGATGGAACTGCACATGCGCAGTACTCACACATGCACAGTCTTATTCGACACCATGTTGTGCATGGCAGCAGTCACTTCCGCTATTGCGGAAGAAAAATAGGTGCCCCCGAAGTGAGTGTGTTCATGCGGCTGTCAGAAGGGAAGTACCACATAAAACACAAATCACTGGAAACTGTGCCACAGCACTGTGGAAGCACACCGGGCAGCAGTTCGGTCACGTGATGCCACACTGCTATTCTGAGATCTTGTGTTGGCATAACATCTGCGGAGCTCCCCACATGCAGCTGTAAAAACTGGCTCTATTAGGTGCTGGGCTGGCAGGTTCTTGTCATGAGCTGCGTGCCCTGTGCACATATTGGTGTCAGCAGCTCTTTAAAGGGCAGTTATCTACTAAAACAAAAGACTCAAAAACTATTATACTTCATCTCTGCTGGGCCCCTTTCCTGTTACTGGCCTTCTAAATAGTTCAGATGGAGAATACTGGTTGCACATCCAACATGTGCTGCACAGAGAGGGTTCTAGTTACATCAGACCTCAGGAGCAAAGCTCAAGAGGTCCAGTGTAATCAGAAGCCCAAGGTGGCAGCACTTTTTTTTTTTTTCTCTTCAACGAAAGTGGTTTCACAGCACTCCTCAGCAACAGCAAACATGCCTGTGGTTTCAGTTCACAACTTTAACTGATTGCTACACAGACAGCAACACAATGTAAAACACCAGGTGGCACAAGAATTTCTGATCAGCCGGAATGTTGCTGTACCACAGAATGGTATGACAATGTTCCAAGACTTTTGAACTGTGGTACATTTCAGCTAAGATGGAAATCTATGCAGAACAAGGGCCAACTATACACTATAGTGCAGTACAGTACTTATTTCAGTGTCTTTCAAAAAACCACAAAACTGTCCCCAGCTGACCTCACAATGGTTATCTTTGTGACATCATAGTATGTTGCTATGGTAAGCAACATGTTATACATTCTTCCTGGACTGGCTACCAAGATACATTATAAACCCTGTAAAGGAAAACTGAAGTCAACTAATGAGGAGGCAGTAAAGCCATGGGTAACTATAAGGGTGTGCTCCATGCTCAGAGCACATTTGCTAACATTAGGACCACTTTTTTTAAATCTAAATTTAGTGTTGCCATGCTCCTGCAAAGTACTAGGAGCACAGTCCATTTTGCATTACTGTACATGGCTCTGGGACTTAAGTACATGCCCCAAAATGAATTGTACTCATTTTAGTTCTGATAGAGCTATTCAAACCAACTATACCCAATCACCCCGTCTTTCTTGTACGTTTTTCCTGACATGAGCAGTATTATTATGTGCAATGTGCAGGGTGGCCAGAGTCATCATTTTTTCAGCTACAAAAACTCTTGGAAGAGACAGATTCTGCTATGATGCAGGGTTTAAATAATAGGTGTCGCATCACAATTTGCGATGCAAACCATTTCAATAATCGAATTGAGGTTGAATTCGCAAAAAGTGCGATCAATTTGTCTGTTTTTTTTTCTCCCACTGTTTCAACGTGCGGTCCCATGTAGCGCCAACCGGAACTGGAAATATGAGGAAGCAGTCAGCAAGTCAGCAAGGCATACCCATGAATGTGGTAGTTGGAGGACATGGAGGGACTGCGAGTGAGTAGGTGGGCAGCCTAGCGGGTGAGAAAGCGGGCGGGAGAGCAGGTAAAACGGACCACCAGCGTAATCCGCATCAGCCACTAGACCACCAGGTATGTGTTATAAAAAAAAAAAAAAATCGTAAGATTGCTGTTAACATACTCTTCATGCCCCTGTGAGACGAGCCCATTGCAAGAGGCATCAATTAAAGGATGTAGCAGAGGACCCTTCTTTCCGTTTTTTGGTTTTTTTTATGCTGTTCTGTTTCTTCATGCTCCTGGAGATATTCAACCCTGTCGGCATCACAATCGCCTGTGGGACACTTCCAGTTATGTCGGGCATTCCTCAGCTGTCCCTGATTATGGGGTGTCCCTCATTTTACTTTTAAAACTAATCTCTCCTGATGGAAAAGATGCAGCCCACAACTGCTGCTAATTCAGAATAAAGTAATAATTCATAATATCACAACTAAGGAAAAACAGTGATTCCACAGCAGTATCTTGTCTGCATGTCCCTCATTTCAGTGCCTTTGTCCCTCTATGATGGTCACTGTCCCTCATTTTGAGTATCCATGTCCCTGATTTCAGTGCCAAAGACTGACATGTATGGTGGGGTGAGGGTTGTGGCAGGTGACTCATACTTTTAGATTTTGGCAAAGGGGACATCTGGCTGGGGAGGCAGCGATGTTTTTTTGGCAAGTACCCTAGTCTGGCAAAGGGGAAGGATGGGTGTGTGAATGGTGGTTAGGCACTGGAGGGTTTTAGTAGTTCTGGCAAAGGGGGACAAGGGTGGGAAGGATGTGGTACTGAAGAGTGTGTGTGTGTGTGTCTGTGTCTGTGTTAGTGTTGGGGGTTCTGAAACAGATGACGCAAAGGCAGGTTGATTTTTAATTACAGATTTTATTTAGATTACAGTATTTAATATATATTACACACATTTCGACATTTTAAATTTTGCTAATTAAATTGAGCTACGTGCTATTCATTTTCACAATTGATTAGCAGTTTGTGCTAATCAATTTTCAGAGCTTATTTAAAACCCTGTGATAGTGGATTAAGTTGTACTGGAACAGCAGGTTTGCAGAGGCAGGCATGCACAACTACTGCCAGCATAAGTCAAGGTTGTCTGTGGTGGTCCAAACATGTGGCTGAATACGTAGGATGAAATGGGTGGTGGGTGTGCCATCGGGAGGAGTGGCTAAGTGTACTTGTATCCATAACCATTCATTAACGGATTTGAGAAGGGGTCATTCAGTGGAGGCCAGGGTACTAACCCTGGCTTGGGCCTTTTATTCTTTAGACCTTTGGGACTGTGGTACAGGAGACGAAGACTGCAGATTTAGGGAAGGGGTCACCATCAACCACATCGAGAGTTGCACTGGGCTTCAGTACTTGGCCGTTCAAAAACAACTACCACAGCAGGCCTCAGATGCTCTGTCTCTCTGACTTGGGACTTTTGGCTAAGAGCCCAGTTGTCTCTGACCTCTGTGTGCTGGTGGCTGCTTAGGTTAGTCAGGAGTGGACAAACAGGCAGGAACAGAGGAAGTTGACTGAACTGGAGAGTCCAGACTGGACTATCTGCACAGGGTGATCAAAGGTCGGGGGTTGAAATTAGCATTGGCCCTCCATTAGCCACATGCTGGAAGATTTTGAATTGGACCAATAACATTTTTCTTTAACTGGGCCTCCTGACTTGTACTGGAGAAAAACGAAAAAAAGCATTTAAATAAGTGCACCAGTTGGGCTTGTGGAAAAGACTGGGACCAGTACTTTCCCAACCACTAGTCTTGCTGCCTAGCAGCTGCAAGACTAAATATCAACCCCAGAAGGTGCAGAACTGCAGAGGGATTGGTTGGCACTGCCACAGGCACCAGTTTGCCCATACTTTGACAGTGAAAGGCAGTATAGCAAGTCTGGCCAGGTGTAGGTGGTACTGTTACATGTAGTGTTACACATTACAAAAGCACAGTGACGCAGCACAGACAAATAAACAGACTTGGTCTCATCTCTCTAGGTTTCTTGGATTCTTCCTCCTCACTCAGGAAGTGAAAAAAGTCACCTAAAGAAAAGTAATTCAATATAACCAGCTTTAGAATATACACATAACCATACCAAAATTGCCAAAAGAAAAGGGACGTATGTCTAGCTAGTCTGCTCAAGTTTGCAGGCCCCCTCCCAGCAACTAATGCTAGATCCACCCCCCATCAATCTCTTCCTCCACTTCGATGTCCTCCCCCCACCTTTGCCCATTCCATGTAATTTTCCCCTTTTAGACGCCATGCTATGTAATGTAATATGATCAAGGCGCTGCATTTTGGGATGAAGAACCCAAGGAGGAGTTACCAGCTAGGGGGAGTGCAGCTAGCCCAGACAGAGGAGGAGAAGGATCTGGGTGTGCTCATTACAGGATCAATGAACAACTCGGCACAATGTAGGAAGGCAGCTGCAAAGGCCAACAAAATGCTGGGTTGTATTGCAAGAGGTATATCCTCGAGGAGGGAGGAGGTGATTCTGCCACTGTATAGGTCATTAGTTAGACCACACCTGGAGTACTGCGTGCAGTACTGGCGTCCGTATCTGAAGAGGGACATTAAGTTACTGGAGGGGGTGCAGCGCAGAGCGACAAAGATGATCAAGGGGCTGGGGGACTTATCATACGAGAGGAGGTTGAAGGAGTTGAACATGTACTCACTGGAGGAGAGGAGAGACAGGGGTGACATGATTGAAACCTTTAAATACATGAAAGAAATAAACAAGATGGGTACAGAGGGGCTGTTCAAAGTAAGGGAGGGGAGGGCCACCAGGGGCCATGATATGAGACTGGAGCGAGGAAGGTTCAGGAGGGAGATGAGGAGACACTTTTTTACAGAGAGGGTGGTGGCTGGGTGGAATCGTTACCTGCTGAAGTGGTATGCAGTAGAACAGTGGACTGCTTCAAGCGAGGATGGGACAGGACATGGGGGAGAGTTAATGAAGGGGAAGAGTGGAAGGGAGGGGCAGCTTCAGAATAAGGGGTGCTAGCTGCACATTCGAGCAGATGATAGACCTCTAGGCCTTTATCTGCTGGCAAATTTCGTATGTTCGTATGGGACTGTAAATTATTAGTAGGTCCCACAGAACCTCCAGTACTATCAAACAACTGATGATTTAATATCAAAATTCATACTAAATATAAACGTAGGTAGGAGCACAATCATGGACTGATGCAGCACACATTTCATGGCACAAGTGCTGGGAAGTGTGCTCCTCTGTTTCAGAGAAGTACACCATGCTAAATCCTTAACACTACCCTGGAATAAAGCATAGTGGTTAAGGGCACTAAGCTGCAAATTTGGAGACCTGGGTTTAAATCCCATCAGCCCCAACTTGCATACTGTGTGACCCTGAGCAAGTCACTTAACTTTCTTGTGCTTCTAGGTCGCACCTGGAAACAAACTCCAGTTTTGTGTGCCTTTCCTGATTAAACAAGTTCCCCTTCCCTTCCTAATGTATTTTCTAGTAAATTATGATGGCCAAAACATTATGTTCACAAGGTACATCTTGAAGTAGATAGGTGCTCTGTAACTTACAAAACTACTGCGCTTTTAAAATTATAATGTGGTTTATTGGTTACAGCAGTAGCTTGTGAGCTATGAAATCACAGTTCAAAACCCACTAGAGACAAAATGAACTGCCCTTAAAATTTACTCAGAAGCTGACACTTGTAACTGTAGTGTTACAAAACAAAAAAAAAAAAGTATCGTTAGTATAGAAAACAGGATAACTTCTTATTTATGACCGATATGTTAGTCACACAAGGAATTGTTAAACATATCAATTTAGCGCTTTTAGTGAATATACTGAAAGTATTGTTCTATTAAAACTTTGTTGATTGTACTGCAAAATATATATTCTTTCTGAAATAAAATAAAGTTTTATTGAAAAACAAAAGTTAGAGCCAAATACACACTGTGTGACCTTGGGTAAACCACTAAATCTCACAGTGTTTTAGTCTCTTTAGCTGAGGAAACAGTAGAAACAGGACCCTACTAGGACCAAGATGTTGGATAAATAAACAAAAAGAACTGTACCTCAATAAAAGTTGATACAAAAATAGCATTGCTTGTCGTTTTATCTTTATTGGCAACATTCTGTACAGTTTTCTCCATGAAACAAGGAATATGGCATTTTGACTTGCGTCACCGCATGAGTACAAAATCCAGTTTACCTTTCTGAACAGTGCTCAGCGTTCTAAAACCTGTAGTGACGTATTTAAAAACACCAAATTCTTGCATCTGAGAGGAGAACAGTATAAAATGTCATCCATACAAAAAGAACAGTTTTTCACATCAGCATTTATTCACATATTGTAAAATATGAATACTTTCTGATAACAGAACCATGATAAATGGCTGCAAAGTATCACATATCCTTTCCCCTTAATACAGAAGTGCAATGAAATTGGGTCCAAACAAAAAAAAAAAGTGACCTACCCTACCCCCACCTAAAAGATTCCAGGCATCTTTCAATTTTATTTGGTGCTAAAAATGTTATAGTACACCAAAATTAGTTTTATTTTATAAACGTTTTAATTTAGTTTATCTTAAGAAAACAATATGGCCGTGTCTTGGAAATACCACTGAAGCCCTGGTGAGGGGTAGGATGAAGAAAATAAACTTATGGTGAGCATAGGAGGTACCTAGCAAAGTAGATTTTGACAGGTATGCTAACATTTTATTAATTGTAGTGTAAAGCAGCAGTGCATGCTAGTTGTGAAAACTCTGACCTATACTTTTTTATTCTATTTGAGACTACTTATCTCCTGACTTATACGATGCCCCTCTTCCCCCAGTATAAGTCTGCTTTAGCACTTTTTCCACATTTGAAATAATAAAAGGAGCCCTCCTTTTAATATGGCTTCGATTGTTTGGTTTTTTTTTTTTATTAGTATTCCCAGCTGTGTTTGTACACCTATTGCCCCATAAGGTCCAGGAGCAGTGTCTGCTGCATGCTAGTTCATTATAGTCACAAGAAAAGTGATCCCTAAACAATGGGTGTTAACAGAAAATACTGATGAAAACCTGGTCTGAGCCATATTAAAAAGGAGCACTCAATTTATTATTTCAACAGTAAAATGAAGTGGTAAAGCAGGCTCGAAATGTGAAAATAAATTGTATCATGCAAGTCAAGAAATACTGCAGCTGGCAATCTAAAATAAAATACAAAAGTACAGTCAGAGTTGGCACCGCTGTCATGCACTGCTGCTTACAAACTAGGAGGGCAAAGGTTATGGAATGCCATTAACCAAGCTGGGATATGAATTAGGATCTTCTAGTACATAGTCTATTTCTCTGTGCATTACATCACGCTCTAGGAAAGCTAGGACTTGAACTAGTCTCTTGGGTCACAAGCATTTGTTCGGACAATCAGACTACATTTCTTTACATTTATCCAGTATTGCAAGACAGCACCATAACACACAGAAGGTAATGGGGATTCTAACCCACCAAACAGTTTATACAAGATCAGATGTACAAGCCCATTTAAAGGAGACATCTGTCAGCCAACCTTGCACAATGAACTGCATTCCCATGATACCTTGCACTGGGACTGAGCCTTTATGGGTGGTGAAGACTGATGCACAGAAACTGGACAGTACTACAGAATGTTCACAAACACAGGTGAACAGGGGATTTAAACCCACCTACCAAGTGCTGTCCAGTACTACAGTATCATCACAGACATAGTGGAACTAGGAGCTCAAACCCACCTGCTAAAGCACTGTTCAGTACTATAGCATGCACACAGACATACAGGAGAACCCGGGATCCAACTCACCTATTATGCAGTCCAGTACTACAGCATTGTCACAGGTACACAGGGGAGCCAGGGATCCAACCCACCTACTGAGCACTGTCCAGTACTGCAGCATCATCACAGACACATAGGTAACCAGGGATTCAAACCCAGCTACTGAGCTCTGTCCAGCACTACAGTATCACAGACACACAGGGGAACTGGGGATTCGAACCCACCTAATGAACACTGTCCTGTACTACAAGCATCATCACAGCCATGGGGAACTGGTGATTCAAGCCAACCTACTGTATGTATTTCCAGTACTACAGTATCATCACAGCCACGCAGGGGAATAGGGGATTCAAATCCACCTGCTGAGCACTGTCCTGTTCTACAGTTTCATCAGTACTACACCATCATCGCAAACATACTGGAACTGGGGAATCAAACCCACCTACTGAACACTCTCCAGTACTACAGTATCATCAGACACACAGGGGAACCAGGGATTCAATCCCACCTACTAAGCACTGCCCAGTACTACAGCATCATCACAGACACACTGGGGAATCAGGGATTCAAACCCAGCTACTCAGCATTGTCCAGTACTACAGCATCATCCAGACAAAGGGAAATCAGGAAGTCAAACCCACCTACTGAGCACTGTCCAATACTGCGGCATCACCACAGACACACAGGGGAACCAGTGATTTAATCCACCTACTGAGCACTGCCCAGTACTACAGCATCATCACAGACACACTGGGGAATCAGGGATTCAAACCCAGCTACTCAGCATTGTCCAGTACTACAGCATCATCCAGACAAAGGGAAATCAGGGAGTCAAACCCACCTAGAGAGCACTGTCCAGTTCTACAGTATCATCTAGACACACAAAGGAACTGGGATTCAAACCCATCTACAGAGCACTGTCCAGTGCTAACGCAACATCATCATCGTCACAGACACACAGGAACCACAGATTCAAACAGATCTATTGAGCACTGTCCAGTACTACAGCATCATCAAAGACCCACATGGGAACTAGGATTCAAACCCACCTACTAAGCACTGTCAATTTCTACAGCATTATCAGGCACAAGACAGCAAAGGATTCAATCCCACATACCCAGTACCGTCCAATACCACAACATCAGTGTTTGCCAGATCTTATGTTCACCCTTGCACTTGCACAAAGCAAACATCTTGGTATGATAGTGGGTTCTGAGAGGTGTGTCACTGTTAGTCCAGTGCAGGGCAGTCTGCAAGAGGGCTTGTTTGTGTCAGACCAGTCATCAGTCAGGCTGATCTTGACATTGGTTTGGTCTTGCTGGGTGGAAACTTCGTGCAGTTCAATGGAAAGAGTTAGCCCAATCACAGGGTGTCTCATTCCTTTGATCTGCATGATGGCACCCAGCAAGCAGAACTGATCCATCATGATCAGCCTGCTGTGCCCACCCCAACCCAACTTAAATAAAGAAAACTGTCCCTCAACTCCCCCCCCCCACTCCTTCCTTCTTAATTTTCCAACTCTGGGGTGCCCAATCCTCGGTGCTGGCTACTATCCCCCATCCCGCGTGTACCGCTAAACATAAGAAAACCATCCCTCAATCCTTCCCACCTCTTCCTTGTTAATTTTCTGACATCCAGATGCCCAATCCCTGGTGTCAGCTACTACCCCACACCCCACCTGTTTTCACTGTGCGATACCAAGGAGTCCACCTCCGGTGCTGCCAAACATAACACTGACACTGGGGTGCCCAATCCCCAGTGTTGGTACCTGAAATAAACAAAACTGTCCCTCATCGTCTTTGGGTTTTGTTTTTTTTTGTTGTTGTTTGTTAGTTTATACACAACCTGTAAAAAAAAGAAAACCACCATAGATGTCTGTTACTGCTGCCACTACCCTCCCTCCACTGACCCACCCACTCAGCCCCCTTCCCCACCCCTTACAAACAATACTGTAATCTTCTCTGGACTGGAGACGTATCTTTACTCTTCAATGTAGGACCAGAAACTGAGGAAATCAGGCATGCTGTTCAATGCATTTCAATGGGTTTTGAACCTGTCCTCACAACTTGGTCATCTTTAAATATTTTACACCAAATTTTCACCATGGCCTTTTTGAAACCCCACTTCATTAACAATGGCAGTGAAATTATGCAAATCTGTCCCAAAAGGTGATTTCTTGGTCGCTATGCAAAATCACCTTTCAGGCAGGATTTGAAAACTTTCTCCACCCTTACATAGATACACAGACAGTGTCGGCAGATAAGGGCCTATGGCCCACCCAGTCTGCCCATTTGAGCTTGTAAGTTCAGTTTGTTTTCCTAGAAGTCTGTTGCCCCTTACCCCTGACCGCCAGAATTCCTTTATGTCTATCCCATGCATTCTTAAATCCTGTGATTGTTTCAGCCCCCACCACTTCCTCTGGCAGGGTGTTCCACTTGTCCACCACCCGTTCTGTGAAGAAATTCTCTCTCATGTTTCCTCTGAATCATCCTCCCTCCAACTTCATCCCATGCCCTCTAGTCCTGGAACATCTTTTTCGCTTAAAAATAGTGTTTTCCTGCACCCTGTTCCTCCCTGTAAGATACTTGTATGTCTCCATCATATCCCTCTCTCCCTCCTCTCTCCTCCAGGAGTACGTGTTCAGTTCCTTCAACCTGTCTTCATAGGACTTGTGATGCAATCCATGCACCATCTTTGTTGCCTCCTCTGAACCTTCTCTACCCTGTCTATGTCTTTACGTAGGTATGGTCTCCAGAACTGTACACTGTACTCCAGGTGAGGCCTCACTAGTGTCTTGTATGAGCGGATGTATGACCTCCCTTTTCCTGCTGGTGATGCCCCTGCCTATACATCCCAGCATCCTATTTGCTTTACCTGCTGCCTTGTCACACTGTTTCCCTACCTTGAGGTCAACAGAGATGACAACCCCAAGATCCCTTTCTTGCTTGGTGCATGCTATATCCTCACCCCCCCAACAGATATATTGTGCCAGGGTTTTTGTGCCCCATATGCATTATCTTGCACTTCTTTGCATTGAATTTCAACTGCCAAAGACCTGACCATTCTTCAAGTTTCTGCAGGTCGCTTCTCATTCTGTCTACACCCTCTGGTGTGTCTACTCTGTTACAGAGCTTTGTGTCATCAGCGAACAGTGAAATTCTGACTTCTAGGTCCTGTGCAATGTCACTGATGAAGATGCTGAATAGGACCGGTCCCAGCACTGATCCCCTGTGGTACCCCACTGGTCACTCTTCCCTCTGTGGAGTGACAGCCATTTACCACCACCCTCTGTGTCCTGCCACCCAGCCAGTTACCTACCCACCACACTACTGTCCTGCCCACACCCATATTCCCCAGTTTGTGTAATAGTCTTCTATGTGGCACAGTGTCAAAGGCCTTGCTGAAGTCCAGATAGGCCATGTCCACTGCCCTCCCCTGATCCACCTCCCTAGTCACCCAGTCAAAAAAATTCAATGAGGTTGGTCTGACATGACCTCCCCCTGGTGAAACCATGCTGCCTTGGGTCCTGTAGTCCATTGACAACTAGATGTTCCACCAACCCTTGTTAATGATGTGTGGTCATAAGGCGGCTATGTTGAAAATTTGAGATGAAAATATTTTTAAAAAACAAAGTTACGAGTGTACATTTAAATTTAACGCATGCTCAAAACTTTGGTAATTTTCAATATTTTGACCCCAAATTTTCAACACAGCCATTTTTTGACACCATCTCCTGAACATGACAGCTGTCATTTTTTGAAATTCTGGCCAAAATGTGTTTTCATACTTGTGGCACAAAATGACGTTTCAGACACTATTTTATAAATGACACCTGTCATGTTTAGAAGGAGTGGTCATAGAAAGACTATGTTAAAAGTATGGGGTCAAAATGTGAAAAAACAACCAAGGTCTGAAAAAAATATTGAATTGTTCCAATGTTCACTCATAACTTTACTTTTGCAGATTTTGGCCCCTAATGTTCAACGAATCCCTTGTGTTACCCCACCTCCTGAACACGATAGGTATCATTTTTCAAATACCCTCCGAAACTTGTTTTCACAGTCAGACTGTGAAATCTCCTTTCAGATGGGATTTAAAAGAAATTCCACCTGTGTTGAGCATAACATCAGGTCATAAAAAGACTACTGGAAATTTGGGATTAAGATGTGGGAGCCCACTGAAAATGATTTACTGCCTCTCAGCTAGCCTATCCTGGGTATAATTCAAAACTATGTAAAAAGTAAGACACCACTGAAAATGAAATACTGCATTTCTTCTGGTCTATCCTGGGTAACTATATAGTGAAAATGTGTACAAGCAGGACCCGCCATAACAGTAATGGAAGTGGTGAACAATCGGCATTGACAAATGCTTGTTTAGTGTTGACTACAACCCTATATTATTTTTACTACCACCCAACTTTTTACCACCACCATAATCTGGTTTTATAACATTATCCGTAACTGCCTTTTACCACCATTCTTTATTGCACTGCTACCACCATCTTCATGCCAGTGCTCTAGGACTTGAGTTAAAACCCACACACTCACATCTGAAGTGCATATGGGATCCATAAGGAGCTGCTGACGCCTCAAATACATCTTTGAAAAACATAACATTCAGTACAATTCAGCTTGCATTCCATATATATTCTATAGATTTCTCATCCCCATTGTTCAGTACTGAGGAAATTTGCACGAATACATGATTTTTATCCCTTAGAGTTCATCTGCCTCTAAAAAACTTACTTCCTAATTCAAGTCATAATCCTCTGTTGTGACATCACAATCTGTTGCCATGGGAGTAACTGATGTCACAAGGACTGCATTATTATCTCAGGTAGGGAGAAAGCAACAAGAACATATGAAATCTTCAGAAACAAAGATCCTGGTTTCATACAAATGCCCTTAGTAATAAATTATGGGGAGGAGAAATACTGAATTAATGTGAAATACATGCTGAACTTTGCATATTATATTTTGTTAAAGTTCTCCTGAAGGCATCAGCTGCTCTTAAGAAACACTGTGCCCACACCACAACCACCGTATTATACTTCCAGGCAATGGGGTAATCCTGAGCATTATCATAAACATTTAGTACTGGAAAAGAGAACTAAGCAAAAAGGAAAGGAGAAGAAATCAACAGTTTACCCAAAATAATGTTTTATTGCTAGTCAACTGAGAATTCAGTTTTGGTTCAAAATTTGCCCAGCTGTTTGTTCTCACTCATCAGAGTGCCTTTCCTTGTAAGACTCAAGCAATTTCCTCCTTTTCAGATGATCTTGGTATACAAGAACATTTAATAAGTCTAAAAACAACAAACTCTTGAAAAAAGTGATAAACCACCAGACAAAGTCAGTGTCAGTGTGTTAATGACTATTAAAATACATAACAGTGAGGTGAGCAATTATTTATTTTCACAGCCCAGGGTGTGTTAGTTCACAGTAATACCAGTCCTGATCTCCATGTGAAGTCCTTTCCATCACTGCAGTTAATATGCACGTCATAGCAGGCATCACGCCTGCACCTGAGGAGGGCTTTCTTTAGTTATCCAGAGCGGTGGGCTATAGCAGAGTTTATATGTTGTCAATAGTCAAGTCAAGATTGAAGAGTTTTCCAACAAGTAACTAGACCTTTAAGAGAGTAGCTGGGGCCAACGGGACGGTCAGGATTACAGTCTGGAACTCGAAAGCTGGACAGCCCCAAGAATGATGACATCAGTGCAGAATGAAAAAGCACACCTTTCCCAGAAGGCTAGCAGTTCAGGGCACAAGGTTAAATAACTGGAGTGGTTTAGACAAACCAACATGGCCGGTTACCACCCAATGTCAACAGCAAAGCAAGAAAGGACATTAAAAGGAACTGAATGGCAGTACTGTATGTCAACAACAAAAAGATCACGGAAAAGCAATGTAATTCCATCACTCAATGTCGAGCTTTGAAGATAAGGAAGGTAGCACCTCAGCACATCTGATGAGAGTTTATGAAAAAGCTTCTTATTGTCCGAGCAAAGATTATTTGTAACCAGCTTTCCACAAATTGTCAAATACAGAGAAGCCCAGAGTATATGGCCAAATTGTCTTTTGCACCGAACACTGTAAATTGGCTCTACATATGTGCAAAAAAATCACTAGGAATTGTGGGGAAAGAAGTCCTCCAGGATGTGAAGTCATGATCTCGCAGCATTCTGACAGTCTGGCTCAAAAGAAGGACTCCTGGGACACATGAATACAAATGTAGAGTATATCCCAAATGCCTGAAGTCTTGCCAAGTCCAAGGTCTCTCTGCCGTCACCCACAGGTGTTTGTTTCAGCATTAGGGTTTGCATTCACATTAGAAACATATGTATTTTATAAATCTCTGTTTATTTATGGAACAGTGGGTTCTTCCCTCCGAGGTCATACTCCAAAAAGAATCTACAGGGTAAATAAAGCCTTTAATTTAGATAAAAATGCCCCCCCCCCCGTAAATCTGAATAGAACAAAATTTAATTTAATTTCATGTGCCAGCTTAGAGTTTCCCCAAGATGCAGCACAACTAATGTGACAGAATGAGAAATAATTATAGAAGCAGCTTGAAAAAATGTATGTTTTTTTTTTTTTGGTTTGTTTTTTTTAATCAATCCTGTGCTTATTTTGGAGGATGTTGGTAAAAATATTATGACTTGTGGGAGGTGGGGCATCAGCCAGGGTTCGCGTGAGGTACACTCAGTGCACTTCAGTTTGGGCCTCTCAGCACGCTGATGACCCAGGGACTGGGACCAGAATAGAAAAAGAAAAAACCTGCCTCAAGCAGGATGAGTGCAGGAATGCTTGGGCCCCTATCCTGGCCACTACCCTCCTGTATGAAACCTCAGGAACTCCTGCCTCCAGCTCAAGGAGGAAGGCCGATGGTGGGATCCAGCTCAGCTGTACCCCCCCCAAAGGGGGGGGTGCACAGGCATACAGGGTTCGAAAGTAGGGCCAGGTAAAAGGAAAAGATATTGGGGGTGGGGCTGGCCATCCTCCATAGGAATTGAGGCCAAGGCAAGACAGGAGGCAGAAACAAAATTAAAAAATATTTTGTCTGAGTAAATCACATTAACACACACTGTAGGCCCGGTAATGTGGACCTGAGCTTACAAAAATACACAGCTTAGTCGTGCAGTAGTCTGTCACCAGATGTTTGCAATTTCTAACCCAGCGTCAGCTGGGGGAGGGGAGGGATGCCTAAGATTTGTGCACATCAGCGTTAGGATGAGGCCAAAAACAGAACATATATGCCGATTTGCTGTGTTACCTTGGCCTCACTGCCCCAACCGGCCTTAACCTCATGCCTTGCTTTCCACAGAGCCCCAGTGAAACTCTTCTGGTTGGGTCCCCACTGTATGGAGGAAGCTACCATGGGGCCATGTCAGGTTACAGCAACCAGAGGCAGTCATGCATGATGGGGCCAGGAAAGGCTGGCCAAATAACATGGGAAGAGAGATAAAATGTAGGGGAAAAAATATATTTTCAATATAGGGTTGTGAGGATATGCATATGTATATGTCTGTGTAAATATAGATGTATAGAAAGGGTGGTGGCCTACTGCACAAAAGTCATGAGCAAAGGATTCTGCCAATTTCTTGCACCAAGCCCTCACCTTCTGCAAACCCTAATGCTGGAACAGCTTTGCTGGACTGTAGGCTTGAGGTCACTTCCATGTGTAGTAAGCTGAAGCATTCCAGAGGTCATGGTATCACTTCCCTGGTCTGCATGTCCCCCGACCCCCAGGAAGGAAAAGAAAAACAAAAATGAAAGGCAAGTTAGCATACAAACATGTATCGAGAAGATGTCCTTACGAGTCACAAAGCTTTAAAGAGCCAACATACTGTCAGAATGTACTAATCATGTTTAAAAGTACCCAGTTACTACTTTTTATATCCAAAGCATTTTTTCCAGTTTACTAATTATGTTTTTTTCCACCTTAAGTCTTGGGTATTCTGCATGGAACAGTACTCTGCCAGGGGCTAACATATCTATATCTTTTCCCCTTCATGTTATCAGTTTTGTGACTTCACTCATCATGACATCCCGACAGACTCACTCACCTGCTAGATAAGTCACCAGTGATGTCACTAGGGATATTTTTATTCAAAAAGGTTTGCTGAGACAAAGGCTCGCACTGTAATGTACTTGACAAGGCTGGTACGGGAGTTTAATTTGTTGTCAAGCATCATTTTGAAATCTTTGTAGGTGTTGAAATATTTTTCAGCACGTAGCATAATAAATACATTGAGCTTGGCAGCATCTGATCAAGCAGCGTCAAAGGCTGTTGGGAAAATGAGGGGGAAACAGTGACACAGATGCCACTAATGCCCCTTGAATGAGCACGTAAAAATACTTACAGCAGTGTCTTAATACCAATACCGCCACTGAACCTATTCAAACTATAGATCAATACCTGCTACTGCGGTTTAAGGCAGTAGTGGGATCTTTGCCACCGATTCCCCTTAGCCTTTGCTGTCGCCTGACTGGGTATAGCAGCAATCTACTTAGTTTCTTTCTTTGCTGAAAAATTATTTCAACAACTGCAAAAAAAGGCTTATAAAAAGCTGCACCCGACACCTAAATGGACTCTACAATGCTCTAAGGTCAGCTTCTTCACAGTAAGCCATGGTGGTCACCTTCAATTTGAGTGGCGACAGGAAAATATCTATACCATTTAGCAAGAAACCCTGCAGGATTGTGAAGTAACTGCAAGACCACTTTCTAGTGAATTCATAAGTGTAGCAAATGATTGCAATATATAAATGATTTTGTGTTAACAATCAATAAATCTGTGTCATTTTTGCTATGTTATAGAAGGTAAAAATTTTACCTGGACATCACAGTGAGTGATGTTGTGGTCACAAAATGCTGATCAGGTATGAAGAGGGATACCACTACATACGCCAAGCTTCTGGGAAGCAGGCAACAGATGGCAAAGAAGGCAATTAAGCAATAATGCACAACTGGGCCTGTGTCGCACCGGGATAATGGCATGCCACGAGTGACTGGGCAAGAGGCCATAAGTCGAGTACGTTCAACATAGAAACACAGAAACATAGACTTTGACAGCAGATAAGGACCGCTTGGCCCACCTAGTCTGCCCATTTCCCTACCTACAGGATAGGCCACAGATCCTAGGTAACCAACAGCCTATTTCTTCCTAACCCCCACTAGAACTGCCTTATGTCTGTCCCATGCATTCTTGAATTCTCCCAGTTTTAGACCTCACAACCTCCTCAGGAAGGCTGTTCCATGCATCCACTACCCTCTCTGTGAAAAAATACTTCCTCACATTGCCCCGGAACCGCTCCCCCATCTTTAAATTGTGTCCCCTTGTTCTTGCACGTCTCTTTTTCTGAAAGATGCTACCCTCTTGGACTTTGTTGATTCCACTGAGGTACTTAAAAGTTTCTATCATGTCCCCCCTCTCCCTTCTTTCCTCAAGCGTATACATATTAAGCTCCTTTAGTCTCTCCTCATACGGCTTCTCTTGCAGACCCTGCACCATTTTAGCTGCCCTCCTCTGGACTGCCTCTATCCTGTCTATGACCTTGCGGAGATGGGGTTTCCAGAACTGGACGCAGTACTCCAGATGGGGTCTCACCAACTGTCTGTACAGAGGGATAACAACTTCCTGTTTTCTGCTGGTGATGCATCTCCCTATGCATCCCAGTACCCCAGCCCTCCCTACTGCCTTCTCACATTGCTTGCTAACCTTAAGGTCATCTGATATGATTACCCCAGGTCCCTTTCCTTTTTTGTTGTTGTTACTACCTCCTCCCATTGTGTAATCTTCCCCTGGGTTCTTGTTTCCCAGGTGCATTATTTTGCACTTCTTTGCATTGAATCCTAGCTGCCATACTTCTGACCATTCCTCCAACCTTGCCAAGTCCCTTCTCATCCTTTCCACCTCCTTGTGTATCAACCCTGTTGCAGATCTTTGTGTCATCTGCAAAGAGGCATACTTTTCCTTCCACTCCCTCTGCAATGTCACTTATAAAGACATTAAAAAGGACTGGACCCAGTACTGAATCCTGCAGTACCCCACTAGTAACCTCTCTTTCTTCAGAGTGGACTCCATTTACAATTACCTTCTGTGTCCTGTTGTCCAGCCAATGTTTTACTCAGGCTACCACCCTGGGACCCACTCCCAGGCTGGTTAATCTGACTATTAATCTTTTGTGTGGGACTGTGTCAAATGCCTTGCTAAAGTCTAGGTAGGCCATGTCCACAGCCCCTCCTGGTCTACTACTTTGGTCACCCAGTCAAGAAATCTATTAGATTCGTCTGACATGACCTTCCCGCTGTGAACCCATGCTGCCTTGGGTCCTGTGCCCCACTGGCCTCAAGGTACTCAATTCTTTCCTTCAGAAGTGACTCCATCACTTTCCCTACCACAGAGGTCAAACTGACAGGTCTGTAGTTTCCTGCCTCTGTCTTGGTCCCACTTCTGTGGAGGGGAATCACATCTGCCTTCCTCCAGTCCTCGGGTACCACAACATCCTCCCATGATTTATTAAAAAGAGTAGTCAGTGGTTTCACTAGTTCCCCCCTTAATTCTTTTAAAATTATGTGGTGAATTCCATCAGGCCCCATTGCTTTGTCCACCTTCAGTTTTAGGAGTATTTGCAGAACCATTTCTTCTGTGAAAGGGCTGGGATCGACCCCCCTATCAAGAGTGCTTCTGTTAATTGGATTAGGCACTTCCCCCTCCTCTTTTGTGAATACTGAGCAGAAATATTCATTCAGTATCCCTGCTTTTTCACTATCCCCCTCTGCCCACCCACCATTCATTCTATTCAGCCTCACTATCCCTCCCTTTGTCTTTCTACGCTCTCTGATGTACCTATAAAAGGTTTTATCCCCCTTCTTAACCGAGTTGGCTATCTTTTCCTCAGTTTGGGCCTTTGCTATTCTGACTTCCCTCCCTGCTTCCTTCTGCCTTAACTGGTACAGCTCTCTGTCCTGCTCCTTCTGTGTTTCCTTATACTTCCTGAATGCTATCTTTTTCTCCCTGACTTTCCCAGCCACCTCTTTTGAGAACCATAGTGGCTTTTTCTTTCATTTTGATTTGTTTATTTGCTTCACACAAAGGCTTGTTGCCTCTGTGATGGCAGTTTTGATGATTCCCCATTGTTGCTCCACCCCTCCTTCTAGCCTGTTTGCTAGTGCTTTTCTGAGGCACTCTTCCATCTTGCCAAAGTCAGCCCTTCTGAAGTCCAGTACCCTCACTTTTGTATGGCTTGACTCTGTAGCCGAGTTTAACGTGAACCACACTGTTTGATGGTCACTTGTTCCCAGATGGCAACCCACTTCTAGATCTGAGATCCTCTCACTGCCCCCATTTGAGAGTACGAGGTCTAAGATTGCTCCCTCATGAGTGGGTTCTGAAACTAGCTGTCTAAGGCCTGCTACCTGTTAACATGACATCCCACTCGAGAAGTGACGTTATCTCCAACACGTGCCCTGGAGTGTATTATTGCAATTATAAAATGGCTTGCTTGTATAACCAAAAAATAAAATAAAAGGTGAAAAAAATACATTTTAAGTTGCTTTTTGAGTGGATGCAATGTTGTGCTAGGATAACATCAATGTTGACGGTCAGCACTTACAAGTCACAGCCCAGTAATTTTTCTTGCCCTTGTATAATTTTATTTCTATAGTGCCCTATCCCAGCTCACAGCATACCACAATAAAACATACATCCAGTTAAAACTGACATAATTATATTACAACATAAATCAACAAACACTACATAAAACAGAGTACAGTTATAATCAAATCATGAGCAAACAAATAATATTTTAGCTCCTCCTTAAGTGCTTTCACTAAGGAGAAACTTCTTTCTGAGGGCAGGGAGTTCCAGATTGTTGGGACTTGCACAGAAAATGCCCTGTTGCCTGATTTCTTCAAGACAGATCTCGGGACAACTAACACTAATTCCTCGGCTGAACAAGAAGCAGGAGCACACCAACCCAAGAGATAAAGGGAGACAAGGAGTATTTTTACTTCCATTTTTGCACGGTTTCTTCCCAATTTCTGATTTTAAGAACTGGTTTTCCACTCAACACATTTACGAGTGTACTGGGACACATGCACGGAACTGGCCACGGGATGCAAGCAGCCAAGCCTCGTGCGCCAACAAAGTGGAAGCAGTAGGGAAGGGGACAAAAAAGATGCAGCAGCATGAACTGTGTACAGTATAGGAGATGGACATTGCTCACAGTCTGGCAAGAAGGGTTGTTTTAACCTGGCAAAATGTTCCCAGCATTAGGGATGTCATGTTAACTGTGCTTTGAGTTAACCACAACAATTTTTACTGCCGATTCTGATATTACAGTGTATATAGTTAGCCCCTATTGTGTATGGATTTCCATACACACAATATTCTTATGGCTGAGTTCAAAAGTCAGAAAAAAAAGTTATTATGGTATTGTTCTGACACCATGACGATACTATAACTACTTTTCAGCCCTGACCTGCCATCTGATTGGCTGACAACACAGCTCAAGCCAGAAAACCCGGTGAAAAATAGCAGTGTGGCCCACACAGTTTGGACTTCTTTTTCCTTATTATTTTAAGAATATAAAAACAAACAGTGCGGCCACAGACAGTCGTGACCAGGACAAATGGATTCTCAGGACCAACACAGTCCGAGTCACAGCAAGGAGCTGGAGAGGGCCAGGACCAGATAATAACGGTACCTTACAAAAACTGATCGAAGTAGAATGAAAAACAAATGCACTACATAAAACAGTGTATGGATGCCCATACACAACTAAGGCTGTGTTTCTATCTCGGGCATGTGATGACATGATAGATACCTTTCCAGTTTCACTCTCGAGGTCTCTATGATGCCATCACATACCTTCAAGGGAAATACAGCCTTGACATGTATCGGCACCCATACAATATTCTATATGTGCCTGTTTTCCAATATCACAACTGTTTCTCACATCACACCATGATAATACACGGCTAGCATGTTTTTCCCATGGTTTCTAAAACTTGCTCTTAACATACGTTAGGAACTTTCTCAGAACATTAAGAACAACTTTGGAGGCAGTATAGTGCAGTGGTTTAAGGCTCTGAGCTGCAAATCTGGAGCCCTGGGTTTGAATCCCACAGCCCCCACTTGCATATACTGTGTGACCCTGAGCAAGTCACTTAATGTCCCTGTGCTCCCAGGTTGCACCTGTGAAAAAGCTTTCAGCTTAGTGTGTCTCACCTGGTTACACAATTGGAAAAAAACGTCCAATGTTGAGCTCCAGCACAGCTGCAATTGCAGCTATGTTCATTACAACTGCATGTTCAAACCAACTGGATCATCAACTTAAAAATCAGTTACTCACCGACACCCTGTCTCACAGTAAATACGATGACTGACGAAGGCATTCGATACTGATCATCATCATCATCATCATCATCATCATCATCTACTACTCAGTTGCTAAATACCTGTCCCCTGAATCTACATCTTGGTTTAAGAGCTACCTGGAAAACCGTTCAAAGAGTGAAAATAGCTGACTTTCTCTCTGATGCTAGACCAGTGCACTCTGGAGTGCCACAAGGGTCAATCCTTGGGCCTCCTCTCTTCAGCATCTTCCTAAATAGTCTTCCACAATCCTGCCCAAAGCAACTCCTCCTATACGCTGATGACGCTGTCATCCATTCCACCTACAAGAACCCACCTTCTGCCAGGGCCCCTGGTGTTCTGCGGCAAAAGTTTCTGATTTCTGCAGCAGGGCCCCTTGGCTTCTGTGGCAACATTTTCTGATTTCTGCGGCATCATTTATTCACTTCTCTGGCAGAACGCAGTCCTGTCATTGGCTAACTGTGATGTGATGTCATCGATGACATCATATGCTGAGCATAGAGGAGGGACTTCAGGATAAATGAGATGGGAAAGAAAGCCTGACACTACGGAAAAACAGTATATTTATATGAAAATTCACCAAAAACAATTAATTCTGCGGCACTATATATATTCTGCAGCATGATGTAAATTCTGTGGCAAATTCCACAACCGCAGAATTCCAGGGGCCTTGCCTTCTGCAAAGCAAACTACAGCATGGCTTCTCCTCAGTTGAAAACTGGTTCAGTAAACACAAACTTGTCAACTATTGAAAAAAAAAAGTCCATGCTCTTCTGCAGCTCACAAAACAAGCATCGGGACCAACCCCTCACTATTGCAAACTGCCTAGGTGCAATCCTAGAACAAGTGCAAACCTTCAAATACCTTGCAATCACTCCTGACAGTTGTCTATCCTATGGAGCTCACATTGACAATGTTGCCAAAGCAACTAACACACATATTGGCCTGCTTTACAGGCATAGGCAATGCCCAACTCCAGCAGCCTTAAGAATCGCAGTTCAGAGCTCTGTGATCTCAACTGTCGACTATGGTCTCATCATCTATGGTTCCGCTTCTACCACCGCCCTCAGGCGCATATCTACGGCTTTGAACAATGCTTACTGACTCATCACTGGATCCCACCGTCACACCCATACGTGTGACCTATACTCCCAAACTAGTTGGCTTCAAATCACAAGTCGCATCAAGTATCTAGCATGCATAATGGCTAAAAAAAAAAACATTGATGGGCCTTGCCCCCCCCCTTCCCGGAGTTCAAGCTCTGCTACAACCTGCACAGAATGCCCACCTCACCAGGGGCTCTGAATCTCAATTACTACATATTACAAGATGCTGGACCTCACAGGGACAAAGATCCTTTGCCTACAAAGCTCCCAGCTGGCTAAATGGTCTCACCAGGGACTTCTCCTCCCTACCTAAGCTAGGCCCATTCGAATACAACCTCCGCCTATTCCTCTCTGCCACTAGGACATGTGACTGTCTTCTCTAACCTGCTGTTCCCTTTTTGGCACTTGTCCCTTCTCATCCACCCCAGTACACTCCCCTCTACCTTCCCCCCTCCTCCTCCTACTTGCACTTCCTGTGTGTTTTGACAATTGTCTCTGGCAGCATCTTCTTCTCTTGTCTCACCAAGTTCTCGTTATCAATGTTATCCCAGTCCTCTGCATGCCCCTAGTACCACCTAATCTGTATGTATTCATGTGATGATAAACAACTGTAACCTGTTAACCTGTAATAATGAATGTCCTACTTGTTTGTTCTCATCCTGATGTGGAACCTTTGTAAGAGCGCCTTGGCTCAAAGGCAGTTGTAATCCTAGACTCTAATAAATAAACAAATAAATAAAATACTGCAGCACAAAGAAGCAAACTTCCTCCGTTTATTATGGCTTCCATCCTCCATTCCAGACCCTGGTCTCAGTAGATGAAGGTCTTGGGGGGGGGTTGATGATGAGTTCCAGTTGGCTCTCAGGCTGCGGTGTTGAGGGGGCATTTGGCACCAGGAGAAAAATGTCATCTTCTGTGGCCCTGGCTTGTTATAGTCTGCTGAAGCTGGAGGAACAGACTGCATTTGTTGTTGTAGCACTTGGTGGCAGACAGACAGAGGATACGACTCTATGTCCTCCTGGCCCTGTTTGCCAGTTCCGTGGGGGACAGATGAGCATGGAGGAAGTGTGGCTCTGGACGCAGTCAAAAAAGGAGGAAAAACAAACAAAAAAAAAAAACATATTTGCCACTGTATTATAAAACAATAATAAAAAAAAAATAATAAAAAAAAACACAAGAGTGAAGAACTTGCTGCTTCACACATCTTGCAAGTGCTGTAACATCAGTGAGGTACTCAAGTTTCACTCTCCTGGCCAAGTGATGTCACCACACCCACAAGGCGTGTGAAGCAATCTTTACACTTGGAGTTAATTATTCTCTACAAAGGTATGAAAAATTCAGCCATTTCCTCAAAAATATTTAGGGGCCAAGGATCCCTCCCCACAAACCCCCACACAAACTCAATAATATTGCAATAATACAAAAACAGTAAAAAAAAAAAAAAATGTTAAGGCTCTCATATCAGAAAAACTCTGATCCAGCATTTCATGACAATGGGGAAGTCTGACCCCACAGAAGTATCACAAAGATAGCCAGTGACTGCAGATACTCAGCTGGTTTCAAGGTTATCGTACTTTGAAAATAAAACATAAAAAGTAATATTAAATGCATGCTGAAAATAGAAAATTTAAGTCACAATTAATGTTTCTACCATAGGTTTCCTTCAGGAAATATCTAAAAGAGAAGATAGTAAAATTTCTTTTTTAGATAATTCCTAATAAAAGATCCATTGTCAAAATGTTGATTCTAATTTAATTTTCTATTTTCAGCATGCATTTAATACTACTTTTGTGTTTTGTTTTCAGCCCACACACTGATGCAGCAGCTTGTTTTTCTTGTTCTTATATACTTTGAAAATGTTCATGTTGGGAAACCCCATCCCAGAATTATACGGCATTTGACAAATATCTCAGAAACCACACGTCAGGAAGAGATAGCAGCAGCAGATGCCCAGAGGGCTTCAGACTTGGCTTAGAGGATGGGACTCCGAGATTGGTCTGCAGATGGCATTACTACCCCTTTTACAGGAAAATACTACCAGGCTAACACTAAATACTTCCCAATCCTAAAAATTATCTGGGGCCTGGTGGCGCTGAGGGTTGAGGCGCTGGACACCTTACCTCGCGCCACGCCAGCGACCTGTGTTCGGGAATGAGCATGGGCCTCCGGGGGTCGGCAGGGGAGGAGAAGGATCGAGCATCCATAGGACTGCTCTCCGGGGAGGGGGGATAATAGCACTCGGTGCTCGACTGGCCCCTAGTGGAAGCTGGGGGCTGGTGCACCAAGGCTTCGGAAAGGGGAGACGAGGCAGACGCTCGGAGAAGCGCGTACAGGAGCATGCGCACTTGCTCCTTGTGGTGTCATTGCACATCTCGGCTCAAGGGGAGTAAACATGGAGGAGAAAAGCAGGCACTGGTGAGCAGAATGATTGGATCCCAGCAGGCGCTGCCTCTGCAATAGGAAGTAATCCTTGGCACCAGATTCGTGTGTGACAGCGGGTTGGGGGGTTCCCGCTGCCCTGCCATGGGGGGGGGTATAGCCGCCGTGGGGAATGACGAGAGGTAAGCTGCGAGCGGAGGACGGGGCTGGGGGAATTACAAGAGAAGCAGCCGCCAGTGCCAGGTGGATAAATAAGAGTAACTAAAAAAAAAAAAAAAAATTATCTGGAGTACTGAGCAAGACGAGTGCTGTTCTCTACATCCCACTTAATTCTAACAGGCAGAAAATCTTTTAACTGGTAAAAGGAAAGAAAAAAAAAAGACAAATCCTAGAATGAAAACTAACTACCAGCTGGTTTAAAAACAATTTACTGTTTTTGACAATACCAGCTTTTTTTAATTTTCTTTTCTAAATACATTTTTCTCCTCGTGATGCTGGCAGGCGGCTTGGCTCCTCCCTCAGTGAGGTCCACTCTCTGGCTCCAACACTCCCGCACCCAATCCACCCAGCAACCCTCCCCACAGGTCCCCCCCCATGACAGGCCCGAGGGTCAGGGGCGTCGACTTCCCCCCTTCCCCAGAGCCCAACATCCAGACGCCGGAGGGGGGGCCAGTATGGGTGCCGCGGAGCAGTCATAGAGCCTGCCTGTTCCTCCACTTTTTCCACCGTGGTTTCTCCCCACACACTGCTGCAGCCATTTGAGTGCGTGTGGAAACATGCACATGCAACGATCCACAGCACCCTCCCTATCCTAGCCGCTCCCATCTGCACTACCCTCTGGCCTCCACCTAGGGGCGGTCACACCCGAATCCCCACCTGGGAGAGGAGAGAGGAGAGGCAGCATGCGGCTGCTCAGCCAACTCCCCCCTCCCCCTCATCAACCCCTGACGACCCAGGCTCGTTCCCGACCCTGGGTCACCAGCATGGCACAAGGTGTGGTGTCCAGCACCTCAACCTTCAGCATCACCAGGCTGGCTGACAATACCAGCTTTTTAAACCCACCAGATTTTAGCTGCCCATATCCACTGTTAGCCCTGCGGAAGGAGGGAGGCTTATATGCCCTTTTTACCTATGCAAACCCAGATCCAATAATACTGAACATACTTCCACATGGAAGCCCAAGTTCATTTACAAAGAGGACTACACCCTAAGGTGGCAGGTAAAGATGAGAGATAACAGAAAGATGGCCTGAGAGACGTTACTGAACACATGTCCACAGGGTAGCCTTTATACAGGTGTTCAGTCTAAATGGGTGGGTGGGAAATTGAAATTTAAATACCAGTAAATTTTCTTTCTCCGAAGGCTGGTCTCCAGGCTTCCTTACTCCTGGACTGTACCTCCCGATACCGACAGGCAGGTAGGAATCAGACCTCTGCAGTAGGGGACATCCAGCCTCCCACTTCCTGTCTCCCTCAGTTCTTCCTAAAGCAGTTCAATGAGGCAATACTACCAGAACTTGAAAACAGAAAACAAGAATTTTGAGACATATGTGGGCCTGAGGCCAGCCAACTATATACATTCTGGGAGGGAGTCCGAAACATGGAGACCAGCCGTCAGAGAAAGAAAACTTACAAGTATTTAAATTTTGATTTCTCTCTCCTAAGCTGGTCTCCGGGCTTCCTTACTCCTGGGATATACAAAAGCAGTACGTCCCCAGATGTCCCGGGTGGGAAGAATGTCAGGAATCCTTAAGGATCCACAACCGCTTGAAGCACTCTGTGGCCAAAGGATGCCTCATCAGAGGGCATCGCTTCTAGCAAATAAAATTATCAAGTGGCCGCTCTGCATAAGTGTGCTGTCGATGCTTCCCTGAAGTACGCCCATGAAGAGGGGCCATAGTTCTATGGAATGGGCTCTCCCTGGGCCAGGCAAGTTACTCTGGCCTGATCATAAGCCACGGAAGTGGCTGATAGAATCCGTCTGGCTATAGAGCCTTTTGAATCCTTGTTACCCATAATTTTTGCCCACAGCTGACATGAACAAGCTTGAAGTTTTGCGAATAGCTTCCTCTCTCTTAATATACATTTTCATCAGGGGTGAACTGTATGGGCCTCGAGGTTCTCTTGACTGTAATGGAAGGGAAGCATAACTTTGGCACAAAACCTGGAACTGCCCGAGCCTGATGAAAAACAGTGTATGGCTCTTGGGTAAGCAACGCTTTTAGTTTGCCGATTCTCCTGGCTGAAGCAATAGCTATGAGGAAAAAAGTGACCTTTAATTTGAAACGCATGATAGATATCTCCATGATAGGCTCTATGGGGGGCCTTGGCCACAGCCTTGAGCACCAGATTAAGCCTCCAGGGTGGTAGCTTTGATGGGTTGAAAGGCATATTAATGTTGCTGTCTTTAGAAACCTACAGACATGGGTATATGAATTTGTCAACAAGAGTGCACCCAGTGCAAAAACCTGAACCTGTAAGGTGGCTGGTTGCAGTCCTTTGTCCATCCATCTGAAAGGAACTGCAATAGAACAGGCAACTACACTGGATAGTTCTATACATGTCTTGAATGAAGCCCGAACCACAATGTTCTCCAGATTCAATAATACACTTTGGAGGAAAAAGAGAGACATGAGTTCCCCCATCATGTCAATAACAGGAGCTGTGTAGCCGAGCTCCATGAAGTTTTTCCCTCTCACTCTCCAGGCCTAGAGAGATATGTTTTTCAAATGGGATGCCGAGCCAGACCTTGATGGAGAATGCCCAGGCTGAACATGAACGTTAGACGTGATCACTTTGACAGACGAATAATAATCGGGAACTATGTGCGGAAAACCATAAGAGGCAGACTAGAATCATGACTGTCCTGTCCCGGACCACTTTGTGAAGGAGTCTTGACAGAAGCGGTATTGGAGGAAAGGCATACAGGAGACCAAACCCAGCCCAGTTCAGGGGAAAAGGTGTCCTGAGCCACCACTGGTTCATCCTTGGTCATGGAGCAGAATTGCTTTACCTTAGAGTTCTGCCAGCAGGCGAAAAGAACTGTCTGAGGATTGCTCCACTATTCTGTCAAGATGTAGGAGGCACTATCCTTCAGCTCCCATTCCCCTGGTCAACCAACCTTGCGACTAAGCTAGTCTGTCGTGTTGTTTACCTGTCCTGGTATATACATCACTCAGTGGTGTTCGGCACACTGAAAAAGAAGGGATTCCCTTAGCATTTTGAGCTTCTTGTGCCACCTTGATGGTTGGTATATGCCAACGTCTCCTCTAACCATCTCCTCTGCCCCAACTATTGGTATGTTTAAAACTAGGCTCCGGGACTGTCTCACTACCAACAGCTCCTGTGACTGCCCAACTTAACCTTGTTTCTCCACTTCCCTTTCTGCTCTAGTTGTCCCCCCTTCCCTCCCCTCCTCACTGGATTCTACCCTCACATCTTGGTATACCCAGTGCTGCACTTTTCACCCTCTCGCCACCCTTCCTACATTCCTTCTCCCCCCCTTCCCTCTCCCTATGACTCTGGCACTTATCATCTGTTGTCTGTTTTCTCTGACAAATGCCGCTGGCTGCCTTGTTACAATGCTACCCTTGAACTGTATTAATCTGTACTCTGTTTGCAATGTCTACATTGTTGTAATGCCCGTCTTGATGTTCCCCATAATTTGTATTTCTCTGACGTGGAACCTTTGTAAAAGAGCCATGGCTCAAAGGTATTTGTAATCCTAGACTTGATAAATAAATAAAAACGTTGACAGACTGTTGGCTGGAACCAGACTATCCTGAGCAACAGCTGAAGCCGGTGAGCCATCCCCAGCTCCTGAGACTTGCATCAGACGCGATCCAGATTTTGTGAGGATGGCCTAACTTGCAGCCCTTCATGACCTCTGTCCACCGAGACCGGCACTGGACCCTCATGACCTCTGTCCAACGAGCCCGGCACTGGAGTGAGGGTTTACTCTGTCTCAATGAGCAGTATGAGAAAAAATAAATAAATAAGCAAAGTAAATCCAAACTTTAGTTTTCAGGGGGAAAAATCCTTGTCATGATATCTGCCCCCAGAAGGATCAAGGTCTGGTTTGGAATTAGGGAACTCTTTCTCCAGTTGATGAGGAAATCGTGTGACGGCGGGTGTCACAAACTCACTCAGCAGGTCAGGCCCTCTCCTCCCAAAGTGCCAACCTCTGAGCGCAGTCTTGTGAACAGTGCAACAGACAAGGTAACCCTCTTGTCTGTTTTTGTGAGTTCGGATCAACCTTTGGTCTCCAGTTCTGGAGGGATTCAAACTGTTAACCTCTTGTTAGCATACCCAATGCACCAGCTCAGATATATCTGGCTTCTGGGGGGCCGGATATCTTTGCCTACGGGCACCTAACCAGGTATTCAGAGATGAACCCTTAAAAACTTAATAAAGACCTCAGATTTAAAATGCTTCTGTTTCCAGTTTGGTACCACCATACAAGCTTCTGTCTGCTGAACCATAAATATTTCTTAGCAAAGGAAAGCAATTGAAAGACAGACCTGGTCTGCTCCAAAATTAGTTTTTTTACTAAAATATATAATAATGTGTCAAACATACAATACAGAACTTATATCAAAAGACATACAAATCTTTAAAACAAAACAAGGTTTAAAACAGTGCAATTCCTACAACTATATTTAGATTTTGTCTAGCTTTCTAAATACTTGTTTTCAGTGCTCAAATGTTTCCTTAGTCAGTGTCAGATAAAAAGTGCATCTATAGTGAAAGAGAATAATCTTTACAAGCAGTATTGGCCAACCCCTTTTGGATGAAGTCATCCAGCCCCTCCTCTGGTCAAATATCTAACAAAAATATATTTTTATACAACCACAGGATGTAATTTTATTAATCTATACTATATAGGATGCATTAATTCTGTAACCTTAGCATAACTCAAGTTTCAATGACACCTCTTTTGATCTCATGCTGTACCCTCTTCACACAGGCTTCATAGGGTCATTTACAACCTTACACCTCTATGTAACATCCTAGCTTCCCTTATATTAACGTCATAAACCTAGTTTATGATTTCTTTCTTAACAAAATTAACTTAACGACTCTGTAATTAGCTCAGAGAAACAGGATCCTTAATAAAAGGATTCCAGTAACACAGCGTCTCTAAAAAGACCGAGTGTGTGATAATGCTGTCAGCAGTTCTCTTGGCCTGCATCTGTCAGCTAAAATTGGGGGGTGAATGACAGGTCATTCCTAGAGCATCTGAATTTTTAGCAGAGACATTAATACATTTTATATAAAAAAAATATGATACAGCACTTAGAACTGGATGTCTACGTCACACTCCTCCCCACCTAGACTGAATCTGGGGGATCTATCCCCTACATGGGATGAGCTTCCCAAATCAGTTCACTCCTCATAGACCTTAGACAGCCCATCAGCGTTCTGATTCTTAATGCCTGCCCTATGTATGATTGCCAGATCATATCCTTGCAAAGCAAGACTCCATCTTAGTAGTCTCCCATTGCTCTTTCCCATCTGCGTCAGCCAAACCAGGGGGTTGTGGTCAGTCTGCACCACAAAATGCTGCCCATACAAGTATGGCTCTAATTTCTTCAGGGCCCACACTATGGCAAGACACTCCTTTTCCACCGTGGAGTATGCTTGCTCCCTGGGGAGCAGCTTTCTGCTCAGGTACAAAACCGGGTGATCTGTCCCTTGGTTAGATGTCTGGCTAAGTACTGCCCCAATACGCACATCTGAGGCGTCCGTCTGAACTATAAAGGTTTTGCTACAGTCCGGACTTGTCAAAATAGGAGCACTGCACAGTGCCTCCTTCAGTCTGGGCCCCAAGTAATTTTCTTTGGCATCTTTTTCTTTGTCAGGTCAGAGAGGGGAGCAGCCAGGGCACTGTAATTGGGTACAGATTTCCTGTAGTACCCTGCTGTCCCTTGAAAGCTCCTGACCTGCTTCTGGGTTTCTGGTCTGGGCCACGCCTGAATCACCTCTATCTTTATTTGGTTAGGACAGAGCTGTCCCCAGCCTACCACATGCCTGAAGTATGCCACTTCCCCCATGGCTACCTGGCACTTCTCAGCTTTGACAGTGAACCCGGCCCTCTGTATCCTGCCCAGCACTTCCCTAAGGTGTGAAAGGCGTTCCTCCCAGCTGGTACTGAAGATGGCAATGTCATTCAGGTACGCTATGGCATACTCCTCAGCACCATTCAACACCTGGTTCGCCAACCTTTGGAAAGTGGCAGGGGCATTCTTCATTCCAAAGGGCATTACTTTAAACTCAAATAAGCCTATCGGAGTGATGAAGGCCGACCTTTCCCCTAGCTCTGTCTGTCAATTCTACCTGCCAATACCCCTTGGTCAGGTCAATAGTCGTAAGGTAGGTCGCCCCTCCCAACTTGTCCAGAAGTTTGTCTGTCAGGAGCACTGGGTGGGCGTTGGACTTAGTGACTGCATTCAGTCCATGACAGTCCACACAGAAATGAGTTGAGCCGTCTGGCTTGGGCACAAGGACTATGGGTGAGGCCCAGGGGCTGTGGGATCTCTGGATTACCCCTAAATCCAGCATCTCCTCCACTTCCCTTCTAATGTCCTTTTGGACAGCCTCGGACACCAGATATGCTGTTCGCTGTATGGGCGTCTGTGCCCCCATCTCCACATCGTGTGTCACTAAGGGGGTTAGTCCAGGCTTGGCGCTAAACAAGGGGGCAAAGTCTGCTAAAACCTCCCTTACTTTCTGGACCTGGTCCGGGTTCAGCTGGGGAGACAATTTTACTGCCTCCACACAGGACTCCTGCTTACTTTCTTCCAGCAGATCCAGAAGGGGGTCACCTTCGTCCGTCCCCTTCCCATGACTACACACTGCAAACACCATGTCAACCCTATTTGCATATGGCTTCATGATGCTGACATGGTACATCCTTTCAGTCTGTCTTTTGTCAGGTAACTCCACAACGTAGTTTACGTAATTTACCTTCCTAACCACTCTGTAAGGTCCTGCCCACTCAGCTTGCAGCTTGTCTTTCCGGACTGGAATAAGGTCCATGACTTCCTGACCCACCATGTACGAGCGAGCTCTGGCTCTGCAGTCGTACCACACCTTTTGTCTCTGTTGGGCAGCTGCCAGGTTGCTCTGGGCTGTCCCCATAAGCTCCTTCAGCCTTTCCCTAAACCTAAGCACATAATCCACAATGGGAGTTCCCTGGGTGGCGTGCTTGCCTTCCCAGTCCTCCCGGATTAAGTCTAGGGGCCCACGTACCTGGCGTTCATATAAGAGTTTGAAGGGGGAAAATCCTGTTGACTCTTGGGGCACCTCCCTGTATGCAAACAACAGGTGGGGAAGGTATTTCTCCCAGTCCCTCCCATGCTGTTCAGCAAACGCCCGGAGCACTGACTTTAGGGTACCATTGAAACGTTCCACAAGCCCACTGGCTAGTGAGTGATATGGCGTTGTGCATCTCTGCACCAGCCCACACTTCTCCCATAAACACTTTATCAAGTCCGACATAAAGGAACCCCCTCGATCGGTGATTACCTCCTGCAGAAACCCAACACGGGAGAAAATCCCAAGTAAGGCATCTGCCACTTTGTCTGTCCTCAGTGAGGATAAGGTGACTGCCTCGGGGTACCGGGTGGCATAATCCACCACAGTCAGGATGAATCTCTTCCCTGAGGTGCTGGGGTATTTAAAGGCCCCACAATATCCATTCCCACACTCTGGAATGGCTCCTCCACTATGGGCAAGGGGATCAGGGTGGCTTGGATTTTCTTGCCTGCCTTCCCTATTTCTTGGCACGGTGACAAGACCTGCAATCTCCTTCACCTGCTGGGTGAAGTTAGGCAATGAAATTCTGGGCCAACCACTGCGTAAGTTCATGCGATTCCCAGATAATGAGACAAGGAATATCATGTGCAATTTTGAGCAACTGCTCACGATACCCTAGAGGAACAACAAGCTGCCTGCCTAGCATCCCTCCCTCTGTCTGTACCGCCTGTGTATACATAAGTCCATTTTCCCAATAAACCTTATGTCTGCCGTCACCTCCCTGTGTGCCCTCAGAGTCTGCCCAAGCCCTCAGCTTCTCTAAACTAGGGTCACTCCTCTGAGCAGCTGCAAACCTCTCACACAGTCCCAAGGCATGGGACAAGTCTCCTTCAGTCGCTAAACTAGGGTCCCTAACACTAGCGTCAGGGCCCTCAGGATCACTGTCAATCCTAACCCTCTGACAATTGGTCACCTCCCTCTTCAGAGTAACCTTCCATAGCTGTGTGGTCACTCGCTACCAGGAAAATTTCTACCCCCTTTATAATCAGTCTCCTCATCTGGAAACACAGGCTGGGGAACCAGTCTCTCCATGGTTTCCACATGGATTTCTGTGGGGTTCAGGGAACTACTATTTTCCCTTGCCACTTGGCTATGGGTAACTGCACATACCATCCCCTGTTGGAGACTGTCACCCAGGATCACATCTACTGCTAACGTTTTAGCTACAGCCACCTGTTGCACAGTTCCCCTTGTTTCACTCCAGTCCAGGAGAACACTGGCCAGTGACAATGTTTTCACTTCACCTGCAAAGTCCTGTACAGTCACGTATATTTGTTTGGGATAAGCTGACCAGGCTGTACTAGATCCCCTTTCACCAATGTCAGGGATGCCCCTGTGTCCCTTAACCCCTGCGTCTGTACGTCATTTACTATTACTGGGTGCATGTATTCCCTCATGTTTACTGGCATGCTCTCAGGGACACACAAACAACCCACTTCCTTTCTGGTACTACTTTGCATATTATTGCTTGCCCTTCTTGGGCACTGCCCTAGCAATGTGCCGGTTTCTTTACATAACCAACAAACATTTCTTACTTCAGAGAAATCTTTTCTTTGAAACCTGAGGCTAACTGGTTTCGGTGGAGGCAGTGAGGGTTTTAGCTGCCCTGAAGGCGCGCTTTTCCCTTTCTGCGCTGCCACACTCGCCCTATTCACTCTCACTCTCAGAGCAGGTCTGCTCTTGGTATAGTGGTCCAAGAGTTCAGCAGCCTTTTGCACTGTTTTTGGATCTCGGTCCTCTAACCAGGTTTTTAACTCTGTTGGGCATGCCCAATAAAACTGTTCTAATAAAATCACATTTTCACTTGTATCAACAGTGTTTGCCTCAATTCCTTCCCACCGTTTTAAAAACTGACGTTTCATGGCTAGCTCTTCATAGCTCATATCAGGGCTTCTCCTGAACTTAGGGAATTTAGCTCTGTATGATTCAGCAGTTAATTCAAACTTTTTTAGTAGTGCTGCTTTTAACTTGCTGTAATCATCACTGTCTTTATCGTCCATGTGACCCAATGCATCCCGAGCTTTTCCGGTAAGTAGTGGGGCTAGCCGGAAGCTCCAGGACTCTCTAGAAATTTTCGCCTGCATACTTCTTCAAAAGAATTTAAAAAGGCGTCTATATTCTCCCCGTCTTTAAACTCAGCTATTAATTTAGAGTTCAATTTGTAACCCAGTCCTGGAGTCCCAGTTAAACCCAAGCCACTTACCTGCCCTGGTGCCGCTGGTTGGAGTCGTGGCTTCTCCAGTTCGTGTTGCCACTGGCGCTCCTCTCTCCTCTCCTCTGCAGCTTTGCGTTCTCGCTCTCTCTTCTCCTCTGCCTCTCACTGGTACGCATGTTCCTCATGGTCTGCCTCCCTCGGTTGTCGCTCTGCCTCATGGTCCGCCTCCCTCTGTTGTCACTCTGCCTCCAGTTCTATCCTCCGCAACTCAATCTGCAGCTCGAGTACCTCTGGATTCAGGATACTGGTGACCTTCCTCTGCTGCTGTGGCCCTTCATTGACAGTGGCCCTGCTGTCTGCCTCATCGGCTTGGGACCCCTCACTGGCCGCTAGTTCTGCCACACTCGAGGTCTGGTCCCTTTCAGTCACAGTCTGTGACTCCCTGCTCTGGGCATCTGCTACCATCAGGGCCTCTATGAGGTTCTGCTTACTAGCTTTCACCTCGAACAGGACTCCTATGTCCGTGCACAACTGTTTTAACTGTGCTACAGTGTGCCTGCTGTAGTAGGATGCCATCTTTCCTAACTACTGCTACTCTGACTTTGCACTTTAGAAAAAAAAAAAAATAGGTAGAAACTTGACTGTACACCAAGTGATATATAGTTCTGTTTTCTTTTTAAAATAAAACTCTTTTTCTTTCTTTGCAAGAGATCTTATGGTCTCAGCTGACAGAACAATAAAGCTTGTGATACCAAAATTATGCCACCTCTGCCAACCAATCCATCACAAACTCACTCAGCAGGTCAGGCCCTCTACTCCCAAAGTACCAACCTCTGAGCGCAGTCTTGTGAACAGTGTAACAGACAAGGTAACCCTCTTGTCTGTTTTTGTGAGTTTGGATCAACCTTTGGTCTCCAGTTCTGGAGGGATTCAAACTGTTAACCTCTTGCTAGCATACCCAATGCACAAGCTCAGATATATCTGTCTTCGGGAGGCCAGATATCTTTGCCTATGGGCACCTAACCAGGTATTCAGAGATGAATCTTTAATAAAGACCTCAGATATAAAATGCTTCTGTTTCCAGTTTGGTACCACCATACAAGCTTATGTCTGCTGAACCATAACTATTTCTTAGCAAAGGAAAGCAATTGAAAGACAGACCAGTTTTGCTCTAAAATTAGAGTTTTTACTAAAATATATAATAATGTGTCAAACATACAATACAGAACTCATATCAAAAGACATACAAATCTTTAAAACAAAACAAGGTTTAAAACAGTGCAATTCCTACAACTACATTTAGATTTTGTCTAGCTTTCTAAATACCTGTTTTCAGTGCTCAGATGTTTCCTTAGTAAGTGTCAAATAAAAAGTGCATCTATAGTGAAAGAGAATAATCTTTCCAAGCAGTATTGGCCAACCCCTTTTGGATGAAGTCATCCAGCCCCTCCTCTGGTCAAATATCTAACAAAAATATATTTTTATACAACCACAGGATGTCATTTTATTAATCTATGCTATACAGGATATATTAATTCTGCGACCTTAGCATAACTCAAGTTTCAATGACACCTCTTTTGATCTCATGCTGTACCCTCTTCACACAGGTTTCGTAGGGTCATTTACAACCTTACACCTCTATGTAACATCCTAGCTGCTCTTATTTTAACGTCATAAACCTAGTTTATGATTTCTCTCTTAACAAAATTAACTTAACTCTGTAATTAGCTCACAGAAACAGGATCCTTAATAAAAGTCTTCCAGTAACACAGTGCCTCTAAAAAGACGAGTGTGTGATACAATGCTGTCAGCAGTTCTCTTGGCCTGCATCTGTCAGCTAAAATCTTGGGGAGGGGGGGACGAGAGGGGTCATTTCTAGAGCATTTGAATTTTCTGCAGAGACATTAATACATTTTATATTAAAAAAATATATTACAGCACGCAGAACTGGCTGTCTACATCACAGCGGGTACCAGACCACCTCTGCCACTGCTTGTAATGTTTAGTTGAGCTCTGAGACCTTTATGGGGACTATGATCAGCACTGGCACCTTCAATTCTGTCTGTGGGTCTGAGGAAGACCCCAATGGTAGAGGCTGAATTGAAGTACAGCTCTGCCACTCTGAACCTGAGATCGTGTGTGTGACGTTACTGAGTGGGAAGGGTAAACAGGCATTTTTGCAGATCTATGGATGCCACAATAAAACCCTTTTTGCGATTCCCTGATGATGACAAGGTTTCCACCTTGTAGGGTCTGCTGCGGACAAATCTATTCAAGAATTCGAGAACGACTGACCTGAATCCCTCTTGTTTTGGCACGATGAATGTTTTGGCACAATGAGACACGGGAACGAGCCCATTTTCAGTAATCCCGTAATGGCCTATATGGTTGCCGTCTTTCAGATGGGTTGCCAGTGACAGTGGAGGGTACCACATGAGGTAGTGGGGGCTTGTATTAGGTGCTGATAATATCTAGGACCCCCTCTGTGTGACTTAATTTAGGTCCATTACTGGAAAAATTTTAGAAACCTGCCCCGTACTGAGGGGATATGCCCAGATAGCATGCTGATTTTCCTGGAGAAATTAGTATTTTGATCCTTATTGTAACTTAGGTAATGCAGAAGGCATCCGGGGCCTAGGATGAAGACTGGCCCCTGCCTCTTGATGTGGGATGTGCACCTTGGCATCTCCTCGTAATCCCTCACTACCTCCCTGTGGGCTGAGCCAAACAGGAGATTACCTACACTGGGAGAGTTAACCAACTGGCTCTTGTAGAGGCGATTGTTTGCCAGACCCAAAGCCAGAGGCTGCAGCGAGCTGAAGTTGGATACGTGGTACGCACCTTACCACCTCTCCAAGAACAGCAGCCGATGAAGAATAGGTCTGTTCCTCTCTGGATCGCTTATGGGAAAATAAAAGGCTACAATTGGGACCCCAGACAGAGCATTTTAGGCAAAAAAAAAAAAGAGTGGTTAGGGAACTTTTCATTGGTTATCGCCCTGAGACATTGTTGATGCTTGGAGGACCCAGTTGTGAGAGGCATCCACATCCTTATGTACTGGTTCTCCGACAGAAGCCCCTCCTTCGGCTGGGATGACCGACAGCTTGATCAGGCTTGAAATCAGAAGGTTGATTGTGGGGCAGCCAAACCACTTTTCAGCTTGTTTCTTGTCCAACTGAGAAGCCTAGAGATCTGCCAGGCCACTGGATAGGTGCGTTCTGGACCTTGCCCTTCCCCCTGTCACAGGCCCTCTTGTCTGAAGGAGAAGGGATGCTGTGGCCAGTTTGGCGGCAGCTGCCAGGCAAAGCCTGTTTCGGCTGGGTTGGAGCTCCCGGGAAGATACGAGGTAAATCTCAACTATGACCTGGGTATGAAAACGACTAGGCCCTCCAGGACAGAGATTCTGGGCAATGAGTCACAGAGTCTGATGATGCTGAGCCCCCTGGTTCCCCCCCCCGTTCAGGGGGGAGAAGAAATGGAAGTCCAAGGAGCCCGGGGAACGCTCCCAGTTACTCTTTCTCTTATTAGTGCCCCCTAGATCTACTTCGAGACTGTGGGATGTGAGGGCAACTGCTCAGGGTCCTCCTTCTTATGCCTTCTTGTGAGGTCTCCCCTCTGGGGACCCCTGAGGCGCCCTCTGCCCTGTCAGACCTGGTAGATGTTGCTTGCTCAGACCCGGCTGTTGGCTATCAGTCTGAGTCGAAGAAGGGGCTGCCTCTTTAGAGTCGACATTCGCCGTGTTGCCTGCTCCCCATTAGGCAAAGTGATCCAGCGAAGGTGGTCAAAAGCGGGGACGAAAACTTCTGCATCACTGGCACGGATTGCCCCTGAAAGGTGTGCCTGAGGCCATGCCCCCAAATGCTCCTATTCCCCCTTTTTAATCAGCGCACTCCCTCCTCCGGGAGGACTACTGGTTGTGGTGTTGAAGCTGCCGGAATTGCTGCTGGCCCTTTAAGGGCAAAATACTGAGGTGCATGAATTGCATCAAGTTGAACTAAAGTCAGTAGAAGAATAGAACCTCTTTTTTTGGGGGGGGGAGGGCTGCCCGACATCAAGGGGGTGCTCCATTAATCCAAGTAGCTCTCCTAATGCCCTGCCTCGATGAACTGTATCTAGTCCATGGTCTGTGCGCATTACCGCCAGACTAGTTGGGCCACGCACCTTCGTCAGTGACAAGCAGCACCCTCTGAAGTGCTCGTCCCGCTATAAAAAAGCCCAAGTCCCCTGAAAGTGCTTCGGGTCTGAGATTAAGATGAAAAGTGGGCTCCGTCAATGAGCCCTGAGCTCCTGGGTGCTTCTCGATGAGCTATGCCTCTGAGCAGCCTATTAGTAGGGCCGCCGGTGCAATACAGCATCCGTTGCTTTGTCCGTGGAGTGAAGAAGGTGCCCGAGGGATCGCGAATGCCTAAGCATGCTACCGCGACCCATCTGTGTTGAGCACAGCCTCTGTCGATGAGCCTGACCACTGAAGAGCTCATCGACGGAAAAGGGCTCCCTGGGCCTGCTTCTCGGTCCCAGTTTCAATGTGCCAGCACACCACTGCAGCTGCTCGCCCTCTTCGCGATTGCGCTTGGAAATCCCCTGAACATCAGCCCCAGCTGATTAACAAATAATTGCTTTTCCTCCGAACCGCTAAGCCGATTCAGAATATAAATACTTTCCCCTTCTGATCCTCTGAAGACCGGGGGGGGGCAGTGCCACGAACCCCTTAGCGCAGGAAAATGACAGGCCAGACTGAACAGCGCATGCGGCTGAGGCTGGTATCGCACAGGAGAAGGGCGGAGGGTGCCGGTCTGACCAGCATGCACAGCTGAGACTGGGACCCCCTCGGAGCTGAGAGGGCTACATCCTTAGAAATTGTAGGGGCAGAGATAGCTGCCTCCTGAAACATCCTGAATTGTAGGAGCAGGTCTGATAGAAATCAGCCAGGCTATAGAGCCTAGATAGCTGCCTCCAGAAAAGTGAAAGGGGCCAGTCTGTCCAGCATGCGGGGGCTGAGACTGGGTCCCTCAAAAGCAGTGAGAGGGATATGTCTTTGGATCCATCCTTCCAGCCCTGCTCTCTGAGAAATCCATAGTAAAAATGTCCAAACGTACAGTCCTTAAGTCTTCAGCACTGTCACCACAGTGACAGAGCTCTGCTGCAGAGTACCTGCTCCCTACAAGGAAGTAAACTGAGGGAGACAGGAAGTGGGAGGCTCGATGTCCCCTGCTGCAGAGGTCCGATTTCTGCCTGCCTGTTGGTATCAGGAGGTACAGCCCAGGAGTAAGGAAGCTTAGGAGAGAGAAAGCAACATTTCCTTATGGGGAAGGGTAGAACTTGGTTAAGGTTACTGGGGAGACCTTCTAACTGAAGAGATAAAAATGTCGTCTACTTAGGCACGACTTCCCCCTTCACCACCCTGTACTTTTGGCTGCGGTGGTTTAGAGCGTAAATAACTGTGATCCAGGAAATCAGGTTCAGATTTTCGTTTAGCCACCGGCAATTTCCGATGATACCGGATGATTAAGGACCCTTCTTGCGCTCGCCAATAATTACTGCAGTTTCGCATTCTATTGTTCCGCCCACCACCGCATCACAGGTCGCCAGTGCACACCCACGTCTACAAAACACGGGAGCGGGAGGTGACAGAATACAAATACTGACTGAAGTACAGTAAAGGGGGTGTACAGAATAATAAATCTATTTGGGCACAATACACGGCGGGGGGGGTGTGGGGGGCAGAGCCCCCCCCAAGAACAGAAAACTCACACAGTAACACAGTGCGGTGGTACAAATACTGTGCAAGTACAAAGACTGCAAGTTGAGACAAATGCGTGATGGGGGAGCCCCCTCAAATTTATTTGCTTTTGTTTACCAGGTAAGCACACTAGACAGCCTAGTGCCTATTTTCAGGTGCGACCCGGGAGGATTACAGGGTACATACAATGCATCAGACAAAATCATGGTAACATACAAGAGCATCAGGCATAAATAAGTAGGTGATACAGCATATGGGACATCAAGCATAAACAGTTAAGTAGGAAAATAGCAACAGGATACATACCAGTAGTAATATGTAAAAAACATCTAAATAACATCAAAATGTGGTAAAACATCAAAAGATCAAGGTACAGCCAGTATCAAGAGAGCCGGGGGGAAAGGTAGGGATATGACAGCACCCCCCCCGGGAAAAGTGGCAGAAAAAGTGCAAAAAAGTGCCTAGTGCAAATTCACAGCAAAATTAAACAGCAGTCTTTCAGCAACAGCGTACAAGGGCATCGCCCCCAAAACAGTCGACCAGGGGAGAGAGAGAGAGAGAGAGAGAGACGCTGTTAGGGTCTATATGGCACTCAGGCAGGCTGAGGCCGATTTTAAGAAGCTACAGAGGGATGCTTGAAAGCAGGGATGGGAGGGAGAAGAATGAGTAAATGCAGGAAGGGAGTTCCACAATCTAGGCGCGTGGACAGAGAAGGCCTGATCCCCAGTACGGGTGTGGGTTTTTGGAACCAGGCGATCCTGTGCAGCACAGGATCTTAGGTGGTAGGCCGGGGTTTCATGTTTGAGGGGAAGGGCAAGCACGGAGGGGTGGCCGTTTGACAATGTTATCAATGAAGTTACCAGTTACCAAGGACAAAGGCGCGGTGCTTTTCGGGGGGGGGGCACTCCAGCCGAGAGTAAAGTTCACAGCGATACATAAGACGAGGAGCAGAGAGTGCAAAGCGGCATATATTGTTCTATGCAGTGTACCATTTCGGGACAGGGGAAAAGGATACGAGCCCATAACAGAGCGTGGGAAGAAGTATCCCCCCCGCTAGGGTGAGCCGGGGTGAGAAAAATAACTCAAAACTCAAACAATAACACAGTTCAGTGGTACAAATACTGCGCAGGCTAAGACTGAAATGCATAACGGTGCCTTCAAATACAGAAAAAGCAAACAATAACAGTGCTACTTGAAACGGTCACAATAACCCAGTACTGTGCAAATCGTTATATTTTAAATAAAGGCACAAGGTGTTGGTTAATGGCCAGGTAGCCAGAAGCCTGCTGAGGTAGAAATACTGTGCAAGTTGAAACGGTCGCAATAAATAGACTTTTGCTATGATGTGGTCGGGTGTGTCATTGTATGCCAGTTTTCTGTGTGGAGGCATGTGCATTACGTGTGTCTGTACCATAATGATGTGAATTTTTGTTTTTGAGCATAAGGGGTCCTTAATCATCCAGTATCGCACCCTCTGTATCCTAGCCGCTCCCCTCTGCACTACCCTCTGGCCTCCACCCAGGGGCAGTCTCGCAATGGTCACACACGAATCACCACCTGGGAGAGGAGAGCTGCCCTATGGCTGCTCAAGCCAACTCCCCCCCCCCCCATCAAACCTTGACGACCCAGGCTCATTCCCAAACCTGGGTCACCAGCATGGCACAAGGTGCAGCGTCCAGTGCCTCAATCCTCAGCACCACCTGGCTGGCTGACAATACCAGCTTTTTAAACCCACCAGATTTTAGCTGCCCATTAACCACTGTTAGCCCTGGGGAAGGAGGGAGGCTCATGTGCCCTTTTTACCTACACAAACCCAGATCCAATAATACTGAGCCTACTTTCACATGGAAGCCCAAGTTCATTTACAAAGAGGACTACACCCTAAGGTGGCAGGTAAAGATGAGAGATAACAGAAAGATGGCCTGAGCTGTTACTGAACACATGTCCACAAGGTAGCCTTTATACAGGTGCTCAGTCCAAATGGTTGGGTGGGAAAGCAACATTTTCTTATGGGGAAGGGTAGAACTTGGTTAAGGTTACTGGGGAGACCTTCTAACTGAAGAGATAAAAATGTAATCTACTAAGCCATGCCTCTCCGCCTCCCCACCCTGTACTTTTGGATGTGATGGTTCAGAGCGTAAATAACTGTGATCCAGGAGATCAGGTTCAGATCTTCATTTAGCCACTGACTAACTGTGTCACCATGGGTAAAATAAGGACTTCTTTTTGGGCTACAGTCTGATTAGCCATAGAATAAGGATGTCACAGTATACGTGATATCAGAAGTCATAGTATCAATACTGTGGGTAATTTCCAATAACGTCATAACTGTGGTCCTTGATAAGACTGACATTTTCAAGCATTTCAGCTCTATTTTTTTGTAGAACACATTTGTAGCTGTGTTGGTCCTCAGAGAACTGGAGTCGTTCAATATTACTACACCAACATATATATCGTACAAAAATAGAAAAAGAGAAGCTTACAAACAGAACAAGAGTTATTGTCTATCAAATCTGTTACAGTACACAATCTTTTGAGGCCATAAAGGTCTTGTCTGTTTCAGATAAATAAAATCCACCCATACTTAATCATTTCATGAACTTTGCACATTTTGATTAATTTCTGCAGACTGCTTCCCTACATTTTCAGAACCTGTGTCAGGGAACTCCACAAAGTTTCACCCACTCTACATACCACACCACACTAGAGGGACGTTTGTTCGGTATTTCATTTACGTACTGTACTTTTGAGTTTGTTAACAGGGTAGGATCACTGAGATTAGAAGGTCCCTTTTTTCAGGGTGACACAGAATTATTTACAAAAATACAGCAACAGTCATAATTATTGTGATACAGACAGCAAACATGTTCAATAATGCAGGAAAACATGTTTGGGCACCCTAGCAGTTCACTGTGAGGGTATGTGCACCAAATGCGGAAAGTGCATTGCTGACATTCATGTAAGCATTAATCACCGACAGAGGAAGGCTCTACCAGTGGATTAATGCCCGGTGGGGGGGCGTTGTTGCACGAGGGTTCAACCCCCCAGCAGGCATTAATCACCAGTACAACCCGACGCTGGAGGTGATTAATGCACTTGTGACACGGAGAAGGTCGATGTTTAGCAGGGCAAGTACTGTGGACAGTGAATGGCAAGAAAGGCACCGGAGACTAAGGAAATTTCTGTAAACTTTATTGTTACTCGGCCGCCCACAGCGCTACTTGCGCCCCGATGGCTGTGTGTCTTACTACAGGAGCAACACGGCATTATGAGGCGATAATGCCGTGGTTGGGCCTCGCGAACCGTTAACAGCAATACGGCATTAAGGAGACATAATGCCGTGTTAGCTCGTGGAACGCTGCTTCGGCCAACAGCAACACGGGCATTATCGTTCACAATGCCGCGTGTTGCTCCTGCACGTGACGGCGCCGCCTTATCGCTGCGCCCTGGAACGGCTTTCAATAATGCCGTGTTACAAATATCATTAACAACAATTCCGAATCCATGAGCTATTCTTGCACCCTGAAAGTGGAACAGTCAGCAAAGACCCCCCAACTGAAGTCGTGTTTACTCACTGTTCACTGTAGTATAGTAGATTGTATCAGACTAATTTTACTTAGTTGTAGGATGACATCTTCTGTTACTACAAGTCCCAGAATCCCCTGCCGCTGACATCAAAGCAGTAGGCAGCAGTAAGAGTCAATAACCTGCATTGCATGTTAGAGCTTTTATAATCTCCAATCAGATGTTTTCCAGTCTGTTTTGCTCCAGGGACTAAGTGCAGTCTTCTGTAACTTTACTTAGCCAGGGGAACCAGCCAAAAAAAAAAAAAAAAAAGATCAGAGTTAATATAAACTCTAACGTGCACTACAGGTTACTGAATCTTCCATTGCTGCCTACTGCCAGCTGCAGGGGAGTCTGGGATTCGTAGTAACAGAAAATGTCAGCCAATAACTGAACAAAATTAGTTTGATACAATCTACTTATCGACCCCTATCCCAGGGACTGCTCTCCTTTCCCCAGAAGGGTTGGCCAATAGTCTCGGCCTTTGACTGCCACTGGGTGGAGGTCCAATCGTAATGCAGGTCACGAGTAACTAGATGAAGGGGGGCCGCAGATCTGCAGGGCGTGTGCGTTTCCACACAGACGTCAGTGCTGTGGCTCGGGTCAAGGAAAAAACTGAAAAAGGATCCAAGACCAGAATGAAGCCCTATACACCTCCCTGGACCCGCCCCACTATCTGGAAGCCTGGGCCATCTGAATTATGTACTGGGACAACCCTCTCTCTCCTCCACCCCACGGGGGAAGGCAATCCGTGGGTACTCGCTCCACATGTAGGTCGAGGGGGAGGTGGATGCCAGCTGTGAGAAGGCAGGAACAGGAGCTGAAAGCGCTCGTCGTCTGAGTACAGAGCAGGATTAAAAAAAAAAAAAAAGTTTAGAAATACATAAATCACTGCACATCCCAAGCGACGGAAGTCCCTCGGCTGCACCTCCTGCCTCACAACACATCTGGGGCGTGTGCCTGGTAGTATTACCGCACACCATATAGCGCGTTACTTATTACTTAGATAGCTCTCTAATATTTTGGGTAGTGTCAGTGTCTCTTCATGGAGCAAAGGTAAATTGGGGTTAATGCGAGTATTGGTATCATTTGAGAGGTATGGATGGACTACTCACGGTTCATTGAGGAGGCTGTCCTGTAGGACGGTCACATAGGTGGTGGGCACGAAACCTTCGCTTGGCGGCCCCGACAACTTCCTGGCCTTCACAAAGTCGCCGTCTTCGGACAGCACCACCAGCCGCTCGCCCTGCAGCACACTCATCTCCTCGTCGCACCGAGCCTCGAAGTCGTAGAGCGCCGCGTACACAAGGCTGACGGCGGGCTTGGGCAACGCCGAATCAACGGTGGGTGTGAGCGGCAGCGGCTTGTGAGACCGATCGATAGCGGGTACCTTTCCCGCCTCCTGCGCGCGAGGAGTTGGCGTCGACACGGTGTGAATCTTGACTTCGCGCGGCGGTCCTCCAGCTGCCGGTGGCCAGATATAGTCCCAGAGCCGAATCATGCACGGCAGGTATCGCCTTAAAAAAGCTTCCATTCCTCGGCGGGCCGGTACAGGAATTCTGTTTAGCTACAGCACTAGCAGGCGCTGCCCCTCGGCCCAAAAGGGTCAAATACACAGCCTGCCTTTTCTCTCGAAGTCAGCCTCTTCAGGAATCCTCCTCTCACGGTTCCGTTGTCTCCTATCAGCCGTCTGCACTCATATGCCTACTGCTTACTCCTCCACACCCTCCTTCCACTTGCTGCTTGTCAAATAAAACTTTCTGCTGAGACTGGGAAATTAAACCATCCCCTTCCTCCTCCCCCTTCCATAGCAGGTCGAACCTGCTCAGGAACTCTCTCACATCAGTGGCGTGTGTGTATGCCACCCAGGTAAGCTCCAAATTATTGCAGGAATGCAATGGGGGAAACAAACATAACTTCGAGTAGAAGCTTTTATTTTGCATACTTCAGATGAAGATATATGAGGAACCCTGAAGTGCTGGAGATTGCTATCACTGACTCGGCTGAGGTGGTTGCTAACAAGTTTTGTCGCTCCACTAAAATGAAAAGATACAGTTGTTCTATCCTCAGAGCTTGTTACAAAAATTGCGAGCACATCACTTACCCCATTTACATGCAGGGTTAAAATAGGCACTTGACTGTCTAGTGTGCTTACCTGGTAAAATGGATTACAGATTAATAAATAGCATACTGAGTTGGAGGTCCGGTATGGTGGGGGTACTTAACAGAAGTGCATTGTCTGTTCAAATTAAGCTCCAAAAATGCACCCACAGAGCATCTTATTAAATCCCAGAACTTCTGGCATTTACATAACTAGGTTCCCAGCAAAATCAATAATTACACAATATGGCTTGGCTGCAGCGACCTGTGGCTCCTAAGAATCTCCCGCTAATCCCCACCTACCCATCAGTTGGTTCCCCATTCCCCCCACCCACTTAGCCCTCCTGACCCTCCATACCCCCCACCTCCACACCCACTTAGCCCCCCTGACCCTTAAGCTATCACCCACCAGTGTGCTCTCACCTGTCTAGCCTGTAGTCTACTCTCCCTTAATGGCCAGGGACTCTGGTTTTCCATTTTTACTGGAAACAATCACAGAATCCTGCTTGATTTGCGGATTTTGAATTCTTGTACCGGTGCATCATGGAAACTGCATGTCACTGCACAGATTCTCTAAGATTTCAGCATCTTTTTAAACATTTTTTTTTTTTTATTTTCTGTTTCTCTGTACCCTTCTCACAGCATCAGTCTCCACTTTTCAGAGATCCCTAGGCTGGGTATCCCCTAGTTTCACCCCCAGGTAATGCTCAGGCGCTCCTGTGAGCCTGCCCTATCCTGCCTGGGTTGTACACCCTCCCCAGGTGGGAAGCAAGGGGACCCCAGGTCACCCCTTCACGCTCCCTTAGTGTGTGTGTTGGGCAGCCCAGTGGGTCCCTCATGGAGCCTGGTTATGAGGTCTGGGGCACCTGGGTCCCTTCTACTAGTGGCCGATGTGGGGTGATTGTTCCTGGTTTTCTAGTGTCTGTCCCTGAGGGCACCGGCACTAGAGAAGATCCAAGGTGGTAGGTCACATAGAGACATGCCACTGCTCCAGATCCTGTCTACCGTCCTCCCCTCCTGGTCACTCTGCAGCACCATTGCACCACCACCTGTGGTCACACAGGTGGTGGTAAAGCAGCAGGACCTGCAGCCCACCCTCCCCGGAGGAGGAAAGCAGTCCCCTGGGTGCTCGATCCTACACCCCTGGCCAGACCTCCAGCAACGCGAGTTCGCTTCCGACCCTGGGCCGCTGGCATTGCAAGCAGTAGTGCTACCACAGCGCCATTGGGCCAACGCAGATTTCAGCATCTTAAAATGAATGCGGTTGTGCTTCGCATGCTTTCTACTTTTCTGCGTACAAAGTCAGTAAGGAAATCACTTGCGCTACTTTGTTGTAACCAGCCATTCAGTTTAACCACCATGCTTCCCACGAACATCTCCATCACGTGGGGACTGCTTTCCTTCCTGAAACCACAGTTTTCATGTAGTATGTGCCTAAGTGTCTTTTACTATTTATGTTACACTGTATGATACAAAAAAAAATACAAGTATCAGCACACATGGGCAGGGCCACTGGAAAATTGCAGGAAAAGTAACCTGAGATTGCAGAGATTGTTTGCAAAACTTGCTGGGAAATTGCGGGAGTTCTACTATAAATCCTGAGTGCTTCACAATAAATCCTTTACTGTTTTCTACAGCATGTATTAGTCAGCATAAACTACTAAATGAATACACTGCAGGGTTTTAAATAATTGATTAGCAGTTTTTTTTCTTGGGACTATACTAACTGTACAGAAAGTATTTATGTAGATTTTCTGGAAGTGCTGTGTTTGTTAAACACAGTAAGGCAAGAGCTATGCATTTTCACAAAGATGTAGCACTTTTATGAGCAAAACACCAATCAATTTTTAGAGTTAAATAAATCCCTGCACTGACACATGAATATGTTTTAAATAAAAAGAAAAATTTCTGTTTCTAACATGAATCCTAAGCGGATAAGATGTGTTGCCTCTTCCAAATTGTAAAAATATCTGCCTCATACAGTGCTAGATTCTATTTAGTGAGCCACAGAAAATCAATATTAAATAAATCCAGAATAAACAAATGGTATGTGTTTCTGGATGTAGAATAATGAAGCCCGATCAAAAGCTATTTACAGTGCTCTGTCAACTATTCACCCACTTTGGTGTAAGAAAAAATAAGCAAATGGAGTGGCAAATAATTCAGTTTTAGTAAAATGTTGTAAAGTGTTTCATGTTCATAATTTGTACTGTAGGTATTGAGCACTATCATTAAAATCATATATTAAACATTATATATAGGTGTTGTCGTAGAAAACAGGAAGTTGTTATCCCTCTTTACAGACAGCTGGTGAGACCCCATCTGGAGTACTGTGTGCTGTTCTGGAGACCCAATCTCCGCAAGGACATAGACAAGATGGAAGCTGTCGAGAGGAGGGCAACTAAAATGGTGCAGGGTCTGCACCAGAAGACATATGAAGAGAGACTACAGGAGCTTAATATGTATAGCCTCGAGGAAAGGAGGGAGAGGGGGGACATGATAGAAACTTTCAAGTACCTCAAGGGAATCAACAAAGTCCAAGAGGGTAGCATCTTTTAAAAAAAAGAGGTGTGCAAGAACAAGGGGGTACAATTTGAAGATGGGGGGGCTCAGAGGTAATGTAAGGAAGTATTTTTTCACAGAGAGGGTTGTAGATGCATGGAACGGCCTTCCGGAGGAGGTTGTGGAGTCAAAAACAGTGGTTGAATTTAAGCATGCATGGGACAGTCATAAGGCAATAGTAGGGGGTGTGGGTAGAAAGAAGTAGGCTGCTGGTTAACTAGGATCTGCAGCTTATCCATTAGGTAGGGAAATGGGCAGACTGGGTGGGCCAAGCGGTCCTTATCTGCCATCAAATTCTATGTTATAGCTGGCAGTATAGCCTAGTGGTTAGAGTAACAAACAGTGATTGACCTGGGTACATCCAGCAGACTTGGGTTTGATTCCCACAACCTCCACTTGCATACTGTGTGATTCCAAGCAAGTCACTTAACCTTCCCGGTGCTTCTAAGTCACTCCTGAAAACAGGCAGTTCTGCCTAGTGGGCCTTACCTGGTTTACAAAGAATATAAAAAAAATACCAATATATGTTTACTACATCATAGAATAGTAGTCAGGGTACCATGTAATTTACCTGAGTTTTACTTAGGCTGCAATGATTTTGTATAGATAAAGATAAATGTTCAGATACATTTTATGTGTTTTATAAGCTTGTTTTTAGATTTTAGTCAGGTTTTTTCGTATTTTTTGCATACGAGCATCTAAGTTGCAGATTGCTAAATGCAGGATCACTGTTACCAACTAGCTTATCCAAGTTTATAATCAGCAGGGCCATCCAAAATCCTCTGAATGTAAGTATGTTTACTAGGAAAAAAACGCCTTACTACTTATGAAAAGACTTCACAATCAGCACCCCATTTAGGTGAATGGGATCATTTGCACCTTTTCTTCCACCTGCTGTTTCAGTCTCTGTGACAACAAACATTTTCTGATAGTCTTCAACAAAAAGCAAATGTTAAGTATTTAAGTGTACTTATGTTTGGCCAGTGGATTTTGAAAGCACATTCAATGGCACACAGAAGGTAAGACCCCAGGGGCTGTATGATGCAGGTGGGCAGAGTGGTGCTCAATTCACATCTGAGCTCAGACATGAAAACTGGGAGACACCCTGTTCATGGACACCAAGTGAAAAAAAAGCATCCACATGTCTGGGAGATGCATGAATCCATTTGTGGATTTTTTAGGTGAAGACACTTTATTTCAAAGAAGCAAACTCAGGCAGGTTTTTTTTTTTTGCTCCTCCTACCCCTGGCCATCCATACGTTCAGGCCTGCCAAGACCCCCTACCACCACTGCTGAGTCCCGACCACCATCCACTGCCCCTTACTGCTGTGATACCAGGTAACCCAAAGTAACCCTTTATTGAGTGGGCCCCTACCCTATGGGAGGCTACCAGGGGAGGAGAATTGCCCCAAAGAGCTTCCTGTGTATCCTGGGCATGACAGGGGTCAGAATGGACACATGTATGGGGCTTCCGGCTTATGGAGGGACCAGCAGCCATCCTTCGGTTGGCCAGTGAGTGTTTTCCCATTTTCTTGGGAGCGTGTCAGGCCACATGATGTCAAGGCATAAGTCAACATCCGTCACGCTCTCTCCCACAGTGAGTGCCGACGTGTTGTCATGCCTATGGTCTCCACCAGGGGCCAGAAAATGACGAGCTGTGAACTGACCCTCCCACCCAGGAAAAGGCGAGTGGTCGTTGGACAAGCCTTCTCCCCTCGGCTGACCCTCTGATACCAAAGTCCGTTCCCAAACCCGGGTCAGTGGTGTCGCAGGCAGAAATCCAGATCAGGCAGTTAAATGATTGGTGTCTACCTTAGTGGTGGTGGAGGTTCAGATTAATTTACATCTGAGTTCTAACAAGCAAAGAGACCCAGTAATTTGTAACTCGTGCATGTGGGATGTGGGTGTTGAAGAAAGGGGATCATAGTGCTGTCACTACTGCTATCACCACAGAGGGATGTGGACTGCATTGTTGCTACTGTCATCACACCGAAGGGGTGGGGGCTGTAGTGCTTCTGCCTTCACCACTGGTGATTGGGGAATGTAGTACTGCTGCCATCACACGTAAGGGATGGGGGCCGCAGTGCTGTTGGTGCTGCCATCGCACCTGAGGGATGGGACCGTAGTGCTGCTTCCATCACACTTTAGGGATGGAGGCTGTAGTGCTGCTGCTGCCATCACATCTTGTACCTAAAATAACTTTAAATTGGTACAAGGATGGAAGGATGTGCAAGAAGAGTGGAGGTCAAAATTGCTACAGTGCGTGCTAGCAGAGTTAAAAAATTGTTAAATAAAGTACACAGAACCAAATACCAGTACAACCAGATTTTGGCTTAGCAGACACCGGTGACAATACCGTTTTTTACAGTGTGCAAAACGAAATATGCACTTTCTCAATCCCGGTAAACCAGTGTCCCTGTTAATGGCTGTACTTGGTGGTGGTCACATTAATTGTTCCTTCCGGGAACCTATCTCAGCTCTATAGCTGCATTCTGGGAATTCTCATACTTTGTATGTAGTTGGAATCTGCACTTTATTTACCTAATCTGTTATGAGACTATTTTCCTCTGTATTATGTAATTAAGTGATGTCTTTTGCAATGTATTCTGTCTCTCCCCATCCTTCTATTTGTAATGCTGTATAGCCTTTTTAATGATGTGTAACTGACAATGCATACTAGCAGCTTCTGTTTTTCTCAACTGTCCATGTACTTGATGTTCCCCCACCCTCTGCTCAACGAGGATCCTTTGTAAATGAGCTTTTAGCTCAAAGGTTGTAATTCCAATTTTACAAATAAAATAAAAAAACTTACTCAGATTATCCAGCAATGCTTCAGTGCTCTGGGGCAATGTGAGGAAGTATTTTTTCCCAGAGAGGGTAGTGGATGCATGGAACAGCCTTCCTGAGGAGGTTGTGGGGTCTAAAACTGTGGGAGAATTCAAGAATGCATGAGACAGACATAAGGCAATTCTTGTGGGGGTAGGAAAAATAGGCTGTTGGTTAACTAGGATCTGCGGCCTATCCTGTAGGTAGGGAAATGGTCAGACTAGGTGGGCCAAGTGGTCCTTATCTGCCTTCAAAGTTTATGTTTCTATGTTTCTCCCTTGGAAGTTATGATGCATCATTTACTTTGTAATTTATTTATTTATTCTAGGATTACAAGTACCTTTGAGCTAAGGCTCTTTTACAAAGGTTCCATGTCAGAAATAACAAACAACAAGGAAGCAACAGTGAAATAACAGTAAACAATTCATGTACAACAGTGCTATTGAAAGGGGTCAATTATAGGAAGAGTAAGGGGTAGAGGAGGAGGAGAAGTGTAGGTAGTTAACAGAGGCAGCTATAGTAAGATGGTGAACACAGCTAGGACGCATGTGCCCACAAGGAATAGGTAGGGTCAGGCACCCAGGGGTGGCAGAGAAACAGGGATGAGAGGAGAGAGGGAGGATGAAGATGCAACTGGAGGCATTTGTCCGAAAATAAATGGGAAGGGTGATAGAAGAAAACAGGGGCAGGGTGGGGGAATAAGTGCTGTAATGGGGCAAGGGAGACTAAGGTGGTATGAAGACCTGAGATTTGAAGTGGCGCCTCAGGAGCTTGGGGGAAGGGGATGGGGGGGCCTGGGGTTAAGCAGTATATAAGTTAGGAATTAAGCTGTGTAGGTCATCATCTAGGAGAGGCAGTCACAGGAGGTAGAGGCAATGAGATGGGCCCAGAGCCTGGTTTTGAACAGTCCTAGTGTTGAGGCAGAGGAGATAGTGTGGCTGAGACCATTTATCCATAGAAGAGCCCTATAGGCAAAAGAGCATTGTCCCTGCATAGTTTGACAGGGAGGAACTTGTAGAATCTGGGTTGTCAAGCTCCTGGTGTTCTGTCGGGTGGTGTTTTGATGTAACAAGGCAGTAACACCGGGTGGGGTGAGGCCAAGGTTGATTTTTCCCGCCATAGCACATGTGAGATACTTTATACGGTTGGAGAGCTGGAGCCATCCAGATTGTTCATAAAGGGCACAGGTGTGGGTGAAGCGGTGGGCACCAGCTGTGAGTCGGTATGCTTTGTTAAGAGCAGTTGTTATACATCAGAGAGTGGACGTTGTGGTGGAGCCGTAGATAATGAGGCCATAATCAATAATTGACACCACAGAGCTCTGGACAGCAATCTTTAGGGCCTCTGGGGTGAGGTGCTGCCTGTGCTTGTAGAGAAATCCAAGGCGTGTGCTGGCAGCTTTAGCCACACTGTCAATGTGAGCCATATAGGAGAGATAGGGGTCAAGCAAAATCCCTATGTATTTGAAAGAGTAAACTTGTTTGAGGACAGTCCCCTGCTTGGTGGAGATGGCAAGGGGGAGTTGCTTGTAACAGTTATGTGAACTGCAGAATAGCAAGGACTTGGTTTTCTTGTGATTGAGGACTAGTTTGTGATTGGAGAACCATGTTTCAACGGCACTGAATCCGAGTTGGAAGCTGTGTTGTAGTGGTGAAAGGTCCTTGCGCGTAGAAAAGACAACAGCATCATCCGCATACAGGATGATTTGCTCTGAGCAGGATTGTGGTAGGGAATTTAAATAGAGGCTGAAAAGGAGAGGGCCCAGTATGGACCCCTGAGGTACTCCGGAGCGGACAGGCAAGGTGTCCGAGATAGCATTGGCAATTTTTACTCTTTGAGAGTGGTTGTCAAGGTAGCTTCTGAACCAGCGGGCTGAGTCTGGCAAGGAGTAATTGGTCTTACAGCAGCCGATGATGGACCGTGTTAAAAGCCTTCGAGAGGTTGATGAAGACAGCCCCTGTAAGAAGTCCGTTATCAAGGGAACTATGCACTGCAGTGGTAAATTCAAGCAGGGCAGTGGTGGCGCTATGCCCTTTTCTAAAACTGTGCTGTTGTTTGCACAGAATATTATATTTGTCCAAATAATCAGTGAGCTGGTCCGCAACAATACGCTCTAGGGCCTTGGATAGTGGTGGCAATATGGAGATTGGGCGGTAGTTAGAGTGGCAGGTCTTATCCCCAGTTTTGTGGACCGGGGTCACAGTGGCAGTTTTCCATATTTCGGGAAATGAACTGGTGTGAGAGAGAGAGGTTAAGAATTTTAGTTAGGGGACTGAGGACCTCGTCAAGTGTAAGTGAGAGCAGCTTAGTGTCACTGATGATTCTGGAAGTGGAGATGGCTGAGGCGATGTGGCGGTGAGCTTCATTCATCTTAATCTCTCTGAAGTAGAAATGAGGATGGTTTGACAGAGTGCAGGGTGAGTTAGAGGGGGTGTGACTGACTGTGAAGAAATCAGGTGGTAGAACAGTACTGAGGTCAGTAAAAGCCATGTTAAAGGTATTTGCAATGACCATGGGATCAAGGGTAATGGACCCTTCAACAATTAACATGGCCGGAGGGAACTTTGATTGTTTCCCAGTAATGTCCTTGATATTGTCCCAGAAAGCACGACTATTTCCCCAGGTGTTGGTGAGGACATCCTTATAATATGAGCTTTTTGTAAGACGAATGGATTTTGTGCAGGCATTACAAGCGTGTTTGTATTTTTGGATGTCAGATTGTTTGCCTGTGGCTTTAGCCACTGCCCACAGGTGGTCCCTAGATTTCAGCTGGGAGAGGAACTCTGCAGTTATCCAAGGGTTACAGAGGGCTTTTGTTTTCCATTTTTTTGAAGGAGCGAAGAGGTCACAGGCCGTATTGAAGGCGGTGATGAAGTAGCCGAGGGCAAGGTTAACATCCGTCGCCTTGTAGATGGGTAGCCAGTCTTGCAAGGATAAGTACTGTTTGAGATGGGTAAGTTGACCACGGGGGAGGACTTTGCTGGTAATGATTATAGGGTGTGGCTTTAGAAATTTATTAGATGATTCACATATAACTGGGGAGTGGTCACTGAGAGAGTCTGGGAGAACGGAGGTATGAGAGATCCTGGTAGGGTGACTGGTGAGAACCCAGTCAAGCAGGGTACTGGTGCCAGTTTTGTAATTTATCCGAGTTGGTGTGGTGACCAATTGTGACAGGTTGGCAGCTGCAAGGGCATCCTTATGAGTGTAGACATCAGATGTGAGCCAGTGTATATTGAAATCGCCAAGCAGAATGTGTTCAGAGCCAGGAGGTTGGGAGCTGACGAAGTTAAGAACGTCTTTGATGCCAAGATCTTGATCTCGAGGTGGAATATATACAGAGACGATGGTGAGGGCTTTTTGATTGGGACCTAGAAGAATTTTAATGGGTAGAAGCTGGGCCGAGGAGGTTATTTTAGCCCTGCATGTAAACAGTGCGTTCAGTGCAGTTGAGATTCCATGAGCAGCGGTTTTAAAAAATGGTTATAAATTGGGTATGGACAATTGAGGCATCTGATTGACTGGTAATCCTTCCCAGCCATACTTTTTTTCGTGATATAAACACACAAACAAGCCCCCAGCCTTAAACCACTGTGCAGTATAGTGCAGTGGTTTAAGGCTCTGAGCTGCAAACTTGGAGACCTGGGTTTGAATCCCACAGCCCCCACTTGCATACTGTGTGACCCTGAGCAAGTCACTTACTTCCTCGTGTTCCCAGGTCGCACCTGTAAACAAGCTTCAGCTTACTGTGTCTCTCCTGGTTAAAAAAAAAAAAATGACAAGCACCCCAAAAAAACTTATCAGTGAGCCGACCGCCATTCAAGCCTCAGAAAGCCACCATCTTAATTTCCCTCGGTACAGGGAAATGTAGCTGTCCTTGTTTTGTACCAAGTGGCACCCTGCTTTCTTCTCAGTGACTCACGGTCACTAAAACAACAAAAAGAACCATATTTAAAAAAAAAAGGATAGCTTACCACAGGGAAATTATGTCTCACCAACCCGCAGTCCTCACTTGCTGGCAGTCTCTTGCTTCCGGTGAGCAGAGAGGGAGACTGTCGGTACTTTCACAAGAGACCTAGCTGCAGACGCAAGCATGCTGCTGGCAAGACCACAAGGAAATCTCGGTCTTGCTGGCAATCTGTACGGACCCCATTCCTGTTTGTCCTTCCTTCACCACATGTGATCCTGGTTTGCTACCTTGATCAACAGTTTATTTTAAACTTTTGGCTCTGAGTACACAAAAGTTTGTCCGTTACACTGTACCCAGAGCCAAACTGCAAAAATGGTTGTAAAACGAATGTTGAGTTCCCTCAGAGACTTTCAGACTCCTTAACCCCATCAGAACTGCATTACATTAGTGCACTTATCTGGTCAACAAAAACGAAATAAATAAAATAACATTGATTTTCATGAATGGAAAACATAAATTGGGGAAGAAAAATATTTTTGGCAATCCTCTTCGATGTTCTGCACCGTGCTTGTAACTTTCAAAAGTTTCGATGCAGCGGAGGGACTATTTTACTTCAGAACAGAAAAACTTTTAGTGTTTCTTAATTTAAAAAAAAAAAATTACAATCTGTCTCAACATATACCTATTTTATAAGTGCAATAACGCACTCTAGGATATGGGTTATACTCTGATAAATGCACTTCTAGGGGCAGTAAGGCACAAGGCCACTATACCCGTAGGTCTGCATTTATCAGAGCATAACCCACACCCCATCATGTGTTAATGCTTCTATATTTACTAGGTTTATATGAACTGGTGATCGGCTACCTTGTCTTCGATTCTAGGTAATCGATCACCAACTCCATCTACGTTTACATGAAGGGCAGCAATCGATGCACCCAGAAGAGTAGGGGTTTACATGCAGGGTAATATTCAATTATAACGTAATTGATTGTTATGGAATCGATTTTACCATGCATGTAAACCGGGAACAAATTTACTGAGCGTGCTCGCAGGATCAGTTCCAGTTCCGATTGCATCTACATTTATTTTAGAACTGATGTCCACGTAATCGGTGCACTTGTTCGGTGCATTTGGATAGATCTCGAGATAATCCCAACTGCATCAAAAGCACCGTTTATATGAAAGGTTAGAATAAATTACAAAGTAACTGATTACTCTGTAATGGATTCTAACTCTGCATGTAAATGGGATAATATGTGTGACTGAAGAGTGCTCAGTTGTCATGTACCCTGTTTACATGCAAGGTAAAATCAATTACATCATAATCAGTTATGCTGTAATCTGATATTACCCTGCATGTACACCCATTCTCTTCTCAGAGCATCGATTGACGCCCTTCATGTAAACACAAACAGAGAAGTGATCGAACAAAGACAAGGTAATCAATCACCAGCTCATGTAAACCTAGTAAATGAGGAGAGGCTGGAGCCTGGAAAGTCTTTATTGCTATGATCATATGCATCCAAACTCGATTACCTGGTAATCGATGCCAGGTTTCAGATTGGAATTGTGTGTTTACATGCACCACAGAACTCGATCGATTACTGAGGAATCAAATACTCAGTAATTGTATTGTCTGGTGCATACAAACAGAGCAGAATGCGCAAAACTTAACATTTTGCCATTGCACATGTTACAAGGATCAATACAGTGCACGTTTGTAAGTTACCAACTACGGAAAACTAGGGGATCGGTGCACTTGTATCCATGTGCTTTAGTCGGATTCCAAGTCAGTTCCTGGAGCATGGATACTAGCATTTACATGCACTAAATACTTGAATACTGAATAGCTGATTACTCAGTAATCGAGCTAAATGGTGCATATGAACAAGGTAAATACATACACACTAGAGGGCAAGAGGCGGGGGGGCATGGTAGAGACATTTGAAGTACCTAAGTGGTATTCAAGTGGCCAGCAGTGCCCTGTTGGCAAGAAGCGAAGGTAAGATAACAAGAGGTCACTGATGAAAACTAGTAGGGATAAGTCATGAGAGATATAAGGAAGTTCTTTATTATAGTAACAACCTCCTCGTGGCAGGGGTTTGTTACAATTGGGTAGCAAAGGGTTAACACAGTATTGATCAGGGAGATGAAAGCTGTAAGATTTTTCCTTAGTGTTGGTATATGTAGAAACCAAGGGGGTCATCATGTGACTGTTCCAGTCATTTGCATAATAACCATTTAAAGATTGTATAAGCCGCTTGCATATGGTGGCATGAAAGCCCCCGTTTTCCCACGTGAGGTCCCCCCCTAGGTTTTATATATACAGTCTCTGGATTTTTCAGGCTTCCAATCATCTACTGCTGCTGATACATTGTATTGACAGTAGCACAGTGTTCAGTGTATATGCAAATTAGGTGCCTGTAGGTGTGAGAGAGAAAGAGAGCATGGGTATATAAAAGGGAGCTTATATTGCTGCTTAGTTTACGGTTAAAGAGCCGCTAACACCATTAAGGAGAACTTTAACAAAACTTAATATTTAGACACAGTTCCGCTTGTATTTCACATTAGTTCTGTATTTCTTCTCCCTTTATTTATTATTGAGGTCATTTGTATGAAAACAGGATCTTTGCTCATGAAGAGTTCATGTATTCCTGTTACTTTCTCTCTACCTGAGTTCATAATGCTCTGCTTGTGACATCACAGATACTCACATGGCAACAGATTGTGATGTCACAGCAGAGGATTATGACATGTAGGGAGTAAGCTAAAGAGGCAGATGAACTCTTACGGATACAGAGCATGTTTTCATGCAGATTTCCTCAGTAATAAATAATGGGGTGGAGGAATCTGTATAATACATATAAAATGCAAGCTAAATTGTACCTAAATATTACATTTTTCAAAGTTTTCATTGAGGCGTCAGCAACTGTTTTAAAGTGTAGTTCTAGCCCTGAAATTGGTAAAAAAGCAAAGTTGTGGTCCTGCCAGCCCCAGCAATGGGGAGAGTATCATATCCCGGAGCTTCACCTGATGGCAAGGAGTCAGCTGGGCAGCTTACTACAGGGTTGCCTACTGGAGGGAGGCTCAGTGTGTCCACATATGGTATCAGGATACACAGGGTTCCAGCTGTGTTCCCCAGGAGGACAGGCAATGAGGCAGCTAGTTTGACTGGCTGGGTATACAGTAGTGATACGAATTCAGGAATGGTGGTTCCTGTATTGGCTGTCACCTAGGACCAGAGGGTCAGCCATGAGACATTAAGTGAAGTGTAGCATTTCGTCTGTGTCCTATAATTACAACAGGGTTGGCACGGTATATCCAGCATCTGGCATAGCAAGGAATGGGACTTGATCCTCAGATGCCACGACCCTCCAAAGGATGAGCACAATGGAGCAAAATTCTGCGCTAGGGTGAGAGTGAGAGGTTTCTCAAGGGAGGGTGGGAATCTTATGTGGCACACCCTCAAGGTGTGTGGCCCAGTAGTCTTCGGGGCCTGAAAGGGGTGCCCAAGAAAAGGGATGCTGATAATGCAAAGCTGGGTGAAAGAAAGGCCTGAGAGAAGTGAAGCTGGTGAAATGGCACCCAGAGGACCTAGGTGTCGGAGTTGTCTAGGTGGTCAGGTAAGGTCATGCATGCCAGGATTCAGGTAAGAAGGTTTTCCTCTTGTGTGTGGGGATGTCTGGAAGATGCTAGTCTGCTGGGCATTCAAAGCAGCTGAAGTGGGACACCCCTTCAGGTTGAGCCTATGATGTGTGGCAGTGAGGATGCGGAGCTTTGGCAGATATCATCATTGCCATGTGAGCGTGAGACAGCTAAAGCAGGTGCAAAATCTACATGTAAATGGATGCCAGGTTAGTGAGACTGGAGTAAACATACCTTTGGATGCCATGTACATCATACCAGTTCATGAGTATGTTATTAGCATGTCATTAATAAATTTAAAGAGCCTATTATGGGGATTTAAGAATCCAGTACTAGAGCCAAGGTGGACCAGTGAGATGTCCAACTTGTTGGCTACTGTGGGAGTGATCACAGGGACTGAGAGAGTCCAGAAAACAATTTACAGGTTATGCTAGGGATGCGGTTGTTCAACACTGAGTACTTATAGGAGTAATGTAACATTTTGGAAATTATTCTGATACACATCTCTGTGGCCCGAGCAATGCATTCAACTGTTGTATCCCTGTACCATCTGTACCTCAGTAAAGGGAAGGTCAAGGACACCCATAATGTCAGTGTGCTTATTTCATTTTCCAATGTTTACACCTTGTCTCAGCAGTTCCTTAGGGAGAAGGAGAAACCAAATTATAGTGTATGGTGGAATCCTGTAATGCATGGAATTCTGTGCCAGGAATATGCTTGTTGTGCTGCAGTAGTGACATCATTATATTGTTGTGCTACAGTAGAGATGTCACTGCTTCCCTCTATCTGATTGAGTTGGAATACTTTTTTTTTTAACTTGAGTTTACAGAAAAAGCAGCAGCACATTAAATCAGTAATTTGAGCTGGTCACCAACTCTTAAGTGCCTCCCCCATGTTTACTGAAAGGAAGCGGAGTGTCTGAAATGAGCATGGATGCCTGTATACTATAAAGGATCTTGTATGGGCATCCATACACAGACAAGCCTGTGTCTCCATCTCGAGTTTTCATGGCAACCAGTGAACCTCTTGAGCTTTGCTCATGCTGTTCATTCTTGAGGTTCCTGGTTGTCATAGAAACCTTTCAAAGCAGACAAGCTTGTTGTGTATGGCTGTCCATACATTATCCTCTATATAGTATATGTGTAACCCCCTACAAATGGGGGTTCCTAAAAAGCCTCCGTGGAGCTTGCCTAGGTGTTCCCCTGCCTGCTGGCATTCAGCGATTAAGCCGTTAAGAATGGCACTGTGAGTGCTGGTAGAGCCTCCTCATACTGTCTCTTTAAGAGCTGTCTGCTTGCACACATGATTACTGTTTTCTAGGAGGGCTGGTGTTTCTCTGTTCAAGTCCTGCCTGGACTGCGAGGAAATCGCTCCATTTCTGCAGTCGCTAAGGGCGCAGAGGGAGCCTAGATGGAAGATATAACTGTTTGCCTGCAACCAGTTAGAGTGTTAGTAAAAATGCAGCTTGTCTAACCTGCCTTTCTTGCAGCTGGGACTCTGTGTGTTTTGCCCCTCCATTTTGGATCTGAACTGCCGAATGGGTCCAATCAGTGTGGGGGGACCTTTAAAATGGAGTCTGTTTGGACCAACCAGAATTCGGACTCTCCTAGGAGCTGGTTTACAATGAGGAGGTATAGCTAGTAATTCTGGGAAGTGAAGTTCTGGACCTTGGCGCCTATTTGCACCAACGAAGAGAGTTTCTGAGTGATTGACAGCTGAGTCCAGTAACTGGGCTGGGTGGCACCCGAAGAGAATGCTCTGCCTTGCGACTGGGGAGTCAGATCCGTTGTGACTGTGAGGAGAGAAGGAGCTGTGTGCTTCTGCGTTGTATAGTTTCACGCGGGAAGTGCGTGAGAGGCCTAAAGTTGGGCTGTTGCCGTTGCCAACTCGAATCGGACTGAATCCGAGAGTACCTAAAGGAAGGAAGGCTGAAAGAGTGGAAACCAGGCTCACCCTGTAGAAGACTGGAGAAATTGCTGAATCGCGCTTGGTCTGTCAGGAATTGAAGCTGCCGTGTGAACTCCCTGGTATTTGCAGTAAGTGTGCTGTGACCTGAAAGCAGCTGCCTGGTATAGTCATTTCCTTTACATAGAATTGTGTTGAATGCTTGTGAGGAACAGCTATTCTGGTTCTCTTGTCACCGCGCAGTGTAAGCTGAATGTTGAGCTGTATGTATTCGGACTGAATCTGTCTGCTGATCAAGGCAGTGTGGCCTGGGCGATAGAATTTCATCTCCCTGCTTATGTGTCTGGCAATCCAGAACCACCATCTGCGCCAGGTTTCTTCAGCATGGGGTAGCGTGAGTACAAATCAGGGCATCCCCTGCGACCTGTTAACAATCATCAGTGTTTCATCTGATTTTCTTTCTTTCATTTCATCAAGGACTGAGCCATCTGGCTCCAGATTACAATTGAGTGTTGTGCATATCTTTTTTCCTACAGGGCCCTTCCATCTGCACCTGCCGGTCAACCCCGGGCAATGGACCTGGCTAGCCCCTCCTCCCAAACTGGGTACCCAGAGTGTAACTTATAAGACCTTGTATGAGTGCACAGTATTGTGATTTATTTCTGCTAATCAGCTTGATCTCCCCCTCCCTGTGTTTCACTCCCCTAAATAAATCAGATTGGATGTTATTGACTTTAAACGGTTTGAAGTGTCAGTACCTACTATATAGGAGGCATTGCATGGTTTTGTGTAAGTTGACCAGCCTTATTTCACAAGGGGTCCTCCGAGATGAACTGCAGAATCAGTCTCGAGGGTAAGTGGTACCTTATGATTGAAACCAGTGTACATGTGGGGTATTGGTGTCGCAATTCTTGTGTATCGTGTGGACCATTAGAGGGAACAAAAGGGGGTCTCAGTGTCCCAGAGGGCTGTGACCAAACTCGACCAACCGTTACCAACCCTGACCTCTGGGTGGAGGCACCCCCCATAGAACCTAGGCCCCCTCAACCTGTTGGTGGTCCAGCAGGCGGGGTAGTAGCCCTTGGGATAGCGCCACCTGGGGGTTACATCTGGTTAGCCTTTGTTCTGTATAAAAATCAGCCTGCTCAAAATCCTTATAGTGTATGGTAGAACGCTATTGACGATGGAACGCAATCCTTAGAATTTTCTTGTTTTGCAACAGTAGCAATGTCATGATGCTATTGTGCTGCACTAGCAACATCACTACTGCAGCATAACACAGAACATCATCACACAGCTGCCTTCCCCCTCAAGCCATGATGGCAATTGTGAAGGAAGTGTCTTTTTATTTTAATTACTAGTTCTGTGCTGCAGCTCCACCATTTGTGGTCAGCACACTATGGACTGGGGAAAAAGAGACAGTGCAAAGTAAGCTTTTTTATTATTTTTTTTTATTTTGGGGTGAAGAATGATACCCAAAAATGCTAGATTTTCAGCACATATAAGTAGGCACCAGGGAGACATCTGTTAATTTTCAGCATACTGAGAACCACACTCTATAAGGGTTACATATAGTTCTCTAAACAAACACAAGGTTGCGTCTGAATCTGGAGGTTGTCATGGCAACCAGAGGACCTCTTGAGGTCTCTGGTTGTCATGGCAACCTCTCGTTTCAGACACAGTCTTGTGTATGGAGAACCATACCATGCAGGAGGATACCCCATAGGAGTCTACAGGAAACTTCCAGATGAGCTACAGTCTTGCCCTCTGTCAGGGCCTGAAAAGCTGACACAGCAGTCGTGTGGACCTTTATAGAGGAATACCTGAATCCTGATTCTTTAAGGGACAATAGGTAGTCTAGCACTTTAGGAACTGGACATGTAAAGAGAGTCAAAGCATGCTAAGTACACAACACTGTAAAATGTTGCCATTTTTGTGAATAAGCATACTGGGTAGATGGTTTTCTAGCCACCAAGAGAACAGCAGCAACCACCAGGGAAACCCTAAAGAGGGAGAGCTGCATGTCCTCAGGAGCCATGTGTGAAAGTGCAGGGAGTGAAGATTCAGGTGCACCAGAGCACCCTGCTCATAGGAGGAGCGGGACAGGAGGTTCCACTGCCAATTGTTGGAGTGTGGAAGCCAAATTTGTCTGAGTCAGTGAGGCACCACCAGAATCAGTGTGGGTGTGTGTATACTACAGGTATAGGTTACAGGGTGGGCTCCAGATGCAGGATAGCTGGGGGACTCATTTGCTCCCTATCTGAGGTATGCCTGCAGAGACAAGCAAATCAAGGGATAACTACTTCCTATCTGGGGGAAGCCTGCAAATACAGTCAAATAGGGAGATAACTACTCCCTATGTACTCCCTATCTAGGGTAGGCCTGCAGAATAAGACAAATAGGGTAATAACTACCACCTAAGTACAGTACTCCCTATCTGGGGTAGGCCTGCAGAGACTGGCATAATCAGGGAAAAATCTATTCCCTATGTGGCAGAACCCTGCAGAGACAGATACATTTAGGGTTTTAACTACTCCCTTTCTGGGGTAGGCCTGTGGAGCCAGGTAATTATTTATTTATTTACTTTTGTTAACCAGATAAGCACACTAGACAGCCAAGTGCCTATTTTCAGTTGCGACCCGGGAGATTACAAGGTACATACATGAACATCAGGCAAATACAAGTGGAGGATTACATTACATAGAATTAGCACAACAGGGACTTTACAAGCATCAGATTTCATCAGGCAAATAGTAGTGAAGAGTTAATATAAAGTGACCAGAACACAGGGACATTGTAAGACAACAATAACAGAAACAAGTATTACAATACAGTATTAAACACTGCAGTCAGTAGGAAGAAGTGTAGTGTGAATTCATCGCTCCAGGCAGCAAGTTGTAAGGCTAGCAGTTAGAATAAGGAGGAGTCACATTAAATGATGACCAGCTCCCTGTCTGGGGTGGGTGTGCAAAGGTAGGAGGATAGTTAGCTGCAACTCTTGCTGATCTGTGGTAGGCCTACAGGAGGCAGATTGGAAGGGGAAATAAACCACTTCCCAGCTGCAGAGAAACAGGAGTGATCAACAGTTCAGAACAGGGGGAAGGGACACTAAGCTGGTAGGGGATTGTAAAGGGTTAGGAAAATGTGGAGACAGGAGATGGGGCAAGGGAGGATGGTGGAATGCTGGGGCAGTGGAGCAGCTGTGATTTTGGGAACAATGTGGCAGGCAGGGTGTTGGATACTGTGCAGGAAGCTAGGTTTCCCGATGGCCAAAGTAAAGATGCTTAGGGCAGAAATGGGAGCACTAGTAGGGTGGCAGGTGGAAGGACTGAGCGGCGGACAGAGATTGGAGGTTGAAGAGAGGCATGGGGCACTAGGGGGGACTTGGAAAGCTGGAGGAGAGACAGGAAGACACAGCTAGGAAGGGGGTAACAACAGGGAAGTGTGGAGAGGCAGGAGGGGTGAGGTATAGGACACAATAGTTCCCGCTGCCCATAGGATGAGGCACTGGGAGGCAGGTTGGGAAACAGTGTGGGGGTGGGGCTCAACGAGTGGGGAGGTCCGTAAGTAGGGATAACAGTTAATCATTTCTAGGCACTGATGACAGAGGAAGACAGATGTAACCAGGATGGCCTGCAAGAGGAAGAGAAGAGGCAGAACCATAAAATGGGCTTGGGAGGAGTTGAGAGGATCAGAGGAGGCCAAGGGAACAGATGCAACAGCAGATGTAGCATGGGTCACTCGGGGGGGTGGGACTGGTGTCAAATCAGAAACAAGAGGATGTAAAGATGGGAGGGCAGGATGGCAAACTGCAGAGTGAAGGACAGGTTGGTTGGGAGGGGAGCTCAGGAGTCGGGGGAGGATGCCATTTAGGAGGAGGGATCCACAACAGATAGGAGCCCCATAAGGGAGGATAAGGGGAGGCTAAATTATTTATTTATTTGAAAAGTTTCACCAGGAGAAACATACAGAGCTGCAATAGCTCGTTTCCCGATGCGTCCTGGGGGAAGGGGGATACAGAGGAGCAACGTATACAGTCATTTAAACAGATAATAGCAAGATTACATAAACAGATATACAGTTAAAGCAAAGCAGAGTTATACATATTTAATGGTTTACAGAGGAACCGAGAATAGAAATACACACAGAGCTTATACATTTCAAGGACGTGAATTTAGGCAACTTATTCATTGGCTTACTGAGGAACCAAGGTATTGAACACACTAAGTGCTTAATACACACTTGCAAGAACGTGAATTTAGGTGCTATTGGAGGGAAAGTGCCAGGTCCAAACAGATTAGGCCGTCTGTACAGTTGCAGGGTATAGGTGGAGTGCTGTTAGATTAGATTAAAGAATCAGAGGGACATTGGTCAGCCATAAGCCCTGCACCCCTTTGGGATGCAGAAAACCCCATAAGGGGCAGGCAGAAAAAAGTGGGTGTGGGAGGGTTAGCCCAAAAGTGGTTAGGCAGTTGTATGGGGTGTTGAGAAAAATGGGGGGTTAGGGGCAGTTGCGGGAGGAGCGCTATGTGCTGGTGGAGAAGGAGGATAAGGAGCGAGGGGATTGGGATGAGCAGATATTTAAAGGGAGGAAGTTCCAGGTGTTAGGGAGGCAGTTAGAGAAGGCAGCACACCCAGAGGTGGTACGCCGGAGGGAGGGGCAGGGCCCTGTCAGAGGGGAGTAGAGGGGAGAGGATGACTCAGAGATGAGAGAGTGTAGGTAGGGTGGCAAAGAGCCAAGCCAGTACTTCCAATTACAGAGGCACTGTTGGCAAGGCATCTGGAACTTGATGGAAGGGAATGAGAGAGAGGTGTAAAGGTCACAGTGGTGGGTGAGAGGAGAGCAGCCAAGAGCGAAATGGCAAAAGGATGAAACAAGAGTGTCCAGTCTGGCAAGGGTAGTTTTAGGGGCTGAGTTGTAGACTACATCGGCGAAGTCAAAAATAGGGAGAATCATCTTTTGGGACTATCTCCCTCCGGGCCAGGGGTGGTAGGCAGCTACGGTGTCTGTACAGAGCACCGAGTTTGGGAAAAAGCTTTCTGTGGATAGCATCCACATGCCCTACAAAATCGAGGATCTTGTCAAGCCATAGCCTGAGATATCTGAAAGATGAAACATCTTCCAGTACAGAACTTGAGTGTAAGAAAGGTAGGAGTAGTAATGAGTCTGGAGAGCTTCTGCCTAGTGCCAAAGGTTATAGAGACTGTTTTTTTGGCATTCAAGGAAAGTTGGTTTATGCAAAACCATCACTGGACTCTGTTGAAGTCCAACTGAAGGCTGTTCGTCACCTCCAAGGAGGAAGTACCGGAGCTGAATAGAACTGCATCATCTGCATACATGTGGACGTTGACAGATGGGCAGATATCGGGTAGGTCATTTAGGAAGATGGAAAATAGAATAGGACCAAGTACCGAGCCTTGGGGGGATGCCAGTGTTGATTGGGAGGGGGGAGGAGAGGGAGTCGCCAACCCGGACAGACTGGGATCTGCCCATAAGATTGGACAGGAACCAGTTTGTTGTGGATTTGGAGAGACCTACCACGGTCAGCTTGGTGAGGAGGAGAGGGTGGGCAACAGTATCGAAGGCTTTGGCCATGTCGATAAAGATGGCAGAGGTGACACATCCCTGATCCATGCCTGAGAGAATGAAGTCAGTGAGCCAGAGGAGCGAGGTGGTGGTGGAGTGGGCCTTGTGGAACCCAGACTGGACGGAGGTGAAAAAGGAAGAAGAGTCAAGGAAAGGGTAGAGCTGTGCCACAGCCAGGATGCTCTTGACATTTAGCCAGGATTGGGAGCAGCAGTATAGGGCAGTAGTTACCAGGGTTAGAGGGGTCACCACCTTTTGGAAGGGGGACAACAGTGGTGACTTTCCAAGCATCAGGTACGGTGGTGAGTGAAAAGGATAGGTTCAGAAGTCACTAGAGAAGGTGCAGTGGCATAAGTTGAAAGGTGGAGCAGCTTGGGGTCAAGACTATCTGGGCTTTTACCTTTGTGGAGATTTAGGGCTAGCAATGCCTGTACAGTTTCTTCAGGGAGTCAGGTTGAAAGGAAAAGTGCACTGAAGAGGGGGAGCAAGTGGAGCGGGGCTGGTGAGGGGGTAGAGGGAGGCGAGTAGGGAGGAGGCATAGGTGGTGAAGAATTTATTGAATTTGGCTGCCATTGGGGGGTCAGAAACAGTGAGGCCCTTTATCTTTAGTACGGAGGGGATATAATAATGGTAAGGTGTTGGTCATAGGAGATCCAATACTGAGGGGAGTGGGTTGGCTAAGGGGAGGGGGAGCAGCATAGGAGGAGGGTGGTGTGCCTTTCAGGTATGATGGCAGATAGGATTCACCCAAAGGTACTCTTGCTCATGCAGAGGGTGGGAGGGAAGCCCCACGTGGTTATCTATCTGGGAACTAACGACCTGGCTAGATGTGAGGTAGGGGTAGTGCAGGAAAGATTTAGAGGTAGGAAAGATTTGCTGGGGAGAAGCCAGATCGGTAGCCTTCTTGGAAGTGCTACCAGTTCCTAGGGCCCGTTGGGGGACTGGTGCAGACAGGTAGATTTTGGAGTGATTGGGAATAGGGGGAGGGATGGGGAAGATAGGACTGTCTACTCGTCAGACAGGTTACACTTGCATACATTCCCTGGTGTTTCAAATTCCCCTTTTAATAATACACCAAAAACGTTTTCAAAGCTGTTTACTGGCACAAGTACATTCTTAAAGATATGGAAACTGTATTAGAATAATGATCTACCCTATTATGTCGTGTCCAGCTAAGACTATATACAAGATGGCAGCGAGGAAATTAGCTCCCACAATTGCAGCTATTGGCATTATTCAGGGCAGTTTATGTACGTGTTTGTCTGTCTTTGGTTACTCTGTTTCATTTATATTAAAGTCAGCATGTACATTTTAACTGTTTGAATAGCTTTCTGGCAAGTTTTATTTTTTTATTTGGAATTTTCAATTATTTTTTGTCCTGAGTCAACCACCTCTGAAACTGCAACTTTGAAAGCAGATATCACTAAAAGAAACATGGCAACCCCTATATTTATTTTTTTGTTATATTCACAACTATGTTATACATATATGAAACCGCTTTTATGAAAATGACGTGGGACTGAAATGGTTTCATGCATACAAACATTCAAATATTTCCCCCATTTTGGGTAATGTTAGTGCAACAGACTGTCGTAGTATTGGTAATTTACTTTTTAATTTTGCATTTGTTGAAAAAGTGAAGTAAACATCATGACAAATGAAATATGTCCTTGTTTTACTTTTTCTTTCACATTCATGTTGACAACTAAAACACTGATGTTATAACCACAAAACACAATCTGCCCCCTTATGAATTTTCTCCACAAAGATGGATAAAGTCTCACCATGTAACTTAAAAATAAGTATGACAACCTATGTTCTTTGTGGTGGATTTTAAATGTTTAGCTGACCCTCGTATGCTGGGCAAAAAATTATGAATTTGGCATGGACTTGCTGAAACACTAGTGAACGTACTGTACCTTCAAGGTAGAGTACAGTACCAGGTTTGTCTTCTTGTTGGGGGTTGGGGGACCTGCCATGGCCTATCCCCTCCAGCCATCCAGAAGCTTCTCATGTCAGCTCCCAGTTCCCACTCCACTAGAAGCAGTGCCAGACACTTGCTGCTTGTCCCCTTTGCACATCACAAGCGCAAAGGTCTTTCCCGTACTGTGCTCCACTTTGGCTTAATGAACTCCCCCCAGATTTAACCTGTGAGCCCAGGCTGGGGCCATTTAAGAGAAAACTCCACCAATACCTCACCAATCTGAGCAGCTGTGACTGCTGGCCAATCTGAGCAGCTGTCTGTTAACTGAGTCTGCCAAACTCTGTTTTCTTTTCCCCTCCCTCCTTCTGCCCTCTTCACTCTACACCAGGGGTTCTCAAATGGTGAGGCCAGCCTCCCTGGGGAGGCCCCAACCTGTTCCAAGGGAGGCTCAAGCAAGTCTTGAAAAAGTATTATATTTCAATTTTGAACTTTATAGATTTTGTGTGAAGGGATAAGGCAAATTGAAAGAGGATAATAGTAGGTGAACATAAATACATTTATTCACAAATCTGTGACCAGGGAAGGTACTGTACACTGAGCAATGGCTTATTTAAGGTGTACCCATGGAAGGGTAGTGAGAGAATATAATTAAAAATGTAACTGCAAAACACTCAAGCAATACAAAATGAATAAAAGTGCAAACAAATTAAGAACTATAAACTAACAATGCGAGGAACAATTGATAAATTAGACTGGCAGCAGAACTGTCCAAATACAAGAGTTAACCATACAGGTACTAGGAATAAGCGCAGGAGAGACCAAAATGATCCCTGAGAAGTTGCTTAAGAGCAGTCTGAGGGGGAAGAGGCAGAGGCTGGTAGGAAGGTTATTCCAGTTAGATGGGCAGCAGAAAAAGCAGTCTGACCCATGAAGGTATGGCAGCAAGAGGTAACAATGGTTAGAGAGTTAAAATATTGAAGCAAGTAGATTGTCCCGTTTGGGGGGGGGGGTACAATAAGCTTTATAACATGACAGCCAACTATTCAATAAGGTTTCAATTTATTCCCAATGTACTGTGAAAAGTAAACTATTTTACTATGGGGAGGCCCAAAAATATTTCAGTATTTTGGGGGAGGCTCAAGATCTTTTCCATGGCTTAGGGGAGGCTCACTATGACAAAGTTTGAGAACTGTTGCTCTACACCCTTTCACCTCCCCTTCTCCCCTGGCGAGCCCTAACTAATCCTCTGCCTAATCCCCTGCACTACGCGTGTCTTCTAATTCCTTCATGTTGGCACTTACTTCCACCCATACCTCTCTCCTCTACCCCGTTCTCTCTTTCACTTTGACAAAGAATTATTGTTCTGCCTTAATCTGCCATGTTTACAGTTCTGTGCTTACTTTGTATGAAACATATTGTCCCTTGTATTGTTAATTGTTTCCTGATTCACTGCACTTAAACTTTTTTACTGCTCCAATTTTAAAATGTATTTTCCATGTTCTGTTTCAAATTTGAAATGTATGTAATGTGTTATTTTCTGTTGACGTGGAACCATTGTAAATGAGCTTCCAGCTCAAAGGTGTTATTCCTGGATTGCAATAAATAAATAGAAAAGTAGGAAGGGAAGAAGCCTAGTCAGTAGTAACTGAATCGGGAAGTACATTAACAGCAGTCTGAATTTAAACTAAAAGCGGGGGCAACAGGGGCACAGCACCCCAGGCATCCCAGAGGAGGGGGGCTATCCAATCCCCCTCAGGTAAACAGCATAGGGAGAGTAGTAGTGTGTGATGGAGAGGGTAGCAGGAAGAGGGATAATGAAAGGAGGAACTTAGAAGTTGGTCGGGGGGGGGCAAGAACTATGAAGGAATTAGGGCCCTGTGAATGACAGGATTAAAGGGAGGGTGAAGGGATGTGTCCTTCAATGCCAGAAGTCTCAGAAACAAAATGGATAACCTGCAGGCCTTGTTAGCTGAAGAAAACATTTATTGGATAGCGGTCAGTGAGACTTGAGCCACCCCAAACTATGATTGGGATCTCTGTATTCTGTGGTACACCCTCTTCAGAAAAGACACGCAGAAGGGAAAAGAGGGGAATAGCACTTTATGATACAGAAGACAACAGTCGAAAGGGAGGACATAGGGAAGAGAACCTGGAGTCATTGGGGTCAAGTTGCATATAATAATAAAAAAACTGTATTTATATGAAGCGCAATTCAAACATATCAAAGCACTTTTACATGTTAAAACCATAAAATATTTTAAAACCCCTTAAACAACAAACTCGGTAACTTAATGATCAAGATAGGCAAGAGAAAATAGGTACGTTTTCAGAACTGACTTAAAGCTCTCCACAGTTCTGGCACCTCCTTATCTGAGGAGGTAGAGAGTTCCACAGGGCAGGAGTTGCAAAAACAAATGAATGGGCTCCAGAGGTCTTCAAAAGGACCCTGGGAATCTCTGTCAGTCCCTCCTTGGCAGAGCAGAGCAGAGCAGATGGAGGGGGCAGTAGAAACAGAGGAGCTCTTGCAGATAACTCAGTCTCTGTCCATGTAGGGCCTTGTAGGTTAGTAATAGTAAACCAACCTTGAAGGTGATCCACCACTGAACTGGCAACCAGTGCAGGCCACGAAGCACAGGTGTGATATGGCTAAATCTAGGAAGCCCAGTCAACAACCTGGCCACAGCATTCTGCACCAGCTGCAAGTGGCGGATATCAACCCCTGGAAGCCCTAGGTAAAGTGTATTGCAGTAATCAAGGCGGGAGGTCACAAAGGCGTGGACCAGAGTCTGAAGGTCACTGGGCAGAACCAGGTGTTTAATCCGGGCAATATTCCTCAGATGAAAAAATGAGGTCTTAAAGACAGATGACACCTGTGACTTTAGAGTCAGCCTCTCATCAAAAATAACACCGATTCCACACCTGTTCAGAGGCCAGCAGCTGGCAACCCCCAAGCACAAGCCCTGAGGCCTGATCTACTGAGGACCTTCTACCCGGTGACCTGGGTCCACCACCAAAACCTCAGTCTTGTCTGGATTTAGCCTCAGCCCGTTGGCACTCACACAGCCCTGAATCTTGGTGAGGCAGTTGTTAAACACCAAGATCGAACCGTCCTATTCAGAAGCAAAGGACATGTATAGCTGAGCATCATCTGCATAACAGTAAAAACTCAAGCCATACCGCCTTACAATGTCTCCTAATGGCAGCTTATACACTGTAAATAACATGGGTGAAAGCACAGAGCCCTGGGGTGACCCCACATGGTAGAGAGAATGTGTCAGAGAAATAAATACCTGATGCAACTCTCTGGAATCTACCAGTGAAGAATGAGTGGAACCACCTGAGGACTGTACCTGACAGTCCACAGATCACTCGCAGGCACTCCAGCAAAATGCCATGATTCACAGTGTCAAATGCTGCAGAGATCGAGGAGGACTAAGATGGAACGAGTACTCTGATCTGTCGCTATCAGGAGATCATTGAGCACCTGAACCAGGGCGTTCTCAGTGCTGTGCCTCTTCCTAAATCCTGACTGGAGAGGATCATAGTTATCATGGATGGTAAGATGATCATCCAGCTGCAGCGCGACCACCTTCTCAATGACTTTACCCACAAAGAGTAGGTTAGAGACAGGTCTGTAGTTGGCAAGACAGTCTGGATCAAGAGAAGATTTCTTAAGGAGGGGTGTAAGCACCGCCTCCTTCAGGGAGTTTTGAAACTCACCCGTCTCAAATGATCTCTGGATAATCTCAGCCAGGACCGGGCTGATGACTTCAACACACCCCACAAGGAGGCGAGTTGGGCCCAGGTCCAAACTACAGTAAGTCGGCCGCATAGTCTGGACAGTCCCTGTGACATCCACGATCGCAGGCTGGATGAAAGCCAACCAGCAAAATCATGGTTCTGCAGCCTCCAGCCAATCACCGCCCCACCCATTGGAGCTAGCTGAGTAGCTGAGCGGATCTCTGATCTGATGTTGGCAACCTTATCCGCAAATAAGCGAGCAAACTCATCACACTTAACCTGTGTCAACAGTCTCCGGACATGTAGACAGGCTGGATTGCACAGTCCATCCACCATTTGGAAGAGCTGAGCAGGTCAGTCCCTCCAGCGGCGATCTCCTAGACAGGAATACTGCCTTCTTACAGGAGATCGCAGATTGGTAGTCCAAATAATGAGCCATCAATCTATGCCTGTTTGCATCACGACCAGATTTCCGCCAGCAATGCTTCATCCTTTGCCCCTTTCTCCTCATCTCCCTCAAGGTCCCATCAAACCAAGGGTGAGGGGGCGCACACGAACAGGGGCAATGGTATCGAGAGCTGCTGCCACTGTCTTATTATATGCCTGCAGCAGGTTGTCTGGACCCATGCTAGCAGTCAGAAGTCCTGATAGCTCCAGTACCGCCATCAGGCCATCTGGGGTTACGCCCCTTAAAGGGCAGTACTAGACTATCTCCACAGGGGCAGGCCTATAAGGGGGGAGGGGCCTGGAAATTGAACCTGATAGTGTAATGGTCTGACCAACCAACTCCACCACCAAGTTGGAGGGCTCCATATCCAGGAGGAAGAAGGTCCAATGAATGCCCAGAATTATGGGTTGCAGAGGAAACAGCCTGTGAGAAGCCCAGTGAACTCATAAGTTGGAGGAAGTCTTGGCCAAACTGTGAGAGTTCATCGTCAATCCAGGCACTGAAGTTGCCCAGCACCATCAATCTGGGCGACTCCAACACCATCTCAACAATGAAGTCCGTGACATCCTGCAAAAATTGCTTCCCCATCCCTGTGCGGATGGTAGACGAGGAGAACTTTGCACCCCCCACCTGCACCCAAGATGCATTCAAAGGATCTGGTCTCCCCCACTAGAACATCTATCAGTCCCAGTTCCATTTTAAAATAAATGGCCACACCCCCGCCCCTTCGAACCAACCTCGGGTGGTGTTTCAATGAGAAACCAGTTGGAACCGCTGACTCAAGAATTGGGTCAGCATTTCCATCCAGCCAGGTCTCAGTGATGCAAGCTAGGTCCGATGACCCAACAAGATCAGCAATTAATGCCGTCTTGTTTTTAATGGACCTAGCATTGCATAACACCGCCCGAGCTGGATGAGCCTCCGAGGCTGACTGAGTAAGTTGCCCACTAAAAGTGAAGCCCTTGGGTATGGGAACCAGATAAGGAGGACCCCATCCAGTCTCCATTTTGTCCCAGGGTGTCTCCCTGCCACCACAATCCCAATCCGGCTGCCCAGCCCCCACAGTCCAGAGCCCCTCCCTACACCTCCTTGCTATCCCTGATGCCCAACAGTGATAAACAGCATGAAAGAGAGGGCAGTTAAAGGGATGGAGGCCCCAGAGTGCAGAGGAGGAGTAGCGCCTGACTGGGAGAGCCACCTGCCAGCACATAGTCTCTAGCCACTCTGAGTAGCCATCCCAATTGAACAACTCTCTGCACTACAATTAAATAAAACCAAGTTACCTCCCTGACTGAATTACTGTATCCCTACTAAAAGAATCAAACAATTAACCAGTAAACCCCAACAACCCCTTAAATTAAACAAAAATAATGCATTAAGCACAAGCAAATTTCAAGGTTTCAAACAGTAATAGTAACAGGAATTATTCAAGGTACTGTCCACAAAGACTGTATCAGTCTTAACACACTGAAAGTAACAGAAATGTCAGCAGAACCAACACCATGGCTCTAAAAGAAAGTTTGTTGTTGAAGAGGAGGGCTCTCACCACCTCCGATTCATAAAATTAGACCAAAGGATATGGCCCTCTCACAGTTATATCCAAAACTCTATTGAAAAGTAGTGGCTTCCAAAAAACAGGCCCTCTCACTGCCTCTCGGCTCACCAAACAAGGATAGCTTCCAGCAAAGAGCGTTAGAATCCAGACACCAAAACAATAGCCCAGTCAATTTGATGGAGGTAACGACTTTGAAGTGGGGAATTCCTCTGTAGCCCAAATAGCCAAATCCCAACCACCCTGTGGCGGGCAACTGGGTACAAAACCACTCTCACCCCCTTGGATCGCCGGAGAAAACCCGACTCCTGTCAGGCAACCTCCACAGCCCTAGAATCTTGGCAAGTACCCACTCACAGGTATGCACTCCTGACCCCCTTCGGGGAAGAGCAGCGGCCCCCCATACCCACCTCAAGGTATGCCGGACAGGCTGGACCTCTTCTCCTCCTTGTAGGATTTCACCAAACAATAACCTTCCTCCAGTCAGAACAAACAATCAAGCAGTCGGCAAAGGCGAAGCGGGTTGGTTACCCAATTACACTCAAAACTGACTCCAACTGTGGGTAATCCTTTCAGCCATCGGTTCCTTACAGTGAACATGATGAACACGGTGTCTTATTGCTGGTTAAATGAAATCCTTCAGTGGTAACACCAACACCATTAAAGAAGAAAATAGTCCCGACTGATATAAATGATCGCGAGTGAGGCATTAATAACAGACAGCTGGGCAGTCAGGCAACAGCGTTCTCCAGAGCAGCAGTTACAACAGTTGGAAAACGTTCCAAGATATTCCAACCAGGGAACCAAGAGACTCCCGTCATGCTCCCACCGCTAACCACCACATCCCGAATCAGCTTGGCAAACAGCAAACGATAAAGTGAAACTGTAACAAAATATAATAAATAACTAAATAAAACTAAACACATGAAAATCTGCAGAGCTGTGCTAGCGGCTAGCCCCCTGGAGGCAGGAAGAAATCTGAGGTTGGGAATGGTGTGTTGACCACTGCAGCCACCCACTAGGGAAGGAGCCATCCTGGATCTGGTACTAACAAATGGAGATCATGTCAGGGCAGTGTGGTTCTGCGTAGATATGGGGAAGGAAATCCTAAACAAGGAAATGAGTATACTGAATTTTAGGAAGCCTATTTTCAGTAGGACAGGCAAGATACTAAAGAGAGACTAGCTAGCCTCAGTGAAGATCCAAACAGGGACCAGAAATGGACCACAGTCAGGGATGGGATCATAGCAGTTACAGATAGTTATGATGGGTCTGTTTGGAGAATTGTAGAAAGTTTCATAAAATCCTGTTTTCCTACAAAGGTGTACAGGGAATAGTTTCCAAATATTTGCAAAACAAGTTCCTACTACAGAGGTCCAGTATTTTCTGAGGAGATCTGGTTCCCTGGAACTATCAATACCCAAGGTAAAAACTACATGGGCTAGCTACTCCTTTAGCCATTTTGGCAAAATTGTCTTCAGCTCACAGGTTAGAAAATTGAAATTTTAACTTTATGTTGACTTGTTTCAGTTGTGAATAGCCTGAGTATCTATACCTTAATTAATTATGTATTTATCAATTATTATGTTTTACTGTAGTTACTTGTACAGCAGTTTTTGATTAAACAATTTACCACTTTGCATTTTAGCTTATATGTTTTATTTTGTATGGGAGGTTTATTGTATTTTTTCCTTAGATTATTCTTAAGTTTTTTATTAGATGTAATCAATTTTATGAAGAACAAGTCGTCATTGTAAATAAGCTTGCCCAGTTGGTATTTGAAAGGAAAAATAAAAATGTATAGAACAGGTCACAGTACGACTGCTATCACCAATGCTCTTTACACCAATTTCAACAGTCTGTTTAATCAGTTTGCAAGGAATTGTTCTGTACTAAACCAGTCCAAAACTCTCTCCAACATAATTGACTCCAAGAAAAGTTTGACAAGTTACCCAAACCTAGCCGTTACAACTTCTTATGGGAATGCCTTCAAAACAGTAACAGAATATAAATATCTTGGTATTTTACTCGATCAGTTACCCAATTTTTCTTCTCATATCCAGTCATTGATATCAAAATGATATTGAAAGGGCTGATCCAGAGGTGTGAAGGGCTGAGGCGATGGGAACCTCACCGGCTCCCATGCCAGTGACCTGGGTTTGGCAGTGGGCTCAGATTACTCGGGATCAGCAGGGGGGAGAAGATATGAGCATCCAGAGGACAGCTCTCTTCTCCTGGGGAAGGGTGGTTCACTGACTCACTGTTTACTACCACAGAATGGAGGCTTGATGACACTGCAAGCATGGGTGATGCTGCAAGGAGGTCACAGCAGGTTTGATGCAGGATGTACATGCCTCCACACAGCACATCTTATCCATGCCACAGCAGGGGAATCCAGAGAAAATGGAAAAGTGGTACAAGCTTTATTAAGCCCTGTCTGCCAGTGCCTGATTTGCACCACTGCTGAGACAAGCCCCCATCCTACCACTTCTGGATGTGGTCACTGGGTGATGGTAGGATGGTCCTCTCTCTCCTGGTTCTTCCACAGGGGAGTAATTCATAGGGGAACTCCAGGGTGAGATAAGTCCTGGGGAGGTGGTTGCCAGTTGGGGAGGCACAGAGGGGGGCGATAGCTCACCTATGCCATGCCAAAAGAAAAACCTATATGGAGAAAAAAAATCCTACAGGAAACCTAGTGCCCTTTTTTTTGGTAATTGACTGCCTCTGTCAAGGTGTAAGGAAGTGTCCTGTCGAATGCAAGATTTTACCCATGAATGACTTCAATGATGTATTCTATGGCACTGCTCCGCAGTGTTAACTGTCCAAACTGGATACCCTGCCAAATGTCCACTGCCAATTTATCCCTGATGCCCTATCTGGACACATCAGTGTATTTTATATGACCGCCTGAAGTGGTCATCATTGAAAGACAGACGTGCAGCATCCAGCACTCTATAGGGTTATGTTCTGGCTAAATAAATATCTCAGTTATCTAAACACCTTGCTCACTCATGTTGCTTCCTCTAGCCATAACCTTCATTCCCGCATAGGAAACAGGTTCCATATTCCTAGGTGCAAACAAAAATCTGGTCATCTTGCCTCTAGTCACAGATTCCCAGAGGTTTGGAATAATGGTGCCCTGAGTAGCAGTCACCACTATCTCCTCTGCCAGATTATCTCTCCAGCTTTTAATCACTGCCTATTGTGACTGCACCTGACTGCTTCCTGTACATTTTGTGTCATAGTTGTGCCTTGTGGTACTGTATTTCCCTCACACAGATGGTCTGCACCTCTTCTTTGTAAATATCACATTGAATGATTGCAGATCAGGTGGGGTCTACAGTGACAGTAGAGGCTAGGAAAAAATGGGCAGACTGGGTGGGCCAAGAGGTCCTTATCTGCTGACAAATTCTGTGTTTTTATATGTAAAGCCATGTGCAGTTTATTTTTTACTGTTTGTATTATTGTTGTTTCTTCTCTGAATGTATGATCCCCTACCTTCACTTCCCTCCCAGGTCGTTATCTGTAAATGAGATTCATACTGTATCTAGGTATGTTTACCTGCTGAAACAGTTTCAGTAAATAAATCAGTTTTGCCTCTACATACTCTGTAACCCTTCTCCTAGGTCTCACCTGTAAATGAGTTTGGGCTCAGTATGCCTTTCCCAGTCACCAATGAACTAATAAAGAAATATAATTTGACACAGATTGGATAAGAAACCTTTAAAGACTCTCTAGGAACGTTTTCTATTCCTGTGGTCCTACACAGCAAAATGATCCACTCCTCTTATTTGGTGCTGCAGGCTAGGTATGACAAGCACTTCTGGGGAGGGTCCCCTCAGGCTCTTTTTCTGTTTATCTGTGTAGTTTGTGGGCATGAACAATGATTGTCTCTATTGCATGTTCCTAATTTCAGCAGGATTTAAAGAGCTCCTGACACAGCTGAGACAACTTTGAAAAATTGTAACATTCAGGCATAAATGTAACTTATACTTTGTATTTTAATTCAGTAATTCCCACCCTTATTTCCTTATTACTAAGGGTATTTGCATGAATACTGTATTTCTTCCCTTTTTTACTTTAGCTGCCTGCCTATACCCAACATCATAATTCTGTTTGACATCAAAATATGCTGCTGTGGAGATATATACGATGTCATAAAAAGGAGATTGTGATGTCATGTGTAGAGAAGCAGCCAGAGTAGATATAGTCCAGTAGATGGGGATCTTGTTTTCAAGCAACTATTTTCAGCAAAAAAGAAGATGGTGAATGAATTACTGAAAATATATGAAGTAATAAAGAAAATGGGATGGAGCTGCATATAAATCTTACTTTTTTCAATGTTTTCCTGATGCTGTCGAGGGGCTCTTTAAATGTAAATGAAGTTCCCTAAATGTGGTGTGAAAACCTACTTGACTCCACTACAAAGGTCGTGACCCAATTCATGCCAGGGATCATGGGATCTGATGATGCTTGAGGGCTAAAGTCTGCAACTCTGCAGTATCAGTCAGTGCTATAGATGTCCTATGCAGTCCCTGGGTTTTTGTCTTGTACTGGCCTGTAGCCTTGTTTGTTAGCCACCCCAGGAAACATACAATGATAACAAAGAGATGGAATGCTCAGTTTTCAAAATAAGAGCTTGTAACACAAAACTATTCATCAAAGCAGAAATAAAACTTTACAAACCCAAACCTCTAAAAACATTTTTTTCCAACTGAGATACACTTTAAACTACAGAAAATAGCAAGACAGTTACCATACCTTGAAAAGTTTGATAGCCAGCACAAGACAAGAACACAAGGACTGCAGAGGACATGAAACAGCACTGATACAGTAGAACTACTGGAGGCTTTAGCCCTAAAGCATCATAAAATCCCAGGATGCCTTACATGAGTCAGGTCATGGCCTCTGCAATATAGTCATGCAAGTTTTTATGTTGGCTTGCGCGCATGCACAAGCAACATGTTGTGGCAGTAGCACTTTCAGAGGTGTGTCAGTGTTGTGGTGAATCCAGGGGATGCTTTAGTCGGTGCGTCCCTCAGTCACCAACCAGTGAGCATGCTGCCAATGACAGCAGTTTCAGAGAGAGCCACCAACTTGAAACAAATCTGCCGCTGCAATGAGAGACAGGCTCGTCATTGCAGCGGCAGATCTGACACGCCTCCATTATGTGCCATTCCTGGTGAAACATTGAAATACATATGGCAGCGGCTTCTGCCATCCGCCACACAATCATGACATCCAGGTGCCCAATCCTGTCGGCATACCCCCATTATGTGGCACACTAACATGGCGTCTCCTGCCCGCCTGCCACACACTCCAAAAAGCCGACATCAGGGTGCCCACTCCTGATGTTGGCATCCCTCCTCTTAGTGTGTTTTTCCTGGTTAAATAATATCCCCTTTTTGACACCGGGATGCCCACTCCTGGTGTCGGATGTGGCCTCCTCCCTGAATTGTGGCACACTGGGAACCCACCCCAATGTGCCAATTTTTTTTTTTTTAACCTGTTTGAAAAAAGAAAACTTCCCTCGCGGTCTGTTTTTTTTTATCTGCAATGCAGAAAAAGGTCCACCGTTGCCTCCCTCATCCCGTCCCCCATCCCCACCCTCCTCTGCACAGCCACCTCCCGCACCCCCCACCAATACTTTCTGAAGCGGACACGTCTGAACTCTTCAAAGCTGAACTGTGAACTGAAGAAATGATGGTAAGCTTTATAATGGGGGGGGGGTCAACTTAGGTTGATATCTCAGCCATTTTTAGGACTTTTGGTCCCAAATTTTGAACATGGGGTTCTTGGGACCCCACCTAGTGAACATGTAGCTGTCATTTTATTTCATTTCTCAGACCCCGAAAGGTGATTTCGCCGTCGCTGCGTGGAATCACCTTTTGGGACCAATTAACAAAACGACAGTGCCAGTGTTCATGAGGAGAGGCCCCAAAAAGCCCATGTTGCAAATTTGGTGAAAAAATTCCAAAACATGACTGCGTTACCAGCATGCATTGCTCAGTTTCTATGCATGCTTGTAACTTCGCCAATTTTTGATATTTTCGCTCCAGATTTTCAACATTGCCATTTTTTTCACACCTCTTTATGAACAGTACAGCTCTCATTTTTCACATCCTGCCCGAAACATGTTTTCGCAACTGTGGCACACAATGGGCGCGGTCACAGTGCGAAATCAACTTTCAGGATGGAGTAACAAAATCACAGTGCCACTATTCATGAGGTGAGGTTTCAAAAATGCCCATGTTGAAAATTTGGTGAAGTAATTCCCAAAAATGACTGCATTATGGGCGTGTGTTGCGCAGCATCTACACATGCTCATAAGTTTGTAAATTTGTCATTTTTTCTCTCCAGATTTTCAACATTACCATTTTTTTACACCTCCTCATGAACAGTACAGCTGTCATTTTTTGTATCCTACTCAAAATGTGTTTCCGCACCTGTAGCTCCCAATGGTGCAGTTGCTGTGCGAAATCACTTTTCAAGATTGAGTAACGAAATGATAGTGCCACTGTTCATGAGGTGGGGTCCCAAAAAGCCAATGTTGAAAATTTGGAGTGAAACTACCTACAAACACTCGGGGCATTAAGGTTTCCAACCATACACCCACCCTGTAGAGACTGACAGGTGTCAGGGATGTAACTTGGGTTTGTCGGCCATAATGTTCACAGCAATCTACCCCACCCCACCCTACAGCCACTGACAGGCATTGAGGTGTGCCTTGGGTTCTGTCACCTAACGTTCTCCCCATTCTCCTGTGTTGCACCCATCTCGGCTTATTTCCTTATGAAGTGGGGTGAGCATAAAGGCCGAAGACCCCAATGCGCACCCCGACACCTGTCACTCTCCGCAGGGTGGGGTGAGGTGGAATGGCGTAAGCGTTATGGCTGACCCAAAGCCACACTCCCAACGCCTTTCAGTCTCTGTGGGGGGGGGGGGTTGGCTTTAATTCAATACTTCACTGCCATTCCTGTTTTGCATTTCTAACCTCCTGCACTACCAATGCCAATGCCAGCAAGCCAACATTCGGCATTGACAAATGCTTGTTCACATCAGATTTAGTAATTTCATTTACATTTGAATCCTGATGAAATTTGGAGGGTGCAATCAAGGCAATCATTGTCCATACCTGCAAACTACGCAGGTAAAACAAAAAATAACCTATGAGGACCTTCCCTTTAACTTGAGATTTGATAATGTCTGCCCTTCTCTCACAGGAGTAAATTCAGTGGTGTCTGCCTGTTAGCCCAACTGTGCAAGAATGTGTAACAATTTAAATGGCTTCTCTCTTGAACAAAGGGTAAGGTGTGGTTTGCCTGGGGCACTGCAGCATGCTAGTACCAACATTGAAGGGAAACTTTAGATCCTTTAGTTCTCACACTTTGTGATAGTGAGCCTCCCCCAAGCCATGGAAAACATTTTAAGCCTCCCTCAAATTTGAAAAATATCTTGGGCCTCCCCATTAAAAAATATATATATATTGCACCGTACACCAGGAATAAAGTTAGACTAATAAAGCTGAATGAGTATATGATCTTTTATTAAACGTATTGTTCTCTCCCCAACCCCACAGCCCAGGTTATCCTTGTCACTCCACTTTTCTGACTCTTGGACTCTTGTTACTCTGTCTATTTCCCCTCTGTCTGGAACAACCATCCTAGCCACCTTCTGCGCTTCCCCTTTTACCCCATTGCTAAGCAACTTCCTCTACTCTTACCCCAGGTCACACCTGAAAACAAGTGCTGGCTCAGCGTGCTGTTCCTAGTCACCAAGTTACATATAAATTAACACCTACTGTAGAAACAAACCTTGACACAGTATGTCTTTCCCAGTCACTAATTTACATATAAACACTGACAGTAGAAACAAGCCTAGACTTGATGCGCCTTTCCCAGTGACCGATTTGCATATAAATACACATCTAGAAACAAGCTTTGGCTCAGTGGGATTTTCCTGGTCACCACTTTGTGCACAAGTACTGAAATTCACCTGCCAATATACATATTTAGTTTACTTCTTTCCTTCACACACAAAAATCCAAAACTTAAACTGTAAATACTGTACATTCTCAAACTTGACTGGGCCTCCCCTGGAACAGTCTAGGGCATCCCTTTGGAGGCTAGCCTCACCATTTGAGAACCACTGCGCAGAAAAACCAGGAAGTGTAACAGCTGCTGGAGAAATGCCCATTTAGGGCTTTTAGCATTAAATGGAATTTTTATTTACCTGCATTTGCACTGTGCTGTCCATAATGTCTGCAGAGCCCTGCTCTTACTCTCTTAATTATATATTTTACTCAGTGTTGTACATTTCATCCTGTACTCCTGCCACGGTGGTAATTTGTATATTGCTTACTGTATTATCTGATATCTATGAAATGTCTCATGTATTCCCCCCCTCTTCTGTTTATCCCTCCTGCCTGCTGGCTCCGACCCTTCGGGACATCCAAGGAGTCATCCTCCTGCCACTCGCCCACCCAGACTCCCCCATCGCTCTTCCGTGGAGCTTTGGTTTTCCCCCAAGCAGGGACGAGGCGGGGCCATTCACCCCATAATCCTTCATCTTGTCAGGCCGAGGTGGTGGTCCTGGTGAGCGGGGCACATCGGAGGCATGCTCCGGGAAATTTGTCTTCCCAGAGCCAGCAGGTGTGTTTTCCGCTTTTTCTTCCCTCCCCTACAGTGTGCAACCCTTGGCGTCAAGGTGCCAAGCGCCCGGCGTCCACACTGTGGTGTCACCTGTTCCCCTGTGATTGGGGCTTGCGCAGTACTCAGGCTCTGCCGAGTCAGGCAAAGTGCGGGCTGTGGCTGCAACCCTCCTCGGAGAAGGAGAGCTGTCGTCGGACGCTCAAGCCTATCTCCCCCCTGGCCGACCCTCCAGTGATCTGAGTCTGTTCCCGAACCCAGGTCGCCGGCATGGAGCAAGGTGAGGCGTCCAGCACCTCAACCCTCAGTGCCAGCGGGCTGGCTTGTCTCATGTATTTTGTTATTATATGAATACTCCCTGTATCCTGTCCCCCAGGTCACACTGGGAGACGAGCAACTTGTTTTTCAGTGTGCCTTCCTGGTAAAACATTTCAATAAATAAATAAAGAGCTGTCAGTGGCCACCTTACCTACCCCAGGTGGCTTTCAGTGCATGGGCTATACTAAAGAGGGCCACCAACTTTGCCATTAATTGGTAGCCCTCACTGGCATAAGCCATGCACTTGAAGCTGCCTGGGGTGTGTGAAGTGGCCATGGGCGGCGACTCTGCAAACATTATGAATGGCATGTTTCTTCAAAAATAAGACACAAATGCAGCAGGTAAATAAAAAATTCCATTTAATGCTAAAAGCCCTAAGGATGCATTTCTAAAGCAGCTGCTGCACTTTTTTTTTTTTTTTTTTTTAGTTTCCCTTAAAGGTTGTGTTCCACTGCTTTGCATAATTAACGGAATACTTCTGATGAGAAGGATGTACCAGTCCCCGTGTGACCTATAGAAACTGATTGAGTTGCTCCTGCCCCCTGCTGAGGACGTACAGGGAGTCCTTTTAGGTCCTAATAATAGTCAATAAAATAGAAGCGAAACAATTATAAGTCTAACTACCAAGTGTAACCCTTGGAAAACAATAACAGATTCTGATGCATTTCTTTGTTCTCCTCTATCAAAGTGAGGAGGCAAAACAATGCCAGAGTTGGACTGTCCCACCGAGATGCCTGGAAGTTTCCAGGTGGGCGCCACTCAGTCGGATAACTGGCTACCTTCTAAACTCTCACAATCTTTGCATTTATCATCTTTTTTTCAAATTAAATGGGGTATTTGCAGCACTATAGGTAAAGGTAAGATGCAAGCACAAACCTAGCGTATCAGATTTAAGTGCAATACTGATATGAGTGTGTCACCCTTGGCCCTTCCATATTGATTTTCCAGGTGGGCCCCTAGATCCACTTTCCAGGAGGGCTCCCTGTAGCCCTGTTCTACCCTGAACAATGCAGCTGTGTATCAGTGTGAGTGTAAAATGCCTCCATTTAGCAATCCATGGGTATTCATAGCCGGCCCGTTGGTGCAGTGTTAGGGTTACTGCGAGCCTTTCACCTCTAGGTCACTGGTTCAAATCTAGCACAGGCCAGTAGTAGCTAAAAGCCAGTGTCACCTGAGGGCTGTTCAGTGGCCTATGTGAAGTGTGTTGTGGTAGTATAAGTCCAGTTCCTGGTGGGCAGGTGCCCATATCATAAAAACTACCAACTTAATTGACACTAATTGGCACCCTTGTTGGCAGTCTTACATGAGAGGCCAAGGATTGAATGGGCATGGACTCTGAACTACCCTCTCACCTATGTGGTGGTCCCTCTGTGGCAGGGTTGAGGCACGTTGGCAGGGCAGTGAGGGGAAGCTTGCATTGTGATCACCCATCCTGCACCTGTCATGTGGATAGGCAGAGGACTTCAGGTTCCAGTGCTGTGTCAGTCCAGCACCTTTCACCAGCACTGAACTCACACACAGAAAAAAAGGCCTATGGCTAGCGACATCAGTAGCACAGGTTAGGAAATGAGCTGGAGATTACTCCGGGCCTGACCGAAGGGAGGAAGATTGAGCTTTCCAGAGGTGAGGGTGTCTGTAGCCCACAGCACCGGTGCCACCTGTGGTTTCAATGGTGGAGTGCCAGCAAGGGCTCATTTATTTATTTTTTAGTTAGTTTTTGTTGACCGGGTAAGTGCACTAGACAAGTCTGAGGGACTGACATGTGGCACATTCCTGTGCATGCCGTTACGTATGCGTCTGGAAGCACATTGCGTCGCTATTCAAGGGACTGGGGAAGCAAAGTAGTACATATTTATTTATTTTATTTAGATTTTGTTGACCGGGTAAGTGCACTAGACAAATCCTGCCTATTTTCAGGCACGACCCGGGGGAGGGGGATACAGATGAATGCCAACTGACCTTGAACCAGATTAAGCTGTTGGTGGTATTTTTAGTGAATGAGGGAAATCTGGCCAGGACACCGGAGAAATTCTCCTACTCTTTTTGATAAGTGCCATGGGATCTTTAACATCCACCTGAACTACCACCAATCCAGGCAGATGGGACCTCAGTTTAACGTCTCATCCGAAGATGGCACCTCAAGTGCAGTGCCCTTTCATGCTGCACTACAGTGTCAGTACTGGGATATTAACCCATGTGCCAGATGTGGGAACTGAACCCACAGCCTTCTGATCTCCCAGCCTCAGGGCGAGTGTGCTGCCTGCTGAGCCACTGAGCACTGGTCAGTGGCTCAGCAGGTAGACACTCGCCTCTGAGGCCGGGTGATCAGATGCTAGCAACAGCTAGCATTACTGGTTTTATAATTATATCCTGGCCTAGCAGAATGATGATGGTACACTTGGGCTCACCCACCCACCAACCTAACCTGAGGAGCCCTTTTCCAACGAACATGAAGTTGCCTAAAGTGGGAAGTGATTGTCTCCCAGAAGACCTTACCAATTGGGGGGGGGGTCTCATGGGGCAAGTAAGGGGACTATCTGGGATCCAGGCCAGAAGGAATAGCTCGGTAGTTGGTGTTTGGATCGGGACCGTGGCTTGACAAGTTGGGAGTTTAATAGTAATAAAACAAAAAAAGGAACTCATGGTTCTTCCAGAATATCCTTACTGTAAATTAAGATACACACTGCAGCAAGAACAATTGGTAAAATCTGACCCGACTTATACTGCTAGCCTCAAAATGAATACTGTAATAAAATGGACCACAAGCATTCCACATCTCTATGGAAACAAAATGTTTTATAAATGCAAATTCCCCTTCTTGTGACCTCTCTGGTCATCACTGTGAGTCGACCTCTGGATCTTGTGTCCTCTGACCCAGTGCATCACTGTCCCTTCCAAGGGTCTTCAAACGGGGGCCACTTGTACAGCTGTAGGCAGTCCATCCTGTTATTGCTCCTTCTGTTTATTTATTTAAAGATGCTTACATCCAGGAGAGAGGACCATAGTCTTGTTTTCAGTTGCATTCTGGGGCAAGGAGAAAAGGTATACATAAGAAGCCTAAGAGAAAGAAAACACAAAGTGGTTAATGACAAGGTAGAGTAGCTCTTTAAAGCTGCAGTATTTGCTAGCCAAATAATTTCATCGTATAGGTTTGTTTTTAGCAGTAATGTATTTCTGACATCCTTAGATTCATCATTCGTGAGTTTTTCATTCACTCTGATAGTTTTACAACAGCTAACATTACTGGTGTTATAATTAATGACTCACGTCCTGATGATGGGCCTCTGTTTATGTAGAGTCACAGCACCCAGGGACTCGGGCACCGGGCACAGGAGAATCAGCTGGGATGCATCTGCCTGGGTGGTAGATGGTAAATGTGATGAGCTTCTCTATGGTCCTTGTTCACCTAATGAGTCATATGTTCCGAAGTCAAAAATATGGCTGTCATTAGTAAATATTTAAAAAATGTATTGTGTTCAAAGTTACATGTTGGCTGTATGGACTACATATGTACCATTAAAATGGTGTAGACACATTTCTTGCTTTTCTGTCAGTATTTTTATGCTTCTCTGCTCACACACCTGAAGCCTTCATGCCCGCAGCAGCCACCTTTCCTGATCACCCACTAACCCCACCGCTTCAGTCCCTCTATGGCTGCATCACTGTGGTAGATTTCTGAGGACAGGGTTGTCCCCCGACATTAACAGAATCCAAATTGGTGGAAAGGCCCCATGATGTGGAGCACAAACATATGGTGACCGTTATTAAGATGGTGGGAAGAGCTTTTTCACTATTTTTCCCTCCCACCCTCCACCTACACAATAGCTCAACCAGTTTCACCAAAGCTTTATCATTCTGGTTAAATAAAGTGATTGATTGATTGACTGATTAAAGCTTTGGTGAAGCCAGTCGAATTGCTGGCCTGGATAGTCTGTTGTGTTTCTGTCACTGCCTGGTAAGTTATATTCATGCACTGTACTGCCTTATTTTTGCACACATTTATTTACACTACTGCACTGTTGCACTTTAATAAAGTAAGTGCTTAGTCCCTGATGTTTGGTGCCGGTCTCTTTTGTTCAAGTTCAAGTTTATTGCAGGAAAGACTCTGTTGAGCAAGCTCATTCACAAGGAGGTCCTGAGGCACATACTGTACACATACAGTTCGCAATTACATAGACAGGAGATATAAAATGTAGAACAACAAAGAAAAAATATATAATACAAGAGGTATACACAATAGAAGTCCTTATGCTATATATGCAGTACATTCCAGCTTTAACCTTGCCCTAAATTATGCAACACATTTCAGCTTAATAAGTAGAGGGCCAGTTGGTACCTAGGAAGTTGATTTGGCGCTGGGGGCCTAGTAGCACCTACGTATGTCTTTTAATTTAGAGATAGCTAGTGTTTTGTAGGAGTTAATTGATACGATGCTGGTTAGCTTCAGCATGGCTTGTAGTTGGTTCCAAATGTTTGGGAGGGTGTATGAGACAGCTCTTTGGCCAGCTGTGGTACGTGTCCTGGGAACATCTATTAGGATAAGGTCGGATTTCCTTAGGGAGTAGGTGCTATGCGAGATGTGTATGAGGGACGTTAAATAGACAGGCAGTTTGTGGAGTAGTAATTTGAGGGTCCAAATACCAGCATGCAGGAGGCGTCTGATGGCAAGAGAGGTCCACCCAACTGCTGCATAAAGATCACAGTGGTGGTCCTGTATGCAGAGTTAGTAATGAAGTGAAGAGCACGGTGATAGAGTACGTCCAGTTTAGATAGGCTCAAGGTTGGGGAGGAGATAAAGATAATGTCTCTGTAGTCAAGCAAGGGAAGGAATGCTGCTTGGACAGGTCTTTTGCAGGTCGTGAGAGAAAAGGGGGGTCCTATTTCTAAAGAAGAAACCCAAGCGTGCTTTAAGTCTCTTTGATAGATCCTCGATGTGGTTGTTGAAGGAAAGCTTGTTGTCTATCCACATACCTAGATATTTAAATTTAGGTATGACTTCCAAGGGTTCACCTATGGAGGTAACTGTGAAGTTTTTAGGTGGGGTAGGTAGGTAGGGCACTAGACAAGGCAAGTCTCGAAAAAATCATTGTCTTGGTTTTTTTGGCATTTAAGAGAAGCTTGGCATTGATAAGGGTGCTTTCTAACTGGAAAAAGTCAGCTTGGAGTGCTTCCCTGACTTCAGTTAAGGATGAGCCTGATGCGTACAAAACCGTATCATCTGCAAAGAAATGTATGCTAGAGTTCTTTATGTGGGAGTCAAGGTTGTTGATGTACAGGAAAAAAGTTGGTCCTAGGATGGAGCCTTGAGGGACTCCTCTGGCAATTGGAAGGGGCAGATAGTAGGCCATCAGCTTTGACTTTTTTGTATCCTTCCCGTGAGATAACTGTTAAACCACTGTAAGGTAAGTGGATTGGCACCTATGTAGGCAAGACAGGTGATTAGGATGTGATGGTCTACAGTGTCGAAGGCCTTACTGAGGTCTAGAAAGACTGCACCAGTAACCTTCTTGGTGTCCATAGCATGGATCCAGTCATTAGAGACTTTAGCCAAGGCTGAGATGGTATTGTGCTTCAACCTGAAGCCAGATTGGGCCGGCTTTAGGAGTGAGTGCGCTTCACGGTGATTTTTTAGTTGGTTGTGTATAAGTTTTTCCAGCACTTTGGAGAGAATGGGCAAGATAGAGATAGGACGGTAGTTGTTTAAGTCACAAGGATCTCCTGATTTGAAAAGAGGAAGAACATGGGCAGATTTCCAGCAGGATGGAACAGTGGCTGTGGTAATAGAGAGGTTGAAGATGTGAAGGATGGGGCTGTGAGCTGGGCATAGCTAACCCATGAAAAAATGATTCAAGGCCATCGTCCCTGCACTTTTCTTGGTGTCATGGCTAAGAATTATGTCTTGACTTCTTTGTAGCTAAACAGGCACAACTGGAAGGGATGAGGTGGAGTAGCATGTGTAGAATCTGGGCTAGTGTTGCTATTCACTCGGCTAGCGTATGGGGAGGAGTCGAATGCCAACCCGGCAGTGGCAAAGTGAAGGTTAAGTTCTTCAAGGAGTCACAGTTTATTTTCAACCATCCCGTCCTTGGCCAGAATCTTGGTGGGAAGGGAGGAAGCAGCAGGATGGCCTTCAATGGATCTCAGTGTCTTCCAGATTTTTTGGGAGTTCCCTTTGGCCTGCTCCAGAGTGGAGATGTAGAAGTTTGCTTTAGTAGCACATACACTTTTAACACAGGCATTTCTGGCAGTTCTAAATGCCTGCCAGTCTGCCGGGTTCTTTGTGTGCCTGGCCCTATCTCATAGCTTGTCGCTATTGGTAAGTGCAGATTTGAGCTCTTGGGTGAAACACGGATGTGAGATTTTCTGCACCCTCATTTTAATAAGAGGAGCATGTTTGTTAATTAGGGTGGTGAGGTTGTCATTTAGGACAGAGACGGCGGCGGCATCAGCAGATTTGGCAAGATATAGGTCTTGCCACCTGATCGTAGCTAGATCGATTAGGAAGTTTACTGAGTTGAATTTACGGAATGAGCATTTGATTCTGAATTTAGGGTGCTGCTGGGTTTTAGATTGGAATCTTGTACATACAACGATACTGTGGTCACTCATGTCGTTATGGAAAACTGCAGAATGTGAGATTTTATGGGGATGCGAAGTTAAGATGACATTTAAGAGTGAGCTGTTGGCAGAGTTAGAAGCATTGATTCTTGTGGGTTCAGTTACTATCTGTGTAAGACCCAGCTCATCACAGATGGCTTTTAGGGAGTTGGATTTAGCAGTGAGCCAATCCATATTGAAGTCCCCTAAGATTATTGTTTCCATGTTAGCAGCCAAAGTTATGGATTTCAACACGTTAAGAATGTCTGTGCCGCCTGACGGGGGGTCTATAGCCACCAATGATTGTGATGCACTCTGAGGATGGAAGGTGACATTTAAGCGAGACAATCTCGTATTCCTTGGGCTTAGTTTTTGTGTTCTTTATTGCTGTTCCTGATCTGCCACACTCAGTCCAATTGGAGCAGCTTCCCTGCTAGTTTAAAATGCTGGGTTGCTGCACAGGAGTACACTCTGTGAGAGGGATAAGGGGTGGGGTTATGGAGTGAAGAAATGCATTTCAGACTTGGATGAAATCTCCTTGTCTCATCACACCCACTTCATTGGGTTCATAAGCTAACCTCTCCCTCACTGGTTCCCCCCTCTGGCCTCTTTTTTCAGTCAAGTGAAGTATGTCCTCAGCAGCGTGCTCCCCTCCGAAGGTCCAGCCTGTGGCAGATAAACAATGGGCTACTTAGGGTTGCACCCTATCCGTTTTTTGACCGGATAATCCGTCTTTTAGTGTTCTTATCCAGTCATCCAGTTTTGATTAAATGCAGTCCAGTTTTGGGGCCATTTTGACTGCTCATATACTCTTAAAACTGATGTATCAAATCATTCACTGTTTTGGTTGCATTGCATGTCCAGGTCACAAAGAAGTTCTGATGTCACTCAGACCTGCCTTTGTTTGTAAAACCAGTCTGTCTGGAAGGTGTTAAGTATGGCCATTAAGGTCATTAGCAGTAAATTAACCTAATCTTTTCCACTCTGAATTTTAAGTATGGTCTTTTACTGCTATGACAGGAGACAGCTTTTACACCTTTATGAGTTCTCATGTGTTTCCTTTTCTTTGTCCTATATTCGGGTATGTTTTAGACTCATTTTTGTTATATTAATAATATAACTTTTATTGCCTTTATCACTACATTTGCTCTCATTTTTTGTATTACCTGAACATTGCTACATCCATGATTGTAACTCACAATTTTGTAACACTGTGTAACCTAAGTAACATACAAACTACTATATCCCAAATGTATTTGTCTGACCACAGTGTGACGTGGCGCCTCTGTTGAACGCCTATTGTTTTGCAAAACCTACGCTATGTAACCAAAAACACAATGTATGTCTTTATGTGACGAAGTACCTTTGGAAACGAGCCTCTGGCTCAAAGGTTGTAAACTGATTTTACAAATAAATAAATATATTATGTAACCTAAGTGTTTCTATGTTAAATGTTCCTTTTACTGCACCTGTAATGTTATCCTCTGTTTTAATCGGCACTGTAATAACTGTCTTGATGTCTTTCCTCCCTGCGATGAGGTGCCTTTGTAAATGAGTCTGTAACTCAAAGGTTGTAAATTTGATTTGTAATGAATAAATGAATTGTATGATATTAGCTACACTTTTACAGCTCATTCTGTTAATCAGCATGGAATGGTGTGTCTGAAAATGAAATTGTGGAATGTCTTAGCAATATGAAAAGAAACAGCAGTTGCTGCTGATGTAAAGGGGAACACAGTGCAGTATTAAGGGTACCACAAGTATCGATAATTAAGTTATCAAACATTGGTCAAAGCATCAGAATACATGACTGACATGGAAAGGAAAATGGGAGAGTGTTTAACAGAGGGTTGAGCAATAAGCTGTGGATGAGCTTGGCACATCCAGCAGACATGAGTTTGATTCCCACAGTCTCCACTTAAATACTGTATGACCCTGAGCAAGTCACTTAACCTTCCTGTGCCCCTGGGTCACTCCTGTAAAATGGGCTATGTGGCTTATGGGAGTTAACGTGGTTGCCAAAGAATAAAAATAAATAACTGACTAAATAAATCAAATAACAGTATGAAAATGATTTCCTATCACTAGCAATGTCTATTTCAACATTACAAATGACTCTGGAGGAGAAGCGATATACTCGCCAGTCATAAAAAGGGGGTGGAGCCAGAGGTAGAGCTTAGGGTGCGGTTTAGCATCCGTTTTTTATCTCATCCTAAGATAGTGACCCTAAGGTTACTAGTTTTGGGGCCAAAATCTGGAGACAGTGAAGGCAAGAAGGAATGACATGTCGGTCCTCAGGGGGTTCAAAGATAGGAAAAGGGACTCTGAGGGAAATGGGAGGAGGATCCCAGAAAAGGTCTTGGCATGCTAGAAACAGAAAGCATTACAAATAAAAGAATAGCTGGCCCAGTGGCATGGCAGACTGAGGTGCTGGGTGCCTCACTTCATGTCATGCTGGTGACCCAGGTTCAGGAATGGACCAGGGTTGCTCAGGGGCTAGCCAGGGAAAAGAGCATTAAGTGTCCCATGGACTGCTCTACTCCTTCAGGGATGGGGATCGGCATCTCACCACGCTGTCTCCATCTAGTGGAGGCTGGGTGGTACAACAGGTGAGAGCCTGGGAACGGGACCCAATAGACACCTGCAGCATTCACCATGTATCACCAACACCAGCCAACAAAATGAAGGCATAGGACCTCAGTGGCTCCATACTACCAACCTAGGCACCCAGGAGCACCGGGTAAGACCTTAATAAGGTAGCTGATGGAGCAGGGGTCGCTTCCAGAATGGGGCCGATGGGGGAAAATAAAGGGCACTTGCCCAGTAATAGCAGCAACAGGCATTCACTGAGTAGTAGTAGTAGCAGCAGCAGTAACAGGCACTCACCCAGTAGTAGTAGCAGCAACTGACACTCACTCACTTGTAGTAGCAGCAACAAGCACTCACCCAGCAGCAGCAGTAATGGGCACTCACGCGGTCATAGCAACAACTGGCACTCACTTAGTAGTAGCAACAGCAACAGGCAGTTGCCCAGTAGCAGCAAAGGGCACTCACCCCATTTTAGCAGCTCTCTGCACTTTCCCAGTAGTAGCAACAGGCACTCACACATTAGTAGCATCAGCAAGAGGAACTTGCCCAGTAGCATCAGCAGTGGGCACTAACTCCGTATTGGCAGCAGGAGGCACTCACCCAGTAGTAGCAGCAGCAACAGGCACTCACTCAGTAACAGAAACAGCAGCCGGCACTCACCCAGTAGCAGCAACAGGCACTCACTCAGCAGTAACAGACACTCACCCCATGGTAGCAACAACAGGCACTCAACCAGTAGCAGCAGCGGTGACAGACACTCACCCAGTATCTGCAGCAACAGGCACTCAGCCAGTCCAAGCAACAGGCACTCAGCCAGTAATAGCAGCAGCGGCAGCCACTTGCCCAGCAGTAGCACTAGCAGCAACAGGCACTTGCTCAGTAGAAGTAGCAGCAGGCACTCACCAAGTAGTAGCATCAGCAACAAGCACGCACCCAGTACTAGCAGCAACAGGCACTTGCCCAGTAGTAGCAGCAACAGGGACTCACCCAGTTGTAGCAGGAACTCGACTAGTAGTAGAAGCAATGGCAGCCACTTGCCCAGCAGTAGTAGCAGAAAAGTACAGTTATGTAAGAACTTACCGTAACAGTAGATCTTCGAGAACAGCTCTTGCAGCAGGTTACACCATTAGGACTGAAGCCGGCAGGCACCAGGACTCCACAGAAATTTTCTAGCTAGCAGTCTTCAGCGGGGACCACCTCCGACGTCAGGCGTAGTACATAAGGAGGCGGTCCCCCCATAATCCTCAGTTCTCCCGCCGGAGACTCCCGGCCGCTGGATGACATCAGAAGAGGAGACTGAGGATCCACCACCAGATGGCAAAGACTAAAGAATAGGAATATCCCATCCCATAAAATGGGTGCTTGACTACGACCTACTTCCAAAAAAGGGGATGGTGGGTGGGAAGGTACCTGCTGCAAGAGCTGTTCTCGAAGATCTACTGTTACGGTAAGTTCTTATGTAAATGTACTATCTTACTTCGAGATACAACTCTTGCAGCAGGTTACACCATTAGGACTGATTTCCAAGCAATAGTGGCAATCATGCACCACTGGGAGGAGGAAAGGTAGAGGTCTCGATATTACTCTAGCCTAGGACAGAAGTCCCTGAAAGACAGCTAGACCTAACCCCGCTCTTCACCTCGATGCAATGTCTAGGCTGTAATGCCTGATAAAGGTATGCACTGAGCTCCAAGTAGCTGCAGCGCAAATAGCTGAGGTGGAGAAGTTCTTTAACGCCACAAATGAAGTAGCCACCCCTCTTGTGGAATGACCCTTGACCGCACCCGGTAAGGGTTTATTGCGCTTGTCATAACAGAAAGTGATGCACTGGATGAGCCACCTAGAGAGTGACTGTTTGGAGACAGGGGCTCCTTTCATCCTGTGAGCAAAGGAGACGAAAAGTTGGTTCGACTTTCAGAGCTGTTTGGTTCTGGTCAGGTAGTATCTGAGGCAGCAATGCACATCAAGGGTGTGCAGAAGGGCTTCTCCTCGATTAGTGTACCTTGGGAAGTACACTGGTAGATCAATATCCTGATTTAGTGTGAGGGCTGAAACCACCTTAGGCAAAAACTTTGGGTTTGTCCTTAGGGATACCCTGTCCTGGTGGAAAACTAAATAAGGCTCTTTGCACATAAGAGCATGCAATTCCGAGATCCTTCTAGCCGGAGTAACAGCAACTAAAAATAACGTTTTCCAAGAGAGAAAACGTAGCTCACAATCCGTGGCTGGTTCAAAAGGTGGCAGTGTAAGCTACTCCAGGACAAAAGGTAAGTCCCAAGGAGGGACTGGATCCTTAATGGGTGGCATAAGGTGAAGGACACCCCTTAAGAAGGCACGAGTAGTGTCCAGCTGGGCCACCGTCCGATGGCCTACAGGGGCATGATAAGCAGAGATAGCACAGAGGTGCACTTTAATCGAGGAGTAAGCCAGTCCGGAGTGGAAGAGGGAAAGCAGGTAGTCCAGAACCAGCTTTTCGGGACAGCCTAACGTCGGAAAGCCGCGTGCTTGAGCCCACAAACAGAATCTACGCCATTTCATGGCATACGTTGTGTGGGTTGCCAGTTTTCTGGCGGCAGATAGTACGTCTGCCACTTCTAGTGAGACCCCATATCGCATCATGGCTATGTCTCTAGGAGCCAAGTGTGCAGGTTCAATGAATGTAAGTCTGGGTGGACCAATGAACCTGCCTCCTGAGACAACAGATGGGAGCTGATTGGCAAAGGAATTGGAGGTTCCCGGGATAGCTGGTGCAGAAGAGGGAACCAAATCTGGGCCAGAAGGGTGCAATCAAAATGAGCGTCGCTTGCTCCCTGCAAAGTTTTAAGAGAACTCTCTGGATCAACGGGAAAGGAGGGAAGGCATAGAGGAATCTGCCCGCCCAGGAGAGGGACAACGCGTCTCCCCAGAAAACACCAGGCCCTGGATCTAGCGAGCAAAAATTGGGCAGTTTTGCGTTGGATGGGGACGCGAAAAGGTCTAACTCTGGAGTACCCCATCTGTGAAACAGATCCTCTACCACCTCCTGCAGAAGTTCCCACTCGTGAACTCTGGCCTGAGAGCGACTCAGACTGTCTGCGATGGTATTGTCCACTCCCGGGATATGTACTGCAATTAGGTTTGTGCCGTGTTGCAATACCTACTCCCACACTCTCATGGCCTCCCTGCAAAGCAGGTAGGAGAGAGTGCCTCCTTGTTTATTGAGGTAATACATCACTGCGGTATTGTCTATTTGTAACAGAAATGTGCCTGGTGGAATCTCCGACTGGAAGACTTGCAGACCGTAAAGGACTGCCCTAATTTCCAGAATGTTGATGTGGAGATGAGACTCCTGGGCTGTCCACAGGCCCTGAGACCGAACGCCGTCCAGGTGTGCTCCCCACCTGAGCCCTGAGGCATCTGTGGAGAGGGTCACAGTCAGAGACGGCGCTGTGAAGGGAACCCCCGCCGAGAGGTTCCCTGGGTTTAGCCACCATTGCCAATCCTGAATTACGGCATTTGTGATTCAGATTGGATGCTGCAGATGGTCTTGCCTTTGGTCCCATTGCACCCGTAGCATCCACTGGGTTACCCGCATGTGGAGACGTGCCAGAGGGACTGTCACAATGGCTGCAGCCATGTGTCCGAGCAGGCGAAGGACCAGTCTGGCTGGGACGGTCTTCTTCACCAAGTCCCTGATGAGGGATCTGATGTGTTCTGCTCTGTCCGAGGGAAGAAAGGCTTTTCCTCTGATGGTGTCCAGAACTGCTTCTATAAACTGCAGTTTCTGGGATGGCACCAGGAGTGACTTCTTGTAGTTGATGAGAATACCCAGTGATTGAAAAAGGGACTGGGTGCAGTGAATAGCCTTCATAAGTGCCTCCCTGGAGGGCGCCATGAGAAGCCAATCGTCCAGGTATGGGAACACGTAGTGGCCTTGTCTCCTCAGAGACGACGCTATGACCGCCATGCACTTCGTGAATACGCGAGGTGCCGATGATAGCCCAAAGGAGAGAGCTCGGAACTGATAATGGCGGCTCTGAAACTCGAAGCGCAGGAACATTCGGTGCGCTTGAGCAATCGGAATATGCAGGTAGGCGTCCTGCAAGTCCAAAGACACCAGAAAGGTGTCCTGCTTCAGCATGGGAATTAGGCTCGGAAGGGTCACCATGCGGAAGTGTTTGTAAACGACCGAAAGGTTGAGGTCGCTGAGGTCCAGTATTGGACGGAGGTCCCCTGTCTTCTTTGGAACCAGGAAGAAGTGAGAATAGTACCCTAGTCCTCTCTGGTTCTCTGGGATGTGCTCTAAGGCTTCCTTTTCCAGAAGCACAAGCACTTCCTGCTGTATGAGCAGGACAGGCTGACCCGAATATCGGGAGAGCAGGGGAGGTCTTGTAGGTGGACTGCCTACAAATTCTATATAGTGGCCTTTTTTGACCAGCTGCAGAACCCACCTGTCGGTGGTGATCGAGTGCCACCCTGGCAAGTGGCATGCGATGCGACCCCCGACTTTCTTTTCCCATTGATCCTGAGAAGGGGCAGGGGCCGGGAAGGAGTCATGCTGTGGCAGCGTTTGATCCGGCAGGCTGGGACGACTTTGCAAATTGTTGGCCTCTGCCTGGGGATGACTTGGCCTGGGCCTTGCAGGTGAAAGTGCCCCTCTGCTGTTGGCCGGAACGTGGCTGTTGCCTTTGTAGCCGGCCATGGAAACAGCTCTGGTTCCTATGGAAGGAACTAGACCGAGACCTGTACATAGCTTGTACAGATCGGACTGCCTTCCCTGCATCCTGAAGTTTGGTGATTACTCTCTCGGAGGCTTCACCAAATAGGACCTCGCCGTTATACGGGACGTCTAAGATGTTCTTCTGGACGTCCGGGGTAAAGCTGGAGACACGGAGCCAAGAGTGTCTCCGGAGACACACGCCTGAGGCTGCAGCTCTGGCTGAAGAGTCCGCAGAATCATATGCGGCTCTGAGCACCTGGGTCCCCACATCCGAACCCGTGCAGAGGAGGTTCAAGTGCTCTTCCTTGTGGTCGCCATCGGGCATCTTCTCAATCAGGTCCTGACCCTGCTCCCACAGTGCATTCTGGAATTGAACCATGTGGGTGAGGTAATTCAGTGACCTGATGGCGTAAGTCGCGGCCGTGTACGTGCGCCTACCCCGGACATCCAATTGCTTGGATTCCTGGTCCGGTGGCTGTGTGCTCAAATGCTGAGGTCTCTGAGACCAGTCATGCGAAGCAGTGATGACCAGGGAGTCAGCCAGAGGATGGTTCACCAGATACTTGTCCTCCCTAGGGGCCTTGTATAGGCGGTCAGCCTTCTTCGGCACTGCGGGAGTGGAGTGTGGACGTTTCCAGGCAGCCTTGGTGACGTCCGTGAAGATATCCACCAAGAGCAGCACTACCACAGGTTTCGGATCTTTCTGCTGAAGGTAGCGAGCAAAGCGTTGTCTCTCGGGGTCGAGTTCTTCAGCATCCCACCCTATATTCTCCTGGATGTGCCTCATGATCTCCACGGAAGAGGGACCATCCAGAGGAGACCTGGGTAGGTCGTGTGGGTCCGGAGAGGGAATGCTAATAGGAGAAGGAGATCTGGAGCACCCTGAGGTGTCAGATCTGGAATCCTCCCCAGACGGAGTGTACCGGCATCGTCTGGGTCTCTTGGGACTTGGTGACCCTGAAGGGGATCTAGAGGGAGGTCTTCTCTTTTCTGAAGATCTGCCCCAAGGAGGTGGTGTCTGCTCCTTGGGGGTTGGTGACCGTCCTACAGGCCCGTTGGGCGGAGGAGGGGGTGTAGGTGGTGAAGGAGTAGGTGGAGGCGGAGTCGGAGTAGGAGGAGGACGTGTGGTGACATCTTTTTTGACGTTGTCCCACCAGAAGGTAAAAAGTTCCTTTACCTCTGCCAGATTCATACCCGACGACAGGCCTGTCGCCGGGGTCTGGCGTCGGGTCCGCATGGGTTTCCCGCTCCGGGGAAGGTTCCCGTGGGAGCCCGGCATCTCCGATGTTGCCCACTTGGTCCTCGGGCTGTGTGGCATCCTCCTCCAACGAGTCCTTCTGACGACGTCCGCCGGCGACGGTGGTGCGGTCCTCTTCTCCGGAGTAGCCAACGTCGGTCCCCTGGCCGGCGACCCGGAGGCGCACTGCCTGGCCGGGCGACGGTGTTTAGGTGTCGCCGCCCTGGGAGCGCGGTGATGCTTGGCCGACGTCGGGTTGGCCGATGTCAGCTCCAACATCCGTTTGAGGGACGTCAGGTCCTTGGTCTTACGAGGAACCGGATCCGATCCATGCGGAGGCTGGGAAACTGACCTGGCGTCGATGTCCCGCCGGCAGGAAGAAGATTTATGGCGCTCCCCAGACTTTGATAAGGCCTTAGATGGAGTGGAAGAGGCTAACGGACTGGAAGTCTTTAGGGGCTGTAGAGAAGAGGAGCCGCTGGAGGATCTGACTTGAACCAGGGGAGGTTGCGACCGAGCCCTGGAGGGAGAGCGGTCCGATCTTGAGCCGGAGCTGCAGGAGTCTGAGGCCCTAGTAGGGGACTTGGACCTTTCCTTTTCCCGGTGTTTGTGCCGGTGCTTGTGGGTTTTACCCGACGACTCCCCCCCCCCGGGAGGAAGGTTCTTTATCCATGGTTCTCAGTTTCTCCTCCAAGAGAAACGCTTGAAGGGCCTTCTGGTGGCGGATCCTGGTGCGACTGTTGAAGCCCTGGCAGAAGGAGCAGGCCTTGGTGTTATGTTCCGGGCCTAGGCAGCGTACACAGGCCGAATGTGGATCCTTGAAGGGGATCTGTTTGCTGCAGGCACACTTCAAATGGTGACCCTCAATAGAAGTTGTTGGAGAGGACATCAGTTGATCCAAAGTCGAAAGAAAGACGAAAGTCGTTGTAGTTCAAAGGTAGTCACACACTAGAAAAAGAGACCGAGAGGACGATACTGGCGATGTCGACGGTGGGAAAAGAACTGGGGATTATGGGGGACCGCCTCTTTATGTACTACGCCTGACATCGGGGGTGGGACCGACGTCAGAGGTGGTCCCCGCTGAAGACTGCTAGCTAGAAAATTTCCATAGGGTCCTGGCGCCTGCCGGCTTCAGTCCTAATGGTGTAACCTGCTGCAAGAGCTGTATCTCCAAGTAAGATCAGCAACAGGCACTCATACAGTTGTACCAGCATCAGCAAGAGACACTTGCCCAATTGTAGTAGCAGCAACAGGCACTCAAGCAGTAGCAACAGCAGAAGCAGCAAGACACTTGCCCAGTAGTAGTTGAGCAACAGACCCCCCCCAGTAGTTGTAGTAGCACCAACAGGCACTCACCCAGTAGTAGCAGCAGCAGCAACAGACACTCTCCCAGCTGTTGTAGTACAACCAACAGTCTTTCACCCAGTAGTAGCAGCAGCAGCACCAGCACCAGACACTCACCCAGTAGTTGCAGTAACACCGTCACTCACCCAGTAGCAGTAGTAGCATGAGCAGCAACAGGAACTCACCCATTAGTAGCAGCAGCAGCAGCAGCAGGCACTCACCCAGTAATAGCAGCAGCCGCAGGCACTGGTCTAGTAGTAGCAGCAGACATTCACCCAGTGGTAGTAGTAGCAGCAGCAACAGGTACTTTCCCAGTAGAAGAGCAGCAACATGTACTCACATCATAGCAGCAGCAACAGGCACTCACACCATAGCAGCAGCAACAGGTGCTCACCCCATAGTAACAGCAACAGGCACTCATTCCATAGCAGCAGCAGCAACAGGCACTTGTCCTGCAGTAGCAGGAACAGGCACTCACCCTGTAGTATCAGAAACAAGCACTAGACCAGCAGTAGCGGCAGCAACAGACACTTGCTCAGTAATAGCAGCAGCAGGAACAGGCACTTACCCACTAGTACAAACAGCAACAACAGGCACTCACACAGTAGATGCAGCAATAGCAGCAACAGACACTTGCCCAGTAGCAATAGCAGCAATAATAGCATCAAAAGGTACTTGCCCAGTAGTAGCAGCAGCAACAAGCACTCACCCAGTAGTAGTAGTAATAGCAGCAGCAACAGTTACTTGTCCGGCAGCAGCAACAACAGCAACATGCACTTGCTCAGTAGTAGCAACAACCACTTACCCAGTAACAGCAACAGGCACTTGTTTAGTAGTAGCAGCAACAGGCGCTCACCTAGTAGCAGCAACAGACATTCATCCAGTAGTAGCAGCAACAGGCACACATTCAACAGCAGTAAAAGCAGCAGCAACAGGCACTCACCCAGTAGTTGCAGAAGCAGCAGCAGCAGCAACAGGCACTTCCCCATTACCACCAGCAACAGGCACTCATTCAGTAGTAGCAGCAACAGGCACTCGCTCAGTAGAAACAGCAGCAGCAACAAGCATTCACCCAGTAGTAGTAGCAGCAACAGGCAGTCACCCAGTAGTAGCAGCAACAGGCAGTCACCCAGCAGTAGCAACAGGCATTCACCCAGTAGCAGCATCAGCAAAAGGCACTCACCCAGTACCAACAGCAATAGGCACACACTCAGTAGTAGCATCAGCAGCAACAGGCATTCAACCAGTAGTAGCAGCAGCAGCAACAGGCACTCAACCAGTACTAGCGCAGCAAGATGCATTCACCCAGTAGCAGCAACAGGCATTCAACCAGTAGTAGTAGCAGCAACAGGCACTTGCTCAGCAGCAGCAGCAACAGGCATTCACCCAGTAGTAGCAACAGACATTCACCCAGTAGTAGTAACAGGCATTCACCCAGTGGCAGCATCAGCAACGTGCACTCACCCAATACCAACAGCAACAGACACTCGCTCAGTAGTATTAGCAATAGGCATTCGACCAGTAGTAGCGGCAGCCTCTGGCACTCAACCAGTGGTAGCAGCAGCAACAGGTATTTGCTCAGTAGTAGCAGAAACAGCAACAGGCACTCACACAGTTGTACCAGCATCAGCAACAGACACTTGCCCAATTGTAGTAGCAGCAACAGGCACTCAAGCAGTAGCAACAGCAGAAGCAGCAAGACACTTGCCCAGTAGTAGTTGAGCAGCAGACACACCCCCAGTAGTTGTAGTAGCACCAACAGGCACTCACCCAGTAGTAGCAGCAGCAACAGACACTCTCCCAGCTGTTGTAGTACAACCAACAGTCTTTCACCCAGTAGTAGCAGCAGCAGCACCAGACACTCACCCAGTAGTTGCAGTAACACCGTCACTCACCCAGTAGTAGTAGTAGTAGCATGAGCAGCAACAGGAACTCACCCAGTAGTAGCAGCAGCAGCAACAGACACTCACCCAGTAATAGCAGCAGCCGCAGGCACTGGTCCAGTAGTAGCAGCAGACATTCACCCAGTGGTAGTAGTAGCAGCAGCAACAGGTACTTGCCCAGTAGAAGAGCAGCAACATGTACTCACACCATAGCAGCAGCAACAGGCACTCACCCCATAGTAGCAGCAAAAGGCATTCATCCCATAGTAGCAGCAACAGGCACTCATCCCACAGTAGCGGGAACAGGCACTCACACCATAGCAGCAGCAACAGGTGCTCACCCCATAGTAACAGCAACAGGCACTCATTCCATAGCAGCAGCAGCAACAGGCACTCGTCCCGCAGTAGCAGGAACAGGCACTCACCCTGTAGTAGCAGCAACAAGCACTAGACCAGCAGTAGCGGCAGCAACAGACACTTGCTCAGTAATAGCAGCAGTAGGAACAGGCACTTACCCAATAGTACAAACGGTAACAACAGGCACTCGCACAGTAGATGCAGCAATAGCAGCAACAGACACTTGCCCAGTAGCAATAGCAGCAATAATAGCATCAAAAGGTACTTGCCCAGTAGTAACAGCAGCAGCAGCAACAGGCACTCACCCAGTAGTAGCAATAGCAGAAGCAACAGTTACTTGTCCAGCAGCAGCAACAACAGCAATATGCACTTGCTCAGTAGTAGCAACAACCACTTGCCCAGTAACAGCAACAGGCACTTGTTTAGTAGTAGCAGCAACAGGCAGTCACCTAGTAGCAGCAACAGACATTCATCCAGTAGTAGCAGCAACAGGCACTCATTCAACAGTAGTAAAAGCAGCAGCAACAGGCACTCACCCAGTAGTTGCAGAAGCAGCAGCAACAGACACTCTCTCAGCTGTTGTAGTACAACCAACAGTCTTTCACCCAGTAGTAGCAGCAGCACCAGCACCAGACACTCACCCAGTAGTTGCAGTAACACCGTCACTCACCCAGTAGTAGTGGTAGCATGAGCAGGAACTCCCCCAGTAGTAGCAGCAGCAGCAGCAGCAGCAGCAGGCACTCACCCAGTAATAGCAGTAACAGGCACTGGTCTAGTAGTAGCAGCAGACATTCACCCAGTGGTAGTAGTAGCAGCAGCAACAGGTACTTGCCCAGTAGAAGAGCAGCAACATGTACTCACACCATAGCAGCAGCAACAGGCACTCACCCCATAGTAGCAGCAAAAGGTATTCATCCCATAGTAGCAGCAACAGGCACTCACACCATAGCAACAGCAACAGGTGCTCACCCCACAGTAACAGCAACAGGCACTCATTCCATAGCAGCAGCAACAGGCACTCGTCCCACAGTAGCAGGAACAGGCACTCACCCTGTAGTATCAGCAACAAGCACTAGACCAGCAGTAGCGGCAGCAACAGACACTTGCTCAGTAATAGCAGCAGCAGGAACAGGCACTTACCCACTAGTACAAACAGCAACAACAGGCACTCACACAGTAGATGCAGCAATAGCAGCAACAGACACTTGCCCAGTAGCAATAGCAGCAATAATAGCATCAAAAGGTACTTGCCCAGTAGTAGCAGCAGAAACAAGCACTCAACCAGTAGTAGTAGTAATAGCAGCAGCAACAGTTACTTTTCCGGCAGCAGCAACAACAGCAACATGCACTTGCTCAGTAGTAGCAACAACCACTTACCCAGTAACAGCAACAGGCACTTGTTTAGTAGTAGCAGCAACAGGCGCTCACCTAGTAGCAGCAACAGACATTCATCCAGTAGTAGCAGCAACAGGCACACATTCAACAGTAGTAAAAGCAGCAACAGGCACTCACCCAGTAGTTGCAGAAGCAGCAGCAGCAGCAACAGGTACTTCCCCATTACCACCAGCAACAGGCACTCATTCAGTAGTAGCAGCAACAGGCACTCGCTCAGTAGAAACAGCAGCAGCAACAAGCATTCACCCAGTGGTAGTAGCAGCAACAGGCAGTCACACAGTAGTGGCAGCAACAGGCACTCACTCAGTAGTAGCAACAGGCATTCACCCAGTAGCAGCATCAGCAAAAGGCACTCACCCAGTACCAACAGCAACAGGCACACACTCAGTAGTAGCATCAGCAGCAACAGGCATTCAACCAGTAGTAGCAGCAGCAACAGGCACTCAACCAGTACTAGCGCAGCAAGATGCATTCACCCAGTAGCAGCAACAGGCATTCAACCAGTAGTAGCAGCAACAGGCACTTGCTCAGCAGCAGCAGCAACAGACATTCACCCAGTAGTAGTAACAGGCATTCACCCAGTGGCAGCATCAGCAACATGCACTCACCCAGTACCAACAGCAACAGACACTCGCTCAGTAGTATTAGCAATAGGCATTCGACCAGTAGTAGCAGCAACAGGCACTTGCTCAGCAGCAGCAGCAACAGGCATTCACCCAGTAGTAGCAACAGACATTCACCCAGTAGTAGTAACAGGCATTCACCCAGTGGCAGCATCAGCAACATGCACTCACCCAGTACCAACAGCAACAGACACTCGCTCAGTAGTATTAGCAATAGGCATTCGACCAGTAGTAGCAGCAGCCTCTGGCACTCAACCAGTAGTAGCAGCAGCAACAGGTATTTGCTCAGTAGTAGCAGAAACAGCAACAGGCACTCACACAGTTGTACCAGCATCAGCAACAGACACTTGCCCAATTTTAGTAGCAGCAACAGGCACTCAAGCAGTAGCATCAGCAACAGCAGAAGCAGCAAGACACTTGCCCAGTAGTAGTTGAGCAGCAGACACACCCCCAGTAGTTGTAGTAGCACCAACAGGCACTCACCCAGTAGTAGCAGCAGCAACAGACACTCTCCCAGCTGTAGTAGTACAACCAACAGTCTTTCACCCAGTAGTAGCAGCAGCAGCACCAGACACTCACCCAGTAGTTGCAGTAACACCGTCACTCACCCAGTAGTAGTAGTAGTAGCATGAGCAGCAACAGGAACTCACCCAGTAGTAGCAGCAGCAGCAACAGACACTCACCCAGTAATAGCAGTAGCTGCAGGCACTGGTCCAGTAGTAGCAGCACATTCACCCAGTGGTAGTAGTAGCAGCAGCAACAGGTACTTGCCCAGTAGAAAGCAGCAACATGTACTCACACCATAGCAGCAGCAACAGGCACTCACCCATAGTAGCAGCAAAGGCATTCATCCCATAGTAGCAGCAACAGGCACTCATCCCACAGTAGCGGGAACAGGCACTCACACCATAGCAGCAGCAGGTGCTCACCCCATAGTAACAGCAACAGGCACTCATTCCATAGCAGCAGCAGCAACAGGCACCAGTCCGCAGTAGCAGGAACAGGCACTCACCCTGTAGTAGCAGCAACAAGCACCAGACCAGCAGTAGCGCAGCAACAGACACTTCTGCTCAGTGTCAGCAGCAGCAGGAACAGGCACTTACCCAATAGTACAAACGGGTAACAACAGGCACTCGCACAGTAGATGCAGCAATAGCAGCAACAGACACTTGCCCAGTAGCAATAGCAGCAATAATAGCATCAAAAGGTACTTGCCCAGTAGTAACAGCAGCAGCAGCAACAGGCACTCACCCAGTAGTAGCAATAGCAGAAGCAACAGTTACTTGTCCAGCAGCAGCAACAACAGCAATATGCACTTGTCGGTAGTAGCAACAGGCACTTGTTTAGTAATAGCAGCAACAGGCACTCACCTAGTAGCAGCAACAGACATTCATCCAGTAGTAGCAGCAACAGGCACTCATTCAACAGTAGTAAAAGCAGCAGCAGCAACAGGCACTCACCCAGTAGTTGCAGAAGCAGCAGCAGCAGCAACAGGCACTCATTCAGTAGTAGCAGCAACAAGCACTCATCCAGCAGTATCAGCAACAGGCACTCGCTCAGTAGAAACAGCAGCAACAAGCATTCACCCAGTAGTAGTAGCAGCAACAGGCAGTCACCCAGTAGTAGCAGCAACAGGCACTCACTCAGTAGTAGCAACAAGCATTCACCCAGTAGTAGTAACAGGCATTCACCCAGTAGCAGCATCAGCAAAAGGCAGTCACCCAGTACCAACAGCAATAGGCACACGCTCAGTAGTAGCATCAGCAGCAACAGGCATTCAACCAGTAGTAGCAGCAGCAGCAACAGGCACTCAACCAGTACTAGCAGCAGCAAGATGCATTCACCCAGTAACAGCAACAGGCATTCAACAAGTAGTAGCAGCAACAGGCACTTGCTCAGCAGCAGCAGCAGCAGCAACAGGCATTCACCCAGTAGTAGCAACAGACATTCACCCAGTAGTAGTAACAGGCATTCACCCAGTGGCAGCATCAGCAACATGCACTCACCCAGTACCAACAGCAACAGGCATTCGATCAGTAGTAGCAGCAGCCTCTGGCACTCAACCAGTAGTAGCAGCAGCAACAGGCACTTGCTCAGTAGTAGCAGCAGCAACAGGCACTCACTCAGTAGTAATAGAAGCAGCAGCAACAGACACTCGCTCAGTAGTAGCAGCAACAGGCACTCACTTAGCAGCAGGCATTTGCCCAGTAGTAGCAGCAGCAAGAGGCACTCAGTAGTAGCAGCGACAGCAACAGGCACTCACCCAGTAGTAGCAGCAATAGGCACTCGCACAGTAGTAGCAGTGACAGGCAGTTGCTCAATAGTAGCAGCAACAGTTGTGGTGACAGCAGTCAGCATTTCCCTGTAGTAGCAGGAACAGGCATGGTAGTAGCAGCAGCAGAAGACCTTCACCCTGTAGTACAGAAGCAACAGGCTCACCTAGTAGTAGCGGCAGCAACAAGCACACGTCTAGTGGCATCATCATCAGCAGCAGCAACAGGCTCACCCAGTAGTAGCGGCAGCAACAAGCACACGTCTAGTGGTGTCAGTGGCAGCAGTAGCAACAGGCTCACCCAGTAGTAGTGGCAGCAACAAGCACACATCTAGTGGTATCATCAGCAGTAGTAGCAGCAGCAGCAACAGGCACTTGTTCAACGGTATCAGCAGTAGCAACAGGCATTCACCCTGTAGTATCAGCAGCGACAGGCACTTGCCCAAAAGTAGCTGTAACAGACACTCACCAAGAGGTAGTTGCAACAGGTACTCACCCAGTAGTAGCAGTGGTAGGCAATTGCCCAGTAAGTGCAGCAGCAGGCACTCACCCATTAGCAGCAGCAGGCACCTGCCCAGTAGTAGCGGCAACAGGGGCAGTGGGTGTTTACTGCTGAGAAGCCTGAAGGAATGGGTTGTCCAAGGTGTAAGACATGAGCACAAAAGAGCTAGGCTTCTGTGCCAGAAACTATAATTCTGAAAACCTTCGATTCAATGTTGAAAAATATTTTTATTGGTTAAAAATAGTACATATTGCACTTTGCCAAGGTAATACGTACTGTTTTTAACCAATAAAAATATTTTTCGACATTGAATCAAAGGTTTTTGGTATTACAGTTTCTGGCGTCAGATCCCGCCTCTTCTGTAGTTCTGTAGTGGATGTTCTTTGCTTGTGGCTCGTTGCTACACTTGCTTGTGGCCATCTTTTGCAGTTTGGTGTAAGGGAGGAGCAAACAAAAGTCAGCTGCTGCTTTCCCAGCCTCTCTCAGCAAGAGTCACTGTAGGTAATGATGCAGACACACTGGTTGTGTGGGGGATTTCACTGCCACTCCATTCCCAGCCTCTCATCACTTATATTTCTGTAAATAATGGCATAGAAGCACAGGCTGTGGGGGAGCTCACAGGTGCCCCTTTCCCATCCTCTCATAACAGGTGTCACTGTAGGTAATAGTGTAGGTGTACTGGCTGTGAAGGCCCTCACAGATATTCCAGTCCCAGCATCTCTCCTCAAGAATCACTGTAGGTAATGGTGTAGGAGCACTGGCTGTGAGGGAAACTCATAGCCTACTCCAATCCCAACCTCTGTCAGTAGGAGCCACTGTACATAGTAGTGTAGAAGCACTGGCTGTGGAGAAACTCACAGCTTCTCCAGTCCCAGGTCTTAAGGTTGGTTCATCCAACCTAACTCATCCTGACAATATCAGCAGCAGGTAAACTAACTCCGCCATCCGTTTCATTTGCGATTCTAACTCTGAGCCACAACGGATCACCACTTAAGTGAAAAGTGTAAGTGAAGGGTGAAGCTTTTCAAAATTCTAGGAGTCTCTGCTCAGATATGAATGCCTGTCTTGTGGAGTATGGGAATACAAGGTAGGAAGGTGTGCAGTGCACCAAAAAGCTGGCAGAGCAGACGGTGCTCCTTTGGCATTTACACGTTTCTGTGGTGCATTTTGCCTGTGGCGTACGTAGGTCTGTGATGCATTTATGACAAACTGGAGTAGAGAACCAGTCCTCTACCATTCCCAGCCTCTTTCAGCAGGAGTCACTATAGGCAGTATAATACATAGAATTACAAAATCACACATATCCCCACAATGCAAATCACCACAGAATGTTATGCTGGTTCAACTTTAAGCAAGAATGCATGGTGTTAAAAGGCCTCTCACAGTCTGCAAAGGGTGCCAACAGAAGACAAAGACATGTGTTTCGTCCTACCAGGACTCATCAGTGTGTCTTATCTGTATGACACCCCAGTGGAATGAACCAGCTACCCTAAAAGCTGGTCTATCGGGTTTGGGTTGTGGTGAGCCCAATAAAAACAAAAAACAATATAATAATAGAAGCATTGGGTGTGGTGGGATATTACAGCGAATCCAGTCCCAGCCAGAGTCACTGTAGGAATGCTGTAGGAGCACCGGCATGCAGGGTGGGGACACATAGCTAATCCATTAGGAATGGTGCAGGTACTGGCTTGGGGGGAAGGGATGCACAGCTACTCCAGTCCCAGCCAGAGTCACTATAGACAATTGTATAGGAGCACTGGCTAGTGGGAAGGGGGGGCTATTAGTCAGTCTAACCCTAGGCTCTCCCATCATTAACTGGCACATGCAGTGATGTAGGAGCATCGGCCATGGGGAACTCACAACCACTACAGCCAGTCTCTTCCGGCAGGAGTACTACATGGAATCATGTAGGAGCATCGACCATGGGAACTCACAACCACTACAGCCAGTCTCTTCCGGCAGGAGTACTACATGGAATCATGTAGGAGCATCGGCCATGGGAACTCACAACCACTACAGCCAGTCTCTTCCGGCAGGAGTACTACATGGAATCATGTAGGAGCATCGGCCATGGGGAACTCACAACCACTACAGCCAGTCTTTTCTGGCAGGAGTACTACATGGAATCATGTAGGAGCATCGGCCATGGGAACTCACAACCACTACAGCCAGTCTCTTCCGGCAGGAGTACTACATGGAATCATGTAGAGCATCGACCATGGGAACTCACAACCAATACAGCCAGTCTCTTCGGCAGGAGTACTACATGGAATCATGTAGGAGCATCGGCCATGGGGAACTCACAACCACTACAGCCAGTCTCTTCCGGCAGGAGTACTACATGGAATCATGTAGGAGCATCGGCCATGGGGAACTCACAACCACTACAGCCAGTCTCTTCCGGCAGGAGTACTACATGGAATCATGTAGGAGCATCGACCATGGGGAACTCACAACCACTACAGCCAGTCTCTTCCAGCAGGAGTACTACATGGAATCATGTAGGAGCATTTGAATTGGAGAGGGAGCGGGCTCACAACTACTACAGATCCACTCTCTCCCAGCAGGAGTTGCTATATGCAGACCCAGGGCCTCATTTTCAAAGGTGAAGAGGCAGTGTGCCACAAAGTACTTGGGTGGCAGGTCCTGATCTATTTCCACAATAAAGTCACTGGAGTTTACTTTTTTGAGCATGCTTTTTCTTTTGTAGTCTTACTTCATTTAGCAGCACCATCTGGTTCAGGATGCCAGTGATTTGTGCATGTTCCCAATTCTCAATGGACGTGGCATAGCCCAGGCACAAAGTCCCCATGCGCAACTCCATGGTATGTGGAAAAATTCCTGCACCGGTGAAAATACTATTGATCATAGCATTTTTTTAACATAAGCGGCATGTTCCTTTTTTGTGCAGGTGTGAAAAAAAAAGAAAAACTGCAATAAAATATAGAAACATAGAAGGTGATGGCAGATAAAGGCTGCCGGGCTCACCTAGTCTGCACATATTTTTTAACCTTCATTTATTGCTGCAGATCTTTACTTGTTCTACGGTACCATCTCTTCTCCTCCTTTACTTTCCCCTATGATTCCCTTGTGCATATCCCAGACATTTTTGAACCCCCATCACTGTTTTTGTCCTCACTACCTCCACTGGAAGGCTATTCCCAGCATTCACCACCCTTTCTGTGAAGTACTTCCTCACATCCCTCCTGAATTTACCCCTCTGCAGCTCCACAGCATGCCCCCTTGTTGTAGAGCACATTTTTGCTCTAAAAAATACCCCCTCATGTACCTTATTAACCCCTATGAGGTATTTAAAGGTCTTTATCGTATCCCCCCCACCTCCAGAACATACATATTTAGTTCCTTTAGGTTCTTCTGTAGGGCTTTTGATGCAGACTCTGCACCATTTTGTAGCCTTTGTCTGGACTGCCTCCAGTCTGTGTTCTTCTTGAGATGTGGTCTGCAATATTGGACAAAGCAGTACCACCTCTCTTTTCCTGCTGGCGATAGGAAAAGTCCCAAATAAGCAACCTTTTGAAAATGCACACGAGAAAATTTGCAGTTTTGCAAGGGGGTTCTATGTCATAACAGTGATCGCTATTATGGCGAGTGTATATTGCCAAAATTCAAATCGGTGATATACACATGCCGGAAGAAGACGATCGGCAACATTAAGTGTTTTGCAGGGGCTTTGCCTTTTAACCTCGATTGCCTTAACTCCAAGGGGTGCATGTCGGGGAGGGCGAAACTCGGTTTTGGCACAAAAATAAAGGCAGAGGCAAAATATTTACTCCCAGTCCCCAGCCCTGAACCCAGTACCTGCTGCGTCAGAGTTAGCCACCCTCTCCACCACACAGCTAGCTCGGCAGCAGCATTCACACCACTCCCCTACAAACCTCTTCCCTTTCCCCCTTCCAGTCACCCTTCCCTATGCTCGCTTTTGCATAGGGTCTCTACCCTTGCAGGGTAGCCCATGGGGATAGCGCTGAATAGGAGTCGCCATTTTGACAGTTGCTCATATTCGGTCACTATACTACTCACTGGATACCATGCAAGAGTACCCTGCCTTGCACAGTTTTTCCACTTTTGAAAATCTTGCCCCGTCTCTCCCAGGAGGAGTCACTATAGGAGGTGATGAAGAGGCATTGGCTAGGGGCAGCTCACAACTACTTTAGACACAGTCTGTCCCATCAGGAGGTGCCATATGTAGTGGTGTAGAAGCAAGGGGTGTGTTGCACTCAAAGCTACTCCAATCCCAGCATTTTCTGGCCAGTCACTGTATTCAATGTTGTCATGTTATTGGCTGTGGGGGAGCTCTCAACTGCTCCAGACCCAGTCTCTTCCAGCAGGAGTTGCTGCCACAGTGGTGCAGTGTGTAGTAGCACTAGCTGTGGAGGAGTTCAGAGCTACATTTGTCCCAGTCTTTCCCAGCAGGAGCATGTTAAGCAGCAGTATAGCAGCACTTACTACAGAGAAGTCAGAAGACACCTGGGCAAATAAAGAATCGAAATAAAGAATGTCTCTCTCCTCCCCCAACTTCAACTTAGAGACTTGAAAATTTAGTTTGGTGTCCCAAGCTATTTGTGGTCAGGAGAACATGAGACACCTATGAGATCATCTCTAACCAAGTTGCTAGAAATATCTTCAACAGGTAAGTTACAGGAAATGAGGGATGTAAAAAAAGGTTTTCTTCTAAGTCTTGCTACATCAACGCTAGAAAATGGAGTTGTCCACCTGGAATGCAGTATTTCTAGCTGTGCCTGTTTTAATGTGTGAGATCTGCATGGAAACAATCTTTAACCCTCGACAAGTTCAGCTGCTCCAGATGCTTGTTCCCTAGCTGGGTTTAGGATGCCCTTACCTGTGACATCACAAACACGGTGCTGACCTCAACCAGGGAATAAGCAATGGGGGGGTTAACATCAATTTGGGAGGAAACATTTCTCACATTGTTTGGAGGGGTGCAATAAACATTTAATGTACAAAATATGAACATATTCCAGAAGTATTGGAATTGGTCAAGTACAATATCATTTCTTTACAGAGCATGCTACACTCCCTGAAGACTTCATTTGATGTCCCTTATGTCCACAACATTTGGTCTCAGAGGGCACTTTTTTACATATAGTATATATGTGCCCTAAAATTCAGGCATTCTGGGAGGCTATTCATGAACCAATAAAAAAGGCATGTAAAGTGTGTTTATTTTTATATCTTTCAGTAAGCCCAGAAGACTGGTAGAATTGGGAGGGACACCTTCTTAAGAGGTGAAATATCCCTTGTGGCATCTAGCATTGGCTGAAGAAAAAAGATCAATAGCCTGAATTGGATAGTGGTCTCCCCTCCTACCATGGTGCAATGGAGTGAGAATCTGTTATTCAGTTTGTCACTGGAGAAGGCAGAGTATTCTGCACTGGACCATTTGGAAGACTGTGCTGCAGTATGGGACCTTCTGGAAGGAGCACTGGAAAATAATGCTTCAGGTGCATTAAGTAAGCAATAACCCACAACATGGCATGCTTTTCTAGAGAATTAATGCTCACCCTGGGTGAACTGGAAGGCACAAGGCCTATGGCTAAAGTGACTTTCAGTGCACCCAGGAAGTGGATTAATTCTCAAGAAAACCAACGCCCAGGAGTGGAATGTCAAAAGTTTATTTATTTATTTTTTTTTAATGGAAGGTTTTATTTTCCATTAGTTCGATTGTTGCTAGGTAGAATAGCAAGTTTAGAAACAAAGCGCAAGCACCTTAGAATGAAACTGGAAGTGCATTTATTCTGAAGAAACCTATGCCCTGCTGTGCTTGTGTGTGTGTGTATGTGTTTAAAAAGTGGAAACGTTTTTATGTTAATGAAAAAAAGGTTTTGTTTTTCATTTAGTTTGGTTATTGTTAGGTAGATTAGGTAAGTTAGCGACAAACTGTATACCAAAGATTTATAAATGGTCAGGTTATAAATGCTCTTGCCATCCACCAGATTAATCTCCTTCCATGCCCTGGTTCTTTAATGTCAGTTTCAAGTCAGTTTTAGATCCCTCCCATGTCCCTTGTCTGCATTATGTCCATCATGCTGTACCCTGTATCCTCCAGAACTCCTGTTTTTATATGCTATGTTATTTACTATGGTCTGTTTTGCAATTTGTTGATTGACTTGTATATTTTTCTAGTTTACGTTTTTGCCTGTTTCTCTAGATAGTAATTGCTGCTAACTCCTCAGGAATCGCTGTAACCAGCCTGAGCCTCTGCACTACTGTACTTGACCTTTTTAAACCACGCTAATTGTAACCTGCCTGAGGCGTACTTGTTTACTGGTCTGCATTTTCATGTATGTATTGCTCCTATTACCGTTTCCCCAGGTCGCACCTGGAAATGAACTTCAGCTCAGTGTGCCTCTCCCGGTTATCAACTTTTAAATATAAATAAATAAATTTGTGTAGACCATTGATGTTGCTAGGATTCAGAAGCCCATTTTATTAAGTGTTACAACAGGGTTAAGATGTAAAAATTGGTTATGCTTACTCTAGAAGAGGAACTGGATGTATGATTTATTTATTTTAGTGAGAATTATGCATTTTTATATTATTTTATTAGACTATAAAATGTGATTTAAAGAGCACCTGTCTTGGTCTTTTAACACTGCCCCCAAGAATCATGAAGGGCCCTTACCTGCCCCTAATTCACACTGTACTAAAATCAGAATTTTACTTAGCCCCTATTTTGGAAGGGAAGGGATCGTACTATCGGCTCCATGGAGTCAAACCACTCATCCCTTTCCTCTTCCTGATACTGTGATTTGCCCATTTTTCTGATGTCACTATATGGAGAGCGCCAAGCCCTCCATAGACATGAATGGGGCCATTTTTTAAACTCTGTTTTACAAATTTTAGATGGCCATTGCAAACAAATCAAGGACACTGCTCAACTAAGAAGGTCCTTGTTAGCTGAGCAGTGTCCTTGACTTGTTCGTGATGGTTATCTAAAACATGAAAAAACAGTGTATAATAACTGGGTCTCCCTTTTTTCGACATAGGCAGACTGTGGCGTGATTTGCCATTATAAAGCAGCATTTATAATGACAAACATGTGCACAGTTCTCCTCCCTCTGCGCATGTGTCTGCTGCAGAGTCTCTCTCTCTCTCTCTCTCTCTACACTGGCTCGCCACTTCCTTGTCACCTGCAACCCTACTGCCAAAGAAACATGGTGGTAAGTTAAATCAGAAAAAAGTTACATTTTTTACAGATAGGAGGATAGAAAAATATTTTTAAAAGTATATATTTTGTTTTAATATTTTTAAAACTCGAGGTTTACACACACCCTTGGGGTTGGATGCTTTGTACAAACTCCGCTCTCAGGGTTTATGTAGCATCTAACCCCTCATGTATGTGTAAACTTCTTGTTACACACACCACCCCATACTTTATTCTGCATTTAATAAATGGGCCCATTCATGTCTATGGAGCACGCCCCTGCGCTGTCCATCTGTGACATCAGAAAATGTGGTAGCGCAGGGGCAGATTGCAGTATCAGGAAGTGGAAACGGACTGGCTCCACGGAGCCAAATTACAATCCCTTCACTTCCAAAACAGAGGTAAAGTAAAATTCCAATTCTGGAATCATATGACTTGAGGGCAGGCAATGGTTCTTACTAAGATTTGGTGTGAGCGTCAGGAAAGGTGCCCTTTAATACATTCCAAGGATGCACCTATTGTAAAATACACCAGAGAGATTTAATGGCTGCTGTATTTTTATTCTGTTTACTGAGAAAAACTTTAACAAAAATGATTTTTAAAAATGGGGCATCCAGGGCCCCATTTCTTTGTCATAAAGGGTAGCGCCACATAACAAGGGGGCCAAACTGTTTCCTTGCTGCACTGCCAGCCTTTTGACCTATACACAGAAGATCTCATGGAGAAGGAATCCTCTGCCTGTGAATATGATGCAATGTAAATTGTGTGCCCTGACAACAGAAGATGAACACATGGTATGCGGTCACAGACACAATAGTTTGTTACTCCCACGGAGTCTCAGTGAAGTATAGCATCAGTCGCATGACGCTATGCCATGCTGAACTTCTCCCAGCCTGGGGCCACATAACCATGGAGATTAGAAGCTGCTCCCAAACTCAGGCCACCCACATGGTAAAGTGAGACAACCTGGCAACCCCATCTGCCTTGATACAACTGGAGACATACTGGCAACGCCATTGGCCCCGATACAGCCTGAGACACCCTGCCAACCCCATCTGCCCTGATACAGCCGGAGACACCCTGGCAACCTCATCTGTCTCAATACAGCTGGAGACACTCTGGCAACCCCATCTGCCCTGATACAGCTGGAGAAACCCTGACAACCCCATCTGGCCTGATAACAGCTGGAGAAACCCCTGACAACCCCATCTGCCCTAATACAGCTGGAGACACCCTGGCGACCCCATCAGCCTAAATACAGCTGGAGACAGCCTGGTGAATCCATCTACCCTGATACAGCTGGAGACACCCTGGCAACTCCATCTGCTCTGATACAGCTGGAGACACCCTGATGACCCCATCTACCTTGATGCAGCCAGAGACACCCTGGTAACCTCATCTACCCTGATACAACTACAGATACCTTGGCAACCCCATCTACCCTGATACAGCTGGAGACACCCTGGCAACCCCATCTACCCTGATACAGCTGGAGACACCCTGGCAACCCCATCTACCCTGATACAGCTGGAGACACCCTGGCAACCCCAGCTATCCTGATACAGTCGAACACCCTGGCAACCCCATCTACCCTGATACAGCCAGAAGTAGTAGTAAAGCACAGGAAGGTTAACGAACTTGGCTCATATATGCATAGGTAACCTGTGGGTGGCTGCTGTGGTAGGATTCATACCCACGGGCTCTCAGTGTTGGGTAAGTTACTTTTTCTATTACTTTCTAGTACTTTTGAAAACTTGTTCCAGAAAGCTCTGTGCAGTCACTAACAAGGATGGAGAAGTACTGGAAAAAGTAATACACCTTACAGTTACATTTATTTATGTCTTTTTATACAAAAGAAATATTGTAACTGTAACTGATTACATTTATTTGAAAGTAACTAACCTATTACTTTCAAAAAATGTAATCTGTTATAGTTATTTATTATTTTTGTATTAAAAGAAGTAAGTAACTATAATTGTAAGGTGTATTACTTTTTCTAGTACTTCTCCATCCTTGCTAGTGACTGCACAGAGCTTCCTGGAACAAGTTTCCAAATGTAATAGAAAAAGTAACTTACCCAACACTGCTGGCTTTCATTCCACAGTACGGTGCTGTAAATCCCACGGCCATACACAGAAGTACTGCTGGGATGTAACAGCACTTGTTTCTGTATGTCAATACTGCTGCGGAGAGCATTCTTACAGTTAAGTGGTCTCACATTCTTATGGTAGAAGCACTGTGATCTGAAGGCAAGTGGTTCTGACACCATAAGATTTGTGAGACCACTTTTACAACTGTAAGAGAGGTCTCTGCATATACGAACATACTGAAATTTGCCAGCAGATAAAAGCCTAGAGGTCTATCAAGTCTGCTTGAATGTGCAGCTAGCACCCATTACTCTGCAGCTGCCTCTCCCATCCATCCTTCCCCTTCATTGACCCTGTCCCATCCCCTTTTGAAGCAGTCCACTGTTCTACTGGATATCACTTCTGCAGGTAACGCATTCCACCCAGCAACCACCCTCTCTGTAAAAAAGTGTCTCCTCATCTCCCTCCTGAACCTTCCTTCCTCCCTCCAGTCTCAAGTCATGGCCCCGGGTGTCCCTCCCCTCCCTTACTTTGAACAGCCCCTCTGTACCTGCCTTGTTTATTCCTTTCATGTACTAAAAGGTTTCAATCATGTCCCCACTGTCCCCATCAGTGAGTACATGTTCAACTCCCTCAGCCTCCTCTCATATAAGTCCCCCAGCCCCTTGATCATCTTTGTTGCCCTGCGCTGCACCCCCCCCAGTAACTTAATGTCCTTCTTCAGATACGGGTGCCAATACTGCACGCAGTACTCCAGGTGCGGTCTAACTAATGACCTATACAGTGGCAGAATCACCTCCTCCCTCCTCGAGGATATACCCCTTGCAATACAACCCAGCATTTTGTTGGCCTTTGCAGCTGCCTTCCTGCATTGTGCAGAGTTGTTCATTGACCCTGTAATGAGTACCCCCATATCCTTCTCCTCCTCTGTCTGGGCTAGCTGCACTCCCCCCAGCTGGTAACTCCTCCTTGGGTTCTTCATCCCAAAATGCAGCACCTTGCACTTTTTGGCATTAAACCCCAGTTGCTAGGTGTCTGACCAGGTTTCAAGCTTTGCCAGATCATCCTGCAACCCCTGCCATCCCCCAGGCCATCCACCACTGCTCCTATCTTGGTATTATCAGCAAACAGACTGATCTTGCTCTTGATGTCCAATGATATGTCTGCAATGAATATCCCAAACAACATTGGTCCCAACACCGAGCCCTGTGGAACACCGCTCGTCACTACCCTCGAGTGTGAGAGCTCCCCACCCACCACCACCCTCTGTTGCCTTCCCTGAAGCCAGTTCCCTACCCATCTCACCAGCTTTGTACCTGCCCCGTGCCTACTAACTTACTTCCCAGCCTTCCATGCGTCACCAAGTCGAATGCCTTACTGAAGTCCAGATACAGGACATCCACTGCATGGCCCCTGTCTAGCTGCCTAGTTACGCAGTCATAGAACTCTACCAGGTTGGTTTGGCAGGATCTGCCCCATATGAAGCCATGCTGTCTGCTGTCCTGTAGTCCTCTGGCCTCTAGGAGGGCCACCAGCCTTTCCTTCAGGATAATCTCCATTAGCTTACCCACGATGGATGTGAGGCTCACTGGTCTGTAGTTTCCGGTTCATCCTTGGGCCACTCTTGTGGAGGGCACCACATGAGCCATCCTCCAGTCCTGAGGTACACACCCTGAATGTAGTGAGGCATTAAATAGGTCTGCCAAAGGTCCTGCAAGGACCTCTGCCAGCTCCTTCAGTACCCTGGGGTGGATGCCATCTGGGCTTGGTGCCTTATCCACCCTCAGTGCCTTCAAACCCTCCCAAACTCTGCCCTCCATGATTTCCCCATCTGTCACCTCCTCCCCCCCATTTCTGCCATTTCTCCCCCCTTGGGTGTCTCCCCTTTTTCTTTAGTAAATACTGAGCAGAAGTACTCATTTAGTGCTTCTGCATTATCGCACTCCTGCTTCCACCCAACCCCTCCCTCCTAATCCTTACTATGTGGTCCTTACAGCTCCTTTTCTCCCTGATGTACCTAAAGAAGTCCTTCTTCCTTGTGCCGCCTGAGTTCTGTAGATGCCTTGGCTCCCTTACTGCCCTTGTCACCTCCTTCGATTCTGTCAAGTACTCCTCCCTGTCCTCCCCTCTCCCTGTTTTCTTGTACTTCCTAAAGGCAGCTCTTTTTCTCCTTACCTTTTCCATGACCTCCTTGCTCAACCAGCTCGGTTTCTTAGCCCTAGCCTTCTTGCTCTGGGCCTTGCAGCAGGTTTTGGTTGCCTCCACTATCCCCAGCTTTATGAGCTCCCACCTCTGTTTAGTGTCCATACTAGATTGAATTCTGGCCAGGTACCCTTTTACCACTTCCCCCATCCTCCCAAAGTCGCCCTCCTGAAGTCCAGCACTCTTGTGCCAGATTCCACTCCTTCCTTGCCCATATCCAATGTGAGCCATACTGAGTGGTGGTCACTCCCTGACAGTGGTTCCTCCACTGTAAGTTCTCTCACAAAGTCCCCATTTGCCAGCACAAGGGCAAGGGTATTCCCTAACCTGGTTGGTTCACTGACCATTTGCAGCAGGAAGCTGTCCTGGAAGGCATCCAGCAGTACCTGCTCCCTTCTGTTCCTGGTGGTGGGGTACTCCAGTCTATTCCTGGCATGTTGAAGTCCCCCACAATCACCACACTACCCTTCTCGCAGGTCCTCCTGATCTTTCCCGCTAGTTCCCTAAGTCCTCCATCTGAGATGGCGGCCTGTATACCACTCCCTTTCTAAGAATCCTAGATTTGCATCCAAATTGACTCCGTACTACCCTCCTCCCCTTCCTCCCTTACACACTTCAGTCCTTCCTTCACATATAGTGCCACACCCCCTCCTTTCCCAATCACCCTGTCCCTACGAAATAACCTGTACCCTGGTACAGACAGGTCCCAGTCATTGTATTGGTGGCCCATGTTTCTGTGATGGCTGCAGTGTCCACCTCTCCCCTGCCATGAGCACCTGTAACTGCAGTTTCCTCCCAAGGCTCCTAGCATTAAGGGTAACCACATTCCACCCTCCCCCCCCCATCCTGCCCTCCTTTACTAGCATCACCAATAGTACTTGTCATTTGTCCTTTGTCACTGTTATGGGGGGTAAACTCATATGGCTTCCCAACCTGTGTTCTCTGCATGTCTCTTGCCCAATTGCCACCCCCCGCTCCTAGTTTAAACTCCCTACTTCCTATATGTACTCCTCCATCCTCTGTTTCAACACTTTCTTTCCCTCCTCACCCAAGTGTAGTCTGTCCTTGGCATAGAGACTACTGTCCTCCCAGGCCCCCCCCCCCAACAGCCCATACCCTTTAGCACATCACCAGGTTGTTAGCCATCTGTTAAATTCCTCTATTCTCAGCTTTCTTGTTGTGCTTGCCTTGGGCACTGGAAGTATCTTCGAAAAAGCTACTGATCTTCCTGCCCCCTCACATAGTTGTCCTAGTTCCTCAAACCTCCTCTGGACTATATCTACTGTCTTGTCAGCCAGGTCGTTCGTCCCAAGATGTCTAATTAAATGAGGCTTGTCCCTACCCCTTCTAGCATATTTCAGAACAGATTGTCCCACCCTTTCTGCTGTCATTCCTGGCATGGCCTCCACCAAAATGCGACTATGCCTCTCCCCCTTGCTACCCCACCTGACTCCTCTTAGTATTGAGTCCCCCAGCACTAAGATTCCACCACTCTTACTTCCTGCTTGCTTCCATTCATCTCCCTCTCTCATTTCCGGCTCCTCTTCTTCCTCCTGCACATTATTTCCCCCTTTTGCCTCTGTTGCAATTCTCCCAGCAGAACATCCCCCCATTCCAGTTTGGTCCAGGCATTTATCAATTACTTCTCTAATTTCATCATTTCCCTCCTAATCCTTCTTCCTCTCTAGCAGTGCAAAACTATTTTCTGAAGACCCTTCACAAACGCCCACTCCCTCTCTCTTCATAGTAACCTGTTCTCTCCTTTCCACTCCATGACTTTTGCCACTTCTTCTCATCCCCTCACAAGTCCCCATCTTCTTCCATTTGTCTTTTGTCTCCTGACCTGGTTTCCTCGGCAATCATTCTTCCTGGCCTGGGCCCCCTTGTCCCTGCTTCCCTTCTTCTGACTCTCTCACCACTGTTGGCTTAAATCGCCCTCCCTGATCTCCCATTCTTCCTCCCTTCAGTATTGGGCTAAACCCACCCCCAGTCTGCCTTGCATGTCTTAGTTCCTCCTGCAGACCCTCAATCTCTTTTATGAGTTTCTCTATGTGGTTGCACACTAAACATCCTCCCACACTCCAGGCAATTTTTAGAAAGACTGGTGCACCGCAGTTGTTGCAGCCTACCACCCTACCCATTGCTGTCGTTGTCCACCAGTGACCCCCCAGCCTTCTTGATGCAGGATACCAAACACTCCCCCAAGTCTCCCCCCTCTATCAGTGCAAAACATTCTTTTCTTAATTTCCCTTCTCCACCCCTCATTCGTATCTCAACACCCTTTGTTGTATACGTTTAGATAGATTGAGCAACTGCTTTTTATATTCCTAACCTTCCTATCCAAACTCAAAAAGAGACTTTAAGTAGCTATTGCACAACCTTCTTCAAACTCCTACTTCTCCTTTCCACAATGCAACAGCAATGCAAAGAAGTAACAATGAAAGCTCCTAGATTTGCAGTTACTTCCCTTCCACTGAGATAATAGTCACCTCTTCATTCGCTGCTGTTCCTTTCCTGGATGTCTGCTTCTGCTATGACAGGTGCATATCCTTTGCTCATTTGAGGAAGTGATGTCAGAACCCCTGGTGTAAAGGAAATCATGGACCGTGGGAAGGGTGGGACCAACCCAAGTCTTCCAGAAACAATCAGGCAGCTGAGGCCCCTGGTCAGACCATTAGCACCCTTCCCCCACTATGCACTAACCTTTGCAGCTAGTGAAGCCAGCAAAAATGGATCACAATTCTACTAAAAGCCCCCAAAATAGGTTTGCTACCAAAAGAATCAGGTCTCCAATTCAAACAGCTTCACCAATAACACATCAAAATAGGCTTGAAATTAGAAGATATAGGTCTCTGATTCAAAGAAATAGCCCCAGTTAAATCACACCAAATAGGTTTTAAATCAGAAAAAAATAGGCCTCTGCAAATGCAGCCTGCTACACAGTGAAACATCAAACAAATGAGCCCACTTATAGTCACCAAAACAGTTTTCAAAATTCCAACAACCCCAAAACACTACCCTGCTAGCCCCTTAGTAGTAGTAGTAGTAAGAAAGAAAAGAAACGACCTTCTACCAAGTAAAATCCACAAGAAACAATGTAAAAATAACAAGAAGCTACTGTACTGTAACAAATCTGATCCTTTCCTTTTAGTTCCTTCTATAATTATAATTAATAATAATATATTATTTATTTGAAAATTGGTAAACCAGAGAGCCAAGGCTTGTTTCCAGGTGCAACTTGGGGGAAGGGAACAGCAGAAGTACGCTACACAATAACAAGACAACTGAGCACACATTTGGTAAATCAGGTGGTGCAAAAATAAATTACAGTCATAGTACAACACAGAATGCCTGAACAAGAGCAACATAAAATAGCAGCTAAACATAATGCACAACTAGCTATAGAGAAAAAGGTGAGAGACTTGTAAGACGAGTGTATGCCTAGCCCTGTGGTGGAAGGAAGTGCAGAGGTGCAGTGGAAATGAAACTAGTAGGCAGGTAGTGGAGACCCATCCAGGTGCCCTACCCTACCAAGAAGGTTGAGGCGTAGGCACTGAGGGCACTGATCGTGCTGATGCCAGCAGCACACTTTCTGGACACATTACGAAAGTCATCAGTAACACTGCTTTCAAATGAGCCACGTCTTCGTATCTCAACACCCTGTGCACCTGCTGCACCCCTCATTCCTCTGATTGTCCAATCACCTAGTGAGCTCTCCTTGACCTGTACATACTCTCCCTTGTCTGCCACATAAAATTGTAAATATAGGGTTATATTACACTTGTTGTAGCAATGTACCTTCCATTTATTTACCACATGTAAAGCCACTCTTGTTGCTTCTGTTGGGAATGCCTGCTGCTGTATCTTTTCCATTGAGATCCTGTTGAAACCATGGTGCTACCTTTGCGATGCTGGTGCCTGGGTTTGGGAACAGGCCTAGGTTGTTGGGGGCTGGCCAGGGGGAAGGGGATCTCCATCTCCGTGAGGGAAAGGCTTGTTTGCTCCACTGCTATACTGTCACCTGGGTGACCATAGTTGGAAGTGCAGTCAGGAGCAGCCATATGGGTGGTAAGGACGTCAGCTGGTGTTGTGCTCTGCATAGTGGTGCATACTTGTGTACCAGTGCTGCCAACATTCTGTGGGCGAAAGGAAAAAAACAGGAAAAACCCTCACCAGGAAGGATGATTTCCAGCCTGATGCAGGCCCCACAGTGGTGACCTTGGCACCTCCTCCAGAATCTGGATCTGCACCTTGGCAGGGTAGAGAAGCTAGGATGACTCCATCTTTGGGGGAAGCTGGAGTGAGAGGTTAATCTAAGAAGAAGCCAGGTGACAAGGCTGGGCAGGCTGTCAGAAAGGTGGCCTGGCTGGTGACAAAGCAGACATAAAAGAGAGTAACCATAAGACAAAAAATCAGGGTGTGTGTGGGGGCAGAGCATCCTATCTTAAAAGAACCAGATGGTGTTTTGGTTATTGGACATTTTATGACATGGGGGGGTGGGGCATCCCCACACCCCTGATTTAGAAAACATTTCCAAAGACTTGGGAGTTGAAACCTATTTGAAACCAGTAGTCATTTACTGTACACTGCTTCACTTATGCAACTGTGGTAATCACGCAAGAACTTACGTGAGGGTCCTAAGCCCTCCATCAGCACCTCAAAGTATTTACAGATAGTGCTTACCAGTAAACAATGACTACAGGTATATCTCATAATAATAATTATGAATCGAATTAAATATTCATGAGCCTAGTGAGGCTCCTGATTGGCTACTGGACTGGTCATTAATCTAAATGATTGATCCAGCTGCCAAGCAATGTTGCACAGCAGAAGGGTATAGGGTGTTCAGACATCCGCGTGCCACACTGTCCCCACCATGGTGCTCAAACCATCAAATGTATGTAGACCCAAACTCCCCAAAATGAAGTTTGTTACTGTGCTTAGACCTACAACTGCAATAACAACCTTGAAGTGGGTCACTTCCCAAGATTACAGCCAGCAGGTGGGAGGTAGCCCTTGGTTATACATTGGGCCACCCATTCCCCATCAGGTCAAAATGACCAGCTTCGAGGCTGCTATTATGTAAATGTTGCAGCTGCCTTGATTGCAAGAGAGAAAAACAATTTAGAAAATGCATAAGAGAAATGTTGGTCTGTGATTACGTTTATCAGTCAAACACCACCTGGTTAAGAAAAAAAATAAAATAAACAGCCGGTGTGCTGTTTGCACTTCCTTGCTCACAATACAATCCCACTTCTGCTGCTGCTCATTTCTTGTACCATCATACGCAGCCACAACTCGTTTCACCAAACCGCAATTCGGCCATTTTATGTCACACAGCAGCCCATTTTCTAAGTGCAGTAAGACCCTTCAGGGTGTGGATTTTTGTTAAATACCAAACCTTCCAGGGGCTATGGAGGACCTCCCCCTGTTGCGTTGGGTCACACCCCTGAAGCGGAAGGGTATCTATCACACAATAATTCACCCCCTGTTGGGTGTTATCTCTTGCATAGACCCTTGACCTTTTTAGCCTAGCATTTCCTAAATGGAAAGATTCTAGGTATGACTTTTTTTCAGTAGTGTGGAAATGTCACTTTTTTAAATCCAGGGCTTTCATGCTTCACTCAGCTAGTACAGATAAACACCCATACACGTATGTATTTAAAAACACATCAGTTACTTGATACATGTTGATTCTGGCAGCAGAACGGAGGCAAAATACAAGGCAAGCAATCACTGCAGCTACAAGTAAGTGTAAAGGTTTTGATTTATTGGAAAGCAACTTTTCAGGATGTTCTTATCTACACATCTCTCTATATAAATCAGTCATGTGTAAACCTTAAACTCTGATTCCCTCAGCACAAACGCAAAACAAAAAAATCCAAGCAAAACAAAAAATACCCCCTCCAAACAAAAGGTTGCTATGTCAACAATACCAGCCTGTAACGTGCTCTAGATCAATCAGCAGTACACAGTGTAAGTTCCCCTCACTCTGGCACAGGACTGGGTGCAAGGCTTGATGAAGTATTGAAGCCCCATGATGTTACAAGGTGAATATCTGAAAAAAATTTAACCCTTCATCTCATAACCAGGGCCCCTGGAGCTCCGCAAAACTGCATTCATGGAGCTGGCCACAGAACTTGCAACCCACTGTAGAACACGTAGTGCCACATTATTTATCTTCTGTGGTTTTTCTTCAAAACTACAGTTTTCCCCATAACACCAGGCTCCTTATAATTTATGGCACAAAAACAGGCAAAACACTGCCAAAGAGACTTAGGGTCACTGCTGCAGAAATTAAAGTGCAGCAGAGAACCTGGGTCTGGTTTACAATTCACATTTATAGCATGGGGTGAGTTTGTAAAGTGTGTGATGAAAATGGTATTTGGAGTGCAGAAGTGTTCCAAACGAAGATTTACGATTCATCTACATTTGGAATCTCTGTGCAGTGCAGGTCAAGAAATAATCAGTACAATACGATGAATCGTGACAAACTCGTGCACATTGTTTAAATGGAATGCAACATGGGTAGGGTTGTTACTTGTTTAGTAAGTGCAGAATTCCGCTAACTGCATTCAGGCGGAATGGCAATTCTGCTTCCGAAATGCTTTTTAGATTTTTTTGAAAAAGTCCATAGAATCCTAAAGTCATTTAATTTAATGTTCCACAGATTACAGAAACTGCAGATTAGTTTTCCACAGATTATGGAAACTGCAGATTAGTTTTCTGTAGTTTACAGAAACTGCAGGTTAGCTTTCCATAGTTTACAGAAACTGCAGATTAGTTTTCCGTGGATTACAGAAACTGCAGATTCGTTTTCCGTGGATTATGGAAACTATGGATTAGTTTTCTGTGGATTATGGAAACTGCAGATTTGTTTTCCATGGATTACGTAAACTGCAGATTCGTTTTCCATGTATTACGGAAACTGCAATTAGTTTTCCATGAATTACAGAAACTGTGGATTAGTTTTACGGGGTTTATGGAAACTGTGGATCAGTTTTCTGTGGATTTGTTTTCTGCAGTTTGTGGAAACCTGCTCCACAGTTTATGTAACCCACCATGGAATTAGTCAGAATTTTCTTCTGTTGGAATTTGAAATTCTGCACAAGACTAAACATTGGTGTTTGCTGCAGATACAGTTTTATATCATTATTCGTTATGACTGGACATGCCAGCACTCAAGGCTCCACTTTTTTCTGCCACTCATGATGTCAGACGGTTGAGTCATAACTCAGTAAGATATAAAATGCATCTGCTGCTAACCTATGTCGTATCCCATATCTCGATATTAAGCATCTGGTATTTCTTTATAACTTCTACACAGTAACATAAAACCTGGATCTTTATCCCCCAGACTTCATCTGCTCTGGCAACTTGTCTGCACCCTACAGCATAACGGTGGCTCAGCAGCTGATTTATTTATGACATCATAATCATTTCCACAGAACAGATAATAATGCATGGACAACCATGCATAACAAGGATGTTTCCATTGAGGGGTCTGAATGACATCAGAACTCCCAGATGGCCAAGCTATGTGTGGTTGCCCATGTCTTATTTTATATAGTATACTGTTTGAAACAAAAAATGTAAACAAAAAAAAAAAGCTTTTTTTTTTTTTTTTTGCTTTTCACAAAAATCTTCTTTCATTTTTTATTTAAAAAAAAACAAAAAAAACAGAAGCCCATCCTCACACGCTGATGAAAACTCACCTGGATTTTGTTTCTTAATTATGAAACAACAAAACGTTTTGTATTAGGGGAGGGCCTGGGCTCTGTGTGTGCATGAGGAAAATGAAAGTAAAATGACAAGTGACATGATTTCATTCTAATGAAAAAAGTTGTTGTACCACAGAAGGCTAAAACAGCATTCTATGACCCTTGATCTGTGGTACAACAGCCTTCTAGTTAGGATAGAAATCCATGCACAAGAAGTAATGATTTACTATAATGTATGGGGTATACCTATTCTGCATGGAAAGTGGAGTCACAAACTCACTTTTGCTGCAGTGGTGACACACCTACTGAAGCTGGATGAAAAGTCATTCTGCTTCAGTAGGTGTGTCATACTGCCAAGTGGCAAAAGCAAAGTGGCATGAATCAGCTGCTGAGACCCATTATCGGCCTGCTTGCATCTCTCTCTCTCTCTCGCTATCACAGTGCAATCTTCATCATTTGCTCAGTAGTATTTAGCAAACTTGGTTACTGGGAGGGGTGCAGGGGGCATGAGCAGGGTATGTTGATCAGTCAGCAGCCGGCAGCTAGTGGCAGTATGTTGATCCTCATGGCAGAGGATTTTACAGCCCTCATTATCATGTGGACCAGCAGTTTTCCTTTTTGTTTTTTCTTCTTTTAAGATAGGTGTCCCATTCACTACATAGAAAAGTGTATGGGAAACGTGACCAAGACCTATTTCCACCCCAGGGTTTCCATGACGGCAGTGGCCTCTCGTCTGTTGTCATGAAAACCCCATCAGTGGAAACACAATGGGTTTCCCATACACTATCCCATGTAGTATATGGGAGAGAACCGTTTTGTATGGAAATCAACAGAATCCCATTGTTGTTGTACCATCACTGTGACATCATGAGATTGTTGTACCCTCTTGAGTACGTCACTATGATGGTACAACATTGAATGCCGGCGCCCTGCCATTGCCACCTCAGATCGCAGTGCCGCTGTTCAAACATGGTGTCCGATTACTGCCGAACCCAAAGTTGTGGGCGCAGAACAGGAGAGCCGAGGCAAGCAAGACTCAGAGAGACACTGCATCGAAGAATGATTGCCATAAGTAGGTTCATTCTGATTTCTTTATTTAAAAAATATTTGAGTCTGTGTGAGCTGGGGATGGAGTGCAGCTTGATCATGGGGGGGTGGGAGGAAGTTTGAAACAGCCACGCAATATTGTTTTAGACAAATTTCTCAAGAAATACTCTGTTGATGTTTAATTGCTGCCCATACACTATCAAAGACAATGGATGGGCATCAGTAAACAACAACACTGAGCTCACTTCTCAAGATTGTCATGACAATGTAGACCTCTTGAATTTGGCTCTAGACGTTTACTTTGTTGTCCTGACAACCTCATGAAGTGAACACAGTATTGTTGTTCAGTGTTGCCCATCCATTATTCTCTATGTTGTGCACATTTCAAACAAAACAACAGCCTACATTTGCACAGCATGTTAACGCCATGAGGCGGCACTGCTGTGGTGAGCCAAGAACATTTCTGTCAGCATTAATGATCATATACAGCTCGGCATGTGTTTCCATCTCAGGGCTGAAAGGACATCAAGGACCCCTCAATCTTTGCTCTCAAGGTCCCTATGATGTCAACTCAACCACTAAACTGAAACACAGCCTTGTGTACGGTTGTCCTTACATTATTCTGCACGTAGTATGCTGTCACAAGATGAGGGATTACGAAGTCAGGTGAAATCAAGCAGCCAGAGCAGATGAACTTAGGGACAGTGAGCCTGTCTTCATGTTACTGTGCAAAGTTCTAAAGACAAGGCAAAAACACACTGCAGAAACTGCAACATATACTCTGAAATGTGCCGGAAACATATGTTGCAATGTTTACTTTGGGACATCAGGGACTCTTTCAGGAAAATAATTGCAAGGTTTTAAAGCTATTAAAAGAGACACTATAACCACCCCAGAATTTTGGCATTTTTATTGTATAGCGGTGTGCATGTGGATCGGGGAAGGTCGATAGTATCTAAGCACAGAATTCCATTTAACCTCCACATGAGGTCATTTATTGAGTTTCTGTTCACTTGTGCTACCACGTGCCAGTGTCATTGTTTTCATGTCATGAACACACAGAATAACAGAACAGAACTGGTTTTTATATTCATATTTTATAGAAACAATTAAAACTAAACTTCAGTCAGAATTCATAGGCAAAGAACTGTATTCTGTGTTAAAGACACAGACAAACCCCTGTCTCGCTCTAGTTAGAAAGGACCCAAATTAGCTTATGTGAGGTTGAGAGCATTCTGTTAAAATGTCAGAAAATTCACACCTGCTGCCATACTGTAGTACAACACTATCAGAAAATACATGGGCCAGCCAAGGATTCACGGTCATCTACTGAGCACGGTCGAATACTACAGCATCCTCACAGACACAAAGGGGAACCAGGGATTCAAACCCACCTACTGAGCACTGTCCAGTAATACAGCATCATTACAGACACACAGGGGAACTGGGGGATCAAACCCACCTACTAAGCATGGTCCAGTACTATAGTATCATCGCAGACACATAGGGGAACCAGGGATTCATGTCCACCTACTAAGTACTGTCCAGTACTACAGAATCATCACAGACACACAGGGGAACCAGGGATTCAAACACACCTACTGAGCACTGTTCAATACTACAGCATCGTCACAGACACACAGGGGGACCAGGGATTCAAACCCACCTACTGAGTACTGTCTAGTACTACAGCATTGTCACAGACACACAGGGGAACCAGGGATTCAAACACACCAACAGAGTACTGTCCAGTACTACACCCTCATCACAGACACACAGGGGGACCAGGCATTCAAACACACCTACTGAGCACTGTCCAGTACTACAGCATCATCACAGACACACCTGGGAACCAGGCATTCAAGCACACCTACTGAGCACTGTCCAGTACTACAGTATCATCACAGACACAGGGGAACCAGGGATTCAAAACCCACTTACTGAGCACTGTCCAGTACTACGGCATCATCACAGACACACCTGGGAACCAGGCATTCAAGCACACCAACAGAGCACTGTCCAGTACTACAGCATCATCACAGACACACAGGGGAACCAGGCATTCAAGCACACCTACTGAGCACTGTCCAGTACTACAGTATCATCACAGACACAGGGGAACCAGGGATTCAAAACCCACTTACTGAGCACTGTCCAGTACTACAGCATCATCACAGACACGCAGGGGAACTGGGGAATCAAACCCACCTGCCGAGCACTGACTAGTACTACAGCATCATCACAGACACACTGGGGAACCAGGGATTCAAACCCCCACTGAGCACTGTCCAGTACTACAGCATCATCACAGACACACAGGGGAACCAGGGATTCATGTCCACCTGCTAAGCACTGTTTAATACTACAGCATCATCACACATGGCGGGGGGGGGGCCAAGATTCAATCCCACCTACTGAGTACTGTCCCATACTACAGCATCATCACAGATACACAGGGGAACCGGGGATTCAAACCCCCTACTGAGCACTATCCAGTACTACAGCATCATCAAAGACACACAGGAGAACTGAGAAATCAAACCCACCTACTGAGCACTGTCCAGTACTACAGCATCATCACAGACACACAGGGGAACCAGGGATTCAAACACACCTTCTGAGCACTGTCCAGTACTACAGCATCATCACAGACACACAGGGGAACCAGGGAATCAAACCCACCTACTGAGTACTGTCCAATACTACAGCATCATCACAGCCACACAGCGGAACCAGGGATTCAAACCCACCTACTGAGCACTGTCCAGTACTACAGCATCATCACAGACACACAGGGGAACCAGGGATTCAAACACACCTTCTGAGCACTGTCCAGTACTACAGCATCATCACAGACGCACAGGGGAACCAGGGAATCAAACCCACCTACTGAGTACTGTCCAGGACTACAGCATCATCACAGACACACAGGGGAACCAGGGAATCAAACCTACCTACTGAGCACTATCCAGTACTACAGTATCACAGACACACATGGGGGCCAGGGATTCAAACCCACTACTGAGCATTGTCCAGTACTACAGCATCATCACACACACACACAGGGGAAAGTACAGTTATGTAAGAACTTACCGTAACAGTAGATCTTCGAGAGAGGCTCTTGCAGTAGGTAATTACATATAGGACTGATGCCGGCAGGTGTTGGGACCCCACGGAAACATTTCTAGCTAGCACTCTCTGGCAAGGGACCGCCCCCACATCAGGTGACCAGTGTCAAGTGACATCAGTATAAAGGGGCAGTCCCCTATCCCCTTCTTCCAGTTCTTTCCCGCCAAAGGCCAAAAAAGCAAGACAAGAGAGAAGTGGATATTTCCCTCCCTGGAAAAGCTAAGGGGGATGGAGGGCGGGAAGGCATTAACTACTGCAAGAGCTCTCTCGAAGACCTACTGTTACAGTAAGTTCTTATGTAACTGTACTATCTTACTTCGAGAGGACTCTTGCAGTAGGTAATTACATATAGGACTGAATCCCAAGCAGTCTGGAACAAAGAAAAGCACTCGGGAGGAGGAAAGCTACCAACCAATAGAACCTCCAGCTGTAAGGGTCTTAAGAGAGAAGACCTTGCAGAACAACCAACCCGAAGCCTGCTCTACAGCGAGAGGCAATGTCCAAACTATAGTGTTTCGTAAAGGTATGGACAGAAATCCAAGTTGCGGCTGTGCAGATATCTGCCACTGACACATTCTTGAAACAAGCTGCAGAGGTAGCTACTCCTCTGGTGGAGTGACCTCTAACCCGACCCAGCAGAGTCTTGTACTTGTCATAACAGAAAGTGAGCCAACCATTTGGATAGGCATTGCTTAGATACAGCACTGCCCTCTCTTTTGTGAGCAAAAGAGACAAAAAGCTGATCAGATTTCCTGAGATCCTTAGTTCGAGTGGTGTAGTATCTCAGTATTCTATGAACGTCCAAAGTATGCAGGAGATACTCCCCTTGACTGGAGTGTTGAGTAAAGAAAGCAGGTAGCTCAATGGATTGATTCAGCTTAGATTCTGTCACCACCTTAGGGAGAAACTTAGGGTTGGTGCGCAGAGCCAGCCGTTCCTTGTGAAAAATCAAATAAGGGATTTTGCACATCAAGACCTGAAGCTCGGAAATTCGACAAGCTGAAGTAATGGCCACTAGGAAAAGAGTCTTACAAAAAAGGAACTTCAAGTCTGCTGAAGCTGCTGGTTCAAAGAGAGGCAGAGTAAGCTTCTCAAGAACAAAGTTCAAATCCCAAGGAGGAGCAGGAACGTGGATTGGGGGGGGGTCTTAAATGGAGGACCCCTCTGAGAAAAGTCTTAAGAGACTTCCAACTGCACGAAAGACCCATCTCCAAAAGGGACATGGTAGGCCGAGACAGCCACCATGTGGACCTTCAAAGAGGAATGACTAAGACCCAGGTCAAAGAGATGACACATACAGTCCAGGACTCTCTTGACAGGGCAAGAGAAAGGCTCAAAGTCCTTCGAAGAGGCCCAAATCGAAAAACGTTTCCACTTCATGGCATAGGTGGACCTAGTGAATGGCTTTCTGGCCTCCATCAGAATATCTGCGATGAGCGGAGAAACCCTGAACCGGGCTTGGGCTATGTCTGCAGGAGCCACGCATGCAGCTGAAGGGATTTGAGACCTGGATGAACCAGGGTCCCCTGATCCTGGGTCAGCAAATGCTGTGACAGAGGAAGAAGAAGCGGAGGTTCCTCTGAAAACTGTTGCAGAAGAGAGAACCAAACTTGCCTGGGCCAGAATGGAATGATGAGGATCATCCAGGCTCCTTCTGAACTAAGTTTGTGTAAGACCCTCGGAATTAAGGGAATTGGAGGGAAGGCATAGACGAATCTGTCCTTCCAGTCGAGAGACAAAGCATCCCACCAGAAAATGCCTTGCCCTGGAGCGAGCAAGCAGAAGTCGGGAAGTTTTGCATTTTGAGGGGATGCAAACAGGTCTACCTGAGTGGTTCCCCAGTGCAGGAAGATATCGTCTACTACCTCTTGATCCAGTTCCCATTCGTGTACTTTGGCTGACGACTGACTGAGGTGATCCACCAGCGTGTTGTCGACTCCCGGCACATGAACTGCCGTGAGGTGAAGGTTGTGCTGAACCGCCCAATTCCAAACTCTCATTGTTTCCCTGCACGCAGGGTAGGAACGAGTTTCTTCCAGCTTGTTGAGGTACCAGACTACACACATGTTGTCCGTCTGGATTGTCAGATGGCCAGGAAGAATGCAAGAGTTCAGAGCCTGGACAGCATACAAAACAGCCCTGAGCTCGAACATATTTATATGAAGAGTCTGCTTGAGTCTGGACCAGGAGCCCTGAGTCCTGCGAGACCCTAGATGGGCTCCCCAGCCCTCTCCCACGGCATCTGTTGTCAATGTTTAGGATGGGGGTTCGAAGCAAAAGGGAACTCCCCAGCAAATGTTCTCTTGCACCATCCACCATTGCAAGTCCCGGACCATGGGATCGAACCAGAACTCCTGGTCTAGGTCGTTCAATGTCTGGTTCCACTGAGACTGAAGCATCCATTGAGAGATCCTCATGTGGAGCCGAGCACGAGGGACTGTCGGAATAGCAGCTGCCATGAGTCACAGAAGGCGAAGGACTGACCTGGCGCTTACCCTTCTGTGACTGGACAACAGACTTGCATGAGCCTGGAGGGTGTCCACCCCGTCCGGAGGCAGAAAGGCCTTGCCAATGGTTGTGTCCAGGATCACCCCTATGAACTGGAGTCTTTGGCAAGGGACCAGTGATGGGACTTGGCCTGGCTGATGGTGATACCCAGGCTGGCGAAAACCAGCAGGATGAGGGAAAGAGAGCGCAGAAGTTCCTCAAGGAATCCACACCCCTCAGGACCCTGGTACAGCCGATCCGCCTTCCTCGGAAGGGGGGCTAACGCAGATGGTTGTTTCCAAACAGCGGAAACAAGGTTGGCGTGAGGCTCAGTCCAGGGTGGAATCAATGTCGGAGCAGTTTCAGGCAGATCCAAGTGGTCAGCGAGCTTCTTCTGTGGTGGACCTGACTCCTGAGATTGCTACTGGTGGACCTCCTGGATCTTTCTCAGTAACTCCAGAAAGGAAGGCTCTTCCAGAGGAAACTTTGGAGGAGTCCTTGGCCTGGGACGGTCTGGAGTACGTGGCTCATCATCAGGATCAGAGCATCCCCCTGAGTCTGAGTCAGAGGTCTCTGAAGAAGAGGAGGAAGACTCCTCCTGACACCGGGGGGGGCCCGGTCCCCTTGGGTAAAACCTCGGGGAAGCATATCCTCCCCACCCCTGGCACCTGAGTGTTCACCTCTGGTGTCGGGTAGGGGGGAGGGAGTCTCTTGTCTCTGGCGAAGGGGATCCTGTGCAGAGTCCGCCACTGGCAGATGGCTCTCCACCTCCCTGGTGAGCTGAGCCTTGGCCTCAGCCCACCAGGCAGCCAGAGTCACCTTCAAATCCACCGGCAGCTGGGGGGTGCGGTGGAGGAGGAGGGGGTTATGGATACTGAGGGTATCCGTAGGGCGAGTATCTGTAACCTGATGGCAGGAAGCCCGGTGTTGGGTACTGAGGCGTCGGGTACTGCGTCGTCGTGTATACCTTCGTTTGGTACTGTGGCACAGAATACTGTGGTCCCAAGTAGGGCAGCCCCGGATAAGGTGGGGTCGGGTACCCGGGAACCAGGGGCTCTGCTGGAGTAGACGGCCCTGGGAGAGGCCCGGCAGGACGGCCAGGTACAGGTGGCCCGCAGGAGTCGGACCCTGCGTTGCAACAGCATCCGGCAAAGGGATGTCATCTGGCGTCGGATAGGCTGGCGTCAGAGGGTTCGGCGTCACGGGGTCTGGTCCTATGGGAGGGAGCCTTGACGTCAGCGTGTCCACATCCTCTGTATTGCTGGAGGAAGGAGGACTGAAATCCCCGGGGTCTAGCAGAGGAGACACTGGAACCTCGGTGGCTTAATGACAGCGTACGGCCCTGAGACGGCAGTCTTGTCTAGAGTATCCGACATAGGCCCTTTCACTGTGCGTTCGACAGATGGGCTAATGTCCACCTTACTAGCAGGATCTGGGCAGGCGCTGGAGGAGCCGGTGTCCGACTTATTGGATCCTGCGCCCAACAAAGGCCGCGTAGGGGAAGCGACCTTGGCGGGCGTTGGTGGGACCGTGCGCCCCCTCGAAGGGGCCGGTGTCTTACCAGTCCTGTCCGAGCAGACATCGGAGGCCCAAGCATCCAGCTTATTGAATCTGTCACCCAGAGAGGGTCAAGGTGGGCAAGGCCTTCCTTCCTGGGAGCGGTCGCCTTCTTTGTCCCGGAGGCACCTGAGGGGCCCGAGCGCAAGCCTGACGGGAGGGACGATGCCATTTTGGAAACCTCCAAGATGGCCGTCAAGGGTCGGTCCCCCGAGGGGGAGGACATTACCTGGAGTATGGCGACTCCAGTCGGGGTCGCGGCAGCCATGGAGGTGGAGTCCCGTTCCTGGTGCTTCTCCTTCTTTTTACAGTGTCCCTCGGGCGAAGTGGAGGCCTGCCTAAGCTTCTTCAGCTCCTTTTCCATGGAAGCCATTCTCTTCTTTAAAAGGTAGGCCTCCAGAGACTGCTGCCTCCGTTTACGGGTGGTGGCGCTGAATTGCTAGCAGTGCTGGCACTTCTCCACGGGATGATCCGGGCCTAGGCAGAAGAGTCACAGGAAGTGACCGTTCTTATGCAGGAGCTGTGATCCGCACGAGTCGCACTTGTTCTTATGCGAGATGGAGGGTGTAGGGGATGACATACATGGCGATTTTTATACAAAAATCGAAAAAACGGCGAAAAAAAACTTGGTAAACAAGACTGCCGATAGACTGACGAGCAGAGGAACTTAACCGCCAGGCATTTTCACAAGTTGATAGCGGAAAAGAACTGGAAGGCGGATGTGGGGGACTGTCCCTTTATACTGACGTCGGTCACCTGATGTGGGGGTAGTCCCACGCCAGAGACTGCCAGCTAGAAATTTTTCCGTGTGGTCCTGACGCCTGCCAGCTTCAGTCCTGTATATAATTACCTACTGCAAGAGCCCGCTCGAAGTAAGATCCAGGGATTTAAACACACTTACTGAGCACTGTGCAGTACTACAGCATCATCACAGACACACAGGGGAACCAGGGATTCAAACCCCCTACTGAGTATTGTACAGTACATCATCATCATCATCATCAATACACAGGGGAACCAGGAATTCAATCCCACTTGCGAAGCACTGTCCAGTACCACAGTATCATCACAGACACACAGGGGAACCAGGGATTCAATCCCACCTGCAGAGCACTGACCAGTACTACAGCATCTGCAGGAATACTAAGGATTCAAAACTGACAACCTGATTTGGTTTCATGACTCAAACCCCCATTTTGCAGAATTTTTTCCCTCTGATCTATTTAGCACAGACTAACCAAACGAGATGCAACATGATGCTGGGGAGGGGGGGGTGCCCTGCTTCTACCCAGTTTTACAGCCAGGAAGGACAGAAGCAATGGGAGGTTAAGTAAACATGGCTGGACAGTAAGCCAGTGGCTGTTGTGGGATACAAACCTGAGCTCTCCCATTTTATAGTTTTTTGCTTTAACCTCTGCACAATGCATCTTTCCCTTTTCATTTTAGAGATCCTGAATTCTACCTTTGTATGTGCCTCTGAAATGGCAGAAAGATTTTCTTTTTTATTTTAAGGTGGGGAGGGAGTAGTACAACTTACTTTGTACATCACTGTGATGCACATGCACAGATCCCCCCCCAAGAAAAGAAAACAAAATCTCATCTGGCACTCCAGTACATCAGGTCTAACCAGTTCTGCCCTCATGGGAAATGCTGCCATGTTAACAAAGTTCTGAGAGACACCTTACCTGCACCAAGAGTACAGGTAACATTCTGCAAGAGAGGCAGTTACTCTAGTTAACATGGTATCTTGCCTTCCAAGATATTTCATTTAAGCATTTCAAAATTTACAATACCCTACCCAGATTTGGGGTATGGGAGGAAAATACACACACAAAATCTATAACAACAGTTTTAGAAGTTTGTCTGCCCCCCCCCCCAAACCCATTGCCATCCCTCGAAGACCTCCGTGCTGCAAACCAACAGCATTGTAGGTCAGCTAGGCCTTATCGAGTGTCTCTTTTCCCCTCAGCTAGATGTATCAAGTTCATGCCAAAGGCAAAGTTTTGGAAATTGGTGGCAGACTCAGGGCTGAGCATTCGGTGATCTCTTGCCTAACCAGCTTTCCTGATGAAATTCCAGATCTGTCAACCCTCTCATAAGATTCAAGTACAACTAAAAAACATTTTCTCAGTTTAGGTTTGCATCTCTCCTTTACTGCATGCTCCTATCTAGGAGGTCATCAAATCAAATCACACCACACACTGCAGGATAGGCTGATTGACGGCCTCTGCAGTCAACGTCGCTCCTAGATGGACATGTAGGGAGCTGCTGGTGTACCATGCAGTCAGCGCCCCACCCCAGAGTCTGAGCATGTATCTTCTCTATGGTGTGTCCAGCCAGGGAGCCTGGGCTTACTCCCCAAACCCAGCACCCCCTCTCTTTAGACCCTTTTCTCTCATTCAATCTAGGCCCGGTATAGGGCACTCATGATGTGGACTATGTTCAGTGGGGTGCTGAGCTGGCAACCTTCACTTGTGGCCAATATCATGATTAAAAAAAAAAAAAAAATCAAACAGGTCTGTAGTTTGTGAAAGGTCTGTGGGCAGGTCATCCAGCACCTGAAGTTGGGGGGTCTTTAATAAACAACAAACCTCTGTATCAACACTTTGTTGGTTTACGCCACACGAACACATTGGTGCTTGGCAAATCATATTAGCCATGGCATTCTGGTTAGGTGGAAGGGACATTTTAGAACCCCTCTTAGAAAAACAGTTATAAACAGCACTAGATACTGAACAACAGGGACAAGTTAAGCTGAACAAGCTTGGCTACCTAGTTCAAGAACAGTGTTGAATGTCAAGGGATTGTTGCACTTCTGAACGATAACCTACAGCTGAAGTGGGGCCTTGGTTTATTAGAGAACACTAAGAATCACAAAAACCCAAAGAGCTGTCCAACAACGGCATTCCTCTGTACGCCTGTGGTCCTGCCTTCTGAAATGCCACCTGTGTTATTTCTCCCTGTAGTACAGCAGGTAAGATTTCAGTGGGTCAGGCAGCGGCAGGCTCAGTATCTTCTCCCGCAGGAAGTTAATAGGAGGATCGGGCTTCAGTTCAGGATACTCCCGCTCGCTTTCCTCCCTCCTCTCCTCCTCTTCCACCTCCTCACAGTTATTGTTGCTGTCAAAGGGATTTGGGATGCGGCTGGTGAAGACCTGCTTGTCCACGAAGACAATAGCATCCATACGGCGGCGGCGCAGTCGCCGTCGTTTGAATCTGGGTGGGTTTTTCAGGCCATTGCCGCCCTTGGCAGCCTTCTCCTGCTTGATGATATTCTTAAGCGTCTGCCGGATGGTAATGCGAGCCAGGTCCTGAAGACTGTGCACGTTCAGAGATGCTGAAAATGAAAAGACAGAGACATTGTGAAAGCATGTATTTCCACTGCAGTTGGTGTTAGTGAATTATAGCTTCTGGATTAACAGCTTATGCTGCCCTCTACAGTCAAGAAGTAACATTACTACATACATTTTTAAAGTAGCAGTATTTTTTATGGTTGACCAGAAAAGAAGGGCTACACAATACTGCCTATTTTCAGTCTCATACTGGCAAGGAGTGGTGGTGCAGACCACCTGAAATTGAACCAGATTAAGTTATTGGTGGTTTAGTGAATGGGAGAATTTGGTCGGGATGCCAGAGGAAAGTCCCCTCTTTCTCAAGAAGTGCCATGAGATCATAAACATCCCCCTGAACAACCATTAGAACAGGCAGAGAGGACCTCAGTTTAATGTCTCATCCAAAGGATGGCACACCTCAACAGTACAGCATCCCCTCAGTACAGTACTTGGATGCCAGGTTTATGGTATTAGCCCAATCCCAGTGTAGCACTAGAACCCACGACCTTCTGACCCAGAGGTGAATCTGCTGCCAACTGAGACACGCTAATACCTTAGTGCTGGCCAGCTGGCGCAGCAGCAGGGCTGCCATCCGCGATGTTGGTGACTCGGGTTCACCAGCAAGCCTGGGGTGTCAGGCCAGGCAGGGCGGAGTAGGACAGAGCGTCCCAAAAAATGTTTTTCTCTGGGTGTCAGTATCAGCTGCTCCAATGTCCCTTGGGTGAGCACAACTGGCAGTGTAGATGGAGCTGCAGAGAGCGGAGACCCTGACAGACTCCGGCACAATAGAACACTGAGCCCTCAAAGTAAGCATCCCCAGAGCAGGGAAAAGGAAAACAGAAACACCCACAGCATGCACTAGCATGCCACTGGCACTCCCAGGCCCCACAAAGTTGTCTTTCTATCCACCCACCCACCCGAAACTTGGCTGTCTTGCACAGGTATGTTCAGCCTGTAAGGAGGGCTATGCCTGATGTAGTGCAGGCAAGAGATCGAGAAGGCAGTATCGGGCTAGAAGGTCACCTGACCATGAAGGGCAGCTCTGAGAAAGCTGGAGAATTAGAAAAATTAAAAAGCAGCAATACTGCATTCGGCAAAATAGGGGTTAAAGGTAATTGTGCTGTTTTGTGTTCTCCTGCAATATTTGTCACTGTATGTCAATGGAATGCTGGTCAGGCCTTCAAGGGCTGCAGTCATGGGAACAATTTTGTTGTAAGTTGGTTCCACATCCCATGCTTCCAATCAGGGTGGTGTAAATGCTTGAAATATTGGTTAAAGTCTGTATAAATATTATTTATTTATTTTTATTTATTTTTTTTTTTTAAAGAGTTTTCTATGATGGGGACAATTTCGGACCTACATCTTTTAATTATGTTTTTGATCCCCTTTTTCTTCCTGTCTTGAACACTGTCACCTTCCCTCACTCTGACTCTGCATCAACATTTATTTTACATTTGAAATAATAAGCAGAGTACTCATTGACTATCCCAAGGTTTTATCACCATTATCAGCTGTTTTTAAAGCGCTCCCAGCAGCATTTAGAAAACTCTGAAAATATCAGAGTTCAGTTTTTATTTCCTATACTTTTGTAATTCTTTCCCCTTTTTCTGAGGACAGCTGCATGAAAACAAGATCATGGTCTGCTAGACTTTGTCTGCCCAGGCTGCTTGTCTATATCTGACATCATAATAATCTCCGCAGCTATAGACTATGATGTCATAAACAGAATTGTGATGTTAGGTTTGGACAAATATAGCTAGAACAGATACTGGGGTATACATTACATACAGCTTTTATGATTTCACACGTAAAAAGTAAGTACTAAAGCAGACTCAAACACAAGAGAAATGGGGTACTTACATGACAGAAGAAAAACGACACATTAAAACAGAATGAAAAAGGTATAGGTCAACATTTTCTCCTTAAAAATATGCACTGCTGCTTTAACCCTTTGGGCACCAAAGTAAATTGAAGAAGACATAGCCTTGACACGACTGTATACATCAGACATGCACAGTATACAAAATACAGTTCCACTCTTCCTGTTTTGAACTTACGGAGTTGGACGCTTCCAAGCTTCCCTGAGTCTCTGCTGCTGGGCTGAATCAGAGGGGCAAAGGACACAGCCAAAATCTTCTTGGTCTCCCAGGTGCTGGCACCGGTCCGTGTTATCTTGGTCAACTAGAAGAAGAAAACAAAAAAAAAGTGTGGAAGACAGAATCACACATCCAAATGCCATTGGGGTGGGGGTGGGTCACTGTCATGACCAGCAGGTGGGAATAAGCCCTACTGGGTCAATATGTCATACGTTTAAGAGTGAAACAGAAACAGCGCGGCATAGGACAGTGAGAGGGTGCAATACCGTGAATGGGTCTGTGTGCAGTACTGCACCCTCTCACTATTCCAGGCAAAGGATAAGACCTCTGCTGGGACGGGGGCTCCACCGAGCAGCTGCCGTGGGTCGAAGGGATGCGCCACTGGCAGCAAGGGAGCCAAGCAGTGCATTTGGGACCGGGTCTGCTTTCCGGTCCCAGACGCATAGAATTTGAAAAGCTGATCAATGACTTTAGCCATGTGCATCACAGTCAACGCTGTAATAGGGTAGACAGGAGGGGGTGGAAAGAATGTGTAGGAACCTTAGGAAACTCGAAGAGTGGTCAAGAGCACAGCAGTTGGGGTTCAATACCAAAAAGTGCAAAATCATGCACCTAGGGCATAGGAACTCAGGAGCTGATTAGGCGATGGGGAGAAGGGAAGATGACGACAGCTCCTAAGCAGGAAAGGGACCATGTGGTTATCGTATCTGATTACCTCAAAGTGGCAGGGCAGTGTAACAAAGCAGTAGGTAGGGCTAGTGGGATGCTGGGATACAAGGGGAGCGGTATCTCCAGCAGAAGGAGGAAGGTGGTGTTGCCACTATATCACTTACTGGTGAGACCCCACCTGGAGTATTGTGTCCAGTTCTGGGGGCCGCACCTCAAAAAGGACATATATGGGATGGAGGCAGTCCAAGGGGAAGGCAACTAAAATGGTGCCCTACGAGGAGAGACTGAGGGTCCTCAACATGTACACTGTGGAAGGCAGTAGAGCAAGAGGGGATATGATGGAGACCTACAAGTACCTCACGGGGTGAACAAGGATCAGGGGGAATCTCTTTCAGATGAGAAAAAGCACCATGACCAGAGGGCATGCAATGAAGCTGGATGTGGAGAATGTTAAAGAGGGATGCAAGGAAGTAATACTTCAATGGAAGAGTGGTTGATGCCTAGAACAGACTGCCAGCAGAAGTGGTGGAGGCAAAAACAGCAGGGTACTTCAAGCATGCGTGGGATAAACGTAGGGGAGTATTAGTAAATAGACTGGGAGGAGGGAGGGTCGCCAGATAATGGTTAGGGTCTGTGGATTCAGATTAGGCAAGGATCATCTGGGCAGACTGGGTGGACCAAGTGGTACTTTTCTGCCAACAAATTCTGCTTCCATGTTGATAACAACACTGCACAATACAAAAACAAACAACACTGATATGTCCCTGCCATGCACAGGAGGTCTAGACAAGAAGATGGCTCCCAGGAGTATCTTACTGAAGTTATAATTATTTTGTTATTAGTTGTTTCACCTGGAAAAGAGGGCGAGACAATTCTGCCTATATTTAGTCTCGTGGTGGGGGGTGGTGGAGAGATACAGATGCACACTGACATACTGAACCAGATTAACTTGTTGGTGGCATGTTTTAGTGAATGGGAGAAAATTTGGCTAGGACACTGGGGAAAGTCCCCTACTCCCTGTAGGGGGGAATCCCTGGCTGTTTGTCTGTCAGCCAAGATGGCTGACGAGGTGAATGGACGTGTGGTAACTCTGACTGCAGTGGAGTCGGCCTCCACTACTGCACTTTTTGTTCCAGAGGCCACTGCTGCCGGGAAAAGTAATTTGGGTGAAAACATGATGGAAGGAAATGTTCATGACAGTGACTCTGCCTGTACTATAACTCCTGACACAAATGACACTGTAAGTTTGAAAAGTCTTGAAAAAGTCGTCCTAGAAAAAGCACTTGAAGTCAGGACATGCCAGCTGCTCTCCGCGGTAGCTGAAGAATCAACTATGTTTCAAATCTGCCATCAAATACCGTTACTAGCTAAATACCATAACTGCACTGAAGTTGCTTAGCTCCCCTCTCAAGGTGACATCTCTTCTCAGCTGTTTTCACAGACACTGCTTGGCAGCCTGACTTCAAAGGGGTTGCCGCTGCTTGAAACTGACAGTTTGGAAGTGCTGGAAGCAGCTTTCTTGGTTGCCCCTGCCTGCATGTTAGCTGAAGGTGCTTGCTCTGCAGTGTTTTCTAAAGGACAATAAAGCCACCTGTTTGTGATCCTCTGGAGGGCTCTATAAAGGGCATGTTTTTCCCCACTAAATCGGTACTTTCTGCAAATGCCATAACACAAAAGAATGGAGGGGAAAACCATGAATTCTCAGCAGAGACTACAGAAACGAGCACTGAGCTGTTTTCTCCGACAACCACACGACGAGAAGCCGATAACATCAGGTGTAAGATCATCCTCATTGGGAGCACAAATGAACCACCGGTTCGGCCTAAGACAAGGACACTCTGGTTTGGACAATGGACTGCCTGCTCCTGCTGGCTCAGCCTTGGTCGGCAGAATCCGCCCTTCTTGCACCCGGGTGGGTAAAAGCATCTGATGGTGTTTCTTGGCTCCCGGATCCCTCATACTCTCCTCAGATGGCATCTTCAACAGCTCAGGAAACCGAAACTCCTGCAGGGACAATAAGTACCTCTGAAGCCGTAACAACTGGGTATGCTGACAAGGTTATTTCTGATTCTTTACAAGCTGAGATTTCATCTGCATTATCTGACTCACCACATACTAAAGAACTCGCCAAACCAGAGGTGTTGGGCGATGTCCCTATGACTAATACTGCTAAAGAGAATGCCAATATGACATCAGATGTGCCTGAGAGAGTTGCTGCAATCCTTACTGAAAATAATACTGACTGCTGTACAGTGCCCCCTCCAAATATTTCTCATGCACCTGAGAACTCTGACTTGCAGCAAAATGATAACATCTTGCATACTAGAAAACTTGGATACTAAACCCACTCGGCAAGAGCCACCTAGAATGCAATTCACAATGGCAGACTTGTTTTTTTTCTCATGGCAAACCAGGTCAGCAATGGAATGCAGTTTGCCTAAAGAATGTTGGGGTTTTGGAGGAGACCCCCAACAGAAGTCATGTGATCAGTAATCCTTTTAAAAAATGCTATGTTTTTTCTTTGCTTATGAATTGTATGCCGTTGAGCTGGCCTGGTGGCACTGAGGATTGAGGAGCTGGATGCCACACCTCGCACCATGCCAGCGACCTGGGTTCGGGAGTGAGCTTGGGCCATTGAGGGTCAGCAGGGGAGGAGAGGATTGCGTATCCGATGGACTGCTCTCCTCGGGTGGGATTTCTCCACTTGGAAGTGGCTCTTAGCAGAGGCTGGGAGCACCACACATGGGCAGGGGACAGCCAGTGGGGAATGGTGTGGCCGGCATCTGCAGGAGGGGGCAGGAGCGCGCCCTCCATGTGCGACACCAATGCACATCTGCATCATAGGGGTGGAACAAAGGAAACAACCCTGACACCTGGTAGGCGATAGTGGGTCCAGAGGCCTGCTCCCACGCCCAATGCTGGGTCTTTCCAGTCTGTCTTTGGTTCTTCCTCCATGTCCTGGTCACTCTGCTAGATTCTAGATACAGCGACAGGAGGAGTTCCGCGATCCCACTTTGGGGGGCTCAGAGCCAGGGGGTTGGGTGGCCAGTGGCACGGTGCAGAGATAGGCCCAAGCCAGAGGATTTCAGGTGGGGTGGGAACAGCTGTGCCAAGTGGCTACACCGGAGAGAGAGTCTGGGGTCAGGGCAGAAGGAGTATAAAGAGAGTTTACCAAAAAAAAAAAAAAAGATTTGTATGCCGTTATTCATATCTTAGGCAAGACTATGTCTGACGTCAGCTTTAAGATGTTAAAATGTCTCGACAGATTCTGGCTTAAATATGGGCAGGTCAAGAATTCAGAAGTGTGATCTCCTTTTGCAGGCATCCCCTTGTCCAAACCTACCATTAACACCATAACAATACTGTTTGGGAACAAGGGTGTGAAAGTTTCTGATATTTTATATTGGTTGCGTCAGTGCTGTGAAGTTTTGGATTTCCCACTACGCATAATTGATTTGAAGCAGGTTTGGACGGGGGGGTGGACATTATTACTTTATTTGAATTTTGGTAACCGGGTGAGCCCACTGAGTCAGTACAGTCCCTTTTTCAGGGGCGACCCAGGGAGTGCAATACAATGATGACATGGCAGGTACAATGGTTGCAAATTACATCACTTACAATTACAGTTACAATGACACACTACATGTACACATACATAAGTGGTTCAGGGAGCGTAGATACTTATATATGAAGTTAGGAAATGCAGAATCAAGAATCATCGGAAGCAGAAGCAAGGCGAGCAGGCAGAGAGGTGGAGTAATAGGGAGGATTGGAACTGAGGTAGAGAAGAGCAGGATAGAGTAGAGTGTGGAAGGGAGATCCAGCAGGATACTACTGAGAAGGCAAATGATCTCTGGCTCACAGCTAGCCGTAGTTTGCACATCACAAGAAGGGGGAAGGAGGCGGACCGTAAAGCACGCAGGGGGTGCTGGATCTGAATAAGTTCACTAAGACAGGGGTCTTCGAGGTTAAATTATGGCAGATGAATACTGGTATTTACTATTTGCCAGAAGTTTTTTCCCTAAGGAGAGAACGGGTTATGTGTTTTTATCCAGGACGGCCCTGTTCTTGCCATAAATGTAGCTCTTGGTCCCCCCGCATTCCGCTGGGCATTACCGATCGACATTACGTATAACAGTAAGACATTCCATCTCATAAAGGTTTGTGCCCCACAGAGCAAGGCAGCCAGTGTCTGTGTTTAAAGAAATCTGCCCTTTCCTACATCCTAATAAATTAATCTTAGGTGGGGATTTTAATTGTGGACTATCCCGACAGGACAGAGGGAAGGAACCACAAAACTCAACAATGATTCTGCCAACCAGAATCAAATGGTTAAAACTGCTGGTTTACAAGACAACAGTACTGGTGTGTCCTCAGCAACTTTTGTAAAAGGTACATTAACAACCAGAACTGACTTTCTGTTCTTGCCAGACGTGTTTAAAAGTTGAGGGAGCAAGGACCATTGTGACAGAAACTTCTGATCACCTGGCTGTGACACGCAGATGAAATACCGAGTTGTATACTTTACAACTGCCCACCATGGTGCCTTAACACTGAATTATGAGATGCATCTGAGATAAGAGAGACATGTCAAAGACTTATTTGAAGCCAAACATTCTGGTCTGGTGGCATAGAATGGTTTTATGCAGTGGTGGGAAGACACAAACAAAGATCTACAGCTCTTGTTTTAGTCATATGGGAAAAAACACATACTGAGAAATATCTGAAGTATTTGTCCTCAAGAAACCAGCAGCACAGAATGATATCACACATGCAGGAGCAAGGTGTTAATACGTAGGAACGGGCAGAATCAGTTAAAATGGAAATGAAAGCATTTCAGTATGACAGGGCTACTTCTTTAGAGCAGTAGCTAAGATCTGGAATACACGGTCGCTCCCAACAGCCGGAGAGTATTAGCTGGCAGTCAGGACAGGGTTAGTAAAGGAAAGATGACCGGCTTAACAGCTACCACCAGTGGCCCTGGGGTCTCTGCTTTGGGATAAAATGATAGCTATTGCACAGGCCCATGTTACACGCACTTTTGGGGCCCCTACTGAACCATGCTGGGACCCACAGTTTATGTCTTCCCTAGATATTCCTCCAATTCCCCCTCAAGATGTTGCCCTACTGACTGCCCCATTCAGCTTAGTGAGAAGGATGCAATTAAGGGAGATCTACTGGCCAGGGTGTTCGAGCCACTGGTGCATAGATTGAGGCTTGAGCACCCCAATCCCCCCAGAGTCCCAGTATGTAATTAATGTTATTAGCCGATTGCTCGTAAAATTTAATTTTCCAGGGGGTGCAGTTGGCATATTGAGAACCGGAGCAATGCCCCATGGGAGATCGCGATGGCAAATACTGCGATACGATGATGCGGTTTTCCCTCTTCCTTCCCATTGTCCATATGTACGGAGATATTAAAATCTCCATTTTTAATATGCCGAGCTGGTTGGGCAAGGAGGTCATGGAAAAGGTAAGGAGGAAAAGAGCTGCCTTTAGGAAGTACAAGAAAACAGGGAGAGGGGAGGACAGGGAAGAGTATTTGATGGAATCGAAGGAGGTGACAAGGGCAGTAAGGGGAGCCAAGGCATCTACGGAACTCAGGCTGGCACAAGGAATTAAGAAGGGGGAGAAGGACTTCTTTAGGTACATCAGGGAGAAAAGCAGCTGTAAGGACCACATAGTAAGGATTGGGAAGGAGGGGGGTTGGGGTGGAAGCAGGATGCGATAAGGCAGAAGCACTAAATGAGTACTTCTGCTCAGTATTTACTAAACAGAAGAGGGGGTGACACCCAAGGGGGGAGAAATGGCAGAAACGGGGGGAAGGGGTGACAGATGGGGAAATCATGGAGGGCAGAGTTCGGGAGGGTTTGAAGGCACGGAGGGTGGATAAGGCGCCAGGCCCAGATGGTATCCACCCCAGGGTACTGAAGGAGCTGGCAGAGCTCCTTGCACGACCTTTGGCAGACCTATTTAATGCCTCACTACAGTCGGGGTGTGCACCTCAGGACTGGAGGATGGATCATGTGCTGCCCCTCCACAAGAGTGGCCCAAAGGATGAACTGGGAAACTACAGACCAGTGAGCCTCACATCCATCGTGGGTAAGCTAATGGAGACTATCCTGAAGGAAAGGCTGGTGGCCCTCCTAGAGGTCAAAGGACTACAGGACAGCAGACAGCATGGCTTCATATGGGGCAGATCCTGCCAAACCAACCTCGTGGAGTTCTATGACTGGGTAACTAGGCAACTGGATAGGGGCCATGCAGTGGATGTCCTGTGTCTGGACTTCAGTAAAGCATTCGACTCGGTGCCGCATGGAAGGTTGGGAAGTAAGTTAGTAGGCACAGGGGCAGGTGCAAAGCTGGTGAGATGGGTATGGAACTGGCTTCAGGGAAGGCAACAGACAGTGGTGGTGGGTGGGGAGCTCTCACACCCAAGGGTAGTGACGAGCGGTGTTCCACAGGGCTCGCTGTTGGGACCAGTGTTGTTTGGGATATTCATTGCAGATATATCACTGGACATCAAGAGCAAGATCAGTGTTTGCTGATGATACCAAAGTAGGAACAGTGGTGGATGATCTAGGGGGATGGCAGGGGTTGCAGGATGATCTGTCAAAGCTTGAAACCTGGTCAGACACCTGGCAACTGGGGTTTAATGCCAAAAAGTGCAAGGTGCTGCATTTTGGGATGAAGAACCCAAGGAGGAGTTACCAGCTGGGGGGAGTGTAGCTAGCCCAGACAAAGGAGGACAAGGATCTGGGGGTGCTCATTACAGGGTCAATGAACAACTCGGCACAATGTAGGAAGGCAGCTGCAAAGGCCAACAAAATGCTGGGTTGTACTGCAAGGGGTATATCCTCGAGGAGGGAGGAGGTGATTCTGCCACTATATAGGTCATTAGTTAGACTGCACCTGGAGTACTGCTTGCAGTACTGGCACCCGTATCTGAAGAGGGACATTAAGCTACTGGAGGGGGTGCAGCACAGGGCGACAAAGATGATCAAAGGGCTGGGGGACTTATCATACGAGAGGAGGCTGAGGGAGTTGAACATATACTCACTGGAGGAGAGTAGGGATGGGGGGACATGACTGAAACCTTTAAGTACATGAAAGGAATAAACAAGACAGGTACAGAGGGGCTGTTCAAAGTAAGGGAGGGGAGGGACACCAGGGGCCATGATATGAGACTGGAGGGAGGAAGGTTCAGGAGGGAGATGATGAGACACTTTTTTTTTTTTACACAGAGGGTGGTGGCTGGGTGGAATGTGTTACCTGCAGAAGTGGTATCCAGTAGAACAGTGAACTGCTTCAAAAGGGGATGGGACAGGACAAGGGGGAGGGTCAATGAAGGGGAATGGTGGAAGGGAAGGGCAGCTGCAGAATAAGGGGTGCTCGCTGCACATTCGAGCAGACTTGATAGACCTCTAGGCCTTTATCTGCTGGCAAATTTCGTACGTTTGTATGCCGGGTGTTATTTTTACAAAAGGTGCATGTATGCCATGTGGGTCCCTAAGCCCAAAACCCTCCAATGCTGGTGCACACCCTAAATCCTTTGTGGTGTGACTTACCAGCTATGCCACAAAGGAGGAGCTGTTGAAGAGAGTGTGGCGTTGCAACACGCTCCAATATCAAAAGAGCAGGGTATCCTTAGACAACGACTACACTACAGCTGTACATGAGAAAAGAAAGCAAATTTGGCCGATCTTGAAGCAGCTCAAGCTACAAAACATTAAAGCTCAAATTTTGTACCCAGCCAGGCTCAAAATAGTCACCGAGAAAGATACCAAAACTTTTGATGATCTCCTAGCAGCCGCATCCTACCTCCAGGAGCTGGGTATAACGGTGCCTTCCCTAGTCAGGGAGAGATTGGAGACAGACCTCCTAAATTCAGCATGGTCGATTGCCCATAGAGGCCTGAAGCGCACAGAAAATCAACAGCGAGCAGCTGTGTCGAACCTCCGAGCTAACATCGGTTCACTGGTTAAGACATACGGAGACGCCTCAAAAATGGATAAAAATGCTCAATACCTGCAGAGTACTGGAGAGGAGACTGAGACCACAGGAGACAGAATAACACCATCTGGACTGGGAATTATTTCCTTTCCAGGTAATACTTCGTCTGAGGCCCGGGGGGACTTCATAGCTTCTCCGCTACCAGACTCCTGATCTCCTATTTGGGAGACCTGTGGACTGCGATACAGTTCTTTTTCGTCTCTCTTCCTCCTCACATATAGAACTATAGACTACCAGCATGTTTGGGGTGGAATGGACTCTCATCACGAAAAGGTTTGGTCCACAATACAAACATGTGATTCTACTCACCCGAAATGGGGGTAAGGGGGTGAAAACATTGTGTGGTAAGGCCCAACGATAATTTCATTCAATTGATTACTGGTCTGTATCGGGGGGGGGGGTGACGGGCTGGTGCCCCTCCTCGTGCTCCTGCCCTAGACCCAATAAACCGCAAAACAGGATAGCTGTGGAGATGGGGTGGAAAGTGGCCCAGTAGTGGGATTTACCCCTCTGAGGTTCATGGTGGCCCATCGGGGGCATTGAAAGGATAGTCAGGGGATGACTCCAACACTTAGGGTACTCCAATGATACTGAGAGGACCTCAGCTCCTGACCTTAAATAAATATAACAACAAGCAATAAGTTACAGCCCAATTATACAAAATTCAGTTAGGGGCCGGGGGAGAAAGCGCTAGAATATCTAAAGCAATCCTACTACGAGGGAGGGGCTAGAGCTAGTAAATTTCTCACATACAGGCTCAGACAAAGGGTGACTATGGCACACAGAGCTAAAATACAGCACCCCAAAACGGGCACCATAGTATATAAAAGTGACCGAATAGCAGAGGCCTTTGTATCATACTATAAGTCCCTTTACCGGCCACAGCAGGAACCTACCACTGAAGAGAAAAAATGCTTTCTCAGTACGCTGAGACTACCTAAGCTAACTAATGACCAGGGCCAGGAATTAGTGAAACGGATAACCGGTGCAGAGATTGTACACACAATCAAGGACCTTAAGCCTGGGAAGTGCCCGGGCCCGGATGGGTTTGGTGGGAAGTTTTATAAGTGCATTCTTGAAGAGGTTGCTCCTCTGCTTCTAGATGCATATAATGCAATCTGGTTGGAGAGTGAGCAACCCCCCTTCACGGAATTACACAACCAGTTCAGTTATACATAAACCAGGGAAGGATCCCTAAGAATGCAGATCGTATCGCTCCATTTCGCTCCTGAACACAGACTATAAAATCTTTACAGCTATAACTGCAGCTCGTTTAATCGGCTGATTCCACAAATTGTTCACTTGGATCAAACGGGCTTTTTACCCGGTAGACAAACCCCAGATAGTGTACACCACACAACTGACATACTAGACATCATCAGGTGGGACAAATTACCAGCGGGTCTAATGGGACTCAACGTGGAAGAAGCCTTTGATAAAGTTTCCTGCCATTTTCTCTTTCTTGTCCTGGAACACTTCGGCTTTCCGCAGAGCTTTATAGACAGCCTTAAAGCACTTTATGCTGCACCTCAAGCTAATGTCCGCGTGAATGGAGGTCTCTTCCCCAAATTTTTGCTGGGCAGGGGCACACGACAGGGTTGCCCCCTGTCACCCATCCTCTTTGCCCTTTATATACAGCCATTGGCTAACCTGATCAGAGAAGACCAGCAGATGAGGGGGGTCAATGTAGGGGACACCGAGCATAAAATATCCCTTTACGCTGACGACGTACTGCTGTACCTCACAAACCCAGAGGAATCCTTTCCCAGAGTCTGGACCCTCCTAGAAAAGCTGGGGTTCCACTCACATTATTCTTTAAATAGAAATAAGACTGAGGTGATGGGGCTACATTACAGCCTATCTCCCTTAATACAACAGAACGTACCACCGAAATGGATCACTTCTAAAATCAAATACTTGGACATAATCATCCCTAAAAATCTAAGTAAATTATTCTTCTCTAATTTTACTCCCTTACTTAACCAAGTTAAGCAGGACATTAACAGGTGGACCCTACTTAACTTCCCTATGTACTCTAGAATACACTCAGTGACTATGAATCTCTGACCAAGGTTTCTGTACCTGTTCCAATGTTATTACTGAAAAAAAAAAAAAAAAAAAAAAACACAGTTTCAGGCCTGGCAACAGATACTGTAATTACCAGATATGTGTGGTCAAAGGGTAGGCCCAGAATCAAACGACAAATAATGCAATAAGACAACGTGCATGGAGGAAGGGCCCTCCCTGACCTATAAGATTACTACACAGCTGCACAGTTACATTCTGCTTTGCTGTGGTTGGTTAGGGACAGAGGCCATCTATGCCAAAAGGATCCCACTGGGAGCGAGGGTTATGGACCCTTTTCTCCAATTTCAACAAAGAGGCAGCTCTCTGGACTCTACTGTACACTGGACACAGTCCACAGAGCCTGGAGAAGACATAAGCTTATCACAGAATGATGGCCCTATAGGTGGTTTGCCTGGGGTGATTTTTTCCCTCCAGCTCAATGGGACCTGGAATTCAGACAATAGGGGAGACTGGGTCTACAATATATGGGAGAAATAATGGGAGGGGAGATGGTACAAGATTTAGTACCATTAAGGATCAGTTCCATCTACCTACCTAACTCTGACATTTCCGTTACCTGCAGCTCAGATCACAAATACAGGAGCTGCAAAGGAGGTACAACCCCACCATAAGACTGTTGATGGAAACTACAGGAGCTATCCTACAAGGGAGCTGCGAAGGGACATGTCTTGGCCTTCAGACACAAAGGCGAATAGTGCTCTACCCCTCAAAAGAAAGTGGGAACAGGAGATAAATATACAGGTATCAGACACAGACTGGGGGAGAATATATAGTTTAGTAAGTAAGGTTTCCCACTCACCTCTATGGCAAGAGTTCAAGTGGAAAGTTGGAACCGTTTTTTTTTTTTTTTTTTAAAACACTCCACTGATACAGAGTAAATGGAATGTAAACTGCATGTCAGCCTGCTGGAGGGGGGTGTCTGGAACCCAGGGCCCACCACTCGCACATTTTTTACCAGTATCCAGTCTTACAACCATACTGGGATAAAATAAAACAAGCTTTGGGGGAGTTGTTAACTATAACCACCACATTAGAGGAACCACATCTCGTGCTAGGCCTCCCCCCTCCTGAACTTAAAGGAACTGACAAAATATACATTTGGGGTATTATGATAGCTGCTGCGTACAAAGCTATAACAAGAAAATGGTTGGCCCTGGATCCCCTGATGCTCCAGCAATGGCGGAGTATTGTACAAGAGAGTCAACATATGGAGGAGTTGACATATAGGGTGAACCGCAAGGTCTCCATCTTTGTCCGTCGTTGGACCAGCTGCACTATCTGGTTGGACGCCCAGTTAGGGCGAGTTCTTGGAGGGAGAGGAGTGGGATCTGGACTTATAATATAGACTGTCTCTTCTTCCCCCCCTTTCTGGGGATGAGGGCTAACAGGGGAGATGGCTTAAGGCAGGGGCCCTCCCAGAATGAACAAATAGCCCAATGAATTGGAAAGACCAGAAAATATGAAACCAGATCTTTCAGATATAATAGAATAAATCAATTTTAACTGTGTGTTTATGTTAAGCATCTGGCTGAGAAATGAAAGACGTGTATACCATATAAATTGTACATGTATCTATTGGATGTCTGATGCACTGTGATGAACCTTGAAACTTCAATAAACTTAAATATTAAAAAAATATTGTACAAAACAGCTCTGTGTGTATGTAATGGCTTCCTACGTTTCGGTGAATACAGAACTCAAAGACTGCCCTGCAGGCACTGAAGACGTGGTCGTGAAACAGCTCAGTAATAAGAGGATCCCTCAGCAGATGTGGGACATTTGCTGGCTTGGGGTCAATGGCAGAATGGCAGTCAACGCTTTAAATAAACATAAAAAAGTGGAAGAACATATGTGCGCAAGAGTCTCGTGTACTAATGCATCTTTTGCTTTCTTTCCCCTCTGCTATCTCATTTTAGGAGGCGCTGGCTACAATATAGTAAGAACCTTCACTTTCCCACATTTCTTGTCAGGAAACATAGAAACATTGACTTTGACGGCAGATAAGGACCGCTTGACCCACCTAGTCTGCCCATTTCCCTACCTACAGGATAAGCTGCAGATCCTAGTAACAGCCTATTTCTTCCTACCCCCCCATAAAAACTGTCTTGTGTCTGTCCCATGCATTCTTAAATTCCCCCACTGTTTTTGACCCCACAACCTCCTCATGAAGGCCATTCCATGTGTCCATCACTCTCTCTGTGAAAAAATACTTCATCGCATTGCCCCGAGCCGTCCCCCCTCTATCTTCAAATTGTGTCCCCTTGTTCTTGCACATCTCATTTTCTGAAAGATGCTACCCTCATGGACTTTGTTGATTCCCTTGAGGTACTTAAAAGTTTCTATTATGTTCCCCCTCTCCCTCCATTCCTCAAAGGTATACATATTAAGCTCCTTTAGTCTCTCTTTGTATGGCTTCTGTTGCAAACCCTGCACCATTTTAGTCGCCCTCCTCTGGACTGCCTCCATCCTGTCTATGTCCTTGCGGAGATGGGGTCTCCAGAACTGCACAGAGTACTCCAGATGGGGTCTCACCAACTGTCTGTACAGAGGGATAACTTCCTGTTTTCTACTGGCGATGTCTCTCCCAATACATCCCAGTATCCCCCCAGTCATCCCTACTGCCTCCTCACATTGCTTGCTAACCTTTAAGTCATCTGATATGACTACCCCCAGGTCCCTTTCCATTTCTGTTGTTACTACCCCCATTGTGTACTCTTCCCCTGGGTTTTTGTTTCCCAGGTGCATTACTTTGCACTTCTTTGCATTGAATCTAAGCTGCCATGCTTCTGACCATTCCTCCAACCTTGCCAAATCCCTTCTAATCCTTTCCATCCCCCTTTGTGTATCAACCCTGTTGCAGATCTTTGGGTCGTCTGCAAAGAGGCATACTTTTCCTTCCAGTCCCTCTGCAATGTCACTTATAAAGACATTAAAAAGGACTGGACCCAGTACTGAACCCTGTGGTACCCCACTAGTAACCCGCCTTTCTTCGAAGTGAACTCCATTTACTATTACCTTCTGTGTCCTTTTGTCCAGCCAATGTTTTACCCAGCCTACCACTCTGGGACCCACTCCCAGGCCAGCTAATTTGTGTATTAATCTTTTGTGTGAGACTGTGTCAAATGCCTTGCTAAAGTCTAGGTAGGCCATGTCCACAGCCCCTCCCTGATCTACTACTTTGGTCACCCAGTCAAAGAAATCAATTAGATTCATCTGACATGACCTTCCTGCTGTGAACCCATGCTGCCTTGGGTCCTGTGCCCCATTAGCCTCTAGGTACTCAACAATTCTTTCCTTCAGAAGTGATTCCATCATTTTCCCCTACCACTGAGGTCAAACTGACAGGTCTGTAGTTTCCTGCCTCTGTCTTGCTCCCACTTTTGTGAAGGGAAATCACATCCGCCCTCCTCCATTCCTCAGGTACCACACCATCCTCCCATGATCTGCTAAAAAGGGTAGTCAGTGGTGTCACTTGTTCTCCCCTTAGTTCTTTTAGAATTATGGGGTGAATCCAGTTAGGCCCCACTGCTCTGTCTACCTTCAGTTTTAGGAGTTCTTTCAGAACCCTTTTTTCTGTGAAAGGACTGGTATCGACCCCCCTATCCAGAGTGCTTCTACTGATTGGATTAGGTACTTTCCCCCTCCTCTTCTTTTGTGAATACTGAGCAGAAGTATTCATTCAGTATCCCTGCTTTTTCACTGTCCCTCTCTGCCCACCCAGTGTCCATTCTATTCAGCCTCACTATCCCTCCCTTTGTAGCATTGTGTGGTTTGACAGACTCTCGGAAGAGATAGGATAATAGTGCCCTACTGGTCTCTATGGCATGCTGCAAGTATTATTTATGGAAAGCAAGGTGTGCCTTAACTATGTAACAAAACCTGGTAGGGGTGAAACGTGGCTGCTGAATCTGTGCACAAAGCTGTAAAAAAGATTTATGCCACAGAAATGAAGTCTTTCCCCAGCATCACTGTTGATATATTGTGAAAGAACTTACTGCACATGGGTATTGTAAACATGCGATTATTGTACACGTTTGTAACATTTGATATTTTTCTATTCATTACAAAATTTGTCTGCTTAATTGCTTTTTGGTGACTTTCCTTTGCTTTATATGACTTATGGCTGTACTATTATTATTTCCTTTAATAAGAATTCCCCTCCTTTTATCGAGACGTGCCATGGGACCGTTAACGTCCACCTGAACAACCACCAGAACAGGCAGACAGCACCATGGTTTAACATCTGAGGTGCTGTGTGTCACTTGAGGGAGTGCATCATCCTCCTCATGTTGCACTAGAGAGTCAGAACTGGGATTTACCCCAAGTTCCTGATGTGGAGCTAAAACCCACAACCTTCTGATCGTCCAGCCTCAGAGAGAGTGCAGCCAGCTGAGCCACTGATAAAGTGGCTTCCTCTGAATTTTAAAACTCAGCAGCACAGAAAGTTCAGTGGTTTTAACCAGTGCCTTAACATTTTTAACAGCCTGTATACTGTTACTGTAAGTATCTGTTTCACCTGCCACCATATATATTTTGTATATTTTGTCTCCCTATTCCCTTCCCCCTACTGGGTCGCAACCTGGAAATGAGCCTCAGCTCAGCGCACCTTTCCTGGTTACTAATCTGCAACAAATAAACTTGCACTGCAGTGCTAGAATAATGCACAACCATGTGATCCCTCTCGACCAATCACATTTCTTGGTTTAACCAACCTCATTCTGCCACCTCGGTGCACAGCTGTTTATAAACTATTTACAAAAACCCAGAAAAAAAGACCAGTTTTGAAGAGCAATACATTCATTCAACTAACAACTAAAGAATTCGCCTTTAGTTAGTCAAGCCAATTTAAAAGGTATGTAAACAACACAGCGGGGTTGGGTAGAAAGGTTGTGCTGTTGTACAAGGCTTCACGACTGTTGTTAAAATCCTCATATTCTTGAGTTGAAATCACAGAAGCAGGCGTGTACATGGTATCAGTCAGTCACTCAGAGGTAACAACCCTGTTAAGCAGTGTGTTTATCTAGAGTTAGACGTGATATGGAGGGATAAGGCACTAAGTGGCCGCCCATCAGCCATTATCAATATTAATGTCACTTTTGTTGTTTGTTTCTTTTACAACGTATTTATACAGGATAGTCTAGCGAAGATAAAGTATCTAATTTTCTGTCGGGTCCTGCTTTTACAGATTTTTATATAGTGTATTTACCCAGGACTGTCCAGCTAAAAGTGCAATGCCATGTCTCCAGTTAGGGGCCCAGCTTTTACCAATTTTTACAGTTTATTTACCCAACATATCCTAGCTGAGGCACACTATCTTATTTTCAGTCTTGGGGTCCTGCATTTACCCAAGATAGCTCAGCCAAGGCACAGCAGCCTCTCTTTTGAAAAGGGTTTCTTTAATTCTGTGCCTATGGCTAAAAATATACTGTTTTTTTTCCCTAACTGGGCCTAATATCTCATTTTCAGGGATGGAGTCCTGCTTTCACCCATTCATTTGCAGTTCAGTTACCCAGGATAACCCAGCTGAGACACAATACCCCATTTTTAGTGGTGGGTTCCAGCTTTTACCTATTTTTAGAATTTATTTACCCAGGACAGTCGAGCCGAGATACAGTATCTCATGTTCAGTAGAGTCCTTCTTTTACTCAGGATAGCCCAGCCGAGACATTTCAGTAGGTCTTGCTTGAACCCACTTTTACATCTATCAAATCGGGATAGCCCAGCTGAAATGCAGTATTTTGTTTGTTTTCAGTGGGCTGCTGCTTTTTCCCATTTTTAAAGCATATTTAACCAGGACAGTGGGGTCCTGCTTGACCCATTTCTGCAGCTTTATGGACTAGGGCACAGGGAGGTCAAATGACTTGCACAAGGTTAAAGTAATGACCTAACACATCCCTGGAACACTACTACTAATTTATAAAACTAGTCAGCTACTCCTTTTTATTTCTGAAGTCAGGGTGTGCAAGTTCAGTGGTCAGGTGGTATGTGGCTGAATAAAAATTATCAGTGACCACTGAAAATATGATTAGATGACCAATAGGTTTCTGACTAACTACCTCGTACAACAGTATGAAAGGGCCACTGTTATAGGAACTTTGACCACTAAAGGCTTGGTGCACTGGCTCCCCTGGCCACCAACATAAAGAAGGTTTTTTATACCTTATCTGAAGCACTTGTTTTTTCTTTTTGTTTTTCTAATATAGGATCTTTCCACCAAACAGCTCACAGGCAAAATGACAGCGCTGGAGCTGCAAGTCTTGTGGAAGACACTGGCTTTCACAGATTTCTTCAACACTTGCAGCCATGGCACCAGTTCCCATCACGGTCCACAGTTTCATGCGCTGTGTTACCAAGGATATACAAGCGTATAAGAATGGCAGTTGCCACACTAATTTCAGAGGCTGTGGGGGGGGGGGGGAGTTTTCCACCACACCTCAGACATCTGGAGCAGTCCAACTCCATGCATGCATATCTCTCCTTTACTGCACAACGGTGTGCAAAGCCCTGTGTCTTTTGTTGCGGCTTTCCCCCTCTTCTCTCTCTCTGTCACTGGCTCTCCCTTCATCCCTCTACAATCTGGCAATCACTCCAGGTGTGATCGTCTAAATATTGGGCTAATGGAGAAAGATGGCATGTCACCGAACATCCTGTAGTCATGGACAGCTGGTACCAATCTATATGTTTGTTTTTTTCATCATGGATTACGGGGCAAATATGGTGAAATCAGTTGCTGATGGAAATTGTGTCAGCATTCGCTGCTTTGTCTACACCCTGAATCTAGTGGTCACATCTGTGCTACGGCACAGTACTGAGGCCAACAAGACTGTCTCCACAGCATGCTCCGTCTGCGCTCATTGTCACTGCTCTGTCAGGGCAACTAACCAACGGAGGGAAGTGCAACAATGCCTTGGTCTGTCTCAACATCCTTTGATACAGGATGGCAGTACCAGATGAAAGTCATCTCATACCTGATGCTTTGTAGACTGCTAGAACACAGTCGCGTACTTCATGACATGGCAGTAGAGTGCAACACTGGGAGAGGCCTCGGGGGAGTCCTAGGCCACCATGAGTGGTCACTGGTGATGCCACGGTGAGAGTATTAAGGCTATTTGAGAGCAGCAACCGTGATCTAAGTGTGTCCACTGGCACTCTGAGTCAGGTGATCCCAGCAGGGCATATACTGAAAGCATACAAGGAGAGCTATGTAGAGGAAAACAGATACTGGATGGGCAGCTGTGCTCATTGAGCAGCTGCAAGCTGAACAAATGTGAGGTTTGCCAAAGTACTGGATAGTTGCAGCCATATTTTTGCAACCATGCTGGATCCCCAGTTCAAATGTGAGAACCCCTGCAAGGATATAGACAGCCAGAGAGTGATTCTTTTTCAACAAAAACTGTGTGATGAGCTGACTGGTTACACGTGAGGACTGTTGACACCAGTGGCTGGTGCAGAAGGTTATGAGAGAAAGGGAATTCCATCTGGCAGGTCTGGTTCCACTGGTGGAGATGGGGAAGAAATACAGTACCTGTTACTGAAAGCAGTACTGACGGGAGTGAGGGGCACTGCTCAGCACGTCCTTACGTCAAGAGTAACAGAAGAGGACACAGTCACAGCCTTTTGTTGCAGAAAATATTCTGAATGGATATTCTGCGGAGTCTCATAAGTCATTTCAGGCTGATCCATTAGGCTACTGGGCAGAGAAGCTGCATTCATCCTCTCACTTGGTGCAACTGGCTATGAGACGCACCAGTTGCCCCCCCGAGTGTACCCATCTGAGAAGATGTTTGGTACAGCTGGTGATGTTGTTGAGTCTCATCTTTCAAAAGCAGACCCTGAACACGTCCAACAGCTTGTTTTCAGCAAGCTTTACTTACCATAACTTGTGTACAAATATGAGTTACCCCCATGAAAACAGAAATATACAGTAGTCTCTCAAGTCTGCTTTTGCTGACTGTTTTTCTTCAATAACGTTAACCTCTGTATTGATCCCTTCCTGCAGTGTTTAATATAATTAAATTATAATATAATTAAATATATTAACTTTTTCTGAACCAGATATATCTTGTCTTCTAGTTGTTTTAATATATGTTATTATCATGCATCCTAGAAACAGCAAGGATGCTGAGAGAAAACACAGCTATAACAGCCCAGGTGTCCGTCAAAACCGCGACAGCAAATATGCACATTCAAAAACTGTGCAGTCATAACAGCACTGTGCGGTTTATTAGGTAGTACATATTATCTAGCACAGTTTTGGACTGCGTGGTTTTGCACTCACCACACAGCGTGGTTATTGCTGTCATAGTCTTAACACAGCGCCAAAGCAAACCGAAACCCAGTGAGTGCTAATAACTTTCTTCTCACGTTACGCCTTCATATCGATGAGGCTGTGTAACTGGGTGCACCACCACTCCCCAGTCCGCTTTTGCATAAAGCTTACAACATTCCCAAAATCTTCTTGTTTCCCCGGTTCCCACGTCACTCCAACATTTCACAGATAACAGCTTGTCTGGGGGATTATTTTTCCTGCTTTCTTCATTTACTATCCCCTTCTTGCTTACAATGATTTATCTCACAAATAAAAAAGGCTGCCTGCTTTCATTGCTCTTTTAAAATCCTTTCATTATCTTTTTTCGCACATCCACTTTGCTCAGCTGCCACCACCCAGCACATGCTAGGGCAGCAGGGCAATCCCACACGGGTCTGTGCCTCCACTTCCTGAGAGAAGAGCCAGCCATGGAATGCTCACTCCTCTCTCCCCTCGGTGGCCCACAAGTGACCAAGGTCCATTTGCAAACTCAGTTCGTTGGAGCAGTCAGCAGTACTGAAGGTACTACAGTGTTACGGGGTTGGTTCTTTCTTTTTATTTTAGAAACAAAAGCTTTTTTATTTTCCCATCCTGTTGTCCACCAAGGATACACAGCCTGTAATCAGACAGAGATGTACCCTTGAAACAGAGAGGGATATACCCTACCCTGTAATTAGACAGAAAATGAGATATCATTGAGACAGCAGCAGGGATGTTTCTTTCAGTCAAGGTCCCATTACACCATACGGCACCTGCCCAGCTCTGCTCATCCTGAACCTGGCCCATCATGGAGACTGTCACAAACATGCTCAGCAGGTCAGGCCCTCTGCTCCCACAGTGCCAACTTCATAGCGCAATAATGTGAACAGGTAACAGACAGGGTAACCCTCCTGTCTGCTTTTGGGTCCGAATCACATTTCGTCTCAAGTTCTGGGGGGATGCAAACTGTGAACCTTATGCTAGCATACCCAAACGTGCAGGCTCAGATACATACCCTCTTCGGGGATTGCACTACAATCTTTCGCCAAGGGCACTAAGCCAGGCTTCCAAAATGAACCCTTAAAACACTATAAGAGACCGTAGGTATAGTCTTACCTTTTCCCAGTTTGTAACACCATCAAGCCCTTGAACAATTGTCACACTTAACCATCTATACGTCACATGCAAAAAAAAAAAAAAAAAAGAACTGGTAGATACCTAGGCAGTCCTCTTAAGAATAGGTTTACTAAAAATGGATAAAAACAGTAAGATAAAATACAGAACAAACATCAAAGAGAATCACAGTCACATAAAAGAGAAACAAGGAAAACTACAGAACAAACTCCTACCAAAACACATTTTGATATTTTCTATCTAATGTATTACCTCTGTAAGTGCCTTTAAAGTAAATCAGCGAGAGATGTCTCTCTAGAGTCCCAAGATGGTATATCTCACAAACAGTTCAGACACAAGTATTAGTTTAAACTGTGTCTCCACACCCCTTCTGTGAGTCATCTAGCTCCTCCTTTTAGAATACAAAAAAAAAAAAATACAAACATGATGTCCTATCAGGTGGTATATTAAATAAGGTGACATCAGCAAAAACTCATTTCTCAAATTATGAGTCTTTGATCCACTGGTTCTTTTGAGGTTTACAACCCTGCAGTCCATCACCTAGGTGCAATATACAGCCAACAGGAATCAGCTAAATGATGTCCTGTCCTGTAATAAACTGTATATTTAGCTTCTCAACTTCAAAGCAGCAACAAGTCATAAAAAGACCATAAAATGCAATTTCTCAAGGAAGTTAATTATATTACAGAGATCGCCTGGTCAGTTACATAACCTGTAGCTTCACTGAAACCTGGGGGGGGGGGCACCCATGGAAGCGCAGGATGTCTTATGTGAGACAATCACATACTATATTTTTATATTACAAATATCATACAATATTCTTAACCAGCTGGCCAAGCGCCACAATGACCACACGACCAAAACGTTCTAACTGCACCATGTCGGTCTCCTAGTGGGTTGGGGATCCCTGCAGGAGATCAACACGGTGCTTACACAGAACTATAGAAAGTGACGGCAGAAGGAGACCATATGGTCCATCTAGTCTGCTTCATAAAAAAAAATGTTCTGTGAGGCCTCGCCCTTGGGCCTTCCTTGAAAATGAAATTAAAGGATGTAAAAAAAAAAAAAGTCTTAAAAGCAGGCAGCTTTTTTTATTTGTGTATTACATTATTACAAGTAAGAAAGGGACAGAACAATGATGACAACTGTAAAAACATTCCCCTATACAAGCCCCATTGGCGAAATGCTGGGGCTAATATGTGTAGTTTTAATGGGGAAAAGTGTAACAACTTGATATTGGAAATGTTCTGTTATTTTTTTGGCTTTGTGCAAATTGCGACTGCTGACTGAGTGAGTGGCCTCTCTGGGCTGCTACACTCAATGAGATCTTGACTTCTTTATCATAATGCCCAGGGCTGTGACTGATTATTGCTTGCAGAGCAGAAACAGGCCTGGCAGAGTAGTATGACTATATTTTTTTTCACTTTTACAGAAACAAAAACACTTTCCTAGCAGTTCTCTGGAGAAACACTGAACATTTAAATTATCACACACAAGTGTGAAAAACATTACCCTCACTCCTCTAGCTTGGGATTTAGAAAAGGAACAAAACTGTCAGGATTTCTGCTTTTTGGCTAATTTTATCAAGTGGGTGGATGAAAGCAGACTGCTCCTTTACAATAAATAATTGCAAGTAAGACAGGGATAGCAAAATGATGACAACAGTAACACTCCCCTAAGCAAGCCCTGTCAGCCAGGCAGTGATCAACTGCCTTCGCTTGCGAGCAAAAACAGGCCCAGTATTTAGGGAAAAAACACTCAATTAGCAGTTCTCATGAGAAACACTGAAAGTTAACACACAAAAGTGTGACAAAAATTATCCTAGCTTGGGATTTAGAGAAGGAACAACAAATGTCAAGATTTCTGATTTTTGTCTAGTTTTAACAAGTGAATGGAAGTAGACTCTTTCTCTACAGTGGCTCAAGTCATCTGTCTCTCCTGCCTGAAGTTTTCTGCCAGTGCTGGGTCACATGACCTGCCTTTAGTGAGCTTCCAAAGTGGCTTCTTACTGAACAGAAGTCTTAGGAGATCTCATAATCTCACAGCCAGCTCCAGCAGCTGCATAACAAAGCATAAATAATGAACCATTGTGACCCTGGAATATGAATGCTCCATGAATATTTGAAATAAGGTATTCGTACACCCCTATCCACTACACCCAGATTCCTTAGAATACAGTTGTTAGATTCTTCTTGTTACAGTATCGTGTTAAGTGGGATGCTAGGGAGAGTTTGTATACTCAATACAGGAAATGATGGAAGGTTTGATACCTTTTATTGGACCAACAAGTGTCTTGTACAAAGATGGAATTATACACACGCTTTCAGGGCCTCAATACATAACTCTGTGTTCTTAGTGTAATCGAGGGTTCACGAGGGGTGCAATATCTAGCGAAGCAGAGGCATTCGGATGGGATTTCCATACTTAGGGTTTGCATTTAGTATTCCTGGTTTCAGGTTTGATGGTATGAAGGCACCCAGTGGCATGAACTTTTTGCCCCAGCCTTGCAGACCTGACAATCCTGCAAAGCATCGTAAGAAGACACTAACCTTCTCCTCCAGTGGCATGACGAGGATCCCTCCAACTTTTAGCAGGTTCTTCATGTAATCCTCGTGTTCCTTCTGGACTCCAGCCCCGCAGTAAACACGGTCGTACTGCCCACAGTCCAATGTGATCTCCAGGCAGTTCCCTGCCACAAAAGAAGGCTCACAGAACTCAAACCTGCAAGGCAAAGTGACAGTCTCACTTGCAGACCAGCAACGACTTTCACAAATGCAAAATAAATAACTAGCAGGAAGCCCCCCAATTTAAAAAGATCACTGGTGGATGTGCACAGTTATGCTGCCATCTTGGAGACCATGGGTTCATGAATGGGTCACAGAATCCCACTCTAGAGCCAGCAAGGATGACGGCATATCACTGAGGTGGGGCGTTTGGCTCAAGGGGAGGGATGGAGTAGCGGCCAGGAATTCACCAATCCCTGGCTGACTGACCAAAGAGTAGTACGGGCTGTCTGTCAAGGCAACCGTTCTCTGCCCACCTGGATGGAGGAAGGGATCTGCCATGGTGAGCCGAAGCACAGGAACTGGGGAGGGACCGAAAAACAGATCACTCAAAACAAACAAAAAAGATACACTAAATTATACATACTGCCCTGGTGCAAGAAATCATGAGTATTACAAAATTACTTTTGTGACTTCATCCAGTCAGTGATCAGAACTGTAGACCCTCATAATCTTGAGCACAGCCGTCACGTGCAGGGACATGAAGGAAGCATCAGTGATTAAGCCTGGTGGAAGGCTGGGTGCAAAGGCAACTCTGGAAATGACTGGCCTTGTGCTGGGTTCCTCCAGGCTGGTAGCCTCTGCAAAGGTGAAAACTCTGGGGCTCATACTGGATAAGAGGCTGACACTTGGAAGTTCAGGTGTCAGCTGTAGTCTGGAGTGGATTTGATCATTTTAGGAAAATCACACAGATTAAAGCAAAGACTTGCCATCACTAGTACATACTTTTGTGACTTCCAGACTCGACTACTATAACGTTGTTCATCTGGGGGTTGGTGGAGGGATCCTGTGATGCCTGCAGCTGGTGCAGAACACAGCAGACATGTTGCTGACGTACTTCCCGAGGCCATGTCATATGATCCTGGTCATGTGTGATCTGTCACTGGCTGCCGGTGAAGTGGTGTTATCTCCCTCAAGGTCAGTCTGCTGACCTACAAAGCCCTATATGGACTAGGCCCAAGATATCTGAGAGACCTATGGACTCCCTATCATATCTTCCGCGCCCTCTCCACTCCTCTGGAGTGGGCCTCCTGATGGTCCCCAGGACTAGGTTTAAGTCATTGGGCAATCATACCTTCAAGGCAGCGGACCCAGCCCTGTGGAACATGCTTCCAGGACCCTTGAGGGAGGCCCCCTCAGTGGAGACCTTTAAGAGGGGCCTGAAGACCCACTTGTTCAGGGTGAATTTTGAGACAAGTTAGCTGCCTCCCTGCTGTGGTTGCCACTTGTATTATTTTATGAACCTTAGCTGATACTTATAATATATTTTCTGTTTTTAGTTACCAATTTACATTTTTTTTATCTGATCTTGTCTGTAAAGGACTCTAAGCCTCATGGGAAATGGGCATGAAACAAATAAAAACAATATTACTACTACTACTACTACAGTGCTCCCTTTTATCCACCACCCTTGCTTACCGCCAGTGTGACCTCCTGTCCCATTTTCCAGAGATGCTATCTCCTCCCTTAACTGCCACCCTCTATTATCTGCAATATTAAGGATGTATGGAGGTTGGCGGATAAAAGAGGGAGCACTGTACAGTAAAGTGGACCGAGTCACTCACAGAGGGGATGACCAATCTATTTATTTATTTATTTATTTATTTTTAACAATTTTTGTTCAGGAAAGACATAAATTGAAAGATGCCCCCCATGCTGCACAACAGTGTCAATATTGGGATTTTATCACAGGCTCCTGGCGTGAGGCTAGAACCCACAGCTTTCTGATCTTCCAGCCTCAGAGGGAAGTATGCAACCTGCTGAGCCACTGACACCATTGCTGCATATGTCTCATAACTTACAATGCACCCGAAGTGTCCGTATAGCAGATCATGCCTGGACACCTCGGGAAGTGTTATTCCTTACACAGACAGCACGAAGGAATTATGGCTAGCAGTGCCAAGTGCTACACTTGGGCCTCTCAAATAATCTAAAATCAGCACAGTCGAAGTGCTCAGTATCACTGTAGGGTTCTGCTCACCACAAAACAGGATTATTTTAAACTGGCGACAAAGCCGGCCTGTTGGCACAGCAGCTGTGCTACTGCATGTGGCACAGAAGACACTGGGGGGGTCAGCTATGGGGGAGGAGGATCAAGTGCCCGATAAACGGCTCTCATCCTCTGGGGGTGAGGGGAAGGCTGTAGAGTCCTGGCATTCACCTGGCACCTAGCAGAAACTGGGGGAAAGGCATCCAGGACTGCCAGAGCAAGAAGGTGCATGGCAGACATCGACACACGTCATGTGGGAGCGTGTGTCATGATGTCACTGTACCCATCATTCAGGAGCGTGTGTCATGACGTTATTACATACTATGCCCCTCGGGAGGTAGTATAGTGGAAAATCATCTTAGCTTGGCTGGCAGGATGATGACCGACACCTTGCAAGTCCCGCCCTGGCGCTGCTCAAACAGGATCGATGTCCAGTGGGTCGAAGAGGACTCCCTGCCACGGGGAGCTAGAGGTATCAAGCAGGTAAGTCCAGGACCAGGAGAAGCTGGAGTGACGGGGCTTTGGGGGGGGGGGGGTAGTGAGAAGGAAGGCAGCCAGCCAGAACTGGAAGAAAAAGACTAAGAAAAAATAAATAAAACCTGTGACAAACTACAGAAAAGAGCTGTAGAAATCCAATAACATCTAAAGATGAGGGATGTTATGTCTGCCCCCCCCAGAAAAGGACCGCTTGGCCCAACCAGTCTGCCCAGATCACTGTTTTTGCAGATCTAGTCCTTCTTTTTCCTTATTCAAGACAGCAGAAATACTCGTTCAGCACCTCTGCTTTCTCTTCACTGCCTTTCACCCACCTCTCCGCCTTTCTTAGCTTCACAAGGCCTACCTTCATGTCCCTCTTTTCCTTCCTATACCAGAAGAAGGCTTTCTCTCCCTCCTTAATCCCCTCTGCAGTTTGCAGCTCTTTCCGAGCTTCAGCCTGTCTGACTATCCTTCCTGCCTCCCAAACTTTCTCCAAGTAGACCCCCTCATGCCCCACCTTCTGGAACTTCCTGTACTTCCTATATGTGGTCCTCTTATCCCCCATTGCCTGGCTTACCTTCCTACCGAACCAACTTGGTCTCCTGGCCTTGGAATTTTCCCCTTCTGCTTTAGGCATATATTATTGGCTCCTGCGATCCCTTCCCCGATCACTGTCCACTGCTACTGAACACTCATATCCTCCTCGAGGCTAGACAGAAATTCTCTCTAAATCTCTCCCATTCTACCATAGCTGGCCTTCCTGAAATCTAGCACTTTTGTCTTTTTGCATGGTATTTCCTTCCCCTCATTGACACGGAACTACAGAGTCTGGTGATCGTTATTACCCAAGGCTCCACAACGATGTGTTCTCTGTTCGTACATACCAGGTCCAGGATGGTCCCCTCCCATGTCAGCTCAGTCAGCCCCTGAACCAGGAACCTGTTCTGAACTGCAACTAGTATCAGCTGGCTCCTGACACCTCCCGCCCTTGCTGGAAATCGAACCTGGGAGCAGGTCAGGTTCAGGTGCAATTCTTTATTTGTTCAATTTTTTTTTTTTTTTTTACAGCAGCAGTATTTGTTAGTTGACATCATACAGGTTTTTTTTAGCACCAATGTATTTCTGACATTCTGAAATTCATTATCAGTGTATTATTTTTCTCGATTATTTTTATAAACACCTTTTGTAGCTAATTTTATAATTAATAACTCAAAGTTATTAAAGATGGCCGCAACTCACAATTTTTTAAAATCTTTTCCACTGGCCGGCCCGGTGGTGCTAAGGCACTGGACACTTTACCTCATCCTATGCCGGTGACCCGTGTTCGGGAATGAGCACGAGCTGCCGGGGGTCGGCAGGGGAAGAGAAGGATTGAGTGTCTGTCGGACTGCTCTCCTTCTCCGGGGAGAGGGTCTACAACAGTGGGTGCCTGCTCACCCCCTGGCAGAGGCTGGGGGACAAGGCACTGTGCTGTACCTTGGGGAGGAGTTTGTGGCAGATGCCTGGAGGGAGCGCGTGCGGACACGTGTGCACGCCCCTCCGACGGCGTCGTTGCACGCCCCCAGCTCCAGGAAAGAAACACAGAAAAGTCAAGGAGTATGCATCCCTGGATGAGCAGCTTGATTGCCGTGCTCGAACACTGGCTCTGGGGGGTGCCAGATCTGGATCCATTAGGACGGGTAAGTTGGGGGCTCCCCGCCACGCCGCTGGGGGGGGTGGGTAAGCAGCAGGGGACATAGTGTGACCTCTAAGGAGTGCGGATGCTCAGACGGCGGCTGGAATCCTGAGGTGGCTGCCAGAATACCGGCGCGGCCCAAGTAGGTAAAAAGGTTAAACAAAACAAAACAAAAAAAAAACATCTCTTCCACTGAGGTTACCTGTTGAACGTTCAGGCTAGACACATACTGTGGATGTATTAGGATGGTGCTACCCCATATTTTTGGGATGGTAAACAGTACAACACTGTACCAAGATAGTTAAGGTTTTTTTTATGGTGGGAATGGCACAGAAGTGGGAATTTTTTGAAAGTGTCAAAATCCAGTATTTTTGTTCAGAAGTGAAAGAAATCGAAAAGAAAAATTGGCATATTGATGGAAAAAAAGCATGTGATGACTAACAAACACTGCTGCTTTACGTCATTGCGATGCATGCATAAAAAAGTGTTAAAAAATGTTTTAGGGTGATTAAGTGGTTAGAACAAACATTGTAACAAAAAAGAAAGTGTTGCTACAAAAACAACCAACCAGTTAGACAAGATAATGCTAGTAGGAACTATTACAATCCTTGGTTCTGTCCACAGTCTGAGCACTCCTAAGGGCTCCTGTAAACACACCAAATGATATATCATGAATATTGTCACTTTTTAAAGCACTCGACTGTGCCTTGTGCCGCAATACATGACGATATCCTAGGATATACCACACCCTGCTGCGTATTATTGCTTACATACTAAAAGTCTTTCACATTCCTAAAAACAATCAGATTATATTACATGACTGAGAACTGCATCTCCACTGATTTTAAAGTGAGAAGTGTTATTCACAGTTCATAATGATATTCATAGATAAGATATAACCCTGTTGCCACACCCATGAATAACAATGTGTGAACTGCTACACTCCATACTCCAAATGTCTTAATGCTCCACAGACCACAGAATACACTTAATAAAACACTGGTGCCTCTGATCAACTGGATGTAATTTCATCTTGTAAATGTGGGTGTGTAGGCAGGGGAGGAGAGGACTGAGCATTCGATGGACTGCTCTCCTCACCCTGGGCGGGGGTCTTTGTCCCATGATGCTAGTGGCGCCCAGTGGAGACTGGGTGCACTGCAATCGGGGACCAGAAAGGGGGCATCAGGTGGCTGTCCTGTGGGCGTGGGCGGAAGCGTGCACGTCGTGCACTGGACAGCACTGCACATCCTGCGTCGGGGGCACAAAAAAAGCAGGAAAACCCCGGCTTCCAAGGAGGCAACTGTGGACCCAGGGGGCCGAAGCCTACACACCCAGTGCCAGCTCTAACCCCCAACTTGACTCTCTGTGGTCTCTGCTCTTCTTCTAGTGGGGTGGGGGAGGGGGAACCCAGCAACCGAGTCTTTGGTTGGGATGAAGAGTTCAGGCGGGCGGTTGAGGCAGGAGTCGAGTGGGCCACCCAAGAGATGCCCCGGCAGGTCTGAGACAGGAGGGGCATAAATAGAGTTGGGAAAAAAAAAGTCATAAGGCCGAAGTTCTGTCCCCTATCTTCACTTGATTAAACTACTGCCTTGTTGTTAACAGGCATCCATGCAGTATCTTCTAAACCTCCATGTCAAACCATTCTGATAACAAAAATCTGCAATTTATTTTGTCATTTTTGACCAGAAAGTCACACTGAGCCATGACAGCTAGTTTCCAGGTGTGTTACTTAGACTGGTTTTAATGGCCGGGGGAAGGATGCTGGCTAGGACATCTGGGGACCCCCCCCCCTTTATAGTAAGGACTATAGAATTTTTAACTTCACTGGGACAGCTATCTGAGGCAAGCAGAAGGCGCCCTGGTTTAACATCTCATCCAAAGGACGGCACCTCAACAACAGAGCACCATCCTAGTACTGCAGTGTCCATTGTGGGTATTAGCCCCAAGTTTCTGGTGTAAGACTAGAACCAATGACCTTCCAATCTTACAACCCCAGAGGTGCGCATACAATCTACTGATTCACTAATGTCAGTTAACATGATAGGGCCACATTGAGGAAGAGACGCATCCATCAGAATACACAAAATTATTTTGTATTCTTATAATCAATGGCCACTATAATTATTAAAAAAAAAAATTAGTTATGCAAAGTTCTCTGCACAAGCAGAGCCCTCCATAGACTAAATCCAGTTTCCTCCTTCTCCACAGATGGCTCCCAATTCTGCCCACTGCTCACTACCCATAATCCCACTTTATAGAGTAATTCCTCACTTGTCAAAGCTGTCACTGGATTTCACAAAAGAGTCCAGTTTATGCTTGGCGTACTCTATGAGATCAGCGTGAAGCTCGACACCGTGGTTAATGCCAAATGGACCTGTGGGAACACAAAAAAACAAAACAAATGATGGTTCTTGAGAATTATATGATAACTGCCCCAGATTCTCACTACCCTGTATGGCACCAAGCTGATTAGCATGTACATGATAACCTGGTACTAAACACAAGAAAGCGTAAGAGAAAGAACTTGCTGTCACTTTAAAACTGCGCAAAGTCTGTAAACAAACAAAAAATATAAAATAATGTATGGACAATCATATATAGCAATACTGTTTCCATCTTGGGGCTGTTATGACATCATAATGACCTCGATAGCAAAGCTTGAGCGGTACTATGATGCCGTAACAGCCCCAAGATGAAAACAGCAGCTAAGCTGCAAAACTACCCGTTTTTTTATTTTTATATAGTTTAAGATCTATGAAAAAAAAATACAAGGAATGAACATAGGAATGAATGAACTGAGGGGATTTATAAAAACAAAACTGCTGTGGCCATTGTCGGAACACTGCTAAGTTGGGAGACAGTGAATCCAGTTTCACAGCTGAATGTGAGATAGATTCAGCACAAGGATTTAGACAGCTGCAAGTTCACTGTATCACAGTTGTGATGTCAGAACTAAGGTACAACTTTCAAAAGTTGTTGTATCATAGTACTGACAGCATAACTATGGCACAACATGGGATTCTGAGTGTATGGATTTCCATACATAATTAGACACTGACCATAAACACTAGGTAAACTGCAGTTTGGTACATTCACTTTCTTCATGGAAAAGGAATTGTCGCACTCCAGCTTGTGGAATGATAAGGGTTAAAAAAAAAAAAACTTAAACCAGTATCAGTACAGCACTTCCTTCTCACTGTTGGGCAATGTGGTGTAGTGGTTAGGGCACAGACCTTGGGATCAGAAGACCAAGGTTCAAATCCCACCACAGCCACTTATTCATTGTGTGACCCTGAACAAGTCACTTGGAAGAGGTGGTGACATCTCTGGGAAAATGTGCATAATATTATAAAATGGGTAGGGAAAATCCTGCAACCTGATTGGCCAAAACTTGTTCGTGCCCACTAGATTTGGAGACCACAACCAATGGGTACGAACAAGTCCCGGTAGCAGCCTACCCAGTACCAAAAATGTCAATGTGTACTCTCAGAGCCTTCTAAAAAGCTCCTGTTCATTGGCTATTATTGCAGTCCCCTCTACTGGTAGCTTGCCAATACTGCCACATTTAACATGTTGTGGAGGCACCCCCCATTGTCAAATCCTCAGTCTACCCCCCACACACACACACACTCATAACTTGACTGGGGATTTTTATAGCTTTATTTAGAACAGTTTACACAGCAGCATATCAACACATAGGTGTCACACCTACTTTTGTAGAGGGTGCTAGAATAGGGTAAGGTGGAAGGGGTACAGTTATAACAGCAGCACACTCAATACACCCGTACAAACCAGAAACAGTCCGTGGACCACTTCCATAAAGTGACTCAATGAAGACTAACGATGTATTTATTTATTTGAAATTTTAACCACAAAAGGCACAATGAGCTGTGACAGCTTATTTCTAAGTGAGTACCAGGGCATGGGGGGGAAGAGAGGTACATGAACTGGTTTCATTTATTTGCCATTTTTGGCCAGAAAAGTCACACTGAGCTGTGACAGCTCTGCATATTTTTGGGGGGGTTTACATGGACCTGTACTATTTGTCATTTTTTACCTAAGGTGTCATATCTGTGGGGTCTGTATCTTCCCTTTACTTTGGCACTTAAATAATTTCAAGTCTGCACACCTCTACTGTGCTGGTGGCATTACTGGTGGCGAGTGCCCAGTTTGTTACTTCTGCCTTGTTGTACTGCAAGTAACCTGTGTTTGGGTATCCCTTTGAAACTAGTACTTGTGTATCCTGCTGTACTGTTTTGTACCCTACTGCGCCAAGGGACCCCTATGAAAATGAGATACAGTATCTCACAGGTCTATCCACCAAGGGACCTCCCTCCCATAAAAACAAGAAATAGTATCTTATGGGTCTATTCTCCAATCTCTGATGCAAATTTCAAAACGATAAATAAATACCATGTCAATGCTCAAAATAAACCAAATATAACACGCAAGCGCACACACACACAGATATAACACACACACACCTCCAGCCTCTTCAAGGGTGGTAATTTCAGATCTACAGGCTGCTGTTAAAAGCAATTAACAGACTGGTTTCAGATGTTTGAAGCAGCAAAGTGTAAACCAGCAGGAAGCCATCCTCTCCCAATTGGTCTTCCCTGAAGGAGTGTGACTTCTCAGGAATCCCAAATCTTAATCAAAGGAGATTGCCCCCCCCCCCGAAACAATTAAATGTTAGTTTAGTGTTTATTATAGTTTACATTTAACTTGCTGACTCAACTGCTGTGATAATACGTTTGTGCGTTTTTTCTCTCCCAGAAAACAAGAGAGGGAGGCAGTGCTGTGTATAAATGGTCACGGTCCAGTCTCAGGTTGGAGCCAGAAGACCCAGTTCAAATCCCACAAGTGCCACTTACTAGCTGTGCCAACCTTAGCAAGTCACTTAACCTCTCCGTCGTTAAGTTCTCCGAGCTGCATAATTGGGAAAAAGTAGGTCCTTCCAAAAAGTGAGACGGTGCATCTCACCTAGGCAATCCTAGATAAATACATTGCAAAATAATTCAAGTATTGAGTGCCAGTGGAAATTAATACAAGGTGGGTTAAATAAGACCCCCACACCACTGCCATATGGAACAGGAGCCTGTAACTTACTGCTGATAGCTGGGATCTGTGACTCTCCAACTTCAGTTCCCTCACCCTCCAAGTTTCCTTGTAAGGTTCCTCAAAACTGGTCTCCCACCCAGATTCTCTTAAGAGTTTGGGGAAAAGTGACTGGGAGGGGGAGGAGTAGCACTACCTATAGGGATGCAGTGCTGCCATCCACCTTTTTTTGCCCAATGCATTAATTGCTATGCTCTCGCTGGCAGGTTTGCGTGAAACATCATTCAGTCACAGTGCTGGTGGTAAATTACAAAACAGCCTCTGAAGTCCAACCCCTGCCATATAAAGAGCCTCGGATCACACTAAAAACCTGCGGCACTCAAAAACACAATTGGGACAAAAAAAAAAAAAGTAAGAAGAATGCCCACGTGGGTCAGCCTGTCCAGGGGGTGGCACAAAACCCCCTGAGTTAGGTGCTCATCCAAAACCAATAGGTTAATTTATTTATTCAGTTAAACATAGAAACATAACATTCTGATGGCAGATAAGGACTGCTTGGCCCACCCAGTATGTCCATTTTCCCTTCCTACTGTAATACCGCAGACCCTACTTGATCTCTGGCTTAACCATCCCTTCCCAAACCACTAATGTTCTTTTATGCCTATCCCATGCATTTGTTAATCTTGTTACAGTTTTTGCGCCCACCACCTCCATTGGATGGCAGTTCCAGGCATCCACCACTCTATCTGTGAAGTACTTTACTTCTCCCCGAGTCTACTCCTCCAGCTTATGTTTACCCATGAGGTATTTGAAAATCTCCATCATATCCCCCTTCTCTCCAGGGTGAACATACTGAGGTCCTTCAGTCTCTCCTCATAGGATCTCTGGTGTAGACCTGTCAAGTGGAATGGAAAGCCCCTTCTAGGACAGATGTTCTGTTTCCAGAGAGGTTCTGGTGAAAATACATACATCAGATGAGCAGGGCTAAAAGACCAAGTGGAAGTCTGCGGCCCTCCGCAAATAATTTCTCATTTCATTTGTAGATCAGGTACCCGCTGTGGTGGGAAGGTTGACTAAGATTGGGTTGCCATGTGCCACAGACCCAGATTAGGCTTTATCTGCCAATCATGCCAGTCCCCGTCATTCCAACCTTCAGATCCCCTTCCTGCTGGCAACCTCCTTGCCTCAGCACCAGCAGACGACCAAGCAGCAGACATGGGGGGGGGGGTCATCATCTGGCGTTATATGGGGTTTGTAACCCATTTTCTCCCTGCTCTCCCACTGGCGCCAACCGCCACAGGCAACACTCAAGATCTGCTGTATCCCTGTGGAAGAGACCAAGCTCATTGGTTCACCACGTGAGGTCACTGCAGGTGGCTGAAATTCAGCCAGTCAGATGTCACTACTCAGGAGGATGGCATTATGCATTAAACACTCAGCACTGAATAGCGAGGATACGCTGAGTGTTCCAACAAGGGAGCACATTTCGTTTCAACCACTGGCACCCATGTATTCTTTATCTTGGGGGGGGGGGGATTGGGTGCTACACAGGAGTAGGCTGGACGATGGTTGGTTGAATTATGGGGGTCAGGTGACAAGACAGGGTGGGGAGTGGTTACTTGCTTGGAATTTGTGGGGGAATGAGATTTTATACAGCATAATGGCTGCATTTATTATATACCTACTTTATCAGGACTGTGTGAGGTGTTGGAAGGTGGGTGCTAGTGGGGGGCTGGGTGGGGGATATTCTGAAAGCTATGAGGTTGGAGATGTATGCAGTGGATTGGGAGCAGGTTCAAAATTGTGAAAAAAAAAAAAGGTTTTGTATGCGTGTTCAGCACTTTGCATAAGTATTCGCCCGGCAACAACTACATGCTATGGCACTTCACCAGCACTCTCGCTGGCCAGGTGATACTGCGCATAGAGTATGCCAGGCGAAGAACTAAGCAAAGTGACACTGGGCACTATGCAATGTCAGGAAATGCTGCAAAGATTTTTGCAAGCTAAGTTTCCTATGCACACTTCTAGTCGGTCGGCCCCCTTCCCCCTGGGGATGGTTTGTGCTGTGCTCTGTAGCACTCCCCAGGCTCGGTAGCCGCAATCCCAGCTAACGAAACTCACTCCCAAAGCTGGATCAATGGCACAGAATGGTGATGTGCTTCCGCTGGACCAGCATGTGGCCTTGGAACACCGCCTTTTTTTGTTGCTCTTCTGTTACTTTACTGGGTTGTCCTAGAAAAGGAATCACATCACCTAGTTTGCCTATCACTACAAAAGCCAACATGACTATAAACTACGTACGCATGGAGTAAGTCTTTATGTCTTTTACTTTATATGACATTGAGCGGATACTAGTTGTGAGCTTCCAAAGTGGCTTCTTACTGGACAGGAGGTCTTAGGAGATCTTGCAATCTCACAGCCAGCTCCAGCAGCTGAATAACAAAGCATGAAAAATGAATCATTGTGACCCCGGATTATGAATGCTCCGTGAATATTTGAAATAAGGTATTCGTACACCCCTACCCACTACACCCTGATTCTTTAGAATACAGTTGTTAGATTCTTCTTGTTACATTATCATGTTAAGTGGGATGCTGGGGAGAGTGCAGTGACAATTTTCTTATAATTAAGCAATAAGGCATGACAAGGGTTATGTTAATGGTCTGTTAATCACCTTCTAGGATTGTACGCCGAGTGCCACATGCCCCTAGAGGGCGATTAACTGACCATTAACATAATCCCTGGGAGTGCCTTATTGCTATTATAATACAAAAAGTTTTTAAACAGTGTTAAACCTTGTTCAGCATATGGCTAAGCTCTACTTGTATGTTAATAAAAGATTAACATAAGGCTGTTAGAATGTTTGCAGCAAATCAGAAAGCTCCATTTCTCAGACCCTTTTTATAATGTAACTTATTGTGATGCATCTGTTCTGTACTGAATGCCAGTGGCACCTCGCTGTACGTGAGTCTCAGCTGAGTTTTTATCCCTGTTCGTATTTTAAATGAATAAAATGTTAGCATACCATGACCACAGATACCACTATGATACAGACAGGAGGTGCTCTTACCTAAAATCAGGCCCACCATTGTGCTCAGGTAGCCGGTACCGCTGCCCAGGTTGAGGAAGGAGAGCCCTGGCTGCAGTTCCAGAGCTTCCATCACCTCTGAGTAAATGCACGGTGCCGACAGGTGAATGTTCCCATGCTTCCAGGCCAAGTCCTTGTAGGCATTGTCCTTGAACCCCTCCAGGTAGTAGTCCGCACGGTCGATGGCACGGAACGCTTGCTCCACCAGCTCCGTCCGGATGTACTGGGCCTCCTTCAGGTTATCGATCAGGTCATCGTTGTCCTCTCCGGCGCTGACGGCTCCTCCCATGGTGCTCGGAGGAATCTAGAACGTCTTGAACATAAACTCCAAACTAGAAGAAAAACAGAAGGAAATGGAGAATACCAGATTTTCAAGGTTTCAGGAATCTGAATCACAGTTTGTCTGTCTGTAGTCCTTAGTTTGTCTGTAGTCCTTACTCAACTGCAGCTTTACCAGCGTTAACATCTACACCTAGCAAGCCTCTTAAGTAAGGGGGGCAAATACAGCTGTGAGTGCACTGTATAGCCAGACCCAAACCAGGGTGCTGAAACATTGAAATAAATGTGTGTATGTTTGGGGGGAGGAGGGCTGGAAGGACACCTATAGCTTATGATGGTAGACTCAGTTTTGAAAGGACATTAAATGCTTAAGAGGCTTAAAAGGAAAAGTCCTGTCAACCTATTTTCTGTATACCTGTGTAGTTCATAGGCATGAACAATGATTCCCTCTTGCAGCCCCCCTAATTTCATCCTAATCTAAGTATCGATGAGGTTGCTTTACTGTGGTTTGTCGTAGTGTGAAAACCTGTTTGTTTTCATTGCAAAGGTCATAGCCCCACTCATACAAGGCATCATGGGAGCCGATGATGCATACCTGCGCAAACCAGCAGAAGTTATGCTCTCATTCAGTTCTGTTACATCTTGTGAAGTCCCTGTATTCTCAAAAAGCATTTTTATTTCTAACTCGGATACACTTTAAACAACAGAAAACAGCAAGGCACTTACTATGCCTTGAAAAGTTTCATGGCCACCATTAAGACAAGCACATAGGGACTGCAACGGACAGCAACAGCACTGACTAATACAGTATCACTTCTGGAGGCTTTAGCACCAAAACATCGTAAAATTCCAGGATGCCTTACATGAGCTGGACCTTTGAAACGGAGTCAGGCAGGTTTTCCCAACCGGGCAGAATGGTATGAAGCAAACTTATGCTTATTTAGATTATGATGAAATCAGGGTGATGCAGGAGAGGGAATCATTCTACGACTACAACCTTCACAGGTATACAGAAAATAGGTTGAGGGAACTTCCCCTTTAAAGGGCACAAGTGTAAACAAGCATTTCTCAATACCAAACATCTTTGATTGCATGCTGTGACAACTTAGAACAACAGTATCTTGAGGCTATGGACAGACTTTTTTTCTTTTTTTACTTCTAGTAGCCATTTTTTTGTGGACTTAGGGTTCCACTGGACTAGGAAGTAGAGGCCCCCATATTCAGAGCTGGCCGTGATTACTGTATGGCACTCAGCGCATGGGCAGCTCAGAGGCAATATTAAGACAATAGCGTGCTGTGACTGGAACTGTCTAAATATGGGGACGTGTCGGCACAGTGCACAGAGACTATGTGCTATGCTAAAATAAACCAGACTGAATATGGCCCACAGGTGCACAATGGAGATAGTGTGGCCCAAACAGGGTAGCGCCAGGGCTCCTGCGAGCCTTGGAATCCCTAAATATTTCCCTACAGTCTGTTGGTTTTTATTGATTATATGTCAGTGTTGGACTTGTTGATTTCATGTACTGTGTCTTTTTTGTAACTTTGTGTTATCATTATTTATGTAGAATGTGTGTAAGGTAACTGTTTGAATGCATAACTGGATCACCTTGAAAATGAGTTTGCTCAATGGTGTTTTATCCATTTCATAGCATTGCCCTGAATAAAATATACTACTAGTACTACTACTATATATTCAGCCCTAACATGTTAATGAGCCCACTGGACATGCAAAGTGCTACAGGCCATTTGCATGCCCATCATGGGCTAATTTACATGTGTAACCCCCCCTACAAATGGGGGTTCCCGAAAGTCTTCCTTGGGTGTGCCTAAATGCCCACTGCCAGGCTGGTATCCTGTGTCTTAGCGTTTTAAAAGTGTTTGCATGAGAGTGCCTTAATGCCTCTGTGCTTTGTCTGTTTAAGAGCTGCCTATAATGTGGTGCTTATTTAATCTGGGAGGGGGCTGAGTGTTTCTATGCTCGAGTCCCGCCCGGGCTGCCAGATAAATCGCTCTGTTCTGCCATCGCTATTTGCGCAGAGGGTGCTCTGTTAGAAGCTGTACTTATTGCTGATTATCTATTAGCATAGTAACGATATTGTAGTTTGTCTAACCTGCCTTCTTTGCAGCATGGACAGTTCTGTTTATCACCACCATCTTGGTCCAGGACTGCCAGAATGGGCCAATCAGTACCTTTGGGGACTCAAAAATGGAGTCTGTCCCCCAAGGGTCTTGTGGGAGGAATTTCTGCAGGAATTGTAGTTTTGAGACTTTGCCACCTAAATGCACCTGGAGGGGGAGCCCTTACTTTGACGGACTGATGGATCAACTAACCAGAACCTTTTGGACCAAATGGAAATTCCCAAGCTGACTGCTGCAGTCAGTCAGTCTGGAGTTAGAGTTTGAAGAGTAAACAGCTTGAGTTCTTGAGCAGCAGCTCCTGCATAGTTCGCGCGGGAGAACTGTGGAAGGGCTGAGTTTTGGCCTGCCTGTCTGCTGTACCTTGTGAGGGAGCTTTTAAAAGAATTGAACTGCATCCAAAGTGGTGAGAGAGACTTAAGCCACTGAATTGGTGACCAGGCTTGAAACCTAAAGAAGACCGAAGATCTGCTGAACACGATCAGCCTGTCAGGACCTTCATTTACTGTCGAACTCCCAGTTTTGCAGAGTCACTGTGATTGTGTCCGGACTGTCATCTGCCTGATATAGTGGTGACTGCTTTACTATAAATGTGCTGTGTGCTGCTAGTGGGTCGCAATTTGGTTCCCCACTGTGTGTTTAACTGTGCCTTGCTTGCTGAAGGCTGCATCCAGCTTTCTCGGACTCACACCCGAACTGTTCCTCGGTCTGGGCCTTGTCACACTGGCCCAGCCAGACTACTCACCACAGAGAAGACCGAGGAGAGACCTGCCTGGGAATCAGCCCCCTGCTCAATGCCTTGAACAAGAACGACACCTTGGTGATTCATGTGGACTCTGCTTCTCCAAGCACTCCAGTTCATCAACCTGCAGTCTCAATTTCATCCCTCCTGTATCTGGTACCGGGTACCATGAGTAAACACCAGGGTAGCTCCCTGCAACATCAGCTAAATCAAAAGTGTTGTCATCTAATTCACTTGTTTTCTCGTCACAAACTGGGCCATCTAGCTCCAGATTACAAACTGTGTGTGGTTGTGCATGTTTCTTTCTTCCATCACAGGGCCCCAACCAGCTGCGATGCCGGCCTACCCCAGGCAATGTTCCAGGCTAGCCCACCTTGCTCCCACCTGGGGACCCAGAGTGTATAACTGTGTAGGGACTCTGAAGTGCATGCATGACTGGCTTAAAGGATAAATCAATCAGGCAATCAACCTGATTACACCCCTCCCTTGTTCAATTCCCCTGAATAAATCAGATCTAACTCTTTTTGCCTTTAATCTGACTGTGGTTCCAGTTTGTACCAAAAGCACTGCACTGTTATTAGCTGTGCCTAACCTTGTTCTATAGGAGGTCTCCAGGGTTGAACTGGTGGAACCAGCACTGATGGTAAGTGCAGACAGTGTGGGGATTTGTATGCTGAATAGGGGCTACTGTGAAAGTGTTTGTTGCATACTGTCTGGGGCACTAGAGGGGTAAAAGGGGGATTACAGTGTCCTGGAGGGCTGTACCCAGGTTAACCTTGTTACTAACAACCCTGTTCTCTGGGTGGAGACACCCGATTCAGTACCCAGGCACCTTAACCTGCAACTAGCCACGCAGGCAGGGGTAGTAGCCCTTGGGATAGCGCCACCTAGGGGTTACACATGGGTGTGTGGCCCTCCCCCCCTCAGAGTGCCCATTCTATAGCTGTCTTTAATATTCCTGGGGGTCAAGTGGGGGCCCACCCCCAATCACCCATCCTAGAGCTGTTTGAATATTCCTGGTGGTCGAGTGTCTCCCCCCAATAAGGGCATCCGACCTGCCTGCTTAGTACCCTGCTCCCCACAGCCCCCCCGTTGCCCCAATCATCTAAGGAGAACTACAGCAATAGTGAGGGTGACAGGCACAGCCCTTCGCTTACCAACTTGGCTTGCCACCGTCTGACTGTCAGTAAGCAATCACGAGTACTTTATAAACAGCTGTTTGTACAATATTCGTGACTCCTCATTGACAGTCAGGCAGTGGCGGGGCAAGGTGGTGAGCTAAGGGTTGTACTGGTTGCTACTACTATTCCCGTAGTTTGGCTTATGTGACTGGGGCGAGGGAGGGTTGGGGGGGTGGAGGGTCCTGAGTAGATAGTTTGAGCAAGGGAAAGATGCTCTTGGGGGACTTGGCCACTAGATCACCAAGAATATTCCAGGCAGCTACTGGATGAGCAATTGGGATGCTTTTACAACGTATTTTTCCAGGACACATCAGCTTAGATGCAACATCTCCTTTTTAGTGGGGTTCTGCTGCTGAGTTCTGTGTTTTACACAGTTTTACGTCATTTTTAACCCCAGGACAGCCCTGCAGATATGCAATATCTTGTTTGCAGTGAGGTCCTGTTTCGACCCATTATTTACCCAGGATAGCACAGCGGAGATGCATATCCAGTTTTCAACTGGGTCCTGCTTTTACCCATTTTTACAATATATTTATCCAGAGTAGCCCAGTCGAGAGACCATTTCTCATATTCAGTGGGGTCCAGTTTTTACAATGTATATTTCCAGACTACAGCAGCATAGATGCACATCTTTAAGTGGGGTTCTGCTGTACTGGGGCCCGGATTTAACACATTTGTACTATACATTTACCTAAGGTAGACCACATGAGATGCAAGATCTCATTTTCAGTGGGTTCCTGCTTATAGACATTTTTAGACAGTATTTATCCAGGATAGCACAGCGGAAATGCAGTATCTTGTTTTCAATCCGGGTCCTGCTTTTACCCATTTTTTACAAAGTTTTTAGCCAGGATAGGCAAGCTGAGAGGCAATATCTCATTTTCAGAGGGTCCTGCTTTTACAGTTGGGTTTTGGCAGGACAGACCAGCTTACACAGAAACATAGAAAATAGAAGTTGTTGGCAGATAAGGACCACTTGGCCCATCTAATCCGCCATAAATTACCCTACCTGGACTCCAGCTTACACCTTCCTCTTGCCTCTAAGATTCACTTGTGTCTATCCCATGCATTCTTAAATTCTGTGACTGTTCTAGCCCCCACCACTTCCTCTGGGAGGCTGTTCCAAGCTTTCACCACCCTCTGTATAAAGACGTACTTCCTCATGTTTCCTCTCAGCCCCCCCCCCCAGCTTCATATTGTAACCCCTTGTGCTTGAGCATCTTTTCTGTTGGAAAAAGCTCCCTTCCTGTACCTTGTTTATTCCTGTGAAGTACCCGAATGTCTCTATCATATCCCCTCCTTCCCTCCTGTCTTCTAGGGAGTACATATTTAAATCTGTAAGCTTTTCTTCGTGGGGTTTCTGAAGTAAGCCCTGCACCATTTTGGCTGCCCTTCTTTGCACAGCCTCCACTCTATGTCCTGTAGGAGATGGGGCCTCCAGAACTGTACACAGTACTTGGAGGTGGGGTCTCACCAGCAATCTATACAGGGGTATTATTACCCCCCCCCCCTTTCTGCTGGTGATACCTCTCCCTATGCATCCAAGCATTCCGCTAGCCTTTCCCACTGCCTTGTCACACTGTTTAGCTATATTCAGGTTATCAGAAATTATAACCCCCTGGTCTCTTTCCTGTTTTGTGACTGCTAATACTCCCCCCTTCCCCACGTTGGTACACTACCCCCAGGTTTTTGTACCCCAAGTTCACGATTTTGCACTTTTTTGCATTGAATCTTAGCTTAGATGCATATTTTTTGTGGGGTTCTACTGTACTGGGGTCCTGTTTTTACACGTTACTATATGTTTACCCAGGACAGATAACATATGGTATCTCATTTTCAGTGGGGTCCTGCTTTAACACATTTTTACCCTGTATTTACCCAGGATAGCACTATTACTGTAAGATCATAAGATGCAACATCTCATTTTCAGTGGGGTCATGTCTTTCTTAATTTTTCAGACTGTATTTACGCAGGAATTCAGTGGAGATGCACTTTCTCATTTTCAGTTGGGGTCCTGCTTTACCATTTTTATAATGCATTTACCCGGACTAGGCCAGCTGAGAGGCAAGGGGAACCATATTCAAAGGTTAGCGCTGGCGCTAACCTGGGTTTGCACTAGCACTCTGGGCAGGGCCAGATTCAGAGGCCTCTAGAGTACTTGCTAAACCTGGCAGCACCAAGGCGCAAACTACACTGCTGCTGCACATATGCAAATGAGGGAGTCCACTCATGCATACCAATGCAGTGGCATATTCAAAGGTTATCAATAGCCGTAAACTGCCCCCAGAGCAGCGTTGTCTACTGCCACCAAAAACCACGTCTGTACCGTTCACCTTCCCCCCCAACCTGCTGAGGACCCTTGCCCCCTCCCACACACTCATCTTAAGTGCCGGTCCATGAAACTGGTGGCCAGCACAGCCCTCTTCTCAACTACTCTGTCGCTTGCTGACAATCACGAAGCGCAATTATATATGATCACGCTCCATGACTGTCAGACGGCGGCCAAACAAGGAGGTGTGAGGAGGGCTCTGTCAACTGCTGACTTCATGAAGATCGGCACTCGGGGCGACTGTGTGGTAGGGGCCACTGGCAAGTGGGGGGGGGCAGTGAACAGTCAGGGGGTAGGAACCACTAGATCACCAGGGTGTACTGTTGCACAAGAGAGCAGGCAGTAAGGGGCTGTTGTGCTGCATGCAAATGAGCCTACAATGTGTGTGCAGTGGTTCCTTAGCACCTTGTATGCCCAATCAGCTCATCTGCATGCTAGGGCTGAACGTGGTTACAGGAGACCTTGTGCTATCCAGTTGGGGTAGCGCTATCGCTTGTGGACCATATGCAGTCCTGGTCCATGTCGGCGCAGCTCAGATCCACTTAGCACTGTGCCAACATGGCCCAATATTCAGTTGGATAGTGCAGCTCCATCAGCAAGCGCTATCCATTTGAATAATGCTGAGAGCCAGACATACGCAATCACAAGCGCAGCACAAATGGCTGTGCTGCAATTGCTCCCCACTCTGAACATGGGGTCCGAGATCTCATTTTCGGTGAGCCTGTGACAGGGAGCTCCTGCCACTCTTGAGAAGTGACCTTTTCTTAAATCTGTTGCAACAGTTCTTCTATTTCGTAGCCTAATCTATCCCTTACAATTTCTAGTCCATTAGGTTGGCCACCTATGGGCGCCCCCTCCCCTTTCTTGACTATGCCATAGGGTCTGAAGGGAGTACAAGGGTGGAGAATGGTGCAGAAATGGACACAAGTCCCTTTACACGAGAAAGGGTCCTGAAGGAACCGGAAGTAATAAGAGTTGATAAAGCAATGGGGCCAGATGGGGTGCAACCCAGGGTCCTTAAAGAACTAAGAGAGGTGGCAGCTGAACCTCTGGCTATCCTGTTTAGCCAATCACTGGAAACAGGGGAGGTACCCAAAGACTGGAGGATAGCAGATGTAGTCCCCTTATACAAAAGTGGGAACAAAGAGGAAGCGGGGAACTACAGACCAGTCAGCCTCACCTCGGTAGTGGGGAAGAACATGAAAGCACTACTGAAGGAGAGAATTGTGGAACATCTGGTTGTCAATGGACTACAGGACCCAAGGCATGGTTTCACCAGGGGAGGTCATGTCAGACCAACCTCGCTTGAATTTTTGACTGGGTGACTAGGAGGTGGATCAGGGAGGGCAGTGGACATGGCCCATCTGGACTTCAGCAAGGCCTTTGACACTGTGCCACATAGAAGACTATTACACAAACTGGGGAACATGGGTGTGGGCAGGACAGTAGTGTGGTGGGTAGGTAACTGGCTGGGCGGCAGGACACAAAGGGTGGTGGTAAATGGCTGTCACTCCACAGAGGAAAGAGTGACCAGTGGGGTACCACAGAGATTAGTGCTGGGACCGGTCCTATTCAACATCTTCATCAGTGACATTGCGCAGGACCTAGAAGGCAGAATTTCACTGTTTGCTGATGACACAAAGCTCTGTAACAGAGTAGACACACCAGAGGGTGTAGACAGAATGAGAAGGGACCTGCAGAAACTTGAAGAATGGTCAGGGGATTGGCAATTGAAATTCAATGCAAAGAAGTGCAAGATAATGCATATGGAGCACAAAAACCCTGGCACAATATATCAGTTGGGGGTGAGGATATAGCATGCACCAAGCAGGAAGGGATCTTGGGGTTATCATCTCTGATGACCTCAAATAGGGAAACAGTGTGACAAGGCAGCAGGTAAAGCAAATAGGATGCTGGGATGCATAGGCAGGGGCATCACCAGCAGGAAAAGGGAGGTCATAATTCCACTATACAAGACACTAGTGAGGCCCCACCTGGAGTACAGTGTACAGTTCTGGAGACCTTACCTACGTAAGGATATAGACAGGGTAGAGAAGGTTCAGAGGAGGGCAACAAAGATGGTGCATGGATTGCATCACAAGTCCTGTGAGGACAGGTTGAAGGCACTGAACATGTACTCCCTGGAGGACAGGAGGGAGAGAGGGGATATGATAGAGACATACAAGTATCTTACAGGGAGGAACAGGGTGCAGGAATACACTATTTTTAAGCGAAAAAGATGTTCCAGGACTAGAGGGCATGGGATGAAGTTGGAGTGAGGACGATTCAGAGGAAACGTGAGGAAGAATTTCTTCACAGAACGGTGGTGGACAAGTGGAACACCTGCCAGAGGAAGTGGTGGGGGCTGGAAACAATCAAGGATTTAAGAATGCATGGGATAGACATAAAGGAATTCTGGAGGTCAGGGGTAAGGGGCAACAGACTTCTAGGAAAACATAAACTGAACTTACAAGCTCAAATGGGCAGACTGGGTGGGCCATAGGCCCTTATCTGCCAACACTGTCTATGTATCTATGTATCCTCTTTCATTTTCATTTTCCCTCTCAGGTCCTCATACAGGGAAGTTACTGTGGCGACCTCCAAGCTGATATAAAACAACAGGCTGTGTTCCTCATTGCTGGATTTAGTATGCAACAGCTCTATGTCATAAATACCTTGATGTATGGTTTCATGTCATTAGAGCGAGGATTAATGGGCGACTGTAATTTGAGCGACTTTTACTGAGTGAACGTAATTACAGCGACTGTTCAGTACTGCGAATGCAATTTTAGCTATTTTTTTTACACTGCTACATATGTATATTATATGCAATGCCACGCAAATACTCCAGCCGTGTACAAGCCCCAAACTCCCACACTGCCCGTATCGTCGATAGACAAAGCCGCCATAGATGAGCAGCAACATCCCCCTCTGGCTCCTAGTGAACTCCACCTCTATTATCAGCCATTGCTTTCCCCAACACACACACCCACCTTTATCCCCCGTCAGCCACAGGTGCACCCTTGTCATATGGGGGGATATGCCCTCCTGCGCCCCACGAACCCCCTTCCCCCATCTCTAGGATTACAAGCACATGGACACAGGGGGCAGGCTATATTATTGTTTGCTCAAATGACTATTTGCTCAATTGTAGTAGTTGCTCTATTAGTACAGTTGCTGAAATGTGCTGTGCTCTATCGGAATCGCTCAAATTACGTCACTCAATTTATCACGATCATCTGACGTGTTACCTGATGTATATGCCTTATGTGTATGAAACCTGTAAATGTTGAAAATACCATGGCACAAGGTGTTTTTGATAAAGGTAAAAAGTTACTAGGGGACTGTATTATAAAAATTAAGTTAGCTGCGTTATTTAAAATGCATGTAAATTACAGATTGTTCGAGAGTCCCTTTGGCACCATGCATTCCTGCTTTAAGCTGAACCAGCCTAAAATGTCATGGTGATTTGCATATAGATCCCACTGCATTATGAGGGCATATGTGACGTTGTGTTTCTTTGAAACTTGGCTTATTTTCAGTGCCCTTTGGGGTAACCCTTGCTTCAGTGCTTCTGCACTGAGGTCCCTTGTCTTTAGCTTGTTTTTGAGTTTTTTTCTTTTTTTGAGCTCCCCATCACCCAAACACACAAGACAAACATGAGGATTGAAAATGTTTCACTAAAGAGATAGATCAGTGGGTGAGTAGGTGCTAAGTGCAGAAGAAGGACATGCGTAGTCTGTTGTTGCAAACTGATGTACCAAAGAAGAGATATGCCATTGCTTAAGGTTATCCTCTGTGTTTTAAATAAACATCACACAAAGATTGCCTGTTGAGCCTGAAGTTCTGTGTCTGGTCCATCGGTTATCCCACAATCCTTCACAGGGCTCCAACATTTTAACCCCAAATTTCCAACACAGTTTTTTTTAATGACCTGACCTTATTATTAAGACAGGTGGAACTTTTTACATTTTGTCTAAAAAATGATTTTGCAGAGTAACTGCAAAAACATGTTTCGGGGAGGGGGGGGGATTTAAAAAAATGACACCTGTCATATGCATGAAGTACGCTAACACAAGGGCTATGTTGAAACTGTGGGACAACAGTGTGCAAAAACAATGCGTAAACATTGAAAAAACTGAACATTTCTTCATAAGTTTCTTTTTGACACTTCAACCCCAAATGTTCAACATAGTCTTTTTATGACCCCCACCTGATGATCAAGACAGGTGGATTTTTTTTTAAATTCAAGGAATTTTGCAGAGTGACAGAGAAAACATACTTCAGAGGGGATCTGAATAATGACATCGGTCATGTTCATGAGGTGAGGTAAGAAAACAACTATGTTGAACATTTGGGGCCAAAATCTGAAGTAAGAAAAGCACTAAGTTTTGAGTAAACGTTGAAAAAACATCAACATTTCCTCATAACTTTATTGTCTTTTGACATTCTGACCACATATTTTCAAGCCTTTTCATGACCCCACCTTTGATCAAGACAGGTAGAATTTTTTAAATCCTGTCTGAAAAGTGATTTCGTGGAGCAATTATAACAACATGTTTCAGGGGCATTTGAAAAATGTCACTTACCTTGTGGAACTAAAAAGGCTATGTTGAAAATCTGGTGTAACAATTGTTAATAATATGACATTACGAGTGAAAGTTCAAAATGCATTAAAAAGCCAGTAAAGGAGTACTACTGGCTGAGGTGAAGCCCCGACTGCTGCACAGGTCAAGGCTTCACCTCAAAGATCCCCCATGTATGCACCTTATTAAATAAAGAATTTAATTACCTCATCACTCACAACCCCCCATCCTCCAGTGCAGCCGGCATGTTTAAATATGGTGCACTTCACCCCCGGGATTGTGGAGGAAAGACCGCAATATCATGACATGGCTTTGCCCCTTCCTGTTGTTTGCCCATATGTATGGAAGTTTTAAAATACTGGTATTTCCTATGCCTAGCGCTGTTTTGACAGAATCTGCATAAATGCCATGTCTATCTCTGACACAGAACAAGAAATCCCTAGTATCTAGTGCCTCCACTGTGGCACCAAAATCCACCTGCCTAGTCACCATCTCAGTCCCCCAGTGTTATGATGCCAGACACATGAGCTGAGTAGCCTTTCACACTCTCCTCAGCTGGATACCGCTATCTCAGGCATGGAGGTGCCCTTTGTTTATAGGACAGGGTACGCCACCTGTCCTATAAACAGAGGCGGTTCCTTGCCTGGATATACGGCACAGCTGTGGAGGTGTGAGGGATGACGCCAGTCACCGTATGGACCTGCAGTACTGGGGGTGCTAGACACCAGTGATTTCGTTATCACAGTACGGGTCAGTGATCAGTGGGGGCGGGGGAGACCACTAGCTCCAGGATATTAGTGTATTGGCAGCACGGGCCGCGAACTGGGGGTGGGGGCATCGACTACCAGAGATATATATTTTACAGTACAGGCCGGCAATCGGAGGGATTGGACCACTACCACCAGGAATATTTTCCCGCACAGAATGAGCCAGCAATTTGGAGGCACTACCACCAGGGATGGTTTTTTCCCGCTCAGGTGAGCAGTCAGAGCGGGGGCACTACCAAGGGAGATATATATATATTTTTTACAGCACGTGCAGCGATCAGAGGAAAGGTGACCACAAACACCAGGAATATTTTCTGTACAGAATGGGCCAGCGATTTTTTTTTTTTTTTTGGGGGGACCACTATCACGAGGGATATCTACATGCCTGGGACTGGGCAATTGGGGAGGGGGCAGCACCACGTTAACCTGCCTCGCTACCAATGCAAATAAGCCCATAATGGGCATGCAAATGACAGTGCATTGCATGCCAAACAGGCTCATTTGCATTGGTCCCTCTGAATACTGTAGATAACGCTCCGGCACTATCCATTCTGGCAGTGTACTTTGGGAACCCTGTTGGGGCAGCGCGCTAAGTGCTGCTCTGACATGGCCCTATATTCATCTGAGTAGCGCTAGTGTGCTGTTTTATTGAATACAGCATCTTTAGGCATCTGGTACGGTGCAAATTTTTGCATCCCCTTTGCGCAATTTTGAATATCGTGCCCCAGGTATGAATCACTGACATGGTATAAAGAGTATTTATCGGATAAAATCTGCTTTCATACTTGACATGTACATAACCCATCTACACCAAAGCAACTCAAATTAGGAAGTACTACGTTGTGGACATTCTTTATCGTTAATCGCTGCCAAGTTGTACCAAGGCAAAATCCTCTGCCAGCCACATCTTTGTGATAACTTTTTGCCAAGCAGTATACAACTAGATAGCAGTTTTTGCATCTGTGATTGTCTTTCTAGATATACTGGAAGGATATCGCCAATCAAGTGGCATGTAATTTGAAGGGTGGGGCTAAATATTTCCTGTAATTGTAAGGCTTCCCAAAATACCTGTACCTTTGGACGAAACCAGAATATATGTGGATGTGTTGCTCTGGATTCCACACATTTTCTCCAGCATGAAGGGACTGTTAAGGAAGCAAACTTCACTTGTTGTACAGGGGCAAAAAAAAAAATCTAGTAAAACACTTCCAGGAATACTCCTTCCATGTGTAGGCACAAGTAGGCTTATGAATGTACCAAAGGTACTTGTCCCATCCACTACTAACTATTTCAAAGCCAAGAGGTACCTTTGCTTTCCAACCGCGTATGTTGCAACAGCTTGAGTGTGCATGTGGTCTCTTAGGGAAACCCGACGTGTGTTCATTGTTATAACAACATATTATAACGGTTTCCATATGGCAAAAACCAGGTCCCAGCTATTATACTGTATATTGCCTGGTGCTGGATTTGTGAAGTTAAAAACAAACTGTCTGCATTAGCGGTCAATTTTCAAAAGGCCCACATTGTCCCCTTGTCCATTGACACAGCTGGAGCCAGTAGAAAGACAGTTCTAGGTTTGGAATGGCTTACAAATTTAGACTCATGAAAGTTTCTGACACCCCCTCCTCCCCAAAAAATGTAACAGAATCCAGGTGATCCCAGAAGGCAAGTGTCCAATACAGGGAGGAGAGGATAAAAAGGGTGGGGGGAACCAACCAATCCAACTCCTTTGAAGCTTGCCAAATGTTTTTTTGGGTGCAGGCATCATAAGTAAACAGACAAAAAAAAGTCCTGCATGCTGCTCACCCAGCAGGTCAAACCTAAAAGTCCCTGCAGGCATCTCAGGACTCCAAGGTTCACGATATGTTAAAGGGGAAAGAAAGATTGTGGGAGTCACTTAAACTGTCAAATCCTATAAGAAGAGCTTTCCAACAAGATACTGACCTTACCTGTAGATGTAAGGGGCGCCAAGATATAAGTATCTAAATAATCCATAAATTAAAGTCAAGGCAGCGGCCATTTCATGGACTCTTGAGACAGAAAGTGATGTCACTAAGGGGCAAGCTGTAGTGCCATGTTTCAGGAGTCAGGGCTCAGAACAATACAACAATACCTGTTTTTTGTTTTATTGTATATTCACCATGTCAGAGCTTTAGATTTGTGGCAGGGAGCAGTGCCTGTTCATGCTGGTTCATTTGAATGGGCTGACATGGGGGGCTGCCCTATATAGTAAAACAAAAAGAAATAAATAACACACCATACAAAGGGGCACTGACCTTTGACTCGTTGACCTCTAGCCCCGCATTCATGCACACTACTACTAACTTTCTATTAGAAGCATGCATGATCAGTCTGGACATTGTGGGGTCACAGGTCACCACTATCTTTTTCACATGTGACACAAATATGTTCAAAATTTAAATACAACTAGTTAACCACATGCCAAAAATTCTGAAACGCATAGATAACATTAAAGTGCCAATATCTGTGGAACATGTGGCACGGGAAGGCCCTTTATTTTGTTTTTAAGAATTTTTTTTACAATAGACTGACAGATAATTTATCAGTTAAAAGAAATCGAATCCAATAAATCATCTGCCTTAATACTCGGGCTGGACAAAGCAATTTGCTGTATATGCACTATTTTGGGGAGGCAAGCAATACAAAGCAGTGGTCAAGAACACTGAACTACAAACCTGGAGAACTGAGTTTGAATCATACAGCCACCACTTGCATACTGTCTGACCTGAGCAAGTCTCTTAACTTCCCTGTCCTCCCAGGATGCACTTGGAAACAAGCCTCAGCTTAGTGTGTCTTTCTTGGCCAAAAACTGTACAATACTGTAAGCTCCTTCACTTTGGAGGGGCTTATGCTCCCACTAGGGGCCCCCATTCCACCTCTACCCCTACCCCTACCCCCAGAGCTTAGGGATTGATTAGTGCTCTGGAGGTTAATCCTTCATGGATGCCAAAAGGTGGCAGCAGAGGGCAGGTTAGGAAGGTTATATAAGGAGAGGAAACAGGAAGTTCTGTTTTTTTTTTCCCAGCTCGGGCATTAGGCCTGAGGCCGGAGGGGCAGCTGGGAACAGTAGGAGAGGCAGGCAAGGAGGGAGCTTGATGGTCCAGGTTGGACCTGTGGGGGCCCCCCCCCAAAGTCAGTAGATAGGGACGGCCTCTACAGCGACGTGGCATCAAGGACCAGGGCAGACAGCTCCGCAGGGAGGATGGTCAGCCAGTGTAACTGCGTCATCAGGATGGGGTGGCCTAAGTAGTAGGAGAAGGGCAGAGTAGGCAGGAGTCCTGTTTGGATCCCATGTAGGAGTGGCTTGGGCCATCAGGGCTGTGGGGACTGTGGCAGGATTCCCACAGGAGAGGGGCCAGTGGCAGAGGTCTTCTCTTGTACCTGGAGTAGCAGGGCAGCCCAGGCATGGAGGGAGCCTGGGAGTGTCTTTCACCCATAAAAAAGGGCCTGCGTGGAGGGCATGTCCTGGGGCGCCAGGTAACGGGTCTTTAGCACAGGCCTTGGGAGGGGCAGCTCCTGGTTGGAGCTTAGTTCAAGCCCAGGATGTGAAAGCAGGGATGTAGAGAGGAGGCTGGGGCCATCTCAGGATGGTCATCTGGGTGCACCTTAGAAGAGGAGAATGCCATGGGTGCAGAAGAGGTATGTGAGCTGCTTGGAGGGCCTGGGTGGTGGCAGGGCTCAGGTCCCTCTCATAGCAGGGCAGCTCGGAGGTGCAGTTTGGGCACTGGGGGTTGGGCTTTGGTAAAGGCCTCAGCACCATTGGAAGTAGGAAATTGAAGATGGCAAAAGTAATAGAGCTGGTGTGATATATGATGGCACACCGGTGGGTTCAGGCTCGAAATAGAAGGGAGGAGACAAGGGTTACAGGGCCTGGGTCGGAAAGGGAAAATCCTAGAACCCCTTGAGATTTGGGCCAAGGTCCAGGGGCCAGGTGGGGGAAACAGCTTGCTTCTCCGCGCCGCAGATAGGGCAACCAACCAGTGCCAGGAAGGGAGATCAGGAAAGGGTAACCAAAGAAAAGAAAAAAGTTTGGCTTACCAGTGCCAGCGAGACAGAAGCCTGATGATTCTTCTGGTATGAAGTATCCGCTTGGGTAAAACAGCCGAGCTCCTAGAAATGAAAACAACCTGCTTGTGCTGCCTGTAATCCATCTTGTCCGCTTGAGAGTTCCAGCATGGGTGAGCTTGTATAAAGTTTTAATAGCCCCATGGAGTTGCTTTTTTTTTCTTGAGATGGAGCCCCATACCCCTGAAATCATTGGGAGTGCAGGTAAAAGAAATAAAGAGCTGTTTGGGAAGAAATTCAGTAGTTAATTCTCCCTTATTTAAGTTAAAAGGGGGTAAATGAAATGAAAGGCCCTTTTATTTATTTTGTTCCATAAGTTGTAATTTCAGCAGGTGACCATCAGTGTCGCACCGGGATTGTGGGGCTCCGGGCCCCAAGGGGAGCTGAAGGCTGCAGACTAATTGGAGGTCCTGGATGCGGCGGTGAGAGGTTTGGGGCTGAACCAGAATACAGAGGTAGAGATCGAGAGTGCATTGCGTGCTGAGGCCATCAAGGGGTAGGGCATGTGATTTTCTATCTTGGTTTGAGTGCACTAGCTCGGAGTTGTTTCGCATTGTTGTGGTCCCTTCCATTTTCCCCTGGTACATCTGCGATTGATACATGCCCCTAGACCGGTGGGAGGGCTACAATGAAAAATATTTATGGGAACTGCATGTATCCTGTCTTTTTAGTTTTTGTAAAGCAGCGGTGAACATTTGCACTTATACTTGTCTATTCTATTTTAAGATTTTCCCTTACATCCCACCTTGTATGATACCCTTCCTTACCCAATTTACATAGATGTCGCCAGATAAGGGCCTTGAGGCCCACGAGTCTGCCCTATCCCTCTTTCTAATACTTAAGGTACTCTAGATGCTACAAGCCCCCCCCCAGCTTGATAATTCCCATATGCCCATCCCACACATTCTTGAATTCCTGTACCGTAGCCACCCCCACCACTTCCTGGGGTAGACTGTTCCATCTCTCCACCACCCTTTCAGTGAAGTAGAATTTCCTCAAGTTCCCTCTAAGTTTTCCACCTTTTAGTCTCATGCTGTGCCCCCTTGTTCTGCTATTTCCCCTTCATGTGAAAGATGCTCCCCTCTGGTACCCTGCTGATCCCCTTTAGATATTTGACTCTGCTTTAGCACTTTGTCCACATTTGAAATAACAATAAGGAGCAATATGGCTTGGACCAGATTTTTACAAGTATTCTCAACTGTGTTTGTGCACCTATTATCCCCTAAGGTCTGGGAGCAGTGTTTGCTGCATGCTATTTCATTACAGTCCCATGAAGAGTGATTTTATACAATGGGTGCTCAAAAACTACAGCGAATACTGATGGAAATTTGGTAAAAACCATATCGGAAGAAGCGCTCCTTTTACTATTTCAACTGTTTAAAAAAAAAGAAAGTAGTAAAGCAGTCTCCAAATGTAGGAAGAAAGGGTATCGTGCAAGTCAGGAGACAGGTGGCAATCTAAAATAAAATGACTAATGTATAGGTCATTTTTTACCCCTATCGTGCACTGCTGCTTTAACAGAGTTTTTTCTGCTCATCCATGCATCTCACCTGTCCGAAATATACCCTGGTCCCATCAACATACCCTGTTCAGGCCTGCGTCCTCAGTCACTCCTGGCACCCACTGCTTATCCTCATGGCCTTGCCCCCACCACCCCCCATGGCAGGGACTGGGGGGGGTCCCCCCACAAGGTAGTTCACTATATGGAGAAGGATCCAGTCCCAGCCGATGCTAGGATCCAGCGGAACACAGGGCCCAGACCATCATTTAGACAGCCCCCCTTTTTCCTTGTCCCTCCCACTTCCCCTAATTTGAATGCAGTCAATGCCGGCCTCACACACACTCAGAACATACCCTGTGGCATGTGCAAGTTCCCTGACCCAGCAGCAGGGGTCACAGGCCAGTCCACTGCAGGGCAGCCACTCGAGACACCAGCAGTCTGGGTTCACAAACAAAACTGGGATGGCAGGGCCAGAGGGAGAAGGATCGAGCATACCCAAGGACCCGCTCCCCTGGGACACAGGACAGCAGGCTCTGCTGCAGTACTGACACCTAGGGGATCACAGGTTGCAGTGCAGTCTGGGCAGCTAGGGAAAAAAGGGACACAAGCTGGTGCTGTGTGCAGGCACGCAAACAGCATGTGCACTTAGCGTCCTTGTCACCAGTGTCTTGAGGGTTGGGGGAATCCTAAGAAGGAAATATCCAAAAGCATTCAGGATGGCGCCTGACTCCCGCCCGGGCCCTGCCCTCCCAATAGGCCACTCCCCCTCCCATGCTAGAGGGCTGGAATGGGGTAACTGTACAGACCCCCAAGCAAACCACCACAGTCTAGGAGCCATGCTGTGGCATTGGAGGTCTGGAGGTGATTGGGCTGGGTGTTACCAGGGCTGAAGGGGCAGCATCAGTGACAAGGACATAAAAAAATATATTCTGTTGTTATAAATAAAGCAGACAATTAAAGCTGCAGTACAAAGAAATTGGGCACACATTTGACCCTACCTTTTTTCACCACAAAAGATTTTGTGCATCTTCCAGTTTTATTTGGTGATTGTATTTTCTGGTTCCACCAAAATTTGAGCATTTTATAAATATTCTAATTGTTTTTGGCTCAAGAAAGGAAGGTGGCTGCCAAATTTGGCTTAGAAATAGCACTGCAGACCTGGCATGGGTTAGGCTCGTGAAAATAAAAAAATAAAAAAATTAAAAAACTTGCAGTGTGTCGCACAGGAGGTAACTCACTCACCATATCCCATGCCAAAAGACACCAGCATCCAGTGGTGCCCCCTCACTCATCCCATCCCAAAGTCCCCAGCATTCAGTGGTGCCCCCTCACTCATCCCATCCCATGCCAAAAGTCCCCAGCATTCAGCTGTGCCGCCTCACTCACCTCATGCCATGCCAAAAGTCCCCAGCATCTAGCTGTGCCCCCTCACTCACCTCATCCCATGCCAAAAGTCCCCAGCATCCAGCTGTGCCCCCTCACTCACCTCATCCCATGCCAAAAGTCCCCAGCATCCACATGTGCCCACTCACTCACCCCATCCCATGCCAAAAGTCCCCAGCATCCAGCTGTGCCCCCTCACTCACCCCATCCCATGCCAAAAGTCCCCAGCATCCAGCAGTGCCCCCTCACTCATCCCATCCCATGCCAAAAGTCCCCAGCATCCAGTGGTGTCCCCTCACTCACCCCATCCCATGCCATCGTCCCCGACATCCAGTGGTGCCCCCATCCCATGCCAAATATCTCCAGCATCCAGTGGCACCTTCCCTCACCCCATCCCATGCCAAACATCCCCAGTATCCAGTGGTGTCTTCCCCTCACCCCATCCCACATCAATGATCCCCAGCATCCAGCGATGCCTCCCACACCCCAACCCATGCCAAAAGTCCTCAGCATCCAGCGGTGCCCCCTCCACAGCCCATCCCATACCGGAAGTCCTCAACATCCAGTGGTGCCCCTTCCCCCACCACATCCCATGCCAAAAGTACCCAGCATCTAGTAGTTCCCCCTCACCCCATCCCATGCCAAAAGTACCCAGCATCCAGTGGTGCCCCTCCTTCACCACATCCCATGCCAAAATGACCCAGTATCCAGTGATGCCCCCTCTTTCATCACATCCTATGCCAAATGTCCGCAGTATCCAGAGGTGCTCCCCTTTACCACATCGTATGCGAAAAGCCCCCAGCTTCCAGTGGTGCCCCCTTCCTAACTGCATCCCATGCCTAAAGTGATGTCCACAGCATCCACTGGTTCCCCCACTACATCCCATGTCAAAAGTCCCCAGCTTTCAGTGGTGCCCCATCCCTCACTGTGTCCCAAGCTGAAAGTGGTATCCCCCAGCATCCAGTGGTGCCCCCACCACATGACATGTCAAACGTCCCCAACATTCAGTGGTGCCCCTTCCTTCACTGCGTCCCATGCCTAAAGTGGTATCCCCAGCATTCAGTGGTGCCCCCACCACATCCCATGCCAATGAATCCCTCCTGGCACAGCCCTCCTCTCACCACCTCAGACAGCCATCATCTGAACCCTGTATCACAAACAGCGATTTATTAACTACACATCACTGCATGTATGTTGTAACTCATCCCCCACGGTTTGCAGTGCAATTTATGAAATACGTGCAGCCCACTTATATTTCATCAATTACTGTCTGAGATAAGGGGTCCAGATGGTGACTGACAGAGAAGTTGAGAAAATAGCTATGCAGGTTATTGCTGGGGGGGTGCCACGGACTACCATGAACTAAGGCACAGGATGTAGTAAGATGTGGGCAGCTAGACACTGGGAACAAATCTGCACAAGATAGGGTGAGGGTGGGGTGTACCACTTGACACCAGGGACTTACTGACATGGGATGGGATACTGGAGAAGGTGCCACAGGTATTTATTGGCATAGGATCAGCCTGGCAACGTGGCCTAGAGTTTAGAGCAATGAGCTGTGAATGAGTTTGGTACATCTAGCAGAGCTGGGTTTGATTCCCACAAACTCCACTTCCATACTATGTGACCCTGAGCAAATTACTTAACAAAAATATATATATACATATATATGTGTGTATATATATTGTATGCAATAGATAAACCACTCTGAGGTGTGCAGTCACGCTCTGATATACGCACGGTCACGTGGTGGTGCTCATCCAATAAAAGAGCAACAATTTCCCTACCCATTTTATAATAAATTATATATATATATATATATATATATATATATATATACACACACACACACACGTATAGATAGATATGTGTATACACACACACACACACACACACACACTGCAAAAAACTCAGTTAATGCATCAGTTAGTGTTGATTCCACACTAACAAAAGTCTGGAAATTTGATGTTAGGGTTACCAACCCTACCTCCCCTCACACCCCTTTCCACCCTCCACAGACCAACAGGCATCAGGGTTGCCATGGGGTTGTTGGGCCTAACTCTCACCCCATGCTCCTACACTGTACCATCTCAGCTTCCTTACAAATGGAATGGGGTGAGAGTTAAGGCTGACAACCCCAAGGCACATCCCTGACACCTGTTGGTTTGTGGAGGGTGTGGGGTAGGCTGAAAACCCTAACATCGAATTTCCAGACTTTGTTGCGTGGAACAACCCTAATCGATGCATTAATGGAGTTTTTACAATGAATTCCCTTCTTTTGAGAAAGTGAAATGTCACTCATATAGTTATCCACACGGGCCCTCTGACCCCTGCACTCCCAACCATCCATCAGTGTAGAGGCATAGCGCAGGAGGGCCCTGTGCTCCCAGTTTTGCATAATGGGATGCATATTTGGGAGCATGGGTACTCTGGACCCTTCTCTCCCATCCACCCATAAGTGTAGAGATATAGCGCCTGAGGGCCCTGTGCACCCAGTATTGCAAGATGGTATCCATGGGCGGGCCCTGTGCTCACATCTACCTATAAGTATAGAAACATGGCACAGGAGGGCCCTATGCTTTTAGTTTTGCATAATCGTATCCACTCACCCATGAGTGTAGAGGTACAGCGTAGGAGGGCCCAGTGCTACCAGTTTAGCATAAATAGCATGCACAGGTGGGAGTATGGGCCCTCTGGGCCCTGCGCTCCCACCTACCCACAAGTACAGACACACAGTACAGGCCTAGATGCATTCCAAGTAACCCTTGTAACGCTTATTTGGCAAAATCTCAATAACCATAGCAACTGCGGAAAAAATTCCTTTGCAGTTGTATTCATGACCTAGCCACCTGCATGCGTGCTTAGTACACCTAAACTGTGATTTGCGAAAAATCTATATCTCAAACCGTTTGAGATACAGACGCAGAAAGGCGCAGCCACCACAATGTTATCCAATGAGAAAATCTGCAACTTCGGAGTGCTGTAACTCTGGAACAGGTGTACATTTTTGCACCAATCCAACAAAAGGCACACTGGTGGGGCACGGGCTTGCCACCCTGCAAATTTCAGCCCAAAAGTCCAAACTGTTTAGTTGCAGTGACATGCCAAAGAAACGTGTTTTTGGGTCAAGTACTGTCACAAATTGCGACAGCGGTCATGAAAAGCAGTCACAATTTACGACAGCACAGATAGAAATAATGTGGAAAACACATTTTTGGGCATCATTTTCACAATCTGATGCCAGGATTGTGTTCCTATGGCCCCATTTAGGTTAACACAACAGTTGGGGTTTAGCGTGGGGCATGCTATTTTGAATTAAGATGTTTTTTCTCCACCACTAAGTGAAAACAAGATGGCCACTGCACGACAGTACTGAGGGCATTTGCGACAGAAAAAGGTGCAAGCAGCTGAAGTCACTTGGCCTTGTGCCTTACTACGTCCCTGGCCGTGCTGTAAAATATGATTTACACACACCCCTTTGTTCCTTATTGCTTACATGTTATGCTGGCACTACCATGCCAGTATAGTTAGAGTTGCCCGGCCACTTCTGTTAAACCCAAAATGTTGCACGTTAATAACTTTGCAACTGTTTGACCGATTTGCCTGAAAAATTTGCATACGCAGTCTGGTACAATGGATCTCTGGATCTGGCAAGTTGCATTCTGGTTGGATGTGCAGTTGCGGAGCTCTGAAGTGCCACAAAACATTAAAAAAAAAAACTTTTGGGCAATTTCTTTACTTAGGGCTACAGCTCAAACAGTTTCCGTCTGGTCTGAATTTGTCAGGGAATATGTGGTGTGGGTCACTGATGTGCCTTTTGGAGGTTTGGTGAAAAAATATTAATCCGTTCAAAAGTAAAAATTTAAAGTTTCCCATTATAGTCAATGGAAAAAAATATATGTGCCATGTGACAGCAAGTTGTACTGTTACGAAAAGTATGTTTTACACACATCCCTGAGTGCCTTATTGTGCTTATAAAATTTACTTTTCACTATTAGGAAAAGCATGTTTATATGTAGAAACAATAGATTTATTTGTGTGCATTTGTGATAAAATAGTCCTTCCGCCCACTGCAAGTGATGTCACTGATGATGTCATTGTATGTTTGCCTACTTTCTTCTTGCTGTTTTTTTCCCCCCCGGTTTTCTCCACATTCAAAATATGGAAGGTTTATCATGGAATACATGGATTCAAAATTCTGCTCAGTTCCACTGGCAGAATGTTTCTCTCCTAACACTCTGTATACACACAGACAACATAGAGGATAATGGCTGGGGATCGGGTGATAACCGCGCTGTAATCACCTCGAGTGGTTGCAAGGGCAACATGGTAAACCTCGAGAGCGCAGCTCGAGAGGTTTACTGTAGCCCTAGCAAGCACGAGAGGTGATTTCAGCATGGCTGTCACCCGATCCCCAGCCATCAAATTTTATAGTGTATAGTCAAAAAAAAAACACAGTTTGCATTTTATGTGTGAGAATTTTTTTTTTTTTAGTTGTTTAACCAGGAGTAGCACATTAAGCTGAAAGCTTTTTTACAGGAGCAACCTGGGAGCACAGGGAAATAAAGTGACTTGCTCAGGGTAACACAGTATCTAAGTGGAAGCTGTGGGATTCAAACCCAGGTCTAGTCTGCTGGATGTCACCAGATTTGCGGCTCAGAGCCTTATTTTTTGTTATGCCACTGTTTGGAAGTTCCGAAGTGTGGTTAACAACTTTTAAAATTCTAAACAGGGCATAACAAAGCCGTGTGACTGCTGATTATGGTGGTTAACAGGCACTTACCATGCATTATAAAGGCCTTTGTTACAGCCAGAGACTCAATTATCTCACTGTCAGGGCAAGAAAAAGAGAGTTCCCTGATGAGCAGGAAAGATAGGTAAGCATTAATCCCTGACAGAGGAGGGCTCTACCAGTGGATTAGTGCCTGGCTGGGGGGGGGTTGTTTGGTGCACGAGGCCGTCGGCCAAGTGCTTCTAACCACCCAGCGGGCATTAATCCACTAGTAGAGCCGGACTCTGGAGGGGATTAATGCTCCTGTAACATGGCCAGTGCAAGGGAGATATTGTGCAAACATTGTTTCCATTTACAGTAAACTACAGTTCCTGAGATCTATAATGACTGATGTACAAATGTCTTGCACTGTGTTTGTAGCTACACACTTATCGTCAAGAAATGTGCGCGTTCCCATTGTTGGGCACACTACTATTTATATAGTGTGGAGTAGATTTACAAAACATGCCAGAGGCAATGTTCTTGTGTGAAACACTCAACAACATTCCCATTTTCTGATTTTTAACGACAGGTTTTGTGCTTTGTGCGTCGACGTAATATCCCGATGCTGCATTACAGCGCTGCATCCTGGGACACTTTTACAAATACCCAGTAACACTGACAAGTATGGAGACAGTGATTTCTGTTCCTCTCCCTGTGTGTCTGTCTTCATGGTAACAGTGATGCGTGCAGTGTAAAATTTCCTTTTAAAGTACTGGTGCAGTTACCCACCTCGGCTACTCGCTCTGAGGTTCCCCAAGCCACACAATCGATCAGCTGCATACCGATGAGGATTCTACCACTGCTCCATGAGCAACGCCATCTACAGGTATGCAGACACACCGTCAGAAAGACAATTCAAAAGATACACTCGCTCTGTCTATTTTGCACGTTCACAATATGAAGCAAGCTGTATTTCTGCAACATGACCAAGCGAGTGGGCTCTACTGCTAGATTAATGCCCGCTCACTTTTGGTCACCTGAGGCCTTTCAACCACTCTGCTTTCTCCATTTCAGTGTGATCTTTAGTGCCATGTTACAAAAGGGGGATTTTTCACTGTCAGCAAAGAAGCAGCTGAAGTGAAAATTATAAACAATACTTATTGCTTCTAATTTATGTATGTAAGGAGCATGTAACAATCAGGGAAACAACATTTAATTAATTTGCTTTATTTTTTATTTAAGGTAGTTTTATTTTTAGGGCCCAGTTGAAGTTTTTTGGTTTTTTTACAGTGTAAAGGTAGCAGCCATGTTTGTGGTGGAAGATCAGTTCTGGCTATAGGGGGCTAAGTGAAATATCTGTGTTCCAAATGCCCATTGATCTGAGTTCCAGACTTTTCACTGCTGAGAAGCCCTTTTTTTTTTTTTTTACCATGTGTAAACCATATTTTACACATGAATAAGAGCCAATCAGATTATTGGATTTTACCCTGCCATTTTATAAATATATCTTATACTGGTGCGGTAGCGCTAGTGCTAGTATAGTTACGGTTGGCAGGGCAATTTTAATGTTAAACCTCAAACTTTACACTTTAATAACTTTGCAACCATTCAAGGGATTTGCATGAAAGTTGGCATGCTCTGCAGCTAGGGGAAGCTCTCTTGACGTGCCAAATTTTGTGTCAATCCCTTTTGCAGTTTTTGAGATGCAGAGTGTTGACAAAACAAAGGGTTTTGCTGGTTTTTTGCTCACCTGTATCTCAAAAACAGCGTAACTTTATTGGCATACATTTTCAGGGTAGAAACCTTTACCTCACAGATGTGTCTTTTGAAGATTTGGTGGAAAAATATTAATCCATTCCAAAGTTATGAGATGTTGAATGTCCCATTATTTCCTATGAGAAAAAAACAGATGTCAGGCAAGAAGTAGGATTTCTGAATCAGAGTAGGATTGGATCCTTATTCGAAGTAGGATCTACCCCTAGAGATTATGCATGCCAAATTTCTTACAAAGCCATTGAACGGTTCCAAAGTTATTAAGGTTCAAAAATTCGGGTTTAACACAGAAGTTACCCTTCACCCTACCTATAGTGGCAGTACCGTGCAACTGTTTTTATATATATATATATATATATATATATATATATATATGCACACACACACACACACACACACACCCACCAGTGGATGCCAAGGACTGTCATGAGATAGGTAAGGTGATGGACAGGTGCAACTAGATGCCAGGTACTTATATCCAAGCGACAGAGGGTGCCACTGGGTGCCAGGGACTTACTGGTACTGTATGGGATGAGGGAGGGAGTGCCACTAGACACAAGGGGCCTACTGGCATGAGATGAGGTGAAAAAGTGTGTATTACTGAATGCCAGGGACTTATTGGCATATTATCATATTCAAAAGATGTCAATAATGCACTGTAAAACACCTAAAACCCTAACACTTCTGGGACTGAGTGGCCCCCAGACCCCCGTTTTATTTATAAGTTTTCATCTAGTACACAATCAATAATCAAATCCACCCTAACTAACACACACACACACACACACACACACACACACACCATTCAGGAAGTAAAGTTCCTTCTTTCAAGTAGCCAGCTGTTATGTTTTTTTATCCACCATTTTTCGCCATGGTCCCCCTCAACGATGGAGTCACTGTGGCTATACTCGTCCTTCCTTGTCTGACCGTCGGGGGGGGCATTACTGCTGCTCAGTAACTCACAGTGAGCAACTGGTGCAAGTAAATCAAGTAGTAGTAAGAGCAGCTGATATAATGGCGATACCGGACAGTTAAGGATCCCTCGTGCGTGAAATCGGAAATCGAGTATACTACAGTAATCCTTAGCTGCAGCGTAATTTTGGCCACGCCCCCTTTCAATATGGACACTCCTTGCAGTTTGTGTTACTCCCCCTTTTCCTGCCCCATGGACAAGCCCAGCCAGGACATTGTAAAAAAAAAAATTATTATTAATTGCACTAAATACTTTTCCGGCAGCACACTGTTAGACATGTAGAAGCCCAGCCACATTTATAAAAAAAAAAAAAAAAAAAACAGTATTTATTGCACTCTATATAGTATACTGTACACATAATTCATTACTAGTATTTCACATAACGGAATTGCACAAAGTCCCACACAAAAAGCATTCATTGTACAGTCCTCAAATAACATGATATTCATCGTGATTCCACTGCACGGTCCTAATAGCCTCAAAGTTCCGAGTTAAGCGGGTGCCAGGGTCAGACTCTGCATGTGTTTCATTTATTTCTTTTATGTTGTGGCTAAATGGAGTCTAGTTGTAGTTCTATTGCAGATGGGACATTTTCTAGTTGTAGTTAGCAATTGGGAAATCTGCCCCCACCCGATTCTATTTCAGTATTTAGGCTTTATTTATGTTGGCTTCTATTATTTTTCTATTGCAGACCAGACATTTTTCTAACGGTGACGCTACGGGCAGTAGTATGGTGCAACATGTTCGCGAGGAAAGGCCAGACTGTCGTGATGTATCCTCACGGCACGAGGGGTCCTTAACTCTCCAGTATCTCCGATATAATCAGGTGGCAGTGTAGTCGTGTTCCCCTTCATACCTCAACAGCACTGTGATATTTGCTGATGGGGGGTGGGGAGGTGCTTCAAAAATAAAAAAGGTAACAACTGGTTACTTTTTTTGGTTCATACAGCTTTTTATCCCCTTGGGCGGCTTATCAACCCTGTCCCCACCTCCCCCACCCGGAAACCACCCCCACACAACCTTACCTGAAACCGATTCCCCCATGGCTTGCCGTCAATGGCAGGGCTGGAGGGAGGAGGTCCCCCTCTCTGAGTACAAATCCAGAGGCCCCTAGGTGTGTGGGTGGTGGTGTAGGTCGGGGGAGATATGCAGGACACCATTTTTTTTTTTAAGTATATTCTTGATATCTGCTATTTACTTATCTATTGTTTACCTTGTTTTGTTTTTGTACTACTGACGTGGAACCTTTGTAAATGAGTTGTATTGCTCAAAGGTGTTGTAATCCAAGACTCAAATAAATAAATGTAGCCTGCAGATTCTTTTTGCCATTATTCCCCCAAGTCCCCTTGCTACCGCGGCATAAGCACGTGCATGTGGAGGCAAGCACGTGCCATGGGATCATAGCCCCTCCCACGAAGTCTCTTGCACTTGCACCACCACTGGGCCTTCCCCCAGCAGCAGTCAAAGGCCAAGACAACTGGCAACCCTTCCCTGAGAGAAGTTCCTAGGACATGTGCTCCTCTCTCCCCCAGCCAACCCCAGCAATCCAAGTCTGTTCCTGAACTCGGGTCGCCAGTGTGACGACAGCAGGAGAAACACCAGCACCTCAGCCCTCCACGTCACTGGGCCGGCCCTCAACTGGTGTTCTCTGTTGTCTCTTTTACTGATTCCCTATCTGTTCTGTACTCTGTATTAATACTGTACAACTGGTCTCTTGTGAAAAAGAGCTATGTAGCTCCTCTTGCTCTCCAGAATAAAAATACAATAAATAAAAAAAAAAATTAAAAAATAAACTATTAACATGGTTTTCTAATTTTGTTTGGTTGTACTCAGCAGTTGATACTCTGTCTGCCCTGCAGGTGGCGCCCGAACTCCAAATCCCAACTCAAGCACAAAAAGACAACAGCAGCCCAATAACAAAAAAAACAAAAACACCAACATTCTTTACAGTAGCTTCCTGCAGCCACACGGCTTTTGCAAAAAGAGACTACCCTCTAGTCACAGCACATACCCACACACCCAAATGAACCAAACCCCACAGCACTATCCTCCCACCCCCCCTCAAATTAATAAATAAACCAAGTGACAACCATAACATAGACAGAAGTAGCAAGTCCTTACCTCTGCTGGATACGCAGCAGCAGCAGATGTTGTTGACAAAGTGCCAGACAGGTGTCAAAACAAACGCACACACACCCACAAGGAGATTAACTGCTAGTAAGAATGGATCACTTTGGGGTCAAGTAAAGGAAACAGTTGGTGCAGAATGTAAGCAAAAAAAAAAAAAAAAGAAACACAAGAAATCTGGAAAAAAACCACCAGGCAGAACAGAAAAGTCTACCCTTGACTAAAATAGACATAATGCAAAATTCCTGCATGAAATAGTGAGTGCTGTACTAGATAAACCAGTTTTATTTTACCCCTTTGCTTGGAACTGCAGAATGTAGCTCGCTCTGTCTTCTTCCTCTTGATGGCTCTTCTCTAGCTAAAAGCCCCACTGTTGACGCTCCAGCCAGCAGCAGCAGGCCCTCAGCTGGGACTGCTGCTCAAGCTACTGTGGTTAGCTGGGCTCATGGGGGGAGTAGGCTGTCTCTATGCACTGGCCCCGACAGTGGGGCTCCAGCTCCTCTATGCCCCTGGCCCTGGGCTAGCTGGCCAGGCCTGTGGACTAGTAAGTTAACGCCGTATTACCTACTATCAACACCAGCGTCTCGCCGCTGCAGCTCCTCCGCACCCCCGGTGCTGTAAACACTGCAACAGCTGACCGGCCGACGTCACGCTCTCGGCGCGGAGCCGCCTTCTGCGGGGGCGGGGACAGCAGGTAGCCAACGGCAGCGGTCCAGGCTGGGCATGGGCGGGGTTTATGCATAGGAAGCATGGAGTCCACTGGTGTCTGGTAGGTCGCAGAATTTAAAGGGCCACAGCTCTGATTTGATGAAAAGTCCCAGAAATATACAAATTCGAGTTTTATAGCACAGCAGAGCTGCAGTGGTCCTCAGAAAAAGGTGGCACCAGAGTCTCAAGGGATCCAACAGAAAAAATAAATCTAATGAAACTGAAGAGAATATCTGTTGTGGGAGTGCATTGGTTTGCTAATACTCTTTGTGGTCATGTGGACTTTTCAGATCCAAGAAAGTTATTCATTTTACAGCTTGGGTAAGTTTCTACTTTGAAATAGTATTTTTTTTTTGCACACAGTTCGTTTTTAAAATAAATGCAGAGTAGCAGAATATAAGATCTCATAAGAGGGGATTTTGTCTCAAGGAGGCTTCCTAAGAAAACACATCTGTAAAGCAGGAGTAGCTAGGAAAATAAAGATTGAACACCATAACCTTGTTTGCTGGCCTCGGTTGTACCTTGTTTGTTGTCTCCCATCCCTACCACCTTAATTACATCTTCATCATCACCCCACTACCTACACCACCTCTTCTTCCTACTTTCCCCCCACCCTCCTCCCCCATTATTCAACTTTGACTACATAGCTATTCTTCCCTTTGCCTCCTATCTATCCCCATCCTACCCCCCACCTCTGCTTGCCTTCTCCCTCCCTGCACTTTCCTCCTCCCTCCCCTGTCCCTCTCTACTGGTACAAGACCTTCCTTCTTTCTTTGACTCAGGCACAATTCAATTATCTGCCTATGTTGTTAGTTGAACAATTCTTTTTAAACAAGCGTCCTCATGTTATTTTACCATTACCTAGTGACACGTTAGCCTTTGTTTTGACTCTGCACCCTGTACGTGCTTAGATTGTGTAACTATTGTTAGAATTTATGCCTGGAGACAGTTTTCAGTTTCTTGCTGTAGCTGTATCTGTGGAACATATCTGTATTCTTGTTTGTGTCATACTTGACATGGAACCCATGAAAGAGCTTTCTGCTCAAAGGTGTCAATCCAAGATCTCAATAAATAAATAAATAAAAATATACATAACCTTCTCGTGGTGCCTGTTTACTGCTGTAGCCACCATACTGAGGTACCCTGCCACTTTGTCACATGATCAGCAGGATCTGCGTACCTCTCCTGGACATCTGCCCCATTGAGCAGCTCCACCAAGAGTGTGATGTCATGAGCGAATATCACCATAAATGGGGTGTACTCTGCATTGGACTGTACACTGTTCCTAAAAGCCAGTATGACGTACAGCAGCAGACTATTCCATTAGTCCGATTATCCTGCACGTAGGAGGACAGCGTGGCTAGGAGTGGGTGGTTCAACCGCTCAACCAGTCCATCTGACAACAGGTGCTATGGAGTGGTCCGGATTTTGTGTACTTCTAGGTGTTTGCATACCTCTCAGAACAATCTTAACTCAAAGTTCCATCCCTAGTCAGTATGGACGGATATGGGGGCCCCATATTTGCAAATGAATTGTTCAATAAAAACCTTAACAACTGTTTGAGTTCCTGATCAGGTAGTGGGTAGGCTTCAGCCCATTTTGTGAAATAGTCCAACACTACTAAGATGTACCTGTTATTCCAAGGGATCAGTGACAAGGGGCCCAGGATATCTATTGCTACCCTCTCTAAGGACCTACTAGTTTTCTGATGAGACCATGGGGCTCTAGGGGTATGTTTTCCAGGACCCACAGATTAGGCAGGCTTTGCACCACTCCTTGATGGACTTTCTCCACTGTGGCCCATAGTACCCGACATGCACATTCTGTGCGAGCTTCTCTACCCCGAAGTGTTCCCCAGTGGCAGAGTCATGTAATGCTTTACAGACCTCTGGAACCACCCCCTTGGGACTACTATGCATTTGTCATCAGGCCTGCCCTCCTTATCTTTGATCTTCAGCACCAAAGTCCTTATTGTGCACAGAGATAAGGCCACAGCACCTGGTGATTGCAAAGTTCAGGGTTATGTTGGTCCTCTTCGGGGAATGCAGTGAGTACTTTCTCCAACCCAAACATCAGTCTGCTGACCACTGGATCTTCGTGCTGGTGGTCCAGCAAACTTGACCATTCTGTGTTCACTTCCATATTGGCAGGGCCAGGACCTCTCCTGGCATTGTGGAGCTTGATGTCGGCTTCTCAGATAAGGCATCCAATTTATTAAGCTGCTTTGCTGGGCAATTTATGATTTCAATCTATCAATCAATCAATATTTATTGGAAAGCAAATTGAGAGCGAACTCTCCTTTACAAATGCATCCATAACATAAATCATAATAAAATGACATAAAATAACATTAAATGATAAACAAGGTTACATAAATCGTATCATGGTTTGATAATCGAACTGTGACAACTGTTCCAGCCAACGAGCAAGCTGTCCGTCAGGCTTATGGAAGTTGTGCAGCCAACGGAGGAGCCGTGGTCTGCCCTTAGCGTGAATGTCTGTCCAAGCAGGAAGTGGTGGAAATGATCAGTTAAGGTTACAGTGGTTGACAGCTCTTTCCTTGTCATGGCATACTTGGGCTCTGCTTTGGTTAGAGCTTGACTCATATAGCCACCACTCTCGCCTTGCCATCTACCACCTGGGCCAACACTGTCAGGAAAACACCCAAGCTCAAATAGATGCAGGGGTTTGCAGTACCGGGGCTGGCTAATCCCCACAAAGTACAAAAGAAAATGGTGCTGCACTCCAGTGTTTACTTGCAGAGTTCAAGAGTAAGAAAATGCTGGAGTCTCCGAAATTCTTGTTGACAATTTATTGCCTAAACAGTGAAAATAAAATGCTGTCAAACACAGGCCAGTCACCCGGGAGGAACAGCTCCATTTGGTACCAACTGGGCCAACACTGCTGTGATGCCCACTTCTCTGCCATCAGTGTTGAGGATAAGCAGCAGTTGTGTGTTGGGATATGCTAGGATGAGTGCAGAAATCAGTTGTTGTTTCAGTTTCACAAAGGCTTCTTGGCAGGAGTCTGCCCAAGCAAACTGCATCCCCTTCTCACTGAACTTGTGCAGTGGCTGGGCAGTGGTGGCGAACTCCCCAATGAACCTTCTGTAGTACGACACCAGTCCCAAAAAGCTCCTCACCTCTGTCACCAAACAAGGTACCAGCCAGGACTGCACTGCCTCCAGTTTGTTTGGGTCTGTTCCCACTCTATCTGCTGTAAGTGTTCCAACTACTTCACTTTGCTACATAACAGAATGCGCTTAGATGGCTTCACTTTCAGGTTTGCAGCCCCAGTCTTCCTCAGAATTGACTTCAACTTGTGAAGATGCTCTTGTAAAGTCCTAACAAAGACTGTTACGTCATCAAGGTGTATCAGGCATGGTGCACCCTGTAGATCTGCCAGCATGACATCCATAATGCGTTAAAACATCCCCAGAGCACTACACAGTCCAAATGGCATGACATTAAACTCAAACAGTCCTTGTTTGGTTGTGAATGCCGTCTTCAGCCAGTCCTCAGGACAGACCTTCACTTGCTAGTACCCTCTAGCCAAGTCCAGTGAGGAAAACGGATTTGCCAACAGACTGAGGATGTAATCGATCCAAGGTAGTGGGTTTGCATCCTTTGTGGTAACATCATTCAGGCAGCAGTAATCCACACGCACTCACACGCCCCCATCCTCCTTCCATACTAGGACTACTGGGGCAGCCCACAGGTTTGTGGAGGGCTGAATAACTCTCTGATTGTTCGCCTGTTGCAGCTGATTCTTCAAACTCCTCCTGATATTGGAGCGGGAACCTTCATGGTCCTTTCTTAATCAGATGGGTGTTTCCAGTGTCAATCCGGTGCTTGCTTAGCCCAGGACATCCCGAATCATGATCCCCCAACTGAATACATTGGTGCACTCCCACACCACTGCCTCGGCTGCTCGCATCTGCTCTGGCATCATTTCTCATTTCTTGAGTTGACGTTTTTGAGATAAGGTCTGTTCTGTCCAACCCGGTGCTTGTTCTACTTTTTGGGTTTTTGGGTCTGGTTTGCAATCCTTGAACTGTGGTCGAGTCTTTAGTTAATATCATCACCTGCTGATCACTATCCCTTGGTAGATGATCTGCGATCACAGTGTCAACCTGCACTGGCTCTTACCCTCGTTTTATTCTACTCACTGACCAAACTATGAGGAGGCTGTGACTTTCTTTTTGCTGGGGTTCCACAAGCCCTTCTCCGTCTTCAACCTCATCTCCTCCGACCTGGTCAGGAGTGAGCACTTCACTTCTTGGTGGAACAGTCACACATCTGCTGGCCACAATCTCGCGGACTTCCATCCCTTCACTGTCAGAAATCCAGGGGAAACGTCCTTCCCAATACAGTATAGGCATCTTTGTCAAAATTCAGTGTTGCTCTGCATTGCCTCAACCCGTGAGTCCCAAGTAGTGCAGTTTGGGTCACATCTTCAGCAACTAAAAATTCACTGGCTAATGGCAGCTCCTTTAGGGTGATCACTGTTTGCCACTCTCCCAACACTTTGAAAGCAGTTCCATTCACAGTGCAAACTGTTCCTTTGTAAGGCTGTAAGCTTTGTGAGGATGTTTTAGTTGATCCTCCCCACACCCGGGCATTCACAGTGGACACCTGTGCACCAGAATCAACCAAAAACTTGCAGGTAATAGCTTCTATTTCCTAGAGACTATAGTAGCCCAGTTCGACTGTAGAACGCATCACAGTTTGCAGAGGGGCATCTCTTTGTCCTTAGTCAGACGTTTGGTCCTCAACCGCAGTCTGTACAGCACCAGGTCCCAATGAACCTCTCTGCTGGGGACACTGTTTTTTATAGTGGTTCAGGCCTCCATACCTTCAGCACGCCTGATCATCTGGCTTTCTATTCTGAAAATCCACCGACTTAGGATGTGGGTTTCCCAGAGTTCTCTTTTGTCCAGTCAGTATCTCTGATTGTAGAGTCCTAGGGGTCTCGAGGTTCACTTTTAATTTTTCAGGTTCAATGTGCAGAGTTGCAAGAGCCCCAGACATTTTCTCTTGTACCTCTACAATGGCTCGAGACGCTTCGTTAAGAAAAACAGACCCTGGGGACACTTCATAGGCCCGAACCTGGGGACTCAGAGTCTGAGGAAAATCCAGATTTCGTACAACCTCTAGTTCAGTGGCATACTGGATTGTTTGTTCTAGCCATGAGGGTCTCTATAGGTGTAGCTGGAAATAGAGCTTCAGTCTGTCTATGTGAGCAGTGAAATGGTCTTGGGCCAGCAGGTCTTTGGGGGCTGAGCCAGTATCTGGAAAGACCTTGGCTACCAGGCACCATAGGACTCTTCCAAAGTCATGAGAAGGTTCCCCCTTTTCTCTCCTTCTAGTGAAAAAGACAGTTTTTTCTCAATCAGCACATTTGGCAGGCTTAAGGGACTGTTTCATGGTCACTAGCAGAGCAGTATCATTTTGTTGTATGTCAGACCCCAGTCCCTGATACACTTCACAGATTTTTCCCCAAAACAAAAGTCCCATCAATTTTTGCGTAGCTACTAATCCCATTGATTCAGGTAAGCTGCAAGCTCAAATTGCTCCAACCAATCATTCCACTCCTGGTTCTGTCCATCAAAGGAATTGGATATGAAGGCCAGTCATGTCATGTCTCCCCCATCTGGGGTACCTGTGGGCTTCTGGTTCCCCCTGGTTAGGATATGTTTAATTTTAGTTGCAACACAAAATAACAAAATTTCCTGGCTGAGCCAGTGGCATAGATGGCTAGGGGCGCTGGCGCCTTACCTCTTCACATGCCGACGACCCAGGGTCGGGAGTGACCTCAGATCTCGGAGGGTCAGCCAGAGAGGAGGATCAAGCATCCCATGGATGGCTCTCCTCCTTTGGGGAGGGAGGGCAGGGAGGATCATTGAGCCACTGGCTCCTCGTGGCGGCTAGTGCAGGCTTGGGGATCAATGTGTGCACTGGCGCGAGCAGGCATTGGGCGTACTGCAGGCGAGTGCGTGCACAGAAGCATCCTTGATGCCATTGCATGCTCATGCCATGGGGGGGGCTAAGGGACAAAATACTAATCCTCTGGCACATGTGACGGCCGACATCATCGGCGCAGCGCCCAACCCACTTAAGTTAGTTCCTCTTCAACCCCTGGCCTCCAGGTCTCCACAGTGTGCACGATAAATCCCCGCTGTGAAGCGACCTGGGGTGGCAGGGCGAAAAGGGTTCGAGCTCTGACTGAGTCCGGGGCAGCAGCCGAGAAAAGAATGCCTGAAGAGGGGAACCATAGGACCACCTCCCAGCTGAGGAGGTAAAAGAAATTAGAAAAAAAATGTAAAAAACCCCAAAAATAACAACATTTCACACAATAGCAGTTTCTCTTTTACCCAGCAAACTTGTTTGCTGTGAATCCACCGCTGCCACCAGTTTGCGAGGGACCCCACAGCAAGGCGTGCCTGGGCAGTACACATAGCGCTGCCACCATCTTTAGTAAACCAGTGCGGTCCAGTAAATTGTAGTTTAAGGGTGAGTGCTGGAGACACTTCAGTCGAACAGCTCCGGCAGTTGGTGGGCTCGGTAAGAAAACCATTCATTTCTCTAGCACATGGGGAGTCAATAACTAGCCCAAGTTAAGAAACATAGAAACATAGACTTTGACGGCAGATAAGGACCGCTTGGCTCACCTAGTCTGCCCATTTCCCTACCTACAGGATAAGCTGCAGATCCAGTTTAACCAACAGTCTATTTCTTCCTACCCCCACCACAAAAATCGCCTTATGTCTGTCCCATGCATTTTTGAATTCTCCCATAGTTTTAGACCCCACAACCTCCTCAGGAAGGCTGTTCCATATGTCTACCACCCTGTCTGTGAAAAAATACTTCCTTACATTGCCTCTGAGCCATCCCCCCTCTGTCTTCAAATTGTGTCCCCTTGTTCTTGCACATCTCTTTTTCTGAAAGATGCTACCCTCTTGGACTTTGTTAATTCCACTGAGGTACTTAAACGTATGTCCTCCCTCTCCCTCCTTTCCTCAAGGGTATACATATTAAGCTCCTTTACTCTCTCCTCGTATGGCTTCTCTTGCAGACCCTGCACCATGTTAGTTGCCCTCCTCTGAACTGCCTCCATCCTGTCTATGTCCTTGCGAAGACAGGGTCTCCAGAACTGGACACAGTACTTCAGATGGGGTCTCACCAACTGTCTGTACAGGGGGATAACAACTTTCTGTTTTCTGCTGGTGATGCCTCTCCCTATAGATCCCAGTATCCCCCCAGCCCTCTGTACTGCCTTCTCACATTGCTTGCCAACCTTTAGGTCATCTGATATGATTACCCCCAGGTCCCTTTCCATTTTTGTTGTTGTTACTACCTCCCCCATTGTGTAATCTTCCCCTGGGTTTTTGTTTCCCAGGTGCATTATTTTGCACTTCTTTGCATTGACTCCAAGCTGCCATACTTCTGACCATTCCTCCAACCTTGTCAAGTCCCTTCTCATCCTTTCCACGCCTCCTTGTGTATCAACCCTGTTGCAGATCTTTGTGTCATCTGCAAAGAGGCATATTTTTTTTCCAGTCTCTCTGCAGTGTCACTTATAAAGACATTAAAAAGGACTGGACCCAGTACTGAACCCTGCAGTACCCCACTAGTAACCCCTCTTTCTTCAGAGTGGACTCCATTTACAATTACCTTCTGTGTCCTGTTGTCCAGCCAATGTTTTACACAGGCTACCACCTTGGGATCCACTCCCAGGCTGGTTAATTTGACTATTAATCTTTTGTGTGGGACTGTGTCAAATGCCTTGCTAAAGTCTAGGTAGGCCATGTCCACAGACCCTCCCTGATCTACTACTTTGGTCACCCAGTCAAGGAAATCAATTAGATTCGTCTGACTTGACCTTCCCGCTGTGAACCCATGCTGCCTTGGGTCCTGTGCCCCACTGGCCTCTAGATACTCAACAATTCTTTCCTTCAAAAGTGATTCCATCACTTTCCCTACCACTGGGGTCAAACTGACAAGTCTGTAGTTTCCTGCCTCTGTCTTGGTCCCACTTTTGTGAAGGGGAATCACATCTGCCCTCCTCCAGTCCTCAGGTACCACACCATCCTCCCATGATTTGTTAAAAAGGGTAGTCAGTGGTGTCACTAGTTCTCTGCTTATTTGTTTTAGAATTCTGGAGTGAATTCCATCTGGCCCCATTGCTTTGTCCACCTTCAGTTTTAGGAGTTCTTTCAGAACCCTTTCTTCTGTGAAAGGACTGGGATCGACCCCCCTATCCAGAGTGCTTCTGTTAATTGAATTAGGCACCTCCCCCACCTCCTCTTTTGTGAATACTGAACAGAAGTATTCATTCAGTATCCCTGCTTTTTCACTGTCCCTCTCTGCCCACCCACCGTCCATTCTATTCAGCCTCATTATCCCTCCCTTTGTCTTTCTACATTCCCTGATAAACCTATAAAAGGTTTTATTCCCCTTCTTAACTGAGTTGGCTATCTTTTCCTCAGTTTGGGCCTTTGCTATTCTGCCTTCCCTCCCTGCTTCCTACTGCCTTAACTGGTACAGTCCTCTGTCCTGCTCCTTATATGTTTCCTTATACTTTCTAAATGCTTTATTTTTCTCCCTAACCTTCACCGCCACCTCTTTTGAGAACCATAGTGGCTTTTTCTTTTGTCTTGATTTGTTTATTTGCTTCACACAAAGGCTTGTTGCCTCTGTGATGGCAGTTTTGATATTTCCCCATTGTTGCTCCACCCCCTCCTTCTAGCCTGTTTGCTAGTGCTTTTCTAAGGCACTCTTCCATCTTGCCAAAGTCAGCCGTCCTGAAGTCCAGAACCCTCACTTTTGTATGGCTTGACCCTGTAGCTGAGTTTATCGTAAACCACACTGTTTGGTGGTCATTTGTTCTCAAATGGCTGCCCACTTCTAGATCTCAGATCCTCTCACTGTCCCCATTTGAGAGTACGAGGTCTAAGATTGCTCCCTCGTGAGTAGGTTCCCAAACTAGCTGTCTGAGGCATGCCACCTGAAGGGCATCGAGAATGGCCCTGCTTTTGGATGTAGCTGCAGCAAAGGTGCTCCAGTTAACATCTGACATATTAAGGTCCCCCATCAACAGTATCTCCCCTTTCTCTGCCATCCTAAGTATGCCTTCTGTCAAATCCTTGTCCAGTCTCTCCCCCTGACATGGGGGTCTGTATACAACCCCTGTGCGGATTGTGGAATGGAATTGTGGAATGGAGTTTAATGGAATAACACAGTTTTATTAACAACCAACCACCTGCACGAAGGAGGGTTAGTGCAAATGTTAACTTTAAACATGGCTCTCTTGGGTGCCCTCCTAGGCAGGCCAGATTTACCCTTTCCCACCTGGTACCAGATTTTTAACAGACCCAAATGGGAGCTTCCTTGACTCAGTCCTTGAGTACGCAGATGTAGAATCATACACTGCAGGCCAGTAGATGTTGCCACAGATTGGCCGGCTATGGTGCTCTTTAAACAGAGCAATGTGCTCAATTCCCCAAACCCCACAGGCCATGTAGTTGCTTAACTCATTGGGTCCAGTAGAAGCCATATGGCGTTGAAACCATCTATTACAGAACCTGACCCAAAATGTCCCCCAGGACTCAATGAGTTAAATGGCAGAAAAACCCACAGCACAAGGTATTTGTTTTCCAAATTGCAAAACTTGGCGAAACAACAGGCACCGTTCCTTGAAACATTGCCACACTGCGGCATACTCACAGTTCCTGGACCTATATGGCTCTTCCTGATGCAGCAGGCCACTGGATCTCTGCTCTCCCTGGCTGTGTATGTTGCAGATAGGCTTCCTCCCCCTGTTCCATGCTGAACCAGCTACTTTGAGCACTAGCTGCAGGTTCTTCCAACTTCCTTCCACTCATTCTGGACTGCTGAGGCCTTGCTTTGACTCTCACACATGCTGACTTCCAAACCCCTAGGTCAAGTAGCACCATGCTGTAGTGCCTGCTACAGGACCTGGATCAACAACACTTGGGCTTTTTCTCCACACTGTATCTTCAGCATCGCACACATGCTGGCTTACATGCAGTTGCCACTCTTTTCCTCACTGGAACTCAGCAGCTGTGTTCACACTTTGCTGTCTGCTTTTGAGGCCTGGGATGGCACAGCTTTGCAGCCACTGCCAGCACTGCAGATCTTTCCACCATGAGATCGCCACCAGATTATCCCTCCTCCATCACAGTCCTGCCTTTATAGGCCCTGCTCAGTCTGTCATGCTTTGTGCCTGGGGCTGTCATTCCAGAAACTCAGCAACCCACAGGAGACAGAAAAGGTGCCAGAACCTGATGCCCCTCCTTTCCCCAGAGGCCTCCAGGAGTCCCATCCCCTGCGAGGTTCCTGAAGGCGGGGAGTGGACCCACCCCCGCCTAAGTGGGTCCACGCAAGTGGGTCCATTACAGTATGATTATTTATTTATATTTTAATTATTAAAAAAAAAAACGTTTTGAATTCCTTTGCGAGGACTGAAAACCATCAAGCAGTACATTGTTGCGGGCCCTGCACAAAGAAAGCAAAATATGTCAGTTGTTGTATATCTTTCTCAAAAAGTAAGGAAAATTAAGGAAAAAAACTGTTAATGCATTTGTTTGAGTTGAAACACAAAACATAAAATGTAGGGAAGTACAAAGTTAGGGAAACATGCCCCTGGAGCCTTGGTGAATCTGTGGTGTGCTGTTCCGCAGGGTTGAACGATCCTGCAACTCATTGTTGACATTACCATAACTTTGGCACTGTCTTGTCACACGAGGTAAAAAACTGACACAGTACTGTTTGGCTGGAGAGGGCCAAAGCTAGGGTTATGTCACCTGTCTATCATAATTGTAAAAACCATGAGTTACAGTAATACTTTTTTCAAAAGTTGCATCTGAGTAACCATCAGAGATGGGCAGTGGATACCTCGGTTTTACTTGTCTTATATTGGACAGCCCCTCTAGCAGTCTGGCACCACAGTGTATGTTTATGGTATCAGCTCAAGTGCTCAGTACAGTTCTTGAACCTGCAGACATCCAATCTGATCTGTAGATCTGATCTGAGTAACCACTAGGGTATTCACAGCATAACATACTGTAGGCAGGGTTCACTGCACAGACTAAATGGGTCAAGAGGCCATTTTCTGCCATCAGTATCTATGTTTGTACTATGAGTGGCAATGCTAATACCAAGGATTATAACAGAAAATTGGCAGGAGGTGGGTTAAAGAGGTAACAAGCTATGAATGAGCTTGGTACATCCAGCAGTCCTGGGTTTGATTCCCACAGCCTCTAATTGCATACTGTGCGACTCTGAGCAAATCACTTAACCTCCCCAGTGCTCCTGGGTCATCCTGAAAATGGACCTCGTGGCCCAGTGGGTCTTACCTGGTTACCAAAAAAAAAGGAAGTAAGGGTGTACTTTTTTACAGAGAGGATGGTGGAGGATGGTGGAGGATGGAATAAACTGCCCATAGCACTGGTCTGTGCAAAAACAGCAGAGGGATTCAAGGAGGGGTGGGGTGGACATAAAGGACTTTCCAAGGGAGCAGAGGCGGTTGGGGGGGGCTAGTCATGAACCCCTGGAGGACATGAACCTCTTCATATGGCAGACTGCATGGACTGTCAGTTCTTGTTTCACCTGCATCTTTCTATGTTTCCTGGCTCAAAGGTGAGCATACAATCAACTTAGTCACTACCGACCTGGGTTAATCCCTGACAGTTTGTATGTCCAATACTGACTGAAAAACAAATAGAATGTCTCAGTGTAGGATCCAGGATCCAGGATTTTACAGCTTTTTATTCATTTTTGTTTTACCAAGAAGGTGGACTGGATCAAGTGACCTGTTTTCAGCCATACGTGGGGAAATGGGGGGGGGGATTACAACAGGAAAACATCTGTAACCCCTAGGTGGCGCTATCCTATGGGCTACTACTCCTGCCTGCGTGACTAAGCACAGGTTGAGGGGTCTGAGCTCGGTGAACGGGTGCCTCCACCTGGAGAAATAGTTTTGGGGTAGCATAACTGCTGTTGGTATAGTGCTCCGGGATGCTATAACCTCTCACCAACCCTTCTAGTGGCCTAAACAGTTCAGTAACAGGACATTCACACTTACCATATGACAGTAATGATATGCTAACACTCCTTGCACTTACCACCAGGACTGGATCCTCTGCAACTGCCCTGGAGACCCCCTGGAAAATAAGACCAGTGATGCAACAATACAATAGCAGTACTTTATCCCCACCAAGAAGGTACACACTAGTCAGTTTAAATGTGAAAACCCACAATCTGGTTTATTCGGGGGAAGTGAACAAGGAAGGGGTGCAAATCTAGTAAGTGATTGGCAATTCTTATTAAATTCAGGTAGATTAGCATGCACTGTAAGTCCCTCTGACACAGTCCCGCAACCCTGGGTACCCAGTATGTTAAATAGGCTAGCCTGAAGCATTGCCCGATGTAGGCCGAATTTGCAGCTGTTGTTGGGGACCTTAAGAAGGAAAAACACAGTTAATATGCACTCAACCCAAATATTTGTGATCTGGAGCCAGGTGACTCAGTCCGTGGCAACAAACCCAAACAAGAAAATCAGATGACACACAAATGATTGCAGCTTTGTTGCAGGGAGCTACCCTTTTCTCTACTCCCGCTACCCAGACCAGGATGCAGGACAGGCAAGATGAAGACCTCATGGTATTGTACTGGATTGCCAGGGGAAGCAGGGCCTACACGACTCACCATGGTGGTCGCTACCTGCTTGGTGGTATTAAGCAGGGGGCTGAATCCCCGAGCAGGTCTTTCACCGCAAATGTCTCAGAATCAGGAGCAGCAGTCTAGGCCAAGGCGGCAGGGCCAGGCAGAGCAAACAGTCTGGATGAAGTCCGTGATAAGTGCTGGAACAGCCTCCAGCTGGTGTAACAGAACTCGGTGTGAGGAACCAAATCGCGACCCATGCACATCTATAGCACTCAAAGTAATTTGTCACAGTTCGGATAAAGTCTGTTTACAAGTTGCAGCTTCTCGGTGCAAACTTTTTGATCTGAGGCTCACTTTTGTACCAGGCAGGCCGATCGCTCCTGAAGCAAGTCTTCGGTCCACTCTCAAGTAGCAACAACACAGTTTCTCTCTTCAGGTACAGGTCTCGATCCAGTCACCGGATAAATCCGACTTTCACACTCTAGGCAGTTCTTCACACTGGAAGATATGACAGGTAGGCCAGCAGAGCCTTCCCACCAATTTTTCCGGGCTCCTAAGCAGGAGCAGCTGCTTGATGGCTCGAGCTGTTCACTCCCCAAACTCCTACTCACAACTGACACTCTGCTTCAGCAGTTCTGGGAATTTCCTTGGAGATCCAAAAGGTTCGGTTGGCTGAGGGAACTGTCTGTCACAGCAAGGGCTCCCCCTCCAAGTCCATTTAGGCACCAAACCTTAAAAACCACAATTCCTACAGATTTTGCAGTCTCACAAGACCCCTGAGGACAGTCTCTATTTTAGGTCCCCTGAGGTTCGATTGGTCCAACACTGGCAGTCCAGAACCAAGATGGTGGCTCTATTTCAAAGGCTTAAGCTGCAATGGAAAGCAGGTTAGACAAACTCCTATAATATTATTATTATTATTATTGTAACAGGCAAAGAGTAAATAATCACTTTCTCTAACAGAGCTCCCTGTGCACAAGTAGCGACTGCAAAATGGAGCAGAAATACGGACTGTCTGGCTGGTCGCGAGCCTTGAATCACTCGAGCCCAACCCAGACTAATTTTCTAACACAGCATAATGACACAGAACACCATTCCTGACAGTGAGCATTAGGCAAGCCCAGGAAGACATTATAGGAACCTCTATTTGTAGGGGCGTTACACTCTTCCCTGCCTGGAAAAACTTGTTTATACTTACTATAACATTCTAAATGAAGACATTATGCGTAACATACAGGCATGTTTCATAATGGCATTTCCACAGTAACACATATGCATACATTTCCCTAAACATGTTAACAGATTCAAACAGTCAAACACATTACTCTTATACCTCCTGTTTGTACTACCTCCTGTACACTAATCCCACCTGACTTAGGGCCTGTCCCTATTGGCTACATTGGGGCTGCCTGGGGCAAAGGTATTGGCACACTGATTTGAGGTTTTAACTGTTAACTTGGAGGTGGCAGAATAGCTCAGTTTGGGAAGAGAGCTTTGAGAAATACAGACTCCTTTATGCATGACATGTAAGGGAAGATCCACAGGCCTCCCTTGGGAGTCATAACTGAGGCGTATCACTGGTTTGGTGGCTCTTCCAGACTTTCTTGGAGGAATAGACACAGGCTCAGTGTTTTCAAAATCTGCATTGGACTCTGCTCCTGTAGAGAGGTGTACCTCTACACGAGTGGTCGATTCCATATGAGAAGCACTGTCAGCTCCTTGTTCTGTTAGCTTTGGTTCAGTAACATGACTTTCAGTACTGGGATCATTACTTTTACACAGTTCTGTATTTTCTGGTATGTCACCAGGAAGGCATTCTGTTTCAGGCTGTTTGTTTTGCAGTTCAGAAAGCTTTACCAAGCACAAAGAGTAAGCTGCCTCAGAAGTCACACTTTGCACCTCATTTTCAGGGGGCATGGGATCTGTGGAGAAGGCTGGAGGATTAGGCAGTCCTGAAGGTCCAGCTTCATCTCCGATGTTATACAGGGGATTACCTTGAAACAACTGACTCAGTTCATAAGATGGGTAATAGAATGGTTCACATTTGCTGTCATCCGACTCAGACTGGCACTCAGTGTCATTTTGAGCTTGTCTAGGGGAAGGCCTTGAGTCCTTGACAACTGGAGAAGGGGTTGTTTATCTCCTTTTGGCAGCAGCTCTAGTTCCAGGCCCGGGAGGGGCAGTGTCTTAAGGTACAGAGTCGATGATTACTTGAAAAATAGGCAGCAAATGATTCCAGTGCATTGGCTTGATGGCTCGTGGGTTGTTCTCAGGGCGCACTTTGTAGACTGGTAGATCTTCCAGTTTACCGAAAACAATTTAAGGAAGGTGATGCCACCTATCGGTGATTTTATGCTTTCCATGCAGCCCCAAGTTTTGCAATAAAACACAGTCTCCAGGTAGCAGTTCCTGAGCTTTGACACGCTGGTCATGCCTTTCTTTATTTGCCAAGTTTCTCTTTGCAGCCATGCTTTGTGCCAGTTGATGGGCATGGTTTAACTGGGCCTTTAACTTTTGAACATATTGCGGGTAGTTCTCAGCTTTGACTCCATCCGGGGACACCCCAAAGCAAATGTCTATGGGTATCCGGGCTTCCCGACCAAACATCAGATAGTAGGGAGAAAACCCAGTGGCGTCACTTTTTGTGCAGTTATAGGCGTGGACCAAGGTGCTGATCTGTTGGCTCCATCTAGACTTGTCCTGGGGATGAAGTGTGCCCAGCATGTGAAGTAATGTACAGTTAAACCTTTCAGGCTGTGGATCCCCCTTGGGGTGATAAGGGGCAGTTCAGGATTTTTGCACTCCCCAGAGCAAGAGCATTTCCTTGATCAGGCAGCTTTCAAAGTCTCTCCCCTGATCAAAGTGAACTCTCTGAGATGTGCCATAATGGACAAAGAACTTTTCTACTAAGACCTTGGCCACTGTAGATGCTTTCTGGTCCTTAGTGGGGTAAGCTTGGGCATAATGTGTGAAATGATCAGTCACCACTAACACATTTGCAACATTCTTCCGGTCGGGTTCCAGACACAAGACATCAATATATACCAGCTCCATGGGTGCACTGGTTGAGATATTGGCCAAGGGTGCAGCCCTCTGGGGCGGAGCTTTTCTTTGGAGACAACGGCTGCAAGTTCTGGTGTGGGCCTCAATGTCAGCTCCCATTTTTGGCCAATAGAATCGAGCACGGGCCAGGTCTGTAGTTTGGTCACAAACCAAGTATCCCATTTGGTCATGGAGAGCCCGCAGAACTACAGGTTTGAATGCGGTGGGTAACACTAATTGCTGTTTTTCCGTTTGATCTTGTTGGTTTATGGTTTTCGTATAAAGTAACTGGTTATGCAATTTAAGTCTGGGCTCCTCTTTAAACAACAAAACAGTCCAAGGATCTGAGGAGCAGAGTTTGGACACATCTTTTCCTGCATGTAGAGTATCAAGCACAGGCTTAATCATGGGGTCTTGGGCCTATGCCTACTATATGTTGTCCAGAGTAGGTTGAGGCAAAGTACTGAGGTCTAAGGCCACAAGGTGGCAGTAGGCCACAAGGACACAAGTGTCAGGAGGACCTGAACAATCTACTAGGCAGTCAACTGTTTCAGGAGAAGGATGCTCATCTTTGTCAAATTTCTGGCGGAGGGCCTTGACAGGCTGTTCAGGCATTTTCACCCAAGTGGTATCAGAGTTAGATTGTCTGGAAAGGGCGTCAACATCAATGTGGTTCAAGCCCAGTCGATACTCCACTGAATAGTCATAAGTAGAAAGTGCAGACAACCAGCGATGTCCTGTGGCGTCCAGTTTAGCGGAGGTCTGGACATAAGTGAGGGGATTATTATCAGTTCTGACCAGAATCTTGGCCCCATAAAGATATTTGTGGAACTGGTCCATCACAGCCCATTTTAGTGCAAGAAATTCAAGCTTGTGTACCAGATAATTTATTTTGGTGGGGGTAAGGCTCCAACTAGCTAACGCCACTAGGAGTAAACCTGCCTTATACTCTTGATACAGAATGGCACCAAGTCCTTTTAAGCTGGCGTCAATGTGTAGCACATCAGGTTTGGTAGGGTCTGCATATGCAAGCACAGGGTGAGTTGATGAATAAGATCATAGAAAGCAGCCTCACACTCAGAAGTCCACCTGGCTCCAAATGGTTCATGCGTCCGGACGCAAACTTTGTCTTCATCCTTAACTGCACTTTTCTTATGTTTTTTGTTTGTAGGGGGATAGCTTTGAGTTAGACTGAGTAAAAGGCGAATGACTTTGGAATAGCCCTTTATGAACCAACGGTAGTAACCACAGAACCCCAGGAATCTTTGCAACTCTTATAAGTTATTAGCAGGGCCCCTGGTGTTCTGCGGCAGAATTTTCTGATTTCTGCGGCAACATTTTCTGATTTCTGCGGCATGATTTTTTCATTTCTCTGGCAGAGTGCAGTCCTGCCTTTGGCTAAATATGATGTGATGTCATCGATGACATCATATGCTGAGCATAGAGGAGGGGCTTCAGGATAAACGAGGTGGGAAAGAAAGCCTGACACTATGGAAAAACAGTATATTTATATGAAAATTCACCAAAAACAATGAATTCTGTGGCACTATATATATTCTGCGGCATGATGCAAATTCTGCGGCAAATTCCGCAACCGCAGAACCGAAGAATTCCAGGGGCCTTAGTTATTAGGCTGAGGCCATGTGGTTAGGGACTCCACTTTGCTCGGGTCTGTCTGAATCCCATCAGCTGACACTATGTGGCCAACATATTTCACAGAGGTTTGAAAGAACTGATACTTGTCTATTGATAGTTTTAGTCTGAAGTCCTCCAGTCTGTCAAGGACTTTGAACAAGCGAGCTTCATGTTCCTCTAGGGACTGACCAAACACAAGATACACAAGACATTCCAGTAAGTTCATGTCGCCCACAGCTTGCTCCATCAGCCTCTGGAAAGTGGTGGGTGCACCCAGGATACCTTGAGGCATATGTAGAAACTCACAGAAACCCAGGGGGCAGATGAAGGCTGTTTTTTCGCGGTCCTCCTGGGCCATCTGGATTTGATAGTACCTGCTCCAGAGGTCAAGTACTGAGAACCAGTAGCTTCTGTTGAGGCAATCAAGGGCATCCTGGATGCGGGGTGTGGTGTACTGGTCTGGGACAGTTCTCTGATTTAATGTCCGGTAGTCCACACACATCCTCACCGATCCATTCTTCTTCCAAACTACCACAATCGGGGAGGCATAAGGGCTTCGAGACTCTTGAATAATTCCTACGGCCAGCATTTCCTGAAGATGACATCTAACATTGTCTGTGTCGGCAGGTGCAAGGCGATGGGACCCCTCTGTGAATGGCCTCTCATCATCAAGTCGGATGTAGTGTTCAGCCCCTGTGTCACAACCTACATCCCACTCTTTCAAGGAGAACACTTGGCTTCTCTGAGCCAACTTATGGCTGATCCTAGCTTTCCATTCTGCAGGAAGGGGAGATTTTTCAAAGTCAAACAGATCAGGGGTTATCTCATTGCTCTCCCCAGGGCACTTCTTGCTGGGCAGTACAGCAATGTCAGCACAATATACAGTGGCTAGGGTGCACCCTCGATTCACCTGAACTTCTCGATCTGACATGTTCTGAACTTGCACCACTACCCGCCGAGCATAGGCATGAGCCCAGGCAGGTAGAATGCTAAGCTTGACCAGTAGTCCCTCAGGCAGTTTCCCCTCTTCCAGGGCATCTACCTTAAGAATTTTAGTTTTAACATCAGCCTTTATGCGCACCTCACCACTGATGGTGCACTGAGCATTGGGTGGTAGAACCAGGGGGTTGGGATCCTTCTTCCAGACCACCCCCACAGGTTCATCCTTCTCAACCTCCTGTGTTTGCATCTGTAAGTTGTAGGCTCGCTATACCAGGGCCAGAATGCGCAGGGCCCATCCAGTTCGCTTGGCTTGCTTCTCTTGACAAAGTTGAGCTAACTGCCCAAACGTATGGGCATTCGTACCAATTAGTAGAGGGACACCGTCATAAAGTCCATTTGGCGGGCACACCAAGGCCAGGGTTTCCACTTGCACATCCACATCCGCTACAGCAGTAGGGAAGGACAACCAAACTCGTATGTACGCCAGGTAAGGACATGAATTCTCACTCAACCCCCATACATGCAGTCCTTCTAGGGATAGGAGTGGAAGGTCAGATAAGTGCTGGTTGTACCAATCTTTAAATATAATGGTGACCTGCGGGCCACTGTCTAGCACAGCTTGAGTGGATATGCCATTAATTGTTACTGTGGGCTCCATGGATGGGCCCACCATTTTGGACCAGTCCGGAGGAACATTAGCAGGAACTTGGACAGATGACATAGCCACAAAGAAATTGGATTTGAGACTGCCCAGACCTCCACTGCGATCATTTTCTGCACCCCTCTGCAGTTGCCTTGCTTTCCGTAGCTCCCTTTGTAGTTTGTTCACCACTTTTTTTAGGTCCTTTTGAGACCGGCAATCTCTTTTCATATGCCCATCTTTTCCACAGTTGTGACAAAACATACTTTCTTTGGTTTGCTTTGGCTGCAACATTACATTGGAAGCTGGTCTCCATTCACAACTTGGGGGTTGGGAGGAGTACGCATTTGGTGCTGGAGCTGAAGCACTGACAACAGAAAGTCTCGGTTCGACCTCCCCCTCCTTCTGTGGTGTTGAAGGTGGTGCAGTCCATCTCAGTAATTCTTTTATTGTAGCAGTCAACTCACTTATTTTGGTTTTTGAGCTGCCAGCTGCAGGGGGTGCCTGAGCGTGCACCCCCACTCCCATAGCAGGCATGCTCTGAGAGGGGTCAAGGTCTCTATCTGCGAAAGGGGCCTTGGAAGATACAGTAACTTTCACTTCCCTACGTTCTCTCAGTAACTCGGCCCATGGTAGGGTATCTTTGACCATCTCTGAGTGCTCATCTAGCACTGTATTTCGCCCTTGAACTTCACCTGCATGATCACCCTCTGTCACCTGAGCAGCAGCAGCAGCAGCAGCAGATATGTGAGTGGGTCCCTAAAGTGGCCTCCTTTGTTCAACCCCCCTGAATTTCTCTCATTAGTTCATCATAGGAGGGAGGCGAATCCAGCCGGGTTGCAAGTCATAACTTAAGCAGCAGTAATTCAGACGCAAGTATCTGATCCAACCTAATTCGATCTAACTGGTCTGGGGCCACACTACCTTTTATGAGGCATTCGAGTAGAGTTTTTTCAAGTCGAGGTACATACACTGATAAGGACGCCCCTTGGTATTAATGAGTGGTTTTCACCCTCCACCGCAGATCCTCATCTGAATCTGGACTCCCATACACATTTTCCAAAGCAGCCAAATAGTCCTGTGCAGTTGCTTATGGGTTATTAGCACGTTTTGGCATGGATAGTAGCCAGAGCAAGACCTCGGAGACTTTCACTCAACCTTTTTCTCTTCTGCACCTCAGAACATTGCCATTTGGGCACCGGGGGGGCAACATAGTCTATTTATGTCTCCCAATCATCCTCCCCCTGGGGGTTGGGAGAGTGCCCGAAAACATCCTCAGTCTGCGGTAAGAGTCGTGACTAACTGTGGACTCAGGTGGATCCATTCACATATCTGGACAGTGTAGTACGGTACGGTCTGCATGCCCATTGGCCCACGCTGTGGACCAATGGGTGTACAGCCGTACTGTACGCAGTCAGTCGGCGGGCAGCCAGGCAGCTTGCAGCTGGGGAGCTGTAGCCCGCCACTGACCGGGAGGGGCGGGTGGGCGGTCTGGGTGGGCGGGTGGGAGGTGGGTACTGCTAGACCACCAGGGTTTTTCCATAGACAAAGCCCGCGATCAGGCTGGATATGGTTCACTGGACCACCAGGGATACTTTAAAATATTTTTATTATACATATGCCTGCGATCGGGCTGGAAGCAGTCCACTGGACCACCAGGGATATTTTTTCTATTACAGTGCCCGCGATCGGGCGTGGGGGGGTGCAGCGCTGACAGACCCTGGCTCCGGAGCTCGGGTGGCCACCCACAGCTGGCGGCTGCCGTGTTGCACCCTGCAATACGGCAGCTCACCTGTGGGTGGCCAGCCCTTGCTCCTTTTATTTTTGGTTCAACTTTGAGCACCAGTGTGCAGCACAAGTAGGGGTTGAACCAGCATATGCTCAGCACATCCCGGGCTGAATATTGGGATGTGCCGAGTATGCATGGGCATGTCCCCCGCACTTGCTTGCGCCTCATACATTACTGATGCACCCCAGTGCATCAGGATTTGAGCAGCGCAACATCCTCTTCTGAATATCGCACTGGGGCGCATCAGTGGGTTTTGCCTGGCGCAACACTGTTGCACCACGCGCAACCCCTTTGAATATCTGGCCCATAGTGTATAATGGATTTTATGAACTGAGGATCATAAATACAGGAATTTGATTGGCCAAGAGCTCTTTGAAGCATTATGATATCAGGCTACATCATCATGGCTTCAAAAAAGTTCCAGCACCATCAGCTTCTTTGCTCTCTACTGTCTGAGAACTATTTTTTCAAAATGTACTCCTACACCACCCAAAAGCTCATTCATAAACTGTTTTAAAACTTGTTTGTTTTATTTTTTTCATTTATAAAACTTCAAACTCGGTTCATAATAGCAATAAGTCATTCCAGGGTGTGGAATATCATGGGATATTGTCATTTCTTGGGTGGTTGGACACACTCGGCCTGTGGCCTCATGCACAAAGGGACACTGTCGACCTGTTTTTTTCGTATTATTTCTAGTTGAAACCCCACATTTTATGATTACTTACCCTCTCTAAAATTCATTGTTTTTGCTGTTTGTTTTGTTGGTAGCCTTGCTTAGTAGAACTGAAATGCATGGCAATGTATATTTATAAACAACCTTGTTTTTGCTTACAGTCATGGTTCCGTTTTTACTGCATATGTCTTGAGCATTAGAAAGACACACAGACAGTGCAGTCACTCATAAGACAGTAGCCTCCTAATCTCCCAATGCATCATGAGGGACTAGACTGTTTTGTGGATGTTCCCAAGTCCAGGAAAGATGCATTTGGAGTTGATCAAGAAATGTAAACAAACCTGTTTTGGTGTGATAACACCAGTATGTTGGGCAGTCTGTTATTTACTTTTTTAAAGAAAATAACAGTCAGAGTCAAACTACCAGCTACATCAACAATCTTTAAAGAATTTTGGCAGTCATAAAATACGTTTTTTAAACTAGGGACACTTTGAAACCTAAGGGGGTTGACAGTGTCCCTTTAATTATACAATGGTGTGTGAAAATCCTGTAACCTCATTGGCCAAAATATGTCACATGACTGTGGGTAAATCCTGCATAACCCACGGCTGAGGAATGGCATAACACATTTTTTTTTTATTTTCATCAACTCTTTTTTTTTAAAGTAAAAAACAGTATTCATATTCATAAAATGAAAAATGCATACCGTCGATACTATGAAAATGCATTTAACAAACAAAAAAGATATTGCGACAATCCTAAACATATACTGTATAATATATTTCGATATTACGAACTAATGTGATTACTCAAGATAACAATTAAAGATGAATACTTCAATGTTATTAATTATCAGAGAATATTAGTGTTTATTCTTTCAAAGAGTAAAAATACGTCTCTAGTTTCCAAACTAAAAAGATGCCAAAGCAAACTTGAAGTGTGGAATGTAGGAAATCTTCTAAGACAGAAGAATAGGGTGATCTAAAATGAAGTAAAAAAAGTGTTCCAAGATTTTCACCTGAACATTAACCACTGCGTTAACTTCTATCTGGGCAGCCATGAGCAATTTTCACCTAACATTACCCGCTTTGTTATCTTCCACCTGGGCAGTCATGGCAGTAGGGACATTGGTTTGACTTGTCTTCCAAAGCCTAGCGCCTCAAACAGTGTAGCACTACAGTGTCAGTCTGGGGTATCTGCCCAGGCGCCCAGTACATTTCTTGAAACCATGGGCATCCAGTCTTCCTGGCCTAGAGGTGAGCGTATTGCCAGCTGAGCCACTACTGACACTGCCGTGTCCCCTGGCAGTTTGCATATCTGGTGGTGAATGTTGGTGGGGACTGAAAAACAATAATGTGTCTCCTTTAAGGGTAAAACACAAACTGCAAAACTGGCATTCCAATGAAATGACTAAAACACTGGGTTCTGATATTCCTTCATTTTGATTTTTGCCTGAAATGTTTTTACAAGGTGCAGGATGGGACTATCATTAGTTCTGATTCCCATCACTGATTCTGGTGCCAAGATTGTCAAAAAGATTTGAACATACAATTGAGTTACTCCTTCAAATTTTGAAACTTTTTTTTTTTTTTTTTAGCAGAAAAGTGCTTGCCCACTATTTCTAGGGATGTCCTCTCCAAAATCAACAACACCTATGGACCTTTCTCTTAACCCGCACCTCTGTACCCCTCATTCCCAACAGGCTAGGACCCCCTCAACACACACACACTTAGTGCTTGTATGCCTAATATCCTACCTGAGCATGCCTGAATCTGATAATCAGGGCGAGACCATCATACCTGATGGTGTGTTCTCAGGGTGCGAGGCATGGTGTTATCTGAGGTATACAGGTATGGTTTTCCTTTCTTTTTTTTAATGACCTTTTCTCCCACCATTCAGCAGATGCCCCCATTTGCCTCCTGTCTCTCAGCCCCGTTACCTGTTTTCTCAGGGACTTACTCTGGACATCCAGTAGCCCTTATCCTTTGCCCCCCCTTCCATGGTGGTATCATGGGGTAACTGTGAATCCCCTGCGGAAATCGAATCTAGTGCAATGCTCAGGAGAACAATTGAGGGTGCAGGACCTGTGGGGAGGAGATTGTAACACCTGCCTGTACCCTGCTTTCACCTACCTGGGTGATAGAGTCCAGCTAGCTGAAAGGAAGGTTAGTTACAAGGCTGGCAGATATTAATTGGGGTTAAAAAAAAATCTACTGTCGGCCCGGTGGCGCTGAGGGTTGAGGCACTGGACGCCACACCTCGCCCCATGCCGGTGACCCGGGTTCAGGAATGGACTCAGGCCGCCAGGGGCTGGCAGGGGAGAGGAAGGATTAAGTGTCCTATGACTGCTCTCCTTTCTCTGGGGTGGGTATGGGTCATGCACCGTGCTGCAGTGGCGACTTGGCAGAGGCCAGCCACACTACAGTTGCATTATGAGCTTCAGCGGTGGGGGGGGGCACGGCGGGCATTAGTATGGACATGCTTAAGGACGCCATTGCACATCCAGCTCCCCAAGGGGAAAGAACAATGGAAAATGGCGGGGCGATCTCGTGGCTGATGGCCATGCCCTGTGCCCCAGGCAAGAAGGGTGCCCTTGTCCGAGGCGGCCCTGTGACATGGAGCGATTATCTGTGCGCCAGACCTGTCTCAGGGATGTGGGTGCCGGCGATAAAAAGGATTCGATTTAAAAAAAATCTACCAATAAACAGTGCTAGGAAATACCACAGAGGCAGAAATCTCTTTCAAAAGCTGGCCCGCCAGCGCAGTGGTTGGATTTCCACTTGCGACGCCAGTGACCCAGGTTCAGGAATGGACCTGGGTCATCAGAGGGCTGGCCGGGGAGAGAGGGATTGAGCATCCCTAGGACTGCTGTCCTTCTCTGGGAGGGAGGGAAGGGGTTGAGTGTCCAGTGAACAGCGGCACCTAACAGAGGCTGGGTTCACCACACCACACCAGCACCAGCATGTCTTCAGGGGTGGGACGGACGCTGGTTGTCATTGCACATCCCTGCCCCTGCTGACAGGGGATAAAAACTCTGCACCGGGTCATCTCCATGATGCTCTTCCCCCATGGCCTCCATCAGCCTCCGGTACCGGCTCTCCCAACCAGTACCGGTAGTGCGGCACTGGAAGGGGACTTGTGTCGCAACCTCACCTCTGGGGGGGGCCAGCCGGGGTGACTGGGAGAGCACGGTGATTGCCGGAGGTGGAGGTACAAGGGGACTGTGTCCAAGGGCTGAAATCGACGATCCCAGAACAGCCAAAACACGTAGTAAATAGAAAAAAATAAATCTCTCTCAAAATTAGAGCCAGTTTATTTAGCAGACTATAAATTTGTTATTTCAGTTTTCAGTAATGACTCTATCAAGGACTAGGAAAATGACTGCACAGCCTATACAGTAAAATAACATTTGCACAAATGAGTATCAGTTTCTTTTCCCCTGACAAAACATCTAGAACTTTTTGTACCACACATTTTTCACCCCCACTCCTGAGATGAACAGTAAATGTCCTAGACACATTTCAGTCTCTTTTAGCCACAGTTTGAGATACCTCAACCCAAAAGGTGAAGTCCACAAGGATGATAAAGCTTCTTGATGTGATGTGCTGCCCTGACCAGGGATTGAAGAGGCATTGTCTTCCTGAAGCCCCGTGATGAATCTGCTGCACCCTTGGCCCTTCTCCGTTCCTGGTTCCACTTGGCTGAACCTCTGGTCCTCTTTGGTCCTCCGTCGACAGGTGAACCCTCCCTACAACTTTAAACTGTAAAATAACAAACTTTCTGAATGTCTTGGCAATTAACTGAAAAAATAAATGGAACTTCCTCTCACTCCTCCTTTGGTTGGACTGTCAAGGTCCAACAGCTCTGTAACTCAATTACTCTGACTAACTTTTCCTGTCTAAATACTTTTTCCTACCTTGGCAGAGATAGCCCCCTATCTGTCTATCCTGCCACTTTAAAATTTTACTACTTTTTTCTTTTTTTTTCCTTCAGAGGAGTTGCCTGTGGCAGAGCCCTCCCACAACACTCCTGTCCGCTTCTTGAGGAGGAGAGAAAGACCCTCGAACTCCTCCTTCTCAGACTTTTAGCCCACCCTACTCGACACCTAATTGGAGCGTGTAGTTGCCAAGGCCTCTGGCAGCCAATCAGGAGAGAACTTGAGCTCCCCTAGAGGTGGGAGCGTCTCGAGCTGCTCCTTCCAACTGCTGTCGTTGCCCCAATTTGAATCCCCTTGTTACCCCCTTTCTGAGGTAACACTGCCCAGATATGATGTGGATAGATAGGGCTGGTGATTCCCCAGCTACCCCACTTCACACTTTTTTAATTTAAATCATCGTTTTCCTGTTGGAAGCTGCCGAAATGCAGCCCCCCTTTACCTTTATTTCAAAAGCTGGCTGATCCTGCCGCCTATGCTGAAGTCAGGATGTCCTAGTGATGTCCACGTCAGCCAGCATGCTCAGAACAACATAATGGCCTGCCTGGAGTTCCGCTGCATTATCCCAGGTAGCCACTTTATTAAATATGTATATTTAAGTTTATTTATGCCCCTTTTGGGCTTCTGCTGGCTGCTGCTGCTGCTGCTTGTGTGGGCTCTTACAGCCCGAATACTCTCTCTCTCTCTGTTCTCTCCCCTCCCCAGCAGTTTACATGTCAGCCCCTTAGGGTTCCCACATAGCCGCCGTGCGGCTCTTTATTTCTCCCCTCAGGGCGCACTTTCCTTCCTTGCCTGCACCCTGCAGGCTTTAATTTAGAGTTTTTAAAAACATCAGCCTGCCAGCTTTTTGCTAAAGCCTCGGTGTGACTTTCAACTTTTACAGCACTCGACGCTCTTGCTGCTGCCTCCTCGCTCTTCTCTACTCTGACACCCCCAGGTTTCGCATTTTGCCACGGTGCAGCTTTCAATTCTAGCAGCCCCTGCCACCCAGTGCACTCTCCAGGAACCCTCCCCCCCCAACTCTTACTAAATGCCGTGGAGCGACTTCACAAATAGCAGCTTCCTTGCTGCTCTTTTCCCCCGGCTGCCTCCTCTTAAGCCCTGTAGGGCATAAATAATAAATAATTAAAATACTGCCACCAGAGCAGCGATCAGGAAGGTGGAAGGAGGCACCTTCTCTACTGCCTCCTCCACCTCCCGCTGACTCCATTTCTGTCCCAGACTCCCACCCATGCGGAGTAGGCTGCAGCCTGTGTTCCATGTGGGCTGGGAGTTTTATGGTGCCCGCAGACACTCTTTGTAGCACGGTCACGCTAATGGCTGGCTGCCACTTGCAACCCAACTTGCTCCTGCTCTGCTTGCCACCAAACAAGTGCCCACAGCAATAAAAGGGCTCAGGGAAGCCCCCACTAAACCCCGGAGAGGATTTAAAGTTTATTTAATACAGATGCTGGCATCCTGCACCGAGTGGTAGCCCGCTAGACCACCAGGGCATATTATTTAATATTGGCCTCCCCAGGGCATTTCCTAGCCCACAGGACCACCAATACCTCCTTTATTTATCCACAAGGCTACTAGCCCCCCACTAGCCTTCATTAGTCCACTTGGGCTACTAACCAAACTATTGACTACTCTGCCACCACTAGGGGCAAAAAGGCTTTTGATGAGCCACCCTTCCCCAAACTTCACTCTCTTTCTTCTATTTCTGTTTTTTTACTGTTTCTTTTTACTTCCAACCTCTCTTCTCCTTTTATTTCACAGGTCTGACAGGACGAGGGCTCCTTCCTGTCAGATGAGTAGTACTTTTATTTCTGTCCTGTCCCTTCTGCCCTGCTGGATCCCCTTAAGAGCTGCGGATCCTTTGTGACTCCTTTTCTATCTTTATTTTTACAGGCACACTGGCGTCGCCCCTTTAGACTCCTACCCTGGCACCCTGCAGCAGCTAAGTCCCTCTATTTTACATATTATCTTGGTGGGTTGGCTGTAACAGGTGGCCACATCCATTACACGATGTCATTCTTCTTTGGCAGGCATTTTTCTTCCCTGCTTCTCCCTTCCCAGAGATGGCAGCATGAATGCATGCCCGCATGCATGCAGAGGAAGTGCATAATGCTGAGCCTGCTTGCTCTTCCTCCACTGCTGTCCTACATTGCTGCTTCACCTGTGGGCACCCTTGTTGTGCTAGTGCAGCAGGAGTGGACACCCTCACACCTAGAAGGAGGTGAGTGTCCACTGGGTCATGTGAGCCTCCTCCACCCGCCGGCCCTCTAATACCCTGGACTCGTTCCCAAACCTTTAGAACCCGGGTTGCCATGCGGGAGCACACAGCTTAGTCAGCATTTTCAGACTGCAGTTCTGAAAATCCTAATTACAAAAATTGGATCAGGATCTGGATTCCAATTTAGAATCCACAGTTCCAAACATTATTACTGTGTACGCTGGATTTGATTACTCCAAAGCCCTGTCACCGCAACCTTACATATATTTGTGGTAACATAAATAAGAATTTGAAACTAGCCCCATAGACTTTTTTTATAGGGCATGCCCCCACATTCTCCCTGGTTAGATGTCACACAACCTTTGAGCATGGGAGTAGGGTTGGCATACTGGGAAGTGGAAGGGACTGGCTGGCCACTTGCTTGGGCCATTTTATGATCCCTTCCCTCTCAAAGTGGACTACTTAAACAATTTTGATTTATATCTCAGTGTACATTTGCCAGCATTAAGGAACAGGCTGGGGTATTAGAAAAGCCATCTCTATAATCTCAGACATTTCCTTTAATGAAGAATTTCATTTTAAAAGGAACACAGACCTTGTTTTGCAGATTATTTTAATATAAGTAGAAATATGGGCATGTGTGATGTCTGTTCAATACCCTCAAGGTACTGTGCCATGTCTTTGGCAGTAATCTCAATGTTTTCTTATTATGGATCCTTGTTATAGCAAAAGTCATGAAAAGTCATGGATGGATCAATTGTGTGTCAAACAAATTATCTCTGTTTTGACATATTTTTATTCAAGCTCATCACTGAAGATTTTGGGGGGGGTGGAGTTTCCAAATGGTTGGGCGTGGACACAAATGCATACTACCTCCATGTCTGTGTCCATCTGCCTGTGTCCAGATAGTCCTACTGCTGTTTCCAGAAGTTGCATCCATTTGTGACAAAATATACAAATTGCAGTGCCAGAGAGATGCAGTTAGAAGTGGAGTCTGGTTTGCACACCCTTGTCTGTTTTTGGAGGCAGATTATGATTGCTGTTAGGCCATCTAACAGATGGTGTAGCCGATCTGGACACATTTCTGCTTTGCAAATAGTGGAGGATGCACCTTGGGCAGATTCTTCTGAAAATCCTATCCTTAATTTTTAAAAATAACATTCTTAAGCTGGCCCAGTGCAGGAGGCAGAACAGGGGCTCACATGCAAGTCCCAGAATCCCATAGAGAGACTACTCTCTGATCTCCCCACTCACTCTAGTGCTGGGCATGATAACTTGGAGCCCAAACTCCTCTGCCTTGGTGCCCCTTTCATTGCCTTACCTATCTCCCATATCTTGAATTCATTGCTGTCCTCTGGGGTTATCCCTGACCTCTGGAAGGTGTCAAGGGTGGTCCCGGTTCTCAAACAAGGCGACCTCAAAAACCTTGAAACTACTGGCCCATAGCCATCTTATCAGCCATCAGCAAACTCCTCAAAAAGGTTATTGCCAGCCAACTTTCTGAATATATCCTGTCACATGAGCTGCTGATGCTCGCTCAACATGGCATCCATAAAGGATACAGCACCTCCACTGCCCTTGCTAGGGTTACCTGAGAGGCCAGGGTTGCTATGGAATCAAGGCAAACTCACTGGAGCCAGCTCCATTGATCTTTCCAAGGCCTTCAATCTGGTTGATCATGTACTCCCCTGTTCGCAACTCCGGTCCCTGGGCCTGTCCACCTCTGTCCTTGGATGGTTTCCAACTACCTCCAAGGAAGACAGCAATTCACAAAATTCAGCAAGGCCCTCTCAGAGCACAGCCCAGTTAAATCTGGAGTTCCTCAGGGGTCTGTCCTAGGCCCCATCCTTTTCTCCTTGTTTATTAACAAACTCCTCACTGTGCATCCCATTGCAGTGCCACCTTGTACGCAGATGACCTGGTCATCCTTACTCACTCCCATGACATCAGTGACATAAACTGGCACCTCAACATTGACTGTAACAACATATGATCCTGACTAAATTCGAATAGACTTGTCCTCGATCTCAGGAAAACACAGGCCATGCTGTTTGGATCCCTGGCTAAAAGTTAAAAGCATCCCCTGTGCCCCTGAGTATTACCAGCACCGATGTATCCCCTGTGATGGCTGTTAACTCTGTCAAATACTTGGTGGTTACTCCTGACCCTCAGCCTGATCTCTCTTAGCACATCCAACATTTATGCAGAGCTGTTAATAGCAAGTTGAGCCTGGCTTACAGAGCAAAATACAGCCTTATCCCTGTCACCTGTATTGCCCTGGTGAAAGGGGTGTTTCTTCCCATGCTTTGCTATGGTCTCATCACATTTGCGCAGGTGGCAAAAACGCATCTCTCTAAATGGGACGTGGCTTACAATAATATGTGCTGCTATGCCCTCGCAGCCCGTCATCTCATCCATCATTGTGAACTTTACAGTAAGCTTACTTGGCTTTCACCAGGCCATCATCGGAGCTTTGTCCTTGGTTGTTTCACTGACAAGGTTGCCAGAACAGCCACTCCTCCGGTTCTGGCTGAGCTCCTCAAACCTGCCCACTTCTCTTATTCCCTGAGGTTGCAGGGTCCAGCAACATTCCAGGTTCCAAATATGTGCACCCTAATGGGTGGCAGAGCATTTGCTTCATGTGCTCTGAGATCATGGAATTCCCTTCCTGCCCATGTTTGTACTACACCCTCCCATGCCTGTTTCTGAAACTCCCTCTGGGATCACTTGCTGCTCTTCTTGGCCTGCAGCTGCACTTAGTGATGCCAGTGGTCCCCCAAACAAGTGTCATAACTGGTCCACACTTGAGGGGGACCTGCCAGAACCCTGTGTTTGTTCGCTTCTCCTGGCCATACCTGCCTATAATATGCCTCGCACAGGTAATCGATGTTTTTTGGAATTGCCTCTCTGTCTTGTTGAAATGTCTGTATACTGTTTACCTGTTCCTCATGCGTGCACTCTGTGTTACCTTGAATTGCCTGTCTATCTTAGCTCTGAGCTGCCTGTATATTGTTTACCTAAGCTTTGTATTACCTCATTGTTACTTGTGTCCTTATCTCCTTGTAACCTCCCGGGTCACACCTGAAAATAGACATTTGTTTGTGTCTAATGTGCTTACCTGGTTAATAAAAGCTAAATAAATAAATAAATCCTATACCAGGGCCAGTGAGGACCAAGTGCATTGTGGGGTTGTAGCACAAAACTGTGGTATTCGCCTGAAAATTTGTAAAAACCAGGGAGTTGTCATGGAAAATGCAAACAGATCATTGGGATGCCATGGGAATTGCCAAAAACCATGGAGTTGTCATGGACACTGCAAACAGATCACTGAGATGCCATGGGAATTTCCAAAAACCCTGGAGTTGTCATGTAAAATGCAAACAGATCACTGGGATGCCATGGGAATTGCCAAAAACTCTGGAGTTGTCATGTAAAATGCAAACAGATCACTGGGATACCATGGGAATTGCCAAAAACCATGGAGTTGTCACGGAAAGTGCAAACAGATCATTGGGATGCCATAGGAATTGCCCCAAACCATGGCTTGTTCATAAAAACTGTAAAAATCATGGAACGCATGACTTCCAGAGACTTACGTGACAAAGGTACAGTTTTACTCATGAGTTATGATAATGTCCTTTGAAATTCTTTGGGGGGGGCATTGTGCTCCCCCAGAAGGTATTTTACCATTTTCTGGAGCAATCATATTACCCTTACACATAATGTAAACTGTCTTTGTCAGTTTGGCAACCATCTATCACGAGACAAGGTTTTGAGTAGCCAAAGCTCCTTTAATGGTGGCCATTTCACCCAGTTATAAAAGGACAGGCACCCAAAACCTAGTGGCACTATGGCTACTAAAAGGACAACTCCAGTAATACAGCCAGTCCCCCACAAAAGCTACCCTCCTGATTGTGGTTTTAAGACTATAGGGCAATTTTTTTTCATTATCTTCAAATGACTGCTCTGATGCTTTGTATTATATGTATTTTTTTCTTCAGTAACCAGGTACGGCCAACTAGACACAATCCCTGTTCTCAAGTCGACCCAGGAGCACTGAGGAGGTTAAGTGACTTGCTCAGAGTCACACAATGTGCAAGTGGAGGTCGTAGGAATGAGATCTAGGTCTGCTAGATGTACCAAGCTCATTTACGGCTCATTACTCTAAGCCATACTGCCAGCCCTCTTATTATTATTGCACCATAAATTTCCCTGTAAACTGCTGCCTGCACATGTTTAAAAAGAAAGTATGACTGCCCCATGAGCCAGCCGGTAGCGCATCGCTGTCCTGCACCGGCGACTCAAGCTTGGGACTAGACTCAGGGGGCTAGGTCGGATGGTTGGGGGGAGGCTGGGGTGGCACTGTTGCACTCAGTGCTCCCAGCCAAGATGGGACAATGCTATGCTTCTGCTGCTGCAGTGATCCCTGCAAAGTCTCCTCTGCAAGCAGGTCACTATGCTTACGTGAGGTCTGATGGGGCATGGCCCCATATTATCAGGAGATGATAGGAACTAGGGGATGGGAACAAAACAAGAAAAACTCCATGTCTTCCAGGTCGCCTATCTGACGGACGCCTGAAGTCTTGGAGCCCCACTCCACTGGCTAGGACAGTGCAGGTGGTGGTTGGTGGGACTGGGATTTCGCTGGACACTGGCCAGAAGTCGAGCGAAGGTGGAAATCTGCAGAGCAAGCAGCAACATGAAACAAATTAATAAATAAATATAAAAGTAAAAAAATAAATAGTACTGTCTGTTATTATGTAACACTTCCACCACTATGCATGAAAGAAAAACAGGTTTTGACATTCTGTTTCACAGTCTTTTCGTCGATGAGCTCACAGTGGCTCTGGAAAGGATCACACAATGCTGACAGGGTGAAACCATAGTTCTCAACATGACTCTTTATTTAAATACTGTAACAGCAGAGTTTTTTTTTTAACATGGACACATACTCAGTCATCACATAACAGGCACACAGACTTGACAAAATAAATATACGGCAACGGCACAGATAATTTACTTAAATATTAAATAAATAATAAATACAACCTTTTTTATTTACTGGTCACAGATGCATAAAACAATATCAACAAAAAGCAAATCTCACTTCTTTTTGGTTTTTAAGTTTTAGCCCGAAATAAGGAATAAAAGAAAAACAAAATATCAAAAAAGTGTCCGTTAATATAAAATATTCACACTTTAAACGATGCTTTAAAAAAATCCCATTGTTAAAAGAATAAATAAAATATATCAAAAATAACTTGGTTGCATTGAAATTACAAACAAGAGCTCTTTAATTGATTTCTGCGTGGCATACTCTATATATTGGGAAAGTCCTCCAAAAAGCAGTTTCTCTTTTTGCATGTTTGAGTGTGTCGTGTCCAGATTTAATAATATGAAGTGTAAAATTAATAAATTAATTTAAAAAAAGTTGAATAAATAGGCAAAAGGTAACATAATAATGCTGTGAATAAATTACATAAATCTTGTTCAGATTCATTAAATAATTTATATTGTGGCAATTAAAATAATTAAGCTAAAAGCTAGGTTCCTTTCTTGGGAGGAAGTGCAATTTCTATGATTCATACAGACTAATTGGATAACAGTGACAATCAGTTTCGACTCTATTTACACATTTGAGACTTTTTCTCAGCTTCCAGTTTTTACACTATCTCGGTGGCAAGTCCTATTGCATTGACACACTCAGCATTTGCACTTGGGTGGGCTCAGACAGGAAACGATGTCACACTTACAGGGTGTGACATCATGCTCTTGTCTTTCGCTAGCTGTATTGGGGAAATGCATTGTCCAGTATCCACCGTTCTTTGATTCTTATGAGGATACTCGTGTCATATTACTGGCAGCTCTAACAAGAGGGAATTTGTTTGTTGAACCCATCCACCTTCCCCAATCTCAATTATTTTACTGAAAGCGCATTAAAGAAACAAAGGCTTCTGGTTGTGTGGGCACAGATGGCTCGAACTCACAGTTATTATTAAATGGACAGTCCCACCCCCATACACATACGTGTGTGCTGCATCCATTTTGGTTTCTGGCTCCAAAAAATTTTTGGATTGGTGGTGAAAGCCTCTTATAGGAAATTGTTAGTATTGTTCATAAAACTCAGGATCTGTCTTTTCATTCACTTGAGCTGTGCTCTGTTCCCCCATCCCTCTCCCCTCCCAATAGATTTCCAAGAGGATTTAATCAGGGTCTATAAACCTTTCCCTTCTACTTTTGCTTTCATTTTTTGCTGGTTTTGGTTCATAGTTGCTCTGACTGTTCTGTTAAGGACAAATCTGTGAAATAGGGTGAAGATCTGGTGATCTTTTGTTTTTCTCTCTCTCTCTCTCTCTCTCTCTCTTTCTTTCCATCTCTCACCCTCTCTGTTATACATTCTCTCCCCCACAGACTCACTCTCTCTCTCCTTCCCTCCCTCTCCATCGCTCCTTCTTGCTCTCCCTCCCTCTCTTTCTCCTTCTCTCTCTCTTATCACCTCTTACAGATGATCTCAGGTGAGAGAGGGAGAGAAACAATGGGGAGGGGGAGAGAGGGAGAATGAAAGAGAAGGAAACTGATGTAGATGGGTACAGACAAAGAAAGAGGTAAACACAGGGAAAAGAAGAAAATCAGTGAGATAGAAGGGAGGAGAAAGAAAGTGGCAGAGAGAAAGAAAGAAAGAAAGAAAAAGGAAAAGAAGGAAAGAAAGAATGCAGGTAGGCAGGCAGTGAGACATAAGGGATGCAATAGAAGAAAAGCAGTAAAATATTTTCTAGTATTTCATAACTATAAATAATCTTTAATCTCGAACTACATAGATCATAGTTTGGTTGCTTAACCAATAGGACAACAGCTTTCATAATGCTCAGTGACACTTTACCCACTAATGAGGCTAAGACCTCCATAATCCCCTTAGGCTTTGCTAGTGCCACAAGTTGGGGGATACATTAATATCCCAGTGCAACCTATTCTGTGCCCACCATATATTTGGAGCCAGAAGGCAGAAGGGGTCCATGTTATTTTGTCATAGTCCTTTGCTGGGTAATGGGTCATGCGGGAGGAAGATTTTCATATTTTGACAAACCCTGAAAAGCTGTATGGTGAAAAGGGGGATCCATTATGGGACAGATTTTATGGCATAAGGAGGAAACAGGGGAACTGTTCTCCTGAAGAATTTGGTACCCTGGTATAGTCTTCATTGCACAAGAAAGATTGGAGTTAGATTGTCCAGACAGAATATTTTTCACAGTCAGAATGTGCACAGCCTGTCCCAGATTGAAATGATCCGCCATCCAGTACTCGTACAGTGCTTTGCCTGGGGAGTCCATTCCAAGATGGTCTAGTACACGGATTGGTTACAATCCACTTGTTTCCACAGTACAGCCACTTGGATATTGAATTCTCTGATCCCAAACGATATCCATGAATAGCATCAACATCTACATCCAGGCAGATAACAGATAATTTGACCAGGTCATCCCAGTTATAAAAAATGACTCATTTGCATTCTGCGATCTGATTAGCCCATGAGGACTAGAACCCATGGGTTAATCTCAGCAGAATGCACAGTCTGGAATCTTGCATTCTTCTTACATTCTGTTCAGTTGTTTTTCTTTCTTTAATATATTTTTCTCCTTTTTAAAATTTTTCAAAACTGGGATTCACGTTAGTCACAATAAGGCACTCCAGGGTGTGTTGTGTTATGGGATTTTGTACTTCTCTTGTGGTTTGAGACCCTCGGCTGCACCCCCACCACACCACATGAGAAGTGGCGAAATCTCCACAAGAGCGCATACCGTTGTGTCTTATTGCTTAAATAATTGAAGTGGATACCTGATAATCTGATCCCAGTCAAAAATATCCATTATGTACTGTAGGTGTATCTGCCAGTGGACACCAAGCAACTAAGTTCCACTGTTCCACCCATCTGGGACTTAATTTGAAAGCTCCTATGATAGACCTCTGCTTGAGTAAAGCTCACGGTTTTCAGAATTTACACAAAATGCCTGAGGGCAGAAGTAGTTTTTACACCTAAGAACAGACCTTATTTTCTTTTGAATCTTCAGGCATCAGCCTGGGCAGCCCCAAAGGACCAGTCCCTTATGAGATACAAGTTGCAAACAGCATGACAGAACACCCCATCAATGGCATTTAGGTGCTTTTAGAGCAAATTTGAGGTAACAACCTGTTTCACCCCCACCCCCACAAATTCCCATTTGTAACTGTGGGAATTTTTTCAAAATGCTTTTCATCTAGTAATGCTGAATATCTGCGCCATGGGCAGGTCATGCACAGGTAAACCCTTGGTTTTAGAGAGGAAAGATGAGTACATTTAGAGAAGAGGAACACAGAAGTGGGGCTTCAGGTATCTATGCTAGCTAAGGATGTAGTGGTGGGGAGGCAAGTAGCAGTTAATCAAATTCATTAGCCAGATGCTGCATTAGTTAGCCCAATGTTGAAACCAGTTTTTGGTGTTATAAGGTGGCCAGTAAAGTTTTTAGTCAGACTGGCATTTTTCTTTAAGTTAGTAGCCAGAGGTTGGTAACTTTAAAATGTTTTATTTATGCCCCCCATACCTCCTGTTGCAGGGCATTTTCACCTGAAAGGGACTGATGGCATAAACTGCAGTATGCAGAGAGTATTGGGCCTGAACTATTTATGGCTGATTTATGCAAATGACGATGGAGGGAAAGGGTATACCGAAAAGTACATCCCTATATATTCCATGTAAACAACAAGTGCGAATCCCCACGCAGTCATTATGTGTGTTCCTGATCTGCCCCTTTCAAAAGCACTTTGCTGGCATTAACCTGGCTATCTGCAGGTGGATTCCCCAAAGCATATGAAATCTACAGCATTACCCTAGTCGGACCCAAGGAGAATGTAATATCTGCTTCAAAACCGTAGTGGCTCTGGCACAAACCAGAGGCAGTGCTGCAGCATCATCAGTGTGGGACGTATAAATGCCACGTTATTACCAGGTATCTCAGTTTGGTAAGGGTCCAGAGAGCAGTTTACAAATTTTTGAAAAAATGGGGTGCTTTTTAGTCCCACCTGGCAATATAGCTAGAAAACAGAGCAGAAAAGAGAAAACTCATGCCAGGCAGGAACAGCTCTAGTGAAACAAACTTGTAAATCTAGTTTCGCCTACATGGTCAGAGTGAAACCATAACCACAGTGCTCTGATGATGTTATTGTCAGGTATACCAAAAAATGTTAGCATATTTTTAAACTAAAGCTAGAAGAGAACATTGACATCACAGAAGTGCCTACTTCGAAAAACGTTGAACGTCTTTACCTTCATTGTGTATCTTACAGAACAAGCTGCAACCTATTGGCATGTAACCCGTATACTGGTAGTTCATTCTGTTGAGTTTCAAACCAATAGCATATTTGGAGGAAGGATAAGATCAGCATCTGGTAGAGGATCTCCAGCACCATGGAGAGCTCCAGAAACACAGGAAATCCTATTTGGAAATAGATGCTAGGTCAGGGGAAATCCACTGTGCTCTGCAGTTCCTTATCTTTCGATTCCACTCCTACTAAAACTGTTTCAGCACTAACAGCTTTGAAACTGTCAGACAGGTAAGTTCATCCTGAACCTCTCACCATTACCACTGCTCTCTTCGGCATCCATAAATGGCATTTTGAATTAAAAAGCATGGTGGTCTCCACTTAATTCCAAGGCTGTTGTCCTCTGCCCTTGTTGTCGCAACATGGGGGGAAGTCTGTGTTCATACCTGGCTCAGTGTGTTCATACCGGGCTCAAATGTCAAGTTAAACTTGAGTTTGGTTCCACTTCCCCATGCTCCTTATCGACTTCTTGATTAAGAGGATGCCTTTTAAAAAAAATGTAGTTTTCATTTCGAAGACCTGAATCCTGTTACTGAAAGATTCTTTTTTTGTTATGTAGGATTCGCTGACCCCTAAACCTGAATTCCCTTAACAGCCTGTTTGATGGTTTCCAGCAAGGCTTTGTTCTCTGGCGTCTGGTAGCATTCCTGGTTGGTGTACATGTCCGTCAAGGTGTTGACATAGGTGTCAAAGTTTTGCTCGCTGATTGGCTCCTGCAATTGGAAAAAAAAAGCAAAAAGTATAGTTATAGGAGAATGCATGACTGGAGCAGAAAGGTACAGAGAACAAATGTGGAGGAAAGTGAGTCTAGGTGGGCAGACGGACAAATTATGCAGACAAGGAACTGTGGAAGCATAATGACCCAAGAGCCTTTCACAGAAGCATACTTAGAACAAGGCTGACCCTTTTGAAACTTTGAAGATCTATTATACCTGCCGACTCTGAATCATAGTCAAAAGGGGTTCCAGTGCCTAGGCAGGTGTTACTTCTGCCTCTGGGCTGGAACTGCTTAGGACAAAACCTTTGGTTGACCAGAAGAAGATGATGAATGTGGTGCTACTGGAGGGGCTACATTTTAGCTTAGACATATTTAACATCTCATCTACAACGTGAAGTAACAGCCTGATGTAACAGCAGCCTACTGGTTCTCCACATGCCGCACATGGACATGGTGCCTTTGGAAACCTTTGCACAGTAGGAGCTTGGTAGGAAAGAGACACCGGGACTGACTTCTTACTCTCTTACCCTGGGTGTTCCTTCCAATCCAGAGTTCAGGAAAAGCATGACTACCTCTACTGTTAATGACCCAAAGGTTAAACAAGGAGATTAGGCTTTGAATGCCCATTGTATCTTCACCTTTCACAGGCAACAAGCTCACCACAAGTAAAATTAAAATTTACAAAAGCTAATAGGAGGAAGTCTTTTGTTCTCACCATGTGTGGAAGGCGAATGTTGGCTAGGCTGCGGATCAGTGCCTGACTTAACCCTGAGAGTTCCACAAAGAGGGCTTCATTCTGCTCCTCGATCAGCTTATTCTCCTCCTCGATGTTCTTGAGGTTTTTTTCCATGGTGGAGATCTGCAGAATAAGGGGAGAGGAAGGGATGGAATTAGAGCAGGAAACTGGCACCAATACAGAAGGGGAGGGTAGCTCTACAATAATGAGCAGTAAATTGGGAACGCACTTTTTCTGAATGGAACCCATCTGTGTCACCTCTTAGAAATACCAGCCATCCTACCGCTTCCTTCTCAATGCAACCCATCTGTTTCAACTTTGGGAATAATGGAACCACCATGATTACCATTCTAAATGGAACATGCCCACGATATACTGTATAAACCACTCATGGGTCACATTTTAATATAGCAACTTTTGGGGTGCTGGAGTCTGTATCCTGAAAAAATCTGAATATTGGGGGCTCATGTAAACCATTATTCCAAAGTTCCTCATAGAATTTATGTATTTTTTGCATAAGTTGTTTGAATAAAGACATCTTGAAATGGCAGTTGTCGGCTGCACTTGCCCAGGTGACTCCCAAGGAAAGGACTGCTTTCATTGCCAGTAAGCAGATCCAGTTAATACATTAATTAAATTACTTAATTAAATGTTATTTATTTGTATTTATTATTGTTTTGTTTTTTTTGCCAGGAAGTGCATACTGAACTATGACAGCCAGTTTCAAGGTGCATCCTGAAGGGTAGGTTGCATGGACACCCCTTTTTTAATTTAGTGTTTTTTGTCCCCTACAGCTGACTGGCCCCATGGGTCCTGACCACCTCACACAGCCCAATCATCACCTTCGCTGGGACTTACCTCAGCTCCATAGCATGCTGGCTTGCCTATTAGGGTCAAGTCATTGGGGTGGACCCTACCCATTGACGGAGATTTGGTCAGCATGTTCAGAGCAAGAGCCATAGTCATCAGCGTGGGACCTGTGGAGAGGGCTAGACGTCCTCCTGCAGTGGTTTCAGATTTCTCTTTTCCGTGCCCCACCCCTGCCTATGTGCCACAGTGGGGCCAAGATCCTCCCACCCAATTGGACTGCCTGCCCTGTACCCACCATTGCTTCCTTTATATCTCCCTCTCCCTTTCCTTCCTTGAAGCCAGGCACCTCACTCATTGTACCTCCTTTCTGGCTAAATTCTGGCTTGGCTCTCTCTCGTCTTACATTACCTCTCTCATCTCCCCCATTCCTGCTACACCTTTTGTAACTGTAGCTTCCACTCCCTTGCACTCCCTACTAGGTCATCCTCAGCTGGCCAGGCTGCCTTCTCCTACCGCTTCCCCAAACTATGCCATTCTCTCCTCCTGTCCATTTGCTCTGCCTCTTTCCTATGGTCCCTTTCCTCTCTTCTTCTCAAGTACTCCTTTCACTTCTATGACTGCACCTGACCCCCTCTGCACCTCTCTTCCCCTCCTTCCATTCCCTCCACCGCTCCCACACCTTGTCTCCTTCCCCCTCTTCTTGAATATCTGTTGGTTAGCTTTGCTACCACTGGCCTGCATTATTTGCACTTTAATTTGGATCCTGTTGTTGTCCTCATGCTGCATCCTGCTGTATCCATGCCAGTGTACATATTTTGCTGAAATGCCTTTGATGTTGCTTGTTATATGATACTTATGTTTTTTACCTGCTATGTAAATACTGCTCCATTTGTTATTCATGATCCTTCTCTCCCCTCTGCCCCCAGGACACATCTGGAAACAAGCTGTTACCAGCTTACTATGTCTTTCCTGGTGAAACTTTTCAAAACAGATAAATAAAAAAAATAAAATTCCATGGTGCCGACTGCACCACCACCTTTGGCCACCGAGGCGGCAGTAGTGCAATGGTGTCCATTCACCTGCCCTCCCTGAGATGGAGAGCATCCTCTAGGATGCTCTGCTCCCCTCCCCTGGCTGGCACTCTGATGACTCAGGCTCATTTACAAACCAGGGTTGTCAGCGTCGCAAGCAGTAGCTCTACTGTTGTGCTGGCAGACTGGCACAACATGGACCTGTTTTATCGACAGGCAAATGTTGGTCAGCACATGGGGGAAAAATCTCCATCGCTTACAAAGTAAGTTTTTGTTTCAGTTTCAGGATTGTTGAAGTTAATTCAAGGAGCCGTGAGGGAATGTTATTGTTAGGAGGCCCTCCCTGTCTTTATATCTTGAGCAGGAGATTTGTAGGGGGAGGTACTCTATAGAAGTTTGACCAAATAGCATCTGGATTGGTGTTATCTGTCCCTGATGGGACAATACGTTGCCATCTACACAAATGGATTAGGGGTAGTCTTGCCGAGAGAGAGAGAGAGAGAGAGAGAGAGATGTACCTGTGACTGAAGTTTGACCATGTCTGCTTCCATCTCTGAGTTGGATTCATTCAGCTCACTGATCTCCTTGTTTAGTTGTTTGATGTCCTCGTCATTGTCGAGTACTACAGGGTAAAAAGATGCATTTTTAGCTAAAACTGACTTTAAAGTGCTGCTGATGCCTGTGGTGAAAGACACTGAAAAACATAATATCTGAACACGTTTGGCTTAGGTTTCATTTATTTCCCGTGGTTCTCTTTCCTTTATTTTTTATTGCCAGATATGAACATGTGGAAACAGTACCTTCATTTCTTGGATTTCATCTGCTTGATTACTTGTCTACTTCTAAAGTCATAATCATCCTTTTGTGACATCATCAGTCTGTTGCCATGAAAATGACTATGATGTCACAAGCTTCAGGCTGTGACTTAAAGGAGTACTGCACTAAATCTGTAAGTCATTTTTCCCAGTAGATGCTTTTTTTTCATATATCTGATCCATTTCTGATATTGTTCCATCTTTACTGGCCTTTTAGCAAACACACTGAGTGCTTCTGATGTACACTCTGCTAGTAAGTGCCATTTTAGAACTGTATGATGTAGTTTATGTCCCTTTTGGGCCATAGAGTTCCAGAGTAGAAGATGAGTGCACTGTGAAAACACTGTGAAAACAGCAGCTATAAGCAATGCCCTTCCAGCGATATGGAACAACATGCAAATGTTTCTAAAACTTGCAATACCAGTAAACTGGGCTGTCTTTAAGGCTTTGTTCCTTCATAAGTTCAGTGAATCCTGTGACTGCTTTAACTAGTCGAGCTCTGTATCTTGGACCCTGTATACTGCTTGTATATTGTCCGCCCCTTGCACATCTTCAACACGTCGAGCCCTTCTAGTCTTCCTTTGCCCACCCCGTTGCCAACCAAGTACCTTCCTCTTCTTAAATGCCCTATTGTCCTCCCTTTATTACCTCCTCCCTTGACTTCCTGTCATCTCTGACATCTTAGCCCTCACCTTGTCCTGCCCTTCACACCTCCCTTGACTTCTCCTTACCTGACACCCAGCTCCCCCGTCTATCCCATAAGTCTTGTTGCGACAGGGCAGGTATTGTTTATATTGTAAATACTGACTTGTATTATTCTGTAAATATTTTTTGTTCTTGCCCTATCAATGTTGTATTTGAGTTTTTGAGGCCTACTGTACTGTTTGCCACATTGTATGTACTGTTATTTATGACTAGCTCATATTTGCTCTACATGGACTATTGTCTCATTGTATTATAGCAACATTTAGCTTATGTGTTTTTATTATGACCTACCAGGTCCACCTTGCAAATTTATTTTATTTATTTATTCATTCTTGTATTACAATACCTCTGAGTACAGATAGCTCATTTACAAAGGTTCCACGTCAGTGGGGAGGGGAGACAAAACATACAAAGGGGTAAAAGTGCAATGTTTCCAAAACAGTAAAATAAAATGAGCAAATGTATATGTATCTATTCACAGTTTTATCATTCTAATAGGAGGAAAGCGCAGATGAGAGGGGGAAAAATAAAGAGATGGGAGAAAGAAAGAAAGAAAAGTAGGAAGTGGCAGCCACAGGCCTTGTCAAGCTGGTGTTGGGGGGTAGGGACAGGGGATGAGGTGGGCAGGGTGGTAAGAAAAGTTGGAGGTGGCATCCATAGGCCTTGTCGAGCTGGTCTGGGATGGGTAGGGGCGGGGGTGGAGGCATGGGGGAAAGAAATAGGGCCTTGTCAGGCTGGTGTGGGAGGGGTAGGGGCGGGGGTGAGGTGGGACGAGGTGGTAGAAAGGTAGGAAGTGGCATCCATAGGCCTTGTCAAGCTAGTGTGGGAGAGTTAGGGGCAGGGGTGAGGTGGACGGGGTGGTAAGAAAGGTAGAAAGAGGCAACCATAGGCCTTGTCAAGCTGGTGTGGGAGGGATAAGGGCAGGGGTGAGGTGGACGGAGTGGTAAGAAAGGTAGGAAGTGGCAGCCATAGGCCTTGTCGGGTGGTGTGGGAGGGGTAGGGGTGGGGGTGAGGTGGATGGGGGTAGCCAGGAGCCTTGTCAAAGTGCGAAATGGGAGGTAGCCTTGGAATTATAGAGGTAACAGCAGACATACAGGGTTATCCAGTTGTGATTAGAAGATTGAATGCTAGTAGATGGGAGTCTCAGATGAAGCAGTCACAAGAACTGTTGGCCGTGAGATGCTGGTGTAACTTCAGTTTGAATGGTCCCAATTTACGTAGGGTAGTTATATTACTATGAAGAGTATTAAACCAGTGAGGTGCTCTGTAGGCAAATGGGCATTGCCCCTGGGCTGACCGGCATCTAGGAACATGGAGATGATGGCTGTTCGAGCTTCGCGTGTGCCTGTGAACTTTAATGGGGCTTAGCAGGTTTGTGGTGCGTGGTGTCAGGAGACCAAGAAGTGCTTTTTTGGCTAAAAGACAGGTTTGATATTGGAAATGAGTCTGTCTCAGTGGTGTTTCGCCTGGTAAAATAAAGATGATTGATTGATTGATTGAAAACACTGTAAGTTCTGTAACAAGGAAATAATGTACATCATACAGTTCTACAATGGTACTGCCCACCAGAGTGTAAAGCAGAAACACCCAGTGAATCTACTAAAAGGCCAGAACAGATGGAACAAAAACAGACTGTGAGCCAGTATTAGAAATGCAGCTTCTATGGGAAACAGAGGCTTGCAGATTCAAGGCAGCTCTCCTTTCAGGGTGGAGCAGCTGCAGGAACTGGTGGATTCTGAGATATTTACATCCTTTTTTTCATGCAAATATCTTCAGAAATTAAGAAGGTGGAGTGGAAAGATAAAAACTTAAATTTTTTTTTTGTAATAAATTCTTAGGGTCTATAAAAGGTCCCAGATGGACATATCTGGAGACTGATGCCCTCTGTTTATCCACATGATAGGTACAGTATGGGCCAATGGTGGCCGATATGTGGATCTCAAGAAATGTTGGGTGGATCATGGGGCAAAGGTTGTGTTTTTGAATCATTTAAGATCCTTACAGCTGATGAATGTAATTATTGTACTTTTGTTCACTTTATTCTTGGCGGATCTCAGGGCTTCTCGAGATCCCCCCAAAATGGATCTCAATACAAGGTGTATTGGTCACCACTGGTACAAGTAATCATGGTGCAAGCTTCCATGCTCTGCCAATGTGCCTCAACCCTGTTTTAAAGGGTATTTCAGGTTCCATTCCCATTCAAGTTCTGGTCTCTCATGTTCAGTCACCAACAATGGTGCCAGTTAGTGACAATTGTGATGGTGGTTTTGATGCTGTACACACCTGCCCACTAGGAACTTGCCTGCAACCCGCCACAACTCTTCTCATGCATTGGCCACCAAGTTATCATCGGATGATAATGGCCTTCAGTCACTACCAACCTGGGATGGATTTGAACCAGTGACCTCAAGGTTTAACTTTCTACCAATCCACTGAGCCACCCAGCTCCCTAGATTGAATTCTCTTTAAACAGGATGCTTTCCAGCATTATCCAAGAGATGCCAAAAGGCCCCCTCCCCAGGCTGGACCGAGCGCCCAGCAGTAGCATGTCACACTGTTATGCAGACGACACGGGTTTGGGAGCAGAGTTGGGTTGCTGCGTTGGAAGGCAGGCTACTGTGGGTCAGCTGCTGCACAGCATTGTTCCTCAACCATGGAGGGTTGACCACAACCTCCCCCACTACGGAGACCCCTGCGGCTGGACAAGGGAGCTTGCTTCTGCTGCCAGGGTCAACTGTGATTGCACGAGGCCCTCAAGGGCTTGCTGGCTGCAGCATGTGGCAGAGGGGAGGGGAGAGCAGCAACCCCTCCCAATCCTTGTGATTCAGCTGGATGCACTGCTGCTGTGTCCAAGGAGGGGATAAGGTGGAAATGCAATGATATCAGGTGAGCAGATGTGCACATAACATCTGATGTACCTTTCCTTCACTGGGCCCTTCCTCTACCCCCATGGGATTCTGTTGCTTTTACAAAGAGTGGCATTTGAGCCCTGTCTTAGGGGTACACATTGGTCTCTACCTGACTGATGGGTCTACCAGTAGAGGGATACTGGGCTAGAGAAATAGGGCTCTCAGTAGGATTTTCTTGCTGAGGGTCTGGAATTCACTCAAAAATAAATGGGGTCCTGGGAAAACAGTTGAAAGTACTGGAGCGTACTTGTGGTAAAAAATGCTGAATGTAGAAAATAATATCTGTAACAGATCACTTTTTACCACACTTTTGACACTTCTGGGAAAAAGTTTCTGCACCTGCAAGAAATAGCTTGCATCTACAGGTCCCACATCAGGAAAGCCCCCTCATTCTTTCCTAATGACTGTGCATAAAGGATGTGAGTATTCGCATCCATGAAAGCCCTGGGAAAAGGCCCTTGTGGTCCAAAGGAGAGTCTGCTCTGGCCGCTCCAGATGAGCAGAAATAAGAGTAAATCAGAAAACAAGAGACGGTTGTCCACTTACCATCACTGGCCCTGAATTTAGTAGTGGGAACCTCTTCACCTGGGGGTTTGCCTTTCTTCATTGCAAGAGATGCTCTTGGACAACCTGAAAGACTGAAACAGACAGAGAATTTTATGGAATCTGCAACTCTGAGATAACTCCTCTTCTGTCTTTTTAAATATTTATTCATCTAAACTAGATTCATTCGTATCCTCTTGTCTCCTGGTGGAGGGTGCTCTTTAACTTATCCTCTGTTTATCCCCCTCCTTCCATATCCTGACTTCTGTAGTGGCCATTATAGGTTTCATCTTTGCTTTCTGCTACTTTCTACCTGATGGATATTTTTTTCAGTTATGATGAACTGTACTGGCACAGTACTAGTGTTTGTGTTCCTGAATTTTTTAACTGTGCTCCTTTTGTATATACTGTCCTGTGCTCCCCCCTCCTCACCTGACACACGTGCAGTCAAGCTGTTGCCAGGTCAGTGTTCTCTCTTGGAAAAATATTTCAATAAATAAATAAAAGTGCCACACATAGGAGAGTGTTTCCCTTCAATCTATGCCCTGTGCGCAGCCCTCTGAAGAATTCCCTTACCTACAGAGACCCCTGCTGGTGAGAAAGAAGGTTGCCATTCACCCTATATCTTTTATGTCTTCTTTCTTGCAGTGATGGCTAGAGTGGAAGTTTCTCTTTATCATGTCCTCTGTATATCCCTGTGTGCCTTCCCCTGCAGTACCCCTTGCTGGCTGGGGGATTACCCTGTAACCTTATCCTGTGTGTATCCTTTGATGTCCCATTCCCTTCAGTGAGCCCTTGTCGCTAGGGTAGGGATTACCCTGTAACCAGTCCCCTGTATGTCTTCCTGGTGTCCGTAAGAGAGACTGTGTGTGTGTGTGTGTGTGTGTGGTAATGAAAAGCACTTATAAACACCCATATCCACAAGAACATAGCAGGCAAACAGTGTGATCAAACACATAAATAAAATCATGTTTCTGTATATGTCAAATGTAAGAGATAATGTATTTAAATATATGCTCTGATTTCAACAAAATTCATTCTTGGCTGTCTCATAACAAGCTATTACTAAACTCCAGCAAAACCTACTCTATGTTGTTTGACTCTGCCCCTACACTAAGAAAGTGTGTTGGGTGACTACCTGTCTCCAGCAGTGATGGCTCCCTCCTGGAAAATGTAACCAACTTCAGATACCTTGGAATTACACTTGACCCTTCTCTGGACTTTGCCCAGCACATCTCAGACACTTGCAGAGCTGTTAACTCCGTGCTTGGCCTAGTCTTTAAAACAAGTTACGCCCTCACACCCTCTGTCAGAATTGCCATTTGCACAGGGTATCCTTCTTCCTACCCTCACCTACGGCCCTGCTACCTTCGCAAGTGATGGCAAAGCCAATCTGTATAAGTGGGACACCACCTACAATAATATTTGTCATTTAGCTCTGGCATCACATCGCCTTACCCACCACTGTCACCTTTACAGAGGTCTAAACTGGCCCATGGCCAGCCACTCCTATACCCTTGGCACCATAACTGATAAAATTATTAGGACTGGGGTTCCTTCCTTCCTTCCTAGCCTTAATGTTGACTCCCTTGAGCCTCCTTTCCCTCTTCACTCTGGAGACCAGTCCCTACTATCTGTTCCTAGGTGTTTGATGATCATGGGATCCCAGGCCTTCTACTTTGCCTTGTATTTATGGAACTCCTTGCCTGGGTTCATTCGATTCTCCCCCTCTCATGCCTACTTCAAAAGGGAGCTTCACCACTACCTTTTAGTCTCTGACCCCTGTACCTGCTTCCTACCTCCTTGGTCACCCAGCCCTATGCTACCTGACTACTACTGCTTGTCCTTGTTGCTTATTCTGCTTCACTTATGTTTGTTGCCTCTTGTCTGTTTTTGCTACCTGCTTTGTTCATTTCTGGTTTTGCCGCTCTTGTACTGATTTTCTCCCTGTTACACTGTAGTTATTTTTATATGTTTTTGTATCTGCAATTACTTTTTCTCCTACATTGTATATTTTACTGTCTTGTACTGTTTCATAATTATTTATACTGATCTCTCCTTGTTACTTTGTATTTAATCATTCAACTACTTTCGTATATGTTACTAGTTTTACCCTTCACACTGTATACTTTAAAGAGCCACTGACACCTTGAGAAGAACTTTTAAAAACATAATATTTGGGCACAAAGCAGCATATATTTTTCATTAGCTTAATATTTTTTAGCCCCATTATTTGTTACTGAGGTCACATGCATGAAAACAGGACAGTTGTTCCTTGAGAGTTCACCAGCTCCTATAACTTCTTCCCAACTTGATGTCATAATATTTTGCTTGTGACATCACAGTTATTCCCATGGCAGCAATCTGTGATGTCACAACAGAGCATTATGACATCAAGTTGAGAATAAGCTCTAAAGGCAGTGTGACTCTAAGGGCTAAAGATCTTGTTTTTGTGGGAATTTCTTTTGCAATACATGTTGGAAATGAAAAATCCATAGAAGATGGACAAAATTCCTGCTCCCACTGACCAAAATCCTCAACCATTCTCTCATGCTCTCCCAGTTCCCCCAAAAGTGGAAACTGGCAGTGGTGACTCCAGTCCATAAAAGTGGTGACAAGACTCTCACGAACAACTACAGGCCTATATCCATCCTCCCTCCTCTATCCAAAGCCTTGGAATGGATAGTGGCTGATCAGCTTACGGAGTACCTTGTAAAATACAGCCTGCAATGTTCCCAGCAGCATGGCTTCCAAGCGGGCACAGCACTACCACGGCACCCTCGAATTCACACACATATCCATCATGCACTTGATCAGGCCAGTTGGTCAGCGCCTCTTTATTGACCTGACTAAGGCATTTGACACTGTCAATCACTCCATTCTCCTCAAACAATTATCCCTCCTTGGTCTTTCAAGTGAAACTACCTCTGGTTTCAAAAGCTACCTCAGTAACGGACCCAACAGGTCAGGATTGGTGAATTCTCTCGTCATCTCTGCCAATCTACTCTGGGTACCCAGGTTCTATCCTGGGTCCCTTGTTATTCAGCATATTTCTGAACAATCTCCTGCCTCCTGCCATGACAGAATGTTACTGTATGCAGATGATGCAGTAATCTTCACTTGCCACACTGACCCCACCTCCTTCATTCTCAACTACAGAAAAGTTTCACAGAAGTGGAAGACTGGTTTGCTCACATAAACTCATCCTTAACCACAAAAACTAAAACAATGTTGTTCCATGGAACCCACAACAAGTACAAGGACCATGAGCTCATAATTAACAACCATGAAGGCATCACTCTTGAGCAGGTGGATATGTTTAAATATCTGGGCCTGACCCTTGACTGCTCCTCTCGTATACCAAACACATTGACAATATCGCTAAAACGGTGAACTCCCGTATAGGGCTACTATATAAGCATAAACGTTGCCTAATGGCTGAAGCCTTGAACCTCGCTATCTAGAGCTCTGTTATCTCAACTATTGACTACGGTCTCGTTATCTATGGATCTGCTACTGATACTGCACTCCGGCGCATAGCTATAGCCCTTAATAAGGCATGTAGACTCCTTATTTCAGCTGCCTGCCTTTCTCACACGTGTGGCATTTACGAGCAGGCTAACTGGCTCCAGCTAAAGTACCAGACCTGCATCCTAGCTAAGAAGACATCACTGGGCCTTATGCCCCCTGGAGTCCAATCAATATTGACCCTGCAGCATGTCCGCCGCCTTACTAGAAGATCGGACAGTCTAACCTTTACAATACCTCGCTGTCGGACCTCTCAAGCTCAGCGTTCTTACCTTGTCAGAGCCTCCACCTGGTTCAACTTGCTACCTACAGAAATCTCCAACATTGCCACGATTGGTGCTTTTAAGTATAAACTGCATCAACACCTCGTGGCTAGTGCCTTCTGTGATTGCTTCTTATAATCCCCTCCAGGCAGACTACCCTCAAGCATCCCTCCTCACTGGCTCGTGCTCCTCCTCCTCCTCTCCTACCCCCCCACTACTGGGTATAGGATGAATCTGTCTCCTTTTCATCCCCCCTTTCCTCCTCCCTTGCTGTTTCCCATCTACCACATACCCAACGCAATACCCTCCCCATTTCTCCCCCCTGCCTCTCTCTCTCTCCCATACCACCCACTCACCACCACTCTTTCTCTTTTTCCACTAACCCACTCCTAACAAAGCTTCACTAAGCTGCCTGTGACTTGTACTGTATAATTAACTCACAACACAATTCCTTGACAATGCCTTTGGCTGCTATTATTGTAACCTTATCTGTCTTTTTTTTTTGTAAGTTCCATTGTAATGATCATGTTATGTTTTGTACCTTATTGTCTTGACGTGGAACCTTTGTAAAAGAGCCCTCGGCTCAAAGGTGTCATCCGAAATACAAATAAATAAATAAAAATAAATAAAAAATACAAGTTAAACTGTACGTAAATATTATGTTTTCTATTGCTTTTCCAAAGGTGCCAGCTGCTCTTTAATGTTTCTTTGTACCATATTTCATGATTGTTTTATGACTTGCCCTCTCCCGGGTCATGTCTGAAAATAGGCATATTTAACGTCTAGTGCGCCTACCTGGTTATCGGAAACCAAATGATAATTAAATAAATGTACATTCACCGGAATGACACACAGTATGTCTTTTAGGGCTGCTCTTAGAACATAACATTTAACAATCTATAGGCCTCCTACTGTTACATTCCATGGACAGATATCGCTAATCTTTTTTTCTGTGTCTGCACATACCCAGTTACTTCCATATCAACAGAACTGTCACACCCATGACTTGTGTAAAGTTATATTTATCAGTTCTACCCAATGTATTTAAGTTTCTTTTTTGAAACAAAAACAAAAAAAACCTGCCTTGCCTGAAGAAGAGCTCTGTGTAGCTTGAAAGCTTGTGTTTGGTAAATCTCTTGCTGGTCCAGTAAAAGGTATCAAATTGCCCACTTTGTTCATCTTTTTGTACAAGGACCAATACAGCTAGAAACAATTCTCTACATTACGTTCCTGAATAAAGTCTTATCCCTGTTTGCTCCCCTTTTGTCTACCCTTTCCTCTGTGTGCACCCTTGCTCCCCTCACCACCTTACCTGCCTTCCTCTGTTTTACCTTTTACACCTCTCTGCCTTTCTCCTCTGTTTCATTGTATCTCCTGAGTGTCACCCTTTTTTCCTTCACCACTATGGCTACTTCCCTTAAATACCATAATGGTCTCTTTTTCCTTTTGCCGTTACTAACTTCCTTCACACAGGAGCTAGTTGCCTTAATTATGTCCTCCCTCCTTTTTCCCCACTGTTCCTGTACCCATCCTTTGTATCCCTCCCCCAACTTGGCAATTTCTGAGTAAGTCTCCCATTTCCTTAAAATCCCCCCTCCTAAAGTCCAGGACCCCCGTCCTCATGTGGTTAAGTGGGCAGACTGGATTGGCCAAGTGGTCCTTATCTGCTGCCAAATTCTATGTTTCTATGTCTTTTTGGTTTGCCTCTGCTCCCATATCCTATTACTGCACTGTGAATGAAGCTCTTTTTTTTTTTTACCCAGCTGTGCCAAGGGACCCCCACTGAGACAAACATAGAAACACAAACAATGTCAGCAGAGAAAAAGACCTTTCGTCCATCCAGTCTGCCTCAGTTTACCCTATCCTACCTCCTGGACCTAATGTCTAGTCATGATTATTGCCCTCGCCTCCCCTCCCACTAGCCTTACTGCTTTCCTCTAGCGTAACTATTAAGCCTTTTACTTGGTCTCGGTGACATCACAAGTGACAAGAGATTCTGCTTTCATGCAAATGTCCTTAGCGATGAAGAAAAAGGGAGAGCAAAATGCAGGCAGTATCTGAAAATATCTCCCCTCGGGTGTAAGAAGGAGGCTGTTTAATGTCAAGCAGAAACATTTGGCCTAATTTTGTACAGGAAATGCAGCAGCAGTACTAGACAATCAATAAAGTAAACAAAGAACAAAAACACTGCGGGTGGTACCTTTTATTGGGCTAATAAAGAAACATTTATTTAAGGCTAGGTTTTGAAATTAATGTTCTCTTCAGGCTGGTGAAAATAAAGAGTGTTTATAAAATGTTACAAAGTGATTGGTCAACAGTGATCACATGACCATTTGTCAGTTTCACTCAACACATGACTTGAATCTTGTTGCCCCAGTTTTTAACATTTGAAAAAAAATATTTTTAACTAAAAAATAGACTGTGACACATGCAAGGCTTTACTGTGGGTATACCACAAACAATAATAAAAAGACACATGGTCACACTAGAAACACTGAAATGAGGGCAACTAATTTTCACTGCATTCTAGAACAATTGCCAACACTTTTCAGTTATTCAAAGCAAGGCAACTTCAGTGTATGACTAATCCCACCCTGTACACCCCCCAGTCCCACCCATACACTGACTCCTGCTGCTGGTTGAAGTGGAAGTTACCCTTTCTTACTCTCTGTTGCCACCTCTGCTATTTCCTGCAGTGCCCCCTACTGACTAGGGTTAGACATTGCCTTGTAACCAATCCTGTGCAGAACTCACGAGAACCCATGAGACCCTACTTTGCATGCCCCCTGCTGGCTAGCTTGGAGTTATGAATCTTTACCTTCTGTGTGTGAGGAAGCTGCCATTGGCATGGCCTGAGCCATCACACCCTGGGGTGGGACAGGTTGGACCTTCATTCTTTAATGACTTCCAGGCGAACGGGGACCCATTCAGTGCTCCCTCTTTTTGCCTACGAGCTGCAAGGGGGCACCCAGAGGCGCTGCGGTGGGAGGCATACTTCCCGCTGATGTGTCCTACGCCATCACAACCAGGAACAGGGCACCTGTACAGTAAAGCAGATGCAGAGCAAGTCAGAAAGTGCCCCCCCTCATCTTTCGGCTTATGCCAAAACAGTCAACCAGTGGCCAAAACTAACATTGTAGTGTTTTTTTTTTTTTGCACTGTCAGACCTTTCATGTGATCACAGAATCGATTTTCGCAAGATCAGCACTATGAACATTGTACCTAAGCACTGACAAGGAGGGCTGTACCACTCCCAGATGAGAGAATAATTTAGTCTGCATGTTCCATTCTCTGTCTACAGTATTTTAATCAAGGACAACTCTAGTGTCTGGGGTGCATGGTGGAAAACTGTGTGTGTGTCTGTGTGTGTGTGCAGCATTTGTGAGTGTGTGCTTTGGTCTGGTATTATAAACTACTAAGAAGATTTCAGCCAGTCGGCGCACAGAGCTGCTGTACCTCTCATTTGAGGTACTGTGTACTCTCATGTAGAAGTGCTAGAAGGAGGCGTTCTGTGTCTCCGTGTCAACCCCAAGAGGAAGGATGGCAAAGTGAAATAAAAAAAAAAATCGAACCTTATTATAAATCACTCAAGCTAAACTCGAGTGATTTATAATAATAATACCTCTTATGAGGTCTGGGCAGACAGAACCTTTCAACTTCGCTTCATGGTCCTCTTCCCAAACCTCACACTCGGAGTCCATTATACCATATAACACATCCCTCGGAGGCCCTATTAACGTATAACACAGGACTGTCACTCACTAGGAAGAAAGCAGAGACCAACCTCATCCATTCCACTTCATCCAGATTGGAGCAGAGATTCAAAGTGCAACTCTCAACCCTTCGACTCATAGTGCTTAAAACACATTTATCTTTTTTGGCTACCTATTTACTTGTTTTGTCTTTTTGTCTCTGAGACCTTATTGGAGATGAGACCCCCGGGTCTCAGTGAGGAACAAGGGATTAGATGGCCCGCTGTGGTACAGAGCAGCCCCCACCCTTGACCGGCCTGGCTGAGTTCCACTCTGGAAATCCGAGTACTTTGTGTCCCGTCTCTGATTCAGCAAAGCCTAGTCCATTGACAAGGTTCTGACGGGCTGGTAACTGAGTTCTGACCTGGTCTGGATAATGTAGGTGATTTGGGGGCTTTATGCCAGTTAAAAATCAGCTATTTAATGGGGAAACACATCTAAAAAGTCTTTAAACATTCTAAATCACTTATATGACTTCGGCCAATCAGTGCACAGAGCCACTGTGCCTCTTATCCTGCATACAGTGGTCTCTCCTGTAGGATCGTTAGGAGCAGAGCGTCCCATGTCACAGCTGGGAGAGGGCAGCTGCATTTAACTTTAGAAATTAAAACAAAATGCTTAAAACTTATTATTAATCAATATAGCTAACTTGAATGATTTATAATAAATTAGTAGGGCCTCCACTGGGTGTCTCTTTTGGTGCGAGAGACACCTCTTATGAGGTTTGGGCAGGCAGAAAGCTCAGCTTTGCTTCGCAGACCTCTTACATAGAAACATGGAATCTGACTTCAGATAAAGACCACTTGGCCAATCCAATCTGCCATTTCTCTCTACCCTTGCTATTACTGCAGTCTGTGCCCAATCTACAGCTCTTTCTCCCTCCTTCTTGCCCAAGCCTTGTATGCAGAACCTCCATTAGGGACGCCCCGCAGAGGCCCTCTTAACAAGTAATAAATAACAAAGAAAAAGCTTTGGACCTGTTTTGGATAATCTGCCGCTGACCTGGTTCTGGCCCAATCCCAAAAATGTCCATATTTCTTTGACTGATCAGAACTATTGGAAAGAGTTTGGAATCAGAACCAGGTCACAGCCAACCCAGTGATCCCTACGTAGGCACCCTGAATAAACAGAAACAATCAGGCCCTCTCCTGCTCCAGGGAGAACAGGACAGGATGTACGAGGACAGATTAGCAGATCTGAACATGTACATGATTGAGGTGAGAGGGGGAGAGAAGGGACATGACTGAAACATATAAATACCCCCATGGGGTAAATAAAGTGGGTAGCGGGGGAATTGTTCAGACTGTTGGTGACAGAAACACCAGAGGCAGCTCAGTAAAACTTTTGTTGTTAACATATCATGGGATACAGGGACACTGTGAATCCAGTCAGAATATGCATGTGACTATAAGGTATGGCATTGTATCTGTATTTTACTTGTACCTTGGACAGAATGGATTGTGTCAGTCTTCATTATAAAATGAATAAAATATAATTAAAAAAAAAAAACTCCCAAAAAGCTGGTGGGGGGCAAGTTAAAGAGACATCAAGAAGTATTTTTTCATGGAGAGAATGTAGGAGGGGTGGAATAGGCTACCGGAGGAGGTGGTCCATGGGATATGAGTGGGGGAGTCCAATGAGGGTAGGACAGATACAAGGGTTTGGTAAAGACCACAGCTTAAAGGGAGGAGGGAAGCGGAGAGGGAACAGCATCTAGGTTTCTCTCATTCAACACCAAGGCAAGAATGAGCAGACATAATCGGCCAAGGGGCCTTCTTCTGTCAGTAGAGTCTCTTTCTCTGTGTTTCAGTAGCCCAAATCAGAGACACATCTTTAAAACTAGTAACAGCGGGGCTGCCTGATGACCCATCTGTAGTGCATCATGCTACAAAGTCAGCAGCATAGGTTCAGGAGGGAGCCCAGGATGCTGACAAATGGGCAACTGAGATTGAGGATTGCTGCTGGTGGCACCATGTCCTCAATTGGGAGGCACTGCATGTCCGTGACTCTTGTGGTAGGATCCAAGGTAACCTTCCTGCCGCAGGACAAGCTGTGTGTCAGTGAGGCCTCAGGAACTGCTTATGGTGTAACAGCTGGAGGCAACTGGTCAGAAAACTGGGGGGTAGCTGGCCTGGTGGCATGGAGGGCTGACGCACTGGGTGCCTCACCTCCTACCACACAAGTGACCCAGGTTTGGGAATGGACGTGGGTTGCTTGAGGGCTGGCTGGGGGACTGGGGGCTGCGTGTCTGAAGAACAGTTCCACTCCCTCAGGGATGGGGATATGTGCATCCTGCTCAGTGGCTGGAGGATCTAGGTGGCACTGCAGCAGGCTGCCAGGGAAGAAGTCCCACCCACTTGATGCTGGGGGGGCATTTCTGCACTGGCAGAGCGCCAACAATAGGTTATTGTGCATACCATGTGCCCGGGGAGAAAAAACAGAGGAAACCCCCAACCATAGCTGGATGAAGGCCCAGTGTCTTGAAGATCCCACACTGGTGACTGAGCTGTCCATGTCCTGTGGCGAGGACAGATGAAATGGCAAGTCCCAGGGAAGCCGAGTGATGGAGTTGGGGGGGACTGGAGCAGAATGGGGCAGTTCAGCAGACAAAAGGAACCAAAAGTACTGATAAGAAACCCCAAATGACTGGGGTGTAAAGGCCCGGCCTTGTGGCACAGAGGGCTGAGGCACTGTACAGTACCTTACTTTGTGCCACGCCAGTGACATGCATTTGGGAACAAGCTTGGGTTGCTGGGGGCTGGCAGAGGTGAGGAGGGCTGGGAGATGAAGTGAGTGGCTAACAGGCAGCTCTCCTGTCCCAGGCAGGGGTGGTTCTCCTTCTTGGCTCTTTGCTGCCACCAGGTGGAGGCCTGGTAGTAGCGCTGGTTCTCAGGGGGCCTGTCAGACATTTGGGTGTGTGAAAGGAGACCGCGGTTCCAGAGCGCACGTGCGCTTCCACCTGCGTGTGTGTATGTGTGGTGCCGCAGCTCCAGGCTGGGAGAAAATAGGTGGAAAAAAGAGGGGACCAGGCTATACAAAGCCCTCCCTAAGGTGCGATGACCTACCCTGCTGCCTCAATGGGAGGAAGCACTTTCTGATGAGTCACCGGAGGGGGGGAAGACTGCTCTCCCCTGGCCCCGCTGTGGGGGGGGAGTGCAGTCCATGGGGAAGAGAGGCAGAAGGCCGGCAGATGGCACACATGGACAGAGCTAAGCAGCTGCCTGATTGGGCCTGGAGGATAAAAACTATTATTATTATTATAAAAAAAAAGCTAGGGTATAAAACCATCCTTTTGTCTCAGTGAGGGCTATTGGCACACTTTGGCATCATCACTGTGTAAGCCATGTGTGGCTGTGGCCTTGGAGGGAAGTAGAGGATGGAGCTCGGAGGTGACAGCATGAATAGAAAAGCCCGAGGAAAAGGAGGAGTGCCAGGAGGGAGAATAGCCAGTTGAATAATGAGGAATATGTTACGTACTAAAATATCACTTTTTAATTTGCGTTTTTGACCTCTATGACGTCGCGGGTGACAGAGCCACAATTGAGATCTGTAAATGTCAAACCCTGCAGATAAAAAGAAATGTGATATTTTTAGCCAGCCCATGGCATATGCGATTTATACAAGGACAGTGCCTTTCTGGCAAGAGTCATTCTTTTAATGAAGATTTAGTGGTTTCTGTTTACTTTCACTGTTCTGTTTTTAATTGCAACGTAGGCCATTGTGACGTCATCAGGCACTGTGCAAGCCGTTCTACCATTGGTTAAGAGCTCCTTTGTGACCACCCAAAAGAGGAAATAAATGCCAATGACCCACCTAACATTGAAATAAATGATTTATTTCCACTTTAGGCCTGTCAGACATGAAAATAAATGCATTTATTTACAAAATGTTTTTTTCTCACAGTAATGGTATGAATGGTAATATCAGTTTAAGAAGCTGTTGGAATAGGTAACTTATCATCTTGAGAAGCTGTTGCAATAGGTAGCATAGTCTAAAACACGGTTTCTGAAATAGAACTAGACTTTGACAGTTACATCAGGCGCTATTTTGTATTTCAAACTCCAAAGCTTTAGGCACAGAAATGACCAAACTGAGACGGGATAAAAAACATTTTTAAGGCACAATCAGGGGACATCCCTTAAAAGATGAGACAGCTGAGATGCAGGAATTTCAAACCGGGGCTTCCTCTGGCAAAAGGCTAGTGCATTCACTCACTGCATCCTGAAGCGGGTATTTGAAAATAAAATAAATTAGTATCGAGGGGCCCCTACAGCCATTTATCATCATTAATTTGAAAAATGTTGATCTCGACTTTAATCTTTGTGCAAATACAGCACGCCTCACTTTCAATCTCCGGAGCAGCAGGATCCAGGCTAAGTTCATTACTGCCTCTCTCGTTGTATGATTGCAAGCAGTTTAGCAGAGTCTCAGGAGTCGGGAGGAAATGGGTAGTTGGTATTCAGCTTTTGCCATGCATATTCTCGATGTAATCATACGTGGCCCACGCCGTTCACTTAGTGCTCATTAGAGTCTGACAGTATGAACAAACTGGGCGATGCAGAGCGCCTGACAGAAGTCATATTTTCCACCCACAATGGCTATGTAATTAGATGTTGGCTCCCTGTTGTGCCACGTCGAGGAATCTGTGGTGTGCACCCCTGGGAATTGCATCAATATAGCATCACCGTACACTGTGAAGTGAGTTATTGTGCTCACAAACTGGCTCCCTGTTGTTTAGTAAACAGGCTTCCAGCAATGAGAGTGTATATGTGATGTCATACAAATAGTAGCATCTCAGCTGTGAGGCTTTGCCCCGGTGATAGGACTAGAATGTTAACATTCCAATGTTGCACTGTGGTCATACTCTCCTGACATTACAATGGCAGATTTATTTCTCCCCTGATGAGATCAGTAATCTCAGAGTCCTGTTCCAGTCCCTGCGGCTTTTTTCCAACTCTGTTTATCCTCTTGTCACCATTGGATGACACCATCATTCAGCCATCTCCAGCACCTGTATCCCGTCAAGTCGAGACCCTCCTGCCCCGGTACTGGACTCCTCTGGTCCACCCACAACACACCTGGTGGCCAGACTCCTTGGCTTGCCCACTGATGCAGTGTGTTGCCTTCAGCAGTTTGGCTAACTTCCCCATACTATCTAATTTGGCCACAGGCTGAGGTGAAAGCCGGGGACAGGCAGCGCAGAGCATGTTGGATCCGGTGGAGGACATAGTGGGCAGGAACAGCATCACTCTCTCATCCAATGGTCATTTTCCACCCAGATTTCCTCCCAGAGCCGAGAACATGCAATGACATCCTTGTGATATTAGGCGTCCCCCGCCTGACACACCGACATCTGCCTCTCCTCCAGTCCCCTTTGTTCATTCTGTCTCTGGCTCGCTGACCCTCAGCCAATGCTAACGATCCGACTGTCGCTGAGTGCTGCAACCCACCTGCCCCGGAGGAGGTGAGCTGTCCATTGGACACTTTATCCTCCTTCCCCCACCGACGCGCTGGGCTTGTTCCTGAACCTGGGTCCTTGGCGTCACAGGCAGTAGCACTACCACTGTGCCAGTGGGCTGGCTTGCTATTTTATTATATTTTAACGTTTTTTAGTTTATTTGATACTCTGCATGAATTTATTTTAGTTTTATTCAAATTTATAATTTTTTTTTTTTTTTTACCTGTTCCATTGCTGTTTATTCGTTTACATAATCTGAAAAAAGTTATCCCATGTTTTACATAGAAATACTTTTTGGAATTCAGAGAAATTCAAAAAGGAAATTCTGAAAAAGGATTTCAGAAGCAGAATTGCCATTCCTTATGAATTTCACTGGCAGAGTTCCTCATTCCACACTGGCTCTAGCACTGATTGCTACACTGGCAACTGGGGTTTGTGTCCTGGTCCCACACCACCAGTAGGGCCAGTAGCGGGAGGGCCATGACTCATAGCAAATTCTCCCCTCTGGGGTAGTAGGGTGGCATTCCTCACTGGGATACTGTCCTGTGGGATATTTGGGTGGTATTCCTCACTGGGACACTGCCATCTGGGGTGATAGGGAGGCATTTCTCACTGGGATACTGCTATCTGGGGTGGTAGGGCAGCATTTTTTCACTGGGACACTGCCATCTGGGTGGTTGGGTGGCATTCTTCACTGGGATACTGCCATCTGGTGTGGTCAGGTGGCATTCCTCACTGGGATACTGCCTTCTGGGGAGGTAGGGAGGGAGGCATTCCTCACTGGAATACTACCATCTGGTGTGGTAGGGTGGCATTCCTCACTTGGATACTGCCATCTGGAGTGGTAGGGTGGCATTTGTCACTGCGAAACTGCCATCTGGGGTGGTAGGGTGGCATTTGTCACAGGGATATTGCCATCTGAGGTGGTAGGGAGGCATTCCTCACTGGGATACTGTCATCTGTCTGGGGTGGTAGGATGGCATTCCTCACTGGGATACTGCCATCTTTGGGGGGGGAGGGTAAGCAGGCATTCTTCACTGGGATACACAGTTGACATGCCGTCATCTGTTCACCTTTACAGGATGGATTGGGGAGACAGGACAAGGACAAAGGTTGGCTCTGCTCAGGCAGGTGATGTTTCACCCAAAAAAATATTCATATACTGGTCCTGCTGGCATGCCTGGCTCTCGTTCGCCTTCTCACCTAACCATGGGTAGTTGGATTTGGAGGGATGCACCTTCCGTGGTGCTGAAGTCAGGGCCACACCATCTTGGAGAATAAACCAAGGGGGCAGTGCAAAGGTGGACTGGCCGAGCGGTGGCATGACGCTCTGAGATGGTGATCGACTGGCTCCTCTGATGGACATTGGCTCTGGTGACAGCTGAAGAGGGGCCTTATGGTAAGACCCTGCCAGAGGATAGAGTTGAAAAATTAATGTCATATATGTAATTGAATCTTGGGGGGATACAAGCACAGAATATGTCATCAAACCAGGAGTCTGGATCATACCACAAACCCGGGTTTCGCATGTAGTATCGTGCTACCCCCAGCTCTACTTGGCCTAGCTCGAGTGCACCTTTTTATAACTTGATTATTGGGTGGGAACTCTCTGTTTCTAATAATGTCACAAATCTGTGGGGTGGAGGAGTCTCAAAAAGCTCTGCCCTTGTATACATCTTGTAGAAGTAACCCTTATCAACAGTGAACTTCTGTATGATGGAATGAACTTTAAAGTAAAACACCTTATAGAAACCGCTATCAGTCGATCTGCTTCCATATCCCCTCCCATCAGACAAGGCTGAAAACAAGAAGTATTTTCCCACCCTCCTTTCCCAATCAAGAATAAATAAATAAATTAAGAAAATAATTTATACCGTGGGAAGAATGAATAACGGGGATTAATAATAATAGTTATTCAGCCTTTTTATTCACCTGGGGTGATAAACATGTTATTTTCCCTGTAGTCTCATCACTGTGGCATTCATTGTATAAATGTGATATTCCATATGGCAACCCATTATGTATTTGATATATACCACACCATTTGTAATGTTTTTATTGGTGCTTTGCCTTGTTTTAGCTTAAAACTGCCTTTCTTTCCATTCCAGAAACCAATGGTTTGATACCTTTTATTGGACTTGCATAGATGTAACAAAAGAAAACCGTGCCTCAGCTTTCGGACCAACCAAGTCCTTCCTCAGAAGCTGAGGAGCGACGGTACTTGGTTGGTCCAAAAGCTTAGGCACTGTTTTCTTTCGTTACATCTATGTAAGTCCAATAAAAGGTATCAAAGCATTGGTTTCCAAAACTATTCTTACAAGGACCAATACGGCAACTAAACTAATTCTGTATTTCTTTCCATTGTAAGTTCTCTTATCTGGCCTATTGTTCTCTGTATTCTGTTTCCCGATTCTAAATGGAAATAACATGTTCTAAGTTAAATAAATTGTGTTCTAAGTGAAAATTAATATTTATCCCAAAATAAAATGATTTACCAAGTTTATTCACCACTAGTGTGATATATGTATATATATATATATATATAAATATATATATGTATGATATTCCATAGGGCATTCAGGAATAAACTTTTTATTCACCCTGGATTGGAAAGTTGCAAACACTAATGACCTAGAATGCAGCATTGTTGGTCACATTCCAGAGTAAATAAAAAGCTTATTCTGGCATGCTCCGTGCAGTATCTCCTATATATCATCGGTATTTCACTTAGACTGAATCGTAGTGACCCTGAAATATTAGTCGCTCGAGATTAGACCCTGTGTTTAAAGGCAGTGCCCGAATGCTGCCTCGTTATAACACTTACTTTAGGAGATCCGGATCTTCCTTGTCGTCCTTTGTAGGGCTGGTCTTCATCCCGCTTTTCTTTGCACGAGGACAACCGGACAGACTGTGAACCAAAACAGAATCGGGGTCAATATTGCAAGCAGACCAGTCCATTCACTTTCCCCATGACCTTTTGACCAAAAGGCTGTTGATTATTACAACCCCAAGATGCAACATCTTGTTTACAATGTGGGGGTGGGTCATTCTTCTGTCCTTGTTATACAGTTCAGAGGGACTGAAATACAGAGAGGTCACATTACTTGCTCAAGATCACATAGTGAGTGGGATTTGTTTTTATTGTCTTTATGCTCCTATCTTGCAGGCCCCCTTCTGAATGTATACCCCCAGACCAGTAACCCACCATCCCTGGGACTTACCCTGAGAAACACCCAAGACTTACCCCTTGTGGTGGGGTTGGGGCTTCTAGCTCCCTGCCACAGGATCCAGTTTTGATACCCGTTTTGCGGTGCTGAGCCTGCATGGGGGGCTTCTGTTATCCTGCCTACCAAGGTGTTTTCATTCAGTTTTCTACCCCTGTGAAATCTAATGTGCAGTGATGTAGCTGCTCCTTGCTGAACCTCCCAACTGCCACAGCACCCGGCCGACACAGGGTGTCAGGCATACCACGGGAGCACAGATCCCCAGATGCCCAATCGTCCAATGCCCCAGCTGCCCCAGACAACCTAAGTTCACTTCTGAACCTGGGTCAGTGATGTAGTGAGCGGCAGCGCTAGTGGCACAATACCGGGTCACTGATGTAGTGAGCTGCAGCAGGGCCTATTAAGGGGGGGAAGTGGGGATGTTGTCCGGGGCCCCGAGCTCAGGAGGGGACCAACTGAGGAGTTGGCATTACCCGTGGCATTAGCTGGTTTGGTAAACACGGGCCCATTTCAAGTGACTTGTCCGGGGCCCCAAAATTCATAGCTGCAGCCCTGAGCAGCAGCACTAGTGGCACAATATTGGGTCAGTTTATGAGGCGCTTATTTGACAGATAAGATGTCAGGGATTGTGGAACCATCAGTGGTAAAACCTCCCCCCCCCCAGCCTCAGACACACACACACACACACACACACACACACACACACACACGGAATTAAATCTGATCCAGGTTGTCGTGTGCCTGATTAAGCCACATGTTAAATACTGTTGACATTTCTTACTTGTGCGGTATATGCTGTTTTTTTTTTATTTATACATATATTTTTGCAACTGTTTGTACTGCCTTCAGGGCCACACTGAAAATGAGCTGACACTCAATGTGCACATCCTGGTGACAAAAGACTTAAAAGGAAATGAAATTATTATCATCCAAAGCACCGACAAACACCTCACCTTCTGTGGGATGCGTAATTTCCTGTTATATGACCAGAACCATCGCATCCAGGTGTGGGGCACCTGCAGATAGTGTTTAAGGAGAAACGTAAAGGTTTTTTAGACATTCAGTTCCAGAAAGAAGGGATAGTGCTAGAGATGCTTGTACAGGTTTGTGGAAGAGAACAACAACAGACCATACATGATACAGTACTAGAAGTCAAAAGGAAAACAGAGTAGGGAGCCTTATAGCTATTCCATAGTCCCAAGTCCCAGACTGCTATGACATATCTTAACATTTTCATTGTACTGGTGTTTCATCCCCCCTGCTGCTCCTTGGCCTGTTTACTATGCCATTTAAAGGAGAAACGCCTTTAATCTGCAAGTCTGTAGTTTCTTTTGATGCTGTTTTTTGAATATAGTACTGGATCACATTTCATTCTTGATCCATTTTCATGGGGCTTTTAGTATTTAATTCAGTGGGAGTTCCTGATTTACACACTGTTGATAAGGACCATTTTAGTACTGTGTGATGCAATTTATGTCCTTGCTGAGCTCTTCCATTGTTGCCACAATGCAGCCCTGCTTTGCTATAGCACTCTGCTGACGTAGGTGTCATAAATGACATACAGTTCTAAAATGACATGTACCACCAGTGTGAGAATCAGAAAGCCCCACTGATTTTGGTGAAGGGCAAATAAAGACAGAAAAATAGTAGAAAGGAGTCCAGTATATAAAACATGTACAGCTTCAGTAGGAAAAAAAAACTTACAGGTTCAACACAGTTCTTCTTTAAACTAGTGTCTGAACAGAAAATGTTTTCTGTTGTGATGTTTTTGAAATCCCCCATCACAAACCATGAAATCTTCGCATCTCCAGTTTGTGATTTTTTTTCCATAGTTTTAAATGAGACAGTACATTTTAATTATGTAGAAGTTTTGGACCCATCCTCCAGACTACCCAGATCTGGGGAACTGCTCCAAACTGTCTAACTTCTGTTCCCCCCGCCACTCCCTCCCAAGCTTCGGATATTCTGAACTGATCTAGACAATGCAGAATATCTGAAACAGATGCCAATTGTCTGAGCTATCTCAGCATGTGTAGCTAATCAAATCTGGATGTGTTGGTTCTATATTAACAAGTGGCAAAAACATTCAGTGGCCTTGTGGCTAGTAGCCACCTAAATATCATTGGTGGCCACTAGAAAACATACTCAACACCATTCTCCATTATCCCAGAAAATCTTTTGCAATTCAAAATTCAGACACTTTTCAGTGTATATTTCATTAAAGGGAAAGGTTAATATGCTGGTGTCCCTCAGATTCTGAAAACCTGTGAAAACTTCTTTCAAACATGTTATCGGGCTTTTTCCTGTAGGTGTCAGCAGCCCAGAGGCATAACTATTGACATAATCTGTGAATTAAGTGAAGGCTGCAGCCATTTTGTGGACATCCTGAGACTAAAAATGATGTCACTGAGGAGCAAGCTGTATGTTGTTAAGCACAGCTTGCCCCTCAGTGACTGCCTGTTTTTGTCTCAAGATTCCATGAAATGGTTGCTACCTTGATTTCACTTATGGATGATTTAGATAGTTATATCTCCGAACTGCAAAGACCTACAGGTAAGCCCAGTAACTCTTTTAAAAGATCTTTTCAGGGGCTTTTAAAATTTGGAGTGGGGGGGAGGGGTGCTAGCATGCTTACCGTCCCGTTTAATTTTCTGTATTTTTGTCCCCTCATTCTTTATCACTGAGGACATTTACATGAAAACAGGATCTTTGTATCTCAGAAGTTATCACCCTCTGCTTGGGAGACCATAGTCATTTCCATGTCATCAGATTATTGTGATGTCACAAACAGAGAATTGTGTTGTCTGGAGAGGATGCAGGAGGATGAGATCATGTCTGAGATGCAAAAATCCTGTTTTCATGTGAGAATTAAGAAGTGAGACATGACAGGATGTTCTTTGTGCTGGGATGATGACACGCTTTGGGTTGTTTGGAAGCATAAGGCCAAATGCCGAGTGCTTCCACCACCCAAGAGGTGCCGTTATCCCACCACAAAGCACACCCTGGAGTGCCTTACTGTGATAACAAAATGGGTCCAATAGGATCAGTAAATAAATAATTAAAAGAAAATGTTGTAATGTAAATAAGTAAAAATTAGAAAAAAAAGTGCAAAAAAACAGAAAAAGAAAAAAGTAGTCCTCTTAAACCATTGTAATTTTGTTGTTTGACCAGTAGATGGCAGATGCCACTTTTTTCAAATACACGTAAGTGACTTGAGGTGCACTGATACAGCTGTTCCTGCTTAACGTTAACAGGTCAGTAAGGTCACAAATCTGTTTCCAGTACTGTTGAGCTGGGATAGCAGAGCTAGAGTCTGGGCTCTTCAGCCAATTAAGTGTTTGGATTTTGTATACTTGTTTCATAACCTACAGTGGTAAAGAACAAAGGGGACAGAAAATTAATGAAATATAAGTTGAATTGTGTCTGAAAATGATGCTTTAAAATGTTTTCTTGGATGGTAGAAAAATAAACAGCTAGTGTACTGCCAGGATGTAAAAGTAACTTTCAGAAGTAGGTAGCTGTCATTTCTTATGACTGAAGAATTTTTTTCATTTCTGTTTTGCTAATTAGAAGATTTTGTACTAGACAGTATTAGGTGTGACCTATGGAACAGCACGTACCTAGAGGCTGACATAGTCAGTTCTGTTCCTGCCTGTACATCATTTGCATTGTGATCACACTGACTGTGACATCACTGGCAACCAAGGAGAGCCAGTCTCCTGCTGCTTGATTGGTAGCTTGTGACACACGTTACCAATCAGGCAGCAGGGCTTGTAGTGTAACAGTGAGTGAGGTCATGTTCTGAGGATGTAGTTGAAGTAACAGAACTAGATATGTCTGCTTCCAGGCAAAGCACTGCCTTTCAAATCACTTCCAATACTATTAGGTAGAAAACCTTCTAGTGAGCACATATTAAAAGAAAAACACTTCAGAAGTAAAAAGGAATATGGAACTACTTTTGAAATTTACTGCAGTTTTCTGTCTGCCATTTTTTTGGCACTTTATGTGGCTCTGTGCCCATTAGCTTTTGAATGCCCACTGCCTGCACTGAGTGTAAAGTTGCATGAAATGGCCATCTTTATACATGTCCTGCAAACCTGACAGTTTACACCTCTTTAATCACCCCAAGCTGGTCTACAATAAATGTTTTCTACAGCTGGATTGTTTACATTGTTCTAGAAGTTCGCTTCTCTAGATGATGAAGCTGTCACCCTGAGACAATGATCCCCCACCCCTTCCTTCCTATGAAAAACAAAAGCATGTGAAATAAGGATTAGTTTAGCACGAACATACTTCAGGTCAGCAGAGTGGGCAGCCATGAGGTTTCGGAGACTCTTGTCAGCAAGAGGACAACCAGACAGGCTGAAAGAGAACAGACAGAATATCCGGATAAGCAAATAAAAAAGGGGAGAGGCATACTAGGTAGGAATGGGGCAAGGTAGAGGTGTGAGAGAGAGCGACAGCAAGAGAGAGCTGTTCTATCAGATCCTAAACTGTCCTGTGCTAGTGGGGAAGGGGGCTTCTGAGTGGCCCCTGGCTTTATTACCTCCTTTTTGTGTGAGAGGGCAACATAGACTGGACAGAAGAAGCACAGGGAAGGTAAAATGTTCATTTAATATCCTCAACCCACCACCTTCGATCCTGGCCTGGGGCAAAAAGGCAGCCATACTAAATGGATTGCAAGCTCAGTCTAAAATATGCCCAGACACATAAATGTGGGGAGTGCTTTATCCCTGTTTATTACACAGCACCATCTTGGGTGGTCAGACATTCTGAATTTTGTGGTGGGGGTTGGGCTGGGGGGATCTAGTTTCCAATGCTGTCCCAAAGTCCCTCTAACTTACGTGGCCAGATTTTTTTCTTGCATGTGGAGGATTGTCACCAAATTGTTTGTATCCTGATGCTTCAGACCTTCTGTGCAGCATGCCAGCAGCAAACAAAATGTCCCCATTATGCCTGATGGCCCTTTCAAAATCAGACACCAAATACTTGCCTCAGTGTTCCCCACTCTTGGTTTCCCATACTGTTTGCTGCAGTAAAGCAGCAACACTGGTTAGACAGCATAGACATTTCAGTATATTTTGTTTTCTAGTCATGTATTCCTGACATGCTTAAATTCATCATCAGCTTATTTTTTAAATCCTTCGCATTCTTAAACAGCCACCGACGCCTCGAGAAGAACTTTAAAAAAGCATAGTATCTGGCCAAAAAGTGGCTTATATTTCTCATTAGCTCTGTATTTCTTATCCCCATTATTTATTCCTGAGGTCATATGCATGAAAACAGGATCCCTGTTTCTCGATGGTTCTGTTGCTTTGCCCCAACCTGATGTCATAATATTCTGCTTGTGACATCACAGCTATTCCCATGGCAGCAGACTGTGATGTCACAACTGTGCATTATAATTTCAAATGGGGAATAAGCTATTGAGGCAGGATGGGATCTATAGGATCAAGATCTCATTTTAGGGGAATTTCCTCAGTAATAAATGGACAGGAGAAGTCTATAGAAGATGTATGAAATACAAGCTGAATTGTATCTAACAATTATGTTTTCCAAAGTCTTGCTAAAGGCATCAGCTGCTATTTAAATTTATTCATAATTCTTTTTTGCCCAGCCCCTCCAGTGCTTGGGTCTGCTACTAGGGGTGTGTACGTACCTTTTTCTGAATAACTATTGAGTATTCAAACTCGGAACCCCTAGACACTTGGCACTCATTAGTTGGCAAAAAAGTAAGGTCAGTAAAAAGAGGCCACTAGCCGTCGCCAGGGTTAGGTCCATGGTCACCCCTTTGCACACCCAATAATCTTCTGCTTTCCATCCCCCCCCCCACATCTTTCTACACAGAGTTTGCTTAAAGAGCAACAGATGTACTCATTATTTAACAACCTGCAATCCCCAAATTAAAGCTTACCTTCTGGATTGAAACAGTGCGCTTTGAAGACTTTTTTAGTTGCCTAAATAATTTAGGGGAAGGGATGGTAAACTCCCCTTGGCTGCCCAATCTTCGTGGCGAAGATCATGGCCAGCTCCACCCCCTGCTGCCTCTGTGCTGTCCCCCCCGTACTGCCCCCATGCTCCCACACCTTGCTCTGCATGAATTTGTAGAGCACAGTGTCACGCTGTATTGATTAGAATGGGAGTGGAGTTTACAATTTTTTTATTTATTTTTCAGTTGTTTAACCAGGAGTAGCACACTAAGCTGAAAGCTTTTTTTACAGGAGCGACCTGGGAGCACAGGGAAGTTAATTGACTTGCTCATGGTCACACAGTATGCAAGTGGAAGCTGTGGGATTCAAACCCAGGTCTGGTCTACTGGATGTCACCAGATTTGCAGCTCAGAGCCTTAAACCACTGCACTATACTGCCTCCAATTTATTTTTTTATATTTTAGAGGGCAACTGGGGTCAAAGCAAAGGCACAGCTCAACTAACAAAAACTATGTTAATTGAACTGTGGCTTTGATTTGATCCCAGTGGCCCTCTCAAATAGAAAATAATAAATTGTAAACTTCACACCCATTCTAATCATTACAGCGCACCCCTCACGCCTACAAACCCTACATCATAAACTTGGGAACACCGGGGCAGGGTGCACAGGGAGGAGCTGGCTATGATCAGCACCAGGAAGGGGATGGGATCAGGTGGCTAAGGGTGAATTTACAGTCCTATCTTCTAAAGTATGCAGGCCACTTAAAATTCTTCAAAGTGGGCTGTTTCAGTCCAGAGTAGGTAAACTTTCATATGGGGGCTTAATCAAAACACCAAAACTGGGGCTGTTTAATAAAAATGTTGCCAGGCTCATAGCATGGTGTCTGAAGCTGACAGCCTTTCTATTGCCTCCCCCTCCCTTGACTGACCCCTGCTGGGTCCCGGAGGGCCAGTTATTATAAGCAGGCCCCTTAATGATCCTGATTTTTGTGGGGGTAATAGTAGTGGAATTTGTGCTAGTCAGTTGTTCCCCTTCACTTCCCTTCCCTTCCCCTGACTTAAGTAGCAGGGATAAAGGGGAAGGAAGCCTGAATCATTGGTGATGAGGATACCAGGTAAACTGATTGCATAATCAGAGGTGCCCACCTCTCATTTGCCCTTCAGGCATGCTGCTATTACAGTCAGATGACTGGCAACTCAAAAACTAGCTCTGTGTGGAAAGATGGATGGGGCTGGAGGGATTAGATTGATTTGGTGTGGGGGGGGGGAAGGTGAGCACAAGGGCTAACCTTTACCATCGGGGAGGGCTTGATTAGTTTATTTATTTTTTGCAATTTTTTTTTCTTTTCCTAGACCAAATACTGTGTACATTTTTTGCGTGTGAGTTACTGTTTCTGCCGCTTAACCGCCTTCTGGCCCATATCCGACGATCTCCCCAGCCCTCTCACCTGTCTTATCCTGGGCTTACCCACTACCTTGATTCCTTCAGGGGTTGCTGTCCCCAGTGGGGCCATGGGGGGGGCCCAAGTCCCTGTGGAGACTGCCTTTAGAGGAGGGGAGCTGGATCAAGGGTGCAGGGCCTGTGGGAGAGCCCTCTGATCCTGCAGAATTTGGGGGGTTGGGGTTCACTGTTTTCACCCACCCTGGAGGAGAGCTTTTTCTGTGATGAGGGATCCTCCCCTCCCCCCACCATCCCCAAGGACCCTGGTGGGTTTTTGAACCTGAGTCACCAGCATTGTGAGTGGTAGCGCTATCACTGCATGGGCTGACAGGTCCAAAAACACCCTGAATAATTGAAAACAACAACATATTCGGTACATAGTACTGCGTACCTCATTATTAAGGAATCAGTATACATTACTTGCACACCCCACCATTAAAGCTGTGCCCTTCCTTTGGCCAGCAGTGTGATATGCAGCTGCTTAACCAACACTGTGCTGCTAGTTGGATGGCAGGGGGTGCACGAACACCGGGTTGCTGTGCCCTCCCTAGGAGCCAATTACCTCACCTCTGTGCCCTCAACCAATCACAGTGTGGGATTTCAGCACCTTCGATATTTTGAGAAACGGTCATTATTAGTTTTATAATTCATATCTTGTGGCAGGAAAGACAATGGCTGCTAGCAGTTTTGAAAAGACGTCTCCACCTGCTGAGGTTATTTGTTGACTGCGTGCACACCACGTGCATACTGGCTCTATCTGGATGGCACCAGCACACGTGTTTTCTGGTCAGCAGCACAGTGCCTAGCCATGCTGCTTAGTTTGCTGGGCATGGCATTGGAACAGAAGCTTTTAAAAACTGAGAAATACATGGCTCTTGCTTCAAGAATGAAGGAAAATTAGTATACTGATATTTTTGCTGGTGCTAATTGCTGGCTGTATTATCTGTCCACTTTGTTGTCACAATGTTGCTCTTTTCCAAAAATGCATGAATATCCAAAGAACAGTCCTTCAAAACCAATTCAACCAACCACCCACCTAACAACTAAACAAACGAGGACAAAAAAAAAAAAAACAACCAACAAAGAAACAAACACATGAAAAATCCTGTACTGTTGAGTAAGAGTAAGGGCAGTATATCCCAAATGAATGAATCCTGAAAATGAAAACAGCACTTCTGTTTACCCCGATATTTGTAAATGTCAGTGTCTAAATACTTTGGATTCCAAATGGAATCCCTTTTATGTCCCCTATTGGCACCTTTTATCCACAAAAGCAGCTGATAGATCAGGAACTACTCTTCTCAGGTTTTTCCACGCTCTGGCTCGAACCCGAGCCGAGGCTGAGCTAGCCCCTGCCCGGGGTGAGCCCAGCACGACACCAGTGCAATGAAAAAAACCCCCACAAATTCTACACAGTAAGAAGCTTGAGATGGAGCTTGTGACGCACCTGCGGTGGGAGGCGTAGTTTCCAGTGATATGTCCACTGCCGTCGCAGCCAGGTGTGGGGCAGCTGAGCAAAGCAAAACAGAATAGAACATTTAGAAAAAGAACGGTAAATGCAAAGTCTAGACACATTCACACAAGCATACAGTCTATAAAATATGGTATGGCAGGCCCAGTATAACATATAGAATACTGTATGGGGGACCATGTATAACATACACAATAATGTATGGGGGGCCATGAATGACATATAGAATAGCATATAGGGGGCCTTGTGCAATATGCAGTAATGCACAGGGGACCATGTATAGTATATATAATAATGTATGGAGGACCAAGTATGACATATAGAATCATTTATGGGGTAGGGGTGTGCGGGTAATGAATAGTATTTCCAGAAAACTGTGAATAATGCAGTTTGTTCCTCGGATCTGATAACAAATAATAGCACTGTTTGGCCCCTATTTGGGAAATACTGTCAAAAAAAGAAAAAATGAAACAAAGCCACCCCCTCCTCCCTAGCCCAGATCCTTTATAATATATAAGCCTAGCATCCCCCCGGCCTCAGTTAGTGCTCTAATCCCCTCTTCCTGCCCCCTGCAGCAACCACATGTTGATAATAAAATGTGTTTAGTAATTAGAACTCCAGTGATGGGTGACTGGACCAACCTGCCTGCCTCCACAGCCAGTTGCTGACTTTCAGCACTTTACAGCACAACGCAAGTATAAAATCCTACCTCCCACTCTTCCCAGGCAGCAACACCCTTCCCTGTTCCCACCCCACACACCCTGCACCCTGTTCCAACCGGGCAAGAGGGAAGAAGGCAACCGACAACGCCCTCCCTCCTCCCAGCTAGTCGCTTTCTGAATGAAGGTGCTCACGTGCTTGCTTGAATAGCAAAATCAGCTGATCACATGATCATCTGATTGTACTATGTGAGCAAGTGCTTCCATTCGGAAGGCTGCGGGTCATAGAATAGGCTACCTTCTTCCCTCTCGCCTGGTCAGAATAGGGTGTGGGGTGCATGGGGGTGTGTGAAGCAGAGGAGGGCACTGCTGTCAGGGGGAGATAAGGGGTAGGATTTCATACTTGTAGTGTGCTGTAGAGTGCTGGAAGTCAGTGTCTGGCTGTGGAGGTGAGCAGGTTATGCCGGTCACCCGTTGTTGGAGTTTTAATTACAAAATACATTTTATTATCAAAATGTGGTTGCTGGAGGTGAGTGGGATTGGGATTCTGAGGGAGGGGGACAGGTGGCTTATATATTTTAAACAATCTCTGTCTCACTGCTGCCTAGTGACCATGGGTGGCAGTGCAGCGAGGGACATATTGTGGGAGGTGAGGGTGTCGGCAAGAGTCCAGAGTGGTGGCATGTCTCATCATGCACACATCTCAGTATCCTCCCCTATATGCTGCCATTCTTGGGGAGGGGGACCACAATGGGGAAAGTAGAACCCCCCCCTCTGAGTATTAGGACCTCTGGGGCCGTTGGTCCCCACCACTCCTGGCATGGCCACCGCGGGCATACCATTGCATTAGAACTGTCCCATGGGTGGGATCCCGTGGGGTTGATGTCTCGCTGTCAGAGCACGCTTGGGCATTGGGGACCACTCAGGGGTGAAGTCATGGCCGGGGAGCTAAAAAGAGTAAATTTAAAAAAAAAAAAAAAGGATCAGGGCTGGGGGGGCTCTTTTTTCCTTTTTTCTTTTTTTTTAACTTACTCCAAATACTGAATACCAGAATATTTGGGGGCCCAAATAGAATATTTGGCTGAATAATCAAGATAAGGTATTCGCACACCCCTAGTATAGGATACTATGTGTAATGAGGTATTTTTACACAGACAAGATTTCTGATGAGATGACCTCACAAACCTGGACTGTGAAGTTCAGATAGTTTACAAGGTCATCAGAAGCCAATAGTGTATAAAAAAAAGATGAGTTTACACTGTCCCCCCCCCCAATTTAATTTTTATAACCATTTCTTTAATTAAAAAAAAAATAAGCAAACAAAAAGTGTTAACAAATAAAATTTACAAACCAAAATTTGTCTGGGAGCCATAGCAGGGTAGGTGGAGGAGGAAGTTGGTGGGAATACTGTTAATATTCAAGAAATGAGGGAAGGGGTGGGAGAGAGGGGGAAGAAATAAAAGAAAATTAGCAGATGATGTTTAACCTTCCGAAAATCCTGTTATACAAGGGAGTGATTTCACTACTGTGTATAACAGGATTGGTGATGTCATACCCATGTAAAACAGCAACCTACAGATTTTGAAAATAGATTGGAATGGAATTGAACCAGTATTTTTAACTTTATAAGAATATACTGTAAGAATTTTGGTGTTGTGTTGCTCTACATCCATAATAAGCTGAGTATATGGGGTGGGGTAGAATTGGATATCTCCATGGATTGGTAGTGTTTTACAGAGACATTCAACTCTAGGTCACTGGTTCGAATCCAACAAAGGTCTGTACTGGCCAAAAGCCATTTGCCCATTACCACTGCTCTGTTTTGGTAACCCGCTGGATGTAAAAGATCACAATGGTCCTCGCTCCATTTCCAACCAGCATTCTTGCTATCAGTCATCGCAAAACAGGCCAAGGACTGAATGGACCTATAATCTGAACTGCCGCTTCACCCACTAATGGTGATCCTTCTGGGGCAATGCAGAGGCACACTGGTGGAGCAGTAGGGGAGGGGGAATGGACTTGCACTGAGGGTGCCCCGTGCTGGACCTGTCATACAGTGCTATCAATCATTCATCTTTCACAGGTCCTGAAACTCACTGCCAAATTAAAAAACAAACATTGGCTGGGAATGAGGTGTAGATCTTGACATCACATCATGTCACACACATAACTCTAGGTCACACACTACTGTTGCCTGGGCCACTGGGAATGGCAGGAACATACCTGAGGAGCTCCTTTTTGCTGTCCTTGGGTACAAACTTGAGTTTGTAGCTGCTGGACGTGACCTCCCCCGGGTATTTCCGGTCCTCCATGGTCTCATCTGCCAGATCCAGGTCCTCTGTTTCATCAGAGGAGAAAGAATGGGCTGCTGGCTCGGACTAAGGAGAGGAACAAAAATAATAGCCCATTACTGACCTCCAGGAAAGGTATACATAGCCAGCATCATGGGATGACTGCATCATTTGCTTTTTATGACATCACATACTATTTCAAAACAGAGCCAGCCAATCTGGTAAGTACCTTTCTAAATACTTCTGTCATCTGGGGATCATTAACATAATGTGATGTCATCTCTGAAGGAGAATGATGTCATCACTGAGGGAGATCCAACTCCAACTGTATTGGTTAGTTTGACCCATTGCCCGCTGATGTATGCTTCGAGGGAAACAAGCAGCATTTAGAGCCCCACACCCTACTGTGTCTAATCCTCCCAACCCTGTCTCATTAAAAGGGAAGAGTCAGCGCAAAGGGCTCCACACTCAAGTGTGGAGTTGGTCCCAATTTGTACTCTGTGTGCAAAAACATATTTTTTTTTTTACTTACTGTTTACTGTAGTGTAGTAGATTGCATCAGACTGATTCTGCTTACTTCCAAGTTGACATTTTCTGTAACTACAAATCCCAGAATCCCCTGCAGCTGACATCAGAGAAGGACTGCAGCACTGGGAGATTAAATAGCATGCACTGCATGTTTGAACTTTTATAAACTCTGATCAGATATTTTCCAGTCCTGCTGTTCTCCCAGGGCTATGTACTGTCCTCTATGACTGTACTTAGCCTGGGAGGACAGTGGGATCAGAAAACAAAAGATATGTGCATATAAAAACACATTGTAAGCCATGCAATCTCCCACTGCTACAGCCCTCCTTTGATGTCAGCTGCAGGGGATTCTGGGATTTGTAGTTACAGAAACTGTTAGTTTGCAAGTCAACATAATTAGTCCTGAAACAATCTATTATACTACAGTAAACAGTAAGTAAAAAATCAATGTTTTCACACACAAAGTGCAAATAAGGACCAGCCCTTTTCTTGGATGGGGGCTCATAGTGCTGAACTGTTCCCCTTTAAAACTGGAAGTAGCTTGAAAACAATACTATTTGGTAAATATTGAGAGTACACTCTGGTTATTTTTACCTCTACCTCTAAACTTAGGGTTGAGAGATACTTTGAAGACTAAGGGGTAACAGGGCATTCCTGCTGAGCTGATGGGGCAAACAATCCAATGGACCAGTAGTCCTTTCCCAAGCTTTTATGGGATAAAATCATGAACTGTAGTAAGAACCTGATATTATTTGACAAGTTATTTATTTTATTCTTTATTTTGTTTAAAAATTTGTGATGTTTTATTTTATTTTGATGTTGTTTTATTTATTTTGTACGGCACCCAGAGCCTCTGGGATTGGGTGTCTTTTAAATAAATTTTGCCTTGCCTTGGTCTTTCTTCCTTCCAAAATTGTATTTTTTTGTGTTTGGAGGTGGGGCTTTGCTGCTTTGGATGCTGATGCACCAGGCTGTACACACATAAAACCCTTTACTCATCTCCCCCCACCACCACACAGTATCCCCAGAATCCATGAAGGTCCATACCTCTTCAGGTTCCTCCTCCCGCTGTCGATTGGGTTTGGTATAGTCAATGGGGCCATCCCAGTCCTCCTGCTTGGAGGTCTGGCTGGACTGCGGCGAGGTCATGGCGCTGCTGCTGGTGCTGCTGCTGGAGCTGCTGCTGCTGCTTTGGTGGTGAGGGAGGTCCGCCGCTTTAATGCCAGGGCTGCCGGTGGAGAGACCACCCTCTCGCTTGAGGTGTTTGTTCATGCTGAGATCCAGGGTTCCGTTCTCGTCCACTTCAATCTCCATGGACTGCTAGATAGAAGAGTAAGAGAAATACAGTCAGATCCCCCAAAAAATTACACTGCTGAGGATGGGATGGGGCCTCCCCTCACCATGAACTAACCTGACTTTCCCAGAAGAGTGGATGAATCTTGGTTTTATTATGCCTTTCCTGGGTTACCCTTACCTCCGTACTTTTGTGCTGAGGTTCTTTGTCTTTGAAATTGCTTTGCATTTTGGTCTCACCATGACCCAAACCAGTAAGACCATCATAGCTAAGGTTGGTTCCTCCTTCCCTTGGGCTGAGATACAGATGAGACAGACAGATGAGTCCTGAGAAGGGCAAAACATGTGTCTGTGTCTTCTGTCCTCAGAATCTGCAGATTGTTTGAGGGGCCATTTGACATCATATTCTCCAGCTTAAAGCAGAATCAGTCCAAATTCTTTCATGGTAATTTACAGTTCCCATGATGCTTTACCTTATCAGCGTATGTGTGATTTTGACATTTTTAGTATTTCTTTGTCAATGCCAGGCTGATCCATAATCTTCCAGTGGGGTGAGGGGAGAGCAAATGCTTGGTGGTCCATACTCTATCTCTCCGAAAGCCGAGTGCCTCAACTCTGGGACATGGTTGGCTCCTAGATGTTGTTAAAGTGGGATTCCTAGGCTTGAGTCACAATGCTCCAGATGGTAGCGCAGTGCTGCGACACTGGTCCAGATGGAATGACAACCCTTACTGTATCTGCAGTGCAATAACCACTGAGCCACTGGAGTGGGATGGCCACGTTTGGGGGTCCTGACCCATGAATGGTTTTGGTTGTTAGCTAATCTCACTTCTGTGGAAGAAAAAATGTTGATGTGCTGCACTGCCTGTTTGGGTCTCTGAGGATTTGGAAGAAGGATTCCTGCCAGTCTACACAAGGTCGTGGGAAACGTTAAATGAAAAGAGACAGATGGCCCATTGTGCTCAGCTCATGCCATCCAGCAGTGCAGTGCGAAATGAGGAATTCTGTCACTGGAATTTGTACAGAAGGGGAATTCTGCTTCCAAAATGCATTTTGGAATGTATTTTTAAATTCCACGGAATTCTGAAAAGCCTTTCTATGTAAATCACAGAATACCTTTCTGCAGAGTCCATATACCAAGGAATAATTACAGAACTGCTTGGAATTAGGCAGCATTTTCCGAAATTCTGCAGAATCCCACAAAACTACCATCTAGGCAGTCACAACATTCACTGTCATGAAAAATAGCTGAAATGGTACCAGTGGGGCTCATGGACTTTGCCATGATGCAGAAGAAGGCCTCCAGTGATGGAACCCAATGGGGCCTGAGGTCCGATGGTCTGCCTCTTCCTCCAAGGCATGCTGATTCTGGCATTAGGTGACCTGCGTCACATGGAGCTTGCCTCATAACAGAATTAGGGACCTGGCAGGAACAGGCTGTGAACATGGCCTCAGGTTGCCAGAACTTTCCACCTTTGTTGGTTTTCCAGTATATGTTACAATGCCAAAGTACATAACACTAACTGGTAGCACATCCAACAGGATAGTTAAGCAATAAAGCACTCCTGGGTGTAATGTATTGTGGGTATTTTGTGTCCTGCCTGGGTGCTGTGTCTTTAAACTAGCAGCATAAATGTTGGCTGCTTGGTCTGTTAAACACCACTGAGAAAGACGTCATTGGGATGTTGAAATGTCAGTGTGTGGCGGGGTGGCGCTATATGTACGTGTGTCATGTGGAGGTCCAGTTTGTTTGTGAAGTATAAAGATTTATGCAAGCTTCAAGTTATTGTTCCAGTGCTACGTGGGTTCTTGTAGTGCAAGCAGCACAAGCAGTCCAAAAGAATATACATAAGGTTTTATCAGAGTGACGGCATTTTGTGTAGGTTCTAGTTTTCCATGAAAGCAAAGTGATTTAAAATGGTGATCTCAAAACGTGATGATGAACAATACATTCTTCAGCACACGCTCTAGTATCTGCATGTGGTACATCTTTGAATTTAAATTATTTGCCCAAGTGAATTTCAATGTATTATGAAGTTTGGAAATGTATTTTATTGGCATGCTGACCTACTAGTAACTGCTGCCGTGCATGTTCCTGTCTGTGTTGCACACTAGGGTGTATCTGTGCTGGAATACCGGTACACCACAGGTAGGTTGAAGCACACAGCTGAAGGCTGACTGCTTCCACCACCCGAGAAGTGCTGTGTTCCCAGTGCAAAGCACACCCTAGAGTGCCTCGTTGCGATTATGAAATGGGTCCATTAGATTAAAGAAATAAAAAAATAAATAAGTGAAAATTAGAAAAAAGCAGAAAAAGGAAAAAGTCCTGTTGAGCCACTGTAATTGTGATGTTTGGCCAGTAGATGTCAGATGCAGCAATTTTTTTTGTAAATACAAGTAAGTGAATTGTGGTGCATCGATACAGGGCAGTGAGCTCACAGATCTCTTTCCAATACTGTTGTGCTGGGATATCATCACTGAATTCCAATTTCCTCAGCCAATGAGGTTTCTGTATTTTTTACACTCATTTTATAATGAATGTTATGACTGCCTGGATGGCTGGAGGTGAACAAAATGGACCCTCAGTCTTTTTCATCTGTTATTTCCCATGTTCCTGTGCTCCATGTTGACCTTTTCTCTTCCATAGGAGCCCTTTTGCTATCAGCCTAAAATGTTTATACCGTAGTATCCACACCAGGATAGGTTAAGACAGTATAGGACAGGATATATCTAGAAGGGAAGAAGAGCAGAGTGGTTGGTAGTTATATATAGTGTAGCATGTGCTTATGAACTAGGATCAAATAAATCCTCAAAGCTTAATGGCGAAAGCAATCTCGGACCCATGATGGCACCTCAGTATATTGCCACGGGTTCTGACTGATTGCCGAGACTGGACCGATCCTATTGCTGATGGGCCATTTTATAATGGCAATAGTACACTTGAGGGTGTATTATACCATGGAATATAATCACTTCTCATTGGATTGAAGACATTCTGCTTTACCTCATGCCTCATGATGCACCTGAAGTGTGAGAATATCCCTGTAGGATATACCACACATGCTGGTGTGCATTATTGCTGAATAATGTCCTGGCATACGAGCAGTAAATAACTGGATGTGGGATTGGATTCGATGCGGCAATTGTTTTCTGCAGGCAGCTCAGAAAAACGCAACAAACAATCATCCCGTTTCATTATATTATTCTTGTAGGCTGTATTCCTTCTAAGTAGGTTGAAAAATAAAAAATGTTGTGTGACCTGACACAGCTGATGCTTGGGAGTGGGAGTTTTGTGTGTGTGTGTGTGTGTGCATGTGTGTGTGTGTGTAAGGGGGGGTATAGGTATAAAATGTGAGTTTTTAGTTACACAGCTAATCACTAATGTCTTACCTTGTTGGATTGATCCTGCTGCTTGGTGCTGAGATTCTCCGGCATCTCCCAGCACCGGGTGGAGAGGTTCAAAATGGCAGTGGCGGCCATGTGCGCAGCTTCGGCATCGTGGGTGTAGTCAAAGCCGCTGGAGGATGTGCTCTTCGTGTAGCCACTGGAAACAGTGTGGCTGGGAGAAGAGGCCTTTGGGAATGGTTTGGCTGAAAGAAGACACAGGGTTGTGCATCATGAGATTGAAGAGAGAGTCTGTGCCCTTCCGCCACATCCCCACCTTACCCCTACCCCAGTTTAGGCATTCCTGAGCTCCAGGCACCTTAAGGAATACTTGGGAAAACATAACACTTAGACAAAATGATGTTCATGTGTTTCTCATGACCCAAGTTTTGCCACTTAGCTAAAGAAAAACATAAAAAAATCAAAATGTAAAAATAAACAAAAAACTGCACCACAGACAGGGCTCTTGGGACTTTTAAAATGTGATAAAACTGGTGTGTTGCTCTCCCCCCCCCAAAAAAAAACAATTTTAAACTGATTTTCAAAAACTACACCAAATTTTCAAAGGGCTTGATGCAGGCATTATCTACTGGCTGCGCCTGTGTCTGGTGGGCCCCACTGCGTCCATTGGCTATGTTCTGTGGGGGCTGTTGCCAAACCACATCCAATCCATTACAGTCAGATGTGGTTTTCAGCAGCACGAGTCCATTACAGGATACATCTGTCGTCAGAGACAAATTCTGGCTGCAACAAAATTACCCCCTGGGCCCACTGATTGAGCATGGCATCTGGGCACAAGGGGACTGACACAGCACCTTTGAAAAATTGCCCAAGAAGCAGGGTGGGTCTGAACTAGTTAAAGCAGCAAAGTACAGACCAGGAGATCCACAGTTCAGGTCCCACCACGGCCACTCACTATGCAACCTTGATCAAGTCACTTGATCTCCCTGTGCTTGTGTCCTTTCCCAACTGTAAAAACTGAGGGTAGCACAGAGCCCGCCTCCCACAGGCAATTCCTCCCACCCCTTGAAACATCTGAGCTGGGCCGTAATGCATCAACAGAAACAACACACGCACACACACACACCTACCCACACAACATGTTAATGAAACAAAAACAGCCTCTTAAGACATGCTATATTATTGCTGGGAAGAATGCTGCTGTTACAAGGGTATTATGGGAGCGAACATTTCCATATTGTTGTCATAAATTGCAGTGTTGTGATTTGCATAAGGAGATACAGTTCGGCTGTGTGCCTGCACTAACTGCACAGTAATTATACTTCAGCAACACGAAGGGAAAACAGCTATCAGTTTTGCAGCCCCCCTGCTGCTGCTGCTGCTGCTGGTGGCTGTCACTGTGCACCTGATCTCCAAGCCCTGGAGGAGGTCAGCAGGGAACCCAGGCTCCTGTGACATCACTCCTGTAACCTCCATGACTGCTGTCGCCTACATTTCCTCGTAAGATCCAATCAGGGCAGCAGTAAACTTGCATTTCGTAAGCGTTTGCCTTCCCACAAAATAGGGTTAAAACTTCTAAATTAAAGAGAAAGGGACTGCAAGATGAAAACTAGGTAACTTCTAGTTTTTTAAATATAGAAGACAAAAATGGCTGATTTTTCTGAAACAAAGACTATTTACCAGTAATGCTGAAGTGGTAACATTCAGTTAGCAGGAGTATACACAGAGAATAATGCCTGTGCAGGTGTGTGTTATGAGGACTTTTCACACACCCTCGGTGTGTGATAATCTCAAAACCCCCTCAAGCTTCTCTCTCGGGGTTAATGGATTATCACACACCTCAGGTGTGTGAAAAATCCTCATAAACAAACTTTGCACAGGTATTATTTTTTATAACTGGTGCAAAGGTTTCAACAGAGAAAAACTGTATTTGTATCCCTGAGCAGCCGCCGTACTCACACAAATATAGTGTGCTTTCTTTCACGCTTGAGTGAAATGAGAGCATGAGGAGGAAAACACCATAATATACCACTATCGTGTTATTATGGAATTCTATGGGTTATTATAGCACTTTATCAGGACTGGAAATCCAGTCATTATGGGGGTCGCCAGTTATTATAAAGCAGTATCCGACTGATAGGACTGATTAAATGCCCAAGGCCAATGCACTTAACCACAGAAGACAGTTATTCTGAAACAAAGGGTATTTACTAGTAATACTTAAAGGGGATCAGTCAGCACACTATATAGTACAGGATGGGGGCAGCACTGACAGTCACAAAGCAGAAAAGGGACCTTGGGTTATCATAGCTGATCAATTTAAAATGGCAGGGCAGCGTGACAAAGCGGGGGTAGGTGCAGGGGGATGCTGGGATGCATAAATAGAGGTATCTCCAGCAGGAGGAGGAGGAAGGTGGCGTTGTCAGTGTATTGCTCACTGGGGAGTCCTCACCTGAAGTATTGTGTCCAGTTCTGTAAGCTGTACTTCAGAAAGGAGACAAAGTGGATGCAGTCCAGAGGAAGGCAGCGAAAATGATGCATGGGTTACACCAAAAGTCCTATGAGGAGAGACTGAAGGAACTCAACCTGTACATCCTGGAAGACAGGAGAATGAGAAGGGGCAGGATAGAGACCTACAAGTACCTCACAGAGGTAAACGGTGCAGGAGGGAGTCTCTTTCCAATTAGACAGAGCACCAGGACTAGAGGGCATGTGATGAAGCTGGAAGGGGGAGTTTAAGAGGGATGTGCAGAGGTACTGCTTCACTGAAAGAGTGGTTTATGCCTGGAACAGATTGCCAGTGGAAGTGATGGAGGCAAAAACAGTAGGGGGCTTCAAGCATGCATGAGACAGACATAGAGGAATATTAACAGATAGGCAGGGAGGGGAGGGGAGAGGGTTGCCAGAAATCAGTTAGGGTCTGCAGTGGAGACAGACTAGGCAGGGACCATCTGGGCAGATTGGGTGGGAAAAGTGGCCTTTTTGTACTGACAAATGTTATGTTTCTATGGTTCTACCTTCACCCAATGAAGTACTCCATTTTGGATTCCTTTTCCCTATGTGCGTTATCTTGCATTTTTGTGGCATTGAATTTCAGTTAACAAATACTTCACGGCTTTTTCAGGCTCTTCACATTGTTCTTCGTATTGTTAATTCCCTCCGCACTGCCCACTCTCCCACAAAGCTTTGCAACATCTGCGAAGAGACACACCTCCCTCATTGCCCCTCTCCTATGTCACTGATGCATACATAACAGAATTTTCTCTGAGATATATATTTGGACTTTATAGCACATCACCTTTTGACAGTGCTAGGCCATTTTGGGCAAAAGTAGAATTTTAAACATACCCTTTTTGGGAGGGAAGGGACTGTAACTGCAGCTGAACCCACAGTCAGCCAGTCCCTTCCACTTTCCAGTCTGTCGGCCCTGCCCCACACCTAGACGGTTTGTGACGTGTGGGCAGGGAGAGTGCAGGGGTGCGCCCCATACAAGTCTATGGGGACATTTTTCAATGCATATTTATATATGTTTAAGCAACCGTGGAGAAAAATAAAAGCCACCACTTAATTAATGGGGTTCTATTAGGGTTGCAGTGGCTTTCATTTTTCTCCAAGGTTGCTTAAACATATATAAATATGTGTTGCAAAATGTCCCCCTAAACTTGTGTGGGACACTTTCCAACGCTGTCCCTATTTAGTTTTCATAGAACAACTGAGCGTGGAGCTGGCTGTTCAAAAAGTGGACAGGATTGGTTGCTCGTGGGTTTGACTGCAGTTACGATCCCATCCCTCCTGAAAAGGACATGCTTAAGAATTCTACCTTTGCCAAAAATGGGCTAGCGCTGCCTTAAGGTAATGGGATCTGAAGCCCAAATAGATATATATATATATATATATATATATATATATATATATATATATAAAAGAAATCTTGAAAATGTACTTTAAAGGATGTAGGTCTGGGGACTGACCCCTGAGGGACTCATCTCCTGACCTTTTTGGCTACAGAGAGTTTACTGTTGAGGACCACTGTCTGCATCCTCCTAGCCTGCCAGTTTCCAAATCTGTCTAGTGAAGTCATTTCTTCCCCTGTGCCCAGATAACCCACCTTCCTGACCAGTCTTCTTTGTGGCACAGAGACAAAGGCCTTGCTGAAATCCAGATATAGGATATCAACCCCCTAGCCCATGCTTACTTCCTAGGTGAGATTCCTAGCTTACGAAGAGTATTGTATCAGCACTTTAACACTTTCGTGCACTTTAGCAGTTTAAAATGTATAAAATTAGGTGTCCAACAGTTCTATGGAACAAGACAGTGCATGTTGTTTTGTCCTCTGCATTGGAAAATATTAGTAGTATTCCGTTTTCAATTCAGTTTATTAACATGAAGCAGGTTGAGTACCAATGATCATTTATAGTTGCATCATGAACATTTAAAGCACAAGTTATAGGCTAAAATACACCTTTCACATGAGCAGCAAGTAATGCGTGCATTGACGCTAGAATAGGGTGTTCATCTAAAGCATTCACATAAATGTTAAATCAATTGTTTAAATTTTGACAGAGGAACAAAAGAATGCTAGTTTATAGTGATTTGGGACGGTAAACCAAGAATGAGCAATGCCGATTTAACTGACAACAAACCGTCCGTAGCTGAAAATGTGTGAATAGACAATAAAATTAGCAGAACAAAGACTTTAATGAGGAGGCTTGAATGTAACCTGGTTGGCCAAATATGATAGGGATGTTCCAATTATAACCTTATAAATAACACACCACCAGCGTGGCAGTCCTCTATTTGAAAGAGAAGGCCAGCCTAATGATTTATATAAAACACGCTGATGATTGTGCAGTAATAGGGGCACCAGTGATAATACATAGAGCACTATGGTACATGTTTCTACACAGTGACAAAGCTACTTGAATTGCTACATGGTCATGTAATTAGATTCCACTAATCAGACTGCAGGACCTCTCTATACCATTTTATAAATATATCTGTGTGTATTTAATAGATAATCCACTACAGGGCGTGCGGTCACGCTGTGATTTATGCACACCTTGTGTACGTTACGAGGCATGCGGCCGCAAGCTGAGTGCATTCAACCACTCATGGTGTGCATATATCAGAGCATGATTGCACACACTGTAGTGGATTATCTGGCTTATAAAATGTCTAGAAGGTTCTAAGGGATGAAAAGAAGTGCAGGCATGCAGTCATTGTGGAATAATGCACAGTGATGTGGTGTGTGTCACCCAATCAGGAGACTGGAGTTTCACAGATCTTTCTTACCCATTTTATAAATACATATGTTTATAAGGCTAGAAAAGTGTAGTGTGCAAGAAAATGGTAACATTGAGTTGGTCCAGCAAACTGATAAACCATGATCCCGAAGGATGATTAGTTTGTTGAGCTCTTTAAACCCCTGAGATTGCATTATTTCATGAGTGTGCAGCACTTTTCTGACATTTGTTTTATAAAATAGTTTTGGTCAGTTGAAACGTGACTTTATTTTAACTTTTATTTTAGAGATATGCAAAATGTTCGATCAGTGTAGGAGTTAATTCTTAGCGACCTTGCATCACTTTAACAGCTGCAGCTGACTGTGAAGCAGGTAATATCAGTCAGTCATATTACTTGCAAATCATCATGTGATTGTAAGGCAGTGGACGATGGCCACCATCAGCGTTTATGTTAAGCGCTTCATTCTTCTGCTGTTATGCTTTTATCTGTGTTTGGAAGAACATTTCTGAAGGGAAGTGTCTTGGATTCATCAAATTGTGTTTTGTGGTAAAGCAGTTTATTTATTTATTTTTTATTTTACAATTTTTGGCCAGGACACACTAAGCCGAGGCTTCTTTCCAGGTGCATCCTGGGAGCACAGGGACGTTAAGTGACTTGCTCATGGTAGGTATGTGCTAACAATTGTAGTTTTCCCTTTGTACTGTAGGATGTTTATAGCTAGAGGAAACTGAAAACCTCAGAAGTTGTAAGTTTATTTATTTATTTATTTACGAGATTTACCAGGAAAGCATACTGAGCTAAGAGCTCGATTCCAGATGTGACGTGGAGGCCGAGACCCATAATTACAATACATAGATATAAACAATAAACAGAAACATTTTGGGAAGTCAAGGCTTTCCTATAAACATTTGTTTAGAGAACACAGACGGGTTCAATATACATTGTTCAGAGTGACAGGGTCAATACATTACATATACTTTTGTAGTACAGCAATCAGGAATAATTAGAGTAATTAGTTATAACAGGAGCAGCTGGAAGAGAAATGGGCTCTAAGTAGAGGGTAGCATTGGTATGTGTTCTGTGCATGTCTTATGGAGGCCGGCAGAGTATTCCAAATCTGTGGGATTAGGAAACTAAAGGCGGCCTGGCCTTTGGAAGTACGCATGAACGGGACATGCAGCAGTCTGGGATCTGTATTCCTGAGGGAGTACGCAGGAGGGGATTGTTTGGAGAGGGTAGAGGCCAGATGGGGGAGGTGGGACCAGAATTTGGCAGCGAACCTAACGCAGTTTATTTGTCTACGATCGTGGAGTGACGGCAGGGTAGCAGAGCTGTATAGGTTGCAATGGTAAATGGATTGCGGACAATCTAGAATGAACCGGCAGAAGGAGTGGAACATGGTATCTAGGCTGGCCAGAGCGGACATGGGGGCAATGGAGTAGACTATGTCACCGTAGTCGAAAACAGGGAGAATCATTTTTTGGACAATGGCGAGCCTAGTTTGTGTAGGGAGGCATTTTTTGTTGCGGAATAGAGCACCTAGCTTGGGGAGTAGTCTCTTGTGTAGTGAGTCGATATGAGGGGTGAAATCTAGATGCTGGTCTAGCCAGATGCCTAGATATCTGAAGGAAGTACAATTGTCCAGGGGGGTCCCGACCAAGGTTTTGAAAGGGGGCAGGGGGTTTGACGGGAAAGTCTTTGTTGTGATCCAAATGCTTGTGATACTGTTTTTTGGGGGTTTAGGAATAGCTGGTTTGTCCTCAACCAGCACTGGATGGCATAGAAATCCTCCTGAAGTAGGGTTGCTATGCTTTATGTGGTAGGGCCGGAGGCATACAGGACAGTGTCGTCCGCTTACATTTGGATGGATAAGTGGGTACATGCTGATGGGAGGTCATTTAGAAAAATGGAAAAAAGTAGTGGGCCTAGGACTGATCCTTGTGGGACACCGGTAGTGACTGGCAGGGGGTTAGAAGTGTGAGAGAATAGTTTGACTGTTTGCTTGCTGTCCGCTAGATAGTCATGGAACCAACCAATGGCAGGCTCAGAGAGCCCTGCATTGGAGAGTTTTGAGAGAAGTAGGGAATGAGAGACGGTATCAAAAGCCTTGGCTAAATCTTTGTAAATGGCCGAGGTGACGTGACCTTTATCCATGCCAGTGAGAATGTCACCAGTGACATGTAGCAGGGAGGTGGTGGTGGAGTGGGATTTACGGAATCCCGATTGGAACGGAGTGAAAAAGGAGGAGGCTTCCAGGTAAGGGGTGAGCTGGGATATGACTAGCCATTCCTGTATTTTGGCCTGGATTGGGAGCAGAGAGATGGGTCTGTAGTTTTCTGGGGAGGAGGGGTCTCCACCTTTTGGCAGCGGTATGATTGTGGCCATCTTCCAGGCCGTGGGTAACTTTCCCAGAGAGAAAGAGAGGTTAAAAAGGGCAGTGAGAGGGGAAGCTATGGCTGGGGCAGACAGGAAGAGAATCTTTGCATCCAGGGATGTAGGGCACTTGCCTTTGTTTGGGTTTAGGGCCCGTAGGGAGCGTAGTACTTCGGCATGGGTTACTGGGCAGAAAGAGAAAAGCAGGACTGCAGTGGCAGGCTTTGGGGGGCATGAGCTATGGGGATAGGGCCGGGGGGAGTGGATTCAGGAGGGAGGATGGGAGTTTGGCAGTGCAACTGGAGAAATGTGTATTAAGGCTTCTACTACGGAAGGGTCGGAGATGTGGGAGCCCTGGATGGATAGTGTAGGAGGTGGGGTGTAGTGGGGAGAGCAGGGATTTAAGTGATTTCCAGAAATCAGTCGGGTGGTTTATGTTCTTACTAAACCGACAGAAAGTATGTCTTCTTTGCTTGCCTGATGGAGTTTGTGCATGCATTGCGAAGCTTTCTATATGTGGAGAGGGTTTCCTGTGTTCCTGTTCTCTTATAATTTTTCCAGGCACGGTCTCTGGTGTGGCAATTCCTGATTATGTTGGCTGAGATCCAGGGGAGATGCGCCCCTCTAACTCTCTTTGTCCGTAGGGGGGCGTGTCTGTCCCATATTTTTAGGAAGCAGGTTTTGAAACCTGCAAAAGCTGCATCAATGGAGGGAGACTCAGGTATGAAAGACCAGTTTCGGTCCTAAGTCTGCTAAGAGAGATGCAAAGATGAGTGAGTTGTAGGACCTGGTGCGCAGTGTCTTTGGAGGGGGGGCTGGGGGGCTATGCACCTTCCTAATCAGGAAGATCATGTGATGATCACTTATAGAATCGGGTAATATGCCTGCTCTTAGGATCCTGTGGGGGTGAAAGGTGAGAGCCCAATCTAGTAGAGAATGGTTCAGTGTCTTGTGATTTAGTCTTGTAGGATCCGTTATGAGTTGTGTTATGTTCAGAGCCTTTATTTTGGTCTTCAAATGGGCTTTATCTGTGCCTATCCAGTTTGTGTTAAAATCGCCGGTGGCGTGTAGCTCGCCCCCGGCAGCTAGGGACTGAAGGGAGCTTAGGTGGGAGAGGATGTCCACAGTGGGGTGCTGGGGGGGCAGTATGAGCCTGCCACGTAGACCGGGGATGAACAGGGGAGAGATAGTTTGATGAGAATAGAGTTTATGCTTGCGGGGGTTGTGGGGATTTCCACTATAGAGAAATGGTGGCTGTTTGTGATATACATTGCCGTGCCGCCTCCGCGCTTTTTGCCTGGCCAGTCATGTCTGATTATAGTGTAACCTAGTATGGAGACTTCCGCATCTGAGTGATGGGGTTTTAGCCATGTTTCAGAGATGACCAGGATGTCAGGGTGCTGTGTTAATGCAATAGGTTGTAGTAGAGAGATTTTGGATAAAAGGCTGCAGGTGTTTAGGTGTAAGATGCAGAGGCCTTTGGGAAAGGGGAAAGAGGAATGGGGAATTGTGTGGTTTGGACCAGGGTTTACCTCTATGTCCCCAGACAGGAGTAGAAGTATGAAGACGAGATGCTTTATTTTTGACCAAGAGAGGTATGGGCAGGATGTGGAGGACCGGGTGTAAGAGATAAATTGGGGGCAGCGATGAGTTGCGATGTGCAAGACCGCATGCCCCTGGTGAAAGGATGGTGGAATGATGCTGACACTAATAACTGCGTAATGGTTTTGGGTCAGGGCTTTGGCAGGTGCGTGCGAGGGCACAGTGTGGCCGGGCTGGGGGGTAAGCCGAGGGTGTGGGGGCAGTGGGGGTTCACTGTGTGGGAGGGTGGCAGGGGGCAGGGAGGAGAGAGTGGCCAGAGAGAGAAGAAATAAGGATGAAAACAGCAGCATCCTTGTTTGCTGTATTGAAATAATGTTTTAAAGACTACATTTATATGTCATAGTTTATTTTAGAATATTGCTTTTCTACTGAGCTTTTGGTGGTTCTCTCAAACTGTCAAAAACATTTTTTTTTTCTTAAAAGCCTGCTGCTTTTAAAATGTGCTTTTTGGGGAGTGAGCTGAATCTAAACTGTTTGCAAAGCCTTTTTTTAAGTAAGTCTGTTTCATTTAAAATGTGCTTGCTCAGTGATCACCTCAATCTTTCTACAAAGCTGTCTTTATGAAAGTCCTTTGCTTTAAACAGTGTTTGTTGAGCAGGCGACCCAAACTGTTTAGAAAGTTGTTTTTATGAAACGCTGTAACTTTTAAAATGTGCATTTTGGGGGATGAACTCAAACTGTTTACAAAGTCACTTTTATGAAAGTCTTGCTTTTGAAATGTGCTTGCTGGGGAATGAACAAAAACTGTTTAGAATGCTATTTTATGAAAGTCTGTTGCTTTTAGAATGTGCTTGATGGGTGGTGAACCCAAACTTTCTGCAAAACCGTTTAGTCTTTTCATTTGCTACAAACAGTGTTAGTTGTGCGGTAAACTCAAACTGCTTAGAAAGCTGTTTTTTTTTACCTTATTTGTTTAGCAATTAACACACAGTTTTCTGGATACAGTACATAAGAATTGAAAGCACTTCACCCAGCGAGGGCGCCACCCCTCGTAATACATGCGATTTAAAGAAATGACATACTCCATCAATAGGATACGTCTTTGGGAGAATACCATTAAACTAGTTAAACCTCTAATAAGCAAATTGAAGCATAATCAAATAAATGCTGCAGTTATGAGTCAGTGGGCTACATGAATATTATAAGTACAGTAATAAGTCCAACGGATTGCAAAGTCTCTGGTTCCTGAAAGGGAAAGTGAGAGGTTCATGCTTATTCATAAAATTTATACCACAATGGTATCGTCTGTGAAGGACTTCTGCTTTGCAATACAGTTACTTAATCAGATGCATCAGCAAGAAATACTCTACAATGGTGTGGAGACTAATTAAACAAGCATTCCAAAGAAAATAAACTCGGAGCAAAACATTGCTCCAAGCACAGAAATTGTCCACAGCTTATAGTAAAATCTCACTTGAATCTGCTGGAATGAAAGGTCTACCCCCAGCAGAAGGTATAATTGGAAATGTGAGCCCATACAGCTACTCACTTCAAAAAGTGTCACTATGAAAAGTTATTGTGGGTGCATGATCCCACACAAAACAGGCTTTAGGCAAACCTGGACTTCTTTCCTCACTGATCAGGTACCTCCATCATCTTCTCCTCCTGAATCTGACTGGGATGGCATGCCCCTCTGTTGTTGAGGCAGTGCATAGTACTGGGCCCGTTTCCGGGCTTTTGGTAGGATCAGAAAATTCAAACACCTTCCCCTGATGAGAAAATTCTGAGTCAGGCAGGAAAAATCATGTAATGTAAACCTTCAGCTTCCCTCAGAATAGCCCCAGCCTTGTCGAGCCTTTTTTTCTGTCGGGTTACATACCTTAACTCGGGGTACAGTCAGACCTGGTGGCCATCTTAAAGGAAAGTCTTTTTTGTACTGATCAAGAGCCAAAATGTAGTGTCTGGTCCTTACTCCATTAAGGACCAGAACTATTGCCCTGGGAGCCTCAGGATTATCTGGCTGTCCCATAGTAGCGACTCTGTAGGCTTTCTGGATAGTGAAGTGACATTCTGTTAGGGGTTTTCCCAGTTGTTGCTCTAGCCACTCATGGGGCAACAGCACTAAATGGTCCCATCACTCTTCTCTGGCATGACCACAATCCATAAGTTTGTCGCCCTTGCTTGACTTTCTAGCATCTCGAGACGAGACTTTAGATGTGTGTTTTCTTTGACTAGATTTGCCATAGCACCCATGGCTACCTCCAACACGTTCTAGCCTCAGCTGACTCCGTTTTCACAAGAGTCATATCTGTCTTCAGGTTAGTAAGTCTGTTGGTTAATGAATCAAATGGCTGCCAGTCCTGCAGCTGTGGAAATAGGTTCGTTAATCCTTATACCAAGATTCCACAGCATTTCTTCCACCTCTTCATCAACCGTGGTTACAGTGTGGCCTGGAGCAGACCTCATGGTCGGGAGGTCCAGGAGTATTTTTGCTTTTAGAATGCTGTTGGTGGGCTTTATTCTTAGGATTCCCCATTCTAGTATGGCAGGTTTCCCGATTGCTGTTGAACACCTTTGCTCCTGCTGTCATGCCCGAAAAAGTAACGTTTTTTAAAATTAGATTTTACACATGATGTGCAGAGTGTTAGTTCAAAGTGGGTATCTTGCTTGGGCTCTACAGTGCCTTCCCTCTAGAAAACTGTTTTATGAAAGTCTTTTGTTTTTAAAACATACATTGTAGGGAATGAACCCTAACTGTTTGCAAAGTCACTTTTATGAAAGTCTGTTGCTTTTAAAACGTGCTTACGGGGGAATGAACAAAACTACTGTACTTAGAAAACCATTTTATGAAAGTCTTTTGTGTTTTTAAGATGTGCTTGCTGGCAAGTGAACCCACTGTTTATGAAAACATTTTTATGAAAGTCTATTGCTTTCAAAATGTGTTTGTTGAGGAAGCGGTGTTACAAAGCCATTTGTATGAAAGTCTGTTGCTTTGAAGTGTTCATATTAGGGAAATTAACTGTTGAAAAACCCTTTTTTCATACACGTCTGCTATTTAGGTTGATGCAAGAAATTAAAAAAAAGTTATCAGTTGGTAATGTCATGATTGATTAATGTATTGTCAATTGATTCATTAGTATGCATTATGGATTTAGTTAGTATACATTACTGGCTGGGAAACGTGGAAAAAGGCTCAACCATGTATTATATATATAATTCTAGAAAAGTGTGATGTACGTGGAAAAAATGCCACCAAGGGGCACTAATGAGGTAATTAGGCACAAGGCCAAGCTAATTACCTTACTAGTTCTCCAAGATGGCATTGTTTCCAAGTATGCTACACTTTCTTATTGTTTGTTTTATATACTGTATTGGGATGGTTGCAGTTTATTTCTTGTGATTGCAATTCTTTCATGTGTGTTGTGCAGGCACTGTTTCGTGTGTGCATGTGTACTGTTGTGGGCATGCATGCCTCCATGCGTGCATATCTTGCCATGCATGCTGTTGCCAGAGATGCTGGGAGCTTTCTGATAGGGTAGTGTATAAAAGGAGGAGGAGGTACTACTGGATTTCCCCTAGGTCAACATTCTGAATAGGTTGTTTGGAGACAGCGTTTGGGTTTGACATCTTTTTTTTGTTTCGTTTGTAGCAATGCTCTGATAAAAGCTTCTGAATTGTTAGGCTACTTATTTTGTTAGTAAGTATTGAAATTTATGTGGTGCTTATTTTGACATTAGTTTTGTAACATCTATGGGGAAGGGGTGAATGCAGGGTTTAAAACTGTTTACCAAGTTGTGTTTTTTATTCTTTTCGATTGTGGTTTAGTTTCTTTATTTTTGCAGTTACACTTTGTGTCTGTTTCAATGTAACTAATTCATTACATGCAAAAAGATAATTACACTAGTTACATGTTTGTTGCAAGCAGCTACATTGCAATTGCAGTGCAGTTACAGTGTAGTCACACTGCAACTACAGGGTAGTTAAGTGACTCTTAAAGTGTAACTATTTTTGCTGTTATTTGGCTGTTGCATAGCAGTTCCATTTGTTAATATTAGGCTGTCTTTATTGAACTTTTTGTCTGTTGAAGGTATTTACTTTCTAGTTTTAGCTGTGATGTATACTTTTAATTGACGCACTATATAATTCATCATAGTTATAAGAGAAAATGACTACTGTTTTTACGTTCGCTTGCGCGCATGCGCAAGGAACGCCTTGGGAGAATGGGACACTTTTGAGGTGTGCCTCTCCTGAGCAATCCCCTGCTCCCTTGAGCAGGCATGGCGGTCCTGCACCAATCCGCACCGGTGCTGTGTATGACAGCGGTGGTCTTCTCTTCAAAGAAAACCACTGCTGTGTGCTTGCACCGCATCACTCCCCCCCCAAATCTTTGCTGCCTTGCTGGGGTGTCCCGCGTCATCTGCCGGCCGAAGTTGGGCACCCGTCAGCTACGGCCCCCAGCCATCCTTCTGCCATGCTGGAGCCCACCCCAGCGTGGCAAACGTCCAACGTCGTCTGCCGGCGGGGTGCAATCTCTGTCGGCTCACAGCCCCCCAGCCATCTCTGCCACGCTGGGAGCCCACCCCAGCATGGCAAACGCCCCAAGGGTCAAAGTACAAAACCAAACTGTAAATTAAAACGGTCCCACGAGTCTCCCCGCTTCCTCCCAAAACTCCGCATTCCACCCACTGCACACCCTGCTCTCCCACACCCCTCACCCCATACTTACCTCCTGAGCTCGGGCGCCGATGATCATCGCTGGACCGGGAACACGACTGCACTCTTCAAAGCCGACCGCGAACTGAGGAAATGCCAGTAAGCTGTATAATGGGCTAGATGTTTTTTTCAGCTTTGTTGCATATCTCAGGCATTTTTTGGAATTTTTGCACCAAATTTTCAACATGGGGTTTTTGGGACCCCTTCTCATGAATTCTGTCACTGTCATGGCGTTATTCGGGCCCGAAGGGTGATTTCGCAGTCACTGCACAAAATCACCTTTTGGGCCTGATTAATGAAACAACAGTGCCAGCGTTCATAAGGTGGGCTCTCAAAAAGCCTATTTTGAAAATTTGGTGGAAAAATTCCTTAAAATGATGGTTTTACGAGCTATGCCAGTAAAGTTCAGACAAGAGGCTCGTAAGTTCGCCAATTTTCAATATTTTCACTCCAGATTTTCAACATTGCCATTTTATCACACCTTCTTTGAGTAGTATAGCTGTCATTTTTCACATCTCGCCCAAAACGTGTTTCCACCCATGTAGCGCACAATGGCACAGTCGGTGTGCGAAATCAATGTATGGGACACATTAAGAAAATCACAGTGACACTGTTCATGAGCAGAGGCTTAAAATGGCTATGTTGAAATTTGGTGAAAAATTCCTAAAATGACTGTTTTATTTAGCATGCGTTACAGTTCCCACGCACTGTAGCCTATGAATTTTCAATATTTTCACCCAGATTTTCAACATTGCCATTTTACCACACCTCCTCATGAGCAGTACAGCTGTCATTTTTCACATCCTGCTCAAAATATGTTTCCGCCCATGTAGCGCACAATGGCACAGTCGGTGTGCGAACTCAATGTATGGGACACATTAAGAAAATCACAGTGACACTGATCATGAGCAGAGGTCTTAAGATGGCTGTGTTGAAAATTTGGTGAAAAAATTCCTAAAAATGACTTTTTTATGAGTGTGCGTTGCGCAGTTCTTATGCACTCTCGTAAGTTTGCAAATTTTCAATATTTTCACTCCAGATTTTCAACATTGCCATTTTACCACAACTCCTTATGAGCAGTGCAGCTGTCATTTTTCACATCTTGCCCAAAACGTGTTTCCGCCCATGTAGCGCACAATGGCACAGTCGGTGTGCGAACTCAATGTATGGGACACATTAAGAAAATCACAGTGTTACTGTTCATGAGCAGAGATCTTAAAATAGCTATGTTGAAAATGTGGTGAAAAAATTCCTAAAAATGACTGTTTTACGAGCGTGCGCTGCGCAATTCCTCTGCGCTCGTAGGTTGTAATTTTCAATATTTTCACTCCAGATTTTCAACATTGCCATTTACCATACCTCCTTATGACAGTACAGCTGTCATTTTTCACATCCTGCACAAAACGTGTTTCTGCCCAAGTAGCACACAATGGTGCAGTCGGTGTGCTAAATCAATGTATGGGACACATTAAGAAAATCACAGTGACACTGTTCATTAGCAGAGGTCTTAAAATGGCTAAGTTGAAAATTTGGTGAAAAAAATTCCTAAAAATGACTTGTTTAGAAGCGTGTGTTAAGCAGTTCCTACGCACGTTCGTAAGTTTGCGAATTTTCAATATTTTCACTCCAGATTTTCAACATTGCCATTTTACCAGACCTCCTTATGAGCAGTATAGCTGTCATTTTTCACATCCTGCCCAAAACGTGTTTCTGCCCATGTAGCACACAATGGCGCAGTTGGTGTGCGAAATCAATGTATGGGACACATTAAGAAAATCACAGTGACACTGTTCATTAGCAGAGGTCTTAAAATGGCTATGTTGAAAATTTGGTGAAAATATTCCTAAAAATTACTGTTTTACGAGCATGCATTGCGCAGTTCCTACTCACTCGTGAGGTTTTGAATTTTCAATATTTACTCCAGATTTTCAACATTGCTATTTTACACACCTCCTTATGAGCAGTATAGCTGTCATTTTTACATCCTGCCCTAAACATGTTTCCTACCATGTAGCGCATCAATGGCGCAGTCGGTGTGCTAACTCAATGTATGGGACACATTAAGAAAATCACAGTGATACTGTTCATGAGCAGAGGTCTTAAAATGGCTATGTTGAAAATTTGGTGAAAAATTTCTAAAATGACTGCCATTTAGCGCAGCGTTAAGTAGTTCCTACGCACGCTCGTAAGTTCGTGAATTTTCAATATTTGCACTCCAATGAGTTCCAAATACCTAAACAGCACATAGAAGCAAGCAACATTCGGCATTGACAAATGCTTGTACTTCTTTGTCACTGATTTTTTTAAGCCGTGTCCAAGTGCCAAATACCACTGCAAATACCTGCAAGCGAACGTTCGGCATTGACAAATGCTTGTTTGGTCTGTGGAATGCTGGTCTGTCCTCTTACAGCCCTATATACAGGCAGTGCTGGATTATCCCCTCACAGACCTGTACACAGACAATGCTGGGCTATCCCCTCACAGCCCTATACACAGACAATACTGGGCTATCCCCTCACAGTCCTATACACAGGCAATGTACAGCTATCCTCGCACGGTCCTATACACAGACAAAGCTGGGCTATCCCCTCACAGTCCTATACACAGACAAAGCTGGGCTATCCCCTCACAGTCCTATACACAGACAATATTAGGCTATCTCCTCATAGTCCTACACAAAGACAATACCGCACAGTCCTGTACACAGGCAATGTACAGCTATCCCCTCACAGTCCTAAACACAGGCAAAGCTGGGCTATCACTCCACAGTCCTATACACAGGCAATGCTGGGTTATCCCCACACAGTCCTTCACAAAGACAATAGTGGGTTATCCCCTCACAGTCCTATACACAGGCAATGTACAGCTATCCCCTCACAGACCTAGGTACAGACAATGCTGGGCTATCCTCTCCCAGTCCTATACACAGACAAAGCTGGGCTATCCCCTCACAGTCCTATACACAGGCAATACTGGGCTATCCCCTCACAGTCCTATACACAGACAATACTGGGCTATCCCCTCACAGTCCTACACAAAGACAATAGTGGGTTATCACCTCACAGTCCTATACACAGGCAATGTACAGCTATCCCCGCACGGTCCTATACACAGACAAAGCTGGGCTATCCCCTCACAGTCCTATACGCAGACAATACTGGGCTATCCCCTCACAGTCCTATACATAGGCAATGTACAGCTATCCCCTCACAGTTCTATACACAGGCAAAGCTGTGCTATCCCCTCACAGTCCAATACACAGACAAAGCTGGGCTATTCCCTCACAGTCCCACACAAAGACAATAGTGGATTATCCCATTACAGCCCTATATGCAAGTATCCCCTCACAGCCCTGTATACAGGCAGTGCTAAGATATTTGCCTCTCAGTCCTATACATAGGCAGTGCTGGGCTATCCCATCACAATCCTAAACATAGGCAATGCTGAGCTATCCCCTTGTAGCTCTGTACACAGTTAGTGCTGGGTTATCCCGTCACAATCCTGTACACAGTCAGTGCTGGGCTATCCCCTCGTAGCTCTGTACACAGGCAATGCTGGGCTATCCCGTCACAATCCTGTACATAGGCAATGCTGGGCTTTCCCTTCAGCAAGCCTATACAGGCAGTGCTGGGCTATCCCGGTTTAATCCTGTACTGAAGCAGTGCTGGGCTATCCCCTCATAGCTCTGTACACAGGCAATGCTGGGCTATCCTGTCACAATCCTATACATAGGCAATGCTGGGCTATCCCCTCATAGCTCTGTACACAGTTAGTGCTGGGCTATCCTGTCACAATCCTGTACACAGGCAATGCTGGGCTATCCCCTCATAGCTCTGTACACAGGCAGTGCTGGGCTATCCCGTCACAATCCTATACATAGGTAATGATGTGTTATCCCCTTGTAGCTCTGTACACAGGTAGTGCTGAGCTATCCCGTCACAATCCTATACACAGGCAATGCTGGGCTATCCCGTCACAATCCTATACATAGGCAATGCTGTGCTATCCCTTCGTAGCTCTGTACACAGGCAGTGCTGGGCTATCCCGTCACAATCCTATACATAAGCAATGCTGTGCTATCCCTTCGTAGCTCTGTACACAGGCAGTGCTGGGCTATCCCGTCACAATCCTATACAAAGGCAATGCTGTGCTATCCTTGTAACTGTGTACAGGCAGTGCTGGGCTATCCGTCACAATCCTATACATAGGCAATGCTGTGCTATCCCTTCGTAGCTTTGTACACAGGCAGTGCTGGGCTATCCCGTCACAATCCTATGCATAGGCAATGCTGGGCTATCCCTTCGTAGCTTTGTACACAGGCAGTGCTGGGCTATCCCGTCACAATCCTATACATAAGCAATGCTGGGCTATCCCTTCATAGCTCTGTACACAGGCAGTGCTGGGCTATCCTGTCACAATCCTATACATAAGCAATGCTGGGCTATCCCCTAGTAGCTCTGTACACAGGCAATGCTGGGCTATCCTGTCACAATCCTATACATAAGCAATGCTGTGCTATCCCTTCGTAGCTCTGTACACAGGCAGTGCTGGGCTATCCCGTCGCAATCCTGTACTGAAGCAGTGCTGGGCTATCCCCTCATAGCTCTGTACACAGGCAATGCTGGGCTATCCTGTCACAATCCTATACACAGGCAGTGCTGGGCTATCCCGTCACAATCCTATACATAGGTAATGGTGGGTTATCCCCTCGTAGCTCTGTACACAGGTAGTGCTGGGCTAGCCCGTCACAGTCCTATACACAGGCAATGCTGGGCTATCCCATCACAATCCTACACATAGGCAATGCTGTGCTATCCCTTCGTAGCTCTGTACACAGGCAGTGCTGGGCTATCCCGTCACAATCCTATACATAAGCAATGCTGTGCTATCCCTTTGTAGCTCTGTACACAGACAGTGCTGGGCTATCCAGTCACAATCCTATAGATAGGCAATGCTGTGCTATCCCTTCGTAGCTCTGTACACAGGCAGTGCTGGGCTATCCCGTCACAATCCTATACATAGGCAATGCTGTGCTATCCCTTCATAGCTCTATACACAGGCGGTGCTGGGCTATCCCGTCACAATCCTATACATAAGCAATGCTGGGCTATCCCCTTGTAGCTCTGTATACAGGCGGTGCTGGGAAATCCATCACAATCCTATACATAAGCAATGCTGGGTTATGTCCTCGTAGCTCTGTACACAGGCAGTGCTGGGTTATCCCCTCATAGCTCTGTACACAGGCAATGCTGGGCTATCCCGTCACAATCCTATACATAAACAATGCTGTGCTATCCCTTCGTAGCTCTGTACACAGGCAGTGCTGGGCTATCCCATCACAATCCTTTACATAAGCAATGCTGGGCTATCCCCTCGTAGCTCTGTACACAGGCAGTGCTGGCTATCCCGTCACAATCCTTTACATTAGCAGTGCTGGGCTATCCCCTCGTAGCTCTGTTCACAGGCAGTGCTGGGCTATCCCGTCACAGTCCTTTACATAAGCAGTGCTGGGCTATCCCCTCGTAGCTCTGTACACAGGCAGTGCTGGGCTATCCCATCACAGTCCTTTACATAAGCAGTGCTGGGCTATCTCCTCATAGGTCTGTACACAGGCAGTGCTGGGTTATCCCCTTGTAGCTCTGTACACAGGCACTGCTGGGCTATCCCATCACAATCCTTTACATAAGCAATGCTGGGCTATCCCCTTGTAGCTCTGTACACAGGCAATGCTGGGCTATCCGTCACAATCCTATATATAGGCAATGCTGGGCTATCCCCTCGTAGGTCTGTACACAGGCAGTGCTGGGCTATCCGTCACAATCCTATACACAGGCAGTGCTGGGCTATACCGTCACAATCCTTTACATAAGCAGTGCTGGGCTTTCCCCTTCTAGCTCTGTACACAGGCAGTGCTGAGCTATCCCGTCACAGTCCTTTACATAAGCAGTGCTGGGATATCCCCTCGTAGCTCTGTACACAGGCAATGCTGGGCTATGCCGTCACAATCCTATATATAAGCAGTGCTGGGCTATCCCATTACAATCCTATACAGAGACAGTGCTGGGCTATCCCATCACAATCCTATACATAGGCAGTGCTGGGCTATCCCATCACTGCCCTATACACAGGCAGTGCTGGGCTATACCGTCACAATCCTTTACATAAGCAATGCTGGGCTATCCCCTCATAGCTCTATACACTGGCAGTGCTGGGCTATCCCGTCACAATCCTATACATAGGCAATGCTGGGCTATCCCCTCGTAGCTCTGTACAAAGGCAATACTGGGTTATCCCGTCACAGTCCTTTACATAAGCAGTGCTGGGCTATGCCCTCGTAGCTCTGTACACAGGCAGTGCTGGGCTATCCCGTCACAATCCTATACGTAGGCAATGCTGGGCTATCCCTTTGTAGCTCTGTACACAGGCAGTGCTGGGCTATCCCATCACAATCCTTTACAATGGCAATGCTGGGCTATCCCCTCGTAGCTCTGTACACAGGTAATGCTGGGCTATGCCATCACAATCCTCTACATAAGCAGTGCTGGGCTATCCCGTTACAATCCTATACATAGACAATGCTGGGCTATCCCATCACAATAGTATACACAGGCAATGCTGGGCTATCCCATCACAATCCTATACATTAGCAGTGCTGGGCTATCCCCTTGTAGCTCTGTACACAGGCAGTGCTGGGCTCTCCCCTCATAGCTCTGTACACAGGCAGTGCTGGATATCCCATCACAATCCTTTACATAAGCAGTGCTGGGCTATCCCCTTGTAGCTCTGTTCACAGGCAGTGCTGGGATATCCTGTCACAGTCCTTTACATAAGCAGTGCTGGGCTATCCCCTCGTAGCTCTGTACACAGGCAGTGCTGGGCTTTCCCGTCACAGTCCTTTACATAAGCAGTGCTGGGCTATCTCCTCATAGGTCTGTACACAGGCAGTGCTGGGTTATCCCCTTGTAGCTCTGTACACAGGCACTGCTGGGCTATCCCATCACAATCCTTTACATAAGCAATGCTGGGCTATCCTCTCATAGCTCTGTACACAGGCAGTGCTGGGCTGTCCGTCACAATCCTATACACAGGCAGTGCTGGGCTATCCCCTCGTAGCTCTGTACACAGGCAGTGCTGGGCTATCCGTCACAATCCTATATATAGGCAATGCTGGGCTATCCCCTCGTAGGTCTGTACACAGGCAGTGCTGGGCTATACCGTCACAATCCTTTACATAAGCAGTGCTGGGCTTTCCCCTTATAGCTCTGTACACAGGCAATGCTGGGCTATGCCATCACAATCCCATATATAAGCAGTGCTGGGCTATCCCATTACAATCCTATACACAGACAATGCTGGGCTATCCCGTCACAATCCTATACACAGGCAGTGCTGGGCTATACCGTCACAATCCTTTACATAAGCAATGCTGGGCTATCCCCTCGTAGCTCTATACACAGGCAGTGCTGGGTTATCCCGTCACAATCCTATACATAGGCAATGCTGGGCTATCCCCTCTTAGCTCTGTATGCAGGCAGTGCTGGGCTATCCCGTCACAATCCTATACATAGGCAATGCTGGGCTATCCCCTCGTAGCTCTGTACAAAGGCAGTGCTGGGCTATCCCGTCACAGTCCTTTACATAAGCAGTGCTGAGCTATCCCCTCTTAGCTCTGTACACAGGCCATGTTGGGCTATCCCGTCACAATCCTATACATAGGCAATGCTGGGCTATCCCTTTGTAGCTCTGTACACAGGCAGTGCTGGGCTATCCCATCACAATCCTTTACAATGGCAATGCTGGGCTATCCCCTCGTAGCTCTGTACACAGGCAATGCTGAGCTATGCCGACACAATCCTATACATAAGCAGTGCTTGGCTATCCCGTTACAATCCTATACACAGACAATGCTGGGCTATCCCATCACAATAGTATACACAGGCAATGCTGGGCTATCCCATCACAATCCTATACATTAGCAGTGCTGGGATATCCCCTTGTAGCTCTGTACACAGGCAGTGCTGGCCTATCCCCTTGTAGCTCTGTACACAGGCAGTACTGGGCTATGCTGTCACAATCCTATACATAAGCAGTGCTGTGCTATCCCGTTGCAATCCTATACACAGGCAATGCTGGGCTATCCCATCACAATCCTATACACAGGCAATGCTGGGCTATCCCGTCACAATCCTATACATAGGCAATGCTGGGCTATCCCTTTGTAGCTCTGTACACAGTTAGTGCTGGGCTATCCTGTCACAATCCTGTTCACAGGCAGTGCTGGGCTGTCCCCTCATAGCTCTGTACACAGGCAGTGCTTGGCTATCCCATCACGATCCTGTACATAGGCAATGCTGGGCTATCCCCTCGTAGCTCTGTACACAGGCAGTGCTGGGCTATCCCGTCACAATCCTATACACAGGCAATGCTGGGCTATCCTCTCGTAGCTCTGTACATAGGCAGTGCTGGGCTATCTCGTCACAATCCTATACGTAAGCAATGCTGGGCTATCCCCTCATAGCTGTGTATATAGGCAATGCTGGGCTATCCCCTCGTAGCTCTGTACACAGGCTGTGCTGGGCTGTCTCGACACAATCCTATACATAAGCAATGCTGGGCCATCCTCTCATGGCTCTGTACATAGGCAGTGCTAGGCTATCCCGTCACAATCCTATACATAGGCAATGCTGGGCTATCCCCTTGTTACTCTGTATGCAGACAATAATGGGCTATCCCGCCACAGCCCTATACACAACTATTCCCTGTCAGCCCTATACACAGAAAGTGCTTGTGTACCCCCTCCTACACACAGGTGTACAGTGTATGTTATGCACAGGTGTCAGACTCTTCTGTGGGCCTACCTCTCCACCAGTAAGAATAAAATACTCATTAGCACATATAAAATACTTATCGCGTAAGTTATTTAGTATCCGTCCTGCTGAGCATTTATGGTTTGTTCATGCTGCCACCCTGCCACCCTTGCTGGCACCATGATCAGGAACTGAACAATGTAATTTGTCCCTGCTGCTCCTGGAGACACCAGCACCAGGATTAGATGTTTTGAATAATGGGTCCTATTGCTTCTTTGTTCTATACTTCCCCCACCCTGTGAAATTGGAGTTGGAATCTTTGGCACATGTCCCACTGCTGGCGACCCCTATTTTAAATGCATATGCAATGTACAAAGAGAAAGTTGCAGGTCTGTCTGTGACAAGAAAAGGTTTTCTTAATGCTGACCTTGGAGGCAGTGGGTCCCCTGACAGTGCTGGCCCTACTGCAACCACAGCTCTTGCACCCCCCTTGTCATGACCCTACCTATACACAGGCAATGCTGAACTATCCACTCACAGCTTTATACACAGACAATGCCGGGCAATCCCACAGCCCTATACACAGACAGTGCTAAGCCATTTCCCTCACAGTCCTATACACAGACAATCCTGGACTATCCCTCACAGGCCTATACACAGGCAATGCTTGGCTCTCTTCTCACTGTCCTATATACAGACAGTGCTGGGCAACCCTTTCATAGTTCTCACCCCTAGCTCCATGACAGTTTTGAGACACATTGGTGAGACACGGTGCAGAAGCCTGTACTTCAATTGGCCACTCTGTACCTGTTATATGGAGAAGCAGAGTGTTTCAGTCTCCAGTCCTGCCAAATCAAGGACCTTTAAGGAGCAAAAAAAAGAAAAGAACACAAAGTCTTGACAATCCCAGGTACATCTACTTACACTTGAAGGCTTTAGGTGATGTGTCGCTGGGTGGGACCTTTGGGGCGAGCACTCGTTTTCCGAAAACCTGAGCATCGAAACTTGCATAATCAAATGTGACCTTGGAGTACTTTTCAAGCTCCTTGGCCAGGTTGGCCCGTGGAGTGACAGCGGGCAGCATGTTGGGACGGTAGTTGCCATACTGTGGGATCTCTAGCTGCTTCACAAAACACATGGGCCTGCAGGTCAGGAGAAGGAGAAAAACAGACTGATTAGGCAGAAGTGAGGTGGTGAGAGGGGGTATGAAGCACCCACCAGGACTCCTTCTTCTTCTTGATGATACAGTTGCATGCAGAATTCAATTCTCAGAGTATACTGAATCATAATAAATACGCTGAGCAGGATAGTTAACCAGTTGGCCAAATTTCCAATATTTTTTAATCATCTCTGTTATCCATGCTCCCTGGGGATGACTGTCTTACCTCTGTCCTTTTTCTGACTCATGCCCACCACCAGATCACCAGCTTTGCACAACCTTCACTCAGTGCTGGACTTACACCTTATGTGCAGTGGGTGCCCATAAGGTGCCCGTCTTTCAACAAAGCTACCCCCTTTCCATTATATGAACATGGCAGTGATGTGTGAGTTACAGAATCTTTCTTCAGAGCTTTGGCAGCTGAGCCCTGGTGAAACCCACCTGCACTGCCTGTTATACCGCCCAAGCCGCAGCTATCATCCCCGTATCTTCCCTGTGGCTTCCCCCTGCAGTGGGACCACTGACTTGGAAAATTTTTACACGGATCCAGTGGTGGTGGTGGGGGGAACACTCCAGTGCTGAAGGAAGACCATTGGGTAGTAGGCAGCTGGGAGATCCTCATACTGCGGGGCCCCAGACCATTATATACCCAGTATTAACCGCTCTCCCCATGACTGACAGCACCTCTGCCATGCTGGATCTGTGGTGGGAGAAGGGCCCCCATGTTCACCTCAAGACATCACTGCTGCTGCCCGAACCCACTGAAGGAGGTACTGTTATAACTGCCCTCCGAAGCTGAGTGCGCTACATTTGCAACCCAACCTAGACAGCTCTGGTTCAGAGCGTGTGTGTGTGTGTGGGGGGGCGGGGGGATTGGAAATGAACCCACTAAATAAATTATAATCCGCTCAGTTCACAACCAGATTTGCACATAACTAAATGTCTATTATGATCACGGAGGGGAGCGGGAACAGAGCAGGCATTTTTTTCAAGTATAGTTGCCCAAATAGTGCTGTAACCTCTTCATGCAAGCTTTAGTTGAATATGTTTGTTATCTGGCAGTTAACCTTATCCAGGGTACGTCCACTCTGGGTCAAATTTTCATGATCCTTTTCCATCATGTGGGTTCATACTCCATTATAGAGATGCTCTGATACCCCCAGATAATGGCAATTTTAGGCAACTTTTTTTTTTTTTGTCTGGAGCAGATAATGAAGTATTTTGGTAATTATCCTTGTAAATGTTCCTGGACTGTCTAGGCAAAATGATCATTTACCTGGCTTACTACTTCCAGATGGTGGTGGCATAGCCAGGATTTGGGAATGGGAGGTTGCCATTAAAGAAATCCCTGATTATTTATCCCGGTGTACAAAACCTTTTTTTATGAAAATATAATGGGAGGAGGTTTCTGGATAGGAAAATACATTTTCAGTTCATGATAAATCTGCTCCAGAGACTATATCTGTGTCAAACCCAGTGTGTAGTTCCAATTAACCATATTGTCTGATCTGGGTGAAAATACTGAAATATGTGGGCAACCAGTGTTTCAACAGATTATCCGAGCAGCTGTGAGTTCATGCCTTTCTGGTTTGATCAGCTAAGGGGGATAAACAGTTTTTGCAGTGGCCCCCCCCATGACACTGGATGAAGGGAGTTGTGGTGCAGATCTGAGAGTTGTGACAACTTGTGAGTTGTGCTCCTCTTCTGTTTTGTTGTAATTTTTTGCTTATGCTGCCCTCATGCCAGCCCCTGCCCACCCCACACTTGCACTCTGCACCCCTACAGGCCTCCCCAGCCCACAGTCACAGGCCACACTCCACGCTGTGGGGCCCAGCCATCAAAATGGTATTGGGAATAGAAACCGTGGGGCCAGTGGAATGCCCCCCACCCGAGGCTGCAGTGGGGCTGGTCCACCCTGTAATGCGATTTGGTGGATTCACACCCAGTCACTGATACACAGGTCCACGTATTCCCTCCCAGCCCAGTGTGCTCACACTACCTCCCCATGTGGCTAGAAGTGGCCAGTGGTGACGTGCAGTGTGCAAAGTCGCATCCTAAGGGTTGCGGTTTGTGTGGGATATTGTTCTTCCTCTTTCTGTGGAGGAGAGGGCTGCCACTGGAATGCTGGCATCTGGCTATGTCACCTGAACCCACGTCATCCCTTGAATTGTGCTTTGTGGTCTCTGGCCAATGGACATCAGGCATTCAGTCATGTGGAGAGGGAACTGAGATGTTTCGTATACATGGGTTTTCACAATCAGGTCATTGGTCCTAGCCTTGCATCACCCCCCCCGACACCCCCTGATTGGAAGAAGCATGTAGTGTGCTGCCCTTCATTTTAGAAAGTGGCAGATTGGCTCATTTAGAACTCTAATGTACCCCATGACATCCACTCCCGCATACAGTACTTTGCCACTCAGTTTCAGTATTCTCTGATTCTCATATATAGGCTACCACAGCAAAGTTTCTGCCGATTGGGGGAAGGGGTTACCTGAGTATCCTGTCCGAATTTGGGCTGGTCTTTGCCTGGTCACCACTGGGTGGACATTGGAGCTGTTTCTCATGTGATTTGGCTAGCTTCTCTGCGGCGGCAATGGGGCAGCCAGACAAGCTGTGGATGCAAAACAGAAAAGGTCAGTCCCTAAATGCGTTTCAGACTTAAGATAGTTTTCAGACACTGCTGCTCTCTGAGAAGTCTTTGAGTGCCACAGTGGAGCAGACCCTTCCCTACTCCAGCACCCCATCAAGCCAGCCATAAAAGAAGACTGGGTAGTGCTCTCAATTGGGGGTCTGGGGGGGAGCTTGAGAGGGGAGGGAGGGTGGATACCTCCTAACTTTCCCTGTTACTCTCAACACACGTATACTTTACATCCTTGGACTGTTAACATAATTTTTGTTTTTCCGTTTAAAAAAAAAAACATAGAAGGGTCTTTCAAATATAGGTGTCCATTATGGGTAGGAAAACCATAAATGGTTCTGAGGTTCTAAAAAGTTCTGAAGAGCCATAAAAGGTTCTGATAGTTATCCGAGCCTTATCAGAACTTTCAGACCCTTTTAGTTTAAAGCACAGAAACTGCTTTAAAGGGAAACATCCAGCTCTAATCGCACCATGCCTCGGTGTTAGGTATGGTCCTATTAGCTTGGTCTCGGTATAGCACTGGGACATGTACTTTGGAAACAGGAGCTATTAATAGTTCCATTTACACAGAATGTGTATGGATGCATGCACGACCGCTCTTCATGTTAGACGTCATGCTGAGACAGCCGTGGGAGGTTGTAGGCACACCGGGTGCTTCAAAATGCTGGCAGGAGGGAGGCAGAATCAACCAGATCTGATCAAAATATTTCATCAACCGTAAGTTAAAAAAATTAAAACACTTTGCAAAAAAGCTAATCGGGCCATGCCTCACACTGAGGCATGGCCCACTTGCAGCTGGACGTTTTCCTTTAATCATCATTTAGCTATTGGCAGTGAAGGTAAAGGAATGTAAATACAACCTAGAGTGGTACCATACTACCTCCAGTCCCCTTTTGGGTCTTTGTACTACCACCACCACCAGCCTTCTTACTAGATAAAGACTAGCTGGGGGAGTATATTGAAGAACTGTGGTGGGAAGGGATAGGGAGTAAACACGTTCATTCTTAGTGTAGTGATACTGCCCTGCAGGGATGATGGTGACAGAGAGCAACAATTTAGATCTGTTTGTCTGACAATGTTCCAGAAGGGAACGCAGATGACCTCACTGAGGATATATGCATGCAGTTCAGTGTTTATTCCTAGATACTTGAATCCATTCTTGGCCTACCTTTTTGGTATGTCTGATAAATCATGAATGGCAACAGGAGGCTATCCATATAATATCAGATGCTATGCTTATCCCTGACAAGAACCGGAATCCACAGAATAGCGCATGACTGGTAGTCTTTATTCCAAAAGGTGGCGAACTTGACTGCCGTCTACACCAAGGACAGGAAAGACTTCCTCAAGCTGGAACTGAGTGCATCACCCATGTGAGGATGTCTGCACTGTACCATCCTGCAGCTGTACTACAGACAGGAGAACCTTTCCAGGTAACTAGCACCCTAAAAGGTTCTTTTGAACAAACCTAGCAATTCATATTCCAGTATGCATATTAATTATATGGGAATCGCTTCTTAATCACTTGCTGGCACGTCTAATGTTTAGAAGTATTTTGTACTGTGAGATTCTTTCTGGTTTTACATTTTTAAAACCAGATACTTTTTAGAGGGTCTTTTTATTTTAAAACTGGTTTTGCCTGTCTCAACTCGTAAAGTTATTTTTGAACACCGGGAGGGTAAAGTGTATCCCCTTCTGGGGTTATGAGAGGGTTAAAGTGAGGGATACCTCCTTAATGTGAGACAGTTGAGAGGGATGGACTGAGAATTTCTGAGGGAACAGGTGAAGATATCCCTTCTACTGTGGGCCAGGTGAGAGGGATGGACAGAGGCATATATAATGAGTGATGGACAGAGGCATATATAATGAGTGATGTCCTCCATAATGTAGGACAGTTGAAAGGGATGGACAGAGGGGCTTTAATGGGTAGAATGGGAGGTATTCGCCTAATGTGGGATAGTTGATAGATAATGGAAGATGCTGTCCGAGGTATAAACTGAGGATTGCCTCTTCTAATATTAGAAAGTTGAGAAGTATAGACAGTGTGGTTCTAAAGGGTTAAATGAGTGGCATCCCTCAATGTGGGACAGTTGAGAGGTATAAACAGAGGGGTGCTGAGGGATAAAATGAGGGACGTCCTTTCTATGGTGGAACAGTTGATTGGTATGGACAGAGGGGCTTCGAATGGTAAAATAAGGGCTGTCCCTCCTAATATAGAACCACTGAGAGGTATGGTTATAGTAACTCAGAGGCTATCCCCGCCTCCCCAGAGTGCAGATGTTCTGAGACTCACCTTCTGTGTGTGTTGCGGTTGCTGTTGACGTGACCCTGTCCTGTGCAGCCTGGAGTCGGACATTTCAGAACATTCTCATGCATGGCCAAGACTAAGGGTTGCCATAAGGGAAGAAATTGAGAGGGAGGAAAATCAGTCAGCTGTCTTTGAGTGGCACAAGGCAAGATGTCTGAAATATCAGAGGCAATTTATTTGCAAAAAGATGATCTTATTCGACACAATATGTTCCTTTACTGTGAACTGCTGCACTGGAAGTTTATTACCCTGTGCTTCCAACTATGTGCAGCTTTGTCTCTACCCTCATTATAAGGCTGTGTGGTACAGTGCTCGCTGATACAAAGCTCTTTCAGGCTGTTAAATACATTCAGTCCACCCTCATTATAAGGCTAACCACTACCTCTTTAAAGCAGAACCCTGCTGAACCTGTAAGTCATTTTTCCCAGTAGAAGCTGTTTTTTAAATACTGATTCCAATTCTGTTATTGTTCCTTCTCTCCAGGCCTCTTAGTAACCTCAGTGGTCAGTTCTGATTCACACTCTAGTGTAAGTACTGTTTTAGAACTGTTTGATGTAGTTTATGTCCCTCTCAACCACAGAGTTCTATATAGTAAAGCATGGATGCATTGTGGCAAGAGTGGAAGAGCTGGGCAAGGACAGGAACTACATCATACAGCGCCAAAATGGTGCTTACTACCTGTGTGTAGATCAACAACAGCCACTGCGAAAACTGAAAAACCTGTAGAGATTTAACAGTAACATGACTGGAACCAGTATTTAAAAATCAGCTTCTGCTGGGGATAATGGCTGACAGATTCAGCTCAGTTCTCCTTTAACCCAATACATCTTTAACTTGATTCCTAACTGCTGTGCATCTATATACCCATCTCCCCCTTCACTTTGTAAGGCTGTGTGGTACACATCCATGATGGAACACTGTGATACCTTCATTCGTAGCTAAGTGCAGGTCGAGTAAGGACTCCACCCGTCTCCATCTCCTGCAGTCAAGTCACCTACCCTTTATTATTGCTATTATTTAGTAAGGCAGGGATAAACCGGGAAAATTAGTGCGGCAAAATCCAAATCGTTGTGCATTATAAAATGGTTTGGATTAAAGAAGCAACCTGATTGGTCACATCTGGTCACATGAGCATGCATTATTTTCATATTACTGCACACCCTGTCATGTGTTACTGCTTATGAATTTGTGACTATGTCCTATGTTTCTTGATCAGCTAAAATTTAGGTGCAACCTGAAGATGGTCTCAAGCGACTTCAGCAAACTTTCGCTTGCTTCACTAAGGGGCTTAAAAGTTTTGCTAGCCTAATTCAGGTTTGCAACTTGCCAAACCTGGTGAAAATTGGCTAACAGAAAATGGGAATATTTTGCAATATCTGAAATGATGAAAAATCCCTATGACTTAGAGTTATGCAGCTATGCTCATGATTCCCAAAGTACAGATGCCTGGATATAAAAAAGCGTGCTCTCCCAGTCAGGGCTGCAACTTAAGATATACGGTATACAATATACTCACTCTCTGGTGGTATCCTGTCTTTGTGTGGGCATCCTGAGAGGCTCCGATGGTGAGGGTAGAGCCCCGTCACATGGCCTGTACCATCACAGCCGGGGGTCGGGCACTTAATCTCTCGCTTCTCGGGTCTTGCGGGGTCTAGAGACAATATCGAAGAACAAAAGGAGTCAGGAGGTATTCAGACATCACTGTGCTCTGCTCTGTCAAGACAGTGTGAGCATAGCAGAACTAAATGGAATTTGGATTGCTGTGATATCCATCCTGCACAAAAGATTCCCCAAAACATTGGCAAAAAAAGGCAATATCATAGACGCTGGTAGTGCAGGGACTGTATGCCGACAACTGGAGTAGCTGCGTATGTATTTATTGACATTCCACACACAGTCATAGACAACTACATTAGAACCAGTTTTTTACTGAGAGAGAATTTTGGCCAGGACACAGGGGTGGCATGGGGTGTGGGTGGTAGCCCCTTACTCTTTCAGAATTTGCCATGGGATGATTAACGTTCATCTGGGCAGCCAACAGCAAAATAGGCAGAAGGGACTTTGGTTTGACACTTCTTCTGAAGGAAGACAGATGGTACAGGCCTTCAGGGTAAGCCTAGACAAATATTGCCAAAACATATGGATTAGTGCACATGGTTAAAAGACAAGAGACTAGTGCATTCCAAGGACTGGCTAGCCCGTAATTAAAAAGCAGAGCAACAGACAAATGAAAGCATTCATACGGAGGTAGTATACATTTCTCAAGTGTTTCCTAATTGTAAAAACACATCTGAAACAACATGAGCCAATATCAGAAAATATATTTATTGTAAACTGCACACTTTTATATAAATAGATTTTCAGCAGTGCATCAATTCAATAAAAAAAAAAGTACATAACGCTGTTAAACAGCAAAATCTCTGCAAAGAAGCCTTTAAATTGGGACATAAGTTTTTTTGTATTGTGTATTACCTCTGTGTGAGCGAATTCATTTGTTTGTTGCTAAGCCTTGATATATGTCTGCTTACCAAGGATCACTGGATACCCTAGGTAGTAGAAAGGGTAGGGAACCCCTCTAAATTAGCTCATGTTTGCACAACATGCTTATTTATCCTTGCTTTTGAAGCAGTAATCGGAGTGGTGACAGACATGATGAAACAGAAGTCTCTTCCAACCTTGAGTTACTACTGTATGTTACTATCAAAGTACCTCCAAAAGGGATCCCCCCCAAGCACTGTACTGCAGTGTCCACATTGGATGGGTGCCTAAGACCTTGGTGTGGAAATAAGGCACTGGTGTACTACCATTAAGGTATATGACTACCAGTATCTTCCATCAAGAAGCTGATATAGGTGAACCAAAACAAACCCATTCAAACTTTAAAAGGCCCGTTTACATAACCTTTTCAAAGTGTGGCACAGGGCTTGAGTCCAACGCTGCGCCACAGCACTTAGGTTCTGGTGGTGTGCCAAACCCTTCACTGCAACTGCACCTGATTTTTTAATCTTGGGCACAGTTGCGACAGTTTCCATGAATTACAGTAGCTTGTGCCAAATATCTGGTGCAGGCTCATAAAATATTTAGGTTGCCTAAGTTAGACCAGAAAAGTTGCTCCTAACATGGCAATTACTCATGGGATAGAAAATTCCATTAGATTGCCGCAAGCCCCATGTGCTGTACCATCAGTGCGCCAGGGCTTGCGGTGATCTAAGGCTTTTAAAAATCCTGCCCCTGATCTGCGCCACTGTGATCAGGGAAGATAAATTTGCACTGGTGCAGATCAGGTTGTGTAAATGATTTAAGGAGTGTTGTAGGTTGCTCCATTGTGGCAAATCGTGATCACCATATTGGTGGGTTTGTGTACCGGTGCAGGCGTTTTTTTTTTTGGTAGCATGGAAACACACTGCTCTGCCTGCATGATGCCGTGTTTAAATTAACTCATAACAAGAGTCTTTTCTTCTGCACTGTAACTGTGGTACAGTGAGCGGGCTTTTTGAGACAGTAAGGAATGGCAGCTCTGCTCTCTTATGCTCTTATCTTCCCCAGATTAAAATAATCAAAACCTTTTTTTTAATTACATAAATCTCAAGTGCATACCCTGCATATTGTATACAGTTATTGTTTTCTCTATTTCTTTATTCCCGACTTTAATGTAAGGTAAGAGGAAATTCCAGGGGAGCTTTTCTTCTGTCTCTGAAACCGTCTACACTTATGGTTCTTGTTGCACCTCTGTCCACTTGTGCCACCTGCCTCCACATGTTGTGCCCACCATCCAGAACCCCAGCCCTAGCAGAACTACAGAGGTTGAAATGCAGAAATCCAGTCTGACTTCTTGCAACGATGCACAGTGTCATTGTGTAAACGCTGGTCGGCAGTGTTTCAGTGGAGCAGTGGGTGAGCGGTGTAGGCAGCAGTGCAACAGCATCATAAGTATAAACATGCCTAAAGTGTTTTGTGAATTACATGGGAGCTGCCCAGTAGAGCAGTTTCAAAATGGAGTTTCACTTATCCAGGAACTGCATGTTATTTTAATGGCTCTCCCTCCACAAGCATTTAAACCGTGAATCCCTGGATTTTCATTCCACACATTTTACCCATCTACAACTATCCCTCACCCCAAACTAGCCATATTTACATTTTTTTGATATCCTGCTGTTATTGTTGTCATAAGCCAAAATAAGACTTTTATCTCGTCATTCATACCCTCACTCCTGTTGTACAAATGCATTTCTCAGTAGCTGCAGACAGGCTTGTAATGCCATGGACTGAGGATTATGACATCACAGGCAGACAACAGCAGCTGCAGCAGAAGATGATCAGTGGTACAAAGATCACGTTGTCATACTGAATGAAGGGGATGACTACAGATGATATATGACATATAAGCGGAACTGTATTTAAACATGACTGTTTTTCCAGAAGCATTAATACCTCAACAAGGTTGTTACACCCCTTTCTCCACAGCACTTGACTAGTAATGCCAACTTTGTTAAGCAACTGCTTTTTAAACAGTGCCATTGTATTCTGCCTTTTCATCACATTTTACGTTTTATTATGTTGTGAATGTTAGTATTGCTCTTGTTTTGTTAGAACTGTTCTTTTACTTGTTACTTTTCTATGAATTTGTTTACAATGGATTTTTGGGATGTCTCAAATGACAAGCAACACAAAACAATGTTGTCACTGGGCAGTACAATTAAGCAATAATACACAATGATAAATTTGTGGCATTTTGTAGAATATTTCATCCTTGGGAGCATGGCAATCCCTTTACTACTCAAGAAGTGAGTTATCAAAGGGATTTGTCTTGTCAACAAAGAGAAAATGGACAAGAAAATCAAGGTGCTCTGAACAGTGGGTGTATCATTCATAATGTATACCACAGTCATGTGATCAGATTCCAGCAACCACTGTACAGGATGTTCCCTACCCTTTTTAAAATGTCTATACCAACCAACTGTTTGATACCTTTACTGAAGTAATTCTTCTTGATGGCATCCATAGCTTTTCCTGGCCTCTCTTCCATGTGAAACTGCCTCACCGGTTCTCCTGGTAACCTTCCAGTCTCCCTCCCAGTTTTTACTTGCTCTGCTTTCAGAGCGATGGCCTGTTCCAAGAGGCCCAGATTCCCTCTGGTCATCATGTCGTACATTTCTGACTCATCTGTTACTGTGGACTTCTGGGAGTGGGCATCTTCATCCTTGTCATCATCGGACCTGACCTCCACAATAACCGAGTACTCCTGCTTGGGGCTGTACTGTACTTCATAAAGAGCCTTGTCCTCAGCCTCCTGAGAAGCAGGAGTTGTTTTAGTGCAGCTTACATCAAATTTGACCTCTTCTTCTGTGGTCCTCTGTAGGTCCTCAGGCTCCTGGGGCCCCCTGTCAGGCACCGGACATGACTCGCTGGCTCCTGTAGTTGTTACTTCCAGCTCCTCCCCTATGCTTTCTGTTGGTTGGTCCTCATCTATCTCCAGTTCATGCTCTTCATCATCATCGTTCTCCCTTGATTGGTTGTCTTGTACAGTAGTGCCTACTGTGTCCGTGAGAGGCTCTGGCATTTTTGGGTCTTGTCCCTGCAGTTCCTCTTCTGTTCTGAGTGCTTCCTTGGCTATTTGGCCAAGGTTGAGTAGAGAGTTGGCAACCATTTCATGATAGCTGGTGTACTCGACTTTTACAGTGCTTATTGTGCTGGTCCTTATGTCCTCCTGGCAGTGCTCATGTTCTGACGTCTCTGGGCTCCTCTCTGCAATGAAAAAGAACACCTTTAAAAAATAAACTTATTAAAATGATTTTACACCTTTCCTAGAATGAGCTATCACTTACAGAATATGGTACCTTATGCTGGTGATAGTCTGTTTTTGGCATTTTTTAAAATTTTATTTTCAGCCTGCATTTAGTTGGAAGGGATCATAGCTTGGCCCCAACAAGGTGTCCAGGTGATCGCTTCCACTTCCCTATTCACGTACCCGCCCACACGCTATGATGTGCTGCAAGGGAGAGTGCGGTGGCATGACCTGTTGAAGTGAATGGGAGTCTATTTTGATAATTATTTAATACATTATGATGGCCAGTTCAAAATTAATGAAGGCCACAGCTCAACTAACAAGGCCCATTTATTTATTTAAAATTTTGGTAATCAGGAGAGGCACACTAAGCCGAAGCTCACTTCCAGGTGCGACCTAGGAGAAAGGGAAGGAGGGTAGTGCAAATATAAAGTCATATTACAATTAAGTGAAAAAAAAAACATTCAAGTAAAACACAAGATGCTTGAAGGTACAATTTTGAGAGTAGTAGGGATTGGAATAATGCATATGTATTACACAAGAAAAAGTGGTATAGGCATAAAGTAAATGAGAAGTAGCAATAGTGAACAGGAAAGATGGGTAAAAATAATGAGAAAAAGAGAACAAGGAAGGTAATAGTATGCCATAGGTTCCAGATATCTGGGGAAAAGGATAGCTTAATATCAGAAAATCCCTTTGGGTGGCTCTTATAAGTGTCCGTTGGGTATACCCCAGCACTAAGGAGCTTCACAGGGTCAGAAATATTTGTCTACTCCATCGCTCAGTGTCAGGTTTATATAGCAGTGCCAGGGATGGAAAATTCCATGGGCCCTGGGTCTGGAAGGTCATGCCAGTATTGGTCCAGGGCCTCTAGGACCACAAAGATAAATTATGGACCACTTGTGAAGGAAACAATTGGGGGGAAATAGAATCTGAACTCTCTTTTTCCCCCTCTCTTGTGTTACTGGCCCTCTTCTGCCCCCTGTGCCCTCACCCCCTCACCCGCCTCCTTTGGGGCTTTACCTTGAGGATCCACCTGTTCCTCCACAGCTTCCCTCCTGTGGCAGAGCCCTCAAGGGTTCCTCATACCCCCTTTGGATGACTTGCCCGGTTGGTGGCCCTGTGCCCAGTAGGCAGTGTAGAGTACGTGAGGAGATATACTCCATTCCGGACTCTGTTCGCTCTGCCTCTTCCCATGGGACCTTACGCTCCTCCCTGTGGTCCCACCTAAAACAAACGACAAGATGTGACTGCTCCTAGTCTCTGTAATGTAATACTCTGCAGTCCACTATTGTCCACTCTGAGTCCATGATGGTCTAAGAAATATGCATCCAGCGATTCTAATGTCTATCTATGTCCTGTAACAATTTGTACTATGTGTGGCAGTGTCTCTGCCCTTATACAAGTGTTGTTATAGCTGTTTTTTTACTGTATCATGCTGTTTCTCCAATGTTGCCATGTAGGCATACTGTATGTTTTGTGCTCTCCCGGCATACCTCTCAACCTTTTGTCCTCCAAATGTGGAACATTGTATCTCAAAATGTGGAACAAATGAGCAAAATGTGGAACACTTAATCAAATCTTTACCTAAGAATCTCAGAACACTGTTAACATGTTTGCATTTATGTTCCGAAAGTCTGTTATTAATTGAATGATATATTTGTTGCATCATTTACTAAAGATTTTTGCTTTCAATTGTTGACACTGAATGTGGGACAAGTCCTCACAATGTGGAACAGGGAGCTTTTGTGAAGTAAAATGAGGAACGTTCCTCGCAATGAGGTACAGTTGAGAGGTATGTCTTCCGGGTCGTTCCTGAAAACAGGCATACTACTTGTCTAGTGTACTTACCCGGTAAACAAAAGCTAAATAAATAAAATGTGGAGCTTCATTCTGCTTGCGGCTGTGTTTTTTCCAGGTTCTGTGTTCCCTTACTCATGGATGCTCTGTGGAGGTGACGGGTTGATGTCTGCAGATTGCTGGACGTGCTGACGTGTTCTGTCGGGAGTGTCCCCTACCAGGAACTGCTCCTGCCTGCACTACTACCCATGGTCACCTAGGTGGCAGTATTATGGCAATGCAGGCAGCCCTTCCTCCTAGGAGGAGGGAAGTACCCACACTCGAGCCTCCTCCACCCAGCCGACTCCCGAGCTGCCCAGGTTTGTTTCTGAACCTGGGGTCACTGACAAGGCAGCAGATGAGGCATGGATGCCTCTGTCCTCCACAGTGCCGGGCCGGCTAGAATCTGAACTCTAGTGAAGTCTGGGGGACAAAAATATAGGGGATATGCAACAGGGCAGTGTTGGATAAATGTTTTATCCATATGAGTTGTGGTGACCTCGGATGACCTCATGAGTGGCAGAGCAAAGTGTAGCCACAACTGAAGTATATCTGAGACACTGCAATGAGTATGGATAAAAAAAATGCATCCAAACTCACCCTTGTTATATATTCAGTTTATACAGCGTTGTTTGTTTCTTAGGTATAATTTGATTGCTTTAATGATTTAAGCATACATGCTATGGATGATTTTAAACAAAGTCCCTGGAGCTATTTTGTTAATTTGTCAGTCCTGCACTGCTATTTACATGAGCTATTAAAGGGGAGGAATGTAAAGCTTTCTGATTGATCCACGTTACTTTGGAAAATTACTATGATCCGACAGTTGCTTCAGGGAAGGGACAGTAGTAACGTGTGGAGTCTGTGAATACATTTTTACTGACAGAATAAGCTTTTTATTCTTTTAAACTTAGCACGTGGCTAGATACCATTTATCCTGTGTTTATTCTCTTACATACATTTTGTAAAATCTTTTATTGTAAATGTCTAAAGTAACAAGGAAGGAGGAGACATAAATGCTGAAAATTATTGAAATATAAGCTGAATCATGTCTGAAAATTATATTTTAAAAAGGGTATCCTGAATACTAGACAAATGCTTCAATTTTAATATTTTTTAAACTTTTCTTTATCAGGGTAGATGTCAAAATCTATTTTCTGTACCAGTATATCTTTCCAGATGGATCCATGATGCCAGTTCGACAACAAAGTTGTCGACTGATGTTACAGTGACAGATTTATGTTGACCGCAATTGCGGTTAGCATAAGTCCATCTGAAAAAATTTTGTTGGAGCCCCTCGAATCCCCCATGCGGGGGGAGCTCTGCCCCCACACTCCCATAATTCATATAATCAACTCCAAGTCAGAGTTGATTTGGGGAGGGTTGCAAGACCCCGAGAAAGCAGTGCCGGGGACCCGCGGTTACAGTACAGCTACCCATCACTGTGTTGCTGTACTGTTGTTCGCAGTACAGGTGCTGTTGTTCGATCGGCATACATTTCTGGATGCTGGTTCTGGACCATTTATCAATATAGGTTTGGTGATCAGTCCCTGAGCTCATTGCTAAGGCTTGTGGTCCAACTGACCATGTGGTCCTACCCTGAAGCTATTTACATTTCACTAAACTCTTGAAGGGATTACCCATTGGGAGGTGTGTGAGGAGCTGGTGGGAAGGGTCAGCAGAGGAGACTGATTAGCTGACATACAGTTTTAACTAGAGCTGTGCAATGTTTCTGCAGTGTGCTTTTGCCCAGGTTTGTGAAATTCAGAAAAATATTTGTGGAATTTTATTTATTTTTTTGCATGTCAAGAAGTTTTTTTCAGCACCGCAAAATAATTTCAAAGTACGTGCAAACACCGCATAATGTGGTAAAAAAAAAATCTAAAATATGATTTTTTTCCTGCCACATTCAGACAACATACCATGCAACTGAAAATGGCAATTTTGCAGACATTATCATAGGTCTCATAGGTAAGTACAGAGCTATATAGACGTTAGTCCTTTTGCTCGGCATTTATTAATAACCCTGAATATTATGCTTAAGTAAGAAGCTATCTAGTTTGTTTTTAAATGCATTCACAGTTACACTAGCCACCACCTCTAATGGCAACTATTCCAAATATTGGTAACTCTCAGCATGAGCCAGGATTTTCTTTTTTTGGTTTTTGGACATTCCACATATAGTTGTAGAAGATGTGATCTGGCATTACCCGACAATTCCCTGTACCTCAAACCCAGTAGTTCCCATAAATCTGGATCAATAGTGGCTTTATAGATCAAACACATATCCCCCCTTTAAACGCCTATATTCCAAGGAATATAAACCCAGAATATTTAGCCTCTTTTGATAGTCTTGACCTTTAACCTCCTGTATATTTCGAGTGGCTCTTCTCTGAACTCTCTCAAGTGCCACTATCTCGGTTCTTCCACTGGGTGACCAGAACTGTGCACAGTAATCCAAATGCGGCCTCACCAATGATGTATAAAGGGGCAAAAGAACATCCCTACTTCTAGATGTAATATGTTTATTTATACAATGTAAAATACCACTTGATTTTTGAATAACTGAATTGCAATGCATTTTAGATGATAGATCGTTTGTAACCATAATATCCAAGTCACTCTGTTGTTCCACAGTATTTAATATTTGTCCTCCAAGTGTATATGGTGTCTGCTTATTTGCCTTCCCAAGGTGCATAACACAACATTTGTCTACATTAAACAGCAATTTTTTTATCTAATGCCCAGGACTCCAGCATATTTAGTGCTTCTTGTAGTTTTGTGGTGTCATTTTGGTTATTAATAGGAAACCCAACCCTGGTATCATCAGCAAACTTAGAAACCCAGACTCCATTGTTGACTCTCATTGAGGCAATATATATATATTAAACAAGCAGGGCCCCAAGACAGAGCCCTGGGGCACCCCACTAGTCACCTCAGCCCATGCTGAGTTGGTCCCATTTACATTTACTGACTGCTTTCTAGAGGTGAGCCATGCATCTACCCATTTTGTTATTTTTCCTGGTAAGTCCTGTAGTATTAATGCTTCAATAAGTTCTCCATGGGGAACCTTGTCGAAAGCCTTTCGAAAAATCGAGATACACCACATCCACAGGCTGTCCCTCACCCATTGCCCTGCTGACCTTTCCATAAAATTCCAACAGGTTGGTCTGACAGGACCTTCCAGTGGTAAATCCATGCTGTACTGGGTCTACCAGATCTGTTTTTTTGGCATGGTCCACAATATAATCTTTTAAAATACCCTCAAAGATTTTTCCTAAGACAGACGTCAGGCTAATTGGTCTATAGATGGACACCTCATGTCTACTCCCTTTCTTGTAAATGGGAACCACTCTTGCTTGTTTCCATGCCTCCAAAACTAGCCCTTTTTTTAATGATGTTTGAAGAATAACCATCAGGGGTCCAGCCAAGAGGTCTGCCAGCTCTTTAATTATTCTTGGGTGTATTCCATCCGGACCTTGCGATTTAGTCTGGTCTACTTTATGGAGCCTTTTAAGTATGTCTTCACTTGTTATCAGTGATTCTACTTCTAGTACAGTTTGCAAATGTTCTAATTTAGGGGAGGATTTACTATTGAAGACTGATATAAAGATCATTATACATTTGGGCAAGAAGAGACTGGTCAGTAACTGTACTACCATCCACTGCATGTAGGGGGCCAATAGGTCTACAAGCACCCTTTTTGTCATTAATATATGCATAAAAAGATTTATAGTTATCCTGGACTCTGGTTGCTAGGCTTAACTCATATTTTAGTTTGGCTTCTTTAATACATTTTTTTAACTTTTTTAAAAGGTCCTTATATGTTTTCCAGCAAATGTTGTTTCCTGATCTTTTGGCCTAATAAAATGCCCTATTTTTTTTCTTTATCAGTTTCAGTATTTGGGTTTAATCTTGGTGGTGCCATCTGTTCCCTTGATCAAAGGAGTAAAAGTTTGGGTAGCTAAGATTATTTTACCCACCAGGAGATCCCACATGGAGTTGAGTGTTTTGTTTTGAAATTCCTCTACCCAGTTCCAGTTTTTGAGATATGTTCTCATACTATCAAAATCAGCTTTACTATAGTCATATTTGCTAGTCCTACTTACAATAGTGTCTGTTAATGTGTCAAGGGAAAAGTAAACCATAGAGTGGTCACTTGATCCAAGGGGGGAATAACTTTACAAGATGTTATATTACGATCTAGGTTACTTAGTACAAGATCTAATATGTGACTGTCTCTAGTATTGACATTAACCCACTGGTTCATTCCTGCTAGCAAGCATAATTCTAGATATCGTGATTCCATAGTAGTATTTGTCCATGATGTTCTCCAATTTATGCCTGGTAAATTAAGATCATCTACTACAACGTTACTTTTAGTTCTACCAATTGTATCCAAAAAATCCAGTAATTGTTCCTCCTGGTCCGGTATAACAGTAGGTGATCTATATATATATTTTTTTTATTTAGTTGTTTAACCAGGTATAGCACACTAAGCTGAAAGCTTTTTTACAGAAGCGACCTGGGAGCACAAGGAGGTTAAGTGACTTGCTCAGGGTCACACAGTATGCAAGTGGAGGCTGTGGGATTCAAACCCAGGTCTGGTCTGCTGGATGTCACCAAATTTGCAGCTCAGAGCCTTAGACCACTGCGCTATACTGCCTCCAATGTTAACAATGTGTGAATGGCAGAATGATATTTTGACCCATAACACCTCTATTTTATCCCATTTAGTTGTATTGATTTCTTCAGAATTTATTTTGTTGGAAATGAATAGAGCCACTCCCCCATTTCTTTTTTCTTTCCTGTCTTTGTGGTACAAATTAAATCCATTTATCTGCTTTTCCCATGGATCATGTGGGCTCCACCTGGTCTCTGTAACAGCACATATACTAATATTCAATTGTTCCATGGATAATTTTAATTCACCCAATTTGTTATTTAAACGCCTGGCATTTAATGAGAGGAAGTTATATGAAGTACGGTCATATTTTTCTTCTTTTGAAAGGGAACTAATAGGTCTACCTCACCCCCTCATGCTAAGTTTAAATTTTCCTCCAATGTGTGTCTGAGTTGGTAAGCAAAAATACGTTTCTCCCTTCTGTTTAGATGGAGTCCATCTTGTGCATATAGCATTGGGTCCCTAAACTTTGCCCCCTGTTCGGCAAAGGTATGGCCTCCTCTAAAGTGCCATCTTTTCAACCATCCATTTAACTGCATTATATCACCATTTACATCCCATGATGCCCTGGGTACTGGCAGACATTGTTAATAAAAACTCTGCAGAATGTTTGTAGTGTGGAATATAAAACATTTACAAATGTCACACGTGACACTAATTTTGCACAGGACCAGCTAGGGCTTGGAACAGGAATGTAGGTCACCAACACCATGAGCAGGTCCTTCTGCTCCCTGCCACAGGGAGGCTTGAACACAGCAAGAGACCTTCAAGTTCCTGAAAAGAATCAAGTAGGTAAACTGCAAGGAACTATTTAGCAGGCATGGCAGGCAGAGAACAAGAGGGCATGAATGTAAGTTGGCCGGGGGTTATATTTAAGAGGGACGTGAGAAAGTTTTACTTTACAGAGACAGGCTGAGCTGTAGAACAGTCTATCAGCAGAGGTGGTGGGGGCAAAAGCCATTAATGGGTTCAGGCACAGCTGGGACAGAGTAAGGGGCTTAATAGTTACTCAGGGAGGGGGTAGCAGTAAGGAAAGAAGCGAGGGTGGAGGCAATGGTGAAAACCCTGTGTAGACAATAGGTCACTAGGTAGGGTAAGGTAAAACTGTGCAGACTGGCTGAACCAGTGGTCTTTTTGTTTGCTGACAGTGTCTGTGTTTCTGTGTTTCTATGCAGCTCCGAACCAACTCAGCCAAGTACAGGCAGCATGGCCACTGAATCCCCAACAGGCAAACCAGAAAAGCCCTTGAAGCAGCCAAGCCTCAAGCCCCTCTACTTTCCGAAGTTATGGGCAGAACCCATCAAAAGTTACTGTGCCACCCTGGGCCTGGGCCTGGGCCTGGGCCCTACCACTGTCCCAATCCTCCTTGTGCTTCTGTAAGTACCCTGAGAGGGTGCCCATGCCTCCCTAAGCCTGGTGCCTTGCCACTGTGCCATGCCCAGTAGGCCTCCCCAGGGCTGGTGCCTACTGCACACATGGGTTTCCCAATTGATCAAAGTTTTCCTTGAGGCTCCAACATACTTTCTCTTCTCCCTCCCAAGATGTCCTTTATATCCTCATGCCCAGCCTCCTACCCTCTTGCTAAGGACAGAGTGGTGGTGCCACGACATCCACTGCTCTGATGGGCTCTGCTAGTATAAACTCTGCCCCCTACATGGGGAAGGAGGGTTGTTACACTTATTGTATATTTCCGAAGTTGACCCTGTGAGGGCCAGCTGATTGGCTTAGTGGAAGTGCAGCCACTCGCAATGGCAGTGACCCGGGTTCCCGCTCCTTGCCTGGGTCATCAGTGGGCCAGCCAAGGGAGACAAATTGAGTACCCCAGAGGATACTCCCCTCTTCTGGGGGGAAGGGTTGCCTAACTTGCCAACACACGCACACCTTGATGGCCACAGCTGTAAGTGCAGCAAGGTGGGTGCCAGGATGGGGAAATGCTGCCTGTTGTCTTTCTGCAGTCATGCATGACAGTATGTCTGTGCACTTTGGAGATCTAGATGGTGGCACCCAAGGGAGCTGAACAAGTAAGCAGGGAAAACCCCCAAGCGAGCAGGCCCCGACCACCCGACTGGCTGCTCTGTATTCCACATATGAGGGTCAGAGGGGGCTGATGAAGAAAGTCCCCCAATGGAACCACCATGGTGCAGAAGCTGCACCATGGCACTTGGAACAGAGGTGAGTGCCAAAAAAGGGTAGGGATAGGGCTGGGAGTCATCGAGGTAAACTGTGGCTTCAGAGGCTCTCTGGGGACGAGTCAAAATTGTTTGACCTTGTAAATCATCAAATCCTATTAGAGAGAGACTGTGTGAAACAAATTTCTCAGGAGAAGCCCTAGTGTGGTGTAGATCTTATATCACAAATAGGACCCAGCAAGTGAGTGTGGAAGGCAAGTTATCAAAGTTGAATAGAGTGCACAGAGGAGTCCCACAGGACTCTATATTGGGCCCTCTATTATTTCTAATTGATATGAAATGGTTTGCCTAATCATGTAAAAAAATAGTAAGATTCGTCTTTATGCAGACAATACGATTCTGGTTGCATCCGGCGATGATTACAAACAAGTGGAAGAAAAGTTACAGTTAGATTTTTGGATGCTACATTCTTGGTTTGCACACTCGGGACTGGTGTTAAATAGCAAGATGTCCCAAGTAGAGAACCATATTAGTTGAGCAGTGGCTTTCATTTAAATTAAAGGTTGCTGTAATAGTTTTAAAATTGCTTAGACAATTACCCCCCATAGACTGCAATTGGGCATGCCCTGCGCTCTCACTGGTTAGGCATCATAAAACATCTGAGCACGGGAGTGAGACTGGAGGATTGGGAACTGGAAGGAATTGGCTGGCCACTTGTTCAACCAGAATTACGATCCCTTCCCTCCTGAACTGGGGTGCGTGAAAAATTCCAAAATCGACTTGGATGAACTATTGTCACTATACGGTAATAGGCTATAAAGTCTAATACATAAAGTTGGACATTTCCTTTAAAGAAAAATTGAGGTCACATAGACTAGCTAGATTTATATGTCGCTGTGATTATAAGACTCATCACTGTGCAATGTATGTTGAACTGGGATGGCTGTCAGTTGAAAACAAGAGAATACTGGAACTGGGCTAATTTGGTAAATAATATTTTAAATCAAAACAACCAGTGAGCCTAACTGAGAAGCTAAGAAAAGTTTGAACATAAACATAAAATTCAGTAAACAGAAAATTTGCTAAATCTATACCAAATAATAAATGTGGAGAAATGGTAGTTTCACAAGCAGTTGCAGAGCTCTGGAATAACATTGATCCACACATAAAGTTATTGGCATCAAAACCCAAGGCATTTAACACGGCTATGAAGCATTAATTGAGAGTACAGTGTAATTGCATAAGATGAAATAATTATCAGACTTACACCAGTAAGTGATTTTACTGTTTCTGCACTAATGTTATACATAATTTGTTTGTATTGTATGGCAATCATATATAATTTTTGTACTTAACTAAAACAGTATGTATAAGAAGGGCTGCATCACAATTTGTCCCGGTCATTTCACTCTGCAGCAACTTGCCCTGGACTATTAGCTCTGGCGTCAGTTGGCTTCTGTGTCAGTTCATCCCCAGACAATTCAACCCCAGGGTAAATATTATAAAATAAACTCCAGGTTGGTGTAATTCACCCACCAGAAGAGGCAATGTATTTGAGGGTTGCAGAAGTGGAAGGCATACTGTAATTGTTGTTGGAGTACAATACGTTATGTAGTGGGAATGAATTGTCCAGGGTCAAACTGACACTGGAGTTGACTGACGCCAGATCTAATAGTGTTGGGTGAGTTGTCACAGAGTGAAATGGCTGGGATGCATTTACATGTTCCCATAAGCAAGAACATCTTGTAAATAGGGCACTGTTGCCCTGATGATGTTACTGTGACTGACTTTTTACTGGCATAAAAATAAAATTTTCTAGTAGTACTAGCCAAGCCAGTTTAGTAGACCAACAAAAAACCTGGTGGTGGTAGCCATTTTAACTAGTTTACTAGACTTCATAACACAATCTGGAAACTTAAACCCATTGCTTTTTTAGTAGCCCCTGACTACTGTGAATTGCAAAACCAGCCAAGAGCTGCATGCGCATATAAATATTAGAGAACACATTTGCACCTTCTGCCACTTCCAAGCTTGGGCCCTCCTCTTCCTCTATGTGTGATGTCACCTCCTGTTCCTCTTCCTCCAGGCTGTCATCAGATTCGTCCGTGATGGAGCCCTCTTTCGCCTCCACTTCCTCGCTGCCATCACTGTCCACGTTGTATCCTTCGTCCAGCGCCAGCTTCAGGGGGTGGGACTTCCTCTTTGACAGCAGGATGTCCGTTTCTGAGTCCTGGTGTTTTCGTTTCTTGGCTAACGGGCAACTCTGGGAGCTGAGATGGAAATGAAAAAACATATATATATTTTTTTTGCCAGTCAGGAGTGTATATTTCTAAATGTCCCAGGTAATCTGAAATCAGTTTATGGGGCACTGAGACATGTCTCTTAGTATATAAGAAATCTCATGTATGTTTGGAAGGGAGGCCCCCAAAACGAAGCCAAGTGGGAGTGGTTCCAATTGCCAGTTTCAGTAATCCAACCCTTAATACTAACAGCTGAATTCTGTGGGATACCATCTTGCAGTATTTGTTTTTAATTGTTGGATAGAGTGCATGTAAAGATGTAATTGTATTTTCTTTTATTTTTGTAATATGTATAATTACAATTTATAATAGTTTTCTATTGCTGATGGGCGTCACTGTAAATGAGTGAAGCTTAGTGACTTTACCTAAATAAACAAACTCTAACTCAATTTCCAACTTGTGTAAGTTACAGCTCTTACACCATAAGAGGCATGTCAGAACCCTTGATAAAATATAATCATTTTAGTAACGTTAAGTTCCACATAAACTCCAGGCATTTGTAACAGTATTGTTGATGAGTTTCTACGTCAGCAAGTTCTGACATAGGAATTCACTGATAAGCATGTAAACAGTGAGTTCCTACGTCATGCCAGCCTCAGGCACCAAAACTGAAAGGAAACCAGCAGTAGAGCAGGCAACGCGTAGACTGCAATTAAAAAGAATTAATACAAATAAACCACACCTTAAGTGTACAGATAAGACAGTAATGGCATTTCAGAGGTCAGGTTACAAATATAAATCCGGAGTGTGAACTCTGCCAGAACCCCTCATTGCTCTTACAGCCTTATTAGGTACAGTTGGGTATAGTTATAGTCCTTATACTGTATAAATCCCAACAAATGTAAGAAAGATTATCTCAGAACAGATTTTATTTAAAACAGTGAGTCAGATTATTTGAAGTTCCACCCCTTTTTCAGTGGTGGAGGTTGGAACAGCCTAAACAGTCTGCAGGAGAGCGTAACTGGAGATAAGGGGGCGTGTGAGGAGGAGGACCATGTAAAAGCATCTATCCTAAATGGATACTTCTGCTCAGTATTTACTGAAGAGAAGGTAGGGCAGGGCCCACAGCTCAGCACCATGGACACTGGGGGAGGGAGGTGAGCACTAGTCCCTTCACAAAAGAAAGGGTCCTACAAGAGCTCGATAAGCGCAGGGCGGACAAGGCAATGGGACCTGATGGCATACATCCCAGGGTACTAAAGGAGCTAAGGGTGGAACTAGCAGAGCCATTATCAGAAATGTTTAGTGAGTCTCTGAGCACAGGAGAGATCCCAGAAGACTGGAGAAGGGCTCATGTGATCCCGCTCCACAAGAGTGGTAGCAGGGAGGAGGCAGGGAACTAGACCAGTCAGTCTTACCTCAGTAATGGGCAATATTATGGAGGCACTCCTTAAGGAAAGGATAGTGCAACACCTGGAATCCATAGGAGCACAGGATCCAAGACAGCATGGGTTTACAAAAGGAAGGTCCTGTCAAACTAATCTCATAGATTTCTTTGACTGGGTAACCAGAGTGGTGGACCAATGGGGAGCAGTTGATGTCGCCTACCTTGACTTCAGCAAAGCGTTCGATGCTGTTCCACATAGAAGATTGATTAATAAGCTGGATAGGCTCGGGTGGGTCAGAAGCCTCTTAGGTTTGTGTAACCCCCCCCCAAAGAAATCCTAGATGGGCTCCTGGCTCATTGACACTGTATGAAACTTTCCAGAAGTGCAGATCTCCAGCTGTTAACAGGGTAGGGGCGGAGGGTGTCTGCCTCTGCTCATTGCCTTGGGGGGTGAGAGTGTGGTGAGGTGCATGATGATGATGTTGGCTATTGTGTATGCAAAGCGGGACTGCTTGATTGAACATTTGCTCTGTGTGTGTGGGGGGGGCAGAAAGAGGATGCGAGGGGGCCATGGTACAAAACAGTGGGGTGCAGATTGTGTGTGATTACACTGCTGTCTTTTTTTGTGCTGGGGCAGGAAACAATGTGGGAGCAGGATAAATGTGGAATAATCAGATTATTTTTTGGCTTGCATTTATTTGCTAATATAAGTGATCAAAATTTACCATTACAATTGTGGGCTAGTGCAACCATCTGCGGCCTACTGCAATTTTGAATCAACTTGTCCTGCTGGCTAGTGCAAAAAAGAGTGTTAAGGCTGAGCCCTGCATAAGAGACTCAGTAACTACATAGGAACATAGAATAATTCTGGGATACCAGCCCCAGGAGAACAAACAGAAAGTTCTTGTTGGTGCATGATTTACTTGTAACAATGCCACGGAATGTCAGATTTGTGACACAGTTGTCCGCCAGAATGCAGATTCTTAAAGCATCCTTAAATTAAGTCCTTAAAGTTCTGCAGGCCCTCTTCCATGACCTCATGGCCATGTTCGCAACTGCAACTGACACTTCTGGTATATTTTACTCTTACTAGTCTCGAAGTCAGTTCAGCTCCATTCTAAATGAAGCACAGGGTAACCCAACTACCCAGTATTTCATACAGCATGTTACACAGTACCATTGGGGGCTATCTTGTATAGTTAATTTAATGAAATGTAGTTCTGTGAAACCAGGCTTTATCGCCAATGCCCTTTTGGGTAACCCTTGTCTCAGTACTTTGTTCTGAGGTTCTTTGTCTTTTTAGCTTCTTTCTTATTTTGGGACCACCATCCATGACCCAAACCCATAGACCACATTAGGGCTGGTTCGTTTTCCCTGGGGTGAGGTACAAATGAGACACACTAATGAGTCCTGCACAAGATGAAACACGTGTCTCTGTCTTCTGTTGAGATGCAGTGAAATTTAATTTCGATGGCGAAATTCCAGCAAAATTGTGAATCTCACCGTGTGAAATATTTCACGAACTTTGAGCATTCTGCTAAATATTTTGTGGGTGCGAAATGTGGAATTTCGCCTGTGAGTGGCGAAATTCTGCTGTTTGCGGGTGAAATTTCATATTTCACTGGCAGAATTTTGCATTTCGCACCCACCAAATATTTCACGAAATGCGCAAATTTTGCAAAATATTTTGTGAAATGAAATTTGCGGATTTTGCCCATCTTTAGTCTTCTGATCTCATCCTTTGCAGATTGTGTGAGAGGTCCTTTGGCACTATGCATTCTTGCTTAAAGCAGAACTAGCCTAAATTTTCATGATGATTTGCATATATAATCCATGATGCTTTGCATTATGGGGGTATGTGTGATTTTGTATTTCTCTGTAACCTGGCTTTGTTGCCAATGCCCTTTTTGGGTAACCCTTGCATCTGTGTTTTTATGCTGAGGTTCTTTGTCTTTTTAATTTGCTTTCTTATCTTGGGCCCGCCATGACCCAAACCCATAAGACCACATTAGGGCAAGTTCGTTTTCCGCTGGGGTAAGAAAAAACAAGACACACTACTGAGTCTTGCATAAGATAAATCATATACTTGTGTCTTTTTTTCATGTTTTACGAATTATGTGAGAAGCCCTTTGGCACCATGCATTTTTATGTGAAGCAGAACCAGCTTACTTTTTCATAGTGATTTATAAAACTGTCCCATGATGCCTTGCATTCTGGGGACATGTGTTATTTTCTGTTTCTTGTTAATGTAATGTTTGCACACTGTTTTCTCCATCCCCTGCATTTATTTGCTTATTTGATATACATTGCCTCTATGTTTTCTTTTAAGCACAGCACTTAGTTTCTTGTTTTGTGTGCTATTGTACAACTATGTTCATTATTTGCTGTGGTCCACTTTGCTTCTGTTTAAGTGTGTGTTGTTCAATGTCTTGTTTTACTGATATGATTACTGCACAATGTTGTTCCTCTTCCCCCTCCCCTGATACCCTTCTGGAAATGAATTGTTACCAGCTCTGCTTGTTTGTCATGGTACAATGTTTGAAATAACCCCATAAATAAAGCAATATATTTAATACTTTTCCCACTGGCACACTCATATGTAGTAAGTAGAGTGGTTTCACGCGTGTACTTAGGGGGTGGGGATGGGCGGTGGGGACAATGGAGCCAAGAAGCCTACCTTCTGTGTCTGGCGTATTTTCCGCTTATGTGTCCTGCGCCATTACATCCAGGGGTGGGGCAGCTTTAGAAGGGGGGAAGAGAGATATTAACAAAGGCAGTGCAAGGAGGTACTATTGAATAACAAAAAATCATAAAACAGGAGCCTTGTCCCCTCACAGTTTATCTAAAGCTGCTGCTTATTCTGGATCTCGTGACATGATGCCCTGGTATTCTTGAGGCATCATAGCCATTGCCACAGTAACATACTGTGTTGTCACAATCAGCAGCTTACAGCTGTGAACAAAGGCAGTGTGAGGAGGCAATATTGTATAAACAAAGCATCATGGCCATCCATGAGGACTACTCCACAAACACCCGGATCAAGTCAAAATGACAGGCAATGAATTCACCTGGGAAACTTTGGAAAAAAAATCATAATTTTATAGACATCTTTCCGTTTGTATTTCGTATACTCACTATTATTTGACTTCACCTTTTTCTTTGTAACAGTGTATATAACTTCATATCAAAACGGTATCACTGTCTATGAGACTTCATGTGATTAGCACTTCAGTTCCTGCATAAGCCTCAGCTATAGATAAACCATGAAGAACAAAGGGCCTTATATTCAAACCCATTCCACGGAGTATAGGGACTCTGTGTTGTACACGCATTGCTTTGTGTGTTGGATATATACTTAGCACTCCAGCTGCTACATTTGAAGTCTCAGGTTGCATGGTACAAAGCTGTTTGCACATCACTGCAAAGCAAGCCTTGAGAACATGCAAATGAAAGGTAGAGACAGGCATATAACATGGCAGAATGCAATATTGGAAGCCCTGTGGTGGTGCTAACTGTGTGTGTGACACTAGAGATGGGCGAAATCCGCAAATTTCACAATGTGAAATATTTCGTGAAATTTGCACATTTTGTGAAATATTTCGCAGGTGCAAAATACGAAATACCACCAACGAAATGTGGAATTTCGCCAGCGAACGGTGGAATTTTGCCATTCACCACATTTCAGGAGTAAAATTCTGCATTGTGCACCTGCGAAATATTTCATGGAATGTGAGAATTTCGCAAAATATTTTGCGCTGCAAAATTCTGCATTTCGCCAGAATTTCGCCGGCAAAATTACATTTTGCTACATCTCTATGTGATGCTGGTTAATACTTGAGAAAAACATGTTTTAACTGCACCCACATAGTGTTGTCTGTAGAAAACACACTGCCAGCACCTCGTAGGAAATGGTTATGCTACAGTAGTGAACCAAGGGAGCAGAGCAAATACTTGTTATGGTGCTTTTGGCAGTATTTTAGATGCAAGTGAATATTAGTTTGATTTGAGCCCCATGTGGAAACTGAGCCTCAAAATTATGTTATACTTATGTAAATCTTGTAGAAGCACATTAAGTACTTTAGAGTGTGGTTTCTAAAATTCCATCTATTGTCTCATACAGAGTTGCATGAGAACATAGTCCTTGGCGTGTTACATAGCTAGAAATGGGCAAAGTTGGCAAAATTCACTCCCCGAATTCATCTGCAAATTTCATGGAATTCGGATCTGCAAAGTGCAAATTTCTGCCTGCGAAGTTTGGAATTTCACCCTCAAATGGTGGAATTTTGCTTGTGAATGGTGGAATTTCACTACGAAAGGTGGAATTTTGCCATTCATGGGTGAAATTCTGTCATTCGCGGACAAAATTCCACCATTCACAGGCAAAATTCCACACTTTTCAGCAAAATTTCCAGTGAAGTCACATAGGCATATTTTCAGCCTAATAGCAGAAATTTGTGAATTGCTCCATGGAGGCAAAGAGGGTGACTTCACCGGAGCTTTGCCAGTAAATTAAAACTTTGCAACATCTCTACACATAGCACAACTTTCGAAAAAGGGGCCCAAATATCCAGTCTCTTTGAAAATTGCCCTGGGTACAGTGCTGTAAAATTCCACTTCTGTCTGATCTCCTATAAACCCTGCTCTGAGGAGAGGCAGTTTGTTGCTGCTGGGAGGCCAAGCTGGTCAAGTATTATTTATTGGTTTTTTTTTTACTCTTTTTTTGCACATCTGTCTGTTGGGGTGGGTGTACCACCATCTGGCCATATTGGTTGTCATGGAGTGGAACACAGGGGATTTACCCTTAGTTGCCCCTTGCTGCTGGACCCTCCCCGTGGGGACATTGGCACCACGATTGCTGTCCCAGTGGATTCTGCACACGCATGTGTGCCCCCACCATGCACTCCACAACATACCCTTCACCCCGTCTGCTGCTCTACCACCTGCAGTGCTGCCGGCGGCAGTGAGAGAGCGGGGAGACGAGCCCTCCGTCCTCTCTGAGGGAGAGAGCATCCACCGAGATGCTCCATCCTCCTTCCGCCCCCGCCACCCCTCAACGTCCCGGGTTCAGGCCTGAATCCGGGTCACCTGTGTTGAGAATGGTACCCCTGTACCTGTCCTGACAGGCTGGCTACAAGTATTATTTTTTGTTAAGCTAGGAAACAGTCACAGAACTCACTCCTCAGCACAAAATAACTGCTGTCCACACCAAATGTTTTTTTGCAAAATACAGCAATTTACTGTGGTACAAGGAAAGATAGACCACCTCCACGAGGCAAAAAGGAATTGATGTTTCACCCAATGGGCTTTGTCAAAGTATTATTTTTTGTTCATTTCCAGAAACTCTATGCTTCTGGATGGTGTGAAATCAACAAACAGCCATGATGAAAACTTGGCATTAGCGAGTGAGTGCAGAGACCATCCACTAGTCCGCATGGTGTTCCTCCAACCCAGGGCAGCAAGGCAATGAGGTGGATGGATGTGGCCTTGTCCTCAGATGTAGGTGTCAGCAGACAGCCAGTGTGATAAGACACATCATCAGTTCCGACCCCCGAACCATACAATAATCTTAATCTTTAGTCCATACAGTGTGATAAAGGAAGTTTGTTTTCTTACCTTAATTCCTGTCCTATGAATTCTGCTGGTACTGTGATTAAAGGAAAAAAAAATGGTATCAACAGATGTCAGTCTTTAACGAAACCTGTGACAGAATTTAGCAATAGCATGGCAGGCCTGAAACTTAACACCCCCCCCCCAAATAAAAAAATCCCACAGGTCACCAAGTGCTCGCGAGCAGTAGCCTGCCTGCATTCATTTGTGAATTCTGTGTGCTGGCCTCTTTGAATCAGGATGCAGAGGTCACCCAATCTGTTAATGACATTGTAAGCAGCAGAAAATTACCTCAAATCGTTTTTTTTATCTGGAATGTATTTCTGATATCCTCAGCTTCATCGTCAGAGTATTTTTCATTTCCTCAGATATTTTTAAACAGCTTTTATTAGTAATAGGATTATGTCCTTACCTTGCCTGAGATGATCTGTTAACACTAGTGCACGCTTTCATTGTCTCGCCCCTTGACTATCTACAGAAGTCTTCCAGCAGGTCAGATCCGCTGTCTCCAGCTTGTGCCGAATACAGCAGCCAGACTTGTTACATCTGTGAAAAGGAGTGATCATATCACTCCCGTACTGCCTCTCGACACTGGCTTCCTGAGAGATGGCAAATCGACTTTTACTTTCTTATAAGGTTCTTAACGGACTAGGGCCGCAGTTCCTTAGTGAGCTCCTGGCAATCTGCCCTGATACCTGGGAGCTACATTCAACTGGTACTGGGCTGCTGGTGGCTCCAAAATCAAGGCTGAAGTAAGCTGGGGACAGAGCATTCTCTGTAGCAGCCCTGTTACTATGGAATGGTTTACATATGGATATTCACGTTGCCCCTTCAGTTACCATCTTTAAAAGTAAACCTAAGACCTGGCTGTTTTCTCAGGCTTTTGCATGAGACTGGAGTAGTTATGTTATCCACATTGTTCTGTATCTGCAATTACGTTATATTGGTTTATTTATTATTACTATTATGTTGGATTTTATATATTGTTTTTATGTAAGTTACTCTGGTTTTTACAAAGGTGTTTTTAAATAAAGTATCTATCTAGCTATTGTTCATCTATCAACAGTATCTATCTGTATGTCTGTCTATCTATCATCTGTCTCTATCTTTCTGTATATCTACCTATCTGTCTGTCTATCTAGTTGTATCTATCTGATAGTGTACATCTGTCTATCTATCTATAGACAATATCTAGCTAGCTAGCTATCTGTCCACTACCTATCGATAGTATCTGTCTATCTATCTATCTATCTAATATTGCCATTAATGACTCGCGTCAATACAGATAGCCCCCAGTTTGTTAAAAATATATATACAGTAGAATTCTGTTTATCCAAATTGCTTGGGAGACATCCGATTGGTTGGGATAAACGGGAGTCTGGATGATCAGGATTGCTGTCAAAAAACAACATCTGCTGGCAAATATGGTGAAACTAAAAGCACTTTATTCTTTCTTTGCACATGAAATGTATATTAAATTAAAACATCACCAGAAAGTTAAGTTCTTAGTGGATCTCGTATGTGCCTGTGCAAGTTAAATACAGTACCTTAATGTTAAAGTGTTGTGTGCCTGGTGTCTTTGTGGCTAAAGTGCCAGGATTACTGAAGAAATCAGACAATACTGTGCCATATTAAAATGCTTAATGCTAAGTACAATTAAATAAAAACATTTTAAAACATTGTAAAGTGCCCAGTGGTTAGTGCATTTATCCGTCTAAGCCACAGCATTACTGAACTTTATGAGCATTTTTAAAAGTACGGTTACATTTTAAAGTGCGTGTCGCTCAGTGCATATTGAAACACAGAAATATAGAAACATAGACTTTGACGGCAGATAAGGACTGCTTGGCCCATCTAGTCTGCCCATTTCCCTACCTACAGGATAGACCGCAGATCCTAGTTAACCAACAGCCTATTTCTTCCTACCCTCCACAAGAATTGCCTTACGTCTGTCCCATGCATTCTTGAATTCTCCACAGTTTTAGACCCTCAACCTCTCAGGAAGGCTGTTCCATGCATCCACTACCTCTCTGTGAAACAATACTTCTCACATTGCCCCTGAACCGCCCCATCTTTAAATTGTGTCCCTTGTTCTTGCACGCTCTTTTTCTGAAAGATGCTACCCTCTTGGACTTTGTTGATTCAACTGAGGTACTTAAAGTTTCTGTCATGTCCCCTCTCCCTTCTTTCCTAGGGTATACATATTAACCTCTTTTAGTCTCTCCTCATATGGCTTCTCTTGCAGACCCTGCACCATTTTAGTTGCCCTCCTCTGGACTGCCTCTATCCTGTCTATGTCCTTGTGGAGATGGGGTCTCCAGAACTGGACGCAGTACTCCAGATGGGGTCTCACCAGCTGTCTGTACAGAGAGATAACAACTTCCTGTTTTCTGCTGCTGATGCCTCTCCCTATGCATCCCAGTATATCCTCAGCCCTCCCTACTGCCTTCTCACATTGCTTGCTAACCTTAAGGTCATCTGATATGATTACCCCCAGGTCCCTTTCCTTTTTTGTTGTTGTTACTACCTCCCCCCCATTGTGTATTCTTCCCCTGGGTTCTTGTTTCCCAAGTGCATTATTTTGCACTTCTTTGCATTGAATCCTAGCTGCCATACTTCTGACCATTCCTCCAACCTTGACAAATCCCTTCTCATCCTTTCCACACCTCCTTATGTATCAACCCTGTTGCAGATCTTTATGTGATCTGCAAAGAAGCATACTTTTCCTTCCAGTCCCTCTGCAATGTCACTTATGAAGACATTAAAAAGGACTGGACCCAATACTGAACCCTGTGGTACCCCACTAGTAACCCCTCTTTCTTCAGGGTGGACTCCATTTACAATTACCTTCTGTGTCCTGTTGTCCAGCCAATGTTTTACCAGGCTACCATCCTGAGACCCACTCCCAGGCTGGTTAATTTGACTATTAATCTTTTGTGCGGGACTGTGTCAAATGCCTTGCTAAAGTCTAGGTAGACCATGTCCACAGCCCCTCCCTGGCCTACTACTTTGGTCACCAAGTCAAAGAAATCTATTCGATTCGTCTGACTTGACCTTCCCGCTGTGAACCCATGCTGCCTTGGGTCCTGTGCCCCACTGGCCTCTAGGTACTCAACTATTCTTTCCTTCAGAAGTGACTCCATCACTTACCCTACCACAGAGGTCAAACTGACAGGTTTGTAGTTTCCTGCCTCTGTCTTGGACCCACTTTTGTGAAGGGAAATCACATCCGCCTTCCTCCAGTCCTCAGGTACCACACCATCCTCCCATGATTTATTAAAAAGAGTAGCCAGTGGTTTCACTAGTTCCTCCCTTAATTCTTTTAGAATTCTGGGGTGAATTCCATCAGGCCCCATTGCTTTGTCCACCTTCAGTTTTAGGAGTTTGCAGAACCCTTTCTGCTGTGAAAGGACTGGGATCGACCTTCTCATCAAAAGTGCTTCTGTTAATTGGATTAGGCACTTCTCCTCTTTTGGTATACATTGAGCAGAAATATTCATTCAGTATCCCTGCTTTTTCACTGTCCCCTCTGCCCACCCACTGTTCATTCTGTTCAGCCTCATTATCCCTCCCTTTGTCTTTCTCACGCGCTCATGTACCTATAAAAGGTTTTATCCCCCTTCTTAACCGAGTTGGCTATCTTTTCCTCAGTTTGGGCCTTTATATTCTGACTTCCCTCCTGCTTCATTCTGCCTTAACTGGTACAGCTCTCGTCCTGCTCCTTCTGTGTTTCCTTATACTCCGAATGCTATCTTTTTCTTCCTGACTTTCACAGCAACCTCTTTTGAGAACCATAGTGGCTTTTTCTTCATTTTGATTTGTTTATTTGCTTCACACAAGGCTTGTTGCCTCTGTGATGGCAGTTCTGATGATTCCCCATTGTTGCTCCACACCTCCTTCTAGCCTGTTTGCTAGTGCTTTTCTGAGGCACTCTCCCATCTTGCCAAGTCAGCCCTCCTGAAGTCCAGTGCCCTTACTTTGTATGGCTTGACTTGTAGCTGAGTTTAACGTGAACCACACTGTTTGATGGTCACTTGTTCCCAGATGGCAACCCACTCTAGATCTGAGATCCTCTCACTGCCCCCATTTGAGAGCATGAGGTCTAAGATTGCTCCTCACGAGTGGGTTTCAAACTAGCTGTCTGTGGCCTGCCACCTGTAGGGCATCAAGAATGGTCCTGTTTCTGATGTGGCTGCAGCAATGTGCTCCAGTTAACATCTGGCATATTCAGGTCTCCCATCAACATCCCCTTTCTCTGCCATTCTAAGAATGCCTTCTATCATATCCTTGTCCATTCCCTTCCCCTGACATGGGGGTCTGTACACAACCCCTGTGCAGATTGTGGTGTCCTTTCCTATCTCCAAGGTGACCCACAGTGCCTCCTCGCCTCCCTGTTTACTCTTTTGTTCAGTTGCTTTTATCCCTTCCTTTACATAGAGAGCTACTCCTTCCCCTCTTCTCCCCTGCCTGTGTCTCCTGTAGGTTATGTACCCTGGTATGTTAACATCCCAGTCATGGTTCACTGTGTACCATGTTTCTGTGACTGCTACGATATCCAGGCATCCCTCTTCCATTAAGGCCATCAGCTCAGGGAGCTTGTTGCCCAGACTACAGGTATTGGTACTCATTACCCTCCATTTCCTGATGGCCTTACTCCTTTTTGCCCCATCCCTGTCCTTCTTGAGAGAGAACACAGAACACAGAAAACACAGCATTACTGTGAGCAAAATAAATCAGTTACAGTTTTCTGTTTCATGCCTGTTAATCTCTTTTTTACTTGCCTATGTGTGCAAGTTGCGAATTAACATCAGTTCCACTGCACTTGTATTGGGCTGCCTCTCCAGGTTGTGCAGGCATCTTTCAAAACAGGACGCAGCTTCAGTATGTAAAATGGTAGGCTCCTGTCTCATAGCTTCCTGAACTGTAAATGATTTTTTATTGCAGCGCTAAACAGTTGCAGTGTAATTAACTGAAAAGGTGCTAGAGGTTACAAGACAATGTCTAAAGTGTAGTGGGCATGACTTCGGTCCATTATATAGGGAGTTCCAGATAATGGGGGTTCAGATAAATGGTATTCTACTATATCATATCCATGATTCCTGTATACCTGTCACATTTTTGTGCCATGTACGTGTGTTGGATAAATTTCTGACTGTATTCCTTTGCATTATCTGACTGTCCTAACCAGGACCTCCTTGCAAATAAGCATTGCTCAAAGGAGTATTATACCTGATAATACAAGGAAATGCCTTGTAGGCTGCTCTGAACCCAGCGGCTGTTCTGCGCTGACCTGCCTGCCTCTCGGCCTACAAGCAAGCATCCTGCCTGGTACAGGTGACTGCCTCCTCCTGCAAGCACCAGGAGCTGCTCTGAACCCAGTGGCTGTCCTGCGTTGACCCACCTGCCTCTTGGCCTACAACCAGGCATCCTGCCCGGTATGGGTGGCTGCCTCCTCCTGCAAGCCGCAGGAGCTGCTCTGCACCCAGTGGCTGTTCTGCACTGACCCACCTGCCTCTCGGCCGACAACCAGGCATCCTGCCTGGTACGGGTGACTGCCTCCTCCTGCAAGCCACAGGAGCTGCTCTGCACCCAGTGGCTGTTCTGCACTGACCCACCTGCCTCTCGGCCTACAACCAGGCATCCTGACCAGTATGGGTGACTGCCTCCTCCTGCAAGCTGCAGGAGCTTCTCTGAACCCAGCAGCTGTTCTGCGCTTACCTGCCTGCCTCTTGGCCGACAACCAGGTACACATTTTGAAGAGCAGCCCACAGCTACCAATGGGATTGAACTTGGCGCTTTTTGCCTTTCAGGCCATTTGGCTGCACTACTACTGTTCCTGAGCTCTGATCAGGCATAATGCTATTCCCACTTCTCTTATTGGCTCTTGACTCTACCCTTCTTGAGCTGTCTCCTTTTTAATACAAGAACTGCTAATGTTGAGTTTACCAGTACCAAATGTTTAGTGGAACAGGATTGTTAAATTTTATTTATTTTTTATCTACTTTTCCATTTGCAAATTATACTGCAAAGCCACTAGAGGGCAACAACTCTGGACGGTTGCAATCCTCTTCCCACTGCTGTCAACCAACACTTCTCATCCTGGATCCTTCATACCTAAAGCAAATTACTACACCCTAACAAACCATAGTCCATCACCCTACCGCTGTGCCACAGAGACCACCACAATTATGGGTATTGGAGTGCCCCCCTTATACCAACACTGGGCCACTGCCCCCTTATCGCCACTTGCTGGGCACCCATTGTCACGCGGACCACCCAGGCTCCTACTGGTCGCTCTTACTATCCTACTTCTTGGACCCCTCAGTCCTCCCCTCAGTTGTCTTCTTCCCACACCTCCTACCCCCAAGAGCTATCACCGACTGCCACCCACACTGCCACTGCCTGTCACGCATCCCCATCCCCCCACATATCTCCCTGCAGTCATGTGCCATCATCAACCTCCATGCCGGATCACATTCCTATCCTTTCCAACCCTTATCACTCTGGCCATCCCATGTACTACCCGCACTATAACTAGGCAGCAGCTATCCTTGACAATAAGGCAACGATCATTTGCTCTCCTCAGAGTCTTTGCCATACTCCTACTAATTTCAGGAAATGTTCATCCTAACCCGGGCCCCATCTTGCCCAGCCCTAGCCTCTCACACCATGGGCTTAGAATAGCTGCAATGAACATTTGCAGCTTACCCAAAAAGATGGCAGGTCTCCATTGCTGGATACTGCAACATCAGCCAGATGTGCTAGCCCTCACAGAAACCTGGCTCTCCAGCAAAATACCTGACTCCATGGTCGCCCTCCCTGGCTTCACCGTTCACAGAGCTGACATAGTGGGCAAACGTGGTGGGGGTGTGCTGTGTACATCTGTGATTCAATGATATGTGTTGCCCTTCCAACACCTCCACTAGACCATGATGGCCAAGCCTTATCATTAAAACTTACTCCAGATCCTTCCAGAGCCCCTGTAACTCTTACTGTCACATATGTCCCCCCAGGAAACCAAGTTCTGCGATACAATCCCTTGCTAACTACATCTCCAGCTTCCTCCCAAAATGGAACACATCATAGTTGGAGACTTTAATATGAACTGGCTTGCCAGTTCAGCTTTCCATGCCAAGGACACCTTCACTGCGCTGGACCTGACCCAGCTGGTCAGCCAACCTACCAGGGTGAACCCCAGTAATGACTCTAGCACCCTGATCGACCTTCTCCTCACCAACCATCCCCACAGAATCTCTGACCTGGTGGTTCTTCCACACTCCCTAAGTGATCACTCACCCATCCTCTTTTCTTGGTCATGTCTTCAGCAGAAACCCAAACCAAACTATATTGCCCGGCGTCATCTCCAACCTGGAGGCCTCACAAGACTAAGAAAATACTTAACTCAGTGGGATTAGTCCCCCATCTCCTGGGCCCCTACTATAGATTAAGCCCTTGATTATTTCACCTCTTCTTTTAATAAAGCATGTGACATCTATACCCCACTAGCAAAAGTGCAATCCAAGAAACGGAATGTCCCCTTGGTCACACCTGCACTGCTCCAGCAGCTAAAGCACAGAGATGATCTCTGGCATAAAGCAGTCGCATCCGGCATGCAGGCGGACAGGCAAGCCTATAAAGCTGCTCTTAACAGATGCACTTAGGCCATAAAACAGGTCAAATTGGGCTACTACAAAATGACCCTTGCCTCCTCCTGGGGGAATGCTCGATTGTTCTGGGACAATATCAAGGAACTCGACGACAAATCCTGGCTCCCCCCCCCCCCCGTTAACTGTCAACAGTATCCCTACCACCGACCTGCTGGCCATCGCCAACTGCCTCAACTCATCATTCTCTGACCTTAGTGCAGTATTCCCAAATAACTTCTTCAACCCCGCTCCTACAACCCCGCCCCCTAACAGCCAGCATCCCTCCTTCCATCTCAGGGTGATCTCTATGAATGAGGAAAGGCCTTATCTCATTAAAGCACTCAGTGGCTCTTGCTACTGCAAAGATTCTTTTGTTATGAGAATCCTACATCTAGTACTAGATACAGTCCTCTCCCCACTGACTAACCTCATTAACCGCTATCTAAGTCTAGGGCAGTTCCCAGCAGCCTGGAAGACTGCCACAGTCACCCCAATACTGAAGAGTGATGACAGCACCTTCCCAATAACTACCGTCCCATATCTATTATCCCACCACTCTCGAAAACCCTCAAAAAAATTATAGCCAACCAACTCACTGAGTACCTGCTTGCTCATAATCTACTTTGCAGGGAGCAGCATGGCTTCAGATCTGGGCACAGTACAACTACGGCTCTCACCGAGTTCTCCAATTTTATTCACTCTGCCCTGGCTAGAAAACACCTAGCTGGAGCTGTCTTCATCGACCTGTCAAAGGCCTTTGATACAGTCTCCCACCCCTTACTCTTAAGTACACTCCACCACATAGGTTTGTCCCAAGGACCCATCTCCTGGTTTACCAGTTACGTCACAGCTAGATCACAATATGTCAAAATAAACGACACACTCTCTACCACCCTGCCAGTCCGCTCTGGGGTTCCCCAGGGCTCCATCCTTGGCCCTCTATTATTCAGCATCTACCTAAACACCTTGCCCAATTCCTGCTCCGGCAGCCTACTACTCTATGAGGACGATGCGGTTCTTTTTGCCTCGCACCCAGATCCCACAGTTTTGCAGTTCTCCCACCAACACGCATTTAACCAGATTGAAAACTGGTTCATAGACCAAAGACTTGTGGTCAGTGTAAAAAAAGACAAAGACCATGCTCTTTGCCCACTGACAGAATAAGGCCAAGAATGCGCAGCTAATAATCCTCTCCCACTCTCTCCTTCCACTAGAACAGGTCCATACATATAAATACTTGGGCCTTACAATTGATTCCAGCCTCTCCTTCCATTCACACATTAACACTCTCATCAGCCATAAATGTCCATATAGGCCTATTGTATCAGCACAAGGATTGCCTGCCCCCGGAAGCTCTTAATCTGGCTGTCACCTCCTCAGTCCTCTCCCTAGTCGATTATGGGCTCACTGTCTACTCGGCCACTGACCACACAGCCCCTAACAAAATCCACGTGGCCATAAACAAAGTGTGCAGACTCCTCTCCGGGACAGACAAGCGTAACCATACTTGTATCCTATATGCCCTGACAAATCTCCTCACCCTGGATGAAAGGCTGTTTTATCAAACATGTCTCCTCACAAAGAAAGTACACCTGGGGCTTACCCCCTTGTGGGGTTTCTGCCTCTCTCCTATCCTCCCACACCTCGGTGAACACCCGCACTGCCAACCGACAGGTGTGGTCCATCCCGAGGGTTAGAACCTCCTTAGCCCAAAGGTCATTCCCACACAGGGCCCCAGTCTGGTACAGTGAACTCCCCATCCTCCATCTCCTCCATCTCCAAATTAGAACCTTTCTAGTCAGCCTTCAAAGAGCACATTCTCGCTTCACGGCACTGCCAATGTACCAGCTAGTGCTGGGTCATCTATCCATCATCTTACGGGACCACCTTGCCACTGAGTTCCTACCGATAGGGTTACCAAACATTACCTATTAACAATGCCTCCTTTGGCTGCACTCACAAGATAGCTGTCTAATTCTCTACTTCGCTGTAAATATCTAACCTGTTACTCCCTCCCTCTATCGGCAAACTTATTCTTCTCTTGTAAACTGTAAAATACAGCTCTCAGTAACACATTCAATGCAATGTATAGCTGATCTTGATTCTGCAATATTGTATAACTGAAAAAACTGTAACATTTAGCTACCGTTCTATGTCTATATGTATTAAGTGTTTGTATTTGTTTTTTCTGATGCGGAGCTTTTGTAAATGAGTCCCTGACTCAAAGGTTGTACTCCTAAAGTCTGTTAAATAATAATAAATAAATTAAAGAAATAAATGAAGTGAAATCTTCCACTGAGGTTACTTTTTGACTGTACAGACGAAAGTCAAACTACGAATGTAGTAAGACAGTACTGGCGCATGTTCCTGATGGCAAATAGCACAGTATTGCTGTTTGATTCATAAACACATAGACAGTGACGGCAGAAAAAGACCACTGGTTGATCCAGTCTGCCTGTAAACCCTAACAAACTCAGGATATATTGTCTATACAGGTTTCTAACCCACACTGTCCACCCCAATGCTCCCTGCCCTACCGCTACCACTCTGAACCACCAATAAGTCCCTCAATCTGTCCCAGCCATGTTTGAAATCATTGATAGTTTTTGTACCCACCACATCAGCTGGCATATTGTTCCATGCCTCCACCACCCTCTCTGTAAAATAAAACTTTCTCACTTCCTTCTTGAACCCCTCCCCTTCAGTTTCCACTCGTGCTCCCACATTCTTGCAGTTCACCTTGTTCATTCCTTTCAGGAACCTGAAGGTCTATGTCACATCTCCCCTCTTATGTTGGCCGCCTGCGAGTACATGTTCAGTGCCTTGAGCCAATCCTCGTAAGTGCTGCCCTGCTGGCCTGAATCATTTTGGTCACTCTACGTTGCACTGTCTCCAGCCTCTCCTTATCTTTCCTTAGGTGAGGACTCCAGAACTGGGTACAGTACTCCAAGTGGGGCTTCACCAGTGATCTCTAGAGAGGTAGTAATACCTCCTTCCTTCTGCTGTCAATACCCCTTCCCATACAGTCCACCATCCTGTTTGCGTTAGTGTAGGCCTTGTTACGCTAGTTTGATCATTTTAGGGAGTGACTGATGATGTCCTCTAGGTCTCTTTCCTCAGAGGACATGCCCAGGTTTACCCCCCTCCATCCAGAACTCTGTCCTGGGCTCTTGTTCCCTATATGCATCATCTTGCACTTTTTGGCATTGAATTGCAACTGCCAAACCTTTGACCACCTCTCCAGCCTTGCAGGTCTTTTTGCATCTCCATAACCCCATTTTTGCTGTTTACCCTGCCACAGAACTTAGTGTCATCTGCAAAGAGACACATCTTACCCTGGATTCCTTCTCCCATGTCACTAATGTTGAGGCAGTATAGCGCAGTGGTCTAAGGCTCTGAGCTGCAAATTTGGTGACATCCAGCAGACCTGACCTGGGTTTGAATCCCACAGCTTCCACTTGCATACTGTGTAACCCTGAGCAAGTCACTTAACCTCCTTGTGCTCCCAGGTCGCTCCTGTAAAAAAGCTTTCAGCTTAATGTGCTATACCTGGTTAAACAACTAACTAACTAATGTACATACTGAAAAGGACTGGACCCAAGACCGATCATTGTGGCACCCCACTGGTGACTCCCCTCTCATCTGATTTGATTCCAATAATTGTAACCCTCTGCTGCTCCCTTAAAACCAGTTTCTCACCCTTCTGTGTCCTTTTCTGCACCCAGATCCTCTAGCTTCTTCAGTAACCTTCTGTGAGCCACAGAGTCAAAAGCCTTGCTGAAGCTGAAGTAGCATAAATTCATTGCATGGCCCTTATCCACTACCCTCTTTACCCAGTCAAAGAATACTGTCAGATTGGTCTGACAAGATCTCCCTGTCATGGACCCTTGCTGTTTACTATCCTGGAGTCCATTGCTGTTCAGGTAGTCCATGAGGTTTCCATCAGTTTACCCACAATAGTGGTAAGACTGACAGGTCTGTAGTTACCCAGTTGCTCCTTGGCCCCACCCCCCACCCCCCACAGAGCAGGACTATGTCTGCTACCCTCCAGTCTTTTGGAACTACCACTGTCTCAATCACGCTATTGAATAGCCCCACTAGGGGTTCAGTTAGTTCCGTTGCCCATTCCTTGAGCACCCTCAGATGCATCCCATCTGGCCCCCTGGGGCCGTATCTATCTATCTATCTTTAGAGCTGCTAACCCTTTCCGAACCCTTTCACTGGTAAATACTTGCCACCTTTTCTCTGGGATCCCTCTTATAGTCACCTTAATACCACTTTGTGGCAGAGGCCCTCTGTCTTTCCTTGTGAAAACAGAGCAGAAGTAGTGGTTAAGAATAGCTGCTTTCTGCCTGTCATCCTCAGTTACCCTACCTCTCTCTGTTAGCATAAGAATTCTTGCTCCCTTCTTTCTTTTTTCCCTAACATAGCTAAAGAGCTTTTTTTTTATCCCTTGACTCCCTCTGTAGTATTTTTTTTTTTTTATAATTGTTTAACCAGGAGTAGCACACTAAGCTGAAAGCTTTTTTACAGGAGAGACCTGGGAGCACAGGGAAGTTAAGTGACTTGCTCAGGGTCACACAGTATGCAAGTGGAAGCTGTGGGATTCAAACCCAGGTCTGGTCTGCTGGATGTCACCAGATTTGCAGCTCAGAGCCTTAAACCACTGCGCTATACTGCCTGCCATTCCGCCCGGCAATCGAACCCGGGTTGCAAGAATGGGAATCTTGCATGATACCACTACACCAGCGGTGCGCTGTATACAGTATACAACTCTGTGCCTACCTTTGCTTCTCTGACTGCCATCTTGGTTGCCCTTGTTCTCATTTGGTACTCTCCCTATTCTTCATTTTACTTGTTTTTCCTTGTACTTGGTGAAAGCTTTCTTTTTGACTCTTACTGCTTCTTTGAACTTTCCAGAGAGCCATATTGGTCTCTTCTACCTGTTTCTTTTGATTACTGTTCTCATGCAAGACTTTGTTGCCTGTAGAATAGCCCCCTTGATTGCACTTATCTTTCCTCTACATCCCTGATGCTGTCAACTCCAACTAACTTGTCCCGGCCCAGCTCCATCATCCGTCTGAAATCTGCCCTTCTGAAATCTAGGACTTCAGCCTCTGATAAGGGCTTTACTTGTGCCAAGGGTCAGGTTGAATCATATAGCATTATGGTTGTTGAACTCTAGTGGCTCCCCTACCCTCGATCTTTCTACCACTTCTCGATGTGGTGAGCACCAGATCAAGAATGGCGGCCTGCATAGTGGGTTCCTTTACCAGCTGCATCATGTAGTATCACTGCAGATCCTACTTGATCTCTAGCCCATTCGCCCAACCCCCCCCTTCCCTTTCCAAAAGATTTCCTTATGCCTATCCCATGCATTCTTGAACCCGACTACCTCTGCTGGAAGACTGTTCCCCCCCCAACCCGACTTCTTATTGTGCTGACTTCTGGAGCTTTTGACCACTGGATTCATGATTGATGTGGCAAGGTAGGAGGAGCTTTTAAAAACTTCAGTGGACGAAAATGGATATATTGATGCTTTCGCCAGAAATACATTATTACCAAAAAAAAAATATGATTACATTTTTTACTGTCAACAGCTACTGTTGCTTTAAATTCAGAAAGTATGCTTATAAAATGGGATTTAAGGAGCTGAGCAATATGAGAAACTTAATTGGTCTAAGCACATCACCTGACCTTGCATATATTCCTTGGGAAGCACATCGGTCAAGATTCATAAAACGGCAGAAATACCTGCAGCTGCAGGAAGAACTCGGTACAAGTGGGTTGCCACTTGTGGATCCGCAAGTTGCCACTGTTCTCCCACAGCTGCAGGTGTTCACAAAGGTGGAGTCCAATTACAGCCAGCTGCATGATATATGGTAGCTTGTGGGTGGTGTTGCCAGGTAAATCCCCGCAGCTGTGGAAAACGGTCTCAGCCGGTGGAACCGGCCTTAAAATCTGCTGCAAGTGCTGCACTGTGGATATCAATCTCTGCAGCTACAGGGATTCCAGTCTGCAGCTGGAGTTACGATGTGGGACTTAGTCCCAAACAGCTTTGTGAATCCTGCCTGCCATTCTTTACTAATCTACCCTAATCTACCCGGCAACAGCCTACCTAAATGAAAATAAAACTCTTTGACATTAAAATAACTTTTTTAATATTTTTTAAACACAATAAATCATGATGGCATATGTGTCTTCAAAATAAATGTACTTTCTTCATTATCAAACTCACATATTCTACCCAGTAACAGCCTAATGAAAGGAGAAGAACAGAAAGGATTAACGTTGCTTTTTTTTCTTTGTTAGATAACTGCGAAGAAGACCCACAGTCAAACATTGATTCTAACTTATTTTCTATTTTTAGTGTGCAAAAATATATATTTTTTTCATTAAAATAAAACCTTTGTGTATTTTAGAAGTGCAGCAACCCTCTCCAGGGCATGTTTAATATGAGACTTAATGCACTTCCAGGGTGCGTTGAAAGGGACTTGTCCAGCCCTGCACCTTCCAATTCACCCAGTGTATGCATTAATTCTCTAGAAAAGCATGCTAGATCATGGGTTATTATTTACTTACTACAGTAGCTTTGAATGCTACAATATTACAACAGCGTCACTTGATGGTTTGACTTTTCCAACAGTTTTTCTTCCTTTTGCTCGCCAGGTCGTGGGTGGGTTACCTTATTTTTTCAGAATTGGTAATATAGGCCCTGCAGGTGGCTACTCTAAGGTGCGCAGATTAGCCCAGTCTGTTTGATTTGTTTTTGTTGTTGACAAGTGGCATAGCTGCCCTTGTTCCCCCACATTGATTTTATCATCTCTAGCCCTGTATTCCCTAGCCACCATTTCCTGCATCTTACATCATTTGACACATAAACAGCTTCATTCCTCTACACATAAAAAGAAAATATATAGTGCTCTACTTCCTGTTCCATTTCATTACAAAATGCAGGACATCCTTGGGGTGCAGGAGCCTTTCTACCATTTTTGAAACTTTTAAGGGGGAGAAGGTATCTCTTCTAAATAAATGAAAATAATATATACTGCTCTTGTGTTAATCCCCCCTTCTCAGAAGTGCCCCGAAAATATGTTGACTTATTTATTTATTTATTTGTGTTATAAATTTTTATTTAATTTATACAATAGTAAAAACTCACAGTGACTACAATTCTATAATTATATATTTGTTATATTTATATAATTAGAATTATATAATTATCCTGGTAAATCAATAGAGTTAGTAATGTAGTTGAGGATGAGGGTAGGAGAATCTGTCTTACTTCGGATTCCCTTTGATCGTGTGCGTGTTCTCTTGTCACCACTTTCAAGGCTCATCTGGAATAAAAAAAAAAAAACACAAGCGTGACCATGTGACTAGCTTTTATATCACTAGATTTGATTAAAGTATCTTTATTGCAAACAGCATAACAAATAGCTGCAGTCGAATTCAATGCAGTTATCCTAATGACACGTATACGGGCATCTTACAGAATCCAGCGTTAAAATTAGTTACCGTCAGTAAGAAGACCGTCAAGGAAGCAATCCAAATAGGGCACATTATAATGTACAATCAGTGCTGGGTAAGTTACTTTTTCTATTGCTTTCTATTACTCTTGGAAACGTGTTCCAGAAAGCTCTGTGCAGTCACTAGCAAGGATGGAGAAGTACTGGAAAAAGTAATACACCTTACAGTTACAATTATTTATGTCTTTTTATACGAACGAAATACGAAACTGTAACTGATTATATTTATTTGAAAATAACTAGTAACTAACCTATTACTTTCAAAAAATTGAATCTGTTATAGTTATTTATTATTTTTGTATTTTTTTTTGTAAAAATAAAGAATTAACTATAATTCTAAGGTGTATTACTTTTTCTTTGGACTTCTCCATCCTTGCTAGTGACTTCACAGAGTTTTCTGGAACAAGTTTCCAAACATAATAGAAAGTAATAGAAAAAGTAACTTACCCAACACTGCGTACAATATATACAATACTGTGTAGGTAGCCATGTACAATAAGGTTGTGTTTCCATTGAAGGGTTCTGATGACATCACAGATCTCAAGTGTGGATTTATAAATCGTTTGTCACAGGGTTGAGCTCTGAAATTGAACCCAGAGTCGGGCAGCAACAGCCACTAAAAAGACGGTATTGTCAGAGCCATTATCAAGACTTGTAAAATGGCAAAAATATTAGGAGTCTAAGGAAGAAAGCTGATAGGTATAAGAGTGTCAGGTGGTACAAGAGCAACACGGCATTATGAGATGATAATGCTGTGTTGCTTGTGTAATACATCAAGTAGCCACGGGAGGAAAAGGAGCAGTGTATGAAAAAGGAAAAGGTAAGAAATGTAACAGAACAAGTTCTGAAACAGCAAGTAGGTATGCTACAGCAGGAGTAGGACAAATGTGAGAGAGACACCGGGGAAAAATATAGGACGAGGGAAGTGGAAGGAGGTAGAGCTGGAGTGATGTATGTTTTAACTAGATCCATCACTGTAATAATGAGGTGCATGCTATAACGAGGTTTGTAACATGGGAAAAATACTAGGAGTGCACAGAGAAAGGTAATAACTGTAAGAGCGTGCAGGTGAGACAGATACAATTGTGGAACCTGGTGCAGAAGTAGTGAGTGAGACGAGATGGAACTGAGCCGAACACACAGTAAGAGAGCGAAGAACTGGAAACACATTTAACTTCAAGAACTTCACGTTGTATGGCATGGTAAACTGTAATTATAGAGCAGCAAGCAGAGAGAGGGAAGACACAACACACAGTCGGGAAATGTGAGCAGTGGAATTCAGCGACTAGTACAAACAGATGCGGACCAGGTAAACATTAAAAAGTACGAGGAGTAAACGAGCATACTTCTATGCAAATGAGACAGACGTACACGGAGAAGCAGTAATAGAACAAGGTTGGAGTCCTCCTACGAACAATAGTCAATGAACAGCCATTAGAAATAGTACAAAATCTATACTAATTGTTAAGAAATACAGGATTGTACTACTGTGCAAAAAAAAAAAAAATATGTATGTAAGAGAGGTTCGTCCACATTTTGCAAAGTAACAGTAAATACTACTGAATAACTTGATTCATCTCATTGTCTATTCAGTAACAGCACTACAAAGATATCTCTGAGATATACACTGATGTGCACACCATGTTACAAGCGCATTAATCCACTCCGATGGTGGCATCTAATGGGAAATCAGTGCATGGTTGGTTTGTTGTAGACACTCGGCCTGCAGCCTCATGCCACAATGGTCCCAACCATGCATTAATCCCCCATTAGATGCCACCTTTGTCATGGATTAATGCTTACCTAACCACTAGGCAACACTGCCTTCCTGCACTATGTGGGCAATCATTAACATTATACATATATAAAATGCTTGTAACTCCACACAGTAAATGTATAGGAAACATATCTGTCTGTCTGTCTGTCCATCTATCTAGCTATCTGGAATACATAATGGCCAGACTCGGAATATGGTAGCAAAACAACAAAACAGCTCAGCAGTGCAAGGAGTGTGCGGTAATGAAAAGTCGCAGTAGAACAGCAAAAAAACGCACTATTCGGAGAATCTTATTGCAAGGCAATACTTTTAATACATGAAAAACACTGCAAAAGTACTAAAGCACTTCAGGTACGTGAACACAAACACAACCTCAGACTCAGAATATGCCATTTATCATCATGAGTGAGAGGGGCAGGAATATAACTCACGAGTGGCAGAGCCACAAGTGAGTTATGGAAGTCCTGCCCCCCCACCCACAAGTGATAGTACATGTCATATTCTTAGTGAGGCAATTGTGAGTCCAATTTATATTTTAAATTGTAAAGCTTTCAGATTCATTCTTTTAATGGAGAATAAACTGTTTCTGTTTGATTTCACTGTGCTGATTTGAGTGCAGTAGAGGCCACTGTGATGCCATGAGACGTTGTTTGAGCTGCTCTCCCATTGGTTAAGAGCTTCTTTGTGACCAACTTCAAACAAAGATAAATAGTGATTACCCACTTAGGTTGATGATAAATGATTTAATATCATTTTAGGTCTTCAGGCCATAGAAATAAATCATTTATTTGTAAAATGTCATTCTTATCTACATTGTATAACTCTAGCTACAAACATTAGCATCTGTCTGTCTGTCTGTCTAGCCATCTATCTATAGACAGTATGTATCTATCTATCTATCTATCTGTCTATCTATCTATCTATCTATCGATCTGTCTATCTATATATCTATCTGTAACCCCCTTATTCCCAGGGGTTACTAGAATCCCACTTAGAATCAGTGGCAGGCAGGGAGAGGCAACATGTGAGATGCCAATTAAATGGGTTTCACACTGTCACACTCTGTTTTCAGTTTCTGCTGAGCTGGAGTGATGATGCCACCTTAGAATTCTCACAGCAGCATAAGCCACAATGGAATGCTAGCTGCAGGGGTTAGCAGTAGAACGTTGGGAGATTCAAGTCAGTCTGTGTGGAGGCTCAAGAGGGTGCTGCAGTGTGCAGATCCTCAGAGCCTAGCTCTGATATACAGCTACCTCAGAATAAAGGGTTGTGTGTTCTCACCCTAGAGAGGAACACAGAAGACCTGTAGAAGGAAGTGGTAGTTCCTAGAAGTTGTTCCAGTGCCCCATCCCCGGAGGGATGGGGGAGAATTCCAGGATTCAGGAGCGATCCCCTGGTCCCCTGGAGGGGGAGAAGCTGCCTGAGAGTCGTTTTGTTCTGTGAGTACCAGAGTTTGTGTTGTGGGAAAAATCCCTGGGCCACCTGCATACCGTGGTGAGTTCTTCTCTGATAAAGAGACTTTGCTCACCGAGACAGTGTTTTGAGTAAAAGTGTCTGCCTACTGTGGAGTCAAAGAGAGACTTGCCAAGCACAGAACTTTTAAACTGTGTATGACTTAGAAGCATCTGGAACAGTGGGGGTCTAGGGTAAAGACATAGCCACATACAGAACTTTTAAAGTCAGGGCACCGCCAGTGAAAAGTAGAATGTTAAATGTGAAAAACATTTTGAGAGAACATCTATAAACAGAGTTTCAGAGAAAGGTGTTGTAATCAAATGAATGGCTGAGAATAGATTTGGGAGCAAAAGGTGGGAGACTCTCATCTGGAGTAACCAGGTTTACCTCTCCGGGTTCAGTTTGGGCACCTATGTTTTCTCTCAGCACATTTGGCCAATGCCTGAGGAGAGCACCCGACATGGGATTTTGGATTTTCCCTGAGAGCCGGAATGTGCTCGTGGGTGGTTTAGGGAGCCACCATCAACCTCCATGCAATATGGAAAAGTGTCCTAGTACTGGACAGGGTGCCAAGTCAAGGAAAAGAAGAGAAGTGTACCAGTTCAGGCCATGTATGCTCAGATCTGTTCAGAACCTTAGGTTCGCTGTGAGGAAGTGTGCTCTGTACCTCTGTAATCTGCATTACCAGTGAGAGTAGCCCTGTGGGTCCATTTTTGCTTTGTTATTCTCTGTGTTATGTGAATAAAAGCCACACTGTAGAATCCCAACCTGGTTTGGACATTACAGTTATTGCTTCCAGTGTCTGGATTTCCTTGGGGGCCACTGACCAGAAGTACAAACCTAGCGTAATGCTGAGCAAATGTTTTCTCCCAGGGACCCAGGTTGATGGCCATGCTAAATGGTCCCCCAGGTGTGAGCCAGGCAGTTGCCGCACTTGGTTTGCCTGTCTAAGAATGGAAGGCTACATAGTAGAAGTAATGGGTCCAAAGTGTTTTGTGAGATATTTGTAGTGACTACCCCCAACCCTCTCGGTGGCACCTAGTGTGAGAGGAGCAGCCCTGCTGGTAGAAGCATGGGGGGCCGGTGGGGTGAGGTTACATATCTATCTGTCTATCTACAGACAGTATCTATCTATCCATCTAGCTATCCATTTGTCTGTCTTTCTGTCTGCCTACAGACAGTATCTGTCTGTCATCTATCTATCTATCTATCCATCCACAGACAGTATATGTCTGTCTGTCTCTCCATAGACAATATCTATCTATCTACATGTCTGTCTGTCTGTCTATCTATCTATCTATCTACAGTGGCGTGAAAAAGTATTTGCCCCCTTCCTGATTTTCTCTATTATTGCATATTTGTCACACTGGATGTTTTCAGGTCTTTAGAGAAAATGTAATATTAGATAAAGGGAACCTGAGTGAACAAATAACACTTGTTTTTTTTTTTAATTTCACTTATTTAATGAAAAAAAGTTAACCAACACCAACTGGCACTGTGTGAAAAAGTAATTGCCCCCTTACACTTAATAACTGGTTATGCCACATTTAGCTGCAATGACTGCAACCAAACACTTCCTATAATTCAATATCAGTCTTTCACATCGCTGTGGAGGAATTTTAACCCACTCTTCCTCGCAGAACTGCTTTAATTCAGTAACATTTGGTAGTTTTCAGCATGAACTGCCGTTTCAGGTCCTGCCACAGCATCTCTATTAGGTTTCAGTCTGACTTTGACTAGACCACTCCAAAACTTTAATTTTACTTTTTAGCCATTCTGATGTGGACTTGCTTTTGTGTTTTGGATCATTGTCTTGCTGCATGACCCAACTACGCTTCAGCTTCAGCTGACGGAAGGATGACTGGACATTCTCTTAAGAATTTTCTGGTACAGAGCAGAATTCATGGTTCCTTTAATTATGGCAAGTCATCCAGGTCCTTAGCAGCAAAGCATCCCCACACCATCACACTACCACCACCATGTTTGACTGTTGGTATGGCTGCTCTACTGTGGAATGCTGTGTTTGCTTTACGCGAGACATTATGGGATCCATGTTGTCCAAAAGTTCCACTTTGGACTCATCTGTCCATAGAACATTTTCCCAAAAGGCTTGTGGATCATCCAGGTGCTTCTTGGCAAATGAGAGACGAGCATTTATGTTCTTCTTGGTTAGCAGTGGTTTCGCCTTTGCTACTCTCACATGAAGCCCATTTTTGCCCAGTCTCTTTCTGATTGTGGAGTCATGAACACTGACCTTAGCTGAGGCAAGAGTAGCCTGCAGTTCTTTGGATGTTGTTTTAGGATCCTTTGAGACTTCTTGGATGATTTTACACTGTGCCCTTGGAGTAATTTTGGCAGGCCGCCCACTCCTGGGAAGGTTCACTACTGTTCCAAGTGTTCTCCATTTGGAGATTATGGCTCACTGTGGTTCGATGGAGTCCCAGAGCCTTAGAAATATCTTTGTAACCCTTTCCAGACTGATAGAGGCAACAAATTTTTTCTGATCTTTTCAGGAACTTCCTTGATCATGGCATAATGTGCTTGTTGAATCTTTGTGCTGGCAACGTGACTCTGATGGTAAGGGCCAAAATAAGTGAGGTTTATATTGAGCAGGGCTGGCTGTAATCAAGCCTGGCTGTGTTCAATCAGCTGACTCTAATTATCCCTTTAATTGGGTTGATTTAACTAGGGGCAATTATTTTCACACAGTGCCAGTTGGTGTTGGTTAACTTTTTTCATTAAATAAATGAAATAAGTAAAAAAGAAAAGTGTTATTTGTTCACTCAGGTTCCCTTTATCTAATATGATATTTTGTCTAAAGACCTGAAAACATCCAGTGTGACAAATATGCAATAATAGAGAAAATCAGGAAGGGGGCAAATACTTTTTCACGCCACTGTATCTATCCATCCATCTACAGGCAGTATCTATCTATCTATCTATCTGTCTGTCTGTCTGTCTGTCTGTCTATCTATCTATCTATCTATCTGTCTATCTATCTCTCTCTCTCTCTCTCTATAGACAGTCTCTCTCTCGACAGTATCTATCTATCTATCTATCTACCTGTCTGTCTGTCTGTCTGTCTATCTATCTATCTATCTATCTATCTATCTATCTATCTATCTATCTATCTATCTATCTATCTAATAAAACTCCAAATGTGGCCCAGGGCCCACAATTTGTTGCACCCTTATTAGAGATAAATATTCTGAATTCCTCTTTCCAGCCTGTCTGGATTGTGCAGAAAAAATGCTGCTCTTCTGACTAGGGATACAATATAGGTTTCCAGAGTTTGATAGCTGAAATATTTACATGTTTGCTGAGTTGTAAATATCACACCCTCCCATTCCCTCCCCCACCCAGGCTGAGTTATTTATGCTCCCTTTTAACAAACAGCCTCCCCCACCATGGTTCCTCAGTGTTAAGAGTAGAAGCTATCAGGTGTTCTTTTTTTTTCACACTCTCCAACAAATGGAAAAGACAATTACTATAATTTCTATTTTTGAAGCCTGAGCTTCCAGAGGACTGAGGCTGGCATTGGAAAAGCTGCAGTAGCCGCCACAGAGCAGGTGTCAAAGGGACTTCATTACATCTCCGAGCCTTTCAGATGTACCACATTTCTGAACTAGCTAGTACACTCCAAAGCACTAGGCACAATAGTGCTATTACATGTACCAAGGGGGGGAGGGGCCTGTCTGCAGTTAAACTGCAATCTAGCATGTGTGTAGGTGTGTAAGTGAAGGTGTAGAGCAGTGTATATATGTATGTATGCGTGTTTTTTTTGTGCATGACTTTCTGTTGGTAGTGCATTTCATCTTTTCATGTCGGAAGATGGCAAACAGCCTGCTGGTTTCAAAGAGCTTTGGAAATGCAGATTTCCTAAAGATACATTATTTAAAAGGGTGGAACACACACACACACACACACACACACACACACACACATATGCAGACACAAGCACTGAAATATGTAAAGTGCATTGTTTGCAAACGGCTAGAAGCTGCTGACATATCACGAGACTCTCTCCATTCATTGAGGACCCAAAAATAAGGTATGTCTCAATCCTTTACAAGCTCTCTTGTTTTTATTGAAAATGCCTAGAAAGTGGAATGTCTGGATAAAAGATTCCAACAATAGTTGGGGGGGGGTCAACATCTGTGGGGAGATTCCATCATCATTGGGGTAATCTTTAATATATATATATATATATATATATATATATATATATATATATATATATGTGTGTGCAATAAGACATGACAGGATGTGGATTATTGGGGGATTTTCTTACACCTTGTGTGGCATGTCAGAAGAGCAAGTAGCGTGCCTTATTGTGGTTATGCAGTGGGCCCATGTGTAAAATCAATTTGAAAATTTGGTTCTGTATTTATTTAGTTATTTATTTTTATAAATACCCTTCCTAAGCTGTGGGTTATGGCAGGATTTACCAACAGTAAAGACATTTGCTGACCAATCAGATTACAGGATTATGTGCATTATATAGTAAAAATGTGAAAGTCCTCCTTGAGCATCTGCAAGTGAGATACTCCTAACAGTACCTATGAGTGTCTCACGTGCAGTGGAAAAGAGCATTCCAAGCACTCCAGTTGGTCAATCAGTTGTGTCAGAGAAGGCAATCTGAAAGCAAAAAAAAGGGTGCTTGCTGTCTTGGGAGATAAACCAGCATTGGACTGGCCTAACTAGTTACCTGGATAATTCCAGCTGGGACCCACTCTGGTTTGGGAAAATACAGCACAGTCTTTGTATAAGATTTATTTTCTAATCAAAAATGGGCTTTTTTTAACTCTACAAAATTTAAATCTAGTGCTAGTGTGCTACTTTGTAATGCGCTGTTGAAATGATTGAGTTAAACCTCAGCCCCCTCAGTATTCACTGTTCTGATCCCAAGTGTAAACTGTGTAGGTGGCCCCCAGCTCTACAGAGTGACTGCGACCCTTGGGGGATGAACGGCTTCCCTTATAATGATAGCCTGTTCCATGTCTGGACCACACTCCTGTTGAAATCCCTCAAATAAAAATCTCCAATAAGCATTAAGAACAGGTCATGCCCAGAGGGTCATTGTATCTTTAAAGATTATTCATTTTTGAAGAGTAGATTATGGCCTCTATAAAAGAATGGCTTAAAAGCCTTCACTGAGAATACTTCAGAGAAAAATGAACTTGAAACCAGTTTTTCTGACGAAAGGAGAGATCTATCCATCCAATTTCAATTACTTGTCTAAGATCAAGCTTTTACTTTCTTTAGAAAGCAAGGACGGTCACTTTGCTCATCCCAAGAAAAAAGGCAGATCAAGTGTTTTGCTCTGAAGCTCACACTTTGCTTTTTTTTTAATAACTTCTGTCTTTTGAACAATGTTCTCTTGTATACTTGTGCTACTGATGCCCGTCTTTGTAGATCAAACAGCTGGGGGAAGGGAGGACGGTGTTACGGCTGACACTCTGGCAGCTATATGCAAATTGCCAGCTCGGGGTCATGTTTAAATTCCCCTGAGGTCAGCATGAATATTCCATTTGCATTCAGGAGCATGTGACCCGATGGTCGAATGCCATTGAAGAGAACAAGGAAGATAATTGGCAGATAAATATACATGCAGGCAGATGGATGATGGACAGACAGGACAGATGGCAGACAGACAGACAGCTGAACAGTCCTGTAGGTAGACAATGGAAAGGCAGACACACCGATTGCTAAAGATATTTTTATTTCATAAAAGATGTGTACTGATTGGTGATGGATCATATTTCAAATTATGGACGCTGCATAAAGTAATGACATATAGATGAAATAGATGCAATAGTTGATTGACATATACATATGTATATGTAAACAGTAAATATATGCACTATATAGTGTATAGTGGAATGTTGTTCTGTATAGAATTCCATCCCTTTCAAAATGCTGTTCTACCACAGTTCCAAGGTCATTGAATGCTGTTCTACCCTACTGTGGTAGAACAGCATTCTAGAACCTCTAAAGACTGCATGAGTCAGTTTCATTTTGAAAGCAAAAGAACTCACAAAACAAATTTTTTACATAGTACTATACACTATAACAAATACCAGGATGAGCAGCTGTATGCTCAAACTGTGTTTTGCCACCTCGGGGTTCTGATTCCCATGGACCTCTCGAGCTTCGCTCTCGAGATCAGAGGGAATCGGAATCCCTCTGTGGCAGAACACACTGGTTCTGCATAGTTGCCCATCCAGTATTCTCTATATGTGTGTATATATATATATATTTGTGTGTATGTATATCGAGAATGAGAGAGATGTAGAGATACAGGGGATATGACATGACCTGATTGAAGGTATCATATTTATGTTTCTGAGACGCCAGTGATATTATGATATTTCATGAGTGGCAAAGCCACAAGTGAGGTATTAATATCATTGGCCTTTCAGAAACATAAATATGATTGATTCCTTCAGTCAGGCTATGTCATGTTCTGTTTATACAGACATATGTTTTGGGATAACATGATTGGGAATGTATAAAAAGTGCTTGTGACCTTGCAATGTGTGACTTTTTGCTTCTTTTAGAGTTGCCACAGGACTTGAAGTTGGGGAGTAGAATACAGAAGCTAGCCAGTTTCAGCACTCTGTACTTGTTTGGGACTGGCAAGTTCTGAGATCTACTACTACTTCTACTTAAGAATGCACAATGGCATACAGCAGCAAGGAAATATATCAGAATGACATAATGCACCATGAAAAAATATTAACAGAGAACTGCACTGAATGCGAAAGTCATTTTTTTCAGTAGTAGCTGATTTTTAAATACTGGTTCCAGTGGTGTAAGTAGTGAACAAGAAGTACAGGAACTCAAACATTGACACAAATGAAAATCAGAATTAAGATCCTTGCTCTGAAGGATAACTCTTGAGACTCGAGGGCCATTGGACCTTTTTCTGCTGTTGATATCTGTGTTTCCAGATTTCTTTCAATCCAGACACATCTCTATAGATACTGGTGCACCCAATCAGAGATGTCAGAGTATTTCTGAAACAAATTAAATTGTTCTGCAAGTCACATTTCGTGATGGAATCCACTGATCTCAGGTCACAGACCAAGAAATTGTCATTATGTTACTGTTGTAAGAATTTCTTTTCAAATATTAGTAGGAAGAAGTACAGGATCTCTGTTCCTGCTGCCATAAAAGGTACAGGAACTGAGTTCCTGCACGTTCCTACTCACTTTCATCACTGGTTCCAGTTCTATCTGTACAGGCATTTTGGTAACCCCAGTGGGTATTTCTGATATTCACTCTTGTATTAAGGACTGTTTTAGAACCATGTGATGTAGTTTATATCCCTCCCAACTTCAGAGGTCTATAGTAGAACATTGGATGCACTGAATCAACAATGGAAGTGCTGGACAGGGACATAAGCTGCATCATGTTCTAAAATGGTACTTACTACCTGTGTATAAAGCAGGACATCCATAAGGATAACTACTGTAGCCTCCCTTAGGAGCTATGTGTAATATCCCTTTAAGAGTGTCTATCGACCTCTAGGGTAATGCCAGTTGTTATGCCCTCGGGAGACTGGTTCAGCTGGTCTGACTTGGGCATTCCAAAAGGAGGAGCCAGGTGTTTTCTGCTGCAGGGCAGGGACTGCTGAGTCAGAGTTGGTGGGAGAGATACTATTAGTACACAGTGCCAGTTCCCACTACACTGTAAGTTTCTCTATAGAGCCTGGCATCGAGAATAAGTTCCCGATCTGGGCAGCAGCCACCTTCTACAGCCTCTGAAAGGAGGGTGCCCCTGTTCTGTAGGAAAAAGAACCTATCTGAAGTTAAGTTGAGAGGTCTTTATGGAGGAAATTGGAGCCAGAAGGTTCTGTGGGCAAAGGACCTGGGGTGATGTTTAAACTTTATTAAATATAAAGTGACTGTCTGACACTCAGCAGTGCCCTCCCTCCCTCCTTGAGAGAGAGGGACAGCATCTGGCATGGTGCAGATGATTTATTTATTTTATTTATTTAAAAGAGATGAACCAGGAAAAACATACTGAGCCATACAGCTCATTTCTAGAGGTGTCCTGGAGGAAGGAGAAGGGAATAATTACATAATAACAAGTAAACTGCAGTAATATGATGAAGTAATAGGGCATGGCAATGTACAGCAACACACATAGCGTATTGGCTTAAATTAAGAACAGTACAATTTGAATACAACAGGAGTGTGAGTTACCCGGTACTCCCAGGCTATTGATGGGGACAGGGTGGGGGAGAGAGGAGATGGTAGAAGAGAGGAAGAGGATGCAGGAAGAATAGGAATGGATTCATTCTCCATAGAGTATGCACAAGGATGTGGTCCTGGGAAACTCACCAGATATGACTACCAAAGGTTCCCTGCACACACAAATCCATAATAAAATGCCTCAATTATTTGTGCAAAAGTATTTATTACATTTAAAAAGAAAGCAGTGCTAACTTAACAAACGCCTGACATGTTCCGAACCCGCAACGGTTCTTTTTCAAAGGCTAAAATCTTGTGTAACAGACCACCTCTTATATGCACCTTAAGTAACATGTGACCACATAGAACACCCCTCAGTATTAATCACAGAGATTGGTTGTAATACTTTATATATTGAAAATCATATAAAATCACAATTTCAACTATACAACTCTGCATCATTTTCTAAAAAATTATTCATATAAAACAAAAAAATTCAATGGGGAGGGGAAAGAGCAGACTGGAAAAATGGGAAAGGGGAAAAGGAAAAAGAAAGAGAGAAGTAGGAAAACAAAAGAAAAAAAGAAAAAAATATATACAAAATACATCATGCATAGAAAGCCTAGAGATATCATTACAAATTAAAACAATTAATATTTAAACATATATGTATATATTATACACCTTATCTCATAAATATTCATTTATTAGATAAAAATAAAGTGCACTCGCTGCAATTATAAAATACACCTTCTTTGGAAATAGGACACAATACACAGGGATTGACTTACTAGAAAGCACAAATAGTGTTCATTATAGCTTAAAGGTCAAAATGAATCCAAAAGGCAAGTAAACATATATCTTTCTTATGGCAAGAGAAAATAAATCTACATCCAAATAATCTGTGATGCAATCAAAAAGGACAGATTTATATGGTAGTTGATGAAAACCATTTTCAGTCTTGGTGGGATTCGAACCAGGTGAACCATTGCACTGTTAACTTTTGAAACCAAAAATCTTACCCTTTAATTTAATGACACATATTCTTATAACAGATCTTGTAGTAAATATTTGACAAGATAGATTTTAGTTCTTAATATTTCTCCTTCTCTTTTTCAAATATGTTCTAATGTCCAAGTGTGAATTTAGGCCAGGGTTCGTAGTGGCTCCCAGTGTAATAATCCAAAAGTTCTCTCTTGTTAGTATCAAATTTTCAAAATCTCCTCCCCTGGGGTTTCTGCAGACCTTATCGATAGCTAAAAAAAACCTTTGGTAGTCATATCTGGTGAGTTTCCTAGCACCACATCCTTGTGCATACTCTACGGAAAATTAATTCTTATGTTAGAGCTGTTGCACAGGTTGCAGTAGGTAGAGGAGGGAGCTTATTTTGCCCCTTAGGAAGGAGCATTTATCTTTGATAAAAATTTCCTCAGCCATTTTCTTCACCTAACTGCGTAAAATCCAATAGATATATGCCATGCAAAAATAGTTGAAAGATTATAGATAGTGCTTACTTAATTTTAGACCACTTTATTCCAAGATGTCATATGAGGATACTCCAGTTTTGGTTTTTCCCAGTGGAACAGCTGGAGGAACAAGTGGAAATAGAGAACTACATTTAAATTCATCCACTAATCCGTTGGACTACGTAGATGATATCCTCCACACGGCAGCAATGGCTAATCCTTTTCCGGTGGACAATTTAGAAGCAGAAATAATACAACCAGAGGCACAGTCTTTATTTTTATCATTTAGAGATTTGGAAAAGTTGACTCATCAATTACAACGAATATATTGGAACAATGTAAATTTAGAGGCTTATGTGGAAGTCAAGAGGGTCCCTAGGGGTCTCAAACTTATTAAAAACTCAGCCTGTGAAACGGATAATGCAACTTTTTTAAAAGCGTGGAATGAGATTTTAATTGACGGTAGTCTGAAACTAATACAACTGATCATTAAATATGGAAAGGAAAAGGAACAAAATCTGAAGGAAGAAATAAAGAAACAAGAAGTGGAAGTGTTAAAATATCAAACACATCCTGCATTTGACCAGCAAAATAAAAAAACTGAAGGACTCAATTACTAAGTTGGATTATGAATTACAACAGCTTAAGAGAACTAAGTTTTTACGAGACAAGGAAGATTGGGATCGAGGTACTATATTTCAATGGAAGAAGAAACATCACTTAAAAGGTATTCTAAAAACTCCTCGAGAACATAAAAATGTTTAATTCAAATATACTACTGATGCGAGCGATTCAGAGGGTGAAGATTCCAGGAGAGAGCATTTTTTTCGCAGGGAAGGTCAACCTTTAGATCCACAGCCCACCAACCACCAACAGTTGAACAACATGTACAAGCGACAACCCCCACCCCCCCATCAATCTCCAGGAGGAGCCCGAGACTGCTAGAACACCTACGGGACTTTCATGGAAGAGGACAAGACGCGGAAAGATACGTAGGGATACAGTTCCAGCACAACTACATGGAGAAATCATGATTGGATCACAGTCAGGGAAGACAAACATACGGGAAATTCTACAGGGGACAGGGACGAGGACAGCAGAGGAGGTAAGCGAATTTTCTCCTGCATCGCTTGTAAATCTATCAAAACATGTTCTCACTGAAGCAGAGACTGCCCTCCTTAATAAAGGTTTGGGTTTTGTGCCTACAAAAACTATGGATAGGGTGGGAACTTTGGTTGACTTGAGCTTAAATTGTCGTAAATTGAATCTCCAGGCATTCTTTAGCAAAACATCTATTGTTGGAGAATCACAGGATAATGTAACAAATACCCCCTTTGGCAAGCCGTCTGTCTTTTGCCCTCCATTCTCTGCAGCTGTATCGACATTTAAAGAGTTGGTAACGAACGATTTGGAAAATGTTTTCAGCACACCACATTTTAATTTCTTTAATAATTTAAGTGAACAGGAAAAGAATGCCATTGAAACATTACAAATAGATGTAAACTTGATTATTAAACAAGCTGATAAGGGGGAGCGGTGGTACTCCAGGACAAAACAGCATATACATCTGAAGTGGAAAGACAGCTACAAAATAAGGACTTTTATAAGAAATTAACCTTAGATCCCACATATGATTTCAAATGTAGTATAGATGAATTGATTTCAGAAACCTTTTTCAAGGAGGATATTGATATTAAAACAAAAGAGGTTTTGACTACTAGTCACCCAATTAGGGCAACTTTTATACTTCACCGAAAATACACAAAACTCTGGTGAATCCCCCAGGTCATCCCATAATCATCGGCATAGGCGCTTTAACTGAGGCTCTATCACAATATTGCAACTTTTACCTCAAACCGTTGGTGTGGAACTTCTGTCTTATCTGAAGGATACAAAAGAAGTTTTGAATTTGCTTCCCACTATTAAGATTGAACCGGACATGCTTCTTATAACATGTAACATTGAGGCACTCTATACGAATGTGCCACACTAAGGAGCATTGGATGCAGCTGCTTTTTTCCTGAATAGGTCCACAAAACCTGCACCACCAACAGACTTTTTGTTAAAGTTATTAGAACATGTGTTAAAAAATAATGTTTTCTTATTTAATAATAATTTATACCAACAGGTTAAAGGTACAGCTATGGGGGCCACATGTGCCCCCTCGATTGCAAATGTGTATGTTGAGAAATGGGAGGAAGACGTGATTTTTAATAGGAATGTGAACACATTTTTTTTCAAAACTGATAGTGTGGAGATGTTTTATTGACGATGTATTGCTAGTATGACAGGGAACACAACAGAGTTTTGAGGATTTTCTGAAATTTTTACATAGTACCAATCCACATCTCAGATTTCCTTTCTCGAGTAGTAACCTGGAGGCCTGATATTTGGATTTACAAATCACTAAAAATTCAATAGGAGGTTTGGAAAGTAATTTGTATAGGAAGAAAACAGATGGTAATACCTTACTGAGAGCTAATAGTTGCCACCCCCTCCATGTGACTGCTAATATACCAACTGGACAATTCCTTAGAATTAGGCGAAACTGCACTAAAATGGAGGACTTTGAGAAGGCAGCAGAGGCGCTTACAGAGAGGTTAATCCAGAGAGGATATAACCACTGTAAAGTGGGGGAGGCTAAAAATAAGGCGAGAGCCTTGGATAGGTGTGATCTCCTTAGTCACAAGAAAGATGTAGTGGGGACAGATAGTAGGTTTAACTATGTTACTGGTTTTTCAGCACAGTCTTGGGAGCTAGAGATCATTTTAAAACGCCACTGGCATGTTTTATCAGCCGAGAGGGGGCTGCAGGAAATTTCTAACCAGCCAGTTAGAATGTGTTACGAAAAAGCACCGGTGTTAAGGGATCTCCTGGTACATAGCCATTTTGTAGACAAAAAAGTGGATAATTGGCTATCCAAACCCCTAGGTTGTTACCGATGTAAACGGTGCATAGTATGCTCACATATTACCCCATCAAAGAATTTTACAACCTGGAACTCTAAGAAAGAGTATCAGGTTAGACAATGCATAACATGTGATACAGAAGGGGTTATATATTTGGCTACCTGCTCTTGTTCTGCTTTCTATGATGGAAAGACCAACAGAAGTTTTCAAATCAGAGTAGGGGAACATCTAAGAGCAACGCATAAGAAAGATGAAACATATGCAACTGTGGTCCGTATCATGAGCAGTCCTGATTCTAATCAGCATTGTTTTAAATTTTTAGCTATCGATAATGTCTGCTGAAACAAGGAGATTTAGAAAATTTGATACTAACAAGAGAGAACTTTTGGATTATTACACTGGGAGCCACTACGAAACCTGGCCTAAATTCACACTTGGACATTGCACCATATTTGAAAAAGAGGAGGAGAAATATTAAGAACTAAAATCTATCTTGTCAAATATTTACTACAAGATCTGTTATAAGAATATGTGTCATTAAATTAAAGGGTAAGATTTTTGGTTTCAAAAGTTAACAGTGTAATGGTTCACCTGGTTCGAATCCCACCAAGACTGAAAATGGTTTTCATCAACTGCCATATAAATCTGTCCTTTTTTATTGCATCACAGATTATTTGGATGTAGATTTATTTTCTCTTGCCATAAGAAAGATATATGTTTACTTGCCTTTTGGATTCATTTTGACCTTTAAGCTATAATGAACACTATTTGTGCTTTCTAGTAAGTCAATCCCTATGTATTGTGTCCTATTTCTGAAGAAGGTGTATTTTATAATTGCAGTGAGTGCACTTTATTTTTATCTAATAAATGAATATTTATGAGATAAGGGGCCAGAAATTCAAAACTTTGCCCCGGGGCTAAATTAGCACTGCCCGGCGGGCAAACTTAGTCTGGAGCACAAAACAAGCCATATTCAAAAGGAATAGCCCGGGGCAAACAGCTTCTGAATATAGCATGGGAATGAGGCCGGGCAAACTGGGCTGGGAGTGCAGGGCAGACTTAGCCCTGGAATAAGACAGCTCTGAATATCACAACCAGGAAGTGCAAACTATGACAGCAACACAGTGCACAGCGATGTGAAGGTAGGTAGAGGTGAACTATGTGGCCAATGTGCGTGCCAGAAAATGCGTGGACCCAGTACAGCTGCAGGCAGCAGCATATGTGAAAGTACAATGTGCAAAACTGTAAAATATTCCCCGAACTGTTTGCGCAGCGCTAACATGTTTGCATGGGTTTAGCGCAGGACTAAACCGATAGCCCAGTGCAAACACGCTTGTTCGGTGCTAACTTTGCCATATTCAAAAGTGATATGCAAATGAGCCTACTTAGGTAGTCTGTGGGCAAACATCCAGATTAGCATCTCTTTATGCCCTGATTTGCATGCAGTTTGCGCTGGCTAACTGTTTAGCCCTGCGCTAAACCCACGCAACGTAGAGCGCCATCAAACAGCTTGGGGAATATTATACAGTTTTGAACACTACTTCCACATGCACTGCCGCCGCAGCTGTGACTGGGACAACACAGCATAGGCACAGATGGTGGTGGCGCTGCATGCAACTGTCACACTGTAGGTCATGCTACAGTGCACAGCAGACACTACAGTAGCAAGGGGGTCAGTAGTGTGTGGACACAGCAATGCCTATGGTGTGTAGGGCAGTGATGATGACTGCACTATACACAGTGAGAGGCCCAACCTGCAGGTGTTTACTGACAGTGAACATTACTGTTACACTGTTGTGTGACCCACAGATGCTGCACCTCTGGCATGGGATGCTCACAGTGACATATGCTGTACATGTCCGGCTTTGTGTGCTGTGGCAGTTGTACAGCTGTGCGGTATGTGGCCGGGGGGGGGCATATATTATCCGAAAGGCACACTGGTGTTGGGGTATTCCCAATACTGGCCCATGTGCACTGCATGATGTGTCCCAGCCTTGTGGCCACACCTGGTCTGTGGCACAGCCTGGCCACCCATACACTCTCCCCTCAACATCCTCCATGCCCACAGAGCTGCATGTGTGTGCTGGCATCTGTTGGTGTCTACAGAAGTGTGGTCCACAGGTGTGTGCTGTATGGCCACACTGCCATGCTGTCCACTGGCAGCAAGGTCACCACTTACTGCCTGGCATGGCTGTGACTGGTGGCAAATGATGGCATCATTGTGATGCCATCAGTTAGCAGCATGCTTCCTCTATGTTTGGCTTTGTCTATGTGTCATATTTATTTTTCAGGGTCGCTCAAAATCTACGCAAAACCCGCACAAACACAGAGCAAAGCCATATTGTCGTGCAAAGCTGATTGCCCAGGGTTAAGACAAGCTTTTCCTGGGCAGTAATGTGCACCGCGCTAAGTGTCACGCTAAGTCGCGCAAAACCACTTTGCGTGGCGCTAGTCGCTGAATATAGCATTGCGCCTGTATTCATGTCAGTTTGCCCCATGCACACGTTATGATTTTGCCTGGTGCTAATGCAGTTTGCCTGCGCTGTTTGGCCTTTTGAATATAGCAGACCCATGCTAATCCCGTGCTAAACCTGTGCAAATGGTTTTGCCTGGCGCAAAGTTTTGAATATCTGGCCCAAGGTGTATAATATATACATATATGTTTAAATATTAATTGTTTTAATTTGTAATGATATCTCTAGGCTTTCTATGCATGATGTGTTTTGGATATAGTTTTTTGTTTTTTTCTTTTGTTTCCTTACTTCTCTCTTTCTTTCTTTTTCCTTTCCCCCTTTCCCATTTTTACAGTCTTCTCTTTCCCTTCCCCATTGAATTTTTTGTTTTATATGAATATTTTTTTAGAAAATGATGCAGAGTTGTACAGTAGAAATTGTGATTTTATATGATTTTCAGTATATAAAGTATTACATCCAATCTCTGTGATTAATACTGAGGGGTGTTCTATGTGGTCACATGTTACTTAAGGTGCATGTAAGAGGTGGTCTGTTACACAAGATTTTTAGCCTTGGGAAAAGAACCGTTGAGGGTTCGAAACATGTCAGGCGTTTGTTAAGTTCGCACTGTTTTCTTTTTAAATGTAATAAATACTTTTGCACAAATAATTGAGGCATTTTATTATGGATTTGTGTGTGCAGGGAACCTTTGGTAGTCACACCAAGAATGGTAATGGGTAGAGGTACATTGTGGAGGGGAAGTGAGGAAGGGGAGGAGATGGGGAGAGGTAGAAGTAGAAGGGAGGGAATATAGGGGTAAGAGGGAAAGAGGAAGGGAGGGTTTAGACAGAGGAGAGGATGAGTGTAGAGGTTGGAAAAGCAAGAAGTGGGTCAAGGGAGGTGCAGAGAGGTGTAGGCACTTGGGGGACAGGAGGAGTGTAGGGAAGAGGAAAGGGGGAGGCATGACATTGGGCTATAGGCATTTGCAGGAGAGAGTGATGTGCACTTGCAGTAGAGAGGAAAGAGAGCGCTTGGAAGAGGCAGAGCGAATTGGTAGGGGAAGAGAGTTCCAGATACTAGGAAAGCAGAAAGAGAAAGCATTCTGTCCAGCAAGGTATTTTTGAGAAGGGAGCAGTAGGGAGCGATAGCCTGAGTTATGGAGAGAGTAAGATGAAGGAGGCATAGGAGAGAGAGAACAGCCAGAATTTAGAAATTAAGGATGTGCAGTGGGTTAGGCAGTGATCTACCGGGGTGGAGCAGAGTATAGAGAACAGTGGTGAGTATGGAGATGGCAAGCCAAGGCAAAATGGCAGAAGGAGTGGAATAGGGGGTCAAGTCTGGTCAAGGTGGACTTAGGAGCAGCACAGTAGACAATGTCACCATAATCAAAGATGGGGAGGATCATCTTAGAGATGATATCTCAGCGAGCAGGCATAGGGATGCAGCTTTTATTCCTATAAAGGGCACTGAGATTCCTGTCAGCCAATAGGAACTCACCTCAGAGAGTACTCAGTGTGGGCTAGATTGCCCAAATTCGGAAGATGTGTGGTGCCTGCTGGCACCTCAGCGGTGCCCAGGTGGGCATAGTGTCGATGGTCTCAAAGATAAAAGAGTATGAAAAGTGAAAAAGGATATGCTGTGTGAGATAACAGAGTGGGTCCCTGGAACTCCTCCCAGGATCATTTGGTGCAGTATTGTGCTAGCCAGTGAGACTGTGAATTTGCCAAGTGGCTAGTAGAAGGGAAAATAGGCTAGAAGAAGTCTGTGGAGTTCTCTCCCATACTCAGGGGTGGAAACACATCAAATTCAGTGCCTCCTCTCGAGCATAGTTAAGTGTCAAAGTACCCTACCAGGGCTGAAGCCAGCCCAGAAGAGAGAGAGAGCAGTGGATACTCTTTCTGTAGTGATGTGAAACAAAATGACTATGCCAGCCAGAGAGAGTGCCATCTTTAAATTAAGCTCAAGTGGAACAATACAAGATCCAGTTTTAGTAATCCCGTTTGGACATTTGTTGTGTTTGTGCATCTAAATTCTGCTAACCCTTTAAACGCACAGCTTCATTTAGCCGTGCCATGTCCCAGCGGAGCCCTGGAGGTCGCCTCAGGTTCGGGAGGTTAATTAAGGTATGTGGTGCTGTTCTTTCCTGTGGGAGGTGCCCTCCGGTTAACTACAAACCTGTAGGGATGGAACTATAACAGAATTGGAACCAGTACTTAAAAAATCAGCTTCTACAGGGGAAAAACACTTATGGGTTCAGCACAATTCCCCTATAATATTGTTTAATGATGTGTGAAATAAGTTTTATCTGCCCATTTGTCTCAAAACATATGTCGTATAAAGATAGATTGATAGATAGATAGATGCTGTCTGCAAAGAGATAGATTATAGATAGATAGATGCTGTCTGTAGCTAGATAGATAGATAGATGGATACTGTCTGCAAAGAGAGATAGATAGATAGATAGATAGATAGATAATGTCTGCAAAGAGCTAGCTAGATACTGTCTGCAAATATATAAATAGATACTGTCTGCAAAGAGATTGATAGATAGACACACAGACAGACAGATGCTGTCTATAGCTAGATAGACAGACAGATAGATAGATAGATAGAAAGATAGAAAGATAGATATGGTCTGCAAAGAGATAGATAATGTCTGCAAAGAGATAGCTAGATATTGTCTGCAAAAAGAGATATATATTGTCTGCAAAGAGATAGATCGATAGATAGATGCTGTCTGTAGCTAGCTAGATAGATAGATAGATAGATAGATAGATAGATAGATACTGTCTGCAAAGAGATAGATACTGTCTGCAAAAAGATAGATAGATGCTGTCTGTAGCTAGATAGACTGAGAGACAGACAAACAAATGGAGGAAAACATATATGTAGGTATATATTAGGCTGTGCACTGGACGTATTTTTGTTCTTAAAAAGAACATAAACTTTCTTTAAACTACGTATATAATAATTGGAAATGCTGGCATTTGTGAAGCCTCCATAATCTCCTTAGTGTGCTTTGTTTACCTGATCACTTTGAAATAATATTTTTCCACCTTTTTTAGGGTCCGTTGCTGAAGTTTGCCTTTTTTCTCTATGTTATTAATTTTATAGCTCCTGATCACTTTTCTTTAATTCGAAGACATCAGTTGCACAGAAACTCAGTACAAGTTTCACCACAGGGCTTCCATTCAACCAATGTCACCGAGTTCTGGATCTGTGCTTTTGCCTTTACCCACTGTGTGCCATCTTGATAGCAGGGGCCATGCCTGAAAATGATGTCTCTGGGACCCTCTCTGGGACCAGTGCACCCACCCAGTAAGCAAATAAATAAATAAATAAATAAAAATTGAATAAATGCTCAAATTAACAAGTATTAAAAAAAAGACTAAGAAAGTTTTTTGTGTTGTTTACATTTGTATTTGTCTGTAATACTTGTGTTTCTATTGATTTGCCTGTTTGTGTTTGCAAAAAATATAGATTTTTTTTTTACAGTTCAGATTTGATATTTTTCTTAATAATGGCACAAAACCAAGGGTTTGAGAGTAACCAATATATTATTCTTCAGTAACCAGGTAAGGCTCACTAGGCACAAGGCCTGTTCTCAAGGGCGACCGGGGAGCACTGGGGAGGTAAGTGACTTGCTCAGAGTCACACAGTATGCAAGTGGAGGTTGTGGGAATCGAACCCAGGACTGCTGGATGTACCACACTCATTCAAAACTTGTTACTCTAACCTCTAGGCTTTATCTTTCAAGAAAAAAACATAAAAATGTGAGCATGCACCATTTTTTGCTTTTATAGATAATTTCTGAGGAAGACCTGTGATTGAAATGTCATTTCTAAGTTTCTTTCTTCTTATCAGTGCAAATTTAATAAAACCCCCTTGTTTGTTCTCATACAGTCTATCTTTATAAATTTGCCTGTAATTATATATTAGGGTGTGCAACACCTAGAGAGTAATGCATAGGTGAGTGTGTGTTATGAAGTTTTTTTACACAGCCAAGGTGTGTGATGACCCATAAACCTCAAGAGCAAAGTTTGAGAGGTTTATTTGGTTATCACACACTGAGGGTGTGTAAAAAAACGACATGAGCACACAGTTGCTTATATTTTGTTTTTATAATAACTGCTGCAGGGATTGACAGAGCGGCATGTTTCCCACTGTTGTACTGTAAGTGAAAGTGACATGCAAGCACTCCAAGCACCATAATAACTGGGTATGATGTCATACCTAGTTAGTAAAACGTTTGATCACACTGGTAATCAGTGTGATAAAGATGGTCACCAGTTTGTTATAAACAGAATAATGTATAGGTTCCCATGCATTACTGGCGAGTAATACTATCAAGAGGTTCTGGACACGTAGGAACCTCGAGAGCAAAGCTCGAGAGGCTCCCGTGTCCAGAACCTCGAGATGGTATCACTCGCCGGTAATGCACTGAAACCAATAAGTTATTTTTTTTAATATATGAATCCGATTTATTTATTTTTTTGTCTTTTTGTGACGGAGAGTCTCTCGGTCCTGGCACCACAGTGTCTCACTCCTCCGGCACACTGGCCATGAGGGCTGCTCACTCCCCCCTTCCCCCTGTAGGCTATGCTGCAATATAAAGTTTCCTTTTAGTTTAATAGGTAGTACTACTTTTTGTTTTGTTCAGGAACGCTAGATCAACTAGATAATTCAATTTCTTAAGAGTTAAAGAAAAAAATGGAAATGTCACAGACAACACAATGCAGTCTCGCTAAGCGAGACATGGCCGCCATGTTTGTGAGACTGTTCAGCCCACCCAGAGAGACAGAGCAGTCAATTGGGAGTCACTTGGAAGACGGTGTTCTTTGATTGACACCGACAGCATAGCATGGTATGGGAGACTGCTACGCTTGCGCTGTGCTGATTTAGTGATAATAGTATCGTTCAGAGCTCCCAACGATTGTATAAATTTGTATCAAATAAAATCAATTAAAATGGTCCTGCTATTACTAGCTAAAACCCATGTCATTATACCATTATAACTTTTATACTGAAAAAAAATACAGCAGAACATTAAAAAAAAAGCAACAAAATCACTCTCGGACAACAGCATGTCTGTGAGAAAATTGAAACTATGGCCATTTTTCAAAGACATGCTTTAGTGCTAGTCTTAGCCAATCAGAACACAGGGATACGCATATAGTCCCATTATTGAGTCTACTGTCCAGTTATCACAGAATAGCAGGACAGTAGATCTGTGTTCTGTTTGGCTGAGAGGGATCTTTTTCAGTACAATTTGGAAGTAATTAGTGAGCTGAGTTTATGGGGGAATAACTATACTGGGATGCCAGAAAACATCGAGGCCGCAGGCTGAGGTGTTATATTTATTTAGTTTTTGTTGACCGGGTAAGTGCACTAGACAATTTATGCCTATTTTCAGGCATGACCCAGGGGAGGGGGATACAGATGATAGCCAACTGACCTTGAACCATATTAAGCTGTTGGTGGTATTTTTAGTGAATGAGGGAAATTTGGCCAGGACACCGTGGAAATTCCCCTACTCTGTGCTGCTGTTTCAGTGGCCAGAGGGGGAGTATGGGCGTTGTAGAGTGGCGACTGAGTGCAACATGGCTCAGTCAGAGCTCGCCGTAGGTGAGAGAGCGCTGGTAAGCGCAGAGATGGCTGCAGAAGAACGGGCTGCTTGGCCCGAGCAAAGCGTTTTTTTGGAATCTGTTGCAGTTACAAGAACGGAGGAGGCGAAGGATTGTATCGAGGAGCGGGGTTCCTTTACAGCTGGTGGAGCGGAGGACCCATTCTTATTGTATTCCAGAGCAGAGGTCGAGGTGCCTTTAAAACTGGCAAGGGAAGCCGGCAACGCGGAAATGGGATCAGGAGAGGCCGGTGGATCAGTGCCGACATTGGCGGTGTTGGCAAGGAGAATTTACAACACAGTGAGACGCCAGGTGATTATGGAGGTCGGAGGAACGAGAGGGAATGCGGAGGAGCACCGGGGAATACAGCTGACAGGACTGATCGGAGACAGGAGCAGAGGTACTGGAGCAGTTTCAAAACCTCACACCTGTAAGTAAACCGAACTTGACTACAAACTTTCCTACAATTCAGATGTCAAGGAAACAGGTTTTGTTTTTAATCCAGTGGTGACTGCTTCTAAACAGGATACTGTGACTTATCAATTTAAGCATGGACAGCAAGAAGGAGTGACTGATTTTTTCCCTTCTGATAGTACAGCCTTTAAGGCATTTCAAAAGAAGGACTTGTGTGTTGGAAAAAGGAGCTGCTGGTAGTTTGGGGGTTGTGGGGGAACATGATAGCTCCTGGTCACCCCAAGCTGCGTTATCAGCTGCTGGCTGGAGGCAGATGGAACAGGGGATATGGACACCTGATACTTCATGGGATAATGCTTGGGGTTTGCAGTCTGCTTCCCTAGAATGGAAGCCAGGGGTGGGGAAGGGGTACGGTGCCTCTACCTCTGATGCTGTTACCTTTCAGGAAAGTAGCAAGAACGTACTGAGTTCTGTAATAGGGAGCGGGCCTAATTCTGTACCACCAGGTAGGGGAGAGAGTGTTCCTCTGAATAACATTGACCAGTTGAACATTACTGGGGAAAAGCAAGGAAAACCCCTTTTATCCAGTCTGTTTTCACAGTGTAAAGGAAGCAGCACCGGAGGAATGCTGTGAGGATTACAAAAGGTGGTTTAAAGGATAGACCTAACCGATATTATGTTGGTAAAACATTAATTAAAGAGTCTTTGAAGTTTTCTCCTAGGGATGTATTTGCATTTATCAACATTTCGGGTGAGGACAATTATTATATTAGTTTTCGTTCTCAGGCTTTGCTTGACCTTTTTTGGGAGCGGTATAACCAGGTGAAGTTTTCCCCTTTATGGACACCCTTTTTCGTAATTCCTTTGTCTAAGCCCCTGATAAAGTTTGTGACGGTGATGTTCAGGAATGAGGGTGTTCAGGTGGAGGATATTGAGTTTTGGCTGGCTCAAAAATGTGAAGTTTTAAGTGAACCTGAACCCATTTTGGATTCGGAATTATTTTGGACAGGGGGATGGAAATTTAAAGTAAAGCTTAAACAAACAGCTACAGGTGTAGAACATATTCCCAACTCATTTATGTTAGGAAGAGACAGAGGGGTCTGTTTTTATAGCGGGCAGCCCAGGGCCTGCTATAGATGCGGGTCTAAATCTCATTTATCTAGTGGTTGTGACCAACCAAAATGCGATAACTGTGGAGAGGTGGGTCATATTACTTCATTTTGTACAAACACGTTAAAATGCAATTTGTGTGAAGAGCTGAATCATGCTTTTAAGGACTGTCCCTGGCCGGCCCAGAATAAGCAAGTTTGTGGAGTATCAGACCTTTTGATCCAACAAGCACAAGACGCTGGAGGGTCTCGGCAGGAGGTATCCCTTGGGGTGGAGGAGGTTTTAACTCACCAGAATTGGGGTATACAAAAGGAGACAGTTCAGACAGGGGGTTAAAAGGTTCAGCAGCAGGCAGCTAGAGAGGGAGGGCCAAAGCTTCTCCAGCCAGTTTGCTATTCTGATGATTTAGAGGAGAAGGGTGGCATGAGTCAGGGTAACCTTGAACCCCCAAAAGCCCCTCCATTACTACGTCGGTCTAGTAGGACTATGAAGAATGTGGTGCCGGTGGAGGTAGAAGGTATTGAATCAAAAAATCCTTTTGAGGAACTGTCCTGGGGGGATTCAGAGATGGATATGGGGGATACTGATTCCCAAATATCGGTTCAGGAGGGAGAGAGAGTGCAAAAGGATGCTTATAAGGGAAAAAAAAAGAAAAGGCGGAAGAAATGACAATAGGATTGGTAGGCCCATCTGACTTGGTACCTATAAATGGATATTACATGGGCTTCCTTTAACACCCATAGTTTGTTAAAAAATCTGAAAAGGTGTGCAGTGTTTCAGATAATAGCTGATTTGCATATATCTATTTGTTTTTTACAGGAGATGTGGATGTTCTCTAGTTACCAAGTTAATGCTTTCTCTAAGGATTGGTCATGGGGACCCTCGTTTTGGTCCTTTGGTACAGACAGGGCGGATGGGATAGGTGTTCTTTTTAACTCCTTTAATTTTAAGTTACTTAAGTTAATAGAAGTCTGTCCTGGGAGGGTTTTAGTTCTAGATGGATTTTGGTTTGAAAAAAAAATCAGGTTAATTAATATTTATTGCCCGCAATCAAAAGCCGGAAGGGTGGCGTGTTTTTCAGACATACGTCCATTCTTAATAACAACTATTCCAATCTTTTGGGGAGGGGATTTTAATTGTGATATAACTAGGATCAGAGGTACAGGTCGTTTGGAGAAAGGAAAGAAAATCTATTGTGATTCGGCACGCTTCAGAATATTGTGAGAACAGCAGATTTGGTTAGTTGTATAGATAGTATGGAGAGGGGCGGGTTAGGTACTTTCTTTACAAAAGGGAAGAGTTTTCTGATCGATTATTTATTTATATCTAAGAGTATCCAGTTCCATAGTCCACAGGTTATTCCCATGGAATTCTCTGACCATGCTCTGTTACTGATAAAGGTGGGGCCACAGCAAGGGTTTCCTTCGGTATACAACTATATGGAAATTGACTACGTCATGCCTTAAAGAGAGGGTAGTTCTAAATGCTATCCATGGTATTTTGAAAGCTAGGTTGTCTGTGGCTTTTTTGTATCAAGATCTTGGGGGCTGGTGGCAGGACACTAAAGAAGATTGTATTGGATGGTTCAAACATTATGGGGTTAGGAAAAGGAATGACAATTTTTTTGATTATCTTAAACTCAGGAGACAGCTTCATTATATTCTATCATGTGCAAATTCTTCTAGAGATAATTATTCGGAACAGATAGCTGAAATTAAAGGTTTAATGAGAAACAAGCAGTATGATAGGGCAAAATCATTGCAAGCATTAATTCAGAATCATTTGAAAAAATCTGTTTTTGGAGATCCTTTCGAGCTCTGTAAAACAGTTAAGGAGAAGGAGACAATAGACGTTTTGGTCCAAGGCCATACAAAGGTTTCTTCTATCAGTGCATTAGGAACCATTATTAAAGAACATTTTAGGGGTCTGGAACCACAGGTTGCATCATCGTCTTTCCTGATTAATCAGTTTTTGGGACCTAGTTTGACAGAAAATCGGGATCTTGTTGCTTTGAAGGACTTAGGGCGGTCTATTTCAAAATCTGAAATTCTGGGAGTCATTACATCACTAAAACAGAATGTGTCCCCTGGTATAGATGGGTTATCCAATGAGTTTTATAAAATGTTTTCCTCTGACTTAGTAGACTGCCTCTGGTTGGTATTTAATTTTTTCCTCACATCTGGGGTGAGCTTGAGTTCCTTTATGGAAGGGCGTCAGATATATATCTTTAAATCTGGAGATAGGGGAGACTTTAGGAACTGGAGGCCTTTGACCCTTTTGAACTCAGATTACAAAATTTTGACTACTATACTTAATAATAGACTGAAAGGGGTGGTAGAGAGGTTATTTTTACCGGTGCAACATAGTGGGATCCCAAATAGAAGAATCCATTCCATATTAGGATTGCTTAGAGATATAATTGACCAAGTTGGGGATAGGGGCCTTCGGGGTAATTGTATCGTGGACCTTGAGAAAGCATTCGACAGGGTCGATCATGAGTTTTATTTTCATCTCTAAGTGGTTCGGGATTCAAGAGTATCATACAGCTCATAAGGGGTTATACCAAAATGCTAAAGTATATCCGGTTTTGAAAGGCACTCTGGGCGAAGGCTTTATTATGAAATGTGGAGTGAGGCAGGGATGCCCATTAAGTCCGCTTCTGTACAACTTTTCTTTAGAACCTTTAATAAGAGCAATCTGCATTCCACCCTTATGGTTAGGAATTAAGGTGCCAGGGATTTCGAACTCTGGTCTGATACAATCTTTCACGGATGATATTTGTTTATTTTTTTCTAACCATATAGATTTTTCGAAATTCCTTAAAGTGTTCAAATCTTATGCGGAAGTATCTAATGCCAGACTAAATACACATAAATCAAAAGGGCTGCTTTTGGGTAATTATCACAGGGACTTGTTTTCTTTTCATTTGGTTGAATTTTCTCAAAAACCCTTAACTATATTAGAGGTAGAATTTCAGAATCAAAATCGCCCAATGGAGGTTTGGTCAAGGGTTCTAGATGCACTTCTGCAGAAGGTTTTCATCTGGAAAAGGTTTAAATTTTCTAAATTAAAGAGAATTCAGATAATTAAACAATTTATTTTGCCTAGGCTACAGTATATTGCAGTACTTTTTCCATTACCAGTACAGCTGGAAACAAAATATATAGTATATGCTTCCAGATGTTATGGGGTAGTAGGTTGAATCAATTAAGAGAGGATGCACATACCTGAATAGAAAACAAGGGGTTAGGAATGGTTGACCCGATAGTGTTTTGTTTTTGCTATTCTGTGCCTTTTCTTTAAAAAATGTTTAGAGGGTTCTTCAGAATTAGACACTATAGTTTTCTGGAACCGGTTGCAAGCATACCTGAGTATGTGGAAGCCTTTACCTCCGAAATGGTCTGCAAGATTTAGGACTCCGGATTATTTTAAGCCAGTGGCACAGAAACTGTTCAGATGGCAAATTTCAAAGGATTTGATTTTAAAATATACAGCAAAGGGTTTACACAAGGCAATTATGGTGCAATATGTTCAGATAGAGCCTAACTTTAAAAATTGTCCCAGTGAGAATATAAACAATGTGCTGGAGCAGCTGAATAACTGCAGACTGCCTCCTTATATGTGGGAAAATTTGTGGTTAACTATGTATGGGAGACTAAACGTAAGGGGTACGGCCAAACACAAGGCAATAGAAGAAAGAATTTGTCCTTATCCAGACTGTGTTAATGTGGAGGAGACGATGGAGCATTTTTTCTTACATTGTTCTTTTTCCTCCAAATTATGGGGTTTCCTAGCTCAGGTATGGAATCTCCCATGGTTAGCAAAAATGGATATGCTCTCCTGGTGCTTGGTATTTTTCCTCGTTATTTGAGTGGTTTTGAGAAAGATACATTAAGAGTTTTTTTGGCTAGCTTGCGGTTTTGCCTCTGGCAAACTAGGGTACAATGGTGTTATATCAAAAAGACCTTCATTTGAAGGTTTTAAAATTTATGTAACCAATGTTTTGAATAAGGTTTATATGGAGGAATGTCAAATATATGATGCGGGGAAGGTCAAAATGTGGTGGAAGGGATTTCTTCACTTTGTTAAGTTTAAGTAAACAACATTACAAATAGGGAAGGGGAGGAAAAAGAATAATATAAATGAAACACAATAAATAGTATGAATCTGAAATGAGTTTTCTTTTTGTTACATGTGAGGTGTTGTTTTGTATGGTTTACAGCTTAGTTTTATGTTATGCTTTTCTTATTTTCTTTACAGAATTTCAAGGTTATATTGATCTGATGTTGTGCCTTTCTTGTGTTGGCTGTATATGTGTATATTTGATAAAAGTTACCCCTACTCTTTTCAATAAGTGCCATGGGATCTTTAACATCCACCTGAACTACCACCAATCTAGGCAGATGGGACCTCGGTTTGATGTCTCATCCGAAAGAGGCGCCTCAGAAGTGCAGCACCCCTCTCATGCTGCACTACAGTGTCGGTACTGGGATATTAACCCAAGTGCCAGATGTGGGAACTGAACCCACAGCCCTCTGATCTCTTGGCCTCAGAGTGCTATCTACTGAGCCACTGACACTGCAAGGGATATTGGCATCCCAGTACAGTTATTCCCCCATTAACCCAGCTCACTATGCGATTGTTGCTTTTATATGGTAGAAAACACCATTGGAGAAGAAAACCCACAACCAGGGTATCACTTGTAATATACACAGACACGTGGACTACAGAAAATGTTTTACTACTGTATGTGAATTTCATTTAATAAATTCAGTTATTATAGAGATGGTATGCCCGCTGTACAGCGACACAAACACAACGAACTACGCTCCTGTCGGCAAAATCGACCCTTTGCCGACAGGTCACTATGATGGTGTGCCTGAGATGGGCATGCTGTCTCGGTCCCACCCTTGCCTGAGTTAGCTCCAACGAGTTAACAATCCTTTAGTCGGGGGTGGGGCGGAGCCCGCATGGGGGATTCAGGTATAAGACCCTGAGAAAACAGGACTGAGTTCTTAATGAATCATGCTGACCCCGATTTGTGGTCGGCATGATTCTCTGTTCTGTAATGCCAGTCAACATTAGAGATGTCGAACTGGCATGGTAGAGCCATAGAGACTGGTCCAGTAAAGATGCATTTATCTCTTTCTATGAGGCTCTAGAAATAAAGGGCTTCTTCTGCCATTTTGACTCCGTGATGGTGAGTGATAGAATGTTGGCAAGCAGCAACAGTTTTTGAGTGGTGACCAATCAGAATGCTGGCATTAGCATCCAGTCCCACTGTTCAGTCCACTCGGCGGTTACGGCTGCATAATGGGACGATAGCTTTGCTCACTGATTGGCTACATGGTATTTTCCGCAGTATGGTAATTGATCTGGATCTAACCAACTCTCTGTTTCTCAGTGGGGTCTGGGCTAGACCGTAGGAGCAACAAAGCAGCATGGCTTACCTTGATCTGTGCGCTGTGTAGGCCCTTTGTCGTCTCACAGCTGCTGACCTTCTCGCCACGGGTCCACCTTTGATTCAGCAGCTCCCCCCGGAACTCATTTTCTGAAAGTTTCATGAAAAATGAAAGAAAACATAGAGACAAGGTCAGGGCGAGGAGGCAAAAGGTGTTTTTTCTTTTAAATTTTTCTTTTACAATTTTAGGCCAGGAAAGACACACTAAGCTGAGGCTGGTATCCAGGTGCATCCTGGGAGCACAGGGAAGTTAAGTGCATTGTTCACGATGACATAGTATGAAAGTAGTGGCTGTGAAAGTCAAACCCTGGTCTCCAGATCTGCAGCTCAGTGCTCTTAACCACTACGCTATACTGCCTCCCAGTTCTCTTCCTGTGCACCAGGCTCTTTTCTAAGTGTAGACCAGAAGGGGTCAGCAAAGCTTGCACCAGATGAGTAGGAATGTTCATAGCTTCATTGGTCCAGGAAAAACTAGACTGTTGGAGAGTTTAATAGCATTTTCAGCCAAACATGCATACCGTACTGCAGATATATTATAGTATAAAAGCTTTTGGAGAGAATACAGGTCACTTTATGAGGCAGCTGGACAGAGAGGTTCTGAGTGGTCAAATAAAGGACATCCTTCATAATGTGGGGGTGTTGAGAGGTATGGGAGGAGTTCTGCGAGGGTAAAATGAGGGATGTCCCTACTAATGTGGGACAGTTGAGAGGTATGGGCAGAGGGATTCTGAAGGATAAATGAGGGATGTCCCTTCCTTCTGATGTGGGATCTGAGAGGAATTATCATGCTACACCGCATCGGGACACATATGAACATCAGAACAGTGAAAGGATGGGCAGCTGTTGTTTCCGCCATTCAGAACACATGCCAGCATCAGATTAAGAACTGGAAATCTAAAATGATACCAGTCTGATATTTTTTTTATATGCAGTTTATATGCCCCTTTGTCACTGTCTGGCCACGTTTGGTTCTTAACCCACCCAGCCCTCTCATTCACATTTCTGGGACTTATCTAGCCTCTTGTTAATCTCCAATGGGTACTTCTCCCATTGTGGGGCCAGAGGTGGAAGGATCATTCCCCCCCCCCCCCGATGTACAATCAAGACATTGGAGCCGGTGCCTGGTAAGTGGTGCTGGGCCTGCTGCAGGCTGAGTGACATCATCCTGCTGGCAGGGATTTTCCACATTTTATTCCCTACCCCCTTACCTGATGTTGGGAATAATCCCATCAGACTTCACACATCTGAAGAGTCCTGCAGGAGAGGCAGACTCCCAGGCCCACTGCAACGGTTGCCAGAGCAGTGAATCCTAAAGTCATTCCTTCTCTGACTGGGAACGCTGGCATGCAGCAGCACCTCCCCAGCCCATGGTACACACAGCCAGCTCCCCGAGCTCATTCCTGAACTCAGGTTATCAGCGTCGCAGCGTGCCGCATTTACCATATAGGGAATATCAGTCAGATCAAACCCCTTATCCCTCCTGGCAACCTGGCGACACTGATGCATGCTTCTGTGACTTCAAGGCTTGACTACTGCAATGCTCTTTACATTGAGGTCAGCCGAGGCACACTGTGATGCCTACAGTGGATCTACGATGCTGGCATGGCATCCCCCACAGCGACATCCTTGACAGCATCGGAAACCAGTCAACAACCCCGATACTGACACATCCCTGCAATGACCGGCAACACTGTGACGCCCATTGTGCACCCCCATGTGAAGGGTCTGTGCCCCCCACACCCCCCCCCACTTTAGATATCTAACTCCATGTCACATAGACAGTGGAGTCAGATATATACCCAAGTCCATTGAAGTGAAAGCCTCATCGCTGTCTATATAGGCGTAGTCGGGGTTTCGTTTTGTGGGGGTTCACTGTGCCAGTGTCACTGTAGAGATGGCATACCATCTACAGCTAGTGCAGACTGTAGCTGCTTGGTGGCTGACCAGCCTGTCGAGGTCAAGTCATGTTTCTCTGGCACGGTATGAACTGCACTATCTGCCGGTGAAGTGGCATATCTCCTTTAAAGTTGGGTCACTAACGTATAAGGCCCTATACAGGCTGGGCCAGGGTTACCTGTCTGATCTTCTGCATCCATACATGTCCTCACATCATCTCTGCTTCACTGAGGAGGGACTGCTTGTTGTCCCCAGGGCCAGGCTTAAAACCTCAGGGACCAAATCTTTGAAGTGGTGATCCCAGTCCTGTAGAATTCTCTCCCAAGGGCCATGAGGGAGGTCCTCTCGGTGGAAGCCTTGAAAAGGGCATCTTAAGACCTATCTTTTTGCACAAACTTTTGTGGATTGAAAGTCCCTATTTTAAGCTCATCCCCCAGCTCTGAATATTTATTTTGTTTTACTAATTATTTATTTATTGATTGATTAATACATTATTACTAGATATTGAATTCTGATTTAAGTGCTGTTTATGTTTGATTATGCTGTTGTACTGTCTTCTTCTGTACATTTGTAGTGGCACCTGAGCCTCCCCCAGGAGAGGGTGCCATGAAGCAATAAAGCTACTACTACTACTACCCACCAGATTATTGGGTGCTCCTAGTTTTCTAATTAGAAACGTCTCTTAAAGGGGAATAGTCAGCACCAAAGGCCCCCCAATCAAGGGTGGGGCTAGTCCCAATTAGCACTTTGTGTGTGTGAAACCCCTAGGTGGTGCTATTCCAAGGGCTACTGCCCCTACCTGCTTGGCTAGTAGCAGGTTAAGGGGCCTGGGTAATGAAACAGGTGCCTCCACCCAGAGGTCAGGGTTGTTAGTGGTCAAGCTAACCTGGGCACAGCCCTCTGGGACACTGTAATTCCCCTCTTTCCCTTCTAGTGGCCTGAACAATATACAATAATTACTTTCACAATGACCCTTATTCACCAGGCAATTACACACACTGTTTGCACTTACCACCAGGGCTGGTTCCTCTAGCTTGACCCTGGGAACCCACCGAAAAACAAGGTTAAGCACAGCAAATAGCAATGGTACAATACCAGGGTTTTAAATAATTGATTAGCATTTTTTTTCTTGGGACAATACTAACTATTTAGAAAGTATTTATATAGGTTTTCAAGAAGTGTTACCTTTGTTAAACACAGTGAGACAGGTGCTATGCATTCTCAAAATGTTTTAGCACTTTTATGAGCAAAACGCTAATCAATTTTTAGAGTTAAATAAAACCCTGAATACTTTTGGCACAAACTGGAACCACAGTCCGGTTAAATGCAAACAAAGTTAAATCTGATTTATTCAGGGGACTTGAACAAGGGAGGGGCGTAATCAGGTTGATTTGCTTACAAGTTATATTAATCAGACAGTTATGCATGCAGTTCAGAGTCCCTACACAGTCACACACTCTGAGTACCCAGGTAGGAAAATGGTGGGCTAGCCAGGAACATTGCAGCTGGTTGGGGCCCTGTGATGGAAGAAAGTGGCATGCACAACACACACTATTTGTAATCCGGAGCCGGAGGGCTCAGTTCATGAAAGAAAAGGCAACAAGACAATCAGATGACAACACTTTTAGATTTAGCTGTTGTTGCAGGGAGCTACCCTGATGTTTACTCATGATACCCAATACTGGACATAGGCAGGATGAAATCGGACTGCAGGCTGTCGAGCTGGAGTGCCCGGAGAAGCAGGGCCCACATGAATCACCGCGGGCCATTCCTGTTCAAGGCATTGAACAGGGGCTGATCCTCAGGCCGGTCTCTCGTCGATGACTTTCTCTGCATAGCAGGTATTCTGACTGGGCCGGTGCAGCAGGGCCCAGGCAAATGGAAATGGATAGGGATTCAGTCCATGGAGCTGGATACAGCCTCCAGCAAGCAAAACACAGTTCAGACACACAGTGGGGAACCAAATCATGACCCACTATAAGCACACGGCACATTCACATGTAAGGAAATGCCACTGTACCAGGAAAATGGCTCTCCGGTTGCAATTACAAAGTCTCTGCACAATCCGGGAGTTCAGAGGTAGCTGGAAGTCCTGACAGGCCGATCGCATTCAGCAAATCTTCGATCTTCTTCTTCTTCTTCAGGTTAAAGCCTGGTCACAATTCAGTGGCTTAATTCACTCTCCAAATTCGGATTCAGTCAGAAAAAAACCCACAAGTTCCCTCTCAGGAACAGCAGGCAGGCATGCAGGCCAAACTCAGGCCTTTCCACAGTTCTCCTACGTGAATCCACTATGGATTGCTGCTCGAACTATCTCGAGCTGTTACTTCTTCACTTCCCAACTCAGATCTAACTGAAACTGCAAGCAGCGTGGAACTTTCCCCAAGATCCAAAAGGTTTGGTTGGCTGATCTGTCTGTCGGTCACAACAAGGGCTCCCCCTCCAGGTTATTTTAGGTGCCAAAAGCCCAAAACTACAAGTCCTACAAGTTTTGGCCCCACCAAGCCCCTGTAGGCAGGCTCCATTTTAGAGTCCCAAATGTACTGATTGGCCCATTCTGCAGTCCAGGACCAAGATGATGGAAGCAAACAGAACTGTCCATGCTGCAAAGAAGGCAGGTTAGAACAAACTGCAATATTATTACTACTCTAGCAAATGATCAGCAAACAAGTACATCTTCTAACAGAGCTTCCTCTCAGATTAATTATGACTGCAATCCAGGCAGCTCTTAAAGTGACAGTACACAGAGGCTATACAGGCACTCTCTGGCAATACATTTAAACTGCTAAAAAGTAAGACACCAGCCTGGCAGTGAGCATTTAGGCAAGCTCAAGGAAGACTTTTCGGGAACCCCCATTTGTAGGGGGGGTTACATGTGCAAAAACATTTTGGTTTACTTGTTGTTTACTATAATGTAATAGATTGTATCTGACTAATTGTGCTTAGTTGTAGGCTTACATCTTCTGTCACTACAGATCCCAGAATCCCCTGTAGCTGACATCAGAAGCAGTAAGCAGCAGTGGGAGATTCAGTAGCCTGCAGTGCATGTTAGAGTTCATATAAGCTCTGAGCTTTTGTTTGCTGGTTCTGCCATCTTCCCTGGGCTAAGTACAGTTACAGAGGACTGTGCTTAGCCCCTGGAGAAAAACAGACCGGAAAACATCTGATCGGAGATTATAAAAGCACTAGCATGCACTGCAGGCTATTGAATCTCCCACTGCTCTGTTGTCAGCTGCTAACAACGTGGAATTCAATTTGAAAAAATGTGTAGCTATGCATCTGTGCTTGATTATTTTATAAATAGGACAACGCTAAATAAGGTACATAATGAAAAGAACTTGGGTATAGTTATTAACGGTAAGTTAAAATCAGAAGATCATTGTAAACACATAATAGGCCAAGCTAATAGAATACTGGGATATATATGAAAAGCCTTTATAAACATACCAGAGAATGTAATGGTGCCACTGTACAGGATGTCTGTGTGAAACCACACTTGGATTCTTGTTCAGCAGTCTGGAACCCATACCTAAGAAGGGACACTGACAGTTTGGAGAGGGTGCAGCGAAGGGCGACTAAATTGATACTGTATTTAAAAAATAAAACATATGATGAAAGGCTAGCATTCTCGGGTCTGCATCCTCTGGAGAGAATGACACTTAAAGGGGATTTGCTATTCCTTTACAAAACAATGAAAACTGAAAGTATTAGAAACCAGCTTGGTCTCAAAGTAAAACACAGCACCCACAGTCTGAGGTGACACAGTCATCAACTACAGCAACCTAATGTTAAAAAGGACATTGGCAGGAACTAATTACAGAGAGGTGAGAGTGTGGAACTCATTGCTGTGGGAAGTTGTAGAATCAGGTAATGAGCAGAGTTTCAGTAAAAGGTTGGATGATTATTATCTAATGAAAAATAACATCGACGGTTTTGACCACTGAGGAGTGGGAGGAAAATCTAGATAAACTCCGTGGGCTGGATTTTCAGATGGTCCCGAATCCCACAAGCCCTGAGTGCGCTGAATATATGGCGCATGAGAATTGCAGCGTTCTCCCGGCCGACGATTGGGATTTTTGATCCTGTGCACCACTTGCCGCACGTTAGACCAACCTCTTCTGGTCTAGCTTGTGGTAATCCCAGGTAAAAAAATTTTATGGGGCTTGCACCAGCTATTTAGCATAAGCTGCTGTGAAATGGTCAGTGTCATAACTGCACCTGACCTACCAAAATCGGGCACAGTTGTGACAAATCTGTTTGGCCCAGCTGTGCCGCTTGATGCAGGCCCTGTGCCACCATCTGAAAGTCCAGCCCCATGTCTTTAATTGTCCTGCAATCCCAGTGTTGATCCCAGTATTGAAGATGGCCACCTAGAACTAAGCAATATTAGTCTGATACAACCTACTATAAAGAAAGCAGGAAGTAGAGCCACATAATAAGGTGTTATAACTTAAATATAATTCTGTCAGTAACATTTTGATAACCAGAACTGAGGCAAATTTAAAAAAGTCGCCCCCCATCCCTCTTATGGGTTGGATTACAGCATATTCCCTTGTTTAGTCACCTATCCCATAAGCTCTCTCCAACTCCACCAGCCCTCCTTTTAGTTTAAATATTTATAAGTAGGACAAGAGTACATCTATAATAAATTTAAAATAAATAAATCATGCTTTCAAGATATAATTATTAGATTTTGTGCACTCTAGCATCTCCCTTTTGGAAATGAAACGGGATCTGAACTATCTCTGTAGTTACCTCCATGCCCCCTCATATCTGGGTAACTCTCTTGTTTTACCTCATATTTTCGAAACAACACTCTATCCTTTAAAGTGGCAAGTGCAAGAATGTGAGGAAAATTATTTACCAAGTGTAGTAACACATGCCAGGATGCAAGTGATTAATAAAAATGGGGTACCAATCATTGTCTAGAAGAATGCCCACAATAAGGGGACATTTTTAATAGTGTAATAAAACTAGGGGTTTGACATGTTATCGCAGTTTGTATATAGGTGATTTTGTAATAGGTAATTTATTTAAGTAGTAATGTTTGCACAACTTGATATTTTATGTGTGCCATCACTTTGAAAATGAAACTGTTGTTTTGCTTATACCCCGGTTACAAATGAATTGACTGTAAGCTCTTAAAAGAGAAATATATTTCAAATAAAAGGGTAGGTGATAAGTAAAGTAACATAAAATAATTAGTATAAGTGTTGTAAATATTATGTATGTCTTTTTTATAAACTGTTAACTTATAAGCACCACTAGCACTTTAATTAAGTAGAACATGTGACAAAAGCCCTTTGGGCTATTTAATGGGATAACCACTAGCAAGCACTATCTTCGATAAAGACAATGTTTTGTTGAAATATTAGAAGCAACTGTTGTAGACCTCTGAGTCTTGGCAGTACACTTATGTGGTGAGCATTAACTGGACTGGTTTAAGTCGTTTGAAGCAACCCTTTGACTACCTAGTCTTTTTGAATGTGTGGGGTGTGCCGTGACTGCTGTTTCTTCTTTGCTGATACAATCTACTACACTACAGTAAACAGTACGGAAATCCAAAATGTTTCTGCCCACAAAGTGAACATTGGGACCAGCCCCGCTCTTGAGTGTGGGGACCCTTTGTGCTGACTGTTCAGAGAGCTGGTATCAACAAAAATAAAATACTTGATTCTACTAGAGTTACAGTTATGTTGACCTTTAATGTTTTCTGGCTTTGTCGTCTCTTCCTTTTGTTATTGTTTTACTAAGTATTTCAGATAATATAGTGACATATGGTAACATAGTAATTTAAGGTCGGAAGTGGCTCTAGGTTCATCAGGTTGCACTTCCCCACACACACACACTTTAAAAAGCAGGGACCAACAAATATGCCTCATAAATATGTACTAATTTTTGGGAATTTCCCCCTCCTCCTCACTACCAAGGGTGCACTGTGATTCCCATTGCACCTCATTACTAGATCTATTTACATGGAAATATGATTCTGGCCCCATGGAGTACATCTGCTCCTGTTGAGTCATCCTGCACTGGAGTCGTAATCTTTTGTTTCAGAAATTTGGTTTGCTGCTGTGAAAGTGATTATGATGTCGCAAACAGAGACTCGGCAAAGGATAAAAGAACAGGAGCAGATCAGCTGTAGGGAACGAAGATTCAGCTTCCGAAAATATTAACCCAGTAACTGAGAATAAAAGCAACAGACACACAGACTAGTGGTCAAATATAGGGTGACCACTGTCTAGTAGTAGTAGTTGTACGTTTATTTATAATAGGGCACTCCTTCAAAGCTTGGAGCACCCACAAAGTGCAAAATACATAGGGTACCTGCTTGTCTGGATTTTGTCCGGACGGGCCTGGTTTTGGTGGTGGGGGTGGTGGGGGCTGTGCCATGCCCGCAAATACAGGAAAATGCAATGTATCCTGATTTTTAAACTAGAAAAAAAATTGTCTTACTTTCTTCTAGAAGTTGCAAAAAACCAATACAACTCAAATAAAATGCTTCAAAGTGATAGAAAACAATTTGGACAACAAATACACTGAAACACTTTGTCGTAGTTCTGATTATTTAACAAAAGTAAATATGTTGCATTGATTAGTGTTATAGGTTGTTTTGTGAAAAATCGTGCTTTAGTATGAAATATCTCGATCTGGGCTTCTTAAAGGTGGTAACCCTAAAAATACATCAATACATGAAACAAGCAACTGTAAAACCAACAATAAATGATGGAGAAACAACACTAAACAGACTTGCATGAGACATATATAAAACATATGTACACATTTAGTAATATTTATTACAGATCTACCCAACTGCCTATTGCATCAGCTGTTGTTTCAGTTTAGGGTACCAACAACACTGATCTGAGGGAGTGTGTTTAAAAGGGTGACGGCAGCCACTGCAGAAGGGCACAAAGACCTGGTCACTTGAGAAATTCTAAACGAGACAGTAGCACCCAAAACCCCTCCCCCCCCGCTGGATCTCAGTTCCCTTGAAGGTGCGTAGGGAGTTAGATCACCAAGATACTAGGAGCCCAGTCCATTTGAGACTTTGTATGCTATTAAATGAACCCTGAAGTCAATGGGCTATCTGAAAGACACTCAGCCCACATCTCGTAGCGAGGGAGTAAAGTGATCTAGCCTCCTAGTGGAGGTCAGAAGCCTTGCTGTGTTTTGAACCAGCTATACATAATGCTGTTAACCCCATTCATTCATTCATTCTTTCAATTATTCATTCATTTTATTTACAGTTAGAACCGTTGAGCATGGCTCATTTTCAATAGTGACCGGAGTAAAAACATGTCATGAATATTACTCACAATAAAGGAGAAGGAGGAGGAGGAGGAGGAGAATCGCACATCTCAGAGAATGCTCTTCTTGTCTAGGGAAGAGGAGGGCTGCATCTCCCTAATCTGCCACCACCACCTGTAGGAATACAGGCAGTAGTGCAGAAGGCATGGGTGACAGGAAGGGTGGGAACTGTGGAACCTGTGGTGGGGTGTGAACACACTTCCACTGGGACAACTCTCTTTGATCCCGCATCCCCATGGGGTAGGTCAAGCAGCTGGGGGGTGACTAATGGGTAATTCTCCTCCATCTAGCTCCATGGCAGCCTGCATGACCGGAAGACAGTTGATCAGCTCAGCCAGACAGAAGTGCAAAAAAACAAAATTCAAAAAAGAACAAAACAAGGCCGGCCCGTCGGCGCAGTGGTTGGATTTCCGCTTGCGATGCCAGCGACCCGGGTTCGGGAACAAGCTCAGGTCACTGGAGGGCCATCCAGGGGGAGGCAGCTTGAGCATCCCATGACTGCTCGCTGTCTTCAGGGAGGGAAGGGGCTGCGACCCGGTGTTGAAGCGACCACTGGTGGAGGCCAGGGGTGGAGCAACACGTCAGGATCTTTGGGGTGGTGCGTGACAGACGTCGGCTCTTGCCTTGACGTCCGGACATCACGCACCTTAAGAAAGCTAGGAAAATCGCTCGCTGCCCACCGGATGATGGCTTTCTGTTCCCTGAGGGCCTCCAGCGCCTTCCCAGGGCCTCCTGTTCCTCAGCAGCATCCCTGGGCCCTAGAAGTATGTGCTGGGGTCACGCCTCTCCCCCTGGTGCTTTCCCCCTCGGAGGAGGGGGACCTGCCCAGTGAAGGGATATGACGGGATATCCCAGGGGTCGCTGCAGTATGAGGATCAGAGGAGGGCTGGGTAAGGACAGTAGGGGTTGGGGGGGGAAATTGGTAGTGCCTGAAGGAGTGGTGGACCAGCGAGCACGGAGGCGGAAAAAATAGATCACACACAAAAAAAAAAAAAAAAAAGTAACCACAAACTCAGACTGGAGGGATGACGCTAACACATTCTAGATTTGTGGTCATCGTAACCATGAAGTTTGGAGTATGCATTACAAAAACTTCCAGCAATTGCAGAATTTACATAAAAGGCAGACACAAACTGTGCCAAGAGACCTGCTCCGAAAAGTGAAAGTTGTGCTTTAATTGGTTCAGGAATCACCTGCATTGTACAATGCAAATACATATACTTAAATCCCACCGCTGGTTTGCATTCTTGCCCAGGAGAGGTGGTATTATTTTGTCAATATCGAGACTAATAGGATAGTGTGGGGAGGCCCTGGTTTACTGCTCCAAGCAGCATTTTCACAAATAGGAAATAATTCATATGGTAACAAAAAAAACTCCCTCTAATTCTCACTACCATCAAAGACCCATAATTGCTTTGGGGTGGATAATTTTTACACTAGGGTGTCATTTTTTGGATAAGGTGAAAAATTATTAAAATACCACATCCCAAACTCCGACCCTATTCTCACCCATTTTCATGACTATGGTGCACTGCACTACCCATTATAGAATAAAAAAGTAATGTGACACAAGTTAAGTATACAGTTGTTAGTGTTTTTGTGTCTTGTCAGGCAACCACATGCACACTGTTGCCTAAAGGATCCAAACAGATGCAGCGATCCCTCACTGCAGAACTTGTATGGTAGATTATACAAGACTTACACTAGACTGGACATTATGTTGTGGCGTGCTGAGAGAAAGCTATATCAATTTTCTAGCTAGTGGCACTGGGGCCTACATTTCCCTCTGAAGCTTAAAGGTCCAAAACAGTGTCTTTCAGTGACGTCATTTCAGGTTCGTCCTCCTTCTGACTGGCCATCTTGCCGCAAAAAGTCAGGGTGTTTGTCCCATGCTGCAGACCACTACTTGTATGTGAGAATCCACACAGTAAACTGACTTATGTGACACTTTTCCTGGCATCTGCCTTAACATTCTTTTTGGTCTGTGGCTGTTTTCAGTTGTCTCCAGCTGCACCTTCTTTCATTGGGGCAGCACATTCTTGTTGTGTTTTGTTGGGGAGTAAAGTACAATCTGTCTGTTAAGGACTTCACTGGAACCAAAACATCTGTCCTTACCATTAAAGAGTCTTCAATATGAAGGCTACACAGCACTAAAACATTTGCAGTCTGGCAGAAATAATGTCTCTAATATGGTGGCATGCGTCATCTACAGTGTCCTGACTAGGCCAACTTTACACTGCATTTGGCTTTAGAACTTTTTTTATGGAAGAATCAGATGTAGTCCCTTCAGACATAGCCAGAAAATATAACTCCTCATAGCCACATTTTCTGGACAAGTTAGAGGCTTCAGTCCTTTTTCTAGGAGCTAGAGAAAGCTCTGCAGGAAATGTTTTACTGTATACAGCAGTTGGTTCTCACCCCCTTCTTACGCTTGTTCTCCTAATACCCACAGTGGTGTTCCGCCCCTTCCATCAGGTGTCCAATAGGCATGTGCCCAGAAGCTGTGAAAAAATATATAACCAGGAAGCGCCTCTCCTGACTACACTGGTTCTTTCAGATTTACTGAGGTTATTAACCAAATTTATTAATTAATTTATTTTTTATCTTTGTAACTCCTTCCCATGGGCTCCATGGGTCTATGACCCCCTCCAAGTACATCCTCTGGCAGACCCGGCTTGTCTGCCCCTTCAAGGTTCCCACATATTCCCCTCCACAGCAGGGCCAGGAGGAGGTGCGGAAGTCCCCGCCACCCGATACGGCAAATCTGGTGGTGGGGGTCAGACTTCACAGGAGAGGTCGGGCCATCACGGGTCTGCGGAGCCCTGGCCTTTTTCCCTTTTTTCTCTCCCTTCCCTCCGATGTAAGCACATCAGCTTCTGAGCCTCCCAACCCATACTACTCTCCAGCCACTGCTAGAGGGCAGTCAGTGGGTGGGACAACTAGTCCCCTTCCCCGGAGAGAAGAGAGCAGTCTTCCGGATGCTCAATCCTCTCTCCCCCCTGCCAACCCCCAGTGGCCCAGGCTCGTTCCTGAACCTGGGTTGCCAGGAATGGCGTGAGGTGTGGCATCCAGTGCCTCAACCCTCAGCATCATCAGGTCGGCTCTAACCAAATTTATTTTATGGAAAAACTTATAACCTCTCTTCACTAAAAGCAAAACCAATTTTTATTAAGATGGACAATGTAGATCCGAACATATGAAATGCCTGCAGAAGATGTCTTGAAGGTCTCTCGGGTCTGCTCGTTGTGGAGTTCATGTGCGCATGCCACATGTTGCTCCACCCACCCTCCTGTCACCCTTACCTCACCCTTGAATCCATCCATCCTCTTTTAAATCCCCCACCTGAACTGTGATTTACTACCCCTTCCGACAGTGCATTCCGTCCTGCCACCACCATCTCAATTTAAAAGTGCCTTCTGGCCCCCTTCCTTTACCTCCGTCCGTACCCCCTTTAATTTATAGTCATGCCCCTGGATGTTTCTGTTCTCAGTTCAAAATAGGTCCTCTGTGTTGACCTTGTTTAAACCTTTAAGGTACTTGAAGGTCTCGATCATCCCCCTTCTCTCTTCCATTGACTACATGCTCAGGTTCACTGGCCTCTGTTATAAGGGACATCCTATTGCCCCTCTATCATCTTGGTAGCCCTTCTCTGCACCACCTCCGTGATGCCTGTTTTCACAGATGTTGTAGCATGTTGGTCGACTAGATGAGAAGCAGATACTTTGGAGAACTCAGTCTTTCTGAACTGCATGACCATTACCTCGTGGTCCCAGAACAGGAATGTTTGAATTCAATTTCTCTCTTTCTCTCCTCCAGGGGAGGGTGGTTTCTGACACGGACAAATCCTAGGACTGATGGATTGGTTCAGTGTTACCACTGTGATAAAAACTTGAATAAAACAGCAATATAAAAATGAAAACTACAGCTGCTATTAGGACAGAGGAAGAGGAATTATGCTTCTTGTTTTTTCTAGCCGTATTAATGGACTGTTTGTTTGTAATTTTTGGCCAGGAAAGACACTCTAAGCCAAGCTTTGTTTCCAGGTGCATCACAAGAGCACAGAGAAGTTAAGTGACTTGCTCATGGTCACACAGTATGCATGTGGTGGCTGTGGGATTCAAACCCAGTTCTCCAGCTTTGCAGCTGAGTGCTCTTATCCACTGTGCTATGCTGGCTTCACTGGGTGTCTGGGCTCCAAAGCTGCATAGCAGCTCATTCAAAAGAGTAAATTATTCAAAAGTAGAAAACCTCAAAGCAAAGTACTGTGGAAAAAGGGAAGCACATTTCCCACTGAAAGGAAATGGGGGTGGGGGTAAAGATGTACCATGATTTCTGTGCTAAGCACCACATGAGTGGGGGCAGGAATTGAACCCCTGACCCTACCGCTGCCAAACCAGCATTCAACCATTATGCTGAAAAGGATAAGCTCCATCTAATCTTGCTAGTAAAATATACAGTTATAGAAACACAGTTTGATGGCAGAGAAGGACTGCTTGGCCCACCCAGTCTACCCATTTTTCCCTACTTACATTATTACCACAGACTGTTCTTTATCTACAGGTCTTTCTTCCTTTTGCCATTTCTTTCCACTATGATTCCGTTCTGCCTAGCCCATGAATTTTTGAACCCCACCACCTCTCTGGAAAGCTGTTCCAGGAATCCATCTCTCTTTCTCTGAAAAAATACTTCCTCACATCTCTCCTGAATCTACCCCCCAGCTTCATAGCATGTTCCTTTGTTCTTGAGCGTCTTTTTTTCTGAAAAATACTTCCCTCCTGTACCTTATTTATCCCCTTGAGTTATTTAAAGGTCTGTCATATCTACCCTCTCCCTCCCTTTTCCAGTGTGTACACATTGAGGTCCTTTAGTCTCTCCTCATAGGGCTTCTGATGCAGATCCTGCACTGTTTTAGTTGCCCTCCGGACTGCCTCCACTCTGTCTATGGCCTTCCAGAGATGTGGTCTCCAGAACTGGACACAGTACTCTAGCTGGAGTCTTACCAGTGATCTATACAGAGGCAACACCACCTCCCTTTTTCTGTTAGTGCTACATCTCCCTATGCACCCCAGCATCCCGTTAGCCCTCCCAGCTGCCTTTTTGACCTGCTTGGCCAACTTTAGGTTATCAAATATCATTACCCCCAGGTCTCTTTTCCGTCTGGTAGTCGTCCATGCCACTTCACCCATTTTGTACTCCGCCCCTGGGTTTTTGTGCCCCAAGTGCATTATTTTGCACTTTTTCAGATTAAAACCCTACTGTTGGATGTGACTGGATGGGGGTTGCACTGTTGCAGTATGTTAAGGGCACTGCTAGCACGGATACTGTTGGATGTGACTGGATGGGGGTTGCACTGTTGCAGTATGTTACAGGCCCTGTGACTGGATGAGGGTTGCACTGTTGCAGTATGTTAAGGACCCTGCTAGCAGGGATACTGTTGGATGTGACTGGATGGGGGTTGCACTGTTCCAGTACGTTAAGGGCCCTGCTAGCGGGGATACTGTTGTATGTGACTGGATGGGGCTTGCACTGTTCCAGTATGTTAAGGGCTCTGCTAGCGGGGATACTGTTGGATGTGACTGGATGGGGTTTGCACTGTTGCAGTACGTTAAGGGCCCTGCTAGCGGGGATACTGTTGGATGTGACTGGATGGGGGTTGCACTGTTGCGATACGTTAAGGGCCTACTGCGAGGGGATACTGTTGGATGTGACTGGATGGGGTTGCACTGTTGCAGTACGTTAAGGGCCCTGCTAGCGGGGATACTGTTGGATGTGACTGGATGGGGTTGCACTGTTGCAGTATGTTAAGGGCCCTGCTAGCGGGGATACTGTTGATGTGACTGGATGGGGGTTACACTGTTGCAGTACGTTATGGGCCCTGCTAGTAGGGATGCTGTTGGATGTGACTGGATGGGGTTACACCGTTGCAGTATGTTATGGGCCCTGTGACTGGATGGGGGTTGCACTGTTGCAGTATGTTAAGGGCACTGCTAGCAGGGATACTGTTGGATGTGACTGGATGGGGGTTGCACTGTTGCAGTATGTTACGGATACTGTTGGATGTGACTGGATGGGAGTTACACTGTTCCAGTACGTTAAGGGATCCTGCTAGGAGGGATACTGTTGGATGTGACTGGATGGGGGTTGCACTGTTGCAGTACGTTAAGGGCCCTGCTAGCAGGGATACTGTTGGATGTGACTGGATGGGGGTTGCACTGTTGCAGTATGTTACGGGCCCTATGACTGGATGGGGGTTGCACTGTTGCAGTATGTTAAGGGCCCTGGCAGCAGGGATACTGTTGGATGTGACTGGATGGGGGTTGCACTGTTGCAGTATGTTACGGATACTGTTGGATGTGACTGGATGGGGGTTCCACTGTTGCAGTACGTTAAGGGGACTGCTAGGAGGGATACTGTTGGTTGTGACAGGATGGGGGTTGCACTGTTGCAGTACGTTAAGGGCCCTGCTAGCAGGGATACTGTTGGATGTGACTGGATGGGGGTTGCACTGTTGCAGTACGTTAAGGGGCGTGCTACTGAGGGAGGACCTGTTGGATATGACTGGATGAGGTTGCACTGTTGCAGTATGTTAAGGGCCCTGATAGCAGGGAAACTGTTGGATGTGACTGGATGGGGGTTGCACTGTTGCAGTATGTTACAGGCCCTGTGACTGGATGGGGGTTGCACTGTTGCAGTATGTTAAGGGCCCTGCTAGCAGGGATACTGTTGGATGTGACTGGATGGGGTTGCACTGTTGCAGTATGTTACGGATACTGTTGGATGTGACTGGATGGGGGTTACACTGTTCTAGCATGTTAAGGGCCCTGCTAGGAGGGATACTGTTGGATGTGACTGGATGGGGGTTGCACTGTTGCAGTACGTTAAGGGGACTGCTAGGAGGGATACTGTTGGATGTGACTGGATGGGGGTTGCACTGTTGCAGTACGTTAAGGGCCCTGCTAGCAGGGATACTGTTGGATGTGACTGGATGGGGGTTGCACTGTTGCAGTATGTTAAGGGCCCTGCTAGCTGGGATACTGTTGGATGTGACTGGATGGGGGTTGCACTGTTGCAGTATGTTACGGATACTGTTGGATGTGAATGTGACTGGATGGGGGTTACGCACTGTTCCGAATGCGTTAAGAGCACTGCTAGCAGGGATACTGATTGGATGTGACTGGATAGGGGTTGCACTGTTCAAGTACGTTAAGGGCCCTGCTAGCGGGGATACTGTTGTATGTGACTGGATGGGGCTTGCACTGTTCCAGTATGATGAGAAAGCTCCTGCTAAGCCGGGGATACTGTTGGATGTGACTGGATGGGGGTTGCACTGTTGCAGTACGTTAAGGGCCCTGCTAGCGGGGATACTGTTGGATGTGACTGGATGGGGGGTTACACTGTTGCAGTATGTTAAAGGGCCTGCTACGGGGATACTGTTGAGATGTGACTGGATGGGGGGTTGCACTGTTGCAGAATCGTTAAAGGCCCTGCTAAGCGGGATACTGTTGGATGTGACTGGATGAGGGTTGCACTATTTTGTGTGTTAAAGGGCCCTGCTAAGCGGGGATACTGTTGATGTGAGCGCTGGATGTGGGTTATACTGTTGCAATGCGTTATAGAGCCCTGCCAGTAGGGATGATGTTGGATATGACTGGATAGGTTACCGTTGCAGTATGTTATAGGGCCTATTGACTGGATAGGGTTTTACTGTTGCAGTATTATATGGAGCACTACTAGGAGGATACTGTTGGATGTGACTGAATGGGGATTGCCACTGTTGCAAATGCGTTGAGGGAACTGCTAGGAAGGATATTGTTGGATGCCCAGCTGGATGGGGGTTGCACTGTTGCAGTACGTTAAGGGCCCTGCTAGCAGGGATACTGTTGGATGTGACTGGATGGGGGTTGCACTGTTGCAGTATGTTACGGGCCCTGTGACTGGATGGGGGTTGCACTGTTGCAGTATGTTAAGGGCCCTGCTAGCAGGGATACTGTTGGATGTGACTGGATGGGGGTTGCACTGTTGCAGTATGTTACGGATACTATTGGATGTGACTGGATGAGGGTTACACTGTTCCAGTACGTTAAGGGCCCTGCTAGCAGGGATAATGTTGGATGTGACTGGATGGGGGTTCCACTGTTGCAGTATGTTACAGGCCCTGTGACTGGATGAGGGTTGCACTGTTGCAGTATGTTAAGGGCCCTGCTAGCAGGATACTATGGATGTGACCTGGATGGAGTTGCATTGTTGCGGTATATTCGGGCCCTGCTAAGCGGGATACTGTTGGATGTGACTGGATGGGGCACTGTTCCAGGCGTTAAAAACCTGCTAAGCGAGAATACTATTGGATGTGACTGGATGGAACTACACTGTTCCAGTATGTTAAAGGGCCCTGCTAGCGGGGATACTGTTGGATGTGACTGGATGGGGGTTGCACTGTTGCAGTACGTTAAGGGCCCTGCTAGCGGGGATACTGTTGGATGTGACTGGATGGGGTTGCACTGTTGCAGTATGTTACGGATACTGTTGGATGTGACTGGATGGGGGTTGCACTGTTGCAGTATGTTACATGCCCTGTGACTGGATGGGGGTTGCACTGTTGCAGTATGTTAAGGGCCCTGCTAGCAGGGATACTGTTGGATGTGACTGGATGGGGGTTGCACTGTTGCAGTATCTTACGGATACTGTTGGATGTGACTGGATGTGACTGGATGGGGTTACACTGTTCCAGTACGTTAAGGGCACTGCTAGCAAGGATACTTTTGGATGTGACTGGATGGGGGTTGCACTGTTGCAGTATGTTACAGGCCCTGTGACTGGATGAGGGTTGCACTGTTGCAGTATGTTAAGACCCTGCTAGCAGGGATACCTATTGGTTGACTGGATGGGGTTTTTGGTTCCCAGTACGTTAAAGAAACCACTAGCGGGATGCTGTGGATCGTGACTGGATAGGGGTTGCACTGTTGCAGTCGTTAAAGGGCCCTGCTAATGAGATTCTGTTGGATGTGTGACTGGATGGGGTTGCACTTTTTGCACCCGGTACGTTAAGGGCCCTGCTAAGCAGGGATACTGTTGGATGTGACTGGATAGGGGTTGCACTGTTGCGGTATGTTAAGGGCCCTGCTAAGCGAGGATACTGTTGATGTGACTGGATGGGGATTACACTGTTGTTGCAGTACGTCATAGGAGGCCCTGCTAGTAGGGAATGCTGTTGTATGTGACTGGATGGGGTTACACGTTTGCAGTATGTTATGGGCCCTGTGACTGGATGGGGGTTGCACTGTTGCAGTATGTTAAGGGCCCTGCTAGCAGGGATACTGTTGGATGTGACTGGATGGGGGTTGCACTGTTGCAGTATGTTACGGATACTGTTGGATGTGACTGGATGGGAGTTACACTGTTCCAGTACGTTAAGGGCCCTGCTAGGAGGGATACTGTTGGATGTAACTGGATGGGGGTTGCACTGATGCAGTACATTAAGGGGACTGCTAGGAGGGATACTGTTGGATGTGACTGGATGGGGGTTGCACTGTTGCAGTACGTTAAGGGCCCTGCTAGCAGGGATACTGTTGGATGTGACTGGATTGGGGTTGCACTGTTGCAGTATGTTACGGGCCCTGTGACTGGATGGGGGTTGCACTGTTGCAGTATGTTAAGGACCCTGCTAGCAGGGATACTGTTGGATGTGACTGGAGGTGTTTGCACTGTTGCAGTATGTCACGGATGCACGACTGGATGTGCTTGGATAGAGTTGCACTGTTCCAGTACATTAAGGGCGCTAGGAGGATACTGTTGGATGTGACTGGATGGGGGTTCCACTGTTTGCAAATGCGTTAAGGGGACTGCTAGGAGGGATACTGTTGGATGTGGCTGGATAGGTTGCACTGTTGCATCGTTCAAGGGCCCTGCTAGCAAGGGGATGCTGACCAGATATTGACTGGATGGAGTTTTTTATTGCAGTATGTTACAGACCCTGTGACTGGATGAAGTTGCACTGTTGCTGTATGTTAAGAGCCCTGCTAGCAGGAATACTGTTGGATCAGGGACTGGATGGAAGTTGCATTGTTTGCGGTATGTTCGGGGCCCCTTCTAGCAGGAATACTGTTGGATGTGACTGGATGGGACTTGCACATTGTTCCAGTCGCGTTAAGAAACCCTGCTAGCGGGGATACTGTTGGATGTGACTGGATGGGGCTTTGCACTGTTTCCATCACGGTAAAGCCTACTAGCGGGATACTGTTGGATGTAAACTGGATAGAACTTACTGTTCCAATCGTTAAGAACCCTACTAGAGGGATCTGTTGGATGTGACTGGATGGGGTTGCACTGTTGCGTACGTTAAGGCCCTGCTAGCGGGGGATACTGTTGGATCGCTGGATGGGGGTGGCAGTGTTGCAATCGTTAAGAGGCCCTGCTAGAGGGGATACTGTTGGATGTGACTGGATGAGGGTTGCACTGTTGCAGCACATTAAGAGCGTGCGGGATACTGTTGGATGTGACTGGATGGAGTTGCACTGTTGCAATCGTTAAAGACCCTGCTAAGCGGGGATACTGTTGGATGTGACTGGATGAGGTTACACTGTTGCAGTCGTTAAGGGCCCTGATGGCGGGGATACTGTTGGATATGACTGGATGGGGGTTGCACTGTTGCAGTCGTTAAGAACTACTGCTGCAGGATACTGTTGAATGTAAGCTGGATGGAGCACACTGTTGCACGGTATATTCGGGCCCTGTGACTGGATGGGGTTGCACTGTTGCAGTATGTTGGGCCCTGCTAGCAGGGATACTGCTGGATGTGACTGGATGAAGGTTCACTGTTTGCAGTATATTACGGATACATTGGATGAGCTGGATGGGGTTTACTGTTCCAATCACGTTAAGAGCCTACTAGCAGGGATGCTATTGGATGTGACTGGATGGGGTTGCACTGTTGCAGTATGTTACAGGCCCTGTGACTGGATGAGGTTGCACTGTTGCAGTATGTTAAGACCCTGCTAGCAGGGATACTGATGGATATGACTGGATGGGTTGCATTGTTGCAGTATTCCCGGGCCTGCTAAGCGGGGATAGTGTTGGATGTGACTGGATAGAGACACTGTTCCAATGCGTTAGAGCCTGTAAGCGAGAATACTGTTGGATGTGACTGGATGGGGCTTGCACTCTTCAGTACTTCAAAGGACCCACTAAGCGGGGATACTGTTAGATGTGACTGGATAGGGGTTGCACTGTTGCGATCGTTAAGGGCCCTGCTGGCGGGGATACTGTCACTGCCACTTCCTTTGAGAACCATAGTGGTTTCTTACATCTTGTTTATTTTGCTTCACACAAGGCTCATTACCTCTGTGATGGCAGTTTTTATTATTCCCCATTGTTCTTCCACCCCTCCTTCCTGCCCATTTGCTAGTGCATTCCTTAGGCACTCACCCATTTTGGCAAAGTCAGCCCTCCTAAAGTCCAGTACTTTTGCCTTTGTATGGCTTGACTCTATTGCTGTGTTTATTGTGAACCATACTGTTCGATGGTTGCTAGTTCCCAGATGGCTACCCACTTCTACATCTGTGATCCTCTCTTCATCTCCATTTGAGAGAACCAGGTCTAAGATTGCTCCCTCTCGAGTGGGCTCCAATACTAGTTGTCTAAGGCATGCTCCCTGCAGGACATCTAGAATAACCCCACTCTTCGAAGTGGCTGCTGCAACTGCACTCCAGTTAACATCTGGCATATTCAGATCACCCATCAGCAATATCTCCCCTTTTTCTGCCATTCTAAGTATACTTTCTATCATTTCCTTGTCCATTTCCTCCCCCTGAGAAGGGGTCTGTATCTAACCCTGTGCGGATTGTGGTGCCATTGCCAGTCTCCAAATTTACCCACAGTGCTTCTTCTCTCCCTGTTTACCCTTTTGTTCTGTTGCTTTGATTCCTTCCCTTATGTAAGAGCTACTCCTCCTCCTCTTTTACCCTCCCTGTCCCTCCTGTAGATCAGTGTATCCTGGTATGTTTCATTCCTCCACAGACCTTTTGACCTAGGTCTTTTTCTCATTTAGTACCCTGTTTTGTAGGAGAGGCTGGGATTTTCCTGCTGCTTATCAGTGCCTCCCCCTTGACTAGGTTAAAAGCTTGCCAATGAAGCATTTAAACCGATTGCTCAAAAGACTTGTTCCCTTCCTGAACAGATGCAGACCATCCTGCCAGTATAGGCTGGTGTCCCTCCAGGTGGAACCCCAGTCCCCAATGAAGCCAAACCCCTGTGCTCCACACCATTTTTTCAACCATTCATTAAACTGCATGGTGCAAAGTACCCTCGCCTCACTCATGCCATTGACAAGCAGCACCTCAGAGAAGGATACTGTGTGTGCTACTTGTCTTAGGCCCCTCCCAATTCTACAAAGTCCTTCTGCACTGCTCTAATCTCATGATGAGCCAAGTCATTTGTCCCTAGGTGGACAATGGCGTCAGCTCAGAACTCCTGTGCAGCTGTTCCCATGATCCTGAGGATGCTCTTCCTGTCCCTCAAGCCATGGCACCAGGCAGGCACCTTACTTCAGTTTTCCCTGCTCCCCAGTTCTATGCCTAATAATTGAGTCCCCACCAGGAGCTGCTTCCTTTCCTTGTGGTGTCCTCTGTCTCCTTCCTGTGGGCCTCCCTTGTGACAGTTGTCCTCAGCCTCCTTAGTCTCCTCTGTGGGTGCATCCATGGGGAGCTATGCTCCCCAGAATGGTGTATGGATTGTGGAGTGGAACAACTGACTGGGTGTGCCTCTGTTCCACCATCCTCACCTTCCTGGGCCACTGTGGTCCAACTGCTGTGTTTTCTTTCAACCTCAGTGAGGCAGTGGTGGTGGCTCTGGTGCTCCCTGGATGGGAGGTTCCTTCCTCCATCCAGTGTGGCCTGGGGAAGGTTCCCTTACTAGTGTCCAGCATGGCCTGAAGATGGGCAACTTCCTCCTCAGGGCAGAGGTGTCTGCAAATAGGGCAGCATCTCAGCCTCCAGAAAGACTCCCGGAAGACTGCTGCCCCACAGCCATTACATTGTACTACTCCCCACATGTTTATCTACTTTTTTGTGTGTGTGTGTGTGTGTGTGTGTGTGATTGGTTTGTGATATAGAAATATATATATTATACAATGTGTATGCTTATATTGTCAGTGCAGTGTGCTAGAGAGGATATGACAGTGATATGCACCTTGCACTCTTGAGGAAATGATGTCAGAACCCCAGGTATAAAGGAACTATTTCCAGGGGTGGGTGGGGTGAGGGGTGGGAAGGGGTTGGGCCTAAACTGTGCCCTCGCAAAACAATCAGCTAAAAGCTCTGACCCAGCACTGCGATGAGTGCCTTCCTGTCAGCAAGATGCCCTACACAACAATTTGACAGAGAAAATAACCTGCTAATCAAACAGAGAAAAATCCAGACATCCAACTCAGACACAGGTAACCCTCCCCAGCCCCAAAACAGCCTGGTGGTTTGTGCTCTGAAAGCGGTCAGCCCCAAAATAAGTCAGCTGTGCTTTACACTCTTCCTGCACTGAAAATCTTAAGAATTAAGCCAACTGATTGACTAGTGACACCTGTGGTGTAAGCAGGCCTTTCACTGTAAGCAGGCTACTGTCTGATTCCAATACACAAAATCTTTCAGTGAAACCAGGGATATAAACTTAACTACTCAGCCAGCAGGACACTTTTAAAATGTTGCAAAAATATCCCTCTAAATCCTAAGTCTCAACCCCAACTATCAAGCAAATTCAGTTGTATCTCACTCCCTCTGGTTATAACATTTCTACACTTTTAATGGAATGATGCAATTCTCTGCTTAATGCCAATAAGGAGAAAAAAAATGAAACTCTTTGTAGAAAGTGTAGCTCCCCTGTTTTACAATATTATGCCTTACCAAGTTTCCAGCTCCTAAATGAAGTTACAGTTTGTTCTTTGCAGTGTTGCAAGGCTCTCAGCTTCAGACAAATCAAAAGTCAGACTGACTGGCTTCTAACTGTGAAGGATGCCTAAAACAGCAGTCTCAGACTGACTGGCTTCTAACTGTGAAGGATGCCTAAAACAGCAGTTTACGCACTGCTGGAGCCCGCTGACTACACCTGCGAACCCTTGGACAGTACATCGACTTCCTACTGCAGTTTGGCTTTATTTATTTTACTTCATTTCACTTTGGGATAAATGCCTTCCCTTGCTCCCAGGGCCTGGGCTGCACTCTGCTTTCATAGCAACCTCTATGGCTGAAATTGCCAGGGTTTTGGCCATTGCCCCATTTCAGAGCTGTGCATTCGCACCATATTCCCTTACCTGCATTCAGACAGAGCATTCAGACTCCTTCAGCTCCTAGTTTACCATCCCCCAAGGCTACCCTGTCTATCTTATGCTATACATCCCGGCACATGGACGTCAGAACTACTGCCTTCACTGTGCTGATCTTCCTCCTTCCTTTTGCAGACATTCGTAGGGGTCTTGCCAGCCTTCACCTGGACCATTAATTCGTGGTAGGGGACCCACGTGGGGTCCCACCATCCCTATCATGCACTATACTTTCTATGGCGAAGGCGAACCACATAGGGTCTCACCTTCCCAAACATGCACTACTCAGTGATACAGCGATGGCAGACCATGTTGGGTCCCGCTATCTCTATCACACCTGTATTTGTGATAGTGGACCATGTGAGTTCCTGCTGTCCGTATCCCACACTACTAAATGGTACAGCAATGGCAGACCACTTGGGGTCCCGCCATCCCTATCATCCACTATTGCTTGCATTGGCCTACTGAGCTGATCAGCGACAGCAGACCACATGGAGTCCCACTATCCCTATCCCACACTACTCAGTGGGACCGAGGTCCCACCTTCAGTTCATACCACGTATCCTGCACGGCCATGGTGGACCACGGAGCATCTCGCCATCCCTCAACATCTACAACTCAACTCATTGCTCCATCAAATCCCCTGCAGCAGACTGGCTTACTTTGGGTCTCGTCCTCTTTGCTTGGGACTGTGCTACTGCAGTGACAACGGACAGAGGAGCCCTGTATTTGCACCTTTATTCAGCCTATTTTACAGTGAAAATGGTCCATGCAGGGACCCACCATCCCACACACCTACTTCATACCATGGGGAAGGTTAACCACGTGGGGTCTCACCTTCCCAGTCATGCACTACTCAGTCTTATGGCGATGGTGGACCACGTGGGGTCCTGCCGTCCCAAACATATATGACCTTCATAAAGGCCTTACCATAGCCTGGCATTTCATGCAATTGCAGGACAGCAGCACAAGGGGTATCACCTTCTTTACCTTGGACTGCAACAGACTCTGGCTCCCGAGGGTACCCTACCACCTGGATAGTTCTGTACTATGGCAGACCCGTGAGGTCCTGCCATCCCTCTGCTACATGCCCTTTGAAAGCCCTCCTCATATTCCAATTCAACTTCTGTGACCCTTGCTTTATCTTGGACCTAAGCAATGGGACAGCGATGTTGGACTTATCTCAGACCATGTTTTATTCAGCAGTTCAGACCCTGCAGGTACCTTCCGCTATCCTTTCTGGCCGCCCTCCTGGGCCCTCCTTCAACTGCATCTATCATGTTCAGTTTCGGTGGACTTTAGTCCCTCACCTCAGAGTCATCATTGTATGGTGATGGTGAACCCATGTGGGGGTCTCCCATCCCACCAGTTCATATTTACCCCTCAATCAGGTTATCCTCTCTTCTCAAATGAACTTTTCAGCACTACGGCAGACCCTCGTTGGGGTCTGGCCTTCCCAGTATTGACCACCTGAGACTTTCAGTCGCTCAAACAAGACTACTTCATACAACAGGCCCACCATGGGACTCTCACTCCCCAGGTAGCCTACCTCTGAGCCTACTATCATCATCAATTCTTTAATTTCTTCTGTTACAATCCACCATCTTCTGTTCCAGTTTCAATGCCTGACATCTCCTTGGCAATTGTGGACCACGTGGGGTCCCACCATCCCATTTACGCATGCCCCATGACAGGCCTTATCAGGTACTTTCATGTCATTTCAGTCAGCCTTATGCGACTGTCGGCCTTCATATCTTGTATCATTCTGTACTACTACAATGGTGGACCATGTGGGTCCCTCCATTCCTAGCGCTATCACCCTTCCTGTCTCAGATTTATGTTATAATGCAGTGATAGAGAACCTGCTACAGGTTCCAACCATCCTAACAATCAGACCCACGGTGGACTTCTATCTAGTATTCAAAGGCCATGCTCTGGATGTAACAGTCATCTAACTCAGAATCGGATTAACCATTGTCACACCATCCAGACATCATGCCAAGTAGGATATTCCATCTGCTCAAACCTTTATCTGCAACATCAATTTGCTGCTCATTGACCTTGAACTGGACTCTTCGACCAGCAATGCCAGACCGAACTCTTGGACATATCCATACCTAAACCAAAGCGACATTTAGGATTATTCTCCTCTTAGTATGCTCAGAGGATGGACAGGTCAGTAGCCATGGGTCCTTGGAGGTTTCCTCCTAAGGGTTTTTTCCTGTCCTGTGTGCTACTGATCACACTCGCTGGAGTTGGAGGCGGTAGTCACTTCGCTATTTCTTTTTGGGCCTTACGTCTGACACCTACCCAGCATCCTACAGAGGGTGGGATGCACAGAAGTGCCAAAGCTCATGTCATAAACACCAAGCATATACCGGTCAGCTCATAAGTCTACACAAACACCAAGCTATGTACCTCACATTGAATTGGAAGGCTATAGCCTAATGTTCAATGGGGGATAGCCCTCAATCCCTATTGAAGCGTTAGGCTGCCTCTCACTCTGCTTCAGCATTTGGAGGTGCCTCAATCCTCCCCTGCCTCCTCCTCCAGCACTTCTGTCTCTTCCTCTCAGCTGGGCCTTAAGTCTGACACCTACCCAGCATCCTACAGAGGGTGGGATGCAGAGAAGCACCAAAGTTCACGTCATAAACACCAAGCATATACCAGTCCGCTCATAAGTCTACACAAGCACCAAGCAGTTTACCCCACATTGAACGTGTGCAGAAGCACCTACTGTTAGAGTCCTAATGCAGCTCGTTGGACTCCACGTGGCATCCACCATTTTCTTTAAAAGGTTACAGAGTCAACAGTTTTCATATGAGCCTGTTAGTGTGTGTATTCATTAAAAATGTTTGTACGCTCTTCCCTGGTTCTAATTTCTCATATGCAGTTCTCAGTAGTTGATATGTTGTTGCCATATTGTCCCCCTCCCAACCAGGGTTTCCAAGGGGGAGTGTCTGTTTAAGAAGAATTTTCCCTGCTTTAATACCTAGCACTTGGGTTTATAACAAACTTAGTATTTGCTTATAATGCTTTCTTTGCATTTCTCCCTAATGGACTAATACCAAGCCTTTGAAGTGGCATGCATTTTCTGTAATTTGTGGAGTGGACTGCTTTTGCTATCTTCTCCCCCCCATTTAAAATTAATACAATGACAAGGATAACATTCTGCAACATTTGTACAGTATATTGTATTTCTTCTATTTCATTGTGTCAGGCAGTGAATTGTTTTTCTGCTCACTGAAGAGTAATGAATACAAAGTTTAATAAAATAAGGATAAAAGGTTTTACATAGAAAAGCATACATGGCTGACAATAGCTTGTTTCCAGACGCATCCAGTGGAAAGGGGACAAGGGAGCGATACAAGATACAACACAGTTACAAAAGATCCAACTGGACCAGCACTGCGGCACCACCTGCTACATTGGTGACTAGGATTTGGGAGTTGACTCTGGTCATTCGGGGGTTGGCTGGGGGAAGAGAGAATTGAGTGTCCCAGGCACAGCCCTCATTTCTCGCAGAGGAGGTGGTTCCAGTGTCAGCTCGTAGGCTGCCACCTATGGGAGGGCAGGTGGTTTATGCAGCAGGATTGCCCTAGTAGTGGGAAGACTGCCCTCAGATGCTAATACACAGGTGCGTGTGGAGGCACACATGTAAGGTGCATCCTTAAAGGTTGGTAGTCCTGGGGAGAGAATACTGACTCTCTGGCCCATGGCAGGCTCCAGACCACCACCTGGGCAGGGCTCTGAATCTGGACTGTGCTCTTTTGGGGGATGATCCTCCCCTTTCGCCCCACCATGGGAGGAATCCCTGGGGACACTGGAGTCAGGCAAATCCCAAAAATCCTGGGTGATGGGATGAGAGGACCAGGGCAGGGGAGGGTGCCAACAGCAGACATAAATGTCTTTAAAAACTTAAATAAATTAAGAAAGATCCACCAACTGAATTAATGGGCACATTACTTGTTGTATTTCATATTCCTAAAACTGGTCTCTCACTTAGAATATTGACTTCCAATATTTGGGACCCGAGAGGTATTTTGGCTTCCAAAAAACTGAAATGACTTCCAAATTTGGAACCATGAGGTGCCTAGAGTATTCGGGCTTTATGCACTGTCAGGTCCGGAACACACAGGAAGAGGCGCAGCCACAAACAAAGCACACTATCCCTGGCTGATGCTTGGGCACGTAGCTCTGTGCTGGGAGGAGCCAGCATGGAAGGAACATAGGCTCTGTACTAATGGGTTCTCCACTCTGTGGGAGTGGGGTATCTTGGGATATGGCAGTTCACATGGCTGCCTAAAACTTTTTAAACATCACCATGTCAGCAAGTGTCCTGTTCACCCTAGCCCTCTGTGGCAAGGAGAAGGTTGGGGTCCATAGCAGCAGGACTTGTCTGGAGTCTCTGGACACCCATTGGGGGTATACACACTGGTTACGGCAGCCCTCTGGTTGGTGTTACCTAAGCCCCCGACACTGGGCTGCCTGAGCGCAAATGGCAATACATGACCTACTCTGTTAGTTCAACCCCACAAAATGTGCCTATTCATGGATGACACCAAGCTCTGTGGGAGAGTGGACACAGCTGAAGAGATACAGACTCTACTGCACAAGAAGATCTGGAAAAGCTGGGGAGGTGGTCCAGGCTCTGGCAACTTGTCTTCCATACCAAGAAATGCAAAGTTATGCATATTGGAGCCAAGAATCCCAGGACAGAGTACTACCTGGGTGGAGTCCGAGTATCTGCATCAGAGGAGGAGAAGGACATGGGAGTGATGATCACTAGTGACCTGAAGCACTCCATGCAGTGTAAGAAAGCAGCAGCAAAGGCAAACAAGATGCTGGGATGCCTATGTAGGGGGATCAGTAGTAGGAGAGAAGAGGTTATACTGCCCTTGTACAGGTCACTGGTAAGGCTGCATCTAGAGTATGGAGTTCAGTACTGGTGCCTACACCTCAAAAAGGACATTAACTTGCTGGAGAAGGTCCAGAGGAGGGCTACAAAGATGATAGCGGGACAGCAGGGTAAGGCATACGAGGAGAAGGCGAGGGCATGGAAAATAACTATATCGCCACCTATCCCAGGACCCTTGCACATGCTTTGATCATGGGTGTAGGCAGGCATACTCAAAGCACTCCATGGTATGCAGTTTTATTTAAGGGGGTAGCAAACAGGGTCTGAATTACTTCCTTTTTCCATGAAACCTAACAAAGAAAATACTGAACCTTTCTGTAATCTTGCTCATTGGAGTCGAAACTAGAAGGACTGGTCATTAATACTCTCTTTGCATCCCAAGGACAATGCAACTTTACAGGCTGTGGCCTGGTATGTAGAGTGTCTTAGAGAACAATGCATGCATTTGTATTTACCATGCATGGCAACACCACTGTCAGAGATACAAAGTTGTCTTTATTGTACCAAATGGGCAACAAACATGGTCCCAGTGTAAATTTATATTATCTGACTACACCTGAGGGTAGCTCACTCTAACGGGGGGGTAGCAGTGAGTCCACTCGGTGTGCATATCCGAAATCCCTGGCTACACCCCTGGCTTTGATCCCACTTGAGGCCTCACAGCTAGCCACCCTACCTTGCCCAGGACACTGCTGCACTTCTGAACAAGCTTTGTCATTAATTGTCTTTATAGCTGCCACTTAGCCCAGTTTCAGTTGTTATTTGCATGTACTAATGTCACCTTGTGTCATGTCTGCCTAGCTATATGTATAATCTCAAGTACTGTCTGAATTGATCTGTATTCTTACCTACATGTACAATATACTATGTATTGTATAATCTCATCTCATTTTATGTATGTATTCTCCCAGGTCGTGCCTGAAAATAGTCAACCTTGGATAGTGCACCTAACCCGGTTAACAAAAACTAAATAAATAAATGTACTCCCCTGGAAGATGGGGAGGGGGGTATGATTGGGACCTTCAAGTACTTGAAAGGGATAAATAAGGTTGATGAGGAGAGTCTCTTTAAGCTGAGTGGCAACCATAACACTAGAGGGCACGGTCTTAAGCTGGACGGTGGGAGGTTTAGGAGGGAGGTCAGGAAGCACTTCTTCACAGAGAGGGTGGTGAACACTTGGAATGCGCTGCCAGAAGAGGTACTCTCATTGAAGACAGTGGGCAGCTTTAAGAGAGGCTGGGATAGGCATAGGGGGAAAGTAAGAATCATGGGTAGGGAGAATGGGAGGAATGGGGAGGCAGGGCAGGGTCAATAGCTCAAGCTGTGGACCCTGCAATATGAGCAGACTTAATAGACCAAATGCCTTCTTCTGCTGGCTTCTTCATATGTTCGTATATGTCCCGTCCCAGCACTGACTGGCTGTGCATCTTCAAATGTGGTCGGGGCATGGGAAGGCAGTGCTTGTAGGAGAGCAGTTCAAGCATCTGCACTCGTTGAATGGACATCCGAGATGCACATAATTTCACCCCACGTGCTGTGTATCAAGGCACTTCAGGTCAAAATCCATTCATGCACAGAGCCCAGTATGCATAAACAAGCTCAAATGTGATGAGAATATTTAAAAATATGTATATGTTTATATAGAAAATACCTTCACCAGCCATTTACCTGTGACTGCAGCATACTTGAAAGGCTTAGCCTGTGAGTCAATGGACTGAAACAACCAGCTACGCCCATTGCCTGAGCTATTTAACGCCATCCTTCCTGCTTCACTCAGAAGCATTTTGTTTCCCCACCATCCTCCCCTCCTCCAGAGTCACTTCTTTCCTCAGGGCTCCTTCCTAAGGTACCTTTTGCTGAAGGGAATCCTTCCTGCGGCACCTCTAGGGATGGTACCCACCTCCAGGGTTCCTTGCCTTAGGCATCCCTGTAAGGTGGTATTTCCCAAGGACAGAGAGGCAACGGCTACAAAGGTTTATTCAACAAGTTGCATGAGCACAACATTACAGCACATTGCATAAGCACATTGAAGTGTAGGTTAAAGAGCTAATAGTTGACTAACCAAAGTGTATCCTTTCACCTAGTTGCAAAGAAAACCAATCTGTTTTTTTTGCGTGCAGCCCCCCCCCCCCCCTTGACTTAAGGTGTCAGGTTGCCTGTGCCACATGCAGTAACTTGTTTCTTGCAGTATAGCCCCTAAGATCACCCTGCAGTGTTTTTCTGCTTCTAGAGGTTCAACCCCTCACCACTCAGCCTTTGAGGTGTTTCCTGATGTGTTACTCATCTTCATTAGTGCTGAGAGTAACAAATATTATCATGAATTATGGGATACTCACTATTCAGATACGAACAATGAATAACAGGCCCTATTGGTAGTGTCCGTATTTGGCAATTATTTAAAAAAAATCTCTAGACCTCCCCAGGTGGCCTGGACTAGCTACACGCTGCAGGACCTGTAAACAGTTTTACTGAGGTAAATATGAAAAAGAAGCCGCTTAGCTCATCCATCCTCACAGCAGTCTTGTGGTTCACGTGCTGGCCTGCCTCCTATTTATGAGTGTTGTTTGCTTCAAACCTCACCCATACCTTGCTTTTTCCTGCTGTTTTTTCCCAGTAAAACATAGTTATTGGTTTAATAAATAATGCAGTTATTACATGGTTTCCAACATTAAGAGCAACACAACATTTTAAATATATCATATGGAATCAATCTTATCATTAGACAACAGCCAGCATGCATTAAAGTTCCTGAATTAGTCTATTCCCATACAAATTATAGCCCAAACAGAAGAGATGTCCAATTGACTAGTTATTTTTGCAGTTGCAGAAAGGGACTCTATATTCTAATAAAGGCGCCTGTTTTACCAAGCAGCATGGAACTAATTTGTTCGTTATTAGCAGTTAATCCCATGTATTTTGACCATTCTTCTACTGAAGGGATTAGTTTAGTTTTCCATTTTGCCAATGGTAATCTGTTAGCTTCAAAAAATGCTGCTAATATGTAACATTTGTGTTCCCTACTTATTTTAACGTTGCTTGGGAAGATGCCTAATAGAAATAGAGATGGGATCAATGGAAGATTACGAGTCATCTCAGAGCATACTTGATGGAGTTGTTCCCAGACTTAATGCTACCGTGAAGTCATTATCTGTGTCTTGACCCAAATAAATCACTCATTGCTGCTTGAACCAAAATTACATTTCTCAGACCACGTCATTAAGATTGAAAGGAACACTCACAAATGCTTGGCACACTTCACCATGTCAGTAGCAGTCTCGCACCAAGTGCAAGAAAGGTAATCCTAAAGCAGTCGGTGCTGCCTGCACTGGAATATGGCAGCTGAATTTATGTGACTGCTTCCAGCACATCTCTACATAAAGTTTCAGTATTTTTCAACAGCTTATGCCAATTTACCCTGGACTGTGATAGAAGTACAAGCCACTGCACTCTTTATCACAGCCTTGAGCTCCCTTCCCCTGACAAAAGGTGAAACATCAAATGGTCCACACTGATCTAAATACATACAAGGGTCCTACCCAGACTACCTGTGCAACCTACTAACCAAACCTGAACAATCTTTTCTCACTAAGGTCGCAAATTAAGATTCTACTTCAAGTGACCAGGGCGCACAAATTGAGTAGTCAAAACATCTTTGGCATAGTGGCTCCATCAACCTGGAACACTCTGCCAGATAGTGTTAAAGAATCCTCTGTGATGCTAGCCTTTGCTGCAATGTACAATCTTCCCAATACCCCTTGCTCCTGTTGCCAGGGTGCAGCATCTTCAAACAGCCCTTCACCTTCCTCCTCTACATCCTACTAGTCCTACTGCTCATACCTCTCAACATGTGATGGCCCTGTGTCTTGACTAGCCCTCATGCATATGTACTTACAATTTTTGACACTTGCAATTTATTTTGCTGATGTTAATTAGAAACAGAAACATAGACAATGTTGGCAGAAAAAGACCATTGGTCCATCCAGTCTGCCCAGTTTTACCCTACCTTATCCTGTGACATATTGTCTAGACTGGGGTTTTGCTCTCCCCTGCCCCTTAGATCAAATGTCAGTTAATTCGCCACAAATTGTTGACAAGTTCTACTCCCATTTTACAAAAATGATGTCTACTCAATGGACAACAGCAGGTTGTTGAGGTGGCTGTATGTTACCAACTCCTCAAGTATTGAGACTGACCCACTCAAGTGTCCTTCTCTTAACCAGTGGGGGAGTGTTGTGTTCTCAGTAGGGGAGCAGTGTAGACTGTCCTGGAATAAATGTGGGATGTGTCCCTGGTGGGCTTAAATAATTTAGGAGGAAGAATCCTGCAGGAGTATGCAACAAGTCGGGTCCAGGAATCATCCCCCACTACTTTGTGCTGTAGTTTGCCACTAACTGCAAACTGCACCCTTTCAAAATGAACTGTTTCCCCAAGATCAGTGATCCACTCCACCACTGCTGGGGCATCATGGTCTTTCCAATGCATAAGGCTCACCCTTTTAGCTGTAACATGGGCCCCTGCTGGCCATCTTTTTAGCCAAGGGTGCTTCCCCCCCCCATTTAGAATGAGGCCCAGCATGACTAGTGTGGGGGGATAGGATTACATCTGTGGATACTAGCTCTAGGCAGGTTCTTTGAACGTCAGCTGAAAAAGTCATCCGCTTTGAGCAGGATCAAAGGATATGTGTTAATGTCCTTGTTTCACATTGCACCTCCGGCATCTGTCAGATAGAAATAGGTCCCAGGCCAGCAAGTTCTGTAGGTTTCTGTGTCATCTGTGCATGATTGAGAACTGTGTGAACTTGCCTGTGATGCCCTTTACCCCCTTTTACAAGTAAACCACAAAAGACAGCCACACCGGGGATAAAGAGTTTTGGTGCTATGTAAAACTGAAGTCAAGTGCACACAGATAGAGCACCCAACCCCCTTTTGCAACTCTCTCCAGCACTGCATCTACAATAGGGAAGGGGGGTAATCTTCCTGCCCAGTTCTTCACTCTATTTCTTTTTTACTGTTTTGGTGGGATCAAGTTTGAGAGAGAGAGAGAGAGAGAGAGAGAGAGCAGGTCCCAGTAAATCTAGCTTCCCCCGGGCAGCTTGCCCTCCTTCCATTGTAATATGCTATCTAATGCATTTGGATCCTGAAATGTTTATTGTGTGCCAAGGAGGGGTGAGAAGGCATGTTGGGGCTGGTGGTATCTCCAGTGTTGCTGGTTGGGAGTGCACTCGAAGCACCTGGCCAAAGGATTTAAGGAAGTCTATTGCTGGTTCAGTCAGGTCAGTCAGATGCCTGATTCTGACCATAATCCCATCCGGTCTACTGCCCTTCTATTTTGAGTGCCTCAGTGCACCACAGGGGAATTGATCTTGCCCGGGTCCATGTACTCAACCTCCTGCAGCCTGTCCTGGCACTATGGGGCATTTTTAAAGTCTGATGATCCTGTAAGTTTGATGACATTTTCCCAAATTGTATAGTGTCCAGAATAATAAAAAAAAAAATAATAACCCATTGTTTATGACATCACAACTTGTCATTGAAAGTATTCTGATGTCACAAGCATATGATTTCATGGTAAGTGCAAGCAGCAAGGTCTGATTAAGTCTAAGGGTCAAAGAGCCTGTTTACATGTAAATGGTTTTAGTAATAAATGGCAGAGAGCCCTGAAATTCAGATTATTTGAAATGATGTTAGATTTGAGCCCTGCTAAGGCCAACAGAAGTTTTCTATTATGAAACTGCAAAATCACTTTCATGTAACGTAATGCGCTAGCAATATTGTACTTGTGACCTACAACCCACTGCCACTGTTTAGTTCACTGCACACCTTATAGTACTGTTATTTTCACTGCCCGGTAATGTGATTTACTATGCACCTTTTGTTTTGATGTATTTTTGTTTTTATGCACTGTTACTCCCTACTTCCCTTCCCCAGGACACATCTGGAAACAAGGTTTTATTTGAATATAATAACTGGTCAGCAATTTTTCTCAGTGTACTGACCTGGTTGATATTTTCCATAACAACCAGCTGGTTGTTATGACATTCATAAACCATGCCAGTCAAACTATGCTGCTGCCTCACTGGCCAACATTCTATATGTGGGCGGGGCCAAACAGTCTCACAAATTGCTGGAGAAAAATTGCTGGTCTGTTATTGTAAAAAATAAATGATGGGAAGGGTGTTTCATATGAGAATTTAATGCACACCCTTGTTGTGGGATGCTTTGATAAACCCCTTGGGCTTTGCCCTCGGGGTTTATGTAGCATCCCATAACTCAGGTGTGCATTAAATTCTCATATCAAACCCTTCCCCATCCATTATTCTCTATTTATCGTACTTCACCCCCACTTCATTCCCATCTCCTGACCAGCCCACATTGGTCCACTGCTTCCAGTGGTGCAAGTGGTAGAGAAGAAGTACAGGAATTCAGACACTGGCAAATATGAAATGCAGAATGAAGATCCTCAATCTGAAGGATAGCTGTGTCAAGACACGTCTGTTTAGACATGAGTAGATTCAGTTAGAGATATTGAAGCATTTTCTAGGAAAATAGAATGTTGTACAAGTCAAATGCTGTTATGGAAACCCTGATTTCAGATCACAGGCCCAGAAACTGTCATTATGTTGCTGGTTTAAAATTTCAGTTCAGTGTCAGTGGAAAGAAGTAAAGGAACTCAGTTCCTGCTGCAAAAAAGGTACAGGAACTGAGTTCCTGTGTGTTCCTGTTCACTTTCATCACTGACTGTTTCGCCTCAGCATCATCACCCTTCTCACATCTCCAGGACTTACCTCCTTTGTTCCTATGAACAACCCCATGGAAGAGCTGCAGGAGGTACCCTAATACCCCAGACAGAGGTTGAGGTTCGGTGCAGGAGCGAGGCCCGTTTGGTGGTGTGGGACCTGCAGCAGACAACATAATGCAGTCGGGAGGTTTTCCACTTTTTTTTTCTTCCAGCCCACAGATGTCTTGAGGTTCTGTTAGATGCATGATGCATTAGAGAGATGTCCCCTTCCCTTAACACAGGTTCCAGCCTGCACTGCCACCTGTGGTCACCGAGGTGTCAGTACTGTGGTGGAGACCAGAACCCTCCCTCCTGTGAGCACTCACTGGGAAAGGTGCTTGTGGGAGGGAGGTAAGCACCTGCTAGGATGCTCAGCTGTCCTCTGGCTAGCCCTCTGATGACCTAAGCTCATTCCCAAAACCGGGATATCAGTATCCCAAGCAGTTGTGCTACCACTGTGTCAAAGGGTCAGCTCCATCTGGAAGCAAACTGTTACCAACTCAGTATGCCTTTCCTGGTAAAACCTTAAATTACTGTAGGAAGACCATCATGGTCTCACATTTTGAATAATGTGATGTTTTGCAGCTTTGCTGTACTGCCTCTTTAACAGCAGGCTCAGAAGCTTAGATCCGCCACGCTTCAGGAACCTAAAATGTGTGTGTCTGAACATGTGCGTGCATATGTGAGCATGATGTAGTGACCACAGAACCAGAGACCCAGGTTTAAATCCCACCAGAGCTACTTGAGTGCTTTGTGCCCTGGAGCATGTCATCTCATCTCAAAAAAAAAACAGATAAGTGTTCTCACATAAGCACCCTTTTGGGAGAAGCCCTGAGTTTGTGGAACAATTCAAATACCTGGGGGGTCTGGATTGACTACAAATTGTCCTTCATTGATCACATTGAAGAACTCACTAAGAAACTGAGTCAAAGGCTTGGCATTTTCTTCAGGATCAAGCACTCACTAACCCAGGATGCTAGAAAACTCCTAGTCCAAGCTACCTTCTTGCCTCTCCTAGACTATGCGGATTTTCCTATATGGCCATAGTACTAGCACAGCTCTCTCCAAGCTTGATACCCTACATCACAGAGCCCTTAGGTTCATTTTGGATGCCCCTTATGACACGCACCACTACATCCTCTATTCTTCCGTAGGCTGGAGCTCCCTTAGCCTCGGGAGGCAAAAGAATGCTATTCTATGGACATATAAGGCAATCACTTATAAATTACCTCAGTACCTCACAAGCTGCCTCACTCCCTGCATCCCTAGTGCCTATTCTCTCAGAATTCATACCATATTATCTCTGGCTATCCCTAAAGTTAAAATGCACTTTGGTAGAGCCTCGATAAGCTTCACTCTTCCTATGCTCTGGAATAAGATCCAGAAAACCTTAAGGCTCACTTTCCCTGTTACGTTCTCCCTCTTCAAATTCTTGTCCCTGAGGACCTTCTCCAAGGTCTGTCATTGCTTTAAGTCAAGGTCTTCACATCATGATTTGTTACTGCTTTAAATTCTGGACTTAAACCTCAACCATTGCCTAAGGTGTCATTTGAGTCCTCCCTTCTGTCATTGTCCAAATCAAGGTCCCAACACCACAATCTGTCTTTGCTTCAAATATTGGACTTAAACCCTAACCATTGCCTGTGGCATCTATCATGTTTCTCCCTTAGAATAGTCCTTCCTCCCTAGGCCATCATGTTCAGCCTCTCCTATCTCATCTGAGCCCCTCCCCCACTCCCTATACCCACCTTCCCCTTCCCACCCCACTTGCCATGCCTGCAGTACTTATCAAAGGACTCTTACATCTCAATCTTCTTCGCACTTTGACGCTAGAGAAACTGCCACTCCTGCTTACTAGGACTCCTCCAATGTTTACTGTATAAACTTTAGCTCATTACCTTATGTCCATACATCTGTATCTATGCAATTGTATTTAAATGGCAGTACCTCTTGTTGAACCTATTGCTATGTTCTGGTGGAAGTATCTTGTTACATGTGATGATTATATGTTATTATGTTGTTATTATTACTACTATGTAATTGTTATGTACGTTCACTCAACCTGTTATGTCTTAACCCTGTTGGCAATTGTTTTGCCCCAGGTCCATCTTATAAATGAGCTTGTCTCAATGATGTTACACCTGGCAAAATAAAGATTTTGATTGATTGATTGATTGATTGATCGATTGATGTCCCGTAACCTCTCAATGCATTAGTCCACCTAAGCTGTAAAAGATGGTTAAAAGCAAGACCCCACTAAAAACAAGATGCTGCCTCTCAGCTGGGCTGTCCATGGGGCCTAGCAGTTTGTGGCACCTCGGTCCTGATTTCTGTGGCCTAGGCTTTCAGGCTTTGGCAGCAACAATTACTCTTTTCTGCATAAAGGATTTGTGTTCTGAGGAAACTGTCATGGCTGTGGAAATGCACATTCCTGGGCCTTAGCGATCATGTGTAAATACATTGTGAAAAACCCACAGTTGAATGTAGGTCAAAACACTGCAGTTCAACAGGTGCATTTTCCTCAGGGCACTCCCTCTGTAACAGTCACCCTCCCTCTCATTCTCTGTCTCTGTTGTTTTACAATACAGTAGCTAGCTGGAATGCCTTGAAAATTTTTTTGCAAGCCAAGCACTCTTCCTTCATTTCCCTGCCCTCACATCGAGGTCATTGCAGTCAAACCCTTCCTCTACATGGGAAGGGCAACTGCTGTTGGCTCCGTATCAGTGACACTCCTTGCTTTGTTCTGCCAATGGAGGTAATCTGCACCCACCATTCAGGAGCCAAGTGCATGTCTTCCAAGTCTCCCAATGAGAGTCCCAGAGTTTGCCCATTTTCTGATATCACTGTGCTACTGTTAAAATTCCCACAAAAAAAATCATTTCTGTCAAACAGCAAACTGTTCCTCTTGTCTTTTTTTAATATATATTGGTATTGGGGTTTGTAGTTCCAAACTAGCATATACAGACAGTTAAAGTGACAAGACTGTAACAGACATTATTACAGAAGGTGCAGCTGGTATGGTCCAGCTGTTTTGGTCGGACAATCAGTTTGATTTTCAACATTTCACTTCATCCATTCCAGCTGGTCTGCATTTCATGTAGGGTGATGGGTATGGGGGATATTGGACCACTGGACTCAGACTGGACCAAAACGGTAAAAGGTCTGGGTCTGTTGGTCCCGATTTCACCTATACCTCACCTTGATGAAATCCAGACCTGCCAGAATGGATGGACCAAAATGGTGAAAAACAGACCTCTGGGTCTGTCTGGTACAGCCAGAGTGCACAAGTTGCATTGGGTCTAGCTGGTCCACTGGACCAGCTGGTCAGGTTTTTACCATTTGGGCCCAGTCTGGGTCTGGCGGTCCAGATTTTACCAAGTCCTGGTAGTGAGTCAAATGGCTATAAGCAAACTGTCTGAAGGGTGCAGCCTGTGAAAAATATTTTACCCTCTATGAGCGGGAAAAGGTGAGCTGAGGGAGGGGAAGGGGAATAACAATAACTGGTAAGGGGAAGGGAGTTGCAAAAGATGGCACACGAACAGCCTCAGAGGCTACTCAAGGGGAAGGTAGCTGAGACAATAGCTTGATACTGAAATTGACTACTCTTGTTCTTAATCAGTGTTGTTTAATCATGTTTATCGTGTTGATTTTGTATTTGTTGCTATAGTACGTTCTGTCAGATTGTATGTTTTTATGTGAAACTTGTTTGTGAATATGGGCAATTTGCTCATCTTGCTAACGAGTATAAAAAATGAAATAAAATGAAAGGTGGTCATGTCACATACTCCAGAGTTCACTGCATCCCCAAGGGGTAAGTTAAGGAATTGCATCAACGTCACGGGGAGAGGAGTGAAGCTCCAGAGTGTCTCCAGCCACACCAGTTGAAGGAAAGGACTAAGGGAGCGAGTCAGCTGGGCCTGAGAAGAGGGACAAGGTTGTTGGAGCCCATTGTGAGACCTTAGGTGGCAGCTGCAGACCATAAATGGCAGTGAAGCTATGGTCCCCAAACTGCATGGTAGAAGGGAAAATGGTTTCCAGGCTCTAACTTTCTGGTGGCTTTAACATGAGTTGTTTCGCCACCTTATAGTCAGTTCCTTACATAAATTAGGGCCTGCTGAATAACTATCCCCTGATTTTCTGGTCCAGTTAGGACTCTCTCTCTCTCATTTGAAGGGTTTTAACTTGGAAATTCTGCAAGTCGTCAGCTCGACAATCGCCCATCCTTCCGCCTCCACCATCACCACACCACTGGGTACAGTGTTGAAAATTATATGTAACATCAAAGATAAATAATAAAATATAACTGAACTGAATATACAAAATGATTCAAAATGTGTTTATGACTGTGCCAAAGGATTTTCTTATGGCTGTAGAAGCATCGTGGCACTCTGGCTGATAGAAGCGCAAAGCAAACTCTCACCCTAAAGGTTGGCCCGATGGAGCTGAGGGTTGAGATGCTGGATGTCACACCTTGCACCACGCTGGTGACCCAGGTTCAGGAACAGACTCGGGCCACCAAGAGTCGGCAGAGAAGAGAAGGGATCAAGCATCCAGAGGACTGCTCTCCCTTCCCAGGGAGGAGTCTGGGGCTAGCACCGCTCCTCAGCAGCTCCTGGTGGTAGCCAATGGCAGTGCTCGGAACATGTGGTGTAACAGATGAGGGGGAGGAGTGGCGTCAGACATCAGCATGCTAGTGCCATGGATGTCATTGAGTGTCTGCACGCCAGGGGGTGACCATTGCAGGAAAAACCCTTGGCAGACCAGGGAGGCAATGAGGGCTCCAGGGACCAGGCCCACATCCCCAACGCCAGACTACCTCTCCTCCGGGTTCCCTTGGCTCTCATCCAGGACCAACCCTCTAATAGCAGAAAGGCCACCAGGTAGGTGGGGCAGTGACTGGGGGGGTGGTAATCCAGTGGTCTGAAAGGTCCTGGGTGGTGGTCCTCGGGGAGGGAGGGAGGTCTCAGGCGGGAAGTAGAGGCCTCGGTTGAGTGGGCACTTCTGAGAGATGATCTGGACATCCAAGTACAGAAAATAGAATTAAAAAGAAAAAAGAATGCCACACTAAGTCACAAGAATTCTTCTGCTCCAATGAGAGCACCATGCTACACCCACAGAAAACAGAGATTCATGTCTATAGTGAATTAACTGCAACAGATCACTATCTGTGTATAGGCATCAACGTGGCACAGGTGGTAGTACATCTGTCTTTGGGTCAGAAGGTTCTGGGCTCTAGTCCCAAACCAGGATATGGGCTCATGCCCCAAATGCTGACCCTCCAGCACAGTATGAGGGGGATCTTACACTGTTAGGGTTTGCCAGTGTCGTCCTTCAGCTGAAACATTAAGCTGAGGTCTCTTCTAACCATTCCTGATGGGTGTCCAGGTGGGAGTAAAAGAACCCATGGGCACTTTCTAAGGGAATGGTTTTTTGAAATAAAAAACTAAAAAGAACACAGTTCAAATAACACAGGTACAAACGAATGAAGGGGAACAAAAAATATAAAAAGAATAAAAACAAAAAAGGAAAAGAAAACATACATTAACAAGAAGAAACAAGTCATGATAATTCTCATTTCAGAGTGAAAAGATCACTTTTAGTAATTCATTTCTGCATACACCTGCCAGGTTTGCTCAGGTAACACCCACGATGTGATTTTCCATCTTTCTGGCAGGGTGGGTAAAGACACCTGACTTGTCTCTGCTTGAAATATGAGCTTAATTTTCTGTTTTAACCCTAGCTAGTAAATTCTGTTGTGTATCTTTCTGCACTGTTTAGGATATCTTCCCCGGTGTCCTGGCCAACATTCCCCTTCCCAAATTGCCCATGGCTGTGTGTGGGTACTGATGTATGGAATGAATCCCGCTACATATATACAGTCACAGCAGTACAGTACCAGCAGCAACTGGAGAAAGGAATGCTGAGATATGGAAAGGGGACGGAGAAATGCAAGTCAGCCTGGGTGCCTCAAGGGACGTGTCAGTGCAGAGTTCATTGGGTTCTCTCCTGTCTCACTTGGATGATGACACATGTTTACTAAGTGAACTCAAAGTTAAAAATACTTCTTCACAAGCCACTTAACTATTTCCTACCCATTGTTACCTTGCTTCTCAAAATGCAGTTTACAGTCACTTACATAAACCATCAAAGTGCTTTCTCTTAACTACTACCTGTTGACTTTAAGTCTCAGTGGTATGGCAGTATCATGGACGTTCAGGCAGCTGGCGGCAGCGGATAATGCCAGTGCGCTCAAGTAAATTTTTTGTCAAAAATACTCATAATAGGAAGAAAATGTGCTGGCATGTCTAACTGACCGCTAAGAGCTCTACTTATACTGTTATTAAAGACACAATGAAAAAATCAATCAAAAGCGTGATAGTGTCCGTTTACCTACTTGAGAACACTACCTGGCTTGTTTGTTTCTGATGACTAATGTATTGTATTACTGTAGGCCTACCTGCTGTATAATATGCTGCCTGTTAAGAAGAACCCAAGCTGAGCCTTCAAGTCAGTTTTCCTGCTGAAGCCGTTTTTAAATACTGTCCTTACAGAAATACTTAATAAGCATGTGGTATGCATGCTACACACATGCTGTGGACTTGTATTTCTGTAAGGGCAGTTCCAGTTCTGTTATTGTTCCATCTTGACTGGACTTTCAGTAAATTCAGTGAGTGTGTCTAATTTACTCACTGCTGGTAAGCAGTGGCGTCATGCCCATAAGGCACAGGGAGGATCGTGCCCCCCCCCAATAAATACAGCAGGTTAAACAATTTGGGGACATTACTGAAATATATATATATATATATATATATATATATATATATATTTGTTTCATATTTTAAGGTTTCTAAGAGTCAGGATCCTGTGGCGGTACCGTCAGGTTGGTGGTGCAGTTATTGCTGTGTGTATTGCAGTTGATGTGTCTTCGAGAGTTTGTAGTGCAGCATATTGTGTGAAGTGCAACTGTAGACGAAGCCTGCAAGTTTTCAGCATCCACCTGGGCTGTCGGCAGTTTTTTTTTCCCTGCCACTACTCTGCTGCAAGACCCAGATCCAGGAAGTCAGGAGTGGGACTGTTAGAAGGAAGGAACTGGAAGGCAGTGTGTGAGCTGTTCATGAGTAGGTAGGCACCCTCACAGTGAGTAGGGCTTGAATTCTGTAAAAAACAAAACATATAAATTTAATCAAACATCAGTCCTTGGTCGAGATGAGTAGTGGTAGAGACAACTTCTGAGCAGCCAAGGAGAGCTACAGTGACCGCATTGAGTAGCGGAGCCTCAGCCTGCACAGGAGGGTACCAGGCAGACAGTAGCAGGTGCATGGCAAAGAACAAATTTGTAAGTATTTGCAACTGCAAAAGCCTGCAACTGCCAACTGCATTTCACTTAAAAAAAAAATCTTCCAGTTGAAGGTACAACCATAGCTAACCTAGCTACTCCTGACTCAAACTCCTCAGCTGAAGCTGAAAGCTTGTATGGCGCCAGTCTACAGAGAGCTAAGCTTGAGGTGCCAGGCTGAGGAGAGCTGTCATTCATGATGTCAGAGACAGGAGAGCAGAGACAGGCCCCTCACCGTGTGCGTCCAGCTGAGCAGAGGTAGGAAGGGCCATGAGCAGGTGCCAGACTGAGGAACATCATACTTGGCAAAGCAGAACTGCAAACAGTTTGTGGCTTCAGCCTTTATCTACTTGCCTGCCTGTTCAAGTTAGGAAGGGGGTCAGCTGAGTGGCATAAAAGTAAATATGCATCAACCTGAGGTTGATGTACTTTTACTTTTATGCTGCCCACTTGACCCCATTCCCTTCCTAGTGCTAGTGATTATCGGCATTGGTGGCCCATGGCTAGCCCAGACTGCCCTGACCCATGTTACACTGATGCACAGCACTCACTCCCTGTTGCTTTCTAGCCAACTTGTGCCGCTTCAGTCTGTCGCATTGACAGAGATAAGCTTCTGACTTTCTCTGTTATATTTTCAATTCCGTGCCTGCCTGTCTGTTCCAGTCAAGATGCGAGGTTGTGGCTTTCTGTCACCGTCTCCATTCCCTGGTGCTAGTACTCAGTGATCATCAGAAGCCTACTATTAGTCTTAGTTCTGTTTACACCAAGCAACACATGTATACAGCTGCTTGAGATAACTATTTTTTTTTCAGAGATGTCCTTGATTTCAGTAATTTGCCCCTAATTTCTTGAAGCGGATGTTGAGCAGTAATGGGGGGTTTGGGGTTTGTTAGCTCAGAAGTGATGCTTGTGTAACCCCCCCCCCCGTTACTCGGGGTTACTAGAATCCCAGTAAGACCTAGTGGCAGGCAGGGACAGGCAGCTAGTGAAACTCCAGTTAGATGGATTTCACTATGTCTTGCTCTGTTTTCAGTCTCTGCTGAGCTGGAGCTATGACATCATTTAGAACTGTCGCAGCTGCATAAGCCACACTGGAATGTTGCAGTTGGAGGTTAGAGTAGAACGCTGGGGAATTTGAAGTCAGTCTGCAAGAGTCTGTTGCAGTCTGTAGTAGAGGAAGGAGGTGCTCTGCTGAAGCAGGCCCTCAGAGCTCTAAGCTCTGTCAAAGAGCTATTTTTTTTTTGTATTGGTGTGTGTTCTCACCTGAAGAGGAACACAAGAAGAGCCCAGTGAAGTGGTAGAGACCGCTTTCAGTGGTTCAGAGCCCCATCCCTGCGGGGATGGGGGGAAGGAATCAGCCTATTTCCAGGGGCAACCCCCCTGGTCCAGCTAAGGAGAAAGAAGCTGCCTGAGTTAAGTTTGTGCTGAGGCACCAGAAGTTCTGGATGAGATTTCTTTGAGGAGAAAATGCCTGTGGAGCACCTGCAACCAAGGCGTGAGTTCACTCTGCTAAAGGGCCAATGTGTTTTCACCTGGAACAAGATGAAACTAAAGTGACTGTTACTGTGGGGTCAGGAAAAGACAGCCAAGTACAGTTTGGAAGATGTAGGGATTGGACTGCTTAACTCTGTGGGGGTCTAGAGTAATGGACACAGCCACTTATTAAGTATGTTCAAGTTCCGCATAAATGGATGTAAAGACAGTAGACTGAATGTGAATACATTTAAAGAGAATCTATACAGCAAAGTGTTTTCAAGGATGAGGTGTTACAGTCCAGAGAAATGGCGGGTATGAATTATGGAGTGAGAGGTGGAGACCACCCCATCAATAGTAACCAAATTCACTTCTACAGGTTTGCTTTGGGATGCCTGTTGCTTTCTCTCAGGTACTTGGCCAGTGCCTGAGAAAGTACCAGATATGGGATTGATGAGAAAGATTCCCTGTATGGAGCAAGAAGTGCTCATAGGTGGTTTAGGGAACCACCAGTAAATGCTTCCATGCTATATGGAAAGTGTCCAAAGGGCTGGCAAGGGAGCCAAGCCAGGGAAAACCCAGAGCAGCATACAAGTTTGGGCTGTGTGCCCAGTGTGTTTCAGAGCCTGAGGGCAAAAGTGAATAGGATGTGTTCTGATCTCCATAAATCTACATTACCAGGAGTGTAGCCCCATGGGGGTCCATCTGTGCTTTGTTTATTCTGTTGGATGTGAATAAAAGCCACACTTTAGAATCCCACTTCTGGTACTGGACATTACAGTTATTGCTTTCTTTGTCCGGAGTTACTTGGGTGCCCCTGTTGCAGAGTAGCCAAACCTAGCCAATGTGCCGAGTATATTTCTCCCCGAACCCAGCCCACCAGGTAGAGCTGTCAAGATGGAAATGGCATACCTGGGGGGGGGTTACACTTGGAGAGCCAGGGTGCTAGGTTTTAGGGTGCTGAATGGTGTGCCTGTGTATGTCCTTGCAGAATACAGATTGTTTTAAAAGGCTTCTTCACCTTCAACGTCAATGCTTCAGTGCTGAGAGGGAGGGGACTGCCTCTATTTTGCACATTAGTTGAAGCTATGGTGGCAGCTGCATGCAGTTTCGGTCTCCCTGTTTACAAGTACAGTTATTTGATGTGTGTTTTTAAAACAAGCGTCTCAGGTTTATGTATCTGGTCAAAGTGGAAGTTAATCCTCATGTGGCCTGCGTGCCGTCTATTTCGGTTGAGTATTGCTAAAATGCATTCTTGGCTTGACTATAAACATTCACTATTCTGCTGTCTTTTATGAGGGCATGAAATTGATTCACCATCTGCTAAAAGCCATCAGAAGGACACTATTTGTACTATGCTTTCCAAACTTTCTTTGACAGTACAGACGCACTTTCCAACTGACACAGTCTGAAAAACAAGTATTTGTCAATGCCGAATGTTCACTTGCTGGCATTAGCAGTGGAAGTGCAGGAGTTGGACAGATGCAGTATAGGAATGGCAGTGAAGTATTGAAGTATTGAACTGATGCCAGCTCCATCCTCACCCTGCAGAGATGGACAGGCATTGGGGTGTGCCTTTGGTGCGTCACCCATGACGGTCAATACATTTCACGCACTATATCCTTCAGACACTGACAAGTGTTGAGGTGTGCCTTGGGGTGTTTGGGCTTTGCATTCACCTCATTCCATAAAGAAATATGCTGAAATGTGTGCAGTGTTGGAGAATGGGTGAACTCTGGGGTCAAAGGAACCAGGCACCTCGATGCTTGTCACTGGCTGCAGGGTGGGGGTGGGGTGGAATGGCATGAGCATTACTGTCGACAATCCCAAGTCACACCCCTGACACCTGTCAGTCCCTACAGGGTAGGGCATTACAATCAAAAACCCTAATGCTCTGGGCATTTCTTGGTATTTTTACTCCAAGTTTTCCACATGGGGTTTTTGTGACCCCACCGCATGAACAGCGACACTATCAGTTCATTAGACGAAAGGTGATTTAGCACAGTGACTGCGTCATTTGGTGCCACAGGTGCAAAAACACATTTTGAACAGGATGTGAAAAGTGACATATGTACTGTTCATGAGGAGGTGTAAAAAATGGCATTGTTGAAAATCTGGAGTGAAAATATAAAAAACTGGTGAAGACATGAACGTGCATAGAAACTGCGCAATGTACACCCATAATGTAATTATTTGGGGGATTTTTTACAGCAGATTTTCAACATAGGCATTTTGGCACCTCTGCTCATGAACAGTGTCACTGTGATTTTCTTAATCTGTCCCAAACACTAATTTCCCACAGTGATCGCGCTATTCAGTGCCGGAAGTGCGAAAACACATTTCGGCCAGGGTGTGAAAAATGACAGCTGTACTGTTCATAAGGAGGTGTGGAAAATGTCAATGTTGAAAATCTGGACTGAAAATATTACAAATTCATGAACTTACAAGGGTGCGTGGAAATTGCACAATGCAAGCTCATAACCCAGTCATTTTATGGACTTTTGTCACCAAATTTTCAACATAGCCATTTTAACACCTCTGCTCATGAACAGTGTCACTGTGATTTTCTTAATCTGTCCCCAACATCGATTTCGCACACCGACCGCACCAATGTGCGCTACATGTGTGAAAACACATTTTGGGTGAGGTGAAAAATGACAGCTGTACTTTTCATAAGGAGGTGTGGTAAAATGGCAATGTTGAAAATCTGGAGTGAAAATACTAAAAATTCTTGAAGTTATGAGTGTGCATAGGAACTGGCAATGCACGCTCATAAAACAGTCATTTCTGGGAATTTTTTCACCACATTTTCAACATAGGGTTTTTGGGGGCCTACCTCATGAACTGTGACACTGCTATTTCATTAATCCACCCTGAAAGGTAGTTCCACGCAGTGACTGTGAAATCAACTTTCGGGACTGAATAACAAAATGACAGTGATTGAGTTCATGAGGTGGGGTCCCAAGAACCCCATGTTGAAAATTTGGTGATAAAATTCCCAAAAATGGCTTGAAGTTGAAAAAACCCTATTTATGCGGTCGGCTTTGAAGAGTGCAGACATGTTCCCGGTCCACTGAAGATCATCGCGACAGCCTCCAGAGGTAAGTATGGGGTGAGGCAGGGGTATCGAGAGGTGATGTGCGCAGAGGGCGGCTGCGGTTGGGGAAGGGGGCAAGAGAGTCAACGAGGGACCAGTTTTTCTTACAGGTGTTTTTTTTTCTTTCTTTTTTACAAAGATGATGCAGGACTTTTGCCATGCTGGGTAGGCTCCCAGCATGGCAGCTGAAAGATTGTTTGGGGGTAGTGGAGCCAACGAGGGACTGGGCACCCCCATCAGCCATACAGACTTTTGCCACGCTGGGGTGGGCTCCCAGCGTGGCATCTGGAAGTCTGCTGGGGGGCAGTGGAGCCGACAGGGGGTTGGGCACCCCAGTCAGCCATACAGACCTTTGCCATGCTGGGGTGGGCTCCCGGCGTGTCCCCTGGAAGTCTGTTTGGGGGGCAGTGGAGCCGAAGGGGGATTGGGCACCCCCATCGGCCATACAGTGTGCGGGGGGGTGGGGGTGCATGAGCACACTGGGGTAGGCTCCCAGAATGCTACTTGGGTGTTTGTTGGGGGACCAAGAAAAAACCAAAGCTGTCTATGACAGCTGTTCAGATGCAGTGCTGACGTGTAGGCACTTTGCATACTGCCGACAGCAGTATGTAAATTGCCTGCCGCGGCAATGATACAAGTGTCTACGCGTTACCACAGTGATTGTAGCGGCCCTTCGCTTTGACTGTATGCTACTGAATCAGAACTGCTGTCACAGACTGCTCGGACATTATTAGTGCAGTGAGGCCGTGCCTGCAAAAGGAGCAGGGCATTGGAAGCGGGGTGGCACACCCATGAAAATTGTGACGTGGTGGCACTATGTTTCTTGCACATGTGTGCAAGCAAACATAAAAATCAAAAAATGCAAAATTGCCTTATCATTATGCTGAAATTTAGCATGTTGTGGGACAGCTTCTTGGCTTGCCAATAGCCACCAAACTGCACCATCTGGCTGCGTTTTTTCACAACTTTTATGGGGTGGGGGGTGGGGGCATGCCCCATGACCCTTCTAGAATAGTTTGGATTTTGTGGCCCTCCATAATTTGGGTTTGCATGATGCCCCTGCTGGTAAGAACCATTTTTAATCTGTATGATGTAGTTATGTCCTTGCTCAGCTCTTCCATTGTTAGCACAATGCATCCATGGTCAGTTCTTCCATTGTTGGCACAATACATCCATATTGTACTGCACAATGTTGTAGTTGAGAAGGACATAAACTGCATTGCACAGTTTTTATAATTCAACTTCTTTATTGGTTTTAGTTTATACACATCATAGTAGACATAACAGGAATGGTACAAAGATTCAATCATCTAACTAAAGTATATAATGGAGAACTAATAAAGATAAAAAATTAAATCCTCCCCGCCCCCAATTCCCTCCTCCCAACGAAGTGTGCCAATACAGACCTTACAATTCTTAAAAGAAATATTAGGTACAGAAAGACATCTGGAGGCAAACCTGGAACTAATAAATGTTAATAACTTCAGTGTAGCTATAAGGCATACAATTTGCCCCATTTTTTATCAAATGTTGCCAGATTATTACAGGGAACCAGCAATCAAGCGTTGTATCCTGAAGTAGACTGAGAGATCATTTAGCCACTCATTATAGGATATGGGTAGTTGGTCTAACAGAATGTTTAAGCACTAGTTTCTTCACAACCATGGAAATTAGTGCCATGTGATATTTCTGTTCTTTAATTTGGATAGTGGTGTAAATCCCTAGGATACAGATCTCCACAGTGATGAGGTCCCTAGACCTAGCATTGGGTCCAATTTAGATTGAATCAACCTCCACAAGGGACATTGTACAGTTTAAGATGGTATTTAACACAAGAGTGTAATTCTGAAAGCGTGCACTAAGTTTGCTAAAAGGCGGTAAATATGAAATGTCAAATTCAAAGAAATACAAAATCACACACACCCCAGTAATGCAGAGCATCATGGGATGTATATACAAATCACCATGAATGAAGACTGGTTCTGCTTTAAGCATGAGTGTAGGTGCCAAAGGTCTCTTATACAACCTGCAAAGGCTGAAGAGAAGACACAAACACGTGTGTCATTCTTCTTGGGACTCATCAGTGTCCTGATCCGCATCTCAACCCAGAGGAAGGGGAACCAGCATTATTATAGTCTCACAGTTTTGGGATATGGTGAGCACAAAATAGGAAACAATCTAAAAGACATCAGAATTGAAATTAATGTATTAAAGCGGCTTCTAAATATGACAAATGGACTTACAGGTTCTACACAATTCTCCTTTAAAGAGTACCAATTGTTCTCTTTTCAGTTAAGTTGCTGAAGACCTCTACTGATAGCTTACCTGCACCATTGTCAAACAGTAGCTGTTTTAACATTTTCATGTGTTATTTTGTGACAGGAAAGGATAGTAAATAAGAATCAGATGCTGGATCCCTTCCCCTTCCTAATCCTGAGAAGATTCAGCTGCTCCCCCTTGCTGCCCCCATGCTCTGATGTTTTGTGACATCAGAGTTTAGATAGAAGCATAGATAGCACTTGATAGCAATGGAGGCATCTTCTACAATGTCTTTTTTTATGTTTTAGAGGGTCACTGGGCATATCAGTGCCACCGATCAACAAAAAAAGCTGATATGCCCCCGGTGACCCTCTAAAACATAAAAGAGACTGTAAAAGACACCTCCACTGCTATCAATGAAACACTCCCCCCCCCCCGGCTCTACAAATTCTGGTGTCATAAAACACTAGAGTGCGGGGGCAGCCCACGAGTGGAGCTGAACTTCATTAGGACCAGGAAGAGGAGAGGACTGGGTGGCTGGCTCTTATTTACTATCCCTTCCAGTTCACAAAATAACACATGGAAAATGGATAGCTACCATTTAACTTCGGTGCAGATAAATTTAGTGGTGGGGCGAACTGGGAAAGCACCAATGTGGCCAGATAGGTCTATATCCCTTATTAATGTTCCTATTGTATGTGCTGTAATGTACTTTAGAGTTAAGACACTGTCTCTTTAAAATGCTTTTAAGAGTTAAACAAAATAGCCAGAATTTCTGTAAAAACTAGGTTGGGTCTGGGTCTTCTCCAAATAAGGGACCAACAGGTTTATAACCCAAAAAGTCATAAACTATTAGATGAAACTGGGCATGTAGTTTCCAATAACAGGACAGAGGTCGCAGCATGGCCTAGGGGTCAGGAGCTCAAGCCAAATGCAGAGACCAGATGTTACATGGGTCTGACGTGGAATCCCAGTGACACCTGCAGAACGAGGTGAAACTGTTGCACCCTTGCCTAGGGGAGGAGTCAGGCCACCAGTCGGACTGTATTTATCAGACACACATTTTGAACATCAGGGCAGTTTTAGCTTGGAGTCAAGAGCCTGCGCACTTGGGAATCTCAGAGTTAAAAAAACTTACCAAGCTGGAATATATTTTTAAACCAAAACGTATATGTGTAAGCCTGGGAAAACCTCTGAAACCAGACCTGAGTGTGTGGAAATTAGACTTTTCACTTACTAAACAGAAAATTCTGATTTTAAGTCAAAATTTAAAAAAAACAAGACTTTTCACCAAGGAAGCACCTGGAGGCTTTTAAAATGACCTTCAGAGAACTGACTTTGATCACAAACTTGCTACAAACTCTGTTGCTTAATGAACTTATACCTTCAAGGAGAGAATTCTTATCTCCACAAGGACATTTCATCTTTTCTGGACTCTAACATCAGAATGAGGTATAGTTTAGAACAATATATAGTGTTTTCTACAAACCATACAGTGTTATTTTGCTATTGTCTGCAGTTCAAAGATCTACCAAACTGCAAAATTTACTGTGTTTTTTTTTTTTTTTACTGAAGTAAACATTTATGATTTTCTTATCAACTCTGCCTAGGGTCTGATTATGTGGTCTAACATTTTAACAGAAGGGTTTGGCAATGACTGTGTTCTGTGTTGACAAGGATAGTGACTGCTTGGCTATCTTACAAAACTACTTAGGCAGGAGGATGCCAGTGGTAGTGGTGGGATTCAAACCACAAACGTAGTACAAAGTCAAGGGGACTCAAAACTACAGTTTCCACCCTCACACTGGGAAAAGGAAGGTTGGTGAATCTTCCTGAACCCTACAACTGCTCATGAGTTCTGTAAAATGGGGCCCTCCCTGCCAACAGGAGAGCCTTCTGTGCCCATGAGGTTGGGCTCGTGACAACCAACACTGGTCTCTTTTATGACCGTGACAGACTATGGAAAGATTCAGGCACATTGGGTAAGACTGAAAATGGAGGGGTTCAGATAAAGAAGTGGTAAATACTTTTTCACAAACAGAGTTATATGGCTCTGAAATTCCCTGCCAGAGTGTACCATAAATTGCTGAAAGTACTGCAGCCTTTAAAATGTAGCTTGAATGGGCTAGGCTGCTGGTGCATCGGTAGCACTACCACTTGCATCACCATCAACCTGGGTTCGGAAGTGAATCCAGGCTGTCAGAGGGTTGGCCGGGGGAGAGGAGGATCGAGCATCCACAGGTCCACTCTCCTCCTCTGGGGGAGAGCGTAGGCAGCGGACGCAGCTCGTCTAGCCCCTGGCAGAAGCTGAGGGAAAGGCAGTTCAGTGTCATGACAGATCGGGGACATGGCAAATGTTGGTGCACGTCATGTGGGAGCGTATAGCGTACATCATGACATCATTGCACATCACGCTTTTGGAGACAAAAATTGCAGGAAAAGGACCGGCGGCAGGATGACGAGGAATGCCCACAGACCTGCACCAGACCAGCTGGGTACATCGCCAGAACTGGATCTGTTGTGCGGTGGGGCTTGGGGAACCCCGCAGACCCCTAGGGGAAGACGGCAGCAGGAATGTCCAGGCCAACATTGGGGTGACAGGGCTGGGGGGCTCCTCAGAAGGAAGGCCATCCAGGCGAGAAGAAAAAAAAAAAACTAGCTCGAATGGGCACTATGACCAAATGTCTGCTGGTGACCTGAGTTTGTGAGAACTTAGACGCTGCATTGGAGGCGAGCAACACCACAGCAGCTGCCATTGGGCAGTGCACTGCAGTCAGGAGGAATGGTGCTGCACAACCACTGTTGCAGTGATCCCTCCACACACGCCAAGAGGAGGGGGGAGGGAGGAGGGAGGAAGAGGAGAAATCAAGGAGAAAAACATGCACCATCAGTGTGACATCAACCAACAATGGCGCACACCAGAGCCTAGGAGTCTGCAAAGCAAGGCAGACAGCCTACTACGACACAGAAGAACAAGGCTCTGAACTAGTAGTCAGAGAGGTAAATGCCAGCACAGCAGGTAGCTGGAAAGTGTTTCATACAAGCACCAAGAAGACAGATGACTAAATCCCAGTGCTACAGCGCTTCAACCCAACACAGAGTCTTCATCAGAGGGTGGGTATAACAAACACCCTGTGTGGTTTGAAGTGCTGAGGCATTGGGTTTTACTTTTTCCTTTGACTCCACGAGTGCAGAGCCTTGCTCATCATCATCAGTGTGATGACCTGGGTTCCTGGATAGCCCTGGGTCCCAGTGCACACTGACACTTGATCCTATTACACACAGTGGACTCCAGAGGGGACAACCCTCCCCCCCAGAGCCCCTGTCATGGAGGGAAAGTTGTGGGAGATGTCAAAGTAGCACTGGACCTAAAAAGGATGGGAGATGACAGGCCAGAACAGGGTATATCTCTAAGGCCAGTGTATGTCCCTTAGAGGCAAGCAAAGTCAGGAAGAAGAAAAGCTGTATAGAAAACAAATGAAGCTCAATATATTATTAGGAATGCTTGAAATTGTTGGCTACAGCCATTGATCGAACGGTGGGAAGGACACACTAGGCTCCGCGCCTCCTTCTCTCCAGACTCATTTATTTATTTTGCTTTTGGTAACCGGGTAAGTGCACTAGGCAAACAATGCCTATTTTCAGGCACGACCCGAGAGAAGACAGTTTACAGACAAACAATATACATGTGACACAGCACATAAAAGCAGTACTCATGTTATGTTACCCTCTTCCCTCCCTGTCCACTGTGCAATGTCCCCTCAGCCTTCCCTCTCCCCTATGTATCCTTCCCTATTCTGTTTGTTTATCTTCATGATGCAGGCATACATTGTACAATGCCTCAGCATACCTAGTGCATTATGTTTGATTTCTGTACCCTCTATATATATTATTCTCAGTATCTGTACATTTTCCTCACTATTTTTACCTTGTTGTTTAATGTAACTGATGTGGAACCTTTCAACGAGCATCCGCTCACAGGTGTTAACCAAGATTTCAATAAATAAATGTTGATCAGTTTGCTGTGACATGCTGAATGTAATTCACATTGGTAAGCACCATCTATAATCTTAGGAATGTTACAAAACAAGGTTTAGTCATTCCTAAACTAATGTCTTGTTATAGTACTTTGGCATTTCCATTTTCTGGCGGCTAGTACTTGGAACAGGTAGCAATAAATATTAGGAATTCTTGATCTTTAATGGCCTTTCTAAACTCTCCTGAAAACATCATGACATTCTTTTTTGTTGTTGTTGCTGCTCTGTTTCTCCTCTCTCCAATGGCCCTCATTCTGGAGGGTGCCCCAGTCCCGTCTCCTGGATGTCCATTGGGCCTCACAGACTGTCTTCCCTCAAGGCTTACCCCCCAGTTGGGATGCCGGGGGGTCCCCAGGCCCCCACAGAAGACTGGATCCAGTTCTGGTTGGCGCCCCAGCTAGTCTGAGAGCGGGACCTGTGAGTTCCTTCTTCATCCAGCTGTTGGAGATGGTTTTCTTCTTTTCTCCCCCCCCAAGAGAAAAGGTGTGCAATGATGCCAGTGGTGGTGTCATGCACACTAATGGCGGTGTCACGCATGCTCCTGTGTGTGGCATTCTGGGCATTTGCTCCACCTCTGGCCACCATGTACAGCTTCGGTGTGCCAGCCCCAGCCTCCACTAGGGGCCAGGTGAGCACCGATCACTGATCCCTCCCCCCGGTGGAGAAGAGCTGTCCTTGGGTGCTCAATCCTCCTCCTCCGAGCCAACCCGCAGCGCCCGCTCACACCATGAACATGGGTCTCTGGCGTGACAGGAGGTAAGGTGGAATGCCTCAGCCCTGCATGCCACAGGGGCAGCTAAACTTCGTGACATCCAGCAGTACATGTTGCTCAACCGTCCCTTCATCTTACTCCCATGGACCCTCATGTAAATCAGGTGTTGCACCTAAATGAGCTTATGCCAGTGTTGACAATAACATTAAACAATGCTTCCCACAATCCCAGTAGGAGCTGCTGAGCACGCTCAGTATTTTTGTTCATTTCCACAGCCGACACAGTAGCACAGCTGTAACACCAGTGCTCACTATGCCAATAACCTGAGTTTGGAAGTGAGCTCAGTATATTGGTGGTCAGCCAGGGGAAGAAGGATTGGGTGCCCCAAATACAGCTCTCCTACTTCTGAGAGGGTGGGCTGTGCAGCCTGCTATCCATTGTTGGTTGTGCAGTCTGCCAGCGGGGTACCATCAAGTTCAGTACTAGGACCAGTCCTCCTCAGTATCTTCATTAGGGATATTGTAGGGGAACTGGTGGGGAAAGGTATGCCTTTCTGCAAATGTCATCACAATCTGCAATGGGGGAGACACTCAAGAAGGGGTGGAGTACATATTCAGTGATGTAGGGGAGCTTGAAGAGTAGTCAGAGACCTGACATTTGGTTTCAGTGCCAAAAAGTGTGAAATCATGCACCTAGGATGTAGTAACCCCGATACTGAGTTTAGGATTGGGGGGGTGTTGGCAGTCACTAGATAGGAGAGAGAATTTGGGTTTGTAATATCAGAGGACCTCAAGGTGGCAGTGCAGGGTGATGTGGCTGTAGGTAGGGTTGGTGGGATGGTGGGGTACATAGGGAGAGGCATAACAGCAGGAAGAGGGAGGTGGTCCTTCCACTGTATCGCTCTCTGGTATGCCCCCACCTCGAGTGGAGACCACGCCTCAGAAAGGACACTGATAGGCTGGATGTGGTCCACAGGAGAGCAACCAAGATGGTGCAAGGGTTGCAAGGGAAGCTCTAAAAGGAGAGACTGAGGAAGCTCAATATGAACACTCTGGAGGAGACAAAAGGGACAGGTGACATGATCAAGGCCTACAAGTACCTCACAAGGGTGGAGGGGAGTCTTTTTAAAGTGAGGATGAGCTCCAGGGCATGGGGGCATGTGGTGAAGCTTAGGGGGGGACTTCAGCAGGGTTGTGAGGAAGTACTTCTTCACTGAAAGAGTGGTAGACGCATGGAACCAACTTCCAACTGTCTGGTGGAGGCTAGAATGGTAGGTGGCTTCAAACATGCGTTGCATGAGTATAGGGATACAGTAAAACAGAAGCAGAGAGTGGGCCGGTTGCCAGAGACCAGATAGGATCTGCGGAGGTAGCACAGGCAGGGGACTGTTGGGCAGCTTGGGTGGGCCAAGCGGTCCTTTTCTGTCAGCAGATACTATGTTTCTATCTGGTGCCATCTAAAGAAGGCTGTGTGGCAGCATGGCCGGGGCTTGTCAGATTAAGGGATGGGACACTGCGAGTGCTGCGCCAACCATGTGGGCATATGCCCAGAAGCATCATGCATGGAACATCCCAGGGTAAGAAAAACAGGGGAAAGTATGGACTGACTGTGGAGCTGATGGGACGCCTTGCCTGACCATCATGTCCACTGTTGAGCTCCCTCCTACTGACTCAGGAATTCTCCCAGGCCCATCCCTGTCATGTGCTGCTGGATTATGGGGGTGGGGCTAAAGGAGATCATGGCCAGGAAGGCTTGGGGGCAAAACAGAGTTAAAAAATGGAATCATTTCTACAGGCAGGGATTGCAGCATTTATGCTGGGAGGTAGGGGAGTAGACATACAGAGAGATAGAGTTGTGTATTCAAGTATAGTTGGAGAGAAGTTGTCACACAGTGACGGTGGGTCTGGCAGTATAGCCTAGAGGTTAGAGTATCAGGCTTTAAATGATGTTGGTACATCCAGCAGGATTTGATTCCCACAACCTCCACTTACATACTGTGTGACTCTGAGCAAGTCACTTAACCTCCTCAGTGTTCCTGGGTCACCCCTGAAAACAGGCACCTCTGCCAAGTGGGCCTAACCCGGTTACAAAAGAATAAAATAAAAAAATAAAAATAAGGATTCATTCTTTCTAACGGGCAAAGTGTAATGGGTGTGTGGCTGTACCACTGGCTCTCAGAACCCTCATGGGAATGAGATACCGCATCCCATTTATTTTGCACATCAAATAGATTGCCTACTAGGTTGCCATGTGATGCAATGTCTTTTTCAAGGGGGGTCCCTTGGTAAAGTCTTGTGTCACTATCTGGTGAGGAAAATAAAAACGTTAAGGTATAAAAGGAAGTGTGATACGCAGGAATAATGTCACACTATGGGTACATAATGAGGCACGAGGCATAGCCAAGTGATGTCGATCACCCGAGAAGTGCCATTAACCAGTATAACACATGCACAAGAGGTCTTACTCCAATTAACAAAATGGATCCTGTAGAATTCAACTAAAAAACAGGATTTATATGTAGGTTTTTCTGTAGCTTCATTTCAGACTGTGATGTTGAACTGAGATAACATCACAGCTGGAACTTCCTCTAGCTATACAGAACACTGGTTGGGCAACCATGGGCAACCATGCACAACCAGTCTGTACTGCCACAGACGGGTTCTAATTATATCAGACCTTGAGAGTGAAGCTACGTTCAGAAGCAAAGGTTTTGGAGGTATGACCGCTGACTGAGGTTGTTCCCATCATGACCCAGCTGGGGAGACTGACTGAACCATGTCCTCCTGTGTGGGGATTGGGAGCACTGGGGTCTGGGAGACCGATTCTTCATTGATCTCCTCTGATAACTGGTCAACAGGCTCGAAGACTATCTCTACCAGCTGGTCAGCTGGACTTGAGATTGGCAAGGCCACTGAGGAGCTCTTGACCTGCCCCTCGACTGGCAGGGAGCTCAACCAGAGTCAAGTGGTCATGAGTCGAGGAAACAGGAGAACATGTTTACTCCCAATCCGAAACCTGTGCCAGCAGTGCTTGTGTTTCTTGCCCCAGTGAGAAGGGCTCTCCCTGAATGTCTGGAGTGCCCAACACATTTCCTAAAAGTCTTGGAAAAGGACTCTCTGATGCTGGCCTGCTGAGCAGTGACTAGACGACATGGTACTCACCACAGCAGCCACCACCTCCCCTCTTCAAGGGCCACAAGCTGCAAAGCTGACTTGGCAGCTGCTGAATCCCTCAAGTGACAGCTACCTTTGCTAGGTGATGTTACCACTATGTGCCACGTCATGTTGCATGCCTGAACATTGTAGGCAAGAACATGGGAGTTAAAGGCCGACTATGTCCCACTGGCACTGGACACAAAATTTGAAACCTGGTTGCTTCTGTTCTTCCATCATCGATCGTTGTCGAGAGTCAGAGCCAGAGACAAGGGTTTCACCAAATGGACTTTAATACAGTCGAGAAGTTTCACCTAGAAAGTGCTTGTAAAGGATATCCCTCAGATGCTGCAGAGCTGCGAATGAGAAGACCTGTTCCTTCCAGCGGAAAGAAAGATCTGACATCACAGGATGAAGCCAGGGGATATACCACTCAGGTGGTAGGAGGATCATGAGCTTGAAGACACACGATGAATCTGCCTGTTCCAGGGAACTGCCAAAGTGTGGCTAATGAACTGTATCCATGCCCTTAAAATTCTAAATTGCCCTTGTGTTACTTCAAATTATGGTTCCAGATCCAATATCTCTGCTTTTAGGAACAGTGAAACAAAGATGTTGCTGGCAAATAAAGACAACGGGTCCATCCAGCCAGCCAAAAACACTTTCCTACTTATCCCCCTGACCTACTGTGTTATTGAGATATTTGTCCCTGAAGTCTTCCTCAAGTCACCCCCCTTCCTTTATCCCCCATCTCCCTGACTCCTCCTTTTTGTCTTACCAGCCCTACCTGTCCCACCTGTATTTGAAGCTGTTTATAGCCCCAGCTTCCCCCACACACTTCTGCTGCCAGACTATTCCACAGTTTCACCATTACCTTGTTGTTTATATTTGGCTAACATATGTCACTCCTTCAGGCACTCCTATTCCTTACCACTTGTCTGGAGCCTTCATGGTTCGTCAGAACTGACACCTGATTCTCACAGTGTTTTCACCATCAGGGACCTCTCTTTTATCTGGCTTTATGGTAGTGTGGGGGGCCAAGGTGCCAGAGGCCCTGTGATGTGTGTTTGGGGGGGGCAAGGGGCTGGGGGCCATCACCCGATCCACCGTCTCGTCATTTTTCCTCATTTGCTCCATGGCCTACTCTCCTTCTCACCCACTTTCCTGTAATGTGGTAATACCTCTGGTGCCATTCTCTTAAGGGGGAGCCTGGCTGACAGCACTTGGTCCCCCACTCCAGCCAGCTTCAGGGGATGCTTCACTATTACAGGAGGTGCTGTTGCAGCTTCCAGATTACTCCCCTTTAGGTCTGCATGCAAAGCTGTTATTGCCCATCCCAGATTCTACTGAACTGAGGTGGGGACTGGGCTTATGATTCAAGCCGTGGGCTAGATGGCTCTCTGTATTGCAACATGGCACTCTACTACTGCTGCAGCTGGGCCAAGGCCAGTCTTCTTTTTTCCACCTCCTTCTCCATGACTTTACCATTGGCCTCCTGTCACCTCTGAGCCTAACATTGTCACACCTGCAGTTGCACCCATGTCTCCTCACCCCCTCATGGTAGGGCCTCTGGGCAGCACTACCTCTAGTATCCAGATTCAGTGTTCTCAGGCAGTAGTGTATAGCCTGACAGAATTGTGTCATCCTCAGACCTGGCTGTTTTTCCTTCCTGCTTGTACCTCCCCCTCAGAGATGAGGTAAAATTTTCGAGCCCCAGCACACCTACGATGCAGACCCTAGCAATATCTGTGCCATCCCATGAGGCATGCTGCAACTTTCACTGCACCCACTGAGCCAGAGACCAGTGCAATAGCAAGCCAGCAGCACCCCCTCCACAGCAGAAGAAGGAATATGTCTCCAATTTTCAGGCGGGAGCATATGTCTCCATTTTTCCTCCCATTGGAGGGTTGCAAGGCATGCTGGCTAGATCAGTTCATACTTGAGATTTCTGTCTCCCCCATTTCTTCTGGATTAATATTTCCTCCTCTTTGGCTGTGAATATTCTGAGCTTCGTCTGCGAATCTGGGCCTGTCTGGATGTGCCTAATAACCCTTAGACTTACATCCGCTGTGCACAAACAACCTTTTTTGCCTCAAGGTTATGGCCGAATATTAACTGTTGCTGAGTGACTCATCAGAGCTAATTCTGCCCTTCGCTCAGTGTTCCAGATGTCTGTGCCAAGTTCCAGTGTCTTTTTCTGGCATCTCTTGGATGAGCTAAAATAACATTCCCCTCTCCCCATAGACCCTCACCATACTAGATCACATTTACAGTCTCCTTTCACATGCTTTATTTATTTAGTTATTAATTAAATTTTTATTATTTCAAAATTTTCACTAGGAAAGACATTCTGTGCTGGTAACAGCTCATTTCTAGGTGAAGGACAATGAGGAACACTAAGAGCAAAAATACAATAATAACAGTAATACAATAATAACAATAATACAATAATGACAGTAATGCAATGATAACAATAATACAATAATAACAGTAATACAATAATAACAGTAATACAATAATAACAGTAATACAATAATAGGCGAATAAGCATTAGAAATAACAACTGTGCCAAGACAAGGACTGCAAGAAATAAAATACTTAACTATACAATTAAGTGCTGGAGGAGAACATTTGTAATGTGCGGAGGCAATGCTGAGTTAGGGTGGGAGCAAAGGTTGTCAATTGGGAAGGGCGAGGGAGTGGGCTACACTAGTGTAGGTGCAGGGCGAAGGGGGAGCAGACATAGATGGGTGGTGGGCAGCAGCCAAAGATCCAGTGTTGGGAACAACTGCAGGAGTGAGTAGTGATTATCAACAACTATGATTGGATTCAGATGCCAATATTAATTTGTTTAGTGATTTATTTTATTTTTAAATGTATTCCCCATAAAAGCCATGGCCAGCTGGAGTCAGCTCATTACCAGACATGTCCTGGGGGATGGGATACAGAGGGGTTTAATTCAGCATTCACTGTACATAGTATAGAATACAGTTTGAGTTGGGAGAAGATATACATGAAATGGAGAACAAACCTGGCCCATTGGTGCAGCTGTGGCACTACCACTCACAATGCTGGCAAGCCAAGTTTAGGAATGAGGACAGAAACAGAAAACGCCCCGACTGCAGGATGACACAGGCTCCTCAGAGGGCCTGCACCAGGCTACCCAGGCACTGCCTCCAGACCAGATCCACTTCACAGCGGGAGTTGGGGAGCCCCTCTGTCCCAACTACTGGGAGAAAGCTCTGGGAAAACAGTGAGGTGAAGTCAGTCCTGGGGGACGCCAGGGTGATGGGGAGGCTGAGCAGAAGGGGGCTGGCCAGAGAGGAGGGGGAGAAACAGATAAATACACACATCCAAAAAACTGAGAATAAATCAGTCACATAGGAGTATATATCCACTGGTTGTCTCCCACATCACCAAGCCCCATGTCCGCCACTGGCTCCCTGTTTGTCCTTCTCAAGCATCTCTGTTCCTGGCCCTGGTGAGGCCAGGCCCCTCTGCAGGATGAGCTTGTCTCATGGAGTAAGGATTTGTCCCCATTTTTCATAGCCCACCCTGCTCCCTTGCAGGCCTGTGCACGCTGCGGCATCCTGGTGATTGTAAAGTGGCATGTGGTTACCCACACTGCCAGGTGCGCCACCACCATTCCATCACCAGGAGCCCCTCTGAGTTCAGTTCAATCCTCCTCAGGCAGGGTGGTATTCATGCAGATGTGCAGTCGTCCACGCTGCTGGTTTCAACTCCTACCAGTTCAGGCACTAGCTTTCCAGAGTGCCAGTGCATTCGGCCTCTGCTTAGTGTAATGGCGTGGGTCTCGATACAGCAGAGTTACCCAGGATGCAGCACTCTGATAAGCATGTCACAGGTTTCTGCATGACACACTGGAGTAATTGCCTTTGGATTACATTGTGTTCCTGCAGTATTCTGCAGCAAATCACGGGCAGACTGTGAAAAGAGTCTTGCATGCTGGCTGACTTCGGTGTACATCCGATTTATGATAACCTGTGATTTGTTGCTATGATTTCACAGGTGATATTTTCTTTCTAACCAGATTTTACCTGAGGCAAAAAAAATAGAAGACAATTACTTGTTTATTAATTGCAAAATTACGCAGAATGGCAACCACATAATGAACATAAAATGGTACGTGCATTAGTGAAAGAAGAATCCGTTAGTGAAAGAAGAGTCTATTTCTTTTGAAAAAAGATGGAAATAAATCTACAGTTTCTCAGTGAAATACTTGGGGCTCCTAAGCAGTTGGGAGTTTCTGACATACACTACCTGAATTCTTTTTTTTTTTTCTGTTTATGCTGCCTTCCTAGCCTGCCATCTCTGACCCATCAGGAGCCCCAAGGCAGACATCCCTCTGCCTTGCACCCTGCCCGAGCAACCCCCAGATCCCCATGGAGCTTCGGCTTACCCCCCGAGCGGGGATGGGGCAGAGCCCCTATGCCCCATTACTTACATTTCATCGGTCCGGGGCCGTTGGTCGGGTGAAGGCAAATTGAGGGCACATCTCCGGGGCTCCATCTTCCCGGCAATGGCAGGCTGCTTTCCTCTTTACTCCCTCCCCTACAGCGTGAGACCCCTGATGTCAAGGCATTGAGCACCAACGTCACGCTGTATAGCAGCCACCCTTCCCTACTATTAGGGGCTTGTAGTACTCCAAGCCTCCGCTCAGAGATCGGACAAGTGTGTGGGATATAGCCTCAAACCCTCCCGGAGTAGGTGAGCTGTCGTGGGACGCTCAGCCTATCTCCCCCTGGCTGACCCACCAGCGACCGAGTCCACCAACGCCAGGTCACGGCGTGGGAGCAAGGTGTGGCATCCAGCTCAACCTCAGTGCCACCGGCCGGCCTCACACTACCTGAATTCTATTGAATTCCTTTACTAGCAGTTTGGGAATTAGTGGTGAACACTCTCCATTTCACTGCATAAATGAAGCAATTATAAAAGTTGAAAGTCTTTTACTAACACAATAAAACACAATTAATAACATACAGAATGGCCTATTTAATAAGTGAATACCTGGGGCTAGATAGTCATAAAGTTGCTAAAGTAGAGAGCAAAGCTTTGCGCTATACTTGCGCTCAACCAGGAGACTGATATATTTAATCGGATAGTGCACTGATGCTATCTGACTGAACATAGGGCCATGATGGCACAGCGCAAAGGCAAGCTGCACTGCCCTGACATGGACCTGGCCTGCATGCAGTTCACAGGGAGGTGCACCCACTCAACCCAATAGCACCAGAAGCTACAGCACAATATTCAGCCACAGAATGCAAATGAGTCAATTGGGCATGCAAGGCACTAAGGGGTATACACATGCCCATTGTGGGCTCATTTGCATAGGAAGCGGCGGCAGGGTTGCACCTGTCCCATGGTCACCTGCCACATCAGTCATGGTGGTGACTGGCCCCTCCAGACCCCAAACACCCATCTCTTCTATGCTAAAGTACTCCCTGGTGTCTAGTGTAACCCCAATCCTCCAATCACCTGCCCCAGTATTGGAACTGTCTTCCCTAGTCTCCGGTGGCACCCCAACCCTCCGATCTCCTGCCCTGGTATAAGAAACATCTAGTGGCACTCACTGCCCTCCGATCACCCATCCTGGTGCCTGCGCAAGAGTCCCTGGTGGTTAGCGGTACTCCCACCCCCTGAATGCCTGCCCCCCTACCTGCTGATGGATGCCCTGGTGTCTAGTAGTACTCCCTGGAATACCAGTCATCACACAGACCACCAAACAGAGGTGGTGCCGTGGCCCCCTTCCCACCCATTTCACACACAGCATGTCATCCCTCCAGGCATTGCTGGACCATGCGGCGGGTGTGCAGGTAGTCCTGGGAAACGGGGGCTGAGGTTGGTGAGGACCACGCATGGGCAGATAAGGGGTGCATCACTACAGGCACTAGAGGTGCACTACTAGAGTGTCTGAAAACATGCCACTGTTTTCCCCCCTTGCAAAAAGTGGTGACCCCTCTTCCCCGGGCAGCTACCGGCCTATCTCTTTGCACCACATTCTTGCCAAGCTTCAGTAGTTCTGGTGCTATCCCAACTCTCCTCCTACCTTGACTCCTCCTCATTCTTCACCTTATCAGTCTGGTTTCCAGAAATGCCACTCCACCACCTCCATCCATTAGACTTACTGACTCCATACTCACGGGTATGAACCAGGGTCTCGTCATCTGTGCTATCTTTGTCGACCTTGCCAAGGCATTTGACATGGTCTCCCACACCTTCCTGCTTGCCAGACTCTCAGCTGTGGGGCTCTCAAATGCAGTTACTAGTTGGCTCCACTCTTATCTAGTGGGTAGAACACAATCCGTTCAGATTAGTGATACAAATTCCCTTCCCCATCAACACTGGAGTTCGCGGAGTTCCGTTTGGGCCACTACTCTTCTCCATCTTCCTAAACGGCCTTCCCTCTGCCTGTCCTCTCATCTCTGTCCACATGTATACAGACCCGTATACATCCAGCCCCTCTACCAATGATGTAGCGTCCAGACTTCAGCAAGACTTTGATAAGGTTCAGCTCTGGTTTTGCTGAAATCAGTTATTCTTGAATGCCATAAAGACAGTCTCCATGACCTTTGGCATGAGGCAGAGACTCCCTTAGCTCAAATCCTCCCCTTTTCCACACCCTAGTTGAGATTATACTTGAGGACAACTCCTCCTTTAGGTGCCTCAGGGTCTGGCCTGACTGGAACCTCACTTTCTCTGGACACATAGATGCCAGACACAAAAATCTGCACCCTAAACTGTGTGCCCTACACAGACATAGTGGATGTATTCCATTGCTCGCCCCTGTGCTCTTGCCCAGCAGATGATCCTATCTATTTTTGACTACAGTGATGTAGTCTACAGTGCTACATCCAAATCTTCCCTACAGACTGGACTCCTTTTCCACTCTTTCTGCCATTCTCTCTTGACTGCCCTCCCGTACTCCATCACTGCACTATACCAATCTCTTTCCTTGCCTCCTAGCAGACAGATGCCTATCCACTGTACAAACATTCTTGCTAAATTGTGGTTTACTCTCTCCTCCTTACCTCTCCAACTCTATTTCCCTCAAACCTTCTTCCTCTCACTCCCTTAGAAACCTTGACCACTTACATTAACCATCACTCCCAGGTCCGCCTCAGCTGGCCAGGCAGCATTCTCCACACCGTTTCCCAAAATATGGAACTCCCCAGTACATCCACCATGCTGCCTCCCTCGGGTCCTCTCCTCCTCCTAAAGGACCATTTCTCCCCTTCCTGCACGTGCACTTAATTTCCAGCCTTTCTATAGTGGCCTCTCTGCTAGTTACTCATGCAGCGCTTACTCAATGTTATTCATTTGTTTGATTATTAAATTAGTTATAACAAGTTGCTGTTAGGTTAAATTGGCTGTTATTCTGCTACTTGATTGTATCTCTCATCTATATATTATTATTGCATACATTTTGCTTTGTGTTTACTGTTCCTCCCCTCCCGGGCGCATCTGGAAACAAGCATTTCCCTGCTCAGTATGCCTATCCTGGTAAAACTTTTCAATAAATAAACTAGAATGTAAAAAAAAATATACATATACTGTATGTATTTAAAAGCTGGGTTATTTATAAAATATTATTATAGATTATGAGTCTTCTCTACATTCTCCAAGAGTGTCATCTCTCCTGTCCTTTTGTACCAGCACCGCTATGAATTGAACCCCCAAAAATATGAGATCAGCACTCTGGAAGAGTGCAGCAATGTCTTGTCCTCGATATTTATATACATATTGTACAATATTGCTAATTATGAACTGGATGAAAAAATATAAGAACCTGATTGGCTGAGAGCATCCTTTACCTGTGATGATATTGCACCATACAATTATGAATAGAAAGAAGGCACTGACAACATTTTTTTTTACTTAAATTGAATCTGTCCATCAGTCCATTATCCTGAGAAGCCATAATACGCCGCCTGATTTCCTCCCTGCTCCTGACTGACATGCACCCGCTTTGGTGTCACTGTGACACAGCCCCATATCTCTCCTGAATCTAACCCCCCCCCAGCTTCATAGCATGTCCCCTTGTTCTTGAGCACCTTTTCTTCTGAAAAATACTCCCCTCCTGTACCTTATTTACCCCCATGAGGTTTTATAGGTCTCTATCATATCTTCTCTCTCCCTCCTCTGTTACAGGGTGTACATATTGAGGCCTTTTAGTCTCTCTCTCTTCATAGGACTTTTGATGCAGACCCTGCACCATTTTAGTTGATCTCCTCTGGACCACCTCCACTCTGTATATGTCCTTCCAGAGATGTGGTCTCCGGAACTGGGCACAGTACTCTAGATGGGGTCTTACCAGCGATCTATACAGAGGCAACACCACTTCTCACTTTCTGCTGGTGCTACCCTCCCTATGCATCCCAGCATCCCACTTGCCCTCCCTACTGCCCTGTTGCATTCTCTGGAAACCTTGAGGTCATCCAATATGATTAACTCCAGGTCTCTTTCTTGCTTGGTGGTCGTCAATATCACTCCACCCATTTAATACTTCATACCAGGGTTTCTGTGCCCTAGGTGCACTATTTTGCACTTTTTTGCATTGAAACTCATCTGTCATACCTTTGACCACTTCTCTAGTTTTCTCAGGTCTCTGCTCATCCTTTCCACCCCCCTCCAGAGTGTCCACCCTATTGCACATTTTGGTGTCATTCGCAAAGAGGCAGACCTTCTCTTCCAGCTCCTCTGCAATGTCACTTATAAAGACATGAAAGAGGACTGGTCCCAGCACTGATCCCCGAGGCACCCCACTGATAAACCTTCCTTCCTTGGAGTGAACTCCATTTACCACTACCCTCTGTCGCCTATCCCCTAACAAATTTTTGGACCCACTCCTAAGCTACCCAGCTACTATAAAAGTAAAATGCAGCCCATGCAAACTGTTCTACTGACTTAACATTATTTAAGCTGTCTGCATTAAGCCACTCAGAGCTGCTGCAGCTGTACCCTGCTCCCTGCCACCTCGCTGGACGTTAGAGGGAGGACAATGCTGCATGATGACTAATAGCACCTACTACAGTAGTGCTGCCTACCGACCACAATCTACAAAGTATAAACTGTTAGTTTAAACTGTACTCATACACATAGAAAGTCATCATTAAAACATTTAAAAAATGTTTTTTATTTAATAGTTTGTTAATATAATAATAATGTTTAATAATATAATATTATATAATATTATAGATATTGATCCCATTACTAATCACAATAATATACTCCAGAGCATGTTTTATCACAGGATATCATCACTTCTTGGGTGTGTAAGGCACTCAGCTTCACCTCATGCCTCACAATGCACCCAGATTTGACAATACCCTATAATTAAATACCCCTGTCATGTATAATTGTGTAAAATAAACACCCCAATATGTCTGCAATAGCCTCTGCCGTGGGCTGATCATCATCTCATTTCGTTTGGAAGTAGAGGAGATAAAGGGTGGAGAGTGGGACAGGAGTATGTACTGTTGCTGTCTCTTTAAAAGTGACACAAGTCTCTCATCCTGTTTTGCACTGTTTATTATTTAAAAGTTTGCAAGGACTGGCCAGTGGCGCTGAGGCACCCTGCGCTTTATATTTTCCTATACCACGCGACCTGGGTTCAGGAACCAGCTCAGATTGCCAAGGGTTGGCTGGAGGGGAGAGGACTGAAGATCCGGAGGACAGTTTTCCTCTCCCAGAGAGGGGTGATTTGCCATTTCAGCCCTTGGCTGCCCTCAGGTGGAGGCCTGGGGGTAGCACTGGCAGCCTTGAGGGACACGAAAGGAGGGGACACTGTTTCCATAGGCATGTGTACCTCCACTTACATGCTTACATGCTGCCACAGCAGGGGACTTAGTGGAGAAAAGCAGAAAATGAATGGCACGGGCTAAAGGAAGCCCTGCCTGCCTACCTCCAACTCCCAACACAGGCCAGTCACCTGCCCATCTGGATGAGTGTCTCCAGGTAGTGGGGGAGGATGACCCTCCCCTTCCTTGGCTCCACTATGGAGGGAAATCTATGGGAGATTTTGGTGGTCCGGTGCAGTGGGCAGCAGGGGACAGGAGGTGGGGAGAGAGCTGAGAGCTTGTCTGCACCATCCAACTGGAAAGAAACAGCTCTATGGAAAACATTTTACCAGGAAAGGCCTACTGAAATGCACAACTCTTTTCCAGAGGCTCCTGGGAGGAGGACGAGGAGGACATACTGTAAAAGCATGCAAGTAAGTCAGAAACGTGCATAAAGAGCTAAGGGCATGTGATAAGCATGCAATGCAAAAAAACAGGGATCCAATACAGTCGTGTGCACATACAGGCATAGTGCAGCTCCAGCACCGAGATACACTGGACGAGGCACTGGGCAGTGTAATCTGCAGACGGTGACTGGCAGAGGCTGCAAATTGGGATGAGCCAAGTACAAGAATGATATCAAATGATCAACAATAGCATACATGTGGAGCACTATTGCCAGGAGAACAAAGAGCAACTCCCAAGGACGAGAGCAGGTGCCATGGCAATTCCCTTGAGATCCAATGGGACAAACACTAAACACCATGGCTCATGATCTATGCGGTGTACACTGAGTGTCAATCATTCAGAGCTACAGCTGGCCCCAGTGGAGGAGCCAGGTTTGGGGGCCAGTGACAGTTAACCAGGGGCATCAAGATGGCAACATTAGTGCTAATTTGAAATTGTGATGTGGTCTTCTGTATAAACAGTGTTTTTTTTTTTTTATTATGGGTAGTAAAGAAAACATATCACTTTTCTGGAAACTTGGAATAACTGTATTTAACGTACACAACTTAACTGAGGATCCAACCGGGGCTGCCATATAAATGTGTAGTAAGAAGGTGCTGGATGTATTTTCAAATGTGATGGCCATTTGGGTTTGCAGGAGTAGTAGTTATGTCTCTCATCTCTCCCCTCAACATAAAAGTTTAGTCACAAGTTCAATGAGATGTGTGCCTGCAGACAGCAGGGTTACAGGTGAAATAAAGTCTGCCAGTCTAGTGAGACAGGTGAACATTTTTGAGCAATGAGGCCAGACACAGAGGCTGAGAGGCACCGTTACCCCATGTCACTGGGTGCCTGACTGGTGCCTCTTTTAATTTTACACTAAAGGCTGCCTAGCAAGCAAGAACATCATTCTATGCATGTGCACACGTTCACAGCTACTTTACCTGCCTCCTGTTGTGTTTTCACACACAAATATGGGCTGATAGCTCTGCACAGACATATTTAGCCAACCCCAACTTTATATTTCACATCATCTCAGACAGAGAATGTCAGGAATTGTCACACATCTTGGCAGAGGGGTGCCAGTTTCACATTTAGGAGCTGAGGGGGTGGCTGCCCCCCCACTTGTTCCACTTGTGACTGACTTACCTTCACTCTCCCTGTGAACAAGTATCTCAGCTCTGCATCTTGACTGACACCCAGTCAGCCTCAGTGTAGAGTATCACAGCACTGATGTGAGAGCAAGGTGTCAACAAATATTGGGGGGGGGGGGCAAACAAAACTTTGTTGCAACAACAAGAGCACCCCTGAACATTAGGGGTAGTTGTGAAGGGCTGCCATCTCTGAGATTGATCGCTTTCTACAGAGACACATCCACTGGGAAGAACACTCCAAGTCACTGCAGCTGGTATTCTAGCCCAAGCTGCAGAGTAGGCAGCCTCATTTCTTTAAGTCCCCAAATTAAAAACAGGGAAAATAATTCCAAAGATGCCTCACCTGCTCTCTCTCATCTGTTGAGCTTACAAAATCTGTTGTAACAGGAAGTCGCTGCAGTGTCTCTCTAGCTACAGCAGAATCTAGGCCAGTTAATGTTGCGTAGGCTCCAGAGAGAGCTGGCAAGCTTCCAGAGCTACTGGTCAGGCACACAACAGCGCACACTGTGGAAAGGGAATGAGAGAGCGCGAGAGAAAGATAGTGTGTGTGTGTGTGTGTGTGTGTGTGAGAGAGAGAGCTAGTACGTCCCCTATGTCTGAGGACTTGTAGCAGCACAGTGGTTAAAAACAGAGCTGAGGTCCACACTGGTCTAGGACAAGGGACAAAAGAGAGGGGGGAACACACAGTGTGTAAACACCATGAAAACAAGAAGCTAAGAGGACCATGGAAGAGAACAAGGAAGAAAGACAGGTAAATAGCAAAAATGGTTCAGGAGTTCGATGGAAGGGGGCTTGTCGAGCCTGAGTAATAAAATCAGCGACCTCCAGGCAATGATGGCAGACACTGACATGGACCTTAAAGCCATCACAGAAATGTGGGCCACAGAAGATAATGACTGGGACCTGATAGTCCTTGGGCACTCAAGGTTCGCAGGGATAAAGGAACAGGTAGAGGGTAAGGTGCAGCCCTTTATGTCAAGGATGGCACCGAGGTTGTGGGAAGACGGGTACGCCAGGAGCAGTAATGGGGAGACAGAGTCACTGTGGGTGTAACTGTGCTTGGGGTGATCTATAGACCACCAGGGCAAGTGGAAGAGAGGACAGAGAGCTTGCCAAAGAATTAAAAAGGAGGGAGGTAAGTAGTGGTAGTGGTAGTGGGTGATCTCTGACTGCCGAATATCGATTAGGATGTTCCAGAGGGCAGTAGCACCAGAAGGCAAACCTTGCAGGATACATTCCAGGACTGTCTACTGGTACAGATAGTTAAGGAACCCACCAGACAGGAGGCCACTCTTGACGTGATAATCACCAGCTCTGAGGTGGCAGGAGCTGTGAGTGTAGGGGAGCCACTAGGGAACAACGACCACAACTCCATTTGGTTCGAACTGACCCTTGGAACCAGAAAACCCTAATCGAGAACGGAGGTCCTTGATTTCAGAAGTGGGGACTTCAACAGGTTGAAGGAGTTAGTCCAGGACAATTTAGTCAGGGTAAACAACATGGGAGGTGTGAAAGATAGATGGGGGCAATAAAGGGGGCATTATTGAGGCATCTGATATATGCACGAGAACGGTAACCAAAAGGAACAAGTTCAAGAGACCATTATGGTTGTTGGCAAGAGTCAGGAAAGCAGTGAGAGCCAAGAAAAAGGCCTTCTGATGGTACAAAGAAAAGAATGGGGAGAACGCTTAATGAGAAACAAGGAGGCAAAGCGGGCAGTTAGGGAGGCAAAAGCTGACGCAGAGATGGGTATTGCAGAGGGGGTCAATCGCAGAGAATAGCATTTCTTCCAGTGCCGTGTATTAGGGAAAAGAGGAAGAAAAGAGGGAGAATCATTAGGCTGGGGGTAGGGTGATAGAGAAGGACGGCAAAAGGCTGCCGTCCTTAATGACTGCTTTGCCTCCCTTCACTAGGGAGGGCAGCGGCCCTGGCCAGACAGCAGCATCAAAGCAGCCACAAAAGGTATCCCAAAATGAGGCACCCAATGTAGCAGTATAGCCTAGGTTAGAAGAAACCAGGTGGTCCGAGCTTGATGCATCCAGCAGACTAGACCCGAGTTTGATTCTCACAACCTCCACTTACATAGATACATAGACAGTGTCGGCAGATAAGGGCCTATGGCCCACCCAGTCTGCCCATTTAAGTTTGTAAGTGCATACTGTGTGACTCTGAGCAAGTCACTTAACCACCCAGTGCTCCCAGGTCGCTCCTGAAGACAGGCACTTGTGCCTAGTGGGCCTTTTCCAGTTATCAAAGACTAAAATAAAAATAAATAAACAAATGTTTACAGTGAAAGGGTACAAAAAGGTCTAACAGTCCTAATGATAGGTAAGAACCCAGGACCGGATGGCATGCATCCAAGGGTGCCTAGGGAAATGGCAGCAGAACTGGCTGCACCCCTGGTAGAACTATTCAACAGCTCATTGCAGATGGGAGTAGTTATGAAGGACTGGAGGGGACGAATGTAATTCCACTCTGTAAGGGGGGTACAAGGAAAAAGTGGGGAACTACATACCTGTCAGTCTTACCTCTGTTGTAGGAAAGCTAATGGAGTCACTGGTCAAAAAGAACCTCATGGACTACCTGGAGAGCAATGGTCTCCAGGATAGTAATCAGCACAGGTCCATGGCAGGGAGGTCTTGTCAGACTAACCTGATTGTTTTCTTTGCCTGAGTGACAAGAACATTGGATCAGGGCCATGACATAGAGTTACTCTGCTTCAGCTTCAGCAAGGCTTTCGACTCAGTGCCTCACAGATGCTTGCTGAAGAAGATGGAGGATCTGGGTGGAGCTGGGGACATAGTAAGGTAGATAGGTAACTGGCTAAAGGGGAGGTAGCAGAGGGTTGTGGTTAATGGGTCAAATCGGAAAAGAGGGAGGTCACAGAGGTATGATGGGGATCGGTCCGGGCCTGGTCCTCTCATATATGTTCATAAGTGACACTGGAGAAAGGATCCGGGGTAGTTGTGTCTCTTCGCAGATTACACTGTGCTCTGTGGGAGGTGGATAGTGACAAGGAAATCAGGAAATGCAGAGTGATCTGCAAAAGCTAGAGTGGTGGTTCAAGGTTTGGCAGTTGAAATTCAATGCCAAAAAAGTGCAAGGTGATGCACATAGGGAACAAGAACCCCAGGACAGAGTACTGGATGGCCGGGGTAAGACTTAGCACTATGGTTGAGGAACAGAACCTAGGAGTTATTATTAGTGACACCCTCAAATATCATGTCAGTGCAACAAGGCCTATAGTAAAGCAAATAAGATGATGGAGTGTATCGGGAGGGGTATTGACAGCAGAAGGAAAGAGGTAATACTACCGCTTTATAGATCCCCTTTATAGATCTTTGGTCAGGCTGCATCTGGAGTTCTGTGCCCAGTTCTGGAGTCTCCAGGAAAGATAAGGACAGGCTGAAGTTAGTGCACGGAGGGTGACAAAGATGATTCAGGGCCAGCAATACAGGTCTAGAGTGCCTCAGGCACCTGAACGTGTACTTGTTGTAGACCAGAATGGAGCAGGGCGATCTAATAGAGATTTTCAAGTCCCTGATAGGAATAAACAAAGTAAACTGGGGGAATTATTTAACATTAGTAACAGTTCAAGGTCACAAAGGCACAAGTGGAAACTGACAGGAGGGAGGTTCAGGAGGGACAAGAGGAAGTATTACTTTACAAAAGGGTGGTGGAACTATTGAACAGTCTAGCAGCTGAGGTGTGGTGGTAGTTAAACCTTTAATGGTTTCAGCTTAGCATGACTGGGACAGAGTGAAGGGTATAGTGGATACTTGGGTCGACAGAAACTGGGAGTGGATTTGGGGGGATGAATAGGGAGGAACTGGAAGGGAAATGGGGGTGGATGGGGAGGGATAGGACCCTAAATGGACATTAGGTCCTAGGGTTAGATAGGGAACAACGGACAGACTGGATGGACCATTGGTCTTTTTCTGTCATCATTATCTATGTTTCTATTTGTGCATTGAACAGACAGATGGGTTAACTCTCAAAATCTTTTCATATATTGTCTGTGAGCAGCAGGCGACCCCTGGTGGTAAAATACTGCCATTGCATTACGATGGAGCTGCTGTTGTGATGTTTCTGTCAACTTCTGTTGCTTTCACCCAAGGACAGAGCCTTTCATACAAACTGTATCTCAAAGCCTTTTAAACACAGGAGAAGGGATGGGAGGAAATGTTGCTGCTATTTCAGGTGCACTGGGAAATTTAAGGCCAAACTGCTTCCCAGTGTTGGAAGTAGAAAATATTCACTGGGGAAATTCACCGTGTTTGATGTAGGCTCAGACATACCTGGCTATGGCCTGAGAACACATTTCCTCATTATATTTTGCATTTTTTTTACTTTATTTAATCAGTTTTATGCCTTTAGTCTTGTACATTTTACAAAGAAGCAATCCTTCCCCATTTTGCTCCTGGAGTGGAGTCGGACGCTTAATTTCACTCCTGGAACTATGTTTCCTTGGCCCCCTCCCCCATTTCCACCACTGAAGCTTCCCTATAAAATTATTTTTTTTGCTTCCTTCCCCTCCAGTGCCTCTCTTCTTCAAGCTCTTCAAGTGCCCCTCTATGCCTGTCAGACTCCACCTGCTGCTGTCTCCTACCTCCAGAGATCCTCAAGATCCCTCACCGCTCAGTTCTGGCTTAACACTGCTGAGGAGGGTGACCTCCCGGCTGCCACTGGGGTGGAAGTGCTTATGATGTCAGGGGTGATGGGGGAGGGAAGGGATAATGCACCGAGTGGTCAGGTAGCAAAGGCAGACACAAAGAACCGGCATCCAATGCATCAGAGGGAGCTATTTTCCATGTTCTCCCATCCTTCCAGTCACCTTCCACAATATGGCCGCATGTCCCAACATCTGGAGGGATGCACAGCAGCCAAGTGCATCTGCACTGGGCCAACACTAGGAGCTGCTGTCAGAGCAGTACTTGCCATTCCCTCCCTCCTGGGGAGTGTAGCATCTGCATAGATGATGCTTACCCTCCCCGCCAGTCTCTGCTCCAGTTGTCTTGGGTGCAGGTCATGAACTCGGGTTGCCAGTGTGCCAAATGGGTGCCTCACAACTCAGCACCAAGAAAACCCATGTGGATCCCACTATGTGTCAGACGGGCTGGTCTCCTCTCCTGTGGTGGGGGATGGGGGTAACACTATCTCGCTCCTTGGCTGCCACCTGGTGGAGGCTGGATGACAGTGTCAGAGTTAGAGCAGTGTAAATGGAGGGCCGGGTTTATGTAGCTTGTGTGCACCTCCATGCACACATGCATATGGCCTGCCATGGCAAGGGGAGAAAATAGTGGGAAATGGTGGTCATAGCCCCTCACGATCCCAGGCTTCCTGTCCTGGAGAGTGGGCTGCAAAGATGTTTACTATAAGGACCATGTGGAGGAGCTGTGAACCCTGGTTAGGCCCTCAAAGGTATGTGATTAGGGTGGGTGAGTAACCGTGTGCTGCCCCAGTTCATCTGTAGCTCTGCATGTGCACCCCACTCATGCCTGTCCTCTGTGTTACTCTCATTGCAGAGGTATTGGGGTCTGTTGCAGCAAATGGTTCTGGTGGAGTGGAGGTACACCCTCTTTACACCAAGGGGATCAAGCAGGACTCCATGGAGGAGGAAGTAGAGTAGGGACACCTCCAGATGATGAACATGACCCTGGGCCACCACAGCACTTCCTTGTAGCTTCCACTGCATGATTGTGACCCTCTGCTGCTGTAATGATGTTGTGGTCCTGTCCATTGATGGGCTTTGATTGCTGTGTGCTGTACAGGATGATACAACAGTAAAGCATTTGCAAATATATATTCTGTGCTTGTGTCTTTATTCTAGGCATCACTGGCATGCCACTATCTGGGAGGGTGAGTCTTCATGCCAGCCTGCTGGCTGTGCAGGGGCAGGAGGCACTGTGGGGCATGCTCTGTGCACAGGGACATTTGTACCATGTTGAAGTGGTAGGGGCACGTGTGCATGTGTGTGGGGGGGTACTGCCTCCATCACCTGGTGCCATTCATTCTAGGGGTGTACCATATTTATTTATTTATTTATTGAAAATGTTTCACCAGGAAAGGCACACTGAGCAAAAAGATGCTCATCTCACGGTGCGACTGGGGGGGGGGGTTACAGTGGAGGAAGGTATACATACTACAGTTGAAATTAGGAGTAGAGCAATACAGGCTAATGAACATAATTGAGTGTGATTACTTTTGAACTTGTTACTTGAGGAGAACAGTACAAAACATGAGCCTCAAGGAAAGTGGTATACATAACATGAGTACACATCTAGGGCAATACATGATTACATAAGTGCCAGTAACAGAACTTGAACTGAAGCGAGATGTACCAAGTTGGCAGCGGGAAATGGAAATCGGAGATAGGGGGTAAAGGAGAGGTGGAAGGGCTGTCTAGTAGACACTAGGGTGATTGGGGGTGCTTTAGGGAGACGGTGGGGAAGAGAAGGAAACAGTAGCAGTGAATGAGACTGTAAGTGCATAGGATATTTAGGATGGTGGGGGAAGAGAAGGAAATAGAGCAGTGACAGAGAGGGTAGTGGATGCATGGAACAACCTTCCTGAGGAGGTTGTGGGGTCTAAAACTGTGGGAGAATTCAAGAATGCATGGGACAGACATAAGGCACCTTTGTGGGGGTAGGAAGAAGGCTGTTGGTTACCTAGGGATCTGGCGGCCTATCCTGTAGGTAGGGAAATGGGAAGACTGAGGGGCCAAGCGGTCCTTATCTGTCAGCAAAGTCTGTATGTTTCTATATGTTTCATAAGACTGTAAGTGCATAGGGTGTTTAGGGCAAGGTATAAGCCAGACAATTAGGTGAAGGCCGAGCCGCTGGTCAGGCGTGTAAGGGGAAGGGGGGAAGAGAATCCATCAGTGGGTGGGAGGTCAGGGGCAGTTACAATCTGGTGCAAGGAAGTTGGTGAGGGCAAAGGATAGAGAGTGTTGGGATGAAGAATGGCGGATTTGGGCCAGCAAGCCATTCCAGAGCTTAGGGAAGAGGTAAGAGAAAGCCGATTGGCCTGCAGAGGTCCTTTGGTGAAGGATGACTAATAGCCTAGAGTCAGTAGATCTGAGGGCGAGGGTGTGGGTAGATGGGGGAAGATAGGGAGGATATGAGGTAAGGAGGGAGGGAACCGAGCCAGAAGTTGAAAACAAATTTAGCACTGTGAAATAGGCGCCGGTTACTAAGGGATGGAAGGGCCAGGGAATGGTGGAGTTCGAAGTGATGGGAGCGGGGGAGGGGCATCAAGGGCAAACCAGCAGAAAGCGTTAAAGAGGGGGTCCAGTCTGGCTAGGTGGTCTAGAGGCATAGCTGTAAACAACATTGCAGTAGTCAAGGAGGGTAGAATCATTTTCTGACTATTTCACATCTCACAGGTAGTGGGAGACTAGCGTTTCTGTAGAGGGCACCAAGTTTTGGACGCAGTTTTGATATGATGGCTCCCACGTGGTGGAAAAGGAGAGGGCAATCAAACCCCTAGGTACCTGAAGGAGGACATCATCAAGGATGGTGTTATTTAGGGTACCGGAAGATCAGTGGATGTGAGTTCGATAGACGCTGTCTTGTGCCGAAAGACATAGAGACAGTTTTCTTGGTATTTAGGAGAGTTGGTTGGAGTTGAATCAGTGTTGTATTTTGTTGAAATCGGTCTGAAGATTAGAGGTGACTTCTTCATAGGTACGGCTGGAGGTAAAGAGGACCATGTCGTCTGCATACATGTGGATTGCAGTAGTGGAGCAAGAGTTAGGCAGATCATTTAGAAGGGTGGAGAAGAGGATGGGGCCAAGGACTGAGCCCTGGGGAACGCCGGTGGTAATAGGGAGAGGGGAGGTGTAGTCAGCTATTTTAGTGGATTGGGTTCTATTTTGTAGGTAGGCACTGAGCCAGTTTGTGGCGGACACTGCTAACCCAGCCCTGATAAGCAGGATAGTAGGAGGGAGTGGATACCGTGAAAGCTTTGGCTAGGTCAATGATAATAGCTGACAGTAATTTGCCATTTGTCAATCCCAGTGAGGATGGAGTCCATGAGTCTTAGTAGGAGGTGGTGGTAGAGTGTTTTTCTGAAACTGGACTGAAATGGAGTGAAGAAGTTAGTTTCTGAGAGAAAGTGGGAGAGTTGGGATAGTACTAGGTGTTCCTGGAGTTTGGCAAGAGTGGGGAGAAGAGAAATGGGACAGTAGTTGGTTGTGGAAGTAGGATCACCTCCTTTTGGTAGGGGTAGGATGGTGGCATGCTTCCATTCAGAGGGGAGTGACTCAGTGATGAATTAAAGATTTAGTAGGGACGTGAGGGGAATAGCGATGGCGGGGGCAGATAGGAAGAGGAGTTTATTATCGAGACCATCGGGGGATTTGCCTTTGGAGGGGTTCAGGGAGTGAAGAGCATCTAGGGTTTCGATGGGGGAGATGTGTCTGAAGGAAAAGGGATTCAGACCAGGCGGTAGGGGGATAGCTGTCTGGGAAGTGGGTGTGGTTACAGGAGGTAGGGAATCTAGGAGGGTCGAGCAAGTAGTGAAGTAGGAATTAAACTCAGAGGCTACCTTCAGGGCATCGGAGAGTAGAGTCACTTAGTGAGGAGGAAAGGTGGGGATTTGCTGTTTGGGGAGAAAGGGAGTTAATGACTTTCCAGAATTTAGAAGGTCTCCCAAGATTTGCGTTAGGGTGTTGTTAAAACATCTCGGCCTTGGCCAAGCAGATAGCCTTTGTACACTTGTTGTGGAGCATGCAGTAGTGAGATTGTCACCTGAGAGGAGCGTGGATTTGTAAATGTGCCAGGCCTTGTCACGGACTAGTTGGCAAGCTATCAGCTCAGGTGATATCCAGGGTAGGTGAGACCCCAGAATCTAGCCTTCTGCAGGGGCATGTTTGTCCCAGGCAGTAAGGAAGGTGTTCTGAAAGTGCATAAGGGCAGAGTCTATGTTAAAGCAGCTTGAGCTCGGTCCCAGTTAGAGTGAGCTAGATCTTCCGGGGTGGGAGGTTTAAGGATTTGTATGACCGCTGGAATATAAATTTGGGAGGGATTTAACTCTGTGGATTTTATGGACCAAGTAGATTAGGTGGTGGTCACTAATGGAATCAGGGAGGAGGACCGAAGGATGATGTGGTGAGTGGGATGTAAGCAATCAGACAAGAAGAGAGTGGCTTCCGGACTTATGGTTTGACCGTAGGTTCCGTGAATGGTTTGGTTAAGGTTGAGAGCAGTTGTCTCAGTTCGGGTTTTGTTAAAGGTGGGTGCTAGCCAGTTGTAGTTAAAGTCACCCATAACATATAGTTCACCTGACTGGGCAAAAGACGTGAGTAGGCACAGAAGGTCGGTGACTGTTGTTGTTGGCATGCCTGGGCAGCAATAAATACCAGCCACAAAGATGGGTAATGAGGAGGGGGGGGGACAATTTCACCATAAGAAGCTTGCAAGCTTTGGGTTCAGCTTTTGAAAGAGAGACAGAGAAGTGTAGGTCTGATCTGATGTAGATAGCCACCCCTCCTCCTCTGGAGGGCCGGTCTTGCCGAGTGATGGTGAACCCTGGAATAGCGATGGTATGATCTGAGAGGCTGGGGTTCAGCCAGGTCTCGGATAGGATGATTATGTCAGGGGCATGGTGGGCAGCTAGAACCTGGAGCTGATCGAGCTTAGGGACTAGGCTATGAATGTTTAGATGGAGGAGGTGTAAGCCTCGGGGAAGGGAGCCAGAACGAGTGTCAGTGGTGGCCATGATTGAGGGTTAGGCATGGGGTAGCCAGGGCCAGCAGTTGGAGATGGGCGGGACTGGGGTGTATATCCCCTGCAGCCAGTAGTAACAGGGCAATGGTTAGTGGTAGCATAGAATGGGAGGGACCAGGATTGTGCCATGCTCTGTTTGGGGGCAGCTGAAGGGCAGGCAGTGCAGAGGAAGTGGGTACTGAATGGCAGAGAGAGACCAGGAGGCAGCCAAAGAATAGAGCAAGGAGGAGGGGCACGAGAGAAACAGGATCAGATGGTAGCTGGGAGGGATACTGTGGACTTATAGGGGGCATTTGTAGGATGAGTCAGTACAGCGGGGGGGGGTGCAGGGTAGAAACTTAGAGGGGGAGTTAAAAGGGGAAGTGAGAGTTGAAAGGAGAAGATCAGAAGTAGAAGGGTTATTGATTATGCCATTTTACCAGGGACAGGAGGCACAGATATGGAGTGAGGAGAGGTCCAGGCTAGTGTGGGGTAATGTAGCTAGAGGGAGAAGTGGATAAGGCATGAGAAGCATTAGGTAGAGTAGCTGGGCAGGGGAAGAGGGGAGGAGTAGAACTTGTAGGAGAGGGATTGGAGTAGGTAGAAAGGGGTGGGGTAGAATGGCGTTTAATAGGTGGCCTGGGAGGGTGGTGTGGGGCAGGACAAAAATAGACCAGCAGAAAGAAGCATGAATCCCCAGGCTAGCGGCCTCTCTGGTAATCCAGCAGGAGTGCTCCACGGGTTGGCTAGCAGCTTGGCTGGCTCGGCTGAGCAGGCGCTCCAATCAGAAGGAGAGGGCCAAAGCTCCGGTCCAATTGTTGTACAGCTATATCCAGTCCTATAGCACTGAGAGCCTTTTGCTGGGGTGGTCAGTAATGGCCTGGGCCCATGGCCCCTACAGTCCAGGCATTCATTCTTGTAGCTTATAGCATAGTGCTGTGCATGAGACACCATGTGCTGGGGCATCATATTGCACATCATCAATGCGCACAGGCGTAGGGCATGCATGCTGTTACATGACCACGCCCCTCTGTCCACGCCTACTGCTTCCATCGCAGAGCTACGTGTGTGATTCCTACACATGCCTGTCATAAACCATGTGCATGCCCATGGTGTGTTCTCCTTAGAGTTGTATGCCCTTACGCACTCCTATTGCGCACTGCACAGCCACTGCATTTCCTGCATGCACATGCCTAGTTGTGTGTCAAGTATACATTGTGTGTTTTCCGATTATTTCATATTTTGTTTTAAACTTTTCTGGTACTCATGCAGCACAGCAATTCTGCTTCTGATATGCTTTTCAGAATTTCTTTTAGAATTCTTCAGAATTCTCCAAAGCATTTCTATGTTAATCATGGACTAACTTTCAACAGATTATATAAGCCATGCAACCACTTTCCACAGATTGCTGAAAAGGTATCTGCCATTTATGTAAAGTGTGGATTTCTGATCCATGACAAACATTCCCTTTTGAAATTTCAGAACTCCGCTACCACTAGAAGTTTGTGTAATTGGGTAAAATTGTACAAAATTCCATGGAATGCCATTCCATTGGAATTTTAAAATTCATTACAGTGCTGGGCATGAAAGAATGCCATGGACCCCATGAGAGATCAAACTGGAGGGTGCTTCAGATTCATAATGTAAACAGGAAGAAACCGGATTGGGAGCAAACTCTTATTTACAACTGTGGGTCCTGACCAATGAGCAGGCTGTGTCAATGTATGAAAATGTATACATGTAGTGGAGAGGAATAAAACTTAAAACAATAAATTATCTTAAACATGCATAAAGGCAAATATTAGTCAAGTTTACTTTAAATATGCATGACAGTTGTCTGCAGTTGTGCTAGTTAAGAAAAAATGTAATAAATTCTAAAATCTGTATAATATATTCCAAATTCTGTGGCACAATTTTCAGTCGCTGCACCTATATTTGTAAATTTTTATACCAACAATTTTATTGCTAGGTCAGATATTACATAACAACACCACGGACAGTATCAGACAGTACTGGAGTATCTGTAAACCTGGGATATTTTTGTTCCTACATTTTGTGAAAATATGTTAGCCATTTTAATGCTACAACCTTGTATTTTGTATCTTATCAGATCTGTTCTTCATTGTCATTTGTATTCCTAACTGCCTGTACCATGTAACCTCCCAGGTCGGTCTGAAAATAGTCACTCACGTGTCTAGTGCTCTTACCCGTCAACAAAAACTAAATAAATAAATAAATATTTTGATCGCCTTACTACATCATGTTTCTGTGCTTTTCCTTCACATATCTTTATTTACCTGCCATAATCGCACTGTTTTGACTCCCTAAAGGCTTATTTCCATGAGCTGTTTGGAATTTTCTAATTCGATGGAGCAATGTTTAGGGATTTCTGAAAATTCAACCTAATTTTGCAGAATTTTGTCAGTAATGGAATGGTGAAAGAAGTTCAAATGTGGCTTTTTTTCCACATTAGGAATCCACAGTTTTATACAAACTACAGACTCTTCTCTACAACCTGCAAAACATGACTCCTCAGTTTGCGTAATCCACTGAACATTATCATGTAGTTTACATAGAAATGTTTGCGGCATTGAATGGAATTCAAAAAGCAATTCTGAAATGCATTCTGGAAGCAGAATTGCCATTCCATATGAAGTCCACAGGCTGACTTCCGCCTTCCACATGGCTATAATTCTGTGGCATTCAACACTAGCAGGAAAGGACGTCTTTTTCTGCACTTATTTTCTGCAAAATACAGAAAAAGAACACACTGGAATGAGAGTTTAAAGCATGGTTGTTTGGCTACCATAATTAAGCCTGAGTTTTGGGATCCACAAAACACCCCCACATGTAGTCTTCACACACACACACACACACACACACACACACACCCATGGACACACTTCCTTTTCGTTTGCTAGCACATGCACAAAGAGCGTTTTGGAAAGTAGCACTTGGAGGTTGTACTCTCCCATCCAATGCACTGCTCCCTTGAGCAAGCATAGGTCCTGCACCAATGGGTGCAGGAGCTCAATGTAACAGCGGTGTTCCTCTGCTTCAAAGGAAAACACCGCTGCCATACTAAGTGCCGCCCCGCCGTCCCTTCGTCGTGCTCCCCCCACGCGTGTCCGCGCCCGCCCCCAAAACTTTCCTGCCACGCTTGGGAGCCCACCCCAGCATGGCAAACGCAGTTTGAGTTTTACGACGGGTGCCCAATCCTGGCCGGCTCCTCGGCCCCCTGCCGTAGTTTGCCAACTGGGGTGCCCAATCTCCCGTCGGCTCCTCGGTCCCCCACATCTTCTGCCATGCTGGGGCCCACCCTAGTGGCAAATGTCCCACGTCGTCTTTTTTTTTCCCTGTAACCCCTAGATGGCGCTATCCCAGGGGCTACTACCCTCCTGATTTGCCACTAACAGGTTGAGGGCCTGGATCAATGGCGGGTGCCTCCACCCAGAGGTCAGGGTTTGCAATAGTTAAACTAACTTGGTCACAGCCCTCTGGGACACTGCACCCCCCTTTCTTCCCACTAGTGGCCCACACAATATATCAGAATTACCTTCACAGTATACACTTACCCCAGGTCTGGTTCCGCACTGGGACCTCCTGTGAAATGAGATACAGTGCAACAATCACAGTACAGTACTTTAACATAGACAAATACCTCAGGCAGTATAACTTTGCTGAAACAAGCAGCTCTGATTTATTTGGGGATATAACAAGGACAGGAAATCAGGTTAATTAGCTTATCACTCTAATAATCTACCTATGGCTCTGTGCACAGGCCTATCCCTATCAGTTACTGTCCCTGGGTACCCAAGCCCTAGTGGCTAGTCCAAACCGTGGCAGCTGGTAGGGGCCCTTTCACACAGAGAAAAGGAGAATTAAACAGTCAGCAGTACAGTAATTCCATTTGGATTTAATGTGGCAATTCAACAGGAGCAACCTGAATTAGTACTCACGACCTCCAAATAAGATAGGGTCCTTCAATGTCAGCAGGGCTCACTTGAGGTACACAAACCTCTTCACACATCCATATAAAAGAAAGTACTATACCAGGCAGGCTGCATCTGTATCCCGATCGCAATTACTGCAAATACCGGAGAACACACAGCAGATTCAGTTCCTGACAGACCAAGTGCAATTTTCAGCAATTCTTCCAGTCTTCTACAGGGTGAGCCTGGTTTCTACTCTTCAGAGATCCTTTGATTCTTTTCACAGGACGGATTCAGTCCTAACAAGCTGTTACACAAGCTGCAGACGGAACTCTGGGCCTTACACGCGTTTTTGACTAAAACTGCACACTGAAAAAGCACAGGGCTCTTCCTTCTTCACTGCCAAAGCTCAACTGAACTCCAACTGACGAAACCGGGCACTTCCTTTGAGTTCCTCCCAGTTCTTGACTGGATTGGCTGTCACTCACAATAGACTGCTGCTGTTGGTCCAAAAGGCACTGAAGTCTAAACTACATCTCCCAGTCACTGCCCATACAATCCTCTTGTGGCTGGCTCAGATTATGAGTCCAAGTTCTGATTCGTCCAAGGCATCATTTTAGAGCTAGCTTACCCCACACTGATTGGTCCAGTTCAGCAGTTCAAAACTAGAATGGGAACTAGCAGACACAGTTCTGACTGCAAAGAAAGCAGGTTAGACAAACTGTAATTTCATTATTACTCTAAATAATTTCTGGCAAACAGTTACATCTTTCAGATAGGTTCCTTTGCACTCCTAGTGACTGCAAAATGAAGTGAATTGGCAGCAGCTCGAGTGGTACTCAGAGAAGCACACAGTCCCCCATACAAACTAATTATGTCTGCAAGCAGACAGCTCTTAAAGAGACAGTACCAGAGGCTCTAAAACACTCACTGATAAATGGCTTAAATGCCAAACACCATTCAGGCTTGGAGCATTCAAGCAAGCTCCTGGAAATCTTTTAGGAACCCCCATTTGCAGGGGTTACACCCTTCCTGGCCTGGGAAAGCTTGACGTCCGCGTCAAGCAAGTACCCCATAAGTTTCAACTGCAACCATATACATTTGCATTAGGCTCGCATATGTAATCATCAGTCAATATATCATTTACCAAGAACACATTTCTGAAACATTGCAGTACGTCACTCTTTACACAGTATTACATACACATTGTACCATAACTCAAGTTATTACCTCTTGTACATGAAACCTGAAGAGGGGCCCTTCCTATCAGTTACCTTGGGGCTGGATGGGGCAAGGGCACCATATAGAAGCAACACAAGTAACTTGGAGTTAGCACTGATGCTCAGTTTGGGCAATGAGCTGGGGACACATACACTCCTTTATGGACAACATTGAGAGGCAAGTCCACAGGCCTCCCAAGTGAATCATAACTGAGGTGCACCACAGGCTTTACAGCTCGACCAGTCTTTCTAGGGGAACTGTTATAGTCTCTGCACTCTGAGCCTCATTTTCAGCATTGTCCTCACTTGTCAGGAGTCTCCATGGGGTAGAGAGGCTAGAACTTGGGGCACTTTCAGCTCCAGGAGTTACAGTTTCTGAGTCCACAACATTTGGCTCGCATGGAGAGCTTTGGACACTGGCAGTGGACTGTCAGGGCACTCAAAATACTCTTCTTGTTAGTGTATCACCAGTCTGCCCCAATCTATCATTTCCTCCCTGAAAGCTCAAACAGTTCAACCATGCACAATGATTCCATTTCATCTGATCTGATGCTTTGCACTTCACTTTCTGGGAGCATTGGCTCCAGGGATGAAGCTGGGGGCTTAGACAGTCCAGAAGGCCCAGCTTTGTCTCCAGTATTGACTAGGGATTGCCCCGAACAATTGACTCAGTTCGTAAGAAGGATAGTATTCAAAGTCACTCTCACTTTCTTCCGATATGGACTGACAGTCATGCTCAACTGGGACTTGTGGAGGAACACTTTAACTTTACTTCTGTAGGTGCAGACTTTCTTGATCTTTTCTTAGCAGCAGCTCTAGTCACTGGTCCAGAGGGGCATCTTCTAGGGCTCAGACTCAATTAAGATTTGTCCAATGGGCAGTAAATGATTTCTATGCATTGTTTTTACATCTTTGAATTATTCTCAGGCCTTACTTTGTACACTGGCAGATCATCTAGTTTGCCCACTACAATGTGAGGGAGATGGTGCCATCTGTCAGCAATCTTGTGCTTGCCATGCAGTCCCAGATTTCTTAGCAATACCCGATCTCCCTCCTGGAGTTCCTGTGCTTTCACCTTTTTATCATACCTTTCTTTGTTGGCCAGATTTCTTTTGGCAGTCATGGTTTGAGCCAGTTGGTACGCATGAGTTAGCTGGGCCTTTAACTTTTGCACATACTGTAAATAGTTGTCAGCTTGAACCCCATCAGGAGAGACCCCAAAACACACATCTACTGGTAGTCGAGCTTCTCTTCCAAACATCAGGCGGTAGGGGGAGAACCCAGTGGCATCACTTTGGTGCAGTTATAAGCATGTACCAGGGTGCTAATTTGTTGGCTCCATCTAGGCTTGTCCTTTGGGTGCAGGGTGCCTAGCATATCTAGCAAAGTGCGGTTGAAACGTTCAGGCTGTGGGTCCCCTGGGGTGGTAAGGAGTGGTTCTGGACTTTCGCGCTCCCACAGAGAAAGCATCTCTTTGATCAGACGACTCTCAAAGTCTCTCCCTTGATCAGAATGGATTCTTTGTGGAGCCCCATAGTGAACAAAAAGTTTTCTACAAGTACTTTGGCTACAGTGGATGCTTTCTGGTCTTTGGTGGGGAAAGCTTGGGCATATCTCGTGAAATGGTCAGTGACCACCAGCACATTACTGATATTTCTTTGATCTGACTCCAAACTTAGAAAATCAATACAGACCAGCTCCATGGGTGCACTGGTGGTTATGTTAACAAGGGGCAGCCCTCTGGGGCAAAGCTTCCTCTGTAAGCAGCGACTACAAGTTGAATGTGTTGCTCCACATCAGCCCCCATCTTAGGCCAATAGAATCTGGATCTCACCAAGTCAAGTGTTCTGTCTATACCAAGGTGCCCCATGTGGTTGTGCAGGACCTCAATACTGAGTCTCGAAAGGCAGTGGGCAGCACTAGTTGTTGTTTGTCTACTTGTCCCCTCTGTCTACTGTTTCTCTGTATAACAGTTTATTGATCAGTTTCAACTTAGGACCTTCTTTGTATAACAGTGCAGTTCTCAAATCAGTGGGCGTAATTTGGACACATCTTTCCTGCATAGAGGGCTTCTAAAGCTGCTTTGATCATGGGATGCGGGATTGAGCCACTGAATACTATCATTGTCCAGCTGAGGCAGTGCACCAATGTCTATTGCAGAAAAGTGGCAATAAGCAGCAGGTATGCAATTCTCAGAGGCTCCCAAGCAATCCACCATACAGTCCACTGCGTCCGTGGACATTGTTCCTCCCTGTCAAACTTCGGCAGAGTGCCCGAATGTCAGGTTCTGCCAGTCGGACCAATCATTCTGGGAACAGGCCTCCGGGAGAGCATCAGCATCTATGTGGTTCAGACCTGCTCGGTATTCGAGAGCATAGTCATATGTAGATAATGCAGAAAGCCACCTATGGCCAGTGGCATCCAACTTAGCTGAGGTCTGCACATAGGTCAAAGGATTATTGTCAGTTTTACTAGTATTTAGCCCATACAAGTACTCATGGAGATTGGTCAACAATAGCCCACTTCAAAGCTAGGAACTCCTAACTTATGTACAGGATAGTTCTTTTTCGGATGGGGTCAGGCTTCTACTGGCAAAGGCCACTGGTCTCAGGCCATTCTCGTGCTCTTGGTACAACACAGCCCCCAACCCATGCAAGCTAGCATCAGTGTGCAGGACGTAAGGTTTTCTTGGATGGCATAGGCCAGCACTGGAGCATGGGTAAGTTGATATATGATCTCATGAAAAGCAGTCTCACAATCAGGAGTCAGCGGGCCCCAAATACTTCACTCGGATGAAAATACACTCTTTCAGTCTTGAGGAATGCTGACTTTTGGTATTTTTGTGGGTTGGGGATACCCTTGAGTAAGGTTAAGTAAAGGCGGATCACTCTTGAATAGTCCTTGATGAAGCGCCGATAATAACCACAGAATCCCAGGAATCTTTGCAGTTCTTTTAGATTTTTGGGCTGTGGCCAGGTGGTCAAGGCCTCAACTTTACTTGGGTCGGTCTCTATTCCTCGGTGGATACTATGTGTCCCACATACTTTACTGATGTTTGAAAAAATTGACACTTATCAATGGACAGTTTAAGGCCAAAGTCCTCCAGTCGGTCCAATACCTTAAATAATCTGCTCTCATGTTTCCTCCAGTGAGCTGCCAAACACAATAACATCATCTAGGTATACCAGGCACTCTAGTAGTTCATGTCCCCACTGCACGCCCATCAATCGTTGAAAAGTGGCTGGGGCACCTGAAATCCCTTGAGGCATCCTCAGCGAATTCATAGAAGCCAAGCGGACAGATAAAGGCTGTCTTTTCGACGGTCCTCTGGGGCCATCGGGGATCTGATAAGTACCCACTCGGAGATCCAGCACAGAGAACCACTTGCTCCCGTTTAGGCAGTCAAAAGCATCCTGAATGCGGGGCATTGTGTACTGATCAGGGATAGTCCGCCCGGTTTAAGAGTCGCGATAATCCACACACATCCTTACTGTTCCATTCTTTTTCCTCACTACCACAATGGGGAAGCATAGGGCTTCTGGATTCTTGTATTACACCAGCAGCTAACATCTCTTGCAGATGCCGTCTCACATCATCTATGTCAGCAGGTGCCAGGCGTCGAGACCTCTCACGAAATGGTCTTTCGTCATGCAGGCGGATATTGTGCTCAGCTCCTTGCACGCATCCTACATCCCATTCCTTTAAAGAAAACACCTGGTCTCTCTGGGCAAGCTTCTCACTGATCTTCACTTTCCATTCAGCTGGCAGGGAGTCGCGAAATCAAACAAGTCAGGCGTTACTCTGTCATTCTTCCTTGAACTCTTGCTGCTGGGTAGCACTGCAGTGTCTGCACAATGCACATTAGCCAGGATGCAACCTCTGTTTACTCGAATGTCTCTTTCAGACACATTATGAACTTGGACCATTACCCTTCTGGCATAAGCATGGGCTCTAGCGGGCAAAATACTAAGCTTGACCAGCAGTCCCTCTGGCAATTTTCCATCGCCTGAGTGCATCCAACATTAATATTTTATTCTTAACATCCTTTCTGATACTGGACCTCTCCTGTAAGGTACACTGGGCATTTGGCGCCAGGATCAGAGACTCAGGATCCTTCTTCCATACAATTCCGACCCGGTTCCTCTGGTTCTGTTTTTCAGCATCTCTCTGTGCCTCATAGGCCTTCTTAATTAAAGCAGAACTCTTAAAGCTCTACTAGTCTTTGACCCTGTTTTCATAACACAACTGTGCCAGCCTTCAGAACATATGAGCATTTGTTCCAATCAACAAAGGGACACCATCATACAGTCCAGTGGGGACACACTAAGGCTAGGCTCTCTACTCATTCGGCCACTCCAGCCACGGAGGTGGGAAAGACAGCCAAATTCGGATATACCGGAATAGGGTAGGCCTTCTCACTTAACCCCATACATACAGTCCTTCTAATGGTTGTAAGGTAAATCTGACAAATGCTTCAGTACCAATCTTGAACATAATTGTCACTTGGGAGCCACTGTCTAATATAGCTCTTGTAGACACTCCGTTCACCTTTACAGTGGTCTCCATGGAGGGACCCACTATTCTGGACCAGTCTGGAGGCGGTAGTAGGGGGCCTGGGCAACTGACCTTGCCACAAAGGGGGCGTGAATTAGCATTTTGTTTGCCCTCACTGGGATCATGTAGGTGCACCTCTTAACCACTGATTTCTTCTCGAAGCTCTCCTTGTAGCCTATATGCAACTTTGTCAGTGTCTTTTGGGGACTGGCATTCCCTTTTCATGTGCCCATCTTTCCCACAATTATAGCAAAACATACTTTCTGGAGTTTGAGCTGGCCGGCCACACTGGGAAGCCAGGGCGGGGTAGTAACTACTGAAAACCTTGGTGCCATCTCTGTCTACTGCGTGATAAGCATTTGGAGACATCTCGTCAGTTTCTCCACTTCCATGGTCAGGAATCGAGTTGGACTGTTATCAGCAGGAGATACATGGGTGGGTACCCCCACCCCATAGCAGATGCAGTCGGATATAGGTCAGGGCCCGTACTTGCAGGCGTGGCCTTCATAAAGGGACTGTTTTTGAATTCCCGGATCTCTCTCAACAGTTCGCCCCATTGTGACATATCTTTTTCCTTGTCAGAGCACTCATTGACTGCCAACCTCTGCCCTGAACTTCCACTAGATGGGTCACCCTCAGTCCACTCGGGTCGTGGCATGACTATTGGTGCAGGTCCCTCCGGTGCGTCTCTCTCAGCTCACCGAATTTCTCTCATTAACTCATCATAGGGGTGGGGATTCCAGTCGATCTGCCAGGTGTAACTGAAGCAACAGCAGTTCTGAGAAGGGGCAGACTAGGATCCTGTCCAGCCTGGTTGGTCCAGTTCAATCGCTGGCAAACTACCTTTTCTTGAGGCATTCTTGCAACAATTTTTCCAGCCGAGATACATACACAGACAACAACTCCCTTGGTACTGTTGTGCATCTCTTACTCTCCACCATAGGTCCTCATCAGAATCTGGGCTCCATACACATTCTCCAAGGCCTCAAGATAGGCCTGTGCAGTCGCTTCAGGGTTACTGGCCCGTTTAGCACGGATGGTAGCCAGGGCAGGACCTCGGAGCTCCTCACTAACCCTCTTTCGCTTTTCACCTTCCGAGCATTGCCATTCTAGCACGGGGGCAACATAGTCCTATCAGGTCTCCAGTCATCCTCCCCTTGGGGGGGTGGGGAGAGGTGCCAGAAGATCCTCAACCTTGGTAGGTGCGTGACTAATGGCAGGTGCAGAAATAGGAGTCTGCATTGGTTCAGCCACCATTCACGGGCACTGAGCAGGAGAGGTGTTGGGAGGAACACCCCCAGGTGGCAAGAATAGTTTCTTCAAGTCCTCCACAGTTTTCCCCTCCCAGCAACCATTCAGCAAATTTCTCCTCAAAGTTTCAGATAGTGGTGGGGCTGATTCCCCAGGTCTTTACTGTCCTTAGTTATCACTCTCCAAGCAGTGAGGCTCCCTCTGGGGTAATGGTCTGTGGCACTTTGGAGCTATCTATGGGATCCTTAAACTCTACTAGGGCCAGGAAAGTGTGGGTGAGCAGATTAGATGCCGACCCACCACCACAGGGTTTTTGTAAACCTTCCACCTTGGAAAGTACTCCCTGCACAGTGTCGTCATGATACCCAGGGGATGTCCAGGATAAGCATAGCATTTTGGGGTTAGATCTCCTCCCAGTACACCACTCCACCAGCCGGTGCACAGCCACTTCTGTCCGGGCACTATTTTTTCTTAACAGTGGTTCAGTAAATATGGCCACTAGAGGACACACAATCCCAGCGGTGAGCCTCAAGATGTAACCCTAGATGGCTGCCATCCCAGGGCTACTACCCCTGCCTGATTTGCCACTAACAGGTTGAGGGCCTGGATCCAATGGCGGGTGCCTCACCCAGAGGTCAGGGTTGCAATAGTTAAACTAACTTGGTCACAGCCCTCTGGGACACTGCAACCTTTCTTCCCACTAGTGGCCCACACAATATATCAGAATTACCTTCACAGTATACACTTACCTCGGGTCTGGTTCCGGCACTGGGACCTCCTGTGAAATGAGATACAGTGCAACAATCACAGTACAGTACTAACATAGACCAAATACCTCAGGCAGTATAACTTTGCCAGAAACAAGCAGCTCTGATTTATTTGGGGGATATAACAAGGACAGGAAATCAGGTTAATTAGCTTATCACTCTAATAATCTACCTATGGCTCTGTGCACAGGCCTATCCTATCAGTTACTGTCCCTGGGTACCCAAGCCCTAGTGGCTGGTCAAACCGTGGCAGCTGGTGAGGCCCTTTCACACTGAGAAGGAGAATTAAACAGTCAGCAGTACAGTAATTCCATTTGGATTTAATGTGGCAATTCAACAGGGAGCAACCTGAATTAGTACTCACGACCTCCAAATAAGATAGGGTCCTTCAATGTCAGCAGGGCTCACTTGAGGTACACAAACCTCTTCACACATCCATATAAAAGAAAGTACTATACCAGGCAGGCTGCATCTGTATCCCGATCGCAATTACTGCACAATACCGGAGAACACACAGCAGATTCAGTTCCTGACAGACCGAGTGCAATTTTCAGCAACTTAATTCTTCCAGTCTTCTACAGGGTGAGCCTGGTTTCTACTCTTCAGAGATCCTTTGATTCTTTTCACAGGGCAAGATTCAGTCCTAACAAGCTGTTACACAAGCTGCGGGACGGAACTCTGGGCCTTACACCGCGTTTTTGACTAAAACTGCACACTGAAAAAGCACAGGGCTCCTTCCTTCTTCACTGCAAAAGCTCAACTGAACTCAACTAGCGAAACAGGGCACTTCCTTTGAGTTCCTCCCAGTTCTTGACTGGATTGGCTGTCACTCTGAAAGACTGCTGCTGTTGGTCCAAAAGGCACTGAAGTCTAAACTACATCTCCCAAGTCACTGCCCCTACAATCCTCTTGTGGCTGGCTCAGATTATGAGTCCAAGTTCTGATTAGTCCAAGGCATCATTTTGAGCTAGCTTACCCCACACTGATTGGTCCAGTTCAGCAGTTCAAAACTAGAATGAGAACTAGCAGACACAGTTCTGACTGCAAAGCAGGTTAGACAAACTGTAATTTCATTATTACTCTAAATAATTTCTGGCAAACAGTTACATCTTTCAGATAGGTTCCTTTGCACTCTAGTGACTGCAAAAATGAAGTGAATTGGCAGCAGCTCGAGTGGTACTCAGAGAAGCACACAGTCCCCCATACAAACTAATTATGTCTGCAAGCAGACAGCTCTTAAAGAGACAGTACCAGAGGCTCTAAAAACACTCACTGATAATGGCTTAAATGCCAAACACCATTCAGGCTTGGAGCATTCAAGCAAGCTCCTGGAAGTCTTTTGGGAACCCCCATTTGCAGGGGGGTTACACCTGTAAAACAAAAACGGTCCCGTGGCGCATCTCCTAACCCCCCCCACAACCCGCACCCACCCACTGTGAACCCAGCCTCCCCACACACACACCCATGCCTCGGACTCCGGCACGGCGATCTTGGTTGGACTGGGAACACGTCTGCACTCTTCAAAGCCGACCGCGAACTAAGGAAATGCGGTAAGCTGTATAATGGGGCTACATAGGGGGTTCAACTTGTGCATATCTCAGTCATTTTGTGGATTTTTTGCCAGATTTTCAACATGGGGTTTTCAGACCCCTTCTCATGAATGATGTCACTGTCATGGCGTTATTCAGGCCGAGTGATTTACAGGCACTGCGCAGTCCTCTGAAATCACTCTTTGGCCTCGAATAATGCCACGACGGTGACATCGATCCAGTCTGACCCAAAAACCATGTTGTAGTAAAAATTCAAAAAATAGTGTTCTGAAACATCGTTGCGCCAATTCCTCGCCAGGCTCGTAAGTTCGTTAATTTTCAATATTTTCACTCCAGATTTTCAACATTGCCATTTTATCACACCTTCTTATGAGTTGTACAGCTGTCATTTTTCACATCTCACCCAAAATGTGTTTCCGCCCATGTAGCGCACAATGGTGCAGTTGGTGTGCGAAATCAATATATGGAACACATTAAGAAAATCACAGTGACACTGTTCATGAGCAGAGGTCTTAAAATGGCTATGTTGAAAATTTGGTGAAAAAATTCCTAAAAATGACTGTTTTACGAGCATGCGTTGCGCAGTTCCTACGCACGCTCATATGTTTGCGAATTTTCAATATTTGCACTCCAGATTTTCAACATTGCCATTTTACCACACCTCCTCATGAGCAGTACAGCTGTCATTTTCACATCCTGCCCAAAATGTGTTTCTGCCATGTATAATACAATGGCGAGCGGTGTGCGAACTCTCAATATATGGGACACATTAAGAAATCACAGTGACACCATCATGAGTAGAGGTCTTAAAATGGCTGTGCTGGAAAATTTGGTGAAAAATTCTAAAAATGACTGTTTTATGAGTCTGCGTTCTTGAGTTCTCATATATTTCGTAGGTTCTGCAAATTTTCAATATTTTCACTCCAGATTTTCAACATTGCCATTTTACCATACCTCCTTATGAGCACTGCAGCTGTCATTTTTCACATCTTGCCCAAAGCGTGTTTACGCCAAGTGAAAGTAATGGCACAGTCGGTGTGCTGAACTCAGTGTATGGGACACATTAAGAAAATCACAGTATCACTGTTCATGAGCAGAGATCTTAAAATGGCTATGTTGAAAATTTGGCGAAAAAATTCCTACAAATAACTGTTTCCACGGCGTGCATTGTGCTGTTCCTCATGCGCTAAGTAAGTTCAGAATTTTCAATATTTTCACTCCAGATTTTCCACATTGCCATTTTACCACACCTCCTCATAAGCACTACAGCTGTCATTTTTCACATCCTGCCCAAAACATGTTTCCGCCTATGCAGCGCACAATGGCGCAGTCGGTGTGTGAACTCAGTGTATGGGACACATTAAGAAAATCACAGTGTCACTGTTCATGAGCAGAGATCTTAAAATGGCAATGTTGAAAATTTGGTGAAAAAATTCCTAAAAATGACTGTTTTACGAGCGTGCGTTGCACAGTTCCCACGCACGCTCGCAGGTTTGCGAATTTTCAATATTTCCACTCCAGATTTTCAACATTGCCATTTTACCACACTTCCTTATGAGCAGTACAGCTGTCATTTTTCACATCCTGCCCAAAACGTGTTTCCGCCTATGTAGCGCACAATGGGGGTAACAAAAAGATCATGCTGACAATTTATTGTGCAAATACCAGCAATCGCACGGGGCATTAGGGTAAGGCACCATACATGCCAAACACCACTGCAAATACCTGCAAGCGAACGTTCGGCATTGACAAATGCTTGTTAGAATTGATGTAAGCAGTAACACATTTCAAACACAGAACTGAATATAAAAAAAAAGTACAAAGGTGAACCTTTTACTCAGATTAAAGAAATCATTTATTTCCAGTCCTAAATGTTTCCATCGCAGGGATTTATTTACATGTATTTACAGAGAAAGCCCTTTGGACATCATGAAACACAAAATGCAGGGCCTCATTAGAAGCATGACTGGTGTTACCTTGGTGGTGGCCACCCCAAAAAATCCAATATTCACAGTTTGGAGCATTCAAGATGCGGACAACGATGCACCACAGTTACAGCTGCGAGGTGGAAAACTGCATTTCTTTCAGTTGTCACCAGCTGGAGGCGCATTCGAGGCTTCAGGTTTCATCAGGGGATGGAATAAGCCATGCAGCTCTCTTTTAAGTACAGCAACAGTTAAAGTGACAGTGCAAGATATACTATATAAACTGTGTACGGTGTTTGTTTATTCAAAGCAAAACCTTTGACCAGGAATACAATTTACCTGTAGCTCAATTTCAATGGTATTCTTACAAGAAGAATAATGTTTGCTTTGGTTTTGTGTCTATTTAAGGTGACCAGATATAACAAAAACATACAACATACAATATATGGAACAACTAACAAGAAGCACAATATGTAATACACAATGAACAATAACTGAAATAAATAACAATCCCTATACACAATAACTAAATTAAAAAAAGAACTTAAAAACATGCACAATTGCAGAACTCTGAGGATAGTAAAGTTTTTTGAGTCCAATTTTGAAGCTGAAAACGCTTGAAGTCTCAGTAGTTAATTTCAGTAATGATATAACAATGATCTTTAACCTAAGCTAGTTTTAACAACAGGGATATGGCAACAGCTGTTTGATGCTACATGCGTGCAAGCCAGAGAAATATGGGGTTAAAAAAAATTATGAAAAACCTCAGGTACTTTCCTCAAGAAAATTTTTCTGGCCATAGTACCTATATGAATAATAAACCACTGATCTAACGACAGCCGTTGAAGTGAGCTAAAAAGAACACACTGATGTGTTTGGACAGGTAGTTGAGTAGCGGACCTAGCTATTTGATTGTACAGGACCCTGACGCTGGACAACACACTCTGCCCACCAGAATAACAAAATAGTAAGCTATAATCAATGATAGAAGGCAAAAAAACATTGTGAAAGCACTAACCTGGTCAAAAGTAGTAGAAAAGCGTTCAGTCTGCACAATTTATTTATTTAGTATATCGGATAGACCTTTGAGCGTGAGCTCTTTTACAAAGGTTCTACGTCAGGGTGGACAAATAAGACAAAAAACACAAATAAAGTGGTTACAGAAGCCAGCTTAATTGGCATACAAGAGCATTTACAAGAGAGTTACACAAATTGGAGAGAAAAAGAGCAATTGTAACAGAGTAGAAGCTAACTCAGAAAAAAATATTGATGGCATCAGTTAACCAGAAAACCGGTAAAACCCCCATCAGGAGACCATCAAAACCCATAGTAAGACTAAAGACTGCATAGGGGTTTACGCTTACTCAGATTGCATCTGGCTGGGTGACATTAAAAACAGGAGGGCAAGAGGTTTGAACTTCTTGCAGAGGGCAAGAGCTGGGGGTAGTGGGTCAGGTCGTGGTGGGGGAGTAGGGAGGAGCAGCTACAAAAAGGGTCTTATCGAGTTGGGGGCAGTGGGGGAATGGGGAGGCATTATCTACATACGGAGTTAGAGTTGATCAAGTAGCTTTACTTATGCTCTATTTGCAGGGCTGGTGAAGGAGGCAGGGGTTCTCTAGGTAGCCCCCAATTGGGTGGTACTCTAGGTTGATGGTCTAAAACGCTCAGGAGGAGCCCTGAGCAGCAGGTGCATTTTTACATGACATGAGATGCTGTCTGAGGCCTGCTTTGATTTATGATATGCTGTTTGTGTGTAGTTTCTTAGGGAGTTCATTGATCCAGAAGGGGTCCCGGTGTGGCCAGCTGCCCAAGTGAGGTTCTGTGGAATGGGATAGACAGTGCTCCATTCTTCCTCCCTCTGGTGATGTGAGGTGTGGAGAACATGGCACCCAATATCTGACAAACTGTTTATACCAAGAGCGAATTATGAGAATTGTAAGAAGTTGTGCTCTCTCATGTAAGGCCCAAATATTTTTTAACTCAGAAACTTGTTCTATGATAGAGCCCTGCATGATTTTTAACTCAGTAGTGATGGGAGGAGGCAACCTTCTTCTAATGTTGTGAAAAATCATGGACTTCATTTTTATGATATTCAAGACCAATTTCTGAGTCAGAAACCATTGTTGAACAGAATCAAAATCATTTTAATATCATTTGCACAATATTACAAAGTATTGCGTTCTGTACAGTTTTTTCATTATATAGGGAATACTGGATGGGCAACTATGCACAACCAGTGTGTTCTGCCACAGAGGGGTTCTGATTCTCTCTGACCTCAAGAGTGAAGCTCGAGACGTTCATGGGAATCAGGACCCCGAGGTGACAGAACACACTGGTTATCCATAAAGTTGCTCATGCTGTATTTTCTACAGTGTATAGTATTACACTGTATGTGAAATGCGAGCATTGTGTTTTTTTTTTCTCTTTTACAATGAAACTGACTTGTGAAGTCTCTAGAGGTTCTAGGATGTTGTTCTACCACAGAATTGGATAGAGGAATGCAACTATGTGGCAGTATTCCAAGTTGTTCTGCTGTAGCAGTGACATCACTACTGCAGCAGAACAGCACAATGATGTCACTACTGCAGCAGAACATAGAGGATTGTGTGAGCACTCATACACAACAAGGTTATTTTCTGATCGAGTGGTTTCCATGGTGACAAGAGACCTCTCACAGCCGCTGCCCCTTTATCGCGCATGTGTGACTACATTCGATGTTGTTATGCTGCACTGATGGCGTACTCAGTGCAGCATAACAACATTGTGACGTAGTCAAGACAGCACAACAGTTCTGTTCTGAGCATGGATTTCCATGCTCAGCAGGGTTCCAAGATACACTATAAGCATATTCCAGGCACGGAATACCATGCATAGCAGCATTTCACTATATACTATATTAAAATAATACATTAATAGACTCAGAATGGTTATCCACAAAGACATATAAAGCATGACTTGTATATACATATGTACTTTGGACTTGTATGATCATCTCTGATTTATTGTGTTAAACATAATTTATTGTGCATCTAACATAAATTTTTTAGTGATTTAAATCCCTTATTTTTATATAACTGTTTGGCCCCAGCTGCCACCTGCTCCTGTCAATGGGGCCTCTGCCAGTCTCAGTCCCATTGCGCTGCCACATCATAAGCTGGTGGGATCCACACAGTGCAAGACCTGGGGACCACAGGGCCATCACTCTTGGCGGCTGTACACATGGGGGTTTTCCCTGTTTTCTTCCATGGTCCCGCCCTACACCCCAGACATCCAGCATAGCTTCTGTTTGCCTCAGATGCAGCCGCGCACATGGGGCATGTGCCACTCCTCATGAGGGAGCAAGCTACCGGGTTCACTGCAAGGGGCTGCTACTGAACTGGGTCTGGGCCATCTCCCTCCCTGACTGTCTCACGCTCACATCAGGAGCACTTCCTAGCCTAGCCATTTGACCTGTGCAAACCCAGGCTCCCTCCAACCTGGGGTGCCAGTGTGGAAGTGCATTGTGCTACCACTGAGTGATCGGGTGTCCCCAATCCCTTCTGATATAGGAAGCTGACCCAAATAAAAAGTGATCATCATTAAGTGCGATAGCAAATTAAACTTATAATATTCCAGCACCATAAAATCAGACTTCAGCAATAGCTATGTGCACACTCAAGTAAAACCGAGAAACGTTTTTGAAAATGCATAACAAAAGGCTAAAGCGCTATGCTGCAGGGAAACTACCGAATAGAAAGCTACAGATATAATTGTGGTACTAGGGCAGGAAAAGCAGTGGCAGCAGACTATGTCGGAAGAGTCTCCTTTCATGCCAATATCTTTATAATAAAGCATGGGATGTCCTGAAATTCACATTTTTGGGTATAATGTAATGATACAGAGTCCTTCTAGGGTTCTCAGAACCCACTGACATTATTGGCTCTGGTTCTGATCTAGAACTTTTCAAATAGTTCCAGGGTTCATATCTTCTTTAGAACTCAAAGCCTCTTGTGTACAGGACTGGTGAGAAAACCCCAAGAAATACTGAGGACAAAAATAAAGACCTGCCCTTTCTGCACAGCAACATTATTAAGTGCAAATGCAGAAATAAATATGGAATACACAATGATTAGACTCAGAATATGCTATTTATCTTCTTGAGTGAGAAGGCAGGACCGTAACTCAGGAGTGGCAGAGCCACAAGTGAGTTATGAAAGTCCTGCCCCCTTGCAAGTGATGATAACTGTCATATTCTAAGTGAGGGCATCGTGTGTCCAATTTACCAAATGCATTTTGCATTGAAGAGTTTTCAGGTTGTTCTTTTGATAAAACAATAAGGCATGACCAGGGGTTAGATTAACAGTCTGTTAATCGCCCCTAAGGATGTCATGTGGCACGAGGCACAGCCAAGTGACATATATTGCCCCTAGGGGATGATTAACTGACCTATTGCTATTACAAAATATTTAAAAAGTATTAAAAGTATACTTTTGAATGTTTTCCTCATTTAGAGATAAATGTTTTAATAAAATAGTTCTTCTACCAACCAACAGTTTAAGAATGCTGGTTCAAAATCAGAATGCATCATTCTAGTCATTCAGCAGTGCTAGAGGATGAAATGCTGACAGGAAGAATCCATGTGCTATGGTGATCAGGCTATACATGACAGTGTAACAGTCAGGTTGTTGGAATCTAACAGACAATCCGATTTCAGCATTTCTGAGACCCTTTTATACTGAAGATTTAACTGTTTCTGTTTGATTCCATTGCTCTGTTGTGAGTGCAGTAGAGGCCACTGTGATGTCATCAGTCATTGTACAAGCTGCTCTCCCATTGGTTAAGAACTCTTTTGTGACCAAGTTGAAGGGGAAATACATTCTGAAGCCCCCCCCCCAAACATTGCAATAAATCATTTATTTTCATTTAGAATGCTTTAGTGGCTAAAATAAATCATGTATCTGTAAGATTTGACTATCCCTTATACTGTATAAAAGCACTCTCACAATGCAAACATCAAGAACCACAGTTGCTGTGTTGCAGTTTGATACAGCTGCTTAAGGATACATGCATAATTTTTACATCACTAACTTCTCTCCCATTTTCTGTCCCATACCAGTTATGTATTCTAATAGGCTTTGAGCAATTTTGATAACTAATCTAGCTCTGGCATGCCCAGATCTGCATAGAGCTCCACTCTCCCAGCAGCTACTGCTCTTTCCTTTTATATTTCTAAGAGATTCCATGACATCACCTACACCATTTCATGCTATTCATCTAGATGGCCTGGAATGGTGTTGCTGATGTCACTGACTGTTCAGGCAGTATGAAAAGAGGAACAGCAACTGCCGAGGAGAGAGGAATTCAGGATGGCTACAAGGCAAAAGATTGATTTAAAAGTCGAAACATATCAGAATATTGGATAGACACTAAAAGAAAAATGGGAGGCATCTGTACAAATCTGTTTCCTATCACCTTTAAAAATCTGTACAAAAAGCATTTAATTCAATATTTAGAACCTTAATATTTAGAACTCATGGGTGTTCTAGGCTATTTTGAATTAGAACTCAACCCTGGGTTCTAAAAGGGTTTGAATCTTTATAGAACTAGTTCTGACAACCTTAGCCATGACGCTAGCATCTGTGTATTATGAAGAACTGAAAATCTCTTTAATCTTGCAAAGTAAATTTTAAATATGAAAAAAACCTAAATGGAAAATATTTTTGGTTCTAAATTTTAGAAGCTGATCGGTTCCCTGGGTTCTTTTCTTGTAGAACTGGTTGTGCTCATCCCTTGCTCATGTGTGTTTGTTAGTAGTGGGCAAAATAAAATAAAAAATTCACACTTCACAAATTTTGATGCAAAGTATTGAAATTTGTGCAGCAATGTGTTTTGTAAATTTCGCACTTTGCAGAACCTCGAATCATGAAGTTTTCAATTCGTGTAGTGAAAACCTATGCAGATGCAGAAGTTCACCACTGCCCAGCTGTTTTAGCCAAGTAATGGTGAATTACCTTGTGAACTGTGCGTAGCACAAAGTGGCCAATTCACCAACACTAAGTGAAATGCATAGTGGGCCACCTCGTGCTGACTTCACAGGGAACATTAAAAATGTTCCCATATCTGGTGCACATGTACACACGGGGTACACTCATCAACTTGTATCTTCATATTTGTTCTGGGAATCCAGCTGCCATTTCAATGTGTTGAAGGTGGGACGGTCTTCCGCATCAACACTCCAGCACTGTAACATGATATTATATATATGGTGGGCGTGCATAATGGTGGGCATGGCATTGGTACCCACTGGCGACCTTATTGAAGACTTCACTGGCCAACATCCCTACACAGAAGACAGAAAGTATAGGAACAAAGAAATGAATGAATATGGGTTTCTTATAGCACTTATCATACACACAATGTATCTCAAATGCTTTAGCTATTGCAGTAGTTTAGATTCTGGTAGAGCAGCGACCGTATGTAATCACTGGCAGCCATTACAGGAGTTTGTAACTTTAGAGAAAACCATGGAAAACATCATATTTCAACACAGTTTGGGATTAGTGAAGACCGGCCTTGTTGGAAGTGCCTGATGAGACTTTCATAAGACATCACAAGCATATCACACTCAGAGTTAACCAGCAACTGGCAATCATCAAAGTAAATGGTTTTTCACTGGTTGTCAAAGCAGTACCCCCCACTCCTTCATGTCCAAGTAGCTAGTGGAAACAGGCCTGGTCTGCTGAGATCCAGGCGTGCCACTGCTTGCCATCACTGCGACAGTGAGAGGATATTTTTCCTGAATTGTTCTCTGCCACATTTCAATGAATTCTGACCCTTCAGCCCCTTCCCAGCCCCCCACAACCACAGAACAGCTTTGCATATAGCAGTGTAGCATCATGCGTGTTCATGCCACACTGAAGACAAGCTCACCATGCCCATCGCAAGGTGTCGCTGCCATGGCAGACAACAGTGACCCAAGTCTGCTCACAGACTTGGGTCATCCACATGGATGCATGTCATGCTTCTTCTGGGTCACTAGGAGACTATTACCAGCACAATTCTTAACATTCCCAGTGAGATAAACACTGTGTTATGAAAATATTTAGCAGCTTAATAACAGTAGAAAGACAAAAAGTAGAGACTTCTAAAACTAAACTCGATTGTTGTAAATATTATAGTTTAAAACCTTTCATTTTTTTAGTGGCTACCTGAACTTAAATTATAAACAGTTAAGAACTCAACACAAAATTAATGGCTAACATAATAAATAACACCAGGTCCAAACTAGTTTAGTTTGATAAACAATGTATAACAGTATCAGAGAACTTTGAAAGCATAAGTGCAGCAAAACAGAGCAAAACATGTGACCCTACCCTTTTTTCAGTATAAATGATTTCAGGTGTCTTTTAGTTTTATTTGGTGGTAAAATGTCAGAAGAGCATCTCACAGACAGCGACAGGGGTAGAACAGCGAAATGCAATTACCGCTGCACCTGTAGCTGTCTGTCTTGGGTGACTGGAGGGCAGTGAGAATGGCTAGGAAAAGTTGAAAACTGACTGAGCTGCTCCTGTGGTGGAGAGGGTTAAGCTACATAGAAGCTTGGCCAGCAGAACTCTAGGAGGCGAGGGTTCTGGTCCTGCTGTCCAAGCTTCTACTGTGAGATGGGTTTTGCAAAATTTTTACAAGTGCTGTCTCACAGTAACCCCCCCCCCACGAGTTTCATTTTTCCCCACAATCCAACTCCAGCTCGGAGTTGGTTATTTTAGTAAAAGGGGTGTGTGGGGAGTGGAGCCACAAAAAACATAATGTTGTATTTTCTTGTGCGGTAATGTTTCCTTGGTGGATGCTGTTATTGTGGGTGCCCTTGTTGCAGCGCCTGTTTTAGAGAGTGCTGCTAGTGTCTTCGCACTTCTGACCTGGTGCCCTTATAAAGACATTAAAGAGGTCCGTCCCAGCCCTGATCCCTGAGGCACCCGCTGATCACCCTCCTTCCTTGGAGTGAACTCCATTTATCACCACCCTCTACCATCTATCCCTTAACCATTTCTACCCAGCTGGCCACCTTTGGACCCACTCCTAAGTTACCCAGCTTGCTTACAACCAATGTGAACTGGTGTTGAAACCTTACTAAAGTCTAGGTAGGCCATGTCCACTGGTCCACCCTGATCTAGTTCCTTGATCACCCAGTCAAAGAAATCTATCAGATTCATTTAAAATGACCTCACCCCATGAATTCTTGTTATGTTGGGTCCTGTGACCCACTGGATTCACAGTATTCCACAATACTTACCTTCAGCAGTGATTCCATTAACTTTCCCACACCCGATGTCAAGTGGACTGGCTTATAATTGCCAACCTCTTCCCTGCTACCACTTTTGTGTAGTGGGACTGCATCCACCCTCCTCCAGTCCTTCAGAACCACTCCTATTGCCAATCAACTGTTAAATAGGACTGTCAGAGGTGCAGCCAATGTTTTCCTGAGCTCCCATAATACCTTTGGGTACACCCTGTGTGGTGCCATCGTTTTGTCCACTTTCAGATTAGCGAGTCCCTTAAAGACTCTCTCCTTTGAGAATGGGCTAGTGTTCACCTCCCTCACTGCAATGCTCCTATTAGTTTTTTTGCTGTGGCCCCTCCCCTTCTCCTTCCTCTGTGAACACTGAATAAAAGTATTGGTTCAGGATCATGCCTGCCTTTTGCTGGTCCCCCTCTGCACAGTTCCTCCTTCCCTTTTCCCTATTACAATACGGTGTATAGTAGAATGCAGTTCTAACCCAAAATCGATGTTCTATAAAATGTTGTTCTGCTGCAGTAGTGACGTCCGTAGTGCAACAGAGTGACTTTTCGTTTTGCTGCACCACGGATGTCATACTGTTGTGTTCTCGAGCACCGATGCCCACTAAACAGCCTATCACAGCCGCATTCCATTCTGTTTGTAAGCAGAAAGAGAAAATCCATTTTTTTTAAATCTACTAAAATCCATCTCGCAGTAGTGGCACCCACACAGATAACAGCAGTAATGGAATAAAAAGTAATTATTCTGAACAAGTGATGTCAGCCACAATCTATTCCAAACCCATGTTGGAGTGGGAAAAGTTTATTTTAAATCAAGAGAATGCAAAACTGTAAAAAGACAGACAATGACATTAGGCAAATCCAAAGTTTCCTGAGGGATAGCAAGGAGCATAGGGCACTGCAGGACATCCCTGCCAATGAACTAGACCCACTGCTAGCTGATTTTATCTATAAAGCAAAGGGACTCAATGAAACAGAATATGAGCCATCTACCCTTCGTGGTATGCTGGGTAGCATTGACTGTTATTTGGAAAAGCTTGGCAAAAAGCAGCTAATATACAAATGTGCAGAAACCTGCTTCCCAGAGACAGTAAAAACATTAGCAGCCAAGCAAAAGTAACTAAAGAAATTGGGTAAAGGCAATAAGCTTAACCGTGCCGAAGCACTCACAGACAGTGAAACTGACATATTATATAGCACAGGCACTCTTGGTCTCCAAAGCCCAACCGCCCTACTTAATGTAATGTTTTTTAACATTGGACTATATTTTGCTCTCCGTGACAACAGAGCAGTATAGCCTCAAGTGGGAAGACTTGCAGTTTTGCACCGATATGGAAGGCACACCTTATCTTGTAAACAATGAACGGCAAACAAAGACCCGCCCGGTGAAAATGTCAGGATGTATGGCCCAAAAGCCGCAATGTATCAGAGCCAAAACTCAAAGAGACCCTATCACAGCCTATCTTAAATACAAATCAGAAAGACCCCCAAGATGTTGGAATCTGATGTGCCTTTTACTTAGCCCTAACTTGAACCACAAGCCCAGCATTTCATACTGGTTCCGTTCAATGACAGTTAGCAAGAGCAAAATCCACCCCATGATGCAGAAAATAAAAGTAGCAGCTGGCCTACCTGATACCAAGAAAGTGACAAACCACTCTACGAGGAAAACTTCAATCCAGAGGCTTGTGGACAATAACATACCCCCAACTGAAGTTGCGCGGGTTTCTGGTCACAGAAACCTGCAATCCAGCAATAAGTATTCGTTCCTTTCAGATGATAAACAGAAAAGAAATTCAGCTATTTTGCAAGTACTGCCACAGCTTCAGACTCTCCACCTTGTACCCCATTGCCACGTCAGTTACTCAGTCCACAGTTCAAGTGAGTTACAAACAAGTGAGCCGGCAACCCTTCAGTGAGCTAGGCAACATCCAAATCTTTGGAGGTGGCTACATTTTTAACGGAGGTGTCATCATGCAGTTTGTAAGCCCAGCTGGTGCCCCGAAATTAAAGAGAGTATCGGTAATAGAAGATTCATATTCTGACTCTGACTAAGGTATTGGTCATTGGTTAACTTTCAATCATTCAGTGCAACCTATCAAATAGTAAGTCAAATTGGGAGTGGGGTGAGAGTTGTTGTGTATGAAGGGGGAGTTAGTAGGGTTGGTCTGGTGTTGGTGTTTGGTGTTTCTACACTGCTAATAGTAATGCGGCTAATGGGGAGGGTCCCATCAATGAATCCATGTTGACTTGCATTTAAAGTCAGCATAGTACAGCATGGTTTATGGAAAGTAAGTGCTCTTTGTCACACTTGGACAGCTGGTTCTGATCCCTGTATCATTTTTTGTAAATATAAAAATAATGTGTGATGGACTGTGTCAAGAGAAAATGCTGTCTTGCTGGAACTGACACATCAAACCCCCCCAGGGATAAGTTCAAAGACAGGACATAGCTTAAACGGCAGATATCTGAGGTGCAATTATCTTGTTAGTTTGCTTTGAAGGCAGAAACCAAGAGATCCATTTTTATAATGCCCTTAGGGAGATCCTTTGATGTGAACTAGGTGTCCTGAGAAAAGGGACACAGGCCAGTGTTATGAATATCCTCCCAGGAAGTCAGCTCATTTCATCAAAGAAACCTTTGATGTCTAGACACCAGGTCCCAGACAAAATTAAGGAGTCTAATATACATTTGCGTGGAATATACAGTGACTTACATCAAACAGACTTTTGATGTCCGGGGAAACAGATCACAGACTGGTTACATAAAGAGAGGCAGTTTATTATGTCATCTATTATTTTTTTAAATATCTTTGTAGGCCATCATGTGTTATAAAATATAGATTTTGTTACACCAAGGCGGAGTCAGGTGACCTCAGAGAGAAGGCCGGCTCAGAACTGTTTTTAAACCTACTGAGCAAACCTTAGAAGACACTTTCATATTTCAGACTGAGAGAGGAGAAACATCAAAGCACTGAAAGATTAAGAATTAAGGAGATCTTAGATAAAACCAGTCTGAGTGTTATTATTGGTAGGAAACTGCACTTTTAAACCTGTTTTTTTATAAGGCTGTATGTGTTGGGATATTTTGTTCTGTAATTTTTCTGTTTTCCTATTTTACCTATTTTAAAGTAAAGATATATATTTTAAAAACAGAAACTGCCTGGTGTGCCTTGACATTTCTTTTTATATAAAGTGAAGCTTTGAAGGTTATAGCTGACACTGTGTATGAGCTTATTGTGATACCAAACTGGGAAATGGATAGAGTTCTATTAGTCTTGCATAGAGTTCTATGGATTCATTTTGTAGACCTGGCTAGGTGCCCATAGGTAAAGATATCTGGCCCCCCAAAGTCAGAATTATCTGAGCCTGATAATTCGGTACACTAACAAGAGGTTATCAGTTTGAATCCGTCCAGAACTTGAGACTAATGTGACTCGAACCCACAAAACAGACAAGAGGGTTACCTTGTACTGTTCACTGTTCACAATTCTACGCTCAGAGGTTGGCACTTTGGGAGTAGAGGGCTGACCTGCTGAGTGAATCGGTGACACTTTTTTTTTTTGTCTTTGCAGGATGATAAGTTAGCTGAAGATGGGCCATTTGAAGTGGAGAGTGTGGACATTCAAAAGCCGTATCACTACTGTGTAGATGTTGAAAATGATAATTTCACAGTAAACTGTTTGGGACAGACAACTTGTCATGTAGTCTTTTGTGTGTGTGTGTTCTTTTGGGAAGCTACTATACACTATATAGAATAGTGTATAGTTTCCCATTTGTAACAAGGCTATTCCTGACCCTTGTGGTAACTATGACAGCTGATAGACCTCTTGAGCTTCGCTCTTGGAGGTCGCAGCCATAATAGTAACCACTGGTCAAGAATAGCCTTGTTATGAATGGGAAACTATACACTATCCTATATGTTCAAAAGGATGCTTATGAAGGATAGTTTTTGGCTGATGCTAGCATAGTGAGAGATAAAATCCTCTTCATTTAAACACATTGGTTTGATTTAAGCAATAATGACTGAGAAATCAGTTATTTCCAAGGGACTAATGATTGGTAGGGGGATGGATGGCCCAAGGTCAGCTGAGGGCTACCTCCCTCTGGCTGGTCATTAATCCATGGAAATTACCAGCTTCAAGGTTGTAATTGTGATTATAAGTCTAACCGCAATAACAATGTTCTTTTTTTCCCGTTATTTAAGATTTTAAGTAGAGTTGTGCGAGCCGTACATGCTGCACAGTGCCAGTTAGCAGCTGGATCAGTCATTTCTAACACGTTAATGACCGATCCAGTTGTCAATCAGGAGCCTAGCTAAGCTCATGCATAATTAATTAGACCTATATTCGGCATTACATAAGACCATTCATGAGCAGTGCCCCTCATAGTATGAAAGCCCATTAAAGTCTCTTTCAAAAGAAGGCCCAGTGGCGTGGAGGGTGCGGCAGTTGTGCTTTACCTTCCATGCCGGTGACCCAGATTCGGAATGGACACGAGTTGCTCAGGGGCTGGCCAAGGAAGGGAAGACTGAGCATCCGTAAGACAGCTCTCCTCCCTTGGGAAGGGGGTTTCTGTGACCCACTGTTGTCTGTCACCTGGAGGTGTCCAGGTGGCATTGCAGCTGGGCACATAGAAGACACAACCATACATGGATGTTTGAGGATATTTCTGGAGAGATGGAGCTTGTCCATTACATCATTGCATGTGTGCAATCGTGGGGAGAAACTAAGGAGGGAAAACCCCTCTGGCTGCAGGATGATGTCTGATCCTTCATAGGCCCTGCACCGGTGACTAGGCACCCTGCCGAAAGTCCTGTAAGCAGAGGACATTGGTGAGAAAGTAAGTCCCAGGGAAGCTGGGTGATGGGGATGGGGGGAGGACTGGATAGCAGGGATGAGCCAGAGGTGAGCAGGGTAGAAAAATCAGTATGGTGAAAAAAAAAGAAAGAAAAATCTCTTAAATGAGGCATTGGGCTTTCCTGTAGCTGGCAGCAGCCCTAGACATCCCTGCCTTATGCCACCCTATATTTATACTAGAGTAATACCCTTACCCAGTTTTTGTGGGGGACATCTTCTGTAAACCAAATTAATAAATTTGTGCGCCAGACCCTGGGATTGATCCTCATATTCCTGGTTTCAGAGATAGCAGCTCTAATCGTCCATCTAAGTGGTAACCTTCCTTTAAACCAAGGTCTTAGACTGACTTTCTTGCATGCCGTAATCTTCACTTTCTTCACCAGATGGCACTGTGCATCTGGTTACTGATTTAGTATGCTCTGCACTGCCAGCACTTTACGAACCCTGTGACGTGATTAAGTGTGACGCTGTGATTGTAGTCAGGCATAGTTTCATGGTCCACACATTACAAGATTCCTTAATAAAGGCAGCCTTGTATCAAGATAGGGCAGATTAAGACAGAGAGTCTCTGGATTGCTGCCAGCTGCAGGTAAGCCCAATACTACATTTAAAAGAGTTCTTCATAGCCTTTCAAACTATAAAGGACACTGTTCCCCTTTAACACAAATTAAAAATGTCAGTGCAGCTTTGTAACCCCATGCCAGCATTTCAGGCTCAGTGTCTCTCCTTCCTGGTTGTAGTTTAGCCCTATCATGTTAAACAGGGTTATTGACATTTAGCTAATCAGTTTTAACTATGGAGGTGGGAAAAAAATGGGTAATTGTGGTTCAGATTGTGAATTTTTATAAACAAATATGTTCTAAAACATGTGCAGTTAATAACAATTCTGTTATTCACAGAAATTGTGTATTTTTTCCACAAACGCTTTTATTCTCCCCTAGCGGACTTAGGTGGCTATCAGCCTTGTCCCCATGCTCATTGGTCATCGCTTACCTCTCCCTGGTCTGGGAGATGTTCCCCTGTGGCTTCCACCCCCCCCAGGGGTGGAGCAGGAAAAAGAGGGCCATCCCCCCCCCAACAGACATATCCAGTTTCACTCTAGGCGCAGAGTAACAGGCAGCCGCAGAGACATGGGCAGAGCTTCACAAAGCCCAGGCCACTAGACTTTCCTAATTTCTTTGCCCCCTCCCTGTGCTGTGATGTCAGTATGTGTGTGGAGTTGCAGCCCTCCTACACTGCCACAGCTCCCTCCCTTCGAGTCATTCATGCCTGCATTACCACTGGATCTCCACCCAGTAGCAGCATTGGGCTGAAATGGCTTGGCACCCCTTCCCCCGGGAGAGGAGAGCAGTCCCTGGGATGTTCGATCCTCTCCCACCCAGCCAACTCTTGGCAACCTGCGCTCATTCCTGAGCATGGGTCGCCAATGTGGCAGGAAGTAAGGTGTGGGTCACCTTAACTCTCCACGTCACTGGGCAGCTCAGAAATTGTGCATTTTTAAGGAACTTATATATTTTTTTAAATGCACAATTTTGGAGAAGTTATGCTGTTTGAATAAAACGTGCTGGCAACATTATCCCTGATTTTGACACGATTTCACAAAAATTGCACAAATATGAAATCTGCAGTTTCATGCCATTTTGCAAGAATGATAAAAAATTGGTTTGGCACTACTATTAGATGGAGGAAGGAAGGAACTGTGGCAACACTCATCTTTGGGGTGTAGGGGGGTTAGAGAGAAAAAGGGTCAGAAATGGGTAATACAAAATTCTAAAAAAAATGCTATTTACCAGTCAGTTCATACTTTCAAAAATGTAGTGTTAGTCCTTTTTAGGCAGTGTCTCTATCGTGCTGCCCACTCTTACCTGGGTAAGGCACTTGTCCGTGGGTCATCAATTCATACAGCACAATTCCAAAGGACCAGACATCAGATTTGACCGAGTAATACCCATGACTAATGGCCTCTGGAGCTGTCCATTTGTATGGTATCTTCCGCTCCTGTGACAGGTAAAAATCCTCCTGAAACAGAGAGGAAAGATGGGAAAACACTGTTACAGCATAGGCAGAAGCAGACCCAAGTTGCTTACATTAATTCCTGAAGTTCAGAAAAAGCACATGCATTTGAATTATGTATGGGTGTTTATAGGAAAAATACACCCCCACAAAAAAAAACAGAAGGTTTAATAGTTTTGAATACATTTCCACTAAACTGATCTCATATGCCAATTAGGTAACACATGTTTTATTTTTATAAAAATGTGTGCCACTTGATTTAACATTTTTAGCTGCCCCCCCATTACTAGAATTTTGACGTATTTTAGTCTTTAGTGAAAATGGAAGCTTATTTCAATGAAAGGTCCTAATTTTATCTTTTTTAAAATAATTTATTCTCATATTTACTCATTTTAAGGTTAATACATATATATATGTCATTTTATAAGCAAAATAAGAGACTCAGAGTGTGCCATTATGAATTGCACCTCGTGCTACATCACCCGAAGCATGCGATTATGTAAGCAGTAAGCCATCACAAGGTGTACATTAAAGGATTATGCCCTGCCCAGGGGCATAGTAAGGCATGAGGCTGAAGGCTGAGTGACCTTACAACCATGGGAAGTGCATTGTTAATCCTTTAGGGCCCCATTCATGAATGGGCTGGATGTACGCGCAGAATGTGCGTGAATCACCTGCGCTGTCCCACACCAGTAGACAGGCGTGTGCTGGCCAGCTTTCACTATTGCTGGCCACCTGTCTGCCCCTGCCCCTCCAGCATGAAACATAGAAGCATAGAATTTGACAGCAGATAAGGACCGTGGCCCACCTAGTCTGCCCATTTCCCTACCTAATGGATAAGCTGCAGATCTTAGTTAATCAACAGCCTTCTTCCGCCTACCCCTCACTAGAATTGCCTTATGTCTGTCCCATGCATTCTTGAATTTCCCCACTGTTTTTGACTCTACGACCTCCTCAGGAAAGCTGTTCCATGTATCCACAACCCTCTCTATGAAGAAATACTTCCTCACATTACCTCTGAGCCGTCCCCCCTCTATCTTCAAATTGTGCCTCCTTGTTTTGCACAACTCTTTTCTGAAAGATGCTACCCTCTTGGACATTGTTGATTCCCTTGAGGTATTTGAAAGTTTCTATCATGTCCTCCTCTCTCCTTTCCTCGAGGCTATACATCTTTAGTTTCCTTAGTCTATTTTCATATGTCTTCTGATGCAGACCCTGCATCATTTTGGTTGCCCTCCTCTGGACAGCCTCCACCCTGTCTGTGTCTTTGCTGAGATGGGGTCTCCAGAACTGTACACAGTACTCCAGTTGGGGTCTTACCAACTGTCTGTACAGAGGGCCAACAACTTCCTGTTTTCTACTGGTGATACCTCTCCCTATGCATCCCAGTATCCCCCAGCCCTCCTTACTGCTTTCTCACATTGCTGGCCCACCTTTAGGTCGTCTGATATGACTACCCCCAGGTCCCTTTCCATTTTTGTTGTTGTCAGTATCTCACCCCCCATTGTGTTCTTTTCCCCTGAATTTTTGTTTCCCAGGTGCATTACTTTGCACTTCTTTGCATTGAATCTAAGCTGCCATACATTTGACCATTCCTCCAACCTTGCCAAGTCCCTTTTCATCCTTTCTGCCCCACCTAGTGTATCAACCCTGTTGCAGATCTTTGTGTCATCTGCAAAGAGACATACTTTCCTTCCAGTCCCTCTGCAATGTCACTTATAAAGACATTTAAAAGGACTGGCCCCAGTACTGAACCCTGCGGTACTCCACTAGTAACCCTCCTTTCTTCACTGTGGACTTCATTTACTATTACCTGCTGTGTCCTGTTGTCCAACCAGTGTTTTTCCCCAGGCTACCACCATGGGACCCACTCCCAGGCTGGCTAATTTGTTTATTAATCTTTTGTGTGGGACTGTGTCAAATGCCTTGCTAAAGACTAGGTAGGCCATGTCCACAGCCACTCCCGGGTCTACTGCTTTAGTCACCCAGTCAAAGAAATCAATTAGATTTATCTGACATGACCTTCCTGCTGTGAATCCATGCTGCCTTGGGTCCCGTGTCCCACTGGCCTCTAGGTACTCAACAATTCTTTCCTTCAGAAGTGATTCCATCATTTTCCCTACCACTGAGGTCAAACTGACAGGTCTGTAGTTTCCTGCCTCTGTCTTGCTCCCACTTCTGTGAAGGTGAATCACATCCGCCCTCCTCCAGTCCTCAGGTACCACACCATCCTCCCATGATTTATTAAAAAGGGTAGTCAGTGGTGTTACTAGTTCTTTCCTTAGTTCTTTTAGAATTCTGGGGTGAATCCCATCAGGCCCCATTGCTTTATCCACCTTCAGTTTTAAGAGTTCTTTCAGAACCCTTTCTTCTGTGAAAGGACTAATATCAACCCCCATCCAGAGTGCTTTTATTGACCAGATTAGGTATTTCCCTGCTTTTCCATTGTGAATACTGAGCAGAAGTATTCGCTCAGTATCCCTGCTTTTTCACTGTCGCTCTCTGCCCAACCACCTTCCTCTTTGTTCAGCCTCAGTATCCCTGCCTTAGTCTTTCTGTGCTCCCTAATGTACCTATAAAAGGTTTTATCCCCCTTCTTAACTGAGTTGGCTATCTTTTCCTCGGTTTGGGCCTTTGCTATTCTGATTGTCTTACCCGCTTTCTTCTGTTTTAGCTGGTACAGTTCTCTGTCCTTCTCCTTCTGTGTTTCCTTATACTTCCTGAATGCAATCTTTTTCTCCCTTACCTTCCCCACCACTTCTTTTGAGAACCATAGTGGTTTTTTCTTTCGTTTTGATTTGTTTATTTGCTTCACACAAAGGCGTGTGCCTCTGTGATGGTGGTATTGATGTTTCCCCATTGTTGCTCCACCCCACCTTCTTGCAAGTTTGCTAGTGCTTTTCTGAGGCACTCTCCCATTTTGACAAAATCATCCCTCCTGAAGTCCAATACCTTCATTTTTGTGTGGCTTGACTCTACAGCTAAGTTTATCATAAACCACACTGTTTGGTGGTCGCTGGTTCCCAGATGGCTACCCAATCAAGATCAGAGATCCTCTCTCTGTCCCCATTTGAGAGTACCAGGTCTAAGATTGCTCTCTTCCAAGTGGGTTCCAAAACTAGCTGTCTGAAGCACGCCCTGTAGGGCATCGAATGGCCCTGCTCTTGGATGTGGCTGCAGCAAAGGTGCTCCAGTCAACATCTGGCATATTCAGGTCCCCCATCAGCAATATCTCCCTTTATCTGCCATCTATGCCTTCTATCATTTCATTGTCCATTTCCTCCTCCCGAGACGGGGGTCTGTATACAACCCCTGTGCAAATTGTGGAGTAATCTCCAGTCTCCAGGGTGACCCACAGTGCCTCCTCTCCTCCCTGTTTACCCTTTACCTCTGTTGCTTTGATCCCTTCCCTTACATAGAGAGCTACTCCTCCTCTTCTTCCTTCCTGTACCTCCTGTAGATTGTGTACCCTGGTATGTTGCCATCCCAGTCGTGGTTCTCTGTGTACCATGTTTCTGTGACTGCCACAATATCCAGGCATCCCTCTTCCATCAAGCCACCATTTCAGAAAGCTTTTTACCTAGACTATGGGCATTGGTACTCATTACCTTCCATTTTTTATGGCTTTATTTCTTTTTGCCCCATCCCTGTCCCTACTGCCTTTGTCTTTTTCTCCATTTACCCCTGCCCTTCTCCCTATCAACTGCTCTATCTTGGTGTTTACCTCACTAATTATCCTGATTTTTTTTGGGGGGGAGGTGCTAGGATTTCCCTTCTCCTCTTCAGTGGCTCCTCCCTTGGCTAGTTTAAATGCTTGCCATTGAAGCATTTAAACCTATCACCTAGGATCCTGGTTCCCCTAAAAGATAGATGCAGACCATCGCACCTGTATAGGTCTGTTTCCCTCCAGGTGGAGCCCCAGTCCCCAATAAAGCCAAATCCCTGCGCTCTGCACCAGTTTTTCAACCAGTCATTGAATCCCATGGTGCGGAGTGCCCTAGCCTCATCCATGCCACAGGCAGGTAGCACTCCCGAGAAAGTTACCATGTGTGCTACTTGACTAAGGCCCCTCCCCAACTCCACAAATTCCTGTTGCACTGCCCTGATCCCATTCTCAGCCAGGACATTCATCCCTAGGTGGATAATGACATCCAGCTCCCTCCCCCTTGCTGCTGCTCCCACAATCCTGAGGATTCATTTTTCCTGTCCCTCCAAGCCTTGGCATCGGGCAGGCACCTTACCTCCCTTTCCCTTCCCTCCTGCAGTTCTACCCCCCTAACAATTGAGTTCCCCACCAGGAGTTGTTTCCTTCCCCTGTGGGGTCCTGGGCCACCCTCCTGTGGGTCTCCATTGTGGAGGTTCCCAGCATCCTCTCTGGTCTCCACTGCAGGTGCCTCCATAGAGGAACCATGCTTCACCAGAGTGGTGAATGAATTGTGGAGAGGCACAACTGGAAGAATGCGCCTCTGTTCCACCACCCTCACCCTCCCTGAGCCCACCGTGGTCCAACCACTCATCTTTCTTGGCAACCTCTGAGGTAGTGGCAGTGGCCTGGGTGGTCCCTGGGTGGGGGAGCAGGTTTTCTGAATCCTTGCTAGGTCAGCATGGAGACAAACAACCTCCTCCCTCAGACCAGAGAGGTGTCTGCAAATAGGGCAGTAATGCAGTCTCCAGAATGTCTCCCAGAAGACTGCTGCTCCACAGCCAGTGCATTGCACCACTCCCCACATGTCTGGGTCATTTCCAGTTACAGATGCTTTTTTGTTCTTGTTTTAGTCTGTGCAAACTTGTGAGTGTCTCTACCCCCTATTCAGTTTGCTGTGCCTTTAAGGATATGAACAGGTGTATGTTGTTAGCAGTTTTGGGGAAGTGATGTCAGAGCCCCTGCTATAAAGGAAGTTATGCCCTTGGGGCAGGTGGGGTGAGGGGAAGGGTGGGTGGGAGTAAACCTATGCCAGCAGAAACAATCACCTACAACTCTTCCCTTCACCCCAGGGAGTGCCTTCCTTCCTTTCAGACACCTATTTCACAAAGGCTAAGTAACAGGTCTACTCACAACTGACTGCAAATATCTCCCAGCTACAGTTCCTCCCTGGCAAATTAAAGTTAAAGCTAAGAAAAGTCCACCCCAAAAACAGAATCAATACTAGTTACTTACACAGGTCCAAAAAGTAATAATTCAGTTCAGTGTAGTCTAGAAAATAACTTCCTTGATTCAAGGAAGCTGTGGCTGCTTTCTCACTCTCCCTGTCTCAGGCTCAGCAGCCAAGTGGTGGTGGATTGTGGCTGTGCGGGGGCGGAGCGTGAGACACAGGTGGCCATCCAGTAGGATGCCCATCCTGGGTCCCATAGTGGATCCCTCTCTGTGCATAAGAAGGCATGGGCTCTACTGGGAATAAACAATGGGTATGTGCCCAAACGGCCACCCCGAGCCCACCCAAGCTGCCCAGTGGGCTGGGGTAGCTGTGTGCAAGAGGATCTCATCACCACCCTACACTGCCAGTAACCTGTGAGGGGGGTGCGTAAATATTTATAGTAGGGTCTTCCCCCTTGCATACCTTTTTCTACTCAGCCTGGTGTGCAGCGCCTTCGTGCATGGTGTGAAGCACAGGCACACCCCCTGGCATGCTCCTGGCCCGCCTCTGGCATGGTGCCACTCAGCTGACTGGGGAATCTAGTGTGCAAGGTGTTAGCGCACCTGTGGCAAATGCCACTGGGTGTGTGCTGGACCTGCTGCATGGCATACAGTTGTAGGCATTGCTACACACTGCCCATATGGGGCACATAGGCATTCATGCATAGGGCCCTTAATGCACACCCCAGCATGTTTTACTGCACTTCTAAAGTGCCTTGTTGTAGGTAATGAGGTTTTTCAGCTTTCATAATGAGATGCAGTTTCTGACCATGCATCATTAGTACAGTATTTTAATGAACAGTCATGTGACGGCTGTTGTTCGATGAGGTCTCTGGATTTATGCTTGCCATCTTATAAATCACCATAATGCACACCCTGTCATGTCTTATGGCTGACTTGTCTTTGTTTGGGCTTGTGTTGTGTTGTTTTTGTTCTTGTTCATGTTATGCCTGAAATTTGACATCTGTTTGTCTAGTGCACTCACTTGGTAGCTAAAAACACATAAATAAGTTAATTAAATAATTAATAATTAACTAAATATTTACAACATTCCAAACTTTCAAACTTTATTGGATTTCAAATTGAGATTAAATTATCTCTTTTGCAATTGAATCCAAGAGTGAGCCCAAAATGTTTTTTTCACTGTTATTATTCACTGTGCTGAAGATTCAGTCATGTTACTGCATCAAAAATGTCTGTTTCTGAGCCAGATTTTTTTTTAGACCAGAACCATACATCCCCTGCTTTGAAAGTGGTTTAAGAAGGCAGCCGGTCACTCGTACATTACAGTTTTGGTCAGCAGCAACCCCAAATTAGTTTTGATCCTACCCAGAAGAGCTCCTCGTGAGACAGATCTTTGTGGTTACAGTGCAGGGCTAAGTTTGCAACAAATACATGTGCTTTTTAAAGTAGCTTTTCATGTTGTAGCACACTAATAACTTGAGATCAAATGCAAAATCTCTCCTGGTTGGACCTATAGAGAGTGTCCTCTGATACGGGACACACTATTCACACACTTCACCACAAAGCCTTGGAGCCCACTACCTTTTTTGGTTTATCTGTTTATGCTCCCCCCCATCCTGGCTGGCCACGCTCTCACCTCCCCAGCCCCATCACCCAGCTTCTCCCTGAACCTCCCTAGCCTGATAACCCCACAGCTTGTCCCCACTCATGGTGGGTGGGTGGGGAGTCTTCCTTAACCCCCTGGACAGGGATCCAGTCTCAGGCAGTGCCTGGGTCACCAGTGTGTAGTCTGCAGAGGGTCGGCACTGATTCTGCCATACCTGGAAGATTTTTTCTGATGATCTTCCTTCCTTCCTTGAGAAGCATGCAGGCAATGACATCAAGGGTGATGCTGTGCACGCTTCTGCACACAACGCACCCGACATCTACCACTTCTCTGCTGACACATTGGGGCTCCCACATCCTGCCCCCTACCCATTGCTAAGGAACATATATATGCCAGGCACTACACCACCCCCTACCTGGAGGAGGAAGACAGTCCCCTGGACACTCAATCTTCCTCACCCCCGGCTAACTCTCCAGCACTCCCTTCTGAACCTGGGTCACAGGCATCACAACTGGTTGTGCTACCACTGCACCAGTGGGCTGCCATAATCCATTATTTTTTATATAAGGAACACTGTTGGACACCAGTCTTCTACAACTGCTTTCAAGCTATGATACAAATTACTGCTTGATCGCGAGACAGCCCTTTGTAGTTGCAGTACAGAGATAAGTTTGCACAATATTTTACTTTTTAAAGCAGCTTTTCATGTCATTATCCACATTTTGCAACCTTTCTATCCTTTCAGACTACAGTTTTTCCCTGTTTTAAGCCTGCTTTACCATTTTGGTCATTTAAATAAAGGAGTAGTACTCTAAATATGGTGGCCTCGGGTTTTTTATCAGAATTCTTTGCTGTGTTTCAACACCAATTGTTCAACATCACTGCTCTTGTGACTAAGATGAATTAGTAATGCAACAGAAACTTCTCCCTGACCTCATGGGACTCTGGGATAACATTGTTAACTTGCAGCTCCAAAGCTAAAACTGTAACATGGCAAAGGTAAATGAGATGCAATAATTTACTGTAACTAGTGGTTCCTAGTAGAGTACCACAGGGTTCAGTACTGGGTCCATTCCTTTTAATGTCTGAGGGTTACTAGTGGGTACTGCAGGGTTCAGTACTGGGTCAGGTCCTTTAATTTCTTTATAAGTGACGCTGCAGAAGGACTGAAGGAAAGTATGCCTCTTTGCAGATGACCCAAAGATCTGCAACAGGGTTGATATACAAGGAGGCATGGAAAGATGAGAAGGGACTTGGCAAGGTTGGAGGAATGGTTAGAAGTATGGCAGCTTGGATTCAATGCAAAGAAGTGCAAAATAATGCACCTGGGAAACAAAAACCAGGGAAAGATTACACAATGTGGAGGTAGAGTGAACAACAATAACAAGCATTTGTCAATGCCAAATGTTGCTTGCTTCTATGTGCTGTTTAGGTATTTGAAGTCATTGAGTGCAAATATTGAAAATTTGCAAACTTATTAGCGCATGCAGGAACTGCACACCCATCACCGTAAAACAGTCATTTTTAGAATTTTTCACCAAACTTTCAACATAGCCATTTTAAGCCCTCTGCTCATGAACAGTGTCACTGTGATTTTGTTAATGTGTCCCATACATTGAGTGTGCACACCAACTGCGCCATTGTGCGCTTACATGGGCAGAAACACGCTTTGGGCAGGATGAAAATGACAGCTGTACTGCTCATAAGGAGGTGTGGTAAAATGGCAATTTTGAAAATCTGAGTGGAAATATTGAAAATTCGCAAACCACGAAAGCAGTGGGAACTGTGCAACGACACCCAGAAACAAAGTCATTTTTAGGAATTCTTTCACCAAATTTTCAAAATTGCCATTTTAAGATCTCTGCTCATGAACAGTGACACTGTGATTTTCTTAATGTGTCCCATACACTGAGTTCCACACACGACTCGCCATTGTCGCTACATGAGGCGGAAACATGTTTTAGGCAGGATGTGAAAATGACAGCTGTAGTGCTCGGAGGAGGTGGTAAAATGGCAATGTTGAAAATCTGGAGTGAAAATATTGAAAAATTATTAAAACTTACGAGCTCATGTGAACTGGCGCAACGCACGTCAGAAATAGTAATTTTAGAATTTTTTCACCAAATTTTCAACATAGCATTTTAAGACCTCTGCTCATGAACAGTGTCACTGTGATTTTCTTACTTTGTCCCGACATTGATTTCAAGACACCAACTGCGCCATTCTGCTGCCACATGGGCAGAAACACATTTTGGGTGAGATGTGAAAATGACAGCTGTACTGCTCATAAGAAGGTGTGGTAAAATGGCAATGCTGAAAATCTGGCGAAAATATTGAAATTTCATGTAATCCTGGCTTGTCTGTGAGGAACGGCGCAACAGCAGAAACATGTTTTTGCTTATACCAATTAACATGTTTTAATCCTTTCATGAGATTACTGTCGCGAGCCTAGCCCAAAGGGTGATTACAGTCACCGCACAGTCACTGTGCGAATCACCCTTCGGCCCGAATAACGCCATGACAGTGACATCATTCATGAGAAGGGGTCCCAAAACTCCATGTTGAAAATTTGGCAAAAATTCCAAAATGCCTCAGATATGAAACAAAGTTGAACTCTCCATCTAGCCCATTATACAGCTTACCGGCATTTCCTCAGTTCGCGGTCGGCTTTGAAGAGTGCAGACGGTTCCCGTCCACCGAAGATCGCCGCTACCGGAGTCCGGAGGCATGGGGTGGGGGTGGGGAGGCTGAGCGCAGTGGTGGGTGCGGTTGTGGACGGGGTTGAGACGCGCTGCTGGACCGCTTTTGAGTTACAGGTAAAAAATAAAGACGCCGGATTATTTGCCACGCTGGGGTGGGCCCCAGCATGGCACAAAGACGTTGGGGCGTTCAGCCGACGGGGATTGGGCACCCCGTCGTCATGGAATTATTACACGCTGGGGTGGACTCCCAGCGTGGCACAAGGACGGGGGAGTGCCTAGCCGACGGGGATTGGGCACCCCGCCGGCAAAGACTGTTTGCCATGCTGGGGTGGGCTCCCAGCGTGGCACCTACTGCTGGGGGCGCAGCTCTGCCCACGGGGATTGGGCACCCCGTCGGCTATACTGTGCGAGCGGGGGTGCGCACAGCTGCTTGTGTGGGGGGGGGAGCTGTGCGTGAGCAGCCAATATCTTATCGGTGCTCACTCAAGCGTAGCTCCCCCTTTCAACTGTGTGCCACTGCATTTTGGCGTGTCATACACAGCTCCAAAATGCATTGGCTTACAGGGGCCGCGCCTGCCAGCTCACTGACTGAATTGGAGGAGGAGGTGACACACCTCCGAAATCTCAATGATGGCACTATGTTTCTGCACATGCGTGCAAGCAACATAAAAATGGAAAGAGACCTGGGGTAGTCATATCAGATGACCCTAAGTTAGAAAGCAATGTGGGAAGGCAGTAGGAAGGGCTGGGGGTATACTGGGATGTATAGAGAGAGAGGCATCACCAGCAGAAAACAGGAAGTTGTTATCCTCTGTACAGACAGTTAGCGAGACCCCATCTGGAGTACAGCATCCAGTTCTGGAGACCCCATCTCTGCAAGGACATAGACAGGATAGAGGCAGTCCAGAGGAGGGCAACTAAAATGGTGCAGGGTCTGCAAGAGAAGCCATACAAGGAGAGACTAAAGGAGCTTAACATGTATACCCTTGAGGAAAGGAGAGAGAAGGGGGACATGATAGAAACTTTTAAGTACCTCAGTGGAATCAACAAAGTCCAAGAGGGTAGCATCTTTCAGAAAAAGAGATGTGCAAAAACAAGATAACACAATTTAAAGATATGGGGGGGGCAGTTCAGGAGCAATATGAGGAAGCATTTTTTCACAGAGAGGGTGGTGGATGCATGGAACAGTCTTCCTGAGGAGGTTGTGAGGTCTAAAACTGTGGGAGAATTCAAGAATACATGGGACAGACATAAGGCAATTCTTGTGGGAGGTAAGAAGAAATAGGCTGTTGGTTAACTAGGATCTGCAGCGTATCCTGTAGGTAGGGAAATGGGCAGACTAGGTGGGCCAAGCGGTCCTTATCTGCCATCAAAGTCTATGTTCTGTGTTTCTATAAATGTATTTGAAAACAAAGATGAACAGCAGTGATCAATACCAGGGGATGCAAAGGAGTGCATGATATGAAATATTTCACACATTATGTTTTAACTGTTATAAATCATTAATGCAATTTCAGCCAATCAGCGTGCAGAGTCACTGTACATCTTATCCGGTACAGTTTGTTCTTGTGCAGGAAGGTTAGGTGGGAGTGCTCCACTTTAGTGCAAGGAGAGGACAGCATAATAATAATTAAAAAGTCTGTAACTTATTATAAATCCCTTGAGCTAAACTCGAGTGATTTATTATGACAATAGGGCCTCTGAGGAATGTCTCTTATAATATATCTAATGATATACTTTTGTTTCTATGTCTTCCTTCTGTCTGTGCATTTGCACTCCCTAGTATTCCCCCTCCAGTTGCCCTACACTCCCTGCCCTCATCCCAACCTCCTCTCATTGCTTGGCTCTAAACTGTCACACATCATATCTCTCCTGCTTTTTACCCCTTACTTACTCCCCTCCCCCTGGCTGCCTCCTTTCATAATCGTATACTCCTTTAACACCCTCCCCCACACTTGGCCACACATTGGTCCCATAAATCTAGATGGGGGGTTTGATACTGATATGCATACAGATGTTGAGCAAGGGCAACTGGCAAAACGCAGAGTGTGCACTATAGGTGATTCCATTATTAAGTACACTGATGCAAGCACTACAAAAGGTTTAAAGGAACAAGTGACCAGTATATATCGCCCCGGGGCAAAATTGGCTGATGTGCCAAAGTTATTACCTAGTATAGTAAAGTAACAAGGTAATAAATCACTAATTATTGTCCACGCTGGGACTAATGATATGAAAACCACAAGGGAAGATCAGGTGTATCTCTTGCTTATGGAAACAGAAAAACAAATTAGTGAACTGAATGGCACTCTTGTAATCTCAGAAATATTACCTGTACCAACGGCCAATGAAAAAATAAATACAAAAATACACAGAATTAATAACTGGATTAGAAGATGGTGCCTGCTTAGAGGTTTGTGTTGTATCAACACCTGGGAGATGTTTGACAATAATAAATCACTTTTCTGTAAAGATGGTTTGCATTTAAGCAGAAAGGGGTCAAGGAACTGGATCTGATGTTTTCTGATCAAGTACAAGTATATTTAAACTAGGACCTAGGGGGAGACATATTGTGGAAGGCCCCAAAAAGGTTAAAGGCAGATCGAATGTCAATATCAGGCAAAGAATTCAGACCAGCATACAAAAAAAATGGCCTAAAATTATTATTGATAAATGCTAGAAGTATTAAAAATAAAATTGATGAACTGAGGTATATACTATTGAATGAGAATATAGATACCTGCAGAATTACTGAGACCTGGCTAAGGCAGGATGATTGGCAAAACAATGTTGTGAGTATGATTTCTTCCACAAAGCAAGACAAAGTAAAACAGGAGGGGGGTGTAGGTTTCTATATAGCCAACAACTTGAAAGCATAAGTTATAGTTCCAAAAGGTTTGGACCTAGAGGAGGTGGAACAGCTGTGGATTAAAATAAACGTCCATAGTGAACCATTTAAGATAGGTGTTTGTTATAGATCTCCTAGCCTGATTGAAACTGAGAACCTAAACTGTTTGAATACACTAGAACTTATGAACGTGCAGAAGAATACTGTTTTGATAGGGGATTTCAGTTACCCTGCAGTCTGTTGGGAAAGTCGTAGTGGAAAAAGTCATCTGAAAATATGTTTCTGGATATATGCATGAACTATGAACTTGAACAAGTAGTAACTAAGAGCACATGGGGAGTTCGTATTTTATACTTGGTACTGACAAATGTGGAAGGGTCAATAAAGGATGTCCAAGTTATACATCCCTTCGGAACAAGCGACCGTAATATGGTCAAATGTACCCTTACTGGTATTAAAAAAAAAACTGTAAAGGAAAGACTAAAATGAGAATCTATGAGAAGGCAGACTATAATAAAATAAAACAAGTTTTGGTTGCCAAACATTGGAGGAAGGAACTGAAGGATTTGACCCTAGAGGAAGCTTGGTCTATGTTAAATTCAGTCATACAATTTTGTATAAAGGAGTATGTGCCAGAAAGAATGCAATATAGTGCAGTGATCTAAGGTGCTGAGCTGCAAATCTGGTGACATCCAGCAGACCAGACCTGGGTTTGAATCCCACAGCTTCCACTTGCATGCTGTGTGACCCTGAGCAAGTCACTTAACCTCCTTGTGCTCCCAGGACGCTCCTGTAAAAAAGCTTTCAGCTTAGTGTGCTGTACCTGGTTAAACAACTAAATAAAAAAAAAAAAAATTAAGTACAACAACAGCAGGTTATCCAAATGGTTTAACAAGAATATATGGGCACTAGTAAAAAGAAAATTAAGGTATACAAGAAATTAACAAAAAAAACACAGGAGAAGATGAAGAAATATAGGAGAGCATCAAAACTGTGTAAACTGCCATAATGAAGGCTAAAGCAAAAGCAGAACTGCAGTTAGTGACTAATAAAGCTAGGAATTGTAAACAGTTTTATAGCCAGGTAGGTAGCTTGAGAAGGCAACTAGCCAGATAACTAATCTGACGGTTGGTGATGAAGTTGTAGTCAAAGAAGAACATATAGCAAACACCCTCAACGGTTATTTCACTAATGTGTATCAAGCATAGGATGTGGCAAATCATCAAAATGTAAATAAGAAAAATGTCCAGTCTCAACTGACTAATATAACTATTAATCAGGTGTACACCAGTTTGAAGAAAGTAAATAGATACAAATCAGGAGGTCCAGATGGCATCTATCCACTATTTCTGGTTGAAACTACTGAAGAGTTAGCCAAGCCACTGGCGAGCCTGTTCAATAAGTCCTTGATAGGAGCTGTGGTTCTTGAGGTGGAAAGTAACCCACATTACACCTATACACAACAAGCATTTGTCAATGCGAATGTTGATTGCGTTGGTCTGTTGAGCTCACTCACTGCCCCTGCATCACTCGCTCATTCTGTTTCTCCCAGTGTTGCAGGCTGCTCTTTTGTACTGAGCTCCTGCCTGCATTGGCATGTTTTTCTGCCCACAAAGAAATCTGCAACTGTCCTGACAGAGCTCTGATGAGATGGGTCACTCCCCTCTCTCACTCACTCATTCTGTTTCTGCTGGTGCTGCAGGCTGCCCTTTGTGCTGGGCTCCTGCCTCTGTTAGCAGCTTCTTCTGTCCATGAAGAAATCTGCAGCAGTCCTGACTCAGGTCTGTTGAGCTAGCTCACTCCCCCTTTGTCACTTGTTCTGTTTCTGCTGGCACTGCAGGCTGGCCTTTTGTACTGGGCTCCTGCTTGCATTGCCGCCTTTTTCTGCCCACAAAGCAATGTGCAGCAGTCACGATAGAGGTCTGTTGAGCTCGTTCACTCCCCCTCTCTCAATCGCTCATTGTGTTTCTCCATGCACTGCTGGCTACCCATTTGTACTGGACATCTGCCTGCATTGTCACCTTTTTCTGCCCACAAAGATATCTGCAGCTGTCTCAACAGAGCTCCGTTGAGGTCGCTCTCTCCACCTGTCTCACTCGCTCATTCTGTTTCTCCTGGTGCTGCAGGCTGCTCTTTTGTACTGGGCTTCTGCCTGCATTGGCACATTTTTCTGCCCACAAAGAAATCTGCAGCTGTTCTGACAGAGCTCCTGAGGTCGCTCACTCTGCTTGTCTCACTCATTCATTCTGTTTCTCCTGGCACTGGAGGATGCCCTTTGTGACTCGGCTCCTGCCTGCGTTGGCACCTTTCCTGCCCACAAAGAAATCTGCAGCTGTCTTAACAGAGTTTCATGAGGTCGCCACCCCTGTCTCACTCACTCATTCTATTTTTCCTGGCGCTGCAGGCTGCCCTTTTGTCCTGGGCTCCTGCCTCTGTCGGCATCTTTTTCTGCCCACAAAGAAATCTGCAGCAGTCCCAACAGAGCTCCATTGGCCTCATTCACTCCTCCTGTCTCACTTGCTCGTTCTGTTTCTGCCAGTGCTGCAGGCTGCCCTTTTGTACTGGGCTTCTGCCTGCTTTGTCACCCTTTTCTGCCCACAAAGAAATCTGCAGCAGTCCAAACAGAGTTCCGTTGAGCTCACTCACTCCCCCTCCCTCACTCGCTCGTTCTGTGTCTCCCGGTGCTACAGGCTGCCCTTTTGTACTGGGCTCCTGCCTGCGTTGCCACCTTTTCCTGCCCACAAAGAAATCCGCAGCAGTTCTGACAAAGCTCAGTTGAGCTCGGTCACCCCCCCCAGTCGCTCGATGCTAATCTGTCCCAAACACTGATTTCTGACAGCGACTCGATGTATCTGGCCGGAAGTGTGGAAACACATTTCAGTCAGGATGTGAAAAATGACAGCTGTACTGTTCATAAGGAGGTGTGAATAAATGCCAGTGTTTCATCACAAAATTTCCAACGTAGACATTTTAGCACCTCTGCTCATTAACAGTGTCAGTGTGATTTTCTTAATACGTCCCGAACACTGATTTCCCACAGCGACCGCGCTATTGTGCGCTGGAAGAGTGAAAACACATTTTGGCCAGGATGTGAAAAATGACAGCTGCACTCTTCATAAGGAGGTGTGGCAAAATGGCAATGCTGAAAATTTGGAGTGAAAATATTGCAAAGTTACGAGCGTGCATGGAAACTGCACAATGCACATTCGTAACACACTCATTTTATGGACTTTCGTCACCAAATTTTCAACATAGGCATTTTGGGACCTCTACTAATAAACAGTGTCACTGTCATTTTCATAATGTGTCTCGAACATGGATTTCCCACAGCAACCACGCTATTCTTGCCATAACTGTAGAAAACATTTTTCAGCCAGGATGTGAAAATGACAGCTGTATTGTTCATATGGAGGTGCAGAACAATGGCAATGTTGAAAATCTGAGTGCAAATATTATAAATTCGTGAACTTATGAGCATACATGCAAACTGCACAACACACGCCGTAACACAGTCATTTTATGGAGTATCGTCACCAAATTTTCAACATAGGCTTTTAGGATCTCTGCTCATGAAGTGTCACAGTCATTTTCGTAATCTGTCCAGAAACACTGATTTCCCCACAGCGACCATGCTATTCTGCGCTGGAAGTCGAACATTTTGGCAAGGGTGTGAAAAATGACAGCTGTACTGCTCACAAGGAGGTGTGAAAAAATGCCAGTGTTGAAAATCTGAGGTTAATAATATTGCAATTTAGGTGAAGTTATGAGCGCATGTAGTAACCAACGTAAATGTACGCTCATAAACAGTAATTTTTGATTTTTCCACCAAATTTGTAACATAGGCTTTTTGAGAGCCCACCTCATGAACACTGGCACTGTCGTTTCATTAATCAGTCCCAAAAGGTGATTCCGCGCAGTGACCACAAAATCACCTTTTGGGGCTGATTAACTCCATGACAGTGATAGAATTCATGAGGAGGGGTTCCAAAAAACCCTTGTTGAAAATTTGGTGCCAAAATTCAAAGAAATGCCTGAGATATGCATTAAAGTTGAAAAAACCCTATTTATTCCATTATACGGCTTACCGGCATTTCCTCAGCACGCGGTCGGCTTTGAAGAGTGCAGATGTGTTCCCAGTCCATCAAGATCATCACACCAGACCGGAGGTAAGTATGGGTGAGTGGGGGTGGGAGGCAGGTGCCAGGAGCCGAGGCGACTTGTGGGGGCAGAGACTGCCGAGGGACTGCTTCCTTCTTTACAGGTAAAAAAATAAATGACATCGCAGGACCATTTTTAATTTTACAGGGAATGTGGCATGCCAGGTGGGCTCCCAGTGTGCCAACAGAGTCTTCTGTTTGGGGGCAGCTGTAGCCGGCGGGGATTGGGCACCCTCGTCAGCACACAACAAGGGAGGTGACATGCCGGCGGGGATTGGGCACCCTGTTGGCAGACAACAAGGGGAGAGAGTTACATAATGCTGATGGGAGTGGGCTCTCCGTTGGCAACATAAGCGGTATGGCACTGAAGCCAGCGGGATTGGGGCCCCGTCCAGCAAACAAACATGGTGGGGGCACATGCTTGCCAAGGGGATTGGGCACCTCCTCCGTTAATATTTTTTAGAACAAGACGGCAAGCCACCATGTTCACAACAATATCAGCCCAGTTTCACCTGTAATGACGGGTCGCGTCTCTCATTGCAGCAATGGCTGACACTGCAATGACGCAGGTGGCCCCTGATTACAGCAGCTAAAACGTTAGAAAGTTGTGGCACGATGGCTGAACTAGTGTCAGCAGCAGCATGCCATGGCGTTGGGGGAAGCGGGCCAAGCCTTTACAGGCTGTGGGGGCATCAGCCACAACAGTGCCATGCCTCCACAACCTGCTTCTGGAGAAAACTGCCACAATATGTTTCTTGCGCATCGCCGCAATCAACATAAAAAGGGGAATAAAAAGCATGTAGAAAACTATAGGCCAATTTGAATTACATCAATAATTGGTAAAATTATGGAAGGCTATGCAAAGGAGTATCTGGAGGATAATATAAGGCAGTTGGAACTGAGTGATATCTCACAACATGGTTTTGCTACAGGGAGGTCCTGTGTAAGTAACCTGATGCATCTTTTCGAACCAGTAAGCCAGGCTCTAGATCAGGGCCTCCTTGTGGATGTTGTATACCTTGACTACTCAAAGGCATTCGATTCTGTTTCACATGGGACTCTGCTGTATGTCTTATAGGAATATGGTATTAATCAAAATCTATGTAACTGGATAGCATCATGGTTGATAAATAGAAGGCAGCGAGTGCAGATAAGGGGATTCCTGTCTGACTGGGGAAAAGCGACAAGTGGGGTACCCCAGGGGTCAGTCTTGGGGCCTTTATTATTTAATATACTGGTTTCCTCGATGCAGGTGCCAGAAGGTGTTTGGATTTACAAGTATGCGGACGACACAAAAATAGGGATGGTAGTTAACAACGATAAGTCTGCCCAAGCCCTGCAAAAACAATTGTTGAACTTGGAGAAATGGGCAAGGATACAAAAATGGAAGTACAATGAACAAAAATGCAGAGTTATGCACTTCGGAGCAAATAGCAGACTAGTGCAATACTGACTAAATGATAAACCCATCCTGGAAAAAGAAAAAGAAATAGATCTTGGGGTAGTAATACCAAACAATCTTAGTTTTGACAGTCATAACCTATAGTCAGTCAAGGAATGTAATAAAACAATGGGAGATATTCTTAGGAACATCAGAAGTCGGAGGGAAAAGCTTTTGATTCCACTGTACAAGACCTTGGTGAGACCAGTACTGGAATATGGGGCCCTACTTAGTACATCACAAACAGTTGGAATATAAAATAGGATAGAGCAGGTACAGAGGAGGATCACGAAAAAGTGAAAAGGGTGCAGGATCTGGGTTACCATGATAGGCTGAAAACTTTAAATCTTTACTCCATGTCTTACCATCGTATGAGAAGGACCTATGTTATGTCTATAAAGCATATAAAGATGAGGTAATCTGGAAACAGCCGCTCTTTGCGGAAGGATGAGACGACAATTGTAACTAGATCTCATCCCTGGCAATTACGTGGTGAGAGGACTAATGCCACAAGGAGAGGAAGGTGGTTAGTCAAGGTGTTGCAAGTGGCTGGAATGCACTTCCATGTGAAGTGGTAAGGGCAGACAGTGTGGATAGTTTTAAGAAACTGCCAGATGCTTACACGGGCCATAAAACGTGGTAATTTGACCACTGTTACCAGTGGCAGGCCCTTATGTTGACTCTAGTAGCTGATTGGACCTGAAAATTCTACTTATGTGCCTATGTTTCTCTCTCTTCTCACTATCTTTCAAGCTATACTTTATTCATCTGACAATGCCTGTGCACTTGACAGTTCGTAATACAGTCCACATCTGGTTTCTAAACTCTTGATACATCTTTGTAAATAACAGTACTGCCAACTGCCTGTCTTTTATTTTATGTTGTCTGTGTAATTATGAGTTTTGTCTTTGTGATCTGTAAAAATGGAAATGTCTTGTACTACTGGCGTGGAACCTTTGTAAACTAGCACCTTGCTCAAAGGTTTTTCCGAAGAATAAAATAAATAAATAAATAAATAAATAAATAAATAAATAAATAAATAAAATATAAGAGACTCCTCTTTGAGGTTTCGGTAGCTAGAACTGCTCAGCTTCGCTTTGTGGTCCTCTCACCCAGACCTCAGGCTTGGAGTCTCTTATACCACAGGAGACATCTCTGAGAGCATCTATTAACTTATGGCAAACATCTTTAATAGCAAGTATTGCAAATGTTTCTTTCCCCACAGAACATGGTTACCCACATTACATCAATGGATGACCCTATTACCATCTCCGATGATTGTGTCTTTGATAAACTATCTTCCCTTAAGGGTAAAACCAGTACTGGCCCAGATAATATAGCTGGTCATCTTCTATTCATGCGAGCTAACTGTCTGGCCCACCCATTTAGGCTAGTATTTGAAAAGTGCCGTCTTTAAATTCAATTCCTGATGTCTGGAAAACAGCTTATGTTATCCCCATACACAAAAAGGGACTGCAGAATAACTGCGACAACTATAGACCTATTAGCCTAACTTCCCCTATCTGCAAACTGCTAGGAAGTATTATCAAGGACTTAATCTCCCCAGTCATAGATAACCTCCACACAGCACAATGTGAGTTTAAAAAAAGATTGCAGATGCCTAACTAATCTAATGTGCTTCTACGAAGAAGTTAGTTGTCAGCTCGATCATAGGATACCATACAGTGTCATTTTTATTGACTTTAGCAAGGTATTCAATGTCATGCTACATTGGGCTCCAGTTTCCAAATTACTTAAAACAAAAATTAATAAAAATATTATAAACTGATTACTAGTCAGCGTTCTGACATTGGCAGAGTCACCAGTAGGGTTCCACAGGGCTCTGTCCTTGGCCCTTGTCTTTTCCAAGCATTTATCGCTAACTTAACTAACAATTGCCTCTCTTCAGCAATAAAATATGCCGATGATGTTAAAACTGGTGGCCACTGCACAAATTCAGATCAGATTACAACCATTCAGAAAGACCTTGATAGAATAACACAGTGGGTTACAAAGTGGGGAAAGAAATTTAATGCTGATAAATGTAAGGTAATGCACATGGGACCGAATAATCCAATATAAACATATCAATTAGGTGGTAACACGTTAAAAACAATTACCAATGAAAAAGATCTGGAGATCACTATCTCAGAAGATTTCCTCCCATACAATCAGATAAATGAGGCCATAAGTAAAGCTAACAGAGTAATCTGTTCTATTAAAAGACATATAAAATCAAGTGACAGCAAGGTGATGATGCCTCTGTATAGGGCATATGTTAGACCTCACCTAGAGTACGCCTCGCAACTGTGGTGCCCGTTTAGGAAATCAGATATCTGTTTACTAGAAAGGGTACATAGGAAACGTACAAAACATATTATGGGTCTATATAATGACTAATATGAAACAAGAATAACAATTTTAAACCTCATGTCATTAACTACCCGTGTCTTAAGGGCGTATCTTTTCATGTATGATATTATTCAGGGCCCATACCTGTTATCTGTATTGAGCTTTAGAATTCAAAAATGACATTTACAACACCAGAGGGCACCCATTACAGCTTTACAGCAGTAAATTTAACCTTACTGCATGCAATATTTCTTCATCTTAAGAACTGTGAACCCTGGAACAAACTACCTAGAAGTTATCACCGCAGATCGAAATCTGAATTCAAGCGATGCCTAGACAAACTTATTCTTTCTGGCTATAAAATTCGTTATTATTAATTATACAGTAGCAATTATGGGCCTCTAAGCCTCCTAGCTCCATCTTCCTTAGTATGAACTCACTGGCCATCAATTTTTCAATGGCAATGGCTAGTTATTATTTGCCGTAATAAGCGGCTGGTTATTATGACAAACATGCACTCACTGAACAGCAGCTGCTGTCTCAAGACGCTCTCGAGTGCTGGGTTCATTGAGACTGCACCTTTAAACAAATTAGGATGCAGTAAAGATTGTTGGCTGAAAATGGAAAAAAAAACTCACACTGAACTAAACACGCTGTGTGATCCCCTTGGCACAGGAAAACAGCCAGTGTGATCCTGCCAACCTGGTAGCAGCTCCACTCGGGGGGGGGGGTTGAAATAAAATTGTGGTGTTGTTCAATTTGGACACTTTTTGTGGAAACGAAACAAATTAAACACTGTGGCCCAGATATTCAAATCGCCAGTCTGAGGCGCAAACCCCTGCGCTGCTCAAAATAGTTGCACGAGGGTGTGGCGGGTGATATTCAAAGGAGTTGCGCTGTTGAGCAACTCCTTTGAATCTCGCCCGACCAAGCACTTGCGCGTAGTGCGCAGTGGAACTTGCGCTACCGCAAGTTGCCAGAGTTGAGCATTCAACTTGCGGTGGCGCAAGTACCATTGCGCCATGCGCAAATTTCCGATATTCAAAAGGTGACATGCAAATGGGGCCATAATTTATGCAAGGCATAGGGGGGGCCATTTGCATCTCTTTATGGCCCCATTTGCATGCCATTTGCATGTAGGTGCGCCGATCCCCGAGGACTTGCTCCTGGCCACCCTGCCAGGCAGCAGCCGTCGGGGACCGACGCTACACTGCAAGCCGATCATAGGGCATCACAGTTACATGCCCCCACACCTCCCACAGCCCGATCGCGGGCATCACAGTTATGCCCCCACCACCTCCACAGCCCGATCGCGGGCAGAACACATACATGTCGCCCCCAACATCACCCACAGCCCGATCGTGGGCAGAACCTACTAAACCCCCAGTGCCCGATCGTAGGCAGAACCTGTATAGCCCCAGTGCCCGATCGCGGGCAGAATGTAACCCTCCCCCAACCAGAATAACTCCCTGGTGGTCAGTGGACCGTAAAGCCCGATCGCGGGCAGAATGTCACAACAGAACCCCCAAACATCTCCTGGTGTCTAGTGTCCCCCACCCACCCAGAACCCCTCCACCCGCTCCCCCGCGGCGGCGGCGACAGCATCCACCCGCCTGCCGCCCGCCGCCCGCCGACTGACTGTCGGTAGGGCTGCCGCCCAGTAAGTGCAGAGCTACAGCCAATGGGCGTGCAGCCCATACCGTACATGACAGTCAGATTTGTGAATGATCATTCACAAATCTGGACTATCATGCGTCATAAACTGCACGCCATTAGCAACTCTCGACGTGCAGCCCTACGACAGTCAGTCGGCGGCAACAGCGGCAAGCGAGTGGGATACTGTCGCCCGCCCGGCTGTGGGGGCGAGTGGAGAGGCTTCGTGGGTGGGTGGGGGGACACTAGACACCAGGGAGATGTTTGGGGGTTGTGCTCGTGACATTCTGCCAGCGATCGGGCTTCTGTCCACTGGACCACCAGGGAGTTATTCGGGTTGGGGAGGGTTACATTCTGCCAGCGATCGGGCACTGGGGGGATTTATGCAGGTTCTGCCCAGCGATCGGGCTGTGGGATGTGTGTGGGACATGTGCGTGTACTGCCAGCGATCGGCTGGTGGGGGCACAGGAGGCGGTTGGGGGCCAGCCAGGGTGGCAGCTGCTGTGTTGCACCCTGCAATGCAGCAGCTCACCTGTGGGTGGCCCTCGACTTAAGCCTTTTTTTTGGCTCAAGCTTGCGGGCGCAGCTTGGGGTTGCGCATGCAACTCTCGCAACCCGACTGAATGTCGGGTTGCGCGGGTTATGCATGGATCCTCCCCCTCCTGTTGAGCATGCATTCATTTGCATTGCTCTCTTGCGCAACCTGGTGCCAGTGGCGTAACTGCCTCCTGCTGAATATCGCAGAATGGCACATTTTGGACTTGCGCATGGCGCAACCCTGTTGCGCATGGCGCAACCCTTTTGAATATCTGGGCCTGTATATCAAAACATCCTGTGTGATTCCCCACAGTACCAAAAAACACCCTGTGTGATCCTGCTGACTGGGAAATGGTTCCTCTGCCGGGGGGGATGGGTGATACTGTTATAATTCCAAGAAACCAAAGTGATTAACATGAGGGGGAGGAAAAAATTAATGAACAATAATTTTATAAAATAAAACACAGGGTGAGGTAATTACTCAAATTTAATACACACCCACGGTGTGTATTATTTTTTTATTTAACCAGGTATAGCACACTAAGCTGATAGCTTTTTTACAGGAGCGACCTGGGAGCACGAGGAGGTTAAGTGACTTGCTTAAGGTCACACAGTATGCAAGTAGAAGCTGTGGGATTCAAACCCAGGTCTGGTCTGCTGGATATCACCAAATTTGCAGCTCACAGCCTTAGACCACTGCGCTATACTGCCTCCTGTATTTAATTCTCATAACACACTCCACCAAACGTATTATTCTCTATTTCTAGAACAGATATCTATACAACAGGGGTGAGCAAATAACTCATTGAATAAAAACATATATTCTCACTGCAGTGAGAATAAACCACTGTTTTGAGAAATAAACTACTGTGGTGACATCACCACAGTGGATTATTTGGGGCCCTATTGTATAAATAGAATACATGATGGGTGAGTGTGGAACACAGGAAATATTTACACTCATGCATCGTGACCTCTGGTAATATCACTCATGGCTCCGCTATACTCCACCACTCGTGATATTGCAGGAGGTCACTATGCACTCATGCAAATAATTCCCGTATTCCACACTCGCCGATCACATATCCCCTATTAATAACTAGAGACACCCTTTTCACACTGATTATCAGTGTAATCAAATGCTGTAATGACTGGCCTGGGTATTTTGTATGTTTCTCCGTCCCCTAGGATGTCGGCGGCAAGAGTGCGCAACAACTACTCATGCAAACATGCATGGTGCAGCATCGGCTGACATCCTCCACCCATGAGCCACTCCCAACTGCACTGGCCACTTGTGAGAGTGTGTTCCATTAACTTTTAAATAAAAAAATTGCAAGCATATTATAATAACTGGGTTGCATTTTTCCTAAGAAAACACCAGGGCGGGATATTCAGAAGGGTTGCGCATGGTGCAACACTGTTGCACCATGCACAACCACTGATGTACTGCATAGCGATATTCAAATGGGGATTGAGCTGGCACAAATCCCGATGTGCAGTGCATCAGTAATGTTTGCAGCGCAGGTAAGGCGTGCCCATGCATACTCCGCACATCCGATATTCAGCCGGGATGTGCTGGCCGCTCGTATGCAAACCCTACTTGCACTGCACACAGGTGAGCCAAAAAAGAGCAACAGCTGGCCACCCACAGGTGAGCTGCCATATTACAGGGTGCAACCGTCAGCTGCCACCTGTAGGTGGCCACCAGCTCTGGCTGCACCTTCTGGTGGCGGCCTGATTGCGGGCATGTGCATACAAACAATAGTCCTAAATCCCTGGTGGTCAGTGGACGCTCACAGCCCGATCGTGGGTATATGTAGAGATGTATAAATGTCCTATATCCCTGGTGGTCCAGTGGACGCTTGCAGCCTGATGCGCGAGCGACGGTAAAAAATAATGCAACACCACTCCAACCTTGGTGGTCTAGCGATACCTCCCTCCCCACCGCCCACTGAGCCCCACCCCGCTCCCCGGTCAGCAGCGGGGCAGCCTCTCCACCCACTTGCTGCCGCTGACTGACACCCATACAATAGGGCTGTATGTCCATTGGTCCCCAGCGTGAGCCAATGGGCGTGCAGCCCATACCACCTACACAGTCAGATATGTAGATGGATCCTTATCTGTCACATATCTGGACTGTGTAGTATGGTACGGGCTCGCGCCCCATTAGCTCACGCTGTGGACCAATGGGCGTACAGCCCTACCATATGGTGTCAGTTGGCAGGTGGCTGGGTGGCAAGCGGGTGGGGAGCTGCTGCCCACCACTGACCGGGGGTGGGAGCAGGGCAGTGGGGCTCAGTGGGCAGATGGGGAGGGGGGATACCACTAGACCACCAGGGTTGGATTGGTATTGCGTTATTTTTTACTGTCGCCCGCGATCGGGCTGCGAGCGGTCCACTGGACCACCAGGGATATTGGACATTTATACATCTCTACATATGCCCGTGATCGGGCTGTGAGCAGTCCACTGGACCACCAGGGATATTGGACATTTATACATCTCTACATATGCCCGCGAGCAGTCCACTGGACCACCAGGGATATTGGACATATTTATCACTACATATGCCTGCGATTGGCCTGCAGGCGGTCCACTGGACCACCAGAAAAATAGGACGATTCTAGTATTCTACATATACCTGCGATCGGGCAGTGGGGCACGTTCCTGTGATGTGCAGGGGGCGTCGGTCCCGGACGGCTGCAGCCTAGCAGGGCGCCAGGCGCAAGTCACAGGGGATCAGTGCAACTGCATGGAAATGGAGCCATAATGACATGCAAATGGCCCCATTTGCACCTTGCATGCATTATGGCTCCATTTGCATGTGCACTTTTGAATATCGTGGTTGTTGCACCTAGCACAATGGAACTTATGCTAGTGCATCCCCCTGCTCCACTCTGGCCACTTGCGCTGGTGCAATGCCACTGCACCATGTGCACTGCAGGTGGCCAGGGTGTGATATTCAACATTGCTGTGCCATGGCACAGCTCCGTTGAATATCACCCTGTCAACGCCCCTGCGTAGCCAAGTTGCGCTGAGCCCAGGCTTGCGCCACAGCCTGGCGCAGTCTGAATATCCGGGCCCAGGTTTAATTCGCTGTTATAAGCAGATGGTTATAACGGCCAACGTGTGCTGCTTTCTCAAAGGGAAAACAGCGAGCCAGTGTATGTCTCATATCACACAGTTGTTTCTCACCCAGTCATCAAAATAAAATCACCTGCCCATACTTGCTTTCCCTCACACTGAAGGTTGAATACTTGTATATGTAACCCCTGCAAAGGGGGTTCCCAAAACTTCAGGAGCTTGCTTGAATGCTCCAAGCCTGAATGGTGTTTGGCGTTTAAGCCATTTATCAGTGAGTGTTTTAGAACCTCTGGTACTGTCTCTTTAAGAGCTGTCTGCTTGCAGACATAATTAGTTGTATGGGGGACTGTGTGTTTCTTTGATTGAAGTACCACTCAAGCTGCTGCCAATTCCTCCATTTTGCAGTCACTAGGGTGCAAGGGAACCTATCTGAAAGATGTAACTGTTTGCCAGAAACCATTTAGAGTAATAATTAAATTACAGTTTGTCTAACCTGCTTTCTTTGCAGTCAGAACAGTGTCTGCCTAGTTCCCCATTCTGGTTTTGAACTGCTGAACTGGACCAATCAGTGTGGGGTAAGCTAGCTCTAAAATGGTGCCTTGGACGAATCAGAACTTGGACTCATAATCTGAGCCAGACACAAGAGGATTGTATGGGCAGTGACTCTGGGAGATGTAGTTTAGACTTGCGCCTTTTGGACCAACAGCAGCAGTCTATTGTGGTGACAGCCAATCCAGTGAAGAACTGGGAGGAACTCAAAGGAAGTGCCGGTTTTGTCTGTTGGAGTTTCAGTTTAGATCTGGAAGTGAAGGGGAAAGAAACCCTGTGCTCCTTCAGTGCACAGTTTCAGTCAAAAACGTGTGTAAGGCCCAGAGTTCCGGTCTGCAGCTTGTGTAACTGCTTGTTAGGACTGAATCAGTCCTGTGAAAAGAATCAAAGGATCTCTGAAGAGTAGAAACCAGGCTCACCCTGTAGAAGACTGGAGAAATTGTTGAATTGCACTCTGTCTGTCAGGAACTGAATCTGCTGTGTGTTCTCCCGGGTATTGTGCAGTAATTGCGATCGGGATAGAGAAGCAGCCTACCTGGTATAGTACTTTCTTTTTTACCATATAAATGTGTGAAGAGTCTCATGGAGCTCAAGAGTAGCCCTGCTGATGTTGAAGGACCCTATCTTGTTTGGAGGTCGTGAGTACTAATTCAGGGTCGCTCCCTGTTGAATTGCCACATTAAATCCAACTGGAATCACTGTACTGCTGACTGTTTAAACTAATTTTTCTTTTCACTGTGTGAAAGGCCCTACCAGCTGCCACGTTTGGACTAGCCACTAGGGCTTGGGTACCCAGGGACAGTAACTGGTAGGGATAGGCCTGTGCACAGAGCCATGAGTAGATAGTAAAGTGATAAGCTAATTAACCTGATTTCCCCTGTCCTTGTTATATTCCCCTAAATAAATCCGAGCTGCTTGTTTCAGCAAAGTTATACTGCCTGAAGTATTGTCTATGTTAAAGTATTGTACTGTGATTGTTGCACTGTATCTTATTGTACAGGAGGTCCCAGTGCCTGAACCACCCCTGGGGTAAGTGTATACTGTGAAGGTAATTCCGATATATTGTGTGGGCCACTAGTGGGAAGAAAGGGGGGTTGCAGTGTCCCAGAGGGCTGTGACCAAGTAAGTTTAACTATTGCAAACCCTGACCTCTGGGTGGAGGCACCCGCCATTGGATCCAGGCCCCTCAACCTGTTAGTGGCAAATCAGGCAGGGGTAGTAGCCCCTGGGATAGCGCCATCTAGGGGTTACATATATATCCCTCAAGCTTTGCTCTCAGGGTTTATGCATCATCCAACACCTCGGGTGGGTGTAAAATTAAGCAATAAGGCATGATAAGGGGGTGTTATGGTGGGATAATGGCCCACCTCAGGTGGGTTGAAGCATGAGGCAAAGCCGAGTGCTTCCACCACCTGAGAAGGGCCATTATCCCACCATAACACACCCCCTGGAGTGCCTTATTGTGATTATGAAATGGGACCATCAGTATTAATAAATCAAAATTTAAAAACTAAATAGTATCTGTGCTCTTAAATTAGTAAAAATATACAAATTAGCAATAAATTGCAAAAAAAGAAAAAAGTAGCACCCTTTGTCCTGTCTGGTGGTCTTGACGTGTAGCTTTAGTCCACTGTGGCGGCAACACTCTCTAAATGTAACCCCCAAGTTGCGGTTGGTCCATTATTGAGGCTTATGGGGTTTTTTATCGTTTTCTTTTTTTTTTTTTACTTTCTATTTTCTTCCTCTCCCTCCAGCTCTGGTCTCCTCAGGAGCACCTACGGACCATCCCTCTATGGTCCATTCCACCTGGTCAACCCTCCTTCACCCATGTAGCCACAGTTTACCCACCAGTTGGGGACAAGATGGGCTAACACCCCAAGCTTTCGCTGGTGGCGTCGGTGGGTCGGGGTGCCGGAGGCAGCTGCAAATCGAGGCCAGCTCCGGTGTTTCATCTCCACCTGAGCTGGAAGGGCATTTTCCTTTCTAGGGAGGAGCTCTCATTCTGACGTCAAGGCATTGCCACTGACGTCTGCCACTCCCCACCCCTTCTCTATGTTCCAGCATTTGCGTGCCTCTGGCTTCCACTAGAGGCCAGCCAAGTGCCAAACAGGAACCCCTCACCCAGGGAGAAGAGCGCCACTCCACATATCGATCCTCTCCCTCCTTATCGACCCCCAGCAACCTGGGCTACGTTGCCGAACCCAAGTCACTGGCATGGTGCGGTGTGCGTCCAGCACCTCAACCTTCAGTGCCACCAGCCAGCACTTTTTTTATCCTTTTCAATTATTGTGGGGTTTACTGCTCAAGAGTGAGCACAGTTTGCTTGACTGGGAGAGAGAGCAGCTGGCGAGAGAGGGACCAACGTGCGAGCGGCAGGTGAGTGGTTACTTCTGGAAAGTGTTTAATTCTTCCTGTGATGATGACCTCTGCAGCCACTGAACAACACACTCTCCGAACAACCACAAAATGTGGCTTAGAAGTTACCGCACACCAGCTGCTCGGTCTCAGTCAAGATAATCAACAGTACTCTTGCTGCTGGTTAGATTGTAGAGAGCAGCGAGCAGCACTTGAGGTAAGCATGATTGTTTTTTGTTTTTTAAGCAGTTGATGTTCTCCGGTTCGTAACAGTCCCTTGTTTTCCTGTGGTTAGGAGATGCAGTAGCATAATGGTGGTGGCGAGTATAAAATGGAATAAAGTTTTTCATATTATGTGTTACTTTAAACTTGGAGCAGGGAAAGGAAAATGTTGACACTGAACGTGGATGGGGAGTGGTAAAGTAGATGTGCGGGTAGGTAAGGTAGATGTGTGAGCGGGCAGTCAGCTACCTGGGGTAGTGATATGACAAAGGTAATTGCTGGTAAGGAGGACTGACTTGCAGGAGTTACTTTCACTTGAGCTGTTGTGCCAGGAAATCAGCTCAGCTGAAAGCAGCTCTCAGCCAATCAGGGATCAGCATTCTTAGTATCCATTTCATAATTCTCATTATACACACTACCTCATGTTTATTCTATATATGAATCAATAACTCTAGTGAACTTGAGTGAGTTACAATAAGTTTATATGTGCTGTGACAGATGTCTCATGGTATAAGGGCTTTATCTCGCAGAGTTGGGAAGAAAAAGTTTGGCTTTGCTTGCCATCTTCTCATCGAAACTGCATGAGATGGCCCTCTGTCATACAATAAAAGACATCTCTCACAGCATATATAAACATATTCTTAGACGTGAACTGTCGTGGGAGTGGAATTTTTGATCTGATGCATGCTATACGTTCTGCATGCTTGTAACAATCTTCATCAACATCTTTTGACCTTTCACTTTTGTTTAGGTTTGGTGCAGGGTGGGATAGTGGGTTAGCCACCCATCACAGCAATTCTGGCAACCTGACCCAGCGAGGCAGGTGCATTTACACATATTGTCAGGAGAGATGGCTGTTGTACTGCACAGAGACAGCATAAATAAGTAGCTGCTAGTGCTGTCTGGAGTTTTTAGATTCTGACAGAATGGAATGCCATGGAATGTCAAGACAATGGGGAGGGGGATGTGGCATTACAGTGTGTTCAGGGCCACTAGGGAAGGGGTGTGGTGTTACAGAGTATTCAGGGCCATTGGGGCGGTGGATGTGACATCACAGAGTGTTCAGGGCTAGTGGGGAAGGGGATACGGCATTACAGAATGTGCAGGGCCAGTGGGGAGGGGGATGTGGCATTACAGAGTGTACAGGGCCAATGGGGAGGGAGATGTGGCATTACAGAGTGTCCAGGGCCAGTGGGGAAGAGGATGTGGCATTACAGAGTGTACATAGCCAATGGGGAGGATATGGCATTACAGAATGTTCAGGGCCAATGGGAGGGATGTGGCATTACAGAATGTTCAGGGCCAGTGGGGAGGGGATGTGGCATTACAGAGTGTTCAGGGCCAGTGGGGGGGTGGCATTACAGAATGTACAGGGCCAATAAGGAAGGGGATGTGGCATTACAGAACGTTCAGGGCCAATGGGGAGTGGGATGTGCCATTACAGAATGTTCAGGGCCAATGGGGAGGGCGATGTGGCATTACAGAATGTTCAGGGCCAATGGGGAGTGGGATGTGGCATTACAGAATGTTCAGGGCCAGTGGGGAGGGGGATGTGGCATTACAGAGTGTCCAGGGCCAGTGGGGAGAGGGCTACAGCATTACAGAGTGACCAGGGCCAATGGGGAGTGGGATGTGGCATTACAGAGATGTTCAGGGGCCAATGGAGAGTGGGATGTGGCATTACAGAGTATTCAGGGCCAGTGGGGGGGTGGCATTACAGAATGTACATAGCCAATGGGGAGGGGATATGGCATTACAGAACGTTCAGGGCCAATGGGGAGTGGGATGTGCCATTACAGAATGTTCAGAGCCAGTGGGGAGGGGGGTGTGGCATTACAGAGTGTACAGGGTCAATGGGGAGTGGGATGTGGCATAACAGAGTGTTCAGGGCCAGTGGAGAGGGGGGTGTGGCATTACAGAGTGTTCAGGGCCAGTGGGGAGGGGATGTGGCATTACAGAGTGTTCAGGACCAGTGGGAGTGGCTGTGGCATTACAGAGTGTCCAGGGCCAGTGGGGAGGATGTGGCATTACAGAGTGTTCAGGGCCAGTAGGGAGTGAGATATGGCATTACAGAGTGTTCAGGGCCAGTGGGGGGGGTGGCATTGCAGAATGTTCAGGGCCAATGGGGAGTGGGATGTGGCATTACAGAGTGTTCAGGGCCAGTGGGGAGAGGGATGTAGCATTACAGAGTGTTCAGAGCCAGTTGGGAGAGGGGATGTGGCATTACAGAATGTTCCAGGCCAGTGGGGAGTGGGATGCGGCATTACAGAATGTTCAGAGCCAATGGGGAGTGGGATGTGGCATTACAGAGTGTTCAGGGCCAGTGGGGAGGGGGATGTGGCATTACAGAATGTTCAGGGCCAATGGGGAGTGGGATGTGACATTACAGAGTGTTCAGGGCCAGTGGGGAGGGGGATGTGGCATTACAGAGTGTTCAGGGCCAGTTGGGGGGAGGGATGCGGCATTACAGAATGTTCCAGGCCAGTGGGGAAGGGGATATTACAGAATGTTCAGGGCCAGTGGGGAGGGGGATGTGGCATTACAGAATGTTCAGGGCCAATGGGGAGTGGGATGTGGCATTACAGAGTGTTTAAGACCAGTGGGAGGGTGATGTGACATTAGAGTGTTCAGGGCCAGTGGGGAGGGATGTGGCATTACAGAGTGTTCAGGGCCAGTTGGGGGGGATGCGGCATTACAGAATGTTCCAGGCCAGTTGGGAAGGGGATATTACAGAATGTTCAGGACCAATGGGGAGTGGGATGTGGCATTACAGAGTGTTTAAGACCAGTGGGGAGGGGGATGTGACATTAGAGTGTTCAGGGCCAGTGGGGAGGGGGATGTGGCATTACACAGTGTCCAGGGTCAGTGGGGAGAGGGATGTGGCATTACAGAGTGCTCAGGACCAGTGGGGAGGGGGATGTGGCATTACAGAGTGTCCAGGACCAATGGGGAGTGGGATGTGGCATTACAGAGTGTTCAGGGCTAGTTGGGGGGGATGTGGCATTACAGAGTGTTCAGGGCTAGTTGGGGGATGTGGCATTACAGAGTGTTCAGGGCTAGTTGGGGGGATGTGGCATTACAGAATATTCCAGGCCAGTGGGGAAGGGATATTACAGAATGTTCAGGGCCAATGGGGAGTGGGATATGGCATTACAGAGTGTTTAAGACCAGTGGGAAGGGGGATGTGGCATTACAGAGTGTTCAGGGCCAATGGGGAGGGGTATGTGGCATTACAGAGTGTTCAGGGCTAGTTGGAGGATGTGGCATTACAGAGTGTTCAGGGCTAGTTGGGGGATGTGGCATTACAGAATATTCCAGGCCAGTGGGGAAGGGGATATTACAGAATGTTCAGGGCCAATGGGAGTGGGATATGGCATTACAGAGTGTTTAAGACCAGTGGGGAGGGATGTGGCATTACAGAGTGTTCAGGCCAGTTGGGGGAGGAGGATGTGGCATTACAAGTGTTCCAGGGCCAGTGGGGGAGGGATGTGGCATTACAGAATGTTCAGGGCCAATGGGGAGGGGATGTGGCATTACAAAGTGTTCAAGGCCAGTGGGGAGGGATGTGCATTAGAGTGTTCAGAGCCAGTGGGGTGGTGGTGGCATTACAGAGTGTCCAGGGCCAATGGGGAGGGATATGGCATTACAGAGTGTTCAGGGCCAGTGGGGAGGGATACAGCATTACAGAGTGTTCAGGACCAATGGGAATCAGACATTGCACTGCAAATGGCTCAGGGCCAATGTGGATCAGACATGGCATTACAAAGGCTCGGGGCCAATGGGGTTGTGCATGTGATGCCTAGGTGGCACCACCCAATGGCTTCTACCCCTGTCTTGCAGGCCTGAACAAGGCTGAGGTGCCTGGGTTCCTAAGATCTACTTTAAACTGGTTCTTATCCAAGATACTACATTTTTTGCACTGCCTCCACCCAGAGTTTAACTTTAAATGGGCTAGCATGAAACCTGGTACAACCTCCTGGGATGCTGTACCCACATGCTTTTACCATAAGCCACACCAAAACATGACCCAATAACATTTCCCCACATTTGATTCCTTTTACCATTTATTGACTGGATGCTAATAATATGCTCATGGCACAGGTATCTGCAAAACAACAATAAACACAGTTTATTAACAGGGGAGGAGTTGGGATGGGTGAAGAGAAGAGTAGAGGTTATGCAGTTTGATCAGTGCTGGTGAAACCCTCTAGCTGGGTAGGTAAGTTGCATTTTAAATCACACATCATGCTTATTTGCCTACCAACCTCTAGTACAACCAGAGCCCTGGCTAACTAGGCTGCATAAATCAGTTGACACAGTATACATTATTTTACCCACACTGGTACCAGTCTCCAACATTTAGTATATTTGGTATGAAACCCTGCAATCCAGTCTTAATCTGGGTACCCAGTAACCACAGTCCAGAATGATGCAGGCCTGATGACTGGTGTAGCTCTATGTTGGCCAGCTAATTAGGAAAAATTAAGGCTTGGATTTGAGATATTAAACTTGAACTATTTACAGTTTCTTATTTAAAGTTTGACACTCTTAGCAAATGGGCACCATCCCTGAAAGTTAATTTTCAGGCAAGCCAACAGCCAGTGTCCCTTTTCTGACTGCAGAGACTTTTTAAGACTTGAGCAATGGACACAACACTTGAACATCCTGAAATTTGTACCCCTCCTCTGGGCCAAAAACACGTGCGGTGTAACCAGCATGTTACATTGCATTCAGCACATTTACAGTTCTTGAACATTCAGCACATTTATAGCTTTAATCTTTCAACCACGGGCCAGCATGGCCACCATGGTCCTTTTCAGCTTTGGATCTTTTGGTGGGCACTTCCTCCCTAAGTCTAGGGTGACCCAGTTCCTTACTTTCCATATCACTCTCATGTACTTTTACAATACTATACTTTCAATGTTTGCAATTCAAACAGTTACTGCAGTTCTTGCAAACAAAAATCTCAACGTCTCAGTCCTACGTGTCAATGGCTGAAGTTTACAGCTTCCACAGGACATCACAACACTTTAACACAATTCCCTCTGGCAATCATCTTTCCCTGCACATCTGTAACATCTGCAAGTCTACAAGCATCAAACATGGTCTCGCCTACAGAGCCAAAAACTGCCTGACCCCGGCTGCTCGGGTGGCCATAGCCAGGGGTGTTCTCCTCCCCTCTCTCTGCTATGGGCTAGTGACCTTTGCCCCCATGCCAAAAAACAGCCTTTTGAAATGGAACACAGCCTACAACAGCATCTGCCACTTTGCGCTATCTGCCCCACCCCTAACACACCGCTGCAACCTCTACACACACCTCGAGTGGCTCCCTCCCGAGAAACACCGCACCTTTGTAGTAGGGAACTTCATTGACAGCATTATAAGATCAGTCACCCCCACTGCCCTTGCCCTTCCCCTCAACCTTGACACCTCTTCCTACCACCTTAGGTCAAGCAGGCACTCAACTCTCCGATTCCTAGGACCGCGCCTTGCGGAGCAGTCAGGCCTTCGCCCAACCTATGCCCCTAAACTATGGAATTCATTCCCAGCCCTTACTCGGTCCACCCTCCCATCCAAGCTTTAAAACTTCTCTTTGAAACTTCCTGAAGGGCTCCTCCACCTGTCTATGTACCTCGTATCCCCTGCACTATGCAGGCATGGGGGTGTCTAGCCCCCAGGGTCCACCGCACTTATTCTCCCGTCCACTGATCAAGGCAATGTCTGACCCCTGTCTTACCTCCCAAACGAGGTCACCTGGCCCCCTCATTAGCTCATTCCGAGGTCCCCCACATGCTGGCACTTATTTGGCTTAACATATGGCTGAACCTGTGTTATGGTTATTATGTGCACTGCACCCACCTTGTCCTAACCCTTTTGAGCACTGTCAACTACCTACCCAAATCATTCTAAAGCGTACCATCTCCTCCTTGAGTGCCATATTGGTTTCGCCTGCTCCTGTTATATGTAAATCTTGACTCACCCATTGTTTGTGTATGCTCTAGCTTATAACTCTCCCGGTCGTCTGTAACACCCCAGTTCGTGACTTGTTACTGGTTGTCATTCTATCACCTGTTATTCCAGTGTATGTAAAACTGATTTATCACTGTACCTGCCTACCTAAGTTTGTAACTCTCCCGGGTCGCACCTGAAAATAGGCACTTGGCTGTCTAGTGTGACTTACCCAGTCAACAAAAGCAAATAAATAATAAATCACTGCCCTCAACAGCTCCAAATGGACAATTACTGGACCTCCAAGGCAAAGTCAGGAAAAGCTCCGTCTCTGAGTACTCCCCTTTCAATCCTGTGGGCACTAATCAATTCAGGCATATTTATATAACTTGAACAGGACCCTTTTCTGGTCACTCAGTGGCTGTCCACCCTTTCTTGGTTTTGATTAAACATAGGATGTAGACAGTAAACAGTTCCAAACAGTTCTCGTTCTCTAGGGCTTTTCTACCTCATTAAGCTTTCTCTCTAGCTGCACTCTCAGGTACAATTTTACTTATTCAGACATCCTCACGGAAATGGTATTCCTTTATCTGAGGTTCCTGAAGACTTCAACTCTCTCACCACTGAAGCAGGTTCAGCTCTCTCGCAGCTGGCTTGGCATCAAGTTGCAGGGTCCACGTTTTCCCAAGTGTGGAAAGGGTTTGGCTAGCACTTGAAGGACATTCTTTTGGCAACCCACTGGCTAGCAGGTTTGGCTTTAAACTACACTGATTTGTTTTCTGGCAAAGAAGAACAAAGCCCTTTTCTCCTGCGGAGAGGCTTACACTGGATCACCAGGCCCATTTGCTTTGCTGGGGGCCTGAGCCCCCACCCACATGGAGGGCTCCTGCTTGAATCTGAAAAATCTGCTGAAACACCGTCTTTTGTGGCGCTCTCCTGAGGCTCCCTATTGGCTGCTTTAGCTCTGATTTGCTGGAAGGCTTGTCAATCACAAAATTGAATTATTCATTAACCTCCCTCAATGCACAGTTGATGTTTCTGTTTTGGCACCTGAATTTAGGTCCCTGCAGTTCCCCATAAGCACTTAGAAGTTTCCCATCAGCTTTGGCAAAAATCCCACAAGTCCTGGCTTAAACATGCCAGCTTTCTGATTGGTTGTTGCTGCTCTGCAATGGCTGCTAAACACACAGTCTCTAAGCAGATTTAACACAGTCCCAAATAAAGTCCTGGTGCAGCCAGAATAATTAATATATATGCCCACTTGCCCCACAGTTCAACAGCCACTTGTGTGCCCTTTTAGTCACTGCCCAGCTTTAACTGTTTGCATCAGTCTATAGCCTGTCGCTGCTGCTGATATTTAGTGTCCCTTGTTTGCAGCAGGCAGGCTGATTTCTCTTGAGTCCCAACTTTACTGGTGCAGCCAGGCTTATTATTTATTTATGCATTTCAAACTTCTCCCCTTTTAAACATTTGTCCTCTCATTCCTAATCTTTGGTGACTGCTGCTTTCATTTATTTACAATTCTTTCTCCTTGGCAGAAGCCACCAAAACACACTGTTCCCTGAGGGCAAACAGATCCTCATTCATAGTCATGAAGATAAGGGCTCTGGCTCACTAATATTCCCCCAATCTCTAACATTTTCTGCATCTCTTTTCTTACTTAGCTAAACGGGCTCTCTTGGCCCTTGCTATGGTCACCAGTCCCCAGAGACCAGAAGTGGAGCACCGGGACTACTGAACACTTTTCTGTTCCACTGCAAACCAAGTGTTTGCAACATCAAAAGCGCCACTTGTGCCTGCGTGATCCCCACTGCACTTCGGTGCATTTGCAGTGCAGAAGATCGTGATTTTAAATTTTGGAGCCCAAAATGAGCTAAACTCACACTGGGGTGGCTTTTGGGGTGAGCAGCGCACAGCAGGACTGGGCTACATAAGAGATGGCAGGCATTTTAAGAGGTGCATTTTGGAAAGGAGCAGAATGGTAGCTAATAGGCCAAAGGTAAGCCCCAAATTCGGGGGGAGGGGGCATTACACACATGGCATTACAGAGTGTTGAGGGTCTGTGGGGATCAGACAGGGCATTGCAGTGTGTTCAGGGCCAATGTAGAGGAGGGTGGTTTTACAGAACACTCCAGCATCAGGGAGGCTCAGACATGACACTACAGAATGTTCCAGTCTAGAGATGCAGCGAAAGACAATTTTGCCAGTGAAATTGTGGCGAAATCCACAATTTAACCGTGTGAAATGGTTTATGAATATGTGGTGAAATAGTACAATTTCACCTGCAATTTCACAATTTCACCCGCAGTTTCGCATCCCCATATCCCATTCCCATTATTTTGTAAAAATCTCCCTGGTGTCTAGTGGTCCCACTGCCCCTCCGCTGCTCACCGCCCAAATTATTTTCCCTGCTGTCTAGTGGCCCTCCTGGCTGATCACCAGTCGTAATTGAGTAAAGCCCCCAGAGTTACTCTGGCCCCCTCATGTCCTTTAAAAAAATAATTAAACTCATACTCCCTAGTGTCTAGTGGTCCCCCAAGCCAATCACCAGCCATAATTGAATAATGACCCCAAGTTACACTCCCCCTCCTGTGCTATTATTAAAAAAAATAAATTAAACCCACACTCCCTGGTGTCTAGTGGACCCCCCACCCTCTCATGAATGAGACAGCGCCCACCCCGCTCCCCCTCAGTACCCCGATCAGGCCACCGGCACAGCCCTCCACAGCCGGCAGGCCAACTGGAGGCAACATGAATGAGCGCGTGCTTGTACAAGCATGCGCTCATTCACTGAAGTGCTAATTCGGCTGCCAGCCATGGAGATGTGTGGAGGCTGTGCGGTGGCCCAAACTGGGGTACTGGGGGTGCTAGCTCATGATGACAGGGTGGGGTCCACTGACATCAGGAGTGTCTTGTTTTATTTTTAATAAAAGACATGAGGGGCCAGGGTAACTGGGGAGGTCTTTATTTATTTATGGCCAGTGATCGGCCGGGGATCACTAGACACCAGGGAGAATAATCTGGGCAGATGAGTGGCCAGGGAGATGGGGAGGACCACTAGACACCAGGGAGAACATTGGCAACTTTAGATTTTGCCCATAGGTGGTGAAATTTCACTCGTGATCTGTGAATTTTGCCAGTTCACAGGTGAAATTTCGCTAGCTCTGGGAACAAAATTTTGCATTTCGCCCCTCCAAATATTTTGCGAAATGTATGAATTTACACAAAATATTTCTGGGGGCAAAATTGTTCAATTTCGCACAACACTATTACAGTCCAATGGAGAGGGACATGGAATTACAGAGTGTTAAGGGCCAATGGGGAGAGAAATGTGGCGTACAGTGTACGACCCCTTGGGGAGGGGGTGGCATTACACAGTGTTCAGCTTATTGGGTATGGGGGCATTACACAGTGTTAGGCCCATTGGGGATGGCAGTGGCATTACAGAGTGTCCAGGGCCAATGGGGAGGAGATGGCATTACAGAGTATTCAGGGCCAATGGGAGGAGTTTGCACTGCAGAGTGTTCAAGGCCAGTGGACATCAGACATGGCATTGCAGAGTATTCAGGGCCATTGGGGAGGAAGACATTGCAGAGTACTCTGAGGCAATAGAGAGGTCTCCCTTCACGGAGACAAGTGATGTTGATTCCTTCTCATCTCTGCCCTGAACAAGTACCTCCCCTTGCTCTCGCACCTACTTATTCCCTTTTCCCTCTCAGTAACTTTCCACCCCTCCTTGCCAGGGTTCTCCTTAACTATCCTTGGTGACAGGTAAATTGGGTGTCACATGAGGCCCTGCTTTACATGAAACGTTATATTACGGTATACCCTTGTTCTTTCTACTTGCAAGGTGTCTCACTTTTCTACACCCTTTACTTATACCTAATTGTATCTGTATTTGTACTAATTGTTTGACCTAGTTGTCCATATCAAGTGTTAGTGATGTCTCCTGTATATAATAATAGGGTCCTGTATTTGTACAAGTATCTTTTATATTAAGTTAACTGTTTGAAAACTGGACGTTTGTGAAAGCGGACATTGTTGCTCACATACTTTCCAGTATAAAATAAATAAACTTTAAACTTGAAATAGCATTACAGAGTGTTCAAGGCCAAGGAGGAGGGGAGCATGACATTACAAAATGTTCAGGGCAAATGGGCAGGGGGATGTGACATTACATAGTGTTCAGGGCCAATGGAGCTTAGACATGGCATTACAGAGAATTCATGGTGAATGGAGGGAGAGATAGAGAGAGGTGACATTACAGAGTCCTGAGGGTCAATTGGGAGGGAATCACAGAGTGTTCTGGGCAAATGGGAAGGGGTCACAGTATTCTGGGTAAATGGGGAGAGTGGCATGACATAACAGAGTTTTTTGGGGCAGTGGGGTTTTGAAACACTGTGTCTGCACAGAGTTCATGTCCAGTCGTGAAGAGTATAATATTACATTGCACCAAGGGATTCAGTTAACACCATTTTTGGAGTATTTGACTTCCACAAAATAAGGCAAAAACTTCCAAAATAAAGAAGAAGGAAATCATTGACTTCCAGACGGAAAGCAAAAACAGTAGATGACTCCCACAATTGTAGGCATGGAAGTCAAGAAATGATGGATTGTTCTGGGAAAAAAACAATTCTACCACTATTATTTATATTAATATCCATTAATGGGGCCTTCCTATAACACTGATTTCCAACATGTTGGTTCTGGGAAGTAATTTGACTTCAAAAAATTGGAATGACTTCAGATTTTGACTCATGAAGTTTTAGACTTCCACTAAAATAAATTAAGTGAACTTTTGAGTGGAAGTTTCAAGTCTCAGACAGTACCTTTATAATTCTGGCCAGCCCAAAGTCAGCCACCTTGCAGATGTTGTGCTCCCCTAGCAGGATGTTCCTGGCAGCCAGGTCTCGGTGGATGAAGTTCTCAGATTCCAGGTAACACATGCCTTCTGCCACTTGTGCTGCCATATCCAGGAGCTCAGGCACTGCCAGCTTCCTACCCTCCGAACCTAGTAACAGGGGCATCAAAATGGCCATTAAGAGAAAGAGGAAGTCCAAACATGTTTTATAAGTTGACCTCAAAGTGCATGTATTTATTATCAGCCGACACCTTCACAGATGAATCCTGCAAATGTCAGGAAGATTAAGAGTTACTTATGATAAATGGATAACGTTCAACACAGTTACAGTACCAGAGTATACCGATACTAATGTTATTTCTATGCAAGCCACCTTAGGCACTGGGATGAATGAAAAAATTGGTGACAGACCACGCAAAACAGCAATGCTAAACAAGCATTTGTCGATGCTAAATGTTTGCTTGCTTGTCCGCTACCCGCTGGGCCAACAGCCGACCCTGCATACAGCATTTCTTTTAACTTTTTTGACTCCACATTTTTAATACAATCTTTTTATGACCTTCTCTTCTGAACATGGCAGGTGTCATTTACAAAAATATTGCCTGAGACATCATTTTGCATCACAGGTGGGCTGGCAGTATAGCCTAGAGGTTAGAGGAATGAAGGTGTGAATAAGCTGGTACATCCAGCACACCAGACCTGAATTTGAGTCTCAAAACCTCCACTTGCATACTGTGTGACTCTGAGCAAGTCACTTAACCGCCCAGTGCTCCCAGATCCCCTGAAACAGGCACTTGTGCCTAGTGGGCCTTCCCGGTTACAAAGAGTAAAAAAAAACACATATTAGTGAGGTTTTAATAATGACATCTGTCATGTTCATGAGGTGCTGTGAAAAGATGGCCATGTTGAAAATTTGGGGTCAAAATATTGAAAATTACTAAAATTATGAGTGGACACCATAACTTTGGTGTTTTGTATGATTTTGACACCAAATTTTACATTGTCTTCATGACCCCATTTGTGAACCTGGTAGGTAAACTTTTCAAATCCTGCGAAAGGTGATCTTGCGGAGAGTGACTGTGAAATCACTTTTTGAGCAGGATTTAAAAATGACACCTGTCACATTCATGAAGTGGTGTGAATTGCTATGTGAAAAATGTGAGGTCAAAATATGTAAAATTACCAAACTTATGAGTAAATGTTCAAAATATATTGAAAATACATTAACTGCACTTACCTTGTTTCTTCAGTTCCCACTCAGCATTGAAGCAGTAGGACGTGTTTTCCTTGCAGATAGAATTTTTGGTGCTGGACTTATTTTATTTCAGTGAGGGTATGGCAGTGTGGTGTGGTGGGTGCTGAGTGGGAGGTTGGTTGGGCCAGGTGGGGCCAGGGAGTCAGGATAACTGGCAAAAGACATGGATGGGTTTCTACTTTTCAGGTTTTAATTTCAAAAAGACTGCAGGACTAAGTGTGGCACTAGGGATAGGCATTACAGTGTCACGGTGGGGGATGCATATCAGATGTGGGAGGTCTCAGCAGGACATGCAGCCTCAGCCGGTATGGGTTTTGGGAGGATCTCAGCCGGTCACATAGCCTCAGCTGAGGATGGACTTTTGGGGAGTCTTAGTGGGGTCATGCACCCTCAGCCCAGGATAGGCAGTTTTTTTATTAAATAGTCCCACTCAGAGCAGGCCTGGAAGACTGCATGTGGCATTGGGAGCAAAGAAGAGGTGGGGGGAGAATGAGGAGCAGGCTGTGCATGGCTGCACTCAGCTGTCTGCTGGTTGGCGTCTTGTAGATGAAAGGATAGAGTCATACTCTGATAGGTGTATCTTTATTCTTTCAACTACATAATTTTTCGCCCATCAGCCAGGATGAACACCATCACTCTCAGCCTGTTCCTCACTGGGCCATCACAGATGAGCCTCCACAGCCTGAACCCCTCTGGATGCTACAGTGACACGCTTCTGCACCCCCTACTCTCCCTAGTAGCTGCAAGATGTTTGCTTCACATTACGCACACAAGCAAACATAAAAACAGGATATACCAGAAAATAGCCTCCAAATAAATGCTAAATTACATACTTTTAGTTACAATGGCTACAGCCAGTATGTCCCGAATTCTAACTCCTTTTTTACCTTTCACCTGTGCCCTCCGTCCCCACAACACCCATGTCCCTCATTCACCTTTTTTTTCAGTTATCTATTCATTGAATGCTTGTGATTACACTGTTTGCTTATATATGCACTTTTGACTCACCTCATCCATTTCTTAAAAATCAGATTAATTATTTGCAAGTTTTGCACAATGTGATTTGTTGCACTTTAATCTTTGGGATCTTGGCAATCTTTTGCACTGTATATCAGCGCAGGGGCTAGCGTAGCTCTGTTAGTTATTCTTTTGGTGAATCTGCACTGTTTGTAAGTTTGTGAACTGCAAACTGCTATTTGCTGGAATAAAAGAGCAGTTAGCACAGATATGAGTTGTGCTGGATTCTTTCATGTGAAGGAGAAGTAGCATTTGTACTTGCCTTTGCATACAGGATATGGCATTGGCCTAGTAAAAATATGCATAATATCATTTATGGGTGGTCATTAATCCCATGACTGATATCACAGGTGTCACAGATCACAAGATGAGATTTTTTGGATTTTACCAGATGTCAGTATTATGTCTCTAAATGTATTCCACGTCTTATGGTATTGTCCTACTATGATATCTATTATCTGAAGTATTCGCTTTAGGTAATACAAAGCTGTTCTACCACGTAAACAGGATTCACCAAAGTGCCTCTCATTGAGAGAATGGCTAGATTTATTTATTAATTTTTACTAGGAGAGACACACTAAGCTGAAGCTTGTTTACAGTTGCAGCCTGGGAGCACAAGGAAGTTAAGTGACTTGCTCACAGTCACACAATATGCAAGTGGGGGCTGTGGGATTCAAACTCAGGTCTCTAGATTTGCAGTTCAGAGCCTTAAACTACTGCACTATATTGCCTCCTATTTGGCTAGGTACTACTGCCAGCACGAAACAATAAGATATGTTGACTAATCAGCTTGATCTTTTCTCAAGATTCTTCCGATAAATAGCTTCTATGAATAGTTGCATTGTTTTTGAAACCTGATCTTTGTTGCTTATATTATAGTGATGGGTAGTGCCACTGTTGTAAGGGGTTGAGTAGGGGTTTCTATGCTAAGCTCCAAAACTTTGTACTTTAATAGCTCCGTAACCATTCAATTAATTTGCACAAAATTTGCATGCGTGGTCTTGGGGCAAGATCTCTTGACAAGCCAGGTTTAATTTTGGTTGGATATATAGATTCCGAGATCTGGAGATCAAAAAAGGTGGAGAAACAATCATTTTGTTTGCTGTTTTTCTGTCATTGCCTAGTGCCCACATAGATTAGAATTTTCCTCTGAAATGTTTAGGGTACAAAGGGCTTGGGCCACAGTGATGCCTTTTGCTGGTGAAAAAATATTAATCCATTCCAAAGTTATAAGAATTTGAAATTTCAGTTCTGAGCATGTGCAGTACTTTTTGGGTAGCTGCGTGGAATGAAAAATAATTTCATCCATACAAAAAGGATCCTTTTCCATATGGGAGTGATCTTTTCTCATGAGAAAAAAATTCCTATTTCATATGCCTGCCATATTGTTTCGGTTTTTCTCAAGAACATTTTTTGAAAACCCATAAAAATGAGATCCTGCAGAGACATCAACACATGTATCTTGCTAATCGGGACCTGGTTAAGTGCATTCAGGAGTTTTTTTTTTTTGCTTTCTGTTTATGCTCCCCACCCCCGCACTCCACTTCCTCGGGAGTCACCTACAGCATCTGTCCCTGCCCCCTCTTACTGGAGCCCATGTTAGTCCCCCCATGTAGCCAAGCTTGGCCCCCCAGGTGAGCATGAGGTGGGGCTCATACACCCCAAACATCTTCCTTCGTCAGGGCACCAGTCTGGGACAGGCAGGGGAGCCTGGTGGATCTGCGCCTGGGTGCTCCATCTCTGGGAGTGCAGGGAGCCATTTTTCCTTGTTCTGTGAATGTGACATGTATCCCAACATCAAAGAGTAACCACTGACATCTGTCACACCTCTCCCTGTCTACATGGCTGTCTGCTTGCTGTACCCCAGGCCTCCACCTGGGGACAGTCAAGTGCCAAGCCTCAACCCCCCTCCCTCCCTGGAGAAGGTAGGCAGTCCCAGAGATGCTCAGCCTCCTCCCCCAGATGGCCCTCTGACTCCCTGGGTTCATTCCTGAAGCCAGGTTGTCGGCGTCATGAGTGATAGTGCTACCACTGCGCTGGCGGGATGGCTTATGAGTTACTTTTTGGAAAATGACCCAGAAAGGTGTTTTTATACATTTTAAAATCTTTTTGTGACTTGATTTTCTTTTCTTGTACGGCCATATGAAAAAGAAATTGAGCCATATGAAAAAGGATCACTTCATACGAAAACTCATTTGAATTCTGCTTTTTTCAGATTATTTTTTTACATGAAGGCATCCTTTTTTGTATGAATGAAAAATATTCACAAACAAGGATACCTTCATATGAAAAAAGCAAGTGAAAAAAAAACTAAGTCTAAATTCATTTTTCGTATGAAGGGATCCTTTTTTGTGAGTTTTTTTTTCATTCATATGAAAAAGGATGCTTTCATACAAAAATGAATTTGAACTATTTTTTCTGGATTCTTTTTCTTATGAAGAGATCCTTTCCATGAGGTTCTTTCATTTATCTGAAAAAGTATCCATTCATATGAAAAATAATTTGGACTTAGTTTTTTCCATATTTCAACTTCAACAAGCCATAACTCCTTCAATATTTGCACTTAGGGGATAATCTATGTATCAAAACAAAGGTCTTCCTGAGTATTATAAATGTAACATCATACACCCTCCCCATTTATTGGCCATATTAAAAATTTTAAAGTAAACAAATTCAGTTTCCATAGGATAACATTGGAAGTTTAACAAGCCACACAACCAAGCAAATAAATTGCTTTTTGGAGGAAATGGAAGCACAGGGCCAAGGGAGGCATACCCCAGAGAGCAATGTGCTTCAATAGGCAAATAGATATGTTCACCAGGTCCCAGAGGGATCTGTGTGAATGAGGATACAATTATACTATCGCAAAAGTAAGGAAATCCTTTGAAAAAAACGTCATTAATGCACCAATTAGAGTTCAGATTAAAGTGACCAAATTAGGGAAATGTGGAATTAAGGTTCTCAACCCTAACATATCCCCCACACCCTGCAGGCAGCAAAAGGAAAAACCATTATAATGTCACCTCTCCTGAGTCTTCGTAAATCAGGCCTGGGGTGTTTCTTGGGGTTGTCAACCCTAACGCTCACCCAATTCTCATATAGTCTGCATTGCAGCTTCTTTACTGATGGAATGGAGTGAGGCATTAGGGTTGCACCAGGAACACCTCGAACCCTATTTGTGAAACTCAGAGAGATGAAACAATGGTTTTTCCTTTGTTGGCTGAGGTGGGGATGGAGTGTTATGTTGGGAACCCTAACATCACATTTCCCTACTTTTTGTTCCTTTAATCTGAACCCTAACTGGTGCATTAACAAAGTTGATGGCAAAGAATATGTATATTCACTCTACTTAGTAATGTGAAGAGACACCAAGTGTTGATAATATTGTTATTACTCTGGATGTTCATTTACTCTGACTGTAGGTATTCAAGATTGTTTTGTCTTAAATCTGAATAAAATGTATGTTCTAAAAAAGTGTCATGGATATTGGCCAAATAACAGGCATATTTGTATTTATACCACTGGAAGGATGAATAACAAAAGGGAATAAACAGTGTTATTCAGCTATGTTATTTGCCCTTCAGAGTGAATAACATGTAATTTCCCATGCAGCTGCCAATCATTTAAGCACTCACAACAGTGGTGCTGTTCTCTGTGGAACTATTCATTAATCTTCATTCCGTTGTCTGCTCTACCTACTGTTGTGCTTAAACTGCCCTCATTTTGACTCTGTACAAGATCTCTTTTTCACTGGTACATGTGATATGCACACATTGGTCTGACTGCTTTTACAATGCTGTCCACTCTCTCTAGGTCCCTGCTACAGGGACAACCAAACATTTGAGGTACCATGAATGCACAGTAATTCTCTTGAAGAGGGCTCCCCCTAGATGTGCTGCAGGGAAGAGGTCCACTTAGATCAAAAGTACTGACAAGCTAAATATCCCCACCTCCAGGGCTCATTAACCCCAACACACTGTTTTACTTAAAGGAATGAATGGTCTGCTCTTTCAGTCTCAGATATATTACAAGGCTTGGCTTTGCAATGAAAGTACTCCATATGTGGAAGGACTCCACCCCGGGGAGGTTCTTGGAGATCTCAGCCTGAGTCCTAACCGACCACCAAGGTTGCAGAATGAATCCTGAGGAGAAGGAGATTCATATGATACTTACTTCAGACCTGGACGCCTAGCAACTCTCCTCTCAATTAGAAGGCCCATAAGTGGAATGATTGGAGCCAAGCTCTTGAGGGGCAAAACCCAGAGGTAGGGCAGAGCCCTTCAAGGACAGGTAAACACTGAGGCCAGAACCCAGTAGTTATTGTGTGAGTGCCGGTAGTCATTGAGGCATATGCCTGGTAGTCCTAGAATGAGTGCCGATAGTCATTGGGATGAGTGCCAAAGTATTTCTTATAAGTAATTAATTATTCACGAGGCAAACACATGCTCTGATTGGCTGCTTTACCAGACAGTAATTCCTTAGAAATGCCTGGTACAGCTCAGAGCAGTGCATGCTTTTGAAAGCATTTTTTTTTAAAGCTGTTTTCCCCCATTTCTACTGTGATTAGCCATATACTCACAATAATGGAATAACAGCCTGTCATTTCCTGGAGATTAACAACTGACTGGGATGTGGTGAGTTTAAATGTTAATCTTTTGGGTGCTCAAATGACCAATTACATTGCAGAACATATATTTTCCATTCCAAAGTTGAAAACCTTCTGATTTTATGATGTTTTATAACTCTTACAATGGAAAACAGTGCCTTCAGATATGCAAATGAGTTATGCAAATTGATTTTTGTCTCAGTTCATCATGGTCCTTTAAAGGTTTAGCAACTTCATGAACTTTGTGTTTTTGAATATTTCATGAACTTTGTTCATAAACTGAGTTGAAGAACAATTCCTGAACTTTGAGGATGTTCATGTACCATTCATGACCGTTAATCAAAGTTCATGAGTTGATCAACTTTATTTAGCCTGAAACTGCTTGATTGGGGGGCATGGACTGTGTCATCCCTCCACCCCACAAACCATGGACAAATCCTTTTGTTCTATTAAGCTGGAGGAGGAGAAACTTACTTCTGAGGTAATCCAGGAGGCTTCCTTTAACCATCAGCTCTGTCACAATGTAATAGGGATCTTCTAAGGTGCCACGGCATACAGCGTCAGGATGTTTTTATGAAACATCTTCTTCATTATTTGAACCTCCCTCTGGAAATCTTTTGCTTTCATTATATCTGAAAAAATATAAACACAGCTGTACAGTCAACCACCTTGCCCATGAAATAACTGGCTATGAATTCTGCTTAGAGTGCCTTTTACGCAAGTATGAATTGGTTTATCTGTTGTACACACTAGCAGATCCAGCTACACAGCACAGTAGCACCCACTACCCCCCTTAGGATGGCAAACAGTAGCTCTGACTGTTAAAAGTGAGCATGTCACATTTCAGGACAAGAACTTCCCCTTGACAAAATAGCTACTCCCTCGAAAAAAATTATAGACCTACCGGTTGTTCACACACATGCGCTTACTTTTACGCGTATAGCGCACACACACACACACAAATACAGCATTATATGCACATGCAGAACAGACAACACTAGTGTGAGCATGCTCAGAGTCACAGTTTTGATTTTCAAACAGCTGGTTCCAACACTTTAACTGCTCATTTTACGATGCAAATGACTTTCCATACACTCTCTTATAGTTGCTGTCAGGCCTATATACTTTGCTTATAATTTTTAAAACAATGCATAACTGATGGATTTATGAGTTTGCTGGTAGTTCAGGTGGCATCTTACAGATCTGCACACCTGCCAGGAGATGCATGTTCACATGCTAACACTAATGTGTGGATGCATCCAGCAGCACAAACTTGGCTAAGCCAACTGAAAATGAGCTCGGTTCGAGCAAAATTGCATTTTTTTTAATCAAAAATAAAAGAAAACTGTAATAAAACACAGATCCATCTATCTGTCTAGAGACAGTATCTGTCTATCTAGTGAATGTCTGTCTATCTATCTAGCTATATATCTATCTATCGAGTGTCTGTCTACCTATCTATCCATCTGTCTATCCATCTATTTACAGACAGTATCTATCTTTCTCTATCTATCTATCTAGCTATCTATCTATGTGACAGTATCTGTCTATCTATAACTGATCTCCGGCTATCCTCCCTTCTCCCTAACTATTTACTAATATTCCCATGTGTCTATTCCATGCTTAAAGCCCTCCTACTGTTTTCACTTTCACCATTTATAATATCAGCTTATTCCAGTCATCTAACACTCTTTCAGTAAAGAGGTATTTTCTCACATCCATCCTAAACTCTCCCCCCCCAGCTTCATCACATGCCTTCTGGTTCTGGTGTTCTTCCTCATTTGAAAGAGACTGCCCTCCTGCACCCTGTTCACCCCCATTAGGTACTTGTAGGGCTGTATCATGTCCCCTCTTATTCTCCTCTCCTCTCCTCCAGGGTGTACTGTACATGTTTAGATTTTTCAGTTTCTTCTCAGGCTTTTGGTGCAACCCCTGCACCATTTTAGTTAACTTCCTCTGGACTGCCTCCACCTTGTCTGTGTCCTTTCTGAGGTGTGGCTCCCAGAACTGAACACAATACTCCAGGTGGGGTCTCACCAGTGAGTGATACAGTAGACACACTACCTCCCTCCTCCTGCTGGAGATGCCTCTCCCAATACATTGCAGCATCACACTGGCTCTGCTCCCTGCTCTATCACACTGTCCTGTCACTTTGGTGATCAGATGTAATACCTCAATGTCCCTTTTCCTGCTTAGTGACTGACAGTACCTTCCCCAATCTTGTACTCAGTCCCTAGGTTCCTATGCATAATTTTGCACATTTTTGCAATGAACCCAAACTGCCATACTCCTGATCACTCCTATAGTTTCCCAAGATCCCTAAGCATTCTTTCCACCCCTCCTGATTGTCTACCCTAATGCAGATTTTGGTATCATCTGCAAAACAGATTTTGGTATCATTTGCAAAAGGCACACTTTCCATTGCAGTTCATCTGCAATGTCACTTATGTAGGCATTGAAGAGGACCAGTCAAAATACTGAGCCCTCCAACACCCTGTTGGTCATGCTTCCATCATTAGAGTGAGTGCTGTTAGCCAGCACCCTCTGTTGACTATCCATTAACCAGTCCCTAACCCAGTTCCCCTCTTTGGATCACATCCCTAGCCTACTCAATTTTAATCAGTCTCCTGTCACTGCATGTGTCTATTTCCTGGTTGCCCCATCCAGTAAAATAAATCAATCAGGTTTGTCTGGCATGACCTAACACCCCCTCCCAATACATCCATGTCGCCTTTGATACTTGCAGCCCATTGGATTAAAGATACTCTATCGACCTTTCTTTTATCAGTGTTTCCATTAATTTTCCACCACTGAGGCCATACTGTGACATACTTACTCTGACATAGCACTTCATTTTGTTCTATTACTTGTGGTGTAACCTTCCAGGTTGTACCTTAAAATAAACTGTGATTGTCTTGTGTGCTTGCCTGGTCAATAAAAGCTTATAAGAATAATAATCATATAGATGTAGCAGGGCTGTAATGACTAAAGAGATCCAAAGGGGAGTAGCGTACCTCAGTGTGGCCTTTAACCTCTGTCACAGGAAGAAGGTAACATTCTGTATTTTTCACTGCAATGGTAAGTCATTCAGCTAAGCTGTGCTTCCTTAGTCTGGAATCAATCTATGATTAAAAGTTGCCATCCACAAATAATTGTGATTTATACCCATTAATTAGAGTTCTAAGCAATTGATGTAATGTATGTTGGGTGGTTTTATGCGAAAATGTTATAGAAATTAAGTCTTAAAGGCAGGGCTTCAATGAACTCTATTTTGGGAGTATTTGACTCCCAGAAATAAGGCAAAAACTTCCAAAATAAAGGGAGGGGAGTCATTGACTTCCAAACATACCTCTCAACTATACCACATTACGAGGAACGTTCCTCATTTTACTTCACAAAAGTTCCCTGTTCCACATTGTGAGAACTTGTCCCACATTCCGTATTAACGTTTTAAAGCAAAAATCTATAGTAAATGATGCAAAAAATATATTATTCAATTAATAACAGACTTTCTGAACATAAATGCAAACATTTTAATAGTGTTCTGAGCTTCCTAGGTAAATATTTGATTAAGTGTTCCACATTTTGCTCATTTGTTCCACATTTTGTAAGGCAGTGTTCCACATTTGGGGGACAAAAGGTTGAGAGGTATGCTTCCAAATGTAAAAAACTAAACTGGATGACTTCCAAAACTTAAGGTACAGAAGCTAAGAAATTATGGATTTTTTCTAAAATAAATTGTATTTTACCATTGATATTTGCATTAACATCCATAAACTGATCATTCCTAGAATACTGTTTTCAAATTGTGGGATCTGGGAAGTATTTTGACTTCAAAAAATTGGAGTGACTTCAGATTTTGACTCATGGAAGTATTTGACTTCCACTAAAATGAATTAGCTGAACCCTGCTTAAAATAAAAAGGGATTGTGGGTTGGGAAGCAGCTTATTAAGCCTGCTTTTAACGTTTATGTGAAATACTTAATTAACCAGGAACTATCTCCTGCTGGTTATCCATTAATTGCATCCTCTGAGCGAACTCTGCAATGTCCACTGCAGCCTGCCATGTGCTGAGAAATTTGGCCTTTGACTCACGCTGTCTTTCTGTTGTGACTTACGATACTCCAAGTGGTGGGCAAAAGGTGGGCTTCCAATTCTTCTATTTCCAGATCTGGGCATCCAAATTTGCCATTAGTGTAGCAAAGGGCATCAAGAATAAAGCTGTTGCTAATTGCCCGCATCCTTGTCTGAACCATTCATTATTCCCCTAAGACTTCCAAAAACAATGCAGACCGTTTATTTGACTGAACTGTATCTTAAAGTGAATACGAGGTTATGGCTAGGCCATACTGGGGGAAAATATATGTATGTATAAATTGTAACAGGCAAACTGGTCCCACAAGATCAGAAATTACTAGTTAACGCTGACAGTGTCCCTTTAAAATGTTGTATTTTGGCCTGTGGCTTTATTTGAGGCAGCATGTTTTTGATGGAGGCTTGTATTAAAAAATCAAGGATCTGACAAGGTGCTTTATTACTGCTGTACTTCACAGCAAAATAAGTATAAACTTCAATTAACATCACATGAAATACATTAGTGATCATCTTTAAAGAGATAATTATAACAGCAAGATGACACAGCTAAACAGCAGATGGTAAGACACTATTGTCAGTGCACTGTATAGATCCTCTAAAGTGATTTCTGTAACATGATTGGAGGTTCTGACTTATGTTCATGGGTGGGTTTTATTAAAATTTTCACTATGCCCTATGGTTTGTATTTAAGGGTGGCTTATGTTTGAGGCAGCTTCTAATTGTACATATAAGTGGATCAGGGCAGAGCAGTGGTTGTAGCCTACCTGGATTTCAGTAAAGCCTTCAACACCATTCCACACAAAAGACTGGTGAGCAAGCTGGGCAGCCTAGGACTGGGTCCAAAAGTAGTAAAATGGGTAAAAAGTTGGCTAAGCAACAGGACTCAGAGGGTGGTGGTAAATGGTGCTTACTCTGAAGAAGGCCCATAACCAAGGGTTCTGACTTGGTCAGGCATGAAGTGGGGCCACCCTTGGACTCCAGTCCCTTTCGGCAGTGTTAAGCAATGCCAGGTCAATTAAAAATAAGACCACAGTGGTTTCAGATCTTGTGACAGCTGCTGACCTGGCTTGTATCACCGAGACCTGGCTGGATGAAAGTGCCGGCCCCATTTTGGAGTCTGCCATTTCGGGTGGGTTCTCGGTGATTCACCGCCTAAGAGAGGACTGTCGGGGCGGTGGGGGTTGCTGTCTGTTTTAGAAAGGAACTGGGTCTCAGGGAAGTGCCAGTTGGAGCAACCAACTCCTTTGAGTGCATAGTGGGTGCAGGTGTAGGTTACAGGACCCTTCTCATTTATTGTCCACCAGGTGATGGGAGGGAGTTCCTGAAGGAGGTTGCGGACTTCATCGTCGAGGTGGTATTGGAACCCCCCAGATGGTTGATTCTGGGGGATTTCAATGCCTGGGTCAACGATGAACTCTTGCCGCTTGGACAAAACCTCCTCCAGTTGATGGATTCATTGGGCCTAACATGGGTTATTACCACTGCAACCCACAAGAAAGGGCACTCGCTGGACTTGGTGTTCCACCTGGGGATGGAGATCTCTGATGTGGAGGTGGAGCCAGTCACTTGGTCTGACCATCACGTCTTGAGATTCAGTTTTTCAGCCCCCTGAAATAGGTCTGCCCCAAAGGAGTTGGTACAGTTCTGTCCTTTGAGAGGAGTTACCTCAGAAGGCCTAATGACAGTACTGGACCTCCAGGATTTCAAGGGATTGCACTGATCTGGGGCCTCTTGTGTCTACCTATAACAAGACTGTTACTGAGGCCTTGGATATCATTGCTCCTGCTCGTGTTTGCCCTCTTACCCTTCACCCAGGTGCTCCTTGGTTTAATGGGGGATTCCATGAGTTGAAGAGGCAGAGGCGAAGGTTGGAAAGACACTGACTGAAAACTCACCTGGAGGTGGATAGACTTAGATTGATGGATCATTATAAGACCTATCAATCAGCAATTTCCCATAAGAAGGCAGAGTTCCTGTCTAGGGAAATTGCTACAGCAAAGAACAGGCCAGCCCAGCTCTTCCAGACTGTGGACAGACTGTGCAATCCAGCCTGTCTATACTCTGGTCAAGCGTTGTCACAAGTGCAGTGTGAGGAGTTAGCACAGTTCTTCGCTGATAAGGTGTCCACCATCAGGGATGAGATCAGCCAGTACCCTCCCATTGGACCTTGCATTGATCAATCAGGTGGTACTAATGCCCATCACACCTGGTCCACCTTTAGTCAACTGGTAGTCGTGGATATAGTGAGGGTCATCAGACTCTGCGGCCAACCTACTGTAGTTGGGATCGGATCCTACACGTGTACTAGTGGGGTGTGTAGAAGTTATCAACCCGGTTCTTGCTAGGATAGTGGAGGTTTCATTGGAGAGAGGGATCTTTCCAGATCCTTTAAAGGAGGCAGTAGTATGCCCCCTTTAAAAAAAAAACTCCCTTGACTCCGAATGCCCAGCTAACTACAGACCAATCTCGAACTTACTCTTTGTAGAAAAAGTTATTGAGAAGGTGGTCGCTCTGCAGCTGGAAGACCATTTAACCAACCACAATATCTATGACCCTCTGCAGTCTGGCTTCAGAAAAAGGCATAGCACCGAAACAGCCCTAGTATGGGTACTTAATGACCTTCTGATGGTGAGAGATCAGAAAACCCATTCCATCTTGGTTCTCCTTGATCTCTCAGCAGCATTTGACACTGTGGATCATGGGGTGCTGCTCGAGTGCCTGTGGTTTTTCTGTGGACTGAGAGGGGCGGTCCTCAGCTGGTTTCGGTCTTTCCTTGATGGTAGATCCCAGAGATTGGTATCGGGGATTTATTCCTCGGCTCCTCATGGGCTACCCTGCGGGGTTCCACAGGGCTCTATGTTGTTCCCCATGTTATTCGTGGTGTACATGCTTCCATTAGGGGACATTATAAGATGGTACGGGTTGAGTTTTCGTTGCTATGCCAATGACTCTCAACTGTACATGTCTTTTGTGCCTGAACAGGAATTAGATTCTGCTGCAATGTTTAATAACTGCCTATTGGAGATTCAGAACTGGATGAGTGCCAGTTGGCTTCAGTTGAACTCAGGAAAAACAGAGGTATTGGTGGTGGACCCTGGTTATAGGATAACAGGGGCATGGGTGGAAAAACCCTCAGGATTAAATCTTGGTGGAACCCTGCTTATTGCCTCAGGCCAGGTGCGAAACCTGGACATGGTATTTGACAAAGACCTGACCCTGAGGGCGCAGGTTTCGTCTGTAGTCAAATTTTCCTATTACCATCTAAGGAACGTAGCCCAGGTGAAGCACCTGGTCCCACCAGAAGATCCTCCTACCTTGGTCCATGCCTTTGTCACCAATCATTTTGATTACTGCAACACCCTCTACCTAGGGCTTCCGGGGGTAGATATCTGCCACTTGCAGCTAGTGCAGAATGCGACTGCCAGGTTGTTGACTGGAACCTCTCGATCCAGTTATCTAACACATGTGCTGCGTTAACTGCATTGACTGCCAATACAGTGGCAGATTACCTTCAAGATTGCATTGCTGACCTATAAAACCCTACATGAGCAGGGACCCCACCACCTGAGAGAACTCTTTTGCCCTTACTGTCCCACCCATTCACTACGATTCTCTGGTGAGGGATTGCTAGAGATTCCCAGAGTATCCTAAAAACATCAGGTGGAAGATCTTTGCCTTTATGGCATCTACCTGTGGAGTTCTTTACCTCGCCAGATATGAGAGCCAGACCATATAAGGTTTTAAAAGTTACTGAAGACCTACCTGTTTAACTAGGCATTCTCAGGAATTTATTGAGCACGCACTAATATGTTTTATCTGTTTTAAATTGTAATATTGTGAGTTTTAATGTGTATTGTAAAGGCACCCTGAGCATAGAAAGGGCGTCTTGTACAAATAAAGTATTGATTGATTGATTGATTGACGGCATGGTAACCAGCGGGGTGTAACAGGGGTGAGTACTAGGCTCAGTCCTCTTCAATGTCTGTATTAGTGACATTGCAGGAGGGCTGGATGGGAAAATATGTTTGTTTGTGGATGACACAAAAAAGTATAACAGAGTGGAAACATCAGGGGGGAGAATGAGGGACGATCTGAAAAAGCTGAAAGACTGGTCAAGGGTTTCTCAACTGGCTTTCAAAGTAAAAAAAATGCAAAATCGTGCACATGAGGCACAGAAACCTGGGGGCAATGTACCAATTGGGCAGGGAGGTACTGGCAACCACAAAACAGGAAAGGGACTTGTGGTAATCATTTCTGATGACCTTAAGGTAGCAAAGCAGTGTGATAAGGCAGTGGTGAAAGCTAGCAGGATGCTCAGGTGCATAGTGAGGGGTATCACCAGCAGAAAGAGGGAGGTAGTGTTTCCCCTGTATAGATCAATGATGAGGCCTCATCTCGAGTACTGGATCCAGTTCTGGAGGTCCCATCTTCAGAAGGACATAGATAAGTTGGAGGCAGTACAGAAGAGGGCAATCAAAATGGTGCAGAGCCTGCATCAAAAGCCCTAAGAGGAAAGACTCAAGGAATTAAATATGTACTGTCTAGAGGAAAGAAGAGAAAGAGGGACATGATAGAAATTTTCAAATATCACACAGGTATTAATGAGGTAGATGAGGGAGCATTTACAAAAAAAAAATGCTCGAGGACAAGGGTCACACTATGAAGTGGAGGACAGGACTCCAGAGGAGATGTGAGAAATACTACTTCACTGAAAGGATGGTGGATGCCTGGAATAGCCTTCAGCGGGGTGGTGGGTGCTAAAATGTTAACAGGATTCAAGCATGCATGGAATAGACACAAGGGGACCTTAGAAAAAAGACGGTGGGGGAGGAAAAGACTAGAGATCGAGTAGGGTCTGCTGTGACACTGTAGGCAGGGAAAATAGGGCAGACTAGGTGGGCCATGAGGTCCTTATGTGCTGACAACTTCTATGTTTCTATGTGTCTATGTTACTTTTAATCACATTACGAACATTTCATCTCTCCCCCAACCACTCCCAAATCATTCTTGCACCCTATCGTGCTGAGAAATAGTAATAACATAACCTCCAGTGGTGCTCAGTGAGACTGCAGTGTAGGAAAGTTCTGGCTGGGGGAGGAGGTCCTTTAGCTGAATGGTTAGTGCTGCTGCCATCGAGACTCAGGGTCCTTGGTTTGATTCCCATTGAAAGATGGAGCTGTGTCTGCTCCTGTGCAGGGGAGAACACAACATTAACACCTCCGCTCTTCTCTCACCTTTTTTAATCACTTTGATGGCCACTTTCATTGAGCTTCTCCACCGGCCTTCATAAACCTCACCAAAGTTGCCACTTCCCAGCCTTCTGAGTAGCGTAAACTCCTCCTTAGGTCTCTCCCACTCATCCACGGTTGTGTGTGATAAATCCTTAGAGCTGGCTCTGCCTGATCAAGAAAAAGACATATCTTAAACGGCATGTTTATTTTATTTTCTCAAAAGTGCTTGCTTAGTGTGCTTGAGGCAGGCAGAACAGGTTCTAAAAATTAAAAAGTACCCTCTAGAATATGACCGTTTCTAAAACTTAGAACCAAAAGAACAGTTCCTTAACAATTACATGAAGTTTTTATATATTACCTTTCATACAAACATGTACCAAACTTTTACAAGGGGGCAATGATACAATGATAGAGGGACTTCAGATACACAATCATAAGTTACTAGAGCACTGAGCTATGTCTCTTACGGTACACACATACGTCACTGAGTATTTTGTTATGTACTGCCTGCTATTTTGTACTGCTTAGCTGCCATCAAGAGGGGACTGCCTCTGTCCCAAACTACTGTTGACTATCTATACTGTATGTTGGTAGTTATTCTATGCCTCTTCTCTTGCTGTCTCCCTTTTCCTGTTGTGAGTCCTAGTGTGAGATACGCTGCTTAGGCTTCCCCATAAAAATATTTTCAGGTTTTTGCAAAGATGAATGCACTCTTCAGCTTTTGAAATATTTAGCTCAAATTAATGGTTCAAGAGCTACTTATCTGGCAGTACACAGAGGGTCATCTGGAAGGGTGTACTATCAGACCCCCTACCCCTAAAGGAGGGTGTGCCGCAAGACTCAATCCTTGGCCCCCTACTGTTCTCTCTTTTCACAAATGACCTCAACCTCTACTGTGGGGGGGCCTCGGTCATACAATATGCAGACGTCACTGTCATATACCGCTCCTTGGACAGCCCAGTGGAAATTGGCCCTGCTTTCCAAACTGATCTAAAGTCCCTGGAGGTTTGGCTAAGGATGAACAGAATGGTCCTGAATGCAGGCAAACCTAAAGCCATGCTGTTCAGACCCAGATCCCTGAGACAAGACAGGACCAACTCCCTACAGCTTACACAGACATGACAGGACAAGAACTAAGGCAGTGGACTCCTAAAATACCTAGGTCTCACACTTGATCAAGGTCTCATCTACAAGAACCAAGTGGAACACATGACCAAGTCCATCCACTGCAAACTGGGCGTATCGGATAAAGGACCAGCTTATACCTGAAGCTAGGCTATCCATTGCAACCAGCGTCCTGCTCCCCACGCTGACCTACACTGCCCGTAATACAGGGAATGGCCAAGCTGGAGGTCACCTGAATGCAAATCTGTACAACAAGGTAGCACGATTTGCTACCCAGGATCACCCCAGAAGCCATCACTGTGACACACTCGCCAGACTACAGTGGTCCGCCTTTGAAGCTCACCTCCAATACCCACTCCTATGCCTGGCTTGCAAACTACTTTGCCCATCCGCTCCGCCTAGCCTGGCTGTGACTATCACCACCAAAAACAACCCTCGGACCCTGAGGACATCAGGGCGGATGCTGCTAGAAACCCTAAGGATCTGGACCAATGCAGGAGGCAAGTCTTTTGCCTTCACTGCCCCCTACCCGTGGAACAAGTTCCTTCCTGTGGTACAGGAAGCATCCACTCTCCCAAACTTCCGCACCAGGCTCAAGGCGCACATGCTTGATGTCAGCACATGCCACTGTCCGAACACCTGAAAGTCCCATCCCGCCTTCTTCTTTAAACCCCCGCACTTATTCATCCTTTTCTCTGATTGCCTCGAAACACACTAGGTAGAGATCCTGTTTGGTTTCATAACAATTAACAACTAAGCCATATGCTCGGTAACAATGCCATGAATGACTGTAATCTATTAATGGACCTGTATATTCTCTGTAGCCTTTTCTCTGTGTGTACGGATCCATGTAATGTCTCTCCAGGTCACCCTGAAAAGGGACCTTTGGGGCTCAGTGGGCCTACCTGGTTATTAAAATGTAATAAATAGATAAACAAATAAACAAATTGTGAAACCAGTGTAATTCCTAGGCTGAAACCTGCAAGAAAGCTACAGTCACTTTATCCAGTAGGTGGCGCCAGAGAAGAACTACAGCAGTGACTTTGGCAGCCTGGAAACATTGGGTCTGATTTCCAAACAGGGTGGCAGGTCTTCTATCAAGCCCCGCATCAAACCCATTTTTTGGTGCTGCTACGCCATACACTTCGCAGCAACCTGCACCCCATTCAGGAAGCGCGGGTGCATTTGGGATCACTATCATGATTTACAGCAGTCTGCACCAAATATTTTGATGCAAGCCCCTTTAAACGGGTACCTGAGATTGTCGCATGTTAGACCGGAAAAGGCTGGTCTGACTTGCAGCAATCGGCACATGGGATCAGGAATCCAGATCATCGGCTGGAGAATGTCGCAAGCCCTCTGCAACTGATGTTCAGTGTATCCACAAACTGTGGCATTACTAGAGGTTTGTGAATCGGCCCATCGTAAATCTGCTGCCTGCAAAGTGTAACAATAGACTGAAAAAGCCCTATATTTCATGCTTCTTTTTATTTGTAGACCTAATAAAACAAATTACAACCTCACTTGAATGTAAATAATTTCAGTTGTGCAACACTAGCTTGTGTCAGCAGGCAGTTAATAAAAGGAGCTCCTGTGTTGCAGACCTCTGTGTTCCTATCCTGTTTATGTGTGTTCACCCCACAACACAAAATAATTTACTTGCCTAATCAGTGGTCCAGTGCATAAATGCTTCACCTGATGACATAATTGGCCTCTCTGAACCCAGGTAAGCATGCTGTTTTGTGTGAACTTCTAGGTTTAAAAATTTTCCTTGCATGAAATATGTTTCAATAAGCTGGCATAACTGGCTCAAAAATTGTTGCATAAAACAGCTGTAGGAGTGGTTGTAATATAACAGTCATCACTGGCACGTCTTCGCCATGTTCTGACTGCTCCAAACACATGTGCATTGATGCACTTATTCCATGAAATTCACATCTCAGTGCCTCTATTAACTTATTTTACAAAATGGCAAGAAAAAAAATCTAGAAATGTTATTGGCTGAGAGAGATCACCCGGCATGCATTAAATCTCTATAAACATACGATCAGGTGCTGAATCTCATTTTTCTCCCCCCAAAAAACTAATTTGAGCCATTTTATAAGTGTAATAAGCCCCTCCAGGGTGTGCATCATAGGATTTTAAAGTAATTCCCAAGGATGTAAGGACACTCAGCCTTTGACCCCATGCCTTACTACACCCCTAGGGAGTGCATTACAATACTATAATGCATACCGAGTCCTGGCTTATTATTTACATAGAGCTCACCTAACTATAAAAAAGACAAAATATATTCATTCCTCCCTTTAGTGGTGGAGGATGGCAAAACAAAAGAAGAAACACACACACAGATGGAACTGTGAACAAAGGCAAACTGTTCACTTACAACAGAATAACAACACTGCAGCAGGCACTATATTGCCCCGGCATTTCACCCTGCATTACCCCCCAGTGAAGCCCTAATGCAGAACAGTGGCTGCCTCAATGGTGTTCTTTTTTTTTTTTCAACTCTCTTTGTCACCCCGAGCCGGAACCTCTCAGACCTCTACACTGGCCAGTGTCACTTGTCGCTTCACTGTGAGCCCCACCATCCTCAAGGACATTACTTTCCCCAAACCCCGTAGGAACATAGGGCCAGAGGAGATCAAGGGGTGGTGGAAGGCTCAGGTGTTGGGCATGTGGTGGCACAGCTCTGGAGGGCCATCGCCTATCCGGACCAGAGGGGGTTTTCGTTTACGCCCGACGCTGGACTGCAATGCCACCCAGCCTGAGATGTGGGTGCTCCCACCCATGTTTGAAGGCAGCCGCCAACATCTACCCCTTGCTAGGCGAGCCCATGTGCACAGCAGTGCTGCCGGTCTCCACTGGGGCCACTGCTGCACCGGCTACCCCTGATCCCTCCCGAGAGAGGAGAGCAGACTCATGGAAGCTCGATCCTCTCTCTCCATGCCGACCCCTGGCAGTCTGGGCTCATTCTCGAACCTAGGTCACCGGCGAGCGTGAGATGTGACGCCCAGCGCCTCAACCCTCAGCGCCACCGGCCCTCAATGGTGTTCTTATGTTCCAAGAAAAGTTTTACCTTTGTTCATATTTCAACTTGCATGCACATCTTCTTTGCTTCTTCAAAGACTTTGTTTCTTCATGAGTGAGCCACACCATACATGGTAATTATGTTACTGGCCTGAGTACATCATCTGTTACTTTGGCATTGTTGATCGCAGTAGAATCCCTGTGTTTGAGCCCATCAAGCAATGGCGGAGCTACCCCTGTGATGCTGGCAACCCAAGTTCAGTAGCGATCTACAGTCGTTGGAGGGCTGGCATGGGGAGGAAGATTGAACATCCAAAGGACTGCTCTCTTCCTCGGGGGGGGGGCTTGCAGAGACTTGTGTTCACCTGACTTCTAGTGGTAAGCAGGGGAAAGGCACCCAGGACTGCCTAGACAAAGCAGGAGGGGACAGGGCAGACACCGACATGTGAACTGTGGGAGCATGCACCGCACATCATGGTGTCAGTGCATGCCATGTCGCTCAGGGAAGAAAAAGGAAAAACAACCTCCAGTGGCAGGATGATCCTCTGACCCTCACAGGTCCAGCACCTAACTAGCTGGGCTTGCCAGTCCAAGTACTAGATCTGTTTCCCATTGGGGATTGGGGGTACTGGCTGGCATATAGGTCCCTGCGGGTGATGGGGCTGGGGGGTCTAGCCAGAGGAGAAGGGGAAAAAACAATTAATAAAAAAAAAAAAAAAAAGAATACCAGTGTTTAGAACAACACAACTGGCTGCTCAATAGCACAATGGTTATACACATACGAGATAAGGGGCATGTCTTACATATGGCACTTTGATTGGCTGGTGGACTTTAAATAATTTATAATATGTAATTTAAGTGGTAGTAACAGAAGAGCTGAGAAAGTGAAATCAGAGAATCACAACAAGTGACACTACTGGTGTTACAGAGTGTGATATAGGTTAATTGAGAAAATGAATACATCAAAAAATATATATGACAATGCTATAGTCAGTTAAATATACACTTTTAGCGAGATGTGCAAAGAAATGCATCCAGTTTTTGAATGTGAGTGCAGAAGTCTTTCCAAACGATAGACCATAAAAGTTGATCTAACTTTCGGGGATCTACAGTTGTATCCAAATAATGGATGCAGGTCTCGCAGTTGCGGCAGAAATTGTTTTAAGCTGTGGAGAAATGTCACAGACGCGCCAGAGGTATGTGAATAGGCTGCAGACATCTGTATACATCTGCATGGATGTGACATACATCCAAAATACGGATGCAAGTGCTGTGTCCACCCTTTGAAAATCCTGCCTTTAAGTTTTAGTTGCTCTATCAATCTTTTTTAATAGTTTCTAAAAAATGTTTCCCCTCAGTCAGCCACCATCTGTTCATCCGACCACCCAGACCCATCCCCACTGGAGTGCACCCTGGCTACACCTCAGAGTGGGGCCATTGGGGAGGACCTCCTCAATAAAGACTGGTTCGTGATCTGGGAGTGGGGGTGCCTCGGTTGGCTGCATGGGGTCCCGTGATGGATGGACATCCTCCAGCTCGCCAAAGATTTTTGGTACGCTTATCACCCACAGAGGCATGGCATTCAATGATGTAATGGTGCATTAAGTGCCCAACATCTGGCACGCCTCCTGAAATAGTCAAGCACAAGCTGTCAAACCACCGTTCTCCACCAGGGGTCAGTCGATGCCCCATCCCCACCCAGGAGGAGGAGGAGTCCCTGGATGCTCATTCCCCCCAGCTGGCCCTCCGACATCCTGGGCTTGCTTCCGAACGTGGGACATCAGCATAGCAAGTGGTAGCACTACTGCTCTGATGGTGGTCTGTCTTTCTCCCGATTTCTGGGTGCACCACATGAACCACAGCCCTGAGATTGTTTGGAAAGGGTGAGAGTGTTTGGAAAGGGGTTCTGCCCCCCCCCACACACACACACACACACACACCATGAGAGAGCTACTGGACATGACAGTGATACCTGGCTGATATCTTACCTTGATGCATGGAACTGTCAATATCAGGTTTGTGGCGAGCTCCTTGTGTTTGTAATACTCCACAATCTCATGGAGATCAGGAAACATCAACCTGGGGTTCAGGTAGAACTGTGTTTTACCCTGCTGGTAGATTTTATAGTGTTTCACATCCTTTCCATGTCTAGCTGCAGGTAAAACAAACAGTAAAAATCAGAAATGGATATTACGTTGAAAAATTTGCATCTTTATTCCATTTTAGTAGGTCCTGTGGTTTCTGCCTTGTAAGATACCCTTTCCCTCTCATTTCTTTGAGTCTGCTTCAGCGTTAAACTTAGATTTGTAATCGTTAATGAAGAGCTCTGTTAAATATGGCGGCCTCAAAGTTTTCATCAATAGTCTTTGATGTATTTTAACCACTCATTATTTAAAGAACCACTGACTCCTCCAGGAGAATGTTGAAAAACATAACATTAGGAAACAGTTCAGTTCATATTTCATGTTAGCTGAGTATTTCTTCTCCTTGTATTTATTACTAGGGTCATCTGCAAAAATATGATCTTTGTTCCTTAAAGCAGCAGTGCAATTAAACTTTTTTCCCCAAAACAGCTAGTTCCAGCTTCAGTTAATACACGTTAGCATGCTGGTTAAATTTACATTTCAGGTGCCTCCTGTGCTGTGCACCATGCATTTTTGTTTTATTTTCTTAATCCTAACCCTTGCCAGTGCCTACAGTAGTATTTCTAAGTCAAATGTGCTGGCCATCTTTTATTCATGAGAAATAAGAACTAAATTAAAACATTTATAAAATATTCACATTTTGGTGGAACTGGAAACTTTTACCTCCAAATAAAACTGGAAGATGCCTGGAATCTTTTTTAGTGAAAAAAGGTAGGGTGAAATGTTTTGCTCAATTTTGTTGCACTGCTGCTTAAAGAGTTCATCTGCTCCTACTTATTCCCCTGTCATAATATTCCACTTGTGACATCACCATTATTCCCATGGCAACAGGTTGTGGTGTCTTAGCAGATGATCGAGCCTTCAAGTGGGTAATAAGCTGTAGTAGAAGAAGAAGATGAAATCAAAGGATCAACATCCTGCTTTTGTGCAAATTTCCTCTGTAATAAATAAGGGGACGAGAAATCTATACAAGAAAGAACAATACAAGCTGAATTAATTATAGAAATATATATATATAGAAATATAGACAATGACGGCAGAAAAAGACCAATGGTCCATCTAGTCTGCCCGTGGCACCCTATCTAACCCTGGGACCTACTGTCCATCCAGGGGCCTAGCCCTCCACATCCACCTCTTATCCCCCTCCCAGTTTCTGCTGTCTCAAGTAACCCCTATACCCTTCACTCTGTCCCAATCATGCTTGACCAACACAAAACAGAAAGCTAGCCCAGGTGACTAAGTGGAGTCCTGACAACACCACAGGATACAGAACAGAAAGTCAGGCTGCACACCGACCAGCACGAAGAATCCACAATCTGGAACACAAACCCGCAAGCACCAATGGCCCAGCCCATTGACAGTGCAGCAAAACAGCACCAAAGCCCATTTCTCAATGCATCAATACCTTGTCAAGAGCACAAGTACACTGAGAAATGCCCGGCTCCTGCACCACTGCTCACTGCTCCACCACAACACCAATAAACCAAGCCATTGGCACTGCAAGTCTGGAATCCAGAAAGTGGGCCCCCAAACTGCATGCAGCCTGACTCCCTGTACAATAACTGCACTAAGTGACTGAAGCAGAACCATGATTTAAACAATTTTTTTTCGTTTTGCCATGCGTTACCAGCGAACACGTTGGTATGAAGTGCCCTTTAAGGGTGTGACACTGTCCGCTTCCAGAGCAGTGTTGCAGGGCGTGATAGTACCATACCAATCAGCACCCAGGCTGACATGATGAGTTTCTGGTTTGCGTGTGGGACGCACCAACGCCAAAAGAAACTGCCGCCCCTTTGATCCGTGCCACCAGCAAGCCAGGTCAGCCTGGAATGTTTGCCTGCAGCAAAGAAAACCATCCATCGATGTCTGTTGCTGGTGGTCCTAATTGTCCTGCAACCCGATCTTCCCTGTCTCCCCCACACATACACAGTAATGACACTAGGGGTGCTGAATCCCCCAGTGTCTAAAACTGTCTCTCGTCATTTTTTTCCCCTGAAAAGAAGAAAACCGTCCATTGACGTCTGTTGCACCCCCCAAACATAAGTCAGTGACACTGGGGGTGCCCAATCCCCTCGTGTTCTCAACTGTTGCAATAATGTCCCCTAGTGACACTGGGGGTACCCAATCCCCAAGTGTCCTGTCCCTGAAATAAAGAAAACTGTTATTTGTTTTTTTCTACCTGAAAAAAAGAAAACCGTCCATCATCTGCTGCGCCGTTATGCACCTCCACCCAACCATCCATTCAGAACCCACCACCCCACCCCATACTTACCCACTGGAGGTCCGTTCCTGTAAACTTCTTTGGACCGCAGACACGTCTTCACTCTTCAAAGCCCAAGCGCGAACTACTAATTGGTGTCTGTTTTCCAAAGTTTTTTCAGAGGTGCTATAGTAGCTCTTTAAACATCACTTTTCTTGTGATTAAAGGTGGAAAGGCATAAGTCGGCCCAGTGGCGCTGAGGGTTGAGGCGCTGGATGCCACACCGGCGACCCGGGTTCGGGAATAAGCCTGGGTCGGCCGGGGGAGGGGGGGAGAAACTGGATTGAGCCACCTTGACGTGACTCTCCTTTCCCAGGGAGGGATGTGAGGTTCCCAGGCTCTTGGCTGCCCCCTGTTGGAGGACATGTGGTAGTGCCAAGCCATATGGGAGCTCCGGCATTCACCATGGATTGGGTGGAAGGGGTCAGTACTGGTGCCATGGAGCACATGCATGCCTCCACGTGCATGAGTCGCCATGTGCGCTGGGGTCCCGGGATCCGGGAAAAAAAAGTACACAAAACTGATAAAAAGAATATTAAAAAAAGATGGAGTGCCATACAAAAGTCATTGTTCCCTGACCTTATGGGGAAATGGGGACATCAGGCCTAACATCAAGCCAAAAACATAAGCTCTAACATGATGAATTTAGGACCCAATACACACACTCAGCCGTATATGTTCCAAAGGCACATATCTGGGCTACGGTGCTCTGGACCTGTAAATGGCAATGGGAGTGATAATACCTACAATTGCCAGTCTCCCAGCTCCACATGTGCAACAGAGTACAGAGGGGGCCAAGAGCATGGCATGGAGGGTGGCGAGGGCTTAAACATTGCTTGGTGAGTAGATCCATGCTCTCCATACAGTCAGGGATTGTGGAATATGTCCGTCATCCAAGGACTGCCATATCCCAGTTTTAAAGAACCTTCTTTTGTTGTTTAGTATAAAATGGCAAGAAAAAAGCAATCAAAATATTTCATTGGCCAAGAGATGTCACCTCACTATGCATCAAATCTCTATATAATCTCTATATATTCTGACGTGGAGCTTTTGCAAAAGAGTCTGTGACTCAAAGGATTGTAATTCCGATTCTATTCAATAAACAAAACAATAAATAAATAAATAAATGTGCGGTCAGGTGCCAAATCTCCAAAACACCTACACAGAGTCATTTGTTAAGTGTAATAGGCCCCTCCAGGGTATACATCATAGGATTTTAATGCATGTTCCATGGGTACAAGGACATTCGGCCTTTGGCTTCAGGCTTACTACACCCTGGGGCATGTGTTCAGATCCTATAATGCACACCCTGTCATGGCTTATTACTAATTTATTGTATTTGTCCCCCTTACTCCCTGCCTGCCACCTTCCTGGTGGCACGCTCCAGCCCAATCATCTACGATTTGTGGGACTTACCCCTTTGTGTCCCCATGATTAGCTACTCGTGAATGCATCATGGGGGACTGGACCTTGCTCCCCCAAGGCAGGATCCAGTATGTGGGTGTCAGGGGCCCAGTCTGTGGAAAGGCCATCAGTTATGCTGCATGGCAGGGATTATTCTGCTGGTTTCATCCCCATGAGGATTTCAGGGGTGCAGTAACGCATTGCATCTTTGCATTGTCCTCCACTCGTCTGGGCCTCCTGACTGCTATGAGTCCCAGCCTCCACTGCATGTCAGGCATATTGGGGGAGATGCAACCTTCCCTCCTCAGGAAAGGGGAGCGAGCCTCCGGATGCTCAGTCCTCTTGCCCCCGGCAACTCAAGTTTATTCCCAAACCCAGGTCACTGGCAGGTGGTAGCTAAAGCACATTTTTGTTAAGCCCCCAGCCCCCATTACTAGTTATGAGGGTTGGGTAACAGGGGCCAGCACTGAACGGGCCCTCAAAATGTCCATGGAGCATCAGGTGAGTCTTGAGCATGGGGTGGACAGCCATAAATGCAGGGCCACACCTTGTGTAATGGTACTGGCCTCTGCATCCTCTCCACAACACAGGCACTGCTTCCAGTATTACACAGAAATGTGTCCCCACCCCCAACATGACCACCCACTCAAATGCATGGGCAGATAGGGTGTGGAAGGGGTATGTTACCCACTTTAGGGATCTTGCTAAGAGCTTCATATGTGCAGCGGGGGCACTCCACAGCTTTTGCTGTCCCTCTACATGTGTGGAATGGCTGGAAAAGTTTTGGGCCCTTAAAATGCAATGTGAGATCACATAAATGGACTGGGAAATCCCAATGAATAACTGGAACCAATATCGGGGTGCAGAATAAAGTGCATAACAATGTTTGTTTTCCCACATAGGATTTCTATCCTCTGGGTCAGATGCCCTGCATCAACCCGTGATACTTGGGTGATCTCCCAGCCCTGTTGCTGGACACCACCCATAGTCCCCCAACGGCTCCCCTTGTTGTAGGGAGATCAGACAGCCTACTCTTTTCAGTGAATTCACAATCTGACATGGAAGCAGTGGTGCCTGTGCAGGACCCAAGAGATCCAAGAGTGCCCATGGCCATCACAGAGACAGCTGCTATTTTCTGCTTTTCTCCCTGGTGACCCTTGAGGGTGACCTCAGGCACACAAACCCCACAGCACTCCACCCAGTGATGGAGTTAACCAGGAGTTGTAAGAACAATTAGTTTAAGATACCACATATTTAACTATTATTATTTAGATATAGTACTCTGGATTTCATTTTATTATAATACCTTATCAAAATATAATAAGATGATCAAATACATGGATACACAGGTGATGTCCTGCTTTGACACATTGTTAGACTGTAATTACTGAGGTTAGGGAAGCTGAGAGGAAATATCTACTTTTAAGTGGGCTCCCACATTTTAATCCCAAATGTCCAATAGTATTTTGATGATGTGATGTTATGATCAAGATGGGTCGAATTTTTTAAATCCCATCTGAAAGGTGATTTCGCAGTGCGACTGTGGAAACAAGTTTCAGAGGGGATTTGAAAAATGACACCTGCCATGTTCAGGAGGTGGATGACACAAGGAGTGTGTTGAACATCAGGGGCCAATATCTTCAAAAAATAAAGTTATGAGCGTAACCAGGTGGCCGTGGGTATGTGGTTACTACATCTGCCTTACAAATTCAAACAAGGCTGAAGGGCTTGGGCTCTGTTTTTCCTGAACAGGGGGTTCATTCCCAACAGACTGATAAATAGCACGGTGCCTCCACTCAGAGTTAAATTTAAGTGAGCCTGGTGATAGAGCAGTACAACCCCCTGGGATGCTGTGCCTAACCACCTAACCAAACAGTCACCCCACACATGGAACACCAAAAACAATGGTAAAATTTCAGTATGCATGCAATCATTAGCTTGCTCGAATTATATGCTCACAAATAAAATGTGCACAAGACAGGCTTAACAAGAATAACAAACAAGTAAAAAAGGGTAGTTATGGGAAAAGTGGAATGCAAAAATGAACACTGTTCGACTGTTTAAAACATTCACAATAACAGTGTCCACCCCCACCATGGCAAACAGTACAGCCTACACTTATTGCCCACTCATACTGGGGCACCACCCACTCCTGACTGGTACCAGTCTCCGCCAGTTAAACTAAATGGGAGCTCCCAATGTCTTCAGTTGGTACCCAGCCATTGAACGGTGCAGGCCCGATGGCGGGTGCAGCTGGCTTTACTGTGGTTGCACTTTAAACAAAACAATATGTAAACCCAAACCCCACAGGCCATGCAACTGCGAAAATGTCTTTTTAATGCAAACAACTGTAAATCAGGGCCTGATGGCTAAAATGGAAGCTGTGGTGGAAAAACTATTTACAGTTCCCCAGATGCAGGACAAGCCCTGATGTTGCTCACAGTTCTGGACTTACCAGTCTTTGAGTCTTTTCAAGCTGCAGCTCTGGGGTGCTCTGAACCTGGATACAGATCTCAGATGGCTAGATTGATAGCAGATAGCAGCCTCTGTTGTAGTCTGGACACCATCTTCTGCTTCTCTTGCAGATAACTGGATGGACCAGTCTCAAGCGCCAGGGTCACACACCTCACCCACCCATCCTGGAATGCAACCCTCAGAGTGAAGCGATAGCCAGCACCCAGCAGGGACACTGACCAGCCAATTCCCCAGACTGTCCACAGGGTTTGGATTTCCTCCTGGATCTCAAGAACACAGTCTCTCTTCACACTGCAGGCTATCAGCTGTGGCTCAGGTATCTCAGAAGAACTGGATCACATCTTATGGCTGTAGGCAGGAATCAGTCTCTCAGTACCTTGCAGGTACTCTGGCTCTGTTCAGCAAATACAGCACTTTTCACTTTAAACTGCTTGGATGTAGATTGCAGAAACCTCCTGGAATGCCTCATGCTTAGTGGCTGTGGAAACCTCAGGCAGGCCTCCAACCTTCAGCAAACACACAGCCCAAGCCCTCCTTACTCTCTGGCAGCTCCAGGAGGACTGCCCCAAGTTTGATCTGCCCTCGGGGTCTAGTCATATCAGGGCAGCTTCCTACTGGTCCAGCAGGCTGTCATTCGATCAACAAAATTAGCATGCAGAATGTTCACGCGATGCTTGATTATCAAGATGGAAAGGTGCCAAGAACACAGTCCCCTCCCTTTACTCAGAAGCCATTGCTGAAGTCCTCCTTAACCTCCCATTGGCCGATTATGGAGTCAGGGGTGAAAAAGATGGCTGCTGCAGAACACTTAGAGCCATGTCCCAACTTCATCTTTATTTTGTAAGCAAACTGTCTGGTTTTAGCTTTAACTGCCCCAAAGGTTCAGTAGCCACCCCTCTGCCTTGGTATCTAGTGGCAGAGTGGGAATTTACAGGGACTCACCCTGCCTGTCACAAGCACTGTAGCACTCTCCTACCAGGCAGCAGGCAGGACTATTCATGATAGCAGACTCAGCTGCTTCTTAAATTTATAGTGCTTAAAAGCGCTTTTACAGAACTCTTGGCTCCCCCCTCCCCGTGTGCCTCTGAACCGCCACTTAAGTCTATGGAGTTCCAGGGATCAGAGCACACGAAGGGGACCACTGCCAGGGCTGCCAGAACAGCTTTAACCATTTAGCGCGGCAACGCTGCCACAAAATGCGAGCTGACCTGCCAGCTTGCACGTTCGAGCAGGAGCCAGCTCGAATGTGCACACAATGAGCTGTGCAGCATTTGGCAAACCACTGAGTGGGCAGTTTTATTTTAAACACCACTTCTCCAGTCCTCCACATCGAGTTAGGCACACGGAGCTGGCAAGAGCACACAAAGGTCACAGAACCAGACTGGGGACCTGTGGGAGGGCAGAACAGCATTCGGGGAGGCAGACAAAGTAAACCTTGTGCCTTTCCATACCGGGGCCCCTACCTATTGAACAGCCTGCTCCATGATATCCTGGCCACGGCAAACTTGGCCCTTTTAAAACTAAACTTCACCAGCACCTCCTCTCACGAACTGTTGCAACTGCCCATAATTCTCCCCGCCCATATTGTCTCCACTCACTATTCTCTTACTTCTCACCTATCCTCTCCTCACCCACTCACCCTCCTACTTGCCTTCTCTGACTGCCTTTGTAGTCTTCTATCTCCTTGATGCACTTTCCTGCCCACTGATGGTGGCACTAAATTGTAAATAAAATCTTTATGTACTTAAATTGTATTTTATACCATCTGTTAGTGGTTAAACCTTTCCTATGCCATATATATTGGCTCCTCAATCTATGTTTTGTAGTCCTGTCATTTTGTATCACTGTACTGCTGTAACTCAATGTTATTTAATGCATGGTTGGACGTTATGCATGCGGCCTCTGGCCTCGCGCCACACAACGAAGTCCCAACCATGCATTAACTCCCTCGTTAGATGCCACCTTCATCGGTGATTAATGCTTACGTGTATACCTTTACAATGTCCTGTATTCTATGTATGAGGTGGAACCTCTGTAAAAGAGCCTCTGACTCAGAGATATATCTGATATTTCAAATAAAATAAATAATAAAAAAAAAACACCTGTGTGTGAGGGGGGGTTTCATGAGAAAATGTTGAAACAATTCATTTCCTCGTAACTTAATTGTTTCTTCTCATGTTTACTCTACATTTTTAACATAATCTTTTCATGACCACCACTTCTGAGCATGACAAGTGTAATTTATAAAACAATGGCTGAACCGTCATTTTGAGCCGTAAGTGTTAAAACACATTTTGGGTAGAATTTGAGAAATGACAGCTGTCACACTCATGAGGTACTGTGAAAAATGGCAATGTTGAAAAGTTGGGGTCAAAATATTGAAAATTACCACAGTTACAGTGTACATTGAAAAATTGCAACGTAGACTCATAACTTAGTTATTGTTAAAAGTTTAATTTGCAGTCTTTTTCATCGACTGCGTTATTCTTGGACATTTGCTGAACACCAAGGGCTGTATAGCTTTCTCCAGCGTTGTGTGATTGGAGCCGGAAGATCGGGGGATTGATTGCAGCCTGTTCAAGATTGGTGTGGTGAGCCCTCACTGCCATTACCAGGACTTATGGTATTATGATCTAGCTGAAAGAAACAGAAGAAGTGTGGTTGGATTAGCGGGCTCCAGCGGAGCTCATTGCAGGCAAGTAGTGCTGGGTGGGGACCTGCCTTGTGCCCTCGGGAGCTGCGGCCGCTGTTTCTGTCCTCGACCAGGCAGAAGTCGCCTTGTTTGGTCTCTGGGGAGCCGGAGGGAAATTGAGGCTTCTCCTAAGCCACCTTGGGGGTCAGCCATGGAGCTGGGTCACTGAGGCGTCAGTAGCTGTAGGTCGCGGGCGGATTGGAGGCCGTTTGACTTCTGGTGGTGCAGGGGAAGGGGTCTATCTGATCACCCGTTATTGCACTCCTTGAGTGATCTGCCTGTCCTGAGTTTTCCCTGGAGTGTTTGGAGAGGATAAAGATCAAGTTCAACTCTGTGGACTTGCTGTCACGAGGACTGTGTTGGATGCTACCTAAACCTTCTGTTTGGATGTAATCTGTATCGTTGGAGACACTGACTTGCTCTCCCTCCCAGCTTTGTCCTGGATATATGGGCGGTGAGAGTGCTGTGCACACTGTTTTATTTCTTCAGGCAGTTATGGACTAACTTGTGAATTAAGTTAGGAAGGGTCCCCCACCATGTGAGAGGAGGTGTTGGGGGTATACTACAGCACTATTTCCAAGTTACTTTGACATGCTGGTGATCCTGTTGGATTTCCATGCATGTGAGAGGTGCTGCATCGAGGTCATAAAACAGAGTTTTCCTTTTCTTTTATTTTGAGTTATCAGTTCTAGTTATTTTTTTAGTTCTCCCCCACTATGTGAGAGAACAAATACATGCATGCATGTGAGAGGTGCTGCATTTTTCTAAACAGACTCTTAAAGATTGTTGAATAATACATCTGTGAAGAGATTTGTTGATAGATGTTCTGTTGGTATTAGGTCTTTTGATCTAATTATTATTATTTGGGGGTGGAGGGGTTATTATTAAAGAGGGTGATTGGGGGTTAATAATTTGATTTTTAATATAAAGTAAGAAAGTGTTGACTGTATGGGTTTTAGTAAACAAAACATTATTTTAGAGTCTGAAATATGTGCTGGGATGGTAAGAACACAGTCAGGCAGTACTCCCCCTCAAGACTAAAGGAACTCCATCCATTTGCATATCCTTCACTTCCTTTTGAAGTTTATAACAATTCCTGAGTTTTCGGCATTGCGAGATGAAGGAGTGTAAGGAACAGGAGATCCTGGAACTCTTGTGGGGGATGGGAAAGGAGTGGGCGGATAGAGGCAGTCAGAACCAGGAGACATCGTGGGGTGAAATGGATACAGGAATGAGGTTTACCTTGCCTTGTACCCATACCCAAGGGCACTGACTTGGTCAGGCAGGAGGTGGAGTCATCCTTGGAATCTCGTCCCTTTCGGGTAGTGTTAAGCAGTGCTAGGTCTATCAGAAACAAGAGGTGGCAGATCTTGTTGCATCTGTCAACTTGGCTTGCATCACCGAGACCTGGCTAGATGAAAATGCAGGCCCTATTTTTGGGGCCTCGGTTCCGGCCAGGTTCTCGGTGATTCACTGCCCGACAGTGGACCGTAGGGGTGGGGGAGTTGCAGTCTGTTTTAGACAGGAACTGGACCTTAGGGAGGTGCCAGTTGGATGTACCAATTCCTTTGAGTGTATTGTGGGTGCAGGTGCAGGTTTCAGGATCCTTCTCATTTATCATCCACCAGGTGATGGGAGGGAATTCCTGAGGGAGGTTGCGGACTTCATCACCGAGAGGGTATTGGAGTCCCTCCAATGGCTAATTCTGGGGGACTTCAATGCCTGGGTCGATGATGAACTTGTGCTTTTTGGACAAAACCTCCTCCAGTTGATGGATTCATTGGGCCTGACACGGGTTGTTACCTCTGCAACTCACGAGGGAGGACACTCATTGGACTTGATATTCCATCTAGGGATGGAAGTCTCCAATGTGGAAGTGGAGCCTATCGGTTGGTCTGACCATCACGCTCTGAGGTTCAGTTTCACGGCCCCCCAAAAGAGGCCTTCCCCTAAGGAGATAGTACAGTCCCGTCCTTTGGGAGGGGGATACCTCCGAAGGCCTAACAACAGAGCTGGACATCTCGGGATTGCCAATGGCTAACACTGACCCAGGGCCCTTTGTGCTAGCCTATAATAGGGCAGTTGTGGAGACCCTGGATGTCATTGCTCTATCCCATGTTCGCCCCTGTACTCTTCACCTGGGGGCTCCATGGTTTACCAGGGACATCCATGGGTTGAAGAGACAGGGTCAAAGATTGGAGAGACGCTGGCAAAAAATTTGCTTGGAGATGGACAAGCTTAGACTGCTGGATCATTATAAGATCTATCAGTTAGCAATTTCCCATAAGACGGCAGAGCTCCTGACCAGGGAAATTGCTACGGTGAGGAATAGACCGGCCCAGCTCTTCCGGACTGTGGACAGACTGTGCAATCCAGCCTGTCTTCAAGTTGGTCGAGCTTTGCCACAGTTACAATGTGAGGAATTTGTGATGTTCTTCACTGATAAGGTGTCCACCATCTGGGATGAGATCAGCCAACGCCTCCCCATTCGGTTTTGCACTGATCAACCGATTGGCACTAATACCCAATTGACTTGGTTCACCTTTAGTCAGCCAGCAGTCATGGATATAGTGAGGATTATCCAGACTTTGCATCCAACCTACTGTAGTTTGGATCCAGGCCCTACTCACCTATTGGTGGGGGGTATGTAGAGATTATTGGCCCAATCCTTACTGGGATAATGGTGGTATCATTGGAGAGAGGGATCTTTCCAGATCCCTTAAAAGAGGCAGTGGTGCGCCCCCTTTGAAAAAGCCCTCCCTTGATCCCGAATGCCCAGAAAACTACAGACCAGTCTTGAACCTCCCCTTTTTGGGGAAGGTTATCAAGAAGGTGGTCGCTGTGCAGCTGGAGGATCATTTAACCAGCCACAGTATATATGACCCTCTCCAGTCTGGCTTCAGGAAATGGCATAGCACTGAGACGGCTCTTGTACAGGTACTGAATGATCTCTGGATGGTGAGAGATTGGAAATCTCATTTCATCTTGGTTCTCCTTGATCTCTCAGCAGCATTTGACACAGTAGATCATGGGGAGTTGCTCAAACGCCTGTGGTTTCTCTGTGGACTAAGGGGGGTGGTCCACAGTTGGTTTCAACCTTTCCTGCAAGGTAGGATTCAGAGAGTAGTGCCGGGAATTTATTCCTCGGCCTCTCACTACCTGCGCTGTGGGGTGCCACAGGGTTCGGTGTTGTCCCCCATGTTATTTGCAGTGTATATGCTCTCATTGGGGAACATTATAAGACAGTATGAGTTGAGTTTTCATTGCTATGCTGATGACTCTCAGCTCTACATGTCTTTTGTACCCAAGCAGGAGTCTGATTCAATCATGGTATTTTAAAACTGCCAGCTGGACATACAGAACTGGATGAGTACCAACTGGCTAAAGTTGAACCCAGGAAAAGCAGAGGTATTGGTAGTGGAGACAGGGGTAAGGATGTTAAGTTCATGGGTGGGGAAACCCTCAGGTTTATTTCAGGGGGAGACCCCGCTTATGGCATCTGGCCAGGTGCATAACCTTGGTGATATGTTTGATGAGGGCTTGACCCTGAGAGCACAGGTGTCGGCTATAGTCAAATTACCCTTTTTCCATCTAAGGAATATAGCACAGATGAAACACTTGGTCCCACCTGAGGATCTCCCCACCCTGGTCCACGCCTTAGTTGCCAGTCATCTTGATTACTGCAATGCCCTTTATCTAGGGCTGCCGGGAGTGGATATCCACCGCTTGCAGCTGGTGCAAAATGCGGCAGCTAGGTCGTTGACTGGAAGCCCGAGATCCAACCATATAACACCTGTACTGCGCGAATTGCACTGGCTGCCTGTACAGTGGTGGATCACTTTCAAGGTTGCATTGCTGACCTATAAGGCCCTACATGGGTTGGAACCCCACTACCTGAAAGAACTCCTTACTTCTTACTGTCCCTTCCGCTCCCTCCGATCCTCTGGCGAGGGCTTGCTAGAGATTCCCAGGGTAACCCGGAAAACATCTGGTGGAAGAACTTTTGCCTTTATGGCACCTACCCTGTGGAATTCTCTGCATTGCCAGATATGAAATAGCCTGACTGTAGAAAGGTTTAAAAAAGCTCTTAAAACCTTTCTATTTAAACAAGCATTTTCAGAAATGTAAATTCTGCAATGCATAAAGTGTTTTAATTGTTGTGGATTTTAATATTGTATACTGAAATTTTGTAAAGGCGCCCTGAGCTTAGGAAGGGCGCCTTATATAAATACATTTTACCTTACCTTACCTTACCTTCTCATATTTTTACCCCAAATATCCAACATAGCCTTCTTATTACCTCACATAGCCTTCTTGTGAGCCCACCTCATGAACAAGGGCAGAGAAAATGTTCAAATCCTCCCCAAAAGGTGATTTCGCCTCACAAGTGCAAAAACACATTTTGGCCAGGATTTGAAAAATGACAGCTGTCACATTCATGAGTTGCTGTAAAGAAATGGGTATGTTGAAAATTTGGGGTCAAAATATTGAAAATTACCAAAGTTACGAGCCTGCGTTTGTAAATTTCAATGTAGGCTCGTAACTTTGTTGTTGTTTGATATTTTTACCCCAGATTTTCAATATAGCTTTCTTATGACCCCACCTCATGAACAAGAGCAGACACGATTTTCTACTCCTGCCCAAAGGGTGATTTTGTGCAGCGACTGCGAAATCACCTGTAACCCACCCTCCACTGTCCAGGAGTCCAGATGGCGAATAAGGAGAGGAGCACAAGCCAGGCACAGAAACACTTCCCAGATAAAGGGCTCCAAAAGGGCATACCTTTGCTGTAGGACTCATTCACAGGTGACACTTGCAGGTAGGATTTCAGCTCACTGGGGTTATCAGCAGGGGCAGAGGCATCACAGGGTGGCTAGGGAGCAAGGTGGTTAAAGGCAGCAAAAAAACTGAGGAACACCAGATTAAAGGAAAAAAAATGTATTTAATAAATCCAACAAATAGAACAGAAGCAGGCAGCTCCATGGGGCTAGAGGCACCACAGGCAGGCACACAAGATAAAAATATTAGCAGCTAGAAGCTGCGGCAGCTGTAGGCCTAGGCAAGCCAAGGCAAGCTCCACCTGAAACAGGGCCGAGAGGCACCTAAAAAATAAAAATGGCACATGGAGCAGCCAAAACTGGCCTAAACACTATCGGGGCTCTCCAAATTAATACGCTCCCAGTGACCACGGCCTAGGCGATACAGAACTTTCTGGCATCCGAAGCTCACCAGAACAGGGAGGTGATAAACGCACCAGTGGCACACAAAGTTTTCCCACAGAGATCCTGCCAGGACAAATACCAGGCCTAAAACTCTGCAAGGCCTACCAAATCCACTGGACTGCTGTCAAAACTGGGGAGGCGGATGAACAGAACCCAGACCAAAAGGCCTACATCCGGGGCAGTGTACAACATGGGTAAAAACTCTCCAGCACTGCTGCTACCAGATAGCCCCACTACTGTGCTCTCAGTCACCACAGGCCGCGTCCCCACTGCCCATACTTTCCACCTACCGAGGACCCCAGCCTAACTCACAGCGAAAACACTGATGCCCGAACAGATCTTACCGGGCCAATTATCCGGATTCCAGAGGGGGTCCCACCCAATTGGACACTTCCCTGTCTCCATCCCCAAACACCCGAGCACTGTAACTGCACCACAGGGCAACCCAGGCTGCAACTCCTGTGCCGGGGGGCGAACCCAAGCCCACTTCCATCTTCTGTACCTACTGGCCTCCTAAACAACGGAAACTCCCACAATTCATAGGCCACAGATGTGAGAAAGTCCCACCTAGAGATGGGCCAAAATGGAGACCCTACCCATAGATGGCTGGACAAGTGGGAGGGCAGAACAGCTACTTTGGTAAGTGCCCCCCCAAAAAAAAAATTAGGAGGCATATACACCTTCTGGGACATATTTACCTGATTTCACTGCAATTGTTCATGAGCTGGGGTCCCAAAAAAGGCATGTTGAAAATGTGGGTAAAAATATTCAAAGATGACTAAGGTATGCCACCAAGTTCATAACCCTGCTGAAATACATTTGTAACCCCTAGGTGGCACTATCCCAAGGGCTACTATACCCCCTGCATGGCTAGTTTCAGGTTAAGGGTCTTGAGTTCTGAAACGGGTGCCTCCTCCTGGAGTTCAGGGTTGGTAGTGGTCAAGCTAACCTGGGCACAGCTCTCCGGGACACTGTAACCCTCCTCTTTCCTTACTAGTGGCCGGAACAATACACAATAATCACTTTCACAATACCCCTGATACACCACACTGTTTGCATTTACCACCAGGGCTTTCCTGTGGCTCGGCCCCGGGAACCCCCTGTAAAACAAGGTTATACACAGCAAATAACAGCAGTACAGTACTCTTGCACAAACTGGAACCACAGTCAGGGTAACTGCAAAAAAGAGTTAGATCTGATTTATTTAAAGGACTTGAACAAGGAAGGGGAGTAATCAGGTTAATTTGCTTACAGACTCTATCATTCAAACAGTTATGCATGCACTTCAGGGTCCATAAACAGTCACACACTTTGGGCACCCAGATGGAGAATGGTGGGCTAGCCAGGAATGTCATAGCTGGTTGGGGCCCTGTGATAGAAGAAAACAACATGCACAACACACACTATTTGTAATCCGGAGCCGGAAGGCTCAGTTCGTGAAAAGAAAACAACAAGACAATCAGATGACACACTTTTAGATTAGGCTGTTGTTGCAGGGAGCTACCCTGATGATTACTCACGATACCCAAGACTGGACACAGGCTGGATGAAAATCAAAACAACAGGTGGTTAATCTGGAGTGCCAGGAGAAGCAGGGCCCACATGATTCACGAGGCGTCATTCCCGTTCAAGCATGGAGCAGGGGGCTGATCTCCAGGCAGGTCTGTCGTCGATGGCTTTCTCTGTGCAGTGGGTGGACTGGCTGGGCCAGTGTGGCAAGTCCCCGGCCAAATGGAGACAACTTCGGATACAGTCCGTTTTGGGCTAGATACAGCTTCCAGCAAGCAGAACACAGTTCACACAGTGGGGAGCGAAATCACGACCTTCTTTCAATACACAGCACATTTACATGTAAAGAAATTCTACTGTACCAGGCAAACCACTCTCCGGTCAAGATCACAAAGTCTCTACACAAACCGGGGATTCAAAAACAGCTGGAAATCCTGACAAGCCAATCGCATTCAGCAAAATCTTCAGTCTGCTTCAGGTATGAGCCTGGTAGAAAATCAGTGGCTTACTTCATTCTCACAAACTCGGATTTAGTCCAAAATCATTTCCTTTTCTCCCTCTCAGGGGCAGTAGGCAGACATGCAGACCAAAACCGAGCCCTTTCACAGTTCTCCTATGTGAATCCACTCAGGATTGCTGTTCAAAAATCACTTGAACTCTTCTCATTTCACTTCCCAGCTCAGAACTAACTGAAAATTGCAAGCAGTCTGGGATTTCCCCAAGATCCAAAAGGTTCAGTTGGTTGATTTAGCTGTCAGTCAAAGCAAGAGCTCCCCCTTCAGTTGCAAAAAAGGCACCCAAAGCCCAAAACTACCATTCCTACAGATTTTGACTCCAGACAGCTCCTGTAGTCCAGCTCCACTTTAGGTCCCACCAGTACTGATTGGTCCAATTTGCAGTCCCGGGCCAAATGGTGGTGACAAACAAAACAGTCTTTGCTGCAAAGAAGGCAGGTTAGACAAACTACATTATCACTCTAAATGATTTTCAGTAAATAGTTACATCTTTCAATAGAGCTCCCTCTCAGATTACTTATGGCTGCAATCTAAGCATCTCTTAAAGAGACAGTACACAGAGGCTATACAGGTACTCTCAGGCAATCACATTTAAACTGCTAAAACACAGGACACCAGCCTGGCAGTGAGCATTTAGGTAAGCTCAAGGAATACTTTTTGGGAACCCCCATTTGTAGGGGGGTTACACATTGAACTGCATACCATATTTCCTCAGTTTGTGGTCCAGCGTTAAAGAGTGAAGATGCGTCTGTGGTCTAGAGAAATTACAGTGTTGAATACCCAGTGGGTAAGTCAGGGTTTGGGGTGTGGGGTGGTGGACTCTGAGTGGGAGGGTCGGGTGGGGAGACTAACGGTGGTGGCAGCAACAAACATCAATGGACAATTTTCTGTTTTAAAGGGTATAATTTAAGAAAAATATTAGAGATGGTTTTCTTTATTTCAGGTGGTGACACTGGGGAGGGCACCCCACTGTCAGTGTTATGTTTGTGGGTGGAGATGCTGAGTGGGAAGGTTGGGTGGAGGGACAGTAACCTTGGTGGCAGCAACAGACATCAATGAGTGGTTTTCTTTTTTACACGGTATATAAAAAAAAAACTAGGAACAGTTTTCTTTAGTTCAGGTGCTGACATTGGGGATTGGGAAGCCCCAGCATTGATGTTATGCTTGTGGGGGGACGTGGGGTGGTGGGTGCTGAGTGGGAGGGTTGGGTGAGGTGATAGTAAGGGCAGCAGTGGCAATAGATATCATTGGATGTTTTCCTTTTTTACAGGGTGTAGTTGGACGGTTCTCATCAGGCTGATCAAGACTGATCTGCTGTGCTTGCTGGGCAGCGTTATGTAGAGCAAAGGAAACAGCTGACCTATGATTGGGTCGGCTCTTTCCTTTGAACTACACAAAGTTTCCACTCAGCAAGCCAGAACACTGTCATGACCAGCCTGGCTGATGATTAGTGTGGCACTGACCAGTGCCTTGCAGACCACCCTGCATTGGACTGACAGTGTCACACCCCTCTAAAGCCACTCTGGTAACAAAATGTTTGCTGCATATACGCACACAGCTGACACAGAAAATTACCAAACTACAGAACTCTGCAGAAATACATACATTCTCCAGCAGCTGAATAAAAGCATCTGTGGCCAGTTTATCCTCTGCAGACCTGCACAATTACAGTGACTTTGGTAATAATTGATGGGGTGCCCCAGACTGGGATAAGCACCTCATGTGTGAAATGTTTTCTGTCAATGTGCATACAAGAAAGGTGGCTTTTTTTTGAACAGACACATCTGGTAAGGGAGGTTTTGTTCTATATGTGTGTGCGGGGAGGGCAAGTTAATATGATGGGTCTAAAATACTGTGCAGTGCAAGAAACTGCTCCTTTATCTTACCCAGTAGAGGTTTTCCTTTTTTGGGAGGACCCGAAGCCCACTATGATGATTTTCTATCATGGAGTTAACATCAGGAGAAGGGGGAATCCAGTCTCTGTTGCAAAACACACCTAGCAGATGTGCAGGAATGTATACCCTCTCTCTTAGGTAATGTTGCTATGAATATAATAGGCAAGTAGCCAAAACAAAAACACAACACTGGATAAATTCACCAGGGAACAAGAATATATACCATCAAGTGAGAAGCCCCTGGCTCCCTTCCAACCTATCAGAGCTCAGAAAATGTTGACATTTAAGAACTATGCCCTAATTTCCCCAGGCATATGATGCCTTCTTCCTACTTCCTTCCCGGCTTTGCTTTAAATATGTAGCTGAATTGGTGTGTGAATTGCAGCCTCAGTCCAGGAGACTTGAGTTGAACAAAGTTCACCTGCATGATGCTCCCTTGGAAACCATTATCTTGCTCTCCATTCAGAAGGTTTATTGAGACTTACATTTCCTTGTGCTGGGTGTTACAAGACAAGTCACTATCAGGCAATATATTTCCATTCCCCACCAAGCCCACAAGCCCGTTCCATGAAGTGGCCATCAGCACAGTGTTATGCTTAGTTTTTCTTCTCCAAGTTAGCTATTGTTCCCTTCTCCTGATACCAGCCATCTTTTAATCCAACATCTGTCAGGTATTCCCTATAATATGTTGTCTCTTGATTTCCCCCAGGTATTTTAGCCTTCCATCTTCCAATCCAGCATTGTCTGCGATCTCTGCAAGTAGTTGTCTCCTGATGTTCCCCAGGCAACTCAGCCTTCTATATTCCAGGTCAGCACTTGCCTGGTAATCCCAGTAAGATATTGTCTTTTGTTGTCCCCCAGGTTATCCCAATCTTTCATATTCCAATCCAGAATTTGCCTGGGGTAATCCCTGTAAAATGCTGTCTCTTGATGTCCCTCAGGTATCTCAGCCTTCCATCTCCCAGTCCAGCATTGGCCTGGTAGTCTCTGTAAGGTGTCAAGCAAGGCAGAAGGGCATCTCAGTAGCGACCAAAAATACCTGTAAGCTAGGGTCTCGCTTAAAACTATTTATCATGAGCAAATAGAGTGAATGTTACACATAGCAAAGACACGCACGCTCTGTGTCTTTGCTATGAGTGCTAGCTGTTCCTTTTCTATGTTTGTATGTGGAACAGATAGTTTTAAATGAGACCTAGCTTACAGGTATTTTTCGGTCGCTACTGAGATGCTCTTCTGCCTTGCTTGACTGTTTGCCTTTTGTTGTGGCTCCAGTGTAGTACGCCGCTAGCCGCCTTGTTTCCTTTTTTTAGTCCCTGTAAGATGTTACTTCTTGATGGACTCCTGACATCAGAACAATGGTGCAAAAGCACCCTGACATCAGAACAATGGTGCAACAACAGCCCACTGACATTAGAACAATGGAACATCAGCATCCTGTCATTAGAATGATGGTACAACAAGGCCGGCCCATTGGCACAGCGGTTGGATTTCCGCATGCAACGCCGGCAACCCGGTTCGGGAACGGGCCAGGGTCATTGAGGATCGGGCTGGGGAGAAGGGATGGAGCATCCTAAGGACTGCTCCTTCTCCAGGGGAGGGTGGAAGTGTCCGAGCATTGATGACCTTCGGCGGAGACCAGGAGTCACACAGCTACCGGCACTGGCATGTACAGAAGGCGGGGCGGACGCAGGCATCATTGCATGACCCCGCCTCCCCAGTAAAATGGGAAAAAGTCAGCTGCCAGCCGCCGCTAATGAAGTTCGCCACGGCTTCGATTTGCTCCCCAGGCCAGTCCTCCGACCTAGTTCGAAGACTGCAGCATGTAAGGGGAGTGCCGCAGCCCCGCCGTGGGGGGCAAGCCATGGGTATCAGAGGGCCTGAGGCCGATTTGGGGAGTAGAAGCCCGTGGCCCATGACTGGGCTGAAAAAAAATATATATGGTGGCAGGCAGCTTGGGACGGAAAAAGAATAAATAGAAAAAAAAAAAGAATGATGGTACAAGGCTCTTATGTCACTGATTCCATATGGAAAAAGTGATCTATGTATAGAATAATGTATGGTCAACCATACTCAGCAGTGCTGTATTTCCATCAAGGGGTTGTGAGGGAAGCATACATACCTTAAGAGCAAAGCTCAAGTAATCTTTGATCTCATCGCAACCCCTGAGATGGAAATACAGGCCAGATTGGTATGCTTTACCATATAACATTTTATATAGTACATGGTGCACCATACCTAAAAGCTGTCCTTACTGCTGCTAGAACATGCTGTGTGAACACATGCTGCCCCCTGCTGGTTCAGATTTGTGTGGTCATTTTACTTTGTCATGTTTGCTTGCCTCTGTGATGTAGCTACTGTGGTGTAAGTTAATAGGACTTTGGGACTGCCTGGTGAGTCAGCAAGTAACACATCCCTCTCCTGTGCCAGCGACCTGTGTTCAACGGTGGACTCGGGAGTGGAGTCGGCAGTCGAAGGGGCTGGAGTAGCATCACCACCTGGCACCACTCCCAGTTGGGGCGGCATGACACTTGCCTCCACCCCTGCAGTGACCCCTGTGGTGGGCTGACTCACCAAAGCTGTATATTTCCAATACAATTTTATATTTGTTTTTAACTGTTAGTAATTAAATGAATCTCCAAAAAGACAAATAAATACATAAAATTATACTGGAAATATACAGGCTGAGGGAGAAAGCCAATCTAGTTTGCTATAAAGTGTGCAGTGGTGGGTTAGGTGATTACACAGAAGGGCAAAATGACAGATGTTATTGTAACCCACTTCCCATTTGCACATCAGGGTACTGGAGGAACGTGAAAATACAGGCAGGTCGTATGTGAGCGTGGGAAGAAATAAACTACTTACAATAGTTCTGCGCACAGGTGAGGAGCAATTAGGGCTATCTCATTATGCCATCCCAAGGCTGGAGTTTACTGCCTTGCAGACGGAAGACAGGTGGAGGGAGAAATCCAAGGAGGGATCAAGTGTGACCCCCTAGATACTTGTAGGAAGTGTCTGTTTCCAGTGGGGTGCCATCGTCACATGGTACTGCTAATTGCAGACAGTTATCCTTAAGCTGGTAAGGGGTTCTGAAGAGCATCGACTGGGACTTAGCATGGTTCACAAGGTTTATTGCCTTTAAGCCAGGACTGGGAGGCCCTGAGGTCAGAGGTTAGGGTACTGTTGACGTCAACCACTTCAGTAACATTGCTAAAGAACACCAGGTCGTCAGCATATAAGAGAGGGGTACAGTGTTTAAAGCAGTGGTGGACTGGGTTAATATGCAAGGAGAATAGCAAAGGTCCAAGTATAAATCCTTGAGGGATGTCTAGGAGGGATGGGAGATAGTCAGACAAAGAGGAGCTGATCCAGACTCGCTGGTGCCTGTTAGAAAGGTAGTTGGAGAACCAGGGTAGAGCATTTTCAGATATCCCAAGGGTACTGAGCTTGCTGAGAAGGATGGAGTGGTTGACAGTGTCAAAGACCTTTGTGAGATCTATAACTACTTCTATCTAATGAGGAAAATATGCTGTTGGTTAACATGAGCAGTGCAGTGGTGGTACAATGGCCTTTTCAGAAACCATACTGGGTTGGACAGAGGAGGTCGTATTTATCAAGATATGAGTTTAATTGGGCAGCAACCGCTTTTCCAGGATTTTATTCTGGACCAGAAATATGACAATAGGCCTATAGTTGAATATAAGTTTGCAATTCCCTTTTTATGTTGTCTTGCGTGTGTGCAAGCAACGGCTTGCGGTAGTACTTTCAGAGGCGTGTCAGTGTTGGCGAATGCAAACACTTTAGTGGGTGCATCCATCAGCCACCAATTAGCGAGTATGCTAGCGATGACAAGAAACTTCAAAGAGAAACAAAACCTTGAAAGAAATCTGCCGCTCCATTGAGGTGAAATTTCCTCATTGGAGCATCAGATGGCAAGGCTTCATTACTTGCCTTTCCTGGTGAAACATTCTAATAAATATGGCAGCTCCTGCCGCCCGCCACACGATCCCCATAAAGCCAGCATCAGGGATGCTCAATTCGCATGTCAGTATGCCCCCCAGTTTAATTTGTTTGCTGACGGGGGGTGCCCAATCCCCATCTGCATCATGTCCCTCCCCGACACACTTTTTGCGAAGGGGTGCCCAATCCCTGTCTGCTTGCATGCCCCCCACGCACACACACACACACACACACACACTTTTTGCCGACAGGGTGCCTAATCCCATCGGCATCATGCCCCCAAATTATGGCACACTGGAGCCCACCCCAGTGTGCCCAAAATCTTTTTTACCTGTAAAAGAAAACATCCCCTCTAAGTCCAGTTCTTTTTACCTGTAAAAATGGTCCTTGTCGTCCCACCACGCCTCCCCCAACCTGCACACACCCTCTGTGCACCCCACCTCCCTGCTTCCCCTCACCCCATACTTACCTACAGAGGGCTGGCGCTGTGATCTTCTGTGGAGCAGGAACATGTCTGAACTCGTCAAAAGCTGACTGGGAACTTAACAAAATGCAGTAAGTTTTATAATGGCAGGCAATGGGGTGGATATCTCAGCTATTTTTGAGAATTTTGGTACCAGATTTTCAACATGGGGTTCTTGGGACCCCACCTCATGAACACATGCACTGTCATTTCATTCCTTGGTCCCAAAAGGTGATTTTGCGGTCACTGCGTGGAATCACCTTTCAGGACCGATTAACAAAATGACAGTGCCACTATTCATGAGGTGGGGTCGCAAAAGCCCATGTTGCAAATTTGGACAAAATTCTGAAATGATATGTTACGGTGTGTTGCTTAGGTTTCCACTAACACACCGTAACTTCCATATTTCATTATTTTCACCCAGATTTTCAACATTGCCTTTTTTCACACCTCCTATGAACAGTACAGCTGTCATTTTACACATCCTGCCCAAAATGTGGTTTTGCACCTGTGGCCGCGCAATGGCATGGTCACTGTGCAAAATCACCTTTCGGTTAACGAACTGATAGTGCCACTGTTCACGAGGTGGGGTCACAAAAAGCCCATGTTGAAAATTTGGCATGAAAATACCAACAAACACACGGAGCCTTAGTGTTTCTAACTGTAATGCCCCGCTCTGTAGAGACTGACTGGTGTCAGGGGTGTGACTTGGGATCATCAGCTGTAATGCTCATGCCACTCCACCCCAACCCCCACCCAGCAGCCAGTGACAGGCATTGAGGTATGCCTTGGAGTCTTTGGCCCCAAAGTTCACCCCATTCTCCTATACTGCACCCATCTCAACGTATTTCCTTATGGAATGGGGTGAGTGTAAGGCCCAAAGACCCCAAGGCACACTGCAACACTTGTCAGTGTCTGCAGGGTAGGGTGAGATGAAATTGCATGAGCGTTATGGCCGATGACCCAAAGGCACACCCCACTGCCTGTCAGTCTCTGCAGGGTGGGGTTGGCATGAGTTCAGTACTTCACTGCCATTCTTATGATGCATCTCTCTAACTCCTGCACTACTAATGCCAACGCCATCAAGACAACATTTGACATTGACAAACGCTTGTTTATATATTGGGACAATGTTAGCCAGTTTCCAGGAGGATGGTGCAACACTGGAAGAGAGTGATAGGTTAAGGATTCTGGTCACAGAGGCTGCCAACTCCTGAGCAGCTTGTTTTAGCACTTTAGGTTCAGTGCCATCTGGATTGGTGGATTTGAATTTTGGGATATGTTTAAGGAGGTTGTAGACTTCATCAGTGCAGACAGACATGAAGAGGAATGGGGAGCTGGGACTCTGGGGGAATAGATGGGGAAAGGTGCTCTGCAGTGCTGTTGAGACTTGAGGGTTGAGGTAAAGCAGAGAGGCCAGAGAAAAGATTATTAAAAGCATTCAATATGGTGTAAGGGTTGTTACAGTTGATACCATTGATCTCAAAGTTGGGGGGTGGTAGAAGTGTTGATGAGTTCAAGGGACCATTTGAGGTGGTTCCAGTATTGCTGTGGATTGTTGGGAGAGGCCAACTGCATGCCATAATATGCACTTTTACTGTGAGGGATGGCGTGTTTACATTTATTTCTTAGAGATCTATAGGTGGTCCGATCTGAACTGGAATTAGTGGCTTTGAAGCTGGACCAATGCTTGTCTCTTTGTTTCAGGAGGGATAGCAGGGGGCGAGTAAGCAAAGTAAGTAAGTAATATGAAGCAAAAAGGGTTAACCGTGTCCCTTTAACCCTTTCTTTGGGTGGAGGCACCATGAAATAAACTCCATCTTGGATATGAGCATCTCCATCAGGAGTTTAATGACCAAGGCCCTTCATCCTTGTTTGAGCCAACAAGGCAGGGCTAGTGAGTAAACAGCAATATCCACAGCAACCCAGGTACTTTATTTTTTTCAGGATCCAGCAGCACTGCTAACTCTAGACCAGTTGTGGTAGATGTCAAAATAAGAACGTCTGTCATAATTGGTCTAGAGTTGGCAGGGACAGCAGAACATTGCTAGAAATGTAGGAACATGCATACAATTTAATAAGATGTGGAGGGAATGGAGACTCTGGGGATTTATGCCCAATTTACTTTGTACCTACCAGTCTTCCGCCTGTGCCTTCTATCATGCACCCCCCCAACCTTCCAGTTCCATTCACAATTCCACCTGTCGTCACACTGGCCGGAATCCACTTGTGGTGGACCCAAGTGCACTGGTGCCATCATACGGTTTCTCACTGTGTCATCTTTGGACCCCGCCTACCACCTGTGCAGCACCAGGCATTGCCCCATCAGGCCACACTGGCATATATAAACACACACAAGAAGGTGTGCTCCACTGCACAGTGTGCTGATTCAAAGAGCTACTCTGTAACCCAATCATGATGAGGAGAGAGACAGGGAACTGATCTCACAAATATTGGAAGTGGCTGGGAAAGGAGAGGTGGTAATTGTGAGAGACTTCAACCTGCCCAAGATGGACTGGAGTATACCATCCTCAACATGTGGTAAGAGTTAGGTGATCCTGGAAGGACTGCAGAGTGGGTTCCTGACTCAGGGCATCACTGAGCCAACAAGAGCTGAGGCAATTCTTGATCTGGTGCTCACAAATGGGGAGCATGTACAGGAAATAATGGTCAGGGAGCCACTGAGGGGAAGTGACCATTGCACAGTGTGGTTCCATTTGGATATGGACAGGGAAAGCATCCCAACTAAGACCAAAATCTTGAATTTCAGGAGGGCGGACTTCAGGAAAATGGGTGAGGTTCTAAGTAGCCATCTGGTGGGCATCAGAGCAGATATGGGGGTGGACCTAAAGTGGTCCATCATTAAGGAAGGAATACTGGTTGCCACAGATGAGTGTGTTAGGCTCAGAGGGAAGAACACATGGGCCAAAGCACCCAGCTGGTTCAGCTTCAGGGTTGCTGAGACAGTAAGGGAAAATGAGGTTGGTCTATAGAAAATTCAGGAAGACCAAGAGGGAGATGGGTAGGGCAAATTACCTAAGGTTGGCTAATGAGGCAAGTAAGGAAGTCCAGCGAGCAAAAGCACAGAAGGAGCTTCAAATAGCTGAAGGAATTGAGAAGGGGGAGAAGGCTTTCTTTCACTATATAAGTGAGGAAAGGGACAAGAAGGAAGGGATTGTAAGGCTTAGGAAAGGTGTGGAGTGGGTGTAGGATAACGGAGGAAAAGCAGAGATACTAAATGAATACTTCTGTTCTGTCTTCACCAGGGAGAAGGATGGACCAGTGCCTTCAGGAGGGAAAAGAGGAGCCAGGAGGGAGGGGAACACAGGCATAGTGATAGAGGAGGATAGAGTGAGGAAGAGTCTGCTGGTATTGAAAGTGGACAAATCACCAGGCCCGGACAGAGAACATTTAAGGGTACTAAAGGAACTGGCTGAAGAGCTGGCAGGGCCACTAGCAGACCTATTTAATAGTTCATTAGAGTCAGGCGTGGCACCACAGGACTGGAAAACAGCACATGTAGTGCCCTTCACAAAAGCGGTCCCAAGGATGATCCAGGGAATTACAGACCAGTCAGTGTGACCTCCATTGTAAGCAAGTTCATGGAGACCATACTAAAAGAAATGTTGGTGGAATACCTAGAGGAACATGGTCTCCAGGATGAGAGGCAGCAAGGGTTCATGGGGGGAGATCATGTCAAACAAATCTGATTGACTTCTTTGACTGTGTCACTAAGACAGTAGACAGGGGCCAGGCGGTAGGCATCCTCTATCTTGATTTCAGCAAGGCCTTTGACTCTGTGCCCCAGAAAAGGTTGATCAGAAAGTTGGTGGATCTTGGAGTTGGGGAAAAGATGGTCAGTTGGGTGGAAAACTGGCTGAGGGACAGAACCCAGAGGGTGGTGGTAGGGGGAGAGTTATCTGGCACTAGAGAGGTAACCAGTGGGGTCCCACAGGGCTCTGTGCTGGGGCCAGTATTGTTCAATGTCTTCATCAATGACATTGGGGATGGCATTAAAGGCAAAATGTGCCTATTCGCTGATGACACCAAGTTCTGTGGGAGAGTGGACACAGCTGAAGGGATACGGGACTTTCAGGATGATCTGGAAAAGCTGGGCAGGTGGTCCAGGATCTGGCAGCTTGGCTTCAATGCCAAGAAATGCAAAGTTATGCATATTGGAGTCAAGAATCCCAGGACAGAATATTACCTGGGTGGAGTTCAAGTATTTGTATCAGAGGAGGCGAAGGACCTGGCAGTGATGGTCACTAGTGACCTGAAGCACTCCACGCAGTGCAAGAAAGCAGCAGCAAAGGCAAACAAGATGCTGGGATGCATAGCTAGGGGGATCAGTAGTAGGAGAGAGTAGGAGAGAGTAGGTTATACTGCCCTTGTACAGGTCACTGGTAAGGCCGCATCTAAAGTATGGAGTTCAATACTGGTGCCCACACCTCAAAAAGGACATTAGCCTGCTGGAGAAGGTACAGAGGAGGGCTACAAAGATGACAGCCAGTCAGCAAGGCAAGGCATACGAGGAGAGGTTGAGGACACTGAACATGTACTTCCTGGAAGACAGGAGAGGAGACATGATTGGGACATTCAAGTACTTGAAAGGGATAAATAAGGTTGATAAGGAGAGTCTCTTTAAGCTGAGTGGCAATCATATCACAAGGAGGCACAGTCTTAAGCTGGAGGGTGGGAGGTTTAGGAGGGAGGTCAGGAAGCACTTCTTCACAGAGAGGGTGGTGGACACTTGGAATGCACTGCCGGAAGAGGTCATCTCATTGAATACAGTGGGCAGCTTTAAGAGGGGCTGGGATAGACATGGGGGAAGGTAAGAATCATGGGTGAGGAGAATGGGAGCAATGGGGAGGGAGGGCAGGGACATTAGCTCAAGCTGTGGACCCTGCAGTACAAGCAGACTTGATGGACCAAATGGCCTTCTTCTGCTGGCTTCTTCGTATGTTCGTATGTATGCTCGTAATAAGACAGAACAGCACCACCCCTTCAAGCCCAATAAAACCCCAAAAAACAAAAGAGCCAGTATCAAAAAAGGCTGTTGCTAGCCTTGCTTGTAGAGCAGAAAGCAGCTAACTAAAAGAAGCTACATTTTCTTGTTAATTTAAAACTTATGTCTCAGCAGGAGTCAGTGTCTGTTAAGATTAAGTAGACAGGTAACTTTATCAGAAGTAGAGGGGTCTTATTTACGGATTAAAAAAAAAGAAAGAAAAGAAAGAAAGTCAGTGTGTATGTGTTCTGTGCTGGGAAGGGTACTGTAGCAGCTGACTTTGCTAAACCAGTAGGAGGAAAGAGAGCTTAATTGGGGGTGTGGCTTAGACACTATAAAAGCAGGTGAGTCAAATTACAACTTCTTGTTGCTAGCCTTTTTTCTTACTAATTACCCTCCATCCCACCCACCCAAAGCCAGTTCTACTTTTATAGCCACTGGATTTGACTGTCAACAGGAACTTCCTGTTGGGCAGTAGGAAGGGAAGGATCATAGAGAAACATTGGCTTGTGAACCCTAAAGGAAAAAAGTAGCTCACTCTTCCCCCCCCCCCCAGCTGCTGGTGGTCTGATATTGAGCAAGAAAGAAGGAGGCTACTGAAGAAGATAGGAAGTTGCTGTCCCAGAACAGGAAGGGTGAGAGTTGTAAGGAGAGGAGAGAGTAATCATCCAGTGAAACAGTAGAGGGGACATAAAATAAGACATGATAGGAGTGGTGCAGTGCAATGGCTGGGGGGCGGCAGTGTTCCGGAAGACATTCTGGAGGCTGGGATGCTGCCCATTTGCAAGCACCTCTGGTCTGAGACAGGAGGTTGCCCGCCTCCAGACTGACCTGGCTAAGATCTGCGGAAACCTCCTCCCACCCAGGGACCATCAGGGCCAATGCCACTACCTCAGAGGTTTCCAAGAAAGAGGAGAGGCTGGACCAGGGTGGGCTCAGGGAGGAAGAGGGTGGTGGAACAGAGTTGCATCCCTCCAGCTGTACCTCTCACAATTCATTCGCTTCGGTGACAGTGGTCCTCTATGGAGGCACCTGCAGTGGAGACAAGGAGGATGCTGGGAACCTTCACAAAGGAGACCCACAGGAGAGGGCATGGGACCCACAGGGAAGGAACAACTCCTGGTGGGGACTCCAATCATTAGGGGGGTAGAAATGGGGAGGAAGGAGGGATAGGTGCCTCCTGGCGCCACGGCTTGAGGGACAGGAAGCGAATCCTCAGGATCGTGGGAGGAGCTGAATGAGGGAGGGAGCTGGATGTCATTGTCCACCTAGGGACAAATGACCTGGCTAGGAATGGGATCAGAGCAGTGCAAGAGGAGTTTGTAGAGTTGGGAAGGGCCTTAGAAAAGTAGCGACACGGTAACCTTCTCGGAGATACTGCCTGTCTATGGCAAGGGAGATGTTAGGGCACTCCTCACCAGGGAATTCTAATGAGTGGTTGAAAACTGGTGTGGAGCTCAGGGTTTTGGCTTTATTGGGACTGGGAGCCATTTGAAGGGATGCAGACCTATACTGGTGCGATGGTCTGCATCTGTCCGGGGAACCAGGATCCTAGGTGAGAGGTTTAAATGCTTCATTGGCAAGCATTTAAACTAGCCAAGGGGGGAGGCACTGAAAAGGAGCAGGGAAATCCCAGCCTCCCCCCACAAAACATGGTGATTAGTGAGGTAAACACCAAGGTACAGAAGTTATTAGGGAGCAGAACAGATTCAAATGTAAAAAAAGGCAACGGCAGTAAGGACAGAAATGGGGCTAAAAGGGGTAAGGCTATCAAAAAGTGGAGGGTGATGAGTACCAATGCCCGTAGTCTGTGTAACAAGCTCCCTGAACTAGTGGCCTTGATGGAAGAGGTTGCCTGGATATTGTGGTAGTCACAGAAACATGGTACACAGAGAACCATGACTGGGATGTCAACATACCAGGATACACAATCTACAGGAGGGACAGGAGGGTAAAAGAGGAGGAGGAGTAGCTCTCTATGTAAAGGAACGGATCAAAGCAACAGAACTAAAGAGTAAACAAGGAGCAGATGAGGCACTTTGGGTCACCCTGGAGACAGGAAATGGCACTAATAACGCATGGGGTTGTATACAGACCCCATCTCAGGGAGGAATGGACAAGGAAATGATAGAAGGCTTTCTTAGAATAGCAGAAAAAGGGGAGATATTGTTGATGGGGGACCTGAATATGCCAGATGTTAACTGAGCACCTTGCTGCAGGCACATCCAAGAGCAGGGTCATTCTGACGCCTACAGGGGCATGCCTCAGACAGCTAGTATTGGAACCCACTCGGGAGGGAGCAATCTTAGACCTGGTACTCTCAAATGGGGACGGAGAAAGAATCTCAGATTTAGAAGTGGGTAGCCATCTGGGAACAAGCGACCACCAAACAGTGTGGTTCATGATAAACACAGCCATACAACCGCCATGCCACAAAAGCAAGAGTACTGGACTTTAGGAGGGCTGACTTTGGGAAATGAGAGAGAGTGCCTCAGAAAAGCACTAGCAAACAGGCAAGAAGGAGGGGTGGGGAACAATGGGGAGTGATCAAAACAGCCATCACAGAGGCAACAAGCCTTTGTGTAAAGCAAATCAATAAAACACAATGAAGGAAAAAAATGCTATGGTACTCAAAAGAGGTGACAGGGAAGATTAAGGAGAAAAGGACAGCATTCAGGAAATATAAGGAAACACAGAAGGAGCAGGACAGAGAACTTTATCAGTTAAAGCAGAAAGAGTCTGGGAAGGCAGTCAGAATAGCAAAGGCCAAAACCGAGGAAAGGATAGCCAATTCTGTTAAGAAGGGGGATAAGACCTTTTATAGGTACATTAGGGAGTGAAGAAAGACCAAAGGAGGGATACTGAAGCTTAATAAAGGGAAGGGAATGTGGGTAGAGGGTGACAGTGAAAAAGCATGGATACTGATTGAATATTTCTGCTCAGTATTCACAAAGGAAGAGGAGGGGAGTTACCTAAACCAAACAAGAGAAACACTCTGAAGACGGGGGCGATACCAGTCCATTTACAGAAGAAAAGGTTCTGAAAGAACTAATAAAATTGAAGGTGGACAAAGCAATGGGGCCTGATGGATTCACCCAAGAATTCTAAAAGAACTAAGGGTAGAACTAGTGACACTGCTGACTACTCTCTTTAACAAATCATGGGAGGATGGGTGGTACCCGAGGACTGGAGGAGGGCAGATATGATTCTCTTCACAAAAGTGGGAGCAGGACAGAGGCAGGAAACTACAGACCAGTTAGTTTGACCTCAGTGGTAGGGAAAATGATGGAATTACTTGAAGGAAAGAATTGTTGAGTACCTAGAGGCCAGTGGGGCACAGGACCCAAGGCAGCATGGATTCACGATGGGAAGGTCATGTCAGACGAATCTAATAGATTTCTTTGACTGGGTGACCAAAGTAGTAGACCAGGGAGGGGCTGTGGACATGGCCTACCTAGATTTTAGCAAGGCATTTGATACAGTCCCACACAAAAGATTAATACACAAGATAGCCAGCCTTGGAGTGGGTCCCAAGGTGGTAGCCTGATAAAAAATTGGCTAGACAACAGGATGCAAAGGGTAGTAGTAAATGGAGTACACAGTGAAGAAAGGAGGGTTACTAGTGGGGTACCGCAGGGTTCAGTACTGGGACCGGTCCTTTTTATTGTCTTTATAAGTGACATTGCAGAGGAACTGAAGGGAAAAGTGTCTCTTTGCAGATGACACAAAGATCTGCAACAGGGTTGATACACAAGATGGAGTGGAAAGGATGAGAAGGGACTTGGCAAGGTTGGAGGAATGGTCAAATGTATGGCAGCTCAGATTCAATGCAAAGAAGTGCAAGGTAATGCACATGGGAAACAAAAACCCAAGGGAAGCATACACAATGGGAGGTGAGATACTGACAACAGTAAAAATAGAAAGGGACCTGGGGTAATTATATCAGATGACCTAAAGGTGGGCAAGCAATGGAGAAGGCAGTAAGGAAGGCTGGGGATACTGGGATGCATAGGAAGAGGCATCAATAGTAGAAAACAGGAAGTTGTTGTCCCTCTGTACAGACAGTTGGTGAGACCCCATCTGGAGTACTGTGTACAGTTCTGGAGACCCCATCTCCGCAAAGACATAGACAGAGTGGAAGCTGTCCAGAGGAGGGCTACCAAAATGGTGCAGGGTCTGCACCAGAAGACATACGAAGAAAGACTAAAGGAGCTTAATATGTAAACCCCTGAGGAAAGAAGGGAGAGAGGGACATGATAGAAACTTTCAAGTACCTCAAGGGAATCAACAAAGTCCAAGAGGGTAGCATCTTCCAGAAAAAGAGATGTGCAAGAACAAGGGGGCACAATTTGAAGATAGAGGTGGGACGGCTCAGAGGTAATGTGAGGAAGTATTTTTTCACAGAGAAGGTTGTGGATGCATGGAACAGCCTCCCTGAGGAGGTCGTGGAGTCAAGAACAGTGGGGAATTAAGAATGCGTGGGACAGGCATAAGGCAGTCCTAGTGGGGGTAGGAGGAAGTAAGCTGTTGGTTAACTAGGATCTGCAGCTTATCTGTTAGGTAGGAAAATGGGCAGACTAGGTGGGCCAAGCGGTCCTTATCTGCCGTCAAATTCTATGTTTCTATGTTCTAGGTGTAACCCCCCTGCAAATGGGAATTCCCAAAAGACTTCCAGGAGCTTGCTTGAATGCTCCAAGCCTGAATGGTGTTTGGCATTTAAGCCATTTATCTGTGAGTGTTTTTAGAGCCTCTGGTACTGTTCTTTAAGAGCTGTCTGTTTGCAGACATAATTAGTTTGTATGGGGGACTGTGTGTTTCTCTGCTTGAGTACCACTTGAACTGCTGCCAATTCACTCCATTTTGCAGTCACTAGGAGTGCAAAGGGAACCTATCTGAAAGATGTAACTGTTTGCCAGAAATCATTTAGAGTACTAATGAAATAGAGTTTGTCTAACCTGCTTTCTTTGCAGTCAGAACTGTGTTTGCCTAGTTCCTCATTCTAATTTTGAACTGTTGAACTTGGACCAATCAGTGTGGGTAAGGTAGCTCTAAAATGGTGCCTTGGACTAATCAGAACTTGACTGTAATCTGAGCCAGCCACAAGAGGATTGTATGGGCAGTGACTTGGAGATGTAGTTTGACTTTGGCCTTTTTGACCAACAGGGGCAGTCTATTGTGAGTGACAGCCAATCCAGCCAAGAACTGGGAGGAACTCAAAGGAAGTGCCCGGTTTTGTCTGCTGGAGTTTCAGTTGAGCTCTGGCAGTGAAGAGGGAAGGAGCCCTGTGCTTTTTCGGCAGTTTTAGTCGGAAACGCGTGTAAGGCCCCGAGTTCCAGTCTGCAGCTTGTGTAACTGCTTGTTAGACTGAATCCGCTCCTGTGAAGAGAATCAAAGGATATCTGAAGAGTAGAAACCAGGCTCACCCTGTAGAAGACTGGAGAAATTGCTGAATTGCGCTCGGTCTGTCAGGAACTGAATCTGCTGTGTGTTCTCCCGGTATTGTGCAGTAATTGCAATCAGGATAGAGAAGCAGCCTGCCTGGATAGTACTTTCTTTTACCATATAAATGTGTGAGGAGGTTGTGTAGCTCAAGTGAACCTGCTGCCATTAAAGGACTTTTGCCCGCTACTGCTTTACCATATAAATGTGTGAGGAGGCTTGTGTAGCTCAAGTGAATCCTGCTGCCATTAAAGGACTTTTGCCTGTTACTGTTTACCATATAAATGTGTGAGGAGGCTTGTGTAGCTCAAGTGAATCTGCTGCCATTAAAGGACTTTTGCCTGTTGCAGTTTGTCTATAATGTGTGAGGAGTCTCGGGAGCTCAAGAGTAGCCCTGCTGACGTTGAAGGACCCTATCTTGTTTGGAGGTCGTAGTACTAATTCAGGGTCGCCCCTGTTGAATTGCCACATTGAATCCAAATGGAATTACTGTACTGCTGACTGTTCAACTAATTTTTCTTTTCTCTGTGTGAAAGGACCCCACCAGCTGCCACAGTTTGGACTAGCCACTAGGGCTTGGGTACCCAGGGACAGTAACTGGTAGGGATAGGCCTGTGCACAGAGCCATAGGTAGATGAGTAAAGTGATAAGCTAATTAACCTGATTTCCTGTCCTTGTTATATCCCCTAAATAAATCAGAGCTGCTTGTTTCAGCAAAGTTATACTGCCTGAGATATTTGTCATGTTAAAGTATTGTACTGTGATTGTTGCACTGTATCTTCTTATTTTACAGGGGTCCCAGTGCCTGAACCAGTCCTGGGGGTAAGTGTATACTGTGAAGGTAATTCTGATATACTGTGTGGGCCACTAGTGGGAAGAAAGGGGGGTTGCAGTGTCCCAGAGGGCTGTGACCCAAGTTAGTTTAAACTATTGCAAACTCTGACCTCTTGGTGGAGGCACCCGCCATCGGATCCAGGCCCCTCAACCAGTTAGTGGCAAATCAGACAGGAGTAGTAGCCCCTGGGATAGCGCCATCTAGGGGTTACATCTTGGAGGCTCACCGCTGGGATTGTGTGTCCTCTAGTGGCCATATTTACGAACCACTGTTAAGAAAAAATGGGTACCCGACAGAAGCGGCTGTCACCGCTGGTGGAGTGGTGTACTGGGAGGAGATCGACCCCAAAATGCTTATGCTTATCCTGGACATCCCCTGGGTATCAACACGACACTGTACAGGAGTACTTTCCAAGGTGGAAGGTTTGCAAAACCCTGTGGTGGTGGTCGGCATGCTAATCTGCTCACCCACACTTTCCTGGCCCTAGTAGAGTTTAAGTGATCCCATAGATAGCTCCAAAGTGCCACAGACCATTACCCCCAGAGGGAGCCCTCACTGCCTGGAGAGTGATAACTAAGGACAGTAAAGACCCGGGGAATGAGCCCCACCACTGTCTGAAACTTTGAGGAGAAATTTGCTAAATGGTTGCTGGGGAAGGGAAACTGTGGAGGACTTGAAGAAACTATTCTTGCCACCTGGGGTGTTCCTCCCCAACACCCCTCCTACTCCAGCACCCATAATGGTGGCTGAACCAATGCAGACCCTATTTCTGCACCTGCCATTAGTCACGACTCTACCAAGGTTGAGGATCTTCTGGCACCTCCCACTTCAAGGGAGGATGACTGGGAGACCTGATAGACTATGTTGCCCCCAAGTGCTAGGAATGGCAATGCTCAGAAGTCAAAAGTGAAAGAGGGTTAGTGAGAGCCTCCGAGGTCCTGCCCTAGCTACCATACGTGCTAAACGGGCCAGTAACCCTGAAGTGACTGCACAGACCTATCTTGAGGCCTTGGAGAATGTGTATGGGAGCCCAGATTCTGATGAGGACCTATGGTGGAGAGTAAGAAATGCACAACAGTACCAAGGGGAGTTGTTGTCTGTGTATGTATCTCAGCTGGAAAAATTGTTGCAAGAATGCCTCAGACAGGGTAGTTTGCCAGCGATTGAACTGGACCGAACCAGGCTGGACAGGATCCTTAAGTCTGCCCCCTTCTCAGAACTGCTGTTGCTTCAGTTGCTCCTGGCAAATCGACTGGAATCCCCACCTCCTATGATGAGTTAATGAGAGAAATTCGAGGAGTTGAGAAAAGGCGATCTCGGAGGGGACCTGCACCAATAGCTGCGGCAACACCGAGTGACTGAGGGTGACCCATCAAGTGAAGTTCAGGGCAGAGGTTGGCAGTCAATGAGTGCTCTGACAAGGAAAAAGATATGCCACAGACGAACTGATGAGAGAGATCCAGGAATTCAAAAACAGTCCCTTTATGAAGGCCATGCCTGCAAGTACGGGCCCCGACCTATATCCGACTGCATCTGCTATGGGGGTGGGGGTACCCACCCATGTATCTCCTGCTGATAACAGCTCCAAACTCAATTCCTTGACCATGGAAGTGGAGAAACTGATGAGATGTCTCCAAATTCTTATCACGCCGCAGACATTGATGGCACCAAGGTTTCCAGTTAGTAGTACCACCGCCCTGGCTCCCAGTGTGGCGCCTCAGCCAGCTCAAACTCCAGAAAGTATGTTTTGCTATAATTGTGGGAAGGATGGGCACATGAAGAGGGAATGCTGGTCCCCAAAACACACTGACAAAGTTGCATATAGGCTACAAGGAGAGCTCCGGAGAACAAATCAGTGGTTAAGAGGTGAACAAAATGATCCAAGTGAGGGCACCAAAAATGCTAACTCACGTCCTTTTGTGGCAAGGTCAGTTGCCCAGGACCCCACTACCACCTCTCCAGACTGGTCCAGAATAGTGGGTCCCTCCATGGAGACCACTGTAAAGGTGAAAGGAGTGTCTACAAGAGCTGTATTAGACAGTGGCTCCCAAGTGACAATTATGTTCCAGGATTGGTATCAGATTACTTGTCAGACGTACTCTTACAACCATTAGAAGGACTGCATGTATGGGGGCTAAGGAGAAGGCCTACCCCTATTCCGGTATATCTGAATTTGGCTGTCTTTTCCCCACCTCGCGTGGCTGGAGTGGCCAAACAAGTAGAGACCCTAGCCTTAGTGTGTCCCCCCACTGGACTGTATGATGGTGTCCCTTTGTTGATTGGAACAAATGCTCATATGTTTGGAAGGCTGGCACAATTGTGTTATGAAAAACAGGGGTCAAAGACTAGTAGAGCTTTAAGAGTTCCAGCTTTAATTAAGAAGGCCTATGAGGCACAGAGAGATGCTGAAAAATAGAACCAGAGGAACCAGTCGGAATTGTATGGAAGAAGGATCCTGAGTCTCTGATCCTGGCGCCAAATGCCCAGTGTAACCTTACAGGAGAGGTCCATATCAGAAAGGATGTTAAGAATAAAATATTAATGTTGGATGCACCAGGCGATGGAAAATTGCCAGTGGACTGCTGGTCAAGCCTAGTATTTTGCCCGCTAGAGCCCATGCTTATGCCAGAAGGGTAATGGTCCAAGTTCATAATGTGTCTGAAAGAGACATTCGAGTAAATAGAGGTTGCATCCTGGCTAATGTGCATTGTGCAGACACTGCAGTGCTACCCAGCAGCAAGAGTTCGAGGAAGAATGACAGAGAAACGCCTGACTTGTTTGATTTCGCGACTTCGCTGCCAGCTGAATGGAAAGTGAGATCAGTGAGAAGCTTGCCCAGAGAGACCAGTGTTTTCTTTAAAGGAATGGGATGAGGATGCGTGGCAAGCGCTGAGCACAATATCCGGGTTGCATGACGAAAAGACCATCTCATGAGAGGTCTCGACGCCGGCACCTGCTGACATAGATGATGTGAGACGGCATCTGCAAGAGATGTTAGCTGCTGGTGTAATACAAGAACTAGAAGCCTTATGCTTCCCCATTGTGGTAGTGAGGAAAAGAATGGGACAGTAAGGATGTGCGTGGATTATCGCATCTTAAACCGCGGACTATCCCTGATCAGTACACAATGCCCCGCATTCAGGATGCTTTGGACTGCCTAAACGGGAGCAGTGGTTCTCTGTGTTGATCTCCGCAGGTGGGTACTACTAGATCCCGGCGGCCCCAGAGGACCATGAGAAGACAGCCTTTATCTGTCCGCTTTGGTTTACGAATTCTTGAGGATGCCTCAAGATTTCAGGTGCCCCAGCCACTTTCAACGATTGATGGAGTGTGCAGTGGGGGACATGAACTTACTAGAGTGCCTGTATACCTAGATGATGTTATTGTGTTTGGCAGCTCACTGGAGGAACATGAGAGCAGATTATTTAAGGTATTGGACCGACTGGAGGACTTTGGCCTTAAACTGTCCATTGATAAGTGTCAATTCTTTCAAACATCAGTAAAGTATGTGGGACATAGTATCCACCGAGGAATAGAGACCGACCAAGTAAAGTTGAGGCCTTGACCACCTGGCCACAGCCCAAAAATCTAAAAGAACTGCAAACATTCCTGGGATTCTGTGGTTATTATCGGCGCTTTCATCAAGGACTATTCAAGAGTGATCCGCCTTTACTTAACCTTACTCAAGGGTATCCCCAACCCACAAAAATACCAAAGTCAGCGCCTCAAGACCGAGAAGAGTGTATTTTCGTCCGAGTGAAGTATTTGGGGCCCGCTGACTCTGATTGTGAGACTGCTTTTCATGAGATCATATATCAACTTACCCATGCTCCAGTGCTGTCCTATGCCGAATCCAAGAAAAACCTTCATCCTGCACACTGATGCTAGCTTGCAAGGGTTAGGGCTGTGTTGTACCAAGAGCACAAGAATGGCCTGAGACCAGTGGCCTTTGCCAGTAGAAGCCTGACCCCATCCGAAAAGAACTATCCTACATAGTTAGAGTTCCTAGCTTTGAAGTGGGCTATTGTTGACCAATTCCATGAGTACTTGTATGGGGCTAAAATACTAGTAAAACTGACAATAATCCTTTGACCTATGTGCAGACCTCAGCTAAGTTGGATGCCACTGGCCATAGGTGGCTTTCTGCATTATCTACATATGACTATGCTCTCAATACCGAGCAGGTCTGAACCACATAGATGCTGATGCTCTCCCGGAGGCCTGTTCCTCAGAATGATTGGGTCAGATTGACAGAACCTGACATTCGGGCACTCTGCCGGAAGTTTGACAGGGAGGAACAAATGTCCACGGTCGCAGTGGACTGCATGGTGGATTGCTTGAGACCCTCTGAGAATTGCATACCTGCTGCTTATTGCCACTTTTCTGCAATAGACATTGGTGCACTGCCTCAGCTGGACAATGACAGTATTCAGCGGGCTCAGTCCCGTGATCCCATGATCAAATCAGATGTGTTCAAATTACGCTCCACTGATTTGAGAACTGCACTGTTATACAAAAAAGGTCCTAAGTTGAAACTGATCAATAAACTGTTATACAGAGAAACAGTAGACAGAGGGGGACAAGTAGACAAACAACAACTAGTGCTGCCCACTGCCTTTCGAGACTCAGTATTGAGGTCCTTGCACAACCACATGGGGCACCTTGGTATAGACAGAACACTTGACTTGGTGATATCCAGATTCTATTGGCCTAAGATGGGGGCTGACGTGGAGCAACACATTCGAACTTGTAGTCACTGCTTACAGAGGAAAGCTTTGCCACAGAGGGCTGCCCCCTTGTTAACATCACCACCAGTGCACCCATGGAGCTGGTCTGTATCGATTTTCTGAGTTTGGAGTCAGATCAAAGAAATATCAGTAATGTGCTGGTGGTCACTGACCATTTCACGAGATATGCCCAAGCTTTCCCCACCAAAGACCAGAAAGCATCCACTGTGGCCAAAGTACTTGTAGAAAACTTTTTTGTTCACTATGGGCTCCACAAAGAATCCATTCTGATCAAGGGAGAGACTTTGAGAGTCGCCTGATCAAAGAGATGCTTTCTCTGTAGGAGTGCGAAGTCCAGAACCACTCCTTACCACCCTCAGGGGGACCCACAGCCTGAACATTTCAACTGCACTTTGCTAGATATGCTAGGCACCCTGCACCCAAAGGACAAGCCTAGATGGAGCCAACAAATTAGCACCCTGGTACATGCTTATAACTGCACCAAAAGTGATGCCACTGGGTTCTCCCCCTACCGCCTGATGTTGGAAGAGAAGCTCAACTACAGGTAGATGTGTGTTTTGGGGTCTCTCCTGATGCGGTTCAAGCTGACAACTATTTACAGTATGTGCAAAAGTTAAAGGCCCAGCTAACTCATGCGCACTAACTAGCTCAAACCATGGCTGCCAAAAGAAATCTGGCCAACAAAGAAAGGTATGATAAAAAGGTGAAAGCACAGAACCCAGGAGGGAGATCAGGTATTGCTAAGAAATCTGGGACTGCATGGCAAACACAAGATTGCTGACAGATGGCACCATCTCCCTCACATTGTAGTGGGCAAATTAGATGATCTGCCAGTGTACAAAGCAAGGCCTGAGAATAATTCAAAAGATGTAAAAACAATGCATAGAAATCATTTACTGCCCATTGGACAAATCTTGATCGAGTCTGAGCCCCCAGAAGATGTACCCTCTGGACCAGTGACTAGAGCTGCTGCTAAGAAAAGATCAAGAAAGTCTGCACCTACAAAAGCAGAGTTAAAGTGTTCCCCTCCACAAGTCCCAGTTGAGCATGACTGTCAGTCCATATCAGAAGAAAGTGAGAGTGACTTTGCATACTGTCCTTCTTACGAACTGAGTCAATTATTTCGGGCAATCCTCTGAGTGTACTGAGTCGAAGCTGGGCCTTCTGGACTGTCTAAGCCCCCAAGCTGTCCCTGGAGCCAATGCTCCCAGAAAGTGAAGTGCAAGCATCAGATCAGATGAAATGGAATCGTTGTGCATGGTTGAACTGTTTGAGCTTTCAGGGAGGAAAATGATGGACTCAGCAGACTGGTGATACACCAGAACAAGAAGAGTATTTTGAGTGCCCTGACAGTCCACTGCCAGTGTCTGAAAGCTCTCCATGCGTGCCAAATGTTGTGGACTCAGAAACTGTAACTCCTGGAGCTGAAAGTGCCCCAAGTTCTAGCCTCTCTACCCCCATGAAGACTACCCTGACAAGTGAGGACAATGCTGAAAATGAGGCTCAGAATGCAGAGACTGTAACAGTTCCCCCTAGAAAGACTGGTCAAGCTGTAAAGCCTGTGGTGCATCTCAGTTATGATTCCCTTGGGAGGCCTGTGGACTTGCCTCTCAATGTTGTCCATAAAGGAGTGTATGTGTCCCCGAGCTCATTGCCCAAACTGAGCATCAGTGCTAACTCCAAGTTACTTGGGTTGCCTCTAAGTATGGTGCCCGTGCCGTCCAGCCCCAAGGTAACTGATAGGAAGGGCCCCTCTCTTCAGGTTTCATGTACAAGAGGTAATAACTTGAGTTATGGTACAATGTGTGTGTAATACTGTGTAAAGAGTGACGTACTGCAATGTTTCAGAAATGTGTTCTTGGTAAAATGATGTATTGACTGATGATTACATGTGTGAGCCTAATGCAAATGTATATGGTTGCAGTTGAAACTTATGGGGGTACTTGCTTGATGCAGATGTCAAACTTTCCCAGGCCAGGAAGGGTGTAACCCCCCTGCAAATGGGGGTTCCCAAAAGACTTCCAGGAGCTTGCTTGAATGCTCCAAGCCTGAATGGTGTTTGGCGTTTAAGCCATTTATCTGTGAGTGTTTTTAGAGCCTCTGGTACTGTCTCTTTAAGAGCTGTCTGCTTGCAGACATAATTAGTTTGTATGGGGGGACTGTGTGTTTCTCTGCTTGAGTACCACTTGAGCTGCCGCCAATTCACTCCATTTTTGCAGTCACTAGGAGTGCAAAGGGAACCTATCTGAAAGATGTAACTGTTTGCCAGAAATCATTTAGAGTAATAATGAAAATACAGTTTGTCTAACCTGCTTTCTTTGCAGTCAGAACTGTGTTTGCCTAGTTCCCCATTCTAGTTTTGAACTGTTGAACTGGACCAATCAGTGTGGGTTAAGGTAGCTCTAAAATGGTGCCTTGGACGAATCAGAACTTAGACTCGTAATCTGAGCCAGCCACAAGAGGATTGTATGGGCAGTGACTCTGGGAGATGTAGTTTGGACTTCGGCGCCTTTTTGGACCAACAGGGCAGTCTATTGTGAGTGACAGCCAATCCAGCCAAGAACTGGGAGGAACTCAGAGGAAGTGCCCGGTTTTGTCTACTGGAGTTTCAGTTGAGCTCTGGCAGTGAAGAGGGAAGGAGCCCTGTGCTTTTTTCGGTGTGCAGTTTTAGTCGGGAACGTGTAAGGCCCCGAAGTTCCGTCTGCAGCTTGTGTAACTGCTTGTTAGGACTGAATCTGTCCTGTGAAGAGAATCAAAGGATATCTGAAGAGAACCAGGCTCACCCTGTAGAAGACTGGAGAAATTGCTGAATTGCGCCGGTCTGTCAGGAACTGAATCTGCTGTGTGTTGTCCCGGTATTGTGCAGTAATTACGATCGGATAGAGAAGCAGCCTGCCTGGTATAGTACTTTCTTTTACCATATAAATGTGTGAGAGGCTTGTGTAGCTCAAGTGAATCCTGCTGCCATTAAAGGACTTTTGCCCGTTACTGTTTACCATATAAATGTGTGAGGAGGTTGTGTAGCTCAAGTGAATCCTGCTGCCATTAAAGGACTTTTTGCCTTTTGTAGTTTGTCATATAAATGTGTGAGGAGTCTCTGGAACTCAAGAGTAACCCTGCTGACGTTGAAGGACCCTATCTTGTTTGGAGTGTGGAGTACTAATTCAGGGTCACTCCCTGTTGAATTGCCGCATTGAATCCAAATGGAATTACTGTACTGCTGACTGTTTAACTAATTTTTCTTTTCTCTGTGTGAAAGGGCCCCTCACCAGCTGCCACGGTTTGGACTAGCCACTAGGCTTGGGGCACCAGGGACAGTAACTGGTAGGGATAGGCCTGTGCACAGAGCCATAGGTAGATGAGCAAAGTGATAAGCTAATTAACCTGATTTCCCCCCTGTCCTTGTTATATCCCCCTAAATAAATCAGAGCTGCTTGTTTCAGCAAAGTTATACTGCCTGAGATATTTGTCTATGTTAAAGTATTGTACTGTGATTGTTACACTGTATCTTCTTATTTTACAGGGGGTCCCAGTGCCTGAACCAGTCCTGGGGTAAGTGTATACTGTGAAGGTAATTCTGATATACTGTATGAGCCACTAGTGGGAAGAAAGGGGGGTTGCAGTGTCCCAGAGGGCTGTGACCAAGTTAGTTTAACTATTGCAAACCCTGACCTCTGGGTGGAGGCACCCGCCATCGGATCCAGGCCCCTCAACCTGTTAGTGGCAAATCAGGCAGGGGTAGTAGCCCCTGGGATAGCGCCATCTAGGGGTTACATATAATGAGCAACAAGAATTTATCACCAGAAAGTACCTGGTAAAAAGTGGTCAAGCCCTTTACAGAGATGTTGGCAGACAGAAACACAAAACTCTGACTGGTTTCACTAAGGCAGCAAAAGGGAGTGTGCCCTTTTTCACTGGATTTTAAACTCACAAATTTAAAGTGACAGTACAGATGAAACATACATGATTATTAATATTATAAAAATACAAACTAAAGCAAATCATCATTATGTGAATCCAAACTCCACAGCTGGCTTGCTGGAGCAGCAGTAGGGCTACCACCTATGATGCTGGCTCCCTTGGTTCAGGAACAGACCTGAGGAGTAGGAGAGCCAGCCAGGGGAAGGAGGACTGAGCATCCCATGGACTGTTCTCCTCTGGGGTGGGCGGGGAGCATTTAGGATGATCAACCCCTGGCGAAGGCCAGGGGAACAGCTGCCAGAGCCGATGTAGGAAGGCATGCCGACATCAGCTTTTGTCGCATTAAGTGTCATTGCATGCCACGCCTCCTGGGAAAAAATTGAGCTAAAAAATGCTGGTCCCATTGATGACACTCCACATCTCTGGTCCCACTACACCTGCCTCTGACATTCAGTTGCTGACCAGAGTACAGTCCACCGTCCAGGAGTGGTCTGACCCATGGCCCCGCCCTAGGTGGTAAGCCAGGAAGGAACACGGTAGTTGGAAAGTCTACCAGGAGCTGAGTACAGGCTCTGTCAGGGGTGCATACTCGTGACCCTGCCCAGGGGAGCAAGCTCAAGAGAAGCATCATCAAGGTAAGTCCCAGGGGGTGAGGGGTGGCTGGGGGGGAGTGGGGCTGAGTAACCAGGGACCAGGCACCCCCTCAAAATAAAAATCCAAACCCCATATATAAAATGCAATCCAAAGGATACAAAAAAAATATAAAAATATCAAAATAGCTGCTTATGGGCAAGTTGGTTAGTGCGATCTTGGTGCAATGTGTCATATGGCATTATGCAAATCAGCATCTAAAAAATGAATGATTCCAACATATTCACACTATTGCACCCAAAGATCAATGGCCCATAGGATAATTCAGAGTGTCACTACCAAGAAAAGGAAAAGGATACGGAGGGGGAAGGGAAACAGAATACAAAGGTGTGCAAAACTATGAAAAAATATCAGACACTTCAAAGCAGTCTCATAACTATAATCCTGCACCACTATAGTCTATATGGTGTGGGGGGGGAGTTAAAAAGGGAAGGGAACAGGAAAAGGGAACTGTATTCCAATGTAGTTAAGTAAGCACCGAGATCATAATACAGTCAGGTCAGGAAACTCTCCATTGTTTACTATATTGTTCATCATAATGATCAAAATGCTCAACAGAGTTCCTAAACATGATCGTGACTGATTGATACTGCCCCCACTTAAATACTCATATGATTGACTATATCCTGCATGCAGAGGAGCATATATAAATTACATTGCTCCAATAATTTATGGGTCACAGCATAAATATCGAATTCCTTTTTCAGGAGCGGACTCCTTTTATAGGCACGCCCGTAGTTCAGTATTATCATTCAGTCCCGGTTACTTGAGAGTACCTAACTCAAAGATCCCAAAAGACTCCCTGCTAGAAAGTTTTGTTTCATAATTCTGTAAGCTGCAATTTTTTAGATTTTTGCAGTTTTGTACCTTTTGGATTGCACTTTGTATCTGTTTCACATGGGGTTTGTATCTGCATAGTGACAAACTGGTTCAGTTTCTATAATATTAATGATCATGCATGTTTTATGTGTACCGTCATTTTAAATTTGTGAGTTTAAATTCGTGTGGAGCAGGGTTGCTTAACATACTCCTGATGATGCCTTAGCAAAACCAGTTGAAATTTTGTGTGTCTGTCTGCCGACGTTTCCGTATGGGGCTTGACCATTTTTTACAAGGTACTTTCTGGCAATAAACTATTTTTGCTCAGGATGCTTTTTTGATACTGGCTCTTTCTTCTGCCTTTATTGGAGCTTGATGAGGTGGTGCTCTTGTGTCTTATTACACACGCTAGCATGTAGCATTCGCAGACAAGTGTAGGACCACTCCAGAACTGAGAGCGAATACTCATTGTAAGGATAGATGTAAATTAAGGCAACTTCTTGCTCAGCATATCCAGTTTTATTTTAGCTGGTCCACAAGTTCAAACAGCCATGCTGTGTCATTGCGAATACAAGTCTGGTGGACCGCTGACAAAACTCCACCTGAGCGATGTGCCAGGGGAACCTGCACTTGGAGTGGCCAAAGTTATGTTTTCCTCACTTTTATTGTAATGACACAGCTTGTCTCTATGAACTGGTGAACCAGCTAAAATAAAGCTGGATATGCTAAGCTAGAAGTTGCCTGAATCTGCATCTATCCTTACAGTGAGTATTTGCTCTGAATTCTGCAGTGCTCCTACTCTTGTCTTCATTGTCTGCTCGGGGTTGGTTGCCGGTAGTAGCGCCCGACCCTGCACCTGTTGCTGTCTGCCTTTCCTGCTGCTTTCTTTAGCATGTAGTGTTCCCCTGAGAAAAGGGAAAGGGGAAATTGTTTAACCAGGAAAGGCACACTAAACCGGAGCTTGTTTCCAGGTGTGACCTGGGAGCACAAGGAAGTTAAGTGACTTGCTCAGGGTCACACAGTATGCAAGTGGGAGCTGATGGGATTCAAACCCAGGTCTCCAGATTTGCAGCTCAGTACCCTTAACCACTACACTATACTGCCTCCCATGGAGGAGGCAAGCTCCCTGGCCCACAGCTGGGGTCACTAGTGCAGTGGAACCTGATGCCTTCTCACTCTGACTAGGAGCACAGCCATGCAACAGCATCTCCCCAGCCCACCCTGGGCCACCCACCTGGCTCTCAAGACCACTCCCAAACCCAGGTCTTCAGCATGGGAGTGCACCACACCACCCACAAGGCCATAGGGCAGTAATTTTTTTTTCTTACCCTACTGTTACTCGGAGCCTTTGGTTTCCAGATTTCTGACTTATGTATAGGTAGGCTACAAGTCAAGGTAGATCCTAATAATAATCCATGCGCTACTCTTCTTCAACTTGATATCCTACCACTTTACCAGGCCCACCTGCAGTATTGTGTACAGTTCTAGACTGCCCAATACAAAAAAGACATTAAGGTTGCAAGGAGGATGAAACACAGAGCCCCCAAAATGATCAGGGGTATGGAGGACAAAAAAGGAGAGACTGGAGGCCCTTAAGGGGACACGGTCAACCCCCGTTGGCCTCAAAGTACCATATACTAATTTCATTTGTTTTTGGAATGTGTAATGTATGGATGACGTGAAACCTTCCTCCCCTCTCCCTGGTCCCAACTGGAAACGAGTCTTGGGCTCTGTGTGCTTACCTGGTAAAACATGTTTAAAATAAAAAAAAAGTATCTTTAGTTTAAAAATGTATTATGATCATTAACATTTTGTAGACACTGCTGATGCAGCTGGTAGTCTGACATGGATTCTTTTTAAAACTGAAAAACAGACTGCCACGAAAACATGTTTGTTTACAGTCTTTGATGAAAACCCTCAGCGCAGTCTCTCAGCCTAATTACTCATGATGCAGTGGAAAGAGAGGAGACTACTGCACCATGGGTAGCAGTGTCAGTGGCTCAGCAGGCTGCACACTCGCCTCTGATGCCAGAAGAGTGGAAGGTTACGGGTTCTAGGTGCACATCAGGAACCCAGTACTGACAGTGTAGCACAGCATGAGGGGGTGCTGCACTTCTGAAGGGCCATCTTTGAAATGTTAAACCGAAGTCCTAACTGCCTGTTCCGGTGTTTGTTCAGGTGGAGGTTAAAGATCCCATGGCACTTCTCGAAAAGAGTCCTGGCCAAATATCCCCAGTGTTCCGACCAAATTTCCCCCAATTCATCAAAAAAAATACCACTAGCAGACTACTTTGGTTCAATTTCAGTTGATTTCCTACTGCCCCACTCCCCCCACCGATAAGGTTGAAAATAGGCAGAATAGTCTAGCTCTCCTTTCCTGGTCAACAGAAATGAAAACAAACAATGAGTGGCTGCACTGTTTGAGGATATTCCTAATGTACAGGCAGTATGCAATACGAAACACAGAATTTGATGGCAGATAAGGACCACTTGGCTCACTTAGTCTGCCCATTGCCCTACCAAATGGATAAGCTGCAGATCCTAGTTAACCAACAGCCTCCTTCCTCCTACCCCCCACTAAAACTGGCTTATGTCTATCCCATGCATTCTTGAATTCCCCCACTATTTTTGACTTCATGACCTCCTCAGGAAGGCTGTTCCATGCATCTACAACCCTCTCCATGAAAAGATACTTCCTCACATTACCTCTGAGTCTTCTCCCCATTATCTTTAAATTGTGTCCCCTTGTTCTTGCACATCTCTTTTTCTGAAAGATGCTACCCTCTTGGACTTTGTTGATTCCCTTGAGGTACTTGGAAAGTTTCTATCATGTCCCCCCTCTCCCTCCTTTCCTCAAGGCAATACATATTAAACTCCTTTAGTCTTTCTTCATATGTCTTCTGGTGCAGACCCTGTACCATTTTGGTTGCCCTCCTCTGGATAGCCTCCACCCTGTCTATGTCTTTGCGGAGATGAGGTCTCCAGAACTGCATGCAGTACTCCAGATGTGGTCTCACCAACTGTCTGTACAGAGGGATAACAACTTCCTGTTTTCTACTGGTGATGCCTCTCCCTATGCATCCCAGTATCCCCCAAGCCCTCCTTACTTCCTCCTCACGTTGCTTGCCCACCTTTAGGTCATCTGATATAACCACCCCCAGGTCCCTTTCCATTTTTGTTGTCAGTATGTGACCCCTCATTGTGTACTCTTCCCCTGGGTTTTTGTTTCCCAGGTGCATTACTTTGCACTTCTTTGCATTGAATCTAAGCTGCCATATATTTGACCATTCCTCCAACCTTGCCAAGTCTCTTCTCATCCTTTCCGCCCCACCTTGTGTATCAACCCTGTTGCAGATCTTTGTGTCGTCTGCAAAGAGACATACTTTTCCTTCCAGTCCCTCTGCAATGTCACTTATAAAGACATTAAAAAGGACCGGCCCCAGTACTGAACCCTGCGGTACCCCACTAGTAGCCCCTCTTTCTTCAGTGTGGACTCCGTTTACTTTTACCCTCTGTGTCCTTTTGTCCAGCTAATGTTTTACCCAGGTTACCACCCTGGGACCCACTCCCAGACTGGCTAATGTGTAAGAGTAATTTGTAATGTAACCCCTAGGGGGCGCTACCCTTAGGGCTACTACCCCTGTCTGCCCCCACAGAGGCAGGTTGAGGGGCCCAGATCCGTTGACGGGTGCCTCCACCCAGAGGTCAGGGTTAGCACAGTTAAGACTACCACGGTTACAGCCCTCTGAGCTACTGCAACCCCCCTTTCGTCCCACTAGTGACTCACACTGGGTACCAACAATTCTGTTCACCAGTACACTTACCCCACGGAAAATATACTCCAGTCCCCTTTGGGGACCCCCTGTAAAGTAAGGCACAGTTATGTTGCAATCACCAAGCAGCAGTTCACCATTAATGTACACAATAGCCAGGATGTAGCTGTACAAAAACAATCTGATTTATTCAGGGGGAAAACAACAAGGACAGGGTGAATCAAGTTAATTAGCTTATCACTAGACTTATCTACATAGGGCTCTGTGCACAGGCCTATCCCTGCAAGTTACTGTCCCTGGGTACCCAAGCCCTAGTGGCTAGTCCAAACCGTGGCAGCTGGTAGGGGCCCTTTCACACAGAGAAAAGAAAAGGTTAGTTAAACAGTCAGCAGTACAGTAATTCCATTTGGGTCAATGTGGCAATTCAACAGGGAGCTACCCCGAATTAGTACTCATGACCTCCAGACAAGATAGGGTCCTTCAACGTCAGCAGGGCTACTCCTGAGCTCCACGAGCCTCCTCACACATTTATATGGTAAACAACAACAGGCAAAGTCCTTTAATGGCAGCAGGATTTAACTTGAGCTCCTCGGCTTCCTCACACATTTAGATGGTAAACAGCAACAGACAAAGTCCTTTAATGGCAGCAGGATTTGACTTTGAGCTTCTCGAGCCTCCTCACACATTTATATGGTAAACAGCAACAGGCAAAGTCCTTTAATGGCAGAGTTGACTTGAGCTTAGCAGGACCTCCTCATACATTTATATGGTAAACAACAACAGAGGTTCCACACCAGGCAGCTGCTTCCAATGCTCCCACAAACTCACAGTCACTGAGATACTGCAACGGCAGCTTCCACTTGTCTTCGGACCGAACGCGATTCAGCAATTTTCTCCAGTCCTCCTTCAGGTCGAGCCTGGTGGGTAGCTGTACAGAGCACAGCCTCCTCTGACCGCCCACGGCGGGTTTCATCCGCTGGAGCCGAAAACACAAAAACAGCCGCCTCAGGTCTTCCCGCGCTTCCTGCATGAACACTCTTCAGCGTAGAAGCACACAGCTCCTCTCCCTTCACCAACCACAACGCATCTGGCTCTCCACAACTTGGGGCACTCCTCTCCACTCGGGCGCGACCTGATCCAATTGGCTGGTTGAGCCTGCCAGTCACTTCCTCTGCCTCTCACTGGGGCGAAAAAAGTGCCATGGCCCATAATACCTTTCCCAAAAACAAACAGCTCTTCTATTGGTCAGTCAACTCTGTGGGGTTCTAAGGTACTGATTGGTCCAATTCCACAATTCGGGACCAAAATGGAGGAAGCAATCGAAACTCTCTGTGCTGCAAAGCAAAGCAGGTTAGAACAACTATATTATCAACACTTCTACATGTTATCTTAGGCAACCATTCACATCCCCTATTAGGGCTCCCCCCTCACTACCAGTGGTGGCAGAAGGGAGCACTTACTCTGCAGCCCGGGCGGGAGTCAAGCATGACCACACTCAAACCCCCTCCCATTTTACCTAATCCCAACTGCAACAGGCAGCCCTTAAAGGGACAGTATACGGAGGCCTTAAAAAAGCACTCCACAGACCCCCGTTCGGCGGCTTTATGCCGATTACCAACCAGGCATAGGACACATTAATAACTCCCATTTGCAAGGGGGTTACACCCTCCCTGGCCTGGAAAAGCTTAGCGTCCACGCCAAGTAATTACCCTTAAGGCAAAGTAGGTAAATACTCCAAGTAACACTACATCACATTTCACCTTACATACATAAATATTAGATTTACAGTGCACTATAGTGTATACACATTATACATATAAAATCTTACACTTTTTAACTCAGGTCATAGGGTCCTACCCATGACCCCGGGACTGAGGGCTCCTCTTCTGTTAGCTACTAACTGGTCCCCGGGCAGGGGCGCACACTCAAAGGCTTTACTAATAGTCTGAGTTATCCCTCAAGGCTAATCTTTAAGCAAAGAACGTGGGGACACATATACCCCTTGTGAACCACATTTAAGGGCAGGTCCACTGGCTGACCCAGGATTCATAACTCAACTTGATTACTGGTCGATCTGTCGGCCAGATCATCTAGGGGTCTCAGGGACTCTGATCCTGGCCCTGACTCCACTCCCATGTCAGGGACATTAGCATCGGGAATCCTTCAACGGATCAGGCTCGACATCTATAATACTATCAGGGCTTGACCTTCTATCCCTCAACCCACCCCACTGGGCTCATCTAGGGGCTGTCTAGTTACTAAAGGGGAACCATCAGGGCATTCAAAATATTCTTCCGGTTCTGGCATATCACTGGCTTGTTCCCCCACCTCACTCTCTTCTTCTGAAAAGTCAGATAACTCAGCCAGGCCAGACAGTTCAACCAAGCCTAAGGACTCAGCCCCTTGAGTTTGTCTGTTACCCCATTCGTCTTCTGGAGGCATTTCCTCCAGGGACAAAGTAGAGGGCTCAACCAACACAGATGGGCCAGCTTCAGTTCCTGAGTTAATGAGGGGATTGCCCCGAAATAATTGGCTTAGTTCATAAGAGGGATAGTATTCAACATCATCTTTGCTGTCTTCTGACACTGAGTGTTGACCATCTCCTTCTGCAGGGTGGGTTGGACAAGGCTCCCTTGGTGGACTTGTTGAAGGCTCCACGGGCTTGGTTCCTCTCTTAGTAACAGATCTAGTCACGGGCCTGGAAGGAGGGGTAGAGGAAGGTTCAACTTCAATCAAGATCTGCCCAATTGGCGCAGATGATTTCTGTGTATGGTTTTCACATCTTTCGAATTGTTTTCAGGCCGCACTTTATACACAGGTAGGTCTGCCAGTTGTCCCACAACAATATGAGGGAGGTGATGCCATCGGTCTGCAATTTTATGTTTGCCATGCAGTCCCAGATTTCTCAACAACACTCTATCCCCTTTTCTCAACTCTACTGTTTTCACTTTTTTGTCATATCTCTCCTTGTTAGCCAGATTTTGTTTAGCAGCCATGGTCTGGGCCAGTTGGTAGGCATGATTTAATTGGGCCTTTAATTTCTGTACGTACTGTAGATGGTTTTCTGCTCGCACCCCATCAGGGGAAACCCCAAAACACACATCCACTGGCAATCTAGCCTCTCTTCCAAACATCAGTCGATAGGGGGAGAACCCTGTGGCATCACTTTTTGTACAATTGTAGGCGTGAACTAGAGTGCTAATCTGTTGGCTCCATCTCGATTTATCTTTGGATTGTAAAGTGCCCAGCATGTCAAGCAAGGTATGATTGAACCTTTCAGGCTGAGGGTCTCCCTGCGGATGGTAGGGGGTGGTTCGTGATTTGCGTACCCCCCACAAAGATAGCATCTCTTTAATCAAGCGACTCTCAAAGTCCCTTCCCTGATCAAAATTAATCCGCTGCAGAGCCCCATAGTGGACTTAAAAATTTCTCAACAAGTATCTTAGCCACTGTAGTTGCTTTCTGATCCTTGGTCAGGAAAGCCTGTGCATACTCGGTAAAATGATCAGTGACCACCAATATGTTGCTAACACTTTTAGATCAGGCTCTAAACTCAGGAAATCAATACAGACCAGTTCCATAGGAGCACTAGTAGTAATGTTGACCAAGGAGCAGCTCTCTGGGGTAACGCTTCCTTTGCAAACAACGACCACAGGTCTTGACATACTGTTCCACGTCCGCACTCATCTTGGCCAATAGAATCGAGCCCGCATTCAAATCAAGTGTTTGATCTATGCCCAGGTGCCCCATCTGATTATGCAATGACCTTAGAACTAGTTCTCTGAAAGCTGAGGGCAGCACCAGTTGTTGTCGTTGCCCGGCCCTCCTTACTCACAGTCTCTCTATATAGTAGTTGGTTGATCAGCTTTAATTTGGGCCCTTCTTTGTACAACAAGGTAGTCTGCAAGTCAGTGGAACGCAGTTTGGATACATCCCCTTCCAGCCCGCAAAACCTCTATGGCCGTTCTTATCATAGGGTCACAGGATTGACCCTGTTGGAGATCATCATTGTTGAGTTGCGGCAGAGAGCTGGTGTCCAAGGCAGAGCAATGGCAGTAGGCGGCAGGTATACAGTTCTCCGGCAACCCCAAACAATCTACCACACAGTCTACTGTGTCAGGAGACACCTGTTCTTCCTTATCAAATTTCTGGCAAAGGGCTCTTATGTCAGGCTCAGACAACCGGACCCATTCAGTCTGGAACACAGGCCTCCGAGAGAGAGCATCCACATCTATATGGTTTAAGCCCGCCCGGTATTCTACAGCGTAATTGTAGGTGGCCAAGGCAGAGAGCCACCTATGCCCAGTGGCATCCAATTTGGCTGAGGTTTGTACATAGGTCAGAGGATTGTTATCAGTCTTTACTAATATCTTGGCACCATACAAATAGTCATGGAACTGATCAACAATGGCCCACTTCAAAGCCAAAAACTCTAATTTGTGCATGGGGTAATTCTTCTCTGACGGCGTCAGACTTCTACTGGAAAACACTACAGGTCTCAGCCCATTCGAGTGCTCCTGGTACAATACAGCCCCCAATCCTTGCAGACTGGCATCAGTATGAAGAGTGTAAGGCTTGGCTGGGTCAGCATAGGCCAACACGGGTGTGTGGGTGAGTTGATATATGATGTCATGGAAAGCTTCCTCACACTCAGCAGTCCATCGATTCCCAAACATATCGTTTGGCTGAAAATACTTCTTTTCTATGTCAGTGTGCACACCCTTCTTATACTTTTTGTGAGTAGGCGGATACCCCTGGGTGAGATTAAGGAGGGGGTGGATCACTCGTGAATAGTCTCTGGCAAACCGCCTATAGTAGCCACAAAACCCCAGGAATTGTTGCAGCTGTTTTAAATTCCTAGGTTGAGGCCAAATGGTCAATGCCTCCACCTTGCTAGGGTCAGTCTCTATGCCTTCAGTGGACACTATGTGGTCCACATATTTCACGGAAGTCTGGAAGAATTGACACTTGTCGATAGACAACTTAAGGCCGAAATCCTCCAACCGATCCAGGACTTTGAATAATCGTTGCTCATGTTCTTCCAATGATCGGCCAAACACTATAACGTCATCTAAATAGACCAAACACTCAAGTAGGTTCATGTCCCCACAGCTCGTTCCATCAAGCGCTGAAAAGTGGCTGGGGCACCTGAAATTCCTTGAGGCATCCGGACAAACTCATAAAAGCCCAAAGGGCAAATGAAAGCAGTCTTCTCCCGGTCGTCTGGGGCCATCGGGATCTGATAGTATCCGCTCCAAAGATCCAACACAGAGAACCACTTACTACCATTCAAACAATCTAAGGCATCTTGTATGTGGGGCATGGTATATTGATCCGGAATAGTCCACCTATTCAAAGTGCCATAGTCTACACACATCCAAACTGCCCCATTCTTTTTCCTTACTACTACAATGGGGGAGGCATAGGGGCTCCTAGACTCTTGAATTACACCAGCAGCCAACATTTCTTGCAGATGCCGCCATACATCATCTATGTCAGCGGGAGCCAGACGTCGGGATCTCTCTCTCGGAAGGGTCTTTCGTTGTGCAATCGAATGTGATGCTCAGCCCCTTGTACACATCCTACATCCTACTCCTTCAGGGAAAAAACCTGGTTCCTCTTGGCAAGCCTCTCACTGACCCTTCGCTTCCACTCAGTCGGCAGCGGAGAGTCACCAAAGTCAAACAGATCAGGAGCAACTCTATCACCGATCCGAGAACTCTTTCTATTTGGCAGTACAGCAGTATCCACACAATGAACGCTAGCCAGGGTGCACCCTCTTCTTATCCGAATCTCTTTATCAGACACATTGTGCACTTGAACCATCACCCTCTTAACGTAAGCATGGGCTCTAGCCGGCAGAATGCTGGGTCTGAGCAACAACCCCTCAGGTAATCCTCCCTCTGCAGGCGCATGCAACATCAACAACTTATTCTTGACATCTGTTTTTAGTTGTATCTCTCCATGCAGAACACACTGCACATTTGGGGCAAGTACCACGGGGGCTGGATCCTTTTTCCATACCACTCCCACAGGGCCTTCAGGTTCCTCCAGACTACCCTTCTCCTGAATGGCCCTGACCTTTTGAATCACAGCCGGTATGCTCAAAGTTCGTCCAGTTTGAAATGCTCGCTTCTCTGAGCACAACTGGGCCAGTCGTCCAAACATGTGGGCATTTGTTCCAATCAACAAAGGCACCCCATCGTATAGTCCAGTGGGCGGGCAAACTAACACTAAGGTTTCCACTTGCTCATCTATTCCATTTACAGTTGCAGGGAATGATAACCAGACACGGATGTACCCCAAATACGGATAAGCCTTGTCGCTCAACCCCCATATGTGTAGACCAGTTAGAGGCTGCAGGGGCACTTCAGATAAGTGGGCTTGGTACCAGTCCTGAAACATGATGGTCACCTGGGAGCCACTCTCTAATACAGCTCTAGTGGGAATTCCGTTCACCTGCACCCGGGTCTCCATAGACGGCCCAACCACATCAGACCAGTTGGGGGTAGCAACATTGTTAGCCCGGCGGGCATGGGCCTGAGTCACACAACTTTTCTTGGGGGCCCGAGACTGGGTCTGGTGGTATCGAGCGATCAGTCTGCTGTTAACTTTCCTTAAATTCTCCGGCCTCTGGCAGTCAGGCTGGAAATGCCCATCTTTCCCACAGTGATAACAAAACTTAGGGTCCCGGGGATCTCTATTCTGAGGGGGGCCCTGAGGGAAGGGAGGAAGCTCTCTAGGGCTAGGTTTCGGGGCTCTACATGACTCAGGGGCCCCGGGCCGGGTAGGGTACACAGTAGACTGCTTTAAGTCCCTCACCAATTCCCATAAATTCCTGATCTCAGCCCTCAACTCACCCTCCACGTAGGGGTCAGAGGAAACAACCCGCATCCCCACAGTACCTGGGAAATCTGGGGACCCTTGGACCCTCCAGGTGAGCCAGTCTCCTTAGGGGTATTAGTCTCGGGAGCCCCACTAGGGTTCACGGCCCCCACACAGGGTTCCCACCCCTCTTCATCAGTCTCCACTTCCCGAATTTTCCTCATCAATTGACAATATTCAGGCGGGGTGACCCGCCGATCATGCAACTTGAGTTTCAGCAGCGTTACACTAGAGAATCTGGCAGACTTTAAAACATGTTCTAACTGAACCTGATTTAGGGCTATAGCAGTGATTCCCCCTTTTCTATAAGCCTTCTGCAAGGCCCTCTCCACTCTAGTAACAAAAGCGGACAGTTTTTCATTTCTCCACTGCTTAGCAGACCTGAATTTCCATAATAAATCTTCACCAGTCTCTGTACTCCCAAAAACCCCTTCCAAAGCAGAGAGAGACTCTGCAGTGGTGGCTTCCGGATGGGTGGCCCAGAAGAATCTAATGGCTTCTAAGGCAGGACCCCGCAGACTCTCCATCAGCCTCTTCCATTTCTCCCCCTCGGAGCATTGCCACTCCTGGACCAAAGGGGTGGCATAGTCCATCCAGGCCTCCAGGTCATCTTCCCCGGAAGGCACTGGTACCGTGCAAGAGAAAAGTTTTAATTTATGGTAGGAATCTAGCTGTATGGAGGGGACTGCCAAGGGCAGAGAAGCCAATACTGAACTCTTGGGTGGGCAAGGGGATGTGCCCGGGGAACCCTGAGGGGTAGTATCACTGGACAGATCCAAGGCTTGTAGCAACTCCTGGGTAGTCCTCCCCTCCACAGCTAACAATTTAAGCAGTTTATCCTTAAAACTGTTCATTTGAGGAGACCCCCCAGGAGTGACTGACCCACTTCGGATATGGATTAGCCTCCACCCCTGGGATGCACCCTCTGGGTAAAGTACAGGAGGTACCTTCTCAGGGTCGATGGCCACACTGCATAGGAGTAGCACCTGCAATGTCTGGTCAAGCAAATCAGCCATACGCCCTTTCACTTCAACCTTACCCAAACACTTTACCCGTTCTGCAACAGAGACAATATCAGCAGCTGAGGTACCCAAGGGCACATCTAACAATAATACAATCTTCTGGGAATCTAGCTCTTCGGCTTCACCCCAGCCCATCAGTTTGTGGACCATGGTTTTAATGGGTCCCAGCTTAATTTTTTCCAACATATCCCCTTCCATTTTTTCCATCTTTGGGGTATCTTCTTACTGAGCCACTAGGGGACGCTAATCCCAGCGGTGCCTCAAATTTGTAACCCCAAGGGGGTGCTACCCTTAGGGCTACTACCCCTGTCTGCCCCCACAGAGGCAGGTTGAGGGGCCCAGATCAGTTGACGGGTGCCTCCACCCAGAGATCAGGGTTAGCACAGTTAAGACTACCACGGTTACAGCTCTCTGAGCTACTGCAACCCCCCCTTTTGTCCCACTAGTGACTCACACTGGGTACCAACAATTCTGTTCACCAGTGCACTTACCCCATGGAAAATATACTCCAGTCCCCTTTGGGGACCCCCTGTAAAGTAAGGCATAGTTATGTTGCAATCACCAAGCAGCAGTTCACCATTAATGTACACAATAGCCAGGTTGTAGCTGTACAAAAACAATCTGATTTATTCAGGGGGAAAACAACAAGGACAGGGGGAATCAAGTTAATTAGCTTATCACTAGACTTATCTACCTAGGGCTCTGTGCACAGGCCTATCCCTACAAGTTACTGTCCCTGGGTACCCAAGCCCTAGTGGCTAGTCCAAACCATGGCAGCTGGTAGGGGCCCTTTCACACAGAGAAAAGAGAAAGTTGGAAAAAGAGGCGACCTTCTCCTATTGTACAAAATCAAGAATTCTCAGGAGTTAATGCACCACTGTGGCTTACATTTCTCTTCCAGCTGGACTTCCCCACAGTATCACAACAACCAGATATTTGTATCTAAAGCTAAAACAACAAAAAGGTTAAACTACTTTACAGTAAGAACCCCCAAACTGTGGAATCTCCTTCCACAATACTTAGTGAACAGTAGCTCTAATACAGTCTTCAAAAAGGGGCTGGATTGTTGGCTCGAGTTTAACAACTTCAAGGTATAATTATCCCACCAATGTGGTGGGGGACAATCTCGATGGGCAGTAGCCTTCTTTTGTCCTTTGAAACCAAGTAACCAGGTAAACCAAGTAACCAAGTAAACCAAGTAGTTAAACAGTCAGCAGTACAGTAATTCCATTTGGATCCAATGTGGCAATTCAACAGGGAGCTACCGCGAATTAGTACTCACGACCTCCAGACAAGATAGGGTCCTTCAACGTCAGCAGGGCTACCCCTGAGCTCCACGAGCCTCCTCACACATTTATATGGTAAACAGCAACAGGCAAAGTCCTTTAATGGCAGCAGGATTCGACTTGAGCTTCTCGAGCCTCCTCACACATTTATATGGTAAACAGCAACAGAGGGGTACCACACCAGGCAGCTGCTTCCAATGCTCCCACAAACTCACAGTCACTGAGATACTGCAACGGCAGCTTCCACTTGTCTTCGGACCGAGCGCAATTCAGCAATTTTCTCCAGTCCTCCTTCAGGTCGAGCCTGGTGGGTAGCTATACAGAGCACAGCCTCCTCTGACCGCCCGCCGGCGGGTTTCCTCCGCTGGAGCTGAAAACACAAAAATGGCCGCTACAGGCCTTCACGCGCTTCCCGCGTGAACACTCTTCAGCGCAGAAGCACACAGCTCCTCTCTCTTCACCAACCACAACGCATCTGGCTCTCCACAGCTTGGGGCACTCCTCTCCACTCCAGGCGACCCGATCCAATTGGCTGGTTGAACCTGCCAGTCACTTCCTCTGCCTCTCACTGGGGGCGGCATGCATGGCCCATACCTTTCCCAAAAACAAACAGCTCTTCTATTGGTCAGTCAACTCTGTGGGGGTTCTAAGGTACAGACTGGTCCAATTCCACAATTCGGGACCAAAATGGAGGAAGCAATCGAAACTCTCTGTGCTGCAAAGCAAAGCAGGTTAGAACAACTATATTATCATCACTTCTACATGTTATCTCAGGCAACCATTCACATCCCCTATTCGGGCTCCCCCCGCACTATTAGCAGTGGCAGAAGGGGGCGCTTACTCTGCAGCCCAGGCGGGAGGCGAGCATGACCACACTCAAACCCCCTCCCATTTTACCTAATCCCGACTGCAACAGGCAGCCCTTAAAGGGACAGTATACGGAGGCCTTAAAAAAGCACTCCACAGACCCCCATTCCGGCGGCTTTATGCCGATTACCAATCAGGCATAATGCAAATTAAGAACTCCCATTTGCAAGGGAGTTACAGTAATAAGAGTAAATTAAGGATTTAAAACAAAACAAGATTGGGCATAACAACACCATTACATGCATTTCAGTTCTATGAAGAAAGAAGCAGATAAAACAACCAGCAACATCAATTAATGTTGCAGCAGGTAAGCAATGATTAAATGTGGGTTTTCAACTAGAAATAAAATAGTAAAAAAAAGGTTGATAGTATCCCTTTAAAACAAGATGAACAAAACAGCCAATAAAGGCAACAGTTCAACATTCTGTATAACTTACATAGTACTGCATGCTTGTTTCAATATGGTTCTGGTTGCTAGTTCAGCTAATACATTTTACTATGCTGTTAGTAATATTAGGTTATTTTAGTTAGTGCCTCCATTACATATGGATTCTTTAAAGAGACTCACTAAGTTTGCCCCTTGTAAAATCATCCCCATAGGGAGACAGGCACTTCCCAGTTCTAAGATCCACCTCCACGCCGCCCCGCGCTCAGTCAACTTTATGACATGATCACAGGGAGAGTGCGGGGACGCATCCATTATAGTCTATGGGGACACCTTTATGATCTTTTTTATATTATAATGGCCATTGGTAATGAAATGTGGGCACTGGTTGACTAATGAGGCCCTCGTTAATTGACCAGTGCTCTGACCGATACAAATATTATTCTCTTCAAAATGATAAAAGGTGCCCCATAGACTATAATTGATCATGTCATAAAGTTGACTGAGCTCGGCGTGCGGGTGGATCTCTTAGAACTGGGAAGCACCTGTGTCCCTATGGGGATGATTTTACAAGAGATTGTACTTCTATACTAATGGATATTTTTTTTGGCCAACTATAGATCAGAAGCATTTCTGGGATGTAAGGCACTGAACTGTGTGGTGCACATCTACCTCCGTTTAGCTTGGTGATTTTCTTTAATGCTGAAGTATCCTTATTAGCAAATATTTGTTTCAGCTGTGCAGTAGGTAATGAGCTGCATTTCAAGTGTTTTGTCTCTGTGACTTGAGGGGGAAATTAGGGAAGTTTGTTTATCCTGTAGTTGGGGGGGCATACTGTAGATCAGAGGTCTGTATGTTAATTGGGGATCCTTAATATCTGTTTATTGGGAATTCCAGTCCCCTTGACATTCCCTTGGCTGTATTCAATAGTTAAGTCTTCATCCTTGTTTTTTATTATACCTGTACTTCCCTCTATGTAGTATCACAAGGGGAGGTGTCCATCAATTTCATAGAAACATAGAAGTTGATGGCAGTTAAGGACCACAAGGCCCATCCAGACAGCCCATTTTTTCCTACCTTATGAATGTGCCATCGGCCTTTGCTCTGTCAATGGCCTATCTATTCATACTCATTTGTATTGCTCCCTTATGCCTATCCCATGCCTGTTTGAAGCCCTGCACTGTATTCATATCCACCACTTCCAGAGGTAGGCCGTTCCATGCATCCACCACCCTTTCTGTGAAAAAGAACTTCCTCACATTACCCCTTAATTGGCCTCCCTCTAATCTCATGCTGTGTCCTCTTGTCCTGCTATTTTTCTTGTATTGAAACATGTTAGACTCTTTCACCTTGTTAATGCCCTTAAGGTGTTTGAATGTTTCAATCATATCACCTCTCTCCCTCCTTTGCTCTAAGGTATACATATTGAGCTCCGTTAATATGTCCTCATATGTTTTCTGATACTGTCCCTGCACCATTTTGGTTGCCCTTCTCTGGACTGGCTCCATTTTATTAATGTTCTTATGAAGGTGCGGCCTCCTGTACTGCACGCAGCACTCCAAATAGGGCCTAACCAGTGTCTCATAAAGAGGGATTATTACCTCCCTCTTTAAGCATGTGTTCGTTATTTTTAACAATTACCTTTGTATCATCCTTCTGTGTGTACGTTTTTGTAAGCCTGATTGCCAAAAGACTAAATAAAAAAAAAAAGGCAACTTACCAGAGAGTACGTAATTTGTAATGCCTTGCTTCTCGCTGATCCGGATCAGAAAGGATCCCGTCTGGTTCCCACTACACAGGAGTTTATTGTTGGCTTCCGAGCGAGTTAGCTCCCCAAAATACCAACTGAAAGAAAAAGAAGCTGACGTGAGGGGTGTCGCGGGTGTGTGTATTTTTCACAAGGTTTGGTGGGGTGGTTGGTACATGCCACATTGCTGACATCTGTTGAGAAATCTTTGGGAGACACAGTGGGCAGGACCTTCATGCAAAAGAAGACCCGTTTTGCATTTCTACAGTTCACCAAGATTGTCCGTGTTGCAGATTTTTGGCAGAAGCTGAGTGATCAGTGTGAAACTGCATCATCGTATCACTATTAGTTAGAAAATGGGAATGGAAACTTCTTGAAGAAGACTTACGGGTGGTATTCTAATGGCATACATGCTACAGTGGTGCCAGCCAGGATGCAACACACTGTCTCGAGTTACTGCATGACAAAAAGGGACTGACTGCCACTGGAATTGTGCTGTTTACTGCAGGGCCGGATTAAGGCATAGGCAACATAGGCACATGCCTAGGGCCCCTGCCTGCCAGGGGGGGCCCCAGCAACCCCCAACATATATTTGCTATATATCCGTTTCTTTTTGACTGAGCTGCATGTTTTTGTAAAGGACTCAGCCACTGAGTAAGTCAGGGGCTGAACTGTGACATAGAGTCCCACCTCCTGATTAGGCGTTAAGTGCAGCTGACAGCTTCAGGGGCCCCAGCCAGGATGATCTTTAAGGTGTGAACAATGCCATTTCCTTTGCTTTGTCCCCCATACTCATTTAGAATCCCAGTTTAGAATTTTACTCTTAACTATAAAAGATTAACGGTGCAATTCATTGTGTATGCTTTATCTTAAGTATCTGTTTTATTGGCTTAGGAAACCTTGTATCATCCTTGAAATTTGAATGTACGCAATAGCTTAATTTGCTTGAAACCTTTGTACCATGTTTGATTCTGGGTTGTTTTACCATCCACATTCATTTGTAATACCTTTCATTGTATTGTCTATTTCTCTTGTTTTGTACTTCATGATGTGGGCCCTTTGCAAAGGAGTCTCTGTCTCAAAGGTTTGTAATTCTGATATCTCAATAAATAAAAAATAAAGATTTAATCTTACTCCTAAAATTAAGAAATCTGCAATAAGTTTCAGTCGTACAATTAAAAATCATATTCTTTTTTTAATTCTCTCATCTCGCTCATACTGAAGTTCTGACCTTGATACAGCTCTGTTTTCAGGGTGAACAAATGAATGTATTTCAAGATTCCCATCAGTAAATCTTGCCATTTATGGATCCTGTCTGGCTGGCTTACTTATCGATAACAGAAATGTTTGATCCTGGGAATGATTTCAAATTCTTCCAATAATCACTCACTTTGCAGTATAATCTCTAAAGTTCATAACCCCCCTAGTAAACCACAAACTTAACTCCTACACCACCCAGGACCTAGCCTCTTTTAGAGATCGATCACTTCCCAACCCAACAAAACTCCTACATCCTGATTCATACTACCTGACAGGACAGTATGATAACACCCAGACTGCAAGTGCACATATGTGTGTTTGGGGTTGGGGGGCTTTGGAAAAGTACAAATCATGACATTTTGCATACAAAAAATAGTTTTTACCAGTCCTATTACTAATTATTTTTTATAAATTATCGAAACTCAGTCTATTGTTATTTTTTCATACTGATAGTATTAGTTGTTTTTTTTTTGTTTTTTTTTTTAACTCTCTTTACACTCCCCCTTGTACTGTGACTGGTCCCTCTCTCCAGACATCCCAATGCACCCAGTCTGCTCCATGAGGACTGGGAGGATGCTCCCATAGGTGCCCCACTCCTATACAACTCTAGAGACCTGGTTTGACCCCCGGGTGGGGTGGAAGAGTCCATCCTACCTCCTCCGATCCTCAGTGGAATGTGCAATCGAGCTCCTTCCTGGTTCCTCCACGTGTAATTGCTTGGCGGTGCAGGAGCCTTTGCCTAGATTAGCCATGGACGTTTTCCTTATTCTGGTCTACCCCTGCCAATGTCAGTACTGGAGGAGAACCAATGAGATGGAGGCATGCAGAGACGTGCCTCCGCTCTGGTCCTCGGCTGATGTCAGCCCCTCTCTATCTGCTTTCCCAACTGCACCAGCACTGCCTGTGATCACCCAGGTGGTGGTGGTATAGTGGCGGGGCCAGCATTCCACCCCTCCCCAGAAAAGCAGAGCAGCCATTGGGCATTCAATCCTTCTACCCCCCAGCCAACCCCCGCAGCCTAAGTCCATCAGCGAACCCGGGTCGCTGGCATGGTGCGAGGTATGGCATCTAGCGCTTCAACCCTCAGCTCCACCGGACCGGCCAGTTTCATTAATTTTGAAGCATTTTGTGCCACTTTTTAGGCACAGTAAGAACATTGTTTTCATGTTTCAGTAGCTGATATACAATAGGCAAGAGGTGCAGTCATAGTGAAGGGGCATGGTTACAGTGAGGGGGGCCCCACATTTCTCTTGGGCCTAGGGCCCCAGCTTGCCTTAATCTGGCCTTGGTTTACTGCAGTAGCTCTGTCACAGTATACTGCAATTTTGTGCTCCACCCTGGCAGGTACCCTATGTGCCAACACCACCTGGTTAAAAAAAAAAAAAAAAACAGCCCCGGTATCAGCCTGCCTTATTTCCTTCAGGATCCATGTACAGTGCACTGATTCAGACTCTTGCACTCTGAATCAGTCACTGTTTTTGTTCTGCACTGTGAGATGACTGAAGGAGCAACAGAGACATTTTCTAGGCACAATAAGACACTCCAGGGTGAGGGGTGTTGTCTATACCCACCCTTCCAGGGACTGGAAGGCTTGCCACCTGCAGTGTTGGACCCCATTATCCCCCTGGGTGTGCAGGTATAGTCCAGCAGAGCCCACCACATCATGCCTTATTGCTGACTTTGTTTCTTACCTGTTTTTACAGTGTTTATTGAGCTGACCTCAGGTGTTGTTGAACAGCCAAGCTCAGATTCCAGCTAGAAAGCACAACTCACAGCAGAGATAAGAAAGACAGAAAATGTCGGCAGAAAAAGATTATTGGTCCATGCAATCCGACCCCTTTTTAGCCTACCCTACCCCAGGACCTATTGTCTAGTCAGGATTATTACCGCACCTCCCTCCTGCCCTACTAGTGCTTCTCCCTGTGAAACTTTTAAGCCTTATACTCAATCTCAGCTCCATTTGTAGCCATTAGTGGTTCTTGCACCCACTAGCTCTCTGATGGGCTGTTCCACTGCTTAACCACTCTCTCTGTATAATAAAATCAATACAGCACCAGGAATGTGGCCAGGAATGCCCTTAAGCCTTCTTTCTGGCGTACTCAGCTGGGTAAGCAGTAATTTGCTGTCAGGTCCACTAACTGGTAATATGAACTGCCTGATACTCTGCTAAATCTCCCAAATATTAATCAGTTTAAGAGATCTTTGTGGTCTTGCCCTTGAAATCCATTGTAATTGTAACTGTTAACTGTTTTATTCGGTTTCTCACTGTACATATCCTGTGACTTTCAATACAATGGTCTGTATGGCTTTTTATAAATCTGTCTGTAATTGGTATGTCTTAAGTGCTTTGAGCTCTGACTCGACAGCATTTCCTCTGAACTGCTTATTATGCTTGTAATGTTTTTGTTTTGTGATTGAGTATTTGACATGAAACCTTTGTAAATGAGAACCTGTGCGCAAAGATGGTCTCCGAAGTTTTCATACAACAGTGATGGAAGGCACCAACCCTTCCGCACATCAGAAGCATGAACAGTGGTTGAGTTACTCTCGGTTTCCACCATAGTGATCTTTTTCAATTTCTTGCTTGCTCTCTGCTAAGTCTTTAGTGCCTTACCCATCGGGCCTACCAAATCCTTCTTCCACAAAAATATTTCGCAATCCTCCAAACTCTACCTTCAGGTATCCTAGGTGCTATATTTTATACCATCCTCAATCATGGGCTGAACCCTGCAGCCACCACAGACCACAGGCTGTGTGTGTGGGGGTGGGGGGATGGAAAGTCTTTGAGCATAAAATACCTGTTGGATGTGAGGAAACATTGCACCCAGTCATCACCCGAGGTACAAGGCTGACATTTTCCCATTTCTTCCCAGTGTCCTGCCCCTCTTCCCTTCTAGGAGGAGCTTCCTATCGTATTAGCCTATAGACAGGATCTGGTCCATGGCTCACCACTAACTTTGCCATCACCGTTGACCTTACCATTAATGCCAACACAGCCGCCACTAGAGACACTGAAGCAGCAGGTACTTTCCTTCTCCATTATTACCAGATTCTGTGTGCACTACGACTGTGGCATGCTCGGAACGCAGGACATGAACCCCAAGACCTCACTTTGACAGTGTGACACACTCTGCAGCCCATTGCACCCCCAGGCCAGGTTTCCCTGTTTCTAACAATCGTTTCAAAATTGGACGTTCCTTGGCACCAGAGGTTTAAAACAAATGCAGAAGTCTTAGTGCTGTGTAATAGATCAGTTATACACTGTCCAAACAAATGAGGAAATGGTTCAACATGGATTTATTTCAAAATAGCTCATTGTGGATGTAAAAAGACACAGTTGGGACTGAAACAGTTACTGTGTTTTGTAAAACGAGCCATTTACAAATGTAGGTGCACCACATATATCTGTTAAGATAAATATATGACCCCAAGGGAATTTTCTTGTGTGCTTCATTGTGATTTGTAAATTTGTTTCAAATATACTTAACCAGGGACATGCAGAACCGATTGTAAAACAAGCAAGCATTTGTCAATGCCGAATGTTTGCTTGCTGGCATTGGCATTGGTAGTGTAGGAGTTAGAGAGATGCATAATAGGAATGGCAGTGAAGTATTTAACTGACGCCAACCCCACCACCACCCTGCAGAGACAGGCATTGGGGTGTGCCTTTGGGTCATCAGGCATAACGGCTGTGCCATTTCACTACACCCTACCCTGCAGACACCGACAAGTGTCACGGTGTGCCTTGGGGTCTTTGGGCCTTATGCTCACCCCATTCCATAAGGAAATCTGGTGAGATGGGTGCAGTATAGGAGAATGGGGTGAACTTTGGGGCCAAAGAGTCCAAAGCACACCTCGATGCCTGTCACTGGCTGCAGGGTGTGGGTGGGGGTGGAATGGCATGAGCATTTCAGTCGACAATCCCAAGTCAAACCCCTGATGCCTGTCAGTCTCTACATGGTGGGGCATTATGGTCAGAAACCCTAACGCCTCAGGCATTCATTGGTATTTTCACTCCAAATTTTCAACATGTTTTTTTTGTGACCTCCACCTCATGAACAGTGGCAAAATCAGTTTGTTAGCCAAAGCTGATTTTGCACAGCGACTACGTCATTTGGCACCACAGGTGCGAAAACGCATTTCAAACAGAATATGAAAATGAGAGCTGTATTATTCAAGGGGAGGTGTAAAAAATGGCAATGTTGAAAATCTGGAGTGAAAATTTTAAAAAACTGGTGCAGTCACGAGTGTGAGTAGAAAATGTGCAACGCACACCTGTAATGTAATTAGTTTGGGAATTTTTTACAGCAGATTGTCAACACAGGCATTTTGGGACCTCTGTTCATGAACAGTGTCACTGTGATTTTCCTAACCTGTCCCGAACACTGATTTCCCACAGCGACCACGCAGTTCTGAGCCAGAAGAGCGAAAACACATTTTGACCAGGGTGTGAAAAATGACAGCTATACTGTTCATAAGGAGGTGTGGAAAAATGCCAGTGTTGAAAATCTGGACTGAAAATATTACAAATTCGTGAACTTACGAGGGTGCATGGAAACTGCGCAAAGCACACTCATAACAGTCATTGTATGGACTTTTGTCATCAAATTTTTAACATAGCTATTTTAAGACCTTTGTCCATGAACAGTGTCACTATGATTTTCTTAATCTGTCCCAAACATTGATTTCTCACACCGACTGCGCTATTTTGCGCTACATGCACAAAAACACATTTGGGCTAGATGAAAAATGTCAGCTGTACTGCTCATAAAGAGGTGTGGTAAAATGGCAAAGTTGAAAATCTGGAGTGAAAATATTAAAAATTTCTTGAGAATTCTGAGCATGCATAGGAACTGCATAGCATACGCCTAATAAGTCATATAGATTTCACCAAATTTTCAACATAGGGTTTTGGGAACCTTCTCATGAATTGTGACACTGTCATTTCATTACTCGGTCCCAAAAGGTGGTTCCTCACAGTGACCGCGAAATCACCTTTCGGGACCAGATAACAACATGACAGTGACTGAGTTCATGAGGTGGGGCCCCAAGAACCACATATTGAAAATTTTATGAAAAAATTCCCCAAAATGGCCGAGGTATGCACCAAAGTTGAAAAAAAAATTATGCCATCATACATTACCGGCATTTCTTCAGTTCGCGGTCGGCTTTGAAGAGTGCAGACATGTTCCCTGTCCACCAAAGATGATTGCACTGGGCTCCAGAAGTAAGTGTGGGGTCAGGAGGTGGGTGCGCAGAGAGGGTGGGCGCGGGTTGGGGAGGGTGTCAAGGCGGTCCAACGAGGACCTTTTTTTAGGTTTTTTTCTTATTCACGAGATGACAAGGAACTTTTGCCACTCTGGGGTGGACTCCCAGAGTGGCAGCTGGAAGGTTATTTTTGGAGGTGTGGCAGTGGAGCCAATGGGGATGGGCACCCCGTCACCCTACAGGGACTTTTGCCATGCTGGGTGGGCTCAGCGTGGCACCTAGAAGTCTGTTTGGGGGCAGTGGAGCCGAAGGGGATTGGGCACCCCGTCAGTCATACAGTGTATGGGGGTGGAGGAGAGTGCATGAGCACACTGGGGTGGGCTCCCAGCGTGCTTCGTGAAAGTGTTAGGTAGAGGCGGTGAACTGTCTGTGACAGTTCAGATGCAGTGAGACATATGTGCAGGCAGTTTGCATACTGCCAACGGCAGTATGCAAATTGCCTACACATTACCACTGCTGTTTGTGGCAGTGTTTTCCTCAGAACTGTACGCCACTGCATCTGAACGGCTGTCATAGACAGCTCGGACATTCATTGGCATTACATACTAACATACTAAAATGCCAGCAGAATAGGCCTAACGGTCTTTCGTGTCTTGTTTGGTCAGCCCCCACCCTGGGTGCTGACCTTGCTGTCCCCTCGCCTTCTCTGGCTTCTCCCTTCCCAGTTCTGGATATTCTTGCTGCATTGGATTTTGCTTCCAGAACCCTTCCCCTGTACCTGTCCCACCCCCTCTTGAACCCCTCCACTGTCTCTGCCTCCACCAGCCCCCTAGGCAGTGCATTCCATGGCTCCACCACCCTCTCAGTGAAGTAGCACCTCCTCCTTTCTCCCCTGAATCTTCCCCCCTCCAGCTTCCACGCATGCCCTCTAGTGGCCCCCTCCTCCTTCCTTCGAAGCACCCTGACTGTTCCTCCCCTATTTACCCTCTTCATGTACCTGAAGACCTGTATCATGTCCCCCCGGTCCCTTCTCTCTTCCAATGTGTACATATTTAGCTCTTGGAGCCTCTCCTCATAGGTCCTGTCCCCCAAGCCCCAAATCATTTTGGTTGCCCTCCTCTGGACCCTCTCCAGGAGGTTAATGTCCCTCTTTAAGTGTGGTCTCCAAAACTGCACGCAGTACTCAAGGTGCGGCCTCACCAAGCAGTTATACAGAGGGAGTATCACTTCCCTCCTTCTGGAGGTGATCCCCCTAGCGATGCATCCCAGCATCCTGTTGGCCTTGGCTGCTGCCCTCCTACAAGTCTCAGAGTTGTTCATCTTGACATCCACCACCACCCCCAGGTCCCTCTCAGCCATCGAGACTTGTAGCATTTCCAGGGTGTACACTTGGCCCGGGTTTCTGGCCCCCAGGTGGAGCACCTTGCATTTCCCTGCATTGAACCTCAGCTTCCACTTTCTAGACCATCTTTCCAGAGCCTCCAGGTCCCCCTGTAGGGCCACCCTCCCCTCCTCCCCATCCACCACCGCCCCCAGTTTCGAGTCATCCACAAAGAGACTCATCTCACTCCTGATTCCTGTCTTTATGTCAGAGATGAAGGTGTTGAATAGAAGGGGCCCAAGGACTGATCCCTGTGGGACCCCACTAATGACCCTCCTTGGGGATGAGACTATCCCGCCAACTATGACCCTCTGGGTCCGGTCCTGGAGCCAATTGCCTATCCATCTGATCATCTGGTTCCCCACCCCCATTTCTCCCAGTTTATCCAACAGGCCCATGTGAGGAACAGAGTCAAATGCCTTGCTGAAGTCTAGAAAGAGGACGTCCACTGGTCTACCCAGGTCCAAGGCACTAGTCACCCAGTCATAGAACTCCACCAGGTTTGTCTGATATGATTTCCCCGGGATGAATCCATGCTGTCTATCATCCAGGCACCCTGACTTATCCAGGTCCCCCAGCCTCTCCTTGACAATGCCCTCCATCACCTTGCCCACCACCGATGTCAGGCTGACAGACCTGTAGTTCCCTGCCACCTCCCTTGATCCCCCCTTGTGGATAGGCACTATATGCCACCTTCCAGTCTTGGGGCACCCACCCTGTCCTCAGACAGATGGTGAAAAGCTCCACCAGGGGTTTCGCCAGGACATCCGCAAGTTCCTTCAGCACTCTGGGATGTAATTTATCCGGCCCCGGTGCTTTCTCCTTCTTAAGGGAGCTGAGGGCTTCCCTCACTCTCTCTGCTGTGATTTCCACTTCCGGTACCTCTTCTCCCTGCTTAGCCCTCCCCCCCCTGCCAGTGATGCCTCCCCCTCTCCCCAGACCCGCCGATCGGTAAGGGTCCCCCCCTCCTCAGTATCTCTGTCTCCTCCCATGTATGATGCAGCACCCCATTTTCCTTGGTGAAAACTGAGGTAAGTACTCATTTAGTATCTCAGCCTGCTCCCCCGGGTCTTGTGCCCATCTCTCCCCTGATTTAATCCTGCTAATCTGCCCCTTCACCCTTCATTTTTCCCCAATGTATCTAAAGAACCCCTTGTTCCCTCTCCTAATTTCCCTGGCCAGGTTCTGCTCCTTCCTTGCATTGTGCAGCTGTGCCTGCAAAAGGGAGCAGGGCATAGGAAGTGGGGGAGACACACCTACAAAAACTCGTATGGTGGCACTACGTTTCTGGCACATGCATGCAATATCAGTGTCAGTGGCTCAACAGGTAGCACACTCACCTCTGAGGCCGGGAGATCAGAAGGCTGTGGGTTCTATCCCCACCCAGGCACTTGGGTTAATATCCCAATACTGACACTATAGTGCAGCATGAGGGGGGTACTGCACTCCTGGGGTGCCGTCTTTCGGATGAGACGTTAAACCAAGGTCCCATCTGCCTGTTCTGGTGGTAGTTTAGGTAGATGTTAAAGATCCCATGGCACTTCTTGAAAATGGGGAATATTTTATTGAAAACTCAAAACAAAATATACAAAATTGTATTACAGCATACAAAATCATAAGAAAAGAAATCAATAACAGAAATAAGTATCACCACATACAGAAATTTCAAACAAAAAATCCATAATTGTACATAAATCCCCATTCCTTCCCCACCAGAAGAACAGGAGAAGATTATCATTCAAAATTCAAACCACCATCTGCAGAAGTAGAGGAACATTGTACAAAAAAGATAGGAAAAAAGTCATAAGTAAATACTTCAGGCTATGAAGATGTAAAACAGAAAATATCAACGGTCGGCATATGACCCCCACCCCATCCCACCTAAAAGGATAGAGGAATAATGAGTAGAAACCTTCAAATAAAAAACTACAAAGTGTTAAATATTCAAACATACTAAAAAGAAAAATATAGCAGAAAATCAGGGAAAAAAGGAAAAAACAAAAAAACTTAACTAAAGAATCAGGCAAAAGCAGAATTAGCTGTATGGGCCAAAAACCTCAGTTTTCTGGAAAAAAGGCCCCATTACTACGATACATATATCTGAGCCATAATATAAACTTCAAAAACTGAGAATCATACTACAATATTGCAAAAACATCAAACTTACTATAGTATGCAAAACACCTTATGATCCTAAAAAAGGAAATATTTGAAAAGTGAAACTGTTACTTAATTACCTATGGTTCTCTCCAAGCGTATGTATGGTAGCAAAACGGAAAAAAAAAACCATCACCCTGTATCTAACCAAGACATGTTTCTCCACCACAATTTATACAAATCAGGTAAAACTCTATTCTGTTCCGTAACCTGCCACTTTAATATCGCCTTCTGTAACAATAGAACTACTTGTTCTTCTGATAACACTTGCTGTCGAAGAGACCAGCCACACTGAGCTAGCCAAAGCTGATGACTAATAAAACTCATCAGTAGTCGAATAGTAATAGCATCGAATTTGACCCGTGCTCCAGGCAGTACCCCATCGAGCCAAATCCATGAAGGTTAATTCCGGGAAGGATTCAGAGGGCATTTCCTATGAAATACCTCCCAAAAGGACATAGCAAATGGGCACTCCAACAGAAAATGAGAAAAGGTCTCTATAGTTTCCATACATATACTCCCTCTAGGACAGGTACGTTCGTTAATGCCTTTATGCTTCAAATTGCCCTGAACCCCAATTTTGGTATGCACATAACCAGATAAAGTCTCTTATAATATGGAAGTCTTTTACTGATAGAAAGGAGTTTATCAAGGAATGTTGGGTGTCTGATAATTCAGTATACCAAGGGGAAACATAATTAAAGTTTCCCATTATCCAACTATATAGGGATTTCCTTGAAAGTGTACAAAGGGAATTTTTCTTAACTTTACAAGCATTTAATTTACTTATTACACCCAAGAAGTGTCCTGGTAAGTGGGCCACCTGCATCTGTCGTGGGAGAGGAATAGTCGGGTCCCAATCACTGAAAAGGGGTCCGATCTCATCCTCTACTTAGGGGATCCAAACCCTTGCAGCATTTGTCAGCAATGGCATAAAATTAAAGAAAATAAAAGTCACATAAAAGAAAACTACTGGGTTCAACATACCTAGGCCACCGACTTGTATAGGCAGATAAGTGACACCTCTCTTGACAGTGTTCAACCTGCTGTCCCATAAACACTGAAAAAAAAACCACTATAAACTATGGCCTCCATATTCAACGGGGGTGGAGACAGCAGCAAGACACACAAAATGGGACAATAAAAAGGTTTTAATTAGAAAAATATGTTTTCCTTTGGTCATCTGCCATCTATTCCAATGGGTTACTTTTTCTTTAGCTGATATCAAAAGTTATTCCCAATTATACCATTGGGGATCATCCCCACCAAAATAAACACCCAATATCTTTCTTTAAGTCACGTCTATAGGAATTCCCCAAACAAGGGATACATTACTAGCATCATACCCTAAGGGCAAAATCCCACTTTTCTGTGTATTAATTCTTGGCACAGAAATATTGGTAAATTCACATAAAAGGTCACGAACGGCTAATGCAGAGGATCTGTCTGCCAAAACAAGTTCCAGATCATCTGCAAATGCCAAAGCAACCACCTGCCTATCTTCTGAGTCCACTGAAAGTCCAGTTACTGCTTCTGTTCTATATAGTGCATGTAATAGTGGATCAAGAGATAGGACATATAATAAGGGGCTGAGAAGACACCCTTGCCTCACCCCCCATGAACAAAAACTGAATCACTTACCCAACCATTAACACTTGGTATCAGGCTTATTCCAGTATGACAAATTTGTAACCAAGTGATAAACAGAGATGGAAATCCAAAGGACCATAATGTCTCCCAGAAATAGTTATATTCAACCTGATCAAAAGCTTGAGATTGATCTAAACACACCAGATGTCCAAATAATTCCTGGTTGTCTCCCCTATGAAGAATTTCTTGAACCAAAATTAAGGCATCCTGGACCTGTCTCCCCAGTATGCTACTATATTGGGACGGATGCACTACCAGGTCTATAATACTAGCCAACCTATTACTAAGAACTTTCATTAAAATTTTATAGTCAGTGTTCAAAAGTGAAATCGGCCTCCATTGCTTTACATCTCCCCGACACCCTCCCTTGAAAATCAAAATCAAAAGGCCCTCCAACATGCTCTTATGGAGTTTCTGTTGGGATAAGCCATCATTTAGACACATACAGAACTCAGGTCCTAAAACATCCCAAATATATTTATAGATTTCATGCGGGAGACCATCAGACCCAGGCGTAATACCTGATTTAAGGGACCAAATTATAGTTTTTAGTTCTGTCTGTGAAATGGGGTGAGTCAGAAGAGTTCCAACATCCTGTGGCAGCTGGGGTAGATTTAGTTCCCCCCACCACTGTCGCATTTTTTCTACTGATAAATGTTGGCTATCAAAAATTTGAGAGAAATGAGAGGTAATTTCTTTCAAAATATCCACCTTTTTATGCACAGTACTGCCAGGAGAGTAATCAAGTACTCCATATCTCGGAGGAGTTGCATAGACTCAAATGGTAATGTGTCTTTCCTTTTACCACTAGTTCCACACTTTTGTTTATATTCCAAAGATTTTAGGGCTTCAAGTTGTTTTTTTTTGCCAATATAGTTTTTAGATGTTTAACCTTCTGCAAGTCTTCCGCCCCTAAATTGGGTCGGAAAGACATCCAGAAGGCAATAGTATTTCTCAAAAAGGCAATTTCATCATTTTTAAATTTCCCATTAATAACGCCCTATTGTGTGAAAAAAGGAATATATCTCTATTTTTGTATCTTCCCACCAAAATGGAATTGTCATCATGTAAGAAAAACAAAGATTTTCTTGCTTGTAGTACTGCTAAAAAACCCTCACACACCACTGGAATAGACAGTAATGAACTATTCAATTTCCAGGTCCCTGGCCCCCTTCTTACCTCAGGGAAGTCACTAATGACTAATGTTAACAACTTATGATCTGAAGTAGCTACGTCTTGAAGGAGAGCCATTTTAACGTTTGAAAAGACAGATACAAAGAAATAATCAATTATAGAGGGCCGAGGGCCACAAAAATATGTATAACGCTCCGTTATCGGGAGAGAACCAAAGGCATCAATCAAGCCCACATCACTAACCCAGTGAGCCAGGCACTGAGCATCACAATACACTTTTTTATTTGAGACAGGGGTAGAGTACTGGACCAAAGTAACATTAAAGTCCCCTCCTAAAACTACCAAATGAGACATCTGTAATAAGAGAGAGAGGGATCGAAAAAGAAGTACTCTGTCATACTTTGTTTGAGGGGCATAAATATTGATGGGTCTAATCAATTGGTGTGCCCATATTACATCCAGCATCAAAGCTCTGCCTGGCTGCACCTCTAAATGACTCACAATCTTAACTTTAGAAGAAAAAAACAAATCCCAATCCCTGAACACTGGTCCTCCCCTTGGAACCAAACACTATCTCCCCAAAGCCATGCATCAGAAGCCGCAGACTTCTCAGCCACTGAATATAACCATACATCCTGAAAAAAAATATAATCCAGACTAGCATGTGAAAAATAAGAGAATTTGCTGCGTCATTTACTCAATGATTGAATGCTATTGACATTCAAGGATGCTACTCGAAAGGAGAAGAGATCCTTAGGTTAAACAGGAAGGGATCGTCATTTCACTTTACTCGAGGCTCTTGTCACTCTACCACTTTTAGGGCCCTGAGCCAAATGATCAGTAGAATCCAAGCAGTCACCCTGGGAGTCTGCCATCACTACTCCTTCAGCAGGGAGATCTACAGGGTCTGAGTCCTGAGAAATGTCTGTTAGCACGGAAAATTTATTTATGTTCTCTACAGGGACCACCAGTTCCATTTTCATCTGTTTACCTTTAAGTTTGGCAGATTTCCCTTTCTTACCCTCTACCAAGGTAAAGCCCAAACCACTGGCAGTGGATTGGGGGGTTCTGAAGTCGAAATAATAGGAAGATCATTAGAACTACCTTCACATGAAAGGGGTTCAATATCAGGAATTTGGGGGGTCCTGGCCTTCCTTTTCAATCAAGCAGGTTGATACTGGACCTTTTCCAGTAGCAGGTACCCCTGGAGTCAGAGATATTTGAGTCACCACAGGGCCTGGGCCTTGTTTTACTGCCAAACGGATATAATGATCCTGAACCTCAAAATCAGCATCCTCTGTGTTTCGTGAGGCAGAGGGGCAATCATCAAATGTATAGCCTAGTTCATCACAAAAATTGCACTTAGGCTGCTTAAAGCAGTGGGCACTAGGATGGCCTAGTTCCCCACAATAAGAGCACTTCAAAATGTCACAGGATGTGCTTATATGTCTGGATGAGCCACATTTGAAACATACCTTGGTTGTCCAGGATAAAATAAGAAGCGCTTGTCTCAACCAATGAAAAAGCAATTGGGTCAATGTATCAAGTCCTGCTCATTATGGTGAATTTGATTTGGAATTTCCAACCTCCATTCCAAAATCCCTCAGCATCTAAAATGGGCATAGGATTACCCTGAATATCACATCTCTTTTCCAGCCAGTGCACAATGTCCACAATATTCACCCCTTCATTTCTAAACAAAATGATGATGACACGGAAAGGCTGTTTAGTAAGGGGAAATAGTAAGTCTGACCACAGGGGATTAGTTTTCAGATTCATATATCTACACCAAAATGTTTCCAGCAACACAGGAGTGTGGAAGCTAACATCAAAGGTGATGTACATGTATGAGGGCATAGACCTCTGAAGGAGTAAACCCCATACTCTTCTTAAGTAGGACCTGCCCACATAAAATCTGTCAGGGAGGTTTTATAGGGCCTACATAACGTAGGCGAATCGCATTTCTTCGCTTAGCTAATTGGGATACTGTTGGAGATGTGACTGGATGGGGGTTGCACTGTTGCCGTATATTACGGGCCCTGTGACTGGATGGGGGTTGTACTGTTGCAGAATGTTAAGAGCCCTGCTAGCAGGGATACTGTTGGATGTGACTGGATGGGGGTTGCACTGTTGCAGTATGTTACGGATACTGTTGGATGTGACTGGATGGGGGTTACACTGTTCCAGTACATTAAGGGCCCTGCTAGGAGGGATACTGTTGGATGTGACTGGATGGGGGTTCCACTGTTGCAGTACGTTAAGGGGACTGCTAGGAGGGATACTGTTGGATGTGACTGGATGGGGGTTGCACTGTTGCAGTATGTTACAGACCCTGTGACTGGATGGGGGTTGCACTGTTGCAGTATGTTAGAGCCCCGCTGCTAGGGATACTGTTGGATGAGGACTGGATGGAGGTTGCATTGTTTGCAGTAGATGACAGGCCCTGCAAAGCAGGGATACTGTTGGATATGACTGGATGGGGCTTGCACTGTTCCAGTACGTTAAGGGTCCTGCTAGCGGGGATACTGTTGGATGTGACTGGATGGGGCTTGCACTGTTCCAGTACGTTAAGGGCCCTGCCAGCGGGGATACTGTTGGATGTGACTGGATGAGGCTTGCACTGTTCCAGTACGTTAAGGGCCCTGCTCTCGGGGATACTGTTGGATGTGACTGGATGGGGGTTGCACTGTTGCAGTACGTTAAGGGCCCTGCTAGCGGGGATACTGTTGGATGTGACTGGATGGGGGTTGCACTGTTGCAGTACGTTAAGGGCCCTGCTAGCGGGGATACTGCTGGATGTGCCTGGATGGGGGTTGCACTGTTGCAGTACGTTAAGGGCCCTGCTAGCGGGGATACTGTTGGATGTGACTGGATGGGGGTTGCACTGTTGCAGTACGTTAAGGGCCCTGCTAGCGGGGATACTGTTGGATGTGACTGGATGGGGTTGCACTGTTGTAGTACGTTGAGGCCCTGCTAAGCGAGACACTGTTGGATGTGACTGGATGGGGGTGCACTGTTACGGTACATTGAAGGGCCCTGATGGCAGGGGATACTGTTGGATGTGACTGGATGGGGGGGGTTGCACTGTTTTTTTTTTGAGTACGTTAAGGCCCTGCTAAGCGGGGATACTGTTGGATGTTACTGGATGGGGTTGCACTGTTGCAGTTAGATTAAGGGCCTGCTACAGCGGCGATACTGTTGGATGTGAGCTGGATAGAGGTTGCACTGTTGCAGTACGTTAAGGGGACTAACAGGAGGGATGCATTGGATCTTGACTGGATGGGGGTTGCACTGTTGCAGTACGTTAAGGGCCCTTCTAGCAGGGATACTGTTGGATGTGACTGGATGGGGGTTGCACTGTTGCAGTATGTTACGGGCCCTGTGACTGGATGGGGGTTGCACTTTTGCAGTATGTTAAGGGCCTTGCTAGCAGGGATACTGTTGGATGTGACTGGATAGAAGTTGCACTGTTGCAGTATATTCACGGATACTGTTGGATGTGACTGGATGGGGAATTTTACTGTTCCAATGCGTTAAGACCTAGCAGGGAGATACTGTTAGATAGCCATTGGATAGGGGAATTTGCACTGTTGCAGTATATTTACAGGCCCTGTGACTGGATAAGAGTTGCACTGTTGCAGTATGTTAAGGACCCACGCTAGCAGGATACTTTTATTGGATGTGACTGGATGGAGTTGCATTGTTGCCCTGTATTCACAGGGCCTAGTTGCGGGGATACTGTTGGATGTGACTGGATGGGGCTTGCACTGTTCCAGTACGTTAAGGGCCCTGCTAGCGGGAATACTGTTGGATGTGACTTAATGGGGCTTGCACTGTTCCAGTACGTTAAGGGCCCTGCTAGCGGCGATACTGTTGGATGTGACTGAATGGGGTTGCACTGTTGCAGTCGTTAGGGAGGCCCTGCTAAGCGGGGATACTTATTGGATGTTCCTGGATGAAAGCTTGCACTGTTCCAGTACGTTAAGAGCCCTACTAGTTGGGATGCTGTTGGATGTGACTGGATGAAGTTACTATTTAGTATATTCACGGGCCCTGTGACTGGTGGGGGTTGCACTGTTGCAGTATGTTAAGGGCCCTGCTAGCAGGGATACTGTTGGATGTGACTGGATGGGGGTTGCACTGTTGCAGTATGTTACGGATACTGTTGGATGTTACTGGATGGGGGTTACACTGTTCAATCGTTAAGGACCCTACTAGGAGGATACTGTTGGATGTGAGCTGGATGGGGATTGCACTGTTGCAGTATGTTAAGGGCCCTGCTAGGAGGGATACTGTTGGATGTGACTGGATGGGGGTTGCACTGTTGCAGTACGTTAAGGGCCCTGCTAGCAGGGATACTGTTAGATGTGACTGGATGGTTGTTGCACTGTTGCAGTACGTTAAGGGCCCTGCTAGCAGGGATACTGTTGGATGTGACTGGATGGGGGTTACACTGTTGCAGTATGTTACAGGCCCTGTGACTGGATGGGGGTTGCACTGTTGCAGTATGTTAAGGGCCCTACTAGCAGGGATACTGTTGGATGTGACTGGATGGGGGTTGCACTGTTGCAGTATGCTACGGATACTGTTGGATGTGACTGGATGGGGGTTACACTGTTCCAGTATGTTAAGGGCCCTGCTAGGAGCGATACTGTTGGATGTGACTGGATGGGGGTTGCACTGTTGCAGTACGTTAAGGGGACTGCTAGGAGGGATACTGTTGGATGTGACTGGATGGTTGTTGCACTGTTGCAGTACGTTAAGGGCCCTGCTAGCAGGGATACTGTTGGATGTGACTGGATGGGGGTTACACTGTTGCAGTATGTTACAGGCCCTGTGACTGGATGGGGGTTGCACTGTTGCAGTATGTTAAGGGCCCTGCTAGCAGGGATACTGTTGGATGTGACTGGATGGGGGTTGCACTGTTGCAGTACATTAAGGGGACTGCTAGGAGGGATACTTTTGGATGTGACTGGATGGGGGTTGCAGTGTTGCAGTATGTTAAGGGCCCTGCTAGCAGGGATACTGTTGGATGTGACTGGATGGGGGTTGCACTGTTGTAGTATGTTACAGGCCCTGTGACTGGATGAGTGTTGCACTGTTGCAGTATGTTAAGGGCCCCGCTAGCAGGAATACTGTTGGATCTGACTGGATGGAGGTTGCATTGTTGCAGTATGTTACAGGCCCTGCTAGCAGGGATACTGTTGGATGTGACTGGATGGGGGTTGCACTGTTCCAGTACATTAAGGGCCCTGCCAGCAGGGATACTGTTGGATGTGACTGGATGGGGCTTGCACTGTTCCAGTATGTTAAGGGCCCTGCTAGTGGGGATACTGTTGGATGTGACTGGATGGGGGTTACACTGTTGTAGTACGTTAAGGGCCCTGCTAGCGGGGATACTGTTGGATGTGACTGGATGGGGGTTGCACTGTTGCAGTACGTTAAGGGCCCTGCTAGCGGGGATACTGTTGGATGTGACTGGATGGAGGTTGCTCTGTTGCAGTATGTTAAGGGCCCTGCTAGCGTGGATACTGTTGGATGTGACTGGATAGGGGTTGCACTGTTGCAGTACATTATGGGCCCTGCTAGTAGGGATGCTGTTGGATGTGACTGGATGGGGTTACACTGTTGCAGTATGTTACGGGCCCTGTGACTGGATGGGGTTGAACTGTTGCAGTTTGTTAAGGGCCCTGCTAGCAGGGATACTTTTGGATGTGACTGGATGGGGGTTGCACTGTTGCAGTACGTTACGGATACTGTTGGATGTGACTGGATGGGGGTTACACTGTTCCAGTACGTTAAGGGCCCTGCTAGGAGGGATACTGTTGGATGTGACTGGATGGGGGTTGCACTGTTGCAGTACGTTAAGGGGACTGCTAGGAGGGATACTGTTGGATGTGACTGGATGGGGGTTGCACTGTTGCAGTACGTTAAGGGCCCTGCTAGCAGGGATACTGTTGGATGTGACTGGATGGGGGTTACACTGTTGCAGTACGTTATGGGCCCTGCTAGTAGGGATGCTGTTGGATGTGACTGGATGGGGTTACACTGTTGCAGTATGTTACAGACCCTGTGACTGGATGGGGGTTGCACTGTTGCAGTATGTTAAGGGCCTTGCTAGCAGGGATACTGTTGGATGTGACTGGATGGAGGTTGCACTGTTGCAGTACGTTAAGGGCCCTGCTAGCGGGGATACTGTTGGATGTGACTGGATGGGGCTTGCACTGTTCCAGTATGTTAAGGGCCCTGCTAGCGGGGATACTGTTGGATGTGACTGGATGGGGGTTGCACTGTTGCAGTATGTTACGGGCCCTGTGACTGAATGGGGTTTGCACTGTTGCAGTATGTTAAGGGCCCTGCTAGCAGGGATACTGTTGGATGTGACTAGATGGAGGTTGCATTGTTGCAGTACGTTAAGGGCCCTGCTAGCGGGGATACTGTTGGATGTGACTGGATGGGGTTGCACTGTTGCAGTATGTTAAGGGCCCTGCTAGCGGGGATACTGTTGGATGTGACTGGATGGGGTTGCACTGTTGCAGTACGTTAAGGGCCCTGCTAGCGGGGATACTGTTGGATGTGACTGGATGGGGGTTGCATTGTTGCAGTACGTTAAGGGCCCTGGTAGCGGGGATACTGTTGGATGTGACTGGATGGGGGTTGCACTGTTGCAGTACGTTAAGGGCCCTGTTAGCGGGGATACTGTTGGATGTGACTGGATGGGGGTTGCACTGTTGCAGTACGTTAAGGGCCCTGCTAGCGGGGATACTGTTGGATGTGACTGGATGGGGGTTACACTGTTGCAGTACGTTAAGGGCCCTGCTAGTGTGGATACTGTTGGATGTGACTGGATGGGGGTTGCACTGTTGCAGTACGTTAAGGGCCCTGCTAGCGGGGATACTGTTGGATGTGACTGGATGGGGGTTGCACTGTTGCAGTACGTTATGGGCCCTGCTAGCGGAGATACTGTTGGATGTGACTGAATGGGGGTTGCACTGTTGCAGTATGTTAAGGGCCCTGCTAGCGGGGATACTGTTGATGTGACTGGATGAGGGTTGCACTGTTGCAGTACGTTATGGGCCCTGCTAGCGGGGATACTGTTGGATGTGACTGGATGAGGGTTGCACTGTTGCAGTACGTTAAGGGCCCTGCTAGTGGGGATACTGTTGGATGTGTCTGGATGAGGTTACACTGATACAGTATTTGGAAGGCCCTGCTAGTAGGGATACTGTTGGATGTGACTGGATACGGTTACGCTGGTACAGTGGGCAGAAGGCCTTCCCAATAGGGATAGTGTTGGATGTTACCGGGGTTACACTGTTGCAGTATGCGGAGCGCCCTGCTAATGAGATGCTGTGGGATATGTCTGGATGATGTTACACTGTTACTGTGGGTGGAAGGCCCTGCTAGTAGGGATACTGTTGGATGTGACTGGATGGGGTTAGACTGTTATGGCAGATGGAGGGCCTGCTAGTAGGGATACTGTTGGTAAAGGAAAAACTACTATGGGGACGGCAATCAGAAGGTTCTGTCGGTGGGGGGGGTTGCCACTAGACACTAGGAAAGGACATAAAACAAATGGGGATGGCAATCAGAGGGCAGAGGTGCCACTAGACACCAGGGAAAGATAAAATCAGTGGAACTGTGATTGCAGGTTGGGGTGTGCAATTAGACACCAGTGAAAGACATAAACTAAATGGGGACTGCGATAAGAGAGTGGGGGATGCCACTAGATACCAGGGAAATGGCAGTTCACTTCTCTCACTGCAGCATGCACCAAGAGTTCCAGCTGCATTTGCACAAGACGAGAAACTCCCACTGTTCTCATACAGTGAACATGGGTAAACGGCTCCTGTCGCTAACCTGGGCACCCTGGATTTTGAGTGCCCAGATAATGTATTTCTGGCAAGTGTAAAAACAAACAAACACCAGAATCTAGTTAAACAGGTCCTGTTTAGCTAAGTTCAGGTATTTGTTTTTGTAAAAATACATAATTTGATTGTACTTTTAATGTATACTAGGATGATACAAACCCCCATCAGCTGGACTACAGTTGTTAAAACATCTCGAAAACATCCTGGGTTCGGCATCTTCAGAGTGTATCATACTAGGGGACTTCAACTTAGACTGGCTCTCCAGTGCATCCACTCCACTTAAAATGTTCTGTGATTCCCTTGGGTTGTCACAGCTAATAAATGAATCTACTCATTCTAACAAGCTCAACCCTAATAACAGTACTCTCTTGGATATCATTTAGTTAACAAACCCATTTATTTCTCCATGCTGTCTTTTTCTCTGATATTAGCGACCACTGCTTCATCAGCGTGTAAGATTCACTCTTAAATCCACAACTGTACCAAAATTCACCTTTAAAAGATGCATACGCAACTTTGATCTCCATGGGTATATATCAGACCTAAGAGACTCCATGCGATGGCAGAACTTCTGTCTAGCCAAGTCCCTGACTACGGCTTATGATATTTTCTCAGAAATTGTGCTAGGGGCTCTCAACAAGTATGCTGCCATAGTAAAAGTTCGTACCAGAAACAAATCCTGTTGCTGGTTTACAGAAGACCTGAAAGATGCTTTGCGGAGTAGGGATGTACTCTGGAGAACTGTTAGGAAAACTAATTTAATAAATAACTGGAATTCTTTCCGGAGGGTGAGGAACCTCTGCACCAAAATGGTCAGAGAAGCCAAAGCTAATTTCTACTGCTCTCATCTGGAGAGCTCCTCAAGAAATGCCTCCAAATTCTGGAAGACTATCAAAGACATTGAAGGTCACACCACTGTAAATTCCCTACATACTAAATTATTGATCAACAATACTGTCATCTCTGACAGACCGTCTATCCTCGATGCTCTCAATAATCATTTTGCCACTGCAGGGCTAGTCTTTGACTCCTCTCCCGTGAATATCCTCCACTAACAATTTAGATTGGATACACAAGAAAAACTCATCCCCAGTCCATCCTTCTCTCTGCAGCCTACCTCTCTGAAAGAAGTTGAAGATCTTCTCCTTCAGCTGGACACTAGGAAAAGTGCTGGGGCTGACCTCATTGACCCATACTTCTTAAGGTCGACTGCCATGTCCTCGCAGTCCCAATTACTCATCTCTTCGGCTTATCCTTGTCCCAGGGTGACCTACGCCCATTTGGGAAAATGCACTTGTGGTCCATTTGTTTAAGTCAGGAGATCCTAGTGACCTCAATAACCACAGGCCAGTCTCCGTACTTCCAATCCTGTCAAAGATGCTGGAGAAAATAGTGAATTCCCAGCTTCGGAAGTACTTGGAATCAGAAAAATTGGTCAACCCGTTACAATCTGGTCTTAGAGCACAGCACAGTATAATCTCTGCTCTAGCCAAGGTGACAAATGACTGGCAGCTTGAATTAGACAAAAAAAACTTTGTGCAGTTTTCTTGGACCTAAGCAAGGTGTTCGATACCGTTGATCACAGACTGCTTCTGTCATCCCTCCAGAACATTGGTTTGGATTCCCTATCCCTTAAATGGTTCTCCAACTACCTCTCAGGATGACTTCAATAAGTAAAGGCAGAAGGGGAAGTTTCTCCACCAAAACCCCTTTTGAGGGGTGTGCATAAGATTCCATTCTTGGTCCTGCTCTTCACCATTATATTAACTACATAGATGCCCCATCAAAGCTACCAACATACACCTATTAAGTGGATGATATGGTACTCTATGCTAGTAGCCCCACACCTGAAGCGGCCTGTAAAGCCCTTCAAAATGAATTTAATCTGCTGCAACATCAGTTTATAAACAGAAACTGCTCTTAAATGCAAAAAAAACAAAGTAATGTTCCTCTCGCTTCAAAATGCAATAAATCCTGCAATTATGCTGGGACACTCCACAGATCACTACCATTCTAGGTGAGCAGTTGGACTACATACCAAAGTTCAAGTACCTGGGGTCTGGTTCAGACCATAGACTTACTTTCACAGATCCACGTGAAGAGACTGGCAAAGAAACTTAGACAAAGACTTGGTCTTTTCTTGGGATTAATCTCCTTACAAGAGGCGCTAAACTGAAACTGGTTCAAACTCCTTTCTTTCCCTATTGGATTCGTAGACTTTCTATATAGTCAGGGACCCCACAGGTACCTAACCAAACTCGATATGCTTTATCACAGAGCCACATAAGATTTATCATGGGTCTTCCATACTCAACCCACCACTGTGCATTGTACCGCCAGTGGGAGGGTCATCCCCTTACACACAGATGGCAAAAATGCCAGTTTGGACATACAAAGCTATCTCAATCACAAACTGCCCCAGTATATCTCTGTCTGTTTACCTCTGCACTCTGGGGAAGTATGCCTGAAAGCACCTCATCTACCGCTATGTTTACAAAACAAAATCTCGCATTGGCGGAGCAGCCATCAGCTTTGTGCTCCTCGACTGTGGAACAAGCTGCAACAAACTTTAGAAATTAACTCACCCCATCAGCCTAGCAGCTTTTAAATCTATATCTACATCATAATAAGGAGTCCTGTGCCTGTCTACCTAAATAGTGACTCCTATATAATCCAAGCTTACCTCTAATTACTACTGTTGACAAGACTGATCCCTCTATAATCAACTCTTCCCTCCCCTTTGCTACCCCCATATCTGTCCTTCACATTCTTTTGACCCTGGTTCCAGCTCTAAATTCTCCATACCGTATCACTATATATCTCTCTAATATTAGGTTTTATTTGTGTTTGGTGCACCTGATATATATTTCTTTACTTTTATGAAAAATTGTATCCTACCCAAAACTAGCTGTATCTTCTGTTCCAAACATATACTACATCAATGCTACCTGCTGATACTTTGTATATTAACCCTAGACTAAGCGCTATCCCAGGGGCTACTACCCCTGCCTGATTTGCCACTAACAGGTTGAGGGCCTGGATCCAATGGTGGGTGCCTCCACCCAGAGGTCAGGGTTTGCAGCATTAAACTAACTTGATCACAACCCTCTGAGACACTACAACCCCACTATTTCCCACTAGTGGCCACACAATATATCAGAATTACCTTCACATATACACTTTTCCCAGGTCTGGTTCCGGCACTGGGACCTCCTGTGAAATGAGATACAGTGCAACAATCACAGTACAGTACTTTAACATAGACAAATACCTCAGGCAGTATAACTTTGCTGAAACAAGCAGCTCTGATTTATTAGGGGATATAACAAGGACAGGGGAAATCAGGTTAATTAGCTTATCACTCTAATAATCTACCTATGGCTCTGCACAGGCCTATCCCTATCAGTTACTGTCCTGGGTACCCAAGCCCTAGTAGCTGGGCCAAACCGTGGCAGCTGGTGGGGCCCTTTCACCACAGAAAAGGAGAATTAAACAGTCAGCAGTACAGTAATTCCATTTTGGATTTAATGGGCAATTCAACAGGGAGCAACCCTGAATTAGTACTCACGACCTCCAAATAAGATAGGGTCCTTCAATGTCAGCAGGGCTCACTTGAGGGTACACAAACCTCTTCACATCCATATAAAAAGCACTATACCAGGCAGGCTGCATCTGTGTCCCGATCGCAATTATTGCACAATACCAGGAGAACACACAGCAGATTCAGTTCTGACAGACGAGTGCAATTTTCAGCAATTCCTCCAGTCTTCTACAGGGTGAGCCTGGTTTCTACTCTTCAGAGATCCTTTGATTCTTTTCAGGGACGGATTCAGTCCTAAAGCTGTTACACAAGCTGCAAACGGAACTCTGGGCCTTACACACGTTTTTTTGACTAAACTGCACACTGAAAAAGCACAGAAACTCCTTCCTTCTTCTGCCAAAGCTCAGCGAAACTCCAACCGACAAAACCGGGCACTTCCTTTGAGTTCCTCCCAGTTCTTGACTGGATTGGCTGTCACTCACAATGAGACTGCTGCTGTTGGTCAAAAAGGCACTGAAGTCTAAACTACATCTCCCAGAGTCACTGCCCATACAATCCTCTTGTGGCTGGCTCAGATTATGAGTCAAGTTCTGATTAGTCCAAGGCACCATTTTAGAGCTAGCTTACCCCACACTGATTGGTCCAGTTCAGCAGTTCAAAACTAGAATGGGAACTAGCAGACACAGTTCTGACTGCAAAGAAAGCAGGTTAGACAAACTGTAATTTCATTATTACTCTAAATAATTTCTGGCAAACAGTTACATCTTTCAGATAGGTTCCTTTGCACCCTAGTGACTGCAAAAATGAAGTGAATTGGCAGCAGCTCGAGTGGTACTCAGAGAAGCACACAGTCCCCCATACAAACTAATTATGTCTGCAAGCAGACAGCTCTTAAAGAGACAGTACCAGGGCTCTAAAACACTCACTGATAAATGGCTTAAATGCCAAACACCATTCGAGGCTTGGAGCATTCAAAGCAAGCTCCTGAAGTCTTTTGAGAACCCCCATTTGCGAGGGTTACACCCTTCCTAGCCTGGGAAAGCTTAGCGTCCGCGTCAAGCAAGTACCCATAAGTTTCAACTGCAACCATATACATTTGCATTAGAGCTCGCATGTAATCATCAGTCAATATATCATTTACCAGAACACATTTCTGAAACATTGCAGTACGTCCTCTTTACGTATTACATGCACATTGTACCATAACTCAAGTTATTACCTCTTGTACATGAAACCTGAAGAGGGGCCCTTCCTATCAGTTACCTTGGGGCTGGATGGGGCAAGGGCACCATGCAAGAGGGCAACACAAGTAACTTGGGTTAGCACTGATGCTCAGTTTGGGCAATGAGCTCAGGGACACATACACTCCTTTATGGACAACATTGAGAGGCAAGTCCACAGGCCTCCCAAGTGAATCATAACTGAGGTGCACCACAGGCTTTACAGCTCGACCAGTCTTTCTAGGGGAACTGTTATAGTCTCTGCACTCTGAGCCTCATTTCACAGCATGTCCTAACTTGTCAGGGAGTCTCCATGGGGGTAGAGGCTAGAACTTGGGGCACTTTCAGCTCCAGGAGTTACAGTTTCTGAGTCCACAACATTTGGCTCGCATGGAAGCTTTCGGACACTGGCAGTGGACTGTCAGGGCACTCAAAATACTCTTCTTGTTCGGGTGTATCACCAGTCTGCCCCAATCTATATTTCCTCCCCTGAAAGCTCAAACAGTTCAACCATACACATGATTCCATTTCATCTGATCTGATGCTTTGCACTTCACTTTCTGGGAGCATTGGCTCCAGGGATGAAGCTGGGGCTTAGACAGTCAGAGGCCCAGCTTCATCTCCAGTATTGACTAGGGATTGCCCAGAACAATTGACTCAGTTCGTAAGAAGGATAGTATTCAAAGTCACTCTCACTTTCTTCCGATATGGACTGACAGTCATGCTCAACTGGGACTTGTGGAGGAGACACTTTAACTGCTTCTGTAGGTGCAAACTTTCTTGATCTTTTCTTAGTAGCAGCTCTAGTCACTGGTCAGAGAGGGCATCTTCTAGGGCTCAGACTCAATTAAGATTTGTCCAATGGGCAGTAAATGATTTCTATGCATTGTTTTACATCTTTTGAATTATTCTCAGGCCTTACTTTGTACACTGGCAGATCATCTAGTTTGCCCACTACAATGTAGAGAGATGGTGCCATCTGTCAGCAATCTTGTGCTTGCCATGCAGTCCCAGATTTCTGTAATACCGATCTCCCTCCTGGGTTCCTGTGCTTTCACCTTTTATCATACCTTTCTTTGTTGGCTAGATTTCTTTTGGCAGCCATGGTTTGAGCCAGGTTGAGTACGCATGAGTTAAGCTGGGCCTTTAACTTATGCATACTGTAAATAGTTGTCAACTTGAACCCCATCAGGAGACCCCAAAACACACATCTACTGGTAGTGAGCTTCTCTTCCAAACATCAGCGGTGGGGAGAATCCAGTGGCATCACTTTTGGTGCAGTTATAAGCATGTACCAGGGTGCTAATTTGTTGGCTCCATCTAGGCTTGTCCTTTGGGTGCAGGGGCCTAGCATATCTAGCAAAGTCACGGTTGAAGCGTTCAGGCTGTGGGTCCCCCTGGGGAGTATGAGATGGTTCTGGACTTTGCCTCCCACAGAGAAAGCATCTCTTTGATCAGGCGACTCTCAAAGTCTCCCTTGATCAGAATGGATTCTTCTGTGGAGCCCATAGTGAACAAAAAGTTTTCTACAAGTACTTTGGCCACAGTGGATGCTTTCTGGTCTTTGGTGGGGAAAGCTTGGGCATATCTCAGTGAAATGGTCAGTGACCACCAGCACATTACTGATATTTCTTTGATCTGACTCCAAACTCAGAAAATCAATACAGACCAGCTCCATGGGTGCACTGGTGGTGATGTTAACAGGGGCAGCCCTCTGGGGCAAACTTTCCTCTGTAACTGGCGACTACTAGGATTCAATGTGTTGCTCCACATCAGCCCCCATCTTAGGCCAATAGAATCTGGATCTCACCACAGTCAAGTGTTCTGTCTATACCAAGGTGCCCCATGTGGTTGTGCAAGGACCTCAGTACTGAGTCTCGAAAAGCAGTAGGCAGCACTAGTTGATTGTTGTCTACTTGTCCCCTCTGTCTACTGTTTCTCTTATAACAGTTTATTGATCAGTTTCAACTTAGGACCTTCTTTGTATAACAGTGCAGTTCTCAAATCAGTGGGCGTAATTTGGACGCATCTTTTCCTGCATAGAGAGGCCTTCTAAAGCTGTGATCTATGGGATCGGCGGGATTGAGCCACTTGAATACTATCATTGTCCCAGCTGAGGCAGTGCACCAATGTCTATTGCAGAAAAGTGGCAATAAGCAGCAGGTATGCAATTCTCAGAGGCTCCCAAGCAATCCACCATGCACGGTCCACTGCGTCCGTGACATTTGTTTCCTCCCTGTCAAACTTCCGGAAGAGTGCCCGAATGTCAGGTTCTGCCAATCGGACCCAATCATTCTGGGGAACAGGCCTCCGGAGAAGAGCATCAGCATATGTGGTTCAGACCTGCTCGGTATTCGAGGAGCATAGTCATATGTAGATAATGCGAAAGCCACCTATGGCCAGTGGCATCCAACTTAGCTGAGTCTGCACATAGGTCAAAGGATTATTGTCAGTTTTACTAGTATTTTAGCCCATACAAGTACTCATGGAATTGGTCAACAATAGCCCACTTCAAAGCTAGAACTCTAACTTATGTACAGGATAGTTCTTTTCGGATGGGGTCAGGCTTCTACTGGCAAAGAAGCCACTGGTCTCAGGCCATTCTCATGCTCTTAGTACAACACAGCCCCAACCCTTGCAAGCTAGCATCAGTGTGCAGGACATAAGGTTTTCTTGGATGGCATAGGCCAGCACTGGAGCATGGGTAAGTTGATATATGATCTCATGAAAACAGTCTCACAATCAGGAGTCCAGCGGGCCCCAAATACTTCACTCGGATGAAAATACACTCCTTCAGTCTTGAGGGACGCTGACTTTTGGTATTTTTTGTGGGTTGGGGGATACCCTTGAGTAAGGTTAAGTAAAGGGCGGATCACTCTTGAATAGTCCTTGATGAGCGCCGATAATAACCACAGAATCCAGGAATCTTTGCAGTTCTTTTTAGATATTTGGGCTGTGGCCAGTGGTCAAGACTCAACTTTACTTGGTCGGTCTCTATTCCCTCGGTGGATACTATGTCCCCATACTTTACTGATGTTTGAAAGAATTGACACTTATCAATGGACAGTTTAAGGCCAAAGTCCTCCAGTCGGTCCAATACCTTAAATAATCTGCTCTCATGTTCCTCCAGTGAGCTGCCAAACACAATAACATCATCTAGGTATACCAGGCACTCTAGTAAGTTCATGTCCCCACTGCACGCTCCATCAATCGTTGAAAGTGGCTGGGGCACCTGAAATCCTTGAGCATCCTCATGAATTCATAAGTAAGCGGACGGATAAGGCCGTCTTCTCACGGTCCTCTGGGGCCATCGGGATCTGGTAGTACCCACTGCGGAGATCCAGCACAGAAACCACTTGCTCCCGTTTAGGCAGTCCAAATCATCCTGAATGCGGGCATTGTGTACTGATCAGGGATAGTCCGCCGGTTTAAGGTGCGATAATCCACACATCACATCTACTGTTCCATTCTTTTCCTCACTACCACAATGGGGGAAGCATAAGGGCTTCTGGATTCTTGTATTACACCAGCAGCTAACATCTCTTGCAGATGCCGTCTCACATCATCTATGTCAGCAGGTGCCAGGCGTCGAGACCTCTCACGAAATGGTCTTTCGTCATGCAGCCGGATATTGTGCTCAGCTCCTTGCACGCATCCTACATCCCATTCCTTTAAAGAAAACACCTGGTCTCTCTGGGCAAGCTTCTCACTGATCCTCACTTTCCATTCAGCTGGCAGCGGGGAGTCACCGAAATCAAACAAGTCAGGCGTTACTCTGTCATTCTTCCTTGAACTCTTGCTGCTGGGTAGCACTGCAGTGTCTGCACAATGCACATTAGCCAGGATGCAACCTCTGTTTACTCGAATGTCTCTTTCAGACACATTATGAACTTGGACCATTACCCTTCTGGCATAAGCATGGGCTCTAGCGGGCAAAATACTAGGCTTGAGCAGTCCCTCTGCTGACAATTTTCCATCGCCTGGTGCATCCAACATTAATATTTTATTCTTAACATCCTTTCTGATACGGACCTCTCCCTGTAAGGTACACTGGGCATTTGGCGCCAGGATCAGAGACTCAGGATCCTTCTTCCATACAATTCCGACCTGGTTCCTCTGGTTCTGTTTTTCAGCATCTCTCTGTGCCTCATAGGCCTTCTTAATTAAAGCGGAACTCTTAAAGCTCTACTAGTCTTTGACCCCTGTTTTTCGTAACACAACTGTGCCAGCCTTCCGAACATATGAGCATTTGTTCCAATCAACAAGGGACACCATCATACAGTCCAGTGGGGGGACACACTAAGGCTAGGGTCTCTACTTGTTCGCCACTCCAGCCACAGAGGTGGGGAAAGACAGCCAAATTTGGATATACCGGAATAGGGTAGGCCTTCTCACTTAACCCCCATACATGCAGTCCTTCTAATGGTTGTAAGAGTACGTCTGACAAATGCTTCTGATACCAATCCTGGAACATAATTGTCACTGGGAGCCACTGTCTAATACAGCTCTTGTAGACACTCCATTCACCTTTACAGTGGTCTCCATGGAGGGACCCACTATTCTGGACCAGTCTGGAGGCGAGTAGTGGGGGCCTGGGCAACTGACCTTGCCACAAAGGACGGAATTAGCATTTTGGTGCCCTCACTGGGATCTGTCAGGCACCTCTTAACCACTGATTTCTCCCAAGCTCTCCTTGTAGCCTATATGCAACTTTGTCAGTGGTCTTTTGGGACTGGCATTCCTTTTCATGTGCCCATCTTTCCCACAATTATAGCAAACATACTTTCTGAGTTTGAGCTGGCAGGCGCCACACTGGGAGCCAGGGCGGGTGCATACTAACTGGAAACCTGGGTGCCATCTCTGTCTCGTGGCGTGATAAGCATTTGGAGACATCTGGTCAGTTTCTCACTTCCATGGTCAAGGAATTGAGTTTGGAGCTGTTATCAGCAGGAGATACATGGGTGGGTACCCCACCCCCATAGCAGATGCAGTCGGATATAGGTCAGGGCCCGTACTTGCAGCGTGGCCTTCATAAAGGGACTGTTTTGAATTCCGGATCTCTCTCAACAGTTAGCCCCATTGTGGCATATCTTTTCCTTGTCAGAGCACTCATTGACTGTCAACCTCTGCCCTGAACTTCACTTGATGGGTCACCCTCAGTCACTCGGTCGTAGCCACAGCTGTTGGTGCAGGTACCTCCAGGTCGCCTTTCTCAACTCCTCGAATTCTCTCATTAACTTATCATAGGAGGTGGGGATTCCAGTCGATTTGCCAGGCGTAACTGAAGCAACAGCAGTTCTGAGAGGGGAGACTTAAGGATTCTGTCCAGTCTGGTTCGGTCCAGTTCAATCGCTGGCAAACTACCCTTTCTGGAGGCATTCTTGCAACAATTTTCCAGCTGAGAGACATACACAGACAACAACTCCCTTGGTACTGTTGTGCATTTCTTACTCTCCACCATAGGTCCTCATCAGAATCTGGACTCCCATACACATTCTCCAAGGCCTCAAGATAGGCCTGTGCAGTCGCTTCAGGGTTACTGACCCGTTTAGCACGGATGGTAGCCAGGGCAGGACCTCGGAGGCTCTCACTAACCCTCTTTAGCACCCCGCCTTCCGAGCATTGCCATTCTAGCACTTGGGGGCAACATAGTCTATCCAGGTCTCCAGTCATCCTCCCTTGGGGGTGGGGAGGGTGCCAGAGATCCTCAACCTCTCGGTAAGAGTCGTGACTAATGGCAGGTGCAGAAATAGGGTCTGCATTGGTTCAGCCACCATTACAGGCACTGGAGCAGGAGAGGGTGTTGGGGAGGAACACCCCAGGTGGCAAGAATAGTTTCTTCAAGTCCTCCACAGTTTCCCTCTCCCAGCAACCATTCAGCAAATTTCTCTTCAAAAGTTTCAGATAGTGGTGGGGGCTGATTCCCCAGTCTTTACTGTCCTAGTTATCACTCTCCAAGCAGTGAGGGCTCCTCTGGGAGGTAATGGTCTGTGGCACTTTGGAGCTATCCTATGGGATCCTTAAACTCTACTAGGGCCAGGAAAGTGTGGGTGAGCAGATTAGCATGCCGACCCACCACCACAGAGTTTTGTAAACCTTCCACCTTGGAAAGTACTCCCTGCACAGTGTCCGTATTGATACCAGGGGATGTCCAGGATAAGCATAGCATTTTGGGGTCGATCTCCTCCCCAGTACACCCTCCACCAGCGGTGCACAGCCACTTCTGTCGGGTACCCATTTTTCTTAACAGTGGTTCGTAAATATGGCCACTAGAGGACACACAATCCCAGCGGTGAGCCTCAAGATGTAACCCCTAGATGGCGCTATCCAGGGGCTACTACCCTGCCTGATTTGCCACTAACAGGTTGAGGGCCTGGATCCAATGGCGGGTGCCTCCACCCAGAGGTCAGGGTTTGCAATAGTTAAACTAACTTGGTCACAGCCTCTGGGACACTGCAACTCCTTTCTTCCCACTAGTGGCCCACACAATATATCAGAATTACCTTCACAGTATACACTTACCCCCAGGTCTGGTTCCGGCACTGGGACCTCCTGTGAAATAGAGATACAGTGCAACAATCACAGTACAGTACTTTAACATAGACAAATACCTCAGGCAGTATAACTTTGCTGAAACAAGCAGCTCTGATTTATTTAGGGGGATATAACAAGGACAGGGAAATCAGGTTAATTAGCTTATCCTCTATTAATCTACCTATGGCTCTGTGCACAGGCCTATCCCTATCAGTTACTGTCCCTAGGTACCCAAGCCCTAGTATTCTAGTCAAACCCGTGGCAGCTAGTAGGGCCCTTTCACACAGAAAAGGAGAATTAAACAGTCAACAGTACAGTAATTCCATTTGGATTTAATGTGGCAATTCAACAGGGAGCAACCCTGAATTAGTACTCACGACCTCCAAATAAGATAGGGTCCTTCAATGTCAGCAGGGCTCACTTGAGGTACACAAACCTCTTCACACATCCATATAAAAGAAAGCACTATACCAGGCAGGCTGCATCTGTATCCGATGCAATTATTGCACAATACCGGGAGAACACACAGCAGATTCAGTTCCTGACAGACCGAGTGCAATTTTCAGCAATTCCTCCAGTCTTCTACAGGGTGAGCCTGGTTTCTACTCTTCAGAGATCCTTTGATTCTTTTCACAGGATGGATTCAGTCTAACAAGCTGTTACACAAGCTGCAAACGGAACTCTGGGCTTACACGTTTTTTTGACTAAAACTGCACACTGAAAAAGCACAGGGCTCCTTCCTTCTTCACTGCCAAAGCTCAGCTGAAACTCCAACCGACAAAACCAGGCACTTCCTTTGAGTTCCTCCCAGTTCTTGACTGGATTGGCTGTCACTCACAATAGACTGCTGCTGTTGGTCCAAAAAGGCACTGAAGTCTAAACTACATCTCCCAGAGTCACTGCCCATACAATCCTCTTGTGGCTGGCTCAGATTATGAGTCCAAGTTCTGATTCGTCCAAGGCACCATTTTAGAGCTAGCTTACCCCACACTGATTGGTCCAGTTCAGCAGTTCAAAACTAGAATGGGGAACTAGCAGACACAGTTCTGACTGCAAAGAAAGCAGGTTAGACAAACTGTAATTTCATTATTACTCTAAATAATTTCTGGCAAACAGTTACATCTTTCAGATAGGTTCCTTTGCACTCCTAGTGACTGCAAAATGAAGTGAATTGGCAGCAGCTCGAGTGGTACTCAGAGAAGCACACAGTCCCCCATACAAACTAATTATGTCTGCAAGCAGACAGCTCTTAAAGAGACAGTACCAGAGGCTCTAAAAACACTCACTGATAAATGGCTTAAATGCCAAACACCATTCAGGCTTGGAGCATTCAAGCAAGCTCCTGGAAGTCTTTTGGGAACCCCCATTTGCAAGGGGGTTACATATATACTGTATTATTGTATCTCACTTTATTTGTATTATTCCTATTTTCTTGTATGTTGCATCCCATGTATATTGTCCCTCGTTCCTTGTTGACAAACCCAGGTCCACCTCGAAAATGAGCTTGCTCAACGGTGATCGCCTGGTTAAATAAAGACTTTGATTGATTGATTGAATGTTTGTAAGTTTAAACTGTAAAAAGAAAATGGCACTATGTCAAGTGTTTTTTCCACCCATGGCAAGTAAATCATGCAAATAACTACTTGTAATGTGTTTTTTTACCTTTTGCGATTGGTATTTGTCTGCACACAAACAGTAAATCACGATCTGTTAACACTTGCCAACTTTTTTTAATCAGTCGAACTGTTTTTTTTTTTATTGGTCAAACTTGAATGTTATCCCCAAAATCGTTATAATTCAAAAACTGAATAATATGTTTTCAGCAAACTACCCAAAGTAACACCCTTGGTAAAGGCCCCATCATCCCTGAACTTTTCATGAAGAAATTCCGTACCACCTAGGCTGTAGGTGAGAGCAAAAATACCCAATGTTAAGTATCACTTTTGTAAACCCTTGGTATCTCAAGAACCATATGAGATGCCATCATGACACTGTTCAGATCTTGAGACTCTGACAGCCTGACCGCACATGCCAAATTTTGTGCTATTTCGTCAAACGATGTCAAAGTTATTAAGGTGCAAAAATTGGGTTTAACATTGAACTGCAGACCTAACCCTAACTATAGACCGTGCCCCTGTAATATAGATAGATAGATAGATAGATAGATAGATAGATAGATAGATAGATAGATAGATAGATAGATAGCATAACATATGTATTAAAGTTCTGCCGACACCTTTTGGTAAACTTTGGAAAACATAATATTTATACACAATTCAGCTTGCTTTTCATATCTTTTCTATGGATTTTGCCTCTTCATTCTTTATTACTAAGGAAATTCCCACAAAAACAATATTTTTATCCATTGGATTTCCTCTGCCGCTGCAGCTAATTCTCTACTTGTAATCATAATGCTCTGTTGTGACATCACAGTCTGTTGTCATGGGAATAACTGTGATGTCACAAGCAGAATATTATGACATCAGGTTAAGAAGAAGCAATAGGAACTGATGAGCCCTCAAGGAACAACTATCCTGTTTTCATGCATATGACCTCAGCAGCAAATAATGGGAATTAAAAATACAGAGCTAGTGAGAAATATAAGCTGCTTAGCATCAAAATATTAATGTTTTTCAAAGTTCTCCCAGAGGCATCAGAGGCTCTTTAAGGGATGCCTACAACAGGCAGAAGAGAGGCCCACTGGCCAGTGCCTGAGCACAGAAGGGGACAGAAGGGGACAGTGAAGCCCTGTAAGGGGCCAAACTGAAGATGACTGAATACTTTAGAGGTAATTAAGAAAACAGAAGAGCAGAACTGCAGTCTGCATTGAAGGCCAGTGAAAAGCACTCCAGTTAAATGCAGAACATATTAACTGAGGACCGAGTCACAGCTGTTTTCCTGTCAGTCCTCCATTAGAATTAATGAAGCCTGTTTGTGATTCTGTCTTTTGATTGTTTTTTTTTTTTTTCCTTTTCCATCATTACTAGCGAAGGATTGGGGGAAGGGTTAACGATATGAATAATGCTGCACCTTAGTTGCTATGCCACTAGCATTTCTAAAAGTAATGCTTTTGACACCCAGCTGTAAATGCACAGAGAACAACAAAGGACTCTGCTGTTAAAGGGCAACATTCATCGAAAGCACTTGTTTATAAAATAGTCTATACGTGTATTTAAACTGTTTTTTTTAAATGATATTTAAGCAAAATGAAAAGAAAAACACATGGTAGGATGTAAATGAAAAGATCCACTTACGTCCTGTTATCTTTGCAAAAACTGAGTGTGATATTTGATGCAGGGTGAATTTGATGTTTTAGCTAATTTTTCAGATGTGTGAAATTTATTTTATTTATTTTTCCAGCAGTAAAACAGTTTGGTTTGGCAGAAAATGAACATTTTTATGAATCTGCGCTGAAGCTGCAAATGTCATCCGTGTTCATTTGAAATTTGAACAGCTGACAATTTTACAACGCTTCTACACATCTTTACACAATTTTTAAGTTTCACCACAAACTTTACACGACCAGAACTGTTTTGTCACCTTTGCTGTCACCCATATTCCTAATTATTTTCTGCCTCTCCTCCATTACAGTCTCTGCCCTTTTGAGTCCTGTGTGGTTTTAAATAAATTAATCAATTAAATTACTTATTTTTTTATGTATTTCAGGATCTAAACTATAACACACTGACCCAAGGTCTCGGTTACAGTGGGGTCCATGACAAAAGGCAAGTTATTGCGATAATTTATCAAAATGCAAGTCAGCAAAGACTCTGTCACATAATAATAGCAGGGTCCCAGGCACATCTAAGACAACATTGTATCTGGCTAACTTGTCATTTCCTTTTAGCCTGGTTGGAGTCAACCCTCCTCTTAGTACTCTGTGGTTTGCTTCTTCATGGTGGAGTTCGCGGTTTGGGGGTGCCCCCAACCCCTTGTTCACAGGTATCTGGTCTGGAGGAAAGGTCTGTCACACATAGCCTGTGTTTGTTAGTCAACTGCTATCATGGAGACATCTGAAGGTTTTATTTCTCCCTGTATAAGTCTAAAGATGATGCGGGGCTACGTGAGTTGTTTCTTCTTCTCACAGTAACGCAGCAGCACGTGCACACCACTGGGAGAGCAGGCTCCCTGGCCCACCATGAAAGGGTCACTGCTGTGGTGGGTGATAGCACCTGCCCACCCTGGTTGGGCCTTGTTGCCGAATGGCAAAGTTTTTCAGTGCCTGGGCACATGTCGAAAAGTGACTCAAGTTCCCTCCCAAACCCGGGCTAGCTGCATGGCAGGACGTTGACCTGACATTGAGCAGCCGGGGCCCCTTTGACATCACATGAGCTTTGGCTCAGTAGGTTTTCCATCAGCCTGTTTAATTATTTTTCAAAAAGAACTAAAGTTGAAATTTGAAGAGTTGTGGAACAATTAAATATAATACAGTTATTTTAGCACAAATTGTAACAGACAACATTGCCAAAGCACCACGTTCATGAACAATGCTCAGGTATGTTTGACCATTAGCTAAACGCCACTTTCACAATCTATGCACAGGAAGGTTGTTTATATATTTAAATTATGGCACCAGATGACGGCCCCTTAATTGCATGCTAGCTGAGATGGATAACTCTCCTTATCCTCATTGTGACCTGCATGGAACTACTTTGACTTATGTTATACAGCATTTTCGCATGGAGCACACGACTGTCCTTTGTCTGAAAATTATAATCTGCAGCGAAGTCTGGAGAGTGAAGAGGGACGCATACAGAAAGTTTATGAAGTCTGAAAGGGATGAAGAAAAGAGGGACTTTTTTTCATTCTTTGGTAACCAGGTAAGGCCCACTAGGCATAAGAGCCTATTTTCAGGGGTGATCCGGGAGCACTGGGGAGGTTAAGTGACTTGCTCAGTGTCACACTGTATGCAAGTGGAAGTTGTGGGAATCAAACCCAGGTCTGCTGGATGTACCAAGCTCATTTGTAGCTCATTACTCTAACCTCTAGGTTATATTACCAGCCCCCACCTTGAGAGAGCTAAGATGACTAGCAGGGTGGTCAGGAAGGCCAAGACTGGGAAGGAGCTGCAAACTGCAGAGGGGATGGTGGGGGGAGTAAGCCTTCTTCTTGTATATCAGTAAAAAGAGGGGCACAAAGGTGGGCAGAGTAAAGTTAAAATGGAGGGAGGAGTGGGTGGAGGGCAGTACAGAAAAAGCAAAGTGTTGAACGAGTACTTCTGCTCTGTTTTACTAAGAAAAGGATGGGCCAGTGCCGCAAAGTAGGATGAGGGGAGGGGAAGGGAGGGAAAGGGGGAGAGGGGACATGGATGATGGATAGGATATCAGAAAGCAGGAATCGGAAACGGCTTCTGTCTCTGAAGGTAGGCAAGTCCTGGGGACCAGATGGCATGCACCCAAGGGTGTTGAAAGAGATGGCAGTGGAACTGGCTGGTTTACTAGCAGATCTGTTCTGCAGCTCATTAGACATGGGGTGGTACCGCAGGAGTGGAGAACTGCACATGTGGTACCACTGCACAAGAGTGGGCCTAGGGATGACCCTGGGAATTACAGGCTGGTCAGTCTGACCACCATTGTCTGTAAGCTGATGGAGGCCATTCTGATGGAAAGGTTAGTGGAGTTCCTTGAGGGACATGAGCTCCAGGGCACAAGACATCAGGGGTGCATGGGAGGGAGATCCTGTCAAACCAACCTGATCAGCTTATTTGACTGGGTAATGAAGGTGGCAGACAAGGCACAGGGATTGATATTTTATACTATGATTTCAGCAAGGCCTTCGACTCGGTACCCCACAAGAGGTTGATCAGGAAATTGGAGGATCCAGATATGGGAAGCATATTAAGACACAAAGCGTGGTGGGGGAGCTATCAGTATTAGGGAAATTATCAGTGGGATCCCACAGGGATCAATGCTAGGCCTGGTATTGTTTAATATATTCATAAATTACATTGGTGAAGGCATTAAAGGCAAAATCTGATGTTTTGTGGATGACACCAAGCTCTGTAGAAGGGTGGACACAGAAGATGGGGTGCAGTACCTAAAGGAAGACCTAGCAAAGCTGGAAGGGTGGTCTGGCATATGTCAACTCTGGTTCAATGTGAAGAAGTGCAAGATCATGTACATAGGAAGAAAGAACCCATGGACCAAGTAAAGTTGGGGGGGGGGGTGTCAAGGTTACTGAATCAGTGGAGGAAAAGTACTTGGAAATTGCCATCACCAGTGACCTTAAGGAAGTTACGCAGTGTAGCAAGGCTGCAGCCAATGCAAATAAATGCTGGGATGTATTGTTATAGGGTTCACAAGCAGAAGGGAGGACATTACACTGCCGCTATACAGATCTTTGGTATGACCTCACCTAGAGAATTACGTGCAGTACTGGAGCCCCTATCTGAAAAAAGATAGCAGCCAGCTCAAGGCAGTTCAATGGAGGGCAACAAAGATTGTTCTGGGACAGCAGGGCAAGGCAAATGAGGACAGGCTGAGATAACTTAACATGTACTCACTCGAGGAGAGGCGGGAGAGAGGGGACATGACTGAAACCATCAAGTAACTGAAAGGTATAAAGAAGGTGGATATCAGGGACCTTTTTTGTCTCAGTGAAAACAAAACCACCAGGGGGCACTGTTATAAGCTGCAAAGTGGGGAAGGTTCAAGAATAAGGTCAGGAGGCACTTCTTTACAGAGTGGTGTCGGGATGGCATGAACTCCCAGCTGAGGTCATTACTCAAAAGATGGTGGGGGGGGGTCAAGAGAGGATGGCACAGAATGAAGGGGAGGGTCAGGGTTGGAGGGGAGGTGAAGGGGCCCCCTATATTCTCTAGATTAGGGGCTCCACAATCAAGCAGACTTGATAAACTGGTAAGGCCTTCTTCTGCTGGCTATTCCATATGTTCGTATGATATTTGAACACAAAGCAGCTTACATCTCTCATTAGCTCTATATTTCTCCCACCCAGTTATTAGTTGCTGAGGTCACATGCAGAAAAACAGGATCTTCATTCCTTGAGCTTTCATCAGCTCCTAGTGCTTATTCCCCACTGGATGTCATATCTGTGTGTGACATCACAGTCATTCCCATGGCAACAGACTGTGACAGCACAACAGAGGATTATGAATTTAGGTGGGGAAAAGCTGTAAGGGGCAGATAAACTCGGGATTAAGATCCTGTTTTTGTGGAAACTTATTCTGTAGTAAATAAGAGGGAGGATACATTTATAGATGGTAAATGAAATACAAGCTGAACTGTGTCTAAATACATTTTTCGTAAGTTTCCATTGAGGCATTAGCAGCTTCTTAAGAGGCACGTTAAAATGTTCTCCTTCATCGAGAGGGTGGAGGAACACAGGAATAGACAGCCAAAAGAGGTTATGGGGGTGGGGGACTTTAAATGGATTCAAAACCTTGTGGGACAGATTCAGGGGCTTAGTACCATCGAAAGATGAGGTAAGGAGGGCAGGAGAAAAGAGAGCTGGGGGGTGAGCTCTAGAAATTGAAGGATAGATGTTCACTAAAAAGCATATCAATTTAGCTGGCTCGTGTGAGTCAGAGTTCCTACTTCATCACAATTGTGCTGACTGATAATCAAGGTACGACCATTAAGTGAAGAGTATTCTTAAGATAAAAATGTGCAGCTCTCTAGGTGGCAAGCTCTGGGCCAGACACTTCCCAATATTCCTCAAAGTGACTCTCACTTTGTTTTTCTCCCTCCCTTCAATTCAAAGAATCACTCCAGAGTAGGATACCCCAAACCACACCGTACCAAGCAGCCCTTTAAGGAAAATGGAAACCAGAGCTGAGCAGGTCACTAGTATCCATGGTGCCAGATTCTAATTCGAACCACAGTTAGCATATATCGTGCTTCAAAACTTCCTTACGTAACCACCTTATTAACACCCGAAGCTGTAATTGCCACTAGTCAAAGCCGTACTCAATACTTACGACAAAGCTTACTACTAAGCTGCTAAGGACAACATAACTCTGGTGTTGTTTGCATCTGTAACCCCTAGATGGCGCTATCCCAGGGGCTACTACCCCTGCCTGATTTGCCACTAACAGGTTGAGGGGCCTGGATCCAATGGCGGGTGCCTCCACCCAGAGGTCAGGGTGCATTAGTTAAACTTACTTGGTCACAGCCCCTGGGACACTGCAACCCCCCTTCTTCCCACTAGTGGCCCACACAATATAGCAGAATTACCTTCACAGTATACACTTACCCCAAGGCTGGTTCAGGCACCGGGACATCCTGTAAAATAAGATACAGTGCAACAATCACAGTACAGTACTTTAACATAGACAACACCTCAGGCAGTATAACTTTGTTGAAACAAACAGCTCTGATTTATTTAGGGGATATAACAAGGACAGGGGAAATCAGGTTAATTAGCTTATCACTTACTATCTACCTATGGCTCTGCACAGGCCTATCCCCACCAGTTACTGTCCCTGGGTACCCAAGCCCTAGTGGCTAGTCCAAACCGTGGCAGTTGGAGAGTCCTTTCACACAGTGAAAAGGAGAATTAAACAGTCACAGTACAGTAATTCCATTTGGATTTAATGTGGCAATTCAACAGGAGTGACCCGAATTAGTACTCACGACCTCCAAAGAAGATATGGTCCTTCAATGTCAGCAGGGCTACTTTTGATATCCAAGAGACCTCACACATTTATATGGTAAAAAGAAAGCACTATACCAGGCAGGCTGCATCTGTATCCCAATCGCAATTACTGCACAATAACCAGGAGAACACACAGCAGATTCAGTTCCTGACAGACCGAGTGTAATTCAACAATTCTTCAGTCTTCACAGGGTGAGCCTGGTTTCTACTCTTCAGAGATCCTTGATTCTTTTCACAGGACGGATTCTAGTCCTAACAAGCAGTTACACAAGATGTAGACCGAACTCTGGGCCTTGCACACGTTTTGACTGAAACTGTGCACTGAAGGAGCACAGGGCTCTTTCCTCCACTTTCAGATCTCAAACTGAAACCCCAACAGACAAAAACGGCACTTCCTTTGAGTTCCTCCCAGTTCTTGACTGGATTGGCTGTCACTCACAATAGACTGCTGCTGTTGGTCCAAAAGGCAACTCAAGTCTAAACTACATCTCCCAGAGTCACTGCCCATACAATCCTCTTGTGGCTGGCTCAGATTATGAGTCCCAAGTTCTGATTCGTCCAAGGCATCATTTTGAGCTAGTTTACCCCACACTGATTGGTCCAGTTCAGCAGTTCAAAACCAGAATGGGAACTAGGCAGACAGTTCTGACTGCAAAGAAAGCAGGTTAGACAAACTGTAATTTTATTATTACTGTAAATGATTTGGCAATCAGTTACATCTTTCAGACAGGTTCCCTTTGCACCCTAGTGACTGCAAAAATGGGGTGAATTGGCAGCAGCTGAGTGGTACTCAAAGAAACACACAGTCCCCCATACAACTAATTATGTCTGCAAGCAGACAGCTCTTAAAGAGACAGTACCAGAGGTTCTAAAAACACTCACTGATAAAATGGCTTAAAACGCCAAACACCATTCAGGCTTGAGCATTCACAAGCTCCTGAAGTCTTGGGAACCCCCATTTGCAGGGGGTTACACCCTTCCTGGTTGGGAAAGCTTTGACATTCACAAGCAAGTACCCCATAAGTTTCAACTGAAAACTATATACATTTGCATTAGGCTCACACATGTAATTCAATGAAGTCAATACATCATTTTACCAAGAACCATTTCTGAAACATTGCAGTACGTCACTCTTTACACAGTATAACACACACATTGTACCATAACTCAAGTTATACTCTTGTACATGAAACCTGGAAGAGAGGGGACCCTTCCTATCAGCTACCTTTGGGGCTGGACGTAAGCATGGGCACCATACTTAGAGGGCAACACAAGTAACTTGAGTTAGGCATCAACGCTCAGTTTGGGCAATGAGCCCGGGCACATACACCCTTTATGGACAACATTGAGAGGCAGGTCCACTGGCCGCCCAGGGAATCATAACTGAGGTGCACCACAGGCTTTACAGCAGCTCGACCAGTCTTTCTAGGGGAGCTGTTACAGTCTCTGCACTCTGAGCCTCATTTTCAGCATTGTTCTCACTTGTCAGGAGTCTCCATGGGGGTAGAGAGGCTAGAACTTGGGGCACTCTTCAGCTCCAGGAGTTACAGTTTCCGGAGTCCACAACATTTGGCTCCGCATGGAGAGCTTTCAGACACTGGCAGTGGACTGTCAGGGCACTCAAAATACTCTTCTTGAATCGGGTGTATCACCAGTCTTCGCCCCAATCTATCATTTTCCCTGAAAGCTCAAACAGTTCAACCATGCACAATGATTCCATTTCATCTGATCTGATGCTTTGCACTTCACTTTCTGGGGAGCACACGCCCAGGGATGAAGCTGGGGGCATAGACAGTCCAGAAGGCCCAGCTTGTCTCCAGTATTGACTAGGGATTGCCCCAAACAATTGACTCAGTTCAAGAAGGATAGTATTCAAAGTCACTCTCCTACTTTCTTCTGATATGGACTGACAGTCATGCTCAACTGGGACTTGCAGTAGGAACACTTTAACTCTGCTTCTGTAGGTGCAGACTTCCTTGATCTTTCTTAGCAGCAGCTCTAGTCACTGGTCCAGAGGGGCATCTTCTGGGGCTCAGACTCAATCAGGATTTGTCCAATGGGTAGTAAATGATTTCTATGCATTGTTTTACATCTTTGAATGTTCTCAGGCCTACTTTGCTACACTGGCAGATCATCTAGTTTGCCCACTACAATGTGAGGGAGATGGTAGCCATCTGTCAGCAAACTTCTGGTTTGCCATAGCAGTCCCAGATTTCAGCAATACCCGATCTCCCTCCTGGAGTTCCTGTGCTTTCACCTTTATCATACCTTCTTTGTTGGCCGATTTCTTTGGCAGCTCATGGCTTGAGCTAGTTGGTACGCATGAGTTGAAGGCTGGGCCTTTAACTTTGCACATACTGTAAATAGTTGTCAGCTTGAACCCCATCAGGAGAGACCCCAAACACACATCTACCGTAGTAGAGCTTCTCTTCCAAACATCAGGCGGTAGGGGGAGAACCCAGTACCACTTTTGGTGCAGTTATAAGCATGTACCAGGGTGCTAATTTGTTGGCTCCATCTAGGCTTCTTCTGTCCTTGCAGGGTGCCTAGCATCTAGCAAAGTGCTGAAACGCTCAGGTTGTGGGTCCTGGGGTAGTAAGGAGTGGTTCTGGACTTTCTCATCCCCCTACAGAAGCATCTCTTTGATCAGACGACTCTCAAAGTCTCTCCCTTGACCAGAATGGATTCTTTGTGGAGCCCATAGTGAACAAAAAAAGTTTTCTACGAGTACTTTGGCTACAGTGGATGCTTTCTGGTCTTTGGTGGGAAAGCTTGGGCATATCTCGTGAAATGGTCAGTGACCACCAGCACATTACTGATATTTCTTGATCTGACTCCAAACTCAGAGAAATCAATACAGACCAGCTCCATGGGTGCACTGGTGGTTATGTTAACAAGGGGCAGCCCTCTGGGGCAAAGCTTTCTCTGTAAGCAGCGACTACAAGTTCGATGTGTTGCTCCACATCAGCCCCATCTTACAGGCCAATAGAATCTGGATCACCAAGTCAAGTGTTCTGTCTATCACCAAGGTGCCCCATGTGGTTGTGCAGGACCTCAATACTTTTGGTCTCGAAAAAGGCAGTGGGCAGCACCAGTTGTTGTTTGTCTACTTGTCCCCTCTGTCTACTGTTTCTCTATACTGACAGTTTATTGATCTGCTTCAACTTAGACCTTCTTTTTTGTATAACAATAGCAGTTTCTCAAATCAGTGGAGCGTAATTTGGACAACATCTTTCCTGCATAGAGGGCTTCTAAAGCTGATTTGATCATAGGATCGGAAGGGATTGAGCCCGCACGGTGCATCGTGTCCAGCCGAGAAAAAAGCACCAATGTCTATTGCAGAAAAGTGGCAATAAGCAGCAGGTATGCAATCTCAGAGGGTCCCAAGCAATCCAACATGCAGTCCACAAGGCGCTGGACATTTGCTCCTCCCAGTCAAATCTCCGCAGAGTGCCCGAATGTCAGGTTCTGCCAATCGACCCAATCATTCTGGGGAACAGGCCTCCGGAGAGCATCAGAATCTATGTGGTTCAGACCTGCTCGGTATTCGAGAGCATAGTCATATGTAGATAATGCAGAAAGCCACCTGGGCAGGTGGCATCCAACTTAGCTGGAGGTCTACATAGGTCAAAGGATTATTGTCAGTTTTACCAGTATTTTAGCCTTACAAGTACTCATGATTGGTCAACAATGGCCACTTAAACTAGGAACTCTAACTTATGTACAGGATAGTTCTTTTCGGATGGGGTCAGGCTAACTGGCAAAGGCCACTGGTCTGTGGCCATTTCGTGTTTGGTACAACACAGCCCCAACCCTGCAAGCTAGCATCAGTATGACAGCAAGGTTTTCTTGGATCGCATGGCCAGCACTGGAGCATGGGTAAGGTGATATATGATCTCGTGAAAGCAGTCTCACATCAGGAGTCCAGCGGGCCCCAAATACTTCACTCGGATGAAAATACACTCTTTCAGTCTTGAGGGACGCTGACTTTGGTATTTTTGTGGGTTGGGGATACCCTTGAGTAAGGTTAAGCAAGGGGATCACTCTTGAATAGTCCTTGATGAAACGCCGATAATAACCACAGAATCCCAGGAATCTTTGCAGTTCTTTAGATTTTGGGCTGGCCTGTGGTCAAAACCCCAACCTAATTGGGTCGGTCTCTATTCCTCGGTGGATACTATGTGTCCCACATACTTTACTGATGTTTGAAAGAATTGACACTTATCAATGGGACAGTTTAAGGCCAAAGTCCTCCAGTCGATCCAATACCTTAAATAATCTGCTCTCATGTTCCTCCAGTGAGCTGCCAAACACAATAACATCATCTAGGTATACCAGGCACTCAAAAGTTCATGTCCCCACTGCACGCTCCATCAATCGCTGAAAAGTGGCTGGGGCACCTGAAATCCTTGAGGCATCCTCATGAATTCATAGCTGCCGGACAGATAAAGGCTGTCTTCACGGTCCTCTGGGGCCATCGACCTGGCAGAAATTCACCGCGGAGATCCAGCACAGAGAACCACTTGCTCCCCGCTTAGGCAGTCCAAAGCATCCTGAATGCGGGCCATTGTGTACTGATCAGGATGGTCCGCCGGTTTACAGCGATAATCCACGCACATCCTTACTGTCCCATTCTTTTTCCTCACTACTACAATGGGAAGCATATACGGATTCTGTATTACACCAGCCACAACATCTCTCTGCAGATGCCCTCACATCATCTATATCAGCAGGTGCCATGCCGAGACCTCTCACCTAAATGGTTCTTCGCTGCAGCCGGACATTGTGCTCAGCTCCTGCACCCATCCCACGTCCCATTCCTTTAAAGAAAACACCTGGTCTCTCTGGGCAAGCCTTCACTGATCCCACCACTTTCCATTCAGCTGGCAGCGGGGAGTTGCTGAAATCAAACAAGTCAGGCGTTACCTGTCATTCTTCCTTGAACTCTTGCTGTTGGTAGCACTGCAGTGTCTGCACAATGCACATTAGCCAGCATGCAAACTCTATTTACTCGAATGTCTCTTTCAGACACATTATGAATTTGGACCACACCCTTCTGGCATAAGCATGGCTCTAGCGGGCAAAAATACTAGGCTTGACCAGCAGTCCCTCTGGCAATTTTTCCATCGCCTGGTGCATCCAACATTAATATTTTATTCTAACATCCTTTCTGATAGGACCTCTCCCTGTAAGGTACACTGGGCATTTGGTGCCAGGATCAGAGACTCAGGATCCTTCTTCCATACAATTCCGACTGGGTTCCTCTGGTTCTATATTTTCAGCATCTCTCTGTGCCTCATAGGCCTTCTTAATTAAAGCCGAACTCTTAAAGCTCTACTAGTCTTTGACCCTGTTTTCATAACACAAATGTGCCAGCCTTCTGAACATATGAGCATTTGTTCCAATCAACAAAGGGACACCATCATACAGTCCAGTGGGGGGACACACTAAGGCTAGGGTCTCTACTTGTTCGGCCACTCCAGCCACGGAGGTGGGGAAAGACAGCCAAATTCGGATATACCCAGAATAGGGGTAGGCCTACTCACTTAACCCCCATACATGCAGTCCTTCTAATGGTTGTAAGGGTACGTCTGACAAATGCTTCTGATACCAATCTTGAAACATAATTGTCACTTGGGAGCCACTGTCTAATACAGCTCTTGTAGACACTCCATTTACCTTTACAGTGGTCTCCATGGAGGGACCCACTATTCTGGACCAGTCTGAGAGGCGGTAGTGGGGGCCTGGGCAACTGACCTTGCCACAAAAGGGCGTGAATTAGCATTTTTGGTGCCCTCACTGGGATCATTTTGTGCACCTCTTAACCACTGATTTGTTCCTCCAAGCCTCCTTGTAGCTCCATATGCAACTTTGTCAGTGTCTTTTGGGATTGGCATTCCCTTTTCATGTGCCCATCCTTCCCACAATTATAGCAAACATACTTTTTGGAGTTTGAGCTGGCCGAGGTGCCACACTGGGAGCCAGGGCGGGGTATTACTAACTGGAAACCTTGGTGCTGCATCTCTGTCTGCGGCGTGATAGCTATTTGGAGACATCTTCGTCAGTTTCTCCACTTCCATGGTCAAGTGAATCGAGTTCGGAGCTGTTATCAGCAGGAGATACATGGTGGGTATCCCCACCCCCATAGCAGATGTCGGATATAGGTCGGGGCCCGCTATTTGCAGGCGTGGCCTTCATAAAGGGACTGTTTTGAATTCCGGATCTCATCTCAACAGTTCGCCTCATTGTGGCATATCTTTTTCCTTATCAGAGCACTCATTGACTGCCAACCTCTGCCCCTGAACTTCACTTGATGGGCCACCCTCAGTCACCGGGTCATAGCACAGCTATTGGTGCAGGTCCTCCCGAGGTCGCTTTTCTCAACTCCTCGAATTTCTCTCATTAACTCATCATAGGAGGGTGGGGATCCTGTCGGCCTGCCAGGCGTGAACTGCCAACAGCAGTTCTGGAGAAGGGGCAGGACTTTAAGGATTCTGTCCAGTCTGGTTCGTCCAGTTCAATCGCTGGCAAACTACCCTTTCTGAGGCATTCTTGCAACAATTTTTCCAGCCGAGACATACACAGACAACAACTCCCTTGGTACTGTTGTAGCATTTCTACTCTCCCATAGGTCCTCATCAGAATCTGGGCTCCCATACACATTCTCCAAGGCTCAAGATAGGCTTGTGAGTCGCTTCAGGGTTACTGGCCCGTTGCACGGATGGTAGCCAGGCAGGACCTGGGGCTCTCACTAACCCTCTTTCGCTTTTCGGCTTCCGAGCATTGCCATTCTAGCACTTGGGGGGCAACATGGTCTATCCAGGTCTCCCAGTCATCCTCCCCTTGGGGAGTGGGGAGGGTGCCAGAGAAGATCCTCAACCTTCGGTAAGAGTCGTGACTAATGGCAGGTGCAGAAATAGGAGTCTGCATTGGTTCAGCCACCATTACGGGTACTGGAGCGGGAGAGGGTGTTGGGGGAGGAACACCCCCAGGTGGCAAGAATAGTTTCTTCAAGTCCTCCACAGTTTTCCCTTCTCAGCAACCATTTAGCAAATTTCTCCTCAAAAGTTTCAGATAGTGGTGGGGCTCATTCCCCGGTCTTTACTGTCCTTAGTTATCACTCCAAGCAGTGAGGGCTCCTCTGGAGTAATGGTCTGTGGTACTTTGGAGCTATCTATGGGATCCTTAAACTCTACTAGGGCCAGGAAAGTGTGGGTGAGCAGATTAGCGTGCCGACCCACCACCACAGGATTTTGTAAACCTTCCACCTTGGAAAGTACTCCCTGCACAGTGTCCGTATTGATACCCAGGGGGATGTCCAGGATAAGCATAGCATTTTGGGGTCGATCTCCTCCAGTACACCACTCCACCAGCGGTGCACAGCCACTTCTGTGAGGGTACCCATTTATTTATTTATTTATTTTTTCCCTTAACAGTGGTTTGTAAATATGGCCACCAGAGGACACACAATCCCAGCGGTAGCTCCAAATGTAAACCCTAGATATGCCTATCCCAGGGGCTACTACCCCTGCCTGATTTGCCACTAACAGGTTGAGGGGCCTGGATCCAATGGCGGGTGCCTCACCCAGAGGTCAGGGGTTGCAATAGTTAAACTTACTTGGTCACAGCCCTCTGGGACACTGCAACCTTTCTTCCCACTAGTGGCCCACACAATATAGCAGAATTACCTTCACAGTATACACTTACCCCCAAGGCTGGTTCAGGCACGGGACATCCTGTAAAATAAGATACAGTGCAACAATCACAGTACAGTACTTTAACATAGACAAATACACTCAGGCAGTATAACTTTGTTGAAACAAACAGCTCTGATTTATTTAGGGGATATAACAAGGACAGGGGAAATCAGGTTAATTAGCTTATCACTTTACTATCTACCTATGGCTCTGTGCAAACCTATATCCCTACCAATTACTGTCCCTGGGTACCCAAGCCCTAGTGGCTAGTCCAAACCGTGGCAGCTGGTAGGGGCCCTTTCACACAGTGAAAAGGAGAATTAAACAGTCAGCAGTACAGTAATTCCATTTGGATTTAATGTGGCAATTCAACAGGAGCTGACCCTAATTAGTACTCACGACCTCCAAAGAAGATAGGGTCCTTCAATGTCAGCAGGGCTACTTTTGATATCCAAGAGACTCCTCACACATTTATATGGTAAAAAAAGAAAGACTATACCAGGCAGGCTGCATCTGTATCCCAATCGAATTACTGCACAATAACCAGGAGAACACACAGCAGATTCAGTTCCTGACAGACCGAGTGTAATTCAACAATTTCTTCAGTCTTCTACAGGGTGAGCCTGGTTTCTACTCTCAGAGATCCTTTGATTCTTTTCACAGGGCCAGTTCCAGTCCTAACAAGCAGTTACACAAGATGTAGACCGGAACTCTGGGCCTTGCACATTTTTTTGACTGAAACTGTGCACTGAAGGAGCACAGGGTTTCTTTCCCTTCACTTTCAGATCTCAAACTGAAACTCCCAACAGACAAAACCGGCACTTCCTTTGAGTTCCTCCAGTTCTTGACTGGATTGGCTGTCACTCACAATAGACTGCTGCTGTTGGTCCAAAAGGCACAAGTCTAAACTACATCTCCCAGAGTCACTGCCCATACAATCCTCTTGTGGCTGGCTCAGATTATGAGTCCCAAGTTCTGATTCGTCCAAGGCATCATTTTAGAGCTAGTTTACTCCACACTGATTGGTCCAGTTCAGCAGTTCAAAACCAGAATGGGGAACTAGGCAGACAGTTCTGACTGCAAAGAAAGCAGGTTAGACAAACTGTAATTTTATTATTACTGTAAATGATTTCTGGCAATCAGTTACATCTTTCAGACAGGTTCCCTTTGCACTCTAGTGACTGCAAAATGGGTGAATTGAGCAGCAGCTTGAGTGGTACTCAAAGAAACACACAGTCCCCCATACAAACTAATTATGTCTGCAAGCAGACAGCTCTTAAAGAGACAGTACCAGAGGTTCTAAAAACACTCACTGATAAATGGCTTAAACGCCAAACACCATTCAGGCTTGGAGCATTCAAGCAAGCTCCTGGAAGTCTTTTGGGAACCCCCATTTGCAGGGGGGTTACACATCAATTCTACCTGTACCAGCTTGTTTGTATCTATGTCTTAAGTTACTGTTATACTGTGTTGTACTGTTATACTGTGTATTTTCGTTTGTCTTACTGTGACAAGGTACCTTTGTAAATGAGCCTATGGCTCAAAGGTTTTCCAAACTGCTGTTTAAATAAATAAATCAATAAATAAATAAATAAAGCATGTATGAAATTAGGTGCCGCTAGCACATCACTCTCTTAGCCAGAGTACAGAGTAAATATTAAATTGTTTACCGAACGATTCCTGATTATCTGTTTCTATTGCAACCTTTTCTAAATTCTCCATTAATAATTCACAAAACCAGATAAATTAAATTTTAATAATAAAAAAAAAGATGTGGATATTTGGACTGGCTTGAGACATGAGAAGTTCATTAATAATTTTCTTTTATCTCTTGTGATATTGGACTAGGATTTGAAAAGACAAATGACAGCACCCCTTGTGAGTGACAAGACAAAGTGCCCAGTTTATGTTACACTGCTTGGTAGTCGGCTTTTTTTTTGTAAGTGGAAGTTGTTTTTTTTTTTTTCAGTCTTGTTGCTGCTGAGCAGTGGGGCATCCACTCAGTACACTGGCAGCAGTAGCCTGAGGAGACAGGCACAGAGGCCAGCAGTGAGGGAGAATCTGTGAGGATGCTGTCCTTCCGGGGGAACATGGAGTGACTCTCAGTGCTGGTGGTGTCGCCATGTCTGGCATGTGTGACCAGGTGCTGACTGGCACTCCTAGGATACCAATGCATGCATGCAACCATGGGTTAGGGGAGGGACCAAAACATGGAAATTCCACCATAGTTCTCGTGTCCCCCAATCTCACCTGACCCCACAGCATGACCATGGGCCACACCAGCAAGCATCCTATGAACCAAGATGCCTCCTCTGCTGAAGGCTGGTGGTGGGGGGAAGGGTTACTCTGGACCTTGGGATACTGGAGGACTTCCAAAAAAGGAACATGGGTGTCATCATAAGTGACTTCCTCAAACAAAGCACCAGTCAATACAGTAAGACCTACAGAAAGGCAACCAGAATGCTGGGGTGCATTGGGAGGGGGTTCAGCAGTAGGAAGAAACGTGGAAATATAAATGTCAGCAGAAAAAGACCATTGGTCCTGCCAGTTCAGAGGAGGGAGATGGTACTGCATATAGGTCACTGGTGGCGCCCCGTCTTTAGTACTGAGACCAGTTCTGGGATCCTTACCCGAGAAGAGATAGGAATAGACATGAATTGGTTCAATGAATTGCTCACATCCCTGCCAGAATTCAGCTCTGCCTTTGGCTATAATTTCATGTGATGTCATCAATGACATCAGATGCCAAACATGTTGGGGGCTTCAGGAGAAACAAAGAGCAGAAGGGAGCCAGGCAAAAAAAAATTCCGCAAATAATACATTCCATGGCATTGCATTATTTCTGAGGAAGGATACAAGTTCTGCAACTACTTCTGTGTCCATGGACTCCTAGAATCCCAGAGATCCTGCTAATACAGGAAAGCAGAGCAAACCGGGTGATGTAATTTACAAGAAACAGAAAAATCCCACTGGCGTTCCAGCAATAAAGTCAAGGCGATCTGAGAGTCATGACATACATCATTCATGTAGGCTTCCCAATACCCCTCTTCTCAGAGGACACATCAATTTGTCCCGGTCAGTCCGCTTAGTGACAGCTTGCACTGGACTATTGACTCCAGCATCAGTTGGCTCCCTGTTCAGTTCATTCCCAAATTGCACCCACTTGGAATTTATTTTATAAAATTTATGTTTGGGATGAATTGTCAGGGAATGAGTTGTACAAGGGGGCAACTGACGCTGGAGCTAATAGTATGGAGTACGTTGTCACGGAGTGGATTGACCAGGACAAATTGACATGTAGCCCCTTTCCTGTCTAAACACCTCACAGACTTAGAGGAACCTCCTCCTGCTATCCCAGGCACTCTGTCATAGATGTTGTGACAGAGTTCCTGTCCTGCCAAGCTGCTACCAGTGTTTAAAGAAGGTGCTCATGTCTGCAAGAGACCTGCCATGTTCAAGGGTGTTTGAATCTTTTGTTTTGAATCAGTCTTAGCCCTACAAAGGTTGCTAAAGGGATTTTCCTAGAGCGCCTTGCAAAAGGAATTTAGCATTGGCAATGGCGGGATTCAAATCTCCTAACATTCTAATAAATTTAATTTCAAGTTGTTCCATTCATTATTATTAAAGGCATTTACATGAAAAAAGGTTCTTTGCCCTCTAAGAACTCATCTGTTTCTGCTGCTTTTCCTGCCCTGAAGTCAAACTCTTTTGCTTGTGACATCAAAATAATTTCCATGGCAACAGGTTGTGATGTCTCAAACAGAGGACTATTTTCACAACAGATATAAACAATATGAACAGGAGAAGTGAAGGGGAAAATATGTTATAGTGTATGGTGGAATCTGTTAAGCACAGAATTCCATGCCTGGAATATAGAGGATTGTGTAGCGGCAACCATACACGACAAGCCAGTGTCTGAATCAAGAGGTATCCATGGCAACCAGGAACCTCGAGAGTGAAGCTCAAGAGGTCTCCAGGTTGTCATGTATACCTTGAGATTTAGACTCAGGCTTGTCTGTGTATGGTTACCCACACACAGTCTCTTATAGTGTATGGGAATCACATGCAAAACAGCCTACAGTGATCTCATGTATTTATTTTTTTCTAAACATTTTCATCCTTCTTGGCAGAACAGGTGGCTTCTTAGCCCTGTCCCCATGTACTTGTAGCTATTCCTTACCTCCTCTGCAGTCAGGGATCCTATTCCCCTCAATGGATTTTCCCCTGTGGTGGGGACTGGAAGGGAGGGAGGGTCATCCACCCTTCCTGGGTCACATATCCAGATTTCAGAGCGGGTTACAGTGCAAATGGCGGAGCTTCATGGAGCCTGTCCTCCATTTTTGTCCTCCTCTTTTCTCTCAGGCCTCATGGATGTGCAGTGAGCATGATGTACATGCTTCTCCTCAGCGGAGATGCCTCCGGCACTTTGTGTATGGGAACCTTTCCCATTATGTGGTTCGCCTGCACTGCCACTCAGATACCTTCAGATGACAGTCAGCAGCAACCATGGTAACCCCCTTCCCGACAGAGGAGAGCAGTCCTACGAACACTTAGTCATCCCTCCCCTGGTCAGCCATGTAAATGACCCACATCTGTTTCTGAACCCAGGCTATCGGTGTGTAGGGGGTGAGGCACTCTGCACCTCAGCCATCCACAACACTGGGCTGGCTGCTCTAATTTATTTAAAAAAAAAGCAAGAAACATTATCTTGGCTCCAAGCTCTAATTTTTTTTTGTGGGGGGGAGGTTGTCTTGTTCTGCAGACATTACGGTGGTTTGCAGTTTTCTCACAGAGGCACTTCTTGCTCACTACAGTTAGGCCTCTAAAGGTGCTGTCTGACTTAGGGGCAGGTAGTAGGCTCTTACCACACAACAGCAGCTTTTGTGATCGCCGATACTGTTTCATTTGTATCAGTGAGTCGTGGCTTCCATGAGGTGCCCATGTGCGGATGTTCAAAGTTGTGCTGCAACAGTGATGTCCCTACTGCAGCACAGTATTTTGACATCACTACTGCAGCACAATTAGACTGTTCCAGGCATGGATTTCCATGCTAAACTGCATTCTACCATGCACTGTATGCTTGTTGTGCTGCAGTAATGACATCATTATGTTGTTGTGCTTCAGTAGTGATGTCAGACAGCTGCTTTGCTCTATCCAGTTGAGCTGGAAATGTGTCTTCATCTCGAGTTTTCTATAGCAACTAGGGAACCTCTCAAGCTTCACTCTCGAGGTTCCTGGTTGCCAAATAAAACTCTTGATGCAGACACAGGCTTGTTGTGTATGGCTTCCTATACATTGTCCTCTACATTGTAGTGAAATTTCCTTTGCAGAATTTCACCAGTTGATGCAAAATTCTGCAGAAAATGGTACACTCCCGCAGTTTCAACATGTTTTCTACAGATTCATGTTTCTGTATTTAACACATCAAAACAAACCCAGTGGTTTACTTAAAAAAAAATCCTCAGGTCACTCGATGAAAGTGGAATTGTGATTCTGCTGAATTCCACATTCCGCACATCTCTGGTTCATAGTTATAAAAAAAAAGATCTGAAATTAAAGGGACCAGATGAAAATGCCAGTCCAGAAAGCCTTAGGTGATGGCATCCCTGTGCACTCTCCCAAGCCACCCAACCCTCATTGGTGGCACGTCCACTACTCAGCCCTGGTGCCCGATAATGGCTTTGGCAACATTCTTCTCCATCTCCATCAGTGCCTCGTGGAGGAGGGAGCCCTCAGGGAGGGATACAGCTGGCTGGCACCAGAGAAACACTCTGGGAACTGTTGCTGGACATGACAGCAAGAGTGAGCTCAGCGGGAAGAGGAATGGCACAATGGGGAGGGGGGAGGGTTGCGGAAAGAGTAGCTCCTGGAGCATGGAAGGGGCAAACAAAAAGTTATTTTTTTAAAGTAATGGATTACAGATTACTTGCTCAGGAAAGTAGCCAGTTACATAATACTGCTTACTTTGCCTCAAAGATGTTCTGTTTCTTATTATTTGTGGATTCCTTCTGCGTGACAAACAAATCCGTAAAAATGCCACTTAGAAATGTATTTATATCTGTCACTGAGACATGTCTAGAAGGAGAGTACATAAATACCAGAAAGACATCAGCAGGTTGACCTTCTCTTTCCTAGCAGAATGGAACAGTCAAGCAGCCCCCACTCTGAGAAACACAAACAAGAGAATTTGCTACCAAGCAGTCGGTGTAATGCATCCCCCACCAAACAGAATGCAGGCTAATGGCAAAAAACAGCAGAAAGGGCACACACACCATCACGGTGAAGCCTGGATGAGAAAAACTGCTCCGTATACTGGCTAGTCCACATGTTAAGCACCCTCAGTATGAAATAATGCTTTCTAATGTTTCCTCTTATCTGATCCCCCCCCCATTTTCAGTTAGAAAGTATGTCCTCTACTTCTGATTTCACTCACTAGCTCAAACATCTGCATATACTCCCCCCGTGCCTTGCTTAGCTCATTTAGTATTCAGAAACCCTGATCTTGACCCCGCTCAGCCTTCCGTATCTGTGTATACTCCGCCTTGTCTATCCTCTTTAGTATTTGGACCACTGTGATCATATCCCCTCTCAGTCTACTCCCCCATCTATCCCCTTTAGTATTCAGAACACCATGATCATGAACCCTCTGTCATCTGTATCTGTTTATACTCTACCCTTTCTAGCCCTATGATAATTTTCCCTCTCAGTCTTCTGTAGCTGTATCTGTATATACTTATATACATACTAACATACTAAAAGCCAGCAGAATAGGCCTAATGGTCTGTCATGTCTGCTCGGTAGCCAGCCCCTAATGGGTGCTTGCTCTCTCACCCCCCCAGCCCCAGAGAGGGTAATCTTCAGCTTCAGTTTACCCTTGTACCTGTCCCACCCCCTCTTGAAGCCCTCCACTGTGCCCTCCTCCACCAGACTCCTGGGCAGTGCATTCCATGACCCCACCACCTTCTCAGTGAAGTAATGTCTCTTGAGATCTCCCCTGTAATTTCCCCCCTCCAGCTTCCACTCATGCCCCCTGGTTGTGCCCCCTTTTTTTAGTCTGAACTTTTCTTTGGCTCCGCCCCTGTTTATCCCTTTTACATATTTGAATACCCCTATCATGTCCCCCCATCTCTCCTCTCCTGCAGCGAGTACAGCCCAAGCTCTTCCAGCCTTTCCTTATAGGTCCTCCATCCATTGCCCTGAATCATCCTGGTTGCCTTCCTCTGGACCCTCTCCAGCAGTGCTACGTCCTTCTCGAGGTGAGGTCTCCAGAACTGCATGCAGTACTCAAGATGCAGCCTGACCAAGGCATTGTACAGAGGGAGGAGCACCTCCCTCTTCCTGGACATAATCCCCCCTGGCTATGCAGCCCAGAATCCTGTTCACTTTTGCCGCAGTTCTTCTGCAATTTTCAGCCTGTCTGTTCCATTTAGTGTTCAAAACACTGTCATGGTGTCCCCTATCAGCCTTCTGTATCTGTGTATACTTCACCCTGTCTATCCCCTATCTAATATTCGGAACATCATAATCATGTCCCCTTTCAGTCTTTTGTATTTATGTATATTCCACCCTGTCTATCCCCTTACATATTCGGAACACCATGATCATGTCCCCTTTCAGCCTTCTCTCTAGGCTGAATAATCTGAGTATGTCTAATCTGTCCTTTAATAAAATCAGTAGGGGAAAATCCTGTATCCTGACTGGTCAACACCTCTGTTTTAGATCTGTTTAATACATGGGCAAAAAAAAGTGCTGACAGTCAGGGCAAAGTGCACGAATAGTATCAATGCCTTTTTAAAAATCCTGATTGCTATTACAAACATGGCTGCCACCTTTACTCATTCAAAAAAATCAAAAGGCCTAAAAATAAACTTCCCCTAAAATAAAACAAATTGATGTGCTGTTCTTTTTCTTTTATACTGTACCCCCCCCACACACACACACACATTAAAAAAAACACAGTACTACTCACAGTTTTATTTTTCTGAGCTTCTTTTCTAACCATTGACACCCCTTCCCCATCATTGCCTGCCATCCAGGTATATCTTTGCTGTTTGCCCAGATACAGTTGAATCCCTGGCTTTACTGAGGCCATCTGTTGCTTGTGTTTGTGTGGGGAGAGGTGAACATTCAGCCAGTAGAATTGTGCAGAAGTTTGAAATTATATATTCAATGTTAAACAAACATTCCTTCTGGATGTGTGGATAGACAGATGCTTGACAGCTGGTAAGGGACTACTTTTCACTAGTTATTTTAACAAAAAAATGATTTTAATTACAAAAAATAGCTAGCACTTTTTTGTTAAATTTCTAAGTTAACCCATTTTCTTTGTGCAGTAAGACACTTTGGGTGTACATTATACTGATCTAACCACATTTTCATGGGCTAAAGGCACTCTGCCTGTGGCATTATGCCTTCCAGTGCCTCTGGGCATACAGTTAGATCAGCATTATTTACGTTCCATTGTCTTATTGCTTACATCGCTGTTCCTCCTAAGTTGCTAATCAGCTTACTGGCCCTGTTCTCATCCCTGTGTGTCTGCCAGTGAGTCATACTGAAACTAAACCTAGAGTCAGTGCCCTCCAGGGAGAAAATGAAGAGCAGATTGTATAGGTCCACCTGCCCCCACACCTTTGTCTAGACACATGGTGTCATCTTGTGATGGTTAAAAGGACCAAGCTTTGGTTATATTCTAAATGATCTAGTCCTTAAGCTAATCTTTAAAATGGATGCAACACACCTTTAGAGTAGCAGGATGCTAGACTAATACAGTCAGTCCCCGCAACTAATAAAAGATGTAAAGATAGCATAACAGTATTAAGTAGATGCATCATGTCGTGCATCGCAAGTGACCTGTTGGCAATAGTCTGTCACAGATTGAGTTGGAATTGACTGCCACCACTTCACAGAATCTGACACGTAGTAAAATAATATTGCAGTGATGGAGGACTTAGAGTTCATGTGTATCTCTCCTGCTGGAAGGCAGACTGTATACCTAATTTGATTATGAACTTACCTTCAAGGCCAACAGTCATAGTGCTACGCACAGTCATGCTGTATAACTCTCAGTGCCATTCACTGAGGCCTGTGTCCAGTTTTAGAGAGCATGGGAGCCTCCTGTCAGTGCACAGCTGCCCCTCGTGGCTCCAGAGGACCAAAGATTGCACAGGCAGGAATAATATGTTCCTCCCAAGGTTTCCAGACACAGAGGCATACACGTGCACCTGAAGTCATAGTGACAACAGTGTCGTCCAATGCGTGGTTGGTGATGAGTCTGTTGGCAATGAGTGAATTAAATATTGGGAGGGGGAAGTTTAAGGAGAAACATGGTGAGCGGGGAGGGGGGGCAGATGAAGTTCCCCCACCACCTTGCCCACAGAAGCGCCAAACAGGTATAGTCTTCTCCATGCTGTCTCATTTTGCCTGACATCTCAGTTGAATCTGATTTTTCCCTGGGGAGGTTCAATCAGTCAAATCAATCAATCAAATCTTTATTTAGCCAGGCGAACATCATTGAGCAAGCTCATTTACAAGATGGACCTGGTTAAGTCCAGATTATATTACAAAACAAGCATCAATATTTACAGTGGGAATAAAAACATAGTGGAAGTACAAATCAGGAAACAGATGTACATAACATTACAATTGATTCTAGAGCATCAATAAGACCAGTGAGCAGTGGGAACAGGCAAGTCCACAGAGATACAGAGATGGATATTGATACAGTAATTTTCATAGGGAAAAAGGACAGGCGAGACCCAGGTATCGCTATCAAGACAGACAGACAGAAGTAAGTGATGCAGCTTTTTCTTGACCAGTTCACAAATGAGTAAAGCAGGTGTAGTTATGCTTGGAGGAAACAGGATGCAGGCAGCCTGCTAGGCACTAACACGGCATCTCCAGGGAGCGCTTACATTGGGGCTGTGGGCGGCTGTACCGAGAAGTACTGGAAGAAGATGTGAGCGAGGTACTGGGCATGGGTAGAACAGCATCTACTGCATATTTAATCCAGGGCTAGGTGCTAGCACTGGCTGTCCAGGTTCAACAGACCGTCGGGCCACGGAAAGGTCACAAGACAGGGATGGAATAGATACGCTGGAGCCACTGTGGCCAGTCATGGTCAGTGATTCAAAAGGGAGCTTACTTACTCATACTCCTGATAATAACACTTTAGCCATGTGGAAGGATTACATCGGTCAGGGAATGAAGCGGTTACAGCTGTTTTAGCGGAGTACGGCAGACCATTAGATTTTTCGCTGCCATTGAAAGGATCACCAAAAAGATCTGCAGGAGCCAATTGGGAGCATGGTCCAGAAGGTGCTTGCAATCCCATCGGTTGGCAGCCTTACCGGTATTTTGTTGGAGAATAGTCCGGGCAAGCGGTCTCGGATGGCGGCTTGCGAAGGTGCAACCACCCAGGGGGTAGAGATTTTATGCTTTGGGTTCAGATGTCTCTGTAAGACTTACCTGTAATGCATGAGAGGGGTACAGGGACTGGAAGTAATAAATACATGCGGATTAATAAAATATGCATAAAATGACCTGGGGTATAGCCGGTCATGTTTAAGGATAAACTCTGGGGAGCAAGCTAACAGAAGTTAATGATTAGGAGCTGGGGTGACAGTTGCAGCGTTCACACACACTTTGGGCATATAGTGCCTTGAAAGCATTAACACTTCGGAGGTAACTTAGTTTCAGTAGTTTTTGCATTTTGTTCCACAGGGTCGCCAACGAGAAGCTAAAGGCCATTCTGCCATAGCGGGTGGTAGTTTTAGGGATGCATAGAGAGATATATGATGAACTCCTTAGTCCGTATGGTCCCAGCTCGCTTATGGGAAGACATTCAGAAATATAATGTGGCAGCCTTTTTAAGATAGCTCTGTAGGTCCAAAGGACTGCATTTCTTTCACACCTGAATGTAAGTGATGACCATCCTACAGCTTTGTACAATAGGCAGTGATGGGTAGAGAGGGGAAGACCAGTAATGTACCTGATGGTTCTGTGAAACAGCGTGTCCAGCTTGATAAGCGAGGCTTTGGGACAGTGGCTGTATGGAAAATCTCCATAGTCGATTAGGGAGAGAAAAGTAGATTGGACTAGTCTTCGTTTGGCATCACGAGTGAGGAACTGGCTAATTCTGTAGAATAGACACAATCTCTGCCTTAGCTTCTTTGCCAGGTCTTCAACATGCTCAGAGAATGTGAGGTTCTGGTCTAGCCACACTCCTAGGTATTTAACCTAGGTTGATCCCCACAGCATGGGATTAGCCGTCGGTTACCTTTGTGGACGTCATAGACTGGGGAATAGCAAAAGGCACATGTGTACACAGCCTCAGAGGATTTCCTTCAAAGAAGGAGGGCAGAGGGCACTAGAGAGCCATCTTCCAGGCTGGTCACACTTCTTTGTACCTCCTCACCACGTGTTCTAAATAAAGTTAAAATTGCAGCAAACGTTAACATTTTTTTTAAATTTAACTTCAGCACTCGACACAGAAGAGGAGCAGATTGATATAAGTTTCAGTGATGGGTAGGCAGAAAGCACAACACCAGGGACCAGCGAAAGATTCACAGCAGCTGCAAACAAGCAAGGCCCTGGAACCAATAGGCGAGAGTAGCAGTGGTACCCAAAATGCACCCGAGCTGCCATGGAACACCATGATTGAGTCTATGTGGGCCTTGGACTCCAAAATAGAGAAAACTCTCCAAAAGTTGGAGACACACGATGCAGCACTCCAGAAATTAACAGGAACTGTAGCAGAGGTTGAGAAATGGACAGTTTCTACCCTTACGATGGTTGCCACACTTACCAAAGAAAATAGACAACTTTGCAGCCGTAAGGAAGCAATTGAAAATGAACTCCGTTCGGGGAACATTAGACTGCTGGGAGTTCCCGAAGGAGTGGAGGGGACTGGACTACAACCATACTTGGTGTCCTGGCTACAAGAAACTCTCACCAAGCCAGAAACCTTTCCATGGTCCTCGTTTGTCAAGGCCCACAGGGTTAATCCTAAGGTTCGTTCCTCCACACCGAACCAGCCACATTCCATCATTTTAAAATCAGCAGGTTCAGAGATTCAAAATGATGTGATTCGTGCTGCTCATGCTACCTACCCACTGAACATTACTGGCTCTGATATTAAATTGTTCTTGGATCTTTTATACCAGACACGGGCCAGAAGAAAGAGCTTTGATGCAGTGCGGCAGCATCTGTGGACCCTGGGAGTTATTCACTCTTTTCTTTTACCGGCCTGACTTAGAGTGGTGTATGGGGGCAAATCATGGCAATTCAGCAACCCTTAGAATGCAGTTCGATGGCTTGAAAAGGTGGAACAGGGAATATAAGAGCTGGAGAGAATGTCCTGATTCAGCCCAATCTGATTCTGTTATGGAGAACTGAGCTGTGAGCAGTGGGCTGCTACACGAAACAGAACAGCTGAACTTTGCTGTTGTTGGCGGTTTGCCATTTTGCCATATGGAAACAAGAGAGACAATCTATATTTTTCTTTTGAGACTTTAATTGATTTTGGGGGGTGAGAAGCATAAGGGGCGCAAGACAAGTTTTTGTGTGACTTACTGCAATATTAGAGCTCACAAATGTTAGTGAGCGCGTCGATCCCGCCATTTTGGATTGCTCCCTTATGTTTTTATTTTCCCCACCCAAGAGGCGATTGCTGTAATTCTTCCTACCATAGTTGATGTTTAATGTGCCCCGAGTTGGAGTACTGTACCATTCTGGTTTAAAAACAGAGTAATATTTATAACTCTGATAGCTGTAGTTCTGGTTTAAATGAACATTAGCATAATTAGTTCATGTGGGGTGTAGAAATGTTACAAGGGGTCCATCATTTCTGTTAGAATAATCCCTAATTGCTGAATAGGTTTAAATAGCAATCTATTGATTGTATTACTTTCTCTTTTTGATATTCTTCCTAAAGGACATACCTTCTGCCTTTGAAGAGGCTGGCAATTAGTGAAGCATTTTGGATAAGAAGTTAAGACTTTTTTACTGGATTCCCCCAGCTCCTTCTGTAACAGAATACAGGGTATTGTTGTCTATGTTCTCCATATTGTTACAGAGGCCAAAAGGCTATCTGCAGATGTACTACCTGTTATCCTGTATGAGAACTGTACTAGTATGATGTATGCTTATACAGAAAACCAATAAGTATAAATTAAAAAAAAAAAAAATGAAGGAGGAGGGCAGACTGAGGGAAGAGAAGGAGGTTGCAGGCCTGGCTCAGCGAGGGAACGATAAAATGAAAGAGGGAGGCTCAAGGTGGTAAGGCAACAGGACAGACAGAAAGGGTGCTTCATGCAATGAAGCACATCCACAAGACAGAAGCCATGCATCACATAGTGTAGGGTGGGAGTACAGACAGAGGGCGGCCATCCCTAACAAGCACTCCACAACAGCAAACAGTTTTGCATTCCCAGAAGGACAGGTAAGGAAGGCACACCACAATTTTTCACAGTTTAAGGCTGATATATTTGTGCAGCTCAGCCACTAAGAGTTCACAGCTTACACGGACCAGTTTGTCCAAACTCCTCAATATCTTAGTAATAATGAACAATGAAATAATACGATCATACTAACATATGAAATTGCCAGCAGAAATAGGCCTTATTGGTCTATCAAGTCTACTGGAGTATGCAGCTCAGTCTAATTCTCTGGAGCTTCCCCACCCTTTCCCTCCTGGAGTCATCCTCCTCTACACCCTTTCTCCTCCCCCCACCCTCCCTTCTAATTCTCTTTATCAGCCTATCCCACACCAGGGCCCTTAAGAGGGTGGAAGGCCTGGCCCCAAAGAGGGGCCAAGGTCACCTGTCATGCTACTGCATGCAAAAAGCGCAGGGACCCCAGAGTCTGAACTTTCTGGCCTGGAATTCCTCTTAAGGGGCCTGCCCACCCCCCCTTGAAACTGCCCACCGTATTCGCTGATATCACTCCTATGGGAGCTATTCCACCCTGACACCACTCTCCTTAGTGAAAAAGTGCCTCCTCAATTCCTTCTTAAATTCACCTCCACTAGTTTCAGGCTAGGCTCCCTTGTTGTACCCTTCCCTCCTAAATTGAAGATGCCCTCTGTTCCAATCCTGTTTATACCCTTTAGGTACTTGAAGGTTTCTATCATATCCCCCTTTCCCTTCTCTCCTCCAGTGAATACATGTTAAGCTCCCATAGCTTCTCTTCATATGGTTTGTCCCCCATACCCTGGATCATCTTGGTCACCCTGCGCTGAACCCCCCTCCAGCAGTTTGATGTCCTTCTTCAGATAAGGGCACCAGAACTGTACACAGAACTGTAAAGTGCCATACCATTTGAAACAAGCCAAAAGACATCCACATGATAAAGTACTCAGCTACTTTAAAACTAGTTGGGACACTGGCAGTTTGCTTGAAGTCACTGTAAAGCACCATTTTAATCAAGGACATTGTCCTTTAGTCACAGGGGATGAGCATTACTTTTAGTGGTAACACCAGTTTATTTTGCAGTCTCCCGGGTTGTTGAATGGCACAATGAATCAGGTTAGTAAAAGTAAAGTGGCGTTAAAGAGATCCTTTTGAGATCCTTTCTCCATATGTGCAGCAACAAAGAGGACACTCCCTTACCACAATGGCAGTTCCTCTGTGGCATAGCTTTAATTTTTTAAACAGCCCCTCCTCCCCAAGGAAGGGAAGGGATCATAATCTGCCCCAAGTGGCTAGCCACCAGTCCCTTTCCACTTCCTACTAGCCTGCTTTGCCCCCACGCTCTACGTATGATGTCTGCATTGGGAGTGTACGGGGGTTAAGACTCTTGTTAGTTGGCCCCGGCTCCGTTGTTACCTAATGTCCACTTCAACGGCCAAAAACAGTGTTACAAAATGATGCTCCATAGACTTCAATGGAACATGCCTCTGCACTCTCCCCAAACAGATGTCATAAAATTTCGGAGCGCAGGGCAGAACAAGCTAGTAGAAAGTGGAAAGGGATCATACGGCCTTCCTTTCCTGGGTGGGGGGGCTGTTTAAAGAATTAAAGATGTGTCACAGAGGAAGTCCCATTGAGGTAAGGAGCTTCCTCTTTGTTATTTTAGACTTTAAAAAGAGAAAGGTTCTGTAACGCTGGAGGTAATGATTGTGATTATTAGTTCATTGATTTGTCAGCCTCTTCAGTAGTGTTTTTTTTAAAACTCTTTGTGGGTCATTTTACAGGGCTGGTAGCTCAGGGTGCTAACAGCACCACTTTGCAGTTCTTTTAGGGCCAGTTTTAGTTTGTATTACAGGCTAACAGTACTATAGAGGTTACTTCGCTACTCGCTCTTCCTAAATCTCTGTACTCCGTATATAATTCTTTAATTTCAAGAAGCAGTGAGAAGTTAGCTAGTGCAAAATTAGTATGTTGATGAAGTAGCGTATGCTTGGGTGGTAATAATTTAACCTGACCTAAAAATCAGTTACTATTTAATAATAATACTATAATATGGTAGTTGTATAATAGAATAAAAATGTAGAATAGAATTTGGTTTCATATAACACCTTTCATACACACACTGTATCCCAAAGCAGTTTGCAAAACACTGAGGTAGATACTAGTAGTGCAGGGCCCATCTAATAGAATAGGATTTAGTTTTAAATAACTCCTTTCATACACACTGTATCCCAAAGCATTTTACAATCAATGCACTAGATAGTGGTGGTGCAGGACTGTATGCCGTATGCATGCAGCAGTCACTAAATGCACTTATACAATGAGTGCTGAAAATTCTGTAATCTGATTGGTGGAAAAATGTTGATTAATCCAGCACAAACCACAGTTTTTCTTTCTGCAGCCAAACCAAACTACCTCATAAAATCTCTTCAGTTCATACTAGAGTTGCCAACTCATATAAACGTTTTGTCAGTCAGCAGCCTAGTGAGGTCAAGAAGACATGCTCATGACCGCTACTAGTCTTTCTAACCTCTCTCTGAGTCATCAGCTGGAAAAAAAATGGTTTGAGCGAGTTGGCGGCTCTACCATGTGGGGCAATGCATCTTATCCTGTTTTTACAGCTGGGGGTGGAGCTCCACAGTTGTTATGACAACACAAAATCTTAGTAGAGAAATATGGAAGCACATGACTGGACCGCTGTCCAGTGTGCTTCCACAATGTTTCGGCACAGTTTTCAGTGGTGTGTTTATGCAGCACTTCCCCTCCACCGGCCACATAAACACACCCACTTTGGGGTCACTTCTTTTTCTTCCGCAACAGTAGAAATGACAGCCACCATGCACAAGATGGTGGTGCCGAAGCAGACTGTCATGCGCGAGCATCATGCATGTGCAGTTTTGTCTCTGCTGCCATCTTGCTGTACGACATTCTTCGGCGGTGCTCCTAAACGCTTAATGCAGCTGTATTGGCTCTGACCACAGTTTGTTATAAGTGCAGTAATACAGTTACAGGGTCTGTGTGTTGCTTTGAAATAGACTAGGCTTGCAGGAGTCTGAGCCATGATGTGAAGTGCACCTCATGGTCCCACCATCCGTAGCCATGGTCTATTCCAGCACGAACCACCAGCTGAGGCTAGGATAGCCCTCTCCTCCTATGGACATAAAACAAATCTCTGGGAAGGATTTATTCCAACCACACACTGTGGGCCCCATGTTCAGAGCCAGCTGGCTGCATGCATAAAATGGTGCTCTGCACAAACACAGTGGGCTGGCTATGGTGCCATATTCAAACAAAATGCACGATCTGAACTGACTGTGCAATCTATTTGAATATTGGACCCTGGTTGCATGGCGCATAGCAGGAGGTGTCCATGTTCAGCACAGCGTTGCCAGGGTGTGGGGTTGATGATCGCCAATAGGGGTACAGCATGGTGCACACTGGCTTGCGCCATGGCCCCCATGGGTGATATTCAGCCCAAATATGCAGATGAGTCCATCGGGCATGCATGGCGTAATGGGTCCATTTGCATGCCCATTATGGGCTCATCTGCATTCATGCACTGCCATGGAGTGTGCTGGGCCAGTCCCCCCAGCCTAATCCTCGTTAAAGTAAACATCCCGCATAATGTCCCTGGTAGTCTAGTAGTCCCCCCCTTCCCAGCCCTGATCCATGTCATGTTAATAAAATACCCCGATCCCCATTTCCCTAGTAGTCTAGTGGTTCCCCCTTCCCAGCTCCGATCACAGTTATAGTAATACATCCCCAATCCCCTTTACCCTGGTAGTCTGGTGGTTCCCCCCTCCAGCCCTGATCACAGTTATAGTAATACAACCCCAAACCCCATTTCTCTGGTAGTCTGGTGGCTTCCTTCCCAGCCCAAGTTGCAGTTAGTGGTTCCCCCTCCCGAGCCCTGATCCATATAATAATAATAATAATAGTAAATGTCCCTGATCTCTGGTTCGCGCCCTCATAGTGCGACTCCATTATTTTGCTCCCTGGCTGAGGTTGGTGATTGGCACCAGCCCAACCACACTGCCACGGCCAGCTGCTGACTGAACTGAACAGGAGTGCATCCAGCATGAACACGCCATTGGTTGACCAGTCAGTGTACTGTATACTGTACGTGCTCCTGTTCATGTCATTCGGTGGCTTGCCATGGCAGTGTGGCTGGGCTGTGCCAGTCACTGGCTCCGGTCCAGTTGGGGGGAGTGGGGTGGTAGGTCACTGCCTAATGGGGTGGGGGGGACCACTTGACTACCAGAGATCAGGGATGTTTTTATGATTATTATACGGATTGAGGCTCGAGGAGGGATGAACTCCTAGACTACCACGGCAAACAGGGATCAGGGATGTAGTACTATAACTGTGACTGGGGCTGGGGAGGAGGGAACCACTGGACTACCAGGGAAATGGGGATCGGGGGGGACATTTTATTACCATATCATCGATCGGGGTTAGTGAGGGACTACAGTTCCACCAGAGTACCCAGCCCTTAACAGTAGGCAGATGGGTCTGCGTACTGTTTAGTGTTGAGTGTCAGAAGCGTAAATCTGCCCTGCTACTGGAGGCAGATTTGCACTTCTGATGTTTCAATATTGTGCTGCACCACATATGCATGGGGGAACCCTCATTTGCATAGGTGTAGCACAATATTGTGCGCATTGGTGCTGTCATGGGTGTGCCATGCATATATGCTCTTTGAATATGGGCATGCTCCTGACAGCTGGTGCTTTTCAAGGTTTGCGAGGCGCAACCCAGGTTGCGCCTCCCAAATCTTTTGAAAATGCGGCCCTGCATAAAACCATATCTGATTGGAATAAAGGACCCACTCACTAGAATATCATTTAGTATTTTTATTTTCACTAACATTCATTACTTCTCCTTCAAGCTATAGTCAACTTTTCAAACATGTTATAAGTCTCTTATGCCTTCTCTCCAAACACACTAGAAGGCGTAAGAGACTTATAACGGAAGCTCAATAAAGCTTCAGTGAAGGTTTGAATGAATTAAGGTGCCATTGCTGAAAGAAAGGGTGAAAAAGAGAAAAACATTTTTTTCAAAGATCAAATTTACTGAAGAAAGAGAACATTTTAGCCCTGATGTTGACTCTGGTCGATATGTAAGCAGGTGTGACTCATCACCAAGCGAGTGTGACTTACTACAATGCTAAGAAGTTGTGTTTTTTAGCCATCACATGTATACTTTTGGCTGAATTTGTTGCTCGAGAAAGCTACCATTTGTTTGGATATAGTCACTCCCTTCTGTGGGGAACTTTGAGATAAGGCGTACACCGCTCAGAATATCCAAAGCTGTAGCAGCTGTGTGGAGGTCAGTTACACCACAAAAACGCCAACTAGTAAGCCAAATGGGTCCTGGTGAGCAAAAGACGTTTCCTCTATGTAGTTTGAAAATTAAGCACTGAGGTAATGGATATGAAAGAAGGCATTTATTTGTAGGCCGAACACTGTCAAGCAGAGAAAATTGTCCCCCTTGACGACCAGTAAGCCACATAGCCTGTCCACAGAGCCTTTCCTAGATGCATTCATACAGTGAACTTCAAGTAACTTATTACTAACCAGTGTTTAGAGTACATCATGCTTTACAACTGGGACACTTTTTGGTGAGAACAGTTTGAAAGTAAGTTTTTTATACCATGTGTTTTGGAAATAATAAAATAAAAAAAGAAGCATACTTTGTGCAGTTGAATGGCCCCCTGCCTCTTATTTTTGAGTGTTACCGAACCATTGTGTTCTTCTGAACATTTTAGCTTCTTCATGCTATCGTGAAGAAGTGACAAGTGATTTATTAAACATCAACTACAGCGTGAAAGAGAAATGGTGAATGATAATGAAATAAAACTACTAAATGATATTCCGGTGACCTGATCTTTTGGTTTTGTGTGATATGGGTTATCCCAGCATGACTCACATCCTGCTGTGTATTATTGTTTACAGAATTACTGGTTAAGGTTACTATTAACCTAAAACGAGTTGCTGTCAAACTCTATAAACGTGTTTGTGACATCAGAAAAATGTATTACTCAGCTCAGCTCCAAGGGTTATTACGGCAAACATGCGCTTCGTCACTCAGCCTACAGCACCTCTGCTATTGGCTCTACTCCTCTGTGTGGGTGGGCTAAACAGTTATGAAATCATGGCGGCTCCATACCTCCGCTAGTGAGGAGCCATCACCCCATACTACAGTTAAATTGATCTGGTCGATCCTGCCTTTACTTTTATAAAAAAAAGAAATAAATAAAACACAAAAATCTGGTTGCTCTTTTTGATCATCGTGTTTGGTGACACTGAGAAAGGAGCAGGAATGGCACTGAGTGACAGGGCTACTAACTGGGATAAAACTGCAACCGGGCTGAAATCGCGATGGCAAGTATTAAATTAAACTGGTGAAAACAAACAAAAAATCCTCATCCTGAGAACAAGGGACAGAAGGTGTGTGTGTCTCTCTCTGTCACACAGGGTCACAGCACTCTGGTTGGAAAAAAATTTCTCACTAACAAATATATGAAATAAAAGATGAGGAAGTGTGCATATGAGAATTTTTTTTTTGACGCTGCCCGCCCCTTATTATCACCTCTACCTCCTGGAACCCCCCCCATAACCGATCCCAGATTCACCCTGGCTTACCCTCCCCAAGACGGGGCCACTGAGACAGCCCCACCCCACAGAGACAGGTCCAGGTTACCGGCTGCATCATCGTGACCGACAGGGTTCCCTAGGCTTACCCCCCCCCGCGTGGGTCTGTGGGGGGTGGGCCATCCAGTGGAACATGGTCTCAGTTGGGGTCAGGTACTTTGGGGGGTTGGGTACCAGGAGGCAGCATCATCCCTGGGACAGGCAGCATTTTTGTGGATGCTAATCCCCTCAGGAGGTGGGACATACAATGACGTCAGTGGGACTAACCCAATGTCCATCCCGCCTCCTCATGTATCAGGCACTGGTTGCATCAGATCCCCCTGCCACCACCAGGGGTCCGCACTTTTGTGCCGGACACTCAATCACACCCCCCTCCCCCCAGAAGAAGAGAGCACTCCATGGGACACTCAATCCTTCCCTCCCTGGCCGGCCCTCTAATGGCCCAAATCCGGATTCAAACCCGGGTTGCCTGCATTGCAGGAAGAAATCATACCCCTGCGACAATAGGCTGGCTGTGCATATGAGAATTTAATGCACACCCTTGGTGTGGGATGCTTTGATAAATTCTCATATCACACACTTCCCCATCCTTTATTCTATATTTAGGTGTTACTGAGAGAGTGAATGCTGGCCATGACACTTGGTACACCTCCACTTCTTCAAAATCCACCAGAGACAGCCAGAAGGGACTTCAGCTTAACGGCTTATCCATAGGATGGTAACTCCTACTGTGCTACACCCCTCCCAACCCAAGTGCAGATCTGCAGTGTTGTTGTTAAGTATTTTATTAGCTCAAGTGCTGAGTCTGGGACTTGAGCCCTTGGCCAGCTGATATTCCTGGTCCAGAGGTAAGAGTGCTGCTAACTAAGCCACTCACACTGATGATGTGCTGCCAGCTTCATATTATTCCATGTTGACGGCAGTTTCATTTTTGTAAGGCATTTCAAATGCAGCTCTCACCTTGAATGCATTCCTTCCAAGGATACAGCAGTACTGGGTGTACTAGAGAGATTCTTTTCTAAAACATGTTTGGATGAGCGAAGGAGATTCTCACAGCCAAACCAACCATTTGCCGTTGGACTCCTGCACCGTCAGGACATTCCAGGACCCACTTCTTGGCCAGCAGCGAGTGTACTCATCAAGGCTGGCAAGGTGATTGGCTCCGTTTCTGATAACATGCCCTTATTTAATCAGAATCCCTCTCTCCATACCTCTGAACTGCTGGTGACCAGCTGCTTACCTCTGACTGGGCACGACATCTGGGCGTTGTGTTCGATAGCGGCCTGACATTAAAATCTCAGGTGTTTGCTGTCAAGACCTCTTTTTTCCACCTGAGGAACAGCACCTGGATCAAGTGCCTGGTCCCGCCTGGCAGTCTTCCAGCGTTGGTCCATGCCTTTGTTACCTCACGCCTGGATTACTGCAATGCCCTATACCTAGAGGTACCAGGGGTTGATATCCGTTGATTGCAGCTAGTGCAGAATGCAGAGGCCAGGTTGCTGACCAGCTTATCAAGATCTTTCCATGTCACTCCTGTGCTCCATGGCCTGCATTGGCTGCCTGTATGTTGGCGGATCACCTTCAAGGTCAGGTTACTGACCTATAAAACCCTACACAGATTGGGTCCGTGCTACCTGCAAGATCTTATTCACCTCTACCGCTCCCTCCACTCACTCTGGTTCTCCAGCGAGGGATTGCCAGAGGTTCCCAGGGTTTGATCGAAGACCTCTGGGGCATGTTCATTTGCTTTTATGGCCCCTGTGGAATTTTCTACCTTGCTGGGTCAGAGAGTGCCTGACTGTCGAGAGTTTTAAAGCTGCCGTGAAAACCATTTTGTTTCATGTAACTCTTCCTCATCCTGATGATGGCTAGCTTTTGCAATTTTATATTTGATTACTTTTAACTGTTTGATGTTAATTTTTATTTATTTTTGTTTGTATGGTTTTACTATTGACTGTACAGCGCTTTGATCTTTTTGGAACAGCACTGTCTAAATAAAGTTGATATGATATGATATATGATATAACTGTCACACTGGAGGGATGTCCCCCCTCATTTTACCCCTCAGAACCCCTCTGTCCATACCTCTCAGCTGTCCCACATTAGAAGAAACATCCTACATTTTACCGCTCACATGTCCCATATTAGGAGGGATGTCCATCTCCCTCATTTTAACACTCAGAACCCTCTGTCCATACCTCTCAGCTATCCCACATTAGGAGGAACATCCTACATTTTACCACTAAACCAGTACCTCTCACCTGTACCACATTAGGAGGGATGTTCCTCTCCCTCATTTCACCCCTCAGAACCCCTCTGTCCATACCTCTTAGCTATCCCACATTAGAAGGAACATCCTACATTTTACCGCCCAGCCAATACTGCTAACCTATTCCACATAAGGAGGGATGTCCCTCATTTTACCCCTCAGAATCCTTCTGTACGTACCTCTCACCAGTCTCACGTTAGGAAGGATGTCCCTCATTTTACCCCTCAGAACCCCTCTGGTACATACCTCTCACCGGTTTCACTAGGAGGGACATTATCTCATTTTACTACTCTGAACCCTTCCTCTCACATCCGTCCCACACACAAAAAACAAAAGGTTATTCCTCACATTATCAGGCCTCCCAGATCTACAATGATTCCTATATTTTACAGAGAAATGGAGCCATCTATAGGAAATTGTTTCCATAGACCTTCATTGGCTATACAGGGAAAAGGGGTAATTTAGCTTCCATAGGAAATAATGTAATTTATAGAACAACCCAGTAAACTGCCCCGTAGTTTCATGGGAAATGAATGGTAACACTGCCTTATAGACTCAGACTTTAAAGTAGAAATTAACAATACTCTAACATTCTACATTGAAATTAAACGCTGCACAGAGTTCTGAGCTTCTGTCTCTATGTTTGATTTTGTGACCCACAATTTGAGTGCCAGCGTCCCACACTGTCCAACATTTTGCAGGTCAGTGACAAAAGGTTGAGCAGTCCGCTTATTGCTGGGTAGTAGATACAGTTGCTTGGGGCATAGGAAGGGGTTAACCATGATGAGAAGGCAGAGATTAAATAAATAAAGAACTAAACAAATAACAGAATAATCCTTTCTGCTTCTGACTTTGGAATTCATGTATCATTCGACCTGAGGCTGCGCGACTATAAAAGCCAGCTGGATTAGAAAGAACCCACAGTGTATTTAGAAAATCAATTAGCATCACAGTCTGAATGCTTTTAGAGGCTTTTTTTGTATTAATTCTGCTAATCTTTATGTAAAAATAACTAAAAATATGATAAAAAAAGATTTGGGTCATAAACCAGTAGCTATGTGACTCTGGTGTTATATGATTGGCAGTTTCCGTGGCAGTCAGGGTGGGACATTTTTCAGGTTGCCTAGTTACAGTAGTGATTGATGCACACTTTCTCCACTCCATTTTTTCCTCTTCCCAAAAGTTCTTCAGTTTTTATGTTTCTCTCTCTCAACTGGTTATATGCACACACTTAAGCCCCCACCCCACTAAAAGCATTATAAGTAGCAGGGGAAGAATCCTTGTTTTATTTCCTTCTGCTATCAAACCCCATCCCAGTACACCCCAACGTTCTGATTGCCATGCCATAGGGTTTGATCAGGGATATTGTGCCAAGTAAATTCTTGGAGGGGGGTGGCGCAAAATGAATCAAGGGAGGGTACTAAGTTACACTTGTACAGCTCTTCTGTAGCCTAAAAAAACAGTACTTAGGACTGGCTTGGTGGCGTGGAGGGCTGAAGCATGTTACCTTCTGCGACGTCAACAATCCGGGTTCAGGAATGGACCAGGGTCACCCAGGACCTGGCCAGGCGAAGGAGGATTAAGCGTCATTAGATGGCTCTCCTCCTTTGGGGAAGGGGGACAGTGTGTACCACTACTTCACTGCCACCCAGTGGAGGCTAAGTGGCAGAGCAGGTGGTTGCCTCTCTAAGGTCCGAGCCTAGGCATTTAAGTAGGTGCGGCATCTTCACATTACACATCTATGCCACTGCACATGTGCTGACCTTAGGGGTGGGGACCAGGGCAAATGGGAAAAGTGGGGGCTGTGCACAGAGAAAGCCTTGCTCACCTGCCTTGACCCGTACCTTTGTTCCAGGTTCTGCTGATGGGATCCAGACTCTGGGGGTGGAGAGGATGGCTGTCCCTCCCTGACCTTGCCATGGGTGAACAATACAGGAAAGACCTGAGGGGAGATGGTGGCCACTCGGGGGGGGGTGAAGCGGGAGTGGGGGCTGAAGCGTCAGCCAGCACCCCAGAGCCTGAAAAAACTCTTGGGAGGAGAGGGAATAAAAGCAATACTTGACTGGAAATTTTGGAGGGTGGGGGTAGATGCTCCAGACTCTATGGGCATGCCTACAGCATCGCATCCAGGATGCTGGGGTGTATTGGGAGGGGTTTTGATAGCAGGAAAAAAGAGGAATTCCTACTTCTCTTTAGATCACCAGTGAGATCACACATGGAGTACTGTGTCCGGTTATGTAGTCTTCACCTTAGGAAAGACAGGAACAGGCTGAAAATGATCCATTGTAGAGCAACCAAAATAATTTATGGTCTGCAGGAGAGATCCTATGAGGACTGACAAAAGTCACTGGACATGTACTCACTGAAGGTTGGGGGGGGGAGGGGTGATATGATAGAGACTTTCAGGTTCCTCAAAGAAATGAATGAGGTAAACTGCAAGGAACTATTTACCTGGAACAGCGAATCTAGAACATGAAGTCATAAGTGGAAACTTGCAGCCAGAAGTCAGGAGGGATGTGAGGAAATCCTGTTTCACACAGAGACTGAGCCATAAAACAGCCTGTCCACTGCGGTGGTGGGTGCCAAGGCCATTAATGGCTTGAAACATGGTTGAGGGCCTATAGTGAACCAGGGGTAGCTGTAAGGCATAAGGGAGGTGGGGGGGGGGGATAGCAGGGACAAAGCATCCCAGACAGACACTGGGTCTCAGGTGTGCCCGCATATGGAAGGAGGAAGCTGTTCATGAAACGATAAAGCTGCTTCTCCAAAGAGTTGAACTACTCACAGTAGCTGACAAAGCACACACCATGATATGCCTAAACAGATACCTGATCTTGCACTTAAAAGCTGTTCTGAGGGGGCGACTGATAGCAAGGACGAATTGGAGTGTGAATTTCATTACTGTACATACTGGTAGTTTTGGTTTGCATGACCCTGTCCATTTCAATTTTCCTATTTTTCCATTCTTACTGTGAAACAAAACTAACTATGAAAGCAAATAATAAAATATCTTTGCAATAAATTTCTGCTTTTGAATGCATTTCACACTTTTTTTGCTGATTGGCAGTCAAACACACTGAGACTGACATCAGTTTGACTCACAGCTTATCTCTGTGAATGCCAAGTGCCGTAATGCTTTGATTTGTGTCTGCAGTTAAAGGAGTAGTACACCCAGAATTTGCAAAAAACGTATATTGTGCAGAATCTTTTGATTTGTGTGTGAAGTCCTCCTGGTGTGTCCTTCCCTCTGTCTGCTATTAGGAGTTTTTCCTATATTAGCCCGCTAGCTTTATGGTAGTTTTACGACCCCTGGGGATCTCCATCTGATTCAGTTTTATTGCTTTTCTTGTTCCAACAATGCATCTTATCTCATGTGACAGTGATGTAGTTGATACCATAGATTTAGTAGCAGGTACTGCTTTAGAATCAGTTTATAACAGCAGAGCTGTGTAACTTTTCTTATTCGGTATGCACAAATGGCTACATGTACAGTGTAGCAGATACTTGAGAGCTGCCTGAGTGGGTTTTCTGTATGAAAACAGCTATTAAATAGCTCTAATTCAATACTTTTGTTTTCTGTGTGTGTCAGATCTAGCTAGCAAAAGTGTTTTGATTTTACAACTTTTAATTTCATCAAATTTCACACAACCATAAAAAGCACAGAAATCACCCCAGATCATCAATGCTATAATTAGTAAAGACTCTAATTGTTTTCTTACAGAAAACCCCACAGCTCTCAAGTATTTGCTAAACTGTAAATGTAGGTACCCACATTCTATTTGGTAGAACTGGTAGTTGGTGCTGATTTTGCTCTATGACGTTATTTTAATTTTTTTTGGTTTACAAATGTGCAGTATTTTTTAATAAAGTATTTATTACTTATTAAAGGTAAGTGTGTGTATGAGTTATTTAATTAGATTTCCATGTAAGTTTTTCCAGTATTGTTTTCCTGATTTTAATCAAAAACATTCTAAGCTTTAATATATAGATTGCTGATGTTGTTTTGAACAATTTATTAGGAATTTATGATTTTATGTAAAAAAATGGCTTTAAAACATTTATTTCATATATTTTTTGTTCTTGTCCCTTGCCTCAGCCCCAGGGCTACCTCTGCCATCCCTTGTAGTCAACTGGGCCCCGGTGTCATAGTGCATGACACAAGGGAGTTGTTTGCAGTTTTTCTCTCCACTTTTTCTCCCGGTGCGTGAGCTACGTCATGGTCTCTGAGCCCCCCCAAAAGGGCACCGGTGTGAAGGACCAAGGTCCAGGTAGGAAGCTGTGTGTAGACACGGCTGCTGCCAAGCACCCAACAGCGCCCTCTCCCTCCCAACACTGTTCGATATCCAGCATGAAACCGGTCCCTCCCACGGAGAGGAAAGCTGTTGGATGGCAGCCAAATTCAGCTCCTACCAACCCCCGACATCCTAGGCTTTTTCCCAAATCCGGGTTGCTGGCACAGTACGAAGAGTGGCAGCCAGTGCCTCAGACCTTAGTGCCACTGGGCTGGCCTATTTCATACATTTATACTGAACAAATATATGAAGTGTATGGTATGAATCTGCAGCCTAGAAACTGCGCAATACTTTGAAGTCAGTTTCACTCCTGTGTGTGGTATGGCACGGAAACAACAGGATGCCAAACTGACAGCGACTATTTCGGCTGCACATTTGATTCCATTTTATGATGGTTCACTGCACTACAAACTTAGTGTATTGTATTTTTCAAATGATAAAACAAAACTTATTGTGTATTTTATTCCCCAATCTAATTAAATAGCTCACACATACACACTTTTATCTTTAATAAAAAATAAATACTTTATTAAAAATACTTCACATTTGTAAAAAAATAAATTGAAAATCATGTCACAGAGCAAATTCAGCACTAACTGCCAGTTTTACCTAATAGAATGCTGGCACCTATATTTACAGTTTAGCAGATAAGAGCTGAATGTTTTTTTCTGTAAGAAAACAGCTAGAGTCTTTACTAATTATAGCATTAACGATCTGGGGTGATTTCTATGCATTTTATGATTGTGTGTAGTTTTAAAATCAAAACACTCACTCTACTCCTGCTAGCTAGACCTGACACACATATAAAACAAAAATATTGAATTAGAGTTATATAGTAGCTGTTTTCTTACAGAAACCCCACTCAGTTAGCTCTCAAGTATTTGCTAAATTGTACATGTAGCTATTTGTGCACACTGATGAGAAAAGTTATACAGCTCTGCTGTTCTGAACCAATTCTAAAGCAGTGCTTGCTGCTGAAGTTGTGGTCTCGGCTACATCACAGTCACATGAGATAGGATACATTGTAGGAACAAGAAAAGCAATAAATCAGGCTGAGATGGAGATCCCCAGTGGTCGTAAAATTACCATAGAGCTAGCAGGCTTATCTAGGAAAAACTCCTAATAACAGGCAGAGGGAAGGACACACTGGGACTTCACACACAAATCAAAACACTCTGCACAACATATGTTTTTGCAAATTCTGGGTGTACTACTCCTTTACTAACCGAAGGAGGCTTGTATTACATAGTTCACAGCAGGAGCTGCTGTTTTAATTGGAGGGCAGCTGCTATCAGTGGGCGACTACAAATTGAAGATATATGGTACTGGTAACTTAAAAGGATTCAAGATATGGAACCTTTCCTGAAGTTGACACGTATCATGTGCACTTAGTTCAGTCGGCTCAGATCACATGACTCAGTAATAATTCAAAAGGGGCATGATCCTATTACATTTATGCTATAAAAAAAAAAAGACTCCGGAGAGCAGTATGGAGGCCTTCATTAAGTCCCATAATTTAGAAGCTGAGCTAAACAAATAAAACAGGATAAACTGCGGCAAATGCCTCTGCTCAGAATGTGGAGGAGAACTCAAAGATAGTGCCAAGAACAGTCTGTTCTCTTTCTGTGACGCTACCATCGAGAATGGAGTTCTGTTCCTAAAACAGAACAAGTCTCAATTTCTAAACATATAAATGGGCTCTGTCATCAGCTGATAGCATGAATAAAGAAAATTATAGACTAAAAAAACACAAAGATGGCTCCATCAGGTTCATTTCCTGTCATCCAGGCAGCTGCAGCCTTGAATAGTATGTGAAATCACTAGCAGTTGTTTACTGGGATGTGCTTCCAGTATATTGTGCGGAGTTCAGCAGAGGAAAACTGCCAAGGGGGGAAAGCTGTGGGAATGGGTTACTCTTGAACTAGAGGACCAACTCCCCCCCATGTCAAAACTGGCATAACAAGCTACCCTTAATGTGTCCCTCTTGCTCACAGCATTGAACTGTGAACTGAGAGACAGAGGTTCATAGCCCACCACAGCCACTGGTTTCTTGTGCGACACTGCAGGGAAGTTCTTATGCAAAATGGCTGGAAGTCCTAAACATGTACTTAGCACAGACCAGATAGTAGCGGGGGAGGGGGGAATACTTGAAACACATACGTTTCTTAGGGGTATAAATAAGGTAGTCACTGGGAGACTATTTGTAAGAAATAGGGATGTAGTCACTAGGGGTCATGACTGGAGGTTGGTGAGCAGTAAATTTAAGAACAGATTGAGGAAGCTGTACTTTACAGAGAAGGTGGTGGATCTATGGAATAGACTACCTGCAGAAATGGTGGGGGTAGCTACCCTTAATCCATTTAAGCACGGACGGGACAGGGCAAGGGGACACATAGTCCAAAAGAGGAGTAGTAAGGGTTATAGTGATGGGATAGCAGGGGACTGGAAACTGCCTACCAGGACAATAGGTCTGTGGGGTGAGGTATTATAGTAAGGGCAGACTAGATGGACCTTCAGTCTCCTGCCATCAAATTCTTTGTATCTGTGTATTTACCCTGAGTAAGTCACTTAAACTCTCAGTACTTCAGCTACTTCCAGCTGTAAAATTGAGTAGGAGCCAGAATCACACAAGCAAGCACACAGGTAAACACACTAACATCCACATACACATACACACAAACATGCACATACACATGCATGCATGTACACGCACACACATGCATGCATACACACACACACGCATATGCATATACACATACGCATATATACACACCCATGCATGCATATACATGTACACACGCATGCATATACAGACACACACACACACACACACAAGCAAGCAAGCACACAGGTAAACACACTAACATCCACATACACGTACACACAAGCACACATATACACATACACATGCATGCATGTACACACACACACAAGCATGCATACCCACACACACACACATATGCATATACACATACGCACATATACACACACATGCATGCATATACATGTACACACACACATGCATATACAGACACACACACATACACACAAGCAAGAACACAGGTAAATGCACTAACATCCACATACACATACACACAAACACACATATACACATACACATGCATGCATGTACACACACATATGCATGACACACACACATGCATGTACACATACGCATATATACACACACATGCATGCATATACATGTACACATGCATGCATATACAGACACACACATACACATGCACTTATACACACACATATATACACACTCACACATACATATACACAAAAACATGCATGCACTCTGTGTGTGTGTGTGTGTGTGTATATATACACACACACACACACACACACACACACACGCATGCATATACATATACAGATGCATGCATATACACATGCATGCATACAGACTTACACACATATACACACATACACGCATATACATATATTTCCTCAAAAGGGGAATTACTGATGCTGGGAGACTTTAACCTTAACTGGCTCTCTCTCTCCTCCAATACCACAAGGCACTCCATTGAAGCTCTCAACCTTACCCAACTTATCTCTGACCACACCCATCTCAACTCCCGCTCCTCCAACCACACCTTTCTTGATTGGATCCTCTCGTCCCACCCCCATTGCATCTCATCAGCTGGAGTCCTACCTGATGCAGTATGCGACCATTGCATTACCTACTGCGTTAGGTGGGCTCATCTCCCCCATTCATCCCAAATACATCACCTACTGTGCACTCAAAAGTATATCCCCAGACCTCCTTCTCTCTGACCTCCACTCGGCAGACTGGACCCCTGTTCTTTCATCCACTGATGTCGACATTGTCCTCCAACACTTCATCTCCACCCTAACCTCGATCTAGGACCGCCATGCAACCCTCCACACATCCTGGGTAAGACGTCACCATCTACCTTGGGTTACACCTGAAATCCTCTTTCTTTGTTGCGCTAGAGACCGTGCCTGGTCCCTCTTCAAAGCCAGTGGCTCCTCCTGAAGCCTACAGGAATATTGCTCCCTCAGGAACAGGTGCACCAAAGAAATTCACCAAGGCAAGTCTAACCAGTTCAGATCTCACCTCTTCCATAACCCTAGCCCATCCTCATTCTGGCCAACAATCAAGTCCCTCCTCAACCCCCACCCCACCCCCACCATGCCACCTTCCCTACCCTCACTGAAAATGGGGCACTAATCTCGGACCCTTCAACAGTGGCATCCATCTTCAACAAACACTTCACATCCCTGCGCCTCCTGACTGCCTTACCACTCCCCACCCACCACGGCTTGCTTATCCCCCCCATCTCCTCCTTAGAGGTCTATCATGCCTTAATCTCCTTAAATACCACCAAATCAAGCCTAGATGACCTCTATCCCTTACTTATGTGCCTCTCTGCCCTGGCTATCACCAACCCCCTCACCTACATCCTCAATTTCTCCTTAACTACCAACTCTGTCCCCACGTAATGGACACTTGCCAGAGTAATCCCCTCCCCAAGGGTGGGGGATCCATCTCTTCCAAGCAACTACTGCCCCATCTCCCTCCTCCCCACACTAGCCAAGCTCCAAGAGGCACTGATCCTCTCCAGGTTGTCCAACTTCCTCTCCTCCTCAAATTTCTTCTCTGACTACCAATCCAGGTTCTGCAAAAGACACTCCACTGCCTCCTCTGTCCTCCGAGTCTCTAACTGTTTCCTTGCTGCCATGAACCACGGGCACATCATCGCAGCAATTTTTATAGACCTCACCAAAGCCTTTGACTCCCTCTCCCACCCACTTCTCCTACAAAAGCTCTACAGAATTGGTCTGTCCTCCTCTGCTGTACAGTGGTTTAGCTCCTACTTCTGTGGTAGGATGCAGTCAGTCTCGGTCAGCAACTCTCTATCGCTTCCCCTCCCCATCCTCTCTGGGGTACCCCAAAGATCTATTCTTGGTCCAATTCTTTTTTCATTATTTATCAATGACCTTCCAACTGTCTGCCAACACTCTAGTATCCACCCCTACACAGACTACACAATCCTTTACACCTCCGGTTCTACCCCGACTCCATCCACCCTAACCTCCAATCTGACTTCATCTATGTCCTCCGTTGGTTTCAAGACAACTCTCTAAAAGTCAACACCAACAAAACTGTCTCCATCGTTTTTGGGACCCCCCACAAGCTGGCTAAGCTACTCCTCTGCCCCTCCTTCACCACCTTGGACAGATCCACCTATGACTCTGTAACCTCCTGTAAATACCTGGGCCTCTGGCTCCATCAGCACCTTGACTACTCCATTCATATCAACTCCATGTGCGTAAAACTTTGTCCCAAACTCAGCGTACTCTATCGGAATAAGGATTGCATCCCCCTTCACCTCTGCCACATTCTGCTGTCCAAGACCATCCTCCCCCTGTTCGATTATGGCAATGTTATCTATGCATCAGCCCCCACCACCACCCTTTCCCACCTAGATACCCTCCTCTGCTCCTTCTGCCACTTCGCTACCAACTCCCCACTTCAGACTCATCATTGCTGTCTCTTCTCCTCCTTAACCCTTCCCTCCCTCTCACACAGAAGACAGATCCACTCCTTAATCTTCATTGCCAAGTACTGGTTCAGCTTCCTTCCCCCTTACCTCACCTCCACTCCACCCTCACTCCTGCCCCATTACCTTCCTACTCCCTGCACTCCTTTCACCCCCGCACCCACTCCATCCCTCATAGCTGGTCCTCTTCAGGCCTCTCTGCCTTCCTTTCCATGGCTGTACCATTTCTCTGCCTGTGAGGAAACATGGCTAACTTCCCTTTCCTGACTGTGGCTTTCCTCTGCCTGTTATGGCATGTGGCTAACTTCCATGACTGTACTCTTCCAGTGCTGCTGAGGGCATGTGGGTGCATTCTCTGCCATGGGTGTGCCCATGCTTTACCAATGAGGGCATGTGGCTACTTTCCCTGCCATGGCTGTGCCCCTCCTTTCCTTGTGGGGGAAGTAGCCACCTAACCTTCCATGGCAGCACTCTTCCTCTGCCAGTGTGGGCATGTGCCTACCTTGCCTTCCATGGCTGTACCCTTCCTCTGCCAGTGAGGGCATATGTCTACCTTCCTGCCATGACTGTACCCTTCCTCTGCTTGTGAGGGCATGTGGCTACTTTCCCTTCCATGACTGTGCCCTTCGTCTGCCTGGGAGGGCATGTGGCTACCTTCCCCACCATGACTGTACCTTTCCTCAGCCATTGAGGGCATGTGGCTACCTTCCCTGCCATGACTCTACCCCTCCTCTGCCTGTGAGGGCATGTGGATACCTTCCCTTCCATGGCTATACCCTTTCTGTACCAGTGAGGGCATATGGCTACCTTTTCTTCCATGACCGTACTCTTCTTCTACCAATGAGGGTGCGTGGTTACCTTCCCTGCCATGATTGTGCTTTTCTTCTAACTGTGAGGGCATGTAACTACCTTCCCTTCCATGACTGTGCCCTTCCTCTACCAGTGAGGTCATGTGGCTACATTCCCTGCCATGGCTGTACCCTTCCTCTGCCAGTGAGGGCATGTGGCTACCTTCCCTTCCATGGCTGTATCCTTCCTGTCAGTGAGGGCATGTGACTACCTTCCCTTCCCTGACTGTACCCTTCCTCTGCCAGTGAGGGCATGTGGCTACCTTCCTTTCCATGACTGTACCCTTCCTCTGCCAGTGAGGGCATGTGGCTACCTTCCCTGCCATGATTGTGCCCTTCCTCTGCTGCTGAAGGAATGTGACTACCTTCCCTTCTATGATTGTGCCCTTACTCTGCCAGTGAGGGCATGTGGCTACCTTCCCTTCCATGGCTGTACCCTTCCTCGGCCAGTGAGGGCATATGGCTGCCTTCCCTTCCATGGTTGAACCCTTCCTCTGCCAGTGAGGGCATGTGGCTACCTTCCCTTCCTTCCTCTACCTGTGAGGGTGTGTGGCTTGGTCAACTGACAGGGTATGTGCAAGTGATGGGTGGTGGGGCCCTCCATCCATGGCAGCCTAGCATCATGCCCTCATGGCACACCCAGGAATCTACAGCCTGGGCCAGTGTGGGACTGTAGGGTTCCCATGCAAACCCTGCTCACCCAGGAAGCAGCATGGTGCTGCCACCTTTGCCAACAAGTTGGCCTGACTGATGCTTTCCAGTTAATGAGAATATAGCTCCCCCCCAACTCTATTCATTAACTATCTAGCAAACTTTGTCAAGTCATATAACACAGCAGCCAGAATGCTGAAATGTATAGGGAGGGATTTGATAGGGAGAGGGGGGAGGGAGGTGATATTGCCACTCTACAGGTCTGTGTTGAGGCCCTATCTGTCATATTGGGCTCAGTTCTGGAGCCTGCATCTGAGGCAGGATAGGGACAGGCTAGGGACAGTACAGCGCAAGGTCCCCAAAATGACCCAGAGTCAGCAGTGCAGATCATTTGAGGAATGGCTGGCAGACCTGAACATGGTGACCAGGAGGATGAGGGGACATCGAGACTTACAAGTTAATGGGGGATGGGGGAGTGGAAGGATTGCTCAGGAATGGGGATTCAGTGATGAGGGAGTGTGGGTGGAGACTCGTCAGGAGAAATTTAAGAGAGATGTTGGGAAGTTCTTTTTCACCCAAAAAGTGGTGGTTTAATAGAAATCCACTACCTGCACCAGGCACCCACTGGAGTAACTTACAAATACTGGCACAGGCCAAACCAATATGGATGAACCCCCTTGATGTGTAGAAATTGCAAATATGCTACTAGGTTGTGATGCAGCTCTATACAGAATGTTGGGAGTGGTGTGGGTCGTCCCTCATAGCCAACAGAGCTCACACAGGGAGCTTGGAAATTAGGTTGGAAGTGCTACATGCTTAAACCAACACCCAAGATTATAAACAAAAATCTTTCTGTATCTAATGCAGTTTCCGTGGAGTGTGTTTGATGTGGGAGTGCAAGCAGAACTAGAAGACATAAAATCAAAGTGGGCAGGGGGCAGGAAGGATATATTGAAACATGAGAAAGCATTTCTTCATGCGGAGGGTGGTTAGGATGTGGAATAGCCTACCCACTGAGGTTATGGAAACTAGCAATGTTTAGGCAGGACTAGACAGATTCCTGAGGGAGAATATCATTGAAGTTTACATAGTATGAGAAGGGGTAACACAGGACTAGACAGATTCCTGAGGGAGAATGAAAGTGAGGGTTACTCGGCATGAGATGGGGTAACACAGGACTAGCAGATTCCTGAGGGAGAATGGCATTGAGGGTTACATAGTATGAGCAGGGGTAACAAAGGACTAGACAGATTCATGAGGGAGAATGGAACTGAGAATTACTCCACCTGAGATGGAGCAGCATGCCAACTGATTATACAATCTCCAATGACCTATACAGTGGCATAACTACTCCTCTGTCCAAATTATTCCCAGTGGGGTCTCACCATCTCCAATGACCTGTATAGTGACATAATTACTACCTTGTCCACAATATTCCCAATGGGGTCTCGCCATCACCAATGACCTGTACAGTGGCATAATTACTCTCCTCTCCACAGTATTCCCAATGGGGTCTCACCATCTCCAATGACCTGTATAGTGGCATAATTACTACCTTGTCCACAATATTCCCTATGGGGTCTCACCATCACCCATGACCTTTAGAGTGGCATAACTACCCTCCTGTCCACAATATTCCCAATGGGGTCTCACCATCAACAATGATCTGTGGAGTGGCACAACTACTCCTCTGTCCACAGTATTCCAGATGGGGTCTCACTACCACAGTGACTTGTACAGTGGCATAACTAGTACCCTGTCCACAATATTCAAATGGGGTCTCGCCATCATCAATGACCTGTTGGTGGCATAACTACTCCCCTGTCCCTGCTCACAAAATTCCTTCTAATACAACCCAGTATTTGGTTGCTTTTTTAATTTCATTGTTGCACTGTGATGCTTGCTTCAAATCCCTTGATATATTGACCCCTAGGTCTGTCTCTTTGTCAGATACCCTCAGATTTACTCCATTCATAGTCCACTGTCAAACTGGTTATAGTCTCGGCCATGCAGGGGAAGGGGGGAGGCATTGTGGACCCTCAGTCACTTCCACGATCTCAATGCGATGTTCTTAGACATGTTGACTGTTAGAACTTATTGATATCCATCTTGTTTTCAGTGGGGTCCTGCTTCTTCCTTCTACTCCAGTTTTACAGCTGTAAGGGACAGAGTCACAAGGAGTTTTAGGAACGGGCTCACATGCACTGAATAAGCCAAGGCTTGTGGTGGGATTCAAACCCAGAACCTCTCCTGTTGTAGTTCTGACCTTTTCCCCACATGACATGACATGAATGGGTTATTAGGATTTACTCCATCTCTGGCAATGAGCACTGGGACCAGGTCAGAGCAGATTTCTTGCTCAGGCTTTGAAATGCGGTATAACAGTGTCAGAGGTTCAGTAAGCAGCACGCTCACATCTGGAGCCGGAGGATTGGAATGTTATGGGTTCTAGTCCCTCACCAGGTATAGGGAAGGACAAGGGAGGTGCTTAACTGGTGAGGTACCATCCTTTGAATGAGACGTTAAACTGAGGTCCCTTCAGCCCATCTCTGGTCACTGGCAAGGTAGAAATAAAAGTTCTCATGACACTGAAGAAGAGTATGGGAGTTTCCATGGTGTCATGACCAACACCGCCCCCCCCCCCCCCATCAATAGAACAGGAGCATGTAACCCATCCTCCAGAATACACCTGGAAACAACCTATCATAGTTTAGCGTGCCCTTCCTGGTCAAAAATTACAAATAAATATATTCATTCCTTATGGGATCAGAGGCAGTCCCTAATTACTCGCAGTCCCATCTGCGCCCTTTGTGTATCCTGTTGTACTGCACTATAAGCATTTTATGTATGGTGCTATACCAAAGGACCCCCAGGAAAATAAGGTATTTTATCCCTTGGGGCCATTCCTCTCTGAAAGACCTTCAGTTCAAAACTAGTGACTGTTTAACCAAGATTTTTAGTTAGTGTTCTACAGCCATACTCTTATTTTATGTATAAATCAAACAGCCCATGACATTATAGTAACATAGTATTGTGGTGATGGAAGGAACTTAGGGTCCATCTTGTCTGCCTCTCTTCCTGCAACACAGCAGTGACTATACCCAATTTGAGTATAGACACAAATCCAAGCATTGCAGCCAGTCTCCTATCCTACTTATGCTGCATGCCCTCAATGCTATTTTCCCACAGGAATCTGTCTAGTTCTGGTTTGCAAGCCAGAACAGTTTCAGCTTCTATTCCTCACTGGGTAGGCTACACCACATGTTAACCACTCTCTGTGTGAACTACTGTTTTCTCACATTTCACTGTATTCTCCCCTCCCATCCCGACAGTATGAGGAGTGTTCAGAAAACTGCAGTCATGTTCCCTTTCAGCTTATCCTAGGCTAAATATTTCAAGTTTAAAAAAAAGGTTTGTACTGCCATTGTATAGATCATTAGTGAGACCACATCTAGAGTACAGTGTACAGTACTGGTTCCTACACCTTAACAAGCATTTGTCAATGCCAAATGTTCACTGCTGGTATTGCTTTTGTACTGGTGTTTCACATTTTTACCCCACATTTTCAACATAATCTTTTTATGACCACTCCTTCCGAGCATGACGGGTGTCATTTAACACACTCACCTCTGAGGCCGGGAGATCAGAGGGCTGTGGGTTCAGTTCCCACATCTGGCACTTGGGTTAATATCCCAGTACTGACTCTGTAGTGCAGCATGAGAGGGGTGCTGCACTTCTGAGGTGCTGCCTTTCAGATGAGACGTTAAACCAAGGTCCCATCTGCCTGGATTAGTGGTAGTTCAGGTGGATGTTAAAGATCCCATGGCACTTATCGAAAAGAGTAGGGGAATTTCCCCAGTGTCCTGGCCAAATTTCCCTCATTCACTGAAAATACCACCAACAGCTTAATCTGGTTCAAGGTCAGTTGGCATTCATCTGTATCTCCCTCCCCCGGGTCGTGCCTGAAAATAGGCAGGATTTGTCTAGTGCACTTACCTGGTCATCAAAAACTAAATAAATAAAATAAAAAAATAAAACAATGGCTGAAACATAATTTTGTACCACAGGTGTTAAAACCCATTTTAGGTAGGAGTTGAGAAATGACAGCTGTCACATTCTTGAGGTGGTGTCAAAAAATGGCTATGCTGAAAAGTTGGGGTCAAAATATTGAGAATTACCACAGTTACAAGCGTGCATTGAAAAATTGCAACATAGACTTATAACTTTGTTTTCTCGTATTTTTACCCCAAATTTTCCACATAGCCTTCTTATGTCCTCACATAGCCTTCTTATGAGCCCCCCTCATGAACAAGGGTGGAAAACATTTTCAATTCCTGCCCAAAAGGTGATTTGGTGCCACAAGTGCGAAAACACATTTTGGCTAGGATTTAAAAAATGACAACTATCACCTTCATGAGGTACTATGAATAAATGGCTGTGTTGAAAATTTTGGGTCAAAATATTGAAAATTACCAAAGGTACGAGACTGCATTTGTAAACTTCAATGTAGGCTAGTAACACTGTTTTTTTAATATTTTTGCCCCACATTTTCAACATAGCCTTCTTATGACCCCACCTCATAAACAAGTGCAGAGAAAATTTTCAACTCTTGCCCAAAAGGTGATTTTGTGCAGCAACTGTGAAATCACCTTTTGAATGTGAAAACACATTTTGGCCAGGATTTGAAAAATGACATCTGCCACATTCATGAGATGCTGTGAAGAAATGGCTGTGATGATAACTTGGGGTCAAAATATTGAAAATCTCCAAAGTTATGAGCCTGTGTTCGCAAATTTCAACGTGGGCTCGTTACTTTGTTGTTTTGTAATATTTTGACACCAAATTTTCAATGTAGCCTTGTTATGACTCCACCTCATGAACAAGGCTGGAGAACATTTTCAACTACTGCTCGAAAGGTGATTTCATGCAGTGACCTAATTTCATTGCCACTGTTCATGGTTGGAGTCCCAAAAAAGGCATGTTGAAAATTTAGGGCCAAAATATTCAAAAATGGTCAAGTTATGCCACTAAGTTCAAAACCCCAATGAAATATGTTGATCTGCATACCTGATTTCTTCAGTTTGCAGTCCAGCTTTGAAGAGTGAAGACGCATCTGTGGTCCAGAGAGGATTACGACATTAGACCCCCAGAGGGTAAGTAAGGGTTTGGGGGTGGGGTGGGAAGGTGGATACTGAGTGGGAGGGTTGGGTGGGGGACTAATGGCACAACAGACATCAATGGATGGTTTCTTTTTGCAGGGCTTTAAAACAAAACAAAAAAAGGCAAGGGATGGTTTCCTTTATTTCAGGTGAACACTGGAGACTGGGCACCCCAGTGTCAGTGTTATGTGTGTGTAGACAGTCAAGGGCAGCAGAAACAGACATCAAAGGATGGTCTTCTTTTTTAACATCTATATATATATATTAAAATATGAGTGACAGTTTTCTTTCTTTCAGATGGACACTGGGTATTGGGCACCCCTAGTGTCAGTGTTGTTTGTGGGGGATGGAGGGGTGGTGGGTGCTGAGTGGGAGGGTTGGGTGGGGGACAAACAGCGCAACAGACATCAATGGGCAGTTTTCTTTTTCCAGGGTTTAAAGGGACACTGTCAGATTTTGGGGGCATTTTTGTGTAGTACCAGATGGTGGTGGCTGTTGCCATCAGCCGTATAAAAGAGTGTACATTGGGCCCTGATTTTGATATAATAGGGATTTTTTTTGTAATTTTTATAAAATCCTCATTTTAGCGGGTTGACTGTTTTGCTGCCACCAGACACTGAGGCGTGTTCCTGAAACCGACATGACACTGAGACTCCAGTAAGCTCCTGCATTCTTTAGTATGTCATTAAATTTGCGCAGTGAGCTAATTCATCTTTGTAATGCTGGCAGTCAAATGAACTTACTAAACTGTTTGTCAGGCTGAAATGAGCAATCTAACAGCATGAAATTTAGAGTTAAAAACTAATGCCATGAGTCAGGGCATGCGCATCTGTGTCAACGTGCATGCCTGGAGTCACGGCGTTAGTTTTCAACAGCTGCTTGCTGACCAGCTTCATGCAAATCAAAGGACCAAAGCCCTCTCTGATTGGAGTGGCTTGGTACTTTGAAGTACAAGAAATTTCCGCCCAGCAAGCAGCAAGTGATGTCAAGACCACAGTGCGTAGTCATTGGTGTAGACTGCCGAGCTGCTTCTAATTTGAACTGCAATGGGCTCGGCAGTGACACACCCCTCAAAAGCCACTCTCTTGTAGCAAGGTGTTTGCTGTGCATGCATGCACAGTGAACATGAAAAAGACATAAAATTCCTGCAGACAATCCAAAGGAGGGCGACGAAGATGATCATGGGCCAACAGGGTGGCATGTATGAGGAGAGGTTAAAGGCACTGAACATGTACTCCCAGGAGGAGACGAGAGAGAGGGGACATGATTGAGCCCTTCAAGTATTTGAAAGGAATAAATAAGATGGACAAAGAGGGTCTCTTCAAGCTGAGTGGGAGCTGAAACATGAGGGGCACAATCTCAGAAAGAAGGGGTGGAGGTTTAGGATAAAGTCTTCACTGAGAGGGTGATGGCAGGCTGGAATGTATTTCTGGAGGAGGTGGTTTTGTTGAAGACAGTAGGCAGCTCCAGGAGAGGCTGGGATAGAGTTAAGGGGAAAATAAGGGTCAACAGAGGGGAAGGGCGGATTGGGGAAGTGGCAGGGTCAGTAGCTTATGCTGAGGGCCCTGCATCACGAGCAGACTGGATAGACCTAATGGCCTTATTCTGCTGGCTTCGCCATATGTTCATTTGTACAACCTCTCCTTGCATCGCTTGTCTCCTTTGAAATTCGCATCATCAGTTTGTTGTGCATTTTTGTTTAGAATGAATAGAGCCAGCACATTGGCACAGTGCCAGGTTTTCTGTTCGAGGCACAGGTGACCTGGGGTGCAGGAATGAGCCCAGGATGTTGGGAGTCAGTTTGGGAGGGAGGTTCAATTTACCACAGAGGATGATTTCCTCTTCTGGGGCAGGATGGTTGTAGGCTCCACTGCAATACTGCCCCCTAGGTGATCACAGGTGGTGGTGCATTCAGAGCTGTAAGAGGGAGGAAGGATGCCAGCTGCATCACAGCATGCTCATGATTAGGGTGTATGTGTCAGGATGCTATGCATGCTGGCATCATGGGAGCAACTAACTAAGGAGGAGAAGCCCCCGGTGAGCATGCACCGTGCTGCTGGTGCTCCTGGAGCTCTGCTTATCTGACTGGCCACTCCACCTAGAACACATTAGCTGGACCAGATGGGGCTGCAGTCCAGCCTCCTGATGGAGCCCACCACAGCTACAGTAGCTGCACTGTGGACCCCTGGTTGTGCAGTTAAGAGCCAGTGAAAGGGGAAGATGAGGCAGTGGGGTAGCTGAGTAGAGGAGGGCTGCTTTGGTGATGGGGGATAAAACAAAGCAATTGAAAAATAAATACACTCCCTGAAGGTCATTTCCAAATTGGCATTCTGATGTCCCAGGGCTGCTCCTTTTGAAGTAGCGGTGCATTTAATGAAAAATCTCTGAAATTGCAATGAACCCCTACCATCTCCCCCTACCATCATCCCGAATGGTGATCCCGGACTCTTACTGTCATTTCTAAACTGAGTTACATGGTGTCCTATGTGTATTTTCCTCTTCCACCACCACCATTCAGCACTGGTTATGAGGGCTGAAGTTAGCCCACACATCCCCAGTCTGAGCACCTGAGATCAGGGTGCAGTGTCAGTTATACAGTACTTGCTGGTCTGAAGTCACGGTGCAGTGCTCAGTTATACAACTGTCTTGCCTAGGACTCTTAAGTGAAACAACTTTTTGGTTCCATAGCTACCTTAGTGGTCGAACCCAACAGGTTAGAATTGGCGAATCCTTCTCAACCTCCCTCCCAGTCAACTCTGGAGTCCCCCAAAGTTCCATCTTGGGTCCTGTGCTCTTCAGTATTTTTCTAAATAGTCTCCCTCCCTCCCTCCTGCACTGATAAAATCCTACTTTACACAGACAATGCAGTCATCTTTACCTCCCACCCTGAGCCCTTCATTCTTCAATTACGGTTGCAATCAAGTTTTTCGAAAGTGGAGACGTGGTTTAAAACCCATAGACTCATTCTTAACTACAAAAAAAAACACAAAATCAATGTTGTTTCATGGCACACACAGCAAATTCAAAAACAAAGGTCTCTTATCACAAACAGTAATGGGGCAATACTCGATCAGGTTAATCTGTTCAGACATCTGGGGGTGACCCTTGACTGCATGCTAGCTTACTCTGAACACTTCAATAATATTGCTAAAATCACAAATACCCGCATTGAACTGCTCTACAGACATAGGAGCTGCCTCATGGCCAAAGCCCTCAGTATTGCTATCCAGAGCTCCATTATCTCAATAATTGATTATGGGCTAGTGATCTGTGGATCTGTCACTGACACTGCCCTTCAGCGTATTGCCATAGCCCTAAATAAGGCCTGCCACCTCCTGACTTCAACTCTCCATCTTTCACACACCTACGACACCTACGAACAAGAAAATTGTCTCCAACTATCTGGCAGAATTCTGTACCAGACCTGCATCCAGGCCAAAATGATCACCTTGGATCTCCTACCTCCAGACCCTGCTGGCTCCACATCATGGTCCCCGCCTAACCAGGAGCTCGGAAAGTCTTACTTACTCCATTCCTCATTGCTGAACCACTCAAGGTCAACACTCTTTCAAATCCAGAGCCTCTTTCTGGTACAGTTCACTCCCTCGAGAAGTTATCGACAACACCACTTTGGGCGCTTTTAAGTGCAGTTTACGTCAACACCTTGTCTCCATGGCCTCCTGTGACTGCTTCTCATAATTAGCCAATTTCCCCCTCCCCTCCTGAGTCTCCCTTAATGTCCCTCCGTATTTCTTCCCCTTCTTTTCCTCTGTCCCTCCCCTACCCAGCTCCTGACATCGCTGTATGTGCTGCTCTCCTCATCCCCCTCACCTCAACCCTGCTGCTCATGTCTGCTGTTCTCCTCTGCGTATTCCTCACCCCCACTACAAGCTTGTGACTTCTCTGCAATTTAATAGAACATCAGACTCGATGTGCACTTGTTAATCAGTCATACCTGACAATGCTTCTGGCTGCCGTTATTGTGTTTTATTCCTTATTTGTCTTCTGACTGTGTCTTGTTCTCATGTTGTTGACGTGGAACCTTTGTAAAAGAGCCTTGGCTCAAAGGTGTCTCCAAAATCATAAATAAATACAGTACCTGTTGGTCTAGCTCAGTCATTAAACTGGGGCCATCTAACAACGTGTACTCAGAAAACAGCCAAGTGAGCCTTTTGAATTATTTAAAACGTAGTTAAAAATGAGTTTTAGTTTATTTTCTGCTATTATTAGGCTACAAAATATAGTAGATAACACTGCTGTTATTGTACTCTCTTTCAGTGAGCATCTGGCTCCCCCCCACTGACCCCATAGTACCGTTGCTTGTGACATCATAGACCTCACCATGACAACAGGCGGGGACGTGTCAAGCAGCAGTCGTGAGATCAGTTGGGGACAGCTAGGTGTTTATTTTTATACAGTTTTTTTGGATAAGCTACCAAGATGTGTAATTAATCCTGGAATGGAAAAGTGACTGTTACGCAAAAATGTACTACAAGCTAAAAGTGCCACGGGGGAGGGGGGGGTTGACTCTTGTAAGAGACTCTGAGAGTGAGGCTTTGGCGAGAGGACTGGAGATCAAAGCTGAGGTGTTCTGTCTACCCAAACAGTATGAGAGGAGTCTCTTATGCCGTAAGGGACACCCCTCGGAGGCCCTATTATCTTTTTATGAGTCATGTTTAGCTTGCATGATGTATAATAAGTTCAGAGTCTTTTGTTTAGAATTCTACAATGCTGTCCTCACCGCTGGTGCTGGAGTGGAGTGCTTTCTCCAAACACTTCTGCATGAAAGCACACTGTACACAGGATAAGAGCTACAGAGGTGCTACATGCTGATTGGCTGAAATCATGTCAGTGATTTATAATCTCTTAAACTGTGAGAAACATTATGTTTGTGAAAGTACTGTGCATACTAAGGGTATACTTGTTTGTTGAGTAGGCTAAAGGGTACATGGTAAACCACCAGAGACTACAACTCCCAGAATGCTCGGCCTTGACAACCAAGTCAGCTGTTCAGGAATTTTACACTGGCAACACAGAGTCAGCACGCTACATAATCAACGAAACTGGCCTTTCAGTGACAGTCGTGGAACTGATGACAGCACTGGCTCAGACAGGGCCAAGAGTGAGAGGTTGATTTATTTCCAGGGAACAGAAGGTAACTCCATGGCTCTAGGATGTCCATCTTAGTCTTTTCTGATCATTAGAAAGCTATGTGGGTGAACATTAAGCTAGAGCAAGTCTCTCTGTCTGCACAGTTATGTAGGCCTAGTCCCCATCTGAGGTTGCCGTGGAGACTTGGGCCTAGTCCCCTGGTTACGGTGGAGTGGAAACCCAGGTTACCATGGAGACAGTGTGGTCCAGGTTACCATGGAGACAGTGTGACCCAGGTTTGATATTAAAATGGCCTTTTTGAGTCTTTTCCCTCTATTAATGTCACCTCATCTGTTCTTTAGGTGAGAGAGTGGCATAAAAGTTAAAACAATAATTGTTATAAACAGGATGTTAACTAGAGCTGAATTTTCCAAAGCCTGGATGCCGATTCATCTATCCAGTACAAATTTGTCTGGCAGCCCCAGCTGCACCTGCTGCCCAGCTGCATCCAGCAGGGGCTATTTTCAACCCCCCCCCCCCGACTGTGAAAATCAGATGTTGTTTCCAGCAATGTGGGTCCAACTTCAGACATGTGTCATCTGTGGCTACAGTTTATTTACCCAGTAACATAGAAACATAGAAGTTGACGGCAGATAAGGACCGCAAGGCCCATCCAGTCTGCCCATTTCTTTTTCTACCTTATAAATGTGCCATCGGCCTTTGCTATGTCAGTGACCTATCTATTCATAGTCATTTGTATTGCTCCCTTATGCCTATCCCATGCCTGTTTGAAGCCCTGCACTGTATTCATAGCCACCACTTCTTGTGGTAAGCCATTCCATGCATCTACCACCCTTTCTGTGAAAAAGAATTTCCTCACATTCCCCCTTAATTGGCCTCCCTCTAATCTCATGCTGTGTCCTCTTGTCCTGCTATTTTTCTTATATTTAAACATGTTAGACTCTTTCACCTTGTTTATGCCCTTAAGGTGTTTAAATGTCTCAATCATATCACCTCTCTCCCTCCTTTGCTCAATCTGTCCTCATATGTCTTCTGATGCAGTCCCTGCACCATTTTGGTTGCCCTTCTCTGGACTGCCTCAATTTGGTTAATGTCCTTGTGAAGGTGTGGCCTCCAATGCACGCGAGCACTCAGATGGGGCCTAACCAATGTCTTGTACAGAGGGATTATTACTCCTCTTACTTACTACTGTGATACCCTCTACTAATACACCCTAAACACCCCCTAGCCTTACCTACTGCTTCTAGAGGTCTGCTTGGATGATTTCAGGTCATCAGTGATGATGATGCCCAGTCTCTTTCTTCCTTTGTGACTGCTAGCAACTCCTCCCAGCCTATAAGTGGCTTCAGGTTTCTCTTCCCTATGTGCATGATTTTGCACTTCTTTGCATTAAATCCCAGTTGCCACTCTTCTGACCATTCTGCTAGTTTATCCAGATCTCTTCTCATTCTGCCCACCCCATCTGGATCATCTACTCTGTTGCAGATCTTGGTGTCATCTGCAAACAGACAAGCCTTACCCTCTAGTCCATCTGCGAGGTCACTGATGAAGATGTTGAACTAGGACTGGCCCCAGGACTGATCCCTAGAGGTACCCCACTTGTGACTTGCATCTCTTCTGACTGTATACCATTTACCACCACTCTCTGTTTTCTGCCAGTCAACCAGTTTGCCACCCAGTTGACCAACTTCTGACCCACCCGAGCCTACCTAGCTTATTTATCAATCTTCTATGTGGAACAGTGTCAAAAGCTTTGCTGAAGTCAAGGTAGGCGACATCAACTGCTCCCCTTGGTCCACCACTCTGGTTACCCAGTCAAAAAATCTATGAGATTAGTTTATCAGGACCTTCCTTTGTAAACCCATGCTGTCTTGGATCCTGTGCCCTATGGATTCCAGGTGTTGCACTATCCTTTCCTTAAGGGTGCTTCCATAATCTTGCCCACTACTGAGGTAAGACTGACCGGTCTGTAGTTCCCGCCTCCTCCCTGCTACCACTCTTGTGGGTGGGATCACATGAGCCTTCTCCAGTCTTCTGGGACCTCTCCTGTGCTCAGAGACTCACTAAACAATTCTGCTAATGGCTCTGCTAGTTCCTCCTTTAGCTCCTTAAGTACCCTGGGATGTATGCCATCAGGTCCCATTGCCTTATCCACCCTGAGCTTAGCAAGCTCTTGTAGGACCCCTTTCTTTTGTGAAGGGAGTAGTGCTCACCTCCCTCCCCCTGTGTCCATGATGCTGAGCTGTGGGCCCTGCCCTACCTTCTCTTCAGTAAATACTGAGCAAAAGTATCTATTTAGGATAGATGCCTTTACAGGGTCCTCCTCCTCCCACATGCTCCCTTTTCTCCATTAAGCTTAGCAATACCCCCTCTGGACTTTCTCCTTTCACTAATGTATCTATAGAAAGTCTTGTCACCTTCTTTACTGTTCGTGCTAGTGTTTCCTCAGTTTGGGACTTTGCCTGCCTTACTGCCTTACCTGCTTCCCTTAGGGCAGTTTGGTATGCCCCTATCTTCATCCCTGTGTTCCTTATATTTTCTGAAGGCCAGCCTTTTGGCTCTGACCTTTCTGCTACTGTATTTGAGAACCAAAGTGGTTTCTTCTTCTTTGCACTTCCTTTTCTGTCTAACACAATGGGATGTTGCTTCAAGTATTGTATCCTTAATGCTTGCCCACTTTGCCTGTACCTCCTCACCTGTGTTTCTTTTTGCCAGGGCTAGCTTAACTCTGTTGGCCATCTTATCTCAAAGTCAGCTCCTCTGAAGTCCCATATTTTTGCCTTGGAATGGGATGATTTAGATGTAGTAGCCAAATTGAACCATACCATGTGATGGTCACTGGCCCCCAGGTGACCTTCTACCTGGAGATCTGTGATCCCTTCTTTGTTAGTCAGTACTAGATCTAGGATAGCCCTGTCTCTTGTGGGTTGCTGTACCAGTTGTTTGAGGCCCTCCCTCTGCAGGGAATCCACTATGAGTCTAGTTCTGGCAGATGTTCCTGCTGGTATTGACCAATCTGTATCTGGCATGTTGAAGTCTCCCATTATCAGAACCTCCCCTTTAGCTGTCATGTTTTGTATATCTTCTAACAGTAATGTGTCTATGTCCTCCCTCTGGTCTGGAGGCCTGTAGACAACCCAGTTCTTATGGCTGTCCCATTTCCTGTTTCCAGGGTGACCCACAGTTCTTCTGGCTCCTTATGTGTATTCTGAATTTCTGTAGCTTTGATATTTTCATTAACATACAGGGGCCACTCCTCCCCCTTTTGCACCTCGGTCTCTTCTGAACAATACATAGCCAGGTACTGAAGTCTCCCAAGTGTGGTTACTGGTAAACCACGTCTCACTAATTGCTACTATGTCCAGTTTAGCCTCTGACATTATTGCCTGCAGGTCTGGGATCTTATTTCCCAGGCTGTGAGCATTTGTGTACATGATTTTCCATTGGCCAGATTTTGGTGTGTTAGTTGTTGGGTAAGGTTTGGCATTACCCCTGTGCATCGTATGCCTAGCTGAGATGCAGTATCTCATTTAAAGTGGGGTCCTGCTTTTTACCTGTTGTTATGGCTGGGTGCACTGAAGCACTAACCAGTTTAGTTGCTTCCTCAGGTCACACAGTGAGTAGGCAGCAGCCGTGGGATCTGAACCTGTGACCTTGTGGTTTCCAAACTTGTGCTCTGACTGTTAGACTATGCAAACAGACACCATGGACATTAGTACATGGTCTAGTCAAACTGGTTCCTGTGCAGCTGCATTCTTGGATGGACATGTGCCTTCCACCTGGGGCCTTCTGTTCACAGACCCAGTATGGTATTCTGGCTTACTGTGGAGGATGCATCCTCTGAAAATAGCCCTGGATGGAAGAAGGGCACCAGGCTCTCAAAACCTGCTCCAGTGGCTCCAAACTTTACATTTTAGCTGCTACCTGCTAGTTAACCATAACTTGCTCTAGTTCTCACCACTGCAAAGCTAATGGTCAAATAACAACCTCTGCTAACTTTAAGCAAAGTGGCTGGTCCAATGGTGCAAGACCAGGGTTCACATGAGAGTATGGAAACCCGGCAAACTGCCTCAGATCTTCACGCCACCTATGCCTTGTGCCCTTCTGCCATAAGAAGCATGATCGCAGGAATCAGAATGCATGGCACAGTACATCCCAGTACATGGGTTTTAGGTGCAGTACATGGGTTATAGCATTTGCATTAACCAAGGTTCAGGGAGCATGTAAGGGAGGTATAGGAAGTACTTCATATATAACAGAACTCCATATAAGAACATAGAAATGTGATGGCAGAAAAGGACTGCCAGGCCCACCTAGTCTGCCCAGGCTGACCACTGCTAGGACTTAACTGTAACCTCCCCACCCTTGACAACAGGCCCCTGTGCGTGTCCCATGCTCCCTTGAACCCTTCCACCATCCTCTCTCCGACCACCTCTTTCAGAAGCCTATTCCACTTATCCACCACCCTTTCTGTGAAAAAGTGCTTCCTAATGTTTTCTCTGAACCCCCCCTACAATTTGCAAATCATGGCCCCTTGTCTTCGATTGTCCCTTTAGTTGGAATATGCTCCCTACTGCCACTTTGTTAATACCCTTTAAGTATTTGAATGTCTCAGTCATGCCCCCCCCCTCCTTTGTTCCAGGGAGTACATGTTTAGGACCCTCAGTCTCTCCTCATATGTTAAGTAACTGATTCCCTTAACCATTTTTGTCACCCTCCTCTGGAGGCGCTCAACCATGTCCACATCCTTCTTGAGGTGTGGGCTCCAGAACTGGACCACATACTTCAGATGCAGCCTAACTAGCTGGGTGTACTAGGGCATTATGACCTCCCTCCTCCTACTAGTGATCCCCCTCCTGATGCGACCCAGCATCCTGCTGGCTCTTGTAGGCCTTTTTGGTCGTAGTCTAAGGGTAGGGTTACCACCTTTTTAGAAGCCCAAAGTGGGACATTTCTTATTGAAACTGGATTTTTCGCAGGACAATATGTCATCTCGACCAATGCAACAGACATGTTTTCTCTAAATAATCAGAATTAAGACTAAGTGTTGTAGTTTTTTAGTTGTTTCTTGTGTTTTTTATTATTTTAAGGTATTTTAGTTAAGGTATTATAGTTTTTTTGCAACATTTAGAGGAAATCAGAAAATATTTTTCCTACTATAATGTCAGGACATTTAGTATTTTTCATGTTTTTCTGCAGGACACAGCTGCCCAAATCAGGACTGTCCTGCGAAAATGGGGACAGGTGGTAAACCCTATCTAAGGGTACTAGGCAGATAGAGGAAAACAAGCTATTATCAGTGATCTAGGAGTTGTCATAGGATCAGTGTGGAGATGAGGTGCAGAGGGGAGCTAGTCAGTTGCGGGGACTGTGGGGTGCTCTTCTCCAGAGTTATGCTCTGAAGGAGGGGGCACTGCCCTATCTGCAGGACCTATGTGGAGCTCTTTGCTGAACTGATATCAGCAAGAGATGAGATATGTCAGCTGCAGCACTGGCTCAGCAGGGGTCCCCCTCCCCACCATCACTCCCCAGAGACCCTGTGATCCAGGGGGCTGGATGGTGATGGGAAAGGGGAGGGGGAAGGGTGGCAAGGGAAGCCGCAAGGGGTTTGACCAATCTCCCACCATCCAGACAACAAATTGCTTCGCACCCCTGCAGGAAGCTCAAGTACCTAACTGTGATGGGGGGGGGGCTCTGAGTCATTCGGGTAAATGGACTGGACGTCTTGGTGGCACCCAGAGGGAGGTGAACAGGAGGAAGTCAGCAAGGAGAGTCTTAGTGATTGGGTACTCAATGATTAGGGAAGTGTGTGTGGGGGGGGTGGGGATTAACTGCCCTAGTGCTTTTCATAACCTCTCTCAGTTTCACTTTACCCTCCCCTGGGCTTGCCTAAGGGGTACCACCTACTGTTCACTACTTGTAAAGCATTTTTGAGGCTCACTATGCATGAATCTTGCTATGTAAAGTCAAAACTGAAATGACTGCTTTAGGTCAGAAATATGTCCCCTGATATACAGTAGTCAATGGAACCCTAAATCCCACCTTTGCTTTCATAAAACTTCAAATATTTTTCCAGTATACAGAAAAATTGTTTAAAATGTAACATTCGGGTACCTTTCAATTTATGCATCAATAATTGTTTTGTGTGTAAGGTTCTTGTTCTTTATTACTGAAGACACTTACAAGAAAACTGGACAGTGGAGTCATAAGGGTTGCAAAGCTTCATCTCAGTAAAATCATATGGACTGCAAAGCTGCCCATCACTACCTTTCGTTCAAACCCTAGGGAAGTCTTGTAGGGTCCCTAAGGATAGGAGTGGACATCATAGGGTTGCAAAGAAATTATTCAGGGTCTCAACTCAAGGCATACATTTGTTTTGGAAATTTGATTAGCAGTCCTTGCTCATCAAGAAATGTTTGATTAGCAACAACCCAGGTTTGAAGAGCAATTTTGCTAAATGGTTGTTTTTGTTTATAAAATAAAGTCCGAAGAGTGTACAGATGTGGCAAGCTAGGATGCAATGCAGAAATGCTGCAGAATATCACAGAATGCAGCAGTTTACTGCAGGGGCCATTGTAAGTCAATGGCAATTAAGCCCTTTTGTCATGTAGGATTTTACAACATGTCATTACTGCAAGTTACTGTTCTTCATCGTGGCTGATTCCACTGTAGTTGAGGGTGAAAAAGTGTCAGACTGCAAAACGAATTACCGCAGTCTGGTACTTTATTTACCACACTTGTGGGAAAACAATGCCTTAGTTCAGAAATGTATACTGCGATCTGGCAAATCAGTTGATTAACAACTTCTGCTAATTAAGGGAGCACTTCATTTACAAAATATCATTTTTTTGGTCTCAAATTGCGATGTGAACCCACTTATTTTATGCCTTGCAACTGCACCCTCTGGGTTACCTACATGCTACTCCTCCAGGGTTTTAATGTCTCACACTCCATCTTATCCTCCTGTTTTTCCCACCGGTTGAAGTCATGACCCTGTGTTTGTGAGTCATTTCCATGGCAATGGATTGTGATGTTGCCAAAAAAGGATGCTGACCTCAGCAGACTGGAAAACAGAAGGAGATGAGGTTTCTGGCACAAAAAGAACATGTTTTTCTGCAGCTGTCCTCACTGATAAAGAACAAAAGTCAATAACTACAGAAAACTAATGCAAGCTGTATTTTGGCTGAATAGTATCATTTAAAATGTTTTCCCAGATACCAGAAAATCCCTTAAACGTAAATGGATAGACCAGCTGTGCTGTTGCTTGTGAGTCTCCAAGTCCATATGCAAGCTGGGTTCTATTTTCCCGGGCCAGCAGAGTGTCAGGCAGTTAGCACTGATGCAGAACCTGACCTGTGGGGAAGGAGAACATTGGCCACCTAGGCACTTGTGCGACTCCACCTCCCCTCCAGGTAACTACTTACCCGCCCTCTCAGTTAGGGGTCATGGGGCAGCTACAATGAAAATCCTGGTTGGGAAGGGAAGCTGGTTGGGGAGGTAACATTGACTCAAGAAGCTGTTAGAATAATGGGTGCAGTGTAAAATGTATTTTCTGAAGGCGAGCTGGCACTGGACTGTTAACTTTATAAAGTTATAAACAATTATAAGTCTAATTAAATATTCATGGCCTAGAAAGGCTTCTGATTGGTTGCTGGAGCAGTCATTGATGTCTTAAAAATGACTGATCTAGCTGCCAGATAATGATGTGCAGCACATAACCTCTTAAACGTAAGACATACTTATGCTGCACAGCTCAGGCCACCATTCAAATGCAAAGGGAAGTAAAAAACCTCTGAAAACAAAAGTTGATATTGTAATTAGATTTATAATCGCAATAACAGCCTCAGAGTTGGTCATTTCCCAACCATCCCCAACAGGTCATTAACCTCTTGGAAATCACTGGCTTCTCAGTTGTTAGTGCTTAAATAAAAATAGACTTTATTGGTGTCATTATTTTTACCTCTGAACCCCAGCTCTCCAGTGACAGAAGCATCAGTTTCTGGAGGGCTGAAGGTAATTTGGAGTTTCAAAATCAGGGACCATTTGGGGAGGCCTAGTGGTCTGGCAACAGATTATTGCTTTATCCCCTGAGAGATGGGGGTCCATGTGAGAGTTCATGAATCTCCTACTGTGGTTTACTAGTAGCTGGGCACGTCACTGTGGGGAGGTACTTGGGAAGAGAAGGTGCAGGCATCATGACATGCTTGGGAAAGGAGGGTGTAGGCAGTGTGACTCAGGAAGGGTGTGGGAAGTGTGAGGCAATTGGGACTCGAGGGTATGGGTAGCATGAGACTCTTGAGAAGAGAGGGTGCAGGCAGTATGAGGTGCTTGGGAAGGGAGGGTGCGGGAAGCAAGAGCTGCTTGGGAGGGGAAGGTATGGGCATCACAAGATGCTTGGGAAGGGAAGGTGCAGACACTATGAGGTGCTCAGGAAGGAAGGGTGTGGGCAGCATGTGATGCTTGGGAAGAGAGAGAGTACGGGCATCGCAAGACACTTGGAAAAGGAGGGTGTGGGTGGCATGAGGCACTTGGAAAGGGTGGGTATGGGCAGCACAAGTCACTTGGGAAGGGAGGGGAAGGTGCAGGTAGTGTGAGGTACTTTGGAAAGGGGGATGTGGGAAAATGAGGTACTTTAGAAAGGAGGGTGTGAGCAATGTGAGGTCCTTAGAAAGGAGGGTGTGGGTGGTATTAGGCTCTTGGGAAGGGAGGGTGAAGGCAACATGTGGCACTTGTGAAGGGAGGGTGCAGGTGGCATGAGGCGCTGGGGATGGGAGGATGCAGATGGCATGAGATGTTTGGGAAGGGTAGGTGCAGGCAGCATGAGGCACTGGGGATGGGAGGGTGTGTGCAGCATGAGGCACTTGGGTGCGAAGGTTGCGGGTGGCATTAGGCACTGGTGATGGGAGGGTGCAGGCAGTGTGAAATGCTGGGGATGGGAGGGTGGGGACAGCATGAGGTGCTTAGAAAGGGAGGATGCGGGCTATGTATGGTGCTGGGGAAGGGGAGGGTACATGCAGCATGAGTCACTGGGAAAGGAGGGTGTGGGCAGTGTGAGGCACTGAGGAAGAGAGGGTGCAGGCAGTGTGAGGTGCTTTGGAAGGGAGGGTGCAGGCAGCGTGGGGCACTTGGGAAGGGACTGTGCAGGTATCATCAGGTGCTTGAGAAGAGAGGGTGCAGGCAGAGTGAGGTGCTTGGGACTGGAAAGTGCAGGAGGCATGAAACACTTGGGATGGGATGGTGTAGGCTCATGAGGTGCTGGGGATGAGAGGGTGCAGCAGCATGAAGTATTGGGGAAGGGACAGTGTGGGCAGCATGAGGTACTGGGAAGGGAGGTATGGGGCAGCAGGGTCACTAGGGGTGGGAGGTGTGGGCTACATTAGGTGCTTGGGAAGGGAGGGTGTGGGCTGTGTGAGGCACTGGGTAATGAAGGTTGCAGGTGGCAAGAGGTGCTAGGCATGGGAGGGTCCAGGCAGGATGAGGCACTTGGGAATGAAGGTTACAGGTGGCATGAGGGGCTGGGGATGGGAGAGTGTCGGCTGCATGAGTGGCTGGGGATGGGAGAGTGTCAGCTGCATGAGGGGCTGGGGATGGGAGAGTGTCAGCTGCATGAGAGGCTGGGGATGGGAGAGTGTCGGCTGCATGAGAGGCTGGGGATGGGAGAGTGTCGGCTGCATGAGGGGCTGGGGATGGGAGAGTGTCAGCTGTATGAGAGGCTGGGGGTGGGAGAGTGTCGGCTGCATGAGGGGCTGGGGATGGGAGAGTGTCAGCTGCATGAGAGGCTGGGGATGGGAGAGTGTCGGCTGCATGAGGGGCTGGGGATGGGAGAGTGTCGGCTGCATGAGGGGCTGGGGATGGGAGAGTGTCGGCTGCATGAGGGGCTGGGGATGGGAGAGTGTCAGCTGTATGAGAGGCTGGGGGTGGGAGAGTGTCGGCTGCATGAGGGGCTGGGGAAGGGAGGGTGTGAGTAGTGTGAGGTGCTGGGGATGGGAGAGGATGGGCTGCATGAGGCACTTGGGAAGAGAGGGTGCGGGTGTTGCGAGGTGCATTAAAAGGGAGCATGAGGAGCAAGGGAGGGCAGGGTGCTGGCAGTGTGAGGCGCTTGGGAAGGGAGGGAGGGTGCTGGCGGTGTGTGACACTTGTGTAGGGAGGGTGCACAGAGTGTGAGGTGCTTGGGAAGGGAAGGTGTTCAGAGTGTGAGGTGCTTGGGAAGGGAGGGTGCACAGAGTGTGAGGTGCTTAGGAAGGGAGGGCATGAGCACAGTGAGGCACCAGGAAAGGGAGTGTGTGGGCACCATAAGGTGCTTAGGAAGGGAGGGTACGGGCAGTGTGAGGAGTTTGGGAAGGGAGGGTACGGGCAATGTGAGGAGCTTGGGAAGTGAGGGTGCAGGCATCAAGAGGTGCTTTGGAAGGGAGGGAGGGTACAGGCAGTGTCAGGAGCTTGGGAAGGGAGGGTACTGGCAGCATGAGGCGCTTGGGTAGAGAGGGTGCAGGCAGAGTGAGGCATTTTGAAAGGGTGGGTGCAGACAGTGTGAGGAGTTTTGAAAGGGAAGGTGCAAGCAGCGTGAGACACTTGGAAAGGGAGGGTGTGCATGCTGTGAGGTGCTTGGGAAGGTAGGGTGCAGGCACCCTGAGGCATCTGGGAAGATAGGGTGCGGGTAGCGTGAGGTGCTTTGGAAAGGGGGGGTGACATGATGCACTTAGAAAAGGAGGATGCAAGTGGACTGGTATTCATGTACTGGCTGCTGGGGGATTAAGCAGTGGAATAATGCCATCTGGGAAGGGTGCAGCCATGGAGACCCTGTCATGGGGGGCACTGGGGAAAAAGCTGGGGAGGGGAGACTTAAAAAATGCAGTGGAGTAGTATGAGTGGAACAAGCAGATTCCAGGATTGAATTAAACACGATATTGATATCTGACCCCCCCCCATTTCATTTGAAGGAAAGGAATGTTGTTTTATAAAGTGCCTTTTATATATACTGTAGCCTAAAATACTTTATAATCCAAAAGGGTGAGAATGATTCTGTTGTTTTCAGCATGCAGGGAGATTCAAAAACGGCAGTGGCAGGTTTAAAGCCTGTTTACATGGCCACATTTGCACCCCAGCAACCTAAGTGCTTGGTTTCCTGCGGTGCAAGTCTGGTAGTGTAGACACTTACCAGATCCTGGTAAGTCACTCCTTAATCCACATTGGCCATCTCAGCAAAATTGGGAATACTCAGCATTGTGAGAGGAGTAATCCACATTGGCCATCTCAGCAAAGTTGGGAATACTCAGCATTGTGAGAGGAGTAATCCACATTGGCTGTCTCAGCAAAGTTGGGAATACTCAGCATTGTGAGAGGAGTTAGTTGCCATGTGGGCTGGCAGTGCCACCCACATCACTACAGCCCGTTCCTTATGTGTTAATGTTATGTGGACTACATTCATTATTAAACAACTTTATGTGGAACACATTAATTATGCAGTAACAACTACAAGGACAAGAATGTGTTCCATTTAGCAAACTGTTTGCATCATGAAACTCATGCTGCTTCCGTGTTACCCAAATGTGAACTGACAGTGTAGCACCGCTTTATGTGGCTTGAAACACACAGGCCAATTTGACTGATAGTACCGCCCCTTCAGAATGCCAGGGCCTCTGGATAACCTTTGTGTTGGAAAGTACCAGAACTAGAGAAAGAGGTTCCTAGTCAGTCCCATTAGAGATTATCATATTTCTGTTTCATACTTGGCAACAGGATTTAGAACAAGTTCCAAAGCAGTCATTCTCATTTCATAGCCTATTTGCTGTCAGTGTCCTACCTTTCTATACCAGTTTATCTTTGGGTGTTGTCCTTCATTAAATTATGTGAGTGTGGAAAAGTTTTTGTTATCAGACAGCCAGAGTAAATTTCATGATAATAAAGATTGTAGAGTATGAAACAGCCACCCGCCCACCCCCAGACTCACAGGCCCTCTTCAGGATAACTTGCATCAGTGAGAGAGGGCTTGTGTAAACAGGATCCCACATTGGCTTGGGAGAAGGGAGCCACATTGAGTGGAGATCGGTAAGGAGTGGTGTTGTTGTGTAAATATGGTTTTAGACTGCAGTGAGAGTAATTGGGAACATGGAGGTTAAATTACTTGCTCGGTGTCGCACAGTGAGTAAGTGTCAGTGATGGGATTAGAACTCGGGCCTCCAGATTCCTAGCTCTGCTCCATTTGAGCTCCAATTGTTTTTCCATCATTTCCGTTGTGTTCCTCTGACAGGCTGAGCAGCTGTATCAGCCCATCCCTTATGGTACTGCGGCCATCCCGAGTCTTCTGACCCTCGGTCCTCTGAGCCTCGGCGAGTCATTGGTGCCAGCTGAGGGGACTTCATTAAGCCCCAACCCCCAATTTTTTCCACCAATTCCCCCGCCCCATTCCCCAAAGCCCCAGACAAGGTCAAGCGTGAGCATGGAGGCATGCACGCATGCATCCCTTGGCCAGAGACTGCTCTGCTCCTCCCACCCCTGGCTTAGCACCTGGCCTCTGTCCAACGCCCGAACCACCACCACACCTCCACACAGTAGTGGTCAAAGGTTGGGAGAGCTAACCTCCCATATCTGGGAGAGGAGAGCAGAGCTGCCTAGTGGCTGCTGGACCCTCACCCAGCCCGCCCCCAAGGCCAACCCCCAGCGACTTGTCTCATCACTGAACACGGGTCACTGGTGTGGCAGGAGGTAAGGCACAATACCTCAGCCCTCCACGCCACTGGGCTTGCTTATGACTCCAATTTTTAAAGAAATCTGCCAACACTGATATTTGCTTCAGTGTTGTTGACCCCCTCCCTTCACTGGTATCCAACTTTGATGGTGTTGTAGATTCAGTGTGTGTGCATGAGAGACTTAAAGGCACTTTAGTGTAGACCTGAAAGTCATTTAATACAAAAAAAAAAATGCTGTGAGCAGTGCGTGAAATAATGGCGTGGCTACCCTCTCAATGCCAGAGGAGAAAGTAACTCAATTAAACTGAGGGAAATCACTTCCCCATGGCCGGGATAACCTTGATCCAATTTGTATTGAGGCAGAAATCGACCAAGCTAGGCACACAGTGGGCATGCTCACAGTTCTGTATAGTTATACTCAGTCTGTTTAAAGAGCCACTGACAGCATTAGCAAAGCTTTGAAAAAAGTAAGATTTATATTCAGCTCCATCCCATTTTCTTTAGTACTTCATATATTTTCAGTAATTAATTCCCCATCTTCATTATTATTGAAAACAGTTGCATGAAAACTAGATCCCTGTTCCCTAGACTCTATCTACTATGGCTGCTTCTCTACGCATGACATCACAATCTCCTGTTTATGACATCATAATTATCCCCACAGCAACATATTTTGATGTCATAAACGGAATTATGATGTCAAGTGTAGTCAGGCAGCCAGAGCTCAAAGAGCTGATATACATATTGATGTAAATACCCCTAGAATAATGAAATAAGGGTGAGAATTACAGAATAAAATACAAAATATAAGCTACAGTTATGTCTGAATATTACATTTTTTCAAAGTTGTCTCAACTGTGTCAGGAGCTCTTTAAGGGCAGTAAACACCGCAGCACCTAAAGGGGCTGGCAAAAACCTTATCCTGTTTCTTCTGGTTCCTATGACAGCACGGCACAGAGGGACCATTTATGATCTCTGACTCTTGTGTTCCCTCTCACTCTCTCTCCTCCCTCCCCCCCAACAAGCTATTGTTTGCCTTTAATTAAAGTGACCATATGGAAGGAAGTGATAATGGCAGCAGGTGAACCACCGGGATGGAGAAGCGATGCTCGGTGATGGAGTAGGCCGCGTCGAGTGGCTTTCTGCATGGCAAGTGGTCTGCATGCAATACAGGCAGAGCAGGCCCCCCTCCCCCCTCCCCGGCAGCTGAGGTCGGACTACACAGCAAACAGTACTGCTTCCATCTGCACGTCATCGCTGATGGCCTTGTCGGCCAGTTACCATTTTGAAAGGAGCAGCGGCAGCAGCCTCCTGACTCTGCTACTAAAACTGTTTCTAGCTGGGAAAATCTACCTCTCTTCAGAGAGGAACAAGAGAATGGAAGTAGAGACCCTTATATCTAAGCAGTGTATCAGGATCTGGACTAGTTATTTTACACTGCTATCCATGAAGCACTGTTATTTCTATTTCTGTTTTTGTTTCACTTGTCTTGTAATTTTACCTCCTTTTTGATTCAGCACAGCCATTTAGGAGCAGAGCAAAACAACAGCGAGAGTCAAATAAAGCCAAATGATGCAAAAGTAATGCTGTAAAAACTGCTTCCTGAATAGCAGGGTAAAATAAAGTCAACATACTAATTGCTTCATGAATACAAAAGGTCCCTGACTATAGGCCAGGCAGCTTAATGCATAAGAGCAGGGCCTTCGCCTCCCTGAAGCAATAGTAATGCAGTTTATAACTGTATACACACACACACACACACACACACACACACACACACACACACACACATAACAGATTTTTTTTCCTTTTTGTTAGACAGTTACCAAAAAATGTGAAGTAAAATCCTTGTTACAGTTTCAGATCAAAAGATAACAAGTCATGTGAGTTTCTTCCTTTAAAGGTCTCAGAACCAGAAGTAAATCTATCGGGGCCCACATGTCATAGCCTTTACAAGTGGTGTGATTGGGCTGCTGGCAGACCAATCAGGGCTTGATCATCAGAACTGTTGCATGTGTTGCGATTGGGCTGCTGGTAAATCAGTACAGGCCTGACTGTCAGAATCTTTGCATGTGGTGCAGTTTTGCTGCTTGTTCAACTAATCGGGACCTGATCTTCAGAACCTTTGCTGGAGATGCGACTGGGCTGCTGATAAACCAGCCAGGGCCCGGTCGTCAGGACCTTGGTATGTGTTATAAGTCAGGTCCTTACAAACCAATCATAATTGTTAGAACATTTTCACTTGCTCTGTTGGGCACGTATTGGTCTGCTCCTCCGAACCTTAGCACATACTGTAATTAGGTTGTTTAGGTATGATTGTCAGAATGATTTGACTGTGGTGCAGTTGGGTGGATTTTTGTTTGAGCATCAGAGCCTTTGCATGTGGAGTCATTGGGTTGGCTTGGGTCCGATCCTCAGAACCTTTGCATGTGGTGTGATTGGGCTAATTGGGTCTGATTTTCAGAAACATCTGCCTTTGTACAAGTGGGCTGTTCGTGTAAATGTGAAAACACTAACCTTTTGGCAGAAAGAAAGGCTTGGCGGGGTTTCCTGAGACAGCAACAGGACTGGTCAGCAAGTTTTGTCCAGGTGATGTCTCCAGAAATCTGGAAAGCATGTTGATGCCCCCACAAGTTGTTTAAACATTTTTGCATGACCATCCAACCATCCATCCATCTATCCAATCATATCTACCCCTCCATCTATCCATGCCTGTCTGTCTGTCTATCTACAGACAGTTATCTACCTACCTATCTGTCTATCTATGTATCTATCTATGTATAGCTCTATCTTTATCTATCTATCTATCTATCTATCTATCTATCTATCTATCTATCTATCTATCTATCTGTCTGTCTATCTATCAGCATAATAACCAATATTAACAAAGCAGGGGCCCAAATACACAGTCACAGTAGTGTGTATCAGCTTCAGGGCCACACAGTGGTTACTGTACTGCCACCTGTCTAAAACTGCCATACCCAAAAGGCTGGTGATGTCTATAGGGGGCAGATTCCCCCCGTGACAGTGCTGCAAGGCCTCATTATGCAAATCACCAAATCAGATGCTAGTGATTACCCACAGGCTGTGTGATCACTAACATGGTGAATTGTGACAGCCATAGGGGTCAGAGCACAGCATTGTGCCACGTAAACAGCACCATGCCATAGTCTGTGCACTGGGAACGTTGTGCTACTGCCATAGTCTTCCACCCCCCCTTGCCCTGTACCTTAGTCCAGTCCATGGCCTGGTCTTCTGTAAATTTTGGTGTCCCTTGCCAGTCTCTTCTCTGGTGGTCCAGTGGCCCCATAATAACTTCTTTAGGTTTTTTCCTTCCCTGGTGTCCACTGGATCACCACCCGGTCCAGTTCCTAGTATGTTCAGCAGTACTGTGTGCTGCCTTAGGCTTCTCCCTATTGAAATGCCTTCAGCTTGCACGACAGCAACCCACTGAAGAACTGCTTGTAGTAGTTCTTTTGTCATTGTGGTCACTGTGCCATACAACCGGGGGTGAGGATGTTGGAGGGCCACTGTGCATGGCATTGTGGGTCCATGCATATTGGCACCTGCATTAAGTGGCTGTCCCACTGCCCTGTTCCCTGAGCTGTCACACTGACCTATGCGGTAGCACAGGAAAACACTTGCGACCCCTTTGTGTTTATCAGAAAGGGGTGCGTGCAAGAAATTTACCACAAAGTGGTCCTTGCGACCACTCTGTGATACAAAATAGTGACTGTGTATCGGGCCTGAGATTTCAAGGAGATTGAGTTTTATTTTACTCCACCATTCATGAAACATTTCCTTAGGCCTTTTTTTTTTCCTTATTCTTTTTGTGGTTTAACTCCCCTCCTTGCTCGATGCTGCCCTTGTGTGGAGTGGAGGCAAAACAGTAACAAAACTAAAATAAAACAAAAGTAGCACTTTAAAATTGGTTCATGAATAGTGGGGTGAAACAAAGTTTAAATGAAGTGTTTCATGAAAACCAAAAGTTCTTGAGTGTGTGTGTGTGTGTGTGTGCGTGTGTGTGTGTTACCAACCTCTCTCTCTCTCTCTCTCTCTCTCTCTCTCTCTCTCTCTCCCTCCCTCCCTCTCTCTCTCTCTCTCTCATTGTACCCAAGTGGATGGACTAGTCAAAGTTACATGAACAGGAAAATATACTTTCTTTTAATGCATTCATTACAAGTATTTGCTAAGCTTTTTGTTTCAAGTACAATGGTAATTCAGAGAAAAAAACTGTAATTAAGAAACAATCCTTTTGCAAACATTTGTAAACTGCAAAAGGAAACAAACTTGTAGGCATTGTCATTAGAGAAACGTAGGAACAAGGAAGCATTTAACTGGGGAACAGGGAACAGCTTAAATAAGGAATACGGTTTAAACAGGGAAAAGTGGAGTATTTAAGCTACTTGGACTCATAAAGAAATTCTTCATGTGTTAAAAAAACACTAGAAACTTCAGGCTGACAAAATGGAACACAAGCATTGGAGAAAAGTATGACTGCCCCCCACCACCAATACTGACATGTAAGGTGTGTTAGATCCTTTTATAAACTATTTTCAGGCCCCTCAAACCATGCCTGCACAGCGGGTTGGTTAATAGCCCTGAAAAAGGTTAAAAATAAGAACACACTGACTAAATGATGTTGATCAAGATACTCAGCGTGCCTTCATACCATACCTCTTGATGGACTGCAGCGTTTCCCTTTGTAGACAGTTAGTTATGCTTATGAAAGCAGTAGCAGAATGTGCCAGAAAGAGGAACGCATCCATTCAGTCCAGAAAATATATCCCAGCCTTTAATCATGGATGGGAAGTTTTCCTAGCACGTTGTCCCGGGATTTAAAAATGTTGCTGTGTGCTTTTTTTTTCTTGTTTGAACATAAAAGAGATTGATTTTGCGTTTGTTTTGGAAAGACAAGAACAAAGCCCTCTTCTTTTTGCCAATTCCAGAGAATCAGGATAAAAACAGTAAGAAATATTGACACATTCTGCCACAAATGCTGTGGTTTCCCTTTCAGAATGAAGAAACGGCATCAACTTTCCACCCAATGAAAACAGAACAGTCTGGCTTTAAGAAATGCTGGCTGTCATGCAGTCCAAGATGCCCTCGCAAAGCCCAGGGAAAGCGATGAACTCAGCTACGCTGCAGTTTTCGCCTCTTCAGTTCTCCAGGTTCAGCTCCAAAGCAGCATTTTCATTTTCCAGCAAAGCATTCACCGGCTAGAAGGATGGCATGCTCCTTAAACACTTGACACGGTCGCTGTCCAAGGTGAAAAGAAGTCCCAGTGCTATCTGCCTTTGTCAGCAAATGAACATAATATTGACTTACCTTTCCCCCACGGCTATTGTCCGCCCCTTTTCAAAATGACATCACGGAAAGCAATCATGAAATTTACATGGTGGTGGTGAAGGTGGGGGATTCTGTTCGAGGGCAGCCCACTTTGCTACACCAGAAACACGCACACACACACGTGTGTAAGTGTGTGTATATATACGAGCATTTGTTAGATTCAGTTAAATACCTGCTCCGCTGTAGTGTTCAGGCTATTAAGCCTGCTAAAGGCAGTGTCTCATTTACTTAAATGACTGCTCTCATCAATGGGAGTTGCACAGAGGGGAGCCCTCTGCGTCTTTCTTTGTAAATACACTACCCATGAACCCTTGGGGTTGCAATATATCTGTTTACTCTCTGAGGTGAAATGCAATTTACGGTACACGGCATGCAAAAGCCGGGGCAGCCCACTCCTACCCATCAAACAGAGAGAGAGAGAAAAGCCCTGGAAGCTTGTTCCTGTCCTCCTGAGAAAGCGAACAGAAGGTGGTTAATTCACCCAAGCTGATTAAAAATTAATATGCTGGATCATTGGAGGCAGGAGGGGAGGTTCCCTTATGCCAAGAGCACAAAAGGTTGCAAATGTCACAACTGTCAGTCTAATGCCCCTATGCATTGCCTTCTTATGGTACAGTCCAATAATTTCTAATAGCAGCAACCGGGGGAATGACGGATGCCCGTGGTTCTCAGAGCTACATCAAAAGTACTTTAGAATATGCACTGCTGGATAAGAAGCTGGCCTTTCATTGTAAAGTGCTTGGACTGAGTCCACCTACTGTACGAATGCACTGGTGGTGTAGAATCCTAGATGTACTATCCAGGTGCCGCTGGTTAAAGCATAGGCACACAAAATCTACACAATGCTATCGACAAACAGCAAGCTTTGTTAATCATTGCTTTTTTTTTTAAGCTGTAGGTTTTCAATATGGTGTTTTGGGTCATATCTCAATGTTATTTAAAATTATTACAAACATTTAATAAAAAAATTTTATTTAAAAAAATCTGTTGGGTTCTTATGGGCAGTTTTTGTTGTTTTTGTTTTGGGGAGGGACTTTGGACAATTGAGTATGGAGTTAACAAGCTCCCTTCTCCTCAAAAAAATAAATGGTGACAAATTGAATAACAAAGAAACATAATGAGAAAAGCATCTGGTTGAGACGTAAAAAAAAACACAAAAAATTAAGTGACATAACTTAATTTTTACTGGCATGTGCAGGCTTGAACAGAAACATATATTTGCTAAAAAAAAAATGAAAACAATATTTATCTTACTGTATCTCAGTTCTACCCAGTACAGGCAATACTAAAAACCAAGTATTTACTTATTAGCTTTACTGTTGTTAAAACTCTCTGCCTCGCCAACTCCTTTCATCTTTTCAAATTGTGTCTCAGTAAGCATCTCTCTCGTGTTGCCTTTAGCTCCTAGCCTGTGCCCACTGTCTCATTGGCTTCTAGGTTTTGCACTTTTTTGTGTCGTACAATATAGGGCTATACCCTTTATTTTGGATCTGTGTGCAACTTGTAAAGCATTCTGTGATCCATTCTTTATGAAAGACACGGTACAAAAGGAGATAACTGTGTATTTGAAAATATTGGGTGGCTGCTTAACTGCTGTGTCTCTGCCACGACTAGATACGGGTGCCATTTTTTGTCGCTGTTGGATCCAGATTTTAAAACATGGACCAAAATGCCTGCTCTGCGAAGTCAAATGGCTCTGCCTTATCACAAGAGCTGATACGGGGATAGCAAGATTAGAGGTCCGTGGTGTAAAATAAAACTGCACGGCATAATAACTGTGAAACAGATATCATGGTTATTGTACTCTTGTGATATCATGTGAATCATTGTTTGAGATGTCGACTGGCCACATCAGTCATGTATGGAGGCATCAAACCACGGATGGCTGGGTCCAAGGTTAATGTAGGAGGAATTAGGGGCCACCCTGACTTTGGGGTTGGGGGGCTCGGGGGTAATGTCCTGAAAAAACAAACATGGTATACTATAATATATGGCTATTGTGGTGTGGGAAGTTCCGCATGATTTCAGTATTGTGCCTTTTTCTACCTTGGTTTATTCTCATAATGCCCTTTTGAAATCATTGCCAGTAATGGAATATCATTTCCCCAAGAGAGGATGCATCTGTTCTGAAATAACAGAGTCTTAGGGTATGCGGTCACCACTGACCAATGAGCCCAATGCCACTTCTTGCCTGCCCTGGTCTCTGAAATCTCATGACTGGCTCCAAGGTGCTACTGGCAGTTGACTGTGAAACAGGAGCTCACAGGTTTGAATCCCACCATGCACACACTGGCTCACTGCTGTCCTAGAACAAGTCACTTGACCCTCCCCCCATGCTTCAGCCTCTCTTCACTGTAAAACTGAGGTAGGATCAAGACCCTACTGTAAATTAGATGTTGCATCAGTTAGGCTATCCTGGGGAAATAAATGGTTAAAAAAAGAATTTGTTCAAACATTGCTCCATTGTAGGTTCATGCTGGTAAGTCAGTAGTGATCTACATGTTTAGCCCTGAATTTGCTTTAAGTGCTTTTCTTTTGAACTTACAAGCTAGTCCACCTTTTGTCTATGACCCCCGCTCACTCCGGAGCCCCACTGTTCACGTCCTGACTATCCTGCATCTCAACATCCTTGTCTGCCCCTCCATGGAGCTGTGGTTTGCTCCCTTAGGTAGAGCCAGAGGCAGGGGGCTGTAGCCCCCAATGTCTAGGTTTCATCAGGTGGATGAGCACAGACACGCTGGGGCCTGACATGCCAGGGTTCTTCACCCCAGAGGCCAGGTAATTTTCTCATTTTTTTCATAGCCTTCAGCATGCTATGGGTGCAGGGTGGTAATGCGCACAGCTGCATGTCATCCACATGCCCAGCCAATGGACACCTTGTCAGCCTGCCTATCACTGCATCTCCACCCGTGGTCGCCCAGGTGATGGTACTGCAGTGGAGACAACAACACACTATCCCCGGAGGAGGAGAACATCCTTTGGGATTCTCGACCCCATCCCCCCCCCCGACTGGCTCTGATGAGCATGCTTATTCCCAAACCCAAGTCACCAGTGTCATGAGTGGTCACCCTATCACTGCACCCACAGGCCAGTTCTGTAAGTGCATTTCCATTTGACAAACTACCTAATAGATGTTTGCACCCTCCCAAGAAAAACGTTTGCTCACTTGTTTGAAATGGTTAAGTTACCTAGTTTTGTCTGGTGAAAGTCAAATAAAAAGAGACCCCGGCTATACAGCTAGAACAGAGAATAAAGCACCATCTTCATTTTCAACTTACTGTGACTGGTTAGCTGCTGCAGAAGTCATTCAGGAACTAAGTTTCAAGTCGCCACCCTCAGACAAGGGAGCTCTCCTGATTTTGACCTTAAAACTCAGGAAGACTTTCACTCATGCCCTAAAGTACCTGCCTCAGTATGAGATGGTAGGAATGCAGTGCTCAGCCCTTTAAACGACAAGTGGAACAGTTTGTCCTTTGATCCTGAGGAGTTCTGGAAGAACTGGGATGTAGCTTTAAGAAGTCGGGGGAGGAGTGGGGAATGTCACAAAATGAACAGAACCAGGCAGACTCCCTGAAAATAGAGGCTTGGCGAGGATGGTGCAGAGTGACCGGGACCCCTCTTATCAGTGTTTTTCTATTACTATGGGGCAGGTTTACAGGTATTGGGTGTCTAAATCTAGATTAGGGATGAGCTAAATGGTTTGGGTCCAGATCCATTCCCCCTCAGGTGGTGTGACATGGATTGGCCAAGATCATATGAATAAAATTCTTGGAGCTCCATGCCAATCTGGATCTGGACCTGAACTGGACCTCTGGGGTCCTAAAAACTGACACAGATTGATCTGGATCATCTGAGTCAAATCCCCAGATCTCCAGGCCAGAACCCAAACCAGGGCACAGCCATCTCACCCATCCTAAGTCTTGACATTTGGACTGCGGGCCTCGCACAAAAACGTTCCATTCCTGTCTGGCTAAATCCTGTGTTAAAGGCAGTTTCACTTTCTTCTTCCTTTGTTAAAGAGCTCCTAATGCCTCCTAAGAGGCCTCAAAACAAGTCAGAATTTTTATGATGGTAATTCTTTGAAGAATCTACTCCCTCCCCCTCCAAGCAGATTTTCCGCAGTCTCACCTGATTATTTAGGAGCTCCATTCTCACAGAATACCTCATCTGTATACAAATGATGGCTCCAAAAGTCAATATAGAAGTTGGGGTGAAATGAATAGTGCCCATTTTGGCCCCTAATACTTTGATCAAGAGTTTTAAGTGCAGCTTGGTGTTCTGGACCTCTTACTGTTGGGTTAATAAAAGTTCTGTAAATGTAATTAAAAATAACAATACAGGAAACAAAAGTGAAAGATTAATAAAGCCTTAGAACACTTTAGAGTGTAGTGAATTGACCCCCATATGTTCATCCCCTTTTGTTACTTGCTAATCATTATTAGAAACAGATCTGTCCTGGGGAGCATTCTCATTGCCACTCGTTTCCTAGCTCTTTTCGTCTTGCGGTAACTACTGGGATATTTTACATGCTGGACCTTTGCCTTTTTAAAAACATTCTATTATATTCTTATCTGAGTGTAGCAGGCAGCACCCAGCACAGCACACCCATTGTTCTGAATGGGAGATAGAATCAATTTGGGGGGGGGGGGCAGCCTGAATCAGCTGTATGCTTCTCACAATGCTAGGATGCTATGAGGAGTCTGTCTCATTTGTGTGTTTTACAACATTGCTTAGAAAAGAAAAACACCCCCCCAACCCAGTAGCCAGTGACCAATCAAAAACAGTTATCAAATGGCACCTAGCAAAATGTGAGCCAAAATGTTAAAATCATCCCTATGTACGTAGCTACGAATCCCAGCAATGCCCAAGTTATGCAGAAGCATTTCTTGCTGGTGTAAAATGAATCTAAAGGCCATTTCAGGAGTCTACTACTTTTAGTTTTAATATTCCTTTACTTTTAGATTTTCTTTTTTTTTTGTCAGCCCTAGGTTCAAATTCAGCCTGGGCCACTGAAACGTGGAGTGACCCTCAGCAAGTCCCTTAACTGCTTAATGCTTCTGTCTACCTAGTGGTAAAAATGGGTAAAAGGTAGGACCCCACTGAAAATAAGATTTGGGATCTTGGCAGGGCTAGCCTGGGTAAATGCACTGCAAAAACAAAAGCAGAACCACTTAGTGCATGACCTTGAGCAAGTTTCTTGATTATTTTGTAATTTTTTTTAATTTACAATTTTTGGCCAGGAAAGACACACAGAGTCGTGGCTTGTTTGCAGGTGCATACTGGGAGCACGGGAAAGTTAAGTGACTTACTCATGGTCACACTGTATGCAAGTGGTGGCTGTGGGATTCAAACCCAGTTCTCCAGGTTTGCAGTGTCTTGAATTCCCAGCGCTTTAGTCTCCCCCCAGCCCTAAACCTACAAAGAAGGAAGAATCCACTGTAAATGAGGTCTTGCATCTCAATTAGGCTACACCAAGTAAATAAATTGTAAAACAAAAAAGATGCAAAAACAATACGGGGATTCAAAAGTGCATGGAATAAGCATAAAGGCACCCTGCTGTACAACAGAGTGGAGGAAAGGCAGTCCAGATAAGAGTAGGGAAATGGGCAGACTAAGTGTTCTGTATGGCCTTATCTGCCAACAGATTCTATGTTTCTATGTAACTGCTGTACTGCAAGAGGCTTTAAGTGAGTCATTCAGCACTGAAAGAATGGACAGCTCCTTTCAGTAATCCACACAAATCCCAGGCTTACTTCAGCACCACTTATGGTGGACTGTCTCCCTAGGACAGGAAAGTGTCCTTTGTCACAAGACAAGCCAGCAGAGAATATTTTATCTGGTATTGCAATGCACAGCAAAAATTAAAAAAAAAATTATGAACTGCTACAAACAACAAAACAAACAAACAAAAAAGAATTGTGAATTGCAGTCACCAGCTAGGCCTATTGTCTCTTCCGAAAGAAAATATTCCCGATAAGGCAACTTCAGAGATTGGAAAGCTCATGCAGCTAAACTATTCATGAGCCTAACAAAGGTCTTATTTCAACCAAACAAAAAGACTTTCGAGGGGTTTTGTTTCTGTGCTTCCAAAAGAGGTCAAAGGGGGCCACTCACAAGTACGCATTTCATCTGATCAGAGAAGGAACTTCTACACCTTCTTTTCCCACTCCTATATATTGTCTGTATTTATTGCTTGGGTTCCAGTTTCATAACTATGGTATCTCACTTTCATCTCATCTAGTACCTTTTTGTATCACTTGCCCAGTCATTCAGTTATATTGCATTAAATATTTGTTTCCTGTCCTCTGTGTGCTACTTGCATTGTCTTGTATGTAGCTCTGTATATAGTTTTGGTGTAACCCTCTATGTGCCATCTTGGTGGCTGGGGTTGTGTCTGAAAACGTCTCTGAGATCAGTGTACCCACGCAGTAAACAAACAAAGAAATACAAACTCCAAACCAGCTTTGCACCATGGTCACTGTTGCACATACATTTTTCAGTAAACTTTTAGCTGTTCACTTGCCTGCAGCATAACAGTGAGCATTTCTGAATGCATAATTTCATCTGTGTTTGTAAACATTAATTCATTCAGATCCCATATGCATTCACAAGAGGATATTTTTCCCCTGGTAGGCATCTCACAGTTCCATTCATTTTGGATGTGACTACAAAATTGAGCTGCATAAAATGTGCATACTTTGTGTCACATAGTTTACTGTGAAATGTATTACATTTGCACAACATTTCACGCACTTTGCAAAAGCAGACTGTTTCCAAAGTGTGACTAATTTCAACTAAAAATGAGCCCTTTGTGAAATTGTGAAGTATCAAACTAATTGCTGCAAACTTAGCCTGTCTTTTGTAAAACTGTGCACTTTCAGAATGATGTGATAGGAAATGAAAGGTCACATTTACTACTAAAATGTGCACTTTTAGAATCATGAAATATGAAAGTGTGAATATTGCACTTTGGACAGTTTGTAGTGCATCTTTCGGTCAGCTGCACATTCTAACAAAAGTCAGTCTGCAAAAGCTTCTCACTTTCTGTACAGCAAACAAATGAGCAAAATTGAAACTTTGTAAAACTGTGTTGCAAACTGTAAGCAGCTGTGTAAAATAAGTAATTTTTCACAATTCTGCTGGCGTTAAACAACATTTTGCACAAGTCTGGTACGAACGGCATTGAGCAAAATTGTATTGTAAATTGTTCCTGTGTTAGTGGGAGTAGCCAAGTGTGAATCTGTAAAGCCAAATGTAGAAAAAAAATAGTTTTTCCTAATTAACTAAAAAAAAAAAGCTTTTAGCACCATATACATAACGACATGGTTTCCTCCTAAAACAGGTCAAATAATGTGAAGACATCATTAAAGAATTGGAATTATGTGCTTAGTCAATACTGAATTTAAGTTAAAATAAAAAGTCATTAATATTAAAGTGAATCAGTTTTGCATTCAAGAAGTGAAACAAAAAAAAAAAACTAGGAGGAAACGAAACAAAACAAAAAAACTGCAGGCAACTTTACTTAGTCATGAACAATCAACTCCTCCTGCAAAGTAGTTTCAGCCTAAAACTTTCTTGCATATATGAATTAGCCCCCAATTTCTTCAGTTGCCAGCTGGGGGGTTGAAGTTTTTTTTGTTCTGTCTTGTAGCTTTCTGAAAGCTCCTATGCAGATGGGCTGCCCCTACGTCTGCAGACTACAATTAGTGCTTTTGTATGGTGAATGGGAAATGGCCATGCATTAATACTGGATGTTGAACAGCTGAGGAGCTGGGGAAGGACCTGCCCAATGCAGACTCCATGGCAGATGGAACAAACAACAAAAAAAGTTGTAATACTCCTTCAAGCTAACACTCCCTTAATGGTCTCTGTCAGGGAGAGATTGCTGGTCCCTTGAGAGAAACTGAGAGAAACAAAAAAAAAAACACTTCTTTGTCTAAAGTCCAGTCTTCCTCCCCAAAAGTACTTTGCTTACTTGGAACTTGAGCTTCCCACACCTTGGGAGCTGGGTTTCAGTTATCAAAACAAGTTGGCTTCAGCTCTATTCATTTTGGGATGTACTTGACTTCTTAAAATAAGGTAAAAGGAGACTTTCCAACAATAAAAGAGGAGGGAGTGTTTGACTTCCCAAAGGGAACAGATGGAAATGAAGTGGCATCCAGTTTTGCAGACATGGCAATGACAAATGAAAATGGTTGCTGTTTCTCAAAGAAAGCAGTATTTGACCAGTAATAAGTTACACTACTTTTTTTAAATGGTCTGTCTTAGATTATGGACTTCCGAAACGTGTCCTGGGTAGTATTTGGATGTTGCTACCTCCCCCTATAAAAAACTTGAATAGCTTCCAAAATTAGTCCCACTGAATTTTCTGACTTCCAGATAAAAACAAAAAACAAACAAACAAACAAAAAAAACATTAACTAAACCCCTGGTTGGGAGTAAAGTATTACAGACTGGAAGCTAAGTGATCAGTGTGGCAGAATCCTAAACTGGATGACTGTTTAGTTTTGTCTCGCCCTTCCATCCTTCCATTTTTGAACAAGAGAAAGCTTTGTGGTTAAAACATAATCATAACAAGACACTCCCATTCCTGGGAAACCTGGCAACACATAAAGAGCAGTGTATCTGTAACAACAGGTGTGCATACGACTTCGTTTCTCTAGGCTACTCTTGTTTCCTACCAAGTCAGTACTTTGTGAAACTTTTAAGACAGAAACCAAAGTAGTTATTTAATGGCACTACCACCTGCATTACGTATCCATGCTCTACACTTTATATGCAGTAGATCTATATCTGCTAGACATGACTTACTGACATACTCACTTTACAATTATGCCGCTTGCCTGTCTCTCTTTTATACATGAAATATTAAAAAATGGGCTCAGACTTTTACAAATTATGAAAAACATACATGAGCCTGCAAAAAAAGGAAAAAGACAAAAAAAAGCTGAACTTTTCAGTGGTCAAGAAGTTTGCTGTATTGCAAATGGGAAAATGTAAGTGCAGCTCACTGCATTGCAAGTGAGTCCTGTAAAATTAAAAAGAAAAAAAAAGATTTAAAAGAAATGTTTTTAAAAAATTCACATTTTCTTAAAAAAAATCTTGCTTTGGTACACAAAAAAAGTTATCAGCAAGAGAGGATGAACACACACACAAAAAACTGTGCAAATTGTTTGCATCCTGCAGTTACTCCAGAAGGCAACTTTTGTATTCCTGTCTTTCTAAAGCTTCTATTCTCCATCACAGAGTTAAAAAAAAAAATCTTCTGCTGGAACTTGGTTCCTACAAAAACTACTATAAGTAAGAAAGCAAGCAAAAAACAGAACAGTTATGCGGTATCATCAGTTTGGTTTTTAAAAGGATGGGGAGGGGATTACGAACCGAGAAATGTTCCGCACTGCTTCATTTTTCCTTCTGTAGTTTTGTACACCACTGCTGAGAGAGAAAGCCGCCTCCAAAGTTACTTCATTCCTCAGTACTAAAAGTTTGTGCCCAAGAGCGAAAACTTAAGAGCCGAGTGGAAAAGCAGAGCTGCCCAATCAGAGACAGCCTGGCGGAGCATTATTAATCAATGCAGACTGCTGGGGAGCCAATCAGAGAGCAGCAGCTCGGTGCAACATACAACACGGTTGTTGTTCAAACCACAGACAAAGGAGCATGAAAAGCCACCACCTCCCCCACTCCATTGTAGCCCGGCAGCAGGGAGATAACACAGCACTCAGCTGCTAGCCTTTGTAGGCAAGTCCAGACTTAGAAAGAAAGTTTGATGTAGCTGCAGACAGATTACACAGATTTTTAGGATTTGCCTGCCACCCCTTCTCTCCTGTTTTGAGACAGCCTTCTCAACCGTCCCCTATAAGAAGGAATATCACTAACTTTCCTCATCAGAACCCCTCTGTCAATCAGTACCTTCAACTGTCCCTCATTATACTACTCAGTGCCCCATGGTCCATACCTCACAACTCTACCACATGAAAAAGGATGTCCTTTATTTTACTACTCAGTACCCCTCTGTCCATATTGCTACACTCTTCCACATGGAAAGGGGTGCCATTCATTTTTTTGTTTACCAGAAAGAGACACACTAAACTGAAAGCTAGTTTACAGATGCGACCAGGGAGCACAAGGAAGTTAAGACTTGCTCAGGGTCACACAATATGCAGATGGAGGCTGTGGGATTCAAACCCAGGTCTCCAGATTTGTAGCTCACAGCCTTAAACCACTGCGCTATACTGTCTCCTTTTACTACTCAGAACCTTGTCCCTCACTTTACCACTCAGAACCCCCTCTGTCTCTACTTCTTAACACTCTCATATTGAGGTCTGTCCACTAACGTTGGGATCACCTACGCACTGCGGATATGCTGCACATAGACAACCCTAAGTCAGAATAATGCAGCAGGGTTAAGTGGACCCCTGTTGGCATTCATGGAAGGGGTGCATGCCCTTTGTGCACAGGATCCCCTGGCCACTAGCCCAGCTTCACACCTTGGGTGGCATGGGGGTATATCAGGTGTGCCTTCACTCCATGCCATTCACTAAGGCATGGAATGCCAGGCAAGGGGGGGCATAGGATATGGCAGTGGAGACCCTGTCTTATCTTTTTTGTGTCCCTCCCAGTGACACCTGCTGGCTATGGTGGAGGCAGGAAATCCCTGCACTGTACTGCACCTGGGGGCAGCCATTTGGACACTTGCCCATACTTTCAAGAAACGGCAGTCCCATGCCTTCCCAGAATCCCCTGCTCGCATGGGCAGGAGATCCATTTCAGGACACACATAGGCATCCAATTGGATGCCTGCCTATGTCCCTTAGACTGCCCCCTGTGCAACTGTACACCAGGGGGATAGGGCTGCAGACAGGCACCCTGCAGGTGTGTGCAGTTTTGCATTCTGCACAACCTGTGCCTGTCCCCAGGTATGTAGCTACGTGGGCCAGGTATGTGTGAATCGCACATACCTGGCTGCACCTTAGTGCCTTGGCCCCGTTAGGAGTAACTAACAATTTTTAACTCTCAGAACTGCTCTGTTTATATGTCTCAACTGTCCCACATAAGAAGAGCAGGAGGCTTATCCCTTATTTTGCCCCTCAGAAAATCTCTATCCATCCCACCAAACTATGCCATAGTAGGAGGACATCCCCCATTTTACCCTTCAGAACCCCTGTGTCCATACCACTCAAGTGCCCCACATTTGGAGGGATGTCCCACATTTTACCTTACAGAATCCCTCTGTCCATACTTCTCAACTGTCCTACATTAGGAGGGATGTCCTCATGTAACCCCTCAGAACTCCTCTCTCTGTATTTGTCAGCTGTCCTACATTAGGAAGGCTGTCCCTCATTTTACCACTCAAAACTCCTCTGTCCATACCTCTCAACTGTCCCATATTAGGAGGGACATCTCTCATGTTATCCCTCAGAACCCCTCTGTTCATTCTACTCAACTGTCTCACATGAGGAGGAAGCTCCCTTATTTCATTCCTCAGACCCCACTGTCCATACCTCCCAATCTCCCACAATTTGAGGGATGTCCCTGACTTAACCCCTCTGTCCATACTACTCAACTGTTCCACACTAGGAGGGACATCCCTCATTTCATTCCTCAGACCTCTCTGTCCATACATTTCATCTTCCACAGTGGGGGGGGGGGCATTCCTCATTTTATCTCTCAGGACCCCTCTGTCCATACTTCTCAGCTGCCCCACATTAGATTGTGCCCCCTTTAGACTCCCTTTGTCTATACCTCTTAAATTTCATACATTAGGAGGGGCATTCCTCATTTTACCCCCCTTCAGAATCCCTCTGTCCATACCTCTCAACGGTCCCTTAGTTGGAGGAGTGGCTCTCATTCATGATTTACATGACTGTTTTCGATTGGCCAAATGTTGATGAAAAGGAAGTTGAACCACCGAAGTCTTCAGGTGCATTCGAATGTGGGAAGGTGTTTACGCTGGAACCGTGTGTCCGGGGAAATAATATTACTGTTAACAGCTTTGTGCAAGTTTGGAGGGTATGTGATAATGGTAACATCTCTGCCAAATAGAGGGCTGTTGAAGGAAGGGGGAGGAAAATCAGAGCAATCCTATGGGATGCTAGGCAAATGGGCAGACTAGGTGGGCCTGGTGGTCCTTTTCTGCCATCACTTTCCTGTGTTCCTAAATAAAGGATTTGTTATGAGATTCCAGGCCTTTTACATGTGCCCTGATCTCCTAGGTCACACCATGATGCACTACTGCTCTGCCGCACTGCTGAGCTGGCTGCAGACTTAAATTTTACTTTGGGTATTTGAGAAAAATCTATGGGTCACATTGATTGTAGTTCTAGAAAATTAATATTATTACCATTTTTGGATGGGCTACTACACCCCTGTTGTCCCCTTTGTTCCATTCATCTCCTCTTCTCAGGGACCACCACAATCACACCTTGCTATGAGAGAAGATGAGTGATGACTTTTCTAAGTGCCTGTGATTCCAAAGTAGTTTCCTTAACAGCTAACATGGGGTACTTGAACACTGGGAGGCCTCTACCCAGGAATTTTCATAATGCATGCAGCCCTTGTTGACCGTAGGGTAGGAACCCAGAGTACAAACAATGGAAGGGTGAATATGTCTGGATTTGCATCCAGAATTCCCATGTTGGACAGCTTCAGATCCACTTGTATTATCTGGTCACATTCCTGAAGAATTGGACCCTACTTAAATGTAAGCCATTGAGGGGTTACCTGTGCCCTAAAATGTGGCCAGAAATTGTCCTGGCTTGAATTCAACCCACACCCTCCCCCAAAGTCTGGCTACCTATGGTTGGATGATTATCCAGGTCAAATTCTGGAAGATCTGAGGTCGGCCTGGTGGTGCTGAGGGTTGAGGCGCTGGATGCCACACCTTGTGCCATGCCGGTGACCCAAGTTTGGGTATGAGCTCAGGCGCCAGGGGTCAGCAGGGGAAGGAGAGGATTGAGCATCCGGCGGACTGCTCTCCTCTCCCTTGGGAGGGATCCTGGGTATCTCTGGTGTAGTGGGGACCCCTGGTGGAAACTAGGGGCACAGCTAGCATGGAGCAGCATAGGGGGAGGAGCGCTGCAGACATCTGTGGCTCAGCCATGCAGACGTCATTGCACACCCACGCTTCTGGGGAAAAACAACAAAGAAAATCCCCGCACCTGGATAGGCAACAGCTCTTCTCAGGTCCACACTGCCACACGCCCAATACCGGGCCTTGCCTCCACCCCCTCTGCACTTCCACCACCTTGGCTGGCAAATTAGATTGTAGATAGAGCACCAGAGTGGAGGTGGCCCTACCTTGGGGGCTCAGAGCTGGGGGATCTGTCGGCAGGAGGTTGGTGGAGGGCAGCTACCTTCTGAGGAGGCAAGGGACCAGGTGGGTGGTAGAGTGGTACTGGAGAGAAAGAGCAGCTCAAGAGGGTTCCAGGGCTGCAGTGCATAAACGGAGTCCACAAAAAAAAATTCTGGAAGATCTGGCCTGAAATCTTAACTGGTTCACAGCCACCTCACCCGCCCAGTTGTCCCACCAGTGCAAACCTTATCTCCTCAGACAGCTGCTGAGGTTCTTTGTCTTTTAGATTGCTTTCTTGTTTTGGGCTCTCCCAAACCCATACAATCACATCATGGGGCTGGTTTCTTCTTCCCTTGGGCTGAGATAGAAATCCATGGAACACACTGATGAGTCTTGAAAAGGATGAAGCATGTGTCTTCTGTTCTCATCCTTTACAGATTGTGAGGCTATTTGATACCATACACTCCTGCCTTTTTCCACTTGAAGTTTATTGAAAGTCTTATCAGTTGGCCACATACAAATTCAGTCTGCAGTACACTAATAGTTCTGTTATACAACTGAGTTCTGTGTAAACCTTTTTATATAACAATATACATTAATCAGAATTTAAACAAACACCTTTCACGTTTCTTTGCAGGAAGCAACAGTCAAGATGAGTCAACATCATCAACCTTTAACCTGTAAGTAGTTGCTGTGGAATCAGAAATTATAAAATGATCATGGAACCATAATATTTCATCCACCACAGCCATACACTCCTGCGTAAACCAGAACCAGCATAAATTCTTTCCTTAGGATCGACCCTGCTAAATACTGTAAAGGATGACAAAAAAAGTGTAAAGCAAAATAGTAGTCTTTTCCTTTTTCAACTTAAGAAAAAGTTGTCTTCAAGATCATTTGTGCAAAAACAGTTTTTATGTCTGATAAAAACAGTTATCCTAATCTTTTGATATTTTTAGATTCAAGCTATCAAGTGTAAAAAGTTAGAAACATAAAAAACAGTGGGGTTCTTTTGCAGTACATACAGACTCTTGCTACTCTATTGCAGTATACACAAGTCAGCCTCTTAGCTATTATGGGTGTAATTCATTACATTTTGTTGAGGTACTAGCTGAGATGCAAGACATAGCAACATAGTAATTTAAGGTCAGAAGGGATTCTCTGTCCAACAGGTCCCCCCACTTTATAAACAGGGATAAATGGGTACTGATTTATACAGACACTCCAACAATTCTACTACCCAGGATATACTGGAATCCCTTCACAGTCAAGTCCAGAGTTAGATTCAGAAATGAGTCCAGGCTTACCTTGAAAGTCTATACTGTCTTTTTTTTATTTTTCTATTTAATCTTTATTGCTATTTCAACAACACATGTCAACAGATCTGTAAAATTACATTTCATTTGTACAGGATAGAAAGGATTGTGACAGCTACATGTCATGCACTGCATATTCAATAAGAGTCTATTAAACATTGCTATATATCAATACTTCATATTTTGAACAATCTAGTACATCAGTCTTCGGGAATCATTTGCCTAGCATATTCTCCTTGGAAATGGAAACCCTAACTGGTTATGCAGTCTTTAATATAGTCCTCAGTCGTTACCATTATCTCCCACCAGTGTTATGTTCTGTGACTATACCTAGACTTTTGGAGGTGCCTATAGGGTGTTATACCCCTCTATACGCCCATACCTCAGCAAAACTGCAGTGAGGTTAGAGGTGGGATTGGACGAGTCCACAGGGCAATTTCATGAGACAAAGGAATCATCTTTTAGCATATAATATAGTTTCCAACGGATCCACCTTGAAGTAAAATGTTCTGCTCTTTCATTTAGATTATAAGTTATTCGTTCCATTTGGTAGATCTGTTTGGTGATTGCCCACCAGTCCTGTATTGTTGGAATTTTTGTGGATAGCCAGGCCTTGGTAACTGCCTTCTTTGCTGCCATAATGAGGAGGTGTAAAAGATATTGGACATCTGGATTTCTAAATGCTCAAGGGAGTATGAGAAAGAGATACAAATCCTTCGTCATATGAAGCTGAGGGCCAAAGAGTTCTTGCAGGTATACCTGTATTTGCTGGAGGAGGTGCTGGAGTTTGGGGCAGGCATCTATACTGTCTTTATGTCTGCTGTCCCCACTAGTAGGCTAGCTGTCCCCTCTCGTAGGCTGGCTGTCCCCACTGGTAGGCTGGCTGTCCCTTCTGGTATGTTGGCTGTCCCCTCTGGTAGGCTAGCTGTCCCCTCTGGTAGGCTAGCTGTCCCCTCTGGCAGGCTGGCTATCCCCTCTGATAGACTGGCTGTCCCCACTGGTAGGATGGCTATCCCCTCTGGTAGGCTGATGGTCCCCTCTGGTAGGTTGGCTGTCCCCACTGGTAGGCTGGCTATCCCCTCTGGTAGACTGGCTGTCCCCACTGGTAGGCTGGCTATCCCCTCTGGTAGGCTGACTGTCCCCTCTGATAGGCTGGCTGTCCCCACTGGTAGGTTGGCTGTCCCCTCTGGTAGACTGACTGTCCCCACTGGTAGGTTGGCTGTCCCCTCTGGTAGGCTGACTGTCCCCTCTGGTAGGCTGGCTGTCCCCTCTGGTAGACTGACTGTCCCCACTGGTAGGTTGGCTGTCCCCTCTGGTAGGCTGACTGTCCCCTCTGGTAGGCTGGCTGTCCCCTCTGGTAGACTGACTGTCCCCACTGGTAGGCTGGCTGTCCCCATTGGTGGGCTGGCTGTCCCCCTCTGGTAGGATGGCTGTCCCCTCTGGTAGACTGTCTTTCCCTACTGGTAAGCTGGCTGTCCCCCAGGTAGGCTGTGCTGTTCCATGGGATTACTACTCTCTGGAAGAAGTGCCTCTGACATTTATCCCTGTATTTACCACCTCTGGGCTTAAGGGCATGTCTGTACATTCTGCTGGACAGTCTTGTCAAAGTCCATCTGTTCGATCATGGTGGTACTTTTCAGTATGCGGGATACTCAGATCATGTTCCCTCTCAGCCTCCTTCTCACCAGGGTGACTGTATCAATGCCTTCTCTCCCCCTCTCATAGCTTCTGTAGCTCATATCCAGGATCATTTTGGTGGCATGTGTTGCATCCTCCTGGACTATGTCAGTATTCTTTAGAATTTTGTGGAGGATGGGCTATTATGCCTTATAATACTGAATGTTGCTTTACCTGAATGACAGCATGATAACCCTCAGCTCTTTTTCCATCTAGCATTTCCTGTGTTCTGATATCAGTTTCTGTTCATCCTATTGTATTGTTTTGAATAGGACAGATAGTGCATGTATGCTCTTAAAAGCACTGTTTGAATACTGGGGTGCACAAAAATAGGGGTGACCAGTACAGCAAGTGAAGAAGTAATCCTGCCACTTTACAAGGGCCTGTTTAGGCCCAATCTGGAACATTGCAGGCAGCTCTGGGCTCCTCAAGACAAAAAGGGCATTGAGGTATTTGAGAGGGTATGGGGTCCAAACATTGGGGGGGGGGTGGTTTGGAGGCCCCTTAAAGAGCAGCTCTGTGCTTCAGCATGTATTTCCATAAATAAGATGTTTCAGCTATTACAGTTCACTAGAGAACACATTTTTTTTTCATTTTTAAATGTTGCTTTCCAAGGTTTACAATACATCTTGGTAGTTCATCTAAAAGTCTGTGTAACAAAACATGTGTCTATTCCCTTTTAACCTCACAGCATCTTTGCTCACCATGGCAACAGACTGTGATGTCACAAACAGCAATTATGAGGTGAGCAGGGGAAAGTCAGATACATTTTGAAAGACTCAGCGAAATATGTACTGAATTAGCTGCAATATTTGGTAGATCAACTGCAACGAAAAGTAAAAAAAAAAATAATACTTAGAAAACAATAAAGTTAAAACATAATTGGTGTAAATCTAGTAGTTTTAAGCTTGTTATTATAATTGAGTTGCTCTTTAACTAGTTCACCCTGTATAAAAGGATACACATACAGCTGAGGACAGATACAGGTTTTCATCCATCTAGTCTGTCTGTAATAAATTGTTCATTTGTTTTTACAGTTTTTGGCTAGGAAAGACACACTAAGATGAGACCTGTTTCCAAGTGTGTGCTGGGAACACAGGGAAGTTAACTGACTTGCTGACAGTCACACAGTGTGCAAGTGGTTGTTGTGGGATTCAAACTCATGTCTCCAGGTTTGCAGCTCAGTGCTATTAACCACTATGCTATACTGCCTCTCACTCTCTTTATAGTCTGACTAGCTTATTAGAAGGATTTCGATGGGGATATGTTCACAGTCTTCTGCATATGCAAGGATATTAATGAGCTTGAATAGGTGGCGATGTTTGATCTGGTGTTGAACTTGTGTCCTGAGGCAGTCTGCGGGAACATGCCCTGAAACACATGGGTAATTGATACAGTGGTAATGTTAGAAGGCACTTCTTTTTTCAAAGGGCGGTCTACATTATGACCCTACGGGCCAGACTACCAGCATAGGCAGTGAATATGAAGACAACACAGGCCTTCATGGTACGCCTGGACAAGTTTCTGGTTGATACCTTGGGTAGTGGAGCACATAGGGTATCTATGCATCAATACATGTTTGCACAGCATGTAATCTCTGTTTACGAAGCAAGGGTGGGGGCTGATTGTCCTAGAGTCCCTACTAAATTAAGTTGATAATATGTTATAGAATGCCCAATTTCCAGCCACTGTTTCATAAAGAATGTATAATCCTAGCATTTCATTTGTATGTTTTTTTTTTTTTAATTATTCTTTTTATGAGGCATTTCTGATATTCTTCCTGTACCACTCATACATGTCCTGCCATACCTTGGATCCAACCAAGGCCAAAGACTTCCAGACCATGGTGCTGTCTGTGCCAGTAAGATTTGCTAAGGCCAGTTCCCTGACCAGTCACAGCAGCGGCATGCCATTGAGTGCACGCTTGTTCTTCCTCTCTGTGCCGTTTCTGTAGTTGGCGTTGAGTGGCATCAGACTGTGAAGGAGAAAGGCCACTACTTCATTACAGTTAAATGTATAAGAGACAGTGCCATTACTATTATGGGGCTCTCTTCCAGCCGTTACTGCGTGGATGTTAATAGTAGGACCAGGTGTGGAAGCCTCCAGCCCTCTTATGAATGAGTAGCCATTTACAGACCCATAATTCAGAGTGGGGGCAAGACTAGACAGGATTCAGCTCATAAAAGCTGACCCGTCCCTCCGGATCATCAGTGTACAGCCATTCCACAGGAACATCATACAGCTCTCCCCAGGGCAGCAGGGTGAGTGTCCCTGGGGCAGGTTCTTCACCCCTGCTACCACCGATTGGGATCACAGGCTCAAGACATTGCATCATCACCACTAGGCCAGTGGGGCTGCCCTGATCCCAGCATTTCTGTTATTAGCATGTTCAGACAGTGGAGTGGCCATCAGCATGGCCCTGTGCGCAGTGAGTTACCAAACTAGTGCAGGAGCTTATGTGCTTAGAAACATAGAAATTGTCAGCAGATAAGGACTGCCAGGCCCATGCAGTCTGCCCGTATCCCTTACTTTGTGTCCCCTGACACTATCTGGTCTTCAGCTTTAGCCTCTCCTTCCCACGTCTAGGGTTCCCCTATGCCTATCTCATGCATGCTTGAATCCCCCCACTGTGCTCTCTCCAACCACCTCCTGGGGCAGGCTATTCCATGCATCCACCACCCTTTCCTTGAAAAAAAAGTCCTTGCATTTTCCCTTCTCCTGCCCCCCTCCAATCTCATATTGTGCCCCCTTTCTTGTAAATCTCCTGTATTGAAAGATGTTGCCCCGTTGCACCTTGTTTATGCCCTTAAGGTACTTGAAGGTTTCTGTCATATTCCTGTTTTCCCCCTCTCTTCCAGTGTATACATACTGAGGTCTTTTAATCGCTCCTCATATATCTTCTGGTGTAATCCCTGAGACCATCTTTGTCACCCTTCTTTGAACCACTTCCACCCTCTTTATGTGTTTTCAAAGATGCGGCCTCCTGAACTGTACACAGTATTCCAGATGAGGTCTCACCAGTGTCTTGTATAGTGATATCAGCACCTCCCTTCTTCAGCTAGTTATACCCCTTCCTATGCACCACAACATGCTACTGGCCCTGCCTACAGCCTTTGTACATTGCTTGGCCAACTTTAGGTCTTCTGAGATAATAATCCCTAAGTCCCTTTCTTGCCTGGACACTGTCAGCAACTCCTCCCCATCCTGTAGCTCTCCCCTGGGCTTCTGCACCCCAGATGTATGACTTTGCACTTTTTCTCCTTGAATCCCAGTTGCCACACTTCAGACCATTTTTTCAGCTTTCCTAGGTCCCTTCTCATTTTCTTCACCTCCTCTGGAGTGTCTACCCTGTTGCAGATCATGGTGCCATCTGCAAACAAGTAAACTTTCCCTTCCAGCCATTCCACAATATCAATAATGAAGACATTAAAAAGGACTGGCCCCAGGATTGATCCTTGAGGTACTCCACTGATCACCCCCGTTTTCCTCGGATTGGATCCCATTTACCACCACCCTCTGCTTCCTGTCTCCTAACCAGTTTCTAACCCAGTTCACCACCTTGAGGCCCACTCCCAGGCTGCCCAACTTGTTAACCAGTCTTCTGTGTGGAACGGTGTCAAAGACCTTGCTGAAATCAAGGTAGGCCACATCTACCACTCTCCCCGGTCCACCTCCTTTGTCACCCAGTCAAAGAAATCTATCAGATTTGTTTGACATGATCTTCCTGCTGTGAATCCATGCTGCCTCATATCCTGTGCTCCGCTGGATTCCAAGTGTTTCACAATTCTCTCTTTAAGCAGTGCCTCCATAATCTTCTACACTAGTGAGGTGAGGCTGGCCAGCCTGTAGTTTCCTGCCTCCACCCTGCTACCACTCTTGTAAAGAGGGACTACATGTGCCTCCTCCAGTCCTCTGGAACCGCTCCTGTGTTGAGCAACTCACTGAACAGGGCTGCCAGTGGTACTGCTAGCTCCATCCGTAGTTTCTTCAATATTCTGGGATGTATGCCATCTGGTCCCATTGCCTTGTCCATCTTTATTTTTGTGAGCTCCTCTAGGACTCTGTCTTCTGAAAATGGACTGGTGTTCACCTCACTCTCCCCTTTGTTTTTTATGCTCAGCTGTGGTCCCTGTCCCTCCTCTTCTTCAGTGAATACTGAACAGAAGTAATTGTTCAGTACTGTTGCCTTTTCCAGGTCTCCCTCCTCACACTCCTCTTTATCCCCGCTAAGCCTTACAGTCCCTCCCCAGGACTTCCTTCTTTACCTGATGTACCTATAACATGTCTTATTCCCTTTCTTCACTGTCTGTGCTAATCTTTCCTCTTTGTGCTTCTAACAGCTTTCCCCGTTTCCTTCAGGCAACTTAGTCTGACTTAGGAGCCCACTGTTCTGTGTAACTCTTGGGGTGACAAACAGAGTGTGATGTAGAACAGGGTGCTATCAGCCATAGGTGGTGACAGTGATGGTGGTGATGTGGTGGGGGGGGTAGTAAGTGGCACCAGGCAAGCATGTTAACAGCGTGAAGTTAAAAATAAACACATAATGATCAGTCTTCTACACAGAACAGTTGCATCAGGGTTGCATCAGGTTGTCCTGGCGACTCAAAGAGAAAGAAACTCTCCTGGGGAGAAATTGTAGTGTCTGAGATGCCGTGCAGGATCACAGACAAAAAGCTGCTTATCTGGAGAGCTATACTTAGGGTAGCTGGTTCATTCCACTGGGGTGTCATAAAGATGAGGCACACTGATGAGTCCTGGTAGGACGAAACACGTGTCTATGTCTTCTGTTGGCACCCTTTGCAGACTGTGTGAGGGACCTTTTGGCACCATGCATTTCTGCTTAAAGTTAAACCAGCATAATATTTTGTGGTGATTTGCATATACAGCCCATGATGCTTTGCATTATGGGGGTATGTGTGATTTTGTATTTCTTTGAAACTTGGCCCACCAATGCCCTTTGGGGTAACCCTTGCCTCAGTGCTTGTGTACTGAGGTTCTTTGTCTTTTAGCTTGTTTTTTGTTTTTATTGGGCTCACCCCAGCTTAACCCAGATAGACTAACTTAGGGTAGCTGGTTCTTTCCACTGGGGTGTCATACAGACGAGGCACACTGTGGTAGGGTGAAACATGTGTATGTGTTTTCTGTTGGCACCCTTTGTAGATTGTGTGAGAGGCCCTTTGGCACCATACATGTCTGCTTAAAGCTGAACCAGCATAATATTCTGTGGTGATTTGCATTATGAAGGTGTGTGTGATTTTGTATTTCTTGGAGTAGGCTGTGTTGACTTCAGGTTAGAAAGGCAGGCTACAGCAACTTGGATTTCAAGTCCACATTTCTTTTTGTTGTGGCTTTTTAAAACCAAGTATTTCCTACCCTCTGAAATGCTGAAGCCCCCCAAAATGTTTGCATCTTTAAACTAAAAACCCTGATTTTCGGATCTGTTCAGATTTAAAGTAAAGTTCTCTGCCCATCCCTTCCCCTGACATTCATATCTGCTCAGGTTCAGAGAAGGGTTTTGTGGCCATCATTAAAACCAAGATGCTCAACATAGGGATGGCAGTTCTACAGTGGGATGGAGACATGGTGGAAAATGGAACTGGTCACACCCAGCCCCAGTTCAAGATCACTACTGGTTCTCAACTTTCATCTTCTTTACATTCAAAAAATGCATTGAAACAAAACCCCGTGTTGTTTTTTGGACTGGTAGAGGTATAAGTGTGCTATGACTCATTACATTATGTCACCGTCTTTGTAATCAGAGTTAATGTTTGCTGACAGACTCGATTTCATAGTTGAGGTCACCCAGGCATGGTGGCTGACTGAGTTTTCTGGGCAAGGGTATGCATCATTGTCTCCCGGAGATCTGCCCAGTCTAGCTGCCCTACTGCTGAGTGTCCTGTTCTGTCCTGAAATAAGTCCATTTTGAAGCTGCCTCACACTTTCCAGGAAGAGTAGAGACCCACCCTATCATTCATGTTAATGAGGTGTGAGACTAGCTCACTCTCAACTTACTGGAAATCTCTCATGGGTATCCTCACCATGACTTCTCCATTTCCAGAGCCCAAATGTTCATGAAAATAATACTTACTATACTAATAAAATTGTTATTATAAAATGGACCATGACTATCCTATAATCTCTTTTGTCAACTCATGTCACATGATGGTTGATTATTTTCTGACAACCACACACGTCAGCTGAACTGCATATTTTTTCTACAAATAAATGCCCATTTTATAAGTGGGATAACACACTCCAGGGTGTGTGGTCATAAGGGAACTGTGCACTTCTCAGGTGGTTGCGTTGTGACACTCGGCTATACCTCATGCCTAACAAGCATCCAGAGTGTACATTATTCCCTTATAACCACACCCCTGTCATATGTTGTCCCTTACCTGAAGCATCATCAGTGGCACAGCTGGTAGCACTCTCAACACTGAGACAGGAAGATTTAGTGTTCATGGGTTCAAGTCCCATAGCAGGAACTTGGGCTGATACTCAACATTGACAGTGTTGGGGGTTGGGGTGCAATCCTGGCAGTGCTGTCCTACAGATAAAATGTTAAACTGAGGTCCTCTCTGCTCACTTCTGGAGGCTGTCCAAGTGGAAGTAAAAAGAGCCCTCTGTCGATGTTATACAGTAGTTCCCTGTGACATCACAGTCTGTTGCTGTGAAAATGACTGATCTCACAGATGGAGGGGAATGACTACAGTGGAGGGAAATTCAGGAGGAAGAGATCAAGTCTGAGGCACAGAGATCCTGTTTTCATGCAGATGTCCTCAGAATATAAAACGGGGTGCTCATTGCACCGGGTTGGTGGTACACTGTAGCTGCATGTGGAAGACCCAGGATCAGATCCTGATCCCCACTCCCCGCCTTTCACCCATTAAGCCTGTGTATGATGTGAAGACCTCCAGTTCAGACTCGGGGGGGGGGGGATAGCTGGCCGAACCACTCTTAGTGCTCCTGTATCATGGGATAGGTGATTACATTGACCATGCTTGACCACAGGATGTTGGCTATCCCCCGCTCATAGGACAGCAGGTCAGTTGGTCATTGGTAGATGCCAGGGGAGGTGGGAGTGACTTCTGTTGGCAAAGACACCCCGCCTTCCCAGCTCCATGAAGGTGCCTAGCCCACCCACCTCAGACACCTCTGAATGCTGCAGGCTGCCCTCCTCCTCTTTCTCTGCAAACTTAGGAGACACTTTGACCTGTTGGCACAAACCAACCATCAGAGCCCTTTCATGGCTGGGCAAGCCACAGAGCCCTGTTGACAGACAGTGGAAGATTTGGAACATATCGCACCCCTCCCCCAGCATGTAGGGGTGTGTTAGTAGGATAATGAGGAAACAATAAACCACAGTGGAAAAGGGAAGGCACACTGTAGTGGAAGAGAGAAAATAAATTGTTAAAAAAAAAAACAGTAAGGGGGATAGATGTAGAAGATATAGAAAATTAATGAAATAAAACCTGAATTGTGTCTGAATATTAGATTCTAAAATGTGTTCCTGGAATCTGAAACATTGCTTTCAACACTACATTTTCAGGAGGGGGAGGCTGATCCATAAGTGGTTTCTTGCCTTGTGCTAAGCTGTCTAAGTGCAGCAGGTGCAGAGTTGAGCAGCACAGTAAGGAGTTAATTGCCCTCGAGCACAGTCTCCGTGCTTCGCATCCCTTGGTTACTGTAGAAGGGAAACCCCTCATGTCACTTCACAGCTGTGGAGGGATGGGTGATGCCAATTTTGGGTTCATAGCCCCCCCCCCCCATTGTTTGGATCTGGACACTGTACAGCAATGTTTATTAACATCTATTAATCCAAGATAGCCTAACTGAGGCCAGAAATGTAATTTTGACTGGAGTCCTGCTTCTACACAGTTTTACCAAATGACAGAGGAATTATGAGCCATTTAAGTGATTTTTTAAACCCTTCTTTTCTGTATTGGTTTACAGCCCTCTTCTAGTGTCTTTGTTAGGGAGGTAGTTTGGCCCAGTAATAAGCGTAGAGCAGTGACCCTGGAGACCTGGGTTTGAATCTATCTACTTCCTACTGTGTGGCCCTGAGCAGGTTATTTAGCTTTCCTATGCTTCTGTGAGTCTCCCTATGCTGTGTAAGTGGCTCTTCAGGCAGCACTCTCAGCTCTGGGGCCAGAAGATTGGAAGATCATGGGTTCTAGCCCCACACCAGGTACTTAGGGGAATACCCATAATTAACACTGTAGTGCATTACGGAGGGCGTGTTGCACTGTTGAGGTGCCATCCTTTGGATGAGATGTTAAATCAAGGCCCCTTCTGTCCATCTCTGGTCACGGTCCATGTGGATGTTAAAGATCCCATGCACTTAACCAAGAAGAGTAGGATCATTTTTTTATTGAGAAAAATCCAAAAATGGCCATCTCACTGGCACAATGGTAGTGCTACCGCTTGCAGTGCTGATGACCCGAGTTTGGGAGCGAACTCGAGTTGTTGGAGGGTTGGCTGGGGCAGGGATCGAGTATCCATCGGAATAGTGTCTTCCTCCTGCGGGGGAGGGGGTGGTGTGGAACCTGATGGTAGCCTGTCAAAATAACGATTCCTGAACAGTGAGGAAGAGTCAATATGGCACAGAATAATAGTGAGTGCTGTATCAGCGAAGTTTCTGTTCCCCCCCCTCCCTGAGGTACACACCCCCTTGGAGTTGGTATATTAAGTAAGGGAGGGGCGCGGAGGGCTAACACTCCAACAAACAGGAAGTTCATCGATAATGACACTTGCTATTATTCTGTGCTGTTTTGACTCTTCACCATTTGGGAGTCACTATTTTGACATGGTACTGAACCTGGCATTAGCCTGGCCCCTGGCGATGGCTGCAGGTAGGATGCTGGGACCACTCAGATGGTCATAGAGTGGCAGCACATCTGATGTACCATGCACAGGAGTGTATGGGGTGCCATCACTGGCTCCACTGCATGCCGCTTCATGGGGAGGGAACTAGAAAGCCTAAGGAAAGACTCCAGCTGGCAGGATAACTGCTATGACCGACAGGCCCCACACCTGATGACTAGGCACTGCCACAGAACCTGATCCATTTTCTGGTGGGGAAGGTGGAGCCCTGCAGCCCCCCCCCAGGGAGGGGTAAGCCGTGGAGGAACACGCTGGCACTGGTAACTTTTAGAAAAGTCAGTGTGACAGGACTTGGATGGTAGGCATGAGGGGGGCCGCCTGGCAATCAGGGTATAAAAAGCACTAACTAAAAAAAAATCTCAGAACTGGGCTATAGACAATTAGAAGGCATGCATTAAAACATTACTACAGTCATAAACAAAAAGTAATCCTCAAAAGGCCATAGAAAGAAAGAAAGAAAGAAAGAAATCAAAGGAAACAGTTGTATAGGTAACAAGCATTTCATTTTCATTTCATTTTATTGTTTGCACTGGAAAGGCACATTGAGCAGAATTGCCCCTTTTCAAGTGCGACCAGCATTTACAAAATAAAATACAGTACATAATATAAAAACAGAAATTCTAAGATTATTTACAACAATATGAAGATTGTGGATTTAAAATACTCGACAAATATTTTCTTAAAACAGGTACGGATCTAATGGACTTGACTGATTGTGGTAATCAGTTATAAGTGCTTGGACCAATGTAATCAAAACGCTTTGCCCAAAACAAGTCTTGCAAAAAGGAATATTAAACATAATTGATTCCTAGGATCCAGTACAATGAATTTTGTACTGTAATGTGAATAATTCTCTGATTTGAGCAAGGAACCTTACCTAGGATGACCTTGTGGAAAAAAAACTAAGATTGTTATCTCTATTCAGTCATCCAAAGAGGGTAGCTACGCAGCCTGATATAATAGACAGTGATGCATTTTAAACAGAAGACCGGTTATGAAGTGACAAATTGCATTATAACCTACTCTTACCCTGTTTAGGACCCCACTCTATGTACCTGAGTAAATTATTGATCCGTAATCTAGAACCGACAATGGTAGGCTCTTCACCATAAGGGCATAGGTTTCGGGTAAAATATTATTTTGGACATAAATATATAGAGCCCAAGCATTGGTATATTGTTTTTATCATATAATCAAGATGGAGTTCAAAAGGCAAAGCATTGTCCAGTGTAACTCCCAAATATCTCAATTGATTAACTATTTCAAGAATTCGCTATTTCCAGTTTTTTTCATTCTACTGAAAACCGTAGCTTTAGTTTTCTTAATGTTAAGGACCATCTCTCGGGAAATAAACCAGTGTTGCAGGTTAATAAACTCTTTTTGAGGGGTATCATTTAAATCCCTCATGTCAGTATCACTTCTAAAAATTACCGCATTGTCCACATATAAGAGCATTTCTGTGGAAAGACAAGCTGACAACAGATCGTTTAAGAAGAGAGAAAAAAGTATGGGTCCCAATATGGAACCCTGTGGGACACCACTACTATAAGAAAACTAAAGTGATATGTCTGATTACTAGTCCTATGTTCACAGCATGAGAGAGTCCCTAAACAATTTAATTATATCTTCTGAAAAGTTGCAGTGTGATAATGACTGAAGAAGCAGGCCATAATCAGCTAGATCGAATGCCTTGGTGAGGTCCATGAACACAGAGGTCACCATATTCCCAGAAGCTGTGGCCTGATAAATATAGTTTGTGAACCTCACCAAGGTAGTCTCAGTGTTATGTAATGCCAGAAAGCCATGGCGTACGCGAGTCAACAGATCATATTTTTAGAGAAATTCAACCATTTGATCCATTAGAATTAATTCACAAAGTTACAGCATCAGGGCTGACAAATAAATAAGCCTATAATTGGAGACTATCTGTTTAATAATAATAATAATAACTTGATTTTGTATCGCGCCTTTCAAAAAAACAAGGCGCCTTAACATTAAAAAGTAAAACAGGGTACTAAAAACACAGTTAAAATACAGATTACCATACAAGTCATAACTTTGATAAAATCAGACAAGGTAAACTAGGTGCCATAGATGGGTTTTTAGGGCCTGTTTAAATCCCTTCACGGTTGCGCACTCCCGAAGCTGACGGGGTAGAGAATTCCAAAGGGCTGGGGCTGCATACATAAATGTATGGGCCCCTGAAGATTTTAAGGATACCCTTAGAATCTCTAGCAACCGCTCATTAGCCAAGCGGAGCGATTGCCTGGGGCAGTAAGGAACCAGAAGCTCTTTCAGGTAGTCTGGGCCTGGGTTTAGAACCTGATTTGTGTATAGGATGTATGGTGGCTTGTTTCCATTTTGTGGGATGTACTCTCTGACACAATGAAAAATTCAACAGTTTAGTGAATGAGAAAACAATGCTATCATTAGCCATTTTGATTGTCTTAAAATCCAGGCCATCAGTTCCATTGGATGATCATGGGTTCAGTTTGTCTAGGTAACTCAAAACCAATTTGTGTGTATTTTAAAAAAGTATTTGGGATTGGATAAAAAACTAGAAGCAACATTAACATTAACATTATAGGAATCTTTATAAACCTCTGCCTTATAGAATGACAGATCATTGAAGAATTAATTGAACTTTTTGGCCACTACAGAGGGGTCACTTATAATCACGTCCTGCAAGAAAATAGGAGAAGGCTCATCCTCCCTCCTGTGACCAGTAAGAGCTCTAATTGTCCACCAAAGATTATGTGAATCATGAACAATTCAACTGTTTTTCCTTATAATATTCCCTTTTTGCTGTTTTTTTTTTGTATAATCCTTTTTATTATTTTTTATTATATCAACACACACTCATTACATAGACGGACAGATATACACACATACAGATACTAATACAAAGAACAAACAGACAAATGCACTTCCATACAGTTACTTTTACATCCAGTAATTCTTCCCCAGATAATTGATTCTTAATACTCACTGACAGTACTAAAAAAAGACAAAGTAGGCTAATATCCAAGTTGATTATCAGGCAAATATTCTGAGGATACCAGTACATAACATCCTTATGTAGCCCACCCACAGGCGGGGGGGGGGCACTCATCCAGCCAAGCCCCATCCTCCTAGACCAATCCCTCACAGAGAGTAACCATCTCTTGTCTTTCAAGCGTAGAAAGAAATGGTGCCCATTCTCTATAGAATGCCTCTGATCTGTTCGCCAAGACCAGTGACAGTCTTTCCAACGCCAAATTTTGCAATATCAATTGTCGCCACTGCTGGGTGGTAGGTACAACATTATTAACCCAGGTGTTTTGGATACAATGCCTAGCCATCACCATAAGGACTTTAATCCAACATGGCATTGTCTCCCATTCCTCTGTCTCATCCACACTCAGACCAAATAGCCCCTTAATAGGGTCCAACTGGATGGGGGTCCCCGCCATTAGCTCTACCTCTTTGAATATTTTCCCCCAAAAAGATCGCAGAACAGAGCAATTCCAAAAACAATGCATGTATGTCCCTACCTCTCTTTTGCATCTCCCACATAACGGGGAGACAGCCAGATGGGCCCTATGCACCACAGCCGGGGGATAGTACAGCCTATGTACAAACTTAAAATAGGCTTCCTTGAACTTATTGCAGATCAGCAGGCCTCTATGTCCCAACAATAGTTTTTGCCAATTCTCTTCAGAGATTTCCCTCCCTAGATCCCTACTCCATTGCTGCCTCACTTTCTGCATATAATCCGGCCATTCCTGCTTCCCAATTTTTGCCGGCTTCACAATAAACCCCTTAGGATCCCTCTGCACCCCCAGTATTGTTATTTCTACCGAGCCTCATCCCTGTCCTTCTGGCTTCTCTCTCTCTCACCATTTTACCTATAAATGCTTTCAGTTGGAGGTATCGAAACATCTGCTGCCCCCGCAAGTTTAAGTTCTTTTTAATATCCTCTAATGGGAGTAACATCCCTCTACTAATCATACTACCCACACATTTTGCCCCCCCCTTTCCCATTCTCTGAATCCCCTATCCTCTAACCCTGGTAAAAAGAAAGGGTTCCTTGCCAATGGCATCAATATTGTTTCCCCTTTGGCTACCCCTCTGGCTTTCTTTAGCATCTCTCAGGCTTCCAGAGTCATTCCTACCAAAGGATTCTGACCCCCTTGACTCCGATATGCCTGCGGTCCTTTACTGTGCAAGTAGGCCGATAACCGCCCTGTGCATCCCTCTTGCTCCAATGCTACCCAGCTTGCTACCTCTGGTCAAAACACCCAATCAGCTATATATCTCTGCTGGATGGACAAGTGGTAATTTAGCAGGTCAGGGAAATTAAGACCACCCTTAGATACCTCCGCCTTAAGTCTTTGGAGCCGCATTCTTGGCCTCTGTCCCTTCCATATAAACTGAGTGAATACTTTTTATAACCTGCCAGTATCCCCCCGTGTGATTCGCATAGGGAGCATCTGCATAGGGTACATTATTCTGGGCAAGATGTTCATTTTTAATACATTGATCTGCCCCAGCCATGATATTGGCAACTGTATCCACCTTCTCAGGTCTGTTTCTATTGTTTTAACTAAAGGGACATAATTCAGGCCATACAGAGATCCAATTGTTCTTCCCACATTAATACCTAAGTACTTTATACCTGTGGATTTACATTGTATACCCCATCGTTCATCTCCTTCTTCCTGTTTAGGGAAGCACAACATTTCCGACTTGCTCAAATTTATTTTGTAGCCAGAGAACTCCGAGAAGCCCTCTATTAATTGCAGGAGAGATGTCATGGATGCCCCCGGGTCCCGTAAAAACACCAACATGTCGTCCGCATATAACGTGACCGTATGCTCAGTGTTGTCCACTCCTTTTACCCCCCCGAACCCCCTGGCACTGCCTAATCACTGCCGCCAGTGGCTCCAGCACCAGGGCGAACAACAATGGCGAGAGCGGACAGCCCTGCCTGGTTCCTCTTTCCAACTTAAAGGGCACCGTAGGGGATCCATCGACCAAAGCGCTGGCCCTGGGAGATCGGTACATTGCTCTAATCACCGTAAGTATGGGTCACCCAGACCAAACCGGTCCAACACCTCAGTGAGGTATTCCCACTCCACCCTGTCGAAAGCCTTTTCAGCGTCCATTGATATAACATAAGTCTTCTCTATATCTTGGCCTGCCCTCCACACCACATTGAGTAGCCTACGTACATTGTGATATGATAACCTCCCCTTAATAAACCCGGTCTGGTCTGGGTGAACCAATGACAGCAGGTACTCCTCTAGTCTCATAGCCAGTGCCTTGGCAAGGATTTTAAGATCACAATTCAACAGGGCAGTTGGCCTGTACGAGGCACATTCCAAAGGATCCCTGCCCCCCTTTGGAACCAGACAGATCGTGGCATCATAACACATGTCCGGAAGGCACGGCTCCTCCTGTCCCTCTTCCACCTTAAACACCTCACTTAGTACCTCTGCCATCTGGCCCACTAGAGCCTTATAAAACTCTATAGGATATCGGTCTGGACCACTTGCTTTCCCCTGCTGAAGCTTCCCAATCGCCTTTAATATTTCTCCCTTTGTTATAGGCTGGCTCAGGCATTTTCTTTGCTCTTCTGTGAGACTGGGAAGCTCGACCGTATTCAAGAAGTCCTGCATCCTCTGTCCCCCCCATCCCCTCCGCCCTATACAGGTGAGCATAGAACTCCCGGAAACGCTCTCTCATTTGATCCGCCCCTCGCTGCACCCTTCCTTCCTTATCCTTAATCCCTGTTAACCTTACAGGGCACTTCCCCCTTTCATTAACCTCACTAATAGTGGGCCTGGCTTATTAGCCCATTCAAACACCTGTCTCTTACAATAAAACCAGGAAGTTTGGGCCTCCCCTCTTAACAGGGAATTTAGCGCCTATCTTGTCACCGTCAGGAGACGTTCCACCTGTCCTCTCTCTCTCCTCTAGCAACTCGCTTTTCCAGCTCCTTTAATTGCTTTTCCAGCCCTTGCCGCTTATCCCTCTTCTCCTTTTTAATTTTGGCCATGTACGCTATTATGGAGCCTCTAAGAAAGGCCTTCCCAGAATCCCAGTAGACTGTCTTAGATACCCCTGGGCCCCCATTGGTCTCTTTATATAGCTCCCACTGCATTTTCAAATACTCCCGAAAGTCTTTATGTTGGAGCATATATGTGGGAAATTTCTACTGTGACCTTATGTCCCTCCCTTCCTTCATTTTAAACCTGACCACCACCATAGCATGGTCCGACATGTGAATAGGGCTATGCGGGACATCTATTACCCTATCATGCCACACCCTGGGTATCAAGATGTAGTCTATCCTTGTCCATGTCCCATGCGGATTGGAATAAAACGTATATTCCCTGGCTCCTGGGTATGCCATTCTCCAACTGTCTACTAAATCCAACTCTGACATACCCACCTCCCATTGGACTACTGCCTCCGGTGCCCGCCCCTTACCCTCTGAGTGGTCCAATATAGGATCCAGGGTACTATTAAGGTCTCCTCCTATAATTAAGCCTGGGAATTGCTTCCTAGTAATTAAGTCCAGCAATTCCGGAAAGAACTGTGGGTCATACTGAGCTGGGGCACATACGTTCCCTAGTGTGATTGACTCACCATAAAGCTTCCCTATCAGAAATATGTACCTGCCCTCCCTATTATCCTTCACAATTCTGTGCACTTCCAGCGCCAGGTTCTTATTCACAAGAATAGCAACTCCTCTCTTGCGGGATGAGTAAGAGGATGCAAAACACCTGCCCAACCAGTCCCGTACTAATTTTGCATGCTCAGCATCCGACAATTGCGTCTCCTGTAATAAGGCAATTTGTGCTCCCTTTTTTCGAAACGCAGCCAGGAGCATTGTGCACTTGATCAGGTTTGCAATCCCCTTGACGTTCCAGGAGACTACCACCATTTCCTGTTTGCCAGCCATCTAAGTGTATTGTATGTTCCCCGTTTCCATCTAGCTAATTCCACCATGAGCCCCCTCCGGATCCTCATACCTCTTGTCCCACCATCACCTCCCCATCCACATGTGCCTTTTAGCCTTTGTTTTGTATGAAATGCATCTGTCAACAAACAATATAAAACACATTTAAACAATCTAACTACAAACATAGTAACAGGAACACCACTCCCCCCCTACCCCCATGGAGACTTTCTTGATTCTTCCATTTCCATATCCCTTTTCCCCCGCCTCCCCCATTCCTTAGACTACCTTTAACATAATCTATCCCATATCGAATTCCCCCCCCTTGACACTAATTGCAAATCCAGTATAAGTGTCTAAATCTCACCCTAACGATATGTGTGCCCCACCGCTCTGTCCATGAGCAACTCCCGCTTTATTGACTTGCTTCATGTGATCATAACATATAGCATTTAGTGTCTTACCATCTATATTTATATTATTAAGCAAACTCGTGAGGAAAAGAAAGAAAAAAGGAAAAAGAAAAGTAAGCAGTGCCCCTTTAAGCCCCTACCTTCTCAGCATTCGTCAAGTAACTTCCCAGGACCACTGAGAGGGCCCCCCCCCCCAACTCCTGTGTTCATTTCATCACACATATATTTATCGAGACTCACATCCCCTTCCCTCTTCCAACCCCCATCCAATTACGGTTTTACACAGGCAAAGTGGCGCTTTAAGTCCCTTCAGTACAGTACAACTATAACCCCAACGTAGCTGTTTACATTACTGTGGCGTACATTTGAAATATCCCCCTCTGCACCACCCGACCCCCTTTTTCCTCCATGTCCACACAGTACTTGCCACCTCGCCTTCTTGTCTCCGTGCAGACATGTTCCTTGTCCCTCTTGGTTCAGTTCCTCCCACAAGTTCCAGTCGTGGTGCAGCATTCCTCGTCACTTCCCTTCCACCATCACCTGCCAGATGCCGCCTCATGGTCCTCCATTCCAGTCGCCATTTCTCCACCAGCCTTCAAAACATCTTTCCCATCCCCCCCCACATGCCCTCGTGTCCTTAGGAGTTTTGGTGACATCAATGGAGCTCCCGTAACCTGTTTAATAAACTGACACCTTCCCTTTCCTGGCACATCATTATAACACTCCTCAGCACCCCACAAAGTCACGCCAGTCCAGCATTCACTTGCTCATTTTCTTCTGCAGATCAGTCACAAACTGCTCCGCCTTGCTCAATTCCCAAAAGGAGTAAGTCGCTCCCTCATGCTTTATCTTTAATACTGCAGGATATACCATGAAGTTTTCAACTTTTAGATTCCGCAATTGGGCCAACAGACCGTTAAAGACCTTTCTTTTCTGTAGCAGCCTCATCAAATAATCTTGAGAAATAAACAGTTGTGTGCCTTAGTATTCCAATGTTCCAGCTTCTCTATATGCCCGCACGTTCGCCTCCCTGTCTTGATAGGAGTGAAAGTGAATGATGACTTGGCGTGGGGGCATACCCCCTTGGGGCCTGGGCATCACAGCACGATGAGCCCTTTCTAGCTTAAACTTCCCATTTTTAGGCTGTAGTCCAAGAAGCTCTGGTAAGGTCTTTGCACAGAAGCACAACATATCATCCCTTTCTACTCCTTCTGGCAGCCCTCTGAGTCACAGATTTAGGCTTCTATAATAATTCTCCTGGTAATCCATCACATCTTTTAGCTCCTCCAACTCTTTTTGCAGGCGTGCTACTTGGCTCGGCATTTCCCCTGTACCATTCTCTAATCAAGATATTCTCTCCTCAGCCTCTGCAGTCCTCTTCGTGTGGGCCGCCTGCTGCTCTAATATTTCTTGCAGCTTAAGATCAATCTTGCCCTCGAGTTTGATCAGTCTGGATTCTAAGGCCGCTATCACTTGGTCCGTCACTTCACGACCCAGGGTTCCAATTTCAGCTGCCGATAACGAGACTACCCCCGTGTTGTCTCCTGTGATGGAGGCCATGGAAGCTGCCGTTTTCTTGCCAGTTTTGCCAGCCTGTCTTTGGTCTTTTCCGACACCTGCCACCAAATACTCCTCCATCCTGCCTTCCAACACAAGCTGCACCAATAATTTTGCCAGAAAAAGTTGATTTTTCAAATTTATTTTACTTTTAGTTGCCCGCCGAGACAGAGCAGCGCGAAAGCACGTCTATTCTCCTAGCCGTTCATTAGTGCCCCTCCCCTTTTTGCTTTACGAGTAAGATTTTTACATTTATTTCTGGCTTGCTTATAAGCCAATGAAGCAGAGTGATCTAAGGTCTTCTTATAAGGGGCCCATTTCCTATTGTGCTCCCAAAAGCAATGTAGCAGTTTGTGAGAAATCCAGTCACTTCTACATCCCCTAATGTGAAAAGTTTTTGATGGAACCAAAACATCACAAATGTCATTAAAGAGCCCCTTTCTTGAGATTTTTCAGTTGTAACAAGATTGAACAGGGAGCTCCCGTACCTCATGGGGAGCTCCTCCGAACTATTTTCACTATTTATTATATAGTCCCACAGAAGGAAGGAAGAGATCGTAGTTTGCCCCTGAGGCGGCCACATGATATCATCTTCACTTCTGACTCTCTGATCTGTCCCAGTGCTTCAGCGTTTATTATTTCATTTATAGGTCGGCGTGGGCGTGCTCCATTCACTTGAATGGAGCATCTTTTAATGTAATTTCCCAGTTGTAAATCTCTAATGCCTTGTTAGTTGAACCCTGGCATCAATAGGTTCCAAAACCTGATTTACAATTGGGAAATTACATTTGAATGCTCCATTCAAGTAGTGAAAACACTCCAGCCGGCTAATATTTATCACAAAACGACGGAGCGTGGGAGTGGATCAGAGGTCAGGAAGTGGAGAGGGATCATGTGGCCAGCCCCTTGGGGGCAAATTATGATCCCTTCCCTTCCTATTAGGGCTGTATAATAAAAAGTGAAAACAGCCTGGAGGAACTCCCGATGAGGTAAGGGAGCTCCCTGTTTAAAGGGACACTGTCAACCCCCTTAGGCCTCAAAGTGTAAAAAATACATGTTATAATTGTTCACATTCTGTAGAGACTGCTGATGTAGATGGTTGTTTGGTTCTGATTTCTTTTTCCTTTTAAAACATGAAAAACAGACTGTCCACCATACTGGTGTTACCACACAAAAATATGTTTGTTTACACTCCTTGATCAACTGCCACTGCATCTTTCCTGGACTTGTGAATGCCTCCCAAACAGTCTAACCACTCATTATGCAGTGGGCATTTAGGATGTTATTGTATCATGAGTGGCTGCACTGTCTGTGGGTGTTTATAATGTTCAGGAAGTACTCAGAGTAGATTCAGGATTTGAAACAAAACAAAGTTGTTTATAACTATACATTAGCATGCATTTCAGTCCTACTAAGCAAGGAGACAGACATAACAACCAGCAACATCAATGAATTTTAGAGAAGGTAAGCTTGAGCCATAGAAAATGAATTTGATGTGATCGCATTGTCCAAGAGAAAGCCATCACACTGAATTTATTTTCTATGGCCCAAGCCTCCAATTCAGCTTTTTCCGAGTGTAAACATCTAATATTTACTGGGCTTGTTGGGATTACTTAACCTACCCAGTAATAGAACAGTTTTGACCAACATTCCCTCTGTCAGTAAAACCGATTCATGTAACCTTTGTGCCTGCTGCATTGGGTTACCTTTACACTGCTACACTGGGTTACCTTTGTGCCTGCTGGGTTGGGTTACTTCTGTACCTGCTGCATTGGGTTACCTTTGTGCCTGCTGCATTGGGCTACCTTTGTACCTGCTGCATTGGGTTACCTTTCTGCCTGCTGCATTGGGTTACATTTGTGCCTGCTGCATTGGGTTGCCTTTGTGCCTGCTGCATTGGGTTGCCTTTGTGCCTGCTGCATTGGGTTACCTTTGTGCCTGCTGCATTGGGTTACCTTTGTGCTTGCTGCGTTGGGTTATCTTTGTGCCTGCTGCATTGGGTTGCCTTTGTGCCTGCTGCGTTGGGTTGCCTTTGTGCCTGCCTCATTGGGTTGCCTTTGTGCCTGCTGCATTGGGTTGCCTTTGTGCCTGCTGCATTGGGTTGCCTTTGTGCCTGCTGCATTGGGTCGTCTTTGTGCCTGCTGCATTGGGTCGCCTTTTTGCCTGCTGCATTGGGTTGCCTTTGTGCCTGCTGCATTGGGTTACCTTTGTGCCTGCTGCGTTGGGTTGTCTTTGTGCCTGCTGCGTTGGGTTGCCTTTGTGGCTGTTGCATTGGGTTACCTTTGTGCCTACTGATTGAGTTGCTTTCATGCCTTGGTTGGTCTGCTTCTGATGACTGAATTCAGGACATGAACCTGGGTTACTAGTAGGGCCACTAGTTCTCTGTGGCACTTCAGTCCTGGTTTCTGGAATGCAGCTTCAGAGCTTCTGCAATTACATTTTGTTTATTCCTGTGGCAAGAATTATTGTTTCACTGGCAGAATGCAGTCCTGCCATTTGCTAAAATATAATGTGATTTGACTGATGAAATCACATGCTTGAAAAAGAATTGGGGCCTCAGGAAAATTAAGGAAGGGGAAGGAATCAGGCACTATGGAATAACTGTATATTTTAATAAAAAGTCACCAATAACAGTAAATTCTGCCACATGTTCTGCAGAAAAGTCCACGGCCACAGAATTGCAGAATTACTGGAGCTTACTTATCATGGCACGTGTCTACAGAGGCACAGACCTACCAAGCCAGCTTATCACCTTGTTTCAGTTGCACTCTGTGTATGGATTCCTCAGAATAAAAAACAACTTTCCTAGAAAAAAAAATACAGTGTTTTGGGGCCCAGCATGGCATGGTGTTACTGTCACTCCATATGCTGACTGTGCCATGTGCTTGTATGTGTAATAAACAGGGATGGGGCAAACCTGCTATAGTTTGAATTCGAAGCAGTTTGAATCTGAACACAAACAAATGGCCAAAATATTCTTGTTTTCCCAACATGCATGCTGTGGCTCATACTTCTCAACCTTTTGTCCCCCAAATGTGGAACACTGACTCTCAAAATGTGGAACAAATGAGCAAAATGTGGAACACAATCAAATCTTTATCTAAGAAGCTCAGAACACTGTTAAAATGTTTGCATTTATATTCAGAAAGTCTGTTATTAATTGAATAATATATTTTTTGCATCATTTACTATAGATTTTTGCTTTAAAATGTTAACACTGAATGTGGAACAAGTCCTCACAATGTGGAACAGGGAGCTTTTGTGAAGTAAAATGAGGACCGTTCCTCGGAGCGTGGTACAGTTGAGAGGTATGCTGTGGCTAGCATATCTAACTTCAGTGAGACAGACACTGCCACCCATTGCCAGAAGAGAAGTCTTGGGAGCATCACAGAGACAGGTCACTTGGACCCTGCATAGACAGTGTTGTTTGCCCCACTGCAACAGCATGTCTTTGGGCAGGCGGTGCAACGGTTCAATGCTTTGAGTTCCATTGTGATATTGGCCTTCATCCACATTAGGCAGGTGGGGCAAGGGAAACAGAAAAACACACAGATGGAAGTCATTGGTCCTTATGGGCCAGTGCTTCCAGACCACCTAGGCCATCCTGTTGTCTGGTGTTGGGGCTTGGAATTGCTGGGAAGAAGCCCAGTGGGGTGACCGACTCAGCAGAAAAACCTTTATGAACAAAAAAAAAACAGATGATTGTTTCCCTGCTGCACTTGACCTGCTAATTTGCATATGTTTTTCATATACCAATAGTTTATTTATTTATTTCGTTTTTGTTTACCGGGTAGGTGCAGTAGCCACAGAAATGACTATTTTCAGGCACGAGTCGGGAGGTTACAAAGTAGCATATACAGTGACAAAACACAATACAGTAGTGCGTGAGCAAGAAATATAAAATACAAGAAAATGGTAGGAGCAATACAATGTCAAGGCAAAAATAGTAGAGGAATGTATGGTACAAGGGAAAGGAGCATGAGACAAAATATAATATTTAATCAATCTGGCAAACAATAAAACAGCAGAGCGAATAAGTGCATACAAGGAGCAGCAAGGCCGAGTGTACACTATATGGAAAGGAGGTAATCTGCCAGAGCTGCAGTGCCAGTTTTTGTCCTGACGGTTCGAAATAATCAAAATCTGTAAAAGCAAAAAAAAACCAAAAACAGTTCAGAGTGGGGCTGGGGTTTAAACCATTTGGATGCCTCTTGTTGTAAAAGGGCCCATTTTGTATTGTAGTCTCATTGGTTTAAAGGTCGTCACACCCTGTTTTCTGCCAGGGAAGTGTCAGTGTCCCTCCTGGCTGTCTACTCTACTGGTTTTGAAATCATAATCTATTGAACAATTTCTTTTGCATCAGACTTGAGTCCAAGAACATAGACTTGGGTGGCACCCTCGGTGGAAACCTTTAAAAAGGGTTTGAAGATTTTTCTGTTTAACCAGGCTTTTAACTCATAACGTGCTAATTTTGAATTGATATTTAAAATGTTATAATGATAGATATATTTTATTGCTATTGTTGCTTACTCCACGTGTATATTGTGTTTTAAATGTTGTTTTAAAATATTTTTAATGTTCAGCACTCCAAGTCCCTGGAATGGGGCACTATATAAATAAAGTGTCTGTCTGTCTGTCTATCTATCTAACAGCATTTGATAATAGTAATGATGAAATGCTTAGAGTGGCATGGCATTACCAGAGTGCATTCTCACTAGAGCTATGGTAGCCAGGCTGCCCCATGTCTTGTTTGCTTTATTGTATCAACTGGTACAAGAACTGGATATTTCAGTGCAAATGGTTTGAACTCTGAGTTGTGAATGAGGAGTTTCCTAGGTTCAAATCCCACAATGACACTGGCTCACTGTGTGACCTGAAACAAGTCACTTGTCCTCTATGTGCTCCACTGCCTCCCAACTGTAAAAAAGGGGCTGTATAAATAGGACCCCACTGAAAACGAGATGTTGTAGTGTCATTAGACTATGTAAATAGACTGAAAAATGAAGCAAACTTTAGTAAATGATATATAGGGGATATGACATGGCCTGACTGAAGATATATTTATCTTCATGAGAGGCTAATGGTATTAAGGTATCTCACAAGTGGTAGAGAACCAGGCATGGGCAGCATGAAAGGGAGGAGCCATGGCTATGTGGTGCTTGTATGGCTCAACACAGCATGCATTCATGTCTTGCTGGTTGGGAAATGGACGATGGGGCTTTGTGAAGCCCTGCCCGACAACCCTGGACCCACACTGCTGCTGAGGCACCCTGGTCTGTCTGGATGAGAGTCACTGGGGATAGGACAGTCCTCCCTTTTCCTACCCGGCCAGAAGGGGAAATCCATAGGGGAACTTCAAGACTTGGTAGGTTCTAGCAGAGATTGTCGCCAGTTGGGGGTGACAGGGACATAACTGATTAGCCGTCTTGTCTACCACAGAAGAAACATCTCTATAGGAAAGAAAACCCCACAAAGTAGTAGGGGTACATAGAATTGTATCTTCGGGATCATAGTTACTGGATTCTATTTTAAGAACCCAGATCAAAATTTGCAATAAGTTGAAAAGCCATAGGTGATGGAAATTGCATCATGGCTGGATACGTGATAAATATGAAAAATGCAAAACACAGACAAAACATGACAACACACAGAGCCAGTAACCATAATCATGAAATAAAAATAGGGTAGACACACACAGAAGCAGAAACCGGAAGAAAACAGGCTAGCCAGTGCCAAGTGGGTCACATTGAAAATGAGATGCATTTTCTTATAAATTGTGCCAAATAAATACCAGCAATAACTTTTTATTTATGTATGCATGCATGCATGTATGTATGTATGTATGTATTGATACAAATATATATATTTATTTTGTGTTTAATGGGAAGGTCCATCAGCAACAAGTGCCCATTTACATGAACAAAGCTCTCCCAGAAATGTACTATATTTAACACATTGCCTGATGAAGCATAGCTGCATATCATTCGGACTGAAAATATGGAAATCATAAAGTTAGTTGCCGAGTATCCATCAAAATGTCACAATAGCAGACACTCTGAGGTAACACCTTGCCCCTAACAGTATTCTGTTTGTTTGTTCACTAATGTCAAACTTGATATATGTTATATAATTTAGATTCTACATAATTCTATTTATTTATTTAAAAGTTTCACTAGGAAGAGCATACCGAGCAGTAAATGCTAATACTTAGATGCATCCGGGGTAGGGCAGGGATGTACAGCAAATACAATCATGAAAACAAGACAGAGACAACATGATACATAGATGAGAGATACACATTAGCATTTGGATGACAAAATTGAATAACTTGGAATAATCTGACGTTACGAGATAAACAGTAAGTGCTGAGACTAGATTAAACTAACCTATGTGTATCATAGCTAAGTGCATAACTTGCAGTTCATCTATATATTAATGTAGTTAGTCTGTGATAGCTTTGGCAATACTTGTATTATAGCCATGCCAGTAATCTAACATTGAATTGCACTGAGAGAGAAAGGAAAGGAGTGAAACACAGAGAGCGAGAGAGAGAGAGAGAGAGAGAGAAAGAGAGAGAGAGGCTGAGAGAGGCAGGCAAAGAGAGAGGATGAGAAAGACACAGCAAAAGAAAGAGCGAGAGACTGAGTGAGAGAGAATGACAGAGAAAGAGACAAAGAGATAGTGAGAAGCCTTGTTTACATTGTTGACTTTGCAGCACATCAACCCATGTGCACGGATTGACGCGCTTCAAAGTCGGCAGTATAAACACTGTTAGGATCACCTTAAGTACCTCTCGGTCATTTTTTTTTTATCCAACTCAGTTGTGTGTGTGAGTAGCGGAGCGATTACGTTAAACAGCAGTGTGGATGCTTTGCTGTACCTGCTCTGCTACAAAGGCTTTTTTTCATTAACCTCCAGTGAATTTACAGCCCCTCCTCAGAGCAACCTGCAGCATTGTGAGGGCGGGCTTTGTAAATGGGGAAGCAGCCAGTGCATCAGGAAGGGAGCAGCGCACATGCCTCAGCGCTACCGGCGTATAAACACAGCTAGAGAGAAGGAAGGAAAGACACAGAGTTATAGACAGAGAGAGAAAAAGAAGAAAAAGAGAACCTCAAAAAGTAATCTAGAGAGAGGAAGACAGAAAGAGAGAGAGGGAGGGAGGAGACTGAGAAAGAGATTCCAACTTGGGAAAATCCTAACTCCACAGATGTCCTTTTTCAGCTGATGTACTTCCAATGCCTCAATACATGAATCAGGAGTTGTTTTCCATTGGAGCAGATGGCCCTCACAAAGGGGTGTGGGCATAGTGCAGAGAGCCTTCCATGTCTAGGTGTATCTAACGCTAGCCATAAGGTTCCTCTAACCAAACCTACTTGAACTAATCTTTCCCAGGCCTGAACTTTCCCAGAACACCCAAAGTCCCATCTAGTGCTCACCAAAGAAATCACAGACACTACAGGCTTTGAACACATAGTTCATTTATTGGTAGATGAACTGTCCAAGTTCATTCCCATGTAAAGTGATTTACTAGAGACAGAGATCCCAGTTTATTGGCTGTTTGTCAGACAACTCACTCCTTTTTTGAAGGGTTAGATATGTTTGTCACTCCTCTTTTAGAGTACAATACTGTAGTTACTGATCCTTTCTTTTTTAGAGTACAATGCCATACTTACTGATCCCTTCTTTTTTATAGTACAGTGCTATACTGATTGATCCCTCCTCTTTCAGAATATAGTGCTATTCTCACAGATCCCACGTCTTTCAGAGTACCATACCGTACTACTACTATTTAGTGATCCCTCCTCATTCAGAGTACAGTGCTATACTTACGGATCCTTCTTGTTTCAGAGTACAGAGCCATACTTAATGATCCCGCCTTTCATGGTACAATACTATACTTAATACTCCCTCCTCTTTCAGAGAACAACACTATACTTACTGATTCCTCCTCTTTCACAGTGCAGTGCTACACTTACTGATCCCTCCTCTTTCACAGTGCAGTGCTACACTTACAGATCCCTCCTGTTTCACAGTACAGTGCTACACTTACTGATCCCTCCTCTTTCACAGTGCAGTGCTACACTTACTGATCCCTCCTCTTTCAGAGTACAGTGCTACACTTACTGATCCCTCCTCTTTCACAGTACAGTGCTACACTTACTGATCCCTCCTCTTTCAGAATACTATACTATTGATCCCTCCTCTTTCAGAGTACAGTACTAGTTGAGTCATCATCGGAGTGTAAAGACTCCTGCTCGGATGATGACTCAACTAGTCGATACGTACGCGCATAATGTGCTTAGCTGTGCTGGTCTAGGTGATTTTAAGGCATCCTGTTTGTTTTAGCTATTTTGAGTGTTCTCTTTTAGTTTACAACTGATGTTATCCTCCATGTATCTACCTGACCTGTTTTGTGATTGTTCACAACTCTTCAGTGAGTGTAGGCAAGCCTTCTTCTTCTTTCTACATGTAACCCCTAGATGGCGCTATCCCAGGGGCTACTACCCCTGCCTGATTTGCCACTAACAGGTTGAGGGGCCTGGATCCAATGGCGGGTGCCTCCACCCAGAGGTCAGGGTTTGCAATAGTTAAACTAACTTGGTCACAGCCCTCTGGGACACTGCAACCCCTCTTTCCCACTAGTGGCCCACATAATATATCAGAATTATCTCTACAGTATACACTTACCCCAGGTCTGGTTCCGGCACTGGGACCTCCTGTGAAATAAGATACAGTGCAACAATCACAGTACAGTACTTTAACATAGACAAATACTCCAGGCAGTATAACTTTGCTGAAAAACAAGCAGCTCTGATTTATTTAGGGATATACACAAGGACAGGGAATCAGGTTAATTAGCTTATCACTCTAATAATCTACCTATGGCTCTGTGCACAGGCCTATCCCTATCAGTTACTGTCCCTGGGTACCCAAGCCCTAGTGGCTAGTCCAAACCGTGGCAGCTGGTAGGGGCCCTTTCACACAGAGAAAAGGAGAATTAAACAGCCAGCAGTACAGTAATTCCATTTGGATTTAATGTGCAATTCAACAGGGAGCGACTCTGAATTAGTACTCACGACCTCCAAATAAGATAGGGTCCTTAATGTCAGCAGGGCTCACTTAGGTACACAAACCTCTTCACACATCCATATAAAAGAAAGCACTATACCAGGCAGGCTGCATCTGTATCGATCGCAATTACTGCACAATACCGGGAGAACACACAGCAGATTCAGTTCTGACAGACGAGTGCAATTTTTCAGCAATTCCTCCAGTCTTCTACAGGTGAGCCTGGTTTCTACTCTTCAGAGATCCTTTGATTCTTTTCACAGGACGGATTCAGTCCTAACAAGCTGTTACACAAGCTGCAGACCGGAACTCTGGGCCTTACACACGTTTTTTGACTAAAACTGCACACTGAAAAAGCACAGGGCTCCTTCCTTCTTCACTGCCAAAGCTCAAATGAAACCCCAACTGACAAAGCCGGGCACTTCCTTTGAGTTCCTCCCAGTTCTTGACTGGATTGGCTGTCACTCACAATAGACTACTGCTGTTGGTCCAAAAAGGTGCTGAAGTCTAAACTACATCTCCCAGAGTCACTGCCCATACAATCCTCTTGTGGCTGGCTCAGATTATGAGTCCAAGTTCTGATTCGTCCAAGGCACCATTTAGAGCTAAGCTTACCCACACTGATTGGTCCAGTTCAGCAGTTCAAAACTAGAATGGGAACTAGCAGACACAGTTCTGACTGCAAAGAAAGCAGGTTAGACAAACTGTAATTTCATTATTACTCTAAATAATTTCTGGCAAACAGTTACATCTTTCAGATAGGTTCCCTTTGCACTCCTAGTGACTGCAAAATGAAGTGAATTAGCAGCAGCTCGAGTGGTACTCAGAGAAGCACACAGTCCCCCCATATACAAACTAAGTATGTCTGCAAGCAGACAGCTCTTAAAGAGACAGTACCAGAGGCTCTAAAAACACTCACTGATAAATGGCTTAAATGCCAAACACCATTCAGGCTTGGAGCATTCAAGCAAGCTCCTGGAAGTCTTTTGGGAACCCCCATTTGCAGGGGGTTACACCCTTCCTGGCTTGGGAAAGCTTGACGTCCGGCGTACAAGCAGTACCCCATAAGTTTCAACTGCAACCATATACATTTGCATTAGGCTCGCATATGTAATCATCAGTCAATATATCATTTTACCAAGACCACATTTCTGAAACATTGCAGTACGTCCTCTTTACACAGTATTACATACACATTGTACCATAACTCAGTTATTACCTCTTGTACATGAAACCTGAAGAGAGGGGGGCCCTTCCCTATCAGTTACCTTGGGGCTGGATGGGGCAAGGGCACCATACTTAGAGGGCAACACAAGTAACTTGGAGTTAGTACTGATGCTCAGTTTGGGAATGAACTGGGGACACATACACTCTTTATGGACAACATTGAGAGGCAAGTCCACAGGCCTCCCAAGTGAATCATAACTGAGGTGCACCACAGGCTTTTCAGCTCGACCAGTCTTTCTAGGGGAACTGTTATAGTCTCTGCACTCTGAGCCTCATTTTCAGCATTGTCCTCACTTGTCAGGGAGTCCCCATGGGGGTAGAGAGGCTAGAACTTGGGGCACTTTCAGCTCAGGTGTTACAGTTTCTGAGTCCACAACATTTGGCTCGCATGGAGAGCTTTCGGACACTGGCAGTGGACTGTCAGGGCACTCAAAATACTCTTCTTGTTCGGTGTATCACCAGTCTGCCCCAATCTATCATTTTCTCCCTGAAAGCTCAAACAGTTCAACCATGCACAATGATTCCATTTCATCTGATCTGATGCTTTGCACTTCACTTTCTGGGAGCATTGGTTCCAGGGATGAAGTGGGGCTTAGACAGTCCAGAAGGCCCAGCTTTGTCTCCAGTATTTACTAGGGATTGCCTCGAAACAATTGACTCAGTTCGTAAGAAGGATAGTATTCAAAGTCACTCTCACTTTCTTCCCGATATGGACTGACAGGTCATGCTCAACTGGGACTTGTGGAGGGAACACTTTAACTTTGCTTCTGTAGGTGCAGACTTTCTTGATCTTTTCTTAGCAGCAGCTCTAGTCACTGGTCCAGAGGGGCATCTTCTAGGGCTCAGACTCAATTAAGATTTGTCCTATGGGCGTAAATGATTTCTATGCATTGTTTTTACATCTTTTGAATTATTCTCAGGCCTTTGTACACTGGCAGATCATCTAGTTTGCCCACTACAATGTGGGGAGATGGTGCTATCTATCAGCAATCTTGTGCTTGCCATGCAGTCCCAGATTTCTTAGTAATACCCGATCTCCTCCTGGAGTTCCTGTATGCTTTCACTTTTTATCATACCTGTCTTTGTTGGCTAGATTTCTTTTGGCAGCCATGGTTTGAGCCAGTTGGTACGCATGAGTTAGCTGGGCCTTTAACTTTTGCACATACTGTAAATAGTTGTCAGCTTGAACCCCATCAGGAGAGACTCAAAACACACATCTACTGGTAGTCGAGCTTCTTCCAAACATCAGGCTGTAGGGGGAGAATCCAGTGGCATCACTTTTGGTGCAGTTATAAGCATGTACCAGGGTGCTAATTTGTTGGCTCCATCTAGGCTTGTCCTTTGGGTGCAGGGTGCCTAGCATATCTAGCAAAGTGCGGTTGAAACGTTCAGGCTGTGGGTCCCCCTGGGGGTGGTAAGGAGTGGTTCTGGACTTCGCCTCCCCACAGAGAAAGCATCTCTTTGATCAGACGACTCTCAAAGTCTCCCTTGATCAGAATGGATTCTTTTGTGGAGCCCCATAGTGAACAAAAGTTTTCTACAAGTACTTTGGCCAGAGTGGATGCTTTCTGGTCTTTGGTGGGGAAAGCTTGGGCTTATCTCGTGAAATGGTCAGTGACCACCAGCACATTACTGATATTTCTTTGATCTGACTCCAAACTCAGAAAATCAATACAGACCAGCTCCATGGGTGCACTGGTGGTGATGTTAACAAGGGGGGCAGCCCTCTGGGGCAAAGCTTTCTCTGTAAGCAGCTACTAAAGTTCAATGTTGCCCTCCATCAGCCCTCATCTTAGGCCAATAGAATCTGGATCTCACCAAGTCAAGTGTTCTGTCTATACCAAGGTGCCCCATGTGGTTGTGCAAGGACCTCAGTACTGAGTCTCGAAAGGCAGTGGGCAGCACTAGTTGTTGTTTGTCTACTTGTCCCCTCTGTCTACTGTTTCTCTGTATAACAGTTTATTGATCAGTTTCAACTTAGACCTTCTTTGTATAACAGTGCAGTTCTCAAATCAGTGAGCGTAATTTGACACATCTTTTCCTGCATAGAGGGCTTCTAAAGCTGCTTTGATCATGGGATCGCTGGGATTGAGCCAGCGAACTGTCATTGTCCAGCTGAGGCAGTGCACCAATGTCTATTGCAGAAAAGTGGCATAAGCAGCAGGTATGCAATTCAGAGGCTCCCAAGCAATCCACCATGCAGTCCACTGCGTCGTGGACATTGTTCCTCCCTGTCAAACTTCCGGCAGAGTGCCGAATGTCAGGTCTCTGCCAATCGACCCAATCATTCTGGGGAACAGGCCCGGAGAGAGAGCATCAGCATCTATGTGGTTCAGACCTGCTCGGTATTCGAGAGCATAGTCATATGTAGATAATGTAAAGCCACCTATGGCCAGTGGCATCCAACTTAGCTGAGGTCTGCACATAGGTCAAAGGATTATTGTCAGTTTTACTAGTATTTCAGCCCATACAAGTACTCATGGAATTGGTCCATAATAGCCACTTCAAAGCTAGAACTCTAACTTATGTACAGGATAGTTCTTTTCGGATGGGGTCAGGCTTCTACTGGCAAAGGCCACTGGTCTCAGGCCATTCTCGTGCTCTTGGTACAACACAGCCCCCAACCCTTGTCAAGCTAGCATCAGTGTGCAGGACGTAAGGTTTTCTTGGATCGCATAGGCCAGCACTGGAGCATGGGTAAGTTGATATATGATCTCATGAAAAGCAGTCTCACAATCAGGAGTCCAGCGGGCCCCAAATACTTTACTCGGATGAAAATACACCTTTCAGTCTTGAGGGACGCTGACTTTTGGTATTTTTGTGGTTGGGGATACCCTTGAGTAAGGTTAAGTAAAGCGTGGATCCTCTTGAATAGTCTTGATGAAGCCGATAATACCACAGAATCCAGGAATCTTTGCAGTTCTTTTAGATTTTTGGGCTGTGGCCAGGTGGTCAAGGCCTCAACTTTACTTGGGTCGGTCTCTATTCCTCGTTGGATACTATGTGTCCCACATACTTTACTGATGTTTGAAAGAATTGACACTTTATCAATGGACAGTTTAATGCCAAAGTCCTCCAGTCGGTCCAATACCTTAAATAATCTGCTTTCATGTTCCTCCAGTGAGCTGCCAAACACAATAACATCATCTAGGTATACCAGGCACTCTAGTAAGTTCATGTCCCCCACTGCACGCTCCATCATTCGTTGAAAAGTGGCTGGGGCACCTTTGAACCCTTGAGGCATCCTCAGCTGAATTCACAGAAGCCAAGCGGACAGATAAGGCCGTCTTCTCACGGTCCTTCAGCCATCGGGATCTGGTACCCACTGCGGAGATCCAGCACAGAGAACCACTTGCTCCCGTTTAGGCAGTCCAAAGCATCCTGAATGCGGGCATTGTGTACTGATCAGGATAGTCCGCCGTTTAAGGTCGATAATCCACACATCCTTACTGTTCCATTCTTTTCTCTCACTACTACAATGGGGAAGCTTATAGGCTTCTGATTCTTGTATTACACCAGCAGCTAACATCTCTTGCAGATGTCGCCTCACATCATCTATGTCAGCAGGTGCCAGGCGTCGAGACCTCTTCTGAAATGGTCTTTCGTCATGCAGCGGATATTGTGCTCAACTCCTTGTACGCATCCTACATCCCATTCCTTTAAAGAAAACACCTGGTCTCTGGGCAAGCTTCTCACTGATCCTCACTTTCCATTCAGCTGGCAGCGGGAGTCGGCCGAATCAAACAAGTCAGGCGCATTTCGTCATTCTTTTCCTTGAACTCTTGCTGCTGGGTAGCACTGCAGTGTCTGCACAATGCACATTAGCCAGGATGCAACCTCTGTTTACTCGAATGTCTCTTTCAGACACATTATGAACTTGGACCATTACCCTTCTGGCATAAGCATGGGCTCTAGCGGCAAAATACTAGGCTTGACCAGCAGTCCCTCTGGTACCTTCCATCGCTTGTGCATCCAACATTATATTTTATTCTTAACATCCTTCTGATACCGGACCTCTCCCTGTAAGGTACACTGTGGCATTTGGCGCTAGGATCAGAGACTCAGGATCCTTCTTCCGATACAATTCGACCGTTCCTCTGGTTCTATTTTTTCAGCATCTCTCTGTGCCTCATAGGCCTTCTTAATTAAAGCTGAACTCTTAAAGCTCTACTTGTCTTTGACCCCTGTTTTTCATAACATAACTGTGCCAGCCTTCCGAACATATGAGCATTTGTTCCAATCAACAAAGGACACCATCATACAGTCCAGTGGGGAGACACTAAGGCTAGGGTCTCTACTTGTTCAGCTACTCCAGCCACGGAGGTGGGAAAGACAGCCAAATTCGGATATACCTGGAATAGGGTAGCCTTCTCACTTACCCCATACATGCAGTCCTTCTACTGGTTGTAAGGGTACGCTCTGACAAATGCTTCTGATACCAATCCTGAACATAATTGTCACTTGGAGCCACTGTCTAATATAGCTCTTGTAGACACTCTATTCACCTTTACAGTGGTCTCCATGGAGGGACCCACTGTTCTGGACCAGTCTGGAGAGGCGGTGAGTGGGGGCCTGGGCAACTGACCTTGCCACAAAAGGAGTGAATTAGCATTTTGGTGCCCTCACTGGGATCATGTCGTGGCACTCTCTAACCACTGATTTTTTCTCCAAGCTCTCCTTGTAGCCTATATGCAACTTTGTCAGTGTCTTTTGGGACTGGTACTCTTTCATGTGCCCATCTTTCCCACAATTATAGCAAAACATACTTTCTGGAGTTTGAGCTGGCCGAGGCGCCACACTGGGGAGCCAGGGCGGGGTGTTACTAACTGGAAACCTGGGTGCCATCTCTGTCTGTGACGTGATAAGCATTTGGAGACATCTCGTCAGTTTCTCCACTTCCATGGTCAAGGAATTGAGTTTGGAGCTGTTATTCGCAGGAGATACATGGGTGGCTACTTCCACCCCCATAGCAGATGCAGTCGGATATAGGTCAGGGCCTGTACTTGCAGGCGTGGCCTTCATAAAGGGACTGTTTTTGAATTCCCGGATCTCTCTCAACAGTTCGCTTCCATTGTGGCATATCTTTTTCTCTTTGTCAGAGCACTCATTGACTGTCAACCTCTGCCCTGAACTTCACTTGATGGGTCACCCTCAGTCACTCGGGTCGTAGCCACCAGCTGTTGGTGCAGTACTCCCGGTCGCCTTTTCTCAACTCCTCGAATTTCTCTCATTAACTCATCATAGGAGGGTGGGGATTCCAGTCGATTATCGCCAGGCGAACTGAAGCAACAGCAGTTCTGAGAAGGGGCAGACTTAAGGATTCTGTCCAGTCTGGTTCGGTCCAGTTCAATGCTTGGCAAACTACCTTTCTGAGGCATTCTTGCAACAATTTTTCCAGCCGAGAACATACACAGACAACTAACTCCCTTGGTACTGTTGTGCATTTCTTACCTCCACCATAGGTCCTCATCCAAGAATCTGGCTCCATACACATTCTCCAAGGCCTCAAGATAGGCCTGTGCAGTCGCTTCAGGGTTACTGGCCGTTTAGCACGGATGGTAGCCAGGGGCAGGACCTCGGAGGCTCTCACTAACCCTCTTTCGCTTTTCGCCTTCGGTATTGCCATTCTAGCACTTGGGGGCAACATAGTCTATCCAGGTCTCCCAGTCATCCTCCCTTGGGGGTGGGGAGGGTGCTGAGAAGATCCTCGTCTCGGTAAGAGTCGTGACTAATGGCAGGTGCAGAAATAGGAGTCTGCATTGGTTCAGCCACCATTACGGGCACTGGAGCAGGAGAGGGTGTTGGGAGAACACCCCAGGTGAGAATAGTTTCTTCAAGTCCTCCACAGTTTCCTCTCCAGCAACCATTCTAGCAAATTTCTCCTCAAGTTCCAGATAGTGGTGGGGCTGATTCCCCCAGGTCTTTACTGTCCTAGTTATCACTCTCCAAGCAGTGAGGGCTCCCTCTGGGGTAATGGTCTGTGGTACTTTGGAGCTATCTATGGGATCCTTAAACTCTACTAGGGCCAGGAAAGTGTGGGTGAGCAGATTAGCATGCCGACCCACCACCACAGGGTTTTGTAAACCTTCCACCTTGGAAAGTACCCTGCACAGTGTCCGTATTGATACCCAGGGGATGTCCAGGATAAGCATAGCATTTTGGGGTCGATCTCCTCCCCAGTACACCACTCCACCAGCCGGTGCACAGCCACTTCTGTCGGGTACCCATTTTTTCTTAACAGTGGTTCGTAAATATGGCCACTAGAGGACACACAATCCCAGCGGTGAGCCTCCAAGATGTAACCCTAGATGGCGCTATCCCAGGGGCTACTACCCCTGCCTGATTTGCCACTAACAGGTTGAGGGGCCTGGATCCAATGGCGGGTGCCTCCACCCAGAGGTCAGGGTTTGCAATAGTTAAACTAACTTGGTCACAGCCCTCTGGGACACTGCAACCCCCCTTTCTTCCCACTAGTGGCCCACACAATATATCAGAATTATCTTCACAGTATACACTTACCCCCAGGTCTGGTTCCGCACTGGGACCTCCTGTGAAATAAGATACAGTGCAACAATCACAGTACAGTACTTTAACATAGACAAATACCTCAGGCAGTATAACTTTGTGAGTAAACAAGCTCCCTGTTTATTTAGGGATATAACAAGGACAGGGAAACTAGGTTAATTAGCTTATCACTCTAATAATCTACCTATGGCTCTGTGCACAGGCCTATCCCTATCAGTTACTGTCCCTGGGTACCCAAGCCCTAGTGGCTAGTCCAAACCGTGGCAGCTGGTAGGGCCCTTTCACATAGAGAAAAGGAGAATTAAACAGTCAGCAGTACAGTAATTCCATTTGGATTTAATGTGGCAATTCAACAGGGAGCGACCTGAATTAGTACTCACGACCTCCAAATAAGATAGGGTCCTTCAATGTCAGCAGGGCTCACTTGAGGTACACAAACCTCTTCACACATCCATATAAAAGAAAGCACTATACCAGGCAGGCTGCATCTGTATCCCGATCGCAATTACTGCACAATACCCGGGAGAACACACAGCAGATTCAGTTCCTGACAGACAGAGTGCAATTTTCAGCAATTCCTCCAGTCTTCTACAGGGTGAGCCTGGTTTCTACTCTTCAGAGATCCTTTGATTCTTTTCACAGGACGGATTCAGTCCTAACAAGCTGTTACACAAGCTGCAGACGGAACTCTGGGCCTTCACACGTTTTGACTAAAACTGCACACTGAAAAAGCACAGGGCTCCTTCCTTCACTGCCAAAGCTCAAATGAAACCCCAACTGACAAAGCCGGGCACTTCCTTTGAGTTCCTCCCAGTTCTTGACTGGATTGGCTGTCACTCACAATAGACTACTGCTGTTGGTCCAAAAGGTGCTGAAGTCTAAACTACATCTCCCAAGTCACTGCCCATACAATCCTCTTGTGGCTGGCCAGATTATGAGTCCAAGTTCTGATTCGTCCAAGGCACCATTTTAGAGCTAGCTTACCCACACTGATTGGTCCAGTTCAGCAGTTCAAAACTAGAATGGGAACTAGCAGACACAGTTCTGACTGCAAAGAAAGCAGGTTAGACAAACTGTAATTTCATTATTACTCTAAATAATTTCTGGCAAACAGTTACATCTTTCAGATAGGTTCCTTTGCACTCCTAGTGACTGCAAAAATGAAGTGAATTGGCAGCAGCTCAGTGGTACTCAGAGAAGCACACAGTCCCCCCATACAACTAAGTATGTCTGCAAGCAGACAGCTCTTAAAGAGACAGTACCAGAGGCTCTAAAAACACTCACTGATAAATGGCTTAAATGCCAAACACCATTCAGGCTTGGAGCATTCAAGCAAGCTCCTGGAAGTCTTTTGGGAACCCCCATTTGCAGGGGGGTTACATACATGTGTAAATAAAAGCCGGAACTTTGGTTACCAATTGGCCTTGTCAGACTGGTTAAATGTATGGTGCTGACCTTGATCCCTCTCATTGGGGGTCTCTCTGCTCATTCTAAATGACTCCCAGGTATGTGCACATGGCATAGGTAGAGTGAGAGCCCCCCTCTTCTTGTGTCTCTTAAGACTTTATTTATTTATTTCAAATGTTTTACAAGGAAAGGCATACTGACTTGGTTACAGCTTGGTTCCTGATGTGTCCTGGTGGAGGGGTTGCGTGAGAGCAGATAATAATATGACAGTACAGTACATTAACACTTGTGCAAATGGTATACCGTCACTATAGTGACACCGGTACACCAACCTCCTCCATAGCGAAACCCCCAGCATGCCTATATTGGCAGCGACAGGGGTTTTGCCTCAAGACACTGTAGGGCAACAGGGTAAATATCTAACTCCACTGTCTGTGCAATGTGGAGTTAGATATCTTTAGTAGGAGGGTGCGGGGGGGGGCACAGCCCCCCTCATTGTACGTCGCGACTGTGCCAGTCCGTTTGGGGGTCGCGACACAGTTGTGGGTGTCGGTGGGTTTCTGTTGCGGTCGAGGACATCAGTGTTTTTGGTGTCGCACTGGTGTCGTAGGTCTGTGCAAACAATTATTCATTGCAGAGCACTGCAGTACAGCAAGATGCCTTTGAAAAAGTGAACAGCAAGTGAGCAAGAGCAGTGAACAATACTGTTAGCAGGGAGAGTGGTGGGTGGGAGAGTCAGTGCAAAACAGGCCTTGGCGAGACAAGGCTGGAGAGTGGTGGACAGCCACTTAAGGTCCGGGGTCAGTAACAGTTCCAAGACTAAGTTGTGAAGTCAGGAAGGTTAGGCTTAGGGAGAAGGGGGGAGAGGCGGAGCAGATGGACAGGGGAAGAGATTGTCAGAGTTTAGGGAAATGATAGAAGAAATCCACTTGGCCAGCAATAGTTTTCCTAGTGGGAAGGGAAAGGGAATGAGAACCAGTGTTGCAAAGTGAGCATGAGGAGGTAGTGTGGATTAAGAGGAGAGAGGATCCACTTCTTCATTTTACCTAATTACAACTAGCTTTTGCTATATTTCCCAGCTCTCACCTTCCAAACGGGGTTTTTGCAGTTTGTGAAAACAATTGTACACCTAGTGCTGTCACTTCCATTTCCCTTGTTCTGTCAATATTGCCTTGACAGTAGAACCAGTATAAGACTGGTGTTTTAGGCATTGGCATGTGTCAGCAGAAGGAATTAAGGAAGTGGGGGGACTCTGCTGGTCCACTGAGGTAAGGCACCTGTTCACTTCTGTTGCTGCATTCACTGCTGGGAAGGACAGAAGGTAAAATGAAGTCCTAAACTGGGAATAGAAGCAGCACCCTATCTAGGGTAACCGTATAAGAGGAATTATTTAGTTGTTTAACCAGGAGTAGCACACTAAGCTGAAAGCTTTTTTACAAGAGTGACCTGGGAGCACAAGGAAGTCAAGTGACTTGCTCAGGGTCACACAGTATGCAAGTGGAAGCTGTGGAATTCAAACCCAGGTCTGGTCTGCTGGATGTCACCAGATTTGCAGCTCAGAGCCTTAAACCACTGCGCTATACTGCCTCAATTATACCAGGTACAGTGGAATACAAGTAGCAACACTCAAAAAAATGGGAAGCTAGGAAGGGCGGAAGGTAAAAGACAGGCCTAAAATTGAGAGTGGGAGCAAGAGGTATGGAGGGACCCAAATAACAACAAACAAAAAAGGGAAAGCTAGGAACACTGTATCGCGAGTAAAGGTACATAAATATTTCCAGGTAACACAGGGAGTATAGAAGCTGGGAAAGCTAGGAGTGGTGCAGTGCAGTGGCTGTGGGGTTGTAGTTTTCAGAGATACCTTCTGGGGACTGCACTGCTGCTCCATCTGCATGCACCTCTCTGTGTTGAAAGAGGAGGTCACTAGACTCCAGGCCAAGTTGGCTAGGATTTGGGGGACCTCTTCCCTCATCCAGGGGCCACAAAGTCTCTCAGAGGAGGGGGTTCTCTGGAGCAGACCCCAAGAAGGGAGGAAGAGAACCCCAGAGGAGGAGAAAGCAACTTCTGGTGGTGGACTTGATTGTGAGCAGGATAGGTCTGAGAATAGGAGGGGGGGGGATTAGGTTCCCATGTGGTGCCATGGCCCAGAAGACTGGGAAGCAGATCCAGAGGATCGCTAGGGCAGCAGGATGGGAGGTAGAGCTGGATGTCATTGTCCACCTGGGGCCTAATGACCTGGCTAGAGATGTGGCTGGGATAGTGCAGGGAGAGTTTAAGGAGCTGGGGAAGGGTCTCAGGTAGCATGCTCCGGGTTTGTGTACAACAGGGGACAGGAGAGGAGTCTCTGCACCAAGACCTTCAACTCATGGTTAAAGGAATGATGCAGAGAGGAAGGGTTCAGCTACATCGAGGACTGAGGTCCTGGAGAGATAAGGGCCTTTACAGGGGTGATGGGCCGCCATCCATCTGTGAGGGGAACTACAGTCCAGAGTGGATGGTTTAGATGTCAATCTGATTAATATAACGCTAAAAAGGGTGGGGTGGAGGAATAGTGGGCAAAGCTAAAAAGGACCACTGGGAAGGCAGCAAACCTCTGGGTCAAGTGAGTGAGCAAAAGCAAGAGGAAAAAAGACTCCTATAGTTCTCGAAAGAGGTGGCAGAAAAGGTAAAAGCTAAAAGGGTAGCATTCAGAAGGTGTAGGGAGACACAGAGGGAGGAGGACAGGGAGGTGTATCAGGTGAAACAGAGGAAAGCAGGGAGGACAGTAAGGAGCGCAAAGGTGCAAACTGAAGAGAGAATGGCCCAGGTGGTGACGAAGGAAGACAAGAAATGTTTTAGGTATATAAGCAAAAGGAGGAAGACTAGGGAAGGGATTGTATGGTGGGGAAGGGAGGACTGTGCAGAGGGAGACCAGAAAAAGGCAGACTTCCTGAACAAATACTTTTGTTCAGTGTTCACAGAGGAAGGAGGAGTGCGGTCACCACAAAATAGTAAGAGAAGCTGTGTAGAGAGTGAGGTGGACACTAATCCTTCTTCAGAGGAGAGAGTTGAGAATGGACTCGCTAATCTGAAAGTGGATGAAGCAATGGGGCACATACAACGGTATTGAGGGAGCTCAGGAAGGTACTGGCTGCACCTCTGGCAGTCCTGTTTAACAGCTCATTGAAAACAGGAGTGATTCCCGAGAACTGGAGGAGGGCAGATGCAGTCCCACTTCACAAAAGTGGTAGCAGGGAGGAGGCTGGCAGTTATAGGCCAGTCAACCAGAAATCGGTGGTGGGAAAGTTAATGGAGTCACTGCTGAAGGAAAATATTGTTGAGTATCTTGAATCCAGTGGGTTACAAGACCCGAGGAAGCATAGATTCACTGGAGCGGTCAAGGTAAATGAATCTGATAGATTTCTTTGAATCGGAGGCCAAGGAGTTAGATCAAGGTGGAGAGGTGGATATGGCCTACCTAAATTTCAGTAAGGCTTTTGACACCATTCCACATAGGAGGCTGGTAAGTAAGTTGGGTGGCTCAGGACTGGGTCTAAAGGTGGTTAAACTGGGTAAGATATTGGTTAGGGGATAGGCAGCTGAGGGCAATGGTAAACAGAGTTCACTTATAGCAAGGGAGGGTGACCAGCGAGGTACCTCAGGGCTCAGTGTCGGGACCAGTCATCTTTAATGTCTTTATAACTGACATTGCAGATGAGCTGGAGGAGAAGGTCTGGCTCTTTGTGGATTACACCAAACTCTGCAGTAGGTTGGACACTCCAAGGGAGTGGAAAGGATGAGCAGATTTGAGAAAACTCGAGGAGTGGTCAAGGGTATGGCAACTGCGTTTCAATGCAAAACAAGCATTTGCGAATGCCAAGTGTTGCTGTCATTAGCAGTGGAAGTGCAGGAGTTAGACAGATGCTGTATAGGAATGGCAGTGAAGTATTGAACTAACGCCAACTCCACCCCCACCCTGCAGAGATGGACAGGCATTGGGGCGAGCCTTTGGGTCGTCGCCCATAACGGTCATGACATTTCACCTCACCCTACCCTGCAGACACTTACTAGTGTCAAGATGTGCTTTGAAGTGTTTGGGCTTTACACTCACCTCATTCCATAAGCAAAAAAACTGAAATATGTGCAGTATAGGAGAATGGGGTGAACTCTGGGGCCAAAGGGTCAAAGGCGCACCTCGATGCCTGTCACTGGCTGCAGTGTGGGGGGGTGGGGTGGAATAGCATGAGCATTACTGTCTACAATCCCAAGTCACACCCCTGACGCCTGTCAGTCCCTACAGGGTAGGGCATTACGGTCAAAAACCCTAACACCCTGGGTGTTTCTTGGTATTTTTACTCTAAGTTTTCAACATGGGCTTTTTGTGATCCTACCGCATGAACAGTGACAGTATCAGTTCGTTAGCCGAAAGGGGATTTTGCACAGTGACTGCACCATTCGGCGCCACAGGTGCGAAAACACATTTCAAACAGGATGTGAAAAATGACAGTTGTACTGTTCATGAGGAGGTGTAAAAAATGGCAGGGTTGAAAATCTGAAGTGAAAATATAAAAAAACTGGTGAAGTCACGAGTGTGCATAGAAACTGTGCAGTGCACACCCGTAATGTAATTCGTTTTGGGATTTTTTTACAGAAGATTTTCAACATAGGCATTTTGGGACCTCCGCTCATGAACAGTATAACAGTGATTTTCTTAATCTATCCCGAACACTGATTTCCCACAGCGGCTGTGCTATTCTGCGCCGGAAGTGCGAAAACACATTTTGGCTAGGGTGTCAAAAAATGACAGCTGTACTGTTCATAAGGAAGTGTGGAAAAATGCCAATGTTGAAAATCTGGACTGAAAAGATTACGAATTCGTGAACTTACGAGGGTGCGTGGAAATTACACAATGCACGGCCTTAATACAGTCATTTTATGGACTTTTGTCACCAAATTTTCAACATAGCCAGTTTAAGACCTCTGCTCATGAACAGTGTCACTTTGATTTTCTTAATCTATCCCGAACATTGATTTTGCACACCGACCACGCCACTGTGCGCTACATGTGCAAAAACACATTTTGGATGAGATGTGAAAAATGACAGTTGTACTGTTCATATGGAGGTGTGGGAAAATGGCAATGCTGAAAATCTGGAGTGAAAATATTAAAACTGCTCGAAGTTACGAGTGTGCGTAGGAACTGCGCAATGCACGCTCATAAAACAGTCACTTTAGGGAATTTTTTCACCAAATTTTCAACATAGGGTTTCTGGGGGCCTACCTCATGAACAGAGTCACTGTGATATTCTTAATCTGTCCTGAACATTGATTTCACACACTGACCTCGCCATTGTGTGCTACATGTGCGAAAACACATTTCAGGCGAGATGTGAAAAATGACAGCTGTACTGTTCATAAGAAGGTGTGGTAAAATGGCATTGTTGAAAATCTGGAGTGAAAATATAAAAAAATGCTCGAAGTTACGAGTGTGTGTAGGAACTGCGTAATGCATGCTCGTAAAACAGTCCTTTTTGGGAAATTTTCACCAAGTTTTTAACATAGAGTTTTTGGGGGACTACCTCATGAACTGTGACACTGTCATTTCGTTAATTGGTCCCGAAAGGTGGTTCTGTGCAGTGACCGTGAAATCACCTTTGGTGAAAAAGTTCCCAAAAATGACCGAGATATGCACCAAAGTTAAAAAAAACATGTATGCCATTATACAGCTTACCAGCATTTCTTCAGTTCGTGGTTGGCTTTGAAGTGTGAAGACTTGTTTCGGTCCACGAAGATCATCACGCTGGGCTCGGAGGTAAGTATGAGGGTGTGGGAGGTGGTGCACAGTGGGTGGATGCAGGTTGGGGGAGGGGCACGAAAGACTGCAAGGATGGTTTTCTGGTTTTACAAATAGATGACGATGGGGCGCTTTTTGCAGCTAGTGGTGCTCCCAGCGTGCCAGCACACCTGGGTGCTTTTTTTTGGGGGTGCTGGAGCAGACAGGATTTGGCACCCCATCAGCACATCAGCAATATACTGTGCTTGTGCTTGGGGAATATTACTGAGGGGACTGGCACCCCTCGGCACACAACAAATGGGGAACAAGCCGACAGGGATTGGGCTACCCCATTGGCGAACCAGGTAGGGTGCATGCTGACGGGGGGACTGGGCACCTCTGGTCGGCTTTCTGTTGATTTATTGAAATGTTTCACCAGGAAGGCACACTGAGGCGTAGGCGCGGCTTTCCATCGGCTTTCAGGGGACTGTGAGAGGCCGACGGAGAAGCCGTCACCATGGAAACACCTCCCAATTAGCTGTTTTGGTAGCTTGTAATGCACCAAAACAGCTGATTGTGTGGTCACATGGCCTGAATTTCCTGACGCATTTAGGCATTCTCCCTAACTGCTGAAAGCAATGTGTTTCTTGCACATGCGTGCAAGCAACAAAAAAAGTGCAAAGTAATGTGTCTTGGAATAAACTTTATTTTATTTCTTTATGGAACTTTGGCACCTGTGTGATTTCTACAGTGGTTGATGAGTGCCCATCTTTTACCAAGTGACTGCAAAGTAAAGCACTTGGGGCTCAGAAACCCAGGGGCAGAGTACAAAATGGGAGGAATGGTACTGATGGCCACCAAGCAGGAACGAGACCTGGGGTAATCATATTGGATGACCTAAAGGTGGTCAGGCAGTACAACAAGGTAGTTGGAAGGGCTAGTGGGATGTTGGGGTGCATAGGGATTGGTATCACCAGCAGAAAGAGGGAGGTGGTATTGCCTCTGTATAGATCACTAGTAAGACCACCCCTCCAGAGTACTGTGTCCAGTGCTGAAGACCACGGGCCCGATTCTCGAATGGGGCTGTGTTCGGCGCAAGCTGCAGCAAACAGCAGCTTGCACCAAAGCCCCATGTGCCAGGGACCCTGCACCAGATTCTGGTACAGGAGGGGTCCTGGCACCTAAGTCCCAATGCTTGCGGCAACCCCAGCCATGCGGCAACAGCATGGTGCATGGGAGGAGTTATACAAGCCCTTAGACAAATCCATGCCACAGTCCATCAGTTATAGGACCAACCTGGAGGTGTGCAGAGGCTATGCCGTCCACTGCTCTGTCTGGGGATGGGGAGGGCACTGCCTGCATGGGTGGGGGGCACGGGGCACCAGTGGGAGGGTTGGTGGCATGTGACATGGTACCAACAGGGACACTACCATATGTATACATGCCGAGGGGCACATCAAGGATTGGGTGGGTGCTCCTGCCCTGGATGCCTTATGGGGGCACAGCATGGATGGGGGGGTCCACTATGTGACACTTGTGGGGCATAGTGGGGCTGGGGAGGTGGGACACGCCGCACTACCCATGTGACAGCTCACCCAGGGGAGCGATGTCTAAGTTCCCTTATGCCAGCCCTGGCTGGTCTAAGGGGACTTATAATTTCTCCCACTGGGTGCTGTCTGTGAATAGCAAGCTGCAGCTTGTGTCGGTGCAGTCCACCTAGCGCCATGTCACAGGGCAGTGCAGGGCTGGCACAAGCCCTGTTTGGGGCAGGCAGCCTGCAGCCAATGCAGGCAACCTTTGTGAATTGCGTGGAGGCAGCCCTGGACGCAAGGTGCACCTTGCACCATATCTGTTTGGTGCAAGCATCTTGCATCAGACACAGGGCTTTGAGAATTGGGCCCCACATCTCCAGAAGGATGTAGATATAATGGAGGTAGTCCCGAGGAGGGCAGCTAAAATGGTGCAGGGTCTGCATTAGAAGCCCTATGAGGAGAGACTTAAGGACCTAAATATGTACAGCCTGGAAGAGAGGAGGGGGGTACAATAGAGACCTTTGAATACCTCACAGGTGTAAAGAAGGTACAAGAGGGACTGTTTTTCAGAAAATAAAGGTGTTCAAGGACAAGGGGGCATGATAAGAATCTGGAGGGGGTTAGATTCAGTAGAGGTGTGAGGAAGTACTTCTTCATAGAAAGGGTGGTAGATTCCTAGAACAGTCTTCCAGCAGAGGTGGTAGGGAAGAAAACAGTTCTGGGGTTCAAGAATGCATGGGATAAGCATAAGGGAATCATAGGGAAAGGGAAGGGGGAGGTAGGTGAATGGGCAGGAGATCAAGTAGGATCTGCGGTGATACTATAGGCAGGGAAAAATGGGCAGACTAGGTGAGCGAAGCAGTCCTTATCTGCCAGCACATTCTGTTTTTCTGTTTCTATGAGAGGATGGTATGAGCTGCAGATCCTTGTGTTCCTGTCTTCCAGTTCCCAAGTGAAGTGATCAAGAGCCCAGTGCCTGCGTGACCACCCGCTGACACTCCCTGCTGTAGTATGAGCTATGCATTGCTCAGCTAGTGGACACACACAGCCATGTGTGATACCTGACTGTGCCAGCTGCAGTGCCCTCATGGGCCAACTCCTCTGTGGAGCTAAACAGTGATGGCAATACTGAGGAAACCACTGTCTGAGGTTTTCTTTTTTATAATAAAAAACTTTATTGATGATTTTAAACAATAAACATATACTACATTTAATTTACTCTTGAAGAAGTCTAGCCAGGGTTTCCTCCTTGCAAATAACAACTCTAATTATATGTAAGAAATAACACGTAACATAATACAAAACAGCTCAGAATGAGCTAAGAAAGATACACAATCACACATTCCCCCACAATGCAAAGCATCATGGGCTACATATGTAAATCACCACAGAATATTATGCTGGTTCAACTTTAAGCAGAAATGCATGGTGCTGAAAGGCCTCTCACACAGTTTGCAAAGGGTACCAACAGAAGACATAGACACATGTTTCGTCTTACCAGGATTCATCAGTATGCCTCGTCTGTTTGACACCCCAGTGAAATGAACCAGCTACACTAAGATGGTCTATCTGGGTTATGTTGTGGTGAACCCAATCAAAACAAAAAACAATTTAAAAGACAGGGAACCTCTGTGTGCAAGCACTGAGGCAATGGTTACCCCAAAGGGCATTTGGCTGGGAAGCCAAGTTTCAAAGAAATACAAAATCACACATGCCCCCACAATGCAAAGCATCATGGGCTGCATATGCAAATCACAACAGAATATTATGCTGGTTCAACTTTAAGCAGAAATGCATGGTGCCGAAAGGCCTCTCACACAGTTTGCAAAGGGTGCCAACAAAAGACATACTTTCAAAGTGGTCATGTACAATCGTACAAGTATAACACATATATCCTACTGGCCAGTACAGGTGATATACTGTCTACAGCTACACTCATGGTGCTGTGTCCTGACAGGAGTGTGTTTGCAGGAGTACACAGTACTGTGATGTGAGGTATTTACCCCATATAACCCCGAACTGATCCATTCTATCTATACTTTGTAAGTGAACTCTTTCAAAGGATGCTGTTTTCCCAATTTCCAATAACCATCCTTGCTCTGTGGCTGAGTTTCTTGTTTCCAGTGTCCCATAATCACTCTCTTGGCAGTAGTAAGTGCCCCCTTGAGCCATCTAGGTGGGCTGTGTACACTTTGTTCTTTAGTGGGGTCAAGGCCCAACATGACCCAGGGTGCAGTAAGGTCAAGCTGGGTGTGGAGAACAGAGACAGACATTGTGTGTGTCTCTGTCCAGTGTTCTCCGAGTTTAGGGCAGCTCCATATGATATGTGTGATCGAGCCTATCACATTGTGACATCTCCAGCATTTGTCTGTAGCTATCCAGCCCCAGCTATGTAATTTCTGGGGGGTCCTATGCCATCTGTGGAAGAGTCTGAATACTGAACCAGTTCTTGGTATCTTTTATATTCTTCTTGAGGAGAGACCAGCAGTTGTGCCAGTGTTGCAACGCTTTTTATTTATTTACTGAATTTTGGTAACTGGTAAGCTCACTGAGACAGTACAGTCCCTTTTTCAGGGGCGGCCCGGGAAAAGGGTACAACTCAAAACATGTGACAACGGTAAGCAAGAGTGAGCAAGAAAAATAAAATATACAGTAGATAAAATATAAACAGTACAAAGCAAGAAAGCAAAATATGCACAGTATAGATACATTAGTTATTTGGGTACGTTATTTGGGTACCCAGCTCCTCTGTCCATTTGGACAGAGTTGTCTCACTGGAGTCCTGAGCAGTGGCAAGCAGGGATTTATAGATTCTACTAGAGGTCATGAACTGTCATGTTCCCCTTCTAGCATGGCGTCTAAGGAGTTATTGTGATCTATTTTCTGTAAGCATCCTAATCCTGGGCCGAGAGCATGTCACCGTTGCAAATAATGAGAATGCTGTTAATTTGGTATGTCACATTCAGCTAGGGTCACCTTGCTGGAGACAAGAAACTTATCTTGGCTGGCAGCTTCCATCCCTGCCAGAAGCCTACCTTGGCTGGCAGCTTCTATCCCAGCCAGAGTCTGGCCCATCATCTTTGGTTGCTGAAACATTTGCACTGGCACTTTCTGAGTTTGCTCCCCGTAAGAGTCTCCTGCAGTGTCTTCAGAGGAACCCACCACAGGCCCACCAGCCATCAGGTTGTTTCGCTTGACAGAAAACCTGCTTGGGGTTCTCTCACCCTGCTGATGGTCCCACTGCACACTTCCCATTTCTTGGCACCATAGAATGTCCCCATTCCCCATTCTTCATGGATCTGTCCATGACTTGGGGCACTATTGCTGTCTCCTCCTCCTCCAGCCAGCAGCCTAACTATGGAGCCTCAAGATAAAGGCAACTCCATCTGTCTGTGTCTGCCATCTTCCCTCATGCCCAAAGTCCCTTTTCCCTTGTGGTGTCTGCGTGAGTTCCAATTGGGTACCACAAGGGCACCCTCCATTTCTGCACTATGCTTCTCCCACTGAGCTATCCCTTCAGAGCGAACATCAGACTACCAGCTCTGAGCTGGGTATAACTGGTGAACAACCTCCTCCCCTACCAGTAGGAGGGGGTTGTTACACTCCCTTTCCTGAGAAATCATTTCCATCCCCAGAAATGGCAGTGCAGGACCGATGTGCTCAACCAATACAACAGCACAGGAGGAGCTGATTATTCCACCATTCACCCAGTAACAAAGCATGGGCATCTGTGGCTTTTGCTGCTCATGGGATAAAATCCACATAAAGTAAATCAAAAACAAAGCAACACGGCTACTCTGACCCTGCAGGATTCTCTCCCATGCCAGTGCCCTGTCCACACACCATCTGTGGGTTATCCAGAACCACTGAATCCCAGAGGTCTGCAGTAACCCTCTTATAGCCAAGTCCTTACTTGGCAGGAGGAGCACCATGGTTCTCTCCAGTATCCAGCTGTTATATGCCTCCCTGACCCTCTGGTGGGTAGTCATATCCAGGTTCCCAGGGTTGCCCCCACCCAGCATAGCAAAAGTCTTCTTGTATGGGGGGGGCTTCTCTGCTGACCCCTGTGAGCCCTTCCCACTCTGGGTCACTGTGCTATGTGAGCCCATCCAGGTTCTACCAAGCTAGTATGGCCCCAACCCCTCCACCTAGAGGGGTATTAGTTCCCCATGGCCTAATCTGACACTAAGGGTGACCCTTCCCCCTGAAAAAGAGAAAGAGTCCAGGATGCATGGCTCATATAATATTTTTTATTAACTGTTCATGTGCAGGAGTTATCACATTACACGTGGTTACTACTGACTTAAAAGAGTCATATAGACTCTATTTAAAATTTTGTCTACAAATAAAAAAAAAATTGTCCTAAGAACTAAAATGTCTCGGGGCTATTTCCCCAGTATATAGTGCCTCCAGGGATGGTCTTTCCATGTCTCCGCCTACGAGCAGGCTTCTTCCAGCACTCCAGGTATCGGATGCCTGCACTGTATTCCTTAGTTCCACCTCCGTTTGCCTGGAGAGAGAATATAATGTAGCACGTACATTTCAAATCACATTTTTTTTTTTAAAGCACACCGTGACATGGTTCTTGTAACAACAATATCCAAAGCCAAGTAATTTAAGGATGTGCTCTGTATTTACTCTACCAGCTGATGTGCACCAAACTCTGTTAATGTTTTGTGGTAGTATCACCACTTCTTCAGAACTATGTGGTGGTACTAAAAAGACAGCATAGGATAGGATAGGATAGGATAGGATGGGATGGGATGGATAGGATAGGATTGCAACTTTATTTATATAGCACTGCTTTCCAAGGGCTTAGAGCGCTTAAATATAATAACATACACATCATACATATTCAAAGTGACACACAAGGCAGAGACAGATCATGCTATCTATCCTACTTTTAACAATAAACAGTATTCCACTAAAACATATTAATAATTTATAAAACCATAATCTCAAATACAAAATACTAGTCAGTAGTGTAATAAGTTTCATACATCAGCAGGTGATAATGATAATAATCAAATCAGATTGAATGCCCACTCAAAGAGCAGTGTTTTCAGGCCCCTTTTAAAATAGATCTGGACATCAGGCCAGATTTTTGAAGAGTGGCACAGAGATTGCATCAAGCCTAGCATCAAACCCTTTCTCTGATGCAGCTGCGCCATTCCCCATGGCCGCAGCTGCACCTGCTTTTACAGTCTTGGGCACAGTTGCGACAGTTTCCAAGTTTTACAGCAGCTTGTGCCAAGTATATGGCACAAGCTCCATAAAAACGGCCCCTGGGATTGCTGCAAGCTAGACCTCAAAAAGGTGGTCTAACTTGCATCCGTTGCTGCACTGGATAGAAAATCCCCTTAGATTGCCACAAACCCCGTGAAGTCCCTATCATCGGTAAGCTCCTGCTTAAGTGCAATCAATGCCTTGAAAATCTGGCCGATCAAATTAATGTTGTTTTTCCAACATCTTAGATAATCAAAGAAACATAGACATAGAGGTTGATGGCAGAAAAGGACTGCCCAGCCCATCCAGTTTGTCCCTTTTTTCCTGCCTTATATAAAATTGCAGACCCTACATGGTCACCAGCCACTGCCCTCCCACCCCTACCCCCACAATTGGTGTCTCCAGACTCTGTTTGGACTCCAGGTTTCCTTTCCTACCAGTTTTGGTGACACCTACAGTATGTATCTATCCCATGCTTTCTTATATCCAGTAACTGTTTTAGCCCCCACCACTTCCACTGGGAGGCTGTTCCAAGGGTCCACCACCTTTTCCGTGAAGAAGTGCTTTCTCCTGTTCCCTCTAATCCTTCCCTCCCTTTAACTTCATATTGTGACCTCTAGTCTTTGGATATCTTTTTCTTTGAAGGATGCTCCCTTCCTGTACCTTACTTATTCCCTTTAGGTATTTGAGTATCTCAGTCATATCTCCCCTCCCTCTCCAGGGAGTACAGATCTCGACCCCTTAGCTTTTCCTCATAGGGCTTCTGATGCAGGCCCTACACCATTTTGGTCACCCTCCTTTGTACTATCTCCATCCTGTCTGTATCCTTACATACTGTAGATGAGGCTTCCAGAGCTGTACACAGTACTTGAGGTGGGGTCTCACCAGTGATTTATATAGGGGCAGTATCACCTTCCTCCACCTACTGGTTATACCCCTACCTATATAGTCCAGTATACAATTTGCCTTTCTCACGGCCTTATCACATTGTTTCACCACCTTTAGGTCATTCAGTATGATAACCCCTAGGTCCCTCTCCTGACCTGTTACCGTGACTACCTGCCCCCCAGTTCATACGTGGCCCATGGGTTTTTATGTCCTACGTGCATGATTTTGCACTTCTTTGTGTCAAATCTCAATTGCCAAGTTTCTGACCACTTCTCCAACTTCCCCAGGTCCTCCTTCATCCTTTACACCCCCCCCCGATGTGTCTACCCTATTGCAGATTTTTGTATTATCCGAAAATAGGCACATCTTTCTTTCCAATCCATCTGCAATATCACCAAATGTAGATATTAAAGCAAATCAGGCCCAATACTGACCCCTGTGGCACCCCACTTGCCACTTTGCCCTCTCCTGAATGAACCCCATTTACTATCACACTGTGGCTTCTACCACTAAGCCAACTTTCCACCCATTTTGCTATTTTAGATCATCAGTAAACTTATAAACACTGGACATTGTTCCCTTAAAATCACAGCATTCCCCATGTTTCATATGTATACTCACTCTCATTATTATATATCTAGTATATATTTCATATCAGATTAATAACTATAAAATAATGATAATGTCAATAAAACTAGTAATGTCACACCATGCTCAAGGTGGTTTTCCCATCTTGATATGGTATAGAACATAGAAATACCCAACAGTTAACACCAGTCCTATGACGATATCATTCTCCAGTGGCAATGTGCACCCTGCACAGCTGGCTCCCCACTATCGGCAAGTACTTTCTGATGGTAGTAAGGGGGCATCACTAAATAAGTGTGACGGGTGCATTTGCGGTAGTTGGCACTGTCAGTGGCATGGTGTGCCATTTACATACCGGCTCCGCATCTTCTACACAGCAGCACACTTTCATGTGCACTGGCGTGGAAGGCCCCCCAAGCTTCTATGAGCAGAGCCGGGGGGGGGGGTCACATCCAACAATAGCTGTCAGTTTTGCACTGGACCCACTCCCTGCCCACCTGCCCCAGAGGGGTACCCTGCCTGATCTATCCCTGTCTTTCTCCAGGTCTCTCTCCTGCATTTTTGTACTTCTCCTGTTAACCACCTAGCCACCCCCCCAAGGGTAATGGCATACTCTATATTGACTGCCCTGTTAAAATGTCTGTACTATTTTGTATTATGCTGTTATCTACCTAATTAATCTATTTTGAATCTTATGCTGATATCTAAACATTAATCAGTTGTGCATGAAGTCTGTTATCCTGTTAGCTACCCATTAATCTTTGTCGTGCCTAAAGTCCTTGTATGTTACTTGGACTCTTCCTGTTGCTGCTGGTTGTATGTGCCTTGTAATCCTCCCGGGTCGCACCTGAAAATAGGCATTTGGCTGTCTAGTGTGCTTACCTGGTAAACAAAAGTAAATAAATAAATTGTTGCTAAAATGGTATGCATAAATTTGGTGACAGTCCCTTACAACTGATAGTCGAGCCTGCTGTTTCTTTAAAGACTTCTAATTCTGTTATTGATTCTGTTTCAATGGGCTTTTAGAAATTTTGCAGTGTGTTTCTGATTTACACATTGGCAGGAAGCACCACTTTAGAACTCTGTTATATAGTTTATGTCCTTTCTAACCACAGATTCCTATATTAGCGAATGAGTCAACATTTTTTTCCTGCTCCAAGCCAGTTAAATGAGTGAAGCAAATGGATGGGGGGGGGGGAGAGAAAGCATAAGTGAAACTAAGCTGGGAGAAATGGAGCAAGCCAATTGAATGAAATAGGGGAGAGAGAGAGAGGGAGAGAGAGAATGAGAATATGCACAAGCGAGCTGGAAAAAACAGACAACACTGACCAAGGGAGTGTATATGTATGAAGTGATGCCAGTCAGCTTGCCAGCCACCAAGTCACCAGCATTTAAAATTAAAAAAAATCTCTTCTTGTTCCCGCATTTTCTAAGCACAATAAGACAGTGCAACATTGCTGATGTTGGACTATAATAAGCTCACAGTGCTCCAGTTCTCTTATCTGCAAAAATGGCCAAAAGCAGGATCCCACTGAAAACGAGATCTCGCATCTCAGCTTGTCTATTCTGGGTAAATAATCTGTAGGGCTTATTAGTATGACTGTGCGGAGCCCAGCCATCACTGTCACCTGATGTGTTGCTTCCTCTGGCCCTTAGAACTGCGACTGCTGGAGTGGGACTGGAAGAGAGCAGCAGAGGAGGAAAGATCTTCCATACCTCCTGCGCCATGATTGTTGCTCCATGCTGCACATTAAAGGGTGGCCTTCTGTTGCTGACAGATGAGCATGACCAGCCCAGGGAAGCCCTTGTGGTCCTGATGAAAGCTCCGACTGCACTGGGCTGCAACAGTGATTGTGCGCACAAAGGAAGGTGGCACAGAATGAATGTTTATGGGCAGGAGCCCTGTAAAAATAAATATCTGGGGCCAGTACCCCACAACAGTACAGACTGCTGCCATCTTGGTGCTCCCTGACCCCAAGTACCACAGCAACAGGAGCCAGGGGTTGCACATCAGTCAGTCAGACTGTAGAGCCTGGAAGGAGAGCCACCAGATGTTCCTGGGACATAGAAGTATTGTAGGATTCCTGGCTGGTATTTCTGGCCAATCCACTGCCGAGGGAGGGACCTCCGGCCTGGTCCCCAGGGTAATTGTCAGCCCAGTGGACAAATGATGAGCTGACATTCCCCAGTGAACAGCAGGAGCTCTTGAAGGACTCCTTCAGTCTGTATGTTTCTGCAGAGAGACATCAACTGGTGGAGCTGCTGCAAAGGTAGACTGTACATCTGTCAGAGACGGACTTGACACGAGGCAAGCACTGCTGTTGCAGAAAAAGAGACAGTTGCGTGCTAGCATAGCTGAAGGCTACAGCTTGATTTAAAAGACTTTTTTTATGTTTGCTTGCACGCATGTGCAAGAAACATAGTGCCACCATACAAGTTTTCGTAGGTGAGCCTCCCCCACTTCCAATGCCCTGCTCCTTTTTGCAGTCGCGGCTGCATTGCACCAATGAATGTCAAGATGTCTATGACAGCCGTTCAGATGCAGTGGCGTACAGTTCTGCTGACACGTCAGCACTGCTCTGAACTGTCATAGACAGTTTATCCCACGGACACCTACATGTGCAGCTGGGGAGCTCACCCCAGCGTGTCATCTGTCCCTCCACACTGTGTGGACCGTACGGGGTACCCAATCCCCCATCGGCTCCACTGCCCCAAAAACAAACTTCCTGGTGCCATGCTGAGGCCCACCCCCAGTGTGGCTGAAGTCCAGTGGCCCGCAGGGGTGCCCCAACCCCTGTCGGCTTCCAGTGCCCGCCCCCAACAAACTTGCAGGGCGCTCGGCACAGGAGCCCACTCCAAGCGTGGCAAGAATCCCATTGTCTTAAAAAAAAAAAAAAAACTAGAACCTTGACTCTCTTGCCCCTCAACCCAACACTCGCCCACCCCTGAGTACTCCTCCCACACCCCACACCCCATACTTACCTCTGGAGGCCGGTATGACAGTCTTCATGGACCAAGAACACGTCTGCACTCTTCAAAGCCGACCGCAAACTGAAGAAATGCTGGTAAGCTGTATAATGACATAAATGGGTTTTTTTTTCAACTTTGGTGCATATTTCAGCCATTTTGGGAATCTTTTCACCAAATTTTCAACATGGATTCTTGGGACCCCACCTCATGAACTCAGTCACTGTCATTTTGTTATTCGGTCCCAAAGGGTGATTTCATGACCACTGCGCAGAACCACCTTTTGGGACCAAGTAACGGAATGATTAAAGTTACAGTTCAAAACCCTATGTTGAAAATTTGATGAAAAATTCCCAAAATGACTGTTTTATTTATGTGCATTGTGCAGTTCTACGCACGCTCTTAACTTTGAAAATTTTACTATTTTCACTCCAGATTTTCAACATTGCCATTTTACCACACCTCCTTATGAGCAGTACAGCTGTCATTTTTCACATCTTGCCCAAAATGTGTTTTCATACACGTAGCGCACAATGGCGCAGTCAGTGTGTGAAAACAATGTTTGGGACAGATTAAGAAAATCACAGTGACACTGTTCATGAGCAGAGGTCTTAAAATGGCTATGTTGAAAATTTGGTGACAAAAGTCCATAAAATGACTGTGTTACGAGCTTGCATTGCGCAGTTTCCACGCACCCTCGTAAGTTCACGAATTTGTAATATTTTCAGTCCAGATTTTCAACACTGGCATTTTTCCACACCTCCTTATGAACAGTACAGCTGTCATTTTTCACACCCTGGCTGAAATGTGTTTTCGCACTTTCAGTGCAGAAATGCATGGTCGCTGTGGGAAATCAGTGTTCGGAACAGATTAAGAAAATCCAGTGACACTGTTCATGAGCGGAGGTCCCAAAATGCCTGTGTTGACAATCTGCTGTAAAAAAAAAATCCCCAAACTAACTGCATTACAAGTGTGCATTGCGCAGTTTCTACGCACACTCGTGACTTCACCAGTTTTTTTATATTTTCACTCCAGATTTTCAACATTGCCATTTTTTTATACCTCCCCGTGAACAGTACAGCTGTCATTTTTCACATCCTGTTCAAAATGTGTTTTCACAGCTGTGGTGCCAAATGGCATAGTCGCTGTGCAAAATCAGCTTTCGGCTAACAAACTGATATTCCCCCTGTTCATGAGGTGGGGTCACAAAAAACATGTTGAAAATTATGAAAATACTAACGTAACGCCTGGGGCATTAGGTTTCTAACTATAACGCCTCTACCCTGTAGAGACTGACAGGCATCAGGGGTGTGACTTGGGATCGCCACTGTAATGCTCATGCCATTCCACCCGCACCCACACCTGCAGCCAGTGATAGGCATCGGTGTGCCATGGACTCTTGACCCCAAGTTCACCCATTCTCTATACTGCACCCATCTCACCGTATTTCCTTATGGAATGGGGTGAGCATAAGACCCAAAGACCCCTAGGCACACCGTGACACTTGTCGGTGTCTGCAGGGTAGGAAGTGGTGAATTGGTGTGGGCGTTATGCCTGACGACCCAAAGGCACACCCCAAAGCCTGTTAGTCTCTGAAGGGTGGTGGTGGGGTTGGCTTCAGTTCTGTACTTCACTGCCATTCCTATTATGCCTCTCTCTAACTCCTACACTACCAATGCCAATGCCAGCAAGCAAACATTCGGCATTGATGAATGCTTGGTTTTTATGCTGCAGCCGGACAGCATGACTGAAACCACCTAGCTGGTACTACAGCCCAGTAACTGGTCATCGCCACCCCACAGGACTGGATGCCAGGATGTGTTGGGTAGAGGTCTACACCAGTACTAGTGGGAGAGGGTAGCATTGTGCCCCCAGTAGAGGTGGGCAATAACAGCAGGCACAGTTATGGGCTGAGCCTAGGAAGGCATGAGAAGCTCAGTGCAGGGGAATATCATTTGGCTGTGCCTAGGAGGACAGGGGAATATCGTTTGGCTGTGCCTAGGAGGACAGAGAAACATTGTTTGGCTGGGTCTATGAGGGCACTTGAAGCATGGTGCAGGGGGATATCGTTTGGTTGTGCCTAGGAGGGCAAGGGAATATCATTTGGTTGTGCCTAGGAGGACAGGGGAATATCGTTTGGCTGTGCCTAGGAGGACAGAGAAACATTGTTTGGCTGGGTCTATGAGGGCACTTGAAGCATGGTGCAGGGGGATATCGTTTGGTTGTGCCTTGGAGGGCAAGGGAATATCATTTGGTTGTGCCTAGGAGGACAGGGAAATATCGTTTGGCTGTGCCTAGGAGGACAGAGAAACATTGTTTGGCTGGGTCTATGAGGGCACTTGATGCACGGTGCAGGGGGATATCGTTTGGTTGTGCCTAGGAGGGCACGGGAATATCATTTAGTTGTGCCTAGAAGGATACAGGACAGTGGGCCTTGTTGTAGGCTGGGCTGGAAGAGCATGGAAGAATCAGCTCGGAATAACTACACTGTATCACCTCATTGCTGCTAACTCCTACCCCTTCTCTCCCATTTAGGACCCGAGTCTGACCTTAATAAGCTGCTTGTTGTTTTGCTCCTCTTAACTGACCATGATTCTATTATTATTCAAAAATATTACACTGCATGCTTTTTGGGGAACTGGGACTGCACTGAACTGTTGTACAGGTGGGCTGATCCTCTGGGGAGGTACAGCATCCCAAGGCATTGTACCATACTTACACAAGGCCTACATTAACCTTTCTCTAGCTGGAGGCACTTCACAATTAACTTAAACCTTGAATAAGAAACCCGAGGGGGCACTAATGAGCTGACTAGAGTAAGGACGCACTCTTCCCTCGCTCCTCAGACTGCTGCAAAATAAAAGTTAAAAACTGCATAAAATCAAACGAAAACACCATAAAAGTAAGGAGAAACATAGAGGGACAGAAGATGGATGAGTTTGTGGTCTCCACTGTGGTGAAAAGCTTGCGTACCACTACTAAAAATCAGAAGAAGCAGCCGCCAGCTTGACAAGTGGAGATTATAGGCCGTATTTCTTTCTCTCGGCTGCAGAAGTCAGCGCCTTAGGCCACGAGGTTACTCAGCCGGTCCTGGCCGCACTGGAACCCAAGCTTACCAGTCTTACCGCTAATTTCGACTGCAGACTCAAGAGCTCGTCGACTTCCATGCTACACATGCCACCAGACTAAATGAAGCTGAACAACGGATTTCTGCTATCGAAGACATCACTTCCCCCATTGCCAGTACAAATCATTGCACTACAATGGGAACGTGAAGAATTTAAAGAATTATTCAATTACCAGGAAAATTATCATCGTTGCTTAAACTTGAGGCTTCATGGATTAAAGGAGGGGCTGGAGGGACTGAATGTGATTGATTTCTGTGCCAAGACACTACCAGTTACTTGGGCTCTCCCCTAAAAACGGACGTCTGAAACTTGAAAGGGTCCACGGGGCAGTCATGCCCAAATCTGCCCCAAACCAACCTCCAAGGCAAATAACAATGAGATTTCATAATTACCCTGACAGAGAGGCCATCCTGAAGGCATATCAGGAGCATTCTGGGCTGCAATATGAAGGGCACCGATTATTTCTCTCTCAGGACTAGTCCACCCAGCTTTTAAAAATCAACGGGCCCTCAACCCTGTGATGGCGCAGCTGCGTGAAGCCAATGTGGAGTGTTACATGTTATACCCGGCTACTCTTAAAATTAAGCATGAAGGAGCAGTGTACTCTTTCTGGGAGCTCCCGAAGGCAGAGATGTTTGTGAGCGATCTAAAAAAAGAAGCTGGGGTGAACTGATTGTAGCACACAGAATTGCCTGAAATATTCCTGTTTGATTGACCTAATCATTTGAGCCAAGTTTCGTTTCTGAATCTTCACAGTCTTTAAGGTACTGTAACAGTTTATTTGACATTTGCTAGGGGGAGAGCATTTCGGTTAAGCAAGGCTTAACATCAACTAAGCTGGGGAATGGAACTTTGGGTGAGAAGAATGGTCGCTCCATAAACCACGAGTTTGACTTGTGATTCAGGACATTGCAGTCTTTCTGGCTGGTGCGCAACCTTGCAAGATCATATTGTGACTATCTAATGGATGGCTATAGCTACGCTCTTTAATGTGGTTCTGGGGCCTATTACCCCCGAGACTGTCTTTATTTTCCCCCAACTTCTGTATACTGGAGATGCTGATAATGGCCTCCTGAAATGTTCATTCCTTGCTTGGTAACTGATGGACCTTTCATGGTGGGCGTCCTGAGTGTTTGAGGGGGTATTTTGTTGTAATTTGGGAGGCCTGGCCTCTACAATCCTGGAAAATACTAGCAGAGCAGGAGAGACAACTGGGGAAGGAAGCGACGAGGTAGGCGGTCAGGGTGGAAGGGGATGCAGCACCTTTTGACAGACCTGCGTTGAGCACCCTCCACTCAGACAGGCCCTGCCCTGACCCATGAAACATTTGGAACACTTTCTTTTTTTTTTTTTTTTTTTTTATATATACCTCCAGACATCCACTTAAAGTGATTTGCATATATATCATACCATAAGGCAGAGAGCTATGTGCATTTTATAATGTATCAGGGGAAACTTGTTCTTTTTTTCTTTTCTTTTCTTTTACCTATTACTGTTCTGAAACAGATGGCTCATAAGGGAATAATGCTGGCAGTTAATGCTCTAAGTTTTGTAAGGTAATTTGTGGCGGGATGAGAGGTGGGGGATGCGTTTCAACTTCATGAAGGGCAGGATGTGTAAAATTTCTGCTTTTTGCAGCTACTGTTACAATGGGGAGGGACAAATACAGTGCACGAGGGTGGGGGGCTGGGGTTTGTATATAGTTACTGTTTGCCTGCTCTTATACAGTTCTATAGTAGTTCTAAGATCCTTATGTATCACCAGTCGGAGTCTGTGGAACCATATGATGGGTGACTCGGGGGAGCTCAGGATAGTTCGAGGGTGGGGGAAAATACAATGGCTGGACTTATGGCTAGCTTGAAAGACTTGACTGTGGTGTCTTGGAATGTTAGGGGAATAACCACCCCTGTCAAACGCATGATGCTGCTGACTGCTCTGAAGTGACAAAACACTCAGGTGGCCCTGCTCCAAGAGACCCACTTCACGGATAAAGAGCATGCCAAATTAAAGAGAGGGTGGGTAGGGGGTGTTATGTAGCAGCCTTTAATTCACATAGGAGAGGGGTGGCTGTTCTTCTGTACAAGAAACTACCTTTCCAGATGGAGCAAGTGGTGGTGGACCTGGATGCTGGGCACTATGTGCTTCTTGTGGGGAATTTACAAAGAGAGAAAGTCACGTTTGGGAGCATGTATGCTCCGGCTGTTTGTGACCCACTTTTCTATAGAACTCTCATGGACATATTAATTAAGGAACAATTCCTGAATCTAACACTGGGGGGAGATATGAACTGCCTGCTCAATCCAACACTGGATCATTCGGAGGGCAAAGGTGCCCCTAAAGGAGCCATCTGCGAGTGGCTGGCGGGAATGGCCGACCTAGATATCGTAAATGGATGGCGCACAGCCAACCCTACTACTCAAGAATACATCTTTTCTCATACCCACATCGAACCTGGTCACGGCTCAATTATCTGTTCCTCCCTAGTGCATAGTACTTCCAGCTCACCTACATTAAACATAGCCCAATTGATGTGTCCGACCATGATATAGTCATAATGTCACTGCAATGGGGGAGGGAAAAACTTACTCAGACAGCGTGGAGATTCCCTAACTATCTGTTAGCCAACAAGGAATTTAAAGAGCACATGCAGGATCAATGGAAACAATATGTGCAAGCTAATCTTGAGACGGCCCCATCCAAAGCCATCTTCTGGGATGCTGGAAAGGCATTCATAAGAGGGGCTATAATTAGCTACATAGCTCATCATAAAAGAAAGTTAGGAAATGGAGGACAAATCTGGAACAGAACTCAGAGTTTCAGAAAGAAAGGCTGCCAGGCGAGCAGGGGATGTGCATCACCTTTAACAGTGACCCGAGAAGCCCTAAATAATTTACTACTGGGAGAGGCACGGAAAACGTGCCTCTTTGTTAGGAAACATTTTTATGAGTGGGGGAACAGACCTGGTATTATGCTGGCTAACCTAATACAAGGGAAACGTGAGACACACCTGATACGTGCAATTAGAGGGGAGGATGGTATGCTCCAGAAGGATAAAAAAATCTATTGGGGACAGGTTCATGAGATTCTATCAGGAACTCTACTGCTCACAGACTGGGACTGGAGAAAGTGCAGTGCATGAGTTCCTGAGTAGGCTCACACTACCACAGATTACAGAGCGCGAACCTGGCTAGGCTCCAAAATAACAAGGAAAGAAATTTTCAGAGCCATTGCAGACCTTAAAAGGGGAAGACTAGTGGGCCAGATGGCTTTCTGATGAATATTATAAGGCTATGTAAACCCAGTTAGTAGAACACATGGAGCGGTATTTAAAGAGGCCAGAGAGAGGTCGGGGAGTTACCACGATCCTAGGGAGAAGCAACTATTTGTCTGATTTTGAAGGTGGTAAAGATTTACTCAAATGTGCCTCCTTTAGACCAATCTCCTCCTAAACTGTGACTCTAAAATACTGGCCAAGATATTGGCTAGCAGATTGGGTAAATGTTTGCCGAGGCTGATCCACCCAAACCAGACTGAGTTCATCCGGGACAGGTATTCTTATCATAATATGAGAACCCTGTTGAATGTGATCTGGGGGCGATGAATGGACAAGAAGCAGTGCATATTCTGTCAATGGATGCAGAAAAAGTGTTTGATAGGGTGGAGTGGCCATATTTAATGGAAGTCTTGGCTCGGTTTGGTCTGGGTGGAGGATTTATTGAATTGGTACAACAAATGTATAAGGGTCCTAGGGCCAGAGTTTTACAGTCTGACAGTTTGAATTAGGATCGAGGAACCAGACAGGGCTGCCCGCTGTCACCCCTTCTTTTTGCTCTGGTACTCAAACCCCTGGCTATAGCTATCTGGGCACAACCTGACATCTTGGGAGCTATAGGCAAGACAGGTAAGGAGACTAAATTATCGCTTTACACAGACAATATGTTATTATATGTTGTTAAACCACATCAGTCTCTGTCTATGTTGTTAGAAATGATTGACCAATTCTCCAAATTTTCAGGATATAAATTAAACCTAGACAAATCAGAAGAGATGAGAGTTGGTGGGCCTGAAGATACGAAAGAACACAGAGCTCGGAATGGGGCTTTAGGAAAGTCCAGGAAGCCTTTACATAGTTGGGTATTAGGGTCAGGAGAAACACTGGAGCCTTATATAATTTTAATTACACCCCGCTCTTACAAACAATAATAACGGATCTGGCTAGGTGGCATAAACTCCCTATTACGTGGTTGGGCAGAATACATTTTATCAAAATGAATGTCCTCCCCGGGATACTCTGTGGGTTGCAGATGTTGCACATAGGACTAAGGAGAGCTGATGTTAACAGGTTAGAGAAAGCTTTTTCGGATTTTATCTGGCAAGGTAAATACCCAAGGATAGGTCTGGCCCAGTTAAAAGCCTCAACTGAGAAGGGAAGGATCCAATTTCCAGATTTGGGGGGTTTATCATATGGCCATCCAGTGTCGATACATACAGGACTGGATTGGTAGGCTTAGAGAAGCAGGGTGGCTGGGCTTGGAAGAGAGAGGATGCCCGGGACAAGTATCTGCCTACCTCTCTATCAGGGGCTGGAAGGCATATCTTAGTTTTCCCAAGCCGAATCCCTTAGTTAGGGCTGTCTTGGAGAGCTGGAGGGGGATGACCAAACAGAGAGGTATAGGACAGGGGGACACGCTGCTCCTACCCTTGGTGGGAAACCCATTTTTTCCTGCCGGGTTTGGAGGATCCGGGATATAGGGAATGGGAGGAAAGAAGTATCCTCTGTTTAAAAAAATCTTTTTACTAGGAATGGATTGGATCCATTTGAGAACTTACAGGCCAGGGTTGGATTGGGGCACCAACGTTTTTTTCACTATCTGCAAGTCAGAGCATATAATAAATCTATTGGTAGACTGCAGGGTCTGGACTCTTCATGAGACCAACTCAAGCAGGTAATACAGGCTGGACAAAAAAGCCCTAAGGGCACTATTCGTAGGATGGCTAGGGAAGGTAAAACATTGCTTCCAGACATGACACAGAAAACTAGGCTGCTCTTGGAGAGGGACTTGGCAACCTCTATATCAGAGGATAATTGGAAACTAATATCCCAGCTTTATGAGGGTATTTTAATATGTAATAAGTATAAGGCATCTTACTATAAATTCTGTCACAGATTATACTGTCCACCAATGATTGTCCACAAATATAACCCTGCAGTGTCTCCTATTTGTCCTAGATGCAATAGTAACCTAGCATCTTGCTACAATTACTTTTGGACTTGCCCCGTCCTGCAAGATTTTTGGAGAGATGTGGTAAAAGAGATGTAAACCATTACAGGGAAGCAGTTTCCACTGTCCCCTCTGCTATTATTTGGGGTAGAGGACACGGGGGAGGAGGAGTGGACCCCCCCTCCAAAGATGACTTTGGGTTGTACTGGTCATGGTTAGACACTGTATCATTAATATGTGGGTGTCTGCTTTAAAACCCACCATATCTCAATGGAAAACGTTGATTTTACAAGCCCTTACTTTGGAGCGTTTAATTTATGCCATAAAGGACAAAGGGGAGTTCTTTCATAGAGCCTGGCAACCCTACTTAGCCTCCCTGTCGGCTGCAGATAACGTAATGCTGGGAGAAGGCTGGCTCTAAAGCCACATTAATTGATAGACAAGGCTGCTAGCCTTTGGCCTAGATGTGAGTGTGCCCTCGACCCCATCACTTGGATTAGTGCTTAAATAAATTTATGATTGGTTCTTGAGATGTGATTAAATATGGAACTGGATCTTGATGTATATAAGTTATGAACTTGTTATGTTTCTGTATGTCTTGTCTGTATCCGTATGTTTGTATGTCAATTATAGTAGAAAATCTAATAAACAAATGATGCAAAAGAAACCCCCCCAGTCAGGAGTTTATCAACCCAGGCCCCTCAACTTTGTTTGAGATCATAATGCAGAAGTAGTAAACATCAACATCTGTGGCAACCTGGTTTAAAATTGTTACACAAGAAAAACACCTTTTGTTTGACTAACAGAAAATTATTCTCACAAGCTTTCAAAGCCAAATGTACTTCTTCAGGTGATGGAAAAAAGCTTTATATTAAGTGGGGTGCATTTTCTCCCAGTGAACACATGCCAGGTTTGCCTCCCTTGCTCACACACTATGTTTCAGCACAACTGTGCTATTGAACTAGCACTACTGGAACCATTGGCCATACTGTTTTTATGTTGATTGCGTGCATGCGCAAGAAACATATTGTGGCAGCTTTCTCCAGAAGCAGGTTGTGGAGGCGTGACAGTGTTGTGGCCAATGCCTCCACAGCCTGTAAAGGCTTGGCCCACTTCGCCCAATGTCGTGGCATGCTGCTGCTGACACTAGTTCAGCAAGCATGCCACCAACTTGTAACAAATTAGCCGCTGCAATCAGGGGCTGCCTCGTCATTGCAGCGTCAGCCATTCGCTGCAATGAGGGAGCGACCCGTCATTGCAGGGGCGGGATCTTATAAACACTGATATTGTTTGTGGAAACATCGGCAGCTTGCGCCGTGTTCCAAACAATATTCACCCTCCTGCCAGGGGTGCCCATACCCTCGGCAGCATGTGCCCCCCTCCCCATGTTTGTTTGCTGCAGGGCCTCAATCCCTGTTGGCTTCAGTGCCCTAATGTTGCGACGGGGAGCCACTCCCATCAAATTATGTAACTCCCCGCTTTTCTTGTCTGCCAATGGGGTGCTAATCCCGCTGGCATAATGTCATCCCCTTTTTGTTGTCTGCAGGCAAGGTGCCCAATCCCGTTGGCATACTATGATGCCCCACCCAATTTCTTGTGTGCCGATGGGGGTGCCCAAATCCCCCATTGGCTACAGCTGCCCCCCCTCAAACAGAACTCCGTTGGCATGCTGGGAGCCCACCCTAACATACCACATGCCCATGTTAAATTAAAAAAAGTCCCACGATGTCATATTTTTTTTCCTGTAAAGAAGGAAATGGTCCCTCGGCGGTCTCCCTGCTCCCCCTCCCACAACGCGCACCCACCCACTGCGCATGCCTCCCCACACCACCCTCACCTTATACTTGCCTCTAGAGTGCGGCGTGACAATCTTTGATGGACCGGGAACACGTCCGCACTCTTCAAAGCCAACCGCGAACTGAGGAAATGCCGGTAAGCTGTATAATGGAATGAATAGGGTTTTTGCAACTTTGATGCTTATCTCAGGCATTTTCTAGAATTTTGGCATCAAATTTTCAACATGGGGTTTTTGGGATGCCTCCTCATGAATTCTGTCACTGTCATGGTGTTAATCGGCCCCGAAAGGTGATTCCATGGTCACTGCGCGGAATCACCTTTCATGACTGATTAACGAAACGACAGTGCCAGTGTTCATGAGGTGGCCTCTCAAAAAGCCTATGTTGCAAATTTGGTGCAAAAAATCCCCAAAATGACTGTTTTACGAGCGTGCGTTGCGCAGTTGTTACGCATGCTCATAAGTTTGCGAATTGGCATTTTTTCACACCTACTTGTGAACAGTACAGCTGTCATTTTTCACACCCTGGCCGAAATGTGTTTTCGCACTTCCAGCGCAGAATAGCGCTGTCACTGTGGGAAATCAGTGTTCAGGACAGATTACAAAAATGACAGTGATGCTGCTCATGAACAGAGATCCTAAAATGCCTATGTTAAAAATTTGGTGACCATACTCCATAAAATGGCTGTGTTATGAGCATGTGTTGCACAGTTTGCATGCACGCTCGTAAGTTCACGAATTTATAATATTTTCACTCCAGATTTTCAACATTGCCATTGTTCTGCACCTCCTTATGAACAGTACAGCTGTCATTTTTCACATCCTGGCCGAAGTGTGTTTTCGCAGTTGCAGAATAGCCTGGTCGCTGTGGGAAATCCGTATTCGGGACACATTATGAAAATGACAGTGACACTGTTCATTAGCAGAGGTCCTAACATGACTACGTTGAAAATTTGGTGACAAAATTCCTAAAATGAGTGCGTTATAAATGTGCATTGCGCAGTTTCCACGCACACTCGTAACTTTGCAATATTTTCACTCCAGATTTTCAGCATTGCCATTTTGCCACACCTCCTTATGAACAGTGCAGCTATCATTTTTCACATCCTGGCCGAAATGTGTTTTCGCTCTTCCAGCACAAAATAGCACGGTCACTGTGGGAAATCAGTGTTTGGGACATATTAAGAAAATCACACTTACACAGTTAATGAGCAGAGGTGCTAAAATGCCTATGTTGAAAATTTTGTGATGAAACTGCATAAAATGACTGTGTTACGAGTGTGTGTTGTGCAGGTTCCACGCACCCTTGTAAGTTTACAAATTAGTAATATTGTCACGCCAGATTTTCAACACTGGCATTTGTTCACACCTCCTTATGAACAGTACAGCTGTCATTTTTCACATCCTGGCTGAAATGTGTTTCCACGCTTCCGGTGCAGAATACCGCAGTCGCTGTCAGAAATCAGTGTTTGGGACAGATTAGCATTGAGAAACTGGTGGGGGTGGGGTGACCGAGCTCAACTGAACTCTGTCAGGACTGCTGTGGATTTCTTTGTGGGCAGGAAAAGGTGACAACGCAGGCAGGAGCCCAGTACAAAAGAGCAGCCTGTAGTGCTGGGAGACACAGAACGATCGATTGAGGGAGGAGGAGTGAGTGAGCTCAATGGAGCTCTGTTGAGACTGCTGCGGATTTCTTTGTGGGCAGAAAAGGGTGGCAACGCAAGCAGGAGCCCAGTACAGAAGGACAGCCTGCAGCGCTGGCAGAAACAGAACGAATGAGTGAGACAGGGGGAGTGAGTGAGGCCAACGGCGCTCTGTCGGGACTGCTGCAGATTTCTTTGTGGACAGAAAAAGATGCCAACAGAGGCAGGAGCCCAGTACAAAAGGCCAGTCTGCAGTGCCAGGAGAAACAGAATGAGTGAGCGAGACAGGGGGAGTGAGAGACCTCAATGGAGCTCTGTCAGGACAGCTGTGGATTTCTTTGTGGGCATGAAAAGGTGCCAACGCAGGCAGGAGCCCAGTACAAAAGGGCAGCCTGCAGCGCGGGGAGAAACAGAATGAGCGAGTGAGAGAGGGGGAGTGAGCAAGCTCAACGGAGGTCTATTGTGACTGCTGAGGATTTCTTAGTGGGCAGGAAAAAGCGGCAATGCAGGCATGAGCCCAGTACAAAAGGCTAGCCTGCAGTGTAGGCAGAAACGGAATGAGCAAGTGAGAGGGGGGAGTGAGCGAGCTCAACAGAGCTGTGTCAGGACTGCTGCAGATGTCTTTGTGGGCAGAAAAAGCCACCAATGTAGGCAGGAACCTAGTACAAAAGGGCAGCCTGCAGCAGCAGGAGACACAGAATGAGCAAGTGGGGGGGGGGGTTGAATGACCTCAACAGAGCTCTATTGGGACTGCTCTGGATTTCTTTGTTGGCAGCAAAAGGCAGCAATGCATGCAGCAGCCCAGTACAAAAGGGCAGCCTGCAGTGCTGGGAGAAACAGAACGAATGAGTGAGAGAGGGGGAGTGAGCGAGCTCACCGGAGGTATATCATGACTGCTGTGGATTTCTTAGTGGGCAGGAAAAGGCGACAACATAGGCAGGAGCCAAGTACAAAAGGCCAGCCTGCAGGCCCGGCAGAAATGGAGCGAGCGAGTGAGAGAGGGGAGTGAGTGACCTCAACGGAGCTGCGTCGGGACTGCTGCACATGTCTTTGTGGGCAGACAAAGCCGGCAACAAAGGCAGGAACCCAGTATAAAAGGGCAGCCTGCAGCAGCGGGAGACACAGAATGAGCGAGGGAGGGAGGGGGAGTGAGTGAGCTCAATGGAGCTCTGCTGGGACGGCTGCGGATTTCTTTGTGGGCAGAAAAAGGCAGCAATGCACGTAGGTGCCCAGTACAAAAGGGCAGCCTGCAGCGGCGGGAGAAACAGAATGAACGAGTGAGAGAGGGGGAGTGAGTGAGCAAGCTCAATGGAGCTGTATCATGACTGCTGCATATTTCTTTGTGGGCAGAAAAGGGTGGCAATGCAGGCAGGAGCCCAGTACAAAAGGGCAGCCTGCACCGCCGGCAGAAACTGAACGAGCGACTGAGACAGGGGGAGTGAATGAGGCCAATGGAGCTCTGTCGGGACTGCTGCAGATTTCTTTGTGGGCAGAAAAAAATGCCAACAGAAGCAGAAGACCAGTACAAAATGGCAGCCTGCAACACCAGGAGAAACAGAATGAATGAGTGAAACAGGGGGCGTAAGCGACCTCAACAGAGCTCTGTCATGACAGCTGCAGAGTTCTTTGTGGGCAGGAAAAGGTGCCAACACAGGCAGGAGCCCAGTACAAAAGAGCAGCCTGCAGCGCTGGGAGAAATGGAACAAGCAAGTGAGTGAGAGAAGGGGAGTAAGCTAGCTCACCGGAGGTCTATCGTGACTGCTGCAGATTTTTTAGTGGGCAGGAAAGGCGACAACATGGGCAGGAGCCCAGTACTGAGAGCCAGCCTGCAGGCCCGGCAGAAGCGGAACGAGCGAGTGGGGGGGGGGGAGAGAGCGATCTCAACGGAGCTGCGTCGGCACTGCTGCACATGTCTTTGTGGGCAGACAAAGCTGGCAACGCAGGCAGGAACCTAGTACAAAAGGGCAGCCTGCAGCAGTGGAAGACACAGAACAAGCGAGTGAGGGAGGGGGAGTGAGTGAGTTCAACGGAGCTCTGTTGGGACTGCTGCAGATTTCTCTGTGGGCAGAAATCTAGGTTTAGTAGTTGTCGTATTGGTCCTTGCAAGAACAGATCCAGAAGCAAATGATTTGATACCTTTTAATGGACCAACATAGATGTAGCAACAAGAACAAAGTGCTTTAGCTTTTGGACCAACCAGTCCTTCGTCAGAAGCCTAATGACAGTTGTTTAGGAAAAATAATACTTAATAGTAATAATAGTAATACTTAATAATAATCTGGGAAACTTATTCAGGGCATCTTGCAAGAGATACACAATAACTACCAAAGGACCTTAAGAAAAGCCATGCTTAAGAAAAATAGGAAATTGGATGCCCTTCAACATACCATACTTCCTAACAACCATGAAGAACATAATGGAATCACTGAACAACAATACAATACAGATGGGCATCTTTCAGTTGTTAATTTGTCCAACCACACACTGACTACTGGAGAACTAAATGTACTTTCAAAAGGCCTCACTTTCTGCCCAACAAAACCACTGGATAAAATACAGTTTTGTGATGAACTGGAAGAATACTTCCGTAGATTGAGACTTAAAGAATTCTTTCATGGCAAGGAAGAAATCTCTGGTAGTGAAGACATCGCAATCAGCGATAAATTAATGGATAAGAAAAATACATCTGAATTTACCCCCTCAAGTGGGCGTAACAAGAAGCTAGACAATTACATTAATAGTTTCTGACAAGTCAGTGGTCGGATCCTTACTAGGCAAAAACAGGTCCATTATAACCTTTCTCCCCTGGAACGGAGAGCTATAAGGACACTGAAGTCAAACCACAACATTGTCATCATAAAAGCTGATAAAGGCTCTGCAGTGGTGATTTTAAACAGAGAGGATTATATTAATGAAGCTAACAGATCTTACATACTACAGAGAACTGGAGAGTGACCCCACTACAAGATATAAGGATGAACTACGTGACTTAATTAGAACTTTTCCAGACCATGTCTGAAAAAAACTAACTGACCTCATTCCTGCTGAACCCAGGCCAGGGACATTCCACATGCTGCCTAAAATACATAAACCTGGCAACCTGGGTAGACCCATAGTCTCTGGTAATGGTACCCTGACTGAGGGGATCGCAGGGTTTGTAGAAACCATTTTGAAACCGCTGGTTATGGAAAGAGACAGTTATATCCAGGACACTATGCACTTTTTGCATGTACTTTCTGGCTATAAGGATTTACCACCTGATACCATTTTAGTGACAATGGATGTAACATCCCTCTACACTAATATTCCACACACAGATGGCATTACAGCATGCCTTAAATACATACAGGAGAAAGGACTGGAACAAAACATCAACCCTGAAGTGGTTGGGGAACTTGTGGAATTCATTTTGACACATAACAACTTCAACTTCAATGGTAAACATTATGTTCAAACTATGGGAACAGCAGTGGGCATCAAGATGGCTCCGTAGTATGCTAACGTCTTTATGGCAGACTTGGAGGAGGACTTTTTAAGGCACTGTCCCCACAAACCACTAGCTTATTTCCGTTACATTGATGATTTGTTTTTCATCTGGATGGAGGGTACATATGCACTTAAAGATTTCCATCACAAACTTAATAATCTCCACCCTACCATAAAGCTTACCCTGGAGTATTCTACCAGCAATGTTAATTTTCTGGACACCACAGTCACCATTAAGGATGGAACCTTACATATATGTATTTACAGGAAGCCAACAGACAGACAGTGATATCTGCACAAGAAAAGTAATCTCCCAAACCATACAAAAAAATCTGTCATGTACAGTCAAGCACTCCATTGTCACCGTATTTGTTCAAATGAGGATGACAGAGATACACATTTGGATACGTTGAAAAACACCTTTATTGAGCAGGGACACTCTTCCAGAGAAATTGACAGGATAACAGAACGTGCAACGCAAGTACCAAGACAACAACTACTTCAATATAAAGAAAAAGACAGCTACAGACAGAATACCCTTAGTAGTCACATATCATCCAGACCTTGAACTTCTGCGTAAGATTATTAAAGACCTCCACTCAATATTTAGTGAGGACGAAACCCTTTATTGTATTTTTAAGGAACTACCACTACTATCTTTTAAATAACTACCAAATTTAGCTAGCCTAATTATTAGGAGCAAACTTTCACCAGAACAGAATATCATGTCATACAAGGGCACACAACCCTGCAATCAACGCACCTGTAAAACTTGTGAGCTCATTTCCACCTCGGACTGTGTGGTTACTTCACAAAACAGACAATTCAAGGTGCATGGGAGTTATACATGCACATCACGACATGTTGTTTATTTAATTCAGTGCAAGAGATGTCCACAAACAGGTTATGTTGGAGAGACAAGCCAACAGCTCTGCACTAGGATGAATTCGTACAGACATACTATTAGAGGAAAGAAGACTGAAAAACCAGTGGGGCACCACTTCTCCCAGCCTGACCACTCAATTTCAGATATGTCAGTAATGGTCTTAAAAGGAAATCTCAAAAACACACAACAGAGATGAGCTTTTGAGATTAAACTTATTTTACATCTCAATATGGTAGCAGATGGGACAAATATTGATCTGGGTTTCATGGGACATTACAGAAACTGACATCCACAGACCTCTTCTTCTTCAGACTAGCATATTACAGGACTTCAGCTTGTGTGGGATGTGGGTGCGTGTGTGTATGTATGTTTGTGGGTATGTGTTGTGAGGTACGTGATATAACAGGTGTGGGGCTTGCTGTCACATTAAGGTAGGCCTCTATTTAGATACATGGAGCTACAGTGTGTTACTATTCTTACTTCACACACATAATGAATATTAATTCCTCCTTACTTTTTATCTCTGCCTGGCAGTGAGGTGGATTCCGTTATACCATATTCAGATTACCTAGCCTGTTACTGTACATACAGGAGTGTTATCATAGACTGTGACATATAGTTTTTTAACTCTGTACATATTGGGGTGCGAGATCTCATTTGCACAGGGGTCCTAGACAGATCTTTGTACATTAGACTACTGTTGTAGTGATTTGTGGAAATGTAGGTATGTCAGACCTCTGGTCTTACTCGCATACTTTATATTTACTTCTAGTTACTTTATTCTGGGGAGGGTGGCAGGTTTATTTCATTGTAGTTGCATCCAGAATCCTTGGAAGTGTGTGCGAGCATCTCCTTAAAGCTAGTTATCCCCCCTCCCCCCACACACATTATGGGGATGTGGGTGGGGTAGGGTTTATTGTTTGTGTGAAGAGAAGTAGGAGAGAAATTACATTTTTATGTCTTTTTCAGATTCCTTAGACACTTTTGGTACATCAAGTTGTTACATGCTCAGTCTAGACTGACATCAGTACATATCAGGCTACATGGACTTAATTCCTTGGTGGTCCACGACTAGCGTTTTCTGTTTGACACTTATACTGTCAATTTATATTTAAATTATCATTTATAAAGTCCTGTCACTACACTAGAGGTTTTTTGAAATTTATGGGGCATGATCTATCACCCTGCTGTACTCTCTAGCTGGAGAGTACAGCAGGGTGATAGATCCAGCTAAGTTTTACACATCATAGAGTATGCACTGATGTTTTTAAGACACCTCTACTGGTAATTTCTTGTCTATAATGCATGCATTGAAACTTCTTTGGAGTCCTAAGACAATCTTAGCATGTCTTTAATCTGGGTGGAGGCTGCTTTTCAGTAATCACATCCTTATACACATTGTGACACCCGTAGCTTGATTTAGAAGTCAACTGCTCCAGCAGTGTTATCTTATGTAAATTAAATTTATATGTAACCCTCCTACAAATGGGGGTTCCTAAAAGCCTCCTAGGAGCTTGCCTAAGTGTTCCCCTGCCTGCTGGTGTTCAGCGTTTAAGCCATTTGAATGGCACTGTGAGTGCTTGTAGAGCCTCCACATACTGTCTCTTTAAGAGCTGTCTGCTTGCAGACATAATTAATGCTTATGGAGGGGGACTGGTGTTTCCCTGCTTGAATCCCGCCTGGGCTGTGGTGTAATCGCTCCAAGCGCAAAGGGAGCCCATCCGAAAGATGTAACTGTTTGCCTATTATCATTTAAAACGTTAGTGAAATTGCAGTTTGTCTAACCTGCTTTTATTGCAGCTGGGACTCTGTGTGTGTTGCCCCTCCATTTTGGACTTGAACTGCTGTGCTGGGCCAGTTGGGTTAAGGGAGCCCTAAAAAGGAGACTGTGTGGGTCAACCAGAATTGAGGCTCTCACTGGAGCCGGATTACAAGGGGAATGTATGGCTAGTGCTTATGGGAATTGTAGTTTGGACCTTGGCACCTTTTTGCACCAACAGAGGGAGCTCTGGAGTGATTGACAGCCGAATCCACCAACTGGACCTGTTGGAACCTAAGGGAAATGCCCTGAACTGAAGCTGGAGAGACAGATCGTTAGTGGCAGTGAAAGGAGTAGGAGCTCTGTATTTTTCTATGATATACAGTTTCGCGTGGGAAGCATGTGTGAGGCCTTGAAGTCGGCCTACAGCCATTGTAAGCGATAGTCGGACTAAATCCAAGTTCCTGAGGAAAAGGAAGGCTGAAGAGTGGAAACCAGGCTCACCCTGTAGAAGACTGGAGATATTGCTGAATCGTGCTCGGTCTGTCAGGAACTGAAGCTGCTGTGCGTGCTCCCGGGTATTTTGCAGTAATTGCGATCGGGATCGAGGAGCACCTGCCTGGTATAGTACTTTCCTTTACATATGAATGTCATGTAGTGCTTGCGGGAATACGCTATTTCCTATCCCCTGTACTGTGTGCTGTGTGTTGAAGCTGGAAGAAAACCCCAGCTTGTCTCGGACTAAATCCGTTTGCTATCAACTGCCTTTGGGTCCAGTCACAAGGACCTTGTCTCCATGCCCTGTTGTTTCTGGCAATCCAGAAGAGCATTCACCATCCGGTTCTCTGCTTGGGTATTGTGAGTACAAATTGGGGTATTCCCCTGCAGCTGGTTATCAATTACAAGTGTGTCACCTAATTCTTGTTGTTTCCCTACTTCATGGACTGAGCCATCCGGCTCCAGATTACAATTGAGTGTTGTGCATATATTTTCTTCTACAGGGCCCCATCCATTTGCACCTGCTGGCCAACGGACCTGGCTGCCCCCCCCCCAACCTGGGTACCCAGAGCGTGACTTTTCAGACCCTGTATGTGTGCACAGTACTGTGAGTTTAATACTGCAAATTAACCTGATTTCCTCCTCCCATGTTCCATTCCCTTAAATAAACCAGATTTGATGTTATTGAACTTTATACTGTCTGAAGTGTTGGTATCTATAGAACAAGCACTGTATTGGGTTGTGGATGTTGATTAATCTTGTTTTACAGGGGGTCCTCAGAGACATGCCGCAGAATCAGTCTCGAGGGTAAGTGGTACCTTATAAGTGAACAGTGTGTATATGTGGGGTATTGGGACTGTAATTTCTGTGTACTGTGTGAGCCACTAGAGGGAATAAAAGGGGGTCTCAGTGTCCCAGAGGCCTGTGACCAAGCTAGTCTAGCCACTACAAACCCTGACCTCTGGGTGGAGGCACCCGTATTAGAACCTAGGCCCCTCAACCTGTCAGTAGTCAAACAGGCAGGGGATAGTAGCCCTTGGCATAGTGCCACCTGGGGGTTACATCTTGGAGGCACCACTGGGATTAGTGTCCTCTAGTGACTACATAAAGGAATTACCCCATTATGTTTATTTTAAAGGAAAAAGTGGAGGGGAGTACCACGGCCAAGTTAAAAATGGACCCCCATAAGTTGATGGTGCATAAATTGATGGGACGGTGCGAAGCTGAGGAGGTAGATGCCCAAAAGGCTATTTTGTTGCTAGATGTCCCCTTAGGGACTAGCAATGCTGATATTATATCCACGGTAGAGTTTGTTAAGTGTTTGGGCAAAGTAGAAGTAAAGAGACGAGACACTGACCTGTTTGACCAAACTTTGATAGTGCTACTCTCATATAGTTACCCCATAGACCCTGAAAAGGTGCCACCTATGATTCTACCCAAAGGGGCCCAGAAGGGATGGAGGGTTATTCATGTACCTAGTGGTCTGGCCACCCCGAGTGGGTCCCCTAGTGCCGATGGGTTTAAAGGAAAGCTGCTCAAGCTGTTAGCCTCAGAAGGGAAAACTGTCCAGGAGGCAGTGAAAGTGTTAGACTTGTCTGGGGACCACACACCTGTACATTCCCCGATCCCCTCTCCGGTGTCCCCCAAGAGCTCCATAATAGCTACCTCCCCTATGATAATTCCCCCGATATAGTTGGACTGCTATAGAAGGTTTAGACTTTTCTCTGGTACTGTCCCAGTGCCTTCGGGGGAAGATGATTTGGAGACCTGGATGGACTATGCTACCCCTTTAGTACAGGAATGGCAGTGTTCAGAGAGGGAAAAGAGGAAGTGCTTGATGAAAGCTTGAGAGGCCCTGCCCTGGAAGCCATCCGGTTTTTACGTGCTACTAGTCCGGAGGCCACTGCAGCAGAATATCTCTCTGCCTTGGAAGGGATGTTTGGCAGAACAGAATCAGGGGATGATTTATTATGGAAATTCAAGTCGGCCAAACGGTGGGAAAATGAGAAATTGTCTGCCTTTATCACTAGGATAGAAAGGGCTTTGCAGAGGGCCCACAGAAAAGGGTGAGTGTCTGCCAAAGAGTTAAATCAGGTCAGATTAGACCACATATTGAAGTCAGCTAGATTTTTCAAGTGTAATGATACTGAAGCTCAAGCTGCAAGACAGGAGGGCAAGCCCTCCAGAGTACTGTCATTTGATGAAAGAAATCCGTGAGATCGAAACTGATGAAGAGGGCTGGGAACTCTGTGCTAGGGCTGTGAACACTTGTCAGACCCCCGGAAAGACTGAGCTAGATGAGGCTCAACAATTGAGAGATTTAATTAAGGAATTGACTGAGGCATACAGAGAACCAGATCTGTATCAGGCTCCCCCTGAGACCAAAAGTGGAGTGGGAGTGCATGTTGTTTCCCCTGAGACCCAGATTGAGGGTAACCTGCTAGCAGAACTCAGAGAATTGAGAGAGATGGTGGGGGAGCTGCAAAGGGCTTCCCTCACCCCCAACTGTAGTGGAGATTCAGAAGCCCAAAGATGTAAGCCCCCAGTCCAAGAAGAGCCCCGCAGGGCTTCAGAGGTGCCCAAACAAAAAAGAGACTCCTCACCCTTCCAGAACACTAGAGACATTGAGTTCTTATACTGTTGTGGGGAGGATGGGCATTTTCAGTCAGCTTGTTGCTTGCCAGAGAACTTGAGAAAAGTTACCAACAGGTTAGTGGCCTTGCGTCGCAGAACCTACGCCCAGCCACCAGGGGGAGCTACTTGGAAAAGTTATGCCACCAGGGCCAATGCCCGATCGACACCCAGATCAGTGCCACCGGAATGGTCTGAGGTGGTGGGTCCCTCCATGGAGACCACTGTAAAAGTGAATGGAGTGCCTACAAGAGCTGTGTTAGACAGTGGCTCACAAGTGACAATTGTGTTCCAGGATTGTATCAGAAGCAGTTGTCTGATGTGCCCCTGCAACCATTGGAAGGACTGCATGTCTGGGGTTTAAGTGAGACGGCCTACCCCTACTCCGGCTATATCCGAATTTGGTAGTCCTTTCCCACTTCTGTGGCTGGAGTGGCAGAGCAAGTGGAGACCTTGGCCCTAGTGTGTCCCCCTACTGGACTGTATGATGGGGTTTCTCTACTAATTGGGACTAATGCACATATGTTTGGACGGCTGGCACAGTTGTGTCATGAAAAACAGGGGTCCTGGACTGGTAGAGCTTTAAGAATTCCGGCCTTGATCAGGAAGGCCTATGATGCCCAGAGAAATGCCGACAAAGTGGAACCAGAGGAACCAGTTGGAATTGTCTGGAAAAAGGATCCTGAGTCTTTGATCCTCGCGCTAAATGCCCAGTGTACCTTACAAGGAGAGGTCCATATCAGAAAGGATGTCAAGAATAAAATATTAATGTTGGATGCACCAAGCGATGGAAAATTGCCGGAGGGACTGCTGGTCAAGCCTAGTATTTTGCCTGCCAGAGCCCATGCTTATGCCAGAAGGGTAATGGTTCAAGTTCATAATGTGTCTGATGAAGAGATCTGAGTAAATAGAGGTTGCACCCTGGCTAATGTGCATTGTGCAGACACTGCAGTGCTACCCAGTAAAAAGAGTTTGGGGAAGAATGATAGAGTAACGCCTGACTTGTTTGATTTCGGTGACTCCCCGTTGCCCGCTGAATGGAAAGTGAGGGTCATTGAGAAGCTTGCCCAGAGAGACCAGGTGTTTTCTTTAGAGGAATGGGATGTAGGATGTGTGCAAGGAGCTGAACACCATATCCGGCTGCATGGTGACAGGCCATTTCGTGAGAGGTCTCGACGCCTGGCACCTGCTGACATAGATGATGTGAGACGGCATCTGCAAGAGATGCTAGCTGCTGGTGTAATACAAGAATCCAGAAGCCCATATGCTTCCCCTATCATGGTGGTGAGAAAAAAGAATGGGACAGTGAGGATGTGCATGGATTATCGCACTTTAAACCGGCGGACTATCCCTGATCAGTATACAATGCCCCGCATTCAGGATGCTTTGGACTGCCTGAACGGTACCAAGTGGTTCTCTGTGCTGGATCTTCACAGTGGGTACTACCAGATCCTGATGGCCTCAGCAGACCATGAGAAGACAGCCTTTATCTGCCCACTTGGTTTCTATGAGTTCATGAGGATGCCTGAATGGATTTCAGGGGCTCCAGCCACTTTTCAATGACTGATGGAGCGTGCAGTGGGGGACATGAACCTGTTAGAGTGCCTGGTGTACTTGGATGTTGTTATTGTGTTTGGCAGCCCACTGGAGGAACATGAGAGTAGATTGTTCAAGGTACTGGACCGACTGGAGGACTTTGGCCTGAAACTGTCCATCGATAAATGTCAATTCTTCCAAACATCTGTAAAGTATGTGGGACACATAGTCTCCACCGAGGGGAATAGAGACAGACCAGAGTAAAGTTAAGGCCTTGACCACCTGGCCACAGCCCCACAATCTAAAAGAAGTGCAAAGGTTCCTAGGCTTCTGTGGCTACTATCGCTGTTTCATCAAGAACTATTCAAGAGTGATCCGTCCTTTACTTAATCTTCCTCAAAGGTACCCTCCAACCCACAAAAAAATACAAGAGGTCAACTTCACCTGAGAATGAAAGAGTGTATTTCTGTCCTAATTAAGTGTTTGGAGCATTTTGGACACCTGATTTTGAAGCTGCTTTTCATGAGATTATATATCAACTTACCCATGCTCCTGTCCTGGCCTATGCAGATCCAGCAAAACCCTATGTCCTACACACTGATGCTAGCTTGCAAGGTTTGGGGGCTCTGTTGTACCAGGAGCACGAGAATGGCCTGAGACCAGTGGCCTTTGCCAGTAGAAGCCTGGCTCCTTCCGAAAAGAACTATCCTGTACATAAGTTAGAGTTCCTAGCTTTGAAGTGGGCTATTGTGGACCAATTCCATGAGTACTTGTATGGGGCTAAAATACTAGTAAAAACTGACAATAATCCTTTAACCTATGTGCAGACTTCAGTTAAATTGGATACTACTGGCCATAGGTGGCTCTCTGCATTATCCACATATGACTATGCTGTTGAATACAGGGCAGGCCTGAACAACATACAGTAGATGCTGATGCTGTCTCCTGGAGGCCTGTTTCTCAAAACGACTGGGTCAGACTGTCAGAACCTGACATTCGAGCACTCTGCCAGAAGTTTGACAGAGTGGAGCAAGTGGTCCCAGACACAGTGGACTGTTTGGTGGATAGTTTGGGGCCCTCTGAGAATTGCATACCTGCTGCATATTGCCACTTCTCTGCATTTGACATTGGTGCTTTGCCTCAGCTAGACAATGACAGTCTTCAGCGGGCTCAATCCCGAGATCCTATGATTAAACCAGCTTTGGAAGCCCTCTACGCAGGAAAAGATGCATCCAAGTTACATTCTACTGATTTAAGAACTGCATTGTTATACAAGGAATGTCCTAAGTTGAAGCTGATTAATCGACTGTTATACAGGGAAACAGTGGACAGAGGGGGACAAATAGACAAACAGCAGCTAGTTTTGTCCACTGCCTTTCGAGACTTGGTGCTGAGGTCCCTACACAACCACATGGGGCACCTTGGCATAGACAGAACACTTGACTTGGTGAGATCCAGATTCTATTGGCCTAAGATGGGGGCTGATGTTGAACAACACATTCAAACTTGTAGTCGCTGCTTACAGAGGAAAGCTTTGCCCCAGAGGGCTGCCCACCTAGTGAACATCACCACCAGTGCCCCCATGGAGCTGGTCTATATTGACTTTCTGAGTTTGGAGCCAGATCAAAGAAATATTAGTAATGTGCTGGTGGTCACTGACCATTTTACGAGATATACTCAAGCTTTCCCTGCCAAAAACCAGAAGGCATCCATTGTGGCAAAAGTACTTATAAAAAACATTTTTGTTCACTATGGGGCTCCACAAAGAATCCATTCTGATCAATGGAGGAACTTTGAGAGTCGTCTGATCAAAGAGATGCTTTCTCTATGGGGAGTGCGAAAGTCCAGAACCACTCCTTACCACCCCCAGGGGACCCACAGCCTGAACATTTTAACCGCACTTTGCTAGATATGCTGGGCACCCTCCACCCCAGGGACAAACCTAGGTGGAGCCAACAAATTAGCACCTTGGTACATGCCTACAACTGCACCAAAAGTGATGCCACTGGATTCTCCCCTTACCAGCTGATGTTTGGAAGAGAAACCTGACTACCGGTAGATGTTTGTTTTGGAGTTTCTACTGATGGGGTTCGAGCTGATAACCAATTACAGTATGTGCAAAAGTTAAAGGCCCAACGAAATCATACATACCAACTGGCTCAAACCATGGCTGCCAAAAGAAATCTGGCCAACAAAGAAAGGTATGATAAAAAGGTGAAAGCCCTGGAACTTCAGGAAGGAGATCGGGTGTTGCTAAGAAATCTGGGACTGCATGGCAAACACAAGATTGCTGACAGGTGGCACCATCTCCCTCACATTGTGGTAGACAAACTAGATGATCTGCCTGTGTACAAGGTAAGGCCTGAGAATAATTCAAAAGATGTTAAGACAGTGAATAGAAATCACTTACTGCCCATTGGACAAATCTTGATTGAGTCTGAGCCCCAGAAAGTGCTCCCTCTGGACCGGTGACTAGAGCTGCTGCTGCTAGGCAGAAGCAAAGAAAGTCTGCAACTACAGATGCTGAGTTAAAGTGTTCTCTACAGCAAGTCCCAGTTGAAAATGACTGTCAGTCCATGTCAGGGGAAAGTGAGTGCAACTTTGGGTACTACCCCTCTTATGAACTGAGTCAGTTGTTTCAGGGCAACCCCCTAGTCAATTATGGAAATGAAGCTGGGCCCTCTGGACTGTCTAAGCCCCCAGCTTTGTCCTTGGAGCCAATGCTCCCAGAAAGTGAGGTGCATAGTATTAAGTCAGATGACATAGAATCATTGTGTATAGTTTAACTGTATAAGCTTTCAGAGGAGGAAAATGATGAACTGGGTCAGACTGGTGATATACCAGAACAGGAAGAGTGTGTTGCATGCCCTGATAGTTCACTGCCAGTGTCAGAAAACTCCCCATGTGAGCCAAGTGTTGTGGACTCAGAGATTGCAACTCCTGGAGCTGAAAGTGCCCCCAGTTCTAGCCTCTCTACCCCAATGAAAGTTTCTCTGACAAGTGAAGACACTGCTGAAACTGGGGATAAAAACACAGAGACTGTAACAGTTCCCCCTAGAAGGACTGGTCGAGCTGTGAAGCCTGTGGTGTGCTTAAGCTATGATTCTCCTGGAAGACCTGTGGACTTGCCTGTTAATGTGGTCCATAAGGGAGTGTATGTGTCCCCGAGCTCATTGCCCAAACTGAGCATAGGTGCTAACTCCAGATTACTTGTCTTGCCCTCTGAGTATGGTGCCCCTACCCCATCCATTCCCAAGGTAGCTGATAGGGAAGGGCCCCCTCTGTCCAGGTTTCATGTGCAAGAGGTAACGACCTGATTTTAGAATGAGATTGTATGTATAATGTTGTGTAACATGTAGTAAGTTGTGAAATACAGAAGAAGTGCATATGACAAAAATTTAACATATGACTGTGGTTTAAAGAATGCAAACCTAAATGTTAGCGATGTAAATATATTTGGTAGTCTTCTTTAAAGTGTTATAAAGGTACCTACTTGACGCGGATGCCAAGTTCTTTTCAGGCCAGGAAGGGTGTAACCCCCTTACAAATAGGGGTTCCTAAAAGCCTCCTAGGAGCTTGCCTAAGTGTTCTCCAGCCTGCTGGCATTCAGCGTTTAAGCCATTTTAATGGCACTGTGAGTGCTTGTAGAGCCTCCACATACTGTCTCTTAAAGAGCATTCTGCTTGCAGACATAATTAATGCTTATGGAGGGGGACTGGTGTTTCTCTGCTTGAATCCCGCCTGGGCTGCGGTGTAATTGCTCCATTTTGCAGTCACTGAAAGTGCAAGGGGAGCCCATCTGAAAGATGTAACTGTTTGCCAGTAATCATTTAAAGTGTTAGTGAAATTGCAGTTTGTCTAGCCTGCTTTTATTGCAGCTGGGACTCTGTGTGTGCTGCCCCTCTATTTTGGACTTGAACTGCTGTGCTGGGCCAGTTGGGTTAAGGGAGCCCTAAAATGGAGACAGAGTGGGCCAACCAGAATTGGGACTCTCATGGAGCTGGATTACAAGGGGAATGTATGGCTAGTGCATATGGGAATTGTAGTTTGGACCTTGGTGCCTTTTTGCACCAACAGAGGGAGCTCTGGAGTGATTGACAGCTGAATCCATCAACTGGACTTGTTGGAACCTAAGAGAAATGCCCTGAACTGAAGCTGGAGAGGCAGATTGTTAGTGGCAGTGAAAGGAGTAGAAGCTCTTTATTTTTCTGCGGTGTACAGTTCGCGCGGGAAGCATGTTAGAGGCCTTGGAGTTGGCCTACAGCTGTTGTAAGTGATAGTCGGACTGAATCCGAGTTCCTGAGGAAAAGGAAGGCTGAAGAGTGGAAGCCAGGCTCACACTGTAGAAGACTGGAGATATTGCTGAATCACGCTCGGTCTGTCATGAACTGAAGCTGCTGTGCGTGCTCCCGGGTATTTTGCAGTAATTGCGATCGGGATCGAGGAGCAGCCTGCCTGGTATAGTACTTTCCTTTTACATAGGAATGTGCGTAGTGCTTGAGGGGAATCTCTATTTCCTATCCCCTGTACTGTGTGCTGTGTGTTGAAGCTGGAAGAAAACCCCAGCTTGTCTCGGACTAAATCCGTTTGCTATCAACCACCTTGGGGTCCAGTCACAAGGACCTTGTCTCCATGCCCTGTTGTTTCTGGCAATCCAGAAGAGCATTCACCATCCGGTTCTCTGCTTGGGTATTGTGAGTACAAATCAGGGTACTTCCCTGCAGCTGGTTCTCAATTACAAGTGTGTCATCTAATTCTTGTTGTTTCAATTCTTCATGGACTGAGCCATCCGGCCCCGGATTACAATTGAGTGTTGTGAATATATTTTCTTCTACAGGGCCCCATTCATCTGCATCTGCCGGCCAACTCCGGGCAACAGACTTGGCTAGCCCCCTCCACCTGGGTTCCCAGAGTGTGACTTTTGAGACCCTGTATGTGTGCATAGTACTGTGAGTTTAATGCTGCAAATTAACCTGATTTCCCCCTTCCGTGTTCCATTCCCTTAAATAAACCAGATTTGATGTTATTGAACTTTATACTGTCTGAAGTGTTGGTACCTATAGAACAAGCACTGTATTGGGTTGTGGATGTTGATTAACTTTGTTTTACAGGGGGTCCTCAGAGACGTGCTGCAGAATCAGTCTCGAGGGTAAGTGGTACCTTATGAGTGAACAGTGTGTATATATGGGGTATTGGGTCTGTAACTCCTGTGTACTGTGTGAGCCACTAGAGGGAATAAAAGGGGGCCTCAGTGTCCCAGAGGGCTGTGACCAAGCTAGTCTAGCCACTACAAACCCTGACCTCTGGGTGGAGGTACCCGTCTTAGAACCTAGGCCCCTCAACCTGTCAGTAGTCAAGCAGGCAGGGGAAGTAGCCCTTGGGATAGCGCCACCTGGGGGTTACATATATGCAGTAGGATTCTTTGTATGTGTGTTCCACCAAGCACCTTTAACCCTGGGACACTCCTGGCTGAAGGTATTATGGTACTGTCAAACTTCTCTGACATCATTTTTTGTATTTTTCAAATGAGTATTTTAAACCAATGGGGATTTATTCTGTTTTTTTTTTCTGCATGTTCTAGCTGTTAAAAGTATTGTTTTTTTCTAAACAACTGCCATTAGGCTTCTGTCGAAGGACTGGTTGGTCCAAAAGCTAAAACACTTTGTTCTTGCTGTTACATATATGTTGTTCCATTAAAAGGTATCAAATCATTTGCTTCTGGATTTGTGGGCAGAAAAAGGCAGCAATGCATGCAGGGGCCCAGTACAAAAGTGCAGCTTGCAGAGGCGGAAGAAACAGAACAAACGAGTGAGAGTGGGGGAGTGAGTGAATGAGCTCAACAGAGCTCTATCATGACTGCTGCAGATTTCTTTGTGTCCAGAAGAAGGCGGCAATGCAGGCAGGAGCCCAGTATAAAAGGGCAGCCTGCAGCGCCGACAGAAATGGAATGAGCGAGTGAGAGAGGGGGAGTAAGCGAGCTCAACGGAACTCTGTCGGGACTGCTGCAGATTTCTTTGTGGGCAGGAAAAAGACGCCAACAGAGGCAGGAGACCACTACAAAATGGCAGCCTGCAGTGCCAGCAGAAACAGAATGAGTGAGTGAGACAGGCAGAGTGAGCGACCTCACCAGAGCTCTGTCGGGACAGCTGTGGATTTCTTTGTGGGCAGAAAAAGGCAGAAACGCAGGCAGGAGCCCAGTACAAAAGGCCAGCCTGCAGCGCTGGCAGAAACGGAGCAAGCGAGTGAAAGGGGGGAGTTAGCTGCCTCAATGGACCTGTGTCAGGACTGCTGCAGATTTCTTTGTGGACAGAACAAGCCACCAACAGAGGCAGGAGTCCAGTACAAAAGGGCAGCCTGCAGCGCCACCAGAAACAGAATGAGCGAGTGGGGGGGGGTGACCCACCTCAACGGAGTTCTGTCAGGACAGCTGCAGATTTCTTTGTGGGCAGCAAAATGTGCCAATGCGGGTAGAAGCCCAGTACAAGAGAGCAGCCTGCAGCACCTAGGGTTACCACCTGTCCCTACTTTCGCAGGACAGTCCTGATTTGGGCAGCTGTGTCCTGCGAAAAAACATGAAAAATACTAAATGTCCTGACATTATAGTACAAAAGAATATTTTCAGACTTTCCTCTAAATGTGGCAAAAACTATAGTACCTTAACTAAAATACCTTAAAATGATTAGAAACACTAGGGAACATCTAAAAAATGGCAACACTTAGTCTTAATTCTGATTATTTAGAGAAACAATCTGTTGTGCTGGTTGAGGTTACATATTGTCCTGCGAAAAATCATGTTTCAGTAAGAAATGTCCCACTTTGGGCTTCTTAAAAGGTGGTAACCCTAGCAGCACCAGGAGAAACAGAATGAGCGAGTGAGACAGGCGGAGCGAGCGACCTCAACGGAGCTCTGTTGGGGCAGTTGCAGATTTGTTTGTGGGCAGAAAAAGGTGCCAATGTAGGCAGAAGCCCAGTACAAAAGGGCAGCCTGCAGCGCCAGGAGAAACACAATGAGTGAGTAAGAGAGGGGGAGTGGGCGAGCTCAGTAGACCTCTATCGTGAATGCTGTGCATTGCTTTGTGGGCAGAAAAGGTGGCAACACAGGCAGGAGCCCAGTACAGAAGGCCAGCCTGCAGTGCCAGCAGAAATGGAACGAGTGAGAGAGGGGGACTGAGCTTGCTCAACGGACCCGTGTCAGGACTGCTGCATTTTACTTTGTCGGCAGAAGAAGCTGGTAACAGAGGCGGGAGCCCTGTACAAAAGGGCAGCCTGCAGCGCCAGCAGAAACAGAATGAGCGAGAGAGAGAGGGGGAGTGACCCACCTCAACAGAGCTCTGTTGGGACAACTGCAGATTTCTTTGTGGGCAGAAAACATGCCAATGCACGCAGGAGCCCAGTACAAAAGAGCAGCCTCCAGCACCAGGAGAAACAGAACGAGCGAGTGACACGAGGGCAGTGAGCGAGCTCAACGGACCAACGCAATCAACATTCGGCATTGACAAGTGCTTGTCTGTAATTGCCGTGTAATGTTTTTAAGGCAAGAAAAAACTATCCAGTAGTTATATAAAACAATACGTAGGGGCAGGGGTGTGTATAAAACTCAAATTTTACACACACCCTCTGTGTGGGATGCTTTTATAAACCCCTCTGGCTTCGCTCTCAGGGTTTATGTAGCATTCCACACCTCAGATATTTGTGTAAAATTCTCATTGTACACACCACTCCTTGTATTATTCTATATGTTACAAGGCTAGGCCAAGATTTATACAGAGCCTATGTGCTATTTTGTCCAGATCAAAGAAGTCTTTTTTAATCCAAACAGCTTTGATCTAGGCAAACTAGCACTTAGGCTCTGTATAAGACTTTTCTCAGTAATGTAGCCTTTTCACATCACCTGAAGCAGTCTGTACAACTTTGAAAGCTTGTCTGAATAATTCTGTGTTAGACTAACTCCATGTCATAGGACACAATGTTTGCAGCAATGTTGGTTCTCATAAAACCAGAGTCGCTTGATAATTTGATGCCTTTTATTGGACCAACATATGTCTTCAATAAATAGTGAAAAAGCTTTTGGGGCCACACAGGTTCCTTCGCTGACGGAACAAACATTGTTATGATGTTAGTTGCAATAAATGCAAACAAAGGTGAAACAGCTTGGGGGCACTTAAGATAAAAAAGTATGATTTTTTTTTTTGAATGTGTACGACTTGAAATATACTAGTACCCATAGCCCGCCCACACCCCCTCCCCCAGTCTGTCTTGCAGTCAAGTAACCCATGGAATATAAATGCAAGTCAAACTTTAGAAAACAAGTGACAGCCCTATTATAGGAACCATAAACCCTGACTTCACTTTTTTCAATATAAATGAAAAATAGTATAGTTAACCCTTGCTAGGCTGGCTCTGTGGTGCTGAGTGAAGGGGTTCGCTCGGCACGCTGGTGACCCGGGTTCACGCCTGAGCCCGGGTACCAGGAGCGGAGACCGGCAAGGAGGAGTTGTGTAAGCATCCATTGGACGCCGCTCCCGGGGGTGGACGGCTTGGGACCTACGTCATGATTGGTGGCTAACTTGGGGATGTGCGGCCTTGACAAGCCCATGGCACGCCTCGCCAGGAATACCCCATGCATTTACGCAAGGCCGAGAACTGCAGTAGCCGGGCACAGAAACGTGAGCACGCCCATTCCGACTCAGATGACTAAGCGCTTGGCCCCTGCCACCCAAAGCTCTGGAGCCAGCCCGGATCCAGCCCCACAGCACCTGGGATGCGATGTCGGCTGTAAGGCTATCCCCCCCCCCGGAAGAGAGGGACCCTCCCAGCATAGGGATATGCCAGGCTACCCAAGGTAGGCTGCAGCTGGGGCTGGGAGAAGGTGGCAGGAGGTTGGAGGGTGGCAGGAAGGCGCTGGCGCTCCGAAGGAGTGGTCAGTCGGGGTGTGTGGGAGGCGCATAAAAAAAAAACCTTGCTGTGCATGGATTTCCATCCTAACTAAAACACTATTGTATCACAGTTCAGAGTTCATGAAATGCTAATGTACTCTTAGAGATCTGATATACAAAAAGTAGAGGGGACATCATGTAGAGCACATAGAGTACTAGGGGCTTTCATTCCGCCATATGCAAGTGGCCTGCACAGTAGTATGTCTACAGGGTTAATATGTAGATGAGTGAATGGGTCACATGATGAATTTTTGTATATACAATCTCTGGTGCTGTACCCTTATGTGGTACAATAGCTTTTCTTAATTAGAAAGGACACTTGTGCCATCTTGGACCAGATATTCAAAAGTTAGCCCAGGTGCTAAGGGGTGTTTGCCCATGTGACTGGATTTTGCGCTCAATTTGTGGATGGAGTCTATATTCAGAGACCGCCACAGCGAGGACAAAACCTGTTAGTGTCCAATTGCTAACTTACTGCTGCACCCATGCAAATGAAAGGGTCTACTCCTGTATAAGGGTGCAGCAGCAAATTTTTGCAAAGGGTGGTAACTGCTACTCAAACATGTGTAAGTCAGTGACTTTGCAAACCCTGACTTAACAGGGTACAAGGCACTGGTGGTGGGCAGTAGTACTGCAGCCACCCACCTCCCTCATCCTGAACTGTGGAGCAATGGATGTCCTGGTGTCCAGAGGCATCCTTGTCCTCCGATCACCGATCCTTGTCATTAAGCTCATATCCCTGGTGTCTAGTGGCACACCTACCCTCCGATCGCATGCTACATGACTGATTTCTCTGGTGTCTAGTGGTACCCCCCCACCCTCCGATCACCCATCCTCATAAATGGCCTTGTCTCCCTCATGTCTACTGGCACCCCCCACCCTCTGTTCACTTGTCCCAGTAAATGGCCTCATCTCACTGGTGTCTAGTGGCACCACCTACCCTCTGATCATCCATCCTGATAAATGACCTAATCTCCCTGGTGGTTAGTGGTCCCCCACCTGCCCTCTGATCAGCTGTTCCAGTAAATGGCATCATCTCCTTGGTGGTTAGTGGCACCCCCCGCTCTCCAATCACATGTCCCTGTATACTTCTCATATACCCTGGTGGTTAGTGGCCCCGCACCGGCTCTCTGATCAGCTGTTCCAGTAAATGGTATCATCTCCTTGGTGGTTAATGGCACCCCCACGCTCTCCAATCACATGTTCCTTTATATTTCTCATATGCTCTAGTGGTTCGTGGCCCCCACCCGCTCTCTGATCAGCTGTTCCAGTAAATGGTATCATCTCCTTGGTGGTTAATAGCACCCCCACACTCTCCAATCACATGTTCCTTTATATTTCTCATATGCTCTGGTGGTTCATGGCCCCCACCCGCCCTCTGATCAGCTGTTCCAGTAAATGGTATCATCTCTTTGGTGGTTAGTGGCACCCCCCCTTCTCTCCAATCACATGTCCCTGTATGCTTCTCATATGCCCTGGTGGTTAGTGGCCCCCCACCCGCCCTCTGATCAGTTGTTCCAGTAAATGGTATCATCTCCTTGGTGGTTAGTGGTACTCTCGCCTCCTCCAATCACATGTCCCTGTACACTTTTCATATGCCCTGGTGGTTAGTGGCCCCCACCTGCCCCTGATCAGCTATTCCAGTATATGATATAATCTCCTTGGTGGTTAGTGGCACCCCCCTGCTCTCCAGTCACATGTCCATGTATACTTCTCATATGCCCTGGTGTCTAGCGCCCCCCCCCCGCACCAAGCACACCACCCAGCCAGCCTCTGCCATACCTCAATAAGCCGGAGCCATGTGGACAGCCTGATATCGGTCTATTGCACATTTTTGAATATCAGGGCCCCTGGTGTTTTACTTTCATTTCTCCCCACCCCCAACCCCACACATAGACACAGCACCTTCCCTGATATAAAGTCTTCTGTTGTGTCATCATACACTTACTCTTGCCTGGGTGGGTTTTCAGCAGCAGGATGTGGGTGGCTTGCCGTGTTTTTTTAATACATAAAAAAATTAAAACTTTTTTTAAATAAATAAAAAAATAAATGTAAGTTTTCTTGGGAAGAAAATTTTTTTTTTTTTTTTTTTTATGTCTTATACCATATACTATACAAAATAACACACAGGCAATCATGCACAGCTTGGATATAGTGTATGGTAGAATGTTGTTCTGCATGGAATTCCATGCCCAGAATAGGTGATGTCACTACCACAGCACAACAACTTAAAATGCTGCCTCACGGCTGTTTCCCCTCCCTAACCCCTCTGTTTCTCCTTCCCCCCCACACCACTGCCCAAACCACCGTGTTACCTACGTGCACCCCTTGTAACCTCCCCCCCATTCAGCTCAGCATGTCTTCCCTACTGAAACTGTTGAAATAAATAAATGCAATTATGCTGGAAGCTGTTTTTTGTTTTAAACTTGAACTGACAGCCGTCATGGCCTGACTGCTGAGCTTGCCAGACGTGCATTGAGGGAGCGCTGAACTTAACTCATAAAAACTGAACTCTTAGTGAATCGACTGAAGCGAACTTTATTTAGTGGACTTATTTGGATCTGCTCTATCCTGGCAAAATTTTGAAACATCTGAGACAATGAGAAATCCAAAAAAGCAGCAAGCACTACCAGAACAGCAAAAAACGTAGGTGCAGGCCTCCAACCCAACCGGAGAACCTGACACAGTTGCTCACGAGCCTGGAGAGCTGACCATGGTGAATCTACTCGCAGCAATTCAGAATCAGGTAAAAAAAATAGAAGACTTCGACTCCAGAACAGTGCTGATTGAAAAGAAAACACAAAACAGGAGGGGTACAGCCAGAAAGTAAAGGGAAACCACCTCCACTCTATGTCCTTCCAGAGGTATGGTCTCCAGAACTGGACACAGTACTCTAGGTGGGGTCTTACCAGCCATCTATTACAGAGGCAGCACAACCCCCTTTTTTCCACTGGTCATACCCCTTCCTGTGAACCCCAGCACCCCAGTAGTCCTCCTGACTGCCTTGTTGCACTGCCTGGCCACCTTTACATCATAAGATATGATTACCCCAATTCTGTTTCCTGCTTGATAGTCGTCAGTACCAGCCCACCCATTTTGTACTGCACCCCTGAGTTTCTGTGCTCCGAGTGCATTGTTTTGCAGTTGTTCACATTGAAACCCAGCTATAGTACCCTTGATCAGTCCTCTAGTTTTCTCAGGTCTCTGCTCATCCTTTCCACCCCCACCCACAGAGCGTCCCCCCATTGCAAATGTTGGTGTCACCTGCAAAGAGACAGACCTTCCCTGCCTGCTGCTCTGCAAAGTCACTTATAAAGGCATTAAAGAAGTAATTCTGGTAATTGTGGTAATTTGGGTAAACACCTTGTTTGTTTGAAAACTGGTAACCGAGAGAGGTTACCACCTGGCCACAAAACGAGGCACCCTAGCATGGCAGGTGACTGATCTAGTAGGTAAGATGACCAGATTATAGGACAGCTGCACTAGCAACAATTTCTGCTATGTCCTCCTGGGATACTCATTTTAATGTTTGTTAAGCATAATTTGTGCAGTTGCCTTCTTTATTGTTTAGTTCCTGTATATCTCTATAAACCACACACATGTATGATAAAGCCTCAGATCCAGTCCTTATCATTCTCTCTCTCTCTCTCTCCCACTCTCTCTCACTCGCCTTTCTCCCTCCCCTTCCCCAGTCCTCTTAGCAACCGCTAAGCTGACCAAGTAAATAGGCCTAGTCCAGAGTAAATAGAGGCAGCACTCTAGAAATGCAGTCTCATTATAATAACAAAGGCCAGGCCACACTTCTGGGAGGGACTATCCCTTTCTACAGGCCTTGGGCTTCCACTGAGTAAGCAGGTACAGTTAATAGGCTTTGTTGGGAGGGAATGGGAGGGGTGGTGGTGAAAGAGACAAGGGGGAGAGAGGCCCAGGTTTTGCTGGGCCCAGCTGTCGCTGTGGTGAACACTGAAATGATGCTGTATGCCAGAGGATTTTTTAAAGTGAAAGGTCACCCATGGAAAAAAGACGAAGCAGAGTGCAATAAGGAGACAAAGGCCAGTGAGCAGAGAGAGGGGAGAATAAATCAAGACGTGAGGGGGAGGAAATCAGTGACTCATTCGCCAATGACAGAAACTATCCAAAAGGAGAGAAAAAGGAATGAAGTGGGAAGTTTGGAATGTGTGACTCTAAATAGTAGGTGGCCTGAGGGGTTGGTGGTGCTGATCTCAAGCCTCTGCACCCAGTTGCAGCTGAGCAATGCAGCAATTGCTCATTGCCTACTTCATCTAGTAGTAGGGGGCCTGGCAAAAACTAGACTGCTGGAACTGAACTGGACCAAATAGGTAAAAAAACAGACCCATTGTAATTTGTGCAGATTTTGCCGGTCTAGTCAGTGTGGTTGGATGAGCCAGTTCAGCTTTTACCAGTCTAGTCTGGTTTGGTTCTGACAGGCTGGTGTTTACCAAGTCCTAGGCATGAGTGAAAACTGGACTGTCAGAACAGGACCAGACTAGATCACTAAAAGCCACCCTTGCCCACCCAGCTAGACTGGCTGGGCCGGCAAAATGCATACAACTGCCAGCCCGGTGGCACTGAGGGTTGAGGCGCTGGACGCCACACCTCATGCTATGCCGGCGACCCGGATTCAGGAGCGAACTCGGGACGTCGGGGGTCGGCAGGGGAGGGTTGAGGATGAGTGCCCTTGGGGTGCTCTCCTCCCTGGGGAAGCAGGGTGGGGACGACCCGGCATGCCAGCAGCCCCCGGTGGAGAGCAGGGGCACTGCAGCAAGCCAGGTGGCACGTAATTAGTGTGGCCGATGCTGGCAGGGTTGCCGTGCACCAGATGCATTGGGGGTGCACCAGACATGGGGGGGGGAGAGCGCAGAAGAGAGAAAACACCGGCTCATGGGACAGGTGATGGCACCTGTCCCCCATGCCCACCGCCGGTTCTCTCCGACTGACCTTCCAGGTCCTCCACCCAGGCCTTTACCTGCAGCCGTGGAAGAGTGCCCAAGAGGAGGGGGGACACACCCCGGTTGGGTTAAACCGGGGGTGCTGGCTGCAGGGAGGGGGGGAGAGGAGGCACAGATCGGAGGGGCCTCAGACAGGCAGGAAAAATGGACAGGATGCCTGAGAGAAGGTTCCACGAGCTGTGACCGGAGGGAAAAATAGTTAAAAAAAAAAAAATGCATACAACTTGTGCCTGGTCCAGCTACACCAGCCAGAACAGTCAGTTGTCTTTTACTTTAGTTGTAGTGGCAGCAGTCGCAGTAGTAAAATGTGGTTATTTAGGGTACAGACAGCTAAGCCACACCCACAGCTTCTTTCCAAAGTTCTCTTCCCATGTGCAGTTACAAGTGAAGTTGTCAAGGTGCAAACAATACAGATAACTACTACAAATGTGACAAAATTTACAGTGTCATGAAGCGTAATGTTGATAGCAATTAGAGCGATTCAGGATTCAGACGCCAGCATTTCAATGCTGAGCAAGGAAGGGATTTACCAATAATAGGCTGGAGGGCCTTAGGAAGTTTGTTAAAAGCCGTGGAGCCTGCACCGGAGAAGGCGCTTCTACCCACGTTCTTTTTTGGCAACGAGATGGGGAAATATCAGGAGATTAGAGGACCTTAATGAGCACCAATTTTGGTGCAATCCCCAGGCCCCCCCCCCACCCTAAAGCTACCAACAGTCCCTATGTTCCCAGAACTGTCCCTATTTTGGGCAGCATGTCCCAGTGTCCCCACAAATTTTGCAAAACGTCACTTTTGTCCCTTTTTTTGCTTACTTGTCCCAGTTTTGTCCCTTTTTTTTGCTGACTGGTAATCCGTGAGTGACGGTTATTTCAGCACCACTGTGGCACTGCTCAGGCTGGACAGCAGTTTGCAACTTCAACCCCTGTGCCTGTGTTGCACTGCAAGCATGTCAGTGGCAGCACAGTAAAACATGTTCCTCCCTGTTAGATTAGACTGGGTAGTAGTGCAAACAAGCACATGTGGAAGTCTGACTGCCAGCAGCTTAGAGGAACTCCAGACAGAGAAGAGACCGGCAGCAAGGAACTAAGGTACCCAAATCTGATCAGCTGTAGGGAAGTGTGTGTGAAAACAATCTGGTGTGATGGTAGGAGTCACTGCTGTGAAGTTTACTCAGCATATGAGGTGAGTGTAAATGGGTTGGATTGGACTGTCAGGAGGAGCAATACATGCAGCTTGAATGTCTGATCACAATTTAATGCAGATTTGCTTCTAATGAACTTTCTATGCATCATGATTTGGAATTTGCTGCAGCAGAATGATGTACTGTTTTAATTTTAATGTTTGCTACTGGTGTTACTGTGGGGCAGCATGGCCGGAGCAAGCAGCAAAATGTAACTGATTGTGCGCAGTGTTGTCTGCGGTGGTGCCCATGGGAGTGATACAGTGGGGGGGGGGTGTCATGGTCAGGATGGACTGTCCCAGTTTTAGGCGTTGGAAAGTTGGTAGCTTTACCCCACCCCCATTGTTAGGTTACCAGCTCAGGACTAAAACAGAGCAAATTTCATAATTTTGATCTGCATACTTAGTGTAGGGGAAGGGATTGTAAATCATGGTATCAGGGAGCTGCCCTTGGCTTCCTGCTACCCTTCAGTGAAAGCTCCACCACCCCAACGCTCATACGTTTTGTGAGGTTTGAGTTTGTAGAGGATGGGGGCATGCTGTATTGCTTTCAGTGGTGGTGGGGATTGTAAACCTTTTTTTTTGTTATATATGTTAGAGTGCCACCAAGTTTAAATCAGTGCCCCTGCTCAAGAACCTTGTTAGTTGAGCGACAACATTGATTTAAACCCAGTGACGCTGTAACACACACACACACACACACACCAAAAAAAAACAGGTTACAGTCCGCCCTCCATTGAAAGCAATACAGTGCACCCTGCACTCTACAAACTCATATCTCACAAAACGTATGAGCACAGGGGCAGAGCTGTAAATGAAGGGTACCAGGAAGGGGAAGGTATCGGGCGGCCATCTCCTCGATATGAGGATTTACGATCTCTTACCCTGAATTAGGTATGCAGATAAAAATTATGAAATGTGCACTGTTGCAGTCCTGAGTCAGTAAGCTAATGGGGCTCGGGATTGTTGCTGAGTTTAGGTCAGTTGTTCCTTTTTAAACCTAATTAGGGCAACTTTTATATGTCTTAAATCGGTAAGATATTGAGGTGCTGTCCCTTGGGGGCATTTGTTCATGAGGTGTATGATGTTCAAGTTTCTTCTGTACACCAAAGAAGTCCAGTTCAGCTTCTTTTAATATAGCTATTTGGCCCTCGCCCTGTCACCTTTTGCTCTCATTCAGGCATATCCCTGGTGACCTCTCTGTTTCATCTGCCACACCCCTGTTGTTAAGGCTGGGGGGGAAACTACGTGGAGCATGACCCGGGAGTGCAGGTCGATGGACATTGGCATAGCTTTACTTTTCTTCTATGGTTTCCCTGGATCACCACCCTGTGACGTCGACATGACTATCACACCAGCTTGGTGGGTAAGATCCTTGTTTCTCCTGATTTTTCAAATAGGCTTACTAAGCTGCCTCAGTCTTCTCAAAGCTTTACATGCTTGGAATCATCTTCTACTGCAGCGCTACATGGTTATGATGGCCTGCTCACTACTCCGCCCTGAGGAATTGGCCTCCTCGGCCACAAAATGTTGGTCCTGTATGTTCATTAGTTGCTCAGTAAATACATTTATATCTATACAGGAGTCTTGAGTCTTCCTCTAGCACACAAAGATTACTTCCTAGTATACCTTTGCCACTGTGCTCCTGTTTGTGAAAGGCATTGACCTTGTACTTCTACTGTGTTCTTGATAAATTAATGAATTTGTCATTAATTGGTTAGTCACAGGGAAACTGTTACAGTGACCACAATAGTCATTTGTCAGTAGGTAGCGCAGTGTGAACTAGTGTATACAGTACTGGCTTGAGAACCAGGAGAGTGCAGGTTCAAACCCTGCTACAGCCAAATGCTTATTGCATCACCTTTAACACTATTGTGCTCCAGTCCACTCAGCTGTGGAAATAGGTAGAAGCCAGACCACACTGGTAACGAGATGTTGCATTCTCAACTAGGCTATCTTGTGTAAATAAATTATTTAAAAAACAAACAAATATATATATATATATATATATATATATATATATATATCATTTTCATGGGTGTCCCTTTAAAATACATTTTACTTACTTGAATTATTCTTTTCAAGTAAGTAATGATCTGTGAAATGAGAATCATGGAGAAGGGCTACAGGGAATGTAGCAGCAGGGATTGCCCATAAAGGGGGACAGGAACCATGGCAGTATTCCTGTTCATGGAAGGGATAACACATACCAGGCTGTGTAGTTCAAAGGGAATAATGCATGCCTTGGATGATTGCTAGCCACAAGGCATAGCAGAGTGCTGCAACCACCTGAGAAGTGCATTATTCTCTTATGATAACACCCTGGAGTGTGTTATCCTACTTTTAAAACGGGCTTTTATTTGTTAAAAAATAGAGTTCAGGTGAGGTGTGCAGTTCTCAGAAAATAATCAGCAGTCATGTGATGTGTTTTGACCAATGAGATCACAAGATTTTCACAGTCCATTTTGTAAATGTGTTTACTATTTGCTGTTTTTCCTTTTTATATCTCTCTCGCTCTCTCTCACTTCTTTTCAGATTTTTTCTGTTTGGTTTTTAAAACCAGCTCTGCATGTAGGTGCCCCAGGCAGTGACATCACCAGTTGCAGTCAGTCATTCGCTGCTGCTGTTATGTTGCTACATGACATTGCTGCATGCACAGGTTACAACTCTGACGAAAAGTGAGCACAGCGGGGAAGTGTTACAAGTTCGTCAATATAGCAGCCCATCAAGGGCATCACATATTATGTTAGTCAGTGGATGGATGGAAAGCTTCCTTCAACAAACTACAAACCTCATTTTGAAAAGGTTTCTTCTTCATCACCTCACAGATCTGTGTGGGTGCTTTACACCTTGAATTCCCCTCGTAGCTAACACCCACAGTTATTTAATCATGGGCCCCATATTCAGAGCATTAGCGCAGTGCCAACAGGCTTAGTGCTGCACTAATGAGATATAGTGCGGCTGACAGCCTGTTACCACTGCCTCTGCTAATAAAGAAAAACAACACTTAGCACGTCACTAAGTAGTTAGCGCAGTCACGCTAAGTACACCACTGCACTCCTGCAGATGAGAGGAACCTCCTGCATACAGGATGTAGTGGTATATTGAAAAGGTTTTGGAAGGACTGAAAATCTGCCTTGGCAGGGCTAGTTAATTATTCCAAAAGACTACTTTTAAAAATGTACACAGTGGTGTGTGACTCCCCCCCCCCACCATGGCAGCACTGCTTCCTGTAAAAAAAAAAAAAAGTTTTCCCTTCCTCATCCAGTCCCCACTGTACTAGTGAAATGTCTGGTTCTACTAGTAACCTCCTCCTGCTGCAATCCCAGAAGTAGTAGTGCAGTATTCCATGATGCGAGTGGTACCTGTCACCCTCACCTGCTCACTATAGTAATAATTAAATTTTCCATGGTAGTCCATAGATTTAGTACAGTAAGGATCAGGTTGGGGAGGGTACCTCCGGACTACGTGGAATCATTTCTTTATTATACTGGAGATTGGGTTGGAGGTGGACCACTGGACTACCAGGGATTTTACTAGACAGGGATTTGGATGAGGGAGATGGAAACCACTGCCATTCTGCAGAATGCCTCCACACATACAAAGGCAAGGAGGCATTATGCAGAGATACTAATAGCCATGCAATGGCATATGAACGGCCTTACAGTACCACATGCTTTGTGTAGTCATTAGTGTGTTGGCGTATGAATATAACAGCCAGAAGCAAAGGCACAATTCCATTTGGGAAGTATTATTCCCTTTGTGCCCAGATGTCTGTTGCTGGCACGGGGCTGTGGTGCACTGCACAGCTGCACTTTGCATGGTGCTGCCACAACTTGATATTCAATTTTTTTTTTCAGTTAGCGCACTTTATTTGCTGCACAGATTAGCCCCATCACCATCTAACTCCAGTCTTCCCCATGGCTTATCCCCCCCCCCCCAGAGGTCGCTGACAGGATCCTCAAACTGGAGGTGCTGTAGAGCTGGGTGCGGGGCCTGTGAGGAGTTAGTTCTGTCATGTTTTCCCTCCTCCTTATATGTTCCCCAGGAGGACAGGTGTGCAATGCTGCCCAGATGTGACTGCATGAACCCACATGCAGGACAGTGGTGGCCACCACTCCTCCACCTGTGAATGTTGTCCCTGGGTGCCTGACCCCAGCTATCGTTAGGGGTCTGTACTACTCCAGGCTCAGCAGCCCTTCTTCCCCCAGAGTGAAGGTAGTCCTATGGATGCTCGCTTCTCCTCCCCTCCCCCCCAAGCCGACCCTCTGACCGCTCGAGTTCTCTTCCGAACCGGAGTCATCAGCACCATAAGTTGTAGTGCGACCACTGTGCCAACAGGCCAGCTCACAACCTGAAATTCATACATGCAGCACAGATAGTTGGAAATGAAGGTGTGTGCATGTCTTTGCGCAGTGCAGTTGGCACTTTCAAAACTGAGGCCCTTCATACACTACAGCGGTCTGTAGTTTCTATTTGTATATTGCAGAAACCCTTTTATTGGTATTATCACCAATTTATAAGATACATTCAGTCCTACTGCTACTGAGACCTTTAGTGCATTATCATTGTTTTTTAATGTTGATTTATTTTTATATAAACTCCAGACATTTGCAGCCTTATTTTTGGCAAGTTCCTATGTCACAAAGTTCCAATGCAAGAACTCACTGAGAAAAAGGCTATCATCGGCAAGAGCCTGCATCACACGGCTGCCTAAAGTGAAAGTAAACTGGTACCGGAGCAGGCACAGGCAGACAGCAATTGAAAAATCATTTATAATAAATAAAATGCACCCTAAGTGCACAGCTAAGGCTGGTATGGTATCTTGGAGATCTGGTGACAAATAGAAATCATTTGTGCTTCACCCTCATGGTTTAAAAATGCCACCAGAACTGCTCAGTGCCATTACTGATGTATATTCCTTATGTCGTTTTGCATTTGTATACATCCCTTGTGATTTAGTACCCTTATAACTGATTATATTTTTTATAATATACATGTGGAACCTCTCCACCAATCAAAAGGCAGGGTTACACGCACTTTCTTTCTCATCAAACTCATACCAGTCATTTTATTCTCAATAAAATGACTGCTTGGTGATCAGAACAGTCACTTTATCCTCAGTAAATGACAGTAGTGACATCATCCTCTTTCTTCCAGTCTTATTGGTCTATACTCACAGCAGCAAACACATGAAGCATAATAGTTATAAAGTGCTAGTCAGGTCACAATGTTCCGCAATAATGTGATTCTCTCGTGAAGATAAAGTACTCTGCCTTTGGCCTCATACTTTATACATTCGACAGTTACATTACTGCCAAGGATAATAAATGACCCATCTAGCACATTCATTTTTGAGGTCTTTATGATGTCATCATACACCCTCAATGGAAACAGCCTTGTTGTGTATGGTCACCCATCCACTGTTCTACATATAGTAACTGGTGACCACCTATAATGACTGGATTTCCAGTCCTGATAAAATACCATAATAACTCACTGAATTCTGTAATAACTTGATAGAGGGTTATTACGTCATTTTCCTCCTCATGCTCTCACCTCACTGTATTTGTACGAGTACAGCAGCTGTTCAGAGAATGCTTGCTCGCACAAATACAGCTTACAGTTTTTCTCTCTGTTGAAATTTTGCACCAGTTATTATAAAAAATAATGCCTGTGCAAAGTTTGTTTTGTGAAGATTTTTAATACACCCTTGGTGTGTGATATCCTCATAAATCCCTCAAGCTTCACTCTCGGGGTTTATGGATTATCACACACCTCGGGGGTGTAAAAAGTCCTCACAACAGACACCTGCACAGGCATCATTCTCTATATAATGTGGTAGTTAGATCACTAACCTCAGCAGTAATATGAGTGTCATATGAAGATAAAGGATTCAGCCTTCAGCCTTATACTTTTTTCATTCAACAGTCATACAGTAGTTTTGCCTCGTATAGTGACCCGACTAGTACATTATCACTTAACTGTACTGAAAACGTTTTCCCTCAGCCAGTCACAATGTGGAGCTACTGTCCCATTATTGTGCTATAACAAGGCAGCACACTTATTGATGGGACTGTATGCTAATCTCTGCATTCTTATTGGCTTACACCTAGTAGCTGCTTTTTATTTTCAACATTCCGTTGCTAATCTGTACAGCAAAATTGGCAACAGGAAGCTCAATTTAACTTCTCAAAACATTTCTTCTAGTTAAGTTTGTTCTATATAATACTTTCAGTATAATACTTTCAGTGGTGAGAGTTAAACTGGGTGATAACTGTATCTGGGACAGCATACACACTGCAACCTGTGGCCTCAATCAGTGTTGACACAGACATGAATATTACTTCATAAACCACTTACTTACTTAAACCACTATACTGTTATCACTATATCTTGCACTTGTATTCTGATATGTAAGGAGGGGAGCATCTCACCATCTGTATGATGTAAGTTTCGAATAAATAAATGCACAGTAAATATACCTGCTGCAGAAGTAAAACCTGTATGGCACAGGAATGAAAGGATCAGCTGAAGTCCTCCTTGTAGGCAGCCTACAGCCTTAACAGCTGTTTGGCAATTTCCATTCAAACTACCGACAGATTACTACTCTGGTCACTGTCCATTAGAGTAATGCTTTCCCCTATGTCTCTAATTAACCAAATAATAAAAAATTAATTCATTTATCAAGAATATTGTAGATGGATAGGGTCAATGCCTTTGGCACAAAGGGAGCACTTTTTTCACAGGGTTCTCCTGGCAAAGGGTCATTCGCAAAGCAGTTTGACACTAGATAGAACAGTAAGTAAAAGGAATCTTATATTAAAGTGATGACAAAAAAAATATCCTGATTGTTGACATTGCTTCTAGTCATTAAAAACATGTATATGTGTGTGTGTGTGTGTGTGTGTGTGTGTGTGTGTAATAATGTATGGGCCGCCATGCACAACAATGCTGTGTTTGCTTTGAGAGGTTGTCATGACAACCATTTGACCTCGAGAATGAAGCTCGACTGGTCTCTGGTTGTCAAGACAGCCTCAGGAAGCAAACTCATCGTTGTGCTCAGTGGCCCATATATTGTCTTTTACAGTATATGGGCCATTTTCACAGCACTTTACAAGATTTCTTAAAACAGTTTAAATATTTCTCTTGCAGGAACACTTATGACTTTTACTGTGCCCCCACCAGACCCTCAGTTGCCATAATCAGAGCCCCTGCCAGACCCTCGGTTGCCATAGTCAGAGACCAGCACCTCTCTTAATCTGTCCAAAAGTTATTTCATACTTCAAGATCCACAGGATGCATTACGTTTGTTTGGTGGCAGTCACTAGAAAGTTCTATAATCATTCAGACCACCAACACAAAAACAATTAAACCGCACGTCAATTGACATGATTGGCGGTTTGATCGTCTGCTGGAAATTTAGTTTTTTTTGCAGTAATAGTATTCAATGTGAAAATGGCAATTCTTACTTTATTTACAGGCATTTCTATTTTGTACACAGGTAAGGCACCTGAAATCAGAAAAAAAAAGAAATGATTTAGAGATTTTATAAGAAGAAACGAGGGGAGGACACTGACAAGAAAAAATGAGAGATTGGTGATTCTGAAAGGGGAAGTTTGGCATGTGGGCATTCTTTCTGGTTGTACCTTAGTAGTGACATATTCAAGATGGTACAATAAATCTGATGTCTCTATTAGAGTACAAAAACTCTGGGAATGAGATTGAATTCTATATATAATAGCCCTTACCTATATACCATAATGCCCTACTATACTTTATATCATTTTATCTAGTCATTTGTACCCCCACTCCTGTTGTATATTTATTTATTAATTTTGTTAACCTGGTAGGCCCTCTGAGCCCCGAGGATCCCTTTTTCAGGGGCGACCCTGGATTAGTTACATAGGAGGAAGCATTTATATAGTACAACACTTTTTTGAACAGGAAACACAGGGATAGAGATACAGTGTATAGCGCACATATTTATTTAGTTTTTGTTAACCCGGTAGGTACACTAGACAGAAACTGCCTGGTTTTAGGTACGACCCGGGAGAGCACAACAATAGGAATGCAATACATGACTTATTACAGTTTATGAACAGAGACAACATGTACAGGAGTATCACATTCAAAAGTAAGTTAGCAAAGGGAAATGAATTCATATCCAACATATAGTTGATGTCCTAGTTACAAATTGAAGCAAGTACAGTAATACAAAATGACACAAGTACATCAGCACAACAGTGTGTCTTCCATTAAGTACATATCTAGATTTGCACAGTATTCATACCATAACTGTCCAGTTACCTACTGGGGGAGCATTTACATGTAGTGGTAACTAAGAGGTACTTACGAAAGGCTTTTTGGAAACCCCCATAACACACACACACACACACACACACACACACACACACAGCAGGAGAGGGGGTAAAATTGATGAGATAAAAAAAGATACCTTAGCTAGTGATGTCATTAACAGCAACATTTCAAAAAATACTTGCCTGAGTGTCTTCTGGGTTCAGCGATAGGAGCCGCACTGCATAGGTCAGAGCACTTTCACCTTACTGTGCGTGTTTAAAAAAAAATAACAAAAAAGATTTAGAACAGGATCCTTGGATTTTGCTGAATCATAGGAGGTAGTGATGGCAGCAGAACAGGGGTGTGTGTATGTGGGGGTTCTATGCATAGAGCTCATCTGTTCTTGCTGTTCGTTCCTCACTTGAAGTCATAATCCTCTCTTTGTAACATCACAGCCTCAATGAATGAAAGAATGAATAAAAACACGCTTGCAGCTTGGAGTCCACTAAATCGGTACGGTGTATTAGAGGACTGCAAAACACAATGACAGCAAACTGTTTCAGAAGGATAGTTATTTATAAAATCATTTTTTTTTAAATATAATAAAAATAGAATAATAGATAGATGAGGATGTATTACAAGGCAGTAAGACCATCGAGAGGTTTTGGGGACTTGGAACCTCGAGAGCGAAGCTCAAGAGGTTCACAAAGTCCCCAAACCTCAAGATGGTCTTACTGCTGTGAAATACACCCTCATCTATTTGTTATTTTTATAATATATGGATCCATCTAAAAATCTGTGTTTTTCTATGGGCTTGACTGTGCTGCGCGCTAAGGACTGCTGAAAATCTCTCTTTCTGTCTCTCTCGTTTGTTCCGCCTCGCCACTTGCCCCCACGTGGTGTTACATTTAAATTTGGCAAGTTCTGCGGCAGTAAGTCCTACCTTTCCTTTTTGTTGTCCTTCAGTGAATGGAGGATGAAGCAGATAAAGCAGATAACATGGAGATAAAAATAAATAGAAAAGTGAAGCAATAGGGTGACTGTCCGCTAAGTGAGGGTAAACAGCTGCCATGATTTAAGAGTTGTTCTGGCGCCCCACAGAAGAAAGCTGCCAATAAGAATGCACACCATCACTTTGCGAAGGAAGAAACGCGGCACCTTAGCAACTGGGTCTCTGTGGCAGGCAGAGTTGCACATGCGCTGTGTCATTTCTGTGATAATACTATCGTTCAGAGCTGAAACGATAGTATTATCACCTCTGAACGATAGTATTATCAGGGAGCAACAGTGGTATTATCACTTTGGATAGTGTTGTATTACAGGGATTTTTTTATATGGGACAGGATGGTATTATTTGGCCATATCCATATATTACATAGTAATAATAAAACTTTATTTGTATCACGCCTTTCTTAAATTCAAGGTGCCTTACAATACTTTACAATGTAATAAATAAAACATAATCCAGAATAATCTGAGCTCCTAAAATCACAATAATTAATTAAAATATATATTCAACCACAAATAGGTCTTCAAGGCCTTCTTAAATTCCTTCACGGATGCACACTGATGAAACGTACGGGGTAGAGAATTCCAGAGGGTCAGAGCAGCATACATAAAGGCATGAGCACCTGAATATTTTAAAGAAACCCTCAGAATCTCTAGCAACCCCTCATCTGCCGAGCAGAGAGATCATTTAGGGCAGTAGGGAACCAAAAGCTCTTTCAAGTAGTCTGGACCCTGTCCTTGTAGGGCTTTGTAAGTCAAAAGACCAACTTTAAAGGTGATCCGCCACTGAATTGGCAGCCAGTGCAGATCACGCAGCACCAGTGAAATATGACAGGCATGAGGTGTACCCGTCAATAACAGGGCCGCAGTATTCTGCACCAGCTGCAAGTGGCGGATATCAACCCCAGGAAGCCCTAGATAAAGGGAGTTAAAATAATCAAGGTGTGAGGTCACAAAAGCGTGGACCAGCGTAGGCAGATTGGTGGGCGGAACAAGGGTGCTTAATCTTGGCGATGTTCCTAAGATAGTAAAAGGAAAGTTTGACAACTGCCGACACCTGCGAACGCAGTGTCAGCTCATTGTCAAAAATCACCCCCAAGTTCCGCACCTGTTCGGAGGTAGGGAGCTGGACACCTCCCAGAAATAAACCTGAGGGTAAACCAGCTCCCATCCCCTCTACCCTACGACCTCCATCTTCTCCGAGTTCAACTTCAGCCAGCTTGAATTCATCCAGCACTGGATTTCGGTGAGGCAGCTATTAAAGACCAAGAGAGCTCTATCCTGGTCGGGTGCAAAAGATAGGTAGAGCTGGGTATCATCTGCATAGCAGTGAAACCTCAGCCCATACCATCTCACAATGTCTCTGGGGGGCAGCATATACACTGCGAACAACATGGGGGACAACACCGAGCCTTGGTGAACCCCACATGACAGAGAGACTGGGCGGGAAGAATTTATCCCCAACACCACCCTCTGAGTTCTGTCAGTGAGGAAAGATCTAACCCAACTGAAGACTGTACCCAACAGGCCACAGATGAACTCCAGGTGCATGAGAAGTACCCCATGGTCCACAGTGTCAAAAGCTGATGAGAGATCAAGAGGAATGAGAATGGAATGATTCTTCTGATCTCTAGCCATTAGGAGATCATTAAGCACTCGAACCAGTGCTGTCTCGGTACTATGCCTCTTTCGAAAACCAGACTGGAGTGGTTCATAGATGTCATGGATGGTTAAATGGTTTTCCAATTGTGCAGCCACTACTTTCTCAATAATCTTTCCAGCAAAGGGAAGATTAGAGATCAGCCTGTAGTTAGCAAGGAAGTCGGGGTCCAAGGAAGCTTTCTTCAGGAGGGTTGTCACCACCGCCTCCTTCAGGGAGCTAGGAAACTCACCCGTATCCAAGGAGCACCAGACTATCTATGCTAGGACTGGGCCAATGATGTCAAGACAACCTTTTATCAGGGAAGTCGGGCCCGGATCCAGACTACAGCAAGTAGGGTGCATACTATGGACAATCCTCATGACATCAATGAACTCAGGCCAGTCAAAGGAACTCCAGAAGAGACCGGGGGATGCGACCAAACACCAATCTATAGCTTCTCCCATAGAGGGAGCGGGCTGGAGTGCTGCCCTGATGCCAGCCACCTTATCTGCAAAGAAGCAAGCAAGCTCACCACACTCTATTTGTGAAAAAGCTTTCCAAACGTGGAGACAGGCTAGGTTGCACAGTCTGTCAACAGTCTGAAAAAGCTGAGCTGATCGGTTCTGAGCAGCTGCAATCTCCCCGGACAGGAACTCTGCCTTCTTACGAGAGATTGCGGAATGATAGAGTTGGTAATGTTCCATCAGTCTAAGATGGTCGGCATCAAGGGCAGTTCTCTGCCAACAATGCTCTAATCTTCGTCCTTGTCGCCGCATCTCCCTCAAGGTTCCATCAAACCATGGAGACCGAGGTCGAAGGGGGAGAGGATGAACGTAGACAGGAGCAATTTGATTGAGAGCCAAGGAGATGGCCTATTATAGGCCAGCACCAAGGCATCTGGATCATTGCTCACTCCAGAAAACTCTATAGGTCAAGCACCGCTGCCAGGCCTGTAGAGCTAATATCTCGCAAACAGCGGTACCTAACCATCTCCACAGGGGTAGGCCTACAAGGGGGGGTGCAAAAACTGAACCCCACAGTGTAATGATCAGACCAACTGACGGGTTCCACCCTCATGTCAAAGGCCTCAATCCCCAGGAGGAAAACTAAGTTCAAGGAGTGACCACTCTTATGAGTGGCAGAAGTAACCACTTGTGTAAGGCCCAAAGATGTCATTAATTGGAGGAAGTGTTGTCCAAACTGAGAACGTTCGTCATCGACCCAGGCATTGAAGTCACCCAGGACCATCAGCCTGGGTGACTCAAATGCCACGTCAATGACGAAGTCGGCTACTTCCTGTAGAAAATGTTTCTCATCACCTGGTGGATGGTAGATAAGAACAGTTCTGCAACCCACAGCTGCCACTACAGTACACTCGAAGGACTCAGCTCCCTCAACTGGTACACTTGCGAGGCCCAGTTCAGTCTTGAAACAGACCGCAACCCCGCAGTCCAACCTCGGGCAGTGTAACACCAAGTACCCAGCTGGAACTGCTGCCTCCAAATATGCACTTCAGATCCTGCATATGAAGAAAAAAATCAACAATTCCTTATTCGAAGAACAGTTGCACATCATGCCCCCATGAACCTCTCAAACCTTAACCCGCCTCCCATTCACATTGTGGCTCAATATGGAAACAGCCAACAGAACACTTGTCATACTGTATGTATTTATTTACATTTTTTCAGTCGATAAGTTACGGTTCTGAAGACTTTCACTTTATAGGGAGCCACAGCAGTGAGGTGCATGTTGAACTGTCCCGATAATATTACTGAGAAAAAGCAATCCACTGAATATTATCGGTGCATGACTTCAGAAGTTTGCAAGCTGTGACTCATATAATCATTGAAATAGGGAGACCTTATTATTTCTTGTGTTACACCCACTATAATAACAAGACCATCGTCAAAACAAAATGCTACTATAACTAATCCTGCTGACCCAGGTTCAGTCCTTGCTATGGCAAAGATGAACATATTGAAGATACACTAGTGTCACTAACTATTTCAAGGACACTTGAATCCATGTGCAACAAGGATCAGATATCAATTGAATATTGGCTGGACCTCCATACATTTGTATGTATGCATGTATTACATCCGCTAGTTATTACACTCATACTTGCGCGGGTCCACCCCCCCCCCACAAACATCACCACCACTACCAGTGCAGTCACTGAATATAACCGACCAACAAAGAGACACATTAATAGAATAATTTGTTCTATTTGTTTACAGCAATCTCATTTTGTTTGTTGCTGTTTACCATCAAAGGATTAAGCAAACAGGAACAAGAAAAAAAAAAATTGCGATGCCAGTTCTGGGCTGCTGAACTGCGGTGAAACTACTGCATTAGAAAAACATCATGCAGAGTATCAGATGGGGAGTAGTGGTGGTACAATTAACACATAACGGCTCTAGTTTAAAAAAAAAATAGTATACGGAGGTTCAGAGAAAACAAGGGAAAATGGTTCAGTAGATCAGCCGGACACGTAACTGATCAGCTGATTGTCAAAAATGCCGGATACTGTCTGTGCATCTAACTTATATGTAAATTATCATAACATTTATTGAAAGAGAAAAGAAATATGCCATTCCAGAGTGATTTACTATCTAAAGTCAGTCAATCATATAATCATAGAAAAAGCATAGCATCTCGAGCATACATTCACTGCTGTACATTCTCGAGACCGCCACTAGCCTTCTGTGATGACATCACCCCATCTTTGATGTCACAAGCTGTCCCAATCAGCACTGACTCTGAGTAAAAATGTCTAGAGTTCTGTTTGAAAATGGGAGTATAGAGGCGTAAATCTGAGGTTATGCTAAAAAGATGACCACAGTCAGTAGAGAGTTTGATTATTTTAAAATACGTCAGGTTTTATTAAACGGCCTGTAAGAAAATGAGAAAAAAGAAAATTTTGTTATTGTGTGTGCCATTGATCTTTAAATAGAGACTAATCATAGAATCATAGAAGCTTGATGGCAGAAAAGGACCATACCAGCCCATCTAGTCTGCCCTTTTCTCCCCGCCACACCTCCCCCTCCCTGCCAGCCCCAGCCCTCCCCCAACACTCAGCCCCATATGCTTGTCCCATGCCCTCTTTAATTCATCCACTGATTTAGCCCCCACCACTCTGTCTGGTAGTCTGTTCCAGGGCTCCACCACCCTCTCTGTGAAGAAATGCCCGCTCACATTGCTCCCGTATCTTTTTTCTTGCAGTCCGAGGCTGTGTCCTCTAGTTCTGACCCCCTCCTTCCTCTGAAGTAAACCATCTTCTCTCACTTTATTGAGCGCCTTTACATATTTAAAAGTTTCAATCATGTCTCCCCTTTGCCTCCTTGTCTCCAATGTGTACAGATCCAGCTCTTTACACCTCTGCTCATATGACTTTCCCTGCATACTGGTTGCCTTCCTCTGAACTCTCTCCAATGCATTTATATCCTTGTGGAGGTGTGGCTTCCAGAACTGAACCCCATACTCCAGGTGTGACCTCTCCATGGCTTTGTAAAGGGGCATTATTACTTCCTTCCTTCTGCTAGTAATGCTCCTGCCTATGCATGCCAACATTCCATTGGCCTTTCCCACCACCCTGCTACATTGGATTCCTACCTTAATGTTCGAGGAAACTATGATCCCCAGATCCTGCTCCTATTCTGTTACTTTAATTTCCTCCTCACCAAGTGTGTACCCTGCTCTTCTGTTCCTACTCCTCAAGTGCATCACAGCGCACTTCTTGGCATTAAATTTCAGCTGTCAGGTCCCAGACCATTTTTTGAGTGTTTTTAAGTCCTCCCTCAAGTCTTCCCCCCCCGAGGTATCCACCCTATTGCATATTTCCGTATCATCAGCAAATAGGCACACCTTCCCCCTCGAACCCTCCGCAATATCACTGATGTAGGTGTTGAAGAGAAGCGGACTGAAAAATGACCCCTGTGGTACTCCACTCTTCACCCTCACTGTCTCAGAGTGCACCTCGTTTAGCACCACCCTCTGTGTTCTTCCTGCCTGCCAGGCCTCCACCCTGCTTATTTTCCCACCCAACCCCAGGCTTTCCATCTTGCTCACCAACCTCCTATGGGGAATGGTGTTGAAGGCCTTACTGAAGTCCAGATAGGCCAAGTCCACTGCCTCCTCCTGGTCAATCACCTGAGTCACCCAAAGAACTGAATTAGGTTTGTCTGGCAGGACTTCCCTTTGGTGAAGCCATGCTGTCTGCTGTCCTGCAAGCCACTCTCCTCCAGATGGATAGGTAAGTATGTGTTATGGATTTTTTTTTTACACCCCCGTCGTGTATGATGACCCATAAACTTTGAGAGCAAAACTTGAAAGGTTTATGAGGTCATCACACACCGAGGGGGTGTAAAAAAAAAAAAAACCCATAACACACACTTACCTATACTTTATTTTTCATAATTACTGGTGCAGGGAGGTTTTTTTTCTGTCAGCACTTGACTTGAAAGAGACACAGATATGAAGCAGTTCTGTGGAGACAAACACACACACAGACACACACACACACACACACATATACACACACACACTCTGTCGCTTTCTGGAGATTTTTTTTGTTTTTTGTGTTCCCTTCTTTTTTTTAAAGATGTTCTCTGTGGAGCCAGCACGTGAAACGCAACAGGTAGACAGTTGTCAGTGAGGTCTGTTCCCAATCTGACTCGCTGTCTACCAAAGCACTACTTGGTAGAAGTATTTCACGAGCAGCATCACCCAGATAGTTTTTTGGGGTTTTTTTGGGGGGGAGGGGAAGAGTTGTAAAGGCAGCATCAACCAGATGAATAATAAAAAAGAAGTCGTGTTACCACAAAGGAGAGTGAGGGTGAATCTTTCGGCACGAGTCTTCGTAAGCGATTAAATGGAGCCGTCATGTTTTTTCCACTGTTCGGCCTGCCCACGCACAGCTGAAGAGCCAGTGATGTGGTGTGCTTGTGGTAACTGACAGCTGGGGACATGCTACTAAAAGGCAAACTTTTGAAAACACTGTAATAACCGGATTTCGGGTTACTATGGCGTTTCACAGTACTGGTAATCTGGTTGAAAAACAGTCACCAGTAATTATATGTAAATTTCCAAAATCTGTGGAATGCTGTTTTTTTGTCGGTTTGGGGAATGCTGCAAACTTCTAATGTTCTGTCAGTTGTCTTTTGCATAGAAACATAGACTTTGATGGCAGATAAGTGTAACCCCTAGGTGGGGCTATCCCCAGGGGCTACTACCCCTGCCTGCTTGGCTAGTAGCAGGTTAAGAGGTCTGAGTTCTGAAACGGGTGCCTCCACCCAGAGGTCAGGGTTGGTAGTGGTCAAGCTAACCTGGGCACAGCCCTCCGGGATACTGTAACCCCCCTCTTTCCCCTCTAGTGGCCTGAACACTGTACAATAATCACTTTCACAATACCCCTGGTACACCACACAAGTACCCACACTGTTTGCACTTACCACCAGAGCTGGTTCCTCTGGCTCGACCCTGGAGACCCCCTGTAAAACAAGATTATGCACAGCAAATAGCAACAGTACAGTACTTTGAGCACAAACTGGAACCACAGTCAGATTCCATGCAGAAAAAGTTAGATCTGATTTATTCAGGGGGCTTGAACAAGGGAGGGGCAAAATCAGGTTAATGAGCTTAAAGGTTATATCAATCAAGCAGTTATGCATGCGCTTTGAGTCCCCCCACACAGTCACACCTCTGGGTACCCAGCTGGAGAAGAGATGGGCTAGCCAGGACTGTTGCCCAGGATTGGCCGGCGTCGCAGCTGGTTGGGACCATGTGATGGAAAACACAACATGCACAGTACACAGTATTTGTAATCTGGAGCCAGAGGCTCAGTTCGTAGGAAAGAAACAACAAGACAATCAGATGACACACTCAGATTAAGCTGTTGTTGCAGGAGCTACCCTGGTATTTACTCATGATACCCAAGACTGGACACAGGCTGGACAAAAATCGAGACTGCAGGTGGTTGATCTGGAATGCCAGGAGAAGCAGGGCCCACATGAGTCGCCAAGGCGTTGTTCCTGTTCAAGCGTGGAGCAGGGGGCTGATCTCCAGGCAGGTCTCTCGTCGATGGCTTCTCTGTGCAGCGGGTAGTCTGACTGGGCCAGTCTGGCAAAGCCCAGACCGCATGGAGACAAATTCAGATGCAGTCCGTTTTGGGCTGGATACAGCTTCCAGCAAGCAGAACAAAGTTCACACAGTGGGGAACTAACTCATGACCCACTAGCAGCCCACAGCAAATTTACATGTAAGGGAATTCTACTGTACCAGGCAAAATGCTCCCCGGTCACAATCGCAAAGTCTCTGCATACACCGGGAGCTTAGGGGTAGCTGGAACTCCTGACAGGTCGATCGCTTTCAGCAGAATCTTCGGTCTTCTTCAGGTTGAGCCTGGCCCACTTCAGTAGCTTACTTTAGTCACACAACTCAGATTCAGCCCGAAAACAATTCTCTTTCCCCTCTCAGGGCAGCAGGCAGACATGCAGGCCAAATCTCAGGCCTTTCCACAGAGACTGTCTCAAGGATCTTGCTTCTTCAGCTCTCAACTTAGATCTGCCCTAAACAGCAGGCAGCTTGGGGATTTCCCTCGGATCCAAAAGGTTCGGTTGGCTAATTCGGCTGTCTGTCAAAGCAAGAGCTCCCCGACAATTGCAAAAAAGGTGCCAAAAGTCCAAAACTACAATTCCTACAGATTTTGACTTCAGACAGCTCCTGTAGTCCGGCTCCATTTTCGGTCCCACCATCACTGATTGGTCCAATTCACAGTCCCGGGCCAAACTGTGGGGATAAACAAGACAATCCTTGCTGCAAAGAAGGCAGGTTAGACAAACTACATTATCATTAACACTCTAAATGATTTTCAGCAAATAGTTACATCTTTCAACAGCTCTTCCTCTCAGATTACGTATAACTGCAATCCAGGCTGCTCTTAAAGAGACAGTACACAGAGGCTATACAGGCACTCTCTGGCAATACATTTAAACTGCTAAGACACAGGACACCAGCCGGGCAGTGAGCATTTAGGCAAGCTCAAGGAAGACTTTTCGGGAACCCCCATTTGTACGGGGGTTACATAAGGACCACTTGGCCCACCCAGTCTGTCCATTTCCCTACCTATTGGATAAGCTGCAGATCCTAGTTAACCAACAGCCTACTTCTTCCTAACCCCTACCAGAATTACCTTGTGTCTGTCCCATGCATTCTTGAATTCCCCCACTGTTTTTGACCCCACTACCTCCTTAGGAAGGCCATTCCATGCGTCTACCATCCTCTCCGTGGGAAAAAATACTTCCTCACATTGCCTCTGAGCCGTCCCCCCATTATCTTCAAATTGTGCCCCCTTGTTCTTGCACATCTCTTTTTCTGAAAGATGCTACCCTCTTGGACTTTATTGATTCCCTTAAGGTACTTGGAAGTTTCTATCATGTCCCCAATCTCCCTCCTTTCCTCAAGGGTATACATATTAAGCTCCTTTAGTCTTTCATTGTATGGCTTTTGGTGCAGACCCTGCACCATTTTAGTTGCCCTCCTCTGGACTGCCTCCAGCCTGTCTATGTCCTTGCGGAGATGGGGTTTCCAGAACTGTACGCAGTACTCCAGATGGGGTCTCACCAACTGTCTACAGAGAGAAAACAACTTCCTGTTTTCTACTGGTGATGCCGCTCCCTGTACATCCCAGTATCCTCCCAGCCATCCTTACTGCCTTCTCACATTGCTTGCTTACCTTTAAGTAATCTGATGTGACTACCCCAGCTCCCTTTTCATTTTTGTTGTTGTTAGTCTCCCCCCACTGTGTACTCTTCCCCTGGGGTTTTGTTTCCGAGGTGCATTACTTTGCACTTCTTTGCATTGAATTTAAGCTGCCATAATTTTGACCATTCCTCCAACCTTGCCAAATCCTTTCTCATCCTTTCCACACACCCCCGTGCATCAACCCTGTTGCAGATCTTTGTGTCATCTGCAAATAGGCATACTTTTCCTTCCAGTCCCTCTACAATGTTACTTTATAAAGATATTAAAAGGACTGGTCCTAGTACTGAACCTCGGTACCCCACTAGTAACTTCCCTTTTTTCGGAGTGGACTCCATTTACTATTACCCTCTGTGTCCTGTTGTCCAGCCAATTTTTTTACCCAGGCTACCACTCTGGGACCCACTCCCAGGCTGGCTAACTTGCTTATTAATCTTTTGTGTGGGACTGTGTCAAATGCCTTGCTAAAGTCTAGGTAGGCCATATCCATAGCCCCTCCCTGGTCTACTACTACTTTGGTCATCCAGTCAAAGAAATCTATTCGATTCATCTGACATGACCTTTCCGCTGTGAATCCATGCTGCCTTGGGCCCTGTTCCACGCTGTCCTCTAGCTACTCAACAGTTCTTTCTTTCAGAAGTGATTCCATCATTTTCCCTACCACTGAGGTCAAACTAACAGGTCTGTAGTTTTCTGCCTCTGCTTTTCTCCCACTTTTATGAAGGGGAATCACACCCGGCCTCCTCTAATCTTCAGGTACCACGCCATCCTCCCATGATTTGTTAAAAAGGGGTAGTCAGTGGTGTCACTAGTTCTCCCCTTAGTTCCTTTAGAATTCTGGGGTGAATCCTGTCAGGCCCCATTGCTTTGTCCACCTTCAGTTTTAGAAGTTCTTTCAGCACCCTTTCTTCTGATTGGCTAAGATGCCCATGCAAAACAGCAGACCACTCCCATATACAATAGCTATGCACAATAGCCCCATGCTGCCACTAAATACTGTTGTTCAAAATGTTCCATCATACACTATAGCAGAATGTGAACTAATGTTTGAAACACAGCTTCAACAGAAAAAAAGTAGTTTGCAGATTCTGTGCAGTTCTCCTGTAAGGGGCAATTGACACCACCAGGAAAAATTCGAGAAACATATTATTTAAACAAAATAAAACTTGAAATATTTGTGGGAAGTAGTCTTGCCTTGTTCCTGATTATTTAATACATTGCCAGTATGAAGACTGGATTCTTACACTGTAGAGAGCTCATCTGTTCTTGCTGTTCATTCCTCACTTGAAGTCATAATCCTGTCTTTGTGACATCACATCCTACTGCAAAGGAAGTGGCTGTGATGTCAGAAAGCAGAGGATTATGAGTTTGGGTGGGGAAATAAGCAGCCATAGCAGATGAAGTGGTAACACATTACATTCCCTTAACTACAGTGTAGTTACTGTGTAACTACACTGTAACTGCATTCTAACTGTGATGTAGTTACATGCAACAAATGTCTAACTGCAGTGTAATTACCCCTGTTGCATTTTATTAATGATTACCTACCCCACAGTAACATTAAAACTGACAATTAAAGATCAAGTCTAAGGGACAAAAGTCCTGTTTATACACTAATATCTGGTAGCCTGTGATAATGGCTACCACGATTGAGCACTTTCAAAAAGGGCAACTCAATCATGGTGCCTGTTCACAGGGCTACCGGGCAGGGAGGATGAGCAGATAGGGGTTGGGAATATAGCAACAGGATGTCACTATATGTACACGCACGGGGTGACCTGAGACGGAAGGGAGGGAGGGTTTGTGGGGTGTAGCATGGTGGTGGGTTGCTGAGCGCTGGCCATGTGGCATGGTGGGCTGGTGGCAAGTTGAGGCTGGGAGGTGCGGTTCGGTTCTGGGTGCGATTCTTTTTTTTTGTGGTCCAAGATTTTTGCACTCCCTAGACAGCCCCCTGGAGTTGACAGTCCTTTAGTAGGGGTGGGGTTGCAGGGGGCACATCCCCTGCATAAACAAAAAATCTAAGTCTCCTGTGCCCTTGTTGTAAGGTCATAGTGTACATCACCAAAATTGCTTTTTGGTGATGTACACTCGCCCTAATGGCAATTTCCACGATCGCCATTATCACATGGAACTAAATATCCTTAGTAAGGAAAACAAACAAGAAAGAAATACAGGAAACAGATTAAATATAAAATGAGTTGGCTCTGTGTGTGTTATGTTTTCAAACTTTTTCGCAGAGGTGTCAGTGGCTCTTTAAATGCTGGCTGAAAATAAAAAATAAAGTTTGAGTCACTATTTCAACTGCATGTTTTCTTGAGGAATTATCTTAAAAAGAAAAAAAGTAAGTCAACTTAGTTTTTCTTTATAGATAAATCCTGAAGAAGATCTATGCTCAGAATGTTGATTGTACCTTTATTTTCCAGTTGCAACCTGCTGTGTTGGTGAACACATGTGTAGATATTTTCAGTATCCTCTTTACATGTTTAGAATGGTATGCATCTAAACAGTCTTATTCAGTACTTGTTTTGTGCCATAATATGTTTGATAGTCTGTAAGTAAAGCTCCTTTAAATCAGCTTAGCAGATGTCCCAAACTAATGTGGTCTACTTTAGGAGAGAGGTGGGGGGGCGGGGGACAAAATCTCATGCTTTAGAATTTCAGTCATGGCTCAAAGTAAATGAACTGATCATTCCAAAATCTGCTGACACCATCCAGTGCATGCACACACACAAATTCACACACACACACACAAATACACACGCACACACACAAACAAATACACACACACACACCCTACTGTACACACATTGCTCACTATAGATACACACTGCCCTGCCCTTAACCAGTTTAGACATACATTTCAGTCGGTATCCCTCTGCCCCCCCCCCCCCGGTCTCTTGACAAATGGCTTCATTTTAAGGGAAGGGTCCAAATTCTAAATCAGGATATATCAGGACATAATTCAGTTATGTCAAGTACTGACCTTGAACTGCCTAGTTGCTAAGATGTGCGACTAAGACAGTTTTCCATATTTTATATACTGAGTTCAGTATTCCCATATCAGCGTACCAGGTTTTTTTTTTTTTGGGGGGGGGGGTTATATGTACTTTCTGCAACTCCCAGAGGGCTCTACTACAGGACGGGATGAAACAGGCTTGTTTCAGTTTCCCATTGATTTTAATGGGACCCCTGGATGACCTTACATCATCCTGTCCCATAGCGCAGCCCTTTGGGAGCTGTGGAATGTACATATACATGAAGAAGTGGTGCACTGGCCCAGTAGTCCAAATTTGGATTCAGTTTATAAAAAAAACTGAAAACTATTCAAGTTAGGGTTGCCACCTGTCCTGGTTTTGTCAGTGCAGTTGTTTGGAGGACTGTGCCCTGCCAAAAAACAGGAACAATGCAAAATGTCCTGATCTTTACGTAGAAAAAATATTTTTTTGCTTTCATCTAGAAGTTGCAGAAAACGTCAATCTCTTAAAGTGATTTTACAACTTTGTGCAGATCAGCCACCACTCACATGTTATAGTGGTACCTTACGCTGGTAATAGTCATTTCATCCACTTTTCACAATTTTATTTACAGTCGATATTTCTATGGAAGGGATCGTAATTTGGCCCCAAAGAGGTGGCCTACGATCCCTTCCACTTCTAATGTCGGTTGCACGTAATGACATGAATGGCATAGGAAGCTCTGGGTATGTCCCATTGAAGTCAATGGAGCTCCATTTCAGTGGCCTTTTCATACAATGGCCAATTCAGATTAATAATGCCACCAACTACAAGGCCCTTGTACATTGAGCAGTGGCCTTCATTATTAATCTCCAGCTAGCCATTGACCATGGATAAACATGCCACTGAATTTGACCCATTGACTTTAATGGGATGCACCATATGCTCTCCCTACCACATCGCCATTACATGCCTGAGCACAGGGGCACGACAGGTAATAGGGAAGTGGACGGGATCGGCTGGCCACCTCACTGGGGCAAAACTATGATCCCTCCCACATATATACTGACTGTAAATAACATTGTGAAAAGTGCAAGGAATGACTATCACTGATTTAAGCTAGCATGACATGTAAATAGTGGCAAAATTCTGCTAAATTTATTTCTCTAAATGTTTCACCAGCAGGGCACACTAAACAAGTTGTTCATCTCACGGTGCGACCTGGGGGGAAGGGGTTACATGAGGATAAGAAACAAAGATTATATAATTTATGGATATAAGGATAGTTACAAATTGTGTAGGAGGGTATTCGCAATAAAATAATGCAGCAGTTGGACACAATACTGTTTGTAAAAAGTGCAGCAATAGGATTACACAGATTAGGATACAGTACAACAGGTGGTACAAACTATACAAACAGAACAATCATAGTGCTATGATGTACCTAGAGCAGGCTCAAGGTAGTTCACAAGTGCAGTATTAGGAGTAAGAGGGGATACCAAAAGGCATGGAAGAGGTGAGAGGGGAAGGGAGGCAGCCAACTCCAGATTACCCCTTCAGGATGTTGTGAACCCTGCAAGGGGATAGAGAGTTGGTAGGAAGGGGCTAGAAGTAAAGGAAATTAAGGAGGGTTAAAGCAGGGGCAACAGGGAGAAAGAAAATTGTGAAGGGTGGTGCTAAGGGAATAGGTGGAAGAGGAGTGCCGTATTTGAGTGGGGAGGGAGTCCCAGAGTTTAGGCAAGCGATGGGCAAAGCCAGTCTGGCCAAGGAGGGTCGACCGGCGTGGGACCACCAGTGTGTGCATGTCGCTGGATCTGAGGGAATGGGAGGATGGAGGAGGAGCGGGGAAGGGAGGAGAGAGAGGATGAGAGGTAGGTAGGGAGGGAAGGAGTTTTCCAAGCCAGAATTTGCAGGTTAGTTTGACACAGTGGGAGAGGCACATGTTTGATAGTGGAGAGAAGGCAAGGGAGCAATAGAGTTCACAGTGATGGATATGAGAGAGAGAGAGTGAGAGAGAGAGTGTCAAGAGAAAGGGGCAGAAAGAGTTCAAAAGAGTGTCCAATTTGGTCAGAAACATATGAAACATATGAACATATGAAATTTGCCAGCAGATAAAGGCCTAGAGGTCTATCAAGTCTGCTTGAATGTGCAGCTAACACCCCTTATTCTGCAGCTGCCCCTCCCTTCCACCCTTCCCTTTCATTGACCCTCCCCCTTGTCCTGTCCCATCCCCTTTTGAAGCAGTCCACTGTTCTACTGGATACCACTTCTGCAGGTAATGCATTCCACCCAGCCACCACCCTCTCTGTAAAAAAGTGTATCCTCATCTCCCTCCTGAACCTTCCTCCATCCAGTCTCATATCATGGCCCCTGGTGTCCCTCCCCTCCCTTACTTTGAACAGCCCCTCTGTACCTGTCTTGTTTATTCCTTTCATGTACTTAAAGGTTTCAATCATGTCCCCCGTCCCTCCTGTCCTCCAGTGAGTACATGTTCAACTCCCTCAGCCTCCTCTCGTATGATAAGTCCCCCAGCCCTTTGATCATCTTTGTCGCCCTACACTGCACCCCCTCCAGTAACTTAATGTCCCTCTTCAGATACGAGCGCCAGTACTGCATGCAGTACTCCAGGTGCGGTCTAACTAATGACCTATACAGTGGCAGAATCACCTCCTCCCGCCTCAAGGATATACCCCTTGCAATACAACCCAGCATTTTGTTGGCCTCTGCAGCTGCCTTCCTACATTGTGCTGAGTTATTCATTGACCTTGTAATGAGCACCCCCAGATCCTTCTCTTCCTCTTCTGGGTTAGCTGCACTCCCCTCAGCTGGTAACTCCTCCTTGGGTTCTTCATCCCAAAATGCAGCACCTTGCACTTTTTGGCATTAAACCCCAGTTGCCAGGTGTCTGACCAGGTTTCAAGCTTTGCCAGATCATCCTGCAACCCCTGCCATCCCCCAGGTCATCCACCACTGCTCCTACCTTGGTATCATCAGCAAACAGACTGATCTTGCTCTTGATGTCCAATGATATGTCTGCAATGAATATCCCAAACAACACTGGTCCCAACACCGAGCCCTGTGGAACACCGCTCATCACTACCCTTGGGTGTGAGAGCTCCCCACCCACCACCACCCTCTGTTGCCTTCCCTGAAGCCAGTTCCCTACCCATCTCACCAGCTTTGTGCCTGCCCCTGTGCCTACTAACTTACTTCCCAGCCTTCCATGTGGCACCGAGTTGAATGCCTTACTGAAGTCCAGATACAGGACATCCACTGCATGGCCCCTGTACAGTTGCCTAGTTACCCAGTCATAGAACTCCACCAGGTTGGTTTGGCAGGATCTGCCCCGTATGAAGCCATGCTGTCTGCTGTCCTGTAGTCCTTTGGCCTCAAGGAGGGCCACCATGTGGATGTGAACCTTGTGCTTGTCCCTGACTAAAGCCTCCTTCAATCCTGCATCTTCCTGTGACATGCAGTATCTGTCCTGGAAGGCTTTGTTCATTGACTGTCTTACCTCAGTCAGGCAAGTGATTGAACTGCAGCCTTGGTTCTTGACTTCCCCCTTTTCCATTTCCATATATATTTTATCTCCTCCAGCCATGGGGGGGGGGGGTGTCAGGGAAAATTTGGGAGCAGCACCATAGACTATGTCACAGTAGTCAAAAATGGGGAGTATCATCTTCTGGACAAGTTCATGCCTTGCAGTCAGCGGGATACAACTATGATTCCTGTATAGGGCATCAAGCTTGGAGCACAGTTTCTTCAGAATGGCATCTATATGTACAGAGAAGCTAAGGTATTGGTCCAACCAAACACCAAGACATCTAAATGAGGATGTGTCCTCAATGGTTGTCCTGTCGAGGGTGTGGCAGGAGGGCAGGGTGGTGAACCTTGAGAGTCTCTGCCTGGTGCCAAAGGTCATAGAGACTGTCTTCTTAGGATTGAGGAAGAGCTGGTGGGAGGCAAACCAGAGCTGAACTTGGATGAAGTCATGCTGTAAGCTGGATTCCACAGCAGCAGGGTTTTTGCCAGAGCTGTACAAGACAGTATCATCGGTGTACATGTGGATGGAGGAGGTGGAACAGGCTGTGGGAAGGTTATTTAGGAAGATGGAGAAAAGCAGCAGACCGAGTACTGAGCCCTGTGGGACTCCAGTGTTAGTAGGGAGAGGAGGGGAGGTGGAGTTGGAGATTTTTACTGATTGGGTCCTGCTGAGAGGTAGGATTTAAACCAGTTAGTAGCAGACAAAGCAAGGCCTGCTGCAGAGAGGGAGTCCAGGAGCAGACTAAAGGAGACAATGTTGAAAGCTTTGGCCAAGTCGACAAAGATGGCTGAGGTGATCAGGCCATTGTCCATCCCAGTAAAGCTGGAATCAGTGAGCCTGAGGAAAGAGGCGGTTGTTGAGTGTTTTTTCCAAAAACCAGATTGAAACAGGGTGAAGAATGAGGAGTTAGTGAGGAAGGAGGAGAGTTGGGAGAGGACCAGGTGTTTCTGGAGTTTAGCAAGGGTACGAAGGAGACAGCTAAGGCAATAATTACCAGGAGCAGAGGGGTTTCCTCCCTTGGGGAGAGGAAGGACAACAGCATGTTTCCAGGCAGAGGGAACTTGAGCAGATGTAAAGGAGAGGTTTAAGATTAAAGAGATAGGATAAGCAATAGCAGGAGCAGAGATGTAGATAAGTTTAAGATAAAGATCATCTGGAGAGGACCCTTTTGAGGGGTTATGGGATAGGAGGACACTTAAAACTTCATCAGGAGAGGTGGTAGAGAAGGAGAAAGGGGGAGAGGCAGATGAAGAATGTGGTGAGGGACTTGAGGAAGGAGCTGATTGTGGAGGGAGGGAACATAGGAGAGATGAGACGCAAGAGGTGTAATAGGTATTAAATTCATTGGCCACCAAGTGAGGGTCGGATACCAAGGAATTATTTATTTTGAGAACTGGGGGGAGGAGTGAGAGGGAGGAGAGAATAGGGTGTGGACCACCTTCCGGAATTTGAAAGGGGAGTTTATGTTTGTGATGAATGAGGATTTGAAATATTCAGACTTAGCCAGTCTGGTAGATTTTGTAAAAGAGTCGCATAGCATCCTGTACAAGGCATAGTTGCTGCGGTGTTTAGTAGATTTGTGTTTTTTCCACACTTGGTCACGCTCCCTGGAGCAGGTCAATAATTCAGGGGTGATCATGGGGAGGTGTATCCCACGAACTCTGGTCCTCTTGAAGGGAGCAAATATGTTCCAAGTAGAGATGAATTTCAACTTGAAGTAGTCGAGGGCTTGGTTGACGGAAGTGGCAAAGGATAGGGGAGCCCAGTCTGTAGACACAAGTTTGGATTTGAGTGGGGCAAGATCTAGGGATTTAAAGGAGCAAAGCTGGATGATTTTAGGAAGGGATTTGGGGCGATGGACTTTGTGAACCATGAAAATTGGGTTGTGGTCACTAAGGGTATCAGGGAGGATACCAGACATGATTACGCAGTGCCGGTGTGCAGTGAGTGCCCAGTTAAGCAGGGTATGGTTTAACATTTTATGATTTGGGCATGTGGGCTTAAGTATAAGTTGGGTGAGATTTAGTGCAGCAACGTCGTTCCGTAGCTTAGTTGACTAGGGAGACAACCAATTTAGATTCAGGTTACCCAGTATAAAAATTCCTTTAAATAATATACCTCAGTATGTTAGGAAACAATATGACCAACTAAAAAACTCAAATATGTAGTTTTAGTTCTGATTATCTAAAGGAAAGAAGTCTGTTGCATTGACTGAGGTTAAATATTCCGTAAAAAATCATGTTTTAGTATGAAATGTCCTGACTAGGTCACCATTCTTAGCAACTAGGCAATTCAGCGATTCAGTACTTGACAAAATTGGGTCCCAGATTAAATTCAGGACCCTTTCTTTGACCCATTTGGTGAAATCAATAATCAGTAGGGCATAATGACACACCATGTGTTTCTTCTTCAGGTTTTTTTTTTTTACAAAAATCGGCCCACTGCAGGCGACAGAGAGAAGGAAACCCCCCAGAACCATAATAGCCCTCATATCTTGATTATTGTCCAACCACTTGAGCAAGGGTGCTGGAAGATGGTAAAAGTTGAGGGACTGAGAATCAAAAGGGTACAAAGGGCACTTTTTCTATGCCTAGTTTTTGCCATAATAAAATTAAAGTGGAGTGGCTACCGCCTCTTCCACCCCCCCACCCACCCCCGGGTTCCGCACCTATGCACCTGAGACTGGGAGTGTCTGCAGGATTCAGGCTAGGACTACTAGACAGACATTTTTGGGTGGTCATGCATGCTTCCTTTACCAACCCCCTCTCCCCCACTACAGCTGATGAGAGGGATTTCCTTTGCATCTGTATGCAAATTACTTTTTTTTTTTTTTTTTTTGCCAGGGAAAGAATGTGGAATTAGAGAGAGAGTGAGAGGGCCAGATATCCCAGAGAGGGGGTTCGTTCACAACTACAGCCTCCTTTGTCCTTATGTCATTACAGCCACTTAGGGGCTAATGTTTGAAGCAGTGAAAAAAAAATACCTGGGATTGGGAGGCAATTAGCTAGACAGAAAACAAAAATGACCTCTTTTCATTTCCCAGCAGCTGTATGCAGGGCTTCAGTTAATTCAATTCTGGAAGTATTTGACTTCCAAAATAATGGATAATGGTAGTCTTCCAGAAATACTGGGGGGGGGAGTGACAATTTCTCTCCTAAATTGTAATAAAAAAGAAAAAAAAAAGAAAGAAAATTGGGTGACTTTCAATGTAGAGTACATGGAAGTAAAAGAAAAAATTACTGTTTTTGAGAAAGGGTATTCGACTAATAATCTTTAGATTAACCTACAAAATTTGGACTCACTTACAATATGAGCTTCCAGAATTCGGGATTTGGGAGATGTTTTGACTGCTAGGAATCCAGAATGATTTCCAGGTTTGGAATAATGAGAGTTTGTTTTGTTAGATATTATATTTTTTATTACATTTTGAATGAGAGAGAATAATGCATGCATATTGTAGGGAAAACACATTAAGGCAGCTCCAAAATTCATAGTACAAACGCTGTTTGTTTTATTAAAAAAAAACATACATTTTAGGATCACAATTCTAGCAAACAGCAAATTATGCACTATTATTTATTTTTTTATCTATTTAATTGTTTATTTATTGATCAGGTAAGTACACTGTTCCAAGGGACTGCTTTCAGGAATGACTTGGGCCTAGGTAGGCAGAGCAAAGGATGGAGATGAGAGAAACATTGTTACAAATAAGCTGAGAAATACATTTTCAAGAGTAACCGAAACTAAAGATAAACGAAATAAACTGTATGCAGTTTAAATAAAGTGTCACAAAAACATGAATTAAACAATTTGTTTTGTAAGAATGCAATACTGGTGCTAATATAGCAGTTTATTTATTTTGAAAAAGTTTCACCAGGAAAGTCAGGCTGAGCTACAGTAACTCATTTTCAGATGCGTCCTGGGGAAATGGGAAATACAACTGGTGTATGCATAAACCGAGATACAAAACAAATAAAGCATCATACATTGATAAGCATACATAGCATAGTGTAGTGAGTACAAGCGGTGCTAACATATCCCATGTAAACTGACAAGACAGTAGCTAGTATCTTCGGCTGCACAACTGTAGTGAGAATCGGGATACACTCATTAGGTGACCTGGAAGCTGGGATTTAAGGAGGGGGCAGTTCTAATTCCCACTGGAAGGGTGTTCGAGAGGGATGGGCCAGCAGAGAGGCCAGCAGAGAAGAAAGCCATTTTGTCCATGTCAGAACTGACCTGAGGCACTTCAAGCAGAAGGCGATCAGAGGAGCCAGCTGCCAAGTCTGCAGGTGAAGGGAACCACAGGATACCGCAGATGCTGGAACTAGGAAGGGGACCAGTAGATTGGTAGGGAATTGTTTTTAGCAGATCAGGGCTCCTGCTACTGCGGGCCCAACCTCTCCCCCAGTAAAGCCACACCAGGCAGTAGTGAGCAGGTCGGGGCTCCCATGCCACCCCCTAAGGCCACACCAGATGGCAGTGTTATTGCAGTGGAATCAGGTGGGGGCATTGCTAGACTACTTGGGAGAGAGTATAGGACTAGTTATTACTTTTGCAGACCAGGAGAGGTAGGGGAGATGCACAGACTACCAGGGCAAGTTTTTGCTACTAACAAACGGCCAGGTTTGGATCTGCTGGGTTTATTTGGCTGACAGACAGAAGCAACAGTTAGCAGCACACATTCTGGTGAGGTTCATTGCTTGCACCACTGTATAGAAAGAGAAACAGTGGTTAGCAGAACATGTTCTGGTGAAGTTTGCCAACACATGATACATTTTTATACACTGTAGAGGGCATAACCAGATGCAGGCTTTAAGACAATGACAGATCTCAGTAGCAGCCAACATAAAGGACTTTGATCCATTTGTTTTGTCTCAGAATTCCAGGCCCACGATGCATTGCAAGTGGGAGAGTTCAAAAGCCCTTCCTGATACTACAGACCAGCCCCCCAAATTCTGGCCCATTGCAACACCAGCGACCCACTGATTTATCTGATCAGGCTCCAGCTAAAGATGTGACCTTTTGATGAGGGATAGGAGAAATGATTTACATAAGTTCAGAACCTTCTGGAACCTTTGTCATTTTCTGTAAAAGAACATTATCAGAATTGTTTTTCATTTTTCCAAGCTTCCACATGGCTAAAACCTTGATCACGGTACACTGCAGTGCCCCAAAGTCCAGTCACAACTACTCCAGAGACTCCCTGGACCCCCCCCCCCGGACTCAACTGGAAACAAGTTTTATGGGCTCTTGTTTTTCTACCTCATAAATGAATGAACTAATAAATAAATGAATGAATGAACCAATCAATCAATGAATCAATAAATATTCTGATAGGATTCTGACAACTTTTAAAACTTTGATTTTGGAGTTTAATATACTACCCCAGCAGGTCTTTATTTAGTAAGAAGGCTTGGGTGGTGGTAGAAGACCCAAAAGGAGGTTGAAGGTAGTGGCGTGCCACTCCTAGATGTTTTCGATTCCTTTCCCTTCACTGAAAATAGCTCAAAGGTAGACACTGATAGTAACAGAAAAAAAAAAGTTTTTATACTTTAAACTAAAAGGTTCTGAAAGTTCAGTTAATTTGGTACAACTATCAAAACCTGTTATGGCTTATTAGAACCTTTCAGAACCGCAAAATGTTCTGTGGTTCTGCCATCCCTACTTTTGATACTGATGAATAAACAGTACTCTACTAGATGTTCAAAGAATTTGTGCTTAATTATTCCTAAGAGAAGAACGGCTGCTGTACAGAAATCTTCTGCATTTATAGCGATTGTGTTTTGGAATTGTTTACCTAGAGACGCAATCTACAGCTTTAGAGATGCCAATTTTAAAAAGTCATTTTAATTCTTTCTGAAAGCATAACACAGTTTGCCATACTAACTGATAATTTTTCATGATTTTATTTTACTTGTTTTATTAAGATTGTTCACAAATGACAACGTACTATTTTGTTTGTTCACAAATGACAATGTACTGGTTTGTACTGTAGAATTGTTCCTGTCTGAGTGAATTAGCCTTGAAAATAGGTGCTTGTTGCAGAAAGAAAGAAAGAAAGAAAGAAAGAAAGAAAGTCTTTGTATTTTTATGATTTATAGAAATATGTATGTTTTATTCTGAAAACTGTAAAGATGAATTATATGGCATAATAAATTAATTAAATTGGATAATAAGAGCAAGCCGGTAACTGTGACTCCGATGGAGTACACAAAAAGTAAATGTTACATTTCTGAAAAAGCAGTTCATCAGTGGACAGTGCTGTAATCACTGCTGTAAGAGATTTCAGGCCATCTGGGACAACGTTTTAGATAATTGCAGGCCCTGTCCTGAAGCAGTTGTTGGTCAATAATGAATCACTGCCATAAACAACTTCAGATTGCACCATGACCGAGGGTCAGCAGCCCATTGTTCCTGCCCAAGGTAGCACAGAAGTTTTATGGCCTGCCTTTTGAGAGGTGGGCAGCCCCTCAGTTTTGTTTCAAGTGAACAGCTACAGCTATCGGCTCAGACAGATGAGTGTCAGCCAGGCAAGCTTTGTCAAAACCGCAATCCTGACCCTCCCCCCAAGCCTATGAGAGACTCTATGCACTGGCTAACCCACCTACACAGACACAGCTTTGGGTCTTCCCCAGGCAACATGGAAACCCTCTTTTAATTTTGTTTCTAATGTGTTAGTTGTGACCAGGAGCAGCACACGGAGCGGGGAAAGCTCATTACCAGCTACATCTTGAGGGGTGCATGACATGGGACCTGTTTTATTAACAAGGGTAGTGGGGGTTATGGCAACAGGGGAGCTAAACTACTCTTCTTCAATACATGTGATGGCATCTTTAACTTTCACCTAGAGAGTGACAAGGGATGGGCCGAAGGGACCTCGGTTTAATGTCTCATCTGAAGGACGGCACCACAACAGTGCAATACCCCCTTCACACTAGGGATGGGAGAACCACAAAGGTTCGGAGACCAGACACCGAGTAAGGTCTGTGGCGAAACTATAGGTAGGGAAAATAGGGCAGACCAGGTGGGACATCGGGTTCTTACCTGCCGACGGACTCTATGTTTCTTATAAAAGTTTCTGATAAGCCATAAAAGGTTCTGATAGTGATTAACAGAACTTTTAGAACCTTTAATTTAAGGTAAAAAGCAGTTTTATTTATCATTGTCCACCCATAAGCTATAGTTAATGCAGGGAAAGGAATAAAAGAAGAACTTGGAGTGGTACTACAGCACCTCCAGAGTCCTTTTGGACCTTTTTACCACCTCCACCAGCCTTCGTACCCAATAAAGATCTAGTGGGGGAGTATATTAAGCTCCAAAATCAATGGTTTAGAAATATCAGAACCTGAGTAAAGGTTCTGACAAGGTTGCTTTACAGAACATAATGTCCATTCTGGGTTGTTTTGCACTTCTTTTCCAATCCCTACATCACACTGCACCATAGTGTTGATTATGTGTCTCACTCCAAGTTCCTGGTGTGTGGGTAGAACCTACAACCTTCTGATCTTTTGGCCTCAGTGGTCAGCATGCTACCTCCTGAGCCATTGACACTGATCATTAAGGTAGCAGTGCTGTAGCTTCCAAAAGTGGAGCTCAGTGCTGCAGCCATTGCCCACATATCCACACGTGAGAGTTTAGGAGCATCACAGGTGGTTTGGCGCCCCCAAACCATTATTTGTTTGTTTTATTTATGTGTGTATTTATTAAGGAGGCAGTATAGCATAGTGGTTAAGAGCACTGAGCTGCAAGCCTGCAGACCTGGGTTTGAATCCCATCAGCCCCATGTGCATACTGTGTGACCCTGAGCAAGTCATTTAACTTCCTTGTGCTCCCAGGTCACACCTGGAAACAAGTCACTTACTGTGCCTTTCCTGGCTAAACAGTTTCACCTTTCCATTATGTATGGAATTGGATTTATTTATTTTAACTAAAACTAGAGCAACCTTTTTTTTTAATTAAAAATCCTTCATCCCACTCTCTCCCTCTGTGGGTTTCCTCTACTTACATCTGACACTTTTTTTTAAATATTTTTTTATTTAAAAAAAAAAAACTCCTTCCCAATGTCATCTTCTGCAGGGGACCCTCCCTTCAATCCCTGAACCATGACAGCAATGAGGCAGCTGCATCACTCCTACCAGTGATGGGGAGGGTCCACGGAAGGATGCAAAATGCCTGCAGGGTTTTCCGTTCCCTACCCCACCACTGCAACAATCCCAGCTGCTCACAATAGATGGGCTCCACAACACTACTGGAGGTGTCTGTACTGAACCACGCATGGTGGATAATTAACTCTGCACTGTCCACAGCATTGCAGACAAGGTAACTGAAAGAGGGCTTCTGCTCCTCTTATTCCATCTCAGTGACCTGGACTACTGTAGCAAGGACATCAGCAGACTCGTTTACATTTAGGGCGCCGCATGCTTGCACCACCTACACCATCAAAAACGTTGCCACCTGCAACATGAGGTAAACCATGTACTTGCTTCATGTCCGATGCAGAGCAGGTCTACCTGCCAGCCATTTTTTTTTTATTTGTCCTTTCTTTAAAAGACTATTGAATCCTTATTGTCTGCTTTATGTTCACTGTCTAAATATTAGTTTTGTAACTCTATGCTCTGTCCCAGTCTGCCGCTATTGGGACCCTTATGAAAATGAGCAAGGCCACTGGTTCTTGATTTTTACCGGAAAACCTGGTAAAAATTTGGAATTGTGACTGCCTGCACACCAGTAAAAACAAAGAATTTTATGGAATTTGACATTTTATACCAGATTAGTAAATCTACAGAGCTTGTATTTTTCTTTTAATTGCTTCTTGTATATTTTCTGTTTGCTTCATTTAATGCTCTGTATACTAAGGGCTGGAAAATCAGACTGTGCCTGGCAGTGGCACAAGCACGAGTGCAGCGCAATTGGGCTGTGCCGGGGCCAGGACCAGGCAATATACAACGGTGATGTGCCATGGCTCTGCAATCTCTGAATATGGCATGGTAATATCATGCGATGGTGCATTGGCACTGCACCAGCGCAAGACACAGAGAGGAAGCACGGGATGCACCAGCGAAAATGCAGTTGCGCTGGGCGCAGCACCCATGATATTCAGAGGAGGACATGCAAATGGGGCCATAATACATGGATGGCACAACTGGGGCCATTAGCATGTAATTATGGCCCCATCCACATGCCTTGCACAGAGCAACCCGGCCAATTGCGCCTGGCACCCTGCACAGCATGATGTGTGGACTGAGGGGGTCCCAGGGCTGCCCCGCCCATAACCGTGAATGTGGCTGACGGTAAGAACTCAAGCCCTGGCAGTTCAGTTAGGCCCTCCTGTAGCTGCGATCAATGGTAAAATGTAGTATTAATAATCCTGGTTGTCAGGTGCCTCTTCCTGTACTGTGATCGCCGGTTAACAGTAGCAAACAGTATTCATAGAAGTTCAGTGGATCCTCCCGATCCCAACCACGATCGCCTAGCCGAGCTCAGTAAGAACCATGGTGATCCAGTGGTAACCCCTTCTCACTACCCGCAGACCTCTGCCACCAACTCACCCGCCATTGGCGGTAGCCGATTCTGTTCGCATACCACCCAGCTGCTCGTTAAATGACAGCTATAGTATGATCTGTAGCTGTTGGTTCGACAGTGTGGACTTCGGCTTGCACACTACAGCTATTATGCGCAGCCCCGTGAACGGCATTCACAGAATTGTGCCTGTGTAGTACAGTATGGTGTGTGCTCATCTCGGCCCGCCACTGTGGACCAATTGGCTTACAGATCATACTGTAAGCTGTCATTCGGCGGGCGGCTAGGCGGTATACGGGTGGAGTGCAGCCACCCACCGATGACGGGGGGAGAGCTGGGTGGCAGGGGGTCCCTCTGCGGGGTGTGGGGAGGTGGGTTACCACTGGACCACCAGGATTCTTACTGAGCTACAGCGGAAGCAATTGGTGGGTCAGGATCGGGAGGTGGGTCCACTGGACTACCAGGGATACTGTTTGCTACTGTTTACCGGCGATCGCGGCTACAGGAGGGAGGAGGTGCCACTAGACTACCAAGGATTATTAATACTACAGTTTACCGGTGATTATGGCTACAGGAGGGAGGGGGTACTGCTAGACTGCCAGGGAATATATGTGTACAGTTGCCCGTGGTCGGGCCAACGGGGGGTACCACTGGACTACCAGGGCCTGTACGGGTGCTTGTGGATGGTGTCCTGGGTGGGCAGGTGGCCACCCACGGCTGGCAGCTGCTGTGTTGTGCCTTGCAATACAGCAACCTGCCTGTGGGTGGCCAGGACTTGCTCCTGCTTTTCCAGGGCTCAGCTTTGAGCCCCTGTCGGAGCACTGCAGGGATTCGCGCCCGGCAGTCGCCGCCATATCCGGGCTGAATATCGGGATGTGCCACATATGCATGGACACGCCCCTGCAGCTGTGCCATAGATTCAGCATTGCGCCCAGCGCATCGGGACTTGCACTGTGCCTGGCAGCCTTTGAATATCCCACTGGGGTGCAGTGCAGGGTTGTGCCAGTGCACCTCTGTTGCGCCAGGCACAACCCCTTTGACTATCACGGCCTAAGCCTTCTTTTATTCTGATTATTTATACACATGATAAAAGAATGGCAGTAGAAACCTGGTAAAATCTGGAAATAGTATTCAAAATCACCAGTGCAATTCCCGGATTTCAAGTCTTGAAAACAGAATTTAATTATTTTAATCACCGTAAATCAATGGCCTTGAAAATGAGATGTCACATCTCATGGTACTATCCCCGCCAATGAAGATTCAAATAGATAACTGAAAAGAAACATTTAAAAAATATTTTCATTTATAAAGTGCTTTACAAACACATTGTATCCTAAAGCATGAGAGAGACTGGTAGTGACAAGACTGCAAACACTTAGTGGCAGTAATTACATTCATTAATACCCACACACAGCCTTGGACAGTTGCTGGAACTGTTTTTATTGGAAAGGGAAATGTTCCCCTGACCTCACAAAAAGTTGCAAGGGTTCTTTGGCTTCCACCTGGACTCCCACCAGGACACCAGGATCGATCAGGTGTTTGGGGGGGTTGGGGGTTACCATGATTCCTAGGTATGCCTTATCAGGGTATGGTGGAGAGGTTCTGCATGTGTTCTTAAAGCTAGGGTTTTGGCAAAATTAACTAGCAATGTGCAAGCAGCCTGTTAGTGCTTTCAAAACCAATTCAATATACCAGGGTGCCCTGTATGCATGCTGACACCCTTCACTGCATGCTGACATCCCTCACTGCATGTCAATACCCCTCACTACATGCCAACACTCCTCATTGCATGATGACACCCCTCACTGCATGTCAATACCCCTCACTACATGCCAGCACCCCTCACCGCATGCTCACTGCCCCTCACTGCATGCCAACACTCCTCTCTGAATACGAACACCCCTCACTGCATGTGAAAACCTGTCACTGCATGCGGACACCCCTTACTGCATGTCAGTACCCTTCACTGCATGCCAGCACTCCTCACTGCATGTCCACAACCCTCACGCCATGCCAACTGCCCCTCACTACATGCTGAAATTCCTCACTGTATACCGATGCCCCTCACTGCATGTCAGTACCACTCCCTATGTGCCAGTGCCCCTCACTGCATGATGACATCTGTCACTACATACTGACATGCCTCACGACATGCTGACACCCTCAATGCTTGCCAACACCTCTCACTGCATATTGATAACCCTCACTGCATGCAACATCCCTCACTACATTGTGACAACTCTTAACAATGGCAGATCCAGGAATTTACAGAAGGGGGGGTGCACTTGGCAAGGAAAATAAACCTATCGGGGGGCTCTGGGGGCATGCCCCCCCATACATTTTGAAAATGTTCCCCTCAGGAAATTTTGAAAATGTCCCTCCCCCCGATAGGATATTGGAAAAAAAGCTAACCCGTGCAGTCGGGGTGGATCAGTATTAATAATCAACCCTGTCTGCACAGGTTAGCTTTTTTTTTCAATATCCACTTTCCAACCTCCTTGGAAGCAGTCACTATCACTATTAAGAATGGTAACAGTCAACTTTTGTGAGCCACTCTGGCATGTCCACCACAATTTCAGTTCAGTTACATTAATACAACACTTTGATGTTTGACAGTTCATGGCTGCCTGTGCAGTAGCTCTTTCCCATACTCACTTTTTTACAGTGCCACAGCTAACAATCAGGAGATTGCTGGCCTGGTGGCACTGAGGCATCTGCCTTACCTCGCGCCATGCCGACGACCCAGGTTTGGGAGTGAGCTTGGGGCTCGGGGGGTCAAACGGGAGAGGACTGAGTGTCCAGACGACTACTCTCCTCTCCTGGAAGGGAGGGGGGCATGGATCTGCAGCATCTAGCAGCTCGCAGTGGTGACTTGGAGAGCTGCAGTCGGGGACACCTAGTTGGAGTGAGGCATCGGCAGATGTCATGTGGGCAGGTGCGGGAGTGCGCCCACCATGTGCTGGATGTCATTGCACGTCCACACCTCCGGAGGAGAATGAAAAAGGAAAAACCCCAGCACCTGGGAGGATAATGATGAGCCCTCCAGTGGCTCCACACCCAGTGCAGGACTTGTCCCAATCGATCCTCGATATATCCTCCACCTCTCCCAGCCTGACAACCAGATTGCAGAGCGCCAAGGTAGGTGGTGGTGGCCCCACCTGGGGGGGTGCAAGCCGGAGGGGGGGGTGTTTAATGTCAGGTACTGGGAGTAGGTGAAGAGCTCTGTATGGGAATTTGTCCAGGGGGTCTCAGGCGGGGGGAATCAGCCGACTAGGAGTGGCTACACCTGAACGAGGTCTCTGGTACTGGCAACCAGAGGGAAAAAGAACTGGAAAAAAAAAAACAATCAGGAGATTTACACAGTAAAGACAAGCAGCTGTGACATTGCTAAAATAAGTTGCCTTTATAACAGTTCTCCTTTAACTGTTCTGCTGCCAATCCCCACATGTATAAGGGGGATTTATTCTTAAAAAAGAAAACCCTGATTGTTAGGGTGGTGTTAGGATGATGGACAAAAGAAAAACTAAAAATAAAGGAGCCAGGGCACCTCAATAAAGTTTGCAAGAGAATGTGTAGTAGGGTGTAACCCCCTTGCATATGGGGGTTCCCAAAAGTCTTCCAGGAGCTTGCCTGAATGCTCTAAGTCTGGGCGGTGTTTGGCGTCTGAGCTGTTTAAATGTGGTTCCAAGTGAGTGCTATTTGAGCCTCTATGTACTGTCTCTTTAAGAGCTGTCTGCTTTGCAGACATAATCAATTTAGAAGGGGGACTGCGTGTTCAATGCCCGAGTCCCGCCTGGGCTGCTGTCAACTCGCTCCATTTCTGCTGTTGCTAAATGCGCAGAGGAAGCTCTTTCAAAAGGTGTAACAATCTGCCAGGAATTGTTCAGAGTAATAATGAGAATACAGTTTGTCTAACCTGCTTTTCTTTGCAGTCTGAACTGTTTTTGCCTAGCCCTTCATTCTGGTTTTGAACTGCTGAACTGGACCAATCAGTGTGGGAGAACCTTTAAAATGGGGCCTGCTGCTGGCAAATCAGAACTTGGACTCTCATTGTGGAGCCAGCCAGCTATGTACTGTATGGTCAGTGACTCTGGGAAATGTAGTTTTGACCTTGGCGCCTTTTTCTACCAACAGAGGGAGTCTTATTGTGAGTGACAGCTGAATCAGCCAACAGAATAGTGTGGAGCTAAAGGAAATGCCCTGCTCTGTGACTGGAAAGATCAGATCAGTTGTGGCAGTGAAGAGATAAGGAGCTGTGTGCTTCTGCGGTGTATAGTTTCTCGTGGGAAGCGCATGTGAGGCCCTGAGTTTCGGTCTGCAGACTTTGTGAGTGCCAGTTTGGACTGAATCCAAGTTGTGAGGAGAAAGAAGCACTAGAAGTGTATAAACCAGGCTCACCCTGTAGAAGACTGGAGAAACTGCTGAATCGCGTTCGGTCTGTCAGGAACTGAAGCTGCTGTGTGTGCTCTCGGGTATTTTGCAGTAATTGCGATCAGGATCGAGGAGCAGCCTGCCTGGTATGTTACTTTCCTTTAACATATGAATGTGCGTAGTGCTTGTGGGGAATCGCTATTTCCAATCCCTGTGCTGTGTGCTGAAGCTGGAAGCAAATCTCAGCTTAGCTTGGACTAAATACGTTTGCTATCAACTGCAGTGGGGTCGAGTCACAAGGACCTTGTCTCCATGCCCTGTTGTTCTGGCAATCCAGAAGAACATCTACCATCCGGTCCTCAGCTTGGGTATTGTGAGTACAAATCAGGGTATTCCCCTGCAGTCTGTTTTCAATCACAAGTGTGTCATCTAATTCTTGTTGTTTCCCTGCTTCATGGTCTGAGCCATCCAGCCCCGGATTACAATTGAGTGTTGTGCATATATTTTCCTCTACAGGGCCCCATCCATCTGCACCTGCCGGCCAACCCCGGGCAATGGACCTGGCTAGCCCCCCCCAACCTGGGTACCCAGAGTGTGACTTTTTAGACCCTGTATGTGTGCACAGTACTGTGATTTAATGCCACCAATTAACCTGATTTCCCCCTCCCGTGTTACTGCCCCCTAAATAAATCAGATTTGTTGTTGTTATACTATATACTGTCTGCGTGTGTTGGTACTTATGGAAACAGTATTGTGTTTTGCTGTGTATGTTGTTTAACCTTAATTTACAGGGGTCCTCAGAGACGTGCTGCAGAATCAGTCTTGAGGGTAAGTGGTATTTATATGAGTGAACAGTGTGTATACGTGGGGTATTGGGGCTGTAACTCTGGGGTACTGTTTGAGCCACTAGACGGAATAAAAGGGGGTCTCAGTGTCCCAGAGGGCTGTGACCAAGCTAGTCTAACCACTACAAACCCTGACCTCTGGGTGGAGGCACCTGCCATGGGACCTAGGCCCCTCAACTTGTCCGTAGTCAAACAGGCAGGGGTAGTAGCCCTTGGGATAGCGCCACCTAGCGGTTACAAGTGCTTAATTAATTTGCCCCCCTGTATTTCTAACATTTTTGTAGGGAAACCTGCAGTACTTCATATGCCATACTTTATGTGATGTAATTAATGAACTCGTGTACCTTAAATCAGCTATTGCCAACATTCTTCCTGGGTGTACCTTCTTCCCTCCATGCTGAGCTTTTGAGAGTCTGGGAGGAGGCCAAGTCACCACAAATACTTGCGGCTATATTTGTTGGATTGGGTGAGCTGGAGGACACAGGCTCAGTCTGCTTAAGTGTGTTTTATAAACATATACAATATAAAACGTTCTGTATCTATTTGCGCCAGCTAATACCTTTAAATATCCAATGTGACTCTCTCTAAGGGCAATATTTATTTGGTCATACTTTCTCTTTTGTACTTTGTAATACCACTGTAATTACATTTATTTGTGACAGTGCAGTGATTTATCAGGGTCTTTTCACTGCTTGTGTTTTGCTTTGTTCACAGTGTACCTGAAAACAAGCTACTGTATATCGGTGTGCCTTCTTGGACATACAAAAATGTTAAAGAAATATGCATCATAAAGCTGTGGAAACCTCAAGCTTGATCTTGTGAACATGGCTCATTGAACCATGCAAAGTCCCAAAGTTTGGTTAGTTTTGAGCTATAGTCCACCCTGGTGTTGCTGTCCAAAATGTTATCTTTGTGCTTAAAGAGCACTCTGCACTTCAGTGTGTGCTTTCATAAATGTCAGTGTCAGTGGCTCAGTAGGTAGCACACTCGCCTCTGAGACTGGGAGGTCAGAGGGCTGTTGGTTCAGTTCCCACATCTGGCACTAATATCCCAGTACTGACACTGTAGTGTAGCATAAGAGGGGTGCTGCACTTCTGAGGTGCCATCTTTCGGATGAGACTTTAAACCGAGGTCCCATCTGCTTGGATTGGTGGTGGTTCAGGTGGATGTTAAAGATCCCATGGCACTTATCGAAAAGAGTAGGGGAAAGTTTTACTGAGACAAAAATCGTACAATAGTACACAAAGCATAATACAAAAAAAAGGAAAAACAGGATAAGTATTATACAATCATTCAGGTAACTGCAAAATTAGAGTCAGTGATCCAAGGAAGAGCTTTCCAAAGTTTCAAAAGTGTCATATCTGAGTATAGAGTACGTTCATGCTCATAAATTTCTTTTAAATCTTTTACAATCTTTTTTTCGAGCTCCAAATAGGAGTAGTCCTTTTGCTGTAAAGAAAACATGCAACCCATCATCCAAATATTCCATTTAATGCAGACAAAAACAAGGTTCAAAGTGTCCTGGTGCCATTTTGACCACTGGGGAGAAAAAACCCCGTATACAAGATTCAAATAAGTAACCGACTGAAGCAAGGGGGTATCCCATGCCTGTGCCAAAAAGGACCACCAATTTTTGATAAAAGAACAGTCAAAAAATAAATGAGGGATAGTTTCAAGTTCTGTAATACATAATAAGCGAGAACACATTCTATCTTGGGACTGCTTATGTTTATGATTGATTTTACATTAATCTTTTCATGGCATGAAAGCCAATGAAAATCCCACATTTTGGCTGGAACCTCTACATCTCCACAATAACAAAGGGAAGGGAGGTGTTGACCAGGACACTTATCAAAGGTACTGATACAGCACAAACCGTCAGGAGTAATTTCTTATATAAAACTTTATGTGAATGATTTAATAACATCGAGCAGACCCTTCCATTGTTTGACACGTAAAACATATGTTTTACGAAGTTGGTATATCAACAGTTTGTCTTAACACAGTTAAGGAATTAGTTTCCATTGATGAAACCAAATCCTGCAAGAGTTATAAAACCAAGGTTCCCACCTCCTTTGGGCATGAATCAACAAAGGCCTAAGGTTTGCAGTGAAAAAAATGCAAGAAAAAAATAACAAAGGGTTAACCATACAAACGCCACCCTCAGGGATAGGTAAATAAGTGATATTCCGCTTTATCGGGTTTAACCTACTACCCCAAAGAGCCTGGAAAAACAGGCTAAAGACAGCAGTTTCTAGCTGTCATGGAATAGGGAATACATAACTCAGAAAAAGGAAAGTAGAGATCAAATAGTTTTTAATTAAGAAAACACGTTTCTTTTTCCCTATCTGCTCCCGGTTTCAGGAGGCCACCTGAAGTTTACCTTGTTGCAGTTTAACATTCCAGTTAAAAAAATCTGAGTCCTGTGTCCCAAAAAAAATTCACAAAATGCGAATAGGGCTGTCAACTAAACGTAACGGGCCAATACGGTCCGAGGGGGAGGTTAGTGAACCGACCCGAATAACCAGACTTTTAGTGTAATTTAAAACAGCACCAGAGAAGTTTCCAAAAATAGAGCACTCATGGAGAGAATGAACCACTGAGGCCGCATCAGCTACAAGAAAACAAACATCATCTGCATGTCATCGCCTTATAAAGGCAAGCATAAGGCACAACTAGAAATAGCCCGAATCTGAGAATTAGTATTCAACCGACGGAGCAAAACATCAAGAAAAAATACATATAACAACAGGCTTAAAGGACAGCCCTGACGAACCCCCTTTTTTATGGGGATCATGGGTCCTATCCAACCATTCACTACAGGCACAACAGTAGCCGTTCTATAGAAAGCACGAATCCAGTGTACCATAACATCAGGTACATGCAGAAAATGAAGTGCTTCCCATAAAAAGCATGCCTAACCGAATAAAAAGCAGCCTTCTGATCTACGGAGACTACAAGTCCCGAAGCCAGACCTGCATAGCCATGAGAAAATAATTCTCGTAAGAGGATCAAATGATTAGAAATTCTCCTTTGAGGCACAGAACAGAATTGGGCGGGATGCAAAACCACCTCCGCTATCCTCACCAAACGCTTCACAATAATTTTCGTTAAGAGCTTAAAGTCGGTGTTCAACATACATAAAGGTCGCCAATTCTCTAGAGAATGGATATCACCTTTCTGTTTATAAATGTAAATCAAAGTACCCTTAGTAAATTCCAAAGGGAGAGATTCACATGTTAACAGAGAATTAAACACAGATGTAAGTTCTGAGGCCAAATGGTCACCCAGCACCTTATATAAGCCAGCAGGGAGACCATCCGGACCAGGAGTTCTCTGTACAAGTAATGAAGAAATAGCCAATGTCAAATCCTGCTCCGTGATAGGAGAACAAGCCTGGTCCTGACATAGCTATGAGGGAGCTGGGATATCAAGGCCACTATACAAAGTCGCACTGTTACCAGCCACAGCAGGGAGGGGAGAAAAAAGGGCTGTAGTATACTTTGTTACAATATGACAAATCTCAGTTTGTGAGGAACATAAGGTCCCTTCTGAATTTAGAAGACACATCATATTTTTTCGGGCGGTCTGACGGGAATTAGATTCAAAAGGACAAATAACATCACGTGTTCCAACAGTACAGAATTTATGTTGATAAAAAAGCTGTTGTGATTGCCGTAATTGGAAAGTCAAGATATCATTCTGTAGGACTTTTATTTGTTGAGTAAGGTCTTGCCCCATCGTGTACGCTATGGTTAATAATGACTGAAAATGTACCCTCTTCTGCAAATAGTCTAGGTATTCCCTCCTACATTTTAAACGACTGTAAGTTTTTAAAAAAGTGACCAGATCATGTTTCGTGTCTAACCACCACTGAACAGGATCTTCATAACAAATAAAAACAGATTTACGGGCTTGTATGAAGGACAGAAGGGGCTGCATAAACATCGGAATCTGCAACAAAGATGTGTTGAATTTCCAAATACCTGGACCTTACGGAAGAGACAACAGAACCAAAACCAACAGAAAGCAGCTTATGATCAGAAAACTCAACCGCTTGAACTTTGGCAGAAATAATTGGTACTGTAGGAGAGGAAAACACATAATCAATATGTGTGGCTAGTTTACCCTTTTGGAAGGTAGGGGTGTGTTGTGTAGTAAAGGAGAGATAGGAGTCCATTAAGTGGGCGACTCGAACCAATTTACCCAATTCATGGGAATCACAAAACAGTTTCTTCATAGCAGTAAAGGAACTCTTATCTTGAAGACTCAGGCCACAATTAAAGTCACCAGCAAACAATACCTGAAAGGAAGTGTGCAAATAAGGACGAAGCAAAGTAAATAAAGCTATGCATTCAGTTTTGATTTGAGGGGCATAAATGTTTATCACCCGGTAGGGACAGGACCCAATGACAAAATCTATAATAAGTGCCCTACCAGGGGCTACATCAAACAATTTTAGCAAATGGAAGTCTGGGATATTAATTAAAATTCCCAGTCCCGAACAAGAGTCCTGACCAACTGACCAAAAAGAAGGACCCAGTAACCAGTCCTGTTGTGCTTGTCGAATCTCATGTGTAGTATGAAGTCTTGTATCCTGTAATAAAATTAAACCCAAAGGCAAAAGCCATAGAAAGGAAAAAATCAATCTCCTTTTAGCCATACGCTTCATACTATTAACATTAATAGTATGGCAAACAAAGTGAAACATAGCACCAAAAAAAAAGGAAAACAGACAAAAAATACATTCTACAATTTCCGTTTCCCAACCACCTTCTTCCGTTTTCCGTGAGAAAGGCCAGTACCAAGTTGCAACTCAGAGTCAGTGGTACCGTCAGGGAGAGAAGAAGCTATGGAGGAAGAGTCCGACTCACCTCCAGCGTCATCAGAAAGGGGTTGGAGAAGTTCAAAAGAATTATATAAAGGGCACTGGGAGTTCCGGGCCACTCACAGGAGATGGTGCAACCCGAGGGTTATTTCTCAGTGACATTCTACGTATGACACTTGTAAGCACTTGGGGGGGAGAGGGGGCATAGTACTTGGACCTGGGACCGGGTCCTGAACAGGAAAATTAGACTGGGCAGGATCAGGGACAGGAGAAATCTCAAGCAAGAGGTCATCCGTGAAGGAAACTATCTGAGGTACGACCTCAGAGGATACAACAGGCACTGAAGCCTGCAGTAAGGGCTGGGCTGCCTTAGGGGGAGGTACAGCCAAGGTGGTCGGAGGCGGCCTTCTGGCCTGTGTAATAATAAAGCGCTGGTCCACTCTACCATCGTGAAATTCCTGGTTATGCGCAACCCATTTACAATTCTGAAAGGTGTGCCCCTATTCGTCACATAGGTTACATCTACATTCATTCAAACAGTGTGCCCCTACATGGCCCAATTCCCCACAGACGTTGCATTTCATTTTATCACATATATTACTAAGATGTGCAGGGTCACCACACCGATAGCAAGCCTTCGGCTGACCCGGGTAGAACAAGACCCCCCCTATCATGGCCTATGAAAAAAGAGCTAGCCAGATGTACAACCCCAGAATCATTAGATCATAACAAGACTTTAAACTTCCAGCCCCCAGTCCAAATGTTCTCGGTATCCAAAATGGCTTCAGGCTGTCCCTGGACATCACAACGCTGTTTCAGCCAATACACAACATCCTCCACTTCAACTCCCTCATTTCGAAACAGAATAGTGATCATCTTAAAAGTAGGTTTAGAAAGAGGAATAGCCTGAAATGAGGTCCATAATGCAGTAGTCCACAGAGAATTATACTTTGACCAAAAACGCTCCAATCCCCTAGATGTTTGGAAACTAATGTCAAACGTGGTTTCACCAGAGATATGAATTAACGCATATATTTCATGGGAAAATAATTTTAAAGAATCCTTCAGAAGCGTACGTGTCACATAGACCCGATCAGGTGGCTCAGGTAACCCCCCCTCCCCCAGGTATGCCAAGCGAACAGCGTTGTGTCTCTTAGCGCCTGGATTGGAAATTAAAAAATGAAGAATATGAACGCCTTGGTCCTGATATTTGGGGCTGTGTGGTAGGGGAGCTGGAGCCTCTATAGAAATAGTAGAAAAAGGAGCCTGGGGTGGAGAACCCTTCAGATAATCCAACACAGGGTTCTGTGTAAGCTCCAGTTCATGAGGGAGACACAAGGGGTCAGCAGTGACTTTTGAAGCGCCTAAAGTGCTCTGTAGTTCCGGAAAATCTTCAGGGCGGGGGGACCGTATTGGAGACGGACCCGACTTCCAACTTCCTGGGACAGTACCCTGAACCTAGCCAGTACCTCTCAGTGCTGATTCAACAGTCCAGGTAGGCACTTTATTAATATTGACAGTAGATGATTCTTGTACATGTAGGGAGCTCTGCGATTTAATGGAAGCAGGTAGTGAAATGGAAACTGAATCCATCTGAACTGCAGGCGGCAGGGGAGCATTTACTGTACAGAAGTCTTGTCCATGTGGGGAACTCTGTGATGTAATGGAAGCAGGTTCTGAGAAAGAAACAAAATCTGTTTGTACTGCAGGTGGCAGGGGAGCAGGCAGTAGGGCTTCAGCTACCGACGCACAGGTCGGGTCAGAGCGTGTCACAGCAACAGGCAGGAAAGAAGACAAGTCAGGTAAATCTTCAAGAGCTTCCACCCGAGTGGAAGATGCATCTGTGCTGTCGGTTCTCAGGAGTTGCATATCTCTATGCATTTTCAGTTTTGCACTAGCAAAACGGCGCTGCACCGTTGCAAAACGCTCCCGGATCTCTTGTGCTGTCAAGCAGTGATTTTCAGAATCAGATGAAGTAAAATCCTCCGGCAAGTCGACTGTAGGCATTCAAGTCAGCAAGTCAGTTCCATAAGAAGCAAGCAGAGGGCTAGGTATAGCAGCCTTAGTATGAGCAGCAGAACTTAAAGTTGTAGTAGGAACATCAACAGGCAAAACATCAGTTGTTGGCATCGTGGTCTCCATTCGGTCAGAGGTAGGAGCAGAGACCAAATCTCCCACCTCCATAGCTCCCTCCTCAGAAGGCAAAGGTGCGTCCGCCATCTTGGACAGAGGTTGCCCCTCTGACGAGTAGGGGAATTTCCCCGGTGTCCTGGCTAAATTCCCCTCATTCACTAACATACCACCAACAGCTTAATCTGATTCAAGGTCAGTTGTCATTCATCTTTATCCCCCTCCCCCGGGTCATGCCTGAAAATAGGCAGGATTTGTCTAGTGCACTTACCCGGTCAACAAAAACTAAATAAATATTTCAGGTGTTACAATTTACTAGAGAATACAGTTTACTACAGAATACTTTTTTTTTTTCATTTTCAGTACTCCTTTTCAGGATTTAAAGCACATCTTGGTAGACAGCGAGCGGCAAGCCGGCAAGTTTGGTTCTGTGCTGGCCGGTCACAGTGCTTTGGCAAACATGGTTTGGCAGCTGTAATTAAGCCTGTGCAAGCACAAAGCAAGTTAGAGAATAAATAAATGACAGATCAGACAATACAGGCTGTGCAGCCTGAACTTTTAAAGAACAGAGGCAGGTTACCTGAATTAATTGTTTATCGTACCTGTACTCACTAGCAGCACTCTGACGATAATCTGGCAACAGCACTCAATGCACGGGGAATGGCAGCAAGCAGAGGCAGTCAGGGAAATGGGCCAGCAGCACTATTCAGACGGAGTGGAACTGGGGGGATAAAGCAAGCTAGCATTAAAGCAGCAGTATGGACCAGAGCAGTCCCTGAAGCCATCTTATACACCTCTGGACTGCTAGCATGCCGGTGGGAATTTAAAATGAAAACATTTCTCAGGCCAGAATCTGTAAGGACTGGTCCAGCCTCCAGTGTCCACACTGTGTGCATATGAAACACACATGATTGGAGTTCTGGACCAATCCGTGTATCAACCCAGTTGTAAATTTCGGCTCTGTCAGCTCAGAGCCGAGACTGACTGTCACTGGTGCCGACCCCTTGCTAGTTCTGCAACATGCAGCTGGTATGTGTCTTCCCCCGCATAAGTGTCTGTTGCTTCTCTTTGAATTACATGGGGGAAGATTAGAAGACACATACTGGCTTCAGTTTCAAAGTAAACAGTTTGCGACTAATCACAGCGGTGGCGCGCACCCTGCTCATCAAAGGGAGCAGCGTGCGTGCCAAGGCATGAATCCACCACTGCTTAGTGCACGCGGATACTCCTCACTGCATGGCAACACCTGTCACTGCATGCCAACACCCCTCACTGCATGCACGTCTGGCTGTCTTTAGCACTCACATGCTAACAGTTTAGTGCCATGCTAACTGTGTCTTTGAATATGGCACTGTGCATACTAACTGACTTTTGGCCACACAAAGCACAGTTAGCATGGTGCTAACTATTCCAATATCCCAGTCACTGCGCTTTGGTAGCTACTTGCACTATTTTGCTAGCCTTCGTCTTCTTGTCTGGAATTTTCATCTGTCTTTTTTATATTTGACTCTGCAAGCAAGTTTTTTAAAATTAAATTATATTTTTTTTTACTTTTTACAATTCATTAATCCAAGATGCTAGCACAAGTAAGATGTCCCAACTGGTTTCCACCCCTGTGCACGAGTGTGGGTGGGTGTATATAGGGGGTCCTGCTTTTTCCAAGCTTTACAGCTAGGAGAGGCTGAATCACAGGAGAGGTCACAAGTCACATGCTCAAGGTTACTTTGAATCAGTGGCTGTGGGGGGATTCAGTTAGGCTAGGAGGAATTATTTTCTGCATGGGAAGTCCTGTATTATTTTGGTATTATCGTAGATATTGGAAAGATGTGACCATTTATGGTTATAAGCAAAACTGTGTGAAATCCACCCATTTTGTAGCAAAATTGTTGTCTTTGTGAAAAAAAAAAACCCACCAGTTTTCAAACAAAACTAGCAGCCCTCTTGTGGAAAATCTGGAGTTTTATATAAAAATGGCAGTTTTCATTCAGTGTTTTTTAGTATAAAATTTATAGATTTTCACAAAGTTTTGGCATTTCATGAAAAAATCTTCATGAAACTGCATGTAACTTTTACGCCATCTTAGAATCAATTCTGGAATCTTCCATTTTAAACTTCAGCACTCTAAAACATAATCACATTCCGTTAAACGAAGAGAATTTGAAGTTGATCCAGATAGAATGTGCCTAGTATTGGTAGACTGGAAAAGCACAGTATAGTTATGCTTGTGTACTGGGGCAGAGGTAACTGCTTTGGAGACCCATACGCTACTCCAATCAGGGGAAATACATTTAGAGGTGTGAGTCTGAGCCCTGGGGCTCGGGTTCGTAAGGTCAGAATGCATTATTCCTTCTTTCCTGAACTCATACAGAAACATAGAAAATGATGGCAGAAAAGGAGCCAGTGGCCCGTCCAGGTAGCCTACACTGCCTAATTACCTTACATAGGCCCTAGTGACCATCCCTCCCCTTACTTCTGCCCTTTCCCTCTCACTACAAACCCCAGAATCCCTTGCAACTGACATCAGAGCAGGACTGGAGCAGTGGGAGATTCAATAGCCTGCAGTGCATGCTAGAGCTTTCTTGGAACATAAGAACCCGCAAGCAGCTTACACTCTTGGGGGGGGGGGTAATTAAGTCAACTGAGCTGGAGAGGGATCTGGGAATCTTAGTATCAAGCAACCTTGAGGTAGCTCATCAATGCAGCAAAGCGGTAGGAAAGGCAAATAGAATGTTGGCATGCATTGGGAGGGGCATAACAAGCAGAAAGAGGGAGGTACTGATGCCTCTTTATAAAGCCATGGTGAGGCTGCACCTGGAGTACAGGTTCCAGTACTGGAGACCACACGTACGTAAGGACATAGATGGGATTGAGAAGGTGCAGAGAATGGTAACCAAGATGGTGCACAGTATGCAGAGGAAGTCATATGAGGAGAGGTGGAAGGGAATGGGATCTGTACCCACTGGAGACTAGAAGGGAGAGGGGGGACATGATCGAGACATTTAAGTACGTGAAGGGGATCAATAAGGTATTGGAGGGGAACTTATTTAAGAGGAAGGTGGGGCTTAAAACTAGAGAGCATAGTTTAAGATTGGAGGGAGGAAGATTTAGGGGCAATGTGAGGGAGCGTTACTTCATGGAGAAGATGGTGGAGGCCTGGAATAAACTACTGGAGGAAGTGGTGGGGGCAGAAATGTTAGAGGGATTCAAGAGGGCATGGGACAGACATAAGTGGTTGGCAAGTGGGGGGAAGGGGAGGGCCCGTGACATAGGTAATGAGTACGGGGGAAGGGCAGACTCGATGGGCCAGAGGGTCCTTTTCTGTGACCCGATTTCTATGATTCTATGATAAGCTCCATTTACATTTTGTCTGGTCCCGCTGTTCTCCTGGGGGCTAGGCATAGTCCTCTGTGGCTGTACTTAGCCTTGGGAGGACAACAGGACCAGAAAACAAAATGTTAGAGCTTATATAGAAGCTCTAACATGCACTGCAGGCTGCTGAATCTCCCATTATTGCTGCCCTGCTCAGATGTCAGCTGCAGGGGATTGTGGGATTTGTAGTTCCAGAACATGTCAGCCTGGAAGTAAACAAAATTAGCCTGATACGATCTACTATACTACAGTAAACAGTAATTCCCCTTTAAACATAGTTTTAGTGCTAGTACATGTTACCAGTAAAAATATTATACACTGGGCTGCCCTGACGTCCCACCAGCACCGTGGCATGCAGCCGTGTAGGCGACCTGAGTTTGTGAACGAGCTTGGGTTGCCGCATCAGGTGGCCTCTCTGGTTGAATTAGCTGCTGTACCGCAGTGTGCCTCAGCTGTGGTGGGTTGGCAGTGGGTTTATAGCACCACAGTGAACCCTGGGACTGTGCCCTGGAGCTTGCTCTCACCACAGGGACACTGAACGCTTTTGAAGTCATATGGAATGGCCCACACCATAGGGTGGAGGGATGGACCAGTGGGAGAAAACTGAAGACGACTCCCCCGATCTGTCTAAATGATGGCAGTCTGCCTGAACAGGGTAGACCCCTGATAATAGGGTATATCCCTTGAAAAAAAAATGATGGCTGTAGGTACATAAACACCTAGATTAAAAAAAAATTGTATATATATTGTATTATACCCTGAGCTGGAGTTTCAAAGCATGGCACAGGGCTTCAGCCAAGCCCTGCACCACGACACTTCGGTTCTGGCACTGCGCTGAACCCCTTTGCTGCAGTTGCACCCAACTTTATAGCCTCAGGCGCAGTTGCAAAAGTTTCAACGAGTTATGGCAGCTTGCACCAAATATCTGGTGCAAGCTCTGTAAAAAGGGTCCCCGAGACTGCTACAAGCTGGACCACAAAAAGTTGGTCTCACTTGCAGCAACTGATGCACAGGATAGAAAATCTCAATCGCCAGTCGGGAGAATGCCGTAAGCCCTGTGCGCCATATGTTCAGCGCACTTGGGGCTTGCGATATTCAATGGCATTGGAAAATCTGGCCCCCTGTATTTTACGTTTCTGGCGATCTTTAAAGCAGCAGCACAATGAAAATGTTTGTTCTAAAAAGCTAGTTTCAGCTACAATTAATAAAAATACAAAACATACCTGTCCAATCAACTTTCCTAGATACCTCATACGCTGCACACTGTATTCTTATTTTTTCAATCCTAACCCCTGCCAGGTCTACAGATCTACTTCTATATCAACTGCACCAGGTATTTGTTTTTTCTTGAGAAAAAAATTTAAATAAAAAACATTTATAACGTACTTAGATTTTGGTGGAACTAGAAAATATTACCACCAAATAAAATCGGGAGATGCCTGGAATCTTTTATGGTGAAAAAAGATGTAGGGTCAAATGTTTTTATTTTATTTATTTATTTGTACAATTTTGGATTTACAACCTTTGAGCCAGAGGCTCGTTTACAAAGGTACCTCGTCACAGAGAGGACAGACAGGTATACAAATTTACATAGAGCATAACATTAATTGACATAAGTTACACAAATGATTAGATATGAGACGCAGTTTTAAACAATGCCCAGTTTTGCTGCGTTACTGCTTTAACAATGTGAGCCTGTATGCATTCAGCTACTGCACAAAATGTCTTGCCCCACATGATTAATCAAGGTATAAAAAAAACATAGTAGGCAAAGGCAAGCACCTGCTAAATGATCCCGTTACACCTTCCTCCAAAACAGGTCTGCATTTTAATTAAGAAAGTAAACAGAACCAAGGATCTGACAGCAGTTGTGGCATGACTTTCCAGTCCATGCTCTGCCGAAACCTTTCAAGTGCTGCCTGGTAGCAGGGGCCAGTGAAAGTTCCACTAATGTCATTTGTTCTGCTTCCTCACAGAACACAATGGCTGACATGGGTCTGTGTAAATAAGTTTTTAAACCTGGCTCTACATCCTCCCCCCCACTGGAAACTTACTTTTGTCTAGTACAACCTGTTCTGCAGGTGATGTTTGACTCTCCCTAATCCTGTCACATGATTAGATAAACAGAGTTCCTCCCCCACACCTCAGATGCACCTGTCTCTCCAAAACACTCCCACCCTCGAGCCCCATGCTTTGTTTAGGCTTTGCAAACTAGCTCTTAAGGACACACAAAAGGACTTCAGAGCCAAGTTGCTTGCCCTGGCTAACAAACTGCTCCCCTCGGAAACAAAGCAGGATAGCAGAGGAGCACCTGCTGCCCACATCGTTTACATTACAATTCAGATCTGCCCACACTCTGCCTCACCGTCAATGGAACCCCATACGAGCTGCTGTTCCTCCCGTAAACTGCCAGGCTCTGGCTTAAACAGAATGTAAGGAACCAGGAATTTTCATTACACCGTGTGAAACATTTTGATAGCATTCCTGAAACATTTGTATTTATTTGTAAAGTTTTTTTGTTACTTTACTGGATAGTGTGATGAGATGTTTCTTGCTTTCCATGAGGCTTGAGGGGTGGGGAGCTGGATCACACTCATTTGTTACAAAGTCGCAAAGCATAAAGACACCAGCATACAAAAGTAAATTAAAGGGGAAGGTAAGGGTGTCGGCCGCACCACTCACGTTCAGAAAGCCTTTGAAAAGGTGTTTCAAATGTGTTACTGGGCTAATCAGTGGGTTTCAGAGAGATATATATATATATACTGTGTGTGTGTATATATATATATATATAAAATCATCCATAAATTAAATCAAGGCAACAGCCATTTTCTCGGAATTTTGAGAGCGAGAGTTATGTCACTGAGGGGGGCAGCTTACGTTGTTCATCACAGCTTGCCCCTCAGTAACATCAATTTCAGTTTCAGGTTTCCTTGAAAGGGCTGCTGCCTTGATTTAATAGACAGATGATTCAGATATTTATATCTTAGTACTTTCTATACCTACAGGTAAGCCCTATGCCTCGTTTGAGAGACCTTTTCATGGACTTAACAGTAATTTGAGTGACCCAGCACAATTTGCTTCCCCTTTAAAAGTAAAAAGGTCATGCGGTAACTGTAAGAAGTGGGTGTTGCGCTAGCCCGGTGGCGCTGGAGGTTGAGGCACTGATCGCTACATCTTGTGCCACACTGATGACCCTGGTTCGGGAACAAGCCTGGGTCGTCAGGGGTTGGCAGGTGTGAGAGAGGATCGAGCATCCGGAGGACTGCTCTCCTCTCTTGGGGAAGGAGGGTTTGTTGTCCTGCTCATTGACTGCTCTCTGGCGATGGCCGGGGGGCAGTATGGGTTGGGAGGCACGTACCGACATCCTTGCATTGGTAGGGGAGGCGGGGTGGGGAGAAAATGGGAGCTGAGGGCCTCTCCCAGTTTTTGAATTGGATCTTGGGGGGGGGGCGGCACCCTCCCCTCTGGCCCCGCCGTGGGGGAATTTCTGGGGGTTGGCAGGAGCAGGAACACGTGGGACCGGAGAATGAGTCTCTCCGCAAGAAGGGCCACAGCCACCTGCCGGGGCTCCAGGTGGAAAAACAAATAAAAAAAAAAAAAAAAAAAGGGCATTGAATTGGGCAAAAACCCACAGGAGCTCAGTTCCACCCATCTTACTAAATTGAATGTGAGTTCCTGCATCTCTGTCATCTCTAGCTCTGTCCTGTTCTCGCCAGCTCTAGACTGATTGTGACAGACTTTCTTTTCTGATCTACTGCAATTGGTCTAGAGTGAACACGGGGGTGGGCCAGAGCCATGTTTTCTTCAGATCCTGAAAAAAAAAAAAGTAAGTGGGTGCAGTGGATGTTGATGTTCATTTACAACCTCTACTTTGTGGTCTTAAACAACAATGAGGGACCTGGGTTGTTAAAGGAAAACCCCACATCTTGCCCAAACCTTGCTGCCATATCCCAAGGCCCCAATTTGTATTTTCAGCTGAAGTGACATTTTTAAAAGTACCTTCTGATGTAGTTTTTTAACTTCATTCTGTACATTAATACTATTGTGCATACCACTCTTATGCTTGTAAGAGTGGTCTCATGCGCATTCTTGGGGTATGAGAACCGAGACCCAAAAGTGAGTGGTTATGATACCCTAAGAATATAAGTGAGACCACTCTTATAAGTGTAAGACTGGTCTCCGCGGCAGTATTAATATGTTATTGATCGAGCTTAATCAATAATATATATATATTTTTTTTAAACTGTCCTGGAACGTGGCCGTTTCCAGGGCATCTGCGTGTGAGATACTCTTCACAGAATAAGAGTGTTTCACTGGCAAAGGAAAGGAGTGCTCCAACTGTTCAGGAGTGCTTCCTCGACCTATAATGTTCATCTGTAGCTTCCAGTTTAAAAGAGTGTCTGCAACCATCTTGAGGCTGCCATGTGCATCTCTGACTTTCTTTGTGCTTATATGCACTGCTGGCCAGTGGTGGAGTCAGCAGAGCTTATTAGCAAGAGAGAGAGGCGAATATGCACGGTAGCCATGAGATGGCTCCGGACACATAGAAACACAGAAACATAGAATTTGACGGTAGATAAGGACCGCTTGGCCCACCCAGTCTGCCCATTTCCCCTACCTAATGGATAAGCTGCAGATCCTAGTTATCCAGCAGCCTACTTCTTTCTACCCCCACCCGCTAGAATTGCCTTATGACTGTCCCATGCATGCTTGAATTCAACCACTGTTTTTGACTCCACTCTTCTAAATCAGAAGCTATGGACGAACATAATAAATTTTAAAAACTGCATCAGAAGGTATTTTTAAAAAAATGTTCATTTAAGCTAAAAATACAAATCGGAGCCTTGGGATGTGGCCCCAGGGCAGTTTGGGCAATATGTGTATTTTTTCTTTAAACTCCTGATTGGTGGGGGGGGGGTCATTTCCAAGATCTAAGTCAATTTTACTGTGCCTCCAACCACAGAAAGGTTTAAGTGGGCCTGGTGTAAATATGGTTCTAGGGACATGGATATGTTGTTCATCCACACTGTCTGGCAGGTTCCTTGCTGCTTTAAATCTTGCCGGAAGGTCTTCAAGCTGGCTCCTCCCACCCACCCGGGTGGTAAAACTCTCGGCTCCGCTCCATGACACCAGATCTTCCTTACCGCTTGGAAGCTCAGGTTCCCTCCTTAACGCTCTGTGTGATAGACTGGATCCTAATTCTTTGGTTCGCCCGAAACTTATTTCAGACTTGGTCAAATTACTCCCTCGGCAGCTCGATGGACAAATCGACTCCGTTTGGCGGTGCCCGTGGGCGAAAATGTCAGGACAGATCCACACTCCGTGCATCTACTGCCTCGGCCTAGACCATGACCCGCAGGCCTGCGAGTTATGCCATTCGTTTTCAGCCAACGTCCTGGAAGACCGCGCTCCCTGGTTACAGCTTGGGCGCCCCGAGAAGCACTACCCACTGGTGAAGTTGAAGGAAGCCCATTGGGCGGTTACCGCGGCGGCTGGCTCGGCTGAGCAACTCGAGCAGATGATTGCCCTCGAGGAGGAGGCGGCACAGGCCGCATCATCCTCTTCCTCGATCGCGGCATTTATCCCGCTTGCTCTGGGTACCTCCTACTCAGCTTCTTTCAAGGAGCTTTGCCAATCCCTTTTGATGAAGGGAGAGGGGCCATCGGGACATTCTTCTCGGTCCATAAAGAAGGACTCGAAAGGTAAGTCCCACCATCGGCGTTCATGGGAGCGGGAGAGGTCCCCATCCCCGGACAGTCGACACTCAACTCCGGTCGAGGTTGCGGCTAAGGCTGCTGGCTTCACGGTGTCCCCGTCAGGTCAGCCGGCCGAGACACCCATCGACGCGGTCGAGATTTTTCTCGACCCATCGGACGGGCTGTCGACTGGTGAAGCCGACAACCTTCTTCACCAGTTCCCCTGGTGGAGACCGAGGACATGCCTGCGCCTCCGGTGCCGGAGTCCCCGGTCAAGGCTTCGGAGCCGAGGGAAGAGTGGGTGTCCCTCGCCCCTTCCCAGACCCGTCCTTGGAAACACCGAGGATCTCGGTCTCGGTCTCGGACATCGTCTCGGTCCAGCTGATCCCGCCAACATCGGCGGTCTCAGTCTCGGCACCGAAGTAAGTGGCGCCGCCGCAAGTCCTCGTCTTCCTCCTCGGGAGAGGAGAGGCTTTGGCGCAAATTGCGTCGACGCTATGAGGACCTGATGTGGCAGCAGTTACTTCTGTCCGGGAACAAGCTGACGCCGTCGCCTTCCCTGGCCATCAAGTGGCTGTCACCTGAGTGGCCGAAACAACCCCTTACTGTAGTCGAGGTGCCCAAGCCTGGGCCAGTTGTTCAGCCAAAACCAGCTGCCCCACCGATTGTGGTGGAACCTCCGCCTCCACAACCGAAATTGGGGGCGCCGACCAAGGACGCTCGGTCAGGTCAGGGCCTGCCCCACAGGTTGTCAGTCACTCTTACTCCCGACCGTCCTCAGCAGGTGGAGGGTGGCTAAGGCCCCAGGCAGCTCTTCGCGGACTCCTCGGAGTCCTATGACGACTCTTCCTGTTCTCCAGGCCCATTGACCTGGAGTCCTCCGGGGGCCAGTCGATGGACGAAAGCCCATCGTCCTTCATGGGTCTGCTTTGGCTCATCTCGGAGTCTACTGGGATGCAGCTCGAGCCCGTATCCAAGAGGGCCAAGTATCCCCTAACGGAGATACTGGACTGAGGGGATTCACCCACGGAGGCCTTTCCGGTGGCTGAAGCCATTGTTGGCCCAGCCTTGGAGCTCTGGCAGTGGCCTGCTTCCTGTCCTGCACCTTCGGCCAGGATGGCCAGGAAGTATGCGGTCCCTACCGGCTCTTTGTCTGGTTTTTCGGAACACCCCTCTGCCAAGGGGTTGGTCACCGATAGCATTTTCCGGCGTTCCGGGAACGCTAGGGATGTGGTTAAACCCCCCGACAAGGAGTCCAAAAAGCTGGACTATGCCAGGTGCAAGGTGTATGCTGCGACCTCCCTTGGCCTCCGCCAGGCCAGCTCGGCCGTGCTGATGGCACACTTCTCCCATGCCCTCATGGGCTCCCTGGATGAGGTGATCCCTCATCTCCCGGCCGACCTGCAGACCACGGTCAAGCAGGTGCGGGACCAGGGAAGGGCGGTGGCGAAACAGCAGCTCCAAACAGCTCTGGACATTGGAGACTCCTGTGCCAGATCAGCTGCAGCCGCAGTGGCCATGCGCCGCAGAGCATGGCTGAGGATATCCACCTTCACGGCGGATACCCAGCATAAACTAGCGGATGTCCCCTTTCTGGGGACTGACCTCTTCGGCCCTGGAGTGGAAGGTCACCTTCAGTGGATCGAAAAGTCCAATGCCACTCTGGACTCGGTCACCTCCGCCCAGAAGGACAAGGGCCATCGACAACAGCAACATAAGTCCTTTCACCCTTCTGCGCCTGCGGCACGTCCGGGCCAACAGCACCAACACCAGGGCTAGCAGGCTCGCACTTGGCACCCCAAGGCCAAGCCTGCGGCTTCCTCTAATAGGAAGCAGGGAGGAAAGGCCCAGGAGGTCCCTCAGCCGGTCCCTTCTCCAAGCCTGCCCAGTGACGGGTTGAGGGGTGTCACCCCCAGCCTCGTCACTCCCCTGGGTTCCCCTGTGGGGATAAACCCGCCACTTCCTTTCCGCCTGGTCCACTATCCCACGGACGCTGGGTGTTGGAGGTGGTAGGAAGGGCCTGCCTCTGGAGTTCGAGCAGCCCCGCCCTTCCAGCGCAGTTCGCCCCTTGGGGGCTACAGGGGTCCCACAACATCTCTGTCAGCTCGCCGAGCCGATATCGCCCTGCTCCTCGAAAAAGAGGTGATCAGGAAGGTGGTGGATCCTCCTCCAGACCCGAGGTTTGTGTCCAGGTACTTCCTGGTCCCAAAACGGACGGGGGGCTGGCACCCCATTCTCGACCTACATGACCTGAATAGGTTCCTAAGGTCTCGGACCTTCAGGATGGTCACTCTGGCTCAGATAATCCCATCCTTGTAACGAGGCGTGTGGTTCTGTTCTCTGGACCTCCAGGATGCGTTCTTTCACGTCCCAATCCATCCGTCCCACCAGAGGTCCTCCGCTTCAGGGCAGAGGATCCCTCTAGAGTTCAGGCCCATGCCCTTCGGCCTTTCCCTAGCTCCCAGGGTCTTCACCAAATGCATGGCAGTGGTGACAGCATTCCTGCGGCACCAAAGGGTCTGGGTGTACCCCTACCTGGACGACTGGCTGATTACAGCCCCCTTCAGAATGGAGGTGGAGCGGTCCAGAGATCTGGCCCTCCAGGTTTGCTCTCAGGTTGGCCTCCTCATCAACGAGGCCAAGTTGGAACTCGTGCCAAAGCAGGTGATACAATTCATCGTGGCAGAGCTCGACTTTCTACGAGCCAGAGCATGGCTCCCGACGGACAGGGCCGAGGTTCTTTCCTCCTTTGCCCAATCATTTCAGGTTGGGCAATTGTGCCCTGACCGGGACTTCCTGTGCCTCCTGGGCCTCATGGCGGCCTGCACCAGCGTGGTCCTTTGGGCCCGCTGGTACATGCATCCCCTTCAATGGGGGCTGGCCAGCCAATGGTCATAGCGCTTCGATCCGCTGGATCAGCTAGAGACAGTGACCCAGGGGATGTGGAATGCTGTCCAGTGGTGGACCGTTCCAGCACATCTGCAGGAGGGCATCCCGTTCGTCTGCCCCGAGCTGATGGTCTCTCTATCGACCAATGCTTCTCTGATGGGTTGAGGTGCCCATCTGGGGGAGCACAGAGTGCACGGCCTGTGGTCTCCTCAGGAGTCCTGATGCCACATCAACCTGCTGGAGCTTTGAGTGGTTCGTCTAGCCCTCACCGTCTTCGCTCCATTTCTACGGGGTCAAGTGGTTCAGGTCCAGACGGACAATACCACAACCATGTACTACCTAAACCGCCAGGGCGGGACGCGCTCCGTGCCTCTGTGCAGGGAAGCTCTCCTCATTTGGTCACTTGTGCGAAGCCTGGAGGTGGATCTCCTTGCCATCCATGTGGCAGGAGCCTCCAATACTCTGGCCGATGCCCTAAGCCGGATAGGGGCTGCGTCCCACGAGTGTTCTCTCCTGCCGGAGGTAGTACAAGATCTGTTCTCCCACTGGGGCACGCCTCAGGTGGACGTGTTTGCCTCCAGGGAGAATCGAGCTGAGACTGTTCCATGCCCACCCCCTCAGCAGGGCTCGCTGCAGGGGGATGCCTTCTCGAGGCCGTGGACCCCAGGCCTCTTCTACGCCTTCCCCCATTTCCCTTGATCCACAAAGTGCTTCTCAAGGCGAGGAGGGACAAGGCGCAGGTGATTCTGGTAGCCCCAGACTGGCCCCGCCAGTTCTGGTATTCAGATCTCCTCAGTCTCAGCTCCAGGCTCCCAAGGCAACTTCCAGCCCGCCCAGACCTGATCTCAGTCAATCGGGAAGGCATTCCATCTGGACCTTCAGTCCCTGCACCTGACGGCCTGGTTCCTGAGCGGCTAGAGTTCCAGGCCGTGGGTCTTTCCGATGAGGTCCTCAGTGTCGTTGAGGCGTCCCGTAAGGAGTCGACCAGAAAATGCTACACCTTCAAATGGAAGAGATTCTCCATTTGGTGTCAGGGCAAGGGCCTGGACCCTTCCTCCTGTTCCTTGGCATGCATCCTGGACTACCTGTGGTCCCTTTCTCAGCAAGGGCTTCGGTCGATGACCCTTAAGGTGCACCTGGCAGCCATCTCTGCTTACCGGGCACGGGCCGGGAAGCAGTCGGTGGCGCAGGAGAAGGTGGTTGGACACTGTTTCAAAGGTCTTGATCACATATCCCCTCCGGTGCGAGAATCTCCACCTCTGTGGGATCTACTGCTCGTATTGGCTAAGCTCATGGGCAAGCCATTCAAACCGATGCACAGGTGTGACCTCTCTCGCCTGTCATGGAAGACCACCTTCTTGGTGGCTATCATGTCAGCCAGAAGGATGGGAGAGCTCCAGGCGCTTTCCATTGAGTCTCCTTATCTGGTCTTCCACAGGGACAAGGTTGTCCTGCACCCCCACCCGAAATTCCTTCTGAAGGTGGTGTCGGAGTTTCACCTTAACCAGGTGTTGACTCTGCCGGTGTTCTACACCGATCACACCTCGGAGGCTGAATATAGGCTCCATACTTTGGACCCTAGAAGAGCGCTCGCTTACTAGGAGGCGGATGGCTGAGATTCGGGAGAGGTTCGCCCAGCTGTTTGTCACCTCGCTGAAGCCACACCTGGCAGACCTGTAGCCAAGCAGGCGATGAGGCAGGTGGGTCACCTCCTGCATAGATCTCTGCTATGGGTTGGCGGGCATGGAGCCTCCCAGAGGATAAGAGCTCATTCTACCCGCCATACCGCTGCATCAGTGGCTGCTTCCAGGGATGTCCCTATCCAAGAAATCTGCAGGGCTGCTACCTGGAAGTCAGCACACACCTTCATCATCCACTGCCACATCGACCTTGAGTCACGCCGGGATGCTGGTTTTGGGGACTCGGTTCTCCAGTCTTTATTTCCCAAGTAGGGGGTGTGCGTCTTGCCTCCCTCCTCCTGGAGAACTGCTAGGAGTCTGCCAGACAGTGTGGATGAACAACATATCCATGTCCCTAGAAATACAGGTTACTCACCTGTAACAGGAGTTCTAGGAATGGTATATGCTGTTCATCCACAGACCCACCGACCTTCCGGCTTCAACGCACAACCTGGCTTCAGCGGGCTAGATCTGGCGTCATGGGGCGGAGCCGAGAGTTTTACCACCTGGGTGGGTGGGAGGAGCCAGCTTGAAGACCTTCCGGCAAGATTTAAAGTGGCAAGGAACCTGCCAGACAGTGTGGATGAACAACATATACCATTCCTAGAACTCCTGTTACAGGTGAGTAACCTGTATATCTACCCTCTAGGATATAATACCTCCCTGCCTCCGCATAGGACCAACCCATCCCTGGTCCAATAGCAGTCAATCCAATGAGCATACATTAGTTATACTTGTAACCCCCCTACAAATGGAGGTTCCCAAAAAGTCTTCCTTGAGCTTGTCTAAATGCTCACTGCCAGCCTGGTGTCCTGCGTTTTTGCAGTTTAAATGTATTGCCAGAGAGTGCCTGTATAGCCTCTGTGTACTGTCTCTTTAAGAGCTACCTGGATTGCAGTCATAATTAATCTGAGAGGGAGCTCTGTTAAAAGATGTGCTTGTTTGCTGATCATTTGTTAGAGTAGTAATAATATTGCAGTTTGTTCTAACCTGTCTTTTTTGCAGCATGAACAGTTCTGTTTGTTTCCATCATCTTGGTCATGGACTGCTGAAATGGGCCAATCAGTACATTTGGGACTCTAAAATGGAGCCTGCCTACAGGGCTTGCTGGGGTCAAAACTTGTAGGAATTGTAGTTTTGGGCTTTTTGTGCCTAAAATAACCTGGAGGGGGAGCCCTTATTGTGACTGACAGACAGATCAGCCAACCAAACCTTTTGGATTTTGGGGGAAGTCCCAAACTGCTTGCAGTTTCAGTTAGATCTAAGTTGGGAAGTGAAGAAGTAACAGCTCTAGGTAGTTCGAGCAACAATCCATAGTGGATTCGCGTGGGAGAACTATGGAAAGGCCTGAGTTTTGGCCTGCTGTCCCTGAGAGGGAACTTGTGCCTTTTTTGGACTGAATCCAAACTTGGAGAGCAAAGTAAGCCACTGAATTGTGACCAGGCTCCTACCTGAAGAAGACTGAAGATTTGCTGAATGCGATTGGCCTGTCTGGACTTCTAGCCACCTCTGAACTCTTGGATTGTGCAGAGACTCTCTAATTGCGACCAGAGAGCCTTTTGCCTGGTACAGTGGAATTTCCTTACATGCGAATATGTTGTGTGCTTTTAGTGGGTCATGATTTGGTTCTCCACTGTGGTTTGAATTGTATTCTGCTTGCTAGAAGCTGCTTTAGAATTTCCTTACGTGTAAATGTGCTGTGTGCTGCTAGTGGGTCGTGATTTGGTTCCCCACTGTGGTTTGAACTGTATTCTGCTTGCTGGAAGACGCATCCAGCCCCATGGACTGAATCCAAAATCATCTCCATTGGACCTGAGCCTTGCCACACTGGCCCAGCCCAACTACCCGCTGCACAGAGAAAGCCATCAACGAGAGACCTGCCTGGGGATCAGCCCCTGCTCAACACTTGAACAGGAACAATGCCTCGGTGATTCGTGTGGGCCCCGCTTCCCTGGGCACTCCAGCTCAACAACCTGCAGTCTTGATTTCATCCTGCCTGTGTCCAGTATTGGGTATCATGAATAGACATCAGGGTAACTCCCTGCAACATCAGCTGAATCTAAAGTGTTGTCATCTGATTGTCTTGTTGCTTTTTTTTTTTTTCATGAACTGAGCCCTCCGGTTCTGGATTACAAGTAGTGTGTGTTGTGCATGTTGCTTTCTTCCATCACTGGGCCCCGACCAGCTGCAATGTTCCTGGCTAACCCACCATTTTCCTATCTGGGCACCCAGAGTGTGTGACTGTCTGGGGACTTAAAGTGCATGCATAACTGTTTGATTAATATAGCCTTTAAGCCAATCAACCTGATTATGCCCCTTCCTTGTTCAGGTGCCCTGAATAAATCAGATCTGACTTTTTTTGCTGCATTTAACCTGATTGTGGTTCCAGATTGTGCCAAGAGTACTGTACTGTTGCTATTTACTGTGCATAACCTTGTTTTATAGGGGTCCCAAGGGTTGAGCCAGAGGAACCAGCCCTGGTGGTAAGTGCAAACATTGTGGGTACTGGTATGGTGTACAAGGGGTACTGTGAAAGTCATTATTGTACAGTGTTCAGGCCACTAGAAGGGAAAGAGGGGGGTTACAGTGTCCCAGAGGGCTGAGCCCAGGTTAGTTTGACCACTACCAACCCTGACCTCTGGGTGGAGGCACCCATTTCAGAACTCAGGCCCCTTAACCTGCTACTAGCCGCGCATGAAGGGGTAGTAGCCCTTGGGATAGCACCACCTAGGGTTTACATCTTGGAGGCTCACTGCTGAGATTTTGTGCCTTCTACTGGCCATAAATTATGAACATACCTCTCAACCTTTTGTCACCCAAATGTGTGACAAGATGTGTGACAAATGGACAAAATGTGTGACACATCATCAAACATGACATTGCAAGCTCAGAATACTGTGGAAATAAGTGCACTAATGTTTATAATGTTTGCTAATAACCTAGCATCTTATATTATTATACATTTCTGCTTAAAAGTCTCAGTGGTCAGTGTGAAATGTCACCTTCTCAATGTGGGACAGAGGGTTTCTGAGGGATAAAATGAGGGACGTACTTCGTAATGTGTGACAGTTGAGAGGTATGATTATGAATTATTGTTAAAGATTAATGGCTACCCCAGTAGAAATGGCTGTACACCAGTTGGTGGAGTAGTGTACTGGTCAGGAGATCGACCCCCCAAATGCTCTGCTTATATTGGATATTCCCCTGGGTACCAGTAAGGACACTGTAGAGGGAGCACTCTCCAAAGTTGAATGTTTAAAAAACCCTGTGGTGGTGGGTCAACAGGCTGATTTGATCACCCAGACTTTCTTAGCCTTGGTAGATTGTAGCGACCTCGTGGACAGCTCTAAAGTGCCGCAGACTATTGCCTCAGAAGGGGTCCTAGCTGCGTGGAGAGTGATACCAAAAGACAGTAAAGACCCCGGGGAGGATGAGCTTCCACCATTATCTGAGACTTTTGAGGAGAAATTTGCTAAGTTGTTGCTGGAGGAAGGGAAAACCGTAGAGGACTTTAAGAAACTATTCCTGCCACATGAGGTGTTCCTTCCTCGACACCTCCTCCCACTCCAGCACCTGTTACTGCCCCACCTTCTGTGCCCATGCCAATGCTGGCCCCTATATCTGTACCCGCCGTTAGTCACGACTTGAATTGCCGGCTGAGGATGTTTTAGGCACCCTTCCCACACCCCAGGAGGAGGACAACTGGGAGACTTGGATAGACTATATTGCTTCTCAAATCCGAGAATGGCAATGCCCCGAACCAGAGAAGAGGAGAACGGTGGTTGAAGGCCTCAGAGGCACCGCCCAACTTACTATCCACGCTACACAGGCTAGTAATCCAGAAACAACTGCTCAAGATTTTTTGAATGCATTGGAAAATGTGTATGGGAGTCCTGATTCGGATGAGGACCTGTGGGGTAGGGTCAAAAACACTCAGCAATACCCAGGGGAGCCCTTATCTGTGTATGTGCCTTGACTCGAAGTGGTGCTACAGGAATGCCTAAAGAAAGGTGGTATGGCCCCAGCTAAGTTAGATCGGAATAGGTTGGACCAACTCCTCAAGTCAGTGTGCATTCTCTGAATTATTGCTGCTCCAACTACGTCTTGCTGCTCAGTTGGATGTGCCTCCTACCTGTGATGGACTGATGAAGGAAAATCGGAGGATTGAGAGGAGGCAGCCATGTGTGGAGGCTCCTCCTGTATCTGCTGATACTGCTGCCCAGATGACTAAGGATGCACATGTGAGTAATGCTCAGGGGCGAAATACAGTGCCAGTTGAACACTGGGAGGCTAGCAAGGATGCTCCGCCCTGGGGCGAGATACTTTGAGAGGTCCGAGAAATAATGGCTACCATTTCCCTACAAGCCCATTCCGGAGATACAATGGGCCCCAAACCCCTCCCAGAGCGTGTCCGCTATGGGGGTTGGAGTGCACTCCCAGGCATCCCCTGTTGACAGCAGCTCAAAGATTGATGAATTGACTATGGAAGTGAGGGAATTACTGAGGCATCTCCCCATGCTCACCACACACCAGACAGAGGTTGAATCACGATTTTCTGTTGGTGGTACCCCTGCCTCAGCTCCCAATGTGATGCCTCAGCCACGCCAGACTCTAGAAAGCATACTCTGTCATAATTGTGGGAAGGAGGGGCATATGAAGAAAGAATGCCAGTCCCCAAAAGACTTTGATAAGGTTGTATACAGACTTCAAGGGGAGCTCCGGAAAGCAAAACCATGGCCAAGGGGTGCTGGAAACGACTGCAGAGAAGGCTCAGGAAATCCTAACTCCAACTTCTTTGTGGCTAAGTCGTCTGTACCGGCCTCTGCTACTGGCCCTCCAGACTGGTCCAAGATAGTGGGTCCTTCAATGGAGACTAATGTGGCTGTAAATGGTATTCCTACTCGGGCTGTGCTTGATAGTGGGTCGCAAGTGACCATTGTATTTCAGGACTGGTATGACAAACACTTATCTGATGTGCCCTTACAATCCCTGGAAGGCCTACATGTGTGGGGGCTGAGTGACAGGTCTTATCTATATCTAGGATATCCCTGCCTCTGGTTGTCTTTTCCTGCAACTGTCACTGGCCCTAGCGTGTCCCCCCACCAGACTGTATGATGGGGTTCCTCTGTTAATTGGAACAAACGCCCACATGTTTGGGAGACTAGCACAACTCTGCCATGAGAAACCAGGGCAGCTGACTGGACGGGCCCTAAGAATTCCCGCCTTAGTATAAAGGGCTTATGACTGGCAACAGAGACCCGATGAAGTGGACCCAGATGAGCCAGTGGGGATAGTGTGGAAAAAGGAACCTGACTCCTTGGTATTGGCCCCCAACGCCCAATGTACAATCCCTGGAGAAGTCCACCTAAAGAGAAATATAAAGAACATATTAATGTTGGATGAACCAGGAGGTGGAAAGTTGCCAGAGGGATTATTGGCCAAACCCAGCATCCTGCCTGCTCGTGCCCACGCCTATGCATGACGAGTGATGGTCCAGATTCAGAATGTGTCAGATTGGGAGATTCGGGTGAACAGAGGGTGCACCCTAACTACAGTACACTGTGCCGACACTGCCATATTGCCCAACAACAAGTGCTTTGGCGAGAAGGAGAGAGTGACCCCAGACTTATTTGACTTTGGTGACTCCCCGTTGCCAGCTAAATGGAAGGCTAGAATTAGCAAGAAACTCGCTCAGAGGGACCAAGTGTTTTCATTAAAAGAATGGAACATGGGGTGTGTCCAGGGTGCAGAGCATCACATACGCCTGCATGATGACCGGCGATTTCGAGAGAGATCCCGACGTCTCGCTCCAGCAGATATGGATGATGTGAGGAGACACCTGCAGGAAATGCTCGCTGCTGGTGTGATACAAGAATCCAGAAGCCCATATGCCTCTCCTATTGTGGTTGTGCATAAGAAGAATGGGTCGGTAAGGATGTGTGTTGATTATCAAACCCTGAACGGCGGAACATCCCCGATCAATACACCATGCCCCGTATACAAGATGCCCTGGATTGTTTGAATGGGAGCAAATGGTTCTCGGTATTGGATCTTAGCAGCGGATACTACCAGATCGCGATGGCCCGGAGGACTGTGAGAAAACAGCCTTCATCTGTCCTTTGGGGTTCTATGAATTCTTGAGAATGCCAGGGATTTAGGTGCCCCGCCACCTTTCAGCAACTGATGGAATTGCGGTGGGAGATATGAACTTGCTGGAATGTCTAGTATACCTAGAGCGATGTCAGTGTGTTTGGGTGCACATTAGAGGAGCATGAGACCTGACTATTTAAAGTCCTAGACCGATTGGAAGACTTGGCCTCAAGCTGTCCATGGACAAGTGCCAGTTTTTCAAATCTCTGTGAAGTATGTAGTGCACATAGTATCTGCAGAAGGGATAGAGACTGATCCCAGTAAGGTTGAATTACTGACTAAACCCCAGCCCCATAATTTGAAAGAACTACAAAGTTTCATGGGGTTCTGTGGCTACTACATGAGTTCATAAAAGACTATTCAAAGGTGATTCACCCACTCTTGAATCTTACCCAGGGTTACCCTTTAACCAACCATAAATATAAAAAGGGCTGTCAAAGAACCAGAGAAGTGTACTTCCGGACAGGTGAACCTTTGGGCCCTGCTGAGACACCGAATGTGAAGCAGCCTTTCACGAGTCATATACCAGCTCACCCGCCCCCATCCTCGCCTATGCTGACCCCACAAGCCCCATGTGCTGCATACGGACGCCAGTCTGCAGGGTCTAGGAGCTGTGCTGTATCAAACCCATGAGGATGGTTCGAGACTAGTGGCCTTTGCCAGTAGAGCTTGACCCCGTCCAGAGCAAAACTACCCTGTGCACAAGCTGGAGTTCCTTGCACTAAAATGGGCCAACGTTGACCAGTTTCATGAATACCTGTATGGGGCAAAGATATTGGTGAAGACTGACAATAACCCGTTAACCTATGTACAGACTTCAGCTAAGTTAGATGTCACTGGGCACCGGTGGCTTTCCACCTTATCAACCTATGGTTATGCTGTTGAATACAGGCCAGGACTGAACCATATTGATGCTGACATCTTGTCACGAAGGCCAGTTTCAAGAGTGATAATAGCAGGCTGTCTGAACCTGACATCCAAGCCTAGTGCCAGAAATTTGGCTGAGATGAACAGATGTCTGCAGACACAGTGGTCTGTTTAGTAGATTGCTTGGGCCCTCCTGATACCTGCATACCAGCTGCCTATTGCTACTTTTCTGCTCTAGATATTAGTGCACTATCTCAGTTTGACAATGACAGCATTCAGTGGGCTCAATCCCAAGATCCTATGATTCAGCCGCACTTCAATCAATCAGTCAATCAAAATGTATTTTTAACCCGGCCGGTGGCGCTGAGGGTTGGCGCTGGACGCCACACCTCGTTCCATGCCGGTGACCCAGGTTTGGGAGCAAGCAGACTCAGGCTGCTGGTGGGTCGGCCAGGAGGAGTTAGGCTTGAACGTCCCATGATGGCTCGCCTACTCCGGGGAGGGTTGAGGCCATAGCCCGAACACTTGCCTGACTCCGAGCGGAGGCTCGGAGTACTGCAAGCCCCTAACATCAGGGGCATGGGCAGCCGCTATACAGCATGACGTCGGCGCTTGATGCCTTGACATTGGGGATTCTACGCTGTAAGGGGTGGAGAGAAAGTGGAGAAAATGCCTGCCATCGCCAGGAAGATGGAGCCTCCGGAGACATGCCCTCGATGTGCCTTTGCCTGCCAGCGGCCCCGGACGGCGGAAGTTGATTGATGGGGTAAGGAGGCTGTGCCCTATCCCCACTCGGGGGGTAAGCTGAAGCTCCATGGGATCCAGTGGGGTCATTCGGGCAGGGTGGAAGGTAGAAGGATGTCTGCCTTGGGGCTCCTGAAGGGTCGGGGATGGCAGGCTGGGAAAGGCGGATAAATAGCGATTTAAAAAAAAAAAAGTATTTTTAAAGCGCTTTTCAGCAAACCAAAGCACTTAACAATATAAAAACAAATCAAATAAAGTATAAAATAACAGACAACAGTCACAGAACTCAAACAGTATCCACAAATGCCCTTTCAAATAAATAGGTTTTTAATACAGATTTAAAAGTCTCGGTGGACAGGCACTCTCTAATCCGACGAGGTAGAGAGTTCCACAGGGTCGGGGCTATGAAAGAAAAAGCCCTAGCACCTGATGTCTGCAAATGGACCCTGGGAACCTCCAGCAATCCCTCATCGGCGGAGCGGAGAGGGCGAGAGGTGCACTAGGGCTGAATAAGTTCTTGCAAGTAACCCAGTCCCTGTCCATGTAGGGTCTTATAGGTCAGCAACGCGACCTTAAAGGTGATCCTCCATTGCACTGGCAGCCAGTGCAGTTTGTGCAGCACAGGTGTGATATGGCAAGTTCTTGACAACCCTGTCAACAACCTGACTGCAGCATTCTGCACTGGCTGCAGGCGGCGGAGATCCACCCCCGGTAACTCTAGGTATAGAGCATTGCAGTAATCCAGACAAGAGGACACTAAGGCGTGAACCGATGTAGGAAGGTCCTCAGGTGGAACAAGGTGTTTTATCTGGTTGATGTTCCTCAGATGATAAAATGAGGACTTGACAACTGCTGACACCTGCGTTTTTAGCGTCAGTTCGCTATCAAGCACAACGCCCAGATTCCGCACCCGTTCAGAAGGTCTCAATTGGTTACCCCCTAGCACAAGGCCAGATGGCTGTCCAGGAGTCAACTTCTCTATCTGCTGAACTGGATCCACGATCAACACCTCAGTCTTGTCCAGATTCAGTCTCAACCAGTTAGCACTCATCCAGTCTTGGATCTCTGCGAGGCAGTTGTTAAAGACCAAGATCGCGCTATCCTGTTCAGGCACAAAGGACGTGCAGAGCTGAGTATCATCTGCATAGCAGTGAAACCTCAGCCCATACTGCCTTATAATGTCTCCCAACGGTATCATATACACCATGAACAACATGGGGGACAGCATGGAACGCGCGCACCCCACAAGGCAGGAGAAGGGAGCCGAGGAAAAATCCCTGACACCACAGTCTGGGTCCTACCTGTGAGGAAAGAATGGAACCACCTCAGAACTGTACCTGACAGTCCGCAGAGTAGCCACAGGCATTCCAGCAGCACCCCATGATCCACAGTGTCAAATGCTGCAGAGAGATCAAGGAGGACCAGAATCAAATGACTCCTCCGATCCCTTGCTATTAGGAGATTATTAAGTACATGAACCAACATTGTCTCGGTACTATGCCTCATCCTGAAACCAGACTGGAGAGGATCGTAGACTTCATGGGTGGTAAGAAAGTTCTCAAGCTGCAGCGTGACTACCTTCTCAATAACCTTACCCAAAAAGGGTAGGTTAGAGACCAGTCTGTAGTTCACAAGACAGTCTGGGTTGCAGGAAGATTTCTTTAACAGGGGTGTCACCACAGCCTCTTTCAGGAGGTCCGGAAACACCCCCTGATCCAGTGAGCACCAGACTATCTCAGCAAGGATCGGTCTGATAACATCCATACACCCCACAAGGAGGTGGGTCGGACCAGGATCCAAACTACAGTAAGTTGCAAGCTCTGAACAATCTTCACGATATCCACAATCGCTGGCTGGTGAAGTCTGCCCAGACAGATCAGGTGCCTGTGCCTTACGCCGACCACCACACGTACTCATTTGAATGAGTCAGGCGGATCTCCGACCTGATGGAGGACACCTTATCTGCAAAGAATTGAGTGAACTTGTCACACTTTAATTGTGAAAAGCTCTCCGGCCCTGGAGGCGGGCTGGATTGCACAGCCTGTCCACAGTCCGGAAGAGCTGAGCCGTCGATTCTTTGCAGCACCAATCTCCTATACAGGAACTCTGCCTTCTATGGGAAATTACCGATTGATAGTACAAATAATGGGCCATCAGCCTAAGTCTGTCTTCCTCCCAGCCAGATTTCCACCAGCATCGTTCCAACCTTGTCCCACTCTCCTCAACCCTCTCAAATCCCCATCGAGACCAGGGACCCGGGGGCCGGAGAGGGCCGGTCGAACTCGGAAAGGAGCTGTGGAATCCAGGGCCCTCAGTACCATGCTATTATAGTACCCTACTAGATCATAGAAACATAGAATTTGATGGCAGATAAGGACTGCTTGGCCCACCTAGTCTGCCCATTTTCCTACCTAACAGATAAGCTGCAGATCCTAATTAACCAACAGCTTACTTCCTCCTACCCCCCACTAGGACTGCCTTATGTCTGTCCCATGCATTCTTGAATTCCCCCACTGTTCTTGACTCCACGACCTCCTCAGGGAGGCTGTTCCATGCATCCACAGCCCTCTCTGTGAAAAAATACTTCCTCACATTACCTCTGAGCCGACCCCCTCTATCTTCAGATTGTGCCCCTTGTTCTTGCATCTCTTTTTCTGAAGATGCCACCCTCTTGGACTTTGTTGATTCCCTTGAGGTACTTGAAAGTTTCTGTCATGTCCCTCTCTCCCTTCTTTCCTCAGGGTATACATATTTAGCTCCTTAGTCTTTCTTTGTATGTCTTCTGGTGCAGACCCTGCCTTTTGGTTGCCCTCCTCTGGACAGCCTCACTCTGTCTATGTCTTTGCGGAGATGGGGTCTCCAGAACTGCACACAGTACTCAGATGGGGTCTCACCAACTGTCTGTACAGAGGGATAACAACTTCCTGTTTTCTACTATTGATGCCTCTCCTATGCATCCCAGTATCCCCCAGCCTTCCTTACTGCCTTCTCACATTGCTTGCCCATCTTTAGGTCATCTGATATAATTACCCCAGGTCCCTTTCCATTTTACTGTTGTCAGTATCTCACCCCCATTGTGTACTCTTGCCCTGGGTTTTTGTTTCCCAGGTGCATTACCTTCACTTCTTTGCATTGAATCTGAGCTGCCATACATTTGACCATTCCTCCAATCTTGGCAAGTCCCTTCTCATCCTTTCCACTCCATCTGGTGTTTCAACCTTGTTGCAGATCTTTGTGTCATCTGCAAGAGACATACTTTCCTTCAGTTCCTCTGCAGTGTCACTTATAAAGACATTAAAAAGGACCGGTCCCAGTACTGAACCCTGCGGTACCCCGCTAGTAACCCTCATTTCTTCACTGTGGACTCCATTTACTACTACCCTTTGCGTCCTGTTGTCTAGCCAATTTTTTATCCAGGCTACCACCTTGGGACCCACTCAAAGGCTGGCTAACTTGTGTATTAATCTTTTGTGTGGGACTGTATCAAATGCCTTGCTAAAATCTAGGTAAGCCATGTCCACAGCCCCTCCCTGGTCTACTACTTTGGTCACCCAGTCAAGAAATCTATTAGATTAGTCTGCCACGACCTTCCCATCAGTGAATCCATGCTGCCTTGGGTCCTGTGCCCCACTGGCCTCTAGGTACTCAACAGTTCTTTCCTTCGGAGTGATTCCATCATTTTACCTACCACTGAGGGTCAAACTAACTGGTCTGTAGTTTCCTGCCTCTGTCCTACTCCCACTTTTGTGAAGAGGAATCACATCCACCCTCCTCAGACCTCAGGTACCACCCCATCCTCCATGATTTGTTGAGAGAGTAGTCAGTGGTGTCATTAGTTCTACCCTTAGTTCTTTTAGAGATTCTTGGGTGAATCCCATCAGGCCCCCATTGCTTTGTCCACCTTCAATTTTTATTGGTTCTTTCAGAACCCTTCTTCTGTAAATGGACTGGTATCGACCCTCATCTTCAGAGTGTTTCTTTTGTTTGGTTTAGGTACCTCCCCGTCCTCTTCCTTTGTGAATACTGAGCAGAAATATTCATTCAGTATCCCTGCTTTTTCATTGTCACCCTCTACCCACATTCCCTCCCCTTTATTAAGCCTCAGTATTCCTTCTTTGGTCTTTTTTCGCTCCCTAATGTACCTATAAAAGGTCTTATCCCCCTTCTTAACAGAGTTGGCTATCCTTTCCTCGGTTTGGGCCTTTACTATTCTGACTGCCTTCCCAGCCTCTTTCTGCTTTAACTGATAAACTTCTCTGTCCTTCTCCTTCTGTGTTTCCTTATATTTCCTGAATGCTATCCTTTTCTCCTTAACCTTCCCTGCCACCTCTTTTGAGAACCATAGCGGTTTTTTCTTTGTTGTGTTTTGTTGATTTGCTTTACACAAAGGCTTGTTGCCTCTGTGATGGCTGTTTTGATTACTCTCCATTGTTCCTCCACCCCTCCTTCTTGCCTGTTTGCTAGTGCTTTTCTGAGGCACTCTCTCATTTTCCCAAAGTCAGCCCTTCTAAAGTCCAATACTCTTGCTTTTGTATGGCTTGATTGTATGGCTGTTTATCATGAACCACACTGTTTGGTGGTTGCTTTCTCCCAGATGGCTACCACTTCTAAATCTGAGATTCTTTCTCCGTCCCCATTTAGAGTACCAGGTCTAAGATTGTTCCTCCAGGTGGGTTCCAATACTAGCTGTCTGAGGCATGCCCCTGTAGGGCATCAGAATGACCCTGCTCTTGGATGTGCCTGCAGCAAAGGTGCTCCAGTTAACATGTGGCATATTCAGGTCTCCCAGCAACAATATATCCCCTTTTTCTGCCATTCTAAGGAAGCCTTCTATCATTTCCTTGTCCATTCCCTCCCCCTGAGATGGGGGTCTGTATACAACCCCCATGCGGATTGTGGTGCCATTTTCTGTCTCCAGTGTGACCCAGAGTGTCTCATCTGCTCCCTGTTTACTCTTTAGTTCTGTTGCTTTGATCCCTTCCTTTACAAAAGCTACTCCTCCTCTTCTTTTACCCTCCCTGTCCCTCCTGTAGATTGTGTATCCTGGTATGTTGACATCCCAGTCATGGTTCTCTGTGTACCATGTTTCTGTGACTGCCACAATATCCAGGCAACCTTCTTCCGTCAGGCCACTAGTTCAGGGGCTTGTTACACAGACTACGGCATTGATACTCATCACCTCCACTTTTTGATGGCCTTACCTTACCCTTCCATTCCTGTCCTTACTGCTTTTTGCCTTTTTATGTTGGCTTGCAGAACTCAAGCCAACATATAGAAAGTGCAGATTTGGGGCGCGGCTGCTGTTAGGCGAATGCAGGGCACGCATCAGTAGGTGCGTCCCTCATTCCCCAATCAGCCTGCATGCCGGTGCCACACCATGCATACATAATGGGGCAAGCACATCTAAGCAAAGGTCCACTGCAATCTGAGCAAAGCTCGTCATACGCAGCGGGCCCTTTGCTTGCATGCTCACCGCCATTATCAGCATGGTTGGCGGCGGCTTACGTGATGGTCGATCGGGGTGCCCAATCCTCCTGTTGGTAATCCCCGCTGTTTACTGTGCGGACAGGGAGCCCACTTCCCGTCGGCATACCCCCTAACGTGGAATGCCAGGGGTGCCTGATCCTCCTCGGCTGGCGCCCCCGCTGTCTTTATCGCCGATGGGAAGCCCACTCCCGTCGGCATCACCTCTCCCAATTGTTGAATGCCGGGGTGCCCAGTCCCCTCAGCTCCGCCCCCACCGCTGTCGTTGTTTGCCAATGGGGTGCCCAATCCCCACCAGCATTATTCCCCCCCTCCCGTGTTGTGAGCGGCGAGGTGCCCAATCCCTCATCAGCTACTGACACCCCCAAAAAAAAACAGTTAGGTGCACGCTGGGGCCACCCCAGCGTGCCAAATGCCTACAACAGAAAACTGTCCTGCAATGGTTTCTTTTTTTCCTAGTAAAACTAAAACCGTCCCTCGTAGTCTCGTGCCCCTTCCCCCCACCGCACCCACCCTGCGCCCTGCCTCCCCTCACCCCCACCCCATACTTACCTCCGAGTCCGGCGCGACTATCTTCAGTGGACCGGGAACACGTCTGCACTCTTCAAAGCCGACCACAACTGAGGAAATGCGGTAAGCTGTATAATGGGTGAATAGGGTTTTCAACTTTGCTGCATATCTCAGGCATTTCTTGGAATTTTGGCACCAAATTTTCAACATGGGATTTTGGGCCCCTCCTCATGAATTCTATCACTGTCATGGCGTTAATCGTACAAGGTGATTTCATGATCACTGCGTTCCATTAACGAAATGACAGTGGCAGTGTTCATGAGGTGGCCTCTTAAAAACCCTAAGTTCCAAATTTGGTGGAAAAAATCCAACAAATGCCTGTTTCGAGTGTGCGTTGCGCGGTTGCTCGCGAGGCTCATAACCAGCGCATTCACAATATTTTAGCGCCGGATTTTCAGCATTGTCATTTTTGTACACCTCCTTGTGAACAGTACAGCTGTCATTTTCCACATCCTGCCCGAAATGTGTTTCCGCACTTCCGGCTCATAATAGCGCAGTCGCTGTGGGAAATCAGTATTTGGGCCAGATTATGAAAATGACAGTGACACAGTACATGAGCAGAGGACCTAAAATGCCTATGTTGAAAATTTGGTGATGATACTTCATAAAATGACTGTGTTACAGGCGTGTGTTGGCAGATTACGCATGCCTTTCGTGCCGTCGTGCATTGTGATATTTTCAGTCTGGATTTTCACCATTGCCATTTTCCACACCTCTTGATGAACAGTATAGCTGTCATTTCACATATCCTGCCCAAAATGTGTTTTCGCACTTCCGGGCAGAATAAGCGTGAGTGTCGCTGTGCGAAATCACTTCTTGGGTTTGAGAAATAACAGTGACACTGTACATGAGCAGAGGTGCTAAAATGCCTATGTTGAAAATTTGGTGCAACTACCATAAAATGGCAGTGTTGCAATGTGTTTGCATATTTCCCACGCACCTTAGTAGCTTTGCAAAATTTGGTATATTTACATGCCACATTTTCAACATTGGCATTTTTACACCTCCTTATGAACTGTACAGCTGTCATTTCACATCCTGCCGACATGTTTTCCTGCACTGCACTACCAAACACCCAAAGGGACACCCTAATGCCTGTCACTCTCTGCAGGGTGGGGGTGGGTCGGCATCAGTTCAATACTTCACTGCCATTCCTATGATGCATCTGTCTAACTCCTGCACTACCAATGCCAATGCCAGCAAGCCAACATTCGGCTTTGACAAATGCTTGTTTACATTTACTTCTGTCCTGCTCCCTAATGACTTCTCTACCTTGGTGTTTACCTCACTAATTACTGTTGTTTGTGGGGGGAGGCTGGGATTTCCCTGCTCCTTTTCAGTGCCTCCCCCCTTGGCTAGTTTAAATGCTTGCCAATGAAGCATTTAAACCTCTCACCTAGGATCCTGGTTCCCCCGGACAGATGCAGACCATCGCACCAGTATAGGTCTGCATCCCTCCAGATGGCTCCCCAGTCCCCAATGAAGCCAAAACCCTGAGCTCAACACCAGTTTTTCAACCATTCATTGAATTCCCTGATGAGGAGTACCCTAGCATCACCCTTGCCATAGACAGGCAGCACCTCCGAGAAGGTTACTGTATGCGCTAGTTGTCTAAGGCCCCTCCCCAACTCTACAAACTCCTCTTGCACTGCTCTGATCCCATTCCTAGCCAGGTCATTTGTCCCTAGGTGGACAATGACATCCAGCTCCCTCCCTCGTGCAGCTGCTCCCCACGATCCTGAGGATTCGCTTCCTGTCCCTCCAAGCCGTGGCGCCAGGCAGGCACCTTACCTCCCTCTCCCCTTCCTCCCTCATTTCTACCCCTAATGATTGAGTCCCCCACCAGGAGTTGTTTTCTTCCCCTGTGGGGTCTCATGCCACCCTCCTGTGGGTCTCCTTTGTGAAGGTTCCCAGCATCCTCCTTGGTCTCCACTGTAGGCGCCTCCGTAGAGGAACCACTATCCACCAGAAGAGCGAATGAATTGTGGAGAGGTACAGCTGGAGGGATGCAACTCTGTTCCACCACCCTCTCCCTCCCTGAGCCCACCCTGGTCCAGATCTCCTGGATCCAAGCATTCCAATGGCCTACTCGATAGGTTCAGCACTGCCATCAGACCCTCTGGGGTAACACCCCTCAAAGGGCGGTACTGGACCATCTCCAAAGGGGCAGGTCTCACAGGGGGAGCCTCGAAACTGAACCTTATAGAGTGATGGTCCGACCATACAACTAGTTCCACCATCAAGTCAGCAGCCTCCATACCCAGGAGGAACACCAGATCCTGGGAGTGGCCTTGAGAATGGGTTGCAGTGGTAACTACCTGTGTGAAGCCCGACAAAATCATCAGTTGGAGGAAGTTCTGACCAAAATGGGAGAGTTCATTGTCGACGCAGGCATTGAAATCCCCCAGGACCAACTACCTGGGGGATTCCAACACCATGTCGACCATGAAGTCTGCAACTTCCTGCAGGAATACTTTCCTATCTCCGGGTGGATACTCAAAGGATCTGGTGGTCCCCACTGGGACCTCTACAAGGCCCAGTTCTGTCTTAAAACAAATGGCTACACCCCCCCATGATCCAGTCTGGGGCAGTGTATCACCGAGTACCCAGCTGGAACTGCTGACTCAATACGGACTGGCATTCTCGCCCAGCCAGGTCTTGGTGATACAAGCCAGGTCAGATGTCTCAGCAAGATCAGCAGTAATTGCTGTCTTGTTTTTTTTTTATTGACCTGGCATTGCATAATACTGCCCAAGTTGGATGAGAGGCCATGGAAGAGCGGGTCACTTGCCCACTACCCGTGGAGCCCTTGGGTATGGGAATCAGGCAGGGAGGTCCCCTTTCCTGGACCCATTTCACCCCGGGGCACCTCCTTGATCCCACTACTCCAAGCCACCCACCCCACTCCTCACCCCCACCAGACCCAGGGGTCTAGCCCCTCCGACCCTTCCGAGCAATCCCCCAAAGCATGACAATGCATATATACCATAGGCTGCAAAGGAGGGCTATAGAAGGTGCATAGGTCCCTCAGCCTGGAGGGGGAGTAGTGCCTGCCCACCTAAAAACGGTCTCAACACATGCTGCCAACACTATGTCAACAGTAAATCCAATAGCAAACTATTAACAAAAATTAACAAAATCCAATTTTATAGAACCCAACAACCCCCCAAAATAAACCCCCAAATACACCCTAAAAAATTAACAATAATAACTCAATAAGCTATTAACACAAATATTGTAAAAACACCAACCCCCCAAAAATAAACCCCAAAACCCAAAAATATACTATCCAAGAATTGCACAAAACTTCGTGGACATAAGTCAGATGAAGAAGAAGCAAATCAGTCACTGTGTAAACTGCAAATAATGTAAAACCAACACCTGGAAAGCTTCTACCAGTCTAAGTATTCAGAAAAAATGCTCAGTCAGTCCCAATACCACCTCTCACATAGTAGGAACTGTAAAACAAAACATTTGTAATATGATAGGAATACGGGGTACTCGCACCACCCCTCCACCGCTGGACAGTGAAATTCAAAAGCAAAGGTCACATTAGTAGCAGCCCATCACAAAAGAAAAGGGTGAGGAGCCAAAGTCATTGATCTTAAATCTGCAAGCAAAGTTCAAAAAACAGGCTTCATCAGTCCCAGTGAAGATTCCTCCACAAGCTCGATAAATCTGATATCCAGCAGGTTTCCGACCCACAAAGAAAGTCAAAGACTAGGCCAAAGATGATAATAGGGAAATCCAAAGGCCTTAACCATACTACCGGGAGAGCCGCCACTCCCCACCAAACCCGCAACAAGTAGCTAAAGACGTCCGAAAGATCAGCCTTCAGACCAACCCCCAGACACCTTAGGATGGCACCACACTCCCCACTACAGATTAATCGGCCAAGGTGCAGGTGTCCTGCCCCAGATCCGGCATGGCCAGGAAAACAGCAGCCTTCCAATAGACGCTACGAGCCTTCTCAACGCCTGTCCCAGTTGGGTCCTCGGTCGGATCTCAGTTCATGCGAGGTCCAAAAGTACCACCAAAATGGCAGCTCCTTACTTCTTCAGTGACTCCTCACCCCTTATCCAAGGATTCAGAAGAACTCACTGGCCATAATCACTCCAGAGAAAAATGGCTCCCCTCAGACGGCTCCTTCAGATGGCTCCCCAAGCTGGCAAATCATCCATCCGTCCAAAACTCGCTCCACTTCCAACGCCCGGCTCTTCACAAACGGCAACAACACAGCAAACCAATGCCTCAACTTGCAACAAAGGATCAAATGACCACTTGCAGCAGAGGATCACGACCACGAAGATGTTACAGTTTACTTCAGACGGTAAGAACAAACATAACTACATAAATTAAGAAAGTCAATTCTAAACAATGCTTCGAAATGATAAAATGATAAAAACGATTGATTAAACGATTGATACTCAAACAACTAAATGCAGACTATCATGCCCTGCGTGCGGGGAAAGATATGTCCAAGTTGCGTTCCCCCGACTTGCAAACTGCTTTATTGTTTAAAGAAGGCCCCAGGTTGAAGCTTACTCAATCAGTTGTTGTACAGAGAGACAGTGGATCATGGTGGTCAGGTAGACAGGCAGCAATTGGTCCTGCCCATGGCCTTTAAAGATTTGGTACGGAGGTCCCTCCAGAATCACATTGGGCACCTTGGTATTGACAGAACTCTTGACTTGGTACAATCTCGATTCTACTGGCCCAAGATGGGGGCCGATGTTAAGCACCATGTAAAGACCTGCAGTCATTGCCTGCAAAGGAAAGCCCTTTCCTCAGAGAGTTGTCCCCCTTGTCAATATTACTACCAGCACCCCCATGGAACTGGTCTGCATAGACTTTTTGTGTTTAGAACCTGATCAGCAGAATATTGGCAATGTGTTAGTGGTTACGGATCATTTCACACAGTATGCGCAAGCTTTTCCAACTAAAGATCAACAGGCCTCTACCGTGGCCAAGGTGCTAGTGGAAAATTTCTTGATCCACTGTGGTGTCCCTCAGCGGACCCACTCTGACCAAGGCAGAGATTTTGAAAGTTGGCTAATCAAAGAAATGCTCTTCTATGGGGTGCGAAGTCAAGAACCACCCCTTATTGCCTACAGGGGACCTCAACCAGAACGTTTTAACTGTACCTTTAGACATGCTGGGCACCCTCTATCCCAAAGACAAGCCTAGTGGAGCCAGCAGAGGGGACCCTCAACTAGAACGTTTTAACTGTACCCTTCTAGACATGCTGGCACCCTCCATCCCAAAGACAAGCCTAAGTGGAGCCAGCAGATTAGCACCTTGGTCCATGCATACAATTGCACAAAAATGATGCTACTGGGTTCTCCCCTACGCCTTCATGTTCGGAAGGGAGGCCCAACTGCCTGTTGATGTCTGCTTTGGGGTCTCTCCAGATGGGTCCGAGCAGAAAATGGCCTACAGTGTGTACAGAAACTGAAAGCTCAGTTGAACCATGCCTATCAACTGGCCCAGACAATGTCTGCCAAAAGAAATCTCGACAACAAAGAGAGGCATGATATAAAAGTAAAGGCTCAAGAGCTTCGGCCTGGAGACCGTGTGTTTTTACATAATTTGGGACTGTATGGCAAACACAAAATTGCTGATAGGTGGCACCATCTTCCCCATGTAGTAGTTGGAAAGTTGAATGATTTACCAGTGTACAAGGTGCACCCAGAGAATAACTCCAAAGCTGTCAAGACCATGCACCGTAAACCACTTGCTACCTATCGGCCAAGTCATAATTGAGGCTGAACCATCAGAGATTGATTCCCTGGGCTGGTGACTCGTGCTGCTGCAAAAGGGACCAGTCAACCTACCCCAGTAGTTACAGATTTAAGGTTCCCCATGGCCGGCCCAGAATGATAGTGACTGTCAGTCCACCTCTGACGAAAGTGAGTGTGACAATGCCTATTACCCCTCCTATGAATTGAGTCAGCTGTTTCAAGGTAACCCTATGACTAATTGTGGGGATGAAGCTGGGCTTTCTGGACTGCCTAACCCACCAGCTTCGTCCTTGGAGCCAATGCTCCCTGAAAGTGAAGTGCAAAGTATTACGTCTGAGGTTGTGGACTCTGTGTTTTGTGGAACTGTGAGACTTGCCCGAAGTAGGGGCTGATGGTCTGAGTCTCTCTGGTGACACACCAGAACTTGAAGAACAATGTGAGAGTGTTGACAGCCCCCTTCAGTGCTGCAAAGCCTAATTGTGCCAGAGTCTCCTCAAAATGAGCAACCTGGGCCTCCGTCAGAAGATTAAGAACAAAGTGTTGTGGAAACAGAGCCTTCAGAGCAAGGAGCTGACAGTGCTCCAAGTTTGGACATTCCCATCCATGCAGAGGCACCCCTCACAAGTGACGGAAGCTCCAAAGTAAGGGCTGAAAGTACAGAGACTTTGGCTGCTCCCCCAAGAAAGACTGGGTGAGCTGTCAAGCCAGTGCTATGCTTTAGTTATGATTCCTCTGGGAGGGCAGTGGATTTGCCTCTCAATGTGGTTCACAAAAGGGTGTATGTTTCGCCAAGCTCACTGACCAAATTGAGCTTGATGGCCAACTCCAGGTTACTTGTTCTTCCCTCTCACCATGGTGCCCCTGCCCCATCCAGCCCTAAGTTAGCTGATAGGGAAGGGCCCCCTCTTACATTGTTTAATGTACAAGAAGTTATTAAATGAATCAGTATTACTTGTATGAAACATGCATAAGTATTGTCAATATGGATGTAGTAATGTGAAGTATATTGAAACGTATAGTAATGTAACAAGCTATTGATATATATATCTCGTTTATATTGCATTTTTGATATTGTGATGGTACAGACTTGATGTGGATCCAAGTTTTTTCAGGCAGGGAAGGGTGTAACCCCCCTACAAATGGGGGTTCCTGAAAAGTCTTCCTTGAGCTTGTCTAAATGCTCACTGCCAGGCTGGTGTCCTGTGTTTTTGCAGTTTAAATGTATTGCCAGAGAGTGCCTGTATAGCCTCTGTGTACTATCTCTTTAAGAGCTGCCCGGATTGCAGTCATAATTAATCTGAGAGGGAGTTCTGTTAAAAGATGTGCTTGTTTGTTGATCAGTTGTTAGAGTAGTAATAATATTGCAGTTTGTTCTAACCTGCCTTCTTTGCAGCATGGACAGTTCTGTTTGTTTCCATCATCTTGGTCCTGGAATGCTGAAATGGGCCAATCAGTACATTTGGGACTCTAAAATGGAGCCTGCCTACAGGGGCTTGCTGGGGTCAAAACTTGTAGGAATTGTAGTTTTGGGCTTTTTGCGCCTAAAATAACCTGGAGGGGGAGCCCTTGTTGTGATTGACAGATAGATCAGCCAACCAAACCTTTTGGATTTTGGGGAAAGTCCCAAACTGCTTGCAGTTTCAGTTAGATCTAAGTTGGGAAGTGAAGAAGTAACAGCTCGAGGTAGTTCGAGCAGCATTCCATAGTGGATTCATGTGGGAGAACTGTGGAAAGGCCTGAGTTTTGGCCTGCATGCCTGCCTACTGTCCCTGAGAGGGAACTTGTGCCTTTTTCGGACTGAATCCAAACTTGGAGAGTGAAGTAAGCCACTGAATTGTGACCAGGCTTCTACCTGAAGAAGACCGAAGATTTCCTGAATACGATCAGCCTGTCTGGACTTCCAGCCACCTCTGAACTCCCAGATTGTGCAGAGACTCATGACCGGAGAGCCTTTTACCTGGTACAATGGAATTTCATAGAAACATAGAAACATAGAAACATAGAAGTTGACGGCAGATAAGGACCGCAAGGCCCATCCAGTCTGCCCATTTCTTTTTCTACCTTATAAATGTGCCATCGGCCTTTGCTCTGTCAGTGACCTATCTATTCATAGTCATTTGTATTGCTCCCTTATGCCTATCCCATGCCTGTTTGAAGCCCTGCACTGTATTCATAGCCACCACTTCTTGTGGTAAGCTATTCCATGCATCTACCACCCTTTCTGTGAAAAAGAATTTCCTCATATTCCCCCTTAATCGGCCTCCCTCTAATCTCATGCTGTGTCCTCTTGTCCTGCTATTTTTCTTATATTTAAACATGTTAGACACTTTCACCTTGTTTATGCCCTAAGGTGTTTAAATGTCTAAGTCATATCCCCCTCTCTCTCCTCCTTTGCTCAGGAGTATACATATTGGCTCCGTTAATCTCTCCTCATATATGTACAATTGCAGTCCCTGCACCATTTTAGTTGCCCTTCTCTGGACTGCCTCAATTTGGTTAATGTCCTTGTGAAGGTGTGGCCTCCAATACTGCAGCAGTACTCCAGATGGGCCTAACCAATGCTCTTGTACAGAGGATTATTACACACTCCTCTTACGACTTGTGATACCCCTACTAATACACCTAACACCCCCTAAGCCTTACCTACTGCTTTAGAGGTCTGCTTGGATGATTTTAGGTCATCAGTGATGATGATGCCCAAGTCTCTTTCTTCCTTTGTGACTGCTAGCAACTCCTCCCAGCCTATAAGTGGCTTCAGGGTTTCTCTTCCCTATGTGCATGATTTTGCACTTCTTTGCATTAAATCCCAGTTGCCACTCTTCTGACCATTTTGCTAGTTTATCAAGATCTCTTCTCATTCTGCCCACCCCATCTGGATCATCTACTCTGTTGCAGATCTTGGTGTCATCTGCAAACAGACAAGCCTTACCCTCTAGTCCATCTGTGAGTCACTAATGAAGATGTTGAATAGGACTGGCCCCAGGACTGATCCTAAGTACCCACTTGTGACTTGCATCTCTTCTGACTGTATACCATTTTACCACCCTCTCTGTTTTCTGCCAGTCAACCAGTTTGCCACCCAGTTGACCAACTTCACCCACCGCTGAGCCTACCTAGCTTATTTATCAATCTTCTATGTGGAACAGTGTCAAAAGCTTTGCTGGAAGTCAAGGTAGGCTTACATCAACTCTGCCCCTTGGTCCACCACTCTAGTTACCCAGTCAAAGAAATCTATGAGATTAGTTTGACAGGACCTTCCTTTGTAAACCCATGCTGTCTTGTATCCTGTGCCCTATGGATTCCAGGTGTTGCACTATCCTTTCCTTAAGAGTGCCTCCATAATCTTGCCCACTACTGAGGTAAGACTGACTGGTCTGTAGTTCCCGCCTCCTCCCTGCTACCACTCTTGTGGCGGGATCACATGAACCCTTCTCCAGTCTTCTGGGACCTCTCCTGTGCTCAGAGACTCACTAAACAATTCTGCTAATGGCTCTGCTAGTTCCTCCTTTAGCTCCTTAAGTACCCTGGGATGTGCCATCAGGTCCCATTGCCTTATCCACCCTAGGCTTAGCAAGCTTTTCCTTACGTGTGAATGTGTTGTGTGCTTATAGTGGGTGTGAGTTTGGTTCCCCACTGTGGTTTGAATTGTATTCTGCTTGCTGGAAGCTGCATTAGAATTTCCTTACGTGTTAATGTGCTGTGTGCTGCTAGTGGGTCGTGATTTGGTTCCCCACTGTGGTTTGAACTGTATTCTGCTTGCTGGAAGCTGCATCCAGCCCCATGGACTGAATCCAAAATCATCTCCATTGGGCCTGGGCCTTGCCACACTGGCCCAGCCTGACTACCCGCTGCAGAGAGAAAGCCATCGACAAGAGACCTGCCTGGGGATCAGCTCCTGCTCAACACTTGAACAGGAAAGACGCCTCGGTGATTCGTGTGGGCCCCGCTTTTCCGGGCACTCCAGCTCAACAACCTGCAGTCTTGATTTCATCCTGCCTGTGTCCAGTATTGGGTATCGTGAGTAAACATCAGGGTAGCTCCCTGCAACAACAGCTAAATCTAAAGTGTTGTCATCTGATTGTCTTATTGCTTTTTTCTTTCACGAACTGAGCCCTCTGGCTCCGGATTACAAGTAGTGTGTGTCGTGCATGTTGCTTTCTTCCATCACAGGGCCCCAACCAGCTGCAACATTCCTGGCTTGCCCACCATTTTCCTACCTGGGTACCCAGAGTGTGTGACTGTCTGGGGACTTAAAGCGCGTGCATGACTGTTTGATTAATGTAGCCTTTAAGCCAATCAACCTGATTATGCCCTTCCTATTCAAGTCCCTGAATAAATCAGATCTGACTTTTTGCTGCATTTAACCTGACTGTGGTTCCAGTTTGTGCCAAGAGTACTGTACTGTTGCTATTTACTGTGCATAACCTTGTTTTACAGGGGTCCCCAGGTTGAGCCAGAGGAACCAGACCTGGTGGTAAGTGCAAACAGTGTGGGTACTGGTATGTGTACAATGGGTACTGTGAAAGTGATTATTGTGTATTCTTCCAGCCACTAGTAAGGAAGGGGGATACAGTGTCCCGGAGGGCTATTGCCCAGGCTAGTTTGATTACTAACCCCTGATCTCCGGGTGGGCACCTGTTTCAGAACTCAGGCCTCTTAACCTGCAATTAGCTGCGCAGGCAGGGGTAGTAGCTCTTGGGATAGCACTCCACCTAGTGGTTACATACTCTATAAATACAGTACGCCCAGACGGTAACTATAAACCAGTGCCAGTACCAATGTTTTTAAGCTGTAATCCTGTTGTCTCTGTACTCTTTTTTGTCTGACGTAGAACCTTTGTAAATGAGTCCTTGACTCAAAGGTCTTTCTGAATCCTCATTAAATAAAATAAATTAAATAAATAAACTAAATAACGAAGGATTTATTTAGGGTCGGCTTATAGGCCATAAACAGAAAGGGAGTTAGGCAGTTTGAGGGAGTACATTAGACTCTGACTGGTTCTTCTGTGCCTGTCCAGGCCCAGCCTACGTACAGTACACATGACTACTCTTCCCTCATCCTTCTCGGTGCAGCCAAAACATGTAAAGAATAAGACACGATTGGGGAGGAGGGGGACTATGCTATGTTAATGTACCAACTTGTGAGTTAGAGTCCCGAGCCCCAGGTGTGGGGGACCTCAACCACCTGGAGGAACGTTGACAAGCATAATCCTCCTGATGGACTTGCCTTATTTCACTTATAAAATGTTTAGTAATGTTACTGTAACCCCTAGGTGGCGCCATCACAAGGGCTACTACCCCTGCCTGCTTGGCTAGTAGCAGGTTAAGGGCCTGAGTTCTGAAACAGGTGCCTCCCACCTGGAGGTCAGGGTTGGTAGTGGTCAAGCTAACCTGGGCACAGCCCTCGGGACACTGTAACCCCCTCTTTCCTTACAATACACAGTAATCATTTTCACTGTACCCTGATACACTACACAAGTGCCCACAACTGTTTGCACGTACCACCAGGGCTTTCCTCTGGCCTGGCCCTGGGGACCCTTTGTAAAACAAGGTTATGCACAGCAAATAACAGCAGTACAGTGCACTTGCACAAATGGAACCACAGTCACGGTAAATGCAAAAAGAGATAGATATGATTTATTTAAGGGACTTGAACAAGGGAGGGTGTAATCAGGTTAATTTGGCAAAGGCTGTATCAATCAAACAGTTATGCATGCACTACAGGGTCCATAAACAGTCACACACTCTGGGAACACAGATGGAGAATGGTGGGCTAGCCAGGAACGTTGCAGCTGATTGGGGCCCTGTGATGGAAGAAAACAACATGCACAACACACACTATTTGTAATCCGGAACTGGAGGGTTCAGTTCGTGAAAGGAAAACAAGACAATCAGATGACACATTTTTAGATTAGGCTGTTGTTGCAGGGAGCTACCCTGATGATTACTCACGATACCCAAGACTGGACACAGGCTGGATGAAAATCAAGACAGCAGGTGGTTAATCTGGAGTGCCAGGAGAAGCAGGGCCCACTGAATCACTGAGGCATCATTCCTGTTCAAGCGTGGATCAGGGGCTGATCCCCAGGCAGGTCTCTCGTCCGATGGGTTTCTCTGTGCAGCGGGTAGTCTGACTGGGTCAGTGTGGCAAGGCCCTGGCCAAATGGAGACAAATTTGGATACAGTCCGTTTTGGGCTGGATACAGTTCCAGCAAGCAGAACACAGTTCACACAGTGGGGAACCAAATCACGACCCACTAACGACTCACAGCACATTTACATGTAAGGAAATTCTACTGTACCAGGCAAACCGCTCTCAAAGTCTATAAAGTCTCTGCACAAACCTGGGATTCAAAAGCAACTGGAAATCTGACAGGCGATCGCATTCAGCAAAATCTTTGGTCTTCTTCAGGTACGAGCCTGGTAAAAATAAGTGGCTTACTTCGTTCTCACAAACTTGGATTTAGTCAAAATAATTCTCTTCTCTCCCTCTCAGGGGCAGCAAGCGAGACATGCAGGCCACTACCCAGGCCTTTCCACAGTTCTCCACACAAAACTACTCAGGCGGCTGCTTGACTGTCTCAAGCTGCTGCTTCTTCAGCTCCCAACATATATCTGACTCAAGCAAGCCTGGGACTTTCCCCAGAATCCAAAAGGTTCGGTTGGCTGATCTGTCTGTCAGTCGCAACAAAGGCTCCCCTTCAGGTGCAAAAAGGCACAAAAGCCCAAAACTACAATTCCTACAGATTTTGACTCCAGACAGCTCCTGTAGTCCGGCTCCATTTATGTCCCACCAGTACTGATTGGTCCAATTCGCAGTCCAGGACCAAGATAGTGGGGATAAAACAGTCCTTGCTGCAAAGAAGGCAGGTTAGACAAACTACATTATCATTAGGGATGTAAGTTTGTCATGGCAGTCATACACGTCATTGATTCCATGAAGTTTAATCTTTATTCAGGACTTCCATGACTTTCACTAGTGTCATCAGAATGTAGCAATGATGACAGTGCCACAACATTTACTACTGTTTACTAATGATCTCATGAACAAATGAGTCATTAAAACCTCATCCATGACAAACTTACATCCCTAATTATCATTATCACTCTAAATGATTTTCAGCAAATAGTTACATCTTTCAACAAAGCTCCCTCTCAGATTACTTATGACTGCAATCCAGGCAGCTCTTAAAGTGACAGTGCACAGAGGCTATACCGGCACTCTCTGGCAATCGCATTTAAACTGCTAAAATGCAGGACACCAGCCTGACAGTGAGCATTTAGGCAAGCTCAAGGAAGACTTTCGGGAACCCCCATTTGTAGGCGGGTTACACCCTTCTCTGCCTGGAGAAAACTTGGCGTCCACGTCAAGTCTGTACCATCATGTATCAGTTAACACAAACTTATTACTTTACTATACACATTCACTACACTTCATGATACTATATCCATTCTGACAACACATTGTGCATATTTCACACAGGTAAATTGAACATTACTATAATTAATCAGGTAATACATAGATACATAGACAGTGTCGGCAGATAAGGGCCTATGGCCCACCCAGTCTGTCCATTTAAGTTTGTAAGTTCAGTTTATGTTTTCCAGGAAGTCTGTTGCCCCTTACCCCTGACCTCCAGAATTCCTTTATGTCTATCCCATGCATTCTTAAATCCCGTGATTGTTTCAGCCCCCACCACTTCCTCTGGCAGGGTGTTCCACTTGTCCACCACCCGTTCTGTGAAGAAATTCTTCCTCACGTTTCCTCTGAATCGTCCTCCCTCCAACTTCATCCCATGCCCTCTAGTCCTGGAACATCTTTTTCACTTAAAAATAGTGCATTCCTGCACCCTGTTCCTCCCTGTAAGATACTTGTATGTCTCTATCATATCCCCTCTCTCCCTCCTCTCCTCCAGGGAGTACATGTTCAGTGCCTTCAACCTGTCCTCATAGGACTTGTGATGCAATCCATGCACCATCTTTGTTGCCCTCCTCTGAACCTTCTCTACCCTGTCTATGTCCTTACGTAGGTAAGGTCTCCAGAACTGCACAGTGTACTCCAGGTGCGGCCTCACTAGTGTCTTGTATAGTGGAATTATGACCTCCTTTTCCTGCTGGTGATGCCCCTGCCTATGCCTCCCAGCATCCTATTTGCTTTACCTGCTGCCTTGTCACACTGTTTCCTGCCTTGAGGTCATCAGAGATGATAACTTCAAGATCCCTTTCCTGCTTGGTGCATGCTATATCCTCCACCCCCAACTGATATATTGTGCCAGGGTTTTTGTGCCCCATATGCATTATCTTGCACTTCCTTGCATTGAATTTCAACTGCCAAACCCCTGACCATTCTTCAAGTTTCTGCAGGTCCCTTCTCATTCTGTCTACACCCTCTGGTGTGTCTACTCTGTTACAGAGCTTTGTGTCATCAGCGAACAGTGAAATTCTGCCTTCTAGGTCCTGCGCATTGTCACTGATGAAGATATTGAATAGTACCGGTCCCAGCACTGATCCCTGTGGTACCCCACTGGTCACTCTTCCCTCTGTGGAGTGACAGCCATTTACCACCACCCTCTGTGTCCTGCTGCCCAGCCAGTTACCTACCCACCGCACTACTGTCCTGCCCACACCCATATTCCCCAGTTTGTGCAATAGTCTTCTATGTGGCACAGTGTCAAAGGCCTTGCTGAAGTCCAGATAGGCCATGTCCACTGCCCTCCCCTGATCCACCTCCCTGGTCACCCAGTCAAAAAATTCAATAGCTTTTTGTACCTTAAACATTGCAAGAGGGGGCCCTTCCCTATCAGCTAACTTGGGGCTAGAGGGGGGCACCATGGTTAGAGGGAAAGACAAGTAACCTGGAATTGGCTGTCAAGCTCAATTTGGGCAGTGAGCTTGGTGGGACATAAACACCTTTGTGCACCACATTGAGAGGCAAATCCACTGGTCTCCCGGGAGAATCATAACTGAAGCGCACTGCTGGCCTGACAGCTCGGCCAGTCTTTCTGAGGGGAAAACTACAGTCTCTGTACTCTCAACACTGGTCTGGGGACTCTTGTCACTTGTAGAGGTGCCTTTGCCTGGATGGGAACGTTCAAACCTGAGTCACTGTCGGCTCCTTGCTCTACAGGCTCTGTTTCTACAACACTTGACTCATTTGCGAAGTCTCAGGCACAATCAAACTTTGAGGCACTGAAGAGGGGTTGTCAGCACTCTCATGGTGTTCTTTGAATTCTGGTATGCCACCAGAAAGACTCATTCCATCAGCCCTTCCTCAGGCAAATCATACAGTTCCACAATACACAGAGACTCAGCATCTTCAGGACGTGATACTTTGCACTTCACTTTCAGTGAGCATTGGCTCCAAGGACAAAGCTGGGGGGGTTAGGCAGTCCAGAAGGCCCAGCTTCATCCCCACAATTAATCATGGGGTTACCTCGAAACAGCTGACTCAGTTCATAAGAGGGGTAATAGGCATAGTCGCACACACTTTCGTCAGAAGTGGACTGACAGTCTCTATCATTCTGGGCCTGCTGCGGAGGAAACCTTAAATCTGTGACCACTGGAGTAGGTTGACTCTGTCTCTTTCTTGCAGCAGCACGAGTCACCAGCCCAGGAGGCTCAATTTCTGGGGGTTCAGCCTCAATCATGACTTGGCCGATAGGCAGCAAGTGATTACGGTGCATGGTCTTGACAGCTTTGGAGTTGTTCTCTGGATGCACCATATACACAGGTAAATCATCCAACTTTCCATCTTCTACGTGGGGAAGATGGTGCCACCAATCAGCAATTTTGTGTTTACCATGCAGTCCCAAATTGTATATCAACACACGGTCTCCAGGTCGAAGCTTTTGAGCCTTTACTTTTTTATCATGCCTCTCTTTGTTGGCTAGATTTCTCTTCGTGGCCATTGTCTGGGCCAGTTGATAGCCATGGTTCAATTGAGCTTTCAGTTTTTGTACATATTGCAAGTAGTTTTTGGCTTGGACCCCATCTGGAGAGACCCCAAAACAGACATCAACTGGCAGCCAGGCCTCTCTCCCGAACATGAGGCAGTAGGGGGAGAACCCAGTAGCATCATTTTTTGTGCAATTGTATGCGTGTACCAAGGTGCTAATCTGCTGGCTCCATTTATGCTTATCTTTTGGGTGGAGTGTGCCCAGCACGTCTAGAAGGGGGTGGTTAAAACGTTCTGGTTGAGGTTCTCCCTGCAGGTGATAGGGGGTGGTTCTTGATTTTCGCACCCCCCATAGAGAGAGCATTTCTTTGATTAGTTGACTCTCAAAGTCTCTGCCCTGGTCAGAGTGGATCCTCTGGGGGGGCACCATAGTAGACGAAGAAATTTTCCACTAGCACCTTGGCCACGGTAGATGCCTTTTGATCTTTGGTGGGAAAAGCTTGTGCATACCATGTGAAATGATCCGTAACCATTAACACATTGCCAGTATTCTGCTGATAAGGTTCTAAACACAAGAAGTCTATGCAGACTAGTTCCATGGGAGTACTGGTAGTAATATTAACAAGGGGGGCAGCCCTCTGAGGCAGGGCTTTTCTTTGCAGGCAGCGACTACAAGTCTTTACATGATGCTCAACATCGGCCCCCATTTTGGGCCAGTAGAAGCGAGATCGTACCAAGTCAAGGGTTTTGTCAATACTGAGGTGCCCCATGTGATTGTGGAGGGACCTCAGTACCAAATCTTTAAAGGCCATGGGCAGGACCAATTGTTGCTTGTCTACTTTGCCACTATGATCTACTGTCTCTCTCTATACAACAACTGATTGAGCAACTTCAATCTGGGGCTTTCTTTAAACAATAAAGCAGTTTGCAAGTCAGTGGAATGTAACACAGGCACATCTTTCCCCGCATGTAGGGCATCAAGTGCTGGCTGAATCATAGGATCTTGGGATTGAGCGCACTGAACGCTGTCATTGCCAAATTGAGGTAGTGCACTAACATCTAGGAGCCGAAGTGGCAATAAGCAGCTGGTATGCAGGTGTCAGAAAGGCCAAGCAATCTACTGAACAGTCCACTGTGCCCACAGACATCTGTTCATCTCTATCAAACTTTTGGCACAGTGCTTGAATGTCAGGTTCAGACAGCCTGACCCAATCTCTCTTAGAAGTAGGCCTTCGGGATAGGGCGTCAGCATCAGTATGGTTCAGGCTAGGTCTGTATTCGACAGCATAATCATAGGTTGATAATGCAGAAAGCCACCGGTGACCAGTGGCGTCTAACTTAGCTGAAGTCTGTACATCGGTCAACGGGTTATTGTCAGTCTTCACCAATATCTTTGCTGCATAGAGATATTCATGAAACTGGTCAGTGATGGCCCATTTTAGTGCAAGGAACTCCAACTTATGCACAGGGTAGTTTCGTTCAGATGGGGTCAAGCTCCTACTGGCGAAAGCTACTGGTCTCAGGCCATCCTCATGGTCTTGATACAGCACCGCTCCTAGACCCTGCAGACTAGCGTCCATATGCAGCATATAGGGTTTGATGGGGTCAGCATAGATGAGGACGGGGGCGTGGGTGAGCTGGTATATGATCTCATGAAAGGCTGCTTCACAGCCAGGCATCCAGCGGGGCCTGAAGAGTTCATCTGGGTGGAAGAATACTTTTTCTGGTTCTTCAACTAACCCTTTTTTGTATTTACGATCGGTAGGAGGGTAACCCTGGGTAAGGTTCAAGAGTGGGTGAATCACCTTGGAATAGTCTTTTATGAACCTGCGGTAGTAGCCACAGAACCCCAGGAAACATTGTAGTTCTTTCGGATTATGAGGCGGGGCCAAGTAGTTAGTGCTTCAACCTTACTGGGATCAGTCTCTATCCCTTTTGTAGACACTATGTGCCCCACATTCTTCACGGAGATTTGGAAAACTGGCACTTGTCAATGGACAGCTTGAGGCCGATGTCTTCCAGTCAGTCTAAGACTTTAAACAGTCAGTTCTCATACTCTAAGGTGCTCCCAAACACAATGACATTGTCCAAGTACACTAGGCATTCCAGCAAATTCATATCTCTCACCTACGCTCCATCAGTCGCTGAAAGGTGGCTGGGGTGCCCGATATCCCCTGTGGCATCCTCAGAAACTCGTGAGAACCCCAATGGACAGATGAAAACTGTTTTTCACCGTCTTCTGGGGCCATCAGGATCTGGTAGTATCCACTGCGAAGATCCAACACCGAAACCATTTGCTCGCATTCAAGCAGTCCAGGGCATCTTGTATATGAGGCATAGTGTATTGGTCTGGGATGGTCTGCTGTCAGGGCTCGATAATCAACACACATCCTCACAGACCCAGTTTTCTTATGCACAACCACAATGGGAGGCGTATGGGCTCCTGGATCTTGTATCATGCCAGCAGCGAGCATTTCCTGCAGGTGTCTTCACGTCATCTATGTCTGCTGGGGCTAGCGCCGGGACCTCTCCCAAATGGCCGCTCATTGTGCAGGCGTATGTGATGCTCTGCACCCTGGACACATCCCATTCCTTCAACGAAAACAGTTGGTCTCTTGGCAAGTCTCTTGCCAATTCTAGCCTTCCATTCAGCTGGCAACAGGGAGTCACAAAATTCAAACAAATCTGGGGTCACTCTCGCCTTCTCACCAGGGTGCTTGTTGCTGGGCAATACTGCAGTGTCTGTGCAGTGTACTGTAGCTAGGGTACACCCTCTGTTCACCTGGATCTCCCTATCTGACACATTATGAATCTGGAACATCACTCATTGTGCATAGGCATGGGCACGAGCAGAAAAGATGCTGGGCTTGACCAATAATCCTTCTGGCAATTTTCCATCGCCTGGTGCATCCAACATCAGTATTTTGTTCTGGACATCTTTCCGGAGGTGGACCTCCCCTTGAATGGTACACTGGGCATTAGGGGTCAGTATCATTGAATCAGGATCCTTCTGCCACACGATCCCCCACTGGTTCATCCTGGTCTACTTCCTCGGGTTTCTGTTGCAAATCATAGGCCCTCTTGATCAGAGCCGGAATTCTCAGGGCCCTCCCAGTCTGTCACCCTTGTTTCTCGTGACAGAGTTGTGCCAGTCTCCCAAACATATGGGCATTTGTCCCAATTAACAGGGGGATCCCATCATACAGTCCAGTGGGGTGACACACTAGGGCCAATGTCTCTACTCGCTCCTCTACACCAGTTACAGTGGCAGGAAAAGACAACCAGAGGTGGACATACCATAGGTAGGGATAAGACTTGTCGCTCAGGCCCCACACTTGTACTGTAGGCCTTCCAGGGATTGAAAGACACATCAGATAAGTGTTTGTCATACCAGTCCTGGAATACAATGGTCACTTGCAACCCACTGTCAAGCACAGCCTGAGTATGAATAACATTCACAGTCACCGTAGTCTCCATTGAAGGGACCACTATTTTGGACCAGTCTGAGAGGCAGTAGCAGAGGCCTGGACTAATAATTTAGCCACAAAGAAATTTGAGTTGGGGTTTCTTGAACTCACTCGCGGTCATTTCAGGCACCTCTTGGCCATTGATTTGCTTTTCAGAGCTCCCTTGGAGTCTGTTTACTGCTCTTTCTAAGTCCTTCTGAGACCGGCATTCTCTTTTCATATGGCCATCCTTTACACAGTTGTGACAAATGATAGACTCCTGGGTCATCCTGGGAGAGAACATCGTATGAGGAACTGAAGCAGTAGTAAGATATTAGAGTCTAGTATCTGCTTGCAGCAGTGAGAGTGGTGCAACGTGTCTTAACAGTTCCTTTAGAGTGGCAGTCAATCTGGTGATCTCAGCCTTGGAGCCACCCTCGGTAGCGGATGCCTGAGGGTGCACCCCCACCCCATGACAGTCACATCCTGAAAGGGACCAGAATCTTGTTCCATGAGGGAAACCCTTGCAGAGGCACCGTCTTCAACCCTCGCCTCCAGCAGATATGGATGATGTGAGGAGACACCTGCAGGAAATGCTCGCTGCTGGTGTGATACAAGAATCCAAAGCTCCATATGCCTCCTATTGTGGTTGTGCATAAGAAGAATGGGTCGGTAAGGATGTGTGTTGATTATCAAACCCTGAACCGTGGAACATCCCCATCAATACACCATGCCCCGTATACAAGATGCCCTGGATTGTTTGAATGGGAGCAAATGGTTCTCGGTATTGGATCTTCACAGCGGATACTACCAGATCGCGATGGCCCGGAGGACTGTGAGAAAACAGCCTTCATCTGTCCTTTGGGGTTCTATGAATTCTGAGAATGCCCAGGGATTTAAGGTGCCCCGCCACCTTTCAGCAACTGATGGAATGTGCGGTGGGAGATATGAACTTGCTGGAATGTCTAGTATACCTAGAGCGATGTCAGTGTGTTTGGGTGCACATTAGAGGAGCATGAGACCTGACTATTTAAAGTCCTAGACCGATTGGAAGACTTGGCCTCAAGCTGTCCATGGACAAGTGCCAGTTTTTCAAATCTCTGTGAAGTATGTAGTGCACATAGTATCTGCAGAAGGGATAGAGACTGATCCCAGTAAGGTTGAATTACTGACTAAGCCCCAGCCCCATAATTTGAAAGAACTACAAAGTTTCATGGGGTTCTGTGGCTACTACCGAGGTTCATAAAAGACTATTCAAAGGTGATTCGCCCACTCTTGAATCTTACCCAGGGTTACCCTTTAACCAACCATAAATATAAAAGGGCTGTCAAAGAACCAGAGAAAGTGTACTTCCGGACAGGTGAACCTTTGGGCCCTGCTGGACACCCGAATGTGAAGCAGCCTTTCACGAGTCATATACCAGCTCACCCACGCCCCCATCCTCGCCTATGCTGACCCCACCAAGCCCTATGTGCTGCATACGGACGCCAGTCTGCAGGGTCTAGGAGCTGTGCTGTATCAAACCCATGAGGATGGTTCGAGACTAGTGGCCTTTGCCAGTAGGAGCTTGACCCGTCAGAGCAAAACTACCCTGTGCACAAGCTGGAGTTCCTTGCACTAAAATGGGCCAACGTTGACCAGTTTCATGAATACCTGTATGGGGCAAAGATATTGGTGAAGACTGACAATAACCGTTAACCTATGTACAGACTTCAGCTAAGTTAGATGTCACTGGGCACCGGTGGCTTTCCACCTTATCAACCTATGGTTATGCTGTTGAATACAGGCCAGGACTGAACCATATTGATGCTGACACCTTGTCACGAAGGCCAGTTTCAAGAGTGATTGGTCAGGCTGTCTGAACCTGACATCCAAGCCTAGTGCCAGAAATTTGGCTGAGATGAACAGATGTCTGCAGACACAGTGGTCTGTTTAGTAGATTGCTTGGGCCCTCCTGATACCTGCATACCAGCTGCCTATTGCTACTTTTCTGCTCTAGATATTAGTGCACTATCTCAGTTTGACAATGACAGCATTCAGTGGGCTCAATCCCAAGATCCTATGATTCAGCCCGCTTTCAATCAATCAGTCAATCAAAATGTATTTTTAAGCCCGCCCGGTGGCGCTGAGGGTTGAGCGCTGGACGCCACACCTCGTTCCATGCCGGTGACCCAGGTTTGGGAGCAAGCAGACTCAGGCTGCTGGTGGGTCGGCCAGGAGGAGTTAGGCTTGAGCGTCCCATGATGGCTCGCCTACTCCGGGAGGGTTGAGGCCATAGCCCGAACACTTGCCTGACTCGGCGGAGGCTGGATACTGCTAGCCCCAACATCAGGGGCATGGGCAGCCGCTATACAGCATGACGCCGGGCGCTTTGATGCCTTGACATTGGGATTCTACGCTGTAAGGGGTGGAGAGAAAGTGGAGAAAATGCCTGCCATCGCCAGGAAGATGGAGCCTCCGGAGACATGCCCTCGATGTGCCTTTGCCTGCCTGGCGGCCCCGGACCGGCGGAAGTTGATTGATGGGGTAAGGAGGCTGTGCCCTATCCCCACTCGGGGGTAAGCTGAAGCTCCATGGGATCCAGTGGGTCATTCGGGCAGGGTGGAAGGTAGAAGGATGTCTGCCTTGGGGCTCCCTGAAGGGGTCGGGGATGGCAGGCTGGGAAAGGCGGATAAATAGCGATTTAAAAAAAAAGTATTTTTAAAGCGCTTTTCAGCAAACCAAAGCACTTAACAATATAAAAACAAATCAAATAAAGTATAAAATAACAGACAACAGTCACAGAACTCAAACAGTATCCACAAATGCCCTTTCAAATAAATAGGTTTTAATACAGATTTAAAAGTCTGGTGGACAGGCACTCTCTAATCCGACGAGGGTAGAGAGTTCCACAGGGTCGGGCTATGAAAGAAAAGCCCTAGCACCTGATGTCTGCAAATGGACCCTGGGAACCTCCAGCAATCCCTCATCGGCGGACGGAGAGGGCGAGAGGTGCACTAGGGCTGAATAAGTTCTTGCAAGTAACCCAGTCCCTGTCCATGTAGGGTCTTATAGGTCAACAACAGCGACCTTAAAGGTGATCCTCCATTGCACTGGCAGCCAGTGCAGTTTGTGCAACAGGTGTGATATATGGTAAGTCTTGACAACCTGTCAACAACCTGACTGCAGCATTCTGCACTGGCTGCAGGCGGCAGAGATCCACCCTCGGTAACTCTAGGTATAGAGCATTGCAGTAATCCAGACAAGAGGACACTAAGGCTGAACCGATGTAGGAAGGTCCTCAGGTGGAACAAGGTGTTTTATCTGGTTGATGTTCCTCAGATGATAAAATGAGGACTTGACAACTGCTGACACTCATGCTTTTAGCGCCAGTTCGCTATCAGCACAACGCCAGATTCCGCACCCGTCTCAGAAGGTCTCAATTGGTTACCCCTAGCACAAGGCCAGATGGCTGTCCAGGAGTCAACCTTCTATCTGCTGAACTGGATCCACGATCAACACCTCAGTCTTGTCCAGATTCAGTCTCAACCAGTTAGCACTCATCCAGTCTTGGATCTCTAGAGGCAGTTGTTAAAGACCAAGATCGCTATCCTGTTCAGGCACAAAGGGCGTGCAGAGCTGAGTATCATCTGCATAGCAGTGAAACCTCAGCCCATACTGCCTTATAATGTCTCCCAACGGTATCATATACACCATGAACAACATGGGGACAGCATGGAACGCTGCGCACCCCACAAGGCAGGGAGAAGGGAGCCGAGGAAAAATCCCTGACACCACAGTCTGGGTCCTACCTGTGAGGAAAGAATGGAACCACCTCAGAACTGTACCTGACAGTCCGTAGAGTAGCCACAGGCATTCCAGCAGCACCCCATGATCCACAGTGTCAAATGCTGCAGAGAGATCAAGGAGGACCAGAATCAAATGACTCCTCCGATCCCTTGCTATTAGGAGATTATTAAGTACATGAACCAACATTGTCTGGTACTATGCCTCATCCTGAAACCAGACTGGAGAGGATCGAGACTTCATGGGTGGTAAGAAAGTTCTCAAGCTGCAGCGTGACTACCTTCTCAATAACCTTACCCAAAAAGGGTAGGTTAGAGACCAGTCTGTGTCTACAAGACAGTCTGGGTTGCAGGAAGATTTCTTTAACAGGGGTGTCACCACAGCCTCTTTCAGGAGGTCCGAAACACCCCTGATCCAGTGAGCACCAGACTATCTCAGCAAGGATCGGTCTGATAACATCCATACACCCACAAGGAGGTGGGTCGGACCAGGATCCAAACTACAGTAGAGTTGCAAGCTCTGAACAATCTTCACGATATCCACAATCGCTGGCTGGTGAAGTCTGCCCAGACAGATCGGGTGCCTGTGCCTTGCACCGACCACCACCGTACTCATTTGAATGAGTCAGGCGGATCTCCGCACCTGATGGAGGACACCTTATCTGCAAAGAATTGAGTGAACTTGTCACACTTTAATTGTGAAAAGCTCTCCGGCCCTGGAGACGGGCTGGATTGCACAGCCTGTCCACAGTCCGGAAGAGCTGGGCCGTCGATTCTTTGCAGCACCAATCTCCTATACAGGAACTCTGCCTTCTTATGGGAAATTACCGATTGATAGTACAAATAATGGGCCATCAGCCTAAGTCTGTCTTCCTCCCAGCCAGATTTCCACCAGCATCGTTCCAACCTTCGTCCCACTCTCCTCAACCCTCTCAAATCCCATCGAACCAAGGGGACCGAGAGGCGGAGAGGAGCGGGTCGAACTCGGAAAGGAGCTGTGGAATCCAGGCCCTCAGTACCATGCTATTATAGTACCCTACTAGATCATAGAAACATAGAATTTGATGGCAGATAAGGACTGCTTGGCCCACCTAGTCTGCCCATTTTCCTACCTAACAGATAAGCTGCAGATCCTAATTAACCAACAGCTTACTTCCTCCCACCCCACTAGGACTGCCTTATGTCTGTCCCATGCATTCTTGAATTCCCCCTGTTCTTGACTCCGATCTCCTCAGGAGGCTGTTCCATCATCCACAGCCCTCTCTGTGAAAAATACTTCCTCACATTACCTCTGAGCCGACCCTCTATCTTCAGATTGTGCCCCTTGTTCTTGCACTCTCTTTTTCTGAAAGATGCCACCCTCTTGGACTTTGTTGATTCCCTTGGGTACTTGAAAGTTTCTGTCATGTCCCTCTCTCCCTTCTTTCCTCAAGGGTATACATATTTAGCTCCTTTAGTCTTTTCTTTGTATGTCTTCTGGTGCAGACCCTGCTCTTTTAGTTACCCTCCTCTGGACAGCCTCCACTCTGTCTATGTCTTTGCGGAGATGGGGTCTCCAGAACTGCACAGTACTCAGATGAGGGTCTCACCAACTGTCTGTACAGAGGATAACAACTTCCTGTTTTCTACTATTGATGCCTCTCCCTATGCATCCCAGTATCCCCCAGCCTTCCTTACTGCCTTCTCACATTGCTTGCCCATCTTTAGGTCATCTGATATAATTACCCCAGGTCCTTTCCATTTTTACTGTTGTCAGTATCTCACCCCCCATTGTGTACTCTTGCCCTGGGTTTTTGTTTCCCAGGTGCATTACCTTGCACTTCTTTGCATTGAATCTGAGCTGCCATACATTTGACCATTCCTCCAATCTTGGCAAGTCCTTCTCATCCTTTCCACTCCATCTGGTGTTTCAACCTTGTTGCAGATCTTTGTGTCATCTGCAAAGAGACATACTTTTCCTTCAGTTCCTCTGCAGTGTCACTTATAAAGACATTAAAAGGACCGGTCCCAGTACTGAACCCTCGTTGTACCCGCTAGTAACCCTCATTTCTTCACTGTGGACTCCATTTACTACTACCCTTTAGCGTCCTGTTGTCTAGCCAATTTTTATCCAGGCTACCACCTTGGGACCCTCCAAGGCTGGCTAACTTGTGTATTAATCTTTTGTGTGGGACTGTATCAAATGCCTTGCTAAAATCTAGGTAAGCCATGTCCACAGCCCTCCCTGGTCTACTACTTTGGTCACCCAGTCAAAGAAATCTATTAGATTCGTCTGACACGACCTTCCCATCGTGAATCCATGCTGCCTTGGGTCCTGTGCCCCACTGGCCTCTAGGTACTCAACAGTTCTTTCCTTCGGAGTGATTCCATCATTTTACCTACCACTGAGGTCAAACTAACTGGTCTGTAGTTTCCTGCCTCTGTCCTACTCCCACTTTTGTGAAGAGGAATCACATCCACCCTCCTCAGACCTCAGGTACCACCCCATCCTCCATGATTTGTTAGAGAGAGTAGTCAGTGGTGTCATTAGTTCTACCCTTAGTTCTTTTAGAATTCTTGGGTGAATCCCATCAGGCCCCATTGCTTTGTCCACCTTCAATTTTATTAGTTCTTTCAGAACCCTTCTTCTGTAAATGGACTGGTATGACCCTCATCTTCAGAGTGTTTCTTTTGTTTGGTTTAGGTACCTCCCGTCCTCTTCCTTTGTGAATACTGAGCAGAAATATTCATTCAGTATCCCTGCTTTTTCATTGTCACCCTCTACCCACATTCCCTCCCTTATTAAGCCTCAGTATTCCTTCTTTGGTCTTTTTTCGCTCCTAATGTACCTATAAAGGTCTTATCCCCTTCTTAACAGAGTTGGCTATCCTTTCCTCGGTTTGGGCTTTACTATTCTGACTGCCTTCCCAGCCTCTTTCTGCTTTAACTGATAAACTTCTCTGTCCTTCTCCTTCTGTGTTTCCTTATATTTCCTGAATGCTATCCTTTCTCCTTAACCTTCCTGCCACCTCTTTTGAGAACCATAGCGGTTTTTTTCTTTGTTGTGTTTTGTTGATTTGCTTTACACAAGGCTTGTTGCCTCTGTGATGGCTGTTTTGATTACTCTCCATTGTTCCTCCACCCCTCCTTCTTGCCTGTTTGCTAGTGCTTTTCTGAGGCACTCTCTCATTTTCCCAAAGTCAGCCCTTCTAGTCCAATACTCTTGCTTTTGTATGGCTTGATTGTATGGCTGTTTATCATGAACCACACTGTTTGGTGGTTGCTTTCTCCCAGATGGCTACCCACTTCTAAATCTGAGATTCTTTCTCCGTCTCCCATTTGAGAGTACCAGGTCTAAGATTGTTCCCTCCAGTGGGGTTCCAATACTAGCTGTCTGAGGCATGCCCCTGTAGGGCATCAGGAATGACCCTGCTCTTGGATGTGCCTGCAGCAAGGTGCTCCAGTTAACATGTGGCATATTCAGGTCTCCCAGCAACAATATGTCCCTTTTTCTGCCATTCTAAGGAAGCCTTCTATCATTTCCTTGTCATTCCCTCCCCTGAGATGGGGTCTGTATACAACCCCATGCGGATTGTGGTGCCATTTTCTGTCTCCAGTGTGACCCAGAGTGTCTCATCTGCTCCTGTTTACTCTTTAGTTCTGTTGCTTTGATCCCTTCCTTTACATAAAGAGCTACTCCTCCTCTTCTTTTACCCTCCCTGTCCCTCCTGTAGATTGTGTATCCTGTATGTTGACATCCCAGTCATGGTTCTCTGTGTACCATGTTTCTGTGACTGCCACAATATCCAGGCAACCTTCTTCCGTCAAGGCCACTAGTTCAGGGGCTTGTTACACAGACTACGGGCATTGATACTCATCACCCTCCACTTTTTGATGGCCTTACCTTTAGCCTCCATTCCTGTCCTTACTGCTTTTGCCTTTTTATGTTGGCTTGCAGAACTCAAGCCAACATATAGAAAGTGCAGATTTGGGGCGCGGCTGCTGTTAGGCGAATGCAGGGCGCGCATCAGTAGGGTCGTCCCTCATTCCCCAATCAGCCTGCATGCCGGTGCCACACCATGCATACATAATGGGGCAAGCACATCTAAGCAAAGGTCCACTGCAATCTGAGCAAAGCTCGCCATACGCAGCGGCCTCGTTTGCATGCTCACCGCCATTATCAGCATGGTTGGCGGCGGCTTCACGTGATGGTGACATCGGGGTGCCCAATCCTCCTGTTGGTAATCCCCGCTGTTTACTGTGCGGACGGGGAGCCCACTTCCCGTCGGCATACCCCCTAACGTGGAATGCCAGGGGTGCCTGATCCTCCTCGGCTGGCCCCCGCTGTCTTTATCGCCCGATGGGGAGCCCACTCCCGTCGGCATCACCTCTCCCAATTGTTGAATGCCGAGGGTGCCCAGTCCCCTCAGCTCACGCCCCCACCGCTGTCGTTGTTTGCCAATGGGGTGCCCAATCCCCACCAGCATTATTCCCCCCCTCCCGTGTTGTGAGCGGCGAGGTGCCCAATCCCTCATCAGCTACTGACACCCCCAAAAAAACAGTTAGGTAGCACGCTGGGGCCCACCCCAGCGTGCCAAATGCCTACAACAGAAAACTGTCCTGCAATGGTTTTCTTTTTTTCCCTGTAAAACTAAACCGTCCCTCGTAGTCTCGTGCCCCTTCCCCCACCGCACCCACCCTGCGCCCTGCACTCCCCTCACCCCCACCCCATACTTACCTCCGAGTCGGCGCGACTATCTTCAGTGGACCGGAACACGTCTGCACTCTTCAAAGCCGACCACGAACTGAGGAAATGCCGTAAGCTGTATAATGGGTGAATAGGGTTTTTCAACTTTGCTGCATATCTCAGGCATTTCTTGGAATTTTGGCACCAAATTTTCAACATGGGATTTTGGGGCCCCTCCTCATGAATTCTATCACTGTCATGGCGTTAATCGCCCATTAAAGGTGATTTTCGATCACTGCGTCCATTAACGAAATGACAGTGGCAGTGTTCATGAGGTGGCCTCTTAAAAACCCTAAGTTCCAAATTTGGTGGAAAAAATCCAACAAATGCCTGTTTACTAGTGTCGTTGCGCGGTTGCTACGCGGCTCATAACCAGCGCATTCACAATATTTTAGCGCCGGATTTTCAGCATTGTCATTTTGTACACCTCCTTGTAACAGTACAGCTGTCATTTTCCACATCCTGCCCGAAATGTGTTTCCGCACTTCCGGCTCATAATAAGCGCAGTCGCTGTGGGAAATCAGTATTTGGGCCAGATTATGAAAATGACAGTGACACAGTACATGAGCAGAGGACCTAAAATGCCTATGTTGAAAATTTGGTGATGATACTCCATAAAATGACTGTGTTACAGCGTGCGTTGGCAGATTGCATGCATGCTCGTGCCGTCGTGCATTTGTGATATTTTCAGTCTGGATTTTCACCATTGCCATTTTTCCACACCTCTTGATGAACAGTATAGCTGTCATTTCACATATCCTGCCCCAAAATGTGTTTTCGCACTTCCGGGCAGAATAAGCGTGATTGCTGTGCGAAATCACTTGGGACACTTTGAGGAAATAACAGTGACACTGTACATGAGCAGAGGTGCTAAAATGCCTATGTTGAAAATTTGTGCCAGAACATAAAATGGCAGTGTTGCAGCGTGTTTGTATATTTCCACGCACCTCTAGTAGCTTTGGTAAATTTGGTATATTTACATGCCATTTTCAACATTGGCATTTTTTACACCTCCTTATGAACTGTACAGCTGTCATTTTTCACATCCTGCCCAACATGTTTTCCTGCACTGCACTACCAAACACCCAAAGGGACACCTAATGCCTGTCACTCTCTGCAGGGTGGGGGTGGGTCGCATCAGTTCAATACTTCACTGCCATTCCTATGATGCATCTGTCTAACTCCTGCACTACCAATGCCAATGCCAGCAAGCCAACATTCGGCTTTGACAAATGCTTGTTTACATTTACTTCTGTCCTGCTCCTAATGACTTCTCTACCTTGGTGTTTACCTCACTAATTACTGTTGTTTGTGGGGAGGCTGGGATTTCCTGCTCCTTTTCAGTGCCTCCCCTTGGCTAGTTTAAATGCTTGCCAATGAAGCATTTAAACCTCTCACCTAGGATCCTGGTTCTCCCGGACAGATGCAGACCATCGCACCAGTATAGGTCTGCATCCCTCCAGAGTAGCTCCCCAGTCCAATGAAGCCAAAACCCTGAGCTCAACACCAGTTTTCAACCATTCATTGAATTCCTGATGAGGAGTACCCTAGCATCACCCTTGCCATAGACAGGCAGCACCTCCGAGAAGGTTACTGTATGCTAGTTGTCTAAGGCCCCTCCCCAACTCTACAAACTCCTCTTGCACTGCTCTGATCCCATTCCTAGCCAGGTCATTTGTCCCTAGGTGGACAATGACATCCAGCTCCCTCCTCGCGCAGCTGCTCCCCACGATCCTGAGGATTCGCTCTGTCCCTCCAAGCCGTGGCGCCAGGCAGGCACCTTACCTCCCTCTCCCTTCCTCCTCATTTCTACCCCTAATGATTGGGTCCCCACCAGGAGTTGTTTCTTCCCTGTGGGGTCTCATGCCACCCTCCTGTGGGTCTCCTTTGTGAAGGTTCCCAGCATCCTCCTTGGTCTCCACTGTGGCGCCCCGAGAGGAACCACTATCCACCAGAAGAGCGAATGAATTGTGGAGAGGTACAGCTGGAGGATGCAACTCTGTTCCACCACCCTCTCCCTCCCTGAGCCCACCCTGGTCCAGATCTCCTGGATCCAAGCATTCCAATGGCCTACTCGATAGGTTCAGCACTGCCATCAGACCCTCTGGGGTAACACCCTCAAAGGGCGGTACTGGACCATCTCCAAAGGGCAGGTCTCACAGGGGGGCCTCGAAACTGAACCTTATAGAGTGATGGTCCGACCATACAACTAGTTCCACCATCAAGTCAGCAGCCTCCATACCCAGGAGGAACACCAGATCCTGGGAGTGGCCTTGAGAATGGGTTGCAGTGGTAACTACCTGTGTGAAGTCTGACAAAATCATCAGTTGGAGGAAGTTCTGACCAAAATGGGAGAGTTCATTGTCGACGCAGGCATTGAAATCCCCAGGACCAACTACCTGGGGGATTCCAACACCATGTCGACCATGAAGTCTGCAACTTCCTGCAGGAATACTTTCCTATCTCCGGGTGGATACTCAAAGGATCTGGTGGTCCCCACTGGGACCTCTACAAGGCCCAGTTCTGTCTTAAAACAAATGGCTACACCCCGCCCCATGATCCAGTCTGGGGCAGTGTATCACCGAGTACCCAGCTGGAACTGCTGACCAATATCGGACTGGCATTCTCGTCCAGCCAGGTCTTGGTGATACAAGCCAGGTCAGATGTCTCAGCAAGATCAGCAGTAATTGCTGTCTTGTTTTTTTATTGACCTGGCATTGCATAATACTGCCCAAGTTGGATGAGAGGCCATGGAAGAGCGGGTCACTTGCCCATACCTGTGGAGCCCTTGGGTATGGGAATCAGGCAGGAGGTCCCCTTTCCTGGACCCATTTCACCCGGGGCACCTCCTTGATCCCACTACTCCAAGCCACCCACCCCACTCCTCACCCCCACCAGACCCAGGGTCCCAGCCCCTCAGACCCTTCCGAGCAATCCCCCAAAGCATGACAATGCATATATACCATAGGCTGCAAGGAGGGCTATAGAGGTGCATGGGTCCCTCAGCCTGGAGGGAGTAGTGCCTGCCCACCTAAAACGGTCTCAACACATGCTGCCAACACTATGTCAACAGTAAATCCAATAGCAAACTATTAACAAAAATTAACAAAATCCCAATTTTATGAACCCAACAACCCCAAAATAAACCCCAAATACACCCTAAAATTAACAATAATAACTCAATAAGCTATTAACACAAATATTGTAAAAACCAACCCCCAAAAATAAACCCTAAACCCAAAAATATACTATCCAAGAATTGCACAAAACTTCGTGGACATAAGTCAGATGAAGAAGAAGCAAATCAGTCACTGTGTAAACTGCAAATAATGTAAAACCAACACCTGGAAAGCTTCTACCAGTCTAAGTATTCAGAAAAATGCTCAGTCAGTCCCAATACCACCTCTCACATAGTAGGAACTGTAAAACAAAACATTTGTAATATGATAGGAATACGGGTACTCGCACCACCCTCCACCGCTGGACAGTGAAATTCAAAGCAAAGGTCACATAGTAGCAGCCCATCACAAAAGAAAAGGGTGAGGAGCCAAAGTCATTGATCTTAAATCTGCAAGCAAAGTTCAAAAACAGGCTTCATCAGTCCCAGTGAAGATTCCTCCACAAGCTCGATAAATCTGATATCCAGCAGGTTTCGACCCACAAAGAAAGTCAAAGACTAGGCCAAAGATGATAATAGGAAATCCAAAGGCCTTAACCATACTACCGGGAGAGCCGCCACTCCCCACCAAACCCGCAACAAGTAGCTAAAGACGTCCAAAGATCAGCCTTCAGACCAACCCCCAGACACCTTAGGATCGCACCACACTCCCCACTGAATTAATCGGCCAGGTGCAGGTGTCCTGCCCCAGATCCGGGCATGGCCAGGAAAACAGCAGCCTTCCAATAGACTGTTACGAGCCTTCCCCAACGCCTGTCCCAGTTGGGTCCTCGGTCGGATCTCAGTTCATGCGGGTCCAAAAGTACCACCAAAATGGCAGCTCCTTACTTCTTCAGTGACTCCTCACCCTTATCCAAGGATTCAGAAGAACTCACTGGCCATAATCACTCCAGAAAAATGGCTCCCCTCAGAGCGGCTCCTTCAGATGGCTCCCCAAGCTGGCAAATCATCCATCCGTCAAAACTCGCCCACTTCCAACGCCCGGCTCTTCACAAACGGCAACAACACAGCAAAACTAATGCTCAACTTGCAACTAAAGGATCAAATGACCACTTGCAGCAGATCACGACCACGAAGATGTTACAGTTTACTTCAGACGGTAAGAACAAACATAACTACATAAATTAAGAAAGTCAATTCTAAACAATGCTTCAAATGATAAAATGATAAAACGATTGATTAAACGATTGATACTCAAACAACTAAATGCAGACTATCATGCCCTGCGTGCGGGAAAGATATGTCCAAGTTACGCTCTCCGATTTGCAAACTGCTTTATTGTTTAAAGAAGGCCCCAGGTTGAAGCTTACTCAATCAGTTGTTGTACAGAGAGACAGTGGATCATGGTGGTCAGGTAGACAGGCAGCAATTGGTCCTGCCCATGGCCTTTAAAGATTTGGCACGGAGGTCCTCCAGAATCACATTGGGCACCTTGGTATTGACAGAACTCTTGACTTGGTACAATCTCGATTCTACTGGCCCAAGATGGGGGCCGATGTTAAGCACCATGTAAAGACCTGCAGTCATTGCCTGCAAAGGAAAGCCCTTTCCTCAGAGAGTTGTCCCCTTGTCAATATTACTACCAGCACCCCATGGAACTGGTCTGCATAGACTTTTTGTGTTTAGAACCTGATCAGCAGAATATTGGCAATGTGTTAGTGGTTACGGATCATTTCACACAGTATAAGCTTTTCCAACTAAAGATCAACAGGCCTCTACCGTGGCCAAGGTGCTAGTGGAAAATTTCTTCGTTCACTGTGGTGTCCCTCAGCGGACCCACTCTGACCAAGGCAGAGATTTTGAAAGTTGGCTAATCAAAGAAATGCTCTCTCTATGGGGTGCGAAGTCAAGAACCACCCCTTATTGCCTACAGGGGACCCTCAACCAGAACGTTTTAACTGTACCTTTAGACATGCTGGGCACCCTCTATCCCAAAGACAAGCCTATGGAGCCAGCAGAGGGGACCCTCAACCAGAACGTTTTAACTGTACCCTTCTAGACATGCTGGCACCCTCCATCCCAAAGACAAGCCTAAGTGGAGCCAGCAGATTAGCACCTTGGTCCATGCATACAATTGCACAAAAATGATGCTATGGGTTCTCCCCCTACTGCTTCATGTTCGGAAGGAGGCCCAACTGCCTGTTGATGTCTGCTTTGGGGTCTCTCCAGATGGGTCCGAGCAGAAAATGGCCTACAGTGTGTACAGAAACTGAAAGCTCAGTTGAACCATGCCTATCAACTGGCTCCAGACAATGTCTGCCAAAAGAAATCTCGACAACAAAGAGAGGCATGATATAAAAGTAAAGGCTCAAGAGCTTGGCCTGAGACCGTGTGTTTTACATAATTTGGGACTGTATGGCAAACACAAAATTGCTGATAGGTGGCACCATCTTCCCCATGTAGTAGTTGGAAAGTTGAATGATTTACCAGTGTACAAGGTGCACCCAGAGAATAACTCCAAAGCTGTCAAGACCATGCACCAAACCACTTGCTACCTATCGCCAAGTCATAATTGAGGCTGAACCATCAGAGATTGATTCCCTGGGCTGGTGACTCGTGCTGCTGCAAAAAGAGACCGAGAACCTACCCCAGTAGTTACAGATTTAAGGTTCCCCGCAGCGGGCCCAGAATGATAGTGACTGTCAGTCCACCTCTGACGAAAGTGAGTGTGACAATGCCTATTACCCTCCTATGAATTGAGTCAGCTGTTTCAAGGTAACCCTATGACTAATTGTGGGGATGAAGCTGGGCTTTCTGGACTGCCTAACCCACCAGCTTCGTCCTTGGAGCCAATGCTCCTGAAAGTGAAGTGCAAAGTATTACGCCTGAGGTTGTGGACTCTGTGTTTTGTGGAACTGTGAGACTTGCCCAGGTAGGGGCTGATGGTCTGAGTCTCTCTGGTGACACACCAGAACTTGAAGAACAATGTAGAGTGTTGACAGCCCCTTCAGTGCTGCAAAGCCTAATTGTGCCAGAGTCTCCTCAAAATGAGCAACCTGGGCCTCCGTCAGAAGATTAAGAACAAAGTGTTGTGGAAACAGAGCCTTCAGAGCAAGGAGCTGACAGTGCTCCAAGTTTGGACATTCCCATCCATGCAGAGGCACCCCTCACAAGTGACGGAAGCTCCAAGTAAGGGCTGAAAGTACAGAGATTTTGGCTGCTCCCCAAGAAAGACTGGGTGAGCTGTCAAGCCAGTGCTATGCTTTAGTTATGATTCCTCTGGGAGGGCAGTGGATTTGCCTCTCAATGTGGTTCACAAAAGGGTGTATGTTTACGCCAAGCTCACTGACCAAATTGAGCTTGATGGCCAACCCAGGTTACTTGTTCTTCCTCTCACCATGGTGCCCCTGCCCCATCCAGCCCTAAGTTAGCTGATAGGAAGGGCCCCTCTTACATTGTTTAATGTACAAGAAGTTATTAAATGAATCAGTATTACTTGTATGAAACATGCATAAGTATTGTCAATATGGATGTAGTAATGTGAAGTATATTGAAACGTATAGTAATGTAACAAGCTATTGATATATATATCTCGTTTATATTGCATTTTGATATTGTGATGGTACAGACTTGATGTGGATCCAAGTTTTTTCAGGCAGGAAGTAACCCCTACAAATGGGGGTTCCTGAAAGTCTTCCTTGAGCTTGTCTAAATGCTCACTGCCAGGCTGGTGTCCTTGCTTTTGCAGTTTAAATGTATTGCCAGAGAGTGCCTGTATAGCTCTGTGTACTATCTCTTTAAGAGCTGCCCGGATTGCAGTCATAATTAATCTGAGAGGGAGTTCTGTTAAAAGATGTGCTTGTTTGTTGATCAGTTGTTAGAGTAGTAATAATATTGCAGTTTGTTCTAACCTGCCTTCTTTGCAGCATGGACAGTTCTGTTTGTTTCCATCATCTTGGTCCTGGAATGCTGAAATGGGCCAATCAGTACATTTGGGACTCTAAAATGGAGCCTGCCTACAGGGGCTTGCTGGGGTCAAAACTTGTAGGAATTGTAGTTTTGGGCTTTTGCGCCTAAAATAACCTGGAGGGAGCCTTGTTGTGATTGACAGATAGATCAGCCAACCAAACCTTTTGGATTTTGGGAAAGTCCCAAACTGCTTGCAGTTTCAGTTAGATCTAAGTTGGGAAGTGAAGAAGTAACAGCTCGAGGTAGTTCGAGCAGCATTCCATAGTGGATTCATGTGGGAGAACTGTGGAAAGGCCTGAGTTTTGGCCTGCATGCCTGCCTACTGTCCCTGAGAGGGAACTTGTGCCTTTTCGGACTGAATCCAAACTTGGAGAGTGAAGTAAGCCACTGAATTGTGACCAGGCTTCTACCTGAAGAAGACCGAAGATTTCTGAATCACGATCAGCCTGTCTGGACTTCCAGCCACCTCTGAACTCCCAGATTGTGCAGAGACTCATGACGGAGAGCCTTTTACCTGGTACAATGGAATTTCCTTAGAAACATAGAAACATAGAAACATAGAAGTTGACGGGCAGATAAGGACCGTAAGGCCCATCCAGTCTGCCCATTTCTTTTCTACCTTATAAATGTGCCATCGGCCTTTGCTCTGTCAGTGACCTATCTATTCATAGTCATTTGTATTGCTCCCTTATGCCTATCCCATGCCTGTTTGAAGCCCTGCACTGTATTCATAGCCACCACTTCTTGTGGTAGCTATTTCCATGCATCTACCACCCTTTCTGTGAAAAAGAATTTCCTCATATTCCCCTTAATCGGCCTCCCCTAATCTCATGCTGTGTCCTCTTGTCCTGCTATTTTTCTTATATTTAAACATGTTAGACACTTTCACCTTGTTTATGCCCTAAGGTGTTTAAATGTCTCGATCATATCCCCCTCTCTCTCCTCCTTTGCTCAGGAGTATACATATTGGCTCCGTTAATCTGTCCTCATATGTCTTCAGATGCAGTCCCTGCACCATTTTAGTTGCCCTTCTCTGGACTGCCTCAATTTGGTTAATGTCCTTGTGAAGGTGTGGCCTCCAATACTGCACGAGTACTCCAGATGAGGCCTAACCAATGCTCTTGTACAGAGGATTATTACCACACTCCTCTTACGACTTGTGATACCCCTACTAATACACCTAACACCCCCCTAACCTTACCTACTGCTTTAGAGGTCTGCTTGGATGATTTTAGGTCATCAGTGATGATGATGCCCAAGTCTCTTTCTTCCTTTGTGACTGCTAGCAACTCCTCCAGCCTATAAGTGGCTTCAGGGTTTCTCTTCCCTATGTGCATGATTTTGCACTTCTTTGCATTAAATCCCAGTTGCCACTCTTCTGACCATTTTGCTAGTTTATCAAGATCTCTTCTCATTCTGCCCACCCCATCTGGATCATCTACTCTGTTGCAGATCTTGGTGTCATCTGCAAACAGACAAGCCTTACCTCTAGTCCATCTCTGAGGTCACTAATGAAGATGTTGAATAGGACTGGCCCCAGGACTGATCCTAAGTACCCACTTGTGACTTGCATCTCTTCTGACTGTATACCATTTACCACCACTCTGTTTTCTACCAGTCAACCAGTTTGCCACCCAGTTGACCAACTTCTGACCCACCCTGAGCCTACCTAGCTTATTTATCAATCTTCTATGTGGAACAGTGTCAAAAGCTTTGCTGGAAGTCAAGGTAGGCTTACATCAACTGCCCCTTGGTCCACCACTCTGTTACCCAGTCAAAGAAATCTATGAGATTAGTTTGTGGGACCTTCCTTTGTAAACCCATGCTGTCTTGTATCCTGTGCCCTATGGATTCCAGGTGTTGCCTATCCTTTCCTTAAGGATGCCTCCATAATCTTGCCCACTACTGAGGTAAGACTGACTGGTCTGTAGTTCCCGCCTCCTCCTGCTACCACTCTTGTGGAGCGGGATCACATGAGCCCTTCTCCAGTCTTCTGGGACCTCTCCTGTGCTCAGAGACTCACTAAACAATTCTGCTAATGGCTCTGCTAGTTCCTCCTTTAGCTCCTTAAGTACCCTGGGATGTGCCATCAGGTCCCATTGCCTTATCACCCCTAGGCTTAGCAAGCTTTTCCTTACGTGTGAATGTGTTGTGTGCTTATAGTGGGTCGTGATTTGGTTCCCCACTGTGGTTTGAATTGTATTCTGCTTGCTGGAAGCTGCATTAGAATTTCCTTACGTGTTAATGTGCTGTGTGCTGCTAGTGGGTCGTGATTTGGTTCCCCACTGTGGTTTGAACTGTATTCTGCTTGCTGGAAGCTGCATCCAGCCCCATGGACTGAATCCAAAATCATCTCCATTGGGCCTGGGCCTTGCCACACTGGCCCAGCCTGACTACCGCTGCAGAGGAAAAGCCATCGACAAGAGACCTGCCTGGGATCAGCTCCTGCTCAACACTTGAACAGGAAAGACGCCTCGGTGATTCGTGTGGGCCCCGCTTCCGGCACTCCAGCTCAACAACCTGCAGTCTTGATTTCATCCTGCCTGTGTCCAGTATTGGGTATCGTGAGTAAACATCAGGGTAGCTCCCTGCAACAACAGCTAAATCTAAAGTGTTGTCATCTGATTGTCTTATTGCTTTTTCTTTCACGAACTGAGCCCTCTGGCTCGGATTACAAGTATGTGTGTCGTGCATGTTGCTTTCTTCCATCACAGGGCCCCAACCAGCTGCAACATTCCTGGCTTGCCCACCATTTTCCTACCTGGGTACCCAGAGTGTGTGACTGTCTGGGGACTTAAAGCGCGTGCATGACTGTTTGATTAATGTAGCCTTTAAGCCAATCAACCTGATTATGCCCCTTCCTTATTCAAGTCCCTGAATAAATCAGATCTGACTTTTTTGCTGCATTTAACCTGACTGTGGTTCCAGTTTGTGCCAAGAGTACTGTACTGTTGCTATTTACTGTGCATAACCTTGTTTTACAGGGGTCCCCAGGTTGAGCCAGAGGAACCAGACCTGGTGGTAAGTGCAAACAGTGTGGGTACTGGTATGGTGTACAATGGGTACTGTGAAAGTGATTATTGTGTATTCTTCCAGCCACTAGTAAGGAAAGGGGGGATACAGTGTCCCGGAGGGCTGTTGCCCAGGCTAGTTTGATTACTACCAACCCTGATCTCCGGGTGAGGCACCCGTTTCAGAACTCAGGCCTCTTAACCTGCTACTAGCTGCGCAGGCAGGGGTAGTAGCCCTTGGGATAGCACCACCTAGTGGTTACATACTCTATAAATACAGTACGCCCAGACGGTAACTATAAACCAGTGCCAGTACCAATGTTTTTAAGCTGTAATCCTGTTGTCTCTGTACTCTTATTTGTCTGACGTAGAACCTTTGTAAATGAGTCCTTGACTCAAAGGTCTTTCTGAATCCTCATTAAATAAAATAAATTAAATAAATAAACTAAATAACGAAGGATTTATTTAGGATTGACTTATAGGCCATAAACAGAAAGGGAGTTAGGCAGTTTGAGGGAGTACATTAGACTCTGACTGGTTCTTCTGTGCCTGTCCAGGCCCAGCCTACGATACAGTACACATGACTACTCTTCCCTCATCCTTCTCGGTGCAGCCAAAACATGTAAAGAATAAGACACGATTGGGGAGGAGGGGACTATGCTATGTTAATGTACCAACTTGTGAGTTAGAGTCCCGAGCCCCAGGTGTGGGGACCTCAACCACCTGGAGGAACGTTGACAAGCATAATCCTCCTGATGGACTTGCCTTATTTCACTTATAAAATGTTTAGTAATGTTACTGTAACCCTAGGTGGCGCCATCACAAGGGCTACTACCCTGCCTGCTTGGCTAGTAGCAGGTTAAGGGGCCTGAGTTCTGAAACGGGTGCCTCCACCTGGAGGTCAGGGTTGGTAGTGGTCAAGCTAACCTGGGCACAGCCCTCGGGACACTGTAACCCCCTCTTTCCTTACTAGTGGCTGGAACAATACACAGTAATCATTTTCACTGTACCTGATACACTACACAAGTGCCCACAACTGTTTGCACGTACCACCAGGGCTTTCCTCTGGCCTGGCCCTGGGGACCCCTTGTAAAACAAGGTTATGCACAGCAAATAACAGCAGTACAGTGCACTTGCACAAACTGGAACCACAGTCACGGTAAATGCAAAAAGAGATAGATATGATTTATTTAAGGGACTTGAACAAGGGAGGGGTGTAATCAGGTTAATTTGGCTAAAGGCTGTATCAATCAAACAGTTATGCATGCACTACAGGGTCCATAAACAGTCACACACTCTGGGAACACAGATGGAGAATGGTGGGCTAGCCAGGAACGTTGCAGCTGATTGGGGCCCTGTGATGGAAGAAAACAACATGCACAACACACACTATTTGTAATCCGAACTGGAGGGTTCAGTTCGTGAAAGGAAAACAAGACAATCAGATGACACATTTTAGATTAGGCTGTTGTTGCAGGGAGCTACCCTGATGATTACTCACGATACCCAAGACTGGACACAGGCTGGATGAAAATCAAGACAGCAGGTGGTTAATCTGGAGTGCCAGGAGAAGCAGGGCCCACGTGAATCACTGAGGCATCATTCCTGTTCAAGCGTGGATCAGGGGCTGATCCCCAGGCAGGTCTCTCGTCGATGGGTTTCTCTGTGCAGCGGGTAGTCTGACTGGGTCAATGTGGCAAGGCCCTGGCCAAATGGAGACAAATTTGGATACAGTCCGCTTTTGGCTGGATACAGTTCCAGCAAGCAGAACACAGTTCACACAGTGGGGAACCAAATCACACCCACTAACGACTCACAGCACATTTACATGTAAGGAAATTCTACTGTACCAGGCAAACCGCTCTCAAAGTCTCGCAAGTCTCTGCACAAACCTGGGATTCAAAAGCAACTGGAAATCTGACAGGCCGATCGCATTCAGCAAAATCTTTGGTCTTCTTCAGGTACGAGCCTGGTAAAAATAAGTGGCTTACTTCGTTCTCACAAACTTGGATTTAGTCCAAAATAATTCTCTTCTCTCCCTCTCAGGGGCAGCAAGCAGACATGCAGGCCACTACCCAGGCCTTTCCACAGTTCTCCCACACAAAACTACTCAGACGGCTGCTTGACTGTCTCAAGCTGCTGCTTCTTCAGCTCCCAACATATATCTGACTCAAGCAAGCCTGGGACTTTCCCCAGAATCCAAAAGGTTCGGTTGGCTGATCTGTCTGTCAGTCGCAAACAAAGGCTCCCCTTCAGGTGCAAAAAGGCACCAAAAGCCCAAAACTACAATTCCTACAGATTTTGACTCCAGACAGCTCCTGTAGTCCGGCTCCATTTTATGTCCCACCAGTACTGATTGGTCCAATTCGCAGTCCAGGACCAAGATAGTGGGGATAAAACAGTCCTTGCTGCAAAGAAGGCAGGTTAGACAAACTACATTATCATTAGGGATGTAAGTTTGTCATGGCAGTCATACACGTCATTGATTCCATGAAGTTTAATCTTTATTCAGGACTTCCATGACTTTCACTAGTGTCATCAGAATGTAGCAATGATGACAGTGCCACAACATTTACTACTGTTTACTAATGATCTCATGAACAAATGAGTCATTAAAACTCATCCATGACAAACTTACATCCCTAATTATCATTATCACTCTAAATGATTTTCAGCAAATAGTTACATCTTTCAACAAAGCTCCCTCTCAGATTACTTATGACTGCAATCCAGGCAGCTCTTAAAGTGACAGTGCACAGAGGCTATACCGCACTCTCTGGCAATCGATTTAAACTGCTAAAATGCAGGACACCAGCCTGACAGTGAGCATTTAGGCAAGCTCAAGGAAGACTTTGCGAACCCCCATTTGTATGGTTACACCTTCTTCTGCCTGGAGAAAACTTGGCGTCCACGCCAAGTCTGTACCATCATGTATCAGTTAACACAAACTTATTACTTTACTATACACATTCACTACACTTCATGATACTATATCCATTCTGACAACACATGTGCATATTTCACACAGGTAAATTGAACATTACTATAATTAATCAGGTAATACATAGATACATAGACAGTGTCGGCAGATAAGGGCCTATGGCCCACCCAGTCTGTCCATTTAAGTTTGTAAGTTCAGTTTATGTTTTCAGGAAGTCTGTTGCCCTCACCCCTGACCTCCAGAATTCCTTTATGTCTATCCCATGCATTCTTAAATCTTGATTGTTTCAGCCCCTCCACTTCCTCTGGCAGGGTGTTCCACTTGTCCACCACCTGCTCTGTGAAGAAATTCTTCCTCACGTTTCCTCTGAATCGTCCTTCCTCCAACTTCATCCCATGCCCTCTAGTCCTGGAACATCTTTTCACTTAAAAATAGTGCATTCCTGCACCCTGTTCCTCCCTGTAAGATACTTGTATGTCTCTATCATATCCCCTCTCTCCTCCTCTCCTCCAGGGAGTACATGTTCAGTGCCTTCAACCTGTCCTCATAGGACTTGTGATGCAATCCATGCACCATCTTTGTTGCCCTCCTCTGAACCTTCTCTACCCTGTCTATGTCCTTACGTAGGTAAGGTCTCCAGAACTGCACAGTGTACTCCAGGTGCGGCCTCACTAGTGTCTTGTATAGTGGAATTATGACCTCCCTTTTCCTGCTGGTGATGCCCCTGCCTATGCCTCCCAGCATCCTATTTGCTTTACCTGCTGCCTTGTCACACTGTTTCCCTGCCTTGAGGTCATCAGAGATGATAACTTCAAGATCCCTTTCCTGCTTAGTGCATGCTATATCCTCACCCCCAACTGATATATTGTGCCAGGGTTTTTGTGCCCCATATGCATTATCTTGCACTTCCTTGCATTGAATTTCAACTGCCAAACCCTGACCATTCTTCAAGTTTCTGCAGGTCCCTTCTCATTCTGTCTACACCCTCTGGTGTGTCTACTCTGTTACAGAGCTTTGTGTCATCAGCGAACAGTGAAATTCTGCCTTCTAGGTCCTGCGCATTGTCACTGATGAAGATATTGAATAGTACCGGTCCCAGCACTGATCCCTGTGGTACCCCACTGGTCACTCTTCCTCTGTGGAGTGACAGCCATTTACCACCACCCTCTGTGTCCTGCTGCCCAGCCAGTTACCTACCCACCGCACTACTGTCCTGCCCACACCCATATTCCCCAGTTGTGCAATAGTCTTCTATGTGGCACAGTGTCAAAGGCCTTGCTGAAGTCCAGATAGGCCATGTCCACTGCCCTCCTGATCCACCTCCTCCGGTCACCCAGTCAAAAATTCAATAGCTTTTTGTACCTTAAACATTGCAAGAGGGCCCTTCCTATCAGCTAACTTGGGGCTAGAGGGGGGCACCATGGTTAGAGGGAAAGACAAGTAACCTGAGATTGGCTGTCAAGCTCAATTTGGGCAGTGAGCTTGGTGGGACATAAACACCTTTGTGCACCACATTGAGAGGCAAATCCACTGGTCTCCCGGGAGAATCATAACTGAAGCGCACTGCTGGCCTGACAGCTCGGCCAGTCTTTCTGAGGGGAAAACTACAGTCTCTGTACTCTCAACACTGGTCTGGGGACTCTTGTCACTTGTGAGGGGTGCCTTTGCCTGGATGGGAACGTTCAAACCTGAGTCACTGTCGGCTCCTTGCTCTACAGGCTCTGTTTCTACAACACTTGACTCATTTTGCAAGTCTCAGGCACAATCAAACTTTGAGGCACTGAAGAGGGGTTGTCAGCACTCTCATGGTGTTCTTCGAATTCTGGTATGCCACCAGAAAGACTCATTCCATCAGCCCTTCCTCAGGCAAATCATACAGTTCCACAATACACAGAGACTCAGCATCTTCAGACGTGATACTTTGCACTTCACTTTCAGTGAGCATTGGCTCCAAGGACAAAGCTGGGGGTTAGGCAGTCCAGAAGGCCCAGCTTCATCCCCACAATTAATCATGGGGTTACCTCAAACAGCTGACTCAGTTCATAAGAGGGTAATAGGCATAGTCGCACACACTGCCAGAAGTGGACTGACAGTCTCTATCATTCTGGGCCTGCTGCGAGGAAACCTTAAATCTGTGACCACTGGAGTAGGTTGACTCTGTCTCTTTCTTGCAGCAGCACGAGTCACCAGCCCAGGAGGCTCAATTTCTGGGGTTCAGCCTCAATCATGACTTGGCCGATAGGCAGCAAGTGATTACGTGCATGGTCTTGACAGCTTTGGAGTTGTTCTCTGGATGCACCATATACAAGGTAAATCATCCAACTTTCCATCTTCTACGTGGGAAGATGGTGCCACCAATCAGCAATTTTGTGTTTACCATGCAGTCCCAAATTGTATATCAACACACGGTCTCCAGGTCGAAGCTTTTGAGCCTTTACTTTTTATCATGCCTCTCTTTGTTGGCTAGATTTCTCTTCGTGGCCATTGTCTGGGGCCAGTTGATAGCCATGGTTCAATTGAGCTTTCAGTTTTTGTACATATTGCAAGTAGTTTTTGGCTTGGACCCCATCTGAGAGACCCCAAAACAGACATCAACTGGCAGCCAGGCCTCTCCCGAACATGAGGCAGTAGGGGAGAACCCAGTAGCATCATTTTTTGTGCAATTGTATGCGTGTACCAAGGTGCTAATCTGCTGGCTCCATTTATGCTTATCTTTTGGGTGGAGTGCCCAGCACGCCCTAGAAGGGGTGGTTAAAACGTTCTGGTTGAGGTCTCCCTGCAGGTGATAGGGTGGTTCTTGATTTCGCACCTCTATAGAGAGAGCATTTCTTTGATTAGTTGACTCTCAAAGTCTCTGCCCTGGTCAGAGGGATCCTCTGGGGCACCATAGTAGACGAAGAAATTTTCCACTAGCACCTTGGCCACGTGTAGATGCCTTTTGATCTTTGGTGGGAAAAGCTTGTGCATACCATGTGAAATGATCCGTAACCATTAACACATTGCCAGTATTCTGCTGATAAGGTTCTAAACACAAGAAGTCTATGCAGACTAGTTCCATGGGAGTACTGGTAGTAATATTAACAAGGGGCAGCCCTCTGAGGCAGGGCTTTTCTTTGCGGGCAGCGACTACAAGTCTTTACATGATGCTCAACATCGGCCCTCATTTTGGGCCAGTAGAAGAGATCGACCAAGTCAAGGGTTTTATCAATACTGAGGTGCCCCATGTGATTGTGGAGGGACCTCAGTACCAAATCTTTAAAGGCCATGGGCAGGACCAATTGTTGCTTGTCTACTTTGCCACTATGATCTACTGTCTCTCTATACAACAACTGATTGAGCAACTTCAATCTGGGGCTTTCTTTAAACAATAAAGCAGTTTGCAAGTCAGTGGAATGTAACACAGGCACATCTTTCCCCGCATGTAGGGCATCAAGTGCTGGCTGAATCATAGGATCTTGGGATTGAGCCCACTGAATGCTGTCATTGCCAAATTGAGGTAGTGCACTAACATCTAGAGCCGAAGTGGCAATAAGCAGCTGGTATGCAGGTGTCAGAAAGGCCCAAGCAATCTACTGAACAGTCCACTGTGCCCACAGACATCTGTTCATCTCTATCAAACTTTTGGCACAGTGCTTGAATGTCAGGTTCAGACAGCCTGACCCAATCTCTCTTAGAAGTAGGCCTTGGATAGGGGCGCCAGCATCAGTATGGTTCAGGCTAGGTCTGTATTCGACAGCATAATCATAGGTTGATAATGCAGAAAGCCACCGTGACCAGTGGCGTCTAACTTAGCTGAAGTCTGTACATCGGTCAACGGGTTATTGTCAGTCTTCACCAATATCTTTGCTGCATAGAGATATTCATGAAACTGGTCAGTGATGGCCCATTTTAGTGCAAGGAACTCCAACTTATGCACAGGGTAGTTTCTGTTCAGATGGGGTCAAGCTCCTACTGGCAAAGCTACTGGTCTCAGGCCATCCTCATGGTCTTGATACAGCACCGCCTCTAGACCCTGCAGACTAGCGTCCATATGCAGCATATAGGGTTTGATGGGGTCAGCATAGATGAGGACGGGGCGTGGGTGAGCTGGTATATGATCTCATGAAAGGTTGCTTCACAGCCAGGCATCCAGCGGGCCTGAAGAGTTCATCTGGGTGGAAGAATACTTTTCTGGTTCTTCAACTAACCCTTTTTTGTATTTACGATCGGTAGGAGGGTAACCCTGGGTAAGGTTCAAGAGTGGGTGAATCACCTTGGAATAGTCTTTATGAACCTGCGGTAGCCACAGAACCCCAGGAAACATTGTAGTTCTTTCGGATTATGAGGCGGGGCCAAGTAGTTAGTGCTTCAACCTTACTGGGATCAGTCTCTATCCCTTTGTAGACACTATGTGCCCCACATTCTTCACGGAGATTTGGAAAACTGGCACTTGTCAATGGACAGCTTGAGGCCGATGTCTTCCAGTCAGTCTAAGACTTTAAACAGTCAGTTCTCATACTCTAAGGTGCTCCCAAACACAATGACATTGTCCAAGTACACTAGGCATTCCAGCAAATTCATATCTCTCACCGCACGCTCCATCAGTCGCTGAAAGGTGGCTGGGGTGCCCTGATATCCCCTGTGGCATCCTCAGAAACTCGTAGAACCCCAATGGACAGATGAAAACTGTTTTTCACTGTCTTCTGGGGCCATCAGGATCTGGTAGTATCCACTGCGAAGATCCAACACCGAAAACCATTTGCTCGCATTCAAGCAGTCCAGGGCATCTTGTATAAGGCATAGTGTATTGGTCTGGGATGGTCTGCAGTTCAGGGCTCGATAATCAACACACATCCTCACAGACCCAGTTTTCTTATGCACAACCACAATGGAGAGGCGTATGGGCTCCTGGATTCTTGTATCATGCCAGCAGCGAGCATTTCCTGCAGGTGTCTCTCACGCCATCTATGTCTGCTGGGGCTAGGCCGGGACCTCTCCCAAATGGCTGCTCATTGTGCAGGCGATGTGATGCTCTGCACCCTGGACACATCCCATTCCTTCAACGAAAACAGTTGGTCTCTCTTGGCAAGTCTCTTGCCAATTCTAGCCTTCCATTCAGCTGGCAACAGGGAGTCACAAATTCAAACAAATCTGGGGTCACTCTGCCTTCTCACCAGGGTGCTTGTTGCTGGCAATACTGCAGTGTCTGTGCAGTGTACTGTAGCTAGGGTACACCCTCTGTTCACCTGGATCTCCTATCTGACACATTATGAATCTGGAACATCACTCATTGTGCATAGGCATGGGCACGAGCAGAAAAGATGCTGGGCTTGACCAATAATCCTTCTGGCAATTTTCCATCGCCTGGTGCATCCAACATCAGTATTTTGTTCTGACATCTTCCGGAGGTGGACCTCCCCTTGAATGGTACACTGGGCATTAGGGGTCAGTATCATTGAATCAGGATCCTTCTGCCACACGATCCCCACTGGTTCATCCTGGTCTACTTCCTCGGGTTTCTGTTGCAAATCATAGGCCCTCTTGATCAGAGCCGAATTTTCAGGGCCCTCCCAGTCTGTCACCCTTGTTTCTCGTGACAGAGTTGTGCCAGTCTCCCAAACATATGGGCATTTGTCCCACTAACAGGGGATCCCATCATACAGTCCAGTGGGGTGACACACTAGGGCCAATGTCTCTACTCGCCCTCTACACCAGTTACAGTGGCAGGAAAAGACAACCAGAGGTGGACATACCATAGGTAGGGATAAGACTTGTCGCTCAGGCCCCACACTTGTACTGTAGGCCTTCCAGGGATTGCAAAGACACATCAGATAAGTGTTTGTCATACCAGTCCTGGAATACAATGGTCACTTGCAACCCACTGTCAAGCACAGCCTGAGTATGAATAACATTCACAGTCACCGTAGTCTCCATTGAAGGGACCACTATTTTGGACCAGTCTGAGAGGCAGTAGCAGAGGCCTGGACTAATAATTTAGCCACAAAGAAATTTGAGTTAGGGTTTCTTGAACCTCACTGCGTCATTTCAGGCACCTCTTGGCCATTGATTTGCTTTTCAGAGCTCCCTTGGAGTCTGTTTACTGCTCTTTCTAAGTCCTTCTGAGACCGGCATTCTCTTTTCATATGGCCATCCTTTACACAGTTGTGACAAATGATAGACTCCTGGGTCATCCTGGGAGAGAACATCGATGAGGAACTGAAGCAGTAGTAAGATATTAGAGTCTAGTATCTGCTTGCAGCAGTGAGAGTGGTGCAACGTGTCTTAACAGTTCCTTTAGAGTGGCAGTCAATCTGGTGATCTCAGCCTTGAGCCACCTCGGTAGCGGATGCCTGAGGGTGCACCCCCACCCCATGACAGTCACATCCTGAAAGGGACCAGAATCTTGTTCCATGAGGGAAACCCTTGCAGAGGCAACGTCTTCAACTCTCAGTTTTCCTTTAGTAGCTCATCTTTCCAATGCTGGGTCCAGGGCGGAAGTCATTGGCATTCTCAGAGTGCTTGTTAAGTGCCGACTTGCCCCTAAGCCTCACTTGGCTGATCACTCTTGGTCACTTGGCAGCAGCAGCAGCAGCAGATATGGGTGCACCCCACGGGTCGCTTTTGCTCAGCCCCGAATTCTTTCATTAGCTCGCCATAGGAGGGGCGAGTCCAGTCGGGTGGCAAGGAGCAACTGAAGCAGTAACAGTTCTGAAAATGGAGCAGACTTAAGGATCCAGTCCAGCGAGTTCGATCTAATTCATTTGATGGCAAACACCCTTCTGAGGCACTCTTGTAGCAGCTTTTAGCCGAGGTACATACACAGACAATGGCTTCCTGGGTACCGCTGAGCGCTTTCTTACTCTCCACCACAGATCCTCATCTGAACTGGCCCCATACACATTCTCCAATGCATCAAGATAGTCCTGCAGCTGCTCTGGGGTTATTGGCCCACTTGGCATGGATGGTAGCCAGGGCAGGACCTCGGAGGTTGTCACTCAACTTCTTTCATTTCTCTGCTTTTGAGCATTGCCATTCAAGTACTAGAGGGCAACATATTCTATCCAGGTCTCCCAGTCATCCTCCCCTGGGGCTGGGAGTGTGCCCAGAAGATTCTCAGCCTCGTAGGAGTCGTGACTAATGGCAGGTACAGATATAGGGGCCAGCATTGGCACGGGCACAGAAGGTGGGGCAGTAACAGGTGCTGGAGTGAGAGGGGTGTTGGGGAAGGAACACCCCAGTTGGCAGGAATAGCTTCTTAAAGTCCCCTATGGTTATCCCTTCCTTCAGCAACAACTTAGCACATTTCTCCTCAAAAGTCTCAGATAATGGTGGGAGCTCATCCTCCCGGGTCTTTACTGTCTTTTGTTATCACTCTCCAGGCAGCTGGAACCCCTTCTGGGGCAATAGTCTGTGGCACTTTAGAACTGTCCAGAAGGTCACTACACTCTACCAAGGCTATGAAAGTTTGGGCAATCAAATCAGCCTGTCGACCCACCACCACAGGGTTTTTAAACATTTTATTTTATTATTTTATTTATTTTATTAAACTCTCGGATTACAAGTACCTTTGAGCAGGAGCCAGCCATTTACAAATGTTCCACGTCAAAGGAATGGGGAAACATACATACAAAGGATGGTAAAGGTAAACAGGCATAGTATAGACAAGGTTGACATTTCTTTGCAGTTGAAGATCACTTTAGAGATAATGGTTATTAGTAGGGAGCAACGCAAATAGTCAGATAGATGATGCAGCAGAGTAAGGGAATTAAGAAGAAAGGGACTATCGGACTGATATTGTATAGGATATTGCCAGAGAGAAGTGGCAGGCTGAGGGCCTTTGTCATGAGGGTGAGAAGGATGGTGGGAGGGATCAGGAACAGGGGAAAAGGTGGGGTTAGAACAGTGGAGGAAGAGTGTAGGGGGAAGAGGAAGGAGGGTGGAGAGAGGGGTGGGAAAAGGAGCACAAGGAAGACAGATGCCAGTAAGAGTAGTGTCAGGAGGGATGCAGGGCACAGTTCAAGACCATCTAGTCAGAGAATAGACCAGTCAATTAGGGAAGCAGTCACATTTGGAGGCAGAGGTGAGGTAAAGTTGGAGATTCTTTTAAAGGGTCCAGTTGTTGGGAGGAAAGTGCTTTTTGTTGAGGGTATTAAACCAGTGAGGAGCCCAATAGTAGAAGGACTGCTGACCCAATGAGGTACGGTAACTAGGAACCTGAAAGGTTTGGGATTGGGCACAACGCTTTGCTGAGTACCACTGAAGGCAGAGAGGAGCTTACAAACACGAGGGCATGAGACCAAGGAGAATCTTTTGGTAAGCAGGCAGGTCTGGTATTGAATCCTGTTGTGGAGTGGTAGCCAACAAGCCTGTACATAGAGGTCACATGTGTGTGTGTCTCTGGCAGTGCCCATTAAGAGCCTGCAGGCTTTGTTGAGCGAGACTGAGATTCTACGGAGGGCAGTTGAAGAAGCAGAGCCATAGATTGCCAGACCGTAGTCAGTGATAGAGGTGGCGGAGCTGTAGATGGCCAGTCTAAGGGCGTCCGCAGTCATACAGTGCTTGTGCTTGGTAGCAGACCAATTCGCATATTGATGGCATTGGCAACAGTATCATTATGCCGCGATAGAGAGGGAGCTATCCAGTGTGACACCAAGGTATTTGAACTCCAGGACGTGTTCGAGCAAGTACCCAGCGTTGTTCATGATATTGAAGGACCGAGATTTGTACCTGCTCATGGATTACAGAATGTCATTACTTTGGTCTTCATATAGTTCATGATGAGTTTATGCGTGAATCAATCTTCAATAAGCTTGAAGTCAAGTTGCAGCTGTGTTTCAAGAAGTTTAGTGTCATGGTGGCAGGAGAACAGTACTGCATTGTCTGTGTAGAGTAGAATTTTTGCTGGCAGACACCAGGAAGCCTATTGAGGAAGAAGGAGAAGAGCAGAGGTCCCAGGATGGACCCCTGGGGGACTCCAAAGAGGACAGGCTTGACATCGCACATGACACCTGCAATCCTGACCCTTTGAGTCTGATTCCTGAGGTAGCTAGCAAACCATGGAAGGATCTCATTAGAGAGCCCAATGTAGGACAGTTTCCTAAGAATTAGGGGTAATTAACGGTGTCAAAGGCCTTCGTGAGGTCTATGAAGACTGCACCCCACAGTATCCTTTGTCGAGCATGTCGTGAATGAAACTCATGAATTCGGAAGAGCCTTGGTGGTGCTTGTGCCCTTTTCGAAGCCATGCTGTTCAGGGCATTGGACTTCATACTATACAGGAATTCGACTAGCTGGTCTGACACTATTTGTTCTAATGCCTTAGATAGTGGGGAGGAGTGAGATAGGTCTGTATTTATTTTTATTTATTTATTGAAAATGTTTCACCAGGAAAGACACACTGAGCAAAAAGATGCTTGTCTCACGGTGCGACCTGGGGGTTACAGTGGGAAGGTATACATACAATAGTTGAATTTAGAAGTAGAGCAATACAGATAATGTACATAATTGGGTGGGATTACATTTGAACTTGTTACATAATGAGAACAGAACAGAACATGGTCTTCAAGGACAGGGTATACATATCATGGGTACACATCGAGGGCAATACATGGTTACATAAGTGCCAGTAACAGAACTTGAGCTGGGCGAGATGCACCAAGTTAACAGTGGGAGTTGGGAGAGCGAAGATAGGTGGTAGAGGAGGAGTGGGCTAGTAAACACTAGGAGTGTTGGGGGGTGGTTTAGGTGAGGTGGAGGGAAGGAGAGGGAGTTAGTAGCTGTGAGTTAGGCTGAAGAGCGTGAGTTATTAGGTAGGAGGGGAAGGGAAGGAGATATTAGGAGAAAAGAGTGAGAGTGTAAGTGCATGGCAGTGTATAAGCCAGACAACTGCGTTAAAGCCGAGCCGCTGGTCAGGCGCAAGGGGATGGGGAAGAGAAGTAATTGGAATGAAGAGACCTGTCTCCACTTTTATGCACTGGTGTGATGGTTGCCTGCTTCCAGCGTGCAGGAAATTGGCCCAATCTTAGTGAAAGGTTAAAAATTTTCATCAGGGGTTCAATGACCTCATCCAGAACTCGCGCCTGTAGTTTGAGATCAAGGGAGTCACCGCTGTACCCGGACTTGTGGATGGCTTTGCAGATATAGGTACGAGCCACATGTGGAGGAACCTCTTTGAAGAAGAATTGTGGAGCTGAGTGAGCATTTATGGTGGTCTCGAGGGGGGCATTGGGAGAAGGGTCGTCAAGAAATTAGGTGGAAGCACATTGTCCAGGTTCGTGAAAGCATTGTTGAATGTATTGGTAATGGTGTCAAGGTCGAGTGTTGGAGTACCGTGTAAGTTGAGCATGGTAGGGGTGCTTTAGGTTCCTTGCCGGTGAGTTCTTTCAGGTTGTTCCAGAAGTTTTTCCATCACCCCAAGAGCTGGTCAGTGCCTCCTTGAAATATTTACTTTTGGTATTCCAAATTAGCCGAGTGCAGGCATTGTGGGCTGTTTATATTTTGTACATTTCCTTATGGTAGTAGCAAGAGCACATTGCCAAAGGTGGTCTCTGTGCTTAAGACATGTTAAAAGATCAGAGGTAATCCAGGGTTTGACCATCCTTTGACCTTCATCTTTTTAGTGGCGCAGATGTTACAGGCTGAGTTGAAGCGATCATGAACAAGTCCAAGGCTATTCATTATCGAGTGTGTCCAGCACTGCCCAGTCAAGTCTGCTTAGGTGGGATTTTAGTAGCTGAAGGTGCCCTGGTTAATTACCCTTGTGTAGAGAAGCTTGGGAGGGGTTTGAGAAACTTGTTAGACCAACAGCAGATGACAGGAGAGTGATCACTAATTGAGTCCGGGAGGACTGTGACATTAGAAGTCATTCGGGCGGTTAGTCAGAATCCAATCTAGTAGTGTAAAGTTCCGGTCCTGTAGTTGCACCTGGTGGGGTCAGGACCAGTTGTGAAGGTGCTGCGCTGTAACTGCATCCTTGAATACAGAAGACTCGGGAGAGCCAGTTAGTTTTAAAGTTACCAAGAATTATAGTTTCTGTGTTATGATGCAAGCTCCTAATGTATTCCAAAATGTTGCTGAAGCCAGTGGCCTGGTTCTTAGGGGGTATATAAGCTGAGACAACAGTAAGTTCCTTATTGTGAGCTCTAAGGAGGACTTTGATGGTGAGGATATGAGCAGAGGTGCCCTGGTTAGGTGATGGCATAGCGTGACCTAAGAGGGTACTCTTGATGTATATGGTACAGTCCCCACCTCATTTGGAAGTCCTGTCTTGCCTGAATATGGAGTAGCCAGGGATTGAGACGGAGGCATCTGGGATCTTAGGGTTTAGCAATGTTTCAACCACGGAGAGGACATCAGGGTTATGCTGTTGAATCCATGATTGAAGGGAATCTAGCTTGCCGAAGATGCTACAGGCATTAATAGATGCCAGGATGAGAGACCCTTCCTCCTTATCGAATTTTCCACTGCGTGCCCAGAGGGACCTGGATTGGGGTGTACATTTCCTGAGAGGTGGAGCAGCCTAAGCAGTAGTCCAAGGAGAAAGGATTTGAGCATGCTGCAGACTTGTTTGTGTGTGATGTTCCTGTGCTTTATAGTGCCATAGTGCTGGGGCGTCTTGACAGGTTGTAGAGTACATGCATAGCCAGTTGGATCATCAGGGGCTGCTCGCTTTAAGTTTGAGGAGGACCCCAAGGTGCCACAAAGGCGGGGTGCCAGATGGTCCATGTCAAGGGTTCCTGTGACCATACCAGAGGTGTAATGCAGGGCTGACAGAGGCACCAGATGAAGGTGTGAATGGCAGGAGCTGTGCCGGGGGTATGGGGCGAGAAGCACAAGCATAACTACAACAGGAAGTTGAGTAAGCATTTTAGGACAGGAGAAAGTTAGAATACTAGAGAGATCAAAGAAGGGACAGAGAGTACAAAATCTTGGTAGAAGCATCTGCAACGTTGGTGAGAGAGAGTGTGAGGGGTTTACATAACAAGTGGTTAGGTCAAGAGAAACTGAAACCAGTGAGATTAAGGACAGCTAAGAGTGGGCGGACCGAAAGCGTATTTAAAGGAGGTATGGGAGGGTGTTGGGGGTGGAGAAAAATATCTTGTGAGAAGGCAGACAGTAACTGGCGTGGGAGACAGACTTGGGTCCGAGAGAAAGGTGCACCAATGGCTGTGCTGCCTGAATCACCCAGTCAATCACAAGCCTCAGGCAGTGTCGGTAAACCAGTCGGCATCCAGCCGCAGGGAACCAGGCTCCAGGCTGAGGGGGGACGTACTTAGCAGGGATCTGATTCAGAACATCAGGCAAGCGGCCGAGGAGGGTCTGGTCCGCACAGTGGCCAAGTTGTGGCTGCCGCCGCCACGGGCGGTTGGGTGCCGCCGAGGAGGCAGTCTCCTAAAGTGGAGAAATTGAGAGAGAAGCCAGCTAAGAGGGCTGTATACTCTGTGCAAGCGGGCGGGAACTGGTGGCAGATAGTTGGGGGGTTGAAAGACAAAAGAAAAGGTTACAGGGACTTAAGGGAGGGGTTGGAATAGAGTCAGGAGACAAAAGGCAATCGAATTGGCAAGTAGGAATGGACTGATAGCGGGGGAGGGTGGAGGGGCCGGAGTGAATCTCAAGGGAGTCACACCAGGGACTCACACTGAGGTTGAAGGGATAGGAGAAAGTTGAGAGTGGGTAGCGAACAGGGAGAGAGGGGCGGGAGGGTGGTTTAGTGTCCGGAACATTACCGACCTAAGAAGCGAACAGAGGGGAGGAGGGGGGATAGGCGGGAAGACAGGAGAAAGTGAAAATTACAATCTTACACTGTATAGGGCTAAAATCAGCTGTACATAAACAGTAAGATACTTCACAGTAACAATGCAGCAATAACAGTGGCAAAGCACACTAGTAAACTGTATATACAAGTTAATGTTAAATTAACAAACTGAAAATATCTTAGGAGAAGGCAGACAGTAACTAATGTGGGAGATAGGCTTAGGTCCGAGAGAAAGGTGCACCAATGGCTGTGCTGCCTGAATCACCCAGTCCAATCACAAGCCCCAGGTAGCGTCGGTAAACAATCGGCATCCAGCCACAGGAACCAGGCTCCAGGCTAAGGCGGACATACCTTGGCAGGGATCCAATCAGGAACCAGGCAGCAGTCGAGAGGGTCCGCTAACGCACAGCGCCGGTTAAGGGCTGGCCAGGGCGCCTGCTTACAGCGAAGGTGCCGGTCGAGGGAGGCAGTCTCCCTTGGCAGGGATCCATCTAGGAACCAGGTGAATGGTCGAGGAGGGTCCATTGGCCAGCACAGCGGCTAGTGTGCACGGGCTTGCTGTTACGGCTGTCAGCTTCAAGGAGGCAGTCTCCTTGGCAGGGGATCTGATTCTGGGAACCAGGCCATTTAACTTTGGAGAGTGCTCCTCTACAGTGTCTTTAATGGTACCCAGGGAATATCCAGTATAAGTAGAGCATTTTGGGGTCGATCTCCTGCCCAGTACACCACCCCACCAACTGGTGTACAGCCATTTCTACTGGGGTAGCCATTAATCTTTAACAATAATTGTAATTTTGGCTACTGAAAGCACAAAATCCAAGCAGTGAGCTCCAAGATGTAACCCGAGGGTGGCGCTATCCCAAGGGCTACTACCCCTGCCTGCTTGGCTATTAGCAGGTTAAGGGACCTGAGTTCTGAAGCAGGTGCCTCCACCCGGAGGTCAGGGTTGGTAATGGTCAAGCTAACCTGGGCATAGCCCTCCCAGGACACTGTAACCCCCTCTTTCCTTACTAGTGGCGGAACAATACACATAATCACTTTCACAATACCCTTGATACAACACACAGGTACCCACAACTGTTTGCACTTACCACCAGGGGTTTCCTCTGGCCCGGCTCTGGGGACCCCTGTAAAACAAGGTTATACATAGCAAATAACAGCAGTACAGTACTCTTACACATACTGAAACCAAGGTCAGGGTAAATGCAAAAAGAGTTAGATCTGATTTATTTAAGGGACTTGAACAAGGGAGGGCATAATTAGGTTAATTTGCTTAAAGGCTGTATCAGTCAAACAGTTATGCATGCACTTCAGGGTCCATAAACAGTCACACACTCTGGGTACCCAGATGGAGAATGGTGGGCTAGCCAAGAACATTGCAGCTGGTTGGGGCCCTGTGATGGAGGAAAACAACATGCACAACAGACACTATTTGTAATCCAGAGCCCGAGGGCTCAGTTCCTGAAAAAAAACAACAAGACAGTCAGATGACACACTTTTAGATTAGGCTGTTGTTGCAGGGAGCTACACTGATGATTACTCATGATACCCAAGACTAGACACAGGCTGGACAAAAATCGAGACAGCAGGGGTTAATCTGGAGTGCCAGGAGATGCAGGGCCCACAGATTGCCGAGGTGTCATTCCTGTTCAAATGTGGAGCAGGGGCTTTTCCCAGGCAGGTCTCTCGTTGATGGCTTTCTCTGTGCAGCGGGTAGTCTGACTGGGCCAGTGTGCAAGGCCCCGCCAAATGGAGACAATCGGATACAGTCCATTTTGGGCTGGATACAGCTTCCAGCAAGCAGAACACAGTTCACACAGTGGGAACCAAATCACGAACGCACTAACGACTCACAGCACATTTACATGTAAGGAAATTCTACTGTACCAGGCAAACCGCTCGGTCATGATCACAAAGTCTCTACAAAACTGGGGATTCAAAAGCAGCTGGAAATCCTGACAGGCCGATCGCATTCAGCAAAATCTTCGGTCTTCTTCAGGTATGAGCCTGGTAAAAATCAGTGGCTTACTTAGTTCTCACAAACTTGGATTTAGTCTGAAATAATTCTCTTCTTTCCTCTCAGGGCAGCAGGCAGACATGTAGGCCACAACTCAGGCCTTCCACAGTTATCCCATGCGAAACAACTCAGACAGCTGCTTGACTGTCTCAAGCTGTTGCTTCTTCAGCTCCCAACTTAGATCTGACTCAACTGCCAGCAAGCCTGGGACTTTCCCCGGAATCCAAAGGTTCGGTTTGCTGATCTGTCTGTCAATCACAACAAAGGCTCCCCTTCAGGTGCAGAAAGGTGCCAAAAGCCCAAAACTACAATTCCTACAGATTTTGACTCCAGACAGCTCCTGTAGTCGGGCTCCATTTAGGTCCCACCAGTACTGATTGATCTAATTCGGCAGTCCAGGACCAAGATAGTGGAGATAAACAGTCCTTGCTGCAAAGAAGGCAGGTTAGACAAACTACATTATCATCATCACTCTAAATGATTTTCAGCAAATAGTTACATTTTTCAACAGAGCTCCCTCTCAGATTACTTATGACTGCAATCCAGGCAGCTCTTAATTCATTGCCTCCACAGGAGCTCTCTGATGTTGCACCACTTGTCTCCTGTATACTGTTATTAGTAAATCCTGGGCCTTTCTTAGCAAAATCAAGCTATAGTCAGCATGCCACAAACAAATCCTAATAGCTCAAGAATCGTAAGTGCTAGACACAAAAGTATAGTGCTTAGAGTTATTCAGCACAAAATACCTTTTAAATGGTGGTATGCAAATAATATGTAATTTTGTTTTTTCTATGCTGGTTGAAACAGCAAAAAATATTTTTTCACTAAAACCGCAACATAAGTATACACACCATACCATAAACAAATGCGAATAACTCCTAAAGTATACATGATATACACAAAATATTGGTGGCAAAGTTGTTCAGCACAAAATTACCTTTCCAATGGTGGTATGCAAATAATAATATGTAATTGTTTTCTATGCTGGTTGAAACAGCAAAAATATTTTTTCACTAAAACTGGCAACATAAGCCAGACACACCATACCATAAACAAATGCAAATAACTCCTAAAGTATACATGATATACTCAAAATATCAGTGGCAAAGTTGTTCAGCATAAAATTACCTTTCCAACGGTGCTATGCAGTCAGATATATATTATATTCTGTTACACTGTATATTAAAATATATGTGACTTCTCCAGGCGTTGCAAGGGCACACTAGGAGTCAGTAGCCGACTTCTGCAGGCGTCCTCAGGACACACCAGTGTATTTTACTGACAACTACAGGCATCTGCTAGGAGACAATGAGTTAAAGAGACAGTGCACAGAGGCTATAAAGGCACTCTCTGGCAATCACATTTAAACTGCTAAGCATGAGGACACAAGCCTGGCAGTGAGCATTTAGGCAAGCTCAAGGAAGACTTTGGGAACCCCCATTTGTGGCGGGGTTACATTACTTTTAGAAGTGTAGTAGTGTTGTGATGTGGGGCAGTGTCTTTAAATAGGGCAGTTTTAGGGCATTAGCATGCATTCGATGTGCAGCAGGGATTAGGCTGTGGCTGAGCCATGTCACTGGTTGGGTATGGCTCACGCTGCAGAAGTGAATGCTGCAACCATTAATACCCGACAGGGTGGTGGTGACCAGGCTATACCAGATCACCCAGGGGTGTAATGAGGCCCAACACAGCGGGCTTATAGCTCCTGGAGGGTCCAGTATAGCCCTATACCGCCCACCCTGAGGGTATTATTATTATTTAAGCCTAGAAAATAGGCTTATCTAAAATAAATAAATAAAGAGTCTGACATGAAGAATACAATTACATTTATTAACCTTTTTATGCCAAAGAGAGAAGCTAGTCCCTCTAGCTACTCAAAAATAAAATAATAAATTACACTTTTCACGCTCATGGCGCATTCCAGTGAAGGAAATAGGAAAAATAAAAAACACGAACAACTATTTGTTATATGTTATGAAGCTGATGGGTGCAAAACAGTTGCAATTCATTGGCTGGAAAGTATTCCCAGAACTTGGGCATGGTGCAGCTGTTTGTGACTGCAGATGGCATGGGACAGCTGCTTGTCTGGTTTCTCTTGCACTTTTACTTACGATGATTCTTCCTTTTGTTCTTGCTGCCCACCCAGAATTGCAGTCCATTCCTTCCTGTCTGAGCTATTCGCAGACCAGTAGTTAGCGAGTCTTGACTCTGAGCTATGACCAGTTACACTGGTGATTTCTTGAGTTGCTAGACTGTCATTTGACAGTAGTCGCACAGCAGTGGCCCTTATGCTGTGATTTGTGTATTTTTGCTCAAATTAGCCTCTGTGCTGAGCTTGGCTATTAGGCCTCAAAAACTTTCTTACTCATCGGCTCCTTTAAGTACCAGCATTGTTGCATATTTTAATACTCTTGTGGCTGACAGAGTACATGTAGATGAAATGCAGGTGCTTCTGCTGACAACTTGAGATGTACTCAGTAAAGGATATGACGGGGCACAATGGATTTGAGGGCTGGCTATACATGAAATCTCTGTAGTTCTCTTTATTTGCCTCAGGGATTCTTCTTATGTTTTGTGTGTTCATTGTGGGCAGGAGTGACATACTCACTCATATTCTCATCTTTCTTAACCAAGAAAGAGTTAACTTTAAGACATGGAGCCCTCCCACCACACCTGGCCATGTGCATTTGAATATCAAACCACACCTTCCTGACCAGGCCAGCAGAGAGCAGCAGATTTCCTCAGCTTATCTTTAGCTACAGGAGTGAGTGCAGGGTGGTGACTGGCTATGTCTTTTTATTGCTTCTGAAGACTTTTAAAATGCTGGTAAGGATGTTATCGCAGGCCAGAAGATTGGGTCTCCATTAAGGCTAGTATTACGGGCCATAGTAGAGGAGTTAAGGTGATGGTTCAGGCCAGTGCACAGAGCACAGTACCCAGATACAGAGTACTACTCACTGCTGGCCATCTGCACATCAGTATAGAGGTGCCTCAGAGATGTGTTGAGCTCTTGCAGGGGATATTTTGCCAGTCAATTTCAGTACTTTTACTGTATTCCCAATCATTTCGAACCTGTACTGCCAGGCTTTATTTATTTATTTTTTTATTTAGGTCATTGCAATCTACCTCTGTACAACTAAGCTGGTCAGCAGTTAACAGGACATGTCTCACAGTGCTGAACGCTCCGTCTTGGTTTGTTTGTTAGGCTGCAACTGTTTGGCACCGTCACTACTGCTAGGAAGAGCTCATCAAACTTTCAATTGTCAGAGATTTCATCTTTTTTCACTCGTGGTTCAGGAAAAAAAATGTGATGACCGCTTAAAAACACAATATACAATTGGCGCAGTGATATTGGGCAGGTTATAGAGCAAATGGCACAGGTACTTGTTATTTCCTGGTTTCTGTTGCCACATAAAGCCCACCTTGCTAGGGTGCTTGGCCAGTCAGAGACCGGGAAACAATTTGCCCATTTTCTAAGGTTGCATGGTTATAGCTGGTCCTGTTGATTTAATTAGACATTCCTAAGTTTTAACTTCCTGTATTTCCCATGTGATCTGTGAGACTGAGGTGTGTTGTCTAAACACTCTTGGTGTGTAGGAAACAATAAAAATAGTAATAATACAGATTCTTGTGTCTCGAGTCTGCCAAGAAACATTCGTAAACAAGCAAGGAGTACTAATAAAGTTTATTATGCTACTTACACCAAGCATGTGACAAAGAAAATCACAAGGAGATGGGTTTCCACAACTCCTGAAGAATGTATATAATCTCCAGAATTGTAGATCTTAGGTTCTCTAAGATCTTGTTCTATCTCTACCTAGCTCAAGCTCTCTGCCCTTCTGGAGAAGTTACAGTAGTGTCTCAAGAGCACTACAGTGGGTTGCAGAAAGCTAAATACTACAGATAACAGCATAACAACAGAGATTACAAAATAGTTTACAGATATAAGAAACAGTATGTTTTGGTCCTAAGTCATTCTCTATTGGATAATGACTTAGGAGACAGAATTACTAATGAGTATCATATGAGACCGAATATGCTTCCATTAACATTATAGCTTAGACAAAGAAATGCTGACTGGTTCAAGTGACATGTGGCATTTCTTGCTTACACCAGTTGTGAAACATAGACATAACAAAGCCTTCTGTCTCTGTCAGCTTGCTTAGAGACAAAGAACTGCTAACAGGCCTATTACATGGCATATCAGAGTATAAAATACACTACATATAATTATATGAGAATATGAGTACAGTAATCACTGATGATCCCTCTGAGTCATCTTATCAGTGATTAGGTAGATAATATATGGAATATCTGTAAAAGAGAAACTAATCTAGATAAATGTATTATAGTGAGTATAATATATCATGCATGACAATATTAGCATATCTTAGCAGCAAAGCACATTCCTAGCACCCATGCTTATATGATTGGTGCTCATAACTATAAGTTAGTGCAAAATAGCAGTATCACAGTACAATAGACCAGGAATACAGTGTGAGGTGTATGTGAGGTGCATGTGGGATGATAAGGCATAACCAAGCGTAACAATCCCTCTTTGTTGCCCTAATTGCAAAAGCGGCAACACAACAAAAGATGGAGGTTAGGCGCCATTCATCTACAGGCCCAAGGCACGAGCCTGATAGAGGAATATTAACTGGTCACGGTGGTGTATCAGGGATTTCCTTAAACAACAAAATGTAATTATAAGGAAAATGTTAGTACACCTTGTATTACTATAAACATTTGGAATAAAACTTCACAATGGGTTTTCCAATATCAAAAGAATCAGTAAATACTGATATGTATCAGGTGTGTATCTGTCCTATTAGGAAGAAATTGAAGAGACAAATTTAAATTGCCTGTATGGATATTAAAATAAAGTAAAATCGAGATTAAAGCATCAAGATAGTTAGGACTAGACTTAATATCTGGTTCCGGGATGGGAACAGGTGTGATTACCGTATAACTTATTACCTGTTTAGGAAGTAAAAACAGAAGTTGAAAAGTTAACTTTGCATAACTTTTAGTCCATATCAGAAGAATGTATAGTTGGTCACCACACAATGTTCTACATCAGCAGAATATACCACCTTGAAGGATGGCATTTTTCAGTTAGTAAGTTGAACAGGACACGAATTGTCAATGTCCACAAGCCATAAACTACGAACAGTTCCAGGGATAAATCCAGGTTTTTCAAGTGTTAGATGAAGATTCATAGTTCAAATTCGATGCATTCAGATTTTCCAAAGGTTGATCCAAATGTTCAGGAGGCAGCAGTATTTTCATAGGCCTCAGTAGGGGTGCATTAGATTGCACATTGAGGTTTCACAATGGAATAGCAACAGTGTTCAGTTGAAGATGATCACGGCTGCACAAAGTGTAAAGTTAATAACAGTACTCAGTTTGTATGAGGTGCCAGCCAGGCTTGGGAAACAAGCAATGAAGAAAATGGATTTCTTGATTGTAGATCAAATGAAGAAGAATCTTCTTGCTGAGCTAGGGATTGCCCTTTCCCAGACTAGCTTCATGGTATGCATAACAATGAGCTTGATTGTAGAATCTTAATTGGTTGGACTGAATACAGTTTATTTGAAAGTTGACAAGTGGAAGCCTAATTTCAGTTATTATGCCTGTATTCACAAGTTGGTAAGACAAGTTGGAAGATGTCACATTTGCATAAAGGTGATGTTCCTTTCAGGTACGACATTCAAAGTGCAGAGTCAGTCATGATTCCAAGACCTCATGGTAAACAAGGAAAGGAGGTAGTTTCAACCTTTTCACGATAAAGTTCCCATCAAGATGATCAATAGAATGGACAGTTGCCAGACGATCAGAGATGGATGTTGCTGGATGAAAATGTGGCAATGACACTGTGAGAGTCACAAACATGGCTTCCTGGATTGTGCAGGAATAAGTTTCAAACATGTAGCAATACTGATGTGTGTGGTGACATATCCAAGGTGCCTTGCCATTGACAAGGGAATAGTGCTAGATTCAAATAAACATTTGTTAACACATACAATAGAAGTGCAAAATGTCTCAATACCACTGACCCATCGTCTATCATGTATGAGATTAAGGATACATCCTAATTCCAGATCCGGAAGAGATAACCAAAGGGTTGTAAAACATAATAATTGTAGGCAGTGCAAAAGACTTTCCTAGCTACGTGATGCTCATCTGCTTCCTTAATGTGAACAGAAATTAATTAACATGAACATTTGTCAGGTCAACCCCTTCACAATATCCTTAATATTGTAAATGTAAATCACTCTTTATGAGCAAAATCATGTATACCATGCAATGGTGGGAGGGTATGATACTATATTTCATACTATCATGAACCTTTAACATATGTGCTTGAATAATGGCTATATCAGCCCTATTTCAAATAGATATGTCAGAGCCAAGTAGGCCTGAGTCTAAACCTGTGTTTTGTTAAAAGTAAGAAAAGCAAAACAAAACCAAAATGTCTAGTGAGTTTGCATAGGTTTACAGTCATAAGATATACCACTAGCAGTCAGGATGTGAAAACCCTAAGTGTGTGTGTATGTGTGTGCTATCAGTCCCTGTATAGGAATAATTAATGAGTACCTGGTATGCTGCCAGGGTATCCAATCACATTATTTAAAAAATGTGGGAAATGTATGTTGTGAAACATATAACAAATCATTCCAAGTTCTAAAATGTGAAATTTAAAAATCACTGGAATATGCATGAACTGCACATTATTAACTAGGGTACCTGGTTGAGAAGTGGCTATTAGACCACTGGGTGGGCCAAGGTTCTATTTTGGGCACTCAGTATTAAATGTTACAAACTATGAAGTATCATAGGGTTAAAAACCTAAGGTCTAATGGCTTTTATTGCCATATAATTTTGGATGCAAAATTCCTGATTATCAATAAAATGTAAACAGGAGTCCAGATCAAGTCTAGCTGCTAGAATTGATCGAAATCAATGATCATAATGTTCCGTGAGGCCTCACTACCCATCTGGACAATGAACATGTCTTTTAGGACTTTAGTATACAATTAAATCATGTGGGCTTGTGAGGTATTTTGCCTCAACAATCTGTTTAGGATTAAGTCCTGGTCCTTGTCTGCAATAAAATGTGCAGTTTGGGCTTGTAAGAAGACCCATACTTTTAAAAGAATAATAAGCATAGAAGCAAGCATCTCTCTCTCTCTGGAACCTAAAAAAGAAAAAAGAAAAACATAGTTAGTTTAGTACTATTCCACCCATTGGGGTATGGAAAAGTAATTTAATCTCCTTTAAACAGGTTCATTTGATTGGCATTTAGCCATTTATCAATGACTGTTATAGTGAGGCAGTCTAACTTGGTAGCCTGCTGGACTGCATTTGTTTACAGTGGGATAGGGCCTGTTGTTGGGGCTTGCCCATATCTTGTGAAGCAAACAAGTGTACCTTTTGGATGTCTCGCTTGAAATATTTAACATATTTATCTACTGATGCTCCATCAGCAGTGGCAGTACACAGGACCAGAAGAAAATGTTCTGGGAGTCTCATGAACCATCCGGTCATGATTTCAAACATGGGGTATGCTGTGTACCTGCAGAGGGTGTCCCTCTTATTGCCATAAGGAGTAAAGGCAATAATTAATTCCAGTCCTTTGAGTTTTCTGAACAAAGTTTATTATAACATAACTTTGATCTGCCTGTTGCACATTCCACCTGTCCTGATGACTGTGGATGGTAAGGGATATAAAACTTTGTTTTACCTAACAGATCCAGAATTTCCTGCATTACTTTGGCTGTAAGCTGGATCCCTGTAATCAGAATTTACCTTTAGGGTAAAACCCTGCCTGGTAAATAGCTGGTTTACCAAGACATTTGCAATCACTTTGACTGTGTTGTTCTGTTTTGGGATCGCTTTAAACTGTTTGGAAAATAGGTCGGTGATCACTAGTGCAAACTAGTTGTTCTTAATGGTTGGCATAAGGCCAATGTAGTCAATCTGGATATTGTTCCAGGGGCCTTTGCCTCTGGGGTAACAATGCATTTGTCCTAGCTGGTATAGGATTGTTCTGTTCACAGATCAAACAGTTACTGATGCAGTGTTCTACATCATTTCTCATGTGTAGCCATAAGACAGAGGATTTTAGTCTGTCTAGGGTTTTACTGATTCACTGGGGTACACCAGTTGGAGTACTATGTATTTGGTATAGCTGATAAAATCTACTGTCAGGTGTTCAGGAATTACCCGTAACTTTTCATGAGTGTTACAGCAGTGGTATTCCAAATGAGTAGGTCATCACTGGATAGGTGAATGTCATTTCACTTCCTATGAGAGTTATTTCTGGAAGTTATTCCTCAGTTCCGTTATTAAGGAACCTATACACTGCACTCAGATAAGGGTCTGTATTATAGAGCATAAAGAATATACATACAACATGCTCAAACCTATGAATATACAGTATTTAAACTCTCAAAGAGGTGGCTGTGAAAGTCAGGAAGAAAAAGATAGCATTCTGGAAGTATAAGGAAACACAGAAGGAGCAGGACAGAGAGCTGTACCAGTTAAGGCAGAAGGAAGCAGGGAGGGAAGTCAGAATAACAAAGGCTAAACTGAGGAAAGATAGCCAACTCAGTTAAGAAGGGATAAAACCTTTTATAGGTACATCAGCGAGCGTAGAAAGACAAAGGAGGGATAGTGAGGCTGAATAGAATGAGACAGTGGGTGGGCAGAGGGGACAGTTAAGAAGCAGGGATACTGAATGAATATTTCTGCTCAGTATTCACAAAAGGAGGGGAAGTGCCTAATCCAATTAACAGAAGCACTCTTGATAGGCGAGTTGATCCCAGTCCTTTCACAGAAGAAAGGTTCTGCAAGAACTCCTAAAACTGAAGGTGGACAAAGCAATGGGTCCTGATGGAATTCACCCCAGAATTCTAAAAAGAATTAAGGAGGAACTAGTGAAACCACTGGCTACTCTTTTAATAAATCATGGGAGGATGGTGTGGTACCCGAGGACTGGAGGAAGGTGGATGCGATTCCCCTTCACAAAAGTGGGACCAAGACAGAGGTAGGAAACTACAGACCTGTCAGTCTGACCTCTGTGGTAGGGAAAGTGATGGAGTCACTTCTGAAGGAAAGAATAGTTGAGTACCTAGAGGCCAGTGGAGCACAGGACCCAAGGCAGCATGGATTCACAGCGGGAAGGTCATGTCAGGACGAATCTAATAGATTTCTTTGACTGGGTGACCAAAGTAGTAGACCAGGAGGGCTGTGGACATGGCCTACCTAGACTTTAGCAAGGCATTTGACACAGTCCCACACAAAAGATTAATAGTCAAATTAATCAGCCTGGGAGTGGGTCCCAGGGTGGTAGCCTAGGTAAAACATTGGCTGCACAACAGGACACAGAAGGTAATTGTAAATGGAGTCCACTCTGAAGGAAGAGGGGTTACTAGTGGGTACCGCAGGTTCAGTATTGGGTCCAGTCCTTTTAATGTCTTCATCAGTGACATTGCAGAGGACTGGAAGAAAAAGTATGCCTTTTGCAGAGGACACAAAGATCTGCAACAGGGGTTGATACACAGGAGGCATGGAAAGGATGAAAAGGGACTTGGCAAGGTTGGAGGAATGGTCAGAAATATGGCAGCTAGGATTCAATGCAAAGAAGTGCAAAATAATGCACCTGAAACAAGAACCCAGGGAAGAATACACAATGGGTGGGGAGGTAGTAACAACAACAAAACAGGAAAGGGACCTGGGGTAATCATATCAGATGACCTTAAGGTTAGCAAGCAATGTGAGAAGGCAGTAGGGAGGGCTAGGGGTATACTGGGATGTATAGGAGAGGCATCAGCAGCAGAAAACAGGAAGTTGTTATCCCTCTGTACAGACAGTTGGTGAGACCCCATCTGGAGTACTGTGTCCAGTTCTGGAGACCCCATCTCCGCAAGGACATAGACAGGATAGAGGTAGTCAGAGGAGGCAACTAAAATGGTGCAGGGTCTGCAAGAGAAGCCGTATGAGGAGAGACTAAAGGAGCTTAATATGTATACCCTTGAGGAAAGGAGAGGGGGACATGATAGAAACTTTTAAGTACCTCAGTGGAATCAACAAAGTCCAAGAGGGTAGCATCTTTCAGAAAAAGAGACTTGCAAGAACAAGGGACACAATTTAAAGATAGAAGGAGGGGTTCAGGGGCAATGTGAAGTATTATTTCACAGAGAGGGTAGTGGATGCATGGAACAGCCTTCCTGAGGAGGTTGTGGGGTCTAAAACTGTGGGAGAATTCAAGAATGCATGGGACAGACATAAGGCAATTCTTGTGGGGTAGGAAGAAATAGGCTCTTGGTTAACTAGGATCTCGGCCTATCCTGTAGGTAGGGAAATGGGCAGACTAGATGGGCCAAGCGGTCCTTATCTGCCGTCAAAGTCTATGTTTCTATGGTTAGGTTGTGCATGCACAAGCAAGTCACTGTATTTCTCGTAGTACTATAGAGTACTGGAACAGAAGTTTGTCTTCTGCCAAAGAAATTCAGTTTAGAGAGAAACAGTCCCAATTAGAAACTATAATCAAAACATTATATCTGCAGTGCTTTCTGTAATTATCTCAAGGACATTTCTTGAAGCTGGCAGAACTTAACTCTTTCATAGAGTGCTGGTATCATTTAAATGAAGGAAAAATCTTTTATTCCTTTCTTAACACAAGCTGTGTCTTTCTCAAGGACGTTTCTGCTCTCTATACCATTCACAAATATTTGTGGTAATTAGGAGACTCCTTGCCTCCTTGCTTTTCATTTTATTTGCCAGGCGTGTTTTAACATTGCCTGTGTAATCGTATATATGATGATGCAATTACTAGCCATGCACACGCTGTCATCACTAGGTTGTACAATAAGAAATCCAAACCCTGCTATCTGACCCTCGGTATGTGTGGCTGAGTCATCAGTCAAAACATGACACACAGTGGTGTCTTTAACACTTTCTGAGGTTCTGTCAGAAAGGGCATGGGGCAGGTAGGTCAGTGGGTTGGAGTGAACAATCATGGGTCTCTCCTGCAAACTGTAGGCCATGGGCCAACAAGGATGATGTTTTGATAGGAAGGACAGTGATGTCATGATCCTGTAAAATGAGAGACCAGTGTGTAAGTCTGGCATTGGATACAGAGTCATCTTTTACTCTGTCTGACAACAGAAAGTTAGTTGGCGAATGATTGGAATGCAGCACAATGGGTGCATATCCAATGATGTACATAAAGTATCTCACTGACCAGTATGTAGCCAAAGATTCCTTTCACAAAGGTTGTATTTCAGCTCCACTGGGGCAAGCATCTGGGATGCATAAGCAATGGTTCTGATGTGTCCATCGATGCTTGGGCTAAAACTGCTGAGATTGCTTTATCTGATGTGGCAGTTTCAAAATAATGCCCTAAAGCTGTGTTAGGATTAATCAATGCTGGGGCCATGGTCAGTGATCCCAAAAGAAAAGACAATGATATCAGTATTAGGATACCTTGTACCTTCTTACCTGTATGCCTGCTATTGCAGTCACAGTATGGAATGATCCAGGTGTCACTGATGGAGGGGTTCTGCATCATGTGCAGGCAGTGCTGGCACTATCAGGGGTGCTTGCACAGTGGAGAAAGGTGGTGTGCAAGTTGCACATAGTTCTCCAGCTATGGATTGTGGTTCAGTAGCCATTAGGGGTGGAGAAAGTAGTGCTGAGACTGCTGCCAGCTCAGGTTCAGAAATCAAACCTGTAACCCTCCCCAACGTGGCCTGTGATGCTGAAAATATCACAGCCGGGGCTTTTAGAATCAGGGTTGTCCCTCCTCCATCAAATGTAAAGTGGGTTTCCCCACCAGAATGTTGCTGGATGGTAGCAACATTATTATTAACATTACAGCAAGGTATTAATGCACTGCATAGGAAAAGCAGTATGTTCAGTCTTCTCGGCTGATGTTACATTGCACAGGAAATAAAACAAATTTTCATGTAATTAACTTCAATGTGTTTTTTATCCAAGGACACTCGAATACCATAAACATTGCTAATCAAGTAAACATTGTTAACAGCATCAGCTGTTTCTTCAGCATCAGACACTGACTTCATGACAGATTGCGTATCGGCCTTATTCAAAATACGTTAACATCATTTTTAATGAGAATCTTCTGTCCCTCAGAAACACTAGTGTTACTGTTAACATTATTAATCATGCCAAACAACTCCAGTTTGTTTTGTTTGGTTATGGCAGCAATCACAGGTCCCTGTGATTGCAGGATCAGCTCTCCGTGAGATGGTGGTCGGCCATTTTGGATTACGTCATGGGCATCATGGGTTACTGTGTCATGACCATCATCACATGACCATGAGCGCCATCTTGGGGATGCAACGGATCACATATGTGTCCACCATTTGAGACTCTAACAATTCTCCATTTTGTGAATCACAGAAAAACAAGTGGCTAGCCTTTGCTCTAGTCCACCCCACAACATACTGTAGTGTTAAAATCAAACTCTTCAACATCAGAAGAGGCAAGGTCTTTGGGCATTAAGTTAGTATAGCCTGCCGATACCTCTGGCTGGGCGCAAGTTCGCCATATCTGACTTTTACTCCTACATTCTAACTGCTCAGATACAGGAGTTAGCCGCTATTAAGTGCTTTGTTTTCAGATTTCAAGACATTCTCATCTTGTAAAACATGCTTATTATTGACAGAAGCCGTGTCATAATTTATATTGAAAACCTTCATTTCAAGTCTGCTGTAATTAAAACACACTGAATCATGCTCTACCGTCAAGGTCTGGTGTTGAAATACCAGCTCGTTAACTTTTCAGTAATTACTTCAGACTTATCTCTAAGTTCCTTGTTTTCAAAACATAAGGAATCAGTGTTACTAGCCAGAACACCATTTCTTTGAAAAACATTTTTTAAGTTTTGCCTTTTTAGCGTTATCTCTTAAGGCATACAGGTCATAGGTTGCTTCTCTCATTAAATAGAGACTCATTTTCTAGATGGACAGATTGTAGCTCAGACAGTAGTCCAGCTATTTTTCTGTATGAGAAGCCCTTTTCAGACTAATCTCCTGTTTGTAGGCAGAATTCTCCATTTTGCAAGCATTATACTTACATTCAAAACAGATATCTTATTTAGAACAGCATCAAAACAATTAAACAACGTTGTAATTAATAATCCTTCAGGATCATTGGTACCATTTTCAATTCCCATAATGAGCAATGATATCTCTTAAGGACTATCATTGGATTCTGCTACTTTAGCAAAATCAAGCCAGCTACTGTTAGCAGTTTGGCTTGTTAAGGCATCAGCCTCGATTCAGTACTGATATATTTAGACATGTCTTTAAATAAGAAACCCTTAGTTGTCTGTGGATCAAAAAACTTTGTTTGCAACCAAAATTCATGAAAGCACACAAATAGCCTTTGGCGTGTGTGGACACCTAGATGAGTAAATACCCATCAGGATTTGAATCCACAAGAAAGCTGTCTGTTTGTTTCGGATCCTTTATAGCTGTGTTCCCACAGAGAAAGAATAGGAAAAAAATCAAAAATAAAACAACTCATTACACAGAAATTGAGTATCTGCCAAGAGGTTGTTTTGTCTGCACTGTAGAACACACAACTGACCGAAAAATTAAATATTAGACACTTTCAGCTTGTTTTTACTGGGATCTCTCACCCAGTGTTTTAATTTACAGAGGAAATTAAAATGAAACTTGGCAAAAACATCCAGACTCCATTTCATGTCGCCATTATGTTGTCTAAACACTCTTGGTGTGTAGGGTAAACAATAAAAATAGTAATAATACAGATTCTTGTGTCTTGAGTCTGCCAAGAAACATTTCAGTAAACAAGCAAGGAGTACTAATAAAGTTTATTATGCTACTTACTGCTAAGCATGTGACAAAGAAAATCACAAGGAGATGGGTTTCACAACTCCTGAAGAATGTATATAATCTCCAGAATTGTAGATCTTAGGTTCTCTAAGATCTTGTTCTATCTCTCCTATGCTCCAGCTCTCTGCCCTTCTGGAGAAGTTACAGTAGTGTCTCGAGAGCACTACAGTGGGTTACAGACAGCTAAATACTACAGATAACAGCATAGCAACAGAGATTACAACATAGTTACAGATATAAGAAACAGTATGTTTTGGTCCTAAGTCATTCTCTATTGGATAATGACTTAGGAGACAAATACTAATGAGTATCATATGAGACAGAATATGCTTCCATTAGCATTATAAGCTTAGACAAAGAAATGCTGACTGGTTCAAATGACATGTGGCATTTCTTGCTTACACCAGTTGTAAAACATAGACTTAACAAAGCCTTCTGTCTCTGTCAGCTTGCTTAGAGACAAAGAACTGCTGACAGGCCTATTACATGGCATATCAAGTGTAGAATACACTACATATAATTATATGAGAATATGAGTATACAATAATCACTGATGATCCCTCTGAGTCATCTTATCAGTGATTAGGTAGATAATATATGGAATATCTATAAAGACAAACTAATCTAGATAAATGTATTATGGTGAGGTATAATATATCATGCATGACAATATTAGCATATCTTAGCAGCAAGCACATTCCTAGCACCCATGCTTATATGATTGGTGCTCATAACTATAGGTTAGTGCAAAATAGCAGTATCACAGTACAATAGACCAGGAATACAGTGTGAGGTGTTTTGTGGGATGATAGGGGCATAACCCAAGCATAGCAGATGTTCTTCCTGTATTTTCCATGTGATCTGAGTCTGACCTGGAAGCTTGGGCTGTTGATTCGATACCACGTGATCTAACTCAGGTGCACTGCAGTGTAGCCGATGATGAGATGGAAGCAGGAGTTTAGAAATTGCTTGTGTTTGTTTCCACATGCAAGATGGATAAGTGGATATTTGGTTCCATGTCAGAATGGCTAAGAAGAAACAAGCGCCTACCAAATCAGCAAAGGAAAATGAGAGCGAGCAAATACCGAGCATATCACTAACTAGCGACCGTCAAAACAGTGAATGCAGTACTAAAAAATAAAAAAAATAAACAGCATTTATAACCAAACCAACAACACAGGAAACACAAAACCACCCCTCAATTACCCACACAACCAATACCTGAATGCTATATAACCCTGACCCTGGGTATTGGAGGCTGCAGTACCCCTGCCTTTGCTGGCCAGCCCAAAGTTGGGGGCCTGGTTCCTATTTTACTTTAAACTGGTTCTTTCCCAAGATAACATAAATGTGCAGTGCCTCCACCCAGAGTATACGTTTCTGTGGGCTAGGATAATACCTGGTACAACCCCCTGGGATGCTGTACCCACCCATATTACCATAACGTCACCCCATATAGGACCCAGTAACCAAAACCCCACAGATCAGACATTTTGAATTATTGACCACTCTAATAATATGCTCACGACAACAGATATATGCAAAACCGTAAACAACAATTTATTTACAAAGGGTGAGGGTTAGGATAGGAAACTGGACACACAGATTAGCTATTTACAATTGATTTAGACTGGATTGGCATTTGGTTTAGATTGGTATTGCAGTTAGAATCAAAGTAATCATTTTGCATTTGAAGGCAAACATATACAGTGGCCACCACCAAACTCTCATGTATTCAGATTCTGTCTATCTAGCTAGCTGCATTTGATGGCAGAAACTGTGTATTAAATCCCACACGATACCAGTCCCAAAATGTGTCAGACCCCGCACTTCCGATACCTATATCTGGGTACCCAGTACTAGAGTCTAAAGGTGCAGGCCTGATGGCTGAGCTAGCCATGCAGCTGAGTTAGCCCTTAAGAAGATCAAGTTAGAATTCCTTTCCTTTAGCATTCCTTCCATCTTTAGTCTTTAAACAAAACTTTACAAGGCAGTTAGCTCCTTCACTTCATTGGCTTGGGCTTCATGCACTGAAACTGAGCAGAACTTGAGATAACTATTTACAGTCCCTTTCATGGGCAGATCATGGTCTGGTTACTCACGGTTTTGAAGTCCCAACTAATGTTGAGAAGCATTGCTGAGGATTCGAGCAGGAGCAGAGGATGACCCCTGGAACAGCAGGCTTGGCAGCTTGCATTTTCTGAAAACCTTTCAGCAAGAAGCTGGTGCCCTTCTCTTTGGGCTTGCAGTCTCAATCAGTACAGACCGGGCCGGAACCAGAGCCAGCACACTTCAGACCCCCACTTCTAGGCTATACCCCTCAGAGGCATATGGTAGTTCCCTAAGTGACACACTACCAGGCTGTCTACTTGAGCCGATCTAAAAATCACGTTGCATTCATCACATTTACATCAGCACATTTATATGTTAGCTCTCAGTTCTTTCAACCATATGCCAGTGTGACCAACATGATCCTTTAACTGGCAAGTACAGACTCTTCTGACTGGTGCTTTTTCCTAAGGTTAGGGTGACCCAGAACTCACACAGTCCATGTAGAACCACACAGGAGCTTAGCTTGAATCTGTTACACCACACCAGACAGAGCTTGAGGCTTGGTTCTCTACCATTTGACACACTGGAAACAACAGATGGAGCTTCAGACTCAGCTCCCCACCATTCAACAGACTTTACTTGTTGCAACACTGATACTATAGCTTCTTTCAAGCTTAAGCCACTTTAATACAGTCCCTTGTGGCTTTGCTGGCATTAGCAGCTCAACTTGGACTTTCAAAACTTTTGCTGACTTCCCAGGCACCGTCAGGACAGTTGTGCATGGCTAGGAACCTCCCTTCATTCCTATAGCATTTTACACAGTTAAATTTAGTATTTCAGATGGGACCATTCACGGTCACTTAATCAGTAGCGTCCACCCTATCCAGGTGCTGATCAGGCGCGGGGTGCAGACAAACAGTCACAAATTTAGGTTTGCTGGGCTTTTTGCCCACAGATCTCTCAAAGCTTGAATTTGCAAGTAGAAGTTTACTCACTTAGAAGGATTCAAATGATTTTCCTTTTGTTGAAGTTACAGGTTTCTTCAGCAGTCTAACTGCTGAGGCAGAAGCATTCTTGCAGGTCTTTCCACAACTGCAGGCGGATGCTGGCTTCTGTTCCACATTTTCCTAATGTGGAAGGAACTGCTAACCCTGGAGGGCAATTTCTGGCAACCCCAGGCCAACGACTCTGTTGCTTGCAGCCACTCTTTCTCTCTGGCAGAGGCAGAAACCCTCCTCCCTGTGGAGGGCTTTCACTAAGCACACTAGGCCCATGTTGTTTAGCTGGGGCCTGAGCCCCTCCCTGTGGAGGGCTGCCGCTCAAACTGAGCTCAGCCTGAAAATCCCTGGGTTTTATGGAGCTCTTCTGGGGCTCTTGATTGGCTAAGTTCACTTGTGTGTCCTAAAGGCGACTGGCCGAAACCACTTGTCAGTACATAAAATGAACATTCATTTGCCTCCTTCAACACTGGATAGGCTCCTTGTTTTGGTGCCGGAATTAGGTCCCTGCATTTTCCCCACAAGCCTTTTGCAATGTCCCATAAGTCCCTGGCACTGTCCCAATAATTCTTGCTGGAATCCTAGCTTTCTGATTGGCTGCTGCTCTGCAAACATGGTTGCTAGACATATAGTCCACTTGCAGTCCATAGCAGTTCCAAAGCTGAGGTTCTAGTACAGCCAGGAAAAATAATTTGTTTACATTATTGCCCCACTGTTTAGTAGCCACAAAGGTGCCCTCTTAAATGCTGCCCATTTCAAACATGTTCATGCAGCCTTTACCCTGTCGCTGCTGCCATAACACAGTGCCCCTAGGCAGCAGACAGGCAGCTTATAAGAGTCCCAACATTATAATCAGGTTGCAGCCAGAATAAACATTATTTATTCTCATAGTCCCTTTGTTCAACAAATCCCTCTAATCCTTCTTAGGTGCATATTTATTTACAATGTTTGCCTGTCACTTGGATCGACATTATTTAAAGGCCCATCAGCGCAAGGACAGACAGTTCATGAATATTAATGCTGCCTCATTAATATTCACGACTAACGAACTTAGTGCGCTTGGCGTTCTTTTATTACAAAGAATGGAAGGCTCTTCTAGCCTTGCTTTGGTTGCCGGCCCACAATTAGTAGAGCAGGGCACGGGCTGCCAGAACACTTCTCGTTTGACCGCAGTACCGGCGGTCGGCAAATGAGAGGTGCATTTGCGCATGCGTGGTCGCCGCTTAGCGCCGGAGTGCTAGAAAACAGCGGCTGATTGTGGTTTAGGATTTTGAGTCTAAAATGGGCCAAAATGAAGTGCTGAGGCAACTCGGGGGCCAGGGCACCAGAGGACCCGGAGCTGTGGTGGTGAAATTGGGCAAACTGGGGACAAGGAGGTAATTGGAGAACGGGAGATAAACGGGCCACTAGGGTAAGCCCCCCACACTTGGGGAGCATTACAGCTACAAGACACAACAAACTAGATTAACAACACCTGACAAAACCCTCACCAAAAATAAAAAGTCACACAATAACTGAGGTTTTCTCAACAAACAACACCACGTATAAACCCAGAACAGTGAACAGCCTACTGGATTAGAACCCATGACACCACTACACACAGTAGTGTGGAAACACCCTACCTAACACCTTACTGTACCCACTATGCCCTGATGGAACCATGATCCTAACTCACCCAAAAACAGCACACATTCACACGGAGACATACACAACACCTGCTCATTGTCTGCACTACTAAAATGCTACTATATATTTTTCTGTGGGGCTGTGCCTCACATCCCCCATCTTATTCTGTTCATCAGATTCTATGCACACTATCATGCACCCAGGCTGTGCCTCCAGTGCCCTTCTCAGCTCCACCCACTGTACAGTACCTCCTTCCTACAACACACATGTATCATAGCTGCTTGCTCAGCTGCACTACTGGGCGCCTCCAGTCCCACTGGTACCAAATTTAATAACACGTATTTTGCTTATTTTTTTATTTTTTCTATTTTTACAAGTTTTGGCCATGAAAGACACATTAAGCTGAGGCTTGTTTCTGTGTGTGTCCTGGGAGCACAGAGAAGTTAAGTGACTCGCTCATGGTCACACAGTATGCAGTTGGTGGCTATGAGATTCAAACCCAGCTATCCAGGTTTGCAGCTCAGTGCTCTTAACCACTGTGCAATACTGCCTCCCCATATGTATGCCTAGAGGCATTGTGCAGAGCTTTGACCATTGCCCCCACCCTTACTCGATCCCTGTACACTGAAGTAAATCCCTGGTAGTTTACAATGTACCTCCAACGACCCCAGTCCCTGTTGTGCATTAAAACTACCCTAGAATGGGGCCAACCTGCTGGAGCAGTGGTAGCACTACCACTTATGCTGACGACCGGTTCGGAGTCAACTCGAGACATCAGTGGGTCAGCCGGGAGGAGGTTAAGTGTCACAAGGACTGCTGCCTCCTCCAGGGAGGGTGTGGCATAGTGCCTGGGTTAGCACTGCACCCTTGTGGAGGCTTGGGACCAGTGCACAAGGGCAGTGGAGAAGGGTAGGCGTCTGGTGCGTCATGCATGGGAGGGTGCGTGGCGCTGTCACTGATGTCACTGCATGCTGCTTCTCCATGCCACAAGAGAAGGAGGCACAGAAAGGGAAAAACAGAACTGGGTGGCGTGGATGACTGCTACCCTTGCAGGCCCTGCACACAGTGACCCCAGATCATTGGCCAGTGGGATGAGTATGCTTCCCTCCATCCCCACCATGGTGGGGCAAGCCATGGAGGAAGGCCAGGCAAGTCCCGGAAAAGCTGGGGTGATAGGGTTGGGGGTGGGGCTGGCGAGATGGACAGCCATGCCAGGACAGAGGCAGAAAGGAATTAACGAAAAGGAAAGTACCCTGAAGTCCTTGGCACCCTCCACCCTTATCCCTGATGTGAACAGAAATTTCCTGGTAAACCAGTGGCCCCTCACCCTGACCCCCATTGTGAAAAGAAAAATACCCTAGCAGTCCAGTTGCCACCTCCCACTCCAGTCCCAGTTGTAAAATTATGTTCCCCCTCCATAGCCCAGTCCACCCACTCAGCACCTACCACCCTCCACCCCTGTCCAGCACTTGACTTGCACTACAAAGGCCCATGGACTTGACAGGAAGAATGGTGACTGGTAACTGGCACAGACCCTCCTCTCACCACCTTGGCTGGTCACCATCTGAATGACAGGGAGGAGTGTAAGCGTAGTATGCTTCTACTGAAGAATCAGTATCTATTCAAAGCTGAGGTATTCTCTGATGCAGTCTCTCTCTTGCCTTTTGGCCCAGAAAGGATAGTAATGTATACACCTGGTCATTATCCTGATGAACTGTCTGGACACTATGCAGGACATTTTTCCTGGATTGGCCAGATTATAGTAACTTCCTGCACCAAATAAAATAAATTCACATAAATCCCCTACCCTACCTGACCCACCTTCCATTTTCCGTCCATTATATTAAATCAATTTCTATTTTCAAATCACCTATTATATTCTTATAAAAGCTAGTTAGGCCCTATAATTTATATCTTATGCCTACTATACCCTTTGTCCCTTTTCTTACAGGTTAAATGGTTTTACTGTACATTGTATATATGTAAATTGTTGTATATTATCATTTCATGTCATTGTATTGCTGTTTATGCTATTTCTTGTCTATGTAATAATACTTGTATTCTCATTTTATGACCACTCAGGTCCATCTTGTAAATGAGCTTTGCTCAATGATGTTCGCCTGAATAAATAAAGATTTTGATTGATTGATTGATTGATGACATTGCCCCAGTGCAGACCCACAATATCCACATTATCTTACCAGCTCCAAATTGTGAAATCTGGACACACTGTACCTGGAAGTGTTAAGACAGTATCCGATGATCTATATGTGTTATGGTGGGCAGGGTGGGTTGCTACCTTTGGACAAGGTAAAAATTGATAATAAACCACATGCATTCGCCAGTACAGTAACACAGCAGTAGCACTACCACTCACTACAACGGCGGCCCAGGTTCGGGAACCGTGGTCACCCAGAGCCGGCTTGGGGAGAGAGAGAGGCTAGAGCAGCTCAAGGAAAGCTCTGCTCCCTGGGGGCATAGTGCTCCCTGCTTGACTGCCCCTGGTGTAGGCCAGTTGGCAGTACAGCAGGAGCACCTTGAGGGGTGGGGCTGGCCAGTTGCAAGCTTACATATGTGTGCATCATTACATGCTGGTGCTCTTGGGGAGAGGACCAGGAGCTGAAAGAAAAGTCCTGGTCTGTTGGTCCTCCACAGCCCCCCGACCAACATGGTGGGCCCACCACTGTCATGGTCTCGAGACAAGTGGAGGATAACCAGTAAATCCATCAGAAGGTCCATAATGGGGCTGTGGGCGGTGAGGGTGCTGCTGGATGAGCTGAGGGATGACATAAAGCTTGATCCAACCTTGCCCCACGTCACAGCTAATGAGTAGACTGACTCTCTTCTGATTCTATTAGCTATATCAAATTATACAATGGACATAAAACATCCTGTATCCTGATTGGTTGGCTAAGTTCTTTACCCTTGCGTGTAAATCTTGCAGTAATCCACGACTGATGAAGGAATTTATAAAACCTTAAAGGGACACTGTCGGCTTTTCTTTAGATTTACTAAGTGCAGCGCAAGTTGTCCTTTTGGCATGAGTAGCATCATAAAATGCATACCTCTGCCGGCTGATGCCCTGCACATCTCGTGTCCCCCACAGATAATGCCACACAACACGGCATGGGTAGACTCATTCACGTATGAGTTTGTAAACATTTTAGTATGTGACTTCAATAATGTGAACAGTGCTACTGGCCCTTCTGAGTTTGTAAAAGTGTCTCTCTTCAAAAGAAAGCGAGCACTATGACTCCTAAATTTACAGTTTGAAAATGAAGCGTGACTGCGGGCATGCGCATTAACGTTGCGATGTAATGTGCATACCTGGGTCACAGCTTCATTGTTCAAACTGCAAACTCCCCAGGATGTCCACCCTTGTGGGTTTAAAGGTGGTGTAAGCAGCCACCACCATACCACCCCCCCAAAAAAAGAAAAAAAAAAAACAAATACTAACACCCCCAATTTTGTGAAAGCTGACCAGGAGTTCTGTTGTTAGTCCAGCAACCTATTACAATTTTGTGGGCAGACATAGCCAAGGCTGCTATTAATGTTCAGTGACCTTAACCCTGTTTCTCAGTGCCCATGTACCTACATTATGTTAAAATCATGGGAGCATCAACCCTTCAGAGACTCCTCATCTATAGGGTGGAACGCAGAGGGTGAAATTGGCATCGCTTAGAGACCGAGTGATTAGGAGTAAGAGAACGGAGCTCTGGTCCCGTCCCTGTTACAGGCCACCAGTCTAAATGAGGCATATACAAACAGTTCTTGATATAAGCTGATCAGGAGAGGTACAGCCATCTCAGAAACCTGGTTTAATGATAACCACGACTGGGAGATGGCCATACCTGGCTACAACATATTCAGAAGAGACAGGGCATGTAGGAAGGAGGAGGTGGCACTTTATGTGAAAGATTACATAAAGGCCACAGAGATCCAGGAGGAACAAAATGGAGGAGAGACACTGTGGGTTAAGCTGGAAAAGAAAATGTGGCCAGCCATTTACTTGGGTGTGGTCTATAGACCACCAGCCCAGGAGGAAGAAACAGATAGGGAGTTGATGCTAGCCATCCAAAGGATGGCAGACAAGGGTGAGGTAGTGCTGGTTGGAGACCTCAATATTCCAGATGTGGACTGGAGCATCCCAGCAGCAGCATCAACCAGGAGCAGATTTATCCTGAACTCCTTCAAGGTGCCTTCCTCAAGCAACTGGTCATGGAACCAACTCAGCAGAAGGCAATACTGACCTCATGCTCACAAACAGGGACAGTGTGATGGGGTAACAGTGGGGAGCACCTGGGGAACAGTGACCACCAGTCATTGTGGTTTGAAATCACAGAAGGAGCAGAACCAAACCACACAAAAACACGATCCTGGATTTTAGGGGGCAGACTTTGGGAAAATGGGAGATGCTTGAAAGAGGCATTAAGAGATGGGGTGGGAATCGGGTTGAGGAACAGTGGGCAGTATTTAAAATGGAGATTACAAGAGCAACAGAATTATGCATTAAGCAGGTTAGCAAAGGTGAAAAGGAAGAGGAGGCCATTATGGTTTTCCAAGGAGGTAGTGGAGAAAGTGAAAGCCAAAAGATTGCATTCAGTCAGTACAAAAGACACAGGCAGAAGGGATGAGAGAAGTACCAGGAGAAGCAAAGGGAGGCAGGGAGTCAGTAAGGTAAGCCAAAGCACAGACAGAAAGCACATTGCAAAATCAGTGGTCAGAGGGAACAAAACCTTTTACAGGTACATAAGTGAAAAAGAAAAGCAAAGGGAGGGATAGTAAGACTGAAGTGGGAGGATGGGGGCCGCATGGAGGATGACAACATAAAGCTGAGATATTGAACAGGTATTTCTGCTCAGTCTTTACAGAGGAAGAGGAGGGTAATGGGCCTGAAGGGAGTACAAGGGTGAGAATGAAGCAGAAATGGACACAAGTTCCATTACATGAGAAAGGGTCTTGAAGGAACTGGAAGGAATAAGAGTTGATAAAGCAATGGGGCCAGATGGGGTGCACCCCAGGGTCCTTCAATAACTAAGAGAGGTGGTGACTGAACCTCTGGCAATCCTGTTTAGCCGATCACTGGAAACAGGGAGGTATCCAAAGACCGGAGGACAGCAGATATAGTCCCCTTATGCAAAAGTGGGAACAAAGAGGAAGCAGGGAACTACATGTAACCCCTAGGTGGGCGCTATCCCAGGGCTACTACCCCTGCCTGCTTGGCTGGTAGCAGGTTAAGGGGCCTGAGTTCTGAAGCAGGTGCCTCCACCCAGAGATCAGGGTTGGTAGTGGTCAAGCTAACCTGGGCACAGCCCTCCGGGACACTGTAAGCCCTCTCTTTCCCTTTAGTGTGCCTGAACACTGTACAATAATCACTTTCATAATACCCTGGTACACCCACAAGTACCCACACTGTTTGCACTTATCACCAGGGCTGGTTACTCTGGCTTGACCCTGGGGACCCCTGTAAAACAAGGTTATGCACAGCAAATAGCAACAGTACAGTACTTTGAGCACAAACTGGAACCACAGTCAGATTACATGCAGAAAAAGTTAGATCTGATTTATTCAGGGGACTTGAACAAGGAAGGGGCAAAATCAGGTTTATTAGCTTAAAGGTTATATCAATCAAGCAATTATGCATGTGCTTTGAGTCTCCCACAGTCCACCTCTGGGTACCCATGTGGAGAAGAGATGGGCTAGCCAGGAACATTGCCTGGGGTTGCAGCTGAAGTTTGGAGGCCCTGTGATTTAAAACACAACATGCACAGTACACAATATTTGTAATCCGAGACCAGGGGCTCATTTCGTAAAGAAACAAAACAACAAGACAATCAGATGACACACTCAGATTAAGCTGTTGTTGCGGGGAGCTACCCTGGTATTTACTCACGATACCAGACTGGACACAGGTTGAGAAAATTGAGACTGCAGGTGGTTGATCTGGAATGCCAGGAGAAGCAGGGCCCACATGAGTCACAGAGGTGTCTTTCCTGTTCAGGGTGGAGCAGGGGCTGATACCAGGCAGGTCTCTCATCGATGGCTTGTCTGTGCAGTGGGTAGTCTGGCCGGGCCAGTCTGGCAAGGCCCAGACTGCATGGAGACAAATTGGATGCAGTCCGTTTTGGGCTGGATACAGCTTCAGCAAGCAGAACACTGTTCACACAGTAGGGAGGTGCATGGCTAACGAGGCATGATGGCGGTTATGTTTAGCAGCTCCCAAGGCATCCACCTTTATAAGCTCCTTTTTCTCAGTGACCCGACCAGATTAGGTGGCTAGTGTGCGATGACAGCAGTAGTCCATGGCAGCAAGGATCTAAGCACCGCAAACCAAATTGCAGTCTGGGGAAACAGAACAACGCAGAGAGCAGAAGCAAGGCCTACACCCTCCAAACGCCTGCAGACTGAAAGCACAACGCCCCTCGAGTCAAGTATGTCCACCCTTGAGCGCTCCTTGGCAGGAATACCTCCACCCTTGAGGCTATGCAGCAGGAGATGCGGGCGGATTTGCTACGGTGACCACGCAAATGGGGCACTTGCAAGCGGTGGTAACTGGCCTGACCGATAGTACGACTACACACTCCACGCAGATTAGTGAGCTGCAGCAAAGGATAGCTAACTGGAGGATTCGCTGCATATACTTTCTCGGGAGCATAACAACCATGTGGATACCATTACAGAGCTACGGGGAAAATTGACAAACAAGAGAACCGCCCATATTAGGTCGAACCTCATGGATCGTGGGGTTACCGGAGGGCATGGAAGGCAAATCCTGCAGAAGGCCTGCAACAGTGGCTGACAAAGAACCTCAAACTACCCCAGAGGCAGCGAACTTTGAAATTGAATTGGTGCACAGAGTGGGACCCCGCCCAAGCCCAAATGAGCTAATCGAGACACTGTCTGATCAAATACTTGAGGTCTGCAGATAAAGAATTAATCCTGGCAGCAGCTAAGAAGCAGGGACCCCTCATGTGGCAGCTCGGGAGTGGGAATCTACCAGGACTATAGCCTCAATCTACAAGCCAAACGCCAGAAGTTTAATGGGGTGAAATCCAGGCCGCATGATTTAGGATGGCCTCTTGCATTCCTCTTCCCAGCAAAACTTAGATCAGCCCAGCGGGACGCCGTCAAGATTTTCCTCAATTACCTGGAGGCAGAAAATGGGTGGCAGCTGCAGTTTGACAGGAGGGCGAGAATCACCACGCAACTGAAAAGAGTGAATAAAGCCTTCCCAAATTACTCAAGATCAATGTGCTTTAGGAAGGTATTTGTTCGCTTTGGTTTATGGTTATTTCTGGTGTTGTGTAGATAAACCCTCACAGATTAGCTCCCTGTTGCCGCCTTCTTGGAGGCCTTTTTTGGTGACGGACTGCCCCTCTCGTGGGGAGTATTGAAAGGACTTCCTGCGATATGACAAACCAAGTGAACTGTGTTCAGCTTAAATCAGAAGATGCAAGGGTGATACAGTCATCTGAAGGGACATCGTCCTTACAATGAAGGTTGCTGGCTCGGAAGGGGAGGCCACGGTGATCCGTACAGCTAGTTGTAAATGTGATTAGCCGAAAAGACTGGGAATCCTCCACCCGCCTGTGCTGGCCTCCTAATTCAACTTCTATCTTTCTTTAAACCTGTGGCCATTATGGAACACCACTCAGTCCCGACCACATCTAGGGATGTGGGTATCCATGAGAGACTCAAGGAACTGACTCAGGAAGTGCACCCATATTTGCATGTACAGCATGGTGGTTTTGGTAAGGTGCTCGTATATAAGGGAAAGAATGGGTAGCTTAACTAAAGTGGTTACATGGAATGTCAATGGGTTAAAATCAGTGGTGAAAAGGAAAAAGGTTATGAATGAGATGAGGACGAGGCCCATATAGTCCTTTACAAAGACACACGTCTGCCCAAGAGGCTCTAAAACTGAAAGATACATGGAAGGCCTGTGGATATCCACTAATTATTCAACAAAAGCTAGAGGAGTGTCCATCTGGATCCCCAGAGGACTGAGGGTTAACATTCATAAAGTGGTCAAGGACGGAGGGAAGGTATGCTGGCACAATGACTATAGAGTGAGGAGGTGCTGTGTCAGTGGGGTCAGTATATGCTCCTAATGTGGAGGACCAGGGTTTCTTCCAGACCCTAGCCCTGGATATGGCTAAAATTCCGGGTCCCTGGGTGCTGGGGGTTATAATTGCATTAGGGACACCACGCTGGACAGATCCAACCCTAACCCGGTCCCAGTGTCAAAGAATGCAATGGCCCTATGGGGTATAGAAGGCGATACCTTGGTGGACGTCTGGAGACACCTGAACCCCACTGGCAGGAGTATAGTTTCTATTTGCATGCTCATAGCTCATATGCCCGACTGGACTGGGTGTTGGTCAGTGCCCCACTTCTGGGGGCATAAAGCATCCCAATACTCCTCTATTTAGTGTCGGACCATGTGTACTTACAGTTATCCATGACCCTGGGGAGGGCGAAGATCAGTACGAGGGCGTGGAAGCTCGACCCAGTATTGCTAAAGAACAAGGATTTTTGGCATACATGACTAGGTCCCTGACAGAATTCTGGACACATAACAAAAAGGGACACTTCTTGTTCAGCTAGGTGGAGGCAATGAAGGCTTATGTCAGAGGTCAGGTTATTTCCTATTCGGCCCCTTAAAAAGGGAAGCACAAAGGATATGGAAGAACTGGGCAACAAATTCGGCCTATGAAGAGGCCCATATGAGGACCCCTCACACCCCTGTATAGAATAGTGCAGAAATTGAAGTGGAAATTTAGCCTTCTAAACACTGCACAAATAGAAAGGACAATTTTATTGTCCGGTGCAACAACTTACTTGATGGTGACAGGGGAGGAAGTTCTTGGCCTGGCAGCTAAGGAAGAGAGAGGGGACAAGTCTATCACCCAAATTCAGTCCGCATCTGGGGCACTTACAACCTCAACTGAAGGATTGGGGAGGAATTTAGTAGGTTCTGCCGAACGCTGTATACATCAGAAGTGGCACCCACTCCATAAATAATGCAAGCTTTCTTTGAGAAAGCCCCCACGGACATTGCCCCTAAGATGGCAGTTGACCTGGATGAGCCACTAGACGTATCCGAAATACTCAAGGCCATCAGAATGCTGGCAGGAGGAAAGCACCAAGCCAAGCTGGTTTGCCTATTGATTTTTTAAGGTGTTTAAGGAGCAGCTAATAGACCCCTTATTTTATGTTCTCCAGGAGGATTGACTAAAGGAACCCTGCCACCATCTATGAGCTGCCACCATCACTGTCCTTCCTAAGCCCAGAAAAGACCCACCCTCTGCTCCTCGTCCGCCCTATCTCACTGCTTACAGCTGACTATAAAATACTAGCTGAAGTGGTGGCCACCCGCCTAGAGCTGGCCCTCCAAGAACTCATACACACTGATCAAGCAGGATTTGTGGGGGTAGGCAGAATGCATAACATCAGGAGAACCATAAACATCCTGCACTCCTGGGGCAAATCTATGGCAAGGCATGAGGTGGCCATACTAGCATTGGATCGGAGAAAGCCTTGATAGAGTCGAGTGGGGTATATGTTTGAGGCCCTTCGAGGCAAGGGTTAGAGAAGGGATCATGGGCTGGATAAGAGCCCTGTGCACGCCTCAAGAGCCCAAATATTAGTGAATGGGACATTAATTGCCCCTTCGAGGTTGGAAAGGGAACCAGGCAGGGATGCCCCCTATCACCTCTCCTCTATGTCCTGGCATTAGAGTCTCTAGCAGCAGCCATTAGGAATCATGAGGGGATACAGGGATTCAGGGTGGTGGTAAAGAACACAAAGTAGCTTTATTTGCTGACGACATCCTATTATACCTACAGAAGCCTGGGGAAGGACTACTTGTGACCCATGGTCTCTTGCAGGAATATGGAGCATTGTCGGGCCATAAGGTCAACTGGACAAAAGTGAACTCCTCCCAGTGGCACGACTGAATAGACCTGGGCTAGTACGGATTTTGGGGGCCTAATGATGGTGAGTCAGATAAAATACCTGGGGATCCTCATCTCTGCCAAGATTGGAACACTGTACTGCCAGAATTATGGGGCATTAATGAAAAAGATTGAGCCAGGATCAGAAGTGGCAGAATCTGCTCACGACTTTGGGAGAGTCAGTACGTAAAGATGATGATTCTGCCAAGATGTCTGTATCTTTATCAGTCTCTTCCCATTCGGGTACCTCTCAAACACTTCAAACAGATGAATTCTCTGGTGCATGGCTTCATTTGGAGGGGAAGTCAGCCTGCATAAAGAGAACTATATTGCAAATGCCAGCTGGTAGGGGCAGGGTGGGCCTGCCCAATTTTCAGCTCTATTACCTAGCAGCACAACTGGCATTCCTGCCAAGGGGATGAACCCCAACTGTTAGATTGGCTGAACCTAGAGAAGGAACAAATTGGGGATCCCTGAGACACATGTGTTTGTTCAGAGGAGTATGGCTTGGTGCCAAGCCGAACATCAACAACCCTTGCACAATGGCCTCGCTAGGGCCTGGGTGGGCGCACAGTAAGTTGGGCATAGGGAGGGTGAGTTGCAATCACCATACTCAGGCCTCCCCACAGTGATGAGGCAAAGAGGCATTTACACAGCCCTCACACATCAGAGGTTGAGAGCCTGGTATTCCAGGGTGTCAGATGTGCCCTACAACTATATGAAGGGGAGGATCTTAGAGTTCACTGAAATTAGAGCTAAGTTCTTGATAGACCCTGGGGACTACTTTGTTATATCAGCTAATTAAGTGCTGACTAGGAGATGTCATGAATACAGAGTCTGAGTGGGCGAACCAACCCCCATTGAGGAGGACTATAATCCCCACCCTGACAACGAAAGCCCTCTCCACATATTACCATACATTGCTGGGAGCAGAACCAGATCAAGCCCAACTTACTAGAATGAAGTGGGAGGGATTTGGGGATCAGTATTGAACATAGCATGTGGCAGAGTGCAGTTAAGCACCTCAGGTTGTGCTCCAGAAATAATAGACTACGACAGATACAGCTTAATTTTAGTTATCGAGCTTACTTGACCCCCAGGCTATATCTCATGAGTCCAGAAAACTCTCACCACTGCTCTAAGTGCCAGCAGGGACAGGCTGATTTTTGCATATGGCACTGGCCTGCTCAAAAGTGGCTCCCTTCTGGGGCGAGGTGCACAGAATTATGGAATTAAGCCTCTCAATGAAATTACCCTGCACCCCTGGAATTATTACTAAGGGCAGATTCACTAGGAGGAAGCAGGCATAATAGCCACCTGTATGGGGAATAGCACTGGTTAATGCGAAAAGACACTAGCTCAGGCGTGGCTGGCGCCCAATCCACCCTTGGTGCAACAATGGGTTAATAACATAAAACTTTGTCTCGCTTAAAAAGCCCAACTCTCAGCAAATGGCAATGTGGACGTATTCAATAAGCTTTGGGGCCCTTGGAAGGCTGTTGAAGTTGGCCATTTACCAACATAGCTTCGGTTGATGGTATAAAGGTATAGTGAATTAATTGAATGGTCATGCTGCGAGATCAGGCACATTGGTAGAAATCTGCCTGTTTGTGTCCCCCTAGACCCTTAGTTACACACCTAGACATCCCAGTTTGGATCACTAACTACCTACAACCAGTATTCGATTCTATGCACCTTCTAAGGCTTTTGACTGATATCGTTAAGTAACGACAATGAACTTTGCAGATTGTCCACTTTGAATAATGTATCTTACTGTTAAGACACTGGTTGGTATCATTGAAATGTTGTTTGCGTGGATATTTGTTATATACTGATTGTATTGCTGCTTTTCTCAATAAAAATATTTTAAAAAAAAAAAAAAACAGTAGGGAACTAACTCACAACCACTAGCAGCTCATAGCACATCTACATGTACAGGAATTCTACTGTACCAGGCAAAGCCTCCCCGGTCCACACCGCAACATCTCTGCACACACCGGGAGCTTAGGGTAGCTGGAACTCCTGACAGGCTGATCGCATTCAGCAAAATCTTCGGTCTTGTTCAGGTTGAGCCTGGCCCACTTCAGTAGCTTACTTTAGTCACACAAACTTGGATTAGTCCAAAATAATTCTCTTCTCTCCCTCTCAGGAGTAGCTGGCAGACATTCAAGCCAAAACTCAGCCCTTTACAGTTTTCCCATGCAAATCCACTCAAGATTGCTGCCCAAATACACTTGAGCTCTTCTCATTTCACATCCCAGCTCAGAACTAACTGAAAGCTGCCAGCAGCCAGGACTTCCCAAGATCCAAAAGATTTGGTTGGCTGATTTGGCTGTCAGTCAAAGCAAGAGCTCGCCCTTCAGTTGCAAAAAGGTGCAAAAGTTCAAAACTACAGTTCCTACAGATTTTGACTTCAGACAGCTCCTGTAGTCAGGCTACATTTAGGTCCCACCAGAACTGATTGGTCCTATTTGCAGTCCAGGACCACGATAGTGGAGACAAACAAAACTGTCCTTGCTATAAAGAAGGCAGATTACACAAACTACATTATCATTATCACTCTAAATGATTTTCAGCAAATAGTTACATCTTTCAGCAGAGCTCCCTCTCAGATTACTTAGGCTGCAATCAGGCAGCTCTTAAGAGACAGTACACAGAGGCTATACAGGCTCTGGTAATCACATTTAAACTGCTAAAACACAGGACACCAGATTGGCAGTGAGCATTTAGGCAAGCTGAAGGAAGACTTTGGGAACCCCATTTGAAGGGGTTACACCCGTTCAAAATTGCCCTCAGAAACCATCTCTTTGCCTCGTGCTACTGCAACTGTTGATAGACCAAGCCCCCCACTCTTTCTCCGTACCCCACAGCCCCGAAAGTGTCCCTAGGACAGCTAACCATCACCCCTACAGAGCATCTATTTCAGCACTACCGCTCTATATTCCCCCAGCAAAATCCCACTATTTTACCAAGTACCCTACCTGTCTGCCCTCTGTTACTTCCCCTCTGGACTGTACCTCCAGTCACTCTATATGACAATGTGCCATACCCTTTCTATGCGTTATCTGCTCATGTACCTATGTACATGAGCGAGCCTGTTTTAGGTCAGGGACCCTCAATTTCTTGAACCTAAACAGTGGTTCAGAAATCCTCCATGAGCTACAGCTCAGCTGATACTGCGCTTTCAGCTCATTGGAGCAGGAGGAGGACGAAACTGCACAAAGCTGCAGTTTATCTTTTCTTGGGAAAAAGCTGCTAGAAACGGAACTCCTTGGGGCTCAGTTTGATTTTTATTTGAAGTACTTGTGCCAGTCGGGGTTGCTGACTTGAAATCTGGGGACTGTGTTCTAATGATATAAAGTCCCACAACCCACCCAAAGGTGGTGTCGTGGTCTCTCCCACCTCCTTGACTGCCTCAGTCCCAAGGTGGGGACAAATGAACTCATAGTGTTTGGGGATTTTAACCTAAACTGGCTGTGTGTCAATGCCAGAGTTTATGAACCCTTCTGTCCGGTCTTGCCCTAGGTCAGCTTATCACTGAGCCCACCTTACCCTCTTCCTCTGGGGTGCAGGGCACTCTTCTAGACTGGATGTTGGGCAATAGGCCCGACTGTATCGCAGCTTCTGGCCTCTTCCTGATTCCATCTCAGACTACTCCCCACCTTCTGTCTCTGGAAGGTCCCTGCCCCAGGTCCCCCAAAAGCTGTTCAGATGAGGATTATTCAGAATTTGACATCAACAACTACCTTACCAATCTCTGTAGAAAAGACTGGTCCCGGTCTATTCAGAACATGACCCCTCTACTGCTCTTGACTGCTTTCTAGCCATATTTGCCCTATTTCAAGATGGACCGCCTCACTCATAAAAGGAGAGTGAGGCGCTGTCACCAAATGGCTACAAGGGGACCTGTTTGCCCTGATGAAGCTTAGGGACAAAAGCTGGTTAAAATTCAAGGGACTCTGGGACAGATCTGACCTTGAGGCATACAGGCAGCTCTGGAACTCTTGTAAACTGGTGATCTGCTTGGCCAGAGTGGGTTCTGCAAATCCTCCTTTGAAGCATCTGCCAAGAACCCTAGGAGTTTCTGGCGCACCATCAAGCATACCAAATGGTCCTGCCAGCCTCCAGGTCTCCGACCTGCAAATCGATGGAGTCAGCTGCAACAATGCCCTAACTATAGCCAATGCCTTTAACGTCCTGTTCTCAGACCTGTCTGACTTCACTTCCACACCGTCAGTTACAAATAATCGGATCCCATTTCTGGCACCGTGCCCCATCCTCCTCCCCTCCCTTCTACTTCAAATCTGTCTCCTGCAATGAGACACGGAAGCTCCTTGCTGGTCTCTCCCCTCACTCTGGTGCTGGGCAGGACAACCTTGAGCCCAAATTACTCAACCTGGGGCCCCTCTTGGCCCGACCTATCTCCACATTCTAAACTCCTCTCTCATATCTGGGTCCATCCCAGCCATATGGAAGGTGGCTCCTGTGATTCCAGTACTCAAACGTGTGAACGGAATTCTTGAAAACTATTGGCCATAGCGATTCTGTCGGCTGTAAACAAACTGCTTGAAAAGGTTGTGGCCGCCCAACTGCTCTCTTCCTCCAAACCCTGGCCTCCTCTCCCCCCACAGCATGGGTTCCTTAAAGGACACAGCACCTCCATTGCCCTTGCACAGGTCACCTCTGAAATCAGAGCAGGTGACTGACCAGGGCAAACTCATGGGGCCATCTTCATTGACTTGTCTAAGGCCTTTGATCTGGTCGATAACACTCTCCTGGGCACTACCCTCCGGTCCCTTGGCCTTTCCTCCTCAGTCCTAGCCTGGTTTTCCAACTACCTCCGGGTAGAGCAGCAGTACACAGTTCCAGAAAGCCCTATCTGGGCTGGCACTGGTAACCTGTGGGGTGCCTCAGGGGTCTGTCCTAGGCCCTTACTGTTCTCCTTTTTATCAATCAGCTGCCCTCGGTCCCTGCGTCTGGACACATCACCTTCTATGCCAATGACCTTGTGCTTCTAGGTAGCTCCCAGGATATCAGAGACAATAGCTCTAGACTAAACTCTGATTTTGACCGCATCAAATCCTGGCTCAAGGCAAATAAGCTTGTCATCAACCTTCAGAAGACACAGGCTATGTTATTTGGCTTCTCTGCCAAGGTCGGAATGAGTCAAGCTGATCTCGAAGTCACTGGCACTGAAGGCATCCCTGTGTCGGTTGTCGACTCCTTCAAGTACCTGGGGTAACCCCTGACCCTCAGCTGGACCTCTCACTGCACATATGTAACTCCTGCAAGGCCACAAACTGGAAACTGAGGCTGGCATACAGGGCCAAAGCTGCCTCACCCCAGCAGCCCGACTCACCCCTGCTAAAGGGTTTTCTCCTATGCTCTGCTATGGGCTCATCTCTTTCATGAGCGCCCTAAATTCTGGCTTATGAAATGGGACACTGCGTATAGCAGCTGTGTCGCCGCTGTATCAGCCCCCCGACTCACCCATCACTGCCTGCTCTACTCTAGGCTGGGGTGGCTCTCCCTAGTAATCATCGATCCTTTGTTCTGGGCAACTTTACTGACAACATCATCCTTCGTCTACTCCTCCGGCACTTGTAAAACTGTTCCAGCCCGCCCCTTCTGGCTATTGGCTGAGATCTTAGTGACTCCCAGGCCCTCATGATCCAAAACCCGCTCCTGTGCAGTCGATCGCGCCTTTGCCCCCAGAGTCTGGAACCTTCTCCCTGCTCATGTAAGAGCTGCCCCTCATGCAGCTGCTTCGGGTCCTCCCTCTGGGGCCACCTAATACAGGCATCTGCCTGCCTGTGCTCTTAGCTGTCCCACCCTCCATTGTATGCCAGTGCCCTTCTATGACTGAGTGCGTGCATGTGCCTTCTGCCCACCTTTGCTTTTAGCTGTTCCCACCCCCACCATGTACCTAGTGCCCATCTACTGACTGAGTGTGTACCTTCCTTAGAGCTCTCCTCAGATATGCCCTGCTGTTTCTTTGATTTGCTTCCTTGACTGCCTCATTGAGATTGCCATGCTAACACTGTATTTGTATTATATTTGTTCTCTGTCGATACCTGGCTGTAGCTCTCAGCCTTACCTGTCTGTAACTTGTTGATTGCTGCTACCTTGTCTCTGCATCTGTATATTGACCTGAGTTCTTTGACTGTACCTTGTTGATTGTTATTACCCTGTCTCTGAATTGTTATTGCCTGTACCTTTGTAATTCTCCGGGTTGCACCTGAAAATAGGCACTTGACTGTCTAACGTGCTTACCTGTTAAACAAAAGCTAAATAAATAAACCATATGAAGCTATGTTATTATATTCCTCTGTAATTGCTTACTCATGTACCTATCTAACCGTATGAAGCTATGTTATTATATTCCTCTGTAACCGTGTTCTGTTTGTATGTAATCTGTACTTTGTCTGATGAGAGCCTTTGGAAATGAGTTCTTGACTCAAAGGATTGTAATTAGATTTGTACAAATAAATAAATAAAATAGGGATATGATTGAGACCTTCAAATACTTAAAGGGCATTAATAGGGTTTGTACTGAGGGCATGTTTAGATTAAAGGGAGGGAGGGACACAGGGGACAGTCTGAAATTGGAAGATGGAAGATTCAGGAGGGAAATGAGGAGGCACTATTTTAAGGGAAGAGTGGGAGCAAGGTGGAAGGCACTGCCAGAGGAGGTGATATCATTGAAATCTGTGGGCAGTTTTAAGAGGGTGGGACAGGGTCAAAGTAAGGTTAATACTGAGGGAAGCTGGGAAGGGGAGTCAGCAGAAGGGAGTGATAAATCAGATGGATGGACAAGGGGTAGGGGGCAGCTGTAGTAGATTAGACTGGGTGCTGCACACTCGTGCAGACTCGACAGACCATATGGTCTATATCTGCTGGCATCTGCATATGTTCCTATGTTTTCATTTAGCCAAAACTTGACTAGAGTTTGTGAGAACCGAACACCCAAAGTTCAAGGTATTTGATTCTCTGGAAGCCTGAACTTGCAGCACTGCACTGAATCATTAGCAGCATCTTTTAAAGACCTTACGGCCTCTCTAAGAACAGCTAAAAACAGTGCACCTCCATAGAAAACTGGAAGCCTGGATATGGACCCAAAGAACATAAGGTCTGGCCAGTAACCAGACAGGTTTCAACCCTGTTTGGAAGGCCCAATTATAAGTTTTGTCCTGGGGAGGGGACTATAGGCATTCCAGGGAAGAAGTGGGCATCAAACCTTCTCCCAAATTTTCTGGACAGATCTGATGATTTGGGTTCACCATTTTATAACTCTGAGTTTTCATGGGAACTATGCCAACCTCTATTTGTTTTGATCTCTACCCCACCCCCATCCCCCAAAGCTGGGTGTGTAGGAGCCCACAGCCTGAAGCTGTGTCTTCAGCTGTGCCTCTGAATGCATAATACAGGCAGCTGCTTTGAACGGCCAGGCTGCAAGAGAAAGGGAGGCCAAGAGAGCGGAGAGTCATTTATTTAGTCCTCACAAAGGGCTGTTTGAAGTGAACAAGGAAAGGAAGCGTTTGCAGTGCCAGCCGAGGGGCTTTCAAATGGATCTGAAATGTGCTCTAGTAACTTAGTTACTGTGTGAGCCTCTAATTGACATGTACATGGCGGGCTGAATTTCAGGAATTGGGGGATAGTAAGTCATCTCTATAAGGATGTTAAATACATACTAATTGAGCAGATTAAAGAAAGAGGTCTGTTTTATTCAGCATTGGCAGTTTTGGTACTGGTTGGCTGCTGATCAGCTTAGTTCAACATACAGTCGTGAGTTTCTATATCAAACCCTGTTCCTACATAGGTTAGAGATGCTGGGGAGGAGGAAGGGGAAGGGATCACAGTTTGAGAAGGAAGCAGGAAGTCCTTCCCACAGGCTGAATAGTCTTATGTGCTGTACTGTACAAGGGCAGCATGGGTTCAAATCTTTCTAATAACTCTTCCAACTTTAAAACCATCTTCCAAGCTCTGTCCATCCAAATTCTGGAATGCGTGCAACAACCTTTTGACCCCCTCCCCCCATCAGTCTCGCCTCCTTCCTTCCTTTGTTATGAGTTGCTGTCTCCCTCCGCTATACTAACCTTGAAGTTGCTGATGCCTTTAACAAGCATTTTACAAGCTCTGCAAAATCCTTCCTTACAGACATCCCCCTAAATTCTTTCTTCGACCCTTCTTGCCCCCCATTCCCTATTCCCTCCAATACCTTCCTTTGTCTTTGCCACTCTCTCTCCCTAAGGAGACCTCCAAGCACCCAAGCTATGGTCTCCTCTAAAAGGTTTTCGCCCAAATGGCCTTGATCCATTTTTTTTCTGGCCTCCATGGCCATTTTTGCACAATCACTATTCTCCAGAACCTCTGTTTCCTTTCTTTTGCAGTTCCCCAGGATAGAAAGATTGCCAGAGTCATCCCTCTGCAGAGATTTCTCTGCCCCAGGGTCTGCTGACCCATTTCATTCCTCCATGCTCTTGCTAAGATTCCAAAGTTCGCAGTGTTCCTATCCTCCTCTTCCTCAGCCCTTCCAGTCTGATTTCTAGCCAAATCATTCCACACTCACCTACCTGCTTAGGATCACTGACTCCATCCTCATTGGGACTCTTCAGATCTGCCATGTCTGTCAACATCTCTTAAACCTTCAGCATGGTCTCCCACCCTCTCGTACTGAAAATTAGCCAGATTATTGGGTCATGGAACCATTTTGCACCATAGAGGGCGTTCTCCATGGCTGCTCCGGTTGTGGCCGCCCCATTAGCTGCAAAGAGGCCCCAGAAGCTGCAGAGACTACAAAGCCTGTGGGTGGGTGAAGCCCACAAAAAGTAGACCAGTAAAGGGAACTCAGGTGGTGTAAAACTTAATAGTGAGGGATGGAAAGGTAGTAGGAGCTAGTGGAAAGGTGGAGAACTTGTGCATTGTACCCTGGGACAGTGTCCAGGAGGGTTATCCCAGAGGCAAGCAGGCTAGTTCATGGGGAGAGGGGGGGTGAACCCAATGTAACTCTCCAACTCAGAAGAAACATTTGACTCGATAGAGGAGATGAAAGCTAGTTGTTGCACATTAGGCAGAATTCTGATGAGCGAAACAGCCTTGTGACCTTTTCTTTTTTATAGTCTTTTTCTGGGGTTTTCTCCATTCCTTCCAGTTCCTTCCTTTCCTATTTAACTAGTCACTAATCAGCTGCCTTACTGCCCTCGGAAGCCTTGGCACCTCTTTCTCCCTTACTACTCTCCTGCAGCTACTGGAAGCAGGAGATACAGTCTTCACTGTGGGTCCCTCTGTAGCCTAGGACCCTCACCCAAGCATATAAACAGTTTCTGAGGGCTGAAATGTAAATAATTGCACCTTTTCTATAGAGGCATTAATAAACATGATACCTTAACTTCTATGTCCATGAAGGTTGTAAATACCGCAATAATGTTATGTAATGCATGTAGGTTCTTATGTGAACAATTAGAATGTATATATCGCACCTACCATGTTTCTGTAAGTTTGCTTGTATCCTTTTGCTCATTTTGTATACTGCACCTTAATATATGTATGTATAACTGTCCTTGACAACAGCAGGTCCACCTTGTAAATGAGCTTGCTCAAAAGTGATCACCTGGATAAATAAAGATTTGATTTGATTCCCCAGAACCCTGACACACGGCTGTACATGCGCATGGAGGCGCGCCGCACACCGGAAGTCAGCTCAGTTCCTCCACCCACCCGTTTTGCCGCCCTGCCCGCCTATGTTACCCCACGGACCTCCACCCAGAGGGGAATGGAACTACGGAGGTCGACAACCCACCCTCACCACCCCTGGGAGGAGAAGAACAGCCTAACAGTGCGCTCAATCCTGCACTGCTCCCACCCCTTGCTTACCAGCTCCGAGGGACCCGAGGTCATTCCTGAACCCGGTCGCCTGCATACCCAAAGGTGTGACGTCCAGTGCCTCAACCCTCAGTGCCACCGGGCTGGCTCCTGGTAACCTTTTCAGAGGTTCATCCCCTCACGTGAAGAGAGGAAAGTAGGAAGCTTAGAATCCTTATCTTTCAGTAGGGAAGGATTTAAATATGTAAGGGACCAGGGTGCATTTTGGCAGGACTGGAGGCTCTTCAGGAGGATGGACTCCACTCAAGGGAGAAGGGAGTCTCAGCAGAGGTTTGATGCCTTTATAGATGGTCTCTTCTTAGGAGTAGGATAGAATCCAGGGAGCTATGGGACACACTTCATGATTGGGAATTGTGACTGGCACTCCCCAGCTAGTAAAGAAGAGCAAAACAAAGGAAGTAGCAAACGGTTTATGTGTTGGGGGTAGTGGGGAGGTGGGAAGAATATGGCATGGGAAAGATTCTTGTAGTGTGGTGGCTGAAAAGGACATGGTGGGAGGGCAGGCAGGTAAAGGCACTGGGGAAAGGTCATTAAGAAGACAGAAGCAAGACTGTGGGTTAGGGGGCAGAAAGGGATCTGGTGGAATGCACAGTATGGTGGGAAACAGAGGTTCATGAAAAGTAGTCTACCTGAATGCCAGACACCTGGACAGCAGATGGGGAGCTTCAGGAAGTAACGCTTGAAGTCCAGCTGGACTTGTTTTCTGTGTGTTTATTTATTTACTTAGAGTATCAGAATTACAATCCTTGGCATCAGAGACTCATTTTCAAAGGCTCCACATCAGTAGACAATACATAGATAGTACATGTTCAGAGGAAACAAGTACAAAATAAGATAATACAAGGGTAAGGTGACATAATGATAACACAGTTGAACATTCAAGTGGATGGGTAAATAACAAGCAAGATAATACAGGATATAGATAACATGTGCATATCACACTAATTGTACAGAGGCAGGGTAAATAGCATGACTAGGGCAGAGGATATGTCAGTGGGTTAACAGGACAGAGTCCATTGTCAGGAGGGGGGCTAGTGGCAGGTACAAGTGTGGAGGAGGTGAGGTGGGACCAGAGTAGAGATTTAGACCGGCCAATCCTAGGTTCGAGGGAGATGGGGGTGGAGGGAGGCGAGTTGAGCCAGGTGGGGGCTGAAGTAGGGAAGCGTTGGCAAGGGAGTTTTTTGGCACGGCACTTGGTACTTTGGTTTGAGTGAGCTACGAGTGACGTTAGTGGCTGCCTAAGTGACAGGAGGGGGAGACTAGGCAGTTAGGGCAAGCTGTGACTTTTTGCTAGGAGGCAGGTATGATATTGGAGCCTGCGTCAAGTCCAGCCAGTTAGATTGGCTGTACATGGAGCAGGTATGGGTGGTTCTGGGACAGCCTAGGAATAGGTGGCAGGCCTTATTCAGGGCAACTTTGACATGGTGGAGGACAGAAATGTCAGCAGCACCATAGATTAAAATGCTGTAGTTAATGATAGATAAGGCAGAGGAGGAGATGGCAAGTTGGAGGGCTTCCGGGTAGGCAGTTTCGTGACGGTATAGCAGGCACGATAACAGGAGCGGGCGGAGGTGCAGAGAAGGTGGATGTGTTCGTGGAAGGTGAGGGAGGGAGGAGGGATCAAAGGTAACACCAAGGTACTTGAAGGTATAGACTTGCTCAAGTGGGAGCGAGAGGGAGGTGGGACATGGAGAGGGAGGTTTCAGTTTATTCTGGTGATGAGCAAAGAGCATGACCTTTGACTTTATGATTCAGGACAAGCTTATGCCTGGAGAACCAGGATTCAGCAACTGTGAAGGTGGTCTGGAGGAGTCTTCCAGGGAGGCAGGGTTAATGTGAGAGGTAAAGAGGACAGCATCGTCCGCAAGAGTAGGATATTCCTGGGCAGGTCTTGGGTAGGGTATTCAGAAGAGGCTGAATAGAAGGAGCCTGAGGATGGACCCCTCTGGAATGCCTGAGCAGACAGGAAGGGTGTGGAGAGGGTGGAGTGGATTTTGACCCTCTGTGAGCAACCCGTCAGATAATCTGCAAACTAGGAGTTGGCTTCCTGGGACAGGCCAAGGTGAGCGAGGGTGGAGATAAGGAGGCTGTGATTGACAGTGTCGAAGGCCTTTGATAGGTCCAGGAAGACAGCACCTGCTAGACGACCATTGTCAAGAGCAGAGTGGATGTAATTGGAAACTGTAACTGCAACCTGGGTGCATGATAATGACTGGGACCTTACTGTCCTGGGCTACAGTATTTTCCAGGAAGGATAGACAGTAGGGCAAGGGAAGGTGGCCCCTGTACATTGGGGAGCGACATAGAGGCTACAAAGGATAGATAGCAGAGTGGAATCTGGGTGCAACTGGCAACAGAGGGAGGAAGGGAAATTAGGTGGGAGTAGTATACAGAGCACTGAATCAGAATGAGAACAAGAGCTATGTACTGGGGACAAATTCAAAAAGGCATCAGCAAAGGGTGGCATGGTAATGCAGCCAACCTAGATATGGGGTGTTTAGGGGTTTTAACCCAAAATGGCATGAAGAATTTTTGGGGAACAGTTCAGGTGTTTTGTTGTTATACTTAATTCAGACCATTTCTCCAGACTTCCTCCAGAAACAGATTGGCCTGGACTCGTGGCCTGATCCGATTCCCAGTCGTAGCTACCATATACTATACAACCTTATTTGTGTGGAAACGTGGCTAGTGAGTGTGAATAGTTGGAGTAAAGAATGAAAGATAAAGATGATGGATAAACCTTTATTTTTCAACAGGATAGAACTGTTGGACTTTGCAGCCCTGTTTACAAAGTTGACCAGCTTAGATCACAGTTTCTTGTACATAGCTTCTTATATACAAGGAGGAAAAAAGAGGTTATAGTCTGACAAGTTCAGATATCGTGTAGGTACAGAGTTTCCAATATACAGAGGGTCTGTGAACCCATTGGTGCGTCTTTGAACCCTTGCTCCTTTGATCAAAAGTCTCAAGAAAATTTCAGGGTGACTTGGTGGCTGAGTGGATTGCTAACAGGTTACGGAACCTTTCACCCCAGGTCACGGGTCTGAATCCAGACAAGGTCAGTAGCTGCCAAAATCAATATCACCTGAGGGCTGTTCAGTGGCCTATGTGAAATGAATTAGTTAGGGTCGGACTGGAGCACAGGGGCCCACCTACAAAATGGATACAGGGGCCCAGGGTAACACACTCATATTAGTACTCCATGTAAATTTGATACACTAGGTTTGTGCTTGTATCTTAAATTTTACCCACTGTTCCCAAATACCCCATTAATTAGAAAAAAGATGATAAAATGCAAAGATTTTCAGAGCTTAGAAGGCGCCAGGTACCCAACAAAGCGGCCCAACTGGCAGTTTCAGGCTATCCTGGTGGGCAGTCAAGCATTTTTGGCATGTGGTTAAGGGAAACCCTCATACACCCAAAAACAGTACCCCAAGACTTTGTGAGGACCCAGCTCAGGTTCACAGAAACACTTTTTTTAGGAGTCCTCAGATACCTGTGAGGGTATAAATTCTCATGACAGATGCTGAGGAAAAGATTCAAGAGGAGAGAGTAGCAGATCTGTACACACAGGCTTAAGGTGAGAGGAACATGATTGAAACATACAAATACCCCCATGGGGTAAATAAAGTGGATAGTGGGGCATTGATTAGACTGAGTGGAAACACAAACTGAGTGGGAACACAAACACCAGGGGTAACTCCATAAAGCTGGCTGGGGTACGTTTAAAAAGTATGTTTACAAGGCCTCTCACGCCAACTCTGGTCTGTGTTTACACTGCCCTCCTCCACGCTGATGCAAATTAGCCTGGAGGGAGCAGTGCATCTGGGGCCTGGGTTGTTCGGATACTTGGGCATGTGCTTTGCACTGGGCAGAGCAGCGCCAGCCGTATACAAGGCTGCTTACAATGCTCATCCGATACTCTGCCCCACAGCTGTGCCAGATTCAGAAGAGGATTGGAGTGACACTACCATGTTCAGGCAAGTGTGCACACGGTTGCTATTGCAGCACAGCAACCTGTGTGCTTGGGTTGATGCGCAGCAAATGTGGCCATGTAAACATGCCTTTAGAGAGACACCAGGAAGTACTTTTTCATGGAGAGGTGCAATAGGCTGCTGTAGGAGGTGGTCTGTGCATAATAAGTGGGGATTTCAAAAGAAGGTGGGTCAAATACAGGAACTTGGGTAAAAACACATCAGAAAGGAAGGGGAGTAAGGACCCTAAGGGCTCTCTCATTCAAAGCAGGAAAAGGCAGGCACAGTGGCCAACCAGCCTTTTTCTTTCAACAGATTCTGTGTTTAGGTGTGTAATCTCCTGTATGCACATGGTGTCTCACACACACACACACACACACACACACACACACACCACACCTCTGAGGTACAAAATGCCACATTATGGTTTAAATCTTGATTTAGGAGTTCCAAAAGAATTTAACATAGTACCATAATAATTTTAAGGCAGGAAGGGACTGCAGGTCCATCAGGGCTGACCTGCCCTGCTTGATAAACTGGGATTCCTAAGTATGCAGTTCCCGCATTAAAGATTGCCCCAATACTGGGACATCTCTCACCAAAACTGTTCTGTTCACACAGCACTGAGGGAGCCCCCACCATGCCATATGTGCTGGAATGACAGATGGTATCATATGATATTCAGGAAGTAAGTTCATGTCGGCACAGAGTCGTCTGACCTTGACCTATGCCCTCAGGGTCAAGCTCATATTCATTGCTGAGACCCTGCCCCCACCCCTCATGCCATGGAATCCTACAGCCGTGCTGCTTTTATAATGCACAGTAGGAGTACAACTGGATCCCTGAGTGGTGTCAGTCTGCGCCTAGTGACTGAAACAAAACAGACAACATGAAGTGGCCATTCGCAAGGCGCCTTGAGATGACTGTCTGACCTCAAGACCCCAAACATCTGGAGGTGCAAAAATAAGTCCAATAAACACACCAAATTGAAGGAGGGCGTTTTAGGATCAGTGTCTATTTACAGGTTCTGACACATTAACAATTCTCACTGGATGTCACTTAAAATGGTAACACTGTGTTACACATGCATTATACAAGTTCAAATTGAATTGAGTTGCTAATTAATATGTAGTCCTTCAGGGTGCCCATGAGTTCCATGGCGCATGCATTATATTAACGTGTACCAATATCTTTACTCCGTGTGCATACTGTGGAGGCGTGCTGTGTACTCCTTACTGTTACAGTTCACTATTCTTATTTTATTTCTGTTCTGTTTAGAATTTTGCATACCAGTATCACCTCATTTAGGGAAGTATTGTATGTGTGCCTGTGTTTGGTGTGTGTGTGTGTGTGTGTGTGTATGTGTGTGTATCAAACATCACTTACTGCCATTTTATTTGAGGGAGTGAGCAATTAGTTAATCTTGTGGTTCTATGAACCTGGAGATCCAGGTTCTAATAAAAAGCTAACTTTACTATGCGACTCTGGAGGAAGGCGTAGAATAAGGAGGTCGGATATTTTATTTTATTTTTTTTATTTAGTGTGTTTTCCCACTGCCAGCATCGGGACCATCTTCCCAGTCACGGACCTCACACCTCCACTCCCACATGAGCATAACTCCCCCATGCCTCCTGACTTGCCCCCCCAGGTGGTGCCGTGGCACCTGCCAAGGTGTCGCCAAGCGTCCCAGGTCGGATCGGGAGTCAGCCCAGGAGCGATTAGAAGCAGTGAGCGGGCGTCATATAGGCGCTGGCTGCAGCGGTTTTGTCCCTAGAGGGATGATTCATGGGGGTGGGGACGTGCATGACATCCGCATCTGCCCACCCCTGGACATCCAGATGCCAGCTGCTGCGGTACTCCCCCACCAGGGGTCAGTTGTGCACTGGGCATTCTCCCACCCTCCCTGAAGAAGGAGAGTAGTCCATGGGGCACTTCATCCTTCTCCCCTGTCAGCCTCTGATGACCCAGGTCTGTTCCCAAACCCGGTCACGCGCTGTAAGTTGAAATCCACCACTGCGCTAATGGGCCAGCATAGGAGGTCAGATATTTTTAACTGTTCTGTATGCCTTACTTTATTTTCAACTTTTTTTAAACATCACAAATGTTTATACCCTCTTAACTATCTTATACCCTCTATTCTATTCTATTCTATTCTGTATTGTGAAACAAACCATTTCTTTGCTTCTATTGTATTGCCATTGGCAAAACTGCCTGTTAGCTATAGCCAATTCTTGTAAGAACTATTGCATAGCTTATCAGCATCAATAACCACTGACTTGCTGTGGCCAATGATATCACTGGCTTGGATCAGCTACAGCGGAGCAATGAGGTTACATGCAGAGCTAGCTTGAAGAGAAGAGACAGAAACCAAACTATGAGACATGTACAGACAGTCACTAGAGGGAAGGCATCAGCAAACGTAAACTAGTGATGCAGCAGTGCATTCCCTGTGAACAAAGGCAGTAGTGCATGGTAGTGGTGAACAGTTTGACATATAACTTTTTCTATTTTAGTTTGCCTCCTATCTCTTGACTTTAGGATACCCTTCTTTCCCCATTTCGAGTATTCTTTAACACTTTTTCACTTCTGAAATAGGAAAAAGGAGCACTGTTTTAGTGCAGTGTGGACCAGGATTTTATCGGTATTTTCAGCTGGTTTTGTACTCCTGGTGTCCCGTGAGGTAAGGGAGCAGTGTCCGCTGCATGCTAGTTCACTTTAGTCACAAGGAACATGATATCAAACAATGGATGTTCAAAACAACAGAGAATACTGATGAAAACATGGCCTAAGCCACATTAAAACAAGTGCCCTTTTATTATTTAAAATGTAAAACAAAGTATTAAAGCAGAGTCAAACTGGGATAAAAGGGTATCTTACAAGATAAGGAAAGGGAAATTGAAAATAGCTTAACAAATTGTGGTTCAAAATTTTCACCACTATCATAAAACGACGCGAGGAATCATAATGTTGCTTGAGGCAAAACCGGCATACCGCAACAAGTTACTGAAAACAACGTCAGCACAATATTGGAACATCACACACCGCAGCAACAACTTTAGCCCCCGCACCCCCGGACTAATTATAATTAACTCGGGGTCATGGATGTCTCCATGTCTGGCTGATCTTAACCTGGTACCTCCCCGAACTGCTGCTTTATAGTCTAATAAGACTCTCTTATGTTTTCCTAGAGTTCCTCCGATTGATAATAATTTCATAGAAACATAGACCATGTTGGCAAAAGGACAATTGTTTCACCCAGTCTGCCTTGTTTTACCCTATCCAACCCTGGGATCTACTGACTAGCGGGGTTATTGCCCTTACCTCCCCTTGCCCTACTGCTTCCCCTGTGTAACTATTAAGTTTTTACTCATTCCAAGCTGTGTCTGAAAACAGTAATGGCTCTTGCACCCACCACTTCTATTGGTAGGCTGTTTCACGGCTCAGCCACTTTCTCAGTAAAACAGAACTTTCTGAGTCCTTCCTACATCTTCCTTACCAGCTCCCTCTCGTGTCCCGTGTTCTTGATTCACCAGTCTTGCTGAATATTTCACACCTTGTTCATTCCTTTCCAGAAGCCTGAAAGTCTCTAATAAATCACCCCCTCCCTTCTAGTCTCCAGAGTACACGTTTAGTGCCTTAATCCGATCCTCATAGGATCTGCCCTCTTTGCCCTGAATCATTTTAGTTACGCCACGCTGCACCATCTCTAGCCTATCTTTTGTCTTTTCTTAGGTGGGGACTCCAGAACTGGGCACAATATTACAGATGTGTCCTCACCAGTGATCTATAGAGGTAGCATCCCTCTTCCTCCTGCTGTCAAAGCTCCCCAATACACCCCAACATTTTGACTGCTTTGCTGTAGGCCTTGTTACATTGGCTAGATTGTTTTAAGGAGTTGTTTATGACAATTCCCAGATCCCTTTCCACAGAGGTAGTGTCAGGATTAACCCTCCCATCCAATATTATGTCCTGGGGTTCTTTTTTCCTTTGTGCATCACTTTGTACTCATTGGTGTTGAATTTCAACTGCCAAACCTTTGACCACCTGTCTAACTTTTGCAAGTCTCTGCATCTCCCTAACCACTTCCTTACTGTCTACCATGCCACAGAGCTTAGCATTATCTGTGAAGAGATGCAGTTTGCCCTGAATTCCTTCACATATGTCACAATGAACTATACTGAAAAGGACTGTTCCAGTACCGAGCTCCTGTGCCACCCCACTGTGATCTCCCTCTCCCTGACCTGACCCGCTTATTACCACCCTCTGCTACCTCCCTACCAAACTTCCCACCCATTAGTAGACCCTAAGACTGGCATGATGCATGTGAAAGGATCTAAGACAGCTGAGTTATAAGTGTGTAAAACAGGGTTTAAACAGAAAACTCAACTCAACCTTATATAGAGGCACAACCTTTTGCAGATATTCGTTGCAAAAAACTTTGCTATTGCATCAGTTAGGGTTCCACTGAGAAAAGCTGGAAAATTAGGTGTTTTAGAGTTTCTAACCCCTAGCACCCCACCCCACTGCATGCACCAACGGGCATCGGGGTGTACCTTGGGGTTGTCGCCCATTAACGTTCCCCATTCCATGAATAAATAAGCTGAGATGGGTACAGTTTAGAGAATGGGGTGAACATTGGGGCTGACAACCCCAAGGTACACCTGACCTGTTGGTGGATGCAGGTGGGGTGGGTGTTAGGGTTGGGGCCTTGCCATTCCGTGGCATGCTCTTACTATTTGAGAAAATATATTAAACTTTATCCGGCCCTCATCCCATCCATGCATGAGTAAGGAATAATTTTTGAGATATTGTACTCACACCACTATTCCCCTGTGGGAACACAGGCCTGCAGGCCCTGCACTGCCATCAATCTATAATGGTCTGGGCCCAGTGCTTCCATCAGTGCACAGTGCTCCCCTGTGGGAGAGCATGGCCTACAGGCACTGCACTCCCATCGCCTCCATAATCATATCCTTATTTCTGTGTGGAGCACAGGGCCCTCTGAGCCCTCGTTCCCATCACTCTATACTGGCATCTATATTTCCCATCCCTGCATAACTTTTTTAGAGACTGTAGTGGTATCCTTATTTGCCTGTGGAGCAGGGCTGCGCCCTATCCCATAGTGTGCGTGCCAAAGAAATGCCTCATATTGCAATACTATCCTATGGAAAGACAGCAAAATTTGAAACCTTTATAACTGAACACCAAACTAATATATTTTCAGGAAACCAGCAAAAGGCACATCAGTGGGAAAAGCCCTTTTCACCCTGAAAATTTCTGAGAAAATTGCACCATTTCTTCACAGCAGAGTGACAAAGAAAATGACTGGGTACACTTCACTTACAATGTTAATCTAAAGGAAACAAAGCAAAATTTAAACCTCGCAGAACTCCAGAGAAAAGTAATTTTTTCACCAAACCAGCAAAGGCACATCTGCAGGCAAAGCCTTTCTACCCTGAACATTTCAGGCCAAAATCCCAAACTGTAGGTTAACTGTGAAGTGACAAAGAAAATGCTGTCTAAAAATCCTATTACACAATTTACAAAAGATCCTTTCGTTACTTCCTTTATCACAATTTGCGATGAGATGAATCACTTCCTGAATGTGAAAAAGGATGCTTTTAGCAATGCTTTTCATGATTTGCAACAAAGAATTTTGCCACTTTAAAAAAAAAAAAATTCAGGCATAGAATCGAAAAACTGACCCCAGAATCGAGGTCTACGGTCCCGATTAAATAAAGACAACTGTTGCCACATTCCAATTGCAGGTATTTTGAAGTTTTTTTTTAAGTTTTTGCCACAGCTAACTGAAAACAAGGTGGCGGCAGCAGGGCAAAGGTTGCACATTTGTGATGAAGAATCCTTTGTTGAGCGGGCATCTATCTGCTCCCATAGGAAATAATGGGAAACTTTGAAATTAAATAATTTTGAATATACTATTGTGACCCTAGGTGGTGCTATCCCAAGGGCTACTGACCCTGCCTGCTTGGCTAGTAGCAGGTTAAGGGTGCCTCCACCGGAGTTCAGGGTTGTTAGTGGTCAAGCTAACCTGGGCACAGCCCTCCATGACACTGTAACCCCTTCCCTTCTAGTGGCCTGAACAATATACAATAATTACTTTCACAATGGCCTTTATTCACCACGCAATTACCCACACTGTTTGCATTTACCACCGGGGCTGGTTCCTCTAGCTTGACCCTGGAGACCCCTGAAAACAAGGTTAAGCACAGCAAATAGCACAGTACAATACTTTGGCACAAACTTTAACCACAGTCAGGTTAAATGCAAACAAAGTTAAATCTGATTTATTCAGGGGACTTGAACAAGGGAGGGTGTAATCAGGTTGATTTGCTTAAAAGCTATATTAATCAGACAGTTATGCATGCAGTTCAGAGTCCCTACACAGTCACACTCTGGGTACCCAGATAGGAAAACGGTAGGCTAGCCAGGAACATTGCAGCTGATTGGGCCCCTGTGATGGAAGAAAGCAACATGCACAACACACACTATTTGTAATCAGTCAAGGGCTTAGTTCGTGAAAGAAAGGCAACAAGACAATCAGATGACAACACTTTTAGATTTAGCTGTTGTTGCAGGGAGCTACTCTGATGTTTACTCACGATACCCAATACTGGACACAGGCAGACGGAAATCGAGACTGCAGGCTGTTGAGCTGGAGTGCCCAGAGAAGCAGAGCCCACACGAATCACCACAGGCGTTTTCCTGTTCAAGGCATTGAGCAGGGGCTAATCCCAGGCCAGTCTGTCGTCAATGACTTTCTCTGCATAGCAAGTATTCTGGCTGGGCCAGTGTAGCAGGGTCCAGGCAAATGGAAATGGATACAGATTCAGTGCGAGGAGTTGGATACAGCCTCCAGCAAGCAAAACACAGTTCAGACTCACAGTGGGGAACCAAATCACGACCCACTATACACACAGCACATTCACATGTAAGGAAATTCCACTGTACCAGGCAAATGGCTCTCCGAGTACAATTACAGAGTCTCTGCACAATCTAGGAGTTCAGAGGTAGCTGGAAGTCCTGACAGGCCGATTGCATTCAGCAAATCTTCGGTCTTCTTCAGGTTAAACCTGGTCACAATTCAATGGCTTTATTCGCTCCCCAAATTCTGATTTAGTCTCAAAAGCACAAGTTCCTCTCCAGGGACAGCAGGCAGGCATGCAGGCCAAATTCAGGCCTTTCCACAGATCTCCGCATGAATCCACTATGGATTGCTGCTCGAACTATCTCGAGCTGTTACTTCTTTACTTCCCAACTCAGATCTAACTGAAACTGCAAGCAGTGTGGGACTTTCCCCAAGATCCAAAAGGTTTGGTTGGCTGATCTGTCTGTCAGTCACAACAAGGGCTCCCCTCCAGGTTATTTTAGAGCCAAAAGCCCAAAACTACACAATTCCTACATCGTTTGACCCCACCAAGCCCGGTAGGCAGGTTCCCTTTTAGAGTCCCAAATGTACTGATTGGCCCATTCTGCAGTCCAGAACCAAGATGATGAAAACAAACAGAACTGTCCATGCTGCAAAGAAGCAGGTTAGAACAAACTGCAATATTATTACTACTCTAACAAATGATCAGCAAACAAGAACATTTTGTAACAGAGATCCCTCTCAGATTAACTATGACTGCAATCCAGACAGTTCTTAAAGAGGCAGTACACAGAGGCTATACAGACACTCTCTGGCAGTACATTTAAACTGCTAAAACGCAGAACACCAGCCTGGCAGTGAGCACTTAGGCAAGCTCAAGGAAGACTTTTCTGGAACCCCATTTGTAGGGGTTTTGCCCTTCCTGCCTGGAGAAAACTTGGCGTCCGTGTCAAGTTTGTACCATCACAATATCAAAAATGCAATGTAAATGAGACATATATATCATTAGCTTGTTACATCACTATACCTTTCAATATACTTCATTACTACATCCATATTGACAATGCTTATGCATGTTTCATTCAGGTAATGCTGATTCCACTATGATTAACACATTAGTAACATCACAATACTGCTTCAGGTAATAACTTCCTGTGCATTAAACAGTGTAAGAGGTAGCCCTTCCTATCAGCTAACTTGGGGCTGGATGGGGCAGGGGCACCATACTGAGAAGGAAGAACAATCAACCTGGAATTGGCCATTACGCTCAGTTTGGGCAGTGAGCTCTGAGAAATATAAACACCTTTGTGAACCACATTGAGAGGCAAATCCACTGGCCTCCTGGGAGAATCATAACTGAAGCACGTAATACTGACTTGACAGCTTCGGCCAGTCTTTCTTGGGGAACAGCCACAGTCTCTGTACTTTCAGCACTAACTTTGGAGCTTTTTGTCATTCGTGAGGATGCCTCTGCATGGATGGGAATGTCCAAACTGGGAGCACTGTCAGCTCCTTGCTCTGCAGAGCTCTGTTTCCAAACACTTGGCTGATTTAGAAGGTTCTGGGACAGTCAGGCTTTGTGGCACTGAAGGAGGGCTGTCAGCACTCTCATATTGTTGTTCAAGTTTCGGTGTGTCACCAGAGAGACTCAGACCATCAGCCCCTTCTACGCAAGTCACACAGTTCCACTAAACACAGGAGTCTGCAGCCTCAGACGTGATACTTTGCACTTCAATTTCAGGGAGCATTGGCTCCAAGGATGAAGCTGGGGGTTAGGCAGTCCAGAAGGTCCAGCTTCATCCCCATGATTCTGCATAGGATTTCATGAAACAACTGACTCAGTTCATAGGGAGGATAATAGGCATTATCGTAGTCACTTTCATCGAGATGGACTGACAGTCACTATCATTCTGGGCCTTCTGTGGGAAACCTAAATCTGTAACAACTGGGGTAGGTTGACTCTGTCTCTTTTTGCAGCAGTATGAGTCACTGGCCCAGGGAAGGCAATATCTGCTGGATCAGCTTCAATAATAACTTGGCCGATAGGGCAGCAATTAGTTACGGTGCATGGTCTTGACAGCTTTGAGTTATTCTCTGGGTGCCTTGTATACTGGTAGATCATCCAACTTTCCAATTACTACATGAGGAAGATGGTGCCACCTATCATCAATTTTGTGCTCATATAAGTCCCAAATGGCATAACAACACCGGTCTCCAGACGTAGCTCTTGAGCCTTTACTTTCTTGTCGTGCCTCTCTTTGTTGGTGAGATTTCTCTTGGTGGCCATTGTCTGGGCCAGTTGATATATATATGGTTCAATTGAGCTTTCAGTTTCTGTATATACTGCAGGTAGTTTTCAGCTTGGACTCCATCTGGAGAGACCAAAGCATACATCAACTGGCAGTCAGGCCTCCTCCCAAACATGAGGCAGTAGGGGAGAACTCAGTAGCATCATTTTTGGTGCAGTTGTATGTGTGTCCCAAGGTGTTAATCTGCTGGTTCCACTTATGCTTGTCTTTGATGAAGGATGCCCAGCATGTCTAGAAAGGTGCGGTTAAAGCGTTCTGGTTGAGGTCCCCTGCAGGTGATAAGGGTGGTTCTTGACTCCGCACCCCCCACAGAGAGCATTTCTTTGATTAGCCTACTTTCAAAGTCTCTGCCTTGGTCAGAGTGGAATTCGGTAGTCACCATAGTGGACAAAGAATTTTCCACTAGCACCTCGGCCACGGTAGAGGCTTTTGATCTTTAGTTGGAAAAGCTGTGCATACCATGGAAATGATCCGTAACCACTAACACATTGCCAATATTCCATTGATCAGGTTCTAGACACAAAATATGCAGACCAGTTGCTTGGGGTACTGGTAGTGATATTGACAAGGGGCAGCCCTCTGAGCAGGGCTTTTCTTTGGAGGCAATGACTACAAGTCTTTACATGGTGCTCAACATCGCCCCATCTTGGGCCAGTAGAATCGAGATCGTGCCAGGTCAAGAGTCCTGTCAATACCGAGGTGCCCCATGTGATTGTGGGGGACCTCAGTACCAAGTGTTTAAAGGCCATGGGCATGACCAGTTGTTGCTTGTCTATTTGACCACTATGGTCCACTGTCTCTGTACAACAACTGATTGAGTAACTTCAACCTGGGGCCTTCTTTAAACAATAGGGCAGTTCGCAAGTCAGGGAATGTAATTTAGACACATCTTTCCCGCACGCAGGACATGAAGTGCGGGTTGAATCATAGGATCTTGGGATTGAGCCTACTGAATACTGTCATTGTCAGAGTTGAGGTAGTGCCGAATATCTAGAGCAGAGAAATGGCAATAGGTGGCCGGTATGCAGGTATCAGGAGGGCCCAAGCAATCTACTAGACAGTCCACTGTGTCCGCGGACACCTGTTCATCTCTGTCAAACTTTTGGCACAGTGCTCGGTTGTCAGGTTCAGATAGCCTGACCCAATCACTCTGAGAGCGGGCCTTCGTGACAGGCGTCAGCATCAATGTAGTTCAGTCCCAGTCTGAATTGACAGCATAATCATAGATTGATAAGGAGAGAGCTGCTGGTGCCCAGTGGCGTCTAACTTAGCTGAAGTCTGTACATAGGTCAATGGGTTATTGTCAGTCTTCACCAATATCTTTGCCCCATAGAGGTACTCATGAAACTGATCAATGATGGCCCATTTTAGGGCAAGGGAACTCCAGTCTGTGCACAGAATAGTTTCGCCCGATGGTTCAGACTCCTGCTGGCGAATGTGACCGGTCTCAAACCATCCTCATGGCCTAGATACAGCACAGCTCCTAGGCCCTGAAGACTAGCGTCTGTATACAGCACATAGGGCTTGGTAGGGTCAGCTATGGGTGAGGATGAGGGCGTGGGTGAGCTGGTATATGACTTCGTGGAAGGCTGTTTCACATCTGGTGTCCAGTGGGGCCCAAAAGGTTCACCTGTGCAGAAGTACACTTCTCTGGCTCTTTGACAGCCCTTTCTTGTATTTACAGTTGGTGGGGGGGACCCTGGCAAGATTCAGGGTGGCGAATCACCTTGAATAGTCTTTATGAACCTGTGGTAGTAGCCATAGAACCGCAGAAAATGTAGTTCTTCAAGTTATGGGTGGGGGCCAAGTAGTCAGTGACTCAACCTTACTGGGATCGGTCTCTATTCCTTCTGCAGATACTATGTGCCCCACACACTTCACGGAGGTTTGAAAACTGGCACTTTGTTGATGGACAGCTTGAGGCCGATGTCTTCCAATCACTCCAGCACTTTAAACAGTCGGGTCTCATGCTCCTCTAATGTGCGTCGAACACAATGACATTGTCTAGGTATACTAGACATTCCAGCAAGTACAAACTCCCCGCATGTTCCATCAGTTGCTGAAAGGTTGCCAGGATGCCCAAAATCCCTGTGGCATTCTCAGGGTCAATAGAACCCCAAAGGACAGATGAAGGCTGTTTTCTCATGGTCTTCCGGGGCCCAGAGGAATATGGTAATATCCGCTGTGAAGATCCAATACTGAGACCATTTGCTCCCATTCAAGCAATCCAGGGCATCTTCTATACAGAGCATGTTTATGTTGATCTGGCACCATCCGCCAGTTCAGGGTTCAATAATCAACTCACATCCTCACCGACCCATTCTTGTTACACACAACCACAATGGGAGAGGATATGGGCACCTTGATTCCTGTATCACGCCAGCAGCGAGCATTTCCTGCAGGTGTCTCCTCGCATCATCTATGTCCGCTGGGGTGAGGCGTTGGGATCTCTCTCGAAATGGCCGGTTATCATGCAGGCGCATATGATGCTCTGCACCTGGACACACCCCATGTCCCATTCCTTTAACGAATACACTTGGTCTCTGGCTGAGTTTCTTGCTAATCCTAGCCTTCCATTTATCTGGCAGGTAATCACCAAAGTCAGATAAGTCCGAGTCACTCTCCTTTGGCTAGATTACTTGTCATTGGGTAATACTGCACTGTCTGTACAGTGCACTGTAGCCAGAGTGCACCTCTGTCCACCCAGACCTCCCGATCTGACACATTTCAATCTGGACCATCACTTGTCTTGTATAGGCACGGCACGGGCAGGCAAGATGCTGGGTTAATCAATAATCCTTCAGCAACTTTTCATCTCCTGGTGCATCCAACATTAATATTTTGTTCTTTTACGTTTCTCTTTAGGTGGACTTCTCCATGGATTGTGCACTGGGTATTGAGGCCAATACCAAGGAGTCAGGTTCCTTTTTCCACACTATCCCCACTGGCTCATCTGGGTTCTCTTCATTGGGTTTCTGTTGTAAGTCATATGCCCTTTTACTAAGGCTGGAATTCTTAGGGCCCGTCCAGTCAGTTGCCTTGTTTCTCATGGCAGAGTTGTGCTAGTCTCTCAAACATGTGGACGTCTGTTCCAGTTAACAGGGAACCCCATCATACAGTCCGTGGGGAGACACTAGAGCCACTGTCTTTACTTGCTCCTCTACACCAGTTACAGTTGCAGGAAAAGACAACCAGAGCGGACATATCCTAGGTAGGGGTAAGACTTGTTGCTCAGCCCCAACACAATCAGGCCTTCCAGGGATTGTAATGGCACATTAGAAAAGTGTTTTGTCATACTAGTCCTGAAATACAGTGGTCACTTGGTGCCCACTGTCAAGCACAACCTGAGTAGGAATACCATTCACAGCCACAGTAGTCTTCATTGAAGGGCCCACTGTTTTGGACCAGTCTGGAGGGACAATAGCAGGGGCCTGGACACATGATTTAGCCATAGAGGGTTTGAGTTAGGATGGCGAAGCCTTCTCTGTGGTCATTTCATTGCACCCTTGACCACTGACTCATTTTCTGAAGCTCTCCTTGAAGCTGGTTCACCCTTTCTCTTAAGTCCTTCTGAAACCAGCCCCCTCTTTATATATGGCCATCCTTGCCGTAACTGTACCAAATGACAAGTCTCGGGGCATCCTTGGGAAACATAGCAGGGGATGCTGGCGCATCGACGGGAGATTGAGTCTGACTTCTGCTGGTGAGTGTACCATGTCTCAAAAGTTTCTTTAGGGTGGCAGTCAATTCCTTGAGCTCAGCCGAGAAGCCATCCTCAGTAGAGGATGCCTGAGGGTGCACCCCACCACCGTAATAACAGTCACTGCGCCTGACAGGGGCCAGGGTCTCTGACAGCAGGGGATACCTCAGAGAATGCACCCAGTTGTACTTTTCTGACTTCCTTCAGCAACTCCTCCTCCCACCGTTTAGTCCACGGTGGGACACTCATCAGTGGTCTCCATTTGGAAGGGGATTCCGTGCCATGATCACTTGTGCTGCACTCACCCCATAATTACAATCTCCTCTTCACCTTCTACCTCCCGGAGTTCTTTTGTCAAGTCACAGTAGTCAGGTGTGTTATGCCTCATCCTGAGCCTTAACTGGATGATCTGCAGTTTAGAATGCTTGGCAAGTTGTAAACGTGTCTCAATCTCGCATGGTTCAAATCACTGGTGGCTACCCCATCTTTCGGTAAGCTTTCTGCAGAGCTCTTTCTAGGTGAGTAACATACACTAACAAACTTTCCCCTCCCATTGTTTGGTACCTTGAATTTCCATCAAAGTCTCCCTGACTCAATGCTTCAAAATTGCCTTCAAGTACAGATAGGTACTTGTGAGCAGATCATCAACGGGTTCATGGACCCAAAAAATGTAATGGCTTCAAGGGTGGGGCCCTCAAACTTTCTATGATTCTTTTCTGCTTCTCAGCCTCTGCACATTGCCACTCTAGGGTACCAAGGAAACATAGTCAATCAGGTCTCCCAGTCATCCTCCCCTGGGGTGGGAGGGGCCCGCCAAGATTCTCAGCCTTTGGTAGGAGTCGTGACTAATGGTGGGTACAGATATAGGGTCGGCACTGGCATGGGCACAGAAGGTGGGGCAGTAACAAGTGCTGGAGTGGGAGGGGTGTTGAGGAAGGAACACCCCAGGTGGCAGGAATAGTTTCTTAAAGTCCTCTACAGTTTTCCTTCCTCCAGCAACAACTTGGCAAATTTCTCCTCAAAAGTCTCAGATAATGGTTAGAGCTCATCCTCCTTAGGGTCTTTACTGTCTTTTGTTATCACTCTCCAGGCAGCTAGAAGTCTGTGGCACTTTAGAGCTGTCCATGAGGTCACTACACTCTACCAAGATTATGAAAGTTTGGGTGATCAGATCAGCCTGTCGACCCACCACAAGGGTTTTTAAACATTCAACTTTGGAGATACTCCTCTACAGTGTCCTTACCGATACCCAGGAGAATATCCAGTATAAGCAGAACATTTTGGGTCGATCTCTGCCCAGTACACCACCCCACCAACTGGTGTACAGCCATTTCTACTGGAGTAGCAATTAATCTTTAACAATAATTCATAATTTTGGCCACTAGAAGACACAAAATCCCAGCGGTGATCTCAAGATGTAACCCCTAGGTGGCACTATCCCAAGGGCTACTACCCCTGCCTGCTTGGCTAGTAGCAGGTTAAGGGGCCTGGGTAATGAAACAGGTGCCTCCACCCAGAGGTCAGGGTTGTTAGTGGTCAAGCTAACCTGGGCACAGCCTCAAGACTCTGTAACCCCCTCTTTCCCTTCTAGTGGCCTGAACAATATACAATAATTACTTTCACAATTACCCTTATTCACCAGGCAGTTACCCACACTGTTTGCACTTACCCCCAGGGCTGGTTCCTCTAGCTTGACCCTGGGGACCCCCTGTAAAACAAGGTTAAGCACAGCAAATAGCAACAGTACAATACTTTTGGCACAAACTGGAACCACAGTCAGGTTAAATGCAAACAAAGTTAAATCTAATTTATTCAGGGGACTTGAACAAGGGAGGGCGTAATCAGGTTGATTTGCTTAAAAGCTATATTAATCAGACAGTTATGCATGCAGTTCAGAGTCCCTACACAGTCACACACTCTGAGTACCCAGGTAGGAAAACAGTGAGCTAGCCAGAACGTTGCAGCTGGTTGGGGCCCTCCGATGGAAGAAAGCAACATGCACTCACACACTACTTAATTTGTAATCGGAGGGCTCAGTTCGTGAAAGAAAAGGCAACAAGACAATCAGATGACAACACTGTTAGATTTAGCTGCTGTTGCTGGAGCTACCCTGATGTTTACTCACGATACCAATACTGGACACAGGCAGGCGAAATCGAGACTGCAGGCTGTTGAGCTGGAGTGCCGGAGAACCAGTCCCACATGAATCACCAAGGCATCGTTCCTGTTAAAGGCGTTGAGCAGGGGCTGATCCCCAGGCCGATCTCTAGTCGATGACTTTCTCTGCATAGCAAGTATTCTGGCTGGCCAGTGTAGCAGGCCAATGGAAATGGATACCGATTTCAGTCTGTGGGAGCTGGATACAGCCTCCAGCAAGCAAAACACAGTTCAGACACACAGTGGGGAACCAAATCACGGCCCACTATAAGCACATAGCACATTCACATGTAAGGAAATTCTCTGTACCAGGCAAATGGCTCTCCAGTCGCAATTACAGAGTCTCTGCACAATCCTGGAGCTCAGAGGTAGCTGGAAGTCCTGACAGGCTGATCGCATACAGCAAATCTTCAGTCTTCTTCATGTTAAACCTGGTCACAATTCAGTGGCTTTATTCACACTCCAAATTCTGATTCAGTCTGAAAAAGCACAAATTCCTCTCAGGGATAGCAGGCAGGCATGCAGGCAATTCCAGGCCTTTCCACAGTTCTCCATCGAATCCACTGTGATTGCTGCTTGATCTATCTCAAGCTGTTACTTCTTCACTTCCCAACTCAGATCTAACTGAAACTGCAAGCAGTGCGAGACTTTCCCCAAGATCCAAAGGTTCGGTTGACTGATCTGTCTGTCAGTCACAACACGGGCTTCCCACTGCAGGTCATTTTAGGCGCCAAAAGCCCAAAACTACAGTTCCTACAAGTTTTGGCCCCACCAAACCCTGTAGGCAGGCTGCATTTTAAGAGTCCCAAATGTACTAATTGGCCCATTCTGCAGTCCAGAACCAAGATGATGGAAACAAACAGAACTGTCCATGCTGCAAATAAGGCAGATTAGAACAAACTGCAGTATTATTACTACTCTAACAAATGATCAGCAAACAAGTACATCTTCTAACAGATCTCCCTCTCAGATTAATCATGACTGCAACCCAGGCAGTCCTCTCAACCTGGTCCTCTCAAATGGAGATGGAGAGGATCACAGATGTAAGTGGGTAGCCATCGGGAACTAGCGACCATCGAACAGTATGGTTCACAATAAATGCAGCAATAGAGTCAAGCCATACAAAGGTAAAAGTACTGGACTTCAGGAGGCTGACTTTGCCAAAATGGGTGAGTGCCTAAGGAATGCATTAGCAAATGGGCAGGAAGGAGGGTGGAAGAACAATGGGGAATAATAAAACTGCCATCACAGAGGTAACAAGCCTTTGTGTGAAGCAAATAAACAAAACAAAATGATGTAAGAAACCACTATGGTTCTCAAAGGAGGTGGCAGTGAAGGTTCAAGAGAAAAGAAAGCATTCAGAAAGTACAAGGAATCACAGAAGGAGCAGGACAGAGAATTGTATCAGTTAAAGCAAAAGGAAGCTGGGAAGGCAGTCAGAACAGCAAAGGCCGAACTGAGGAAAGATAGCCAACTCAGTTAAGAAGGGGATAAAACCTTTTTAGGTACATCAGGAGTGAAGGAAGACTAAGGAGGGATACTGAGGCTTAATAAAGGGAGGGGTGGGCGAGAGGTGACTTTGAAAAGGCAGAGATACTAAACAAATATTTTGCTCAGTATTTACAAATGAAGAGGGGGTACCTAAAACAAACAATAGAAACACTCTGGATACAGAAGTTGATACCAGCCCATTTACAGAAGAAAGGGTTCTGAAAGAACTCTTAAAACTGAAGGTGGACAAAGCAATGGGGTCTGATGGGATTCATCCCAGAATTCTAAAAGAACTAAGGTAGAACTAGTGACACCACTGACTACCCTCTTTAACAAATCATGGGAGGATGGAGTGGTACCTGAGGACTGGAGGAGGGCCAATGTGATTCCCCTTCACAAAAGTGGGAGCAGGGCAGAGCGGAAACTACAGACCAGTTAGTTTAACCTCAGTGATAGGGAAATGATGGAATCACTTCTGAAGGAAAAATTGTTGAGTACCTAGAGGCCAGAGGGGCACAGGACCCAAGGCAGCATGGATTCACTGCAGGAAGGTCATGCCAGACGAATCTAATAGATTTCTTTGACTGGGTGACCAAAGTAGTAGATCAGGGAGGGCTGTGGACATGGCCTACCTAGACTTTAGCAAGGCATTTGACTCAGTCCCACACAAAGATTAATATACAAGTTAGCCAGCCTGAGAGTGGGTCCCAAGATGATAGCCTGGGTAAAAATTGGCTGGAGAATAGGACACAGAGGGTAATAGTAAATGGAGTCCACTCTGAAGAAAGGGGGTTACTAGTGGGGTGCCGTAGGGTTCAGTATTAGACTTGTCCTCTTCAATGTCTTTTGTGCTTACATTGCAGAGGGACTGGAAGAAAAGTATATCTGTTTGCAGATGACACAAAGATCTGCAACAGAGTTGATGCACAAGGTGGGATGGAAAGGTGAGAAGGGACTTGGCAAGGTTAGAGGAATGGTCAAATGTATGGCAGCTTAGAGTTAATGCTAAGAAGTGCAAGGTAATGCACCTGAGAAACAAAACCCAGGGAAGAGTACACAGTGGGGGTGAGATACTAACAACAACAAAATGGAAAGGGACCTGGGGTAGTCATATCAGATGACTTAAAGGTGGGCAAGCAATGTGTGAGAGGGCAGTAAGGAGGGCTGGGGGGATACTGGGATGCACAGGGAGAGGCATCACCAGTAGAAAACAGGACATTGTTATCCCTCTGTACAGACAGCTGGTGAGACCCCATCTGGAGTATTGTGTGCAGCTCTGGAGACCCAGTCTCCGCAGGGACATAGACAAGATGGAAGCTGTCAGAGGAGGACAACTAAAATGGTGCAGGGTCTCCACTGGAACACACATGAAGAGAGACTAAAGGAGCTTAATATGTACAGCCTCGAGGAAAGGAGGGAGGGGGACATGATAGAAACGTTCAAGTACCTCAAGGAATCAACAAAGTCCAAGAGGGTAGCATCTTTCAAAAAAGAGGGTGTGCAAGAACAAGGGGCAACAATTGGAAGATGGGGGGGCGGCTCAGAGGTAATAAGGAAGTATTTTTCACAGAGAGGGTTGTGGATGCATGGAACGGCCTTCCAGAGGAGGTTGTGGAGTCAAAAACAGTGACTGGAATTCAAGCATGCATGGGACAGCCATAAGGCAATTCTAAGGGGTGGGGTAGAAAAAGTAGGCTGCTGGTTAACTAGGATCTGCAGCTTATCCATTAGGTAGGAAATGGGCAGACTGGGTGGGCCAAGCGGTCCTTATCTGCCGTCAAATTCTATGTTTCTTAAGAGACAGTACACAGAGGCTATACAGGCACTCTCTGGCAATACATTTAAACTGCTAAACGCAGAACACCAATCTGGCAGTGAGCACTTAAGCCAAGCACAAGGAAGACTTTTGGGAACCCCCATTTGTAGGGGTTACACTGTTTTTTCACCAAACCTTCACAAGGCACCACTGTGACCCAAGACCTATATACCCTAAAATTTCAGACCAAAGTTCCACCATTTTCACGCAGCAGTGTGACAGAGAATTTTAACAAAATGGTACATTCATTTTTGATCCCCTGTTTCTCCACGCCCGCACAGCCAATGTAAAAGAAACTTGCTGCATCAAGAGATCTATGGTCCCGGATGGAGCATGCAAACTTTCATGTGAATCACTTGAACAGTTGCAAAGTTATTAAAGTGCAGAATTTTGAGTTTAACATAGAAGAGACTGCTCAAGTCTTAACTATTGTGGCGCTACCACACCACTATATTATATAGAGAATAAATGATGGTAAAGTGTGGTATGCAAAGATAATATCATCAAAGGGTCGAACAAGCCATAAAAGCCACAATCCGAAGGTCAAGTGGCTTTTATGAGCTTGTCTCGACCTTGAGATCATATTATTTCATGAGCATGCCAGACTTTGCCCTCTTTTATATAACACATTAGTTGAACACTTTTGCTGTGTCCTATGTTTTGCCATAGTGTTGTGGGGATAGAGGGGCTGTTATATATGTTGCTAAGGGGTTTGTTACTTATTAAGAGGCTTGTTACATGTGTTACTGGGGTTGTTTGTAGTGTTAGGTAGTAGTGTGTTATTAAAGGAATAATGCATGACAGGGTGTGTGTGGAGTGCTGGGATAGCATACGCGCCTGGGGGTTGGGCACGAGGCCACAGGCTGAGTGCGTCCAATGCCCCAGGCATGTTATCCCAAACGACACACACCTAGAGTGCATTATTCCTATTATACAATGGCTCGTTGTTATACAGAATAAAAAAAATAGTTTTAAAGATGTTTTGTGTTGAAAATATTTTTCTTTTTAAGAGGAGATGAAACAATCCAGCTCAAGTAGCTCAAGATCATCTCCAGGTTCACAGTGAGGCTGAGACTAGACCTGTGGCATCGTGCTGGGATAACGCCATGGGTCTAGCCCAAGACTGACCAATCACAGTCCAAGATTCTTTCTTGCCATTGTATAATAAGGTGTTAATAACACATTGATACAGTAGTAGTATATTATAGTGGCACAACAGCACCACTATAGTTAGGGTTGAGCAGGCTGTTTAATGTTAAACTCAATGGGCGGATATTCAAACTGCACCCACAATGCGCCAAGAGCAGGAGCAAGCACAAGTCCATTGCACTCATGCGCAATAGACGCGGATATTCAAACATGGAGCAAGGCCAACCGCGCATCCAGCCAACGCTGAACATCACACAACCTGTGCCACAGCACAACCAGGAAGGGAAGCTGAGCAGATATGATGCGCCATAAGCAACAAGGCCAGCCCAGCTGAGCAGTCCAGAGGTGCCATAGCGCAAGCAGAGAGCTCCCCAGCAGCAGAGCAATGGAACTGCACAACCAGGAGGTAGGCTGGGGCCCACCACCCATGCCACAGATGGGCACAGGAACACACTGCAGAACTAACAATATACCCCACACCTAAGCACAGCATCACTGTGGGAGGGACGGAATATCCACTGGCCCATGGGGCAAGCCAACAAAGCACAGCAGGGCCATGTTGCCCCAGCACACCCACTGGCAGGCTGAGACTGCCACACATAGGGGTCGACAACCACAGTGCACAGCAGCCCCCCTTGTGTATAGCACACCCTGCACTGTGACCCCAAGACACCACCCATGTGCAGTGACTGTCACTGCAGGAATCCCCATGCATCCCCCCGCACACTGCAAGCTGCGGTACCACAGAACCACAAGCCAGACCCACCATGAGCACTCCAGCAGTGGGCGGCAGCAGACGGCAAGACCGACTGAAAGCCACTCCCACACCGAGACACCTCCCCATGCACACACACACACACACACACATATACCCAGGACAATACAACCCCAGATGCCATGCACACCACTGCAACTAAGCACCCATAGCCAGCTGCAAATCAGAGACCACCACAGTATTCATAACAAAATATATATATTCAAACCAATAAATGTACAACACCAAAAGGAACAAACAGAACTATTTACATATTTGCAATACGGGGGGGTAGGAGTACAAGGTAGGGGTGGATAAGGGTAGGGGTGAACAACTGGGAGAGGGAAGGCAGGGTGTGAGGATGGGTGAAGTGGGAAGGTGATGCGCAGCTAGCACCTGGCAGGCTGCCCTCCTGCTGCCTGTTGCTGGTCCTGGGGCCTCCCCACGGCGCCTCCCACGCCATGGCGCTGCATTTTGACGAGAATGTCAAGGTGGCACTCGACACCCGCATCAGCCGCTGTAGGGAGCGTTCCAAGCGTTGCAGGGTTGTATACCTAGGACAAGGGAACAGAGTCAATGGCTGTGACTGTCCATATCCCTGAACCCCACCCATCATGCAAGGCATATAGCCAAGTACCCTGCACCTGTGATGGTATGCACCACCCACAGTGACGTGCACAAGACACGCCCAACCAGGCAGCACCAGCTATGTGTACCACTGCACACACACACTGCCCATGTCCATCACAGCACAACCAAGGCTGTCAAGTGACGTGGCTACGTGGTGGGATGCTAGTTCCACAGCCATGTGCTCAGTGCATGCATGGACCACCAGTGACGCCACACACAGACATGCAGTGACACTGGACAGTGATGACTGTCACCTGTGTCGTGCATGGTTGTGTTGTCCATGGCTGGTGGTCATGCCCCCACCCCACCAGCATGCAATAGCATCCACGATGTAATGACACTCACCCTCATCAAGCAGCTGTGGCTGCTGCCGCTCAGGCCCAACCATCATGCCACCTCTGGCTGCCACCTGTGCCCCGCCACGCCTTCCTCAGCCTGGGCCTGCCTCCGCCCTCCACGCCTGTGGGGACAAATGTTGAGAAACGATCAGTGTGAACCCAAAGCAGACAGCCCCCTGCCCCAGTGAGTGTGCCTGCCCACAGCCAGACCCATGCATCACACACCTGCACACACTGACACAGCCAACCATGGTAGAGCCTCCCCATGCACTGCCACCAATATACAGTCACACCCCTACGGACAATACAGGTGCATAGATGGGTCACCCACCTGGCCTAGGCACAATGTCCCTCCTGGCACGGGACCTGTGGCGTTCCAGCAGTGCCTGCTCCCTCCTGCGGAGGTTACTATAGCGGTGCCTGCACTGTTCTGCCATCCTGCACCGCCCTGTGACCTGCTCCAGTGCAGTGGCCACCTGCTGCCACACACGGGTGCGTGCCATGTTGAGGGTCTCTCCAAACAGTGGCCAAAAGTGAGGCTCCACCACAGCCACCAGGTTGGCCACCTCCAACGGACTCCACTGTGGAGCTCTCCTGTGCCATTACTGGAGTTGTATAGTAGGCAATATGGCGCCCCTGCGCGGGAACCCACGTGGAAATGTTGCGCAATAGAACACCATTAGTGCCTATCGGCTGTTAGGTATAGCGCCGTCGGTTCACATCGTGCTGTCACCGAACAGCACAACAGAGCCGCATACATGCCAGATGAACAGCGCCAGGGGCAAAGGTCGGGCACAAGGTCAGGGGTCTGTGGTGCAAGGCCATGCACAGCGCCATCGGACGCCTACACGCCCCGCGCAATCGGTCACCTGCATGCCAGTGCCACAGTGTACTATTGCGCAGTTGTGCCACAGCACTATGAGGTGACCAGCGCTGCAGCGCCACTGGCACAATGGTGGCTATGTCCTGCACTGCTTATCGCGCACAGCATGTCAGCAGCACGCAGACGCCCGCGTAGCTACCCAGGCATGCGCAACGCGTGTGTACTGCGCAGTCACAGACATGCACCATTGGCTCAGCAGGATCAACCCTATTGCGCAAAGCGCAACAGCCGATATTCAGCCGACATATACAAATCAACTGATCAGCCATTCAAAGGCGCAGTGGCGCAATTTGCATCTTATTAAAGTTGCTCCACACCTAATTTGCATGCATTGCAATATAAATGTCGACAGTGGTCTGCGGTGGCAGATTCGGTTACTGCAGCTGAGAGGTGAGTTGCATGCTGTGTGATGTTCTGGGCTATGCTCATGGGATAATGCTGTAAACTGCACAGTGACAGGTGTCCACTTCCACCCATACAGACCGAAATGGCTGAACAAGGACCGGGTGATGACGATGATGGTGGGCGAAAGAGGAGGCCAAACTTCACGAAGCTGAGACTGAGGCACTCTTCCAGGCCTACCTGGAAAAAGCCACTTCTCAGTGGGCCGGCGGGGCACCCGCAGGCCGCGTGCTGCATGGGTGGAGGTAGCACGCGGCCGTAAACCTACACGAAAGCCACCAGCGCTCCGTGCAGGAATGCAAAAGAAGATGGGGACCAACAAACGACGGGTGAAGGAGAAGGTGGCAGCCCTCGGGCGGCGCGACAGCCACAGGCAGGGGCCAGCCAGAGGTGGTGCAGCTGACCCTGGCGGAGGACCGTCTGGCTGCATCCATGCAGCGAGTGCCATCGAGGACGTAGCCTGGAGGTGGCTTCCAGACAGGTGGAAGCCCAGCACTGCACGGTATGACGTGGTAGTGGTGGTGGGGAGGAAGGTGATCACATGCACTAACATGTTCTCACTTTCTGTTACAGATCCCTGTGCGGCTGCATGGGACAGTGGTGGTGGGTCCAAGTGGTGTGGACGACCTGCCGGAGTTGGAGGAGGGTCCATCCACCTCTGCATCCAGCCGGCTTGCTCTGCAGCAGTGTGCACGCCTGGCTGCCATCTCGGTGTCGGGTGAGTCAGGTGTGGGGTGCATCCTGTGTCCCAGCAGTCTGGCATGCAGGCATGCCAGCACACTGTGACTGTGGCTGTTGCATGGACCTGCACCATTGATGATGCAAGGACTGCAATGGGCAGTGACACGTGTGTGTCACATGACGGACACACAGCAGGACAGCAAGTGCCCTGGACCTAGCTGGTTCCAACGTGGTGTGGCCAGCACGCCAGCAGTCCCAGGCTGTGCCTGTCAGCACCGGTGGGCAGCACCGTGGTTGTGCAGGCCTCTGGCACTGTTGCAGACACAGCAGTGGAACGACTGGACCCTGGGGCACAGCAGTTGGGGCAGCAGCAGCAGTCACCCATCAGGTCTGGGGGTACAGGGTTCAGCAGTGGCCCATGCACACCGCCTGTTACCATGGCCATACCTGGTCCTGGTGAACAGCGCCACCCTCAATGGGTGTTGAGCATCAGGGCCTTCACACCCTGGGGAGAGATTACCGATGAGGCAGACGACCCATTTGACAAGCACACCCGCCTGCTGCGGCATCGGCACAGCAGCAGATGCGGGTTGCAACGTCCGGTGGGAGGCACTGTGCGTGGCTGTGGAGCCGCACAGCAGGGACAATGCAAGTATCCTTGCAGAGATGGTCCAAATGTGGATGGATGTGACGCCGCCATTGACAGGCTGACCCAGGCAGTGGTCGGTGTCGGGCACATTGGGCACACAGTCAGGTGCCCCTGTACCGCACTACCCACACAGTACACTCTCCACTCCACGCCTCGCGTCGTCGGCGACACCCAGCCTGTCGACGCTGGGTTCTGCTGTGGGCATCCCGCACACCTGGTGCAGTTATGTTCGGCATGCTGCAGACCCTGTGCGGGGCGAGGTCGCGTCAGGGCAGTGGGACCCCTGGTGGTATGTCGGTGCCACCCCATGTGGCCCATGCTCAGCCTGCCAGTGCTTCTGGGTCACGGGCGGGGCTGCCCACGCATCTGAGGTGGCCGTGGCACAGTGCCGCCTGACTGACCTGTCTCCCAGTGCGGGCCCTGTCTGGTGCTGCCCTGTGTGCAGTGGTGTGTCATGGTGGGCAGTGCACTGGTGGGTGCCCTGCCCAACACGCCGACACAGACCACCTGCACACCCACCCGACTGCTGTCCACAGGTGCGGTGCATGATGATGCCTGCATTGTACTGTATACCAAGGTGCAAGGGTGCCCAGCTTCTGACACACGATTCTGGACAGTACAGGTGGTGTGAGTGGTCCGTGGATCTGTGTGTTTGCCATGTCTGTTCCTGCTGTGCTGTGCACCTGCCCATGTACGCTTTGTGCCGTGTGTGTGTGTGTGTGTGTGTGTGTGTGTGTGTCCATGTAGCATGTAACTATTCACCCCTCCCTGATGGTGTGTTTGTGCGCCTGGACCCTTCCTCCCCTTGCTGTCATGCACCCCTGGTGTGTTACCCTGTGTGCCTGTGGGTTGCGCCTAGACAGTGTTGGTTGCACATGGCCTTGACTTACCTGTGTCGTGCGAAATGCTCCTCCATGATGGTGTCCCGTGCAGCTGGGCCTGACGGATCAGTCGGGGGTCCCGCTGTCCAAGGGGGCTGCTCATCACCAGCATCACCGGTGTCCCCATTGCTGTCCCCTCCTCGACCTGTACAGCTATCCCACAGTCTTTGGCCATGTTGTGCAGGATACAACAGGCCAGGAATATCGCACAGGCCTTTGAGAGGCTGTACTGTAGCGCACCGCCAGAGGTGTCTAGGCATCGGAATCGTGCCTTAAGCATCCCAAACACCCGCTCTATGATGTTGCGTGGTGGCGGCATGTGCCTCATTGTAGCGTTGCTGCGATGGGGGTCGTGGGGCCTAGGGTGTGAGCAGCCAAGGTCGGAGTGGGTATCCACAGTCACCTGTGTGGAGATGGTGGTGATTAGTGACATGTTCAGGTCCATTTCGCCCACATCCCTGTATGCCACTATCATGGCACCTGTGGCTTTCCACCCTTGACCCAACATTGCCATTCCTACATGTGTACTCACCCACTAGATGGCCTGTGGGGATGTTCTCACTCGAATCGAAGGCACAGTGTGGACTGATGCCATATGAAGGAATCATGTGCTCTGCCAGGGTGTGTGGCACAGACATTGATTATGCGCCCACTGGCATCACACACACCACCTGGCAGTTGACACTGAGAAGCCCTTCCTGTTTCTGTAGGCGGCCCCATCTGGGCCAGGTGGTTGCGAATAGCCACATGGGTGCAGTCTATGCCCTCAGCATGCCAGGCATATGTGCTACCCTGTGGAACTCCTGCATGTTTGCTGTACGCTCTGCCGCTGGTGCTGGGAAATGGATGTGCTCCGCAGCATGTGGCAGCAGTGCTGAGGAATTGGGTGAGGATGCGTGACGGGCCGACTCGTGATGCATGTGGTGTCCCCTATCGCCTCTGGAAGGTGCCCGTGGCGAGCAGGCACATGCAGGCTGTCACCTTGGTCTCCACTGACAGAGCATGACTCTGTCGTGAGGTGCCTGCATCACATCACTGCACAGCTCACAGAGCCGCCTCAGTATTGCCTTGTTCAGGCGGTACTGGCCCACGATCTCTACATCCATGTACAGCTCAAAGCTGATGCGGGCACGGTACTGCCTGTTGGGGGCGTATCGCCAACGGGCCCTTCCACTGCCACGCCCCTGTCCCCTGCAGCATGCTTTCTCACCCTCATTACAGCTTCCATGTGGAAGCTGGCACTGTCCATCTCCCCTGGCTTGTGTCCCCTGGCTAATCTTGCTCTGTTACCCCCGCTGTCCTGACTGCTACCTCCACTGCACCGGGTACACCTGCTGGCCTCTGCAGCCTGTGGCCCACACACCTTCCTTGCTTATGTTTGCCTGAACACTCCCTGGCCTGCCCTCTTTCTCCCTCTTGCTGCCTCTCTCTCCCTGGCTCACTTGGCATCCTGGAGCTTTCTTGTGCCTCTTCCTTGAGCCTTTTTATCTTGGCTTATTTCCGCTGTGGCGTACCTTCCGACTGTTCCGCTATTAGCGCATCAGCGCAAAGCCTTTGAATATCGTGATTGCGCTTCTTTATGCATGGATCCACCCTCTGCTGCGCATGCCTTCATTTGCATTGCGCTGTTGCTCAGCAAGCTTTCGTGGCGCAACTGCCTCCCGCTGAATATCGCAGTATGGCACTGTCTCGATCTCCGCTTAAACCCTATTACATGGTGCAACCCTTTGAGAATATCCGGCCCAATTTGTTTAACCTTACTATCTTTGGTTCTCCTTGATGGAATGAGATGAAATTTTGCATATGTTGTCTAGTAGGCAAAGTCTTGCCATGTGGAAATGTTTGTGACAGCAACTGTGTGGTTTCTGAGATATGCATGTGTCATTTTAAGAAAAAACTAAATTTGTTCCTATACTTAGCATTTTTTTTTCCTCGCCTACAGCCTACCTAGAAAGGAATTGTTGCCCCAAACCTGCAGGAACATGTGTCTTGTCCCAAAGAAGTGCCTTTGACAGGTCAGGTAAAAAATATAAAAGGGTTCCATAGTTATAAGGCTTTACATTTTAGTGTTTTCTGACTTATGATGCGCAGTAGGGGTTTTGAGATGACGGTTTTGTGTGAAAGTAAATATATGATGCCACAAATGCTGGTTTTGGTTTTGCACCACTGAGTTGGCAGGGCACCAAACATTTTGGAGCTGTGCCAACCACCATCTTGTTCATTTCTTCCGCGAACTGTCAAACATGGAAACAACACAAAATGCCATGATTTTAATAAATAATAGAACCTAGCTAAACAGGACCAGTTTAGCTAGATTTCAATGTTTGTTTTTAAATATTGTGCCCACCTATATATTTCTGGGCACCCAAATCCCAGGTGCCCAGCTTAGCAAGAGGAGCGCTTCCCTGTGTTCTCTGCATGAGAACAGAGATTTTCTTGACTGCTGCAGCTGGAACTCATATTGCCAGCTACAGATTCAGCTGTGAGCCGCCATTTCCCTGGTGTCTAGTGGTACCCCCACCCTCCTTTATGTATCCCTGGTGTCCAGTGTCGCTCCGATTCCCATAGTAAATATGTAGTATCTCTCCCTCGGTGTTAGTGGTACCTCTGCCCTCCCTCAGATGTTTCCATGGTGTCTAGTGGCACCCTCCCACCTCTGATCCCCATATTTTATTATTTTTCATTGGTGGTTAATAGTTCCACACACACACAAACACACGGATGTTTAAATTCCTGCAAAAAGAAAACAGTCCCCCAACGCTCTTTTTTTAAGACCTGAAAAAAGAAAATTGTCCCTTTGTTGTTCCCTGGCCGTCACTTCCCCATCCCGACCCTCCCACTGAGCACTCACCACCCCATACCTCCCTTACTGTATACTTACCACCGAGATCGTAGGCGTCATCTTTGTGGACCAGGAAAGTCTACGCTTGTCAAAGCTGAACCACAAACTGAGAAATCCAGGTAAGTGTCAGATAATGTATTTCAATGGCATTTGAACTTATGTTCATAACCTTGCCATTTTTAGGAAATTTTACACCAGATTTTCATCATGGGTTTTTTGGGACCCCACCTCATGAACACTGCTACTGTCATTTTGTTAATTAGGCCTGGAAGGTGATTTTGTGGTCACTGTGTAAAATCACCTTTCAGGCCCAATTAACAAAATGACAGTGCTAGTGTTAATGAGGTGGGTCTCAAAGGCCAAGTTGAAAATTTGGGAAACATTCCTAAAATTGCTGAGTTATGAGCGCTTGTTGAAATTTTTCTATGCCCACACATAACTTTGGTAATTTTCAATATTTTCAGTCCAAATTTTCAACATAGCCATTTTCCACACCACCTCATGAACAGTACAGCTGTCATTTTCACATCCTGTCCGAAACATGTTTTCGTACTTGTAGGCGTGGAAATGGCGCTTTTGATACAGATTTGAACATTTTCACCTATGGGTTTTCCCTCCCGAACCACAAGCAGGCAACCTCACCTTAGGCTGCCCCTCATCTCTTACCCACCCTCCTTCCTGTTCTCCTACTCCTAAAGTTGTTGCTGAGATTATATTACTGTGTATTACTGTGTACATCTGTCAATCTTGCATAATGTCAACAACAATCCCTGTAAATGGTACTGTACTTACTCCATGTTTGTATAATTGAGTTGTCTCTACCATGTATTGTTTCGCCGATTGCTTCTGAAAATGGGACCTGCAGGACCCAGCGGGCCTACCTGTCATCAAAATTAATAAATAAAATAAGTAAATAAAATAAGGTCATAAGAAGATTATGTTGAATATTTGGGGTCAAAATATGAAAAAGGCCAGAGTTATGACCATTCATTGCAGTTTCACTCACGCCTCACTTGTGACTTCAGAAATCTTAAATATTTTTACCCCAGATTTTTAACATAGCCTTCTTATTACCCCACCTCGTGTATGTCACAGTCCATTTTTGAAATCCTGGCCAAATGTGTTTTGCACTCTGTGGTGTGGAATAGCATTCCAGTTGTGCAGAATTAGGTTTTGTGGATTCAAACATTTTCTGTACTGCCAGCCTGGTGGTGCTGAGGGTTGAGGTGCTGGACACAAACCTCGCGCTACGCTTAGGGACCGGGTTCGGGAACAACCTCAGGTTGTCGGTGTCACAAATGCACTGGTGGGGGTCAGGCCCTCTGCTCCCACAGTGCCCAAACCTCAAAGTGCAATATGTGAACGGGAGACAAACAGGGAACCCTCCTGTCTGTTTTGGGTCTGAGCAACTACCAGTCTTGAGTCCTGGGGTCAGATATGAACCCTTTTCACTAGCACGCCCAGGTAACAGGTTCAAATATCACACCTCTTTGGGGAAAGCAGTGCAATACTCAACCCAGCAGGGACACAACCTGGTTCTTAATCCCCTTCTGACTTAATTGAGACCTAGGTATTTCCTTACCTTGCTGCATATGGTGATGCACTATGAGCACTTTAACAGTTATGTCAGAATTATCAACACTGTCCCAGCATTCACACTCAAAATGAGAAAATGACTCAGCAGGATTTCATAGAAAGCAGAGTTTACTAAAATTAAAATAGTAAATTAAATACAAAACACAGAACATATAACATTAATGTTACAGTCAGAAAAATAAATGACAATTATAAACAAACCGCCTTATACTAAGTCTCTAATCCTACCCCAGTTTCAGTTGGTAAGTAGTGGTGCTGAAATTAACTGATTTTGTTAGAAGTGCTTCTTAAGTCCAGAACACACAGTGTGTTAAGTCTTGCAAAGTTGGAACAAGAATGTGTTCTTTCAGGAGCCCAAAGTAAAAGAGTACAATGTTCCCTCAGCAACTTGACAGTATCGTGGGGGAGCTTGTGAAGTCACAGCTCTGTGGTGATGCTGGCTGTGAGGTCATTCTCAATCCTGCATACTGAATTAGTCATATGCCACTGCACACTGATAAGCATTCCAATAAAAAATATGTACTTTTTAATTAGTGAGCTACAAAGCATGAATTATGACAGGACAGAACATCCTTCGATCTCTCAGAACAACATCCTGCAAAACACCTCTTAGCTGTGAGAATTTCACAGGTAACTGTCAGAGTTGGCTTATCTCCTGATGTCGTAAAATGCAATATTTTTTAACACGTTTCTAGGTTCAAAGCGTGGCTGGTTTTGCAACCTGTTATATCAGCTAACACAGGCGGTGACAGTCGGTGGCAAAACAAAACTCTTAATTAGTTTATCCACTGGGTCAGGGATAGCAAACTCTTCTTCTCTCTTTTAAAATCCCAGGTCCCATGATGCTTTGCAGCTTGACCTGTTTCCTAAGCAGAAATCTAAAACATATATTTATATCAAAATGATATGCTCATAACTAGTAGATGGTTATCACATTACACTCCTCCCTCCTAGATTGAACTTGGGGAATCTATTTCTAGGCATTGTATGAGTTCCCCAAATTCAGTTCACTGCTCTAACTGTTGGGATAACCCATCTGCATTTGCCGCCCTGCCCTGTGAGTGACAGTCATGTTGTAACCCTGCAAGACAAGGCTCCATCTTAATAGCCTACCGCTCGTTTTACCCATTTGTGCCAGCCAAACCAGGGGTTACAATCTGTTTGTACCTCAAAGTGCCATGTATAGGCAGGCTCTAATTTCTTTAGAGCCCACACCATTGCAAGACATTCTTTCTCCACTGTATAATAAGCCTGCTCCTGGGAAGTAATTTCTTACTAAGATACATTATTGGGTGATCTTTCCCTTGGTTAGAAGTCTGGCTAAGTACTGCCCCAATACCCACATCTGAGACATCTGTCTGGACTACAAATGGTTTACTGTAGTCTGGACTGGCTAATATGGGAGCATTGCACAGTGCCTCCTTTAGCCGTGTAAAGGTTCGTCTCACAGGTTGGTTCCCATTTTACCTTTTTAGGCATTCTTTCTTTACAGGCCAGATAGGGAGCTGCCAGGGCACTATAGTTTGATACAAATTTTCTATAGTACCCTGTTGGTCTCTAGAAAACTCGAACCTGCTTCTGTGTTTCAGGTCTGGGTCACGCCTCAATTGCCTTAATGTTTACTTGATTAGGATGCAGCTGTCCCCACCCCACTACATGCCCTAGGTATGCCACCTCAGCCATGGCCACCTGGATCTTTTCAGCTTTTGCAGTGAGCCCAGCCCTCTGTATCCTGTCCAATACTTCCTTAAGGTGGGACAGGTGTTCCTTCCAGCTGGCACTGAAGATAGCAATATCATCCAGGTACGCCACGGAGTACCCTTCAGTACCATGTAGCACCTGGTTCACCAACCTTTGGAAGGTGGCAGGGGTGTTCTTCATTCCAAAGGCATTACCTTAAACTCAAATAACCCTATCGGAGTGATGAAGGCTGACCTCTCCTAGCTCTGGCAGTTAACCCCACCTGCCAATACCCTTTTCGTCAGGTCACTAGTAGTAAGGTATGTTACCCTTCAAAACTTGTCAAGTAGTTCGTCCATCCATGGCATTGGGTGGGCATCTGACTTTGTGACTGTGTTGAGTCCACGCTAGTCCACACAAAACAAGTAGAGCCATCTGGCTTGGAACTAGGACTATTGATGAGGCCCAGGGGCTGTGGGATTTCTGGATTACCCCTAAATCCAGCATTTCCTCCACCTCCTCCTAATGTCCTTTTGGATGGCCTCCTGTCACCCAATATGCTATCCACCATATGGGCACTTGTGTTCCGTATCTACATCGTGCGTTGTACTGGGTTAGTCCAGGCTTGGTGTTAAACAATGGGGAAAAGTCTGCTAAAACCTCCTTAATTCCTGGATTTGGTCCGGGGTCAACTGGGGCGACATTTTGATTGGCTCCACAGCGGACTCCCACTTGCTTTCTTTTCAGCAAGTCCAGAAGGGGTCCCTCATCCATCCCTCCCTAGGACCACACACTAAGACCATGTCAGCCCTATTTGCATATGGCTTCATCATGTTGACATGGTATATCCTTTGGTATTTCTCCTCTCAGGCAGTTCTACAAAGTAATTTACATCATTCACGTGTCTGACTACTTTGCACGGTCCTGCCCACTCGGCCTGCAGCTTGTCCCTCCGTACTGGGATCGGGACCATGACCTCCTGACCCACAGTGTACAAGCAAGCTCTGGCTCTGCAGTTGTACCATACCTTTTGCTTCTGTTGGGCTGCTGCCAGGTTGCTCTGGGCTGTTCCCATAAGCTCCTTCAGCTTTTCCCTAAACTTAAGGACATAATCCACTATAGCAGTTCTCTGGGTAGTGTGCTTGCTTTTCAGTCCTCCCGGATCAAGTCTAGGGGCCCGTGCACCCTGCATCCATGTAAAGCTCAAAGGGGAGAACCCTGTCGACTCTTGGGGCATCTCTCTCTGTATGCGAACATCAGGTGGGGAAGGTATTTCTCCCAGTCCCTCCCACGCTGTTCAGGAAATGCTTGGAGCATCGATTTAAGGGTACCATTAAACCTTTCCACAAGCCATTGGTTTGCAGGTGATGAGGTGTCGTGTGTCCCTGCACCACCCCACCGCCTCCCCACAAACACTTCTTCAGGTCTGACATGAAGGAACCCCTCGATCGGTGATAACCTCCTGCGGAATCTGACATAAGAAAATCCCTAGCAAGGCATCTGCCACTTTCTGTCCTCTGTGAGGATAGGGCGACTGCCTCTGGGTACGGGTAGCATAACCCACCACTGTTAGGATAATCTCTTCCTGAAAAGCTGGGGGTATTCAGAGGCCCCACAATATCCATTCCTACCTCTAGAAAGGTTCCTTCACTATGCTAAGGGAATTAGGTGGCTTTGGGTTTTGCTACTCGCTTCTTCCCTATTTCTTGCCACCGTGACAAGATCTGCAATATTCCTTCACCTGCTAGGTGAAGTTGGCCAATACAAATTCTGGGCCAATCACTGCATAGTGCGCACGATTACCAGATGTCCAGACATGGGGATATCATGAGCAGTCTTGAGCAACCGCTACGGTACCCATGGGAACGACAATGCTGCCTACCCATCACCCCTTCCTCTGTCCTTGCATCCCATGTGACAGCAGTCCATTATCCCAATACACTCATGTCTCCGTCACCTCTCTGTGTCCCATCATATTCTGCCCAAGCCCTCAGTCTCTCTAAACTAGTGTCATTTTCTGAGTAGCTGCAAAATCTTTACACATTCCCAAGGCATGAGACGGGTCCCTCTAGTTTCTAAACTAGGTCCCCAGCTCTCTGACAATTGGCTACCCTCCTCTTCAGAGTAACCTGCTGTAGCTATTCTGTTAACTGCTACCTGGGGAATTTCTACCCCTTTCACTATTCTCCATATCAGGAGACACAGGCTGGGGAACTAGCCTCCCAGTCTTTCCACAGGGGATTCTATGGGGTCCAGGGAACTACAATCTGCCTTTGCCGCCTGACTGCAGGTAACTGCACACACCACCCTTTGGAGATTGTTCCCTGTAATCACATCAAGGGTAAGATTTTCTACCACTACAACTTTTTGCACAGTCTGGCCTGTCTCACCCCAGTCCAGGAGAACACTAGCAAATGGCGAGTTTTCTCCTCCCCAGTGAATCCCATTACTGTAACAAACTGATTGGGTATAAGCTCTTCAGGCTCAACCAAATCCTCTTTTACCAAGTAAAGGGACACCCCACGTCCCTTAACCCATCGGTTTGCACCCATTCACAGTGTGTGCTCCCTCATGTTTGCTAGCATGCTTTCAGGGATACACAAAAAAAACACTTTTTCCCAGCAGCACTTTGTGCATTCTATGCCTTTTAGGACACTGTCTTGCACTATGCCCAGGTTGTTTGCAAAACCAACACTCATTTCTTTTATCAAGCAAACTTTCTTTGTAACCTGGGGCTGCCCACTTTCTGGAGAGGCAGTGAGGGTTTTAGCTGCCCTGAAGGTGCACTTTTCCCCTTCTGCACTGTCATGCTTTCGTAGCGCCCTTTCAGAGCAGACCTGCTCCTGGCATAGAGGTCCGGGAACTCAGCAGCCTCCTACACTGTTTTGGATCTCGGTCCTCTAGCCAGGTTTTCAGCTCTGCTGGGCAACAAAAGAACTGCTCCAAAAGTACAACATCCTCAATTTTCTCTACAGAGTCTGCTTTAACCCCTTCCCACCAACGTTTCAAAACTGCGTCTTTTGTAGCTAGTTCCTTGTAATTCATGCCAGGGCTTCTCCTGAGCTTATAGAACTTAATTTGTATGCTTTTTAACAGTGCAGCTTTAAGTTTGCCATAATCATTACTGTCCTGATTGTCCTTTTGACCCAATGTGTCACGAGCTTTACCAGTAAAGTGGGGATAGCTGGAAGTGCCAGGGCTCTCTGGGAATTTTACCTGAATGCATACCTTTTCAAATGAATTTAAAAATACATCCATTTCCTCCCCCTCTTTAAATTCAGCTATTAATTTAGAATTTAACATGTAAGCTAGCCCTGGAGTCCCAGGTCCACCCATGCCACTTACCTGCTCTGCTGCTGATCTTTGGAGTTGTAGCTTCTCCAGTTCAGATTTTCTCTGACACTCTCTCTCCTCTCACTTGGCCTTTCTCTGAAGCTGCTCTCTTTTTCACCTGCCCTCTCCAGTGCTGGTTTTCTTTCTTGCTTCTCCAGCTCCATCTGGAACTTCTCTGCTCGAATTCAGCTCCATTCTCCTCAACTCTGTCTGCAGCCTGATCTCGTCTGGCTCCAGCATTGTGGTGACCTTCCCCTGCTGCTGTGGCTTTTGGTTCCCACTGGTACTGATGTCCTCCTCCCTGGGACTGGACACTGCAGTGGACCCTGGCCCCTCCATGCCCAAGGTCTGGTCCCTTCCAGTCACTGACTGTGATTCGAGGTCTTGGCAGTCGCTCGTGCATTGGCTGCCACAAGAACCTCCACGAGTGCTGCTTGTTTTGCCCTTGCAACGAACTCCTCTCTCCTGGCACAACTGCTTCATGTATTCCTCGAGTGTACTCGCTGTAGGTGGAAGCCATCTTCTTCCCTAATCTACAGCTACACTAGCTTGCACCTGAAAAAATTAAACAGGTAGGGAACTTTGACTGTAACCAAAATGATATATTTTTTTTTTTTAAATCACTGCTTTGTTTTGTGTGTGAACTGTTACCGTTTATCAATCTGACACATTGGACTGTTAATGCTTGTGTCACCAAATAATTTCACAGTATCAACAAATCTTTAGATCCACTGCCAACCAGATCTGCTCACAACACGCACTCGGGTCAGGCCCTCTGCTCCCCAGTGCCCAACCCAGTGCAATGTGAATAGGAGACAAACAGGAAACCCTCCTGTCTGTTTTGGGTCTGAGCAACTATCAGTCTCGAGTCCTGGGGTCAGATATGAACCCTTTATCGCTAGCATGCCCAGGTAACAGGTCCAAATATCACACACTCTTTGGGAAAGCAGTGCAGTACTCAACCCAGCAGGCACACAACGTGGTTCACAATCCCCTTCTGACTCAGTTGAGACCTAGGTATTCCCTTACTTGCTGCATATGGTGACACACTATAAGCACTTTGACAGTTATGTCAGAATTATCAACACTGTCCCAGCATTCACATTCAAAATGAGAAAATGGCTCAGGCAGGATTTCAAGGAAACAGAATTTACTAAAATTAAAATAGTAAATAAAATACAAAACACAGAACATATAACATTAATGTTACAATCAGAAAAATAAATGGACAATTATAAACAAACCGCTTTATACTGAGTCTCTAATCCTACCTCAGTTTCAGTTGGTAAATAGTGGTGCTGAAATTACCTAATAAAAATAAAGATACTATTATACTATCTCAAAAAGTAAGGAAACAAATTGCAAAACACTGTGTTAATGTTCTAGTTAGGGTCAAAGCCACAAAAGTAGAGAATGCGGTGTTAGAGTTTTCAACCACTTACACCCATCCTCAGCCTGCATACACCAACAAGAATCGGAGTGTGCTTTGGTCAAGCTATAACACTCACCCCATTCTCCTATACTGTACACATCTCAGCTTATTTCTTATGGAATGGGGTGAGTGTTAGGACTAATGATCCCCAAGGTACACCCTCAACACCTGTTGATGTATGTGGGGTGGGGTGGGGTGTTAGGGTTGAAAACCCTAATGCCATATTTCCTGCTTTTGTGGATTTGACTTCTCAACCACGAGAGCATTAACACAGTTTTTTGCAATTTTATATAATATAGGTAGTATATATAAATAGTGCTTGTTAGGTATTAATGTGTTATTAAGTGTTAATGTGCACTAATCTAGAGGATAATGACTAGGTTTCGTTATAACCATGCTGTAATCACTTGAGTGGTTGCCAGTACAACATAGTAAACCCTGAGAGTGCAGCTGAAGAGGTTTATTGTCTGGCACACGAAGGCGCCAGCCAGGTCATTAACTGAAACCTCAGTCATTATTTTGTATAGTGTATGGGATAAAATAGTGAGAAACTAAAACTGAGCACCAGTTTAAGAAAGATTAACTTACTTTTCTTGTTTCCCCATGGCGCTAGATCTCCCTTAGGGCAAGCTCTCACCGCTATGACCATTCTTTGTAAGGCACTAGTAGCAACGCGCATGCGCAGATCCGGCTCTGTTGTTACAGTATCATTGTGACGAGCCAAGAGGGGTTAACAACCTCTTGATGTCACAACGATACTATAACAGCATTGTAAAAGTGGGATTTCAGTGTATAATGAGGGCTCTCATACATTATTGCACTGTAATTAGCTAACTGATATCATAATACACTAATTGGCTATGGGGAAATATATGAGGCTTTTTCCTATGAGGACAAGGGCCCAAGCATGTAATATAGATATAGATATAGATATAGATATAGATATAGATATAGATACAGCTACAGATATAGATATATCTATAGCTATATATATAGATACAGATAGATATAGATATATCTATAGATACAGATACAGCGACAGATACACATATATCTATAGTTACAGCTATATATATATATAGAGAGAGAGAGAGAGATACATATTGATATAGATATAGATACAGATATAAATATAGATACAGATACATATATAAATAGTGATATAGATATACAGTAGATATAGCTTCACTGAAAAATTGTATTCCTGTGTATAATAATGTAAATATTCTTGTAGTGTTAGCTGCACTGTACATGGTTTCCTGTTTATCACTTGTGTATGTACTATTGTTGTTTCTCCATTATTGCTGTACTGTACAATTTTATTTCAATATGTATATTGTTTTTACTGCCTATTTCTACTTGTGTTATATTCTCCAATGTTTTTGTTCTTACATGTACTACTCTGTATTTTATTTATTGCCATCTCCCTTCCCCCTAGGTCGCACCTGGAAACGAGCTTGTGCTCACTGTGCCTTCCTGGTGAAACATGTTTAAACAAATTAAAAACTAAATAAATACAGCTACAGCTATAGATATACAAATTGAGGATGCGCTGTACTAAATTCTTTGTACCACACTGCATGCTGTTTATATGAGGCACTTGGATGTAACTGCTGGCATGCACCAGGGCTTCATTATACCTGAGGCTTGGCCTAATGAAATTGTTCCTGGATTAATAAATAAAGTAAAATTAAAAATAGTACAACAGGAGTGGGTAAAATCACAAGAATAAAAGTAATAGCATGGCTGATGACAACACTACCAGCAAGATATCAAAATATGTTGCTCTAATTGTTATATTCACAGACAACAATTCTTTGTCCTATTTTCAAAATGTTCACTAAATTTAGAATTTAACACCAATTTGCAGTTCAAACCTCCCACTGTACACCAAAAACAAATCAGCACGAAGGTTTAGCGCAAAAAGCCCACTAGTACCTTTTTAATTTTTTGCACAGAAAACATTTATACCACTCTTTTCCACAGAGGTTTTTTCTCCTGATGGCAGAGGTCAGCTGTTTACCCTGTCTCCACCTCACCCCACCAGCAACTGCTTCCCGAGGACTCACCTGGTCATGACAAGAACCCCATTAGCCTGCCCGCCCGTGTCAGGGGCCAGGGAGGGAGGGCCGTCCTCCCTACCCTACTCCAATCCAGTTCAAACCAGGGCCTTGGGTAGCAGTGCAGGTTGGAGGTAGGTGGGCAGGACTTCATGAAGCTCCATCATAATTTTTCTGTTTTCATTTCCTGTCTGTGCTGCAGTGCTGTATACATGTGTGGAGGCAAACACACATCATGCACTTGCAGTCCCTACCAACGTGTTGCACGAGCAGCACTGCCACCAGACATCCACCTGATGGCAGTCTAAGGCTGGGCCAGCAGGCCTCCCCACCCTGAGAGAGAGGAGAGCAGTCTCAGGACGCTTAATGCCCTCCCAGCCTGGCCGACCCCTAGCAACCTATGCTCATTCCTGAACTCTGTCACTGTGTTGCAGGAGATGAGGCACCTAGTGCTGTAGCCTCCACTCCACTGAGCTGGCTTTGAACCAGTTCATATTGCAGAACACCTGATTTGTGTTCATGTTGGTGAGACCCCGGCCTTTTATGAAAGTAAAAATCAGCGTCCCTAACTTGTTCTCCATATTCCATGCAACTTTAGCATCTTGTGCCTCATGTTCTGAATGCTGTCTTACTCTTACCTAATGCCATGACAAGTCCCTCCTAGGCCCACACATTGAATCCTGCATTTTTTCACCGTGTTTCTGCACTTCCCACCTTTTAGCATTTTCAACCATAGGATCCTCACAGGGTCCCTCTCCCACATTCCCTACTGCCTGCCCCTGGTTTTCTTCTTTATTTCTCTTCGCCTTCCATTACCTTCTACACTCCACTGTGTGTGTATATATATATATATTTATATATGTATGTATATATATATTATGTGTGTGTGTATAATGTTTCTATTGTATATAGCCTGCTTTTTGACTGTAACGACGATGTATATGTCTAGTTACTCTTATTTAATTTGTGACACAGGTCGGTGTACTCTTATACACTGTACTCTTTTGGCTTTGTAATTCATGTACCTTTGATTTTGTAATTTTGTACCTGTTATGTCAAACACTGGACATGTGTAAAATGGGCATTTTTGCTCACATACCTCCAGTATACAAATAAATAAATAAGTAAAATAATGCGTTTGGTGCTGTGGCCCCATTGAAATCTATGCCATTGTATAAAATGGTTTACTCGTAGTGGTATAAAGCAATTCTGAAGAGCCACCTAATACAGATGATAACCGTGGATCTAGTCATATTGAATGGGGTGCTAATGTTCTGAGTTCTTTGTAACGACATGGCAAAGAATGAGGAAGATTACTCTATCATTTCATCAAGATTTTTTTTTTTTTGCAGTTAATCTTTTTTTGCGTGATTTCAGAGTTTTTACAGTTGTTAAACCATTAAACAAAATGGCAGAGATAATGGTTTACAACATCACCACCATTTTACAAAAGCCAAACTTCATGTTATACAAGTAGAATACTTCACTTCAATGGTACATATTCGTGAGGAAGGCAGAAGATAGGCGGGTGATAACCATGAGGGCTATCTAAATACCATGCTTAGCTCTGCTATATCTCTAAACAAGAAAATACAACAGTTACTTACTCACACTGGTTGTGAGGACTTGGATGTCTCCGAGCTTCTTCACCTATTGTGCAGAAGATGGGAGGAAGGGGGTAATCTTGTAGCTGTCCACATAGTAGCACTCAAGATAGCTATGAGGAGAAAGATTAGAACAATCTTTAGTATATAGCCAACCATCTCATCTTGGAATCTCATGGGGTATAAGTTTGTCCTTCAGATACCTGGAGGGCTGTGCAGTATTAACAGGGTTAATGTAAACAAAATAAGGGGCCCAAACCTTTCGAACTTGTATAAACAACTATTTTTATAGCAGGACATCCTGGTAGGTAGCCATATTTTCCAAGGCTCTGAGCCATTCTATGCGCCAGTGGGGTCTCTGATGTTCTCCATCTTTTATGATAAGCCTTTGCTCTCTACGGAGGCCTGTATAAGCCAAAGGGTCAGTGGTTTGATAAGACCAGAGACTGAGGTATGAGGCTCTAATAACCAGAGACCAGGTCTGCTGGTAAGGCTGTTCAGGATCCGGGAGGTTTTTATCACTGCTGCCCATATGTGGCTGTAGTGGAGTACATGACCACAGGATGTGGAGCAAATCTGCTTCAGAGGCACTCATCTCCTGCAGTTATCATTAGAGAGGAGGCCCATCTTTTAATTGGGCAGGGGTGCGGTACCATAGGTGTATTATTTTGTTCTGAAGGAGTAGGTTTTGGGGAAGACAGCAGGCCTGGTGTATTCTCAACCAGCACTGTTGCCATTGCGGGCCTGTTATGGATATTCCCAGTTTGCTGCCCATTTGTCTTTGGCTGGGAGTGAAGGGTTGGGAGCACTGTCTCTCATGAACCTCTGGATGGTGCCAGCCCTGCCTTTGGGGTGCATAATCCAGGCTTTGATCGGAAGTGGGAAGGCCTGACAAACTTGCACACCTTTTACACACTACATAAGTAAAACGTTGTTTAACCCAAGAGGAGTAGAGGCTTCTCATCTGGAGGTATTTACAAAAGTCACTTTGTGGTAAACCATACCTGATTTTAACCCTTGAAACGAGTCCATGGCATTGTCCCCGGAATGGTCAAATCCCCAAAATATCTTATTCCTTTGAATTCCAGTCCCCACTTCAGGGTGTGTTGTTAATGCAAAGGCTGGGGTTGTGCCAAAGGGAGGTGTACAGCCCCAGGCTGAGGCAGTGAGAGGTCCGGAGCCCTAGTTTTTGCCAAGCCAAATGAGATTAATGGATGGCATGAAAAGCCTTGTAGGTGTTTTGGTACGTGATGAACCAATAGTGCAGATACAGAGGGCTGCTCATTAAATCCCCTGCTGTATGTGTCCAGGCTGGAGGTGGGGAGGGGGAAGAGGACCTCATCTTTCAAAGACTTAGCCACTATAAATGCTATGGAGTACTGGTAAAATCATGTAAGTTCCATCCTCCCCATAGTTTTGGGGCCCTCAGGTTTGCTCTACTATATCTAGGCCTGGATGGTCCTCATAGAAAGGAGCTGATCAGATTGTTCAGCTTCTTGTTCCAAACTTCTGGCAAAGGAAAGGGGAAGATGAGATAATAGATGATAGACCCTAGGGACAAGCATCATTTTATTGCAGTAATTTTCCTGCCATGGATAAATACAGGTGAGCCCACCTATCAGTATCTTTACGGAGATTTTCCAACAAGGGTTTGAAGTTTATATCCACCAGAGTTTTAAGGCTGGGAGACAGTCTGATTCCCAGGTATTTTATTTCGGAGTGTGCTCAAGCTAAACCCACACCCCCATTCCAGCTGGAGAGGCTGAGGCATTCAGAGGGAGGATTTCTGACTGCCACATTGATTTTTAGGCTGGAAAGTTCCTCAAATGTTCTTAGTGTTGAAAGGATGTGTGGAGACTGAGGGGTAGGTAGGTCCCTGTTCAGTATCAGGCAATCGCCAGCAAATAGCTTGGTGGTATAGCACTTATCCTCCACCTGTATCCTGTGTATGTGGGTGAGTTCTGAGGGCTGCAGCAGTGGTTCTATAGCCAGTATGAAAGTAAAGGGATAGGGGTTAGTTTTGTCTGGTCCTTCTGCAAGAGGAAGGATCTGACAGGGTGTTGTTAGTGAGTACCCTGGCCATGGGGCCTGCATAGAGGGTTTTGATCTAGGTGGTGAAGTAAGGGCTTATGTTAAAGGTGTCCAGTACCACGTGCAAGTACTCCCACCCCACCAATCAAAGCTCTTGAAGTCAATTGTAAACCGCAGCTGCTGGAGTGGAGAGGGTTGACGCTTAGTTGCATTAAGGATAACAGGGCGAGTGTGGTCAGAGCTATTCTCCCCTAACAAAACCCACCTGGGGGGATGAATAATATCTGGCAAATATTCCTCGATTCGAAGCTAATACCTTGGCCAGTACTTTCGCATCAGCATTTATTAATGAACTGGGCCTATAGCTAGCAAGGAGGGTATGGTCTTTGCCCTTCCCACGGCAGTAAGTAATAATGGCTTAAGACAAGGTGGGGAAATCATCCACAATCATGGGCCTCATTCAACATCCTCGCCAGAGGAGATGTGATCAGGGGTTGGACCATTCTGTAAAGTCTATCAGAAAGCTGTCCCATCTGGGGCTTTATGGAGGGCCATATTGAATATTGCTCAGCCAGTTTCCTCTTCTGTGATGGGGCGGTCCATGGCCTCTATCTGGTGGGTGGTTAATTTGGGGATGGGCAAGGTTTGACAACTGGCTATAGGAGTTTTTATCCCATTGTACCTGAGAGGAGTATAGGGTTTTATAGAAATTAGACATAAACTTGTTAATGACTGTAGGGGTCGGTGTTAGTTCTTGCCCCATCCTTTAGATTGAGGATAGATCTCTGCTTGCCATTGTTTTAGCCTATAGGCCAACAGCTTGCTGGCCTTTTCCCTCTGCCAGGTACCGTGTTGTACTCTGTGGATATAGAGTTCAGCCTTTCTTGTTACTAGTGCATTAATTTTCAGTCTAATGGCAAATACGCTTGATATCACAGAGGGTGATTGAAGAGAAGAGGGTCTTTTTATATTTGGCTTCCAGGTTCCTTAGTGTTGTCTCTAGTTGTTTTAACTCCTGTTCTTTTTGCTTTGTCTCATAGGAGGCAAAACTGATTATTCCGCTCTTATGGTAGCCTTGCAGGCCTCCCATATGTTGGCAGCTGAGGCAGAAGTAGGAGGGTTGTCCTGGAAGAAACCTCCATTGCTTAAAAGCCATGAAGCAAAGTCTTCATCCGCAGAAGGAGGGAGTCTGACCTCCACATCAGTGATTTAGGGTTTGCATGGTGGGAGGAAAGGTAAGGGAGACTGGGGCATGGTCAGAGGTATAAATCTGGGAGATATTTACCCCTGAAGTAGCAGCTGATAGTTTGGGGAAGTAAGCCAGAAGTCCAGCCTGCAGCCATAGCCTCGTGGCACGGAGAAGAAGGTAAAGTCTCTCTCCGAGGTGTAGAACCAGCCACACATCGGATAACTGGTGCAGAGGTGAGTTCTTGCAGGGCGAGGGATCTACAGTGGGGCTCTGGCCTGGCATTGGATCTGTCCAGCAGGTGGTCCATCACCAGATTAAAATTGCCTCCATTAAGATGTCGGATTGTCATACAAATGTCCATAATTTTTGGGGATATAGTATGAAAGAATGTTGGAGAATCCTCATTCAGGACATAAATATTGGCCAGGACCAGGGCCAAAGGAGTGAAACCTTCATGATGATCCACCTGCCATCTCCCCTCCCCCCAGGTGTGCACCTCTTTGGGTTGCCATTGTAACTTTTGTGCAGCAGAATGGAAACACCTTTTGGCTGACCCTGCCGAAGCAGTGGGCGCTCTTACCCACTCAGTCCCTAACCAACTTGGTAGCCGTCTTTTGAACTCAGTTTAGTCTCCTGTAAAAGCGACCTGGGTGCCCAGTTCTTTAAGCCAGGAAAGTACCATTTCCTCCTTACCAGAGAGTTAAGACCCCATACATTCCAAGTGGTGGTTATGTCAGGAAGTTAGTCATATTCAGGGTGTTCTGCTTTTATGGTCAACACATGAGAGCTTCAGTTAATGCCATCTTGAGTGCTATTATCATTCCAACATACGTTAATGTGGTAGTTGCTTCCCTGCATTAGTAGGGCTTGTTTAGTAGTTCTAAGGTAGGCCAGGAGTGCAGTGTGAGGGTCCAGAAGGTCCCCAAGATCACTTTTCTTGCTTTTGGTTGAGCAGGTGGGTCATCAAAGGGACTGGTCACAAGCATGTAGGGCCCTGTTATAACGTGAATGCATGTACGACAGTCGCGCCACGGGGCCTGCAGCGCTAACGGAGAGGGCAAGTCTCTGCAGGTATGGTGGCATCAGGATTAGGACCTTTCCTGAGACTATGGGCAAGAGTGTTTGCCATGCTTTCCATTGTATTGGGAGTATAGGACTGTGCTGATCAGGGAGGGAGGACTTTCTTCACCTCCCAACGGTCAGATACTACGCCTGGGGATAGAGGATGGAAGTGGGCACTTGCTTTCACTGTTGCCAGCAAAGTAAATGCTGTGACAGTGAATTAAAAGTAGCAGGAGCCGGCCACCCATATCTCTTGGGTAATTTTACACCATATTCCAACCAGGGGAGCCTACATACGTAAAGGATCAGGGACCTAAGGCACTTCTAAACTTGCGTCTCAAGGAACAACCCATAAGCTGCAGGTGGAAGGTTTAACCTTCCCTTTACGGTACCTGTTAAGCCCTTCACAGAACCGGGCGTGACTGCACTTTGGCGGCCCCATAGGAGCTATCTACACCAGTCTAAGCTCTTATCTGTTCAAGGCAACAGGTGGTTTTGAAATGATGTGCAGCAACGCCTAGTAAACAGAGTTCTGCAGAGGGAGTCTCCTATCATAGCCTGGGAGAAGTTTAGAGTTGTTCATGCTTATAGTGAGCCCAAATATACCCACTTATGCTGGTCAATAAGGAACCACCTTCATGTCAAATCTCCTATGTGGTGGTTTTGGTAAACCTATGCCATGTAGCAAAGAGCACTTCATAAAGGAACTGTGCCTAGGCTTCTAAGGAAATAAGAGCATAGTATGCTCTAGCTTTATAACTGAGTCCCCAGGAATGTAGCCGCACCTCTTACCTTAAACATGTCTTAAGGGACCCAAGACCTTTCACCCTTCAGGGAGCTGCTCACTCGCAGTTGCTACTCGTTCCGACAGGCTACCAGACTCAGTTGCCCAGTCTTTACCGATCAGAGCCCAATCTTTAGTTAAATCTTCAGTCGCCAGGAGGGATCAGCCACAGTGTTTACACTCTTTGTGGTAAGTCCAAGGCCGACGGCAGAAGATCCTCGCTGGCTCATATCTGTTGGAAGTCTTTACAGGGGTGGAGTAGGTAGATGAGCCGCTGCTGCCCGACAGGTGCATTTTCCGTTGGTGACTCCTTGATCTGTTTCTTGAAGGTCTGGCCTAGGACACCGGGTGTTCTTTCCGGTTTTGGGTGAAACCTTCTTCTTTGTCTCCTCGTTGTGGCATTTGCCATTTGACACCTTTCCAGGCCCAGTCGTGGAGTAGCATCCAGCGGTAGGAAGGCCTTCGCGCTGGTCTGAAATATCCATTGGCAAATGGGCCTCCACACGAGGCATGTGCAGTGATGCCTGTTGAGGCACAGGTTCTCCAGCAATGTCTACCAGAAAGCTTCACTTCAGCTGGGGAATCAAAGGTGAGCTGTTCCTCTGTAGAGCACTCTCAGTTGTGAGGATAACAGAGAGCTGTGGGCAGATTTAATTTATAGAGGGCTTGTTTCACTGGTCCGTATGCCCTGCATCTCGCGGAGAGATCGAGGAATGATCTTGATAAATTTGAACTTGAGCTCCATCCCATGGGAGGATTTTTATGTCTCTGGCTGCACATAGGAAAGTCTCTTTAATGGGATATCTGGACAATTTACACAATATCGGGCACGGCCTATCTCCAGGCTGTGGTCTCAGGGCTAGAAATGTATGGGCTCGCTTGAGCTCCGGGGAGGACGACTGTTCAGTTTTAGCATTGCCGGAGAGAGTGTTGCAGAAAAGAAGATCTATCGAGCCTTCAGCCCTCCGTAGTCCCACAATTTGAATGTTTTTTTTCTCCCACGTTCTCCAGGTCATCAACTTTGCCACTAAATATTGTATTTGGCTGTGATGGTCTCCTCGATTGGAGGTGGTTGTCATGTAGGAGCTCCCCATGCTTCACTCTGGAGTTCAGTGTTAGTCACTCTGTTTGTTAATTTCACCATGTCTGCTTTAGTGCTAGATGTGGTTGTGATAAGTGCAGCTGTATCAAGAAGCATTTTATTTAGCAAAGTCATTATGTTGCCCAAACGTTGTTCCACTGACAGGATGGTAGTTACTTGAGGGTCTTTGAGGTGGTCCGTCTTCTTGGAGATAGGTGGTGGCGCCAACTCAAGCCTGGTGGTTTGCAGATATCTCACAGGCCTTCAGAAGCAATGAGGTTGGCTATTGATAATCGAGTAAGTCCACAATCCTTAGTCCGATCAGCACAATACAGATATCAATGGCTTCAGCTCACTTCAGAATGCATTTCTGGAAGAAAAATCTTAGATAGTGGGTGCTGAGATTTTGATATGTCGAGATGGGTGAAGCTGGTACTGCAGCAGGTTAATTACACAGCTTCCATCTTGGCTGGTAAGCTCCGCCCCATCAATTCATCAAGACTGGAAGTGGTTGTAATATACAGTATTGTGTATTTATAATGACTGGTTTCCCTATAATGACTGGATGTGCGCCCTGATAAAACACTGTAATAACCCACTGAAGTCTGTAATAACTCAATAGCAGGTTACTACGCATTTTCCTCCTCATGCTCACTTCACTGAAGCGAGAAGGTGTTAATAATTATTTGTGCAAGTACAGCAGCTGGTCAGGGACGTGTTTCGCTTGCACAAATACATCTTATAGTTTTGTCTCTGTTGAACTTTGCAAAGTTACAATAAAAATAATGCCTGTGCAAAGTTTGTTTTATGAGGATTTTTCACATATCCTTGGTGTGTGATAATCTCATAAACCCTCGACTTTTGCTCTTGGGGTTTATGGATTATCACACACCTCAGGGTGTGTGGAAAAGTCTCATACATTACACCTGCACAGGCATTATTCTCTATTTTGCATTATGTTGGGTGGCAGCACTGCCTACCTTGTTGATACTGAGAGGGCAGAAACATTTCTTTTTGTTTTTGCTCCCAGCTCACGTACTCAGTGATGCACCCAGCTGGGTAGAACCACAGCAAGATGCGCCCAGGCAAGCAGAACAACCTGGTGCCACATTCAGGATGGAGTGCGTAAATAGAGGTTTAGAAGCCTAACGATTCTAACCCTTTATTTACATTCCAAATACTTTACAGAATAATTATCCATGATTTCAGTACTTGATTAGGGTATGTGAATGAATTTGTAAATTCATAATTACTTACTTATTACTGTGCTGGAATTCATCTTGCAATACCGAGCTGTCTAATTACAGATTAATTATGGTTCCTTATTAGGAAGTGCTACTAATAAAACAGAAAGTGGTCTGAAGGACAGAAAGGGAGGAGAGGAAGGGAATATGGTTTTATATAGCGCCTTTTTCAATCTATTATTTATCCCAATCTCCTTTGGCTACTCCCTAAGAAAAATAACTATATTCTTCTGACACCCTGAGATATGCAATGCAGTTTGGAAAATCAGCAATCAGCCGTGTTGTTCCTGCAGCATGGAACTCACTGCAATCCTCCTGGAAACTTAACTCCTGTTCAGTCTCAGTAAAACTATGCACTGGGACCTGCTGCTGAGGATAAACTGAACACTACGTTTTCTCACTCTGTACTGTACCACTAAGGGCGTTAGCCTTCCAGTATGTACCAGTCCAGTGAGCCAATAGAGATAGTGTCTTGCTGCTAAGAAGTGGTTAAAGTCAGTTCATCTGTATGCTTAACTATTTACCTCTGACGTGAATTCCACTTTTTAACATTTTTAATTTCTCCCTTATGCCCCCAGTTCCCTTTGCCCCTCCCAAATGATTGGAGAGCCATGTCAGTACTTTTTCTGGCTGAAAGGGCAACAAGTTGCCCATGCTGTTCCTTTATAGGGTGGCAAGTGGTGTGCAACTCCAAGTAGCTCTGCAAGTCTTTCTCCTCAGAAGTCTGGTACTTCTCCTCTGGATTATGCTTGACCACACCTGTCCTCAACATGGTGTCCCAGAAATGGCACGTGAACCCCTGTCTCCCAGTTGGGGCGAGCAGAGTGGTTTGGGCCACTCTTTCCACTGCACCAAACCTAACATCCCTCATGATTGTACCTTAATTGGTTAATCCATTGTGCCTAAAGGAACCTAATGTTTTGTACTCTGGGTCAAACTTGCAGAAGCACCGACAATGGCAAATACCTTAGGGTATAGAAGATACGGAAATTACAACTTCCATATGTAGGGCACTGTAGTAAGTATAGGGCAGGATTCTGAAGGCTGAGCCTTGGCTGGCTGGTGATTTCAAGCTACAATTGTGTATGTTCTGTTTTTAGCATTTAATCCTGTTTTTGTGGTTAAAAAAAAAAAAGTAAAGAAAACTCTGTAGTTGTAGTGGTAATGTATGAAAAATGCATAAGGCACCACAGGTATATTCTATCATAGATTATTAGATGCATACAAGAAGTCGCTAGTAGCAGGAAAGAACCTACTAGTTTCGCACTCCTCCTGATGATGCACGTGCAAGTAAACTAGTAGAGGTTCTTTTCCTGTAATGTTGGGCGGCTGTGCAATTTGTATGCACTAATTAAATTGTATGATGAATATACCTGTGGTGCCTTTGCTGCTTTTTCATACATTGACTATTTTGCAAGGTGGCACGTGTGTGAAGCTGAGGATTCTGTATCTAGTTGCAGTGGGTAGCAGCGCTAAACAGAAAATGAAACGAAACCTCAGCAGTCCATCTACCTAGCTCCTAACCGCAGAGATCCTGTCCTCTAACTAGAAATTAAAAACAACAGCAAAAAAGTCACTCAAATTGCCACACTGCACCTCCACAGAGCTGCTCCTATCTGTCACAGGCAGCGTGTGCACATTTCAAAATAGCTATACTTACTGAACTCCGCTTTTAGTCCCACTGTTTTGAAATGTACATGTCCCCAAAGAAAAATATATTCTAAGTCGGTATCTCATGCAGTTACTTATCCAAATGGGAAGAGAGACAAATGGGAGACAAGGGCACCACAGTTCACATCCAGGATGACAGAGGAGAGACTTCACACTGTCACAAGAGCTCCTCCTATTCTATTACCTCCAAGTAAAACAGTGCCACCTGCTGACCACAACCCTCCAAGAACGATTTTCCAAAGTGGTACTCCCTACGCTACCCTTAAAACTAATTCTTAAAATTTTTTAACATTTTTTTAAATGGCTTTATTTAGAAACTTTTAGTCAAGTTCATAATAGCAATAGTGCACCCAGGGTATGGTATATCATGGATAGCATCACTTAGTGCATGAGGCACTCGGCCTGTGGCCTCATGCCTCACAATGCACCTGAGGCGTATCCCATGATATACTACACCCTGTCATGCATTATTGCTTAAAAATCACACCCATACACAAAATGGGTGGCAAACAAGATATCTAAAAGTATAGGATGATAGCCTCACATCTGATCCAGGGAAAATCCTAGAAACGAACCTAATAATGGCACACATAAACAAAAATAATACTATGGATATGGAGCAACATGGCTTTACTGCAGGACATTCATTTATTACAAACTTACTATCCTTTCATAAACAAGTTATTCAGGCTTTAGATTGCAAATTACCTGTTGATATATTTTTTGCAGTTTCTGTTTCTGCATGCCTGTCTCTCTCTAGCTCCTCTGTATGCTTCAGGCACCCTGAGTAGCATCCCTCCAAGCCTTCTCTAGCCATGGTCACCACCCCCACGGAGCCTTGTCTATGCCCCCAGGGTGGGGTTAGGTGGGTGGGAACCCTCAAAATTCATTGTTTTGATGGGCAGGCACCATGGACTTGGTGGAGTGATGAAAGCTCGGGAGCTCCCATGAGCCATCATGGAGTGGGCAGGGCCATTTTGAGTTTTCTCCCAGAGGACGCCACTTGCATGGGTCTCTGCCTGCCACACTTCCCCGTGGACCCCCAGGTGGCAGTTTTACTGCAGAGGACAGAAGCCTCCTTCCTGAGGAGGCAGGCATCCAGTGGGATGCTCAAGCCTCCTCCCTGGCCGCCCCCGATGACTCTGAGCCTGCTCCCATATTGATATAATTTTATAGGTTTTTGTAAAGCCTTTGACAAGGTTCCACATTGGGCCATCATCAAAACAGATAACCAGTTCAATATAAACAACAGCATTATTCAGTGGATAAGCAACTGAGTTAACAGCATGCTCCCAGAGAGCATGCATTATCGGATATTTATCAGGGGAAAACCTGAGACACGTGGAATACACTAGATGTCTGTTTTAGGGTCGGTGTAATTTTTGAAATGTTCATTTCTGATATGAACTGACAAGTCATGAACTTGGGGGACAAGTAAGAACATCAAGAAGATAGAGAGCATATTATAGGGGAACAGTGGCAGGATTTTAGGATAGTAAATTAATAAAAGGGAACTAGGAGAGCTTCAGTAGCAGACAAGTAGTGGAATTGCAGTATAATGTGGGAGTGGTGCAATGCAGTGGCTGTGGGCAGCCATATTCAGGCAGACCTTCTGGACACTGAGGTGCTGTCCTATCTGCATGCATCTATCTGGACTGTGGGATGAGGTAGCCAGACTCAGAGCGGAAGTAAACTGGGTCAGGAGTACCATCACCCCTATCCAGGGACCACCCAGTCCAATGCAACTGCCTCAAAGGATGCCGAGAACGAGAGCACTTGGATGACAGTGGGCTCAGGGAGGGTTAGAGCAGTCAGGCAGAGGCACATCCCAGATCCTATTCCACTAAGAACCTCATATGCCACACTGGCAAACGAGGACAACCAAATACAGGTACCCAGAGAAGTGGAAGGAAAGGATGGGAGGTTAGCCAAGGAGATGACCTCAGCGGGAAAGCAGTGGACCCCAGAGGAGGAGGAGGCGAATCCTGGTGGGGGACTCCACTCAAGAGGGATCCAGCTAGGAACACAGGAGGGAGGACAGGGAGGTGAGGTGCCTACCAGGTGCCACGGCATGGAGGGATGGAAGGAAGATCCTGGGGATCACTGGGAAGGCAAGACGGAGGGTGAGCTGGATGTCATTATCCACCTAGGTACTAATGACCTGGCAAATGGGGAGCCAAAGGAAGTTCAGGAAGAGTTTAGGAAACTGGGGAGGGTCTCAAGCAAGTAGCTACTTCTGTCACTTCTCAGAAGTACTACCTGTGAGAGGCAAGGAGAGCATAGGAGTGCATGCACCAGGAACTTAACTCATGGTTGAAGAACTGGTGCTGTGAGGAAGGGTTTGGATTCATTGGGTGACTGGGGACCCACCTGAGGGATGGAGGTTTGTCTCAAGCCTGACGGCCTGCATCCATCCTGAGGGGAATCCAAGACTCAATGATAAGTTTAAATGCTACATTGACAAGCATTTAAACTAGCAAAGGGGGTGGCAGGCCAGCAAGGAGGGTACCTACTTGCTCACCCCCCACAGCTAGCAGTGGAACCAGTGAACCAGAGGAGTGGCTATCTCTGCAAAGCAGTGTGCAAAAGATGGAGATTAGTGCCCAAGAGGTGGATAAGCAGAAAAGGGCAAAATTCAGCAGACGGGCAGACAGCAAGGAGAACCAGGGATAAATGACAACCAAGGAAGGGGCTGGAGTAGAACAGTGAGACAGTCTAGGGAGGTCAAATCATGGAAAGCCATGTGTGCAAATGCCAGGAGCCTTAGCAACAAGATGGAAGATCTGGAGGCTGTCATGGTGCAGTCAGACCTGGACATTGTGGCCATCACTGAAACCTGGTGTAATGATAACCACGACTGGGAGATGGCCTACCTGGCTACAACATATTCAGAAGAGACAGAGCAGGCAGGAAGGGAGGAGGGTGGCACTCTAGTGAAAATGACATAAGGGCCACAGAGATCCAGGAGGAACAAAATGGGGAGAGATACTGTGGGTTAAGCTGGAAAGGAAAATGGGACAGCCATCCACAGGTGTGGTCTATAGACCACCAGCCCAGGAGGAAGAAACAGATAGGAGTTGATGCTAGCCATCCAAAGGATATGGCAGACTAGGGTGAGGTAGTACTGGTTGGAGACTTCAATATTCCAGACGTGGACTGAAGCATCCCAGCAGCAGCATCAACTAGGAGCAGATTTATCCTGGACTCCTTCAGGGTGCCTTCCCAAGCAACTGGTCATGGAACCAACTCGGCAGAAGGCAATACTGGACCTTGTGCTCACAAACAGGGACAGTGTGATGGGGGTAACAGTGGGGAGCACTGGGAAACAGTGACCACCAGTCATTGTGGTTTGAAATCACAGAAAGAGCAGAACCAAACCACACAAAACACGATCCTGGATTTTAGGGGGCAGACTTTGGGAAAATGGGGAGATACTTGAAAGAGGCATTAAGGGAATGGGACAGGAATCAGGGTTGAGGAACAGTGGGCAGTATTTAAAATGGGGATTACAAGAACAACAGAATTATGTATTAAGCAGGTTAGCAAGAGGAAAAGGAAGAGAGACTGCTATGGTTTTCCAAAGAGGTAGCAAAGAAAGTGAAAGCCAAAAGATTGCATTCAGGCAATACAAAAAGACACAGGCAGAAGGGGATAGGGAGAAGTACCAGGAGAAGCAAAGGGAGGCAGGAGGTCAGTAAGGAGCCAAAGCTCAGACAGAAGAACACATTGCAAAATCATTGGGTAGAGGGACAAAACTTTTACAGGTACATAAGTGAAAAAGAAAGACAAAGGGAGGGATAGTGAGACTGAAGGGGAGGATGGGGCCTACGTGGAGGATGACAACAGTAAAGCTGACATACTGAACAGGTATTTCTGCTCAGTCTTTACTGAGGAAGAGGAGGGTAATGGGTCTGAAGGGAGTACAAGGTGAGAATGGTGCAGAAATGGACACAAGTCCCTTTACACGAGAAAGGGTCCTGAAGGAACTGGAAGTAAGATGATAAAGAATGGGGCCAGATGGATAGCACCTCAGGTCCTTAAAGAACTAAGAGAGGTGGTGGCTGAACCTCTGGCTATCCTGTTTAGCCGATCACTGGAAACAGGGGAGGTACCCAAAGACTGGAGGACAGCAGATGTAGTCCCCTTATACAAAAGTGGGAAACAAAGAGGAAGCAGGAACTACAGACCAGTCAGCCTCACCTCGGTAGTGGGGAAGATCATGGAAGCACTACTGAAGGAGAGATTGGTGAACATCTGGTTGTCAATGGACTACAGGACCCAAGGCAGCATGGTTTCACCAGGGGAGGGCATGTCAGACCAACCTCATTGAATTTTTGACTGGGTGACTAGGAGGTGGATCAGGAGGCAGTGGACATGACCCATCTGGACTTCAGCAAGGCCTTTGACACTGTGCCACATAGAAGACTATTACACAAACTGGGGAATATGGGTGTGGCAGGACAGTAGTGTGGTGGGTAGGTAACTGGCTGGGTGGCAGGACACAGAGGGTGGTGGTAAATGGCTGTCACCCACAGAGGAAGAGTGACCAGTGGAACCACAGAGATCAGTGCTGGGACCGGTCCTATTCAACATCTTCATCAGTGACATGGCGCAGGACCTAGAAGGCAGAATTTCACTGTTCGCTGATGACACAAAGCTCTGTAACAGAGTAGACACACCAGAGGGTGTAGACAGAATGAGAAGCGACCTGCAGAAACTTGAAGAATAGTCAGGGGTTTGATGTTGAAATTCAATGCAAAGAAGGCAAGATAATGCATATGGGGCACAAAACCTGGCACAATATATCAGTTGGGGGGTGAGGATATAGCATGCACCAAGCAGGAAAGGGATCTTGGGGTTATCATCTCTGATGACCTCAAGGTAGGGAAACAGTGACAAGGCAGCAGGTAAAGCAAATAGGATGCTGGGATGTATAGGCACGGGCATTACTAGCAGGAGAAGGGAGGTCATAATCTGGCCATACAAGACACTAGTGAGGCCCCCACCTGGAGTACAGTGTACAGTTCTGAGACCATACCTATGTAAGGACATAGACAGGGTAGAGAAGGTTCAGAGGAGGGCAACAAAGATGGTGCATGGATTGCATCACAAGTCCTATGAAGACAGGTTGAAGGAACTGAACATGTACTCCTGGAGGAGAGGAGGGAGAGAGGATATGATAGAGACATACAAGTATCTTACAGGGAGGAAAAGGGCGAGGAAAACACTATTTTTAAGCGAAAAAGATGTTCCAGGACTAGAGGGCATGGGATGAAGTTGGAGGAGGACGATTCAGAGAAACATGAGAAAGAATTTCTTCACAGAACGGGTGGTGGACAAGTGGAACACCCTGCCAGAGGAAGTGGTGGGGCTGAAACAATCATGGATTTAAGAATGCATGGATAGACATAAAGGAATTCTGGAGGTCAGGGTAAGGTGCAACAGACTCTAGGAAAACAAACTGAACTTACAAGCTCAAATGGCAGACTGGGTGGCCCTTATGGCCCTTATCTACCGACACTGTCTGTGTTATCTATGTGAAAGAACTTGGATTCAATCAGTAAATAGGCCTTTAAATGGGAGATGGTTAATCTAACAAATCCGTGTCCTTGTCCAGGAAAAAATCCACCGCCACAACAGTCACACTAAACAACACTGTACTAAAAGAAACTAAAATGAGAGAGACTGTGGAGAGAGTAAGCAACAATGCCTGACAGGGTGGGTGTGCTACTATACCGACCACCTAGGGTATAATGAGGCCCAGTGCCACAGGTCAGTGGCTTTATAGCTCACTGACAGCAGTGCACTTCAGATCACTGAAGAAACAAAGTAGGCAGAAGTTCAAGGTCATATCATATCATATCAAGTCTTTATTTAACCAGGCGCTCATCGTTGAGCAGAAGCTCATTTGCAAGATGGACCTGGGTGAGCATGAACAACTGTATATACAGGTCAACACAGGTATTTACAAGGCAATACAGATAATACTCTTTACAGAGAGGAAGAAAAGAAGTTCATATGTACATAGAATTATACAGATATTGTACAGATTATACGGTATTTACATACATAGAAGTGTCTATAGGAAGATAAAGCAGGCTATCTAAGATTGCAGGAGGAAGTAACGGAAGAAAAATAAAATAAAATATACAATCTGTAGAGGTGAAGGTAGGGGGAAGAGAGGGAGGAAGTAGGCAGAGAAAGGCTAGGAGGGCACGTGTGCACAGAAAGGAGTTGGTAAAGCTGGATGTAGAGAAGGTGGATGGAGAAAAGGAGTATGTGTGAGCCCCGGGATTGAATGCTATAAGCACGGGCATGGTAGGATGTCACAACCCAGGGTAGTGAGCTCCTATCCGAGGTTGGGAAAGGAAGAATAAGGGATGGATGGGCCTAGTGTTGATAAGACATGGGGATAAGAGAGAGAACAATTAGGCTGGTGAGGGAGCAAGCTGGGGGTCAGTACTTAAAATTGGGTCTAGGCGTATTATATACCAGTGCAGACACCGTACTGGGTCTGAGGGTGAAGCAGTTACATACTTCTGATTGTACGGAAATAAAGCATCTTGAAAGCATTTATACCGATTAGAGTGCTTAATTTGAGGGTTTTGTAGATCGCTCCATAAGGTAGGTAGCACAAAGCTTATGGCTGCCTCCCAGGCCAGCCGGATTTTGCTTTGGGTACTTTAAGTGTAATAGCTGAGTAACTTCTTAACGCCAGATTTCCCAATTATACCAGGGAAGACAGCAGGAGATATAGTAAGGCAGCTTATTAGAGATGGCTCTATAGGTCCAGAGAGCGGCGCTTGTGTGCCTGAAGGTAAAGTGGAGTTCAAGCCAGCGTGCCTCCACTTTGTGAGGCAAGTGAGAGTTCAGCCAGTGTGGCTTCACTTTACCACAGTAAATTCACTTTAATTTGAACTTCTGCAGACTTGATTTCTTCAGTGGTCCAAAAGTGCATTGTTGTCTTCAGTGAACTACTGTCTGGGCTAGCTGCCCTGCTTTGCACCCCCATGACTCCTGTGCACAACTTTTTTCTATGTTTTGCTCTGTAACATAGAGGTCTTATAACCCTGAAGGTCCAGTATAGCCCATACCACCCACCCTGGAGGATATTATTGTGCTTAGAAATGGACATTTGTTGCTTTTGTAATAGAGGAGTAAAAACAAGTTAATATGAGGAAAACCCTGAGAAAAAGAGAAACATTTTTAGTGTAAAATAGTACCTCTAATGATACATTTACCAGTAGAGGGAGCTGCTATTTTTCATGGTGTCTCATTATTTGGTTACGGCTCCCCGGACCTCCCTCCTTCTGTTCCCCAACTCCACTGCTGTTTAGTTGCTCAAGGGTCCCCAGCCCGCGGTTTCTATCACCCACCAGTAAACATGTTAGCGTGGAGAACTGACAGTAAAATGTTAGTATGGAGAACCACTTGCCTTGTCAGTAGGTGTCCATTATCACCTATTGTGGTCTGGATTGGGACTGACTGAAATATTTAAACAGAGGTCAAGGACCACCGTAGACAGGCAAAACACAAAACAAGTAAAAAAAAATCATTGCTTTGTATGCTCGTAACTGTTAACATCAGTTACTGTCGGTTGTGACCTCCTGCGTAGGGATCAGGACCAGAACTAAGAAACACAAGTCAAGGAAGTCTGTACTTGCCAAACCAAACAAAGTACACACAGCAAGTTAAAATCAAGTAAAGAAAAATAAATCATTGCTTTGTGTGCAGGAGGCACAAGATCTGAAAGCCTGAATTTTGTAAACTGTATACGAGGCATGGGGGATTAGTTTACTCTGAAGTGAGCAAAGAAAAATGGCTGCCACATTTAAAAAATGTAGGTGCTGCACAGTGATCCTGGTTAGTGTGAAGTGGCAGTGCCAGCTGGCACTTGTTTTTTACAGGGCATTGTTGAGAAATAAATGTATAGGTACAGAAGGCTGTCAGCCAATCAGAGCTGAGGATTTTGAAGCCCATTTTTAATTATAAATAATAAACTGGACCAGACTGACCATTGCAGCAGTATAATATCAAAGGCAAACAGAATCCTAGGTTGTATCAGAAGGAACATAACCGGCAGAAGGCGAGAGGTGCTGATGCATTGGTAGATCATATGTATGACCTATTTTGGATTATGGCAGTCAGATATGGCACCCTTGTAAGAGATCAGAAATAAAAGGGATTGGATGAGTGCAGCATAGGGTAACAACAATGAATGATAATCTACAAAGAACTATGAAGAGAGATTAACAGACCTCAATCTAAAGAGTCTAGAAGAACACAGGATTAGAGGGGCGTGTTGTTCTTATGATGTCATGCAGGACCCCATCTAATCAATTTGAATCTGGAATTTAAAGAAACACCTACATAAACTAGAGGCCACCCCTTCAGCTAAAACTTACACAATTTAGCACCACAAAAAGGAAGATAATTCTGTATGAAACGAGCAATAAACTGATGCAAAGTTTACCAGAAGATATAGTTATACATGATACTAAAACCAGCTAGATAGATTGCATCCAAAAATTCAAAATTTGCATACTGCAGTTAACTAGGAGCCAATTACGGGTACTAGCCTTTTCAATTCCTTAAACCATTAGAGACCATTAGTAGATGAGGCAGTCGTGCATCATCATCCCGCATTATTAGTACTCTCATTGATGGCAATCTTGGGGAGGGTACAGACATGGCATAAAATGCCTGTCTGCTAATTTTGGAACAGTTTGTTTTGCAGTGCTCCTCTGAAAAGAGTTACAAGAAGATGCCACATGCATGGGGGATGAGGACACTGAAGCCCCAGTCAGTGCAACAGTTGCTGCTTTTTGTTTGTTGGTAGTTCTCCTTGGTATCCCGGTAATGTGCTGACTGATTATAGTGGCCGATGTTGCTAAGGGAATGATGTCGACGCCTTCTGGGACTTTGATTTTTTGGCATCCAGCAATGTTACCGCTACTGCTCTTCCTGCTGTTTTCACTGGGGTGTGACCTGGAGTACTTTATAATAATAACTGGGTGCAGGGTGGGTGCATAGCCCCTCAAATGAAGGTCACTGCTGTCGGACGTCGAATTGTCACAGTGCCCTGGTTGGTGTCAGTGAATTGTCTGCACTCTGGTTTACATCACCGACTTGGATGTCACTGCAGCATGGGTGAACTGCTCTCCTTAAACTTAATGCTCATTACAGAAAATTAAGTACTTTAACATATTTTTGAGTTTACTATGCAATTTCAGAAGGTGCAGCATGGGGTATTCAACTGCAGAGGGTGGCAAAATGAGATAAGGAGGATTCTGGCCTACAAATGTTAGTTTCCTGTTGCTGACTCCATGGCATAGTGATCCAAGTTCAGGAGTGAGCTTGAGTCCCCAGGGTTGGCCGGGGAAGAGGATCAAGCACTGGGAGGACTGCTCCTCTCCCTAGGAGGGTCGGTTGCACCTTCCAGTGTCAGAAGAGCTGGAGGCCCAAAAAGGGCGAGAGGATTTCAGCAAGATGCGCTGTGTCATTGCTGGCTAACATCCACCTGGGGCTAAAATGGGAAAATGGAGCCCTTGGCACAGGATGAAGCCTACCCTCCCGGAGACCTGGCACCTCCAAATGGGAATCTGCTCCAGATCCTGCCTGGGGAGGAGCAGGGGAGCCCCTGCCATGACGGGAGGAGTAAGTCACTGGAGGAACAAGGGTTAAGCCCTGGAGAAGGCAGGTTACTGGGAAAAGCCACCAGAAGAAGGCTGGCTGGAAGAGGGAAGAAACACATAATGGGAAAATATACTATTTGCCTAACTACACCACTGCATGACACCACGTCTGAAAGTCAGACAATGCATCAAATATGATGAAGGCTTAGAGAGCAGGACACGTGACGCATGCCCCATGTTTTCGCACCCACCAATGTGAGCAACACTGGCATTGGCTGAAAGACAGCTAGACAATAACGAGAATGACAATAAATTAAAGGTTTTAAATGAGGCTTCAGCTGTATGGAAGTCCATGCAGATAGTCTGTCAGAAAAGTGAGCCATCACCTGGATAATAGCAGGAACAGGTACTGCATCTGCAGTTCCTTGTTATTTCTTTCCTTTCACCTCCACTGTTCTCCAGGAGTCATTGAACCGCCCACCACAGTGGCTCTGTTTTAGCTCTCATTCATAACTAAGGGAACGCTGTTAATGCAGATTAATATCTGTCACAGTGAATTTAGGTGTATAATTACTACACCATCCTGCCTGAAATTGATTCATTCCCAGTCGCCGCTGATTATGTGTTTGCTCTTGCTTGTTTGTGTTGATTTGACCTGCTGATTGGCGGCTGACGCTGTAGCTTTTTTTGTGTGTGTGTTGCAAGAAAATAGCTGCAGCCGCTTGCCAGAACACACTGACGGGGTGGGAGAAGGGGTGGTTTTTGATTACTTTTGTCCAGTGTGGCATTTTGTCATTACTGCCTGTGCCAATGCGAAAATAAAATACTAGCAAGAACTGGCCAAATGCCAATCTGATTCTCGCATTTTGAGGCAACACAATGTATCTGTTGGGCATTGACTCTGCAGTCATATATTAGCAAAACAAAACTGCTGCCAAAGCCAGTGAATGTTTACAAGCCCTCAGGTGACGTACACACTGTCTGGCTAACCTGCATCAGATTTATCAACAGCTGGCACTTTTTGTGGGAGGTGGATGTGCTTTGTGGCATCTGGTGTCTGAAGTTGTACGCAGGAAGTACAAAATGGATGCACCCTAGACCATGGTGACATGGCTGAGATGGCATCCCTTGGATTTAGTGAAGTATAATCCTATGTTTTAGACACAGGTCCTCTTGGCATCCAGCGCCTTCCTCGAAATTGCTTTAAGAGCAGTCCAATTATTATTATTGCTATTATAATGCCCCATTTCACTTTCACTATTGTCTGCAGCCTAGGGCGGTGCTTCATTCTTGTGTCTTACCAGATAATTTCACCTTACCTGGGAACAATGACTGGGATCAGCTTGTAAAATAGGTCACATGAGAAAGGGCTTAAGCTTTATATATAAAATATTAATAAATTCCTCTGCATCTCCATCTTTGACATCATCAGCTTGACATTCTCGGCTAAATGAAGTGGAGTTGGAACTGGGAGTCCCGCTATCTGACGTAGAGTGGAGTTCAGCTTGAAACAAACCCATAAAGCTAACTGTGATTTTCAAGGTAAGCTTATTTAGTTTAAAATTCTACATCGTTTTTCTCTGTCTCCTTGCAAATTGCAAGAAACGGGCCTTGTATCTGATACCAAATGCTGGAGATGCCAACAAAGTAATGTTGGTCTGGCTCATATGTTCTGGCATTGCCCGCTTGTTTCCAAATTTCTGCTAAGAAATATACAAAATGTGCTGCTCGGTCTGGTCTGTCACAATACCCTGTTCCCTGGTTTTGTTCATTTTGGGTATCTACCCATCCGACATCCCCTTACTCCTTGTCAGAAACTTTAGCTTTTCAGCTGGGGCCTTATCAGTGAACAGGCTAATTCTTAGACACTGGAAAGCCCCAATGTACCTGTACTTAGTGAATGATCTGAACAGCTGAGCTATACAGCTAACAATGAAAGGAGAGCATACTCTGTTTTGGACAAACAGAAAAGCTTTTTAAGTTTGAGGCCCCTTTTGCAATTTCAAGTCTCAAATGGCTAAAGTGACTAAAGTTGTTTTGGCTAAAATCAGTACATAAATTATTAATTTACAGAAGTAGGAGGTCTCTCAATATGTACATTTTGTTGTTAGTAGTTAATGTGTTACATCAGCATATTAAAAACCTTCAGTAATTTGCTTTTAAGTGTTTAAATTATATGATGACCAAGTAATGTAAATAGTTAATGACTTTATGTGATCCTGTATTTATTGTCTTTTTACGTCATTATGCCACATGCGCAAGGAACGCCTTGGGAGAATAGGACACTTTGAGGTGTGACTGTCCTGTGCAGTCCACTGCTCCATTGAGCAGGCGTGGCGGTCCTGCACCAATGGATGCAGGTGTTGTATGACAGCAGTGGTCTTCACTCAAAGAAAACCACCGCTGCGATCAGTGCTGGCAGCACCTCTGCATGAGCTGCCGAAACAAAATACGCTCCAAGTCTGCACGCCCAAAGTAGTGCCACGCTGGGAGCCTACCCCAGCGTGGCAAATCTTGTTTTGGCCGACGGGGTGCCTAATCCACTGGCCGGCTCCACGCCCCCGGACAGTTTTTCTGCTGCCACGCTGGGAGCCCACCCCAACATGGCAAACTTCTCGGCCATCTGAATAAAAAAAAACCTGTAAATAAGAAAACGCTCAATCGCTGTCTCCCCACCCTCCCACACAAATTCGCACCGCCCATTGCGCACCCTGCCTCCCCACACCCTCACCCCATACCACTCTCCTGAGCTCAGCGCCATCGATCATTGGTGGACCGGGAACACGCTCTGTACTTTTCAAAGCTGACCGAACTGAGGAAATGCCGTAAGCTGTATAATGGGATAGATAGGGTTTTTCAACTTTATTGGTGATATCTCAGGCATTTTTTGAATTTTGCACCAAATTTTCAACATGGGGTTTTTGGGACCCTTCATGAGTGCTGTCACTGTCATGCATGTTACTCGGTTCAAGAGTGATTTCACAGTCACTGTGCAAAATCACCTTTCTGGAATGATTAATCTAAACGACACTGCCAGTGTCCATAAGGTGGGCTCTCAAAAGCCTATTTTGAAAATTTGTTGGAAAAATTCCTAAAATGACTGTTTTATGAGCGCAGCTCATGAGTTCCTATGCACGCCAGAAGTTCACGAATTTTCAATATTTTCACTCCAGATTTTCAACATTGCCATTTTACCATACCTCCTTATGAGCAGTACAGCTGTCATTTTTCACATCCTGCCTAAAACATGTTTCCGCCATGTAGCGCATAAATGGCGCAGTTTGTGCGTAAATCAATGTATGGGACATATTAAGAAAATCACAGTGACACTGTTCATTAGCAGAGGTCTTAAAATGGCTATGTAGAAAATTTGGTGAAATAATTCTAAAATGACTTTTACGAGCGTATGCTAGGCATTTCCCAAGACGTCAGAAGTTCGCAAATTTTCAATATTTGCACCCAATGACTTCCAAATACCTAAATAGCTCATAGAAGCAAGCAACATTCGGCATTGACAAATGCTTGTTTATTTTTGCATTCGCTGCATGCATGTGCAAGGAACGCTTTGGGACAGTATGACTTTTGAAGGTGTGTGACCCTCCTGTCCAATGCAGTGCTCAGTGTAACGGTGCAACCCTGCTCCAATACGGATGCATGAGCTGTCTATGACAGCAGTTTGGCTGCAGTGGTCTTCAGTTAAAGAGAAAAGCACCACTGCAATCAGCGGTGGTAGGTGTGTATTTAGCATATTGACGCCACTCCTTTCTCTGGCTGCTAACAAAATCCTCCCACTTCCTCCCTCTGCTGCCATCTACCCTGCTCCCTTGTTATTGCCCCACCAAACACATTGTATGTGCAGACGGAGTGCCCAGTCCCCATTGTCTCCAGGCCCCCAAACAGACACTCAGGTGGTATGCTGGGAGCCCATCCCAGCATGCCCATTGTCCCTGTAAATGGGAAAACTGTCCCGCAACATCTTTTGTTTTTAAAACCTGTGAAAACAGAAACCGCCCTCGCTGTGTCTTGTGCCCCTCCCGAACCCACACCCACCCTCTGCATACCCCACCTCCCTCACCCCATACTTACCTCCGGAGCCTGGCACAATGATCTTCAGTGGAGGGGAATATGTCTGCACTCTTGAAAGCTTAACGCAAACTGAAGAAATGACGGTAAGCTGTATAATGGCATACATGTTTTTTTTTTTCAACTTAGGTGGCTATCTCGGCATTTTTGCAAATTTTGGCACCACATTTTCAACAGGGGTTCTTGGGACCCCACCTCATGAATTCAGTTACTGTCATGTGAGTTATTCGGTCCCCAAAGGTGATTTCATGGTCACTGCACAAAATCACCTTTTGGGACTGATTAACTAAACAACAGTGTCACTGTTAATGAGGTGGGCTCCCAAAAGCCTATGTTGCAAATTTCCAGAAAAGTCAAATGACTGTGTTACTAATCATGCTGGCGCAGTTTCCACGCACACTCGTAACATCGAGAATTTGAAATATTTTCACTCCAGATTTTCAACACTGGCATTTTTCACACCTCCTTATGAACAGTACAGCTGGACACTTTTCACATCCTGGCTGAAATGTGTTTTTGCACATCCAGCGACAATGGTGTGGTCACAGTGAGAAATCAATGCTCAGGACAGATTATGAAAATCACAGTGACACTGTTCATGAGCAGAGGTCCCAAAATGCCCATGTTAAAAATTTGGTGACAAAGTCCACAAAATGACTGTGTCATGAGCATTCATTGCGCAGTTTCCATGTGCCGTAAGTTCGAGAAATTGTTGTATTTTCACCCAGATGTTCAACATTGCCATCCCTTCACACCTCCCTATGAATGCTACAGCTGTCATCTTTCACATCCTGCCTGAACTGTGTTTTGCATTGTGGAGCAGAATGGTGTGGTCGCTGCGGAAATCAACGTTCAGGACAGATTAACAAAATAACAGTGGTACTGTTCATAAGCAGAGGTCTCAAATGCTTTTATGAGGTGGGTAACAAAAGGTCATGCTGAAAATTTGTAGTGCAAATCCAGCAATCGCAAAGGGCATTAGGGTAAAGCACCATATGTGCCAAACACCACTGCAAATACCTGTAAGTTAACATCCAGCATTGACAAATGCTTGTTCTAATCTAAACAAAATGATATTATGGTAAAAAAAAATATTGCTATTATAATTATTATTTTAAATGCTGTCAGAAAGGGTTAACATTGGTTTAAAATTACAGTGAGAAAAAAGAGCATTTTATTGGCTAAATAAGTTCACATGACAGTGCAGTAAGCATTGCCTTGCTGTACAGTTAGGCATATCCTATTCCTTTCTTCCCCAGTGACCATTTTAAGCTTTATTTTGCTACGGTCAGCCGCCAAGTTTCCCACTTTATTGCCCCTTGCAGAATTGGTAACACTTAAAATTCCACCATGCCCACAGAAGGGTTTGCTGTCGTTATGCAACATGAGTCAGTGGAGCATTGTACGTCCATATAGTCAAATCTGTCTTAGTCACTGCCATGCCAAAGCCTCAGATATAGAAGTACTACCAGGTCCCCAATGTGAAGTGTGAACCAGAGGTTCAGCTGAAATGTAGTCTTTTTTTTGTTCTGGACAAGAAACATTGCTGCGAGAATTCAACAGACATTTGTGCCCACAAATTATTTATTTTATTTATAATTTTTACCAGAGAAAGCACACTGAGCTGTGACAGCTTGTTCCCAGGTGCATCCTGGGATGGATAACATAGGGAATGTTGGCCAGGACTTTTTGTATAAGTCTCATGATCTCTAACTTCCACCTGGACAGTGATTAGAGATGGGCAGAAGGGACCTCAGTTTAACATCTCATCTGAAGGACAGCACGTCGACAGTGCAGTACCCAATTCATGCTGTAGTACAGTGTCAGGTGTGGATATTAACCCAGTACCTAGTGTGGGGCTAGAACCCATGACCTTCTGATCTTCAGGCCTCAGAAGTGAGTGTGCAACATTCTGAAGCACCAGTATCACTTAGTAAATAGAGAGCTTTTGACTGTCTAGTACATGCTGCATAAATGTTTGAAGCAGTCTATTTGAATGGTCAGCACTCACATTGGACTTGTCCCTGAACACAAACACCTGTAAAGGTTCAGTCCAGGGCTGTGGTGGCAGCACCAGGACAGCAGAGTTTGCTATTGCACCTTAGATTCCCACACTGGAGCTGGCGGCTGGGGTTGTACCCTTCACGGAAGTCAAAGTGTTCCGCACCCAAAGACTGAGGACACTGGCAAGCCAGCATTCAACCCCCTCCCTTCTACCAGCCCACCATGGAGCAAACCACCCCTCCCTTCTGCCAGCCCACCACGGAGCAAACTGTGACACAGATGATAGTTGTGTAGGGAACAAATCCACTGCCATCTGAAAGTGCCACAAATTTAAAGAGGGGTTCCAGTCACCAGTAGAAGAAATCAGCAGAGCTGTGCAGAATATGGAATCCTGCTGAGGTTTGTAATGAATGGCAAGTGCTCTTCCAAAATGCTTTTCAGAATTTCTTTTTAATGCCATAGAATTCCAAAAGCATTCTCTTTGTAAATTATGGTTAGGATTATTTAATCCTACAGAAAATGAATTTGTGGTTTATGTACACTGCAAAAGTCTATTCCACATTTTATGTAAATGGAGAACTACTAATCTGTTTTAACAAAAAATGCTCGCTTTGGAATTTTGATGAAAGCAGAATTTGAAAGTTCCAAATGGTTTTAGAAATCAGTCAGATTTAGACTTTGATTATAAAACATTGCCCCATAAAATTTCAAGCAATTTCTATTATTTATTATTAAAGGGATTTTCTGGTTCCAGCAAAAAAAAACAAAAACAGAAAGACACATTCCCAGTTAGGGTCAGCAGAATTGAGCTACACAAAACTCCCCAGCAGTTGAATTTCAGTTCATTCTGTTTTTTTTTTTAATATGGAAGACACTGAGAATAGTGTATGGTCCACTATACACAACAGCATTTGTAGCCATCAACAGGTTTGCCATGGCGATCATTTAAACCTCGAGAGAGAATAGAGAGGTTTTGGTCGCCATGGCAACCTTGAGATGGATTATCATGCTTGTTGTGGATCGACCATGCATTGTCTTTCATGGCAGCGATGGTCCACAACCAAACAAAAATGAGTCCCTTTTACATAAGAAGCAGTGCAGTGTCCTTACTTTGTCAATCATTTTTTCACCGCCACTCTATTCTGGCTCAGCACTCACTGCTGCAGCCCTCTCTATAAGAACAGAGGTTCGTATAGCGCATGCGCAAACCGTTCCTGAAGTTGTTGTGCTGCAGTAGCTACACAGTTAGTGCAGCACAAAAAATAGCTGATGTAGCTACTTGCAGCTCAACAGTGTTGTTCGAGGGATGGATTTCCATCCCTAACAACCGCTCCACCTTACACTATATTAGCATTAAACCAAGATCTTTTAACGCTGGACTTTATCAGGTGACATTGCTAATTCCTGCTGTAAAACCATAATTGTCTGCTTGTGACATCACAACCTGTTGCCATGGAAATTATTCTGATGTCTTCAGCTAAGGATTATGGGCTTGATTTTCAGACATTTGTGGCAGTGTGGTAGTAGTAGCTAGGGACCAGATGCAAACCCATGAACAAAAGACCCTGACCGGCAGATCGTGATTAGTAATACAGAGGGACTGGACTGTGATCTTCTTGGGGAAATATAGGGTGTCCCATGAAAGTTTGTGGTGGATTTTGGTGCACCGATGTCCATTGTGCACTCCCAGGTGTGAGGGATGAGTAAACAATTCTAGCAGAGCCTGACTCTATGATGGGGCAGTCCAGACTGCAAATGGAACTGCCTGTCATGGGTAGTTATTGATTGATTGATTAATTTGAAAATTGGTAACTGAAAGGCACACTGAGCCGAGGCTCGTTTCTGTGTGACCTAGGGAAAAGGGTTACTGGAGTAACAACATAACATTACAGTACTTTACATGAAGAAGATAAAGTGCAGACAGTTATCAAAATACATAACTGGTACAAACATCGAACAGGAATGTGTGCAAAATATGTTGTACGGCACTGGTGTAAGTTGAAAATTTAGATTGTCATCAAGCAATATAAAGTCAGTCAAAACAGGTGCAAGTGGGTGGGTTAAGGAATTTCAGCTGATGCATGAGGGACCTTAATGAGGTGAATGACAAACAGAATGAGGAAGCAGGTTCCAGAGTGACAGCAAATGATAGGAGAGGGCATGATTGTCTAGCAGAAGAATGGGGTGAAGAGTAAGAAAGTTTGCTGGTCCCTTGAGCGAAGGGAGCATGGAGTTGTAGAGACTGGAGAGAGGAGTGAGGTTAGCTAGGATGGGAGGGAGCCAAACCAGTACTTGAATTTAAGAAAATGTTGTGTAACTGGTGACATGAGGGTAGGGGAGGATGGAAAGGGTGGAGAAGAGCGAGCAGTTATGCATACATTGAGGGGAGTTAGTCACAAAGCGACAGAAGGCATTGCAGAGGGTGTCCAGTCTGGCTAGGGGGTTGTAGGGCAGTGCCATAGACCATGTCAGTATAGCTCAAGATGGGAAGCATGGTGACCAGCTCACAGTGGACTGACAGGGACAGACGGTCTTAATTACAGCACAAGACACCAAGGTTAAGGCAGAGTTTCACATGGACAGCATCAGTGTGAGCAGAGAAGTCAAGTTTACTGCCAAGCCATGCTGCTGAGGTATTGAAGGATGGGACCGCTTCAAGAGGGAAGCCATCCAGCATGGGGAACATCCGTGGTCTCTAAAGCCTGGCCAATTTTTGGCTGGTACCAAAGGTCATAGACACTGTTTTTTAGTGTTGACCTGAGATGGTTAGAATGGAACCAGCATAGGATGTTTCTAAGTCCTGTTGAAGTATTTTTTCCACTGAAGTTGTAGAAGATCCGAGGTGAAGATGGCCCTGTCATCAGCATACACGTGTACATGCAAGTAGACACAAGCAGAGGGAGATCATTCAAGAAAATGGAGAACAGGATGGAGCCTAAGATAGAACCCTGTGGACTCCAGCCTGGATGGGATGGGGAGGTGGTACTGGGTGAATATAGTACAACAAGAACAGTGCAAGAACAATCACGCTGTGTAATGCACAAATCCTTTCAGAGTGACAAGGGTATAATAATGGTAGGAAATAACCGCCACCCGTGTTGCTGTACAGAGGAATGGGAAGGGATGAAGAGGTTGCAAGTTGAGCCACCCCTGGCTGAGTGGCTAAGGCACGAGACCTTGCAGTGGGATGACCAGGAGATCAGGGTTTGATCTCCAGTCTCCCGATGTTTTATTTTTTCTCTTTCGCCAAGAAACAACATTTTCCCTCCCGAGTTGCAACATACCCTCGATGATCCACACCCTCAGAGTTGATTATAATCATTCTGAGGGTGTGGGGGGCGAGCCTCCCATGAAATGACAGAGCTGTCATGCCTCTATTGTTTGACTAAGTGGACGGCATTTCTGTGATAGTCGGTGTTTTGACTGACGTTTTTAAAGCGGGTGGCTGTTGCCTGCGAGGTTTTGTGCGCGCTAAGCTGTGTGTGACATCATGACCCTATGCCAACGGAGGTGATAGAACACCTCCAACCCGAACAGACTGCTGGCAGCCTATTAGGTAGGACTGGAGCCAGTCAGTAGCAGCAAGTGAGAGGCCGGCCGAGTTTCCATTTTCCTCCCATTACCACTCATGAAACACTGCTTGCCCTCTTCTCCCTTAATCAAAGCCCAGTCCTGATGAGCTTGATCCCAAACTCCTCTACATCTCCTCTCCTGCAAGTGCTGTTTCACTGACTCAGTTGTTTAGCCTCTCAGTCTCCTTCAGCTCTTTTCCTCAGGCCTGGAAGATGCCAAGAGGGTAAGGTGTCAAAGTCACAAGGGAACTCTAGATTAGCACAGGTAATAAAAGGAGGGGGAGAAAGACTCTTTTAGATACGGCAGGGAGAAAAGGAAGTGCAGGGACAGTATAGTGAGGATAAAAAGGGGATGAGTGGGTGGAAAAGGAGAAGGAACAAGCGAGCACTAAATGAACACTTCTGCTCAGTGTTCACAAGGAGGAGGGGGGTCCATTACCACCCTGGTTGGGAGTGAGGGGGATGGGGGAGGTAAAGGATGGCAGGATAGAGGGTGGCAGAGTTTTGGAAGGTTGAGGTGCTGAAGGTGAATAAAGCACTAGGGGCCAGATGGTATCCACCTCAGGGTGTTGCGGAGATGGCAGAGGTTCTAGCGGAACCACTGGCGGACCTGTTCAGTACCTCTCTGAAATGGGGAGGTGCCTCAGGACTGGAGGATGGCCCATGTGGACCGTTACATAAAAAGATCCAAGGGATGAGCCAGGGAACTATAGGCTGGTCAGTCCGACGTCCATATTGGGAAAACTCATGGAGACAATACTAAAGGAAAGGCTGGTGGCATTTCTGGAGGGCAATAACCTGCAGGACGGGAGGCAGCACGGTTCATCTCAGGAGATCGGGCCAAACCAATCTTATACAGTACTATGACTGGGTGATAAGGGAGCTGGATGGGGCCATGCTGTGGATGTGCTGTACTGTCCTTATACAGTATTATGACTGGGTGATGAGGAGCTGGATGGGGCCATGCTGTGGATGTGCTACGCTGTCCTTATACAGTACTATGACTGGGTGATGAGGGAGCTGGATGGGGGCCTTGCTGTGGGTGTGCTATGCTGTCCTTATACAGTACTATGACTGGGTGATGAGGAGCTGGATGGGGGCCATGCTGTGGGTGTGCTACGCTGTCCTTATACAGTACTATGACTGGGTGATGAGGGAGCTGGATGGGGCCATGCTGTGGATGTGCTGTACTGTCCTCATACAGTACTATGACTGGGTGATGAGGGAGCTGGATGGGGCCATGCTGTGGATGTACTGTACTGTCCTCATACAGGTACTATGACTGGGTGATGAGGGAGCTGGATGGGGCCATGCTGTGGATGTACTGTACTGTCCTTATACAGTACTATGACTGGGTGATGAGGGAGCTGGATGGGGCCATGCTGTGGATGTGCTATACTGTCCTTATACAGTACTATGACTGGGTGATGAGGTAGTTGGATGGGGCCATGCTGTGGATGTGCTGTACTGTCCTTATACAGTACTAATGACTGGGTGACGAGGAGTTGGATGGGGCCATGCTGTGGATGTGCTGTACTGTCCTCATACAGTACTATGACTGGGTGATGAGGGAGCTGGATGGGGCCATGCTGTGGATGTGCTACGCTGTCCTTATACAGTACTATGACTGGGTGATGAGGAGCTGGATGGGGCCTTGCTGTGGGTGTGCTATGCTGTCCTTATACAGTACTATGACTGGGTGATAAGGGGCTGGATGGGGGCCATGCTGTGGATGTACTGTACTGTCCTCATGCAGTACTATGACTGGGTGATGAGGGAGCTGGATGGGGGCCATGCTGTGGATGTGCTGTACTGTCCTCATGACAGTACATGACTGGGTGATGAGGGAGCTGGATGGGGCCATGCTGTGGATGTACTGTACTGTCCTCATACAGTACTATGACTGGGTGATGAGGGAGCTGGATGGGGCCATGCTGTGGATGTACTGTACTGTCCTCATACAGTACTATGACTGGGTGATGAGGGAGCTGGATGGGGGCCATGCTGTGGATGTACTGTACTGTCCTCTATACAGTACTATGACTGGGTGATGAGGGAGCTGGATGGGCCATGCTGTGGATGTGCATACTGTCCCTCACACAGTACTATGACTGGGTGATGGGGAGCTGGATGGGAGCCATGCTGTGGGTGTGTTGTACTGTCCTTATACAGTGCTATGACTGGGTGATGAGGGAGCTGGATGGGCGCCATGCTGTGGATGTGCTGTACTGTCTTTATAAAGTGCTATGACTGGGTGATGAGGGAGTTGGATGGGCGCCATGCTGTGGTTGTGCTATACTGTCCTTATACAGTACTATGACTGGGTGATGAGAGAGTTGGATGGGGGCCATGCTGTGGGTGTGTTATACTGTCCTTATACAGTACTATGACTGGGTGATGAGGGAGTTGGATGGGCGCCATGCAGTTGGTGCTACGCTATCCTTATACAGTGCTATGACTGGGTGAGAGGAGCTGGACGGGGCCATGCTGTGGATGTGCTATACTGTTCTTATACAGTATTATGACTGGGTGATGAGGGAGCTGGATGGGGGCCATGCTGTGGTGTGTTATACTGTCCTTATACAGTACTATGACTGGGTGATGAGGAGTTGGATGGGCGCCATGCTGTGGTTGTGCTCTCGCTGTCCTTATACAGTGCTATGACTGGGTGATGAGGAGCTGGGCAGGGGCCATGCGTGTGATGTACTGTACTGTCCTTATACAGTACTATGACTGGGTGATGAGGGAGCTGGACGGGGCCATGCTGTGGATGTGCTATGCTGTTCTTATACAGTACTATGACTGGGTGATGAGGGAGCTGGATAGGGGCCATGCTGTGGGTGTGCTATACTGTCCTATACAGTACTATGACTGGGTGATGAGGGAGCTGGATGGGGCCATGCTGTGGGTGTGCTATACTTGGATTTCAGCAAGGCCTTTGATTCAGTGCCTCATGGGCACATTAGGGGTGAAGTTGGCTGGGTGGGGTGGAATAAAGATGGCATGTTGGATCTCAAACTGGATACAGGGTAGGCTACAGAGAGTGGTGGTGGGGGAGTCTTGGAGCCTAGACCTGATGAGCGGGTGCCACAGGGCTTGGTGCAGGGTCCGCGCTATTCATCTCGGACATTGCATGGGGTGGGGAGCAGGATCAGCCTGTTGCCGATGACACCAAAATGGGTGCAGTAGTAGAAGAAGAGCATCCTGTACGGGATGATGCTGCACCCTGAGCATCAACACCTCAATGGATGACCTTCAATCTGAACTTCAGAACTCTTCACTAAACTCGAGGCCTGGTTCAGTAAGCACACATTGCTTCTAAATTACAAGAAAACCAAAGCCATGGTTATATCCAGCCACCACCACAAATAAAGGCTCCACCCTCACAATCTCCAACACACGCATGAGCCGCTGAATGTTCACACTTTCAAATACCTGGGTATCACACCGACTCACTCCCTCACATTCTCGCACCATATCGACTCTCTGCCAGGGCAATAAACGCCAAGATAGGGATTCTATACAGGCATAAGAAATCCTCACCGCAGAGGCACTCTATCGGTCTCTAGCTCATCCTATCTGCCATTGATTATGTGCTGGTTGTGTACGGGACTGCCTCTGACACAGCACCAAGAGGGTCCAAACTGCACTCAATAAGGCTTGCCGCTCACTGGACGCTGATCGCTGCACTCATACCTGCTCACTATATGAACGCACAGACTGGCTCAACTTAAGGAATAGGATCAGTTCCAAACCTGCCTTCAGAGGAAGAAGGCTCTACTACAAAAACTCCCCATGTATTGGGAATCTGTCTGTGGCCTCTTGCATTACGTATCACCAGGGCCGGACGCGTAGGGTACCATCTATTCCCTTCCGCTGCACCTCGCTTAGCAATGAGCCTTTTCCTATCGGCACCCTTGTGGATGAATGAACTGCCGGGCATCTCAAGGCTTCCAACAGCCTGACTCAATTCAAAACTGGTCTCCAAACGGCACCTAAAACAACTTCAGACTGTAACTATCCTTAAAGCCGCCACCCATCTGCCCGCTGGTCTGCCCAGATGTTGCACCCAACAGGCAACATTGAACATGCACCACCCCCTCACCTCCACCCATTAATAAAATGGGTTCTGCTTCTAGGTTAACCCTCTCCATGTCCATGCCTTGAGACGTACACCTGCCAATCTCCTGTTTCCACACAACAAACTGCCGAGCTCGGTCTCAGCACACTTAGCCCACCACGAAACCCCCCCAAACACACACACACACACACACACAACAAGGCCCTCTGAGGCTGCTTCTCACTTCTCCCTCAAATTTTTGTGGCACTGTTGTACTTGTCTTGTGTAATTAATTTAGGTAGTCACTGAGGGCTATAACTAAGCCATTGTACTGTACACAATTGTAATTGCTCCTTCACTGTGTGATTCTCTTGCACCTCCTGTTACTTTCATGTAACTGTAGCCATTAATGTATTTTACGTTGAACTAGTTTACTTACTCTGACATGGAACTTTGTGAAAGAGCGCGCTCAAAGGTCTATCCAAATAACTAAATAAAGAGGAGGGATGGCTACAACTACAGAGGGACTTGACCAAGCTGGAGGAATGGTCTGGGGTGGCAGCTGTTGTTCAATGCAAAGAAATGCAAGGTGCTGCATTTTGGGGCTAGGAATCCAAAGAGAGCATACTGGCTAGGAGGGATCAGGCTGGGGATCATCGAGAGGAAGGACCTGGGCATTGATAACAGCAAGCATGAACAATACTGCCCAGTGCAGGAAAGCAGTGGCGAAGCAAACAGGATGCTGGGGTGCATAGCATGGGATTCACATCCAGGCATAGGGAGGTGATCCTGCCACTCTACATAGGGTACTGGTCAGGCCACTCTTGGAGTACTGTGCAGTTCAGGAGGCCGCACCTGAGGCAGGATGTCAAGCTGCTGGAGGAGTGCAGAGAGGAGGGTGACGAGGATGATTCAGGGATGGAGGAATGGACCACGAGATGAGGCTGAAGGAACTGAATATGTACTCACTGGAGGAGAGGCGGAGAGAGGGGACATGATTGAAACCTTCAAGTACCTGAAGGTGTCAACAAGGTGGGGGCAGAGGGGTGTTGAAATTAAAGAGTGGAGGAAGACTAGGGGCATGGGCTAAGAATAGAGGAGGAGGAGATGAGAAGGCATTATGTCACAGAGAGAGTAGTTACGAGGTGGAATGCACTATCAGAACGGGTGATAGCAAGCAAAAATGTGGCTGACTTTAAGAACACTTGGGATAGGGTACTAGGGTGGGTAAGGGGGACAACAATGAGAGGTTAAGGGGAGGCAGCTGCTTGCTAGGGATGTAGCTGCATAATCAAGCAGACTTTGATAAACCGTAGATCTGTTCTGTTGGCACCTTCATGTGTCTGTGATGTTCGTAAGTTCTTCCACTTCACAAAGGCGGGGGCTCTCTCCTGGAAACTATCACCCTATTTCCTTCTCCCATCCTAGATAAATTGCAAGAGATGCTAGTCTATTCTAGACTTCCTGATTACCTCACTCCTCCAGTTTCCTCTCTCCATTTCAGTCTGGCTTCCAGAAGCATTATTCCACCATCCCTTCCCTGCTGCTTGCTTAGAGCTATATTACATGATTGGAAGAATAAGGATCCCACAAACAGACATGTCATGGAATGATATGAGTGTCTTAGCTCAGAATAAAAAAAGGGTGGGGGTACTGCATCCCAAATATACCACTCCTTCCCCAGGAAGGGAGACACTGCATCCCAAAGAGAGCTCCCTCCCTTGGGAAGGAGGGAGGAAGGACACTGCATTCCAAAGATAGCACTCCTCCCCCAGGAATGGGGACACTGCATCCCAAGGACAGCACCCTCCCCTGGGGGGGACACTGCATCCCAAAGATAGCACTCCTTCCCATGAAGGGGGGACACTGCATCCCAAGGGCAGCTCTGCTCTCCCTCCCAGGGAGGAAGGACACTGCATTCCACTACTTTACTGCCCTCCGGGAGGATGGACACTGCATCCCAAGGACTGCTCTCATCCCCCGAGGAGGGGTACACTATATCCCACTACTTCACTGCCCCTGGAGGAGAGCAGCTGGCAACACAGTGGGAGCACCTAGACCAGGAGGGGCAGCCGCCAGATGTCAGATGCATGTGTGCCTCTAATTGGTGAGACCTCACCTGGGAGGTTGTGTCCAGTTCTAGGAGATGCATCTCAGAAAGGACACAGACAGGGTAGAGGCTGTCCAGAGGAGGGCAACTAAAATGGTGCAGGGCTTGCACGAGAAAGCATATGAGGAGAGACTGAGGATCTTAGTATGTACACCCTGGAGGAGAGGAGGAGAGGGGCATGATAGAGACCTCAGGCACCTCACAGGGATGAGCAGGATACAGGTGAAAAGCTTGATTCAAATGAGGAAGTGTAACAAAACAAGAGGGAATGATTATGCAAACACAGCTAGAAGGAGGGAAGTGAGAAAATACTTCACTTAAAGAGTGGTGGATGCCTGGAACAGCCTGCCATCATTGGTAGTCGGGCAGAAATAAGGGGGTCTTCAAACATGCATGGGCTAGACATAATGGAATACTGGTAAATAAGCATGGGGGAGAGTGTTGCCGGAGACCAGTTAGGGTCTGTGGAGACAGATTAGGTTGGGAACCTCTGGGCAGACTGAGTGGGTCAAGCCATCCTTTTCTGTCGATAAATTCTATGTTTCTGTGTATCATTGCAGGCTGGCACCCTCAGGGAGAAAACCAGGAGCTGCAAGAGAAAGCCCTGGACCGCCATTGCACTGCACCCCTCCCCGCAGAGCCACGCGATGACTAACACGGCAGCCCACCCAGCACTACTGTGGTACTAGGCAGTGGTGGCTACATGCACATCTACGTCAAGTATTGTCGGAGGGAACGCTCTCCAATTAACAAAAAAAGAAAAACACAGCAAATGTTTGATATAAAAATTATCAGCTAGGCACCTTTTACAAATTATTCATAGGTCAATAGGCTGCTTAGTAGGTTTAAGATTGATTGAGACTGTGTCATATGTGGTACTTATGCAGCTGTGAGCTTTGGCTTACGCCTGTCTGTCCCTGCAATGGGACTACCTCCCGTCATAGTGTGTCAAGGATGAAACCCAGATGAAAGATTCCAACCCCCTCAAGGTGTTGCAGGAACGGGTCCCAGTACCAAAAGCACCTTAGGGGAAGAAGGCCCAACCCCAAGGAGAGAGAGGAGGCGCTGGAGGAGGAGGAGGGAGGAAGGTGGCAATAAAATTCCAAGCATCCAAGGGAGACTTGACATGTGCGATTTTAACCACAGGGAGGGGGCATGGTGCATGTCGCCCACTGCCCCTGAACTGCAGTGTATGCATTTCGATTAGTATTTTCCAGCAGGTGGAGGCCTAGAATGGGAGAAAGATCTAGTTTTCATGTAAATATCATCTGTACTAAGGAAGAAATGAAATGGCTCAAAATTCAGTGTTTTTGAAGCCTAGTACATCTGAGTTCCTGGGTTTAAATGGAATTTTTGCACTTCCACTTGGAAAACCCTCTTTGAAGAGATTCAGCAGTATCAATGAAAACATTTTACAAAATAACACTCAGACAGAATTCAGCTTATATTTCTTTGAGTTTCTGTAATTGTCCCTCTCCTCATTCTTTATTACTGGGGTCATTTGCATGAAAACAGGATTTTCTCCTCCAGACTTCATCAAACCCTCTTGCTTTTCTGCTGCAGAGGTTTTTTAAAGGGCCTTAAGCCCCATCTGTTCTCCTTGGCATTTCAGGGCTGATTTTAACATGCTAGTGATGTGAGGGACGCCACTGTGTTTGATATTGTGACTTTATGTGTTTGTATAAATATTTTAACTAGCTTTTGGGGTGGGGCACTATACTAAATAAGGTTTACTTACATAACCCCACCCCCACTAAAGTCCTAATCCACTAATGTGACTTCACTGTCTGTTGCAGTGAAAATGATAATTTCACAAACAGAAGATAAAAACTTCAGCAAATGGAGAGCAGAAGAAGTCTGAGACACAAAGATCACATTTGCATGCAAACTCCTCAGTAATCAAGAATTGGGGGACTAACTGGAAAATATATGTAACAAAAGCTGAATTGCATCTGAGTATTATGTTTTAAAAAGTTTTGCAAAAGACTGCAGAGAGAGTCTCTAAATTTATTCTAAAGATGTGATGTCAGCGCTGGCTACTTGATTAAAATAACTTCTCAACTTCTCACTTCTTTCACTTAACATACCCCCCACTCTCCCCTGGTCCCATCCACTGTAGTGGGAAGATAAAAAACAAGACCGCCTGGCTGACCTGGCATCAGCGGGCAGAAGGTTTGTCCAAGGGCCTCGGGAGACTCCTAAGCTGATTTAATTAAAGAGTAACCCGATGGAACAGCAGGAAGAGCCTGATTAGCGCTATCCCATATGGTCGGAGCAGGAGCCTGAACTCATACAACTTCTGTTTTATATCAGCTACTTGAGACGGGGCAGAGCTAATCCTATTGTAGCCGGTAACATGTGAAAACTGCTGAATAACTTTTCCTGATTATTCAGGTCTCATGCTTGTCTCACTCCTTATTATGAGGAGGCCTGTTCTTTGTTTACTTTTGAATTACATTTTCAATTTTTGAAGTGTGGTAATAGTGGTGCTGGGGTTGCTGACAGAGATTACATTTGTGTAAAAGCTAGGGAGACCAAGCCTTCTGTTTATCTACAGACTGAGCAGAGGGTCAACTGCCCCATGTTTGAAAGTTTCTTCCTACTCTCTGTCTTTCCTCAAGCGAGGATTTTATTTTCTAAGTTCTCACCGCTTAGACCACGATCCCCCATGATAAAATATCTGGGACTCTACTAAGAATCAGTTCAGTTTTAACACAAAAAGGTTTTAGTTTCCCAAACCTCGTTTGGAACCCAGAAATTAGCGTATTTGTACAGCAGTGATCTCAACTTGCCTTTAGTTCTCAAACTTTGTTATGAGTCTCCCTGAATCTGCTGTAAGAAAACAAATCTCAAATCTTGAAAAATCCACAAAAATACTTCCTGCAGTGCACCAGAATGCTGCTAACTGCCTTGAATAAATGATTGAAGTTTATTCAGCTGGCAGTGTTTTCATTTTGCCCCAACAAGACACACAAGGCATCGAAATCTCAAAATGCAAGTAATGGATACAGTGTAGTTTTAGGCCTGCTTAATCCACTCCTGTGCTAGGGTGAGGCCTCTCCTGGAAGGTGACCTCAATCTCTGCATAAATACTCCACTACTCTTTCAAATGAGAACTGCTCGGCTATTTGAGATCCTCTGACAAATGCTGTCATACCTGACTCTGTTAGTGGCTACTGTTCTGCACTAATTATGGCCATTTGAGTATTACTTTCATGCTCTGACCATTTCTTGCCTCTGTTTTTGGCTATACCACAGTTTTTTTTGTTTTTTTTTAATTCAAGTTTATTGAAGTTCCAGGGCTTACACACATTTCATCACAGTGCATAGTGATAAGGTAGGGGTTATACACTATTAGATTTTTTTAAAAGAAAGAAAAAACAGTTCTGCATAGCCAATTTCATTCTCCTTCAGACCTAAAAATTGTAATCCAGACTTTATTCTGTATAGGCAAGAGAACCCTCCATCCCCTCCCAGAGGAACAAGTGAGGTATCGCCACCGGCTCCCTCCAAACCTTTTGTACTCCAGAAGACTCTGCTGTCCTTCCACCATCTACCCCTCAAGGAGGTCCAGTTTTGACAACAATAAGTAGTTTCCGAGAGGGCCAGGATCCGGGGTTCCAGGATCATTATTATCAGGCCTCTTGTGTCGGGTTTACTGTAATAACTGCTTTTGTCCATCTACGGACAAATGTCTTGGTTTTATTGTTTATTTTATGGGTTAACTCTTCCATGTTTTGTATTTCTTGTATTATGGTGTACCAGTTGTTCAGACTGGGGCAAGGGAAAGCCACCTCCTGGTGATCACTTTGTGAGCAGCCACCAGGAGAATATTCAAAGATGCATACTGTCCACCTCTTACTCCTCTGTGGGTATCCCCAAAACCAGATTCTTTAGCGACAGCTGTGATGAGCAAGCAGATAGTCTCCGCTAGTATCTGGAACACCTGTTGCCAGACTGGTTGAATGGACCTGCACTCCCAGAATATGCGGGCAGTGTGCCACCTGATTTCATAATTTTTCCAACATCGTGATGGGCTCCCTCCCCATTTATGTTGGATGACGGAGTGTAGAAATATCTGACTCTCACCTTCCAGGCTTAACTCCTTTCAGTTCAGCGAGAGGGTTGTTTTATTGATTGAGTGGCTATTACCCACTCTTTCTCTGAAAGACTCACTCAGCTTCCTCCTCCCATTTTAGCTTTGATACTGGGTGCTTCCTGCATAGAGTTGCCGGACTGCTTTATATAGGACAGAGATGTACCTTTTAAGGTCCCTGGAGAGAATTGAGTAGATTGTACTAAGTAGATGATATCTGTTTGATCATTTTGCCAGCTTGTTTTTGGACTGTTTGGACATAAGATCTGAGTAGTAGGAAGCAGTAGTGGTCCTTATTACTGAGCTGATATGTATGTTTGAAAGTTTGGAAGTCTGTAATTGTATTCTCTGAGATCATTTGACCCAACCTATGTAGGCTGAATCTGGACCACTGCCTGAATGCATGATCCATTTTGCCTGGGAGGAAATCCTCTGACCATGCAAACCACTGAAGGGGCCATAAAGCTTTCTTCAATTTGTATTTGGCCCATAATCTATGGATCATCTTAAGGGTGTTTGTCACAGACAAGAGGGCAGGGTCTCTGCTTTTATGCATGTGTCTATTCAAACTCTTGCCCCCAGTGGGGGTCTCCTAGAGAGGCTCAGTTCATTGTCCTTCCAGTGAGATTCATAAGATGCAGTGCTCCATAAAAGAGCATGCCTGAAATGGGCCACCAGACAGTAGTCTTCAAGATTTGGGACTGCTTCCCACCCCCTGCCTTGTCTGTTTGTAGAATCTGCATTCTCAGTCTTCGTTTACTAGGGACCAGATACATTTTGATATAGTTCTCTGTCAGGCCAGAAATTGTTTCCTAGGGATGCTTATTGGGAGGGTTTGGAACAAGTACAGGAATCTGGGCAGATATTCATAGTGGTGGATTGAATCCTAGAGTATAATGGAAGTTTCAAGAGCCCCCATTTTACAATATCTTGTTGGAGCTGGGACAGCAAAGGGCCAAAACTTGAGGAAAACAATTTGTTTAGCTGTTTCGTGATTTGTATCCCTAAGTACTTAATTTTGTTTGTTCCAGCTTAAGGGAAGAAGTGAAATTATTTCGGAGGCAGTTGGTGGAAGAATCTTAGGATTTCATTTTGTCCTTGTTTAGGAGCCCACCTGGGAACCAAATTTCTCCAGGATGTTCCAGATTTGGGGAATGGACTGACTCTGGTTGGTTATATATAGAAGGACATTGTCCGATATAGTGAGATTTTGTGCTCAGTACCCTTACCCTGTGATGCTGGGATTTTCTCGAATTGCACATGCTAAAGGATATTATTTAGAGGGCAAAGAGCAGGGGAGACAAGGGGCATCCTGCCTCGTTCCTGGCCCAATTGGAACCTGTCCAAACACCTCCATTAATTCTCAAGTAGGTCTGTGGAGCCATGTAGATGGCTTTAGGGGCCTGCATCGTGGTCTGAGAGAATGCAAATTTCACCAGGACCACTTAATAGAAAGGGCCATGATACCTTGTCAACACCTTTCTCTCGACGCTTCAGGCTCATCACACAGGCTGGGATCCTCTCCTGGGAAATGTTGTTTATGATGTTTATAGTATGCCTTACGCTGTCTGGGGCCTGTCGGCTCAGTATAAAGCCAGTTTGATCCTGAGGGATCAAATTAGGTTGAGATTATTTAGCCTGGAGGCCAGTATTGATGTGAGGATTTTATAGTCCACACTGAGTAATGAAATGGGGTGGTACGAGCCGACTCCATTGATTGTTGCCCTGCTTATGCAGGACCGCAATGGTGACATCACTCCATGAAGGATGAACTGCTCCTTCCTCCCCCTAGACCTCGTTAAAGGCCAGTAGCAAGTGGGGGCAGCTCCTTATTTAATGTTTTGTAAAACTCCCTACTAAACCCGTCCAGACCCAGGCATTTCCTCGTTTTCAGATTTTGAATGGCAATATCTGTTTCACATTCATATGGGTGTCGAAAGGGCTAACTGTTGTTCCTGTGACAAGGCAGGTACATTCAGACCCTCGAGGAACTTAAATTTCTCCTCTGGGAAGAGTCAATTTGGGGTGGTAGAGATTCTTGTAGTAACTAAGGAAGGCTTCCATTACCTGGTCCCCTTTACATGTTAGGGTTCCTGTTTTGGGATATCTAATCTTAATGATGTTAGCTGTGGCTTGCTGCTGTCTAAGTCTGAATGATAGTAGTTTGGTGGCCCTTGGGCCCCTTCATAATAGGATTGTTTCAGATAGTTTAAGGACTTTTCTGTTTCTAATTGCTGAATCTTTTGTATTTTTGTTTTAGTATCCCTAATTTCCCCATCCGTCTGCTTGGTCCATTTTGCCTTTTGTTGTGATTCTAGGTTTTTGAGTTGCTTAGAAGCAGCTCTAGTTGGGATCTTCTTTCCTTTGCTTAAAAGAGCCAATAGAAATAAGTTTGCCTCTCAGCATAATTTTACAGTATCCCAGGTTATATGGGGAAGAACCGGGTGAGAATTACAAACTATGGTCTGTGCAATAACCTGTTCAAGCTTTCTACTGTTTTTCTGTTCCTCAGTAAGGAGGTGTTCAGACACCACTGGGTTCTCTTTCTGGGGAGACTGAGGTCCATCTCCACAAAGAATGGCTGGTGGTCTGAATGAACTGCTGTGCCCATCCATGAGCGCCTAAACCTAAACAGATCCCGCAAAGGTCAGAAGCATATCAATACGGGAGAAACCTTGTGCCTTGGGGAGTAACAGGTATATTCTCTGGCCAGTGGATATCTCTCTCTCACCAGATGTCCAACAGGCCTGCCTCTGCCACTAGCTTACTGAAGAGTTTGGCAGTGCGTGCCCTGGTGTGGGATTTGGGAGGTGGAGTCCAACTTCCGGTTTAAGGTGAGGTTCCAGTCCTCCTCACCAAGAGAACTCCTTTGACTTCTTGGCTGTCATCTTGATAAGGTCTGAATAGAAGCCAATAAATGAACTGGGGAGAATAAACACTGAGCAATGATATCTGGATGTCCTGCACCTTCCCAGTGACTAGCACAAACCTCCCTCCGGTCAGCCACAACCTGCTCCTCTTCAAATGGCAAGGTGTCTGAGAGGAGTATCCATACCTCTTTTTTTTTTTTCCGCTTAGGGAGGCATGGAAAACCAGGAACCTTTTTACTTTTACTTTTAAGCATCACCACCTCTAGTGGGGTGAGGTACGTCTCCTGTAGAAAATAATTTGACATTGCTGTTCTTTAATAAACTTTAAGACCCTCTTCCTCCTTATCGGGCTATTTAAACCATTGACATTATATGATAGTGCTTCTGTGTCCAACTGAACCCTGTTTGACTTTGCAAATACACAAGGTTACTTATTTCAAGAGAACCTCTGAAATGTATATGTTTTCCTATCCTTACACAAAGAAAAGGAAAGAAAGAAAAGACTAGACTGTTTGTGTGCAAGCTCAATTTGACTTCAGTTCTCAAACTTATTAAAGAAATAAAGAGATCAGCTATTTACAGTAGGTAAAGGTTAATCCTTTTTCTTTGCCTGTTTAGATGTTAAACAGGCTGTGCTTCCACGGTCAGGCAGCCACTAATTGGCACCTGGGTAATGCCTGCCTCAGGCACTGATACCTACTCTGATGGGGCTGAGTGGGAGTATAAAACTACTCTGCCCTAGAATCTAACCAGCATCAGGCTTATGGGGTTTGATATATGGTGAGCTCCTTTCTGAGTGCTCTGGAGCCCTCCCAGCCATTATATTGGATGAAGGGTATGTAAGGCAACCTCTTGTTCTCAGAGTCCCCTGATATCTCTTGGGGATGCACAGGGTCACGCTCTTCTTTTATTTTATTGGCATCTGGGCCACCGCAGTAACATACTAGCATTAGCTAAGCTCTGCAGCATAAGGTCTGGAGGATGCCCATCGCCTACTTCTAGCCAAAGGCGGTCCTCTCGCTGCTCTAGCTGGTATGGCGGTGGCTCCTTAGTCGCCGGATGCATAGTCACATAATCCAGCCGCCCCTGCTAAGTTTCGAGAGGCAAAGAGGCCTTCCAGTGGTCCAGGTATTGCCAGGTAAACTTTTCGGCCATGTTGTAAGTCAGTAACACTTTAAACAACCTTCAACTTTTTAAATAACAGTTAACTCATTGATGAAAGAGCAGAAATAGGAAATAAGAAAACATAGGAGGGAAATGGCCCTCCTAACATGCTGTGACCCTTATAAACAAGTCCTTGCTGTGGTTCCAAGAGCAGAGAGTCACTGTTCAGTGCTGGCCCTTATATTTGTTGAGGCGGCGTTGTTACTCTGCCAACTGAGCACTTTCGCTCAGAAGAACCAAGAACCAACCCTCCCTTTTAGTCCCTCTTGACTCCACAACGCTATCACGTGTGCAGTTCTTGTTGGTGCCAAAGTACAGAAACATTCTCATGTGTGGGTTTATGCCAATGAGTGAGGAGGGTGTCACGCATCATGGAGTAAGGAGTCGAGCCACTGTTCCGGTATGATAAAATCTTGTCAGCAACAATTGGGGCCGGGGATCTAGTCAATAGGAAAAATTCTTTTGGTACTGCTTTCAGTCAGGTGCCTTGTGGCTCACTCGATGTCTGGGGTGATTGCTCACTTGAGTGGAAGTCGCCTCCATCGGTGTCTTCAGTCATGCCGCGGACCGAGCTGTAGGTCTTGATGGTTGCTGCCACATCCGCATGTAGGTTGGAGTGAGGAATCACCTGCTGAGTGCCCTTTTGTCTTGTGCCTTTTTGTGCTACAACCCATGCTGATGGAGAAGATCTTTCTCTAGCTGCTCTTTGAACAAGGTAGGTGTGTGGATACCCAGCTCGTCTAGGAAAGGTTTGCCGCTAGTAAATCTGCGAAGACCGGGGACCCTGCTCTGTTTCAACCCGGAGGCAGGCTGGGTAGAGCTTTGAGCTTACATTCTGCCCCTAAGTTGCTCCAAAATAGGCCACAAAGTTTTCCCGCTGGTCCTGCACCAACGAAGTAGAATCATTGTCCAGTGTTATCCGGTATTGTTGTAAATTGATCTTCCTTTATTTCCAGGCCCTAGTCAACAGTTCCTCTTTGGTGGAAAAGTAGGTAAGCTTGACTACGAAGGACCGGGCCTGGCCCTGCATTAATGGGCTTCAGGAAAGCGATCTATGGGCTTTGTCCATACTTAAGTCCAAGTCGCCTGGGCAGGTCCAGGGCTTCTTTTAGGAGTGTTTGCAAAAAGATATGGTACTAGGAGTTTGTTTTCGGCACTCTCAGGGAGCCCATATATTCGTAGATATTTTGTCACCTACTGCCCTTCCAAATTGTCTAGCTTATGTGTAATTCTTCTCCCTAGCCAGGCGGTACAGCAGAAGGTGATCATGTCGGTCGCTTTGTTGCACCATGGCTGACAGGCCCAACTCTAATTGGTCTGCAAGATGCTCTATCCATTTATGTCCAAATGCAGGTCAGACAACATTTTGTCTATTTTAGTGACTGTATGAGCTGTTTGGAGAATTACAGCTGTAAGGTCTAAGTTCTCCAACTTGGGCTGTAACTCTGAGGCCCTGGCTTGTTGGTGCCTCTCGGCTGGTAGTTTGATAAATTTTTCTTTCAAAAGAAGTTTTGAGTTTATATGCTGGCACCTCTGGTTGCTTAATGGTGATGGCTTTGACCTGCAGATTTGGCAAGTGATTGCATGTTGATAGAGTTTGATATTTAATGATTATTTAGCGGGTGGTCCGGAGTCCTGAAATTAGGCAGACATTGGTTTCTGATGTCACGTGAAGTTGTTATACGACAGTTTATAAGTCTAATTAATTATTCATGACAGCAGCACCATCGTGATTGGTTGCGCACGGTCTGAAATCTCAAGAAGTGACCGGCTGCACCTCTCTCTGCTTCCCATTATCGCGTTCCCACTGTCGCCACAGAAAACGTTAAGTAAATGTCTTTAAAAAGACATCATTATTGCAATTAGATTTATAATCACAATAATGACCTCAGAGATGGTCATTTCCTCTAAATTAATGACTGGCTGGGAGGGGTGGCCTCGGTTGTGCCTCGGGCCATCCTTGCCCCCAGCTGGTCATTAATCTTTAGGAAATGACCAGCTTGTTGGTCATTATTGCTTAAGTATGTGCTACTGCTATTCCTTTATCTTCTTGCCATTTGAGGATTGCTGATTCCTGCCTGTTGTAATCTAATGTCCTGTTGTTTTTACAATTTCTTTGAACTTGTTCTAACTTTGCTATTTCTGTATTTTACTCTGTTTTCCTTGTAATCTCCCGGTCTTGCCTAAAATAGTCGTTCTGTTGCCTAGTGCACCTACCTGGTCAACAGTAAATAAATAAATACATACATATCTAAATAAGTACTGTTAAAGGATAAAACGTAGGTTTGCAACCAGCCCACCCTCCAAAGGCAACCCCTCCCCCAGTTAGGCTCTTATACAGGGAAAAATCATTGTTTCTATCCTGCTTGTTGTAATATTGCATATGGAATCTGTGCTACAATGTAAACATGGCTGGCACTGCACCAGTTCGCATGCACAGCATGGCTTTCGATGCTCATTTGTATAAAGTGGTGAGGTGAGCAGCACGAGTAGACCGCGCATATGAAAAACTGACGGCAACCCGCCATATTCATGTTCCAGCAGTGCATGTTATTATATGGCAATAGAGCTAAGCCAGCCAATCAGTGAGGAGAGTGACTGTTCCTCTTATTCTGCATATAACCGTGTCCTCGCGTTGCTCATCCGATGTGCTGATTCCCAACTTTGCATGGGCCAAACCATTGTACCACAGTGGCGGAGCACAAAAACAAAACATTAGAAATCTCCAACAAACAAGGTTTCAGGTAAACCCATAATCATGTTATGGTGACTCAAGGGTTCTGGGTACACTCAAGGGACAACCCAGGGGACTGGAATAACTTAGAGGTGCTGGCTGCCCCACTGATGGCCTTATTCAACAGCTTACCAGAATGGGGCATGCTTCCAGGGAACTGAAAGTCAGCAGACGTGGTCCTTCTATATAGGATGCATGGCAGGAAGAGGCTAGTAACTATTAGCCAGTGAGCCTCACCTCAGTGGTGGGAATTAATGGAAACACAGTTAAAGGAAAGGTTTGGAGAGTAACTTGAATCCAGTGGGCTGCAACACCAAAGGCAGCATGGATTTGCGGGTGGGGTCATGCCAGATGAATCTGATTGAGTTCTTTGATTGGGTGACCAGGGAAATATCCTGAAAATATGCAGAAAACATCGGAACTTTAGCAAGGTCTTCAATACTGCCACATGGAGACTGATTAAAAATTGATCAGCCTAGGGGTGGGATCCAAAGTGGTGAACTGGGTTAGAAACTGATTAAGGCATAGGTGACAGAGGGTGGTGGTTAACGACACTCACTCTAATGATGGAAGAGTGACCAGCTGGGTGCCACAGGGTTTACTACTGGACCAGTCCTCTTTAATGTCTTCATAAGTGACTTTGCAGATAAACCGGAAGACAGGGTATGCCTTTTACAGATGATACTAAATCTGTAATGGGATGAACAGTAAGGAAGGTGTGGAAGGAATATATAAGGATCTTGGGAAACCTGAGGAATGGTCAAGGGCATGGCAGTTGGGGTTCAATGCCGAAATTGCAAAATCATGCATCTAGGGCACAGGAACTCAGGAACTGAGTGTAGCATGGGGAGAGGTACCATCAGTAACCAAGCAGAAAGGAGCCTTGGGGTTATTTTATCTGACCTCAAAGTGGCAGGGCAGTGTACTAAGCAGTGGGTATGGCCAGTGGGATGCTAAAATGCATAGGAAGAGGTATCTCTAGTAGGAGGAGGGAGGAGTGGTATTGCCACTATATCACTTGCAGGTGAGACCCCACCTGGAGTATTGCATCCAGTTCAAGGTGGCACCGCAGAAAGGACATAGACAGGGTGGAGGCAGTCCAGAGAAGTGCAACTAAATGGTGCGTGGTGCACCAAATGCCCCACGAGAAAAGGCTAAGGGATCTTAACTTGTACACCCTGGAAGACCTAGAGGGTGAGAGGAGATGTGATAGGAGATCTACAAGTACCTCACGAGGGTGAACAGACTGAAGGAGGGGACCACTTAGGGTCTGTGGAGACAGATTAAGCAGGACCGGCTAAGCAGACTGGTGGGCCAGCGGTATTTTTCGCCAACAAATTTTACTTTTCTACCCATTGTCAGATAAATATGATTATGAGTATGCCAGCCATTGTTTCTCACTGTTTTAAAAGTGTCCTTTGCACTGGTTGGACAGATGGAACTGCTGAACTTTGCTTCACTGTCCTCTCACCTGAACTGCACGAGAGGCACTTTAAACAGTAAAAAACAACGTTAGTATACCCTAATCGTATAGAATTTATGCAAGCTCTGATCTTTATTTGCTGGTCTCACTGTCCTCCTAGGGCTAAGTACAGTCACAGATAATGTTGCCCAGATAGTGCTTCTGTGGATCCTACCACTGTCTCTCAGATAGTGCTGGTATCCTAACTAGGATCCTACCAGATATCCTACCAAACACAGATGTAGGATCCAGGGCCAGATAGCAATGGATCCTAGGTCAGATCCAAGGATCCTAGGTCAGATAGTTAGGATTTGGGGTCAGATCGCATGGATCCTAGTTAGGATCCAGGGATCCTAGTCAGATCAAAGGATCATAGGTCAGATAGTTAGGATCCGGGTAAGGCGATGGATCCTAGGTCAGATCCAGGATTCTCGTCTTATAGGATCCAAGCTGGATCTGTTGCTAGGATCCACAACGCTTGTAGGATCCATGCACTGGATCCTAGAGGGTAGGATCCATGGTCAGATAGCACTGCTATCCTACCACAGCAACTGTCTGGCCAAATGGGAGGTATCTGTTGATATCCTAATTTTAGGATACTGTCTGAGCAGCATTAGTCACATAGGACTGTATTTAGCCCCGGAGAAAAGCGGGCTGGTAAACATGTGATTGGCGCTTATTAATGCTCTAACACGCATTGCAGGCTATTGAATCTCCCACTGTTTCAGTCCTGCTCTGCTGTCAGCTGAAGAGGATTCTGGGATTTGTAGTTACAGAAAATGTCAGCCTGGAAGTAAGCAAAATTAGTCTGATATGATCTGCTATGCTAGAGTAAATAGTAAGTAAAAATATTTGGCTGGATTTTCTAAGGGTCCCGAATGGCACAAGCCCGGGTGCACCGAACAGATGGTGCACTGGGCTTGCCAGCATTCTCCTGGCCAGCGATCGAGTTTCCATCCACGTCGCCCAGTTGCCGCAAAGTGAGACCAACTTTCTGGTCTAGCTCGCAGCAATCCCCGGTACTCTTTTTGAGGCTTACGCCAAATATTTGGCACAATCTGCCGCATCTGGTGAAGTGTTGTACTACTCTGATCTACTAAAATCAGATGCAGTTGCAGCAAAGGTGCGCTTTGAAAATCCAGCCCAGTGTTTTTTCCACAAAGTGCAAATTGAGACCAGTCCCACACTTGGGTGTGGTGCCCTTGATTGCGACTGTTCCCATTTAATATGGAAGTTCTGCCGATTGTCAGTACTATCCATACATTTAATTTGAATATCCATATTTATGCAGATGGCACCCAACTTTCTTTTCTGCTAAAACTTGGTCAAGTGATACCTCAGAAATCTGAAGCCCATATCTGATATAAGTTCTCGGTAAGCCGAAGCGATTTTACAACTGAATTAAAACAAAAAAAAACATTATTTACTTTGGTATAAAAAGTCACCTTAATATGTTTCCCTCTGATCAGACCATGATATCTGACTTGGACTGTTGCCTTGAAGTTGCTCCTATGGTACAAAAAAAAAAATCCTAGGGGGTTATTTTGGATTCTGATTCATTTTTATTTATTTATGTATGTACTGTATGAATATATGTACGTAATCAGTATGTATGCATGCATGTATGTATGCATGCATGTATGTACTGTATGTATGCATGCACGCATGTATGTATGCATGCATGTATGTACTGTATGTATGTATGTACTGTATGCATGTATGCATGTACTGTATGTATGTATTGCATGTATGTATGTATATATTTATTAATGTGTTTACCAGAAAACTCCACTGAACAAAGCTTATTTGCAAGGAGGCCTGGGTAGGACAGAAAGAACAAAAGTAACTCTCATAAGCGTGTATAACAATCTCAAGCATCGTACATACAAAGGCAGTATACAAATTATGGAAAATAACAGGAAAGATACGAGTACCTACTGGGGACACACAATGCTAAAAGGTGGAGCAACACAGAACAATAACTGAGGCGTGGAATAACAGGCACGATTAAGATGATGCACAAAAGCAAATACAATAAGTGCAAACGAAACACAGAGCAATCTAGAGTAAGCTATAATAGAAAGACTGTACTGTTTTAGAATATTCTGCTGCCATGAAATAATGTTAATGCCCATATAAATTCTAAAAGGAGTGGCTTTATTTCGACTTAGGAGTATTTTAAGGATAAAGAAATATATTAACTGGGTTGTGTTAAAACTTTTGTACATTTCCTGAAGGACACCTTTAGGCTTGCCCCAGGGAGCAGTCACATTGGCTGGGGCACCACAGTATTGGAGCATTTGAACTGACAACAATGAGCCCTGGGGACTTCTGCTCAAAGGATGGCCCCACTAAACCCCATCTTTTTCCCATTATGCTTTATTCCTGCTGGTTGGCACATGCGGCTTCTCAGCCCTGTCCCTGCCCCTGCTCAGCAGTCGTCTCCATGGTCCTTAAGACCTCGATCTCCCATGGATTGCCCCTGTGGCAGAAAGGAGGGCATCCTCCCTTACTCAGTGACTCTAATCCAGATTTGTGGGGTTGGAGACCAGTGATGGTACAGGATGGAGTCAGGAGGGCAAGGTTTCATATAGCCTCATGCCAACCATTTTCTCCCCGCAATCCCCTGCCATAGTGGTAAATAAGCATGTACATGGAGGCATACATATGCACGGAACCATGGACCCTCCCTTCTTGACACTCGAGCTGCCAGTGCTACTTGCTTCAGGTAGGGCAGCCAAAGGCCAATTGTATTACTTCCACTCCAGGAGAGGAGAGCTCTCCACTGGACACTCAGTTCTCCCCCGTGACCCAAGCTCATTCCTGAGCCCACATCTCTGGCATGATGAGAGGCAAGGTGCAGCACTGCAACCCTGTATGCCACTGGGCTGGTCCCGCTGAACCCCTTTTATGCATTTTGTGCCAGGGCTAAGACAACTCTTGTGGGACCACTGTTACACAAGCATCCCCGGGTCATGTGGACAAGAAGTGGTGCTAATGCCTACCACAGGTGAATGAGCATGGTCTGGGTGCTGTGATGGCTGGGGAAGGGAAATAGGCGAAAGAAAGAAGAAATTCAGGACTAATGGATGTACAGAGGCCCAATGCATTAATGGAGTGGGCTGGCTTTTTTGCCAGCACTCTCTAGGCTGTTTCAAATGAACAGAAATAGGAAACCAGCTACTTCCCTCTTCCAGCACCTGGGATTCCCATGCCTCATACAAAAGCAATATTTATTTTTTGCAGAATTTATTGACTTCAAGTAAAGGAAGAGAGAGAGTTTAGAATCCCAAATTGATGTCTCCGTATTTATCAACAAAGTTTAGCTCATCAGATTCAGAAAGAGGAGAGAGAGAGTGCGAGAGAGAGAGAGCGAGAGAGGGAGGCCTTATTTGCTCATCTCTCACACAACACACTGCTTGTCTCACCCTGGAAGGCCCAGAAAATGGCGGTTTGTTCCCAAGATGAGACCACAAAGAGGCTTCTGTTAAAGAGACTCAAATCCACCAGGAATCCCTGAACCCATCCTTGACAGACTCTTCGATATATGTATCACATTCTTCTTGGGCTGTTTGAAAGAACTTTGCTGAAGTGAGACTATAGCAGTGAATTAGCCAGGATGCAACTTCACAGAAGTCCCAACTAGGGATTCACACAAACCAAAACACTTCTCTTCTTATTCTGTTACATTTATTGTTTGTCCGCTGACCACAGTGGGAATTTATTATTCCTGTTCTGGACTTGGGGCTATCAATTGTTCCTGGAAATTATTTAACTGGTATTTTTAACTCTGCAGCCATACAAACTAAGCATCATATTAAGGATGGTGAGGAGAAAAATGGCACAGGCTTACTTGTTGTTCCTGTCGCTCACCCGTAGTACACCAGTTTCCCATCATTTAGTATGTACTATCCAGTTTAGATTTAAATGTAGTTTTAGACCCACTTATGATTATTTCCATGGGGGCAGACTATTATTTTGACAGTAGAAATGTTTGCGCGTGCTCATGTGGAGTGTTTAAGTTGTAGTGGCTGACCTCTTGGACAGATACATGAATCATTAAGTCCAGGTTTAATTCATTCATTAGATATGGGTCACCTGTGATGTGATGTAATAACAAGAGATCCCATTGTGCCCTTCTCGTTTGTATACAGTATAGCTCTGATCCTCTATTTGCTGGTTGTGCTGTTCTCCCTGGGACTAAGTACAGTCACAGACTATGAGTGTTGTAATGTCTTTGACTCAGCCTCTCACTCCTCAAAATTAACCTGCACTCCAGTTTTTTTTCACATCTGCCGTCAACTCCAGTTTAAGCCCTTTATGGATTAAAATTGGAGGCATTGTGCTTTAATAGTTAGAGCACCAGCTTAGCATTCAGCAGAGCCTGGTTCAAATCCCACTTGAGCCTAGTACTCAATATGTAACCCTGATCAAGTCACTTAACGCAGGTAATCACTTCAGTAAATAATCTTATAATCATACCCGACAGAATTTTCTAACCCTTCCTGTCACTATTCCAATGCAGTTGTGTAATTTGCGCTTGAAAGTCAGACCTAAAAGGTGCTTTTAACTTTTGGGCTAAGTTTTTGTTTTTCCTAACATTTTATTTCTTTTCCAGCAAATAAACACTGTACAGAAAAACATAAAGACAAATAGCACATAATCTGATAAAAAAAATCAATACATCAACCATTCCATAAAATGATTCTACTTAGTTCATATTTGTTAGAAAATATTTTTCTCTTGCAGTCTACAACAGTTTATAAATACATTTTGGATGTGTTTACCACAATTGCACTCAGACAATGATGTATGCTACACATTTATTTATTTATTTCAAAAGTTTAACTGGGAAAGACCTACTGAGCAGGTGACAGTTCATTTCAGATGTTGTCTGGGGTAGGGGAAGAAACTATGAACAAGTAATACAAATACAAATAAATACACTTAATACAAATGGGTAAGTAAGCATTATAAACAACACTTGTGCAAGGACACATTCTGCATAAGCAAACTACGCTACATAAAGAATACTGGGATAGGCAGCTATGACAACCAGTGTGTTCTGACACAGGGGTTCCGATTCCTCTGACCTTGAGAGGTCTGTGGGAATCAGAACCCCAGGTGGTGGAACACACTGGTTGTGCATAAGGTTGCTTATGGGGGGTCACGTGATGGTGTCCGCTCTAGACGGCTGCATTGGCTTGGAGCCCCTCTATCGCCATATTAACGGTTTCTTTTCGTATTAGTGATCGCTAGCTATCAAGATTGTGACCAGAGGTGATTGCCTACGCTCACGAAGTGTTGTTCCTTCTATTGGTCTCGGGAATAGCGTGTCTTTCAGAAGGGATGGAGGCGATATGAAGCAGGCCCCAGTCAGGCACACCCCTCCTGCCTCTCCGAATAAGGCGCGAAAGCAGCGGAATCAAGGTCCGGTAAAGCGGAACGGACCAAGACAAGACACTAGCGGCCTCCCCTGACCGAGGACAAGTTTATGCAGGAGCTTAGCCCCATTAAGGACATTCTGAGGGACCTTGCAGCTGAACTGAAATCGCTTGGGGACCTGTCGACTGTTTCTACTAGGGTGGAGGATGTGAGGCCAGGGTTTTCTCGATGGAGAAAAGACAGGATAAGTCCGAAGAAGCTATAGGCGACCTAAAACAGCAAATCAAGAAGCTACAAAGTAAAGCAGAAGACCTTGAGGGACGAATCGCAGAAATAATCTGCTTATTTTTGACTACCTGAGATGGAGGAAGGGCCTGATCTCTTGGCTTTTCTGCAGAAGTTTTTGTGAAAGTAGGGGCCTTCCCTATAAGTTCTTCATATCATTTGAACGGCAGACTGGTCGCCAGTGGCCAGACCTCCAGCTGGTTCCTCTCCACGGCCCATAATCCTGAAGTTCTTGAGCTACATTGAGCGCCAGCATGTTTTTGTTAAAGCTAGAGAGCTCAAGGAGATCTTATGGGGCTCGCCCAAGCTGCTAATCGCAGCAGGACCTCCTGAAAGAAACAAGGGAGAAAAGGCTGCCTATCATCCGTGGTATCCAAATTGATTGCTGCCTCAATCTCTTCAAGATGGCTCTACCCTGCAACCCTGACGGTCATGATTGGAGGCTCTGTATTTAGTTACACATCACCAGAAATGGCCCTGAGCCAGCTCGCTTCCAGGCTTCCAGAACTATTTAAGAAAGCTGGATGAAGGACTTACTTTTCTCCTGCTGCTGACTCGTTATGCTGTTGATTGTATTTGCCTTTGTTTAATAATCTGATGGTGCTGTTAGTCGGGGGTCGGGGGATGGCCTAGTCCAGCTGGGGATTTGGTTGTATTTTTCCCTTCTCTCCTTTCGAGGTAAATCCTCTGTCTACTCTCCTGGGGCTGACCTTCTTTGCCTTCTCCCTTTCCTCCCTTGCATGTCCTTTTCCTTACCTGGTTCCTTTTCTTGGTTGCAGGGCTGAATGGGTGGCTATCGTTTGGCTGGGAGGAATCCTGGTGGCGGTGCTCCTAGGTTGACTGGCGGGGAACTATGGTTGGTTGGCGTTTCCCTAGGGACTTCCTGGGAGGGACTTTTTGGTCCGACAGTTTGTGTTCCCTGGAAACCACCCCAGTGCCGAAGCGACCGTGATGCGAGATTTCTTCCCGAGCACCCTCATCCGTTGAGGCAGTCCTGCTGAGGGGTAGAGTCGGCCTGGGTTTTTTTTTTTTTTGAATTTTTGTCTTTTCGAGTGTGGAGTGGAGGCACTCTTTATTGGGTGGGCGGGGATTCTGCTCCTATCTCAAGGATGCCTCCTGCTTTTCTCACACCTGGGTTGTTTTCCTGATGTGTCTTGCCATAGCAAGCTTTTCTGCTTTTCCTTTTTAAATGGCATACGCATCGCGAAAGGGCGATTGGAGGGCTCGAGCCTCTGGATGCCTGCTCGCTGGATGCCTTATGCAGCCTGAAGATGGGGGTTGGCTAACTCCTCCCTGGTGAAAGCACTGATTTGGGTAGTTGTTTTGAGGGTATGGGTACATCCTTGCTGCTTGGGTGGCTGTTTGTATTGTTCACCTGGGACTAAGGGGTTCGCAATGGGATTTGGATGGCCAGAGCTGGTCTACTATTTTCTGTTATTACATTTATCCTGGCCTTTGTAAATAGTTATTTGGGTGTTTTGAGTTTTCTGTTGATTTTGTGGGAGGGGTTGGGAGGCATGATTGTTTACTAACGTGGTTTTCAGGATCAGAGTTAAGGTGGGTGGTGGGATCTTATTACAGAGTGGTTCTTATGGGATATTTGTGGGGCAGATTTTGGCTGGGTGGGTGGGGTTTGATGGGTTGTTGATTGTTCCCCTTGTTGGGCTCAAGTTTCATGTTTAAATGGTGCTTACGGTTATGGGGTTTTAGTTTTATAAAGAAAATGGGGTTGGGATTGTTTTTGGGGATGGCCTATTTTGGGTTTAATTATGCTGAAATTAATAGGTATAGCTTGGGGTGTACCTTTTCTTCTTTATAATTCTATGATTATTTGGATATTTGAATTTTGTTTATTGTTTTTAAAACATTAAGATGTCTCTGAAAATTGCTTCTTGGAATGTACGTGGACGTGGATCGGGTCAAGCATCTTCAGATGTTTCGACACTGTTCATTACTGCGAATTGACATTCTTTTTCTCCAGGAGACACACCTCACTCAGTCTGATATTAAATTATTATCTCGGTCAGGTTTCTCGTATCCTTATCTTGCTGGTAACTCCTGTTATAGTAGGGGGTTGCAGTTCTCATTAAAAAACAGGTTTTATTCACTATGGAGAAGACTGTGGTGGATGTGGAAGGAGATTTATGTTGGTTCAAGGAACCCTCAACGGTGAGAATGTTGTTCTTGGATCTATATATGGCCCAGTCAGAGGAGATTCTTGGTTTTTAGGTCTCTCACTGAGAAACTGATTAGATTCCTCCGCTCAGTTTATATTAGGTGGTGATTGGAATCTTCCCTGCTCACTGGTCTTAGATAGAGAGCCCCAGGATAAACGCCCACCTCTCCAGCCCACAGAGCTTTCTGATCTGAGATCACTACTAGGTTTATGTGATCCCTGGAGGCTTGCCAACCCTTCTCCAGGCTTTCACCTTCGCCTCTCAATCTCATGCTACCAAATCTCGTCTGGATATGGTTTTGATTAGTGTTTTTTCTTTCAAGCCTGGGCTTATCCGGTATTGACCCAATTATTCTTTCTGATCATGCGGTTGTTTGATCAAGCTTTCCTTACCCCTGAATATTCTCGGATTCGTTTGGAGGCTGAACACACAGCTGTTAAAGGACCCGCAGACTGTCTCTAGTATAAGCTCCTTGATATCAATATTCTTGGCAGAGAATCTCAACTCAGTTTCTAGATTTGATCTGGTCTGGTCTGTTTTAAGTGTTTTCTCAGGGCGAGTTTATTAAAACAGCTTTTAAAAAGAAAAAGGACTTGCTGATTCCTTAATTTTGATGGGTAGAATTCGGGAATTGAGACTAGATACCTTTTCAACTTCCTCCTTAACTGATCTTAAGCAGCTCTTGGCAGTTAAAGACGAATACATGGATCTTTTAAGGAGAAAACGGAGTATGCTCTTCTTAAAACTCAAGTGAAGTATCTCGACCAGGGGAAAAGTCCAGTAAGCTCCTGGCACAACGCCTTCGGGCACTTGAGAGTTCTAGGCTTATTCCTCTCTGGTTTCCCCATCTGGGAGGTTGTTACTGCGCCCGGAAAATTGCCCACATTTTAAGGATTTCTACTTGGATCTGTACAGTAAACTGGAGGTGTCATCCTGCCTCTGATTTAGACAGCTACTTAAGAGAGACTGACATTCCCTGCCTATCCGAAACTCAGCAGGCTATTTTACTAGCTCCCATTTCGAAGGTGAAATTGAGAGGGCTATTGCTTCTTTCACCCTGACTGCACGCCGGGCCTGATGGGTTCCCAGCAAATTTTATAAGACTTTTGTTAAGGATCTGACACCCACTCTCCTCAAGCTGTACAATTATCTGGCTGTAGCCTCGGATGTAGACCCTCGCTGTTTGAGGCAACTATTGTCTTAATTCCCAAACCTGACAAGGTCCTTACTGATCCAGCTAGCTACAGACCTATCTCACTTCAAAATTATGATATGAAGATCCTTGCTAAAATCTTAGCTGAACGTATTAAGATGGTATGGTCTGAACTGCTGAGTCCTGAACAGGCTGGATTTGTGCCTGGCAGATTCATGCGGTTGACCATCTGAGGACCCTCTCGATATCTCCCAGTATGCCCAATCCCTCTCAGATCCGGCGGTTCTGGTCTCTTGATGCCGAAAAGGCATTTGATCGGGTGGACTGGGCGCTTTCTGGGCTGTGCTAGAGAGGATGGGCTTCCTGCCTGCTTTTGTTAATAGGATCCGGTGTTCTACAGTTGTCCTTCTGCTAAAATATATTGTAATGGGGTATTCTCCTCTCTCCTTCGCTTATACGCAGGTACCAGACAGGGCTGTCCTCTCTCCCTTCTATTTAATCTGTACCTGGAACCTTTACTCAGAAAGATTAAGGCCTCTGCCCAGATCAGAGGAGTTACCTTATACCAAAAGAGTTGGTCCTCTCAGCATATGCTGATGACATTCTTCTGCATCTGGTGGATCCGGCTGATTCTCTGAGGGCGGTGTTAGGTCTTATTGAGAGGTTTGGGGTCTTTTCGGATACAGGCTGAATGTTTCTAAATCCGAAATCCTCCTCTTAATGTCCATACCAATAAGGTTGAGTTCTCCTCCTTTGGTATGAAATGGGCCCCTAGATACATTAAATATTTAGGATTTTTTCTCCACTGATCCTTTGCTTTTGAAGGAGCTAATCTGGACCGCTCAAAGATTCGGTTTCTCAAAAGATCTGCAGCTGGTCAGCTCTTCCCATTTCACTCTGGGGTCGGATTAATGTTCTCAAAATGAATGTCCTTCCCAGAGTGTTCTACCACTGAATCTGGTTAATCTCTGGCTTCCCATCTCTTATATTCAGCAGTTTCACGCTTTTCTCTCAATTTATTTGGTCTAAGAAGGCAGTTAGGCGGTCTTATGGTAAACTATTTCTTCCCAAGGATAGAGGAGGTCTCAGACTACCCAACCTCCTGCTGTACTACTGGGCAGCTCACCTCTCTAAATTGGGAAGATGGTTCTCTGCTGAACGGAGGTATCTTGTCCAATCTGGCTTCAACTGGAACGTCTTTCCTCTCTGCATTAAATTCGATAAATATGTCTTTTATTTATCCCCAAGATTACTTGCTAAATGGATCCCGGATAATGTTATAAGGACTGCTATTGGGTCTTTTGCAATGTTTAAAGTATTTTAATATCTCTCCACTTGGATTTGGGGGCAGCCGGTCGTTTCTAATCCTAATGTTAAATTGGGTAACTCATGGATTAGTCCAGACTGGCTTCCGCAAATTAGGGAAGCTAGCTTGGAAAACTTCTTTAACATTAGCTCCTTCTTTCTTCTGGTGATATCCTTGAGAGGTTTCACATACCTAGTAGGTCTATTTTCAAGGTTTATCAGTTGAGACACTTAATCAACCAGAGATTTGGTTCCGCTCCTAGGGAGTCAGTAGTCTCTCCTTTCTCTGACGTGGTTAGACTTGCTTCCCAGTCTCATTCTATTTCTTTGATATACTCCTTTCTTCTGGACTATAATTTACCCGAAGGTGTTGTTGGTTCGATGTTTGGACCCATCTTTTGCCGGGAACTCTTTTGACTGGCTTGGGGTTTGGAGTGACCTTCACAGATATCATACTCAGGATAGGTTTCACTAACGAGTATTACATTGTTAATAATTTATATTATACCCCAGCTAAGCTCTTTCAGTTTAAGAGGGTATCTCATCCTAGCTGTTTCAGATGTTTGCAAGGGGCGGCAATCTTGTTCATATATTTTGGGATTGCCCTAAAGTGGCTCCGTTGTGGTCTCAGGTTAAGAACTATCTTGATCCTTTATTAGGCCTGTCTGGCTTTTTCAGTCCTGAGGTGTGTGTTCTAGGGAACTTTCGGGTTGACAGTGTTGAACGAAGATATCACATGGCTTGGTGACTATGGTTGTTAAAAAATGGTGCTAAGACACTGGACGGATCAGCTGGTTCTGTCCTTTGCCGATTAGCTAACTGAAATGTTATCGTATCTCCAATCTGAAAAACTAGCTGCTTGTCTCAGAGGGCGTTTAGATTTGTTTCAGAGGAGATGGGTAAACTCAGGCCTTGTGTCTGGCTTAAATTGGTTCTCCTTTTATTATGACCATCCCTTATGTCCACATTCTTTTGTTTCTTCTTCTGTCATCTTAATCACAGTAAGCTTTGTTACCTGAAGTGGCTATGCCTATGACTGTTACCCATTATGATTTCTGATTTATTGTTAGCCTGTGTTTATTTTATAATTGTAGAGTTGTATGATGGGTGCACCCTGGGGAGCCGGGTTGGAGGGGGGTTTGTTGGGGTTTTTATTAGGTCTTTATGGTTCTTTTGTTCTTGGTCTTGTTGAGGGTTTTGGAGGGGAGGGCGGATGTGTTTGAGTATCTTCTTTGTGATATGCTCTTTGGGGAGGGGATGGAGGGGATGATGTTTTTGTTGTTGTTCGATTACTCTGTCTGTTTCATTGCAATAATGTTTTTTCCATATATTTGGGATATTGTTTTTCTTTGTACTCTTAAATCAATAAAATTTAAATTTCAAAAAAATAAGGTTGCTCATCCTGTATTTTTATAGCGCATAGTGTTATGTGAAATGTGCACATGGAGGTTATTTTGCTGTCAGAGTGAAACTGACTTGTGCAGTCTCTAGAGGTTTTGGAATGCTGTTGTGCCACAGAAAGGTACAATCACATTCCACGACCTTGATCTGTAGTACAACAGCATTTTGAAAGGATGGAATTCTATACAGAACAGTGCTCTACTGTGCACTATAATATAATAATGTTTTGGAGGATAACAACATTTGCAGTGTGCAGAAGGGAATACTGAGTTTAGGAGGGGCAGTGGTTGTGGGAAAGGAGGGCGGACAAGGGACCACAGTAGTGTAGGTGCAGGGTGAAAGGGGAACAGTGAGGGAGTAGCTGTAGGAGGGCGGGAAGCAGCCTTGGTCCAGTATTGGGGTAACTGAAGGAGTGAGCAGTGAAGTTACAGTGGCAAGGAAGTGGTGGAAAGGGGCAATGAAGGACGCAGTGTCGCTTGTTTGCTATAAACTGAAGAAAATTGTTGCAGATGTGTTGCAACACTTGAAAATAGCATCCAGACATTTTGACACATTTGGCACGATGCAAGCTGCATTAGAAATCAGGAATTGCACCAGGCTGTGTCATGCTGTTTGAAAATCCTTTGACATCAGCCACCCCTGATGGCTCAGTGGTGGCGAGTCCCACAACCAAGCTGATAATCTGGGTTTAGAGATGAGCCTTGAAGTCACTTTAGGGGCCAGGCCATGGCTGGGACCGCCACCGCTTGGCAGTGCATCTCATCCAGGGAGGGCTTGTGGTGTTACCACCAGCACCACTGTGACTGGGCCAGGAACTCACTCCTGCTGCAGGGGAAGCTGCGGTTGGTGAGGCCTCCAGAGGTATTATCCCTGCCAGACGAGGAGGAGGGAAGGAGAAACACTGGAAGTAAAGCCTCCTCCACCATCTGAATGATGACACACAGTCCCCTGATCGGGTTGTATTCCTGAAGCAGTCGTGGGTTGAGGGCATAAAATCAAGTATGGAAAAAATCCTGCTGACTGTCCTCAACCATTACAGTTTACAAGAGAACATCCTTTTAAACTTCCATTCCTCTTTCCCAAGTTTGGCGAGACATTTTTGCTGATTTATCCAAGATGTCTGCACAAATTGCTTTCAGCAGGATTTCTTGACTGTGGTGCATTTATGACACTGTGGTGGTCACCATGACTGGCCAAGTCTCAAGCAGGTGTGACTACCACTAGCCCCTGTTGTACAATTGTGCACAAGGAAAGTCCCTGCTTCTCTTCCTAGCCCTCCTCACACAGTGAAGCAGTGTCTGCTCCCTCCGCTCAGCAGCAATACACACTTTCTCAGTTTCCTGGCAAAAGGCCTTTGCATTTGCGGCACCAGACACCTGAACAAACTCTGACTCCAGCTGAGGAATGCTTCCTCGCCTGCGTTTAAGTCCAGTCTTTGGTCCAGTCTCCCCACTTTAACCATGATCATGTTGCATAACAGTGCCCATGTTTTTTTGCTGCAACCCCCACTTCCTTTGTAAGCTTGCTGGGCAGATCTTCCGGGAATCGAGGATCAGCTCAAGACACTGAACATGTACTCGCTTGAGGCCAGACGAGAGAAGGGAGATATGATAGAGACCTTCAGGTTCCCAACAGGAATGAACAAGGTAAACTGTAAGGAACCATTTAGCTTAAGTAGTGGATCAAAAATATGGGGGCATGGAATAGAAACTGACGGGTGGGGAGGGGATTCAAGAGAGATATGAGAAAGTATTACTTTACAGAAGGGGTGGTGGAGCTATGGAACAATCTGCCAGCTGACGGATAGGCATCAAACTATCAATGGTTTCAGAAACGGCTGGACAGAGTGAAGGATTTAGTGATTGCTTGGGGTGACTCAGTAGGGCAGGGAACATGGGAGGGATCGGTGGATAAGAACCTATAGGGACAATAGGTCCTGGGTTTGTTAGGCTTTATGGGCAGACTAGATGGACCAGTGGTCTTTTCTGCTATAATTATCTATGTTTCTAATGTTTTGATGCTCTTATCTTTACAGTTTGCCTTTTGCCCTATATATTTTAGCCTATATGTAACTATTCCTTGCTGGACTATGTTAACCTGTTGACAGCTGCTGTCCTATCTGGGACCCCCATGAAAACAAGATGCTGAAGGTCATGTGGTTATCCCAGTTGTCATAATTTTAAATAAATAAATAAATTCATGACAACAGGCTGCGATGTTACAAAACTCAGCACCTGTGTCAATAGTGGAGACAGTAGGATGTTTTTAAACAGACCATAGGTTTGGTACTTGTGAATGTGAAGTGAATTACAGTTGATACAAACGTATGCAGAAAATGGGTGGTCAGCTGCAGTATGTGTACTACAGGATGCATGTTTCAATTGAGAGATTCTGAAGGCATTGGAATCCCAAGATGGAAACACATACTTTGTTGCATTTAATTTTCTCCACCTAATTTTTTCTAGCATATCGACTAGTGCTGACGTCCCCAAACAGGAAACAAAATCTTTTTTTTATGCGTTAAAATCAAAAATTCTCTCACTTAGTTGCTCAGCCTTAAATATCCCAAGCAAATAATTTTGGGGTTAGTTTACTTGGTAAAGAGGTTCGACGACAAGTGATGATCTCTCTATTTCTGTCTTTATGTCACCACTGGAGGTTAAATGATGAGTGACAACTGCCTACTTTTTCTTTCATCAAACTTCTTCTTGCCCCGGCTCACCCTGATGGCACTCCCCACGCCCTTCCCGGCCTTCTCATCAATTTACCTGTTATTCATCACTTAACCAGGACCACGATTAGAGATGTGTGAAATCTGCAAATTTCATTATGCAAAATATTTCTTGAAATTCATGCATTTTTGCGAAATATTTCGCTGGTGTGAAATGCGAAATTCCGATGCTGAAATTGTGAAGTTTGCCAGTGAAATTGCTAGTTTCTCCCATCGTAATGCAGAATTTTGTGCCCGCAGGTGGCAGAATTTCGCTTACCTGGGGTGAAATTCCGCCACTTGCTGGTAAAATTCCACATTGCACGGGTGAAAGTAATGATTTTGCCATTGAATTTCACATTTTGCACCTGCAAAATTCATCAGCGTAAATCCTTGAATTTCGTAAAATGTTGTACAGTAAAATTCATGATTTCGACAGAATTTCATCAGCAAAATTTAATTTAGCCATCTCAAATCACGATAATGGTGTGTGGACTGTCCTGTCAATTGTATGGAGGACTGGGAGGGTGCTGGCATGATAGTATACTTGGGGTTTTTCCTCCAGCCTTTAGTTTTTCCTCGTGGGTGCAACATAGAATGGCAGCACACACATACGTACTAACATCCAGCAACGAGTTCCTTACCCCTTCTACGCGTTCCCACTGAGCTACCACTCCTATTGACACCATGAGCTGTCAAGCTGCACTGCAGCTTCACCCCCACCAAGGGAGAAGAGCTGTCCTGAGATGCACACTCCTCCTTCCTCGGTTGGCCTCCGCATATCGCGCCATTCACTAGACTGGGTGGCTGGCATTGAGAACACTAGTACTACCATTGTGCTATCGGACTGCCTTTCTGTCTTTCTGTACAAATGATACAGACATACAGATGGAAACAGAAACAGTGAGGAGTTGTAACTGCGTTGAACCTCTTTACCAAGTAAGCAAAATAAAAAAATTACTTACTCAGGGTATTCATGGCAGCAGTTGGACGGCTGGTGTTTTTTTTTTTTCAAACTTGCAATAAAGAAATGGCAGATTTCTGTTTCGGGCATCAAACTACTGGAAACATGGCATTCCTTGTACATTAACAGTAGTATATTTTCCTTCATCTGTCCATATCCTATCCAGCTTACTCAAACTGCACGAGTGACAGTTGTATTCTGTAAGAGACTGTCATAGAGGCACAGGTAAGGAAGCATAGGCAACCAGGAGAAGTTATACATTTGTAAGTAGCATTTTATCATTATCAATAACAATAAAATAAAACAAATTAAAATTGTACAGGATAGCTCTTCATACAGGCAGTTCAAACATAATCCTATATCTGAGAGTCTCTCTTTAAAATCTCCATCTCTATCACTAAACAAAAATATTGCTCTCCTTTTATAAGATGTCTTTTCCTGACAGTTTAAATTCTGCATCCTTTGGTATTAATCAGTCTCCTGTTTCTCACAAGGTGACTCAGAACTTTGTCAATTTCTTTCCTGAGGCCAGCTTGCAGGTGCAACAAAATAGAACATTCTGTCCCAGGGCTGCTGTCCTGTTGACAATTTTGTAAATAAAGCTTGTGTTCCAGACTGCTTGTTTTTTTTTTTTCTAAGAAACCAAGCAGCTTTCTGCTATCATTTCAACAATATAATTACACACATTTGCAAACCAAGAGATCTCAGTTTCACATAAAGATTCTTTCATATGTATTTTTTTAACCACAGAGAAGCAAGGGAGAAAGAAAGAAAGAATAGAACCAGCTAGAAACAAGTGAAGAAAGGGAGATAACGGGGACATTGTGGGAACATCAGAGTGGCCAGTTCCTAGGTGCCACAAGAAAATTTGATTGCACAGACAGGCAAAAGACAGAAAAGTGGCAGATATAGGAGAGGACAAAATAGATCCTTGCTTTTAACTCTCTCTCTGCATAACAAATGAGACATGGTTTTATCAACCCCATTGCAGAGACATGACTAATTGCAATCATAAATGTATCAAACTGCCACTGCCTGGCTAACTTGGCAGCATGATAACCTGGAGGACAAGATGCAGCCATAGAGACACCAGTGACCCTGCTTGTGGAGGAGGAGCAGCAGCCAGAACCAGTCTATCCCATTCCATTTTAAATGTTATTTTTTATTGATTGGTCAATTGAGTTGTTTGAGAGCCTTGTTAGTAGAGCAGTGACTGATTTAAATCTGTGGACCTCTACAATATAAAACAAAAATTTTAATCTGTTCCCACTACGAGATCAATAGAGCACGTTCCTTGATCTACAGACTCATACATAACACTACATCTGAGCACAAAGTGGCACAGAGGCAAGCTTTCTGTGAAGGATACCAGGAAGGGAAGGGATCTGGTGGCCTGCTCCTTAATATGAGGACTTACAATCCCTTTCCTAAACAAAGTATGTGGATAAAAATTCTGATAATTGGACTGTTTAAGTCCTTGGCGAATGCGAACACTTGGGTTACTTGGGGATTGCCCTAAAGAAGCTGGAGCTCTTTAACATATTTTCCATCAGTGGCTTCCCTTTTAATTCATGACGACAGTATATGCATCTTCTCTATGCCTGACATCACAGTGCTTTGCTTGTGGCATCATAATCTGTTTCTGTGGGGATGATAGCGATGTCACAAGCAGTGGATTATGAAGTCAGAGATGAGACAAAGCATTCCAGAGCCGATAAAGCCCAAGGAACAGAGACCCTGTTTTTGCGTTAATGTCCATAGTTAGAATGAAAAAGGGAAACAAAATGCAGAAATTAAATTAAATATGAGCAGATATCACCTCTGTGCAGACTACATAAGTCTACAGATGAATTCAAGCAGAAAAGTAATACTGCTTCTGAAATGCTTTATGGAATTAGAAAATATTCTGCAGAATTCTGAGAGTCATTTAATTTAAACCAGGGATCAGAGTTCTGCAGTTTGTGAAAAGCTAATCAATAGTTCATGTACACATGAATTACTAATCCATAGTTTCAATTTTAATTATGGAATTTTGGAATTCCTTTTCTGATAGAATTCCACAGAACTAGTCAGAATTTTCAGAAATTTTGCAGAATTCTGTTCCATCAGAATATAAAAATTCCCTGCAGCACTATTGTGGACACGCCTAAATATTTTGTTTTCAAGTTCTTCCTGCAGCATCATGGGCTCTTTAAAATTCTCTGTCTCTCTCTCTCTCTCTCTCTCTCTCTCGCTGGCAGTGCAATCACCTCTAATACAAATTCTAATTCCAATTCTGAGTCCATGTTTATTCTTCAGCTGGCCCTGCCGAGCTCAGGAAAATCATTAAAAGCATAAATATGATTTTTATGGGACTTGTCAGATCCGGAAAGGTTCGGTGCAAATGCATTTTCTCTGCCTCGAAGCTAAACAACTTCTCTGTAAACAAATTTAGCATGAAAATGCAAGGAGGAAAAAAAAAAGACTTACAAGGTAATGAAGCAGAAAGTCTGGACCCACTATGCGTGAAGATAGGAATGCAGGCCAGTCAAGTGCGATGGCAAGTGGTGTTGAGTATCAAAGGAGGAATATGGTAGCCCACCGTACTTGTCATATCTTTTTGTAGAGGGGCTAGCTATTTCAGCACCCTGGTTGACCACTTTTTCTATTGTTTACGCAGGACCACTCAGCCAAGATGCAGCATCTCATTTGCAGCAGGGTCTGCTTTAACCCAGATTTATTCCTTGGTAGGGACAGAAGCACAAGGAGGTCAAGGAAATTACTGAAGGTCACACATAAGTACTTGGCTGTGGTGAGATTCAAACCTGGCATTTCTTAATTCACAACTCATTGGTCTAGTCTCTGTACTACACTGCCTCCAACTACACAATCACTGGTTCTACAGTCCTGTCCTCTTAGTTTAGTTGGGCTCTACTGACTATGCCGTTGCTGGGCAGTATAGCTTGGAGGTTTGAGTAATGAGCTGTGAACAAGCTTGGTATATCCAGCAGTCCTGGGTTTGAAACCTATAACCTCAACTTGCATACCGTGTAACCCTGACCAAGTCACTTAACCTCTCTGTACTCCTGGGATGCAGCTGGAAAAGATTTTCAGCTCAGTGTACTTTTCCCAGCTAAAATTGTAAAATAAATAAAAAAATAAATAGAAGCAAAGAAAATACAGAAACATCAACTCTGATGACAGGAGACATAGGGTCCATCAATTCTGTCCAGACTATAGTGGCTAATAAATCTATGGCTGTATGCTGGGCTGCCACAAAGACACTGGTGCTGTTCTGCTCTGAGTAAAGGAATAGGAAAGGGAAAATTGTTTAACCCAGAAAGGCACACTAAGCGGAGTTTGTTTCCAAGTGTGACCCGGAGCACGAAGAAGTTAAGTGACTTGCTCAGGGTCACACAGTATGTGAGTGGGGGTTATGAGATTCAAACCCAGGTCTCAGACTTGCAGCTCAGTGCACTTAACCACTATGCTGTACTGCCTCCTGAGTATCATTATCCTCAATTCCTCTGGTGAACCTTAACCCAAATCTCTGAGGGTAAGCCACTTGAACTCTAGGTGGAAACAGAAAGCTCTACTTTGTTATTTGACATATCGAACTAGCAGTTTTGGGGTGGGGTGGGGATGTTACTGGTACCAGCCTTCCTCCACTGGAGACTGGGATCTGAGACTTGACCTGAACCACGGTGCTGTCTTCTCACCAGGTTGTGGTGCTCATGGTACAGAAACAGCCTCTATCTCCAGTTCTGCCAATCCTCACCTTTCATTGAATCCATCGCGGTGCAGGAGGCCTGCACTACACTTTGCCTGCCTGCACTGTACTGTACCTGGCTCTGTGGGCAAACTGAGAGCTTCAGGTCTACACTGCTACTTGCCACTCTGTCACCTTTACCAACAGAAATTAGCACTGTGCCTGCCCTTCCTGTAACTGTTCCTGTGGGAAAAATGTAGGGCTTCAGTTACCAGTGCTGTCAGCTTCTCACCTTTCACCAACTCTAAATGTATCCTAGTATGGGAACAAGATAAAGTGGAGATACAGCACACTCACCACAGTTCCCAAAAGAGACCACAGGCAGAAGATTCCAGATTCAGTATTTTACTTGAAGCATCACTTTCATCAATGAAAATAACTAGTTCAGAGTCTGAAATAAAAATCAGCCTGGGGAGCTGTCGGAAGGAACAGCCCAATGTTTCACATGACACAGCTCTTCAACAGGGTGTCACTACTGCATCTGATGACAGTCACCATTTGTGGGATGTCCCAGTGTAGAGGAACCTGCACTGTACATGCCTGTGGCTAAATAGTGGATTTTCCTGCTGTCTGTCCCTCACCTTTTACCAGCACTAAATTCATCATAGTTTGGGGAAGCCTACATTGTACCCACCCCACAGTGTATCTGGCCCTTTAAATAAACAGTGGACAAGGTCAGCCCAGTGGTACAGAGGGTTGAGGTGTCTAGCACCTACCTCTTCCCATGCTGGCTATATGGGATTGGGAACAGACTTGGGTTGTTGGGGGTCAGCTGGAGTGGAAGAGGATCGGCATCCAAGAGACTGCTGTCCTCTCCTGGAGAGGTGGCATATCGGCTCAGCCTAGCTGCCCCCAGGTGGAGACCTGGAGATGAGAGCAGAATTAGGGAGGCGCATAGAGGTTGGAACTGGGGAACATGTCAGATGGTGCGCCTCTATGCATGAGTGCGCGCCTACAATGGGGTGGGAGAAAAAAGGTGAAAATGGTGTCAGAGGGGCTCAATGAAGACTGATGCAGCCACCCATTACCGCATAGTCATCCTGTCACCACATTGGTCCACCTCGGATATGTGGAACAGGAAAGGAGGGACAGCTCTCCCTCTTCAGCCCTGCCACGTGGGGAAGCTTGTGAAGAAAGCTATATGACCAGGTAAGTGGCTGGGGTGGTAAGAACCTGGTGCAGGGGGTCGGGGACTAGGCTGAGGGCCGTCCCTCCATATGGGGAGGAAAAAATGTATATGAAAAAATAAACGGATAGTCTCCAGTGTTGTCTGTCTGCCACCTTTCACCTGCACTAAATTCATTACAGTGTGGGAAATCTGCCACATGCCTGCCCACACTGTAAGTTGCCTGTGAATAAACAGAGCGATTTGTTCTCCACTTCTATCAAGCCCTCGCTTTCACAAGTACCAAATGTATCACTGTGGGAATCTGCACTGTTCCTACCTGCCCATATTGTACTGTAGCTGACCCCATGGAACAGAGAGCTTCAGTCTCCTGAGCTGTCCATCCCTCACTTTTCACTAACTGATTTTTTATTTACTATTGTACCTCTACTCTCCAGTCATGCCTCTTCTACCTCCTAGACACTGCCCATCCCTCTCCTGAATCCCACACCCCAGGGGGTACCTTATCTGCTCTGTGGTTTACGGCCATGGTGGAGCCTATGGTGGAGTCCCTTTGTGCTGGATGGAGAGGCAATGCTGAACCAAGTATACTGCAGCTTCATAATGCTGATCTGGAGGGTTCTGTGTTCTGACCGAGCATGCTACCGCTTCATAATGCTGATCTGGAGGGGTTCTGTGTTCTGACCTGAGCATGCTGCGCTTCATAATGCTGATCTGGAGGGGTTCTGTGTTCTGACCCAAGCATGCTCTGACTTCATAATGCTGACCTGGAGGGTTCTGTGTTCTGACCGAGCATGCTGAGGCTTCATAATGCTGATCTGGAGGTTCGTGTTCTGACCCAAGCATGCTGAGGCTTCATAATGCTGATCTGGAGGGTTCCGTGTTCTGCCCTCCCGACATGCCAGAAGCGATGTCAGAAAAAGGCCTGATGACCCATCCGTGTGCCCAATCCTACCTATTATATGATGTGTGAACACTATTGGCCACTCATATATCTATCAAAGAACAAAGATGGAAAAGGTTAACTTCTTTATAAGTTGTTTTTTCTTGGTATTTTTATTCCACCAAAAAGAAGGTTGTTGCATGGTCAGTTTGAGAGTGAGGATGATGGCCTGCTCAAAGTGAATTTTACAAAGGCATTATACAGAGAGACTAAGAAGAGATGAAGACCAAGTCAGCTCGTATCCTAAACCAGACATGGTGATATGCAGCATTGCTAAAAAGAAAGAAAAAGATTTAATCATTAGAAAAGGAACCACCAACTGTTCTGATGAAGTGGTGTAAAACTAACCATGAAAATCAACCTTGTTTTTGGTAGAATTAAAATACCAAGATAAAACAACTTCTAAAGGAACCACTGCTTTTCACCTTTGCTCTTTCATGGTACTTCTGTGGAGGATCCTCTGACTGAAAATAACCTGTATCAGGGTACCCAAGGGTATCCTGAGATTTGTCCCACATAGCACTCCTACTTCAATCCCACATGCCCCCCCACATACACACACCGCCAGAAATTGTCCCTATATGTCTATCTCACCTTTGCTAAAATCCCACTACTGACTTAGCACAGCCCCACTCCTTGGCAGCCTGTTCCTTGCCCCACCACCTCACTGTGAATAAATACTTCCAAACATTCTGCTTGAACTTTCCTAACACCAGTTACGTAGAGTTATTGCTGCCTAATTTGCCTGAATTGTTATACTGGGAAAGTTCCTCATTTAATTACCTGTTAAGGAGCTGTCATTACTGCTTTGTATCTGGTTAATCCTCCCCCATTTTAGTTTAATTTTAGCCATCTTCCCTGTGCTGGTGTTGCCTATATTCCCTCCCTTAAATTCTAATTTTTATCTCCTTTCCATGTGATGCAGCCCTAATTCCTCTTTGTTTTTATTCCAGTTCCTGTTATCCCAGTGTATAGCCAATTATTTTCCTTCTGCTGCAAATTTTAAATTCCGTCCTCCTCCCTTTCTGAGTGAGCCCATATTTCCACGTTTGTTTTTACATTAGCTTTCCCATACCAGAGTGTAGCCTATATTCCTCCACCTAATTCTTAATTCTGACCTCCTCCCTATCTGTGTGAAACCCATATTTGCCATTTTTGGTTTTATACTAGCATCTGCCTTACCAGGTTCAAGCTAATTATTTCTTTCCCATTCTGAATGTTCACATTTCAGCCCTCTAGCAATAATTTATTCTTGTCTCCTACCTCTGGATAAAGACCTCATTTCCTTTACTTAGCATTCACTCTATTAGAGTAAAACTTCCCCCCCATACTGTTTTGGTATGAATTGCAGGGTGAGCCCTGCTTTGTTACTCCACATCATGCTAGATGTTAGTACCCTTCCTGATGGCCTCAGTGACCGCCATACGGTCTACTGTGTTAGTAAAATTCATTGTACCAAAGCGTCCCCAGATTTATCCAGATCCATTCCTTCTGGTTGCAGGACTTGTCTTGCCTCTTTGCTGACCTGATAGCCACTACCTGGTCCCCTATTTCTACAGCTGGCAATATTGACAATGCCCTCAAATTCTCCTTCTCCAGATTTATGTCTGTCTGGAATCATCATGCACCCCTTAGAAGAACCAGGGGCTGAGGATCTCTCCTCCCATGGATCTTAGAGGTTGCTGGCTTGGCACCATCTTGGCGTGAGCTTGCCTGGAGGACATACAAGTTCTCTTGTTCCCCTCCTGACCTTACAAATTACTGGCCTCTTTTTAATGCCTGTGCTATAGCTACTACGCTTGTGGAGTCTGAACACTTCACATCCACACTCCAGAATAACCTTAATAACCCCTCTAAGTTCTGGAAGGTAATCCATGCCCTCTTCTCCCCTCCATCCTAATCTCCTCTCCCTGTTCTCAAGGTGGGTGACACACTATCTCTGACCCTGCTGCAGCGCCTGCTCTTTCAATTTTTTCACCTCTTGTGCCCTTTCCTCCTCTCTTCCCCTCCTCGCCTCCCACTCACTCTTCTTCACTATCCTCTCAGTCTCCTACTCTACCGTGCCTACTGTCCCCCTCATCCCTTTTTCTTTCTCTTCCACCATCCCTGTTGCTACTCTTAAGGCCCTCTTGGCTCTAAACCCCCACAAGGGTGGGAGCCCTAATGGTCTACACCCCAGTGTCCTGTTCTCTGCTCATGCCATTGCCCTCCCTGTCACCTACCTCTCAACCTCTCCTTCCTATCCTCAGTCCTTGACTCTTGGAAGTTGGCTGCAGTCATTCCCTTCTAAAAAGTGATCCCTCTTCCCTGGTAACTACCATCCCATCTCTCTACTTCCCACTTTTGCTAAGCTCCAGGAACACCATGTTCTCCAACTCTACCCTTTTCTCGTCTCAACCTCCTCCTTCGCTCCCTTCCAGTCTGGCTTCAGGAAGTCCCACACTGCTTCAGCTCCTCTTTCTACTCGCTGATACTATCCCTCTGGCATGGATCAGCATCTAGTCACCCTCTGCCATGTTTGTCAACTTTGCTAAAGCTTTTGACACTGTTGCCCGCCCCATTCTCTTGTACAAGATTTAGGCAGCTGACTCTCCGCCTCCTCAGTCAAGTGGTTCCACTGCTACCTTGAGGGCAGGTCACAAGCTATCCATATTGGAGACTTCCTCTCCCCTCACTCCCATTAGCTCAGGCATCCCCAAGAGTCTGTCCTTGGCCCACTTCTTTCTCCATTTTCTAAATGACCTCCTCACTGCCTGCTTCTCTGTGTTCATTCATATGTAATATGGTACTTTTTACCTCTGGCTCCTCTGCCCCTGACCTCACAGCACAGCTCCAACTGGACTTTAGTGATTTAGTTCCACGGACTCCATCTTTCCCTCCTACCAGTCACCACAGGAGTCTCCCAAGGCTCGGTCCTTGGGCTGCTTCTAGTCTCCATCTTCCTAAATGACCTGCCCACCGCCTGCCCACACACATCATACACATGTATGTGGCTGATACGGTCATGTATACATCTGGCCCTTCCACTGCTGAAGTAGCGACCAGGTTACAGCAGGATTTCAATGACATCCAGCTCTGGTTTCGTGCAAACCAGCTATTCCTCAATGCCAAGAAGACTGTCTCCATGACCTTCGGCATTAGGTAGAGACTCTCTTGGCTCCCCTCCACCCCACCTTCCACACCCTAGATGGGACCACTCTAGAGGCCTGCACCTCCTTTAGATATCTTGGGGCCTGGTTGGACCAGCATCTCGACTTTTGTACATATTGATGCCATCCACAAAAGCTACACCCAAAACTGGGTGCTCTCTCACGCAACTGTGGTTGCATCCGCTGCCAGCTCACCGTGCACTTGTATAGAAATGACTCTCCTATCTTGACTATAGTGATGTAGTCTACAGTGCCACTCCTAAGTCCACCTTAGCCAGACTGGACTCCCTGTTCCCTCTTTCTGCCGTTACGCCCTTGATAGCCCACGCTTCTTCCACCACTGCGTGCTTTACTGGACTCTCTACCTTCCTCACTACATGACCATTGACAGTCTCATTGCGCCAAGCTCATGGCTAAGTACTGCTCCCAGTCCCTGCCTCCATACCTCATTGATGTGTTAGCTGCCCATTCCTCTCCTGTCTACTCCTAGGAATTCTGATACCCGATTTCTGGATGTACCATACATGTCTTCTATTGGGCAAGCAGCTTTCAGACATCGCATGCCCAAATTATGAAACTCCCTCCTGTAAGCATTTGTAGTGCCCTTCACAGCTCCTTGGCTACGTCATAAATGAGCACTTCTCCATGACCTGTGCATGTGGCTAAGACATGCATGCAAATTGTTCAAACGGTCCAGCCTGGTATCCGCAGTCTAGTATTTTTTGTCCCTGTTCTAGCTGTTTGTTTATTGCCTCAACACAGTACCTCATGTATTGTTATGAATTCATGTATTTGTTATGCTTATAACTGATACCACTGTATGTCGTGCTGAATTACTGTCACGCTATGTGAATTTATTGGATGATTGTTTCTCTATGTTCCCCTCCCCAAGGCGCACCTGGAATCGAGCAGTACTCTGCTCAGTGTGCCCTCCTGGTAAAACGTTTAAATAAATAAAGTGTCAAGAACACAGTATATGTCTTTTGGCACCAAACAGAGGCTTGCTAGAGTCACCCTTCTTCTCTCTACCTTACCCTTGATGGTGCAGCGATTGAAGATGTCTCCCCTTCAAGTGCCACGGGGTCTGGCTTGAACTGTCACCTTGATTTCCCTGTTCATGTGGTTGCTATCCACAAGAAGCTCCACCCCAGACTTGGTGCAGTTTACAGGAATAAGAGGAGCACCCCATTTCCTGCCCATAGGAGCTCCTCATTAAGATGATTTTCCCATTTTTGACTATGGGGACATTGTTTCAGTGCTGCACCCAAGTCCACCTTAACCAGACTAAATCCCTTTATTTCACTCCTTCTGTCTACTTGCACTTGACAAACCCCTGCATAGTCACCACTGTTCTTTGCACACCTCCTCCCCTCCCTCTCTTGATGCAAGGCACCTTACCCACTGTATCTCCTTTGTCTAGAAATTTTGGTTTGGCTCCTCCCTCGTATCTTGCTTCTGTAATCTCATCCCCATTCTACCTCTTACTCCCTTTGCAATGCTTGCTGTCCCTCTCCCGCACTCCCACTAGTGAAAATTACTGCTGGTTAAGCTGCCTTCTTCTGCTTTCCTAAACTATGGGCACCTCCCCTTCCATTCTCTCTCTCTTTCACTTCCACCTGAAATCACTCCTCTGAGATTTCTCTACACACTACTGTAGTTGTTTCTGATATGGGTGGGTAGACTTCAGTGGCTGCACTCCACTCTACACTGACACTGGTACACCCCAGCTCCCCATTTATCAGCTGCTACCCCAGTACCCCACTGACACTAGTACATCCCAGCTCCCCAGTTATCAGCCACTCATCCCACTGACACTAGTACATCCCAGCTCCTCCAGTTATCAGACACTACCCACTACCCCTCATATTTTGTTTTGTTGCTCACTGTTCTTCTTTCTGTTATTTTATTGCATTGCAATTTTATTACTTAGAGGTATTTTCCTGTAGTTTGCTTATTTTGCTGTTCTTATTTTCATATTATTGCATATCTATCTGTCTATCTGTCCATCTCTCTACAGACAGTATGTATGTCTGTATGTATGTACATATGTATGTGTCTATCATCTGTCTGTCTGGCTGTCTACAGGCAGTATGCATGTCTGTATGTATCTATCATCTGTCTATCTATCTGCAGACAGTATGTATGCATGTATGTATGTGTGCATGTATGTATTATGTAGATATGTATATGTATGTATGTATGTGTCTATCTAGTTTTGTTGACATAGAAAGGAGGACTAAGCAAGTCTGTCCATTTTTAGTCTTGTCCGGGAGGGGGATATAGATGGAAACCAGCTCACACTGAACCAGATTAAGCTGTTGGTGATATTTTTAGTGAATGGGAAATGTGTCCAAGATACCAGGAAATTCCTACTTTTTCAAGAAGTGCCATGGGATCTTTAATGTCCACCTGAACAACCAACAGAACAGGCAGACAGGACCTTGGTTTAATGTCTTATCTGAAAGTCGACACCTCAGGAGTGCAGCATCACCCTCATGCTGTACTACAGTGTCAGTATTGGGATTTAACCCAAGTGCCTGGTGTGAGGATGGAACTCACAGCCTTCCAATCTTCTAGCCTCAGAGGCAAGTGTGCAGCCTGGTGAGACACACTGATGCTGACTTATTCTGTACTTTGTATTTGGCTTTGTTTCTACTCTTCCTTCCCAGGACGATCTGGAAATGAGCCGATATCAGCTCAGTATGTCTTTCCTTGTAAAACCATAGAATGAAAAATCAAGGAAGGAAGGAAGGAAGGAATAGGTAGGTAGGTTGGAAGGTAAGTATAGGTCTCTGACATGTCACAGAAACATAGACTGGATGGCAACAGAAGACCCCACAGTACATCCAGTCTGGCCAGTGAATGGTACATCTGGCCTGTGAAGAGTAAATTATGGGCTGGCACAGTGCTATACTGTAATGTTTAACCATTCTGTCTTGGCAGGCACGGTGCTGTACTGTAATGTCACCTTCTTTCCTGACAGGCACGGTGCTGTACTGTAATGTCACCCTCTATCCTGGCAGGCAAAGTGTGTACTGTAATGTCACGGCTCTCTCCTGACAGGCACAGTGCTGTACTGTAATGTCACTCCTCTTTCCTGGCAGGCACAGTGCTGTATTGTAATGTCACCCTCTCTCCTGGCAGGCACAGTGCTGTCCTGTAATGTCACTCCTCTCCTGACAGGAACAATGCTGTACTGTAATGTCACCCTCTCTGACAGGCACGGTGCTGTACTGTAATGTCACCCCTCTCTCCTAGCAGGCACAGTGCTGTATTGTAATGTCATCCTCTTTTCCTGGCAGGCACAATGCTGTATTGTAATGTCACCTCTCTCTTCTGACAGGCATGGTGCGGTACTGTAATGTCACCCCTGTCTCTGACAGGCACAGTGCTGTACTGTAATCTCACCCCCTCTCTCTTGACAGACATGGTGCTGTAGTGTCCCCCTCTCCCGGCAGGCATAGTGCTGTACTGTAATGTTACCCTCTCTCCTGGCAGGCATGGTGCTGTACTGTAATATCACCCTCATTCCTGACAGGCACAGTGCTGTACTGTAATGTCACCCTCTCTCCTGGCAGGCACAATGCTGTACTGTAATGTCACCCTCTCTTCTGGCAGGCACAGTGCTGTACTGTAATGTCACCCTCTCTCCTGGCAGGTACAATGCTGTACTGTAATCTCACCCCTCTCTCCTCACAGGCACAGTGCTCTACTGTAATGTCACCCTCTCTCCCAGCAGGTACAGTGCTGTACTGTAATGACACCCTCTCTCCTGGCAGGCACAATGCTGTACTGTAGTGTCACCCTCTCTTCTGGCAGGCACAGTGATGTACTGTAATGTCACCCCACTCTCCCAACAGGCACAGTGCTGTATTGTAATGTAACCTCTTTCTCCTGACAGGCACAGTGCTGTACTGCAATGTCAACCCTCTCTCCTGGCAGGCACAGTGGTGTACTGTAATGTCACCCCTTTCTCCTGGCAGGCACAGTGCTGTACTGTAATGTCACCCCTCTCTGCCAGCAGACACAGTGCTGTACTGTAATGTCACCCCTCTCTCCGGCAGGCACAGTGCTGTACTGTAATGTCAGCCTCTCTCCTGGCAGGCACAGTTCTGTACTGTAATGTCACCCTCTCTCCTGGCAGGCACAGTGCTGTACTATAATGTCACCCCTCTCCTGGCAGGCACAGTGCTTTACTATAATGTCACCCCTCTCTGCCAGCAGGCGCTGCTGTACTGTAATGTCACCCTCTCTCCTGACTGGCACAGTGGTGTACTGTAATGTCACCCCTCTCTCTGACTGGCACAGTGCTGTACTATAATGTCACCCTCTCTGCCAGCAGATACAATGATGTACTGTAATGCCACCCCTCTCTTCTGGCAGGCACAGTGCTGTACTGTAAAGTCACCACTCTCTCCTGGAAGGCACAGTGCTGTACTGTAATGTCACCCCTCTTTCCTGGCAGGCACAGTGCTGTACTGTAATGTCACCCCTGTCTCCTAGATGGAACAGTGCTGTATTGTAATGTCACCCCACTCTCCTGGCAGGCACAGTGCTGTACTGTAATGTAATCCTCTCTCCTGGCAGGCACAGTGCTGTACTGTAATGTCACCCCTCTGTCCTTGCCTCCGATGCCTACATGTCCAGGTCTCTTAACCTTTCCTTTAAGACTTACCTTACTGATCTTATATCATGTTAGTGTCCATCCTCTGCACTGGCTCCGACCTTTCCTTCACAATTCTGTTCCCAGCTGATTCGCTGTACCGATTAGCCTGCATGTGGCAGTCTTTTTTCTTCTTTGGTGACGGGTAAGGCCCTCTAGGCATAATGTCCGTGTTCATGGGCAACTCTGGAGCACTGGGGATGTTACATGAATTGATCAGGGTCACATAGTATGCAAGCAGAGGTTGTAGGCACCAAATCCAGGTATGCTGGACATACCAGCCTAATTCCCAGCTCGTTACACTAACCTCTAGGCTATACTGTCAGCCCAATCTTGCAGCACATATGCTTCCTGTCCAAGCGGGTGAGCATCCTATGCAACACTCAAACCTCTTCCCCGCACAGTCCTACAATGCTGTTAGCCTGTTCCTCTAACTTGAGTTGCTGGCCACCACCACCAGGCCTGCACTTTTCAACAATTCTTAATTCATCACACTGTGAGAAAGCCAGTTTTGTGCCTATCCAAGCTGTACCTGACCTTTTATTTTGTCAACTCTGTTTGTCTGTCGGACTATGGGCAGGATGTGTGCCCCTGTTCACCCTTCTGGCATCCCTCCAGGCCACTCAGACTGGGTGACCCATAATATTCCCTCTACAGTGGAGTTCCCCAGTGGGGTGGGAGAGACTGAAATCCACCAGATGCCCCAGTCAAGGTTTACACCTGGGGTGTGATTTGAGAGTCGGTCCAAGGACTTCCGAAGCTCCATGACCAGGGTTTTCTTGCTTGGTTCCTCAGGAGATGCAGATGTGCAATGACACCAGCACAGGATGGGCACACTCCTGCACCCGTCCCACAGACATCTGCTGGCAACTCTGCATGTTGCCATTCAGTCCCATCTGCTGGACACTCAGTCTCCACTGGGTGTCACCTAGTGTGCCAGGAAACCACACCCCCAGAGGTGGCATCTGACCTCCCCAACTGAGCCTTTGATGTTCAGTACTCACTTCCGAACATGGGTTTTCAGCGACTCAGACGGTAGCGCTACCGCTGTGCGGCAGGCCAACTGTACCTAATCTTTTGGGTAAGGGAATGTTTCCTGTCTCCTGGTCCATAGTTTCTTATTGTTACTTTCACTGAAGATTCATCACATAACTTAAAACAATATTTCTCCCACACCATGGATTGGCTTATGTGTCCCTACACCTATGAGAAGAGGTTTGAAACACACTGTGCAAAACATCAAAACTCCAATGCCTGGCTTGTAACCCTGCTGTAAATTATCTTTAAGCCATTCTAAACACACAAAGCAATCATACAGAGTGCAGTGAGCCTACTGCCAACAAACACATCAGCAGCTATTACTGACTTAGATTAGAAAGGAAAATGCCGTGTCCAATCTGCCTCTAGCTGACAGTCTCTGAAGTAGAACTTTAATAAACACATTATTGAAATTTGTAAATGTATTTGCTATCTGAAGGGAAAAAGGTAGTTAGGCATTCCTAGGCTTCCCAGAAACATAACAAGAAAATTGCTGTTGAGAGTGTTATCACGGGGGACTGAGGCCCAGAGTTGTTGCATTTGGGTTTGTAATATAGACAGTCAAGGGACTGAGCCCTCCTCCCACACACACACTTGATGTGAGCATAGTAACTGCTTGTGTTTCTGCTGTGAGGGTGTTGGCATGTCTTGTACTCTGGGAATAACATACTCTTGCACATCCAAGGGGTTCTGAGAGTAAAACTGAAGCCTGTCCTCCGAATGTGGAACAACCGAGTACAGACAGGGGCCTCTCAATGCAAAATGAAGGACGTCCATTGTAGTTTGGGAGAGTACAGCGGTGTAGACAGGAGTTTAGAGAGTTAAAATGAGGGACATCCTCCTAGGAGTAAATTTTCAGGGCAGGTGCAGTGCCTGTGGACAGTGTTCTGGCCATGCACTTTGGTGCTGCTGGTGCGCTAAGTCCAAGTACCACAATTTCACCCTACTTTTCAATCTTGGGCACATTTAGTTGGACATACTTTGCGGCAAGGAAACAATGCAAGTGGTCACATGAGGCATGTAAGAGACCCCCACTCTGATGTACGGCAGACCACAAAAATGTGGCCTAGTGGGCATCAGTTCCACGCAAGGATAGCAAATCCTAATTTTTCTGCCTCAGGTCCCATGATTCATATATTTGATGTACTTGTGGCATACAAACAGCTGTGGAAATCTGGTGCCTAATGTGGGACAGTTGAGAGGTAGGACAGAGAAGTCCTATCTCTATCTACAGCTAGACATGTCTTGAGAAAATATTTATTTTCTAGGAGTCAATGTAAATGTTTTACCAACTATTTTTGTGTCAGCATTGTATTTATTTACTTTGGTTGTTCATCTCTTGCTATGTATTTTTTGTTTGTTTGTTTATTTGGATTTATATCTGTTATGTTGCTCTGGTCGCCCATGAAAATGGGTCTTTGTCATGGATTTACCAGATTTTAAATAAACAAAACACCAACAACAAAATGAGAAACATCCCTCTAATAACATAAATAAACAAAGATTCTATGTGAGAATGGCGAGAAGCCTAGAAGCGATCACCGTTATTGTGCAGTCAGGTAAGCGAAAATGTTTCGGCACTCTGACACCAGCGCCTGGGACAAGGCTGGGACATGTATTTTAATGCTTTTGAGGAGGGGCTGAGCACCTCAGTCCCCGCACCCTCCTACTAAAGGATTCTCAACTCCAGGGGTGCATGTCGGGGTGAAAGCATGGTTCAGGCCAGACGCAATAAAATCACACAAGCGCCGGACCCAAACCCTGTACCTCACCCACCCCAACCACAAGCCAACCCCAATGCCACGATGCAGCTCGGCAATCCACCACAGCGCCACCCGCTACAGCTCCTCCGCCCCTCCTCCCAGCCCATGCTCACTGTGACTCACTCCCCGTGAGTGTACACATAGCGACATCCTGTCACCCAGTTCGCCCACCCTCATCAGGTAGCCCTACCATCCCATCGCTGTCAGGATTGCGCTGGAAGGAGTCGCCATTATGGACGGCGCCCTTCCCCATGTGCTCACCTCATGGTATACCATAAATAAATGACTAAAGTGGGACAGTTGAGAGCCACAGTATTTACATCGGGTTTTGAGGATAACATGAGGGACATCCCTCTTAATGTGGGACAGGTGAGAGGTGTGGACAGAGGGATTATGCAGCTGAGTCCTTCCCATGATGACATCACATTGGTAGTAAACCCACTGTCATGATGACATCACAGTAGAGAAGCTATGACAGGATTACACAGCTGGGCCTATCCCATGATGAATCATAGTGGGAGAGGTGTGATGGGGAGAATAAGAGGGTACACCTGCTGAGTTAGAAGGAGGAGAACTCGAATCTAAGGCTTTTATTCTGTCTAATAGCATTTTTGTATGTTTGTCTGTCCTGGTACCTTATCTCAGAAGACTCTTACCTTAGGCACCAAGCGGGAGCAAATCTTTTGAAACAGAGTCCAAATCCGAACCATCTCAGCTTTGCTCCAGTGCCACTGGAAGCCAGTTTCTAATAGTCAGTGTCCCCTACTGAAGGGGCATTGCACGTTCTATGTATAAAGCTGGCAGGTGAACCTTAGGCACAATCCGCTCCTTGTGAGAAAAGGATAACTCCACCAAAACCCATTTGATTCAAGAGGCGTCCCTCTCTTAACTATCCAATGACAGTGAAAGTTTGTCAACTGAAACAGAGGGACCATAGACTGGGGTTCTCACAGATGTGCATTGCTAGACTTTTCTGACCACACTGGCTCCTTTTCTGTCCTCTTCCTTTCCTCTTCCCTCCTCTTTAGCCCTACACCAAGACAGAGGCTCCCATTATAGCTGGTTGTGTGACTCTTCCACAAACTTAGTTTGCAGCTGTTTGAAAACTTGCTCAGCTTCATGGGGTGTATTTGGAAAGTTTTGTTTTATAAGTTTCAAAACAGTTCACTCAATGCCTGACCCATGGAGAACACAGTTATTACTCAGTTGGGCAGGGGAGGGAAAAAATTCTTGACAACGTTGTTGGGTTAGAAACATTTTTACTGATTAATTTTCTAAAATATGTATCCCAGGAAAGTTGCACTGAGACATTTAGCAGTCGCAGAATAGTCTGATATTGGACAAGATCTGACCTGTGCAAAGATGGTATAGTGCATAAGCTTTTGGGACCACACCATTCCCTTCTTCAGGTGTAATAGCAAACTAATCAAAAGAAGCTGACGTTATATACACTACGATATTTCATTTCCAATTATATCCTGTTTATATCTACAGCTCTGACATCTCTTATGATTACAAGCGCTTACTCAAAGCCTTTGTGTGCCAGAGTTGCTCAGCTTTGCATCATAGTTCTCTTACCCCAAAAACTCGAGAAAGCACTGTCGTAGCCGTTAGAGACACAGGAACTGAACATATAACCATATTACAAATCGTGCCAGTCTTTTTACAAAGTGGAACTTGAGTTTAAAATCAAAATGTAATTATTAGTGAACATTTTAATGCTGAGATAACTGGTTTATAAAATGAGTTATAACTACCCGGTTGTGATTATGCATTACAACTGGGCAGTTGTAATCATGCCCTGTCAGTCAAGCTCATGCTGTGAGTGGCGTGAACAGTGGTGCAAGCACTAGTTACACAACTGCCACAGTTATTAAAAATGCCAGTCGGGGAGGAGGACTGAGCGTCCCAGTGGAGGCACTCTTCTGGGGAGTGGGGAGCCATGGCCTGCAGTGCTACTGCCACCTGTAGATGTATGGGTGGAAAGCACTCCACACACAGGGAAGGAAGGAAGGCTTACCTATTCACAAACACCGGTGTCCCTGCAGGGTCAGGTGAGTGAACACAATGAAAGTGGCAAATTAAATAATAAAAGGTAAATCACCCCTCCGCCCATAGCTCCTTGAAGGCCAGTACACCTGGCTGGCAGGCGATATATCCACCACACCAGAGTGGAGGGGTACAAATAGAATGAATAACGAAAATAAAAATAAAAACACAAGACATGTGTGTGTGTGTGTGTAAACCAGAATTGTACACACACACACATTTATAAACACCTTGAGCTTCACTCTAGGGTTAATGTAGCATCCACATCTCAGGTGTGTGTACAATTCTGGTTACACACCCCCACTCATGGGTTATTCTCTGTTTTACATTGCAGAAAATTAGAGATCCCCACTCCTCCCTGTAAGAAATGGACTATGCCAACTGAATTTAGAATTGTAGAATTTTTAGAACTGCTTGAATGACACACCCTCTTATGAATATAGAAATACATGTAATGTTAAGAAATAAACCGTCCTGATTGGCTAAGAATGATGTAATGACTTGTTATACCCATAATGAGACAGTAACTGCACATATTAGCATATAAACTGAATTCAGCAGTTACACTCATATGTCATCTAAAATGGTCATATTTAAGTCCATAATAAGAGTCTGCACCTTTGAAAAGTATCTGTGTAGTTAGTCCACAAAACACACAAGTGTTTCTTCCTCCCCTGAGTGAGGAAGCTACGGTGCCATCATTGTGTTTTTTTGTTTTTCATTATGTCTACAAAGAAAGGTAGGGATCATATTTTGGCTTTAAGGAGCTGGCAGCCCTGATCCTTTTCCTTTCCGAATCCGGGCCCTGCCATCAAGACAACAGTCTCATTAGTTGAGTGGTGGCTTTGTTTTTAAACATATGGACTCTGTAAACTATAAACAAACCTTATCTCAAAAGATGCTTCTCTTGATTCCCTATGGAGAGTGCTGAACTCTTGTATCAAAAAATACCAGGAAGGATCAGGCAGCCACCATCTTGGAGCAAAAGACATGATCCTCCCTTCCTTTGAGGACAAAATTAAAAATTGTGACACGTGAACTATATACTACAGCACTCAGAAAGAGGCAAAGAAAACAAATTTATATATTAGGTTTTTAAAGTAAACATGACTGGAGCTCTATAACAAAGTTTGTGGATGTTATTGCCCATTCTGTGGGCAAAAGCCGCTTGACTGAATGTCTTTAACAAAGTTTGGTTAAGACGTAGATTCACACTGCTGTTGGATTGCAAATCATAAGTCACCATTAAAAGCAGGGGTCAGTGAACTACTTAAATATTCTGGCAGATTGTCCAAAACTTGACTGGAAACCTTACACCCAAAATGCATCAACCTTCTGGTGGAGAGGAAGCCCACCCTTATTGAGCATATGTTAAAGGAAACATAAACCTTGCTGTTTACATTTTTGGATATAATTGTTAATTTGGGCATGTGTGAAGTCTGTTTAAGTAAGTAAAATTTATTTTTAAAGCACACTGTCTCTGGAGGCTCTAAGGCTGTGCATAAATGAAACACAATAAAATATATAGTCAGAATTTAAAATAGAATTAAGATGGAATACAATTTAAGTATAAAATATGAATCATTTTGCATAAACTAATATAACTTAATCTCATATAAATATTTAAGCACTCAATAGTCCAGGAAAATGCCTTTTGAATAAATAGGACCAGGATGGAGCACTCGGTGTTTAGTAACTGCCCGCTAGAATCCAGGATTGGATGAATTCCAGCTGGCTGAGGTTGAACCCAGGGAAGACTGAGGTGATGGTTCTGGATCCAGGTCTCTGGATAGGGGGTAGGGGCAGGTCAACCCACGGGGTTTTCCTGGGGTATTCCCAGCTCCTTGCCTCTGAATGGATGCGGGACCTAGGGTGTTACTTGACGACAGGCTGACACTACGATCTCGGTGTCGGCGTCATTAAGTTATCCTTTACCATCTGAAGAGCTGCCGCTAGGATCAAGCACCTTGTTCCGCCCAGTGATCTTCCTACATTGATCCACGCCTTTGTGGCCTAATGCCTTGATTATTGCAGCTCCCTTTACTTTGGGCTTCTGGGGTTGGATATCCACCGCTTGCAGCTCGTGGCAGAACGCTGCAGCCCGTTGTTGAGGGGGACTCCGGACTTCCCACATTACACCAGTGTTGCGCAACTGCACTGGCTGCCAGTTCAGTGGCAGATCACCTTCAAAGTCGGATTATTGACTTATAAAGCCCTATGTGGACTTGGCCCTGATTATCTGAAACAGCTCCTGTCCCTTAGTGTCCCAAGTGATTGCTCCGTTCGGCAGACGAGGGGTTGCTAGAGATTCCGAGGGTTGTTTTAAATCTCCAGGGCCCGTGCATTCATGTACGCAGCCCCAGCCCTCTGAATTTCTACCACGCCGGCTTTGGGAGGCGTGACCGTGGGGTTAACAGACACTGAAGACTTATTTGTGGAGCAGGGCATATGGTGACTAGTAAGGTTCATTTTGGATTTTATTGTGTATTTATTACTGCTGTTTTATTCACTGTTTTAAGTTTTGTAATGCGCCTTGATATCTGAAAGGTGCATAATAAATAAAGATTATTACTATTATTATTATTATATAAGACCCTTTTAAAGACTTTCACTGATGGGGCCTCTCTTAAAGATCTAGGAAGTGAGTTCCATAGGATCAGCCTGGTGACAGAGAAAGCTCGCTTCCCAGATGTTTTAGTTGACCCTGAGAAATGGCAGGATGCCCTCCTCAGAGGAACAGAGAGGGTGTGGGGGGCTGGTAGGGTGACAGAAGGTCTTGCAGGTAGCTAGGCCCCAGGATGTGCAGGGCTTTATAGGTCAGCAAGCTGACCTTGAAGGTGATCCATCACCTTACCAGCAGCCAGAAGACTACGTAGAACTGGCGTTGTATGGCAGGACCAAGGAAGGCCCACCAACAGCCTGTCGCCACATTCTGCACTAGCTGCAGGTGACATAGGGCACTTCCAGTTAGCCCCAGGTATAAGGGATTGCAGTAATCCAGTCTAGATATCACAAAGGCATGTATAACTGAGGGTAGAGCATCAGGAGGGATAGAAGGTTTGATCCGACGATATTTCTCAAGTGGAAAAAACACTTTGAACAACCGCTGTCACTTGAGACTCTAGTGCGAGATTGCCTGTCGAGGATAATACCCAGATTTTTCACCTTAGTTGAGGTGGTCAACCGGTTTAAAGTCCCAGTGTATTGTTTTATGTGCTTGTTTTAAAGTAGTCCTATTTTTCCCTTTTCAGGGTCACTTTTGAGTGGAGTATTTTTCACTGCCAATATTAATTTTTTAATTAGTTAGCAATATTCCAAAACCCAGTGACATCAGCTGAGCTAAAGATTACAGTGAGGTTTTCTATGCAGAACTTCCATTCAGCTGATGTCACTTGGTTCTGGAACAGCTAAGTAATTAAAAAAGGGTGAAGAAAAGACTGTATTGAAATGAGACCCTAAGTAAGGAAAACATAGGGGATATTTCCAGGACATCCCTGAATATGTTTTTATTCACTCTGGGATATTGACAATAATGCCACCTAGCCATGAGGGGTGCAAACCTGAGTTCTAAGGTGGCATTAACATCAGCATTGCAGAGTGAATAAAAGCTTATTCAGGGACTTCCTATATATACCATGGGAAAGTGGAGTTTGTAGAGGTTCTCATTAGTCAATATTTACTTTGAGAAAATGTATTGTACCCCCTACAAATGGGGGTTCCCAAAAGTCTTCCTTGAGCTTGCCTAAATGCTCACTGCCAGGCTGGTGTCCTGCATTTTAGCAGTTTAAATGTGATTACCAGAGCCTGTATAGCCTCTGTGTACTGTCTCTTTAAGAGCTGCCTATTGCAGCATAACATAAGTAATCTGAGATGGAACTCTGTTAAAAGATGTAACTATTTGCTGAAAATCATTTAGAGTGATAATGATAATGTAGTTTGTCTAACCTGCTTTCTTTGTAGCAAGGACTGTTTTGTTTGTCTCTACTATCTTGGTCCTGGAATGCAATTGGACCAATCAATTCAGGTGGGACCTAAATTGTAGCCGGACTACAGGAGCTGTCTGAATTCAAAATCTGTAGGAACTATAGTTTGGGGTTTTTATGCCCTTTTGCAACTGAAGGGGAGCTCTTGCCTTGACTGACACCCAGATCAGCCAACCAAACCTATTGGATCTTGGGGAAGTCCCGGCTGCTTGCAATTTTCAGTTAGTTCTGAGCTGGGAAATGAAATGAGAAGAGCTCAGTGTATTTGGGGAGCAATCCTGAGTGGATTCGCATGGGAAAACTGTGAAAGGGCTGAGTTTTTGGCTTTCATGTCTGCCAGCTGCTCCTGAGAGGGAGAGAAGAGAATTATTTGGACTAAATCCAAGTTTGTGTGACTAAAGTAAGCTACTGAAGGGCCAGGCTCAACCTGAAGAAGATCGAAGATTTTGCTGAATGCGATTGGCCTGTCAGGAGTTCCAGCTACCCTAAGCTCCCGGTGTGTGCAGAGACTTTGCGATTGTGACCGGGGATCGCTTTGCCTGGTACAGTAGAATTCCCATACATGTAAATGTGCTATGAGATGCTAGCGGGTTGTGAGTTAGTTCCCCACTGGGTGAACTGTGTTCTGCTTGCTTGAAGCTGTATCCAGCCCAGAATGGACTGCATCCAAATTTGTCTTCATGTGGTCTGGGCCTTGCCAGATGTTCCAGCCAGACTACCCACTGCACAGAGAAGCCATCGAAGAGAGACCTGCCTGAGATCAGCCCCTGCTTCACGCTTGAACAGGAACAACACCTCTGCGACTGCGGTGGGCCCTGCTTCTCCTGGCATTCCAGATCAACCACCTGCAGTCTCGATTTCGTCCAGCCTGTGTCCAGTCTTGGGTATCGTGAGTAAATACCAGGGTAGCTCCTGCAACAACAGCTTAATCTGAGTGTGTCATCTGATTGTCTTGTTGTTTCGCTTCTTGACGAACTGAGCCCTCTGGATCCGGATTACAAATATTGTGTACTGTGCATGTTGTGTTTTTCATCACAGGGCCCCAACCAGCTGCAACCCTGGGCAACAGTCCTGGCTAGCCCATCTCTTCTCCACCTGGGCACCCAGAGGTGACTGTGTGGGGGACTCAAAGCGCATGCATAACTGCTTGACTGATATAACCTTTAAGCTAATTAACCTGATTTTGCCCTTCCTTGTTCAAGTCCCCTGAATAAATCAGATCTAACTTTCTGCATGTAATCTGACTGTGGTTCCAGTTTGTGCTCAAAGTACTGTACTGTTGCTATTTGCTGTGTATAACCTTATTTTACAGGGGTCCCCAGGATCGGGCCAGAGGAACCACTCCTGGTGGTAAGTGCAAACAGTGTGGGTACTTGTGTGGTGTACCAGGGTTGTTGTGAAAGTGATTATTGTACAGTGTTCAGGTCACAGAGGGGAAAGAGGGGGATTACAGTGTCCCGGAGGGCTGTGCCCAGGTTAGCTTGACCACTACCAACCCCTGACCTCCGGGTGGAGGCACCCGCTTCAGAACTCAGGCCCCTTAACCTGCTACTAGCCAAGCAGGCAGGGGTAGTAGCCCTGGGATAGTGCCACCTAGGGGTTACAGTATTCTAGTTTTTTAAATACTTTATATATAGAGCAGTGAAATGTGCACTTACAGTAACAAAGCCGAGCACAGCTCATCTGAATGCTGTCAAAATGAGAAACCTGCTTGACTGTCGGCGATGAAAACAGCTAGTGGGTGGGGAGGGCCATTGAAAAACATGTATGACTTCACTAAAGGGAATAAACAGAGCTAGAGGAGAATAACATGTTATATAGTATATGGTTAAAGGGAATGTCCAAGGTACAGTGATGTTTTTTTTAATACAACAGCCCTTTACTTAATGCTGGCAAAAGTTTTCTAAGGTAATAAGTGACATTTTAAAGTTTACTTCTTCAGAAGGGAAGGGATACGTAAATTCAGCCAATCCGATGGCCAGCTGATCCCTTCTACTTCCTGATGTGCTGGCCACATCCTTGCGCTCAGACATTTTGTGACGTCTAACCAGGGAGAGTGTGGAGGCACGCTGCATTGAAGTCTATGGGGCAGATTTTGAAAAGAAGTTTATGTATGTTTAAGCAGTCTTGTTGTAACGAAAGCCAGCTTTTAACTAATAGGGACCTAATCTTTAATATAGTTACTGACTATGGGGCTGAGAGGTCGTTGGGAGGAGAGTGAATGGATCCCACCTACTACTATATATAAACCAGAATTTTCACTTTCTAATGACAGTAAACGACATAAAAATAAACGTAGCCATGCCCAACTCGACTCATGTTTCCATCTTGGGTTTAGGTGACGCCATGGACCTCTCAAGCTTGGCTCTTGAGAACAATATGATGTCATCTCAACCCCTAGATGGAAATACAGCATCATTGTGTATGGCTGTCCTTGCATTATTCTCTGTATTAACCCACGGTGAATAACATATCAGAAATACACTATTTATTTTGATGGTTTATTAGAGAAATGGTATTACCACTATATAGGTCACTGGTATTATCCCATCTGGAGTACTGTGTCCAGTTCTAAAGATCACATCTCAGGAAGGTGGTAGACAGAGTGGAGGTGGTCCAGAGGAGGGCTACCAAGATGGTGTAGGGTCTTCATCAAAAGCCCTGTGAGGAAAGGCTAAAGAGCTCAATATGTACACCCTGGAGGAGAGGAGGGAGCAGGGGATATGATCAAGACCTTTAAATACCTCACAGGGTGAATAAGGAAGAGGTGTGAGGTATTTTTCAGAGAAAAGGGTGTTTTGATACAAGGAGTCATGAAATGAAGCTGGGGATGAGGTGGTAAATTCAGGAGAGATGTAATGAAGTACTTCTTCACAGAAAGGGTGGTGGATGCCTAAAACAGTCTCTCCAGCTGAGGTAGTGGGGCAAAACAGTGGTGGGATTCAAAAAGCCTGGGATAGGCACAAGGAATCATAGAGGAAAAGAATGGGGTGGAAGAAACATTGTCCTAGACCAAGGGAGGTCCGCAGCATAAGCAATTCAATGAAAATGGGCAGACTAGATGGGCCAAGCGGCCCTTATCTGCCATCAGTGTCTATGTTTCTATGTTTCATCCCTCCCATGTATATATAGGTAATTTCAAAACAAGCACCCAAAACAATAAACTGGGGTTATTAAACTCCACACATGCCAAAATTAGCAATTATTTACACAATGTAAACAATGAGGATTATGTTCACTTTAAGCAATGATAAATACTTGACTTACAAATTTGCTTCTTGGCAATTACTTATAAGCAATACTAGTTTGTGTAAACCATTCCCAGCTTAGTATAAAGTTTGGAAATTAGTCGATCATTATAGCAACCAAATCCAAAACATTGCTGCCTCCACATTTCTTGCAATGGATAGGTCCATTTATATGGCTCTGCTGGCCAGCCTTTTGTAATTGAGTTGGGAAAGGGCTTTGTCCCCATTATTCTCTCACCCTGATATACTCAACCTAATGCACACACCTGACATACACATCCTGATATACACATCCAGATATACACACCTAATATACACCCGCTGACATACACACCCTGATATACTCACCTAATGTACGGTTCCATGTCATAACGGCGATTGTGGAATAGTGATCACCATTTGGCGGCGTACATCACTGAAAGTAAATTTTGGCAATGTATATTGCAGCGAACAACAAAAGGGTGCAGGACAGTTAGGTTTTTACTTTTATGCAGGGGTTTGCCCCCGTACTAAAGGATTCTCAACTCCAGGGGTGCAAAAGTAAAAAAAAAAAAAAAAAAGAAAAATCCCAGACCAGCGCAAAGAAACGCGCCCAGAACTGAACCCAGCACCCTCCCAACTCCAGCCTGCCACCAACCCACCACGTCACATGGCCTGCTCATCAGCCCACCGCTGCACTACCCCACAAACCTCCCTCCTTCTGCTCATCGCACAACATGGTCCCTCCCACCCCCTGCGCATGTATGTGTGTATATAAGACATCCTGTCGTTATATTCGCCTCCCCCATCTGGTCACCCTGCTAGGTAGCCCTCACGCAGAGGTGCCGTGACTGAGTTGCTCCTTTTAAAAGCGCCAATCATGGTCGCCATCATCACAGGCTACCTGATATACTCACCATGATATACGCACCCTAATATACACCCCTGATATACACACCCATTGTACCCTCGATATACTCACCCTGATATACCTACCCTAATATACTCACTCTAATATACACAGATATAAACACCATATTATACAATGGCAAGAAAAATCTTGGACTGTGATTGGTCAGTTTGGAGCTGGACCCATGGCATTATCCCAGCATGGCGCCACAGGTTTACTGTCATCATTATGGACATTATGGCAGATGATCTCTTTTTTGCATCTCCTCTTAAGAAACAAAAATATTTTCCACTCTAATAAAAACATTCTTTAAAATTATTTTTTATTTTATATGTAACAACAAGCCATTGTATACTAGGAATAATGCACTTTAGGGTGTGTGTCATTTTAGGGGATAACACCACGCCTAAGAGGCATTGATACTGGCCTGCGGCCCTCAACCCCCTAAGGCGTGGTGTTATCCCAGCATGACACACACCCTGTTGTGCATTATTCCTTTAATATACACCCCTGATATACTCACCCTGGTATACACATCCTGATATGCCCACCCGAATATAACCCATATACTCACCTTGATATACACACCTGATATACTCCCCTGATGTACACACCTAATATACACCCTTGATATACACACCCTAATGTACCAATATATTCACCCTGATATACACACCGATATACACTCCAATATACACCCCTGATATACACACACTGATATACACACTCTAATATATACCCTTAATATACACCCTAATATACACCCCAATATACTTACCCTGATATATACACTCGATATACACACCAAATATACATCGATATACTCACCCTGATATACACACCTAATGTACCCACCCTGCTATACACCCTGATATACTCACTGATGTACAGACCCTGATATACTCACCCTAATATACACCCGATATACTCACCCTGATATACTTACCCTGATATACACATTCTGATATACTCACCTGATGGACACACCCTGATATACTCACCCTGATATGCTCATCTTGATATTCACCCTGATATATACTCCATTATAAATATTATTTGAACCGAGGAAACAAGGACAAAAGTTATTTCTGCATTTATTCTTCTGCGTATCGACTATGGCATTTGATACATGAGTTTGCAAACAAAACTACTCCTGCAAAGCCAGCCTGGTGGTGCAGAGCTGAGGTGCTGTCAGTATCTCACCTCTGATCATGCTGGCAAACCAAGTTCAGGAATGAGCTCGGGTTACTGAGGGTCAGCTGGAAGGGGGCTGGGAGGAGGATTGAGGCCAGCAGGCAGGTCTCCTCTCCTGGATTGGGGTGGTGAGCCGATGTCCGGGAGGCTGATGAGAGTCATGGAGGGTGGAAGGGGCTGCAGTTCTGGGAATGCACACCTGCCTCTATGCGAATGCATCCTCTGTGCTGCCACAGCACTGAAACAGCAGGGGAGAAAATGGGAGGAAAATGGTGGACCTGGGCTTTGTGAAGCCTGGCTGGAGACACCGCAGCCCACCCTGCCATTTCAATGTCCATGGACGCTTCTGGATGAAAGGTTCTGGGAGGGATGACAGCCCTGCCATGGGGGAGTCTATTGTGGAACTATCATCAGGACCAGCGGAGAGAGTCAAGGGATGGCTGGTGGTGCCTGGGGACCAGACTGAATAGCCACCTGGTCTGACCCTGGAGGACAAAAACCTTCATGAAAAAAAATTCTCCATAAAGCTCAACAGGACATATTGTAAGGCTGCCATATATGTACTGGGTACTGCTGATGCTCCCACTGAGACACACCATTGCACATTATTTTAAAAACCTTAACTGACCAAGTGTGGCAGTGAAGAGAGAGAGGAGCATGGTACAGTTCTTTTATTTAATTGAATGAACACTGTAGACCCAAGTTACCCTAAAGACTTATTAACTTAGCAAGATACAGCCAGGCCAGCGACCACGGTGGGTTGGCGCATCTCTGCCTCCCTCCCTCCTGCTGCCATGCGGTGACCTGTGTTCAGGAATGGACTCAGGTTGCTCGGCAGCCCGGCTGGGAGAGGGAGATGAGCATCCTTAGGACAGCTCTTCCCTCGTGGAGGGGATCCTGTGACTCACTGCTCAACTGCCACCTCATGGAAGCCAAGTGGTGGAGCATGTGAGTCCCATAGTTAGGAAAAAGGCTGGCGTACAAAGAGCTTGGAGCACCTCCCTTGGAGGTAGAGTGGCTTGCACACTCATTGCACATAATGCCATGCCCTGGGGAGAAAACAGGAGGAAAATGGAGGTTGGGCTTAATGAAGCCCTCCCGCTGGCACCGCAGCATGCCCAGTCTTGGGGATGGGCGGAGACTCGTGATGGCTGCGGTGCACTGGGACAGGGCTGATATAGCCACCCAGCCTGCCAAGGAGCAAGCAGAAAATCCTGTATGGAAAAACTTACCAAGACACTAAATACTACATAACATGACATATCCGAAAGAGGGCCTGAAAGTACCTAGGGTACAAATGAGGTATGGCAAATGGCCTTTCAGTATGTGACTTCTGTTTTATTTCATTTATTGATTTGAAACACTTAACCAGGTAAACAAGCAGAGCCCTAGTGGGCTTGTTTCCAGTTGCAACCTGGGGAGGGGGAACAGGGTCAAACTGGTACAATGAAATAGATAGGTAGGTTAGTCAGTGAACAGTAATTATGTAGGCGTAATATGTACAGATGTAAAAATATACAATGCTTATACCCAATCGATTGAACAGTAAATGCCAAGAAATGGAAGGGTCTGTTTAACCGCATCAAGAAGGGCGGAATGCCTTTGCAGTTAGTATCTACCCAAGCTCAATTTAAAACTGCAGTTTGTGAACGGACTCTTTGTATGCTACTGTGCTTGATGCATTACATGACATTGTCCGTTGTCCTGTTTTATTGTGTTTTATGATTGCGACTTACGGTAACTTGTACTATTGAAGCGGAGGACTCTGTGAACAAGCTGCACTTAGTAGTCCTAGCCTGCTGAAATATCAATAAAATAAAATTCCTAGGCAACAGAAATGCCATTCTGTGGCCCCTGCTTCCACTGCTACCCTCCATTAGTGCGGCTGCTGGAGATACCGCTTGACTATCTCTTGTAACTGAGTGGGATAGCTCTCATTTTTTTTTTTCATTTTTAAATCTAGATGATCCTGTCATATACACTGTTCCCTATTGTAAATATCGTAAAATATTGCAGATATTGTTTTACCTTTTCTCTGTATCATTGAATTTATGCACCACTGGATGTTTGTGAAAACGGCATTTTTGCTCACATACTTTCCAGTATAAAAAATACAATTGAAGTTGAAATTTTACCACGTGGATGTTCTCTGTCCCCATGGAGAATGTGCTGTCCTCCAAGATTATAAGCAGAAGTTCATATTAGTCTTTTTTTTTTTTTGCCATGTAGCTTTTTTTTCTGTGGGTCTGCCTGGGCAGGCTCATTGGTCATGTCCCTACCCCTTCCACCCACCTCCTACCTGAATCATAACCAGGAGCCAGAGACCCCATGGCCCCATTGTAGGCCAGGTGGGAGATGTCTGTCCTCCCTAGGCTAAAAGGCTTAGTAGTTACACAGGGTGTGGTTCTAAACACAGCTGGGACTGAGTAAAAGGTTTAGTAGTTACACAGGGTGTGGTTTCAAGCACAGCAGGAACCGAGTAAAAGGCTTAGCAGTTACACAGGGTGTGGTTTCAAGCACAGCTGGGACCGAGTAAAAGGTTTAGTAGATCTTACTTCGAGAGGGTTCCTTCAGTAGGTCATAATATGTAGGACTATCGCCATCTGGCATCAGGACCCAACGGCAGATTTTTCCAGCAATACATGACGGGGCCCGCCCACCGACGCCACGTGACCGACGGCCAGCGTGAGTCTATATAGTGGGCGGTCTCCAGGCCCACCCTCCAGTTCTTTCCTGCCGTCGCCTCATGCAGTGCCCTTCAGTAGACTCACCTCAGCAATTGTCGGTTGAACGTTCTGTTTTTCAGTCATTTTTTCCTCACAAAATCACCGCTAAATCTTTATTTTCAATGATCTATGTTGTTCCAGAAAAGAACTGTGAGACTTGTGGCATGCAGATCCCGCACAAGGATGGTCACAAACGGTGTGTGATCTGCCTAGACCCAGACCATCTGGTTGCCTCCTGTGCTGACTGTCAGCCTTTCAGTCAGGCCATGTGGAAATGTAGGCTGCAGGCCTTAGAGACTCATCTCCTCAAATCTTGATTAGCATCGTTAGTGAAACAAATGAAGAAAATCCAGGATTCTGCCTACACTTCTTCCTCTTCCCTTCAAAACATAAAAAGAAGGAGAAACACTGTGAGAAGAAGCACACCACAGAGAGCAGGCCCGAGGCTTTGAGGCCCGTGGCTAGCAAGGCCACTTCCCCCGCCTGGTAAGGATCCAGGCCACATCCAGGGACTCTTCCTCCAAGACTCTTCTAGTTACAGTGGCAAGGTAAGCCCATGACTGTCACTGAGTTGCTGCCCAAGTCCTCTGGGGACCACACAGCTGCCAACAAGTCAGTTCCCGCTCCACGGGTCCCTTGCGGCTGTTGTAGTCGAGTCGGGGGCTTCTCCTCGACTCCTGCCGCACTTCGACCAGTCAGATGCTCCCTTCTGGAGACCGCTTGGGCGTGGCTGTCCCATTGGGAACTAACGTCAGCTCACCCACCATCTGGGGTAGTCCAGGAAGACTACCCTCTTCCCCTTCCTTCTCCGCTGACTGAGGCTTCCTCCAACCCCCTCTCCGGTTGGAGATAGCGCCGTCCTCTGAGGCGGTCACCCAGGGTCGCACCTACTTTCCCTTCTGAGTCTCAGGTCAAGAGGATCCTCCTCCGCCTACAAAGCCACCCTTGAGGTTCCTCTTATACCTGACTGAGGGAGCATTCCACGGCCCCCCCGCCAGAACAGCCCCTGGTGACTTCGGCTTGTCCGACACCAGTCTCCCACCGGATCCCACTCCTTGCCACTGTTGGACCTTTCAGCGGAGCGGGTCCCTCATCAGATCCCTTGCGATGGGTCCCGATGCCAGTGCATCCGGCGCCAGACGTGGTCCTGATGTTGGCTCTGCCAATCCGCCATCAGTGGTTCCAACACCTGCCTACCCGATGCTGGACCCCTCATGCATTCCGTCGACAGGGGTCCTGATGCTGCCTATCCCACGCTGGACCCTACATGTATCTACACTACGCCGGGCTCATGTGGATGCCTCCAGTGTCGCTCCTCCAATGTCAGGTCTCTTTGGTAGATCCCACTTTGTCCCTCAATACCCTCAGGGTATTTCACAGGCCATGCCCTGGCTGGTTTGTCGCATGATTGGCTCTCCCAGGGACATGTCTGCCTCGTGTTATTCACATTTTCCGGGTTATTCTCCAGGGTACTCAGAATATTCTTATCCTCCTCGTGGTTACCTTCCCCTCTCCTCCGCCTATAACTTCTTCTCCTCCTCCTCCTCCTCCACCCTCACCGGCCTTAACCGGACGTTAGGGAGGTCATTACATCCTGGTAGAAGGATGGGAGAGCTGAGCTAGTTATGGACCTGGAGAGTAGGCTCCCACATCCTCCTTCCTCTCCAGGTCCGATTCCGCGTGGACTCCGACTCTGACACTGTCCTTGTCCAGGGAGCTGCCAGGGCAGACATTTCTCTGCTGGATTTCCAAATGGGAGGTGATCCAGGCTCTGAGGGGGACTCTTCGGGGAATCATTGCTTCCTGATTCTCCGACCCCGGAAGGTATCTCCGAATTCTCCTCCGGAAGACCCTTCCTTCGTGGGATCTTCTGAGGTCTGTCCAAACTTTCTATGAGTGGGAGACGGAGGAACAAGACCCGATGCAGCAGAGGATTGCAGAGCATCTAGATCTCGAGACCCAAGCTACGGTCCCTGTTCACCCATGGATAGCACCTCATCTAGAGCTCACTTGACCATCTGGCAACTGCCTAATTCCATCCCGCTGTTCCAAAGAGGCTGACTGGACATACCAGGTGCCTAAGGATGCCCTGTGTCTGGTTGCCCATCCTAAGGTGGACTCTGTGGTCATTTCAGCTGCTCAAGATCGATCATCTGCTCCTAAGCACCTGAGTTCGGTTCCTCCTGACAAAGAGTCCAAGCAGTTTGACCAGTTCGAAAAGGTTTATTCCTCGCTATGTGTGCCTTGAGGTCCTTGAACTATAGCCCATGGTGTCCCACCAAAAGCTACCCTTGTAGGCTGGAGGACCGAATTCAAGATATGCTGAATTGGACCTCAAAGAGGAACTCACCTGGGATATCCGACTCTTAAAAATTTCTTGTTGGCATGCTCCGGCCACCTACAACTCTGTTGACTCGGTGGCTCAAATCTCGACGACTGCTGTTTCTCTTCGGTGGCATGCCTAGCTCCGCATCGTAGGGCCTCACTAACGAGGTCCAGTCGGCCATACTGGATGCCCCTTCGGGGCTCGTGCCCTTGGTGGGGACACCAAGGACATCATCACATACCTCCAAGAACAAGGTCAGGCTCTTAGGTCTGTGAGATCCGTGTATCGTCAGGGTAGCCAGCAGGTCAAGCACAGCAGCCCTTTTGGAGATGGACCTGGAAGCAGAGATGTAGATGCCCCCAGTCTGGGCAGGGAAGCGTAAGGCCACAGGTAGCGTTTCCACCCCCCATCTCCAAAACCCAGCATCATTCTGGAGGACCTCCTCCAGCCCGACCCACCATTTCCTGACTTCTTGGCCCTGCCTCCTCCTCCGTTTCTGGAAGAGGAACAGGTGGGGGGAGGATTGCTCGCCACCTGCATGAGTGGCAGCGCATCACCTCCGAGAAATGGATCCTGCAGTTAGTGTCCATCGGGCACAGCATAGAATTCTTAGAGGTTCCTCCCAAATCTCCTCCTTGAAGGTCCGCCTATTCCAGAGAACAAGTGCTTCTAGTAAGGAGGGAGTAGAGGCTGTCTTGCAGAAACAGACGATAGAGCCGGGTCCTCTTCGTCAGAGTGGATGAGAATCCTACTCCCATTTTTTCCTGGTTCCAAAAAGACAGGCGACCTAAGACCCATACTTGACCTCAGCAGGCTAAACCTGTTCGTCAAGTACAAAAATTCAGGATGCTTACGCTCCAGAGTCTGCTACCCTGTGGCAGGACAACCACTGGTTGTGTGCTCTGGCCATGGAGGATGCTTACCTGCACATCCCGATATTAAAGAACCACCGCCGCTTCCTGCAGTTTGTCTTTCAGGAGGATCACTTTCAATTCAAAGCTCTCCCATTGGACTTTCTTTGACACCCAGGGTTTTCACAAGTGTCTAGCGGTGGTGGCTGTGGCCATGATATGCCAGGGTATTGTGGTTTCCATACCTGGATGACTGGCTGATCTCGGTCCTTCCAGGGAGTCCCTTACGGAGGTGCTTCACATTACCTTGGACCTGTTTTTCAGATTGAGGATTACGTCAATTTCCTGAAATCCCCTGACTCCTTCCCAATGCCTTCAGTTTATTGGAGCCATTCTGGACACAGTTCAGGGCAGAGCCTTCCTTTCCCTGGATCAGAGGGATACTCTAATGGAACAGGCCACCATGGTGCCTCTTCCAGGTACCTCCCAGCCTGAGAAGTCCCACGGCTTCTTGGCCTGATGGCAGCCTCTATCTCCACAGTCCCCATGGCGAGGTTCCACTTGAGAATTTCTCAGTGATCCCTCAGAGTTCAGTGGGATCAGTTCAGGATCAGCTGGATAAACCAGTTCTTCTCTCCACTGCTATGCAGAAGGATCTTATATGGTGAGAGATCCTCAAACCTATCCATAGGCCACCCTTTCAGGGCCCTGCTCCCATGGCAAGCCTTATGATGGATGCCTCCAACAGGGGTTGGGACGCTCATTTGGGACCATCAGACTTAGGGCCTTTGGTCCCATCAAGAGATGTCCAGACATCAATGTCTTGGAGATGAGAACGGTACTGTATGCTTTTCAGGCATTTCAGAACATTCTACCCAAGGGACTAGTACTTATACAGATGGACAATACCTCTGTTGTCTGGTATCTCAACCAACAGAGGCGGCACTCGCTTCCTACCCCCTTGCAGGGAAGCGATGAGAGTGTGGGACTGAGCACTTCTGTACTGTCTGTCCCTCACAGCCTACATGTTCCAGGAGTGGAAAACGTTCTAGCAGACACCTCAGCAGATCGTTCATCCTCGATCACAAATGGGAACTAAACCAGACAGTGGCAGAATCTCTATTTCAGAAATGGGATGACCGAACTTGACCTATTCGCCTCCCCATTCAACGCAAAGCTTCCTAGCTTTTGCTCGCTCGTTCAAGAGCATGGTGCATTTTGGCACAATGTCTTATCTCTGTCCTGGACAGGGAGATTTTTATGCCTTCCCCATTTCCTATTCTCCAGAGGGTGCTCCTCAAACCCCCATTGGAGGAAGCAAAATGCTCTTTATCGCTTCTCTCTGGCCCAGACAAATTTGGTTTTCACTTCTACTGTAGTTGTTGAGAGCACCCCAGTTCCACTTCTATTACAGCACAGCCTCTTAACCCAGGACAGCTGGTGCACCCAGGGCCCAGGACCTTGCATCTTCATGCTTGGCTCCTACAGACATAGTGATTTCCAGCTGTGGAGTCTCTTTGAGAGTTGCTCAAGTCATCGTGGAGGCCCGAAAACCTTCCACGAGGTCCACTTATGCTATGACGTGGAAACGTTTTCCATTTGGGCAACCCCAAGGGTTGGGACCCTTTACAAGTTCTGCCCATCATCTAATGGAATACCTGCTCTTTTTGTCTGACTCTGGCCTTTCCTATTCTTCACTGAAAGTCCACTTATCTGCCATTTTGGCCTACCATGTGCTAGTGGATGGTAAACCCGTGGCACAGTTGGAGCTTGCCAAACCCCTTCTAAAGGGCATACTCCACCTGAAACCCCCATCTGCAGCCCTACTCCACCTTGGGATCTTAATTTTGTGTTGGAGAAACTTACTGTCCCTCCTTTAAACCAGCGATGAGCTGTGATATGTGTTACCTTTCCTGGAAGATGCTCTTTTTAGTCGCTATTACTTCTGCTCGAAAGATTTCCAAGCTTCAGGCTTTAGTTTGTAAGGAGCCTTATCTTATTTTCCACAAGGACAGGGCAGTCCTCCGTTACTCATCCTAGGTTTCTTCCAAGGTGGTATCGCAGCTCACCCACAACCAGTCGGTGGAGCTGCCGTGTACTATCCAGCCCCAACAAACAGAGGTGAGGCCTTACTTCATACCCTGGATGTACACCGGATCCTTAGGTGTTACACCTCTCACACAAAGGAATCGAAAAGCGGATCAGCTCTTTGTTTCATTTGCATCGAAGATGTTGGATAAGCGGTTTCAAACAATGCCTTTCAAAATGGTTAGAAACTGCATTCGCTTCTGTTACCAGAAGTACGAGAAGCCTTTGCGGGACCTCTCAAGGCTCATTCCACTAGGGTGTGGGTGCTTCTGCAGCTTTCCTCCATCATGTTTCTGCAATGGGGATCTGTGCAGCAGCAACCTGGGGTTCAGTCCATACCTTTACCAAGCATTGCAGTCTGGACATTGCTTCTAGGTGAAGGGCGGTTTGGCCTAGGCACTCTCCTGTCTGTGTGTATTTTATTTATTTATTTTGAAAGTCTGATTTACAACCTTTGAGTCAGGGACTCATTTACAAAGCACCTCGTGGGAGGAACACATGGTTACAGTGTGAGATACAACAGTGGTAACATACAGGTGCAATACAGATAACAAAAAGAACACAATATAACCGTGGTTTACGGAATAAAGTTACATGCAGTAAATAGCAATCGTATAAAGTATAACAATAGTAGAAGTCACAACCCTGGTCATACGGGGAAATACCATTTGGAAGGGTGGGGGGCAGGGGTGAGGGGAAAAAAAAGAGGGGAGCAGTCCAATGGACATTGTCAAGGCTGTGGGCCAGAAACAGGGAGGGACCCCAACATTAGGTTGACTAAGGGCAACCACAGCTTCAGGTGCCAAAGAGGTGGTTACGGAGAAGCGACTTTAAAGGACCAATTTTGGTAGACCTAGTGATGACAGAGGGAGGAGGAGTTGAATCATGTGTGGCGCGGGTAGTGAAGGACCTTTGGGCTAGGGAGGTCTTGATGCAGGGCACCAGAGGTGGCCTTAACTGAGCTACAGGTGGCAATAGATGGGATGCAAGCACGCAGGGGCGGATGACCCCTGGGGGAAGTCCTAGCAGGGATTTTTGGCAAGTAAGCAGGTTTGGTAGCGCAGGCCTCCTCCAAGGTGAGCAGGTTGGCGGTGGAATAGAGCAGGCAAGTATGGGTGCAGAGGGTATGCCAGTCAGGAGCCTGCAGGCCTTGTTTATCAAGGTCTGGATTCTGGTGAGGGCGGTATTGTCGGTCACAGCGTAGAAAGGTAGGCTGTAGTCCACTAGGGACAGGGCGGAGGAGTTGATGGCCAGTTGGAGGCGGTTTGGGGAGGCAGTCTCTGTGGTGATAGAGAAGGCCAATCCGAGGTTTATGGCTGAGGACAGCGTATTGATGTAAGTGTAGAATGTAGAGCAGAGTCGAAGGTGATGCCCAGGTACCTGTGGGGCGACACCTGCTCGAGGAGGTGAACACTGGGAGAATGCAGAGGGGCATTTTGGCCTTATTCTGGTGATGCAAAAAGCATAGATTTGGTTTTTTGAGGTTAATGACCAGCCAGTGGTCAAGGAACCACTTTTCGGCTTGTTTGAATGTGTGCTGCAGGGTTCCTGTAGAGATGCGGGGTCAGGGTGGGAGGCAGGAGAACGCATCATCGGCATAAGAGTAGCATATTGCCCAAGCAGGAGCTCGGAGGGTGTTGAGAAATAGGCTGAGCGTGTTTCATTTGTTCCTCCTCCCATGTTTCTCTCGGTCTCTCTTCGAGGGACTGCTTGGGATTTTGTCCTACATGTTATGACTTACTGAAGGAACCCTCTCGAAGTAAGATAGTACAGTTATGTAGAACTTACCATAACAGTAGATCTTGAGAGGTTCCTTCCAGTAGGTCGTGTTTTTCCCGCCTCCTTCCCTCAGAAAATTTTTGTTTTGGTCTCCAGACCTGCTACCTCTCCTTCCGAGCTCCGGTGGGAAAGAACTGGAGGGTGGGCCTGGTGACCGCCCACTATATAGACTCACGCTGATGTCAGTCACATGACGTCGATGGGTGGTCCTCCGTCGGGTATTGCTGGAAAAGTCTGCTGTTGGGTTCTGCGTCAGATGGCGCTAGTTCTACATGTATGACCTACTGAAGGAACCTCTTCGAAGATCTACTGTTACGGTAAGTTCTTACATAACTGTACTTTACACAGGGTGTGGTTTTTAAACACAGCTGGGACCGAGTAAAAGGCTTAGTAGTTACACAGGGTGTAGTTTCAAGTACAGCTGGGACGGGTAAAAGGCACATAGTAGTTACACAGAGTGTGGCTTCAACCACAGCTGGGACTGAGTAAAAGGCTTAGTAGTTACACAGAGTGTGGTTTCAACCACAGCTGGGACTGAGTAAAAAGCTTAGTAGTTACACAGGGTGTGGTTTCAACCAAAGCTGGGACTGAGTAAAAGGCTTAGTAGTTACACAGGGTGGGTTTCAGAACACAGCTGGGACAGAGTAAAAGGCTTAGTAGTTACACAGGGTGTGGTTTCAAACAGAGCTTGGACAGAGTAAAGGCTTAGTAGTTACACAGGGTGTGGTTTTAAACACAGCTGGGACTGAGTAAAAGGCTTAGTAGTTACACAATGTGTGGTTTCAAATACAGCTGGGACCAAGTAAAAGGCTTAGTAGTTACACAGGGTGAAAGCAGTAAGGCAGAGGGCGGGGGGTAAGGGAATAACGTGACTAGACATTAGGTCCAGAGGTAGGATAGGATAAAACAGGGCAGACTGGATGGACCAATGGTCTTTTTATGTCAACATTTTCTATTTCTAAAATATAGAAATGTTTGACAAAGGATCTGTATGTTAGGGATAAAATAAACGAATAGGAAAAGTAAAACATAAAACAACATTTATCTGATAGGTAGGGTACAAGCAGGTGTTTTAACTTTCTCCGGGTGGCTAGTCGGTGGGGCAACGTAGCACTACCACTGCAGCACCGATAACCTGGGTTGGGAGTGAAGTCGAATTGTTGGAGGCTCAGCCGAGGAGGAGGACTGAGTGTCCATGGGACTACTCTAATCTGGGAGGAGAGCAGGTGCACCAGCAGCAGCTGGCAATGTCTTGCATGCAGGCATGCCTAGGTGGCACTGCCGTCCACCATCCTTGGAGAACCTACAGGGGGAAGAAAAGGATGGCTGGCTAGCATGATGAGACCAATCCCTCACAAGACCCCCACCTGGCTCTATGGCACGCCTCTAGTCCGAGGATCCTATTCACAGCAACTAAAGGGGGCCCATCCCGCCCATGGGGGTAAGCCATGGGTAAGACTGGAGTTGGATGGGAAGTCTGTATGGGTCTGTGGGGCTTGGTTTCTGATGATGGGCCAATCTGGGTAGAAATAGAAAGAGAACTTACTGTCAAAATTAAATTAAAAAAAAACTTTCCCAGGGTCACACAATGAGTAAGTGGCATTTGTGGGATTCAAAGCTAGTCTCCATTCACAGCTCTGAACTCTTAAGGCAGCTCCTCCCTTTGGCCAACTCGTTGACAATTCTTCCAGGACATTTTACTCTGCAACAGTTTGCCCCAGAGTATTATCTAAGCGTCAATCAGCTTCCATGCAGAATTCTTCCCTGGACAGTTCGCCCCCAGCACAAATATTATAAATAAACTCCAGGTGGGTGCAGTTTGCCCAGCAGATGAGCTAGGTTGCTCGAGGGTTGTAGAAGTTGTATTGTAATAGTTGTTGGAGTACAGTGCCGATATGTAGCTGGAGCTAATTGTCCAGGAATGAAATGACATGGGAGTCGATTGACACCAGAGCTAATAGCCCAGGCCAAGTTGTTGGAGTGCAAAATGACCAGGAGAATGATGTGCCCCTCGGCCTGCTATAAACAGTGGATCTCCATTAATTATGCAGAGCCTTATTAAAACACTGAAGGACACTCAACAAGGAAAATGCACCATAAAACTCAGTAACTTAAGATTGGCAGGGATTCTAGCTCTATCACATTTGCCCTCTTCTTCAGAATAATGGATGAAATAAGTATGCAGTGTAAATAGGTATCAGGCTGGCAGTATAACCTAGAGGTTAGAGCAGCGAGCTATGGATGAGCTGGTACATCCAGCAGACATGGGTTTGATTCTCATAACCTTCACTTGCATACATTGTGACCATGAGCAAATCACTTATCCTCCCCAGTGCTGCTGGGTCACCCTCCTGTAAATGGGACTTGTGCCCAGTGGGCCTTACCAGTTACCAAAAGAATAAATACAAAAAAGTGGATTCCCCACCCACTCTACTGCCGAGGTGCCTGGTGATTCTCTTGGGAAGCAGAAACTTGTCCAGGGCTACTTAGAACCTATACTGTCTTCATATCCAGTGTCCTTGCTGGTAGGCTGTTCCATAGGTTCACGACCTTCTAAAAATGCCTCCTGGCATTACCTCTGAATATATCACGTCTGAGCTTTAGGGCATGTCTCAGAGTACCACTGCAGGATGCTAGATCAAACATCTCCAATGGTTTCATCCTGCTGATACCCCTGGGTATGTGAAATGCTGAGATCATGTCCTTCACAGCAGGACAGCACAACATAGTAGCATTCAAATAAAGCAGAACTGAGGAGCGTTGGGGTGCCTGGCTGTGGATGTGATATCTGTCACAGTGCGTTCTTATGTCATAGCCTTTCAGTAAATAAATTTGCTGCTTGGATTTCTAAGTCTAATTAATTATTCATGGGCCTATTAAGGCTCTGGATTGGCTACTGGATTGGCCACCAACATCTTACAAATGACTGATCAGCTGCCAACTGATGCCATGTGGCACACACGCTCAGTTAAAATAAATGGGAAAAAGAAAGTTGTTGTGCGATTAGACTTATAATCACAATAACAACCTCCCTATCAGTCATTCCGTGGATTAACGACTGGCTGGAGGGAGGTGGTCTTCAGCTGTATCTCTGACACAACCCCAACTGGTCGTGATCCTTCCAGAAATATCCGACTTCTCTTATTATTGCTTAAGTAATTTTCAGCATTTGTTCTTTATTTGTGGCTGCTGTGAACCCGAGTTTGGTGTGCTGTGCTGTGCTGTCCTGCTGTGTTGGTCTGTCATTATGGGGTTGTTAAAGCACCGTATCCTGCACTAGGGTGAGCATGATTTTTCTTGATGTTCCTCAGATCATGTCCTCCCCCAGCATACTTTTCTCCAAGATGATTGTGTTAAGGGTAACAAGAGACAGGAGACACTGGTTTTGAGAGGCAGGAAAATTTCAATCTAAAACTGGATACAAATAATAGTTATTGGTATAAATTTTCAGATATACAGGGGCACGGATTTAAACCTCATGATATGTGAACAAGTTCTCTTCCCACTCAAGGATAAAAAGATGGCGTTCTCATTGAGCAGTACATTTGCAAACTCTTTTGGTGGTCTGTAAAGTGGTTTGTGCGACTATGGGAAGAGGGAGGGGCCATTGCAATGTGAGGGCCTAGCAGGGCTGTTCACAGAATGTTGCGCCTGCTCACAGCTCAGCTAGCAGGCTGCAATGCTCAGAATGACATTTCCTTATCTTCATGCAGCTTCTCAAACTTTTATGAGCTTGGGGGTGGTACCAAGGGACTGGGGATTGGTTGGGAGGAAAGATGGGGACAACTAAATGACAGTGGCCTTGAACCAGTAATGGGAGTGGGGTGGGGGACATGGGAGCTATATTGGGTTATCAGGTTGGGGACTCAGATCAGGCAAGTAAAGGGAATTGTGTCAGAAAGGGGAATTGAAATGAAAAATGGGGTGGAAATTTCATCAAGGGGCAGGGGACATGCATTGGCAGTTGTGTGTGTGGGGACGCACTGATACCAGGGAGTGATAGAAGAGGGCAGAGAGAAAGAATGAATAACAGGGTGTGTTTTCTATAGGGACAAAGGTGCGGACCCTGGTGCCACAGAGGCAGTGCTACAGTACATAGCGCCACACCGGTGAGCATGAACCCTGAGGTTAGTAGGCATCATCTCCAACAGCACCAGGACTGGCAAATTGAATTGGGCTTCCTTCCTCCATGTCAGACAAAATATTGCTTCTGCTCAGCACAGTCAGATGACAGGGCAGCAGAGCAGGTGCATAGTGGCAATTTTGTCCCCATTACCATAGAATCAGTCCCCAGTGAATCTAGTAAAACATTTAAAATAAATGAGTGGATCTATAATTAGATGGAAGTATGTGTCTGCCTTGTCCTTCCTGGCGCCCAGTTTATTGGAAATTTGATGCCAGAGTTCTTACAGACAAGGTGAAACAAGCACAACTCTGTGTTTTATGGAGTGTGTTGCAACATGACTCACAACAAAACTGGTGACAATTCAGTCATCTGATCAGGTCGACAGCATCCAAGAGTGATCTCAATAATCAGTAACAGGGTCATTACACAAGCTGTATTTTGTGGATCATAAGCTGCACCAAGCAATAAGGTGCCACAATGCACTGAGTGGGAGATTAGGTGAAAACCATAAACAGAGATCAGCTTAGTTTTAACAAATCCATTTGCAGGCCTTGTCTATGATGTTTGGTTGCATCTTGGGCTACAGACTGGTTATTTGACTTCAGTTAGTTGCAGCGTGAAGAAACGGCACACATAATGCATGCATTACAACTGGGTTAAGTAGAACTGTGAAAGTGCTGTAGAACAGGGAATCCAACTGCTCTTCAGGGTCTGGAGTTTCAGAAGTATCAAAAATCACGCAAGTGTGGCAGAAAACTTTGTGCAAGAGGGGGCCATTGCATAACCGCAGTTTCTGTCGTGATACGTTCAGTTTTTGAAAAAGTAGCCCTTTCATTACCTTTCCCCCAATTTACGGCAGCTTGTGCAGATTATTTAGTGCAGATGCTGTGCCTGGTATAACTAAAGATCATTTATCTACAGTGTTATTAAATTATGAAATGAGTCCCCCTCTGAAAAGGGTCTTGCCCTTGCTGAGGAATTAAGAATCTTCAGTCTACACTTAAATACCTAGGGCTTGCTTCTCAAAGGGCCCTTAGATTGATGAAAGTTGCAGTGAAAGGTGGCTTGCATCAATGCTTGTGCACCAGGAACCTGTGCCTGATTCTGTATTGGGTAGGGTCCCAGCGGCAAAGTCTCACAGCTTGTAGCAAAGGTGGCAGTGCAGCAGAGATGGTGCTCCTGAGAGATTTGCTACAAGCTCGGGGTGGCCATGTGGCAATTTACGATGGTCAGCAATAATGTAGGGCATGCATAACATCAAGAAGTGCGGTGCTTATTAACCCCCCACACTATCTAGCGGCCTGATGGAAAAGTCTAAAGGAGAGGGGCCCCAAGTCAGAAGAAAACAAATCCAGAGGTATACTGAAATACCACATACCTGGGTCCAAGGTCTGCGTCTCAGCAGGTGGTCGCTGTGCATGGCCTAAGGGGTGCAGACTTGGGGCTTCACCAGAGGCTCGAGGAGCAAGATGTTAGATACACTCTCAGAGAAGGTCCTCTAATAAAAAAGGCGAATGTCCACCCTGTATCCTAAAATAAATAAAACAAATTTAATTCCAACCAGCAGAATAATAAACAGCATCTCCCAGGAGCTGGGGGCACAGCTTTATGGTGGGCCCAGATGTTTTAAAATTTAGGTGGCACAGGGCCATGGCACTAACTTATGGTTACACTGGCCAGAGTCCTGGGTCCCTACAGAGCTGAATACACTCCAAAACTTGATGGCAGCAGCACATCCCAACACAGGCCAAAACTGCTTCCCAGGCCTTCTGCACCAAAACTCCACACAGGCCACTCTCCTGGCTTCCAGAACTGTGAATGCAGGCATGTCACGGCTCCTTTCTGCACAACTCTTCCTTCCAGCATACTAGGGCCTTTGTGGCCAGACAACTGGTGTCCCTACACATCCCGGCCAGGCAACCGGAAAACCCACCAACCACATTTTCACTCCCTGCAGGCTAACAGCTACACCGGTAGAGTGCCATACAGGTATGGGGAGGCAGGCAGCCACCACCATATCCCCACGATGCAGGTTGCCACCACTGCACCATCTCTACCACCAAACTGACTCCTGCTGAACCTGGGCCTAACCCACCTGGTGCCACAGTGCATGCAGGTGGGCCGCAAAATCTCTCTGGACCACGGCTCCTTATCAGGCTATCTCCAGTTCCGGCCGCAACCGCCTCCATACGCCGAGACTCTAGCCTCCCGATTGGACTTCTCCTCAATGGCCACTGAGACCATGACCGGCCAGGGCCTAAGCCACCCCTGCCCTGTACTTAGCTCCTCAACCTCCCATCTGCTGGCCTTCCCCAGTGGTGCAAAACCATCCTTAAATCCCTGGTGAGGCACAGGCTCCACTCGCTAGGCGGGCCAGGCCCCAACACTACCCAAAACAGGAAGAAACGGTGGGAGAGCTTTTTAGTAAGCATCCCCAAAAGAGGTTGCTTACAGTTAGATATGTAACCCCTGCAAATGGGGGTTCCCAAAAGACTTCCAGGAGCTTGTTGAATGCTCCAAGCCTGAATGGTGTTTATTTAAGCCATTTATCAGTGAGTGTTTTAGAACCTCTGGTACTGTCTCTTTAAGAGCTGTCTGCTTGCAGACATAATTAGTTTGTATGGGGACTGTGTGTTTCTTTGATTGAGTACCACTCAAGCTGCTGCCAATTCACTTCATTTCTGCAGTCACTAGGAGTGCAAAGGAACCTATCTGAAAGATGTAACTGTTTGCCAGAAATTATTTAGAGTAATAATGAAATTACAGTTTGTCTAACCTGCTTTCTTTGCAGTCAGAACTGTGTCTGCTAGTTCCCCATTCTAGTTTTGAACTGCTGAACTGGACCAATCAGTGTGGGGTAAGCTAGCTCTAAAATGGTGCCTTGGACGAATCAGAACTTGGACTCATAATCTGAGCCAGCCACAAGAGGATTGTATGGGCAGTGACTCTGGGAGATGTAGTTTAGACTTCAGCACCTTTTGGACCAACAGCAGCAGTCTATTGTGAGTGACAGCCAATCCAGTCAAGAACTGGGAGGAACTCAAAGGAAGTGCCCGGTTTTGTCGGTTGGAGTTTCAGTTGAGCTTTGGCAGTGAAGAAGGAAGGAGCCCTGTGCTTTTCAGTGTGCAGTTTTAGTCAAAAAACGTGTAAGGCCCAGAGTTCCGGTCTGCAGCTTGTGTAACAGCTTGTTAGGACTGAATCCGTCCTGTGAAGAGAATCAAGGATATCTGAAGAGTAGAAACCAGGCTCACCCTGTAGAAGACTGGAGGAATTGCTGAAAATTGCACTCGGTCTGTCAGGAACTGAATCTGCTGTGTGTTCTCCCGGTATTGTGCAGTAATTGCGATCGGGATACAGATGCAGCCTGCTTGGTATAGTGCTTTCTTTTATATAAATATGTGAAGAGGTTTGTGTACCTCAAGTGAGCCCTGCTGACATTGAAGGACCCTATCTTATTTGGAGGTCGTGAGTACTAATTCAGGGCGCCTCGTTGAATTGCCACATTAAATCCAAATGGAATTACTGTACTGTTGACTGTTTAATTCTCCTTTTCTCTGTGTGAAAGGGCCCCTACCAGCTGCCACGGTTTGGACTAGCCACTAGGGCTTGGGTACCCAGGGACAGTAACTGATAGGGATAGGCCTGTGCACAGAGCCATAGGTAGATTATTAGAGTGATAAGCTAATTAACCTGATTTCCCTGTCCTTGTTATATCCCCTAAATAAATCAGAGCTGCTTGTTTCAGCAAAGTTATACTGCCTGAGGTATTTGTCTATGTTAAAGTACTGTACTGTGATTGTTGCACTGTATCTCATTTCACAGGAGGTCCCAGTGCCGAACCAGACCTGGGGGTAAGTGTATACTGTGAAGGTAATTCTGATATATTGTGTGGGCCACTAGTGGGAAGAAAGGGTTGCAGTGTCCCAGAGGGCTGTGACCAAGTTAGTTTAACTATTGCAAACCCTGACCTCTGGGTGGAGGCACCTGCCATTGGAACCAGGCCCCTCAACCTGTTGGTAGGCAAATCAGGCAGGGGTAGTAGCCCCTGGGATAAGCGCCATCTAGGGTTACAGATATAATGTAACAGCACAGCTATATTACATAATCGGCATGGCAACAACATGACAGTATTTACAGATGCTTGGACATTGCTTAAGTGTACATAACATGCACTGTCCGAATCATCTGTATTACTGACAATTTATCTTCCTGACAATTAGGTACAGTATAATAAATGTGTGTTGATACATCATATATATATATATATATTTTTTTTTTCAGTCTTTGGTAACGGGTAAGGCCCACTAGGCACAAGTGCCTGTTTTCAGGGGCGACCTGGGAGCACTAGGCGGTTAAGTGACTTGCTCAGAGTCACACAGTATGCAAGTCGAGGTTGTGAGAATTAAACTCAGGTCTGGTCTGCTCGATGTACCAAGCTTGTTCACACCTGCTCCTCTAACCTCTAGGCTATACTGCCAGCCCAAATAATACGCACATCAGTGTGTGGCTTGTAGTGCTGTAACCACCTCTAGTAGGTAGAACTGGATCACCCATGGTGGCGTGATGGACTCTTAGACCAGCCCTGGCTGGAGTCAGACTAAGGGTGTTTGGTTCTGCCGCACCATACACTTTAGAGAATTCAAGAAAAGGGATGTTGTGGCATTGCCCTGGTGCATGGCTCCTTGCACTGTGACGCACCCCTTTTTGTGCTGCAAGGACGGGCGCAAGACCTGATTTTTAGTGTACGTAAACCTGCAGTTGCAGCAGGTTGCATTTGAGAATGGCTTTTGGCACAATTCCTAGTACAAGCTGCTCCTTGTCTCATTCTTTCTGATGCTAGCTCCTTGTGTCAGTCTGGCAACTTTTAGACTTGGGCCCCTAGTGTACTGGCTGAAATTAATATTAACTTCTAAAAGTAAATATTATATCTTTTTATCTGAGGTACGTTTTTTTCGTATCTGCTTATTAGACGATTTTCTACAAACAGCACCCTATTTTGGCTAGCTCAGTTGGGCACATGGAATGTGACAAGCATCTCCCCAGCCCCCTACCTACCTACCACTACCATGCCTCAAGGGGGGTCAACAATCGTTAGCCCATGAAGAGGGCGAGCGAAGAGCGGCAAACCATCTCAACGGTGGACGGAACCACAGTGCCGACACTTTTGCACGATCATGGTCCCCGAGTTGGATTTTACATTGGGGTGGGGGACACCCACAAGGAAAGGGGCAAAGCCCCCACAAGAAAAGACTTTTAAACAAGTGTTCACGCTGTGGGTTTCAGACTGTCGTGATGGTTTGCCGCTCATCGCTTTGACATGGAACTGGGTCAATCACTTTGGGGTGACTTCTGTGTCTGGAGGTATCTGGATGGTAATGGCTTGTCAGGAGCATCCTCTTGCAAAGAGTTCTGATACTGGCTGCCTCCTCATATCACATGACCATCAGCATGCTGCCTACATAAATCTTTGCACCACTCTGACCGAGCTATTCTCCACATTAGACTGTGCCCTTGTAGGTAGAGCCCACCGGCATTTCCACCATTTCCTCTTTAACAGTTTTTACCTCTCCTACCCCACGAGGGTGCCTGTCTCTAGCCCTTTCTTCCTCAAATAGGCAGGGGACATCTGGGAAGACTGGGTGGCCAAGTGGTCCTTGCTGACAAATTCTATGTTTCCTCACATGGAGCGGGGGCCCTACAGCAACGCGACTCCTCGGATCCTGGCAATGGAATTTGGGAAAACAACACAGATGACAACAAACTCCATTTAGTCATACTTCAGATCAGTTACAACTCTGTCACCCATATTTACAGCAACCACATGGGACACAGGGCACCACAGTTGAGGCATAAACTTGCTTGCAAACTCAACAATGTGTTTACACAGATCATGATGTAATCACAATGAGCAGGTATTGGATATTTCAGCTGGAGCCTGAATGCAGCCTTGCTCAGGACTCAAGTCTCAAGATTGGAGGCAGTAGAGAATCACAGTTAGCAGAGATTTAACATATTTACTGCGATACACTGTCCCCACTGCAGTCACGGGAGCTGGGGTTACCACTGAAGTCACCTGCATCCCAACAGCACAGTCATCAGTTGTAATTTTTAACTGTGTTTATGATTTGCTTTGTATGTACTGCTTTCCTACTGTACTGTTGTGTGCCATCTTCATGGTTTGGGCCATGCGTGAAAATGGTCCCTAGGATCAGCGCACTTACCCGCTGGTATGTTAGTCTCTAGTGACCTTAAGGTAGGGAAATGTGACTGAGGTGGTGGGAAGGCCTATGGGATGTTGGCTAATGTTGGCAGGGGAATCACCAGCAGGAGGAGAGAAGCCCAGTGCCCCTGTACCAGGCTATGGTGAGACCGTACATGGAGTATGGAGTCCTGCTCTGGAGGCCTTACTTGCAAAGGACATAGACCTTATTGAAAGGGTTCAGCTAAGAGTGACCATGATGATGCTAGGGATGAAGGGCAAACCATATGAGCAGAGATGCTGCGGCTGGGGCTCTACACCTTGGAGACCAGAAGGGAGAGGGGACATGATGGAGACCTTCAGATATGTCAAGGGGTTAAACACAAAGGGGACCAGGGGCTTGTTCAAAATGAAGAAGGCACCGCTACTAGAGGGAATAGCCAGGGACTACAAGGGGGACACTACAGGGGAATGTGAGGGGAGATTCTTTACGGAGAGGGTGGTGGATGCCTAGAACAGGCTTCCAGAGGAGGTTGTGGGGGTGAAGACAGTGCTGGAATTCAAGAGGGCTTGGCACAGGCATAAAGGGCTATGGAGGGAAGGGGTGGTTCCCAGGGAGGGAGGAGGCGGTAGTCTGGGGGGGTAGGGCAGACTGGATGGACCATGGGGTCTTTTCTGCCATCAAGTTCTATGATTCTATTAAATAATTAAATAAAATACAGTAACACAGCCACTCTGATAACAGGGTGAGGGGTATATCCTACAATAGCACAGTATGGCTCCAAGCAGAGCAGGTAGGGGTCAGGCTCAGTGCATCTTGCCCTTCCATCAGTTCCTGATGTCACAGTGCCATGTTTTAACAGCTACTAGGTTTAACTGGGCTCAGTGCATGATACCCCCCTTTTCACTTAATTTAGTATGTTTTCCCCTGCTCACTGGCTGACCCCCATCGATCCTGACCCCCTGACCCAGCCCCATCTCCTGCCTTCTCTGGGACTTACCTGAACTCCAGTGCACCCTGGCTTGCCCCCAGGGTGGGGCCGTTGGGGGTGGACCCTACCCCATGATGGAGGCTGAGTAGGTACAGTTGGAATGAGAGCTACAGTCAGTGGTGTGGGCCTGAGAGGTGGACTTCCTCCTGCAACGGTCTGGGATTTTTCTGATGTTCTGTTCCCTGCCCCTAGGATGCCACACTCCTGATGCCCATGTACCCAGGTGCATGCCTGTGTGCTGGAGTGCATTGCCATCCTCCCACTTGATTCTTGACTCCCAGTGCACCGCCACTTGTAATCACCCAGATGGCGGCAGTACAGCTGAGTCCGAACACCCTACCTCCTTGAGGTGGAGAGTGTCCTCCTGGATGCTTAGCTCACCTCCCTCGGCTGGCCCTCTGATGACTCAGTCTTGTTCCCGAACCTGGGTCATCAGAGTTGTGAGTGGTGGTATTACCTCTGCGCCGGTGGGCCATTATCTTACCCTTCCTGGAGCTGCTGTTACAGCGCCATCTCTTCTGTACTCTGCATTCAGCGCAGATTCCGCCTCCACTTTGGGAGCCACAAAAATGGGCAGGAAGCTGCAATTTATATATGGAACTCTGGGACACTTGCACGCAATCCCCATTAGGCAGCCCTCCATGAGAGCAGACCGCCAACATGCCCTCATTCTCCCAAGCCTCAGACCCTGGCAATGATCCGAGGCTCTGAGACCTAACTGGAGGAGCCAGTGCCTCACTGAATCTGGGACCCTGCCACCATCCTGAGCATGCAAGCCCTTCTGGCCAGCCATAGCCAAAGCATGGTACCCTGTAGTTGCCTGAGGCCCCGAACTCCCACTATGGAGCTGGGGCTTGAACCACAGTTACCTCTGGAGCTTGAATGACTTTTTCTTTTGTTTTTGCTCCCTTGTGCCCACCAGACCCCCACTCCTTCGGTCCTCCACATCGCCACTCTTCTCCTGCCAGACTTAACCCTCTCAGCGCTCTAATGGACCTGCACCTATCTAGACATCAAGTTCCTTTTGTGGCTAGCTTGTCCCTGCCCTGGGCCTCCTCTGGCCATTGCCGTGGATTGTTACTTGAGATCTCCTTCTGTTCCTTCTCCTGTTGCTGGCTTGTCCCTGCCTGGAGCCCGTCTGACTTTTGGCACAGATTGTCAGTGGTGATCAACTTTTATTCCATCTCCTGTTGCTCACTTGTTCATCATGGGGTGCACAACAGCCCAGAGGAGGCTTGCTGCATGGGGACTGAGGAGTGTATGTCAAACCTGAGAGGAGAGTGCAGGTGTGGGAAGGGGCAGAGAGAGACCATCGTCCAGCACACCACAGTGGCATTTTCCCTTTTTCTGTGTCTCACCCACCTTCGTCCCCAACTCACATGCACACAGTGACTGGTCTGGGGTGAGAGTCCGATGGCGCCTGGTTACCCATGCCATCATCAGTGCTACCACCAGGAGTCACTACAGGGCAGCGAGCACCCCTCCCCAAGCTTTGTACCATCCCTTCTGGCCTTCCTTCTGGACGCCCATGTGCGTGGCAAAAACTGGGTCATCAGAATGCCAGAGTGATCCCCATCAAGCAGTGCCCTGGAGCCAGCTCTAAATCAATTTCTGGTGGGACTGGCGGGCCCAATATATATGTTACAGGATGGTAGGCAGTGAAAACACGGTAAAGTACAGAACCACTGAGTACAGCATGCACTCTGAACATTGACAGCTCTGTGTTGCTGGGTCAAAGAAAGACAATAAACAGGAAACAAGTTTTATATTCTGAATTGGGGCTAGAACATTTAGCCATTCAGGCATTTTAAATTCAGGCAGAAATCAAACACTTGACACCTATTTGCATAGGCAGGTTAAAGAAGTAATCTATGTTTCTCACTCCAGAGACTCATTTGAGAAATTCAGACATACATACCTATTGTAAGCACAGTTTAAGGCATTTTCTTGTTAATCCATCAGTCTGAGAAATGGAAATGTGATCTGTCTTCGCAATAGGCTTGGAAATCTGCCATTCCGTTTGATGATTCACTTTGCAGACAATTGAATAGTGGTTTAGCACTAGTGTATGCTCAAAAGCTTGTCCTCTCATCTGTTGAGGTCCTGTGTTGGGAACTGTGGTCTTGTGCTTGGATTGTGGCCAACAAGGTTATGCACATTGAGACACCTCACAGTGAATCATCACACCAGTCTTGTTCGCTGCCACTCGTGATGCAGGTGACCCTCATTCGGGAACAAGCATGGATCACTGAGGATCGTCCAGGGGACAATGATAAGGCATCCCACAGGACGCTGTCCTTCTCCAGGAGGCAGGTGTAACCCCTACAAAATGGGGGTTCCCAAAAGTCTTTCTGGAGCTTGACTAAATGCTCACTACCAGGCTGGTGTCCTCGTTTTAGCAGTTTAAATGTGAATACCAGAGCTTGTATAGCCTCTGTGTACTTAAGCGCTTAAGAGCTGCCTAATTGCAGCATGAGTAATCTGAGAGGCAGCTCTGTTGAAAGATGTAACTATTTGCTGAAAATCATTTACAGTGATAATGATAATGTAGTTTGTCTAACCTGCTTTTTTGTAGCAAGGGCTGTTTGTTTGTGTCCACTATCTTGGTCCTGGACTGCAAATTGGACCAAACAGTTCTGGTGGGACCTAAAATGTAGCTGGACTACAGGAGCTGTCTGAATTGAAATCTTAGGAACTGTGGTTTGAGTTTTGTGCCTTTATGCAACTGAAGGGGAGATCTAGCTTTGACTGACAGCCAAATCAGCTAACCAGTTTGTTTGGATCTTGGGAAGTCCGGGCTGCTTGCAGTTTTTCAGTTAGAACTAAGCTGGAATCAGCTGCTGAGCAAGAAGGAGCTGAAGTGTTTCTGAGCAGCAATCGTGAGTGGATTTGCATGGAGAACTCTGAAAAGGCTAAGTTTTTGGCCTGCATGCCGTTGTGCTGCTCCTAAGAGGGAGAAAAGAGAATTATTTTGGACTAAATCCAAGTTTGTGTGACTGAAGTAAGCTACTGAAGTGGGCCAGGCTCAACCTGAAGAAGACCGAATATTTTTGCTGAATGCGATCGGCCTGTAAGGAGTTCCAGCTACCTCTAAGCTCCCGTGTGTGCAGAGACTTTGCAATTGTGCCGGGAGTGCTTTGCCTGGTACAGTAGAATTCCTGTACATGTAAATGTGCTATGAGCTGCTAGTGGGTTGTGAGTTAGTTCCCACTGTGTGAACTGTGTTCTGCTTGTTGAAGCTGTATCCAGCCCAAAACGGACTGCTTACTAACTTGTCTCCATGCGGTCTGGGCTTTGCCAGACTGGCCCAGCCAGACTACCCACTGCACAGAGAAGCCATCGACGAGAGACCTGCCTGGGGTCAGCCCCTGCTCCTCGCTTAAACAGGAACAATGCCTCTGTGACTTGTGTGGGCCCTGCTTCTCCTGGCATTCCAGATCAACCACCTGCAGTCTCGATTTTCGTCCTGCCTTTGTCCAGTCTTGGGTATTGTGAGTAAATACCAGGGTAGCTTCCTATAACAACAGCTTAATCTGAGTGTGTCATCTGATTGTCTTGTTTCATTTCCTTTACGAACTGAGCCCTCTGGCTCCAGATTACAAATATTGTGTACTGTGCATGTTGTGTTTTCTATCACAGGGCCCCAACCAGCTGCAACCCGGGCAACTGGCCTGGCTAGCCCATCACTTCTCTACCTGGGTACCCAGAGGTGGACTGTGTGGGGGACTCAAAGCGCATGCATAACTGCTTGATTGATATAACCTTTAAGCTAATTAACCTGATTTTGCCCTTCCTTGTTCAAGTCCCTGAATAAATCAGATCTAACTTTTGCTGCATGTAATTTGACTGTGGTTCCAGTTTGTGCTCAAAGTACTGTACTGTTGCTATTTGCTGTGCTTAACCTTGTTTTACAGGGGTCCCCAGGGTCAAGCCAGAGGAATCAGCCCTGGTGGTAAGTGCAAACAGTGTCGGTACTTGTGTGGTGTACCAGGGTATTGTGAAAGTGATTATTGTACAGTGTTCGGGCCACTAGAGGGGAAAGAGGGGTTACAGTGTCCCGGAGGGCTGTTCCCAGGCCAGCTTGACCACTACCAACCCTGACCTCTAGGTGGAGGCACCTGTTTCAGAACTCTGGCCCCTTAACCTGCTACTAGTGAAGCAGGCAGGAGTAGTATTGCCTAGAGATAGCCCCGCCACTAGGAGTTACATGAGCAATATACAATATTCTCTTTCACTGTACCCTTTGTACACCATAGAGTTGCACTCACTAATTGCACTTACCACTAGGGCTGTTTCCTCTGTCTCGACCCTGGGAACCTCCTGTAAAACAAGGTTAGGCACAGCAAATGGCAACAGTACAGTACTTTTTGGCACAAACTGGAGCCACAATCAGATCGTATAAAAACAAGTTAGATCTGATTTATTTAGGACTTGAACAAGGAAGGGCGTAATCAGATTAATTGGCTTAGAGACTAACTCAGACAGTTGTGCATGCATTTCAGAGTCCCTAAACAGTCACACGCTCTGGGTACCCAGCTGGAGAAGAGGTGGGGCTAGCCAGGATGGTTGCCGGGTAGGCCAGCGTCGCAGCTGGTTGGGGCCCTGTGATGGAAGAAACAACATGCACAATACACACTATTTGTAATCTGGGTCGTAGGGCTCAGTTCATGAAAGAAAAGAAACAACAAGACAATCAGATGACACAAATTAAGCTGTTGTTGCAGGGAGCTACCCTGATGATTACTCACGATACCCAAGACGAACACAGGCTGGACTAAAATCGAGACTATAGGTGGTTGATCTGGAATGCCAGGAGAAGCAGGGCCCCACGATTAAGGACGTCATTCCTGTTCAAATGTGGAGCAGGGGCTGATCCTCAGGCAGGTCTCTATTGATGGCTTCTCTGTGTAGTGGGCAGTCTGGCAGGGCCAGCGTGGCAAGGCCCAGGCCAAGTGGAGATGGATTTGGATACTGTCCGCTTGGGGCTGGATACAACTTCCAGCAAGCAGGACACAGTTCACAGTGGGGAACCAAATCACGACCCACTAATAACTCACGGCACATTTACATGTAATGGAATTCTACTGCACCAGGCAAACTGCTCTCAAGTCACAATCGCAAAGTCTCTGCACAAATCGAGAGCTCACGAGGTGGCTGGAAGTCCTGACAGGCCGATCGCATTCAGCAAAATCTTCGGTCTTCTTTCAGGTTTGGGTTGAGCCTGGTCAAAATTCAGTAGCGCACTTCATTCTCACAAACTCAGATTCAGTCCTAAATAATTCTCTTCTCCCTCTTAGGGTAGTAGGCAGACATACAGTCTAGAACTCGGCCTTTCCACAGTTCTCCCACGTGAAACTCTGCAGACAGCTGCTCGAACTGTCTCGAGTTATTGCTTCTTCAGCTTCCAACTTAGATCTGCTCTTCACAGCAGGTAGCCTGGAATTTCCCCATGATCCAAAACGTTCGGTTGGCTGATTCATCTGTCAGTCACAACCAGAGCTCCCCTCCAGGTGCAAAAGGCGCCAACAGTCCAAAACTACAATTCCTACAGATTTTGACTCCACACTGTCCCTATAGGCAGGCTCCATTTTAGAGTCCCAAAGTACTGACTGGTCCAGTTCGCAGTCCAGGACCAGGATGGTGGAGATAAACAAAACAGTCCTCGTAAAGAAACAGGTTAGAACAAACTGCAGTGTATTCACTGTTGTAACAAAGGTCAGCAAACAGTTACATCTTTTAACAGGGCTCCCTCCGTGCAATTAGCGATGGCAGAAACAGAGCGATTATCAAAGCAGCCAGGCGGAACTCTAGCATGGAAATACTCAGCCCCCTCCCAGATCAATTTTAGCTGCAAATAGGCAGCTCTTAAAAGACAGTACACAGAGGCTTTACAGGCACTCTGTAGCAATAACATTTAAACGACTAGCATAAGACACCAGCCTGGCAGTGAGCATTTAGGCAAGCTCAGGAAGACTTTTGGAACCCCCATTTGTAGGGGGTTACATACATCTCACCAGTTTTCTATTACCACAGAATTCTTGGTCTTACTAATGGTAAATAACCTGCTTGAGTCCATCTTATTAATACTTCTCATGTATTTCAATGTTTGAGTATATCACCCTTTCTCTCCCTCTTGGTCTCTGAGTCCAGAGAGCACATATTGAGCTGTGTTCCCCTGCAGGCCCTGTATCATTCTTGTCGCTGTCCTCTGTACTGCCTCCAGTCTGTTAATGTCCTTCTTTATGTGAGGATGCCAAACTGTGTACAGTACTCCAGATGCTGCCTCATCAAGGTACTATATTGGGTACGATGACATTTTCCACCATCCACTGAACTCCCTACCTATGCATCCTAACATTTTGCTTGCCTTCCCGCTGCCTTGCTCCTACTAAGAGGGAAAATAGTTCAGGCCGCTGCAGTAGTGACTTGGTGGTGCATCCTTGGCAGTGTGTGCTGCCTGCCCTCTCCCAGGGTCTCTCTACTTGTGCTTGCCTGTTAAGTGGTGTGAGGACCAGCCGCCTGCTGGTGCAAGTGGTAGCGCTACAGCTTGCAGGCGCCGATAACCCGGGTTCGGGACGAGCCCGGTGTTGGAGGGTCAGTCGGGGGGATCAAGCATCCAGGGACTGCTCTCCCCCTCGGGGGGTGGCTGTGGACTCCAGTGCGAATGACACCCAGTGGAGACTGGGTGTACACCAGGCCAGGACCACGTACCAAGGGGTAGAGGGGTGACGGAGGATGTCTGCAGGATGTGTTGTAGGAACATAACAACATACAAATTGCCAGCAGAAATAGGCCACCTGGTCTATATCGAGTGTGCAGCTAGCACCTCACCCTTGCAGCTGCACCCTCCCCTTCCCAGTTACCCCTCCTCACCTTGTCCCATCCCCTTTGAAACTACCTACTGTCTTATAGGATACAGCCTCCTGTGGTAGAGTATTCCATTCTGCCACGACCCACTCAGTGAAAAAGTGTCTCCTCATTTCCATCCTAAATCTTCCCCTCCAATCTAAGGCCATGCCTCTCATGTCCCTCCCTTCTCAGCCTGAGTATTCCTTCAGTGCCTGCCTTGTTTATCCCTTTACGTACTTTAAAGGTCTCAGTCATATCCTCCCCCAGTCCTTCTCTCTCCAAGGAGTACATGTTCAACTCTCTCAGCCTCTCCTTGTATGGTCTGTCCTCCAATCCCTGGATCATCCTTTTTGCCCTGCATTGTACCCCTTCCAGTAATTTCAAATCCTCTTCAGATTTGGGTGCTAGAATTGCACACAGTACACCAAGTCGGCCTGACCAGTGCCCTCTGAGAGGCAGGATCACCACCCTGCTCCTGGAGGAGATCCCTCGTGATACAACCCAGCATCCTGTTGGCTTTACTGCCGCCTCCCACACTGCTCTGTATTGTTCATCTTCCCCGTTACAACCTCCCCTAGATCCTTTTCCTCCTGTGTGTAACCTAGCTGCACCCCTCCAGCTGATAACCCTCCTGGGTTCTTTGCACCAAAGTGCAGGACTTTGCATTTTTGCATTGAACCCCAACTGCCACGCTTCTGACTACTCCACCAGTTTGGTCAGGTCATCCTGCAGCCCCTGTCAACCTGCTATATCATCCACCACTGCCCCAAATTTGGTATAGTCAGCTAATAGACTGATCTTATTCCTGACACCATACGAGATGTCCAGCTGTGAGTTCCAAACAGCATTGGCCCCAGTACTGATCCCTGCAGCACCCCACTTGTCACAGCCCTTGGAGATGAGAGTTCACCCCACCACTGCACTCTGCTGTCTCCTGCAGCCAATTCTCAATCCGTTTAATAATCTTAGTCCCCACCCCACATATCTCAACTTCCCTCCTAACCTCCCATGCCAAACTGAATCAAAGGCCTTTTGAAGTCCAAGTATATGACATCCACTGCACAACCCTTGTCCAATTCCCTGTGACCCAGTCATAATACTCAACTAGGTTCATCTGGCAGGATTTTCCGGAGACAAACCCATGCTGGTGACTGCCCTGGAGCCATTGTCTTCCATAAAGGTCACCAGTCTTTCCTTAAGTATTGTCTTCATCAGCTTCCCCACAATGGAAGTTAAGCTTACCGGCCTGTAATTACCTGGCTCATCCTTTGGTCCACTTTTATGGATGGGTACCACGAGGTCATCCTCCAGTCATACAGTATGCACCCTGTGTCCAGGGAGGTATTGAATAGTTCCACCAGTGGTCCTGCCAGGATCTTGGCCATTCCTTCAACACCCTGGGGTGTATGCCATCCAGTCCTGGTGCCTTATCCACCCTAAGAGCCCTTAACCTCTCCAGTATCCTACCCTCAGTGATCACCCCATCCATTACCCCTCTCCCCCGCCCACCCCTCACGGTAGCTGCCTTCATTCTCCCTTGTGAATACGAGCGGAAGTACTCATTCAGTGCTTTTGCCTGATCACCCTTTCTCTGCCCACCCCGCCCTTCCTGATGCTCACTATCTGGTTCTTGCAGCTCCTTCTCTCCCGTATGTATCCGAAGAGTCCTTTTCCTGCCCGATGCCCTGCGCCAGCCTCAAATCCCTGGAGGCCTTAGCTGCTCTGACTCCTCTGGTAACCGTTGGACCTCTTCACATACTCCTCCCTATCCTCCCTTCTCAGATTTCTTGTATTTCGTGAATGCTGCTTTTCTAGCCCTCACCATTTCTAAGACCCTCTACTTAATCAGCTCAACTTTTAGCACTTCCCTTTTGCTCTTCAGTCTGGTACATGTCTCAGTAGCCTCCAATATCCCCAGTTTGATTTTTTCCCCATTTCTGATTCATATCCCAGTTTGGCTGTATTCCTTCCAGATGCCCCTTAAGATTTCACCCATCCTACCAAAGTCAGCCTGTCTAAAGTCCACCACCCTGGTCCCTGTACCCACTGCTTCTCTGCTTATATTAAATGTGAACCATACTGAGTGGTGGTCACTCCCAGCCAGGGGTCCTCCACCCCACCTCCCTTACAGCCTCCCCATTGGACAGAACTAGATCCAGTGTATTCCCAAACTAGTTGGCTCAGTGACCATCTGTGCCGGGAAGCAGTCCTGGAAGGCATCCAGGAGTGTTGCTCCCTAGCACTCGAGGTGATTAGGGTTCCCCAATCCACTCCTGGTAGAGTGAAGTCCCTCACGATCACTGTGTTACCTTTCCACACATAATCCTAATTTGCTCCGCCAGCTCCCTGTTCAGGTGTTTCCCTTGAGTTGGTGGCCTGTATACAACCCCCATCCTGGGAATCCTATTCCTCGTGTCCTGGAATTGCATCCACAAGGCCTCTGTCCTACCCTCCTCCCCCCTCTTACCTTGCACACTTTATTCCGTCCCTTACGACATCGCTACCCCTCCCCTTTTCCTTTGCCGCTATCCTTCCTGTAAATCTTATACCCTAGGATCATCATGTCCTAGTCCTGGTATTGGTTGGCCCATGTTTTGATGATGGCAGCTATATCCACCATCCCTCTGCCAACAAAGCCTGTAGGTCTGCAGTTTTCTTCCCCAGACTCCTTTCATTCAAAGAGACAGCCCTCCAAGATGTTCTCTTACACTCCTTGACTAATTTCCACCCTTCTAAGCCCTGTCCTTTGATCCCTTCCTGCTTCCAACACAGTTTTGCAGGGGGTAGGCTCATTGTCTCCCATCTCTGGAGAGCCTTCCCTTCAGCAACCCACTCGCCCAGCCCCCCTAGTTTAAATTAACCTTTGTTTCTATGTATTCTTCTAATCTCTGTTTTAGCACCTCCTTCCCTTCCTGCTCACATGAAATCTGTCCCTCACGTACAGATCCCTATTGTCCCAGACCCTGCCCCAACCTCCCACTAACCTGTACCCTTGGATTGACACCAATTTCCCAGTAAACTGTTGAATTAATCTGTATTATCCTTCCCTGCCATACTTGCCCTGGGCACTGGGAGTATCTCAGAGAAGGCCACTGAGCTCCGTGCCTCCTCACTCAATTTACCCATTTCCATGAACCTCTCCCTTACCACCTCTACCGTTTCCCCTGCCAAGTCACTTGTACCCGTGCACCACCACATGTGGTTTATGCCTTCCCCTCTTTTGCTTGAGAATAGCCTGTCCTGCTTTATCTGCTGTCAACCCATGTGACAGACTCTACCTATATGCAACTATGTCTTCCCTTTACTCCCTATCTGACCCCTTTTAGTATGGCATCACCCAGCACTAGCACATTTCCCCCAAACTCTCTTTCCTTATGCCTTCCCGAGAGTCCACCCTGCCCATTTGTGTCCCTGTCTGTACCCTCAACTCCACCCCCAGCTGCCTTACCAGTCCTGCCCTTCCTAACACTCTCTGTGCCTGACTTGTCCCTATCCCACTGGAGCTCCCTCATCCTCAATGACATCCCTACCCTGCCCTGAACCCCTCTTCATACCCTCCCTGTACTGTAACCTCCACATCTACTCCCACAGCCGGACCCTTTTTCCCTTAACTGGGATCTGCTCCTCTCCCTCAGAGCTGTGCCTCCTGGGAGACACATAACCTCCCTCTCCTCCTGATGCCTGATCCTATCTCCATACCCAGAACTATTGAGTCCCTCGCTAGAAGATTCCTTCTTCCCTGGGATTCTATGTCCCTGTCCCATGTTCCCTCTCCTGGTGGGTCTGCCCTTTACCCCAGTCACAACCTTGGGTTCCCTTTAGGGCTCTCTCTCCTTGAGAACATGATATTTGTTGTTTAGTTGTACCAGGTGAGGGGTGTGCTTGAGCTCCACCTTCCTCAACCTCCCTGAACCCACCGTAGCCCATCCAGGCCTCTGACTGAGTACCCTCTGTGGCAGTGGCTGGTGGTATAGTGGTCCCTGGAGTGGGTGCAAAGGTCCCCAATACTCCTGCCAACTGTACTTGAAGCCTGGCAACCTCCTTTCTCAGACCACAGAGGTGCTTACAAATGGGGCAGAACTGCAGTTCTCAGAAAGTTCTTCTGAACACCGCTGCTCTGCACCCACTGCACTGCACTGCACCACTCCTTGTGCTATCCTACATACTCAAGTATGCTTCTACCCTCTTTTAGTGTTTTTTACAGTCTCTCCCTTTTACAGAGTTTCTTTGTTTATGACCCTGATATGTTTCTGCAGCCCTTGCCCTTTCTGCTCTGTGCCCTGTCAAACTTATCCTACTCCCAACAGTGAAATTGACAAGATCATGCAATTTAAATGTACAAATGTCCACTTACGTGATATAATCAGCAGCTCCTCCTCCTTTTGATTTTATTTGCTTTTTAGCTATCAGCCCACCCTCGGCAGAGAGCTTATGCTCCTCCCAACTAACTAAGCATTTAATAATGTGTGGAGGTGGGGTGGGTGAGAGGCAAAATCTCACAAACAAAATGCCTCCTGGACAGATTCAAACTCACACTCCTACCTCTCTCAGCAGCAAGTAGAATGAACAGACAAAATGCCTCTTTGAACAGTTAAAGAGAGATTCAAACTAGCAACTCCTACTTGATTGGCTCCTCTGTTTCCTGGCAAAGAACCCCTACCCCAGCAGCCAGCAACAGTTAAACAGTTAAAGAAAGATTCAAGCTAATCCTCCTCCAGACAAGCCAGCAACAGTTAAAGAGTTATAGGAAGATTCAAGCTAATCTTCCACCAGGCAAAATGCCTCCTGGACAGTTGAAGAACATGCATGTTCTGCGCTGACATCATTGCACGTCTGCACCTCCAAGTGGAAAAAAAGCTGAAAACCCTTGGACCAGCCGCAAGATGGTGTGCCTGGACACCCTCCCAAGTGATGCCCCAGGTGTAAGTCTCAGCTGGGGTATCATGGTGGATCTCAGTCTCTCCCTTTGGGGATCCACATTGCAGGGGTGTAAGCTGCAGGCCTCTCAGTCTGGGGGACTGGGGATACCAGGTGGGTAGCCCAGGTGTCGAAAGCATGGATACTCCCCACCTGTCACCAGGGTGACAAAAATTTGGGACAAAAGGAGGGGTGAGGGACCCCAGAACAAAACAAAATCATCGGTCCACTAATCTGGATGATGATGACTCCTGTGAATCCTTTTCTACACCCCTGACTGGTAATTCATTGGCTTCTCCGCCCCCACCCAGCAGTTGCTTCTGATTGAGGATACTTCTTCTACCTGGTGGCAGCAGGGCGTTCCTGGCAGGGATATGGCAGACAGCACTGGAATGGTGAGAGACCTGATGAAGCCTAGAGGAGGATACCAACCAGACGGTGAACTCTGCAAGCAGTAGGGAAACCCCTCATGGCAGCCTGAAGGAGAGGACTGATGGTGACCACATGAAAGTATAAACACATAATACAAAAAGCCTCCCAAAAGGCTAACCTCCCAATTAGCTGTTTCCCATTCAGGACTGTTTTGAGATCCTGCTAACCCCAAGACTCTTGGTGTGCAGTGAGGATCAGCTGCTGAAGAAATCTGTTGAATAATGGTAATTCGGACAAACTGTGTGGGCTTCATTGGGGGATGCCATTTGTAACATCTTGCCTTCTGAGACAGCCAGTAAGCAGAGTTCCTGATCTAAGTGTTGCTGCAGGTGTTTTGAGAAAAGGTGGGACAGCGTATTGGCACCCTGTACAACTGTATTATGTACGAGGACTGTGAGTGGCAAATGGCTGGGCCAATATGTATTGTATTGTCATGCCATGATATAAGCTGGGCTGTTAAGGAGGTTCCTGAAGAAACCAGGCTCTTTGTGCAGCCACAGGTAAATAGTGCATGACCCCAGACTTCAGGTCTGGATTACTGAAGGAGGCTGAACGTCATCTGTGTGCTGGCCTGCATGATAGACGACAGCTGAAGTCTCAGCATGTAGTGATTTGTGGAGGAGGCAATGGATCCTGTCTGCTAGCCAGGGTGAGAGAAGCAGAGACCAGAGTACTGTGCCTGGTTGTGGGGCTGGCAGCTGGCTGTAAGCACTAAGTCCCAGAGGTACAGCTGACAGACCTGAGTGTCTAAGGGCTGCAGCAACCTGTGGGGCCACCTATCCAATAACTGTGCATACCAACAGGCTTAGCTTTATTCCAAGGAGCTGTGGGGATTTCATAGTTTGTTTGTCATGTGGCCATTGGGCTGGATTACAAATACCTCACTTTTAGAGCAGGTACGCCAGCAGCTCTAAAAATGGGGGCATGGGCCCCCAGTTTAGGATTGTGCTTCCCCAGATTTATGCTTTTTAAACAGTATTATGCAGCTGCTGTGTAGTGACTGACATTGAGTCAGTGAGTTAGAGAGCAAGCATAATCCTAATGCTCCTTGCCTTATTAACTCACAACAGTTCAGTCAGCCTTCGCCAGAAAGAATAGCTGTCTAGTAGCAGTGCATGCATCTGAGTCCGTGTCTCTCCCTGATCCACCCTCCTCTCCTCCTACTTATGCTTTGGGCTGGAGGATAAAGTGGCTGGGGCTAATAGATGGCATCTCTGGGGTGTGATTGGGTGTGTCATTCTTCTCCTCCCTCCCCTAGTCCCATCATCCCGGCTCTTGAGATGAGTGCAAGCAGAGTGCAATGGCCCAGCAGGATCATGATGGCCCTTGACCTAATGGCCAGTAGCAACAGGAGCAGCAGTGAGTCAGTCACATGATGAGGGAGGGGCTGCATGTGGCTGTGTCTGGGCAGGTTGTGGGAACAAGCAGGTGGTTGGGGCAGGGCTGGGAGAGAGAGAGAGAGAGTGGCAGTGAGGAGGACTGATTGATGCCTTGATCCAATTCTGTTACTTCAATCATGTACAGCCATTGCAGCAGGGTGGGCAATTCCGCCATGATTGGAGCAAGGATGGGGCAGAGGCTGTATGAGTCATCAGGCTTGGGAGTGAGACCAGTGTAGTGGCCGTCATTGTCATTTTGAGCTCTGAGAGTTGAAAGGAACTGAGAGAGAGAGAGAGAGAGAGAGAGAGAGAGCTGGCCTTAGCCAGAGGCTAACCTTATAATCTTGCAGCAACTTTGTGTTTTCTAGCACTGCAGGCCAGTGGAGCAGTTATAATGCCAGTCCCAGGACCCAGGATGTTACTTATTTTTTCTACAAAATAATTCCCACCTACAAAACCAATGAGAGGGCCAGGGGATGGGGAGAGGAGACTGAGACACAAGCAGTGCTCTGAGGAGCTGCAGCCTGCAGACCACGAGGCAGCATTTGTTTTGTGCTCCTAAACTTTGGCTTATTCGAGGAGAAGGAGGCAAAAACTCTTAATGAAGCTAGGAATTGAAAAAATTTATTGACTAAGAAAAACTAAGCAGGATTGGTGTAATCCCTAGGGTGGCACTGTCTTATGGGCTGCTACCCTGCCTGCGTGACTAAGCACAGGTTGAGGGGCCAGAGCTCGGTGAATGGGTGCCTCCACCCGAGGAATGGTTTTGGGGTAGCGTAACTGCTGTTGATATAGCCCTCCAGGATGCTATAACCACCCACCAACCCTTCTAGTAGCCTACACAGATCCGCAATAAGATGATCACATGTACCATATGACATTAACGATATCCTCACACCCCTTGCACTTACCACCAGGGCTGGATCTGCTGCAATTGCCCTGGAGACTCCTGGAAAATAAGACCAGTGATATAGTAATACAATGGCAGTACGATATCCCCACCAAGAAGGTACAAACCAGCCAGATTAAACGTGAAAAACCACAATCTGATTTGTTCAGGGGATGTGAACAAGGGTGGGTGTAAATCTAGCAGTGATTGGCAAATCTGATTATATTTAGTTTGGAAAGCTTGCACTGTGAGTCCCTCTAACCAAGTCCCACAACCCTGGTGGCAAATCTGATTATATTTAGTTTGGAAAGCTTGCACTGTGAGTTCCTCTAACCAAGTCCCGCAACCCTGGGTACCCAGTTGGAAAACAGGCTAGCGGAAGTGTTGCCTGGGGTAGGCTGACATTGCAGCTGTTGTTGGGAGCCTTAGGAAGGAAAACACAATTAACATACACTCAACCCAAAGATTTGTAATCTGAGCTGGATGGCTTTGTCTGTTGCAAATAAATCCAGAACAACAAAATCAGATGAACACACAAATGATTGCAGCTTTGTTGCAGGAGCTACCCTGTTTTGTGCTCTTGCTACCCAGACCAGGATGCAAGATAGGCGAGATGAAGACCTCATGGGTGTTGTACTGGATTTGCTGGAGAAGCAGGGCCTACACGCCTCACCGTGGTGGATGCTACCTGCTCGTGTGGTGTTGCAGGGGCTGAATCTCTGAGTGGGTCTTTCACCGGAAATGTCTTTGAATCAGGAGCGCAGCCCAGGCTGAGGTGGCAGGGCCCAGGCAGAGTGAGCAGTTCAGATAAAGTCTGTGAAAAGTGCTGGAGCAGCTTCCAGCTAGCGTTAACAGAACTTGTGGTGGGAACCAAATCACGACCCATGCCACACATTCAGCACATTTATAAGCAATTAGAATGTTTGCTACAGTTCGGATAAAAGTCCATTTGCAATAACACAGGGTTTCTGTGCAAATCTTTTCGATCTGAGGCATACTTCAGTACCAAACAGGCCGATCGCTTCTGGAGCAAGTCTTTGGTCCTTGCAGGCAGCAAGATCACTCTTTTCACTTCAGGTTTCAGGTCTCAATCAAGAAATCAGATAAAGTCCGACTTTCTCACTCACAGCAGTTCTTCACAATGGAGGGTGGGGCAGGCAGATCAGCAGGACCTTCCCACCGATTCTCCTGCACTCCTACTGAGGAGCAACTGCTAGATGACTCGAGCTGTTCACTCTCCAAACTCCAACTCACAACTCACTCACTGCTGCAGGCAACTCTGGGCTTTCCAGTGATCCAAAGGGTTCGGTTGGCTGAGTGAACTGTCTATCACAGAAAGGGCTCCCTTCCAGGTCCATTTAGGCACCAAACCTTAAAACTACAATTCCTACAGATTTCACTCCCACAAGGCCTCTGGGGACCGTCTCCATTTTAGATCCCTGAGGTTCGATTGGTCCAACTCTGGCAGTTCCAGAATGAAAATGGTGGCTCTAATCCAAATGTTGGAGCTGCAAATGGAAGTAGGTTAGACAAACCCTATATTATAATTACTAAAGCAGATTAATAGCAAATAATTCCTTTTCTTAACAGAGCTCCCTCTGTGCTATTAGCAACTGCAGAATGGAGCTGAAATACGGACGGTTGGACTGGTCCTGAGCCTTAATTCACTCGGACCCAGTCCAGACTAATTTTCTCACACTGACCACAGCTCTTTTAGAAGCACGGAGGTTTAATAGAGCACTGTCATGCAGACACATATAACTACTGCAGATACAGAACACCATCCTGACAATGGGCATTAAGCAGCCCAGGAAGACATTTATAGGAACCCCTATTTGTAGGGGTTGCATTGGGAAGGAAGACAGCTCACTAAATCGAAGAAAAGGAGAGGAGAGCATGCAGCAGGCAGCAGAAGGTCTTAGAGCTCAGGCCGAGAGCTGAAGGGTGTATTAGCTTTCCCTGCCGATGCTCATCTTGGGGATTTCTGTGCTAAGCCAAAACAAACATAAATACGGTACTATACTTTTGGGCAGAATTAAAAAAGGCAAAACTAACCAACCTGTTTAGGCTCTTGTGTGCATTTCCATTTTCAGTGGATGAATTATTTTTGGACTCTGTCTCTTGCACCCAGGTCGCAAGAGACACAATCACCACAAATATGTCAAAACAACAAAAGTGCACACTGGAAAGGTGGTGCTCCTTGACATACCCATAACTGTATAAACGACAAAGTTGGGCAACACCACGTCTAATGAAATGGACACCAGACTCCAAACTTAATTGCTATGTTGTAATGCCTTGTAATGTAATGCTATGTACCTGTTCAGTTTTTCTTGTAACTGACGTGGCACCTATGTGGAACCTACAACTGAGCATCTGCTCGCAGATGTTCTCCAAGATATCATTAAAATAAAAATAAACAAAATAAAATGTTGGCCTTTATTCAAAGTGACAATCACACGTTTTCTTCTTCAGAAAGACAAAATACAAACAGACAAGATGCCCGCTTGATGCGTTATGGACTAAGATCCTTTATTGAAGGCTTTCTGACCAACTGCAGCTGATTGTGTCACTGTACAGAGCAAGCAAGTGCAGGAGCATGTTCATTCTGTAGCAGGTGGCAGGACATGAAGGAGAGCATGTGTCGTTCACCTTGATGTACTACAAGAACTGGGTGCTGGGTGGAGGAGGGTGGTTGTTGGGTGGCAGCTGGCCATGGAGATGGGCGGATGTGCTGGTCGCCTATCGTGGGAGCTTTTTTACATCTAAAATATAAACATGTGGGTGCTGGGGTGGGAAGAAGCTGCGATTGGGTTACTAACAAAGGGTGGGGATGTGGGTTTGGAGTTATTGATTTGGCCAGGAAGGTGCGTGGAGCACTGTTTTTATACACCCCTTCCGAATACTCGAATATGAATACCAAATTCTCAGATATTTATGGCCTGACTAGAATATTCAGCCCAAATATTGAGGAATATTGTGCACACCCTAATTACTGTATCTTGTGAAATAGGATTGGCGGGACTTTGACTACTGTGGGAGATGGGCAGGTACTGGCTTCCAGGGGTTGTACTAGACTGTTAGCTGGCCTGCCACACATTCTCTCAGGGTTGGAAGCACTGTGCATTTTATTTTCACTGGACACAGCCCCTCTCACTAGTAGTAAGAAATAACCCGACAAGCCACAGTCAACATCTCTGAGAGTCCAGTGGTAGTGTAAGGCAGGGGACAGCCCTAGAAAGGGCCTTACAAAACATAAGTTGTCTGTAGCGCTACATAATTCACTGCTCTGTGACAGACAACAGCTTGAGCATGCCACCACCATCCTCAGACTGGAAAGCGGGTTGTGTCACTCATGGTAAATAACTGTGCACCTCCGATCCCATGGGTGAGTTTGTAGAAGAGGTTACAGAGAGAGAGAGGAAAAAGATCTGATGGCATAAAACAGACTGAGTTTTGGGGCCACTGTGATGAAAATGTTATGTAAGGCAGTGCTCAACATCCTTTCACCTTGTTAATCTTTCCTGCTGTTTTATGTCAGCTGACATGGAACATCATAGACCGTGAAATATCTTCTTTGTAGGTTACAATAGTGACCTCTAGTGACTAGTAAGAACTCTCTCATCTCTCCTGTTAAATTCAACCAGAGAATTGTATTCAGTGTATTTAGTTTGTGTTATCCAGGTAAGTGCACAGACATACTATACCTATCTTCAGGCACGACCAGGCTGAGCATTGACTACACGACAGATACAGCATAAACAGCATCAAACTATGATACAGAGAAATGCAGAAAATAAATTAAAGATACTCAGTTATAGATAAAAGCAATGCAGAATCATTACAAAAAGCAGGAATTATAGAAGTGTAATATATTTGTGTAACCCCTAGGTGGCACTATCCAGGGCTACTACCCCTGCCTCTTGGGCTAGTGACAGGTTAAAGGGCCTAGGTTCTATAATGGTGCCTCCACCAGAAGTCAGGGTAAGTAGTGATTAAATTAGCTCAGGTACAGCCCTCTGGGACACTGTGACCCCCTTTGTTCCCACTAGTGGCCCACACAATACACGGGAGTTACCTTCCCAATACCTCACATATGAACACTTTTCACACATATATATACCACTTACCCTCGAGACTGATTCTGCAGCATGTCTCTGAGGACCCCTGTAAAATAAGGTTAAACAACATACACAGCAAAATGCAATACTGTTTCCATAAGTACCAACACCACAGACAGTATATAGTATAATAACAACAAATCTGATTTATTTAGGGAACAGTAACACGGGAGGGGCAATCAGGTTGATTAGTTTTGGCAAAGTTCAAATCACAGTACTCAGCATATATATAAGGGTCCAAAATGTCACTCTCTGGGTACCTAGGATGGGGCACTAGCCAGGTCCATTGGCTGGCTGGTGCAGCTGGATGGGGCCCTGTGTGAAGAAAATACATGCACAAACAAATTGTAATCCAGAGCCGGATGGCTCAGTCCACAAACAGAAATACACACACCAATCAGTTGACACACTTAGATTAAATGAAGATGAGGAAATACCCTATTTGTACTCACAAACCCCAAACCGAGCTGAATTGAGGAGGTAGTTCTGGATGGCCAGGATGAGCAGGGCATGGAGATGAGACCCTGTGACAGGACCTAATTGGTTTGGAAAGCAGGCGGATGCAGTCCGATTAGCTCTGAGTCCAGCTTCCAACTTCAGCTCACAACTCACAGAACAAGGAAAAGGTACTGCAGTCCCTAGAAACACTAGGCACTTTTATATGTAAAGGAATTTACTATACCAGACAGCTGTTTCTCAATCCTGATCGCAAATACTGCAAACTCGAGAACACACATAGCAACAGAGTGCGTCGACAGGCGATCGCACTTCTGCAAATCTTTGGTCTTCTATGGGCAAGCCTGGATCTGCACACTTCTTCCTTTTCTTTCCACAACTTGGATTCAGTCCGATTGAGCACTCGCTAATGGCTACAGTCTGACTTAAGGACCTTACAAGTGATTCCCACGTTAACTGCATGCCGCGCCAAACAGAGCTCCTTCTCTTCTCACAGTCAACTCAATCTGGATCTCCAACAGGTTCAGTTGGTGCATCCAGCTGATAAGTCACTGCAGGGCTGCCTCTGTTGGTGCAAAAGGTACCAAGGTCTGAACTACAATTTCCAGAAGCACTAACCATATATTCCCCTTTAGGCAGGCTCCAGGTGAGAGTCCAAGTCCTGGTTGGTCCAAGCAGTCTCCATTTTAGGGCTCCCTAAACCCAATTGGCCCAGCACAGCAGTTCAGGTCCAAAATGGAGGCGCAACACACAGAGTCCCAGCTGCAATAAAGGCAGGTTACACAAACTGCAATTTACTAATGCTCTAAGCGATTAGAGGCAAACAATGACATCTTTCAGGTGGGCTCACTTTCCCACTTTCAGTGACTGCAAAATGGAGTAATTACACCACAGCTCGGGCTGGGTTCGAGCATTAAACACACAGTCCCCCATACAGGACTAATTATGTCTGCAAGCAGACAGCTCTTAAAGAGACAGTACGTGGAGGTGCTACAAGCACTCACAGTGCCATTCAAATGGCTAAAAGCATGGCGCCAGCAGGCAGGGAAACCCTCAGGCAAGCTCCTAGTAGGCTTTTAGGAATCCCCCTCGTGGGGGTTACATTGTAAGCCAAATAATACCATCAAAAGTTATGTAAAATAAATCCTCATAATGCCACACTTCCCACAATACCATAGTTGAAATCTTGTAAAACTGTTGTTCAGAGCTGATAATACTATTGTGCTGAGCTCTCAACGATATAGTATTACAAGACAGATCCAGGGCCGTGTGGTCATTAATTCCTCATGCTCATGCAGGCAGGCATCTACTGTAACTGCCGTGTACAGTAAAAGCTGACTTGCCGCTAATCACAAATGCTAAAAGAATAAAAGCGGTGCTGTGGAGGTACAGAGGAAGAATGGTCCTACTATGGGAGCCCCTCTCAGCCATTCAGGAATGGTGGTGGTAGTGGTGGTGGTGGTGGTGGTAGTGTGGTGGTGGTAGTGGTGGTGGTGGTGGTGGTGGTGGTGGTGGTAGCGGTGAATGAATTAAAGAGCTGATGGAGCCAGGAGGAGACCAGCATTTTTACATCTCTCTCTCTCTCTGCCTTCAGTCTCAGCTTCTGGAACAGTGCAGGTGGCCCCGATAGGTGGATCTGTTTGCGCAGGAAGTGCAGCTTTAGTCACACTTGCAGGTAATTGGAGGAGGCCTGCAGCACGGCAAAGCGGCAAGCTGAGCTGGAACTGACCCTGATTGGAGGAGCTCTCGTTGTCTGGCGGTGCTGTGGAGGTGCAGGGAAGGACAGTCCTCCTCTGGTGATGAATGATTACAGCAGCTCACAGAGCCAGGGTGAGACCCACTTTTTTAAGTCTCTCTTGCCTTTCATCTCAGTACTGCAGCACCCTCAATGATGCTGAGTACTTAAAACTCCTTGGATCTGCATATTACAAAAATTAAAAAGTAGGGACTGAGTATCACTCTGCTATAATATCACCTTGAACTTCTAGTGACATGTTTGAACCGCTTGCTCTTGCTCTCGAGGGTCACGTCACCAGAAACTGTCAATGGTATTGTATCCTTGTAATACAGTCCGCTATCTGTTATTCTATTTATTTATTTATGTGTTTATTTATTTATTCATTTGGTAACTGGGTTGGTGCACTGATCCAAGACCTTTTCAGGCAGGTATGGGCAGAAACTGGCATAAACAGCGTAAATACAGTGAGAGAAAAGTGTGGATCATACAGGAACATAACAGGGAATCCAGTGTAAGTCAAGCTGACAGAGAAAAATATAAAGTAAACAGTACCAGATACATCAGCAGTTGAGCATACCAAGATATATAACATTTAGGTAAACGGGTGAGGTTGCTTCATCATTCAACAATAGAAATAATAATGTATGTGTTCTTTACCAGGTCACACTTACAAAAGCAATTCTAAAAGTCATTTCAGGAGCTCTTGTTCCCATGGATTCAACCTGGATCAAACTGTTACACTCTGTGCTATGTCCAGGCATATCCTGCAGCGAGTCTTTTCTCCCTGTCCAACGTCCTTCTGCTCAAATATCCACCCACAGATGCCTTGTAGTAAATATTTACTTCTCAGACAGGACCTCCTAGGCTCTCTTACGGGTTTTAACACTTACTGCTGGATGAATTCTAATTTTGTAGGTGAAAATCATTCAATCTCATTTTTGTGCAAATGTTGTTTCTTTGAAAATAATTTGATTAGGTTATATTTACGCAAATGGTGTAATCAGACAAAATTCCTTTTAACCTTTTCTGTGCCACTGACTTCTATACACATGCAAAATCCACTTGATCAAGGGAAGATGGCAGGTTTTATTTATTTATTAGAATATTGGTAACTGGGAGAGGTACACTGAGCTGAGGCTCGCTTCAGGTGCGACTGGGATGGGGAAGTGGAGGAAAAAAATACATTACAATACTATAGGACAATGCTGAAATATACAATCTAAATGCAGTTGTCTCATTTACAAGTAGTAGGTAACTTAAATTCAGTAGCACTTGAATACAATGCAAAAGGGGTATATATATGAGAAACAGGCAAGAGTAGCAAGGGTGTATAACACTAGTGAGGTAATAGTAACATATTTACACAGGTTGGTTCAGGAAGAGATATGTGCATGACTAGAAATCCAAGTAAAAAAAATGTTTTTAGGAAGTTTGCATAGACTGTGGTGGGCAGTGGGAGAATGATCTAGGGGTTTGTGAGGAGAAAGAAAGACATCCAGTGAGCAAGAGTTGATTAAGGGGTGGGGAGAAGGGTACATGGAATAATGGAGGAGAGAGATGCAGAGAGACGGTAAAGTCCGGAGGGGAAGGACAGGAGCAAGCAGAGAAAAAGGATTGGGAAAGAATACATTTTAAATGATATAGAGATGGAGATAGCTGAGTGGAGCTTGGAAGTGAGTTCTTGGGGGGTAAGAGAAGGCTGCCTGCCCAAGACAGGAATGAGGGTGGGGAAGACAGAAGGTACGAGGGTCTCTGGAGCGGAGCTGATAAAAAGGAGGGAGATGAGGGAGAGCAAAGCTGAGAGATGAGGGAGAAAGTCAAACTAGAATTTGGAAATAAGGGTGGAGTGTGGACCTGGCAGAACATAGGAGGCAGGGGAGAGAGAAGAAAGAGTAGAGAATACAGTGGTGAGTATGGGGGTGCAGGAAGTAAGTGCCAGGAAGCATTAGAAAAGGGTGTTTAACCTTGTGAGGGATGAAGCAGGGTGGAACTAAGGAGGACTACATCAGTGTTATCAAACACTGGGAGGGTAATTTAGTAACTCCCAGCGAACCACAGGAGAGGGCATCCTTATTTCATAGAAACATAGAAGGTGACGCAGATAAGGACCACAAGGCCCATCCAGTCTGCCCATTTCTTTTTCTATCTTATGTAACCCCTACAAATGGGGGTTCCCAAAAGTCTTCCTTGAGTTTGCCTAAATGCTCACTGCCAGGCTGGCATCCTATAGATACATAGATACATACATAGACAGTGTGGCAGATAAGGCCTATGGCCCACCTAGTCTGCCCATTTGAGTTTGTAAGGAAGTTGACGCAGTTTAAAGCAGTTTAAATGTGATTACCAGAACTCGTTAGCCTCTGTGTACTGTCTCTTTAAGAGCTGCCTGATTGCAGTTTAAGTAATCTGAGAGGAGCTCTGTTGAAAGATGTAACTGTTTACTGAAAATCATTTAGAGTGATAATGATAATGTGGTTTGTCTAACCTGCCGTCTTTGTAACAAGGATTGTTTTGTTTGGTCAATTGCAGTCCAGAACCAAGATAGTGGAACAATCAGTTCTGGTGGGACCTAAAATGTAGCCGGACTGCAGGAGCTGTCTGAATTCAAAATCTGTAGGAACTGTAGTTTGAACTTTTACGCCTTTTTTGCAACTGAAGGGGGAGTTTTGCTTGACTGACAGCCAAATCAGTCAACCAAATCTTTTGGATCTTGGGAAGTCCCGGACTGCTTGCAGTTTTCAGTTAGATCTAAGCTGAAGCTGAACAAAAGGAACTCAAGTGATTCTGAGTAGCAATCCTGAGTGGATTCGCATGGGAGAACTCTGAAAGGCTACGCTTTGGCCTGTATGTCGGTATGTTGCTCCTGAGAGGGAGAGAGAGAATTATTTTGGACTAAATCCAAGTTTGTGTGGCTAAAGTAAGCTACTGAAGTGGGCCAAGCTCAACCTGAAGAAGACTGAATATTTTGCTGAATGCGATCGGCCTGTCAGGAGTTCCAGCTACCCTAAGCTCCTGGTGTGTGCAGAGACTTTCGATTGTGATCGGGAGCTCTTGCCTGGTACAGTAGAATTCTTACATGTAAATGTGTTATGAAGTGCTAGTGGGTCATGAGTTAGTGCCCCACTGTGTGAACTGTGTTCTGCTTGCTGGAAGCTGTATCCAGCCCAAACGGACTGCATCTGAATTTGTCTCCATGGTCTGGGCCTTGCCAGATTGGCCTAGCCATACTACCCACTGCACAGAGAAGCCATCGACGAGAGACCTGCCTGGGGATCAGCCCCTGCTCCACGCTTGAACAGGAACGATGCCTCTGCGACTCATGTGGGCCCTGCTTCTCCTGGCATTCCAGATCAACCACCTGCAGTCTCGATTTTCATCCTGCCTGTGTCCAGTCTTGGTATCGTGAGTAAATACTAGGTAGCTCCTGCAACAACATCTTAATCTGAGTGTGTCATCTGATTGTCTTGTTGTTTGTTTCCTTTCTAACTGAGCCCTCTGGCTCCGGATTACAAATATTGTGTACTGTGCATGTTGTGTTTCCATCACAGGGCCCCAACCAGCTGCAACCCCGGCATCGGTCCTAGCTAGCCCATCTCTTTTCCACCTGGGTACCCAGAGGTGGACTGTGTGGGGACTCAAAGCACATGCATAACTGCTTGATTGATATAACCTTTAAGCTAATTAATCTGATTGCCCCTCCCTTGTTCAAGTCCCCAGAATAAATCAGATCTAACTTTTTCTGCATGTAATCTGACTGTGGTTCCAGTTTGTGCTCAAAGTACTGTACTGTTGTTATTTGCTGTGTATAACCTTGTTTTACAGGGGCCCCAGGGTTGAGCCAGAAGAACCAGCCCTGGTGGTAAGTGCAAACAGTGTGGGTACTTGTGTGGTGTACCAGGGTATTGTAAAAGTGATTACTGTACAGTGTTCAGGCCACTAGAGGGAAAGAGGGGGTTACAGTGTCCTGGAGGGCTGTGCCCAGGTTAGCTTGACCACTACCAACCCCTGATCTTCGGGTGGAGGCACCTGCTTTCAGAACTCAGGCCCCTTAACCTGCTACTAACCAAGCAGGCACAGGTAGTAGCCTCTGGGATAGGCCACCGAGTTACACTTACTAATGTGCCATCAGCCTTTGCACCGTCAATGGCCTATCTATTCATACTCATCTATATTGCTCCTTATGCCTATCCCATGCCTGTTTGAAGCCCTGTATTCACTGTATTCATATCCACCACTTCCTGAGGTAGGCCGCTCTATGCATCCACCACCCTTTCTGTGAAAAGAACTTCCTCGCATTACCCCTTAATCAACCTCCCTCTAATCTCATGTTGTGTCCTCTTGTCCTGCTATTTTCTTATATTGAAACATTTTAGACTCTTTCACCTTGTTAATCCCCTTAAGGTGTTTGAATGTTTGATCATATCACCTCTCTCCTCCTTTGCTCCAGGGTATACATATTGAGTTCAGGTAATCTGTCCTCAGTATGTTTTCTGATGCAGTTCCTGCACCATTTTGGTTGCCCTTCTCTGGACTGCCTCAGTTTGGTTAATGTCCTTGTGAAGGTGTGGCCTACAGTACTGCATGATGTACTCTAGATGGGGCCTAACCAGTGTCTTGTAAAGAGGGATTATTACCTTCCCTTCCGACTTGTGATACCCATACTAATACACCCTAACATCCCCTAGCCTCATCTACTGCTTTAGTGGTCTGCTTGGTTGATTTCAGGTCATCTGTGATGATGATGATGATGATGATGCTGCTGCTGCCGCCCAAGTCTCTTTCTTCCTTTGTGACTGCCAGCAACTCCTCCCCAGCCTATAGGTGGCTTCAGGGTTTGCCTTCCCATGTGCATGATCTTGCACTTCTTTTGTAAACCCAGTTGCCACTCTTCTGACCATTTTGCCAGTTTATCCAGCTTCTTCTCATTCTGCCCACCATTCTGGCTCTGAGTTTTGGACGGAGTTTGGAGTGGATAAATTCTGTGTGAGTCGAAGTCAAGTCAACTGTCCAGCCAAATGCCCAGGTTCTTGTAGGAGGGGACTGATGCTAAAGTGGAGCCATCAAGGGTATAAAAGGAAAGGCGGGAGATCGGGGATTTTGGCTACTTTCTATGGGGTACCAAAGGACATGGAGACAGTTTTCTTAGAGTTACATCTTGAGCTGCTTTTCCTGGAACCAGTGTAATACTCAAGTGAAGTCGCTCTGAAGCTTGGATTCAACCAGCGAGGATGAGGGACCAGAGGTGTACAGGAAAGTGTCATCTGCATAGAGACAGATCTGAGAGGAGACGCAGATAGAAGGAAGCTCAGTTAAGAGAAAACAGAGAAGAGGATGTGGCCAAGGATAGATCCTTGAGGAACACCCGCTGCCTGGGGAGTTTGGGGGAGGGAGTTGCCTACCTGGATACTTTAGGTTCATCATGTAGGTATGACTGGAACCAATCCATGGCAGGGTTGGAGAGGCCAGCGGAGTGAAGCTTGGTAAGGAAAGGTGGGAGACAGAGTTGAAGGCTTTAGCAAGGTTTATAAGGCTAGCAGCAGTGATGTAACTGTGGTCCATACATGATAGAATGGCATTGGTTACATGGGTGTAACCCTGGCACAATTATACCAAGGGCTACTACCTTTGCCTGCTTCTTCTGGTCACAGGTTGAGGGGCCTGGGTAAGGAACGAATGATTACCGTGGGTTCCTACCAACAATAGAACTAAGATTATGGTACCTCCACCAGAGTGATATTTAAGTGAGTAACTTGTCAAACCAGTACAGCCCTCTGGGAAGCTATACCTACCCGCAACCCCAACTAGTGACCTTATACAATGAATTTTTTTATCACTGCTATTTTTCTCCTTCTGCAATGAGACCCGTCTTGGAGCATCCAGTTGCCAGCCCTGCCCACCCGAAGAGCTGGGTGGCTCATACTGCACCAGGAGGGTCTGGGACAGCTATCATGCTATCCTGCTGGAGGGCCCCTCTGCCTTTCTCAGTGAGGATGGTCCCTGACTCTCCCCGGCAGGACTCCTACTTAAGTCCCCTCGGGTAGTACAGAGACCTGACCATCCAAGCTGCTGCAGTCGCACCAGCCATTTTCCTCCATTTTTCCTGTCCCTCGGGGATGTGGCTGTGCAGTGATGTCAGGCACTAAGTGCCGACGCAGCCGCACTCCCCACCCAGCTGCCACCACGCTGGTAGTACCTCCAGGCATCCCCAGAGGTTGCTGCTGCGTGATGGTGTTCCCCAACCCACCCCAGGACTAGAGAGCAGTCAACAGACGCCGATCCTAGTCCTCCCTCTCCAGCCCCGGCGATCCGGGCTTGCTCCCAAACCCCAGGTCGCGGCGAGGTGTGGCGTCCAGCGCCTCAACCATCAGCACTACCGGCCCAGCCTAACACAATGAATTTCACAAATACTTGAACAAGGGAGAATTTAGGTTAATTATTGTAGTAGTGTAAGTAAACAGATAATAATTAATGAGCATCAAATCTGTCCCTGATTTAGTCAGTTTATCAAGCTGCTGGGTACCCAGAATGGAGCTAGGTGCAGGCCTGAAGTGTTGCTGCAGGAAAGCCGGCATTGCAGCTGGTTGGAGCCCTTGGTGGAAAGAAGGTGTTATCAGACAGAATAATACTTGTAAACAGTTAGAACCCAATGAGAAATTATAAAACAAATCAGATGACAGTTATTTGGTTGTTGCAGAGGGCTACCCTGATTGTACTCACTGCACCCAGAGTGAATGGAGGAAAGGATGAAGACACTATGGATCTGCTGGCTTTCCAGGTAGATGGTAGGGACTGGGGCTGACATGACTCACCTCCTCTTCATGGCCTTTCCTGTAGGTGGCTGCAACCTGAGGCTTGCTTTTTCACAGGGGCTGGCTCCCCAAGGCTGGTTTCTAGCCAGGTAGGTGCTGGATCTGGTACAGGAGCAGTCTTTAGGACCACTGATTGCACAGGCCCAATACATGAAGTTCTGCTGGGTATGCAGATTGGCAAAGTCACTTAACTTGCAACTAGCAGGCTGGCTTAACATTGGTACAAAACAAACGGGAACAACTGGCAACAGGTCTCCCTTTTATCAAATGTGGCAGGAGACCAACGGAACATTCACAGGCTCCAAAGGGCACTGGAGTCCTTAGGTTGAGAAATCCTCTCACAGTTCTTTCAGCCACCCTTTCTTTAGTCAAATCACTTCTTTAAGCTCCAAAGTCTCTGAACTTAGGGCAGAAATGGATTGCTTCTTCACTTCTGTATTTCACGTCCAGCAGGGTGGCAATCAGGCTGAATTTCCCGTAAACACTTTCACTCACTGCAACAAGCTCCTGATTCTCACCGAGCCAGTGGAGCCGCTTGTTCTGCTTTCAAGCAGTCTATGAACTTTTAAGTCCTGCAGGGAGGCAAACAGGCCTTTCCCTGCTCCTCTCAGATCCATACGCAGGCTGCTTCCTCTGAACTGAACTCCTGTTCAAAAAAACAGTCTCCACAGAAGAACGGGATCTCTTATTCTGGTTGGTTGCTTTTATTGTCAATCACAGTTCGAGTTCTCTCTTTGTTAAATTTAGGCACCAACAAGAAAGTTCACAGCTTTTCCCACAAGTCACTGTAATTAGGACCCCATGGTTCTGATTGGTCCAACCACTGAGACCAAACATGGCAGCTTCCACACTGGAGGAATAAATAGTCAATGTAAACAACTCATTTACACAATACCCAGAAGTATCTAGAGATAAACATTTACAGTGCTTTGAAGGTCTCCATCAAGCTATTGGGCCACTGGAGAATGGAGTTAATCGGGTTGTGCCTAGCTGGTCACGAGCCTTGATTTACTCGGATCCAGCCCAGGCTATGTACACTATACACAAGCTGGACTTCTTAAAGAGACAGCACGGTGACATGGCTGTGCACACTCATGCAGGACAGCATTGCACCATTACTGTACATGGATTTACCTTTCCTCACTGGACGTCAGCCAGGCAGTGGGCATTACTGGAGGCCAGGGGACTCAGGAAAGCCCCCGATTTGGGGGTTACATGGAGTAGGGAAGTGATAGTAGAGTGTTTTTCCTGAAACTCGACTGGAATGGAGACAGGAAATCGGAGGAAGATAAGAACTCAGATAGTCTAGAAAACAAGGGTTCCTGAAGCTTGGCCAGTGAGGGGGAGGAGCAGGGATATGGGTCAGTGATTGAGGATCACCTCCTTTGTGCAGGGGTATAACTTTGGCAACTTTCCAATTTTGGGGAACATTACAGAGAGTGAAGGAGAGGTTTAACAGGTGAGAGAGAGGAAGGGCTATAGCAGGATTGGAGATTCAGAGAATGTGGGATCAAGGCCATCAGGATAGATGTGTGGATGTTTAGGAGAGAGAGCATGGAGAACCTCCCAGGCAGAGACATGAGAAAAATGGAAACCACCCGAGGAGGAGGGGGTTTGAGGGGAGGGGAGTTAACGGGCTGGATGGGAGAGCACAGGTTGTGAAAAAAGTAAGGACAGAGGCAACAGAAGAGGGATCCGAGACAGGCTTGCTGTCAATTAGCAGGAGGAAGTCTTGGGAGGGGTTAAAAGGAGTGCCAGAATTTAGAGGGGGGTCAAGATTTTGCTGCAGGAGTCACTTTGTAGTACTTCACTTTGCTGCCCTTGTAGGCGTTTGTGCGGGCATTTCTTAGGGAGGATAATGCTCCAGATCGGGGAGAGGGAGGCTTGGGACGTGCCCAGGCCTGATCATGGGATTTACACAGATGGAGTCACGAGGCATCAGGACATAGCTCTCCCACATATCTGAAGGTGACCCCCTCCCCAAGCACGGACACTGGACCTTGCCCTCCCGATTCCATGTCATAGCAGTTGAAATTACTGCTCCGACTCAGCACAAGAGTGAGTACATTTTGCCAAATGCAAAATCGCACTGAACCCACCTAAATGACTACCAATACACAGTGATAGTACTACGATCCAGTGGGTGGCATTAAGTAGCATTTGATGCGGAGGGCTATGCCACCCACACCCCTGTGCGGGAGGGGCAGCCCCTGCACCCCAAACTAATATAATCAACTCTGGGGAGGCAAACACTGGAAGAAAGGGGCATGCTTGGTGGGGGCAACAGTAAGTGGGGGATACCGCAGCTGGGGCACCATAGGTCCGGGAACACCAGGATAGAAAAAATATTTGTAACAGCCAAAACTGTTAAACAATGTTTGCCTACAGGCAGTCCATTCTGGGACCATCACCATTCTAGGTGGTGACCTTATCTGCTGCACCAGGCAGGCAGATTGGCAGCGAACGGCTTCATTACTCTAGTTGGTCGGCATCACTCTACACCTCCCTTGTCGTTCACCCTTGCTATTGCATCACCCCACACTCGCCTATCCCCCTCCCATCGCTATACCTGCACACTCGCTACTCCATCTGGCGCGCAAATTGAGTTGCCCAAATTTGAGTCACACAGTTTGTTTCACCCATATGATGGGACACCACTCTCCTCCTCTTCCTAGCCAGCAAGCAACGCCCCTTGAAGGCTTGCAGCTGAAGCTAGGGGCTCTCCACCATGGTGAAAATAAAACCAACAAATTAGCTGGAAAACTTCCAGCTGTCTGTGTTTCCGTGGGCGCTGCTTCATGGATTTTGTTCATTCCTCAGAGCAGCAGAGGGTTGTGATGGCATCAGGACGCAGCCCTCCTGCACAACTGCCGTGTCGGTGACTTCACCCACTAAGCACAATTGCTGGACCTTGCTCTGCCCACCTGTCCTAGGTATACTTTTGTGTGCTTTTGGACAATAGAGAACAGAGCAGCTCAGCTCAGCATTGTGATTTCGGACTCATCTTAGTGCTTTTAGTGACTTGTCAGATAGTCGATATTTCATATTCTTTATCAAGTGCTTGTAAATGACCAGTTTTATTCTGTGATTCAGTGGCTTTTTGTTCAATATCAGTTATATTGTGATTCAGTGTTTTTTTTTTTTACTTTATTTCGTTGCTTGCCTGTTCTCCAGTGTCCTACTAATGTTTCAGCATATCATATCCTTGCTTCTCAGTACTTAATCTCTGATGTCTGTCTCCCTATTGGTAATTTAATTGGTGTTCGTTTCTTTTTGGGTTAACAGCTCTATGACTAAACTTGCCTTCAGTGGCTCTAGTGGCTCACTTTGCAGTCTAACATCTGCCTTTTATATCCCTTCTCCTAGCCAGCAAGCAAGAAAGCCTGCCATTCCTCAGAGCAGCAGTGGGTCGCCAAGGGCATCAGGACTAGCCCTCCCTGCATGGCTGGGTGATCCCCCATGCCTAGCACTGATGCTGGACCTTGCTCTCCCATCTCTTCTAGATTCACTTTGGCGCGTGCCATGGTCCCCCACCCATCCTGCCAGGGCCTGTGCATTCTTGTATCCTCCTCTCTCTTCCGGTTTGGAATTGTCCCCAAGTGCCTGCACCTGCTCCACCTGCTAAGTCTTTCAGCTCTGTGCATACTTTAACTCCCACACTCTGTAATCATGTACTTCCTCCTGACTTCTGACAGCTGCTGTGGCATAAGCTGGTCTGTTTGCTCATTGCTATTCTGTCTTTTAAATTTGCTGGTATTACAGCTGGTCTCTACCTATTCTCATTGCCCCCCTGCTTTATTGTACTGCCATTTACTTAAGTAGGTAATTGTGAATGCAGTGTTAACCCCACCCCCATATTCTGTAACTATCTGCTGCCTTCCGACTCTGAAATCAGCTGTAGCACTTGCTGAGCTGTTTGTTCGTCTCCGTCTGGCATTTAAATTTCTGGTGATCTTGCTAGTCTCTGCCCTCCCGTCACCCTCTGCTAAATTATGCTACCTTCAGTAACATAAGGAGGCACTGTTGGACCGATGATCTGCTAAGTAACCTCTCCCAAATCATTTCCCTCCTCCTCCTCCTCCTCAAACCCATGGTTCTCTTCCTTCCCTCCTTCTCTTAACTGTCTTCCTCCCTGTCCCACCCATCTATCCTCGATCTCCTCCTCCTGACATTGTGAACTCTCATCCCCTGAACCTGTCTACCCCCTAGTCACCCTCCACGTCACCCCACCTTCTCATACACCTACCCCATCACCCCTGCTTCTCTCTTTCTCCCTCCTTCTCCTTTCCACTTTTCACCATGGCTTACTTCCGTCCCTCTCCCTTAACTTTGAGCTCTTCCTCTGACTTCATTTCTCCCTCCCCTCCACTCAACAACCTTCTTACCACTTGCGTAAGCAAGACCATCCACCACCTCCTCTTCCCCTCCTCCTCCTCCTATCTGGTGATGTTAAACCCAACCCTGGCCCCAACTCCCCGTCCCCTACCCAAAGGCCTCAGGCTGTGCCACCTAAATGTCAGGAGTCTGCTTCCTCAGCTCGACACCATTAAAGTCTGTTTCTCCCAGTACTCCCTGGATATACTGTATTCTGTATTTCTAAGCTGTCTCTCCTCCAGATCCTGACAATAACTCTCCCTCCCTGATTTCAAGCTGTTTCATCAAGATCGTGGAAAATGAGGTGGCGGCATAGCTATTTATGTTTGCCAAAACCTAACCTGCTCAGTCTGTCATGGTGAATCCCTCCCTCCTCACCTAAGGTCTTTCTTGTAACCTCAAATTCCCTCCACCCTCCCATCTTCATAGCAGTGCTATATGCGCTCTAAACTCCCCCCTTATACGACACCATCTTTTCCCTAATAACCTTTCTGCCTCCGGTGAGCTAATTGTTTCTTATTTTTATTTTTTGAAACTTTATTTATTGATTTTCATCATACAAATCGTAACATGTATGTAAACCACTTACATATTCCAGCATTGGACAGAGGCAACACAATGTTCTGTACAGGCTCTATAAATCAAATCATTAGCATAACAATGTTATAAATATCCCAGACATGAGCCCTCCACCCCAATGGGCATTAGGAGTAAATGTAAAAGGACAATACGTTCTAGGCTCACGCTCTCTGCGGTCTCACCACAGGGTTTGAAGCTATCAGTATACGAACTCTCATCCCACTCACAGATAGTGTAATGTGGTGGTGGTGGGGGGAATAAATATGAAAGGACAATAGAATTTAAGTAAAAAGATTGTCTGAGCTCAGTTAAGTTATGCTTTAACCCTGCACCCATATGTTTCCATTGAGAAACTGTGCCAGAGGAAGAATATCTATTTAAAAGTTTATGCAGTCCACAAACTGAGCAGCGTGCGTTAGCACACCAGCATGAATACTGTCCCAATGTATAATCAATTTAAGCAGCAGGCAATGAACGGGTAAAATTGGTTTAAAAATGTCTAAACACTCAACAGCAATAACTCCAGCCATCCTACCTGCTTAGTTGACTGTATAAGGAGCACTCAACAGGTACTGCTAACATTAAGTCCAAGGAACCTAAATAAGCTTCTTTGGGTAGCACAGGAAAACTATAGTCCTGTTACAGTCACTCTGGCTCCCTTCCGATTCTTGGTCTGAGCCCTAGATTCCATTCGAGGAAACAGTGTCTCTGTAAAACTGATGCAGCCTCTGGGTCAGTGAATACATGGGGCTTCTGCTGATGCATAACATGTAAGCATGCTGGGAAAAGCATCTGGGCCTTCACCCTTTTTGCCAGGAGTGATTTCTTTATCTCTTGCAGTTTTTCTTTCTGTCCTGTGTCTCGTGGGAGGTGGAGAAGAAGCCCAGATGGTTTCCCCTTCAGAAAATGTCCTCTTTTCTCCTAGCCTCTTGTTGCAGTGATATTCTGGCCTCAGGGTAGAGAGAGTCATGATTGCCATCAGTGGTCAAGAGGCAGGAACCCCGGACCTTCAGGACACAGGGGGATTGTAAAGAGCTTCCATGATGGTGATACCCATGTCCCTATTTAGTAGGTTCAAGTCCTCAAAGATCATCTGATCGAGTGCTGGGAGGAGCTCTGTGCGGCTGGCAAAATGGGAGGAATCCCACAATTCGGACATTCCTCTGCAGGGCCGTTCTCCAACATCTCCACTTTAGAACAGAGGAAACTGACATCTCTGATCAGGCCTGTGCTAATCTCTGACTGTCACTCTCCGACGAGGTGGTAAGGTCAGAAATCCCTCTGAAGTATTATCGTGATCTTCTGTTATAGGTCGGTAAACTTTTTCCATCACTGCCAGATGTTTATTTGTCTCTTGCCAGTCTCCTGCAGTTCAGTTGGAGTGGGAGGATTTGTGAGAGTTCTGGCGATGAGGCAGAAAAAGGCCTCCAGATGTGGCTGAAGCGCTGGTCCCTTGCCCCCAAAATACGAATCTAGCTCCAAAGAGGTGTGGTGAGGTTGCTTTTCAGGCTCATTGTGCTTTAGGATGATTCTGGGTGCAATCAACCGAGAAAGTTAGATTTTAGTTCAGAAACTAATAAATTTACTTAGTAATTGCCATCTTATATGGAGCTCAAATGAAGACCGTCCGCCTATTAAGTGCTCCACAGCCCCTCCCCCAGTAAGCTAATTATACTTGGGGATTTCAATCTTAACTGGTTCTCTCCTGCTGTAAAGCCTCTATTGAGAAAATCAGTCCCTAACCTCCAACAACTACTAAATGAACCCACCAGGCCCAACCCACTCTCTCTCAACCACTTCTCCTGGACTGGGTGCTTTCTCTCACTCCCATCACATCTTGGCTGCTGGCACACATCTGGATTTCTTTAATGATCACCACGTGACCTACTGTGTACATAAACTATGTATGCCCCACTCCTCCCAACTACTGCTGGATTAGGTCCCACAGGTCATTGGACACAAGCCTCCTCTGAGACCTCGCTTCATACGACTGGTCCCTAGGGCCCTGATATTGATTCTGTCTTTGCCCTTTTCTGACACTATTTATATAAAGCATGAAACATGTACGCCTCTCTAGAAGGTGCAGTCAAACTTTCCCATCACCCCTGGATTTTGTATTTATTTATTTTTTATTTGTTGAATACAATCAGAATTACAGTCCTTTGAGTCACAGACCCTTTGCAAAGGCTCCACATCGGTTACAAGGGTAGAGGGTAAACAAATACAGTAAAGACGTATATAAACAGGCAGTATTTACAGTAACAGTACTGACAGAGCAGTCCAGGCTTGAACTTATTTAACTGGTGAAGGTATTAGGCAGCAAGCTTGGAATCCCTTGACAGAGACTTGTAGGATGCTCATTCATGGGTCTACAGAGACCCTGTGTCGGGAATGAGGAGGGTTTGGGAGCAAATTGGGTGGGCAGAGTTAGCCACAGTCACATTTAGCACTCTCAAGTAGTTGAGCTTTGAGGCCTGTTTTGAATAGTGAGATGCTATGGGTCTGGGAGGTAGGGGTGGTAACGTATTGAGCCAGAGAGGGCATGGTAGCGAAGGATCTTTGCCCAAGGGATGTTCTACATAGGGGGACCAGAAATGATAAGTTTGCTGTGAGTCTTGTATTGTGCCTGATGGGGTCTGCACTGATTATGGGGAGAATCATGGGGCTAGCTGAAGATGTATCTTTTGCAAGGATGCAGATGTGGTATTTTATTCTTTGTTGGAAGTTTAGTCAACCAGCCAAAGTATAAAGATTGCAGGTGTGGGTTAGTCTGTCACTGCCTGTGACTAGAGGCAGGCTTTATTCAAGGCAGTGTTTATACTGCTTAGCATGGTGGGTTCTGCTGAGCCGTATATAACTATCCCATAGTCAACTAGGGAGAGGATAGAGGAGGTGACTGCAAGTTGCATGGCCTGTGCAGGTAAGCAGTGCTTGAGTCTGTAGAGGATGCCCACTCTAGCGTTGACAGTGGAGGAGAAAGTTGGATGTGACTATGGTAGAAGAGAGAGTGTCTAATGTGATACCCAGGTATTTAAAGTTTATAACGTGTTCCAGTGGGCGCCTAGTGTGTTCTTAATTAGGAGTGCCGACTGACTATGTGGCTTTAAAGATGCGCAAAGATCATGGACTTAGTTTTATTATAGTTAATGATTAGGCGTGTTCAGTGAACCAGTTCTCTAGCTCTCAAAAGAAACCTTAGAAGGGCCAGTTGGAGGCGATCAGGTTGAGGTGTTTCCAAAACAGTACCGCATCATCAGCGTGAGAGTAGAAGATGACCGCCTGCACCTTTAGGGAGAGAGTTTAAGAGGGTGAAAAGCAGTGGGCCAAGTATAGACTGTGGGACCCCAGAGCAAACTGTTTTGGAGGTGGAGATGGTGATATTTATCCTGACTTGCTGTGACCGGCCTGAGAGGTAATCCTTGAACCAGGCAGTTGCCTCTGGGACCACATTTAGTTGTGGAAGGACACAAAGCAGTAGCTCGTGACTGACCGTGTCAAATGCCTTGGTTAGATCCACATAGATCGCCCCTGCAATTGAGCCTTGGTCGAGGGCCTCGTGGATGAATGGGGTGAGCTCAGAAAGTGCCGTGATGGTACTATGGCCAGTCTGAAACCATGCTGTTCCTGGCTGAGAAGGTTTTGTTTAGTTAGATGTTCTGTTATCTGGTCCAAGACTATTTTTCCAGGGCTTTGGAGAGAGGTGGAAGTATTGAGGTAGGTCTATAGTTGCTGGTGTTAGTGAGGTTGCCGCCTTCAGAATGGGAGTGATTATGGCTCTCTTCCAGGTTGAGGGAACTGACTGAGGCATAGCGAGAGGTTGAGAATTTTGTAAGGTGGGGTAGTGTGACATCCAGGGCAAGCCGAATGAGTTTAAGATCTAGGAGTCATTGCTGTAACAGGTATTGGCAATAGCTTTGGTAATAAAGTGTTTTGCTTCACTGCAGGGGATGACTCAAAGCCGGAAGGAGGTGAGTTGACATTACCGGGTTACAGGGGAGGTGGGGAAGGGGAAGAAATTTGGAGGGAGGATATGGGAGAGATCCGAGAAGGCGAGTTAAGGGCTTCTGCGATAGTGGAGGGATCTTGTTTGACATCCCCGTTTAGATTAAGTTGGGTAGGGGTGGAGGAGCAGGATTTTCCATTGAGTTCTTTATTTTGTTCCAGAATTTTTCCATCTCCCAGGAGGAGGTAAGGGTTTGTTGGTAGAAATTAGCTTTCAGCCTGCATAGGGCCATGTACATTTATTGCGTGCCTCCCGTAAAGCTGTCTATCCTGGGTGCGTTGGGAGTCAAGGACCTTGTGTCAAAGGTTGTCCCTTTATTGTAGCAGGTTCAGTAGTGAGGGTGTGATCCAGGGGTGGTTCTGGTTTCACAACTTGCTTTGAGAGGAGTGAATATATCACAGGCTTTGTTGAAGATGGTTATAAAATGGCGAGTGCAAGGTCAACTGACTGCTGCGGTGTAAATGGGGAGCCAGTTGCTGTTAGTTAGATGGGCTTTGAGGTTCTCTAGGCCTCCTCTTTTAGCCTTCGCTGCCAGGAGATTTTGGAGGGGCAGGGGCAATTTACCCAACCACCAGCATGTTACCGGGAGTGGTCACTGATAGAGTCAGGGAGCACTGTTGCATGGGAGAGGTTACGTGGCCTGTTGGTGAAAATGAGGTCTAGAAGGGTGGAGGTCCCGGATCTAATGTCCCTTTTGGTGGGGAGGTGACTAGTTGGTAAGATCAAATGCCAGGGCAGTGTCTTTGTAGCTGGATGAGGCTGGGGATAGCCAGTTGGCGTTGAAGTCACCCATTAAGATGATTTCACTAGTGTTAGGTAGGTAGGAGATAATGTGGAGGATAGAATTAAATGCGGGTTTTGGTTTCTCGGGTGGATATAGGCCAAAATTTTTGAGTAGTGATTGGATTTTATTCTGGAAAATAGACAATTTTTGTGGAGTTTGCCTTTTTGTAGTTAATGCATGAGCCAGTGTTACTCAGACTTATCTCAATTGACTCCTTGGAAAAATATGAAGGCTTATAATACTCAGCATTTGGTCTCTGCTGCTGGATTTGCCTTTATATGGTACCAAGGGTTGATTTGAAACAGTAGAATTAAAGACGCCTAAAATTTGGGTACAACTCTGTCCTAAACAGGGCCTGTGTTTGGCTCCCTCTGAGCACTGCTGCTGCCTTCCCCAGCACCACTCATTCACCCTGGTCCAGACTGTGCCTGCAGGACCCAGGGCAGGGCTGGAGTGGACTTGTTCCTTTGTTCTGTGGACTTGCTTACCACCCTTTTCACCATGGCCAGCTCCCTCGCTCTCTTGGTCTCCATGGACTGTTGTGGCGGGGTCTGGGAGCCTATCTTGTAGTATCAGTCCTTTTCTTTGGTGCAGCCGCTGTGGATGCCAACAGTCCACCAGTCAAAGACCTCCAGCACCCAGAGACCCTATGGACGTCTATTGAGGCTGGAAGGCCACAGGAGCTGCCCAATGCCAAACAACTCTCAAAGGCGTCTGAGTGCCACCCACTGGCACAACAAAACCATTCCTTCCATAGGAGTATGACCTTTAGAGGCACCCAAAAGTGCACCCATGTCACCAATTCCCCCAGTCCCGCTGGATGGCAGTAAGGACTGGGTGGTACTGACAAGCTATAAAGAAAAATCTACGTTTTGCCTCTTAGCCTGGCAGTGAAGCTATAAAGGTTTTTCAAGAACTTGTATTAAAAATACAGCAGAGCTAACATAGTGTATGTTGGAGCGTTGTTAATAGCTAGAAATCCAGCAGTTTCCAATGCTGTTATGCTAGCTAAGCTCCTTTAGTTCTGTTATGTTATAAGCGCAGTAGCTACGCATGTACTTCGCATAACAGAATAGAACTTGCCCTCGCACGCTGTGTACCAGCCGCCTGTTGCTGTCAAAAGCGCAAGGCAGTTTCACTGACTGGATTTAAACAGACGTGGTAAATTAAGTTAAAAATACTGCCAGCCACAATATATTTGAAAGAATTATCAACCCACGGTAAGTAAGTAAATTCCTTTTAAAAAGTCTTAGTGTTTGCCTAATACTTGGTTTACGGTTCAGTATTATGGTGGTTCAACATACACTATAAAAACGATGACTAGTTACCTATCAGTAACAAGTCGATTAGTGCATCTCGAGGTTGCCAATGGCGACCAAACCTCTGAGGCTTATACTGTCACCATGGCAACCTCTCGATGCACTAACCAGCTTGTTACTGATAGGTAACTATTCATTATTCTCTATATTAATGGCGAGAGAGAAAACCACTGGGACAATTTAGCTGAATCACAAATGGGTGCTTTAGTAGAAAGTCAGGGATGGATGACATAATTATAAAACCCTCAGATAAGGGTGGTAATGTATTTGTTTTAGATAAGTTGTATTATATAAGGGAAGCTAAAGGACAACTTGAGAACACAGAAATGTATTTGCCCTTAAATCTAATCAGTTAATAAATTCAAAGCTGAACTGGAATTTTTCTGACTGAAGCACTAGATGGAGGTTATATAACAGAATCTGATTTAGATTTTTTAAACACCGAGGGCCAGATATTCAAAGCGGGCGCCCGGGATCAAATCTGTTGTACTGGATTAGCACGTTTGCCTGACTGCAACATTCAAAGGACATTTAGCGCCAGCCCTAGGTGTTAGCACCAACGCTAAATAATAATGTATGCAGGGGAGGGACTGAGGAGGGGCCCTGAATGCGGCACACTGGCATATTCAAAAGTATAGCGCTCGCTACAGGCATTAAGCGCAACTGCTCTGTGGCGCTAAATACGCCAACTAAAAGCTACGGTAATGCAGTGGTGCCCCCCATGCAATTAACACCACCAATCCCTGCTGACCAATAAGTAAAAGATGATACCCTGGTAGTCTGTGGTCCCCCACCCCCAAGCACGGCTCCCGACCCCATAAGAATTAAAATATATATATTTCCCTGGTAGTCTAGTGATCCCGCACCCCCAAAGCACGGCTCCCGTCCCATGTAGCAGTTGAAATAACGTCTTTTCCTGGTAGTCTAGTGGTCCCCCACCCCAAGCATGGCTCCCGACCCCGTAGATATTAAAATAAATATATTTTCCCTGGTAGTCTAGTGGTCTCCCAAGCATGGCTCCCGACCCCGTAGAAATTAAATATATATATTTTCCCTGGTAGTCTAGTGGTCCCTCACCCCCAAGCACGGCTCCCATCCCATGTAGCAGTTAAAATAAACGTCCTTTCCTGGTAATCTAGTGGCCCCCCCCACCCCCAAGCATGGCTCCTGACCCCCAGATATTAATATAAATATATTTTCCTGGTAGTCTAGTGGTCCCCCCACCTCAAGCACGACTCCCGACACCCATAAGAATTAAAATATATACAGTATATTTTCCCTGGTAGTCTAGTGGTTCCCCACCCCAAGCACATGGCTCCTGACCCCCGTGAGATATTAAAATAAATATATTTTCCCTGGTAGTCTAGTGGTCCCTCAACCCCAAGCATGGCTCCCACCCCGGAATTAAAATATATATATTTTCCTGGTAGTCTAGTGGTTCCTCTACCCCCAAACCACGGCTCCCATCCCATGTACGCAGATTAAAATAAGCGTCCTTTCCTGGTAATCTAGTGGCCCCCACCCCCAAGCATGGCAGAGGTGTGGCACAGCCATGGAGTCCTCGGTGGCCCCATCCTACACCAATCTGTTTATGGGGTGGTGGAGGGGCCATTGAGGACCCAGTGGCAAACCCATTTTTCATAATATAGTAAAATACAAACATTTTATTGGTGATTTGATTTTTGTGGGAGAGGTTTCTCAATAATCCATTCTTGAATTTGTGTCCCGCATAAATAACAATAAATATGGGTTAAAATTTACAGCTACTTACACTAAAACAGAGATTTTTGGGGGATTTGGAACTTATAGGCAGTAAATTAAAAACTAGGAATTTTAGAAAACGGACAGCTGAAAATAGTGTACTCCATGCTAGGAGTGCCCACCCCAACACAACTATATAGTAATAGAAACCTAGATGTAGCCCATGCAACAGGTAAGCACCTACATAACATAGTTAATAAAGAAGCACATACTATACATTATTGTGATAAAGAGCATGTTCCTTTTAGACGGGGGCAGGGATTTGAAACTTAGAATCAAAATGGATTTTAAAATTAAGAACTTTAAAGCCTCATGGCTTTAATGATGTCATGGACTGTCAACCTTATATTGGTGTCTAAAACCTTTGCAAAAATATGACATGTCCTCATTGAATTCAATGGACAGCATATGCATTTTGTTGGCTAATATTTGATATAAGTGTATGTTGCCAAATCATGACAATGCAGTACTGCTTTAAGTGTACATTTATATGTATATATATTTCTTTTCTTCACTATGGCGCCATGGTAACCAATTCTTGTTTTGTTTTAATTTTATTTTTCACTAGTGTATTGAGTTCCTGATATGTCACACTCATGTCAGCAGTGTCATCTGCAATTATTTGGGAAATTCACCTTTAAAATAAACCTTGCAGTGATACTAAATAGAGCTGACATGGGTGTTACATTTCATCATAACCAATCACTTGAGCTGGTCACTTTAATCACAATATCACTGTTTTAGTGAATGATTTTACACAGCTGGTAATTTGAGTATATTAAAGTGAATTTCCGATGTGCATAGCTTCCTAGCCCAATACCTTATAGCAGCGTGAGTTCACGGCACAAACATTTTAATTGTTCCTACTAGTTAAGTGACTGCTTTAATTTTCCTCTAAGACTCTTTTAAAATGACTAAAAAACAGCTTTAAAACAGCCCCCATAGGCTTGTATGGGGCTTGTCCCCAGCTCTCTGAAGTTGTGACATGTGGCCAGGGAGAACACAGGGCAAGCCCCATACAAGGTCTATGGGGGCTGTTTTCAAAGCGCCCTCCCTGGCCACATGTCACAATTTCAGAGAGGCGGGCAGAGTTGGGGCAGAGTGGTGGCATCAGAAGCTGGAAGGGATCGACTGGCTGAGGTTCAGTGCCAGTCACATCCCTTTCTCTGGTAAAACTACGATTAAAATTAAAATGGTTGTGCCAGTGAGCTCCGATGACATAAGGTATTTGGCTTCCTATTGGAAACTTCCTTCAAGACATTGAATTGTTACACAAGCCATGCCTCCAGAGGAAGGGATACCACACCCCGAAGCACTGAGGCAGAGCATACACATGTGTGGGGTTGCAGTCCTGCTTTTAGCACTTTTTTGTATGCAGTACTGAGCTTACTGTTTGTAAGTACTTTGTTTTATCAAATCTCTCAGTAAAAAGAACTCTGAACTGAATTCACTGCTGTTTGGAGTGCTGGTTTCTTATCAATATCATTTATTTATTATTTTCTAGCACCCACTCTTGTCCTGAGCGCTGTCTTCTTTTGGTGCACTGGGAGGTCCTGATCCTGATGGCTGACTGGAAACCACACCAGAGAACACAGGTTAAAATAGAAGCTAAAGAGCAGATGCAGGGGAATGGACCAGGCTGCTGAGGGGCTAGTGGGAAAGATGGTCAGCGTCTACAGATGGCTCTGCTCCTTCATGGGAAGGGGAACAGTGTGTACAAGCGTCCACAGATGGCTCTGCTCCTTCATGGGAAGGGGAACAGTGTGTACCGATGCTTGACTGCCACCCAGTGGAGTGTGGGTGGCACAGCACGTGGCTGATTCTCAGAGGGCTGGGCACAGGCATTCAAGCACATGCAGCATCATCATGCTACACTTCCACGCAAGTGCACACATGCCGACCTTGAGGATGGGAAACAGAAAAACAGGGAGAGTCAAGGGCTGTGCACCATGAGGCCTCACTCTCCTGCTGTGGCCTATGCCATTGTCCCAGGATCCTGCTGCTGAAACCAGATCTGGACCCCGGGAGGAAGGATGGCCCTCCCCTCCTGAACCCACAATGGGGGGCAAGCCATGGGGAATTCAGGCCAGTGAGTCCTGGGGGAGGTGGTAGCCAGTTGCAGAGGACAGCAGGGGCAAAAAAGCCCAGACTTCATCCGGAGCACGAAAAAGTACTATAGGAAAAAATAAAAGATAACGTAAAGGACTACAGGAGCAGCCATGTTTGTAGAGTTTCTCCCTCACTATTGGAAAGGGTCAGAGGACACACAGCCTGTCTGGAAACTTTGGGTAGTCCTGGGACTCGGCTTTGTAGAGTCAGCAAACTGAAACTGACCCAATGGTGGCTGTGTGGGTACTGAGGATACATCCGTGTCTGCCAAAACAAGGAAAAAGGGTTTTGTAATTTGCAGGCTACGGATGCATGCCTCAGTGATTTTAGTTCAGGGCTGTTTTGCTCTGTGTGTGGTGTGTGTGTGTGTGTGTATATTCTGCTGTTCCTCAATTCAAGTGATTGGGGGAGCAGGAGGCAAGTCATCTATCCGAGCTCCTCAATCAAACCATCTATGAGGCCATTTTTTCTGTTTTTCTTATTGTCCCAGCTCACTTTCCCTGCCTGGATTTCCTTGTGTTTCTTTGGAAATTTCAAGGGAATCAAATCATCTCAATTAGAACTGGTCGAGGGACTGGTCCTGTATTTTTATTAAATGCTGTCTGTGTTGTCACCCCTGCTCCCCGCTCAGCACCTGCCCTGTATTTAATGAGTAGTGGTGCTGACATTGAGCAGCAAGGCCTGTGGCAGTCAAACTGCACATCATACAGTACCGAGGCCTTGGAAGTGAATCCTGAACCAGGCTAAAGGTACTGTCACTCATTTATCTACAGCCCCGTTGATGTAGATTCCTGGCGAACAGTGTTTTTGCATTTTTCTCCTGATTTTTCTTGGGCCTGGTTCTTGGAAGACACTGGAAACTCTGGTCAGGATTTTAGTGCTCAGTGCATGATCTGGGGCTTCAACCAGGCCCCGACACTGTGGCCTACTCCTGGCACATGTCTTGAGCCCGGCTCTCAGCCCTGCTCTCAAGCACCCCAGGCAGGTACCAGTCCCAGGCATCAGGCCATGCCCAGAGCCACTCCCTTTATCTTTGACTCCCACTTCTGCACACCTGGGCCTACAGCTCTCCCAGCACTCAGGCTAGCACAATCCCTGGCTGGGGGAACCTGATCCCGGAATTGATGGTGACTTGGAATAGCAACAGACAGTGACCAAAAAAACCTTTAGAAAATCCACAGAGCCAAGCTGGGAGGCTACACTATAGCATCCTGACAGCTTGCTTAACCGGGTAAGTTCCACTAGGCACAAGTCCTGTTTTCAAGGAGTGAATCAGGGCACTGAGGAAGTTTAGTGACTTGCTCAGAGTTAAACAGTATGCAAGTGGAGGCTGTGGGAATCAAACCCAGGTCTGCTGGATGTACCGAGTTCAGTCACAGCTTGTTGCTCTAACCTGTGAGGCTATACATGTTTCCATGAATTAGGTGATCATATGTGATTTTATTGGAGAATTGAGAGAATATATTTAATTTATGCAGTAAAATAGTCTCTGTGAAATTCAGTTTCATGGGACCATGCTACCTGCTGCTTGGAGAAACACAGAACACAGAAGACTGGTTAGGAGAGAGAAGGGTGGTTAGGGAGGCAGAAGCAGACACAGATCTGCGTAGTGTGGAGGGGTCAAGAGTTGAGAAAAACAGTTCTGATACATTAGGAAAAAAGGAGAAATCATAAGGTTAGTGGGAGGCTAGAGTGATGAGAAGGATGGGCAAAAGGGCATCGACCTTAATGATTACTTCAGCTCAGTTTTCACTAAGAAGAAGGGTGAGCTCTTATCAGAGTGTGCGTCAAAGTGGCCACTAAGGAGTCCAGAGATGAGGCAGCCAATATATACAAGTGAAGGGATCCAGAAAGGGCTGGCAGCACTAAAGATAAATAAGTCTCTGGGACCAGGTGGGCTGCAGCCAAGGTTACTCAGAGAGCTGGCAGCAGAACTGGCTGAACCCCTAGTACGTCTATTCAACAGCTTTCTAAGAATGGGGGTAGTTCTGAAGGACTGAAGGTGGTAGACATAATTGCCACATGGGAAGAAAAGGTACATGCGGGAAATACAGATCTGTCAGTCTTACCTTTATGGTAGGGCAGCTGATGGAGTCACTGGTCAAGAAGGACCTCACGGACCACTTGGAAAGCAGTGGGCCATGGGATAGTAAACAACATGGGTTTGTGGCAGGGAGGGCTTGTCAAACTAGCCTGATAGTTTTCTTTGAATGGGTGACAAGGGAATTGGATAGGGGCCATGCTGTGGGTGTGCTCACCTTCAGTTTATAGGCTTTGACTCTGCCTCACAGATGCTTGCTGAAGAAAATGGAGGATCTGGATAGCACTAAGGCCATAGTAAACTGGGTAGGTAACTGGCTAAAGGGAGGCTGCAGAAGGTTGTAGTTAATGGGGTCAAGTCAGCAGAGAGGAGGTCATGAGCAGTATACCACAGGGATCTGTTCGGTGCCAATCCTCTTCAATATATTAATTAGTAACAATGGTGAGGTTATCTAGAGCAGCTGTGTCTCGTCACAGGTGCCACTAAGCTCAGTGGGAGGATGGATAGCCTGAGGGAATCAGGGAAATGCAGAGTGACATGTGAAAGTTAGAGGGTGGTCTAAGGTGTGGTAGCTGAAATTCAATGTCAAAAATGCAAGGTGATGCACCTAAAGATGAGTACTGGATTGGTGGGGTGAGACTTAGCACTACAGCTGAGGAACGGACCTTGGAGTTCTCATCAGTAACTCTCTCAAACAATCAAGTTAGTGCAACAAGGCATTTAGCAAAATGAGTAGGATGCTGGGATGTATTGGGAGGGATATGGATAGTGGAAGGAAGAAGATCCTTAGTGAGGCCACACCTGGACTGTTGCACCAGGGTCTGGAGTCCTTACTTCAAGAAGGACAGACAGGCTGGAGACAGTGCAGTGCAGAGTAACAAAAGGATTCAGGGCCAACAGGTGAGGTCCATGAGGGCGCCTCAAGGCACTGAACATGTACTCGCTGGAGAGCAGACGGAAGAAGGAGATATGATGCAGATCTTTAAGGTCCTAAAGGAATTAATAAAGTGAACTGTGGGGAGATATTTAGCTTGAATACTAGTTCATGTCACGTGGATATGAGTGGAAACTAACAGGAGGAGGCTCAGAAGGAGCGAAGTATTATTTTACAGAAAGGGTGGGTGGAGCCAAGGAACTCTCTGCCTGCCAAAGTGGTGGATGCTAAAACTATTGGTGGGTTCAAGTATGGTTGGGATAGAATGAAGGTTACAGTAGTGGCTCTGGGTGTCAGAAGCTGGGAAGGGAATGGGGAGAAGGTTGGGGTAGGCTAATACCCTGGAGGGACAGTGGGTCCCTGGGCTAAATAGGAAACTCTGTCAGACTGGATGGACGTTGGTCTTTTCTGTCTTCATCATTTGTGTTGCTGTATACGCTTCTGGCAGAAAAAAGGCTCTTATGTGTCTTCCAGTTCCTACCAAATGTGGAATACGAGAGCATTGTAATTGCCCAGTCCTTCTGTTGTAAATCCATAATCTGGTTCCTCGCTATGTGCTTAAGGGGTGGGGTTGGTGGGGGAAGAGTTCTAGCATAATTGACTCTTGCACTTATATATAAGCGGTGTGAAATTTTGGCCAAAAACAATGAAAGGGTTATTTCTGAAAAGTGCAGACGAGCATGGGTACCACTTTTCATAGAGAGTGCTACCTTCAGGAAACTAGCTCAGGTTTCAGTACATGGTCTCCCTGTGAAACTGACTTTAATTTACAAGGTTAGATCAGCTCTGCAAAAGGGTATGCCATTGCTATGGCAACTATGTTACCGCGACCGACACTTCAGTGACAACAGCACCAGGTCGCTGTATGTCGGTGTGGGACCCGGCACTGCTTTCGGGGGTCTTGCATCATTTTCTCAAATCAACTCTGACTCAGAGTTGATTAATTTAGTTACAGGGGTGCAGGGGCAGAGCTTTTCCCTGAAGAAACACAGTCAAAGTGACTGCCTTTATGCGACCACAAATGCAGTCGGCTAAAGGTGTCGCTGTAACATCGGTCGACAATGAATTTGTCGATCGACTGTCATGGATCCTGCAAAAGCAGGAAAGTTGCACTCTGGCTGTATTTAAGAGGACTTGCATGCATGCTTTTCCCCATGAAATTATAGCCACTGAAGCATGGGGTTCAGCATAATGAATAGTGCATAAGATGTCAGCCAATGATGAATGTTCACTTGATTTCTACACAGTAATACATGTGAGATAAGGCAAATTCATCTAGAGAGAGAGGACACATGTGAATGAATCAGCAATCAGCCAAATGTTGGAAGAAAGCTGTTTAAAAAATGTTTGCAAACAGTTTGTTTTGTTCCTCCAGGAACACCACCAAAGCACCAGCCCTGGGCTTTGTGAGCTGTCAAAATCCTGACAGAGGGCCGATCACCCGAAAGTTGAATGACTACCTGCTCCTTGGGGGTGATGAAGGCAAGTTCTCTGTGGGTGAAAGGACATTGTAGGATATTGGAGACAAGCACAGCCCGCTCTTTTGCCATCTGGAAGCATGTTGGATCCAGCACATGTATACCATTGCCTGCATCTGCAACCAAGGGAGATGTCACAGCAGAACCAGCCTGCAGAGCCTGCTAAGGTCGTGAGTACTGGGTCAGTACCACAAGTTTTATGTTCACGCTACACTTACGCAAAGTGAATATGTTGCCGTGATAGTGAATTTGAGAGGTGTGTCTCTGTTGGTCCAATGTAGGGCAGTCTGCAATGGGCTTGACAGTGTCAGATCAATCATCAGCCAGGCTGATCGTGACACTCTTCTGGACTTGCTGGGTGGAAACTTTGTGAAGTTCAGAGAAAAGAGCCACATGAATCACAGGTGGCTGTTTGCTTTGATCTGCATGACACCACCCTGCAAGCACAGCTGATCGGCGTCATGGTCAGCCTGTGCCTCATTACCTCCCCACCTCAACCCAATCCAGTTTTCCACAGCTTCAACCCATCCTGTTTCCTATGGTTCCATTTTTGGTCACCCCATCCTGTCACCCACGTTATGTTACAGTGGGATGCCAAATGTCCCACTCACACACTTGCAAGAAAAAACACAACGGTGAGAAAGGCACTGCACTTATTTTTCTCTTTCACTTTTTGTCTGCAGCTTGGGCCATCTCCAGATCCAGCGACAGATCTGGACTGGGGAAGTGATAATCAGCTCACTGGCTGCCCTGCTGCCAGATCAGTCCCTCAACCCTATGGCCTGTCTCTGGGACATCACATCTCATGATCATCCCTTCTACAGTCCCGTGCTGTCAGTCAGTTGCCGTTGCTGAGGAATCGCATGGAAACTGAGAAAGCAGCTAGGACCAGGGTGGAGCTGTCTGCACACACGCAAGTCCACAACCTGGTGATGGTCATGTTCATGCCCCTAGCTCAAGACTGTCACTCTCCATCCCATGGTGGCAGTTACAGCACTTGCCTCCCCATGCCCATAGATATGACTAACACTGGGGTGCCCAATCCCAGTGTTGGTACCTGAAAATAAAGAAAACTGTCTCTTGATGTTTTTTTTTGCTTTGTTTTAAAACCCTTTAAAAAAATAAACAGTTCACTGATATCTGCTGCCAGCCTCACCATTACTCTGCCCCACCCAACCCCCCAACTCAGTACCTCCCATACTCCTTAATTACCTACCAGGGTCCAACACGTAATCCTCTGGACCAGAACACATCTTCACCCTTCAACAGCAGACAGGAACTGAAGAAATCAGGTAAGCTGTGGTCAGTGTATTTTAGTCGTTTGAACTTGTACTCATAACTTGGGCATTTTTATATTTTCCCAGAAATTTTCAACATGGCCTTTTGGACATCACCTCATGAGCAAAGTAGGAAATGTTTTAAATCTGGCCCAAAAGGTGATTTCATAGTTCCTTGAAAATCAGCTTTTGGGCAGGATTTGAATATGTTCAACTACCTGGTTAATGAAGTGGGTTCCTTAGAAAACAATGTTCAAAATTTGAGGTCAAAATATTGAAATAAAAACCAAACAACCTAGTTATGAAGGTACATTGACATTTTCAGCAGCTTACTCATAAGTTTGGTAATATTCAATATTTTGACCCCAAATTTTCAACATAGACATTTTTTCACGCTACCTCATGAACATGATAGGTTTAATTTTTCAAATCTTGGCTAAAATGTGTTTTCAGACTTGTATGGAAATTATGTTTTGGCCAGTATTTTATAAATGACACCTGTCATGTTCAGAAGAAGGGGTCATAAAAAGACTATGTTGAAAATTTGAGTCAAAATGTTGAAAATTACAGTAAAAAGAAGTGTTGAATTTTTCAATATTTACTTATAACATTGGGATGTGTACTGATTTTAACCCCGATTTTCAACATACCCCTCCCTCCTTGTTATCCCACCTCATGAACATGACAGCTGTCATTTTTCAAATCTCCTCTGAAATATGTTTTCACATTTACTCCACAGAATCACCTTTCAAATGGATTTAAACAGTTCCACCTGCCATGATCATAAGCTGGGGCATAAATAGACAGTGCTGAAAATTTGGGGTCAGAATGTAAAAAATCCCAACTACATTATGAAGAAACGTTGAATTGTTCCACGTTTGCTCATAACTTTATTTTGCAGATTTTGGCCCTAATGTTGATCATATCCCTCATTTCATCCCACCAAATGAACATGACAGGTGTCATTTTCCAATCCTTCCGAAACATGTTTTTGCAATCGCACTGCAAATCACCTATCGGATGCAATTTACCCATATATACTTGCATATAAGTTGACCCCTTCTTCTTGTGGATTTTAGTAGATTTTAGATATGTCTCATATATCGGGTTGCACCTGGAAATTAGCTTCGACTCAGTGTGCCTTTCCCGGTCAACAATTTTAAATTAAATTTAAATAAATATAGGCTGACCACCCATAGAGTATATATCGTACTGGTACACCCCTCAACACCACTGAGAGTCCTACTTTTTAACAAACTCTTCCTCCTTTTACCATACTCACTACCTCCCAGACAATGATACTGTAAAACATTGCTGTATACCATCCCTAACCCCCTCACCAGCACAACACACTAGTGCTAACAATACCACTCTCCTAACCCCCTCACCAGCACAACACACTAGTGCTAACAATACCACTTTCCCTAACCCACCCTCACCAGCACAAGTCACTGATGATCTGTGTCCATATATCATATGTGTTTATTTGGTCATTTTTCATTTACAGTACTGTTTGAGAACCCCAAGATACCGATGCACAAACACCGAAACACATGGTACTGATACACTGATCAACCTCACCGATCAGCATCCCTAACCCAATCTTACCAACACAAGTCTTGCACAAATTGTCATGAACCTCCTGGATAAACTGCTGTATGTGCAAAATCCTGCAAAACATTCTGCTGATGTACCTTTGATGCCAAGTAATGCAGCATTCCCAGATATTGAATGAACATTGCCATCACTGCTTTCACTCTCTCATGCTCTTGTGAGCACGAACATGAATTTGTGGAAATAAGATAGCAGGGTTCATTGCATGAAATTAAAGGTGCACAAGATTATTTAGTTTTATAGTATTATAAGGGGCTCCCAAACAGCAGTGAGTTAAGTGCCAGGACGTCAGAAGAGTGGGTGGAGAACAGGCAAGTATGAAATTTGTTGCAGCTACCAGTAAATGTACTGTAATATTACTGGACTCTCAAACAGTAGCAGAAGTTCTGCAGATAAGTTGACCTCACATATAAGTTGAGTCCCTTTCTTCAGTGCCTGTTTTTGGCACTGAAAACTCAACTTATGTGAGTATATATAGTAAACAATTCCACCTGTCTTGATCACGTCAGGTCATAAAAAGACAATGTTGGAAATTTGGGATCAAAATGTGGAGCCCACTGAAAATTAGATCTAGATAGATAGATAGATATTTTATTTATAAAAGTGCCCATTTCAGGGACTCTGGGTGCTGTACAGTAAAACAAACAGCAATATATATACAATAATTCAGCTTGGAGCAGATTTAAAATTCATCTATACATCCCTTTAAAATAACAACTAATCAGTCAATAAACACTTGTTGGAGCAAATAAGTTTTTAAGACCTTTTAAAGGCTTCTATCAAGGAGTGTCCTTTAAGTAATCAGGAAAGGAGTTCCACAGGGTAGGCGCCGCCACCGAGAATGCCCTGTCTCCAGAATGCTGCAACCTAACCCTGGGAACTCCAAGGAGGCCTCCCTGACAGAACAGAGTGTCTGAGGTGGATGTTAGGGGACAAGGAGATCTTGCAGATAGACAGGTCCCCATTCATACAGGGTCTTGTGGGTCAGGAGCCCTACCTTGAAGACAATCCTTCACCGGACCGGCAGCCAGTGCAGTCCGGCGGACCAGGGTGATATGCTCACACCGTCTCACCTAGTCATCAGTCTTGCTGCTGCATTCTGCACCAGCTGTAGCCTGCAGAGGTTGCCTTCAGATAACCCTAGGTACAGGGCATTACAGTAGTCCAGCCTGGAAGTGATGAAAGCATGCACCAGCTTGGTTAGGTCCTCAGGCAGGATCAGGGCTCAGATTCGGATGATATTCCAGAGATGGTAAATCCACTCTTGATGACGCCAATACCTGAACATCAAGCATCAGACCGTCATCCAGGATCACCTCAAGTCCTTCACACCTATTTAGATGGGGGGCAGGGGAACACCTCCTAACACTAGGCCAGGGGGAACCCCTACCCCACCCAACGACCTGGATCCACAACCAGTACCTCTGTCTTGTCTGGGTTAAGTTTAAGCCAGTTTTGAGTCATCCACGACTGGATCTCATTGAAGCAGGTGTTAAATACAGAGGCCAACACCTGGGTATCAGCGCATACCACGACAAGTACAGCTGGGTATCATCTGCATAGCAGTGAAAACCCAGCTGTACCACCTAATAATGTCCCCAACAGCAGCATGTACACCGCGTGAACAACAAGTGCGACAAGACCAAACCATGTGGAACCCCACAGCACAGAGGCTTTGGGTTAGATAAGGCTAACCCCATCATCGCCATTTGCACTCAGTCTGTCAGGTATGACCTGAACCAGTTGATGACATTACTGGACAGATCACACCAGAACCGCAGGCTGTCAGGTAGCACCTCATGGTCCACGGTATCAGCCTCCACAGAGAGGTCCAGGAGGACCAAGATGGTACGGTCTTTCCTGTCCCTCACCATCAGGAGATCATCACACCCTCACCAGGGCAGTCCCTGTGCTATGTTCTGTCTTGAAACCCAGACTGGAAAGGCTCATAGGTGGAGGAAGAACAGGATGTCTCTTGAGCTGAATGGCCACCACCTTCCCAATAATCTTCCCTAAAAATGGGAGGTTTGAGACCGCGTGTAGTTGCTGAGTCATTCCGGGTCCAGAGGGTTTCTTCAAAGGGGTCTAACAAGGCCTCTTTCAAGGCCAGTGGGAGACACTCCTCAAAGAACTCCAGATGACCTCAGCAACCACAGGTCCAATCAGGTCCAAATATCCAACCAAAGTCAGGTCGGACCGGGTCCACATCACATTGGGTTGGCCGTAGCTCTGAGATTATTTCTGCCACCTCCTCCACCCCAACTAGCTCAAACTCATCCCAGATAGGAGGAGTGTTTCACACATTTCAGGCCAGAACCTGCATCCCCTTTGAGAGGTACTTGAAGAGACCTCATCCTCTGATTGAGGACACCTTGTTGGTGAAGAACACAGACAGCTTCTCACACCTAGTGCTAGAACCTGCTCCCCAGCACAGAGACAGGCAGGATGTTAAAGCCTGCTCACCGTGCAGAACAGCTGAGCCAGTCTGTTCCTCGCTGAAGCAATCTTCCTAGACAAATATGCCACCTTCTACGGGAGATTGCCCCTGATAGTCGACATAATGCGACTTCAGGGCCACTTGTCCTCCAGCAGGCCAGATCTCCTCCAGCACCTCTCAACCTCTGCCCTTCATCTTTAAACCCCAGAGATCCTCGTCATACCAAGGAGGTCTCCGGCGAGTAGACAAGGGATGGACACGAATGGGTGCGAGTGGAATCGAAGGCCACAGCAATAGTCCCATTATAGGCTGCCACTGCTTCCTCCTCTCCACCGCAGAACCTGCCCCAATGCTCGATAGGTCCAGCACCGCCAGTAGTCCCATTGAGGAAACCTCTTAACGGGCGGTCCCAGACCATCTCCACAGGGGGGACAATCTAGGGTGGTGCCCTAAGCCTGAACCCCACGGTGCTATGATGTGACCAAAATACAGGATCAAACTGATGCCACTCACATCTAACCCTAAAGAAAACCAAATCCAGAGTGGGCAACCTGAGTGCATAGCTGCTGTTACATTCTGTGACAGACCCAGGCCCCCATACACCCAGGAGATCATTCCCAAAACTCGAGAGCCTGTCAGCCCAGGCATTGAAGTCCCCAGTTATCAACCACCTGGGAAACTCCAACACCAGGCCGGCAATGATCTCCTCGATCTCCCGTAGAAAGTCCTCATCCGCACCAGGGGCGAAGAGCACAAGGACCCTGAAACCCACCCCACGCCACCTCGGGCAGCCACACTCGAAAGATTGCATATGACCTACAGGTAGCACCATGAGGTTCAGGCCAGATTTAAAACAAATGGCCACCCCACCCTGTGATCCTCCCTTGGATTGTGTATCATGGAGTACCTGTTTGCATGGCCTTGCCTCAAAACTAGGGGCAGCATTTTCATCCAGCCAGGTCTCCATGATAGAAGCCAGATCGACCAGTATATCAAGTCTGCCATTATGGGAGTCTTGTTCCTTATCGACCTGGCACTGCATAACACAAACCGAGTAGGATGGGGTGGGGCAGCCAGACCAGACAGCTGCCCGCAGTCCATCGTGGAGCCCTTGGGTATGGGAACTAAGCATGCAACCCCTCTCAAGTTCCCATTTGCCCCAGGGTGCCTGCTTGTCCTCACCACAGATCCCAGACACCTCGGCAGCCACTCAGGTGCCACCACCACCGACCCCCCAAGCTATTCCCAAGGCTGTACACCTCCAGTAGGCCTCAGCTGGGAGTGCTGGGAGCTCAAGGGATGGAGGTAGTCCCTGAGTAGCTGCACCTACCAGTCTCTGTCCCAGACAAATTTTCACTACTAAAATGACTACACTAAATAAAAATAACCCAATAATACTAATCACCCAACCAATATAATTCTAATCCCCAAATTAATACAAATCCTAAATATCAAACCTCAACCCCACCCACCACAGAACAATTTTAGCTCACTCAATCACACACCTTTCACATATCCAAAACACACACCCCACTCACCCACTCAACTAAATTATGCAAATTATTACAATACCACAAAAATATAAAATAAATAAGTAAAAATTCCTTGAAACAGGACAGAGAACAATTCGCAGGACTGAAATTTATCCTGCCTCTCAGCTGGCCTGTTCTTGGTAAATACAGTCTAAAATGTGTAAAAGCAGGACACCACTGAAAATGAGAGATTGCATCTCATCTGGTCTGTTCTGGGTAAATACATAGTAAAATGTGTAAAAGCAGGACCCCAGTACAACAGAGCCCGCACTGAACTTTGCATCTGTGCTCTACCCTGGGAAAAATACACTGTAAGCTGTACCTCATAAAATATGACTTGCCTTTCAGCTGGGCTATCCTGGGTAGTACATTTTAACAATTGATAAATGGCGTATTCGTTACCACGCGAAACCTGAACAGCGAAACCCATTACAGCAACAATTTCCAACAGATTTGAAGTTTTACGCTGTAAGGTCCAACTGCATAACGGCACTGTTTTCGCTAATGTTTCATCCCTTCACAATCAGCTCTGACTTGGAGTTGATTATATTTTGTGGGGGCTCCTGCAAAAAACACTGTTGGTTTCTGATTGGTGAAATACCGAATGTCAGTATTTAGCCTGTCACTATAGAGGGCTTGACCACTTTGGTGTTGAAGCGGCTTGGTGAAGCGGTAAACACGGCCTCATAGAAAAAAACACATTGCATCTCAGTAGTGCTATCCTCAGTAACTGTTTGAATTGGGAAAAGCAGGATCCCACTGAAAACAAGATAGCATCTGAACTGTGCTATCCTGGGTAAATATTGTTTTGCCCTGTCTTGGTTTTGGCTTTTGGGCATGGCTCTCGGTCCCTCTCCATGTACATGAGTCAGCTTTCTGCCTCTCATGACAGTCGGGAGAGGATGATCTGTTTAACAATTCATCTAGATTAGGACAGATCTGAGTAGGAGTGGAACTGCATAAGGCTGGTATTTCATAATGTCCTGAATTTGCTAATTCCCCTGCTACTACTATTATGTCACTATCTAATTTGCTTACCAATGGTATCTGGTTTTATGTGCATATACATCATACTCTTTAAAATACCCTGGTGTACATGACTATATGAAGGGGAAGTGGACAGTGTTCCTGTCCTATGTGTGCAAAAACCTCACCATTACACAAACCTATATTGTTGTTATTATGCCTAGGGCATTTGTAAATCTTACAGTTATTTGAAGATTCTGGGTCTAGATTACACCACCCCAAATATTTATGAATTGGAATGGAACAATTAGGATTCTGACAGCCTAATATGTGTTTATATCCATCCACAGTTAGTTTTAGTGTCCCAAGGTGTCCTATATAACAGTAGTCATATATACCCCTAGTTTTTGTATGGCGGTCTATTAACTTATTGTCAATAACTCCTACACGGGAGGCCACATTCATGTAAGCAATGACTTTTTTACCAACAATAATTTCACTGACAGCAAGTTATGCAGAATGAATTAACAAGCAAAATTATTCATGACTGGGAGTGAAATGCACTCCCTACTACAGACACAATAAAATAAAATTTATGCCAAGCTGATCCTGTCCCTGCTCCAAAGTCAGGAATAAAACAGTTCTTACCACTTGCAGTGAAACCACGTGATGCCTCAGTTTATAGGCTCTGAGTCCCTCTTTGATCCAGCTGGAGCACAGTGCTGAGCTGAATTCAAGGAGAAGGAGAAACTCTTACTTTGAAATGCTAAAGTTGAATTATCTAGCTCTGGTGGTTCTCTGGTAAGTATGCTACTATCAGACTGAGGCCTCAGGATTTTGGCTCAGAGGTTTGTACACTAATTAATCTAAGTGTGAAAAAATCAAACCTTAAACGGCAGTTTTAACGTAAGCACTAAGTGCTGCATCAATTTCCTCAGCAACTAACAAGTAAAATTAAAATATACTTCAAAGGAGATGTACTAGCAATGGGGCTTGAGCCACTGAAACATAGATTGTGGCTCGACACCCCAATCCCCTCTGGAGTCCCAGTATATATTTGTTGAATAAATTATGTCATCCTCTGAAAATTTTATTTTCTGGTCGGTGGAGCTGGCATGTTACTAGATGAAGTGGTGCCCTCAGGGGATCGCTGAAGGCCAAAAACAGCGAGACGATGGCGCAGTTTGCCTCTGCCTATGTATTGCCTTAATATACGGTGATATTAAAATCTCCGTTTTTTCTATACCTGATGTTCTTTTTACAAACGGTGCCTGTATGCCATGTGCATGCCTGCATGGAGCCTGTGGCAGACCTGTCCCATCACCAGGTGTTCACCACACAGGAGGGTTGCCACAAGTGTGGGGACTTAGGTGCCGGGACCCCTCTTGTACCAGAATCTGGTGCAGGGTCCCTGGTGCTAGGGGCTTTGGTTCAAGCTGCTGTTTGTCATAGCTTGTGCGCTCTAAACCCATTTTGAGAATTGGGCCCTGGTATTTTACTGGGTACATGCACTGCTGAAGAACTTCCAGCATTATATTGCCCCATATTCCTGTGTCAATTCATCCAGTTGTTTAGCGTGTTTATATACAATATTCAGATTAATTCCATTTGTAGTTTAATTTGATCTTTTACCATTTTACTATTTTAAGTTTTTCTATTTTGTAGGCCAGAGTTAGGGATCGCATGGGAGTGTTAGGCTGGTTGTTTTGTATTTGTGCAGCAGGATTAGTAAATGTTGGTGATCGCTGTTGAGGCATTCGTTGCATAGAGTTATTGGTGTTAGGTTGGACTTTTGAACCCTGTACAACTTGGTTAGATAATGTGGGCGGTGGTTGTGAGGGCATTTGGATGGGTTTTGTGATATCGGCACTTGTACTGGTGGGTTATTAAGTGGGGACTGAAATAATGACCGTGGAGGGTTTGATTGTCAAAATAGATTTTGGCATCCTGCTGGCCCTATGTAGTGGGTGTATTGGGTGATGGTGGTTGCAAGGGTACTGAGTGGCACCTTGGAATTATTGGTGTAGATTGAAATATAGGTTGTGGTACATTAATCTGCATTGGTATTTGGACTGTAGGGATTTGAGTCCCAGGGGATACGTTGATGTGTAGTTTGTGAAATTGGAGTGGTAGATATTTCTTGTTGTAAATTAGTACACTTAGCCTGGAGAGTGGTGTTATGTTGATATAAGAGTTCTGCCATTGTCATATATACTGCTAATATTCGAGGAACATGTAGTCTGACCTCATGATATAAATCGCGTACTGCCTGTCCCCATTCATTGTTTTTAAGTATTAGGGGGCCCAATTCTTAAAACTTCGACTCGCATAACCTGACTTGTGCCAAAATAAATGGTGCAAGTAGCAAGTTATGCCAGCAGTTAGTGACATATGGTATTCTACAAAGCAGCCTGCGACATGTCACTGGTTGCTTGCAACCAAAGGACTTACTTCTACCTAGTTACGCCCAAACCCCCAGCGACATGGTGCTAGGGGTTTACTAGCAGCAGTTGCACCCTATTCTGGAAGGGCAGCCTCCAAGTCCCCATGTTTGCTATTCTAAAACAACCCTGGAGGACATCCTTAGTACAGTTACACTGGCTAATAGCTGGTGTAAGTGTACTTGCGCCCTCGGGGTGTACCAATGTCCACCAGCCCTGATCCCCAGTATATGCAGCCCCCAGCCCCATCCCTGAATCAGTAGAAAAGCCCAGCAGGCTATCAAACTCCCCACTCCCTCCATCCTTACATGAGTACACAAAAAGACCTGCAGGGCTGAGTGACTCCCATGCCCCATCCCCAATACTGTGTAAATAACTGCCCCATGGGGCTATTAGACACCCTCCTGCTCCCAGTAAATATTGAGGTTGTTTTTATTAGTACTATACCTTTGTGCATTACGCCCACACTTGTGGTTCAGGGATTAGGGGAAGGCGCTAGCCCTGCGAGAGTACGTTCTGCATATTTACTGGGAGTGGGAGGGTCCAATAGCCCTGGTGAATTACTGTATATATACTGGGAGTGGGAGGGGTCCAGTTGCCCTGCAGGCAGTTACTGTATATATATATATATATATACTGGGAGCAGGAGGGTGTCCAGTAGCCCAGAACAGCAACTTTGTGTGTGTGTGTGTGTATATATATATATATATATATATATATACACACATACATATATACATAAATACTGGGAGCGGGAGGGGGTCCAAAAGCCCTGCACGCAATTACTGTATATACTGGAGCAGGAGGGGTCCAATAGTCTCCTTGGGCAGTTACTGTATATATATACATACTGGGAGCAGAAGGGGGTGTCCAGTAGCCCTGTGAGGCTATTTCTGTTTATATACTGGAGTGCGGGACTGGGGGTGGAGCACTCGCCTTTACCTGGGCGTGTGCAGCTTGCATCAACCTGTTCAGGTATGCCCTTCATTTGGCGTGCAGTCTGGTTGGTGCAAATCATGGACCTAGCTGCAGGGCTTTGCCTGTTACAGAATGGGTGCAGGGTCCTTGGCACAGCTGCACCCCCTCATCAATGCAACTTTTTGCGAATAAAGAGGGGTGCTTCTAGGATCGACCCCCCATGTCTATAATGTGGGATCATATCTTAATTCCAATTCCAGTCTCTCAAATAATATATTATTTAATTCACGAATTGATGCTAGTGCTTGGGACTGTCTGAGGAATAAGGGATATTGTTCTAACTTTTATGGCTGGTAAGTAACAGTGATTAGAACAGGAAAGGGATTAATTGCACCCAATTTTGGAGTTTCATCTTGTTCTGAATCAAATGCAGTAAGAATGTTTAGATTCTTCATCTGAATGGTTAAAATGCAAGCCAAATCCTCATCAGGAGGTGGCGTTGGAGTCTTAAGTAGTGGCTTAATTCTATATGTATGAAAGAAGTGTTTGACATTTTCAACAAGACTTCCACCTTAGTATACACAGGCTCATCTCTGATCTAAATTTGGTTGATGCTTGGTGGCTTTTAAATCTGACAGCTAGAGATTATTCCTTTTATTCCCCAGACGTACCACATTTAGCAGAATTGACGTGCTCCTTATTTCTAAACATCTAGCACCAAATCATTTCTCTGCTATTATTATAGACATATCCTTGTCTGATCATACTTTAGTGCAGGCCTCATTTCAACTCGAGGGTTTTAAAAGTAATTGTATATGCTGCAGACTAAATGTCTCCCTGTTGCACGACCCTAGCTTTATAACCTGGATGAATCGGAGGCTGAGGACTTTTACCTTTTATTTTATTTATTTATTTAGGTTTGTTTACTGGGTAAGTACCATAGCCAAGACATGACTATTTTCAGGCACGACCAGGAGATTACAATAGGTAGGGAAAGGCAGGAGTACATTTGAATTCAGGAAGAACAAAATACAGAACAAAACAAGAAGACTAAAAGAGGCACACATACAATACATCCCTACCACGGCAACTCTTGCCCAATACAACCCTACCCACGTGCAGTGTATGGACTCAATTACAATCATCAAATAAGCAGGCCACAGTCGGAAGCCATAAGGGGATGAAAACCTTGAGCATAGCCGTATTTTACTCAGGCCAGCTAAAATGCACTGACCTAGATACTATTGTTAACAGTACTTTTGCAGCCATCACAGCTGCACAAACAAACATCACGGAAAGTAGGTAATTGGTGTGTTTTAATGCAGTATAGGTCTCCTAAGGTAGAAGGTGCTGAAATTCTATTTCATGGACCCACAGACATTTTCAAGATGGAAATGTGGGTGTATTCCACCTCTTGACTTGCCATATGTGCTAGTAGATAGACTCCATCCCAGGCACCCATACTTACTGTATTTATAGGTAAAGACACCCACCCATATATAGGTTGATCAGTCCTTCTATCTGCCTAGATGTATAGCCAGATTTATAGGAACCATCACACCACCCTTACACCAGGGTGCAGTGCTGGATTCGGAGGGTCATTCAGGGTAACACACAGACTGGGGCAGTCTGACCAACCAGCTTTGATGTATTGAGTATAGTGTGCCATATGGCGGCATAGACACACACACCACTAGCGACAAAACACTAGATATGTGCCTTTAGTACTTTCAGCAGGGTGTAAAGAGTGATCAATCCACTGGGTAACCACTGTCAGCCATGGCTAGTGACCTCCTGGAGCCCCCACTGCAGCGGCTCCTAGGAGTGACACCTTCTCTCCTCCTCCACATCACTTAATGAATCCAGATCATGGAGGAGGGACAGGAACCTTCATAACATTAAATCCAGGTATGACATGCAGATCAAGTACAGCAGACACTGTTAACACAGTCATACTTGGCCAGGGGCTACAATTCATTAGTTTTATGCATTTCAGTGCGGTTCAGTAAGTTTCTCAGTTCAGCCCTATTGTAGTGTCTGCACTGTTCATATAGAGCTCTCTCACCAGTGACCACAGTTCAGTACTCGTCTGTATACAACACTGATCAAGACCTCCAGGGCCAATCTGACATGTAGACCCCAACCACTGAAACTGCCAGCATGGCCATTCAGAAGGCTACACTGTTGAACTTAGGGTTATCCGGTAAGGTGGAGACACACTGATCCAAGCCAGTGGGAGCTCACTAACAAAACTTATAATGACACTGGTGTGTAATACCGTTGGATGCGGACTAACAGGAAACTCGGAGTTTGGTTGCAAGGTTCTCCAGACAGCTTTGAATTATATTTCTCCTCCCTCCCAAGACAAGTCCAATACTGCTGTATAATCACCCATGTGTTGAGACTCGGAGTGCTGTAAGAAGGTGCAATAGATAATGGTAGTTTACTCACCTGGTAAAGGTGATTATAGACACCTTCTTACAGCACTCTGTATCCACCCATTGAGGAGGAACATAACAAGCAATAAACTGAATAATAGAATAAGGGATTGTATATTAAAGAATGTATATGCAATACCAATCAGTAAATGTAGAGTAGTAGATGTTCAGTCCTGCACTGCCAGTAACAGTGGAACATGTTACCATGTTGATTGGAATACAATGGAAAGTAAATAATTGTCCTTTGCATAACTTTAAATTGTGTTGTGTTTCCTACACCTAGCTTCCCTACAGGGTGGCTGAGGTCCTGTCTAGTTGGATGCAGAATAGGAATGGCAGTGAAGTACTGAAGAGATGCCAACCCACCCCCACCCTGCAGAGATGGACAGGCATTGGGGTATGCCTTTGGGTCATTGCCCATAGCGTTCACCCATTTCACCTCACCCTATCCTGCAGACACAAACAAGTGTTGCGGTGTGCCTTGAGGTGTTCGACTTCAGGTCACCCCATTCCATAGAAATATGCTGAAATGGGTGCAGTATGGGAGAATGGGATGAACTCTGGGGCCGAAGGTCCAAGGCACACCTCGATACCTGTCACTGGCTGCAAGGTGGGGGTAGGGGGTGGGTAATGCATGAGCATTACAGCCGCAATCCAAAGGCACACCCTGATGCCTGTCAGTCTGTACAGAGTGAGACATTATGGTTAGAAACCCTAACGCCCGGGCGTTTGTTGTATTTGCACCACAATTTTCAACATGGCCTTTGTGACCCCACCTCACGAAAAGCATTAGGGGACCTCTGCTCATGAACAATGGCACTGTGATTTTGTTAATCTGTCTCGAACATTGATTTCCCACAGCGACCGTGCCATTTGCACCAGATGTGTGAAAACACAGTTCGGGCAGGATGTGAAAAATGACAGCTGTATCATTCATGGGGTGTGTGTGAAGAGATGACAATGTTGAAAATCTGTAGTGAAAATATTAAAAATTCGAACTCACAGCGTATGTGGAAACTACGCAATGCATGCCCGTAATACAGTCATTTTGTGCAGATTCTTTCACCAGATTTTCAACATAGGCATTTTGTGATTCTCTGCTCATGAACAGTGTCACTATGATTTTCTTAATCTGTCGGAACATTGATTTCCCACAGCTACCATGCCATTGTGCGAAAACACATTTCGGGCAGGATGTGAAAATGGCAGCTGTACTGTTCATAAGGGGTGTGTAAAATAGCAATATTTACAATCTGGGTGAAAATATTACAAATTCTGGAGTTACGGTGTGTATGGAAACTGCGTAATGCACGCCGTAACATAGTCATTTTTGACTTTGTCACCAAATTTTCAACGTAGGCATTTTGGGACCTCCACTCATGAACAGTGTCACTGTGATTTTCTTAATCTGTCCCAATCATTGATTTCCCACAGCAACCACGCCATTGTGCGCTGGATGTGCAAAACACATTTCGCCAGGATGTGAAAATGACAGCTGTCCTGTTCATAAGCAAGGCCACTGATTTACAGTGATTAAAACAATGAAATTCCATTTTCAAGACTTTAGATTCCGGAATTGCACGGTGATTGTTACTCTAATTTCTGCATTTTACCAGGATTCTGTCATTCTTTTAGCATGTTTATAAACATCAGAAAAAAGAGGCTTAATATACAGAGCAAATAAATAAAGCAAATTGAAAATAGTACAGGAAGCAATTATAAGAAAAACAAGTTTTGCAGTTTTACTTATCTAGTATAAAATGCCAGATTCCATGAAATCTTTGTTTTTACTGGTGTTCAGGCAGTCCAAATTCTGGAATTTTACTGGGTTTTCAGGAAAAACTGAAAAACAGTGGCCTTGTTCATAAGGAGGTGTGAAAAAATGCCAATGTCGAAAATCTGGTGAAAATATTACAGATTCTCAGAAGTTATGACTGCGGCGATAGAAACTGTGCAATGCACGCTCATAACACAGTCATTTTGAATTTTTTCACCAAAGTTTCAATATAAGCATTTTGGGAGCCCACCTCATGAACAGTGACACTGTCATTTTGCTAATCAGTCCTTGAAGGTGTTCGCGGCAGTGATCGAATATCACCTTTCGGACCGAATAACGACATGACAGTGACTGAATTCATGAGGTGGGGTCCCAAGAACTCTATGTTGAAAATTTGGTGCTGAAATCACAAAATGGCTGAGATATCCACCTGGTTGAAAACCCATTTATGCCATTATACAGCTTGCGGCATTTCTTCAGTTCGCGGTCAGCTTTGAAGAGTGCAGGCATGTTCCGCCCACTTAAGATCGTTGTGCCAGGCTCCAGAGGTAAGTATGGGGTGTGGGGAGGTGAGATGCGAGAGGGTGGGTGAAGGTTGGGAGGTGGCACGGAAACAACGAGGACAGTTTCTGTTTTTCACAGGTAAAAAAAATACATTGCGGGACATTTTTCATTTACAGGGACAATTGGCATGCTGGGGTGGGCTCCCCACACCTGCTTGTTGGGGGCGGCCTGAGCCGACGTGATTGCACCCTGTCAGCACATGCAGTGTGTGTCTGTGTTTGGGGGAGCGCATGAGCCGAGGGGTTGGGGCACCTCCCTCAGCATGCTACTAATGGGGGCATTATGCTGATGGGGATTGGGCTCCCCATCAGCAAATGAACTGGAGAGGCATGCCAACAGGGGATTGGGCACCCTGACATCGGTCAGAAATCTGCACCACATGTAAATGCACTGTGTGAGGGTGGACAGTGACAGCCGCTGCCATGTTTCTTGAAATGTTAAACCAGTCAATGCACCACCCTGCAATGATGGTGCTCCCTCATTACAGCAGCAAATTCGTTTCAAGTTGGTGTACGCTTGTAGAAATAGTGTCAGCAGCAGCGTACCACCGCATTGGTACAGACAGCCCAGCCCAAAATGCAGTGGTGGCATTGGCGCCACAGTGCCGCACTCTCCACAACCCGCTACTCTCCTAACCTGCCACATAATGTTTTTTTGCATGCTAATCAAACATAAAATGGAAAGGATCCTCTTCAGTCGAGAGCTACAGGCCTATTTCTTTGCTTAATGCAGGCTATAAGATTTTAGCTCAACTTCTAGGTTATAGACTTAAGATTTATTTGACTAAGTTATTAGGGAAGAGCAAGTAGGTTTTGTTCCTTGAAGGAGTGGGGCTGAAAACTTGTGAGGCTTTTTATTTGGTTTTAGTTTTGTTAACCAAGTGAGTGCACTACCCAAGACTTGACTATTTTCAGGCACGGCCCAGGAGAGTACAACAAGTAAAACAGACAGGTATCAATTCAAGAGAGCAATAACAATTACATACAAGGGAAGGTCAAATCAGTATAAACAAGTCATACAAGTTGTCAAGCAGCTAATTGGTAAACATTACATAAGAGCAGGACAGTTGCAAAAGGGGTAGGTAAGAATCAGCATAGATACACAATAACATAGCTAGACAAAAACAGCAAAACATAATGCACAGCTTCAGGTAAACAGTTACACACTGGAAGAAAAATAACCACTGATTTATGCGGGATAGCTTTCAGCAGGAGCAGTAAAACAAGGGGTAGAACATATGTATGGCGAGAGAGAGTAGACAGAAACCTATAAGGGCAGGTAATATACAATAGTACAACAATGATAGACAGAAATGGGTGTAAGATGAGAAAGAGGGACTAAACTAGAGGAGAGTAGGATAGGCCAAAAGTAGGAAAGGTTGAAACGAGGGGTGGGATAGGGAGAGTGGAGAGGTAGGATAATTAGCAGAAAGAGTGCGGGGAGCATTGCAGGATAGTGGAGGGCAAGGGCCTATACCATCAGGTTAGGTCAGAGTAGCGGAGGGGCAAGTGCCTAGTTCCAGCAGGTTAGATAAGAGCAGGTACACTGGTCGTCAAGTGTTAGATATCATTGCTACTCCTCTTAAAACAGTGATGAGACTTTGCCTGTCGAGAAAGCTAATAAAATGAAGAATCCAACTGCTGTTCTGGCCTTTGACTTCTGCAAAGCCTTTGACTCTCTAGAATGGGAGTACCTTTCCAAGTACTTAGTCAATTTAAACTAGGGATACACTTACTACATTGCTGAAAATTCTCTATAAAAGCTTCTGCAAGAGTAAGAACTATCAGATTTATTTCAGACTCCTTCCTTCTCAACAAAGATTCCAGACAAGGCTTGCCCCTGTTCCCTACCTTTTCATACTGGCCATTGAACCTCTAATAAGGAACATCTCTGAATGCCAAGAGGTTAAAGGAATTAAAACAGGCAAGAGTAACAATAAACTTTTGCTTATGCAGATGATCTGTGTGTACTATTTCAAATGCCAAAGACTCTTGTCATACATTTAAGTAGAATATTTGATGTATTTACTTCCTTCTCAGGCCTCAGACTGAACTGGGAAAAAAATCAGGTTCTCTTTCTCTAAACTCATGCACGAGACCAGGAAACTGCTTGGGGTGGTACAGTCAGGTTTGAAATGTTTGGAGTGACCTGACATATCTTGGCATTACAATTTCTAAAGATACTCATAATCTAGGAAAACTGAATTTGCTACTATAATAAAAAGAAATTGAGGCAGATCTACAAAGATGGCAAGCTCTAAATGTATCTATTTGGGTAAGAGCAATTCATTTAAAAGATTAGGCCCTAAAATATTTTATGATTTCCAGAGCCTGCCCCTCAGAATAGGTAAAACTGTTTTGATCAGTTAAATAAAATAACCAGACACTTCTTGTGGAATTCCTCTAATCCTAGGCTGTCCTTACCAAAACTTAGGGCACATAGATCAGAAGGAGGCTTTATCTTCTTCCAGACTGGGAGAAATGTTACTTTGCCTTCGGTTCTTCAAAACAGTGTAGTTGGTATTTACACTCCAGTTCAGAAGTCTATCAGCCGTTCTGGGTTAAAGTTATTATTGCCCTTTAAAGTGTCTATCTTTTGTTAAGCTTCCCTTGCCCTTTGTGATAACATTTGCATTACCTCCTCTGTCTGCGTAATCAAAGGGTGCAACACTTGTTACTATTTGAGACTACCTCCTTACTTGAGGACAATTTAGAATAATATTAACTTACTGTATAATCAGCTTCCTATTCCAGATTTTGGATGGAGCAAATTTGGTATTACAAATCTGTCTGATTTATTGGGAGACATGGAATTACTTTCCTTTGAGCTTCTCATAGCTCACTATAATCTACCAAGACTCCATTTGCCAACTACCTCCAGTTACGGAAGGCTTTACAAGAGTCATTGTTAGCCCTGATCTACATCTGAGGGGAGGGTCTGAATGGATTCTACTCTGAAGACGGTAAAGCTGAGGAAAGGGGTAGTTTAATGTATAAACTGTTTATGAACACCCTTGATCCTCAACCTTGACAGCTTCTGCAAAGAAAAGTTGGAGGGAGGAACAGGAAACCATATCTGACTCGCAGTGGGCCTCAGTGCGGGACAATGCTTTAGCAGCTGTAGGAAGTCCTAGGAAGGACAATACAGTATAACATTTTATATTTGTATTACTATTCCTAAGAGACTGGCTTCTCGGGTTTCAGCCAGAAGGAAAATGCTGGAGATGCCAGAGAGAAGGTGTAGACCTTCTTCATGTGCTCTGGTCCTGCCCATGTACTAAAGAGATCTGGAATACAATCCATAAAGTCTGTGAATCCGATCTTGGAATGAAAATCCCTTTACCCTAATTTCCTTATTCTTGAGATAAAGAAAAGCTCTGGGACTTTAAACAAACATCAAAATTCTGCCATATGGTCAGCTGTTCTGTCTCCTAAAAGGATCTTACTCTCACACTGGAAATCTAATCCTCCTGGATATAGAGAATGGGAAATAAAATGAGTGAGGTAATCAATAATTAAAGACTGGCTCAAGATGGTTAAACCAGTCGTTGCTGATAGCGAACCATACATTATATTTTATAGTGTATGGTTCACATAACTAATTAAAAAAGACAGCGGGAACCTTACAACTGCTGTTAGATCTGCCACCGCTGTTTATTTTGGGTCATGCTCACCACTGTGGCCGCTTTCAGGAAGTTCTTAGATTTCTGTAGCGGGCATGCACTGACTATTCCCAGTTGTTAACCCACTGATGTGACGTACCATCAATGGGTTAACAACATGAGAACGTCATGATGGGAAACGTTGTTATAAAAGGTAGATTTCTACCCATAACAAGGTTCTACCATGCATTATAAGGATATTCTTGTATCGAGAGGTTTTCTTGATAACAGATGACCCGAGAGCGCATACACAATCTTTTATAGTGTATGGGCAGTCACAGCATAGAAAATCACACAAACCAGCTGGATAAGACAACAGAGAATAGAAATTTTAACATTTTCTTTTTTTTTTTTTAACTGACACAGTGTGCTGCAGATGTTTCTGCAAGTTCAAGTTTGAAAAAACCCGCAACTTCCAGCTTAGGTAACTGGATTGAGGAAAGCAACTATGTGGCAGCATTGCAAGTTGTTATGCTGCAGTAGTGACCTAGCTAGTGCAGCATACAAGCTGTGATGACATAGCTACTGCAGCATAACAACTCCATTCTAGTTATGGATTTCTATTCATAACAACATTCTACCATACACTATATACTTATTAAACATTGTCCAGGGCTTCTCCTGTGTTGTATTTGTTACTTTTTGATTAAGGTAATACTGTAGTTATAAATCAATTGCTTACTTAGGTAGTGAGCTCTTTGACTTAGTTGGCTATATATGGAATTTTTATTTATGAGACCTAACAAACAGTTATACATTAAGCACCTTATGATTATTGTACCAGTCTATCAAATATTGTGTTATGGACTTTTGTTGTATCCTGTGTGTGACAGGGAGCGCTTGCCACTCTTGAGGAGCGACCTTTTCTTAAATCTGTTGCAACAGTTCTTCTATTTCTAAGCCTAATCTATCCTTTACAATTTCTAGTCCATAATGTTGCTATCTATGGCAACCCCTTCCTTTCTTGACTATGCTATAGTGTCCTCTTTAATTTTCCTTTTCTCTCAGGTCCTCATACAGGAGGTTATGTGTGACCTCCACGTGTATGGAATGGGTTGTGTTTGTTGTTGGATTTGGTATGTAGTAGCACTATGTCATAGAATACCTTGATGTGCATACCTTGTGTTTGTGAAGTCTGTAAATGTTAAAATACCATGGCACTAGGTGTTTTTGATAATGGTAAAGGTGCTAGGTGACTGTTGCGAGATTAAGTTGTGTGCTGTTTGGAATGCATGTAATTTGCTGTAAACTGAAGAAGTCTAAATGTCGTGGTGATTTATATATATCCCATGATGCTTTGCATTATGGAAGTGGTATGATGTTGTATTTCTTTGAAACTTGATTTGTTGCCAGTGCCCTTTGGGGTAACCTTTCTTTCAGTGATTTTGCATTGAGGTTCTTTGTCTATGGCTTGTTTTATTTTTATTTTTCTTTTGGGCCCCACTACCCAAGCAAATGGGGCCCATATAGGGTGGAGGTTGCATCTCAACTGGTAAGTTGGATCAGAGATCAGTGTCAGTAGGTGCTGCCTAAATGCAGAGAAAGGGCATTTGTAGTCTGTTGCTGCAAACTGATGTACTGAAAAAGGAATGTGCTATTGCAGAAGCTTATTTCTTGTATTCTGAATAAACATCACACAGAGATTATGTGTTGAAGCTGAAGTTTGGTGCCTGTCCATCTGTCATCCCACAATCCCTCCACACTGTGTTCTTGGAAACTAATAACATTTTAAAGCAAAAAAAAAAGACTTCCATCTTTGCCTGGCCTCTTAGAACTGTCTATTTTAAGTTTTAAAATATGGGAGGGTAAACTATTGGACCTAGCGAGCTTGGGATTTACCGTGTTTGCGGTCTATTTTATGAATCACATCGTGGTCACCAGTTGTTTTGCCTGGCTTGGTTTTGCTTCTGGGCTGCAGTCGGTCCTCTCCATGTACATGAGAGTCAGCTTTCTGCCTCTCATGACCATTGGAGAGGATGACCTGTTAACAATTCATCTAGATTAGGATAGAGCTGAGTAGGGAGTGGAAATGCATAAGGTTGGTATTTCATAATGTCCTGCATTTGCTAATTTCCCTGCTACTATTATGTCACTATCTAATTTGCTTAACAAACAGTATCTGGTTTTTATGTGCATATACATCATACTCTTTAAAATCCCCCTGGAGTACATGACTATGTGAAAGGGAAGTGGACAGTGTTCCTGTCCTATGTGTGCAAAATCCTCACCATTATACAACCTATATTGTTATTATTGTGCCTAGGGCAATTGTAAATCTTACAGTTATTTGACAGTTCTGGTCTAGATTACACCACCCAAATATTTATGAATTGGAGGAGCAATTAGGATCCTGACAGCCTAATGTGTTTATATCCATCCACAGTTAGTTTTAGTGTCCCAAGGTGTCCTACAGTGTATAACAGTAGTCATATATACCCCACGTTTTGTATGATGGTCTGTTAACTTATTGTCAATAATTCCTACACGTGAGGCCACATTCATGCGTAAGCAATGACTTTTTATTTACCAACAATAATTTCACTGACAGCAACTTATGCAGAATGAATTAACAAGCAAATGATTCACGACGGAGAGTAGAAGTGCACTCCCTACTACAGACGCAGTAAAATAAAATTTATGCCAAGCTGAACCTGCCCCTGCTCCAAAGTCAGGAATAAAACAGTTCTTACCACCTGCAGTGAAACCACCTGATGCCTCAGTTTATAGGCTCTGGAGTCCCTCTCTGATGCAGCTGAGCACAGTGATGAGCTGAATTCAAGGAGAAGGAGAAACTCTTACTTTTGAAATGCTAAAGTTGAGTTATCTAGCTCTGGTGGTTCTCTAGTAAGTATGCTACTATCAGACTGAGGCCTCAGGATTTTGGCTCAGAGGTTTGTACTCTAATCTAATTAATCTAAGTGTGAAAAAAATCAAACCTTAAAAAGCAGTTTTAACTTAAGCTCTAAGTGCTGCACCAATTTCCTCAGCAACTAAACAAATAAAAATATACTTTAAATGCTACATCACAATTTCCTCTGCAACTAAGCAAGCATAGTTAAAAATAAAGATTAGAGTTACTGGTAAGAACAAAAATATTTTTAACATAAATTACTGATGAAACAAAAATATCTTGTAGTTTACGGTTTGAACAGAAAAAATATCTCTAGCTAAGTTTATAAAGTTATAGGGTAGCAAAATTACAGAATTAAATGGCTTTTTCATGTTTTAGTTAATGCAGTTTTATATTAGCCCCATCACTGTTGCATATATTTCATTGGTATACCTGTACAGTGAATGCCGCTTTAAGCGGACAGGTTTGTGTTTGCTCAGTCTGTCCTCCGAAACCGATGTCTGCCATTACTGGAGTGGGCAGAGTTTCATGTCGACTACTTCATGGGATACCTGATCGCTAGTTCGGTGTTGGTCCCAAACAAACAGTAAATGGAGTAAACTTTGCACAGTACATTTTACACTTTAGGCTTTTACATTCACCTTGCCACCCTCTGTAAGTGTTTCCTTCTTGTTTCTCTCTTGAGGAAAAATCACTGTACTGTGTACAGGCTTAAATTTCACTCACTGAAGTTTGGTGTTTGGTGATGTGGTTTAAAAAGTGCTTTTGTGAAGAAGTGCTTGGTGCAGTGCTTGTGCTGTACATAATCAGCCTTTATTTATTTGGGGCTTGAGTTCCACTCGTGAAGTTTAGTGTCTGGTGGGGGTTTAAGATGCTTGTTTTGTGGGACGGACTTTAATTTAATTGAAGATCTGGGTTATTTTACTTTGCTTGCTTGGTGCTGTGGGGTACTTTTTCACCCTGACTCAGTTTGCTAGAGTAAGCCCCAGTCAGGCACAATGTTAGACCCGGTGTCATGGTGAGACGGAGGACAGTGAGTGCTGCCTGACATCCACAGCAGGTACACTCTGCATTTCTTTGTCACCATCCTCTTCCTCCTCATATGAACAGGTTGGCATAATAACATCAGCACCCTTGCCATGTCATCTTTGTCCTCCTCCTGCTCTGATTCTGGGTCATCTTCCTGAACCACCGAACAATGAATTGACATTGCCGTTAGACCGTAATTAAGTGTCCACCATACATGTTTTACTAGGTCTGCATTAACCAATGCATTGTACATGGGCAAGATATAAAATGATTTTGGCATGAGGCTTTTGTCTGCTAATGCGATTGTCCGGATTAAACATGTCCGCTTAACTGGCAGCCACTGTACTCTATCAAAATATTTTCAATGTATTGTTTCAGTAATCAGTATTTCCGACTTATCTCTTGTGCCATTGCATGTAGTTCATGACATCCTTTGGCTCACTCAAAATATTATGAATGCTTTGCTCCAATGATGAGACCCTTTCTGATGAGCAAGAAGGCCATTCCTGGGCCTCTGTTGGGCTGAAAAGCCATTCCTGGGCCTCAGATAATTTGCAGGAGCTGCAATACTAGGGTGTGCGAATACCTTAATTCAAATATTCAGACAAATATTCATATTCAGGACTTCAGATTTTCATTATTCTGACCCAAATAAGTGGATTTTGTTTTAAGTAAGACATTGTAACACTGTTAAAGTCCTCCACTTCCTTTCCTTTGCAGTACAACAGTTAATTCTGCCATGAACACCCCTAACAACATTTCAGCATTCCAAAAGGCGACAGACTACTGCACTGGTCAGTGATCAGTTGACAGATAGTCATCATAGACTGCATAGACTGACCAAAGACTGTAGTGTCTTGTCTAGGGCAACTAAAATGGCCCTGGTGTAAGTGCATTGTATGTGCACTCTGGAAGAGAGGAGAGTGAAATGTGCCATGATAAAGACCTATACAAGTACCTACTTGAGGTGAAGAGGGGCACATAAAAATCTCTTTCAAATGAGAAAGATCTCGGGTACAGGGGCAATGGGGGCATGTGATGAAGTTGAAGGGAGTTCAAGACAGAGGTGAAGAAATATTTATTCATGGAAGGCATGGTAGATGCCTGACACAGACTACCAGCATAAGTGATGGCGGCAAAAACAGTCTGGGGCTTCAGCATGCATGAGATCGCACAGGGTATATTTCAAAAACAGGCAGGAGGCAGCAGGGTTGCTTTAGCATCTGCAGAAGAGACTTATAAGCCAGGGATGGACAATCTGGGCTGACTGTATGACCAATCAGTCCTTTTCTACCAACAGATAATTAGTAACAAAGTACACAATAGTAAGTGCACTAAAACATGATACAGTATTTAAATGTTTCTAGTATAAGAGGGCCTTGTGGTGGTCTTGCAGTTACATGCCAGGAATGGAGAGTTGCCCACTAAAGTAAATATTTAACATGATAGGAAAAGAAAAGGTGAGCCAAAAAGTAGCATTACACTGTCGTAACATTAGGCAGATCGAGAGCAGTACTGTACTACCAGTTTTTATGTGGGCAGAACATATTTGTAGCCAACTACTGGTAAGTTTAGCTTAATGAACACTAGCTGTTCAATGTGTTGAGGGTCCAGCTTGGAATGGTGTGGGTCAGTAGTGTCACCAGCAGTGTTAAACATCCTCTTGGACGGCACACTTGTAGCAGGGCAGCTTAGATATTTTAAAGCAAGTTGTGCCAGGTGAGGAGATGAGTTAATTTTCTGAATCAGTGAGCCCAGTGGATCAGCTTCAAATGGTTCCAGTCGATTCTGCAGAGTAGCCATTAAGTACATTTTCTGCAGAAAGAGGCTGTGACTGTGAGCCTCTGTGTTGCTGTAGATGCAGTGATTTGTTGAGTAATACCCAGTCACTCTTCTCTGTACTTCCACTATTCTGTCTTTCCCCATCTCCACCAGTACCATCCGATTCCAAACCACCACATGCCTGTTTCTCTCCCTCAGGAACCTGAACTGGAGCATCTTCTTGCCCTTCCAAGTGTCTCACTGCCTGCATGGCACAGCTGTTGCCTAAAATTAGTCACCCTGTGGCTGTCCATGGCTATATGAAGGATCTTGAATTTGAAACTAAAGTCCAACGTGGTAGCAAATATGTGATGGCAATTATCCATGACTGTGGTGAACCTTGCATCAAGATGAATAATAAGCTCAGTGACCTCATGTGTACTTATTGTATTGTCAGCCAAAAACCATTGTAACAATATTTTGAGAATATGCACAGCTGGGATAACCTAAGTAAGGCTGTGGTACTTGGGTCACGTGTACTCCTCTCAGTTGGTGCAAGAACCTTCAGCATGCTCTCAAGAACTAACCAATCATGATGTCCTAGGACCTCTCAATGTCTACATCCAGACATTTCTTGTAGTGCCCGCTTTTGCACCAGCAGTCTTCATAGCATCAGTTATGAAGAATTCCACCGAGTGCTAACATATAGTATTACACGATTTTGGGAAGACCAAGGTGTTCCTGAATTTCTTGTAATTTGTTAGTGGCTTTTACAGAGTGATGGAAATGGCTGCAGATGGAGCGGGCTGTGGATAATATCAAAATGGCCATCATTGATGACTTTCACTATGTTTGTGCCATTGTTGGTAACAAAAAGCCAACTTTTAAATTGATGTTAATACCAGTTCAAGACTGCAACATGTCTTGCAGAAACATGAGAATATTTTGTGTTCTGTGGTCTTCCTCCATCAGCCCGACATTCAGCAAAGCTGACCTAATGTGACTACCAGATTGGGGTGGGGGCAAGGGTGAGTCACAAGGTGATGCATCTGAAACAGCAGCAGCAGGCGTTGCACACACTAGTGTGCAGTTTAGAGAGATAGGCATGCAGGGAGTTATCGCTAGTCAGATATCTGATGTGCAGTGAAAAACACCACCAACAGCCTCTCCAAGCAGTGCAACAACAGCAGATCGCATGCCATCATACAGTTGTGGCAATACATGCCGTGAAAATGTAATCAGCTGCTATCTGATAACGTGGGTGCAAATAGTTGAGAAGTCATTGAAGTCAGTATCTTCACAGCTGAGATAGGCTGGAGACCCAATGCCATCATCTTGGCAATCAGCTGTGTGATTTGCTGTCCTGTTGGATGTGAGGCATGGTACTTTGTTAGTGCATGCAGAACATCCATTACTAGAACTGCCACGGGAGACATCAATGTGGACCCTTCACTAGTGGTGTGCAACGTGCTGATGACTGTCTCTACCTTGTAGTATCACTGGAGTCAGAAGTGACCAGAGTAGAGGAACCCTGTGTTGGTGAGGGAAGAAGTGCTATGACCACAGGGTTGCTCGAAGTCAGATCTGTCAGTACCACCACCACTGCCAACAGTACATGCCTGTCCACCGAGGTTTTTTTCTTTTGTCTTGGTGAAACCAAGGATCCAGATCCAGACTTGGATGAGCTTTGATGCAGTTGAGAGTGCTTAAGCTTCAAGTGGCTCTGTAATGATATAGTTAAATTAGAGAGTGATTTTCCTCGGCTTATAGTGCTGTTGCAAAAGAGCAGACTGCTTTCCTTGTGTCCTCCTTTACAGTTAATCTTTTATTGTAATTGTTGTGATTATACATACAAATACACTACATTCTCCAATATACACTTACATAAATTCTTAATAGGAGAAGGAAAAACATGATGTCTGAAGTATTATACAATGGTATTAAAGGGAAAACAAAGTTGAGAAACAATATGTAGCAGTACAATCTGTATGATAGAGAGAAAATATGGCAATTTATGCTTCAAGGGTAAAAGGAGTAGATACAAACAAGAAACATGAGCAGTCGTGATTGTACTTCTGTTTAATACAAGTATGTGTACGATTGTATAAAAGAAGAACATAAAAGAGAAAAGCATCTAAGAAAGTGAACAAGAATGAAGAGGGAAGGAAGAAGAAAAGGAGAAAAAGATAGAAAGAGAGAAGTTTGAAAAAGGAACGAAAGAGCTAGAAGTGAGATTCCAATGTGAACATATAACAACCATGGATTAAGTGACGCTATGTGTAGGTGCATTTAAATATTTGAAATAGTCCTGCCAGCATTTATTATATAAATTAAGTTGGTCAGAGGCTAAGTGTGACATATGATAAAGGATGGTGTATTGAGATGGTTGTTTGAGAATATCCGGAAGGTGGGAATAATGTTGGATCTCCAATGCATTAATATAAGGCGCTTAACTTGAAGGAATAGTAGGGATAACCACCTATTCTGAGAATAGGATATTTTGTATGCATGAGCATTGAAAATACCAAGTATGCAATGTTCTGGATCTAATGCAAAGGATAGACCAATCACTTTCATTGCAAAGAAATGAATATGATGCCAAAGACTGTGTATGGGAGGACAATGCCATAAAATATGTAGCAAATTGCCATTGGGGAGTTACAAGTGCCAACATTTATTGTTGTTCATTAAGCCCATTTTTGCAAACTCTCAGGAGTTCTGTACCATAGATGCGGAATTTTGGTTTGTGTGAGTGAACTGTATTATCCTTGAAAGATTTATGGCAGGATAGCCAGCAGTTATGCCATTGTGAATTGGTTATGTTATAATTTAAAACGGTACTCCATTTATTTTTTACAATGATAGATTGATCTGGAATTGTATTTTGATATGTTTGTAAATGATACTATTTAATTTAGAGTTTGTTTTGATCCAGTTAGAAATAAAAGTATCATATATAGATTGATGAGGAATAGTAGGAAGATAAAGGTTCCATGCCATGCATAACTGTAAATATTTCCAGAAATCGTGCTGGGAAGATTCCATTGTTTGTGCAGGTCAGAAAAGGATTTTAATTTGAGAGTCTGAGGTATAAGTATATACTCCAAGAAAAAAATGCTCCTGTTTTTCCAATTACAACAAAAAAATGGGTGATTATCAAAAGTGATGTTGTGGTTCCCCAAACAGGGGCATCTATGAGAAGGGTTGGGTTGGATTTAAGGTGTTTATGAATTATTTTCCAGTAGTATATGGATGATGCTATAGTAGGGTGAGATTTTTAAATGGGGGGGAGGGTTATAAATGAAGGAAGTGGTGCATTGCCTGGTCATAGAGATGTTTCCATAGTGACCCACGACGGTGATTTGTTGTTGGGTTTATTAAACCATTTTACAGTTTGGGCAGTGCGGAAGGCTCAAAAATATGGTTGGAACCAGGGGAGCCTGAAACCCCTTTGGACCAGTGGGAACGCAGTTTGTTACGACTAAATCTGGGAATTTTGCCTTCCCATCAAAATTGCCAATTATATAATCAATTCTGACAAAAAAGTAGGAGGGTTAAAGAGATATTAGAAAATAGATACAGTATTTTGGGAGCTATTGACATCTTGATAGTGGAAATTTTCCCATTAAACGAGAGGTTAAGCAGTTTCCATCTGTTGAGAGTGTTTTTAATATTTGCTAATAATGGGAAAGATTGATGTCCCATATCTTGTCTAATTTAGAGTTGATCTGATTCCAAGGTAAGAGATACCTTGAAGGGCCCAACGAAAACCTAATATTGTATTCATAGAAGGGTCACAAAAATTGTTCAATGGCATTGTTTCTGATTTGTTTAGATTCAGAGCGAGCCCAGAAAGTGAAGTAAAGTTGCTAAGTAACTTAATTAAGGGTGGTACTGAAATTTCAAGATTTTGAGTAGAATGATGTCATCAGCGTAGGATAGTGAAGTATAGTGGGAATTACTGATAGGGATACCTTGGATCATGGAGGATTGACGAAAAGCAGCTGATAGGGGTTCCATAGCTAGAATAAAAAGAGTGGGGATAAGGAGCACCTTGCCTGGTACCTCTTGCCAGATGAAAGGATGAGGACAGAGTAGAGTTAGTAAGAACCCGGCAGAGGGAGGGTGTATAGTAATTAAATCCATGTACAAAATTTATTAGTGACAGCAAAGTGGATAGATCATGATACAAATAAGTCCAGTTGAGAGAATCGAATGCCTTTTCAAAGTCGATGTTCCCGTCCGTATTAAGTAATGATATCGGTCGGTAACTGGATGGGAGAGAAGGGTCTTTATCTTTCTTTGGTAGGACAGTTAAAATAGCTTCTGTCACAGAATAGGAAGTTTACCTTGTGAAGATGCCTTTGAAGACCTTAAACAGTAAGGCATAAGATGTCAGCTAGGGGTTTATAAATGTCTCACGGAAAACCACCACTGCACTTGTGTCTTCCTTTAACACAGTGAAATACAGTCATACAGCACTTTAACACTGCAGTTACCAGTGATTCTGGTAGCAGCATATCCCAGTTCATTTTTCAACAGATGTGCCTGTCTTGTCCTCATGTTCTTGCCCTGTGTCCACTGGCCGTAATGGTGCCATGCCAGTGCTGCCATCACGTGGCTGTCCTTCAGGCTGTGATAGAGCCTGCCAAAGAAACATCAGTGTCGCTTGGTTGGTATTCTTAGGGGAGAGGGACTCTTACGCTTGCTGCTACTTCTACTACCCTAGGTACTAGTGCTACTCCTAGAGGCTGTTTCGCCAACCACCTTTTTTCTGCCATTAAGGTAAATAGCTTACTCCTGCCTCATCCTCAAAGTCACTCACATTTGCCTCTGATGAAGAAGATGATGTGTCACTGGGCAATTCATGTCGAGAGAAATGCTCAGAGCAGATGAGTGCTCCTCCTCTACAACTTTTTCAGGAGTACTGAGAAGCTGAAAAGCAGGAGGCATAACTAAATCAGCTGTAGTAGTCATACTAGTAATATTCACGATGTCAGGGATAACAGACTGTGATGATAGTGTTACAGTAGTGGCAGTAGTGGTAGGGTTCATAGTGTCAGTAGCAGCTGAGTGACAGTCACAGTTTGCAGGACTGGCTGTAGTAGTCATGCTGCTAGTTGTTGTGGAAGACAGGGTCTCTATGGTGGTGGGGATGACAGATGTAGAATGTAACCCCTGGGTGGCAGCTATCCCAGGGCTACTACCCCTGCCTGCTTGGCTAGTAGCAGGTTAAGGGCCCTGAGTTCTGAAATGGGTGCCTCCACCTGGAGATCAGGGTTGGTAGTGGTCAAGCTAACCTTGGCACAGCCCTCCAGGACACTGTAACCCTGTTTCCCCTCTAGTGGCCTGAACACTGTACAATAATCACTTTCACAATACCCTGATACACCACACAAGTACCCACACTGTTTGCACTTACCACCAGGGCTGGTTCCTCTGGCTCGACCCTGGGGACCCCTGTAAAACAAGGTTATGCACAGCAAATAGTAACAGTACAGTACTTTGAGGACAAACTGGAACCACAGTCAGATTACATGCAGAAAAGTTAGATCTGATTTATTCTGGGGACTTGAACAAGGGAGGGCAAAATCAGGTTAATTAGCTTAAAGGTTATATCAATCAAGCAGTTATGCATGCACTTTGAGTCCCCCCACACAGTCCACCTCTGGGTACCCAGATGGAGAAGAGATGGTCTAACCAGGACCGATGTCCGGGTTGCAGCTGGTTGGGGCCCTGTGAAGGAAAACACAACATTTGTAATCCAGAGCCAGAGGGCTCAATTCATAAAGGAAACGAAACAACAAGACAATCAGATGACACACTCAGATTAAGCTGTTGTTGAAGGGAGCTACCCTGGTATTTACTCACGATACCCAAGACTGGACACAGGCTGGCGAAAATCGAGACTGCAAGTGGTTGATCTGGAATGCCAGGAAGCAGGGCCCACACGAGTCGCAGAGGCGTTGTTCCTGTTCAAGCATGGAGCAGGGGCTGATCCCAGGCAGGTCTCTCATCGATGGCTTCTCTGTGCAGTGGATAGTCTGGCTGGGCCAATCTGGCAAGGCCCAGACCGCATGGAGACAAATTCAGATGCAGTCCATTTTGGGCTGGATATAGCTTCCAGCAAGCAGAACTCACAAGCCACTAGCAGCTCATAGCACATTTACATGTATTGGGAATTGTACTGTACCAGGCAAAGCGCTGCCTGGTCACAGTTGCAAAGTCTCTGCACGCACCGGGAGCTTAGGGTAGCTGGAACTCCTGACAGGCCGATTGCATTCAGCAAAATCTTCGGTCTTCTTCAGGTTGAGCCTGGCCCACTTCAGTAGCTTACTTTATTCACACAAACTTGGATTTAGTCCAGAATAATCTCTTCTCTCCCTATCAGGAGCAGCAGCAGGCATGCAAGCCAAAAACTCAGCTCCTTTCCCATTTTTCCCATGCGAATCCACTCAGGATTGCTGTCCAAAATCACTTGAGCGCTTCTCATTTCACTTCCCAGCTCAGAACTAACTGAAAATTTCCAGCAGCCCGGACTTCCCAAGATCCCAAAGATTCAGTTGGCTTGATTTGGCTGTCTGTCAAAGCAAGAGCTCTTCAGTTGCAAAAAAAGGCACAAAAGTTCAAAACTACAATTCCTACAGATTTTAACTTCAGACAGCTCCTGTAGTCCGCTACATTCTAGGTCCCACTAGAAATGATTGGTCCAATTTGCAGTCCAGGACCAAGACAGTAGAGGCAAACAAAGCAATCCTTGCAATAAAGAAGGCAGGTTAGACAAACTACATTATCATTATCACGCTAAATGATTTTCAGCAAATAGTTACATCTTTCAACAGAGCTCCCTCTCAGATTACTTAGGCTGCAATCAGGCAGCTCTTAAAGAGACATTACACAGAGGCTATACAGGCTCTGGTATTCACATTTAAACTGCTAAAATGCAGGACACCAGCCTGGCAGTGAGCATTTAGGCAAGCTCAAGGAAGACTTTTGGGAATCCCTATTTGTAAGGGGTTACATGATTGTTCTGGTGAGATGAGGGCACATTGGTGGTTGTGGTGGGAGTGAGAACAGTGTCGTCCTGCTTGTGCTTCTTGTATCACTTTCTCCTGTGCCAGCTACAGTACTACTATTGCTGGAAGAAATAGGGCTTGAAGGGGTAAAATAATGTTAGGTGTCAAATACTGCCTGACCATCGCTGACATTCAGGTTCACCATCACCAACCTGTTCCTCCATTGAAGATTTGCATGGGCTAGACCAAGTACATTTTTACCACTTCTACCTGCCACTCTATACCAACAATTTCTAAACACTCAAGTACTGTAATACTTTCTAAATGTACAAAAGTACTAATTTATTTTAGCACAAAATTCTTGCATGCAGGGCAGGCAAGGTGTGCGACAATGCGGCTGTGTGGCATCACTACCTGGCCCTAAACTATGGACGTATGGAGTACAGTCACGACTGTCTGATGAGACTGCTGGCTGCTACTGACTTTCACGAAACCTGAGCCCAACCTCAGATTATGCCACCAATATTTTTAAAGACAGATTTGAACAGCAGAACTACTGTAATACTTTTATTTTTAAACGATAGAAGTACTGATTTATTTTAGCACAAAAAATGTTTGCAAGCAGCATACAAGGCGAGCAAAGTGTGCATGCTGTGCGACTGCATGGTGTCACTACCTGGCCCTAAACTGTGGGCGATGAGGATACAGTCAGCCGACTGTCCTCTAAGACTGCTGGCTGCTACTGATTTTCGCAAAAACCTGAGCCTAACCCTCAGATTACACCACCAATATTTTAAAGACAGATTTCAACAGCATAACTACTGTAATAACTTTTCTTTTAAATGTACTGAAGTACTGATTTGTTTAGCAAAGAAAAATTCTTACAAGCAGCATACCAAGGCAGGCAAAATTGTCGTGCAGTGCAACTGTGTGGCATCACTACCTGCCCTCGACTGCAGGTGGTCAGATTGTGTCATCCAACTGCTCTCCGATATTTCTGGCTGCTACTGGGCCCCCCGCCCCTGAATACTTATTATTTACACTACCAAGTTAATGAGAGATTTTATTTTAAATAAGTACAGCAGTCAAGCCAGAAGTTAAAACTACTGTAATTAATAGATATAAACTAGTTTCAGTAACACTGTCTTCTTCTCGTTCACCTCCACAGAGCACAGAGGCCTGTGAGATCAAGGTAGTAGAACTGCAAATCTGTCTCTGCACAGCTCCTGGCAAATAAATTATTAGATCAGACAATTTCTGGGAAAAAAACCCACTAGTACCAGGCACTAAGAACCACAGCACACTCCTTCACCTCCTCAAAGCACACACCACAGCACAGAGGCCTGTGAAATCAAGGATGTGATTCCCTTCACAAAAGTGGGAGCAAGACAGAGGCGGAAACTACAGACCTGTCAGTTTGACCTCAGTGGTAGGAAAATGATGGAATCACTTCTGAAGGAAAGAATTGTTGAGTTCTTAGAGGCCAGTGGGGCACAGGACTCAAGGCAGCATGGATTCACAGTGGGAAGGTCATGTCAGATGAATTTAATCAATTTCTTTGACTGGGTGATCAAAGTAGTAGACCAGGGAGGGGCTGTGGACATGGCCTACCTAGACTTTAGCAAGGCATTTGACACAGTCCCGCACAAAAGATTAATAAACGCCGCCCGGGTGGCGCTGAAGGTTGAGGCGCTGGACGCCACACCTCATGCTGTGCTGGGCAACCTGGGTTCGGGAACGACTTAGGGGTTGTCGGGACCGCAGAGGGGTTTGAGGATCGAGCATCCCAGTGGATGCTGTCTTCTGCCAGGGTGGGATACTGGGGTGTCTCGTACCAGATGTTCCTGGGGGCTGTGGAAGCACAGGCTTACAGGTGCAATGGCAGCTGTCCGGAGCTGGGGAGGAGGACGCTCTGGGTGCTGGCAAAGGCGTGCATCAGCACATTGTTTGCCTGGACATACGACTCGGCTGGCATTCTTGGGGTCAAGGGAGAAAACGGAGAAAAATCACACATAACCCCCAGCCCCCTGAACACAATGAAGTTGGGGTAGGGGTGGCCTTGAACAGCCCAGGCGGACAGAGTAGGAAAAAGGTACGAGGCCTCCTCCGAAGCCGTGGGAGCAGGGCAAGTAAATAAATAAATAAAAAGATTAATAACAAATTAGCCAGCCTGGGAGTGGGTCCCAGGGTGGTAGCCTGGGTAAAAACATGGGATAGACAACAGGATGCAGAGGGTAATAGTAAATGGAGTCCACAGTGAAGAAAGGGGGTTACTAGTGGGTACTGCAGGGTTCAGTACTGGTCCGGTCCTTTTAATGTCTTTATAAGTGACATTATGGAGGGACTGAAGGAAAACCATGTCTCTTTCAGATGACACAAAGATCTGTAACAGGGTTGATACACAAGGTGGGGTGGAAAGGATGAGAAGAGACTTGGCAAGGTTGAAGGAATGGTCAAATGTATGGCTGCTTAGATTCAACACAAAGAAGTGCAATGTAATGTACCTGGGAAACAAAAGCCCAGGTGAAGAGTACACAATGGGAGGGTGAGATACTGACAACAACAAAAATGGAAAGGGACCTGGGGTAGTTATATCAGATGACCTAAAGGTGGGCAAGTAATGTGAGAAGGCAGTAAGGAGGGCTGGGGGATACTGGGATGCATAGGATGAGGCATCACAAGTAGAAAATAGAAAGTTGTTCTCCTCTGTACAGTTGGTGAGACCCCATCTGAGTACTGCGTGCAGTTCTGAGACTCCATCGCCGCAAAGACATAGACAGGGTGGGGCTGTCCAGAGGAGGGCACTAAAATGGTGCAGGGTCTGCACCAGAAGACATACAAAGAAAACTAAAGGAGCTTAATATGTATACCTCGAGGTAAGGAGGGAGAGGGGGATCATGATAGAAACTTTCAAGTACCTCAAGGGAATCAACAGAGTCCAAGAGGGTAGCATCTTTCAGAAAAGAGATGCAAGAACAAGGGGCACAATTTAAAGATGGGGGGCTCAGGGCAATGTAAAGACATTTTTTCACGGAGAGAGTGGTGGACACATGGAACCGCCTTCCTGGGGAGGTCGGGGTTCAAAACAGTGGGGAATTCAAACATGCATGGGACAGACATAAGGCAATTATAGTGGGAGTAGAGGAAGTAGGCTGTTGATTAACTAGATCTGCAGCTTATCCATTGGTAGGCAAATGGGCAGACTAGGTGGGCCAAGCAGTCTTATCTGCCATCAAATTCTATGTTTCTATGTAAATTGCAAGTCTCTGTCTACACAGCTCCTAGCAAATAAATTACTAGATTAGACGATTTCTCTGTGGAAAAAACCCTCCCGCTAGTACCAGGCACTAAGAAACACAGTACACTAACAAAAGAAGCAGAGGTTTTGTGATGTAAATATAATTTGCTAGTGCTTAGTCTCTCCCACTTCAGAGTTCTCTCCACCACATCCTTCTCTGCTGCAGTGTGGCAGTCACAGATCGAGCTTTGGCAACTGCTCAGCGATTGGCCAACAAGTCCTGTGAGATCTTAAAATCCTGCTGGAAAGCCGACCCGAATACCGCCGAATAGTGCTGCTATTCAGTATTCTGGTTCCACACACCAAATAGCATATTATTCAGAGTATTCGAATTTAATATTCAGTTACTCGTGCATGCCTAGTAAATACAGTACAATAATGTGTCAAAGCAGGATCCCACTGAAAATGAGATACTGCATCTCAGCTGGATTGTGTTGGATAATTATATTGCATAACTGTGTATAATCAACACCTTACATGAGAACGCCACCGAAAAGGAGATGTTGCATCTAAAATGATCTGTTCTAGAAAAATACATATAAAAACAGGACCGCACTAGAAACGAGATAGTGCATCTCACCTCTACTATTTTGTGTAAAAGCACTATCAAACTGTGTGAAATCAGGACCCTATTGCAAATGACATACTACATCTATTGTGGTCTATCTTGGGTAAATAAATAGTAATAGTAAAATGTGTAGGAGCAGGACCCAGTACAACAACAATGCAAATGGTGAACACTCAGCACTGACAGGCAGCTTGTTTCGGTTTGTCAGGACCAGATAAAAGTAATTGCTGAGGTACAGCTGGCTAGCACAATGGTAGAGCTACTGGTTGCCATCCAGATGGCCGGGTTCATGCCTTGAGTCTGGGACGTCTGGTGCTAACTCAGTGGGGTGGGGTTCTGGCATCTTATCTGGATGCCTCCTGCCTCCAGGGATGGAGGAACCTCCTGTTGTATGACTGCCCCCTGGTGCATAGGGAAGGGCGTGTCATGTGGGAAGGAATAATTGGTCCTCTGTAGTGGCCTTACATTGGCATGCGACTGCCGCCTGGCAAGTGATGCGGAGATTCACATGCCCAGAGTGGGGCCAGCAAGTGAGCTCCTATGACTCTGGTAGGTGCTCTGCTAGGTCACTCTCGGACCATGTCATGAAGAGGCTTAAGGATGTGTTAAGGCAGAAAAATACAAGTAATAGTGGTAGGAAAACACACGACTCAGTAGATGATGTAAATAAATTCTATTACATTTTTCAATATTATTTGCCACCTTATAAACCAAACCAATGTTTTGTGGTCCTGGAGTGACCTCCTCAGGGCCTTGCGATGGTCAGTCTGATTATTTCACTAGAAGCTCCTCTCTTACAGGGCATGTGTATCTTTTGTGTCTTCAAGTTAAGTGGCTTACCCAGCCTCCAGCAATACTATATTTCATTGGGTTCTTATATTCCCTTCAGGCTCTGTTTGCAGTCTGGAGACAGCCACTGCCTTGCCACTGTGGCACAGGGATAAAATACCAGGTAGATAAAACCAGAAGTAGAGTCATAGCAACACGAAACATAGAGTGATGGCAGAAAAGACTGATAGTCCATCCAGTCTACCCATGGTACTATACTAACTTCAGGACCTATTGCCATCCAGGGTCCTAGTCCTCCCCATCCATCCATCCCCATCCCCTCCCAGTTCCTGTCATCTCAAGCAACCACTATACCTTTCACTCTGTCTCAGCTGTGCTTGAAACCATTAGTGGTTTTAGCACCCACCTTCTTGACTGGTAAAATGTTCCACGGTTCCATACCACTGCCTTTTCTGTAAAACAATGCTTTCTCATGTCCCTCCTGAATCTCCCTCCTGTCAGTTTCCACTATGCCCTTGTGACCTTGAACCATTACTCAGGTTAAATAATTCTGCACAGTTCACCTTGTTTATTCCTTTCAGGGACTTAAAAGTCTTTATCATACCCTCTCCCTTCTGGTCTCTAGTGGGTGCGTGGTCTGTGCCTTGAGTGCTCTTGTGGGACCTGCCTGTTGATCCTGAATCATCTCTGCACCATCTCTAGCCTGTCCTTACCTTTCTTAAGGTGAGAACTCCAGAACTGGGCACAGTACTCCGGGTGAGGGCTCACCAAAGATCTATAAAGGGTAGAATTACCGCTTTCATTCTGCTGTCAGTAACCCCCAACCCCCACCCCGGATACACCCCAGCATCCTGTTTGCCTTTACTATAGGTCTTGTTGCACTGGCTTGATTGAGGGTGTCAGTGATAACTTTAGATTCTGTTCTTCAGCCATCGTGCTGAGTATTACCCCACCCATCCAATACTCAGTCCTAGGATTCTTGTTCACTAAGTGTATCACCTTGCACTTTTTACAATAAATTTCAACTGCCAAATCTTAGGCCACATTTCTAGCCTTTCCAAGTCATTCTGCCGATCTCTAATTCCTCTTTGCTGCCCACTCTCCCACAGCACTTATTGTCATCTACAAATAGACACAACCTGCCCCGGATTGCCTCTCCAATGTCACTGATGAACATATTGAAGAGGACTGGGCCCAGGATATACCCTCTCATACCCTGCTAATGACCTGACTGTCTACTGACCTGACTCCATTTATCACAACACTGTATTGTTTCCCACTTAGCCAGTTACCCATCCATCATATTATGTCCCTAGTCATGCCCAGATCCTCCATCTTCTTCAGCAGGCGTCTGTGAGGCACTAAGTTGAAAGCCTTGCTGAAGTCAAAGTAGAGTAAATCCACGTGGCCTCTATCCAGTGCCTCATCACCCAGTGAAAGAAGACTATCAGGTTAGTTTGACAAGACCTCTCTGCCACAAACCTGTGTGTTTACTATCCTGGAGACCATTGCTCTCCAGGTAGTCCACAGGTCGTCTTTGAACAGTGACTCCAGCAGCTTCCCTACAACTGAGGTAAGAGTGACAGGTTAGTAGTTCCCTGCCTGTTCCTTGCTCCTCCCACCCCCATGGAGCTGAACTATGTCCGACACCCTCCAGTCCTTCGGTACTACCCTGCATGCAATGAGCTAATGAATATCCTTACCAGGGGTTCAGCCAGTTCCTCCAGTTTCCTGAACACCCTCAGGTGCATCCCATTTGGTCCTGGGGCCTTATCTATTTTTAGGGTAGCTAGCCCTTTCTGGACCTTTTCACTTGTAACTACTGGCTGCTTCATCTCTAGGAGTCACTTTGTGGCCACTTTGCTGCCACTCTCTGACACGGTCCACCATCTTCCCAGTGAAGACAGAACAACAGTAATCATTTAGGACAGCAGCCTTTGCCTGTCCTCCTCTATCACCCTACCCTCCTCTGATAGCCTAATGAGTCCCTTTCCTTGCTTCCTTTTTCCCTAATAAACCAGAAGAAATGTTTCTCCACCCTTGACCCCTCTGCGATATGCAAGCTCCTGTCTGCTTTGGCCTCTCCTAACCTCCCTCTTTGCCATCTTGTATCTCAGTAAATATTCTCCTATTCTTCCTCCCCTGCTTTTCTTTGTACTTGCAGTAGGCGTTTTCTTGTCCCACACCACATCCCTGCCCTTTCCTGAGAACCATAATGGTCTTTTGTGCTTGTTCTTTGACTTACCATTCTCATGCATAATTGTGATGCCTCGAGAATGGCCCCTTCCCCATCCCTCTTCCATTCCTCCTGCGCTGTCAGCATTGACTCATTTTTCTCACATCAACACCCTCAACCTGTTGAAATTCACTGTTCTGAAAAACTATGGACCTCAGCTCTAGATTGGGGTTTCCTCTCCAGCGTGCCAGTTTGAACCAAATGAAGTTGTTTTCTCATGTGGCTCCCCAGTTCTCACAGCCCTCCAACCTCTGAGCTGGTGAGTACTGCATTGAGAATGGCCTTCTGCCTGGTGGGTTCCTTGACTGGCTGTACCAAGTAGACCGTCCTGGAATGTGTGCAGTAAGGCTAACTTCTGGCATTCCTGGCCACTGGAACATCCCAAATGATGTCCAGCAGGTTTGGATTCCCCATACCACTTCTTCCCTTTCACCACTCCCTTTCTAGTTCTTCCTGAGCTCTTTGTTCCTCTCTTTCCTTGCCCTGGTGGTCTGTAGATCACTCCTGCAATTCCCTGCCTGACTCTGCCATGAGTCGCGCCCACAGTGACTCTGTTTCCTTATTACCCCGATGCACCCATCTTCCATAATCTCAGTGCCATCCCTGATATAAAGGGATATGCAAATAGCCCAGTTGGGGCTCCAAGACCATGGTTGGTCACCATCTTTTCCACCACCAGGGGTTAAAATCAAAATCCCACGGGCTCTCCCAACCAGCTCCCCAGCCAAATTGACAGCGGAATGACACCTTGCTACTTATGCTCCCTGACGAGTCAGGTCTGGGAGCATTCAGGAGAGGGTGGTACTTTTGCCCTTTAGAACTCCCCTTAATGTACCAGTGGTCCTCATGGAGCAGTCCCAGCGTGAGTGGCACAGCAGGATTGGGAGTCCTTGAGGGAATCACCATAGGGAGACACCAGGATGCCATGGGACTCTGCTCAGCTTCCAGCCTGCTGGGTTGTAAGTATATGTTGCAACCTGTAATGTGTGCTCCTGTTGCCTTTATCAATAATCAACTAAGCTATTACTACTATTAGCTAGGGCTCAGCTGCCACAATTTACTGTATGTTTGTCTTTTAATTTTGTACTGCTACTGCCTGCTGTGCTCATTGCCATCCTACCAGTCTAACTAAGCCCTCATTCCCTCCTCCCCATTTGTGCATTTTAGACTCTCACCCTACCTGGGTGTAGACCACACTCCTGTATTGTTCATTTACTCTGACACACTATCTGGATGTAGGTCATCCCTCCTAAGTTGCTCAGTTAGGCTTCCGCCCCACCTAAGTGAAGCCTACAGCCCCTTTAATTTGTTCATTTAGGCCTTCCACCCAATCTGGGTGAAGCTTGCATGCCCCACTAAACTGTCCAGTCTCCACGTTTATTTTTATTTTAACTGCCAACTGGTGTTGTGGGTTCTGCTACCTAGTAGCCTCATTGTCAACCGCTACTGTGTCTTTTGTCACTGTTTGATTCATTCACCTTACTCACACCCTACCTGAGTCACCCTTATCTACTCATTTTTTGCCTGCTGTTGAACACTTCAACTGACTAGACTGTAACGTGTCACCTGTCGATTGTATTAAGTCATCCATTGTGTGTAGATGTGCTGAAGTTGTTGCTCTCAGTTATAGGTTAGGTTGACTCTCTTAGGTTGTAAACTGCATAATTGATAGTTACATATCTTAAAGCAGCTAGGTACAGCCTTTGTTTTAGGTACAGTATAGAGATAGGGTACAGAAGGGAGGCAGTTAGTTGTGGCGCTCTTCTCTGGGGATATGCCCTGGAGGAGGCACTGCCTATGTGTGGGCCTTGACGGAGCTCCATGCTCCACTGGTGACTGCAAGAGAAGAACTATCTCAGCTGCATCATCAACTCAGCTGGAGCTCACTCCCACTCCTCAGAGGCTTACTGGTCCGGGGGAGTGGAGAGTGGTGGGGAGGTGGAAGAAGGAGGCAGGATTAGCCACAAGTAGATTGTCCATCCTGATGGCAAACCACTCGCACCACTGGAGGAGGCATGGGTACTTGATTGCACTTAGGGAGGTGTTGAGAGGTGGTGGAAGGGGGTTGGATATGAGGGGATGATCAGATGCCTTCCTGGTGCATTGGCCATCCTAGATTTATACAGAATATGAAGGATGATGGAGAGGAACGGGGAGCTGAGAGTGCTGGTATACCTGGTTACCAGTGATCGGGCGAATCAGTTGTTGGGGATGGTGAAGTGGAACTTTCGTAGTCTAGGGGACAGATTGTGGCACACTCCACCTTCCTGGCCTTTTCCCAGGTCCTCCTGTGTGGGGCAGGGATGGGAAGAAGAGTAGAATAAGGAAGGAGGAGATAGAGCAGTTTAATGGGTGGCTTAAGGGATGGTGTCAGGAGAGGGGTACCATTCTGTGGGGACTGAGGGGACTTCTGAGACAGGAGGCTCTTCAAGGGTGATGGACTCACCTGACAAGAGAGGGAACCACTGCGCTGGAGCAGAAGTATGACATCTATATCAGACAGTTAAGCTGACTGCATTAAAGACTGGGACTGGGGAACAACAGTAATAGGTGGGAGGACAGAACCTAGCTAGTACCCCCAATATCTGGTGGCTTGTAGCAACACAGCTAGTAGAAACAGTGACCAAACTGGACTAGGGAAGGGACAATGGGAGAGGACACAAAGTGTGCAGTCACCACAAAACAAGAAACTAAGAAGACCAGGGAAGAATAAGAGAGAAAGACAGGTAAATAGCAAAAGGGTTCAGGAGTTAGATAGAAGGGATCTGTCTTAACATCAGGAGCCTCAGTAATAAAATCAGAGCTCCAGGCAATGATAGCAGACACTGAGGTGGACCCTTTGGCCATCACAGAAACTTGGGTTTTAGAAAATAATGACTGGGAGTCAGAACCTGACAGGCCCTGGGTACACAATGTTCAGGAAGGAGAGAGGAGAAGGTAGCGAGGGAGGCATAGCCCTTTATGTCAGGGATGGAACTGAGGTTGTGGAAGATAGGTGCATCAGAGGTAGTAATGAGGAGACAGAGTCACTGTGGGTGCAAATCACAGCAGCTTCAGGCAAGAAACTATGGTCGGGTGATCTACAGACGACTAGGGCAAGGAGAAGAGAGGGAGAGGAACTTGGGAAGAACTAGAAAGTGAAGTGGTAAAGGAAGTAATGCTAGTGGGTGATCTGAACCTACTAGCTATTGATTGGATGTTCCAGTGGCCAGTAGTGCCAGGAATGAAGCCTTGCTGTATACATCCCAGGACTGTCTATTGGTACAGCTAGTTAAGGAACCCACCAGGCAGGCTGCCGTTTTGATGTGGTGCTCACCAACTTAGAGGTGGTAGGAGCTGTGAGAGTAATGGAGCCACTAGGGAACATCGATCACAACTCCATTTGGTCTTAAACTAGCCCCTGGGACTAGAAGACCCCAGTCCAGAACTGAGGTCCTTTGTTTCAGAAGGGTGGACTTCAACAGGTTGAGGGAGCTGGTCCAGGACAGGTTGGCCAGGAGGTAGACAGCATAGGAGGTGTGGAAGAGAGATGGGGGCAGTAAAGGGGCCGTTCTCAAGGCATGTAAGTTATGCGAGCAGTGAAACAAAAGTAAGAAGTACAAGAGACCATTATGGCTCTCAATAAGGGTTAGGGAAGCAATGAGGGCCCCAAAAAGGCCTTCACGGGTACAAAGAAAAGCAGGTTGAGGAAAATGGAGAGAACACGTATTGAGAAATAAGGAGGCAAAGAGGGCAGTTAGGGAGGCAAAATCAGATTCTGAGCTATGATTCAGAGGGGTCAGCAGCAGAGAAAACAATTCTAGTATATTAGGTGGAAAGAAGAAAGGAGGGGAATTGTTAAGCTATTTGAGGAGGGTAGGGTGATAGAGGAGGATACGCAAAAGGCTGTTGTCTTTAATGGTTACTTTGCTCTGTCTTCAGAAGGGAAGACGGTGGCTCTTGCCAGGCAGAGGCATCAAAATAGCCACTAGAAGAGAAGTCTTCAGGCTGTTATCAAATCTCAAGTCAGAGAGCTCCTGGCCATGACACATTAGAACCCAGGTTTCTCAAACTATAGGCAGCAACACTGCCACACCTGTCTGTGATCTTCTAAATAGATCTATCCTCTCTGGTGAAGTGCCAGGTCTTTGGAAAGTGGCTGTGGTGGTCCCCTCCATAAGGGGAGACCCATGCTCTGGAAAATTATAGGCCTATTTCAATTCTCTGCCCACTGGCCAAGATCCTGCACATTCAGTTACAATCCTACCTAGACTTACGTCATCTTCTCACAGAATGCCAGCATGGCTTCAGGAAGGGCCATAGTACTGCCACAGCCCTTGTCAAAGTCTTGACTGACATTCTTAATGCAAGTGATGCTGGTCTTCTAACCAGTGGAGTATTCATCGACTTGACTAAGGCCTTGATCCAGTCAACCACCACCTTCTCCTTGGTAAATTGCATCAGTTAGGTCTAGATCGCTTAGCACTCACATGGTTCCATGACTGCCTCACTGGAAGATCAAAGGGTAAAATGGTCTGATTCATGCTCCTCTCAAGGCCAATCTCACACGGAGTACCCCAAGGTTCTATTCTTGGCCTGATACTATTCTTGCTTTTATCAACGAGCTCCCCAACTTCTGTAGCGGTGCATCCATGCAATTATATGCTGATGATGCAATCTTATACCACTCATCTAACAATATAGACTGAGCAACCAAAGCCTTAACTCTGATTTCATTGCGCCAAGACCTGATTCTCTGACAATCACCTAATTCTAAACATAAAAAAAAGCTGTGCTTTTCCACAACCCATCCCCCAAACCTACCAAACTGCTCCAGATCAGTACACAGTCAGGAGACCCCATAGAGGTGGTTAATACTTTAAATACCTTGAGGGTTCATAGATGCCTCCTTCTCAGCGGAGCATCATGCAACTCAACTTACCAAAATGGTAAACCAGAAGCTCGGTTTATTATACCGCCTCTGCCCTCTTTTATCCAACGCCGCCTGTAAAAGATTGCGTCAACAGGTCGCATCTGGAATCGAGCATGTTGCTCAGTATGCTTTCCTGGTAAAACTAGTAAATAAATAACATCCCTTATCCCTATTTTGTTCTATGGCGCCTCTACTACTCTCCTCCCAATCCTCTTCCTTGCACAAGTTTGTCAACTCTGTCATAGGATTGGACATTTTGCTCTTGGAGCGGACTCCAGAAAACACCACTGTGAGGCCGGTATTCTCTTCAATGGCTTACCTATGACTCAAGGTTACAGTTTCACACCGTATGCCTTGTATTCAAACTTACTCAAGCTTTTTAATCCCCTTTGCCTAAGGGGAATCGCTTTACAAAAGCACCCACATGCACGCTTAGATCTACTTCCTTACCCTTATTAGCAATCCAGAAGATGCAATGCCCATCGAGTAAGTGCTCATTCGTCTTCTCAGCTCCTCTGCTTGAATTCCCTCCCTCTAACTTACTCTCTTGCCCCACCCTATCTTCCTTCAAAAAGAGCTTACCTCTTTCCTACTAACCCCTCCACTGCAATTCCTTTTGTCATAAACTTTGTGCCAATCACTAGGCTGCAGAAACGCCCAATTAGCACAACCTTTATTTTTTTTTCATTTTCAGCTTGCATATGGTATGCAATTGTAGTCCTTTGCTGCCTTGATGGAGGTTGTTAGTGCTTTCCTGGAAGCACCATTCTGACAGTGCTGCCGCACCGAAGACCGAGCTTGACCTTGTGGGCTAGTTGGTGAGCTTGATTATCTTGCTGTTGTGTGTGGATCACTGCTTTGTGACAATCGGGGCATGTTTTCACAAAGTAAAAGAAACATTGTGCCTGGTAGTATTAGTTGAGCTCTACCTCTAGAAATAAACCCCATCGAAAGCGACAGTCCTAACCTATTTAATTCTGTTAATGAAATTTGCAGCTCTGAGTTCAGGCATGCGCGTAGCTGCAGCGCTACCACACATGCCCGAACTCAGGGCTACAAAACAGAATTAAATAGGTTAGACTGCTCTGCTCGACAGGGTTTGTTTCTAGAGGCAGAGCTCAACCAATACTACCAGGCACAACATTTCTTTTACATTGTAAAAACATGCCCATCGTACACGAAGCGTGTTCTGCACACAACAGAAAGCTAAGAAATCAATTTGTGTGCAGTTTGCGGCTCTTGCTGCTGCAATCCAGGACAGGGCGCCTCACTCCAGGACATAAAATGCACATTTTAAGTAAAAGACATGTACTACAACAGACATGAACCACTCTCACTGCAAGTTGGCAGGTGAGTAGTGGCTGGCAGGAAAATAGGATTTATGACAGCCTTCCTTTAAATAACCCTTATAGCATCGTTAATGCCTAGTCTGTGTTACTCTGATAGATGTATCTTGTAATCCACCTGCTGTCATGTTCCTGCTATGTATATATTGTATAATATTAGTTATCCTGTTTATTTATATATGCTTAATGCCTGATCTGTTTTAAGTTACTTACCCTGGCTTTCCACTGTAATAACTTTTGCAACATTGTTAAATCTCTCTGTATCCTGTATATTATTGTGTATGTATCTATTGTACTGTGTTCACCATTGACACCGGGTAGTCACTGAAAAAGGGACTGCATGGTCTCTGTGGACTTACCTGGTTACCAAAAATTCTAATAAATAATAATAATAAAAAGTGGCCACAAAGGGTCCCAGAGATGAAGCAGCCAGTATTTACATGCATAAGGGTCGAGAAAGGCTAGCAGCCCTAAAGATAGTTAAGGCTCCTGGACCGGATGGGATGCATTTGAGGGTACTGAACTGGCAGCAGAACTGGCTGAACTGGCAGCTCATTACAAATGTGGGTAGTTCTGAAGGACTGGATGGTGGTGGATATAGTTCTACTCCATGGGGGGGACAAGGAGCAAGCAGGAAACTAGAGAGACCTGTCAGTCTTACCTTGGTAGTAGGGAAGCTGATGGAGCCACTGGTCAAAAGAACCTCAGGGACAACCTGAGAGCAATGGTATCCAGGTGAATAAACAGTATGGGTTCGAGGCAGGAGGTCTTGTCAGACTAAACTGGTAGTTTTCTTTGACTAAGAGATAGGGGCTACACCACTCTCCTTCGACTTCAGCAAGGCTTTGGACTCATTCCCTCACAGATGCTTGCTGAAGAAGATGGAGTATCTGGGTGAGGTTAGGGTCATAGTAAGATGGGCAGGTAACTGGCTAAAGGGAGGCAGCAGAGGTTGTAGTCAATGGGGTCAAGTCAGCAGAGAGGGAGGTCAGGAGCAGGGTACCACAGAGATCTGTCCTGGGCCTGGTCCTTTTCAATATGTTCATCAGAAACATTGGAGAAGGAATCCAGGACAAGTTGTGTCTCTTCACAGATCACACTAAGCTCTGTGGGAGGGTGGACAGTGATGAGGGAATCGAGAAATGCAGAGTGATCTGCAAAGACTAGAAAGATGGTCCAAGGTTTGACATTTGAAATTCAGTCCCAAGAAGTGTAAGGTGATGCACCTACAGAACAAGAATCTCAGACAGAGTACTGGATGGATGGGTGAGACTTAACACTACGGATGAGGAACAGGGCGTAGGAGTTATCATTAGTGATTCCCTCAAACAATCACACTAGTGCAACAATGCCTACAATAAGGCAATAGGATGCTGGATGTATTGGGAGGGGCATTGACAGTAGAAGAAAAGAGGTAATACTATCTTATAGATCTTTGTTGTATACTGTTGAAACAATGATGGTAATACCATGAAGACCATTACAAACACTGTTTCACTGACAGCACAAGTGACGTCGCTGTAATGCCCGTTTAACAAATTTCTTGTCAGCGGCTTGGTGGAACCATCTTTGGTGAGGCCATACCTGGAGTACTGTACCAAGTTCTGAGTCCGCACCTCAGGAAAGATATGAACAGGCTGGAGATGGTGCATCGAAGGGTGGCAAAAGATGATTCAGGGCCAACAGGGTAGGTCTGCCAAGGATTGCCTCAATGCACTGAACATGTACTCACTGGAGAGGAGACCAGGTGGGACAGGGAGATAGGACAGAGGCCTTCAAGTTCTTTGAAAGGAATAACAAGGTGAACTGTGGGGAATTATTTAGCATGGGTAATGGTTCAAGGTCACAAGGCGCGAGTGGAAACTAACAGGTGGGAGGTTCAAGAGGCATATGAGAAAGTATTATTTACAGAAAGGGCGGTGGAACCCTGGAACAGTCTATCAGCCGAGGCGGAGGGCTCCAAACCCAGTAATGGTTTCAAGCATGGTTGGGACAGAGTGAAGGGTATAGTGGTTACTCAGAGTGACAGTAACAGGGAGGGACTAGGGGTGGATAGTTAGGGCTAGAAGCCTGTATAGACAATAGGTCCTGGGTTTAGCTAGGGAATCATAGGCATACTGGTTGTACCATTGTTCTTTTCTGTCATCATTGTCTCTGTTTCTATGTTTAAGTGGAGAGACCAACCAGGTATTTTCACTGTATTTTTATTTTTCATTATATATATATACACGCCTGCACACAGGCACCTGGACCCCCATTGCCTCTTACAAGGATGCTTTGAGCCACCATGGAGCCATGCACAGCCCCAGGTGGGGTTGGGGTGGATGGGCTTCTCCTTAAATTGTGTGTTTAGGTCCTTCTTGGAGTTTCTAGTCGAAGACAGGGGCTGGATTTACCAGGGCTTGCAAGCTGCCCCAACCCTGTGCCAATTTTTCTTATTCTCCTCCCTCCTGAGGTGTATGGTGGACAGTGCCGGATGGGCACATATACGCTTGCCTGCACATCAGTGCCCACGGCCGCCACTTCCCTTGCATGTTCTTCCAGTGGCACTACAATCTGTGCTCACCCAGGTGACAGTGCTGTGGTGGAAGAGGCAGCCCACCCTCCCTGGAGGAGGGAGCATCCTCTGGGACTCTTGGTCCTCCTCCTCTCAGCTGACCCGACAACCCAAGATTGCTCACTATCCCAGGCTGCCAGGGTTGTGAGCTAGTACTACAGCTGTATCATCAGGCTGGGTTGCCCTTTGTTTGCTTTCTCAGTTGCACTTTTGTATTGGACAGAAGGAATAAATATCCTCACTAGCAGATCAATTACTGTGACTACCTGTTACTTCTCCTGGCGAGTTCTTTCTGTTTGGCTGTGCTGTTGGGTTAGTCACTTAGGCTCTGCACCTATCTGAACTGAGTGCCTTCCAAGTCGCTGTAGCTAGGAACTACCTCAGTGGCCCACTCACAGGTGGTCTCTGCAAGATTTCAAATGTGGCCGCCTCCTTCTCCGCTATAGGAAGTGCCACTGCAGACAGCACCCTAGGCCATGACTGCGAAGACCACTGGCTTGTTCCCGACTCCAGGTCAAACACTTGGTAGTGCAGTATGCTCCAGCTGAGCCAATCAGAGCATCCCATCCTAATCCTTCCATTATAATTCTGATCTTTATTTTTTCTAGACTTTAGGTGAGAAATATTTAGAAACCTTATATTATGTTTCCCAAGAGTGTGATACTTTACCAGAAATGATGACGACACATCAAGGGCATATGAAAGAAAAAATTATGGCATTAAATGATTAAACTGACACATCTGCGAAAAATACAGTACAGTTTGTTTTTAATTCTGGATAAAGTTAATGTTTTTGATTATGAAACTTGACTTTCTTTGTAACAGATCATCTACCAATGATCCTTACCTCAGAAGCGCCACAAGGTGGCAGACTTGCTCAAGAGATTGATTCTGATCCACGGTCTTGGAGAGCTTTTGCATTTTGATTCAGTTTCAGTTGGTTCCACCCTGCCGGATGAGGATGAATGAAGATAGTATTGTCTAGCCCTCCTTTCCCAGTAATAAAAGGGAAGGAAGGAAGGCAGGCAGGCAGGCTGGCTTCAGGAAGGAATGGAGTACATAGACAAGGTAAAATGTGGCCACTAGAGCAAAATGCATAGTAGCCCAAAACTCCTGCGATGGTACTGACTGATGTGTACTGCCCCTTCCCCTGGATGCATCTGAAACGAGTTGTTCCCAGCTCAGTATGCTATTCCTGGTAAAACGTTTGAAATAAATTAATAATTCTTACTGGATAGACTCCATAGCTGTAGTCGCTCTATTTAATTGTGTTTTTAAAATGTTACTCTTTATTTACCATAGCTAGCCCAGACCTTGTTTTCACTGCGGTCTTGTGTCTACCCATATCAGCCCCTCTGGAGCAGCAGCATGGGCAACTTGCTCAAGGTCACACAATGAGTAATTGGCTCTAGTGGGGTTTGAACTTGTGATCTCCATTTTCCCACGTTGGAGCCCTACTCACCTAACCACAGTGCCTTCATATCACTACCTAAACATACTTTTTAGTTGCCATTAGTATAGAATATTCAGAGCTTGGTCACTTTGGCTACTTCAGGAAGAAGTGTGTGAAGCTCTTCAGCTCTGGTAGCCTGGCCTCATCTCATTTATTTTGCTCCCACGGCCCGGCATCCACTCCTTCAGTCATCCCACAGCGCACACCCTCTGTTGCCCACTAGACACACCCTGTGTTGCTGGACCTACTGTCAGCACTCCGTCAGCTGGAGATTCTGACTTACCCTGTGGGGGCCTCCTGCTGCCACCAGGAGAGAAGTGACTTGATCAGCCTGCTGATGGGGTAGTAGGTCAGCTCGCTTCGGGCCCAGTGCGAGGAGGGGCTACCAGAAGGGCCATCACCTACAGTGACAAGCTCCATCCCTTTTCTGTTTTTCAGGGCCCTGCCCACCACCCAAGTGCATGGTACCATGTAGCGTCTAGGGGCGGGATGCTCAGCAGCACATGATCACTTACACCACCAAGAGCACCTCTGCAGTACCCCTACCAGGAGCTGCTAGACAAGAAGAGCTGCGCCACCTACCCCCTCTGTGAGGGAAGTCTCAGAAGGACAGTCTGAATTCCTCCCTGCTAGTTTCTGCTCCTGATATCCCAAGCTTGAGGTGCAAACCCAGCTCACCAGTGTGCCCAAGTGATGCCCCATCGCTCAGCACTATAGAGCTGGTGGCCCCATCTCTAGGACCTGCTTTGCACCTTCATTTTGCTGTTATATTAATCAAGTTTGGGATTTTTATGGGATTATATATCTGTTTAGGCATTTGTGTATTCATCAGACATTTTGTTTCTGACTTTTGATTGGTGCATTACAAGGCAGTTCACAAACCATAAAATCCTACCCTATCCTTGATGTAGCCTACAGTACCAGAGACTTTTACATTTATTTTTAATTTTCCATCCATACCTAGTGGGCCAGACTCTGCTCCTTACAGTCGACAAGCCCTTGAACCCCACGCCTACTGTCCCTGGCTTACTCTTTACAGGTGGCCTGGGAGAAGAGGCAGCCATGTTCCCACCGGGGAGGCAGGGAACCCAGAGATTGGAGATGGTTGCAAATTGGGCAGGGAGAGTGAAGCATCATTTTATTGGGGAGGGGGGAATTGCAGAGCCCACCACTGACAGAAATTTCTTAACCTTTGTTACAGATTGTCAACAGTGTTGCCCACCGCATCCTGCTTAGTAAACTTGCAGGCTTTCTAGCCAACCTCTTGGTCATATGGTTCCACTCTTAACTTCCTGATCAGCACCAGTCAATCCCTGTACGTGGCTTATTCTCCCCACCCCCAGTACAGTATGGGGTGCTGTGGACTCTATCATGAATCCTGTTCTGTTTTCTTTTTATGGTTAATTTATTTATTGAAGAAACTTTCAAATAACAGAGAAATACAACACAGAGAGCATTAAAATACAGAATGTAAACAGCTGAAAGTTATGTTCTGCAATCAAGCCAATTAAGTGAAAAAAAAGATTACAGAATAAGCATAGACTACGATTGTACCTATGTAGTACTGAGAGGTATTATACCACAATTATCAACAGAATATCAGCAGTGCTCTGTACAGTATTATAAAGAAAACAAAATCATAAAATAACATTTTCAACGTGCTTACATAGCAGAGAGATATACCAGGAGATCTTAAACAGTAATACAAACAGAGATAATAAAGTAGAGACTTATAGAGCCCACAAAACCCCAAACTCAGATATACTTTAAATAGTCCAGGTAATCCTGCCAACAGAGTTTGTATTCATTTAGTCGATCTAAGGCCAAATAAGAAAGACGCTCTAAAGACGCAGATCTGAGTTAGACTATTAAGGATAATCTGCAATATCAGGAACTATAGGGATTTCCAATATCTTAAAATAAGGCTTTTAACTTGCATAAAAGCATATTTAACCATCTGTGTTGATAATCCTGCCTGGTACGGGTGACTGCCTCCTTCTGCAAGCCGCAGGAGCTGCTCGGAACCCAGCAGCTGTTCTGCACTGACCCACCTGCCTCCCGGCCTACAACCAGGTACACATTTGAAGAGCAGCCCACAGTTACCAACAGGATTGAACTTGGCACTTTTGCCTTTCAGGCCATTTGGCTACACTACTACTGCTGCTGAGTTCTGATTAGGCAGAACGCCATTCCTCCTTCTCTTATTGGCCCTGACTCTACCCTTCCTGAGACCTCTTTTAATGCAAGAACTGCTAATGCTGAGTTTACCCGCACTAACCGTCAGCGGAACAGGATTGGTAATTTTTTCTAGCTTTCTTTTTTTTTTTTTTTTGTCTACTTTTCCATTTGCAAAGTATACTGCAAAGCCACTAGAGGGCAACAACTCTTGGAAGTTGCATTCCTCTTCCCACTGCTATCCCCTAAGCACTTCTTGTCCTGGGTCCTTCTTCCTAAAGCAGATTATTACACACAACAAACCATAGTCCGTCACCCTACCGCTGTGCTATAGAAACCACACCAACCCCAGCCGCTATTAAATACGTGATAGGTTCCTGCCCATTTCTTAAGTCCTCCTCTACCCTCAGCTGCATACTGAGTAACACGGACTATTTTATTATTTTTTCTTTTCTTTACCCTGGCCTGTCTCATCTTAAAGGCACACACCACTATGATGGGTTTCAGTCTGCTCCCCTGAACCGGAACTGGTATAGCAGCTCCCACTGCCCAGCCTCCAATTCCCCAAGAGACTATCCTATCTTCTACCTATTACACTTGTCATACTCCTTATTGGGTTAGATAGCCATCCCCCACCCACACACCCACCTCACCCTACCTTCCCTACCTTTTACCACCGTCCACCCACCTGTCAATGCCTGACAAGCATCCACCCCAACTTAACCTGCCACCTACACACGCACCCCTAACCCCCACAAACTCATCTGCCTTACCTTTCCTGCCCTCCTCAACTTACCCACATTCCCTGTGCTACTCTTTCTAAACATGTGCCTCACCCTCGCTCACCACCAAATGGTGGTCCCTACGCTCTCAGGGTCCTAGCCCTTCTACTTCTCATATCCGAAATAGTCACCCAACCCAGGCCCCGCTGCTAACAGTCAACAGAAACTACACCAGGGCTGTGCATAGCTGCCATGAATATGTGCAGCCTTCCCAAAAACAGCATCTCTCCAAAGCTGGATAGTGCAACATCAGCCGGATCTCCTTGCACTTACTGAAACATGGCTTTCAAAAAACCCCAGATTCATTTGTCAGCCTCCGGACTTCACTCTGCACAGAGCTGACAGAGTGGGAAAACAGGGCAGTGGTTGTGCCTTCTATGTTCGAGACTCACTACTGAACCAAGCTCTCCCGATCCCCTCACTAGACCACGAGCGCCCAAGCTTTATCCATAAAACTTACCTTGGACCCTGCTAGAGCTCCCCTAACCACCACAGTGGCATATGTTCCCCCACGCAGCAAGCTATGGCCATACAATCCCTCACAAACTATATTTCCAACCTCCCCAAAACGGAGCATATCCTGGTGGTGATCTAAATATAACTGGCTCGACAAGTCAGCAGCTGCCATCAAGGACGCCTTTGCTGCGCTGGCTCATACCCAGCTGGTCCACCAACCCACCAGGGTAAACACTGAAACGGCTCCCAGACCCTACTGGACATACTACTAACTAACCAACCAATAGAATTTCTGACCTGCTGGTCCTCCCAGACTCTCTGGTGACCACTCCCTATCCTCTGCTCCTGGTCATGTCCACTGCCTAAACCCCAACCTAGTGTCTCCACCTGCAGACACTTGCAACCAGGTGGCCTTCAAAAATCAAACACTACCTTGCCCATGGGACTGGGCCCTATAATCCAGGCCCCTAACATTGACCTAGCCCTTGATTACTTCACATGCTCTTCAACAACATGTGACATTTTGCCCCTGACTAAATTGAAAACTGTAAAACATAATGTCCCTTGGATCACGTCCATTATGGCAGCAACTAAAACAAAGGGATGACCTCTGGCACAGAGCCGTTGAATCTGGCTCCAAAGCAGACAGACTAGCATACAGAGCAGCATGCAATAGGTGCACCTGGGCCATACATAAGGCCAAGGCTGAATACTATAAAAGACACCCTGGCTTCCTCCTCAGGAGTACATGAAAGTTTTAGGGCAACATTAAAGAGCTTAATGGCAAATCCGCTTCCCCCACCCTCCCAGCTCTGCATCATTAATGCCACCTCACGCCCACAGGCTATTGCTAACTACCTTAACTCAACACTTTTCCGATCTTAGTACAGTCCTCCCGAGCGACTTTTTTCGACCCTATCCCAGCTTCCTCTGAATCAAACCTCCAGCGCCTCCTTTCTACCTTAGGGTCATTACAAAGCAGGAAGCAAATCCTACTCCAAAGCTCTCGATGGCTCCAACTATTGCAAAGACTCCTTGGACATGAAAATCCTCTACCAGGTTCTTGACACTGTTCTTTCCCCCTGACCTACCTCCTTACTTGCTCCCTATGCTTGGGACAGTTCCTACAACCTGGAAAACTGCAACAATTACCCCAGTACTAAAAAGTGGAGACAATACCAACCCCAACAACTATCGGCCCATATCCATCCTTCTCCCTCTCTCAAAAAGCCCTTGAAAAAATCATTTCCGACCAACTCACCGGTATATCGAGCCCACTATTTGTTATGCAGTGAACAACATGGTTTTAGATCAGGCTATAACACAACCACTGCCCTCATCAGATTCTCCAATTTCATTTCATCTGCCCTTGACTGTAAACATCTGGCGGGAACCATCATCGTGGACCTCTCTAGGCCTTTGATATGGTCTCCCACCCCTCCTCCTGGACACACTCCACCACACTGGTCTATCACATGGACCACTCTCTTGGTTTAATAGCTACCTTACCTCCAGATCCCAATGTGTTAAGATAAATGACACCCTATCTTCCACCCCTGCCTGTCCTCGGGGTCCCCCAGGGATCCATATTAGGTTCCCTACTCTTCAGTATCTACTTAAATGCACTACCCAAATCCTGCTCCGGTAACCTACTGCTATGTGCGCTGATGATGCGGTTCTCACGCTGCACACCCCTGCCCTGACAACCTACAGTCCCTCCAACACTGTTCAACCAGATCGAAAGTTGGTTCGCCAGTCGCAGACTTGTGGTCAACATCAAAAAACAAAAGCTATGCTGTTTGCTCACCAGCAGAGCAAGGCCAGGACACTGAACTAAAAATCCTCTCCCATGCTCACCTCTCTTTGGAACACGACTTACTTATAAATACCTCGCCTTACCTTTGACACCTCCCTATCCTTCCATGCCCACATTAACATCCTGACCTCAGCCATTAACACCCACATCGGCCTCCTATACCGCACAGAAGCTGTCTGACACCAGAGGCTCTCAATCTGGCTGTCACCTCTTCTGTCCTCTCTCTTGTTGACTATGGGCTCCCTACCTACTCTGCTGCGGACAACACCACCCTAAACAAAATTCTACATAGCCATTAATAAAGTGTGCCGACTCCTCTAGGCGAGACAAATGCTCCCATACTTGCACCTTCTACGCTCTACAAACATCTTCACCCTTGAGGAAAGACTACAATATCAAACCTGTCTCCTCACAAAAAAATCCACCTAGGGTTAACTCCACTGGGGGTCTCAGTCTCACTACTCTCATGTTCCCACATTGTGACCACTCGTTCTGCCAACAAGCATCTGTGGACCATGCCCAGGGTCAGAATCTCCCTTGCTCAGAGATCATTCCCATAGAGCTCCGCCTGGTACAATGAGCTCCCCAGCCATAACTTCCATTCCCAATCAAGGACACTTCAAGACTATCCTAAAAACACATTCTCTCCTTGCCCCAATGCCAGTGCAGCGCTAATCCTCTAACTGACCTGCACAGAGCTGCACTATGGCTGCTCCCCATTGACATTGCCACCATCGTATAGGACTAACTGTATAGGACATCTCTGCTGCTGATCTCTGTCTCTGCTATATGACAATGCCCTAGAGGCTGCACCTACACTGTGACTATACCTCCTGTACTAATACCAATACCCTAGCTACTAAATGTGTAGGTCAGCAGCCACCCAGGCTACTATATGTAAATACTTCCTTAAAACTGTGTTGTCTCCGCTGGCCCGGCAGCGCAGCAGTTGGATTTCCACTTGTGACGCCCAGCAACCTGGGTTCGGGAACGAGCCCAGGAGCTGGAGGGCTGGCTGGGGAGAGGACTTGACTGCCCTTAGGACTGCTCATCCTCCGCTGGGGGAGGGGGGAACCAGAGCTTGGTTTGTCTGGCCCCGGTGGAGACCCGAGGTACAGCAAGTCCAACGCTTAACAGAGGAGCAATCTGCCAGATGTCGCGCCTCAGCGCCTTGACATCCAGGGACTTGGCACGCTGAGAGAACATTGGAAAATAACTCACAGAGCCTCCGGTAGACGGAGCACCAGGCCCTGACCTTCAAAGTCCTACCAGCCCAGAGACAGCGCTCCAACGAAACATAGATGCATCGGGTGTAAGGGCCCCTACCCCATACCCGCCTGAGGTATAACCATAGCTCCATGGGGGACTTGACTGCACCGGTCATCAGGTAGGTGAGCAAGGCTAAAAAGGCCATAGGTGTCTCCTGAAGAGGGGGAGCTGCGAGGAAAGGAGGTAAAACAAACAAACCAAAAAAACTGTGTTATCTCACTATTGTATAGATCACTGTTACTACTATGACAATGCTCCAGAGGCTGCACTTGTATTATAATTGTTCCACTGTAATAATATCAATACCCTAGCTACTACATGTATAGACTTTCAGCCACCTTGGCTATTATATGTAATTACTTGAAATGTGATGTCCCATTAATGTACTATCTCTGAATATATGACTGCTAATGCGGAGCTTTGTAAATGAGTCTATGACTCAAAGGGTTGTAATTCCTATGAATGGCTAAATAAATAAATAGAAAGTATTTTACCCTGGTTTATAATTCCCAATAAGAAATATTTAGGGTCAAAGGACTATTATGACCTACAATATTAGATGCAAGATGGTGAATAGCCCGCCATAATATAGAAACCGTTTACAGGACCATAACATATGTAATAAATCACCACCGGAGAGTTACTGTACTAATGCCAACAGAAATCATTTGGTACTAATCCAAAGTGATAAAGCATTAATGGAGTTCTGTACCAGAGGTGAAGAATTTTAAATTGAATAAGCATACTGCATACATCCTTAAAGGTACTGTGACAGAAAGTCCAGCATTTGTTCCATTGGCGTCAGTTATACTGCATTGTAGAGCTACATTGATACATAGATACATAAACAGTGTCGGCAGATAGGGCCTATGGCTCACCCAGTCTGCCCATTTGAGCTTTGTAAGTTCAGTTTATGTTTTCAGTAGTCTGTTGCCCCTTACCCTGACCTCCAGAATTCCTTTATGTCTATCCCATGCATTCTTAAATCCTGTGATTGTTTCAGCCCCACCACTTCCTCTGGCAGGGTGTCTCACTTGTCCACCACCCGTTCTGTGAAGAAATTCTCTCACGCTCTCTGAATCGCCCTCCTCCAACTTCATCCCATGCCCTCTAGTCCTGAACATCTTTTCGCTTAAAATAGTGTATTCCTGCACTCTGTTCCTCCCTGTAAGATACTTGTATGTCTCTATCATATCCTCTCTCCCTCCTCTCCTCCAGAGAGTACATGTTCAGTTCCTTCAACCTGTCTTCATAGGACTTGTGATGCAATCCATGCACCATCTTTGTTGCCCTCCTCTGAACCTTCTCTACCCTGTCTATGTCCTTATGTAGGTAAGGTCTCCAGAACTGTACACTGTATCTAGGTGGGGCCTCACTAGTGTCCACTGCACTCCATTTGGCCTCAGCTGCATGGGATTGATCTGGTAAAAGTCTCTGATAGTTTTACATATCTTGCTGACCAGTCCAGATGTGTTGTCAACCCAAGAGGCAATATAAGTATCACTGAGAAGTTGCCTAAGCAGTTGGTATATTAAAGCTGATAGTGCACATCGAATTGTAAAAACTTCCAAAATTCTTTTTTAATTTTATTTTATTGAACTCTAGGATTACCTAGGTATGCCTCAGTTAGCTTGTAAGTCATTAAAAGAATTCAAAGTGGAAGAGTCATTAATTAAGATATCACCCAAAATATTGTACTATTTACTTTTCCATGAGTAGCAAAACAAAGGTTGGCTGTCAAGGGTAATGTTATGATTGCCCCAAATGGGAGTGTAGAAGGCAGGATGAGGATTCAATTTTAGCCATTTATGCAGTCTAAACCAATAGTAACCGACAGGGCAACAGTAGGGTGCTTCCTTAGTTTTAAGGTCAAAGTATTGAAAATAAAAGTGGTAGGGTTTTACCTGGGGTCAGGGATGATTCCATATCAACCCACAAGGGGTTTTAGAGTCCGTTTAATAAACTATCTAATAGTTTGAGAGGTTCGAAAAGCCCATAAGTATACTAAGAACCAGAGTAATCCAAACCGCCTCTGGACCAGTGGGACCAAGCTTAATACAGTTCAGCTTTTGGTATATGGCCTTCCCAGATAAAGTCACCTATTAATTTATCTATTTTAGCTAGAAAAGAATGGGGTAAAGTTAGCGGATATTAGCAAGCAAGTACAATATTTTCAGCATTATAGACATTTTGATGGTGGCAGTTTTTCCAGAAAAGATAGATTAAGGAGTATCCATCTCTCTAAGATTGTTTGATGTCCAGTAATAAGGGGAAGATTCACTTCCCAAATCGTATCCAGATTCAGTAGAATCTTAATCCCTAAATAGGTAATACCCTGAGGCCATGAAATCCTAGTGGGATGTTCATATTAGGTTTACAAGGACATTCAAAGGCAAAACTTCAGATTTCTTATAATTTACTGCCAACCCAGAAAGTTCAGTAAAAGTGTTAAGCAGTTTAGTAAGGGTTGGGTGACAGATTCTAAGTTTTCTAAAAGGATTAACAAATCATCGATTGTAAGATGAAGAGGTGTATTGTGTGCCACCAATAGAGAGGCCCCTCATTTCATTATTTTGCCGAAGGGCAGCTGTCAAAGGTTCGAGGCTCAGATAAAAAGAGACGGGCAAAGAACAGCCTTGTCTAGTGCCTTTAGCTAGGTGGGAGGGGACAGGATAGAATTTGTGAAGACCTTGATGGAGGGAAGGGTGTAAAGTAATCTAATCCTTGAACAAACCAATCACTGATACCCAAGTGTGATAACACAAGATATAAAAATTCCAATTTAAAGAATGAAAAGCTTTTTCAAAATCAGTAGCTATTGGGTCACGTGATGGCAGCTTGAGAAGCGCCAGCAGCCCTCCATTGCTCAGTGCCTCCGCTTACTCAATTCAGTTCCCGCATAGTTTTTTCGTGTGTGAATAACATAAATCTACAGCATTTCAACTGTTAAACACCTGAGACTGCTGCATCCCAACCTAAGAAATGGAGGTGTACATGAGGAAGGCACCGCGAGACACTCACCACCGCCCCACCCCAGAGAAGGACAAGGCTGCAAAGCGCCTGAAGCATCAGACAGCGGGCTCCAGTAAACACTGTACCCGAACGGGCGCACTTTCAGAGGAACGGTTTCTAGAAGTGATGCAACCTGCTACAGGAGAAAATCTCGGAGATTCATGATGACCTGCAGCAGGTCAAATCCTCTGTCCATTCCCTAACTACCCATGTAACTGACTCGGAGGCTAAATTGGTGTCTTTGGAAAAGAGCTTGATAAAAGCAAGTTGACCATGACTCTATGGAAGGCGAATTAAAAACTCAAGAGAAGCTTGAAGATTTAGAAGGAGGAGAGAAGAAATAATCTACTGGTGATCAGAATTCTTAAAAGGAAGAAGGAGCAATGCCTATTCTTTTTCTCCAAAAGTTATGTGAGTGAATCGCCCGGGTCCCTTGCTGAATGGAGCATCTTATGTTATCGGAGAGGGCACATGGTCTCTTGACCTCCTCCACCGCCCGACTCCCCACCTAGACCTCTCATCTTTAAAATGCTTAACTTTTTAGACAAACAGCATGTGCTTGTGAAAGTGCGTGAATTGCAAGAGGTTCGTGGGAAGGGCATAGAATTGGATCACTTTAGGACCTTCCACAGTCAGTGCGGTGAAGTGACAAGGAATGCATCCTATTGTGACGAAGCTTATTGCTACGGGAACTCCATTTCGTATGAAGTATCCAGCAGTTCTTCAGGTGAAGGCAGGGGAAAGATTGGTTTCCTTTGAATCGCAAGAACAGGTGCAACAAGAGCTTAAAAGTCTTTTCCCAGACCTGTTTAAATAAAAGGGACAAGAAGAGTATGGGCAAATGCATGTCACCATAATTGGTCTGTGCTGAGGTGAAAAAGAAGCCGCTCTGGGTTTCTTTACAGGACGGACACCTTTGCGGATTTTGGACCGGGTATATTCTGAACTTTCTGATAATATCAGACATTAGAGCATTTCTGGGGCAGTAGCTTTTTTTTCTTTCTTTGGGGCAGTTGTAGAAGCTTGGGGAGTTTTCACAGAGAAATCTGAAATTTCCACCTACTCTGCTTGCTTATGTACTTTCATAGTCTATTTAATGTTTGAGATGTTTTGTACTTTTCTGTCTAACTATTGTACTGTATGGTTTATGTGTACTGCGTCACACTGATGCTTTGTATGTCACTTGTATCCTCCCGGTCGTACTCTGAAAATAGGCATTTCTATGTCTAGTGTACCCACCTGGTAAACAAAAGCAAATAAATAAATAAATAAAAATGGTGCCCGATACAGGCGTTACTATGTTGTGGGCTGTCTATAAGAAGCAGGCTGTCTGATTACTGGACCTATCGGCAAAAGCATAGATGCACTGCCCTCAAGCTAATTATGGTTGTGTGTCTGAGTTTAAAATACTGGGGACCTATTTACTTTTTATTCCTCCTCTCCCTGTTTTAAAAAAAAAATCTAAGACAAAACCTGGGATGGAGAATAGCTGCTAATGGATCCCGAATGGGGCTCTCTTTTTTTCATAACTGGATGCTCTGATTCTGGGGATCCAAGGGATATTGGATATAATCTCCATTTAGAAAGGGTTAGAGGGTGTTTCAGTATCTTAAGGCACCATATGTGTGTTATTGACCTCCTGTTACTGTTATGCTGTTACAATCTATTATAGTGAATAAGCCTTATTAGAAGGATGCTATATGTATAGTGGTCTGAAAGTTTGTTTTATTAGAGGTGTCCAGATTGGTACTATAATTGCTAGATAAGTAGCGGGGCAGGGGAAGGCGTAAGAGAGGTAGGGGGTCTCTGGTGCAACTTATTACCTGTGCTAAGACATCACCACCTGAGAGTGGACTGTGGTGCAGTTGATTGGAACTGGGGGTAAGATAGTGGATAGATTATTATTAGGATTTGTTGCAATTTGTGGGGATAAGGGTTAAGGGATAATATGATAGATAAGTTTTCTTTTTATAGTTATTGGGGGTATGGGTGGCAAGTCAAGTGTGTCAACTTATTTTTTATGGTTGAACTTTTATTGCTGCTCAGTCAGATCAGCTTTGGATCTTATTTAATCAGAGTGATCACTTTATCTATAGTATTGTTTGATAAACCAAATGATGGCTAATCACTACAAGATTATAAGTTGGAATATTATAGGTGCACAGGACAAATGTAAGAGGCAGGTTATCCTCAGGCACCTTCGCCAATTACAAGCTCAAGAGACACGTCTTCGAAGACATGATGTTAGCCTGTTTCTTAAGACATGGGTGGGACAGGCCTATGGAGCAGGGAAGTCCACGCCTAGTGGGGAGTCGTAGTATTGATAGATAAAAAATTCCTTTTAAACTGGATAAAGAAATTTGGGATCCTGAGGGCAGATATATAATATTAAGTGGACACTTGAAGGGCGACAAATTATTTTAGGATCCATATATGGGCCAAATTCTGAGTTTCCTCATTTTTCACCCACTTATTGGGTGTACTCATTGCTGATCCACCTATTTTAACTATATTGGGAGGAGATTGGAATGTGGTACCTTATACACATATAGACAGATCTGACTCCGAAAACGGGGTTTATCCCTCTGCAAAGGGCACATATGACCTTATGACAGATGCTGATCTCCTGGATGTAAGTGAGCAGTTCTTCATCATGGAGAATGCCAATATACTTATTTTTCGCCTGCATAAATCCTTTTCCTGCATTGATTTCTTTCTTTTGAGTTCCTTTGCATTATCTTGGGTACTATATGCAGATATACACACGAGAGTTATATCAGATCATGCCCCAATTTCCCTTGCATATCTCTTGGGCCAAGCATCCAAAGGGATGCTCTCTGGAGGTTGAATAATCAGCTGCTCCAAAACCAGATTCTCTCAACACATTAAAAGTTTTATTGTTATTTTTATTAGACAATAGGGATTGACTACCAGGACAGATATGATCTGGGCAGCCCTAAAGTGTTCTCAGGGGTGAGTGCCTTAGGTTATCGGCAATGAGATGTCATCAGTTTCATGCCAGGCAAACAGCCTTGCTCCAAGAGATACGGGCCATGGAGCTGCATCTCTCTCGGCACTCCCCAGATGCGGATTGGACACTTTTGCACCAACTGCAAAGTCAATACTCTGATCTCATGTACCAAAAAGCAGAGCTTGTTTGAGATGTACAAAAATGAAATACCTTGATGCTGGTGAGAAGGCTGGTAAGCTAGTAGCTATTAGACTTAGCAAAACGCAGCCTCACAAGCCATTCCATGCATCAAATTGGTTGCCAATGATAACCTGGTGACTTCCCCAGAGAAGTGTCCGAGGCTTTACGCTTTTATTATCAAAGGCTGTATTCGAGGCTCAGGAGGACAGGCCTGTAACTTTGGATATGGCTGAATACCTTAATGCCACTGATCTTCCTAAACTAGAGACCTCTGAAGGTGACTATCTTGGGAATTTAATTACAGTACAGGAAGTGGTAACAGCAATTGAGCAGCTTTCATTTGATAAGTCCCTGGCCCAGATGGCATTTCTAATAACCTGTATAAAGCTGTTCACAAGAGCTTGCTCCCTTTCTGGCTGAAGTTTATAATTACTGGTTTGCTGAAGGAATGTCAGAATCAAACTTCCTTAATATTATAATTACTCTTATTCCCAAGTCTGGCAAGGATCCCATATACCCGGAAAGTTATAGGCCTATTTCTTTAATTAATACCGATGTCAAAATATTAGCTAAGATTCTGGCCATGAGGTTGGGTCCACTTCTTCCACGCTTATTAGTAGAGAGCAGATAGGTTTCATGAAAGGTAGATCCTCAGTGGATCACATCGCTAAGCTATATATATCCTCTCGGCATCCAAGGACTCAGATATTCCTTCTGTTCTGATCTCCTTGGATGCCGAGAAGGCTTTTGATAGAGTCTCTTGGGACTTTCTTTGTAACATTGGCTCACCTGGTCTCCGCTTTCTTAGATGGGTTTGATTATTATATACATTCCCATCAGCCCGGATTTGGTCCAATGGGATACTCTCTGCTCCCTTTCCACTTCAGAGGGGACCAGGCGAGGTTGCCCCTCTCCCATTATTATTCAATCTCTCTAGAACTCCTGATCAGGAGGTTGTTAACTTCCTCAAAGCTCCAGGAATTAAAATAGAGACACAAAGGTATTCCTTTTCTGCATATGCAGATGACCTTCTTTGCACCTCCAACATCCTGCAACAGGTATTCCAGAACTTGACTGAGATAGAGCGGTTCTCTGCTATTCCCATTATAAGCTCAATGAGTCTAAGACAAAAGTTTTCCCTAAATAATAACACTTCGGTCAGTGCTTGGAAACACGAACTTAATATGGAATCAAGTCCCCTGTATCTTGGGATTAAGGTTGCCAGAGAGATTCCTACTATGTTTAAACTAAACCTTACGGAATTATTGAATACAATTAAGTTAGACTTAAACAGATGGGGAGATCTTCCTCTTCCTTATGGGAAGAATAAATATTGTCAAGATGAATGTTTTGCCCTGAGTATTGTATCCCTTGGGAATGTTGGGCCTGTTTATCCCTAAAAAGTGGTTTGGTAAACTCCACCAAATGTTAACCGCCTTTGGAAGGGTAAGAGTGTTAGGTGCTCCTATCTGAAACTCTCTGCACTTAAGAAGCAGGGGTGGATTAGCAACCCCTTTTTTCTCATACTATTGTGCTCATCATCTTAGCAGGCTGTCATACTGGTCAAGGGAGATATCAAGGGAAGAGCGACAAACATATGTACCTTTGTGGTTAGATATTGAACAATTTTAGCAGCTCAATATTATTGTTCCCTGTCTGCCTGTTATACACTAGTCCCAAAGCAATTCCAAAACCTCTTTGGAATGTTCCGTTAAGGTTGGTCCATTAGGGCCTTACATCAGCTGCAAACTCACCTATCCCTATCGACATGTTTGTTGGAACAGCCTGTTGTGGGAAATCCCCACTTCCATATAGGGCGTAAGCCCATTGCCTTCTGCCTTTTGGCCTTTCCTTGGCAACATAAGAGTCATGGATATATATATGAGGAAGGTAGAATAATTCCTTTGCTCTTTTCAGATATAGGTTTAAGGTGCCTGTAACAGCCTTTTAAGTATGAACAGCTTAAGAAGACCATCCTTGCTCATTTGAGTCGAGGGGATGAATCAGGGTCTGCTGATGTTTTAATAATCTCCTGCAGGCAGCTGGAGAACTCCATGCTGTGTCTGGTAGTATATAAAGCAGTCCAGTTGGTTGACCCAGGACTGCCACAAGGAGTTTGCTATTATTGGTTGCAGGTGTTTTCCTTAGTGTTGAACAAAATCTCTGGACTAAGATTTGGCAGACCCTGTATAAATTCATCAGCAAGATAGATTAGCTTTGATACATTTCAATATTATGCATAATTTATATTTTCACGCCACTCAAACTATGTAGATTGGGAAGTAGGCTCTCTCCCTGATTGTCCTTGATGTGCAAACCATACTGGGACACTATACCATATGCTGTGGACCTGTCCATGGTCCACAAATTTTGGCAAGCCATTAAATCGCTTGACCCCTTGTTGAGCCCTAGACTCCTATATTACTCCAGAGATTTGTTTGCTATATCTATTTCAGAGGATATTCCTAATTTTAGAAAAGCACATTCGGTTTGATCTCATCAATAGCCAAGCTAATTATTATGAGACATTGGATGGATGACTCAGTCCTTTCAATCATAGAATGGCACAAAGAAATGTTACTTGCCCTTGGTTAGAGAAGCACATTCTAACCATGAACAATCGGTCACAGGTCTACCAGACTAGATGGGGTCCTCTAGATGCTTTACTCACTGTATGGAAGCCATGATAATTTATGGTATGGAGAATTTTTCTATTAATATGGTTTGATGGCTGGTGTGTACATGCTTGATGGGGATGGGTTAGAGAGAGGGTTGCTGTTTTTTTTTTTTATTTTAGACCTTAGAGGGAGGAGGAGGGTTGGGTGTTGGTAATGTATATTAGTTTAAGCTTTTAAAATGTATGTTTTTATGTGCTTTGTTAGGGGAGGTTTTTCCTGTTTGCCTAACTGTTACCTAAGTTTGTATTGGAAACTTATTATGTATTAATAAAAGTATATTGAATTAAAAAAATCAATAGCTATTGCTGCTGCAGGATTTAAGAGTTTTAGCTTTATACATGAGATTAAATAAAGAGCACAGATGATCTGAACCGACCCTTCCTTTAACAAATCCTACTGAGATTGATGAACTAAACTAGGGATAAAGGGTTCCAGATGCAACACTAAAAGTTTAGCAAATATGGTGCCATCAGTATTGAGTAAAGATATGGTGGTAGTTAGATGGAAGGAAAGCGTCTTTATCCTTTTTGTAGTACAGTAATAATTGCATCTGTCAAAGTTGAAGGTAGCTTACCAAGGTGGGTAGATTTGTGGAACACTTTACATATTAAAGGACAGAGTAGATCAGCTAAAGGTTTATAGAAATCTACTGGAAAACCATTACCTCCAGGGTCTTGCCAGATTTGGGAGATGATAATGCATTATGGACTGCTTGTACAGAAAAAGGCCTATCTAGTGAATCCACAGCCTCTTTAGAAAGGTGGGGAAGTATTAATTTATCCCAAAAATTAGATTAAAGTGGGCTGTGAAGGATTGGGGTGAATATATTTTTTTTAGAATGTCATCATGATATTGTTTATAGAAGTGTTATCAACATGCATTTGACCTGAAGCATCTTTCAAGCCTACTATGTATCCACAGTCTGTTGAGACCTGAGATGATAAGCTAATAATTTGCAATCTCATCACCACCCTCCCAGTATCTGTGTTTAAGTCTTAACAACGCTATTTCTGTTTTACAAGAAATAAGTTTGTTAATTTGCATCACGAGTTGCAATATCTCTAAATGGAGAAGAGATTGGATTAGGGTGGAGTAGCAAAATATTGTGTTTCTTTAACTTTAAGTTGCTTCTCCATATTGTTAAGTTGCTGTCCTCTCAATTTTTTTTTTGTGAGCAGCATAACGTATAATCTTTCCATGAATTGTGGCCTTAAGTACTTCCATGTTACACCCATGAGTATCCGAGGATAGTTATGAGATAAGAAATCTTGTATTTTGTGTCCTAGTACAAGGCAGAAACCTGAATCTTTAAGTAGTAAGGATCAAGGTGCCAGGAGGATTTAAAGGAAGGCAGGAATTTATTTAAGGCATCGTAATCCGGAGGCTCTAGGCACTGCACAAAACTATACAGCATTTCATTACCATAAATATATAAATTAAAATTAATACATACAGATAATCAACATTACACCCAAAAAGCTTGCAGAAATAGGAAGTCTTAATGAGCCTTAAAGGCAGTTATAGTGGAGGCCTCTAACTACAGTTAGTAAGGAGTTCCAAAAGAGCGGGAGTGGCAACACTAAAGCTCAGTTGCCTGCAGATTTTAATCTCACTCTTGGAACAGTTAGAGGCCACCACTAGAAGAGCGGAGATTATGGGTAGAGGAGGAAGGTACCAGGAGAACTGACAGGTAACTAGGGCCCTGCCCGTGTAGGGCCTTATAGGTGAGAAAACCCACCTTGAAGAGTACTCTCCATCTGACAGGCAGCCAGTGCAATTCCACGCAATACAGGTGTAATATGATAGTATTTACTTGCCCGTCAAAAGTCAGGCAGCAGCATTTGCACTAGGTGCAGTCTACGAAGAGAACCCCAGAGACCCCGAGATAGAGGCATTACAGTAGTCAAGCCTAGAAGTGACTAAGGCATGTATCAGGGTAGGAGGTCCAGAGACGGAACAAGGGCTTAATCCTGGCAATGTTTCTAAGATGGAAAAACAGGAACGAACCATGGAAGATATTTGAACCTCCATGGACAGGTTCCTGTCAAGAATCACACAAGATTTGCACCTAGAGGAGGCCATCAATGACGAGCTCCTAGCACAAGTCCAGTTGCAGAGTCAGAGGCCATCCCATCACGAACTCTGTTCGACTCCACTACCAATACCTCAGTCTTGTCAGGGTTCAGTCGTAGCCAGCTGGAGGTCATCCAGTCATTAATCTCAGCCAGACAGATATTTAACACATCCATCACGTTGGATGTTCCTGGGCAAAGGATAAGTATAGCTGAGTGTCATCAGCATAGCAATGAAAACTCAGACCATACTTCCTAATGATCCTCAGGGCAGCATATATACTGCGAACAACATTGGGGCCAATACCAACCCTGAGGGGACTCCACACAAAAGGAGGCAGGGTGTAGATGAGAAATTTCCGTCACAACCCATTGCCTCCTATTGGTGAGAAAGGACTCAAACCACTTGATGACAATACCGGTGAGTCCACATAACTCCCTCAGGCGGAGAAGCAACACACAATGGTCCACAGTATCAAATGCTGAAGAGAGGTCGAGGAGAACAAGAATTGTCCTGTCCCCTCGGTCTCTAGCACTGAGGAGGTCATTCTGCACCGAACTAACGCAGTTTCAGAGCTATGTCTGGCCAGAAAAGCCGACTGGAAGGGATCATACAACTCGTGAGTCATGAGATGTTCCTCCAACTGAAGCGACACCACCTTCTCAACAATCTTTCCCAAAAATGGGAGATTGGAGATGGGACGGTAATTTGCCCTGGTCTCCGGTCCAAAGAAGATTTCTTTAAAGGGTCTTACCAGAGCCTCCTTCAGGCATCTGGAAAGACACCCTGACTCAAGGAGCACCGGACAATCAGGGCAAACACCGGCCAACAGAGTCAGTGCATCTCATTAAGAAACGCGTTGGCACTGGGTCCAGTTCACAAAAGTATGCTTCAGATTGACTGCCACCTCAATAACCTCATGAACCTCCACTGGCCTAAACGCTCCCCAACTAGGGCGGAGTGCACTCAGAACACAACTGGCGACCACTGTCAGCAATGGTATTGCTGGCTGAAGAAACCTCCTGCCAGATCAAAGACACCCTGTCCGAGAAAACTGAGCAAAATCCTCACAATCCTCATTTGAGGAACTGTTCCGGCTGAGACAGACAGGATAGAGAAGTCTATCAAGTCTATCAGTCCGAAGAGTGAGGCATGGTTTCTCCCTGGCAGCAATCTCCCGAGACAAAAATACTGGAAGGGGACCCCAGGTAAAATGTAATTTAATGGGTGAGATCCGATATCAGCAAGGGTAAAGTGGTAGCATCAATTATATTTTCCATAACATCAAGTGAGGCAAGCCAATAATCAATCCTAGTATATGTTTTGTGAAGAAAGAATAAAATGTACAATCTAGTTCCCTAGGATGGGAAAGTCTTCAACTGTCTGATAACCCAAAATCTGTTATTAATAATGAAGTACTCCTGGATGGGCATAGACGATGAGTTACTTCTATCTAAGTGTGCATCCAGTGTAAGATTCAGGTCCCCACCCATTAAAATAGGAAAATTATTTAAATTAGCAGAGGTTAACTGTTGGGCTAAGTTATGGAAGAATTCAGGAATGTCAAAATTGGGGTGTTAAACCTTAACTAAAGTTAGAGGCCCGAGGCAGTATCAAAGGAGGCAATCACCCACTGGGCCCTCAATGTCCCTAATAATATTTGAAAGTGTCCATTTCAAATTTTGTGGATTAATCTTGAAACCTCGTGTTTTTAGAGGCAGCCAAGCTGCAAATACCTGGCCAACCCAATCACGCTTTAGTCTGTCATTGTCCTCACTAATAACTTTGTTTCTTGTAAAATGCAGTCTGTGTTGTATGCTTCTTAAGGTGATTTAGAACTTGTTTAGGCTTACTGGGCACATTAAGTCCCTCTACATTCCATGTATAACATAGATCAGCCATAAAAGATTAGACAAGACCCAATTGTATTAAATTTTATAGAACCATCAGAGACTAAAGTGCCGAGCAAAAGAAGTACAAAGTGTAGCCGAGCACAGCAGCAGAGTCAGTGATGGCTATTAGGCTGTAGGCAGGAATTAAATAGCAGCTTGGAGGTGAGAGAGCCACAACGGGAAAAAGTGGTTAACGGGGCTCTAAAGTACCAAATGTGCATCTCTTGCACCAAAGCTATTTAATGGTAATAATAACTAGAATATTACAAAATACCAAAACATAGTCATATTAGATGCATAGAGAGGAATGGGTCAGTTAAGAATAATCAAAACCAAGACCCCAGCTCAACATATCATACATGGAAAAGGAGCGAGATATAACTAGATCTACCACTTCTTATAATAACACAGTAAACTACGGTAATATAGTATTATAAGAAATAAGTACAGACTATAGCCAAAACCTTGTAGAGTCTTAATTAAATTATCTGTCTAATACCCTTGAACCCTCCAACATCGTGCATGTAAGAAATCAAATGATAGTCAGAAAATTCCTGACTGTTGCAGTCGAGGATAGATAAAACCAATAAAATATTAAATTAATGGTAAATATAAGGTATTGTATATTTATACTCCTTGTAATAGCTCATGGCTGATGATTGATCAAATTGAAAATAGAAATGACTAGATCTGAGCAAAAAATCTAAGGATATATATATAGATGATGAGGGCAGAATTACAAATAAATTCCAACTATATAAAAGTAAAAGGGACTATGTATCAGCTACAAAAATTAAAGATAAATAAGATACTAAAAGAATAAGCCCCTTTATTCATTAGTTATATGCGTATAAAGCATTAATCAGTAATAGAAAAATAAAAAAATTTAGTATATCAAGAGCCAGTCTGAAGGCCTCCCAACACATTGTAAAAGTGCCCAGAGTTAAATGGCTTTAACTAGCTGAAATAGTTACTGGACATCCACCCTATCTGGTGATAATACAAACTGAGCAATAAAATCCACAAGTCTCCGATTAATCGCACATTAACTGATTTAACAATTCTAGGCTTTGAACATTGTAGGTACATTCCATGGGGGCTAAACTGAAATAATAACAAGCACATTATAATACCACTACACATCATTTGCTCAAACATCACCTTTTAAAGATTTAGATATAGTAAGAACACGGCCACAGAGTCCATAATTAGATCCCGAAGACACCAGTTATATCACAAAGTTGGGGTCTTTGCAGTAGGATACCTAGGCTTTGAGCAAAGAATGCTGTTATGAAGGAAGTTATAGTTGAGGCTTGTCTAGGGTATACATCAGAAATGCACCAGAGTGTTCGAAAAGTGCCTGCAGGAAGATAGTGTGAATATAACATGTTAAACTGCAATACCTCTAGGAGCTTCTAAAACTAGTACCAAAATATTTGAGTGTGTCCAGGGTATCAACAGGCAGAATGTGTTATATACAAAAGTGACCCTTAGAACTCAGGTGAAGATGGTTTATAAACCCACCAGGTAAAAGCAGATGCATCAGTTCCTAGAAGAACTACATATGTATTCATATTGCATTTGTATATTTAAAACGCAGAGATTGCCATGCAGACTTAAAACTATCTCAACAAGGCCATCTTGCCTCATCACTAAATTAACTCTGAAACAGGTATATAAAAATAAAGACATATTCAAATAGAGACCCCTATGATGCAGTGATAACATTGGGTCAGAATAACAAGCTTAAACCTTGGCATCCTCCAGTAACAGTGTTCAAGTGCCTGGAATCAATGATACTTGTTCTTGTGAATACTTAGCCACAGCCACTTCAGATTTATTCTTCACCTTACCCTGATGTTTCATTTTGGAGGTTCCATAGCTTTCAAGGGTGAGCTAGCTACTATTTCGGCCCAAGAGGGTTGGTTGAATTACAGCCTGGACCATAAGAAACTGCAATGATGTTTCTGTGGAGGATCGTCAGGATAAATCCTCTTGCGATGAACAGATGGTGCTTTGCAAGGATGTGTACTTGTTGCTCAAAGGGATGGGTGAACTGATCTCAGATAAACAGGTCACAGGCGTTGCGTGTTTATGCCATCTTAGGACTGCAACAAGCACTCCTACTGGAAATGTTTTTGGAAGCCTTCTCCTGAAGCCGAGCAGATTGTCTGCACGCTGGAGTATCGGAGCAGGTAGTAGAAGCCAAGCGGACCCAGGTTTAACAGCAGAGGTAAGAATGTTATCGACATTAGTGTTAGGGTTGCTGTGTTCAGTTTCTTTGTCGAGGGGTATTAGACCCGTAATCCTGAAGAGAGACTCTGCCGATGCAGGTTAAAAATAGCACCAGTGATTCAGGCATGCTAAAGTCTTTCACAGAGTTATCAAAGTAAATTCTCATGACCGCAGGATACCTTGTGGAGAACTTAATTCCCATCTGGTGGAGTAAGCGTCTTGCCAGAGTAAACACACAGCGTTTGCAGACACATCCTTTGAAAAGTCTCTGTAAATAAATATACAGGCCCAGATATTCAGACTGCTCCCAAAGTGTGCGCAACAGTAGGAGCAAGCACAATTCAATTGCGCATATGCACAACAGACGCGATATTCAAACATGGAGCAAAACAAATTGGCGCAAAGCAGCCAACGCCTGAATATCGACAAACTGTGCCATAGCAACCAGGAAGGGGAAGCTGAGCAGAAAGGTGCGCCTAGTGCAACAAGGCTAGCCCAGCTGAGCAGTCCAGAGGTGCCATAGCCAAGCAGAGCCCCCACCCCCAGCAGAGCAATGGAACTGGGATAACCAGGGAGGCAGGCTGGGGCCCACCGCCAGCCATGCCACACATGGGCACAGGAACACACTGCAGAACCAACAAGACACCTGCACACCCCAAGCACAGCATCACTGGGGTGGGACGGATGATCCACTGGCCCATGGGTACAAGCCAACAAAGCACAGCAGGGCCATGACACCTAGCACAACCACTGGCAGGCTGAGACTGCCACACACAGGGGTTGACAACCACAGTGCACATCAGCCCCTGTATGCACAGCACACCCTGCACCGTGACCCAAGACACCACCCATGTGCAATGACTGGCACTGCAGGAAACACCATGCATCCCCGCACACGCTGCCAACCTCGTGGCAGAGAACCATACAAGCCAGGACCCACCCTGTGCACCCAGCAGTGGGCGGCAGCAGATGGCAAGACCAACAGAAAGTCACTGCCACACTGAGACACCTCCCCACACACACACACACACACACACACATATACCCAGGACCATACCACCCCAGATGGCATGCACACCACTGCAACTGAGCAGCCATAGCCAGCTGCACATCAGAGACCACCACAGTATTCATATCAAAATATATATATATTAAAAAAATGGAAGTACAACAAGAACAATAACAAAACTATTTACAAGAGGGGGTAGGGGTACAAGGTAGGGGGGCAAGGGGTAGGGATGAACAATTTGGAGAGGGAAGGCAGGGTGGAGGGATGGGTGAAGTGGGAAGGGGAAGCCGCCTAAGGCCCAGCAGGCTGGTCCTCCGGCTGCCTGGTGCCGCCTCCCGCTTGGCTGTGCTCTCCTCCGCAGCCCATGGCGCTGGATATCTTGGAGGATGTTCCAGTTCTCCAGGGACACCCGGTCAGATGGTGCAGTGCCCGCCACCCCTGGCGGAGCACGATGAGGCCTAGGAAAGGGAACACAGTCAATGGCTGTGACTGACCACAACCCTGAACACCACCCAACCTGCAAGGCATATAGCCCAATGTCCCGCACCTGTGATGGTATGCACCCACCCACAGTGACCATGCACATGACAAGCCCAACCAGGCGGCACCAGCTATGTGCACCACTGCACACACCATCGCCGCCCATGTCCATCAAGCACAAACAAGGCTGTCAAGACGTGGCAATGTGGTGGGATGCCAGTTCCACAGCCATGTGCCCAGTGCATGCATGGACCACCAGTGACGCACACACAGGCGCAGTGACACTGGACAGTGATGAATGTCGCCAGTTGGTCATGGTTGTGTTGTCCATGGCTGGTGGTCATGCCCACCCTCCAGCATGCAATAGCATCCATGATGTAATGATACTCACACTCCAAAGCAGCTGGCTGCTGCTATGTCTCACCCCTCGCAGCACCACCGTCCGCCACGGGCCCTGCCACGTGCCCTCTCATCCCGTGCCTGCATCCTCTTCCTCTGCCCGGCCTGTGGGAAACAAATGTTGAGAAAAACATCAGTGTGACTCCAAAGCAGAATGCCCCTGCCCCAGTGAGTGTGCCTGCCCACACAGCCAGACCCATGCATCTCACACCTGCACACACTGGCACAGCCAACCATGGCAGAGCCATCACCAATGCACAGCCACCAAAACACACCACACCCCACAGAGAATACAGGTGCATAGATGGTACACCCACCTGGCTAGGCACAACGCCCCTCCTGGCACGTGACCGAAGTCTGTCTAGCCAATCGCCCCCTGCGGAGGTCACTGTACCTGTGCCGCACTGCTCGGCAGACCAGCGCCACCCTGTGACCCCCACCAGGTCATTGGCCACCTGCAGCCAGACCTAGGTTCGAGCCATGGTGAGGGGCTCCTCCCCATACCGTGCCCCATAGTGGGGCTCTACCAGGCCACATTGGGGGCCTCCCTGCATGCCATGGTTGGAGTTACAGCAGGCAATATGGCGCCCCACAGCGCGGCAACCCCCGTGGAAATGTTGCGCAATAGACCACCATAGGTTCCAATCGTGTTGTTCGTGACAGCGCCGCTGAGCTCACATAGAGCCATGTCCAGACAGCGCAATAGGGCCGTGACATGACAGCCGAACAGCCAGGGGGCAAAGGTCGACACCAGGTCAGGATCTATTATGACGGCACATCACGACAGCGCCATCTGGATTTCTGAGCATCTCGCGCGACTGACCACCCAAGGCGCGCCAGTGCCACAGTGGACTATTGGCGCAGTAGTGCCACAGCGCCATATAGTGCCCAGTGCTGCAGCGCCACTGGCACAATGGTGGCCATGGCCTGAATTGCCGATCGCTGCCGCGATGACGTCATCAGCGAGGCAGACGCCTGGCGTAAGCTACCTGGGCATGCAATGCAGTGTACCACACAGTCACAGATCTCGCGCTATTGGCTCAGCCAGCTCAACCAGTGCTGGCGGCGCTTAATGGTGCGATATTCAGCCGACACGCAAATCATCTGATCAGCCATTCAAAGGCGCAGTGGTGCGATTGCATCTCATTACAGTTGCTCCACCCTAATTTGCATACGCTTATAAATGTGCGATAATACAAGGCCAGCCGATTCGGTTACTGCAGGTGAGAGGTGGGCTATGCCGTGGGATGTTCTGGACAATGGGCATGGATAACGCAGGACTGCACAGTGACAGGTGTCCACTTCCACCCATACAGATCGCCATGACCGAGCAGAGCCAAGGTGAGGGTGAGGATGGTGGGTGAAGGAGGAGGAGGCCCAACTTCACCACGGCAGAGACTGAGGCCCTCTTCCAGGCCTACCTGAGGAGGAGTCACTACTGAGTGGATGGCACGGCACCCTCAGGCCTCGTGCGGCTGCATGGGAGGGGTAGCCCGGGCAGTGAACCTGCAACGGAAGCCACCAGCGCCCGTGCAGGAATGCAAAAGAAGATTGGGACAGACCGCAGGAGGGTGAAGGAGAAGGTGGCAGCCTCAGGGCGGCACGTGCTGGCACTGGCAGGGGCCAGCCAGCTGTGGTGGAGCTGACCCCGGCTGAGGACCGACTGGCTGCATCAATGCAGTGCAGTGCTATTGAGGGCGTGCATTGGGAGGTGGATTCCAGACAGGTGGAAGCCCATCACTGCACGGTATGACATGGTGGTGGTGTTGGGGGAGGTTGTCTCATGCACTCACATGTCCTCTTTCTGTTACAGATCCTGTTCGTCTTCAGGGGACGGTGGTGGTGGGTCCAGGCAGTAAGGATGACCTGCTGGACATGGAGGAGGGTCCATCCACCTCTGTCACCAGCCAGCATGCACTGCACCAGCATACACGCTGGGCTGCCAACTCTGGTGTCGGTGAGTCAGGTGTGGGGGTGCACAGCCTGTGTCTCAGCAGTCTGGCATGCAAGCATGCGCTGCTGGACTGTGGCTGTGACATACCTGCACCATTGATGATGCAAGGACTGCAATGGGCGGTGACATGTGTGTCCCATGACTGACACACAGCAGGCCAGCACGCCCCGGCCTTGCTGGTTCCAACTTGTGTGCCAGCATATCGGCACAGTCCCAGGCTGTGCCTGTCAGCACCGGTGGGGCAGCACCGGTGGTTGTGCAGGTGTCTGGCACTGCTGCGCCACAGCAGTGGAATGGGAGTGGTCCTGGGCACAGCGGTTGAGGGGCAGCAGCAGCAGTCACCCACCAGGTCTGGGGGTACAGTGTCCAGCGGTGGCACATGCCCGCTGCCCTTTGATACGCCCATTCCTGGTCCTGGCGAACAGCGCCCACCCTCAAGGGTGTTGTATCAGGACCTTCCACACCCTGGGGACAGGATGCCGCTGTGGCAGAGTACCCATTTGACGCAGCACACCGCCTGCTGCGGGAATCAGTACAGCAGCAAAGGCAGGTTGCAATGTCTGTGGAGGCACGTGTGTGGCTGTGGAGCGCACAGCAGGACTGTGCTCCTGACCATGCAGAGATGGTCCATATGCGGATGGATGTGAACGCTGCCATTGACAGGCAGACCCAGGCATTGGTCGCTGTCGTGGCTGCATTGGGCACATGCAGGTGCTCCTGTACCGCCGCACTCCACACAGTACGCCTCCACTCCCATTCCCCGCGTCAGGACACCAGGCCTGTCGACGCTGGTTCTACTGTGGGCATCCTGGCACCCCTGGTGCAGGTATGTTTGGCATCCTACAGACCCCACGTGACAAGGTCGCGATCGCACAATGGGACCCTGGTGGTCCATCGATGCCACCCCATGTGGCCCCTGCTCAGCCTGCCAGTGCTGTTGGGTCACGGCGGGCCACCGATGTATCCGCTGGTGGTCAGGAATGGTGCAACATGACTGACCTGTTCCAAAGTGGGCTCTGTCTCGCTGCTGCTTGTGTGCACTGTGCGAGCTGGTGGGCAGTGCACCGGTGGTGCCCTGCCCATCACGCCGGTTATCGACCACCTGCACACCATCCCGACTGCTGTCCACAGGTGTGCATGATGATGCCTGCATTGTACTGTACACCATTAGGTGCAAGGGTGCCCAGCATCTGACACGTGCTTGGACAGTACAGGTGGTGGGTGTGGTCTGTGGATTCTGTGAGTTTGCCATGTCTGTTCCTGCTCTGCTGTGCACCTGCCCATGTACGCGTGCTGGTGTGTTTGTGTGTGTGTGTGTCCATATGACTGTTCGCCCCTCCCTGATGGTGTGTTTGTGTGCCTGGTCCTTCCAATTTCTTTGCCGTCATGCACCTCTGGTGTGTTACTCTGTGTGCCTGTGGGTTGGGCGCTAGACAGTGTTGTTTGCAATATGGCCCTTGACTTACCTGTGTTGCATAATGCCTCCGTGATGGTGTCCCGTGCAGCTGGGCCTGCCAGATCAGTCGGGGTCCCGGGCCGTCTGCTGGGGCTGCTCATCACCATCAACACCGCGCGCTGGTGTCCCCATCGCTGTCCTCTTCAACCTGTCAGCTATCCTGACGGTCATTGGCTATGTTGCAGGATACAACAGGCCAGGAATATCCCACAAGCCTTTGAGGGGCTGTACTGTAGGGCACCGCCGGAGGTGTCTAGGCATCGGAAGCGCTTTGAGCATCCCAAACACCCGCTCTATGATGTTGCGGTGGCGGCATGTGCCTCATTATAGCATTGCTGCGATGGGGTCATGGGCGCTGTACGTGTGAGCAGCCAGGGACGGAGTGGGATCCGCTGTCACCTGTGTGGAGATAGTGGAGACAGTCTCATGTTCAGGTCCATATTGCCCATATCCCTGTGTGCCACTACCATGGCACCTGTGGTATTCCCCACCCTTGCCCCGAGTTTGCATTTCCTACATGCATCTTCACCCACTAGATGGCCTGTGGGGATGTCCCCACTCGAATCGATGGCACAGTGTGGACTGATGCCATATAAAGGCATCATGTGCTCCGCCAGGGTGTGTGGCACAGACATTGATTATACGCCCAGTGGCATCACACACCACCTGGCAGTTGACACTGGGGAAGCCCCTTTCTATTCTTATATGCGGCCCCATCGGGCCAGGTGGCATGCGAATGGCCACATGGGTGCAGTCTATGGCCCCTAGCATGCCAGGCATACGTTAAGGCCCGTGGAACTTCTGCATGTTTGTTGTACGCCTAAGTCATGTGCTGGGGAAATGGATGTGCTCCCGCAGCATGTGGCAGCAGTGCACTGAGGAACTGGGTGAGGATGCGGACGCGGGCCGAATTGTGTGATGCCTGTGGTGTCCCCTGTTGGTCTCTGGAAGGGCCCATGGTGAGCAGGCACATGCAGGCTGTCACCTTGGTCTCCACTGACAGAGCATGACTCGCCGTGAGGGTGCCTGCATCACATCACTGCACAGCTCACAGAGCCGCTTCAGTATTGCCCTGTTCAGGCGGTACCGCCCACGATCTCTACATCTGTGGCATAACTCAAAGCTGATGCGGCACGGTATCGCCTGTTGGGGCGCATCACCGACGGGCCCATCCACGCCACGCCCCCTGCACCTTGCATTCTCACTCCTCATTACAGCTTCATGTAAGCTGCCACTGTCCATCTCCTGGCTTGTGCCCCCCGGCTGATGCTGTTCTGTTACCCCCACTGTCCTGACTGCTATTTCCACTGCACCGGCACCCCCCGCTGGCCTCTGCAGCCTATGGCCACACTGCTTCCCTTGCCCTGCCCTGGCCTGTCACTGTCTGTCTTTTCTCTCTCTTCCCACTTGGCATCCCTGTGGCGTTTTTGCCTCTTCCTTGAGCCTTTTATTTTGGCTCATTTCCCGGCGCAACAACTTCGGCTGTTCCATTGCGGCGATTGTGCAACTTTTGGATATCGCATTGGCGCCTTTATGCATGGATTCACTTCTTCAGTTGCGCATGCCGCTATTTGCATTGCGCTGTTGCTCAGCATGTTTCGGTGGCGCAACTGCCTCCTGCTGAATATCGCAGAATGGCACACTTTTGGACTTGCGCAGGCGAACCCTATTGGCGCATGGCGCAACCTTTTAAATATCCCACCCACGGTGTTCTTGCCAAGTAAGAGTACCAACTCTTTGGCTTTTTGTAAAATAAGTTCCATACGTGCATAGTTGAGAAATTTGGCCAGGATCGCCTGGTTCTTTGATCCTTTGAGGTTTAGGCCTACAGAACAGTGAGACCATTCTATAATTAGACCATAATACGGCTGCAGGTTCAGCATGGTAGGCAGTACATGTAGAAGTAAGGCAGTGGTATTTTTGACTCCACTTTTGGAAATCCAAAAATTGCAGGTTATTTCTTCTACTGCGATTTTCTATCGCTTCAGTTTATATTGAAGTTATTTTATAGTGCGATCCTGTGTTCTAATAGTAGCTTGCAGCTCATGTACAGAAGCTTCATTTTGTTTAATTTTGTTCTCTGAAGATGATAAACGGAGGTCTATGGCATGTAAAGTAGCAGTGCTTTGCTAGGTTGCTAATTTTAACTCGCTGATGTCATTAATCAGTTTTTCGAACATAGCTTCTACCTTTGTAGTGAAGCAAGCTGTTGCCTGGATTCAGCCATTGTTGAAATCTTAGTTCTTGCAGAGCCATGAGGATGTGGGTAAAATGACCCAGAAAGGGTATTGAAACAAGAAAGAATTCAAAAGACTGCTGCAGCCGAACTTGATTGGCAGTATTCCATCGATGTTTCATCAGATTCTGTCTTCGATGACCATAGATGCTTGTGGATACCCAGGGTTGTTACAGAAAAGGTTTTAGACCTTCATATTAGTTCAGGGCTAAAATCTGTTCTGTTTTCCATTTGTCTCAATAATCTGTCATCTTCTTGTGTTTCCTCACAAATTTCTAGGTCAACATGGTGGCGCTGGTCAGCCACTGTGAGCTCTCTGTCCGTTAAGTTTATCTGTTTTTACTCATTTTACTTGTTTTATTTGCTTTGAGCTCGTTTACTGGCGTTATTATTTAGCGTTAGTTAGCGCTGTTTGTATGCATCTTAGTACCCGTACCGATTAAACCGTCATTGGCGGTTTGTATGATACTTGTTTATTCACCGATTACCTGGATGGTTTGGTCTCTTAGCCAACTGTTTGACTGCTTTGGTGTCTATAGCTGGTAGTTAGCGCCGTGCTGTGGATTTAGGAACTACGAGAGAGGAGTTGTGGAATTGGGAAGCAGCTGGTTGTTTAAACGGCGCTACGAACTTTAGAATGGTGCATCTATGAGGTGGATTATTTAACACAAATTGATTACTTGGATTATTGAATACGAAGAGCTGAAGTGGACTTGGTGTTAGTGTGGAGACAAACAGACCGTGTGGTGTAGTTTATTTTAATCTGTTATAATCCTGGAGCGGCTGTACTGAAATTTGACTGCCTGGCAAAAATGACTTACTGGTTTGTGAGTATTGCATAAATTGTGCTGTAGCACGATATTTTGTAAAGAGTACAAGACCTGCCGACTGTGTTATTACAGGAGTCTTGACTGTTGCTGAGTAAATCTGCCGGACTGCATTTATTATCATATATTATTGGCTCTGGTAATTTGTAGTTTATTGCAGGGTGAGCTGCTGTGGTGCTCGTTGTTCCAGCTGGGTTTGGGACGGGCGGCATTGGTTCTGGCCTACGAAGGGTGGGCGCAGAAAATCAGTGCCTCCTAGGCCTGCTGAGGGGTCTGCTGGTGGGTAGTCTCTCCTTTGGGGCTGTAGCCCTGATCTCGGCTGGGGCTCAAGTTTCCTTGGTAGTTTCTTCCTAGAGAACTCTACATTGTTTTAATTGTATAGGCCTGAAAGATTATTCTTTATTATTATATTAAATTGACATGAATTAGTTTGTTCTTAAGATTTCTGGTGAGAACAGTATCTGATAAAATCTAATGGACTGGGGAAGTGAGAGGCCCCTAAATCCATAAACAAAGACAGCTAAAGTGGTAATTTGAGTAATAATGTCTATTTTAGGGCTGTTAAAATTTATTAGTTAGAATGGTAAAATGTCTATTTTATATAAGTTGATTTATTAAATTGAATATAGTTAAATAGATATGTGTAGTTATATTGATTTATATATATTGTTATAATTGAGTTGTTTATTTGTGTATTTTAATTGCATGGTTAATTGTTGCTTACTGAGATGTGCTGGGAGGGCTCTAAGACGGTCAGAGGCTACTCTCCCACTCTGCTTTGGGACCTCCGCCCTTTTACTGTCCCCTTTAGTGGCCGATGTTTATAATAGATGTCATGCATTAGGGATAGTAAGAAGCGTCAGAGGGGTGGTTGGACTGGAGCAAAGTGGGAGAGTGGAAAAAGTCGACCGATAGAGTAGTGGGGACTAAGAGACGCCCTGGGGTGAAATGGGTTCAGGAAAGGGTTTTCCCTGCCTGATTCCCATACCAAAGGCTCCGCAAATTGTGGGCAGGTACTGCGCTCCTCCTGAAAATCCATCCAACCCGGGCAGTGTTATGCAATGTCAGGTCAATTAAGAACAAGACTGCTATTATAGCGGATCTTGTTGCAACATCTGACCTGACATGCATCACCGAGACCTGGTTGGATGAGACTGAAACCCTATTCTGGCATCTGCTACTCCGACCGGGTTCTTGGTGATACGCCTGAGGTTGGATCGTAGGGGCAGGGGTGTAGCTATCTTTTTAGAACGGAGCTGGGTCTTGTGGATGTGCCAGTAGGTATCACCCAGTCCTTTGAGTGTATCCTGGGAGCAGGTGTAGGGTTCAGGATTCTCCTCATTTGCCGACCACCTGGTGATGGCGGTGAATTCCTGAAGAGAGTTTGCGGACTTCATTGTCGGCGTGGCATTGAGTCGCCCAGGTGGTTATACTGGGTGACTTCAATGCCTGGAGTTAACGATGAACTCTAGCTGTTTGGGAAAAATCTCCTCCAACTTATGCGATGTTGGGCCTTACACAGGTGGTTACCTCTGCTACCCATATAGGGGTCTCTCATTGGACTTGGTGTTCCTACTTGAGTTGGAAGTTGCGCATTTGGGGATGGAACCAAATGTGTGGACAGACCACCACACCAAAGATTCAGCTTTAGGGCACCCCAAATAGGCCTGCCCCTATGGAGATGGTCCAGTATCGCCCTTTAAGGGAGTTACCCCAGAAGGCCTCTTGGCGTACTGGACCTATCGGTATTTCGGTGAGTGCATGGATCCAGAGGATCTCGTACTTATCTATAATAAGGCTGTGGGTGATGCCCTGGATCAAATTGCACCTGTTCGTGTTCACCCACTCACTAAAGCGCCAAGATCTCCATGGTTTGATGGATCTTTGAAGGAGCTGAGGAGAGTGGGGTGAAGGCTAGAGAGGCTTGGAAATCCGGCTTAGTTGCTGGCGGTCTTAGATTGATGGACCATTATAGGGTCTATCAATCAGCAATCACCAGTAAGAAGGCAGAATTTCTGTCCAGGAGATTGCTGCCATCGGAATCGACTAGCTCAACTCTTCCAGACTGTTGACAGATTGTGCAATCCACTCTGTCTGCAGTCTGGAAGAGAATCTCACAAATAAAGTGTGATGAGCTTGCTCGATTTTTGTAGATAAGATCGTCGACATGCAGTCGGGTGTTGATGTGTGTTTCTCTATAGGGAATTCGGTGATGTCGAGAGGAAGCGAACTCTCATGTCACCTGGTCTGACTTTAGTAGGCCGGAATTCATGGCTGTTGAGAGGATTGTTCAATCTGTATGACCAACGAACTGTAGTTTGGATCCGGGCCCTACGCCACTTTTATTAGGTCGGCGTAGATGTTATCTGCCGATCCTAGCTGAAATTGTCTGGAAGTCTTTGGAGCAGGGGATTTTTCCTGGTTCCTTAAAGAAGGCAGTCATTCGACCACTCCTTAAAAACCTTCATTGAACCCAGACTGCCCAGCCAACTATAGACCTATCTCTAACCTGCCCTTTGTGGGTAAGGTTATTGAAAAGGTGGTTGCGTTACAGTTAGGTGACCATCTCACAAATCACAATATCTATGATGCTGTCCAGTCAGAGTTTAGGAAAAGACATAGCACTGAGACTGCTTTCATCAGGGTTTTAAATGATCTCCTAATTGCGAGAGATCAAAGGCTTGTACTATTCTAGTCCTTCTTTATCTCTCTGCAGCATTTGATACTATGGACCATGATGTGTTGGAGCACCTGTGGCATCTTTGTGGACTGTCTGGTACAGTCTTACATTGGTTTCAATCTTTTCTCACGGAGCCAGACTCAGAGAGGTCGTCACTGGAATTTATTCCTCTGATGCCATCTCTCTGTCCTGTGGGTGCCGCGAGAGCTCCATCTTGGCGCCCCTGTTGTTGCGGTTATATGCTGCCATTAGGAGATATCATTGATACAGTCTGGGTTTTCACTGCTATGCAGATGATACCCAGCTGTATCTATCCTTACTCGGACAGGATGATGCAGTCTCTCTGTAACAGCTGTCTAGCGAAATCAATGACTGGATGAGTGCCAGCTGGCTGAGGTTAAACCGGACAAGACCGAGGTGTTGGTTGTGAACCGGGTCACCTTGAGGCGGTCATAGGGTTGGGATACCATCAGGCCTTTGGCTTGATGGTGTCAGCTCTTGACCTCAGGCCAAGTCGTAATCTGGGGATCATTATTGACAGCGGTCTGACCTTGAAATCTCAGGTATCGGCCGTTGTTAGGTCCTCTTTTTACCATCTGAGGAATATTGCCGGGTGAAACACCTGGTTCCTCTGGCTGACCTTCCTATTCTGGTTCATGTCTTGACCTCCACCTTGATTACTGCAATGCCCTTTACCTGGGGCTACCAGGGTTGATATCTCCGCCTGCAGCTAGTGCAGAACGCAGCAGCCAGGCTTTTGACCGGGACATCTAGAAATAGTCATATTACACCTGTTCTCGCGGGCTGCACTGGCTGCCAGTTCAATGGCAGATTACCTTCAAGGTCGGATTACTGACCTATAAAGCCCTACATGAACAGGGACCGCGGTATCTGCAAGATATCCTCTCCCTACTGCCCCTCTCGCTAGCTCCGATCCACCGATGAGGATTGCTAGATAGTCCCAGGGTTCGTTTGAAGACATCTAGGGCGATGGTTTTCGCATGCTGCCCCTGCCCTGTGGAATTCTCTACCTCGTGGATCTGAGCTACCTGACCGTTGAGAGCTTTAAAGTAGAATTAAAACATTTATATTTTTGAAAGCTTATGGTGATTGATTTTATTGTTGTTTAATGTCTGCTTTAATTGTTATATTGTACAGCACTTTGGTCTTTGGAAAAGCGCTTAAAAATAAATTTTACTTGCCTCTTACCTGTACAGGAACTGTGCATTTCTAGAAACCTGGCCCTGGGTGGGAAGTTGCACTTCAGCATAATTTTGACAGCATCAACACTTGTGCTCTGACCATCTCTCTAATGCCAAAAATGGTCTCTATAATACTTGGTAGCAAACCAAAACTCACAGACTCAAACTACCCATCTCTTCACCAGGATGGATTTTAGACCTAATGGTGCTCCAAGCAGAAAAACTTATGCTGACCCTCTTTCATTGCTCCCACTGCCAAGTCTCCCTTTTACATAGAAACATAGAAGTTGACAGCAGATAAGGCCATGAGGCCTTCCAGTCTGCCCATTTATTTCACCCTATGAATGTGCCGTAGTCCTGTACTCTGTCAATGGCCTGTCTAATCATACTCATCTGTACTGCTCCCTCATGCCTATCCCATGCCTGTTTGAAGCCCTGCACTGTATTCATATCCACCACTTCCTGAGGTAGGCTGTTCCATGCATCCACCACCCTTTCTGTGAAAAGAACTTCCTCATGTTACCCCTTAATCGGCCTCCCTCTAATCTCATGCTGTGTCCTCTTGTCCTGCTGTTTTTCTTATATTGAAACATGTTAAACTCTTTCACCTTGTTAATGCCCTTAAGATGCTTGAATATTTTGATCATATCACCCTCTCTCCTCCTTTGCTCTAGGCTATACATATTAGAGCTCAATTAATCTGTCCTTGTATGTTTTCTAATGCAGTCCCTGCACCATTTTGGTTGCCCTTCTCTGGACTGCCTCCATTTTGACAATGTCCTTGTGCAAGTGTGGCCTCCAGTACTGCATGCAGAACTCCAGATGGGGCCTAATCAGTGTCTTATAAGAGGGATTATTACCTCCCTCTTATGACTTGCGATACCCTTACTAATACACCCCAACATCCCTCAGCCTTACCTACTGCTTTAGTGGTCTGCTTGGATGATTTCAGGTCATCGGTGATGATGATGTCCAAGCCTCTTTCTTCCCTTGTGATTGCCAGCAACTTCCCTCCCAACCTATAGGTGGCTTCAGGGCTTCTCTTCCCTATGTGCATGATCTTGCACTTCTTTGCATTAAACCCCATTTGCCACTCTTCGACCATTTTGCCAGTTTATCCAGATCTCTTCTCATTCTGCCCACCCCATCTGGATCATCTACTCTGTTGCATATCTCGATGTCATCTGCAAACAGACAAATCTTACCCTCAGTCCATCTGCAATGCCACTGATGAAGACATTGAAGAGGACTGGCCCTGAACATGATCCCTGAGGTACCCCACTTGTGACTTGTATCTCTTCTGACTGTATACCATTTACCACCTCTCTCTGTTTTGCCCAACCAGTTTGCCACTCAATCGACCAACTTCTGACCCACCCTGAGCCTACCCAGCTTATTAATCAATTTTCGATGTGGAACAGTATCGTAAAGCTTTGCTGAAGTCAAGGTAGGCAACATCAACAACTGCATCCTTGGTCCCACCACTCTGGTTACCCAGTCAAAGAAATCTTGTGCTCTACCCTACATCTAGAAAGAAATCTTGTGTTCTACCTACATCTAGAAAGTGGTAAAATTATCTGAACACACGCTAAGATAACAACTGTTTTGGTTTTATGTCTTGGTTTTTATATTAACACGCTTTGCATTCCAAGTGGATCTCTGCATGTACTTTCTGCTTTAGTGCACTCTTTTGTGCTAACACCCCAACCGTCTGCTTCATTTGCCTGTGCCTAACACCACCTCAAGTTTTCATGACTGTAGACCCTCTGATGAAGTCCCTCCTTCATGTACCTTAGTGTTTGAAAGATCCTCCGAAAATTTAGTGCACTATACAACAAGGAAGAGAGAGAGGGAGGAGGAAGGAAAGAGTAAAGGGAAGGGAGGAAGACAGGGGAGGAGAGGGGAGGAAAGAGGAGGGAGTGATTGGAGAGAGAGAGAGGAGGGAGGGAGGAAGGTTGGTTGGTTGGTTTAAATGGCCAGTGCCTGAGCAGCCTTACATTTTCTAAATGATTTATGTTTGACATCCAGTCACCCATTCCGAGTGAACCCACGATCTTGAGGATAATCTAAGTAGTACTTTCATCAGCTTCCAGGTATAGATTGTCAGCTGGAATGGCTAACTGGCTCAGAGCTGTCTAAATTCATAACATCTGAAAGAAAACAACTTTGGAAATTAGGAGGAGATTTTGTTTAAATAGTGAATTCAAGTGTATTAGTGGCAGTTTAAAGGAAAGTGTTTTTAGTGTTGAGGGAAGCAAGAGAGACACTGCTGAGACATGACTGGTCTGACATGTGTTGTCAATAGAGACAAGGAAAGCAATCACCAAACTATATTTTTCTCATGACAGGTCCCTTGTCAGCATCTGACATGCTAAGAATCTGACCCCCATGGCATGCTATCTCTTTTCTTGTCCCAGAGGATTTTGTTGAAAATGTACTGACCCTAAAGAGCTGCTTGCTGGATTATAAGGATATCCTAAGTGCTGTCACCCCTCCCCACCCACACACCTTCAGGATGATTTACTCCTTCTCAAGTGAAATATAGTGCTTCACCATCAGTCTTGGTTATGATCATGTCTTAATTTCAAAGTTATTTTAATGTTGTTTACATGGATTTTAATGTTTTTATGTATAGCACTTTGATCTACTGTAAATTGCGCTTATAAGTAAAGTTTGATTTGATTTCATTTGATTCCTTTATGCTAAATGAGTCGCTGACTCAAAGGTCTTTCTGAATATTTCAATAAATAAATGGTGTGTCTTTGTGTGTTGGGGGCAGCTGTTAGCAGTGTTGTAATGTTCTTAATCACAACATGCATTTCACTGTTAAAAATAAAATTCAATTTTTTCATAATTAGAAACAAATAAAGGTGAGAAACAGCATGCTTGCAACATTGTTTCCACTGGGAAAATTCTCTTAGGTCCCACTACTTCTAAGCAGGCCATCTGCATTTTGTTGTTACCCATAATGTCTCTATGAATGGTTTTGAAATGATGGAGGGAAAGAAACCATTTACATAACTTAGTGGTTATCATGCGGAGCTGTTCATCTGAAGACCCAGGTTCAAATCTCATGATAACCACTAACTCCTTTGTATGACCTTGAGTGAGTCCTTAACCCTTCCCTGTACTTAACCTCATTGCTGTCTGTCTATTTCTTAACCTTCCTTGTCTCACTTGCTTTTTATTTATTTATTCTTTGGTAACTAGGTAAGATCCACTGGGCACAATGCCTATTTACAGGAAGGCCTGGGTACTCAGGAGGTTAAGTGACTCGCCCAGGTCACACAGTATACAAGTGAAGGTTGTGGGAATCAAACCCGGTCTACTGGATGTACCAAGTTACAATTACAACATCTATCCTGTTGGCTAAACTGCCAGTCCAATTTATGTGTTTATTGATGTTTTAAGGAACAGCACATTGCGTCAAGACTCAACTACAATGGCTCCTTTAGAGAGCACTTCCTTCCTTGGTTTGCCTAATAGATGCTGCCAACTGTTAATTAAATAATGAATGAATTGATTGATTAATTTATTTGACCACCGGTATGTGCACTGGTCCCAGGGCCCATTTTCAGAACCGATCCATGCCAAAGATGGCTAAGTGCAGATGCAGTTAAACAGTGAAGTGCTTCAGCCATTGCAGCCATAAAAACTTCAAAACAGGTTACAGATGTTTGATACAGGCTACTCACAAAGCAAGTACTGAATTGTGGACTCTGTGTATCAGACATGCTATAGAAAACCAACTTTGCTTCATTTCTTTAAATGCAAATCTGGGTTCTGTGTTTATATAACACTGTCAGTGAGTGCCCCCTGCCCCAGTTTATTAAAATTCCAATCTGGAGTGGTGGTGGTATGGGGACCTTTAGTGAAGCTGATTTTAGCTTACTTGGGTAAAAGGATTTTATTACCAGATTCCTGTGCTACTATCAGCTGGACAGACAAAAATTAAAATGTCCCATATCTTGTTCCTACCATGCCTCTTCTGGCTAGGGTGTGTAGACTGCCCATAACCTAGCCTCTGAATATCCCCTGTGTCCCATTTCCTGTGGTGACCCTACTGGACAGGGTGAAGACTACCCTGTAACATAAGCGTATGAATATTCTCCTGTGTCCAGTTTCCTGGGGTAAGTGGTAACCCCTGTTGGCTAGGATAAAGACTGCCCAGTAACCTGTCCTCTGAGTGTCCCCAGTGTCCTTTCCCTGGATGACCTCTGCTGGCTAGGGGTAGACTACCCCATTACAACTGAGTCCCCAACTGTGGCACCCGACATGTGTGTGAATGCTAGAAGTCTATGAAACACCCTATCAGGGTAAGGATACATAAGTATTTCCAAGTAACATAGGGACAGTAGGAATTGGGAATGCTGGGAGTGGTGCAGTGCAGTGGCTGTGCGGGCGGTAATGTTCAGAGAGACCTTCTGGAGACTGCAGTGCTGCCCCATCTGCATGCACCTCTGGGTTGAGGAGGTCGCTAGACTCCAGGTTGAGTTGGCTAGGATTTATTTATTTATTTGTTTATTTATTTGCTTTTGGTAACTGGGTGAGTGCACTAGGCATAGCAATGCCTATTTTCAGGCACAACCCAGGAGAAGACAGTTTAAACATACAAATGAAACATACATGTGACGAGCACATGAAGTTGGTGGAACACAGTGAAGAGCCACGTACAGGTGATTTTAGGGCATCAGGTATGTTTGAGTTTGGCAGGCAGCTAACAACAACTGGAACAATAAGATCAAAGAGCAGTTAACATTAGGAATAATTAGGGAGGGTTACAATGGAGGCAAAACTGGAGAATACATTTAGGTAACATAAACAACTAGAGTTACGGTGAGTGAAACAGGCATTATCAACAAAGGTTTAAGCAAAACAAAGTACAGTAAGTGCCTAAATTGAGGGTGAGAAGACAAGAGAGAGAGAGAGGTGGAGAGAGTGAGGGATGGGGGAGGAGAAAGTGGAGGGAGGAGAGATGGTAGTATGGGAGGTGGGAAAAGACATGGAGGAGGAAAGTATTATAGTGAGAGAGGGAGAATGATGGAAGTTTAAGGTGGATTGAAGAGTGCACTGGCTGACTGATTGTAGATGTACCCGGTGTCGAGTTTAAAGCTAGCATGGGTAGGTGCTTCACGAATATTTGGAGGTAGCGAGTTCCAATATTTTGGGAGCCATATGTGCAAAAGCCGTACGGGCCCATGTTGGTTTTACATCTGGGAATGTGATAGCAGGCTAGGTCAGGATTGGAGCACATAGGACAGGGGATGTGATTGGACCAGACAGGCGAGAGAAGATGGAGTGCCAGTGCGGACTGTGTTGTCAATAAGAGACCCCAGGGAGTGGAGCCGATGGCCAGAGGGCAAGGCCAGTTAAGGTCAGAATAGAGTTGGCAATGGTGTGTGAGCGAGGGATGCGAGGCATACCTGCAGATATTATTATAGGTGGTGTCCCACTTATGGAGGAGGATTTAGAGGCAGATAGATACGTGACTGATCCATAAGTCAGGGCGGGGAGTAAAGCCTTGAGCCACAGCGAGTCTAGCTGAAGGGGTAAGGGCATAGCTGGTATGGTAGGCAATACCTAATCTTGCATTTACAGATTTACAGGTGTTGGTTATGTGTTGGTCAAAGTTAAGGGATTCGTCCAGAGTGATGCCCAGGTATTTGAGGGATTTGGTACTATTAAGTGAAGAGCCATCGGTACAGGTGATTTTAGGGCATCAGGGTATGTTTTGAGTTTGGCAGGCGATCCAAAGAGCATGGAATGTGTCTTACTAATGTTGAGAAAGAGTTTATTCTCTATCAGCCACGACTGAATGGCCGTGAAGTCTGAGTTAAGAGATTGGTTGATGTCAGCGGGTTCCTTGCACTGTGATAGATTACTAGGTCGTCTGCATAGAGGAGGTTGAGCAGGTTGAAGCAAGCAGCGGGATGTCATTAATGAAAATGGAGAAAAGCAAGGCCTAGTAGGAACCCTGGGGCACTCCAACTGGGATGGAGGCGGAATCGGAAGAGGCGGAGTTGAAGACAATGGTCTGCTTTCACCGGACAGGTAACTGTCAAACCAGGCAACTACATCTGAAGAAGGCGAGGAGAAAAGTTTAGAAAGAAGGAGGTATGGTTTACCAGGTCAAAAGCTGTCGTTAAGTCAATGAAGATGGCGCCAGTCAGAGGCCAGCGTCCATAGCAGAAAATATATCATTGGTGAGTTTAAGAAGGGCATTAGTAGTACTGTGCCCCTTACGGAAACCGTGCTGAGAGCTAGACAAGAGGTTGCTGCTGCAGATAGTCAAGAGTTTGGGTTGCTACAAGTTTTCAAGGATTTTACTAAGGAGGAGAGAATAGCTATAGGACAGTAGTTCGAGGTAGTTTGGGATCACCCTTTTTGGAATGGGGGTGACTTTGGCAGTTTTCCAGATGTTGGGGACTAAGCCGTGGCGCGAGATAGATTGAAGATTTTTGTAAGGAGAGGCTATGAAGGGCGACAGTCTTTAGAAGCCTGGGCTCTAGCCCATCTGACCCTACACTGGTATGGTCAGGGGCTGAGGAGAAGCCTCAGAACTTCAGACTTGATAATATTCCGGAACCTGAAGGGGGATGTGTGACTTGAGATTTAACGTTGTAGTTGGCCGAAAGGACTTGAGTATTACAGGATGGAACATGGTATGTGGAGAGTCCGAGAATGGTGGTTAAAATAATTAGCTATAGTGGTAGGATTATTGCAGTGTATACCATTTATCAGCATGTCATTTGCATGTGTTGTTTGATTTGCTCCAAGGAGGGTTTTATTGTGGCCCAGAATTTTTCGAGTTTCCGCTGCTTTGGTTAACAGATTTTACAGAAGGAGCCTTTAGCTAACTAAATTTGCCTTTTGCATATATTTCTCTGGGCTAGGTTATGATTATAATCAGCCGTTAGCTCAGTGGTCTTGAAGTGACTGCGCTTTATCCCTGGACCTAATCAATGCAAGTAGGTCTTTAGAGAGCCATTTAAGTCTGTGATCCTCGAATCCGACAAGTGACACAGGGAGCATGGGTGTCTTGGAGCAGATGAAATTTAGCAAGGAAATGGTCTAATGCTTGTTGAGCATTATTAGAGGTGTGGATGGGGGACCAGTCGATCAGTTCAAGATCACGTAAGAAATTTTCTTGGTTAAAGTTAGCCAGGTTTGGAAGGTGATGAGTTTAGGAGGTGGAGTCGGTTTGTTTGGACATGCCAGGTGTAGAAAATAGGAGAGTGGTCACTGATTGAGTCAGCTAGGGTCCCTGCACATGCTATGCTATCTGGGCGGTTTGTAAGGACCCAGTCTATAAAAGTATTAGCTCCGGGGCATGACCCTGGTGGGGTCTATAATAAGTTGATGAAGATTGTGACCTTGGACAATAGTGTGAGAGGACTGGTTTAATTTACTAGTCCAGTTTAGGTTCAGGTTCCCAAGAATGAGGTCTTCATTATGACCTATGGCCTTATCAACCTGAGATAGCAGTTCCTCTAGCCCAGCTGTGCCACCAGCGGAGGGTTATGGACACAAACCAAGTGAAGTTTCTTAGACCCAAGCTTTACAGTAGCATAAATTGCTTCACAGTGAGATAGAGATGGTTGGGTATTGAGGGATAATAGAATGTGTGGTTTGAAAAGAATGGCAAACCCCCTGCTTGCTTGGTTAAATGCCTATCCTGCCAAATGATGTTGTAGTTGGGCAGTGAGCAGAGCTGATCAGGGGTTGAGGTTTTAGCCAGGTTTCAGATAAGCAGAGAATATCTGGGTTGTGCTGAGCAACCCAGGCCTCCAGTTCTGCCTTGTTGCAAGCAGACTCCTGATGTTTAGGTGGGCAATACGGATGCCCTTGGTGTCATGCCAGTTTAGAGCTTTACAGGATGGGTTACCTGGGGTGCCAGGGTTTTCCTCTGTATCCCCGCTAACATCAAGGTTAGGTGAGATAGATGTAAGAGCTTGCGACAGATGTGGGAGATGGATAGGGTTAAACTTGTCATCTTGGATTTATACAGAGTGTAGGATAAGTGATATATGAATTTGTGCTGAATGAGGAGGGAAGGTGACAGGAGGCAGTCAAGTGTTTTCGCAAAAATGACCTGTAGTGGTCAGGGTAGGAGTAGTAAAGTTAAAGGATATAGAGTTGTAGAGTGAAGGGAGCCAGATGAGGCAGAGAGTGTAGAGGTTACTAAAATAACGAAATGGGGAGAAATGGCCACTTTGGTATATTTGTAAGTGGTAATTAAAATTATAGGGATGTGTGGGAGTGAAAGGTACAGTCTGAGCAATGGTAAGGATAAGAGATAAAATCAAGTGCCTCAAGCAGTTTAGAAGTGAAAGGTACAGTCAGGGCACTGGTAAAAATATAGGATCAGTCAAGCGCCTCTAGCAGTCAAAGGTATAGGCTGCTAATGGAAAAGTGAGGAGATAGTTAATTTCCTCAACAGGGCGTGTATTCAGGGTGGAGTTTCAGCCTATAAAAGTAAAGCCAGACAAGGGTGGGTGTGGTGGGGGCAGTCACGAAGCGACTGCGGGGAAGTAACACCGGTCCACCAGCTGTAGTCTGCTATTACAGACCCTTTTAAAGTATTTAAAACTGGCGTTTTGGCTGCTATTACAGACCTTTTAAAGTATTTAAAACTGGCTCTTTACCACTGCTGGAGCAACAGAAATGCAATATCACTGATCGTGCTGTAAACAGGCAGCCACTTACGAGAAAAAGGCGCCAAGATTTAAACAAGGATGGGCAGCTGTTGAGGCGCTGCTCGAGTCGCAGGCTGGAGAGTCAAATTACCTTGCTGTGCTGGTCGGCTGGTGGTTGGATCGTCGGGAGCTCCTGGGCAGAGGAGCCCTCCTGAAGTCGCCTTCTTGCTGTGCGGTCGGCTGGTGGTTGGATGTCGGAGAGCCCTCCTGAAGTCGCCTTCTTGCTGTGCTGGTGGCTGGTGGTTGGATCGTCGGGGGCTCCTGGGCAGAGGAGCCCTCCTGATCGCCTTCTTGCTGTGCGGTTGGCTGGTGGATGGATCGTTGGGGGAGCTCCCTGGGCAGAGGAGCCCTCCTGGAAGTCGCCTTCTTGCTGTGCCAGTCGGCTGGTGGTTGGATGCGTCGGGGAGCTCCTGGGCAGAGGAGCCTCCTGAAGTCGCTTCTTGCTGTGCCGGTCGGCTGGTGGTTGGATCATCGGGGACCTCTTCCCACTCAGGTGCCACCAGGTCTGCCACTGTTACTTCTAGGGATGCCAGGGAGGAGGAATGGCTGGACTATGATGAGTTCTGGAAGTGTGAGGGTTGTGAGCTTGAAAGAAGGGGGTAGTGGGCATTCCTCAGCCAGTACTACTACTACTATAAAATTCCTATGCTGCTCTGGCGGGGTGAGACTTCAGGAGGAGGCACCCTTGGTAGTGATCAGAAGGATGCAGGGGTCCTCCTTAGTGGAGACCCCAAGGAGGGTGGAGAGGAACCCAGAGGAGAAGGAAGCATAGAAACATAGACTTTGATGGCAGATAAGGACCACTTAGACCACCTATTCTGCCCATTTCCTACCTAATGGATAATCTGCAGATCCTGGTTAACCAACAGCCTACTTCCTCCTACCCCACTAGAATTGCCTTACATCTATCCCATGCATTCTATTCCCTACTATTTTTGACCCCACTACCTCCTCAGGAAGGCTGTTCCATGTGTCCATCACCCTCTCTGTGAAAAATTACTTCCTCACATTGCCCCGAGCCGTCCCCCTCTATCTTCAAATTGTGCCCCTTGTTCTTGCGCATCTTTTTCTGAAAGATGCTACTCCTCTGGACTCTGTTGATTCCCTTGAGGTACTTGAAGTTTCTATCTGTCCCCTCTCCCTCCTTTCCTCGGGTATACATATTGGAGTCGGGCAAGATGGCGGCGATGCTGTGCGCGATCTCTGAGCGCATTCACGCTGTCCTGTGAAATCTGATATAACTTTGTTTTATTTTATGTTTTGTAGTTATTTTTGGTTTTGGTAATTTTTGCTTTTTCTTTGTTTTCTTAATTGAAGTAGTTGCTTCCTTGGGTCCCCCCTTTTCCATCAGTGCGGCAGCCGTTTGTAAATCATTGGTTTTCCTGTGGAGATTTGTGGAGATTCAGCCCTCTGGTCTAAGGGATTGATTTTTCGGGCAGCGGAGCTAAGCGGAGGATTGGAGCCATGGATTTGGACTGTTCCGACTGGCGATTGGATTGGAGGTGATCGATGTGTCCCTGAGGCTTATGGAGCTGTGAGAAGGGTCTTCCGGTGACTTGTGGATCCGTTTCTGCCTTTGTCATCTGGAGGAAAAGAGAGAGTTGGGGGCTAGTTTCTGGCCTCCTCAGAGGCTTTCTGCCAGAGTTTGTGGGCTGCCTTGTTGGACACCTGTCCTCTAGAAGGTGGTGGGCTGGGAGGCTGCGGCTATTTGGCGGCAGGCCTCTTGGCTCTTCTGATCCGCTCCCGATCAGCTGGAGAGCCGACCTGGAAGTGGTAAGGTCAGTTGGCGGGCGGTGTTCACAGGGTGAGTCCCTGAATCTGACTGGCCTTTTTCGGTCCCTCTCTCTATGGTTTGAACTGGAAAGCCTTGGAAAGCCTTTTTTGCCCTGCTGCCATTAAATCGCTCCAGAGGAGGAGGTGTTTCGTGAGGCTCCTACAGAAGGAGACAGTCTGATCTATAATTTCATCGTGGTGGTGAGAGCCCATGTGGGATTGTAAATTTTATTGTACTCCTTTTGATTAATCTCTCCGGGACTTGCTGACTTTATTACATTATTTTGGAAACTTCTCTGCCTGCTCTGTCAGTCCCTGGGTGGTGAGGCCGTGGGGTTTGAATCGGGGTGGGGTTCTTTTCTGCATTTATGGATTTTTACTCTCTATGTTATTGGAAGCATGGAGTAAGAGTTCGTGCCTCTATACTTGGACATTTCTGCGGTGGAAGGTGGGAGCTCCACTGTTTCAAAAAAACTGACTTTTAAATATTTAATTGAACTGACCATTGTTGTTAAGTATTTATTATTCTATTGTATGTTTATTTGGATATTTTGATTGTTTAGTTTATTTAGCTGAAGTTGACATGTGTTTTTAAGTTTAGTATTTTATTTTTTATTTTATTAGGATTTCTAGGAGTTTTGAGATCTTTGTTTTGGCCTGCTGTCTATGGATGGCGTTAGTTATTCTTGTTTACCCCGTCATGCACTATTCATCCACCACTCTTCATGCCCTCCACCCTTCTTTGCCCCCCTTTGCCTTTTCCCTGTCTACCAATGCTGTAGGGCCTTGGGGAATTGTGCGTGGCGGGGTTTGGAGGTGTGAACAGCGGGGATGGAGGAGGGTGTTCGCGTTCAGGTGGTTAAGTCCAGAAGACGCCTTGGGGCGAAATGGAGTGATGAATGGGGTCCTTTCTGGTTGGTCCCCATACTCAAGGCACCACCACTTTTGTAAATGGTGGGCAGGTGGTCGAGGCTTCCCAGAGTCCTATCCAACTCGGGCGGTGTTGTGCAATGCCAGGTCCGTTGTGAGCAAGACTGCCATTATTGCGGACTTGGTGATGCAGCGGACCTGACCTGCATCACTGAAACCTGGCTGGATATGTCTGGGCCCAGTTTTGAGGCAGCAATTCGGCCGGTATTGGTGATTCACCGCCGAGATTGGATCGCAGGTGGGGGTGGGGGTTGCGGCCTGTTTCAAGACCAGGTGGACCTCACTAGTGTTCCAGTGGAGGAGACCAGATCCTTTGAGGTGTATCGTGGTGGCAGGTGGAGGCTATAGAATAGTTCTCATCTATCGTCCACCCGTGACGAAAAACTATTCTTAAAGGAAGTGGCAGACTCGTCCGTCGACCTGGTACTTGAATTGCCCAGGTTGATGGTGCTGGGTGATTTTATCTGGATCGACAATGAACTCTAGACAATGAACTCTCGCTCTTTGGTCAGCACTTCCTCCAATTGATGTGTTCATTGGGCCTCTCACAGGTGGTTACCTCTGCCACTCATAAACATGGCCACTCACTCGATCTGGTCTTCCTGCTGGAGTTGGAGGCCTCCGAGGTGGGGGTGGAACCAGTTGGTTGGTCCGACCACCACACTGTGAAGTTCAGTTTTGCACCCCTGCGTGACCTACCCCAGTGGAGATGGTCAAGTACCCGCCCTTTATGGGATGTTACTCCCACCGGTCTAACTGCGGTTCTTGACCTATCAGAATTTCCTGGGTTGAGCTTAAATCCAGAAGTAATGGTGCAAGCCTATAATAAGGCTGTCACCTCTGCTTTGGATTTAATTGCTCCCACCCGTGTCTGACCTCTCTCCTTAGCCCCATCCCCTGGTTTGATCAGGATCTGAGGGAGTTGCAGAGACTTGGTCGCAGGTTGGAGAGATGTTGGCGGAAGTCCAGCTTAGATGCCGACCATCTTAGACTCCTAGAGCATTACAAACTCTATCAGTCAGCATTTACTCATAAGAAGGCAGTGTTCCTGTCCGGAGAAATTGCTGCTGCTGCTCAGAATCGACCGGCCCAGCTCTTCCGAACAGTAGACAGGCTGTGCAGCAGCCTGTCTGCAGGGTTCGTCGAACCTTCACAGTTACAGTGTGTGGAGCTTGCTCGATTCTTTGCCGATAAGGTGGCCGACATCAGGGCGAGATTTGCGCCACCCCTCCATGGGAGTTGTGGTGGTCCAGCCTATGGTTGCAAGCACACTGTTCACTGGAATTCCTTCATAAGGCCAGAAATCGAGGATATTATGAGGATTGTCCAGGGTATCGCACCACAAGCTGTAGTTTAGACCGGGTCCCACAGGCCTGATTATGGGCTGTGGGAGGTCATCTTCGGTTCTTGCCAGGATAGTCGGGTGTTCCTTGGACACTGGTGAATACCCGCTCCCTGAAGGAAGCGGTGGTGACACCAGTGTTGAAAAAGGCATCTTTGGACCCCGACTCCTGGCAAACTACTGAACCATCTCGAACCTCCCTTTGTTGGGAAGGAAATTGAGAAAGTGGTGGCAGCCCAGTTGGACAACCATCTTACCATCCATAACATCTCGATCCTCTTCAATCAGGTTTTCATAAGAGACACAGCACTGAGACTGCACTGGTTTGGGTCCTCAATGATCTACTGATGGCAAGAGACCAGAAAAATGGTCCATTTTGGTCCTTCTGGATTTGTCAGCAGCATTTGGCCGCCATAGACCATGGGGTGCTGCTTGAGTGCCTGAGATGCATCTGTGAGCTATCGGGCTTGGTGCACAGATAGTTTACCTCCTTCCTCACAGGTAGAACTCAGAGGGTGGTATGGGATTTTTCCTCGATCCTACTGCTCTGACCTGTGGGGTGCCTCAGAGCTCTGTGCTATCCCCCATGTTGTTTGCGGTGTACGCTTCCCTCGGAGACATTGTAAGACGATATGGGCTGGAGTTTCATTGTTATGCCGATGATACCCAGCTCTATCTGTCTTTGTACCTGACCAGAATAGAGCACTCTCAGTGTTTAACAACTGTCTCAGGAGATCCAGGATTGGATGAGGTCCAGCTGGTTGAAGTTGAACTCCGGGAAGGCGGAGGTGTTGGTTGTGGATCCTGGCAGCCGGATTGAGGGGTCCGGGGCACTTCAAACCTCTGGTTTATTCCTGGGAGATCGCGGATCTCCCGATTTCTGAACGTAGCTAGAGACCTGGGGTGGATCCTTGACGATCAGCTGACATTGCGTGCGCATGTCGGCAGTCGCTAGACATCCTTTTACCATCTTAGGAACATCGCCAGGATCAAGCACCTTGTTCCATCCGGCGACCTACCCATGCTGATCCACGCCTTTGTGACCTGCGTCTGGACTACTGCAACTCCCTTTACTTTGGGCTGCCTGGGGTTGATATCCGCTTGCAGCTAGTGCAGAACTCGGCAGCCCGGTTGTTAGCGGGACTCTCGTTCCTCTCATATTACACGGTGCTCCGAGACCTGCACTGGCTGCCGATTCAGTGGCGGATCACCTTAAAGTCGGTCTTCTGACTTTATAAAGCCCTACAGGTTGGGCCTGGATTACCTGAAAGAGCTGCTGGTGCCTTACCGGCCGATGTGACCACTCAGCAACCAGCGAGGTTGCTAGAGATCGAGGTCATTTTAAAATCTTCTGGCGCGAGCTTTTATGTTCGTGGCGCCGACCCTCTGGAATTCTCTACCACACTGGATCCGAGGTGCATGGCCGGTGAGGGTTTTAAAAGGGCCTAAAGTCTTTTTATGGAATAAGGCATTTTAGATAATTTTGATGCCTATTAACTGCCCTGCTGTTAATTCAGTTATATGATGTTTTAGTATGTTTTATTCTGTATTTTATTGTAAAGCGCTTGGTTTTAAGAAAGGCATAGATAAATAAAGTTTATTATTATTATTATTATATTAAGCTCCTTTAGTCTCTCTTCTTATGGCTTCTGGTGCAAACCCTGCACAATTTTAGTTGCCCTCCTCTGGAATGACTCCATTCTGTCTATGTCCTTGCAGAGATGGGGTCTCCAGAACTGCATGCATTATTCCAGATGGGGGTCTCACCAACTGTCTATACAGAGGATAGCAACTTCCTGTTTTCTACTGGTGATGCCTCTCCTATGCATCAAAGTATCCCCCAGCCCTTCTTACTGCCTTCTCACATTGCATGTCTACCTTTAGGTCATCTGATATGACTATCCCCAGGTCCCTTTCCATTTTGTTGTTGTTTCTATAGTACCTCCCCACACTGTGTACTCTTCCCTGGGTTTTGTTTCCCAGGTGCATTACTTGCACTTCTTTGCATTGAATCTAAGCTGCCATACATTTGACCATTCCTCCAGCCTTGCCAAGTCCCTTCTCATCCTTTCCACCCCACCTTGTGTATCAACCCTGTTGCAGATCTTTGTGTCATCTGCAAATAGCATCTTTTCCTTCAGCCCCTTTGCAATGTCTTCTATAGAGACATTAAAGAGGACTGGTCCCAGTACTGAACCCTGTGGTATTCCTCTAGTAACCCCCATGTTTTCAAGTGGACTCCATTTGCTATTACCCTCTGCATCCTGTTGTCACTTTTGGTGGAGGACTTGATTGTCAGGGGATAAGTTTAGGAATAGGAAGGGGGCAGAGAGGGAGATCAGTTGCCTATGAGGTACCAATGAGCAGAGAGATAGGAAGCAGATCCTGGGGATCACTAGCGTGGCAGGACAGAAGGGGAGCTGGATATCATTGACCACCTGGGGACCAATGACCTGGCTAGGGGCACGGCTTGGATAGTGCACGGGAGTTTAGGGAGCTGGGGAATGGTCTTAGACAGGTAGTACACTCAATGGATTTCTCTGAGGTGCTGCCTGTCTATGACAGGGAGTAAGAAGGATCTCCTTACCAGAGCTTCAACTAATGGTTGAAGGAATAGTGCAGAGAGGAGGGTTCGGCTACATTGGGGACTGGGAATCCACCTAGATGGATAAGAGCCTATACAGGGGTGATGGCTTGCATCCATCTGGGAGGGAACTGCAGTACTTTGAACATTTAAACTAGCTGACAGGGGTGGCAGAAGAAACTGGGAGGCAGAAACTGCCCCACAGGCAAAGCAGGGAGAACCCAAGGGAGAGGAACCCCTAGGGTGCAAATTAATAAAAGAAGCAGGGTGATAGAAATAAATGGGAATAAGAGCATAAAAAGAAAGGGGGAGGAGGGGGACAAAAGGAAAAAAGGGGTTAAAAGAAGAGTACTAACAAAATCTGGAAGGCCATGTGTGCGAATGCTTGAAGTCTAGAAATAAGATTTCAGACCTAAAGGCCCTCATGGCAGAGGGACCTGGATATTGTGGTTATTACCAAGTCATGGTGCACTGAAACCCACCCATGACTGGGACAGGCCATACCAGGCTATACTCTGTTCAGGAAAGACAGGATAGGAAACAAAGGAGGGCATGTGGTGCTTTATGTGGGGAGAGCATAAAAGTAGTGAAGATATAGGGAATATGGGGGCAGAGGTACTACGGTCACCCTGGAGATGGGGAATGGATCAACTGTTTGCACTGATGTAATCTACAGACCACATAGGGAGGAGTTAGGTAATGTACTGGTGGAAGCAATTGGCAAAATGGCAGAAAGGGAAGTGCTGTTGGTGGGGACTTCAATCTGATGGAATGGTGGAGCCTCCCAGCTGCAGCTTCAGCTAAAACAGGTACGTCCTGGAATTGCTGCAGGGTGCATTCCTCAGGCAGCTAGTCAGTGAACCCACTCGTGATAGGGCAATACTGGACTTGGTACTCGCTAACTGGACAGTGTTGCAGATGTCAAGGTGGGCGCCACCTGGGGACCAGAGATTAGTGTACAGTGTGGTTCAATATAAGGAGGTTTGCAGACTTGAACCACACAAGGGAGGAGTCATGGACTTCAGGAGAGTCGAGTTTATAAAGATAGGTGAATGCTTCAGGGGTTACCTCAGGGGGTGGAGGAACAGTGGGCGAGACTAAAAGGGGCATAGTTATGGAGACAAACCTCTGCATCAAGCAAGTGAGCAAAAGCAAGAGAAAAAGAGACTGCAATGATTCTCAAAAGAGGGTGCAAAAGGGAAAGGTTAAAAGGGTAGCATTCGGAAGGTGTAAAGAGATGCAGAGGAGAAGGACAGGGAGGTGTGTCAGGGGAAGTAGGTAAAGCAGTAAGGAGCACCAGGGCACAAACTGAAGAGAGACTAGCCAAGGAGTTAACAAAGGGGACAAGACAATTTTTAGGTATGCAAGCGAAAAGTGGAAGACCAAGGTAAGGTTAAAAGGAAGGAAATGTGCAGAAGGGTCCAGGAAAAGGCAGACATCCTGAACAAATACTTCTGTTCAGTGTTCACAGAGGAAGGGAAGGGAGGGTCAAAAAAATAACAGGGGTGGGGTGGGCCATTGCATGCTCATTATGGCCGCATTTGCATACATTTTGCAGGGATGCACCCAGCAGGATGAGCTGGGTGCCCCGCCCAGTCTCGTGTCAGGAATCCCCATAACCTATCCCAATTCCATAGTGTAGGGACCCCCTCCTGGTCCCGATCCCATTCAGATATGACAATATAACATTCCCCACCTCTTTCCACAGTGTAGGGACCCATACAACCCATCCAGAATCTGTTTCTAAATAAAACAAATAATTATCTCTCATCCCTTTTCCATAGTGTAGGGACCCCACCACCCCCGTCTGGAACCCATTTCAAAATAAAACAAATAATTATCTCTCATCCCTTTCTCCACAGTGTAGGGACCCCCCAGCCCGATCCCTATCCCTGTAAATGTCAGTGTCATCCTCCCTTTTCTGTAGTGTAGGGTTCCCCACCCCATACCTGAACCATAGATCCAGGTTTGCGTAACAAACCCTGCCCATTTATATGCCACCACATACCACATACCATCCCTGGCTCACTTAATCCCCTCCTAGAAGTTTCCGTGGTGTAGCTCAGCCCTCCGCTCAGCACCCCGGCCAGCTATAGCACCTCATCTGTACAGTTCCATTCCTAGACTGTTCAGTGGGTGGCTGGCCATGGTGGTGGTGGAGGCTGAGCGAGGGAGGAGTGTGTGAGGTGAGGACATGCACTACAGAAACTTCTCTGATGAAGAGGATTATGATTTGAATGGGGATGGTATGTGGCAGGGGTGTGTGGCAATACTGAATGGGGTGGGTATGTGGTAGGGGCTTGTTATGCGAACCTGGTTCATGATTCACGTATGGGTGGGGGGACCCTACACTACAGAAAAGGGGGATGACACTGACATTTACAGGGATCAGGCTGGGGGGGTCCCTACACTATGGAGAAAGGGATGAGAGATAATTATTTGTTTTATTTGAAATGGATTCCGAACTAATTAAATAATGTGTAGTAATACCATAATTCAGAAAAAGTTGAAACATATTTTATTAATTTTTTTAAACAATTGTAATTTTATGTATTGATGAAAAAATAGTACTGATACAGTCTATCAATACAAAAGAATAGTGTTGCGACTCCATGTATTTGTCATTTTGTGGCTGTGTCACAACCCAAAAAACATGATCACATACCCCCATAATGCAAAGCATCATGGGTTGTATATCAAATCACCACAAAATATTGTGCTGGTTCAACTTTAAGCAGGAAAGCATGGTGCCAAAAGGCCTCTGACATAGTTTGCAAAGGGCACCAACAGAAGAAGCAGACACATGTTTCGTCCTTCCAGGACTCATCAATGTGTCTTGTCTGGATGACACTCCAGTGGAATGACAAAAACATGTATCAATAATATACTGGTTCAGAAAGTATTTATGTATATAGAGTAGTACTGACACATAAAAACGGTATTGACAGAGTTACAGTATTTCTTAAAAAATTAAGTTTGTAGCCCCAACAGAACAGTTTAAAAATTAAACCTTTCAAAAGATAATTTCTTTTAAAACAGGATATAACTTTGGAACTGTTGGGCTAGAAACTTATATTTAACTGAAAGCTAGATTCGCTATAGTTGATATCCATAAGATATTGCTACAGCGACCACATATCATTATTAAAAAAACACAAAATGGGTGCACTACATTTAAAGTCCTGCTATTTTTAACTCTTATACAATCATCAGTAATGTTAGTAAAACAAAATGCTGTCTGCCAAACTGTTGTGAAGTCATATGACTTCATCCATGGCATTCACAAAAAAGAAATGCTACAGGTGTATTCCAGCAGGCGTATTGTAAATTTATTGCAGAACTGCACAGCTCAACATTTCATAGCAGGCAAACTGATAATTGGTCCACTGCTTGGCAAAAAGCCCTCTTGGCAGGCAGTGGACAGGGCTGGTAATGCTTTTGCTCAAACAGCTTTAAAGAGCTATTGATGCCCAAAAGAAAACTTTAAAAAACATAATAATTAGGTACAATTCTGCCTTCTTTCCATTTATATTTTATATATTTCTTCTCCCCATTATTTATTACTAAGGACATTTGCATGACTTTATAATCGTTATCCCTTAGAGTTCCTTCAAGTTCATCTGCCTTTATAGCTTACTCCCTACTTCAAGTCATAATCCTCGGTTGTGACATCACAGTCTGTTGCCATGGGAGTAACTGTGATATCACAAGCAGTGCTCTGTGACTTCAAGTAGGGAGAAAGCAGGAATAGACAAACTGTTCAGGAGCAAGGATCCTGTTTTCATACAAATGACCTCAGCAATAAATAATGGGAGGAGAAGGAATACAACACTGATGGGAAATACAAGCTGGACTATGTCTAAGTATTAGGTTTTGTTAAAGTTCTCCTGAACGTGTCACCAGCTCTTTAACTCCAGTTGTACATTATTGCATAGTTGTCGCACCTTTAACCCTTTTGTACTGATACTATAAGAATAATTTTACAATGTTTTTCAAATGTGATTTTTCTATGTTATTTATGCCAGTGGGAAGCAGTATAACATAGCTACTGGAGATGTACATATATGCATGGACTTATCAGTTTGCCTGCTCATGAAATGAAATGATGGGCTGTGGAGTTCTGCAGTAAATTTACTATATGGCTAATAACGTTACAGATGATTCTGTAAGAGTTCAGTGAACACCTTTGGAGTGGTGTGTTTATGATTTTTCAGGCATTAGCCAGTCCAGTTCCTAGCACCCCTCTTTTTAGGCCACTCTCAGTCAAAATCCTTTTTTCTGGATTTGTGCTGTTACTTTTAACAACATATTATATTGGCATGTATAGACATGTAGCAACACAGGAGAACTGTATCGCTAAGACCTATATATGTTGTTTGAACTCCAAGCTTTCATTTAAATAAACTTATGTTTCAGTGATTAACAGTTCAAATTTTACTGCTTTCAAAATACAGTGTCAAGCATTATAAAATCTAAAAGATTTTTTGGAAATGATCTGAAGATACTGGTGGTTGTTCTGTCAAAGAATAAATACATTCTTTTCTAGTTAGCTTTGCTTGCTCAATGTATAGATGTAGGTGGGGTATATAAATGTAAAGGTTTCCTGTCACTGGAGGGTTGCATTCAGTTCTGTGGGGCAGCACCCTGACAGCCACCTGTCAATAGGATCCCCATATGTGGAGGCACCACACCAGTTTTTATTGCAACCAGTACCAACTGAGCTCAGACGCCACTCACCTGAAGGCTTTATAGACTGTGCCCAGGTACCACTGGGCAGGTGTAGTCTCACAACCCTGCAGATGTGGTTGGTTACAGCAGGAAGGGTTATTAATTGAAGGATTTGGGTGGGCCTATGGACACAGCAGTAGCACGTTTGCTTGTGGTGCTGGTGACCCAAATTTGGAAGTCCAGCCCAGTTTGTCATGGGCCAGCCATGAGAAGTTGAGCATCCCAGAGACACTCTCCTTCAAAGAGGAGAGCTGTGAGCTCTGCCGTGCTACAGCCACTGGGTCACCACAGATGGTTGTGCAAACTGAGGCCACGATGGAAGGAGAGAGAGTGGGTACCTCCTGACTGGCATCCACGCAGTCCTTGCCCTACGAGTTGCTGTGGGACAGGGGACATAAAACAGGAAAATCTCGCTCTGCCACAGCAGAATGAAGCTACATCCCTCCACAGGTGCTGCACTGCCCATTGGGCTACCTGCCATGCCACCCAGACTAAAATGCACCATGCCCTAGGGAACCTGGGGTCTGCAGCACAGGGAAAAACTGTGGGTCACTGAGGTGAGATTGTAAGCCCTAGGGATGGCAGGTGACAGGGCTGGCTGAACAGATGGGAGAATACAACCCAGTAAAATTAAACATAATAATAATAAGTTGAGGATTTGGCCAGGGCTGGGGAAAAGAAAGATGGTGGGTGTTGCTACTCAGTGGGTGTAGTGAAGGGCAGTATTTTTTATGGAAATGGGGTTCACTGGGTGCATGGAGGGGTTGTAAAAGATTCAAAAGGGTGGGGGAAGGGTGCCTATTTTTCATTTTCAAAACAAGCGAAAGTGGGAGAAGTGCCACTTCATGGGGACTTTACCAGGTGAGCGCTAAAAGGAAGTGGCACGCCACAGGCAAGTGCAACTTTCACGTGATCTTCGCAGATGGCAAACTTGTCACTTTACTACATGGAGCACTACAGAGGGTCTGTGTGAAGTAGCAGCACTGTAGCTAGTGCATAGTGAAGCATTTTCACTTAACACTGACCTACTGTACACCTCCTACATGACTGCAATGTTCTGTCTTGGCTGTGCGAAACCAGCTGGCTCTAAATTCTAGGAAAACAAAAGTGATAATGTTCGACTCTAAGACCAGATTTCACTCTGGTGCCTTCAGTCTATCCATCTCTTGCCTTGATGGCACCCTCTCCAATTATGTTGATAAGTTCATGTATCTGTGGTTACCATAGACCCATCACTTAATTCCACCCTCCACACAGCAACTGTCTGTAAAGATATCATCTCCAAACTGGGACTAACATATGGGATCAGGTGGAACCTGACTTTCAAATTGTGATTACCAAATTGATTCAATCTGTAAACAAATCTGCCTTAAATTAGGTGCCCTTATAGAATCCATCAGGTGCCTCCCTCCCTTCTGTGATCAGACCCGAAAAAGTGTCACCCTGCAAACAATGTCACAGAAAGTCATTACTTGATTACAGGCTGCAAGGCTGGGAATGCAGCAGTTTTCTGTGTAACACTGTTTGTGGGGTTGACTATCTCTACCATTGCACCATGTTCAGGCACCACATGCACGTTCTCTTTCCTGCCTGATCCAAGTTGTAAACACGCTGATAAAACCCTACTCCGACAATGCTGATTTCAGCCAACTACCAGCTGCAGAGACTTGACACCCTCTACAACAGATGAATGCCTCCAGGGACACCCATCATTGACTATTATATATGAAATGCAGGTAGATGTACCTGGAAGCTAGATGCCAACTGCGTCTTGCCCAGCTTATGCGTGGGTGAGCTTTGGGCAAGCCCACCTATCGTATCTATTAAGCTTGGTTTCAGTGAAAAAAGCCAAGCCGTAGGTCCCACTCCTCAACTGGCACTAATTTGACACTGGACTACCTAAGAATACTAATGGTAGAGGCATCTGCTGGTCCATTGTCATAAATACAACGTGTGTGTCTCTTCACTCTGCAAACAGTAAAGTACCGTTCCCTCTAACATTAAAGCAGCAGTGCATGTTAGTGGTGAACATTTTAACTATACTTTTTATTCTAGTTCAGATTGCTCCTTTTCTGCTTTTCCAGCACTGTTTTTTCCTAGTTTTATGTCTGCTTAACCACTTTTGTTATATTTGCAATGATAAAAGGGCGCTGTTTTAATATGCCTGAATCCGTATTTTCATCAGTATTGTCTGTTGTTTTTGAACACCCATTGTTTCTTTTGACTGTGAACTACCATGCAGCAGATACTGCTCCTTGACCTTATGGGACCGAGATATATAAAAACAGCTTCATTCAGGCCCGCAGTGATAACGTGTTATCAACACTGTCTTCAGTTAATTTGTCTCCTTGTTACTTTGTCTGTAGTGAAAGGTGCATGGTCTTCCTTATTGTAATAAATGGCAAATCAAAAATAAGTAAATGTTTTATCTGTAAGTTTATGAACCTATATCAGGCACTCCCCATTCATTCCATGAAACCACCAGCTCCATCCCCCCTTCCTGTGGCAATCTTTAAAATCCCCTCCCCAGCTTACCCCCTCTGAAACACTTACAGGTAAGCGGCGACAGGTGGCTGTGCAGTGGCCAATTCATACAATTTGTAGGAGCAAATGGCCAGAATCAGCACTTTTATTTAAAAGAATAAATAAGATTAATTATTTTTAAATAAAAATGCTGCACATTCTAACCATTACTCCTACAAATAAAAACTAGTGCTATGCATTTTAATGCTGACAGATTGAGAGGTATGAATTGGCTTGCCATACAGCTGCCTGTCACCGCCACCTGTAAGTGTTCCAGAGGGAGTAAGCTGGGGTGGGGGATTTTAAAAATTGCCACAGGAAGGGCGATGGAGCTGGGTGGTTTCATGGAATGAATGGGGCAATGCCAGACAAAGGGGAAAGTGGGGAAAATACCTAGCAGCGCCAGGCGCATGAAGCTATTCCACCATCAATGCTACATTAGGTTCTTCCAACTTCTCCCTTGCCTTAATGCCACAGTAGGGTCCTTCGACTTCTCCCTTGCCTTGCCAGCTCCTCCCCAGGTCCTCAACCATCAAGTGAAGTATCTTCTTCCAGCTTGGGGAACCAGGAGTCCCAACTGCAGGGATAAGCTGTGGGTTACAGTTGGGTGTCCAGAGAGGATGTCGAGCAGAGGCTGCTGGTGGGTTGGAATACTGGAGAACTACTACGGTTGGCAGAAAGATCTGGGAAGTTGGAAGGAGGACCTGGCAGCTGGCAAGGAGAAGTGGGGCAAAACAGAAAGTAAGCAAACAAAAAAAAATGGTGGGCTGATTTCCAATGACATCACAATGTGGTTGGCAGCCTGACTCTACAGTGCTCTCCCTCCTCGTCATAAAACCTCATTTTATACAACCAACTTATTATTTGTCTTTGCATGACTTTTTAGCGAATTTGTAAAGACAAAACTTGTCAACAAATAAACTTTAAATGTAACCCCACAATTGGGGGTTTCTAACAACCATCTAGGAGCTGTCTAAGCATCCCTGTGGTGGTCAGCGTTGGTAGCTAAATCCGTTTAAATGGCTCTATGAGTGCTTGTAGAGCCTCTCCTACTGTCTCTTTAAGAGCTGTCTGCTTGCAGACATATTCATTACTTATGAGGGGCTGTGTGTTCTCCTGCTCGAGTCCCACTCGAACCACTGACTAATTGCTCCAGCTTTGGCTGTCAGCCAAGGGGCAGAGTGAGTACTTTCCAGACAGTGTAATTGTTGCCTCCTACCTTAGATGTGTTTGTGGGAATGTAATTTGTTTAACCTGCCTTTCTTGCAGCTGGACTTTGTGTGCTGTGTTCCCCATTTGGACCAGGATTGTCTGAAGGTTCCAATAGAGTCGGTGGGGTACCTAAAATGGACTAACTGGCGACCAACCAGGATCGGGACTCTAATGGAGCCTGCTGGCCAATAGGAATACAGCTGGAGGTTCTGGGAAGTGAAGTTCTGGACCATGGCGCCTTTTAGCCCAATGAGGGCCGAACTTAGTGGCTGGTTTTGGCAGCCTACCAATGGGGCGATGTGGGCGCCTGAACTGTGTGGCTTGCCCCCATACCTGTGTCAGGGCAGAGGCGTTGTGGCTGTGAGCAAGTAAGGAGGCGGGGCCCGGTGCCATTTGAGCAGTCGCGTGGGAAGGCGTGTGTAAGGCCAGCGTCGGGCGTTGGTAGCCGCTAGTGAAGTCAGACTAAATCCACTAGGAAGTGGTCAGAGGAGGCCATGCAGGAGCGTGGCTACCCACCAGGCTCAACCTGTAGAAGACTGGAGAATCTGCTTGAATCGCTCGGTCTGTCAGGAACAGTGAAGCTCGTCAGTTGGGCCCAATGTATGGCGGGCAGGTATCGAGAAGGACAGCAGCTGCCTGGTATGGTACCCCTCTGCAGTGCATATAAATGTGTGGAGAAGTGCTCGAAGTACAGGCTCGGTCCTGCAAGTGGTGCGAGTGTGTTTCTTTCTGGAGTCGTGAATACTAAATCAGGGTAGCTCCTGTCAAATGTTCCTAGTAAGGGCAAGACCATCTGGTTACTTTGCTGGCTACACTGACTGAGCCGGATGGCCCTATTTAGTCTTCATAGGAATTAAATGCTCGTTTGTGTCAGGGCCCCAACCAGCTGCATCGAGGAACTAGCCTTTAGGGCTTGGGTACCCATAGACAGTAACTTATAGGTTAGGCCTGTGCACAGAGCCCTAGGTAGATATTCATATATTGTGGTGGTAAGCCAATCAACTTGATTCCCCGGTCCTTGTTATCTCCCCTTAAATAAATCAGATTGCTTGTTTTGCAAAGGTACACTGGCTAGTTTGTGTATTAATGGTGAATTACTGCCCAGTGAATATTGTGTAACTGCACCTTACTTTTCAGGGGGTCCCTGGAGTGAGCTGAAGTGGTTGAGCTGGGGGTAAGTGTATATGGTAAGGACACTGTAATAGAACTGTGTGGGCCACTAGTCAGAAGAAAGGGGGTTGCAGCAACAGAGGGCTGTGACCAAGTCAACCTCGACTGTTCTAACCCCGACCTCTGGGTGGAGGCACCCATGCGGATCTAGGCCCCTCACCCTGTTACAGTCAGACAGGTAGGGGTAGTAGCCTTGGGATAGCCCCTGGGGTTATATAGTGGGGCACCGCTGGGATTAGCGTCCCTAGTGGCCGAGTGGACGAAGTACCTAACTATGGATAAATTGAAGGAAAAGTTGGAAGGGATATCGTGGCTAAAATCAAGTTGGACCCCATTAAGACAATGGTACATAAACTGATGGGTTGGGGGTGAAGCTGAAGAGTTGGACTCTCAGAGAATTGTGTTGCTGCTAGATGTACCTCTAGGGACCACAAATGCTGACCTTATTTTCGTAGTGGAGTGGGTTAAGTGTTTGGGTAAGATAGAGGTGAGAGGGCATGTGACTGACCTACTCAATCGGACTTTGCAGGTATTACTGTTATGTAGTGTAGCCATTGACCCTGAGAGAGTACCCCTAGTGATTTACCCGGAGGGTACAGCAGGGATGGAGGTCATTCACATCAGAAGTGGGTCAGTTACCCCTGGAAGTCTCCCAGACTAATAAGCTTCAAAGATAAACTGTTTAAATTGTTGGCCATGGAGGGAGGACTACCCAAGAGTTACTGCAGGCTTTGAATCTTTCCAGTGATCCCACCCCCAGGTTTCCCTAGTACCTCCCTGGCCCCCAAGAGTTCTATTTTGGCCCCACCACCCTTAGTGGTTCCTTCTATACAGCTAGATTAATGTACCGCAGAGCTAAAACTTTTTCTGGCACAGTGCCTGTGCCTTCAGGGAGGATGATCTGGAGGTGTGGATGGACTATGCCACCCCTTTAGTTCAGGAGTGGCAGTGCTCTGGGGGAGAAACGAAAGAGGCTGATGGGAGCCTGCAGAGTCTGGCTTTAGAAGCCATTCGGTTTTGCGGGCTACTAGCCCGGAAGCTACCGTAACAGACTATCTTTCTGCTTTAGAGGGGTGTTTGGAAGCACAGAAACCGGGAAGACTTATTATGGAAATTCAAGTCTGCTAAGCAGTGGAGGAATGAAAAGCTCTCCGCCTTTGTTACCAGGGTGGAACCGGGCTTTACAGAAGGGCCTGTCAAAGGGGGGTGATCACTGCCCCAGCCTTGAACCAAGTCAGAGTTGGAACATGTTTTAAAATCTGCTAGATTTTCCAGTGTGATACTGTTAAAACTTAAGTTACATGATCGTGAAGCTGCCCGCCTGAATACTGTCAATTGATGAGGGAGATTAGAGAGTAGAGACTGATGAGGAGGGTGGGAACCCTATGTGGGGCTGTGAATCTGTGCCAAACCCCTGAGTCTAGCGAACCCGATGAGACCCACCCTTTGGGGGGCCTGATGTATCCCCAGAGTTGCAAGGGAGGGTGGGGGTGCATGCCATTTCCTCTGATCCCCAAGTAGAAAGTGAGTTGAGGGCCGAGATCAGAAATTTACGAGAACTGGTGAGGGACTTGAAGCAAACCACTACCCACCCTGTTGAGTTTGGAGAACCAGAGTTACCTAGAAATAAACACCCTAGCCGGGAGTCCTCGCCCTCTGGATGGCTCCCAGCAGATAAAGTATTCCCCTCCCAATAGAGACCCCGGGACCCAAAGTTCTGTTACCATTGTGGGAGGATGGACACTTTCAGACTGAGTGCCAGTTGCCAGAGAATTTAGGGAAGGTCAACAGTAGGCTGATCACCTGGCATACACGAGCAGGGCCTACATCCGACCCCTAGGAAGGGCTTTGTGACCTGGGCCCATGCCCAAGCAACTGTCAACTGTGCCCCCAAATGGTCTGATGTGGTAGGACCCTCGATGGAGGCGGTGTGAGTGAATGGGATTCCCACCGAGCTGTATTGGATAGTGGCTCTCAGGTGACCATTATGTTCCAGGACTGGTATCAGACACACCTACCTGAGGTGCCACTACAACCCTTGGATGGTCTACATGTATGGAGGCTGAGTGACAAGGCTTATCCGTGTTTGGGGTATATCCGGATCTGGTTGTCGTTTCTACTTCTGTGACTGGGGTGGACGAACAGGTGAAAACCTTGGCCTTAGTCTGCCCCCCACTGGACTGTATGATAGGTACCCTTGTTGACTGGGACCAATGCCCACATGTTTGGTTGACTAGCACAGTTGTGTTCTGAAAAGCAAGTGTGTGAGGACTGGGCGAACTCTTAGGATACCCACTTTGATCCAGAGGCCTATGAGACTCAGAGAAAGGCTAGTCAGGAGGAGCCTGAAGGCCCGGTGGGTGTTGTCTGGAGGAAGGATCTGAGCCATTGCTACTAGCCCCAAATGCAGTATGTTTTACAAGGGAGGTCCGGCTAAAAGGATGTCAAGAATAAACTATTGATGCTGGATGCACCTGGGGAAGGAAAGTTGCCTGGGGGACTGCTGGTTAAACCCAGTATCTTGCCTGCTAGAGCCATGCTTATGCCAGGAGAGTGATGGTTCAAGTTCATAATGTGTCTGACAAAGAGATTTGGTACATAGAGGCTGCACCCTGGCTAGTGTCGTTGTGCAGACACTGCAGTGCTCCCTAATAGCAAGGGTTTGGGGAAGGATGACAGAGTCACGCCCGAATTGTTTGATTTGAGTGACTCCCGTTGCCTGCTGAATGGAAAGTAAGGATCAGTGAAAAGCTTGCCCAAATAGACCAGGTATTTTCCTAAAAGAATGGGATGTGGGATGTGTGCAGGGGCCGAACACCACATTCGACTACATGATGAAAGGCCTTTTGAGAGAGGAGTCTGGCGCCTGGCCCCTGCTGACATAGACAATGTGAGACAGCATCTGCAAGAGATGCTGGCTGCTGGTGTGATCCAAGAATCCAGGAGCCCTTATGCTTCCCCATTGTAGTAGTGAGGAAAAAGAATGGGGCCATTCGGATGTGTGTACTACCGTACCCTGAACCGCGGGACCATCCCTGACTAGTATACCATGCCACGATACAGGACGCTCTGGACTGTCTAAATGGCTGTAAGTGGTTCTCTGTGTTAGATCTCCGCAGTGGGTACTGTCAGATCCCAGTGGCTCCAGGGGATCGAGGAGACTGCGTTCATTTGCCCCAGCTATGAGTTTATCTGGATGCCTCAAAGGATTTCCGGTGCCCCAGCTACCTTTCAGTGCCTGATGGAACCTGCTGTGGGGACATGAACATGCTCAGTGTTTGTTTACTTAGATGATGTCATAGTGTTTGGCAGCTCATTGGAAGAACATGAAAGTCGATTGTTCAAGGTCCTGGACCGGCTGGAAGATTTCAGTCTTAAGTTATCTATAGACAAATGCCAATTCTTTCAAACCTCTATGAAATATGTAGGCCACATAGTGTCCACGAAGGCATAGAGACTGACCCCAGCAAAGTAGAGGCTTTAACCACTTGGCCCCAACCCAGAAATTTGAAGGAGCTACAGCGGTTCCTGGGAGTTCTGTGGTATTACTGACGATTTATTAGAGACTACTCTCGGTGATCCGGCCCCTGTTTAATCTCACTCAAGGGTACCCCGACCCATAAGAAATACAAAGAAGGCTGCACAATCTGGGACTGAAAAGACTTATTTCCGCCCCAATGATGTGTTTGGTACTCACTGGACTGCTGACTACTGAGGAAGCTTTCTATGACATTATATATCAACTTACTCATGCCCCAGTGCTGGCCTATGCTGATCCAGCTAAACCTATGTTCTTCATACTGATGCCAGTCTGCAAGGATTGGGGCCGTATTGTACCAAGAGCACTTTAGACAGTCTGAGACCTGTAGCTTTTGCCAGCGCATGGTTTGACTCCTTCTGAAAAGAATTATCCAGTGCACAAACTAGAGTTCCTGGCTCTAAAGTGGGCCATTGTTGATCAATTCCATGACTATCTGTATGGGGCTAAGATACTGGGTGAAAACTGATAATAATCCTTTGGCGTATGTTCAGACCTCAGTCAAGCTAGATGCCACTGGTCACAGGTGACTCTCTGCATTATCCACCTACAACTACACTGTTGAATACAGAGCAGGCCTCAACCATATAGATGCTGATGCCCTGTGCGGAGGCCTGTGTCCCGAGCTGATTGGGTCAGGTTGTCTGTACCTGACATTGAGACCCTTTGCCAAAATTCGACAAAAGAGGTACAGGTGACTCCTGATACTGTGGACTGCATGGTGGATTGCTTGGGTCCGTCTGAGAACTGTGTGCCTGCTTACTGCCACTTTTCTGCATTAGACTCTAGTATGCTGCCTCAGTTCCGATAATGATAGCCTCCAGCTGGCTCAGTCTCGAGATCCTATGATACAACCTGTTTAGAGCGCTGCAAGCCAGGGGAGATGTGTCCCAACTGCGGTCCGCTGATTTGAGAACTGCCCTGTTATACAAAGAAGGCCCAAAGTTAAAGCTGAACAATAAACTGTTGTATCGGAGACCGTAGACAAAGAGGGGCAAATAGACAAACAACAACAACTGGTGCTGCCCACCACTTTTAGAGAACTGGTGCTGAGGTCCCTGCATGACCACATGGGGCATCTTGGCATAGACCGACTCTTGACCTGGTACAGACCCGATTCTACTGGCCCAAAATGAGTGCAGATGTAGAGCAGTATGTTAAGACCTGTGGCCACTGTTTGCAAAGAAAAGCCCTACCTCAGAGAGCTACCCCATGGTCAACATCACTTTCCTGAGCTTACAACCTGATCTGAAAATATCAGCAACATATTGGTGGTCACTGATCATTTAAACTCGATATGCCCAGGCTTTCCCACCAAGGATCAGAGAAGGCAACCACGGTGGCTAAAGTCCTATGGAAAATGTCTTTGTTCATTATGGGACCCCAGCGAATCCATTCCGATCAAGGAGAGATTTTGAGAGCCGTCTGATTAGGAGATGCTATCCTTGTAGAGGTCTAGAAGTCCAGAACCACCCTTACCACCCCCAGGGACCCCCAGCCTGAGCGTTTCAACCGCACCTTGCTGGATATGCTAGGCACTCCTCCACCAAAAGACAAGCCTAGATGGAGCCAACAAATTAGCACCCTGGTACATGCCTATAACTGCACCAAAAGTGATGCCACTGGATTCTCCCCACCACCTGATGTTTGGAAGGAAACTCGACTGCCGGTAGATGTGTGTTTAGGGGTCTCTCCTGATGGGGTTCGAGCTGATGATTATTTACAGTATGTGCAAAAGTTGAAGGCCCAGCTAAGTCATGCGTACCAACTGAGCTCAAACCATGGCTGCCAAAAGAACTCTGGCCAACAAACAGAGGTATGACAAAAGGTGAAGCACAGGAACTCCAGGAGGGGGATCGGTTGCTAAGAAATCTGGGACTGCATGGCAAACACAAGATTGCTGATCGATGGCACCATCTCCCTCACATTGTAGTGGGCAAACTAGATGATCTGCCTGTGTACAAAGTAAGGCCCAAAACAATTCAAAAGATGTAAAAACTTTACACGAAATCACCTGCTGCCAATTGGACAGATTTTGATAGGACTACAGCTCCTAATGCCCCTCCCTCTGGGCCTATAACTAGAGCTGCTGCCAAAAGAGATTCAGAGGGTTGACTCCTCAGAACTTAAACCCGGCCTGCCCTCTCCCTCTGCTGAAATTGATCCCCGTTTGTGGCTGAAGACAGTGAACATGATGTGGAGTATTACCCCTCTTATGAACTGGAGTCAACTTTTTAAGGGCAACCCCTAGCTCACTCTGGGGATGAAGTTGGGTTTATGGACTGTCTGAGCCCCAGCTTTGTCCCTGGAGCCCATACTCCCTGAGGATGAAGCGAGTGGCCTCAAAGCCGGAGAAGTGGGGTCTATGAGTCTGGCTGAGTTATCTGGACTGGCTGAACTGTCTGACTTTTCAGAAGAGGAAAGTGATGTGGGGAACCTGTTCGGGATCCGCCTGAGCAAGAAGAATACTTTGAGTGCCCTGATAGCATCCCAGTAGTGCCAGAAGTGCCCTTGACTGAACTAAGTGGTGTGGGTCCTGATATAGAGGTCGTGTCCCGAAAGTACTATGGGCACAGGGGTCCTCTTCTCATGTGGGTTCCTCTACTAACCTCAATGAGGCGGAAGTGGAGACAGGGCCCGTGGCAGATTTTACTGAGACCCCTAGGCGCACTGGCCGAGAAATGCGGCCTGTAATAAGGTTAAGTTATGAGTCTCTGGGTCAGCCTGTGGACCTGCCATTAAATGTAGTCCATAAGGGGTTCTTGTATCTCCAAGTTCATTGCCCAAGTTAGTTTTGGGGACGATGCACAACTGCTAGTATTACCTTCTGAATATAGTGCTACTGCCCCAGTTAGCCCTCAGGTAGGGATAGGGAAGGGCCCTCTTTATCTAAGTGTCATAGCCAGGAAGTAATGACCTGATGTATAAAAGAAAGGGGTTGTAATATGTGTACTGTTGTATAGGTAAAAAGTAAACTATGTGATGTGTGCAATCAAAAGTTTAATGTGCTGTTAATTCAAACAGTTTTGCCTTAAAGTGATTTAAGGTAACTACTTGACACGGACGCCAAGTTCTTTCCAGGCCAGGAAGGGTGTAACCCTCCTACAATTGGGGTTTCTAACAGCCATCTAGGAGCTGTCTAAAAAGCGTCCCTCTGGTGGTCAGCGTTCGGCACTTAAAGCCGTTTAATGGCCCTGTGAGTGCTTGTAGAGCCTCCGCCCACTGTGTTTTAAGAGCTGTCTGCTTGCAGACATATTCGTACTTATGTGGGGGGCTGTGTGTTCTCCTGCTTGAGTCCCACTCGAGCAGCTGACTAATTGCTCGGTTTAGGCCGTCGCGAAGGGGCAGAGTGAGCACTTTCCAGACAGTGTAATTGTTGCCTCCTGCCTTAGATGTGTTTGTGGGAATGTAATGTGTTTAACCTGCCTTTCTTGCAGCTGGACTTTGTATGCTGTGTCCCCCATTTTGGACCAGGATTGTCTGAAGGGTCCAATAGAGTCGGTGGGGTACCTAAAATGGAGTAACTGGTGACCAACCAGGATCAGGACTCACAATGGAGCCTGCTGACCAATGGGAATACAGCTGGAGGTTCTGGGAAGTGAAGTTCTGGACCATGGCGCCTTTTTGCGCCAATGAGGGCCGAACTTAGTGGCTGGTTTTGGCAGCCTACCAATGGAAGCGTGTGGTGTGAACTGGTGGCTTGCCCCATACTGTGTCAGGGCAGAGGCGTTGTGGCTGTGAGCAAGTAAGGGCGCGGGGGCTCAGTGCCGTTTGAGCAGTGATGCGGGAAGCACGTGTAAGGCCAGCGTCGGGGTGTTGGTAGCGCCAGTGAAGTCGGACTAAATCCACTAGGAAGTGGTCAGAGGAGGCCGTGCAGGAGCGTGGCTACCTACCAGGCTCACCCTGTAGAAGACTGGAGAATCTGCTTGAATCACGCTCGGTCTGTCAGGAACAGTGAGCTCGTCGGTTGGGCCCAGTGTATGGCGGGCAGGTATCGAGAAGGACAGCAGCTGCCTGGTATGGTACCCCTCTGCAGTGCATATAGATGTGTGGAGAAGTGCTCAAGTACAGGCTCGGTCCTGCAAGTAGTGCGAGTGTGTTTCTTTCTGGAGTCATGAGTACTAAATCAGGGTAGCTCCCTGTCAAATGTTCCTAGTAAGGGCAAGACCATCTGGTTACTTTGCTGGCTACACTGACTGAGCGGATGGCCCTATTTAGTCTTCGTAGGAATTAAATGCTCATTTGTGTCAGGGTCCCAACCAGCTGCATCGAGGAACTAGCCTTTAGGGCTTGGGTACCCATAGACAGTAACTTATAGGTTAGGCCTGTGCACAGAGCCCTAGGTAGATATTCATATATTGTGGTGGTAAGCCAATCAACTTGATTCCCCTGGTCCTTGTTATCTCCCCTTAAATAAATCAGATTGCTTGTTTTGCAAAGGTACACTGGCTAGTTTGTATTAATGGTGAATTACTGCCCAGTGAATATTGTGTAACTGTACCTTACTTTTCAGGGGTCCCTGGAGTGAGCTGAGTGGTTCGAGCCGGGGGTAAGTTATGGTAAGGACACTGTAATAGAACTGTGCGGGCCACTAGTGGGAAGAAAGGGGTGTTGCAGCAACCCAGAGGGCTGTGACTAAGTCAACCTCAACTGTTCTAACCCGACCTCTGGGTGGAGGCACCGCCCAGCGGATCTAGGCCCCTCACCCTGTTTCAGTCAGAGCAGGCAGGGGTAGTAGCCCTGGGATAGCGCCCTGGGGTTACATAAAAAAAAAAATACAACCAATATCCAGACGAAAAGCACATTTTAACCATGGAGGTGAGTGAAACACTGATGGTGAAATCTGAATGACAGAAGATCAAAGATCCACCGATGGATGCCAATGGATTGCAGAGTATGACTCCCACTGCCACAAATACAGAATCCTTACGCCAAACCAAGCCACTACAGCCATGCACCACAACAACAGGCAGAGAAGGTGGAATTGGAAACAATCCTGACTGAGCTGATGACATTTAGGGCCAATATGAAATTATCCATGGCAGAACTCAGAGATGCAATGGATAACCTTAAGACTCCAGGGTGGACAAGGTTGACAGCCAATTCTCCTCTATGGATGGTTGCATAGACACATTGGAGGAAGTTGTGATGCAGCCCATGGACACCCAGACAAGCATTATCGATCAGCTGGAGGATGCAGAGATAGATCATGGAGAAAAAATATCTGCATCTATGGGCTCCGAGAACTCAGAAGGAATACTTGGTGGAATTTTTGGATACTATTCTGCCAGTGGAACTGGCGCTAGAAGAAGGGGTATAAATTAGACACTGAATAAACCCATCATGTGTTGGATCCACAACCCCGCTTCCTAAAAGGTCAATCCAGATCTATCATCGTTCGTTTTAACAGTTGGGTGGTCAAAGAGCACATTCTTCAGACTGTATGGTGTGAAAAAACTGTATTATGGAACATAATGTGTCTTCTTCAATAATGATCACTCTGTGGCAGTTACAAAATGCTGCCGAGTACATTCCTATCCTCAATCCCTCGCGGTAGCAAGAAATCTAATTTAGGATGCCATACACTGCTCTTCTAATTGCACAACTACCCAGGAGGCAGAAAGTCTGCCACTTGGTGGCTGAGGTGGTGTTTGACCTGAACGAACGGCATTCTCAACTTACCAGGCCCTGACAAGACACAACGCAGACTGTCCCACTCCTCAACTGCAGTCAGTGAGATCAAAGGGCAGCAGATGGCAGCATGCCATAAATACCATCTCTGACATTGTATGGCAGCTGCGAGACACAAGAAAAATGTGATACCCTGCAGATATGTACTGGCAGCAGTAATACTTCTTGCCTTTTCAGAGTCAGAGGGCTGGAGTGCAGTTTGGGAGGGAGGTGAGTCTGGGGTAGGTGCCACACAGGCCCAAACTGGAAGAGGAGCGGTTCTGCCCTGATGCTGCGGAATACTTCCAAGATCTTAACTGTGAATTACACTGGTGTCAACAAGCTTTTCTCATTAACAGCTCTGCAAAGGGCATACTAGGTTTGCATGACAAGGCACTAAATGTAACGAGGGGACCGGGGAGACAGGCAGAAATGCTGGCAGGCTCCTGCCCATGGTCCCGTGCTCCTAAACACTATGCCCTTCACAGGAATGAGTCACAGGCATAGCCTGTACAAGGTATAGCCTCCTCACCAGTGGTTTCATGTGAATGGATATTGGGGGCACCAGTCCCGGTTGGAGCCTTCACTCTATAATTTTACCAAATTATGTCATTCAAACTGGGGCCTGTGTGGTACCTCCTCGCCCACTGGTGTTGGACTCCCTGCCATGCTTGGGTTCTCCTGGTCCTCCCTGGGGTTGCGATCAAAGTAGCATTCAGCGCCAGATGAAGGATTCACCAGACTGGGACACCATATTCCTAAATGGCATGCTGTTCTTGTTTGCTTGTCCCTTTTGCTTAGCACCTTTACATTTATAGTGAATTAAATGACTTCTGCATCGTGCATACAGCTCACCCTGCACTAAGCATTTAAGTGCTTCAGGGAGGAGCTTCCTAGGGACCTCTTAATTCTAGCCTTTATTCACGCTGAACTGAATTTATGAGACATCTGCCCGTGCTGCTGTTTTATTTTGCTTATGGCATAGTTATATGTCTCACCCTGAGGCACATCCCTTCTCGGAAAGGCTGTCAAGTATTGGATGACTGAAATGCCTAGGACTTTATTATAATATGTTACTGTTGAATAGCCTTTAGGTGATTTCCTGCTCTTTAATTAGCTAATATTGTATTTACTTGTTACCTTCTCTTTTCAGGATTGAAGTGCAATTATGAGCGTCTGTGCGGCGGGGACTTGCAGAGAGTGATAGAAGTGGAAGAAGAAAGGCACAACAGTTACACTGACAGGAGAGCACAGAACAGTGGAAAGGATCCCTCCACAAGGCTATACCGATCCACTTGGCTTACCCAGGATTTACTTCTAAACTGCCAAGGTAGCATTTCTATATTTGAGTGTTGATGTACTGACATGTCTGAACTATGCTGTCCATCTCTGTGTCCTATAAATGTACAGATGTAATGCTCGGAAAAGTTGAATACATTTTAAATGAAAACAAAAAGAATGGTGGGCCCCAAATGTTTAGCATCATGGAATGTTTTGATCAAGTTAATTAAATTTTTTTATAGTTTGTTTGGCCAGAAATAGCCATGAAGTATGAGAAACATCAATAAATGTTTGCAAACAAGTATACATTTGCGTATAAAATACATAACCCTATGCGAAATGCATAGCAGTTGAGAGGTATTGTCGACTGTACTATGTGCCATCCTGCAAGTCCAGGGCTTTTCTCCTTCCCATCCGTAAGGATGCCAGCACACCAGGGGCTTTGTGCAAATGCTCACAACCATACCGACACAGAAACCAGCTACACCTCGCACACGCTGGTGACCGGTTCGGGAATGGCCTCGGTCGTCGGGTGCTGGCACCATGGGGAGGGTGGAGTAAGATCAAGCAGTCCAACAGCAGCTCTCCTCTCCTGGGGTGCCCCATAGTTCCATGACCACCAGGTGGAGGTCCATGAGCAGTGCAGGCGGGAGGGGTGCCAAGTCGGGAGGGCACCTCAGAATGCAGCACATGTGTGCCTCCACACGCGTGTGTACATGCCCGAGAAGGCGGCGGGCAAAAACGAGGAAAGAAACAGATAAACACATAATAGAAAGAAATCAGCCAGTGTCTTCCTGGCACTATATCTCTTGTTGCACACAGTACCAGTGGTCGCCGGGTGGCCCTGTTGCAGCGGAGGTTAGAACCCAGCCTTTCTGATGCTCAGTCCTCCTTTCCTGGCTGGACAGAAACCTTGATCATTGGTGTCACAAGTGGAAAAGCTGCTGCGAACGACAGGCTGGCCCTTAAAGTGCTAGTAACCCCAAAAATAAAAGGCAGAAATTGTTATTAGCGTGTTTAAACAACGACTAGCAATTTCCACTTTCTAATGCTGGTAACCACCATCCCATGAGCAGCTCTTGGCCCTAGCTTAAATGAATGCTAATATGTCCTGTCAACCTCCACCATTGGTCAGAAGGACATATTAGCATAAAGTGAGCTAGGGAATGTGCGGCTGCTCATGAGATGGTGGTTGCCAGCATGAGAAAGTGGAAGTTGCCAGTCATGTTTAATATGTAAAAAAAAGGATTTAGAATTAATTTAAAAACATTTTGTTAGTGGCTGAAAGCACTGCTCAGGCATTTTGTTGCATCTGGGAGAGCTGTGCCTTTTCTAGAGTTTTCCTTAAAAGTAGTCAGTTCTTACATTTTCATTTCTGAAGCATTTTTCTTTTTCCTTTTGTTCATTAGTAAGTAAAAGGGTCTCAGAAATGCTGCAGTCTGATTGGCTGTTAGGATTCCAACAGCCTTACATTAATCCATGTCACAATGTCATGTACAGCCTGATCACCATGGCACATGGATTCTTCCTGTTAGCATTCCATCCTTTAGCACTGCTGAATGACTGGAATGATGCATTCTGATTTTGAACCAGCATTGTTAAACTGTTGGTGAAAGAACTATTTTATTAAAAGCTCCCTCTAAATGAGGAAAACATTCAAAAGTATATTTTTAACACTTTTCTTTTGGAATATTTTTATAATAGCAATAAAGGCACTCCCAGGCGTTAGATTAACAGTCAATCACCCCTGGGGCAATATGGCATTTGGCTGCGCCTCGTGCCACATTACACCCCTAGGGGTGATTAACAGACTGTTAATCTAACCCTGGTCATGTATTATTGCTTAAGTAATATTTGGATGTGAGGAGCAGTATGTTACCTGGCTTAGCTGACATGTCCAGTTCTATTCCGCTTACTACTCTATCTGCACTGTGACCTCACTCACTGTGACATCACAAGTGACTAACCTGGCAGCAGCTGATTAGATCTTTCTGAGTAGCTGTGAGGTCACAGTCAGTGAGATTCAGTGCTGATGAATTATGAAGAAGAATGGAACTAGGCATGCCTGGCTGCAGGCAGAGCACTGCTACGCACATCACACCTTGTAGTACTGTCAAGTAAAACCAAAAACATCTCAGTAGCAAAGAGAAAAAGAAAATGCCTCAGTTAAAAAGCAGTAGTTGCCTACTTCTAAAATATTAATTTCAAGCAGTACAGCAGCTCAATAAAATGGGGCCATTAAAATACCCCCTCGTGTATGTGAAACCTGTGCACTCATGTTGGATAAGAGGGCTGAACCCCTTAATTTGCCTGGGTCTACCAGCTCGAAGCCAGGCCCATTGCCTGTGGCCAGCATGTTTTTGAAAATACATGTCCATGGCTTTGAACAGGGAAGGGATATTCTGCTGAAAATTCCAGGTGTTTTGCTTAGTGTTTGCCACAATTTTTAAAAATGTATCTCATAATTTATTGACTCAAGGTAGCCCAAGTGAGATGTAATATCTCATTTACAGAGAGTCCAGTTTTTACTCAGCTTATTTTGCTAAACCTGGGAAGCATTTTGTGATACAATTTGAAAGACACTATGTAAAATAAATCTATGTTGTGTTGTATATAAATGGGATGTGCAATGGCCTGACTCAAAATATGCAATTTTTCTTTAAGTGTAAGGGGCAGGCAGGGCCATAACTTACAGTGGCAGAGCCACGAGTGAGTTATGAAGTTCTGCCCTTCACAGGTGATGATAAACTTCACATTTTCAGTCAGCCCAGTGGGTATTCAATTTACACTACAGCTGTTTACTACAGTATTTTAACTTATACTGCTTTTTGAAAATGTAACTGTTTCTCTTTTATTTCAACTGCCAACTTCAGTGCTGCACGAGGTTGTCATGGCATCATTAGCAGTATGAAAGCTGCTGTTTGATTGGTTCAGCATTCCATGGTGATGATACTAACGTCCAGGATATCTATTGTGACAACAGTAACGGCAACATATTTTGATATCTTGCTGTTACTGTTGTCATCAACCATGGAGAGCATGGAGGAGGGCATGGGGTGGACCGATTATGGGCCATCATTGGGGGGCATTCAAAATGTCACAAGCAGCTGTATCAAAATGAGGAGGAAGAAATCGAAAACCAGACCACCAAGCTGGTTTAACAGGGAGCTGGCCTGAGCAGTAAGGAGGAGAGAGCAGCCTATAGAAAATTCAAAAGAACAGCAAAGGAAGAGGATGAGGAAGAATACCAGAGGCTAGCTAAGGTGGCAAGAAGGGAGGTGCAGTAGACAAAGGCACAGAAAGAGCCCCAAATATCTAAAGGACTAAAGAATGGGAGAAGGACTTCTTTAGCTGCATAAGCGAAAGGAGGGACAAGAAGATTGGCATTGTTAGGCTAAGGAAGGAGATGGTTGTGTTGATGAAGGCGGAGCAAAGCAGAGGTATTAAACAAATACTTCTGCTCTGTCTTTCCTAAAGAAAAAGGATGGGCTCGTTACCACAGGCAAGGAGAGTTGGTGCACAGTAAGCAGCAGAAGCCATGTGAGCGGAAGTGTAGGGGACGGATCTGTACCCATTGGAGACCAGAAAGGGGGCATGATTGAAACTTTTAAGTTTGTGAAGGGATCAATAAGATGAAGGAGGGGCTTATTTAAAAGGAAGGAGGGGCTAAAAGAGGGTATAGAAACATAGATATTGTCAGCAGATAAGGACCGCTAGGTCCATCCAGTCTGCTCATAGGCCCTATACATGTATGCAGCCACGCACCCTAAGTGGTCAATGGCTTTTCATCACTCCCTTCTGCCCAAAGATTCCCTAGTGCTTGTCCTAGGCATGTTTAAACCCCTCCACTGTGCTTGCCCTACCACCTCTTGTGGCAGACTATTCCAAGCATTCACCACCCTCTTTGTGTAGAACTTCCTCATGTTACCTCTTAATACCCCCTCCAATTTCATATTGTGCCCCTCGTTCTGGTATCTTTTCTACACTGGAATGATCTCCCACCTGCACCTTGTTTATGCCCTTGAGGTACTTAAAAGTTTCTATCATCACCCTTCTCTCCTCTCCTCCATGAGTACATATTGAGGTCTCTTAGTCTCTCCTCATATGTTTTGTGCTGCAAACCATGCACCATCTTTGTCGCCCTTCTGGGACAGCCTCCACCTTGTTTATGTCCTTATGCATGTGGTCTCAGTACTGCATGCAGTACTCCAGGTGAGGTCTTACCAGTGTTTTATACAATGGCATCACCACTTCCTGCCTCCCTACTAGTAATGTCTCTGCTTATGCACCCCAATGCCACTGGCCCTCCCCACAGCCTTTGCCACTGCTTTGATACCTTAAGGTCATCAGATATGATGAACCCTAGGTCTCTCTCCTCTTTGGTGATGGTCAGCATCTCCTCCTCATCCTGTAGCTCTTCCTAGGGTTCCCCTACCCAGGTGCTTTATCTTGCACTTTTCGCATTGAACCTCAGTTGCCACACCTCCGACCATCTTTCAAGCTTCTCCAGGTCCCTCTTCTTTTCTGCACCCTTCTGGAGTATCCACCCTGTTGCAGATCTTGGCGTTATCTGCAAATAGGGCAGACCTTTCCTTCCAGACCCTCTGCAATGTCACTAATGAAGACACTGAACAGGGCTGGTCCCAGTACTGATCCTTGTGGCACTCGGCTGGTCACCCCTCTCTCCCGGATTGGATCACATTTACCACCACCCTCTGCCTTCTGTCCGTTAGCCAGTTTCTAACCCACTGTATCACCTTATTCCCCATGCCCAGACTACTCATCTTGTCATTCCAAGATGGCCGCTGGGCTGTGCGTCACCGCTAGTTTGCTTAGCTGTATTTGCAACATGCTTTGAGTGCTTTGAGTTTTACATAGTTTTTTACTTAGTTTAGTTTTATTTAATTTGTAGTGTTTATTCAGTTCGTTTTGACCATTTACGTTTTTTCATTTCACTTTTCGAGTTGGCTGGAGGACATCGTTTGGCTTTTGGATCGGCTGAGGACATGTGCTATTGAGGAGCAAAGCGAGGAGTGTGCTCTCGGTCTGGAAGCAGGTTTGACACGAAACCTCTTCGAGTTGGCTGGAGGACATTCGTTTGGCTTTTGGATCGGCTGAGGACACACTATTGAGGAGCAAAACGAGAGTGTGCTCTTGGTCTGGAAATGGTTTGACCCCAGAAACCTCAGAAACCTCAGTAACTCTATTAACCAACTTTGAGCTGTTGGTTTTGAGGTGTGGGCTCCGTTTGCTGTTCGCTTGTTGTCGCTGCATTGGGGTTGTGCAGCGGAATGTGAAGCTCCTCGCCTTGTGGATTTAACTGTTGAACTGAATTTTTTCGGTCCCGCTAGGATTTAGCAGGAACGAAGAGAGAGAGAGGGTGTCCCTGTGGTTGGTGTTCCATTGCTGGGGCTGACACGGAGGTGGATACAGAGCGAATTGAGGGATCGTGGTGTTCCTGGACTGAGGTACTCTGTTTCTCTACTGAATTTGATCTGGGAATATTCAGACTGTCTGCTGATCCCTGGGGCTGTGAATTTTACGAAGATTATTCAAAGAAGGTTGTGATTTTTCTCTATTATCGATTTGGGTGTGTCCTTCTACTGGGCCTCACTTGATTTGTGGTCCAAAGGGGCATTTAGGAGCCTTTAGTCAAGGAATTGGCTGGGGTCTCTGCCCCCTAGACCCCAAGTTGGGCCACTGTAGTAACCTGATTTTAGGTGTTGTGTCGGTCCACTCTTTTTGTGTGTGTTGCCGGTTGGAGGTAAAGGGCCTTATTCAAATCTTGATCTCCTGATTTTAATTTGGACTTTGGATATCTTCTGGAATAATTTGTATTCTGCTGACTTTTTAATCAGCGGACTAATCTGTCTCTGTGCCGGGCTTTCTGAAGACTCTGTATTTGGACATTTAAGGTGGTGAGAGGACCTTGTGTCTATTAGTTTAATTTGGATTGTACCCTCTCCCTGGGTCATGAGAGGACTGGGGAGAGGAGACTTGTTATTTATTTGTTTGTTTAAAGTTTAAATTGTTTTGATTTATTATTATGTTTATCTTGCAGTGAGAGTGCTAAGGTATTCTTTCCTTCTCTCTACTTGGCTGTGAGAGAGCTGGGGGTAATTAATTTTATTTCTTTTGGTTGTAGGGGTGGTGAGAGTACCCTTACATTTATTTATATTTAATTGTATATTTTTGTTTGTTTTTTACTTTATTTATTTTATTTTATTTGTGGGTCTTCAGTCCAGTCAGACTCGATTTTTCTGTGAGGTTAGGTTTTTGTTTATTTATGTTGGTTACGTTTGGGATTATTTGGTTAATTTTATGTTGTTAAGACTGATTATTTTTGCGTTTGGGGTTTTTGCTTTGTTTAAGCAACGATGTGCTGCCTTGGTCCCCACGGTGATGCGCTATTCATCCTCCTCTCTTAGCGCCTCCGCTTCCTTTTTATACTCCTCCCTACAATTCGATACTTACCAGTGTTGTAGAGCACTGGGGATTATTCGAGGAGAGTGAGGAGGGTGGGGTGTGCGAACAGGAGAGGATGAATGAGCGGGCCACCGTATCGGGGTTATTAAGTCCAGAATGCGCCCTGGGGTGAAATGGAACCCAGACCAGGGTTTACCATGTCTGGTGCCCATACCCAGGGCACTACTGAATTAGTAGGCAGATAGGCCTGACAGCCTCTGAGGTTTGTCCAGCTTGGGTGGTGTTATGCAATGCCAGGTCCGTCAGGAATAAGACTGCCATTATTGCTGATTTTGTTGGCTCAGCTGACTTGGCTTGCATCACGAGACCTGGCTGGATAAAAACTCAGGCCCCATAGTGGAGGCCATGACTTCGACCGGGTACTCGGTGATATACCGCCGAGATTGGACCGCGGGGAGGGGTTGCAGTCTGTTTCAAGACTGAATTGGGCCTCACAGAATGTAGTAGTAGGTGAGGCTGAGTTCTTTGAGTGCTCAGTTGTAGCAGGTGTAGGCGTTGATCGTTCTCATCTGCCGTCCACCTGGAGATGGGAAACACTTCTTACAGGAAGTAGCAGACTTCCTCATCGACATGTCGTTTGAGTCACCCAGATTGATGATTCTGGGTGACTTCAACGCCTAGGTCGATGATGAACTCTCTAATTTGGTAATCACTTCCTCCAATTAATGCCTTCTTTGGGCCTTATACAGGTAGTTTCCACTGCTATGCATAAATCTGGGCACTCTCTGGACTTAGTCTTCCTCTTGGGATTGATGCATCCGACGTGGGGGTGGAACCAGTCACCTGGTCTGACCACTACACCGTGAGGTTAAATTTTGCACCCCTGAGAAGGCCTTCCCTGTGGAGATGGTCAGGTACTGCCCATTGCGGAATATTACTTCACAAGGCCTTGTGGTGGTCCTTGACCTGTTATCTCCCATGTTGGTGAGCAGTAATCCAGAGACACTGGTGTCGGCCTATAATGTGGCCGTTGGCAGCCCTGGATCTTATTGCTCCTGTTCATGAGTGCCCCTTATCCCTACCCCAGGTCCCATTGGTTTGATGGGACACTGAGGGAGATGCGGGACAGGGGCGAAGGTTAGAGCATTGTTGGCGCAAGTCCGCCCTTGAAGCCGACCGCCTTAGATTGATGGAACATTATTCTATCTATCAATCTGCAATCACCCATAAGAAGGCAGAATTCCTGTCCAGGGAGATTGCAGTTGCTCGAATCGACCGGCTCAGCTGTTTCAGACTGTAACAGACTGTGCAGCCAGCCTGTCTGCAAGTTGAAAGCCTTTCGCAATTAGAGTGCGAGAGCCGCACGTTACTTTTGCAACTAAAGTGGCCGACATCAGGCGGACTTGTGCCCAGCAATCTTTAAGGGTGACGTCGTAGAACAGTGTGAGTTCACAGTACCTCAGTTATCTTGGAGTTCCTTTTGTCGACCTGAGTTAGTGGATATTATGAGGATCATCCATATGTGCATCCCACAAGCTGTAGTTTGGACCCTGGACAGACCCCCTAATTTTGGGTTGTTCTGATATCATCGGTCCAGTCCTGGTGCAAATAGTCTGGTGCTCCTTGGACTCAGGTGAGTTTTCTAGCTCCCTGAAAGAGGCGGTGGTGACACCTGTCTTGAAGAAAGCTACCTTGGACCCAGACTGTTTCTCAAACTACAGACCTATCTCTAACCTTCCCTTTATTGGGAAGGTTATTGAGAAGGTAGTGGCAGCCCAATTGGAGGACCATTTAACCATCCATAATATCTGAATCCTTCCAATCTGGTTTTCATAAAGACATAGCACCGAGACTGCACTGGTTGGGTGCTTAATGATCTTCTGAGGGCGAGGGATCAGAAGAGACGTTCCATTCTGGTTCTCCTTGATCTCTCGTAAGCTTTTGACACTGTGGATCAACTGGTGTTGATAGCAGCCTGAGGCAAATTTGTGGAATGTTGGGAACTGTTTTACAATGGTTCACCTCATTCCTTACTGAGTGATCACAAAGTTTTGTCGGGGGTTTATCTCTGGCTCAACTCCTTTGATGTGTGGGGTGCTTCAGGGTTCCGTGCTGTCACCCATGTTATTTGCAGTGTATATGCTGCCCTCGGAGATATTATAAGACAGTATGGGCTGAGGTTTCACTGCTATGCAGATGATACCCAGCTATACCTGTCTTTGCACCGACCAGGATGGAGCTCTCGGTGTTTAACAACTGTCTGGAAGAAATCCAAGGTTGGATGGATTCTAGTTGGTTAAAGTTGAACTCAGAGAAGACGGAGGTTTTGGTTGTGGACCGGTGGTCAGATAGAGGGTGGCATGATGGCGCCCCTCTGGAATTTTCTTGGCGGGTGTCACTTCTGACCTCTGAGCAGGTGCGTAGCCTTGGGATTGTCCTAGGCGACAGGCTGACCCTACAGTCTCAAGTGTTGGCCATTGTCAGGACCTCCTTTTACCATCTTAGGAATATTGCCAAGGTTAGGCACCTTGTTCTGTCTGACTCTTTGCCAGCGTTGGTCCGCCTTTGTGTCCTCGCGCTTGGACTACTGCAGCCCTATGCTTTGGGATTTCTGGGGTTGAAATCTATCGCCTACAGCTGGTGCAGAACGCTGCAGCCCGGGTTCTGACTGGGACAAGTAGGTCCTGTCATATTACCCGGTGCTGCGCAGAACTATACTGGCTTCCTATATGGTGGCGGATCACCTTTAAAGTCATTTTATTGACTTTCAGGTCCTTCACGATCAGGGTATGACCTATCTGAAAGAACTTCTGATGTCTTACTACCCTGGCAATCGCTCCACTCGGCCGACGAGGGTTGTTAGAGATTCCAAGAGTGAGTTTAAAATCTTCTGGCAGCAGAGCATTTTCTTATGCTGCACTCACTCTTTGGAATTCTCTACCACGCTAGTTACGGGAGTGCACCTCCGTGGAGGTATTTAAGAAGAATCTGAAATCTTATTTGTGGCAAATGGCCTTCCTGGATGATTAAGTTGATTTTATTGTGCTATGATTCTATTTCATATTTATTGCTTGATTTTAATATTTGATGTTATTATGGTATGATTTTATTTATATGTATTTGATTTGTATCTGAAATTATGGTTTTAATATGTTCAGCCTTGATACATTGAAAGCGCTATAACCTAATTATTATTATTATTAACCAGCCTTCTGTGTGGGACAGTATTGAAGACTTTGCTGAAACCCAGGTAGGCAACATCTACAGCCCTCCTGATTCACCTCCCTAGTCACCCAATCAAAAAATCTATCAAATTTGTTTGACAAGACCTTCCTGATGTGAATCCATGCTACCTCAGATCCTGGGCACCAATGTATTTCAGGTGTGCCACTATCCTTTCTTTTCAGCAGTGTCTCCATGATCTTCCCCACACTCTGAGGTGAGGCTGACTGGCCTGTAGTTCCCCGCTTCCACCCTACTGCTACTTTTTGTGCATTGGGACTACCTGCGCCCTCCTTCAGTCCTCTGAAACCACACCTGTGTTGAGTGACTCTGTAAACAGGGTGGCCACAGGCGCTGCAAGTTCCCTCTGCAGCTCCCTTAATATCCATGGGTGTATGTCATCTGGCCCCATGGCGTTATCCACCTTCAGCTTTGTGAGTTCCTCCTGAACTATCTCCACTAGAGAATGGACTGGTGCCCACTTCTCCCCCAGATTGCCTCTGCTCCCCAGCTGTGGTCCTTGACCTCCTCCTCTAGTGAATACTGAACAGAAGTATTTGTTCAATATTTCTGCTTATCTAGATCCCCCTCCTTGCACTCTCCCTCCTCCCATTTGAGCTTCACAATCCCCCTGTTTTTCTTCTATCACTGACTTACCTATAGAATGTCTTGTCCCTTTTTCACAGTCCATACTAAACCTCCTCTGTCTGTGCCTTGGCTTTCCTAACCTTCCCTGCCTCTCTTAGACATTCAAGGTACACCTCTCTGTGCCCTCCTCCCTTTGGGTCCTGAAACTTGCTCTTTTTGCCTTACTTTGTCTCCCAACTCTTTAGAGAACCATAGTGGTTTCTTTCTTCTTTTCCTTTAGCCACTATCCTAATGTATTGGTTAGTTACCTTTTAGTCTCCCCACTGTTCATTCACCTCTCCATTACCTCTACCTTCTCCAGGGCTGCTCTTGAACATCTCCCATTTTATTGAAATCTGCCCTCCTGAAATCTAATACATTTGCCTTTGTGTGGCTTAATTGAGTCCCTGTCTCCATGTCAAACTGCACCATGTGGTGGCTGCTGGATCCCAGTTGCCCTTCCACCTGGATTCTTTCGACTCTGTTCCCATTGGTCCATACCAGGTCTAGAATCAATTTGTCCCTCGTGAACTCATGCACCAGCTGTCTGAGTCCAACCGCCTGCAGGGATTCTAGGATGGCCGTGCTTCTGGCTGAAGCAGCTGCCTGGGTGGTCAATCCACATCTGGCATATTGAAATCTCTCATCAAAGGATTTCACCTTTAGCTGCCATGTCGTGAATTTCCTCCACTAGTACCCTGTCCACTTCCTCCCTCTGTGCTGGAGGTCTGTAGATCACCCCTGTATGTATTGCGGTGCCATTTCCTGGTTCAAGGGTGACTCACATTGCCTCGATCTCCCCTGCCTTCTCTGTACTTCTGTAGCCTTTATGCCTTCTCCGACATACAGGGCCACCCTCTCTCTTTACCTTCCCTGTCCCTTCTAAACAGTATATAGCTTGGTACATTCACGTCCCAGCTGAGATTAGCAGAATACCATGTCTCTGTTATTGCTGCTATGTCAAGGTCTGCATCCGTCATCAAGGCTTCCAGGTCTGGAACCTTATTTGCCACACTACGGGCATTTGTGAACATGACCTTCCATGTTGTACTCCCTGCCCTCCCTCTGTTCCTGTTTTCTCTACTTTGCCTCTTCCCTGCCCGGCATTCATGCTCATGTGCTCTTGCCCCCCTTTATCCCCCCTTATAAATGTTTCCCCTGCCTGCCCCTCACTGCTAGCTTCAGTTGTCAACTTGTCCTTTTGCATCCTCTCGCCGGAGGAGGGGGTGTTCCTAAGCCACCTGACTCTCTGGCTGTCTCCCTTTGGCCAGTTTAAATGCTCTCTGCTGAAGCATTCCAATTTCTCATGAAGGACTGAGGTCCCTTTCCGGACAGATGCAGGCCATGCTCCTGATACAAGCTCGCATCTGCTCAGGTTGGGCCCCAGTTCCCCATGAAGCAAATCCTTTCCTTTCACACAATCCTTCAACCAGAATGAGACAGAATGTGCTACCTGTTTCAGGTCCCTCCCAGCTTCCTGAAATCCTTCTGGACTCTGGCTAACTCTACCCATCTCCTTGCCAATTCATTGGTCACCAGGTGGACAATGACATCCAGCTTCACTCCCTCCTGGCTGTCGCCCTAGCGATCCTATGGATTCGTTTCCCATCCCTCCATGCAGCGCTTCCTGGGAGGCATGACTCCCCACACTAGGTGTCCCTAACTCACACCCTGTACAATAGAGTCCCTTACTAGGAGAAGCTTCCCTCCACCAGGGTCCCTTGCCCCCTTCCCTGGGACTCCAGCTTGAGGTCCCGACCATCCTCCTGGTTCCAGCTGTGGATGCCTGTTCCTCCAAAACAGTGTAGAGTTATTAAGCTGGACCGGTTGGGGATGTGCCTCTGACCCCTCCCCACTCTCCCTAAGCCCATTGTGGTCCATTCACCCTTCTTCCTGGGCAACTTTTGAGGTTGATGTTTGGACCCAGTGGTCTCTGGGTGGGGTGGATGCCGCCTGTAACCTGGCCACCTCTGCACGGAGACAGGCAACCCCTCCCTCCACCCAGAGAGGTGCCTACAGATAGGCAGCATCGCAGTCTCCAGAATGTCTCTCTAAAGACTGCTGCTCTACAGCCACTGCATTGTACCACTCCTGTTATGTCTGATGTGACCTGGCTTGCAATATAATCTGGGTACACCTCTAGATGATAACCTAATATTTGAGGAGGAAGATACAGAGGCAATGTGAGGGGCGATTCTTCACAGAGAGGGTGATGGAGGTCTGGAACAAACTACCAGAAGAGGTAGTGGAGGCTAAAATGGTGGAGGGATTAAAGAGGGCGTGGAACAGACATATGGGGTGGGTAAATGGGGGAAGGGAGGGCCCCTGGAAAAGAAGATGAATGGGGGCAGACTCAATGGGCCTTTGGGATCCTCTTCTGCCGTCCATATTTCTATGATTCAGAAGGGATGTAAGGAAGCATTTCATGGAGAGGGTGGTGTCCACCTGGAATGAGCTGCCAGAGGAGATGGTATCAGCAAGGATGGTAGGAGCATTCAAGAGAGCCTGGGACAAGCACAAAGGGAACCCTTGGGACCAAGGAAGAGCAGAAGGGGGAAAGAGGAGGGGCAGTTGTGGGGCAGGGTCATTAGTGTAAACTGTAAGACCAGACCCTGCATCACTTACCAAGAGACATGATAGACCGGGTGGTCTTCTTCTGCTGGCTTTTTGTGTGTTCGTATGTCAACGTTTTGTTTTTGTCCCTACCACTCCTGTTGCATAAATATGTCCTGTATATATATCATATATTTTTCACTCTTTATGTGTAACTCCCTGCAAATGGGGGTTCCCAAAGAATCTTTCAGGAGCTTGCCTGAATATGCTCCAAGTCTGGCGGTGTTAGCGTCTGAGCTGTTTAAATGTGGTTCCAAGTGAGTGCTATTTGAGCCTCCATGTACTGTCTCTTTAAGAGCTGTCTGCTTTGCAGACATAATTAATTAGAAAGGGGACTGTGTGTTTCAATGCCCGAGTCCCACCGGGCTACTGTCAACTCAGCTCCGTTTCTGCTGTACGCTAAATGCGCAGAGGGAGCTCTTTCAAAAGGTGTAACAATCTGCCAGGAATTGTTTAGAGTAATAATGAAAATACAGTTTGTCTAACCTGCTTTTCTTTGCAGTCTGAACTGTTTTGCCTAGCCCTTCATTCTGGTTTTGAACTGCTGAACTGGACCAATCAGTGTGGGGGACCTTTGAAATGGAGCCTGCTGCTGGCAAATCAGAACTTGGACTCTCATTGTGGAGCCAGCCACCTATGTACTGTATGGCCAGTGACTCTGGGAAATGTAGTTTGACCTTGGCGCCTTTTTCAGACCAACAGAGGGAGTTTTCCTGTGAGTGACAGCTGAATCATCCAACAGAACAGTGTGGAGCTAAAGGAAATGCCTGTGCTGTGACTGGAAAGATCAGATCAGTTGTGGCAGTGAAGAGAAAAGGAGCTGTGTGCTTCTGCGGTATATAGTTTACTACGGAAGCGTGTGAGGCCCTGGAGTTCGATCTGCAGCCTTTGTGAGTGCCAATTTGGACTGAATCCGAGTTGTGAGGAGAAAGAAGCTCTAGAAGTGTAAACCAGGCTCACCCTGCAGAAGACTAGAGAAATTGCTGAATCGTGCTTCGGTCTGTCAGGAACTGAAGCTGCTGTGTGTGCTCCTGGGTATTTTGCAGTAATTGCGATCGGGATCGAGGAGCAGCCAATCTGGTACAGTACTTTCCTTTACATATGAATGTGTGTAGTGCTTGTGGGGAATTGCTATTTCCAGTGCCCGTGCTGTGTGCTGAAGCTGGAAGCAAACCCCAGCTTAGCTTGACTAAATACGTGCTATATCTACTGCAGTGGGGTCCAGTCACAAGGACCTTGTCTCCATGCCCTGTTCTTCTGGCAGTTCAGAAGAACATCTACCATCTGGTCCTCAGCTTGGGTATTGTGAGTGCAAATCAGGGTATTCCCTGCAGTCTGTTTTCAATCACAAGTGTGTCATCTAATTCTTGTTGTTTCCCTGCTTCATGGACTGAGCCATCGGCTCCAGATTACAATTGGGTGTTGTGCTTATATTTTCTTCAACAGGTCCCCATCCATCTGCACCTGCCGCCAACCCGGAAGCGGGCCTGGCTAGCCCCCAACCTGGTGACCCAAGTGTGACTTTTCAGACTCTGTATGTGTGCACAGTACTGTGATTTAATGCCACCAATTAACCTGATTTCCCTCCTGTGTTATTGCCCTAAATAAATCAGATTTGTTGTTATACTATATACCATCTGTGTTGTTGGTACTTATGGAAACAGTATTGTGTTTTGCTGTGTATGTTGTTTAACCTTGTTTTACAGGGGTCCTCAGAGGCGTGCTGCAGAATCAGTCTCGAGGGTAAGTGGTATCTATATGAGTGAACAGTGTGTATACGTGGGGTATTGGGGCTGTAACTCTGGGGTACTGTGTGAGCCACTAGAGGGAATAAAGGGTGTCTCAGTGTCCCAGAGGGCTGTGACCAAGCTAGTCTAACCACTACAAACCCTGACCTCTGTGTGAAGGCACCCCCACAGGACCTAGGCCCCTGAACCTGTCTGTAGTCAAACAGGCAGGGTAGTAACCTTGGGATAGTGCCACCTAGGGTTACATCTTGGAGGCTCACTGCTGGGATTTTGTGTCTCTAGTGGCCACATTTATGAACCACTGTTAAAAAAAATAAATGGGTACCCTGACAGAAGTGGCTGTGCACTGGTTGGTGGAGTGGTGTACTGGGAGGAGATCGACCCCCAAATGCTACATCTTCCTGGACATTCCCTGGGTATCAATACGGACACTGTACGGGAGTACTTTCAAGGTGGAAGGTTTACAAAACCCTGTGGTGGTGGGTCGGCATGCTGATCTGCTCACCCACACTTTCATGGCCCTAGTAGAGTATAAGGACCCCATAGATAGCTCCAAAGTGCCACAGACTATTACCCCAGAGGGAGCCCTCACTGCCTGGAGAGTGATAACTAAGGAGAGTAAGACCCAAGGGAAATGAGCCCTCCACTATCTGAGAAATTTGCTAAGTTGTTGCTGGAGGAAGGAAAACTGTGGAGGACTTAAAGGAGTTATTTCTGCCACCTGGGGTGTTCCTCCCCAACACCCCTCCGCTCCAGCACCCATTATTGCCCCTCTTTCTGTGGCTGAACCAATGCAGGCTCCTATTTCTGCACCTGCCATTAGTCACGACTCTTACCGAAGGTTGAGGAACTTCTCTGGCACCCTCCCACCCCAGGAGAGATGATTGGGACACCTGGATAGATTGTGTTGCCCCTGATACCTGAATGGCAGTGTGCGAGGCTGAGAAATGAAAAGAATCTTAGAAATTCTGAGGGGTCCTGCCCTAGAGGCCGTTACATTTTGAGGTCCACAAATCCTGATGCATCTGCCCAGAAGTACCTATCTGTACTTGAAGGCAATTTTGGGAGCATTGAGTCAGGGTAGAGCTTGATGTGGAAATTTCAAGGTACAAACCAGTGGCCAGGGAAAATTATTCTGCATATGTTACTCATCTGAAAGAGCTCTGCAGAAGGCTTACCGAAAAGGTGGGGTGGCGCCAGTGACTTAAACTGTGTAAGGCTGGAGCACCTAATACAACATGCAAAGCATTCTAAATTGTAGCTCCTTCAATTAAGGCTCCCAGACAGAAGGGTAACCACCGGACTATTGTGACTAATAAAAGAACCGGGAGGTTGAAGATGAGGAGAGATTTTAATTCTGGGGTGGCGCAGCCCAAGTGATCACAACATCGGAAGGTCCTTGTGAAGAGGGACCAATGAGGGTGTGCCACCATGGGGTGAACTGCTGAGAGAGTTCAGGAAATAAAAACAGTCTCTTTATGAAGGCCACTCCTGCAAGTACAGGCCCAACCCTCATCTGACTGCATCTGCTATGGGGTGGGGTACTCCCATGCATCTCCTGCTGACAACAGCTCAAAACTCGATGTCTTGACCATGGAAGTGGGAAATTGACGAGATGTCTCCAAATGCTTATCACACCACAGACAGAGATGGCACCAAGGTTTCCAGTTAGTAGTACCCCGCCCTGGCTCCCAGTGTGACACCTCGGCCAGCTCAAACTCCAGAAAGTATGTTTGCTATAATTGTGGAAGGATGGGCACATGAAGAGAGAATGCCAGTCCGAAAAGACACAGACAAAGTTGCATATAGGCTACAAGGAGAGCTTTGGAGAACAAATCAGTGGTTATGAGGTGACGAAATGATCCCAGTGAGGGCCCCAAAATGCTAACTCACGTCCCTTTGTGGCAAGGTCAGTTGCCCAGGCCCTGCTACAGCCTCTCCAGACTGGTCCAGATTAGTGGGTCCTCCCATGGAGACCACTGTAAAGGTGAATGGAGTGTCTACAAGAGCTGTATTAGACAGTGACTCCCAAGTGACAATTATGTTCCAAGACTGGTATCAGACACATTGTCTGATGTACCCTTACAACCATTGGAGGGGCTACATGTCGGGGTTAAGTGAGAAGGCCTACCCCTACTCTGGATATATCCGAATTTGATTGTCTTTTCCCACCTCCATGGCTGGAGTGGCCGAGCAAGTAGAGACCTTGGCCTTAGTATGTCCCCTACCGGGACTGTATGATGGGGTTCCTCACTAATTGGGACTAATGCATATGTTTAGATGGCTGGCACAGTTGTGTTATGAAACACAAGGGTCCCGGACAGGTAGAGCTCTAAGAATTCGGCCTTGATCAGGAAGGCCTACAATGCCCAGAGATGCTGACAAAGTGGAACCAGAGGAACAGGTTGGAGTTGTCTGGAAAAGGATCCCGAGTCTCTGATCCTGGTGCCAAATGCCCAGTGTACCTTACAGGGAGAGGTCCGTATCAGAAAGGATGTCAAGAATAAAATATTAATGTTGGATGCACCAGGCGATGGAAAATTGCTGGAAGGACTGCTGGTCTAGCCTAGTATTTTGCCTGCTAGAGCCCATGCTTATGCCAGAATGGTAATGGTTCAAGTTCATAATGTGTCTGACAGAGAGATTCGAGTAAATAGAGGTTGCACCCTGGCTAATGTGCATTGTGCAGACACTGCAGTGCTACCCAGTAGCAAGAGTTTGGGGAAGAATGACAGAGTAATGCCTGACTTGTTTGATTTCAGTGACTCCTGTTGCCAGCTGAATGGAAAGTGAGGATCAGTGAGAAGCTTGCCCAGAGAGACCGGTGTTTTCTTTAAAGGAATGGAACTTAGGATGCATGCAGGGAGCTGAGCACCATATCCGGCTGCATGATGAAAGGCCATTTCATGAGAGGTCTCGACACCTGGCACCTGCTGACATAGATGATGTGAGACTGCATCTGCAAGAGATGCTTGCTGCTGGTGTAATACAAGAATCCAGAAGCCCATATGCTTCGCTTCCTCGTGTAGTGAGGAAAAGAATGGGACAGTAAGAATGTGCGTGGATTATCGCACCTTGAACAGGCGACTATTCTGATCAGTACACAATGCCCCGCATTCAGGATGCCTTAGACTGCCTGAACGGTAGTAAGTGGTTCTCAGTGTTGGATATTCACAGTGGGTACTACCAGATCCCGATGCCCCAGAAGACCGTGAAAAGACAGCCTTTATCTGTCCGCTTGGTTTCTATGAATTCATGAGGATGCCTCAAAGGAGTTTCAGGTGCTCTAGCCACTTTCAACGACTGATGGAGCGTGTGGTGGGGACATAAACTTGTTAGAGTGCCTGGTATACCTAGATGATGTTATTGTGTTTGGCAGTTCACTGGAGGAACATGAGAGCAGATTGTTCAAGGTGTTGGACCGACTGGAAGACTTTGGCCTTAAACTATCCATCGATAAATGTCAGTTCTTCCAAACCTCTGTAAAGTATGTGGGACACATAGTATTCACGGAGGAATAGAAACAGACCCGAGTAAAGTTGAGGCCTTGACCACCTGGCCACAGCCCCACAATCTAAAGAACTGCAAAGATTCCTGGGATTCTGTGGTTACTGTCGCGGTTCATCAAGGACTACTCAAGAGTGATTCGTCCTTTACTTAATCTTACTGAAGGTTACCCTCCTACTAACAAAAAATATAAGAGATCATTTTTTTCTGAGCCTGAGAGAGTGTATTTCTGTCCTAATGAAGTATTTGGAGCCAGATGGACACCTGAGTGTGAAGCTGCTTTTCATGAGATTATATATCAACTTACCCATGCTCCTGTCTTTGCCTGTGCAGATCCAGCGAAGCCCTATGTCTTGCACACTGATGCTAGCCTGCAAGGCTTGGGGCTGTATTGTACCAAGAGCAGGAGAATGGCCTGAGACCAGTGGCCTTTGCCAGTGAAGCCTGACCCCATCCGAAAGAACTATCCTGTACATAAGTTAGAGTTCCTAGCTTTGAAGTGGGCCATTGCTGACCAGTTCCATGAGTACTTGTATTGGGCTAAGATACTAGTAAAACTGACAATAATCTTTTGACCTATGTGCAGACCTCAGCTAAGTTGGATGCCACTGGCCATAGGTGGCTTTCTGCATTATCTCACAGACAACTATGCTGTTGAATACAGAGCAGGCCTGAACCACATAAATGTTGATGCTCTCTCCGAGGCCTGTTCCCGAATGACTGGGTCAGACTGTCAGAAACTGATATTCGAGCACTCTGCTAGAAGTTTGACAGAGAGAGGAACAAATGTCCACGGCCTGATGGGACTGTATGGTGGATTGTTTGGGACCCTCTGAGATTTGCATACCTGCTGCTTATTGCCACTTTTCTGCAATAGACATGGTACACTGCCTCAGCTGGACAATGACAGTATTCAGCAGGCTCAATCCCGAGATCCCATGATCAAATCAGCTTTAGAAGCCCTCACGAGGGAAAGATGTGTCCAAATTACACTCCACTGATTTGAGAACTGCATTGTTATACAAGGAAAGTCCTAAGTTGAAACTGATCAATAGACTGTTATACAGAGAAACAGTAGACAGAGGGGACAAATAGACAAACAACAACTAGTGCTCTGCCTTTCGAGACTCAGTACTGAGGTCCTTACACAACCACAGGGGCACCTTGGTATAGACAGAACACTTGACTGGGTGAGATCCAGATTCTGTTGGCCTAAGATGGGGCTGATGTTGAGCTTCACATTCAAACTTGTAGTTGCTGTTTACAGAGGAAAGCCCTGCCCCAGTGGGATGCCCCTTGTTAACATCGCCACCAGTGCCCCCATGGAGCTGTTCTGTATTGATTTCCTGAGTTTGAGTCAGATCAAAGAAATATTAGTAATGTGCTGGTGGTCACTGACCATTTTACGAGATATGCCCAAGCTTTCCCACCAAGGACCAGAAGGCATCCACTGTGGCAAAAGTACTTGTTGAAAACTTTTTGTTCACTATGGGGCTCCAAAGAATCCATTCTGATCAAGGAGAGACTTTGAGAGTCGTCTGATCAAAGAGATGCTTTCTCTGTGGGGAGTGTGAAGTCCAGAACCACCCTTACCACCCCAGGGGACCCGCAGCCTGAACAATTCAACCGCACTTTGCTAGATATGCTAGGCACCATCCACCCAAAGGACAAGCCTAGATGGAGCCAACAAATTAGCACCCTGGTACATGCCTACAACTGCACCAAAAGTGATGCCACTGGGTTCTCCCCCTACCACCTGATGTTTGGAAGAGAAGCTCAACTGCCGGTAGATGTATGTTTTGGAGTTTCTCCTGATGGGGTTCGAGCTGACAAATATTTACAGTATGTGCAAACTTAAAGGCCCAGCTAAATCATGCATACCGACAGGCTCAAACCATGGCTGCCAAAAGAAATCTGGCCAACAAAGAAAGGTATGATAAAAGGTGAAAGCACAGGAACTCCAGGAGGAGATCGGATATTGCTAAGAAATCTGGGACTGCATGGCAAACATAAGATTGCTGACAGATGCACCATCTCCCTCACATTGTAGTGGGCAAACTGGATGATCTGCCTGTGTACAAAGTAAGGCCTGAGAATAATTCAAAAGATGTGAAAACAATGCATAGAAATCATTTACTGCCCATTGGTCAAATCTTGATTGAGTATGAGCCCCAGAAAATCCCCTCTGGACCAGTGACTAGAGCTGCTGCTAAGCAAAATCAAGAAAGCCTGCACCTACAGAAACTGAGTTAAAGTGTTCCCTCCACAAGTCCCAATTGAATATGACTGTCAGTCCATGTCAGAGGAAAGTGAGTGTGGCTTTGAATACTACCCTTCTTACGAACTGAGTCAGTTGTTTGGAGCAATCCCTAGTCAATCCTGGAGATGAAGCTGAGCCTTCTGGACTGTCTAAGCCCTCAGCTTTGTCCCTGGAGCCAATGCTCCCAGAAAGTGAAGTACAAAGCATCAAGTCAGATTATATGGAATCATTGTGTATGGTTGAACTGTTTGAGCTTTCAGAGGAGAAAATGATGGACTGGAACAGACTAGTGATATACCAGAACAAGAAGAGTATTTTGAGTGCCCTGACGGTCCACTGCCAGTGTCCAAAGCTCTCCATGTGAGCCAAGTGTTGTGGACTCAGAGATTGTAACTCCTGGAGCTGAAAGTGCCCCAAGTTCTAGCCCTCTACCCCAATGGAGACTCCCTGAGAAGTGAGGACAATGCTAAAACTGAGGCTCAGAGTGCAGAAACTGTAACAATTCCCCTAGAAAGACTGGTCGCGCTGTAAAGCCTGTGGTGCACCTCAGTTATGATTCCTTGGGAGGCCTATGGACTTGCCTTTCAATGTTGTCCATAAAGGAATGTATGTGTCCCCAGAGCTCATTGCCCAAACTGAACATCAGTACTAACTCCAAGTTACTTGTGTTGCCCTCTAGGTATGGTTCCCTGCCCCATCCAGCCCCAAGGTAGCTGATAGGGAAGGGCCCCCTCTCTTCAGGTTTCATGTACAGGAGGTAATAACCTGAGTTATGGTACAATGTGTGTATAATACTGTGTACAAAGTGATGTACTGAAAAGTTTCAGAAATGTGTTTCTGGTAAGGTGATATGTTGACTGATGATTACATGTATAAGCCTAATGTGATACTGATGTAAATGTATATGGTTGTATTGAAACCTATGTGGGTACTTACTTGACGCGGGCCAAGTTTTCCAGGCCGGAAGGTGTAACCCCCTGCAAATGGGGGTTCCCAAAAGTCTTCTAGGAGCTTGCCTGATGCTCCAAGTCTGAGGCGGTGTTGGCGCCTGAACTGTTTAAATGTGGTTCCAAGTGAGAGCTATTTGAGCCTCCATGTACTGTCTCTTCAGAGCTGTCTGCTTTGCAGACATAATTAATTAGAAAGGGATTGTGTGTGTTTCAATACCCAGTCCCGCCTGGACTGCTGTCAACTCACCGTTTCTGCTGTCACTAAATCGCAGAGGAGCTCTTTCAAAAGGTGTTAACAATCTGCCAGGAATTGTTTGAGTAATAATGAAAATACAGTTTGTCTAACCTGCTTTTCTTTGCAGTCTGAACTGTTTTGCCTAGCCCTCCATTCTGGTTTTGAACTGCTGAATTGGACCAATCAGTGTGGGGGACCTTTGAAATGGAGCCTGCAGCTGGCAAATCAGAACTTGGACTCTCGTGGACCAGCCACCTATGTACTGTATGGCCAGTGACTCTGGGAAATGTAGTTTTGACCTTGGCGCCTTTTTCTACCAACAGAGGGAGTCTTATTGTGAGTGACAGCTGAATCAGCCAACAGAATAGTGTGGAGCTAAAGGAAATGCCCTGTTCTGTGACTGGAAAGATCAGATCAGTTGTGGCAGTGAAAGAAAAGGAGCTGTGTGCTTCTACGGTATATAGTTTCACGCGGGAAGCGCGTGTGAGCCCTGAGTTTCGGTCTGCAGCCTTTGTGAGTGCCAGTTTAGACTGAATCCAAGTTGTGAGGAAAAAGAAGCACTAGAAGTGTGTAAACCAGGCTCACCCTGTAGAAGACTGGAGAAATTGCTGAATCAGCTAGGTCTGTCAGGAACTGAAGCTGCTGTGTGTGCTCGGGTATTTTGCAGTAATTGCAGTCGGGATCGAGGGAGCAGCCAATCTGGTATAGTACTTTCCTTTTACATATGAATGTGTGTAGTGCTTGTGGGAATCACTATTTCCAATCCCATGCTGTGTGCTGTGTGCTGCTGAAATGGAAGCAAACCCCAGCCTAGCTTGGACTAAATACATTTGCTATCAACTGCAGTGGGGTCCAGTCATGAGGACCTTGTCTCCATGTCCTGTTGTTCTGACAATCCAGAAGAACATCTACCATCTGGTCCTCAGCTTGGGTATTGTGAGTACAAATCAGGGTATTCCCTGCAGTCTGTTTTCAATCACAAGTGTGTCATCCAATTCTTGTTGTTTCCCCTGCTTCATGGACTGAGCCATCTGACTCGGATTACAATTGGGTGTTGTGCTTATATTTTCTTCTACAGGCCCCATCCATCTACACCTGCCGCCAACTCCAGGCAACGGACCTGGCTAGCTCCCAACCTGGGTACCCAGAGTGTGACTTTTCAGACCCTGTATGTGTGCACAGTACTGTGATTTAATGCCACCAATTAACCTGATTTCCCTTGCCGTGTTACTGCCCTAAATAGATCAGATTTGTTGATGTTATACTATATACTGTCTGTGTTGTTGGTACTTATGGAAACAGTATTGTGTTTTGCTGCGTGTGTTGTTTAACCTTATTTACAGGGTCCTCAGAGGCGTGCTGCAGAATCAGTCTCGGGGTAACTGGTATCTATATGAGTGAACAGTGTGTATCGTGGGGTATTGGGGCTGTAACTCTGGGGTATTGTGTGAGCCACTAGAGGGAATAAAAGGGTGTCTCAGTGTCCCAGAGGGCTGTGACCAAGCTAGTCTAACCACTACAAACCCTGACCTCTGTGTGGAGGCACCTGCCATAGGACCTAGGCCCCTCAACCTGTCCGTGATCAAACAGGCAGGGTAGTAGCCCTTGGGATAAGCGCCACCTAGGGTTATATATGTATTGAGTTACCAAAAAGGGTGCAATTTTAGTATTTGTAAACTGCATGGTATTGCCATATGTTGAAAATATATTTTATGGAAGCATATAATTTGTCGGAAAAAGGACCACTTAGTCTGTGGTATGACACACACACACACACACTTTTCCTGCTGTAGGTTTTGTCTAATTAAATGGCAGGCTGCTGGTGCTGGGGACTTAAGGTGCAACAGGAGCCTGCAATTACCTCTGCATGCCGAGAAGCAATCCAACCTGCATTAACCTTTCAGACACTGCAACCTGACAGCCGTTATACAATGCCATTAGAGACTGCAAACTATGTTGTCATTAAGGACTCTGCCCTTCTTTATCACGGCTCTTTTATGCCATTTCATTTTTCTTCCATTTCTGTTTCTTGTGATGAAAGGATAACAGAAGATCATTAAGTGATCCTTGCACCCTGTGAAGATAATAGCTGCTCCCAGAAGAGAATGCTTGGTAATTTGATTTAAGCAAAAGAGCATGCACTTTAGCCCCTCCACCACCACCCCTGAAAAGTTAATTCAGCTCCCACCCACATGGAAATGGATGAAGCAACCTGAGAGTAGAGCCTGCAGGAATACATTCTGAGAATTAACATTTAGATTCCAAGTGTTCACCCGACATCATGTAATATTTTGTTTTTCACAATACATAAGCTAGCCTGTCACATTACTGCCCACCTGACACATTACAACAAGGCATATGGCTGCTGAAGGAAATCGGGAGCATCTCGTCTGTCCCTGCTGCAGGGTGGTAACTGTAACCAGTCTGAATAGGGACACACATCCTCATTCATCTAGTCAGAATAATTACCCTACTCATGCTGTGTAACCCTTAAAGCCATTCTCCCTCAGGATTGGTCTAGTCCTATGTTACCCTCATGCTGTGTAACTCTCAATGCCATTCCCCTCAGAATTTCTCTAGTCCTGTGTTACCCTACTCATGCTGTGTAACCCTCAATGCCATTCTCCCTCAGGAATCTGTCTAGTCCTGTGTTACCCCTACTCATACTGTGTAACTTTCAATGCCATTCTCCCTCAGGAATCTGTCTCAACCCTGAATGCCATTCTCCCTCAGGAATCTGTCTAGTTCTGTGTTACCCCTACTCATGCTGTGTAACCCTCAGTGCCCTTATCCCTCAGGAATCTGTCTAGTTCTGTGTTACCCCTACTCATGCTGTGTAACCCTCAGTGCCATTCTCCCTCAGGAATCTGTCTATTCCTGTGTTACCCCTATTCATGCTGTGTAACCCTCAATGCCATTCTAACATACTAACATACTATTTGCCAGCAGATTGGGCCTTCGGTCCTTCGAGTCTGCTCGAACCTCAGATCCCTAGTTGGGTGCCGAGGCCCTCCCTCCCTTGTGTTCAGAAACCCTATCATCCATCCTCACCCCTGGGACAGGCCATCATCTGATACATCCACTTCTGTGTCTGTCCCACCTTTCTTGAAGCCTCCACTGTGGGTCTCTGAACCAGCTCGCCCAGGCAGTGCATTCCAAGGGTCCACCACCTCTCAGTGAAAACCTCCTCCTCTTTTCCCTCACCCTTCCTCCTTTAAACCATGACCTCTGGTAATACCTCCCTGCTTTAGTCTAAAGATCCCTCCATGTTTACCCTATTTATTCCTTGAGGTGCCTGAAGACCTCAATCATGTCCCCCCTGTCTCTCTCTCCTCCAATGAAAACAGGCAGAGCTCCTCAAGTCTGTCCTCATACGTCAAATCCCTAGCCCTCGTGATCATCTTAGTCGCCCTCCTCTGTACCCTCTCCAGGAGCTGTATGTCCTCTTCAAGTGTGGTTCCAGTACTGCACACAGTACTCAAGGTGTGGTCTAACCAGTCCATTGTACAGCGGCAAAATCACTTCCTTGCTCCTAGAGGTGATCCCCACGATGCATCCCAACATCTTGTTTGCCTTGCTAGTCGCCTCCTGCACTGCTCAGAGTTGTTCTATACATGCATCCACCATGACCCCTAGGTCTTTTCCCTATTGAGGCCTCCAGCCTTCCCTCCCAGGGTGTACCTGTGTTTAGAGTTTCCCCTTAAGATGCAACACCTTGCACTTGGTGATATTGAAATTTAATTTCCATGTGTGAGCCCAGCTTTCCAGGGTCCAGGTCCCTTGCAGGGCCAACCTCCCTCTTCTCCCTCAACTACTGCTCCCATCTTGAGTCATCAGCAAAGAGACTCATTTCACACCTATACCCTCCCTGATGTCATTCTCCTCCGGAATCTGTCTAGTCCTGTGTTACTTCTACCCATGCTGTGCAACCCTCAGTGCCATTCTCCCTCAGGAATCTGTCTAGTCCGTGTTACCCCTACTTGTGCTGTGTAACCCTCAATGCCATTCTCCCTCAGGAATCTGTCTAGTTCCGTGCTGGCCCTACTCATGCTGTGTGTAACCCTCAGTGCCATTCTCCCTCAGGAGTCTCTCTAGTCCTGTGTTACCCCTACTCATGCTGTGTAACCCTCAATGCCATTCCCCTCAGGAGTCTGTGTAGAAATGTGTTACACCTACACATGCTGTGCAACTCTCAAGGCCGTTCTTCCTCATGAATCTGTCTTGTCCAGTGTTACCCCTACTGATGCTGTGTAACCCTCAGTGCTATTCTCCTCAAGGAATCTTTCCAGTCCTGTGTGACCACTACCCATGCTGTGTAACCCTCACTGCCATTCTCCCTCAGGAATCTGTCTAGTCCTGTGCTTACTTGGTTTACTTGGTTTCATAGGACAAAAGAAGGTGTGTGCCTATCGTGATTGCCCCCTACCCAAGGTAGGCAATTATACCTAAACCTGAGATGAAGTGAGCCAAGTGTCCAATCCTTTTTCAAATAAGTCAGAGTTTTTGAGGTCATCTAATACCGAGAAAGTTGGTTCCACAGTTTGGGAGCTCTTATGTTAAAGAAATTTGCTCTTTTAATGCTGTTGGCCCGTTGTACCACTAGTTGTTTGTTGTGCAGCCTAGTTGCAGTCCATCTACTTGTAAATTCAAGACCACAATGAGTCATTAATTCTGTTGCCTGAACCATTTTGTAGAGAAAAGGAATAGCTTCCTATGTCTTCTGTTTTGTAATGAGAAGAGACCAGTTTCTTTCCGTCTACTTGAATAATCTTTAGCTGATAACCTAGGCACCATTTTCGTAATGTGCCTTTGAATCTGCTTCGATAATGTGATGTCTCCCTTGAGATAAGGACACCAAAGGGAGACCCATAATCAATATAAGGTCTAATGTATGCCCTATATAAGGGTATCAGGCAATGTTCAGTTTTTGTCACAAAGTTTGCCTTATTTGTTTTATTAGGCGTTCGCTACTCTGGAGATTTTTTATAGTGATCCGTGGAAGAAAACATGCTGTTTACAATTATTCACTCGTGGATGTCTTTAGAAGTGTATTATTTAGATAGTACTCAGTGTTTGGATTTTTATACCCAAAATGTAACGTTGCACACTTCTCTACATTAAAGAACATTTCATTTGTCTGTGCCCAAGTGTCAATGCTCTTTAGATCATTCATAAGTGTTGAGATGCTACCAACGCTGTCTACTTTACCTCCTAATTTCAAATCATCCGTAAATTTGAAAGAATATTTTTAGAGGAAGTTTTCATATCACTTATGAAGATATTAAACAGTGTCGGCCCCAAGACAGAGCCCTGGGACACACCACTGCCAACCAAGCCCATGTTAGACGGAATCCATTTATTCTCACCCTTTGAGTCCTGTTTAGAAGTCACTTGCTTACCCAATTTACAAGGCATGGGAGAATCCTAAGACATTTAATTTATTAATGAGTTTTCCATGTGGAATCTTATCAGATGCTTTACTGTAGTCCAATAATATATCATACATGGGCTTTTCTCATCCAGACCCTGACTAATGTTTTTGTGGGGCGATAAGATTTGTAGTAGAGGAAAATCCTGCTTTAAAAGCCGTGTTGTGTGTGATCCATGATACCTAGAATTTGTGTTTCAGATTAAAAATGATTTGATTATTTTTCCATGAGCTTACATACAACTGATGTTAAGCTGATGGAGCAGTAGTTCTGTACATTAGCCTACTACCCTTTTATGTTTGCTTGCACATGCGCAAGAAACATGATGTAGCAACAGGAGAGAAGCAGGTTATGGAGGGTGTGGCACTGTGGCAGCCAACGCAGGCACTGCATTTGTGGGCTTGGCACTGTTTACCCAATGCAGGCCCAGTGTCCTGATGACATTGGTTCTGCATAAGTGCCACCAAGTTGAAATGGTTTGGCTGCTGCAATGAGGGGCTGCCTTGTCATTGCAGTGTCAGCCATCCTGCTGCAACGAGTGAGCAACCTGTCATTGCAGGCGGTACCTTGCCTGGTGTAACATGTCCGTCAGAACATGGCAGCGGAGGGCAAGCCGACTGACTAGGTGCCCAATCCCTGTCAGCATGACCCCAGCCCAGTTAATTTGCTGATGGAGACCACTCCCCATCAGTATAATATTCTCCCACCATTTTTGTGTGCTGAGGGTGCCCAATCCCCTCGGCATCATCCCCAAACAGTCATTCTTTGCCACGGGGCCCAGTCCCTGTCAGCTTAAGTCCCCACCACAAAAAGGCAGGGGCACACTGGGCCACCCAGTGTGCCGAAAAGAAGCCTACAAAAAAAAAAAACTTTCCATGACATCTTTTTTCTGTCCCCACCAGAAAGAAAGAGCGGTCCCGTCGATTGGTCCCTCCCCCAACCCGCACCACCCACGCACCCTACCTCCCACACCCCCATCCCATACTTACCTCCGGAGCCCAACGCGATGATCTTCGTGGACCGAATATGTCTGCACTTTCAAAGCCGACTGCGAACTGAAGAAGTGCTGGTAAGCTGTATAATGGCATAAATAGGGGTTTTCAACTTTGGTGCATATTCCGGGCATTTGGGGTATTTTAGCACCAAATTTTCAACATGGGGTTATTGGGACCCCTCCTCATGAATTCAGTCACTGTCATGGCGTTATTCAGTCCCAAAGGTGATTTGTGGTCACTGTTGGAATCACCTTTTGGGACCAGTTAATAATGACAGTGCCATTGTTCATGGTGGGCTCTCAAAAAGCCTGTGTTGCAAATTTGGTGAAACAAATCAAAAATGACTGTTTTAAGCGTGCATTGTGCAGTTTCCTAAGCGTACGTAACTTCACAAATTTGCAATATTTTCTCTCAGATTTTCAACATTGGCATTTTCTACACCTTCTTATGAACAGTACAGCTGTCATTTTTCACATCATGGCCGAAATGTGTTTTCACACCTTATGGCGCAGAATAGCATGGTTGCTGTGGGAAATTAGTGTTCGGGACACATTAAGACAATTACAGTGTCACTGTTCATGAGCAGAGGTCCTAAAATGCCTATGTTGAAAATTTGGTGGCGAAAGTCCATAAAATGACGTATTACGGCGTGCGTTGCACAGATTTCCAGCATGCTCATAACTTCGAGAATTTGTAATATTTCCACTCCAGATTTTCAACATTGCCATTTTCCACACCTCCTTATGAACAGTTCAGCTGTCATTTTCACATCCTGGCGAAATGTGTTGTTGCACTTCTGGTGCAGAATAGTCTGCAGTGGCTGTAGGAAATCAGTGTTCAGGACAGATTAAGAAACTCACAGTGACACTGTTCATGAGCAGAGATCCCAAAATACCTATGTTGAAAATTTGATGACAGAAGTCCATAAAATTACTGTGTTCGAGCGTTACTTGCAGTTTCCACGCACCCTTGTAACCGCAAATTTGTAATGTTTTCATTCCATATTTTCAGCATTGGCATTTTTTCATACCTCCTATGAACAGTACAGCTGTTATTTTTCACATCCTGGCCGAAATGTGTTTTGCACTTTGACACAATAAGCGCGATCACATGGAAAAGTCAGTGTTCGGGACAGATTAAAACAAGCATTTGTCAATGCCGAATTTTTGCTTGCTGGCATTGGCATTGGTAGTGTAGGAGTGAGAAAGATGCATAATAGAAATGGCAGTGAAGTATTTAACTGAAGCCAACCATCCACCACCCTGCAGAGACTGACAAACATTGGGGTGTGCCAGGCGTAATGGACACGCTCATTTCACCACACCCTACCCTGCAGACACCGACAAGGGTCACGGTGTGCCTTGGGGTCTTTAGGCTTTATGCTCACCCCATTCCATCAGGAAATACGGTGAGATGGGTGCTGTATAGGAGAATGGGGTGAACTTTGGGGCCGAAGACTCCAAGGCACACCTCGATGCCTCTCACTGGCTGCAGGGTGTGGGTGGGGGTGGAATGGTATTAGCATTACAGGCGACAATCCCAAGTCACATCCTGATGCCTGTCAGTCTCTACAGGGTGGGGGTGGTTGGAAACCCTAATGCCTCAGGTGTTCGTTGGTATTTCCTCCAAATTTTCAACATGGGTTTTTGTGACCCCCACCTTATGAACAGTGGCAATATCAGTTTGTTAGCTAAGCTGATTTGCACAGCGACTATGACATTTGGCACCACAGGTACAAAAACATTTCGCACAGGATGTGAAAATGACAGCTGTACTGTTCACGGGAGGTGTAAAATGGCAATGTTGAAAATCTGCAGTGAAAATAAAAAAACTAGTGAAGTCATGAACGTGTGTAGAAACTGCACAATGCGCACCTGTAATATAAATAGTTTGGGGATTCTTTACAGCAGATTGTCACACGAGGCATTTTGGGACCTCCGCTCATGAACAGTGTCACTGTGATTTTCTTAATCTGTCCCGAACAGTGATTTCCCACAGTGACCATGCATTTCTGTGCGGAAGTGCAAAACACATTTCAGCCAGGGTGTGAAAAATGACAGCTGTACTGTTCATAAGGAGGTGTGGAAAATGCCAGTGTTAAAAATCTTGACTGAAAATATTACAAATTCATGAACTTACGAGGTGCGTTGAAACTGTGCAATGTTAAGCATAACGCAGTCATTTTATGGACTTTTATCACCAAATTTTAACATAGCCATTTTAAGACCTCTGTTAATGAGCAGTGTCACTGTGACTTTCTTAATCTGTCCCAAACATTGATTTCGCACTCCGACTGTGCCATAGTCGCTACATGCGAAAGCACCACTTGGGCAAGATGTGAAAAATGACCTTCCATGCTGCTCATAGGAGGTAATGGTAAAATGGCAATGTTGAAAATTTGAATGAATATATAAAAATTTGCGAACTTACGTGTGTGTAGGAACTGCGCTAGCGGACGCTCATAGCAGTCATTTATGGAATTTTTTCACCAAATTTTCAGCTTAGGGTTTTGGGAGCCTACATCATGAACTGTGCCTACTGTCGTTTTGTTACCGGTCCCGAAAGGTGGTTCCGTGCAATGACCGCTAAATCACCTTTCGGGATGAATAACAAAATGACAGTGACTGCATTCATGAGGTGGGGTCTCAAGAACCCCATGTTGAAAATTTGGTGAACAAATTCTCCAAAATGGACGAGATATGCACCAAAGTTGAAAAACCCATTTATGCCAGTAACCCCTTACAAATGGGGTTCCGAAAAATCTTCCTTGAGCTTGCCTAAATGCTCACCTGGTGTCCTGCATTTTAGCAGTTTAAATGTGATTGCCAGAGAGTGCCTGTATAGCCTCTGTGTACTGTCTCTTTAAGAGCTGTCTGGATTGCAGTCCTAAGTAATCTGAGAGGGAGCTGTGTTGAAAGATGTAACTATTTGCTGAAAATCATTTAGAGGATAATGATAATGTAGTTTATCTAACCTGCCTTCTTTGCAGCAAGGATTGTTTTGTTTATCCCCACCATTTGGACCGGGACTATGAATTGGACCAATCAGTACTGGTGGGACCTTGAATGGAGCCGGACTACAGGTGCTGTCTGGAGTCAGAATCTGTAGGAATTGTAGTTTGGAGCTTTTTACTTTTTGCCTTATTTGCACCTGAAGGGAGCTTTTCTTGTGACTGACAGGAGGATCAGCCAACCGAACCTTTTGGATCTTGGGAAATTCCCAAGTTGCTTGCTGTTAGAGACGGATCTAAGTTGGGAGCTGAAGAAGCAAGAGCTTAATACAGTCTCTGTGGAAAGGCCTTAGTTTTGGCCTGCATGCCTGCCTGCTGCCCCTGAGAGGAGAGGAGAATTATTTCGGACTAAATCCAAGTTTGTGAGAACAGTAAGACACTGATTTTTACCAGGCTCATACCTGAAAAGACCGAAGATTTTAAAATGCAATCGGCCTGTCAGGATTCCCAGCTGCTTTTGAATCCCGGCTTTGTGCAGAGACTTGCGATCGTGACTGGAGAGCGGTTTGCCTGGTACAGTAGGAATTTCCTACTTGTAAATGTGCTGTGTTTTGAAAGTGGTTCATGATTTGGTCCCCACTATGTGAACTATGTTCTGCTTGCTGGAAGCTTTATCCCCCTAATCAGACTGAATCCGTGTTCATCTCCATTCGGCCTGGAGCCATGCCACGCTGGCCCTGCCAGACTACCCCACTGCACAGAGAAAGCCACCGAAAAGAGACCTGCCTGGGGATCAGCCCCTGCTCCACCCTTGAACAGGAACGATGCCTGGCGAGTGTGTGGGCCCTGCTTCTCCTGCCACTCCAGACTAACCACCTGCTGTCTCGATTTTCGCTCAGCCTGTGTCCATTCTTGGATATCGTGAGTAATCATCAGGGAAGCTCCCTGCAACAATAGCCTAATCTAAAAGTGTGTCATCTGATTGTCTTGTTGTTTTCTTTTAACAAACTGAGCCCTCTGGCTCCAGATTACAAATAGTGTGTGTTGTGCATGTTGTTTTCTTCCATCACAGGGCCCCAACTAGCTGCAACGTTCCTGTGCTAGCCCACCATTCTCCATCTGGGTACCCAGAGTGTGTGACTGTTTATGGACCCTGAAGTGCAGCATAACTGATTGATAGAGCCTTTAAGCAAATTAACCTGATTACGCCCTCCTTGTTTAAGCCCTTAAAGAAATCAGATCTAACTCTTTTGCATTTACCCTGACTGTGGTTCCAGTTTGTGCAAGGGTACTGTACTGCTGTTATTTGCTGTGTATAACCTTGTTTTACAGGGAGTCCCCAGGGCTGAGCCACAGGAAAGCCCTAGTGGTAAGTGCAAACAGTGTGGTACTTGGTGGTGTATCAGGGGTACTGTGAAAGTGATTACTGTATTGTTCTGGCCAGTAGTGAGGAAAGAGGGGGTTACAGTGTCCTGGAGGGCTGTGCCCAGGTTAGCTTGACCACTACCAACCCTGACCTCCAGAAAGGAGGCATCTGTTTCAGAACTCAGGCCCCTTAACCTGCTACTAGCCAAACAGGCGGGGATAGTAGCCCTTGGGATAGAGCCACCTAGGGGTTACATTTGGAGGCTCACCACTGGGATTTTGTGCTTCTAGTGGCCAAAATTATGAATCATTGTTAAAGATTAATGGCTACCCCAGTAGAAATGACCGTAAACCAGTTGGTGGAGTGGTGTACTGGGCATTAGATCGACCCCAAAATGCCCTTCTTATACTGGATATTCCCTGGGTACCAGAAAAGACACTGTAGAGGAGCACTCTCCATAGTTGAATGTTTAAAAAACCCTGTGGTGGTGGGTCGACAGGCTGATTTGATCACCCAAACTTTCATAGCCTTGGTAGAATGTAGTGACCTCATGGACAGCTCTAAATTCACACAGACTATTGCCCAGAAGGGATTCCAGCTGCCTGAGAGTGATAACAAAAGACAGTAAAGTCCCCAGGAGGATGAGCTGCTACCTGGGGCTGTTCCTTCCCAACACCCCTTCTCACTCCAGCACCTGTTACGGCCCTGCCTTCTGTGCCCATGCCAATGCTGCCCCTGTATCTGTACCTGCCATTAGCCACGACTCCCACCAAGGCTGAGAATCTTCTTGGGCACCCTCCCACCCCCAGGGAGGATGACTGGGAGACATGGATAGACTGTGTTGCCCCTCTAGTACTTGAATGGCAGTGCTCAGAAGCAGAGAAATGAAGGAGGTTGAGTGAAAGCCTCCGAGGTTCTGCCCTGGCTACCGTCCATGCCAAGCGGGCCAATAACCGAAGCAACTGCACAGGACTATATGGATGCATTGAGAATGTGTATGGGAGCCCGGATTCAGACGAGGATCTGTGGTGGAGAGTAAGAAACACTCAGCAGTACCGAGGGAGCCATTGTCTGTGTATGTACCTCGGCTGAAAAGCTGCTACAGGAGTGCCTTAGAAAGGGTAGTTTGCTGTCAAATGAATTAGATCAAACTAGGCTGGATGGGATCCTTAAGTCTGCTCCATTTTCAGAATTGTTACTGCTTCAGTTTAACCTTGCCACCTGACTGGAATCACCCCCTCCTATGACGAGCTAATGAAAGAAATTGGGGGCTTGAGCAAAGCGTACTCATGGAAGTGCACCCATATCTGCTACTACTGCTGAAGTGACGAGAGTGATCAACTAAGTGAGACTCGGGAGCAAAAGTCGGCACTAATGAGTACTCTTGAGAATGCAAAGGACTTTCCGCCTGGGCCCAGAATTGGAAAGACGAGCTGCTAAAGAAGTCCGAGAGTTGAAGACGAAGTGCCTCTGCAAGGTTTCCCCATGGAACACGATTCTGGTCGCTCTCAGGATGTGACTGCCATGGGAGTGGGGTGCACCCTCAGGCATCCTCTACCGAGGTAGCTCCCAGGCTGAAATCAAGAATTGACTGCCACCCTAAAGGAACTGTTAAGATACGTTGCACCACTCACCACTGCAAGCAGATATTGGACCCGATCCCTGTGTTACTGCCTCAGTTCCTCATGCAATGTTCTCTCCAAGGATGACAAGAGTCTATCATTTGTCACAACTGTGGGAAGGATGGCCATATGAAGAAGTGCCAGTATCAGAAAGGCTTAGAAAAGGTAATAAACAGACTCCAAGGGAAGCTCCAAAGGCAAATCAGTGGTCGAGGAGTGCCCGTAATAACCACAGTGAGGGTTCAAGAAATACTAACTCAAATTTCTTTGTGGCTAAATCATCTGTCAGGCCTCATACTGCCTCTCAGACTGGTCCGGAATAGTGGACCCTTGACGGAGACTTCTGTGACTGTCAATGGTATCCAGCACAGGCTGTGCTCGATAGCAGGTATAGTGATCATGTATTTCAGGACTGGTATGACAAACACTTATCTGATATGCCATTACAATCCCTGGACGGCCTACATGTGCAGGGCCTGAGCGACAAGTCTTATCCCTACCTAGGTTATGTGTCCGCCTCTGGTTGTCTTTTCCTGCAACTGTAACTGGTGTAGAAGAGCGATTAGAGACATTGGCCTCAGCATGTCCCCCACTGCACTGTATGATGGGTCCCCTTCTAATTGGGACAAACACCCATATGTTTGGGAGACTAGTGCAACTCTGTCATGAGAAACAAGAGCGATGGACTGGGAGGGCTCTGAAATTCTGACTCTGCTCAAGAGGGCCTATGATTTGCAACAGAAACCCGAGAAGTAGACCAGGATGAACCGTGGGAATTGTGTGGAAGAAGGATCCTGATTCAATGGTACTGGCCCCCTAACACCCAATGTACCATTCAAGCGGAGGTCTGCCCAGAAAGATGTCAAGAACAAAATACTGATGTTGGATCGCCAGGCGATGGAAAATTGCCAGAAGGATTATTGGTCAAGCCCAGCATCTTTTCTGCACATGCCTATCCTATAAAGGCAGTCATGGTCCAGATTCACAATGTGTCAGATCAGAGATCCGGGTGAACAGAGGGTGTACCTAGCTATAGTACACTGCACAGACACTGCAGTATTGCCAGCAACAAGCACCCTGGTGAGAAGGAAAGTGACCCCAGACTTTTTTGGCTTTGGTGACTCCGTTGCCAGCTGAATGGAAGGCTAGAATTAGCAAGAGACTTGCCCAGAGAGACCAAGTATTTTCATTGAAGGAATGGGATGTGGATGTGTCCAGCATGTGGAGCATCACATATGCCTGCACAATGAATGACCATTTCAAGAGAGGTCCCGAGCGCCTAGCCCCAGCAGACATAGAAGGCGTGAGAAGGCACCTGCAGGAAATGCTCGCTGCTGGCGTGATACAAGAATCCAGGAGCCCATATGCCTCCCATTGTGGTTGTCGTAAGAAGTATGGTCTGTGAGGATGTGTGTTGATTATCAAACCCTGAACGGCGGACCATCCCAGACCAATACACTATACCTCATATACAAGATGCCTGGACTGCTTGAATGGGAGCAAATGGTTCTCGGTGTTGGATCTTCACAGCGGATACTACCAGATCCCGATGGCCCTGAAAGACTGTGAGAAAACAGCCTTCATCTGTCCATTGGGGTTCTGCAGAGTTCTGAGGATGCCACAGGGGATATTGGGCACCTGGCCACCTTTCAGCTGACTGATGGAAAGTGCGGTGGGAGATATGAAATTGCTGGAATGCCTGGTGTACTTGGATGATGTCATTGTGTTTACGAGCACCTTAGAGGAGCATGAGAACCAACTGTTCAAAGTCCTAGACCGACTGGAAGACTTGACCTCAAGCTGTCCATTGACAAGTGCCAGTTTTCCAAACTTCCATGAAGTATGTGGGGCACATAGCATCTACAAAGGGATAGAGACTGATACCAGTAAGGTTGAAGCTGACTACTTGGCCCCAGCCCGTAATCTGAAAGAACTACAACGTTTCCTGGGGTTCTGTGGCTACTACTGCAGGTTCATAAAAGACTATTTCAAGGTGATTCACCACTCTTGAACCTTCCAGGTTACCCTCCTACCAATCATAAATACAAACAAGCATTTGTCAATGCCGAATGTTGGCTTGCTGGCATTGGCATTGGTAGTGCAGGAGTTAGACAGATGCATCATAGGAATGGCAGTGAAGTATTGAACTGATGCTAACCCACCCCACCCTGCAGAGAGAGACAAACATTAGGTGTCCTTTGGGTGCTTGGTAGTGCAGTGCGGAAAACATGTCGGGCAGGATATGAGAAATGACAGCTGCAGAGTTCATAAGGAGGTGTAAAAATGCCAGTGTTGAAAATGTGGCATGTAAATATACCAAATTTAAGAAGCCATTAGGTGTGTGGGAAATATGCAATGCACGCTTGCAACACTGCCATTTTAGGGTTCGGCACCAAATTTTCAACATAGGCATTTAGCACCTCTGCTCATGTACAGTGTCACTGTTATTTCCTCAAAGTGTCCCAAGAAGTGATTTCACGTTAATGATCATGTTATTCTCACGGACAGAAGAAAACACATTTTGGGCACGATATGTCAAATGACGACTGTAGTATTCATCAAGAGGTGTGGAAAAATAGCAGTGGTGAAAATCCAGACTGAAAATATCACAAATGCATGACGGTACGAGCATCGCGCAATCTACCAACGATGCTCGTAATACAGTTATTTTATGGAGTATCATCACCAAATTTTCAACATAGGCATTTAGGTCCCTGCTCATGAACTGTGTCACTGTCATTTTCATAATCCGCCCAAACACTGATTTCCCACAGCGATCGCGCTTATTGTGCGCCGTGGCGCGGAAACACGCTTTCAGGCAGGATGTGGAAAGACAGCTGTAATGTTCACAGGAGGTGTACAAAATGACAATGCTGAAAATCCGGCAGTAAAATATTGTGAATGCGAAAGTTACGAGCCTGCGTGCCAACTGCGCAGCATGCGGCTCGTAAGACAGGCATTTGTTGGATTTTTCACCAAATTTGGAACTTAGGCTTTTAAGAGGGCACCTCATGAACACCACCACTGTCATTTTGTTAATGGGCCCCGAAAGGTGATTTCGGCGCGGTGACTGCGAAATCACCTTTCAAACGATAAACGCCATGACAGTGACAGAATTCATGAGGAGGGCCTAAAACCCCATGTTGAAAATGTGGTGCAAAATTCCAAAAATGCCTGAGATATCTGAACAAAGTTGAAAAAACCTTATCTAGCCATTATACAGCTTACCGGCATTTCCTCAGTTCACGGGTCGGCTTTGAAGAGTGCAGGCGTGTTCCTGGTCCACGAATCGTCGCGCCGGACTCGAGGTAGGTATGGGGTGGGGGTGTGAGGAGGCAAGTGCGCGCAGTGGGTGAGGTGCAGGTTGTGGGAAGGGCAGGGAGAAGCGCCCGCGGGACCGTTTTAATTGGCAGGTTTAAAAAATAAAAGGCGGCGTGGGCGTTTACCGCGCTGGGGTGGGCTCCAGCATGGCGAAGGAGAACATCTGGGGAGGCGTGGAGCCGGCGGGAGATTGGGCACCCCGTCGGCCATGGCATCAGTTGCCACGCTGGGGTGGGCTTCCAGCGTGGCACCCTGCTTCTGAGGGGGGACAGTGGAGCCGGCGGAGTTGGGCACCCGTCGGACCGCGGCATCGGTTACCCGCGCTGGGGTGGGCTCCCAACGTGGCACCCTATACACTGGGGGGGCGGCACTTAGTAAAGTGGACATAACTTCCCTGAAAAGTGGCTGCTTGACGAGAGCTTGTCTCTGATTGAGCGGCACTTTGTTTAAAGTTTGTCCACCATAATATTAGTGTCAGCGCTAGCATGCTGGCTTATTGGGAATAAGGGACGACCTACTGATGCGTGCCTGCATTTCGCCAACAGCAACCGCGTCCCCAAAGCTGCACTCTCCCAATATGTTGACTGCGCATAAGCCGCCGCAAGCCAACATAAAAGGGTCTGTTAAAGAACCAGAAAAAACATACTTCCACCCAGGTGAATGCTTCAGGCCCCACTGGATGCCTGACTGTGAAGCAGCCTTCCATGAGATCATATACCAGCTAACCCATGCCCCATCCTCGCCTATGCTGAACCCAACAAACCCTATGTGCTGCATATGGACGCTAGTCTGCAGGGTCTAGGACAGTGCTGTATCAAGACCATGAGAATGGCCTGAGACCAGTAGCTTCACCAGTAGGAGCTTGACCCGCCTGAACGAGACTATCCTGTGCTTAAGTTGGAGTTCCTTGCACTAAAATGTGCCATCATTGACCAGTTTCATGAATAGCTCTATGAGGCAAAGATATTGATGAAGACTGACAATAACCCATTGCCCATTGACCTATGTACAGACTTCAGCTAAGTTAGATGCCACTGGGCACCGGTGGTTTTCTGCATTATCAACCTATGATTATGCTGTCGAATACAGACCGGCCTGAACCATTTTGATGCTGATGCCCTATCATAAAGGCCCACTCAAGAGTGATTGGTCAGGCTGTCTGAACTGACATTCGAGCATTGTGCCAAAAGTTTGATAGAGATAAACAGATGTCTACGGACCCAGTGGACTGTTTCGAGATTGTTTGGGCCCTTCTGACACCTGCATACCAGCTGCTTATTGCCACTTCTCTGCTCAAGATATTAGTGCACTACCTTAATTTGACAATGATAGCATTCAGTGGGTTCAATCCCACAATCCTATGATTTAGCAACACTTGATGCCCTGCGTGGGGAAAGATTTGTCTAAGTTACGTTCCACTGACTTCGAATTGCTTTATTGTTGAAGGAAGGCCCCAGATAGAAGTTGCTCAATCAGTTGTTGTATGGAGAGACAGTAGATTGTAGTGGCAAGAGCAAGCAACAATTGGGTCTGTCCACGGCCTTTAAAGATTTGGCATTGAGGTCCTCCAAAATCACATGGGGCACCTCGGTATTGACAGAACCCTTGACTTGGTATGATTCATTTCTCTGACCCAAAATGCGGGCCGATGTTGAGCACCATGTAAAGACTTGTAGTCGCTGTCTGCAAAGAAAAGCTCCTGACCTCAGAGGGCTGCCTCCTAATATTACTACCAGCACCCCATGGAACTAGTCTGCATAGTCTTCTTGTGTTTAGAACCTGATCAGCCGAACATTGGCAATGTGTTAGTGGTTACGGATCATTTCACAAGGTATGCACAAGCTTTTCCACCATAGATCAAACGGCATCTACCGTGGCCAAGGTGCTAGTGGAAAATTTCTTCATCCACTATGGTGCCCCCAGCGAATCCACTCCGACCAGGGCAGATACTTTGAGTCAACTAATCAAAGAAATGCTCTCTATGGGGGTGCAAAAGTCAAGCACCACCCCTATCACCCGCAGGGAGACCCTCAACCAGAACATTTAACCACACCCTTCTAGAGATGCTGGGCACCCTTCGCCAAAAGATAAGCATAAATGGAGCCAGCAGATTAGCACCTTGGTATACGTAACAAATGCACAAAATGATGTTACTGTCTCCCCTACTGCCTCATGTTCGGAGAGAGGCCCAGCTGCCGGTTGATGTCTATTTTGGTTCTTCCAGATGGGGTCTGAGCCGAAAACTACTTGCAATATGCACAAAATTGAAAGCTCAATTGAACCATGCCTATCAACTGGCCCAGACAATGACCGCAAGAGAAATCTACATACAAAGAGAGGCATGATAAAAAGTAAAGGCTCAAGAGCTTTGACCTGAGTCCATGTTGTTGTTACGCAATTTGGGACTGCATGGTAAACACAAAATTGCTGATCGGTGGCACCATCTTCCCCATGTAGTAGTTGTAAAGTACGATGATTTACCTGTGTACAAGGTGCGCCCAGAGGACAACTAAAAGCTGTCAAGACCATGCACCGTAATCACTTGCTGCCTATCGGCCAAGTCATGATTGAGGCTGAACCCCCAGAAATTGAGCCTCCTGGGCTGGTGACTCGTGCTGCTGCAAGAAAGAGAAAGTCAACCTACCCCAGTGGTCACAGATTTAAGGTTCTCCGCAGCAGGCCCAGAATGATAGTGACTGTCAGTCCACTTCTGACGAAAGTGAATATGACCATGCCTATTACCCTCTTATAAACTGAGTCAGCTGTTTCGAGGTAACCCCATGATTAATTGTGGGGATGAAGCTGGGCCTTCTGGACTGCCTAAGTCCCCAGCTTTGTCCTTGGAGCCAATGCTCCTGAAAGTGAAATGCAAGTATCATGTCTGAAGATGCTGAGTCTCTGTGTATTGTGGAGCTGTATGATTTGCCTAAGGGAGCGGCTGAGGTATGAGTTTTTCTGGTAACATGCCAGAACTTGAAGAACACTAGAGAGTGCTGACCACCCCCTTCAGTGCCTCAAAGCTTGATTGTGCCAGAGCCTTGCAAATGAGTCAAGTGTTGTAGAAACAAAGCCTGCAGAGCAAGGAGCCAACAATGCCCTGAATTTGGACGTTGCCACCCAAGCAGAGGTACCCTCACAAGTGATAAGAGTCCCCAGACCAGTGCTGAGGATACAGAGACTGTAGTTGTCTCCTCAGAAAGACTGGCTGAGCTGTCAAGCCAGTAGTACGCCTCAGTTATGATTCTCCTGGGAGGCCAGTGGATTTGCCTCTCAATGTGGTGCACAAAGGTGTTTATGTCTCACCAAGCTCACCGCCCAGATTGAAGTTTTCACAGCCAATTACAGGTTACTTGTCTTTCCTCTCACCATGGTGCCCCTCCCCCCTAGCCCCAAGTTAGCTGATAGGGAAGGGTCCTCTTGCATTGTTTAAGCTACAAGATGTTATTACCTGTTTCAGTATAGTAATGTTCGATTTACCTGTGTGAAATATGCCTAATGTATTGTCAGAATGGACTATGTATTGGGAAATGTAGTGAATATGTATAGTAAAGTAATAAGTTTATGTTAACTGATGCACGATGGTACAGACTTGACACGGACACCAAGTTTTCTCCAGGCAGGGAAGGGTGTAACCCCCTACAAATGGGGGTTTCAAAAGTCTTTCTTGAGCTTGCCTAAATGCTCACTGCCAGGCTGGCGTCCTGCTTTTAGCAGTTTAAATGTGATTGCCAGAGAGTGCCTGTATAGCCTCTGTGTACTGTCTCTATAAGAGCTGCCTGGATTGCAGTCCTAAGTAATCTGAGAGGAGCTCTGTTGAAAGATGTAACTATTTGCTGAAAATCATTTAGAGTGATAATGATAATCTAGTTTGTCTAATCTGCCTTCTCTGCAGCAAGGACTGTTTTGTCTATCCCCACCATTTGGCTTGGGACTGTGAACTGGAACAATCAGTACTGGTGGGACCTAGAATGGAGCCAGACTACAGGAGCTGTCTGTAGTCAAAATCTGTAGGAATTGTAGTTTGGGGCTTTTGCACCTGAAGGGGAGCCTTTGTTATGACTGACAGGAGGATCAGCTAACCAAACCTTTGGGATCTTGGGAAATTCCACGCTGCTTGCTGTTAGAGGCAGATCTAAGTTGGGAGCTGAAGAAGCAAGAGCTCAATACAGTCTCTGTGGAAAGGCCTTAGGTTTGACTGCATGACTACCTGCTGCCTGAGAGGGAGAAGAGAATTATTTCGGACTAAATCCAAGTTTGTGAGAATGAAGTAAGCCATTGATTTTTACCAGGCTCATACCTGAAGAAGACCAAAGATTTTGCTGATTGCGATCGGCCTGTCAGGATTCCAGCTGTTTTGAATCCCGGTTTGTGCAGAGACTTTGCGATTGTGACCGGAGAGTGGTTTGCCTGGTACAGTAGAATTTCCTTACATGTAAATGTGCTTGTATTCAAAGTAGGTCGTGATTTGGTCCTCCTCTGTGTGAACTGTGTTCTGCTTGCTGGAAGCTTTATCCAGCCTAATCGGACTGAATCGCGTTCATCTCCATTCGGCCTGGGCCATGCCACGCTGGCCCTGCCAGAGTACCCCACTGCACAGAGAAAGCCACTGACGAGAGACCTGCCTGGGGATCAGCCCCTTGCTCCACCCTTGAACAGGAAAGATGCCTCGGCGAATCATGTAAGCCCTGCTTCTCCTGGCACTCCAGATTAACTACCTTCTGTCTCAATTTTCATCCAGCCTGTGTCCAGTCTTGGGTATTGTGAGTAATCATCAGGGTAGCTCCTGCAACAACCTAATCTAAAAGTGTGTCATCTGATTGTCTCGTTGTTTTCTTTTCACGAACTGAGCCTCCAGCTCGGATTACAAATAGTGTGTGTTGTGCATGTTGTTTTCTTCCGTCACAGGGCCCAAACCAGCTGCAACGTTCCTGGCTAGCCCACCATTCTCTATCTGGGTATTCGAGTGTGTGACTGTTTTGGACCCTGAAATGCATACATAACTGTTTGATTGATAGAGGCTTTAAGAAAATTAACCTGATTATGCCCTTCCTTGTTCAAGTCCGTTAAATAAATCAGATCTAACTCTTTTTGCATTTACCCTGACTGTGGTTCCAGTTTGTGCAAGAGTACTGTACTGCTATTTGCTGTGTATAACCTTGTTTACAGGGTCCCCAGGGCTGAGCCAGAGAAAGCCCTGGTAGTAAGTGCAGACAGGGTGTGGTACTTGTGTGGTGTATCAGGGTATTGTGAAATGATTATTGTATTGTTCCGCCACTAGTAAGAAAAGAGGAGGGTTACAGTGTCCCGGAGGGCTGTGCCCAGGTTAGCTTGACCACTATCAACCCTGACCTCCAGGTGGAGGCACCTGTTTCAGCACTGAGGCCCCTTAACCTGCTACTAGCCAAACAGGCAGGGATAGTAGCCCTGGGATAGCGCCACTTAGGGGTTACATAGAGCTTACCAGCATTTCTTCAGTTCAAGGGCCGCTTTGAAGAGTGCAGATGTGTTCCCGGTCCATCAAGACCGTCGCTGGGCTCCGGAGGTAAGTGGTGGTGGTGGTGGGGGTTGTGGGGAGGTGGGTGCTGCAGAGGGTAGGCATGGGTTGGGAAGGTGGGCCAGACAGTCAGTGAGGGACCATTTTTTTACAGGTTTTTTTTTCTTACTGTAGGAAGGCGACGGGACTTTTGCCATGCTGGGTGGGCTCCCAGCGTGGCAGCTGAAACTGTATTTTGGGGCAGCAGTGGAGCCATAGGATTGGCCACCCCTGTTGGCCATACATACATAAATAAGCCGGGTAGGCTCCGGGGTGGGTCGAAGTTGGTCAACTGAGTGGCAAACTGGTTGACTGGCAGAAAACAGAGAGTGGTGGTAAATGGTATACAGTCAGAAGAGATGCAAGTCACAAGTGGGTACCTCAGGGATCAGTCCTGGGGCTAGTCCTATTCAACATCTTCATTAGTGACCTTGCAGATGGACTAGAGGGTAAGGCTTGTCTGTTTGCAGATGACACCAAGATCTGCAACAGAGTAGATGAGCCAGATGGGGTGGGCAGAATGAGAAGAGATCTGGATAAACTAGCAGAATGGTCAGAAGAGTGGCAACTGGGATTTAATGCAAAGAAGTGCAAAATCATGCACATAGGAAGAGAAACCCTGAAGCCACTTATAGGCTGGGAGGAGTTGCTAGCAGTCACAAAGGAAGAAAGAGACTTGGGCATCATCATCACTGATGACCTAAAATCATCCAAGCAGACCTCTAAAGCAGTAGGTAAGGCTAGGGGGTGTTAGGGTGTATTAGTAGGAGTATCACAAGTCGTAAGAGGGAGGTAATAATCCCTCTGTACAAGACATTGGTTAGGCCCCATCTGGAGTACTGCGTGCAGTATTGGAGGCCACACCTTCACAAGGACATTAACCAAATTGAGGCAGTCCAGAGAAGGGCAACCAAAATGGTGCAGGGACTGCATCAGAAGACATATGAGGACAGATTAACGGAGCTCAATATGTATACCCTTGAGCAAAGGAGGGAGAGAGTGATATGATCGAGGCATTCAAACACCTTAAGGGCATAAACAAGGTGAAAGAGTCTAACATGTTTAAATATAAGAAAAATAGCAGGACAAGAGGACACAGCATGAGATTAGAGGGAGGCCGATTAAGGGGAATGTGAGGAAATTCTTTTCACAGAAAGGGTGGTGGATGCATGGAATGGCTTACCACAAGAAGTGGTGGCTATGAATACAGTGCAGGGCTTCAAACAGGCATGGGATAGGCATAAGGAGCAATACAAATGACTATGAATAGATAGGTCACTGACAGAGCAAAGGCCGATGGCACATTTATAAGGTAGAAAAGAAATGGGCAGACTGGATGGGCCTTGTGGTCCTTATCTGCCGTCAACTTCTATGTTTCGATACCGACTTTTGCTATGCTGGGTATGCTCCTAGTGTGGCATCTTCTACAGGAAGATGATGCAGGACTTTGCCACGCTGGGGTGTGGTCCCAGCATAGCAGCTGAAAAGTTCTTTTGGGGGCGGCAGTGGAGCGAAGGGGATTGGGCTGGGGTGGGTCTCATGAGAATCTCCAGAGGTCTGTTTGGGGTAGTTGAGCCAACGGGGATTGGGCACCCCTGCTGGTCATACAGTTCCAGCGGGTGGAGGGAGCACATGAAGTACGCTCGGGTGGGCTCCCAGTGTGCCTATGTAAGTGGAGGGTGACGATGAACTGTCTATGACGGTTGGATGCAATGAGCGTATGTATGTAGGTAATTTTATTATTTTTTTATGTAGTAATTTGCATACTGCCATCAGCAGTATGCAAATTGCTCTTACATTACCACCGCTGACTGTGGCGGTATTTTCCCTCTGGAACTGTGTGCCACTGCATCTGAAAGCTGTCTTAGATAGCTTGACAGTTCATTGGCACGGTGCAGCTGCACCTGCAAAATGGACCAGGGCATTGGAAGTGGGGAGGCATACCTACAAATTCTTGTATGGTGGCACTATATTTCTTGCACATGCGTGCAAGCAAACATAAAATCACAGTGACACTGTTCATGAGCAGAGATGCTAAAATGCCTGTGTCAAAATTTAGTGATAAAAGTCCATAAATGACTGTGTTATGAGCATATGTTATGCAATTTCCATGCACCCTCATAATTTCATGCATTTGTAAAATTTTTACTCAGATTTTCAACATTGGCATTTTATCACACCTCCTTATGAACAGTACAGCTGTCATTTTCATATCCTGCCAAAAATATGCGTTTACACATCTGGTGCAGAATAACATGGTCGCTGTGGAAATCAATGTTCAGGACAGATTAAGAAAATCATAGTGACAGTGTTCATGAGCAGAGATCACAAAATGCCTATGTTGAAAATTTGGTGAAATAATTCTAGTAAATGACTGTGTTCTGCACATAAGTGCATGGCGTTCCGTATATAGGAAGTCGAGAGCATTTTAATATTTCCACTACAGATTTTCAGCATTGCTATCCTTTCACACCTCCTATGGGTGGTACAAGCTATCATTCTTCACATCCTACCTGATCTGTGTTTTCATACATCTGGCACAGAATGGCACGGTTGCTGTGGGAACTCAAAGTTTGGGACACATTAACAAAATCACACTGCCACTCTTCATGAGAAGAGGTCCCAAATGCTTTAATGAGATGGGGTCACAAAGGCCATATTGAAAATTTGTAGTGCAATACCAACAAACGCCAGGGCCGTTTAGGGTTTCTAACCATAATGTCCCACCCTGTACAGACTGGCAGACATCAGGGTGTGCCTTTGGATTGCCGACTGTAATGCTTATGCCATCCCCCCACCCCCAGCCAGTGACAGGCATCAAGGTGTGCCTTGGACTCTTCAACCCGAGTTCACCCATTCTCTATACTGCACCCATTTCAGTGCATGTCCTGATGGAATGAGGTGACTGTAAACCGAACACCCAAGGTACACCTCAACACATGTTAGTGTCTGCAGGATAGAGTGAGGTGACATGGCATGAACGTCATGGGCAATGACCCAAACGCATACCTCAATGCCTGTCTGTCTTTGCAGGGTGGAGGTGGGGTTGGGGTGAAGTTCAATACTTCACTGTCATTCCTATTCTGCACCTGTCTAACTCCTGTATTTTAAATCCTAATACCAGCAAGCAAACATTCAACATTGACAAATGCCTGTTATTTTATTTTATTTATTCAAATTTCAGAATTACAATCCTTTGAGTCGATGACTCCTTTGCAAAAGGCTCCACGTTAGTACATAATAGCTTAAAGACAATTTGTACATTTCTTATGAGGCAAACATTACATTAAGACATATTAAAGACAAATTGTACATTGCTTACTAGGCAAATATTACATAATGTCAAAATATTCCTGGTTACTCTATACAGTTAATTTATTTTACATTGCTTTGTTAGTACTTTAGGTTGTTTATGGACCCTGGGTCATTCCTGGGAGAGGGACTGGGTCCCAAGTTGGAGGCCATGTCCAGTACGGGAGTATGGGTTTGGAATTAGATTGACTGTTGCCTGAAGCCAGTCATGGAATTTCACCTTTGTTCAAAGATTTATTGAAGATTATAGACAAGGGAAGTGCTAAACAATCTGTGGTTCTGATAAGAAACCTAAGGTGGATATTGTCTGGACCGGGCTGGTTGTTTTGTTTAAGGTTTTTAGTGCTTGGTGGACATCCGATTTGTAGTATGTTGTATACAGAATGAGTAATGCTGGTCAAAACAGGGTTGCCATGGTTGGGATCTTTTTAGAGAATGTTGAACAAAAATCATTTTTAAAGTGGTTAGCTGTAATTATGTCTGATTCTAGACTCTTGCCATCATGGACGAGTGGTCCTACTCCTCTTGAATTACCCTTTATACTATTTAAATATAAAAATAGTGCTTTTGACTATTTTGGAGTGTGCAAATATAAATTATAATTTTTGTTTAGAATGTTTAATCATATATTTAAGCTTGATAATGCTTTTTTGTAGGCAAGTATTTTCTTCACAAGGATTGGATTTCAGTTTTTAAATAATTTTACTTTTAGTTTGATTTGCTTTGTGATAGGTTTGTTTAGCTATAATGGAATTTTACCCTTTTATTGTAATTCTTTTGGTTGGTACATGTTCTTGTTCAAGTTGCTGAATGATTTGTTTTAACTTATCCCATGCCTAGTTGATGGTTTGAATGGAAAAATAGTGGTCCAGTTAAGATTATTAAGTTTCCTAGTTATCTCTATAAAGTTTGCCTCTTCGTAGTTATTATAAGTGGTATGATTTATTGAACTAGGAAAACTAGTCATAAGTTTAAACAGTACAGAGAGGTGATCACTGTTACCAGAGGATCCATAATTTCTACATCAGCTGTTTCATTCTCGATGTTTGTTATGATTAGGTCTAGGATGTTGTTTCCTCTTGTGGGATGGTTAACAAGTTGCTCTAGTCCCGAATCAATTAATGTTAAGACCATTATCCTTTCATGTTCGTTATTTCCGCTCAGAGTGTCCCAATCAATATTGGGCATATTGAAATCCCCACAATAATAGTATCCCCTTTTCTGCAAGGTTAGCACTATCTTGGAAAAGATTAGTAGTGTATTCCAGGTCAGCTGAGGTGGTTTGTAGCAGTTACCTAGTGTAACCTTAGAATGTCCTCTAATTTGAATATTAACCCATTACACTTTCAGTGCTGGTTGTAAAGTGGAATTCATAAGACACTATGTCCTCCTGAACATATAAACACACTCCTCTCCCTGATTTGCACTCTCTATCTTTATCGTAAAGCTTGTAGTTAGGAATTTGTTTGATCCAGTTGGAAGTAGAATCCCACCAAGTTTCAGTGACAGTAATTCCTAAATTATGTAGTGTGCATTTAGCTTCCAGCTCCGACATTTTAATATTATTTAAAGATCTCACATTTAATGTTAATATATTGCAGTGATGTTTCTGCTTTACAAATGAGCCCATTTTTAGAGAACTGGGATAATTCCGTTCTCCCCGGTTTTAGTTTAAATTCCGATTAATTTCTGCCTTGAAGGATTTGCTCAGTAGGGCACTACCCCTTCTAGTGAGATGAAGACCATCCAGCAGAAAAGAGGGTCTCTATCTCAGAAATTTTCCCAGTGTTTGATACATGATATACCATGCCAGAAGCACCATTTCCTTGGCCATTCATTCACTAACTTGATGTTTTGTGTTACTGTAAAGGTGGCTCTTGGTATAGGTAAAATTTTGAAAAACATGTTGTGCAACCTTTTCTGCAAGAATGTTGTTTAGTGCTACAAAGTCCTGTTTCAGTTCATCTGCGCCTATGTGGTTATATCATTTGTGCCAGTGTGTATTATAACCAATGGGTTTGGTCCAGCATCCTTGAGAATGTTATTTACCATTGATGTAATCTCACATACCCTGGCTCATCTGAAGTTGGAGCAGGTTCTATTATCTTTGTCCGGTTGCATATTGCTCTACCGATATGCTTGATTATCGAATCTCAAGCACAAATACCTATTTGCAGTCTTTCTTTGAGTTAGGGGTTCTTCCGTTTCCATATTATGGATAGAAGCGTCAGTGGAAATGGGTGGAAGTCTTACAGTGAAATCCGCTATTGGGGTCGAGAAACAGCATTTCCTAGTGGGCTGGGATCAGATGCTATTCATGTAGATCCTATGATAGATTTGTTTTGGGTATTATTGTTATGACCAGTATTTCTTACGTTTAATTTTAAATGATGTATTTCTCTCTATATCAGCATTCCCAAACTATTTTGGAGAGGAGTTTCATTGCTGTTAGATGTGCTGGGCAAAGACTTAATGTCTAATTCTTCAGTGTTTTTGTCTCCAGTGCTGTTACCGATTAGGTCAATTAAAAGTGGACTATAGCTATTGAAGGCTGGAACTGTATAATGTTCTGCTCTGTGACCCTTTTATTGGCCTTGGATTTAGGTGCATGGTCCACTCCAAATCATTTCCTAGATCTTCCTCATCAACTTATGTCCCTTTTTTAAGTAGCGTACTTCCTGAATCTAGATTTAAGGAGACATTGGAAGGGTCAGGATTTACCAGAGTTGACTGATTACTAAGTGTAGTTTCAGATGACTCTAGGTTAATGCATTAATGGGGGCAGAGATTAATGCTGGAGCAACAGCACTGTTGTTAGAAGTGTTACATATTGGGTTGGGTGCTCGAAATTGGGGTATTGCAAAGATTTAAAATGCAATTCCATGTCCTTTGACTATTTTCAAGTGCTGATAGTCTAGTATAGAAGGCATTAATTTCCTCAGTTAATTCATCTTTAATGATGCATTTCTCACACGTGAATACTTGGTGCATTGATTTGTTAGCCTCAGCCAATTGATACATTTTACATACAATGCATTTAATACCCAGATTGCCATCTAGTGTTATGATGGACTCTGTAATAACATTACCTGCTGGTCGAGTTAAAGGGTCTGGAAGATTTGTCTGGCGGTTATCCATTTCAGTGTAGTATTATCTGTTCTTATAATACTACTTCTACTGATTACTACCCTTAGTAATACCACCTACACACAGTCTGGTAGTTTGATAAACTCCATAGAACTACTGGACTCTCTGTCTACTTCCTGGTGTCCCAGGAGGTAGGGATTTGATTAAGTTTAGGGGGTAACCAGCTAAGCTTGTATAAACAAGAGACACATACAGATGTACTGTCCACTCAGTTTAGAAGCTGAGTGCTCATATGAATGGGCTAGGCAAGTAATAGTTATGAGAATTGATGTAGCAGATCTTTCACCTTCAGGTGTAAGACAGTATTTGTACCCCTATATCCCGTGTCCCCTGCGGACACTGCAGACCTGCACAGACCACGCTGCATGTGTCTTAGCGTGTCTTCACGTGCTGCGACCCTACGCTCTCACCCACTCCTGCTCACCCGCTCGCACCTGGCGAGATTTGTAGGTGGAATGTGGAAGTAAGGTCATGTGACCACTACTCAGCTCGCCCAACAGAAAGTCTCCTTTGACAGTGTATGGCACCAGTGTGCCTAAAACAGTCTACACTGGCTGGGCTAACGTCCCTAGATATAGCCCCAGCATACAGCCCCTTTTCCCAAATATGCGAGAAGAGCAGTAGTGACAATCGGGTCGGCAGTCCCTCTAGAAGAGCATGGACTGCAGCAATCATCATCTCCTGCTCTGTCTCCCACTCACTCTCTGTCTGTTACCCCTACTCATGCTGTGTAACCCACAAAGCCATTCTCCTTCCGGGACCTGTCTAGTCCTGTGTTACCCCTATTCATGCTATGTAACACTCAGTGCCATTCCCCTGAGGAGTCTGTCTAGTCTTGTGTTACCCCTGCTCATGCTGTGTAACCCTCAATGCCATTCCCCTGGAGTCTGCCTAGTCCTGTGTTACCCTTACTCATGCTGTGTAACCCTCAATGCCATTCCCCTCAGGAGTCTGTCTAGTCCTGTTTTACCTCTGCTCATGCTTTGTAACCCTCCCTGCCATTCTTTCGAGAAAGAATCTATCTAGCCTTGAGTTACCCTGTCACTGTGTTTGCCACTTGACATATGTGGCCAGCACTTTTTTCCTTCGCCCTTTTGTCCTTGTATATTTTCCTCATCCTTATCACATAGAACAACATTATTTCATATGCTTTGTGTAACCCCTAGGTGGCACTATCCAAAGGGCTACTACCCTGCCTGCTTGACTAGTAGCAGGTTAAGGGGCTGAGTTCTAAACGGTGCCTCCACCCATAAGTCAGGGTTGGTACTGGTGAAGCTAACCTGGGCACAGCCCTCAGGACACTGTAACCCCCTCTTTCCTTACTAGTGGCGGAACAATACACAATAATCACTTTCACAATACCCTGATACACCACACAAGTACCCACACTGTTTGCACTTACCACCAGGGCTTTCCTCTGGCCCGGCCCTGGGGACCCCCTGTAAAACAAGGTTATACACAGCAAATAACAGCAGTACAATACTCTTGTATAAACTGGAACCACAGTCTGGGTAAATGCAAAACAAGATTTAGATCTGATTTACTAAGGGTCTTGAACAAGGGAGGGGCATAATCAGGTTAATTTGCTTAAAGGCTCTATCAATCAAACAGTTATGCATGCACTTCAAGGTCCATAAACAGTCACACACTCTGGGTACCCAGATGGAGAATGGTGGGCTAGCCAAGAAACGTTGCAGCTGGTTGGGGCTCTGTGATGGAAGAAAACAACATGCACAACACACTATTTGTAATCCGGGCGGAGGGCTCAGTTCGTGAAAAGAAACAACAAGACAATCAGATGACACTTTTAGATTAGGCTGTTGTTGCAGGGAGCTACCCTGATGATTACTCACGATACCCAAGACTGGACACAGGCTGGACGAAAATCAGGACAGCAGGTGGTTAATCTGGAGTGCCAGGAGAAGCAGGGCCCATACGAATCGCGGCGTCATTCCTGTTCAAGCGTGGAGCAGGGGATGATCCCAGGCAAGGTCTCTCTTCGGTGGCTTTCTCTGTGCAGTGGGGTAGTCTGGCAGGGCCAGTGTGCATGGCCCAGGCGAATGGAGATGAGCGGATTCAGTCTGATTAGGCTGGATAAAGCATCCAGCAAGCAGAACACAGTTCACACAGTGGGAAACAAATCATGACCCACTTTCAATACACAGCACATTTACATGTAAAGGATTCTACGGTACCAGCAAGCAGAACACAGTTCACTGTGGGAACAAATTACAACCACTTTCAATACACAACACATTTACATGTAAGGAAATTCTACTGTACCGGCAAACCGCTCTCGGTCAGATCCATAAAGTCTCTGCACAAACCCGGGATTCAAAAGCAGCTGGAAATCCTACACAGGCCGATTGCATTCAACAAATCTTTGGTCTTCTTCAGGTTAAAGCCTGGTCACAGTCCAGTGACTTAAATAGTCCTCACAACTCGGATTAAGTCCGAATAAACTCTATTTTCCCTCTTGGGATGGCAGGCAGACAGGCAGGCCAAAATTCAGCCCTTTTACAGTTCTCCCATGCAAAACACACACAGAACTGCTGCTCAAAATCACTTGAGCTGTTGCTTCTTCACTTCTCAGCTCAAAACTGAAACTAGCTGCAGCAGCCTGGAAATCCCCAAGATCCAAAAGGTTCCATTTGGCTGATCCTCCTGTCAGTCACAGCAAAGGCTCCACCTTCAGGTGCAAAAAGGCAAAAAGCCCAAAACTACAATTCCTACAGATTTTGTCTCCAGACAGCTCCTGTAGTCCAGCTCCATTTAGGTCCCATCAGTACTGATTGGTCCGATTTGCAGTCAGGACCGAGATAGTGGAGATAAACAAAACAGTCGTTGCTGCAAAGAAGGCAGGTTAGACAAACTACATTATCATTATCACTCTAAATGATTTTCAGCAAATAGTTACATCTTTCAACAGAGCTCCCTCTTAGATTAATTAAGACTGCAATTCAGGCAGCTCTTAAAGAGACAGTACACAGAGGCTATCCAGGCACTCTCGGCAATACATTTAATCTACTAAAACGCTGAACACCAGCCTGGCAGTGAGCATTTAGGTAAGCTCAAGGCCTTTTCTGGAACCCCATTTTGGGGGATTACATGTATATTGTTTTTATTTAATTTATCTTCTCTCTAAAACTGATTTAGCTCTGGTCAAGTAAAAATCAAAGTACCAATAGTACCAAAGGTAGAGAGAAGGTCTGTATGTGAAATATTTATGTGGTCAGAAAGAAGGCTGACAGGCTTCCAGTGGCAGTAAAAGGGACGTGGCTTGGGGTTGGGGTCTGAAACACAGCATCTATCAGGACTTAAGGCATAACAGGGATGCAGAAACATAGAGCTAACACAATTTGTAATGGGGCAAAAGCAAACGATGGTGTTGATTTTCCCACTGCATGCTAGGTCAACCTTAGACCTCACGATTCCTCAAGCAAAACATGTTATTGATGTCCCTCCACCCAATACACACACACACACACACACACACTCTCTCTCTGTATACAGAACTTTAAATGGCACTAGGTCAGAACAGCGACTATATGGACAGTGCTGTCAATAATACGCTGTCCAAACAGTGCTGATCACAAAAGTGGCAGGAAAAAAATGCCGCAAACAAACACAAGCGCCACTGGTAGCGATCGCAGTCTGGTTTCCAATCGCTACCAGCAAAACTGTATATTTGAGGAGGTGTTCCCACCCCCACACCCCCATGTAGAGTTTTCGCCCTCCCCCCATAATTAAAATAACCAACTCTGAGTCGGAATTGGATTTTGGGGTAAAAATAAAATTTCGGAGACCAGTATTAGAACCCTGGTTCCATCACCAGTCTGGCCAAACTGCTCATGGTTTAGCACTCATGCCACAGGAGCAGCTCAGCCAACCTCTTGTTTCCCATCCTCTTGTGCCGTCCTGTAGTAGCACAGACAGCCGACCGGGAGGCGCTCACTACATAGCGCTATTATTCTCCCATCACTGTCCATGGGCGCTGTGTAGACGCGCTCTTCTGAGCAGCGCTATAAGTGTAGTGCTGTTCTGACTGGGTAGGCTTTAAATAACATACAGAAACACAAATCAGCCAAGTAATTAATTAAATTATTGGTGACTTCCCTTAGACTCCTGTCTGGTCAAACCAGCCCTCTCTTTGCCCCAGGGTGTTTCCCACACTGTTAGATTCATCCACCATGTTGCTCCACATCCTATGTTTCCCATCCTCATCTCCCTACCCCCTTCCTCCATCCACTGCTGTCTCCTTCCTCTGTACTACTCTCTCCACCCTCTCCCTCCCTACCCACCCATCCTCATCCCTCCCCTCCCTTCCCCACTCCCTTGGTGCCTTGGGTGCTGCCTTTTACCTGCTTCTTGGCTCCACTTGGAAGTTCTTTGGTTCCTCCTTCCCCTCCCTCCCACTTTCCCTTTGCCCTCCTTCCTCTAAGCAGTTCTGTGGCTCCATTAAGAGTCTCGTACTTTTGCTACTCCTGGTGAGGGGATATCGAGTTTAATCCTGGTCCAGCCCCGTCACCTCTACAGCTTCCCAGAAGACTGTGGGTAGTCACTTAACCCCGATTCCTTCCAACTTGCACCTGAACCCAGGCACTTGTGCTTAGTGGGCCTTACCAGTTACCAAAGAATATGAAAAAAAAATCCGAATTGAGGTATTTTGCTACAACTGTGGCACAAAGTACCAAACTACAGTAATTTGTCTTGCATTCTGACACTTCTACCCCTCAACTGTACTCTTCTGGACTGTATTTCATAAATAAAAAAGTGAAATTGGTCTTCGTACCTGTCCGGTTGATAATCAACATTTTTTGATTAGCAAAGACTGCTAATCAAGTTTCCAAAACGAATTTGTGCCGTGTAAAACTGCGTAGCATAGATTCTGCCTGCTGTGCTCCATGCTTCCTCTCAGTTTTGATCGGTGGGAGTTTGGGGCTGTGTTTGAGATGGTCACGAGGAAGAGTCCAGGAGAAAGAGAAGGATTCTGGGAGGGTGGAGGCCACTCTTATCTTCTCGCTGGGGTCATACTGTACCTGTCAACGATCCCTGTTTTCAGGGATGTTCCTGATTTTGACCCCTCCCAAATTTCTCTGCTCTTCCCGACAAGTTGCCACTGCTCCATCATTTGGGAAACAGTAGTGCAATGACAGGCAGTGCTACAGTGATGCAGCAAGTCATCTAACAAGTGGTGCTGGTTATCGTGCTAACATTTCCCCAATGATGGAGTGCTTGAGTTGACAAGTAGCAGTGACATGTAAATTGTCTCAGTGATGCTTCCGTCATTAAAAAGCAGGAATTTAAATACCCCAAATGATGTCAGAGACCAAATTATGATTTTGTTCTCCTCCAGAAAATGTTTGCTTGTTTTTTTTCACTGTATAAGCTACAGTATGCCAACAGCTTCCTAAGTTAACATTGTTATGGTGTCTCTGATTTTTATCATATTTTTAAAGGGAAGGAAACATTGCAGCATTCACATGTCATATTGCCCACCCCTGGGTTCTTTCTGTATATGTCTTTTTATGTTGATTGTGCGCATCGCAAAAACATATTGCGACGCTTTCTCCACAAGCAGGTTGTGGAGGTGCGGCACTGTTGTGACCAATGCCCCACAGCCTTTAAGGCTTTGCAGCATCCCCAATGCTGTGGCATGCTGCTGCTGACACTAGTTCAGCCAGCGTGCCACCAACATGTAAAAAATCAGCCGCTGCAATCAGGGCCGCCTCATCATTGCAGTGTCAGCCATTCGCTGCAATGAGGGAGTGACCCGTTATTGCAGGCGGGAACTAAAGCCCTGATATGGTTTGTGAACATGGCAGCAGCTTGCAGCTGTGTTCACAAACAATATTTCTCCACCATGTTTATTTGCTAGCGGGGCCCCAATCCCATCAGCTTCAGTGCCCCAATGTTAATTTTGCAGAACAGAGCCCACTCCTGTCAGCAGTATGTAACCCCCCACTTTTATTGTCTGCCGACAGGGTGCCCAATCCCGTCCGGCATAATGTACCCCCAACCCCTTTTGTTGTGTGCCGGCGGGGTGCCCAATCCCCGTCGCTAAAGCTGCCCCAAAGTAAGACTCCGGTGGCATGCTGGGAGCCCACCCCAGTGTGCCACATGCCCTATAAAATAAAAACTATCCCGCGATGTCTTGTTTTTTAACCTGTAAAAGTGGTCTCTCTGCCCCCACAACCTGCACCCACCCATTGTGCCCCTGCCTCCCCACTCCCCCTCACACCATACTTACCTCCGGGCTCGGTGCAATGATCTTCGATGGACTGGGAACCGTCTGCATTCTTCAAAGCCAACCACGAACTGAGGAAATGCGGTAAGCTGTATAATGGAATAAATGTTTTTTCCAACTTTAATGCATATCTCAGTCATTTTTGAATTTTGCCTTCTCCTCTGTCCCCACCTTGTAGAAGGCGCAGCCTCGAGGTCCAGGGAGGCGGAGGGGCTCGAGCCGCCAGCTGGTCCGGTGCCTGTGCAACCGACCAAGGGTTCCAGGAGGCGGGAGAAGCAGGCAGAAAGGTGCAGACAAAGCCGTAAAATTTTGCCGCCCCCTCTTGGTTGATTCTTTTATACACTTTATCCCGCCATTTCTTAATCAACGCCCACTCCCTTTCCTTCCTCCATTAACCCATACCTAACCTCCACAATGCTACTCTGCTTCCTTTTGCTCCTGAGCCTCGCATCTGACCCAGTCCCTTATGATATTAATGTTATGCCCAGTGTCAAGATAAATAACTCAGTTAATACAACCTGCCCACTTCTGCCATCCACAATGGCCAACCACAGATTCCTTATTCACCCCGAACCACGTTTACAATGCAACCTCTGGGATATCCCACATAAGGCCACCCTAACAATTCAGCACAGCCCTGGCACCTTACTTGTATCATGGCTTTTATTAACCCACTATGCCTGTCCATTAAATTATTATGCTATGATAAAATTCGCACCTATACACCAGGACCATCACTCATCTCACAGCAGGCACCCAGGATTAGGAGGAAACGCTCTGACCACTCACTATCCCTGTCCTTGGTGCCCTCCTCAAATTAATCTTCTACCTTCTGATCTGTTTTGGTACCATTGAAATAAATCCTGGCCCCATTGAAAGTTTATTTTCCCCTGCTGATCTATCCTCTATAAATGGCCTAAGCTTCCTACACTTCAATGCCTGCAGCCTCTTAAAAATTCTCCGTAATACAGGCCTGGGTGGCACATACCCTGCCTGACTTTCTAGTCATCTCTGAATCTTGGCTCAGACCTTCGACCAAAGACAGTGTTGTAAACCTTACCAACTATCAGCTCTTCAGAGCAGATCGTCCTTCCAGGGGTGGTGGGGTGGCCATATACATTAAGGACACCATCTCTGCTACCTGCCTCATCAACACATCCGAACCAAAGGAATTTGAATGTTTGTCAATCAAAATATCCCTTCTAACTTGTCTTCATTTAAATTGATTGGCTGCTATAGGCCCCCTCAGCAGGCCTCAAATTACTATCTCACCTGGGGTCAATAACCAATCTAGGCCCTGAAGATACCATCATCCTTGGTGATTTGAATTTAAACTGGCTATCTAATGCATCTGCTCCATTGGTAACCTTTTGTGACACCTATGGCTTTACACAGCTAATTAAAGACCCAACCAGGGTTAACCTAAAAATTTTAGTAACAGCTCACTCCTGGATATTATGTTGGTAAACAAGCCTCACTTATATCGCATGCAGGAGTACTACCGAATGATGTAAGTGACCATTGTCCCATAGCTGGCATAAGATCTTCACTCAAACCACCAACCCTGCTGAATTTGTCCTCAAAGGTCAAAAGAAGTTCAACATACCAGGATACCTCCATGACCTGAGTAACACAATATATTGGCAAGATTTCTACCTTACAACCTCAGTGGAAACAGCTCTCCAGATCCTAAAGGACATTATCACTAATGCTCTCAATATTCATGCACCATTCACCAATATCAGAACTAAAGCAGGTCCTGCCCTGGTTCACCACTGATCTTAAAACAGCCTTGCTAGCCAGAGACAAACTGTGGAAAAAGGCAAGAAAAACTAAGGATTCCAGAGACTGGCTAAATTTCAGAAAAGCAAGAAACTCATGTACAACACAAATAAGATCTGCCAAAGCTGCCTATTATAGAGCTGAATTGGATGCCTCCTATAATAACCCAACCAGGCTCTGGGGAACTATAAAGGTATCTTGGGCCAAAACTCTACTCCTGCCTTAACCTGCAAACTGCTACTAAATAACACAGAAATTACGGACAAACAAGAAATCCTAAATACCTTCAATGACCACTTCATCACAGCTGGACTAGCATTTGACTCTTCACCTGCAAATCTCCTGAGATCTTCTTTGAACCTTCAATCCACCGTGGGTCAAAGGCTACATCATCCTTCTCCTTCAACCCAATATCCTTGAAAGAAGTGGAAGACTCTCTCCAATTTAGATACTTCAAAAGTGCAGGTACAGACTCCTGGACCCCTACTTCCTCAAGATTGCATCTCAAGTCTTATCTGCCCCCTCACTCATCTCTTCAATCTTTCCCCACCACTGGATCCATTCCCTCCACTTGGCAAACAGCTCAAGTAGTTCCTTTACTCAAATCTGGTGATCCTATGGACCTCAATAATTACAGGCCCATTTCCATCCTATCAGTTCTATCCAAGATGCTCGAAAGTTAGTAAACTTACAATTAAGGGACTACCTGGTTAACAATAACCTCCTAAATACAGCACAATCAGGATTTAGATCAAGGCATAGCACCATTTCGGCCTAGCCAAAGTAACCAACGACTGGCAGATTGCTATGGATAAGAACAGTACCTGTGCTGTGTTCCTGGATTGAGCAAAGCATTTGACACAGTGGATCATGAATCATTAATCACCTCCCTTGGCTCACTAGGGTTGGATTCCCTTCACTCAATTGGTTCAAGTGCTATCTGTCAGATAGATCACAACTGGTAAAAAATGGAATCTACCTATCCACCTTTAAACCACTGTTAAGAGGTGTACCGCAGAGCTCTATTCTTGGCCCCATCCTCTTTGCCATCTATATTAATAATATTGATGCTAACCTCACTCAATCCAACATCCGTTTGCTGATGATACTGTATTATATGTTAGCAATCCTTCATTATCTAAAGCCTGTGAACTGCTACAATCTGAATTTTCCATCCTACAACACAACCTACTGGATAAAAACTACTTCTAAATGCAAAAAAACAAAAGCTATGTTCTTTACCTCAAAGAGTTGCTCTGCCACTACCCCACCATCCACCACCCTACAACTAACCACCTTACTTGGAAAGCTGGAATTCGTTGATAACTTAAATACCTTGGAGTCTGGATTGATAACAAGCTTGACTATTCTGTCCATATTGAGGAGCTACTAAAGAAACTGAGACAAGGCTTGGTTTATTTTTAGAATAAAGCACTACCTCAACAGAGACTCCAAAAAGATTAATCCAGGCTTCATTCCTATCCTCATTGACTATGCTGACTTTCTGTACGGACATTGTTCACTCCCACTCTTAAATAAACTGGACACCCTATACCACAGGTCCATCAGATTCATTACTGACCTTCCTTCAGCACCCATCATTGCTCCTTTATAAGGCAGTTAACTGGACATCATTACAACACAGAAGAAATAGGAATGCTGCAATTTGGATATTCAAAGCTTTATCAGGCAAGCTACCTACCTATATCTCAGACTGTTTTACTCAAATTACTTCTAGGCCATACAACCTAAGGACCAGCAAAATTATCATTCTTAAGGTCCCCAATGTCTGCACCAGTTTGGGAGGCTGCTATCAGCTACTCACTAGCAATTGTTTGGAATTCACTCCAAAAACCATGAAGCTAAATAACCTCCTACCCTTAATATCCTTCAAAGATTATTCACACCCTATTCCCAGAACTCTGCAACTGCTTCCACAAGGCCTAAACCCCGCCCTACCACCCCGCCGTGTTCCTATATGCTGATATAACTCCGTTTCCAGTCCCAAGATTCACCCTCAAAATGCCTGCTAGGTCCTATAATCTACATATTACTCCTGATGTGCCATTACCTTCTGTCTCACAGATTAAGTTTTAATGTGCCTTGTACATATGTATATTGTTATATATTAGCACTTATGTCATTGTATTACTGTTTATGTTACCCTGTCATTGTATTACTGTTTATGCTACCCTTGTCAATGTAATAACACTTGCACTTCTTGACCACTCAGGTCCATCTTGTAAATGAGCTATGCTCAATGATGTTCGCCTGATTAAATAAAGATTTTGATTGATTGATTGATTGATTGATTGAAATTTTCAACATGGGTTTTTGGACCTCTCCTCATGAACTCTGGAACTGTCATTCGGTGTCGGCCGAAGGTGGTTTGCGATCACTGCGCAGAAATCACCTTCGGGCCGATCTTAACATTACTGCCACTGTTCATGAGGTGGGCTCTCAAAAAGCCTATGTTGCAAATTAGTGGAAAAATCCAAAAATTACTGTTTTATTTAGCTATGCTAGTAATTGTTAACAAGAGACGCTTGTAACCTCACGCGACTTGCAATATTTTCATGCCAGATTTTCAACATTGCCATTTTTCACACCTCCTTGTGAACAGTACAGCTGCCATTGTTGACTTCCTGGCCAAAATGTTTTTCGCAGTTCCGGTGCAGAATAAGCAGCGGTTCGCTGTGGGAAATTTGTGTTCGGGACAGATTAAGAAAATGGCAGTGACACTGTTCATGAGTAGAGGTCCTAAAATGCCTATATGGAAAATTTGGTGATGATACTCCATAAAATGACTGTGTTACAAAATGCGTGCTTGAGGTTGCACGCACGCTCGTAAGTTCGTGAATTTGTAATATTTTCACCCACATTTTCAACATTGCCATTTTCCCACACCCACGTATGAACAGTACAGCTGTGTTTTTCCCATCCTGGCCGAAATGTGTTTTGCACTTCTGGCGAGAATAGGGCGGTTGCTGTGGGAAATCACTGGTCTGGGACAGATTAAAAAATGACAGTGATACTGTTCATGAGCAGAGGTCCTAAAATGCCTACTTTGAAAATCTGGTGATAATAGCCCATCAAATGACTGTGTTACAAGTGTGCATTGCGCCCTTTCCACGCACCCTTGTAACCGCAGGATGTAATATTGTCACGACAGATTTTCAGCAGTGGCATTTTTCACCCTCCTTATGAGCAGTACAGCTGTCATTTTCACATCCTGATCAAAATGTGTTTTCACAGTTCCGCACAGAATAACGTGGTCACTGTGGAAATCAGTGTTCGGGACAGATTAAGAAAATGACTGTGGCACTTCTCATGAGCAGAGGTCCTAAATCCCTATGTTGAAAATGTGGTGGAAACTCCATAACATGACTGTGTTACAAGCGTCCGTTGAACTGTTTCACGCACCCTTGTAGCTTCACAAATTTGTAATATTTTCACGCCACATTTTCAACAGTGGCATTTTTCACACCTCCTTATGAACAGTACAGCTGTCATTTTCACATCCTGGCTAAAATATGTTTTTGCACTCCTGCCGGAGAATAGCATGGTCGCTGTGGAAATCAGTGTTTGGGACAGATTAAGATCGAGCGAGTGAGAGGGGGTGACCGAGCTCAACTGAGCTGTGTCGGGACTGCTGCGGTTGTTTGTGGGCAGAAAAAAGGCCCTAGCACAAGAGCCCAGTACAAAGGGCAGCCTGCAGCACTGGGAGAAACAGAACGAGAGTGTGAGTGAGGGAGAGAGTGAGCAAACTCACGGCGCTGTCAGAACTGCTGCAGATTTCTTTGTGGGCAGAAAAAGGCGCCAATGCAGGCAGGAGCCCCATACAAAGGGCAGCTTGCAGCGGCAGGACAAACAGAATGAGCGTGAGAGAGAGAGAGAGAGAGAGAGAGACTGAGCGACCTCAATGGAGCTCTGTCAGGACAGCTGTGGATTTCTTTGTGGACAGACAAAGTTGCCAATGCAGCCAGGGCCCGTGCAAGCGCAGCCTGCAGCGCCAAGAGAAACAAAAGGGTGAGTGACAGGCGGTGGTGGCGAGCTCAGCAGACTCTATTGTGACTGCTGCGGTTTCTTTATGGGCAGAAAAAGGTGTAACGCAGGCAGGAGCACAGTACAAAAGGCCAGCTTGCAGTGCTGGCAGAAGCGGGATGAGTGGTGAGAGGGAGAGTGAACGAGCTCAATGGAGCTGTGTTGGGACTGCTTCAGATTCCTTTGTGGCCAGAAAAGCCACCAATGCAGGCAGGAGCCCAGTACAAAGGGCAGCCTGCAGTGGCGGGAGACACAGAACAGGCGAGTCAGGAGGGAGAATGACTGAGCTCAACAGAGCTGTGTTGGGACTGCTGCAGATTTGTTTGTGGGCAGAAAAGGGCAGCAATGCATGCAGGGCCCCAGTACAAGGGCAGCCTGCAGTGGCGGGAAAACCAGAATGAGTGAGTGAGAGGGGAGTGAGTGAGCTCAACGGGCTGTATTGTAACTGCTGCAAATTTCTTTGTGGGCAGAACAAGAAGCGGCAATGCAGGCAGTAGCCCAGTAGGAAAGGGCAGCCTGCAGCACCGGCAGAAACGGAATGAGCGAGTGAGAGAAGGGGAGTGAGTGAGCCCAACGGAACTTTGTCGGGACTGCTGCAGATTTCTTTATGGCCAGAAAAAGGCGCCAACAGAGGCAGGAGCCCAGTACAAAAGGGCAGCCTGCAGCACCAGGACAAAACAGAATGAGTGAGTGAGTGAGGCGGGGGTGGCGACCGCAACGGAGCTCTATCGGGACAGCTGCGATTTCTTTGTGGGCAGAAAAAGGTGCCAACACAGGCAGAAGCACAGTACAAAGGGCAGCCTGCAGCGCGGGACAAACACAATGAGTGAGTGAGACGGGGGTGAGTGAGCTCAGCGGAGCTCTGCTCGTGACTGCTGCGGATTTCTTTGTTGGAAAAAAAGGCAGGAATACAGGCGGGAGCCCACTACAGAGGCCAGCCTGCAGCCCGGCAGAAGCGAATGAGTGAGTGAGAGAGGGAGTGAGCAGGCTCAACAGACCTGCGTCGGGACTGCTGCAGATTTCTTTGTGGGCAGAAAAAGCCACCAACAGAGGCAGGAGCACAGTACAAAAGGGCAGCCTGCAGCACCAGGAGAAACAGAATGAGCGAGTGAGAGAGGGGTGAGCCACCTCAATGGAGCTCTGCCAGGACAGCTGCGGATTTCTAGTGGGCAGAAAAAGCTGCCAGCGAGAGGAGCCCAGTATAAAGAGCAGCCTGCAGCACTGGGAGAAACAGACTGAGCGAGTGACAGAGAGGCACTGAGCGAGCTCAACAGACCAACGCAATCAATATTCGGCATTGACAAATGCTTGTTTTCTGTTGTTCTGGTGTTTAAAACCATCTCCGTATGCAGCTCACTGCCCTCTGTTGCAACATTATCAGTCTCTTGTACTGAGATGCAGTTATCCAATTAGCCACTAGATGGTGCAAACTGTATAGCTCAACCAGTCCCTGCTGCCATAATAGACTTAGAGTAACAGGAAGACTCAGCAACACAAAGGGTGTGAACAGGCATACTCACTGTACACATTTGTGTACAGTTTTGCTAGTGCCTGTCACAAACCATATGCATTTCTGTTAACATTTTCATTCTAATCTGTAGCATTTGGGTTAGTGTAGGCCACTGAGAAGTGACACTTGTTTGGAAGGGGTGCCATTTGGAAAGGATATGTACATTTTTAATGGGGGTGTAACTGTTAGAGATTGTGTACAAAATGGAAATTTCTGGCTACACCCTGCAACAACACTATCCTTTCTTCTCTTCACCGACAGAACAGGAGCAGCAAAATTATTCACTGTATATCATCCTGTGTTGGTGGCTTATTAGGTTGCACACTCGCCTCTGGAGTCAGAAGATAGGGAGGTTGTGGGTTCCAGTACCACACCGAGGCTTGGGCTAATACCCAGTTCTGACAGTGTAGTGCAGCACTGTGGGGTGGTCTGCACTGTTGAGGTGCTCTCTGGATTGACGTTAAACTGAGTTCCCTTTGCTGATCTCTGGTGGCTAGACACATAGAAGTTAAAGATTCTATGGCACAAGAGTAGGAAATCTTCACCATTCCACCTGTCGGTAAAACAGGTTCATATAGACCCTCAAGACACACCTGGAAATGACCTGTCGCAGCACGGTGCGTCTTTCCAAGTCATTACATATAAAATAAAAATAACATCTACCTGGATATGGGACTCATGGATTAAAAAGGTAATTTACATGAGATATAGGAAGGCATTTGAAACTGAGGCCATATGTTTGAATCCCACCATTGTCACTGACTGTGTGACCTTGAGCAAGTTGTGTTCCCTGAGTTTCAGTCTTTCCATCATATCTGTGAAGTATCCTATATTAGGTGAGCCCACAGACCCCTCAAAAGTGCTCATTAAACAGCGAGGGGCTGGCCAGGTTTACTATTAATGTTACCAAGACCTTGAAAGGAAGAGGAGATGGGAGAAACATACAGAAACAAGTGAAAGGCCTGTCATTGGGAAAAGCTGTCTCAGTAAAGATGCTCAATTTTATGTATGTATGTATTTATTTCAAGCGTTTCTAAGTATTAGCCGCTTGAACCCGATCCTGGGTACTTCTTTCTGGCTGAAGCCTGTAACAACTGCTGGGATACAGTCATCTACTTTAAACCAAAGTGGCCTCTTCATTACTTCAGGTAGGCACTTGAAGGAAGTGCCTAAAGGGAAATAGTTTGGGCCTCGTGATCAAGGCCAAATCAGTCACAAATGGTGCCTTTTCTATTGAAAAAATGTTATAAATAAAAAGTACAAAAAGAATCAAATACCCTTCCCAAACTACATAGCTCCCTGGCTCCTCTCCGTCCTGTCCCGTATGTTAAAAATCCTCCTACCTGATGTGTTGTTCCCCAGGAGGTGGAATAATAACCTATGTCAGGATCCAGGACCAAGAACCCCAATCTCCACCCCCAGTCTAGCTGCCCTCTCAGTAGACAGTCACCCAGCTCATGTTGCTCTGCTCTCTGTAAAACTCTCCTGTCTGAAACTAATGGTACCACTCCATTATGCCATCGGGCAGACTTAACCATCCAAAACCATGGTGTAGGGGAAAGGTCCAGCTTGTAAAATTGGGAGGGGGCTTACAAGGAACCCCACTCATTTTACTAGAGATGTTGCAAAATAAATCTTCTCACTTTAAGGTCAAGCAAAGTGCAAGCTAAATGGGCAGTTCACAAATGTCACCAAAGCCTTTGTGAAGTCCACTCGCCAGCAAAGTTGGTCTTTAAATTTACCCTTAGGATCACTGCCAAATGCACTGCATGCAGGGTGATACATGCTTTTACAAAAGATGCAAACATTTGAAAACCCTTTCCCCCATGCTCATAGCATCTGTTCTAGCCATCACCCCCCAGCCAGTCATTAAAAATACCCTCCTTCCCAACCCACTTTGCATGCCAATTCCTAACCCACTTTTAGCACCCCAACTCTCATTCTCTTCCTCCCCACCGTCCTAGTTACAGTATTTAAAATATAATACCCTACCCCCAACGCACATAGTACCCTAGCTCCTCTTCTCCCTCTCCCCATAATTCAGGTAATAAAAGAATCCCCCAACCCACATACTACCCCAACTTCCCCTCAGCTTCTCCTTGGTCCCAGTAATCAAAAGCACTCCTTCCCCAACTGTTTCAGCTGCTGAGATGTTTAGGGAGAAGCTCAGCCCCTGCTTGTGGGGGTGGAGCACCCTGAAAGGAGTGGGGTACATGGTGGTGTCAACCCATAGACATCCCCTATCATTTCCTCCAAGCTCTCTCTCTACCTTCCTCAGCAGAACACTCCCCACCCCGCCAACTCTCAATTGCAGCATTGAGCTGGCCACAAGTACCATGCTCTCTGGAACACCGGGGCATTTTATTTGCTCTCACGGCCCCGCCCCAACCTGTCACTCCTGGCTGCTTATCATTCCATTCTGTCCTCCAGACTCATCCTTCACTGCTTCTTCCTGACATCTGGCTCATCAGACTATCTCTGTATCTCAGAGGGTCCAGCTTATCCCTGCCAGGTGCCTTCTCCCTGGGGGTGGGAGGGAGTAGCATTCCTGGGGATCCTCTGAGCTATACAGGGCTGGGGGCAGGAGTGGTGCACTGGGAGGACTGTGATGTGGTCGGATTAGACAGCTGCCATCTGGCAGGCCGAGATGAGCACTGTTTTCCATTTTCTGGGCCCTCAGACAACCCAGCATCATGCACTGCAGTGATGCCCTGAAGGCGGAGCCTGCCGACATGTGGTTATCTACATCAGCAAGGCTCTGCACACCGCTAGGTGTCACTCTCTGATTAGTGCTCCGTAGCACCCTCCCTGGGAGCAGAGGATCCACACTGACACTCAAGCACTCTCCTGCCGACCTCCGCTCTTAATATCCTGGACTGGGGGCTTGAAGCCAGGTCACAAACATTCCTAGTGGGTGCCCCACTGCCCAGCACCACAGATCTGACTGGGACATTGTTTTAAAGTGCTTCCTTCTGCTCCACCGTGAGGACAGTACCCCATCAGGGTATCCTGTGACATGTGCTGTTGGAAAGTAGGCACCTGCGCAGTGGTGACCCACTTTCGTCGCATGTTGACAGGGCGATGGTGTAGGAAGTGCAACCGATGGGGTATGCAAATGGTGACGGGATGTCGCTTGTATGTAATCAGTGCCTGGGGAAGGGAGCACACTGAGCGAGGGGCAGGAGGGGAGGGAGGGTTTGTCAGAGGTGATGCCGTGGTGAGCTACCAAGCTGGCTCCGTGTTGTGGTGGGTGGGTGCTGGGCTGGGGTGGCCAGGATGCTGGGTTGGGGTCAGAGCACTGGTGTATTTGTGCACCCGGCCCGAGTAGTGTTTTTTTTTGTAGAATTTACCCCCAAACATGCACCTCCCTGGGTTGAGAATCCTAAAGTAGGGGGTGAGGGATGTGGGGGCAGCCTCCCTGCATGACATAAGAATTATGTGTCCATTGCGCCATTTTGTGTTGCGCTGGGAGTGTATTTCAGCAGTGTACACTCACCATAAGGATGATTGCCTTCGGCAATCGCCCTTATGACATAGACCCCGTCAGGTGCTTTGTCATCTGCCAGCTTGCTACAGCATTCCATGCTTGAGCACAAACCCAGAACAGGGATTGGGCAAGGAGCTCCGCATGCCACCTGCATTCATTTTAGATGCGCTACATCTATCATGTGTGTGAGCTGGGTGGCATAGATGCTGAATCTCTGCATCCTTCATCTCCCATTCACAAGCATAGAAACTGTCACCAAGGACAAGAAATAAAATCGATCAAACATGAAGAAAATAGCAAGGAAGACAGCCATTGTTACGTGATCTGTTTGTTAAAATCAAGTTGACATTTTTCACTGTTTTGGGGAGGATGGACATGCCTCTTAAACAGCCTGAAATTACAAGGAATGTGCCTGATTTGTACATTAACAATTCACTTGATCCTTTACAAAGCTCTATGCATTGTAGGTACCGTGAAGTGTAAAATAATGTCAGACATTGATAATTAAAGTTGAGTACTCATTCAGACGAGCATTTTGTTTCTGTCAATAGCAAATACACATTCCAAGGCACCTGATACAAGAATTTATCTGCTGAGTAAGCAGTAAGACACAATTGGTGTTTGGGTGTTACTCACATGTCGAGGGTATTGATACTCACACTGGAGATGGAGGACTTTAAACCCCTGGAAGTGCAGGTATCCCACAACGCCTTATGTCCTGGAGTGTGTTACTGCGTAGAAAATTGTTCTTTGTGTTATTATTGAAAAAAGTAACATTTTTAAATTGAGTGTTTGTAAAATAGTTATGCTGGAGCATTCCAATGGGGGCACTGGAGGAGCGCAGGTTGTTTTGCTGAAGGGCACTGTGACTTATTTGTTTGTTTTTGTTTTGTTTAATTTGTGTTTCTTGGTTTTTAAACCATTTTGTTTTATTTTTTGATTTTCTTAACTGGGTAGGCTCTCCGAGACAGACTCCTTTTCCAAGGCTGACCTAGAAGTAATTACATACAGGACAGGAGGAAAACATACATACAGTAGTGTAACAGTAGCAGCATTACATTCTCACATTTTGTTACAGAACAAATTGTCACAATTACAGTTTCAGGTGAGTAAGTGTTAGCATTAAAGTACAGAACATTTGGTTACAATAAAAGTATCACAATTTCAGTTACAGATGAGCACATTTTCACATAAGAGTACGCAACTGACTACACATGTCTTAGGATTTCTGAGGATCAAAAGCTGTTAGAGATGTCAGCCCATGCAGGTCTCAGTGGAGACAGTTACAACTAGTAAGAGGAGAGCTCTGAGCATTCTTTTGGATGTCAATAAAGATGGAGAGGGATTCTTTACTGACATTTCTTTTTATTCTCTGATAACCAGACAAGGCCCACTATGCACAACTGGCTGTTTTCAGGGCAACTCTAAAGGTTAATTGACTTACTCAGTATGCAAGTGGAGGCTGTGGGAATCAAACCCTGGTCTGCTGGATGTATCAAGCTCATTCACAGCTTGTGACTCTACCATCTAGGCTATACTGCCAGCCCCAATTTTGTTTGTTTCTAGTGGTGTGGACAGCCTGAGATGAAGGAAGTGAGAGAGTTAGCAGGAGAAATGTGACTGCCGGCAACTGGGAGCATTGTTTTTATTTATCAACTTCACAAATCATAGCAGAGTTAGTTTTAAAACTGGGAAGCGATGGTTTATTTTTTGTGGTTGCACACTATGACAGAGTTAGCTAGGTATAGAAAAGTCGAGGAGCAGAAGGCCAGGACAGGGATACAAAGATGACAACTATGTTGATTTTACAATAACACCTTTTGAATTTCAAGTAGATCACTGCTTATGATACCTGTTTTAGTTTGCCCTTCAGTGCTGGTGTTCCAGTCGACCACTTGGTTTGCTTACTCCTGTAATCTGGGCACGTGTCCCGCTGGGCCACTACCTCTGCCTGCTGCCCACAATGCAGGTTGAATGGCCTGGGTTCTGGTTTAGTTGTTAAAGGGGCTCAATACCAACAGTAGAACTATTTGCGTGGTGCCTCTATCCAGAGTACATTTTAAGTGGGTCTGATGACAAGCTAGTACAACCCTCTGGGATGCTGTACCTACCACTGCCCCAACTAGTGGTCCCACACATGGAATAGCATAAAACACTTAACTTTGCATTCAATGGTACAATCATTGGTGAGTGCTAATAATATACTCACAGTGACCACACTTACCAACAGGGTCTTGACTTCTGGAACACACCCTGTGCACGTGTAAAGAATGAGTTCCCACAACAACAATGCACCCTTTAGCTTCCCACACTAGACTAGCACTCGGTAATAATATGCTCATGGATGGTGTTAACATTGAAACAACAAATCTTATTTATTTAGGGATTGGTCGATAAATAGATAGCCAGACAGATAGATAGAGAGATAAAAATTGTATTTTATACATGAAATGCATGCCATTAGGGAATAAACCCTGTGTGTAAAAACAAACAAACAAAAAAAAATACAGATTACAACAGAAAACAAGTAACAGTTAATTCAATAAGGCATAAACACTTATATACACTTATGGGGAAGGGATTTAAAGCAAATTGATTTAAAGGCAATTTGTTGGTTTGGCATATCATTGAAATAACACATTAAGTCCCCTGGACAGTCCAGTTATAGTCACTGGGTACCCAGAACTTAGCAGTTGCAGGCCTGGCACATGTAGCTGGTTGGCCAAGCGTTGCAGCTGGTTGGCCAGCATTGGGGCCCTTAAACAAATACATTTTGATTTAATTCTTTAACCTTTTTGTGAGACTCAAGAGCATGGCTTTAAACCACTTACAATTGTAATTCCCAGGCCTGATGGCCTGCACAACAATTTAAACAGCACTCTTGCAATTTTAGTAAAACGCTTGCAGCAGAAAACAAATTTAATCTTGGTTGCAGGGACAAACCCTGAATTTACTCACGGTACCATGGCCTTTTGAGCTGGCAATGTTGTCAGTTTGATTTGGTCTGGAACAGGATTTGATCTGATGACTCTCAGCTGCAGGCTACAATCTTCTGGCCTTCTGGATCAGGACCAGCATACAGGAACCAAGGCTAACACAGTTCACCCCACATCTAGGCTTCCCTCCCAAAGGTGGCCACAACCCACGCTGGACGTTGCAGTGGTAGTTGACTCCCCAAATCTGGTCTTCGGACAGTGGTACTTCAAATTCACCATGCAGCAATAGTTTCCGGCACTTCTTAATATACAGGCTAGGCATAGATAATTCAGTTATTTAAATAATTACGAAAAAGATGTTCCAGGACTAGAGGGCATGGGATGAAGTTGGAGGAGGACGATTCAGAGGAAACATGAGAAAGAATTTCTTCACAGAACGGGTGGTGGACAAGTGGAACACCCTGCCAGAGGAAGTGGTGGGGCAGAAACAATCACGGATTTAAGAATGCATGGGATAGACATAAAGGAATTCTAGAGGTCAGGGGTAAGGGAAACAGACTACTAGGAAAACAAACTGAACTTACAAGCTCAAATGGCAGACTGGGTGGGCCATAGGCCCTTATCTGCCGACACTGTCTATGTATCTATGTATCTATGTAGTCTCTGACATAGCTTCAACTTAGCACTCATCTTACTTGCTTACTCACTTGGATAGGTTCCAGTCTTTCTAGTAAGCTGGCACACTTGTCTTTCAGTCTCCTCTTCTGGCTATCAGGCAAATTACAAATTCTGGAGCACAGGCTACCCTTTTTAAACAGCAGTCTCTGAGGCAAACTCTTACTTGTAGCAGTTCAACTGGTTCTGTCTCACACAGACTCTGGTGCAGTTCAGACAGAAATTGCACTTCTGACAGGATTTACAATCCCTTTTAGCTTGGGAGCAAGTAGTGTTTTGTCTGCATTTTAGCAGTTCAAGCACTTAACTCCAGTTAGAGCCATGGAAAGGGAAACAAGACCTCTCCATGCTTCTCTTGGAGCTGAGAACAGAGCCTTCTTCCTCACTGGAAGCTTGAGCTGGACTCTGATTCAACTGTCCTCCTAACTGAAGAAGACACAATACTGAAATGCAGTTGGCTGCTGAGGCTGTCAGTCACAATCTCAGTGTTCCGATTGGCTAAAATGGACACCAAGCGTACAGTTCACAGTTTCTCCCAGCAGCCATAGCAGAAGGACCCTCAAGTTCTGATTGGCTAGAAAGCAGGGTTAAAGTGTCAAACATGGCTGCTGCATTGCAGAAATAAATAGTCTAAACTTAAGTTCATTTGTTACACATCAGTTAAGTTTTAGAAATAAATATTTACAGCATTTGAAAGGGCTCCTCTGCACTTGTAAGTGACTGCAGAGTGGAGTTTGAAGTAGCATTCCTTGGCCAGTCTTGAGCTTTGGATTGCTTGGACCAGCACAGGCTATACACTATATTCAAGGCTGAGATACTTAAAGCTATAGTGCAACGGCATTAATTTGCACGTCTAGACAGGGGCTATATATACTACCTTACTGCATGGATTTACACTTTTCTGGACAGTAACCAGGCTCCTAAGCAGAATACAAGTCTGGACCATGGCCAGGCAGAGGGCATAGGCAGCACCTGGGTAGACGACCCACAGGTGAACCCTCCATTTTGGGAGGGATACACGTACAATGAGTGAACGCTAGATTCTTGTTGAAGCACTGTGCACCAGTTGAAACAGAAAAACATAGAATTTGATGTCAGATAAGGACTGCTTGGCTCACCCAGTCTGCCCATTTTCCCTAACTACATTATTACCACAGACTGTACTTGATCTACAGCTCTTTCTCCCTCCCCACTCCTTTTCCACTATGATTTGCTTGTGCCTATCCCAGGCATTCATAAACCCTACCACCTCTGCTGGAAGGTTGTTCCAGGAATCCAGCACTCTTGCTGTGAAGAAGTACTTCCTCACATTTCTCCTTAATCTAACCCCCACTAGCTTCATGGCATGTCCGCTTGTTCTTGAGCACTTTATTTTTCTGAAAAATAATTCCCTCCTGTACCTTATTTTCCCTGTGAGGTATTTACAGGTCTCTATCATATCCCCTCTTCCTCCTCTCTTCCAGTGTACATATTGAGATCCTTTAGTCTCTCCTCAGAGGGTTTTGATGCAGACCCTGCACCATTTTAGTTGCCCTCCTCTGGACCGCCTCTATTTTTGTCAATGTACTTCTGATGATGTGGTCTCCAGAACTGGACACAGTACCCTAGGTAGGTCTTACCAGTGATCAGCGTGGCTCAGTTGGTAGCACATCCACCTCTGGACCAGAACGTTGTGGGTTCTCGTCCCACACGGGATGGACTTGCACCTAAAATCGCTGGCATCTGAGTGCAGTATTGGGGGTGCTGTACTGCTGGGGTATGTCGTCCTTCAGATGAGATGTTAAACCGAGGTCCCTTCTGCCCATCCTGGTGTTGTCCTGGTGGGTGTCCAGGTGGAAGTAAAAGAACCCAGGGTACTCTTCTTGAAAGAGCAGGAAACATTCCCAGTGTCCTGGCCAACATTCCCTTCCATAAACCGGTTCATGCAATTATCCAGGCTGTGTGTGGGTGATAATGTGCGATATGGCGCCACCACACATTCAGTCACTTCACTACCAGTCTAGCATTGCTTGTAAAGTGCTTTGGGATACTGTGTAGAAGCGCTATATAAATGCTGATTCTTCTTCTATACAGAGGCAACACTACTTCCTCTTTCTGCTGGTGCTACCCCTCCTAGGCACCCCAGCATCCCACTTGCCCTCTCGACTGCATTGTTGCAATGCCTGCCACCTTTAGGTCATCTGATATGATCACCCCCAGGTCTCTTTCCTGCATGGTAGTCGGCAATACCACTCCACCCATTTTGTACTCTGCCCTGGGTTTCTGTGCCCTGTGTACATTATTTTGCACTTTTCGGATTGAAACCCAGCTGCCATACCTTGACCATGCCTCTATGTAACTCCTCAGTGGCACTGTTCCAAGGGCTACTACCCTGCCTTGCAGGCCTGAACAAGGTTGAAGGGCCTGGGTTCTTAAAATTAACTTTAAATTGATTTGTTCCCAAGATAGTACATTGCGCAGTGCCTCCACCCAGAGTATACCTTTAAATGGGTCTGAACTTTAGATAATGCAGCCCTCTGGGAAGCTACATCCACACAACTACCTTTATGCCAACCCAAGCATAACTCAATGTTCAGAACCCACATTTCAACCACTTTTGCATTTAGTGACTTACTACTAATAATATGCTCACAACACATGTATCTGCAAAACAAACAACAAGAAGTTTATTTATGGGGAGGAGTTAGGATGGGTAAATTGCAGTAGAGGTTATGCTATTTACAGTTGCTTTGGATTGATTCATTTTGCTTTAAGCCCTAGTGCCGACCCACCAACCTTTGAAGTAGTAGCTTCCTGACTAACTAGGTAGCTGCATAGTTATTAAACATATTTACAAGGTTTTTCCCAGACTGGTACTAGTTTTCCTGCTGCATAAGATCCCACAATCCACACAACCTGGGTACCTAGTAATTGCAGTTTTAAAAGATGCAGGCCTGATGCATGGTACAGCCGTATCTTGGCCAGCTAGTTGAGGCCCTTGGGAGAACTAAAGAGGTTTAGTTTTGGGTTGCATCCTTAAACTTAACTGCAGCTTGCAGGATTTACCAGCTTTAACTATTTACAAATCCCTTTTCATGGTGGTGCAGGACGGTCCCTGCATTACTTACAGTTAAATATTTTCATAGGCTTAGGCAGATCAGAATCAAGTGCTCCCAGAAGGCGGGCTCTATCCTGAAGGCTAAAATGATGGCAGAGCTGATAGCTGGCCCTCAATACCGACTGCAAGGTTGTTCTGCCAGGGACAAATGACCTGGCTAAGAAAGGGATTAGAAGTGCAGGAAGAGTTTGTGGAATTGGGAGGGCCTTAGTCAAGTAGCATGCATGTAACCTTCTCGGAGATGCTACCCATCTATGGCATAGGAGAGGCTAGGTGTTCCGCACCATGGGATTCAATCAGTGGTTGAAAAACTGGTGTAGGCTCAGTGATTTGGCTTCATTGGGGACTGGGGTCCACATGGAGTGATGCAAGCCTATACTGTCATGATGGGCTGCATCTGTCCGGGAGGAACCAGGATCCTAGGTGATAGGTTTAAATGCTTCATTGGCAAGCTTTTAAACTAGCCAAGGAGGCACTGGAAAGGAGCAGGAAAATCCTAGCCCCAAATAATCACGGTAGTAAGTGCGGCAAACACCAACATAGAGGTGTCGATAGGGAGAAGGGCAGGGGTAAATGGAGAAAGTGACAAAGGCAAGAAGGACAGGGATGGGGCAAAGGGAGTAAGGCCATCAGGAAATGGAGGGTAATGAGTACCAATACCCGTAGTCTGGGCAACAAGCTCCCTGAGCTGATGGCCTTAATGGAAGAGGGATGCCTGGATATCATAGCAGTCACAGAAACATGGTACACAGAGAACCATGACTGGGATGTTAACATACCAGGGTACATAACCTACAGGAGAGACAGGCAGGGAGAAGAGGGGAGGAGTAGCTCTCTATGTAAAGGAAGGGATAAAGCAACTGAACAAAAGAGTAAACAGGGAGGGAGGCATTGTGGGTCACCTTGGAGACTGGAAAGGGCACCACAATCTGCACAGGGTTGTGTACAGACCCCCATGTCAGGGGAAGGAATGGACAAGGATATGATAGAAGGCATTCTTAGAATGGCAGAGAAAGGAGATACTGTTGATGGGAGACCTGAATATGCCAGATGTTAACTGGAGCACATTTGCTGCAGCCACATCCAAGAACAGGGCCATTCTTGATGCCCTACAGGTGGCAGGCATTAGACAGCTAGTTTGGAACCCACTCGTGAGGGAGCAATCTTAGACCTAGTATTCTCAAACGGGGCAGTGAGAGGATCTCAGATCTAGAAGTGGGTTGCCATCTGGGGACAAGTGACCATCAAACAGTGTGGTTCACGTTAAACTCAGCTACAGAGTCAAGCCATACAAAAGTGAGGGTACTGGACTTCAGGAGGGCTGACTTTGGCAAGATGGAGAGTACCTCAGAAAAGCACTAGCAAACAGGCTAGAAGGAGGTGTGGAACAACAATGGGGAATTATCAAACTGCCATCACAGAGGCAACAAGCCTTTGTGTGAAGCAAATAAACAAATCAAAATGAAAGAAAAGCCACTATGGTTCTCAAAAGAGGTGGCTGTGAAAGTCAGGAAGAAAAGATAGCATTCCGGAAGTATAAGGAAACACAGAAGGAGCAGGACAGAGAGCTGTACCAGTTAAGGCAGAAGGAAGCAGGAGGGAAGTCAGAATAGCAAAGGCCCAAACTGAGGAAAAGATAGCCAACTCAGTTAAGAAGGGGATAAAACCTTTTATAGGTACATCAGCGAGCGAAAGACAAAGGGAGGATAGTGAGGCTGAATAGAATGAGCGGTGGGTGGGCAGAGGGACAGTGAAAAGCAGGAATACTGAACGAATATTTCTGCTCAGTATTCACAAAGAGGAGGAAGTGCCTAATCCAATTAACAGAAGCACTCTTGATAGGGGTCGATCCCAGTCCTTTCACAGAAGAAAGGGTTCTGCAAGAACTCCTAAAACTGAAGGTGGACAAAGCAATGGGTCCTGATGGAATTCACCCCAGAATTCTAAAAGAATTAAGGAGGAACTAGTGAAACCACCGGCTACTCTTTTAATAAATCATGGGAGGATGGTGTGGTACCCGAGGACTGGAGGAAGGCGGATGTGATTCCCCTTCACAAAAGTGGGTCCAAGACAGAGGCAGGAAACTACAGACCTGTCAGTCTGACCTCTGTGGTAGGGAAAGTGATGGAGTCACTTCTGAAGGAAAGAATAGTCGAGTACCTAGAGGCCAGTGGAGCACAGGACCCAAGGCAGCATGGGTTCTGGCGGGAAGGTCATGTCAGACGAATCTAATAGATTTCTTTGACTGGGTGACCAAAGTAGTAGACCAGGGAGGGGCTGTGGACATGGCCTACCTAGACTTTAGCAAGGCATTTGACAGTCCCACACAAAGATTAATAGTTAAATTAACCAGCCTGGGAGTGGGACCCAGGGTGGTAGCCTGGGTAAAACATTGGCTGGACAACAGGACACAGAAGGTAATTGTAAATGGAGTCCACTCTGAAGAAAGGGGTTACTAGTGGGGTACCGCAGGGTTCAGTATTGGGTCCAGTCCTTTTCAATGTCTTCATCAGTGACATTGCAGAGGGACTGGAAGGACGAATATGCCTTTTTGCAGATGACACAAAGATCTGCAACAGGGTTGATACACAAGGAGCGTGGAAAGGATGAAAAGGGACTTGGCAAGGTTGGAGGAATGGTCAGAAGTATGGCAGCTAGGATTCAATGCAAAGAAGTGTAAAATAATGCACCTGGGAAACAAGAACCCAGGGTAGAATATACAATGGGTGGGGAGGTAGTAACAACAACAAAAAGGAAAGGGACCTGGGGTAATCATATCAGATGATATTAAGGTTAGCAAGCAATGTGAGAAGGCAGTAGGGAGGGCTGGGGGTATATTGGGATGTATAGGAGGGCATCATCAGCAGAAAACAGTAAGTTGTTATCCCTCTGTACAGACAGTTGGTGAGACCCATCTGAGTACTGTGTCCAGTTCTGGAGACCCCATCTCCGCAAGGACATAGACAGGATAGAGGCAGTCCAGAGGAGGGCAACTAAAATGGTGCAAGGTCTGCAAGAGAAGCCGTATGAGGAGAGACTAAAGGAGCTTAATATGTATACCCTTGAGGAAAGAAGGAGAGGGGGACATGATAGAAACTTTTAAGTACCTCAGTGGAATCAACAAAGTCCAAGAGGGTAGCATCTTTCAGAAAAGAGACTTGCAAGAACAAGGGGACACAATTTAAAGATAGAAGGAGGGCGGTTCAGGGACAATGTGAGGAAGTATTATTTCACAGAGAGGTAGTGGATGCATGGAACAGCCTTCCTGAGGAGGTTGTGGGGTCTAAAACTGTGGGAGAATTCAAGAATGCATGGGACAGACATAAGGCAATTCTTGTGGGGGTAGGAAGAAATAGGCTGTTGGTTAACTAGGATCTGCGGCCTCATCCTGTAGGTAGGAAATGGGCAGACTAGATGGGCCTAGCGGTCCTTATCTGCCGTCAAAGTCTATGTTTCTATGTTTCTATTGCAGGTGGAAAACAGCACTGTAACATTCTGTAGGATGGGCCCCTCTTCTGACCTGAAATCTCTTTTGGTCAGACCAGCTGGTCTGAATAGCTCAGCCTTTACATTCAGCACATTTATAGTCTAATCACAATTTCTTTTCTGGGTGTCCCATTTGGTCATGGAATACATAGCTCTTTTGCCAGTCAGCCAGAACATTTAACCAGGATCATTCCCAATGATTTTAGGGCAGGCACCCCACTCTGCACAGCAGAGTGAACAACCAGAGCCCAGGTTACGGCTCCCACATGGACATTAGGACACAGTCTCCTGACAAACTTTCATCTTCCTTGTCCACTAAAGCTGGAGCTAAAGCACAACTTTACTACCACATAGACTGAGTCTGGGCTCGCTACCAATTAAGATACTTGACCTGACTGGGCTTGTAGCAAGGCACACTACCATTCTCCAGACTTCGCTTGGTTAGCAACAGACACAGTAGTCTTTTTGACTCAAAACTTGCTTTGGCAATAGACTGTTTACTGTAGCTCGCTAGGCTCTGTTAACACCAACTTGCACTTGGCAGCAAATGGTTTCTGTAGCTCTCTAGGCTCAAATACAACATGCAGTCCCTTTGGTTCATAGTAGTGCTTGCAGCTTCCATGGACAAAATACTGGACCTCCCAGACAAAGTTAGGAAGAGCTCCGGCTCTGAATAATCTCCTTCCAGTCCTGTAGGCACTTTCAAATCAGACACATTTATATACAATACTTGGACCCTTCCTGGTCACTTGGCAGATGTCCACTCTCTGAGCGTCGCTGTGAATGCAGGGTGCAGACAAGACAGTCACTATTGGTAGGCTTTGGGCTTCTCTGCCCCTTAAAGACTTTCTCAGAGTTGCATGTGGCAAAACAGTCTACAATCGGGGTCTTGCAGAAATTGCATTCCTCCTCCCAAGGTTTCTGGATTCATTAGCACTCTACTGCTGAGGCAGGTTCAGCTCTCCCAGCAGGCTTTATCAGGTTACTAGCCAACATTTTCCCAACGTGAAAGGCTTGAACCAGCCCTGGAGGACATTCTCTGGCAACCCCAGGCTAGCAGCTTTAACTGCTGGCAGCCACTTGCCTCTTGGCTGAAGAACACCCCTTCCCATGGAGGGCTTGCACTGGATCACTGTGCCTATTTCTACAACTGAGGCCTGAGCCCCCACCCTGTGGGGGTCCTGCTCGAACTGCTTGCACAGCCAAAACATTGTCTTTATGGAACCTCTGAGGCTCCTTATTGGCTGACACTATCTACTGCTCCTCACAGTGATTGGCTGATTCTGCCTGTTAGTCTAATAAATGAATATTCATTACCATCACTCAATGGCTTTCTATTTTGGTGACTGAAATTAGGTCCTTACAGTTTCCGTAAGCATTTTGCAATGTTGCATGAGTTCTGGCAAAAGTCCCATAAATCCTGGCTGGAAATCCTTGCTTTCAATTGGCTGTTGCTGCACCATAATGGCTGCTCGTGTTACAGTCCCTCTGTAGTTTAAACACAGTCCCAAATAAAAGTCCTGGTGCAGCCAGAATACTTATTTATTTTATTTTCTTGCCCCACAGTTCAAAAGCTCCTTTTGTTTCCTTTGAATGCTGCCCAGAAGACACGCTTTATTTTAGTCCTTGACCTGTTGCTGCTACCAATATTTTATAACCCCTTTGCAGTAGGCAGGCTTTTATCTGAGTCCCACATTTACTGGTGCAGCCAGAATAATCATTTTATTTTAATCATTTTCTCCCATACTGATAGCCCTTTCAGTGTCCTGGTGACTGCTGCTTTATCTTATCTGTATTTACAATTTGAGCCTGCAGCAGCCGCTGAAATTTACAGCCCTATGAGAGCACAACCAGACCTGCTCATGAATATTAACAAAGGCTCTGATGAATATTAATGAGCCCTCGATTAGTGACGGTTGTGGCGCCTCTATTTAAAAAGAAAGAGGCTCCTTGCGGTCTCTTGCTGAGGTCACTGGGTCCTAACTTGGCAAACAGGATACCGGAACCATTAAACTACCTCCCTGCTAAACCACAGAGTTAGCGGTCGGAAGATGAAAGGCACCACCCATGCATGCGCCGAACGCCAGCACCTCAGGCAAGCCTGTGAAGTTAGTGGCGATTGCGACTTGGCCCTGAGCTCAAAAATAGTCAAAACCTAACTAAACACTCGTCTGCACGGGACAAAGGGCATGATTTTGGAACCTGGCAAGTGGTGGTGAAATCAGGACTTCCCAGGAGGGAACCAATTGGGAGAAAATGGGCATTTCATCTAGTTTTCTTAGGTCTCTGCTCATCCTTTCCACCCCTGGAGTGTCCACTCTTAGTGCACATTTTGGTGTTGTCTGCAAAGAGGCAGACCTTCCTTCCGTTCCTCTGCAATGTTACTTATAAAGACATTAAAGAAGGCTGGTCCCAGCACTGATCCCTGAGGCACCCCATTGGTCACCCTTCCTTCCTTGGAGTGAACTCTATTTACCACCATTTTCTGTCACCCGCCTCCTAACCAATTTCATCCAGTTTACCACATTTGAACCCACTCCTAGTTACCCAGCTTGCTTACTAGTCTTCTGTATGGAACAGTGTCAAAGCGCCTCACTGAACTCTAGGTGGGCCACATCCACTGCTCCACCCTGATCTCATTCCTTCATCACTCAGTCAAAGAAATCTGTCAGATTCATTTGACATGTCTTGCCCCATGAATCCATGCTTCCTTGGGTCTTGTAAACCATGGATTCAAGATATCTCACAATCCTTTCCTTCAGCAGTGATTCCATTAACCTTCCCACCTGATGTCAGGCTGACTGGCCTATAATTGCCAGCCGCCCCTGCTACCCAATTGTGAAATGGGACAACATCTGCTCTGCTCCAGTCCTCAGGAACCACCCTGCTTCCTGTCAGGTGTTAAATAGCACTGTCACAGGTGCGCCAGTACCTCCCCTGAGCTCCCTCATCCTCTTGGATGCACCCTATGTGGCCCTTGTTTTGTCCATCTTCAGATTAGCGAGTTCCTTCAGGACTCTCTCTCCAAAAAGGACTGGTGTCCTCCTCCCTCCATCCAAACCTCCTGCTACTTTTTGTGGCCCTTCCCATCTCCATCCTCTGTGGACACTGAAAAAGTATTTGTTCAGAATGTCTGCCATTTCCTGGTCCCCTGCACAGTCCCCATCACTTCCCTTTTTAACCCTACAGTCCCACCCTGGTCTTGCTCTTTTACTTACATACCTAAAAATGTCTTGTCCCCTTTCATTACTCCTGGGCTATACTCTCCTCAGTTTGTGCCATTGTGCTTCTTACTGCTTTCCTGCATCCTCCTGTTTTCCCTGAAATACCTCCCTATCCTCCTCCCTCTGCTTCTTCTAATTCCTTCTGAATGCTATCCTTTTAGCCTTTACTTTTTCAACTACCAATTTCAAAACCATAGTGGTCTCTTTTCTTCTTGCTTTTGCTCACTTGTTTGATGCAGAGGTTTGTTGCCTTTACTATTGTAACCCCTAGGTGGGTAATACCAAAGGGCTACTACCCTGCCGCATGGCTAGTAGCAGGTTAAGGGGCCTGAGTTCTGAAAGGGTGCCTCCACCTGGAGGTCAGGGTTGGTAGTGGTCAAGCTAACCTGGCACAGCCTCTGGGACACTGTAACCCCTCTTTCCTTACTAGTGGTTGGAACAATACACAATAATTACTTTATAATACCCCTGATACACCACACACAAGTACCCACACTGTTTGCACCCTTACCACCAGGGTTTTCCTCTGGCTCGGCCCCTGGGGACCCCTGTAAAACAAGGTTATACATAGCAAATAGCAGCAGTACAGTACTCTTGCACAAACTGGAACCACAGTCAAGGTAAATGCAAAAAAGAGTTAGATCTGATTTATTTAAGAGACATGAAACAAGGAGGGGTAATCAGGTTAGTTTGCTTAAAGGCTGTATCAATCAAACAGTTATGCATGCACTTCAGGTCCATAAACAGTCACACACCATGGGTACCCAGATAGATGGAGAATGGTGGGCTAGCCAGAAATGTTGCAGCTGGTTGGGGCCCTGTGATGGAAGAAAACAACATGCACAACACACACTATTTGTAATCCGGAGTCGGAGGGCTCAGTTTTGTGAAAAGAAAACAAAAAGACAATCAGATGACACACTTTTAGATTAGGCTGTTGTTGCAGGGAGCTACCCTGATGATTACTCATGATACCCAAGACTGGACACAGGTTGGATGAAAATCGAGACAGCAGGTGGTTAATCTGGAGTGCCAGGAGAAGCAGGGCCCACAGAATCGCTGAGGCATCGCTCCTGTTCAGGCGTGGAGCAGGGGCTGATCCTCAGGCAGGTCTCTCATCAGTGGCTTTCTCTGGCAGTGGTAGTCTAGCAGGGCCAGCATGGCATGGCCCTGGCTGAATGGAGATGAATGCAAATTCAGTCCGATTAGTCTGGATAAAGCTTCCAGCAAGCAGAACACAGTTCACACAGTGGGGAACCAGATCACGACCCACTTTCAATACACAGCACATTCACATGTAAGGAAATTTACTGTACCAGGCGAACCGCTATCCGGTCTCCTCACAAACTGGGGATTCAAAAGCAGCTGGAAATCCTGACAGGCCAATCGCATTCAGCAAAACCTTTGGTCTTCTTCAGGTATGAGCCGGGTAAAAATCAGTTGCTTACTTCGTTCTCACAAACTTGGATTTAGTCTGAAATAATCTCTCTCTCTCTCTCTCTCTCAGGGGTAGCAGGCAGACATGCAGGCCACAACATGGGCCTTTCCACAGTTCTCCTGCACAAAACTACTCAGACGGCTGCTTGACTGTCTCAAGTGTTGCTTCTTCAGCTCCCAACTTAGATCTGACTCATCTGCCATCAAGCCTGGGACTTTCCCCAGAATCCAAAAGGTTTGGTTGGCTGATCTGTCTGTCAGTCACAACAAAGGCTCCCCTTCAAGTGCAGTAAGGCGCCAAATGCCCCAAACTACAACCTACAGATTTTAACTCCAGACAGCTCCTGTAGTCCGCTTCATTTTAGGTCCCACCAGAACTGATTGGTCCAATTCGCAGTCCAGGACCAAGATAGTGAGATAAAAAAACAGTCCTTGCTGCAAAAAGACAGTTAGACAAACTACATTATCATTATCACTCTAAAAGATTTTTAGCAAATAGTTACATCTTTCAACAGAGCTCCTCTCAGATTACTTATGACTGCAATCCAGGCAGCTCTTAAAGAGACAGCACACAGAGGCTATACAGGCACTCTCTGGCAATCACATTTAAACTGTTAAAATGCAGGACACCAGCCTGGCAGTGAGCATTTAAGAAAGCTCAAGGAAGACTTTTGGGAACCCTCATTTGTAGGGGGTTACACTTCCCTGCCTGGAGAAAACTTGGCATCCACGTCAAGTCTGTACCATCACAATATTGCAATTGCAAACTGCACAAGATATTTATACCATTAGCATGTTAAGCAAGTGACATCTGATGCATCAGTCAACATAAACTTATACCTTTACTATACATATTCTCTACACTTCACAATACTATATCCATTCTGACAACACATTTTGCATATTTCACACAGGTAAATTGAACATTACTGTACTGAATCAGGTAATAACTTCTTGTACCTTAAACAATGCAAGAGGGGCCCTTCCTATCAGCTAACTTGGGGCTAGAGGGGGGCAGGGCACCATGGTGAGAGGGAAGACAAGTAACCTGAATTGGCTGGCAAGCTCAATTTGGGCAGTGAGCTTGGTGAGACATAAACACCTTTGTGCACCACATTGAGAGGCAAATCCACTGGCATCCTGGGAGAATAATAACTGAGGCGTACTACTGGCTTGACAGCTCGTTCAGTCTTTCTGAGGAGGTCAACTAAAGTCTCTGTACTCTCAGCACTGGTCTGGGGACTCTCTCACTTGTGAGGGATGCCTCTACCTGAATGGGAACGTCCAAACTTGGAGCACTGTCAGCTCCTTGCTCTGTAGGCTCTGTTTCTACAACACTTACTCATTTTGTGAAGGCTCAGGTACAATCAGCTTTGAGGCACTGAAGGGAGTGGTCAGCACTCTCATAGTGTTCTTCAAGTTCTGTGTGTCACCAGAAAGAATCATTCCATCAGCCCCTCCCTCAGGCAAATCATACTGTTCCACAATACACAGAGACTCAGCATCTTCAGACGTGATACTTTGCACTTCACTTTCAGGAAGCATTGGCTCCAAGGATGAAGCCGGGGGGTTAGACAGTCCAGAAGGCCCAGCTTCATTTCCACAGTTAGTCATAGGATTTCCTCAAACAACTGACTCAATTCATAGGAGGGGTAATAGGCATTGTCACACTCACTAGCATCAGAATCTAACTGACAATCACTATCAGTCTGGACCTGCTGGGGAACCCTTAAATCTGTATCAAATGGGGTAGGTTGACTCTGTCTCTTCCTTGCAGCAGCACAAGTCACCAGCCCAGGGAATCAATCTCTGATTGTTCAGCCCCAATTATGACTTGGCCAATAGGTAGCAAGTGGTTACGGTGCATGGTCTTGACAGCTTTGGAGTTGTTCTCTGACGCACCTTGTACACAGGTAAATCATCCAACTTTCCAACTACTACATGGGAAAATGGTACCACTGATCAGCAATTTTGTGTTTACCTATGCAGTCCCAAATTTGTAACAACACACGGTCTCCAGGTCGAAGCTCTTGAGCCCTTACTTTTTATCATGCCTCTTGTTGGCTAGATTTCTTGCTGCCATTGTCTGGGCCAGTTGATGGGCATGGTTCAATTGAGCTTTCAGTTTTTGTGCATATTGCAAGTAGATTTCGGCTTGGACCCCATCTGGAGAACCCAAAACAGACATCAGCTGGCAGCCGGGCCTCTCCCGAACATGAGGCAGTAGAGGGAGAACCCAGTAGCATCATTTTTCGTGCAATTGTATGCGTGTGCCAAGGTGCTAATCTGCTGGCTCTATTTATGCTTGTCTTTTAGGTGGAGGGTGCCCAGCATGTCTAGAAGGGTGTGGTTAAATGTTCTAGTTGATGGTCTCCCTGCGGGTGATAGGGGTGGTTCTTGACTTTCGCACCCCAGAGAGCATTTCTTTAATTAGTCGACTCTCAAAGTCTCTGCCCTGGTCAGAGTGGATCCACTGGGGGCAACATAGTGCGGCAGACATTTTCCACTAACACCCTGGCCACGGTAAATGCCTTTTGATCTTTGGTGGGAAAAGCTTGTGCATACCATGTAAAATGATCCGTAACCACTAACACATTGCCAGTGTTCCGCTGATGAGGTTCTAAACACAAGAAAGTCTATGCAGACTAGTTCCATTGGGGTGCTGGTAGTAATATTAACAAGGGGCAGCCGTCTGAGGCAGGGTTTTTCTTGCAGGCAGCGACTACAGGTCTTTACATGGTGCTCAACATCGGTCCCCATTTTGGGTCAGTAGAATCGAAATCATACCAGGTCATGGGTTCTGTCAAACCGAGGTGCCCCATGTGATTGCGGAGGGACCTCAATACCAAATCTTTAAAGGCCGTGGGCAGGCCCAATTGTTGCTTGTCTACTTTGCCACTACGATCTATGTCTCTCTATACAACAGCTGATTGAGCAACTTCAATCTGGGGCCTTCTTTAAACAATAAAGCAGTTTGCAAGTCAGTGGAATGTAACTTAGACACGTCTTTCCTGCACGCAGGGCATCAAGTGCTGGCTGAATCATAGGATTGTGATTGAGCCCACTGAATGCTGTCATTGTCAGATTGAAGTAGTGCACTAATATCTAGAGCAGAGAAGTGGCAATAAGCAGCTGGTATGCAGGTGTCAAAAGGACCCAAGCAGTCTACTAAACAGTCCACTGTGTCTGCAGACATCTGTTCATCTCTATCAAACTTTTAGCATAATGTTCGAATGTCAGGTTCAGACAGTCTGACCCAATCACTCTTGGACATGGGCCTTCATGATAGGGTGTCAGCATCAATGTGGTTCAGGCCCGTCTGTATTCGACAGCATAATCATAGGTTGATATCGCGGAAAGCCACCGTGCCCAGTGGCGCCTAACTTAGCTGAAGTCTGTACATAGGTCAACGGGTTATTGTCAGTCTTCACCAATACCTTTGCCCCATAGAGGTATTCATGAAACTGGTCAATGATGGCCTATTTTAGCGCAAGGAACCCAACTTATGTACAGGGCAGTTTCGCTCGGACGGGTCAAACTCCTAGTGGTGAAAGTTACTGGTCTCAGACCATTCTCATGGTCTTAATACAACACCACTCCTAGACCCTGCAGACTAACGTCCGTATGCAGTACATAGGGTTTGGTGGGGCAGCATAGGCGAGGATGGGGTATGGGTGAGCTGATATATGATCTCATGGAAGGTTGCTTTCACAGTCGGGCATCCAGCATGGCTCAAGAGTTCACCTGGGTGGAAGTATACTTTTTCTGGTTCTTTAACGGTCCTTTTTGTATTTACGATTGGTAGGAGGGTAACCCTGGTAAGGTTCAAGAGTGGGCGAATCACCTTGAATAGTCTTTTATGAACTCATGTAATAGCCCCAGAACCTCAGGAAATGTTGTAGTTCTTTCAGATTATGGGGCTGGGGCCAAGTAGACAGTGCTTCAACCTTACTGGGATCAGTCTCTATCCCTTTTGTAGATACTATGTGCCCCACTTACTTCACGGAGGTTTGGAAACCTGGCACTTGTCAATGGACAGCTTGAGGCCAAAGTCTTCCAGTCAGTCTAGGACTTTAAACAGTTGATTCTCATGCTCCTGTAAGGTGCTCCCAAACACAATGACATCGTCCAAATATGCCAGGCATTCCAGCAAATTCATATCTCCTACCGCATGTCCCATCAGTCACTGAAAGGTGGTCGGGTGTCTGATATCCACTGTGGCATCCTCAGAAACTTGAAGAACCCCAACAGACAGATGAAGGCTGTTTTTCATGGTCTTCGAGGCCATCAGGATCTGGTAATATCCGCTGTGAAGATCCAACACCGAGATCCATTTGCTCCCATTCAAGCAATCCAGGGTATCTTGTATATGAAGCATAGTGTATTGGTCTGGGATGGTTCGCCGATTCAGGGTTCGATAATCAACACACAACCTCACAGACCTATTCTTCTTATGCACAACCACAATGGGAGAGGTATATGGGCTCCTGAATTATTGTATTATGCCAGCAGCGAGCATTTCCTGCAGGTGTCTTCTACATCATCTATATCTCCTGGGCTAGGCGCCGGACCTCTCTCGAAATGGCTGCTCATCGTGTAAGCGTATGTGATGCTCTGCACCCTGGACACATCCCACATCCCATTCCTTCAATGAAAACACTTGGTCTTTCTGGGCAAGTCTCTTGCTAATTTTAGCCTTCCATTCAGCTGGCAACGGGAGTATACAAAGTCAGACAAGTCTGGGGTCACTCTCTCTTCTCACCAGGTTGCTTGTTGCTGGGCAATACCAAGTGTCTGTGCAGTATACCGTAGCTAGGCTGCTCCCTCGTTCATCCGGATCTCCGATCTGACACATTGTGAATCTGGACCATCACTTGTCATGCATAGGCATAGGCATGAGCTGGCATGATGCTGGGCTTGCCTAATAATTTTCTTCTGGCAATTTTCCATTGCCTGGTGCATCCAGCATCAGTATTTTGTTCTTGATATCTTTCTGAGGCAGACCTCCCTTGAATGATACACTGGGCGTTAGGGGCCACTACCATTGAATCAGGATCCTTCTTCACACTATCCCCACGGTTCATCCTGGTCTACTTCCTTGGGTTTCTTTGTTGCAAATCATAGGCCCTCTTGATCAGAGTCAGAATTCTCAGGGCCCTCCCAGTCCGTCGCCCTTGTTTTCGTGACAGAGTTCGCCAGTCTCCCAAACATATGGGCATTTGTCCCAGTTAACAGGGGACCCCATCATACTGTCTGGTGGGGACACACTTAGCCAGTGTCTCTACTCGCTCCTCTACACCCGTTACAGTTGCAAGAAAAGACAGCCAGAGGCAGACATACCCTAGGTAGGGATAAGACTTGTCGCTCAGGCCCCACACAGTAGGCCTTCCAGGGATTGCAAAGGCACATCAGATAAGTGTCTGTCATACCAGTCCTGGAATACAGTGGTCAGTTGTGACCCACTGCCAAGCACAGCCCAAATATGAATACCATTCACAGTCACTGTAGTCTCCATTGAAGGGCCCACTATGTTGGACCAGTCTGAGAGGCAGTACCAGAGGCCTGGACAGACGATTTAGCCACAAAGAAAGTTGAGTTAGGGTTTCTCCAACCTCACTATGGTCATTTCTGGGCACCCCTTGGCCACTGATTTGCTTTTTGAGCCCCTGGAGTCTGTTTACTACTCTTTCTATACATAGATACATAGACAGTGTCAGCAGATAAGGCCTATGGCCCACCCAGTCTGCCCATTTGAGCTTGTAAGTTCAGTTTATGTTTTCCTTGAAGTCTGTTGCCCTACCCCTGACCTCCAGAATTCCTTTATGTCTATCCCATGCATTCTTAAATCCCATGATTGTTTCAGCCCCACCACTTCCTCTGGCAGGGTGTTCCACTTGTCCACCACCCGTTCTGTGAAGAAATTCTTCCTCATGTTTCCTCTGAATCGTCCTCCCTCCAACTTCATCCCATGCCCTCTAGTCCTGGAACATCTTTTTGCTTAAAAATAGTGTATTCCTGCACCCTGTTCCTCCCAGTAAGATACTTGTATGTCTCTATCATATCCCCTTCTCCTCCTCTCCTCCAGGGAGTACATGTTCAGTTGCTTCAACCTGTCTTCATAGGACTTGTGATGCAATCCATGCAGCATCTTTGTTGCCCTCCTCTGAACCTTCTCTACCCTGTCTATGTCCTTACATAGGTGTGGTCTCCAGAACTGTACACTGTACCCAGGTGGGGCCTCACTAGTGTCTTGTAAAGTGGAATTATGACATCCCTTTTCCTGCTAGTGATACCCCTGCCTATAAATCCCAGCATCCTATTTGCTTTACCTGCTGCCTTGTCGCACTGTTTCTTACCTTGAGGTCATCAGAGATGATAACCCCAAGATTCCTTTCCTGCTTGGTGCATGCTATATCCTCACCCCTAACTGATATATTGTGCCAGGTTTTTGTGCCCCATATGCATTATCTTGCACTTCCTTGCATTGAATTTCAACTGCCAAACCCCTGACCATTCTTCAACTTTCAGCAGGTCCCTTCTCATTCCTGAGTCCTTCTGAGACCAGCATTCTCTTTTCATATGGCCATCCTTTCCACAGTTGTGACAAATGATAGACTCCTGGGTCATCCTGGGAGAGAACATCGATCAGGAACTGAAGCAGTAGTAAGAGATTGAGGTCTAGTATCTGCTTGCAGTGGTGAGAGTGGTGCAACGTGTTATAACAGTTCCTTTAGAGTGGCAGTCAATCCGGTGATCTCAGCCTTGGAGCCACCCTGGTAGCTGATGCCTGAGGGTGCACCCCACCCCTATGGGAGTCACATCCTGAAAGGGACCAGAATCTTGTTCCATGGGGAAACCCTTGCAGAGGCACCCATCTTCAACTCTTGGACTTCCTTTAGTAGCTCGTTTTTCCAGTGCTGGGCCCAGGGCGGGAAGTCCCTTAGTTCTCAGAGTGCTCGTAAACTGCCGACTTTTTGCCCTTGGCGTCACTTGGCTGATCACCTCGGTCACTTGCACAGCAGCAGCAGATATGAGTGCAATCTCACCATGGGGTTGCCTTTGCTCAACCCTACAAATTTTTTCTTCATTAGCTCATCATAGGAGGGATGCGATTCCAATCAGGTGGCAAGTGCAACTGAAGCAGTAATACTCTGAAAATGGAGCAGATTTAAGGATCTGGTCCAACTTAGTTCTGTTTAATTCATTTGATGGCAAACTACCCTTTCTGAGGCACTCTTGTAGCAGCTTTTCGCCGAGGTACATACACAGACAATGGCTCCACTGGGTACTGCTGAGCGTTTCTTACTCTCCACCACAGATCCTCATCTGAATCTGGACTCCCATACACATTCTCCAATGCATCAGTATAGTCCTGTGCAGTTGCTTCAGGGTTATTGGCCCGCTTGGCACAGATGGTAGCCAGGGCAGGACCTCAGAGGCTCTCACTCAACCTTTTTGTTTCTCTGCTTCTGAGCACTGCCATTCAAGTACTAGAGGGGCAACATAGTCTATCTATGTCTCCTAGTCATCCTTCCCTGGGGGTGGGGAGGGTGCCTGAGAAGATTCTCAGCCTTCGTAGGAGTCATGACTAATGGCAGGTACAGATATAGGGGTCAGCATTGGCACAGGCACAGAACATGGAGCAGTAACAGGTGCTGGAGCGGGAGGGGTGTTGGGAAGGAACACCTCAGGTGGCAGGAATAGTTTCAAAGTCCTCTACGGTTTTCCGTTCGTCCAGCAACAACTTAGCAAATTTCTCCTCAATAGTCTCAGATAATGGTGGGAGCTCATCCTCCTGGGGTCTTTACTGTCTTTTGTTATCACTCTCCAGGCAGCCCCCTTCTGGGGCAATAGTCTGTGGCACTTCAGAGCTGTCCACGAGGTCACTACACTCTACCAAGGCTATGAAAGTTTGGGTGATCAAATCAACCTGTCACCCACAACCACAGGGTTTTTAAACATTCAACTTTGGAGAATTTCTTTATACAGTGTCTTTACTGGTACCCAGGGAATATCCAGCATAAGTAGAGCATTTTGGGGTCGATCTCTTGTCCAGTACACCACCCACCAACTGATGTACAGCCATTTCTACTGGGGTAGCCATTAATCTTAACAATAATTCATAATTTTTGGCCACTAGAAGGCACAAAATCCCAGTGGTGAGCCTCCAAAATGTAACCCCTAGGTGGCACTGTCCCAAGGGCTACTACCCCTGCCTTCTTGACTAGTAGCAGGTTAAGGGGCCTGAGTTCTGAAACGGTGCCTCCATCCGGAGGTCAGGGTTGGCAGTGGTCAAGCTAACCTGGGCACAGCCCTCTGGGACACTGTAACCCCTCTTCCTTACTAGTGGCTGGAACAATACACAATATCACTTTCATAATAACCCTGATACACCACACAAGTACCCACACTGTTTGCACTTACCACCAGGACTTTCCTCTCCGCCAGCCCTGGGGACCCTGTGAAACAAGGTTATACACAACAAATAACAGCAGTACTGTACTCTTGCACAAACTGGAACCACAGTCAGGTAAATGCAAAAAGAGTTAGATCTGATTTATTTAAGGGACTTTAACAAGGAGGGTGTAATCAGGTTAATTTGCTTAAAGGCTCTATCAATCAAACAGTTATGCATGCACTTCAGGGTCCATAAACAGTCACACACTCTGGGTACCCAGATGGAGAATGGTGGCTAGCCAGAAACGTTGCAGCTCTGGGGCCCTGTGATGGAAGAAAACAACATGCACAACACACACTATTTGTAATCCAAGTTGGAGGGTTCAGTTCATGAAAAGAAACAACAAGACAATCAGATGACACACTTTTAGATTAGGCTGTTGTTGCAGGAGCTACCCTGATGATTACTCATGATACCCAAGACTGGACACAAGCTGGACAAAAATCAAGACAGCAGGTCGTTAATCTGGAATGTCAGGAGAAGCAGGGCCCACACAAATCGCTGAGGTGTCATTCTGTGTTCAAGTGTGGAGCAGGGCTGATCCCCAGGCAGGTCTCTCGTCGGTGGCTTTCTGTGCAGTGGGGTAGTCTGGCAAGGCCAACGTGGCATGGCCCAGGCTGAATGGAGATGAACGAGATTCAGTCCAATTAGGCTGGATAAAGCTTCCAGCAAGCAGAACACAGTTCACACAGTGGGGAACCAAATCACCACGCAGTCTCAATACACGGCACATTTACATGTAAAGGATCTCTACGGTACCAGCAAGCAGAACACAGTTCACACAGTGGGGAACCAAATCACGACCCACTTTCAATACACAGCACATTTACATGTAAGGAAATTCAACTGTACCAGGCAAACCGCTCTCCAATCATGATCGCAAAGTCTCTGCACAAACCGGGATTCAAAAGCAACTGGAAACTTGACAGGCCAATTGCATTCAGCAAAATCTTCGGTCTTCTTCAGGTATGAGCCTGGTAAAAATCAGTGGCTTACTTCATTCTCACAAACTTGGATTCAGTCTGAAATAATTCTCTTCTCTCCCTCAGGGGCAGCAGGCAGACATGCAGGCCACAACTCAGGCCTTTCCACAGTTGTCCTGCAAAAATACTCAGATGGCTGCTTGACTGTCTCAAGCTGTTGCTTCTTCAGCTCCCAAATTAGATCTGACTCAACTGCCATCAAGCCTGGTACTTTCCCAGAATCCAAAAGGTTCGGTTGGCTGATCAGTCTGTCAGTCACAACAAAGGCTCCCCTTCAGGTGCAAAATGCACTAAAAGCCCAAAAGTACAATTCCTACAGATTTTGACTCCAGTCAGCTCCTGTAGTCTGGCTCCATTTATGTCCCACCAGTACAGTCCAGGACCAAGATAGTGGAGGTAAACAAAACAGTTCTTGATGCAAAGGAGGCAGGTTAGACAAACTACATTATCATTTTCACTCTAAATGATTTTCAGCAAATAGTTACATCTTTCAACAAAGCTCCCTCTCAGATTACTTATGACTGCAATCTAAGCAGCTCTTAAAGAGACAGCACACAGAGGCTATACAGGCACTCTCTGAAATCACATTTAAACTGCTAAAGCAGGGACACCAGCCTGACAGTGAGCATATAAGCAAGCTCACAGAAGACTTTTCAGGGAACCCCATTTGTAGGGAGGTTCACTGTGCTCCCTCTTAGCTTCGCCCTGTTCCTCCATCCCACTCTGCTCACTTCTCCACCCATCAGGTAATCTCTGAAGCATTCATTCATCTTTATAAAAATCTGCCCTCCTGAAGTCCAGTACCCTTGCCCTTGTGTAGTTTAATTCTGCAGATATCCTTATATTGAACCACACTGTACGGTGATTACTAGTCCCGGGTAGCCTCCCACCTTGATATCTGTAGCACTGTTCCTGTTAGTGAATACCTTGTCCAGTATTGCTCCATCATGCCTGGGTTTGCTGACTAGTTGTCTGAGGAGAGACCCTTACAGAGAGTCCAAGATGTCCCTGCTTCTACCTAAAGCTACTGCTGGGAAGCTCCAATTTACATCTGGCAGGTTGAAAGTCCCCCACAAGGAGCACCTCCTCTTTTCTGCCATCTTGCCAATGGCTTTCACCAATACCTTATTTAATTACTCCCCTGTGGTGGATGTCTTTAGATCCTGCCAGTGTGAATAGTGGCTCCATTCCCCATCTCCAGGGTGACCCACAGTACTTCTGCCTCCCCATGTATTCCTTGTATCTCTGTTGCTTTTTGCATTCCCTCACATAAAGCATCACATCCCTCCTTTCCTTCCCACCCAGTCTTTCCTGAACAAAGTATAGCCTGGTATATTGCAAGCGATGGATCCATTTCACGTGCAGATCCCACAAGGAGAGCTGCAAACAATCAAGTCATGATGAGATTAACATGTTAACCAAAGCTCCATTTCATCTGCAGGGTGTAAAGATCTGGGGCTTAATAAATGGTCGTTAGGTGCAGAGGCACAATAGCGGAGTTCCAACAGCTGCCTCAGTGCACCCATTCACTTTGGGGCTACGACACAAGTCTTAGGGAGAAGTCCGCCATGTCAGACATTCACAGTATACAAACGAGGCTGACCAATTTTAACACCACAAATATTATTTGCACGTGGAACATAGAATTCCAACGTGGAATTTGCACAGAATGGCAATTCCACTTCCAAATGCTTTTTGAATTTCCATTGGAATTGTGGGAATTCAAAAGCATTCCCATATAGAGCACAGAATAATATTCCATGCAGTATGCAAAATGGAAAAAGAATCGTCAGTTTATTCTGTAGTTTTTGTAAACTGCATATTACTAATCCACAGTTTTAAAAACATTCTGCTTTTAGAATTCTGCATCCAACAGAATTCTGCAGAATTTGACAGAAGCGGATTTGAACATTTTGCACAGCTTTAGATGTTCACGCTGGTTAGCAACCACCTTGAAGTCTCGCATGGCATCACACCAGTCGCTATGCACAGATCCCCATAGCGCCAGGGTTATCCCTGTATTCATTCCCCCATTGGCCAGATCTGTACATTTAGGCACTTCTGGTCTGATATAAATTCATTGCTTCCTGGTCCAATATAAATTCAGTGCCTCTCATCCTTTGGAAGCATGCCTTGTGGTCCACTTGCCCCCTCGCAACCTGTACTCCAGTGCTGCTTTCTTCCAGGATATTGAGTGAAACCTCCTTGGAGCCTCTCCACCCCCAATATTGTTGACAAGACATTCTAACCCTTAACAAGCCCCCACCCAGAAGCTCCAACCTGAGTTGCCACAGAACAGCTGATACCCTTAGCACCTCGCCCTATTTGGTTCTAAAAGAAAAATGTTGGTACCAGTAGCTCAGTAGGTAGCGTGGTCTCATCTGGCCAGAAAATTGGAAGGTTCATGGGTTCTAGCCTCACACCAGGTACTTGGGGTAATACTGATAACTGACACTGTATTGCAGTACAAAGGGGTTGCATTGTTGAAGTGCCATGGAAGTGAAAGTAAAATATCTCATGCCACTTATCGAAGAAGAGTAGGAGTTAGATGTTGTCCTGGTCAGCATTATCTCTGTCAGTAAGGACTGGCAAAATTAGTCCCCAAGACCTGGTCTGAGATCAGTTTTCTTTTTTTCTGAGCAGACCTAATCTGAGACCAGTTTCTCTTTTAACTGATCTGGGATCAGTCACACATGTGTCTAACAGGTCACACAAGCCCTCAAGACCATGAAGCATTCCCCTGTTTTGCAGTTTTTCAGGTGATAAAAATAAAAAACATCACTTGATTGTCAACAACGTGTCAAATATGATGACAAGGTTTCTGGCCTTTCCTGAGAATTCTATGCTGTCCCATAGACACAGTTGCTCACTTTCAAAGCATAAGTACTCCTTGTTTGTCACTAAGTATATCTGAGAGGGCAGCTAGTGCCTACTGATATGGAAATCGCATCCCATCATTTTCTTTAAATAATACAAAATGAGCCCTAATTATACTTCCTCGGAAGCGAGACACGCTGCATTACGTGTTTCCTGTATCCAGGACATATTAATTTAGCATAAAAATGCAGTTTTTGTATCCATTCTGCTATGGCAGATGAAAAGAAATGTGTTGGGGGGAATCATTATGCACAGTGTTCGTTGCATGCAATTAGTTTACTTCCTCTGTGAATTGTATTTGAGAAATAAAAAAACATACATTTGAATTCAGGCCCTTTAACGGAACTAATGGGATTATTTACTCTCGTTAGGCTGTTTACTTAAGTGGTAATGGGAGGGGGGGCCACCACCCACCCAGGCCTTTATGTTTACAGTGCTTTTTTAATAAACATAGAAACAGAAGCATATAATTTGACGGCAGATAAGAACCGCTTGGCTCACCTAGTCTGCCCATTTTCCTACCTAATGTATAAGCTGCAGATCCTTGTTAACCAACAGCCTATTTCCTCCTACCCTCCCATTAGAATTGCCTTATGTCTGTCCCATGCATTCTTGAATTCCCCACTGTTTTTGACTCACTACCTCCTCAGGAAGGCTGTTCCATGTATCTACAACCCTCTTCGTGAAAAATACATCCTTACTTTACCTCTGAGCCGCCCCTCTGTCTTTCAAATTGTGCCTTGTTCTTCAACATCTGAACTGGAATGGAAGAACTGAGGTGACTTGGGACTCAAGCTGTTTAAAGAAATACTTGAAACTGTATAGAAACAAATGCTGAAAACAGCAGCTCATGATGATTTTTTTAATAAAAATGGACTATGAAAATCCTTTACCCTCATTGGTCAAAACATCAATCAATCAATCAATCAAACTTTATTTAACCAGGCAGATACATCGTTGAGCAAGCTCATTTGCAAGATGGTCCTGGCACACGGAACAAAAACAATTACAGTATTCAACATCACTTCATAAAAACAGTAGACAATAAACAGCCAAGTTTTAAATACGAGACATTAGTTTCTTGAGCAAGACTTAACTTTACAAGGCTGTATACATACACAGGTACTTCATCATAATATGGTGAGAAGAAATGGAGGACAGAGATAGGAGTGGGTGGCAAAGACACAGTGGAGAACAGAGGGAAGAGAGGATGGCGAGACACATAAGGGAGAGAGGGAAGCACTGCTAGGTAGAGTCTTCTGGGATCCTACAGGGAAGGGGAGCTGGGGGATAGATATACTATTGAAAGGCCATCCAACAGGGGAATAGGAGGCCAGGGGTCAAGTGCTAGGGGAATATTGAGTCTGTAAGTCTGAGATTTACCTGAAGCAGTCTGCACGCAGTCTTTAGGCATCGATAGAGAATCTATCTGAATACAAATGGGCTGGGAAGGAGAGAGTTTAAGTGCTTTTTATGCAGTTAATCCAGAGTGATGGAAGGAAAGAGTTGATGGCAGTTGAGCTAATACATCTGTCATATCACATGACCATGGATTATTTTCAGACATCTGCACACCTCAACTGAACTGTATATATTTTTTAACAGCTAAAAGTCCATTTTATAGGTGGGATAACACTCCAAGGTGTGTGGCCATAAGAGAATAATGCACGCTAGGGTGGTTGCATCACTTGGATACACCTCATGCCTAACAACCACCAAAGGCATTCATTATTCCCTTGAAACTACTGTACACACCCTGTCATGTGTTATCTCTTACTTACACTTTACTATGTGTGCCTTTTCAACCATCCCCCATTTGCCAATCTCTGCTGTCCCATTTTGTTTCTAAATCCATTTATATGGGGTCACATTTAATTTTATGTTCACTATATTAGAACTTAGGTTTGGTGGGCTGGAGTTAGTCCTGCCCCTGCCCCACCGTTGTTCCATGGGGTCAGGGAGCAGTGTCTGTTGCACTGTTGGTTCATCTCAGTCACAGGAAAAGTGATATTAAACAACTGATGTTCAAAAACAGCTGATAATATTGATGACAACGTGGCACTGCCAGATTTAAAGGTGTGCTCTTTAATTATTTCAAATCTAAAAAATGCTAAACAGGCTCAAACTACGGAAAGGGAATTTTACAGGACAGGAGAAAAGGGGTGATCTGAAACATAATAGGAACAAAATTTTCCCCAGACATTAACTGACACGCCAGGTGGGTGGGGAGGGCCTTGAACTGGGTGTTTGTTCATAAAATGGGTTTTCTGCTTGCAAGATTAAATTACTTGATTTGCATATGACTTAGTTGCAGGTCAACAAGAAAAATGGTCAAACACATCAAGAAGGGCAGGAGCCGGCACCCATCCCCATACTGAACAGTTGTACCAAAGACAGAAAACTGTCAGTGTGCCTAAAGTGCTTGATTTTAACCAAATATGCAACAAGCAGCCACACACAGCACCCTGCAAAATAACCCAATCAGTGAACATACTTTTTCAGTTCTTTTCTTGATTTAATATTTATTGATTTTTTTAATGTTTCAGGGCAGAAAGCATATGGATTCATCAAAGAAAATATACACTCTTTCCAAAATTCAGATGGGAAATAACATCGCTATAATGCAGCATCTAGCAAGTGTGGCACCTGCCTGCCAGCCCACTAAGCTATCAATCACTGTGTACTCTGAGGGAAGGATTTTCAAACCTATCAAGATGCCACCAGCCCCCTGGTGCGCCAAACATAGAGCACAGTAGCTTGCGCCAGTCTTCGGTCGGCAATCGTGAGTTTCTATCCTTTGTACCAACTGCAGGTCCTTAGAGCACATATTTATGGTCTACCCTGCATCACATCCCAGAGCCAAATACATGGGGCTTGCGCTGGACATTTGGCGCAAGCTGCCATAAATCAGGAACTTGCAACTGCACCTGGTATTGAAAAATCCGGTGCAGTTGTGGCAAAGGGTTCGTACGTCACCGATTTCAGAGTCCCCTGGTGCAGGGCTTGTCACATGTCCTGCGCCTGCTATTTAAAAATCCTGCCCTGAGACTTTAAAAAGATATGCCAGCAACTAGTGCTTTGAATAAGAGACACACATTTTATTTGCTTCCTGAATACAAAAGCGATACTAAAAGGTCAACTATGTGCAGTTTTTGCTGGTGCAGAAGACACACCTGGAGAGAAAAGTTTTCCCCATATAGCTGTTTGCCGCCCGTTGCCGCCACCTTCTGCCATTGGGCCCTGAGAGCCATCATAGATGGCAATTGGGAGCATAGTGTTTTCTGGTTTTCCCTTACGTCCCTGCGGTCCCAGCAGGCACAGTTACAGTCATGCATATGTGTGGAGGCATGCATGCGTGCGGAAGCAGTGAACACCCCACTCTACCCACCTGGCCTATTGCCAGCCCCCAGTTTGCCTGACACTACCACTGAGCCTCCACCCAGTAGCAGTCAATGGTCAGGAAAGCTAACCTCCCAGTCCGGAAGAGGAGAGCTGCCTGACGGCCACTCAATCTTCTCCCAGCCCCTCCCTCCCTGGCTGACCCATGGTGGCCCGAGCATGTTCCCAAACTCGGTTGCTGGCATGGAGAGGTGAAGCACCTCAGTGCCTCTGCCCTCTATGCCACTGGACTGGCTATGGAGAGAAGGTTTGAGGGTTCCACAGTCCATTAGCTGTAGCCACTTGCTGAAGAATCAACAAGTCGTAATCTGACGTTTTGCCCAGACTGAGGCGGGCTTTCAGAGTTACTAACAGCAGGCAACAACAATCCTTTTTATGCATCATAGAAACATAGAAACATAGACTTTGACGGCAGATAAGGACCGCTAGCCCATCTAGTTTGCCCATTTCACTACCTACAGGATAGGCCGCAGATCCTAGTTAACCAACAGCCTATATCTTCCTGCCCCCACAAGAATTGCCTTATGTCTGTCCCATGCATTCTTGAATTCTCCCACAGTTTTAGACCCCATAATGTCCTCAGGAAGGCTGTTCCATGCATCCACTACCCTCTCTGTGAAATAATACTTCCTCACATTGCCCCTGAACCGCCCTCCTATCTTTAAATTGTGTCCCTTGTTCTTGCAAGTCTCTTTTTCAAAAGATGCTACCCTCTTGGACTTTGTTGATTCCCTTGAGGTACTTGAAAGTTTCTATCATGTCCCCTCTCCTTCTTTCCTCAAGGGTATACATATTAAGCTCCTTTAGTCTCTCCTCATATGGCTTCTCTTGCAGACCCTGCACCATTTTTGTTGCCCCTCTGGACTGCCTCTATCCTGTCTATGTCCTTGCGGAGATGGGGTCTCCAGAACTGGACACAGTATTCCAGATGGGGTCTCACCAACTGTCTGTACAGAGGGATAACAACTTCCTGTTTTCTGCTGCTGATGCCTCTCCTGTACATCCCAGTATACCCCGGCCCTCCCTACTGCCTTCTCACATTGCTTGCTAACCTTAAGGTCATCTGATATGATTACCCCAGGTCCCTTTCCTGTTTTGTTGTTGTTACTACCTCCCCACCCATTGTGTATTCTTCCCTGGGTTCTTGTTTCCAGGTGCATTATTTTGCACTTTTTGCATTGAATCCTAGCTGCATGTTCAATAGTTTGCAATGACTACCTTTAAAAGTGCACATGCTACCTTACAACAACATATATTAAACAAATAATTCAAAGTGCCTGACATAAATTGTAAAAGACAGTACAAACTAAGTTAAAAGCGTCCATTACCCTAAAATACCAAGGAATTTAAACCACCATATTAGATATAGGCAGAAGGCAGATACAAACCACTAAGTACATTAGTTAATTGAGGCTGTATTTACTAGCCAAACATAAATATATGCTAGTTATCCTAGAGGATACAGGCTTATGATATTATGAACAAACAATATCTACTAATATAGAAAATATATTTTGTTCTTTCATTTTAGCAAACCTAACAAAACATCATTCCAACAATATTTGTAATGAAATAAATAACTTGTATCCCTCAGTCCAAAATATTGAAGCAGCTCCATTGTTTGTCTTTTATTCTTGTGTTGGGAGGAAGCAGCAGGAACTGTCATCTTGGCCATGCAGATTTACTACGGCATATATTCTTGTCTATATCTTTGCTCATCCTTCAGTCACAGTCTCTGCAGGAAACACATAAAAAAGAAACAATTACTTTTCCATTTATGGCATAATTTTGTAGACACAGCGCTGGCTAGCTCAAATGGGTGCAATATAAGTTTCTGCATTTTATTACACTGCTTTATCATCCCAAATTACACATTTTACTACTGTTTACATCTAAGTCACATCTACAACTATATTTAAATATTTAAGTTCATGCCTAGTATATTATTTTTTCAACAGATAGACTAGCTCCAGAGAACCATTAGGCCAGGTGGGCTACATGCCCAGGTATGAAAAATCCATGTAGTCTCACACTGGCACACACATTTCAACAGTTTCCACCTCATATATTTTTCAGTAACTTTTGCATTCTAAAAATGTAGTGTTACAGTCCCTCAGGTCCCTCCAGAAAACATGGTGCCCTGTTGCATATTTAACATTTCCCTGCAACATGGCACCCTATTGCATATTTAACATTCCCCACAACATGGCACCATATTGTATATTTAACATTTCCCCACAACAAGGCACCCTATCGCATAGTTTAACATTTTCCCATGACGTGGTGCCCTATTGCATGTTTAATATTTCCCACAACATGGCACCCTATCGCATATTTAACATTTCCCCACAACAAGGCACCCTATCGCACATTTAGCATTTCCCCACACTATGGCACCCTATTGCATATTTAATATTTTCCATGACGTGGTGCCCTATCGTGATATTTAATATTTCCACAGCGTGGTGCCTATCTCATATTTAACATTTCCCTACAACATGGTACCCTATCACATATTTAACATTTCCCCACAATATGGCACCCTATCGTATATTTAACATTTCCCCACAACGTGGTAGCTTATTTCACATTTAACATTTCCCTGCAACATGGCACCTTATCGCATGTTTAAATATTTCCTACAACATGGCGCCTTATCACATATTTAACATTTCCCCACAATATATACCCTATCGTATATTTAACATTTCCCCACAATGTGGTGCCTTATCGCATATTTAACATTTCCCCACAATGTGGTGCCTATCTCATATCTAACATTTCCCACAACACGGCGCCCTATTGCATATTTAATATTTCCCCACAACATGGCGCCTTATCGTATAATTAACATTTCCTCACAACATGGCACCTATTGTATATTTAACATGTTTCCACAATATGGCACCCTATCGTATATTTAACATTTCCCACTATATGGCACTCTATCGATATTTAGTATTTTCCACGGTATGGCACCTATTGCATACAGTATTTAACATTTCCCCACAACATGGCGGTCCTATCGCACATTTAACATTTCCCACATTATGGCACCCTATCACATATTTAACATTTTCTCACAATGTAGTACTCTATTGCATATTTAATATATCCCCACATTTGGTACTTTAGTGCATATTTAACATTTCCCACATTTTGCACTTAGCGATATTTAATATAGCTCTCAAAATATGGCTCCTGTTGCATAATTAACATTTTCCTGCAACATGGTGCCCTATCGACATTTAACATTTCCTAACAAGCCACCCAATTACATCTAGTATTTAACATTTCCCCACAACATGGAGTCCTATCACACATTTAACATTTCACCACATTATGGCACCATATCACATACAGTATTTTCATTCCCACATTATGGCACCCTATCATATTTAATATTTTCCCACAATGTGGTGCCCTATTGCATATTTAACATTTCCCACAATATGATGCTCTATCACATATTTAATATTTCCCCACAACATGACACACTACTGCATATAGTTTTTAACATTTCCCACAACATGGCATCCTATCGCACATTTAACATTTCCCACATTATGGCACCATATCACATACAGTATTTTATTTTCCACAATGTGGTGCCCTTATTGCATATTTAACATTTTCCCACAATATGGTGCCCTATCGCATATTTAACATTTCTCCACAATATGGCACCTATCGCATATTTAACATTTCCCTTGTCACTGCGTTTAGGATAGCACAATTTAAGGCAGTCCACAAGTCAGATGCATAAAAACACACAAGTGCATTTATCATTTTATTTTCATCAAGTAAAATATACAGAAAGCACAATAGTAAGTCAGACAACTGCTTAGCTTCAACAGTTTCAAGGCTTTTCTGTAGCCTGACAGTGTGAAAGCATACACTATAAGGAGGCTCTTTCACCTTCTTCAGTCAGTATTCAACTGACCTCTCTTTCTCCTATCTCAGCACTGAGGTAGGGCTTTTATAAGCTCACTAGATGTTGGAAATGTTCCACTGCCTTTTGATTAACAGCAGACATAACATAAAACTAACCACTAGGGCCACTGTTGCTTCATAGAAAACAGTTATTTGGCTGCCACCTAGAGCACAGAATAACTTGTTTACAACATTGGAAAGGCCAGAGCGAGGTCAGAACACTCTGTGCTTTCCTAAACTCTCCTGCAGGGTCATATTACCCTCACGCCTCTACTGCAAAATATATTCTAGAAGGGGCTGCTAACATCCAGAAAAGCAGACACAAGTTTTTGTTATTCTTATATTAAGACAGCCCTCTTATTTTGTAACTGTACTCTTAGTTTTGTTATAGCCAGCCAAGCAGAATGTTGGACATTAAATAAAACATATAAACTGCTTGGGAAGGGTTTCAATTTATCCCAGGTGTGTCCATTATGACAGGGGTCACCCTGTCACACCCTAACTTGGCACCCTATCACATATTTACCATTTCCCAGAATATGGCATCCAATCCATATTTAAAATTTCCCACAACATGGCAGCCTATCACATATTTAACATTTCTTCAACCTGGCACCCTATCGTGATATTTAACATTTTCCCACAATATGGCGCTGTATTGCATATTTAAAATTACCCCACAAGATGGCACCCTATCACATATTTAACTTTTCCCCAGAATATGGCACTCTATCGCAAATTTAACATTTTCCTACATTTGGCATCCTAGCGCATATTTAACATTTCCCTACAAGATGGCACCATATTGCATATTTAACATTTCCCAAATATGGTGCCCTATTGCATATTTAACATTTTCCTGCAACATGGCACCCTGTCACATATTTAACGTTTCCCCACAATATGGTATCTTATCACATGTTTAACATTTCTCCACAACATGGTGCCCTAGTGCATGTTTAATATTCCCCACAACATGGCACCCTATCACATATTTAACATTTCCCCACAACATGGCATCCTATTGCATACTTAACATTTCCCACAACATGGCACCCTATCACATATTTAATGTTTCCCCACAACATGGCATCCTATTGCATATTTAACATTTCCCCACAATATGGCACCCTTTCACATATTTAACATTTCCCACAACATGGCATCCTATCACATGTTTAACATTTCCCCAGAACATGGCAACTTTATCGCTTATTTAACATTTCTTCACAACGTGACACCCTATCACATATTAAACATTTCCCACAACATGGCATCCTATCACATATTTAACATTTCCCACAACATGGCACCCTATCGCATGTTTAACATTTCCACACAAGATGGTGCCTAGTGCATGTTTAACATTTCCCCACAACATGGCCCTAGTGCATGTTTAGCATTTCCCACAACATAGTGCTTTAGAGCATATTTAACATTTCCCCACAACATGGCATCCTATCGCATGTTTATCATTTCCCACAACATGGCACCCTAGTGCATATTTAACATTTCCCACAACATGGCACCCTATTGCATGTTTAACATTTCCCCACAACATGGCACCCTATTCCATGTTTAACATTTCCCACAACATGGCATCCTATCGCATGTTTAACATTTTCCCACAACATGGCACCCTATGCATGTTTAACTTTTCCCACAACATGGCATCCTATTGCATGTTTAACATTTCCTCACAACATGGCACCCTACTGCAAGTTTAACATTTCCACAACATGGCGTCCTAGTACCTATTTAACATTTCCCCACAACATGGTGTCCTATCGCATGTTTAACATTTCCCCACAACTTGGCTCCCTAGTGCATATTTAACATTTCCCCACAGCATGGCATCCTAACGCATGTTTAACATTTCCACACAACATGGCACCCTATCAGATGTTTTACATTTTCCTCAATATGGTGCCCTATTGCATGTTTAACATTTCCCCACAACATGGCATACTGTCGCATATTTAACATTTCTCCACAGCATGGCACCCTATCTCATGTTTAATATTTCCCACAAGATGGCACCCTATTGCATGTTTAACATTTCCACACAACATGGCGCCTAGTGCATATTTAACATTTCCACACAACATGGCACCTTCTCGCATGTTTAATATTTCACCACAACATGGTGCCCTAGTGCATATTTAACATTTCCTACAACATGGCATCCTATTGCATATTTAACATTTCTCCACAATATGGCACCCTTTCACATATTTAACATTTCCCACAACATGGCATCCTATTGCATGATTAACATTTCCCAGAACATGGCACCCTATCGCCTATTTAACATTTCTTCGCAACGTGACACCCTATCGATATTTAACATTTTCCCACAACATGGCACCCTATCGCATGTTTAACATTTCCACACAAGATGGCCCTAGTGTATGTTTAACATTTCCCCACAACATGGCGCCCTTGTGCATGTTTAGCATTTCCCACAACATAGTGCTTTAGTGCATATTTAACATTTTCCCACAACATGGCACCCTATCGCATGTTTAACATTTCCACACAACATGGCACCCTACCGATGTTTAACATTTCCCACAACATGGCATCCTATCGCATGTTTATCATTTCCCACAACATGGCCCTAATGCATGTTTAACTTTTCTCCACAACATGGCATCCTATTGCACCTTTAAGTTTTCCCTCACAACATGGCACCCTACTGCATGTTTAACATTTCCCCACAACATGGTGCCCTAATTGCACATTTGACATTTCCCACAACATGGCAACCTATTGCATGTTTAACATTACCCCACAACATGATGCTCTAGTGCATATTTAACATTTCCCCACAACATGATGCTCTAGTGCATATTTAACATTTCCACAACATGGTGCCCTAGTGCATATTTAACATTTCCCCACAACATGGCACCTAGTGCATATTTAACATTTCCCCACAACATGGCACCCTATCGCATGTTTAACATTTCCCATAACATGGCACCCTATCGCATGTTTAACATTTCCCACAACACGGCAGCCTATGCATTCTTAACATTACCCCACAACATGGTGCCCTATCTCATGTTTAACATTTCCCCACAACATGGCACCCTATTGATGTTTAACATTTCCACACAACATGGCACCCTATTGCATGTTTAACATTTCTCTACAACATGGCACACTATTGCATATTTAACGTTTCCCCAACATGTTGCCCTAGTGCATGTTTAACATTTTCCCACAACATGGCATCCTATCACATATTTAACATTTCCACACAACATGGCACACGTCGCATGTTTAAGGTTTCAACACAACATGACGCCTAGTGCATGTTTATCATCTTCCCACAACATGGTGCCCTAGTGTATGTTTAACATTTTCCCACAACATGGCACCCTATCGCATGTTTAACATTTCCACACAACATGGCGCTCTAGTGCATATTTAACATTTCCACACAACATGGCATCCTCTGCATGTTTAACATTTCACCACAACATGGTGCCCTAGTGCACATTTAACATTTCCCACAACATGGCAACCTATTGCATGTTTAACATTTCCCACAACGGATGCCCTAGTGCATATTTAACATTTCCCACAACATGGCACCCTAGTGCATATTTAACATTTCCCCACAACATGGCACCCTATCGCATGTTTAACATTTCCCATAACATGGCACCCTACGCATGTTTAACATTTCCCACAACACGGCAGCTATTGCATTCTTAACATTACCCCACAACTTGGTGCCCTATCTCATGTTTAACATTTCCCCACAACATGGCATCCCTATTGCATGTTTAACATTTCCACACAACATGGCACACTATTGCATATTTAACGTTTCCCCACAACATGTTGCCCTAGTGCATGTTTAACATTTTCCCACAACATGGCACCTTATTGCATGTTAAACATTTACCCACAACATGGCGCCTAGTGCATATTTAACATTTCCACAACATGGCATCCTATCGCATGTTTAAGATTTTCCCACAACATAGCATCCTAGTGCATATTTAACATTTGCCCACAACATGGCATCCTATTCCATGTTTAACATTTCCCACAACATGGCACGCTATCACATGTTTTACATTTCCCCACAACATGGCACCCTAGTGCTTATTTAACATTTCCCACAACATGGCATCCTATCGCATGTTTAACATTTCCTCACAACATGGTGTCCTATTGCATGTTTAACATTTCCCCACAACCTGGCTTTCTCGCATGTTTAACATTTCCCATAATATGTATCCTATTGCATATTTAACATGTTCCCACAACATGGATACCTATCACGATTTAACATTCCGCAGAACATGGTACCCTTTCGTGATGTTTAACATTTTCCCATAACATGGCGCTGTTGTGTATATTTAACATTTTCCCACAACATGGCATTCTATCTCTTGTTTAACATTTCACAACATGGTGCCCTAGTGCATATTTAACATCTCCCCACAACATGGCATCCTATAGCATGTTTAACATTTCCACACAACATGGCACCCTATCGCATTCTTAACATTACCCCACAACATGGGTGCCCTATCTCATGTTTAACATTTCCCCACAACATGGCGCCCTAGTGCATATTTAACATTTCCACAACATGGCATCCTATCGCATGTTTAAGATTTTCCCACAACAAAGCTGCTCTAGTGCATATTTAACATTTGCCATTACATGGCATCCTATCAAATGTTTAACATTTCCACAACATGGCATCTTATCGCATGTTTAACATTTCCTCACAACATGGCGCCCTAGTTCATATTTAACATTTGCCCACAACATGGCACCCTATCGCATGTTTTATATTTCCCACAACATGGCACCCTAGTGCTTATTTAACATTTCCCACAACACGGCATCCTATCGCATGTTTAACATTTCTCACAACATGGTGCCCTATCGCATGTTTAACATTTCCCACAACCTGGCACCCATATCTCATATTTAACATTTCCCCAATAACATGCATCCTATCGCAATTTAATATTTCTCATAACATGGTTTCTATCGATGTTTAACATTTCCCACAACATGCATCCTATCACATATTCAACATGTGCCCACATCATGGTGCCCTATCACGTGTTTAACATTTCCCACAACATGGCGCCCTATCGCATGTTTAACATTTCTCACAACATGGCACCCTATCACAGATTTAATATTTCCCCAACATGGCACCTCTATCGCATATTTAACTGCTTTCCCACAACGTAACACCCTAAAGAGGTCAGTCAGTGGTGCTGACATAGTTGCCCCATCTCATTTGGCAGTCTTGGGTGCAGACCATCTGGACCTGGGGATTTTTACCGTTAGTGACGCTAGCCCTTCAATTACCCTCTGTTCTGCTATGGCTCCCATGCCAGTGCCCCAACTCCATTCTTGATTAGTTTCATCTCTACCTTGTGGAAAGCACCATTCTTTTCCACCATAAACACAGAACAAAAGTATTCATTCACTATGTCTGTTTTACCATTATTGCTTTCCTCCCACCCCTCGTCTTCTCAGTCTGACAATCCTTTTTTTTCGCTTCTCTGATGCAACAGAACGCAGAGGAAAACCTTGTCCTCTCCTTACCCCTTAGCTGTTTTGATTTTGCCTACCTGCTATTATACTGACCTCCTGCTGTTATATTTGTCTCCTTCAGGTTGTTCAAGTACACCTCCCTGTTTTCATCTGTTTTGTTGTCTTTGTAACATTTGAAAGCCACCCTTTCCTTCCTCACTATGTCTTCTACTTCCTCCTATGCCACATAGGCTTCATTCTCTTCTTGTTCTTCCCGCCTACCTAACTAGAGATTAGTGACTTTTTCTAACCCTCCTTGATTATACCTCACTTCCTGTCCACCTCTCCTACCAGCATTACCCACCTCACGTATCCCTGAGTATGTCCCACATCTTGCCAAAATCAGCTGTTCTGAAATCCAGTACCCTGTCCTAGAATTCCAATGATTAGCCTCCAGCACTATGTTGAACCACACTGACTGATGGTCACTGTTTCCTAGCTGTTCCTGTACAGTAATCCCATACAGACTTTCTTTTTTGAGGGCCAGGTCCAGGATTGCTTCTTCCTTTGTCAGTTCTCCTATACATCGTGCCAGGAATCCATCCTGGATTACCTCCACTAGCCACTGGCTCTTGGCACTGCTGCCACTGCTGAGACACTCCAGTTAACTTCTGGAATTTTGAGTCCCCACCAGCACCTGGCTGTGCTGGCCTGTGGTCTTCTTGATCTCTTTGGTCAGTGCCGTGTCTTCTGCCTCATTTTGATTAGGTGGCCTAAAGCTACCTCAACTCTGATGACCTTCACCCTACCTGGGGACCGTTCTTGAAACTGTTTCAGTGGTAGTACTCTTGATTCTGGTCCCAATCCTCTGTGGCGTGATGCTTTACCTGACATAAAGGGCTACTCTACTCCATCTTCCTTCTACCTTGTCCTTCCTGTAGTGGCGTGGCCAGTGAATCAGAGTTCCCTGTCATTGTGCTGAATTGCCCAGATTTCAACTATGACTAACAGTTCCAACTGAGCTTTAAACATCAGCCCATAGAGGGCACCCACTTTATTCCCCAGGCTTCTGGCATTCACACACACCACTCTCCAGAAGGCCTGCTGGAATTCCCTTACTGAACGGCTCTTCACCCTGAGCTGCCTTCCCCCATGGTTTCGTTAATTGCTGCCTACTCTCTGCTCCCATTTAGAGGCACTATGCTTTTCTTTTCAAGATCCTTGCACTTCTGCTGCCCAAGCTCCTACTGTTGTAGCTAGTCCTCTCCCATTTCTGATGCTTATCTAGCTGTACTTGTTGCTTACTAGGCAACAAGTACAGAACTTAGCATACCAGACTCTAACAGACTGGCAATAGGCTAGTTGGCTAATGACTAGCAGTCTAAGTCTAGAGCAACAGTTGGTGAATGTTGGGCTACTGGTTCGTTGACTGGCATCTGGCTGGCTGTGGTGCTTGCTGACTAGCTAGTTAGCTGGTGAGTGACTGCGCTGCTGACTTGTTAGCTTAGGGTACAGGCCAGGCTGCAGGCTTGCTGGCTGTTAACTGGCTAGTTTGCTGGTTGTTCACGCTCAGGAAGCTAGGGTTGTCCAGGTGCATGTCAGGAGTGGGTCCACACTCCACACCATTCACTAAGGTGCGGAGTGCTGGGCAGGCACAAGTTGTTCAAGAGAAGGCCCTGCTGTAACTGTTATGTGCCCTCCCACCGATGACACCCACTGGCTGTGACAGGACAAGGACCCCCCACTGTGATGCTGCAGCCCACCATGCTGCATATTAGGGCTGGAAGCAACCATTCAGGCACTCACCCATACATTTTAAATTCCCAGGACCTGCATCTGCCCCAAATCCCTGCTCATGCATAAGCGGGGATCTACTATAGGACCCAGGATGGGAATCAAATTTAATGCCTGCCTCTGCCCCACAATCCACTCCCTGTGCAGCTGTGCACCGGGGCGGGGTGGGGTGGGATGGGGCCACGAACAGGCAACCAGCATAAGTGAATGCCAGTCACTGTGTACCTGTCTGAGGTGCAGAGCTATGCGGGCCAGATCACGCATCTCACATGTATGTTGCCTGCCTTCGTGCATGGGCTTCAATGTTAGTGCATCCTAGAAGATCCCTATTCCTGTTGTAAAAGGGGTCACTCTTGCATTTTTGGGATATCACTACCACTTGCCTTTGGCCTGTGGTTCCTCATACCCTAAGGTTGCATGTGAGACCGCACTAACAACCATAAAGGTTTTCTCCTAGCTGGTTCGGTGGTGCTGAGGGTTGAGGTGCTGAATACACACCTCATGCCATGCCGGCAACCTGGGTTCGGGACTCGGCCACTGGGGATGGGCAGAGGAGGAAAGGATTGAGCATCTAGAGGACCGCTCTCCTTCCCTGAGGAGGGTTCTGGGCTTTGTGCTGTGTGGCAGCCCCTGATGGAGATCAGAGGCAATGCAAGTAATTTTGTGGTGGCCGGCGGACATCAGCACGTCTGTGCCAGGACATCATTGTACGTCCACGCTCCTGAAGGGGTCCACAAGGCTAAAAGTTCCGATGGGACAGGAGGCAACGAGGGCTTCAGTGACCAAGCCCACATCCCCAGTGCTGGACCATCCCTCCTCTGGTACTCCAGGGCCTCTACTGGGACGGACCTCTAATCTCAGATAGGCCACCAGGTAGGTGGGCCTAGGGGTGATCCGGGGCTGGAAAGTCCTGTGGGGTCCCGGAGGGGGGATCATGGCGGGAGTAGAGGCGAGGTCGAGTGAGCACCTCTGAGAGATACCCTGCCCTATGGAGCATAAATAAAGTATAGAAAAAATAAAAGGTGGCCTCCTAGGATGTGTTAACATACATACAACTGATTCTAGTGTGATTTGGCTGGATCAATCCAGTCTGATGGTATCGCAAGAGTTCTGGTCCTGTTTCACCCTCATTTCTACTTATACCCTTTATATGACTTGGATAAATGAAATAAAACAAGGACATCTGGCAGTTTGTAAGTTACTGGCGAAACTAGATGTATGTTATGTTGTGGTATGCAGAACTTCGACACCTCTGTCAAATGAGTATGATTTTCATCACTAAAATTATAAACATTTTCACTGCACTTTCATTTATATGCATGCCTGAGACTGTAAATTGGTTCAAATGCAGTTCATGATAAGAGGAACCATTTCTTCAAAATAAAATACAGATTAACCAACTCCAACAAGTACTGATGCGGTGCTGTGTTCCCTGGGCAGCAGTGATGATGGAAGGAGAGGACATTTTTGAGTTGGAATGGCCCTTCTGGTTTAACATTTCTCTTCCTTCTATATAGCAGCTGGTAATAAGAATGCTTTCCCATGTATAAGCAATACATTGCAACTTACCGTCATTGTTAAACAAGCATTTGCCAATGCCTATGTTTGCTGCTTGCATTGCTATTGTACCGGTCTTACTTGTACACATCTTTACTATATGTTTACTCAGGACAGACCAGATGAGAAGCAATATCTTATTTTCAGTGGTGTCCTGCTTTTGCACATTTTTAGACTATATTTACCAGGACAGGCCAACTGAGAGGCAGTACCTAATTTTCAGTGGGCTCTCACATTTTGACACTAAATTTCCAGCAGTCTTTTATGACCTGATGTTGTGATCAAGACTGCTGGAATTTTTTAAATCCCATCCAAAGGGGATTTTCAAAGAGTGTGACTGCAAAACAAGTTTCAGAGGGTATTTGAAAATGATACCTGTCATGTTCAGGAGATGGGGTAACACAAAGGATATGTTGAATATTAGGCCAGAATCTGCAAAATAAGGTTATGAGTAAATGTTGGAACAGTTCAGTTTCTCATACCTTAGTTGTTCTTTCACATTTTAACCCCAAATTTTCAACATAGTCTTTTTATGACCACTGCTTCAAAACATGACAGGTGTCATTTGTAAAACAGCATCCAAAACATCCTTTGCCATGAGTGTAAAACACATTTTGATCAGGATTTGAAAATGGCAGCTGTCACATTTATGAGGTGGTATGAAAAATGGCTATATTGAACATTTGGGTCAAAATATTGAAAATTACCAAAGTTATGAGCATGCATTGAGAAATCTCAATGTATACTCATAACTTTGTTGTTTTTAATGTTTATACCCCAAATTTTCAACATAGTCTTCTTATGAGCCCACCTCATGAACGAGGGTGAAGAAAGTTTTCAAAATCCTGCTCGAAAGGTGATTTCATGCAGTGACTGTGAAATCACCTTTCAGGATGGATTACCATGGTTTCACTGCTCTTGTTCATGAGATAGGGTCTCAAAAAGGCTATGTTGAAAATTTTGGGAAAAATATTCAGAACTGACCAAGTTATGAGGACAAGTTCAAAACCAACTGAAGTACTTGAAAGAGGTCTTGTGAGGCCCTGCTTGAAGAAACCCTCATTGGATCCAGACTGTCTCACCAACTACATACTGGTCTCAAACCTCCCATTTTTAGGAAAGGTTTTAGAAAAATGGAGGCCGCTCATCTCGAGACTCTGCCTCTTCTTTGGCCTCTTTTCAATGCCCTTTTTCCAGTCTGATTTAGGGTTCTGCATAGCAATGGAGACTGCCGTGGTGAAGGTGCTTAATGATCTCCTAATAGGAGAGATACAGTAGGGGAGAGCGCGGCATCCTTGTTCTCTTGATCTCTCTGCTGCATTCGATACCATGGACCATGAGGTGCCATTGATCATCTGCCAAACTGGTGTGGATTAACTGGCACTGTCATCAGTTGGTTTAGATCCCACCTCATGGGCAGAGTGCAGAGGGTGATGATGGGGTTGTCCTCATCTAACCCAGTGCTACTGCTCTGTGGAGTTCCGCAGGGTTTGGTCCTGGTGCCTTTGTTGTTTACAGTGTATATGCTGCCATTGGGAGATGTTATCAGATGGTATGGTCTGGGTTTTCATTGCTACACTGATGATACCCAGCTAAACCTGTCCTGTGCACCTGGAAACCAGATGGCAGCCTCTGTGTTTAACACCTGCCTGGCCGAGATCCAGAATTGGATGATTCAAAACTGGCTATGACTCAACCCAGACAAGCTGGAAGTACTGGTGGTGGACCCTGGTCATTGACGGATGGAGGAAGATTGGGGAATGACCCCAGCTTGAGGCTAGGGGTGTCCTTTGATCCCTCCAATCAGATTAGGAATTCACGTGTTCCTTGATGATGGTCTGACACTTGATGCTCATGTGTCACGCACAGAATGCCAGTTTTACCATCTGAGTAACACTGCCCAGATCCGAGCCCCACTACCAGCAGAGGACCTTACCACCCGAGTGCATGCCTTTGTCACGCCTAGACTAGATTACTGCATTGCTGTCTACCTGTGGCTATCTGAGGCAATGTCCACCATCTTCAGCTGGTGTAGAATGTGGCAGCCAGGCTGCTGACTGGTGCAGCAAGATCTGATCATATCATGCCTGTACTCCAGGACTGCACTGGCTGCCGATAAGGTGGAAGATTGCCTTCATGGTTGGGCTACTGACCTATAAAGCCCTACACAGACCAGACTACCTGCAAGACCTCTTGGTTCCTCATTGCCTGACCCACTCTCTCCGCTCTGCCGAGGGTTGCCTCCTAGTGGTTCCTAGGGTTAGGCTGTGGCATTCAGGAGATCAGGCCTTTCGGTGGCCACACCAGCCCTATGGAACTCACTGCCACATAGTTTGAGGGAGACACCTCAGTGGAAGCCTCTAAAAGAGTCTGAAGACATTTTGTTTGGTCTGACCTATGAGCTGTACAATTATTAAAATATTTCTGCATGTTTTGACTGACTTGTTGTGATAAATAGATAGTCTATGTATAATTAGTTTTAGAGCCTATCCTGATTTTATTTAAACTGTTTTTCTAGCTGCAAGGTGATTGCTGCTGTTTTTACTGTATTTTAATTCATGTTTTGTGAATTGTTCAGCTCTGAACCTCCGAAGGAGCGCTATATAAATAAAATATCTGTCTGTCTGACTGTCTATCTAGCTATCTAGATATCTGTCTATCTACAAACCTGATTTCCTCAGTTCCCAGTCTGACATTGAAGTGTGATGATGTCTCTGGTCCAGACAGGATTACGGCGTTGGACCTCTGGCAGTGGGTGCTGAGGGAGGGTAATGGTGGCGGTGTGTCGGAGGCTGCAACAGACATCGATAGCAGTTTTTTTACAACGTGTATTAAAAAAAAAATGACTACAAGGGACAGTTTTCTTTGGTTCAGGTACCAAATTGGAGATTGGGCATCCTAGGGTCGGTGTTATGTTTGCCGGAACCAGGGGTGGGCTACCTGGTGTCACACAGTAAAAAAAATGGGCAGGGTGGGGTAGGCTGCCAGCACCGGGATTGTGCACTTCAGTATCAGATTAAGAAGATGGGGTGGAGGGACGAGGGATGTTTTCTTTATTTCAGGTACCTCCACTGGGGATTGGGCAACCCAGTGTCTGTGTTATGTTTGGCAGCAGGAAGGGGTGGGAGGGATTGTTTTACATGGGAAGAAGGAACACAACAAGCTGATTATGATGCTGATCAGCTCTGCTTGCTGGGTGGAGTTACGTAGATCAAAAGAAAGATCCACATTATGATTCGAGTGACTCTTTTCTTTGAACTACACAAAGTTTTCACCCAGCAAGACTAGAAGAGTGTAATGATCAGCCTGGCTAATGATTGGTCAGACACTGTTGAGACCCTTGCAGACTGCCCTGCATTGGCCGACAGTGACACACCCTCACAAATCCACCAGCTTAATTAACATGTTTGGTTTGTGCAAGCACAAGGGCGAATATAAGAGGCTCTGAGTTTATGAAGTGCTGCCATGTGAAAAGAAGAGAAAAATTAAAAGGTAATTTTGCAGATGTTTAAAAGGAAAAGACTCTCACTGCATGTTGGAAAGTTTGTCTTTAAAACACAGTGGTAAAAAACAATATTTTTGAGCAGTGCCATTCTGACACAAATTCCTCCTCTTCTGGAATAGTCTGTTCTATGTGTCTGATTATTTTCAGGGAATAAGAATGGTACTATGAAAAGCAGGAGGGTGTCAAAAATGGTCAAATTCAGAGAAACTCTCCAAAAATGGTGAGACTTGGACAGTACATGGTAGTAATAGGTTCCCATACCATATATGTGTACCCTTTATTATTTTCAGGAGAATGTTATGTGAACAGCTGTAATGCAAAACCATACAGTGCAGGAATTTAGAATAATAACATACTCTCCACATAACTGATGTAGTTGAAATCTTTCAAATACCCTCCCTTGCCTCTCAATTTCTTCAGGGACCCTGTAGGATTCATAGTCTGACCCCACCCCATCAAAATATACAGCTACTTGTTCAAAAGTGAGAGAAATCCTATAATTAGTTCTGCAAAAGGAACAGAAGGTCAGGCAGCTCAGTCTCGACAACATTGTAAAAGAGGCTGCCAATCTGCAAAAGCAGATTGTGTTGCTTGTACTTTAATGAGTGGATTGCAACATTATGCATCATGGGAATTACGTTTTGGGTGAGAGACTGGGCTAATCAATGATCATTTTAAACGATAACATTATGGAAAGCATTTAAGATGTGTTCAAAGATACTGAGCTTCTAATGATTCCTTTCACAGTCAGAGAGAGAGAAGGGAGAGAGAGAGTAGCGGGGGCAGAGGGGTAGAGGAGAAGAGAAGGAGTGAGAGAGAGAGGGACAGAGGGGTATATGGTAGGGAAGAGAGAGGAAGGTAGGGATGAGAGAGAGAGAGAGAGAGTGTTGCTGTTTGTTGGCATATGGTGAATGTGGAAAATACTTTACTCAAGCAACAGCAAACTTAGGGACATGATAGAATGCATTTCACAGTGTTCTGAGCTTCTATCTCAGAGATTTGATGAGGTGTCCCTGTTTTTCCTTTTTGTTCCACATTTTGAGGAACAGTGTTCCACATTTGGGGATGAAAGATTAAGAGGCATGGAGAGGGGGAAAGAGGAGAGAGAGAAGGAGAGGGAGGTAGTGTTGGAATTATAGGAGGTTTGCCAGGGCTCGCCCACCCATAGCTCTGAAGAGAGCTGAGTTCTCATGCATCACTGCCTTGGACTTATAGTGGGAAGAGGGTCTCAGGATAGAACCCTCATAAAAGAGATAGGGAGGAAGAGAGAGGTGCAGGACCAGCCTTCTGCTGAAAGAATGCCATTCTGAATATTGCAGTTCTCATGTGCTTGCATGGTGCATATTTCCAATTCATAGATCACTGCAAGACCTTCAGCAAGCTTCTTGTGGAAGATTTGGAAGTTGAAGCATTTTGCAGCATTTCTTCTGGTTTCAGATTTCACACAAAGCTCTTGTTTTCTGCCTGCTGACCTTACCAAGTTACTGTCGTGAAGAATTCCAAGTTTACTTCCAAAGTTAGGCCCCTTTTAATGTTCATAGGTTCATAGGTGAAAATTCAAGTCCAGAAAGCTGCAAGCGCCATTTGAGACTTGCCACTAACAGTGGATGTATTCTAATTTCTTATCCCCATGTATGTATCCAAATTATGTTTAAAGGCTGTCACACTAGTAGCCTCCACTATTATATCTGGCAGGGCATTCCAAGTCATACCACCCTCTGACTAAAACAGTTGCCTCTCCTTGTAGTTTTTATAATTCCCCTCTCAATTGGTAGAGGTGTCTTGTGGCTCTATTAAGGGCACCTTCCTAATGAGACCAGATGTTTCCAAAATACCTCATCCTGAAAAGCCCTATAAACACAACACAAGTCCCCTTATTTTCCGATAGGACATTGAATATAGTCCCAGTTCTCTTAATCTATCCTCGTATGCCATATCTTCGACTCTTTTACTGACTGGGACAACTTTCTCTGTAGTCTTTCTATTGCGTATTGTACCACCTGTACTTTGAGATGGCAGACTGAGTACCATATTCTAACACTGGTCTTACTATGATCGATAAAGGGGCAATACGATGCACTCCCTTCTACTTTATGTTTTTCAAAATACTTCCCAAATCCTAGTTCCTCTTTTAACCCATTCATTGGTGTGTTTATCAAAACTCAAGGTGTCCGTTATCCATACCCCCAGATCTTTCTCATTAGTGACACTATTTTATGGGCTTATTATTGATGTAGTATACAGCCTTGGGTTATTGACACTGAAATTCATCACTTTACACTTAGGAATATTGAAAATAGTTTGTGTTCCATTGCCCATATCTCTAATTCATTTAGTTGTCTTTGTAATCTACTTATTGAATCCTGATTATTTACTATTGCTCCCAGTTTTGCATCATCTATGATTTCGCAGAGCTGCACACCATCATTTACCTGCATAGATGAAACAAAATCCTAAATAATATGGGACCCAGTATTGATCCTTATGGTGCACAGTTGGGAATTTCAGGCAACCAACAATGACATTTTCAAATTCTAGTAACATGAATTCATTTCCTTATCCACACCACACCCTGGTAGTTCAGAGTCATCGAAAGTCTTCAAGTTAATTTCCTCCCACAACCAGGGTGATATATCCTGCGGCTCCACCCTGGGATGTCAGATCTTTGTTTCTGCAAGAAGGGACAGGTCTTCCTCCTTCAGCTTTGCAGCATTGTAGGAATTAGTGTTGTTCAAGCAGTTTCAGGTGATTTTCAGCTGTTTCAGTCCATATTCAACTTACAGTTGCTCCATTGTCTTCAAGGCCCTGTTTTGCAATTGCAATCAACAGTGGAGCAAGAAACCAGGTTTTAAGTTCTGGACCAGGGCAGGCAGAAAATGTTGGGCACAGATCCACACAATATGTGCCTATATTGCCTAAGCAAGCTGCACAATGTCGAGGATGCAGTCTGTACAGGATTTAAGTCTGCTGGATGTAGATTAGAACAGATTAGAACCTCCCAGTTGCAGCCTCAGCTACAATCAGGGACATTCTAGACTCCTGCAGGAGGCATTTCTCAGGCAACTAGTCAAGGAGCTCACTCATGACGAGGCAATACTGGACCTGGTGCTCGCTAGCAGACAAAGTATTGCAGACATCAAGGTGGAGACCAGCTGGAGACCAGTGATCACTGTACAGTGTGGTTCAACATAAGCGGTGTGGCAGACGTGAGCGCACAGGATGAGGGTCCTGGACTTCAGGAGGGCATATTTAAAAAAAAAAAGAGGTGAGTGCCTCAGAGACAGCCTAATGGGGTGACGTGGGAGGGTGGAGGAACAGTGGGCAAAGTTAAGGGGGCACAGTGAAGGCAACAAACCTCTGCCCAAAGGAAGTGAGCAAACACAAGAAGAAAAGAGACTGCTATGGTTCTCAAAGGGAGGGATGAAAAGGTAAAGGCTAAAAGAGTAGCATTCAGGAGGTACAAAGAGATGTAGCGGGAAGAGGACAGTGAAGTGTATCAGGAGAAGCAGTAAGGAGTATAAAAGCACAAAGTGAGGAAAGAATAGCCGGGTGAACAAAAAGTACAAGTCATTTTAGGTACATAAGGAAACGAGGAAGACTAGAGGAGGGATTGTGGAGGTTAAGACGGCAAGTGAGGGGTGTGCAGAGGAGGTTCAGAAAAGGGCAGATATTCTAAGCAAATATTTTTGTTCAGTCTTCACAGAGGAGGTGGAAGGAGGGGCCACATAAAAGCAACAGGAGCACTGGGGGAAGGAGGTAGACACTAGTCCTTTACATGTAACCCTGGCACCATTATACCAAGTGCTACTACTTCTGCCTGCTTCCCAGACCGCAGGTTGAGGGGCCTGGGTTCATGATTAAAGGTTACTGTGGACTCCTAACAACAGTAAAACTGCAATTATGGGGCCTCCACCTAGCGTAGTGCTTAAACCCAACAAGGAATTATAAGGCAAATCAGATGACACCATGCAGTTATTTGATTGTTGCAGGGGCTACCCTGATTGTACTCACTGCACCCAAACAGATGGAAGGAAAGACTGAGGACACAATGGATCTGCTGGCTTTCCAGGATGCTGGTGGGGACCGGGACCAACACGACTCAACTTCACTTCATGGCCTTTCCTGTAGGTGGCCGCAACCTGTGACTTGCTTCTCCACAGGGGCTGACTCACCGAGGCTGGTTTCTGGCCAGGCAGGTGCTGGGTCTGGTGCAGGAACAGCCATTAGGGCCACAGATGGCACAGGCCCAGTTCTGTAGCAAAACTCGATTCACAGGCAACTTGTAGACTACCTCAACTCTGGCAAGAAACAAGTGGGTCCAACTAATAACAGGACTCCCCATTTTACTGAACATGGCAGGAGACAAACACAACATTCACTGGCTCCAAATGACAATGGAGTTCTTAGCTTGAGCCACTTTTTTCTCACGGTCTCTTAGCTGCGCTTGACTTAGAGCAGAACACTCTCCTCAGCATCATCTCTGAACTCAGCCTGGATTATGGGATTTCTTCTCAGTTCTGCTTTTCAGCAGTTTCTTTGTCCCACAGGGCAGTAAAGCGGCCAGTTTCCCCATGACTCTTCCAGTTCACCATACAGACTTTCACCTTTCTCCAGAGCTTGAGCTAAACCTCTCCGCCTGACTGCTGCAAAAGTATTTTTCTTTCTTTTTGCATTTAGGCAGTACACTATGCTTCCAAATCCTGCAGGGAAGGCAAGACAGGCCTTTCCCTGCACTCTCTCAGTTCACTCCACAAGCTCCTTCCATCTCGATGGCTCAAGCGGTTCTGCCTCTGTTCAAAACAGCTCCAACAGAAGACCAGGATCTCTGTATTCCAGTTAGCTACTTTTACTGTCTATCATAGTCTGAGAGCTCTACTGGGAGGACTTAGGCATGAACAAGAAAGCTCACAGCTTTTCCCACGTTACTGTAATTAGGACCCCTTGAGGACCCCTTTGTTCCAATTAGTCTAAACACTGAGTCCTAGACCAAACATGGTGGCTCTCACAGTGGACAAATAAATAGTAGATATAAACAACTCATTTATACAGTAACAATAAGGATCTAGAGATAAACATTTACAGGGCTTTGAAGGGCTTCCTCAGCGCTATTGAGTGACTGCTGAATGGAGTTAATTGGGTTGTGCCTGGCTGGTCATGAGCCTTGATTTACTCGGACCCAACCTAGGCTAGGCACACTATACACAAGTTGGACTTCTTAAAGAGACATGGTTCTGCACACTCATGCAGGACAGCATCACAACATTACTGTACATGGATTGACCTTTGTTTCTGGACATCAGCCAGGCAGTGGGCATTACTGGAGCCCAGGGAGACACTCAAGGTAAGCCCCTCATTTTTTGGGGGCAGGGCGTTCATACAGAGGAGAGAGTCCTGAAGGGACTTGAAATCTGAAAGTGGACAGTGCTATGGGGCAAAGATGAGGTACATCCAAGGGTATTGAGAGAGCTCAGGGAGGTACTGGCTGCACCTCTGATAGTCTTTTTACAACTTGCTGGAAACAGGGTGGTCCAAAATTGGAGGAGGGCAGATGTAGTCCCTCTTCACAAAAGCAGTAGCAGGGAGGAGGCTGGCAACATTGTCCAGTCAGCCTGACACTGGTGTTAGGGGAAATTATTAAGACACCGGAAAGGAAAGGATTGCGGAGTATCTTAAACCCAACGGGTTGCAAGACCCAAGGCAACATGGATTCATGGGGAGGGGGTGTAATGTCTGACAAATCTGGTTGATTTCTTTGACTGGGTGACCAGGGAAGTAGATTAGGCAGGGCAGTGGACATGGTCTACCTAGATTTCAGTAAGGGTTTTGATACTATTCCACATGTGAAACTCACAAGAAAACTGGGCAGCTTAGGGTAGATCCTAAGGTGGAACTCTGGGTGAGAAATTGGTTAAGGGAGATGACAGAGGGTGGTGGTAAATTGAGTTCACTATGGAGAAGAGAGGTGACACCAAAATCTGCAATAGGATAGATACTCCAGGGGTATGGAAAGAATATGCAGAGACCTGAGAAAACTCAAGGAGTGGTTAGGTGCATGACTACTGGGTTGCAAAAGAGCAAAATCATGCACTTAGAGCACAGAAACCTAGCGATGAGTACAAAATGGGAGAAAAGATGTTGACAGTCACCAGGCAAGAAAGGGATCTGGGAGTAATCATATATGTTGACATTAAGGTGGCCAGGCAGTGCAACAAGGCAGTTAGTAAAGCCAGTAGGGTGTTGGGGTGCATAGGGAGGGTATCTCCAGCAGAAGGAGCAAGTTTGTATTGCCACTGTATAGATCACTGGTGAGACCCACATGTAGTACTGGAGACCACGTCTCAGGAGGTACATAGACAGAGTGGAGTCTGTCTAGAGGAGGGCAACTAAAATGGTGCAGGGTCTGCATCAGAAGCCCTTCAAGGAGCAACTAAAGGACCTCAGTATGTACACCATGGAAGAGAGGAGGGAGAGGGAGGTATGGTAGAGACATGTAAATACATCACTTATGGGGCAAATAAGGTACAGGAGGGGAGTATTTTCACAGGAAAAGATGCACGGAAACAAGGGGCATGCAAGGAAGCTGGAAGGGGGTAAATTCAAGAGAGGATGTGAAAGACTACTTCACAGAGAGAGTAGGATGCCTGCAACAGTCTTCCAGCAAAGGAGGTGAGGGTGAAAACAGTGGTTGGGTTCAAGCATGCATGGAATCGGCAAAGGAATCTTAGAGGAAAGTGTTGTGGGGGGGGCGGAATCAAGTGAGATCATGGAGTCACTATAGGCAGGGAAACAAAGGGCAGAATGGTGGGCCAAGTGTTCACAGATTCACAGAAATTTGACGGCAGAAAGGACCACATCGACCTACTCTAGTCTGCCTCTCTTTATATACACTCCCTCCTCCTTTACTGGCTCAGAACTCCCCTCCCAACACCATATGTCTGTCCCATGCTGCCTTGAATCCCCCACCGCTTCGGATCCCACCACCTCCTCTGGTAGCCTGTTACAGGCCTCCACCACCCTCTCTGTGAAGAACTCCCCTCACATTGCCTCTGCATTTCCCTCCTTCCAATCTGAGGCTGTGACACCTTGTTCTACCTCTCTGCTTCCTTTTGAACAAGCTCCTCTCTTCACTTTATTGATCCCTTCAAATACCTAAGAGTTTCAACCATGTCCCCCTCTCCTTCTAGTCTCTAGTGGGTATAGATTCAGCTCTCTTCACCTCTGTTCATCTTTTTCCCGCATCCCATGCACCATCTTGGTTGCTCTTCTCTGAACCCTCTCCATCCCCTCAATGTCCCTACATAGGTGCAGTCTCCAGAACTGTACCCCATACCCAGGTGCATCCTCACCATTGTTTTGTACAGTGGCATTAGCACCTCCTCCTTCTGCTAGTTATGCCCTTCTAATGCAGGCCAACATGCCATTTGTCTTTCCACTCGCCTTGCTGCACTGGTTCCCACTTTAAGATTGCTCAATATAATAATCCCCAGATCCCTGTCCTGCTCCATTTCCTTGATTTCCTCCCCAAGGGTATAAGCTGCTCAATATTTTTTCCACCCCAGGTGCATCACTGCACAGTTTTTAGCATTGAATATTAGTTGCCAGGTTTCGACCACCTCTCCAGCTCTCGCCTCATGGCCTTCACTCCACCTTTATTTACTAGCCTTCTGTATGGGACAGTGTCAAAGGCCTTACTGAGAGTCCAGATAGCCACGTCCACGCCCTCCCTGGTCCACTACCCTGCGTCACCCAATCGAAAAACTCTATCAGGTTGGTCTGACATGACTTCCATTCATGAAGCCATGCTGTCTTTGGTTCTGCATACTACTGGCCACCAGGTAGTCTACCACCCTTTCTTTTATTAATGTCTCCATTACCTTTCCCACCACCAAGGTGAGACTGACAGGGTGGTAGTTTTCGCCACCTCCTTGCTTCCACCTTGTATAGTGCAACCACCTCTGCCCTCTTCCAGTCCCCAGGCACCACCCTGTATCCATGGACAAGTTAAACAGTCTTGTCAAGGCGCTGCCAGCTCTTCCCTCAGCTCATGGAGTACCCTTGGGTGCAAGCCATCCAACCCCATCGCCTTATCCACCTTTAACCTGCCCAGTTCCTCCTTTACTCTATCGATTGTGAACATTCTAGAATCCATTCCCTGCATTCCCTCCCTTCCCTCCAGCTCTGGTCCTCACCTCACCCTCTTTCGTGAAGATCAAACAGAAGTAGCTGTTTAATACTTCTGCTTTTTGAAGTCCCCTCCAGTTTTATTCCTCCCTCAATCTCACTGTTCCCTGCAGTTCCTTCCTCCTTTCTCCCACATACTTAAAAAGGTTTTATCTCCCTCTTAGCCTGCTTTGCTATTTTCTCCTCAGTGACCTCTTTAGTCCTCCTTATCTTCTGCCCTGCCTCCTCCTCTTTCTCTATATGCCTCCTTTGTGTCATCTTATACCTCCTGAATGCCCTTTTTCTCTCCCTGACTGCTCCTGCCACCTCCCTTTAAACCATAGAGGTCTCCTTCTCCTCCTTCTTCTTCTGTTCTTCCTAACCTTCTTGACACAAATTTCAGTGGCTTTCCACCCTCCCTTAATAGCTGCCCATAATTCCTCCACATTCTTTATATTCCTGAGCTCTGACATTTCTTCCCCAAATATCCTCTTCATTCTGTTAAAGTCTGCTTTCTTGAAGTCCATTACCCTAGTTCTTGTTCTGTTTACTTCCCTCCCGTTTTTATCCTGAACTGTACAGCCCTGTGGTCACTTGTGCCTAATCCTTCCCGACCTCCTCCACACTGTCCCCATTTGTGAGGACTAAGTGCAACAGGTTTTCTCCTTAGTGGGCTTCCTACGGTTGTTGCAGGAATGCCAATTGTATTGCCTCTAAGATCCCCCTGCTCCTAGCTGATACCGCTGCTGGGATCTTGCAGTCAATGTCAGGAGGTTTCGGTCCCCTACTAGTAGAATCTCCCTTTTGTGCCATTTTTGTCGCTGACTGTATAAGTTGCTTATCCCCTCTTCCCCTGCTTAGGAGGTCTGTAAACCACCCCCACCCTGAATGATTTCCCATTCCTTTGTCTAAAGTGACCCACATTATCTCAGCCTCCCATTCTTCATCCAGCCCCTCCGTGGCCCCAATTTCTTCTTTGACATATAATGCTACCCCTCCCTCTTCCCGCCCTGTCTTTCCTAAACAGTCAGTAACCAGGTATGACCGTCTCCCAGGCATGATGCTCAGTCCACCAAGTCTCACTTACTGCTACTATGTCAAGACCCTCTTCCACCATGGTGGCCTCCAGTTCCCTAGTTTATTCCTCAAGCTCCTGGCATTTGCTACTAATCCCTCTACCATGTAGCCCCCACTTCCCTGTCCTCCCCTTCTAACCCTCCATGTTGTTGCATGTTGCCTGCTTTTCCACTTTGTTCTGGGGAGGCTAATAGCCCCAACTCTTCTACCTGTATGAGTGGTCTTTTCTTTAACCTCTGAATCAGTTTAAATTTAACTTCCTTACTATAAAGTCCTCCAGTTTGCCCTTTAGTACAGCTGTCCTTTCTAAGCTCAGGTGCAGCCTATCAGGCATATAGTCCCTCTTCCTCCAACGTTGATTCCCAGTCCCCATTGGTCCTTATCTGCCATCAAATTCTGTGTTTGTGCTGGGTCATGCTGTCCTTGTCCATTGAAAACTGGTAGACTCGACTGTCCCTTGACAGGCTGGAAGATCTCAAAAAGCCTTGGTGGTGGCCAGGTTGGCTTACCAGTTTGCAGTCATGGAAGAATAGGTGATGATGGATGTGATGAGTTCCTAGTCAGTCTCGCTCCTGTTTCTGGCTGGGGCCAGCATTGAAGGGTCATTCTCTGTGAGTTCAGAGAAATGTGTCTGACCCTCTAGACCGCTGGGAGAGCCCTCCTTGAACAGAAAACACACAAAATGCCTTCGCAGTTTGAGGGATAGGGTTGAGGGATCAGGAACAATAGAAACACAGAAACATAGAAACTGTCGGCAGATAAGGACCATACAGCCCACCTAGTCTGCCCATTTCCTACTTGATTTGGCAATCCTTACTCTTATCTGGACTGCTTACCTCGCTGTGCTGTACAGCAGGGTGCCTTTATGTTTATCCCTTGCACTTTTGAATCCCATATTGTTTTTGCTTTCCACCACCTCCGCTAGATCCATGGATCCACCACCCTCTCTGTGAAAAATACTTCCTAGCATTCCCCAAGCCTCCCTCCCTTCAGCCTCATGTTATGTCCCTTGTCCTTGTGCACTTTCTTCTCTGAAATATGCTCCTCTCCTGTACCCTGTTTATTCCTCTAAGGTATTTGAAAGTCTCTATTATATCCCTCTCTTCCTTCTGTCTTCCAGTGAATAGATGTTTAGTTCCTTGAGTCTTTCCTCGTAAGGCTTGTGGTGCAGTCTACATATCATTTTTGTTGCTCTTCTCTGGACTGCTTCCATTCTATGTCCTTCCTGAGATGTGGTCTCCAGAACTTTACACAGTATTCCAGATGAGGCCTCACCAGTGATCTATACAGTGGCATCACCACTTCACTCCTCCTACTGGTTATGCCCTTCTTATCAACCCCAGAATTCTGTTTGCTTGCCCCACTGCTGTTTTGCATTGTTTGGCTGATTTCAGGTCATCAGATAATGATAACCCCAGGTCTCTCTCCTGACTTGTGGTGGCTAGAACCTGCCCCCCATGTCAAGATTTCCTCAATTGGGTTTCTGTGTCCCAGGTGCATTATCTTGCACTTCTTGGCAATGAAACCCAACTGCCAAACCTTGACCATTCCTCAAGTAGTCTTAGGTCATTTCTCATTTTATCTAGCCCCTCCTGTGTGTCGACTCTGTTACAGATCTTGGTGTCACCTGTGAACAGGCATACTTTTCCTCCAGTCCCTCTTCAATGTTGTTTATGAAGACATTGAATAGAACTGGACCAGCACTGATCCCTGCAGAACCCCGCTGGTCGCCTCCCTCTTCTGATTTTATGCCATTTACAACCACCTTCTGGGTCCTGCCTTTTAGCCAGTTTCCAACCCATTTTACCACTTTAGAGTCCACACCCAGATGCCCCAATTTGTTAAGCAGCCTTCTATGAGTAACAATGTTGAAGGCCTTACTGCAATCCAGGTAGGCCACATCCACCACCCCATCCTGATCTACCCCCAGTCACCCAGTCAAAGATATCGCTAAGATTAGTCTGACAGGACCTACCCTCAGTGAATCCATGCTGCCTTGGGTCTTTTTGCACACTTGACTCCAGGAACTTCACTACTCTGTCCTTAAGTAGGGATTCCATCAGCTTCTACAACTGAGGTCAGGCTTACAGGTCTCTAATTGCCTGCCTTTCCCTACTTCCAGTCTTGTGCAGGGGACCACCTCTGTCCCTCTCCAGTCCCCGGTATCTCCCCATGTCTAGTGATTAGTTGAAGAGGGTTGTCAGCGGACCTGCTAGGACTTCCTGAGTTCCTTCAACACTCTAGGGTGAATCCTGTCCGGCCCCATTGCCTTGTCTGTCTTTACTTTTCCTAGTTCCTTCAAGACTCTGTCCATTGTAAATGGGCTGGTGTCCACCTCTCCCTGTACATCTTTCCTTGTGAGTCTTGGCCTCCCCTGCCTCTTCCTTGGTAAATACTGAGCAAAATATTTGTTCAATATCTCAGCTTTTTCAAGGTCATCCTCCACCCACCAACCCTCTCACTTCTTTAGCCTAACAATACCATTTCTGGTCTTCTTCTCTCACTAATATAATGGAAGAAGGTCTTGTCCCTCTCAGATCAGAGCCCCATATTAATAATCATGCTCTTTCCACTCCTTCGACTCCCCTGACCGCTCAGCCCCATCAGGACTTTTGACCTTGTATCTGGTTGAGCAGGCAGTCAAGATCTTTCTAAGTCATTTTGACTAGCTGTCAGAGGAGATCAATAAGAGCCAGTCTCCCAGATCCTGGTGCTCCTGCCTCAACCTGGAGGAGAAGGTCTAGTTTTACCCCGGCTGAGTTGCCTCAAGAGTGGCCTCCATCATGGTCATGTCTCTGAAGCCTCTTTGCTTAACCCACTGAGGCAGATGGTTTACACAACTCTGGAGGACACCCATCAACATTGACCTTGGGTCGAGTTGAGGTTGAGGCACTTCTGACGCTCAATCCTGCTCAAGCTGGAGGCATCGCCATTGAAACTGCTTGACCTCATCCTTGAGTGAAGAGAGGCATTGATGAAATTTGCTTTGATGCTACAAGGAGTTCCACTGGCAACAATGGACTATTGTTGGGAGAGGTAGGCTTTGCCCTGGGGTGTCGCCCTTGGCCTTGTTGCCGCTCCCCATGTTGGTCCATATTTCTCAGCAGTCCCCAGTGTCTGCATCTCACCCTCTGGCTGAGCTACCTCATCTGTAGCCCTTGTTTGAGCCATGGGCAGTGGGCCTTGCCAGGATGGTGCTGTGAGATCGCCCAGGATGATGATACCAGGGTTGTCCAGGTGTCAAATGGTTAGGGCCATCTCTGAGGAATTTTCTGATGACTCTGAAGGTGAGTTGTCGATGGCCTCAACCAGGGCTTATATGCTTGACCAGGCATTGGTCAAGAGCTGACCACTGGCCATGGGCTGGTGTCATTTGGAGCTCTGATCTGACTTATGTCAGAGTCCATAAAGGTTCCCATAGAGTTGCTTCAGAAGTGGGCCAAATACCCATTTACTGACCTACTGGACATGGACGATTCCCAGGGTTGCCTTTCCCATGGCTGAGGCCATCTTGGATTGGCCCTGGAGCTTTGGCAGCATCCAGCATCCTGTCTGGCATCACCTACCAATATGATCCACAAGAATGCTGTCCAAGTGGGCACCCTTTCTGGATTCTCCACCACCCTCTTCATGAAGGGCTTGATTTTGGATTTGATCTTCCATAAATCTGGAAGCCAAGAGAACATTGGCAAGTCTCCAGAGAAAAGTCCAAGAAGGTTGACCATGCAGCTAAAAATGTGTACGCTGTTGCATCACTGGGTCTCCATCAGCCCAGCTACACTTTCATTATGGTGAATTTTGGTTATTCTTTGTTTGCAGCATTAGGGGACCTACTACACAACTTGCAGCTGACAAGCAGCATCTTGTTCAGGTTATCAGAAACCAGGGTCAATTGCTGGCCAAACACCAGCTCCAGACTACTTTGGACATTTGTGACTCCTGTGCCTGGGCCATGGCTATGGCCATCTTCATGCATCAGAGGGCCTGGCTGAGGCTGTCCACCTTCATGGCAGACACTCAGCATAAGCTGGCCGATGCCACCTTCTTGAGCGCCAATCTGTTTGGCCCTGGGGTGGAAGAGCATCTCAAACGAATTGAGAAGTCTTACCACTCTTGATTCCATGGCTTTGTTCCAGAAGGACCAAAAGTCTAAGAAAAATTCTTTAGTTTCAGTCCTTTCAGCCACATTAGTAGCAGCCCAAGCAGGAACAGTTCTGGCATCCAAAACCCAAGTTTGGCAGTGAGGGGCAAGGGGGCAGAAGTGGTGGTGCCTCCTGGCCCTGGGGCCTTAGCCCCTCAAGGCTACACAGTGATGGGCTATGGGCTGTCACCCTCCCTACCAATCACTCCCTGTACCAGCTCACAGTCAAGAGTTGGTTGCACCACTTTGCCACAATGGTCTCTATTTCCTTGGACACGTGGTTCCAGAAGTGGTGGACAGAGGGTTGCCCTGGATGTCAAGGTTTCCCACCGTACTCACCTCTGGGCCCTCTGAAGTTCAGGGTGTCGAAGGACACATCTGTCCTTCGAACTGACATTGCTTGGCTCTTAGAGCGTGGGTGATAATCTGTGTTCCAGGTGCCATGGCCACTCAGAAAGATGTGTACAGGTACTTCCTGCTTCCCAAATGGGTGGGATGGGGGTGGGCTGCTGTTCCATACAGGATCTCCTCCGATACAGCACTCCTAGGCAAAAACACCACTTGACATCCAAAGTGTCATCCAAAATAGATATTTGTTGTGAAGAAGGCAGCTTGCCAAAGTGCTGGGGTAGTGGGCGTTGCTGTTTGCTATGCACCAAAATAAATATCTGTTTTGGATGTCAAGTGGTATTTTTACCTAGCAGTGCTGTATTCTGAGGACTTACATACTTGGGCCAGTTGCCCTTTACAGCACCCACCTCGTACTGCTGTTTGTGGTATGTCTTTTGAAGCCATCCATACTGGATCTGTATGATCTGAACCAGTTCCTACTGGGTCAAAATGTCACATTCTCTACAGTGCATGACATGATCACAGGGGTAGGAACCGTGCAATAGGTAAGAGCGAGAGGTGCAAAACCATGAGAAAGGAAGTATGCTGAGTGCACCCTCTCACTTTTCCCTTGCAGGATAAGAATCCTGCTGGGTGAGGGGTCCTTCGAGCAGCTGCCATGGCTTGATGAGATAATCCACTGGCAGCAAGGAAGGTAGACTGCTGCCTGGGACCGGGTTTCATTCCCGGTCCCAGACACATGGAATTTTACTTTTTGCACTTTATGTGATATTTACTGACAACTCTCCCACCAGAGTTATATAATTTAGTTGGCGGGTTCGAGTGCAGCCTACCCATAACGGGTGTGTGGGGCAGAGCCACCCAAAAACAAGAATGATGCTGTTTGCAATATATTGCGCTGTACTGGCAGCGCAGTATATTGTCTACGGCATAATGTCTTGCGACATTATGACCTCTGTGCTAACCAGTTCATGCAGAAGTGCAAGTCCTGGATGGTCACTCTGAATCAGATTTTTCAGTTTCTAGAGCAGCGTATGTGGTTCTGCTCCTCAATCTCCAGGAGACACTATTTCACATCCCTTCATCCATTATATTGCTGGTACCTTCAGTTCCACTCAGAGGGATCCAGTACAGTTCTAGGTCATGCCCCTTTGGCCTCTCATATGTGCCCAGGGTCTTTATAAAGTGCATGACAGTGGTGACAGGTTCTAGTGGTGCCAGGGCTAGGGTGTATCCCTACCTGGATGACTGACCGATCAATGGGTCATCCATAAAGGCTGTGGAGAGATCCAGGATCTGGTCCTCCAGACCTGTTAGTACTTGGGCCTTCTGTTCAGCCTGGCCAAGTCAGAACTGGTCCCCTTGCAGGTGATAAAGTTCATTGGGGCAGATATAGACTCCATGTAGGCCGGGGCCTACCTCTCTGTGGACCAGGCAATGGATCTTACCTCCTTTGCCCTTTCATTTCAGGTTGGGTGCTCGCACCTGCCTGGGACTTCCTGCAGCTGTAAGGTGTATGGCATCCTCCACCAGCATAATCCAATGGGCTTGTTGGCAGATGCACTACCTACAGTGGGAGTTGGACTGCTAGTGGTCTCAGTGCCCAGGTCACTTGGACCAGTCAGTTGTAGTGACGCAGCGGATGTGGGACGCCATGCAGTGGTGGCTGGACCTACAACAACTTTGTCTGCCCAGAACCGCCCAGCATGTTCATGACGGATGCATCTCTGTTGGAGTGGGGAGCACACCTGGGAGATCACAGGGCCCACATGTTCTGGTCACGCCTGGAGTCCTGTGACTACATCACCCTGCTGGAGCTCCATGAAGTGCACCTGGCTCTGATGGAATTTTCTCCAGTTGATCTGGGGTCAAGTTGTACAGGTCCCTATGGACAACATAGTCACCATGTTCCACCTGAGCAGGCAGAGCAAGATGCACTCCTTCTATTGTGTCAGAGGCTCTTCTCAGCCGGACGCCTGTGCACAGTCTGGGTGCAGATCTCCGTGAGACACATCACAGAAGAAAACAGTCAGCTGGATGATGCCCTCAGCTGGGTTGGAGAGACATCGCAAAGTGGTTCTTGAATCAGAAGGTGGTATACCACTTATTCTAAAAGTGGGCACTCTCTAGTGTACCTGTTCACCTCAAGGGAAAATATAAATGGATGCTGTTTTGTTCCCACCTCCCCACTCCCAGCCCAGGACACTGTTTGAGGATGCCTCTCGCAAGGCCCCTGACCCCAGGCCTCCTATATGCCATCCCTCCCTTTCACTTGGTCCACCAGGTCATGGTTAAGATCAAGAAGGACAAGGCATGGATTATTATGATTAGGACAAGCAGTATAGCCTAAAGGTTAGAGTAACAAGCTGTGAACGGCTTGGTACATCCAGCAGACCAGACCTGGGTTTGAGTCTCACAACCTCCACTTGCATACTGTGTGACTCTGAGTAAGTCACTTAACTGTGCAGTGCTCCCAGGTCACCCCTGAAAACAGGCACTTGTGCTTAGTGGGCCTTACCTGGTTACCAAAGACTTAAATAAATAAAAATTAAAATTATGATAGCCCCAGACTGGCCCAGACAGTTATGATGTTTGGACCTCCTCGGCCTTAGTAGGGTACCTCTCCTCCCAGATCTGCTGACCAGGAAACAGGGAAGGTCCTGCACCTGAACCTTCAGTCCCTGTGCCTCTCAGCCTGGTTCCTGAGTGGCTAGAGTTCCAGACTCTGCATTAAGATGTCCTTCAGGTTGTAGAGGCATCTTGTAAAGACTGACTCATAAATGCTATGTATTTAAGTGGAAGAGGTTCTCGATCTGGTGCCAGGATAAATAGCTTGATCCCTTACCTGCCCCATGGCGAGCATCATTGACTACCTTTGGTCCCTCTCTCAGTTGGGCCTGTGAGTGACAACCCTCAAGGAGCACCTAGCAGCCATATCTGCCTATTGGGCGCAGGCTGGTGTGCCAGTGGTGGCCCAAGAGAAGGTGATTGTGTGCCTTTCAAAGGCCTAGATCACTTGTCCCTCCAGTGCTCATACATCTGCCTCCATAGGACCTACTGTTGGTGTTGGCAGTGCTCATGGGCAAGCTGTTTCAGCCAATGACCTGGTGTGAGATGTCACATCTGTTGTGGAAGACCGCCTTCTTGGTGGCCATAATGTGAGCCAGAAAGATCAGTGTGCTTCAGGTGCTCTTGTATGCCTCTCTACCTTATCTTCCACAAGGACAAGGTCATCCTTCATGCCACCTGAAGTTCCTCCCAAAGGGTATATCAGAGTTTCACCTTAACCAGATGATTAACTTAATAATATACTTTACCCACCTGATCTCAGAGGCTAATCACAGGCTGCATACCCTAGACCTGCAAAGGGGCCTCTTATTACAAGGCGCACATGACTGGAGTTTGGGGTAAGGCTCACTACAGTAGCTGTTTGTGACACATACTGAAGCCATGCCTGGCAAACCACCAGCAAAGCAGGAGATTGCTGAGTGGATTACATCCTGCATAGAGCTCTGCTATAGGTTGGCTGGTAGGAGTCACCCAAGGGGCTTATGGCTTATTCCACCAGCCATACTGCTGCCTCAGTGGCTGCTCCCAGGTACATCCCCATTGTGGAGATATGCAGGACTGTAACCTGAATAAAGCACACACCTTTATATTACGGCATCAACATTATGTGTCATTGGGATGCTGCTTTGGGTCCTGAGTCCTCCAGTTTCTGTTCTCCTAATAGGGTTGAGCACATTGTCCTCTCCTCCTGGAGGACTGCTAGAATCTGCCAGTAGGTGGACAGTAAACTAAACCCACATTAATAGAAATATAGGTTACTCACCTACAACTGTAGTTCTGTTAGTTGTAGTTGGTTTACATCCACACAACTCACCTGACCCTCCTGGCAAGTTGCAGCCAGATCCCTGCTTCCAGCATGCAAAAGGTGTGACGCCATGGGGCAGAACCAAGGATATACTAACCAGGTGGTGGGGGAGCTTAGCTTGAAAACTTCCAGTGACTCGTCCTGTCACCAGCAGAATTGCCAGAGTGTGGCTGTGAACTTACTGCCGCTAAAAGAACTATGGTTACAGGTCAGTAACTTATATCTTATGGAGTCTCAGAAAATGTCTTTCGAGCGATGCTGTGCTGCATTCTGCATGACATCAGGGTGGTACATGGGAGGACACTGATCAAATGTGTTGAGTAGCCCTTTTCATGCCTGCTTTGATGGCCAGTTCCTAATGTGATCAAAAAGAACAGTGGGTGCACAGTTGACCTTTACTCATAGCAGAAGGTTTTAGGGTCCAAAACAGAGTGGGTACTTTGGGATGCCATTTGTTGACTGCCATATCTGTGACTGCTGCAGCAGAAAGAGTTATTGGTTTTGAAAAAAAATGAGAGGGTGGAAAACCTCTGGCAAGCCTCTCCAGAACTAGCACAGTACAAGTGCAGAGTCTGGTTTCTTTCTTTTAGATAAGTTTTCAAGCAGCTGCCCTCCCCCTCCCCCAATGCTAATGAAGCATGAAGTTCAGGACTTTTAAGGTAGCTGTGATTCATGTAAGGAAGTGTCCAAAAGAAAGATAGATTTTCTGTCCAAAATAACACCCTGTAGAATTCATAATATAACCCCACCTCATCAAAATAGTATAGCTACTCACCCAAAGTTAAGGAGTAGTCCTATAATTAGTTCTGCAAAAGACCAGAAGGTCAGGCAGCCGTCTCTGACAACATTGTACAAGAGGCTGCCAATTTACAATAAGCAGATTGTGTTGCTTGTTTTTAATGAGCGTACTGCAACATTGTGCTTCATGGGAAATGTGTTTGGGTAAGATAATTTTAAACTGTAGGACTATGGAAAGCATTTATCATAGAAAATATAGACTCTGTTGGCAGGAAAGGACCTTTGGCTCACTCAGTCTGCCCAGATGGTCCCTGCCTATTCTGTCTCCATCAGACCCTAATTGGTCTCTGGAGACTCTACCTCCTCCCTGCCTGTTTACTAATATTCCCCTATGTCTGTCCCATGCATGCTTGAAACCCCTACTGTTTTTGCCCACACCACTTCTGTTGGCAGTCTGTTCCAGGAACTTATAACATTTTCAGTGAAGTAGTGCTTCCTCACATCCCTCTTAAACGCCTGCTCCAGCTTCATTGACTGCCCTCTGGTGATGCTGCTCTTTATCATTTGAAAGAGACTCCTGTCTTGCACCATTTACTCCTGTAAAGTACTTCTGTGTCTCTATCAGTCATGTCTGCTGTCACTCTCCTCTCTTTCAGGGTGTACATGTTAAGATTTCTCAGTCTCTTCATACGGCTTTTGGTGCAACCCCTGCACCATTTTAGTTGCCTCCTCTGACTGCTTCCACCCTGTCTACGTCCTTTCTGAGATCTGACCTCCAGAACTGGACACAATATGCCAAGTGGGGTCTCACTAGCAAGTGATGTAGTGTTAACACCATCTCCTCCTCCTGTTTGAGATACCTCTCCTGTGTATCCCAGCATCCCACTGGCTCTACATACTGCTTTGTCACACTGCAGTGCTGCTTTGAGGGAATCAGATATGAGAACCCCAAGGTTGCTTTCCTGCTTAATGACTGTGTAACCCCCTGCAAATGGGGTTTCCCAAAAGACTTCCAGGAGCTTGCTTGAATGCTTCAAGCCTGAATGGTGTTTGCAGCTTAAGCCATTTATCTCTGAGTGTTTTTAGAGCCTCTGGTACTGTCTCTTTAAGAGATGTCTGCTTGCAGACACAATTAGTTTGTATGGGGACTGTGTGTTTCTCTGTTTGAGTACCACTTGAGCTGCTGCCAATTCACTCCATTTTGCAGTCACTAGGAGTGCAAAGGGAACCTATCTGAAAGATGTAACTGTTTGCCAGAAATCATTTAGAGTAATAATGAAAATACAGTTTGTCTAACCTGCTTTCTTTGCAGTCAGAACTGTGTTTGCCTAGTTCCCATTCTAGTTTTGAACTGCTGAACTGGACCAATCAGTGTGGATTAAGGTAGCTCTAAAATGGTGCCTTGGACGAATCAGAACTTGACTTGTAATCTGAGCCAGCCACAAGAGGATTGTATGGGCAGTGACTCTGGGAGATGTAGTTTGACTTCGGCGCCTTTTTGGACCAACAGGGGCAGTCTATTGTGAGTGACAGCCAATCCAGCCAAGAACTGGGAGGAACTCAGAGGAAGTGCCCAGTTTTGTCTGCTGGAGTTTCAGTTGAGCTCTGGCAGTGAAGAGGGAAGGAGCCCTGTGCTTTTTCGTGTGCAGTTTTAGTCGGGAAACGTGTGTAAGGCCCCAAGTTCCGGTCTGCAGCTTGTGTAACTGCTTGTTAGGACTGAATCTGTCCTGTGAAGAGAATCAAAGGATATCTGAAGAGTAGAAACCAGGCTCACCCTGTAGAAGACTGGAGAAATTGCTGAACTGCGCTCAGTCTGTCAGGAACTGAATCTGCTGTGTGTTCTCCGGTATTGTGCAGTAATTGCGATCGGGATAGAGAAGCAGCCTGCCTGGTATAGTACTTTCTTTTTACCATATAAATGTGTGAGGAGGCTTGTGTAGCTCAAGTGAATCCTGCTGCCATTAAAGGACTTTTGCCTGTGACTGTCTACCATATAAATGTGTGAGGAGGCTTGTGTAGCTCAAGTGAATCCTGCTGCCATTAAAGGACTTTTGCCTGTTACTGTTTACCATATAAATGTGTGAGGAGGCTTGTGTAGCTCAAGTGAATCCTGCTGCCATTAAAGGACTTTTGCCTGTTGCAGTTTGTCATATAAATGTGTGAGGAGTCTCGTGGAGCTCAAGAGTAGCCCTGCTGACGTTGAAGGACCCTATCTTGTTTGGAGGTCGTGAGTACTAATTCAGGGTCGCTTCCCTGTTGAATTGCCACATTGAATCCAAATGGAATTACTGTACTGCCGACTGTTTAACTAATTTTTATTTTCTCTGTGTGAAAGGGCCCCTACCTGCTGCCATGGTTTGACTAGCCACTAGGGCTTGGGTACCCAGGACAGTAACTGGTAAGGATAGGCCTGTGCACAGAGCCATAGGTAGATGAGTAAAGTGATAAGCTAATTAACCTGATTTCCTGCCCTTGTTATATCCCCCTAAATAAATCAGAGCTGCTTGTTTCAGCAAAGTTATACTGCCTGAGGTATTTGTCTATGTTAAAGTATTGTACTGTGATTGTTGCACTGTATCTTCTTATTTTACAGGGGTCCCAGTGCCTGAACCAGTCCTGGGTGTAAGTGTATACTGTGAAGGTAATTCTGATATACTGTGTGGGCCACTAGTGGGAAGAAAGGGGTTGCAATGTCCCAGAGGGCTGTGACCAAGTTACTTTAACTATTGTTAGGTTCCACCAATCTCTCCTTCAGAAGATCATGGAAGCACTACTGAAGGAGAGATTGGTGGAACATCTGGTTGTCAATGGACTACAGGACCCAAGGCAGCATGGTTTCACCAGGGGAGGTCATGTCAGACAAACCTCATTGAATTTTTGACTGGGTGACTAGGGAGATGGATCAGGGAGGGCAGTGGACATGGCCTATCTGGACTTCAGCAAGGCCTTTGACACTGTGCCACATAGAAGACTATTACACAAACTGGGGAATATGGGTGTGGGCTGGACAGTAATGTGGTGGGTAGGTAACTGGCTGGGTGGCAGGACACAGAGAGTGGTGGTAAATGGCTGTCACTCCACAGAGGGAAGAGTGACCAGTGGGGTACCACAGGGATCAGTGCTGGGACCGGTTCTATTCAACATCTTCATCAGTGACATGGCGCAGGACCTAGAAGGCAGAATTTCACTGTTGTTCGCTGATGACACAAAGCTCTGTAACAGAGTAGACACACCAGAGGGTGTAGACAGAATGAGAAGCGACCTGCAGAAACTTGAAGAATGGTCAGGGTTTGGCAGTTAAAATTCAATGCAAAGAAGTGCAAGATAATGCATATGGGGCACAAAACCCTGGCACAATATATCAGTTGGGGTGAGGATATAGCATGCACCAAGCAGGAAAGGGATCTTGGGTTATCATCTCTGATGACCTCAAGGTAGGGAAACAGTGTGACAAGGCATCAGGTAAAGCAAATAGGATGCTGGGATGTATAGGCAGGGGCATTACCAGCAGGAAAAGGAGGTCATAATTCCGCTATACAAGACACTAGTGAGGCCTCACCTGGAGTACAGTGTACAGTTCTGAGACCATACCTACATAAGGACATAGACAGGGTAGAGAAGGTTCAGAGGAGGGCAACAAAGATGGTGCATGCATTGCATTACAAGTCCTATGAAGACAGGTTGAAGGAACTGAACATGTACTCCTGGAGGAGAGGAGGGAGAGAGGATATGATAGAGACATACAAGTATCTTACAGGGAGGAACAGGGTGCAGGAAAACACTATTTTAAGCTAAAAGATGTTCCAGGACTAGAGGGCATGGGATGAAGTTGGAGGGAGGACGATTCAGAGGAAACATGAGAAAGAATTTCTTCACAGAACGGTGGTGGACAAGTGGAACACCCTGCCAGAGGAAGTGGTGGGGCTGAAACAATCACGGGATTTAAGAATGCATGGGATAGACATAAAGGAATTCTGGAGGTCGGGGTAAGGTGCAACAGACTTCTAGGAAAACAAACTGAACTTGCAAACTCAAATGGGCAGACTGGGTGGGCCATAGGCCCTTATCTGCTGACACTGTCTATGTATCTATGTATCGAAACCCTGACCTCTGGGTGGAGGCACCCGCCATTGGATCCAGGCCCTCAACCTGTTAGTGGCAAATCAGGCAGGGTAGTAGCCCCTGGGATAGCGCCATCTAGGGGTTACATCTTGGAGGCTCACCGCTGGGATTGTGTGTCCTCTAGTGGCCATATTTGCAAACCATGTTAAGAAAAAATAAATGGGTACCCGACAGAAGTGGCTGTGCACCGCTGGTGGAGTGGTACTGGGAGGAGATCAACCCCAAAATGCTGTGCTTATCCTGGACATCCCCTGGGTATCAATATGGACACTGTACAGGAGTACTTTCCAAGGTGGAAGGTTTACAAAACCCTGTGGTGGTGGGTCGGCATGCTAATCTGCTCACCCACACTTTCCTGGCCCTAGTAGAGTTTAAGGATCCCATAGATAGCTCCAAAGTGCCACAGACCATTACCCCAGAGGAGCCCTCACTGCTTGGAGAGTGATAACTAAGGACAGTAAAGACCGGGGGAATGAGCCCCCACCACTATCTGAAACTTTTGAGGAGAAATTTCTAAATGGTTGCTGGGGAAGGGAAAACTGTGGAGGACTGAAGAAACTATTCTTGCCACCTGGGGTGTTCCTCCCACAACACCCTCTCCCGCCTCCAGTACCCGTAATGGTGGCTGAACCAATGCAGACTCCTATTTCTGCACATGCCATTAGTCACGACTCTTACCAAGGTTGAGGATCTTCTCTGGCACCTCCCCACCCCCAAGGGGAGGATGACTGGGAGACCTGGATAGACTATGTTGCCCCCAAGTGCTAGAATGGCAATGCTCGAAGCCGAAAAGCTAAAGAGGGTTAGTGAGAGCCTCCGAGGTCCTGCCCTGGCTACCATCCATGCTAAACGGGCCAGTAACCCTGAAGCGACTGCACAGGCCTATCTTGAGGCCTTGGAGAATGTGTATGGGAGCCCAGATTCTGATGAGGACCTATGGTGGAGAGTAAGAAATGCACAACAGTACCAAGGGAGTTGTTGTCTGTGTATGTATCTCGGCTGGAAAAATTGTTGCAAGAATGCCTCAGAAAGGGTAGTTTGCCAGCGATTGAACTGGACCGAACCAGGCTGGACAGGATCCTTAAGTCTGCCCCCTTCTCAGAACTGCTGTTGCTTCAGTTACGCCTGGAAAATCGACTGAATCCCCACCTTCTATGATGAGTTAATGAGAGAAATTCGAGGAGTTGAGAAAAGGCGACCTCAGGAGGGACCTGCACTAATAGTTATGCTACTGCACTGAGTGACTGAGGGTGACCCATCAAGTGAAGTTCAGGGGCAGAGGTTGGCAGTCAATGAGTGTCTGACAAGGAAAAAGATATGCCACAATGGGGCAACTGTTGAGAGAGATCCAGGAATTCAAAACAGTCCTTTTATGAAGGCCACGCCTCAAATACGGGCCCTGACCTATATCCGACTGCATCTCCTATGGGGTGGGGTACCCACCCATGTATCTCCTGCTGATAACGGCCCAAACTCGATTCCTTGACCATGGAAGTGGAGAAACTGGCGAGATGTCTCCAAATGCTTATCACGCCAGCAGACAGAGATGGCACCAAGGTTTCCAGTTAGTAATACCCCGCCCTGGCTCCCAGTGTGGCTCGGCCGCTCAAACTCCAGAAAGTATGTTTTGCTATAATTGTGAGAAGGATGGGCACATGAAAAGGAATGCCGGTCCCAAAAGACACTGACAAAGTTGCATATAGGCTACAAGGAGAGCTCGGAGAACAAATCAATGGTTAAGAGGTGCACGAAATGATCCCAGTGAGGGCACCAAAATGCTAACTCACATCCTTTGTGGCAAGGTCAGTTGCCCAGGCCCCCACTACCGCCTCTCCAGACTGGTCCAGAATAGTGGGTCCTCCGTGGAGACCACTGTAAAGGTGAATGGAGTGTCTATAAGAGCTGTATTAGACAGTGGCTCCAAGTGACAATTATGTTCCAGGATTGGTATCAGAAGCATTTGTCAGACGTACCCTTACAACCATTAGAAGGACTGCATGTATGGGGTTAAGTGAGAAGACCTACCCCTATTCGGGTATATCCGAATTTGGTTGTCTTCTCCCACCTCCGTGGCTGGAGGGCTTTAACAGTAGGAGACTCCTAGCCTTATGTGTCCCCCACTGGACTGTATGGATGGTGTCCCTTTGTTGATTGGAACAAATGCTCATATGTTCGAAGGCTGGCACAGTTGTGTTATGAAAAACAGGGTCAAAGACTAGTAGAGCTTTAAGAGTTCGGCTTTAATTAAGAAGGCCTATGAGGCACAGAGAGATGCTGAAAGAACCAGAGGAACGGTCGGATTGAATGGAAGAAGGATCCTGAGTCTCTGATCCTGTGCCAAATGCCCAGTGTACCTTACAGGAGAGTCCGTATCAGAAAGGATGTTAAGAATAAAATATTAATGTTGGATGCACCAGGCGATGGAAAATTGCTGAAGGGACTGCTGGTCAAGCCCAGTATTTTGCCCGCTAGAGCCCACATGCTTATGCCAGAAGGGTAATGGTCCAAGTTCATAATGTGTCTGAAAGAGACATTCGAGTAAATAGAGGTTGCATCCTGGCTAATGTGCATTGTGCAGACACTGCAGTGCTACCCAGCAGCAAGAGTTCGAGGTAGAATGACAGAGTAACGCCTGACTTGTTTGATTTCGTGACTCCCATTGCCAGCTGAATGGAAAGTGAGGATCAGTGAGAAGCTTGCCCAGAGAGACCAGGTGTTTTCTTTAAAGGAATGGGACATAGGATGCGTGCAAGGGAGCTGAGCACAATATCCGGCTGCATGACGAAAGACCATTTCGTGAGAGGTCTCGATGCCTGGCACCTGCTGACATAGATGATGTGAGACGGCATCTGCAAGAGATGTTGGCTGCTGGTGTATTACAAGAATCTAGAAGCCCTTATGCTTCCCCATTGTGGTAGTGAGGAAAAGAATGGGACAGTAAGGATGTGCGTGATTATCGCACCTTAAACCGGCAGACTATCCTCTGATCAGTACACAATGCCCCGATTCAGGATGCTTTGACTGCCTAAACGGGAGCAAGTGGTTCTCTGTGTTGGATCTCCGCAGTGGGTACTACCAGATCCCGATGGCCCCAGAGGACCGTGAGAAGAGAACCTTTATCTGTCTGTTTGGCTTCTATGAATTCATGAGGATGCCTCAAGGGATTTCAGGTGCCCCAGCCACTTTTCAACGATTGATGGAGCATGCAGTGGGGGACTTGAACTTACTAGAGTGCCTGGTATACCTAGATGATGTTATTGTGTTTGGCAGCTCACTGGAGGAACATGAGGAGCAGATTATTTAAGGTATTGGACCGACTGGAGGACTTTGGCCTTAAACTGTCCATTGATAAGTGTCAATTCTTTCAAACATCAGTAAAGTATGTTGGACACATAGTATCCACCGAGGAATAGAGACCGACCCAAGTAAAGTTGAGGCGTTGACCACCTGGCCACAGCCCAAAAATCTAAAAGAACTGCAAAGATTCCTGGATTCTGTGGTTATTATCGGCGTTTCATCAAGGACTATTCAAGAGTGATCCGCCTTTACTTAACCTTACTCAAGAGTATCCCCAACCCACAAAAATACCAAAAGTCAAGCGCCCTCAAGACTGAAAGAGTGTTTTCGTCCGAGTGAAGTATTTGGGGCCCGCTGGACTCTGATTGTGAGACTGCTTTTCATGAGATCATATATCAACTTACCCGTGCTCCAGTGCTGGCCTATGCCAATCCAAGAAAACCTTACGCCTGCACACTGATGCTAGCTTGCAAGGGTTGGGGCTGTGTGTACCAAGAGCACGAGAATGGCCTGAGACCATTGGCCTTTGCCAGTAGAAGCCTGACCCAATCCGAAAAGAACTATCCTGTACTTAAGTTAGAGTTCATAGCTTTGAAGTGGGCTATTGTTGACCAATTCCATGAGTACTTGTATGGGGCTAAAATACTAGTAAAACTGACAATAATCCTTTGACCTATGTGCAGACCTCAGCTAAGTTGGATGCACTGGCCATAGGTGGCTTTCTGCATTATCTACATACGACTATGCTGTTGAATATCGAGCAGGCCTGAACCACATAGATGCTGATGCTCTTCCGGAGGCCTGTTCCTCAGAATGATTGGGTCAGATTGGCAGAACCTGACATTCGGGCACTCTGCTGAAAGTTTGACAGGAGGAACAAATGTCCACGGACGCGAGTGGACTGCATGGTGGATTGCTTGGGACCCTCTGAGAATTGCATACCTGCTGCTTATTGCCACTTTTCTGCAATAGACATTGGTGCACTGCCTCAGCTGGACAATGACAGTATTCGGCGGGCTCAATCCCGCGATCCCATGATCAAATCAGCTTTAGAAGCCCTCTGTGCAGGGAAAGATGTGTCCAAATTACGCTCCTCTGATTTGAGAACTGCATGTTATACAAAGAAGGTCCTAAGTTGAAACTGATCAATAAACTGTTATACAGAGAAACAGTAGACAGAGGGGACAAGTAGACAAACAACAACTAGTGCTGCCCACTGCCTTCGAGACTCAGTATTGAGGTCCTTGCACAACCACATGGGCACCTTGGTATAGACAGAACACTTGACTTGGTGAGATCCAGATTCTATTGGCCTAAGATGGGGCTGATGTGGAGCAACACATTCGAACTTGTAGTTGCTGCTTACAGAGGAAAGCTTTTGCCCCAGAGGGCTGCCCCTTTGACATCACCACCAGTGCACCCATGGAGCTGGTCTGTATTGATTTTCTGAGTTTGGAGTCAGATCAAAGAAATATCAGTAATGTGCTGGTGATCACTGACCATTTCACGAGATATGCCCAAGCTTTCCCCACCAAAGACCAGAAAGCATCCACTGTGGCCAAAGTACTTGTAGAAAACTTTTTGTTCACTATGGGCTCCACAAAGAATCCATTCTGATCAAGGGAGAGACTTTGAGAGTCGTCTGATCAAAGAGATGCTTTCTCTGTGGGGAGTGCGAAAGTCCAGAACCACTCCTTACCCCCAGGGGACCCACAGCCTGAACGTTTCAACTGCACTTTGCTAGATATGCTAGGCACCCTCCACCCAAAGGACAAGCATAGATGGAGTCAACAAATTAGCACCCTGGTACATGCTTATAACTGCACCAAAAGTGATGCCACTGGTTCTCCCCACCGCCTGATGTTTGGAAGAGAAGCTCACTACCGGTAGATGTGTGTTTTGGGGTCTCCTGATGGGTTCAAGCTGACAACTATTTACAGTATGTGCAAAGTTAAAGGCCCAGCTAACTCATGCGTACTAACTGGCTCAAACCATGGCTGCCAAAAGAAATTCCCAACAAAGAAAGGTATGATAAAAGGTGAAAGCACAGGAACTCCAGGAGGGAGATCGGGTATTGCTAAGAAATCTGGGACTGCATGGCAAACACAAGATTGCTGACAGATGGCACCATCTCCTCACATTGTAGTGGGCAAACTAGATAATCTGCCAGTGTACAAAGTAAGGCCTGAGAATAATTCAAAGATGTAAAACAATGCATAGAAATCATTTACTGCCCATTGAACAAATCTTGATTGAGTCTGAGCCCCAGAAGATGCCCTCTGGACCAGTGACTAGAGCTGCTGCTAAGAAAAGATCAAGAAACTGCACCTACAGAAGCAGAGTTAAAGTGTTCCCCTCCACAAGTCCCAGTTGAGCATGACTGTCAGTCCATATCAGAAGAAAGTGAGAGTGACTTTGAATACTATCCTTCTTACGAACTGAGTCAATTGTTTCGGGCAATCCCTAGTCAGTACTGGAGACGAAGCTGGGCCTTCTGGACTGTCTAAGCCCCAGCTTGTCCCTGGAGCCAATGCTCCCAGAAAGTGAAGTGCAAAGCATCAGATCAGATGAAATGGAATCATTGTGCATGGTTGAACTGTTTGAGCTTTCAGGGAGAAAAATGATGGATTGGGGCAGACTGGTGATACACCAGAACAAGTAGAGTATTTTGAGTGCCCTGACGGTCCACTGCCAGTGTCCAAAGCTCTCCATGTGAGCCAAGTGTTGTGGACTCAGAGATTGTAACTGCTGGAGCTGAAAGTGCCCCAGTTCTAGCCCTCTACCCCAATGGAGATTCCCCTGACAAGTGAGGACAATGCTGAAAATGAAGCTCAGAGTGCAGAGACTGTAACAGTTCCCACTAGAAAGACTGGTCAAGCTGTAAAGCCTGTGGTGCACCTCAGTTATGATTCCCCAGGAGGCCTGTGGACTTGCCTCTCAGTGTTGTCCATGAAGGAGTGTATGTGTCCCCAAGCTCATTGCCTAAACTGAACATCAGTGCTGACTCCAAATTACTTGTGTTGCCCTCTTGGTATGGTGCCCTGCCCCATCCAGCCCTAAGGTAGCTGATAGGGAAGGGCCCCTCTCTTCAGGTTTCATGTACAAGAGGTAATAACTGAGTTATGGTACAATGTATATAATACTGTGTAAAGAGTGATGTACTGCCAAGTTTCAGAAATGTGTTTCTGGTAAAGTGATATATTCATTGATGATTACATGTATAAGCCTCGAGATACTGATGCAAATGTATATGGGTGTATTGAAACTTAGGTACTGTTTGATCGACGCCAAGCTTTCCAAGGCCAGGAAGGTGTAACCCGCCTGCAAATGGGGGTTCCCAAAAGTCTTCCAGGATCTTGCTTGAATGTTTCAAGCCTGAATAGTGTTTGGCGTTTAAGCCATGTATCTGTGAGTGCTTTTAGAGCCTCTGGTACTGTCTCTTTAAGAGCTGTCTGCTTGCAGACATAATTAGTTTGAAATGGGGGTCTGTGTGCTTCCTGCTCGTCCCCATATGGGTCACTGAGCAAATCATCTGCTCTGCAGTCACTATATGGGCAGAGGGAGCTCTTTCAGAAGATGTAATTGTTTGCTTATAACCTGTTAAAATGATAATGAAAGTGCAGTTTGTTTTAACCTGCTTTCTTATAGCCAGGACTGTCCCCCATGTTGGTCCTGAACTGCTGAATTGGACCAATCAGTGTGGGGATCCTTTAAACTGAGCCTGCTCTGGGCGAATCAGAATTTGGACTCTCCTTTTGAGCCAGCCACAATGGGACTGTATGGCAGTTGCTTCTGGGAAATGTAGTTTTGACCTCGGAGCCTTTTTCCACCAACAGGGGAGTTTATTGTGAGTGACAGCCAAACCAGCCAAGAACTGGGAGGAACTCAAAGGAAGTGCCCGGTTTTGCCTACTGGAGTTTCAGTTTAGCTCTGGCAGTGAAGAGGAAGGAGCCCTGTGCTCCTTCGGCGCAGGCTTGGTCGGGAAACGTGCAGGTCTCTCAAGTTTCAGTCTGCAGCTTGTGCAAGTGCTTGCTTGACTGAATCCGACCTGTGAAGAGAATCAAGGAGATCTGAAGAGTAGAAACCAGGCTCACCCTGTAGAAGACTGGAGAAATTGCTGAACGGCGCCGGTCTGTCAGGAACTGAATCTGCTGTGTGTTCTCCCGGTATTGTGTAGTAATTGAGACGGGATAGAGAAGCAGCCTGCCTGGTATAGTATTTTCCTTTTACATATAAATGTGTGCAGTGCTTGTGGGGACTCACTGTTTCAAATCCCTGTACAGTGAATTGAGTGCATGAAGCTGGAAGCAAACCCCAGCTTAATCCAGACTACATTCATTTGCTCCAAACTGCATTGGGGTCCAGTCACAAGGACCTTGCCTACATGGTCTGTTCCTCCTGGCAATCCAGGACAACCTGCCTCTCATTCAGTTTTCAGTATTGGGCTGTAGAGTGCAAGCAGGGTAGCTCCTGCCATCGGTTTATCGAATTGCAAGTGTGTCATCTAATTGTGTGTTTTTATTTCTTCAGAACTGAACCAACTGCCCGGATTACAATTTGGGTATTGTGCATGCATTTTCCATCTTCAGGGCCCCAACCAGCTGCACCAAATAGGCTAGCCTCTTATTGCCTGGGTACCCAGTAAGAGTGACATTTGGGATTCTGAAATATGTGCACAGTACTGTGATTATTAATGCTGCTTAAACTAATTAACCTGATTTCCTGTCCTTGTTATATCCCCTAAATAAATCAGATCTGTTTGCTTCAGCAAAGTTACACTGCCTGAGGTATTCGTTTATGTTAAAGTATTGTACTGTGGTCTTTGCACTGTATCATCTTGTTTTACAGGGAGTCCCCCAGAGTCCCGCTGACCGAACCAGTCCTGGGGGTAAGTGTATATGTGAAGGTAATTTTGATATATTCTATGGGCCACTAGTGAGAAGAAAGGGGTCGAGTGTCCCAGAGGGCTGTGACCAAGTTAATTTAACTATTGCAAACCCTGACCTCTGGGTGGAGGCATCGCCCCATTAGACCTAGGCCCTCAACCTGTTAGTAGTTAGGCAGGCAAGGGTAGTAGCCCTTGTGATAGCGCCACCTAGGGGTTACAGATGTCTTCCCAAATGCCTTTCCCACCTCCTGCCCCTGTTCTAGAGGTCTGTATGGCACCACAATAAGGACTGCCTCTCCCCAGGATGACCCACAGCATTTCCAGCCCTTCCTTCTCATCAGGGTGACCCTGTACCTCTGTGGCCTTAATTCCCTGTCTCACATGTAGTGCAGCTCCTCTTTCTTGCCTTGTCTCTTTTGAACAGAGAATAGCCAGGTGTGGCATTGCCCATGTCCCAAACTGGGTGCTCTGTCCACCACGACTCTGTTATCGCCACCATGTCCAGGCTAGCCTCCACCATGATGGCCTCCAGGTCTGGACTTTTATTTCCAAGGTTCCTTGCATTGGCACACATGGCTGTCATACCTTATTCCCTCCCTGCCTGCTTCACCCCCCACCTGTGCTGTCTCCTGAAGCTCCACCTGACTCACCTCTTCCATTTTTACCTGGTCCATTCCCAGTTTCCTTTACTTCCGTATTCTGGCTAACCTGCTTTGTGGTCCCCTTTTCCTCTGCCTTGTCCCCACCTCTATCATTTTGTATGTCTGCCATAGGGGAGTTTACTTCCTTTGGGCCACCCTAGTTAATGCTCCATCATCTGGGGTGGCAATTGCTGCCTGTTTTAGTTTTACAGCCTCCCCAGCTAGTTTAAATACTCATCTAAGTAGCATTTAAATTTCAAGCCACGCTCATTTGCTGAAGTGCTCAGTCGGGCTGCTGGCTGTGGAGGGTTGTGCGGTGGCCCGGTCCCGGGAGTGCTGTGGGGGAGTGGGGTGGGCGCTGTGTGACTGATGAGGAGGGTGGGGCCCACTGGACACCAGGGGAGTTGGGAATTTTTTAACAAGGAGGACATGAGGGTAACTGTGGGGATCTTTGTTCCATTTCAGCCAGTGATCGGTCAGCAGGGGGGACCACCAGACACCAAGGAGAAATAACTTTTTTCCACATTTGGGTCGGTGAGCGGTCAGGAGGGTCCACTAGACACCAGAGAGTGGGGATTTGATTCATTTACTTTTTACAAGAAGGACATGAGGGTAACGGAGGGGCTTTATTCAATGTCATCTGGTGATTGGCTGGGGCTGGGGGTCCACTAGACACCAGGGAGTCTTAAGAGTGGTGATAATTCAGAAATTTCACCCACGAGTGGCAAATTTCTCCGGTTCACGGATGAAATTTCACTCACCCAGGAGTGAAATTTCTCGATCCCCTGCAAAATATTTTGTGAAAAGCACGAGTTTCATGAATATGTTATGTGAGAATAATTTTCAGTTTTGCACAAAACTAGTGGTGAAGTGGCTAAGGTGCAAGCACCTGAGGCAGTGTGGATCTGGGATTAGAGTTTGATTTCCTGTCCCCAATAGTTTTATTTTTTCTATGTGCAGCCAGAGACTGTTTCCCTCCCAAGTTTCCCCTTATCCCTTTAGTCCACACCCCGGAATTAGTTATTTTAGCCTCGGTGGGTGGGGGGGAGCCCCTGCATAAACAAGCAAATCTCAAGTTATGCCATTGATTTGTATGGTATGCACTATTTTTGTTTTCGTTGGTGTTTTCACCAACTCTGTTCTTGGCACACATTATTTTGACTGGCGCATAGTTTGCTGTGCTGTTTTCTCATGACATTATGACCCTGTGCCACAGCTACTTCCTGTTGCTGGCTTTACACCGTAAACAGTAATGTGCTACCTACATACTGTGGTTTGGTGTTCCTCTGCAAGGTCTCCTGTGGACTATCTCATGAAGCTTTCAAACACTCCAAATGCAGATGCTGCACTTCTGTGCTGTCCCACTCATGCAATGGGACTTGAGCATGAAGAAACATGCTGGGTGTTACTCCTTTTATCTCCCTTTCTGCTTCCTGGTGTCCCTAGATTGTCTGCCTCCACTAAGCCTCTGGCTGTTCCACCCCCCCACCAGTCACACACGTGATACACAGAGCTTTATAATCCACGCACCCACCAAGATTAATTTCATGAGCTAGTTTCCACACTACAGTTACAAATTTAAAGTCTCAAAGTGCCCCAAACACTAACTAAAATATATTTCCTCCACCTACCCACTTACACTGATACTTTAAGTATGGAGAATATATTTTAGAGGCACAACAGTGCCCCTAAAGTTAGAGTTCAATGGTCACTTCTATGTTAAACCCAAATTTTGCACTTATAACTTTGCAACCATTCAACCGATTTGTGTGAAATTTTTGCACGCACCATTAGGGACCAATGATCTCTTGATGTGGTAAATTTTGTTCCGATTGGATGTGCGGTGAAGATACGGATTGTCAAAAACTTGAAAACTGCCATTTTTATGCAAATCTTGTCATGCCATTTCTCAGAAATGGCTTGGGCATTTGGTCTGAAATGTTTAGGGTATGTCAGATTTGGGTTGCAGATGTGCCTTTTGAAGGTTTGGTGAAAAAATATTAATCCAGTCAAAAGTTATTAAGTTTCAAAGTTTCCCATTATTTTCATATGAACATACGAAGAAGCCAGCAGAAGAAGTCCATTTGGTCCATCAAGTCTGCTTATATTGCAGGGTCCACAGCTTGAGTTAATGTCTGTGCCCTCCTTCCCATAATATTTACCTTCCCCTATGCCTATCCCAGCCTCTCTTAAAGCTGCCCACTGTCTTCAATGAGATTACCTCTTCTGGCAGCACATTCCAAGTGCCCACCACCCTCTCTGTGAAGAAGTGTTTCCTGACCTCCCTTCTAAACCTCCCACCCTCCAGCTTAAGACTGTGCCTCCTCATGTCATGGTTGCCACTCAGCTTAAAGAGACTCTCCTTATCAACCTTATCTCCTATCCTATGGGAAAGGTTAGTTGGCAGCCTCAACACAACTTTTTTTGCCGCGAACACAAATGTGGGTATTTTTGCCACAAATGCGAAATTTTACCGAGCTTCCACCATCTTGTTTTCAGGTTAGTGAGGCAAACAAACTGAAATATTTAAAAATCATTGCCGCTTGATAAACATCAACAGTTGTGTTTACCTAATCCGGCCTGAGGAATCTCATTTTGTGGTTAGTTTTTCCTCAAACTGTGAAGAAATATGTTTATTTTATCTACGGAGGTTTTACTGCTGCAAATCACGGCATTATTTGCACAAAACACTGTTTCTTTTTCTGCAAAACAAGGGTTTTGCTGTAAATTGTGGCACAACCTCCTCCCCTTGTTTTGTGAAAATAGTGCCATAATTTGTGTCAGTACAACCCCTGCTGATAAAATAAAGATATTTCTGCCCATTCCTTTGGGAGATACTCCTCCTTTTGCTTCAAACTATGAGAAGTAGGAAGCAGGTTGCTCAGTGCTCAGCATAGTGCCTCTTTATGCTCGGATAGCATTTATATTATTTGCCATTTTTCCATTCTGCTCTGAGAGACAAACTGAAAAACATTTTTCCTGGAGTTGTGCTGCGGTACAGCAGGCAGCCAGTTTGTTACCGTATATAAGGGCAGTAGCAACACAGAGAAGTGGCAGTTCATGAATAGCATCTACTAGGCCTTAATACTATCATTTGTTTGTTGCCTGTTGCCTGCTGTGGACCTTCAAAGGAGGCTGTGCGCATCGATTAAATCTGCTGTGTAACACCATGGGGAAGCAGACTGCAGATAGCATCTTTTCGAGATCCTGTAATACACCTGCCGAAGCAATACTGGAGAGATGCAGTTTAGCCCTAGCTGTTGGTGAAGCATTAATAGAAGCTGGACGTTTTTCTTCTGCAAGGGAGGAAAACTACATCCATAACAGACAGGCACTTTGCATTATGCTCATCATTTGCCAAAAAATAGAAGAAAACCTCAGTGAAAAGCAAAGAGAAAGATTTTGCTACAGTTACAGCCCTTTGCCTATAAAATTGGACATACTATCGGAAAATAACTGCTGTTTGCCTACTTGTCTCACTCTAACTTGCTTTGATAAACTGCCCACACTGCCCATACACAACGATTGTTTTCTTCTCCCAATCAATCACTCAAAACTTTATTTAACCAGGCATGTCATCACTGAGCAAGCTCATTTGCAAGATGGTCCTAGGTAGTGGAGACAATACAAAAGTCTAAACAACAATATACAAGACAATACAAAGAAATTAAAAATATTGTACAGGCATAGATATTTACAGGTTGAACATTTTCGCCAAAGTAAGCTTAGATAAATTAATTGAGCTGGCATTCATGTAGATACGCATATGCAGAAACAACAGTGTGATACAGAGGCACAATAGTGGTACATAGATAAATTAGTGTCGGAGGATGATTATGCTTAATTGCAGTGTAAGGGGTGGGTGGGAGAAGGGATTAGCTCCAGGAGGGGCTAGGAGCAAGGGGTGGGGGAGGATCAGAAAGTACTAGGTAGTAGGCAGCAGAACTAAGTGTGTGGGGTGCCTTGGGGGTACGGAATGATCACCTGGAGCAGGCACAAATATCCTTCAGGTATAGAGCAAGCAACGTTTTAAATGCCTGTGGACCCGGAAGTGCAGAGATCTTTAGAGTCTTTTGCATGGTATTCCAGAGAGAGGGAGGAGCGGTTGGCAGCAGCCATCCCAAATCATGTATTTATTCTGGGCACCTTAAAGGAGATTAAGTACAGCACTTCTAAGACCATCGTCCTTGGCTCACTAAAACATGTTCGAGATGTAGGCCGGGAGCTTATCAGTTAGTGCCCTAAAATCCACAAGAGAGCATTACTTTGCCTTCTCAGTGTAAGTGGCGGCCACCTCGGTATTTTGTAGAGCAGGCAGTGGTGGGTCTGAGGCATATTCAGAACAAACCTCAAGGAGCCGATGGTAAAGAGTGTCAAGTTTACTCAACGCCTGGTTCGACAGTGGCTGTAAAGAAAGTGCGTAATGAAGCAATGGTTAAAAGGTCGCTTTGGACTAGCCTCTTCCTGGCTTCCAAGAGTGAGAAGGTGTCTTATACGATAGAATATGGCCAGTTGTTGTCATAGCTATTTGGGGAGCTCATTCAAATGAGCCATAAAGTTAAGCTTATTATCCAGCTATGCACCCAGGTATTTGAACTTGTCCACCATTTTCAGTGGTTCTCCATGTAGGGTGTCTATCTGAAGGCACGCTTGGTGGCTGTAAGGTAAGGGAGGCATTGGGGAAATAATCATGGCTTTGGTCATTTTTGCATTAAGCAGAAGCTTAAGATTGATCAGGTTGTGCTGGAGGATTGTGACGCCATGCTAGAATTCCTTGTGAGCAAGCTCCAGGGAGGTGTTGCTGGAGTACAGTACCGTGTCATCAGCACATAGATGTATGCTACTTGTATGTATGCAAGTGTCAATCTGATTTACGAGATTGTGAACAGTACTGGGCCCAGGATAGAGCCTTGCGGAATACCACTTGGAAGGGTTTTAGGGAAAGTTCTCCTTGATCCTTTATTTGCTGCATTCTGCTGGTAAGATAGTATTGGAACCACTTTACAGCTGAGTTGTCAAGGCCACAACTCCTCAGTATGTTGAGTAGAAGGCTATGGTCCACTGTATCAAAAGACTTGGAAAGATCGAGGAAGAGAGCGCAAATGTGACTCCTTGTATCTAGAGTGGTTTGGCAGTCACTTATAATTTAGCAAGGCAAGTAGATACGTGTGTGCTTAGGTCTAAACCCTGACTGGGCTGGATTTAGAGGCTTTCATTCTCTAAATATTCTCTAAGCTGTGAATTCACAATTTTCTCCAAAACTTCGAGAGGGTTGGAAGGAAGGAAATTGGCCAGTAGTTGTTCAGGTCTGTTGGGTCAACGGACTTGAAAAGAGGGATAATATGTGCTATTTTCCAGAGTGGAGGTAGCTCGCCTAGAGTCAGGAGCAATTGAAAAGATGGGTGATCGGGGCTGTCAGGTGGTAGTAGCCTATTTTCAAAACAGCTGTTCAATGAGATCCACACCAGCACTCTTTTTCGTGTCCAGGGACAGTAAGAGGTCCTCCACCTGTTTAAAAGTTACTGGGTGAAAACTGAGGGTGGGGTGATGTGGGTTAGAGCAGTGTAAGGCTTGGCCATTAATAATGTCACTGGGGTGCTGAGCTTGCTGACAGTCGATGCATCAAACGCAAGGCCTGCTGTGGCAAAATGATTGTTGAGCTGTTCAAGAATATCCGCTCTGTTAGTGTTATGAGACATCTCCAGTCATTATTTTGGCAGGCAGAGGGGAGGCTGGTGCATGACCTTCAACTCTCTGAGGATCTTCCAGAATTTAGCAGAACAATTTTATTATCTTCAAGGCGTCTGAAGCTGTGTTTTTCTGCCCTAGTTAGTTTGGTGCAGGTGTTTCTAGCTGCCCAAAAGGCAAGCCAGTCAGTCTGTAGTTTAGATTTCCTTGCCCTTTTCCACAATACATCCCTGTCCTCAGGGCTTTTTTAGTGTGGGTGAGAACCAGTCGGGAGATCTTTTCTAGTTTTAATCTTCCTAGCTGGGGCATGCTTATCTGTCAGCCCCAATAACAGATTTTGGAAGATATTGAAGGCCTCAGTAACAGAGGGGCCAAGTAGAAGTCCTGCCAAATAATATTCCTAAGATCGGCCAGAAAGGTAGATCTACAGAAGTGTCGAGGCTTCTTTTCGGCTTGAAGGTTGAAGTAGACAACCTGCTGGGCAAATGCCTTACACAAGCAATAGCGCAACGGTCACTTAGGTCATTATAAAAGACCCCGCATGAGAAAAGTTATGTTATTTGTTGACAAGCATAAGGTCAAGTAATGTACTATGTTCCAGGTTTTTCCTGTTTGGACGGGTGTTCTGGAGTAATCTGCATTAGCCTGTGTTCGCCACAGAAGTCCTACAGTTTGTTGGAACAGTCATCGCTCCAGTTGAGATTAAGGTCTCCCATTATTATACATTCTGAGTTTACCCTTTCAAGCAGGGAGTGGAGGTGTGCTAGTAAGACAAGCCCGCTGAGGGTGGTCTATAGCATACAGTTAATAAGAGGGTAGCTTCAGGCAACAGAGATAACTTTAGGGCAAGGCATTCGAATTCCTTAGGCAATGAGGTACTAGTAATATCTGAGACAAGGAATTTGTTCTTAATATCGATAGCAAATCCCCATCCCTAGATGGCCTATCACACCTAAACAGGTTATACCCAAGGATATTAATGGTAGTGTCAGGAATGAAGCTAGTAAGCCATGTCTCGGAGATCATAAGTATATCCAGGACGATGTAGGACCCAGGCTTCAATCAAATCAAATTTATTGCACAGGCTACAAACATTCATGTGCAGGAAGCTAAGGCCCTTTAAATTCAGTAGGTCTGATGGGGCATCTAGTGCAAGAAGAGGGCCAGGATTTAGTTCCACATGCCCTGAGCAGAGAAGTAGTAGTACCAACATTTTCCTGAGGCAGCTTATAATCGCTTTCAGTAGCGATGTTTTGCGTCTGCCTGGTGAGACATTTTCTAGCAAGGTTTACTAGAGGTGACAAAGCAATGGGAGAGGACAGCTTGTAGACTGCCACTTTTACTGATAGAAGGGTACTCAAATCATGATAGAGTGTCTATGCTGGACAGCAGGTATGCTAATGATAGAGAAGTTGGTGCCCATGAATGGGTCAAAGATTGAGCAACCATAGAGCAGCTTGGGTTTTGATGATTAGGTAAATCCAGTTGTTGGGGATTATCCATGTTTCCACTAATAGTGATGCGTAGCAGGAGGATGCAGCCATATAAGAGGATGTTTAGATGGGGCGCCATTTGGCTGGGAGCAGCGCTAAATTGGGATGTTTTAGCAAGCGTGTCTATGGTTCTTCTGCCTGGCTACTAAAAGGGTGCAGGGTCCCTTTTAAGAGGAAGGCTGACAAGAGGTTCACCAATAGAAAACAGTGAGGAGGGTTATCTCCTGCAAAGAGCATTTAATCAAGGTAAGAGGTGAGGGACAGTGGGGGATGAAAAATTATACACAAAAGAGCTGTAACCAACAATCACAGTATTAAAATTACACTTGTTTAAACCTTGCAGATATTAGACATTTCATTTTTAAATAAAGTGCCAGGCGACTAAAGGCAAGAAGCAGGAAGTTTTGGGCCAATCGGGTCAGACTTCTGGAAGGCACCTGCAATCCGATTTGATGGTTGAGCAGCAGTACCTTACAGAGGGAAAGAGCCATGATCAGGTCTTGGGCAGCAGCTGTGGAAGGGCCATCCATCTGGGGCAAAGTCAGGACTTGTTAGAGCTTTAGCCCTGGTCAGGGGCTTCTCAGCTGGAGAAAGAAAACAGAAGGAGATGAAATAGGGGCAGGGACAAAGAAAGAGACAGAGGCAGCAGGGTAACAGCTTAGCTTTGAAAGAAATAAATTAGCAGGACAAAGGAGCTTTTAGGCGACAAAGTGTCTGAGAACTGAAACTAGTCTGCAAATAACCTGCAGTTACACATGCAAAGGAGCTGTAACCAACAATCACAGTATTAAAATTGCACTTTTATTTAAACCTTGCAGATATTAGGCATTCATTTTTAAATAAAGTGCCAGGCGGCTAAAGGCAAGAAGCAGGAAGTTTTGGAGCCAATCAGGTCGGACTTCTGAAGGTGCCCGCGACCAACCAACTGGGTGACTGAGGAGCCATACCTTGCAGAGGGAAGGCAGCCGAATGATCAGGTCTCAGGTGGCGGTGTGGAAGGGCTGTCTGTCCTGGGCAAAGTCAGGACTTCATTGGAGCTTTAGCCCTGGTCAGGGGCTTCTCAGCTTGTAGAGGAAAGCAGCCAATGATCAGGTCTCGGGCGGCTGTAGAAGGGCCATCTGTCCAGGGCAAAGTCAGGACTTTGGAGTTTTACCCTGGTCAGGGGCTTCTCAGCTTGCAGAGGAAAAGCAGCCAGTGATCAGGTCTTGAGCGGGCTGTGGAAGGGGTCATCCGTCGGGGAAAAGTTGGGACTTTGTTGGAGCTTTAGCCCCTGGTCAGGGGCTTCTCAGCTTGCAGAGGGAAAGCAGCCAATGATCAGGTCTCAGGTGGCAGCAGTGGAAGGGCCATCTGTCTGGGGCAAAGTCGGGACTTTGTTGGAGCTATAGCCCCTGGTCAGGGGCTTTTAGCTTGCAAGAGAGAAAGCAGCCAATGATCAGGTCTTGGGCAGTGGCTGTGGAAGGGCTGTCCATCCAGGGCAAAGTCAGGACTTCATTGGAATTTTAGCCCCTGGTCAGGGGGCTTCTCAGCTTGCAGAGGGAAAGCAGCCAATGATCAGGTCTTGAGCGGGGCTGCAGAAGGGCCATCTGTCTGGGGCAAAGTCGTAATTTGTTGGAGCTTTAGCCTCTGGTCACATGGCTTCTCAGCTTGCAGAGGGAAAGCAGCCTATGATCAGGTCTCAGGTGGCGGCTGTGGAAGGCCATCTGTCTGGGGCAAGTCGAGACTTCATTGGAGCTTTAGGCCCTGGTCAGGGGCTTCTCAGCTTGCAGAGGGAAAGCAGCTGATGATCAGGTCTCATTCGGCAGTTGAGGAAGGGCTGTCCATCTGGGGCAAAGTCAGGACTTTGTTTGAGCTTTAGTCCCATGTCAGGGGCTTCTCAGCTTGTGGGGGAAAGCAGCTGATGATCAGGTCTTGGGCGGCAGCTGTGAAGGCTGGCCCATCTGGGGCAAAGTCAGGGCTTCGCTGGAGCTATGCTGTGGAAGGGTCATCCATCCGGGGCAAAGTCGAGACTTCATTGGAGCTTTAGCCCTGGTTACTGCTTACTTTAACATTTTCTGGTAGTCTAGTGGCCCTCCTCCCTGATCCCCAATATTTGTTTTATATTTTATTTTAATTTCCTGGTGGTCTAGTAGCCCTTCCTCCCTCACTCCTGATGCCTGTCTCTTTGTTTTCATTGGTGGCTAGTGGGCAGCCCTCCACCCTCCCATACTTCTAAAATGCTGCAAATAGTCCCTTGATGTCTTTTTATTTATTTTATCTGTAAAGAAAAACTTCCATTGCCAATAACACCGCATCCCCCACCTAACCTCCCACTGTGCACCCTCTCCACCCCCTTGTACCCCCCACACCCTCACTCACCTTAAGAGTTCCCAGGTTCGAGATCCGCTCTCCTGTCTTGCTGCTGGAACCAGTGATTGCGATATGAGAAACTAAGGTAAATGCACTTCTATGTATTTCAATGGGGTTTCAACTGTTGTGCATAACTTTGGCATCTTTTGACCCCAAATTTTCAACATGGTGTTTTGGGAACCCCACCACCAATACAACTGTCGTTACACAACTCCCACCAGAAAAGTGAATTTACGGTCGGTTGGTGAAATCCACCGTTCCACTGGGATTTCTGTAACGACAGTCATGTTGCTCAAGAGGCGGGTCATAAGAAGGTTATGTTGAAAATTTGGGGTCAAAATTTAAAAAGGCAGAGTTATGACCATTTGTTGCAGTTTCACTCTGCACATCACAGAACTTTGGGAATTTAAAATATTTTGAGCCCAAATTTTCAACATAACCTTTTTATAACCCTACCTCATGTATGCTACAACTGTCATTTTTCAAATCCTGGCCAAAATGTGTGTTAGCATCTTGTGGCATGGAATAGGTGTTGTAGTTCTTGATTATGTTTTGCCGTAGATTTCTAAATTTTCTGCACAAGGTACCGGGTGGGGTAATACCTAAGCTATGCTGACATTTTGGTGACTGTTGTCCTAGAAATGGAAGTGCAGGGGCCACGGGCACTGTGCTTACACAGCTACATATACATATATGCATCTATGGAGGACGGGAGCGCAGGGCTCAGAGGGCCCTGTACTCCCACAAGGAATAAGGATATGGTTATACTATCTCAAAAAGTAAGGAAACTAGTTGCAAAAACTCACTTAATGCATCAGCTAGGGTTCCAGCAACAAACGTTGGAAATTTGGTGTTTGGGTTTCCAACCCTTGGTCATTTTGGACCTCCTGCACAATTCCACAGGCATAGGGAGTGTGTTCCTGGGGTCGCCAGCCCCAGTGCTCACCCTTTTCTCCTATACTGTATACATCTCAGCTTGTTTACTCATGGAATGGGGTGAGCATAGGGCAGATGACCCCCAAACCCACACCCAGTGCCTGTGGAGTGTGTGCAAGGTAAGGAAATGAGGTGTTAGCGTTGTAAACCCTAACAGCACATTTCCAAACTTTTATCGCTGGAACTCTAACTGATGCATTAACAAAGTTTTTGATATACATATACATATACATATATATATATATAGTAGAGAGAGGTGCATACTCAATTCCTCTAGGTTTAAGCTGCCTGTTTACTCCCTCCTCTCTCTATCAAGAATTCCAGCACTTGTAAGAGATGATTTCCCACAGAGAATTTGAAGTGACTTTAAAAGCACAGTTCTACTAAAGTCCCTGTCCGACATTTCCAGAACTGAATTAACTCATTTGTTTTAGCATCAAACCAATCTCTATACCCCCCAATTGTGGTCATCGTTTCAGGGGCCATATCTTCAAAAGTTTATATACTGTGCTCGTGCAGCAAAAAGTTGTGCACAGGAGGGCACCTTGTGCAATCACAGTGTTGCTGCATACATGCAATTTCTCGAAAAAGTTGCTGTGATGTATGTGATAATAGTTTAAGCAATATAAACTGGCTCCTTTAAGAATGGTTCTGTTTACCTTCTGGGTGTTTGCTGCCACCTACTGGTATGGTAGCCTAGCCATTGTGTTTTGTAAAGGTGATGATAGTTTATGCAAATATTCTTACATCTATGCAAAATGGAAAATTGCAACCTGTGTGCAAACAAACAAACATACTGAAACTGCAAAGATTTTCCCTCACATTGGCAAGTTGCATACAGAGGAGACTTAGTCTCTGGGCCATGCCAGGCCCTTTGAAAATGGGCCCAGATCTTCAAACCAGTTCTACAACTGTGACAGTTTGGGCAGTGACCAATTTAGATACATATTGAAATGACCTAACTTTTTTTTTGTTGTCATTATTTACATTTCTCCTGTACCTGCTAACTTCCCTCCTCCTGACCCCTCCAGCCCGTCACCCAACTTCTGCTGAACTTACTGGAAGGGTGGCAAGAGCCATGCTTGATCCACCTCTCAGAATCTGGTGGGGCCATGCCAGAGATAGTTGATACGAGGCCTGCAGAGGGTTGGGGAATCATCCTTCCAGCCAATGTGATTTTCTCCTCGATTTGGTCCCTGTGTGGTGTTGTGACATGCAGTACTGTCAATGGCATCACTACATGCATGCAGCTTCAGTACATAGTACTCTGAATGGCTGTCATTCCCTGTACCCCCAGAGTTGCAGGCCTGATGCTCTGTCCTCCAGCCACTGCTAAAGGCCTGGCTAAGGCTGGGCAATGTGTCATCCTTCCCTGGAGAAGGAGAACAGTCCCTCAGATCATCAATGCCACAAGTGGTAGCCAAACGCTGCACCGGCAGGCTGGGCCTGACTTAATGATGTTACTCTAGTTCAAAAGTCCTAGTCTAGGGAGGTCCTGAGGTGATATTGTTCGGGTAGTGGTAGATGGGTGGCATGGTGGGTGTCTGGCTGCCCGTCGACAAGCTGCAGCTCACATCTCGCATTGTCAAAGTAAAGCCTGATGGAGCACTAAGTGCTTTGTAGCCTGCTTTTGCTGAGACGTATATAATGTGATATTAGGTTCCTAAGTACACTGCATTTTGTTGCTGTTGGTACTTCTGGCATATTAAGCCAGAGATAATGAGCTGTGCACCCAGACAATTAAATGTTGATGCAGAGTGTTTATTTAATAAGCAATTAAGTAAACACATTCATTAGGCACTGCAAATTTGAAAGTTAATCACAGCTTTAAATGCGGTCAGTGCATTTTCAAAAAGCTAATCCTCCCTCCTTTACCAACTATACAATGCAGTGACACATTTTAAACTTACAGAAGAACAGACAACAAACTTTGCTTCAGTATAATTGATGTTAATTATTGGGTATTATTGGCACAGACTGCAGATAGCGTGAGCCATCCAAATGGGCATGATAGCTCAGTTAATGAAACACTAGGATGGTATTCTGGGGATATTGGTTAAATGCCCACTTAGGGAACATTATTTGTTTTTTGTTAATAATTAGCAGAGTTTCCATCTTGGTCACTTCTTTTATCTGCTTCTGGCAACCATCCAGCCCCCCAATCCATGGCCCTCAGTTTTGAACCCCCCTTGGCTTACCACTTGAGGCTGGGCGGAAGGCGAGAACTTCCCTTTGGAGACCTGGGTGTTGGGGGGGGTACAGTAGACTGCGTGGCCCCATATGTACTGGCATCATCCATTTGGGAGCAGAGAGTTTTCTCCAATTTTCGCCCACCCAGGGACTGCTCCCACTCAACGACTCGAATACACGGACGACATTTTGTGTCACATCATGTGAGGCTGGTGAGCATTCTCCCTCCTTTGCTGCTCTGTTGTACCTCCACCTGCAATCCCCTAGGTGGCAGTGTTTGCATATAGCTCAGTCCCAGTTGGGAGGCAGTATAGTGTAGTGGTTAAGAGCACTGAGCTTCAAACCTGGAGACCTGGGTTTGAATCTCACAGCCCCAACTTTCATACTGTGTGACCCTGAGTAAGTCACTTAACTTCCTTGTGCTCCCGGGTTGCACCTGGTTAAGTAATTCTGCTTTCCTTCCCTCTTCCGGATGGACCTCTGATGGCCCAGCCACGTTCCCAAACCCTGGGTGGCGTCATCTTGAGCTGCATCACTGCTGCTGTGCTACCAAGCCAACCATTTCTTTCTAATTACAGTTTGTGTTTTGATGTGTAGTCAAAAGTTGGCAACGATTGCAGCAAAGTTGGGCAAACAATCTAATTCTAATTTTTTTCTCTCATTCTCTTACATCCCTTAAGACCCTGCACAACTAGCCCACACAGACTAATCCGCACCTCTGACTGTTGTCTCTAAGCTCACCCAGGTCCTCCATCATATGTCTGGCAGGTGCAGCTTATCCCGGTCAGGGACCTCCTCCCCTTAGAGACTCTCAGACGGGGATGGAAGGAAGTGCCTTGGTGAAGCCAGAGATGTCTTGTAACATTAACCATTTCTTCCAGAATTTAGGTGTTTTTTTCAAATGCTTTAAATTAGTTTATTCTAAAAGAATTAGAAAAAATTAAAAAGTTTATTCTCCGTTCCTCTTCTAGGGGCCTCCCTGGCAATTCCTTGGATGAGGCTTAAAACAGCTAGTGACAGGGCATTCAGTGTTGCCGCCCCCATCCTTGGAATTCTTTTCATCTATCATCCGAGAGGCCCCATCCATTGATGTTTTAAATGCCGTCTCAAGGCCCATCTCTTTTCACCGGCCTTCCGGACATTATTTAAATGTGCTATTTATATCAATGCCGATATTTTATTGGGTTTTCGTGACTATTTATTTCACTAGCTGCCAATATATTTTAATTGTTTTATATATTGATATGTTAAGTTTGCAATCTTATTTGTGTATTTTGTTTTATTGTTTTGACTGTGAGGTGCCCAGAGCCTCCAGGAATGGGCGCCATAGAAATAAAACTTGCCTTGCCCAAAAATAAATTTCTGCTGTCTTTGGCTAAGAAATAGCATTGTGGAGTTTTCAATGGTTCGAATCAAGAGAACTCAAAACTATGCAGTGTGCAATATAGAGACCCTTACAAAGCAGCTTTAACAGGTATGGTAATATTTTTATTGACAGTAGCTGAAACTAGCTTTCTGAAAAAGCATTTTTCAATGCACTGCTGATTTAAGCTCAAGCCCCCTCCCCGCGGTAACAGATCAGCTGGAAATATTGATATGTAGCTTTTTCGTAGGTTATGTATTCCCATCACGTGAGGCAGAATTAACACCTTGACCAGTTCCTAGTCAGACCTCTGCTTTCTGAGATTGGCCTCGGGGTATGCAGAGCTAGCTAGCTCATATCTCTGAGGGTAGCCAGAACTCCCAAACAACACATGGGTGAACATGTTAAGCACATGGGTAAACATGTTAACACATTTAAGATCCTTACAGACTTGGGAGCTTTCAATGAATCCTGCATTCCTGGCCTGGCTGACAACAGTGGGTGATTACAGCAGATTGTAAAAACAGAACGAAAATGCAGCACTCTTTTTCGAGCTTAATGGCTTGTTAACAGCCCTTTTCCATGTACAGCTCCATTACCCCCATGATTGACAGACTCTATTATCTGAAGTGTCACATGCTAGTTAGACAGTCCTTTGTGTCCACTGCATAAGCGAGTCACATCTGAATTTAAATAGTGGACCTGTCAGGTGCTTTGTCTGCTCAGAGTAGTGTGGAATCAGGCTAATAACAGAGTGATTACATGTCAGCAGTGAATGACAGTATGGAATGATAAAGAGCCCCCATTTTTTTATAAGAAGGAATTTCTTGGTCAGTTTCAGCATATATGACACATGCACGATTGACAGAACTGGAGGCCATGCTTTCTCTTTTCTTAGCCACACAGAGTACAGCCCAGGCGGTCACAGTGCAAGATTTCCAACACTGCACCATCAGTGTGTCTAACTGCTGTCGTGGTGGGATCCACTTTTTCAAAAACTTTATTCATCCCAAGGGCCATCTGATGGTCAAACAGCAGTCACCGGTGTGCAGCGTTAGTGGGGAGGACTATGGAGCAGCATACGTAACAAAATTGTATACGGACTGCATGAGAAGACCTAGGAAGAAAGACTGTGAGTTCTTAACAGGTACAACTTAGAAGAAAGGAGAGAGAGAGAGAGAGAGAGAGAGAGAGAATATGATAGAGACCCATAAGTACCTCAGAGGATTGAATAAGGTACAGGTGGGAACCTCTTTCAAATGAGAACAGGCACCAGGACCAGAGGGTGTGCAGTGAAAATGGGAGGATGAACAACAAGTCATCACTTTGTCAGCAGACAGGAACAGGCACAGTGCCCACCACCCACCAGCATGCAGTAGCCTCTCCTGACTGGTACATGTTTATCCCAGTTAATTAAATGGGAGCTCCCCACTATCTTCACTGGGTACCCAGCCATTGGAATAGTGTAGGCTTGATGATGCTGCAGCTGGCACACCTCAAATAAAATCAAACAACCCCCAAAGGCCATGCAGTTGCAAAATGGCAAATTGTTCCTGACCCGATGGCCAAACAGTAGCTTTGGTGAATCAACTATTTACTCTTCCCCAGTTGCAGGGCAAGCCCTGAGGTTACTCATGGTTCTGTAGATACAGTTCTTACAGGGTCTGAGCAACAGGCAAGTGGGCCAAGAAGTCGAACTGGGGCCTCGATCTGTGCAAACAGACTGGCAGCTTGCTTGGCTGTGGCAGGACCTGGCAGCTTGTCACCTTCTTTCTCAGCTGGGGTGTCAGGCTGAAAACGTACTGGGGACCAGAACCCACATGTCCAGGCATCTAGCCCTCAGGGGGAGACTATAGGTAATGCCTAGCTGTGACACTACCTGGCCGATTCCTCAGACTGTCCTCTGCTGGCAAGGGTTCTCTCTCTGGAGCTCAGGAGTCAGGCTGTATATGGCTTCAACCATATTGCAGAATGGCAGCTGTGGCACAAAGTTCAAGCAAGAACAAAGTCTTTGAATTCCTACCAGACTGTAGTAAGAATCAGTGTCTCCGCATCAGGCTTTGACTGCTTAGTTGGAAATCACAAAGCAGTTTACACCTTCTCTCGACTTTCCAGTTGTTGGAAATGGATGAGGCTTTCCTGGGTTTCTGGCTACGGAAGCCCATGAAGCCCATGTAAGCTACAAACTCTCCTTAGAGCTCACAGCAGAGCCTCCTCTCCCTCTGGAGCTCCCAGACAACTGCTGCCAGATGGATCTGTCCCCAAGTTTCAGGGATCAGATCAGGGTCCCAGTTTGACAATCAGGCAAATTAGTATTCGGAACATTCAGTCTGTGACGTAGACAGCCAGATCTGAGTGCTGTATCAAATTTTTTATTACATATAAAATATGTGCTGGGAAGGTCAGTTTGAGGAAACTACTGTCTTACTGGAACTGACACATCAAGACCCCAGGGATAAGTTCAAAGGACAGGACATAGCTAAACTGCAGATATCTGGGAGCAGTTACCTTGTCAATTTGCTTTCATCCAGGAAATAAGATTAGCCATTTACAATTCCCTCAGGAAAATCCTTTGACTTACAATAGTTGTCAGGAAGAACTTGAGAGGGAGGGTGTGTGAGAGAGAAGCCAGAATGGACATTGAAGAGAGGTTGATGTCTGGGCCAGGGAGGACCCAGATGAATTGGAAGGTCCAATATACTTTCCCAGGAACCCTTGAATTACATCAGAGACCTTTGAGGTGTAGATTCCAAGGTCCAGAGCAGGATTAAAAAGGCAATACGCTTTTGCTTTGAATACAGTGACTTAGATCAAAGAAACATTTGAGATGTATGTGTAGCAGAGCACAAACCGGTTTGGTCTGGTTAACCTAAGGGAGGAAAGGCAGTGAGGTCACCTATTATGTTTTTAAATATTTTATTTGGACATCCTGTGAGATAAAATATAGATGTTGTTACACCAAGGTGGAGTTAGTGACCTCATGAGAAGGCCGGCTCAGAACTGTGTTTAATTGCAGAAGAACCTGGACAGAGACACACAAGACAATATTGCTGACTGAGAAAGAGAGACCCTCAAAGCACTGAAACAAAGTAAGCATTAGATTAGACCAGTTTGAATGTATGTATTGTAGGAACTGCACTTTTACCTGTTTGTTTTAAGGCTGTATGTGTTGGGATATATTTTGTTCTGTAATTATTCTTCTGTTTGATATTTTAAAGTAAAGATATGTTCTTACGGAAACTGTTTGGAGTGCCTTTGACATTTCTTTTTATTTTAAGTGGAGCTTTTAAAAGGTTATAAGTAACACTGTGTATGAGCTTACTGTATACCAAACTGGGAAATGGATAGAGTTCTCTAAAGTCTTGCATAAAGTTCTAAAGGTTCATTTGAAAGACCTGGTTGGGTGCCCGTAGTTAAAGATATCTGGTCCCCAAAGACAGAATTATCTGAGCCAGATAATTGAGCAGCTAACAAAAGGTTATCCATTTGAATCCTCAGATCTTGAGACTAAGGTGACTTGAACCCACAAAACAGACAAGAGGGTCACCTTGTTCTGTTTACTGTACACAAATCATACGCTCAGAGGTTGGCACTTTGGGAGTAGAGGGCTGACCGGCTGAGCAAGTTTGTGACACACTCTACAACTGATTGGCTGTGCTAAATGGCACCGCAAGACAGTCCTTTCCTTTTTCAGGAGTCACTGCTCAGTCCTTTAGGGCTTCTCAAATTCTGATTGGTTGTTTGGCAGGACAAGGGTAACCAAAATGACTGCTGCAGAACAGTTTATGCAGAGTTACAACTTTTAGACTCCCTGCAGGCAAACCAAATAGATTTAATAATTGCCCCAATATCCAAGAGCTGCCCCTCTGCCCTGTTGTCCGGTGACAGAGTGGGACTTGACAGGAGTCTTCCTGCCTGTCACAGCGTAATGCTCTCCCAGGTGGTGGCAGGGATTCCATCTTGGCAGCCTCGGCTGCTTCTTTAAGGCCCAGTGTGTAACAGGCGCTTTTATAAGTTTTGATTTTGTTGCTCCCTTCCTGCATGCCTCAGAACCCCCACTTATCATGTTGGAGTCATAGGGTCAGACACTGTGAAGGGACCATTTGAGCCACCTGAGATGCTTTAAGGTTGAGCGCTGCAACGCTCCTTCAGAGTAGAGCGCACACTGCAGCTTGCATGTTTAAGCAGGTGCCAGCTCAAATGTGCACAGGCCAGCACGTGTGGTGCTCACCTGTTGCTTTATCACCGAACTGGTGGTTTATGTTTTACACACAGCCTCCAGTCTCCCCACTGGGAGCCACCAGGGCGTAAGTGGCATGGCAAGCAGCCGAGGCAGCTTAGTAAGCCCCACCCTTGGGGGGGTTACATAGACACTAGTATAAAACATGGGTGCACATACCAGGGTAGATATAGATGCAGTTCAGAACACACAGTCGCCATAGTGGAAAAGGTCAGCAGATATTTTTTTTTGTTTATTTATTTATTGAAATGTTTTGCCAGGAAAAGGCACACCCGAGCAACAAGGTGCTTGTCTCACAGTGCGTCCTGGGGAGGGAGGTGGGAGAAGCAAAAATTCACAAATTCAGTTTACAATTTTACATCAATGTGTACAGAAGACAATACATGTGGTAACAATGGTTGAATTCACAGTAATATACAAATTCCTTTCACAAAATGAATGTCGATAGATGCAGGACAAATACATTATGGCAAAGAGTGAAGAATTATTATTCTGAGGAAGATGTCATTTATGCGTTGAAATGTCAACGGTCATGTGGGCATTTGGTTTGGGAGTATGACAGTATCAGTGGCTTAGTAGGTAGCACACTGCCTCTGAGGCTGGGAGATCAGAGGGCTGTGGGTTCAGTTCCTACATCTGGCACTTGAGGTTAATATCCCAATACTGACACTGTAGTGCAGCATGAGAGGAGTGCTGCACTTCTGAGGTGCGTCTTTCGGATGAGGCGTTAAACCGAGGTCCCATCTGCCTGGATTGGTGGTAGTTAAGGTGGATGTTAAAGATACCATGGCACTTATCAAAAGAGTGGGGGAATTTCCTGGTGTCCTGGGGCAAATTTCCCTCATTCACTCATATACCACAATAGCTTAACAGGGCGTTGCAAGGATTTTCACAAGGGGGTTCTTTTTATGCAGTTGGCAACTTTTAAAAAGCTTTGGTCATAGGGCCACCTGGACCCAAGAAGCCATGGGGTCCTAGATGCTCTGTGGTGCATTTTGTGGCTTATTTTGAAGCTAAAGAAGTCACATCTTAGATCTCCTACACCCTTTGCTCTAAGCAAAACTATCTAGTTGGCTGCAGGGTGAATAAATATCCATTCAGTACTGGAGGGCAGCAAGATGCTGCTAATGTAATATACCTAAGGCATTGTCTCAGATATATTGTTATCAGCTTTAATATCTGCAGCTGTATCTACTGGTGTGTAGTTAAGGAGTCTGGAGGCTACCAGGCCCCAGAAGCTTTGGGTGCTAGATGCTCTGTGGCTCATTTTGTGGCTTATTTTAAGCCAAAATAACTCATCTGTGAGCTCCTCCACCTCCTGCTCTAAGGACAATTATTACTATCTGGGTGGCACAGATTGTGTGTATGTGTATGTATATATATATATATATAAATGCTAATGCACTGAACCTGAGTGCAGTGTGCAGCTGGTTTTGGCTGGGTATTGTACACTACTAACTTTCTGCAATGCTGGCTTGCTTCTAGGGCAGGGGTTTGGGGCTGATAGGCCCCAGAAACCATGGGCTATGGTATACTCTGTGGTGCACTTTTGTGGCTTATTTCAAGTCTAAATTACTCATATCTGAGCTCCCTGTACCTTGCTGTAACCCCCACCATCCCCAACTCAGTATACCATTTAAACAATTGAGTCAGTGCAACATGGCCTATAGTAAGGCTGGCAAGATGCTGGGATATATCGGTAGGGATATTGATAGCAGAAGAAAGGAGGTAATACTTTCCCTCTACAGATCCCTGGTGAGGCCTTTCCTAGAGTACTGTGCCCAGTTCTGGAGTCCTCACCTCAGAAACGATAAGGATAGGTTGGAGACAGTGCAGCACATAGTAACTAAAATGATTCAGGGACAGCAGGGCAAATCCTATGAGAGCACCTCAAGGCACTAAATATGTACTCATTGGAGACCAGACGGAGAGGGAGATATGATAGAGACCTTTAAGTTCCTTAAAGGAATTAACAAAGTGAACTGCAGGGTACTATTTAGCTTGAGTACCAATTCGCAATCACATGGACATGAATGGAAATTAACAAGAGGTAGGTTCAGGAGAGATGTGAGAAAGTAGTACTTTACAGAAAGTGTGATGGAACTTTGGAACAGTATGTCAGCTGAATTGGGTGCAAAACAGTCAGAGGATTCAAGCAGAGCTGGGACTTAATGAAGGGAATAGTGGTTGAGGCGACAGAACCAAGAAGGAGAACAGAGAGAGGATGGGGAGGGTTAGTGCCCTAGAGAAATGGTAGGTTCCAGGGATTATAGGGAATTTGGGCAGTCTGGCTGGACCTCTGGTCTTTTCCTGCTGTCATTTTCTATGTTTCTATACCAAGCATCCTGCTTGGAAAACAATCTGTAACATAATTCTTAGTTCAGCATTGGGTATTACAATTGTTGCCCCACTCCATTCTCCAGTGTGGTAGGCATGACAAGAGAGTGAGGGAGAGGTAATTTGACAGTGGCAGGGGTTTCCAGTGCAAAGTTACCATCTCCTAAATGCCTACCCCCACCATGCTTCGAAAGCATAGTGGGTATGTTCATAACAGTGCACTGTGGCAACAAATGTCATTCTACTGACACGTGGTCATCTGGAGAAAAGTTTATCAGAATTTATTTGCTTTAATGGCGACTGGCACAAATGACACAGGCAAAAGTGGAATTGAATGTCAGTGAAAATGGGACCACAGTGAACCTCTCTGAGCAGCACAATTAGTAAGGTGGCAGTATAGATCCCAGCCAGACCCTTCCAAACACTTTCCACTGTGGTACTCTTTTGCTTAACTTATGAAAAGTTAAAACAGGCATATGAAACATTACAACTTTGCATTTTGTATAGAGGAGGATTTAAGTAATTTATTGGTAAATCTTCAGCCTCCCACTGAACAGCTCCTTGCCCAACTGCACAGTTTATCCCTTTATATACAGTTATTAAAGGACACATCTTCGACAATAGTGGCCAGGAAAATTTACCTGCCAGTGACTGATAATATTAAATCGAGGTCCTCTACTTCTCTTTTGTTGTCCTGGAGACATCGTTTCTGAGCCTGCCTCCATGCTCGATCTTCCTCGAGTGCTAGCTGACAGTGTGAATTGTGGGTGAGCGGTCCTCATGGACACAGTGCTGAAGTAAGCTGCACTTGGCCAGCCAGTCATGGGGAGAGTGCGGAGAAAGACTCACAAAGCAGCTCCTGTCATCTTACTGGCACTGAAGGAGCTGACTTGCAGCAGATTGGGGTGGGCGGCGCATGCAGAGAGAAGTGCTAGGGTTCATCATGTGCATCAGCACTCTGTGACAGTCACAAAATAAACAGAAATGATGAATAAATTTTACAAATGATGAAAAAAGGAGTTTCAAAGGGGGTTCTTCGAACCAGACGACCCCTCCCCAGGCAATGGCTATGGCTTAATATGGTTCAAGATTCAATCTCAGTTGCTTACATCTGTATCCCTGGTCACCCTTGAAAAGGACTTCTAGGCCAGTGGGCACCAGGGGTCAACAAAACTCAAACTAAATAAATGCTGTCTGGCAGTAAAACAAATAGTTTAAACATTACAGTTCTGCAATATCAAATATCAAATGGATTATTACATATGAGATCCTGAGCCGGCTTTTTGAATTGATGCTGCTGTTTTCAGAAAATAAAAAGTATTTATAAACTGACTGAACATTTTGTGGATTGCTAACCTTTTCTGCTGTGGGGGCTGTGTGTTCTGAACTAACTCACTAATGTTAGTGGCACTCACTCACTATTGGCTGTAGCTTTAGTGTCTTTAACTCGCTTCACACCTTATTTTGCACTAATAAGTGATAATAATCATGACAGGAGCTAGGTGCATTTATCTGTGTCTGGTCCGAAAGGTTTGATGACCGTTTCTCATGTAACGATCGAATTCAGATTTACAACTCTTATTCGTCCATAGTTGTACGTTTTCTGAAATTGGCATTATCTTAAGAGTAACTAAAAGTTTTACATTTTGTAATCGACTCTTTATGTAGTCATTTATTTAATTTATTTAATAGACTCGGTTTACTCAGTTATTAATGTAATTTATTTAATGTTTCAGATATAGCTAGCAAGACCTCTCACAAACCACAGAGCGATGCATCCTACACACTGATCCAGGAGTTTGCACAGACCATGGAGACCTGCTACCTTTGAGGATGTTCATTGGGAGAAAGTATCTGATGCAAAGGAAAGGCATTCTAGTCAAACACTGTCAAAGTACAACATGGTGTGTCTTGAATTGCGTGAACCTTACTCCAGCAGCCATGGGTATCATTATATCTGCTACAAGAACTTCACTGCATATAAGAGTTCCGTAAACTTGCAGCTGATGAAACTTTAAAAAGACATTGTAAAGAGTTATCCAGCAAAATTGCTTCGCTCCCAAGTTCACTGCTCTATCTGAATCTGCAGCATCTACATCAGACATATTCCCAAATGAATGTATATTTTGCAAATCATACAAGAAAAGGAATCCTAAGGGGTCAAAGGAGACTTTTAAATATCCTACAACATGTGTAACTTATGGAGCAGCAGACAGCATAAAAAACACAGCAAAAGAAATGGACGATCGACAAATGAATAAGATGGTAGGCAGTATTGATCTCATAGCCAAAGAAGTGAAGTACCACAACAGCTATAAGAACAAGTATGTAAAAAGGCAGAACGACTAATGGGCACAGGTACAAAATGTGAATACAGTCAGTTGAGGACAGTCACCGGGTTGCCTTTTCCAGACTTATTAAGTATGTACAATGCATCATTGTTAATGGAATGCAAGAAGAATCATTGCTTCCTCTACACAAAGGTACATGGGCATTCTTATGGAGTGTAGTGGGTGTGCAACAAATTGACCCACAGAGCTTGCAGTCAGAACTGGAGGATCACTTCAAAGATGGTATCATATTTGATACCAGAAGTAAGAAGGGTACAATCATCAGGTCTGCTAAGAAACAGGCTGACTGGAGGAAACACAAGCAGCACAAACAGATCAACACATGAGAACAGTTGGAACTCCTAAAGGTACAGCCTCATAATAAAATCAAAGTTAAAGTTGAAGACTTAATAGAAGAAAATGTAAAACTGCCACCCGTTCTTCAGACATTCCTACATACTGTACTCACAGGTTCATCAGGCGTGGGCAGTGAGCGACAGTAGAGGGTTGTTCAATCTATTGCAGATGACATAGTGTTTGCAGTGTCAAGGAAATAATCAAACCACAAAAACACCTCTTGTTGGGCATGGGTATTAAATCCACGACAGACAGTAAGAAAGTTTTAACTATTTTGAACAGATTTGGTCACTGTGTCAGCTACCATGTTGTGGAGGAACTCAAAACTGCAGTCGCAACCAAAATAACAGGAGAAGAATATGGCTATGCCAGATGGATTGCTCATACAGCCAGGTTTAGCCACTGCTTTGGCTTTTGACAATTATGATGAGATGACAGACACTTTACAATCATGACACTTTGCATGACACTGTGGGTATAGCATACCAAAACATACCATCCAGTATTGAGGACAGCTGTACCCAAAGAAAGGTCTGATGAAGCTATGACAAGAACTCACACATGGATGACCAAGCACCAGCAAGAAATGAAACACACACAACAGAAACAAACACAGATAAGCAAAGATCAGAAGTTGATGCCCATGACCAGGCAGGGCCATCTTTAACATCAAAGAGCAAACAATGCTGAACACCAAAGAAAAGGCTGAAGATTTTGAGGAAGACTATTTGCCAAGTGTAAAGAAGCAGATATTGCAACCAAAGGCATGACAGGAACAAGACACTGTACCCAGGCACATTCAAGCGTCTCGGAGGAAAAGAGCTCTAGATATTGGTGAGAAAGACATTTGACTATGTACATCTGGAAAACCAAATATAAGACCGTATCAATATAAGGTGACGGAAAGCTCTGAACAAAAACCTCATGCAAGCTAAGAGAAGGAAGGTGCTTGGATGATATCTTGTACAAGTGTAGATGCTACTCCAATGTGGATGGAATGCCCTTATTTCTGTAGATGACCTACCATAGTAGAGCATATCATACATGGACCCTATGGAAAGCCTCCTGCACATGGACGTTGGCCATTCAAGGAATAACACAAGAAGATTCATAGATGTATCCCATTTGTCAGCAGAGTTAGGCAGACCTGTGTGTGCAGCTCTACCAGGTCTCCATGCACTGACAGGGTGCGACTATTCACCAGCGTTCAAAGGCAAGGAGAAGGTGCGACCTCTAACAATTATGGAAAAGAATGCAGAGTACACACATGCATTTGAAAACTGGATATCCACACTTGTCTAAAGAAACTGAGGATACAATTGAGAGCTTGTGTGTACCTTGTATGGACAGAAAGTAAATAGTGTCAACACAGCCGCTACATTATGTTCAACGTCAAGCATCGGCCAGTGACAAAGACGCACCTTTAGAAAAGATCAAAGGAGCAGATGCAGGTGCACCGACACCATGCAAATCAACTCTGACACAATGCATCTGCCATGCAAATTATATTTCACTGTTATGGAAACACAGACAAACCAGGAAATGACACTACCTAAGCCAGAGGACAATGGCTGGACCTATGAGGGTAGCAAACACAAGCCAATGTGGTTCACATGTGAAGCTGTATGACCAGCTTTAAGTGAACATTGAACGAACATGACGACAATCCAAATGAAGAAGATGGCGACAGTGACTGTAATGTCGACATTGATGAGACAGATTTGCTTAACATGTCAGATAATGAAGACAGTGAACAAGAATACTGATTGTCGTACTTAGGTTCATAAAACATCATAAAAGTTGATTATTTCAAGTTAAGGAGATCTACTGGGAAGGGAGCTCAAGCCTCTATTGTATAGATTGTGGCTCAAGCTCCCCCAGTCCAATATTTATCAGTAGCAAAAATACCTTATAACTCGTAAAACCCTTTTATCGGGGCTGTAGCGACATATTGACAACGGGGCGCAACCCCTGGGAGTCGGGCTGGCAAACACAGCGAAATGATGATGCTGTGTTGCCTTTCCTCCCCATTGCCTATATGCGGAGATATTAAAATCTCGTTTATACACTACTGGTGTTATTTTTACAAAAAGGTGTATATATACTGCACGTGGGGCACCCATGGCATATTATGCACGTTTGTAGCTGCTCGACAATGTAACAAAATTTAATATTTCAATATGAGCAATGAGGAAAAACGCATCATCTCGCGCGGTGTCCACAAGCTGCGCTCTGATTGTCAACCGACAGCAACCGGATTTTGCGGCGTTACTTATGACAATATTGAACGAGGACAGGCCACAACGGGCCGCAATCTGTCTGGCGCGAGCAACTGCTTTAATGAATCTCCTAAATATAAAATAAAATAAACAATAACGTTAATATTAAGTGATTTATGGAACCCGGGGCATACATTTCTGTGTACTGACTGTCATGTGTTCCTAATTATAGTCCTGCCATTGAAATAAGGTTCCATTTTGTTATGTTAAAATAATCATTTTAAACCACTTTGCCAATTTGCATAACCCGCTACGTTTTTCTCAGTGCTGTGAACTTCACTGTTACATGTCATGCAGAGTAATCTGAGAGGCAGCACCTCCTGTTGTGCTCCCTGCAATGGAACAAACGTGAGGTCAGCACTCCTGACTCTCCAGCAATGGCTCATAGCAGCCGTGAGCAATAACTCGCCTACTGCCTCTGATCAGATTTCGTTGCCAGATGGAGACATTTTGTCCCCACCCTCTCTCACACATTTTAGAGAAAGTGGTCCACAGGCAAACCTCAGAATTCCTCTCCAAATACAACCTGCTCACAGAGAAGCCCAGCATGGGTTCAGTGCTCAACACAATACAAAACTGCCCTCATTAAATTCACCCACTCCATAGACAAAGCCGACAATGAAGGCCTCTACCGGTGCTGCATTCGTAGACCTCACCAAAGCTTTCAACCTCGTTGATATTGAAGTCCTCCTACCTACCTTGGTTGGCCTCCATTTCTCACCTGAGGTCTGCCTCTGGTTCAAGGATTACCAAGCGGGCAGATTCTATCGCACCATTATTGACGGTGTCCTCTCTGAATCCTGCCCGTCAAATACAGTGTCCCCTAAGGTCCATCCTGTACCCTCTTCTCTTCTCTCTCTCTCTGGTCGTTAACTCCTGCCTGACATTTGCACCACCTCAGAACTCATTCTGTATGCTGATGATGCAGCCCTTTTCTGTCAGGACAAACCCCCAACGCTCTCAGTAATAAACTCCAATTTGATTTCAGCAGACTTCACACCTGGTTCATGTCCAAAGGTCTTGTACTCAACTCCAAGAAAACTAAGTTCATGGTTTTCTAGCCACCGCAAACCCTTGGCTTTGACCTCTCCTCTATGACAACCTTTGTAACACCATCAAAGAGTCAGTGAATTCAAATACCTTGGCTTACTCCTGGATAGCCACCTCAATTTCTATGCTCACACTAGCCTCACAATCAAAAAGCCCACTAATGCCTCGGTATCCTCCACAGAACCAAGCATTTCCTTAACAGGGAATTCAAATCCTTCTTAGTCTCCAGTTTCCTCCTTCCTGTCTTTGACTGTGGTTCACTTGTCTCCCTCCCCCACCTCTCCATCAAAATGTCTTCAGACTTCGAAGCTGCTACCACAATGCTATCCACTTTGCCTCTGGGCCCCTAAACTCACTCACCACTGTGACCTTTATAAGCTCACCAGTTGGCCCTCCTTGAGGCCCACCTCAACTGCAAGATGACCACCTTCTTCTTAGACTCTCCTGTGGACTGCTCCCTGATTGACTCACTTCTCTCTTCCAGACTGCCACCACCACGAGGACCACTAGATTGTCCTCCACTCTCTCATTCACTGTTCCTTTCTGCCCAGACCACTCAGGCCAGAACACACTTTCTTTTATGGGACCCAAGCTCTTCAACTCTCTCCCTCTGGAACTAAAACTCTGTCCTTCCACAAATGCCTTCAAACACAATATCAGGAGACATTTCTCTTCCACCTGCACCTGCTTGCAGCCCTAATCTGGCTCCCATTCTGCACTTATTTCCTCATTCTCTGGTTATCCACCTCAGGCACTTATCCTCTCTTTCTAGCACTTGTAGTATTGTTAATCCACCTAGGCTAGTTTTTAGATTGCACTTAAATTTTTGTTTCCCACTGTTATATTATATTATTGTTAAACCCTCACTGAATGCTTAATGTCACCTTGTATTTGTTAATTCACCAAGGCTAGTTCATGGTTTTCCCTTTAGTCTATATTATTCTAAATGCATGTACTATTTTATTAACCCTTGCTATTAGTTAAATGTTTAAGCTTATGTCGTTTCATGAATGTTCTATATAACTGGGCGCTTGTGTAATCAGGCAGCAGTGCTCACATACCTTTCCAGTATAACCAATAAAAATGAAATGATGATGTTTTTAATCCCTACAGGGATGACCTTATGACTCGATGCAAGCTTGGGCTCATCTGATTCCACAAGTGAGGATGATGAAACTATGTGGCCTCCTTCATACCGTAGTGTGAGGTGGCTGGGAAACCATAGTGGTAAAGATTTTCCTTTGCTGTCTTTTCATGACTTGTGCACTGTTCAGTTTTCTGAGGTATCAGATTATTTTGTAGACACATGGTTTCTTCATGTGGCTACCACATGGAGTGGTGTTACTAAAGTGCATGATTTGCCTCATTCCCAAGGTCACACAGTTTTTTCCCTATTGTGAATTGTAGCTCTGCATTTGGCAGTAAACATTTCTCAATTTCCTTTTCTGCTAGTGTTTCTTTACCTAAAACTGTGCAGCTTTATGATGCTGGTAACAAAGGCAAATTTGGACACTGTTTACATGTGCCAGCTCTTATTCAACCCATTGCTACAGCTACATAGGGCCACCGTTATCGGAAGCTGAACAATATTCAGTTTGAACTGCAGTGTTCACTGCAGTCTGGATCTACCATGTCTGCAAGGTGCAACATGCTGCCTTTTTCATTTCCTGACTGCTCTGGGGATCACCATCCACCCATGTTGTGCAGTCTCTGGGTCACCCATTCCCAGTCCATGACCAGTACAGAATGACCAAGGTACCCCCATGGTGTACAGGTTCCCTCCTCACCGAGAGATGCCTCGCGGTATGTGTGCCAGAGTATCCCAGTAGTCTGCTCCATGATTACTGGCCATCATTCCTATATCAGACGTCCCTTGCTAGCAACACCCAATTATAAGTTCAAGTTCAAGTTTATTGCAGGAAAACTCCATTGAGCAAGCTCATTCACAGGAGGTCCTGTGACATAAACACTTAAAGTACAAACACAGATAGAGTAATAACAGTATATACATGAAATACACGTTACATGATACAGGCTGGATATACATACAAAGGTACCACATAGGGTGATTGCAGGTGGTAAACATTGATATGAGACAGGAAGCGACTTATAGGTCGCATACTGATAAATGAAACCATGATGGCTGGTGTGATTTGATTTAATCAAATCAAATCAAATATACAGTATTTTGGCAGCTAGAACAAACAACAGTCTACAACTGATATGGGAGGGAGGAGAGATTTGATAGAGTAGCAGTGGAGCGTAAGCAAAGATAAAGCCAGGAGTAGAAGGGAAGGAAAGCAGTTAATATGACAAATCAATTATACCTTACCAGTGGATAAATATGGCACACATGGGAAGGAAGAGACTTAATGACAGTTACAGGTGTCTTTTATTTTGGCTGAACTTAGCGATTTGTAGAAATTTATTGAAACTGTGCTAGTTAGTTTCAATACGGTTTGTAATTGGTTCCAAATGGAGGGAAGGGCATATGCAATATACGTTACCAAAGGAAGTCGGCCCTTGGTATGTCAAGCATAATAAAGTCAGATTTTCTTAACGAGTATGCACCTATGTGAGATACTAATAAGGGAAGAGAGATATTTACAATTTCTGAAGGAGCAGTTTAAGAGTCCATAGCCCAGCATGGAGCAGGCTCTAGTAGTAAGGGATGTCCAACCAACAGCTGCATATAAGTCACAGTGGTGCGAACGGTAAGGGAGTTGGTAAAGAACCGTAACTCACGGTGATAAAGGATGTCCAGTTTACTTAGATTTGCAAGAGTGGTGGAGGAATAGATTACATCACCATAGTCGAGTAGGGGGAGAAAAGTGGCCTGCACAAGCTTGTTTCGAGTTTCAAGGGGAAAAGGGCCTATTTCTGTAGAAGAAACCTAACCTTGCTTTAAACCTTCTAGAGACATCTTCGATGTGGTCACTGAAAGATAATTTATTGTCGATCCAGATACCTAGATATTTAAATTTGGTTACAACTTCCAGAGGCTCGTTTAGCGTGGTGACAATGAAGTCTTGGGCAAGAGTATTGGGGGCCTGAGACAGCACTGAGGGAGAATATCATTGCTTTAGTCTTCTTGGCATTGAGCAGAAGCTTTGCCTTTATTAAATTATGCTCAAGTTGTGCGAAGTCTGCTTGAAGCACTCCCTTGACTTCAGATAATGATGAGCCAGAAGTATACAACACAGTATCATCTGCAAAAAGTGCAGATTGGACGTAGATATGTTAGCATCTAGGTCATTGATGTACAGAGAAAACAAGATAGGGCCTAAGATGGATCCTTGGGGACTCCTCTTGCAACTGGCAAGGCAGCAGAAAAAGCCTCCGCCTTTATTTTTGGAATCTTCCAGTTAGGTAGCTAGAGAACCACTGGGTGGTATGGTATGTGGCACCCAACTTTGCAAGGCAATTGACTAATAGTTTGTGATCAACAGTATCAAAAGCTTTGCTGAGGTCCAAAAGACTGCACCAGTTACCTTCTTAGCATCTATAGCAGAGATCCAATCATTGGTTACTTTTGCTAGTGCAGTGATTGTGCTATGATTAGCCTGGAAGCCAGATTGAGCTGGGTTAATGAGAGAAAGGTTTCAAGTGAGATTTTAACTGAATATGGATCAGTTTTCGAGAACTTTAGAAAGGATAGGCAATATGGAGATAGGCCTATAGTTGTTTACATCACATGGGTCACCAGATTTAAATAGAGAAGGATATGTGCTGATTTCCAGCAGGACGGCACAGCAGATGTAATGGAAAGATTGAAGATGTGGAGAATGGGGCAGTGAGATGGGCATAGCCTGACCTTAGGAAAAAGGTTCAAAGCCATCCCCCTCGCGCTTTTTTGGTGTCTAAGTTAAGAAGAGAATCTTCTACTTCTTTATAAGTTATCTCGCGGCAGTTGGAAGGGACTAGGTGCAGGACTAGATGTGGCGGGAGGGGTATGCTGGCTCACACTTCACCAGCATAAGGTGACAGTCAAAAGCTAATCCAGCTGTGGCAAAGTGGGAGTTAAGTTCCTCCAGGATTAGGACTTGTTTTCCAGAATCTTGCCACTGCGACTATCTTTGTTGGGACAGAAGGGCCATGGGCCGTCCTTCTATAGCTTTGATAGTCTTCCATATTTTATGAGGGTTACCTTTAGTTTGTCGAGAGTAGAAATATAATAGTTAGCTTTAGCAGAGCGAAGTTTTTCACACAGTTATTCCTGGCTGTTCTAAAGGCCTGCCAATCCGAAGATTCTTTGGAATGTCTAGCTTTAGCCCAGAGTTTATCTCGACCTATAAGGGCTGCCTTGAGATCCAAGGTGAACCAGGGATTGGAATTGTTCCGTACCCTTACTTTGATGAAAGGGCATGCTTATTTATTATTGTAGTGAGTTTGTCATTATGGATGCAAGCTGCCTTGTTGACATCTTTGGCTAGGTAAAGATCTTGCCATCTGATCATGCTCAGGTCAGATAGGAAGTTTACTGCACTGAATTTGCGAAAGGATCTTTTTGTTATAAAGATGGGTTCGCGCCGGGCCTTAATTTGAGATCTTATGCAAGCAACAATTCCATGATCTCATATCGTTTGTGAAACACTGCCAAATGAGATATTTTGTGTGGATGGGTGGTTAGTACCACATCTAGAATGGAACTGTTGGCAGTATTTAGAGTGTTGTTCCTAGTAGGTTCTCTGACTAATTGCCCAAGACCTAGCTCGTCACAAAGGAATTTGAGGCTATGTGATTTAGGTGACAGCCAGTCCATATTTAGATCTCCTAGAAATATTGTTTCAGTTTTGCATCTACGAACATGGATTTCAAAAGATTAAGGACTTCATCACCACCAGACGGGGGTCTATAGCCACCTAGGATAGTGATACATTCCGAGGAGGCGATGAAGGCTCCAGCGAAACTAACTCAAATTCCTTGGCTAGAAGTTTGCAACTAATATTGGTGACCAAGTACTTAGATTTGGCATAGATAACCACACCCCGCCTCAGACTCTCTATCTGCTCTAAATAAATTGTAGCCCTGCAGTGATATTTGTTGATCAGTGTTCGTCTTTTTAACATGACTCAGTAATTATGATAAGGTCTGGGTTAGCGTGTGCAGCCCAGGCTTGCAGCTATACAAGTTTTTAGGCAGGCTTAAAATGTTGACCATCATCATTTTGAGACCTGTGGCCTCAGCAAAATCGATGGCGAGGTAAGTTGTAGGGGGCCAGGGTTGAGCTCCACATTTCCTGTGCAGAGAAGAAGCAGAAGTATAACTTTCTTTAAGGAGCTTATAAGAATGGAGACTGCTTTTTATTTCTTTCGACAACCCATATCGTGCTGCATGAGGCGGCGCCACTGTAATGACAGTTGATTGTGATCAATGTAAGTGCTAGGGTAGACATAGGTGAGGACAGTAGCAAAGGGGTGTAGGCTAACCGGGGAATAGGCTAAAGGGAGAGGAGAATGACAGAGTGTCTGCACGGTAGACTGTTATAACATTAGGTATTGATAAGGTACATTGGAGAACTGAATTGCATTGAGGTACTGAATTGCACTGTATTGCTGAAAACTCTGCACCTTAGGAGCAATAAAAACACAATAAGGAGAGCCATGGTCCCAGATTGAGTGGTCTCGTGATTTGTAGTGCAATAATATTTTCTAGGCAAGAAATTTGCCCACCTAGGTACCCATTTAAAACCTAGATGAGAAATACAGCAGAAAGGGGAACAAGGAGATCAGGAGCAGCTTAGTTAGTGGCCATCCACCCTTCAGACTCAAGTCCCTTGTAGCAGAACCGGAAAGAAGTAGAATGATAATGCAGGCCATATTGCCCACAAAAGAATACGCAGTGATTTATGTAGAAGACAAGAATCCTCTAGTGGCAGGTCTGTATAACCTGCTAATGGAAAACTAGCCAATTAAAAAAAAAAAAATATTTAAAAAATATTTAAAAATAAGAAACTGTTATGTGGCATTCAGGTGTGTTGGTTGCTGCCTCAATTTTCCATTAGCCCTTTACTTTTGTGAAACAACATCCCTGTTTTTGCGGTCCCCCCAACACAAACAACTCGATCGTTCATGACACCCCTCCCCATTCTACAAATTATGACCCTGTCAGCTGGTATTGATATGGTCGACCAGCAAATCCTCTGCTCCACACCATGGCTGGGTCAACCACTGAACTGACCTGGAACACATAGTTGCGGTACCATGCACTACTTGAATGACAGCTGCGTGAATCTGTCGCACTTCACTCGCCGGCCCATCCGTGTTGGTTACTGGATGGCTGTGACCCGTCGACTGCTGCTGGATGTCATATTTGTGTTGTGTTCGGGGTGAATGGGGTGGTAGTAACTGTTGTGTTGAAGAGAGGGTTGGTAGCCAACAGGGTTGCTGTCTTGGATGTACTGAATGGGAAGTGGGTGACAGTTAGGCATCAAGTTGTAATATGAAGGTTATGTAATACCATCCATGTAACAGGCATGCAATTTATATTTCTGAATTACTTCTCAAAGCCTAAACCAAAATGAATATATTCAGCTGCATTGAGCATGTGGTGTGGGGGCAGGAGGACTTGTTCTGGATAATGAGTTACTGGTTATAATGCACATCCTTCAATGCTATGATGGTGCAGGGTGCTAATGCAGAGCTCCCTCATACTTTACCAATGTCACCGAAACAGTAAAGGTGAGTGGGGGTGTGAACCATGCTGTTTCACTACTATTCACCAGTCGTGGTGGGTGGTGGTGAGGTTGACCATTCAGTGAATCTACCTATGGCACTTTGTGTTTGTCGGGGGGTGGAGAAAGACTTCTAGGTGTGGTTGCCCAGTGCATGAAGATGCACAAATATGACTAGCTTACCAAAGTATCTGTTCTTTGTTGCCATGTTACAGCATTAGGTACATTACAAAGCCATAAGATATCCCTGTAAAGACATTGGCCTGTAACCTCTTTGTGGTGGTTGGGGAGGTTAATATACACATCATGGGAGTTGTGCAGGACTTCAAATCGCTTGTCTACAGATGGTAGAGTTGACAGTGAGCTGAAATGACACCACCTAAATCTTGAGCTTTGATTTGTTACTGTTTACTTTTGGGATGTGGGCCTGCGGGTTGTGATGGGGGCACGGGGGGTGATGAGACTGTATGGTACATATCTAAACAGTGGTTGTCCTACAGGCAGTGGAGCAATCTAAAGGTAACAGTGACAGTACCTGTCTTATTGATCCTGTGTGAGGGCATGGTCTGTTATAAGTGCTGGTTGGTATTGGCGTTGCTCACCCCCCCTCAAGGGTGAAGTGCTGTTGTGTGTCTATCAGTCATGCCAGCAGAAAGGGATTGTTGTTGTGGATGCCTCCCCACACCACAGCCAGGAGATCCTCCCAGCAGCAAGCCCGTAACATGGCAGGAATCTCACTGAGTGTGCGCAGCCCGGCCTACTGAGAGGGTTGCTATTGGTGTTGTCCACCCTCCCTGGGACGAGCACACCTCCATGGCAACATCCCCTGACCAAGCATAGTCTGCTGCTGTGTGTATTACACCAGCAGAAAGGACATGTTGATGAGGTTCTCCACCACCCACCACACCCAGGCAGTCTTTCCCAACACCAGATCCTAACCTATCTGTGGTTCTTAGTGTGTGTGAAGCAGACCAGCATGCAGGTAGGGGTTGTTATTAGCCATGCATACCCTCTCCTGGGCCTGAACCCCTCCATGGCAACCTTCTCGTGACCAGACATGGACTGCTACTGTGTGTATTACTCATGACAGCAGAAAAGAGATGTTGATGAGGTCACCTCCCACCACATCCAGGCATAGTTCAACAGCAGCAGACTCTGACCTGTCTGTGGTTGTTACTGTGTCTGCAGCAGCACAGCCAGCAGATAGGGGTTGGTATTGGCATTGCCCACCTCCCTCAGCTAGTCACACCTCCATGGCAACATCCTGCTGTGCAAGGGTGAAGTGGTGGTGTGTGTGTGATAGTCGGGCCAGCAGAAAGGGGTTGTTATTGGTGGGGTCATGCCCCACCCACAGCCAAAATCTTCCCAGCAGCAGACCCCTGGCATAGCAGGGAGTCTTACTGAGCATGCAAGCAGCCCCGCCTACTGAGAGGAGTTGCGATTAGTGTTGTCCACCCTACCATGACTCATTCACCCCTCCATGGCAACATCCCCAACCAAACATGGACTGCTGCTGTATTGTATTACTAATGGCAGCAGAAAGGAGATGTTGATGAGGTACCCCCACCACCACACCCCAGGCAACCTTCCCAGAACCAAACCCTGACCTGTCTGTGGTTCTTACTGTGTGTGCAGCAGCCCAACCAGCAGATAGAGGTTGCTACTGGCCGGTCAAGCATGGACTGCTGCATGTGTATTACTCAGGACAGCAGAAAGGAGATATTGATGAGTCACCCCCATCCCCAACACCACCAGGCATAGTTCCCCAGCAGCAGACCCAGACCTGTCTGTGGTTGTTACTGTGTCTGCAGCAGCCTGGCCAGCAGATGAGGGTTGGTTTGGCATGCCCACCCTCCACTCAGCCAGTCACACCTCCATGGCAACGCGTCCTCCTGGGCAGAGGTGAAGTGCTGTTGTGTGTCTATCAGTCCACCAACAGAAAGAGGTTGTTGGTGGGGTTGCCCACCAACCCACAGGCAGGAGGTCTTCCACAAGCAGCAGATCCCTGGCATGGCAGGGGAGTAACACTGAGTGTGCAGCAGCATGGCCGATTGAGAGGGGTTACTATTGCTGTTGTCCACCCTCCCTGAGTTATGTACCCTCCATGGTAACCTCCTCCTGGTCTAAGCATGGACTGTTGCTGTATGTGTACTACTCAGGGCAACAGAAAGGAGTTGTTGATGAGGTTCTCCCCACTCCCTCCCACCACTCCCATGCAGCCTTCCCCAGCACCAGACCCCTGACCTGTCTGTGGTTATCAGTGTGTGTGCAGCGCCAGACAGCAGATAGTGGTTGGTATTGGCCTTGTGTACCTCCCCTGAGCCTGGCTCCCTCACTGGCAACATCCTCCTGGTCAAGCATGGTGAGCAACCCGATATTGAACAGGCTTCCAGCAAACCTTCTCCGATTGGCCAGAACTTTTCACCTGCTTTTACCGCCTGGCGCTTATCAAATAGATTTAGCTGCAACAAGCAAAAATTCAAGTGTCTCATAGAAGGATTTCAACTGTTTTAGCTGGATTGTAATGTCTACTACTGTTTTAAAGTGCTTACAGCTCTTCTGTTGTTTCCTTGCTTCTACCCCCCCCATCCAAGCACTCTGTCTTGGTGCCGAAAATCTCACTCTCCTTTTTCTTGCTAAATTGCTCAATCTAAACCTGTCCTGCCTCTCGCTATTTAACCCCTGCTATTTTCTTCTCTCCAGCTGCCTGCCCTTGAACAGAGCTGCTTCAGCTCCCCACAGTCGGACGGCACCCAGCCAACTGAGACCAGGATGCCCTCCTGCAGCTCCTTGGAAAGTGCAGCGACAGTGCAGCCAATCAGAACACGGCACTTCCAGCAAACCCGTTCCGATTGGCCAGGCGTTTTCCTGCTTTTGCCACCTAGCACTTTTACAAATAGATTTAGCAGCAACTAAGCAAAATTCAAGTGTCTCATAGAAGGATTTTTGCCTCCCACCCACCCCACTGATTAAATACACTATGCCCACCCATATTCCCTCTCGCTTCATCATTGGTTAGTAAACCTAGCAGCACTTCGCACCCTCATTGGCTAATAATCCTAGCGGCACTGCTTACTACCTTATTGGATACCTAAAACCTTCATTCCCTCTGCTCCCCATTGGTTCCTAGTCCTTACAGGTCCCTATCATTTTCCTGCTTCCGCATCCCAGTCCTCCACCTTATCCACTAAGTAACTACAGCACCTACCTTCCCACTAAGTAACCACAGCAGTAGGGTCCTCCTAGCACCTGATCCATGCCAGGATCCCTCTACCAGCCACCTGACCCTACTCATCCCTATTCTCTTCTCCCTCCGTTCCTTTCCAACATGCCACCCACCTCTCCCATGCCCCTCAAATCCTGCCAAACCTCATTGAGCTCTCCCACCCCTCCAGCCCGGCATCCACCTCCCTTTCACCCAAGCATGGACACACTGCCACACATCCCAGCCCATTTCTTTTCAATCCATCGCTCCCCTGGGTCATTTTTCAACTTATTCCCCTATGCCCAGCTCATACACACCATCAATCTAAGAGATGACCGCTCACAGTCAGTCATATACAGCTATTCGCTCACTACCTAACTCTCACTCTCCTGCTTCTTGCAGCAGTGACATCCACTAACCCGCCCCAAATACTACCCCCTCATGCCCCTCTCCAGCATCAGCCTCTTCTTCACCTCACTCTGGGATATCTTCACCCTGTCCGAAACCTGGCTCAACAAAAGCATCAATGACTCCTCTGTCGCTATCCCAGGCTACGCTATGGCCTGCCAGGATAGAGCCTCTAAAGGCGGCTAAATAGCCATCTATGTCAACCTGGACTTGCATTATTCAGTGGTCCTGACCAAGTCTGGAACCAAAAAGTCCTTGAAGTAATACTAATTCAGCTTGTCCTTCCCTTCTGCTACCAATCTACATTGCTGGGATATACTGCCGACCTGGTACACAGCTTCTGCTGTCACCAACCTCCTCAAGCAAATCTCCTGCCTAACCCGTGAGGGAAACTCTACATTATGGGTGATCTTAACCACAATTGGCTAGCTCTGCCTCAACAAAACCAGGACTGAAATTTCCACCCTAAACCTCTCACAAATCATTACTAGAGCCACCCAGCTTAACCTAAAATCAAGTAACCACTCGCTCATCGACTGGGTCCTTACCACACCCCCACTGGGTCAAACAAGCTGGCATTCTTCTAGCTCCCTCAGTGACCACCATGTAACCTTCTTAGCGTAAAATCCACCACCCAAAATCCCCCATTAAATTTGTAGTCCAATGCTCCTATAAATCCCTCAGTCTAGCCCCTGTATTAGATGACCTTGCGCTAGCAAACTGGGCCCCTGCCCCTCCTATGATCTCCATTGATTATGCCTTCCTACACTTTAAAAACACATTCCTCAGCATCTGGAATACACACAGCCCTCGTCATACAAGAGTATGAGGAGACCACCTACCTTGGATCACTCAAGAACTGATTGCATGTCAAATCACAGGACAAAGCCTGGAAAATGCACAATCCTCCACGCCTCCCAACACCTCTTCACATACTGCATGCTCCGTAACAAGTGCACCAGAGCCACTCGTCCTGCAAAAGCAGAAGTACTTCAGCAGCTCCCTCAGTCAAAATAAATCCTCAAAATTCTGGAAGGTCATTCACTCCGTTTTTACCCCACCGGCTGCCAGTCCCACTCCAATGCTAAATGTTAATAACTGTCTCCTATCAGAGCCCACAGCAGTAGCCACTGAGTTCAATGTGTACTTCTCCACTTGTGCTGCAACCCTCCTCTCTTCCCTGCCCAACGCTACCCTCTCGCGCCTATAGACATAACAGAAGGTTCAGACACATGAAGCGTACTGCTCTTACAATGAGGTGTGTCTACATTCGAACTAGCTTCCCAGTGCTTTGACCTTCCTCAGGGCCACCTCATTGTAGGAGCAGTAGAACAGTATGCTTTCATGTCTCGAACCTTCTGTTTATATTGGAATAAACATCTTTGCATAAATTTTGAAGTGGTCAGGGTTCTATTGCACTAGGAGTGCAGAACTACTTTGAAATTTTGACTTAGCTAGGACTGGACAATCCTTTCTGCCCTGCACCCAGCTCTGCTCGCTGAGCACATGGTGTTTTGGAGTTTGGAATTATGAAGAGTACAGCTGTCATTTTTGACATCCTGGCAGAATTGTGTTTCGCACTTCGGTGCAGAATAGCATAGTCGCTGTGGGAAATCAGTGTTTGGGACATGTTAAGATCAGGCGAATGAGAGGGGGTGAAGCGATCTCAGCAGACTCTGTTGGGACTGCTGCAGATTTCTTTGTGGGCAGAAAAAAGGCGCAATGCAGGCAGGAGCCCAGTACAAAGGGCAGCCTGCAGCGCTGGGAGAAACAGAATGAATGACTGAGAGAGGGAGTGAGAAGCTCAACAGAGCTCTGTTGGGACAGCTGCGAACTTCTTTGTGGGCAGAAAAGGTGCCAATGCAGGCAGGAACCCAGCAAAAGGGCAGCCTGCAGCACCAGGAGAAACAGAATGAGCGAGTGAGAGAGGGGTGAGCGAGCTCAGCGAGCTCTGTCGGGACTACTGCAGATTTCTTTGTGGGCAGAAAAGGTGCCAATGCAGGCAGGAACCCAGCAAAAAGGGCAGTCTGCAGCACCAGGAGAAACAGAATGGCGGTGAGAGGGGTAAGCGAGCTCAGTGAAGCTCTGTTGGGACTGCTGTGGGTTTCTTTTGTGGGCAGAAAAGGCACCAACACAGGCAGGAGCCCAGTACAAAGGGCAGCCTGCAGCACCGGGAGAAATAGAACGAATGAAAGTGAGAGAGGGGGAGTGAGTGAGCTCAACGGAGCCATGCTGGGACTTTAGAGTTGCCCACCCTCCGCCTCAAGGTCCTCTGTGGTCCTATATTACATCAGGGTCTCGGGGTGGAAACAAAGCAAAGATTGGCTGGATACTTTTAGATTGCTGTAATAATACAGATTAAGTTGTTCTGTTTATTTCTCTAAACTGAGCTAAGTACTGAGCTATACTGTTATAATTGTTGTAATAATACATATTTATTTGTTCTGCTTATTTCTCTAACTGAGCTGAGTAATACTTGGAGTGCAATAGGATTTCTAACTGGCTAAATGAAACTATATGAGAACTGAGAATAAAAAATATGGTAGCTGAGGGTGAAAAATGGACAAGGAGGCTGTAGGATTGCTACAGTAATACAGTGTCTAATGGATGAGTTTGAGACTGAATTAATCTGAGTCGGCAAGGGGGCAGTATGGGGACTAGTGTGGGTGGTGCAGGAACTTGAGTAAATAGGGGCCTAACAGTTGTAGTAAGGTACAGAAACCAGGAGTAAGAGCCCGTAACATAAGATGGGGGCGAAATGGGACAGGTGCCACATGTCAATTGGCGGGCATCTTTGGAAGTGTGGTGGGATGTACAGGATGTGGGTCTGCCATGATCCTGGACTGGGCTTGGAGGATGAGGGTGTATGGTTTGTAGACAACTGGCTAGTTTGAGGAGGAACTGTGGAGGTTAGGGAGGAGTCTAAGTGGCATGGCAGATGAGTATGGTAGGCATCCTGGCTGGGGGAATGGAGGAAGAACAACTAGGGACTGAAATCGATCCCAGTATCAGAGGCACTAGCAGAAAGGAGAGGAGAAGGGAGGGGTGCCTGAGGCAGGGGAGTCTCCTGATGGGGAAGGAACAGACCACGAGGAGTACAAGGAGAGAGCAGATGGCTGCGGGTGAGGATGGTGGAGGTGGCACTGGGGGAACAAGTAGGAGAGGGAACTGATGGGGAAGAGATGTAGGAGGGTATTGACTAGGATAGATTTGAGCCTCTGCTATGGGAGAGAGAGAGGGCAGGAATATACTGAAGGGGAAGACAAGCGGGAAATGAGAGGGATAGCAACAGGTAGGGGAGAGATAGCGAGGACAAAAGGGTAGAAGGGGCTATTAAGGAAGGAGGGGTGGTGACTAGAGGAGAAGAACTAGAGGAAGGGGGAAGAATGGTGGGGCATTGCTATTGGAGTAGAAGGGAATGGGGTTCTAAATCGACAAGAACAGGGATAGGAGAGGGTTGGCAATCAGCAGGGGAGGAGGGAGGTCAACATGGGAAGCCCAGTAGGAAGAAGTCAGGCTGGGAAGGGTTCAAGGAAGATGGGAGGAATAAGGCAGAGAAAAGTGGTGGAGCGGAGTAGAGGTACAGACACAAAGTCACAGAGAGTGCAGTTGGTGGGGTAGGGGCAGGGAAGAGCGAATACTGGGGTGGTGGAAGGAGCATTAGAAGGGAAGGGGTAGGGACGGGGTACTCATTCTGAGGGATTCTATACTGAAAGGGTGAGATGGGACAGAAGGGAAGGCACAGCCTTATTTGGGTGGAAGCTATCCGGTTGACTGCAGGAAAGAACAGGGCAGGCACTGCACAAGTGTGCAACGAGGGAGGAAGAAACCTCATTTAGTGTTGCATGTGGGAGCAAACAAGAAGCCAGAAGGTGAAGGAAGGTAACATATTCAATTCAGTGCTTCAGAGTAACTGGTAATTGGTATTTTCTTTAAACTTAGATTATAGGCTTGTAGTACTATACTTTCTTTCTGTGTTGTCTTTACTTATAATTGTTTTGGGCTGTTGAAAATTTAAAACATAGTGGTGGTGTAATTCTGTGCTGTCTTTAATTGCTGCAAATTTTATCTTGGCTTGTCTGACTGTCCTGTAGCTGGGTGAAGGTGTTAATTGTCTGGCCTCTGACCTCAGCTACGTGATAACTGGAGGTGGGGCTTAGTCACAGTTAAAGCAGCAAACAGAGGTTCATCTTCTCAGAAGAAGCCAGAAGGAAGGAAGGAAATATATTCAATTCAGTGCTTCAGAGTAACTGGTAATTGGTATTTTCTTTTAAACTTAGATTGTAGGCTTGTAGTAACACTATACTTTCTTTCTGTGTTGTCTTTACTTATAATTGTTTTTGAGCTGTTGAAAATGTAAAACATAGTGGTGGTGTAATTCTGTGCTGTCTTTAATTGCTGCAAATTTTCGCCCCTCCCACCCTTTCCCCAACTCTTAATTATATGCCCTGATAAATCTGATTGACAGGAGCTAAACACAGGGTATAGTAAGAGTGTGAGTAGGAGGGCATAAGGGGGAAGAAGACCACCCTCAGCACGACAAGTGTTTTGACTCATTTATTTATTTATTGGTTTCTTTTTCCTTAAAAAAAAATATATATAATCTGAGGATCAGTTACAGGATTTTAGTACTGTAAATAAATAAAAAAGAATTAAGAGAGCTTCAGTAGCGAGAAGTAGTAGAATTGCAGTATAATGTGGGGAGTGGTGCAATGCAGTGGCTGTGGGGCAGCCATATTCAGGCAGACCTTCTGGACACTGAGGTGCTGCCCTATCTGCATGCATCTCTCGGGACCGCGGGATGAGGTAGCCAGACTCAGAGCGGAAGTAAACTGGGTCAGAGTACCATCACCCCTATCCAGGGACCACCCAGTCCAATGCAGCTGCCTCAAAGGATGCCGAGAACGAGGGCACTTGGATGACAGTGGGCTCAGGGAGGGTTAGAGCAGTCAGGCAGAGGCACATCCCAGATCCTATTCCTCTCAAGAACTCATATGCCACACTGGCAAATGAGGACAACCAAATAGAGGTACCAGGAAGTGGAAGGAAAGGATGTGGAGGTTAGGCAAGGAGGTGACCTCAGTGGGAAAGCAGTGGACCCCAGAGGAGGAGGAGGAAGTGAATCCTGGTGGGGACCCATCGTAAGAGGGATCCAGCTAGGAACACAGGAGGGGAGGACAGGGAGGTGAGGTGCCTACCAGGTGCCACGGCATGGAGGGATGGAAGGAAGATACTGGGGATCACTGGGAAGGCAAGACGAGGGTGAGCTGGATGTCATTATCCACCTAGGTACTAATGACTTGGCAAATGGGGAGCCAAAGGAAGTTCAGGAAGAGTTTAGGAAACTGGGAGGGTCTCAAGCAAGTAGCTACTTCTGTCACTTTCTCAAAGTACTACCTGTGAGAAGCAGGGAGACATAGAGTGCATGCACCAGGAACTTTAACTCATGGTTGAAGAACTGGTGCTGTGAGGAAGGGTTTGGATTCATTGGTGACTGGGGACCCACCTGGAGGATGGAGGTTTGTTCAAGCCTGACGGCCTGCATCCATCCTGGAGGGAATCCAAGCACTCAATGATAAGTTTAAATGCTACATTGACAAGCATTTAAACTAGCAAAGGGGTGGCAGGCCAGCAAGGACAGTACCTACTTGCTCACCCCACAGCTAGTAGTGGAACCAGTGAACCAGAGGAGTGGCTATCTCTGCAAAGCAGTGTGCAAAGATGGAGATTAGTGTCCAAAGGTGGATAAGCAGAAAGGGCAAAATTCAGCAGAAGGGCAGACAGCAAGGAGAACCAGGATAAATGACAACCAAGGAAGGGGCTGGAGTAGAACAGTGAAGCAGTCTAGGGGAGGTCAAATCATGGAAAGCCATGTGTGCAAATGCCAGGAGCCTTAGCAACAAGATGGAAGATCTGAGGCTGTCATGGTACAGTCAGACCTGGACATTGTGGCCATCACTGAAACCTGGTGTAATGATAACCATGACTGGGAGATGGCCATACCTGGCTACAACATATTCAGAAGAGACAGAGCTGGCAGGAAGGGAGGAGGTGGCACTGTATGTGAAAATGACATAGGGCCACACAGATCCAGGAGAAACAAAATGGGGAGAGATACTGTGGGTTAAGCTGGAAAGGAAAATGGGGCCAGCCATCGCACAGGTGTGGTCTATAGACCACCAGCCCAGGAGGAAGAAACAGATAGGGCTGATGCTAGCCATCCAAAGGATGGCAGACAAGGGTGAGGTAGTACTGGTTGAGACTTCAATATACCAGACGTGGACTGGAGCATCCAGCAGCATCATCAACTAGACAGATTTATCCTGGACTCCTTCAGGGTGCCTTCCTCAAGCAACTGGTCATGGAACCAACTCGGCAGAAGGCAATACTGGACCTTGTGCTCACAAACAGGGACAGTGTGATGGGGGTAACAGTGGGGAGCACCTGGGTAACAGTGACCACCAGTCATTGTGGCTTGAAATCACAGAAAGAGCAGAACCAAACCACACAAAAACACGTATCCTGGATTTTAGGGGCAGACTTTGGGAAAATGGGGAGATACTTGAAAGAGGCATTAAGGGAATGGGACAGGAATCAGGGATTGAGGAACAGTGGGCAGTATTTAAAATGGGGATTATAAGAACAACAGAATTATGCAGTTAAGCAGGTTAGCAAGAGGAAAAGGAAGAGAATGACTATGGTTTTCCAAAGAGTAGCAAAGAGTGAAAGCCAAAAAAGATTGCATTCAGGGCAATACAAAAGACACAGGCAGAGGGGATAGGGAGAAGTACCAGGAGAAACAAAGGGAGGCAGGAAGTCAGTAAGGAAGCCAAAGCTCAGACAGAAGAACGCATTGCAAAATCAGTGGGTAAAGGGACAAAACCTTTACAGGTACATAGAGTGAAAAAGAAAGACAAAAGGAGGGATAGTGAGACTGAAGGGGAGGATGGGAGCCGTGGAGGATGACAACAGTAAAGCTGACATATTGAACAGGTATTTCTGCTCAGTCTTTACTAAGGAAGAGGGGTAATGGGTCTGAAGGGAGTACAAGGGGTGAGAATGGTGCAGAAATGGACACAAGTCCCTTTACGAGAAAGGGTCCTGAAGAAACTGGAAGTAATAAGAGCTGATAAAGCAATGGGGCCAGATGGGGTGCACCCAGGTCCTAAAGAACTAAGAGAGGTGGTGGCTGAACCTCTGGCTATCCTGTTCAGCCAATCACTGGAAACAGGGAGGTACCCAAAGACTGGAGGACAGCAGATGTAGTCCCCTTATACAAAAGTGGGAACAAAGAGGAAGCAGGAACTACAGACCAGTCAGCCTCACCTCGGTAGTGGGAAAGATCATGGAAGCACTACTGAAGGAGATGGTGGAACATCTGGTTGTCAATGGACTACAGGATCCAAGGCAGCATGGTTTCACCAGGGGAGGTCATGTCAGACCAACCTCATTGAATTTTTGACTGGGTGACTAGGGAGGTGGATCAGGGGAGGGCAGTGGACATGGCCTATCTGGACTTCAGCAAGGCCTTTGACACTGTGCCACACAGAAGACTATTACACAAACTGGGAATATGGGTGTGGGCAGGACAGTAGTGTGGTGGGTAGGTAACTGGCTGGGTGGCAGGACACAGAGGTGGTGGTAAATGGCTGTCACTCCACAGAGGGAAGAGTGACCAGTGGGTACCACAGGATCAGTGCTGGGACCGGTCCTATTCAACATCTTCATCAGTGACATTGCACAGGATCTAGAAGGCAGAATTTCACTGTTCGCTGATGACACAAAGCTCTGTAACAGAGTAGACACACCAGAGGTGTAGACAGAATGAGAAGGGACCTGCAGAAACTTGAAGAATGGTCAAGGGTTTGGCAGTTGAAATTCAATGCAAAGAAGTGCAAGATAATGCATATGGGGCACAAAAACCCTGGCACAATATATCAGTTGGGGGTGAGGATATAGCATGCACCAAGCAGGAAAGGGATCTTGGGGTTGTCATCTCTGATGACCTCAAGGTAGGGAAACAGTGTGACAAGGCATCAGGTAAAGCAAATAGGATGCTGGGATGTATAGGCAGGGGCATCACCAGCAGGAAAGGGAGGTCATAATTCGCTATACAAGACACTAGTGAGGCCCCACCTGGAGTACAGTGTACAGTTCTGGAGACCATACGTGCGTAAGGACATAGACAGAGGTAGAGAAGGTTCAGAGGAGGGCAACAAAGATGGTGCATGGGTTGCATCACAAGTCCTATGAAGACAGGTTGAAGGAACTGAACATGTGCTCCCCTGGAGAAGAGGAGGAGAGAGGATATGATAGAGACATACAAGTATCTTACAGGGAGGAACAGGGTGCAGGAAAACACTATTTTTAAGCAAAAAGATGTTTCAGGACTAGAGGGCATGGGATGAAGTTGGAGGAGGACAATTCAGAGGAAACATGAGAAGAATTTCTTCACAGAACGGGTGGTGGACAAGTGAACACCCTGCCAGAGGAAGTGGTGGGGGCTGAAACAATCACGGGATTTAAGAATGCATGGGATAGAATAAAGGAATTCTAGAGGTCAGGGTAAGAAATAGACTTCTAGGAAAACAAACTGAACTTACAAGCTCAAATGGGCAGACTAGGTGGGCCATAGGCCCTTATCTGCCGACACTGTCTATGTATCTATGTATCTATGTATGTAACAACTTGGCGGGGGGACTGTGGAAGTAGTGAGGGAGAGTTGAGTAGTTGGGCAGGCAGTGTGAGGGAGTTGGTGGCATTCTCAGAGGTACTCCGGTACCATGTTCAAGCAAGGGAGGAAGGGTAGGATTGAGGAGTTCAACGAGTGGCTTAGGGACTGGTGCAACACCAAACATTATGGGTTAGTGACTAACTGGGGTAGGGTCTGGGGAATAGTGACTTGTGCACAGGGAAAGGCCACACTTGAGCAGGAAGGGGAGGAGGGAGTATTAAAGGCAGGATTAGAGGGTATATCTCTACTAAGTTAGATTTAAACTAGTGGGGGCAAAGACTGAGGTTGGTAGAAAGGTCTGACAGGGGTCTAATCGCGCCACCCTCCTAGATGTAGGGAAAGGTGGGCGTGGTAACCCTGGGAGGAAGTGGGCAGAGTGGTCTGAGTGTAATACAGAAGGCACCACCACCCGGTAAGAATAAGGAGAAGAAAGTGTGCAGACTACCGGGAGAAGGGACACAAGCCAAGGAAGAGAAGAGTGAGGAGGGGGGTATGGGTGGAAGGTGGTCTCTCTCAACACAAGAAGCCTGGGAACAAAATTGCAGAGCTTCAGGGCTCCTTTCAGAGGGAAGGTGAACACTGCTGCAGTGACAGATACTTGGACCACAGAGTACCATGATTGGGACTGCAGTCCTGGGATACAGGATATTCAGGAGGGACCGGAGGTTGGAAGGGGGTTGCACTCTATGTGAGGGAAGGGATTAAATGCATAAAGGACAAGGGAGAAGAGGAGAACAGAGGCGCTGGGTGCAGCCCCTGACTCCAAGGGCAGAAAGCTGAGGCTGGGAGTGGTGTACAGACCACCAGCCTAATCGGGAACTGGATGGGGAGTTGGCAGAGCAGATAAAGGGGGTGTAGAAGGGGAGTGTGGTGATAGTGGAGATTTTAACCTACCACGGGTTGACTGGAGCACTCAGCCACTAGCAGTACCAGGGAGCAGGTGCTTGCTGGCATTCCAGGATGGCCTTCTGATGCAATTGGTAAGGGCCTACCAAGGCTTGGTAGCACTCTGGACCTAGTACTGGCAAATGGGAAGGTGGTGCAGGTGGAGGACCCATTAGCAGGCAGTGACCCCAAACAGTGTGGCCGTTCTCGTGCTGGGCAGGAGACAGGAGGCATGGGCACTAAGGTGGTGGACTTTATTAGGGTGGACTTTGGGAGGATGGGAGCAATACTGCAAGGGACACTCCAGGATATAAGGCCGGGATGGATGCAGAACAAAAGTGGGAGTCATAAAGACTGGGCTAACAGACGCCACAGTAGCCTGCACCAGGGCCAGGAATAAGAAGAGCAGAGCCAAGAAACCATGCTGGCTGAACAAGGAAGTGCTGCAAGGGGTGAGGGCAAAGAGGACTGCATACTGGAAGTACAGGAGAACAGGGAAGGAGAGAATAAGGAGGCTTTCGGGAGTTGGTCAAGGGGTGCCAGGAGGGTGAAAAAAGCTAAAGCCTCCAGAAAATTAAGGTCCGACAGGGCACAAAGGGAGGGAAAAGGACCTTTTAGGTATGTCAGTGAAAAGAGAAATTGCAAGGAACGTCATGGAAGGATAAAGTGGGAGGGATTGGGTGGAAAAGGGGAGGAGCAAGTGGAAATTCTAAATGGTACTTGTGCTCCGTTTTCACTAAGGAGAGGGATGGTCCACTGCCAGCATGGGCTGGAGGGGGAATAGGTGGGGAGGAGGTGGCGGACAAAGTGATCACCAGGGAGTAGGTGCTAGAGGACTGAGGGAGCAAGGGGTGGACAAGGCACCAATCCGATGGCATCCACCCCAGGGTGCTGAGAGAGATGGCAGAGCTGTTGGCTGAGCTCTGGCAGATCTGTTCAACACCTCCCTGGAAACGGGGTGTGCCCAGGACTGGAGGGTGTCCCATGTGGTCCCCTTCCACAAGAGTGGTCCTAGGAAAGAGCCAGGAATTATCGGCCAGTAAGTCTCATCTCCATAGTGGGTAAGCTTATGGAGGCGATACTAAAGGAGAGGCTGGTGGCATTCCTGAGAGTAATGGCCTACAAGATGGGTGGCAACATGGGTTCGTCTCAGGAGGTCTTGTCAAACCAGCCTAACAGAGTATCATGACTGGGTGACAAGGGAGTTGGATAGGGGCCATGCAGTACATGTCCTGTACTTGGACTTCAATAAGGCCTTTGCTATAGTGCCTCATGGGAGACTGGGGGAGCTGACAGCAGTGGGGGTGGGAAAAAGCTAACTAAATGGATAGAGAACTGGTTACAGGGAGGGTGCAGAGGGTGGTGGTGGTGGGAGACCTCGGCACCCAGAGCAGTGACAAGCGGGTGCCTGAGGGTCAGTGCTGGGCCCGGTACTATTTGGGCTCTTTATCTCTGATACAGCACATGGAGTGGGAGCAGGGTTAGTCTGTTCACAGATTATTCCAAATTGGGAGTGGTGGTGTACTGAAAAGAACAGATGGGAAAAACTGTAGGGGACCTAACCAAACTAGAGACATGGTTGGTGGAGTGGCGGCTAGATTCAATGCAAAGAAGTGTAAGGTAATGCACTTCAGGGCTAGAACCAGAAGAGTGACTATTGGTTGGGGATCACAGAGGAGGAGGAGAAGGACATAGTGGTGTTGGTAACTGGGAGCATGAACAACTCGGCCCAGTGCAGGAGGCAGCAGCGAAGGCAAACAGGATGCTGGGGTGCATCGCAAGGGGTTCTCATCCAGACACAGGATGTGAACCTACCTCTTACAGCTCATTGGTCAGACTGCACCTAGAGTACTATGTGCAATACTGGAGGCCATACCTGAGGAGAGATATAAAGTTACTAGAGAGGGAGCAAAGGAGGCAACAAAAATGTTAAAGGATGGAAGGAAAGGAATATGAAGTTAGGCTGAAGGAGGTGAACATGTACACACTGGAGGAGAGGAGGGATAGGGTGGATATGATTGAAGGGCTTAAATACCTGAGGGGGGTAAATAAACCTAGCAACAAGGGAGTGTTTAAACTGAGGCGTGGAAGAGAGATGAGGGGCACGGACTAAGGTTGGAAGGGGACATTCAAGAGGGAAATTAGGAAGCACTACTTCACTGAGAGGGTGGTGTCTAGTTGGAATCGCTGCCAGAGGGGTGGTAACATGTGGGACAGTCAATGGCTTTAAGAAGGAGGGATAAAGCAAGAGGAAGAGCCAGGGAGGCAGGGGCTGGGAGAAGTGGGCGGGGGACTAAAGGGTGGAGGCTGGGGCAGCTGCAATCTAGGGTACTAGCTGCACACTTGGGCAGACTTAGATAGACCGATTGGTGTGTTCTGCTGGCAGATCTGGATGTTCATATGTTTGTATGTATGTTCGTATCTAAAATCACAGTGACTGTGTTCATGAGCAGAGGTCCTAAATGCCTCTGTTGAAAATTTAGTGAAATAATTCCACTAAATGACTGTGTTACGTGCATGCATTGTGCAGTTTCCACGCACGCTCATAAGTTTGAGCATTTTTGTATTTTAGCTACAGATTTGCAACATTGCCATCTCTTCACACCTCCCTATGAAAGGTACAGCAGTCATTCTTCACATCCCGCCCGATCTGTGTTTTCATACATCTGGCACACAATGGCACCGGTTGCTGTGGAAACTCAACTGGGACACATTGGCAAAATCACAGTGCCACTGTTCATGAGAAGAGGTCCCAAATGCTTCATGAGGTGGGGCTCACAAAAGGCCATGCTGAAATTTTGTAGTGCAAATATCAACAAATGGCCGGGCGTTAGGGTTTCTAACAATAACGTCCCACCCTGTACAGACTGACAGGCATCAGGGGTGTGCCTTTGGATTGCTGACTGTAATGCTCATGCCATTCCACCCCACCCTGCAGCCAGTCACAGGCATTGAGGTGTACCTTGAACTCTTGGCCCCAGAGTTCACCCCATTCTCCTATATTGCACCCATTTTGGCATATGTCCTTATGGAGTGAAGAATGGAAAAGCAAACACCCTAAGGCACACCTCAACACTTGTCAGTGTCTGCAGGATAGGGTGAGGTGGAATGCGCGATGGGCGACAAACCCAAACGCACCCCAATAACTGTCTGTCTCTGCATGGTGGAGGTGGGGTTGGCATGAAGTTCAATGCTTCACTGCCATTCCTTCTCTGCATCTGTCTAACTCCTACATTTTCAATGCTAATACCAGCAAGCAAACATTCAGCATTCACAAATGCTTGTTTTCTCAGTGCTGCAACCCCAAACTGTGACATCATGCAAGGGAATAATGCTTTTAAAGGGGCACTTTAAATTTTTAGTTTTAGATAGAAAATCTGTTATTTACTGTACCCACAATGCCTCACTATGTGAATTAGTATACAGGCTATTATATTTATATATTTTTTGTTTAACCAGGAGACACACTAAGCTGAAAGCTTTGTTTACAGAATGCGACCTGGGAGCACAAGGAAGTTAAGTGACTTGCTCATGGTCACAAAGTATGCAAGTGGGGGCTGTGGGATTCAAACCCTAGTGTCCAGGTTTGCAGCTCAGAGCCTTAAACCACTGCGCTATACTGCCTCACTACAGAAATAGGAGACTACATCACTCAGTAAAGAAACTTGTCAGCTAGATACTGTATGCACAGTGCCTTTGTATTGCTTATATTGTTGAAGCCACTACAAAAATATGAGTCTCTCTTCATAGTAAGGAAATTGGAAAACAGCTTCTTATCTACCCACAATGCATTGTTATGTATATCTACATATTAGGAGCCATACTGCAGTCACCACTATCAAAATTAGAAACTGCACCTCTGGGTAAGGAACATTTAAGTCAACTTTATTATTCACCCAGAATTCCTTGTTGCTGTATGAAAAACATTGACAGCTCCCTTTAATGACATCATTCTGGGGGTGTGGCGCACAGAGAAAACTGACAGCAGCCAGAAACAAAGCACTGATAAAACATTTAAAAATGATTATGACACATTTTTTTTACAAAACGAACTGCAGATTCAGCATTTGAAGCATGGCTTGCAATGACATACTATGTAAAAATGGCATTTGGTAAACTTGATAAATTACTTTAAAATAACTCACTAAGTACAAGTTGGGTCCTCTTGCTAAGCGAGAAATGTAGCCGCCATGTTTTTACTTGAAAATCCTACCACGCACACTCAACAACAATAAAGTTTGTGCTACTAACAAGGGATGTCTGTTAACTGGCAACCACATAACTCCCTGGCAACTATCCCAAACTGAGGAATAAGACGGGATGGGGAACAATTTTTCTCAGTATGTGAAAAAATAAAAAGTGCTTCAAACTGCTTTTTAATTATTTGGGAGGCACATACACTATAAAAAATATTGGATGAGAACTCTATGCCAACCAATGTGATCTGCCACATCGAGTTTCGATTCCGATGGACCTCTCGAAGCTTCGCTCTTGAGGTCACTGATGAATCAGAAACCCTCACGCCAGAATACACTGGTTCTGCATAGTTGCCCATCCAGTATTCTCTATGTAGTGGAGCAGTGTTGGAATTACAAGTTTTGAACTTTGGGAGCTAGAGGGGTCTGAAAGTGCGCTATCTTTAAATTGAGCTCCCCTTCCCTTTATAAGTCAATGGCAGTGATGCATGAGTTACTGGGGCTCGCTTCAGAGCTAGGGGACTGAGCCCTGCAATCCCTCCTGTAATTTCAACACTGTAGTTGAGACTGTCACAGGGTGCATTTTCTCTTATACAGTATTGCTGTGTTCTATGAACACAGATAGCTGCACCAAGGATGGCAGTGTATCCCGCCCATGGGCCAGATCTTACCTCAGGAAGTAATCTCCTGACATTTATATCCTCAAGGCAAGCGATAAGGGCTAATACACAGGCTCTGTCTTCATGGACCTGACCAAGGTGTTCGACCTGGTCAGCCATGCCTTCTCCTGGACATCCTCAAGGGCTTGCACATATCTGAAAACATTGTCAAATGGGTTGAAGCTACCTCTCTGATAGATCTCAGAAAACTAATACCAACTGTCATTTTTCTGCTGAATGTCCAATTAAATATAGAATTACGGGGCTCCATCTTGGGCCGCTCCTGTTCTTGCTCTTCATCAGTAACCTCCTTTCCATCTGCCAAACCACCCAACTAGTCTTATACACTGATGTAAATGACTAGTCTACTGCAGTGACACTAACTTGGACGCAATGTTCAGTAATTTGCAGGCTGACTTCAGCAACCTACACACTTGGTTCTTTGTGAAGGCATTGTTCTCAACTCCAAGAAGACCAAGTTTATGATCTTCTCTGGCCCAAGAAAAATCCCACTCACGGGCCGATCCCTCTCAGACAACCTTGGTAACATCATAGAACAAGTCTATGAATTCAAATACCTTGGACTGTATGTAGACCCTAAGATGACCTACAATATCCATATTACCAACCTCATCAAGAAAATCCATGAGGCTAATTTTCTTAAACCAAATCAGAAAGTTCTTTATCCCTGGCTCCAGACTACGCCTCACTAGCTTCCTTCTCGCCCCTTCATGATTATGGCCCTGTTGTCTACTCCCCACAACACATCCCCCTTTCTCCAAACTCAGGACTACATACAATAATATTGCACGCCGTGACCAGCCTCCCCTGGATGACCCATCACTGTACTCTTTATGCCTCCCACAACTAGCTGCACCCTTGAAGGCAGGTTCCAACTTAAATGCTCTCTTTCCTACACAAAGTCCATCGTAACCTGCTGCTGATCAGCGTTAACTCCCTTTCTCCTTATTGGTTCCCAAGTGCAGTACAAGAGTGGCTGCCTGTCATATCTTTACACCTTTTACCGCATCAAGCATGTGCAGAATTCCATCATGTACAAAGGGCCCTAAGTTTTACAATAAACTATCCCTGAACTTCAGGCCTGTAGTTCAATTGGCTCTTCACCTCTCCTTCAAGGACCACCTCCTTCAATCCACCACTTGTGCCTGCCCTGGTAGGCAACCTCCCGAATGTCCGCCAACCCCTTGAGTTACTGTAGAATTTATCTGTATATGTATATTGGGTCTATTGTTGTGTGCTCCGTATTTTTTTTTATCTAGATGATCCTGTTATATACACTGTACGCTACTGTAAATATCGCTAAATATTGCTTTTACCTTTTCTCTGTATCATCAAATTTATGTACCACTGAACGTTTGTGAAAATGAGCATTTTACTCACATACTTTCCAGTATAAAAAAATAAAATTGAAATTCAAGATGTCGCATCAGAAGACTGGGCCCAGCCTAGTGATGCCCTTAATTGCAATTTTAACAACACAACAATTAAAACAAATTAACACTAATGTGGTGCATTGTTTCTCGCTGTGTGCCCCAGAAAATACAAAATTTATGGCTGCCTAAAACTGGCTATGGATACAACGACTCCTGTGGTTGGACAAGGAGCTTGCTGTTCCTAGAGTCGCATCGCATGCAAGTGAGGCTATCCTACAGCAGTGCACAGCATTGGAGGGAAGCTTGCTGTTCCCCAGGGATCACATTGCATGCAAGTGAGGCTATCCTACAGCAGTGCACAGCATTGAAGAGGGAGCTTGCTGTTCCCCAGGGATCACATCGCATGCAGGTGAGGCTATCCTACAGCAGTGCACAGCATTGAAGAGGAAGCTTGCTGTTCCCCAGGGATCCATCGCATGCAAGTGAGGCTATCCTACAGCAGTGCACAGCATTGAAGAGGAAGCTTGCTGTTCCCCAGGGATCACATCGCATGCAAGTGAGGCTATCCTACAGCAGTGCACAGCATTGAAGAGGAAGCTTGCTGTTCCCCAGGGATCACATCGCATGCAAGTGAGGCTATCCTACAGCAGTGCACAGCATTGGAGGGAAGCTTGCTGTTCCCCAGGGATCACATCGCATGCAAGTGAGGCTATCCTACAGCAGTGCACAGCATTGAAGAGGAGCTTGCTGTTCCCCAGGGATCACATCGCATGCAAGTGAGGCTATCCTACAGCAGTGCACAGCATTGAGAGGGGAAGCTTGCTGTTCCCCAGGGATCACATCGCATGCAAGTGAGGCTATCCTACAGCAGTGCACAGCATTGGAGGGAAGCTTGCTGTTCTCTAGGGGTCACATTGCATGCATGCAAGGCTATCCCACAGCAGTGCACAGCATTGAAGAGGGAAGCTTGCTGTTCCCCAGGGATCACATCGCATGCAAGTGAGGCTATCCTACAGCAGTGCACAGCATTGAAGAGGGAAGCTTGCTGTTCCCCAGGGATCACATCGCATGCAAGTGAGGCTATCCTACAGCAGTGCAGAGTATTGGAGGAAGCTTGCTGTTCCCTAGGGTCACATTGCATGCATGCAAGGCTATCCCACAGCAGTGCACAGCATTGAAGAGGGAAGCTTGCTGCTCCCTAGGGGTCACATCGCATGCAAGCAAGGCTATTCCACAGTGATGCACAGCATTGGAGGGAACTTGCAGTTCCCCAGGGTCACATTGCATGCAAGTGAGGCCATCCCACAGTGGTGTGCAGCATTGGGGGCTGCTATTCCCCAGGGATCACATCGTATGCAAGCAAGGCTGTCCCACAGCGTGCACAGACAGCACTTATGGATTAAATAAAAGGTATGCAGCATGACACAGAAATCCACTGAAATGTGATTAAGTGGGGAAAATCTCCTGGCACGTAAGATGACAACCCTGGGACTCCTGGACTTCACTCCACAACCTCTCACCACATCCTATTCTATGTATCTGAGGAGGACAGGATGCTTCAAGATGGAGACCCCACCACAGGGGATGAGCAGTGGGTGTTGCTGGCGGAGACAATTGATGTCAGACCTTTGAAGTGTCCAGAACCACTGTGAGAACTGGGCAGTGGATGGGTCCATAAATACAGGATAACAAAATGAATAATTACCTCGAACAGCAAATAAAGTGCAGTGCCCTCCCATAATTACTGCCCTAAAGGGCCTGTGAAATAAGTTTTTGGTCCTTTTCCTACTTATTTTCTTCATGCACTGGTTTATAAAGGAGTTTTAGACCCATATTTCATTCTGGAGTGTGATTAAACTTGGCATGTTTGTTAAGGAGACTCCTCAACAGCCAGGTTCTTCATTATCTCTTACTGTAACCCAGATGCATAGAGCAGAAGTTTTACTGCTACCTTTCTTCTTTCAGCAAAGACACTTCCTTAAAGATCAGCTGCAGCTATATTATAAGCATATTACAGCCTGAACTTCTTATCCCTAACATAGGACAACCTTATCTATTAGATGCGAAATGAAGAAAATGCCATTGTCATGCTCAGATACTATTTTAATGCTCTCCTGTTTGATGGTTTCATAGAAAACCTCTCAGACATTTTTGACCAGCTAAGCGGAACCTTGGGTGAGTGCTGATTCCATTCAAGCAGAATAACATAATTTTCCTCAAGTTCCAGGTACTGAGCTTCCAGAAACTTGAGGAAAATTATGTCATTCTTGCTTGAATGGAATCAATGCTCACCCAAGGTTCCACTAGTTGTCAAAAATGTCTGAGAGATTTTCTGTGAAACCATCAAATAGGAGAGCATTAAAATAGTATCTGAGAGCGACAATGGCAATTTCTTCATTTCACATCTAATAAATAAGGATGTCTTATGTTAGGAAAAGGAGTTAGGTTTGTAATATGTTTTAAAATATAGCTGCAGTTGATCTGTAGTTAGTTTCAATATTACATGTGTAACTCCTAGATGGTGCTATCCCAGGGCCTACACCTGCCTGATTTGCCACTAACAGGTTGAGGGGCCTGGATCCGATGGCAGGTGCCTCCACCCAGAGGTCAGGGTTTGCAATAGTTAAACTAACTTGGTCACAGCCCTCTGGGACACTGCAACTTCTTCCCACTAGTGGCCCACACAGTATATCAGAATTAACTTTCACAGTATACACTTACCCCAGGACTGGTTCAGGCACTGGGACCCCTGTAAAATAAGAAGATACAGTGCAACATTCACAGTACAATACTTTAACATAGACAAATACCTCAGGCAGTATAACTTTGCTGAAACTAGCAGCTCTGATTTATTTAGGGGGATATAACAAGGACAGGAAATCAGGTTAATTAGCTTATCACTTTACTCATCTACCTATGGCTCTGTGCAGGCCTATCCTTACCAGTTACTGTCCCTGGGTACCCAAGCCCTAGTGGCTAGTCCAAACCGTGGCAGCTGGTAGGGTCCTTTCACACAGAGAAAAGAAAAATTAGTTAAACAGTCAGCAGTACAGTAATTCCATTTGGATTCAATGTGGCAATTCAACAGGGAGGCGACCCTGAATTAGTACTCACGACCTCCAAACAAGATAGTGTCCTTCAACGTCAGCAGGGCTACTCTTGAGCTCCACGAGACTCTTCACACATTTATATGACAAACTGCAACAGGCAAAGTCCTTTAATGGCAGCAGGATTCACTTGAGCTACAAGCCTCCTCACACATTTATATGGTAAACAGTAACAGGCAAAAGTCCTTTAATGGCAGCAGGATTCACTTGAGCTACACAAGCCTCCTCACACATTTATATGGTAAAAGAAAGTACTATACCAGGCAGGCTGCTTCTCTATCCCGATCGCAATTACTGCACAATACCGGGAGAACACACAGCAGATTCAGTTCCTGACAGACCGAGCGCTAATTCAGCAATTTCTCCAGTCTTCTACAGGATGAGCCTGGTTTCTGTTGTTCAGATATCCTTTGATCCTCTTCACAGGATGGATTCAGTCCTAACAAGCAGTTACACAAGCTGCAGACGGAACTCGGGGCCTTACACGCGTTCCGACTAAAACTGCACACGAAAAAGCACAGGGCTCCTTCCCTCTTCACTGCCAGAGCTCAACTGAAACTCCAGCAGACAAAACTGGGCACTTCCTTTGAGTTCCTCCCAGTTCTTGGCTGGATTGGCTATCACTCACAATAGACTGCCCTGTTGGTCCAAAAGGTGCGAAGTCCAACTACATCTCCCAGAGTCACTGCCCATGCAGTCCTCTTGTGGCTGGCTCAGATTACGAGTCCAAGTTCTGATTCGTCCAAGGCACCATTTTAGAGCTACCTTAACCCACACTGATTGGTCCAGTTCAGCAGTTCAAAACTAGAATGGGGAACTAGGCAAACACAGTTCTGACTGCAAAGAAAGCAGGTTAGACAAACTGTATTTTCATTATTACTCTAAATGATTTCTGGCAAACAGTTACATCTTTCAGATAGGTTCCCTTTGCACTCTAGTGACTGCAAAATGGAGTGAATTGGCAGCAGCTCGAGTGGTACTCAAGCAGAGAAACACACAGTCCCCCATACAAACTAATTATGTCTGCAAGCAGACAGCTCTTAAAGAGACAGTACCAGAGGCTCTGAAAACACTCACAGATAAATGGCTTAAATGCCAAACACCATTCAGGCTTGGAGCATTCAAGCAAGCTCCTGGAAGTCTTTGGGAACCCCCATTTGCAGGGGTTACACCTGCACCTCACCTCCCATCACCCGAGCAGCACATAAACTCCTGCACTGATGGAAAGTTTTAAAATCTCTAAAAAAAAGTTGAAATCAAGCCATTTTCCAACTAACCAAATAAGAGTATATTGTCTTTTATTGTACTGCTGTTTTACACTGCTGCTGCTTCACCCGCCTTCCCCCATGATGCATCTGGAAGCAAGCTGCTATCAGCTCAGTATGTCTTTCCTGGTAAAATATTTAAAATAACTTTTTTGGTTAGTTTATACCCCTCTTGGATGGCCCCATCATCGAGGACTAACCCCTCCCGGCTTACTGTCATTCCACCATTATCTTCATGGCCTCCCCACGAGGCCATGAAATGAATCCTCAGATGGGAAGCAGCGCCATAAGCTGGGTGAGGAGCCTGTGAGGAGTTGGTCCTGTCATGCTGGCCCAGCTGTGCTTTTCGTCTCCATTTTGTTACTTCCCCTGGGAGGACTGCATGCAGTGTCGCCTAGGCACTTCCCACGTACACTCCCACACATAGGACATTGGCAACTGCGCTCCTCCACCCTTGATTGACGGCCTAGGTGCCCAACTCCCAGCCACCACTAGAGGACAGGACTGCACTAGGTGCAGCAGCTCTCCCTCCCTCCTGGAGCAGGAGAGCAGTCTTAGAGACATTCAGTCTTTCTGCCTCCGCTGACCATCCAACAACTCCAGTTCGCTCCAGAAGTCAGGTAGCTGGTGCTCCAAGCTGTAAATTTACCACTGCATTGATGGGCTGGCTAAAATTAAAATAAATAAATAAATAGATAGATAAATAAAGTACACCTCAGACAGGTCAGGGTGTCCCCTAATTCTTACACTCATTCATTTATTCAGTTATTTATTTAGAATGTTTGGTCGGGAAAGGCACACTGAACAGACACTCATTTTCAAATGTGATCCAGGAGCACAGGGAGGTTAAGTGACTTGCTCAGGGTGACATAGTATACAACCAGCTCGAACATCTGTATCTACTCTACCATGTTTAACCCTTTTAGTACTTGGAACACCATGACCAAGTCCCTCTGCCTTCTTGCTTACTGTATATGTAATGTAGTATGTCCAGTCTGTCCTTGTAGCTCTTGCAACCTGCAGGTCTGATCCTCAACAACTCAGCAACCCCTTCCACACCTGTAGGATGAGGTTTATGAGGCCCTGTGAAATGGAGGTCCTGCTCACATATACAAAGGACCTCCACCGTCCATAGCCATGGCAACTGACCCTCTCTGCACCTCATCCCAGCTGCTCACATAGCTACAACCAGGCAGGGGCTGGACAAGGGGTAGGTGTGGGCATGCGCCACTTTCTGAGACCATTCTCTGCATTGCTGAGTGCTGGTGGAGGGGCAGCCACTATGTCTGTCAGGGTAGCACTATCTGGGGTAGCATTAGTGGCCTATACACCCCTTCTCACAGCCATATTTTCTTCTGGGCCCAATCACCTATATCCTCCCTGGGACTCCCCCCAGCCCTAGCAGCCTCCATGGCTGGTATGTTTTCAGTATTTATTCTGATTCTGGTGGTGATATGGCAATCCTGGAGAACTGCCATATTCAGCATTCCTGCACCCAGCGCATGCAGGGATTCCCTTGTAGACCAGCACTTGCATTTGAATGGATGCCCATAGTCCAAGCAAGCTCCCCACCCTTTGGCCCCTGTGCCAATGTGCAGCTCACTCCTTTGGAGCCACGGTGAGTGAGGGCTATAGATGTTATCGGTGTGGATGGGCATTGGAATGCAGAGATGTCCAGGATGCACTCAATTCAAGTGTATCCTGGCCATCTACATTTATCAGGCCCTAAATCACTAATCTTCTTAGTGGTTTAGTACTCTCCTTCCCATCAGCACAATACCATGGTACCATATTACTCAGCTCCAGCCTCTCTCAGCAGGAGTCACTTTGCATAATGGTGTGAAAGCACTGGCTGTAGTGGGCTAACAACTTCTGGAGTCCTAGTCTCTCCCAGAAGTCACTGAACATAATGGTGTAGGAGCACTGGCTGTAGGGAGTTAACTGCTACTGCAGTCCCACCGGCTATTGCAGAACACATACTTGTTAGTTGGTGAGCAAGCTGGAAAGCATGGGAAGGGAGGAAACTAGCAAGCTGGGGTGGAGGCCTGGCTAGCAGGAAGAACTCAGGCAGTAGTGCTAAACAAGGTGCACTCCGAGATGGCAAGAGTATGTATTGGAGTGCCACAGGGTCAGTTTTAGGTCCGCTCCTCTTCAACATCTACATTAGTGAGATTGCAGAGGTTTGAGAGGGAGGATGTACCTATTTGCCGATGATACAGAAATATGCAATAGGGTGGACACCGGAGGAGTAGAGGACATGAGGAGGGACCTCAAGGCCTCGGCGAATGGACAGGAAGCAGCAGCTGAAATTTAATACCAAGAAGTGCACTGTGATGCACCTAGGGAGGAAAACACGATGCGGGTACACACTGGGGAGGAAATCAAAGAATCAGAACAAGAAAGGATCTGGGGATCCTAGTCTCCTCAAACCTTAAGGTAGGTTTCCAATGTAGTAGGGCGGCAGGAAGGGCCAGCGAAATGCTGGCATGCATAGGCAGGGGCATTATCAGCAGAAGGAGGAAGGTAATAATGCCCTCTACAAGCCATGGTGAGGCCAAAGTTAGAGTACAGGGTTCAGTTCTGGAGACCACACCTCCACAAGGATATATAGATGCACTGGAGAAGGTTCAGAGAAGGGCAACAAAGATGGTGCAGAGTATGCAGGGGAAGACATACGAGCAGAGGTGTAAGGAGCTGAATCTGTACATGCTGGAAATGAGGGAAAGGGAACATGATCACGACCTTAAAATATGTAAAGGGCCTCAATAAAGTAGGTGAAGAGGGTCTTCAGAAGAGGAAGGAAGAGCCAGAACTAGACGGCACAGTCTCAGGTTACAAGGAAATAGGTTCAGGGCGGACGTGAGGGGTGCTTATTCACAGAGAGGGTGGTGGAGCCCTGGAACAGACTGCCAGACAAGTGGTGGGGCTAAAATGGTGGAGGAATTTAACGGCATGGGACAGGCATATGTGACTGAGTATTGGGGAGGGTGGCGGCAGGCCAGGAGGGGGTATGTGAAAGGGAGGGTGGGGCAGACCAAATGGGCCAGAAGGGTTCTTTTCTGCCATCAGATTTCTATGATTCTGGGGCATGGCCTGACCAAGCAGAAGATGGCAGCATAGTTCAGTATCTGCAGGAATGACTGCAATCTAACCTCATCCAGTCTTCACCAACCTTTATTTGGTACCAACTCCTGTGACCATCCTGTAATCTTACTGCCTGACACGGTTTGTAAGTCATTTTGATCCATCATCTACTTATATTTAATTATTCTGCACTGTACTGCAGCATACTAGGCCTCATCCTTCAGCATTATGGCAGATCTCCAAGTACAGCAAAGCTCACTTGCTAGAGTGGAAGTAATGCTTTCTGAACTGATGCTGAGATTAATGATCTAAAAACCTCCACCCAACAGAATGCGACCACTCTTGAAACTTTTAGCCAGAAAATTGCATTTAATGAAAACAACGACCTGTAACACCACTATTATTCATGACCTTCAGGCTACTGTCACAATCAAGATCGAACAGTAAATCCCTACAAGACAAAACTGATGATATTGAAAATCATGATCGTTACAACAATTACAATTATTTTGGCTTCCCTGAAGGTGCAGAATTAGGAGGCACTACTGCGCTTTTATTACATGTGCTGCCTGCAATGCTTAAACTGCCTCCTGACCTAACGTTAATCATTGAGCGGTCTCACGCACTCTCGAGTCCCAGGCCAACATCAGACCAGAGACCAAGGCCTATCATTGCTCGCTTCTTGAACTATTCCACACAAATTAATTCTGAAATGAGCCAGAGAAATGGGGAAACTTCAGTGGCAAGAGTTTAATATTTCCATCTACCGAGACTTTTCAAAAGATTTAACCATCAGAAGGAAGGCCTACAATCCCTTAAACAAATCCTCCACCAAAGAAGCATTAAATTTGCTCTATGTTACCCCGTGACACTGTGCCTTTCTCAGGCTCTTCCTTCAAGGATTTTGAAACCCTGATGCCTTAGCCTAACTACCTGGAGGTCTCTCTCGCAGTCTTACCCTGGGAGGTTTAGCAGCAATTGGCAACCCAAACACAGCTTTGGTATCTGCATGGAGGGCAGACAACGAGGCCACAGGAAAGTGTTGCAGAACTCGCGAGCCCCAAGCAGGAGCGCTGCAGTTTGACCCCTAAGGTAATCAACATGGCTTTAAGAGAAGCTTCTATCGGGCAGCACTATTCTTCAACACTTTCATGCTGTTCTAGCGAGGTTTCACCCCAAACACCCCAAGTTGCAGCCTCTCACCATCAAATAAACCCTCTATTCCCTTGAGCAATAAGTTTGCTCTCTTGGAGGATGACATGTGCTCCTCACAGGGGATCTTTCCAGCAAATTTCAGACGAACATCCCTCTGCCTCAGGGATGTATTTCTGCGATACTTCATGGGCAGAAGTTGTTGCAAGTTCCCCTCAAATCTTTAGAGCGCCCAAAAAGAAACATGAGGCAAAGACCAAAAGCAAGAACATTAATAGTCACAATCCTGCTAATAAATCTAAGGTGTCATGAGCTTATGTGGTCAGTAATATGGTCAGAGTTGCTATATCCTGGTAGGTTTTGCTTCCCGGATACTTAAAGGGAGTGCCAGTACACTTTTTCTGTTAGCCACCCGCTCTACAGTCTATGCTACCTGGTTGCTTTCGCTCCCAGCAGGTGCAGAAAGCAAAGGCTGTACATCATGAGTTAATCAATTTACTTTTTGTTGCAGTGTTTAATCGAGCAGCTAAAGGTCTTCAAGGAACTTTGCATATCAGCAATGCTTTTCTAACCCATTGTTTTGGTGTTAGATCTTATACATTACCTCGCTAAACAGGCTCTCTGTATCTAGCCTTTTACTCTCCAATTTAGCAGTACATCAGGTTTATGGTCTTTTGGCTGTTCAGTTGCATATCTTCAGTCAGTATGCATCCTGATTATTGCCTTTTCTTTTTCATATGTGAATTATTATATATTACAAGGCAACTTACCCTTCCTCTCCTGATGACAGGTTCTTATGTATTATTGGCAACTACATTTAATCTTTCTCCTTCCTACGCTCCATTATTCTTGCCACCTCCTGTTTACAATATGGAACTATCATTAGCACTCAAAGAGGTGGGCTATGTTTGGTGTACTGTTGCAAGGATTGTCAATCTACCATCTTCCTTGCTCCTTATTTTACTGAAGCCTACAGATATTATATAAATCCACTGCTATGTGGTCCCTCCTGTTTTGGGGCTCACTGGGCCTAGTCTTCAGACCTAGTCATCCCATATAACACCTATTTAGGTGATTTTCGAGTAATTAGCGCTGATCTTTACTATGACTATCTCTTCTGTCTACAGTTATCACCAAAGCCTATGTCTCTCACATAATCCCGATTTGCATTTGGCTCAGGGCATAAGGGCTTAAACTGACCTCCCTTTTTCTTTCCTGTCAATACTGTATTTATTATGTACTTATTCTGTTACACTGCAAAGTATACTCAGAGTCACTCTAATGTGGTAATGACCTACTTTTCCTTTTATATTTGTTCATTTGCATTCTACTGTGCTCTCTGAATTCCTTGCTCTGTGTCTAGGCTGTACTGGCATCTTGTATATGGTTCTTTAATTTACTGTTATTTCAAGTTGGTATACCTTGTACTATTACTACTAATGTCATGGTGTTTAGCTTTAGCCTTATACCTTGTCCTGTTAGCTTAGAATTAAGCTGAGGTTATTACAGTCCCTTGCCTTTTTGGTATTATTCCTTTTCAGTTTAGCTTATCAGGAATACTTACTTTATTATATTATTGGGATCAGACTTAGGTTTGGGCCGATATTTATAACGTTCTCCCTAGTCTCCTCCTACATCGACTTCCAGTGTGGTGAGAGAGTCTCTTAGCCAGTTGGCTGACTCATATCTCCTCAAACCCATAAAACATTTTCTTTGTTATTTAGCTTACTAGTATTATTGTTGTTGTTAATGACTTTTCTCCTTTCCCATCTCTAGTCTAACTTTAATAAGATATCTGTGCTACTCATGTATCATACATCTAACTTTTTTGGCTTGAATGTTCCTGCCACTCTCTGCATATCACGTAAGCTCTCTATATTGTATTCTAATCATCTTCTGCCTCATTTATTTGTCCTTCACACTCCAGCAATTATTCCTTTCTTTAACATTAACAATATAAGTTACATACTTTTATATACATGGAATGTGAAGGGACTTAATTCTCCTTGTAAGCAGAAGCAAATTCTTCCATCTCAAAAACATAACACACAAATTACTTTCCTTCAAGAAACAAAATTATTAGCAGAGGATGTTCACAGATTTAAAAAGATTGGGTAGGTCAGATCTACGAATCATCCTATACCTCAAAAAAGAGGAGGTGCTATTCTTATTCATAAGAGTCTCAAATGGTCCCTTGTAAACTCCATTTCCGATACTGACGGCAGATGGGTGATGGTCAAACTGAATACCAACTGTGGTCCTCTTCTGCTTGATAATGTCTATGCATCCAACTCCGATTCCCCGGCATTTTTTCATAATTGAGCTCAACAGATTCTATCCTTTAACACTGATAATACACCAGTTACTCTTGGAGGGATCTTAACTTAGCTTTAGAAGCCAGCATTGACAGAAGTAGCCCCACTACAGAGGCCACCTAGAAGTATTAAACCCTCTCATTACTAATGAAGATGTTGGATTAGCTGATGTATGGCGCCTTCACTCCTGTGATCAAGAATGTACTTTTACTCCTCTCTACATAAGATATACAGTAGAATTGACTACTGGTTAGCCTCTCCTGTTATAATGGAAAAACTATTGATTCACCCATCTCTCCCATCATAATCTCAGACCATTCCCTGTCAAATTGCAACATTTGTGGGACCCATTAGCACCTAAATCTTCTTACTGCAGCTGGACCCTCTCCTTCTCAAGGATCCCAATTTCTTACCCATGATCAAGCACAAATTCTGGACTTCCTCTTTCACAATACTTCACACGAATATTCTATGCCCTCTGTATGGAAGCTTTTAAAGCTACAGTTCGAGGAAATTATCAGTTATGCTGCTCATAGGAAAAGAGTAAGGAACAACAGCTGGCTGACTTGGAAAAATCTCTTAAGGCTAAAGAGAATTTATACTTTTCTTCTAACAAGTGCCGTTTTGATTCTCAACTTCATCTGAAATTCTTCAACTTAGAGTTAAAATTAACAAATTAATTTCTCGTAAAACCGAACTGGCCTTGTTTAACTTTAAATATATGTTTTGGAACAAGGCAATAAAAATGGGAAACTCCTCTCTTACCAGCTCAAAGCACAACAAATGGAACAACACATCCTAAGCTTAAAAGATGAACAGATGTACGATTTACTCTGACAACCCTTTATAAACCATATCATGAAAACCTTTTATCAAAACTATACTCTAACACAAATCCTTCATCTACTTTACAAACTGAACAGTTCCTTAAATCATTACATCTTCCTCATGTTTCTACTCAAACAAATTCTTAGATGAACCCTTCTCGCCGGGAAATCCAGAAAGCTTTGTCTTCCTTGAAATCTGGCAAATTCCTGGGGTGAAGGATTCCCTGTCGATTTCTATAAAATGTTTTCCAACACCTTATGTCCCTTCTTCTTAATGTTTATCAAGAAGCTCAATACTGGCAAGCTTCCTTCATCTTGCACTGAAGCAATCATAACCCTAATCCCTAAGAAAGAAAAGACCCTACTCACCCGCAAGTTACAGGCCCATCTCTTTATTACGGTTGGGAAGATATTTGCTAAACTACTAACTTCTCGACTTGAATTCTTGATTCTCAAGCTAACTCATTGTTCTCAAGCTGGTATTATTAAACATAGAATGGGTTCTGATCACCTACGTTCCTTATTTAATTTAATTCACAAAGCCAAATCTCTCAAGGTACCAGCTGCAGTCATAGCTATTGATTTCGAGAAGGTCTTTGATTCCTTAAACTGGGACTACCTTCATCAAGTTTGATCTTATTTCAGTCTTTCTCATACCTGTTGCTCCTGGATCAAGCTATTATACAACTTCCCTGTTGCTAAAGTACTTACTAATTCACCCTTTCCTCTTACTTTCATCTAGCAAGGGAATTAGACAAGGCTGTCCCTGTCACCTTCCCTGTTTATTTTAGCCATGGAACCCTGACTGCTTGTTTACATCAATCTTCTGGCATTATGGGCATACCTGTGAACAATTCAAGATATGTTCTCTCCTACGGATGACCTCTTAATCTTACTCAAAAACCTGAATGAGGCTGGGCCCCTGTTGGTTGATTTGCTTAATAATTTTACTAAAATTTCTGGCCTTGCTTTGATTTATGGCAAATCACAAACAATGCCCTTATTGACACTGTAAAGCCTTTATGAACATACCTCTTGGATTCCGCTGGTCACCACAGGGTATAACATATCTAGGAATCAAAATTACTAGTAACTTAGGAAGATATGGGACAGTAACTTTATTTAATAACATCAAAACAATTCTGGACAAATGGAAGCTCCTTAAATCTCTCTTTTATGGGAAAATTACAGCCATTAAGATGTCCATTTCTCCCAAGATTCTTTACCTCTTTGTCAATATTCCTTTAGTCTTACCATCCTCCTTTTTCACTAAAATTGATAAATTAATCGATAACTTTATCTGGGATGAGAAACCACAGATTTAACTGCAACAAACTTCGATCACATTGGAAAATGCGGATTCAGATTCCCCTGGTTCAAAGGCTACCTCTGGGCTTTCAGATAGCCCAAACCATTAAATAGTTTCAGAAACCCTCCTCACTCACCACTATAGGTTTGCAATGGAATCCGCGTTGTGCCGGAAGGAGTTCCCATTTCCTTCATTTTAATCCCATTTCCTCTAAATTAAAATCTCACCCGACTATATCATCCTCTGTTCTTTAGTTGAAACTAACCCACAAATTCCTGAAATCCAATCCAATACCCTGGTTTTATGCCCCTTATGGGACAGTCCACTGCTCACTCTAGAAGATCACCCAATTTTCTGTCATACATGGAGGAACAAAGGCATTTTCTTTCTTGGAAATATCTTGGACCAGAATTCACTCACTCTTAGATCATTCTCAGACTTGCAGGTCACATGGAAACTTCCTAAACAGGACTTCTGGAAGTTTTACAAATTGGCAGCTTATATCTCTCTCTAGTTTAGTGTATAGGCATACTCTTCTAAACCCATACCTCTCGCACTGGACTAATTTATCAGTAAATTAAATAGCTCCATTTACAAAGACATTATTGATAATCTACCTGATCAGTCTATACAGGCCAAAAATAAATGGATTACTCTTCTTAACTGCACTATTTCAGATGCACAATAGAGTAATTGTTGGCATATTGCACATAATACCTTTAAAGATGCCTGTAGTTATTTAATACAGACTAAAATCCTACACCTTTGGTATAGAACCTCTGTACTTCAACAAAATGGGCCTATTAAATAATAATAATTGCTGGTGCTGCAATTTGGCCAATGGGGATCTACTTCATATCTTGTGGTCTTGCACTTCCATTAATAAGCTCTGCATAAAGTCTGTTTACTTGCCTCCAGAGTAACAGGACAAAACCTACCTTTTGACCCCAAGCTATTCCTTCTAGGCATCCTTATCCCCAATAGCTCTCCTCTCACGTGCATATTTTAGATGGCTAAACATACTTTCTCTTCTGGTCAAATGTCTGATTCTTATGAAACAGAAATCAACTCTGGTACCTTCTCTTTCAGATGTTCTTCAAAGCCTCTCTCTCAGTATGCCTCTCTAGACCGATTATCTCATGCTACTCATAACCGATTCACTGTATATGACAGATGTTGGCAGGATTACTTCAAGCACATGAAACTAGTTCTTCTAGACCCTAATTCTTAGGGATATGTAGCCCTGCTTCTTATTTTGCTCTAAGATTAGGTTTTCTCGAAACTTTGTGCCGGATTTCTCCTCTTTTTCCTCTTCTTCCTGTTTCTCCTGTCTCCTTCCTTCCTCCATGCCTTTTCTCTCTTCTCTCTTCTTTCTTTCCTTGCACACTTTCTCTTATCTTCACCTCTCCATTACTGAACATTGTTCATATTACCACATTTATCACCTTTTGCAATTTACTGAATGCCTTGCATAGCCTGCCTAGCATGTATTTCATACATGGTTGCTATTTCTGATCCTATAATACCCTATTGATTGTAACCCTTCTGCTCTCCACTTACATCCTGTCTAGGTTTGTGTTTTATTATCAGTACATGTATATAAGGCTTCTTCAATAGGTTTACACCAAATACTGTGTCTTGTTAAGTGATATTTTATACCTTACATGGAGGATAGTCTTCTAGTGTATAAGATGTGTGCTTTCTTATATACTCGAACTTCAATAAAAGATAAAGAAAAAAAATTCTATGATTCTTTGATACTTTCTTCCATTCTAACCTCCGCTCCACTATCAGTCACCATAAGTGATGGGAGGCTAGCTGGAGCAGCAATCTCAGCCTCTCCCACCAGAAGTCACTGTAATTCTGCCTTAGGGGCACAAGTGGTGAAAGCCAGCCCTCTACTTGCTAGAAAATCAGGCAACAGAACAGGGACTACCAAATACATCTTGTGAAAAGGTTAATGACAGATGAATCATTCTCAGACTTGAGCTATCAGTGTTTCATGCATCCCTTTGGAAGAAACTTTTATTAAAATCTTAACTCAGAACTGTATGACAGTAAAACTAGTGCCACTTTGACCTATTCTCTACCGTTCTTTGTAAGCCACAGAGTTTTGTGCCCCATCGCAGACTACCAAGCAGGAAGGCAGTGATAAGGTGTCCAACCAGTATTGTATTGCTGGTATTTCAGGGAAAGCTACCTGTTAACCCTTTCCACTCCATTTGTGCAGCAGATGCATCTAGAAAAAAGAGCAAAAATGTGTTCATCTGTTTCGTTTAATTTTGTTTTTGTTGACTGGAAAAGGAGGGTTAGACAATACTGCCTGTTTACAGCCTCATCCTGGGTTGGGTGGGGGGCATACAGATGCAGACCAACTAAAATGATCCCAAATAAGCTGTTGGTGGTATTTACTATAGGTGAATGGGGAACTTTTTCCAGAACACTGGGACCCCCTCGCCCCACTTTTGGGAGAGGGGCACCATTCTCTCCAATGTAGACAGTATGGCACATTCTGGAGGGAAGGCAAGAGCAGCAGAAGGAGGGTAGAGTAGCAAACCTTCTTCCCTGCCCCAGTTTGTAGGGAGGGTCAGCCAGAAAGTTCACCTCGGATCCCAGGAGGTTTGTTAGTTGATCAGTGGCACTGATTTAAATTTGGTGCCACTGTAAAATATAAAAAGCTATTTAAAATCCACCCAACTGAATTCAATACAGTGCACCCCATGCTATAAAACTCACATGTGACAACCCGTATGAGTGCAGGGGTGGGGATGGAGGATCTTTCAGTACAGGGTACCAGAAAGGGAAGGGATCTGGTTGCAGCTCCTCAATACAAGGCTTTTGATCCCTTCCCTACTAAAACAATGAAGAAATAAATTCTTGATACAAGGACTGTTTAAGTCCTCTGTAGGTAAGCTTACAGTGGGGTGATTGAGGATTGCAACTATCTGGTGCTCTTTAAAGTTGTCAGGAAAGAGTTAAACACAAAGTTTTCTTAGAGATTATGAAGGTACTGACAGGCAGGTCTACTCAGAGAATGAGGGTACAATGAACATATTTTAGAAATACTTGAAAGAATCCTTTGGTTCTAGTATTCATGTTTCCATCTCACCAGAAGAAGTCTTAAAATTGCCTACTACATAGATCTTGTGTCAGAGCACATTCAAAGATTAAGATCCTACTGTAGATTTCTGGAAGGAACTTCATGGAGATGGGGAACAGCTCAAATTGCCCTGGCAGCAGAAGATACTGGGAAGGGTAGAAGAACAGTGGCTTAGGCTCAAGAGATCCATAGCAGGAGTGACATGTCAATGTCTCAGATTGTAGCAAAAGCAAAAGAAGAGCGTCCACTGTGGTTCTCTAAGTCAGTAGCCGAGAAAGTGTGAGAAAAAAGTAAGGCATTCAGGAAATACAAAGACACGCAGAAAGAAGAAGACAGAGTGAAATATCTGGAAGTGAAAGAAGCTGGAAAGCTGTCAGAGGGCTAAGGCAAGAACAGAGGAAGGAATAGCACAGGTTATTAAGAGGGAGACAAGACCTTCTTCTGTTATGTTAGCAAGAGGAAGAAGACCAGAAATGGTATTGATAGGCTAAAGAAGGGAGAGGGTGGGTAGGTGGAGGATGACCTTGAAAAGCTGAGATACTGAACAAGTATTTTTGCTCAGTATTTATCAAGGAAGAAACAGGGAGGGCCAAAACTCATGAAGAAAGGTGTGCGGGGAGAGGTGGACACCAGCCCATTTACAGTGGAGAAAGTCTTGGAGGAACAAGGAAAGTAAAGAGACAAGGCAATGGGGGCGAGGCAGGCTTCACCCTAGAGTGCTGAAGAAACTCAGGAAGTCCAACCAGGTCCACTGACAACCCTCTTCAACCAATCGCTAGAGATAGGAGAGGTACCTGGGGACTAGAGGAGGGCAGAGGTGGTCCTCCTGTACAAGACTGGAAGTAGGGAGGAGGCAGGCAATTACAAAGTAAGCCTGAGCTCAGTGGTGGGGAAGCTGATGAGTCCCTGCTTAGGAAAGGGTAGTGAAGTTCCTGAGTCAAGCGGTGCAAAAGACCCAAGGCAGCATGGATTCACTGAGGGCAGGTCCTGTCAGACTAATCTTATCAGTTTCTTTGACTGGGTGACCAGGGTGGTGGATAAGGAGGGGTGGTGGATGTGGCCTACCTGGATTTCAGTAAGGCCTTTGACACCGTTCTGCATAGAGGTTGCTTAACAAATTGGAGCATCTGGGTATGGGCTCTAAAGTGGTAAAATGGGTTGAAAACTGTCTGAAAGGCAGGACCCAGGGATGGTAGTAAATGGCATAAAATCAGAAGAGGTGAGATGACCAGCGGGGTTCCACAGGGATCAATGCTGGGTCAGTCCTATTCAATGCCTTCACTAGCGACATTGCAGAGGGACTGGAGGGGAAAGTACCTGTTAGCAGATGACACCAAGATCTGTAACAGAGCCGACACACAAGAGGGCTAGATAAAATGAGAAATGACCAAAGACTATGAGGAATAGTCAAGGGTTTGGCAGTTGGGTTTCATTGCTAAGAAGTGCAAGATAATGCACCTGGGACACAGAAACCCAAGAGAAAATATGGCATGAGGGGCAGGTTCTAGCCACCACAAGTCAGGAGAAAGACCTGAGGGTTATCATATACAATGACCTGAAGTCAGCCAAATAATGTAAAAAGCAGTGGGGAAAGCAAACAGAATGCTGGGGTGCATAGGAAGGGGGCATAACTAGTAGGAGGAGTGAAGTTTTGATGCCACTTTATAGATCACTGATGAGGCCTCATCTGGAATACTGTGTCCAGTTCTGGAGATGGCATCTCAGGAAGGACATAGACAGAATGGAAGCAGTCCAGAGAAGAGCAATAAAAATGATACATGGACGCACCACAAGCCTTATGAGGAAAGACTCAAGGAACTAAACATCTATTCACTGGAAGAAAGAAGGAAGAGGATATGATAGAGACTTTAAAATACTTTAGAGGAATAAACAGGGTACAGGAGGGAGCATATTTCCAGAAAGAAAGTGCACAGGACAAGGGGACATAACATGAGGCTGGAGGGAGGGAGGCTTAGGGGGAATGCTAGGAAGTATTTTTTCACAGAGAGGGTGGTGGATACGTGGAACAGCCTACTTACAGAGGTGGTGGAAGTGAAAGCAGTACAGGGATTCAAAAGTGCATGGGATAAGCATAAAGGCACCCTACTGTGCAGCAGAGTGGGGAAAGGCAGTCCAGATAAGAGTAGGGATTACCAGACCAAGTAGGGAAATGGGCAGACTAGATGGGCTGTATGGTCCTTATCTGCCGACAGATTCTGTATGTTTCTATGTAAAAGTAGACATATCTGCTCTCATATCTCTAGAAGAAGCGGTGTTTGCTATTAAGGCTGCATGTAATAATGCCTCACCTGCCCTGATGGGCTCAACACAGAATTCTATAAAGAAATTTCAGAGAATCTGAGATCAGTATTAGCAGAAGCGTATAATGAAATGCTAAGTGCCTTCGGACACTCTAAAGATGTGGCAAATTCCATTTTGATTTTTTTTTTTTTTTTTTTTTATAAAAGGAGACTGCTTGGAACTCTTAAACTGAGACCAAGCTGCCTGATGGCTGTAGATCAAAACATAAAATGGTATGCCTTAGATCAGGAAAAGTGGCTAATAACCCAATTTCCCCTGCAGAAACCTGTTCCATAAAAGGTAGGCATAAAAGTGAAAATCTCATAATTTTATGAGAAATAACCTCACGAGGAAATGTAAAGAAATTGAAAGGCTTTCTCCAGGGTTCAGTACTGGGATTGGTCCTCTGTAATGTCTTTATAAGTGACATTATGAGTGACTGGAAGGAAAATATGTCTCTTTGCAGATGACACAAAGATCTGCAACAGGGTTGATATACAAGGTGGGGAGGAAAGGATGAGAAGGGACTTGGCAAGGTTGGAGGAATGGTCAAATGTATGGCAGTGTAGATTCAACGCAAAAAAGTGCAAAGTAATGCACTGAAACTAAAACCAGGGGAAAGTACACAATGGGGGTAAGATACTAACAACAACAAAAATGGAAAGGACCTGGGGGAGTCATATCAGATGACCTAAAGGTGGGCAAGCAATGTGAGAAAGTAGTAAGGAGGGCTAGGGGATACTGGGATGCATAGGGAGAGGTATCACCAGTAGAAAACAGGAAGTTGTTATCCTCTGTACAGGCGGTTGGTGATACCCATCTGGAGTACTGCGTGCAGTTCTGGAGACCCATCTCTTCAAGGACATACACAGGATGGAGGCTGTTCAGAGGAGGCAACTAAAATGATGCAGGGTCTGCAACAGAAGACATTTGAAGAGAGACTAAAGACTTAATATCTATACCCTCGAGGAAAGGAGGAGAGGGGGACATGATAGAAACTTTCAAGTACCTCATGGAGTCAACAAAGTCCAAGAGGGTAGCATATTTCAGAAACAGAGATGTGCAAGAACAAGGGACACACTCTGAAGATACAGTGGAACTGCTCAGAGGTAATGTGAGGAATTATTTTTTCACGGAAAGGGTTGTGGAAACATGGAATGGACTTCCTGAGGAGCGTGGAGTCAAAACAGTGGGGAATTCAAGAATGCATGGTACAGACATAAGGCAATTCTAGTGGTGGGTAGGAGGAAGTAGGCTATTGGTTAACTATGATCTGCAGCTTATCCATTAGGTATGGAAATGGGCAGACTAGGTGAGCCATCGGTCCTTATCTGCCATTAAATTCTATGTTTCTATGACCAGGAGAAGGATTTTGACTATATGTCACACAAGTTTCTGATCAGGCACTACAGATTCATGGGATACCTAACCAGTTTATAGCTTGGATTTATCTGATGTACAAATCTGCTCAGTTACAGCATTTAGTGAATTTTTGTGGGGATGCTATAAAGATTGCCCAAGAGTCCAACAGGGTGCCACTTAGCCACCATTTTAAGTCTTTGGGCTAGATGTTTTAATCCAGAAATTCATTTTGGAAGAGGGTGTTAAAGGGATTGAGATATCCATCACCACACCAGCAATGAAGATTGCAGCATATGCTGATGATGTGTGTTTATATTTAGCTGACATTCAGTCTAGTACTCGTGCTTTGCAGATATTGCAGCAATATTCAGCAATTTCAGTTAATTTCATAAAAGTACAGCTTTACAATTGGGGGCCGAATAGTATAGAAACAAACACCCTCAGCCCAGTCTTGATGGCTTTTAATCTGGCCAAATCTCATAGTCTCGCTTCGTGTGCAATTCAAAAAAAAAAAAATAGAGAAATAACTGTCCTTGTCTCCTGTACTTATGCATAGTCTGCTCCAGTTTGGAATCACATTTTAATCAGGGCGAAGTCTAAATTCTATTTATTAAAGTCTAACAATAAACTGAACTAAGTGAGATAGACCTCCCTACAATGTAATTAAGTCTTATGTGCCCAATCCAAGTCAACTTGCATTTACCTCACTTCGCATGATAATTTACAAGCACTGTTCCCTAGGGTTATATATAGTGCCATACCTCTTCTCTCTCTGCAGATTTGAGGATCCATCAAGTGTCCCAAGCTCTGGCGGTCATGAGGCAGTATTGGAGCAGCCCCCTCCGAAACTACTTCAGGTATGGCGAACTACGCACCATGCTGGAAGGGTGCTAGACCCAGCACTGGCAATTCCCTGCAGTCGCTTCATGACTGCTCTCACGACCCTAAATGCCCTCCCAGCCTTAGCTTCTATATAGGAGTATCTCACGAGACATTTCATTTTTTCTCTGTCTCCCTGGTTTCTCATTTGCACATCATATCCTTTGGCCACCAGAGGTCGCATCCATCAACGGAAACTTGCTTATCCTTCTCTGCTTTCAGTTCTTACTGAGACACTCTTCTTTCCTTTACCCTTCACTCCTGTCTATCTACATGTCAACTCCTCCTCCCAATCTACCCCTTGCTCATACAATTATCTAATCATGCATTCTAGGGCTTTATACACCTCACTGTCTTTCACTTTTTTATGCTGTGTTTCCTAACAGTTCTCACTGGTCCTACTGAGATTACTCCATCTACCTCAGTTTACTCAATGGACAATTTCTGCTTCTCCAACCTTCTATCTAACCCCACCCTTAATCCATCTCCTCCATCTAGCCTCTACTACAAGCTCCTGGGGTTATTAAATAGATATATCAAGCTGAGGTTCTCTATCTCCTCTGGCTGGGCCGCTAGGGCATATGTCATTGCTTCAATATGGATAATAACCCTATCCTTACCCTGGCCAGGGATGTGAGACCAATCCAGGTCCTACCATTCCCACAAATTCCACCCAGTCTCACCCTTCGCACTGCTTGCCACAGTCTTCGGCCTCACCTTTGCACACCTTAATATCAGCAGTCTCTTGGCTAACCTCCTGAACTCGAGGTGTGGGTGTGTGCTAATAACCTGATATCCTAGCCATATCTGAAACATGGCTGAAGCCTTCCATTACTGACTCCTGTGCTTCCTCCAGGGATATAATTTGCTTGATGGGTCGCCTAGTGCCAAAAGAGGTGGAGGCCTGGCACTTTACAACAAGGCTTGCCTGAATGTAACCATAATACATGATCCCCTCTTGCCAACTATGAGGTTCTTCATTCCCTTCTGCTATTGGGGCATAAAAACTCCATATTTTCTGTACATCGATATATATATATATATACATACATACACACATATATATATATATATATATAACACACACACCTCCCAGACACTCAAGGTTAGGGCTTGATGAGTTCATGGATCACTTGCTGTCTGTGACAGGGAAAATTACATACTCTGCCTAGGGGATTTTAACCGAGACTGGTCCTGACCTAGCTCCTCCCTCCTATCGTCCTTGATAAGCAAGGCCAATCTCACTCAACTTATTCAGGTTCCCACTAGACTCTCCTGCTGTGGTGCCTGCAGCACTCTCTTGGACGGATCCTGACAAATAGGAAGGAGTTCTTCCTCTCTGCGGGGGTACTCCCGGACACCATAAGTGATCATTGCCCAGTTTACTGCATATGGGACACCACCCTTCCCTTGAAAGTCTTAACTTTTCCAACCTCAACACAGAAGCGTTCCTTCACATTCTAAACCTAGTTGACTGGCCTTCCTGTACTGTACAGATGATATTAACTACACAATGGGCTGTTTCAACTCTACCTAATCTCGCTGCAAAACAAACACATCCCAGTCTCCATTGACTGAGAAGGGCGAAAGGAAAGTCACTAAATGGCTCAAGCGTCCACTACTCCATGTTCTGAAGCATAGGGATAAACTTTGATCTATCTGGAAGTCCTCCTCCTGCTAACTGACTTTGAAGCCTACAAAGCTCTATGGAACACCTGCAAAAGGAGATTCACCTGGCAAAACACATACTACAGGAATCTCCTTAGCTCCTCTGCCTCCCACCCAAAATGCTACTGGTCTCGAATCAAGGAAATTCTGGGAATAAAAGCCTCTGACCCGAAAGATATGCATATAAATGATACCCACTATAACCTCCCACTCACTATTGCTAATGCCTTCAACTCCCTCTTTTCCGCTCTTCCAACCCCTACCCTCTCCTTGCTCACCACCACTCAGGCTGCCACATCTCCATGTGCCCCCACTCCCCCTACTCGACCTGGCACCTGTCATGCCATGAAGTCCTGAAGTTACTCAAAACTATTCCAGCTAGTGGTAGCACAGGCCGTGATGCTATCCATCCTGGGATTCTTAGGCAGTTTGCTGCTTGGCTTGCTGAGCCCATAACCACACTCTTCAACCTCTCTATCTGTTCTGCCTCAGTGCCCTCAGCTTGGAAAACAGCTAGAACCATACCTGTTTTTTAAGAAAGGTGATGCAAAACTCATGTCCAACTACCGCCCATCTCACTTCTCCCCATGCTCAGCAAGCTGCTTGAGAAACTTGTCCATCATCAGGTCTCTGACTACCTTCTCAATTTCAATCTTCAGTCCGTATTCAACATGGCTTTAGGGCTGGGCACAGCACTACCACAGCACTGACCCAGTTTACAAGTGATGTCAAAGGTAATGGATAAAGGGTTACTCACAGGAGCTGTGTTCATTGACCTCTTGAAAGCATTTGACATGGTTCATCACCCACTTCTACTAACTAGGCTGCCAAGCATTAGGAGCTTCTGACTCTACTCTATCCTGGTTTGGTAGCTACCTGGATAATCGCTCTCAGACTGTCTCCTTCCGTGAGTTCTCTCCTCCCTGTCCCTATCACCTGTGGCACTCCAGGGGTTCAATTCTTGAGCCCTTACTTTTCTCTCTTCCTAAATGACATCCCTATTTCTTCTCCTCCAGCAGCATGCTCATGTATGCGGATGATCTAGTGCTTTACTATGCCTCTAAGTCTATCGTGGACATCAATCAAAATCTTTCTTATGACTTTCAGTCCTTCAATCCTGGCTTTGGCTAACCATCAAATCCTAAACTTAGCAAAGACTCAGGCCATGCTTTTGGGTCCTCTCAAAAAGTTCCCACTGAGTTCCTAAGCTCCTGGTCCACTGCTGGGATGGCATGGCAATCACAAACTCCTTAACTTTCAAATACTTGGGGTTACACTTGACCCGGCTCTGGATTCACGGCTACGTCAATGAAGTATGTAATTCAGTCAATGCTAAAATTGAGTGGCCTATCGAGTGCGCCACTCACTCACCCGGCAACCAGGATCTCAGTAGCTAGAGGCGTTCTTCTCCCTCAGTTCCTTTATGCACTCCCGGTTCTCTCTCATGCCAATGCTGGCATTCTCCACAAGTGGGACACCTCTTACAACAATATCTGTAGATTTGCCTTATCTGCTCCTCGTCTAACTCATCACTGCCTACTCTATGCTGCCTTGAACTGGTTGTCTCCCAAAGTCCTCCGGTCATATGCTGTAGGGTGTTTTGTTGACTTCCTTATCAGAACACCTCGTCCGGCCTCTCTGGGTGTTATGCTTCCGTATCTCATTCTCGCTCCATAGGTCCTCCTCCATCCCAATGCTCTCCGTCGGCCCTGCACAACTAAAATGGGTGAACAAGCTTTTCCTGTTTTGCTCCTAGGGTTCTGGAACCCACCCCCTCATGCTAAGAACTCCTCTTCCCACCTTTCTTTTGCTACTGTTCTCACACCTCTATGTTTTGGCAGCTGCGGACTGCATGTAATCTACTGAGTCATCACAAATGATTATCATGTCATTAGCTGTAATTGTCTAATGTATATTATCTTTTCTATTTGTGTGTTTTCTTTCCCCAGCTTGGCTAGATGACTTATGCAATGATATTTATGCCAGGTCCATCCTATTCTGAATTGGTGCTATTGTTGTTACTATTATCTGCACTTTCATATAATGTCTGTAATTTCTACTTCTGATTTGTTACCCTTAATATAATCATTGTTCCCAATGGTTGATGTTATTGCACCGTACTGTTGTTATTACTGTATTCTCAAGTTTGTACTCTCTGGGCCGTGCCTGAAAATGGGCAGGTTTTTGCCTAGTGCACTTACTCGGTTACCAAAAGCTAATAAATAAATAAATCCATGATAAAAATATTGGGAGTCCAGCAAGGAAACATGGGTAAAACAAATTGAGAGAATTAAATGTCTGCAAGTGAGAATAAAGTTGCAATTTTGGGAAAATATGAAATCATCAAAAAAAAGAGTTTTCTCATAAAGTCTCTAGTAATTCCATCTTTGCTGTTCTTGAGCTATGGTTTCCTCCTCCAGAACTTGAAACAAGACGGTGTAGTATTTTATTTTCAGTGTTTATTGGGGAAGTGAGGTTAAACCCTGTCAAGAGTTGTTTCACATACTTATCTATTTAATGAGGAGGATTAGACATGATGAATCCTACCTCTTTCTTTTTATGTACATTCTTTATGAGTTTTATTAATCACCAACATGATTTCAGCCAATCAGCATACAGAACTACTGTACTTCTTATCCGTGTAAGTGTGCTCTCATACAGGAGTGCTGGGAGTTAGCTTCACTTCAACGCCGGGGGATGACACAATAGAATGAACAAAACAAAAGGCTGAACTTATTATAGATGACACAGACTAAACTCAAATGATTTATAATAAGTTAATAGAGCTTTGAGGGATGTCTCTTATGGTATAAGAGAAACCTCTCATGATATTTGGGCAGTCAGAACCACTCAGCTTAGCTTTGCAGTTCTCTGCCCAAACCTCAGGCATGGAGTCTCTTATACCATAAGAGATATCCCTTGCGGGCCATATTAAATTATAATGTTGCATGCATTTCTGAATCACAAGTTGCTGTAGGACTGTGAAAACAGGTATTAAATGGCAGATGATGATCTTATCAAGGAATTTGTGCATGTTCTCTTATCGTGTATGCTGACGGCCTTGGGACATTTTGATAAAGAAGTACATTACAACGGCAAGATGCTGTTGCTGCTGTAATGTGGCCTGTGGGACCCTGACCATGTTTTCTCTGGCTTTGCCCTCCTCGAATCAACTCTGACTCGAGCTGACAATCCCTAACTACGGGTGTTTCAGGGCTGAAGCCCCTAAAGAGACAGTTTCCGACAGATTTATGCTGACCACAACTTGGGGTCAACATAGATCCTTCACTGTAGTGTTGCATCGAAACAAAGTTGTTGCTGTGGTGTCATGGATCCTCTTATCACAGCTCACAATATCAGTTGTGAGGGAAGGAACAAAGGACTATCAGTAGATGTAAGGCTAATCATGTGGCTTCATGAGTTCGGTTGAAATGGTAAGGTATTTTCAGTCACTTACATTCATTGAGAAATATACAGTATTTGAAGACTGTAATGTCAGTTGGATGGTCTAATATCAAATGTATTGTTCCGTAAGCAACATGAAACCTGAGTAAAGATGACTTTAAAAAAAAAAAAATAATGTTGCATGTACCATCAAGGGATCACCAGGTATAGGGGTAACTTGAATATAGGAATGGCTAGCAACTTTTACAATATATGAGAAAGAGGTCATTGGGTAGTCCCTTCAGGACAAAGTGTAGAACATATTTCCTTCCTATATATTGTATGCTCTCCAGAAAATACTCACCCCAGAGCATTTGCGGCAGTATACAAGAAAACAACTGTATTCTCATATTCAGGAAAAACAAATTTCAGAACCACTGATATTTACAGAGGGCGACGACACAGTCCAGGACAGTGTGAAACGACTGATCCCAGAATTCCAGAACACGTGGGAAAATATATGATTAAGTTCCCTTGAGGGTCTAGGGATTCATAGCACCCTAAGCATAGAAACATAGACAGTGGCAGAAGAAAAACACTGGTGGTCCATCCGGTCTGTAAAAAGAGCTTAGAGGAAATCAGTATATGAGCTGAGAGGAAAGGCATTGCCGAGAGAATTGTAATTGACGCTGGAAACATGGAACCACTTATTCCTAGATTGTTATTTTATTAAAAGCTGTTGGATAAAATTAGCAAATGCCTGGGCATTCCAGGATTTAAAAACATACTTATGGAATGTTGGTATTAGGGTCCTACTTTGATGCAATGGGAACATCTGAATAGTAGCACTTAAGATTAATGTTACCTAATTGTAAAGTACAAAATTTGGCAAATCAGATGCAAGCTGGTATTTCAACAACAACACATCACACAGGACACATTGTTAGAACTTACACAGAGATCTGCAGAAAATGTATGCTCGAGAGAGAAACAAAATGAGTAAGACAAGGTTCAGGGACTGCTGGGAAATTGTCACTAGATGTTACTATAATCTTATGTTTACATTTCAGTTAAAATATGGAAAAAAAATAAAATGACTCTTTGAAGTTTAACATGGAGATGGTAAGTCCAGTGGGCCCAATTAATTTTGTTTTTAGGTTTGTGTGTGTATCTATGTACGTGTGTGTGTATATGTGTATATATATATATATATATATATATATATATATATTTGCAAAAACTACGTTAATGCAGACATTAGGGTTGTAGAACACAAAGCGCACAAAGAAGGAAAATTAAGAATATTAAGGATTTGGGTCTCTGGGTATTGGCGAATCAGTGGTGGGGTCTTACTTGGGGTTGTCAACCCTAATGCCCGCCCCTTCCCTCAGCCCATAGCCTCCTGTCAAAGCACAAGATACAGTTCCAAACTTCGTGCCTCATAGTGATACAGTATGACCAACATAATCTCTTAGGGCCATAGGGCCCTGTGTGAAGAAAGCTCTGAAAATTCAGTTATCTGTAGAAGGTTGAATTTTTGAACTGCACATGCTCACAAATGGAACATTTCCTTAAATAATTTGAAAACCACTTAATGTTTGGACCTATAAACCACAAAAGCATATGCCTTTGACCAACTTCTATCAAACCTGAAAGTTTCAGTTTCAAAGCCTCTTATTTTTTTAGATTTTGGGTGGCAATTAAAGTCTTAAAATTTTCAAAAACAGTGACTTTTGCATTTGTTTGCACCTCTGTAACTTTGTCCCTGTGAACCGATCTACATGCATTTTATGGGATCAAGAGATCCTGGCACAAAGGCTGTGTTTCCCAAATTTCATGTAAATCAGTTTAAAGGGGACAAAGTTATTAACGTTACAAAAATTGTGGTTTAATATGAAAGTGCTTACTCAACCTAATATGTAGGCGTAACTGTGCCTGTATAATAAAGGAATAATGCATGACAAGGTGTGTGTCGGGCTGGGATAACGCCACACCTGGAGGGGTTGGGCACGGGCAGCAGGTCATGCATTCAATGCCCAGGCGTGATGTTATCCCAGCATGACACACACCCTGGAGTGCATTATTCCTATTATACAATGGCTTATTGTCATATATAAAATAACAATTTATTTTAAAGAATGTTTTTATTAGTGTGGAAAATATTTTTGTTTCTTAACAGGAGATGGAAAAAGAAAGAAATAAAAGCCTGACAATAGAGCTGTGGTGTTATGCTGGGATAATGCCATGGGTTCAGCCCCAGATTGACCAATCACAGTCCAAAATTCTTTCTTGCCATTGTATAATATATATATATATATATATATATATATATATGTGCACTATGTACTTTAGGCTAAGGTGAAATTCTTTGACTGAATTAAATCATTTCATTGAACATCCTTGTTTCCTTTGGGGCTGACAACCCACAATTAAGAACTTAAGTCCTTGACTTTAGAAGGGCAGACTTTGATAATTGAAGGAACTGGTCAGGGATAAGTTAGTAGAGGTGGAGGACATAAGGGCGGTATAGGAAGGTGGGCATAAAGGAAGTCATCCTTGAGACATCAAAGACAAACATAGAAGCATAGACTTTGATGGCAGATGGGACCGCTTGGCCCACCTAGTTTGCTCATTTCCTACTATAGGATAAGCTGCAGATCCTAGTTAACCAACAGCCTATTTCTTCCTACCCCCCAAGAATTGCCTTTATGTCTGTCCCAAGCATTCTTGAATTCTCCCACAGTTTTACACCCCATAACCTTCTCAGGAAGGTTGTTCCATGCATCCACCACCCTCTCTGTGAAAAAATACTTCCTCACACTGCCCCTGAGCGTCCCCCTCTATCTTCAAATTGTGTCCCCTTGTTCTGCACATCTCTTTTCTGAAAGATGCTACCCTCTTGGACTTTGTAGCTAATGTAACCCCACACCACTTTTGGCAAGTTGCACCCCATTAAAAGAACTAGTACCCACATATGGCGTACCATTTACTTCTGCAGAAATACTCATGATTGGTACCGCTCCTAGCTGTAGAATGTACCAGGCTCATTATCTAAAGGAAGGGAGTGGGGTTACAATTAACCAAATGAACATTTGCAAATATAACCAGGTCCTGGGAAGAGGATGCTAGCATATGCTAGACCTAACTGCTGAGGAGCCTCAATAACTCCACACAGAAAAAATGATCAGAAAGTCCAATGCAGCAGCTGGGATTGTGCAGTATAGCTTTATTCACAGATGTTACTAAAAGCACAAGTGGCCCCTAATGGTTGGTCATGGCAAACAAGTACATTCCTTTTCCAGACACTCTTTGCTAGGTAGTACAGTTCTCTACAAAAAATTTCATGCTCTTTCCCATGGTGTATGCACGTGGATTGGACACACACCTGAACATTTCCATTTCCCAGAGTGTATGCTTGTGAACTGTTGCCACACACTCAGAACATCTTCTTTCATGAGTATATGCTTGTGGATTGAACCACACACCAGAACATCCTCCTGTGAGGATCTATGACAGTCAGTTGACAATTTCGTTGTCGATTGACATTACAGTAACTCCTTTATGTTGACTGCATTTGTGGATGGCATAAAAATCACTTCAGACTATGTTTTCTTGAGGGCTTTGCCTCTAGACCCCATGCAGGGACTCTGCCCACTGCACCCTCTGCTACTAAATTAATCAACTCCGAGTTGGGTTGCTTTGGGAGGGGTGCAATACCCCCAGAAAGCAGTGCTGGGTCGGCTTACACTACAGTGACCTGGCTGTTGTCTCACTGTAGTGTTGGTGTGGTAAAGTTGTCACTGTAGTGATGACATACCCTCCTGCAGCAATGGCTTTTGCCCAGGAAACCTGGTGCCCATCAACGAACCAGTTAGCCCTGTCTTGTAGACTCTGGATGAGTTCTTCCACCCTTTGCCCCAACCGACAGTCTCTGCCATTCCTTCAGGGTTACACCAAAAAAGCCTTCAATCCCCACTGAATTACATACAAACATATGAAGAAGCCAGCAGAAGAAGGCCATTTGGTCTATCTAGTCTGCTTGTATTGCAGGGCCCACAGCTTGAGCTACTGTTCCTGCCCTCCTCCCACTCCTCCCATCCTCCCTACCCATGATCCTTACCTTCCCTATGCCTATCCCAGACACTCTAAAGCTGCCCACTGTCTTCAACGAGATGACCTCTTCCAGCAGCGCATTCCAAGTGTTCACCACCCTGTCTGTGAAGAAGTGCTTCTGACCTCCCTCCTAAACCTCCCACCCTCCAGATTAAGACTGTCCCCTCGTGTTACGGTTGCCACTCAGCTTAAAGAGACTGTCCTTATCAACCTTATTTATCCCTTTCAAGTACTTGAAGGTCCCAATCATGTCCCCCTCCATCTTCCAGAATTGCATGTTCAGTGCCCTCAACCTCTCCTTGTATGCCTTGCCCTGCTGACCCGCTATCATCTTTGTAGCCCTCCTCTGGAGCTTCTCCAGCAGGTTAATGTCCTTTTGAGGTGTGGGCACCAGTACTGAACTCTATACTCTAGATGTGGCCTTACCAGTGACCTGTACAGGACAGTATAACCTCTTCTCTCCTACTACTGATCCCACTAGATATGCATCCCAGCATCTTGTTTGCCTTTGCTGCTTTCTTGCACTCAGTGGAGTGCTTCAGGTCACTAGTGATCATCACTCCAGGTCCTTTTCCTCCTCTGATGCAAATACTGTACTCCCCGGTGCTATTCTGTCCTGGGATTCTTGCCTCCAATATGCATAACTTTGCATTTCTTGGCATTGAAGCCAAGCTGCGGATCCTGGACCACCTCCTTAGCTTTTCCAGGTCTTCCTGTAGGTCCTGTATCCCTTCAGCTGTGTCCAGTCTCCGCAGAGCGGTGTCATCCAGCGAATAGGCACATTTGCCCTTAATGCCATCTCCAATGTCATTGATGAAGACATTGAACAACACCGGCCCAGCACTGAGCCTACGAGAACCCCACTGGTTACTTCTCTGGTGCCAGATAATTTCCCCCACAACCACCCTCCTGGGTTCTGTCCCTCAGTCAGTTTACAAACATATGAACATTCGAAATTTGCCAGCAGGAAAAGGCCATTTGGTCTATCGAAGTCTTTCGATTATGCAGCTAAGTAGCCCAATTCTACAGCTGCCCTCCCTTCACCCCCACCCTGTTATTCTCCCTCTTGCCTTGTCCCGACCCTTTTGAAGCAGCCCATTTTACAGAGTACTACCTCTACTGGTAACGTTCCACCCTGCCACCACCCTCTCCGTAAACAGTGTCTCCTCATTTGCCTCCTGAACCTTTCCTCCAATCTCATGTCACATGTCCTGAGTGTCCCTTCCCATTTTGCCCTGAATAGCCCCTCTGTGCCAGTCTTGTTTATCCCTCTCTACTTAAATGTCTCAATCTTATCCCTCTGTCCCCTCTCCTCCAGCAGTACATGTCCAACTCCTTTAACCTACCCTCATACAGTAAGTCCCCAGCCCCTGGATCATCTTAGTTGCTTTGCACTGCAGTTCTTTAGGTCCCTTTTCAGGTGCGGATGCCAGAACTGCATGCTGTATTTCAGATGAGGTCTAACTAGTGAAGCTATACAGTGGCAGAATCACCTCCCCCTTGATGTTATTCCCCTTGCAGTGCAACCCAGCATTTTGTTGTCCATTGCTGCTGTCTTCCTACACTGTGTCTAGTTATTCATTGATCCCATGATGACCACCCTAGATCCTTCTCTCCTCAGTCTCCACCAGCTGTACCCCCCAAGTTGTTGCTTCTTCTTGGACTTTTTGCTCCAAAGTGCAGTAACTTGCATTTTTGGCATTGAACCCCAGCTACCAAGTGTCCGACTAAGTCTTCAGCTTATTCAGATCTTCCTGCAGACTCCACCACCCTCTATGTCATCCACCACTGCCCCCATCTTGGTGTTGTCAGCAAACAGGCTGATTCTGCTCTTGATGCCCATGGAAATGTCTGCAATCAAATACCCCAAATAACACCAGTCCCAGCACGAGTCCTGTGGAACCCCACTCATTACTGCCCTCTGGGATGAGAGTTCCCCTTCCACTACCATCCTCTGCTGCCAGTTTGTCACCCATCCCACATTTAGCTCCCCCGTGCTTCAAGTTTTATTCCAAGTCTCCCATGTGGCAATGAATGGAATGCCTTGGTTGAGGTCCAGATACAAGACTTCCACTGCATGGCCTTGTCCATCTGCCTGGTCACCCAGTCATAGTAATCTACCAGGTTGGTTTGGCAGGATCTGCCTATGACAAATCCATGCTACTTGCTGTCCTGCAGCCCATTGTACTCCAGCAGGGACACCAGCTCTCCTTCAGGTTCATTTCCATTAGCTTCCCCACAATGGACGTGAGGCTCACGGTCTATAATTCCTTGGTTCGTCTTTGGGACGACTCTTATGCAGAGGGACCATGTAGACCAACCTCCAGTCCATGGAGTGCGTGCCTGAATTCAGTGAGGCATTGAATAGGCCTGCTAAGGGCCCCGCGGAATCTTTGCTAGCTCTTTTAATACCCTGGGGTGAATGCCATCCGGCCCTGGTACCTTGTCCACCCTCAGCACTTTCAATCGCTCCAGGACTCTAGCTTCCATGATCTCCTGTCCGTTAATCCCTCCCCAGCCTTAACTGCCCCCCACTCCGCTGGGTGGCTATCCCACTCTCCTTTGTAAATATCAAGCAGAAGTAGTCAATGAGTGCATCTGCCTTTTCCTGCCTCTTCTCTACCAACCCCCATCCTTCTTAATCCTTACTATCTGTTCTTACAGCTCTTTTTCTCCCTGATGTGCCTGAAGAAACTCTCCTCCTCCTCCTTTACACCTTGTGCCAGCCTTAGCTCTTTGGTAGTTTTGCTCTTCTTACTGCCCTTGTCACCTCCCTTGTCTCCTGCAGGTACTCCTCCCAATCTTCTCCCTGCCTGATTTCCAGTATCTCCTAAAGGCCACCTTTTCTCCTCACCTCTTCCACAACTCCCTGCACATCCAGCCTGGCTTTTTGCACTAGCCATTTTACTCCAAGTCCTGCTACAGGAATGGTAGCCTCAGTATCCTTGTGAGTTCCCATCTCTGCTCCTGCTGCCCATGCTAGGCTGGATCCGGGCAGGTACCCACTTAGTACCTCCCCGTTTTACAAAATCTGCCTGCCTGAAATCCAGCACCTTCATGTTGGTTGCCACCCTCTTTGCCCATAATCAACCTGAACCATACTGGTGATGGTCACACCCCACTAATGGTTTGTCCTCCTTGATATCCCTCACAAATTCTCCATTTGATGAGCACTAGGTCTAGGGTGTCTGCCCTCCCATCGGTTCTGGACCATCTGTGTCAGGAAGCTTTCCTGAAAGGTGTCCAGTAGCACCTGTTTTACTGCTGGTGGCTGGGGTTCCCCAGTCTACCCCTGGCAGTTGAAGTCTCCCACAGCCACCACACTCCCTTCCTGCATGCCTTTTTAATCTGCCTCGCAAGTTCCTTGTCCAACTTCTCTGACTAGGAGGATGGCCTGTGCACCACTCCCATCTGGAGAGTCCTATTCCTGGAATCCTGGATTAGCAGCCATAATGACTCTGTTTCACCCTCCTCCCTAATGCACTTTAACCCTCCCTTACTTATAATGCCACCTCCCACCTCTCCTGTTTCCCTATCCCTGTAGAATATTCTGTACCCTGGGACTGCCAGGTCCCAGTCATGGTATTCAGTGGCCCATGTTTCCATGGTTGCTGCCATGTCCACCTCCCCTTCCACCATAAGGGCCTGTAGATCATTCATTTTATCCCCCAGGCTCTAGCATTCATGGTGACCACCTTCCATCCCTTTATCTTTCCTTCCCAACCCTCTGCCCTCCTCTTCCAGCATCCCTCTATCACTAAGTTCTGCCTAGTACATCGCCTTGTTCTGAGGGGTAAGCCTGCTCTGCTTCCTGTCTTGTGGCAACTGTATGCCTCCTCCACCTGCCATCCCCTCTCCTAGTGTAAATGCCCAGCTGCCTCAATATACTCCCAAGCTTCCAGTTTAGCACCTTCTTGCCCTCTTCATTTAGGTGAAGTCTATCTCAACGTAAGACTACTGTCCTCCCAGATCTGTCCCCACCCTCCCACTAACCCATACCCTTTGGTGAGACACCTATTGCCTAACCATTCATTTAAATTCCTTGATCCTTTGTTTTCTAGCCGTGGCTCACCTTGGGCACTGGTAATACCTTAGACAAAGCTACTGATCTACCCTCCCCTCGCATAAAGTTCCTATCTCCTCAAACCTCCTTTGGACTACCTCTAATATGCTATCAGCCCGATCATTTGTCCCCAGATGTAGCATTAAATGAGTTCTCTCCTTTCCTTCTAGCATATTTCAGGACTGACTGACCCAGTCTTTCAGAAGTCATCCTTGGTATGGCCTCCACCCATAACGACTATGCCGTCCCCTTGCTCTCCACCTTACCCCCTAAGTATTGAATCCCCAGTGTTAGTATTCACCCATATTGCCATCTGCCTGCTTCCACTTTTCCATTTCTGTCCTGTCTGACTCTTCCTCCACCAGCACATAATTCTCTATTTGCCCCATTGCCATTTTCCTCCTGCTTGCCTCCTCCTCCAGCACATATTTCCTCTCTGTCCCTACCGTCGTACCTCTTCTCCTGTCTCCTCCTCCTGCACATGATTCTCCCATCTGTCCCTGTTCCTCTCCTGCCCGACTCCTCCTGCACACAATCTCCGTCTGTTCCTGTTGCCTTCCCATCAGTCTCCCCTGCCACTGCTGCTATGTCACTGATGTCTTTTCTATCCACCCTGCTCCGCTCCCCCATCCCTTCTCCATTTGACTGTCCCTCTGCTGTGCCCCTCTCCCTTTCCCCTGCCACCCCTTAGTCTAGCTACCATCCCTTGTGCAAGTCCCTCCCTTTCCTCCCTTGCCACCTCCTGGGTATCCCACCCCCCCTCCTCCACCAATGTCGCTACCACTGTAAACCTATCCCTGCCCTCTCTGCAGTGCTATGCCTTGGTTCCTCCTCCTGACTTGTGCCTTCCACTCAGTGCTAGGCCCCTTGTTTGTTATGCTCTCACCCTCCCACCCATCGATACAATATATCTCCCATGTTGTGTCCTCATGATTCTCCCTGGGGAGGCCCTCCTGTCCTAGGCCCTTCCCCACCCCCATCCTCTCCAACTCCTCCAAAGCCACAGCACTTCTTTCTCAAGACTCCTCAGTCTGTGACAGATTGGACACCCTCCTAGCTTCCACAAAATGTTCATCCAAACCGCCACCCCACATCCATTGTAGCCCACTATTCTACCCATTCTTAAACAGTGCTATTTAGAAAATACAGTTCTAACTATCATCCCAGGCTGAGAAAGTATAGTACCAACTTAGGTTACCTATCTGGTTACCTACTAGCCCAGACCTTACTAAAATGCAGTATCAACTGTACTTGCAGTGAATAGATACCATACCACTGTACACCACAAGAAGCCTAAAACAGTACCATCTATACTTTTACCCACTAGATGAGATTGAGATGCTGTACCCTTTACTCATCCCCCAACAACAGTATTGTCAAAGAACAGTCTTACAATCAGCTTGTAGTCAAGTACTAATCAGCTCCTTCCTAGCCTTACTGTAGTTTGTCCCTGATGAGATTTCTGTCAGTGACCAGCTCCTTCTGGCTTGTTTGACTGCCCTGTACACAGAGCCCTGGCCCCTAGATGGCAGCACCTACCCTGATCCTACCTGGCCTGGTTTGCTCTCTCTATTCACTTGCTCCTCCTCCACCCAGGTGCATTTAATAGAGGTCGGTCAGGAAGGGTGGGTGGGAAAAAAATCACACTTCTTCTGCAGCTCCTCTGGGCGATCACCCTCTCAGTTCCCATTGGCGGCTAAGGCTGTGTCTTCCTACCTGGTTCCACAGATTTGCTCATGACTCTTCCTTCACGCCTGTAGTGAGAGCAGCGTCTGGCAGTCCTTTTAAGGCCACCCGCTCTCTCAGAAATCAACTCCTTTCTTCCTGGTTGGCTCCTCTGGCAGCCTACATCAGCCCTTGCTCCATGCCAGATTGGTGCACAGGTCCCTTGCCTGATTTGCCCTGATTTACCCAACTCTGCACAGCTTTTTGCACTAAAAAGCACGTTCCTTCTACTGCTCCTCTGGGCAATATCCTGCCCCAGTTCCCATTGGCAGTAATGGCCACGGCTTCCTCTCTGGCTCCACGGATCCCTCCTGACTCTTCTTTCACTCCTGTAGTGAGAGCAGTGGCTGACAGTCCTTTTAAGGCCACCCGCCTCTCAGAAATCCACTGCCTTCTTCCTGGTTGACTCTCCTAGGAGCCTCGGCAGCTTCTTGCGCCATGCCAGATTGGGGCTGGGTCCCCTTGCCCAATTGGCCCTTCTGGGACCCAGCTCCATACAGCTATTTTGCACCAAAAGCACGCTCCTTCTGATGCTCCTCTGGGTGACCTCCTGCTCCCAGTTCTCATTGGCAGCGATGGCCACGGCTTCCTCCTGGCTCACGGATTCCCTCCTGACTCTTCTTTCACTCCTGTAGTGAGAGCAGCAGCCAACAGTCCTTTTAAGGCTGCCTGCTCTCTCAGAAATCCTCCCTTCTTCTGGTTGGCTCCCCGGAACCCACATCAGCTCCTTGCTCCCCGCTGGATTGGTGCTGGGTCCCTTTATCTGATTGGCCCTTCCAGGACCCAGCTCCAAACAGCTCTTTTCACCAAAAAGCACGGTCATTCTGCTGCTCCTCTGGGTGACCTCCTGCTCTCAGTTCCCATTGGTGGCAATGGCTCGGCTTCCTCCTGGCTCTACGGATTCCCTTCTGTTTCTTCTTTCATTCCTGTAGTGACAGCAGCTGCTGCCAGTCCTTTTAAGACCATCTGTTCTCTCGTTAATCCATTCCATTCTTCCTGGTGGGCTACCCTAGGAGCCTACGTCCAGGCCCCTGCTCCATGCTGGATTGGTGCTGGGTCCTCTTGCCCTATTGGCTCTTCTGGGACCCAGCTCTGCACAGCTCTTTGGCACCAAAAAGCACGCTCCTTCTGCTGCTCCTCTGGGCGACCTCCCGGTTCCCATTGGCTTTGTGACAGGCCGTAGCTTCCACCCTGGCTCACGGATTCCCTCCTGAGTCTTCTTTAACTCCACTAATCTGGCCATCTTTCCCCAACCCCAAGATCCACCAACTTCTTGATCAACCTTTTGTGGGGCACAGAGTCAAAGGCCTTGCTGAAATCAGGATAGAGGATATGTACCGCTTGCTAAAGACTCTAAACTTTACTTCAAATTAACACACTTAGGTGAACAGGGTCCTGGCGGTGTGATCTAGCCTTATCTTCAGCACACACCCTAGGCAACCTCCTAAATTGAGAATTTGTCTCCCATTCTATACTCACAGATTAGTTTCTCCTTTCTTTAGGCATGGAAACAACCCAGAAAGCACCGTTTTCCATGGTAGCGTGTCAGAAATTCTCACTCAAATGTCCTTCTCAAAAGCAGCTGTACACACTCTAGGACCTTCGAGGATTGCCTTGGATCCACTGAACTGGCAGTTCCTCTCATTTCCCTGGAAGGAAAATAAATCAATCTTGCTGAAAAAGGTCTCACCACTTCACTGGTGGCAACTGGAGATTTGATCCAAACTAGGTGAGAAACACAGGGCTCTCTGGGACACAGCCCCAACTGGTAGATCTCCTGACACTCTGACTTCCAAACTCAGACTCCTGAAAATTCTAAGCATCCCTGAGCAGCTGACTCAAAAATGGTTATGCTGCCGTGAAAATTCTAAATGACATAATCATCCCCACTCAGGCTATCTGAGTAAACAGTGGTGTCATTATGTAAGAAGCCCCACTGAGCTCCTTACCAGCTGCCTTTTCTACCTGCCTAACGCTAGTACTAATGGGATTCTAGTAACCCCAGGGAACTGGGTGGTTATACTCACCGCTGAACCTGACTACTGGCTATCTGCAGCCAGATTACAGTCCACTACCAGGCCATCCTACCTCTGTGTTCCCTATGGAGGGGTTGATCAAATTCTCCCCTACCATGTGCTGGGCACAGGCAGGTAACACTAAAGGATAGAGGCCCGCTGAAGAAACTTCAGCTCCTACCCTACTACTGTACTATGTATGAATTCTCAGTGACTCCAAGAAATTGCCTGAAGTATCCTAATAGACAGAATTGGTGTCCCCTATCATGAATCAGTACCACCAACCTGCCTTCCTCCCTAGCCCTCTAGGAAAGCTATCTGACCTATGCTACCTACTGGGTGCCCATACCCAAAACCCATTTTACAATAAAAGAACTGCAGCCCACTTTAGAAACATGCATTTGGCAGTACATTTCCTAACTCTAAGAACTACAAAATCTCTACACCTGCAAAGCAGAAAAAATGGTTAGCATTGTACTATAATACACAGTTACACAAAGCCTAGCAACTTTACAAAGAAGGACTCTGATGAGTCCCAAAATCTCTTCTTGTCTTCCTTCAGGAACACCTGAAAAGGAAAACATTGCAGAACACATTGTGCAAACAAACACAACCTGTAAACCACACATTGACCAAACCTCCTAATGTAGATACTACACAATCCCAAAAGGTATTTTTTAAAGGTTTTTTCGATAAAAGTATAAAATGGAAAACATAAAAGCATTTACAAAACCATTTTGGGAAGGAAACCCACAGTGTTCGATGTTCTAGGGAAAGTCCAGAGTGCCAAGGCACTAGACATAGAGTCTCTCTTAGGCCAAAGGCTGCTGAAACACAGTTCTTGGACAGGCACAATGCCTGCTAGCACTGCAGTCCAGTTCAGGAGTGTCTATCGGTGAATCAAATGCCTGTGACATCCTCAATTGTAGGCAAAACAGTCAAAATGTAAATGCATCTTACCACATTCTAGGCGATGGATGTCTACATCACCTCTTTGGACCTCGACCTGCTGATCTTCTGCTAATAAACAAAATCTTGAGATCAGATTCTTCCATGACTTCCTACTGCACCCAGATGGAAATCTTCTCCTCCTGCTAGGCTGATGAGCCTGGATGCTGCTGCAGACGACCCTGGATGCTGCTGCAGAAGAACCTGAACACCAGAAGAAAGGCACCTCCTCCTCAGTTGCTGCAGCTTCAGTGGCAGATTGCTGAGCTGGTATTTCTGCATTCACTTGGCATGCTGGCATATTTACTGATGAGTGGCACCATTCATGGATAGTACCACTCGGGTATGGGGCAAAGACTGTCTCTCCATCAGGACAAACCACAGGAACATTGAAATGTCTCTTGGCCAGCCTTGTCCACGATTTGCACTGAATCAATTAGCAAAGTTCTGCCATGCTTCTAAAACTGAAGTCTCTCATTACATTCTTTTATTCTCACAAATTTGTTCACATTTGGGTGCAGGTTGGCACTAGCTTCTTCCCACAACCAGGCACGTCTGTTCTCCTCTTTTCCTCCCAGATGTTTGAGGAAGAAAGGATATTTCTGTCCAGATTTGGCCATAGCTCATCTCCGAATTATTCATTCTTCCTTGCTGCTTTTGATTAGGTCCAACCCAGGAGCACAGCTTGGGGTGGCCATTCCTGGATGAGCCAGCTTGATCACACAATGCAGAGTAAAGAAGTCCACCTCTGCACTCGGCATGTTTCTAGAGCCCTCCTCCATTTCTGTCTCAGGAGGCTCCACTGAAGCCAATGATAATGGTGACTCACAGGGTCCCATCATAGCCACTGCAACTTCTTCCTGTTCTACTAGCTCTGCCCTGAAGCTGACAGCTGCACCAGCTCCTGAAACTGTCCCTCCTCATTGCACACAGAGGCATTGGCCTCCCAACACAAAGCTTCACTCACCTCATCGTCACCCACAAGGTTTGGGCTTGCACCTTCGACCCATGGATCCGCAGAACCTGCATCTGCAGCATCCAAATCCACTCTCTACAGCATGGAAAATTCCATTTCTTCCTGCACTTGCAAAGCATCCTCACAAATATTCTCAAAGAGCTCCTTGACAAACTCGATGGGGTTCCTCTGATTGCAACCAACCTGCTGCTGCTCTGATCCAGCAGGGTCCCCTGCCAGTGTCCATGTTGGGTCTAGCGGATTTTTTGCTTTTGCTACTACTGTGCCACCTGCTTCACACATCCCAAATTGCTTACGACAGTTTGTGCAATGGGGATTAGCAGAACATCCCTTCATGGCTTCAAACAAACAATGCATACATTGATCAGAAAATTTGATAAAGCCACATCAGATGGTGCTAATTCACAATTATACAGTTGTTCAACGTGAGTTAACTCTTTTTTCTTGTTGTGCAATCCACACCTGGCATGGAGTGGGGGTGCTAATGTGCCATTTTCTGTAAATAAACACACAAGTCCCAAGTTACTACTTTCCAATCAAACTGAGATTTTACTTATTTATTTAGTTTTGTTGACGGGTAAGTGCACTAGACAAATCCTGCCTATTTTCAGGCACGACCCGGGAGGTGGATACAGATGAATGCCAACTGACCTTGAAACAGATTAAGCTGTTGGTGGTATTTTTAGTGAATGAGGAAATTTGGCCAGGACACCAGGGAAATTCCCTGCTTCCTGTGAGCAGGGGGACCCATTTTCTGGTGGGACCAAGATGGCGGAGGAGGAGGACAGTGGAGGAGGACATGCTGTGGCTGGTGAGTTAGCAAGGCTCAGCAGGGAACATGGTATAGCTGGAATGCACTCTCAGGGTGGCCAGCATATCGTACCTCAGCCCCGCTGCTTGCTGTGATAGCAATGGGTGGAGGATCCACTGAAAATGGAGTTTGCTACACTCCTCTATGATGGTGACACTAGGTGTTACAGAAGTCCCGGAGCAGGCCCCATACTTGTGGGGGGCAATGAAGATATAGACACAGTGGTCCGTGTGAAACAGGACCTCTTATTAAGCTGAGGCTGATTACAGAGCAGCTAAACTGCATCCGAAGAAAAAAAAGGAAACGCTCAATTCAAGGTTCACCATCGCCTTCTCAGGCATCTACAGCGAAAGTTTTGCAGCTGGCCCTCTAATAGAGGATACTACATCAGGCAAAGACACAGGATTGGAAATCGCTCACAGCATGATTCGGCATGGTCTCGGAATGGACACTGGAACGAGCTGATTGGATCCAAACAGAAACAGGTCAGTGGGTTGTGGATCCCGATATTCCGCTTCTGGGTTTGGGGAGTGTCACGGGGTACTGGGGAACTGTGGATGGCCTCCACACAATATGCACAGGCCTGATACAGTCCTGTTTACTAAACCATATGTGCTAGCCTTAGACCCTGTTTCAGGGCACACTTTATCTGCTAATACAGTTGCAGAGATGGTTATGATGGACTTGCCCATTTCACAAGCAGATTCCATTTCCTTCTCCCTATACAGTCTCAGCACAGCAGGGGCCTATGGAAAACATTACTGTGGCTAGTGATTCCCCCAGTCGGAAGAAGCTGGGATCTATTCTATAGTACCTCCTGACAATGAGTCAGTAACCCCAGCCCTGACAGCTCCCACTTTTGCTAGTTTATTTCAAAAATCTGTTTCTTTAGCTAAATGCAGGAATGCAGTTCGGCTGTGGTTTTAGGACCAGCGGATACGATGCCAGACTGCTTTTATGTGGGAAAGTTCTATTGAAGCAGATGCTGGCGTTTTCTCCTCGGAAGTGTATGCTTTGATTCATACACGGAAGAATCTACATATGACATAAGTTTTCATTCCCCTAACATCCTGAATAGTTTCTGGATGAAGTATGCCCTGTTTAAAATGAACCCAGCTTGGACCCACTTTCAAGCTATACCTTTAACAAAACAAACTTTTAAAGTGATCACTGTCTTATTCAGAAATGAAGGGTGAATATTATGGACATTTCATACTGGCTGGAGAAACGTTGTCAAATACAAGGAATCTGGAACCAGTTTTAGATTCTGAAGGTTTTGGAATGAAGGGTGGAGGTATAAGGTGACTTTACCATAAGCGGAGGATGGACTTCAACATCTACCAAGTTGTTTTACCTGGGTCGTGACAAGGGTTGTATTTTTTATCCTGGACAGCCACGCCATTGTTATAAATGCGTTCCAGTAGACATTTGAGTCGAACCTGTGATACAATGAAATGTGCTCAATGTGGGGAAGTGAGGCATATTATGACTGACTGTCATCATCCTCCCAAGTGTAGTCTTTGTGAGGAACAGCATTATTTTATGGATTGTCCTTGGGCAGCCCATAATATTGCAGACAAAGATTATACCACTCAGATTTTTATTTGAATATTGCATTAAAATCGGCTTTGAAACAATATGGCCCCCCCACCTAAGAGGGCACCTCCTGAAAGGCCTATTAATCCCCTTTGGAGGCCTTATCCACTTCTGTTTTGGTTTCTCACATGCCTCCATCTGAGGCAGAACCATTAGTACTAGACGATCTGGTGATGTAGGTTCTTTGCCTCCCCTTCCACCAGAAGGTGTCTTCACTGTAGTTAATAATCAAGAAGGAGTTTATGGAAGAAAACTGCAGCATCTGTTTCAGAAGTCTCCCATCTCCCAGTGCAAAACACCTTTCCACCTTGCAGGCTGAAGAACCTGATGTAGGTACAGAATCAGATTCAGTTTTGGTTCACTCCTGTCAAGCGGATGGAGGATCAGACACTAAGCGTTCTACATATGATTTGACTATCCTCCAAAAATAAATCTAGGATGGGTTCCATAAATGGGTCAGGAAGAAATCCTAATGTTTTCAATTTTTTCAGGATTAATTAGTTCTCCTTTAGTTAAACACTTAATGGGTTTTGTTTTTGTTTTATACACAATGGATATGTTATTTAGTATTACTGTGGCCTCTTTAAATACTAACAGTATTCAGTCAGACGGAAAATGACTTTTGGTATATGCTTTATTTGATTCTTTTTTATGATGTGGTATTCTTTCAAGACACTCGATTACATAGCAGACAAGAGATGGATAGAGCCTCTGTGGGATGGAAATGGGAGTGACTTATTGGTCTATTGGAGAGGATCTTTGTTGTGGGTTGGAATTTGTTTAAATTCCCTTGACACATAATCCATGGTAGTGGACATAGCCCCGGCCGTGCTTTGTTATTAGATGTCACGTTAAATAAATTGCACTGTCGGTTTATTAATGTATATGCCCCACAAACAAAGACAGCTAGAATTGAGCTTTTAACACTATACAGCCTTATTTGTTTACATCTCGTTATGTTTTCTTGGGAGGAGATTTCAATTGTGGGTTGTATTTAAAGGATAGGGTCCTCAAACCCAAAAATTATATTGTGATACCAATTGCCTGGCTGCTTTTTCACAAACTGTTTGGTTGATGCTTATGGTTTTTTGGCCAGCCAGATAAGACCTATTTCAGAGGTAACCTAGCTACTAGGATCGATTTCTGGTTTATATCTCCTGCCTTGGAGATTAAAATACCAGGACCTGTCCTGTTGCTTCATCTGACCATGCCATCATAGAACTGACGGTCTCTAATTATGATGGTATGCAACAAGGCCTGGGTATTGAGGTTGAACTTGGAACTGTTGTCTCTTCCAACTGTTAAGGATGGTTTTATTTCCTATTAGAAGCATGTAAATCGGTTAAAATGTTATATGATATTTCACAGGAATGGTGGGAGGATACAAAGCTAGATATTAAAAGATACTTTCAACACATAGGAAGATTAAATGGGAAATTTAAGAGGGACCAATATTGTATTTACAAAACACAGTTTCAGAATTTAGTGTTTCAAGCTTCCCAAGGAGATAAAATGATTCTTGCAGAATTAGCAGAAACCAGGCAGAAAATGAATGATCTACAATATAATAGACTTAGATCTTTAGAACAGAATGGAAATTTGGAACCCAGGGTTCACAGGATTTATGAATCCATTTCAATTCTGTGCTCAACTGCAATATCAAAAGCGGATGTCTTTAATTCAGGATGCTAAGGGGTGTCTTTGTTCCAAAAGGTATGAAATTATGACAGCCATAGAGGAGCATGTGCAGTCTGTATTTAGTCATCAGGAATCCTCCAGGATGGTCAACAGGTTTGGTTAGAAAATGTATTTTGCCACAAGTTTTGTCATCCGATCAATGGGTACTGGTGTCACCACTTACTCAATCTGAAATAATGATCACTTTGCAATGGTTAAAATAATTCTGCACCTGGAACAGATGGAATTCCATATGAATTGTACAGTGTGATTCTGCAAGTTTTGTTACCTGAAATCCTAGAGTTATTTCAGGATATGATGGTTTCAGGAATTTGCCTGATTCAATGGGTAATGGGTTGGTGGTTTTATGTATAAATCTGGGGACAGGACTGACCTTTCAAACTGGTACCCCATCACATTATTAAATACTGATTTTAAATTGTATACCAAATTGTTGAATAACAGGTTGTTGCTTTGTGCATCTACTCTGATACATTCTTCTCAGACTTGTACTATTCCTGACCGGAGTATAACGGATGGGTTAATTTTATTAAGAGAAATTTTGTCCGGGGAGACTGGAGAATTAACTGGTTTCCTTCTTAGTTTAGATCAGGAAAAGGCCTTCTGACAGGTAAACCATGAATATCTTTGGGACTGTTTGGCTAGTTATGGGATTCCGGTACTTTTATTTTTGGATAAAATCTTGTTGTTCTAATGCTAAAGCTTTAGCATACTGTAATGGATGGATGGGAAGGCATGCATGGTTACCCAGGGAGTTAGACAGGGATGTCCCCTGAGTCCCTTCTCTATCTTTTACACTGGACCCTTTAATTCGTCGCATTAATGTTAATATTGCTATTCAGGGGGTTTCTTTTATAGCACCTCAGAAGAAATTAAAGTATTGCATATGCAAATGACATCTGCTTTCTTGTGGGGATTAACCTTCAACCTGTTTAGTGGGACAAATACTTTGGGAATTTTCCAAATTCACGGAGCCAGAGTTAACTATAGGAAAAGTAAATGCCTTCCTTTGGATTAGAAAGTTTTTTAGAATCTACGTAATTGGGATCCCTGTTGTGACAGGGACCTGTACAATTCTTGGACTTCTTTTTGGTACTGGGGATTTGGCCTTCTTAAATTGGTCCTCCAAATTGGACATTGCATATGGGAAAATTGTACTGTGGAATAAGTGGAGATTGTCCAAATTTAAAAGGTATATATGATTAAGACCTTCTTACTCCCAATTCTTTTGCATTTAGCTGCAGTTTTAGTCTACCCCTAAGCTGGAGACCCAGATGTATAGTTGTTTTTTTCAGGCATTTGGGGTAGTAGACTGAATCCAATTAAACGGTGTTTACTGTTTAGAGAGAAAAATGAGGGGTATTAAAATGATTAATCCCATTTTTTCTTTTTTTACAATTTTGCTAATGTAAACTTGAGACCATTATTATTGAAATCTGAGGGTATTTGGATCCCATGGGTTTGGATTCCTTGGCAGGAAACTCCCCTTCTGGCTTCCTCATTCATGCATCCCCAAACAGCGTTCTTTGTATAATATTCCAGAAACTTTAAGGGTATGTTTTGGAAAATAAAACTTTGGTGTTTAGTACCAGAACATTTTTCACAACAGGACTGGAAAACACTATATGCACATCTTCTATCTACTTTTTCACGATACAGCCTGTTTTGACTTTAAATCTATTTCAGATAAAATATTGATTGGGAAAATGTTGACATCTACCCGTATACGGTTTATATGTCGGATGTTATGTGGCTTTCCTACATGGGAAACTCAACGCCAAAGGAAACCTAAACATAAAAGTGCAGAACATCGCTACTGCCCTAGGGAGACTTGTGTTGAAGTGGTGAATCCATGGACCATTTGTTCTTTCTGTGTCCTTTTGTAAAATGGTTTTGAATTTTTAAGGGTGAATGACCTACATCACCTTTGTGATTTAACCCTGAGATTTTATACTTGGATATTCTTCCATTCAAATGGACTAAACATGATAGGGTTACACTTGGTTATTTTTGGTGTGTTTTAAATTCTGTATATGGCATATGTGGTGTAGGCTGACACTGCAACAATTAGAATATACAGAGGAACAATTATTTCATATGATTACCACTACAATTTTAGTCATAGAAATACTGAAAGGAAGTCAGTGCCATATGAAATCTTCCAGTCTTGGTGGTACAGTATAGATTGGCTATGAGTTGGTAGGGTATATTTTGAGATACATTTCAGTCATTGCATAATTCCACTTTTGCTTATGATGAGTAATATGTGGTACTGAGTGTTTTCTTTGTAATTTCACTTATTTTCTTCTGGTCTTAATTAATGAGAAGTGGCAGTTTCTGGTAGAAATGAATTATTTTCTGGTGAGAGTATTCTTGATTTTGAATATGGTTTAATTTAAATATATAGGAACATGAAGAATCCATATATTATGGAAGTGTATGTTGTGGATACTAATTAATTTTATATGAGGTGCTTTGAGTTGGGAAAACATACTGCCAATAGTGGTATGCATGTGCTGGGGGTTATTTCAGCTTACTATGTATGGGATAACGTTGTGTTTATGTTTTTCATCTTATTTTCACAATTTTTTCTCCTTTAGGTTTACAAGGGACAAAAAGTATGCTGTATACTTATTTTCTTTGTTTTATTTTGTATGTTGTCATACAATTTTTGGTATTTTGCTTCTCTCATAGAATCCCCTCCTTTAAGTAAGGGGAGGACTTTCAGCATTTACTACTTGGGTTTTAGAACCTAATGGCAGAGTTTTTTTTTCCATTGCATGTATGATGAAATACATATTCTGTTATTTGTATTATAATTTAGTATGTAGTAATACTTTGTATATATAATGTTCCTCATATTTTTGTTTTAGGGAGTTTTGTTTAGCTTTGGTTATTTCTCCTTCCTTGTTTTTTGGATTTTAAAATTTTGATGTTTGTTTTTGTTCATTTGGATGCTGTATTACCTTTATATTACTTGTTTAATTTTGTATTATGATTTGGTGTGCTGTAACACCTTGTGTATTTAGTTTGCTTTTCAGTCTTAATAAAAATTCACCTACTCTTTGAATGATGGCACTGTGACTGGTGCTGCTATGGCCAGTCTGCCCAAGACTCCGATGAGGAAGGACGTGCTGCGAGCCGGGAACAGGCCTCACCCCGGTCTCAGATCTTACTAAGGCCACTCGTGTTATTGACAAGTTCGGGACTTTACTGCTGAGGAGTTCCTATCTGGTTCTAGTTGTCATGGGAGATTCTGTGTCAGAAAGGTACTGCAGTGACTGTGGAGGAAATCCACAAGCTGATGGCTGCTGAGGAGTGCAGATTCGCTGCACAATGGAAGGAACTGGAGTCTCGGTTGAGGAATGTGTCCGAACCGAGAAGCGACGGATGACTCCACTCGATGCCGCTGTTGCGTTGCACCTATGGATGTGTGTATTGCTCCAGCGTCTGCGGTTGGTGAGAATTCTGCTTCAGTTTAGGTGGTGGCTCTCTAAAACCGGTCTCAGTCTCACAGGTACCTAATTCTGGGGACGGTTTGTTTTTTCTGCTGTGGAAGGGCTCAGAATGTAAATCTTCAGTATCTGAGCAGGCTGCAGCTGTCGATTAGAGCCTATGATGGAAGGTTAAATGCTTCAGCGACCTTCCATTTCAAGACCCGATGCTCCTATTACTGACTCCCCAGCAACTTGTTTCCATGTTGGTGTTTCCTCTGGGGAAATGAGAAAAATACCCTAAGGACCAGCTGCCCGTGGGAAGAAAGGTTGAGTTGGTGGGGAAGGATTAGTGGCCCTTTACTGTCTTCTGTTGTTCTGATGACTGGGCAGAATTTTGGTCCCTCTCCTCCTCCTGTGGACTGGGTTTCTCATTCTTTGAAGGCAGCAGTATGGGTTAGAAAAAGCAGATGATTCAGGTTGGGATGCTGATGCTTCTGCCTTGGCTGTCTCTCCTGCGATCACTGTGGGTTCTGTGGAAATCATGACTTAGGCCCTGATGTGTCCCCTCTCAGATTCCACCAAGGCAGCCAGAGAGACTCTGCCTCTTCTCTTGATATTGGCCATGAGGATATGATGTCTGACATTAGGGTTTTAGAAAGGGACTCTGTGACCTTTCTGCTCCCCTCTTCTCCAGTCCTCTGACACCTAATTTATCTTTTCCTGTAGTGGAGTCCCACCTGTACATCCTGCACCCCTGTCTCGGAGGGACTAGATTCTGATACCACACTTCCAAATCCAGTAGTCCCTAAACCAAGTGTTTGGCATCCTGGGGCAAGTGCTAGTTGTTCCCTCTTCTGTTACAAATACTTCTGAATCTACCATGAGAAGGAATGCTGTTCGGTTGTGATTCAAGGGCAGTGCCTCAAATGCACCTGACCAGTTGTTTGTGGGGAGGGCATTGCTTAAGAACAGTATGAAATTTTATGCCTATGAGATTTATGCGCTTATTCATATGCCTGGGGGTACTATATATGATATTAGTTTTAAACATTCAAATGGACTTGAATGGTTTTGGAAGCAATATAATCTTCTCAAAATGGTCCAGTATGGTGTGCTTTTCTAGCTATCCCTTGATGAAACCCATGTCTAAAACCATCACAATCCTCTTCGTGATGAGGTGTGAATGTGGTGGACATAACATACTAGATTGAAACAGCACTGTTTGGTTAATGGCTTCCCTGAACCTATTCTTGATGAAGAACACCTGTAGACTGGGGCTGGAAATATAAAGTTACTCTGAAACAAGAGGGTGGGGTAATACACCATCTGCCTAATTGTTTTTAGGCAGAGACAGGGTGATCTTCTATCCAGGACAACCTAGAGCTTGCTATACGTGTGGTGAGCTGGGGCATTTGAGTAATGTTTGGAAAAGTTGAAATGTGGTCTCTGTGGGAACTGGATCATACTGGAGCATACTGCAGGCAACCTCAAGTATAATCTGTGTGGAGGAAACGGGCCATAATTTTAGATCCTGTGTTTGGGCTTCTCATAATAGCATGGACCAGTCAGTACATGCTGAACAAGATGTTTATGTTATGACTGCTCAAAAGAAAGAAATGAAAGCCAGTAATTTAATTGACTGGTTAGTAGATGTCAAACAACAGTCTGTTCCTCAATCAATGCCTGCTCCATTGTGGTAGTGGGGGTGTACTTGACAGTTCCCAGGACTCTTCACCGTGTTTTCCAGAATCCTCACAAGCTGTTGTGGATGAGGAACTTCTTCAGGTTTTGGATCACAGCTCGACTGACCAGGGTCTGTCTCAGGACTTACAGCAGGAAGATCGGAGATGTCGGCTGTAAACTTAGTCCCGGAGGATCTCACAGTGGTGATGCCCCACCTGAGACTAGGGAGGACATTCCATTCCAAGGGTCACACACTCAAAGCAGCAACAAAGGGATTTGTAGGGGGATGACATACCGTTCAAAATCCATTTGATGTTCTTATGGATGTGCCTGGTGAGGATGGGGAGGCTGAGTCTGATGGTTCTTCAGTGGCTTCTGCCAGTTGGAGCCTTCAGATGGAACTGGGAAGGTTGAGAAGCCAAAACCAAAAAGAAAAAGAGGAAATGATGTGACTTTTTTGCTTGTTTGTTTTCTGGCTTATTATGCATTCTTCTACTCTTTTTACTACTATTAATGTTAATAGTATACTTAATTCCTAGAAGCATTGTCACTTTGCTAGTTTACATAGGAATTCGGGTCAAATTGTTTTCTCCAAGACACTAGGTTGCATACTATTTCTGACCTAGAACAGGCCAAAAGGATTGGAGGTGGGGACCATCCTTATGGTCAGTGGGAGAGGTCTTGTGTTCTGGTGTGGGTATTTTATTCTCTAGTTTACTTCTCTTATACTGAAAGTATTGGATATTCTCCTGGTAGGGTCTTATTGGTAGATATTATTTTGGAGGACTAGCTTATCGATTGATCAATATCTTTGCACCTCAAACAAAGGCAGATAGAGTAGCCTTATTTCATCTGGTTGCACCTTTTCTCTTTACCTCTAAATTGGTTTTGTGGGGGGATTTTAATTGTGGTTTGTCTTCCCAGGATTGGGGTAGGCAGACTACAAAATATTTAGTGATACAAATGCATTACGGACAATTTTAATGGATGCTGGCTTGAGTGATCTCTATGATGTTCTAGACAAATGACCTGAGCATACTTTCTATAAGGGAAGTTATTTACTTGTAACCCCCTGCAAATGGAGGTTCCCTGAAAGTCTTCCAGGAGCTTGCCTGAATGCTCCAGGTCTGGGCGGTGTCTCGCATTTGAGCTGTTTAAATGTGGTTCCAAGTGAGTGCTATTTGAGCCTCCGCTGCACTGTCTCTTTAAGAGCTGTCTGCTTGCAGACTTAATTAGTTGTAGTGGGGGACTGTGTATTTAATGCTTAAATCCCACCCGAGCTACGGAGAAATCACTCTGTTTCTGCAGTCGCTAAGAGCGCAGAGGGATCCTAAATGAAAGATGTAAGTGTTTGTCTGAAACCAGTTAGAGTGTAAAGTAAAATGCAGTTTGTCTAACCTGCCTTTCTTGCAGCTGGGACTCTGTGTGTTACCCTCCATTTTGGACCTAAATTGCTGTGCTGGGCCAATTGGGTTAAGATTCCCTAAATGGAGCCTGTGGATGAATCAGAACTTGGACTCTTAATTTTGAGCCAGCCACAAGGGATTGTATGGGCAGTGACTCTGGGAAATGTGGTTTGACTTTGGCGCCTTTTCACCAACAGAGGGAGTCTTGTTGTGAGTGACAGCTAAATCAGCCAACAGAATAGTGTGGAGCTAAAGGAAATGCCCTGCATTGGGACTGGAGAGAGGAATCAGTTGTGACAGTGGCGAGACAAGGAGCTCTGTGCTTCTGCAGTGTGTAGTTTCGCACAGGGAGCGCGTGTGAGGCCCTGAGGTTCGGCCTGCAGCCGTTGAGCGCCACATTGGACTGAATCCGACTTGTGAGGAGAAGGAAGGAGATCTGAAGAGTAGAAGCCAGGCTTACCCTGTAGAAGACTTGAGAAATTGCTGAATCGCGCTCAGTCTGTCAGGAACTGAAACTGCTGTGTGTTCTCCGGGTATTTTGCAGTAATTGTGGTCGGATCGAGGAGCAGCCTGCCTGGTATAGTACTTTCCTTTTACATAAATGTGCATAGTGCTTGTGAGGAATCGCTATTTCAGATCCCTGTACAGTGAATTGAGTGCATGAAGCTGGAAGTAAATCCCAGCTTAATTCGGACTTCATCCGTTTGCAATAAACTGCAGTGGGTCCAGTCACAAGGACCTTGTCCACATGTTCTGTTTCTCTGGCAATCCAGGACAATTTGCATCCCATCCAGTTTTCAGCATTGAGTCTGTGAGTACAAATCAGGGTAGCTCCATGCCATCTGTTTATCAAATTGCAAGTGTGTCATCTAATTGTTGCTGTTTCATTTCTTCACAAACTGAGCCATCCAGCTCCAGATTACAATTGGGTATTGTGCAAGTGTTTTTCCATCACAGGGCCCCAACCAGCTGCACTGGTTCTGGCTAGCCCCCATCCTGGGTACCCAGTGAACGTGACATTTTGGGACTGAATATGCACACAGTACTGTCATTATTAATGTGTCTAACCTAATTAACCTGATTCCCTTTCCTTGTTACAGCTCCTTAAATAAATCAGATCTGTTTGTTTCAGCAAAGTTACACTGGCTGTGGTGTTCGTTTATGTTAAAGTATTATACTGTGGCTATTGTACTGCATCATCTTGTTTTACAGGGGTTCCCAAAGTCAAGCTGACAGAGCCAGTCCGGGGGAAGTGTAAATAGTGAAGACACTCATGGTGCACTGTGTGAGCCACTAGTAGGAATAAAGGGTGTCTCAGTGTCCCAGAGGGCTGTGACCAAGTTAGTCTAATTACTGCAAACCCTGACCTCTGGGAGGAGGCACCCGCCATAGAACCTAGGCCCCACAACCTGTCAGTAGTCAGGCAGGCAGGGTAGTAGTCCTTGGGATAGCGCCACCTGGGTGTTACATACTCATATAGATTTTTGGTTTATTTACAATCGATTAGTTTGCACTGATGTTAAGATAGTACCTTTGGAAACCTCTGATCACATAGAGCTTCAAGCAGAAGCTGGTTTAGCTATAAGACAACTTTTAGTTGAGTTATTGGAAATGGAATGCTTCCATTTTATGTCAGGAAGTAGTACAACAAGATTTACGTGACGTATTGCTTCTCTGTCATAATGTTCATTTTTTATATGATACTTGGGGTGAATGGTAGGAGGATACTAAGAAAGATGTCAGGTTTTTTTGCAAACAACTTCTAGCTGTTTGGCTACTTCCAAATATTTGGATTATTTGCATTTATGAGCCAAATATCTGAAGCTTTTGACACAGGCCTGGAAGAATGGCACAGGGTCTCTGGTTCAGCTTCAGATTTGTTAAAGAACAAACGTGTGCCTGTCATGCACAGAGGAAAGTGAGATGGCTAGATGTCAGCATTATGTGACACAGGGAGAATGGATGTGGTTAATCCTTATGACATAGAACTGCAAGAGTGCAGAAATTAACGATGGAACTTTTGATTGGACAGGATGATTTTGCAAACTACACTACTATGGTATTAATAGGTAGTGTTTGACTATTTATGTTCTACTTATCAGACTGTCACAGATACACGGCAATCTGTGTTGCTAGAATCTGGAACTTTACCTGAGATTCCTTTGAGTGAAGTGGAAGCTTTGATGAACCCTATTTCTTAAGAGGAGATTGGGTTTGGTATTTGATTGTTTATCATGCTGTACCACTCCTGGTTTAGATGGTATCCGAATGAGTTTTACAGGCTTCTTAAATCAGTACTTTTGAAAGACCTTCGGTCCATGTATCAGGAGATTCTAGAAGGCGGCTGTTTGACCCTGAGTATGCAGGACGAGGTAATGACTTTTTATACAAAAAGGTGATTCACGCAAATTCAGAACTAGAGACCTCTGAGTTTGTTAAATTCTGATTATAAAATATTTACTAAGATTTTGACATCTCGAGTTGGCGAGGGTAAGCGTAGCGACATATGTAATACTGTCACATCAGTCTTTGTGCTGTACCTGGGAGGTCTATACACCAGAATCTGATTTTTCTTCAAGAGTTTGTTGAACAGGGTTTGAATATGCAATTGGATGGCTATTTGCTTTCACTGGATCAGGAAAAGCTTTTGATGCAGTACAACATGATCATCTTTGAAATACTTATTGCAGTATGGAGTTTCCCATTCCTTTGTGGGTGTACTCCAGCGTTTATATGCAAAAGCAATGATGATTCCAGTGCTTGATGGACATTTGGGGACCCTGTTCAACTTCAGAATGGAGTCAGGCAGGGATGCCCATTAAGTCCACTTTATATGTCTTTGCCATTGACCCGATATTGAGACTTATTGAACTTTCTGAGGATATACGGCCTGTTTGTAATATTTTGGTGTACAGTATCCAAGGTATCTGCTTATGTGGACGATTGTACAATCATAGTGCATGATTTGGACTCTGGTCGAGGTGTGCTTGATTTATTGACTAATATCGTGTTATTACGGAATTAAGATTAATGTTGCTAAATTCAATTATTGATATTGGGTAATGCTGTCTTTTCCTTTACAATTTCCGATTCCGATTGTGAAAAATGATATTAAGATATTAGGGTTATGGTTTGGTCAGAAACAAGCAGAACAAATGAATTGGGATCAGGTTTATGATACTGCACATAGGAAAGTTATGTCATGGAAATCTTGGAAAATGAGAAAGAAAAGACTTTACTTTTTGAAAACTTATGTTCTGCCTGTTTTTTTGCACGTTTCCATATTTATCTGGTACCTTGTAATATGCATACCAAGATAATGGGACTGTTCTTTTTCTCTTATGGGGTAGTCGGTTGAACCGTCAAGTGAGACCATCCTTATAGGGTTAGGAAGGAGGGTGGACTGGACATGATACAGCCATTAGTTTCCTTTGTTTAGTAATTTCTTTTATGGTAATATTCGCCTGCTACTTTTAGGCAAAACTAATTTAGGTATAGTTGGTATGAAGCACTGGGAAGCTCAGTTTTTGGCTGCATGGGGAGAGGAAATGACATGTTTCAGATAAATGTTTGCCTGTCTACATTCAAACCACATTGAAATATGTTAGGATGTGGAAAATTGTGTTACATTGGTTGATAGATTCTGAAAGAAGGAAGTTTTATAACACTATTGTTGCTCAATGTTATCTGGAAACTCCAGTATTTACTATTTCGAAACCATGAGCGATCAACTTTTAATAACAAGTATTATTGAATACCTAATTCACACACAAAATGCAGGACAGGTTGGTTGTGTGGACATCAAAAATTGAACGTTAAAGGGAACCAGAAACATAAATGTTGAATGACAGGCTTTGCCTTGGGACATGTGGATCAAATCGAGACTATGCGTCATTTATTTTTGATTATTCCTGTATAAAAGGTTTGGGGATTCTTTAGCTGCATTATGGGAAGTCTATTTGCTCATGTAACCCCTAGATGGTGCTATCCAGAGGCTACTACACCCTGCCTGATTTGCCACTAACAGGTTGAGGGCCTGGATCCAATGGCGGGTGCCTCCACCCAGAGGTCACGGTTTGCAATAGTTAAACTTACTTGGTCACAGCCCTCTGGACACTGCAACCCCTTTCTTCCCACTAGTGGCCCACACAAAATATCAGAATTACCTTCACAGTATACACTTACCCCAGGGCTGGTTCAGGCACTGGGACCTCCTGTAAAATAAGATACAGTGCAACAATCACAGTACAATACTTTAACATAGACAAATACCTCAGGCAGTATAACTTTGCTGAAACAAGCAGCTCGGATTATTTGGGGGAATATAACAAGGACAGGAAATCAGGTTAATTAGCTTATCACTTTACTCATCTACCTATGGCTCTGTGCACAGGCCTATCCCTACCAGTTATTGTCCCTGGGCACCCAAGCCTAGTAGCTAGTCCAAACCGTGGCAGCTGGTAGGGGCCCTTTCCCACAGAGAAAAGAAAAATTAGTTTAAACAGTCAGCAGTACAGTGATTCCATTTGGATTCAATGTGGCAATTCAACAGGGAGGCGACCCTGAATTAGTACTCACGACCTCCAAACAAGATAGGGTCCTTCAATGTCAGCAGGGCTACTCTTGAGCTCCACGAGACTCCTCACACATTTATATAGCAAACTGCAACAGGCAAAAGTCCTTTAATGGCAGCAAAGATTCACTTGAGCTAACCAAGCCTCCTCACACATTTATATGGTGAACAGTAACAGGCAAAAGTCCTTTAATGGCCAGGATTCACTTGAGGTACACAGCCTCTTCACACATTTATATGGTAAAACAGAAAGTACTATGGCAGGCTGCTTCTCTATCCAACCGCAATTACTGCACAATACCGGGAGAACACACAGCAGATTCAGTTCCTGACAGACCGAGTGCAATTCAGCAATTTCTCCAGTCTTCTACAGGGTGAGCTGGTTTCTACTCTTCAGATATCCTTTGATTCTCTTCACAGGACGGATTCAGTCCTAACAAGCAGTTACACAAGCTGCAGACCGGAACTCTGGGCCTTACACACGTTCCGACTAAAACTGCACACTGAAAAGCACAGGGCTCCTTCCTTCTTCTGCCAGAGCTCAACTGAAACTCCAAACAGACAAAACCGGGCACTTCCTTGAGTTCCTCCCAGTTCTTGACTGGATTGGCTGTCACTCACAATAGACTGCTCCTGTTGGTCCAAAAGGCGCTGAAGTCTAAACTACATCTCCCAGAGTCACTGCCCATACAATCCTCTTGTGGCTGGCTCAGATTATGAGTCCAAGTTCTGATTCGTCAAGGCACCATTTTAGAGCTAGCTTACCCCACACTGATTGGTCCAGTTCAGCAGTTCAAAACCAGAATGGGGAACTAGGCAGACACAGTTCTGACTGCAAAGAAAGCAGGTTAGACAAACTGTAATTTCATTATTACTCTAAATGGTTTCTGGCAAACAGTTACATCTTTCAGATAGGTTCCCTTTGCACTCCTAGTGACTGCAAAAATGGAGTGAATTGGCAGCAGCTCGAGTGGTACTCAATCAAAGAAACACACAGTCCCCATACAAACTAATTATGTCTGCAAGCAGACAGCTCTTAAAGAGACAGTACCAGAGGTTCTAAAACACTCACTGATAAATGGCTTAACACCAAACACCATTCAGGCTTGGAGCATTCAAGCAAGCTCCTGGAAGTCTTTTGAGAACCCCCATTTGCAGAGGTTACACCCTTCCTGGCCTGGAGAAAGCTTGACGTCCGCGTCAAGCAAAGTACCATAAGTTTCAACTGCAAACATATACATTTGCATTAGGCTCACACATGTAATCATCAGTCAATATATCATTTTACCAAGAACACATTTCTGCAACTTTGCAGTACATCCTCTTTACACAGTATTACATACACATTGTACCATAACTCAAGTTATTACCTCTTGTACATGAAACCTGAAGAGAGGGGCCCTTCCTATCAGTTACCTTGGGACTGGATGGGCAGGGCACCATACTTAAGGGCAACACAAGTAACTTGAGTTAGCACTGACGCTCAGTTTGGGCAATGAGCTCGGGACACATACACTCCTTTATGGACAACATTGAGAAGCAGATCCACTGGCCGGCCAGGGAATCATAACTGAGGTGCACCACAGGTTTTACAGCTCGACCAGTCTTTCTAGGGGAAACTGTTACAGTCTCTGCACTCTGAGCCTCATTTTCAGCATTGTCCTCACTTGTCAGGGAGTCTCCATGGGGGTAGAGGCTAGAACTTGGGGCACTTTCAGCTCCAGGAGTTACAGTTTCTGAGTCCACAACATTTGGCTCGCATGGAGAGCTTTCGGACACTGGCAGTGGACTGTCAGGGGCACTCAAAATACTTCTTCTTGTTCTGGTGTATCACCAGTCTGACCCAATCCATCATTTTCCTCCTGAAAGCTCAAACAGTTCAACCATGCACAATGATTCCATTTCATCTGATCTGATGCTTTGCACTTCACTTTCTGGGAGCATTGGCTCCAGGACAGCTGGGGGCTTGGACAGTCCAGAAGGCCCAGCTTCATCTCCAGTATTGACTAGGATTGCCCCGAAACAATTGACTCAGTTCGTAAGAAGGATAAGTATTCAAAGTCACTCTCACTTTCTTCCGATATGGACTGACAGTCATGGTCAACTGGGACTTGTGGAGGAACACTTTACTTTGCTTCTGTAGGTGCAGACTTTCTTGATCTTTTCTTAGCAGCAGCTCTAGTCACTGGTCCAGAGGGGCATCTTCTAGGGCTCAGACTCAATTAAGATTTGTCCAATGGCAGTAAATGATTTCTATGCATTGTTTTTACATCTTTTGAATTATTCTCAGGCCTTACTTTGTACACTGGCAGATTATCTAGTTTGCCACTACAATGTGAGGAGATGGTGCCATCTGTCAGCAATCTTGTGCTTGCCATGCAGTCCCAGATTTCTTAGCAATACCGATCTCCTCCTGGAGTTCCTGTGCTTTCACCTTTTATCATGCCTTTCTTTGTTGGCCAGATTTTTTGGCAGCCATGGTTTGAGCCAGTTGGTACGCATGAGTTAGCTGGGCCTTTAACTTTGCACATACTGTAAATAGTTGTCAGCTTGAACCCCATCAGGAGAGACCCCAAAACACACATCTACCGGTAGTCGAGCTTCTCTTCCAAACATCAGGCAGTAGGGGAGAACCCAGTGGCATCACTTTTGGTGCAGTTATAAGCATGTACCAGGGTGCTAATTTGTTGGCTCCATCTAGGCTTGTCCTTTGGGTGCAGGGTGCCTAGCATATCTAGCAAAGTGCGGTTGAAGACGTTCAGGCTGAGGGTCCCCTGGAGGTGGTAAGAGTGTTTCTGGACTTCGCACTCCCCACAGAGAAAGCATCTCTTTGATCAGACGACTCTCAAAGTCTCTCCTTGATCAGAATGGATTCTTTGTGGAGCCCCATAGTGAACAAAAAGTTTTCTACATACTTGCCACAGTGGATGCTTTCTGGTCTTTGGTGGGGAAAGATTGGGCATATCTCGTGAAATGGTCAGTGACCACCAGCACATTACTGATATTTCTTTGATCTGACTCCAAACTCAGAAAATCAGTACAGACCAGCTCCATGGGTGCACTGGTGGTGATGTTAACAAGGGGCAGCCCTCTGGGGTAAAACTTTCCTCTGTAACAGCAGACACAAGTTCAATGTGTTGCTCACATCAGCCCCCATCTTAGGCCAATAAGAATCTGGATCTCACCAAGTCAAGTGTTCTGTCTATACCAAGGTGCCCCATGTGGTTGTGCAAGGACATCAGTACTGAGTCTCGAAAGGCAGTGGGCAGCACTAGTTGTTGTTTGTCTACTTGTCCCCTCTGTCTACTGTTTCTCTGTATAACAGTTTATTGATCAGTTTCAACTTAGGACCTTATTTGTATAATAGTGCAGTTCTCAAATCCGTGGAGCGTAATTTGGACACATCTTTTCCTGCATAGGGCTTCTAAAGCTGCTTTGATCATGGGATCGCGGGATTGAGCCCGCCGAATACTGTCATTGTCCAGCTGAGGCAGTGCACCAATGTCTATTGCAGAAAAGTGGCAATAAGCACAGGTATGCAATTCTCAGAGGGTCCCAACAATCCACCATGCAGTCCACTGCATCCGTGGACATTGTTCCTCCCTGTCAAACTTCCGGCAGAGTGCCGAATGTCAGGTTCTGCCAATCGGACCCAATCATTCTGGGGAACAGGCCTCCGGGAGAGCATCAGCATCTATGTGGTTCAGACCTGCTCGGTATTCGAGAGCATAGTCATACATGATAATGCAGAAAGCCACCTATGGCCAGTGGCATCCAGCTTAGCTGAGGTCTGCACATAGGTCAAAGGATTATTGTCAGTTTTACTAGTATTTTAGCCCATACAAGTACTCATGGAATTGGTCAACAATAGCCCACTTCAAAGCTAGGAACTCTAACTTATGTACAGGATAGTTCTTTTCGGATGGGGTCAGACTTCTACTGGCAAAGGCCACTGGTCTCAGGCCATTCTCGTGCTCTTGGTACAACACAGCCCCCAACCCTTGCAAGCTAGCATCAGTGTGCAGGACGTAAGGTTTTCTTGGATCTGCATAGGCCAGCACTGGAGCATGGGTAGCTGATATATGATCTCATGAAAAGCAGTCTCACAATCAGGAGGTCAGCGGGCCCCAAATACTTCTCAGGATGAAAATACACTCTTTCAGTCTTGAGGGACGCTGACTTTTGGTATTTTTGTGGGTTGGGGATACCCTTGAGTAAGGTTAAGTAAAGGCGGATCACTCTTGAATAGTCCTTGATGAAACGCCGATAACAACACAAATCCCAGGAATCTTTGCAGTTCTTTTAGATTTTTGGGCTGTGGCCAGGTGGTCAAGGCCTCAACTTTACTTGGATCGGTCTCTATTCCCTCGGTGGATACTATGTGTCCCACATACTTTACTGATGTTTGAAAGAATTGACACTTATCAATGGACAGTTTAAGGCCAAAGTCCTCCAGTCGGTCCAAAACCTTAAATAATCTGCTCTCCATGTTCCTCCAGTGAGCTGCCAAACACAATAACATCATCTAGGTATACCAGGCACTCTAGTAAGTTCATGTCCCCACTGCACGCTCCATCAATCGCTGAAAAGTGGCTGGGCACCTGAATCCTTGAGGCATCCTCATGAATTCATAAGCCAGCGGACAGATAAAGGCTGTCTCTCTCACGGTCCTCTGGGGCCATCGGGATCTGGTAGTACCCACTGTGGAGATCCAGCACAGAGAACCACTTGCTCCCGTTTAGGCAGTCCAAAGCATCCTGAATCGCGGGGCATTGTGTACTAATCAGGGATAGTCCGCGGTTTAAGGTGCGATAATCCACACACATCCTTACGGTTCCATTCTTTTCTCCCTACCACAATGGGGAAGCATAGGGCTTCTGGATTCTTGTATTACACCAGCAGCTAACATCTCTTGCAGATGCCGTCTCACATCATCTATGTCAGCAGGTGCCAGGCGTCGAGACCTCTCACGAAATGGTCTTTCGTCATGCAGCGGATATTGTGCTCAGCTCCTTGCACGCATCCTACATCCCATTCCTTTAAAGAAAACACCTGGTCTCTGGGCAAGCTTCTCACTGATCCTCACTTTCCATTCAGCTGGCAGTGGGGAGTCGCCGAAATCAAACAAGTCAGGCGTTACTCTGTCATTCTTCCTTGAACTCTTGCTGCTGGGTAGCACTGCAGTATCTGCACAATGCACATTAGCCAGGATGCAACCTCTATTTACTCGAATGTCTCTTCAGACACATTATGAACTTGGACCATTACCCTTCTGGCATAAGCATGGGCTCTAGCGGGCAAAATACTAGGCTTGACCAGCAGTCCCTCTGGCAATTTTCCATCGCCTGGTGCATCCAACATTAATATTTTATTCTTAACATCCTTTCTGATCTGGACCTCTCCCTGTAAGGTACACTGTGCATTTGGTGCCAGGATCAGAGACTCAGGATCCTTCTTCCATACAATTCCGACCGGTTCCTCTGGTTCTATTTTTCCAGCATCTCTCTGTGCCTCATAGGCCTTCTTAATTAAAGCCGGAACTCTTAAAGCTCTACTAGTCTTTGACCCCTGTTTTCCATAACACAACTGTACCTCAGCCTTCGAACATATGAGCATTTGTTCCAATCAACAAAGGACACCATCATACAGTCCAGTGGGGGACACACTAAGGCTAGGGTCTCTACTTGTTCGGCCACTCCAGCCACGGAGGTGGGGAAAGACAACCAAATTGGATATACCGGAATAGGGTAGGCCTTCTCACTTAACCCCATACATGCAGTCCTTCTAATGGTTGTAAGGGACGTCTGACAAATGCTTCTGATACCAATCCTGGAACATAATTGTCACTTGGGAGCCACTGTCTAATACAGCTCTTGTAGACACTCCATTCACCTTTACAGTGGTCTCCATGGAGGGACCCACTATTCTGGACCAGTCTGGAGGCGGTGAGTGGGGGCCTGGGCAACTGACCTTGCCACAAAAAGACGTGAGTTAGCATTTTGGTGCCCTCACTGGGATCATTTCGTGCACCTCTTAACCACTGATTTGTTCTCGAAGCTCTCCTTGTAGCCTATATGCAACTTTGTCAGTGTCTTTTGGGGACCGGCATTCCTTTTCATATGCCCATCTTTCCCACAATTATAGCAAAACATACTTTCTGGAGTTTGAGCTGGCCGGGCGCCACACTGGGAGCCAGGGCGGGGTATTACTAACTGGAAACCTTGGTGCCATCTCTGTCTCGGCGTGATAAGCATTTGGAGACATCTCGTCAGTTTCTCCACTTCCATGGTCAAGGAATCGAGTTTGGAGCTGTTATCAGCGGAGATACATGGGTTCACCCCACCCCATGGCAGATGCAGTCGGATATAGGTCAGGGCCCGTCACTTGCAGGCGTGGCCTTCATAAAGGGACTGTTTTGAATTCCGGATCTCTCTCAACAGTTCGCCCCATTGTGGCATATCTTTTCCTTGTCAGAGCACTCATTTACTGCCAACCTCTGCCCTGAACTTCACTTGATGGGTCACCCTCAGTCACTCGAGTCGTAGCCACAGCTGTTGGTGCAGGTCCTCCCGAGGTCGCCTTTTCTCAACTCCTCGAATTTCTCTCATTAACTCATCATAGGAGGTGGGGATTCCAGTCGATTTGCTAGGCGTAACTGAAGCAACAGCAGTTCTGAGAAGGGGCAGACTTAAGGATCCTGTCCAGCCTGGTTCGGTCCAGTTCAATCGCTGGCAAACTACCCTTTCTGAGGCATTCTTGCAACAATTTTCCAGCCGAGATACATACACAGACAACAACTCCCTTGGTACTGTTGTGCATCTCTTACTCTCCACCATAGGTCTTCATCAGAATCTGGGCTCCCATACACATTCTCCAGGGCCTCAAGATGAGGCCTGTGCAGTCACTTCAGGGTTACTGGCCCGTTTAGCACGGATGGTAGCCAGGGCAGGACCTTTGAGGCTCTCACTAACCCTCTTTTCGCTTTTAGGCTTCCGAGCATTGCCATTCTAGCACTTTGGGGCAACATAGTCTATCCAGGTCTCCCAGTCATCCTCCCTTGGGGGGTGGGGAGGTGCCAGAGAAGATCCTCAACCTTCGGTAAGAGTCATGACTAATGGCAGGTGCAAAATAGGAGTCTGCATTGGTTCAGCCACCATTACGGGTACTGGAGCGGGAGAGGGTGTTGGGGAAGAACACCCCAGGTGGCAAGAATAGTTTCTTCAAGTCCTCCACAGTTTTCCTTCCCCAGCAACCATTTGCAAATTTCTCCTCAAAGTTTCAGATAGTGGTGGGGCTCATTCCCCCGGGTCTTTACTGTCCTTAGTTATCACTCTCCAAGCAGTGAGGGCTCCTCTGGGGTAATGGTCTGTGGCACTTTGGAGCTATCTATGGGATCCTTAAACTCTACTAGGGCCAGGAAAGTGTGGGTGAGCAGATTAGCATGCCGACCCACCACCACAGGGTTTTGTAAACCTTCCACCTTGGAAAGTACTCCCTGCACAGTGTCCGTATTGATACCCAGGGGATGTCCAGGATAAGCATAGCATTTTGGGGTCGTTCTCCTCCCCAGTACACCACTCCACCAGCCGGTGCACAGCCACTTCTGTCGGGGTACCCATTTATTTTTTTTTCCTTAACAGTGGTTTGTAAATATGGCCACTAGAGGACACACAATCCCAGCGGTGAGCCTCAAGATGTAACCCCTAGATGGCGCTATCCCAGGGCTACTACCCCTGCCTGATTTGCCACTAACAGGTTGAGGGGCCTGGATCCAATGTAGGGTGCCTCCACCCAGAGGTCACGGTTTGCAATAGTTAAACTTACTTGGTCACAGCCCTCTGGGACACTGCAACCCCTTTCTTCCCACTAGTGGCCCACACAAAATATCAAATTACCTTCACAGTATACACTTACCCCAGGGCTGGTTCAGGCACTGGGACCTCCTGTAAAATAAGATACAGTGCAACAATCACAGTACAATACTTTAACATAGACAAATACCTCAGGCAGTATAACTTTGCTGAAACAAGCAGCTCGGATTTATTTAGGGGAATATAACAAGGACAGGGGAAATCAGGTTAATTAGCTTATCACTTTACTCATCTACCTATGGCTCTGTGCACAGGCCTATCCCTACCAGTTACTGTCCCTGGGTACCCAAGCCCTAGTAGCTAGTCCAAACCGTGGCAGCTGGTAGGGGCCCTTTCCACAGAGAAAAGAAAATTAGTTTAAACAGTCAGCAGTACAGTGATTCCATTTGGATTCAATGTGGCAATTCAACAGGGCGACCCTGAATTAGTACTCACGACCTCCAAACAAGATAGGGTCCTTCAATGTCAGCAGGGCTACTCTTGAGCTCCACGAGACTCCTCACACATTTATATAGCAAACTGCAACAGGCAAAAGTCCTTTAATGGCAGCAGGATTCACTTGAGCTAACCAAGCCTCCTCACACATTTATATGGTGAACAGTAAAAGGCAAAAGTCCTTTAATGGCAGCAGGATTCACTTGAGGTACACAAGCCTCTTCACACATTTATATGGTAAAACAGAAAGTACTATACCAGGCAGGCTGCTTCTCTATCCCAACCACAATTACTGCACAATACCCGGGAGAACACACAGCAGATTCAGTTCCTGACAGACCGAGTGCAATTCAGCAATTTCTCCAGTCTTCTACAGGGTGAACCTGGTTTCTACTCTTCAGATATCCTTTGATTCTCTTCACAGGACGGATTCAGTCCTAACAAGCAGTTACACAAGCTGCAGACCGGAACTCTGGGCCTTACACACGCTTCCGACTAAAACTGCACACTGAAAAGCACAGGGCTCCTTCCTTCTTCACTGCCAGAGCTCAACTGAAACTCCAACAGACAAAACCGGGCACTTCCTTTGAGTTCCTACCAGTTCTTGACTGGATTGGCTGTCACTCACAATAGACTGCTCCTGTTGGTCCAAAAGGCGTCAAGTCTAAACTACATCTCCCAGAGTCACTGCCCATACAATCCTCTTGTGGCTGGCTCAGATTATGAGTCCAAGTTCTGATTCGTCCAAGGCACCATTTTAGAGCTAGCTTACCCCCACTGATTGGTCCAGTACAGCAGTTCAAAACCAGAATGGGGAACTAGGCAGACACAGTTCTGACTGCAAGGAAAGCAGGTTAGACAAACTGTAATTTCATTATTACTCTAAACGGTTTCTGGCAAACAGTTACATCTTTCAGATGGGTTCCTTTGCACTCCTAGTGACTGCAAAATGGAGTGAATTGGCAGCAGCTTGAGTGGTACTCATTCAAATAAACACACAGTCCCCATACAACTAATTATGTCTGCAAGCAGACAGCTCTTAAAGAGACAGTACCAGAGGTTCTAAAACACTCACTGATAAATGGCTTACACGAAACACCATTCAGGCTTGGAGCATTCAAGCAAGCTCCTGGAAGTCTTTTGGGAACCCCCATTTGCAGGGGTTACACTCATATGACTTATGATTTTGGTTTTGGGACAGTTGGAGAGGGGTGGAATAAATGGAGAAAGAGTAAAGTATTGGTGATTTTGGCCTGTTTGAAATGGGTAATTTGGCATGCTAGATATCTTAGAGTGTTGCAACTAAAAGAAATCACTATGGGATATGTTATGTCAAGTTCAACTGGAATTAGATAAGATTTATCGGTATGAATGTCATACTTTGGGGCAGCTTTCTGTCAAGATTTTTAGATGATGTGGAGTGGGTAGGATAAAGTATTTCTATTCTTATGTGTTTTTGTTTCTCATATATGGAATGTACTGTTTTTATTTTGTTTTCTCTGTTTTCAGTTTCATATTTTCAGGCTATTGGGCACCATTCTGGTGCTGTATTGGAGTAATGATTTGCTGTTTTGATTATGGATGGTATTTCTTTTCTTGACACTGTGTTCTTTTTGATTATGATTCCTGTGTTCTGTTTTTTACTTGTCTTTGCTTTGCTTGTCTCTGTTTTTGAATAAAATTTCTCCAACTCTTGTCGATAAGTGCCTTGGGATCTTTAACATCCACTTGAACTACCACCAATCCAGGCAGATGGGACCTCGGTTTAATGTCTCATCAGAAGACAACACCTCGAAGTGCAGCACCCCTTTCATGCTGCACTACAGTGTCAATACTGGGATATTAACTGCAGTGCAGATGTGAGAACTGAACCCACAGCCCTCTGATCTCCCGGCCTCAGAGCGAGTATACCCTACTGAGCCACTGACACTGCTAACTCCTTTAGAGTTAGACTCCTTTAAAATTTAGATTTGACTCTAAACACACTGCAACAGATCTTTAACAGGCTGCCTGACTTTTGCATTTTGTTCCACAACTTTAGCACAACCATTTGAAACTTTTCTGAATTTGAAACACTAGTCGAAGATGGCACTCTTACATTTGTTGACTACACCCCAAAATGGCAGCAGGAGCTTTTCTCCATTACCGCATTGTTCAAAATTGCTAGAACGCTTGTCCAATCTTGCATTTAACTGTTTTATTTAAGGATAACTTCAATTTCACTTTTGGTACAATTCAGCACATTCATACTGTTTCTGCATTTCTTTGGACCTTTTGAATTGGTACTGCCCTGGCGCTCTCTCTTGAAACAGTCACTACACACATAGTCCAATTTTAAAAGTTCACAAACTCTCTCTGTTACTTTTCTGCATTGTTTTACAGTTCTCTGACTTTTCTGTACCACAGTTCGCTACTTTGCACTTGGTACTTACTTAGGTAGTAGCTGGTTCCCTCCGCTGATGGTAAATGGCCTGCTGCCAGTTTTGTAGGCCTTTCCGATGATCGAGACTAGCAGACCCACAGATCGATCACAAAATACACTGCGATCGCTGCTACTTGCCGTCGGAAAATGGGTTGAGCCTGGTTTTACTGTGAAAGTTCAAAAAAGGCTGTTTTAGGAATGCTTCTCTCTCTGCAATTCCTCCTGCTGCTGCCGAACTATCACACTGCTCTTTCACTGCTTGCTGCCCTCCTTTAATGCTCCACAGCACTGAGACTAAGACAAAAGGTGGGGCTTAGGTTCACTGGAACAGTCACATGACGCCATGCAAATGAGCTTGCTCTCTCTCTCTCTCTCTTGCTCAGCCTGCACAGCGATTGTCGAGAAGCTAAATTTAAAAAGCAAATTCACTTTTTCTTGGCTGGCAACTTCAGTAGGAACAAAACACTTTTAAGGCATTTGACACAGTTCTTGGTGCATTTTCCTTAGTGACTCCCCAATTTTACTGTAAACACATTAACCTTTCTGGGCACTTAGAAATGGCTGTTATTAAAGTTCACAAATTTTTTCTCTTGGAATTTGCAACTTTTAACAGTTTCTCAAGCATAAACGGCAAAGCAAGGGCAATCATTGCTCAGCTGAATAGTTCAATTTTCAGTTTAAACACACAAAGCAGCATATTTTTCCACTTTCTTTCACAGAACCACAGGCAGCAAAATGTTCTCAGATGGCATGTTCCTTGCCATAGACTTTGCTTTTCTTGCAGTGATTCTGTTTGGGTGCCGCCACCAAACAGGAATATCCTAGACATACCCTCTGCATTTACCTCTCACCCAAAACATATTCCTTGGATGACCCCCACATTTTGTAACCCTCCACACCACTTTTGGCAAGTTGGCACCACCCATTAAAAGAACTAGTACCCACATATGGCATGCCATTTACCTTTGGTAGAATTACTCAGATTGGTACCACCCTAGCTTTGGTGTGTATACAGGCTCATTATCTAAAGGAAGGGGGTGGGGTACAGTTACCAAAATGAACCTTTAAGTACAACCAGGTCCAGGGAGAGGATGCTGGCGTATGCTAGACCTAACTGCTGAGGGGCCCCAATAACTCCACACAGAAAGCATTGATCAGAAAGTCCAATGCAGCAGCTGGGATTGTGCAGTACAGCTTTATTCAGAGATGTTACTAAACCACAAGTGGCCCCAATGGTTGGTCATGGCAAACAAGTACATTCCTTTCCAGACACTCTTTGCTAGGCAGTACAGTTCTCTACAAAACATTTAATTTCTCTTTCTCATGGTGTATGCACATGGATTGAACCACACACCCGAACATTTCCATTTCCCAAGAGTGTATGCTTGTGAACTGTTGCCACACTCTCAGAACATCTTCTTTTCCCAAGAGTGTTTGCTTGTGGATTGAACCACACACTCAGAACATGCTCCTGTGAGGGATCTATGACAGTCGGTCAACAGTTTTGTTGTCGACTGATGCTGCAGCGACTCTTTATGTCGACTGCACTTGCAGTCTAGAGTCACTTCAGAAGTGTTGAACCCCACATGCGGTGACTCTGCCTCCGCCACTAAATTATTCAACTCCTAGCTGGCGTTGCTTTGGGAGGTGCAATACCCCAAAAGCAGTGCCAGGGTCCCGACTGACACTACAGCTGCCTGGCGCTGTTGTCGCTTGTAGTGTTGGTCACAGTAAAGTTGTCTCTGTAGTGATGGCATACCTGCCTGTGGCAATGGCCTTTGCCCAGGAAACCTGGCACCCATCAATGAACCAGTTAGCCCTGCCTTGTAGATTCAGATGGAGTTCCTACCACCTTTGCCCCAACCGACAGTCTCTGCCATTCCTTCAGGGTTACACCAAAACAAGCCTTCCATCCCCACTGAATTGCTAAAGGCTCCAAACTTTATTTCAAATTAACACACTTAGGTGAACAGGGGTCCTGGCGGTGTAATCTAGCCTTATCTTGGGCACATACACACACACACACACACACCTTCTTAACTTGAGAACTTGTCTCCATTTTGTACTCATAGATTAGTTGCTCCTTCCTTTAGGCATGGAAACAACCCAGAAAGCACCTTTTTCATGGTAGCTTGTCAGACATTCTCACCAAAGATGCATTCCATCCCACTGAATTGCTAAAGACTCCAAACTTTACTTCAGATTCACACACTAAGGTGAACAGGGGTCCTGGCTGGTGTGCCTTATCTTGGTCACACACACTCCAGGCTACCTCCTAAATTGAGAATGTGTCTCCCATTCTGTACTCACAGATTAGTTGATCCTTCCTTTAGGCATGAAACAACTCAGAAAGCACCCTCTTCCATGGTAGCTTGTCAGAAATTCTCACACAAATGTCCTTCTCAAAAGCAGCTGTACACTCCAGGACCTTCAGAGGATTGCCCCTTGGATCACTGAACTGGCAGTTCCTCTCGCTTCTCTGGAGTGAAAATCAAGGAATCCTGCTGAAAAGGTCTCCACCACTTCACTGGCAACTGGAGATTTGATCCAAACTAAGGTGATAAACACAGGGCTCTCTGGGACAGAGCCCCAACTGACAGACCTCCTGCCACTCTGACTTCAAACTCAGACTCCTGAAAATTCCAAACTTCCCTGAGCAGCTGACTCAAAAATGGTTATGCTTCTGTGAGAGTTCTAAATGCCATAATCATCCCCTCAGGCTAGCTGAGTAAGCAATGATGTCATTATGTAGAAGCCCTAATTGAGCTCCTTGCCAGCTGCCTTTTCTACCTGCCTAACACTAGTACTAATGGGATTCTAGTAACCCCAGGGGAGTGGATGGTTACACTAAAAAACAGGTTTAAAGAGACAACTATGGTTCTCAGCTAAGATCAGTGAAATGGTTAGGGCCAAAAGAAGTCTTCTATAAATACGAGGAAAAGCAGGGAGAGGCAGAATGGGAGGATTATTTGCAGGAAAATAAGGAGGCAAAGATGGCCATCAGAGAGGTGAAAGCAGACACAGAGCTCGTGTTGCATAGAGGGTCAGGAATGGAGAAAAACAGTTAAGATGTATCAGTGAAGAAAGGAAAAAGGGGGCATTGCATGGCTTGTTAAGGGGGTAGGGTGATAGAGGAGGATGGGCAAAATGCCACCGTCCTGAATGACTACTTTTGCTTTGTATTCACTAAGGAGGACTGTGGGTCCATGCCAGGAAATGGCATCAGAGTGGCCACTAAGGGAGCCCTGGAAATGAGGCAGACAATACTTACTAGTGAGAGGATCCTGACAGGGCTGACAGCCTTTAAAATAAATAAGGCCCCAGGACCAGATGGGTTGCATCTGTTGATACTTGGGGAGTTAGCAGAGACTGGCTGAACCACTGGCTAGGCTGTTCAACAGCTCACTTACTGTAGGTCTGGGAATGTTCCAAGGAATTGGAGGGTGGCAGAGCGTTATACTGCTTCATAAGGAGGGAGGGAAGAGAGCAACCAGGGAACTACAGGTATGTCAGTCTGATCTCCATCATGGGAAGCTGATGGAATCACTCATCAAAGAGGACCTCGTGGACTACCTAGAGGACAGTGGTCTCCAGAATAGTAAACAACACGGTTTTGCGATGGGAAGGTCTTGTCAGACTAACCTGATTTTTCTTTGGTTGGGTGATCACGGAGGTAGACCAAGGCCATGTTGTGGATCTTCTGTACTTTGACTTCAGCAAGTCTTTTGATTCAGTACCACACAAAACTTTGCTCAAACAAATGGAAGACTTGGGTGCGGCTAAAACCGTTGTGAACTGGGTGGGTAATTGGCTAGAAGGAGGCAGCAGAGGGTGGTGGTCAGTGGGTTAAATCAGAGGAAAGGAGGGTTATGAGCGGGGTTCCATAGGGATCTGTCCTGGGTCCGGTCCTCTTCAACATGTTCATTAGTGACATTGTTGAGAAAATCCAGGGCAGGTTGTCTCTCTTCACAGATGATACAAAACTGTGTAGGAGGGTGGATAGTGATGAGAGAATAAAGGGATATGCAGAGGGAACTACAAAAACTAGAGGGTGGCCAAAGGTTTAGCAGTTAAAATTCAATGCCAAAACGTGCAAAAGTAATGCACCTAGGGAAAAGAACCCCAAGACAGAGTATTGGATGGAAGGACAGAGACTTAGCACTACAGATGAGGAACAGGATCTGAGAGTTATCACTAGCAACTTTTTAAGTAATCGAGTCAGTGCAACAAGGCCTATAGCAAGGCTAGCAGGATGCTGGGCTGTATTTAGGAGGTATTGATAGCAGAAGAAAAGAGATAATACTTCTCTTCTACAGATCCCTGATGAGGCCACAGCTGGAGTACTCTGTCCAGTTCTGGAGCCCTCACCTCAGAAAGGACAAGGATAGGTTGGGAACAGTGCAACACAGAGTAAAAAAATAATTCAGGGTCAGCAGGGCAGATCCAATGAGGAACACCTCAAGGCACTAAATCTCACTGGGGACCAGAAGGGAGAGAGGAGATATGATAGAGACCTTCAAGTTCCTTAAAGGAATTAACAAAGGTAAACTGTGGGGATGGTTACCCTGAATACCAACTGGAAGTCGTGTACACACATAGAAATTAACAGGAGGGAGGTTCAGGAGGGATGTGAAGTACTCTTACGTAAAAGGGTGATGAAACCTTGGAATAGTCTGTCGGCCAAGGTGGTGGGTGCAAACACAGTCAGGGGATTCAAGTAGGCATGGGATAGAATGAAGGAATAGTGGTTGCCCAGGATGACAAGACCATGGAGGAGAATGGGGATAAGACGGGGATGGTTAGTACCCTGGAGGAACAATAGGTTCCAGAGAAGGTTTCAAAGCCTATGAGGAGCACCTCAAGGCACTAAATATGTACTCACTGGAAACCAGAAGGGAGAAGTGAGATATGGTAGAGACCTTCAGGTTCCTTAAAGGAATTAACAAAGTAAACTGTAATGAAATGAAACAAAGAAGTGAACAGATTTTAATGATAACATGTGGAACGGATTTCATGGTAACTATATAAGCTATTTAAATGATATGGCATAAATGTGATTTAATGGAAAGCAATGTATATGAGAAACTGATTTGAGATTTTTTGAGTGTTACAGATGATAGCCCTTTGAAAAAGCTGAGAATATGAGCTTAAACTTCAGGGCAAATAAAGAGACTTGAAAATTAAGAAGCATATGTTTGTTCTTAAAAGGACTTTTAGTGTTCCTACACTACTTCTTTTACAGATTATTGCACCTCAGGAGACATGCTACTAGCAACATATGTACCATTTCCTGTGGACTTTGCCTTTTTTGAACCTATGAGATACTTGCCTCCCAGCCACAGCTGAGGAAAACCCACTCTTAAGCATCCCAGTTTAGCCCCACAGTACATCAGGCTACACTCCTGTGGGTCACCTCCCAGGATCATTTGCCTTCCTCGAGAACCCTCTACTGTCCACCACCAGGCCACTGCTTCAACTCCCTATGCCGCTATTCTCAGGGTTGAGACATTGGAGGCATGGGTTCTGTCCTGGCCATGCCAGATGCCAGTTGTACTGCATGACCACTGCATTGTCCAGAGTGGGGACCCACTGCCACCCTCAGCTCGAGAATAACCAAACCTCTAATCCCAGGTGGGAGACCATTATGGAGACTGCACATGCCTGGTTCTTTAAGCTTAAGCCAGCCTCTGTCATGAGCCACCTCCTTGTGGGAGCATGCTGGCACCCCAAGTAACCAGTTGTGAAGGTGGCATACATTGGGGCTTCCTTCAACCAATACCCTGGCCTAGGTTACTGAGCTGGCTTCTTGCCTTCTGTCATGCTCCTGGGCTGTGATGCCCTTCCCATCTTCTGGGATGGCAAGCCCTTACTCCTCATGGTTCACCTTCCCACCTACCAGCCACCTTTACCAGGCCAAGGGGACCCTTTCATATTACTATACTCCTGTACTCCCTCTACTCCCACAGAGTCTGGTGCACAAGTACTGTTCTCTGTACAGGGATGACTAGTAACAACCACTTTCCCTTACATCAGGAGAAAAGGGTTGTTACATACATATCTAACAGCATATACGTCTGTCTGATAATGTCTTTAAAACACTGCTGCAAGCTAGTATTGGTGTTGGCTATTAAGGCTACAGCTTGTCCACGCCTCAATTGGAGGAAAGGTTCAACTCGGAATCTTACAGGGTTAGGAGATAGGGAGTAGGAGGAGTTGGGGTAGATAGCTTTGATGACTTAGAACACAAATTACAGATAGAGAAAACTGCAGTTTACATTTTGCCCTTCTCAGTGTGGCATTCCCTTCTTTCTAGTAAGGCCTGTCCCTATCTTTCCACGTCTCCGGCACTTAACCTCTACCCTCTGATTCTACGGTTTACCTTCTGTGGGGAGCTGGCCATCTCAGACACCATCCTCAACCGCTCATGCTAATACAGTGGGAGGCATCCATGGTGGAGCCTGGATGAGCCAGTTATTATGCTGTCCACTGACAGAAGGAAATTGAAAAAAATTACGTCTTTCCCAAATTAGTAGTTGGCATAATTGCTGAGGAGTAGTGCCTCGAGGTATACACCGGAGAATTTAATTAGACACTGTTTTAAAGGAAAAGATGTACTAGTTTTAAAAGAGTGAGCTTTACAAGGGGAACCTGAGAAGAAAGGAAAGACCTTATCTGAATGAAAAAATTTATTTTTCATGACATTATTCAGCCCACCTGTGAACAACAGAAAATGCCTTTTAAGCCATCAAGGAGCATGAGCGGTGTTTATCCTGACTTTAGCGGCTTAGTACCTTTTACTGCAGCGTGCTGTTTAAGTCTCTTGATCAATAAATCATGAAGGATGCACACCGACCACTTTTAAGCTCATCTCTCTGGCTGTGCTGGGTGAGATGAGAGCAGATTGCATTTCACTGGTAAGTTTAAGAAAGAAAAAGTTTGCCTATGTAATTGCCAAGAAAGAAAAGAAAAAGATCAGCAATGCTGCAGTTATAATGAAAGGGATGGATTCATAAAGTGCCTCTCAATTCATATGCACTGTACCCCAAAGTGCTTTATACATGTGATGAGTTAGATTCTGGCAGTGCAGGAACTATAGAATAAAACAGAATTCGGTTTTATATAGTGCCTTTATACACACTGTACCCCAAAAGTGCTTGACAAAGCAATTAATTAGATACTGTACTGATAGTGCAAAGACTGTAGTATAAAATTTGGATTTATATAGCAGCTTCCATACACACTGTACCTCAAGTGCTTTACAAATCAATGAGTTAGATACTGATAGTGCAGGGACTGAATAATAGAGCAGAATTTTCTTTTCTATAGTGCCTTTCGTACACATTGCATCCCAAAGTGCTTTGCAGAGCAATTAATTAGATATTGGTGTACATAGACTGTAAAATACAACAGAATCTGAATTCAGAAGCATCTTTCATACATACTTCATTTCAAAGTGACTTGACAAGTTATGAGTTCAATAATGGTAGAGCAGGGACTGTAGAATAAAATATAATTATATATATACAGTACCTTCAGAAAGTATTCACCCCTCATTGGATTTTGTCACATTTTGTTGTGTTACTACTAGAATTTTTAATGCATTGAAATGATTTTCCCCTTGATTCACACAGCATACTCAACAATTTAAAGGGGCAAAAATATTTTTATTGTGTAACAAAAATTTATGAAACATTAAAACTGAAATATCTTGTTTACTTAAGTATTCACCTCCCTGAGTCAATACTTTGTAGAAGCTCTTTGGCAGCAATTACAGCTTTGAGTCTTCTTGGATATATCTGTATCAGCTTTGCACATCTGGATTTGGGGATTTACGCCCATTCTTCCTTGCAGATTTGCTCAAGCTCTGTCAAGTTGGATGGGGAGTGTGGTGAACCACAATCTTTAAGTCTTTCCACAGATTCTCGATGGGATTCAAGTCTGGGCTTTGGCTGGGCCACTCAAGGACATTCACCTTCTTGTTCTGGAAGCCACTCCAGTGTTGCAGCTTGGCTGTATGCTTGGGGTCGCTGTCCTGTTGGAACATAAATCTACCTCAGTCCAAGATCTATTGCAGACTGATGCAGGTTCTCCTCAAGGATGTGCCTGTATTTGGCTCCATTCATTGTTCCTCTATCCTGACAAGTGCCCCAGTCCCTGCCGCTGAAAAGCATCCCCATAACATGATGCTGCCACCACCATGCTTCATGGTAGGGATGGTGTTACACTGGTGATGAGCTGTGTTCGGTTTCGCTAGGCATAGTGCTTTGCATTCAGGCCAAAGAGTTCAATTTTGTTTCATCAGACCAGAGAATCATTTGCCACATGGCCTCAGAGTCTGCCACGTGCCTTCTTGCAAACTCCAGGCATGCTATTATGTGGCCTTTTCTCAGGAGTGGCTTCTGTCTAGCCACTCTCCCATAGAGACTACATCTGTAAAGTGCTGCAGAGATTGTTGTCCTCTGGACAGGTTCTCTCATCTGAGCCATAGAACTCTGTAGTTCTGTCAGGGTGGTCATTGGGTTCTTGGTCACTTCCTGACCAAGGTCCTTCTTATGATTGCTCAGTTTGGGAGGACGGCCTGCTCTAGGAAGAGTCTGTGTGATTCCGTAATCTTTCCATTTCTAATGATGGACTTGACTGTGCTTCTGGGAACTTTCAACACCCTAAATGTTTATGCCCCTCCCAGATCTGTGCCTCCCTCACAATTCTATCACAGAGTTCTACTGGACAGCTCCTTGGTCTTCATGGTAGAGTTTCTGCTCTGACATGCACTGTCAGCAGTGGGACCTTATCTAGACAGGTGTATTTCCTCTGAAATCATGTCAGCCATTTGAACTGACCACAGGTGGACTCCATTGAAGTTTTAGAGTGATCTCACAAGGAAATTAGATGCACCTGAGCTCAATTTGGAGTGTCATAGCAAAGGGGTGAATACTTGTCAAATCAAGACATTTCAGGTTTTTATTTTAAATTACCTGTACAAAAATACCAGAAGTTTCATTCCACTTTGACATTATAGAGTAATTTGTGTAGATCATTGACACAAAATCCCATATAAATGTATTTTAATTTGAGTTGCAACATCACAAAATGTGACAAAATCCAAAGGGGTGAATACTTTCTGAAGCACTGTATACATATATATATATATATATATATATATATATATATATATATATATATATATATATACACACACATACAGTAACACCTTTCATGCACACTGTATTCCAAAGTGATTTATAAAGCAATTAGTTAGATACTGGTAGTGCAGGGACTATGAGAATAAATTCAAATTTATATAGCATCTTTCATACAAATTGTATACCAAAGCACTTTACAAAGCAATTATTTAGATACAGGTATCTTGGTGCTGCAGAATAGAATTTTGATTTATATAGTAACTTTCATAGAAACATAAAAAATTGTTGGTAGAAAAGGACCGCTAGGCCCACCTCGTCTATCCAGGGTTCTCTGCATGTTGTACCTCTGCAGACCCCAGCTGGTCTCCAGGGACCATCCCTACTTCCTATTTCCGTAATATACCAATATGTCTATCCCATGCACGCTTAAGTCTTCCACTGTTGTGGTCTCTTTAACTTCAGCTGATGATTTGATCCATGCCTCTACCAACCTTTAGTGAAAAAGTATTTCCTCACATCCTTCCTGAAATTTTTCCCTTCCAGTTTCATTGCATGCCCCTAATCCTGGAGCACATCATCTCTTGAAGAAGATCATTCCCCGCACCCTTTTCAATCCTGTGAGGTACTTGAAGGTCTTAGTCATGTCACCCCTTGTTCTCCTGTCCTCCTGGAGTGTGCAGATTGAGATTTCTCCATTTCTCTTCATAAGGCTTCCTCTGCAAGCCCTGCACCATCTTTATTTGCCCTTCTCTGGACTGTGACAGGATTGAATAAGGCCCTGTCCTATTTGTTATGCAGAAAGAGTTAAACACAAGGACCTATTCTATCCTCTCCCTTTCTGTCTCTTGTCTGTCTGTTTGTGCAACCAAAATGTTCTCATGAGACCTAGGAAATTATCACTTGGCAGTCTCACAATTCTCTGCCTCTCACTATCTTTCTGCCTTCACTTGCTGTTTCTGTCTTTTCTTCCCCCTTGAATATCTGTGGTTATAAAAATAAATGTGAATCTTTATGTGAAACTGGTATCCCTTGGTTTGAAAATGTATATAGTTAACCTGGCCCAGTGGTGTAGAGGCTGAGAAGCTGGGCGGCTCACCTCGCGGCACACGTGACCGGGTTTTGGAGGCGAGCCTGGGTCATTGGAGGTTGGCACGAGGCTGGGAGGCGGAGCTGGATGGAGGCGGCAATCAGGCAGCTATCCTCTCTGGGGAGGTGGGATGGCATCCCTCACTCAAGGCTACCCCTAGTGGAGCCAGCGGGGCTGCATAAAGCAGGATGCCGGCGACAGGCCAATGGGGTGGGTGGAGGAGGGGTCATACCAGGGCTGTAAGATGCATACATGCCTCCACACACATGCAACCTTTTTCTGGGGCCCTCGGGGAAAAAATGGGGAGAAAATGGAGGAAAAACTGGCGGCAGGATGGCGACCGACTCTCTGCAGGCACCGCTCCTGGACCGGGCATTAGGTAAGCCCTGGTAATTTGGGTATGGAGCTGAGGGAGACGGTCAGATAGGGGCTATATGGGGAGAGAATAAATAGAAATATAAAATAAATGTATATAGTTAGACTGTTGAAATGATTGCAAAAAGCTGTTTGGAACTCAAGGGTTAAACTTGCCATGCAGCACAAACATTTGCAGGGCTGTCAGCAGGGGCCAGCTTAGGACACTGTTCTATTTGCAAGCTTGCACCCTGCGAAGAAGACAAGAACATTTTCTGAGAAACAGGACGTTCCCTTGATGAGTTCCCAGGCAAAGACTTATAAAACAGCAGTAATACTTTTGCTAGAGTGAGAGACAGAGACTGAGATTTGGAATTGAAAAGAAACCCTCAGATGAAGGCCTTTGTTTCTCTGTTTTTACTGCCTTTGTAAATAGGTATACTGAGCAATTTTATGTTTGCTTGTCGCTCAACGCACAAAAAGCATATATTAATTAATGAAGCACTGCAGAGGTGTGTGCAGTGTTGTGGCCAATACAGGGGCGCTTTAATGGGCATGTTCCTTAGTCACCAATCAACAGGGAAGCTGACGATGATGGCAGTTTCAGAGCGAGTGCTGCACTTGAAAGAAATCTGCTGCTACAGTCAGGGACAGTTTCATCATTGCAGCGGCAGATCTCTTGCCCCCTTCCTGGCAACCAGGCACATTCCAGCCATGTGCTTTACAGTGCACAGTAATGTGCATGGCTGGAGATACAAGCAAATCATTTGCTCAGTCTGCCTTTTCTGGTGAAACATATTAATAATAAACAAGCAAACATAATAAATGTGCTGCGCCCCAGCTTTACATAATTGGCGGCTCCTGCATCCACCACCTCCCCCAAAACTGACATTGGGGTGCTCAATCCCTGTGTTGGCATGTATCCTCCCTCCCTCCCTCCACTAATATGGCACACTGGGGCCCACCCCAGTGTGCCAAACTAATTATATTTCTGACACCAGGATGCCCAGTCCGGTGTCAGATGATCTCCAAGGCCAAACATATCTTTGCCAACAATGGGATGCCCAATCTCCATGTCGGCATGCCCCCTCACTATTGTGGCACACTGGAGCCTACCCCAGTGTGCCCAAAGTAGTCTTTATCTTTTTCTGACACCGGGATGCCCCTCGGTGTTGGGATGTCGATCCATGCCCCTTTTTTTCAGCCGACCTTGGGGTGCCCAGTCCCGGGTCGACATTGAGCCCCCTCCACTATTCTGGCACACTGGGAGCACACGCCAGTGTGTTGAAATTTATTTTCATACTATTTCACCTGTAAAAAGAAAACCGCCCCCAAGGGCTTTTTAAACCTAAAGAAAAGAAAACGGTCCTCGTCATGCTCACCACCCCTCTCCCATCCCAACCCTCCCTCTGCACACTTCACCTCCCTGCACCCCCCACTCATTACCTCTGAGCTCCGGCATTGCAATCTTCTGTGGACTGGGAAAACATCTGTGCTCTTGAAAGCCAACCACAAACTGAAGAAAATCACGGTAAGCCTATAATGGCAATCAATGGGGGTTTCAACTTAGGTTGATATCTCAGCCATTTTGGGAGTTCTGGTCCCAGATTTATAACATGGGGTTCTTGGGCCCCACCTCATGAACACTGGCACTGTCATTTATTTCTCATTCCCAAAACGTGATTTTGCTGTTGCTGCGCGGAATTACCTTTTGGGACCGATTAACAAAACAACAGTGCCTCTGTTCATGAGGTGGGATTCCAAAAGCCCATGTTGCAAGTTTGGTGAAAAACGCCAAAAATGACTGTGTTTTGAACGCATGCTGGACAGTTTGTATGCACACTTGCAACTTCACCATTTTTATTTTCACTCCAAATTTCCAACATTGCCATTTTTTCACACTTCCTTATGAACAGTACAGCTGTCATTTTTGCATCCTGCCCAAAATGTGGTTTCCCACCTGTGGCACAGAATGACACAGTCACTGTGCAAAATCAGCTTTGGGACAGATTAATAAAATCCCAGTGCCACTGTTCATGAGGAAGGTTCAAAAGGCCATGTTAAAATTTAGTAAAACATTCCAAAACAAGTCTGTATTATGAGCGTGCATTACGCAGTTTCTACACATGCTCGTAACTTCAATTTTTCATATTTTCTCTCCTGATTTTCAACATTGTCATTTTTTCACACCTCCTCATGAACAATATAGCTGTCATTTTCACATCCTGCCCAAAATGTCTTTTTCACACTTATTGCGTCGAATGGCTCATTCGTTGTTGAAAATCACCTTTCGGACCGAGTAACGAAATGATAGTGCCACTGTTCATGAGGTGGGGGTCCCAGAAAGCCCATGTTGAAAATTTGGAGTGAAAATACCAACACACACCTGGGGCATTTGGGTTTCCAACTGCCCCACCCTGTACAGACTGACAGGCATCGGGGTGGTCAGTCGCCGGTCGCATCGTTCATGCCATTCCACCCCCACCCCTACCTTGTAGCCAGTGACCAGCATTGAGGTGTGCTTTGAGTCTTCGGCCCAACATTCACCCCATTCTCCTATACTGCACCCATGTCAGCTTATTTCCCTATGGAATGAGGAGAGTAAGGCCAAAGACCCCAAGGCACACCGTGATTACCTTGTCAGTGTCTGCAGGGTGAGGTGAGGTGAGGTGAGGTGGAATGGCATGAGCGTTATTGCTGATGACCTAAAGGCACACCCCATCACCTGTCAGTCTCTGCAGGGTGGGGTGGGGTTCTATTAGTTCAGTACTTTACTGCCATTCCTATTATGCATCTCTCTAACCCTGCAGTACCAATGCCAATACCAGCAAGTAAACATTCTGCATTGACAAATGTTTGTTATTTTTATTTTACTGTTATTGATAATAAAATGTTACTTGTGAATTTTACAAGTGCTCCTGGTTTTCCTATGCTTCCTGACCTGTGTCTGACCACAGGGACTACCTTCATCTTGTCTATGTCCTTCCTGAGGTGAGGTCTCCAGAACTGGACACAGTATTTATTCCAGGTGAGGTGTACCAGAGAGTGGTATAGTGTCAACACTACCTCCCTCCTTCTGAAGTGATGCCCCTCCTGTGCACCTCAGCATCCCTAGCCCTGCCCATGGCTTTGTCACACTGTGCTGCCACCTTTAGGTCTTCCAAAATAGTAATCCCAAGGACCCTTTCCTGTCTTGTGACTACCAGCACCTTTCTCCATTCTGTACTCAGCACTGGGGTTTCTGTGCCCTAGGTGCAAGATTTGCACATTTCAGCATTGAACCTAATTGCCATGTATTCAACCACTGTTTTAGTTTCCCTAGATCCCTGCACATTGTTTCCACTCCCTCCTAGGTGTCTACTGTATTGCAGATCTTGATGTTCTCTGTAGAAATGCAGACCCTACGTGCACACTGTACCTCAAAGTGCTTTATAAAAGCAGAGTTAGATACTGGTAGTGCAGGGACTGCAGCGGAATAGAATAGGATCTGGATTTATATAGCACTTTTCATACGCACTGTGTCCCAAAGCACTTTACAAAACAATGAGTTAGTTACAGGTAGTGTACGGACTATAGGCTAGAACAGAATTTGATTTACTGTATTTATTGTTAGCTTTTATTAACCAGGTGAGCACACTAGACACAGCTGTGTCTTTTTCAGGTATGACACGGGAGGTTACAAGGCAGTCAATACAACAGCAACAAGCAAGATGCAATACAATAACAATACAGTAAGGACCAATGAAGCAAATTAACAAATGCCACAGAAGCATGTTGTACAGCAGTAAGAAGATAAAACACAAATATAATACATAAAAACACAAATAGAATATAGAAATAGTATGACTTACTTGGAATGTCTTTCATAAACACGGTATCTGCCACACAACAAAGCAATGACTTAGAAACTGGTAATGTGGAGACTAGGATAGAATTTGGAATTATATAGTACCTTTCATACACACTGTATTCTGAAGTGCTTTACAAGATAGGGAACAGTTGGAGGCTGGAGTCACCATTAGTCAAACAGCGAGAGATGGAAGGAGGTTCAGGAGACCTCACTGGGGTGGGGGCTGCTAGGGAGGGGATGCAGCTATGGCCCAGGCAGGAATATTAAATGTCTTACAGAGTGCTCTCTGCACCAAGGCTGGGTTGGCATCATCCTTGCTATTTTATTGCCCCTCAATGTTCCAAGATGCTTGGCTGCTTGTGGGGCCTATTGTTGCTCAGGGGATTTGGGTGGGAGGCTGTGCACCCCTCCTGGGAGGGACAAGAGGGAAAAACTTATTTGGATGATTGGGAGTAGATGTCACCAAACAGTCCCACCCCACTGGAGCAAAAGTGATCTCTGGGGCCCAACTTCTCCCACAATCTTTTCCTGCAGTGATCTTAGTGGGATTTAGCCCGTTAAAGAAAACATAGAAACATAGATTTTGATGGAAGAAAGGATCTTTAGACTCATCCAGTCTGTCACTTGTCCCTGCCTACTGCGTCACCATTGACCCTAGTTGGTCATAGATGTCACTCTGTCCTGCTTCTCTACTTACTAGAAACATAGATTTTGTCAGCAGAAAATGACCTTTAGAGAGGTAAGACACTAAGATGGAGAGGAAGTTAGCAGAGATTTCGAGGGATCAGTTTTATGGCTTTCTGTCCTTTGCCACTGGTGGGTCGACATGGGAGTTGCTGGACTGTCCTGGATCAGAGGGATCCACACAATGGGGGGGACTTGGCGGAGAGGGGATCAGACCAGGGAACACCTGGTATATTCAGAAGGAAGGTAGGTGGAAGAATGTAGAGGGGATGGAAGCTGATTCAATGGGTTATGCTCCCAAGCCACAGTTGGCATGAGGGACCTGGGTGATACGGTTGGAGGGGGGCCTGGTGGAGATAGGGCTGGGTGAGGAAGGATAGGGCCACTTATGGCACTCAGTTAGGGGCACAGACAGCACCCTTTTGGAGAGCGAGGCCTGGGGGAGGGGAGGCAAGAAGGGATGGGGGGCGTTACCATAGGGAGAGCCTAGGGATGGGGGTTAAGGTGTTTCTGTTGGGGTACTTGATGATTAGGGTATCCGGTAGGATGGACAGGGCGGGGTAACCCTAATGGGTTAAAAACAAGAGTATGCCTGTCAACACAGGGGTTGATTTCCGCCGCCACACCGGCGACCTGGGTTCGGGAGTGGACTTGTCGCTTAGAGGGCTTGCCATGGGAGAAGGCTTGAGAGTCCCAGGATTGCTCACCTTCTCCCGGGAGGGAGGAGAGCAAGGTCCGCAGCTTGCCTGACACCAGACGGAGGTCCGAGGTACAACAAGTCCTGCAGCTTGCAGGAGGAACTGGTGGGAGCGGTGGAGAATGTCGGAGCATAGCGCCTTGACATCAGGGTGCACCACACAGGGAAGAAAAGGAGGAAACAGCACCACTGCAGCATGGGTAGACGGAGCACCAGTACTGATCCTAATTGGACTGCCTGACCACTGGGGACAACAAGTGTGTACCTGGCTTGCGGTGCATAAGGCCAAGCACCTGGTTTATCCGCTGGCATTGGAATGTGGAGAGTCCCCGAACTTCCTGGTGCACCTGGGAACTAGTGATATTGAGGGAAATAGTGTCCTGGAGATCAAGGTGAGGTTTAGGGAGCTGGCTCGGGTCTGCCATGCCATAGGATGCTCAGTCTCCTTCTTGAGATCCTGCCAGTCCCAAGGGCCAGTGTGGGAAACAAGCAGAAAATTAAAGAGGTGAATGAATGGCTACATGAGTGGTGTGGGGCTCGGGGCATGGAGTAGTGGGGAACTGGGGCTCGATTTGGAAGGACAAGGTTGTATGCTAGAGATTGACTTCACCTGAACCGGGTAGGAAGGAAGTCTTAAAACAGAAAGTGGCGGGTTTTATCCATGCTAGGTGGAGTTTAAACTTGTGAAGGGGAGGAATGGGCCAGGGGCTGACCCTAGCTTGTTCGACATGGATGGTCACTGCTGTCCCCGAAAGCAGAGGTGTGGACAGTAGGTGGGGGTATCTGACAGGCAGCTTCCCAATATCTCCGGGGTTGGGGAATCAGAAGAGAGGTTTGGAGGATGGTCCTGCTGAATGCTAGGAGCTTGGAGAATAAGATGCCTGAACTCTAGGCTATGTTAGAAGAGGGGAAGTGGATGTGGCTGACATCACTGAAACTTGGGCCACTCAGGGCATGATTGGGACCTAAACCTGAGTGAGTATACTATGCTCAGGAAAGAAAGAGTGGTGGGATGGGGCGGGGTAGCACTGTTCATTAGGGATGGCACAGGCATAAGCCATGCGGGGTGGGCGGGTGGGGATGTGGAGGTGTTATGGGTCACTTTGCAGATGTCGGGGTATAAAAGTAAAAATGGGGGTGGTTTATAGGCCCCATACTTGTGAGATGATCTGGAAGTTAGTCTGGTAGAAAATATCAAGGCCCATTGTGGTCATTGGCACGGGAAGGTCATGTTACTAGGTGATCTTAACATGCCAGGGACTGACTGACTGGGGACTATGGCGTCCCCATCGGCCAGGGAGCAGAGGCTGTTGGACATCTTCCAGGATGCGTTTCTAAGCCAGCAGGTGGTGGACCCAACGAGGGAAGGCCAGATCCTCGATGTGGTCCTGGCAGACTGCGACCTGGTTAGAGACTTTCAGTGAGGGATCCACTGGCTGGGACCGATCACGCCACGGTCTGGTTCTCACTTGACCTGGTGGGGAGGAGGGAAACTGTTCAAGGACAATGGTTGTGGACTTTAGGGGGCAATTTTGAAGGCATGAGGAAAATCCTTGAGATCATTTAGAGTATAAAGCCAGGAATGGGCATGAAGATAGAGTGGGAGAATTATCAAAGGGGATACTAGAGCTACAGGGGGTCTGTGCAAGGGTGAGGCGCAAGTTTGGAAGGTCAAGAAAGCGTGCTGATGGCCTCAGGAGGTCCAGGAGGGAGAGAGAAGAGGGCTGCATACAGAAGGTATAAGTGATCACGACGGGCTAGTAGCAGGGAAGATTATGATCTGTCAGCAAGAAAAGTCATCATGGTGGTGAGGTTGGCTAAAGGCGAGGACAGAGCAGCAGCTGAGCTGGTGCATGGGATTGGGGGAGGTTTTTCAGGTATATTAGGGATAAAAGGAGAGTAAAGGGGCAGATTGGCAGGCTGAGGTCAGGGAAGGGGTGAGCTGAGGAGGCTGGGGAACAGGTAGAGGTACTGAATGAGTACTTTGCATTGATCTTCGCAGGGGCAGAGGCTGGGGTGGAGCAGCGTATGGGGGTTGGGTTGTTGATAGGACATGGGACTCGAATGGGGATGTACCAGAGGGGACTAAAGGAAACCAGGGGCAGTGTGGCATGAGGGGATCAGTCTGGGTCTGCATGTATGACGGGGCCACGGACTCTGCCATCCCGGTCAACAAGGTGTGGGAAGCCCTCAAGTCACTTAAAGAAAACAAGCCCGGGACCGGATGGTATCTACCCCAGGGTGTTTTGGGAGATGGCTGACATTCTGGCAGCACCACTGGCAGACCACTTTTATTTATTTAGCTTTTGTTAACCAGGTAAGCACGCTAGACAGTCAAGTGCCCATTTTCAGGTGTGACACGGGAGAATTACAAGGTACAGGCAATAACAATTTAGAGACAGACAAGGTACAGCAATCAACAAGGTACAGTCAGGTACAGGCAACAACAAAATACAATGGCAAGTACAGAGTTAAGGCATGGCAAACATCAGGAGGCGGTTAAGGAAGCAAACATATATCAGCAGGACATATTCAAGGTATACTATGCACATACGACAAACGCCAATAGTCATTGGATCACAGGCTCACCCTTCAGGGTGGGTCAGCTAAGAGCAAAGGCAAGAGGATGCTTGTTTTAAGTAGCCCCAGAGGGAGGACCGGAAGCAAATGTGGAAGGGGCAGCCCTTACATGATCAGGGAGTAGGTTCCAGGCTCTGGGAGCAAGGGACACGAGCGCGATCACCTGCGAGGTGTGGGTTTGTGGGACCTTGAGAGCCTGGGAGTCACTGGACCTCAGCCAGTAGCCAGAGGGGCAGGCTTGAGCAGTTTGGTAAGTGCTGGAGTTGCCCACAACAAAGGATCAGTGGTTACTGGAGGAGAGCCACCTAGCCTGGAGTAGAGTTGACAATGATGGGTGAGGCAGGAGGCTGACAGGGCAAAGCAACATACGTTATTGTACGCTGTGTCCCATTTTGTGAGCCAGACTTGTGGGCGTTCACGAAGGAGGTGAGCCTATAGCAGAGTGTGGGGAGAAGAACCCTTTTGAAAGGGCAAGTCAGGCAGCAGGGTGAGGCAGCTTTTGGCCCTGTTTGCCAGACCCAATTTACAGTTTGTGGCCTTCCAGATATTTCTTATGTGCAGGAGAGGTCCAGCTGAGGATCAAGGGTTACATCCAGGTACTTGAAAGAGTCAACCACCTGTACAGGGATGCCACAGTTCCAGTGACTTTGAAAGAGTCTGGGCACACTCTAACCTTGGCAAGGGAGCAAATAACATAGCCTGTGTCTTCTGGAGGTTGATGACAAGCTTATTGGCCTTGAGCCAGGATTGGATGCAAGCAAAATCAGAGTTTAGACTGGTGTTGATGACACTGATATTCTGTGAGCTAGCAAGAGCACAAGGTCATTAGCATATAGGGTGACATGCTTGAAGACAGGGACCAAGGGCAGCTGATTGATAAAAGGAGAGAACAGTATGGGGCCGAGGACAGCCCCTGAGGCACCACACATGTAGCCAGTGTGAACCTGGAGGGCTTTCTGGAACTTGGTGTACTGTTGCCTTCCTGAGAAGTAGTTAGTAAACCAGGCTAGGACAGGAGGGAAAGGCCGAGGGGCCAGAGGGCAGCACCCAGGAGTGTGTGATCAACCAGATCAAGGTCTTAGATAGGTTAATGAAGATGGTGCCCGAGAGTTTGCCTTGGTCAGTCGCGGTTCTGATTTGGAGGTGACCTGTGCAAGGGCAGTGGAGGTGCTGTGCCTTTAAAGGAACCCATGCTGCGCTGGGGAGAGGAGGCCATGGGTTTGGAGGAAGATAGCAAGCTGGGAGGCAGCTCATTTTTGAGCAGCTTGTTTACAGCTGTAACTCCTACAAATGGGGATTCTAAAGGTCTTCCTTGAGCTTGCCTAAATGCCTACTGCCAGGCTGGTGTCCTGCATTTAAGCAGTTTAAATGTGATTACCAGAGCCTGTATAGCGCCTGTGTACTGTCTCTTTAAGAGCTGCCTGATTGCAGCTGAAGTAGTCTGAGAGGGAGCTCTTTTGAAAGATGTAACTATTTACTAAAAATCATTTGGAGTAATAATGATAATATAGTTTGTCTAACCTGCTTTCTTTGTAGCAAGGACTGTTTTGTTTGTCTCCACTATCTTGGTCCTGGACTGCAGATTGGACCAAACAGTACTAGTGGGACCTAAAATGTTGCCCGGACTACAGGAGCTGTCTGAATTCAAAATCTGTAGGAATTGTAGTTTGGAGCTTTTTGCCTTTTTGCAACTGAGGGGAGCTCTTGCTTTGATTGACGCCAAATCAGCCAACCAAATCTTTTGGATCTTGGGAAGTCCCAGGCTGCATGCAGTTTTCAGTTAGATCTAAGCTGGCAGTTGAACAAGAAGGAGCTGATGGATTCTGAGCAGCAAACCTGAGTGGATTTGCACAGGAGAACTCTGAAAAGGCTAAGTTTTTGGCCTGCATGTTGGTGTGCTGCTCCTGAGATGGAGAGAAGAGAATTATTTTGATGAAATCCAAGTTTGTGTGACTAAAGTAAACTACTGAAGTGGGCCAGGCTCAACCTGAAGAAGACCGAAGCATTTGCTGAATGCGATCGGCCTGTCAAGAGTTCCAGCTACCCTTAAGCTCCTGGTGTGTGCAGAGACTTTGCGATTGTGACCGGAGGTGCTCTGCCTGGTACAGTAGAATTCCTTTACATGTAAATGGCTATGAGCTGCTAGTGGGTTGTGAGTTAGTCTCCCACTGTGTGAACTGTGTTCTGCTTGCTGACAGCTCTTTCCAGCCCAAAACGGACTGCATCCAAATTTGTTCCATGCGGTCTGGGCCTTGCCAGACTGGCCCAGCCAGACTACCCACTGTACTGCACAGAGAGTCGTCGACCAAGAGACCTGCCTGGGGATCAGCTCCCTGCTCCACGCTTGAACAGGAACAACACCTCTCGACTTGTGTGGGCCCTGCTTCTCCTGGCATTACAGATCAACCACCTGCAGTCTCGATTTTAAGTCAGTCTGTGTCCAGTCTTGGGTATCGTGAGTAAATACCAGGTAGCTCCTCGCAACAACAGCTTAATCTGAGTGTATCATCTGATTGTCTTGTTGTTTCGTTTCTTTACAAACTGAGCCCTCTGGCTCCGGATTACAAATACTGTGTACTGTGCATGTTGTGTTTTCCATCACAGGGTCCCAACCAGCTGCGACGCCGCCAACCCCGGGCAACAATCCTGGCTAGCCCATCTCTTCTCCACCTGGGTACCAAAGGTGTGACTGTGTGGGGACTCAAAGCCATGCCTAACTGCTTGATTGATATAACCTTAAAGCTAATTAACCTGATTTTTGCCCCTTCCTTGTTCAAGTCCCTGAATAAATCAGATCTAACTTTGTCTGCATGTAATCTGACTGTGGTTCCAGTTTGTGCTCAAAGAATCGGTACTGTTGCTATTTGCTGTGCTTAATCTTGTTTTACAGGGGTCCCCAAGGTCGAGCCACAGGAACCAGCCCTGGTGGTAAGTGCAAACAGTGTGGGTACTTGTGTGGTGTACCAGGGTATTGTGAAAGTGATTATTGTACATTGTTCAGGCCACTAGAAGGGAAAGAGGGGTTACAGTGTCCTGGAGGGCTGTGCCCAGGTTAGCTTGACCACTACCAACCCTGATCTCTGGGTGGAGGCACCCATTTCAGAACTCAGGCCCTTAACCTGCTACTAGCCAAGCAGGTAGGGTAGTAGCCCTTGGGATAGCGCCACCTAGGGTTACATTTTGGAGGCTCACCACTGGGATTTTGTGTTTCTAGTGGCCAAATTTAGCAGGTGCTGTAAAAATAAATGGCTACCCCAACAGAAGTGGCTGTACACCAGTTGGTGGGGTGGTGTACTGAGCAGGAGATCGACCCCCAAAATGCTATACTTATCCTGGATATTCCCTGGGTACCAATAAGGACGTGTAGAGGGAGTACTTTCCAAGGCTGAATGTTTATAAAACCCTGTGGTGGTGGGCTCCATTATGAATCTGCTCACCCAAAGTTTCATGGCGCAGTAGAGTGTAAGGACCCAGTAGACAGTTCCAAAGTGCCACGGACTATCACCACCAAGGAGCCCTCACTGCCTGAGAGTGATAATTAAAGACAGTAAGACCCCCGGGAGAATGAGACCCCCACTATCTGAGACCCTTGAGGAGAAATTTGCTAAGTTGTTGCTGGAGGAAGGAAAACTGTGGAGGACTTAAAGAAACTATTCCTGCCATCTGGGATGTTCCTCCCCAACACCCCTCCCGCTCCAGCACCCATTATTGCCCCTCCTTCTGTGCCCGTGCCAATGCTGGCTCCTATGTCTGTACCTGCCATTAGTCACAACTCTTACGAAGGTTGAGAATCTTCTCTGGCACCCTCCCACCCCCAAGGGGAAGATGATTGGGAGACCTGGATAGATTGTGTTGCCCCTTTGGTACCTGAATGGCGGTGTGCGGTGACTGAGGAAATGGAAAAGGATCATAGAAAGTTTGGGGGTCCCGCCCTAGAGGCCATTAAATTTCTGAGGTCCACAAACCCTGATGCATCTGCCCAGAAGTACCTCTCTGCTCTCAAAGGCAATTTTGGGAGCATTGAGTCAGGAGAACTTGATGTGAAATTTCAAGATACAAAACAATGGCCAGGGGAAAGTTTGTCTGCATATATTACTCATCTGAAAGAGCGCTACAGAAGGCTTACCAAAAGGTGGGTAGCCTCCAGTGACTTAAACCATGTGAGGTTGGGGCACATACTGCAACATGCAAAGCATTCTGAATTGCAGCTCCTTCAATTAAGGCTCCCAGATTGAAGGGTAACCCACCGGACTACTGTGAATTGATAAAGAACTCCGGGAGGTTGAAGGCGAAGAGGGGATTGTAATTTAGGGTGAGCGCCAGCCCAGTGATCACGGCATCGAAGGCCCTTTCCGACATGGGGACCAATGAGGGTGTGTCAGCCATGGGATGAACTGCTGAGGGAGTTCAGGGAAACAAAAATAGTCTGTTTATGAAGGCCATTCCTGCAAATACAGGCACTGACCCTTATCCACCTGCATCTGCTATGGAGGTGGGGGTGTCCATCCAGGCATCTCCTGCTGACAACAGCTCGAAACTTGATGTCTTGACTATGAAAGTAAGAGAATTGACGAGATGTCTCCAAATGCTCACCACACAGCAGACAGAGATTGCACCAAGGTTTTCAGTTGGTAATACCACCGCTCCAGCTCCCAGTGTGATGTCTCGGCCACCCCAAATCTCAGAAAACATATTTTTGCTATAATTGTGGGAAGGATGGGCACATGAAGAGAATGTCGGTCCACAAACCACCTAGAATAAAGTTGTATACAGGCTTCAAGGAGAGCTGAGAACGAATCAGCGGTCGAGGTGCCCAAATGACCACAGTGAGGGTTCAAGCAAGTAGTAACTCAAATCCTATGTGGCTAAATTATCTGTCCAGGCACATGCTGCTGTCCCTCCAGACTGGTCCAAAATAGTGGTCCCTTCAATGGAGACTACCGTGGCTGTGAATGGTATTCCTACTTGGGCTGTGCTGGACATGGGTCACAAGTGACCATTGTATTTAAGGACTGGTATGACAAATACTTATCTGCTGTGCCCTTACAATCCCTGGAAGGTCTACATGTGTGGGGGCTGAGCGACAAGACTTATCCCTACCTAGGATATGTCCGCATCTGGTTGTCATTTCATAGCTGTAACTGGTGTGAAAGACAGAGTCGAGACACTGGCCATAAGTGTCCCCCTACTGGACTTTATGATGGGTGTAACCCCCTACAAATGGGGTTCCTAAAAGCCTTCCGGAGCTTGCCTAAGTGCTCTCTGCCTAACTGGCATTTGGCGAATGCCATTTAAATGTGGGCACTGTGAGTGCTTTTAGAGCCTCTGGTAATGTCTCTTTAAGAACTGCCTGTTTGCAGGCTTATTGGTTTGCAAGGGGACTGTGGGTTTACTGCCTCGAATCCCACTCAAGCTGCTGTTTGAATCGTTCTGTTTCTGGCGTCGCTAAGCGAGCAGAGGGAGCCCCATTGGCAGATGTAACTGCTTGCGGGACATATGTATAGAACAGTATGAATGCAGTTTATTTAACCTGCCTTCATTGCAGCTGGGACTCTGAGTGTTAAGCCCTCCATTTTGGACCTGGACTCCTGAGATGGGCCAATTGGAGAGGACTTTAAAATGGAGATCGCTTGAGCCAACCAGAACTTGGACTCCCACTGGGAGCCTATCTGAAGAGGCATATATGGCAGGTGCTCCTGGGAAGTGTAGTTTGGACCCTGGCGCCTTTTTGCACCAATAGAGGGCGTATGAGGTGACTGACAGAATAAAGCAGCCAACTGGAGCCCTGTGGGTGAGAGGAAACTGCTCCTCAACTGTCCTGGAGGGGCTGAGTTGTTGAGTGATCATGAAGGAAGAGCTCTGGCTCCGCGTTGTGCAAGTTTAAGCGCAAGGACGCCAGCGTGGTGTTAGGTCGAGACGGCGGCGACTCACGCCGCCAGTAGAGCAAGTGGATAAGATCCGTGAGGAGTGCAGGCAGAGGAGGCTGTGCGAATACAGCTACCTACCTGGCTCATCCTGTAGAGGACAGGAGAATCTGCTGAATCACGCTCAGTCTGTCAGGACAAGTGAGGCTACTTTGTTCACCGGTTTGGTCAGTGAAAGTGATCGGGAGTTTGGAGCAGCTGCCTGGTATGGTACCCCTCTGTGTTACATATAAATGTGTGGAGCAGCGTCTGGATCACAGGCCAAGTCCTGCAGTGGTGTGAGAGGATCTCTCTGCAGTAGTCGTGAGTACTAAATCAGGGTAGCTCCCGTCAGATGTTCCTTCTGAGGGAAAGATTTGTCTGGCTGTTTCAGTGGCTGCATGAATAGTGCCTCCGGGCTCTTACAAATCAAATCTAGGTACCAAATGCTTGTTTCCTCATCAGGGCCACAACCAGCTGCACTGAATAGCCTAGCCTTGTAAGGCCTGGGTACCCAAAGACAGTGACTGATAGGTTTGGCCTGTGCACAGTGCCCTATATAGTAGAAATGTTAAGCTAATCAACCTGATCTCCCCGTCCTTGTTACTTTCCCTTAATAAATCAGATTTGTTGTTACAAGGTATACTGTTTGAACTACGTGTTTGTGCTACCCTTTTGTGTATGGGTTATTGTATAACTGCATCTTATTTTACAGGGGGTCCCCAGCACCAAGTTGGCCATCCGACCTGGGGGTAAGTGTAAGTCATAACGATAGTGTGGGGAATTGCTGGTGGGCCACTAGTGGGAAGGAAGGGGTTGCAGTGACCCAGAGGGCTGTGACCAGGTTGCATTTGACTGTTCCAACCCTGACCTCTGGGTGGAGGCACCCGCCATTGGATCCAGGCCCCTCAACCTGTTATTGGCTGATCAGGCAGGGATAGTAGCCCTTGGGATAGTGCCACTGAGGGTTACATTTGGAGGCACCACTGGGATTAGCGCTCCCTAGTGGCTGAGTAGACGAAATACCCCAACATGGCCAAACCAAAGGAAAAACTGGAGGGGATATCACGACTAAAAATTGGTTAGACCCTGTTAAGATGATGGTGCATAAACGGATGGGGTGGGGTGAAGCTAAAGAGTTAGATTCCCAGACAATTGTGTTACTACTGGATGTACCTTTGGGGATAAAGAACGCTGACCTTGTTTCTGCAGTTGAGCGTGTTAAATATTTAGGCAAGGTGAAGGCGAATGGCCGACCTACTCAATCAGACCTTGCAAGTGCTGCTTTTATGCAGTATAATTATAGACCCGGAGAGGGTGCCCCAGTGATTTACCCGAAGGTGCTCAAAGGGGTGGAGGGTCATTCATGTCCGAGGTGCTTCAGTCACCCCAGGGGGTCCCACAAGACTAATAGCTTCAAAGATAAATTGCTTAAACTGTTAGCTACAGAAGGAGGACCACTCAGGAATTACTACAGGTGTTAGACCTTTCCAGTGATCCCACCCCCAACCTTTCCCGGTACATCTCCCGGTCCTCCAAGAGTTCCATCCTGGCTTCACCACCTATAGTTGTTCCCTACAGCTGGACTCCTATCGGAGATTGAAGCTTTTTCTGGTACTGTGCCTGTGCCCTCGGGAGAAGATGATTTGGAGACTTGGATGGACTATGCTACCCTTTAGTCCAAAGTGGCAGTGCTCTGAGGGAGAAATGAAAGAGACTGATGGAGAGCTTGAGGGGCCCAGCTTTGGAAGCCATTCGTTTCTTGTGGGCTACTAACCCAAGCCACTGCAGTGAGTACCTTTCTGCCTTAGAGGGGTATTTGGGAGTGCAGAAATTGGGAAGACTTGTTGTAGAAGTTCAGTCAGCTAAACAGTGGAGGAATGAGAAACTGTCAGCCTTTGTTACCAGAATGGAAAGGGCACTGCAAAAGCTTATCAAAAGTGGGGGAACTGCCCCTGCTTTAAATCAGGTCTGCCTAGATCATATCTTGAAATCCGCCAGGTTTTCCAGTGTGATATTGTTGAAGCTCAAACTACATGACCGACAGGCTGCCCTTCCAGTACTGCCAAGTGATGAGAGAGATTCGAGAAGTTGAGACTGATGAAGAGGGTGGGAACCCTATGTGAAAGTCGTGAATCTATCCCAGACCCCTTAGCCCAGTGGACCAGATGAGACCCACCCCTCGGCGGGATTGGAACCAGGGACCTGATGCATTTCCTGTGCCTCCAGAGGCCCAGGGTGGAGTGGGGTGCATGCTGTTTCCTCTGATCCCTGGGTGGAGAGTGATTTGAAGGCTGAGATTAGAGAGTTACAGGAAATGGTGAGAGAATTGAAACAAACTGCTGCCAACCACTCCAAATTTTGGGAACCAGAGTTATCTCGAAACAAACGACCTAGTCAAGAGGAGCCTCCAGAACACCGCGACACTCCCAGCAGGTGAGATATCTCCTCCCAACAAAGACCCCGAGATACTAAGTTCTGCTACCACTGGGGGAGGATGGACACTTTCAGACTGAGTGCCGGTTACCAGAGAACTTGAGGAGGGTCAACAGCATATAGTAGCCTGGCATCGCAAGAGCCTACCAGACCTCAGGGAGGCGCCTCAGAAGAGTTTTGTTACCCGAGCCAATGCCCAAGCAACCTCCAAACCATGCCCCGAATGACCTGACGTGGTGGGTCCTCCAATGGAGACCACCATGACAGTGAATGGAGTACCCACCTGGGCTGTGTTGGACAGTGGTTCCCAAGTGACCATTATGTTTCAGGACTGGTATCGGAAGCACTTGCCTGAAGTGTCTCTGCAGCCTTTGGATGGACTACATGTTTGGGGACTGAGTGATAAGGCCTACCCTTATTCTGGGTATATCCAGATCTGGTTATCTTTTCCTACTTCTGTGGCTGGGGTGGCCGAACAAGTGGAGACCTTGGCATTAGTGTGTCTCCCACTGGACTGTATGATGGGGTGCCCTTGTTAATTGGAACCAATGCTCATATGTTTGGTCGTTAGTGCAGCTGTGCTCTGAAAACAGAGGTCCAGGACTGGGCGAGCTCTCAGAATTCCAGCCTTGATTCAGAAGGCCCTATGAGACCCAGAGAAAGGCCAGCCAAGAGGAACCCAAGGCCTGGTGGGTATTGTCTGGAAGAAGGATCCAGAGTCTTTGTTGCTAGCCCCAAACACCTAGTGTGTTCTACAAGGAGAGGTCCGGATTAAAAGGATGTTAGAATAAAATATTGATGCTGGATGCACCAGGCAGTGGAAAATTGCCAGAGGAGTTGCTGGTTAAACCCAGCATTTGCCTGCTAGAGCCCATGCTTTTGCCAGAAGAGTAATGGCTCGAGTGCACAATGTATCTGATCGAGAGTCGAGTGAGCGAGGTTGCACTCTGGCCATAGTGCACTGTCACTGTACTGCTGTTCTGCCCAGCAACAAGACTTCGGGAGGAGTGACCGAGTGACCCCTGATCTGTTTGATTTCGTGACTCCCCTACCAGCAGAATGGAAGAAAAGGTTAGTGAAGGCTCGCTCAGAGGGAGCAGGTGTTTTCCTTGAAGGAGTGGGATGTAGGATGTGTGCAAGAGCTGAGCACCACATTTGGCTACAGGATGAGTGACCTTCCATGAGGCGATCTCGGCACCTGGCTCCTGCTGATATAGATGATGTGAGATGACACCTGCAGGAGATGCTCGCAGCTGGGGTGATACAAGAATCCAGAAGCCCCTATGCTTCACCTATTGTAGTAGTGAGGAAGAAGAATGGAGCTGTCTGGATGTGTGTGGATTACCATACTTTAAACAGGCGAACTATATCAGACCAGTATACTATGTCAGCATCCAGGACACCTTGTATTGCCTAAATGGTAGCAAATGGTTCTCAGTGTTAGACCTTCGCAGGGTACTACCAGATTCCGATGGCTCGGAGGATCATGAAAGACTGCTTTCATTTGCCCACTAGGTTTTTACGAGGTTTATGAGGATGCCTCAGGGGATTTCAGGTGCCCTGCTACTTTCCAGCGCTTGATGCAGCGTGCTGTGGGGATATGAACTTACTTGAGTGTTTAGTCTACCTGGATGATGTCATAGTGTTTGGCAGCTCCTTGGAGGAACATAAAAGCAGGTTGTTCAAAGTTCTGGATCCACTGGAAGATTTTGGTCTCAAATTGTGTATAGATAAGTGTCAATTCTTTCAGACATCCATGAAATATGTGGGCACATAGTATCCACTGAGGGCATAGAGACTGACCCAGCAAAGTGGAAACTTTGACTACCTGGTCTCAACCAAAGAATTTGAAAGAGCTGCAAAGGTTCCTGGGGTTTTGTGGTTATTATAGACGGTTTATCAAAGACTATTCTCGAGTGATCCGCCCTCTACTCAACCTTACTCAAAGGGTATCCTCCAACCCACAAAAAGTACAAGAAAGCTAAGCCCTCTGAGACTGAGAAAAAATATTTCCATCAAATGAAGTGTTTGGAACCCGCTGGACTGCTGATTGTGAGGTGGTTTTCCATGATATTATATATCAACTTACCCATGCCCCAGTGCTGGCTCATGCTGACCCTGCTAGGCTGTACATTCTTCATACTGACGCCAGCCTACAAGATTGGGGGCCATGGTATATCAAGAGCACACAAATGGTCTAAGACCCATAGCATTTGCCAGCAGGAGCCTAACTCCTTCAGAAAATAACTATCCAGTGCACAAGCTAGAGTTCCTGGCCTTGAAGTGGGTCATTGTTGATCAACTTCATGACTACTTGTACAGTGCTAAATATTGGTGAAGACTGATAACAGTCCTCTAACCTATGTACAGACCTCTGCTAAGTTGGATGCCACTGGCCATAGGTGACTTTCTGCGTTGTCTACCTATGACTATCTGTTGAATACAGAGCAGGCCTGAACCACATAGATGCTGATGCTTTCTTCCGGAGGCCTGTGTCCTGAGACAACTGGGTCAGGTTGTCCGAACCTGCCATTAGAGCACTTTGCCAAAGATTTGACAAGGAGGAACAGGTATCTCCTGATACTGTGGATTGCATGGTGGACTGTCTGGGGCCTCTGAGAACTGTATACATGCAGCTTACTGTCATTTCTCTGCATTAGACACCAGTGTGTTGCCCCAGTTCAATAATGATAGTCTCCGGCTGGCCCAATCCGGGACCCCATGATAAAACTGCTCTGGAGGCTCTGCACGTGGGAGGATGTGTCAAAACTGCGTTCCACTTACTTGAGAACTGTCCTGTTATACAAAGAAGGTCCCAAATTGAAACTGATTAATAGACTATTATACAGAGAGACAGTAGATAAAGAGGGCGAGTAGACCAACAACAACTGATGCTGCCACTGCTTTTAGAGAACTGGTGTTAAGGTCCCTACACAATCACATGGGACACCTTGGCATAGACAGAACCCTTGACTTGGTGAGGTCCGGTTTTATTGGCTCAAAATGGATGCTGATGTGGAACAGCATATCAGGACTTGTAGCCGATGTTTACAAAGAAAGACCTTGCCCAGAGGGCTGCCCCCTGGTTAACATCACTACTAGTGCCCCCATGGAATTGGTCGGCATTGATTTCCTGAGTCTAGAACCAGATAAGAGAAACATCAGCAATATTTTGGTACTGATCACTTTACCGGTATGCACAAGCTTTCCCCACGAAAGACCAGAAAGCAAACCACGGTGGCTAAAGTACTTGTTGAGAATTTCTTTGTCCACTATGGGGCCCCTCAAGAATCCATTCTGATCAGGGGAGATTTTGAGGCCGCTTGATTAAAGAAATGCTATCCTTGTGGGGTATGAAAGTCAAGAACTACTCCTTATCATCCCCAGGAGATCCTCAGCCTGAAAGGTTTAACCACACGTTGCTTGATGATATGTTGGGCACTCTGCAACCTAAAGATAAGCCTAGATGGAGCCAGCAGATTAGCACTCTAGCACACGCTTATAACTGCACCAAAAGTGATGCCACTGGATTTTCCCCATATTGACTGATGTTTGGGAGAGAGGCTAGACTGCCAGTAGGTGTCTGTTTTGGAGTTTCTCCTGATGGGTTCAAGCAGCTAATCATCTACAGTATGTGCAGAAGCTGAAGGACTAACTAAACCATGCCTACCAACTAGCCCAGGCCATGGCTGCAAAGAAATTTAGTCAATAAAGAATATGCGACAAAAGTGAAAGCAATGGAGCTTAGAAGGGGATAGAGTGCTATTGAGGAATCTGGGACTGCATGGCAAGCATAAGATTGCTGACAGATGGCATCACCTCCCTCATATTGTTGTAGGAAAGTTGGAAGATTTACCTGTATACAAAGTGCGGCCTGAGAACAACTCAAAAGATGTGAAAACTATACACAGAAATCATCTGCTGCCAAACGGACAGATCCTGATAGAGGCTGAACCCCAAATGCCCCCTTTCTAGGCCTGTGACTAGAGCAACTGCCAAGAAAAACTAAGACCGACTGATTCCCCAAAATCAAAAACTAAAGAGGCCTTCTCCACCCCCTCCGTTGAAGCTGATTGCCAGTCTGTGTCCAGTGAGTGTAATCCTGAATATTACCCTTCTTATGAACTGAGTCAGTTATTTAGGGTAATCCTCTAATCAATCCTGGGGATGAAGCTGGGCTTCCTGGACTGTCTGAGCCACCAGCTTTGTCTCTGGAGACAATGCTCCCGGAGGAGAAGTGAGTGGTATTAAATCTGAAGATATGAGCTCATTGGGACTGGCTGAACTGTCTGATTTCTCAGACAAAGGAAGTGACGTGGGAGAGGCAACTGGGGATATGCCAGAGCAAGAAGAATATTTGGAGTGCCCTGATAGTCCCCGGCAGTACCAGAAATGTCCCAGCTAAGCCAGGTGGTGTAAGTTCAGAAATAGAGGCTCTGTCCTCAAGGTACCATGGACTCTGGGTCCCCTTCTCCTGTAGAGGTTTCCTGGCCATCCCAAGTCGGGCAGGAATGGAGTCTGAGCCTTCAGAAATTTTCCCGAGACTCCTAGATGGACTGGCCGAGAAGTACGGTCTGTAGTGAGATTGAGTTATGAGTCCCTGGGCCAGCCTGTGGATCTGCCTTTGAATGTGATCCATAAAGGTGTAAGTGTCCCTGAGCTCCTTGCCCAAATTAACCCTGGGTGATGATTCCAGACTGCTAGTATTGCCCTCTGAGTATAGTACCCCTGCCCCATGTTAGCCCATAAGTAGCTGATAGGGAGGAGCCCCTCTTTCCAGGTGTCATGGGCAGGAAGTAATAACCTGATTTAAAAGGAAAAAGGTTGTCTGTATGTGCAATATTGTATAACCAATAGTAAACTGTGGAATGCAGTACTAGCATATGTAACAAAAGGTTTGATGTGCTGTCAGTTTAAACTGTTTTGCCTTAAAGTGATTTAAGGGTAACTACTTGATGCAGACGTCAAGTTCTTTCCAGGCCAGGAAGAGTGTAACCCCCTACAAATGGGGGTTCCTAAAAAGCCTTCCCGGAGTTTGCCTAAGTGCTCCCTGCCTAACTGGCGCTTGGCGTAATGCCATTTAAATGTGGCGCTGTGAGTGCTTCTAGAGCCTCTGGTAATGTCTCTTTAAGAACTGCCTGCTTGCAGGCTTTATCAGTTGCAAGGGGACTGTGGGTTTACTGCTCGAATCCCACTCAAGCTGCTGTTTGAATTGCTCCATTTCTGACGTTGCTAGCGAGCAGAGGGAGCCCATTGGCAGATGTAACTGCTTGCGGGACATATGTAGCGTAACAGATGAATGCAGTTTGTTTAACCTGCCTTTATTACAGCTGGGACTCTGAGTGTTAGGCCCTCCATTCTGGACCTGGACTTCTGAGATGGGCCAATTGGAGAGAGGGACTTTAAAATGGAGATACGCTTGAGCCAGCAGAACTTGGACTCCCACTGGGAGCCTGCCTGAAGGGGCATATATGGCAGGTGCTCCTGGGAAGTGTAGTTTGGACCCTGGTGCCTTTTTGCACCAATAGAGGCGTATGAGGTGACTGACAAATAAAGCAGCCAACCGGAGCCCTGTGGAGTGAGAGAGAACTGTCCTGCAACTGTCCTGGAGGGCTGAGTCATTGGTGATCGTGAAGGAGAAGGAGCTTTGGCTCCAGTGCTGTGCAAGTCTTGGCGCAGGAAGCACATGTGTTAGCCGAGAAAGGCGGCGACTACATCGCCAGTAGAGCAAGAGGACAAGATCTGTGAGGAGTGCAGGCAGAGGAGGCTGTGCACAGCTACCTACCTGGCTCATCCTGTAGAGGACTGGAGAATCTGCTGAATCACGCTCGGTCTGTCAGGACAAGTGAGGCTGCGTTGTTCACCCGGTTTGATCAGTGAAAGTGATCGGGAGTTTGGAGCAGCTGCCTGGTATGGTATCCCTCTGTGTTACATATAAATGTGTGGAGCAGTGTCTGGATCACAGGCCAAGTTCTGCAGTGGTGTGAGAGGGATCTCTGCAGTAGTCGTGAGTACTAAATCAGGGTAGCTCCTGTCAGATGTTCTTTCTGAGGGAAAGATTTGTCTGGCTGTTTCAGTGGCTGCATGAATAGTGCCCGCGGCTCTTACAAATCAAACCTAGGTACCAAATGCTTGTTTCCTCATCAGAACCCCAAACAGCTGCACCAAATAGGCTAGCCTTGTAAGGCCTGGGTACCCAAAAACAGTGACTGATAGGTTTGGCCTGTGCACAGTGCCTATATAGTAGAATGTTAAAGCTAATCAACCTGATCTCCCCGTCCTTGTTACTTTCCCTTAATAAATCAGATTTGTTGTTACAAGGTATACTGTTTGAACTGCATGTTTAGCTACCCTTTTGTGTATAGATTACTGTATAACTGCATCTTATTTTACAGGGGTCCCCAGCACCAAGTTGGCCATCCTGACCTGGGGTAAGTGTAAGTCATAATGATAGTATGGGGAATTGCTGGTGGACCACTAGTGGGAAGGAGGGGTTTGCAGTGACCCAGAGGGCTGTGACCAGGTCATATTTGACTGTTCCAACCCCCGACCTCTGGCGGAGGCACCCGCCATTGGATCCAGGCCCCTCAACCTGTTATTGGCTGAGCAGGCAGGGTAGTAACCCTTGGGATAGCGCCACGAGGGGTTACATGGGGTTCCCCTGTTAACTGGGACCAACACCCATATGTTTGGGAGACTGGCACAACTCTGTCGCGAGAAACAAGGGTGATGGGCTGGGAGGCCCTAAGAATTCCCGCTCTGATCAAGAGGGCTTATGATTTGCAACAGAACCCAAAGGGTGGACCAGGATGAACCAGTAGAAGTGGGTGTGGAAGAAGGATCCTGATTCAATGGTATTGGCCCCTAATGCCCAGTGTATCATTCAAGGGAGGTCTGCCTCGCAAAGATGTCAAGAACAAAATACTGATGTTGGGTGTGCCAGGCGATGGAAAATTGCCAGAAGGATTATTAGTTAAGCCAGCATCTAGCCAGCTTGTGCTCATGCCTATGCACAATGAGTGATGGTCCATATTCATAATGTGTCAGATCGGGAGATCCGGGTGAACAGAGGATGCACCTTAGCTATGGTACACTGCACAGAACACTGCAGTGTTGCCCAGCAAAAAAGCCCTGGCAAGACAGATAGAGTGACTCCGACTTGTTTGATTTTGGTGACTCCTGTTGCCAGCTGAATGGAAAAACTAATTAGCCAGAAACTTGCCCAGAGAGATCGTGTTTCGTTGAAGAAATGGGATGTGGGATGTGTCCAGAGTGCAACATCACATATGCCTGCGATGAGCGGCCATTTCGAGAGAGGTCTCGACGCCTAGCCCCTGCAGACATAGGCGATGTGAGGAGACACTTGCAGGAAATGCTTGCAGCTGGTGTGATACAAGAATCCAGGAGCCATATGCTTCTCCCATTGTGGCTGTGCATAAGAAGAATGGAACAGTATGAATGTGTGTGGATTATCGGCCATCAACAGGTGGACCATCCCTGATCAATACACCATGCCCCATATACAAGATGCTCTGGATTGTTTGAAGGAGCAAATGGTTCTTGGTGTTCGATCTTTGTAGTGGATATTACCAGATTCGATGGCTCCAGAGGACTGTGAAGACACCCTTCATCTGTCCTTTGGGGTTCTCGAATTCCTGAGCAGGGATATCGGGCACCCCAGCCACTTTCTAGTGACTGATGGAGCAGCGGTGGGAGACATGAATTTGCTGGAATGCCTGGTGTACTTGGACGATGTCATTGTGTTTTGGAGCTCCTAGAGGAACGTAAGAGTCAACTGTTCAAGTACTAGACCGACTGGAAGATTTCAGCCTCAAGCTGTCCATTGACATGTGCCAGTTTTCCAAACCTCTGTGAAGTATGTGGGCACATAGTGTCTACAGATGGGATAGAGACTGATCCTAGCAAATTTGAAGCCTTGACTACTTGGCCCCGGCCCCACAATTTGAAAGGACTACAATGTTTCCTGGGATTCTGTGGCTACTGCTCCCGGTTCATAAAGGACTATTCCAAAGTGATTCGGCCATTCTTGAATCTTAGCCAGGGTTACCCTCCTACCAATCGAAAATACAAAAGGGGCGTCAAAGAACCAAACAAAGCATATTTCCTCAGGTGAACTTTTTGGGTCCCGTTGAACGCCTGACTGTGAAGCAGCTTTCCACGAAGTCATATACCAGCTCACCCATGCCCCCATCCCGCTTATGCTGTCCCACCAGACCCTATGTGCTGCATACTGATGCCAGTCTGTGGGTTCTAGGAGCTGTACTGTATCAAGATCATGAGGATGGTTTGAGACCAGTGACACTCACTAGTAGGAGCTTGATCCCATCAGAGTGAAACACCCTGTGCACAAGTTGGAGTTCCTTGCATTAAAATGGGCCATTGTCGACCAGTTTCATGATTACCTCTATGGGGCAAAAATATTGGTGAGGACTGACAATAACCCGTTGACCTATGTCAGACTTCAGCTAAGTTAGACACCATGGGGCACTGGTGGCTTTCTGCGTTGTCAACATATGATTATGCTGTCCAATACAGACCAGGCCTGAATCATATCGATGCTGACGCCCTATCCTGGAGGCCCATTTCCAAGAGTGACTGGGTCAGGCTATCTGAACCTGACATCTGAGCATTGTGCCAAAGGTTTGATAGAAATGAACAGATGTCTCACGGACACAGCAGACTGCTTAGTAGATTGCTTGGGCCCTCTGACACCTGTACACCGGCTGCGTATTACCACTTCTGTGCTCTAGATATTAGTGCACTATCTCAGTTTGACAATAACAGCATTCAGTGGGCTCAATCCTGAGATCCTACGATTCAGCTAGCACTTGGCGCCCTTCGTGCAGGAAAAGAAGTGTCCAAGTTGCGTTCCTCTGATCTGCAAACCGCTTTATTGTTTAAAGAAGGCCTCAGGTTGAAACTGCTTGGTCAGTTGTTGTATAGAGAGACTGTAGATTGGGTGACCAAACAGACAAGCAACAATTGGTCCTGCCCACAGCCTTCAATGATTTGGTACTGAGGTCCCTGACACAATCATGTGGCCACCTCATTGATCGACCGGAGCCTTGACCTAGTACGATCTCGATTCTACTGGCCCAAGATGGGGGCCGATGTTGAGCACCATGTAAGGACTTGTAGTCACTGCCTGCAGAAAAAGCCTTGCCTCAGAGGGCTGCCCCTTGTCAACATTACTACCAGCACCCCAATGGAACTAGTCTGCATAGACGTCTTGAGTTTAGAGCCTGATCAGCAAAACATTGGCAATGTGTTAATGGTTACGGGCCATTTCACACGGTATGCACAAGCTTTCCCACCAGAGATCAAAAAGCATCTACCGTGGCCAAGATGCTACTGGAAAATTTCTTCATCCACTATGGTGCCCCAGCGAATTCATTTCTGATCAGGACTGGGACTTTGAGAGTCGGCTAATGAAAGAAATGTCTCTCTATGGAGGTGCTAAAGTCAAGAACCACCCCTTATCACCCGTGAGGGATCGTCAACCAGAATGCTTTAACTGCACCCTGCTAGACATGCTAGGCACCTCCACCCAAAAGATAAGCATAAGCAGACCAGCAGATTAGCACCTTGGTACACGCATACAGTTGCAAAGAATGATGCTACCAGGTTCTCTCCTACGCCTCATGTTAGGAGAGGCCCGATTGCCTGTTAATGTCTGTTTTGGGGTTTCTCCCAATGGGGTCTGAGCTGAAGATTACCTGCAGTATGTACAAACTGAAAGCTCAACTGAACCATGCCTATCCACTGGCCCAGACAATGGCCACCAAAGAAATCAGCCAACAAAGAGAGACATGATAGAAAAGTAAAGGCTCAAGAGCTTAGGCCTGGAGACTGTATGTTGTTGTGAAATTTAGGATTGCATGGTAAATGCAAATTGCTGATCGATGGCACCATCTTCCCCATGTCATAGATGGAAAGTTGGATGATTTGCCAGTGTACAAACTGCTTCAAGAATTACTCCAAAGCTGTCAAGACCATGCACCGTAACCACTTGCTACCCATTGGTCAAGTTATAATTGAGGCTGAACCCACCGAGGTAGATTCCCTGGACCAATGACTCATGCTGCTGCAAGAAAGAAACAGAGTCAGCCTGCCCCGGGTTGCCGATTTAAGACTTCCTGGCAGCATTCCCAGAATGATAGTGACTGCCAGTCTAACTCGGATGACAGTGAGTGTGATAATGCCTATTACCCCATATATGAACTGAGTCAGTTGTTTTGTGGAAATCCTATGTTGAATTATGGGGATGAAGCTGGGCCTTGTGGACTGCCTATCGCCCGGCATCATCCTGGAGCTAATGCTCCCTGAAAGTGAAGTGCAAAGTATCACTTCTGAGGATGCTGAGTCTTTGTGTATTGTGGAACTGTATGATTTGCCTGAAGGAGGGCTGATGGTTTGCATCTTTCTGGTGACATGCCAGAACTTGAGTAACACTGAGAGTGCTGACAACCCCTTCAGTGCCAAAGTGTCTTTAAAATGAACCAAGTGTTGTAGAAACAGAGACTACAGAGCAAGGGGCTGACAGTGCTCCCAGCTTGGACATTCTCCTTCATGCAGAGGCACCCCTCACAAGTGATGAAAGCTCCAAGACCATTGCTGAAAGTACAGAGTCTGTGGTTGTTCACCCCAGAAAGACTGGCCGAGCTGTCAAGCCAGTGTGTGCGCTTGATTACGATTTCCCGAGGCCAGTGGATTTGCCTCTCAATGTAGTCCACAAAGGTGTTTATGTCTCTCAGGCTCACTGCCCAAAATGAGCTTGAAGGCCCATTCCAGGTTACTTGCTCTGCCCTCTCACCATGGTGCCCCTGCCCCATCCAGCCCTAAGTTAGCTGATAGGGACGGGCCCTCTGCATTGTTTAGAGTACAAGAAGTTATTACATGATTCTGTATAGTAATGTTCAATTTACGGTGTGAAATATGATAATGTATTGTCAGAATGGAAATGATATAGTGGAGTGCATTAAAATGTATAGTGAAGTGACAAGTTATGCCTATTGATGAATCAGATAGTATTGTATATCATGCTAATGATATAAATGTCTTGTATATGTTGCATGTTCAATGTTATGATGGTACAGACTTGATGCGGACGCCACATTTTCCAGGCAGGGAAGGTGTAACCCCCTACAAATGGGGTTCCCAAAAGTCTTCCTTGAGCTTGCCTAAATGCTCACTGCCAGGCTGGTGTCCTGCGTTTTGCAGTTTAAATGTGATTACCAGAGCCTGTATAGCCTCTGTGTACTGTCTCTTTAAGAACTGCCTGATTGCAGCTTAAGTAATTGGAGAGGAGCTCTGTTGAAAGATGTAACTATTTACTGAAAATTATTTAGAGTGATAGTGATAATGTAGTTTGTCTAACCTGCTTTCTTTGTAGCAAGGACTGTTTTGTTTGTCTCCACTATCTTGGTCCTGGACTGCAAATTAGACCAAACAGTACTGGTGGGACCTAAAATGTAGCTGGACTACAGGAGCTGTCTGAATTCAAAATCTGTAGGAACTGTAGTTTGGAGCTTTTTGTGCCTTTTTGCAACTGAAGGGGAGCTCTTGCTTTGACTGACAGCCAAATCAGCCAACCAAATCTTTGGATCTTGGGAAGTCCCAGGCTGCTTGCAATTTTCAGTTAGATCTAAGCTGGAAACTGAACAAGAAGGAGCTGAAGGATTCTGAGCAGCAATCCTGAGTGGATTCGCATTGGAGAACTCTGAAAGGCTAAGTTTTGGCCTGCATGTCAGTGTGCTGCTCCTGAGAGGGAGAGAAATTATTTGGACTAAATCCAAGTTTGTGTGACTAAAGTTAGCCACTGAAGTGGGCCAGGCTCAACCTGAAGAAGGCGAAGAGTTTGCTGAATGCGATCGGCCTGTCAGGAGTTCCAGCTACCCTAAACTCCCGGTGTGTGCAGAGACTTTGTGATTGTGACCAGGGTGCACCCTGCCTGGTACAGTAGAATTCCTTTACATGTAAATGTGCTATGAGCTGCTATTGGGTTGTGAATTAGTCCCCCATTCTGTGAACTATGTTCTGCTTGCTGGAAGCTGTATCCAGCCCAAAATGGACTGCATCCGAATTTGTCTCCATGCGGTCTAGGCCTTGCCAGACTGGCCCAGCCAGACTACCCACTGCAGAGAAGCCATTGATGAGAGACCTGCCTGAGGATCAGTCCTATCCGGCGCTTGAACAGGAATGCGCCTCTGCGACTCGTGTGGGCCCTGCTTCTCCTGGCATTCCAGATCAACCACCTGCAGTCTCAATTTTCATCCAGACTGTGTCCAGTCTCCAGTCTTGGGTATCGTGGTAAATACCAGGGTAGCTCCTGCAGCAACAGCTAATCTGAGTGTGTCATCTGATTGTCTTGTTGTTTCGTTTCCTTCTGAACTGAGCCCTCTGGCTCGGATTACAAATATTGTGTACTGTGCATGTTGTGTTTTCCATCACAGGGCCCCAACCAGCTGCTAGCACCGCCAACCCCAGGCAACAGTCCTGCAGCTCCATCTCTTCTCCACCTGGGTACTTGTGTGGTGTACCAGGGTATTGTGAAAGTGATTATTGTACAGTGTTCAGGTCACTAGAGGGAAAAGAGGGGGTTACAGTGTCCCGGAGGACTGTGCCCAGGTTAGCTTGACCACTACCAACCCTGATCTCCGGGTGGAGGAACCTATTTCAGAACTCAGGCCCCTTAACCTGCTACTAGCCAAGCAGGCAGGGGTAGTAGCCCTGAGGATAGTGCCACCTAGGGGTTACACAGCTGATAAGATCACTATGGGGTGATAGTTTTGAGTATTTTGGGGTTACCACATTTGTGGACTGGAACCACACGAGCCACCTTCCATATATCTAGAATAGTCCCGGATAAGAGAGGAGTTGAGGATGTGGGAGATAGGCCTTGCCAAGAAGGGGGCCCCATACAGAGTCATTTAGGCTTGAGGTTATCGTGCCCAGCTTCAATGTGAGGGAGAGTCCTGCTAGGAGCTTCCAGGTCTCACTGCAGGAGACAGCCTTAAAGTTGAAGGGAAGGGGAGGATGAGTGGGAACAGTGCTCCAGTAGGGCCCAGTTCATTGGATGTAGAAGATGTGGGGATGTAGTCAGACAGGTGGAGAACCTGTACATTAAAAGTATTGGCAATAGTCAAGGCATTGTTACAGCTGACTCCGTAATTTGCATGTCAGAGACCTGGGGGCAGGCAGGACCCCTACAGTGTGTTTGATGGTGTGCCAGAAGCTCCTAGGGTCCTTGGAAGATGCTTCAAGGGAGGATTTGCAGAATTCACTCTTTTGCCAAGTGAATCGCCCACTTACAGGAGTTCCTGAGCTGCCTGTATTCCTCAAGTCTGGCCTGTCCCCAGTGTCCTTGAATTTCTGTCAGCTTTATCCCTAAGCTTCATCAGTGCAAACAGGCCACCTTGCAGCCATTTAGTGACAGTGCCCTCACCCTTCTTTTTACAGTGGGGCATGTCTATCTTGAAAAGGGCAAATATGGCTAGGAAGCAGTCAAGAACAGCAGAGGGTGCTGGCAGCATAGACCAGGGACCAGTCAATCTGGCAGAGGTCCGTGATGAAGTCATTCGGTTAAATTTTGAGTAGTCCCTCAACTGAATGACTTTTGGGGACCCTAGGGATAAGGATGTTCTAAACACAGTAGGTAGGGAATGGTCTGAGATGGAACTCTGTGAAGAGGTCAGAAGCAGTGATTCAGTCTGGCCTATTACTCATCATCCAGTCAAGAAGGGTACCTTTGCCCCAGAGGAAGAGGATCTCGTGGGTTTGGTGATAATTTGACATAGGGCAAAACCAGACAGGAGGGTTCATAGAGTTTGGCATTGCCACCCAACCAGTTTAGGTTGAAATCCCCAAACACTAAGAGCTCACTAGTTCCCACCTTAGGACTGAGGCAGTCAAGGAGATGGGAGAGGCCATGAACACCACCTTACGGAGGATTATAAACACAGGCCAGATGGATCTTTGGAGCCTGCCCAGCAGAAGAAGGGCATGCAGGAACTCACAAGAGGGACGGGGGTGAAATCGACAGTCACCTTAAGGTGGGTTTATAGTAAAGCAGCAGTCCACCCCCGTTTGTTTCCACTCTATCCTGCCTGACAGCAAGGTAGCCAGGGAGGGCGCAGGCAGAGTCTGGAGAGGCAGGCTTAAGCCAAGTTTTGGAGATCCCCAGGATGTCCGGATTATGAGTGGGCGACCCAGGCCGTTAGGTCCGAGAGGTTAACAAGAAGGTTGTGGACATTGAGGGTGGGCGATTTTAAGCCCTTTGCGTTTCTGCCACTGGGGAGGCAGAGGGATTGCATGCTGATGGAGGGTTCAGTGGATTAGGCAGCATGACAAGTCCAGACAGAAGGGAGTGGGAGCCTGAGGCAGGAAGGCATGTAACTGCTACACAGTAATACTGCTCCATGAGGCAGATAAATACTTGAATGCAGTAATCAGTAGATAAATTCTTAACTGAAATGCAGTAATCAGTCACCTTAACTAGCTTGTGAGCACTTCTATTGACCACCACGAGGAATCAGCAGAGAGTAAGATCGGTCTGGCACAGGGTTAAAAGTACAGCGAGGCAGAATTAGTAGCAATTAAGGTGAAATAATAAGCAAATTATAGTGACCACCACAGTCAGCCAAGTTTAGGAATAGGCAGGTACAACAGACAGTTATAGCATAAACAGTGCGGTACAGAGAAAAACTGGTAGGATCTAGTAGGGCAGTCAGACAGTGCAAGGGAGTGTCACTAATGTCAGCATGTAACACCGAGCACTGGGTCAGCTGAGACAGATGCGATAGGCCCACCATTTAACATTTCCTCCAGACAGGGCGTGCCCAGGACTGGAGGTGGCACATGTTGTGCCCATCCACAAGAAGTGGCTGAGGAGGAGCTGGAGAATTACAGGCACATCAGCCTAACCTCGGTGGTGGGCAGATTGATGGAGGTCATCCTTAAAGAGAGGCTGGGGCGTTCCTGCAGGAAAGGGGATTCCTGGATGATTGTCAGCATGGCTTTGTTCCTGGCAGATCGTGTCAGACTAACCTGTGGAGTTCTATGAATGGGTGATGTTGGCACTGGATCAGGGTAAGGCAGTGGATGTCATCTTTCTGGACTTCAGCAAGGTGTTTGACTCGGTGCCATGCTGGCCTACTGGAAGTGTTGGGAGGGATGGGGGTGGGTATATTGACAGATGGATTGAAACTGGCTATCTGGATGTACCCAGAGGGTTGTGGTTGTGGGGAGGTCTCTTTCCAATGCGGTCATAAGTGGGATCCCGCAGGGATCGGTTCTGAACTGCTCCTGTTTAATGCTTACATATCTGACATCAGTAAGGGTATCAGAGTGAAATGAGCCTCTTCACAGATGATTCAAAACTGGGGTGGCGGTGGATGGGGAGGGGTTGGGCATCTCTGCAGGAGGACTGGTGACCCTGGGGAGCTGGGTGCACTCCTGGGGGCTCAGGTTTAACTCGGGAGATGCAGGGTCCTGCAGTTGGGGCCCAAAACCTTAACTGTGTGAGTACACCTTGGGAGGGATATGCTACAGGCTTCAAGGGAGAGGATCTAGGAGTGGTAGTGGATGTCAGAATTAATAACTCGGAGCAGTGTCGGAGGGTGGTGGCCAGGGCTAATAAGATGCTGGGGTGCATTGCTAGGGGATTACAGCCAGAAGCAGGGAGGTGATCCTCCTCTGTACAATAACCCTGGTTAGGCCACACCTGAATACTCGCGTTCACTCTTGGTGCCCCACCTGAAAAAAGACATTGACCTCTTGGAGAGGGTCCAGAGGAGGGCAACCAAAATGATAACGGGAATGGGTGACAGGTCCTATGGGGAGAGGCTTGAGGAGCTCAACCTTTATTCACTGGAGGAGAGGAGGGACAGAGGGTATAATTGAGGTTTGAAGTATCTAAAAGGGTAAATAGGGTAAGAATGGATAAATTTTTTCAGAAGAGGAAGAGGCTACCAGGGCACAGTTGGAGGCTGGAAGAGGAGAAACTCTGGTGAGAGGAGGAGATGATATTTCACTGAGAGGGTGGTGGAACCATGGAATGCACTGCCTGAGGAGCTGGTGGCAGCTGTTACTGTGGAAGGGTTCAAGAGAAGTTGGGACAGGTATTGGGGAAGGTGAAAATAAGAAATGCCAACTGAGGGGGCTCTGGCAGGGATGGGGTGGCCTGGGGAGGATTTTGCAGGCACTAGAGGATCCTGCAGGGTGCTGACTCCTGAGCAGACACGATAGACAGTAAGGCCTAATCTGCTGGCATCTTAGTATGTTAGGTAAAGAGTTTAAACAAAGTGGAGAACTTAAAGCCAGTACAAAGGCTGTCATTATCAATTTGCTCTGCTTTGGATATTACAGTCGTTGTTCAAGGTTTGTAGAAATAGTTGGGCAATGCTGCACTGGTCAAACTCCTTAACCTTTATCACTGAAATGTAAGGCAGTGATGCTCAAAATTTTGGAAAATGAGGGACACTGGTGGTCATTATTTTGAAAAAATGTTAATAAAGCGTGTCCACCATGTCTCGCCTGATGTAAAGGTGCCACAGCATCACCCCTTTCCCATGATGTCCCACCTTACAGTGACTTGAGGGGAAGTCAAGCAATGAGAATCCTCTCTCTCCTGGAGGAGAAAATGTATAGCTGGATGCCCCATGCCTCCTCCTGCCAGTCCACCCTACCATCCCAAACTTGGGGCATGAACCCATTTTGTTGATGTGCCAGGCAGCCCCATCCTGCCTCGCACCATGGAGCAGCCTGACCTTCATTCTATTCGTGTACATTTCTTGCCCATCTTATTGTTATGCACACAGAAAGAAAAATCCTAGTGCTTTTAAAGTGTAACTAACTCCTACAAAAAGTTGATTTTATCGACTTTAACCTTTCTGCACTGCCTGTGCTGATACAGCGAGCAGAAATAGCTCAAAGGTTACACTTGAGCACGCTACCATCAGATGCCGTCCTGCCTTATCAGCTTTAACCTTTCTACTGATTAGTGCTGGATTAGTGTGTATGTAGAGTGCACCTGTGAGTGAGCCCTCTGTCTCTAATCAGGATGGGAAGAGCACAGCTACTCCATAGTGCAACAGAATGTAATAGCATGAAAATGCACAGGCAGCAATGTTTGTCAAAACAGAACACTTTCATAATCTCATAGACTGCAATAAGTCTGGCAAAAATTGTTGTGGTTAAAAAAGCCTGAGACTCTACCCTTTATTTCACCTCACGTCTCCTTTTTCCAGTCTTTAGGTGCTCCTTGCCCTCCCATTTTGAAGCAGGGTTGGCATTTTGTTTTAGATTTAAAAGGAACAGTCAGCACCAAGGGACCCACACTCAAAGGGGGCTAGTCCTACTGCACACTTATGTGCAAAACATTTTAGTTTACTCTGTTTACTGTAGTACATTAGATTGTATCAGACACATTATTTATTTATTAATTGAATCGAATTACATCTTTGAGTCAGAGACTTTTGCAAAGGCTCCACGCCATGGAGATACAGTAAAGAATACAGGAAATGACAATCATGAATGGTACAACTAAAACAAAACAGAGAATACCAGATAAAAACTATCCAGGTCAGGTACTTTGCTTAGTTCTAGGCAGACATTTTCTGTTACTACAAATCCCAGAATCCCTGCAGCTGACATCAGGGCAGTAGGCCCGGTGATAGATTTGATAACCTGCAGTGCATGTTTAAGCAATAAGGCATGACAGGGTGTGTGTTATCATGTAATAACATCAATCCTGGGGTGGGTTGAAGACCAGGCGAAGCGGTGTGCTTCCACCACCCCAGGAGTGACGTTATTACACGAGCAACACACACCCTGAGTGCCTTTATTGCTATTATACAACTGCCCTTTGGTAATTTAAAAGAGAAAAGGAAAACAAACTTCTTTATCCATTGTTCATTTGATTTTTTGTGGGTGTAGGTGAATGTTTTAAAAAAAAAAAGTCCGAATAATATTTCTTCTACCAGAAGGTGGAGCTGTTGCCAGACCGATGTTGGTTGTTGAGTCCCAAATGCTTTTTCTTGTTTTATGCTGTGCTGTGTGTTTTACCTTTCCCTCTGCCCTTCTCATTCATGTACTAGTGGGAGGAAATTGAAGTGGAAAGTTTTGGTATTTGTTTTTTTTTTTGTGTGAGTTTTAAATTGAGTCCGTTTTTTTCTGTGTTTCCACTACTGTATGGCACAACTCTACCAAAGCGGGCACGCTGCTGCAGCTCTTACGGAAACCAGGAGAAGGAAGATCTGTTTCTGTTTTATTAGGTTTTAAAAAGATTTTTTATGTTGAACATGATTTTGGGAAATGAGCGTGCGACTGCAAGCTCACCAAGTGGGGTGTAAATGTGGGACGCTGGTGTTAACGACGGAGCCGAATGGAGAGCGGCAGTTACAGGTACAGCTTTGTTATTTTCACACAGCTGCAGGCAGTGTCAGAGTTAGTATTATGTTTAAATAAAGAAAAAGACAGGGTTTGTGTTTGAGTCAGTGCGTGAGGTGTTGGATGGGAGGTTTTATGTTGTTGGGGGCTTCAGTCCAGTTACATCAACAGTAATGTTTGGAGGGAGAGACTGGATTTGAAAGTCTGTTCTGTGAGGTCGTGTGTGCACCTGAACTTCATACAGTGATGTTATTGTGTAGTAACATAACTGTTCCAGGCACACACTGACCAATCAGAATAAAGGAAATTTCCTTGCCATTATATAATAGAGTTTAAATAAGCTCTGATCTTTTGTTTACTGGTCCCACTGTCCTCCTGGTCCAAGTACAGTCACAGAGGACCGTATTTAGCCCCTGGAGAAAAGCAGACCTGGAAAACATTGGACTGAAGATCATAAAAGCTCGAACATGCACTGCAGGCTATTGAATCTCTCACTGCTGCTTGCTGCTCTGATGTCAGCTGAGGATTCTGGAGTTTTAGTAACAGAAGATGTCAGCCTACAACTAACAAAATTAGTCTGATACAATCTGCAATACTACGGTAAATAGTAAATAAACCAAAATGTTTTTGAACAGTAATTGGTACCAGCCCCACACTTGAGTGTGGGGCCTTTTAGTGCTGACTGTTCCCCTTAAAAGAAGAACAATCATGTGCATTGGCCCACTAAAAGTTGTCATTGGGCTCACCTATAGCCGATGAGCTCTGCATAGTGATACAACATTGCCACTATTCTATGGAACTCTTGTGATGTCATGTAGCAACAAGCTGTGCCTGACTACAGGCAGTCGATTACAGCTTGTTCCTCCATGACCCATAAGGTTCAGTTAGAGGTGAATGGGGAAAGAAGCTTCTAGCTGGTGCAGTGAGGAAGCAGATTGAAAGATTTGTCTTAGCTGTTTTCTGTGTGTTTCCAGCAGACAATTTGGTGTTTGTGGGTGTTTAAAAGCAGGAGGCTATGAGAGTAAGTGGACTTGAAAGATTTTCTTAGCTGGTTTTCTGTTTGTTTCTAGCAGACTATTTGGTGTGTGTGTGTGTGTGTGTGTTTAAAAGTTGCTATCTGGCCTGTAAGTGCAGGCATCATATTACAGGGATTAGTGCTGTTTGAAAGTAAGGTGGGACTCTCAATTCAGTCGGTCTTCAGTTAGAAGTGAATGGGGAAAGAAGCTTCTAGCTGGATGCTGTCAGAAAGTAGACTTGAAAGATTTTCTTAGCTGGTAGTGCTTGAAGGTGCAGTGAAGGGCAGTCACAGGGCTGATACACTCCCGTGAGAGTCGGGTGTAGGCCCTAGTCCCACTCTCTCCCCAGAGCTAGGCTGATTTATAGGGGAACACCTGCCCTGCAACTGGAGGAAAAGGCTCAGGTGCAGCTCATGTAGTTCTAGCCACTGGGGCTTGGTTTAAGGTCTGAAAGAGAGGAGCTTAGGTAGTTGTACACCTCCCCTGCACGTTTACTGTGTAGTACTGCACCTAGTAACGGGGGGTACCTGTTTACTGTGGGACTGTATCTAGGATTAGTGGGTGACCTGATTAGTGGGAGGGTGTATCTTGGACTTGTGGGGAACCTGGTAGTTCACCCAAGGAAACCTACTTGGAAGAGGATGGGACCACACGTCATTAGGGCCAGCATCTTTGGGAGGGTGGTGGGGTGTACAGGGTGTGAGGTGGTCATGATACTGGAATGGACTTGGAAGTTTGGTGGTTGCCCAGTGTGCTGCCACCAGCTGGCACAGCTTAGGGAGGAGGAGGTTGAGGGATTAGGAGAGAGTTGGAGGGGAGGTATGGTTGGGGAATAGGGCAGGGCTCTTCCATGGGGTTGCACCAAGCACTAGGGGTGGGGGCATAGGGAAAGGAGTGCAGGAGAATACTGGGGTCACATAGGGACCCTGGCAGAGGGGCCCAAAAGGAGGACACTACCAAGGAAGCAGGCAGGTATCTGGATACCTCACAGAGGGGCCAAGGGAGGACATTCTCAGGGAGTAGGGAGATGGCTGGAGCAGGACAGAAGGAAGCGGGAGGTGGATCAGACCTTAAGCTCAGTAATCGCTTCACTTTCTTCTTCTGCTTGAGGATGAGGGGTGATGTAGCCATAACAGGGGTGGTTGTAGATGGAAAGGGGTGGAGGGCAGGAGGCAAGGGCTGGATAGCAGGAAGAACGGGGAACTTGGAACATGGGAAAATGGGGGAGCAGTGGATCAGAGCAGGAGGAGGAGGAGGAGGTAGAGAGGAAGTAAGAAGGACCAGTTGGGAGTAAAGGGCAAGGAGAGGGACTGGAAGTACAAGAAGGATGCAGTAAGGCAGCTGTGAGGGTTTATGCCAGGGGCACAACAGAGCAAGGAGGGCTGAGCGGAGCAGGAAGGAAGGGAGGATGAGCCAGGCAAGTTTAGCAGATGGGGAAGGACCAGTCATGAGCAGCGACGGGGAGGATAGCGAGGTACAAGGATACTCAGGAGGAGGAGGCATGGGATCAGAGGGAGGGTGGCTAGGGTAAATAAGGAGGGTGCAGCAGGGGCACCCAGATAAGGGAGGTGCAAGGAGCCGGTTGGGGAGGGGCTGGTAGAAAGAATGAGGGACATGGAAGGGGAATGAGGAAAAGTGGTGGTCAGAGTGATCTTGTTGGGTGATTCCCATGATCAGGGGTATCAAATGGGCTAGGCAGAGGGAAGCCTGCCTGGGTTAGAACAAAATGCTTCCCTGGACTGGGTGCACAGGGCCTGGCAGAGGTATATCAGCTGGCAAAGGATTGTGGAGGTTCCCAGATATACTGTCCACCTGGGTACCAATGACACTGAGGGAAAAAGTGAGCTAGAGATACAAGCAAGGTTCAGGGAGCTTGCTAGGGTCTGTCATGACATAGGATGCACGATTTCCTTCGAAATCCTGCCAGTGCCAAGGACTAGTGTGGAACACAAGAGGAAGATTAGGAAGATAAACCAGTGTCTCAGGGAGTGGTGTGGGGCCAAAGTGTATGGGTTGATAGGGATTGGGGAAGACCTGGGTGGATATGGGGCTATATGCTAGAAAGGCTCCATCTCAATTTGGAGGGAGGAATCTTAATTTAAATAGATGGGTTTGTTGGTGAAAGGTGGGGTTTAAACTTGTGAAGGGGAGGGATGGGAGAGAAGCACTAGAGGGGGTCCGATAAAGGAGGGACTGGGTCTCCCCCTCTGGGGAGCTGGAGGAATGTGGGAAAAGGCCAACTGGTAAGGTGCTAACCGGGGAAGACGGAATTCCTATGGGAACGCAAGCAGAGGAAATGGAAGTATACGGAAAGGGTGGAAGGTAGTCCTGTCAAATGCCAGGAGCTTGGGCAATAAAATGCCTGAGCTCAGGTGATGCTAACTGAAGGAGAGGTGGATGTGGCAGCAGTCACTGAGACCTGGGCCACCGCAGGGCACGGTTGGGACCTGAACCTGGAGGGTTACACCATGTTCAGGAAGGACAGGGGAGAGGGAGGGAGGGAACTGTGGAGGCTATTTGGGTCACCTTGATAACAAATGGGGGCAAGAGGTAAAAATAGGAGTGGTGTATAGACCCCTGCACTGGCGGAGGAGCTGGAGGAGATTCTGGTGGCAGATGTTGGGAGACACTGCAAATTGGGCAGAGGAAGGGTGGTGGTGTTGGGGACTTAAACATGCCAGGAATGGACTGGAAACTGACATCCCTCGGTGGCCAGGAACAGAGGTTGCTGGATATCTTTCATGATGTGTTCCTAACTCAGCAGGTGGGGGAACTGACCAGGAGGTGCAGATACTGGATGTGGTCCTGGCAGACAGTGACCAGATTGGGGCCTGGAGGTAAGAGACCCATTGGCAGGAGGCGGCCATGCCATGGTCTGGTTCTGCCTGGACCTAGGAGGGTACAAGGCTGCAAAGACAGAGGTAACTGACTTCAGGAGGCGGATTTCAGGAAATGGGAATGATCCTATGAAGCATTTGGATGGGATTGGGCCCGACATGGACACTGACAGTAGGTGGGAAATCATCGGGGATACAGGATGTTACCAGCACCTGTGCAAGAGTAAGACAAAAATGTGGTAGGGCCTGTAAACCCTGCTGGTGGACCAGGGAGGTTCAGGAGGTGGTGAGGGAAAGAAGGTGGTTTATAGGCATTTCAAGTGCTCAAGGAGTGAAAGGGAGTGAGGGGAGCATTTGAGCTGATGGCAAGAAGGGCCACTAGGGTGGTGAGGGTGCTGGGCAAGGAAGGAGCAGAACCTGGCCAGGGAAATTAGGAGAGGAATAAGGGTTCTTAGATACATTGGGGAAAATGAAGGGTGAAGGGGCAGATTAGCAGGATTAAAACACGGAGGATGGGCACAAGATCCGGGGAGTAGGCTGAGGTATTAAATGAGTACTTTGCCTCAGTTTTCTCCTAAGGAAAAGTGGGGGCTGCATCATATGGGAGGAGATGGTGAAACTGAGGAGGAGGACCTTGCCAATCATCGGGTCTGGGAGAGGATGGGCCATCACTGGCAGGAGGGGAAGAGAAGGCAAGGCAGGGGATGAGGTAGCAGATGGAAATCATGGCAGCGAGAGTGAGGGAAGCCCTCAGGTCCCTTAAGACTGAGAAAGCACCAGGGCCAGATAAATTACATCCCAGAGTGCTGAAGGAACTGGTGGATGTCCTGTGAGAAACCCTGGCGGAGCTTTTCAGCATCTCTCTGAGGACAGGGTGGGTGCCCAGGACTGGAAGGTGGCGCATATAGTGCCTATCCACAAGGGGGATCAAGGAGGTGGCAGGAACTACAGGCCCGTCAGCCTGACATTGGTGGCAAGGTGATGGAGGGCATTGTCAAGGAGAGGCTAGGGAGGACCTGGAAAAGTCAGGGGCCTGGACGATAGACAACATGGATTTGTCCCAGGAAATCATGTCAGACAAACCTTGTGGAGTTCTATGACTGGGTGACAAGAACCTTGGACCTGGGTTGACCGGTGGGCATCCTTGTCTTGACTCCAGCAGGGTGTTTGACTCTGTTCCTCATGGGGACCTGTTGAATAATCTGGGAGAAATGGGGTGGGAACCAGAAGATCAGATGGATAGGCAATGGCTCCAGGACCGGACCCAGAGAGTCATGGTTGGTGGGATAGTCTCATCCCCAAGGAGGGTCATTAGTGGGGTCCCTAGGGCTCAGTCCTTGGGCCCTCCTGTTCAATGCCTATTTCTCTGACATAAGGAAGGGTATCAAGAGTGAGATGAGTCTCTTTGCAGATGACTCAAAACTGGGGGTGGTGGTAGATGGGAGGAGGAGGGGAGGTAGCCCTACAGGGGAACTGGAGGCTCTGGAAAGGTGGTCTAGAAAGTGGAAGCTGAGGTTTAATGCAGAGAAATGCAAGGTACTGCATCTGGGAGCCAGAAACCGGCCAAGAGTACACCCTGGGAGGGGGAATGCTACAAGTCTCAATGGATGAGAGGGACCTGGGGTGGTGGTGGATGTCAAGATGAACAACTCTGAGACTTGTAGGAGGGCAGCGCCAAGGCCAACAGGATGCTGGGATGCACCAGGAGATCATCTTCAGAAGGAGGAAGTGATACTCCCCTGTAACTGCCTGGTGAGGCTGCACCTTGAGTACTGCATGCAGTTTTGAGCCACACCTAAAGAGGGCATTGAACTCCTGGAGAGGGTCCAGAGAGTGCAACCAAAAGATCTGGGGCTTGGAAGACAGGACCTATGTGGAGAGGTCGAAGAGCTAAATATGTACACATTGGAAAAGAGAGAAGGACCGGGGACATGATAGAGGCCTCAAGTACATGAAGGGGCAATAGGGAAAAGCAAGTCAAGGTGCTCCAAAGGAAGGAGGGGGTAACTAGAGGGCATGGGTGGAAGCTGGAGGGGGAGATTCAGGAGAGAAAGGAGGAGGTGCTACTTCACTGAGAGGGTGGTGGAGCCATGGAATGCACTGCCCAGGAAGCTGGTGGAGGCAGAGACAATGGAGGGGTTCAAGGGGTGGGACAGTACGAGGAAGGGTTCTGGAAGCAAAGTCCAGTGCAGCGAGAATGTCTGGGACTGGGAAGGGAAAAACATAGAAACATAGACTTTGACGGCAGATAAGGACCGCTAGGCCATCTAGTCTGCCCATTTCCCTACCACAGGATAGGCCGCAGATCCTATTTAACCAACAGCCTATATCTTCCTGCCCCCACAAGAATTGCCTTATGTCTGTCCCATGCATTCTTGAATTCTCCCAGTTTTAGACTCCACAACTTCCTCAGGAAGGCTGTTCCATGCATCCACTACCCTCTCTGTGAGTTATACTTCCTCACATTGCCCCTGAACCCCTCCTTCTATCTTTAAATTGTGTCCCCTTGTTCTTGTAAGTCTCTTTTCTGAAAGATGCTACCCTCTTGGACTTTGTTGATTCCCTTGAGGTACTTGAAAGTTTCTATCATGTCCCCTCTCCTTCTTTCCACAAGGGTATACATATTAAGCTCCTTTAGTCTCTCCTCATCACGGCTTCTCTTGCAGACCCTGCACCATTTTGTGCCCTCCTCTGGACTGCCTCTATCCTGTCTATGTCCTTGCGGAGATGGGGTCTCCAGAACTGGACACAGTATTCCAGATGGGGTCTCACCAACTGTCTGTACAGAGGATAACAACTTCCTGTTTTCTGCTGCTGATGCCTCTCCCTATACATCCCAGTATACCCCTGGCCCTCCCTACTGCCTTCTCACATTGCTTGCTAACCTTAAGGTCATCTGATATGATTACCCCAGGTCCCTTTCCTGTTTGTTGTTGTTACTACCTCCCTACCCATTGTGTATTCTTCCCTGGGTTCTTGTTTCCAGGTGCATTATTTGCACTTTTTGCATTGAATCCTAGCTGCTACGTCAGACCATTCCTGCAACCTTGCCAAGTCCCTTTTCATCCTTTCCACGCCTCCTTGTGTATCAACCCTGTTGCAGATCTTTGTGTCATCTGCAAAAGGCATACTTTTCCTTCCAGTCCCTCTGCAATGCCACTGATGAAAACATTAAAAGGACTGGACCCAATACTGAACCCTACGGTACCCCACTAGTAACCGCCCTTTCTTCAGAGCGGACTCCATTTACAATTACCTTCTGTGTCCTGTTGTCCAGCCAATGTTTACCCAGGCTACCACCCTGGGACCCACTCCCAGGCTGGTTAATTTGACTAATAATCTTTTGTGTGGGACTGTGTCAAATGCCTTGCTAAAGTCTAGGTAGCCATGTCCACAGCCCTCCTGGTCTACTACTTTGGTCACCCAGTCAAAAATCTGTTAGATTCGTCCTGACATGACCTTCCCCTGTAGAACCCATGCTGCCTTGGATCCTGTGCTCCACTGACCTCTAGGTACTCAACTATTCTTTCCTTCAGAGTGACTCCATCACTTTCCCTACCACAGAGGTCAGACTGACAGGTCTCTAGTTTCCTGCCTCTGTCTTGTCCCACTTTTTGTGAAGGGGAATCACATCCGCCTTCCTCCAGTCCTCGGTACCACACCATCCTCCCATGATTTATTAAAAGAGTAGCCAGTGGTTTCACTAGTTCCTTCCTTAATTCTTTTAGAATTCTGGGGTGAATTCCATCAGGACCCATTGCTTTGTCCACCTTCAGTTTTAGGAGTTCTTGCAGAACCCTTTCTTCTGTGAAAGGACTGGGATCACCCCTATCAGAGTGCTTCTGTTAATTGGATTAGGCACTTCCCCTCCTCTTTTGTGAATACTGAGCAGAAATATTCATTCAGTATTCCTGCTTTTCACTGTCCCCTCTGCCCACCCACCCCGTTTATTCTATTCAGCCTCACTATCCTCCTTTATCTTTCTCGCTCGCTGATGTACCTATAAAGGTTTTATCCCCTTCTTAACTGAGTTGACTATCTTTTCCTCAGTTTGGGCCTTTGCTATTCTGACTTCCCTCCTGCTTCTTTCTGCCTTAACTGGTACAGCTCTCTGTCCTGCTCATTCTGTGTTTCCTTATACTTCTGGAATGCTATCTTTTCTTCCTGACTTTCACAGCCACCTCTCTTGAGAACCATAGTGGCTTTTTCTTTCATTTTGATTTGTTTATTTGCTTCACACAAAGGCTTGTTGCCTCTGTGATGGCAGTTTGATAATTCCCCATTGTTGCTCCACCTCCTTCTAGCCTGTTTGCTAGTGCTTTTCTGAGGCACTCTCCCATCTTGCCAAAGTCAGCCCTCCTAAAGTCCAGTACCCTCACTTTTGTATGGCTTGACTCTGTAGCTGAATTTAACGTAAACCACACTGTTTGATGGTCACTTGTCCCCAGATGGCAACCCACTTCTAGATGTGAGATCCTCTCACTGCCCCTGTTGAGAGTACGAGGTCTAAGATTGCTCCCTCACAAGTGGGTTCCGAAACTAGCTGTCTAATGCCTGCCACCTGTAGGGCGTCAAGAATGGCCCTGCTCTTGGATGTCGCTGCAGCAAATGTGCTCCAGTTAACATCTGGCATATTCAGGTCTCCCATCAACAGTATCTCCCTTTCTCTGCCATTCTAAGAATGCCTTCCATCATATCCTTGTCCATTCCTTCCCCTGACATGGGGGTCTGGCACACAACCCCTGTGCGGATTGTGGTGCCCTTTCCAGTCTCCAGGTGACCCACAGTGCCTCCTCCTCCCTGTTTACTCTTTTGTTCAGTTGCTTTTATTCCTTCCTTTACATAGAGAGCTACTCCTCCCTCTTCTCCTGCCTGTCTCTCCTGTAGGTTATGTACCCTGGTATGTTAACATCCCAGTCATGGTTCTCTGTGTACCATGTTTCTGTGACTGCTCACGATATCCAGGCATCCCTCTTCCATTAAGGCCACCAGCTCAGGGGCTTGTTGCCCAGACTACGGGCATTGGTACTCATTACCCTCCATTTCCTGATGGCCTTACCCCTTTTGCCTCATCCCTGTCCTTCTTGCCTTTGTCACTTTCTCCATTTACCCTGCTCTTCTCCTCATCGACACTCCATGCTGGTGTTTGCCACACTTACTACCGTGATTGTTTGGAGGGGCTAGGATTTTCCTGCTCCTTTCCAGTGCCTCCCCTTGGCTAGTTTAAAAGCTTGCCAATGAAGCATTTAAACCTATCACCTAGGATCCTGGTTCCCCTCCGGACAGATGCAGCCCATCATGCCAGTATAGGCTTGCATCACTCCAGGTGGACCCCCAGTCCCCAATGAAGCCAAATCCCTGAGCTCCACACCAGTTTTTCAACCACTGATTGAATCCCATGGTACAGAATACCCTAGCCTCTCCTATGCCATAGATGGGTAGCACTCCAGAAGGTTACCGTGTGTGCTACTTGACTCAAGGCCCTCCCAATTCCACAAACTCTTCCTGCACCCTCTAATCCTTTCTTGCCAGGTCATTTGTCCCTAAGTGGACAATGACATCCAGCTCCCTCCCTGTGCAGCTGCTCTGGCAATCCTGAGGATCGCTCCCTGTCCCTCCAGCCATGGCACCAGGCAGGCACCTTACCTCCCTCTCCCCTTCCTTGCCCAGTTCTACCTTCCTAACAATGGAGTCCCCACCAGGAGTTGTTTCTCCCTGCAGGGTCCCCTGCCACCCTCCTGTGGGTCTCCTTTGTGGAGGTTCCCAACATCCTCCTTGGTCTCCACTGTAGGTGCCTCCATAGAGGAACCACACTTGCCAGAATGGCATAGGAATTGTGGAGAGGTACAACTGGAGGGATGTGCTCTGTTCCACCACCTCACCCTCCCTGAGCCCACTGTGGTCCAACCGCCCTCTTTCTTGGCAACCTCTGAGGCAACGGCAGTGGCACTGGTGGTCCCTGGATGGAAGAGGAGGTCCCACAAATCCTGGCCAACTCAGCCTGGAGATGAGCAACCTCCTCCTCAGCCCAGAGAGGTGCCTGCAGATGGGACAACACCGCATCCTCCAGAACATCTCCCGGAAGACTGCTGCCCACAGCCACTGCACTGCACCACTCCAATCATGTCTTATTTCTGGCCCTTAACTGTTTGCAATCCTTACTCTTTCCTCTGTTTTTTTCTCTCTCCTTACTTTCTACCTGTGTGCCCTTTAAGCTCCTGATTGTCCTGTTCTGAGACAAGAATGTCCTATATTTCTCAGTAGACCGCTTACTTGTTCAGAGGCAGACCTCCAGCAGCTAGAGGGACCGAGAGCTACTTGCCCTTCTAGGATTGTGGGTCCTTGGTGGTTCTGTGATCACTCACTTCCTGCCCCAAACAGGAAGTTCCTGTTGTCAGTCAAATCCTGTGCCTATAAAAATAGAACTAGCTTTGGGTGGGGAGGTGGAGGGAGGGAAGGGAAGGAGGGCAATATAGTCCCAGTAGAGAAGTTCAGTCACACAGCAGTCCTTTCTCCTGGAGTGTTCTGCCAAGCTATTAGCAGAATCTTTCTAAGGCAGTCTTTAAATGTAGCTTCCTTCTAGCTAAGCCACTCCCCTACTTACCAGATCTTTCTACAAGTAATTTAAACCTCACAACAGTTAAGTCCTTTCAGTCACCTGAGATTTACACTAGATGACTTTTCAGTTACCCATTCAGTTCAGTTAACCCAAACACACACTTTTTGTTTTGTTTTGTATGTTAGTTTTTACCCTAAATTAAAGGTCTAAATACAAAGTTCTTCTACTTTAGTCCCAGCAGAGAAGTTCAGTCACACAGCAGTCCTTTCTCCTGGAGTGTTCTGCCAAGCTAGTCTATGTTTGTTTATCATTCTGATAATGTTCCTTCCATCTCTGCAGCTTCGCCTCCCTCAGAAATACCCATGGTAGGCCTGCTCCATATCACTGAATGATGGGGCACCCACTTGACCTGTGGTGGCCTGGGTTTGGGCTCCAAGCCGGGACATCAGGAGCAGAGGTTGGCAGGAAGGGTGATAGAGCTCCTGGTGCATGCTGCACTCCTAGAGGTGGGTGCTGAGAGCACCACTCAGACAGTGACACCCAGTGGTGTGCAGTGCCATACCACCGTGGTAGACCACATGTCAGCTGGCTCCACCTCCATTCATCACCAGGGAGCATGCTGTTGGGGTGTGGGAGGGCTTGGAAAAATGGAAACAGTGCCTGTCTCAGCCTACCAGATGACTGCTGCATAGTCCCCATGCCAACAGTCTCCCTAGTGCACTGCCTCTGCCCCCAGCCTTGCACACTTCAGAGGACCCCTCAGAATGTTACCTTCTCCCCTTCTAGGGGAGGAAGGCCACCTGGCAGGGATAACCAGATCCATATGAGGGATGTGGAGATTGCCTGGGAAGCCTGGTGGTTGGAAATGGCAGTGAACAGTGAAACTGGTGGGCAGAACAGGGCAATGAACAGCCAGAAGCAGTGACAGGTTGGGATGCATGGAGGGCAAAAAAAAAAAGAAACAAACATCCATGGTGTACCCCATCTTCCTGTACCCTGTAAGTGGATGCTTGTCTTCCTCAGAACCCTGGGCATACTCTCAGGTGGGGTCAGGTGAAAATGTACCACCTGATTCATATGTCATCAGGTGACGTCCAAGTGGTAATGTGGGCCTGCATATAACACGGTCTGTCATTCCCAAAGCCTGGGACATTTCATAGTTTTCTGTCCCCGAGCATTGCATGCCCTGATTGCAAGAGCCTCATCTTGTCCCTCAGCCTGCAGTTGCACTTCCACCTGTGCATAAGCCAGGTGGCAGTGTCATGCGCAGAGGATGCTACTAGGTGTGCTACTTTAATCTGAATCGATGGCCAACTACACTGAATATGGTGTGTATTTGACTGAATTTTGAATAATTGCTGTATTCAGTGTATTTGGCTGAATTTTGAATAATTACTGTATTCAGTGTATGTGGCGAATTCTGAATAAGTACTGTATTCAGTGTATGTGGCAGAATTCTGAATAATTACTGTATTCAGTGTATGTGGCTAAATTCTGAATAAGTACTGTATTCAGCGTGTTTGTTGAATTCTGAATAAGTACTGTATTCAGTGTATTTTGGTGAATTCTGAATAATTACTGTATTCAGTGTATTTTGTTGAATTCTGCATCAGTACTGTATTCAGTGTAATTGGCTGAATTCTGAATGAGTACTGTATTCAGTGTATTTGCTGAATTCTGAATAAATACTGTATTCAGTGTATGTGGCTGAATTCTGAATGAGTACTGTATTCAGTGTATTTGGCTGAATTCTGAATAAGTACTGTATTCAGTGTATGTGGCTGAATTCAGAATAATCACTGTATTCAGTGCAACAATGGCTGAATTCTGAATAAGTACTGTATTCAGTGTATTTGGCTGAATTCTGTATGAGTACTGTATTCAGTGTATGTGGCAGTATTCTGAATAATCACTGTATTCAGTGCATGTGGCTGAATTCTGAATGAGTACTGCATTCAGTGTATTTGGCTGAATTCTGAATGAGTACTGTATTCAGTGTATGTGACAGAATTCTGAATAATCACTGTATTCAGTGTATATGGCTGAATTCTGAATAAGTACTGTATTTAGTGTATGTGCTGAATTCTGAATAAGTACTGTATTCAGTGTATGTGGCTGAATTCTGAATAAGTACTGTATTCAGTGTATGTGGCTGAATTCTGAATAAGTACTGTATTAGTGCATGTGGCTGAATTCTGAATGAGTACTGCATTCAGTGTATGTGGCTGAATTCTGAATAATCATTGTATTCCGTATATGTGGCTGAATTCCAAATAAGTACTGTATTCGGTGTATGTGGCTGAATTCCAATAAGTACTGTATTCAGCGATGTGGCTGAATTCTGAATAAGTACTGTATCTGGCTTATTTGGTTGAATTCTGAATAAGTACTGTATCCGCATATTTGGCTGAATTCGAATCAGTACTGTATTCAGTGTATGTGGTTGAATTCTGAATGAGTACTGTATTCTGTGGGACTGTAAAAGAGCAAACAGGGAGGAGAGGAGGCACTGTGGGTCACCTTGGAGACTGGAAAGGGCACCACAATCCGCACAGGGTTGTGTACAGACCCCCATGTCAGGGGAAGGAATGGACAAGGATATGATGGAAGGCATTCTTAGAATGGCAGAGAAAGGGGAGATATTGTTGATGGGAGACCTGAATATGCCAGATGTTAACTGGAGCACATTTGCTGCAGACACATCCAAGAGCAGGGCCATTCTTGACGCCCTACAGGTGGCAGGCATTAGACAGCTAGTTTGGAACCCACTGTGAGGGAGCAATCTTAGACCTAGATCTCAAATGGGGCAGTGAGAGGATCTCACATCTAGAAGTGGGTTGCCATCTGGGGACAAGTGACCATCAAACAGTGTGGTTCACATTAAACTCAGCTGCAGAGTCAAGCCATACAAAAGTGAGGGTACTGGACTTTAGGAGGGCTGACTTTGGCAAGATGGGAGAGTGCCTCAGAAAAGCACTAGCAAACAGGCTAGAAGGAGGTGTGGAGCAACAATGGGGAATTATCAAAACTGCCATCACAGAGGCAACAAGCCTTTGTGTGAAGCAAATAAACAAATCAAACGAAAGAAAAAGCCACTATGGTTCTCAGGAGAGGTGGCTGTGAAAGTCAGGAAGAAAAGATAGCATTCCGGAAGTATAAGGAAACGCAGAATGAGCAGGACAGAGGCTGTACCAGTTAAGGCAGAAAGAAGCAGGAGAGAAGTCAGAATAGCAAAGGCCCAAACTGAGGAAAAGTTAGCCAACCAGTTAAGAAGGGGATAAAACCTTTATAGGTACATCAGCGATGTAGAAAGACAAAGGGAGGGATACTGAGGCTGAATAGAATGAACGGTGGTGGGCAGAGGGGACAGTGAAAAGCAGGAATACTGAATGAATATTTCTGCTCAGTATTCACAAAAGAGGAGGGGAAGTGCTAATCCAATTAACAGAAGCACTTTGATAGGGGGGTCGATCCCAGTCCTTTCAAGAAGAAAGGGTTCTGCAAGAACTCCTAAAACTGAAGGTGGACAAAGCAATGGGTCCTGATGGAATTCACCCCAGAATTCTAAAAGAGTTAAGGAAGGAACTAGTGAAACCACTGGCTACTCTTTTAATAAATCATGGGAGGATGGTGTGGTACCCGAGGACTGGAGGAAGGTGGATGTGATTCCCTTCACAAAAGTGGGACCAAGACAGAGGCAGGAAACTACAGACCTGTCAGTCTGACCACTGTGGTAGGGAAAGTGATGGAGTCACTTGAAGGAAAGAATAGTTGAGTACCTAGAGGTCAGTGGAGCTCAGGATCCAAGGCAGCATGGGTTCACAGCGGGAAGGTCATGTCAGGACGAATCTAATAGATTTCTTTGACTGGGTGACCAAAGTAGTAGACCAGGAGGGGCTGTGGACATGGCTTACCAGACTTTAGCAAGGCATTTGACACAGTCCCACACAAAAGATTATTAGTCAAATTAACCAGCCTGGGAGTGGGTCCCAGGTGGTAGCCTGGGTAAAACATTGGCTGGACAACAGGACACAGAAGGTAATTAGAATGGAGTCCACTCTGAAGAAAGAGTGGATACTAGTGGGTACCGCAGGGTTCAGTATTGGGTCCAGTCCTTTAATGTCTTCATCAGTGGCATTGCAGAGGGACTGAAGGAAAAGTATGCCTTTTGCAGATGACACAAAGATCTGCAACGGGTTGATACACAAGGAGGTGTGGAAAGGATGAAAGGGACTTGGCAAGGTTGGAGGAATGGTCAGACGTATGGCAGCTAGGATTCAATGCAAAAAGTGTAAATAATGCACCTGGGAAACAAGAACCCAGGGAAGAATACACAATGGGTGGGAGGTAGTAACAACAACAAAACAGGAAAGGGACCTGGGGGTACTATATCAGATGACCTTAGGTTAGCAAGCAATGTGAGAAGGCAGTAGGGAGGGCCGGGGTATACTGGGATGTATAGGAGAGGCATCAGCAGCAGAAAACAGGAAGTTGTTATCCCTCTGTACAGACAGTTGGTGAGACCCCATCTTGAATACTGTGTCCAGTTCTGGAGACACCATCTCCGCAAGGACATAGACAGGATAGAGGCAGTCCAGAGGAGGGCAACTAAAATGGTGCAGGGTCTGCAAGAGAAACCATATGAGAAGAGACTAAAGGAGCTTAATATGTATACCCTTGAGGAAAGAAGGAGAGGGGGACAGATAGAAACTTTAAAGTACCTCAAGGGAATCAACAAAGTCCAAGAGGGTAGCATCTTTCAGAAAAGAGACTTGCAAGAACAAGGGAAACAATTTAAAGATAGAAGGAGGGCGTTCAGGGCAATGGAGGAAGTATTATTTCACAGAGAGGTAGTGGATGCATGGAACAGCCTTCCTGAGGAAGTTGTGGGTTCTAAAACTGTGGGAGAATTCAAGAATTCATGGGACAGACATAAGGCAATTCTTGTGGGGGCAGGAAGATATAGGCTGTTGGTTAACTAGGATCATGTGCTCATCCTGTAGGTAGGAAATGGGCAGACTAGATGGGCCTAGCGGTCCTTATCTGTCACAAAGTCTATGTTGATGAATTCTGAATAAGTACTGTATTCAGTGTGTGTGTGGCTGAATTCTGAATAAGTACTGTATTCAGTGTATTTGGCTGCATTCTGAGTAAGTACTGTATTCAGTGTATGTGGCTGAATTCTGAATAAGTACTGTATTCAGTGTATTTGGCTGAATTCTGAGTAAGTACTTATTCAGTGTATGTGGCTGAATTCTGAATAAGTACTGTATTCAGTGTGTGTGGCAGAATTCTGAATAATCACTGTATTCAGTGCATGTGGCTGAATTCCGAATCAGTACTGTATTCAGTGTATGTAGCTGAATTCTGAATAATTACTGCATTCAGTGTATGTGGCTGAATTCTGAATCAGTACTGTATTCAGTGTATGTAGCTAAATTCTGAATAATTACTGTATTCAGTGTATGTGGCTGAATTCTGAATAAGTACTACATTCAGCGTATGTGGCTGAATCGGAATAAGTACCGCATTCAGCGATGTGGCTGAATTCCAATAAGTACTGCATTCAGCGTATGTGGCTGAATTCCAAATAAGTACTGTATTCAGCGTGATGTGGCTGAATTCTAATAAGTACTGTATCCAGTGTATGTGGCTGAATTCGAATAAGTACTGTATTCAGCGTATGTGGCTGAATTCGAATAAGTACTGTGTCCGGTATGTGGCTGAGTTCTGAATAAGTACTGTATTCATTGCATGTGGCTGAGTTCTGAATAACTACTGTATTCATTGTATGTGGCTAAATACTGAATGAGTACTGTACTCAGTGTATGCTGTTGAATTCTGAATGAGTACTGTATTCAGTGCATGTGGCTGAATTCTGAACGAGTACTGTATTCAGTGTATGTGGCTGAATTCTGAATAAGCACTGTATCCAGTGTATGTGGCTGAATTCTGAATAAGTACCGTATTCAGTGTATGTGGTTGAATTCTGAATAAGTACTGTATTCAGTGTATTTAGCTGAATTCTGAATCAGTACTGTATTCAGTGTATGTGGCTGAATTCTGAATAAGTACTGTATTCAGTGTATGTGGCTGAATTCTGAATAAGTACTGTATTCAGTGTATTGGCTGAATTCTGAATCAGTACTGTATTCAGTGTATTTGGCTGAATTCTGAATCAGTACTGTATTCAGTGCATGTGCAGAATTCTGAATAATCACTGTATTCAGTGCATGTGGCTGAATTCTGAATCAGTACTGTATTCAGTGTATGTAGCTGAATTCTGAATAATTACTGTATTTAGTGTATGTGGCTGAATTCTGAATAAGTACTGTATTCAGTGTATTTGGCTGAATTCGAAGAAGTACTGTATTCAGTGTATGTGGCTGAATTCTGAATAATCACTGTCATTCAGTGTATTTGTTGAATTCTGAATAAGTACTGTATTCAGTGTATTGGCTGAATTCTGAATGAGTGCTGTATTCAGTGTATGTGATTGAATTCTGAATAAGTACTGTATTCAGTGTATTTTGCTGAATTCTGAATGAGTACTGTATTCAGTGCATGTGGTTTGAATTCTGAATAATCACTGTATTCAGTGCATGTGGCTGAATTCTGAATGAGTACTGTATTCAGTGTATTTGGCTGAATTCTGAATGAGTACTGTACTCAGTGTATGTGACAGAATTCTGAATAATCACTGTATTCAGTGCATGTGGCTGAATTCTGAATGAGTACTGTATTCAGTGTATGTGGCAGAATTCTGAATAATCACTGTATTTAGTGCATGTAGCAGAATTCTGAATCAGTACTGTATTCAGTGTATGTAGCTAAATTGAATAATTACTGTATTCAGTGTATGTGGCTGAATTCCAAATAAGTATTGCATTCAGTGTATGTGCTGAATTCCTGAATAAGTACTACATTCTGCGTATGTGGCTGTTTTCCTAATAAGTACTGTATTCAGCATATGTGGCTGAATTCCAAATAAGGTACTGCATTGACGTATGTGTTTAATTTAAATAAGTACTTGTATTCATGTATCTGTTTTGAATTCCACGAATAAGTACTATATCCATTGTATGTGGCTGAATCTGACAAGTACTGTATATATCGGTGGCTGAATTCGAATAAGTACTGTAACCGGGCGATGTGGCTGAGTTCTGAATAAGTACTGTATTCATTGTATGTGGCTGAGTTCTGAATAAGTACTGTATTCATTGTATGTGGCTAAACACTGAATGAGCACTGTATTCAGTGTATGCGGCTGAATTCTGAATGAGTACTGTATTGAGTACATGTGGCTGAATTCTGAATAAGTACTGTATTCGAGTGTGCGTGTCTGAATTCTGAATAATTACTCTATTCAGTGCATGTGGCTGAATTCTGAATAAGTACTGTATTCAGTGTATGTGGCAGAATTCTGGATAATTAAATTACTGTATTCAAGTGTATGTGGCAGAATCTCCAAATAAGTACTGTATTCAGTGTATGTGGCTAAATTATGAATAATCACTGTATTCAGTGTATGTGGCAGAATTCTGAATAATTACTTATTGAATGCATTTGGCTGAATTGAATAAGTACTGTATTCACATGTATGTGGCTAAGTTCTGAATCAGTACTGTATTCAGTGTATTTGACTGAATTTGAATAATTAAATTACTGTATTCAGTGTATGTGGCAGAATTCAATAAGTACTGTATTCAGTGTATGTGGCTGAGTTCTGAATAAGTACTGTATTCAGTGTATTTAGCTGAATTCTGAATAATTAAATTACTGTATTCAGTGTATGTGGCAGAATTCCAAATAATTAGTTGTATTCAATGTATTGGCTGAATTCTGAATAAGTACTGTATTCAGTGTATGTGAATTCTATCAATTAAATTACTGTATTCAGTGTATGTGGCAGAATTCCAAATAAATACTGTATTCAGTGTATGTGGTTGAATTCTGAATAATTACTGTATTCAGTGTATGTGGCTGAATTCAGAATAAGAATTGTATTCAGTGTATGTGGCTGAATTCGAATAATCACTGTATTAAGTGTATTTGGCTGAATTCTGAATGAGTACTGTATTCAGTGTATTTGGATTGAATTCTGAATGAGTACTGTATTCAGTGTATTTGGCTGAATTCTGAATGAGTACTGTATTCAGTGTATGTGGCTGAATTCTGAATAAGTACTGTATTCTAAAGTGTACTTGGCTGAATTCTGAATGAGTACTGTATTCAGTGCATGTGGCTGAATTCTGAATAATCACTGTATTCAGTGGGACATGTTGCTGAATTCTGAATGAGTACTGTATTCAGTGTATTTGGCTGAATTCTGAATGAGTACTGTATTCAGTGTATGTGGCTGAATTCGAATAATCACTGTATTCAGTGTATGTGGTTGAATTCTGAATAAGTACTGTATTCAGTGTATGTGGCTGAATTCTGAATAAGTACTGTATTCAGTGTATGTATTGAATTCAATAATCACTGTATTCAGTGTATTTGGTTGAATTCGAATAAGTACTGTATTCAGTGTATTTGGCTGAATTCCGAATAAGTACTGCATTCAGTGTATTTATTGAATTCTGACTAAGTACTGTATTCAGTGTATGTGGCAGAATTCTAAATAATCACTGTATTCAGTGCATGTGGTTGAATTCTGAATGAGTACTGTATTCAGTGTGTGGCTGAATTCTGAATAAGTACTGTATTCAGTGTATGTGGCTGAATTCCGAATAATCATTGTATTCAGTGTATGTAGCTGAATTCTGAATAAGTACTGTATTCAGCGTGTAGGCTGAATTCCAAATAAGTACTGTATTTGGTGTGTGGCTGAATTCCAAATAGCATTGTATCTCAGTGTATGTGGCTGAATTCAATCAGTACTGTATTCAGTGTGTAGCTAAATTCTGAATAATTACTGTATTCAGTGTATGTGGCTGAATTCTGAATAAGTACTGCATTCAGTGTATATGGCTGAATTCAATAAGTACTGTATTCAGCGTATATATTGAATTCCAAATAAGTACTGCATTCGCATATGCGGCTGAATCTAAATAAGTACTGTATTCAGCTTTATGTGGCTGAATCATCAAGTACTGTATCCCGCGTGATGTCTGAATCTCGAATAAGTACTGTATTCAGCGATGTGGCTGAATTCCTAATACACTGTGTCCGCATATGTGGCTGAGTTCTCAATAAGTATTGTATTCATTGCATGTGGCTGAGTTCTGAATAAGTACTGTATTTATTGTATGTGACTAAACTTGAATAAGTACTGTATTCAGTGCATGTGGCTGAATTCTGAATGAGTACTGTATTCAGTGTATGCGCCGAATTCCGAATAAGTACTGCATTCATGCATGTGGTTGAATTCAGAATAAGTACCTGTATTCAGTATGTGGCTGAATTTCATCAGTACTCTGTATTCAGTGTATTTGGCTGAATTCTGAATAAGTACTGTATTCAGTGTATGTGGCTGAATTCGAATAATCACTGTATTCAGTGTATTTGGTTGAATTCTGAATAAGTACTGTATTCAGTGTATTTGGCTGAATTTGAATGAATACTGTATTCAGTGTATGTGGTTGAATTCTGAATAAGTACTGTATTCAGTGTATTTGGCTGAATTCTGAATGAGTACTGTATTCAGTGCATGTGGCTGAATTCTGAATAATCACTCTATTCAGTGCATGTATTGAATTTGAATGAGTACTGTATCAGTGTATTTGGCTGAATTTGAATGAGTACTGTATCTAGTGTATGTGACAGAATTTGAATAATCACTGTATTCAGTGCATGTGGCTGAATTCTGAATGAGTACTGTAGTCAGTGTTGTAGAATTTGAATAATCACTGTATTCAGTATGTGGCTGAATTCTGAATCAGTACTGTATTCAGTGTATGTAGCAAATTCTGAATAATTACTGTATTCAGTGTATGTGGCTGAATTCTGAATAAGTACTGCATTTCAGCGTATGTGTCTGAATTCCAAATAAGTACTGCATTCAGCATATGTGGCTGAATTCAAATAAGTACTGTATTCAGCGATATTGAATTCGAATACACTGCATCCAGTGTATGTATTGAATTCGACATACTGTATTCAGCGATGTATTGAATTCTGAACAAGTACTGTGTCCGGTGATGTGGCTGAGTTCTGAATAAGTACTGTATTCATTGCATGTGGCTGAGTTCTGAATAACTACTGTATTCATTGTATGTGCTAAATACTGAATGAGTATTGTACTCAGTGTATCGCGGCTGAATTCTGAATGAGTACTGTATTCAGTGCATGTGGCTGAATTCTGAACAGTACTGTATTCAGTGTATGTGGCTGAATTTAGAAATAAGTACTGTGTATTCAGTGTATGTGGCTGAATTCTGAATAAGTACTGTATTCAGTGTATTTGGCTGAATTCTGAATCAGTACTGTATTTAGTGTATTTGGCTGAATTCTGAATAAGTACTGTATTCAGTGTATGTGGCTGAATTTGAATAAGTACCGTATTCAGTGTATGTGGCTGATTCCCTGAATAAGTACTGTATTCAGTGTATTTGGCTGAATTCTGAATCAGTACATATTCATTGTATTTGCTGAATTCCTGAATCAATGCACCAACTTATTCAGTGCATGCTGTGAAATTCAAATAATCACTGTATTCAGTGCATGGCTGAATTTGAATCACATACTGTATTCAGTGTATGTAGCCGAATTTTGAATAATTACTGTTTTTAGTGTATGTGGTTGAATTTTGAATAAGTACTGTATTCAGTATATTTGGCTGAATTCTGAATCAGTACTGTATTCAGTGTATTTGTTGAATTCTGAATAAGTACTGTATTCAGTGTATGTGGCTGAACTTGAATAAGTACTGTATTCAGTGTGTGTGGCTGAAATTCCGAATAAGTACTGTATTCAGTGTATTTGGTGAATTCTGAATCAGTACTGTATTCAGTGTATTTATTGAATTCTGAATCAGTACTGTATTCAGTGCGTATGGCAGAATTCTGAATAATCACTGTATTCAGTGCTGTGGCTGAATTCTGAATCAGTACTGTATTCAGTGTGTGTAGCTGAATTTGAATAAGTACTGTATTCAGTGTATGGCTGAATTCTGAATAAGTACTGTATTCAGCGTATCTGCTTGAATCTCGAATAAGTGCTATATCCGGCGATGTGGTTGAATTCGAATAAGTACTGTATATAGCGTATGTGGCTGAATTCGAATAAGTACTGTGTCCGTTATGTGGCTGAGTTCTGAATAAGTACTGTATTCATTGCATGGCTTGAGTTCTGAATAAGTACTGTATTCATTGTATGTGGCTAAATACTGAATGAGTACTGTATTCAGTGTATGATTGAATTCTGAATGAGTACTGTATTGAGTACATGTGGCTGAATTCTGAAGATAGTACTGTATTCAGTGTACGTAATCTGAATTCTGAATAATTACCTTATTTAGTGCATATGTCTGAATTCTGAATAAGTACTGTATTCAGTGTATGTGGCAGAATTCTGAATAATTAAATTACTGTATTCAGTGTATGTGGCAGAATTCCAAATAAGTACTGTATTCAGTGTATGGCTAAATTATGAATAATCACTGTATTCAGTGTGTGGCAGAATCTGAATAATTACCGTATTGAATGCATTTGGCTGAATTCCGAATAAGTACTGTATTCAGTGTATGTGGCAGAATTTCTGAATAATTAAATTACTGTATTCAGTGTATGGTAAGAATTCCGAATAAGTTCTGTATTCTAGTGTATGTGGCTGAGTTCTGAATCAGTACTGTATTCTAGTGTATTTGACTGAATTCTGAATAATTAAATTACTGTATTCAGTGTATGTGGCAGAATTCGAATAAGTACTGTATTCAGTGTATGTGGCTGAGTTCTGAATAAGTACTGTATTCAGTGTATTTGGCTGAATTTGAATAATTAAATTACTGTATTCAGTGTATGTGGTAGAATTCCAAATAATTATTGTATTCAGTGTATGTGGCTGAATTCTGAATAAGTACTGTATTCAGTGTATGTGTCAGAATTTGAATAATTAAATTACTGTATTCAGTGTATGTGGCAGAATTCCAAATAAATACTGTATTCAGTGTATGTGGCTGAATTCTGAATAATTACTGTATTCAGTGTATGTAGCTGAATTCTGAATAAGAATTGTATTCAGTGTGTGGCTGAATTCGAATAATCACTGTATTCAGTGTATTTGGCTGAATTCTGAATGAGTATTGTATTCAGTGTATTTGGCTGAATTTGAATGAGGACTGTATTCAGTGTATTTGTTGAATTCTGAATGAGTACTGTATTCAGTGTATGTGGCTGAATTCTGAATAAGTACTGTATTCAGTGTATTTGGCTGAATTCTGAATGAGTACTGTATTCAGTGCATGTGGCTGAATTCTGAATAATCACTGTATTCAGTACATGTTGCTGAATTCTGAATGAGTACTGTATTCAGTGTATTTGGCTGAATGCTGAATGAGTACTGTATTCATGTATGTGACAGAATTCTGAATAATCACAGTATTCGGTGCATGTGGCAGAATTCTAGAATAAAGTACTGTATTCAGAGTATTAGGCTGAATTCTGAATAAGTACTGTATTCAGTGTATGTGGTGAATTCTGAATAAGTACTGTATTCAGTGTATGTGGCTGAATTCCAATAATCACTGTATTCAGTGTATTTGGTTGAATTCGAATAAGTACTGTATTCAGTGTATTTGGCTGAATTCCAAATAGGTACAGCATTCAGTGTATTTGGCTGAATTCTGACTAAGTACTGTATTCAGTGTAATGTGGCAGAATTCTAAATAATCACTGTATTCAGTGCATGGCTGAATTCTGAATGAGTACTGTATTCAGTGTGTGTGGCTGAATTTGAATAAGTACTGTATTCAGTGTATGTGGCTGAATTCTGAATAATCATTGTATTCAGTGTATGTAGCTGAATTCTGAATAAGTACTGTATTCAGTGATGTGGCTGAATTCTAAATAAGTACTGTATTTGGTGTATGTGGTTGAATTCCAAATTAGTATTGTATTCAGTGTATGTGGCTGAATTCCGAATCAGTACTGTATTCAGTGTATGTAGCTAAATTCTGAATAATTACTGTATTCAGTGTATGTGGCTGAATTCTGAATAAGTACTACATTCAGTGTATATGGCTGAATTCGAATAAGTACTGTATTCAGCGTGCGACTGAATTCCAAATAAGTACTGCATATGCGATGTGGCTGAATTCCAAATAAGTACTGTATTCAGCGATGTGGCTGATTCAATAAGTACTGTATCCGGCGATGTGGCTGAATTCGAACAAGTACTGTGTCCGCATATGTGGCTGAGTTCCTCAGTCATATTGTATTCATTGTATGTGGCTGAGTTCTGAATAAGCACTGTATTCAGTGCATGTGGCTGAATTCTGAACGAGTACCGTATTCAGTGTATGCGCTGGATTCTGAATAAGTACTGTATTCTGTTATGTGGCTGAATTCAGAATAAGTACTGTATTCAGTGTATGTGGCTGAATTCTGAATAAGTACTGTATTCAGTGTATTTGGCTGAATTCTGAATAAGTACTGTATTCAGTGAAGTGTGGCTGATTCCCGAATAATCACTGTATCAGTGTATTTGGTTGAATTCTGAATAAGTACTGTATTCAGTGTATTTGGTCGAATTCTGAATGAATACTGGTATTCAGTGTATGTGGCTGAATTCTGAATAAGTACTGTATTCAGTGTATTTGGCTGAATTCTGAATGAATACTGTATTCAGTGTATGTGGCTGAATTCTGAATAAGTACTGTATTTGGTGTATTTGGCTGAATTCTTGAATGTGTACTGTATTCAGTGCATGTGGCTGAATTCTGACAATCACTGTATTCAGTGCATGTGGCTGAATTCTGAATGAGTACTGTATTCAGTGTATTTGGCTGAATTCTGAATGAGTACTGTATTCAGTGTATGTGACAGAATTCTGAATAATCACTGTATTCAGTGCATGTGGCTAATTCTGAATGAGTACTGTAGTCAGTGTATGTGGCAGAATTCTGAATAATCACTGTATTCAGTGCATGTGCTGAATTCCTGAATCAGTACTGTATTCAGTGTATTAAGCCAAATTTGAATAATTACTGTATTCAGTATGTATGGCTGAATTTGAATAATTACTACATTCAGCTATGTATGAATTCGGTCAAGTACTGCATTCAGCTTGATGTGGCTGAATTCAAGTAGTACCACATTCAGCCGCATGTGGCTGAATCTAAAGAAATACTGTATTCGTGATGTATTGAATTCAATACTGTATCCAGTATGTGGCTGAATTCCAAATATGAACTGTATTCTAGCGATATATTGCTAATTCTGAATAAGTACTGTGTCCGCGATGTGGCTGAGTTCTGAATTAGTACTGTATTCATACTGCATGTGGCTGAGTTCTGAATAACTACTGTATTCACATGTATGTGGCTAAATACTGAATGAGTACTGTACCAGTGTATGCGGCTGAATTCTGAATGAGTACTGTATTCAGTGCATGTGGCTGAATTCTCGAACGAGTACTGTATTCAGTGTATGTGGCTGAATTCTGAATAAGTATGTATTCAGTGTATGTGGTGAATTTGAATAATTACTGTATTCATGTTTGTGGCTGATTTTGAAATTCTGAATTAATTGTATTCAGTGTATTTGGCTGAATTTCTGAATCAGTACTGTATTTAATGTATTTGGCTGAATTCTGAATAAGTACTGTATTCAGTGTATGTGGCTGAATTCTGAATAAGTACTGTATTCAGTGTGTATTTATTGAGTTCTGGATGAAGTACTGTATTCAGTGTGTATGTGGCAGAATTCTGAATAATCACTGTATTCAGTGCATGTGGCTGTTCTGAATCAGTACTGTATTCAGTGTATTTGGCTGAATTCTGAATCAGTACTGTTATTCAGTGCATGTGGCAGAATTCTGAATAATCACTGTATTCAGTGTGTGGCTGAATTCTGAATCAGTACTGTATTCAGTGTGTGGCTGAATTCTGAATAATTACTGTTTTTAGTGTATGTGGTTGAATTCTGAATAAGTTTTCGTATTCAGTGTATTTGGCTGATTTGAATCAGTACTGTATTCAGTGTATTTGGTTGAATTCTGAATAAGTACTGTATTTGTTCAGTGTATGTATTTTGAATTCTGAATAATGTACTGTATTCAGTGTGTGTTGAATTCTGAATAAGTACTGTATTCAGTGTATTTGGCTGAATTCTGAATCATTACTGTATTCAGTGTATGTGTCTGAATTCTGAATCAGTACTGTATTCAGTGCATGTGTAGAATTCTGAATAATCACTGTATTCAGTGCATGTGGCTGAATTCTGAATCAGTGACTGTATTCAGTGTATGTAGCTGAATTCTGAATAAGTACTGTATTCAGTGTATGTGTCTGAATTCTGAATAAGTACTGTATTCAACGTATCTGCTGAATTCGAATAAGTACTATATCCGGTATGTAGCTGAATTCGAGTAAATTACTGTATATAGTGATGTATGTGAATTCTTAATAAGTACTGTGTCCGCGGTGTGGCTGAGTTTCTGAATAAGTACTGTATTCATTGCATGTTATTTGAGTTCTGAATATACTGCTGTATTCATTGTTAGTATTAAATACTGAATTAGTACTGTATTCAGTGTATTCGTTGAATTCTGAATGAGTACTGTATTGAGTACATGTGGCTGAATTCTGAAGAAGTACTGTATTCGTTTGCAATGTGTCTGATTCTGAATAATTACTCTATTTAGTGCATGTGGTGAATTCTGAATAAGTACTGTATTCGTTGTATGGCAGAATTCTGAATAATTAAGTTATATTCAGTGTATGTGGAGAATTCCAAATAAGTACTGTTATTCAATTAATTGGCTAAATTATGAATAATCACTGTATTCAGTGTATGTAAAATTCTGAATAATTACTGTATTGAATACATTTGTTGAATTCGGAATAAATGCTGTATTCAGTGTATGTGTTGAATTCTGAATAATTAAATTACTGTATTCAGTATGTGGCAAATTCGAATAAGTTCTGTATTCAGTGTATGTGGCTGAGTTCTGAATCGTTACTGTATTCAGTGTATTTGACTGAATTTGAATAATTAAAATTACTGTATTCAGTGTATGTAGCGGGAATTCGAATAAGTACTGTGTTCAGTGTATGTGGTTGAGTTCTGAATAAGTACTGTATTCAGTGTATTTGGCTGAATTTGAATAATTAAATTACTGTATTCAGTGTATGTGGCAGAATTCCAAATAATTATTGTTATTCAGTGTATGTGGCTGAATTCTGAATAAGTACTGTATTCAGTGTATGTGGCAGAATTCTGAATAATTAAATTACTGTATTCAGTGTATGTGGCAGAATTCCAATAAATACTGTATTCAGTGTATGTCTGAATTCTGAATAATTACCATATTCAGTGTATGTAGCTGAATTCTGAATAAGTAATTGTATTCAGTGTATGTGGCTGATTCGAATAATCACTGTATTCAGTGTGTTTGGCTGAATTCTGATATTAGTATTGTATTCTATGTATTTGGCTGAATTCTGAATGAGTACTGTATTCAGTGTATTTGGCTGAATTCTGAATGAGTACTGTATTCAGTGTATGGCTGAATTCTGAATAAGTGCTGTATTCAGTGTATTTGGTCAATTCTGAATGGAGTACTGTATTCAGTGATATTGTTGAATTCTGAATAATCACTGTATTCAATGTACGTGTTGTTGATTTCCTGAATGAGTACTGTATTCAGTGTGTTGGCTGAATTCTGAATGAGTACTGTATTCAGTGTATGTGACAAATTCTGAATAATCACGTTAGTGTTCGCATGTGGCAGAATTCTGAATAAGTACTGGTATTCAGAGTATTAGCTGAATTCTGGAATAAGTACTGTATTCGAGTGTATGGCTGAATTCTGAATAAGTACTGTATTCATGTATGGTTTAATTCGAATAATCACTGTATTCAGTGTATTTGGTTGAATTCAGTCGAGTACTATATTCAGTGTGTTGTTGAATTCCACATCAGTGTATTTGTTTTGAATTCTTGGCTAATGCTGTATTCAGTATGCGTGGCAGATTCTAAATAATGTTAATATTCAGTATGTGGCTTTGAATTCTGAATGAGTACTATTCAGTGTGTGTGTGGCTGAATTCTGAATAAGTATCTTTATTCAGTGTATGGCTGAATTCTGAATAATCATTGTGTTCAGTGTATGTAGCTGAATTTGAATAAGTACTGTATTCAGCGATGTTCTGGTTCCAAATCAATTACTGTATTTTGGTGTATGTGTTTGAATTCCAAATTATATTGTATTCAGTGTATGTGGCTGAATTCGAATCAGTACTGTATTCAGTGTATGTAGCAATTTGAATAATTACTGTATCTAGTGTATGTGGTAAATTCTGAATAATTACATTCTAGTGTATGTCTAATTCGGGTAAGTACTGTATTCAGTATGCGGCTGAATTAAATAAGTACTGCATTCGTGTAGCTGAATTCCAAATAAGTACTGTTTCAGCGTGTGCTGAATTCGTATACGAACTGCTATTATTGACTGAATCGGATAAGTACAGTCCGTATGTTTGAGTTCAATAAGTGTTGTATTCATGCATGGTTGAGTCTGAATAAGTACTGTATTCAGTATGGCTGAATTCTGAATGGTACTGTATTCAGTGTGTGCGTTGAATTCTGAATAAGTACTGTATTCTGTGTGTGATAATTCAGAATAGTACTGTATTCAGTGTGTGTCTGAATTCTGAATAATTGCTGTATTCAGTGTATTTGGCTGAATTCTGAATAAGTACTGCATTCAGTGTGTGGCTGAATTAATAATCACTGTTCAGTGTATTTGGTTGAATTCTGAATAAGTACTATTCAGTATTTGTTGAATTCTTAATACTGTGTTCAGTGTATGGCTGAATTCTGACTGATACTGTATTCAGTGTATTGTTGAATTCTGAATGAATACTGTATTCAGTGTATGTGTTGATTCTGAATAAGTATTTGTATCAGTGTATTGGTTTGAATTTTAATGTACTTTATTCAGTGCATGGCTGAATTCAATCACTGTATTCAGTGCATGTGGCTGAATTTGAATGAGTACTGTATTCGGTATTTGGCTAATTCTGAATGAGTACTATCAGTGTATGTGACAGAATTTTGAATAATCACTGTGTGCATGTATTGAATTCTGTGAGTACTGTAGTCAGTGTATGGCAGAATTTGAATAATCACTGTATTCAGTGCATGGGCTGAATTCTGGATACTGTATTCAGTATGTAGCTAATTTGAATAATTACTGTGTTAGTGTGTGGTTGAATTCTGAATATTACTACATTCAGCGATGTGGCTGAATTCTGAATAAGTACTGTATTCGTGTGGCTGAGTTCTGAATAAGTGCTTTTCATTGCGTAGCTGAGTTCTGAATAAGTGCTATTCATTGTATGTGCAATACTGAATGGTACTATTCAGTGCAGCTGAATTCTGAATAGGACTGTATTCAAAAAACATATAGCTGAATTCTGAATAGTACTGTATTCAGTGTACGTGTCTGAATTCAATAATTCTCTATTCAGGCATGTGGCTGAATTCTGAATAGGACTATATTCAGTGTATGCGGCAAATTTAATTAAATTACTGTATTCAGTGCATTGGCAGAATTCAAAAAGTACTGTATTCAGTGTATTGGCTAAATTGAATAATCACTGTATTCAGTGTGTGGCGAATTCTGAATAATTACTGTATTCAGTGCATTGTACATCGAACACGTACTATATTGTTATGCATGTGGCAGAATTTGAATAATTAAATTACTGCATTCAGTGTATGTGGCAGAATTTAACAAGTCTGTATCAGTGTATGTGAAATTCTGAATAAACTTTGAATTAGTGTATGGAAGAATTCAAATAATTACTGTATTCAGTGATGTACTGAATTGAATAAGTAATCAGTCAATGTATGGCGAATTTCAAATAATTACCGATTGAGTGTAGGTACTGAATTTGATAGTACTGTATTCAGTGCATGTGGCAGAATTCAAAATAACTACATATTCAGCGATATTTGAATGCTGAATAAGTGCTATATCAATGCATTGGTGAATTCTGAATAAGTACTGTATTCAGTGTATGTGGCTGAATCGGAACAATCACTGTATTCAGTGTTGGTTGAATCTGAATAAATCATATTCAGTGTATTTACTAAATGCATAATACTTATTCAGTGCATTTGGCTGAATTCGAATAAGTACTGTCAGTGTATTTAGCTGAATTCTGAATAAGTACTGTATTGATGTATGTGGCAGAATTAAATAATCACCGATTCAGTGCATGTAGTGAACCTGAATAGTACTGTATTCAGTGTGGCTGAATCAATGAGTACTGCATTCAGTGTGTAGTAAGCCCAAATAACACCGTATTTGGTATGTAGTGAATTCAAATAAGTACATCCGGGATTTAATAAATTCTCAAGAACTTATCCGGCATATTCAGTGAATCTGAAAAGACTGTATCTGGCATATTTGTTGAATTCTGAATAAGTACTGTATTCAGTGTATTTGGCTGAATTCTGAATAAGTACTGTATTCAGTGTGTTAGCTGAATTGACGAATAAGTACTGTTCAGTGTATGTGGCTAATTCAATAAGTACTATATTCAGTGTATTTGGCGTTCTGAATAAGTACCGTATTCATATAGATGAATTCTGAATAAGTACTATATTCAGTGTATTTAACGAATTTGAATAATATCATTCAGTATGTGGCAGAATTTGAATAATCAATGTATTCGTGCATGTGGCTGAATTTAGATCAACACTATATTCAGTGTATATAACAAATTCTGAATATTCTATTCAGTATGTATTGAATTCAAACAAGTGTGCATCAATGTATGTGTCAAATTCTGAATAATTACATTTGTGTGTGGCTGAATTCTGAATAAATTATATATATTCAGCGTATGTAGCATTAATTCAAATAAGTCTGCATTCGATTGTATGTATTTGGAGTTCCAAATAAGTACTGTGGTCAGCGAGTGGCGCAATCCCAATAAGTACTGTATCCACGATGTGGCTGAATTCGAATAAGTACAGTATTCAGTGTATGTGGCTAAATTCAGATAAGTACTGTGTCCGCATAATGTGGTTGAGTTCTGAATACACTGTATTCATTGCAGGTGAATGAGTTCTGGAATAAGTAATTATTCATTGTATGTGGCTTAATATGAATAAGTACTGTATTCAGTGTGTGCGGCTGAACTCTGAATAGTACTGCATCTGGTGCATTTCATTGAATTCGAATGAGTACTGTATTCAGTGTATGTGTGGCTGAATTTGAATAAGTACTGTATTCAGTGTGTATGTATTAACTTGAATAAGTAATGTATTCAGTGTATTTATTGAATTTGAATAAGTACTGTATTTCAGTGTGTATGTGGCTGAATTCTGAATAAGTAATTATATTCAGTGTATTTATTGAATTCTGAATAAACACTGTAGTCAGTGCATTTGGCTGAATTCTGAATAAGTACTGTATTCAGTGCATTTGGCTGAATTATGAATAAGTACTGTATTCAGTTTTTGTGGCAGAATTCTGAATAAATACTGTATTCAGTGCATTTGTCTGAGTTCCGAGTAAGTACTGTATTCAGTGTATGTGGAAGAATTCTGAAAAATAGCTGTATTCAGTGTATGTGGCAGAATTCCAAATAATTACTGTATTCAGTGTATGTGGCTGAATTCTGAATAAGTACTGTATTCAGTTTATGTGGCAGAATGCCAAATAATTACTGTATTATTCGGTGTAATGATTCAAACAATTACTATTATTCAGTGTATGACAATTCCAAATAGGTACTGTAATTCAATTATTATGGCTGAATTCGAATAAGTAATATATTCAATTATTATTTGGCCGAATTCGAATAAGTAATGTATTCAGGGTATGGTGGCTGAATTCGAATAAAGTACTGTATTCAGTATGTAACGAATTCTGAATAAACACTGTATTCAGTGTATGGCAGAATTTTAAATAATCACTGTATTCACTGCATGTGGCTGAATTCTGAATGAGTACTGTATTCAGTGTGTGGGGCTGAATTCTGATTAAGTACTGTATTCAGTGTACTTGGATGAATTCTGAATAGTCATTGTATTCAGTGTATGTGGCTGAATTCCGAATAAGTACTGTATTCAGCGTAAGTGGCTGAATTCCAACTAAGTACTGCATTCGGCGTATGTGGCTGAATTCCAAATAAGTACTATATTCACGATGTATTGAATTCGGTCATACCATCCGCGATGTGGCTGAATTCGAATGAGTACTGTATTCATTACATGTGGCTGAATTCTGAACAAGGACTATTATTCAGTGTATGTTGCAGATTACAGATAATTAAATTACTGTATTCAGTACGTGGCAGAATTCCAAATAAGTACTGTATCTGGTGTATGTGGCTAAATTAGAATAATCACTGTATTCAGTGGCAAGAATTCTGAATAATTACTGTATTCAGTGCATTATAACTCGAATAAGTACTGTATTCAGTGTGGCTGAATTCTGAATAATTAAATTACTGTATTCAGTGTATGTGGCAGAATTCCGAATAAGTACTGTATTCAGTGTATGTGGCTCAATTCTGAATAAGTACTCTATTCAGTGTATGTGGCTGAATTCTGAATAAGTACTGTATTCAGTGTATGTGGTTTAATTCTGAATAATCACTGTATTCAGTGTATGTGGCTGAATTCTGAATAATTACTGTATTCAGTGTGGTAACGAAGTCTGAATAAGTATGTATTCAGTGTATTTCCTGAATTCTGAATAAGTACTGTATTCAGTGTATGTGGCTGAATTCTGAATAAGTTCTGTATTCAGTGTATGTGGCTGAATTCTGAATAAGTACTGTATTCAGTGTATGTGGTTTAATCCTGAATAATCACTGTATTCAGTGTATGTGGCTGAATTCTGAATAATTCCAGTATTCAGTGTATGTGGCTGAATTCTGAATAAGCACTGTATTCAGTGTATGTGGCTGAATTCCGAATAATCACTGTATTCAGTGTATTTGGCTGAATTCTGAATGAGTACTGTATTCAGTGTATGTGGCTGAATTCTGAATGAGTACTGTATTCAGTGTATGTGGCTGAATTCTGAATGAGTACTGTATTCAGTGCATGTGGCTGAATTCTGAATAAGTACTGTATTCAGTGTATTGACTGATTCTGAATAGTACTGTATTCAGTGCATGAGGCTGAATTCAGATAATCACTGTATTCAGTACATGTTCAAGTCTGAATAATCACTGTATTCGGTACATGTGGTACACCGAATTCTGAATGAGCACTGCATTCAATGTGTTGAACGTTACAGATGATTACTATTCAGTATATGTGACTGAATTCAGATAATCACTGTATTCAGTGCATGTGGCAAAATTCCGAATAGTACTGTATTCAGTGTATGCGGCTGAATTCTGAATTAAATTACTGTATTCAGTGTGTATGTATTTGAATTCTGAATAAATTACTGTATTCAGTGTGTGTGGCTAATTCGAAGATATTCACTGTATTCAGTGTATGTGGCTATTAAGGTAAACTGTACTCAGTTCATGTGTGGCTGAATTCTTAAGTACTGTATTCAGTGTAATAGCATTGAATTCAAATAATCACTGTATTCAGTGTATTTGGTTGAATTCTGAATAAGTACTGAATTCAGTGTATTTGGCTGAATTCCAAATAAGTACTGTATTCAGTGTATTTGGCTGAATTCCAAATAAGTACTGTATTCAGTGTATGTGGCTGAATTCTGAACAAGTACTGTATTCAGTATGTGTGGCGGGAATTTTAAATGAAATCACTGTATTCATTGCATGTGGCTGAATTCTGAATGAGTACTGTATTCGGTGTGTGGCTGAATTCTGAATATACTGTATTCAGTGTACCTGGCTGACCTGAATAGTCAATGTATTCAGTGTATGTAGCTGAATTGAATGAGTACTGTATCCAGCGATGTGGCTGAATCAAATTCCAGTCAAGTACTGTATTTGGTGTATGGCGACCCTAATAAGTACTGTATTCAGCGATGTGGCTGAATTCAATCAGTACTGTATTCAGTATGTAGTAAATTCTGAATAATTACTGTATTTAGTGTATGTGGCTGAATTCTGAATAAGTACTATATTCAGTGTATGTGGTTGAATTCCGAATAAGTACTGTATTCAGCGTATGTGGCTGAATTTCAAATAAGTACTGCATTCGGCATATGTGGCTGAATTCCAAATAAGTACTGTATTCAGCGTATGTGGCTGAATTTCGAATAAGTACTGTATTCGGCGTATGTGGCTGAATTCCGAATAAGTACTGTATTCAGTGTATTTGGCTAATTCGGAATAGTGCACTGTGTTGGTGTATTTGAATTCTGAATAATCACTGTATTCAGTGCATGTGGCTGAATTCTGAATGAGTACTGTATTCAGTGTATTTGGCTGAATTCTGAATGAGTACTGTATTCAGTGTATGTGACAGAATTCTGAATAATCACTGTATTCAGTGCATGTGGCTGAATTCTGAATGAGTACTGTATTCAGTGTATGTGGCAGAATTCTGAATAATCACTGTATTCAGTGCATGTGGCAGAATTCTGAATCAGTTCAGTATTCAGTGTGTAGCTACATTCTGAATAATTACTGCATTCAGTGTATGTGGCTGAATTCTGAATAAGTACTACATGTAGTGTATGTGGCTGAAGTCCGAATAAGTACTACATACAGTGTATGTGGCTGAATTCCGTATAAGTACTGTATTCAGTGTAGTTGGCTGAATTCTGAATGAGTACTGTATTCAGTGTATTTGGCTGAATTCTGAATGAGTACTGTATTCAGTGTATTTAGCTGAATTCTGAATGAGTACTGTATTCAGTGTATGTGACAGAATTCTGAATAATCACAGTATTCAGTGCGTGTGGCAGAATTCTGAATAAGTACTGTATTCAGTGTATTTGGTAGAATTCTGAATAATCACTGTATTCAGTGCATGTGGCTGAATTCTGAATCAGTACTGTATTCAGGGTATATCTAAATTCTGAATAATTACTGTATTCAGTGTACGTGGCTGAATTCCAAATAAGTATTGCATTCAGTGTATGTGGCTGAATTCTGAATAAGTACTACATTCAGTGTATGTGGCTGAATTCCGAATAAGTACTGTATTCAGCGTAAGTGGCTGAATTCCAAATAAGTACTGCATTCGGCGTATGTGGCTGAATTCCAAATAAGTACTATATTCAGCGTATGTGGCTGAATTCCGAATAAGTACTGTATCCGGCGTATGTGGCTGAATTCCGAATGAGTACTGTATTCATTACATGTGGCTGAATTCTGAATAAGGACTGTATTCAGTGTATGTTGCAGAATTCTGAATAATTAAATTACCGTATTCAGTGCATGTGGCAGATTTCCAAATAGGTACTGCTTATTCGTGTATGTGCTAAATTAGGAATAATCACTGTATTCAGTGTATGTGGCAGAATTCTGAATAATTACTGTATTCAGTGCATTTGTCTGAATTCCGAATAAGTACTGTATTCAGTGTAAGTGGCTGAATTCTGAATAATTAAATTACTGTATTCAGTGTATGTGGCAGAATTCCGAATAAGTACTGTATTCAGTGTATGTGGCTCAATTCTGAATAAGTACTCTATTCAGTGTATGTGGCTGAATTCTGAATAAGTACTGTATTCAGTGTATGTGGTTTAATTCTGAATAATCACTGTATTCAGTGTATGTGGCTGAATTCTGAATAATTACTGTATTCAGTGTAAGTGGCTGAAGTCTGAATAAGTACTGTATTCAGTGTATTTCCTGAATTCTGAATAAGTACTCAATTCAGAGTATGTGGCTGAATTCCTTGAATAAGTTCTGTAGTCAGTGTATAGGGCTGAATTTCGAATAAGTACTGGTATCCCAGTATAGTGGTTTAATTCTGAATAATCACTGTATTCAGTGTATGTGGCTGAATTCTGAATAATTCCAGTATTCAGTAAGTGGTCAATTCTGAATAAAGCCACTATATTCAGTGTGTGTGGCTGAATTCGAATAATCACTGTATTCAGTGTATTTGGCTGAATTCTGAATAGTACTGTATTCAGAGTGTATATGAATTCTGAATGAGTACTGTATTCAGTGTCTGTGGCTGAATTCTGAATGAGTACTGTATTCAGTGCATGTGGCTGAATTCTGAATAAGTACTGTATTCAGTGTATTTGACTGAATTCTGAATGAGTACTGTATTCAGTGCATGTGGCTGAATTCTGAATAATCACTGTATTCAGTACATGTGGCTGAATTCTGAATAATCACTGTATTCAGTACATGTGGCTGAATTCTGAATGAGCACTGCATTCAGTGTATTTGGCTGAATTCTGAATGAGTACTGTATTCAGTGTATGTGACTGAATTCTGAATAATCACTGTATTCAGTGCATGTGGCAGAATTCTGAATAAGTACTGTATTCAGTGTATTGGCTGAATTCTGAATGAGTACTGTATTCAGTGTATTTGGCTGAATTCTGAATGAGTACTGTATTCAGTGTATGTGACAGAATTCTGAATAATCACTGTATTCAGTGCATGTGGCAGAATTCTGAATAAGTACTGTATTCAGTGTATTTGGCTGAATTCTGAATAATCCTGTATTCAGTGCATGTGGCACAATTCTGAATCGTACTATTCAGGGTATGTTGCTAAATTCAGAATAATTACTATATTCAGTGTACGTGGCTGAATTCCAAATAAGTATTGCATTCAGTGTATGTGGCTGAATTCTGAATAAGTACTACATTCAGTGTATGTGGCTGAATTCCGAATAAGTACTGTATTCAGTGTATGTGGCTGAATTCCAAATAATCACTGTATTCAGTGTATTTAGTTGAATTCTGAATAAGTACTGAATTCAGTGTATTTGGATGAATTCCAAATAAGAATACTGTATTCATGTATTTAACTAATTCAAATAATTACTGTATTCAGTGTATGTACTGAATTCGAATAAGTACTGTATTCAGTATATGTGCGAATTTTAAATAATCACTATATTCATTGTATGTGGCTGAATTCTGAATGAGTACTGTATTCAGTGTGTGTGGCTGAATTCTGAATAGTGCTATTCAATTGTACCTGGCTGAATTCTGAATAGTCACTGTATTCAGTGTATGTAGCTGAATTCTGAATAAGTAGTGTATTCAGCGATGTGGTTGAATTACAAATAAGTACTGTATTTGGGTATGTGGATTAATTCCTAATAAGTACTGTATTCAGCGTATGTGGCTGAATTCCGAATCAGTACTGTATTTAGTGTATGTAGCTAAATTCTGAATAATTACTGTATTCAGTGTATGTGGCTGAATTCTGAATAAGTACTATATTCAGTGTATGTGGTTGAATTCGAATAAGTACTGTATTCAGCGTGTATGGTGAATTCCAAATAAATTACTACATTAAACATATATTTTAATTCCAAATAAGTACTATTATTCAATGATAATATTAGCTGAATTCGAATAAGTCACTGTATTAAGTAATATATTTAATTCGAATAAATACTGTATTCAGCGCATGTAATAAAAATTCTGAATAAATATACTGTCCGGCATATGTGGCCGAGTTCTGAATAAGTACTGTATTCATTACATTTGGCTGAGTTCTGAATCAGTGCTGTATTCATTGTATGGATACATACTGAATGAGTACTGTATTCAGCGTATATGTCAATTCTAGATAGTACTGTATTCAGTGCATGGCTGAATTCTGAATGAGTAATTTTCAGTGTATGGCAGAATTCTGAATAATCACTGTATTCAGTGCATGTGGCTGAATTCTGAATCAGTACTGTATTCAGTGCATGTAGCTGAATTCTGAATAATTACTGTATTCAGTGTATGTGGCTGAATTCTGAATAAGTACTGTATTCAGTGTATTTGGCTGAATTCCGAATAAGTACTGGATTCAGTGTATTTGGCTGAATTCCGGATAATCACTGTATTCAGTGTATTTGGTTGAATTCTGAATAAGTACTGTATTCAGTGTATTTGGCTGAATTCTGAATGAGTACTGTATTCAGTGTATGTGGCTGAATTCTGAATATGTACTGTATTCAGTATATTTTTCTGAATTCTGAATGAGTACTGTATTCAGTGCATGTGAATTCTGAATAATCACTGTATTCAGTGCATGTACTGAATTCAGAAAGTACTGTATTCAGTGTATTTGGCTGAATTCTGAATGAGTACTGTATTCAGTGTATGTGACAAATTCTGAATAATCACTGTATTCGAATTATGTATTTAATTCAGATAGGTATAATATTGTGTATGTGTGAAATTCTGAATAATCACTGTATTGGTATGTATGGCAGAATTCTGAATCAGATACTGTATTCAGTGTATGTAGCTAAATTCTGAATAATTACTGTATTCAGTGTATGTGGCTGAATTCCAACTAAGTATTGCATTCAGTGTATGTGGCTGAATTCTGAATAAGTACTACATTCAGTGTATGTGGCTGAATTCCGAATAAGTACTGTATTCAGCGTATGTGGCTGAATTCCAAATAAGTACTGCATTCAGCATATGTGGCTGAATTCCAAATAAGTACTGTATCCAGGGAATGTGGCTGAATTCCAAATAAGTACTGCATTCAGCATATGTGGCTGAATTCCAAATAAGTACTGTATCCAGCGAATGTGGCTGAATTCCGAATAAGTACTGTGTCCGGCGTATGTGGCTGAGTTCTGAATAAGTACTGTATTCATTGCATGTAGCTGAGTTCTGAATAAGTACTGTATTCATTGTATGTGGCTAAATACTGAATGAGTACTGTATTCAGTGTATGCGGCTGAATTCTGAATGAGGACAGTATTCAGTACATGTGGCTGAATTCTGAATAAGTACTGTATTCAGTGTACGTGTCTGAATTCTGAATAATTATTCATTCAGTGCATGTGGCTGAATTCTGAATAAGACTATATTCAGTGTAGTGTGGCAGAATTATGAATAATTAAAGTACTGTATTCAGTGTATTTGAGAATTCAAATAAGTACTGTATTCAGTGTGTAGCTAAATTATGAATAATCACTGTATTCAGTGTATGTGGCAAATTCTGAATAATTACTGTATTCAGTGCATTGATTGAATTCCGAATCAGTACTGTATTCAGTGTATGTGGCAGAATTCTGAATAATTAAATTACTGTATTCAGTGTATGTGGCAGAATTCCGAATAAGTACTGTATTCAGTGTATGTGGCTGAATTCTGAATAATAACTGTATTCAGTGTATGTGGCAAATTCCAAATAATTACTGTATTCAGTGTATGTGGCTGGTCACAGACAAGTACTGTATTCAATGTATGTAAGCAGAATTTCAAATAATTACTGTATTGAGTGTGTGTATGAATTCTGAATAAGCACTGTATTCAGTAAAAGATGGCAGAATTCCAAATAATTACTGTATTCAGCGTAGTGGCTGATGCTGAATAAGTGCTATATTCAGTGCATGTGGCTGAATTACGAATAAGTACCGTATTCAGTGTATGTGGCTGAATTCGGAATAATCACTGTATTCAGTGTATTTGGTTGAATTCTGAATAAGTACTGTGTTAATTGTATTTGGCTAAATTGCGAATAAGTACTGTATTCAGTGTATTTGTACAATTCGAATAGGTACTGTGTTATTAATATTTTCCATGATTCTGAATAAATTACTGTATTCAGTGTATGTAAGAATTTCTAAATAATCACCAGATTCAAAGTGCATGTGGCTGAATTCTAATGATACTGAATATCAGCGTGTGGATTGAATTCGAATGAGTACTGTGGTCTAGTGTGTGTAAAAGTGGGTTGATTCAAATAAATACTGTATTTGGTGTATGTGGCTGAATTCCAAATAAGTACTGTATCCGACGTATTTGGCTGAATTCTGAATAAGAACTGTATCTGGCATATTTGGCTGAATTCTGAATAAGAACTGTATCTGGCATATTTGGCTGAATTCTGAATAAGTACTGTATTCAGTGTATTTGACTGAATTCTGAATAAGTACTGTATTCAGTGTATTTGGCTGAATTGTGAATAAGTACTGTATTCAGTGTATGTGGCTGAATTCTGAATAAGTACTGTATTCAGTGTATTTGGCTGAATTCTGAATAAGTACTGTATTCAGTGTATGTGGCTGAATTCTGAATAAGTACTGTATTCAGTGTATTTGTCTGAATTCTGAATAAGTACTGTATTCAGTGTATGTGGCAGAATTCTGAATAATCACTGTATTCAGTGCATGTGGCTGAATTCTGAATCAGTACTGTATTCAGTGTATGTAGCCAAATTCTGAATAATTACTGTATTCAGTGTATGTGGCTGAATTCAAATAAATATTGCGATATCATGTGGCTGAATTCTGAATAAATTACTACATTCTGTATGTGGCTGAATTCTGAATAAAATACTTATTCAGCGCGTATGGCATTAATTCCAAATAAGTACCATTCGGTGCATGTGGCTGAGTTCAAAATAAATTACTATTAACAAGCGTATGTGGCTGAATTCCGAATAAGTACTGTATCCAGCGTGTGTGGCTGAATTCCGAATAAGTACTGTATTCAGTGTATGTGGCTAAATTCCGAATAAGTACTGTGTCCGGCGTATGTGGCTGAGTTCTGAATAAGTACTGTATTCATTGCAGGTGGCTGAGTTCTGAATAAGTACTGTATTCATTGTATAATGACTTAATACTGAATGAGTACTGTATTCCAGTGTATCTTGACAGAATTCTGAATGAATACCTTATTCGGTGCATTTGGCTGAATTCTGAATAAGTACTGTATTCAGTGTATGTGGCTGAATTCTGAATAAGTACTGTATTCAGTGTATGTGGCTGAATTCTGAATAAGTACTGTATTCAGTGTATTTGGCTGAATTCTGAATAAGTACTGTATTCAGTGTATGTGGCTGAATTCTGAATAAGTACTGTATTCAGTGTATTGGCTGAATTCTGAATAAGTACTGTATTCAGTGCATTTGGCTGAATTATGAATAAGTACTGTATTCAGTTTATGTGGCAGAATTCTGAATAAATACTGTATTCAGTGCATTTGTCTGAGTTCCGAGTAAGTACTGTATTCAGTGTATGTGGAAGAATTCTGAAAAATAGCTGTATTCAGTGTATGCGGCAGAATTCCAAATAATTACTGTATTCAGTGTATGTGGCTGAATTCTGAATAAGTACTGTATTCAGTTTATGTGGCAGAATGCCAAATAATTACTGTATTCAGTGTATGTGGCTGAATTCCAAACAATTACTGTATTCAGTGTATGTGGCTGAATTCCAAATAAGTACTGTATTCAGTGTATTTGGCTGAATTCCGAATAAGTAATATATTCAGTGTATTTGGCCGAATTCCGAATAAGTAATGTATTCAGGGTAAGTGATTCTGAATAAGTACTATATTCAGTGTATGTAATAGTTGAATAAATTACTGTATTCAGTGTGCTTTTGTGCGAAAAAGCATAACGAATTTTTAAATAAACACTGTATTCCACTGCATGTGGCTGAATTCTGAATGAGTACTGTATTCTAAGTGTGGGCTGAATTCTGATTAAGTACTATATTCAGTGCTTGGATGAATTCTGAATAGTCATTATATTCAGTGTATGTAACTGAATTCCAGAATAAGTACTGTGTTATTCAAGCGTAAATGGCTGAATTCCAAATAAGTACTGCATTCGGCGTATGTGGCTGAATTCCAAATAAGTACTATATTCAGCGTATGTGGCTGAATTCCGAATAAGTACTGTATCCGGCGTATGTGGCTGAATTCCGAATGAGTACTGTATTCATTACATGTGGCTGAATTCTGAATAAGGACTGTATTCAGTGTATGTTGCAGAATTCTGAATAATTAAATTACTGTATTCAGTGCATGTGGCAGAATTCCAAATAAGTACTGTATTCAGTGTATGTGGCTAAATTAGGAATAATCACTGTATTCAGTGTATGTGGCAGAATTCTGAATAATTACTGTATTCAGTGCATTTGGCTGAATTCCGAATAAGTACTGTATTCAGTGTATGTGGCTGAATTCTGAATAATTAAATTACTGTATTCAGTGTATGTGGCAGAATTCCGAATAAGTACTGTATTCAGTGTATGTGGCTCAATTCTGAATAAGTACTCTATTCAGTGTATGTAGCTGAATTCTGAATAAGTACTGTATTCAGTGTATGTGGTTTAATTCTGAATAATCACTGTATTCAGTGTATGTGGCTGAATTCTGAATAATTACTGTATTCAGTGTAAGTGGCTGAAGTCTGAATAAGTACTGTATTCAGTGTATTTCCTGAATTCTGAATAAGTACTGTATTCAGTGTATGTGGCTGAATTCTGAATAAGTTCTGTATTCAGTGTATGTGGCTGAATTCTGAATAAGTACTGTATTCAGTGTATGTGGTTTAATCCTGAATAATCACTGTATTCAGTGTATGTGGCTGAATTCTGAATAATTCCAGTATTCAGTGTATGTGGCTGAATTCTGAATAAGCACTGTATTCAGTGTATGTGGCTGAATTCCGAATAATCACTGTATTCAGTGTATTTGTCTGAATTCTGAATGAGTACTGTATTCAGTGTATGTGGCTGAATTCTGAATGAGTACTGTATTCAGTGTATGTGGCTGAATTCTGAATGAGTACTGTATTCAGTGCATGTGGCTGAATTCTGAATAGTACTGTATTCAGTGTATTTGACTGAATTCTGAATGAGTACTGTATTCAGTGCATGTGGCTGAATTCTGAATAATCACTGTATTCAGTACATGTGGCTGAATTCTGAATGAGCACTGCATTCAGTGTATTTGTCTGAATTCTGAATGAGTACTGTATTCAGTGTATGTGACTGAATTCTGAATAATCACTGTATTCAGTGCATGTGGCAGAATTCTGAATAAGTACTGTATTCAGTGTATGTGGCTGAATTCTGAATAAGTACTGTATTCAGTGTATGTGGCTGAATTCTGAATAAGTACTGTATTCAGTATGGCTGAATTCCGAATAATCACTGTATTCAGTGTATGTGGCTGAATTCTGAATAAGTACTGTATTCAGTGTATGTGGCTGAATTCTTAATAAGTACTGTATTCAGTGTATGTGGCTGAATTCCAAATAATCACTGTATTCAGTGTATTTGGTTGAATTCTGAATAAGTACTGAATTCAGTGTATTTGGCTGAATTCCAAATAAGTACTGTATTCAGTGTATTTGACTGAATTCCAAATAAGTACTGTATTCAGTGTATTTGGCTGAATTCCAAATAAGTACTGTATTCAGTGTATGTGGCTGAATTCGGAATAAGTACTGTATTCAGTGTATGTGGCAGAATTTTAAATAATCACTGTATTCATTGCATGTGTCTGAATTCTGAATGAGTACTGTATTCAGTGTGTGTGGCTGAATTCTGAATAAGTACTGTATTCAGTGTACCTGGCTGAATTCTGAATAGTCACTGTATTCAGTGTATGTAGCTGAATTCTGAATAAGTACTGTATTCAGCGTATGTGGCTGAATTCCAAATAAGTACTGTATTTGGTGTATGTGGCTTAATTCCTAATAAGTACTGTATTCAGCGTATGTGGCTGAATTCCGAATCAGTACTGTATTCAGTGTATGTAGCTAAATTCTGAATAATTACTGTATTCAGTGTATGTGGCTGAATTCTGAATAAGTACTATATTCAGTGTATGTGGTTGAATTCCGAATAAGTACTGTATTCAGCGTATGTGGCTGAATTCGAATAATCACTGTATTCAGTGTATTTGGTTGAATTCTGAATAAGTACTTTATTCAGTGTATTTGGTTAATTCTGAATGAGTACTGTATACAGTGTATGTGGCTGAATTCTGAAGATGTACTGTATTCAGTATATTTGGCTGAATTCTGAATAGTGCACTGTATTCAGTGCATGGCACAATTCTGAATTATCACTATATTCAGTGCATGTGGCTGAATTCTGAATGAGTACTGTATTCAGTGTATTTGGCTGAATTCTGAATGAGTACTGTATTCAGTGCATGTGGCTGAATTCTGAATCAGTACTGTATTCAGTGTATGTGGCTAAATTCGAATAAGTACTGTATTCAGCGTATGTGGCTGAATTCCAAATAAATACTGCAGTCAGCATATGTGGCTGAATTCGAATAAGTACCGTATCCGGTAATGTGACTGAATTCTGAATATACTGTATTCAGCGTATGTATGGAATTCGAATAAGTACTGTGTCCAGCGTATGTGGCTGAGTTCTGAATAAGTACTGTATTCATTGCATGTGGCTGAGTTCTGAATAAGTACTGTATTCATTGTATGTGGCTAAATACTGAATGAGTACTGTATTCAGTGTATGCATCCGAATTCTGAATGATTAATGTATTCAGTACATGTGGCTGAATTCTGAATAAATTACTGTATTCAGTATATGTGTCTGAATTCTGAATAATTACTGTATTCAGTGCATGTGGCTGAATTCTGAATAAGGACTGTATTCAGTGTATGTGGCAGAATTCTGAATAATTAAATTACTGTATTCAGTGTATGTGGCAGAATTCCAAATAAGTACTGTATTCAGTGTATGTGGCTAAATTATGAATAATCACTGTATTCAGTGTATGTGGCAGAATTCTGAATAATTACTGTATTCAGTGCATTTGGCTGAATTCCGAATCAGTACTGTATTCAGTGTATGTGGCAGAATTCTGAATAATTAAATTACTGTATTCAGTGTATGTGGCAGAATTCCGAATAAGTACTGTATTCAGTGTATGTGACAGAATTCTGAATAATCACTGTATTCAGTGTATGTGGCAGAATTCCAAATAAGTACTGTATTCAGTGTATGTGGCTGAATTCTGAATAAGTACTGTATTCAGTGTATGTGGCAGTATTCTAAATAATTACTGTATTGAGTGTATGTGGCTGAATTCTGAATAAGTACTGTATTCAGTGTATGTGGCAGAATTCAAATAATTACTGTATTCAGTGTATGTGGCTGAATTCTGAATAAGTACTGTATTCAGTGTATGTGGCTGAATTCTGAATAAGTACTGTATTCAGTGTATGTGGCTGAATTCAGAATAATCACTGTATTCAGTGTATTTGGTTGAATTCTGAATAAGTACTGTATTCAGTGTATTTGGCTAAATTCCGAATAAGTACTGTATTGATGTAGTTAGCGAATTCGAATAAGTACTGTATTAGTGTGGTTGGCTAGATTCGAATAATCACTGTATTCAGTGTATTTGGTTGAATTCTGAATAAGTACTGTATTCAGTGTATTTGGCTAAATTCCGAATAAGTACTGTATTCAGTGTATTTGGCTGAATTCGAATAAGTACTGTATTCAGTGTATTTGGCTGAATTCTGAATAAGTACTGTATTCAGTGTATGTGGCAGAATTCTAAATAATCACTGTATTCAGTGTATGTGGCTGAATTCTGAATGAGTACTGTATTCAGTGTGTGTGGCTGAATTCAGAATAAGTACTGTATTCAGTGTATGTGGCTGAATTCCAAATAAGTACTATTATTGGTAGTATGTGGCTGAATTCGAATAAGTACTGTATCCAGTATGTGGCTGAATTCGTATAAGAACTGCATCTGGCATATTTGGCTGAATTCCGAATAAGTACTGTATTCAGTGTATTTGGCTGAATTCTGAATAAGTACTGTATTCAGTGTATTTGGCTGAATTCTGAATAAGTACTGTATTCAGTGTATGTGGCTGAATTCTGAATAAGTACTGTATTCAGTGTATTTGGCTGAATTCTGAATAAGTACTGTATTCAGTGTATTTGGCTGAATTCTGAATAAGTACTGTATTCAGTGTATTTGGCTGAATTCTGAATAAGTACTGTATTCAGTGTATGTGGCAGAATTCTGAATAATCACTGTATTCAGTGCATGTGGCTGAATTCTGAATCAGTACTGTATTCAGTGTATGTAGCTGAATTCTGAATAATTACTGTATTCAGTGTATGTGGCTGAATTCCAAATAAGTATTGCATTCAGTGTATGTGGCTGAATTCTGAATAAGTACTACATTCAGTGTATGTGGCTGAATTCCGAATAAGTACTGTATTCAGCGTATGTGGCTGAATTCCAAATAAGTACTGCATTCGGCGTATGTGGCTGAATTCCAAATAAGTACTGTATTCAGCGTATGTGGCTGAATTCAAATAAGTACTGTATTCAGCATATGTGGCTGAATTCCGAATAAGTACTGTATTCAGCGTATGTGGCTAAATTCCGAATAAGTACTGTGTCCAGCATATGTGGCTGAGTTCTGAATAAGTACTGTATTCATTGCATGTGGCTGAGTTCTGAATAAGTACTGTATTCATTGTATGTGGCTAAATACTGAATGAGTACTGTATTCAGTGTATGTGGCTGAATTCTGAATGAGTACTGTATTCAGTGCATGTGGCTGAATTCTGAATGAGTACTGTATTCAGTGTATGTGGCTGAATTCTGAATAAGTACTGTATTCAGTGTATGTGGCTGAATTCTGAATAAGTACTGTATTCAGTGTATTGGCTTCAATTCTAAATAAGTACTGTATTCCAGTGTGTTGGCTGAATTGTGAATAAGTACTGTATTCAGTGTATTGGCTGAATTCTGAATAAGTACTGTATTCAGTGTATTTGGCTGAATTCTGAATAAAGTACTGTATTCAGTGTATTTGGCTGAATTATGAATAAGTACTGTATTCAGTTTATGTGGCAGAATTCTGAATAAATACTGTATTCAGTGCATTTGTCTGAATTCCGAGTAAGAACTGTTTTCAGTGTATGTGGAGAATTCTGAATAATAACTGTATTCAGTGTATGTGGCAGAATTCTAAATAATTACTGTATTCAGTGTATGTGGCTGAATTCTGAATAAGTACTGTATTCAGTGTATGTGGCAGAATTCCAAATAATTACTGTATTCAGTGTATGTGGCTGAATTCAAATAATTACTGTATTCAGTGTATGTGGCTAAATTCTGAATAATCACTGTATTCAGTACATGTGGCTGAATTCTGAATAAGCACTGTATTCAGTGTATTTGGCTGAATTCTGAATAAGTACTGTATTCAGTGTATGTGACTGAATTCTGAATAAGTACTGTATTCAGTGTATGTGGCTGAATTCTGAATAAGTACTGTATTCAGTGTATGTGGCTGAATTCTGAATAAGTACTGTATTCAGTGTATGTGGCTGAATTCTGAATAAGTACTGTATTCAGTGTATGTGGCTGAATTCTGAATAATTACTGTATTCAGTGTATGTGGCTGAATTCCGAATAAGTACTGTATTCAGTGTATGTGGCTGAATTCTGAATAAGTACTGTATTCAGTGTATGTGGCTGAATTCAGAATAATCACTGTATTCAGTGTATGTGGCTGAATTCTGAATAAGTACTGTATTCAGTGTATTTGGCTGAATTCAAATAAGTACTGTATTCAGTGTATTTGGCTGAATTCCAAATAAGTACTGTATTCAGTGTATGTGGCTGAATTCAAATAAGTACTGTATTCAGTGTATGTGGCAGAATTTGAATAATCACTGTATTCAGTGCATGTGGCTGAATTCTGAATGAGTACTGTATTCAGTGTGTGTGGCTGAATTCTGAATAAGTACTGTATTCAGTGTACCTGGCTGAATTCTGAATAGTCATTGTATTCAGTGTATGTAGCTGAATTCTGAATAAGTACTGTATTCAGCGTATGTGGCTGAATTCCGAATAAGTACTGTATTCAGTGTATGTGGCTGAATTCCTAATAAATACTGTATTCAGCGTATGTGGCTGAATTCCGAATCAGTACTGTATTCAGTGTATGTAGCTAAATTCTGAATAATTACTGTATTCAGTGTATGTGGCTGAATTCTGAATAAGTACTATATTCAGTGTATGTGGCTGAATTCCGAATAAGTACTGTATTCAGCGTATGTGGCTGAATTCCAAATAAGTACTGCATTCGGCATATGTGGCTGAATTCCAAATAAGTACTGTATTCAGCGTATGTGGCTGAATTCCGAATAAGTACTATATTCGGCGTATGTGGCTGAATTCCGAATAAGTACTGTATATTGCGTATATGGCTAGAATTCAAAATAAGTACTGCATTCAGGCATATGTGGCTGAATTCCGAATAAGTACTGTATTCAGCGTATGTGGCTGAATTCCGAATAAGTACTGTGTCCGGCATATGTGGCTGAGTTCTGAATAAGTACTGTATTCATTGCATTTGGCTGAGTTCTGAATCAGTACTGTATTCATTGTATGTGGCTAAATACTGAATGAGTACTGTATTCAGTGTATGTGGCTGAATTCTGAATGAGTACTGTATTCAGTGTATGTGGCTGAATTCTGAATAAGTACTGTATTCAGTGTATGTGGCTGAATTCTGAATAAGCACTGTATTCAGTGTATGTGGCTGAATTCTGAATAAGTACTGTATTCAGTGTATGTGGCTGAATTCTGAATAAGTGCTGTATTCAGTGTATGTGGCTGAATTCTGAATAAGTACTGTATTCAGTGTATTTGGCTGAATTCTGAATAAGTACTGTATTCAGTGTATGTGGCTGAATTCTGAATAAGTACTGTATTCAGTGTATGTGGCAGAATTCTGAATAATCACTGTATTCAGTGTATGTGGCTGAATTCTGAATAATCACTGTATTCAGTGCATGTGGCTGAATTCTGAATCAGTACTGTATTCAGTGCATGTAGCTGAATTCTGAATAAGTTACTGTATTCAGTGTATGTGGCTGAATTCTGAATAAGTACTGTATTCAGTGTATGTGGCTGAATTCCGAATAATCACTGTATTCAGTGTATTTGGTTGAATTCTGAATAAGTACTGTATTCAGTGTATTTGGCTGAATTCTGAATGAGTACTGTATTCAGTGTATGTGGCTGAATTCTGAATATGTACTGTATTCAGTATATTTGGCTGAATTCTGAATGAGTACTGTATTCAGTGCATGTGGCTGAATTCTGAATTATCACTGTATTCAGTGCATGTGGCTGAATTCTGAATGAGTACTGTATTCAGTGTATTTGGCTGAATTCTGAATGAGTACTGTATTCAGTGCATGTGGCAGAATTCTGAATCAGTACTGTATTCAGTGTATGTAGCTAAATTCCGAATAAGTACTGTATTCAGCGTTTGTGGCTGAATTCCAAATAAGTACTGCAGTCAGCATATGTGGCTGAATTCCGAATAAGTACTGTATCCGGCGAATGTGGCTGAATTCCGAATAAGTACTGTATTCAGCGTATGTGGCTGAATTCCGAATAAGTACTGTGTCCGGCGTATGTGGCTGAGTTCTGAATAAGTACTGTATTCATTGCATGTGGCTGAGTTCTGAATAAGTACTGTATTCATTGTATGTGGCTAAATACTGAATGAGTACTGTATTCAGTGTATGCGGCTGAATTCTGAATGAGTACTGTATTCAGTACATGTGGCTGAATTCTGAATAAGTACTGTATTCAGTGTACGTGTCTGAATTCTGAATAATTACTCTATTCAGTGCATGTGGCTGAATTCTGAATAAGGACTGTATTCAGTGTATGTGGCAGAATTCTGAATAATTAAATTACTGTATTCAGTGTATGTGGCAGAATTCCAAATAAGTACTGTATTCAGTGTATGTGGCTAAATTATGAATAATCACTGTATTCAGTGTATGTGGCAGAATTCTGAATAATTACTGTATTCAATGCATTTGGCTGAATTCCGAATAAGTACTGTATTCAGTGTATGTGGCAGAATTCTGAATAATTAAATTACTGTATTCAGTGTATGTGGCAGAATTCCGAATAAGTACTGTATTCAGTGTATGTGGCAGAATTCTGAATAATAACTGTATTCAGTGTATGTGGCAGAATTCCAAATAATTACTGTATTCAGTGTATGTGGCTGAATTCTGAATAAGTACTGTATTCAGTGTATGTGGCAGAATTCCAAATAATTACTGTATTGAGTGTATGTGGCTGAATTCTGAATAAGTACTGTATTCAGTGTATGTGGCAGAATTCCAAATAATTACTTTATTCAGTGTATGTGTCTGAATGCTGAATAAGTACTGTATTCAGTGTATGTGGCTGAATTCTGAATAAGTACTGTATTCAGTGTATGTGGCTGAATTCAGAATAATCACTGTATTCAGTGTATTTGGTTGAATTCTGAATAAGTACTGTATTCAGTGTATTTGGCTAAATTCCGAATAAGTACTGTATTCGGTGTAGTTGGCTGAATTCCGAATAAGTACTGTATTCAGTGTATTTGGCTGAATTCTGAATAAGTACTGTATTCAGTGTATGTGGCTAAATTCCGAATAAGTACTGTATTCAGTGTAGTGGGCTGAATTCGAATAAGTACTGTATTCAGTGTATTTGGCTGAATTCTGAATAAGTACTGTATTCAGTGTATGTGGCAGAATTCTAAATAATCACTGTATTCAGTGCATGTGTCTGAATTCTGAATGAGTACTGTATTCAGTGTGTGTGGCTGGATTCCAAATAAGTACTGTATTTGGTGTATGTGGCTGAATTCCAAATTAGTACTGTATTCGGCGTATGTGGCTGAATTCCGAATAAGTACTGTATCCGGCGTATTTGGCTGAATTCTGTATAAGAACTGCATCTGGCATATTTGGCTGAATTCCGAATAAGTACTGTATTCAGTGTATTTGGCTGAATTCTGAATAAGTACTGTATTCAGTGTATTTGGCTGAATTCTGAATAAGTACTGTATTCAGTGTATGTGGCTGAATTCTGAATAAGTACTGTATTCAGTGTATTTGTTGAATTCTGAATAAGTACTGTATTCAGTGTATGTGGCTGAATTCTGAATAAGTACTGTATTCAGTGTATTTGGCTGAATTCTGAATAAGTACTGTATTCAGTGTATGTGGCAGAATTCTGAATAATCACTGTATTCAGTGCATGTGGCTGAATTCTGAATCAGTACTGTATTCAGTGTATGTAGCTAAATTCTGAATAATTACTGTATTCAGTGTATGTGGCTGAATTCCAAATAAGTATTGCATTCAGTGTATGTGGCTGAATTCTGAATAAGTACTACATTCAGTGTATGTGGCTGAATTCCGAATAAGTACTGCATTCAGCGTATGTGGCTGAATTCCAAATAAGTACTGTATTCAGCGTATGTGGCTGAATTCCGAATAAGTACTGTATCCGGCGTATGTGGCTGAATTCCGAATAAGTACTGTATTCAGCGTATGTGGCTAAATTCCGAATAAGTACTGTGTCCAGCGTATGTGGCTGAGTTCTGAATAAGTACTGTATTCATTGCATGTGGCTGAGTTCTGAATAAGTACTGTATTCATTGTATGTGGCTAAATACTGAATGAGTACTGTATTCAGTGTATGCGGCTGAATTCTGAATGAGTACTGTATTCAGTGCATGTGGCTGAATTCTGAATGAGTACTGTATTCAGTGTATGTGGCTGAATTCTGAATAAGTACTGTATTCAGTGTATGTGGCTGAATTCTGAATAAGTACTGTATTCAGTGTATTTGGCTGAATTCTGAATAAGTACTGTATTCAGTGTATGTGGCTGAATTCTGAATAAGTACTGTATTCAGTGTATTTGGCTGAATTCTGAATAAGTACTGTATTCAGTGCATTTGACTGAATTCTGAATAAGTACTGTATTCAGTGTATGTGGCTGAATTATGAATAAGTACTGTATTCAGTATATGTGGCAGAATTCTGAATAAATACTGTATTCAGTGCATTTGTCTGAATTCCGAGTAAGAACTGTTTTCAGTGTATGTGGCAGAATTCTGAATAATAACTGTATTCAGTGTATGTGGCAGAATTCTAAATAATTACTGTATTCAGTGTATGTGGCTGAATTCTGAATAAGTACTGTATTCAGTGTATGTGGCAGATTCTAATAATTACTGTATTCAGTGTATGTGGCTGAATTCCAAATAATTACTGTATTCAGTGTATGTGTCTGAATTCCAAATAAGTACTGTATTCAGTGTATGTGGCTGAATTCCGAATAAGTACTGTATTCAGTGTATTTGGGTGAATTCCGAATAAGTAATGTATTCAGTATATTTGGCTGAATTCCGAATAAGTACTGTATTCAGGGTATGTGGCTGAGTTCTGAATAAGTACTGTATTCAGTGTATGTGGCTGAATTATGAATAAGTACTGTATTCAGTGTATTTGGCTGAATTCTGAGTAAGTACTCTTTTCAGTGTATTTGGCTGAATTCTGAGTAATTACTATATTCAGTGTATTTGGCTGAATTCTGAATAAGTACTGTATTCAGTGTATGTTGCAGAATTGTGAGTAATTACTGTATTCAGTGTATGTGGCTGAATTCTGAATAGTTACTGTATTCAGTGTATGTGGCTGAATTCTGAATAGTTACTGTATTCAGTGTATGTGGCTGAATTCTGAATAGTTACTGTATTCAGTGTATGTGGCAGAATTCTGAGTAATTTCTGTATTCAGTGTACGTGGCTGAATTCTGAATAATTACTGTTTTCAGTGTACGTGGCTGACATATTTAGCAGGTGCTCCGGGTGACCTTTTTGGGGGCTGCTTTGACTGAATAGTAGTATTCAAGTGGAGCCAGAGGAGCCCTTAGAGGTGTTGGGTCAGAGAAGGGCCATGACCAGAAGCTATCGGGTCAATGTGAGCAGAGCCCAGCCCATGCCACTATCCGCTGCCAGAGATGTTGCCAGCGCTGTTGTCTCTGTCAGCTGATCAGGACTCGGGGTCACCAGGTCTGAGGCCAGGGATGGATAGTTGTGGTTACTGTGGAGTTGAAAAGTGGAGGAGTGGGCTTAGGCAACTCAGCTCCTCCCTTATTTCAGCATCTAGTTGTGGGTTTGGGACAGGTTAATGAAGCCCAAATTCCCGAATACCCAAATACTGCAGAATACCCGAATATATCCTGAAGTATTCATTGCATATTTGTTGAATACTTCATTGGTGTATTTGCACACCCCTAGACACTACCCAGCCTCTCTGGAGGAGAAGAGTGTCTTCTGGGATGCTCAGTCATCCCCAGCCAGCCATTTCCCGATGACCTGGTTTCACTCCCGAACCCAGGTTAATGGCATCAAGAGCGATAGCCCTACCGATGCACCAGCTCGCCCGCATCTCATCTGTTGTAAACACCCGTTGTCCCATAAGGTCAGGAAGCAGTGTCTATTGCAATCTAGATCATGCTAGTCACACAAATTGTGATGCTTAACAAAAGGGGCAGGATTTTCTAAAGGCTTGGATATTGGAAAAGGTGGTGTTCACCTCCATCAGTGCCCACCCAACTGCACCAAAACTCAGAAGTCCTATTTTCAGAGACACCACCTCCCCCCCAAGATTTTATGACAATTTCTGAGACTTGTGGCAGCTTGCTTAAAAATATAATGCACACATAATTTTTTGATGCAAGCTATAAGACTTGCGCTACAGAATTTGTGCAGTTGCACTTAAATCTTGGGTGCTGTTAGATCACTTATTACATGGTCGAGCAGCATTCAAACTTTGTCCTGAAATTTGCCATGTAACATCTGAAAATCCATCCCTAGGAGTTAAAAAAAAAAAAAGAGAATATGGAATAAATCCCGAGGATAGCCATATTTAAAGGAGTGCGCCTTTAAATATTTCAGATTTAAATAAATACACAGAGGACTCAAAACTGGGTAAAGGGGGCATTTCACAAGGTGGGGGATAAAAGAGCGGTCTGCAGTGGATAAAAAATGTAGAGGTTCAAAACACCACCAGAATGTGCACTACTGCTTTGATAGCCCCTGGCGTCTAAGGGGACACTTTGGAAAAAGCTAAATGTTTTGCTCATTTCAGCTGAAGTTTCATACATTTTGTGTTTAACTTCTCTGTTTCAGCACTTTTATAACAACTCAGGGCAGGTCAATTGGGGGAGGGAGATTTTTCTTTTTAAATGGCAGGGTTTGTGAAAAAGGTGCACTGTCTCTCGAACGAAGTCAAACCTAACTACAGAGAGACTGTTGCCCTATGACCTGCTCTGAGACCAGTTTCTTTCTTCCTTTCTACACCCTTTTATGTAGACTTACTGTTCCAACACCACACCGCCATTGATCACCACTCCTATGAAATATGTGGTTAAAAGAATTTTAGGGCAATAAGGATTCAAACCCCCGCCTCCTTGGTCACAACCTTGTGCACTAACCACTAGAGTATGCTGGCTGCTGTTTAGCAAGCTTGCAATTAGACACAGCTGTAAAAATTTATCATATAAATACGTTAAAAGTCCTACCATTCAGCTATTGGCTACTTTTGCTGGTGACAGGTGAAGAGAAAAAGGCCAGTCCTCCTTTCTCCAAGTAACAAAATAGGGGATGAAGAAAATTGGCTGGGGGTAAATGCAGCATGGAAGGGAGCAGCAGTAAATGAGGCAGTTGAAAATAATTGTAAAGCCCCTGTAAACATAGGGCTCAATTCTCAAAAGGGACTGTATGCCGCAAGTCCCAGATGTGCTGAACACGCGGTGCATGGGGCTTGTGGCATTTCTTGGCCAGCATGGAACCTTTTAATGTGGTTTGCGACAAATATTTGGTGCAAGCTGCTGTAAAAAGGGTAAAGTGTCACAAATGAGCGTGACTGTCTAGAATCGGGAACACGGTGCGCCAATGTGTTCAGCGCAGTGCATGGTTTGATGCCGGGCTTATGCAAGCCCTACATCAGCCTTTGAGAATCGAGCCCAGAGTGTCTTCCCCAGTTGTCTTAGGGGGCAGGGGTCACTACCTTACACTGCCATCAGACTGCTGTGGATGTCTGTGGTAGCTCCTAGGTTCTTTTCCCGCTCACTAGTGGGGGGGGGAGGTTGTACCCAGAAAGAAAGACCAACATGGTGCCTCCACCAGGAGAAAGATGTAAGTGGTCCTGCTGACTGATCAGTACAACCCCCTGGAATGTTGTACTTGCCCATTGCCATACCTTCTGGGACATCACCGCGGGTTGGAAACCTTGTTGACCAATCAAATAGCAGCATGCAAGTGAGCCAATGTATAGCTGTGGTGCAAGCCCTGCTGCATCGTGGGCAGGGACCCTAGTTCTCCGTGGTACTTCGTTCCTGATTTCTGTGGCATGAATTATTCATTTCTCTGGCATAATGCAGTCCTGTTATTGGCTGAAACATTCTGGGATGTCACTGATGATTCCAGCTAGTCATATTTCATATTAGGGAATGTTAAAAGGAGGATGCTGCTGTTCAGTATATACATATTTGGAAATGTTACAAGTTAATCTATGAGGCAATAAACTGGTAGCTCAGTGGCTCCCCCTCCCAACCCTGCAGCTCACTGCCTCTCTGCTTGCAGGCCAGGCAGGGGAAGGACTGTGGTCTTTGTGTCCTGGAGTGATGCTTAGCTGCTCTGCCATTGGACTACAGTATGTTGTGACAGAAAGGTGTTTCAGAAAGGAACGATTGGGTGAGTGTCATTATGAGATGGTGCTATGCCTTGGATGGTGTGGCATCAGGCAAAGCAGAGTGTCTTATGTTACCTGAGAAGGGGCAACATCCCAGCCCACACCTCTGTGTGCCTTATTGAAATTTAACAAAGTAACACTACTTAAAGTTTAAAAATACAAACAGAAATATATCCTTTTATGGCGAAGAGGGAACAACTGAACAGACTATACAAATAATAGAACTTTCCAAGCCATGGTTTTGTTCTGGGGTATTGCCATGGGTTGGAAAACTAACTGACCAATCAGATGGCAGCATACCAATGACCCATTGTATAATCTAGTGGAAGCCCTGCTGCATCATGGGTCAACTCACATCAGCTAGCTACCATCATAAAACTGTGCCAAGAGGAGATAGTATTCACTTACCAAACTCTGACACTTGTGCAGTGCTTTCTGCAGGTTTACACACGTGAGACATAGTCCTACAAAGAAACTGAGCTGGATGGATAGACACATCTGTGATGGTGCCTCCAGGAGGCTTGTTATTCATCTATGATGAATTTCTTGTGGATAGAAAAGAAGAGGAAACTCTGGAATAGAAGAATGTTGAGCAGGAAGTCCTCTGACAGAGGAACACAGTGTTGTTTATTCTTATAATAAAAAACTGAAACCTGTTTTCCCAACACCAGATGGCATTGCCTGAAATCCACATCTTCCTCATTGACACCAGTCACTTTGATTTAGTATTGCACCCCTCTGGGCATGCCAGTCAGAGCTCCTTTCAGAATAAAAAAAATGATATCAGGAAGCATGCAACAGACTGGATGGGCCTTGCGGTCCTTATCTGCTGTCACCCTCTATGTTTCTATGTAGAAACATTGCAGTTTCTCCAAGTCATATTTCTTGATCCCCCTGTTGTTGTTCTGTACCTATCTCAGTCAGTGTTTTTTTTTTTCCTACTGTATCTCCTGGTCTTTTTTCTTTAATATTTCTGTTTTTCCCTCTTCCTGCTCTTAAACTCAGTACCACTGTGCCAGTCCTTCCTCCCCACAGCCCCAACACCGTATTGGCCAAGGCACTCTATGTCCATTGCGGGGCCACCTTACCAGCCTTAAGGTGAAACTTCATGGAAGCGGGTTCACCCAAGGTCTGAGGCACGAGGAGAGGCAGGATTGGAGGAGGCATTTTCCAGTTTCTTCCCGGCCCTCCGGCTCCTTGGTGTATGCATGTAAGGTTGCTGACCATGAGTGTACATGGCGATTATAGCCCTCTCTGAATGCGCATGGCACGACTCTTTGCAGACCTGTGGCTGGAGACTGCAACATGTAATTTGTTGAGCATTTCTCCACCCTGCCACAGGAGTCTTCTGAGTTGCGGGGTGACACTCTAACACTCTCCCCATCTTCAGGAATAGTGTGCAATGCTGTGGACCCACCCACTGTAGTGTGGTGATCCGAGTCCAGGATATTTCCCTGGAGCGCCACATAGTAGCATGATTCGCCAACTCTGGGACATTTGGTGGTGTCCATCTCCCTTTAGAACCAGCTCTGTATGTAGCCCACCTATTGCACCATTATAGCTCTGACAACTGGCAGCCTTGTCAGTTGAATAGTTAGTTCTAGTGGGGCTTTATTTTAACCAGAAGGTGGAAATTTACAGAGCACTTGAATCTCTGTTAGGTGTGTTAGATGGCAGTAGGGCATGTTTTACATAAGGGCAGAAACAGTCCAGACATCTGTGGAAATTTGGTAGACGCAAGACCCCACTGCAAACAAGATGTCACATCACAGCTGGGCTGTAATGGGTGAATAAATTATAATGTAGAAAAATAAACTTGAGAAACGGGGTCTCTTTCTCCATATAGCTTTTTTCCCTTCATCTAAGACGGGGCAGGTGTTAGCCTTTTCCCACCCTCATCAACTGGAATTCACCTTTTTTGGCATTTCCCCCTGCAGCAAGGCCAGGGGGAGGGCAATCTCCTCCTGGTCTACAAATCCAGCTTTTCCCTGCTTTGAGGGGCAGTGCAGGCCATGCAGTGCCCAGGGCTTCAAGAAGCCCACCCTCCCATTTTTCTGGTTTTCTGTTCCCTGTTCCTTGCTGTGGCATCAAAACGTTCATGCGGAGGTGCACATGCCCTGGCAAGCCACAGACCCCACCCTTTGAGTTTCCCATAACCTGCATTACCACTGGGCCACCACCTGATGAGAGTCAGGGGCCGAGATGGCTGTCCGCCTCTCTCTGGAAGAGGAGAGCTGTCATGGGAATTCTCAATCCTCTGCTACCCTGCCGACCCCCGCGGCAACCAATGCTCATTCCTGCACACGGGTCACAGATGTGGCAGGAGGTAAGGTATTCAATGCCTCAGCTGTCCACACTAGCAAGCCAAATGAAATGGGGGCTTTTCACAAACTTTTTAAAATTTTGGCACTAAAGCGACTTGAGATAGTTAAATAATTGCTCACAAGATGGGGCGGAGGTATAACCAAGTTGAAAATAAAAAAATCTTGTTTAACATTTTGACCTTTTATTTATTTTTAATAGTTACATTTTAATGATCCAGATTAGCCCAGCTGACATCTCATTTTCTGTGTGTGTGTTGGTGTGGGGGGGGGGCGGTTGGGGATCACCTGTTTTTTACAACTGGGAGAGACTGACTCAGAGGGAAGTGGGTCAGTTAGTCCACTTGGAGATCTGTTCTGGCCTGGTGAAGCCTTGTCAGCCTGCATTGTGTACCCAAGATGCCTTGCACTGGGATTGATGCTTTTGTGTGGTTTGGAGAGACACAAAAACCAAACAATTTGAATTGGAGGGAAGTGATGATGTCATCTGGGGACAGTGAAAAGTTTCTAAAACAGACAGAGGAATATGAATGTGAACTATGTAAAAGCGTTATTATATGGCAAAGCCCAAAACCCACATAACTTTAAAATTAACTGCGATGACTACCGATATAATTGTTATCAATAAAGTTTATGTTAGTATATAGCTGTGCTCTTTAATTACAGGCCTAACATTGTTTAGAATGTAAAAAAGGAAATACCAATTTTCAGTAAATAAATAAAAACAGGAAATTACTTCAACCCATTTATAAAATGGCATGACAAAAATCTAGAAATGTCATTGGCTGAGAGACGTCACCTGAACGTACATTAAATCTCTATATAAAATAGGCAAGGAAATCCCTGTGTCTTGATTGTCTGAGACTTGGTTCTAGCCATGGCAGTAAAAGAGTACCACCAATGGCTAAAAACAAGTCTCTGCGAACCAGGGCAACTCACAGAATTCATAAACCACTAACTTCCTAATTTTCTTCACAAACATGGCCTCAATCTTTACTCATTTATAAAAAACTTCAACTAGGCCTTAAAAATAAAAGTTCATTAAACTAAATAAAGTAAGTAAATATTTTAATGTTATTTTCACTAACAGCCCCTTCCTACACACCTACACAAATTAAAAAAAATCAAGTGCTATTCAGAGTTCCATTGCTGTTGTTTCTTTGATGACCATGGAAAATCCCCCTCCTGTCCCTAGCAGTTTGCCAGAGAACTCCCTGCTCTTTACCTGGAAACAGATAAAATTGAGGTTCTGGCTCCACTTGAGGTCTGTGTGTGTGCCTGCCTGTGTATACCAGTGGAACTCTGAAGAATTTTTAATTCATGTATTCAATGTTACCATTATGTGTGTGTGTGGGGGGCGCATTCTACTACTGGAATAATGCAGAGCTTTGAATACTTCTACTCTGTGGTGAACAATCACACAATGTATTGAATGTGAAGAAAGACAGATGACTGACAGGTGAAAAACATCTATGGGGGGACTATTTTACATTATTTAGCAACATGTTGTTATATTTTTTGTGGCTTTGAAAACTTTCAGAGTGTTCATTTTTTAAAAGTTGCCTATGGGCCCATTTTATATAAGCAATAAGGCACTCTGGAGATGCTGGTGGTACTAGGTTTACCCCACAGTCAGGGGGCTGAAGGCACTCGACTTCACCTCGTGCCTCACTATGCCCCTGACCGTGGGGTAAATCTAGTACCACCAATGCAATGTCATGCCCTATTACATAAATAAATGCATGGTCAGGTGACATTTTCCTCTCCCCTAAAAAACTACTTATAGCCATTTTGTAAGTTTAATAAGTCTCTCCAGGGTTGCATCATAGGATTTTAATGCACTTCCCAGGAGCATAAGGACACTTGGCCTTTGGCCGTGTGCCTTATTGCACCCCTGGGGCTTGCACTAAAATCCAATAATGCACACCTTGTTGTGGCTTATTACTTACTTGTAGTAGTAGTAGTAGTAGTTCATTTTTATGTTTGCTTGCACGCTTGTGCAAGAAACATAGTGCCATCATCCGAGATTTTGTAGGTGTGGCACCCATCTTCCAGTGCAGCCAGTGTGTTTGCAGGCACGGCCACAGTTCACCAATGAATGCTGCAGCTGTCTATGACAGCAGTTGAAAATGCAGTGCCGTACAGTTGAAAGGCAGAGCTCCGCTTCAGTGAGCAGCAAGAAGCTCTGCCTGCGTATGCGCTCCCCACACACACACACACACGCATATTGCGTGCTAATATTCCCCAACACACTGTATGGCCGACGAGGTGCCCAATCCCGCCGCTCCAATGTTACCCCAACAGACAACCGGGTGCCACGCTGGGAGCCCACCCCAGTGTGGCAACAGTCTGTACGGCCGACGGCGGTGCCCAATCCCCATCGGCTCCACTGCCCCCACCCCAAACAGCTTCCAGCTGCCACACTGGGAGCCCACCCCAGCATGGCACAAGTCCGGCATCCAAGAAAAAAAAAAGAAACCTGAAAGAAAACCTTCCTCGCTGACTGTCCAGACCCCGCTCCCCCACCGCTCACCCTCTGTCACCCTCCTCTCCACACCCATACTTACCTCTGAGTCTGGTGCGACGATCTTCGGTGGACCGGGAACACTTTACACTCTTCAAAGCCGACCTCAACTGAGGAAATGCCGTAAGCTGTATAATGTAATAAATAGGGTTTTCAACTTTGATGCATATCTCAGGCATTTTGGGAATTTTTCACCAAATTTTCCACATGGGGTTTTGGGACCCCACCTCATGAATTCTGTCACTGTCATTTTGTTAATCAGCCCGAAGGTGATTTCGCGGTCACTGCAGGAACCACCTTTCGGGACTGATTCTGATAAATGACAGTGTCCACGTTCATGAGGTAGGCCTCAAAAACCATATGTTGAATATTTGGTGAAAAAATTCCCCAAAATGATTGTTTTACGAGTATGCGTTGCGCTGTTCCTACGCATGCTCGTAAGTTCATGATTTTCACTATTTTCACTCCAGATTTTCAACATTGCCATTTTACCACACCTCATTATGAGCAGTACAGCTGTCATTTTTCACATCTCGCCCAAAACGTGTTTCCATGCATGTAGCGCACAACAGTGTGCGAAATCAATGTTCAGGACAGATTAAGAAAATCACAGTGACACTGTTCATGAGCAGAGGTGTTACAATGGCTATGTTAAAAATTTGGTGAAAAAAGCCCATAAAATGACTGTGTTACGAGCTACCATTGCGCAGTTCCACGCACCCTCATAAGTTCATGAATTTCTAATATTTTCAGTCCAGATTTTCACCACTGGCATTTTTCCACACTTCCTTATGAATGGTACAGCTGTCATTTTTCACACCATGGCTGAAATGTGTTTTCACACTTCCAGAGCAGAAATGCGTGGTCGCTGTGGGAAATCACTGTTCGGGACAGATTAAGAAAATCACAGTGGCACTGTTCATGAGCGGAGGTTCCAAAATGCCTGTGTTGACAATCTGCTGTAAAAAATCCCCAAACTAATTGCATTATGGGTGTGCGTTGTGCTGTTTCTACACATGCTTGTGACTTCACCAGTTGTTTTAATATTTTCACTGCAGATTTTCAATATTGCCATTTTTTCCACCTCCCCATGAACAGTACAGTGGTTATTTTTCACATTCTGTTCGAAATGTGTTTTCGCACCTGTGGTGCCAAATGGCGTAGTCGCTGTGCAAAATCAGCTTTCAGCTAATAAACTGATATTGCCACTGTTCATAAGGTGGGGGTCACAAAAAACCCATGTTGAAAATTTGGAGTGAAAATGCCAACGAACACCTGAGACGTTAGGGTTTCCGACCATAACGCCCCACCCTGCAGAGATTTACAGGCATCAGGGGTGTGACTTGGGATTCTCGCCTGTAATGCTCTTACTATTCCACACCCTGCAGCCAGTGAGAGGCATTGAGGTATGACTTGGACTCTTAGGCCCCAAAGTTCATCCCATTCTCCTATACCGCACCCATCTCACCCTATTTCCTGATGGAATGGGGTGCGCATAAGGGCCAAAGACCCCAAGGTACACCGTGACACTTGTCAATGTCTGCAGGGTAGGGGGTGGTGAAATGGCATGGCCGTTATGCCTGACACCCCAAAGGCTCACCCCAATACCTGTCAGTCTCTGCAGGGTGGTGGTGGGGTTGGCTTCAATACTTCACTGTCATTCCTATTATGCAGCTCTCTAACTCCTACACTGCCAATGCCAATGCCAGCAAGCAAACATTCGGCATTGACAAATGCTTGTTTATACAGCATCCTACAGAGAGGTACACAAACAATATAAGAAAACAATCCCAGTCTTTGAAACATCATTCAATAAATGAATGAATCAATGAATGAATCAATAAATCAATCAAATCAGTCAATCAATCAATCAATCAGTTAATCAATACTGATAAAAGAACGCCTGCCATCCAAATGTAAAGAGGCTACTAAGTAAAGCCAAAAGCCTCATTAAATAAAAAGGTCTTAAGGCCCCTCTTAAAAGCCTCCACCGAGGGGGCCTCCCTCAGAGATCTTGGCAGCGAGTTCCAGAGGGCTGGACCAGCAACTTCAAATGCTCTGTCCCCTGATGATTTGATCCTAGCCCTGGGAACTGCCAGAAGGCCCACCTCGGTGGAATGGAGGGGGCAGGAGGGGTGATAAGGAGTCAGGAGTTCTGTCAGGTACTCTGGTCTAGAAAAAAAAAGTTGGAATTAAAATCCTCATGGCCATATTCTTAAGTGACACAGCAGGGTGAAAATTAATTGCGGTGTGAGTGGTGGTGGTTGTGGGGAGGGGGTGCTCAACTCCTGGGCTGCTGATAAGCTTTCCTCTCCATTATTGGAAAGGAAATTGGATTGCCTAAACACAGTCCTATCAGGAAATTTCATCGGCCTCCCTGACGTCTGCATGACAATGCTGGAGTCTAGAGTGCATTAATCTGCAGGCACTGAGAGGTACGCAGACACTCCGAAGCTCTCGGAAGCGTAATGCACAACTCTGGCTTGTGGAATTGATCTGCCCATTGGCAACTTTCACACAGCTTAGTGTCATTTTACTGTCTGAGTTTCTGACACACAGGGAAACTTTGGAAAAACTTCAGTTTCGAATATATCATAGTTAATATTTTATTAATGTGTGTATATTTCACTTTTTTTTGTTCATCATTTGTTTTTTCTTTCACATGCAGTATTTAGCCTTTTGTTTATAATTTTTGTTTATTTCACATATCCCCTGTTTTCTTGCATCTGTAGGATGCAGCAACATTCTGTTGGCCTCTACCACCTCCCAGACTGGGGCTCAGGAGGTGGACGGTGGTGTCCACATGCCCAGCGACTGGGCAGCCTGTTGGCGGTTGTGCCGGGGCCCTTTGGGGAGGTGGGTACTTTTACATCAAGGAGGGCTGGCCACCATCCCACTGACAGATCCCTGCTGGGCTCAGCTTCCAGAGACTTGGCCCAGAGAGGGAAAGTGCCACTCTGAATGGACTTGGGACCCTGCTGCCACCCCAAGTCTGGCAAGCCCCATCCAGTTGTCCTGTGCTGGAATGCCCACCCACACCAACGTCCTGCACAAGGTCCGGGATATAGATACACACACACACACACACACACACACACACACACACACACCAGGGGAGAGGTGGGCAACTCAGAAAGTCTGGGAAACTTGCTGGAGCTAAACAAGCACAGGGTGTACTCAGAAACTGACAAGCTCCTAGCTGAGAAGATCTTGCAAAAACAGTAAACACTAAAGGCCCAGTCCACATAGGTGACAGGGATTTGCTCAAACCGAGCCTATTGCAGCCTTGGCCCTGTGTCCCAGATACCAGTCTGCACCAGACAGCATCCACAGCCTCCATGCTTATTGCTTTGCTGGAACGGAGCTACACATTGAGGCAGAGGGCAGCAGGGGTGGTCGGAGCTGGTCTTTACCATGAACATCCTGTCAGATGCCTGTGCTGGTTCGCAAGTGGATCCCTGCTTGTGCAGGGAGCAGGGACTGTCAGGATATGGCAGTCCTACCAGCCAGTGCCGATGTTACCCCCCAGACCACCATGGAGGCTCCTAGATCTGGGGCTGGAGGAAGGAGGGCCGATCAGACCTGGAATCGGTATGTGTGGCCAGACAGAGGGGGGCACAAAGCCACCAATGCTGCCCCCTCTGTTGACCCAGCCACCATGGAGCTAGTGCTGTGGAATGGGTGCTTACCTGCCCACACCCCCTGGCTCACCTAGCCATACGCTTGTGAAATGTTTTTTTCTCTTTTTTATTACCGCAAATGCAGCTTTTTCTTTGGAACGCCTCTGCATCTGAAACTTGGACACAGTTAGACCATCTGATGGATGGCCTAACAGTTAAAACATATGTCCAGGTTTGATATTGCCCATTCACTTTTTAATTACTGTGCAGTTCTGGAACCAGATGTCATCAGTTAAGTGGAAGCTCACAGTACAAGTATCACTGCAGACTCCTACTCAACTAAAGCTGCCAAGTTCCAGAACAGCTCATTATATATCAAAAAGAATACCAGGTGGTTACAAGGCAGTAGCGACAAAAGATCCTAAAAGCAGTAAAAATTCAAGAAACTTTGAAAGTGAATAAATTAAATAATGTCGAAGAAGGGAGATTAAGAAAGCTCCTCAAATGTCCATATTTTCAAGTATAATACACTCCACTTATAACAGACATAATTATAATTAAAGGTATGACAGGTCCTGGGTTATTGGGGGATTCTGCCATGCCTCGTGTGCTGTATCACAGGGCACAGCTGATGGACTTATCCCCACGAGAAGTCGGTAATCACCCAATTACCCACATGCTTTAGTGCTGTATTGTAATTATACAGTGGACTCGCATGTAAACTAAATTTAAAATGTATTTAATAATTTTTCTTTGTTTTATTTTGTACAGATGTCTTTCTTAAGCCCTAGGTTCTTGTAGTATTTACCCGTGGGTAAAGACCTTAGCTGACTAATCAAGTTGCAGGATTTATTTTTATGCCCATTGCATAATGAACAGTCCGTTATAACCAGGGCTTTACCTTAGTCATGAAAGTTATGGATACTTGATTTTTATTATTTTCTGTGAAAAACACCAATGTTTTTGATGTTTGTAAATGACTGACTCCTAATTCTGAGCCTCACCATTGCAGTGTTTGTGGTCCCCCAGTTGACCCAAGTGTGGGGGATTCAGTGGCTGGAATGCAAGCCCCAGTTTCCAAGGTAACAGCATAATTCTCTGCCTCCTGTCACTGGGCCAGCATAATAATGCAGTTTTTAAAACATTTAAAGGAAGTTTCTGGCATAAGGTATTGGCCTTCATAGCCCAATACCTTATGCCAGTGTGAGCTGATTTCTCCTAAAATAATTTTTTTTTTTTACTTACTCTGTGGGCTTAGTGAAGGAATCATCGTGGACTCTGTAGCCACCACCAGCTGATCTGTTCCAGCTTCCTACTGGCTCTGCTCTGCCCCCACGCTCGGTGTTTTTGTGACGAGTGAGAAGGGGGCGAGCCCTGTACAAGTCTAAGAGGTGTTTTTTAAAAGGTGTTTTATGAATCTGTAATCAATCTGAGAGGGAAATGAAAGTCACCGCTCTGCTAATAGGGTCCTGTTAGTAGTAAGGTGGCTCTCATTTCCATCTCAGATTGATTACAGCTTCATAAAAATTATTTTAACAAACGCTCCATAGACTTGTACAGGGCTCGCCCCCACGCTCTCCCTGCTCACACGTCACAAAAACACTGAGCGCGGGGGCGGAGCAGAGCCAGTAGGAAGCGGGAACGGTTGTGGCTGGCAGTGGCTTCGGAGCCTGCTACGATCCCTTCACTAAGTCCACAGAGTGAGTAAAAAAACCAGATTTTAGGAAAAATCATCTCACGCTGGCATAAGGTACTAGGCTATGAAGCCCTAGGTTCTTGTAGTATTTACCCGTGGGTAAATACTACTATGAAGCCCAGTACCTTATGCCATTTCATCGGAAATTCACTTTAAAGGAGCAGTGCAACAAAAAATGTTTTTCCAAAAAGCTAGTTTCAGCTAAAATTAAAAAAAAAATTAGCATCCGTGTCAAATCTACCTTTCTTGTTACCTCCTATGCTGCGCAGCATTAGTTTATTTTCTCAGTCCTGATGCTTGCCAAGTCTACAGTGCTGTTACTAAGCCAAATTGGATGGCCATCCATTTTCTTGAAAAAAGGAAAAACTCAATTAAAACACGTATGAAACACTCACATTTTGGTGGAACTAGAACATTTCACCACCAAATAAAACTGGAAAATGTGTAGAATGTTTTGCAGTGAAAAAAAAAGTAGAGTAATTTCATTGCTCAATTTCATTGCGCTGCTGCTTTAAATCTTTGCTGATATGCTTGTATAAAATATCTCAAAATGGAGGTAACTTGTCTAACACACACAGCGGCTCCATGACTTCCTTTTGGTACTTGAATGATGATTTCTAGTCCACAATTAATATGTAGCCCTAGCTAGAATACACAAAAACTGATTTCCCAAACCAAAAAGATTAAATCCAAAACATTCTTCCAGGATGTAAGGAACAAAAACTTGACTTTTAATGCACACTGTAAGGCCTTTATAGGCGCTTCTGATGCTGTTTTGGGACTTGGGGGGAAGAACACACAGCTTGTAGGGAGAGTTGGCAAGTGCAGAACTGAGATGGAGGTGTTACAGGGATTTAATTTCTTACAGTATGATTTGTGGCAACTTTCTTTTAGTTAACCAAACACATTGAAAGAATAATGAAGCCGGGCCCGCTTACAGTGCTAACAACGCAGGATCACGAGTGAACCCGAAGCATCTGAGGGCCTGCTGGGAGGAAGGGAGGGTAGAGCACCTAGCAAAACAGCTCTTCTCCTCCTCCAGGTGCAGTAGGTTCAGACTCCTGGCAATGTTCTGACTCCTGCTGATAGCCGGGTTAGTGTGCCAATGAGTCTCAGCTGTCCGGGATTGGTGGCTGTAGGTGGAGGTTGGCACGCAGTGTGCTGGAGTGGGTGCTGCGTGCCATGGATGTCACTGCACGTCCACATTGCCAGGCCTAGGGCAACCATAAAGACAGGAATAAACCTCTTAAGCTGCGCACTATGATTCCTGGCTCCCAGCCTTGCTCACCTTCCTCAGAGGTCCCTCTGGATTAGCATACTTCCTACTCCCTCATCTCTCAACCCTCCTGGAAGGGATGGGAGTCCACTGTGTGGGTCAAAAGCAGTCTCCCAGTAGGTACTGGGTAAGAGGATGGTGGGCTGGAAGGCTGCAGCAGTGGTTGCTATGGGGTATATCCTCACCAGCTCTAAAAATAGGACAAAAAAAAAAAAAATGTTACATTTCAATAAAACACCATAAATATTGCATTTGTTCTTGCTGTCCTGGCACATCAACAGCCAGCCACTTGATTAAGTACTTGCTTAGTATTGATTAAAGCCACCTGATTAACTCATGCTCCCTGACCATAAAAGCAGCATTTTCGAGTTGGAGCGAAGCACAGGGTAAAGCCGCCTGCTGTTGAGCAGAGTTGCCTGACATGCACAGAGTGATGTAATGGGACAGGGGAGAGCCATATTTGCACAAGCAAAGCCCGTTCCGTTAGACTGCCATGGGAGCGAAGGGCAATGAAGGGACAAAGTGCATCCATAGTGTACACTACGTGAAATGGGGATCGGGGGACACTAGATGTCAGTGTAACCCCCCTACAAATGGGGGTTCCCAAAAAGTCATATACCAGCTCAACTACGCCCCCATCCTCGCTTATGCTGATCCCACCAAACCCTATCTGCTGCATACTGATGCCAGTCTGCAGGGTCTAGGAGCTGTACTGTATCAAGACCATGAGGATGGTTTGAGACCAGTGACATTCGCCAGTAGGAGCTTGTCCCCATCGGAGTGAAACTACCCTGTGCACAAGTTGGAGTTCCTTGCATTAAAATGGGCCATTGTCGACCAGATTCATGATTACCTCTATGGGGCAAAAATATTGGTGAGGACTGACAGTAACCCATTGACCTATGTACAGACCTCAGCAAAGTTAGATGCCAAGGGGCACCGGTGGCTTTCTGCATTGTCAACATATGATTATGCTGTTGAATACAGACCAGGCCTGAATCATATTGATGCTGACGCCTTATCCCGGAGGCCCATTTCCAACAGTGACTGGGTCAGGCTACCTGAACCTGACATCCGAGCATTGTGCCAAAAGTTTGATAGAAATGAACAGATGTCTACGGACACAGCGGACTGCTTAGTAGATTGCTTGGGCCCCTCTGACACCTGCATACCGGCTGCGTATTGCCACTTCTCTGCTCTAGATATTAGTGCACTACCTCAGTTTGACAATGACAGCATTCAATGGGCTCAATCCCGAGATCCTATGATTCAGCCAGCACTTGATGCCATTCGTGCAGGAAAAGATGTGTCCAAGTTGCGTTCCTCTGTTCTGCGAACCACTTTATTGTTTAAAGGCCCCAGGTTGAAGCTGCTTAATCATTTGTTGTATAGAGAGACTGTACATCGAGGTGGCCAAATAGACAAGCAACAATTGGTCCTGCCCACAGCCTTCAAAGATTTGGTACTGAGGTCCCTACACAATCATATGGGCCACTTCGGTATCGACCGAACCCTTGACCTAGTACGATCTCGATTCTACTGGCCCAAGTTGGGGGCTGATGTTGAGCACCATGTAAGGACTTGTAGTTGGTGCCTGCAGAGAAAAGCCCTGCCTCAGAGGGCTGCCCCCCTTGTCAGCATTACTACCAGCACCCCAATGGAACTAGTCTGCATAGACTTCTTGAGTTTAGAGCCTGATCAGTGAAACATTGGCAATATGTTAGTGGTTATGGACCATTTCACATGGTATGCACATGCTTTTCCCACCAAAGATCAAAAAAGCTTCTACCGTGGCCAAGGTGCTAGTGGAAAATTTATTTGTCCACTATGGTGCCTCCCAGAGAATTCACTCTGATCAGGGCCGGGACTTTGAGAGTCGGCTAATCAAAGAAATGCTCTCTGTATGGGGGGGCGAAAGTCAAGAACCACTCCTTATCACCCGCAGGGGGATCCTCAACCAGAACGCTTTAACCGCACCCTGCTAGACATGCTAGGCACCCTCCACCCAAAAGATGAGCATAAATGGAGCCAGCAGATTAGCACCTTTGTACACGCATACAGTTGCACGAAGAATGATGCTACCGGGTTCTCTCCCTACTGCCTCATGTTCGGGAGAGAGGCCTGGCTGCCTGTTGTTGTCTGTTTTGGGGTTTCTCCCGATGGGGTCCGAGCTGAAGATTTCCTGCAATATGTACAAAAACTTAAAGCTCAATTGAACCATGCCTATCAACTGGCCCAGACGATGGCCGCCAAAAGAAATCTAACCAACAAAGAGAGATGTGATAGAAAAGTAAAGGCTCAAGAACTTAGGCCTGGAGACCGAGTGTTGTTGCGAATTTTAGGATTGCACGGTAAACAGAAAATTGCTGATAGATGGCACCTCTTCCCCATGTCATAGTTGGAAAGTTGGATGATTTGCCGGTGTACAAAGTGCACCCAGAGAATAACTCTAAAGCTGTCAAGACCATGCACCGTAATCACTTGCTACCTATTGGTCAAGTTATAATTGAGCCCACTGAAATTGATTCCCCTGGACCAGTGACTTGTGCTGTTGCAAAAAAGAAACAGAGTCAGCCTGCCCCCATGGTTGCCGATTTAAGACTTTCCCCGCAGCAGACCCAGAATGCTAGTGACTGCCAGTCTAACTCGGATGACAGTGAGTGTGATAATGCCTATTACCCCTTATATGAACTGTGTCAGTTGTTTCTTGGAACTCCTATATTGAATTATGGGGATGTAGCTGGGCCTTCTGGACTGCCTAACACCCCAGCATCATCCTTGGAGCCAAAGCTCAGTGAAGGTGAAGTGCAAAGTATCATGTCTGAGGATGCTGAGTCTTTGTGTATCGTGGAGCTGTATGATTTGCCTGAAGGAGAGGCTGATGGTATGAGTCTTTCTGGTGACATGCCAGAACTTGAGGAACACTATGAGAGTGCTAAAAAAAAACCCTTCAGTGCCAGAGTGTCTTCAAAATGAGCCAGGTGTTGTAGAAACAGAGACTACAGAGCAAGGGGCTGACAGTGCTCCCAGCTTGGGCATTGCCCTTCATGCAGAGGCACCCCCTCACAAGTGATGAAAGCTCCAAGACCATTGCTAAAAGTGTAGAGGCTGTGGTTGTTCACCCCAGAAACACTGGCTGAGCTGCCAAGCCAGTGGTGCACTTCAGTTACGATTGCCCGGTAGGCCAGTGGATTTGCCTCTCAATGTAGTCTACAAAGGTGTTTATGTCTCTCAGAGCTCACTGCCCAAATTGAGCTTGACGGCCCATTCCAGGTTACTTGTTTTGCCCTCTCACTATGGTGCCCCTACCCATCCAGCCCCAAGTTAGCTGATAGGGAAGGTCCCCCTCTTGCATTGTTTAGAGTACAAGAAGTTATTACATGATTCTGTATAGTAATGTTCAATTTACCTGTGTGAAATATGCATAATGTATTGTCAGAATGGAAATGATATAGTGAAGTACATTGAAATGTATTGTAAAGTAACAAGTTATGCCAACTGATGAATCAGGTAGTACTTGTATAGCATGCTAATGGTATAAATGTCTTGTATGTGTTGCATTTTCAATGTTATGATGGTACAGACTTGACGTGGACGCCAAGTTTTCCCATGCAGGGAAGGGTGTAACCTCCTACAAATGGGGGTTCCCAAAAAGTCTTCCTTGAGTTTGCCTAAATGTTCACTGCCAGGCTGGTGTCCAGTGTTTTAGCAGTTTAAATGTGATTACCAGAGCCTGTATAGCCTATGTGTACTGTCTCTTTAAGTGCTGCCTAATTGCAGCTTAAGTAATCGGACAGGGAGCTCTGTTGAAAGATGTAACTATTTGCTGAAAATCATTTAGAGTGATAATGATAATGTAGTTTGTCTAACCTGCTTTCTTTGTAGCAAGGACCGTTATGTTTGTCTCCACTATCTTGGTCCTGGACTGCAAATAGGACCAAACAGTACTGGTGGGACCTAAAATGTAGCCGGACTACAGGAGCTGTCTGAATTCAAAATCTGTAGGAACTGTAGTTTGAGCTTTTTGTGCCTTTTTTGCAACTGAAGGGGGGAGCTCTTGCTTTGACTGACAGACAAATCAGTCAATCAAATCTTTTGGATCTTGGGGAAGTCCCGGGCTGCTTGCAGGTTTCAGTTAGTTCTGAGCTAGGAAGTGAAATGAGAAGAGCTCAAGTGTATTTCGGGCAGCAATCCTGAGTGGATTTGCATGAGAAAACTGTGAAAGGGCTGTGTTTTTGGCTTGCAAGTCTGCCTGCTGCTCCTGAGAAAGAGAGAAGAGAATTATTTTGGACTAAATCCAAGTTTGTGTGACTAAAGTAAGCTACTGAAGTGGGCCAGGCTCAACCTGAAGAAGACCAAAGATTTTGCTGAATGCGGTCGGCCTGTCAGGAGTTCCAGCTACCCCTAAGCTCCCGGTGTGTGCAGAGACTTTGTGATTGTGACCGGGGAGCACTTTGCCTGGTACAGTAGAATTCCTGTTCATGTAAATGTGCTGTGAGCTGCTAGTGGGTTGTGAGTTAGTTCCCCACTGTGTGAACTGTGTTCTGCTTGCTGGAAGCTGTATCCAACCCAAAACGGACTGCATCCGAATTTGTCTCCATGCGGTCTGGGCTTTGCCAGACTGGCCCGGCCAGACTACCCATTGCACAGAGAAGCCATTGATGAGAGACCTGCCTGGGGATCAGCCCCCTGCTCCACACTGGAACAGAAACGACACCTCTGTTACTCGTATGGGCCCTGTGTCTCCTGGCATTCCAGATCAACCACCTGCAGTCTCGATTTTCATCCAGTCTATGTCCAGTCTTGGGTATTGTGAGTAAATACCAGAGTAGCTCCCAGCAACAACAGCTTAATCTGAGTGTGTCATCTGATTGTCTTGTTTCGTTTCCTTTACAAACTGAGCCCTCTGGCTCTGGATTACAATTATTGTGTACTGTGCATGTTGTGTTTTCCATCACAGGGCCCCAACCAGCTGCAACCCCGGGCAACAGTCCTGACTAGCCCATCTTGGGTACCCAGAGGAGTGACTGTGTGGGGGGACTCAAAGCGCATACATAACTGCTTGATTGATATAACCTTTAAGCTCATTAACCTGATTTTGCACCTTCCTTGTTCAAGTCCCCTGAATAAATCAGATCTAACTTTTTCTGCATGTAATCTGACTGTGGTTCCAGTTTGTGCTCAAAGTACTGTACTGTTGCTGTTTGCTGTACATAACCTTGTTTTACAGGGGGTCCCCAGGGTCGAGCCAGAAGACCCAGCCCTCGTGGTAAGTGCAAACAGTGTGGGTACTTGTGTGGTGTACCAGGGGCATTGTGAAAGTGATTATTGTACAGTGTTCAGGCCACTCGAGGGGAAAGAGGGGGGTTACAGTGTCCTGGAGGGCTGTGCCCAGGTTAGCTTGACCACTACCAACCCGGCACCCGTTTCAGAACTCAATCCCCTTAACCTTCTACTAGCCAAGCAGGCAGGGGTAGTAGCTCTTGGGATAGCGCCATCTAAGGGTTACATCAGGGATTAGTATGATATGTGAAACTGGGATTAGGTGAGGGTTACACAAAAGATGCCAGGGATTATTATTACGATATGCGGACTGAGTGAGGGAGGCAACACAAAAGACTTTGGGGATTGTTATAATATGTGATACAGGGATCAGGTGAAGGAGGGTTGCCACTGGGCACCAGAGGAGTTTGGCTTCCATTGGGGACTGTTCACCCTCCACCATCACCCACCGAGGGGGGGGTCTCGGGAGATGATGGCTGGTGCGTTGGTTTCCATAGGTGGTGCTTTTTGGTCATGGTAACTAGTACTGCTTCAGCAGATTATTGGTGCAAGCAAAAAGCTTTCATTATCCCATTGTACACATTGTTGTGAAATGGGCTGTACGATGCCAGTTCGACAACCCTTTTATCGACCAGTTTCTCGCCAACTGGAATCATGTCAACCACAAGTTGCGGTTTATATGATTCCAATGTGTCTCCCGGTTCATTTTTTTCTATCAGGGGCTTCGTCCCTTGAACCCTCCATGCGGGAAGGGGGGTCTGCCCCCTGCCCCCCCACCTATAGGATTCTCAACTCCAGTCGGAGTTGATTTGGGGTGGGGGTGCAGGACTGGGAGACAGTGTGCCCCTGTCTCAGGCACACCAACATGGCGACCTGTCGGCAAAGCGTCAGTTTTGCCAACAGGGATGTAGTTCGCTGTGTTGATGTTGGCGTACGTGGGGCATACCTATGTAACCCCCCTGCAAATGGGGATTCCCAAAAGTCTTCCAGGAGCTTGCCTGAATGCTCCAAGTCTGGGCGGTGTTCAGTGTTTAAGCTATTTAAATGTGGTTCCAAGTGAGTGCTAGTTGAGCCTCCACGTACTGTCTCTTTAAGAGCTCTCTGCTTGCAGACTTAATTAGTTTGTATGGGGGGACTGTGTATTTAATGCTCGAATCCCGCCCAAACTGCTATCAATTCACTCCGTTTCTGCCCTCGCTACATGTGCAGAGGGAGACTTGTTGAAAGATATAACTATTTGCCAGAAATCATTTGCAGTGACTGAGAAAATGTAGTTTGTCTAACCTTTCATTTCAGCATGAACTGTTTCAGTGTAGCTCTTTCATTTTGGTCCTGAACTGCTGAAATGGACCAATCAGTGGGGAGGGGTTCCTTAAAATGGAGCCTGTGGACGAATCGGAACTTGGACTCTCAATTTTGAGCCAGCCACAAGGGGATTGTATGGGCAGTGACTCTGGGAAATGTAGTTTTGACCTTGGTGCCTTTTTTTTACTAACAGAGGGAGTCTCATTGTGAGTGACAGCTGAACCAGCCAACAGAATGGTGGGGAGCTAAAGGAAATGCCCTGCTCTGTGACTGGAAAGATCAGATCAGTTGTGACAGTGAAGAGAGAAGGAGCTCTGTGCTTCTGCGATGTATAGTTTCACGCGGGAAGCGCATGTGAGGCCCTGAGGTTCGGCCTGCCGCCGTTGTAAGTGCCAGTTTGGACTGAATCCAATTTGTGAGGAGAAAGAAGGAAGTCTGAAGAGTGGAAACCAGGCTCACCCTGTAGAAGACTGGAGAAATTGCTGAATCGCCCTTGGTCTGTCAGGAACTGAAGCTACTATGTGTGCTCCTGGGTATTTTGCAGTAATTGCGATCGGGATCTAGGAGCAGCCCGCCTGGTATAGTACTTTCCTTTTACATATGAATGTGTGTAGTGCTTGTGGGGAATCACTATTTCCAATCCCCTGTGCTGTGTGTTGAAGCTGGAAGCAAACCCCAGCTTGTCTCGGACTAAATCCGTTTGCTATCTACTGCAGTGGGGTCCAGTCACAAAGACCTTGTCTCCATGCTTTGTTGTTCTGGCAACCCAGAAGAACATCCACCATCTTGTTCTCAGCTTGGGTATTGTGAGTACAAATCAGGGTATTCCCCTGCAGCCTGTTTTCAGTTACAAGTGTGTCATCTAATTATTTGTTGTTTCACTTCTTCATGGACTGAGCCATCCAGCTCCAGATTACAATTGGGTGTTGTGCATATATTTTCTTCTACAGGGCCCTATCCATCTGCACCTGCCGGCCAATCCCAGGCAACGGACCTGGCTAGCCCCCCCCCCAATCTGGGTACCCAGAGTGTGACTTTTCAGACCCTGTATGTGTGCACAGTACTGTGATTTAATTCTGCCAATTAACCTGATTGCCCCCTCCCGTGTTATGTTCCCTAAATAAATCAAATTTGTTGTTGTTATACTATATACTGTCTGTGGTGTTGGTACTTATGGAAACAGTATTGCATTTTGCTGTGTATGTTGTTTAACCTTATTTTACAGGGGGTCCTCAAAGACATGCTGCAGAATCAGTCTCGAGGGTAAATAGTACTTTATGAGTGAACAGTGTGTATACGTGGGGTATTGGGGCTGTAACTCCTGTGTATTGTGTGAGCCACTAGAGGGAATAAAAGGGGGTCTCAGTGTCCTAGAGGGCTGTGACCAAGCTAGTCTAACCACTACAAACCCTGACCTCTGGATGGAGGCACCCGCCATAGAACCTAAGCCCCTCAACCTGTCAGTAGTACGAACATACGAAATTTGCCAGCAGATAAAGGACCTAGAGGTCTATCAAGTCTGCTCGAATGTGCAGCTAGCACCCCTTATTCTGCAGCTGCCCCTCCCTTCCACCCTTCCCCTTCATTAACCCTCCCCCTTGTCCTGTCCCATCCTTGTTTGAAGCAGTCCACTGTTCTACTGCATACCACTTCAGCAGATGCATTCCACCCAGCCACCACCCTTCTGTAAAAAGTGTCTCCTCATCTTCCTCCTGAACCTTCCTCGCTCCAGTCTCATATCATGGCCCCTGGTGGCCCTCCCTCCTTACTTTGAACAGCCCTCTGTACTGCCTCTTGTTTATTCCTTTCATGTATTTAAAGGTTTCAATCATGTCACCCGGTCTCTCCTCTCCTCCAGTGAGTACATGTTCAACTCCTTCAACCTCCTCTCGTATGATAAGTCCCCCAGCCCCTTGATCATCTTTGTCGCTCTGCGCTGCACCCCCCCAGTAACTTAATGTCCCTCTTCAGATACGGATGCCAGTACTGCACGCAGTACTCCAGGTGTGGTCTAACTAATGACCTATACAGTGGCAGAATCACCTCCTCCCTCCTCGAAAGGATATACCCCTTGCAATACAACTCAGCATTTTGTTGGCCTTTGCATCTGCCTTCCTATATTGTGCCGAGTTGTTCATTGACCCTGTAAAGAGCACACCCAGATCCCTCTCCTCCTCTGTCTGGGCTAGCTGCACTCTCCCTAGATGGTAACTCCTCCTTGGGTTCTTCATCCCAAAATGCAGCACCGTGCACTTTTTGGCATTAAAGCCCAGTTGCCAGGTGTCTGACCAGGTTTCAAGCTTTGCCAGATCATCCTGCAACCCCTGCCATCCACCTAGGTGATCCACCACCACGCCTACCTTGGTATCATCAGCAAACAGACTGATCTTGCTCTTGATGTCCCATGATATGTCTGCAATGAATATCCCAAACAACACTGGTCCCAACACCGAGCCCTGTGGAACACTGCTCGTCACTGCCCTTGGGTGTGAGAGCTCCCCACCCACCACCACCACCCTCTGTTGCCTTCCCTGTAGCCAGTTTCCTACCCATCTCACCAGCTTTGCACCCGCCCCGTGCCTACTGACTTCCTTCCCAGCCTTCCATGTGGCACTGAGTGGAATGCCTTACTGAAGTCCAGATACAGGACATCCACTGCATGGCCCCTGTCCAGTTGCCTAGTTACCCAGTCATAGAACCTCGACCAGGCTAGTTTGCAGGATCTGCCACGATGAAGCCATGCTGTCTGCTGTCCTGTAGTCCTTTGGCCTCTAGGAGGGCCACCAGCCTCTCCTTCAGGATAGTCTCCATTAGCTTACCCACGATGGATGTGAGGCTCACTGGTCTGTAGTTTCCGGTTCATCCTTGGGGCCACTCTTGTGGAGGGGCACCACATGAGCCATCCTCCAGTCCTGAGGTACACACAATGTAGTGAGGCATTAAATAGGTCTGCAAAGGTCCTGCAGGACCTCTGCCAGCTCCTTCAGTACCCTGGGGTGGATGCCATCTGGGCCTGGCGCCTTGTCCACCCTCAGTGCCTTCAAACCCTCTCAAACTCTGCTCTCCATGATTTCCCCACCTGTCACCACTCCCCGCCCCACTTCTGCCATTTCTCCCACCTTGGGTGTCACCCCCTTATTCTCTTTAGTAAATACTGAGCAGAAGTACTCATTTAGTGCTTCCGCCTTATCGCACCCTGCTTCCACCCAACCCCCTCCTTCCTAATCCTTACTAAGTGGTCCTTACAGATCCTTTTCTCCCTGATGTACTTAAAGAAGTCCTTCTCCCCCTTCTTAGTGCCTTGTGCCAGCCTGAGTTCCGTAGATGCTTTGGCTCCCCTTACTGCCCTTGTCACCTGCTTCGATTCTGTCAAGTACTCCTCCCTGTCCTCCCCCCTCCCTGTTTTCTTGTACTTCCTAAAGGCAGCTCTTTTCCTCCTTACCTTTTCCATGACCTCCTTGCTCAACCAGATCGGGTTCTTAGCCCTGGCCTTCTTGCTCTGGGCTTTGCAGCAGGTTTTGGTTGCCTCCACTATCCCCAGCTTTATGAGCTTCCACCTCTGGTTAGTGTCCATACTAGACTGAATTCTGGCCAGGTACCCTTTTACCACTTCCCCCATCCTCCCAAAGTCGGCCCTCCTGAAGTCCAGCACTATTGTGCCAGATTCCACTCCTTCCTTGCCCATATCCAATGTGAGCCATACTGAGCGGTGTTCACTCCCTGACAGCGGTTCCTCCACTGTAAGTTCTCTCACAAAGTCCCCATTTGCCAGCACAAGGTCAAGGGTATTTCCTAACCTGGTTGGTTCACTGACCATTTGCAGCAGGAAGCTGTCCTGGAAGGCATCCAGCAGTACCTGCTCCCTTCTGTTCCTGGTTGTTGGGCTGCTCCAGTCCTCCTGGCATGTTGAAGTCCCCACAATCACCACACTCGCTTCTAGGTTCTCCTGATCTGTCCCGCTAGTTCCCTGTCTAACTTCTCCGTCTGAGATGGTGGCCTGTACACCACTCCCATTCTAAGAATCCTATTCTTGGAATCCTGGATTTGCATCCAAAGTGACTCTGTACTACCCTCCTCCCCTTCCTCCCTTACACACTTCAATCCTTCCTTCACATATAGTGCCACCCCTCCTTTCCCAATCACTCTGTCCCTACGAAATAATCTGTACCCTGGTACAGACAGGTCCCAGTCATTGTATTGGGTGGCCCATGTTTCCGTGATGACTGCAATGTCCACCTCTCCCTCTGCCATGAGAACCTGTAACTTTGCAGTTTTCCTCCCAAGGCTCCTAGCATTAAGGGTAACCACCTTCCACCCTTCCCCCCTCCCATCCTGCCCTCCTTTCCTAGCATCACCATAGTACTTGCCATTTGTCCTTTGTCACTGTTATGGGGGGTAAGCTCATATGGTTTCCCAACCTGTGGTCTCTGCATATCTCTTCCCCAACTGCCACCCCCCACTCCTAGTTTAAATTCCCAACTTCCTCTATGTACTCCTCCATCCTCTGTTTCAACACTTTCTTTCCTTCCTCACTCAAATGTAGTCTGTCCTTGGCATAGAGACTACTGTCCTCCAGGTCCCTCCCCACCCCCAACAGCCCATACCCTTTAGCACAACACCAGGTTCTTAGCCATCCGTTAAATTCCTCTATTCTCAGCTTTCTTGTTGTGCTTGCCTTTGGCACAGGAAGTATCTCTGAAAAAGTTACTGATCTTCCTACCCCCTCACATAATTGTGCTAGTTCCTCAAACCTCCTCTGGACTGTATCTACTGTCTTGTCAGCCAGGTCATTTGTCCCAAGATGTATAATTAAATGAGGCTTGTCCCTACCTTCTAGCATATTTCAGAACAGACTGTCCCACCCTTTCCGCTGTCATTCCTGGCATGGCCTCCACCCAAATGCGACTATGCCTCTCCCCCTTGCTACCCGCCTAACTCCTCTTAGTATTGAGTCCCCCAGCACTAAGATTCCGCCCCTCTTACTCCCTGCTTGCTTCCATTCATCTCCCTCTCTCATTTCCAGCTCCTCTTCTTCCTCCTGCACATTATTTCCCCTTTTACCCCTGTTGCAATTGTCCCAGCAGAACTTCCCCGCTCCAGTTTGGTCCAGGCATTTATCAATTACTCCTCTAATTTCATCATTTCCCTCCTCCACCTTCTTCCTCTCTAGCAGTGCACAACTATTTTCTGAAGGCCCTTCACAAATGCCCTCCCTCTCTCTTCATAGTAACCTGTTCTCTCCTTTCCATTCCATGACTTTTGCCACTTCTTAGCCTCCCTCACAAGTCCCTATCTCCTCCTTCCATTTGTCTTTTCTCTCCTGACCTGGTTTCCCGGCAATTGTTCTTCCTGGCCTGGGCCCTTTGTCTCTGCTTCCTTCTTTGACCCTCTCCTCACCACTGTTGGCTTAAATCACCCTCCCTCATCTCCCTTCTTCCTCCCTCCAGTATTTGGCTAAACCCACCCCAATCTGCCTTGCCTGTCTTAGTTCCTCCTGCAGACCCTCAATCTCCTTTCTAAGTTTTTCTATGTGGTTGCACACTAAACATCCTCCCACACTCCAGGCAATTTTTAGAAAGATTGGTGCACCACAGTTGTTGCAGCCTACCACCCTACTCATTGCTGTCGTTGCCCACGTGCAACCCCCCACCCTTCCAGATGCAGGATACCAAACACCCCAAATACCAAGTCTCCCCTCTCCCTCCTCTATCAGTGCAAAACATTTTCTTTATTTCCCTTACCTCCTTTGTTGCACATTTTTAGATATATTGAGCAACTGCTTTTTATATTCCTATCCTTCCTATCCACACTCAAAACAGACTTTAAGTAGCCATTGCACAACCTTCTTCAAACTCCTACTCCTCCTTTCCCCAATGCAATATCAATGCGAAGAAGTAATAATGAAAGCTCCTAGATTTGCATTTACTTCCCTTCCACTGAGAGAGCAGTCACCTCTTCACTTGCTGCTGTTCCTTTCCTGGATGTCTGCTTTTGCTATGACAGGTGCATATCCTTTGCCTGTTTGAGGAAGTGATGTCAGAACCCCTGGTATAAAGTAGTCAAGCAGGCAGGGGTAGTAGTCCTTGGGACAGCACCACCTAGGGGTTACACCTATTACCATGTGCACTTGAGGTGCTTCTGTGCTACAGTGTGAACTTCTCTGCAGTGGGCAATATTAGGTTTCCAACTTCCATGGGCAATTTAGATCACAAACGGAAAATCCTCACTTTGCATGTGCAAACAATGTTTGTGCTGCCACAAAGGTTTCCATTATAATGCCCAGATAATACAGAAACATATTTTCCAGGCTGGATTTTTAGTGTTGCAACAGTTCTCTCATTCACTCGGAGCTGCTGCTTATGCACAGGCACACCTAACGCATAGGTTCCGCTCCTTGTGGATATAACAGATACTGGATATAATGGACAAAAGTTGGGAGCTGCAGCACGGATACAGGTTTGCACTTTCATTTTGAAAAGGTAAAGTCAAGGTGTATGCTCCCTTTCATCTCTCTATAATCTGTCTCTGTGCTGTTGGAATCTCTCTGTGTGCCTGAAACAGCAGCAACATTCAGTGGTGGCTGCAGGAATTAAAGGTGACTGAGGCACAAGCAGGGTGCAGACTGGAGCTTGTGTCTGGGCATGTAGGTTGCTTAACAATCCAGACTATGTTACCTGTTATGTATTGTTGTGGGGGCACAGCTTGGGCACAGTATACCTTTACTGGTAGCAGGTCAATTGAGTGATGGAGTTATGGCGACGGCAATTTCAGTGACGTCAATTCGGTGAACATCAAAAGGGTGATGGTAACTTTTCGGCACCATACGGTATGGGCAACAGTTGCTTTCCCCCATCCCTGAGGTGCTACAACCTCGGAGTTAGTTATATAAGTAAGGAGGGGTGCGGGGGGGCAAAGCCGCCTACATAAAAGCAGTAATGCAGTTGCCGCCCTTACTGTAGGGTGCCCATATGCACCGTCGCACTTTTAACGTTCACCAAATTGCCCTTTGCTGGATTTGTGGTCACTGTAATTCCATTGCTCAATTGACATGGATCCCTTTTACCCAGGCATGTGCTGCATCTGGACATCTCCTGAAGCTGCCCATGGGGACATTCTAGGCTCTCCCCTCCATCTTCTGGATTGAAAAGTTGATACAGTTTACGCAGAATGTGACATATTTATTATTTTGTTTTTGCTGGCCAGGTAAGTGGACTAGTTGTTTTTTTTTTTGGAGGGGGCAGCAAAAACAGTCTATAACCTAAACAGGGGTAGCAAAGACAATTCAGAACCTAAATGGGGGAGGGAGCAGTGAAGACAGTTCAGAGTCTAAACTGGTGGGGGAGGGGGGCAGCAAAATAACAATTCAAAATCTAAACCAAATCTTTTTCTTTGCTTCCCTAGTCATAGCTGTGATATTAAAGCAATCAAATTTGTTCCAGACTATTTGCAATGCAGAGGCTGCTGTGAGAGTAGCAAATATATATTCAAGCCTTCACACATTTATGCCGCATAACAAAGAGTAAATCCTATTTGCAGATTGTATTCAAAAGGACTTTGGTGATGGTAATAATTATTTCAAAGGTGGGTATGATGATCCTTTAGTAATGAAAGTGTTCACCTAAAGGCTTCTGCTTAACCCCCCCCGAAGGCGGGGATCATTGGACAATAAAAAAAATACCTTGTCTAGACATAGCGCCTAATTAGTCAGCATGTCATTCATTATAAACAGATACTCCCCAAGAGATGAAGTCAGCCTCATGCCAGGTTCATAATCTGCAGTTTTGTCAAGCAATGAAAGGGTAGAAACTCGTTGAACTGCTTTGGCCCACTGCCAAGTTTTGATCCCTTTTTGGATACATTAATAAAGAGTATCAGGTGCATTATGGGGAAATCATTACTGGTCATGGTATGTCACATGATTTCATTGAAGTTTATAAAGTATGGGACTACAAACCTGTTACAGGTTTTCACAATCTGGTTACTTTTCCAAGTAGCAGATTACGAAAGGGGGTTCATTTTTAAACCAAGTAATCTAAATAAATAATCCAATTACTTTGTAATGACAAAATTAATCGGGATTACCCTTGAGCGGGTGTGGGTAGTGACAACACTTAACACAAGTTTTCTCTTGAAACTACGCCAATTGATGTAATGACTTTTATTAAAGCAAACAAAATAAAGAAAACTTCAGGAAAACAAGCAAATAAACTTAATTCCAAAAGAAATAGCTTCAGATACTCTTCTCTGAAGAAAAAAAAAACAAATGTCACAGAGTGGTACTAGCTCCCTCTCAGCATGACCACCATCATCTGTGCTCCACAACCTATCTGACCACATACTGAGTCCAAGTCTTTTTACATACTGAAAACCGTGACATCATCAATCATGTGATCTGCCTCCTAATCTAATACAGAGAATAATCCTATACTAATACAGGAAATGGGGCTTCAGACTCTGCTAGATCTATCACACTTGAAGAGTACTGCAATAATCTTTACAAACTATAAAATAGCATTATTCATAGGAGAAATAAATAGAGATGAATAAGCAAGGGTCCTATAATGACCCTTGTCTCCTCCTCCAAATCTTGACATCACCATAAATGTATAATAAATAGAGTCCACTGGGGGCCTGCAGCCCTTAAGGAAACTCATTTTCATCTGAGCAGGCATCAAGGGCACATCTGAGCAGGCCTCAAGAGCATAAAAGTATCTCCTTGATTTCTTGCTTAAATTAACTTGAAAACAAAACATATATTAAGTGTGTCCTGAAGCAGTTCCTACTAGAGCTTTAACATAAACTAACAACTGCAGTACACTGGCTTATTTCCAAGAAGAATTTTGCTTTAGTTTTAAGCCCCCAAAGCCTCCAAAAGTGTTAGTCTGCATGCAATACAATTTATGCCCTAAACAAGTGAACAGCACCACATTAGCAGTACAGATATGGGATGTATAAGGCAAGGGAAAAGTACTGATGAGAAGTGTGCACATAATTAACAGGGTCTGTTTGGGAATTTGAATGCATTTATCAAGTGGTGCAAAGCAACCACCCCTTTTCTATTTTCCAACCAGGCTTTGCTTTACTGGATTTTATTTAAACGGTATGAATTCTTTTCCAAGCTTCCCTTTTAAAAACTGAAAGGGATGTGCCTTAATTTAATTACTTCCCAGTATTCATTTAGCCAAAACAGGCAGCTAGGTCAGCCTCTACAGTATCACCACCTAGACAAAAAGTAGAAAATTAGCAGGTTAGAAAAGAGAAGAATACCACAATAGGAGGCCACCCCATTGTGGTAGAAAGGTGAAAAAAAAAAGTCAAGGGAGACCTATAGAGAAGACAAGTACTACTGCAGTAGATTTTAGAAATAGGGTCCAGGGTACAGAGGAGTGTCTAGTGGTGATGGGGGGTCCACAAAAACTGTCACATTCCCCCAAGGTTAAGCGAAAACCAGTAGCAGAAGAAACATAACTGTTTTTTAAGACAACCTACCCTCTTAAAGTGGGTAGGATGGAGCTTTCACCCACCCTCTCTTGAAAGCTCCACCCCAGGGCACCCTAAAAAACAAAACATGAACATGGTCCAAGTCTTTCTAAAGAGGACCATTGTATCTTCCTTCCTTAGTTTATCATCACAACTAAATATTTTGCCCTGGGGTGTCTGTACAATTACTTGAACAGTAACAGTCATACATTCATACATTTTCTAGAACCACCAAATGTTTATGCTTTATTATCGGCTCCTAGACGAGAGAGGAAATCTGCATTTACATGGGCAGATCCAGCCCTGTCCTTTACTGTAAATTTGTAAGGTTGAGAGATAAATACCATCTCATTATTAGATTATTTTTTTCCTTCATTTGCGAAATAAAACAGAGGGTTGTGGTCTGTTACCAGTGTAAAATTGGCACGCCATAAGTAAAATCTCAAGGTTTCGATTGCCCATTTGGCAGCCAAACACTCTTGTTCAATGGTGGAGTACTTTTGCTCCCTTTCATGCAGTTTCCTAGAAATATATACAATTGGGTGTTCCTTCTTATTGATGGTCTGGCTCAAAACTGCTCCAATACCAGTTCCAGAGGCATCGGAGTGGACCTCAAAGGGGTGGTTAAAATCGGGACTTCGTAACACCGGTGAGGAGCATAAAGCTGCCTTAATCTGAATAAATGTCTTCTCACATTCGGGTGTCCACTTGACCTGATTACTGAATTTCTTTTTAGTTGATTCTGTTAAAGGGGTTGCCAAAGTAGCGAACTGTGGGATAAATCTCCTATAATAACCTGCTAACCCTAGGAAAGAACATACTTGCTTCTTTGTCTCAGGTATTGGGTATTGGGCTACTGCTTCAACCTTCGAGACCTCAGGTTTAATGTATCCGTTACCCAAAATAAATCCTAAATATCGGGTCTCCAGCATGGCAAGTGTACATTTAGAGGGATTAATTGTCATCCCTGCTTGCTGTATAGAGGTTAAGACAGCTTTTAGATGTAGTAAATGGGTTTCCCAATCCTGGCTAAAAACAACGATGTCATCCAGGGAAACCACACAAAAATTATAATGGGGTGCCAGCACCTGATCCATGAAACATTGAAATGTAGCCAGGGCTCCATGTAGTCCAAATGGCATGGTTTTAAACTGGAAAAAACCATTGAAGTGCTGAAAGCTCTTTTCTTTAGCAGACTCAGCCAAAGGGATCTGCCAATAACCCTTTGTTAAGTCAAGGGTGGAGATACACTTAGCATTGCCAATGCAGTCCAATATATCATCCACCCTTGGCATGGGATAGGCGTCAAATTGTGCCACTTGGTTTAGACCGCTAAAGTCCAGGCACAATCTTATGCCACCCTCCTTAGGTACAATTACTACAGGGGATCCCCATGGACTTTGTGATGGTTCAATTATGGCCATTTCTCTTAATTTTTGTATTTCCCTCTGTACATCTGTCCTGCTCCTTTCAGGGAGATGGTACGGTTTCTTCCTGATTGGTCTAGATTCAGTATAGATTTGGTGTTCCACTCCTTTAGCTAGGCCTGGTCTACTGGTAAAGGAAGTGCTAAATTCCTGTATCAAAGACTGTAATTCCATTTGTTGTGACTCGTCTAATTCAGGATTTACTTGTATGGCTTCAATACCAGTCTCTCCTTCTAACTGTCCATATGCGGTTTCCAGCTCTGATTCGTGAAGGTCAGGCATTACCATCAATTGTATCCCTTGAGTGGATCTCTCATGCCACCTTTTTAATAGATTGGCATGGTAGATCTTTTTACTAGCCCTTTTATCAGGTGTTTCTACTTCATATGTCACTGGGCCAGTTTGGCGTACCACTTTGTAGGGGCCCTGCCACTTCATCAATAATTTGTGAGTGGAAGTGGGTAATAGTAGTAATACCTGGTCACCTGGTTGAAATGATTTTGTACTGGATGTCCCTTATCATACCTATCCTTCTGGTGTTCTTGTGTGTCTTTCCCTGCTTCATGAGCTTTTGCAGTATACAGTAAGTGACTAATCTCCTCCTTAACTGCCTCATGTGCTGAGCTATCCCTGGAGATTTTAAACCCTTCCCCTTCTTCCCAGCACTCCTTGACCACATCTAACAAACCTCTAGGGGTCCTACCAAACAATAGGGAAAATGGGGAGTAACCAGTGGAGGCCTGTGGTACCTCACGGTATGCGAACAAGAGAAAGGGTAGGTACATATCCCAATCTCGCCCTCCATTGTGTATGAATTTCTTCAGCATATGTTTCAGGGTTTGATTGAATCTTTCCACCAGGCCATCGGTCTGAGGATGATAGGGTGATAGAGTGATGTACATACAGCTACTATTCCCAACAAACGGTACAGTTCCTTTAGAAGCTCTGCATTAAAATTTGTACCCCCGGTCAGTTAAAATCTCTTTGGGAATCCCTACCCTGCTGAATAACTTCACTAGTTCTTCAGCTATCCAGGGAGTGGTCACAGATCTCATAGGAATAGCTTCAGGGTATTTGGTGGCATAATCACACACCACCAATATAAATCTATTCCCTTTACTACTTTTATTTAAGGGACCCACTATATCCATACCGACCCTCTCGAAGGGGGTTGTTACCAAGGGTAAGGGTATTAATGGAACAGTGTCCTTCTTGGTCCTTTGGGCAGTTAATTGACACTCTGGGCACTCTTGACAATATTTGGCGATATTACTATGGATCCCTGGCCAAAAAAACCTTTGTAAGATTCCACTAGCAGTCTTGTCCCTCCCTGTGTGTCCTGCCCAGGGTGTATCATGGCCTAGAGCTAATATGTCTTGGTGATAGCAAAGGGGTACTATAAGTTGTTCCACTTGTTCTTGGGTACCTGGATTTGTACAAATCCTATACAATAAATTCTTGATCACTTGAAACTCCGGGGCCCCTTGTCTAACCTCCTGTCCCACCTGTTGAAAAAAAGGAATTAAAGTTTTATTCTTCTGTTGGATACACATATCAGCTTTCACATATAGCAGTTGTTTGTCCTGTGTTAGACCATATTTTTCTTTAACCCACTCCCTTTGTTTTTTCTTCTGGCCATCTTAGGCAATCTGGATTTACCAGGACTTTCCAATACTTCTTCTTCAAAAGGAAATACTTCCCCCAATAATGGTTTTCTTTTGCTCTATGCCCTGGTAGTCATAGCGGCTATGTTTCCTGGTTCCCTCAAAAGAGTAATAAAACCTGGGAAATCATGCCCTATTACTACAGGTACTGGCAACTGTGGTACTACACCTGCAGTTATTATAGAAGTGTAACCCCCTTGTTACCCGGGGTTACTAGAATCCCAGTAAGACCTAGTGGTAGGCAGGGAAGGCAGCTTGTGAAACTCCAGTTAAATGGGTTTCACACTGTCTCACTCTGTTCTCAGTCTCAGCTGAGACTGAGGGATGACATCACCAATAGAACTTTCGCAGCCGCATAAGCCACATTGGAATCTGCAGCAAAGGGAGTTAGACAGAACGTTGGGAATTTTAAGAGAAGAGTCTGCAGTTTGGCTTGAGTGAATGAAGTTTCTACTCAAGAGGTGGAGACCGCTGTTTCGGGTCTCAGTGCCCCCTCCCTCCGGGGGGGGGATGTAAAGATTCCCAGCAGATTCCTGGGGCACTCCTCTTAATTCTGCTAGTGGAGGAAAAGCTGCCTGTTTAGTCCAGCATTTATTTTGGAAGATGGAAGATTTGTGAGTCGCCTGTGGGGCACCTGCAACTTAAGGGTGAGTGTCTGCTCTGGCTAAAAGGGCATATGTTTTCTTCACCCTGGGACTTGTGTGAAAATCTAGGGATTGAACTACATATTGGGAAGCCTAGAGAAATGGGCCAAGCAAGTAAAAGTAGTGTCAAATCCCAGAGTTTTGTGAGATGCAAATAATATGTAGAGGAGATGTGACAGATGTCTACTCTTAATCTACATTTAGAAGTTCAGCAAAGGAATTGTTCAGTTTTCCAGAGAAATGGCCGGGTATGGGCTGTGGGAGCTGGAGGTGGGTGGCGCCCCATCTTTAGTGACCAGGTCCACCTCTACGGATTTCTTCTGTGGTTTTTTACTTTGCCTCAGGCACTTAACCAGTGATGGGGGAAGTACCCAGACATGGGGTTGTAAGGAAAATTCTCTCTAAGAGTCGCAGACTCTAGTGTGGTGTGGGGAGCCACGACAGGATAATTGGTTTATTCGTCCAATGGACCGCGGATCAAGTGGCTGGCAGGGGAGCCGGGCCAGTGGGGAAAACCCAAGTGTGTACAAGTCGGGCTGTGTACCCAAAGCTGCGTGCAAGTCCGGGCTGTGTGCCTGGTGGGTTCAGAGCCTGAGGGCTGGAAATGGTGATAAAGTGTTCTATAGTCTTTAATCTGCATTACCAGGAAATGTAACCCCGTTGGGGTCCGTCTATGCTTTGTTTGTTCAGCTAGTATGTGAATAAAAGCCACACTGAAGAATCCCATTCCTGGTTCTGGACATTACAGTTATTGCTTCCTGTGTTCGGATTTACTTGGGTGCCCCTGTGCAGAGTAGCCAAACCTAGGTCCCCCTATGCCAAGTAACCTCATCCTCCCCGAATCCAGTCCCCACCAGGTACTGCTGTCAGCTTCAACAGCATGCCGCCTGTCGTTTTGGCAAAAAGGCAGGGGTGAGGGGTTACAGAAGTGTTGCCTTTTACCTCTAAGGGTATTTTAATGGTGGGGTACTGATGTGGGTCACCATGTACACATATGACCTGTATAGGAGCTGTTCTCTTCACTCCTTGAACTATATCAGCTCTGACCAGGGTATTTTTACTGCCCGAATCCACCAATCCCACCACCTCCTGTCCTTTTATTCCCACTGTAGTTGTCACATACCCAGCATTTAATAAGGCTAGATGGGTTATATCACATTTTTGATGAACAAAATCTGGCAATATGCCCCACCCTTACAGTTCCGACATATTATGTCTGCTGGGAATGTCCTCCTTCCTTGATTGTTCCTTCCCTCATAAGTCTTAGATGCAGTCTGAGGTGGTCTTACTGCTGTGGCCTGAGGTTTTGTTGCATAGTCTGTGGACTTATTACCACCTCTCCGAAAAGGCTCATGTGCAGATAAAAAGTCCTCTGCTAGTGTCACAGCCATTTCTGCAGAATCTGGATTATGCTCTTTTATCCAGATTTGCACATCAGTAGGTAATATTTATAAAAACTGTTCTATAACAAATGTCTCTATAATGTCAGTTCTGGATTTTCCCTCCAGCTGGATCCACTTTAAACAAAGTTCTCTGAGTCTAATACAAGTTTCTCTTGGGGAATCATTTGTCTGGTGTTTTAAAGCATGGAACCTTTGCCTATATGTCTCTGCGTTAATGTCATAATGTTTCAATATTTCCTGCTTTACTAGGTCATAGTCCTCTGCCAAATGTGGGTCCATATTACTATAGGCCAGTTGTGCTTTCCCTGATAGACATGGTGCCAAGCGTACTACCCACTGTGTCTTTGGCCAATCACAGGCCTTGGCCACCCTTTCAAAAGTGGTCAAATAGGCCTCAATGTCATCATTAGCAGTCATTCTTGTGAGTTTTATATCTTTAGGGTTGTTGTTACTCTGTCCTCCCCCAGTTCCATTTCCTGCTCCCAAAGATTTAAACAGCTGCATAGTTTCAGCTCACCTTAAATCTTGTCGCCTTCTGTCTCGATCCCGTTCTTGGACATCTAGGTCTCTCTGCTGTTCAATTTCCATCTGTTGTACCGCCAACCAGTGTAGAAGTTCAGAAAGGCCTTCAGGGGGCCGCTCATAAGGCTCCTGGCATCTCTCCGGTCGTTCCTCCTCCTCTTCTCCACTAGCGGTTTGGTCCTTTGGCACGCTCCATCTGACATCTGTGTCCAGACCGGTATACAGAGGTGCACCTGTCCTCTCTGTCTGAGAGAGTGTCACGGTGCCCATTTTCTTCTCATCTGTTCCTGATGCCATGGTTGTCACTTGTACCAGGTCTGGTACCGTTCTGGTCTCCAAAACTGTGAGCGGGTGTGGGTAGTGACAACAATTGACACAAGTTTTCTCTTGAAACTACACCAATTGATGTAGTGACTTTTATTAAAGCAAACAAATAAAGGAAAACAAGCAAATAAACTTAATTCCAAAAGAAATAACTTCAGATACTCTTCTCTGAAGAAGAAAAAAAAAACAAATGTCACAGAGTGGTACTAGCTCCCTCTTAGCATGACCACCATCATCTGTGCTCCACAACCTATCTGAACACATACTGAGTCCAAGTCTTTTTACATACTGAAAACCGTGACATCATCAATCATGTGATCCGCCCCCTAATCTAATACAGAGAATAATCCTATACTAATACAGGAAATGGGGCTTCAGACTCTGCTAGATCTATCACACTTGAAGAGTACTGCAATAATCTTTACAAACTATAAAATAGCATTATTCATAGGAGAAATAAATAGAGATGAATAAGCAAGGGTCCTATAATGACCCTTGTCTCCTCCTCCAAATCATGACATCACCATAAATGTATAATAAATAGAGTCCACTGGGGGCCTGCAGCCCTTAAGGAAACTCATTTTCATCTGAGTAGGCATCAAGGGCACATCTGAGCAGGCCTCAAGAGCATACAGGTATCTCCTTGATTTCTTGCTTAAATTAACTTGAAAACAAAACATATATTAAGTGTGTCCTGAAGCAGTTCCTACTAGAGCTTTAACATAAACTAACAACTGCAGTACACTGGCTTATTTCCAAGTAGAATTTTGCTTTAGTTTTAAGCCCCAAAAGCCTCCAAAAGTGTTAGTCTGCATGCAATACAATTTAAGCCCTAAACAAGTGAACAGCACCACATTAGCAGTACAGATATGGGAGGTATAAGGCAAGGGAAAAGTACTGATGAGAAGTGTGCACATAATTAACAGGGTCTGTTTGGGAATTTGAATGCATTTATCAAGTGGTGCAAAGCAACCACCCCTTTTCTATTTTCCAACCAGGCTTTGCTTTACTGGATTTTACTTAAACGGTATGAATTCTTTCCAAGCTTCCTTTTAAAATTGAAAGGGATGGGATTAATTTGATTACCTCCCAGTATTCATTTAGCTAAAACAGGCAGCTAGGTCAGCCTCTACAGTATCACCACCTAGACAAAAAGTAGAAAATTAGCGAGTTAGAAAAAAGAATATCACAATAGGAGGCCACCCCATTGTGGTAGAAAGGTGAAAAAAAAAAGTCAAGGGAGACCTATAGAGAAGACAAGTACTACTGCAGTAGATTATTTTAGAAACAGGGTCCAGGGTAGAGAGGAGTGTCTAGTGGTGATGGAGGTGGGGGTCCACAAAAACTGTCACACCCTTAGGTGCTATTTCCATTCTGTACAGCATTCAATAGAACAACTCTGTATGGATCACCAATATTTTGTGTAAGCCCCCTTTCCCCAATGTCTAGGGATATTTCTTGGTATATAAAAAAAAGGGAAGGGGGCCCAGACCAAAGTGCCATCCTGAACCATCCTCTGAAAGTAAGCTGGAGCATAGATTGAAACAGAGGGTGAGTATCCTACCTTTAGATGTCTTCCCCTGAGCAGAATGGCTCTAAAACCCCTCAAACAGGTCTTTACCCCCAGCAGGGTCACTACAGAGCAGGAGCTTCTTTCCCTTTTCTCTGTCTCTCTGCTCCGGGACCCAGGATGACAAGATGAAGAATTGCTCTAGAGATCATCCATCTGGGATATGGGGAAACTGATTATCTTTTAAAAATAAACACAGTTCATCTATGTTCCTGTGGCAATCAATGAGTTGGACACCACATTAGACAGAAACCAAGCAAATTTATTTCCTGGGCACCCAAAATGATTATAGGGCCCAGGAGCCAAACTCACTTAAACGTTGTTAACACAGTTCCATGGGGCTAACAACTAAGCATCTTAGAGAGAGGATGGCAGCACTTACGCACAGATTTCCAATCGGCATACAGCAGATTATAACAGCAAGTTCAGCACTAAAGAATAGAGCCTGTATTTCTGGTAGGTACCCAGCTTTTTTCACAGAAACTATTTTCCCTTGTTAGACTTTTCTCAACCTTACTCCTTTGACAGAATTCCTCTGCAGGGGAGTGATTTACTCCTCCTATTGCCGCCAGGCAAAAATAACCCTCTGGGAGGATAAGCAGCCTAGCCTCCACGGCTACTCCCAAGTACCGCTAATTCCCTTGTTTCCTTCTTTAAACTGTTACCCGGTGCCAAAAGAGTTCCTCTGCCTTTCCAGTTCAAGCTCACACTGGAGCTGAGCAGCCAAATAAACAGTGCGGTGGCTCCCTTCCTTCCACTTACAGTCTCCCGAAAAACTGCAACCCCTAATGGCCTAAAGACCCACCCCAGACACAGTCATGGTGGGTCCTGAGACCTGCCCCAGACACAGGCATGACATGCTCCAACGAGTCCCAGGCCACGTTCCTCCCCTCCAAGCTTACTCCCAAGGCCAATGTGCTATGCGGGAAATGGAACACCAGTGCTGCCACCAACTGGTGACCCCTGCTGTGGCCCTGCCACCACCGTGACTGCCCCATCAGCCCGGTACTCTTACTTTATACTGGGCTCCAGGTTCCCATTGCCTGCAGCACAGTTTGCCCGCTCCTTCCTGCTCTTGGATTCCTTCTCTACCCCGATCCTGATGACCACCGAAAATGCTCCCAGGTACTCCTACACTGGGGGGGGAGATATGAAAGATACCCCTGGACCCAATGGCCACTATTGCCTGACCTTGCTCCCTCCCACAGAGACCCAAAGTGGACTGGTGCACTGCTGCTGATGTGCTGACCTGCCTAAGCTGGGGGTCGGGGGGTGAGTGGGGAGCTTCTCCAGAAACTGCACTGCTTCCACACCGCTGACCTCTGCCTCTCTCCCCTGCTCAAACTTCTCCCCAGCCTTAAATACTCCCATGGTGCTACCTCCTAGTGGCAGGACACCCTATCAAACCCCAAGGTGCCTAGAATTCCTAACAGTGCCGGGGGGGAGTAATAAGCCACCCCCCCAGCAAGGGGAGGCTTACATTTGTCTTCAGCTGATTGTAGCTGCAACAGTGACCTCCAACCTACATGCAGTGGAGACTAGGGGTGTACAGGTTAGCTTTCTGGTTCTGCTGGGTTGGAGCAAGTTGGAAAGGGCAAATGGAACCAGAACCAAAAATATGATGTGCTGTATAGGGAAAAGCTGCTGCAAGAATCATTTTTTTTTTGCAATTTACTTCTCTTTTTCTGGCCAAACCCCCTAACCCCGCGAACGGGCTCACCCCAGCCACGGTACCTGACCCTTACTCCGGGAAGCTCCCCTGGAGTGGAGCCACCGAAGCAGAACTGTCATGGATAAAGGGTCGGGCACCTTGCCTGGCTCATACGCAGGGGTTGGTGATTTTCTAATTAAGAGTCCCCTTGGAGCTAGGATGTGCAATGACGCAAGGGTGAGTGCGTCTGTCCTAGCTCCACCCCACGTCTAGGTGTGGCATGCTTTGTCCCCCAGCCTCTGCTAGAGGGCCATTGACGCTGACACTCAGGGGTCCCCCCCACACCGGAGAAGAGCAGTCCACCAGATGCTCGATCCTTCTCCTCCCCTGCCAACCCCCTGACGACCCGTGCTCATTCCCAAACCCGGGTCGCCGGCATGGAGCGAGGTGTGGTGTCCAGCGCCTCAACCCTCAGCACCACCAGGCCGGCTGCAAGAATCAGTTTTGAAAATGGAGTAAAGCTACATGTGTTAGTACTGAATCTGCTGCACACAAAAAGGTAATTGTGAAATGTAACTTCACTTTATACACATTCTATGTTACTGTGATCCCACCCAGCCTATTTGGAGTCCCCGTAGGATAGGGATAAATGACTCTGGAGATCCAGGATTGAATCCCACCATGGATTTTGTTAGTGGGGCCTCCAGTGGGCCATCAGAGTCCAGTGACGCTTTTCCATTGCTAGCCTGCTAGAAGATCTCCCATTTATGTCATTGGGGGGGGTTCTTCTGATAGCCCCCCAGCACTGCTCCAGCTGACACTGCCTGCCATAGCAGGTTTAACATGAGCCATGGTTTTGCATAATTAATCACCCCACATTCCAAATTCTGAGGTGGTTGGCCAAATGCTAGGACAAGACGGGGGAGCAATATCATTTGGCCCTGCCATCTTGTAAACTGCACAGGTCCTGGGCTGTCATTACATCTGCCAGTGTAGGTAGTCTCCTGGTAGTTCAGGAGGCTATCAGAAGGCTCCCAGAATAAATTCCAAATGTGGGATCCCATGCAGCAGGGTAACTCTGGATGGGGGGGGGGGTTCGGTCTGAAATTCCTAAACTAAAGTTTAAAGTACATTTGGGGGAACACCGTACACCGAGGTGCCTGCATGCTCTCCTGCAGTACTATTGGATTGTGAATCTCAATCCTCCCCTCCAGACTTGGTTAAAATGAGACATTCTACTAGTTGGAGCACAAACTTGTTAACCCGAGGACCCGGGTTCCGTTCCCATTACAGCTTCAATGCGAGCTTCAGCAGGTCGCTTAATGTCTCAGTATTTCAGTCTGCCATGCTAGTCAGTTGGGTACAAGTGGGACAACACTGAAAATGAGACTGTCAGGTGAACTATATAACATACAAAATAAAACCAAAAACAACAAACAAATCCCTCCTTCCCTCTTTGTAAACCAACCCTACCTTAAACTCTCTTTTCCCTTGCCTCCTTACCATTTGACATCTTCATTTGGAATATGTGCCCAAATACTTGCCCTTCTCTTGTATCCATGATGACTGGGGTGGGGAGATTCTACAACAGTTAGAGCTGGTCTTCTCCATACTTTAATGAACTGTGTTCCTCAAAATCCATGTGTGGGAGTGGGGGTCACAGCTGAGTGTCTCACCAAATGCGAGGGGGTATGGTGCTTCCAGCTTGGTGTTCTACCTTTATGCTTGAATAAAAATAATTGCCTCTTTTGTGGAACTTGGAGCCAGTGGTCATTTAATTGGTAACCTGCAGTACTTAATACTTGTGCTTGTGTACCTATGTCTTTGCCCCAGCAGAGGAAAGGAGCAGAAAATGCAAAGTGGTCTGTGAAAGTGGACCAATAAACTAAAGCTTAAAAAAAAAAGAAACTGGAACATGGCACTTCGGGGCTTCATGAAGACCTGCCTGCTAGCTCTGGATGTGTGCCGCCACCCAGGATACCTGGACCTAGAAATCAATGGCTATCTCCAGGGGGTGGAGTGAGGATTGCCCTCCCCCTCTTGGCCCTGCCATGAGAGGAAATCTGAGGGGAGCCTCAGTACAGATAAGTCCCGGGGGAGGTGGTTGCCAGTTTGGGGTGGAAGGGACAGGGCTGATAGCCTTCCCGATCAACAAAGGAAGTAAAAGCTTTTTATAAAAACAGGCTTTATTCCATAAGAATTGTATAGGATTTATTCATAGGTGCCTGAACCTATGAGCCGGGCCTGGGGGGTGGCAGTACCCACCCACTTTTCCCAATGAACATTCAAGTTACCTCTTTAATTCTTGCAAAGTCAGAAGGGAAGCAGTCATGGTCTCTTCTATAATTACTACAGCCCACTCCCCACTTTTCCTCATGTTCCAGCACCCATTGATTCATTATCCCCAAATGCACGGATTTGGAATTCTTCCAGATTATTTCAGTTTTCATTGACAAAACTGTAAGCCATAGGAATAAGCAGAAAAAGATGCAGTCCTTCCCTTGCTTAGCAAAACTCATGCAGAATCTCTTTACTGCCGCTCCTTAATCTTGTCACCACCCAAGATGTTCCTCCCTGTTACCATCTGTTTCCGTGGTAATGAGTTAACAAGAATGAATCTGTTACAGAGACAGGGGCATCTGTGCAAGTGACATACAACAGCTCACACTCCGGAATGCTGCTGCCCCTGATTTTATAAATGAATTCACTACCAAATAAGATTAGTAGCTGGGCCCATGTGTCACAGTGTAGAACTTGGTATTACGCAGCGGCATTACACAATAATGACAGATACTGGAGTGCAAAGACTATCAGCAGACAGCAGACTTTCTGTACCAGTGATTTATATATCGGTAGTGCAGGGACTGTATAGATACAGAGCAGGCATTATGTACCAAAGAGTTATATATTGGTGGTGCACAAACTGTATATAGACAGAGCAGGCATTATGTACCAATGAGTTATATACTAGTAGTGTATGAGTTACATATAGACAGAACAGGAAGTATGTACCAATGAGTTAGATACTGGTAGTGCAGGGAATGTATACAGACAGAGCAGGCATTATGTACCAATGACTTATATACTGGTAGTGCAGGGACTGTATGTGGAAGGAGCAGGCATTATGTACCAGTGAGTTAGATAAGGGTAGTGCAGGGACTGAATATGGACAGAGCAGGTATATACTGGTAGTACAGGGACTGTAGTCAGACAGAGCAGGCGTTATGTACCAATGAATTATATACTGGTAGTGCAGTGACTGTATACATACATGTAACCCCTAGGTGGCGCTATCCCAAGGGCTACTACCCCTGCCTGCTTGGCTAGTAGCAGGTTAAGGGGTCTGAATTCTGAAACAGGTGCCTCCACCCGGAGGTCAGGGTTGGTAGTGGTCAAGCTAACCTGGGCACAGCCTTCCGGGACACTGTAACCCCCCTCTTTCCCCTCTAGTGGCCTGAACACTGTACTATAATCACTTTCACAATACCCCTGGTACACCACACAAGTACCCACACTGTTTGCACTTACCACTAGGGCTGGTTCCTCTGGCTTGACCCTGGGGACCTCCTGTGAAACGAGATTAAGCACAGCAAAGAGCAACAGTACAGTACTTTGAGCACAAACTGGAATCACAGTCAGATTACATGCAGAAAAAGTTAGATCTGATTTATTCAGGGGACTTGAACAAGGTGGGGCAAAATCAGGTTAATTAGCTTAAACGTTATATCAATCAAGCAGTTATGCATGTGCTTTGAGTCCCCCTAGACAGTCCACCTCTGGGTACCCAGGTAGAGAAGAGATGGGCTAGCCAGGACAGTTGCCCGGGGTTGTAGCTGGTTGAGGCCCTGTGATGGAAAACAGAACATGCACAGTACACAATATTTGTAATCCGGAGCCAGAGGGCTCAGTTCAAAAAGGAAACGAAACAACAAGATAATCAGATGACACACTCAGATTAAGCTGTTGTTGTAGGGAGCTACCCTGGTATTTACTCACGATACCCAAGACGGGACACAGGGTGGACGAAAATTGAGTCTGCAGGTGGTTGATCTGGAATGCCGGAGAAGCAGGGCCCACATAAGTTGCAGAGGCATCGTTCCTGTTCAAGCATGGAGCAGGGGGCTGATCCCCAGGCAGGTCTCTCGTCGATGGCTTCTCTGTGCAGTGGGTAGTCTGGCTGGGCCAGTCTGGCAAAGCCCAGACCGCATGGAGACAAGTTCGGAAGCGGTCCATTTTGGGCTGGATACAGCTTCCAGCAAGCAGAACACAGTTCACACAGTAGGGAACTAACTCACAACCCACTAGCAGCTCATAACACAATTACATGTACGGGAATTCTACTGTACCAGGCAAAGCGCTACCCGGGCACAATCACAAAGTCTCTACACACACCGGGAGCTTAGGGGTAGCTGGAACTCCTGACAGGCCAATCGCATTCAGCAAAAATATTCGGTCTTCTTCAGGTTGAGCCTGGCCCACTTCAGTAGCTTACTTTAGTCACACAAACTTGGATTTAGTCCAATATAATTCTGTTCTCTCCCTCTCAGGAACAGCACACTGGAATGCAGGCCAAAAACTTAGCCTTTTTAGAGTTCTGCCATGCGAATCCACTCACGATTGCTGCTCAGAAACACTTCAGCTCCTTCTTGCTCAGCTTCCATCTTAGTTCTAAGTGAAAAACTGCAAGCAGCCTGTGACTTCCCCAAGATCCAAAAGAATTGGTTGGCTGATTTGGCTGTCAGTCAAAGCTAGAGCTCCCCCTTCAGTTGCAAAAAAGGCACAAAAACTCAAACCACAGTTCCTAAGATTTTGAATTCAGACAGCTCCTGTAGTCCGGCCACATTTTAGGTCCCACCAGAAGTGTTTGGTCCAATTTGCAGTCCAGGACCAAGATAGTGGAGACAAATAAAACAGTCCTTGCTACAAAGAAAGCAGGTTAGACAAACTACTGTACATTATCATTATCACTGTAAATGATTTTCAGCAAATAGTTGCATCCTTCAACAGAGCTGCCTCTCAGATTACTCATGCTGCAATTAGGCAGCTCTTAAAGAGACAGTACACAGAGGCTATACAACTACAAGCCCTGGTAATCACATTTAAACTGTTAAAACGCAGGACACCAGCCTGGCAGTGAGCATTTAGGCACGCTTCAGGAAGACTTTTTGGGAACCCCCATTTGTAGAGGGGTTACACCCTTCCCGGCCGGGGAAAACTTGGCGTCCACGTCAAGTCTGTACCATCATAACATTGAAAATGCAACATATACAACATATTTATACCATAAGCATGTTACACAAGTACTATCTGATTCATCAATTGGCATAACTTGGCACTTTACTATACATTTCAATATACTCCACTATATCATTTCCATTCTGACACTACGTTATGCATATTTCACACAGATAAATTGAACATTACTATACAGAATCATGTAATAACTTCTTGTACTCTAAACAATGCAAGAGGGGGCCCTTCCCTATCTGCTAACTTGGGGCTGGATGGGGCAGGGGCACCATGGTGAGAGGACAGAACAAGTAACCTGGAATGGGCTGTCAAGCTCAATTTGGGCAGTGAGCTCTGGGAGACAAACACCTTTGTGGACTACATTGAGAAGCAAATCCACTGGCCTCGTGGGGGAATCGTAACTGAAGCGCACCACTGGCTTGACAGCTCAGTCAGTCTTTCTGGGGTGAACAAACACAGTCTCTGTACTTTCAGCAATGGTCTTGGAGCTTTCATCACTTGTGAGGGGTGTCTCTCCATGAAGGGGAATGTCCAAGCTGGGAGCACTGCCAGTCCCTTGCTCTGTAGTCTGTTTCTACAACACTTGGCTCATTTTGAAGACACTCTTGCAGTGAAGGGGGGTTTTCAGCACTCTCATAGTGTTCCTCAAGTTCTGGCACGTCACCAGAAAGATGCATACTATCAGCCGCTCCTTCAGGTAAATCATACAGTTCCACGATACACAAAGACTCAGCATCCTCAGACGTGATACTTTGCACTTCACCTACAGGGAGCATTGGCTCCAAGGATGATGCCGGGGCGTTAGGCAGTCCAGAAGACCCAGCTTCATCCCCCATAATTTAACATAGGATTTCCATGAAACAACTGACTCAGTTTATATGAGGGGTAATAGGCATTATCACACTCACTGTCATCTGAGTTAGACTGGCAGTCACTATCATTCTGGGCATGCTGCGGGGAAAGTCTTAAATTGGCAACCACAGGGGCAGGCTGACTCTGTTTATTTCTTGCAGCAGCACGAGTCACTGGTCCAGGGGAATCAATCTCGGTGGGTTCAGCCTCAATTATAACTTTACCAATAGGTAGCAAGTGGTTACGGTGCATGGTCTTGACAGCTTTGGAGTTACTCTCTGGACGCACTTTGTACACTGGCAAATCATCCAGCTTTCCAATTTTGACATGGGGAAGATGGTGTCATCGGTCAGCAATTTTGTGTTTACCATGCAATCCTAAATTTTGCAACAACACACGGTCTCCAGGCCTAAGTTCTTGAGCCTTTACTTTTCTATCATGTCTCTCTTTGTTGGCTAGATTTCTTTTGGCAGCCAATGTCTGGGCCAGTTGACAGGCATGGTTCAGTTGAGCTTTAAGTTTTTGTACATATTGCAGGTAATCTTTGGCTTGGACCCCATCCGAAGAAACCACAAAACAGATATCAACAGGCAGCCGGGCCTCTCTCCCGAACATGAGGCGGTAGGGAGAGAACCCGGTAGCATCATTCTTCGTGCAATTGTATGCTTGTACCAAGGTGCTAATCTGCTGGCTCCATGTATGCTTATCTTTTGGGTGGAGGGTACCTAGCATGTCTAGTAGGGTGCGGTTAAAGCGTTCAAGTTGAGGAAATCCCCCTGTGGGTGATGAGGGGTGGTTCTTGACTTTCGCACCCCCATAGAGACAGCATTTCTTTGATTAGCCGACTCTCAAAGTCCCGGCCCTGATCAGAGTGAATTCGCTGGGGGGCACCATAGTGGACAAAGAAATTTTCCACTAGCACCTTGGCCACGGTAGATGTTTTTTGATCTTTGGTGGGAAAAACTTGTGCATACCATGTGAAATGGTCCATAACCACTGACACATTGCCAATGTTTCACTGATCAGGCTCTAAACTCAAGAAGTCTATGCAGACTAGTTCCATTGGGGTGCTGGTAGTGATGTTGACAAGGGGGGCAGCCCTCTGAGGTAGGGCTTTTCTCTGCAGGGAGCGACTAAAAGTCCTTACATGGTGCTCAACTTTGGCCCCCATCTTGGGCCAGTAGAATCGAGATCGTACTAGGTCAAGCATCCGGTCGATACCGAGGTGGTCCATATGATTATGGAGAGACCTCAGTACCAAATCTGTGAAGGCTGTGGGCAGGACCAGTTGTTGCTTGTCTATTTGGCCCCTCCAATCTACAGTCTCTCCATACAACAACTGATTAAGCAGCATCAACCTGGGACCTTCTTTAAACAATAAAGCGGTTCTCAGATCAGAGGAACGCAACTTGGACACATCTTTTCCTGCACAAAGGGCGTCAAGTGCTGGCTGAATCATAGGATCTCGGGACTGAGCCCGTTGAATGCTGTCATTGTCAAACTGAGGTAGTGCACTAATATCTAGAGCAGAAAAGTGGCAATACACAGCCGGTATGCAGGTGTCAGAGGGGCCCAAGCAATTTGCTAAGCAGTCCACTGTGTCCGTGGACATCTGTTCATTTCTATCAAACTTTTGGCACAATGCTTGGATGTCAGGTTCAGACAGCCTGACCCAGTCAGTCTTGGAAATGGGCCTCTGGGATAGGGCGTCAGCATCAATATGATTCAGACCCGGTCTGTATTCGACAGCATAATCATATGTTGACAATGCAAAAAGCCACCGGTGCCCCATGGCATCTAACTTAGCTGAAGTCTCTACATAGGTCAATGTGTTATTGTCAGTCCTCACAAATATTTTTGCCCCATAGAGGTAATCATGAACCTGGTCGACAATGGCCCATTTTAACACAAGGAACTCCTACTTGTGCACAGGATAGTTTCACTCTGACAGGGTCAAGCTCCTACTGGTGAATGCCACTGGCCTCAAACCATCCTCATGGTCTTGATACAGTACAGCTCCTAGACCCTGCAGACTGGCGTCAGTATGCAGCACATAGGGTTTGGTGGGATCAGCATAAGCGAGGATGGGGCGTGGGTGAGTTGGTATATGACTTCGTGGAAAGCTGCTTCACAGTCAGGCATCCAATGGGACCCAAAAAGTTCACCTGGGTGGAAACATGCTTTGTCTGGTTCTTTGATGGACCCTTTTTTGTATTTCCGATTGGTAGGAGGGTAACCTGGGTAAGATTCAAGAGTGGCCGAATCACTTTGGAATAGTCCTTTATGAACTGGCGGTAGTAGCCACAGAATCCCAGGAAATGTTGTAGTTCTTTCAAATTGTGGGGCTGGGGTCAACTTTACTAGGATCAGTCTCTATCCCCTCTGTAGACACTATGTGCCCCTCACACTTCACAGAGGTTTGGAAAAACTGGCACTTGTCAATGGACAGCTTGAGGCAGAAATCTTCCAGTTGGTCTAGTACTTTGAACAGTCAACTCTCATGTTCCTCTAGGGATCTCCAAAACACAATGACATCGTCCAAGTACACCAGGCATTCCAGCAAATTCATGTCTCCCACCACTCGTTCCATCAGTCGCTGGAAAGTGGCTGGGGTGCCCGATATATAATGTGGCATGCTCAGGAATTCGTAGAACCCCAAAGGACAGATGAAGGCTGTCTTCTCATGGTCCTCCAGAGCCATCGGAATCTGGTAATATCCACTGCGAAGATCCAACACCGAGAACCATTTGCTCCCATTCAAACAATCCAGAGCATCTTGTATACAGGGCATGGTGTATTGATCAGGGATGGTCCGCCTGTTGAGGGTCCGATAATCCACACACTTTCTTACTGTTCCATTCTTCTTATGCACAACCACAATGGGAGAAGCATATGGGCCCCTGGATTCTTGTATCACACCAGCCGCGAGCATTTCCTGCAAGTGTCTTCTCTCATTGTCTATGTCTGCAGGGGCTAGGCATCGAGACCTCTCTCGAAATGGCCTTTCATCGTGCAGGCGTATGTGATGCTCCGCACCCTGGACACATCCCACGTTGCATTCCTTCAGCGAAAACACTTGAACTATCTCGGCAAGTTTTTGGCTAATTCTAGTCTTCCATTCAGCTGGCAACGGGGAGTCACCAAAATCAAACAAGTCGGGAGTCACTGTATCTGTCTTGCCAGGGGGCTTGTTGCTGGGCAACACTGCAGTGTCTGCACAGTGTACCGTAGCTTGGAGCATCCTCTGTTCACCCAGATCTCCCAATCTGACACATTACAAATCTGGACCATCACTCGTCGTGCATAGGCATGAGCACGAGCTGACAAGATGCTGGGCTTAACCAATAATCCTTCTGGCAATTTTCCATCGGCTGATGCGTCCAACATCACTATTTTGTTCTTGACATCTTTGTGGAGGTGGACCTCCCCTTGAACTGTACACTGGGCGTTAGGGGCCAGTACCATTGAATCAGGATCCTTCTTCCACACGATCCATACTGGTTCATCCTGGTCTACTCTCTTAGGGTTCTGTTGCAAATCATAGGCCCTCTTGATCAGAGCGGGAATTCTTAGGGCCCTCTCAGTCCATCGCCCTTCTTTCTCGCAACAGAGTTGTGCCAGTCTCCCAAACATATGGGCGTTGGTCCCAATTAACAGGGGAACCCCTTCATGCAGTCCAGTAGGGGGACACACTAAGGCCAGTGTCTTGACTTGCTCCTCTACACCAGTTACAGCTGCAGGAAATGACAAGCAGAGGCGGACATATCCTAGGTAGGGATAAGACTTGTCGCTCAGACCCCACACATAGGGAGGCAATATAGCGCAGTGGTTTAAGGCTCTGAGCTACAAATCTGGAGACCTGGGTTTGAATCCCACATCCCCCACTTGCATATACTGTGTGATCCTGAGCAAGTCACTTAACTTCCCTGTGCTTCCAGGTTGCACCTGTGAAAAAGCTTTCAGCTTAGTGTGTCTCACCTGGTTAAACAATAAAAAAAAAAAAAAAATATAGGCCTTCCGGGGATTGTAAGGGCACAGCAGATAAATGTTTGTCATACCAGTCCTTAAATACAATGGTCACTTGCAACCCACTGTCCAGCACAGCCCGAGTAGGAATACTATTCACAGCTACGGTAGTCTCCATTGAAGGGCCCACTATTTTGGACCAGTCTGGAGGAACAGCAGCAGGTGCCTGGACAGATGATTTAGCCACATAGGGATTTGAGTTACTACTACTTGAACCCTCACTTCGGTCATTTTGGGCATTCCTCAACCGCTGATTCATTCTCCGAAGCTCGCCTTGAAGTCTATATACAACTTTATCTAGGTCTGTTGTGGACCTGCTTTCTCTCTTCATGTGCCCATCTTTCCCACAATGATGGCAACAAATTTTTTCTGGGATTTGGGGTTGCCGAGGCATCACACTGGGAGCTGGGGCGGTGGTACTACCAACCGAGAACCTTGGTGCCATCCCTGTCTGCTGTGTGGTGAGCATTTGGAGACATCTCTTCAATTATCTTACTTTCATAGCCAAGACATCGAGTATCAAGCTGGTGTCAGCAGGAGATGCCTGGGTGGACACCCCAACCCCTGTAGCAGATGCAGTTGGATAAGGGTCAGTGCCTGTACTTGCAGGAGCGGCCTTCATAAAGAGACTGTTTTTTGTTTCCCTGAACTCCCTCAGCAGTTCATGCCATGGTGGCACACCCTCATTGGTCCCCACTTCAGAAGGGCCTTCCGATGCTGTGATCACTTGGGCTGCGCTCACCCTAGAATTACAATCCCCCTCTTCATCTTCAACTTCCCAGACTTCTTTTATCAAGTCACAATAGTCCGGTGGGTTACCCCTTCTATCTGGGAGCCTTAATTGAAGAAGCTGCAATTTAGAATGTTTTGCATGTTGCAGTATGTGCCTCAACCTCACATGGTTTAAGTCACTGGCAGCTACCGCACCTTTTCGGTAAGCCTTCTGTAGCGCTCTTTCCAGACAAGTAACATATGCAGACAAACTTTCCCCATGCCATTGTTTTGTACCTCGAAATTTCCACATCAAGTTCTCCCCTGATTCAATGCTCCCAAAATTGCCTTCGAATGCAGATAGGTACTTCTGGGCAGATGCATCAGGGTTTGTGGACCTCAGAAATTTAATGGCCTCTAGGGCGGGACCCCTCAAACTTTCTATGATCCTTTTCCATTTCTCAGCCTCCGCACACTGCCATTCAGGTACCAAAGGGGCAACACAATCTATCCAGGTCTCCCAATCATCCTCCCTTGGGGGGTGGGGAAGGTGCTGGAGAAGATTCTCAACCTTCGGTAAGAGTCGTGACTAATGGCAGGTACAGACATAGGAGCCAACATTTGCACGGGCACAGAAGGAGGGGCAATAATGGCTGCTGGAGCGGGAGGGGTGTTGGGGAGGAACACCCCCAGGTGGCAGGAATAGTTTCTTTAAGTCCTCCACAGTTTTCCCTTCCTCCAGCAACAACTTATCAAATTTCTCCTCAAAAGTCTCAGATAGTGGGGGGGGGGGGATCATTCTCCCCGGGGTCTTTACTGTCTTTAGTTATCACTCTCCAGGCAGTGAGGGCTCCTTCGGGTTGATAGTCTGTGGCACTTTGTAACTGTCTACTGGGTCCTTATACTCTACTAACGCCATGAAACTTTGTGCGAGCAGATTAGCCTGTCGGCCCACCACCACAGGGTTTTGTAAACATTCAACCTTGGAAAGTACTTCCTCTACAGTGTCCTTATTGGTACCCAGGGGAATATCCAGGATAAGTATAGCATTTTGGGGGTTGATCTCCTGCCCAGTACACCACCCCACCAACTGGTGTACAGCCACTTCTGTTGGGGTAGCCATTTATGTTTGACAATAATTCGTAGTTTCGGCCACTAGAAGACACGAAATCCCAGCGGTGAGCCTCCAAGATGTAACCTCTAGGTGGCACTATCCCAAAGGCTAGTACCCCTGCCTGCTTGGCTAGTAGCAGGTTAAGGGGCCTGAGTTCTGAAATGGGTGCCTTCACCCAGAGGTCAGGGTTGGCAGTGGTCAAGCTAACCTGGGCACAGCCCTCCGGGATGCTGTAACCCCCCTCTTTCCCCTCTAGTGGCCTGAACACTGTACAATAATCACTTTCACAATACCCCTGGTACACCACACAAGTACCCACACTGTTTGCACTTACCACCAGGACTGGTTCCTCTGGCTTGACCCTGGGGACCCCCTGTAAAACAAGGTTAAGCACAGCAAAGAGCAACAGTACAGTACTTTGAGCACAAACTGGAAGCACAGTCAGATTACATGCAGAAAAATTTAGACCTGATTTGTTCAGGGGACTTGAACAAGGGAGGGGTAAAATCAGGTTAATTAGCTTAAAGGTTATATCAGTCAAGCAGTTATGCATGTGCTTTAAGTCCCCCCCACACAGTCCACCTCTGGGTACCCAGGTAGAGAAGAGATGAGCTAGCCAGGACAGTTGCCCGGGGTTGCAGCTGGTTGGGGCCCTGTGATGGAAAACACAACATGCAGAGTACACAATATTTGTAATCCGGAGTCAGAGGGCTCAGTTCGTAAAGGAAATGAAACAACAAGACAATCAGATGACACACTCAGATTAAGTTGTTGTTGTAGGGAGCTAGCCTGGTATTTACTCACGATACCCAAAAATCGAGACTGTAGGTGGTTGATCTGGAATGGCAGGAGAAGCAGGGCCCACACAAGTTGCAGAGGTGTCGTTCCTTTCAAGTGTGGAGCAGGGGGCTGATCCCCAGGCAGGTCTCTCGTCGATGGCTTCTCTGTGCAGTGGGCAGTCTGGCTGGGCCAGTCTGGCAAAGCCCAGACCGCATGAAGACAAGTTCGTATGCAGTCCGTTTTGGGCTGGATACAGCTTCCAGCAAGCAGAACACAGTTCACACAGTGGGGAACTAACTCACAATCCACTAGCAACCCATAGCACATTTACATGTATGGGAATTCTACTGTACCAGGCAAAATGGCACAATCGCAAAGTCTATGCACACACCGGGAGCTTAGGGGTAGCTGGAACTCCTGATAGGCCAATGGCATTCTGCAAAAATATTCAGTCTTCTTCAGGTTGAGCCTGGCCCACTTCAGTAGCTTACTTTAGTCACACAAACTTGGATATAGTCCAAAATAATTCTCTTCTCTTTTGGCATGCAGAACAAATACTTAGCCTTTTCAGAGTTCTTCCATGTGAATCCACCCACGATTGCTGCTCAGAAACACTTTAGCTCCTTCTTGCTCAGCTTCTAGCTTAGTTCTAAGTGAAAAACTGCAAGCAGCCTAGGACTTCCTCCAAGATCCAAAAGAATTGGTTGGCTGATTTGGCTGTCAGTCAAAGCTAGAGCTCCCCCTTCAGTTGCAAAAGAGGCGCAAAAACTCAAACCACAGTTCCTAAGATTTTGAATTCAGACAGTTCCTGTAGTCCGGCCACATTTTAGGTACCACCAGAAGTGTTTGGTCCAATTTGCAGTCCAGGACCAAGATAGTGGAGACAAATAAAACAATCCTTGCTATAAAGAAAGCAGGTTAGACAAACTACATTATCATTATCACTCTAAATGATTTTCAGCAAATAGTTACATCTTTCAACAGAGCTGCCTCTCAGATTACTCATGCTGCAATTAGCAGCTTTAAAGAGAATACAGAGGCTATATGCCTGTAATCACATTAATCAAAGAAATTAGGATACCAGTCTGGCAGTGAGCATTTAGGTAGCTCCAGGAAGATTTTTAGGAACCCCATTTGTAAAGGGTTACATACATGTAACCCCTACAAATGGGGGTTCCTGAAAAGTCTTCCTTGAACTTGCCTAAATGCTCACTGCCAGGCTGGTGTCCTGCGTTTTAGCAGTTTAAACGTTATTGCCAGAGAGTGCCTGTATAGCCTCTGTGTACTGTCTCTTTAAGAGCTGCCTAGATTGCAGTTATAATTAATCTGGGAGGGGGCTAAGTGTTTCTATGCTCGAGTCCCACCTGGGCTTCCAAATAATTGCTCCATTCTGTCATCACTATTAGCGCAGAGGGAACTTTGGTAGAAGATGTACTTGTTTGCTGAGCATTTCAGGGTTTTAAATAATTGATTAACAGTTTTTTTCTTGGGACAATACTAACTGTTCAGAAAGTATTTATATAGGTTTTCTAGAAGTGTTATGTTTGTTAAACACAGTGAGGCAGGTGCTATGCATTTTCACAATGTTTTAGCACTTTTATGAGCAAAACGCTAATCAATGTTTAGAGTTAAATAAAACCCTGCATTTATTAGAATAGTAATAATATTGCAGTTTGTCTAACCTGCCTTCTTTGCAGCATGGACATTTCTGTTTATCTCCACCATCTTGGTCCTGGACTGCTGAAATGGGCCAATCAGTACCTTTGGGGACTCTAAAATGGAGCCTGTCCCCAGGGGCTTTGTGGGAGCAAAATTCTGTAGGAATTGTAGTTTTGGTTTTTTTGGCACCTAAATGAACCTGGAGGGGGAGCCCTTGTTGTGACTGGCAGAGGAATCAGCCAAACAAACCTTTTGGATTCTGGTGAAAGTCCCAGACTGCTTGCAGTTTCAGTTCAGATCTGAGTTGGGAAGTGAAGTAGTAACAGTTTGAGACAGTCGAGCAACAATCCTGTTTGGATTCGTGTGGGAGAACTGTGAAAGGGCTGAGTTTTGGCCTGCCTGTCTGCCTGCTGTCCCTGAGAGGGAAAACAGAGTTGATTCGGACTGAATCCGAGTTGTGAGAACAATTTAAGCCACTGGACTGTGACCAGGCTTTAACCTGAAGAGGACCGAAGATTTGCTGAATGCAATCAGCCTGTCAGGACTTCCAGCCACCTCTGAACTCCTGGTTTGTGCAGAGACCTGTAATTGCGACTGGATGGTAATGTGTCTGGTACAGTAGAATTTACTTACATGTAAATGTGCTGTATGCTGCCAGTGGGTCGTGATTTGGTTCCCCACTGTGTTTTGAACTGTGTTCTGCTTGCTGGAAGCTGCATCCTGCCCCACCCACTGCACAGAGAAAGCCATTGATGAGAGACCTGCCTGGGGATCAGCCCTCTGCTCAATGCTTTGAACAGGAACGACACCTCTGTGATTAGTGTAGGCCCTGCTTCTTCTGGCACTCCAGCTCAACAACCTGCAGTCTCGATTTCATCCTGCCTGTGTTCTGTATTGGGTATTGTGAGTAAACATCAGGGTAGCTCCCTGCAACAACAGCTAAATCTAAAGTGTTGTCATCTGATTGCTTTGTTGTCTTTTCTGTCATGAACTGAGCCCTCCGGCTCCGGATTACAAATAGTGTGTGTTGTGCATGTTGCTTTCTTCCATCATAGGGCCCCAACCAGCTGCGACGCCGGCCTACCTCAGGCAACGTTCCTGGCTAGCCCACTGTCTTCCTACCTGGGTACCCAGAGTGTGTGACTGTGTAGGGACTCTGAAGTGCATGCATGACTGTCTGATTGATATAGCCTTTAACCAAATCAACCTGATTACGCCCTTCCCTTCTTCAAGTCCCCTGAATAAATCATATCTAACTCTTTTTGCATTTAACCTGACTGTGGTTCCAGTTTGTGCCAAAAGTACTGTACGGTTGCTATTTGCTGTGCATAACCTTGTTTTACAGGGGGTCTCCATGGTCGGACTAGAGGAACCAGCCCTGGTGATATGTGCAAACAGTGTGGGTGATTGCCTGGTGAATAAGGGTCATTGTGAAAGTGATTACTGTGTATTGTTCAGGTCACTATAGGGAAAGAGGGGGGTTACAGTGTCCCAGAGGGCTGTGCCCAGGTTAGCTTGACCACTAACAACCCTTTCCGTACTCAGGCCCCTTAACCTGCAACTAGCCACGCAGGCAGGGGTAGTAGCCCTTGGGATAGCACCACCTAGGGGTTACATACAGAGCAGGCATTATGTACCAGTGAGTTATATACTCATGGGTGAAACAGCTGTAATGGGAGCAGTGGGTGGAACAGGGAGGCAGCAGGGAGCAAGAGGGGGCACCGGGGTAGAATAGTGGACTGCAATGGGTGTGGGACAGCTATTGAGATAAACATATTATGGAAACTAGGAGGGTGTCCTGTCTACCACAGGCTAAGGAGGCTGGAGGAAAGAGTGCAGTGGCTTGCTGGTGAGCTGGAGAGGGTGTGGGCAGAGGGGGCAGGAGGGCCTCTCCCTGGGAGGTAGCAGGAGAGCACATCTGGAGAAGAACACCAGGTTGGGGAAGGGGACAGGGAGAGGGTGCAGGTTCAAATCTGAAAAAGGGTCAAGCGGTAGAACAGGTCAGGGGGACAAGGGGAAGGAGACGGTGCAGGACAATATAAGAGTGGCAGACAACAGGTTTGCAGTGCTGGCAACAGTGGTGGAGGAGGGGGAGTTAACAGAGCACCAGAAGTAGGGAGCAGGGGGAAGGCAAATAGAGGGATCAGGAGACGAGCATTTGGAGGAGGGTAGCAGGGGCAGGGGGGAGGGGACAACCAAGAAGGAAGGTTTTAGCAGCAGGGGTGTCAGTGAAGGGGGCAGTGATGATAGGTCAGGCAAGAGGTGCATAGCTAAAGGTGGTCGGGGCCGAGGGATGAGGAGGAGGGAAGTTTGCCGATAAGATTGAACCAAGGAGGATGGTTGAATGCAGGTCGGGGAGAGTGGGGGGTCACAGGGAGAAGCAAAGAGACATAAATGAGCAAGGAAGGGCAGATGTTAGTGATGGACAAGGAGGAAAATGGGGAAGGGGAGGAACGGGGCATGATGGGGGTGCTAGTGTTGGGGAATTCCATACTGAAAAGGATCAGATGGGGCAGTAAAGGAAAAAAATGCAGTCTAATATGGGTTGAATCTATTCCAGGGTTGATGGCAGACAGGGAAAGGCAGGCCATTCTCAAGTGCATAGGGAGGGGACAATAGAAACCGCATGTTGTGGTGCACATGGGTACGAATGACTTGTTGGGGGAGGCGGTGGAGGAAATAAAGGACAGATCTGAGGAGCTGGGGAAGCTGTGTGAGAAGGTGGGGAAATCAGTGGCCTTCTCAGAGGTGCTCCCAATACCCTGTGCAAGTTCTGTGAGGAAGAGAAGGATAGGGGAGTTCAACACCTGGCTGCAGGAATGGTGCCGTACCAAGGGGTATGGGTTAGTAGGGGACTGGGGCGGAGCCTGGGACAGTAATGACCTGTATGCAGGGGACAGGCTACACTTGAGCAGGGAGGGGAAGGGAGTATTGAAGTAGGGGATAGAGGGGTGCATAGCAACAAGGGTAGCTTTAAACTAGGAAAGGGGGTTGGCAAGTGGTCAGCTGGTAGGCAGGGTTTCCAGAGGGGGGGAGCCAGACAGGCCTGCCCCCCCAAGCAACAGGGAAGGGTATCCAGGTAGGAGCAAAAGAGGGTGTAAATCAGGGTGAGGGAGACAAAGGAGCAGGCTGGAGGGTAGTGTCACTAAATGCAAGGAGCCTGGGAAACAAAGCAGCAGATTGATAGGCTCTCTTGGCAGTGGGACAAGTGGACATTGCGGCCATAACAGAAACATGGGCCACCCAGTACCAGGACTGGGATATGATGATCCCTGGATACAGGCTATTCAGAAAGGACAGAGCAAACAGGAAAGGTGGGGTGGCAATCTATGTAAGGGAAGGTATAAGGTGCATAAGGGAAGAGGGGTAGGAAGGCAGGACAGAGGCCCTGTGAATGCAGTTTCAGGATCCAAACGGCAGGGTACTGAGGATAGGGGTGGTGTACAGAACACCAACTGAAGGAGAGAAGCTGGACAGGGAGTTGGCAGAACAGATTAGGAGGGTTTGCAGGAAGGGGAACACAGTGGTGGTGGGGGACTTCAACCTTCCTAGGGTGGACTGGAGCATGCCAACCACCACAAGTAGTAGGGAGCAGGTTTTACTGAGTGCATTTCAGGATAGCTTCCTGGTGCAGCTGGTGCAAGAGCCAGCTAGGTTGGGAAGGACTCTGGACCTTGTGCTATCAAACAGGGAAGCCATAAGGGACCTGGAGGTGGAGGACCCTCTAGCTGGGAGTGATCACCATTCGGTGTGGCTCACACTTTGTATGGGGAAGCAAACGGGAGTTTCAGGTAACAGGGTGATTGATTTTTGGGGAGCAGACTTCAACAAAATGGAGGGAATTCTGATAAACCATCTGGGGGGTGAATCCAATCAACCATGGATGACAATTAAAAATGGGGTATCATTAAAGCAGAGCTGATAAAGGCTACTGGGACATGTACTAGGGCACAGAGTAAGAAGGGGAGGGCTAAGGAGCCCAGTTGGCTGACCAAAGTGGTAATTGAGGGGGTGAGAGCCAAGATAAGAGCTTTTCAGAGATTCAAGAGATCAGGGAGAGCAGAAGATGGGGAGGAGTACACAAAGAAGTCCAGGGAGGTTACAAGACTAGTCAGAGCCGCCAAGGCATCCAGGGAGCTGAGGCTGGCACAAGGCATTAAGGATAGAGAGAAGGACTTCTTTAGATAGACTGGGGAGAGAAGGAAGGGACCAGAAAGTGAGAATTAAGAAGGATGGGGGATGGTGGGGAGGGCAGGCAGAGGCACTAAATGAGTACTTCTGCTCTGTATTCACAGTAAAAGAGGGGACAGGTACTGCAGGGAGGGTGGAGTGGGCAGGGAGGGGTGGGGGGTGACAGATGGGGAAATTACGGAGGGCAAGGTACTGGAAGGACTGAGGCACTGTGGGTGGACAAGGCACGGGGCCTGATGGCATTCACCCTAAGGCACTCAAGGAACTGGCAGGATAGCTGGCAGGATCACTGGCTGACCTGTGCAATACCTCTCTGAACACAGGATGCATACCACAGGACTGGAGATTGGCCCATGTGGTACCCATTCACGAAGGGGGCCCAAAGGATGATCTGGGTAACTACAGACCGGTAAGCCTCACATCAATTGTGGGGAAACTCATGGAGACAATCCTCAAAGAGAGACTGGTGACATTTTTGGAGGACAGTGGTCTCCAGGACACACAAAAACATGGGTATGTGTCAGGCAGGTCCTGTCAGACAAACCTGATTGAGTACTATGATTGGGTGACCAGGGAACTGGACAGGGGCCACGCAGTGGATGTCCTGTACTTGGCCTTCTGTAAGGCCTTCGATTCTGTGCCACATGGGAGACTAGGAGGGAAGCTGGGGGATGTAGGGGTGGTTACAGAGATGGACAACTGGATCACTAACTGGCTGAGGGGCAGTCAGCAAAGGGTGGTGGTGGATGGGAAACTCTCATCGCCAAGATCGGTAACTAGTGGGGTGCCACAGGGATAGGTACTGGGACCAGTGCTATTTGGGATATTCATAGCAGATATCTCACACGGGACCCAGAGTAAGATCAGTCTGTTCGCAGATGATACCAAGATGGGATCTGTGGTCAATGACATTGAGGGGTGGAGGGGACTGCAGGGAGACCTGACTAAGCTACCGGAGTGGTCGGGAACATGGCAGTTGGGGATCTGTGCCAAGAAGTGCAAGGTACTGCACTTCAGAGCTAAGAACCAGAGGAGGAGCTATCAGCTGGGAGGGGTACAGTTGGGGAGCACTGAGGAGGAAAAGGACCTGGGGTGATCTTAACAGGGAATATGAACAACTCAGCACAGTGCAGGTAGGCAGCAGCGAAAGGCAACAAGATGCTGGGCTGTATAGTGAGGGGGATCTCTTTTAGAAGTAGTGAGGTGATCCTTCCCTTGCACAGGGCACTGGTCAGGCCACACCTGGAATATCGCTTGCAATACTGGTGCCCATTCCTGAAGAAGGACATCAGACTGTTGGAGGGGGTGCAACGAAGAGAGACTAAGATGATCCAGGGTTTGGAGGGGAAATCCTATGAAGAAAGACTGAGCAGGCTCAACATGTATTCCCTGGAGGAGAGGAGGGATAGGGGAGACATGATCGAGACCTTTAGGTATCTGAGGGGGATAAACAAAGGAATATGGGGGATATATTCCAGATCAGAAGTGGGAGAGATACAAGAGGGCACCAACTGAGGTTGGGGGGGGGGAATTCAGGAGGGAAATCAGGAGACATTATTTCACGGAGAGAGTGGTAGACAAGTGGTACACGCTACCTGAGGAGGTGGTGTCCTGCAGGACGGTGGGCTGCTTCAAGAGGGGTTGGGATAGAGTGAAGGGGGAATGGCTGGGGGAGGGGAGGGAGGGCTGGGGCAGCTGCAAGATGAGGCACTAGCTGCACTGATGAGCGTTCTCAAGAGACCACTTGGCCTGTTTTTGTTGGCATTTCGTATGTTTGTATGTTCGTATGTATACTGGTAGTGCACAAACTGTATTCAGACAGAGCAGGCATTATGCACCAATGAGTTACGTACTGGCAGTGCAGGAACTGTATACAGACAGAGCAGGCATTATAAGCCAATGATTTATACCCTGATAGTACAGTGACTGTATGTAGACAGAGCAGGCATCATGTGCCAATGAGTTATATACTGGTAGTGCAGGGACTGTATACAGACAGAGTAGGCATTATGTACCAATGTGTTATATACTGGTAGTGCAGAGACTATATACAGACAGATCGGGCAGTATGTACCAATGAGTTATATACTGGTAGTGCAGGGACTGTATACAGAGAAAGCAGGCAGTGTGTACCAATGAGTTATATACTGGTAGTGCAGGGACTGTATACAGACAGAGCAGGTGTTATGTACCAATGAGTTATATACTGGTAGTGCAAGGACTGTATACAGACAGAGCAGGCATTATCTACCAGTGAGTTTGATAATGGTAGTGCAGGGACTGTATATGGAAAGAGCAGGTGTTATGTACCAATGAGTTAGATACTGGTAGTGCAGGGGCTGTATATGGAAAGAGCAGGCATTATGTACAAACGAGTTATATACTGGTAGTGCAGGGACTGTATATGGAAAGAGCAGGCATTATGTACCAGTGAGTTAGATAATGGTAGTGCAGGGACTGCATATGGACAGAGCAGGTATATACTGGTAGTGCAGGAACTGTATACAGACAGAGCAGGGATTATGTACCAATGAGTTATATACTGATAGTGCAGGGACTGTATACAGACAGACCAGGCATTCTGTATCAGTGAGTTATATTCTTGTAGTGCAGAGACTGAATACAGACAGAACAGGCATTATATACCAATGAATTACAGGGTAGTGACAGTGCAAGGACTGTATATGGAAAGAGCAGGCATTATGTACCAGTGAGTTAGATAATGGTAGTGCAGGCACTATATATGGACAGAGCAGGTATATACTGGTAGTGCAGGGACTGTATACAGACAGAGCAGGCGTTATATACCAATGAATTATATACTGGTAGTACAGGGACTGTATACAGATATAGCAGGCATTCTGTACCATTGAGTTATATACTGACAGTGCAGGAACAGTATACAGATAGAGCAGGCACTATGTACCAATGAGTTCTATACTGATAGTACAGGGACTGTATACAGACAGTGCAGGCACTATGTACCAATGAGTTATATACTGATAGTACAGGGACTGTATACAGACAGAGCAGGCATTATATGCCAATGAGTTATAGTCTGATAGTACAGGGACTGTATACAGATATAGCAGGCATTCTGTACCAATGAGTTATATACTGGTAGTACAGGGACAGTATACAGACACAGTAGGCATTGTGTACCAATGAGTTAGAGGGACATACAGCTCCTGGAGAGGGTACAGAGGAGGGCTACCAGGATGATTCGAGGACTTGGGAAGTTGACATACAAGGACAGACTTGAGGAGCTCGGCCTGTATACTTTGGAGGAGAGGAGAGACGGGGAGGACATGATCGAGGTCTTCAAGTACCTCAAGGGAATAAATAGTGTAAACATGGAGGGGATCTTTAGACTAAAGGAGGGGGGGTATCACCAGAGGGCATGGTTTGAAGTTGGAAGGAGGAAGGATCGGGGGGAAAAGAGGAGGAGGTTTTTCACGGAGAGGGTGGTGGATCCTTGGAATGTACTGCCTGGTGAGCTGGTCCAGATTTCCAATGTGGAGGGCTTCAAGAGAGGGTGGGACAGATACAGAAAGGGACTGTACATGGACAAACAGAGCAGGCATTACTTGTCATTATTGAAAAGGTTATCTGGACATTAAATGACAGCCACTGAAAGTTCAAGAATTCCATTTGTTTTTCAGCTCCTGTAAGATATAGTGAGGCCGTTTAACAGTTGTGAGCTGTTGCTAATGGGATTTTTCTTAGATGAAACAAAAATTCTTACAGTAGTAGATATTTCCCTTCACCCGCATTCCCCTACCTTCCTAAAGCAGTAACTGTAATTTATCCAACTTTCGGCAGCCTCCTTCTGTAGACTAATTCCTTTGAGAGAGGTAAAGCCATTTTTGACTTGACTGAGTGTCAGACATGCAGTGCCCACAGCAGTAAGATTGGGCTTGAAGGAATATGAAGAAAGGTTGTGGGCGTATCTAGGTAAAAAAATGGGCCAGCTAAATTACTGCAAATTCTGAGAACAATTTAGCTGAAGCAGTAACCTGAAAATATGTTGTTGTTTTTTTTTTTTAATGGACATGAACAGTCACTGCTTCTTGTACTTAGTTTTTCTTTGATTCTTGATGGTTTGTATACTTTGTAGGACTGAGGATTAAACTGTCGCCACATACTTACAGAGTATGACTTACAGAGCCTTGGGTATTGGAGAAAACCAGACTGTTGGAACCGGAATGGACCAAATTGGTAAAAGCAGGACCAGGTACAAACTGCACAGAATTATGCTGGAATGGCTGGTCCGACTTATGCCAATTTGATATAGTCCCATTAGCCCAGTTTTCACCAGATGCCAGCTATGGGTGAAACTTGGATCTCTTGGACCTTAATGGACTGGATAGGTATAAAGAAGGCTGACTAGACTGGTAAAACTCATGCAGTTTGAATCTTGTCTAGCTTTTGTCATTCGTGTCCACTATGGTTCTGTTTATATACAGTTCCTGCACTACCATTAACTAACTCACTGATAATATAATGCCTGCTCTGTCTGTATACAGTCCCTGAACTACCAGTACCTCACTGATACATAATGCTTGCTCTGTGTGTAGACACTCCCTGCACTACCAGTATATAACTCACTGGTACATAATGCCTGCTCTGTCTGTATACACTCCCTGCACTACCAGTATATAACTCACTGGTATATAATGCCTGCTCTGTTTATAAACAGTCCCTGCACTACCAGTATATAACTCACTGGTACATAATGCCTGCTCTGTCTGTATACAGTCCCTGCACTAGCATTATTTAACTCACTGGTACATAATGCATGCTCCATCTGTATACACTCCCTACACTACCACTATATAACTCATTGGTACATAATGTCGCTCTGTCTGTATACTGTTCCTGTAGTACCAGTATATAACTCACTCATACATAATGCCTGCTTTGTCTGTATACAGTCCCTGCACTATCAGTATATAACTAATTGGTCCATAATACCTGCTCTGTCTGTATGCAGTCCCTGCATTACCAGTATGTAACTCATTGGTACATAATGTCGCTCTGTCTTCATACTGTTTCAGTACTACCAGTATATAACTCAACTCAAACATAATGCCTACTCTGTATACAGTCCCTGCACTACCATTATCTAACTCACCGGTACATAATTATTGCTCTATCTGTATACACTCAGTACACTACCAGTATATAACTCATTGGTACATAATGTTGCTCTGCCTGTATACTGTTCCTGTACTACCATTATATAACTCACTCATACATAATGCCTGCTCTGTCTGTATACAGTCCATGCATTGCCAGTATCTAACTGGAGCAAAATGTCTGCTTGGTTTAGATACAGTCCCTGCACAACCAGTGTCTATTTCACTGGTACATAATGCCTGCTTTTTCTGTATACAATCCCAGCACTACCAGTATATAACACATTGGGACATAATGCCCGCTGTAACTGTATACAGTCCCTGTGCTACCAGTATATAACTCATTGGTACACAATGCCTGCTGTGCCTGTATCCAGTCCCTGTGCTACCAGTATATAACTCATTGGTACACAATGCCTACTGTGCCTGTATCCAGGCCCTGTGCTACCAGTATATAACTCATTGGTACACAATGCCTGCTGTGTCTGTATACAGTCCCTGCACTACCAGTATATAACTCATTGGTACATAATGCCTGCTGTGTCTGTATACAGTCCCTGCACTACCAGTATATAACTCATTGGTACATAATGCCTGCTGTGTCTGTATGCAGTCCCTGTACTGCTAGTGTATAACTCATTGGTATGTGATGCCTGCTGTGTCTGTATATAGTCTCTGCACTACCAGTATATAAGACATTGGTACATAATGCCTTCAGTGTCTGTATACAGTCTCTGTACTACCAGTATCTAACTCATTGGTCCATGAAGTATTTTGAGGTAAAGCGTGTTACATTTTGAAAGTGCTAGTGGAGTGCAAGCTTCTCAGTGGTATCTTACTGGTGGCAAGAAGTGGCACAGTGTAGTACCTCAAGCCTGGCACCTGAAATCTAGCCCAATGTGTAGAAATGGCTCTATCTAAAACTGAATAAAACCTAAGTTTATAGCTTGGAGAAACACAGGAGGAAAGGAATTAGATTTGATGTCGCTCTTTCAAAGAAAAGCTGTCCTAATGTGCTTTGCAGTCCAGGAGTGGGAGGGGAATCGAATGTTGCTGTTGTTTTCGGCACACAGGGACATTCAGAGAGTGGCGTGATGAATCAGAGAGAATGATTGCAGAGAGGTTAAACCAGGAAGGCTCTATGACTTCTCAGGGTAACCGAGTGAGTTTGTGAGGGTTGTGGCATTTAAACTTAGGCAGGGTTACAGCCATATGCTCTCTTGACACTAAGCCAAACTGCTTCGCTAAGTCTCTTCATAAACGCATACATCTTGAAGACAGGATCAAAGTATTTTTGTGAAATGATGAGGGGTCTGATTTGTGCACCCCTGAGTTTGTGTGACACCCTGGGCAATAAGGATCCGTTTTTAATAATTTGCTGCACAGTACTGCATTATAGCTGCTTGTCTAAGACTAACATGATTATCCTTGAGTGTTATTGATTTCCCAACTCTGCCTTTGCAATGTATTTCTTATATCTGCCAGATTAGGGCATGATGTAAATCCAGTGTTGAGAAAAAAAAAATAAGATTGATGGAGAAAAAAACATGAAAGCTCTGAATACTACTTAATTTTTTTATTTTGTGTGTAAGGAGGGGATCATGAGTGGAAAGAACAGTCAAGCATTTATTTATTTTTTTTATTTAATTTAAATGAGTTTGATTTGTAGGTCCTAGTTAACCCTTAGAAGACTGTGGACGTATATTTACGTCCAGAATCTATATATGTTCACACATATTCAGTTCTCTTTAAAGTTTTTTTTATCTAAGAGCAACGGTGGCAGCCGTTTTTGTAATGGAAATCAAGAATGTGTGGAATGCCTTATGAATTCTGTACATAACCTGTCCAAATTCCAGACCATATAGAGGCTCCATTTTCTTTACAGGGTGGTATTGGCATGTATACATATGCCCATGGAATGGTAACAACCAATCAGAATACAGTATTCCATTTGCCCATTTTCTTTATTTTGACCTTCTCTCAACTAAACATGAATATACCAATCCCTACCCCCTAGAAATTGTGAGAGACGCGTGCTTTAAATATTGGAATTGGTTATTAGCCTGACTGGATATGGCTCTGACATTTCAGTAAACATCAGAACCTGCTTATGGAGGCCCCATGGCAGGTGCACTGATGGCTACCAGAAGAATGTGAGTCCTGATATCTGGGCTTGGGCAGAGTAAAGTTAGGACTAGGTTTACACCTAAAATGTTTCCAATCAGAAATACTGACGGTGCCCCGCGTTCACCACTCCCACTGCCCCCGCTTTGTCCTCAACCCACATTCCAAAAGTGGTAACAGTTCTAAGAATATTGTGCCAGCCCGACGGTGTGGTAGGCTGATTCAGCCCATCCACACTGGCAACCCGGGTTCGGGAGTGGACCAGGGTGCCTCAGGGTTGAGTGGGGGAAGGAGGATATACAGCATCCATGGATGGCTCTCCTCCTTCCAGGAGGGGTGGGGAACGCATGTGCTGCTGCTTGCCTGACACCTAGTGGACTACATAGTGCAGCAACAGCATCTGCCTCTCAGAGGGCCGTGCTATATTATGTAGTTAGTCTATTTTAGGCATTACCTGAATGAAATATAAAAGACAAAACCAATTTTATTGTATACTCATCAACTCATTATGAAATCAGCAACTATTACTTGTAAGGCATATTATCTACTATGTTCTCTGAAATGACTGTTATGTCTGCCGGTGCAGCGGTAGCATTACTGCTCATAACGCTGATGATCTGGGTTCATGAGTGAGCCCAGAGCATCAGAGGGCTGGCCAGTGGGAGGTTGTATGAGCGTCCCAGGGACAGATCTCCACCTATGGGGGGAGGGTTGGTGGCGCCTGGCGCTTGATGACACCCCATGGAGACTGAGAGTACACGAAGTTGGGACCACATAACAGTAGGGAAGGCAGTGGCATACTTCTGCGGGTCATGCATGGGAGCATGCATGCCTGTGTGCTGATGTCATTGCATGTCCATGCCTTGGGGGGACTGACACAAGGGAAAACCCTGTGCGGTAGCACAGCATAACAGCCTCCGACCCCACACTGAATGACACTGCAACCAGCCTCACGACTGAACATCGTAGATTTCCATCTCCCCTTCAGGGGCCTCACCGGGGGGAAGTCATGAGCCTTGGTTCCAGGGTGGCTGCTGGGGGATGCCGGTGTTCAGCGCAGAGGCACTGAGTTGGAATATCCCCACCTGTAGCATGGAGAGAAAACAGAACTGACAAAGAAACATGACTATTGGCAATTATGGAGGCAGTGTTTTCAGCTGACTGGATGCAGGACTTGTGCCTGAATGTTGGATGTGTGCTGCATCCACGCAGGTGTTGCAGGATGTATGCATCCTGTTCTCATACATCCGGATGAATGCATGCACATCATTTTCCGCAGTTTACGGCACTTCTGGCAACAACTGCGGTACCTGTGTCTGTTTTTCAGATGCAACTGCGGACTTCCATCACAAAAGTTAGACCAACTTTTGGGGTCTAACTTGTGATTTGGAAAACCACAGCTTGGTCTGAAAAGCAGGCTCAAGTGTTTGAAAGTTGCCTTCACAACTGTCTCTGCTGTTTGTACATTGCAAAGTTAATCAATAAAATATGTTTACCAATAAAAATGTGTAGTGGCCCACTACCAGCAAGTTGTATTGCCAAACTGGGGACACGGGTTCAGGAGAGGAACGGGGAGCTTGCAGGCTGGCCAGTGGGGTGGGGATGCTGCCATGTGGTAGCATTTACAGGCATGGTAATGACTGGGTTCCACATCTGCAGCAACCCCTCTGGTGATCCAAGAAGCTTGTGTTTTGCCACAGTAAGATTCAGGCGTGCTCACGAATCCTGCATTGGGGCATTGCCCAGTGTCATGTAGGAGGCGAGTGGGATAGGAAGGAGATAACCGGGACAATAAAACTGTACCACGAGCCATCAGAAAAGGCTGCCATCTCACAAGCAGCACATGCTTACAACACTCACTGTATGCTAGTGTACCCTGCTGAACAATGTCTGAGTCTGCAGTGCACAATAGTGTACAGTGAGCCAAGGAAGCGTGTGGCGCCTGTTAAATGGCAATGGGCAACCTTTTCCCTGGACCTACCGGGTCACAATGTCGTACGCTTAATAGCGTACGACATTATAGCTAACCCATAATAGCGCTGGCTAGGACAGCGAATGGTACAATACCGCATATACTGCTGTACGCGGTATTGCACCATTCACACACACCCAGGCAGAGGATAAGACCTCTGCCGGGAGTGGGTTCCACTGAGCAGCTGCTGTGGCTCACTGGACAGAGCCACAGCAGCAGAAACCCAGGCACTGCGTCTGGGTCTGGGTTTGATTCCCGGTCCTAGAAATGTTATTTTTTTTTCGGTCTTTGTGTGCTCCCCAAGTTAGACCCCACCTGGAGTTAAGGAATCTTTAGTAGAGGGCGGGGGCACAGCTCCCGCAATAGAGGGTTGTGTGGGGTGAGCCCCACAGAAAAAGAGTTATGCCGCATGGCATAAATCGCGCTGTATTGGCAACGTGATTTAGTTACGGCATAATGTCTTGCGACATTATGACCTTGTGCCTTCCCTGGAAGCGTTGCAAGCAGATTTTGAAAATTAAAATAAAGGATGAAGAGGTAATAACAAAAGTCTCAAAAATCTAGATTAACTCAGTTGCCCCTTCCACAATGTGTCTGCTCCATTGACTCAGGATCCCCAGGTTGGAACCCCACCACTACCACATACATGTGACCTTCTCTCTGTGCTCCCTCTCTCTCTCTCTCTCTCATTGCTCAGCCTCCCTTAATATCATTTAATGTTCCTCTATCTAATGTCCACTCTGTACTCCCCAGGGGTAGATTCAGGAGAGAAGTGAGGAACCTTCATCATGGAAAGAGTGATGGATTCCTGGAACAACCTTCCACCAGAGGTGGTGGGGGCAAAAACAGTGGTGGGGTTCAAGGAATGCATGCGATAGGTATAAGGGAATCTTAGGGAAAGGGGGAGGGAGGGAATAGGCCAGAGATTAAGTAGAATCTGCGATGATACTATAGGCATGGAAAAATGGACAGACTAGATGGGCCAAGCAATCCTTATCTGCCGGCAAATTCTATGTTTCTGTGTTCCTAATGGCTGATGAATCTGAGTGTTCCTTGTAAAGTGCTTTTGGATACAGCGTGTATGAAAATTGCTATATAAAACTGAATTCATTATGGCTAAGTGACTAAAGCTATACTTGGCTAAAAACAATTTCTGAAGGTTATGTTGTAAGTAAAATAATACATATTTGTAATCTTAGGTAACAGGAAATGAAAGGCAATAAATATTCATTACTGCCCCTGAAGAGACATTACTTTGATGTGCTCGGCAAGACAAAATTAAGCATTCCCTCAGGTGAATAAAAGTTGAAAGATAAAAATACTTAAAATGAAAGTCATAGGATATTTCAAGCATCATAGACTATAGTCCTTGTAGCTTGCCAGTCCCTTACATTTTAAAATTCAGTAGTTCTATCCTTACAAAAAATGTCCAGTCTTGATTTAAAGGTATCCATGTTCGGGCTATCTACTACCATATCTGGGAGCTCATTCCATGATGATATCACCCTCTGGCTAAACCAATTTTTCTTGGTACTTAGATTTCTTCTGGATAAAAACAACTATTTGCTATGCCTCCTACTGCTACCCCTGCTGTTCTTGAGTGTGAATCCCAATTCTTTCATCAAATGAGTGTCCCCCATGGCTCTAAACAGCATACACATGTCCCCTCTAAACCTCCTGTACTGAAGTGAATAGAGGTTCAATGCTTCCAACCTTTCCCTGTATGTTTTAGTTTTGAGGTTCACCATGGTTTTGGTGGCCCGTCTCTCCACCCCCTCCACTCTGAGGATGTCTTCCCTTTTATAAGGGGACCACACTTGGACACAATACACCAAATGAGGCCTAACCAAAGCACTATACAGTGGCATCAGAACCTCCCTCTCCCTACTGGAGATATGTCTCAGAATACAATTTAGATTTTGGTTAGCCTTTTTTACCTGGTCGCTACAGTGTGTACTAAATTTTAGATCGTTAGTAATCTTGACTCCCAGGTCTCTTTCCTTATGTGTCACAGTAAGTGGATCTGTTCCCACTTTGTAAACTATTTCATTATTATGTCTACTCAAGTGCATTATTTTGCATTTAGATGCGATCAACTCAAGTTTGTTCGCCCTGGTCCATTCTAAAATTTCATTTATTGCTTCTTGCAATCGAGTCCCCTCTACAGAATTATTAACAACTGACCCTACTGTATAGTCATCCGCGAACTTGTAGAGCCAAATGTTTGGGTTTTTTATTTGTAGGGTGGAAATGTAAATATTAAATAAGCATGGCCCCAAAACTGAACCTTGCGGAACCCCACTAGTAATAGGTGCCCAATCTGAAAGTGCCCCTTTTATAATAACCCTCTGCTTCCTGTCCTGCAACCATTCCGAGATCCAATATACAATACTGGTCTCCAACTTAATCTCCCTCAGTGTGGTTAATAGTTCTAAGTGGGGTAGTTTATCGAATGCCTTAGTAAAGTCCATAAAGGCAACATCCACTGAACTTCCTCCATCTAATTCTTTAACTTTCTCACAGATAGAAAGAAAGGAGGTTCATTTGGCATGATCTTGATTTTGTAAATCCATGTTGCAGGGGATCTGTCAACCCCTGTTCCTCAAGAAAGGTTAGAATTTTTTCTTTTAAAATACCCTCCAATATTTTTCCCATAATAGAAGTCAGGCTTACAGGCCTGAAATTTGATGGATCTGTTTTAGGCCTCTTTTTCAATAGTGGTACCACAGTTGTAACCTTCCAATCTTGTGGAACCTCCCCAATATCAAGGGAGGATTGAAAAATATGGGTAAGGTGTAGTGATATATGGGCTGCCAACTCATGTAACACCCTAGGGTGAATATTATCTGGTCCTGATGACTTACTAACATTCACCCTACGTAATCTCTCCAGAACCTCATCTGGGTCTATTATTATTTGGCCAGGGGCTGGGCTGTTATTCGTTATGAATGGGAGGGAAGCTTTTTTGTTAAAAACTGAGCAAAGGTACTCATTCTGGATGTCCACCATTTCTTTATCTGACGTTGCCAATCCATTATTATTCCTAAAGGACCTACTGCACTCGGGCTACATTTTAACTTATTAATGTGGTTAAAAAAGGATTTCTCGTTCGCCTTGATCTTAGTTGCTAAAATAATCTCCTGCTGCGCTTTTGCCTTTCTAATGACCATTTTCACTTTTTTTTTGAGATCCCTAAGGGCCTGATAGTTTGCCTCAGATGTATCTTTTTTGTACTTTTTGAACATTCTATTCTTTTTATCAGTTTTTTAATTGATGAGTTGAGCCAACTTGGATGCTTTTTCCCTATGGTTTTATATTTCTTAAAACTGGGTATATATTTTTTGTCAGGTCCCCTAGTTTAGTAAGAAACAAGTTCCGCATCTCATTTACTGAGAGATCTTTAAAATCCTTATCCCAGTCCCAAAGTAAAATTTCCCTTCTAAACTGGTCAAAGTCAGCCCTACTGAAGTTCAGCTTTGTTGTAGATCCTTCCTCTGTCAAAACCCGAGACTCTTTGATCCTAAAATGGACTGTATAATGATCGCTATTACCAAGCAGGCTATCTACCTTAACATTGTCTATTGTATGTCCCATATTTATTAATACTATATCGAGGATGTTATTACCTCTTATAGTATCCAGTACCTTCTGCTGTAATCCAAGATGGTCAAAAACATCTAAAAACCCTAGGTCTGTTTTGTTTGCTTCCTTTAATCACTTCCAGTCTATGCTGGGTAAATTTAGGTCCCCAAGTATAATTATTCAATCTGCTGGATCCAGAGCAGCTATTTGTTTCTTCAAGGCTTTATCATTATCTGATGATATACTGGGTGGTCTGTATATCAACCCCACTATAATTTTCAGAACCATCTTGGGGTAGAAGTTTAATCCAGAGGGTCTCCAGCTCTGCAACATCTTTTTCCTGATCCATGCTTTTTATTGACTCATATACGTAAATGGCAATGCCTCCCCCTTCCTATGTGCCCTGGATTTCGAATATAAATTATACCCCTGTATAGATTTGTCCCAGGTGCCCTTTTCATCCCACCAAGTTTCCGTGATAAATGCCAGTTGGATGTTCTGCGATATTAACAGAAATTTAAACTCATCAAACTTATTTCCCAAACTTCTGGCATTGATCAGCACTCCTTTCCATTCTGGTACAATTTTAGCCTTTTCAGGGCCATCAGTGATGTTTCTTTAACCATATCCCCTTCCCCCTCTGCCAGTTTAAATGAAACTGTATTACTTCAATGATTTTTTCTACCCATTGCGTCCCCCACCCCCACCAACAGGAGTCTGGACAGCAGAATCCTATCTATTCTGGCATACGAGTGATAGGCATACAATAAAAAACTATAATCTCACCCACAGGGGTTGAAATGCCACCAGGCGTCCACCAAGTCCAGCCCAGCCTGCAGTTCTTCCAATGCCTTAGCATTCTCCGATTTAGGAGCTGGGGTTCTGGCTGAGCGGTCCAAGACTGTGTCTAAAACACAGTTAAAGTCTCCTCCTAGGATCCAGGAGCCATCCCAGCTGGCCACATCCAGGGCTAACCACTGGAAAAAGCCTGGACACTCAAGGTTGGGGGCATAAACTGAACCCACGAATAATACCCCTTTACCAGATATGCTGAGTTTGGCTAGGGCATACCTACCAGATTGGTCTACCTGGCTGTCCAACGCTTGAACTGCCATTCCCCATGGGATCCAAATTGAGGCACCTTTTGCTTTCAAGGAGAAGGTAGATGAGATTCAGGTACCGCCCCCATGAATTGTGCCATTTTTTTGGGCCTCCAAATGCGAGAAGTGGGTTTCTTGTAGTAGGACAATTTGCCCCTTAGCTCTACATATTTCCCTCAACATCTTCCTTCGGTTCAAAATAGATTTCAAGCCATTCATCTTCCAGGTAATGCATTTGAGATCGTCAGCCATAGTTGTCTATCTTATGAAGGCACCAAAGATTAACAGTATTAATGGGTTTATCGCGCATGCACCAATGCCATTACAACTCAGGGGCGGGGTGGATGCTGGTCATCATTGCATGTCCCTGCCCCTGCCTACAGGGAGAAAAATGCAGCCTTGGTTGTCCACATGAAGCCCTTACCCTGGGCTTCGATTAGCCTCCGGTGACGGCTCTCCCGATCAGGACCAGTAGTGTGGCACTGTTAGGGAGGCAGCGTCACAACCCTGCCCTCTGTGGGGTAAGCCAGGGGTAACCACGAAGAGCACCGGCATTCACCGGAGGTGGAAGCACAGGGGGCCATGACCAGGGCTGAGCTTTGATGACCCAGGATGCCAAAAAGTACAGTAAATAGGGAAAAAAAAAGAAAAGAAGAAAAAAGCACATCTAGAACCGTCATTTTCCCCATATAAACCCTCTAACCTCCCCATCCCCCAACATTGAAAATCAACAGCCCTCCAAACTATAAAACCCAACAGTGTACCCATTCTACAAGTGTTCAGGGTCAGACTGAGCAAGCAGCACATCATCTCTGTGCCAGGGACAACTTTGAAAGGCACCCACAGAGTGCAACCCCCAGCAGGCCCGACGCCTGTGCAGAAACATCTTGTGCGCCCCCCGAACTCCGCAGCCCCACCTCAGTATAATGATATCCCCATTCAACTATTAACAAATAACCTGACTTCCCGAAAAGCCCATGTCCAACAGGAACAACAATAACCCACCACTCCCCAAGGCGGGAAAGAACCCGCCAGTGTTCCCACTGCAAACAACAGGCAGAAGGTGAACATTAGGCTCACCATAGTCTTTTGCATCAAAATGATGGGACATTATACAGGAATTGAGTCAAAACATTAAGCAACAGCTGTAAACCATTTGTAAATCAAATTCAACAGATTGAGAATAATAGTCCAATCCAATGGGGCTCAGAAAACAAGTATGTAACAGCATTGCTTCCATTTAACATGAGGTTAAGACAATAACATCAGGGCTGCCCTAGGATATGCAGCTACTAAACTAATGAGCACAGTTTAAAATGGAGTTCCAAAGACCCTCCCCGCTGTGGTACAAGCAAGACTGCTCAGTTAGCTCGCAGGGCGGTATGTACTAGTTAAAAAGGACCTACTGATACCCATGACCCCAGGCACGGTTGGGTGGCAGTAGCAAAAGTTTCAGATCAAAGAGTTTGCAATTCAGGCCACCGCAAGAGGAGCTGCTTGGTGATCAGTGACGTATAAGCTGCATGTTTACTTAGAGCCTGAGACAGTTCCAAGCCCCCAGTGGAAAGAACCAATACAGAGTACCTCGACGTTCCACATGGGCTCCAGAAGGAAATGCAAAGAAACAGTCACAAAACCAAAATGACCTCAGCTATATAAAAGGCAAAGTTCCTTCTTGGTAAAAGAGAGAGGCAAATGTCACAAATGAGCTTGGGGCCAAATCACACTGGAAAAGGTCAGACTTGATCTTTCGTCTGCCCACAATTACCTGTGTCCCAGACACAGTCAGGGGACAGTACCAGAGTAAAACAACCCAAAAAGAACTGTGCTGTTCACTGCATCAGGTGGCACATATGTAAAAGTATCCACAGGAGTCTCAGAATAAATATGAGAGACTCCACCTACATACAAATGCCCACAGTCCTCAGAAGACCTCTCCGTGCTGGGAGGACATGAGAGCCCCAGCAAAATAACATAACACCACACTTACTTGATGAAAGAGATTCTCATTCAGGGTGGAATTGGTAATCTCTCTCTCCTCTCCTGGACTCCTCCTCCTCAATCCACTTCTCTGCAGCTTTAGGACATACAAATAAATAGGGACTCTGACCAGGTCTATCAATTCTTAGGCAGGCAGGGTAAAGGAAAGAAAAAGACCAGCCGAGCTGAAAGAGCTTGGTTTTGACTTGGCTGAACTTTTGGCGCCTATTCTGTGAGTTACTGCTGTAGTTTTGATACACATACACCTTGCCCTTACCAGTCGAAATTGAGCCCATTTTCCTTGCTTTCTGTAAAATTGTCTCCTTGTCCACATAGTGAAGGTATTTAACTCATTTGCTCCCAGTGGCCATTTTGGGTTCTATCCAGCACTGGATGGTTCCGATGCCATATTGTGTCTATGGGAACAAATAAGTTAATTAAACAATGCCTCTGTCTCTCTCCCGGCTTCCGTGGGGTGCCAACACAATGTGCTCGCTCAATTTCAAAGGCCTTGCACTCTTCCAGGAGGTCCAGCTGCTCTACTAGCCAGTGATGCAGCCCTTTTGATGGATTTTGGCTCTCAGTGCCCCACGGAAGGCCAATTATATGAATATTAGATCTCCTAGAGCCATTTTCCTGCTCATCAATGTCCTCCGTCAGTTCTGCCAATGTGGAAAGGAGCCTGTTTTGTTCTGCAGAGACCCCTGCATGGGAATCTTCGAGCTCCCCCACATGGCACTTGAGTTCAGAGATCTGTGATGCATGTGTGGCCATGGTCTCCACGAGACCGGTGACAACTGTCTGAAGATGAGTTAATTGTGCCATTATGATCACAAACCCGGTCTTCATCCCATGCTGCATTTGTAGCAGTGTAGAGGGAACCCTGGTCAAAGATTTAGTGATGGCTGCCATAGAACTGCTCTGTTGGTGATCCTCCATGCTCTCTGACTCCATTTCCAATGGTCTCGGGCTGCCCTCCTCACCCGCATTAGGTTTAGACACATTTTGGGAGCCAAAGGGAAGCTTCTCCCATTTGTTTTTGTGCTTGCCCAAAACCATGGTGGAAGGACTTCACTGTGTACCACTCCAAGTAAGTTTAACTCGATTAGATAGCTGTTGGAATGATAAAATAAACGATGTCCCAAGGAGCTGCGCTAGAAAGCGTCTGCCATCTTTGCCGGCTAGCCACAACCCCCCCATGTCTTTGTTATTATACAGCATAACAAGCAAAAGCAAATCACATTCAGAATTTTGAGACATATATGATTAAACAAGGAAACAAACTATCCACAATAAAAGTACAAGAAACAAGTACTCGGATTCATCAGAGTCTTGTTTCAATACCTAAGCTTTTTATGTTCGCTTGCGCGCATGCGCAAGGAACGTCTTGGGAGAATGGGACACTTTGGAGGTGTGCCCCTCCCCTGCAATCCCCTGCTCCATTGAGCAGGCGTGGCAGTCCTGCACCAATGGACGGCAGTGCTGTGTATGACAGCGGTGGTCTTCTCTTCAGAGAGAAAACCACCGCTGTCATACTAACACCGATCATCCACCCAAATCTTTGCTCCCAGCGTGGCAAACGTCCCGCGTCATCTGCGGCCGACGGGTGCCCAATCCCCATCGCTCCACGGCCCCAGCCATCCTTCTGCCACTCTGGGAGCCCACCCCAGCGTGGCAAACGTCACACGTTGTCTGCTGACAGGGTGCCCAATCCCCGCCGGCTCCACGGCCCCCCAGCCATCTTCTGACACACTGGGAGCCCACCCCAGCATGGCAAGCGTCCAGCGTTGTCTGCGGCGGAAGTGCCCAATCCCGTTGGCTCCATGGCCCCCAGCCATCTTCTGCCACGCTGGGAGCCCACCCCAGCGTGGCAAACGCCCGCGCTGTCTGCCGACGAGGGTGCCCAATCCCGTCGGCTCCACGGCCCCCAGTTATCTTCTGCCATGCTGGGAGCCCACCCCAGCATGGCAAACGTCCCGCATTGTCAATTGTAAAACCCTGTAAATTAAAAACTGTCCCACGCAGTCTCCCGCCTCCCACAACCTGCACCCACCCACTGCGCACCCTGCTCCACACACCCCCCATACCCTATACTTACCTCCGGAGCTCGTGCAACGATCATCGGTGACCAGGAACACGCCTGCACTCTTCAAAGCCGACTGCGAACTGAGGAAATGCCGTAAGCAGTATAATGGGCTAGATAGGGTTTTCAACTTTATTGCATATATTCAGGTATTTTTGGATTTGCACCATTTTCAACATGTTTAGACTTTCTCTCATGAATGATGTCACTGTTTGGCGAGCAAGTTAGCCCGAAGGGTGATTTCGCAGTCACCGCGTGAAATCACCTTTTCAGGCCCAATAATGCCACGACAGTGACATCATTCATGAGAAGGGGTCCCAAACCCCATGTTGGAAAATTTGGTGTAAAAATTCCAAAAAATGACTGTTTTACGAATGCATTGCGCAGTTCCTACGCAGGCTCGTAAGTTCGTGAATTTTCAATATTTTCACTCCAGATTTTCAACATTGCCATTTTACCACACCTCCTTATGAGCAGTACATCTGTCATTTTTCACATCCTGCCCAAAACGTGTTTCCGTCCATGTAGCGCACAATGGCGCAGTTGGTATGCGAAATCAATGTATGGGACACATAAGGAAATCTTGGTGACACTGTTCATTAGCAGAGGTCTTAAAATTGCTATGTTGAAAATTTGGTGCAAAATTCCAAAATGACTGTTTTAATGAGCGGTGTTACGAGTTCCCACGCAGACGCCATAGGTTTGCACTTTCGACTATTTTCACTCCATATTTTCAACATTGCCATTTTACCACACCTCTTCATGAGCAGTACAGCTGTTATTTTTCACATCCTGCCCAAAACGTGTTTCCACCCATGTAGCACACAATGGCGTAGTCGGTGAGCGAAATCAATGTATGGGACACATTAAGAAAATCACAGTGACACTGTTCATGAGCAGAGGTCTTAAAATGGCTGTGTTGAAAATGTGGTGAAAAAATTCCTACAAATGACTGTTTTATGAGTGTGCGTTGCGCAGTTCCTATGCAGGCTCGTAAGTTTGCGAATGTTCAATATTTTCACTCCAGATTTTCAACATTGCCATTTTACCACACCTCCTTATGAGTGGTACAGCTGTCATTTTTCACATCCTGCCCAAAACGTGTTTCCGCCCATGTAGCTCACAATGGTGCAGTCGGTATGCGAAATCAATGTATGGGACACATTAAGAAAATCACAGTGACACTGTTCATGAGCAGAGCTCTTAAAATGGCTATGTTGAAAATTTGGTGAAAAAATTCCTGAAAATTACTGTTTTACAAGTGTGCGTTATGTAGTTCCTACGCAGGCGCGTAAGTTCGCGATTTTTCAATATTTGCACTCCAATGACTTCAAAATACCTAAACAGCACATAGAAGCAAGCAACATTCGGCATTGACAAATGCTTGTACTTCTTTGTCACTGATTTTTTTAAGCCATGTCCAAGTGCCAAATACCACTGCAAATACCTGCAAGCGAACGTTCGGCATTGACAAATGCTTGTTTTTTAACAAATTAAAGAAAATTAGCATTTATCAAAGCTTGAAGTATGTTCCCTGAACCATCTTTCTTGCGTTTCTCTCTGAAAGTATGAGAGGACATGTCTTGTCTTCTTTTGTCCCTAATTTTTACTTTCATCAGTCCATAAGTCCACATAAACACCTAAACTCCTACTCCTGATCCCCATACTCTCCTGTTCCCTTGCCTAAATTTTCGCCTGCCTCCCCCCTACACTTTAATATCCCTATAACTCTTGCCATTCAATCCCTTTTGGTTACCCTTACAGCCCACCCCCCTCCCTGTCCCTTCCCCTCACTGCTTAAACTGCTTACCTCGACATTTCCTTTCTTCTTCATAGGGTTTAAGTTGCTGGCTTAGCCCCTGCAGCCCATCACCCACCTTTCTCCCTCACCCCAACCCCTCTCTTTGCCCCCGATGGTTACCTTCTCTCAGGGCTTAAGTTGATTCATTTCAGGTCTTAAGCTGCATCTCTCCCCGCTTCCTTTCTATCTCATTGTTTTGTCATCCCTGTACTTCTCCTACAGCTATTAGTATAGTTATCCTTCCTTTCACTCAATGTTAAGCACTTATCAAATCCCTGTACCATATGTGTAAACCATTATAGTGTATGGCAGAACGCGCTTGTGTATGGAAATCCATGCACATGAAAAAGTTGTTCTGCTGCACTAGTGACGTGCATACCAACGCAAAATGACTTTTCATTCTGCGTTAGTAGGCACATCACACTACAACCGCCCCCAAACAGTGCTGTTCATTGGCTGGGGGCGATTGATGAGCTGCATGTGACAGCTGACTCAGCGAGCGGCAAAACGAGAAAACATGGTCTGGAGGCAAGGACTGATCTCGGGGAAAAACTAAAGTAAGCATACCTTTTTTGGGGGGCCATACACTATATAGAAAAGTGTATGGGAGCCCCCATACACAACCCGCTGTTCTAATACCTTGTGGTTTCCGTGATGATAGGGACCTCTTGAGTTTTGCTCTTGAGGTCCTCGTCGTCAGTGGAAACCACTCGGTATTGGAATAGCGTGGTTGTGTATGGGCTCCCATACACTATTGTATCTGTTCTACTTCCTATTGCTGTATAAATGTAATTTTTACCAGTGTTTGTGAAATGTGTAAACCTTTATATTGTATTGTAGAGTGTTGTTCTGTATAGAATTCCATCCCTTTCAAAATACTGTTCTACAACAGTGCCAAAGGTCATGAAATGTGATTCTATCCTACTGTGATAGAACAGCATTCTAGAACCTCTAGAAACTACATGAGTCAATTTCATTTTGAAAGCAAAATAACTCATGCATACATATTTCACATGGTACTATACACTATAAAAAATACAGGATGAGCAACTCTATGCACAACCAGTGTGTTCAGCCTCCTCGGGGTTCTGATTCCCATGGACCTCTCGAGCTTCACTCTCAAGATCAGAGAGAATCAGAACCCCATTGTGGCAGGACACACTGGTTGTGCGTAATTGCCCATCTCTCTATTCTCTGTGTTCCACTTCCTATGTTGCACAATGTTATTTCTACCTAAGTTTGTAAAATGTTACTGTGATTATGTACTCCACTTCCCCTGCCCACCAGGATGCACCGGGAGACGAGCAATGTAGTTTTTCATTGTGCCTTTCGGTTGAAACTCTTCAATAAATGAATAAATAAAACATATTTGGTCTTAAGGATAGGGTTGGAAAGGAGAAAAAAAGGGGCGGGGGGCTACTTGAACCAAGTAATTTTATTCCCTCTTTCTAAATGAAAGGTTTGGGAACTGTTACTCTTTTCCTTTTGTTTGGTATTCTCCAAATGCTCAAAAATGGACTGGAAGACTTGGGTCATGATCCAACTGATTTGCTGCAGGGTCGATTTACACCTGGCCTCCCATAATCCATATTTAATAGAGGCTAATACTAACCTGAGTGTGCTGTCATTAAGTCTAGAGGTGGTTTTTGGACAAATCCCTAAGTATAGGGCTTCAGATGTTACTATTTCTTTAGGAAATTGTGTCCATGTTTGAGTTAATAATGTCCAAAAGGTCTGAGCAATGGGACTTTGGAAAAAAAAGGTGATTCACAGTTTCAGGCTGTGCAAAACATGGCAATGTAGAGCAAAACTGTTCTGTTCTGTCTTTATATTTTAAATTGTCGTTAACATGAAGTTTACCATGTGCACACAACCAAATGATGTCCCATAGTTGTGGATGTGTAGTTTTATCTGAAGGCATATCTGATATTGCTTTCAGTTCAGACTGTGGGTGATCCGTGTATGTGGGAGGTGTTAATAAAGTATGTTGATTGTACGGGAGGGTAAAATTGTTTCCTAGTTTTTGTCAGTAAAGCATTTTTGTTGACTTTCCATTGCTTCGGCTTACCAATGCATTCTCCTAGATATTGTGGTAAATCTGTCATTCTAGTTTGTTTTGGGATAATTCCACTTTTCTCCCATGCCTGCAGTGGGGTGAGATGTGATCAGCCACCCAAGGGTGCCATATGGAGAGGTGACCTGTGTTGAGGGGGTGAATGTTAGAATATAAAAAGATGCTATGAAAAAATACAATGGGGTTTGGCATTTTCAGACCACCTGATGCAATATCTAAATATAGAATGCCTCTTTTTATTGGGTTGAGGCGACTTCCCCGTATACATTGAAATAAAACAGCTGAGAAGTCTGGTTCCCAATACTTTAGGTAGGGGTAAACATAACTAAGGTACAAAAACATAGGAATTAAAAAGTTATTAATCATAGATATCCTTTCCTTTTTGCACATTCTCCACCTGTTCCACTGCGCTACCCTATCTAGGGCTATGTTGATGGTGCAATGCCAATTGAAATATGCAGAGTCTGTATGACCAAAGTGTATTCCTAGCAACTTGCAACCTGTCTGTGTCAGTGGGATGCCTGAGATATCTGTAATAGTGGGTGATACTACCCTTCTTGGCATACATTGCCTTTTTGCTAGATTAATTTGGGATCCTGATACCTCTGAGAATGCTCTAAAAAGTGGTTCAATCTGGGAGCCGGAGTTTGAGTCAGCTAAAACTGTACATAAATCACTGGCATATGCCAAAGTCTTTATTTCTGTGTCCTGGCTAGAGACAGAGAGACATTGCATGTCAGGGTATAGGTTTATTTTCCAAATGAGGGGATCTAGTGTGAGGAGATATAAAATAGGGCTCAAAGGGCAGTCTTGTCGGACTCCTACTTTGATTTTGCAAGGTCGGCCAATCCATCCATTAATATATGGGGAGACTTCTGCATATTTGTAACAGAGTTTGATCCAGTTTGTAAATAACTGATGAAACCCGTATCCATCCAAACAGAGCCATAAATATTGATGTGAGACTTTATCAAAGGCTTTGGTTTGATCGATATTTAAGAGGTATCCTGTAAGTTCTCCATTATGGCCGCTTTCTAAAATTTCCCTAATTAGAATTAATACATCTGAGATTTTCCACCCCAGGAGTGAGCAGGTTTGTGTAGGGTATATTAAGGATAACAGGACAGAAGTTAATCTATTACTAAGTAATCTGGTTAGGATTTTAAAATCAGAGGTTAGGAGAGAGATGGTTCTCCAGTTTTTTAATTGTTCTGTGTTTCCTGATTTGTGCAGTAAAATAAGGAGACCTGTGTACACGTCATGTGGTAATTGGTCGTGTGATAATGTGTAATTATATACTGCTGCTAATTCAGGTAGCATATGTGGTGCTAGCTTTTTATAAAACACATGGGATAGCCCATCTGGGCCTGGTGCTGTGCCGACTGTCAGTTGGGATATCACTGTGCCGAGTTCCTGATTAGTGATGGGTCTTGTCAAGGATGCACTATCCATGTTTGTAATTTGAGGTAACTGGCAGGATTTAGGCCAGTCCAGTGTGTCTATGTGCCCTGGATGGGCTGTTCTAAACAGTTCTGTTATGTAACGTTGTGTTTCTGTGATGATGTTCATGTTCCCTGTGAGAACCCCTGTATTTGTTTGGATGGAAGAGATGGTTTTCTTTTTAGTGCGGGTTATGCAGCTTTCGCATGGGTTGGCTTGATATTGATTTCCTTGGGTACTGTAACGTTGTTCAAATTCTAATTATTCACTTCTATCATACTGATGTGATGCCAATTCCTGTTTAATTTGTTTTATTTGTTGGGAGTAATCAGAAGTAGATTCAGCTTGTAGGGAGAATAGTTTGTATAGGTGTTGGCGAAGCTCCTAGTATTTGGAGTTTTTGTAGAGCCCTGCAAGTTTCCCTGTGGTTTTTAGAAAATCAATACAATCAGATTTACTGCGTTCTCACCATTCTAGCGGGGAATCATGCACAACATAAACCGACTGTCTAGCTACCAAGATACCCAGGATGCCTTGCCATACATTTGGGTCATCTAGTAGTGTCTTATTTAATATCCAATAATCTTTCCCATTTGCATCTTCTGGTGAGTGAGAAATCTGGATTTTCAAAAGGACATGATCTGATGTGGCGACTCAGTCTGTTGCTGAATGCTTTATTGGAGGATATGGTGATATAAACCAATAATCAATTCTTGTTTTGAGAGGGCCTATGAAGTTAGTGTACTGTGTTTGTGCATGGTATTTATGAAAAACATCTGTGAGTTTAGATTGAGTGAGTAATTTAATCAAAAAAGTGGTATCACAATATAACTTACTTGATTTTGAACCCCAATCTGATGTGGATCTGCCACAGTTAAAATCCCCTCCTGAAAATACTGCTCTTGATGAGAAGAGATGGGGTTGGATCAAGTTCAATAATTGTACTCTCCCTGCTTTATCTTGGGGGGAGGGGCGTAAAGGTTAATGAACCTGAGATTTTGCCCATTAATAGAGACATCTAGTAATAGAGCATGCCCTGGGAAAACATCTAGGGTCCTTGTGACTTTTAAAAGTGGATTTTTTAAACAAATCCCCACTCCACTGCATGTGTCCTCCCCTATGGACCAGTGGGTTGTTCCCCATAACCATTCTATGCTAGCTTGCTGTATGTCATGTAAAGAGAACAGGCAGGTATCTTGAAGGAATGCCACATCATACTGTGTGTCAGAGAAGTATGAAAAAGTACTTTTTCTCTTTCTGTCAGATTTAATACTATTTGTATTGAGACAGGCCAGAAATAAATCAATCTCCATTGGTTAGTATGGGGTATGTTTTTTTTACTCTGTAGGCTATATCTGGTTCCCATCCATTTCTTCTTTTTTTTTTTAACTTTTTCAGGGGGTCTAGTCTGATGGTCGTCTTCCTCAGAGATCTCATCTAGAGGTAAAAAGCTCTCCGAAGGATCATCTGAGTCCATCTCCATTTTGGTTCCCCCCATTGAAGGGCTGAACATTTGTTTTGGACAGGGATTGGATTGTTGTTTTCCAGTGTGATGTTTCCCTTTTCCCGCCTTTCCCCTTCGTAACCACTTGGTATTCCTGATTTGGGAGGGAAGGGGGAGGCATTTCTGCCACTGGTGATGGCTCAGCTGGTGGGCAGGGGGTGCTGGGAGGAGTCTGCTTTGGGGCTGTGGCCTGCTCAGGAGTTGTATGGGTTGCTGGAGTCTCCCTTGGGTGTTCTGCAGACCTTTGTGGTGTAGGCACAGGTGGTGGGGTCTGGAGTTCCTTTCTGCTGTCTGTCTGGTAGCTTTATTTATATAAAAATCTTGTTCAGCAAAGTCTGCCTCGGCTGTGTTGTGCGCAGCCCAAGGACATGAGAGGTAAGAGTGTCCCCCATCACATAGATGGCATAAAGGTGTTGATGTACAGTGGAAACCTGAGTGCCCTATGGAACCACATTGCAAAGATATTACCACTTCATAGTTGTTACTGATGAGTCTGTGGGACCCACACTTGTAACAGGACCTTGGTTGTCCTTGATAGAACAGTATCCCCTTGTCCCATCCCAAGTACAAACAATTAGGAAGGTGCTTAATTCCTGCATTATCCTGTTCCAGTTTTACTCTGACCTTCCAGCCACCTGTCCAAAAACCTTCTCCATCTACAGTGGGGTCTGGTACCCCTTAAACATCACATTTCTTTCTTAACCAAAACATAATATCTGCTATGTTCACCACTTCATTTCAAAATAAGATGGTAATCATTTTAAAAGTGGGTTATGTAAGGGGGATAGGCTGGAAAGGGGACCAGAGGGGTGTATTTTTATGGGCAGTATATAATGTCCAGAATCTATCCAAGAGTGACATAGATTGGAAGTTGATGTCAAAAGTTGCTTCACATGGGGCATGAATAAGGGCATATTCCTCAGCAGGGGTAAAGCCCATGTCCAGCTTTAAAAGTTGTTTGCCCACATAGAAGCGATCAGGCAGTAGTTCAACGCCACCTATGTAGTGTAGTCTAGCCGCATGTCTTCTTCTTTTTGCCTGCTCCAGAGGTTTCTGTAACAGGGTTGCATATGTGATTGCAGGAGCAGGGCGGTCATCAGAAGTTTATGCTTCTGAAGCTGAGAGAAAGCTATCAGGTTGGGTGGTAGTAGGGTTGGGTGGCGCCACCTCAGTCAAACCCTCAAAAAACTCTTCAGCGTTATTTTGTAGTGGAGAGTAAGAAATACTTGCCAGCACCTGGGATTTGTGCCGTTGCAACTGCACGTTGGAGGCCTCAGGTTCCTGGCTGTGTACAAGATTGGTTGCAGATTCCTCAATCACTTTGTCTGTTATTGGGACTTCTGTTATTGGGATGCTAGGATCGGGGATTCATCCCCCTGAATTAGTTTTTTTTCCAGCCTGCATTCTGCAGGGCTATGTGTGGGGACCAGCTTGCATCTGTGAGAGTTCCAGAGGTGCCAGGATGTGGTGATGAAATCTGAGTTGCATCCGGGCTGTTCTGTGCACTGAACATGAAAAGTCTGGAGGATTTGCTATCTCTTTGCTCAGGAGAGGTGTCTTGCAAGCATTTACACTTTTTCTCATCTTCCAAGTGCTGTTTTTCCTTCTGGTAAGTAAGATCTATTGCAGAGATTTGTGCCAGCAGTGCATCTTTTTGTTTGGCAGTCTGTGCTGATAAAAGCGATTCAGCTGTCTCAAAGTCGACTTCTTCTGAGATGTTCATTTGGTTATTTTCGTTGAGGCTAGTGGATTCCTGTGATTGTACTGAAATAGGCTGCTGTTGTAGTTGTATAGGGACATTTTGCTGGCCACTCTCATCGGAGTGCATTCCAGCCATCCTGGTTGGTGTCCGAGCTGCATCTGGCTCCTCCATAGAAATGGCCAGTGGTCCCCCCTATAGATCAGTAGGGGTGTTTTATTGAAAGAACAATCAATACAGGGTATACAGTAATCAATACAGGGTATACAGTAATCAATACAGGGTATACAGTAATAAGCAATCAAACAAATGTATATCAACATTTTACAGTATTTACAATGGCCGATATACAGCCTTCTCTTATGACGCATAAAGAATCCCTGTGTTTGTGTTAATTACATCTGCACACAACCTAGGGTTCTAATTTTGACAACTGATAAATATTATTCTTTATGTAACCCCTAGATGGCGCTATCCCAGGGGGCTACTACCCCTGCCTGATTTGCCACTAACAGGTTGAGGGGCCTGGATCCAATGGCGGGTGCCTCCACCCAGAGGTCAGGGTTTGCAATAGTTAAACTAACTTGGTCACAGCCCTCTGGGACACTGCAACCCCCTTTCTTCCCACTAGTGGCCCACACAATATATCAGAATTACCTTCACAGTATACACTTACCCCAGGTCTGGTTCCGGCACTGGGACCTCCTGTGAAATGAGATACAGTGCAACAATCACAGTACAGTACTTTAACATAGACAAATACCTCAGGCAGTATAACTTTGCTGAAACAAGCAGCTCTGATTTATTTAGGGGATATAACAAGGACAGGGGAAATCAGGTTAATTAGCTTATCACTCTAATAATCTACCTATGGCTCTGTGCACAGGCCTATCCCTATCAGTTACTGTCCCTGGGTACCCAAGCCCCAGTGGCTAGTCCAAACCGTGGCAGCTGGTAGGGGCCCTTTCACACAGAGAAAAGGAGAATTAAACAGTCAGCAGTACAGTAATTCCATTTGGATTTAATGTGGCAATTCAACAGGGAGCGACCCTGAATTAGTACTCACGACCTCCAAATAAGATAGGGTCCTTCAGTATCAGCAGGGCTACTCTTGAGCTCCAAGAGACTCTTCACACATTTATATGGTAAAAAAAAAAAGAGAGTACTATACCAGGCAGGCTGCTTCTCTATCCCGATCGCAATTACTGCACAATACCCGGGAGAACACACAGCAGATTCAGTTCCTGACAGACCGAGTGCAATTCAATCATTTCTCCAGTCTTCTACAGGGTGAGCCTGGTTTCTACTCTTCAGAGATCCTTTGATTCTTTTCACAGGACGGATTCAGTCCTAACAAGCTGTTACACAAACTGCAGACCGGAACTCTGGGCCTTACACCGTTTTTGACTAAAACTGCACACTGAAAAGCACAGGGCTCCTTCCTTCTTCTACAAAGCTCAACTGAACTCCAACCGACAAAAACCGGGCACTTCCTTTGAGTTCCTCCCAGTTCTTGACTGGATTGGCTGTCACTCACAATAGACTGCTGCTGTTGGTCCAAAAAGGCACTGAAGTCTAAACTACATCTCCCAGAGTCACTGCCCATACAATCCTCTTGTGGCTGGCTCAGATTATGAGTCCAAGTTCTGATTCGTCCAAGGCACCATTTTAGAGCTAGCTTACCCCACACTGATTGGTCCAGTTCAGCAGTTCAAAACTAGAATGGGGAACTAGCAGACACAGTTCTGACTGCAAAGAAAGCAGGTTAGACAAACTGTAATTTCATTATTACTCTAAATAATTTCTGGTAAACAGTTACATCTTTCAGATAGGTTCCCTTTGCACTCCTAGTGACTGCAAAAATTAAGTGAATTGGCAGCAGCTCGAGTGGTACTCAGAGAAGCACACAGTCCCCCCATACAAACTAATTATGTCTGCAAGCAGACAGCTCTTAAAGAGACAGTACCAGAGGCTCTAAAAACACTCACTGATAAATGGCTTAAATGCCAAACACCATTCAGGCTTGGAGCATTCAAGCAAGCTCCTGGAAGTCTTTTGGGAACCCCATTTGCAGGGGTTACCCTTCCTGGCCTGGGAAAGCTTGACGTCCGCGCCAAGCAAGTACCCATAAGTTTCAACTGCAACCATATATATTTGCATTAGGCTCGCTACATGTAATCATCAGTCAATATATCATTTTACCAAGAACACATTTCTGAAACATTGCAGTGCGTCACTCTTTACACAGTATTACATACACATTGTACCATAACTCAAGTTATTACCTCTTGTACATGAAACCTGAAGAGAGGCCCTTCCTATCAGTTACCTTGGGCTGGATGGGGCAAGGGCACCATACTATAGAGGGCAACACAAGTAACTTGGAGTTAGCACTGATGCTCAGTTTGGGCAGTGAGCTCGGGGACACATACACTCCTTTATGGACAACATTGAGAGGCAAGTCCACAGGCCCCCCAAGTGAATCATAACTGAGGTGCACCACAGGCTTTACAGCTCGACCAGTCTTTCTAGGGGGAACTGTTATAGTCTCTGCACTCTGAGCCTCATTTTCAGCATTGTCCTCACTTGTCAGGGGAGTCTCCATGGGGGTAGAGAGGCTAGAACTTGGGGCACTTTCAGCTCCAGGAGTTACAGTTTCTGAGTCCACAACATTTGGCTCGCATGGAGAGCTTTGGACACTGGCAGTGGACTGTCAGGGCACTCAAAATACTCTTCTTGTTCGGTGTATCACCAGTCTGCCCCAGTCTATCATTTTCCTCCTGAAAGCTCAAACAGTTCAACCATGCACAATGATTCCATTTCATCTGATCTGATGCTTTGCACTTCACTTTCTGGGAGCATTGGCTCCAGGGATGAAGCTGGGGCTTAGACAGTCCAGAAGGCCCAGCTTTGTCTCCAGTATTGACTAGAGATTGCCCCAAAACAATTGACTCAGTTCGTAAGAAGGATAGTATTCAAAGTCACTCTCACTTTCTTCCGATATGGACTGACAGTCATGCTCAACTGGGACTTGTGGAGGGAACACTTTAACTTTGCTTCTGTAGGTGCAGACTTTCTTGATCTTTTCTTAGCAGCAGCTCTAGTCACTGGTCCAGAGGGGCATCTTCTAGGGCTCAGACTCAATTAAGATTTGTCCAATGGGCAGTAAATGATTTCTATGTATTGTTTTACATCTTTGAATTATTCTCAGGCCTTACTTTGTACACTGGCAGATCATCTAGTTTGCCCACTACAATGTGAGGGAGATGGTGCCATCGGTCAGCAATCTTGTGCTTGCCATGCAGTCCCAGATTTCTTAGCAATACCCGACTCCCTCCTGGAGTTCCTGTGCTTTCACTTTTATCATGCCTTTCTTTGTTGGCCAGATTTCTTTTGGCAGCCATGGTTTGAGCCAGTTGGTACGCATGAGTTAGCTGGGCCTTTAACTTTTGCACATACTGTAAATAGTTGTCAGCTTGAACCCATCAGGAGAGACCCCAAAACACACATCTACTGGTAGTCGAGCTTCTCTTCCAAACATCAGGCGGTAGGGGAGAATCCAGTGGCATCACTTTGGTGCAGTTATAAGCATGTACCAGGGTGCTAATTTGTTGGCTCCATCTAGGCTTGTCCTTTGGGTGCAGGGTGCCTAGCATATCTAGCAAAGTGCGGTTGAAACGTTCAGGCTGTGGGTCCCCTTGGGGGTGGTAAGGAGTGGTTTTGGACTTTCGCACTCCCCACAGAGAAAGCATCTCTTTGATCAGACGACTCTCAAAGTCTCTCCCTTGATCAGAATGGATTCTTTGTGGAGCCCCATAGTGAACAAAAAAGTTTTCTACAAGTACTTTGTCCACAGTGGATGCTTTCTGGTCTTTCGTGGGGAAAGCTTGGGCATATCTCGTGAAATGGTCAGTGACCACCAGCACATTACTGATATTTCTTTGATCTGACTCCAAACTCAGAAAATCAATACAGACCAGCTCCATGGGTGCACTGGTGGTGATGTTAACAAGGGGCAGCCCTCTGGGGCAAAGCTTTCCTCTGTAAGCAGCGACTACAAGTTCGTATGTGTTGCTCCACATCAGCCCCCATCTTAGGCCAATAGAATCTGGATCTCACCAAGTCAAGTGTTCTGTCTATACCAAGGTGCCCTCATGTGGTTGTGCAAGGACCTCAGTACTGAGTCTCGAAGGCAGTGGGCAGCACTAGTTGTTGTTTGTCTACTTGTCCCCTCTGTCTACTGTTTCTCTGTATAACAGTTTATTGATCAGTTTCAACTTAGGACCTTCTTTGTATAACAGTGCAGTTCTCAAATCAGTGGGCGTAATTTGGACACATCTTTTCCTGCATAGAGGGCTTCTAAAGCTGCTTTGATCATGGGATCGCGGATTGAGCCCGCCGAATACTGTCATTGTCCAGCTGAGGCAGTGCACCAATGTCTATTGCAGAAAAGTGGCAATAAGCAGCAGGTATGCAATTCTCAGAGGGTCCCAAGCAATCCACCATGCAGTCCACTCGTCCGTGGACATTGTTCCTCCCTGTCAAACTTCCGACAGAGTGCCCGAATGTCAGTTCTGCCAATCGACCCAATCATTCTGGGAACAGGCCTCCGGAGAGAGCATCAGCATCTATGTGGTTCAGACCTGCTCGGTATTCGAGAGCATAGTCATATGTAGATAATGCAGAAAGCCACCTATGGCCAGTGGCATCCAACTTAGCTGAGGTCTGCACATAGGTCAAAGGATTATTGTCAGTTTTACTAGTATTTTAGCCCCATACAAGTACTCATGGAATTGGTCAACAATAGCCCACTTCAAAGCTAGGAACTCTAACTTATGTACAGGATAGTTCTTTTCGGATGGGGTCAGGCTTCTACTGGCAAAGGCCACTGGTCTCAGGCCATTCTCGTGCTCTTGGTACAACACAGCCCCCAACCCTGTGCAAGCTAGCATCAGTGTGCAGGACGAAGGTTTTCTTGGATCGGCATAGGCCAGCACTGGAGCATGGGTAAGTTGATATATGATCTCATGAAAAGCAGTCTCACAATCAGGAGTCCAGCGGCCCCAAATACTTCACTCGGATGAAAATACACTCTTTCAGTCTTGAGGGACGCTGACTTTTGGTATTTTTTGTGGGTTGGGGGATACCCTTGAGTAAGGTTAAGTAAAGGGCGGATCACTCTTGAATAGTCCTTGATGAAGCGCCGATAATAACCACAGAATCCCAGGAATCTTTGCAGTTCTTTTAGATTTTTGGGCTGTGGCCAGGTGGTCAAGGCCTCAACTTTACTTGGGTCGGTCTCTATTCCCTCGGTGGATACTATGTGTCCCACATACTTTACTGATGTTTGAAAGAATTGACACTTATCAATGGACAGTTTAAGGCCAAAGTCCTCCAGTCGGTCCAATACCTTAAATAATCTGCTCTCATGTTCCTCCAGTGAGGCTGCCAAACACAATAACATCATCTAGGTATACCAGGCACTCTAGTAAGTTCATGTCCCCACTGCACGCTCCATCAATCGTTGAAAAGTGGCTGGGGCACCTGAAATCCTTGAGGCATCCTCATGAATTCATAGAAGCCAAGCGGACAGATAAAGGCCGTCTTCTCACGGTCCTCTGGGGCCATCGGGATCTGGTAGTACCCACCGCGGAGATCCAGCACAGAGAACCACTTGCTCCCGCTTAGGCAGTCCAAAGCATCCTGAATGGGGCATTGTGTACTGATCAGGGATAGTCCGCCGGTTTAAGTGCGATAATCCACACACATCCTTACTGTTCCATTCTTTTCCTCACTACCACAATGGGGAAGCATAAGGCTTCTGGATTCTTGTATTACACCAGCAGCTAACATCTCTTGCAGATGCCGCCTCACATCATCTATGTCAGCAGGTGCCAGGCGTCGAGACCTCTCACGAAATGGTCTTTCGTCATGCAGCCGGATATTGTGCTCAGCTCCTGCACGCATCCTACATCCCATTCCTTTAAAGAAAACACCTGGTCTCTCTGGGCAAGCTTCTCACTGATCCTCACTTTCCATTCCAGCTGGCAGCGGAGTCGACGAAATCAAACAAGTCAGGCGTTACTCTGTCATTCTTCCTTGAACTCTTGCTGCTGGGTAGCACTGCAGTGTCTGCACAATGCACATTAGCCAGGATGCAACCTCTGTTTACTCGAATGTCTCTTTCAGACACATTATGAACTTGGACCATTACCCTTCTGGCATAAGCATGGGCTCTAGCGGCAAAATACTAGGCTTGACCAGCAGTCCCTCTGGCAATTTTCCATCCGCCTGGTGCATCCAACATTAATATTTTATTCTTAACATCCTTTCTGATACGGACCTCTCCCTGTAAGGTACACTGGGCATTTGGCGCCAGGATCAGAGACTCAGGATCCTTCTTCCATACAATTCCGACCGGTTCCTCTGGTTCTGTTTTTCAGCATCTCCTGCGCCTCATAGGCCTTCTTAATTAAAGCCGGAACTCTAAAGCTCTACTAGTCTTTGACCCCTGTTTTTCATAACACAACCGTGCCAGCCTTCCGAACATATGAGCATTTGTTCCAATCAACAAAGGGACACCATCATACAGTCCAGTGGGGGGACACACTAAGGCTAGGGTCTCTACTTGTTCGGCCACTCCAGCCACGGAGGTGGGGAAAGACAGCCAAATTGGATATACCCGGAATAGGGGTAGGCCTTCTCACTTAACCCCATACATGCAGTCCTTCTAATGGTTGTAAGGGTACTTCGACAAATGCTTCTGATACCAATCCTGGAACATAATTGTCACTTGGGAGCCACTGTCTAATACAGCTCTTGTAGACACTCCATTCACCTTTACAGTGGTCTCCATGGAGGGACCCACTATTCTGGACCAGTCTGGAGGCGGTAGTGGGGGCCTGGGCAACTGACCTTGCCACAAAGGACGTGAATTAGCATTTTGGTGCCCTCACTGGGACTCATGTCTGCACCTCTTAACCACTGATTTCTTCTCCAAGCTCTCCTTGTAGCCTATATGCAACTTTGTCAGTGTCTTTTGGGACTGGCATTCCCTTTTCATGTGCCCATCTTTCCACAATTATAGCAAAACATACTTTCTGGAGTTTGAGCTGGCCGAGGCGCCACACTGGGAGCCAGGGCGGGGTATTACTATGGAAACCTGGGTGCCATCTCTGTCTGCGGCGTGATAAGCATTTGGAGACATCTCGTCAGTTTCTGCACTTCCATGGTCAAGGAATTGAGTTTGGAGTGTTATCAGCAGGAGATACATGGGTGGGTACCCCCACCCCATAAGCAGATGCAGTCGGATATAGGTCAGGGCCCTCTGACTTGCAGGCGTGGCCTTCATAAAGGACTGTTTTGAATTCCGGATCTCTCTCAACAGTTCGCCCCATTGTGGCATATCTTTTTCCTTGTCAGAGCACTCATTGACTGTCAACCCCCTGCCCTGAACTTCACTTGATGGGTCACCCTCAGTCACTGGTCGTAGCCACAGCTGTTGGTGCAGGTACCTCCCGAGGTCGCCTTTTCTCAACTCCTCGAATTTCTCTCATTAACTCATCATAGGAGGGTGGGGTTCCAGTCGATTTGCCAGGCGTAACTGAAGCAACAGCAGTTCTGAGAAGGGGCAGACTTAAGGATTCTGTCCAGTCTGGTTCGGTCTAGTTCAATCGCTGGCAAACTACCCTTTCTGAGGCATTCTTGCAACAATTTTTCCAGCCGAGACATAACAGAACAACAACCCCTTGGTACTGTTGTGCATTTCTTACTCTCCACCATAGGTCCTCATCAGAATCTGGGCTCCCATACACATTCTCCAAGGCCCCAAGATAGGCCTGTGCAGTCGCTCAGGGTTACTGGCCCGTTTAGCACGGATGGTAGCCAGGGCAGGACCCCGGAGGCTCACTAACCCTCTTTCGCTTTTCGCCTCCGAGCATTGCCATTCTAGCACTTGGGGGCAACATAGTCTATCCAGGTCTCCCCAGTCATCCTCCCTTGGGGGTGGGAGGGTGCCAGAGAAGATCCTCAACCTTCGGTAGAGTCGTGACTAATGGCAGGTGCAGAAATAGGAGTCTGCATTGGTTCAGCCACCATTACGGGCACTGGAGCAGGAGGAGGGTGTTGGGGAGGAACACCCCAGGTGGCAAGAATAGTTTCTTCAAGTCCTCCACAGTTTTCCCTCTCCCAGCAACCATTCAGCAAATTTCTCCTCAAAAGTTTCAGATAGTGGTGGGGCTGATTCCCCGGTCTTTACTGTCCTTAGTTATCACTCTCCAAGCAGTGAGGGCTCCCTCTGGGGTAATGGTCTGTGGCACTTTGGAGCTATCTATGGGATCCTTAAACTCTACTAGGGCCAGGAAAGTGTGGGTGAGCAGATTAGCATGCCGACCCACCACCACAGGGTTTTGTAAACCTTCCACCTTGAAAGTACCCTGCACAGTGTCCGTATTGATACCCAGGGGATGTCCAGGATAAGCATAGCATTTTGGGGTCGATCTCCTCCCCAGTACACCACTCCACCAGCCGGTGCACAGCCACTTCTGTCGGGGTACCCATTTTTTCTTAACAGTGGTTCGTAAATATGGCCACTAGAGGAACACACAATCCCAGCGGTGAGCCTCCAAGATGTAACCCTAGATGGCGCTATCCCAGGGCTACTACCCTGCCTGATTTGCCACTAACAGGTTGAGGGGCCTGGATCCAATGGCGGGTGCCTCCACCCAGAGGTCAGGGTTTGCAATAGTTAAACTAACTTGGTCACAGCCTCTGGGACACTGCAACCCCTTTCTTCCCACTAGTGGCCCACACAATATATCAGAATTACCTTCACAGTATACACTTACCCCAGGTCTGGTTCCGGCACTGGGACCTCCTGTGAAATGAGATACAGTGCAACAATCACAGTACAGTACTTTAACATAGACAAATACCTCAGGCAGTATAACTTTGCTGAAACAAGCAGCTCTGATTTATTTAGGGGATATAACAAGGACAGGGGAAATCAGGTTAATTAGCTTATCACTCTAATAATCTATTTATGGCTCTGTGCACAGGCCTATCCCTATCAGTTACTGTCCCTGGGTACCCAAGCCCTAGTGGCTAGTCCAAACCGTGGCAGCTGGTAGGGGCCCTTTCACACAGAGAAAAGGAGAATTAAACAGTCAGCAGTACAGTAATTCCATTTGGATTTAATGTGGCAATTCAACAGGGAGCGACCCTGAATTAGTACTCACGACCTCCAAATAAGATAGGGTCCTTCAGTATCAGCAGGGCTACTCTTGAGCTCCAAGAGACTCTTCACACATTTATATGGTAAAAAAAAAAAAAGAGAGTACTATACCAGGCAGGCTGCTTCTATCCCGATCGCACTACTGCACAATACCCGGAGAACACACAGCAGATTCAGTTCCTGACAGACCGAAAGTAATTCAATCATTTCTCCAGTCTTCTACAGGGTGAGCCTGGTTTCTACTCTTCAGAGATCCTTTGATTCTTTTCACAGGACGGATTCAGTCCTAACAAGCTGTTACACAAACTGCAGACCGGAACTCTGGGCCTTACACACGTTTTTTGACTAAAACTGCACACTGAAAAAGCACAGGGCTCCTTCCTTCTTCACTGCCAAAGCTCAACTGAACTCCAACCGACAAAACCAGGCACTTCCTTTGAGTTCCTCCCAGTTCTTGACTGGATTGGCTGTCACTCACAATAGACTGCTGCTGTTGGTCCAAAAGGCACTGAAGTCTAAACTACATCTCCCAGAGTCACTGCCCATACAATCCTCTTGTGGCTGGCTCAGATTATGAGTCCAAGTTCTGATTCGTCCAAGGCACCATTTTAGAGCTAGCTTACCCCACACTGATTGGTCCAGTTCAGCAGTTCAAAACTAGAATGGGAACTAGCAGACACAGTTCTGACTGCAAAGAAAGCAGGTTAGACAAACTGTAATTTCATTATTACTCTAAATAATTTCTGGTAAACAGTTACATCTTTCAGATAGGTTCCCTTTGCACTCCTAGTGACTGCAAAATTAAGTGAATTGGCAGCAGCTCGAGTGGTACTCAGAGAAGCACACAGTCCCCCATACAACTAATTATGTCTGCAAGCAGACAGCTCTTAAAGAGACAGTACCAGAGGCTCTAAAAACACTCACTGATAAATGGCTTAAATGCCAAACACCATTCAGGCTTGGAGCATTCAAGCAAGCTCCTGGAAGTCTTTTGGGAACCCCCATTTGCAGGGGGGTTACATTTATAATTCAACTAATTCAGATAGTCATTTTGACTGTAATATACCCAGAAGGCCTTTCCACAGGTCCTGCACCTTCCCCCAGTTATGGTATTGTACAGTAAGCCTTTTTAAAAAACCTCCTTACAAGCTGCTTCACATAGTCTCCCCACAGATAGGTAAGGCATCCTTAATTGTTATAATACATACTTACTTCTAGCTTGCCATAAGTAGAATTTTAAGATTGCAAAGAGTACCTCCAATGTATTTCTGTCATATAACAACAATCTTTCAAAATAATCTCCTAGCACAATTTGATGATAGGTTAATTGTTTTAACCAGGGGAGCTTCCATCTAGCAGCTAAAAAGGCCCACAAATTGCCAGTGTACGTACATTCAAGCATAAAGTGCTCCATGGTTTCCACCGGGGCTAAACATTCATAGCAGGGACAACCGATCTTTCTTTTATTGCCTTATGGTTCCAATTTCCATGAACGTTCACCTTGCCTTAAGTATACAACCAAAGATTATCCCACATCCTTGAGGGGGTTCTAACATTGGTAAGTTGGTGGACAGCAGTTAGGATTCTCCCGGCATTATATCCTTTTATTTTATGTTCTGAGGGTCCTATTTTAGCTAAAATACACTCATACAAGTGCTTCCTAGTACAGTTCATCACCTGGGATTTAGTTACTTGCCACAAACTCATCTTTTTTATAAACGATTTTAAATAGCTTGGAATTTTAAGGGAGGGGATTATTTTTAAAAGGTCTTCATTCCATTTGGCCCAAAAGTTCTGTAATAATCCCTGGAGCCAATCTTTACAGAAGGAATGTCCTTCTTGAACTAAATCTTTGGAAGTAGCCATCCAACATAAAGTATGAAAGAACACTAATGGGTGAATCATTCCAACACACCCTTGTCTCCTACTTAGATAAGTGAAGTCCCTTCTGATAGGGTTGAGGCGGCTACACAACACCATCTGGAAAAAAAGGCTATAGACCCTGGCTTTCAACCTGAAGGGAATTTGGTATACCCAAGTGACATGCAAAAAATAGGGATCAGAAATTGTTTTATAACGAATACCCTTTTCACCTTTGATAGTTGCCAGCCTTTCCATCTGGCCACCAGGGTTTCACATTTGTTGAGGCCATCATTCTAATTTACATATGCCCTATCCCCTTCCCCAGTGTAGATTCCTAAAATGTTTATAGGTTCAGATTTAATGTGAATCCCAGCTACCGTAGCTTCTATCTTTATTCCTCCTAGACCAATCCCATGGCTCTTCTCAGTATTTATTTTTGCCCATGCTGTTTTGGACAATTGTGTTGGATCAGCTACAGCCTTCTCTGTACTTGATTCATTTTAAAAAATAACAAGAGGTTGTCCGCATAAGCTAAGGGTTTAAGTGCGCATCTCCTTGATGGGTTTCGTAATCCAATGATGTCCCCATTATCTACTATATGTCTTATACAAGGGTCTAGATAAAGAACATATAATAAGGGCTAAGGGGACAGTTCTGCCTCACCCCGCTTTGCACAGGTATTTCTTCCACCATAGATCCTCCGAATGAGGGTACCACTGAGGCAGCTCTATAAAGAGTGGCTATCCAATTAATTAACTGTCCAGGGATTCCATATTTCTCTAATGCCTGGAATAAGAACATGTGGGTCACCCTATCAAATGCCTTGCTTTGATCCATGGCTAAGAGGAATCAATGTAAGTTATGCTGAGCACAGTATTCATAACAATTTCTTATAACCCATAGGTTCTCCTGAATCTTCCTCCCTGGGACTGAACATGTCTGTGAGGGGCGAATAAAATTTTTTACAGCATTTTTGTAGTCTTTTATGTAAAATGGCTGGCAGCATAGCCTAGATGTTAGAGTAATGAGCTGTGAATGAGCTTGGTATATCCAGAAGACCAGACTTGGGTTTGATTCTCACAACCTCCACTTGCATACTGTGTAACTCAAAGCAAGTCACTTAACCACCTTCTGCTCCCAGGTCGCCCCTGAAAACAGGCATTTGTGCCTAGCGGGCCTTACCCGGTTACCAAAGACTAAAATAAAAAAAATAAAAAAAATGGTGGTGAGAATTTTCCCGTCAATATTTTATAAAACTATAGGCCTCCAGATCTGGAGTAGGATTTTATTGCCTTTTTTATGTTAACATCTTATTATACCCATAGCAAATGCTGTATTAATTATCCCTGCTGAAGAAATTTCCTGAAACACTTGTAATAGCATGCTGGCCAATTCATTTTTGAACAATTGATCGAATTCTGTTGGTAGGCCATCCCACCCAGGAGATCTGTTTTTCCTCATCCCAGAAAGTACAGTTAGTATTTTGTCTAGGGTAATAGGTGCAATTAATGCCTCTTGTTCTTCGTTTCCTAAATGGACTGTAATAGTTGATAAATATTCAGTACACTTGGGTGAGTCACCTATTGGTGTATCACTCAGAGTGCTGAAGTAGTTTTTAATAATCTGTTCTATCTCAATTTGTTCATGACATACTTTTACATTACTATCTTTTAGCTCTATTAACCTAGAAGAATCCATCTGGGCTTTACAGGCAGTGCAGGGGTCACTGATTGGAGTTTTAGTTGTTCCAGAGCTTAATTCTATTGAAAGGGTAGCTGCTGCATCGTATTGATATTTTTTATAAGGGTTTTAGTGTTAGTAATTTGGATGTAGTAGTCTTTACCTGACTTGGTGGTTGCCAAAAATAAGTGTTGTAATTGATTCTTAAGAGTTAGGTATTTCAAACATTTCTCATTTTGTTTTTGTGCTCCTTGTTTTTGCAACCAGTTTCTGATTATTTTTTTGGAGTCTTCCCACCAATCCCCTGCTGAGTCATACAGGCATCTTACTGTGTTAATGGCTAGTAATTCTCTTATTAAACCTTTTTATTGAATATTAACATCTGTTAAGAGGTCCATATTAGCTCTCCATCTGCTTTTTTTGTGAAATGGTTGATGTGACAAAATTATTTTTAAGTTTAACCCTAAATGGTCTGAAAATTCACAAGGAATCGTACCAATGTCCTTACTGTAATTCAAGCGTTGGAGAAGATAAAGAAAAATCCTATTCTAGTAGCTAAAGCTCCTCTAAAATAAGTTTTCTCTGGATTCACACCTTTTACTTTACAGGCATCTTGTAACTCTGCCCTGGCTAAGCAGTGAATGAGAGCATTAGAATCGCAATACACTTTTTTTGCCAGAATTTAGCCTGTCTGATACATCAATTGAACAATTAAAGTCTCCCCCTAGGATGACTGTCCTAGCAGTTGCTAGAAAGGGCTGCAATTTCTCCAGCAATTCAGCTCTTTCTGTTTTGACCTGCAGAGCATGTACATTTATAAACCTGAAGCTTTCTCTTTCCATAATCCAAGATTAACACTCTTCCTGGAAGTAAATCAACAAGTTTTTGTAACTTAAAGCCAGTCCCTTTAAATAAGATCCCAACCCCATCAGCTTTTTCTAGTCTGAAGGACCAATAAAATGGTCCCAACACCCAAGTATTCTTGGTTTGATTCAGCTGGTATATGTCCTGCATCCATCTCTCTTGTAAAAAGACAGTCTCTGCCTGCTATTGATGCAATGCCAAAAAGACCACAGCTCTTTTCCTAGAGTTCATAATGTTAGGTGGAGGGAATCCATTATTGATAAGGGAACAATTAGCAGCAGGGAAGGACGGGATGGGGCTACATGTTGGAGGGCTTTGGTTGCAAATGCCAGGAGCCTGGGGAACAAAATGGGAGAACTGGAGGCCACCATGATGGAGGAGAACCTAGACATTGTAGCAGTGAGTGAGACTTGGTGGAATGAACACCACGCCTGGGAGACGGTGATCCCAGGGTATCGTTTGTTTAGGAAACATCAGGAGGGGAAGGGGGGGGTGGCATTATATATCAGGGAAGGAATTGGGGCCATGGAAGGGCAGGATGAGGAGGGGGAAACAGAGATAATATGGATCTCCCTAGACAGAGGACAGAGGGAAAACCTGTGTATTGGGGTAGTCTATAGGCCTCCTATGCAGGGGGATGAAGAGGATAGACTTCTTGTAGAATCAGTAGCGAAGATGGCACGGAAAGGGGAAACTGTGCTAGCTGTGGACTTAAACCTTCCAGACATCAACTGAGGGGCCCAGACTGCAATCTCCTCAAGGAGCAAGGGGCATCTTAGAGGCTCTTCAGGGCATATTCCTGCAGCAAAGGGTCAGTGAACCCACTTGGGGTGTAAACCTGTTGGATGTGGTCCTCACAACTGGGGACAGTGTGAAGGAGGTGGAAGTGGGGGAAGAGCTTGGCATCAGTGACCACAGGGCTGTCAGGTTCAGGGTGAGAGCGGGCAGGGTGAGGGTTAGGACGAGAACCAAGGTAATGGACTTCAGGAGGGCTGATTTTCATGAAATAAGGAAGGTAGTTAGGGAAAAAATGTTTAGAATAGGGGATGTGCAGGGGTGGAGGAATTATGGGCAGCCATCAAAAGAGGGGTATTTAAAGCCATGGACTCACATATAAGACGGGTAAGAAAGAATAGAAGACAGAAAAGACCTCTATGGTTCACTAGAGAGGTGGCGTTAGGGGTCAGGGAGAAGACTAGAGCACTGAAGAGGTACAGGAGGACACAAAAAGATGAGGACAAGGAAACCTACAGGGTAAAAAGAAATGAGGCTTGGCAAAAGATAAGGAGGGAAAAGGAGGCCACTGAGGAGAGGATAGTGAAGCAGGCAAGGAGGGGGGACAAAACCTTATTTAGGTACATTGGAGAAAGGAGGAGGGCACAGCATGGGATTGGAAGGATAAAGGGGGAAAGTGTAACAATACTGGAAGGGGACTTTGAAAAAGCAGAGGCATTAAACAGCTATTTTGCCTCAGTCTTCATGGAGGAAAGGAAGGGTAGGGGACCAGGACAGGGTGGGGAGGGTGACAGCCACAGGCAGGTGGGTGTGACAGAATTCACTGCTGAAGGAGTAAGGAAAGAGCTGGGTAGACTTAGGGTGGACAAGGCAATGGGGCCTGATGGAATACACCCAAGGGTTCTCAAGGAGGTGAAGGATGAACTGGCGCCACATCTAGCGAAGCTGTTTAACTTGTCCTTGGTCACAGTGGTGGTGCCAATGGACTGGAAGAGGGCAGAGGTGTTCGCACTACATAAGGGGGGCAGAAGGACGAGGTCAAAAACTACCATCCTATTAGTCTTACCTCAGTGGTGGGGAAGGTAATGGAAACACTACCTAAGATCAGGTTGATAGAATACTTGGAGATGAATGGCATGCAGGATAACAGGCAGAATGGCTTCATCAAGGGAAGGTCCTGTCAGACTAACCTGATGAAGTTTTTCGATGGGGTGACACAGATAGTGGACCAGGGAGGAGTGGTGGACATGGCCTATCTGGATTTCAGTAAGGCCTTCGATACTGTTCCGCATGGTGAATGGTACATAAGCTGGACAGACTGGGGTGGACAACAGGATCACCAGGTGGGTGGAAAACTGGTTGAAGGGAAGAGTCAGATGGTGGTGGTAAATGGGACACATTCCAGGGAACGGGCAGTAACCAGTGGGGTGCCACAGGGGTCAGTGCTAGGACCAATACTCTTTAACATCTATGTTAGTGATCTAGCAGAGGGTCTGGAGGGATGGGTGTGCCTGTTCACAGAGGATACAAAGGTCTGCAATAGGGTGGATTCACCTAGTGGGGTGCAAGCTATGAGGTGGGACCTGGAGAGACTGGAGAGGTGGTCTGACACCTGGAAATTGAAGTTTAATACACAAAAGTGCTCACTGATGCACCTGGGGAGGAGGAATAGGAGGGAAACGTACTCCCTTGGGGGCTTGGTGATTAAGGAGAAGGAAACAGAAAGGGATCTGGGGAGTATGGTATCGTATGACCTCAACGTGGGCAGCCAGTGTAGCAGGGTGGTGGGAAAGGCAAATGGAATGTTGGCCTGCATTGCTAGGGGTATTAATAGCAGGAAGAGGGAGGTGCTAATGCCATTATACAGAGAGAACCATGGTCAGGCTGCATCTGGAGTATAGGGTGCAGTTCTGGAGGCCTAACCTACGAAGAGATGTTGAGCTGATGGAGAGGGTGAAGAGAAGGGCAACCAAAATGGTGTGAGGGATGCAGGATGTACCCTATGAGAGAAGACTGTGAGGGCTGAATTTGTACCCTCTGGAGACTAGGAGGGAGAGGGGGGACATGATTGAGACCTTTAAGTATCTGAAGGGAATAAATAAAGTAGAGGGTAACAGCTTGTTCAAATTGAAGAAGGGAGCAAACACGAGGGGACATAGCCTCAAACTGGAAGGTGGGCAATACAAAGGTAATGTCAGGGGGCAGTTTTTCACAGAGAGGGTGGTGGAGGCCTGGAACAAGCTGCTGGAGGAGTTAGTGGCAGCTGAAATGGTGGAGGGATTCAAGAGGGCTTGGGATAGATTTAAGGGGTTGGGAAAAGAGCGTGGAAGCATAACAGAAGGGGGGAGGTTGGATGTTGGGCAGACTAGATGGGCCGTGGTGCCTTTCTCTGCCATCACATTTCTGTATATCTGTGATGGTGTGGGTTGTCAGGATCAGTTTATAGCTATGCTTATTTCGGGGTTTGGCCTTTCCCTTCAATATGTTTCTTTTTTTTTCTTCCTTCTGTCCTTTTCTTCTGGGAGGGGTAAAGAGTGCATTGAAGTGTCAGAATCTAAGCCCTCACAATGAGTCCCCCCAGTTTTTGTTTTTGGCAAGATTTTCAAACATACTCTCTGTGGTAACAACAAGGGTTTGGGCTGCTTGAATTCTGACACTCTTTCTTGTGGTGGGTTTTGACCAATCTGAAGCAGGGGAAGGGGTATTTCTTGATTCACCTGGAACGTATTTGCTGTAGTTTTTGGGTTGTCCGATGGGGGGTGATGGGATGTCAGGTTCCTTTTGGGAGGTCTCCCTTGGATCTGTCTTTTCTCTGTAGGTGTGCTTCTGATGCTGTTCCTCATTTGGATGATGCTCTGGGGCCTCATTGTTAGTAGCTGGTCTATTCTCTGGAGTTTGATTGGTCTGTGCTTGTGGCGATGTTTTCCTTTGGGCTGCTTGAATGATAATGTCCTGATCAACACTATCTGTCCGGTTATGGGATGCCCATGGACATTTTTGAAAAACATGCCCAATTGAATCACAAAGGTTACAGTTTGCTACATTGGTGCAGGCTGTGCTGATGTGGTTAAATTCCCCACATAATATGCACTGTAACTTGTCACAAGCACTGGCGAGCTGCACGCGGTTGGCCTATGTAAAAGCAGACCCCCTTTCCCGATGGGGAAAAAAAAACGTTTGATATGTGTTGGTACCATCCTTTGTTTGGTTCAATCTCAGTCGAAAATGCCATCCTCCTGTCCAAAATTGTTCTGAATCAATGGTTGGCCCAGGGGTGCTGAGAACTGTACATTATTTTTGGAGCCAATGGTGTATGTCCCCATGCTGACCCCTTAGTTACAAAATATTACTGTAATTTGTTTTATCAATGGCATAGTGAGGGAATCAATGGGGGGGGGGGGATTTTACCTAGTTATACTTGTTCAAGTTCAAGTTCAGGCTTATTGCTGGAAAGACTCCGTTGAGCAAGCTCATTCACAAGGAGGTCCTGAGGCACATACACATACAGTTCGCAGTTACATAGACAGGAGATATAAAATGTAGAACAACAAAGAAAAAATATAATACAAGAGGTATACACATAGAAGTCCTTATGCTATATATGCAGTATATTCCAGTTTTAACCTTGCCCTAAATTATGCAACACATTTCAGCTTAATAAGTAGAGGGCCAGTTGGTACCTAGGAAGTTGACTTGGCGTTAGGCCTAGTAGCACCTACATATGTGTTTTAATTTAGAGATAGCTAGTGTTTTGTAGGAGTTAATTGATACGATGCTGGTTAGCTTCAGCATGGCTTGTAGTTAGTTCCAAATGTTTGGGAGGGCATATGAGACAGCTCTTTGGCCAGCTGTGGTACGTGTCCTGGGAACATCTAGTAGGATAAGATCAGATTTCCTTAGGGAGTAGGCGCCATGCGAGATGTGTATGAGAGACGTTAAATAGACAGGCAGTTGGTAGAGTAGTAATTTGAGGGTCCAAATGCCAGCATGCAAGAGGCATCTGGTGGTAAGAGAGGTCTACCCAACAACTGCATAAAGATCACAGTGGTACCAGAAGTGTTCTAGCCCCAGTGGGGTATTACAACTTATGTTGAAATGTTCTTTGCCAGCAATACATATGAGTGCATGCACATCCCCAGGAGAAAACTTTAATGAGTCTTTGATAAGTGTACGTCCAACATATTCCCTGTCCGGGAATGTATCGAGCCCTCCTCTGTACCTCAAGTGAACCGCATTCCTTCTAGGTGTGGGGGTAGTCCTGTCAAAGAGTTCTAAAAATCTAGAGGGTCAGGGGGAGGTGGGGGCTCATTCCTTTGTCCCTGCTCCTCTTCCTCACTTGAGCTGGCAATACTATGAAACTGTTCTTGTTCACCTGTATTCTCTGTCCCTGAATCAGCCCGGGGCTCATGAGTTTCATTCTGCTGTCCTGTCTGTGGATTGCGGTTTGCCACCTGGAAAGGCATGCTGATATTGTCTTGCCTTGGTTCTCGGGGTGTGGGAGCTGTGCATTCTGACCGCTGCTCCCCCGTTTCCTGGTATGTGGCTCTCCCGGGAGATTTTGGCTCAGAGGTGGTTCCACTACACTGTTGCCCTGGTATTCCTTGTGGTGCTGCTGATACTGGGACCACGCCCATGAAAACAAATGGTACTTTTAAATTAGAAGAGGCAGTTGATTCAGTAACGTTGCAGTCTACCACAAAAAATGGGTTATTTATTGTATCACTTACCCCGTGCAGCTCCCGCTTACTGTGTGCCTTGTTTGTCGGCTGCACAGTTCTGGAGGTATCTCTGCCAGCTGCTTCATTCATGCTGATCTCTGGTCACGAGGTCCCACTCGCAAAATCCATTGAGTCGTTTAGCGTCCATACTCCGTTGGCACCCTACTTCCAACCTGCTTTTAACAATGCCAGCTCCGGTGTCCATTCTGGCTTGATTCCATCCAGTGAGTCAGTATGAAATGCTTCTTGGATTACGTCTCAGGCAGTGGAAGAATGAACCAGGCCAATAGACCCGGACTGATGATGCGGCCATTTTCCTTTTGGATCTGTTTTTTTCTCCATTTTCCTTCTTTTGAACTCTTCTTTTTGTAAATCCTTTTTCTTTCTCAGATATATTTCTTCTTCATACACCATTTCTTTTGCCAGCTGCTGAAGTTTTTGCTGTATATTCTCTTCTAGGATTTTCTCCACTGCTTTTACTGTGGACTCTGTTACATCCATATCTGTGGGCTCCATTTTATCATTATTTTTTGTGATATCCTCCTCTGTATCCATCTCTCTCTGCTGTTTGTGCACATGTAGCCTTCTCATTATTTGTGCTGTCGCAGGTTATGGGGAGACCATGTCTCCGGCTTGCTGTTTCTTGTCCGACAGTGCAGCAGCGTCTGGCTCCTCCATCGCAGAAAATGGGCCAACAGCGCCCCCTTCCCCAAGAGTAGGGTAATTTAGCCAGTATCCTGGCCAAATTTCCCCTATTCACTAAAAATACCACTAACAGCTTAATCTGTTTCAATGTCAGTTGGCACCCATCTGTATTCCCCATCCCCAGGATGAGGCTGAAATAGGCAGCATTGTCTAGTTCGCCTTCTTGGTCAATAAAAACAAAATAAATAAATAAATAAATGCTGCAGCAGTGGTGTGCCTGCTGCAGCAAAACAACATTTTGACATCACTACTGCACACAGCAGTGCTGTTCCTGGCAGGGAATTCCATGCTGAGCAGCATTCTACCATACACTTTATATAGAATAATGTACGGGTAACCGTATATAACTAGGCTGAGTTTCCAGCGAAGGGTGAGATGATATTATGGACCTCAAGAGTGATGCTCGATAGGTCTCTGTGATGTAATCTCAGCCTGAGATTAAAGTTCAGTCTTGTTGTGCATAATTGTCCAGAAATTATTCTATAGTATGAAATGGGTAGGAAGAACGCTGGCTCCTGATTATCCAAGAGGTACTTTCAGGCAGGTCATTATGTATGCAGTGAGACACACCGCGGTGTGTTATTGTGGGGTAATAATTGCATGGCTTGAGGGCATTGTTAGACTTGCACCAAATGCCATTAAACACTCGAGAGCAAGCTGCAGTTATTTACCATAATTATAAATTCTCCGAAGTGTCTTCCCTGTGCCTTGTGCCACATTACACCCCTTGATTAATAGACTGTTAATCTAACCCCCAGTCATGCCTTATTGCTTAAATATATACTGTAATATATAAAAATACAGTAAGCAAAAATATTTACAGTAATATATGCAGATACATTCAACAAATATATACATAACATAGTCCAGCAGGCGATAAATTAGAGTAACGGTACATTGACTGATGAGCAATACATACAGAGACATGCATATTAATAGAGACGTAAAGCAGTGCAGAGTTTAATCACTGTAAATTTCAACCTATAATTTGAGCAGGCCTAGGAGAGGGGGAAGATAAAGGTGCAAATTCAAAGAGGAGTGTAAAGGGATAGAGGGAGGTGAGTCATGGGGAGAAGGTAGGAGATGGAAGGGTTATAAGGAGCAGGTGCCGATGTGAGGAGGGAGATTGCGAAGAAGAGAGGAAAGAGCTGCAGGGGACAAGGCTTGATGGAGGGGCAGGGGAAGGGAGTTCCACAGTTTGGGAAGGCAGTAGGAGAAAGCAGATTGGCCTTTTCTCTTGCAGCTACTCCCTCTTCCTCCCTGGAGCTAGGAAGTACGTATCTGGATTGACCAGGCCCACCACAAGCTCAAGGAGTTGAAAGGGAGAGGGTCGGGGACTTGAGGTTCTGCATCAGCCCTGTGTAGATGTGAGTTAGATCAGTTCTGACTCCTGGTGCCTTAAAATCCTATATAGTACACCTTTAAAAACAATTGGGCACTTTAAAACAGCTCCTGAGTTCACGTACAGTGGCAACTTAGATGGCTTCAAAATTTAAACTAAAGAACTTACTGGACAAACAGCAACAATGGCCTCCACCATGTGGGACTGCAGCTGCAGTCGATCCCATTCAGCACAATCCGAGCCAGTGAGGACGACAGTGAGGAGAATTTCACCATCACTTCCAAGAGGTCATTTCTCGATCTCAAACTTGTTTCCTCAATGAAAAAATAGAATCCACACTGGCAAAGACCACTCGGGGACTGCAGGACGTATAGCAACAAACACTGGATTTGCAGGCGGGACTGATGGGGAGGCCTCCACAACTCTCAAACAACATGGCACTGCACTGTGTTACATCGCTGGGAGCAGGCGCACACGGAGAACGTGGATGATCTGGAGCTCCGCGTGACTACATGGTATCCACGGAGGGCACAGAAACTGGGGAATTCACAACCTTTATTGATTCCTATTTGAGCAGATTATGGGACTGGCCTAAGGATGACTTCTCAACATGGAGTGGGCACATCGTACACAGATCTGTAAACCCACCCCAGATCAGTGGTACTCAGATTCCTAGACTATAGGGTCAAAATCAAAATTCTGTTGATGGCCTAGAGCAAAAAGGTGATCAGTTTTAGTGATACCCACTTGTTCTTTGACCATAATTTTATGCCTCTAACACTGTTGAAATGTAAAACCATGCTAGCCATTAGAAGAGAACTGCTAGGCAAAAACATAAAAATGCAGCTAATAACCCGAGCCCAGTTCAAAATCTTTACTGACAAGGTGTCAGCCTTCTTCCAAACACTAGCTGACACTAAGCCCCTACTAAAGAAGCTGAGAGTGTCACAAGAACTAACAGCACCACCTGGCCCGGTCCTGGAGGTGATCCCAGACACTACACCTTGGCATGGGGTGCAGCACCTGAAAAAGAGAGGCAGATAGATACAGAACTCCCTAGTTGGTTCCTCGACCCAACCGACCAAAGAAAAACAAGCAAGCAACCCACAAGACAAAGTCACTACAGTAAGGCCTCTGAGTGGGTGGGGAGTAAGCTGCTTGCAGCCACGCAGCTCTGCACATCATTGGGAACCGGATTCCATTGATAGAGCTGGCACATTATTCCACTTGCAAGAAGTGATGGCTGCTACTTACAAGGGAGTGGTTTGGCTCCTTTCCCGCCAGGTGGACCTCATATATCTATTTGTTACTTAGTAGAAACTTGAAAGCTGCAGAAAGCACCCAGACCAGAGATAGAAGAGGTGAAAAACAAAATCAGGAATTCCAAGGGCAAGGTTCTGGATGGGGAGGACGGGATGTTCCTTCTGTCCTCAAGAGGGTTACATGGATAGAATGCATGTGGTGGGGAACTCACACACCACTGCATCAAGTGGGGGCTTAAGCAACAAGCCATTCATAGAAGAACTGAGGCACTCTCACCTCACACAGTGGGAGGGTCAGGTCACTCCTGAGGGGAGGCCCCCTTGGTGAATTCTAGCGCAAACAAGTTCATCTGTGGGCTGCAGGGGACCAGGGGACTCTCCAGCACTATGGGCCAGGTATAACATCAGCCCACCAGCAAACAGAAAGATTAGGAATGTGGAAGGCCACTGGATGACCTGGCAAGCAGTCTCGGCCACACTCGTTAGCCTGTGTTGTGGCATGCTGTGGGGGGGGGGATCATGTGGCTGTGGACTGGGTTCCACCAAGTTCCTCATCAGTATTCAACATACCCACCATGGAACCCTAGCACTGTGATTGATTTCTGGCCCCAAGTGTTGCCAGGGGGAATAGCATCCCTAGCTATAAGTTGAAGGAGCTGATGGATGGAATCATGGGGTAGTGGGCATAAGCCGCGGCCCCACATGAGACATTGATGTTCAGCCAGGGCCAGCAACTGAGTTGAACAGCAGCAGCAGCATGGCAGACCATAAATGAATGATGACACCCTGAGCCACCACAGTAATGGGGAGATGGGGAGGGACTGTCTTGCGTCCACACTGCCTGATCCAGCTTCACAGCGCTGCAACATTTGAAAAATTCCTGACCTCACCAGGAGCCTTCCATTTCCATCCTTGGCACTGCCCCACAGGCCCAGATTTGGTTTCTGGGGGGACTCCAGTCTCCAGTGTAGGGCCAGAGCGGTGGGTGCAGGCCCTAAGTTCAGCCACAACTGCACACATACTCAGCAATGCCCTTTGGGGGTGCCCTGTGAACCAGCCAGAACTCACTTGAGGATGGGGGGGGGCAGAGGGGTAGACAAGATCTGACAATGATCGCATAACACTGTCAAGGGAAGGTGAGGCTGCAGATGACTGCCACAAGGAGGCATATGAGAGGTTGATCTATGTAGTGTTTTGTGCACCTGTCACCAGTAACACACATGGTGCCACTCAGCAGCCCACAGAACATGTGAATGGCTGTAGGAATGTTTTGTAAACCTACTGGAGTCAGTAGACTCCTTAAGGGTCTCCATGTTGAAGTTAATAGCACTATACACAGTTCCTGTTTTGATTCTTTCTGCTGTTTAGATGGACTGCTTGTCACTGTCACTGCCACAAACGGAAGGGGGGAGGCCCCATCACAGCTAAGACAATATAAGACTGTGGGTAGAATAATTATGTATAATGTTAAGGGATGAACAGCCCAATCAAATGCACTAGGGTGCTACAAGAATTCAGACAGGGAGGGGCCATGATGGCACTCCTCCAGGGGACCCATCTCACAGACGAGCACAAAAAGCTTAAAAGATCCTGGGTGGGGGTGGTGTACATGTCCTTGTATGCAGCACATTCCCATAGGAGGTGAGTGACCATCTTGGTACACAAGGCATTTCCTCCAGAGATCACCAAAGTATCTGAAAACCTAGAGGCAGATACATATGCATTAAGGGTCACTAGAGAGATGTTCCCTGCATGATCCTGAATATTTATGCCCCCACTGGAGAACAGAAAAACATACAGTTCCTAAAGATTACCCTGCTGACCCATGTGCCTAAACCCGATAGCTAGTACTGTACTTTATTGGGGGGGGGGTTCAATGGGGGGTGATGAAGCCGGAAATGGACAAGTCGGGAGTGGCGGGCAACCACACCAGGGCAAGATGAGACAACACCTCTGATGATTAGCACAGGAACTAGGCCTGGTGGGGGTGTGAAGGATTGTGCACCTAACCATCCGGGACTGTACCTTTTGATCACATTAATAACTATTGTTATAAATCAGTAGTGGGGGGGGGGAATGAAGGCATTCACAGTGACTAGTCAACATTAAAATACTAACATAATAAACAAAACCACTGCAGACGTATGATGCACACCCAGAAACTAAAGGAATAGTACTTTCAAGAAAAATTCATATCTTCCTACTGTGCGTTGTACTATAGCCGGTGATAACCTGATTTCAGGTAATTCTTTATTATGGCTCCTCCTCCTTCTGACTAGAATTATAGACTGACTCACGTGATGCATTGCAGTGGTGAAAGGCTCTCCATGCATCCCTGGGTTATCACCGGCTGTGATACAACACACAGTAGGAAGATATGAATCTTTCTTTAAATATGAGAATATTATTACCTGATTCTCTGTGTTAGCATCATAAGCTAGCAGTTGTTGGGTTTGTTATGTTGATATTTTAATGTGGACTAGTCACTGTGAACTCCCTCCCTCCCCCACTGATTTACTTCAATAGTTATTGGGGCTCAAGCGTTAAACAATGTGAATTGATTATCATACCACTTTAGGCTGACTGATACCTGACTAAACAGCCTTATTTTGTATGTATAAATTCAGTATTGCAACCTGCATGACTCCGCCCCCTGATGAAGATCAATTGCTGGTCGAAGCGCTGAGGTAGATACCCTTTGTCTTCACTTAGGAATAACCTCCTGGTACACATTGAAATATACAGTGTGTGTTTTTCATCGTTTTTTGCTGAGTGCAGATTCTTTGTGTATTTCTAGTCCCTCTTTATGCCCTGCCCCATGTCACTCTGACCAGACAGCTGCTGTAAAGTATCTAAGACCCAGGGATGGCCCACTCACTAACGGTACTGCTGAAAGCAAAAGAACTCAATAATATACTTGCCGAAGTATACTGTCTGTCAGTTATTACTGGCAACCCTGACTTCACCCCCCTCACAACAGAAAGACAGGGGTTTCTGGTGATGGAACCAACTGTTACTCACCCAGTATAGAAACCTCATAGTGGATGGGGTATGCACGATATTCGAGAGCCTAAAGCAAGGATATGGGCTGCTGATGCAAGATTTCTTTTTTTTCCTCCAGGTGAGGCATTACATAAGTAAGGAGCCACGGCAGGGTATGCTTTTTACAATGTTAATGCACACCCCAGGAGTGTAGTAAGGCATGAAGCCAAATGCTGAATGTCCTTGCACCCCAGGAAGCGCATTAAAATTCTGTGAGTCACACCCTGGAGGGGATTATAACACTTATGAAATGGCTCTAAGTAGTTTTTTCTGGGAAGGAAAATGAGATTCAGCACCTGATCATGCATTTATAGAGATTTAATGCACAGTAAAGTGACGTCTCACAGCCAATGAAATTTCTAGATGTTTTCTTGCCATTTTATACTTGGAAATGGAAGGTTGTCTCAGAAAGGTACGAAGGGATCTTACATCCTTGTAGGACTTTCTTTACGGGGCAGCGATGCTCAAGGAGTGAAGGGACAACATATCCAGAGCATGCAAGATCCTGACTGGATCCATGCCTCCAGAATTCCAGCAGCTAAAGAGGACATGGGAAACTGAGGTCCACCTCAAAGTCCAGGATGAAGACTGGAATGAAATCTGAGAGCAAGGCTGGAGGATGACAGCCTCACCAGATTGGAGGGAATTTAAGTGGAAGAGCCTTGCTCGATACTTTCATGTCACAACCATCATGAAATACTTTTTTTTGAGGGAAGGGGGGCTTAGATCAGTGCTGGAGACTATGTGGACAGATAGGAAATAATTGCCACATTTTCTGGACTGTCCCAAGATACAAAACTACTAGGCACAGTTCCATGAGTTCCTGGAGTGGGTCTGGGGAGGTGGTCATTCCCTTCACATTTGAGCATCTAGTACTCAGGAAGGCAACCCCTGCAGTAGGTCATATGACTCATAGACCACAACAGATGCTACTGAGAGCCCTCTGTATGGTAGCAGTGAAAAACTTTGAAGTGGCTGTCCTCAGACTAACCCTCTCTGGACATATGAGTTTCCAGGGCTCATAAACTGCAGGGTTTGGAATGCATCATTGCCATGCTGAGACTTGCATTGGAGAAACACATTGAAACAGGGAGGTGATGGGATGGCCTTGAGATAGAACAGGAAAAGGGGAGAGACCTCCTCATTGACGCATAGGCTTCAGCCCCCCTCTACTAGCAATGTCTGTTGGGAGGGAGCCCTCTGATATAGGCATATGGGGAACGATCAAGGCACCTGTGGGATGGAGGGAGTATTGGGGGGAAGACACAGTGGCCCCTTCAAAGCATGAGTGGTGAGCCCCATGCCTTACCCCTCACCTCTACACTTGGACAACAGAAGTAAGAAAGAGACAAGCAGTCAAGTTTGCCACAATAATATTTTCTTACTGTTTGTCAGATCAGTACCGTTGTTGTTCTACATTAGCTTAAGGTAGTTCTCATAACATAACCAATGACACTATGATCTGAAATGGACAACATCAAGAAGCTGTCATTTATAACAGCTCTGCGGACTGTAAAAGTGACCTAAACATTGCCAGATGATTAATGTACTGATCGCTTGTAATTGCAATGAATGTACTATGTAATACCTGTACACTCTCAGAGATTATTAATAAAGCTGAGCTTAAAAAATAAGCAGAGGAGTAAATACTAAGAATGTGGGAGTGGGTTGGGGGTAGGGCCTGATCCGGGGGATAGAGGCCACATCAATGAGGAGCATAAACTGTAAGTACAAAAGGAAAAGACAAACCTTCATTCTTGATTGGTTGAGATCATGATATGGTTGTAATGCCTGAGACCTAACATTATTCACTCCAGCTAAAAAGCACATGGTGCCCCTCTAATTTAAAAAAAAATCACGTAGTTCTCTGGATTTGTGAAACTGGTGTTGAGTCTAATTTATGCAGCACTTTAGAAGGGTGTAAAAAAAAAAAACTAGGGGCCTATTTCAAATTAGAGTTACAGAGAAAAATCCTTTGGTCCATTCAGATTCTTTCCCCCAATAAGTCCATGGCCAGAACTGCTTATTCCATTTTTGCTCTACTCACTTATGTGAGTAACAAGCCATGACAGGGTGTGCATTGTTGGATTTTAATGCACGCCCCAGAAGTGTTGTAAGGTACAAGGCTGAATACTGAGTGTCCTTACGCCCCAGGGAAGTGCATTAAAATCCTATGATGCACACCATAGAGGGGGTTATTACACTTATAAAATGGGTGTAAGTAGTGTTTTATTTTTGGGGAAGGGAGAGAGAATGAGATTCGGCACCTCACCATGCAGTTATGCAAGCAATAATACCCAACAGGGAGGGCGGTATTGGGCAGTACCGGACCACCCAGGGACATAATGATGTCCGACGCCGCAGGCTTAGAGCCTTCTAGACCCTGGAAGGTCTGGTATTTCCCATACTGCCCACCCTGGAAGGTATTATTGCACTTAGAAAATAGGCACTGCATCACATTTATTTAAAAAATTATATCTTTTTAAGTTTCAGTGATAAAACTCTTAAGTGATTCTTTTTTTTTTGTAATAAAGTAGTCCTTCCTCCTGCTTTTTTCTCCCCCACTGTCTTTTGAGCCTCTGTAGTTTTGAGGTTTGTCATGGCCCCCCCCCACACACACACAGAGACACACACTTTGATTTACTTTTTTTTTTATTTCATTGAAGGCTTTTGTTTTTTTTGGCTATGCATCCTGGAATCAAGGAGCTGTGTTGGTGGGCGGTGAGATGAGCGGAAGTTCAGGGAGCAAGCATGTGAAGAAGGTAATGGGAGAGCAGACCTGGGAAACAGCTGCTGCTGGGGTTGGGAGAAACGGTTTCTTTCTCCTTTACAAGATATGCACCACAAGCAAGCGAAACAATTTTTTTTATGTTCCTCCTTGTTTTAAATTATGGACTGTTGTGACTGCACTGGGTTGTGGGGGGTTGTGCAGCGAGAGCGGAGGTCTGAGCCATGGGAGTACGAGAGGGAGGAAAACAACTGTGCTGGACAGCAAGGGAAATAATTTCAAAGTAACAAGACTGGCAAGGTGGGCAAAAGGTGACGAGCTGGTATGAGTGTAAAGACCGGAAAGAAAACAAACCCAAAAAATAGTCTGTAAGCAAAAAACGAGTGTTGTGATAGATGGGGAGATTAATGTCTCGCTACGCGAGACAGAAAAATGGTGGCAATTTAATGCATCGTCAGGTGACATCTCTCTGCCAATGAAATTTCTAGATTTGTTTCTTGCCTCTTTATAAATAACGGTACGCATTCTAGCATTTTAGAAAACGGGCCAAAGAATTCAAGGAATCTAATTTTCTATCAGGAGTACATTAACTAACAGCGAGAGCCCTGTTAGTAAAAAGTACCAGCCTGTAGTGCCTCCTCATCCACTGAAATATATCCCAGTGCCCACCCTGCTCTCTAATTGGCTAAAAGTACCCTGTTAAAATTTGAAACTGCTACCACTTTTCTGTCTCACTTAGCGAGACATTAATCTACTCGTCTGTTACAACACTCATTTTTACAACTGTGGGCAGAGCCAACAGGAGTATTGCATGTACAAAAGGAGTGATGCCATGTTTTCTTTCCATGGAACTGACTGAAGGTGTAAATAGTCTCCTTCACCTTACCATCCTCCAAAAAATGTTTTTGGCCCTCAAATAAATACACTTTCATGTTAGTCAATGGTTGCAGGGTACTATTTTCTTTCTTAAATGGGTGGTACAAGAACTGGAACCTGAGTAGTGGGAGGCAGCATTGTTTTTTGGGGGGAAGTAAGATCCAACCCACCTCCACCAAGGAGCTCCTAAAAATCCAGCCCACCTTTTTTTTATTCATGTGGGAGGGGCATGAGGTGGATCCTATCATGCTGAAAGAAGAGTAACTAGTTTGGTGTCTGGCCAAGGAACAGAACAAATCTGTGCATCCCTACATTTTGTTAAGGACTAGGAGAACAGATAATACTTAATGCATTCAAACTGACTTAAAAACCCTTGGAACAAATGATTATCAGAGTCACCTGGTGTCTCAAAAGGAATGACTCAGCTTTCAGGTATTTCTTAAACATTTATATACTAAAAACAAAGTTCAGCTTTTGAGATTAACAATATTTGTTTACCATATTCTATCTAATATATATATATATATATATACAGTATATATAGATATAGTTTGTCTTTTTAGTAGTTTCAAACATTGAAAGCATTGGTTTTTGTAATGCATTTAGAAATACATTTTTAATTGTCTTTATAGATAAATCATGCAGGTTCATGTACTTGGTGTAAACAGTCTGTGATAAAATGTATTTTACTTTTTTTCCTGGCTCAGTTTCTATCAGTGAAAAGGAAGACTAGAACAACTATCACAGCTGCCATTCCCTTAACATTCCTGCTGAGTTTATGTTCCTTGGAACCTGTTATTCCAGTTTATGTGCCTGTGTATAGTATATAAGAAGCTTTAGAGCAATATTTTTCTTCTGGCTTGAGGAGTTAATTGAGACCACAGAAAGTTAAAGGAGTAGTCCACCCAGAATGTGCAAAAAACATATGTTATGTAGAGTGTTTTGATATGTATGTTAAATCCTAGTGTGTCCTTCCCTCTGTCTGCTATTAGGAGTTTTTCCTAAATTAGCTTGCTAGCTGTATGGTAGTTTTACGACCCCTAGGGATCTCCATAACAAATAGTTTTATTGGCTTTCTTTCTCTACGATGCCCCCTGTCTCATGTGACAGTGATTTAGCCATACCCTTAGATTTAGCATGTGTACTGCTTTAAAATTAGTTTAGAAACATCAGAGCCTTGTAACTGTTCTTATCCAGGGAACACAAATGTCAACAGTTAGTTTAGCGGATACCTGAGAGCAAGCTAACTGGGGTTTCTGTAAGACAACAGCTACTAAATAGCTCTAATTCACTACTTTTATTTTCTCTGTGCATGAGGTCTAGCTAGCAGGAGTGTTTTAACATAAAAAACACAAATAATGAATTAGAGCTATTTAACAGCTGTTTTCTTATACTAGATCCACAGAAAATTTATGGTGTAAAGAGTTGCTGCCTGGAAAATTACCTAGGTTTGGGGGTGGGGGTTGCCACAAGTGGAATGAGACTTCGCGGATGGGGAGCTCATAACAGCAGAAGTGGCATGCTGGCATTAAAAGCTTAGCGGTATGGATGTAGAAGCACCAGTATTTAAGCATGACTTTGGTAGAGGATTAATTGTGATGGGTGGGGGGAGTGAGTCTTGGTATTTTAAACATAATGAGTTTCTAAAACTTCAGCTTTCAATGGGTTAGACTTTGTAGCCATCTGTACAATATATCACTAAGCCACATTCAGTGGGGTATGGGGTAAAACCCAGATCACCAGACCCAGGCCAGAGCTGTAAAATCTGGACTGGGCAAAGCTTGTGCAAATATTGCTGATCCGGTGGAGCAACAATAAAAGATAAACTATGCAATACCCTCAATAACACACCTACCCCAGTTTACATTTACCTGATGCCCATTTTTAGGCCTCATATAGTAATATCTTCCTTCAGGAGAACAGCTTGTAATGAAATGTGGCATTTGGGCATATGCACTTTTACATTATATGAATTTTGTGTGTGAACTGTATATTGGTCTCTTAAAAAAAAAAACACATCAAATGTCTTCAAAAACTTGTCTCAACATTGTGTTTATCTTCCACGTTGTCACAACATATAGTTGTCTCAGCAGTGTTTTCAGTTAGGGTACAGTACCTTCATGTATATGATGGCTTGGTTCTGTTGAGTTGATTGCTATAACAGTGCATAGAATAAATTGCAAAACATATAGGTAACTATAATACAGATGGTGGCATTATTTTTAATTATACAATGGCAAGGAAAATGTAAGAAGCTGATTGCCTGCTGACCCACTGAAACAGTGATGTTATTACACAGTAACATCACTGCAGTTTTGGATTTGGATCATTCCCTGCATTTTCTCTTAAGAAATATTTTTCCACACTAACAAAAACATCCTTTAAATTCTGTATATAACAACAAGACATTGTATAGTTGCAATAAGGCACTCCAGGGTGTGTGTTATCGTGTAATAACGTCAGTCCTGGGGTGGTGGAAGCACTCAGTTTCGCCTCTGCTTAAATATGCCCTTTCTCAATGTACTGTACTTTGATTTAGTTAGTGTATTCAACAGCCTTCATGTGAACACTCTGGGCTTCTCTTTGACTCCTGATGTCTATTTGCTTTAGCTATTGTATATTGTTTGAACTGCTTTGGTCTTCTTGATGTGGTGCCTGTGTAAATGAGTATCTGACTCAAAGGTTTGTAAATCTGATATTTTTTAAATAAATAAATAAATGTTTATGTTTAAGCCCATGAAACACCCTTATCAGTTAATGCATTCACAGTGGTAGTGGCTCTGCCAGAGCTTGTTTACATATGCAGGGGGTGGAGCCTGCAGACGTTTTGCATGTGCAAAAGGGCTGATGTCATGTTTTCTGTCCGTGGAACTGGCTGAAGGTGTAAATAGTCTCCTCTGCCTTACCCTCCTCCAAGAAATGCTTTCCACCATCAAATAAATACACTTTCATGTTAGTCAATGGTAGCAGGGCACTATTTTCTTTCTTAAATGGGAGGTACAAGAACTGGAACCTGAGTAGTGGGAGGCAGCATTAGTTTTTTGGGGTTGTAAGATCCACCCCCACCTCCACCTGAGAAGCTCCTAAAGATCTACCCCCACCTTTCTTTTGGTTCATATAGGAGAGGCATGAGGTAGATCTGTCATATTGGAACAACTGACTATCAGAGCCACCTGGGACATCAGAGCTTAAGATTCAGAAGGAAAGAAAAAGTAATTAAGGAGTGCCTGAAACTGCATCCTTATACAGCATTTGTGAAACTGCATCCTGAAATTACAGCACTTGAGGAAAGCAAGCACTTGCAACACAAGAATGACAATTAAGGTATAAGCCCACAAAGGAGTAAAATATGTCACCCAAAGAAGGCTATTAGATACTAGAGTGTCTGTTTCTTAAAGGTTTTTTATACCCCAACACACAAAGCTGAAGCACCCACCCAGATAGCTAGGGGAAGCTCTACATTTTTATCTCTCTGAGACCTGAAGTTTAGCAGTAATGTGTGAAGAGAATAAAGTCTTGTGTCTTGTGCATTTGAATAGGTTTAAAGTTTTGACGTTAAAAGACATAAATATATATACATAGTGTCATGGGCACCTGAAAAGGAAGAAGATACTACTGAAATAAATGTTATTCTGATGATTTATTTATGTGTAAGATTTTAAGTGTAGTTCTGCCTAGGTCACAGACAATAAGCTATAAAAAGTAAATTTAAGGATGGAGGTATTAGTCAAAGCTTGTAGTAGCAAAATAAAGCAAGCAAAATAATATATTGTGTTTTTTTTCTTTCAGTTGTTTAACCAGGAGTGGCACACTAAGCTGAAAGCTTGTTTATAGAGGCAACCTGGGAGCACATGGAAGTTAAGTGATTTGCTCAGGGTCACCCAGTTAGCAAGTGGGGGCTGTGGGATTCAAACCCAGATCTCCAGATTGCAGCTCAGAGCCTTAAACCACTGTGCTATACTGCCACCCTAGTTATGGCAGTCATCTGTTTTACGGTTCATGATGTTGGTGTAGTAAGCAGCAGTACATTGCATAGCAGGTGTAAAATGTAAATAGGTAGGTCATGCAGTAGATGTGCTTAGCAGTTACTGAAGCAAGAAATGTATTTAGGATAGTAAAATATTGCTGTTAGAAAACTGATAAATGTGTGACATTTGCATCTCAATTTCAAGGAGGTCCGTATGGGGTGTCAATGTACAATATAAAGTAGTTGTAGTTTTCAAGTTGTCTGGGTAATTGCTTTGTACTATCACTGTTACTAAATTTAAATTATTCTATGAAGAAAATTAAGTTTATGTAACTGTCTGTAAATGTATTAAAAACATTTACCTATCCTTATAATGTATGGTATTAAATGCTGTTGCTAGGTTAAGAAGTCACATAACAATGCCCAGGGCATTAGGGTTTCTGACCATAACACCCTGCCCTGTAGGGACTGACAGGCATCAGGGGTGTGACTTGGGATTGTCAACAGTAATGCTCACACCATTCTACCCCCATCCCCACCCTGCAGCCAGTGACATGTATTGAGGTGTGCCTTTGACTCTTCAACCCCAAAGTTCATTCCATTTTCTTATACAGTACTGTACCCATTTCAGTGTATTTCCTTATGGAATGGGGTGAGTGTAAAGCTTGAACACCCCAAGGCAAACCTCGACACTTGTCTGTGTCTGCAAGGTAGGGTGAAGTGAAATGGCATGAGCGTTATGGGCAATGATCCAAAGGCACACCCAAATGCCTGTCCATATATTAAAAACATTTACCTGTCCTTATAATGTAATGCATTAAATGCTGTTGCTAGGTTAAGAAGTTACATAACAATGCCCAGGGCATTAGGGTTTCTGACCATAACACCCTGCCCTGTAGGGACTGACAGGCATCAGGGTGTGACTTGGGATTGTCAACAGTAATGCTCACGCCATTCCACCCCCATCCCCACCCTGCAGCCAGTGACAGGTATCAAGGTGTACCTTTGACTCTTCAGCCACAAAGTTCACTCCATTTTCTTATATAGTACTATATCCATTTCAGTGTATTTCCTTTTGGAATGGGGTGAGTGTAAAGCTTGAACACCCCAAGGCACACCTCAACACTTGTCTGTGTCTGCAGGGTAGGGTGAGGTGAAATGGCATGAGCGTTATGGGCAATGACTCAAAGGCACACCCCAATGCCTGTCCATCTCTGAATGGTGGGGTTGGTGTCACTTCAATACTTCACTGCCATTTCTATTCTGTCTGTCTGTCTCTCTCTCTATATATATGTCTATGTAATTAGAGTGTCAGATCAGATTAGAGTGTCAGTGGCTCAGTAGGTAGCACACTCGCCTCTGAAGCCGGGAGATCAGAGGGCTGTGGGTTCAGTTCCCACATCTGGCACTTGGGTTAATATCCCAGTACTGACACTGTAGTACAGCATGAGAGGGGTGCTGCACTTCTGAGGTGCCGTCTTTCGGATGAGACGTTAAACCGAGGTCCCATCTGCCTGGATTGGTGGTAGTTCAGGTGGATGTTAAAGATCCCATGGCACTTATCGAAAAGAGTAGGGGAATTTCCCCGGTGTCCTGGCCAAATTTCCCTCATTCACTGAAAATACCACCAGCAGCTTAATCTGGTTCAAGGTCAGTTGGAATTCATCTGTATCCCCCTCCCCCGGGTCGTGCCTGAAAATAGGCAGGATTTGTCTAGTGCACTTACCCGGTCAACAAAAAACTAAATAAATAAATGTAATTATCTATCTTTCCGTCAATTGCATGTATTGCTATTTTTACCTATTTCTAAAACAAACCTGCAAATCTCATCGTCTACACTCTGAGCACATTCTTATGAAACTGTGCATATTTGTACTCCACTTCTGCATAGACCTCATACTTTCCTAATATTCCCATTATCACAAGCATAGCTGCCTTACCCTTATCAAAAGTGATTCCCTCTGACAGTTACTATCGTATTTTCTCTGCTAACAGTCCATCATTATATCTTTCTTCCTGACATCAACACATTGTTTAACTATAACTTACATCACCTCATGGACAAAAACCCTGTTTCTCTAAAAAAATATGTAAATAATCCCAAGGCTGAACATATGCCAGCCAGTACTATTTCATGTACTGCTACCTTCTGTACCACTATGGGGATTTGCATATGTTTCCAATGATGCTTTGCATTATTAGGGTATGTGCAATTGTGTTTTCTTTAAAATGTGGCTGTCCGGCCAATATCATCTGGGAAACACATACCTCAGTACCATTTGCTGGGGTTCTTTGTAAACCTACATTGCTTCTTATTCCTTCCATTAAAATGTACACCTCCATATATTTTTCTAATAATGTGTATGCCTTCCTTTGAACAGAAATTAAAACAAATCTTACTACTTACAAATCATTGTGTTGTTTCTCCATACCTCCTTAACAATTCCACACAACTTCACTGACTTCATTATGCAGCCGTGGTGGATCTGACCAGAGTTTGTTGCTTTAGAGGCTATTTTTTTTTGTTTGTTTTCTTTCCATTCTTCACTCTTACACCAGCTCACCACCTTTTGCCCACCCTGTCAGTCTTGTTACTTTGAAATGATTTCCCTCTCTGTCCAGCGCAGTTATTTTCCTCCTTCTCGCTCTCCCATGGCTCAGACCTCCACTCTCGCTGCAAGACCCCCCACAACCCAGTGCAGTCACATCAGTCCATAATTTAAAACAAGGAGGAACATAAAAAAAGTGTTTTTCTTGCTTATGGTGCATATCTTGTAAAAGGAGAAAGAAACTGTTTCTCCCAATCCCTGCAGCAGCTGTTTCCCTGAGTCTGCTCTCCCATTACCTTCTTCACACACTCGCTCCCTGAACTTCCACTCACCTCGCTACCCGCCAACACAGCTCCTCGATTCCAGGATGCATAGCCCAAAAAAACAAAAGCCTTTAATGAAATAAAAAAAAAGGTAAATCAAAGTGTGTGTTGGGGGGGGGGGATAACCATGACAACCTGCTCAAAACTACAGAGGCTCAATAGACAATAGGGCAGAAACAAGCAGGTGGAAGGGCTACTTTATTACAAAAAAAAAATGAATCACTTAAGAATTTTATCATTTAAACTTAAAAAGATATATATTTTTTTAAATAAATGTGATACAGTGCCCATTTTCTAAGTGCAATAATACCCTCCAGGGTGGGCGGTATGGGCAAGACCTGACCTTCCATGGACTATAAAGCCCTCCGCCTGTGGCATCGGGCTTCATTATGCCCCTAGGTGGTCCAGTATTGCCCAGTACCGCCCACCCTGTTGGGTATTATTGCTTGCTTAATACACTGTCATGTGACATGTTTCAGTCAAACATGTTTGTGGTTTTCAATGCCATTTTATAACTCACCTTAAATAAGACCCTATAAAATGCCAAGTACCTATTCCCAAAATCTGTCTCCAGACACAGTGGTATTAAAAGAGCTCTAGTTGCATTGTAAATATTTACCTCAAAAGCTTGCATCTAGTGTGTCTTTTGTCACGTTTAAAGAAAGTAAATTATATCAATCAATACCGGTGCCTGATTTGTTTCTGCACAAATTGGATATATTGTACAGCTGTCAGGCTAGTTTAATGCTAATACTCCATGGAACAGCCATCACTGCACTCTATCAAAAGCTTAACTCACCTTCTCTGGCTGACAGATGCACCCTAATCCTCCACCACCCTCATGTACAAAATGTTCCCAATGGAAAGTATCTCTGTAGGACTTAAAACAGCAGTATTTGTCAGTTTAGAGATCAAGAAGGAAGAGTCACACACAAGATTCACTAGTGCCAGAGAATTTCATTATTGCTTAAGGTTTGTGGCTTGTAGTTCACCCTGATGCTGCTAGTGTGCCCCATGAAGTAGAGTCTGCCTGCTACGTCATCCTAGTCACAAGAAAAGTGCTATTAAAAATATGGGTGTTCAAATACGGCTGAAAATATTGATGACCCCCCACCCCCGGTGGCAGCAGGTTTAATGATCCTTGCCAAGTGGCCATTAATTATTTCAGATCTAAAAATTTTGCTAAATCAGGCTCCAAATGGTGGTGGGGTCATCTCACAAGAAGACAGGAGAAAAAGAGTAATCTAAAATTAATAAAAAGGTATAGCTAATAGGTAGTCCCTGTACCATGAGCTGCTCCTGTTATGAATTCACAGATCAGTAACCTTGTACATTTCCCTTCTCTTCTCTCTAACTGCAGTGAGTCTTTGGTCTGTGATCCTGCTAGGAATATTTAGCATCTCCTCTCTTCAGATGGATGGACAGCAGCCAAATGAGATGTGACACTGTCCTAATGAGACCGTAAAATTAGCAAGAGCATTAGTGTCATTAATGAGAAAAATGTGTCTGTTAAACATTGATTGGATTTTTATTTCATGCAATTGCCAGCAAAGCACCCAAGTTGCTGAAACACCTACCTTTCTTTCTTTCTTTCTTGCTGTCTTTCCTTTTCCTTCTTTCTTCTTTCTCTCTTACAGTCTTCCCTCTTTCTTTCTTTCTTTCTTTTTCTTTCCTTCCTTCCTTTCTTGCTCTCTTGCTGTCTTTCTTTCTCTTTTTCCCTCCTTCCTTGCTTTCTCTCTTGCTGTCTTTCCTTTTTCTTTCATTCTTTTTCTTGCTCTTTTTTCCTTTCTTTCTTTTTCTCTCTCTCTGTTTCTTTCCTCTTCCATTTTGTCCCTCTTAAGCCAATTCCAAAATCATTTCCAGAATATCTGTCTCCAAGGACTCCACAGTGAACCAGTTGCCCCACATGGCTCTCAAGGCAACTCCAGTGCTCATCCCCTTCACTCCATACAAAACAACTTTCTACCACCACTATTGTGTCAGATAGTGCTGAATGGGCAACTTTGGTTTCTAATCCATCTGAACTGGGGAGAGGGGGGAAGGTGTGCACTGAATACTCTATTTGTTCAGATCCATCTGAAGAGCCTGCATCTGCCCCAGCGCTGTTGTAAGACACTAGGCATTATCTTCTGAGGGGCAAACTTGTGGGACCACGCCTTGATCATGCTGATTGCCAGGTGCTTGGGTGCTATGCTGAGACAAGCAGCCCAGTAGAGGGACAAAAAGAGTCTGTTGTTGGCTTTGACATTAAAAGACCATAGCTGACACAAACAAGCATTTGTCAATGCCGAATGTTCACTTGCTGGTACTTGCATTGGCATTTGGCATTTATGCAGGCCCCCCAAGTTGTATCCATGTAACTTCAGCATCCATATCCCAACAGAGTACCTCTTTGCAACGCCTCTTGCATCTCAGTAACATTTCACTCTCATACTTCTTAAGCGTCTGTCTTAGGAACCCTAATGCCCTGGTTGTGCTCAAGGGAACGAGCCTGTGTGGAAACTGTGCAACCTGCACTTGTAACACAGTCATTCAGTGGAATTATTTCACCAAATTTTCAACATAGGCATTTTGTCACCTTTGGTCATGAACAGTGCCACTATGATTTTCTTACTGTGTACCAAACCCTGATTTACCACAGCGACCGTGCTATTCTGCGATGAAAGTGTGAAAACAGATTTTGACCAGGATGTGAAAAATGACAGCTGTACTATTCATGAGGAGGTGTGGGAAAATGCAAATGTTGAAAATCTGAAGAGAAAATATCACAAATTCGCGGAGTTACGAGTGTGCGTGGAAACTGAGCAATGCACGCTCATGAAACAGTCATTTTTTTCAAATTTTTGCACCAAATTTTCAACATAGGCATTTTAGGATGTCTGCTCATGAACAGTGTCAATGTGATTTTCTTACTCTGTACCGAACATGATTTCCCACAGCTGCCGCCCTATTGCACACTGGAAGTGCAAAAACACATTTCGGCCAGGATATGAAAAATGACAGCTATACTGATCATAAGGAGATGTGGGAAAATGGCAATGTTGAAAATCTGGAGTGTAAATATTACAGATTCACAAACTTACGAGTGTGTAGGAACTGCGCAACGCACGCTTGTAACACAACCATTTTATGGACTTTTGCCACCAAATTTTTAACATAGGCATTTTGGTACCTCTGCTCATGAACAGTGTCACTGTGATTGTCTTACTCTGTAGTGAACACTGATTTCCAGCAGCGACTGTGCTATTTTGTGCCGGAAGAACAAAAACACATTTCGTCCAGGATGTGAAAACTGACAGCTGCACTGTTCATAAGGAGGTATGAAAATATGCCTATGTTGAAAATCTGGAGTGAATTTATTACAAATTCGCAAACTTATGAGTGCGCGTGTAAACTGTACAAAGTACGCTCATAAAACAGGCACTTTTTTGAATTTTTTTACCAAATTTGCAACATAGGCTTTTTGAGAGCCCACCTCATGATCACAATAATATTTTCATATTCGATCCCGAGGTGGATTTCGCACAGTGGCTGGGAAATCACCTTCAGGACCGAATAACGCCATGACAGTGACTGAATTCATGAGAATGGGTGTCAAGAACCCCATATTGAAAATTTGGTGCCAAAAGTCAAAAAAATGGGCGAGATATCCACCTAAGTTGGAAAAACCCTATCTATGCCATTATACAGCTTACCGGCATTTCCTCCGTTCGCAGTTGGCTTTGAAGAGTGCAGACATGTTCCTGGTCCATGGAAGATCATTGCACCGGGCTCCAGAGGTAAGTATAGGGTGAGGGGTGTGCGGAGGTGGGTGCTCATAGGGTGGGCACGGGTTGGCAGGGGCGCCAAGAACTCACCAAGGAACCGTCTTCTTGTTTTACAGGACTTAAGAAGAAAACAAAAAAAAAGGACAGTTTGGGTACGCTGGGGTGGGCTCCCAGTGTGCCACCTAGGGTGGGGGGTGGGGGAGGGAGCGCAGAGGGTGGGCGGCAAGGGACTCATCGAGGGAATGTTTTCTTATTTCACAGCATTGAAAACCAAAAAGTATGCTGCTGGTACGCAGGCTCTCAGCATGCCACCTTCGTGTTTGCTGGGGGACTGGAGCTGGTGAGGATTGGGTACCCTGCCAGCCATACAGTGTGTGTGTGGAGGGGGCAAGCACAGCACTCTGGAGTGGGCCCCAGCATGCCAACTGTTTTTGGGGGCGGGGCTGTAGCTAACGGGGATTGGGCATCGCTGTCGGTCACACAGTGTGCTGGGGGATGCATGAGCCGAGGAAGATTGGGCACCCCCCTCAGCACACAAGGTGGGGGTCAGGAGAACAGCGGGGAGGGGGAGGAAATTAGCAGAGAGAGAGAGAGAGAGGAAGTGGGAGGGTGTTGATGCCGAGCTACTGACAGCAGTTCGACTGAGGCGGTATGTTAATTGCGTACACGCTACCACTGCTGATTGCAGCGGACCTTGTGTTAGAAGTGAAGACCAACACAGCCGAACTGCTGTCATACACAGCTCGGCATGTATTGGTCCCCTAGGGTCGCACCTGCTACACTGAGCAGTGCATTGGGGAGGAGGGTCACACACCTCCAAAACTCGTACTGTTGTAAGACGTTCCTTGTGCTTGCGCGCAAGCGAACATAATGACTGTCTTTGGGCAGTTTCTACTGAAGAAATTGCTTTTCTGCAGCGACATTGATAAACCTAAGTTCTTTTGTTTATCTGGAGCTCAGCAGGTAATCCAAAGTTCACCTATTTTCTGCCTTCTGCTGATATCAACACTGCATCTACTGGTGTATCCATGTTACCCTACTAGTTTATTATATTTTGTTATTTACTTCTGTATATATTTACCCTTGGGTATTTGAGTGTTTTACTGTTGACCATGTATTTATGTACCTTGTGCCTTTTGGCACAGGTCGTGTCTGAAAACGGTCCTTTGGACCAGTGCACCTACCCAATAATCAAAGTCATAAATAAATAAATAACAGTAAATTTTAGCTGGTGTTCTTAAAGCTCTTTTATGATGGACCCAAAGACATTCTTCTTTGATGGGGCGTGGTGGGAGAGATCTTGGTGGAAGAAGAGATATTGTCCCCTTCTTAGCTCCCCATGTTCGCAGCATGTCCCCAGTGTTGTGGATACAGAGGACCAGCTGTTGAGGGGGTGCATCTACAGGCGATCGGGGACTCAGGGAATGATAAGCCCAGGCAATGTTTATTCTGTTGCCCTTACACTCTAGGTCCAGTACTACAGTGCTTGCAGGTTGCCTTTTCTCTGGCTGTGACAGTCTAGTGAACAGAATGGACAGAAAAGCCTCATAGTGACTGGCCATGGTGCTGCACTTGGGGCCCTCAGGCAGTAGGCATCCCCACCATTTCTGGGTGGCTGGCCTGCATTCTTTGGCATGCATGTAGTTATTTTTTTGGTGCCTCCACCCAAGGGATTTGGTGAATGCCCCAAGACACTCATAACTTGGGACCTACTGAGTAATTCTCTTTCCTTGGGGGTTTGTACCAGTACCTACAGGTCCATGGGCCACACACTCAACATACAGCATGAATAAATGCACAGATGACCACAGTAAGCGTACAAATTGATTCCTTACTAGGTGCTGTGCAAATCTGTTGGTACACAGCATTTAAGTATAGGCAACACACATTCTCCTCTCCTATACACTCTTTATGGCCCTCCTTCGTAGCCCTTAGGTCATCGATGGTAAGGTATACAGACCCACCCTTGATCCAAACAGTTGGCCTCTGCTGGGGTCCCAGCCCAAAGGTCCTATAAAGACTGTAGTGCGCACAAACCCCTCAGGCGGCCTCCTATATTTACTTTCAGGCTCCTAGTGGATATCCATGGATTAGAGTTGCAATCCTTAGCTGCTAGTGCCATACACATTTTTTTTTTACTCAGGCTTTCCTGGTCCTTGGAACTTTTCTGGACCCTAACCCAGGCCCAAAACACCATCAGAGTGCCCCCCTTGAGTGGATACCTCTCAGGGTCCTTGTCCCCTGGGCGGGCTCCACTCCACTCCTCTCCTCTGATCTCCAACCACTCTAGAAACTTCTCCTAGACTATTTATACTTCATAACTTCTCCCTTTCAACCTTCTCTCTCCATATCTACTAAGGATCACATAACCACAGCTCTCCCCTAGAGGCTGGGAGGTGGGTGTGTTACATCGCCATCCTGCACTTACACACCTTTTTCACTGGCAAAGTCCACTTTTCTGCAGGAGAATATGTATAAACAAGTATATTTTGTACTGTGGTTGTGGAGTACCAGGAAGCCTTGTCTGCCTCTTTAGCTGCTCATGAGCGCCCCACAAAACAGAGTTTTTGTTTTAAACAGGGAGGAGTTTATCATCCAGGTGACTGACTGGACCTTATCTGCCCCTGTCCCCCCAGCCACATCTCCCACCTTCTCTAAGAATTACCTCTATTTCGGCAAGTCCCCCAAGGATTATCCCCCACCCACCCTTTACAGTGCTGTCGAATCTTGCCTGTCCCCTCTGGAGAACAATCTAGGCAGTCTCGGTGGAAGAGCCTAGTTGGCAGGGCAGAGTCTGTGGTGGATTGGAGTGCCATCCTACTTGGTCAGTTGCTTTCCCCCTGTTTTCTCACCAGGGCCACTGGTCATGCACTGATGCAATGTGTCCGCATGCAGAGGCATGCACGCATAAATGCGGGCCTGACCAGAGTCTTCCCCAGGTAGATGCTCCCACTGCGCTGCCACTGACTTCTGCTGGCTGGCAGGCAAGCAGCAGAGAGACTTGTCTCCCCTTCTTGAGAGGCAGGAGAGTGGTCCTTGGGACTCTCCATTCTCCCTCCCTTAGCCAGCCCCCACGTGACCCAAATCCAGTCCCAAATACAGGTTATGGCATGGCATGTGGCAGCGCTACCACCCTGGTACTGGGCCAGCCCAAAATGGACTTTTAATTTAACTTGCCCATTGAACCCTACCTGTAGTTTGGAAATCTTACAGTTAATGGAGATCTAAAAGCTATTTCATTAGTCTTTGGTCCCATGGATCCAACATTCAGATTGAATGAAAATGGTTAAACTCAGTGCCACAACAAAGCAATCACAGCCACAGGGAACTAGAACTCTCACTGCATGGCTGTCATGCCCAACCCCTTCCAAACACCCATCTAGATAGTGCATTTGGGGCTAAAGAAACCTCCAAAAGAGTAATGCAGTGTACCACCTAGATTCATTTTTCCATCCTCCTTTTTGCTCCCCTCTTGTCACCTTCCTTAACTGGCAATGGAGGAGACATGTTTCTTCTGATTTCCTCCCCTAATTCCTGGGACCCCAGATTGCAGTCACGCATACACTCTGTGACTCCAGTGACTGCCCCGTCCACCCTCCCAGCCTAATGCCAGGTTCCCACCTTGGCTTGGCACTGCCACCTAGCCTCCTCTGGATGGCAGCCAAAAGCCAGGGAAATACCACATCCTCCCAGAGAGGAGAGCTGCCTTAGAGCTGCTCGATCTGGCTCCTCACCCCCCATCTCAGCCGACCCCTGGCAGCCCGAGCTCACTCCTGAACTTTGGTTGCCGGCATGGTGTGAGGTGTGGCATTCAATGCCTCAACCCTCAGCACCACGGGCCGATGATTCATTTTTAATTGGGTGCCCTTCCCCCCATCAAGATTCGCTACATTTGATATCTCTGCTGCCTGTAAAAGATCGTGCTGTTCAAATAAAGAATGAAGAATGTTTTCCTCCAACCATTAATGGTGGCCCAAAAAAGGTATTCTGGGCTCCTGCTAAGTATTAGCACTTTCAAGTGAATAAGCCAGCCTTTCTGGTGGTGACCCAGTTTCAGGAACAAGCTTGGGTCGTTGGGTGCTGCATTGGGGGAGGAGGAATGAATGTCCAATAGGACATGCTCCTCCTTTGGGTAGGGAAGGGGAGGGTAGCACACTCTGTAGTGATAATGCCACCTGGGTGACCACAGGTGGTTGTGCAAGCTGAGGCCGCAATGGGAGGGTGGACACCTGCTCTGCATGCACGCGCTGCTGCCATCCCAGCCCATGAGGTGTCTGGGAGAACTAGGGAAGAAAAATGGAAAACACCACCCAACCACAGCAGGATGAAGTGGCAGTCCCCCTCAGGCCCCACACTGCCTACTAGGCACACTATTCCAACTGGGCAAGATGTCCAAAGGGGGCATGAAGACTGCGATGAAGGGGTGGGCTGTGGAGGATGGAGGTAAGCGTGCAAGCTCCAGAGATGATGAGTGCTGCTGGGGGATTGGCTGCAGACAGGGGGGAGCAGGTCAGGCAGAAGGAAAAATATATAAAAGTACAAAAAATAGAAGGTGGTGAATAACAAATAATGTAGTATGCCAGAATCTATTAAACTACATCAATTAGGCTGTGGAAAAAGCAGCTTAAAGCTCTTAAAGTGAGTCATACTAAATTACTGCATAGTAAGATAACAGAAGAATATATATGTTTAGTATTGTGACTATGGCTAATACATAACAAGAAGAAAATGAGCTGGATCCTGGTTAGGGGCATTTTTGGAGAATGGTTCAGCATTAGGTTCATTCAATCCTTATCACTTACAGATGCAAACAAGATGGCATATTTGGCTCGGAAGCCTCACTGCAATACATGAGGCAATAGATACCGTTTTAAAACAATGAGGCACTACAGGTTGTGTGTCATGCTGGGGCAATGTCGTGGCTCAGGTGTGTAGTGAGCACCACCTGAGAAGTGACCATAGCTGGCAACAAACACCCCCTGGGGTGCCTTATTATGATTTTTTTTTTTTTTATTTATTTAGGGATTCGGATCATACCTTTGAGCTCAGAGCTCTTTTACAAAGGTTCCACGTCAAACAGTGACAATGACAGCAATAACAAACAGTTTACATACAATACTCGAACAGTAGGTAGCTAGTATACAATAAGGTTACAATGTCATTCATAGTACCAATGGTGATAGTACAGCATCAAGAGCATTCAACTAGGGTAAAGGACAGTGTTTATATGTAGCAAGGAGATAAAGAGGTGTGACACTTAGTGTGAGAGTCCAAGGAGGAGTCAAGGTGAAGGGAGGGAGACTGGGGGGGGCGGCCAAAAGAAGTGGCTTTGTCTAGGAGGTTGGGAGGTAGTGATAGTAGTTTGGTTTTAAGGTTGATTATAAAATGGATCCGGTAGAATTAATAAAAGACTTTTAATGTAGGTTTTTCTTTAGGTTAGTTTCAGATTGTTATGTTGTGCTGCGATAACAGTACGACTGGAGCTGCCTCATGACCAATCAGCTTTCAGGATTTTTTCTGTCCATTTTATAATTCTTAAATTGCTACATTCCACCTTCCCAATGATGAATTATGTTGGCTGCTTTGTTCTTGGATTGTGCCCTTTCCGCCTGCCACTTCCATTGCTGGTATGAAAAGGTAAAGATATCCCCTCCCAGACATCACTCTTCAGGAAACCACTGACATGATGTCTTGATCAGCTTGTTAAACATTCCACATACTCAGGTCTGTCAAACACATAGCTGTAGCTCATGAATAGTAAATTGCGAAAAAAAACTAAAGCTTTTCATGCAGTCACACCAGAACAGAACTAATGGCTCGTTTTATTAATTCCTGGTTCATCCATCACTTCATTCCTAATAAATCAGCCTGGCACGTAAAGATAATGGGCAGGATTCACAAAGAAAGCCAAAAATCCCGCATCTGTGGGAAAAAGGCCTGCAGCACTACAGAAACACATTTGCGTGATATTCACAAAGAAAAATTGAGCAGATGTGGAATTTCGTAAAATCCCCGCAGGTGCGGAATTTCAGCAGCTGCGGAAATTGCGCACGTGCTGAAAATCTGCAACTGCGGATCGGCAGCTCCAGAAATAGCTTTGGAGGCATAGCAACAGGTGAGCTTAATTAGCTGAAACAGCAGACTGTAACAGGGCTGCCATAGAATGAAGCTGAAAGCACCCACAAAGAGACCAGCAACCAGTCCCTCAATTGGGACCACTGCAGCACCACAGGTACCAGTAATACCATGGCACCACAGTGGTCAACTATTACTGCTGGTTCCCCCCTCCCTGGGGTGTTCCTGTTGCCTGCAGGGGTAACACTCATTGCAGGCTGGCCAGGCTCTACTGCCTGTGGGGCTCCGTCATGGGCTGCACTGTGTCTGGTGGTTGTTGCCTGTTGCCATATCATGGCAATGTGTGCTTTTGTTGCTGTTACAGCAGCTACTGTTATACTATCTGTGATGCTATTACCTGTGCCTCACCTCCACCTTAATTGATTCCAGTTGCTGGGCACTACTGCAGTTTGCTGAGGGAGAGTTACACCTGATTCCACTGTGTGTAACATTTTTTCTGCAGCTGAGGAAACAAGCTCTGGCAGAGCCACTATGACTGAGAATGCATTAACTAGATAAGGGTGTTTCATGGGCTTAAACATAAACATGTATTTATTTATTTAAAAAATATCAGATTTACAAACCGTTGAGCAAGCTAACTGGGGTTTCTGTAAGATGACAGCTACTAAATAGCTCTAATTCACTATTTTTGTTTTCTCTGTGCATCAGGTCTAGCTAGCAGGAGTGTTTTAACATCAAAAACACAAATAATGAATTAGAGCTATTTAGCAGCTTTTTTCTTACAGAAACCCCAGTTAGATAGCTTTCAGGTATCTGCTAAACTAACTATTGACATTTGTGCTCCCTGGATAAGAACAGTTACAAGGCTCTGCAGTTGCTAAACTAATTTTAAAGCAGTACACATGCTAAATCTAAGGGCATGTCTACATCACTGTCACATGAGACAGGGGGCATCCTAGGAGAAAGAAAGCCAATAAAACTATTTGTTATGGAGATCCCCAGGGGTTGTAAAACTACCATACAGCTAGCAGGCAATTTAGGGAAAAACTCCAAATAGCAGACAGAGGGAAGGACACACTAGGACTTAACATACATATCAAAACACTCTACATAACATATGTATTGCATTCTGGGAAGATTACCTTGGCAGGGATGCTATAAAAAACCTGAAAAACAGGTTTCATGGAGTGAATGGTGACATCCTATTTCTAGTGTCCATGATAAAATAAAAAAATAGTTAAGATTTTTTTATGTCAGCTCTGATCAGAATAGCTTTTAAAATCACCAATTATTTTCTTGTTCAAAGTTTTCTAATACATCTCAACTTAAAAGAAAAAAACACACTTTATCATCAAAGTCTGTTTCAGCTTCCTACCATACACTTCATTTGTAAAAAAAATGATCTTGTCACAGACCACAATCAGCACTAACTACTAACAGAATGCTGATACCTACATAAACAATTTAGCAAATACTTGAACTTTAACTGAGTGGGGTTTCTGTAAGAAAACAGCTAGAGTCTGTAAATTATAACATTTTATAGCATTGATGATCTGGGCAGTTAGATCTGAGTTTGAATCCCACAGCCCCCACAAAAAAAAAAAAGAAAATTTTCTTACAGAGCTAGATGTGTGTCTAGATCTCCTTCTGAGGTCCCAGGTGGCTCTGATAATCATTTGTTCCAAAGGATTTTTAAGTCATTTTGAAGGCATTAAAATACTTCTGTTCTGTTCTCCACTGCCAAGGCATGTCTATTGGTTGATAAGGTCCCAAACTAATGTATCTCATTACAGCATGCTAGAGCTATCTCATGCCCCTCCCACATGAATCAGAAAAAGTCTGGGGTGGAGGCGGAGGTGGATCTCACTCCAAAAAAAAACCTAATGCTGCCTCCCACTAGTCAGGTTCCAGTTCTTGTACCACCCATTTAAGAAAGAAAATAGCACCCTGCAAACATTGACTAACATGAAAGCGTATTTATTTGAGGGCGGAAAACATTGCTTGGAGGAGGGTAAGGTGGAGGAGACTGTTTACACCTTCAGTCAGTTCCACGGACAGAAAACATGACATCACTCCTTTTGTACATGCAAGTACTCCTGTTGGCTCCACCCACAGTCGTAGAAATCTGGTTGTGAATAGCCTTTCAGGGGTTGTGCCTTACTTATCTCACACCTTTTTTTCCTCAGGGACTTCCACAGCTGCACTTTTTTCCACAGTCCTTAGTGTTGTTTTCTGCAGCTGTAGAGGGTTTTGTGAATAGCACTCAGTGCAAGTTCCCCTTAGTTTCTATAGCTACGGCAGTTTTGGGGACTTAGGGAAGGTTTTGCACCTTCAGAAAGCTTTGTGAATCTAGCCCAATGTGCACTTATGGGGATCGCTTTCAGGAAGTTCGCAGGGCAGGCTGTCTCAATCGACTTGTTCCTTTCAAAGAACTTGAGTTAGCTGATGAGGATTCTGTTGATAGTTCGTGAACAGCAAATCCTATCAAAAAATATGTTTTAAGAGAGAAATTCTGTCTCACTTTATTTGGTTCAGGCACATCAGAAATTCAATTTCCAAGCCTCCTTTAATGAAAAATACTATAAAATGAAAAGCACTGAACACCTGTGACCAGTGCTGAGGCAGTTGCATTTAAAGGGAAACTGTGAGTAACTCACAAAGGGTAGCAGCTGCTGCAGAAACGTTGATCAGGGCTTTTAGCAATTAAAATAATTGTACTAATACCTGTTAAATGTGTTACTTTATTGGAAATGTATTGCGCTGACCAGCCTGTCTGCAGAGCTGCCTGTGGCTGTCTCATGCACAACAGGCAGCTTGCAGCATGTGAGTTAGGCTAATGAGGGCTACTAACTCTGTCTTCAATCGGTAGCCCTCATTAGCATAACCCACGAGCCTGGAGTTGCCCAGTCTGCACGAGATAGCCATAGGCTGATCAGCAGACGGGACAGTCGGCGTGATACTTTTCCAATAAAGTAACACATCTAACAGATACAGTATTAACAAAAAATATTTTTATTGCTAAAAGCCCTAATGGGGCATTTCTGCAGCAGCCGCTACACATTGTAGGTTGCCCACAGTTTCCCTTTAAAGAGTTAATGTACTGCCTGGCATTTTCAGAGTTGGTCAGCTATCACTACTTGTGTCTGGAGTATGTGTTTCTCTTCTGTTTTGCTAATTAGAAGGTTTTCTACCAGACGGTACTGGGTGTGTGCTGAGTGGAATGGCGCTCTTACCTGGAGGCTGACATAGTCAGTTCTGTTCCTCCCTCTACATCATCAGCATTGTGACCTCACTGGCTGTGGCATCACTAGTAAGCAAGAAGAGTCAATGTCCTGCTGTTTGATTGGTAACTTGCTCCACATGTTACCCATCAGACAGCAGGGCTTGTGATGTAACAGTGAGTGAGGTCACATGCTGAGGATGTAGTTGAAGTAACAGAACTAGATACGTCTGCTTCCAGGCAAAGCATTGCTTTTCACATCACACTCATTACATATTCGTTAGAAAACCATTGAATGATCACATACAGTAGAAACAGAAAAACACTTGAGAAAGTAAAAGTAACAAACCACTACTTTTATAAATTACTAGCACTTTCTACCTGCCATTTCCCCATATAACCCCTAGGCAGCGCTATTCTAAGGGCTGCTACCCCTGCCTGTATGGCTATGCACGGGTTGAGGGGCTTGAGTTTGCTAATAAGGGGTCTCCACCCATAGAAATGGTATTGAGGTTGCTTGTCTGCTCTGGTATAGCCCTCTGGGAAGCTGTAACCACCCACCAACCCTCCTAGTGGCCCATTATCTAACACAGTAGTAAATTCACAAACAGTATGGAACAGTAATAATATGCACACACCCTTCACACTTACCACCAAGGTGGGATCTTCAGCAGTTTCCCTGGGGACCCCCTGTAAAATAAGGTTAGCAGTGTACCAACACACTTTTAACACTGTAATCCCACTAATAATATGCACACTAGCCAGGCTAAGCATAAAACAAGACAATCAGGTTTATTTAGGGGCAGTGAACAAGGAAGGGGTATGAATCTAGGCAAATGATTGGTAATCTAATTTAGTTCAGTGATTGCATGCACTTCTTGTCCCAACCTGATAGTCACACAGCACTGGGTACCCAGGATGGTAAGTCTGGCTAGCCAGAGGCGTTGCCCGGGGTTGGCCAGCATTGTAGCTGATGTCGGGGCCCTTGTTGGAAAGAAAAGCAGTTAACATGCAAAACACCCAGATTATTTGTAATCCAAGCCAGTTGGCTCAGTCCTTTGTAAACAGACGAAATGGAGACAGTTAGATGGTACCACAAATTATTTAAGCTTTCATTGCAGGGAGCTACCCTGATTGTACTCATGCTATCAGGAATCTGCTGCAAGGCAGGCAATATGGAGACCTCATGGCGATGACAGAAAAGCATGGGGAAAAAGGGCTGACATGACACACTTCCTCTCCATGGCCTTTCCTCCAGGTGGCTGCAACCTGCATGTTGTTGCTGCATAGGGGCTGGATCCCTGAGCCGGTCTCTTGCCGTGACAGGTTCTGGTGATGGAGTAACAGCCTAGGCCAAATTGGCAGGACCCAGGTAGGATGAGCCATCTGGCAAAGTTCGGGATCTTCTGCTGGCGAAGCCTCCAGCTGGCATAACAGGTTCTTTTGTGGGAGAGCAGGTCTCGACCCACGAAACACATTCAACACATTTACAGCAATGACTACTTCAGAAAACAGTTCAGATTTAGTCTGGTTGCAATGCAGCAGCTCCCTAGGTGGGATAGACTGGGTTCAGGTCAAAACTGCCCCCACTCTTGATGCTGCTCTTGATATCTTTATGAACTACTTCACTCAGTGGCGGAGGAATAGCCCTGTGCAGCCGGTGCAGTGGCACAGGGGCCCGGCACACTTATGGGCCCATTTGTAAAAATCACGTTTTTCTCGATCGCTAACTTGACTTGTTTGTGTAGACTGTCTGAAAGCCCCAGCTGACTCACTAACTGACAGCTGTCAGCCACAGGCTGCTGTGGCCGGTGCCACTACTTCCATACTGCACATGGCAGCACTGACAGAGTTGCGGCTCAGGAAGGAGTCAGGAGCGTGCTGCGCAGGCAAGCAAGGAAAGTGGACGAGACAGTGGTCCTCACACATCAAGCAGTGCAGCATGGTGAGCGCGCACTCTTATATAGTCTCTGTCACTGTGTCTCTCTCAAGTAGTGCACTGCAGAAAAGTCTATTGCTGGCATGAACAACAGTCTCGGAGGATGTGAAAACAAGTATGGTTATATGTTATGAGTTGCTTAACATATTCAGAATGAGAAATGTCAGAACCAAGTATATTTATATAAACAAAAGGTGTATCCAGTTGGAAAGTTACAAGTCAGTGTTCGTCGTAAGGGTGTGTGCCTTTTTTGCAGAGTAATACTTAAGTGCTCCATTGTAAAGATGTGCCTTTTTTCTGTAGCAGTTATGTTTTATGTATAAATGTACGAAGAATCAAATAAGATACGTTTTTAATTAAAAACAGGGGAGGGCCTCAGAGGCTGCCTCCCCTGCTGCAGACGTGGTTACTTTTCTGAACACCACATAGGAAGGTAACTAATACGCTTGTAAACTAAGTGTACGCAATGTGTTTTATCCTCCCCTCCTTGGACTCCCAGTCATAGAGCTGTCTTGGCCCCTTTGGATTGCCGTCCATCCAGGCCAGGGCAGCAGGAAGGTGGAGTGGGAAAGTGAAAGTTAGGAGGGCTTGAGCTTTGACAGTGCTGCTGCAGCAGCTCAGCCCCCGGAGCTCGGCAGAGAGTTTGCTTTGGGTTTAGCCTCTGCTCAGAGGTTGGTGGAACGAGGTGGAGTCATGCCCACTCCACTGGTGATAGCTGGCGTAGTGCTAGGACTGTATGTTTAATTTATTACATCCTGATCAAAGGGGTGAGCTGCAAGAGAAGAGCACTGAAACTTTGCAAGGGAAAACCATGATCGTGACAGGTAGCTCTACTCTTTCTCTCTCGCACGCTTATCAGTCATTTTGTGAATGGGATTGCAGCAAGAATGGATGTAGCATGTGCAAACAGCAGGTTTGGGTCTATTTAGGAATCCTTGTTTTTCTGGTGAGACGATGTGGCTGCATACCCCTCTCGGTCTGCCAGCACAAAAGGTGTAGCACGGTGCTGGGCTCTGCACCGTGAAACAAATGGCCACAATGTAAGTCTATACTGTATTCCGACTGGAAATGGGTGGCATATGTGTAGACAATGTTTCTGTAAAGTGGCTTTCAACTGTTGCATATTTTGTGTATATTATATATAGAAATAGCTCCAACACAAAAAATGGTCAGTTTTTATGTAATGCTGACCACTTAAAAGGTATGGAAGCAGCAGTGGATGGCTGTCCAACATCCAGTTATAAAGTGTGTAGATCAAAGTGAGAGAGCCGTTATGCTGTTTGTTAAGCAAGACAGTTTTATTTAATTAAGATATAACAAAAGCTTGTGCTGCTGTTGTGTCTTCCGAGATGCCTGCTGCTGCTATGCCCATTGCGTTGCAGCCTCCCTAGTCCCTCTGTCCTCAGGAGGGCCCCCCAAATGTGAACATGTGTGCTGTGGGGGCAGGGGTTGAAGCGCCGTGCCGAGGTGGGGGTGGGGGCCCAAAATTACAACCTGCACTGGGGCCCATCTTTCTCTTCCTCCGCCACTGACTTCACTTCTATTGCCAATAGGCATACCCCACGCAAGCAAATGAGGGTCAAAGGTCAACATGCCAAATGGTTAATGAGAGAGCTCAGATCACTCATGAGGTCAAGGGATAAGGCATGGGGCAATTTCAAATTCTCTAATCTCACTGAGGAGTGGTTACACTTCAGAGCTCTGCATAACAAATGCAAGAAGGAACTGAAATTGGCAAAGAAAAAGTTCCTTAGGCATCTGCAGGCCTCAAATTTGTCTGACCCCAAAAAATGTTGGTCACAAATCAATGCCCTGTTAAAAGATAAAAACTCTCTAAGGGATACTGACCTAATATGGAACGGCATCCGGCTCAAAAACCTGTCCGAAGCCGCTACTGGAATTAATGAGCATTTTACTGATCTTAACAAATACAGAAATCCACTGGGTGGTTCCACCACCCAACAGAGCACAACTGATGCACCTGGTCACCGACTGCAATTTCATCTCAAACTCATCTCTCGGAAAGATGTCCTCAATCATCTGCTGAAGGTAAATACCATGGGTGGAGTTGGCAATGACAATCTTACCCCCTACCTATTAAGACTAGCTCCCCCTGTCATAGCCTCCCCCATTACCTGGATCTATAATAGATCTTTAATTGAAGGGAGTGTACCTTCCCTGTGGAAAGTGGCATTAGTCACACCGGTGCATAAAGGTGGACTCCAGGAGCCAGCAGAAAATTACCGGCCCATTTCCATTCTTCCGATGCTCAACAAAATCCTAGAGAGGTTAATTTATACCCAATTACAGGACTATCTAGAGATGTACAATGTTCTGACCCCTGAACAGCACAGCTTTAGGAAGCATCATGAGATGGGCACTGCCCTTGTCAGCCTGACCAGCTCCATCCAGTGCTCCATGGACCAAGGACTCCTAGTTGATGCGGTCTTTATAGACCTCACCAAAGCTGATTTGGTAAGCCACCAACTGTTAATTGGCAAGCTGGAATCGCTGAGTCTGGATGACTATTCCCGAAAGTGGTTTGCAAGGTATCTCAAGGGCAGATCTCAAATAGTGAGGTGGAGAGGAGCTCTCTCTGATCAATGGTCCATCCTAGATGGAGTCCCACAGGGCTCGATTCTGGGGCCTTTATTATTTTCATTATTCATAAATGACCTCCCCCAACATTCTGGAGGGGCCAATGTCTCTCTATGCGTCGATGACGCAGCAATCTATAGAACTGCCCCAAACTCTGCTAACCTGAATGAGCAACTATGCAAAGACCTCTGGTCACTTGAGAGCTGGCTCCACTCAAACAAATTCATTCTCAATGGGAAAAAAACTAAAGCTATGTTGTTTGGGCCAAGGAATCTTGGCTTGGACTGCTCTGCAATGCTTTCACTTTGTCTCTCTGATCAAACAAAGATTGAAGTGGTCAACTCCACTAAGTACCTAGAGGTCCACCTTGACCAAGATGGCTCCTTTAAAATTCACATTAGATACCTAACCAAAACTATTAATCAGAAGGTAGGCCTAATGTACTAGCTCAGTCCCTTCCTCACCACAGAATCCCAGGACTAGAACTGCTCAAGGCACCCTTCTCCCTACCCTTCTTCACAGGGCCCCCATCCTACACCCACTCAGGAGCATGGAACTACAGATGATCAGGCTCCCTATCACAGGATAGCCAGGTTTGCCAGCTCAACGAGGTCCCATGACCACCATTGTCTAGTCCTTAGGTCCCTTGGATGGCCGTCACTAGAAGGGAAACTGAACTACCCCTTCCTGTGCCTGGCCTTCAAAATAATGTAGGATTGTACCTCCCCCAGCCTCAAAAATATACTGCAGCCGAAGCTGTGTAGCTGATCCCTGAGGTCCTCAGAACGCAATCTGCTCCAGGTGCCGAGCATTAGAACCTCTGGTGGAGCGCGATCCTTCTCCACATCCATCCCTTCCCTGTGGAACTCACTCCCTTCCTGTATCCAGTCCTCTACTTCCCTGAGAGGCTTCAAAAAGCAGCTCAAGTCACACCTATTGAGTTCAAGCCAATGTTACTGTTACAAATAATAAGGTCTTTATCCTTAGGACAGGAACCTGGTTGTACTCAAATTGCGGTGTGTCTCTTAAAATACAATGTAAAGCATGTATCTGACTCCTTGTAACTGTTTGATCGTAAGCTATGTGTTGCAACTGACTAATATTTTGTAACTTTCCTGCTGTATGACCTGTCTCATATGCTTGTGATATGTATAATGTATAATTGTATTGCTTTATGTTACCTGTAATTAACCCCAGGTCGCTCCTGAAAAAGGGACCTCAGATCTCAGTGGGCTTATCCAGTTACCAAAATTTAATAAATTTACCAGGCAACCCTTCCGATCCGAGTATATCTCGCACACAAGCTGGGCCGATCACTTCAGGAGCAAATCTCTGGTCCAAATCGCAAGTTGCACTAACACTTCTTCTTTCAGGTGGAATTCCAGGCTAGAATCAGACAAGTTTGACTTCTGCTAAAGGCAGTTCTCAAGCAGGAGAAGAGTGGCAGGAGACAAGTTAGGCCTCTTCCCTCCAAATCCCCTATGCTCTTTCTGGGAGCAGCTGCTCGAAAGCTCGAGCTGTTCACACTTCAAACTTCAACCCTAACTGATCCACTGTCTCTTGTTCCTCTGGGGATTTCCCTTGTAAATCCAGGCTTGCAATTGGCTGAAGAAGCTGTCAGTTACAGTAAGGGCTCCCCCTCCAGGCCAAATTAGCGCCAACACCAAAACTACAAAAACTACAGTTTTCCTTCCCACAAGACCCCTGGGGCTGGATCCATTTTAGGCACCTGGAGTCTAATTGGTCTAATTACTGGAAGTCCCGGACCTAACATGGTGGCTTCCATCCAAAAGAGCAGGCTGCAATGGTTAGACAAATGTCTCTATCTCATATATAACAGCAGATAAACAGTAAATAAGCACAGTTTCTACATAATCTCCCTCTGCACAAGTAACGACTGTAGAATGGAGCAAAACAGCGCACTGTCTGGCCAGCCACAAGCCCTAAATCGCTCAGACCCAGCACAGACCATTCGCTAAACGCAGATTAGCTATTTTCTTAAAGGGACAGGCACGGAGGCTTAATATGGCACTCTCACGCAAATACACAGAGACACACTAGAATGGGACGCTAGCATGACAGTGGGCATTTAAGGAGCCCAGGAAGACATTATAGTAAACTCCAAATTGGAGGGGGGATTACACCCATATCTACTAAAAATTAAGTGGTATATACACTACTAATGAAACCACATCAGCGTATTACAATGTAAAAAACACCTTTAGTTTTAGCTAAACACCTTATTATCAAGGAGATTAAGCAGAGAACAAGAATAATGGAGATTTAGCACAAGAAAATTAAGTGAGTTTTCAGGATCACACATGAGTAGTAGTGGAAGTTGCATTTGGGTCTCAAGGGTTTTAGTACTGTGCTCAGCTTTTGGATTCAGAAAATCTGATTCCTTCTACTTTCTGGTTTGCTTATTCAGGCGAAGCTTAAGGCGCTTTTACACACAGGTCTATGTAATGGAATAACTGTTACAGAAACAGTATTCCGTTACATCCCTTGAGTGTAAAAAGCATTTGTTTCGTTCCCTTGGTGAACGTTCGTCCAAACCGCAATCTCTGCTTCTTGCAGTTTGCACGAACGTGTTTCGTTTGATCTGGCTGTGTAAAACAGCCATTCCAGTACCACTGCAGAAAGTGCCATTAGAGCAGTAAACTCTGGGGGAGCCTAAACAAATGGAGGCGGGATTAGCCGGAATACTCGCAGGGGTGTAAAAGGAAACCCGAACGCAACAGAGTACAACGGCACCACACAGGTAACGTTTATTTCGTTTTACAAACCTGTGTGTAAAAGCACCTTAAATCATGTAAAGTACACCTGTTAGTTAGAGGTGGTCAAGCCAGGAATTGTTCACCTTGAACCAAGACAGGGCCGAGCCAAGGGTCTGTCTTGAATCTGTGAGCCAAAACACCAGCCGAGCCATGGATGCTGCAGATTGTCTCCATAATACTAACAGTGCTCTTTATGAGTAACATAAGAGAAGTTGAAAGTTTCCATCACTGCACTAACTGCTCAGGCTGACAAAAATGCTTGCTTTGATCATAACTAGCTCGATTTGACTTTGGCTGTCAGTTGCTTATATTGGTGGAGCCGAGCTAGAAACAGACACTAAGCTCAAACCAGGTTCGAGCCTGCCTTAACATGTCTATCTCTAGTGACTGGTTACACTCTGGGTCATGCAGGGTTTCTTCTGAGGCTTATGGCTCCATTAGAAATGGAGATTACTGTGCTGGAGATCCCAAACTAGCTGAGTGCCCAGATAAGCCTTGTCTGTCATAAAGTGGCACCATCTCTGAGCGAACTGGTTTCAAGGGTGAGCATTGGATCTCTTGACCACTCACTGCCCTGTGGTGCTGGTGGTCATGGTGAGGGGAGTGCTAGTGGCAGGGCTTACTAGCCAGAGTAGGGTAGCACCACTGGCAGTTTTGGAGTCTGCTTCTAAAGAAGGGCATGGATAAGATGGAGTCAGTTTAGAGAAGGGTAGCCAAGGTGCTCCAAAGATGGCAGGAAAGGACGTACAAGGAGACGTTAGCAGATCTGAACATGTACACGGTTGAGGTGAGAAGGAAGAGAGGAAAACATGATTGAAACATACAAATACCCCCATGGGGTAAATAAAGTGGGTAGTGGGGAACTGTTCAGACTGAGTGGGAACACAAACGCCAGGGGCAACTCCATGAAGCTGGTGAAGGGCAAGAGGGATATCAGGAAGCACTGTCTCACAGAAAGATTGGTGGTGGGGTGGATTAGGCTGTCGGAGGGGGCTGTGTGTGTGAAATCCTAGTGGGAGATTCTAACGAGAGTAGGACTGATAAAAAGGCTTGGTAAAGACCACACCAGAAGGGGGTGGGGGTTAGGGGAGAGTGAAGAGTCTGTAAGGCTGTCTCATTCAGCATTAATCAGGTTTATTAGGGTTTACTACTGGAGAATTGGAGTCAGAAGGAGGTGGAGAGACCTGTCTGGACTGTCCCCCCCCCACCACCACTTTGTCAGTGGTAACTTCTGAACTTATAACGAGACAAATCAAAGCAGCAGTGCAACAAAAATTTTTTTTCCGAAAAAGCCAGTTTTAGCTACAGTTAAAAAATGTAGGCATACCTGTCAAATCAACTTTTCTAGGTCCCTCCTGTGCTGCCTACTATGAGTTTTTAATGTTCATTATCCTAACTCTTGCCTGGTCTACAGTGGTATTTCTAAGCCAAATGTGGTGGCCACCCTTTTTCTTGAGAATAAACTAAATAAAAATATTTACATAATACTCCTATTTTGGTAGCACTAGAACATTTTACTGCCAAATAAAACCGGAAGATGCCTGGACTCCTTACAGTGAAAAAAGGTAGGGTCAGTTGGTTTTGCCCAGTTTCATTGCACTGCTGCTTTAAAGGGTAGAGTCTGTTTTTAAAAGTCAGTGTATTGTAGCGATTGTGGAAGGCCATTTCATATACGCACAGTTCTCTGAGTGATAAAATGCTTACTCTCATTTGTTTTGAAGTTTGCTGGATTTATTAGCTTTGAATGCCCCCTTGCCAGTCCCACAGCTACCACTGTGGGGGGCTAAGGCACTCGGCCGTCTTACACAGGGATGCTGTGGATCTTGCCTCGTTTGTAGCATCAGTGGGAGGTGGAAGGGCAGTGATAAAATGGGAAGAAAAACTCCACCACAGTCATCAATATGACGGCCACGTATACTCTCTGGTTCCCATGCCACAAGTGGGGTGATCCAAATAGATTGCCTCTCATGGTTTCCTTTTTCACCCAAGAAAGCAGTTTTCCTGCCATGTTTCTCTGTTGCATTCCCTGAGAGTTGTTCTTCCTCCTCTCCTGAAGATTTGCTTTATTTATTTTTTTGTGGGGTGGGGTGGAGAGATTTTTTTTTAATTTAAAGCTTGTCAAAGTCCTACACTGACAACACATTATTACGTGTCCCGAGAGATAACTATCACTAAGTCGGCCCTAAATTCATATAAGACTGCCATCCTGGAATACTGTGATACTATGCATTTAACTACCTCCACTGCAGTTAGGCAGAGTTTCCCTACGCATGACATCACAGGGCTCCATGAAATGGTGGCTACCTTATATCAGTGTAGGATAGAGGTAGTCATCAATATCTCTGGAATGCTGACAGCTACAAGTAAGCCAAGTGCGTTGTGTAAATGAGCATCTGATTGGCTTTCAAACTATGGTTTTCTCTTCACCACCACCCTTCTCCTTTAAGGACATAGAAAGTCAGTGAAGTTACAGTTTTCAGTGCCTGTCTCATGGGTGTAGCCAGGCATACTCCAAGTACTCCATGGTGTGCAATTTTATTTAAGGGGGGTAGCAAATATGCTCTGAACTGCTTCCTTTTTCCATGAAAACTAACAAAGAAAATTCTGAACCTTTCTGTAATTTTATTCAAAGGAGTCAAAACTAGGACTGGTCACTAATACTGTCTTTGCATCCCAAGGACAATACAACTTTATAGGCTCTGGGCTGGTATGTGGGTGCCTTAGGGAGCAATGCATAGCATTTGTATTTACCCATGCATGGCAACAACCAGTGTTATGAGATATAAAAGTTGTATTATTGAGCTAAATGAGGCAACAAACATGGTCCTGGTGTACATTTGTATATTGTCTGGCTGCACGGGGGGGCAGTGAGTCCACTTGGTGTGCAGATCTGAAATCCCTGGCTACACCCCTGTCTCAATGGTTTCACTGACAGGCCATGTATTGTGACTCACCTGGGAGGGGCTACTAAACCTGCTGTGTTGGCAATCAGGCCAGCTGACTACCAAGAAAAAAAAAACATAATTTTCTCTTCCATGGAACATCAAGTAACAAAAGATGCAACAACAACCAACTGTAAGTCATCAACACACCCGCACTTCCGAAATCGAAAATCCCAGCTTCAAAGCTGGCATGAAACCTGTGAATTTCTTTATTGCTAGGTCAAGCCTGAAGTTTTAGTTTTATTTAGATTTAACATTTTTGTTTCCAGTAATACTAACTATGCCCAGGGAAGCATTCCATTGCCATAATTGCATCGATTTGTGCACCGTCAGGGCAGACTGCAGCTTTGTCATGGGGAGGTGAGCAATCTAGGTGGAACTGATGAGCAAAAGGAACCTCATTAGTGGAGGCCGTATCCGTAGCAGCAGCAGCTCCCCCACTCTTTTATTAATGGGTTTAATAAATTGATTCTTTGAAGGCCAAGGCTGCTTGCTACAGACTAATCCCCTAGTTAACACCTTTTAGTAATTCCTTTGCTATGACAACAGATCTCCTCCTTTGGCAAAGCAAACATCATCTGAAGGAAAGCCAAATGTCAGCGCCCTTGTCTAGACCATTTAATTTCTGCAGTCTTTATTTTTGAAGACATTAGCTTTTGTAACAATTAGCAGTTTCCTTCTGTGGTCTCCTCTCCTCAGGCATTCGAACGGGACATGACTGGTTGTTAAGAAAAAGACAGCTTGAGGTTGCTTAAATACAAATGAATAATAACAGGAGAAAGGGGAATGTGAGGAAGTTTTTCTTCACAGAAAGGGTGGTGGATGCATGGAACAGCCTACCTCAGGAGGTGGTGGGGGCTAGCACAGTGGGGGTGTGTGGATTTAAACATGCATGGGGTAGGCATAAGGGAACCCTAGAGGTGGGAAGGAGAGGCTAAAGCTGATAACCAAGTAGGGTCAGCAGTCGCTGATGTGGGCAGGGAAAATGAACAGACTGGATGGGCCTAGTGGTCCTTATCTGCCACCAGTTTCTGTGTTTCTATGAATAATTAGCAAAACACAAAGGAACAGTTAGTTGCTCCACACCTCCTCCCTACTTACTCACCTCACCTCACCACTCAGTTCTGCTGCACTGTGTTATCCTGTTGAATTGCGTGAATGTTTTAAACTTAGGGTGTGATGCATATGACCCTGTAGAGCTGTAGGAAATTCCATTCCCGCAAGCAGGACTACTACATTTGTACTTTATTTTCTATCATTTCTTTTGGATTCCACAGAAGTCTGTAAACTGCAGATTTTGTTTTATTTTCCCATGTAAACTACAGGAATTTTTTCTGCAGATGTGAATAGCTTGATAATGCCCCCCACACACACACACACACAATTCAGGGCATGTGCTATGTAAACTGCTGACTCCCTCCCACCCCCCCACTGTAAATGGTTTGGAATAGAAACATAGAAGTTGATGGCAGATAAGGACCGCAAGGCCCATCCAGTCTACCCATTTCTTTTTCTACCCTATGAATGTGCCATTGGCCTTTGCTCTGTCAATGACCTATCTATTCATACTCATCTGTATTGTTCCTGTATGCCTATCCCATGCCTGTTTGAAGCCCTGCACTGTATTCATATCCACCACTTCCTGAGGTAGGCCATTCTATGCACCCACCACCCTTTCTGTGAAAAATAACTTCCTCACATTACCCCTTAATCGTCCTCCCTCTAATCTCATGCTGTGTCCTCTTGTCCTGCTATTTTTCTTATATTGAAACATGTTAGACTCTTTCACCTTGTTAATGCCCTTAAGGTGTTTGAATGTTTCGTTCATATCACCTCTCTCCCTCCTTTGCTCTACGGTATACAAATTGAGCTCCGTTAATCTGTCCTCATATGTTTTCTGATGTAGTCCCTGCACCATTTTGGTTGCCCTTCTCTGGACTGCCTCAATTTGGTTAATATCCTTGTGAAGGTGTGGCCTCCAGTACTGCATGCAGTACTCCAGATGGGGCCTAACCAGTATCTTATAAAGAGGGATTATTACCTCCCTCTTACGACTTGTGATACCTCTACTAATACACCCCAATATCCCCCTAGCCTTACCTACTGCTTTAGTGGTCTGCTTGGATGATTTCAGGTAATCTGTGATGATGATGATGCCCAAGTTTCTTTCTTCCCTTGTGACTGCCAGCAACTCCCCTCCCAGCCTATAGGTGGCTTCAGGTTTCTTCTTCCCTATGTGCATGATCTTGCGCTTCTTTGCATTAAACCCCAGTTGCCACTGTTCTGACCATTTTGCCAGTTTATCCAGATCTCTTCTCATTCTGCCCACCCCATCTGGATCATCTACTCTGTTGCAGATCTTGGTATTGTCTGCAAACAGACAAACCTTACCCTCCAGTCCATCTGCAATGTCACTAATGAAGATATTGAAGAGGACTGGCCCCAGGACTGATCCCTGAGGTACCCCACTTGTGACTTGCATCTCTTCTGACTGTATACCGTTTACCACCACTCTCTGTTTTCTGCCTGTCAACCAGTTTGCCACCCAGTTGACCAACTTGACCCACCCCAAGCCTACCCAGCTTATTAATCAATCTTCTATGTGGAACAGTATTGAAAGCTTTGCTGAAGTCAAGGTAGGCGACATCAGCTGCTCCCCCTTGGTCCACCACTCTGGTTACCCAGTCAAAGAAATCTATGAGATTAGTTTGACAGGACCCTCCGTTGTAAACCCATGCTGTCTTGGATCCTGTGCTCCTATGGATTCCAGGTGTTGCACTATCCTTTTCTTAAGGAGTGCCTTCATAATTTTGCCCACTACTGAGGTAAGACTGACTGGTCTGTAGTACCCTGCCTCCTCCCTGCTACCACTCTTGTGAAGTGGGATCACATGAGCCCTTCTCCAGTCTTCTGGGACCTCTCCTGTGCTCAGAGACTCACTAAACAGTTCTCATAATGGCTCTGCTAGTTCCACCCTTAGCTCCTCTAGTACCATGATGAAGAGGATTTTCCTGTGAGAAAATGCTGTTATTCCATAAAATATTTCAAATTCTGCTTAAGGTGGTATTTGGAAAAATTCCTCGAAGAATGCTGTACCTTATGAAAATTGCACAGACATGGAATCTTCAAATTTTGCCAAGCTCTTGTCAACTGTTCTTTATGCATTTAATAAGACTGGTCTAGGAGTGTTTAAACATTACCAGAATCATAAATTCCCTAACTTGGCCTTAGTCTGTGCATCACCTGTTTGTTTTCCTCTTCTCTTCTCTGCTCTGGTCCCCAACACCCTCCATAGTCCCGTAATACCTGGTACAGAGGTACCCTTACCTCACTAAAGTGCTGGCCTTCCTTCTTGGAGCTGCGGCTTACCCTCCCAGATAAGGATGGGGAGGAGGGATATACCCACAAACACACTGCTGCTTCATCAGGAAGCACGCTGGGGGGATATACCCCTAAATGCACTGTTGCTTCATCAGGAAGTGCGCTTCTCAGTGGGCAGGACCCAGCTCTGGGTGTACCGGGGTCTTTCATCAGTGGGGACCAGTGCCTTTTTCCTGTTCCTTCCCAAACCCTGTGAACTCTGTATGTGTGGATGTCAAGGGGTCATGCTGCATATGCTAAGCATAGCAATGCCCCACACCAGTAGAGTTACGCCCTCCTGTCAGCAGTCCAGCTGCAGTACCATCTGTGGTCACCCAGGTGGCAGTATTGCGGCAGAAGGCGGTACCTTCAATCCCTGGAGAAGGAGAGCATCCTGTGTGTTGCTCAATCCTTGTCCCCCAGCCAGCGCCCGACAATCAAGGCTCGCTCCTGAACCTGGGTCGCTGATGTTGTGCACGGTAGCCTGACCATTGCTCTGATGGATCGGCTATGAACATGACCTGTTACTCTGAAGGATGGCAGAACCGAAATGGATATGTTCAGAACCACTCAAAACCTATGCTATTTTCTGCAAAAGAACAATATCAGAACCTTTTTTCAGGTTCTGATAAGGTTCTGTTAAATTTAAAACATTAATTTTGGACAATAATGTATTCTCTCAACAGGTCTTTATCTAGTAAACAGGCTAGTGGCAGTGGTAGGAAGGCCCCAAAAGGAGGCTGGAGGTCATGTAGTACCACTCCCAAGTTATTTATAGATTCTGTTCCCTTCAGTAGCAACAGTGTAAGGCTGGCAATGATGGTAAAATGGGTTTGTACTGTATTTTAAATTAAAAGTTTCTGAAATTTCTGACAAGGCTCGGATTACTCTCAACCTTTTGTGGCTTAACCTTTTAGAACCTCAGAATTTTTCCATGGTTCTCCCAGCTCTATTCATTTTGTTGATTGCATTTCTTTTTTAACCTTTTATTTTCAGACTTTTTGAAAATGCATAAATAAAAATAACAACCAGGACAGATTTGGTAAATGTACAAAACAGAACATTAAGACAGGAAAAGTATGCACCTGACTTTGATATGCACCAGCAAGAAATAGGATAATAAAGTTATACAGTAAGTTTTCAGACAGAATTGCTTGGAATTGTCCAATATTGTAGTTGCTCTGCTGCTGTGATTGTACCCCCAGGATCCATTTGGAAAATAGGTGAGCCTCCTAAGGTATTCCATGATATAGGCTACTGCGAATGGGCATCTACAAAAATGGCGACTTAATCATGGCACATGTCATCAGGGCTACCCACCAGGAGGGGCAGGATGGGGGTTCACATGTGGCGACAGGATGTCGCTCATGTATATGCTGCAGGGGAGAGCGAGCACGCCGGCGAGGGGTGGAGGGGGGACAGATTGTGAGGGGTTGTGCTGCAATAAGCTGCTGAGCTGGCCCTGTGGTGGTGGGTTCAGGGCTGGCGTTCTGAGGTGCTTTGTCTGGGTCTGGGCGCAGGTACATTTTGTTGTGCCCGCTTGAATTTCTTTTTTTTCTAGTTTTACACCCCTCCCAACATGCACCCCCCCGGAGTTGAAAATCCTTTAGTAGGGGAGTGCAGGGGCACAGCACCCTGCATAAACCAGTAAATTCAAAGTCCCCAGCACCCTATTGCTGTGCGCCGGGGAGTACATAGCTGAAATTTATTTTCGGCGCTGTACAGTCGTCCTAAAGGTGATCTCCTTTTGGCAGTCGCCATTATCACATAGGTCCGCCTCCTAAATATGGATATTTAGGTGTGCAAACATTCTAAAAATAATTCTGCTAGAAGCATTACAGAGAAGAGCTACAAAAATGATCCTGGTGCAACAGGGACTCTTGTATGAGCAGGGGCTAGAAAAATCTAAATATGTACTTGCTCGAGAGAGAGAAGAGAATGTGGGGACATGATAGAGACTTTCACATAGCAAGACTGATTCTAGTGATCTCTTTAAATTCAGCAGGAACAGGGGTCGACTCGGTGGTGCTGGAGGTTGAGGGGCTGGTCGCTACACCTCACACCACACCAGTCACCCGGGTTTGGGAACGAGCCCGGACTGCCGGGGATCGGCAAGGGTGAGGAAGGATCAAGCGTCTGGAGGACTGCTTTCCTCTCTCGGGGGGGGGGTTGTCATCCCGCTCGTTGGCTGTCCTCTGGCAGTGACTGGAGGGCAGGACAGGTCAGGCGGCATGTACTGGCATCTCTACACTGGTGGGGAGAGGGGACGGAAGAAAGAGGTGGAAAAAGGGAGCTGGCAGGCTCCATAATGGCCCCACGTCCCTGTGACACCCCTGAATTCTGGATTGTGCTCTGGAGATGGAGAGATGGCTTGTGCTCTCCTCTCTGAACCCGCTGCGGGGGCGGGGGAGCAAGCCATGGGGGAACTACTGGGGGTCGGCATGAGCGGGGCAGTTGGGGCCAGAGGATGAGTCCCTCCAGAGGGAGGGCCATATCCAACTGTGGCATGGGGTCATAATGTTGCAAGACATTATGCCGCATGGTAAAATCACGCTGCCAATACAGCGCAATATTGGCATGCGGCATATGTCTTTTTTCTGTGAGGGGCCCTGTCCTCCACACTCCCCATTATGGGGATCTGTTTTCCCCCTGGACCCCACCACTAAAGATTCTCAACTCCTGGGGGGGTCCAACTCAGGGAGCTCACAAATTGTGTAAAAAAAATAAAATGTCTGGGACCAGGAATCAAACCCGGTCCCAGATGAAGCGCCTGGGTTCCTGCTGCTGTGGCTCAGTCTAGTGAGTCACAGCAGCTGCTCGGCAGAACCCACTCCCAGCAGAAGTCTTATCCTCTGCCTGGGATTGTGTGAATGGTGCAATACTGTGTACAGCAGTATATGCGGTATTGCACCGTTCGCTGTCATGGACAGCGCTCTGTTGGGTTAGCTATAATGTCGTATGCTATTAAGCGTACATCATTATGACCCAGTAGGACTGACCGCCATGCTCCTGGGCATAAAAATAGAATAATTAAAAAATAAATAAATGAATAAATTCAGCAGGAACAAGTGTACAGGGGACAATAATTGCAAACTGGTGGGGGAAGACTCAGGTAAGAGGCAAGGAGACATTTACATTTCTTCACGGGGGGGGGGGAAGAGTGGGTGGAATAATCTGCTGGAAGACATAGAAAACCTGACAACAGTTGATGGGTTTAATGGGGAGGGAATAGAGTAAAGGAGAGATTGGGAGTTTCAGGGGATGAGGGGTGGGGTTGAGTGTCACATAGCATAGATGTTTTCACTCCACATCAAGCAGATGCGATAGATTAAATGGTCTTTTTCTGTTGGCAATTTAGTGTGGTCGTAAAAGAAATAAATAGCATGTAATTAGTATGCAAATACAAGTTAATTACAGGGTTTGCAAAGAGGTTGGGTAGAGACACCACACTATTTCTTATTTGTTCTGCACTGCCCCCCATGTACATCGCAGGAGAATGAATGAACCCAACCCCTCAACTAGGTGGGTCCTGTACACTCACCAGGTCGGGGTGTGAACCCAGACATGGTGACTGGGGGGGGGGGGTCACCTGTAAATAGAAGAAATAAACAGCATATAATTATTTATTATGCAAGTTACTGGTTTTGTAAAGAAGTTAGAAAAACAAGAAACTTTTAGATATTGTTTGGTTTCTGCAGTTAATAAACTACCATGAAAATAATTATTTTCTGTGTGTGTGTATGTTTATGACAGTTGGCACCACAATCTTACATAAAGAATATATTGTTTGAGGTATGTTATTCTTTTTCTGAGTTTGTCTTTATTACAAATGCAGGGACTTTTGGAACTCTCCTTGGCTTTTTGACCACCAGAAAAGAAAAAAAAAATCTAGTTTTAATTATTTGTTACAGAATTAGCTATTAATTTTCTGAGTTTGTTTTGAATACAGATGCAAGAGCTTTTGAAACTCCTTGACTTTCCAGGGTTACTTATGGATGACTACCAGAAATTGAAAAAAAATACTAATTTTCATTTATGTATTCCAAAATTACCTATTTAATGAATAATCAATTTGTCGAATTTTCAGGAAAATTATGTGAAGTATGGTGGAAGTGGAGTTGGTAATTCTGACAAAATTCTGCTGGCGGGATTTTAATTTCCATCAGCCCTACAGGTGATATGCAAGATACTATACATTAAAACATGTCCTGTTTATCCACTCTGTAAACCTGTTTTCTACATGTTTTTTGTTTTGTGTACTAATAATGAAACTGCAGGTATACAAGGACATGAAACCGAATTCTGCTCTGTCACTAGTAGGCAATAGCACATGACATCAAGTTCCACCATAACATACAGCTATTTGTTGTGGTAGTAGTGATGCAACAGCTGCCCTCTTCTGGTAACAGATAAGAATGCAATTCTGTTTTTTTCGCCACTTCTGTTATGTCAAATGTATAAACAAGAACACATTAAATAATATAAAACAGGAACATGAATAAAGATGAAATTAATAGGTATTTTTGGACTAAATGCAAAAAGTAAGACGCATTTCCATTCTTATCATTGTTCAATTTTAAAACAGCCAACTCAAAGTTTATACCTGGGTCGCACCTGAAAATAGGCACTTGGCTGTCTAGTGTACTTACCCGGTTAACAAAAGCAAATAAATAAATAAATAAATAAGATGGCATACAAGGACAACACCTAAGTGAGATATAAGACCTGGGTTAACATTACCTGACTTAAAGCTATCAGGCCTCTGAAACAGTGAGACACAGACTTGGAGACAGTGAACTGTGAGAGTGGGGGTGGTGGATTATGGACAACGTTTAACAGGCTCTTTTCATGTACAACAGAGTAGGCAATCTGCACACTGCACAGTCAGCAGGCAGGTGTGGATTTTTCTAGCTGTGAACTAACTCTCTTGTTTTGTGTGTCAAGTCATGACAGGCATGGGTGTCGGCAGGCATACTCAGTGTACTTTGCTGAGTACAGTACAATCTGAAAAATCCAGCCTCGAGCAACATGACCCTCAGGCCAGGGCAACAAACTGCGATCGAGCCTGATGTACGTGAAGAACTGGGTTTCCCCCTCCTTGGATGCTTTAGTGTGAGTTTGTGAATGATCTTTGGAAGATGTGGGGGGAGGGGGGGTGCTAAATTTAAAAGCTATGATTGTATGAGTGACCCGACTGTGTATGTATGTATGCATGAGTGAACTTTTATAACACTGGGTACCTTGACGAGGTACAGAGGCTTATCACAATGTATCCTAAACATTGTACCTAAAAGCCAGCCAACTTCTGTCTGATTGGTAGCGTGTGTGTTAGATAAAATAAAATGTGACTCTAGTAGGCTCACTGGCTTACTACATACTGTTGACTGAAATGGGGGTGGGGCAATGTTTGTATGGCAGGCAGCACAGCTTTTGGTCTGTGTTTATTGAGGGTGGGCAACTGTTCCGTCAGCTCTCGAGTGCAAGTTTAAAATTCCTAGATACACCCTTAATGACAGAGCCACAGTTTGGGGGGACAGTGACATTTCCGTACATAGCCCCAATGATTACTTGATACCTACCTTTATTTGACCTTATTCCAGATTCAAGGGGGAAGTTGGAGGGTTCTTATTAGAACCTGACAGTGTGATGAACAATCCAGTGGGAAGTGTAGGAGGGTCTCCTGATTGTGAGAACATATTTTCTTATCAGAAGTCAGGAAAATATCAATTTAGTTAGTCAGAAATGACCATTTGGAGATGATCAGAACAAGACACCAGTTGACGATTATTTACTTCTGACTCCTTCCAATTACTGTGTCACTTTAAAAGCTTATTGTGTATACCTGTGTAGTGCAAAACTAAGTCTTATTTTTACTTTTTATGTTTTTCTTTCATGGCTACTATATCTAACATAATAAGATAGTAATGTAATGTTAGAAAGGACTTTAGGTCCATCATGTCTGCCCCTCCCACTTCATAAGCAGGTATGAATTAATTTGCAGAGCAAACATTTACTAATCTAAAGGGAATAAAACAGCAATCAAAAGGTCAGAAAGGGCTCCAGGTCTGTCATGTCTGCCCTATTTTATAAGCAAGCATGAGTAAGTAGGAGGGCAAAGTGACCTCTTTCCTCCTACTGCTGAAACCCGCTATGTGTAACCCCTAGGTGGCACTATCCCAAGGGCTACTACCCTTGCCTGCTTGGCTAGTAGCAGGTTAAGGGGCCTAGGTTCGGTGACGAGTGCCTCCACCCAGAGGTCAGAGTTGGTAGTGGTCAAACTAGCTTGGGCACAGCCCTCTGGGACACTGTGACCTCCCCCTCAATTCCCACTAGTGGCCCACACAATACACAATGAGTACCTGCACAATTGACACTTACCACCAGGGTCAATTTCTCCAGTTCGACCCTGAGGACCCCTGTAAAACAAGGTTAGGCAGCACAAATGACAACAGTACAGTACCCCCAATACAAACGGAAACCACAGTCAGTTTAAATACAGAAACAGTAAGATCTGATTTATTCAGGGAGGTTTTAACAAGGATAGGGGCAATCAGGCTAATTGGCTTACTCTCTATAATAATCACACTGTTATGCATGCAGTACAGAATTCCCCCACACTGTCACACACACACACACACACACACACACACACACACACACACACACACTGGGTACCCAGGTGAAAGGCAGATGGGCTAGCCAGGATCATTGCCCGGGGAAGGCTGGCATCACAGCTGGGTGGGGCCCTGTGATGGAAAAATAACATGCACACACACAATTTGTAATCCGGAGCTGGAGGGCTCAGTTCGTGGAAAGAAAAGCACAAAACAATCAGATGACACACTTTGATTTAAGAAACGGCAGGGAGCTACCTTGATTATTACTCACGGTACCCAGGCTAAACACAAGAGGGCTGATGGATGAACTTTCTGGATTGCCAGAGGGAGCAGGGTAGCAGGACAAAACCCTTGTGGCAGCCCAACAACATGTGAAGGCAAGTGGATTCAGTCTGAATGCACCTGTGGACAGCTTCCAGCAGTTAGCACACAGTTTACAGCAAGGGGGATCCGATCGTGATCCCCTTCCAGCTCATAGCACATTCATATGTAAAGAAAGTTTACTGTACCAGGCAGGCGACTTCTCGGTCCCAATCACAAAATTCACTGCTAAACCCAGGAGTACTTCAGAAGCTAGAGTCCTGACAGGCTGATCGCTTTCAGCAAAATCTTCGGTCTTCTACAGGGTGAGCCTGGTTATAAATCAGCAGCTTGCTTCATTCACTACAAATTCGGATTCAGTCCGAAAAAGTCCTCTTCTCCTTCTCAGGGCAGAAAGCAGGCTAGTAGGCCAGAAATCAGGCCTCCCACAGTTCTCCTGCGTGAACTACGCAGCAACTGCCACTCTAACACACAGAGCTCCTTCTCTCTCAGCTCCCAACTTGAATCTGGCTTGCCAGCAGGCAGCTCAGGGGCTTTCACTCAGATCCAAAAGGTTTGGTTGGTCGGTTCAGATGTCAGTCACAGCAGGGCTCCCTCTATAGGTGCAAAAAGGCGCCAACAGTCCAGAAACTACAATTCCCAGAGTCTCACTCCACATAGCCCCATTTCAGCAGGCTCCATTTGAGAGTCCCAAGTACTGATTGGTCCCATTCGGCAGTCCGGGACCAAAATGGTGGAGCTAAACAGAAACAGTCCTTGCTGCAAGAAGGCAGGTTAGAACAAACTACATTTTTACTACTATTTAAACGATCTACCAGCAATCAGTTACATCTTTCAAAAGGGCTCACTCTGCACATTTAGCAATGGCAGAAATGGAGCGATTATTCAGCAGCCCGGGCGGGACTCGGGCATAGAAACACACAGTCCCCCCCATTCAATTAATTTGGACTGCAAGCAGGCAGCACTTAAAGAGACAGTATATGGAGGCTTTAAAAGCACTCACTGGCAATCACATTTAAACGGCTTAGGCGCCAAACACCTACCAAGCTGTGAGCAATCAGACAAGCTTCTTAGAAGACTTTTGGGAACCCTCGTTTGTAGGGGGGTTACATATGCATTCCAACATTTTGTTCACCTTATCCACAGCTTTACTGTATTGCACAGATGCTATGACATTGCCTGAAATCGCTACCCTCAGATCTGTTTCCTCCGCTGTCACCATGAATGCTACATCCTCCTCCAACCTGTACTTAACCTCTGGGTTTTCACTACACACCTGCATGGCCTTGCACAATTTGGCATTGAAGCCCAGCTACCAGATCCTGAACCACCTCTCAAGTCTCTCCAAGTCCTCTGTAGAAATGCAAACATTATGGTTTGAAACTTTGTTTATTAGATTCTGTTGTATCATCTTATCCTTGTTTATGTTAATTAACTTGTTTATATTTCATTTACAATTTATTTTTAATAAAGATTATTAGAAAAAAAGAAAATAAGAATCTTTTTGAACTTTTTGGGGTTCTAACTGGAACCAGAACATGACCATTCTGAGACGTCACATATTTTATGTTTTAAAATGCTTCATATTAACATGGTAAGGCCAGGAAAATGTTTATATGCACTGTTCTGCATTTAAGAGACTCTAAGAACACTTCTGAGAGTGATAAAGAAATAGTCTGTAATGTACAGCATTGTTTCAGTTTCGGGGCTATACTTCATTGGGGGAGTGGGGGAAGGTGAAAATACCATGCTGGCATGTGATCGAATGAGCACATTAGTCTGGTGATTTTTATTTTTCAAAGCCAGGTTCTCCTAACCCCACCCCCAACCCAAAACAATGTGAGTGGAATGTCACCCCAGTCAGGTATTGCGGGTTCAATTAAGGGGTTTTGAGGGCACAGCTTAACTTCTGGCAGATCCTTTGAGACTACTATGGGTTTGACAGCATCAGGTATATGGATGCCACTAAATAACAGATGCCATTCACATCTAGGGACACATCTCTATGAGTATGTCCCCCCCCCCTCCGGCATTGAGGACTTTTTACTGTTTTTCCTCACCTGGCGTGCACAAGCATTTGCTCTATATGCAAGTTACTGTGGAAGTCACAAACTGTCTTTTAATGTACTATACTATTTATACTTGCACTTGTTTGCTGATTGTCGTGAGTTTGTTCATCTGGTTGTGCTTTGTTATTGTGATATTACAGGTGCAGAGATCTTTCTCTCTCCCAATCCCAGGAAAGAGGTGTGTGTGAAGCGGTGGGAGAGCTGAGATGGTTGCATCTGAAGCTACCGAAGGGTTTCAGGTGTTGTATACAGGTATGTTTGGTCACGCTACTGTTTATGGGGAATCAGATATATCATATGTAAGATCCTAAGAGTTCAGCTTGGGGGTCAGGTGCTATGATAGTGTGTTAACAATGCAGTTTATCTGGTTTTTTTAAATTCAAGTTTATTGAAACATTTGGATACATTACATAGCTTAGATGACAATTCATTCTGTCTGATGTTATAGCAATCAAAAGTGGTACAATCGTCTTGTCAAGAAGACATTACATATAGAGCCATATGAGCTTCGGCGTGTTTGGTTTTATGCTTGGTACCACTCACCAACCCTTCAAAGCCCCCTGATAGATGGCTAAACAGGAATCCATATTTGCCCTTTTCCTGTTGGAAGATCAGGACCTGACTATGGGTTCTACCTCAATAAAGAATAATCTGGGTATAAAACCCATAAAAGTTTATGTGTTCATGTGGGTTCCTTGGGGAGAGCATCTCTCCAAACAATCCACTGAGTCCACCGATGGACATAAATGTGGGATCTCAAATTTACTCTGTAGGTCAGTTCCTCCATGTAGTGAATGTCTCGCACTATAGTCAACCAGTGTTGGAGAGTAGGGGGATCTAACGCCAGTCACTTACGTATGATAGCTTTGTGAGCTGCCGCCAGCAAGATATTCCATAAGTACAATCAGTCACCCCTGTATCTCTGGTGGCGACAGACCTAGCACCAGTTGTGATAGGTTCAGGGGAAAGGTGATGGAGAACAGGTCACAGAGCACCAGTTTTATTTGTTGCCAGTAAGGCTGCAGTACTGGGCACTGCAAAAAGATATGTGAGTGATGAGCTCTGGGTTTGGAGCATCTTCTCCAACAATCAGAGGAGCGCTCTGTGCTCCATTTACTTTGTACTACAGGGGTATAAAAGTATCGGGTCTTGATCTTCCATTCAAATTCCTGCCAAAGGGGTGAGTGTGTAGTTTTACTCGCTGTCTTGTATACCCTTTCCCCATTATCTGTCAGCTGGGCATCTGCCTCCTGTTCCCATCTACATTTTAGAGGAAAGGTGCAATCAGTATACAAGTGCCTAAGAGCCTCATAGAAGACGGAAAAATGGCCTTTCAGGAGTTTCTGATTCAGGATAACCTGAATTGTCTCTATCAGGGGTTGGAGGGAAGGGGACTCGATTGTTCCTTTGTAGGCTAGTAATATATGTTCTTAATTGTAAAAAGTGATAGTGATCCATGTTCCGTAGCTGGTAGGGATCTCTAATTTTGTGGAATTCCTGGACCACTCCTCCAGACATCAACTGTCCCAGGTAGTATAGTCCAACCTTGACCATAGCCTAAATGTGAGGATGATGCAGTTTATCTGAGTTTACAAACTGTTGCATCAGGGCTCTACATCCTTTTTGTCGGGGGAGGCAGGCCATTTCTGCAGGTGTTTTTGGGTAATGGTTTTCATAAGGAGATGGCGAAGCTCATGCATATTTCAGCATGGTAGTGAGAATTATAAGTTTTAATGTAAAGGGGGTATATAGCCCCATAAAATGAACATGAGTTCTCTCCCACCTAAAGAAATTGGATACAGAGGTCCCACTACTTCAGGAATCTCACTTAGCAAAGGTGGAGCATCCAAAGCTCTTCCGCTAATAATGGATTGGTTCAATCTATGTGTCTTCTCACTCCCCTGGGAAAATTAGTGGGGTAGCATTCTAATCAAAAGGAGCTCGATGTTTGTCCCAGAGGAGCACTGGACTGATTCCCGAAGGAGATGGGTCATGGTGAATAGTTCCTATCAGGGCACACAGCTATCTCTTTTAAATGTTTATGCCTCCAATATGGCATCACATACAGTCTTTCAAGAGACATTTCAGGTTATAGCAGGTAAGGCCCATGTACTTTGCCAACAGAAAGCTCTAGAGAAACAACATAATCCGGGGGCGGGGGGGGAGATTAGGATGTATTTTTCTCAACTGCAACAGGTTAGGGGGCAACTTTTCAAATTACCAGTGGGGGTCGCGGAAAAAGTTTTAAGACACACCAAATTTACATATTATTCTCAGGCAGGCAGAGTGGATAGGCTGTTAGCTCTTCAACTGAGGAAAGAGCAAGCTGCTAGGGTAATTAAAAGACTGCACAGATGCCCCGGAGGCTCAGGCTCTGACATTGCGAAGCGATAAAGCAGCAGAATTTGTGACATTTGACCAATCTCTGTATGACCTAAAGCATTCCAAAAAAGATGGGGAGTGGATCAAGAGATTTTTACAAGACCTTCCTATCCCTGTCTTGTCAGAGGAGAAGAAATCCAGTCTGGATCAACTCACAAAACAGGAAGAAATGTGTTTAGTGGTCAAAAGTCTTAAAAACAGAAAGGCCTCGAGAGGATGGCTTCCCTGTAGAATGTTATAAGGAATTCCTTGATATTTTGGTGGAACACCTTCTGAAAGCAATGAATTACTGTATGGAGAACCATTCATTTCCCTCCAGATGGAAGGCGGTGTTGATTTCAGTGCTCCCTAAGCCAGAGAGACCTCCCCAAATTTTGCTCTCCTAATGTTCCATCTCCCTAATAAATGTAGACATAAAAATGTCTACAAAAATGCTGGCTAGCAGAATTCAAAAACTGATCCCCAAATTAGTCCACCCTGACCAGACGGGTTTTATATCGAGCTGCAACTCCTCCAATAATGTAAGACGATTATTGAATATCGTTACCCACACTAGATTATATCGCTTTACTGCACTGGCAATCACTATAGATGTGGAAAAAGCTTTTGATAGGCTAAACTGTTCCTGCCTGGCAGAGATCTTGTCCTCTTTTGGGTTGGATCCTGAATTCAAAACAAAGTTATTGGCACTGTATGGGAGATCCACCACCCGAGTTGGTAATAGGACCTTCTCCGCTCCCTTGCAATTAAAAAGATGACTGCAACAGGGTTATCCCCAATGGCTCTTGCTCTTTGCACTGGGGATGGAACCATTGACAGTTCACCTTAGAAATAACAATCGGATAAAAGGTATTAAAATCAGTCCTAGCTCACATAAAATAGCATTTTATGCTGATGATTCCTTATTGTTTCTGGGGGATCCTAAATCCTCCTGTCCCCATTTATTGCAAGTGCTGGAAGAGTCTGGAACAGTCTCAGACTTCAGAATTAATTATGAAAAGACAAAAGCCCTATTATTGAGAGACACATGTAATTCACAGGAGGATAAACCTTTCCCATTCTGCTGGACTGACAGGGGCTTCAGGTTTTTGGGCCTTGATATTAGGAAAGATATGTCTCATTTGAGAAAAACTATGAAGTCATCCTCAGTGAGGTCAAAAGAGATTTGCTAAGATGGAACACATTGCCCTTCCCACTGGGAGCTCAGGTAGAACATATAAGAATTAATGTTTTATCTAGATTCTTATATGTTTTTCAGATGCTTCTGATACATGTCCCTAATATCTTCTGGAAACAGCAAGACAAAGCGGTTTCCAGATTACTATGGGGAGGAGAGCATTCAAGAATTAGAAAAGGCATGTTGCAAAAGGGCAGGACAAATGGAGGGCTGACTTTACAAATCTTAAAGAACTGCTGATGCCTTGAAAAAAAATGTTGAAAAACATAATATTTAGGTTCACGTTAGCTTACATTCCATATATATTCTAAAGATTTCTCTCCCCCCCCCAGGTATTTATTACTAAGGAAATTTGACTGAATATATGATATTTATCCTTCAGGGTTCATATGCCTCTATAGCTGACTCCCTACTTCAAGTCATAATCCTCTGTTATGACATCATAGTCTGTTGCCATGGGAGTAACTATGATGTCCCAAGCAGTGCATTATGACCTCAAATAGGGTGAAAGAAACAAGAATAAATGAACTCTTCAGAAGCAAAGATCCTGTTTTCATGCAAATGACCTCAGTAATAAGTAATGGGGAGGAGGAATTTATTTATTATTTATTTTGTTTTTGTTGACCGGGTAAGTGCACTAGACAAATCCTGCCTATTTTCAGACACGACCCGGGGGGAGAGGGATACAGATGAATGCCAACTGACCTTGAACCAGATTAAGCTGTTGGTGGTATTTTTAGTGAATGAGGGAAATTTGGCCAGGACACCAGGGAAATTCCCCTCTTTTCGATAAGTGCCATGGGATCTTTAACATTGACCTGAACTACCACCAATCCAGGAAGATGGAACCTCGGTTTAACGTCTCATCCGAAAGACGGCACCTCAGAAGTGCAGCACCCCTCTCATGCTGCGCTAGTGTCAGTACTGGGATATATTAACCCAAGTACCAGGTGTGGGAACTGAACCCACCTTTAAGGTTTAAGCGAAAAAGATGTTCCAGGACTAGAGGGCATGGGATGAAGTTGGAGGGAGGACGATTCAGAGGAAACATAAGAAAGAATTTCTTCACAGAACGGGTGGTGGACAAGTGGAACACCCTGCCAGAGGAAGTGGTGGGGGCTGAAACAATCACGGGATTTAAGAATGCATGGGATAGACATAAAGGAATTCTTGAGGTTAGGGGTAAGGGGCAACAGACTTCTAGGAAAACAAACTGAACTTATAAGCTCAAATGGGCAGACTGGGTGGGCCATAGGCCCTTATCTGCCGACACTGTCTATGTATCTATGTAACCCATGGCCCTCTGATCTCCTGGCCTCAGAGGTGAGTGTGCTACCTACTGAGCCACTGACACTGAATACAGAACTAGTGTGAATTACAAGCTGGACTGTGTCTATACACTATATTTTGGTAAAGTTCTCCTGAAGGTGTCAGCTGCCATTTAAGGAGTATTACATTGTTGCCCAAATTCCACCAGTGGTGGTGATGTTAAAGTGCAAAACAGATAAGGATGGCTAGAAGGAAAGGAGGAGCAACTGGGGAGGGGGTACCCTTTGACAATGGTCCCATTGCTGCCTTGGTGCAGCTTAGGCTGATGAGGCCAGCAAACCTGTGGACCCTGCACTCTACAGCTCTGGGGTAAATTTAGAAGTGTGGTGGTGGTGGTGGGGGGGGAGGACAGATTGGGACAGTTAGCACTTATTGTAGATCATGAGGATTTTGGTCCACGTCTGGTGGATCTATGCTTCACTAAGTGGAGTAGGAAAAGCCTCCAGTGTATAGGCAATATGTTTAACAAAGAGGTGGTCTTAAGTTTTAAACAAATGCGAGTTAAATTGTATCCTCCTCCTCCTCCTAGAATGTATCATTATCATTTCTTGCAGCTTCAGAGCTACATACAATCCCCACCTCTGACTTGGGAATTTCACAGAGTGCCCACTCCCCAGAGCAAAATCTTACAGCTGAAAGGGAAACAGGGGTGGAGGCCTGGCACATCTCTTAACTATATGCCATTGTTTCAAAGTAAAAGAGAGGCAGGAGGATAATCCTATTTGGGATGAATGGATTAGGGAGGTGGCCAATGTGGTCTAACCTCAGATTAAAAGGCTGGTATGGATAGAGGCTCATAAAATTATAGACTCAATACAATGGGGAGAATTCAGGTGGAATGTGTCAGCACAGTTTTTTAGAAACTCTTCAATCACTAAACATTATATTGCAGATGGCATGGACACCTGCTGGAGGAACTATGGGGTAATGGGGACCATTTGCATGTGTTTTGGTCATGCCTCAAACTATGGCCTTTCTGGAAGGATTTAGCTAATACAGTTTCAGGAATATCAGAGGCTGACATTCCATAGACCTTTGAGACTTTGATTATAGGTATCCTTCCTCAAGGGAGGGGTCATCTCAGCATAGATACCTATTTAGAATTGTTGTGACAGCAGTTTTAAATGCCCTAACTAGCCAATGGTTATCTTCTGCTGTCCCCACTGTAAAAGAATGAGTAGTTTTGTGAAAGAGTTACACACACTGGAAGAACTGCACATGAAGTTTTTAATATTGTGACTTGATGTGGGACCTCTGTAAAAGAGCCCTTGGCTCAAAGGTCTTTCCGATTTGTTAAATAAATAAGTAAAATATGATGGGGGAATCTCAGCTCCATCATGAAGTAGGCTAAATGGAAATAATTTTGCCTCAGAGAAAACCATTCTCCTAACACCCTACCCATAGGTACATGAACACCTTAAATCTGCACACTGATACTGGAGTAGAACAAGATAGGGCACATGGATCCTTGGTACAGCATGTTATCATATGAAATGGCATAATATTGCAATGGGTAATATCATTCTATACCATGTCATTTTGCTAGCTTTCTTTGGTATGCTATTTTGCTTGGATATTGATCACTGTAATATGATGATTTCTACTTTTGTAGTTCTTTATAATTTTCTACTGATGTCCTTTGGAACCTAATAGTGTGTTGATATAAAGTGCCACAGAATATAGTTCTTAAATTTCTAGCTAGTAGGATGTATGTAATACAAAGTTTATTGGCATATATTGTGTGTTTAAGTTCTATGTTTACTGAGAAAACATTAATTACAATTTTCTTAAAAAAAAATAAAATACTTCATACTGTTTGAGTTTTTTATGAAAATATCAATTAATTTGGCATTAAGTGTTTTTTGAGGTCAAAAGAAAAAAAAACAAGTGAGTTGCTTTACAGCATAATAGCTCTTATTTTTATGTTTCCATGAAGTGCAGTTACAAGTGGATCGGAACAGCTGTTCATTAACCACTCAACCAAGCAGCATTTAGTGCAAATAAACAGCCTCCAGTGTCCCGTGGAGTATTTCTGACGTTGAAGAGGCATTATAATTGGGATATATCCATGGAGCTAAGCCAGTAACCACTTTTGATGGGAAGCAGTATTTAAAGAGCTAGTGTACTGCTTAAAATTAATATTAGTTTTTAAAAGCAGTCAACTATTACCTTTTATATCTAAGGTGCTTTTTCTTTTTCTTTTCCCTTTGGAAAATTGGAAGATTTTTTACCTGATAATGGTAGGCATGGTCTGTGGAACAGCACTCTTTTTGGCAGCTGACATATCTGGTTCTATTCCCTCCACTTCATCATCAGCATTGTGACCTCACTAACTCTGACATTACTGCTGGTCAGGAAGAGCCACTCAGTAGGCACCAGATCAATCACCTGTGATGTCACAGTCAGTGAGGTCTCAGTGCTGATGATGTAGTAGAGGGAATAAAACTAGATATGTCAGCTGCCAGGCAGAGTGCTATTCTACACATCCAGCATAGCACTCTCACATAGGAAAACTTTCTAATGAGCAAATGTAAAACGAAAAATACTTGAGAATCAAAAGTTACAACTGACTGCTTCTTAAAATTTATAAAATTTTCCTTGTCTGCTATTTTTGATTCTACAAACTCTTTAAAGGAAAACAACATATAACACAGGACATGCAGTCCCTGCTGCAAAAACACCTGATCAGAGCCTTTAGCAATGAAATAAATTTAAAAATACCTTTATGTCTCTTATTTTACTGTAAAAGAACCACACTGGCTGTCCTTTCAGCAGACTTACCCACGGCCACCTCACATGCACTAGGGGACTTACTGCTCACGGGTTATACTGATGAGCACTACCAACTAATGGCAGAGCTTTTAGTACTTATTAGCATAACCCACATGCTGGAAGCTGCCTGGTGTGTGTGAGACTGCAGAGGTGAGTCTGCCAAAAGAACAATCAGTGCAGTTCTCTTTCCAGAAAATAAGAGATGTAAAAAGTATTCAAAAATTTCTTTCATTACTAAAAGCCCTAATCAGACATTTTGACAGCAGCTGCTGTGCTTACTGTTTTATGTAATGACGTTAATAATTATCTAATTTTTGTTGCTGTTAAAGATTTTCATTTTTGTTTCAGAAAATAACAACCATACAAGCTGTGTACGATGCAGCACAGCTCAAGACTATATATACAATGCAGGGACAAGTGCAACAGGCTTGTACTACTCCTACTGCTTCAGGCTTCCAACATGTGCCTTGTGCATGGAATCTGTAGGCATTTAAGGCATTATGGAATAACACATTATTTTAGCTTGATCTTGTACAGCTACTTTTTAACTCTCATCATCTGTCACCAGTCCTCAGTTTTTTCCTTCTCTGCTTTTCTTGACTTTTACACTGTATTGAATGAACCTTAAAGCATGGGTCAGTTTAATTTCAGCTGTTGTTTAACGGTCCCTGTTTTGTTACCATTATTCTACTTGTACCTACTGCTTTTTTTATTGTTGCACTGTATCTCATGCATAATTTATTTTGCTTGTCCTTAACTGGGCACTGGTGAAAATGTGCAATTTTTGCTCACCATCCTTTCCAGCATAATAAATAAACTAAAGTAACCAATTTAAAGAGGCCTGCTTTGTGTGGCCTGGAGTACCATCTCTAAGAGGTGATTCTCGGAGCACTGCATGGAACGTCCATGGGTGCGTTCAGAACATTGAATGCCCATTTTAATATTTAATTGGTAAAAACATAAATACAATTGGTGAATTAATTTATTTCCATGATAGATCAGTGCGTGACCATTTTGTGGTTTTGTAGCGGTACATAGTTCTTTTTTTATGGATTTAAATAGGATTGTTGATTCATCTCCCGCTGTTCTTTATATAGCGATTGCACCCTATAATCTTCCTCTCCAGGAACACATGCAGGCCCCGTCCACACTACACCACCAAAACGATGGAACGGTTCCAACCCGTTACAGATGGTAACTGGTACAGTGTGTCCACATTGCCGGCGAACCATCCTGGTAATGGCTTGGGACCGTCACAGCCTGTCCACATTGTGGGTGCCCTGCAACCGTTATGGTCAGCGCCCTATGCCACGAAGCAGTGTATGCTGCACTATGGGCACTGGTGGGGCTACGTGCTCATGCATCCATACTACAGCCAGTAATGGTACAGAGGCAGTACCGGTTCCATAACCATTGCCGAAACCACCTCATTGGTTGTTTCGACAATGGTTATGGAAATGCCTCTTGTAACATTACAGGTGTAAACGCAAACCATTGCGGTAATGGTTTGAACCCCCTGTAACGTTATGGAGGGGTGATTTCAGTGTAGTATGGACAGGGCCACAGTTTAAAGTTGATGCTCCCAATTTAAACGGGAAGGTACACATGCTGGTTTCCTAAAATTCTGAATGCCATTTAAAGATTGTTGAAATAAGTATAGGGCTTCCTGTGGATGCAGGCACGCTTGAGAAATAAATATCTAAATCACCAGGAAATAATATTTTATTTTTATTTTAGAATGTATGGCTGGGAAAGGCACGCTAAGCTGAAACTCATTTTCAAGTGTGACCCTGGAGAAAATCAAGCACAGGGAGGTTAAGTGACTTGTTGGAGGTCACACACACAGTGTGTAAGTGGCAGTTGTGGGGTTCAAACCGAGTCTACTATATCCTAAGGTTTTGGCTCGTAGCTCTAACCACTAGGCCATATGACTATAAATTGAGGCAGCAGCCATGTCATTGAATTTGGAGTCGGAAAACGTGATGCCACCGAGGGGGAGATGTATGTGGTTAAGCACAGCTTGTCCCTCAATGACATCACGATCTGTCCCAAGATTACATGAAATAGCTGCTGCCTTGTTTTCATTTACTGAAAATTTTGATATTTACATTCCCAGACTGCTGATGCTTATCAGTAATCCCAAATATGTTGTTGGACATATTTTTTTATGAGTTTTCAGAATTTGAGGGACCTTGCACATACCCTTACCCTAAATTTACTTTGTGTCTTGGTGCAGCCTACCTTGCAGTCTTACCACAGTTATGTTTTTTGTCTCCCTGTCTAGATTTCTAAAGAATTTGTAATTGTTTATTTGCAGTTAACCTTTAGGCTGCTGGCAGAATTAGAATATATAGGAATTCTGGAGAATTCTGGACTGATATATCAGTCTGCAGGAGGGCAAAGGTCACCTTTATCCCAGAAGGATGAAGACAGGGAGATATCTGGCAAATCAAGGGGTGGCAGGAAGGAGAGCGATGGCAGCTAAAGCACAAACAGAGGAGAGGCTAGCTAAGGAGGTCAGAAAAGGGGACAATATGTTGGAGAAAAGAAGACAAGGGGAGGGATAATGAGGATCAGGGAGGGAAAGGACTGCGCAGTGGAAGATCAAGAGAACATGGAAATATTAATAAATACTTCTGTTCGATCTTCTTGGTGGGGAAGGGGGGGTACCAGCATACTGCAATAAGCACCAGAGGAGGGATTGGACACAAATTCATTCTTGATGGTGAGGGTCTAGAAGGGATTGAAAACCTTAAAGGAGAATAAACTGATGGTTCTGGATGGGATTCATTCAAGGGTCCTAAAGGAACTGAGCATGGTGCTGACTGCCCCTCTGGCACCACTTTCTAGCTCCTCAGTGGAGATGGGGGAAATTCCAGAGGACTGGAGGAGGGCCAGTGTGGTCCCTCTGCACAAAAGCGGCAGTAGGGGGGATGCTAGCAACTATAGACTAGTCAGTCGCACATCAGTGCTGGGAAAGTTAATGGAGACACTCCTGAAGGAGAGGCTCACGGAGCACCTAGAGGCAAAAGGCCAGCAGGACCACTGGCAGCATTATTTCACAGAGGGGAGGTCATGTCAGACTAATCTCATAGATTTCTTTAACTGGATTACCAGGGGGGTGGATCAAGGGGGAGCAGTGGACATGGTCTATCTGGAGTTCAGTAAGGTTTTTGACACTGTGCCACACAGGAGGCTAGTTAAGAAACTAGCAGCCTGGGAGTGGAGGAGAAAGTGACAAGCTGAGTATCAAACTGGTTTAGAGATAGGAGTCAAAGGGTGGTGGTAAATGGTAGCTTATCAGGCAATAGGAGAGTGACTAGTGGGGTGCCACAGGGTTCGGTGCTGGGACTGGATCCTCTTCCTTATCTTCATAAATGGCACTGTGAAAGAGCTTGAGGGTAAGGTATGTCTTTTTGGATGATACAAAAATCTGCAACAGAACTGACACACAGGATAGACTAGAGAGAATGCAAAGGGATATGAGGAAACTAAAGGAATGGTCTGGGGTGACAGCTGGGTTTCAATGCCAGAAAGTGCAAAGTTATGCACTTAGGGCTGTAGAACCCAGGGTCTGTGTATAAGATGGGGAATGGAGCTTACAGTCAGAAAGCAAGAAAAAGACCTAGGGGTCATCATATCTATGACCTCAAGGTTGCTGGGCAGTGTGACAAAGAAATGAGATAGGCTAGCAGGAAGCTGGGGTGTATTGGGAGAGAGATGTCTAGCAGGCAGAGGGAGGCGGCGCTGCTGTTGTATCACTCGCTGGTGAGGCCCACCTGGAGTACTGTGTCCGGTTCTAGAGGCTGCACCTACACAAGGACATTAAAAGGGTAGAGGAGGTACAGAGGAGGGCAACCAAAATAGTGAGGGGGTTGCATGAGAGGCCATACATCGAAAGGCTGCAAGAACTCAACATGTACTCCCTGGAAGAGAGGAGAGTGGGATAGGATTGAAATCTACAAGTACCTCACAGAAGTGAGCGAAGTGCAAATGGAGGGTCTATCTTAGAGAAGAGAAGACTAGAACAAGGGGGCATGCAATGAAGCTAAGGGGGGAAAGTTTAGGAGAGATGTATGGAAATACTTCTTCATAGAAAGGATGTGGATGAGTGGAACAGCCTGCCAGAGGAGGTAGTGGGGCAGAGTCTGTGGGGAGCTTCAAGCTTGTGTGGGATAGGCACGGGGCATATTATGTAGAGGAACAGTGGGAGGGAGTGACACCTATGACCAGCTAGGGTCAGTGGTCACAGAATAGGCAGGAACAAGAGGCAGACTGGATGGGCCTAAAGGTCCTTTTCTTCTAAGTCTGTGTTTCTATGTTTCTCTCCTCTTAGATATTACAATTCAGGGAGAGTGCAGGAACCAGCGAGAGACTCTTCATTTACCTATCCCAGCCACATTTTAAATAAATAAATAAAAATAGGTGGATGTGGTCTGTAGTGCTGCCCACACAAATACTGGTGGCATGCTGGATCCCCTCTTCCACTTGCTTTCTCTTTTGCCCTTGGCTCCCCCTTCCCTCACTCCCCATTGTTTGCAATACTGTGTCACTCTCCCTTGTCCTGAGGCTAGGCAGTATCACCCCACCACAACAACTTTTTTACACTGAACAGCACCACAGTGATGAATCTTGCCAGGTAGAGATCGGTTGCTGTGGTGGTCCGCTGTCCGCTGATGCAGCAATTCCTGGTGTTGTGACCCCAACCCTGAACCAACTCCAACTCAGAGTTGGTTATTTAGAGATGAGGGGGTGTGGGGGTGAAGCCTCCCGTAGAAAAACACTTTGTCCTGTTGGGAACAATGCCGACTATTGGCATTATTCCTGTCACTGTCGGGGGGTGTCAACTTCGACACTGTCAATATATTGACATGGAACCAGGCTAGGCACTTTACCCCCTGCTCCTCTTTCTGTGCCAAAATCCCATCCCTCTTCCATGCCTTGACCCCTGCTACCTGTTCTCTCTTCTTTCCCCATCCTTCCCCTCCCATGAACGCTGTTACCTACTCTCTCTTCTTTTCCTTCCCCTCTTCCTATGTCTTCTGCTTAGTTGATTCTTGTTTCATCTCTATTGCTGTTGCAAACCCACCACTGAATAAGCTGCTTTCTCTGTCCTCACCTCTGGAATAGACACCACTTGCTCCTTTCCATCACACAGAACCCTCCTTGTGATTATTTTGCTTCTTCTTGTGCAGGCACCAAGAAATTCCTCCCCCTGTACTTTTTACTCTTTTGTGTGCAGTGCACCCCCTCCTCACATAGCTGGGTTGTGTTGCTGGCATGGAGGCATCTGGCTCATGGCCAGGCGCCTACACCAACATTTATAGTGGTGCCCACCAGAATCAAACGCCTGATCCTGGAGGATTCTGCAGGAAACAGTACAGTTCAATGGCAGTTGTCATACAAGAGACTGCGATACTGTGTCAGATCCCCGTGAATACAACTGTATGTGTAACCAGGAATGGAGGATGCCAGAGACTTCACTAGGCTTTGATCAAAGCTTCCCTACTGACACTGTTAGTTCTACAGAAACAGATTCTGGAGACAATCTGATGCAGAAGTGATCTGTGCCAAGGTCATATATATTCAGTATATTTACTGTTCAGTTGCAGTATTACCACAGTCGCATACACATGCACTCCCAGGGAGCCTTTCACACTGTCTTCTCTCCCTTTATCTATCAGGATATGCATCCCAGAGAGACCATCACACTTTTCTCTCCAAAATCTGTCTCTAGTTCGTGACTTGGAGGGACCATACCATACCATACCTGAGTTGTAAGGCCCATGTTCTGCTCTACTGAATCCATAGCAATGTTCTAAACTCTCTGCCTCAGCAGCCATCAGAATAATTTGGAGGCCCACTGCCACCTGTTCCATAGAATATATAAGCTGGTGCCCCTGCTTAGGTCCATCACTGGACTGCTAACTTCATTGTGGGATGTGGGTCCTTGAATTCTTTTCTCCATAATGTTGCTCTGGGGCCTCCTATAAGAGAGAACACCCAGCTCATTGGGTCCCCATGGAGAGCCCTCAGGGACCAAACTGCCTAAAATGGCTGCTGTGCCCCAGAGTGGACTCAGTTTGCTACCACCCTCCGTTGTCTATCCATTGACCAGTTTCTTGCTGAGTTTGCTGCCTTGGAACCCACCCCTGGGTGGCCCATTTCCATGTGAGTCTCCTGTGTGGCACAGTGTTGAGTGCATCACTGGGATCTGAGTGGGCCACATCCATCATGGGGCTGGCAGTATAGCCTAGAGTTTAGAGTAACGAGCCGTGAACGAGCTTGGTACATCCAGTGGACCAAACCTGGGTTTGATTCTCACAACCTTCACTTGCATACTGTGTGACTCTGAGCAAGTCACTTAACCACCCAGTGCTCCCAGGTCACCCCTGAAAACAGGCACTTGTGCCTAGTGGGTCTTATCCAGTTACCACAGACTGAAAAAAAATCACCCCTGTACGCTGTGGGTGAGTGGAGGGAGGAGGGTATGGTAGAGACCTATAATTACTTCACAGCAGTAAAAATGTACAGAAGGGGAATATTTTCCAAAAAGAGAAGATGCTGTAGAGCAAGGGGACATGAATTGAAGCTGGGGGGGTGTACATTCAGGAGAGATGAGAGGCAGTACTTCTTCACTGGAATGGTGGATGCCTGGAACAGTCTTCCAGCAAAGTTGGTGGGGGTAAAAACAGTGGTGGGATTCAAGAATGCATGGGATAGCTGTTCCTACTGGAGGTCCTGAAAAGATGTGGAATAACAGGCAACTTCCTAATTGAATTCAATTAATATACAATAACCCTTTTTTCAAATTGCTAAGGGGGACCACACAGGGATGTCCTCTCTCCCCCCTACTCTTTGCACTGGTTCTCGAGCCTCTGGCTACTAAAATAAGAACTTTTGCCCACAGGCTGGGGCCAGGGTGATGGTCAATTGAGAGCCCGCCAATAATATGCTTTATGCAGATGCTATCACACTGGTACTAAGTAACCCCAACCAAGCTTTCTCAATTCTGAGATATGTTTTAGAAGAATGTAGTCTACTTTCAGGTTACCAGGTCAATTGGAGTGAAAACGAATTATTCTATTTAGGTGACCCAACACACCTAATGGATCCTCTGTTACTAAAAATAAAACAAGATAAAATCAAATACCTGGGGATAACTTTGGCGGTGGATAAAAATAAGATTTTTCAATTAAATTTCAATCCCCTAATGCATAAGATAAAAATGGATCTAGAAAAATGGCACCACCTCCTCTGGCTTTAATAGGAAGAGCTAACATTCTAAAAATGAATGTCCTCCCGAGGCTTCTATTTCTTTTTGAATCCATACTCATAGTATTAAAGAAACAGTTTTTTCTGAATCTGGAAAAATTAATTAGAAAGTTCTTATGGAAAGGGGCCCAACCTAGGATCACCCTCAATAAGCTATATTTAAGCCGAGATAAAGGGGGTTTAGGGTGCCCATATTTCTGGGCTTATTACCTTGCAGCACAGTTGGAAATTGTATACTATTGGCACCCTTCCCCCCCCCCGGAAAACCTTCACAAGCAGGAATTTCTATCGAACAAGACAAATGGATAGGGCTATCCTGCTTAATCTGCTGGCATTTTATTTAGATCTAGAGTCCAACCTGCCTTCCCTGATGCACTGGACATCACATTATCAACCATTGATGCATTGTTACAAACTGCCAAAATGTGTAATTCTTTAGTTGACTTATCAAAACTTGCCCCTGTACATAATAACCCCTTCTCTCCACCTGCCAAGGCAGATCCTACATTTAAGATTTGACTTCTCTCCCACCAAACATGCTCCACAGGAGATTTTTATGAAGGAGACAATTTTATATCTTTCCAGAAGCTTCAGGGAATATTCCTCACCTTAGTTATATGGAGGTGGCATTACATACAAGCTAAACATTTCGTCTTTAAGAGAAACAACAAATCTCATTATTTCATATTCCACATTAGAGAAATTTTTCCTTGAACTAGACTCAAACACACACTTGATTTCAAAATTGTACTCTTTCATAATGGAGAATTTATCATGCTCTCTGGACTTGGTCAGAGAAGCATGGGAGAGAGACCTTGCCACCCCCATACTGCTAGAAAACTGGAATAACCTGGTCAATTTAGATAAATTTATGATCAAGAATAATAAGTTAATGCAAATTATATCACTGTACTTCATAAAACTTATCTAACACCCGCTAGGCTTCATAAAATAGATGCCTCCATTTCCGAACTATGTCAGAGATGTAGGGGATAGAGAGAGAAAGGGACACTCTTCCACATGTTAGTAAAATGTGAGAAAATGAAAATGTATTGGGGTAGGATATGGCCTATATTATGTAAAGTCCTGGAACAAGACTTCCGTTTGACCGAGGTATTGCTACATTTGGATTTTCAATAGAAGCTCAGGATGAGCTTAAATTCCAAAACACTTGTTGGAACATTGATTGTTTAGTGGCTAATAAAATCATACTTCAGCATTGGAAGGACGTAGCCCCCCTTACGTATATGGAATGGATTGAGAAAATACTAGATCAAGGTAAGGTAGACAAAGCTATCTACTCTCTGGAGGAAGAACAGGATAAATATACAAAAATTTGACTCCCCTTCTAACTGTCCTGGCTAATCTGGCAATTTAATCTAATCTGGCTCCTTTAAATAAGGTAGCAATGATGAAAGACTGAAGTCTTCATGAGGCTTTACGATGACTGAAGCACCCACACTCTGAGCTACAAAATAAAATAAAAAAAAAGAAAGGAAAGAAAAAAAAGAATGCATGGGATAGGGGTAAGAGAATCTTACTGGAAAGCTGGGGGGTGTGGGGGAGCTGGAGATCAAGGGTTTGTGGTGACACTAAAGGCAGGAAAACAATGGGTAGACTTGGTGGGCCAAGCAGCCCTTAGCTGCCATCAAATTCTATGTTTCTGTGTTCTATCTTTTTACTGCCCAGGTCCATCTAGAACATAGGGTCATAACCGTTTATAACCTGACTAGCTAACTAAACTTACAGCAGCTTTATAGTAACAACTGACCTCACCTAGTGGAGAGAGGAAGGTGATGTGTGTGTCTGTCCCTAACTGGTTCCCTCCCCTTCTTTCTCATTCCTCTGCTTTAAATGTTCCACTGTTTCCAGCTGTAAATAGACATTGTTATGAACATATGAATCTGCCAGCAGAAACAGACCACCCGGTCTATTAATATCTGCCTGAGCGTGCAGCTAGCATCCTAGATTGCAGCTGCCCCACCCCCTCCCCAGCTGTCATTCCCATGATGGCCTCAGCCCTCCACTCAGACCCTCCCTCTTCCTTTGTCCTACTCCTCTTAAAACTTCCTACTGTCTTGCATGATACCATCCCTCTGGTGAAGCGTTCCATTTAGACGCCACCCTCTCCGTGAATTAGTGCCTCCTCATCTCTCTCCTAAATATTCTGCCCTCCAATCTTAGTCCCCTCAATCATTCCGTCTGTCATCTCCTCCCCCCTCACCCTCCCAGTCCATGGTGGTAGTGGGCCATCCAGAGCAAAGGTATTCATTTAGTACTTCCGCTTATTCCTCTCCCTTTTCCACTCACTCCCCTCCCTGATTTATCTTCACTATATGGTCTCTGCACTTCCTCTTTTCCCTGACATATCTAAAAAAAAAGTCCTTCTCCCCTCCCCTGATTCCCTGCAGTAACCTTAGCTCCCTGGTGGCCTTGGCTACTCTCATTCGGTTGGTCACCTCCTTGGACCAACTCACATAAGCCCCCCCCCGTCCTCTTCCTTCCTCATTCTCCTGAACTTCTGGTATGCAACTCTCTTCACCCTCACCCCCTCCAGTACTTCTTGTTCAGCCAGCATGGTTTCCTGGCTCTGCACTTCTTGCTCCTAGTCCTGGTGCAAGCTTCTGTAGCCTATGTTAGCCCAGTTTTAATAATTTCCCACTTTTGCAGTGCATCTATCTTTGGCCTAATACCCTGAAGTCTCCCTTGCAGTATTTCTCTCATCCTCCCAAAGTCTGCCCTCCTAAAATCCACCACCTTTGTCACTGTGCCTCCAGACTCCCTGCCCAACTTGAGAGTGAACCACACTGTTTGGTGGTCACTACCAGCTAGTGGATCTTCCACCCTTATTTCCCTCACTACCTCCTCATTTGACAGTACCAAGTCCAGCATGTTACCTAGTCATGTTGGCCCACTGACCAGATGTGTCAGGAAACCTTCCTGGATCACATCCAGGAGCACCTGCTCCCTGGCACTGGAGGTGGCAGGGGTGCTCCAATCTACCCCCGGCAGATTGAAATCCCCCACAATCATCACACTCTCCTTTCTACACACCCTCCTTATTTGCTCTGCTAACTCCCTGTCCAGTTCCACTGATTGGGCTGGTGGTCTTTACACCACCCCCAGCCTCAGCTTTCTACCCTTGGAGTCCAGAAGCTGCATCCATAGTGCCTCCGTCTTCCTTTCCTCCCCCTCGTCCCTCGTACCTCTGATCCCTTCCCTCACATAGAATGCTACCCCATCCCAGTCATGGTACTGGTTGGCCCAAGTCTCAGTCACTGCAGCGACGTCCACACTCCCCTCTGAAAGGAGCACCTGAAGCTCTGCTGTTTTATTACCCAGGCTCCTTGCATTTAGGGAGACCATCTTCCAATCATTTCCATCTGTCCCCCCTCCATTGGCTCCTTGGTATGCCCCCCTCCTTTTCATGGTCCCTTCCCCTTACTCTCAACATTATCACAGGGAGATAGCATGTTTTGCACTCCAACCTGGTGACCCTGCATGCTCCCTCCCTGTGCCACTTCACCTCTGCCTTTACCCATAACTAGGGCGTGAGCTCACTAGGCTCCCCTTTCCAGACCCTTTTCCTATCAGCAGTCCCATCGCCTCTCCCCTCCTAGTTTAAATCCACCTTTGTTGATATATACCCCTCTATTCCACTTTTTAGTACTCCCTTCTCCTCCCTGCTCAAATGTAACCAGTTCCCTGCATATAGGTCACTATTGCCCCAGGTCCTGCCCCAGTCTGACACTAATCCGTACTCCCTGATGTAGCACCAATCCCTCAACCGCTCATTGAACTCCTCTGTCCTTTTTTTCCTCACTGTACTTACACATGGTACCAGGAGTGCCTCAAAGAATGCCACCGACCCCCCCCACCTCCTCACACTGCCTACCAAAATCCTCAAACCTCCCCTTTACCACCTCTACAGTCTCCCCCGCCAAGTCGTTTGTACCCATGTGCATCACTATGTGAGGTTTCTTCCTCCATTTCCATGCGCACTTGAGAAGTGCCTGCCCTATCCTTCCCGTGGTCAACCAGGGAATAACCTCAACCCAGATACGACTGTGCCTTTCTCCCCTTCTGCCCTATCTGACCCCTTTCAGTATAGAATCCCCCAGCACTAGTACCCCTTCTTCTTGTCCCATACCCCCTCCTCCTGCTTTCCCTGTCCACATTTCCAGAGTCCACACTGCTCTGCCCTGCCCCTTATTACCTCTATCTGCACCATTTGTGACTCCTACAATTCCCCCCATTTACGCCTCTCCCTCTGCCTCTACACTGCTCTCCCCCTCCCCCTTCTTTCCTTACCAGCCTGACTTCTGACTCCTGGGCCTTCACTACCCTTCTCCTCCCCCACCGATCTCTGACACCTCCACTACCGCCTCCAATGCCAACACTGAACACCTATTACTTGCTACCCCTGCAATGGTGCCCATCTCCTCCTTTCCCCCTGCCCTGAACCTTCCCTCCACTTACTGCCCCTCTGTTCCTCTTACCCCCATTCCCCCTCCCTACATCCTCACAGGATGTAGCCCTGCTGTTCCTCCTCTGCTTCTTGCAGCTACTTCTCTCTGAGGCTCCTCCTGCCCCAGTCCCTCCCTCCATCACCCTCTCCAGCTCCCTTCAGAGCCCCTGTACCTCCTCTTCCAGTCTGCTCAGCCTGTAACAAATTGGACAACCCCCCAGTTTCCATAGTACATTCATCCAAACAGCTGCCCCACAACCATTGCACCCCACTATCCTCCCTGTGCCTGCCAACCTCACTCCATCATGCCCCCCATTCCATCCACTATTCTGATGTCTCCAGCTACCCTTATTGAAGTCCCTCCAGCCCCCAGTGTGATCCCCCCATAATTCCCCATTTTCCTTCCCTCCGTTATTCACACTTAACTTAAACGTAACCTCAGTTTCTTATCACACAGAATGCACAGCAATTGCTGGATACCATATGTGACCCTACTAGCTTGCTTCAGAGTCCTTTTGTACTCCGTTGGTCCCTAGATTGCTAGCTCAGTATCTCTAGTTGACACATTTATACATGACCATGGCAGTCTGAACTTTAAACTTTCAACTTTAAATATGCAGTTACCCCTCCTAAACCCAAACCTGTAAGTATGACTTTTAAACTTGCAACTTTGAAACCATAAAATCCAGTTAATAAAAGCTTGAGTGTCTGAACTTTTCCCCATCTGACTGTTAGCTTTAAGAGTCAGCTCATATGGGAAGTTTGCAACTCCCTAAGCTCCTCCCTCACAGCCTTCAAACCCACCCCCCACTGGCTTTTCAGTATTTAAGAAAGCCCGGTAGAGGGCATGGGTGGGAGGGCTTTTTCAATCCCTCCAGCCACAGAAAGATTTAAGAATTTAGGCTACATTTAAAACACACCAGCAAAACTTACAAAAAACTTACAAAGAAAAAAATCACAGCGATAAATAAACTCTCAAAAACAAGTCACCACATATTCAAACTCCCCTGCTAGCTCTACCCACAGCAAGAAGAATTAAAATGCCTCAGTGAGCATTTGAAATATGAGTTATTTTTGAAATCCCGTGGCTGCACCTTGCACTTTGGAGCCACATTGCTTTTTATGCTGTTTTCGCATGGCTACTACCTAATTTGCTGCTAGTGTTACTTACTTTCTCCCCTTGTAACCCCTACCCCCAGGTTGCACCCTGAAACGTGCTTCAACTCCATGCAGCTTTACTGGACAACAATTTTAAATAAAATGAAATTCAACTGTTAGAGGCATGAGGAGCCTGTTTCTTGGGCCTCTTTACTCCAGGAATGTCGCCCCAGTAATTAGGTTTGTACCGGGACCCTGGATTGCTGGACCAGGTACCGTTTCTGGTTCTATGCCAGTTACCAATCTCTTAGAGAACAAGCAGAATGCCTGAATTGTTGTTCTTTGAGTGCAAGCTGTGCTCCCTAGCCAAGATAAAAGCAGTGCTGCAAGGACTTGAGATCCAAGATGCTTTGTGTCCTTATAGTGGTTACCATTTTGATTAAATGGAAAACAGTCTCTGTGAGAACTATCACTGTAGCTCGTCTGTGATGTGGATGCTAGACATTTATTAAAAAAAGAGAGCCTTCAACGCTTTATGGGCCTTGGTTAGACAGCAGAAAAAATAAAAATGTGTGTGCACTGCAAAGGAGTCCACTGGAACTACAACACAAAAGTACAGCCAAGCAAAATCTATACAGCAGTGTGATGAGAAAAAAAAAATTTGAACTTATATATTTATTTTAAAATTGGTAACCAGGAGAGGCTAATTGAAGCAAGGCATGTTTCCAGGTGTGACCCGGGGGAGGGGAAGGTGGAACAAGCAGCAATACAAAAAAAGTGTCCAAAACATCTGCTGAAAACATGGAGTGCAATATGATATGGAAGTAGAATAAATATTCAATAATGCATACACAGAAATAAGTGCAGAAACACCAAGTAGCATAAGAAGTGAAGTTTGGGAACAATAAATAGTGTTCAGAGCAAATCGGCCAGATTGATTGATTGATTGATAACATTTTATTTTTATACAGGAACAAATGTTAGGGAAAAATCCTTACTTTCAACAATGTGCCCTGTACAATCTGCTGACAATACAAACATTTACATTAAAACTGGATACAGATGTTGAGATATTCTGTTATTCTCAGGAGTAGCATTTACAAGAAATACACAAAGATTTCCATAATGCAGTCTGAAATTCATTTAAATAATTGTTTGCTTTCAATTCTGTAGGCACCAGATTTCAAGACGTGGCCATACTCATTTGTAAAGTGACATTACTAGATTTATTATGAACTAAATATGGCCACTCTTCCATAAGCTTTGCTTTTCCCTCTGTGTGGAATAAACTACAAAAACCCTTCAAATTGACATGCTGATAAAATTATCAACAGTTTAAACTATGCTTGTGCAGTCCTTCACAGAGGCATGCAGATGTAACTGTTGATGATCTATTTAGCACTTTGCTTGTCTGCTACCACTGTCTTGCCCTGATGGACATCCTTTCTGGCCTCTGTTTCCATTTCTGTCTCCTGTTTGGATCTCTGGTCTCAACAGCACATTTACTAGTGTATCTAATTTATTTTCTCTATTTCCTCACTACCATGTATCCTCCTATATTGGGTCACTGGGTCCTGGCTGTATGTTGCTACTGTACATAATTTATCTATTACAGCATTACCACTAGGTAATCTGCTTTTACTCAAAATTTGTAAAATGTATTCTGCTGTTAATCAATTATGTAAATGTACCTCTGAAACACCTGCTCATTTCACTTATATTGTGTAAATTTTTCATGTTGTTATTTTTACTTTATTTTATTTTAGTCTTTGGTAACTGGGTAAGGCCCATTAGGCACAAGTGCCTGTTTTCAGGGGCGACCTGGGAGCACTGGGCAGTTAAGAGACTTGCTTAGAGTCACACAGTATGCAAGTGGAGGTTGTGAGAACTCAAACTCTGGTCTAGTCTGCTGGATGTACCAAGCTCGTTCACACCTCGTTCCTCTAACCACTGTGCTATACTGCCAGCCCATTTATGTGTATATGTTGTGTACTCACATTCACCAAAGTTAATCTTGAAAATGAGATTTATCTCAAAGGTGTTTCGCCTAGTAAAATAAAGATTGATTGATTGATTGACCCATAAGTAAGGTAAATTCAAAGTGTTAGACCTCAGTTTATACTTTTTGTCACTAGGTAACTCATTTGTCACCAAATGACATAAAGGATGGATAACTTTAGATTTCAATATCTTGTAACACCAGGATAGCCAATTAAATTGTCTTTTTTCCTTGGGCCCCAACCAATTTAAGGCTAAATAGATCATGCAATGGTGGCTACCAGATTTACTTAAATTTATGAATCTAGTCAATCTGTTATAGGTTTGGTCTATTTTCTTTATAGCTGTTTTTGTTGAATTTCTGCATAATAATTCACCATACTCCAGGACTGAAATTAACAACTGCTGAATTATTTTTAGTTTGGCATTCTTTGTAAGACAGGTCAGTTTAGTCAGTTTAGTTTTATTCATTCGACACGAAGTCATTACAAAAACACAGAACAACACATTTTACAATCATCCAGCAGATCATAAAATATAATAACTCTTCATATAAGATGTCATACTTATAAAACTAAAACTATCCATTTCACCAAGTAGTTATTACAATGAAGAGTGGGGTTAGATAAGGGTAAGCACTTAATAGATATTTTCCCTAAATCAGAGATCAGGTTAAAATCCAGTGACAGATTTGTAGTCCATCCTTTAGATTTACATCCCGCTTCATAGAACAACATCCAAAAACAGCAAGGACTATGTGAGGAAACTGCAATATCCAAATGGCACTCCAGTTAAAACATTACCAGACAACAGGTCATTTTCTGATTATACTCAGAGGGGTTCCAGACATCATAACCCATCCCTAGCACCACTTAGGGACTCCATCAGTCCGGATCTTCAGCCTAAAGGGATAGTCAAAATCAACAAAAAATGTATCTCCAGTTCCTCACCTATATAGCAAATTTTAGACCCATATATTAGTTCCCTTTCAGGAAGGAAAGCCTTTCTCTTAGGCTACAGGGCCAATTGGGTCTCATTATGCCCAAAAGATAGTTGGAGACCTAAACTTGTTATTCATTTGCCATACCAATACTGATAGTCTCATGATCATGTCCTTGGTTGTGCTAACATAAGCTAATTATACTGTCCCACCCGAGTTCTATCATACTCATTATTGTTTTACCAGTATCATGAATATTAGGACCAGGAATCAATGTTCAGTTACCATTTACCAGACAGTTCACTGTTTTTTATCAATCAATTCCATCAGTTTAGGATTTCAATTAAGATAGACAGCACCCCCTTTCATGCAGTAAAAGCTCCCAGGTAATGTTCCAGTCTCCAATTTAACAATTTCTAAAACTTACTTTATACCAAACAACCAAAAACATACTATATAGGTGATCCTGGACATTTAAAATTCAAACAATTTATAGACATTTCAAAATATAATTTAAAAATACATTTGTGTTGGACACTATTTTAGAAGCTCCGATTAATCTAGGAGTCACTCGAAAAAAGTTTCAAAATACAGCTCCAAATAAATAAATTCTGAAGTCCGTATAAGCTATATCATACCTCATAAAATTATTTGTCGCACAACAACAGCATCTCCTTTTTACAGAGGTGTATAGCAGCAGTTTTAATTTAGAGCCCCAGCTCACTTCTCTTAAACAAAGTTCAAGGGAGCCTACAATACCTCAGGGACAAAAAATATCCATTTTACTACAGACATCATAAATTTTAGTGTTCTATACCTTATCCAACCAATAATTTTTCGAAGTAGACCCCACAGGGGAAAGTTTGTGTGGACGAAATCCTTTCCTTTATCCTCTGGAGTAGGTACTCACAGATCCGGTGACCAAGGTAGACACTAATTGCTCCTGCTTATTAACATTTGTATTGCTGTGCTGTATGGACAGTAGTTTTCAAGAGAGTTTTCCCAGTCTCATATTCAAGGAATCCATTATATATTTTCAGGGGCCTTTCCATGATCCAGAGTGCCTCCTTCCACTTTCCCTTACTGACTCAAACGAAGCACCTGTTAAGACAAAATCAAAGAAGGCGCTCCTCTAACACAGTAACTACAAAAAATTTTCTCTGAGCAATTCCAGTAACCCCGTCCCCTTGACAACATTGGCATACCTTTACTAAGGCTAATATTAGCCTATCAGCACTTAAAGTGCTGCCAAGCTTCCATGCCGCCATGCTTCCAGTCATCCTCTTTACTGCTTCTTAGTCATCAAGTCCTCCTCTCCATGGAGAAATCTCCATTGGGATCCAGCCCTTGCCACCGAATAAAATTTCGGGTCCCCCTGTCTCCCTGAAACCAAAGAACAAATGCCGTATTTTAACAGGGTCTGAGTACCCTTGTCGTTCTCAATTCGGTATGTTGGATAGTAAAATAGTAGGACCTTCCAAACATTCGCCGAACAGCATTAATCTACAGCTGTAAGACAGGTAGATACTCTTCTTAATGCCCCAAGCTTTCGATTTGTCTTCTTAACCAATGAGTTAATATGTTCAGCATATGATAGTTTATTGTCTACAAGAACCCCCAACTATTTATAGCATGTTACATTTAACACTTTGTCAATTTCTAGATTTAACACACATGTAGATGTGTATTGTAAGTCAATGTATTTATTAATGTTTGGATGCAATTGTAAAAGAGAGATTTATTCTCTCAATTTGCCTGTCCAATAAACGAATGATTGATTGATTGATTATCCAAATTCCTAGCCAAAGGATTTTTTACTCCAGAAAATAAATACATTGCATTTTTCTCGCTGACCCAGTCACAGCGGGCTCATGTAGTATGTATTCCATTCATTCCTTTAGTAACAAATGTTGCTATCTGATTTCCTACTAACTTGCATGAGGATATACTCTGTATTGTTTTTGTATGAAAGCTATAAACAGAAACTGCAAAAAAACAAAAACAGAATACACCGCATTTTTTTCTTGTTGAGCAGGAGACCTGAATCTTTGAACCATGATTTCAGTGACAATATAGCAGCTTGGAGATTTTGTCCCAGTGAGGTGCGGCTGTCTGTGGATGCCGCCAAAACATTGTCATCTGTGTACAGATGGACATCACTGTTGTCCAATATTGTCCAATATTTTGAGCAAGTCATTAACATAAACATTAAAAACAGAGGGCCCCAGATGGGGCCCTGTGGGACTCCTCTTTTCACTTCTGTCAGGGGTGATACTATAAGTCCCTAAGCCATACACTGCTTTCTGCTTGATAAATAGGACTTAAATCCCTGTAAGGGTTCAACATGTACACCTATCTTATGTAGTCTATGTAGCAAGATTTGATGATCCATCAGATCAAATGCTTTACTGAGGTCCTGAACACGGCCCCAGTGCTCATCGCTGCATTCATAGATGTTGCAACAAGGTTATTAAAATCTGCTTGGAATGGATTAGGGTGCAACAATGGAGGCATCAGGAGGAAAGGTAGCAGGAACAAGTGGGTAGAGGTTGAACTAAACTTGATAGCAAAATGACAGTGAAAGGCATTTATCATGGCAAATGAGAAAACTGCAGAAGGGATGTCCTAGCAGTTTGAATCTAATGATTCTTCATCAGGGGGAGTGTTAGATTCAAAGCACTGGGGTATCTCTTCCATTCTGTGGTTTTCTCATTTGCCACAGCAAATGCCTTGGACTGTCATTTAGCTGTCAAGCTTAGTTCATTTTTTCCTTGGCGCATCACTGTAAAGATTTTGTTGTTAGACCTCACCTGGAGTACTGCATCCAGGTCTGATCACCATAGTCAGTAATATCGAAGAGACCCAATGGATCTAGCAAAGGGGCCACCCAGCTGATTATCGGCTTATGGGACCAGAGCTCTGAGGAGATACCAACGGAGCTCTAAGGAGACACAACTCAAATTATTCAACCTTGAAAAGAGAAGGCCGAGAGAGGACATGCTCAGGGTGTACTAAAAGGTGGAGGCAGGGTGAAGTATGCACAGATGTTTGAGTTGAGCAGCACATGCAGAACTAGAGGGCATGAGAAGGCAGTGCGCCGAATAAAGCAAAACATTAGAAAGTAGTGTTGCTTCACAAGGAGGGTGATTAACATGTGGAAATTGGAAGGTTAGTTTTCCTGGGGGTTGGAGAGGTATTCATGCTGATTTAAGTAGTGGGTAACACATGACAGGGTATGTGGTTATCAGGGAATAATGCACACCTTGGTTGGTTGTTAGGCTTGAGACATAGCTGAGTGCAGTAACCACCTGAGAAGTGCATTATGTAAGAAATAAGACACGACGAGGTGTGCATGCAACAGATTTTACCACATGCCCAGGGGCAGAATGAGGCATGAGGCCATAGTCCGAGTGCCTTCAGCCCCTGGAAGTGCAGTAAAATCTGTTCCATGCACATCTCAAGAGTGTCTTATTGTACTTATAAAATGGGCTACATTTTTATTTTACTTTTTACAGTCAGTAAAATCATGTTTTTACATTGAATAAATTGCTTATGGGAATTTATAATAAGTTAGTCCTTCTGCCTAATAGATAACGTCATTGTGAATGTGCTGTTTAAAGTTTGTCATATTGTGGCATCACTAGTTATGATATAGTTTCTTTTTGTTCCATTTTTTCATCTTGTTGCCCCTAAGAAAGAGATAGAGAACTGTGTCTTTTTTTTTTTTTAATTTAATATTTTTTTTTATTTGATCCATGACTGATAGCAGTACGGTCAGCAGCACAGCAGCAGTGGGCAGGAACTGCAGTAGAAGCCTGTGGGGATTTGGAGAAGTGGCAGTTATATTACAGGAGAAATGGGTTTTCCAAATTTTTTTTTTTTTTTATTAACGAGTGATTTACTCAGTTGGTGGTTGGCAGCTTCCAGATGATGGGAGGAGCATGTAGGGCTTCATGAGCCCACACAGCCTTTTCCTTGTTCTGGTCCTGCCCTTCCTTATCACAGACAGACAGACAGTGGGGCATGCTGCATGGAGGCACACATGCACTATGCCAAACCTGCAGCCCCTCCCTTACATGTTGCCTCAGCCTGCACTATGATTCCCTTATGCCTGTCCCATGCGTTCTTGATCCCCACCACTGTTTTTGCCCCAACTACCTCAGTTGATAGGCTGCTCAAGGAATCCACTACTCTTTCTGTGAAGAATTACTTCCTCACATCTCTCCTGAATCTACCCCCCTCCAGCTTCATAGTATTTCCCCTTGTTCTTATGTACTTTTTTTCAGAAAAATACTTTCCTCCTGTACCTTATTTACCCCAGTGAGATATTTAAAGGTCTCTGTCATGTCCTCCCTCTCCCTCCTCTCTTCCAGGGTGTACATATTGAGGTCCTTTAGTCTCTCATAGTCTCTCTTTGTAGGGCTTTTGTTTCAGACTGCACACCATTTTAGTTGCCCTCCTCCTGACCGCTTCCACTCTGTCTGTGTCCTTCCGGAGATGTGGCTTCAAGAACTGTACACAGTATTCTGAGTGAGATCTTACCAGTGATCTATGTAGAGACAGCACCACCGCCATCCTTCTGTTGGTGATACCTCTCCATGTCCACCCCAGTATCCCACTAGCCCTCCCCACTGCCTTGTTGCACTGCCTGGCCCCTCTAGGTCATCAGATATTTTATTTCTCCCAGGTCTGTCTCCTGTTTGATAGTCATCAATAACACTCCCCCCATTTTGTGCTCTGACCCTGGGCTTCTGTGACTTAAGTGCATTATTTTGCACTTTTCCACATTGAAATTCAGCTGCTATACCCTTGACCACTCCTCAAGTTCTCAGGTCTTGTCTCATCCTTTCCACCACCCCTGGAGTATCCACCCTATTACAGATTTTGCTGTCATCTGCAAAGAGGCAGACCTTCCCCTCCAACTTCTTTGCAATGTCACTTATAAAGACATTAAAGAGGACCAGTCCCAGCATGGATCCCTGAGGCACCCCACTGACCACCCTTCCCTCCTTGGAGAGTTTGAAGCATATATATTGTCCAGAGGGGTACATGGTAATGTAAGATGGCCAAGCGTTAGTCATAGGTAGATAATATATAAGGGAAGTCAGTGGGTTCACTATTGATTACAGGTATTTACTAGACATTATAGGCATTAGGGTGGTTAGGTATGTGTGATGGCTTAGCCAGTCTAAGCAGAGACCCAAAAGTAACACCGAATATCCTTGAATGCCCCAAGAACAGAGTGGGAGCCCGTGCAAACCGCATAGTGCACTTCACATTAAACTGACAGCCGCAGAAGATGTTCTGATTACCTGCACTAAGCTCTGCACTGCTGAAACAAAAGACAAACATCAGCAGAAAGTGTCATCAGGGCACATGGGAAGCAACAGCAGATGCAAAATACCAGACCGGGAAAAGCACCATTGTGACAACACCAGAAATAGCAGCAGCGTGACACTGCCAGCATTACAGCATTAGTAGCAGCAAAATGCTTACATCTGGCAGCACTAGTAGCAGCAAAGTGCTTACATCGGGCAGCAGACCCAGTAACATGGGAACACACTCCATACGATGCAGAAATGTAAACAGCTATATGAAGCAACAATAAACAACCAGGAGCACATTATAAAAATGAAACAAATGAAACCATTAAACAAAAACAGAAAAATGTACAAGGACACTGATTTTCATTTTTTACTGGAAAATCCGTTAAAATTCCAGAATTTTTTCTTTCTATACACCAGTAAAAACAAAGCATTTCACGGAATTTGCAATTTTTTTACCATATCAGTGAATCTTTAGAAATTGTACTTTTCTATAAATTCTTTCCTACACTATTTTCATTTTGCTTCATTTAATTTGATGTACTCTTAGCTTTCTTTTATTCTGAATATTTATGTACGTACCAAAAGGGTACAAGGCTAGAATACTGGTAAAAACTGATTTGGGGTGTTTCATGCACCAGTGATAATATCATTTTTCCCATCTGCAAAATGGAATTTGCCCTTTATCAATCATGGTAAACCAGCGTCCCTGAAAATATGCAACTGTATAAACCAATGTCAACAGCACCAGTTGCTGGCCAAATAGCAAACACAGAACTATGAATGCAGTACATTTAAAACCACTATAACAAGCAAAAGTACATAACATGTTTTTTATTAATAAAGTAATATTTGTATTTTTTTACTATTACAATACCAACATGCAATTTTAATAGTGCAATATGCCACTCGAGTGCATGGATTAACTTCTCAGGGCATTAGGACACTTGGCCTTCTACCACGTGCCTTACTACATCCCTGGGTGTGCATCGCAAATCCTTTAATGCACACTGTGTTGTGGCTTACTGCTTATTTAGCACATAATTTGCATATAATCTTCATGCCATGAACATGTAAATTTTTGCAAGATGCTGAACTGGCATACCGAATCATTCAAATCCATTCTGGAAGAACTTTAGTTATGTTCAAGAATACTTCATGACTGGCCCAACTCTGAGTGGTCTGGACCTGTTTTGAACTGCTGCTCTCATGTTTAGTTGACAGAAAGTCTGGGTGGCTAAGATTATAATGCCAGGTGGGAAAATGGTGTTGATGTACGTCCACAGCCCGTCTGCAAGGTACTCAGTACTTAAAAAGTTCTCTGAAAATGATTCCTATATATTCTGATAGCCAATCATTTTTATGGCATTTTCTCACTTAAATCCCAGAAGAGTTGTTTACCAGTGATGACACTGGGCAGAAACCACATCTCTCTTACCACAGTGACATGGTCTCGCTTGTCTTGATTATTTCTCATTAGGCCCTTGCAGTATCCTTACACTGTCACAACACATCAGCCTGCTGTAGAACACATCAGGCAAGCCTTCTTGACCTTTCTCTTAAAGAGCTCATGACTCCTCGGGGCGTTTGGGGGCACTTGAAAAAACATAGTATTTAGAAAGACATCTATTAAATGTCATGCACTGTATCATCTGTATTTCATACCTGCTGTTTTCTGCATTAGTCACTGCTTCTCTCTTTTTATAGTTACTGACTAGCAATGCACACACAAAGCTATGATGCAATCCACTGTTACACACTGTATGTTAATACTGCCTCCGAGACTACTCTTACAGTTGTAAAAGTGGTGCCACACACACTCTTAGGGTATGAGAACTGAGAACCAAAAGTGAGCAGCTCTGATAGCCTAAGAATGTAAGTAAGACCTCTCTTACAACTGTGAGAGTGCTCTCAGTGGCGATATTAACATACAGTGTATAACAGTGGATTATATCATAGTTTTATGTGAATGTGTTTACAGTATATGGCCAGATGTGTCACAAATATAAGTGATTGAATGGTTTAAACAATATTGTTAGTTACCTGCCTAGTGGTGCAGAAGGTAGAGGTGCCTAGCGTATCACCTCTCACCATGCTGGTGATCCAAGTTCAGGAACAAGCATGGGTCATGGGGGGAGAGCTGGCAGTGGATCGAGCAGCCGACTGGTAGCTCTTCTCTCCCAGATTGGGGTGGCAAGTTGACTCAGCTCTTGGCCACTATGGTGGAGGCCTGGTGATAGCGCTGATACATGAGCAGCTGACTATGGTCCGAGTTGGGGGGGGCGTAGTTCCAGGATGCATGTGTGCATCCATGTGAATGTATATCCCATGCCACTGTGGCTGGAGAAATGTGGAACATGGTGGTCTGGGGGCTTAATGAAGCCCTGCCCGCTGGTCCCAGGTCCGCACTGTTGCCCAGTTCTTACCAGGTCCAATCTGGATTTCAGTATGGGGGGATGGCCTTCCCCTCTCCAGCCCCACCATGAGGGGAAATTCATGAGGGAAACATATGACCTGAGGTGAGTGCTGGGGGAGGCAGGTGCCAGCTCGGGACAGTGAGGACACAGCTGATAAGCCACCCCTTGCCGAAGTGGCAAAAACAACTGTTATGAAAAAAAGAAGAAAAAAAATAATATAGTCTAAACAGAGCCTTTCTTTGTTGTCTTACCTGCCTCAAGGTAGAAAAACAAATGTTTCCTTAAGCATCTTTTACATGTTTTCCTATTGTTATTCACCAACCTCAGTAAATATCAATTTTAAGGGAAAGAGAATAATACTTTTTAATAACAACTCTACACAGCTTGTTTTTAGAAAGAAAGTTTCCTATTTAAAAGCACCTTGTCGGCTTCCGGTGACATCACCACCCGGATCAAGCTCTTTCTTAGCCCTCATGATCTGACATCCCTAGTGCATGCATTCATAACATCTAGACTGGACCACTGCAATCTTTTGTATCTCAGGCTATCTGGAGGTTTGATGTGCCACTTGTAGCTGGTGCAGAACACCGTGACTAGACTGATTGCTGGAGTTTCTCACTCTGAATGTATCTCTCCAGCTTTGCGGACGTTGCACTGGCCATCTGTGAGGTGGTGCATCTCCCTCAAGATATGTTTGTTAACATACAAAGCCCTATGTGATCTGGGTCCTGGCTACCTAAAAGAGCTCCTCTGTCCATATGCTCCTGACCGCCCTCTCCGCTCTTCAGAGATGGGCCTCTTGAAGGTTCCCAGATTGCATTTAAAGTTGTCTAGGGATTGTACCTTTGCTGTACCTGCTCCAGGTTTCTGGAACCAGCTGCTGCAAGATCTCCAGGAGGCTCTCTCAGTTGAGAGCTTTAAACGTGGGTTAAAGCACTATCTGTTTATAAGAGCTTACCCTACTATATCCTAACTGGTTCTTAGGTATATGGTAACATTTATTGTATTTATTATACTGCTGTTGTTATTTGTATTTTCCTGATATTTAAGGTGCCCAGAGCCTGTGGGATTGGGTGCCTAAGAAATAAATATACTACTACTACTACGAGTCAGCTCCTCCTCAGGTCTCAAGTAATTTGGATGAAAAACTGCTTTCGCAATAGATAAATCACAGCAGACAGCAAAAATTGGTGGCATCTGGATGGCTGCTAAACACAAGTTGGACAAATTTGCATCAGACAGCCCAGAAATGCAGCGGGCACTCAGATCAGCAGCATGGGAGCAGAGTAACAGTCACTCATCTTCCCATGCAGATGGCTCCCCGGATCACAGAGAGGAATCCAACAAGGAAGATAAAAAATTTACAGTAACTTCACAAAAGCTCTTTTTAGAGCTAAGGAAATTTGGCGATACCCTACAACAGGTGGAAGCTGGGCTATCAGAAATGGGCAAAGAAGTGAAGGAGCTCACAATCCACACCTCTGACCTGGAACAGGGCCTTTTGTGACTTCCGAGCTGGTAGAGCATTGCAACTTGACACTTCTGCAGCTATAGCAGAGAGTGCGCCAAATGACTGCTAGGCTTGAGGACTTAGAACTGTGATCCAGAAGTAACAGCATCAGGGTATATGACATCCCTGAAGGCACTGAGACCAGGGACACAGTCACTTTATTTGAGAGCTTTCTTTTTTCTTCAAAAGATTTTTTTTCCCAGTGTGTGAATTTTTAGTGTTCATCAAAGGTGCTGGATTGACAGCACTGGAACCTGAAGTCCTCTGCTCATCCACATGGCAGGTACAGCACAGACAATCACAGTGCAAACTTCATACACTGTCCTGCCAATGTGCTTCCACTGCCATAGAGGAACCACCATGTAGGTGAGAGGGTAGTTCAGACTCCATGCCCAGTCAGTCTTTGGCCTCTCCTGTGAGACTGCCAACAGTGGTGTCAATTAGTGCCAGTTGTGTTGGTGTTTTTTGTGATGTGGACACATGCCCACTAGAAACTGGACTGAGACCACCACAACTCATTTCATATAGGCCACTAAACTGCCCTCAGGTGATAATGGCTTTCGACCAGACCGACCTGTGCCAGATCTGAACCAGTGACTTAGAGGTGGAAGGCTTCTTAACCTGCTACCAATCCACTGAGCCATTCAGTTCCCCCTGAGAGAGCATTCTAAGAGAGACTAGATATTCCAGCGGGGCAATGGCTGGATACTGAGCATGCACATGAAGTACTGGCCCAGAGGTCCCAGGGAAGGAATGTTAGTCCCTGCTCCTTTGTGGCTAGATTTTTAGACTATCATGTAAAGATGATGATCCTGAGATGTGCCTGGGAAAAGAACCCTACTGTCGTCGAGGCACAGGTCAGGAAGCATAGGAAAACCAGAAGCAGTTATAAAATTTGCAAGAAGCATTTTATTATTATAACAATAAAAAATAAATAAAATAGTTCAATATAACTATTTACAAAGATAGCACAAACAGAGAAATACAATGTTCATCAAATGGTATCTCTAATTCTAAGTTTCAGTCTCTCCCCCTAACAAAAGATTGCTGCTCTTTTTATAATAAGTCTTTGCTTGGCAATTAACTTCTGCAACCTCATCTTGTTAAGAGGCATCCTGTTTCTCACAAAATGTATCAGAACTTTGTCAGTTTCCTTGCAGGTGCAATAAAATAGAACATGGTTTCCCAGAACTAACCTCATGTTGACAGCTCTGCAAAAGAGATTGTGGAGATCAAACCACATCTCAAAGTTAACTCCTTAAGTTCTAAATAGTTTTTTGCAATCATTTCAGTAATATAACTATATACATTTTCAGACCAAGGGATTCCAGTTTCACATAAAGATTCACATATATTTTATAACTGCAGATATGCAAGGGGAAAGAAAAGATATAAAGGCAAGAAACAACAAGTGAAGGCAGGGAGATAGCGGGAAGGGGAGAATTGCAAGAGCATCAGAGTGATCAGTTCCTAGGTCTCACAAGAAAATCTGACTGTGCAGTCAGCGAAGTGACAGAAAAGAAGAGGATAGAACAGATCTTTTCATTTAACTCTTTCTACATAACAAATGGGATGGGGTCTTATTCAACTCTATCACACCTATGCCTCACTAAAAAAATACAATATTTCAGATGAGTTTACATACTTTTTAAGTTGAGATACATATGAGTTAAACATTTTTAACATTCCTTAGAGATTTTGGTATGGAATTCTAATAACAGGAAGCATGATAATAAAGAGAAATTTGACTGGTACTTATTTGCACTTGGGAACCTAAAAAGTGAATTGGTTGAGGATCTGTTTGAGATTCCAGTCTAAGTGTTAGCCAGGGCAAGGGGAACCAGTTTAACAGCAGAGTCAAAATGGCCAACCCGGATACTTGGAAATTTCCAGGTGGGCCCCTCTCTGTTGGGGTATGCCACCCTTAGGGTGACACTGATACAGTGAAATACATTCCTGTTGGCAAAATCGACACTTTGCCAACAGGTTGCTGTGTTGGTGTGCCCGAGACAAGGGCATGCTGTCTATCGGTTCTGCACCCCCACCCTGAATCAACTCTGACTGGAGTTGAGAATCCAAAAGATGGGGTGGTTGGGGGCAGAGCCCTCCACATGGGGGGGTTCAGGGGGCTTTCCCCCCGATAAAAAAAGAAAAACAGGACTAGAGACACACAGGAATCATGTAGACCATAACTTGTGGGCAACATGATTCCTGTTGCCGAAATGCCGGTTGACATAAAGAATGTTGAACTGGCATGGTAGAGCCCTCTGTTGGTTACCTGACTACCTTCTGAACTTTGAAAACCTTTGCATTTATCATCTATTTTCTAATTAACTGGGGTATTTTGGTAGTGTTGCTCAGTTAGTATCCTAGAAATCAGGATATCAACAGATACCTCCAGTTTGGCCAGATAGTTGCTGTGGTAGGATAGCAGTGCTATCTGACCATGGATCCTACCAACTAGGATACCTGGATCTTAACCAAGATCCACCACTATCTGGCCCCGATCCTAACTATCTGCCCTAGGATCCATGGATCCTAACTAGAATACCTGGATCCTAACCAAGATCCACCACTATCTGGCCCTGATCCTAACTATCTGCCCCAGGATCCATCACTATCTGACCCTGGATCCTGCATCTGTCTTTGGCAGGATATCTGGTAGGATCCAAGTCAGGATACCAGCACTATCTGACAGATAGTAGTAGGATCCACAAAAGCACTATCTGAGCAACACTAATGTTGGGGACTGTTAGTAACAGTAAGAGATAAACACAGAGCTAGTTTATCAGATTTCAGTGGAATATTGATATCAGTGTGTCACCCTGGGCCTTCCCTTTTGATTTTCCAGGTGGGCCCCTGTTCCAACTTTCCTGGTGGGCCCACTGTACCCCAGCCTGACCCTGTTTAGCAGAGGCATCATTATTTTTCAATTAACAAGCCCAATATCCTAGTTGATAATTTATATGCCGAGTCAGTTTTAACCACCGTGAGACGTCATACCACTCATGCTTATGTTTGTCAGTTGGAAGATTAAAGCCAAATCTACAAGTCCTGTTTAAGAGTATTTCAACATGGTGCAATAATGATTTACATGCCAGAGAAATAAATTACCAGGCCATAGTCTATTATGTGAAACATATGAAACAATACTAGGATTTTTTTGCAGAGTCGGACTGGCCCACCAGGATATCTGGAAATTTCCAGGTGGGTTCCCTCTGTTGGCTACCTGGACACCTTCTAAACTCTGTGAATCTTTGGCTTTATCATCTATTTTTTCAATTAAATGGGCCTTGTAAGTAAATGTAAGATGCAAACACAGAGCTAGTGTATCATACTGAAGTGGAATACTGATAAGAATGTTTCACCCTGGGCCCTCCCCTATTGACTTTCCAGGTAGGCCCCTGTGCCAACTTTCCTGGGGTCCCTGTACACCAGTCTGACCCTGGAGTTTTGGCTTTGTGTGAATGACTGGAGTGATTTTGAAAAAGCAAACCAAATTTTTGATTTATGGCCTTAACCGGATTCTCAACATGATGAGAGTAGTTTATCTTGCAATCCAAAGCCAAAAGCCAGATATTTGTATGTTTCAACCTGCTCCTAGACAGCACCTCCAATAGTCTGACTTAAAAGGCTGGGGAAGGTGTTAGTCTTGTGAAAATAGAAAACCGTTGCTTTGGTCTTCTTTGTGTTCAGACAGAACTTGTGATTGATACACCAAGACTGTACCAAATCAAAATCTGTCAGGACTCAAGAGAGTATTAATTGCTGAGTATCTTTGCCTTTTGTAAACAACACTGTATCGTCTACGTACAACAGTATGTTAGAAGTTTTTATAGATAAAGGGAGATCATTTAAAAATAAACTAAATAATAATGGACCCAAAACTGAAAAACTGAGATGGAGAATCTGGCTACCTATGGCTGAGAATGCAAGTGACAAAGAAAATAGGACTTTATGATGTTGCTCAGGGCCCCAGTGAATAGGTGATTACCTGTCGTCCTGTGCAGCATGGCATGCATGGGGAGTAAGATGGCAGCCACCATGTGGTGCAGTGGAGGGAAGGTGGGCATCTGTCAGGGAGCTGGCTTATCTAGTTGGAACTATTATGACACTTTGACCTTAACTGCTGGGAGTTACCCCCATGTTTTTTCTTTTGCATTCCATCTCTAGGGCACAGTGCAGAATATGGGACCTAATTCAGTGCCTAGGACCAAGTATGGTACAACCCCCCACTACTGCACTACTTGTATAAAAAACTGTCTTGTTCCACCAAAGGACCCAACAGTGAGTGGCTGCAGGAACATGTGGAGGACTATCTACAGCCTTGAATTGCAAAGCTCAGTGATGGGAGAATACTTTTATTGCGTTATCTTAAGGGGGGGAATGGATTTAAACACAAGGTGATGAGGAGGCAGCAGGGATGTGACAGATGTGTAATGGATATGGGGGAATATGCGTTTGCAGAGTGGGAACAAATGTGACAGTATATCTTGAATGGGAGAGAGAGAAGCCCAATATAATCAGGGTGCGATATGGAAGGAAATTGCAGACAGGCCCCACCCCACTGCACTTTAGCATCAGACCTCACTTTTTGGAAGGGGGGGGCTTCCCCTTGGGCCACCAGTAGAGTTAGTGCCATGGTTACAGGGCAGACAAAGGGGAGATATGGTGTCAGTGGGGTAGTTTAAAACCACTGCAAAATAGATCCCATGACTTAGGTTCCAAAACAATGCACCTAAGGACAACCCCACATGAGTAGGATACTATGAATAGGGGTAAAATGTGCAAACTAGGTGATGTTCTCAAAGCAGTTGAGAGCTCCCTCTGTCATCAGCCAGGAGCGCTCTTTCCTCCTGTTTCACCCCCTTAGGGTTAGAGCATGCAATGACATCAGCGATGGTAGTTCACACGCTCCTGTGTGCGTCCCATCAGGCATCTGCCTCGCCTCTGACCCGAGTCGGCAGTGTCAGTGTGCCAACCCCCAGCCTCTGCTAGAGGCCAGGCATGCACCGACAACTAATCACCCCCCCTCCACAGAGAAGGAGAGCCATGCCTGGGATGCTCGATCCTTCTCCTCCCCTGCCAACCCCCGGCGGCCCACGCTTGCTTCCAAACACGGGTCACTGATATGGTGCAAGGTGTGGTGTCCAGTGTCTCAACCCTCAGTGCCACCGGGTGGGCCATGATGCTGTAATTTCGGCATCACTCCAGATTGGAGACCGCTGGAGACGTGACTATCATCAGGTCTGGAAAATAGCAGTGCAGTTCTGAGCAGGACAGCAGCAGCAGACACTACTTCACTCGTCTCAGGCATGATCAGTGTGGTGGCAAAACGAAAGCCCACAGTGCATCTTTCCCACCAGCACACATGATAGTCCACTTCAGCGTGCCAACACAGTCTATCCCAGTAACTGCCCCGGAGTACCCTGGTGACTTCTGGCTGAAAGGATGCACCAGTAGCAGCTGTACCTTACATAAAAACCAACAAATTCTGGCCAAAGCAGTGCAACTTGATCTGTCTTGTGGGGGGGGAGGGGGTTCATCTGAACAAGATCACAACCTGATGGGCTGACATAAGTGGGGAGATGGGGAAAGTCATGGGTAAGGCCTGTCCAGTAACATTCCAGATGCACATGCTAGGAATACTGCCCCCTGCAGGGAAGGGCACTAAATCCAGAGAAAAATTGTGTAGAAGAATGAGTCACGTGGCTCTGAAAGGAATTACTGCTAACTGACTCTCCACCACTTCTCCAACAATAGAGGAATGGCAGGGGTGCATGTCCACTATACACAAAACAGAGTGAATCATGACAGACCTCAGACTTACAAGGGAGAAACACTTGCAGCAGTGGCTGGATTCGGAGGCAGTATAGCGCAGTGGTTTAAGGCTCTGAGCTGCAAACCTGGAGATCTGGGTTTGAATCCCACAGCCCCCACTTGCATACCATGTGACCCTGAACAAGTCACTTAAATTCCTTGTTCTCCCAGGTCACACCTGTAAATAAGCTGTCAGCTTAGCGTGTCTCTCCTGGTTCAAAAAATAAAATAAAATAAAAATATAGGTCTCCCACCATGGCAGAGGGGGAAGAGAGCAGTTAAACCCCACAGAGTACCAGTGTTGGAGTGCCTTAGCTCATTTGGCAGAAATCCAGAGCTTACTTACCATTACAGTAGAGACATTTGGTGCTAAGCAGCTTGAAATTGCTACAAAGGATAAACGAAAACACTGTACACACCTGACCTTTTTACTGAAAGTTGTTTATGCTTTCTATTCTTCCTTTTTATTATGATTGCATTTACAAGAAGTAATAAGTAACAAGAGTCAGAGGGTGGTGGTAAATGGGGATTCACCTGGAAGATGGCAAGGTAACCTGCAGGGTGCCACAGAGGTCAGTATTGGGACCAGTCCTTTTCAATGTCTTTATTAGTGACATCGCAGAGGGGCTAGAAGAGAAGGTATGCCTGTTCGTGGATGGCACAAAAATCTGCAAGAGAGTAGACACACCGGGGGGTGGGGTGGAGGGGAGGAATGAATGAGGGACGATCTGAGAAAGATGGACTACTGGCCAAAGGTTTGGCAAGTAGGCTTCAATGGCAAAAAGTGCAAAATTATGCGGGCACAAAAACTCAAGGGCAGCTACCAAATTGGGGGTGGGGTGGGGGGTGGTGATAACAACCACAAAACAGGAAAGGGACTTGGGAGTCATTATATCGGATGACCTGAAGGTAGTGAAGCAGTGTGAAAAGGCAGTGGGAAAGGCTAGTAGAATGTTGGGGTGCAAAGGGGAGATATCACCAGCAGAAAGAAGGCGGTAGTGTTGCCCCGTATAGATAGATGGTGAGGCCCCACCTGGAGTACTATGTCCAGTACTGGAGGCCCCATCTCCGGAAAGACATTGAATGGGTGGAAGCAGTACAGAGGAGGGCAACCAAAATGGTGCATGGCCTGCATCAGAAGCCCTAGGAGGAAAGACTCAAGGGATTAAATATGTACTCTCTAGAGGAAAGGGGTGACATGATAGAAACATTCAAATACCTCAAAGGTATCAATAAGGTACAGGAGGGTGGCATTTTGCACAGGAAGAGATGCTCAAGGGCAAGGGGGCATTATATGAGGCTAGAAGGCCGGCGACTTCACAGAAAGGGTGATGGATGTCTGAAATAGCCTCCCAGCAGTGGCGGTGGGTACTAGAATGGTAGCAGGATTCAATCATGCATGGGATAGACCTAAGGGAACCTTAGTTACAGGACTGGGGTGGGGAGGGGGTAAGGCCGGAGATAGAGTAGGGTCTATGGTGGCATAGTAGGTAGGGAATTTAGGGCAGACTAGGTGGGCCAAGAGGTCCTTTTCTACTGTCAACTTCTATATTTCTATGCATGTTTAACCTAGGCTAGATGCCTCTGACTGACAATAAATGTGGGGTCCCTGAAAAGTAATATTTATTTATTCAAATCTCAGATTTACACCTTTGAGCTAAAAATGCTCATTTACAAAGGTTCCATGTCAAAAATGGCAACAGACAGAATACATAGACTTTTACAATACAGATTGGGGAGAACATATCAAGCAGGTACATACAGGTAAATGCAGATTAGGGAGAACATATCAAGCAAGTACAGGTAAATACAGTACAGTCGAAACAACAATTTAAGACAGCACTGAGAGCTAAACAAATATGGACAAGCAGCTAATAGAGGTAACTGATCTTATAAGCATACTGGTTACGTTAGAAAGGTCAGGAAAAGGGTGACCAAAGGGGGGGGACGGGTAGATAAGGGGGAGGGTGGAAAGCAGAATCAGAGGGAGTGGCAGATCCTAGAGCAAAGTGGGCAGGGGTTGGGATTAGCTAGGAATCCACCCAAAGGGTTTCATAAGTAAGGGATGGGGGTGGAGCTGAGTAAGGGTGGGAGGAGAGGGGGAGATACGAATGGGTTTTAAGGTAGGGTAAATGAGGTGTGGAGGAACCGGAAGAGGTGAATAAGTGGAGTGGTAAAATCTGCGATCAAAGGTGGGAAAAGCGAGGGGGGTGGGAGAAAGTGCTCTGTGGGGCAAAACAAGGTGATGTTAGGTAGTGCTATCAAAAGTCTTAAATAAACCTGTATAAACTATATTGTTGTATCCTAACTAATATAGCAATACAGTATACCAAGCTGTGAAATCGAAACTGGGTCAATTTATTTACCAGTGTACTGTATATACTAAATGTCTTCAATAAGGTTGACAAAGTTTAAAGAAAAAGCACTTTGTTGTTTTCAAATTTAGTTTAATAGTAACCAAACGTCCTTTCAATTATCTGATCATAGTAATCAAAAATGAGAAAAATTATAGTGCACTTTCAGAGACCTAAACCAGGCTTGACAGCACTTCTCTCTGTTCTGTTATTTGAAACATAGCAAAAGACAGCACTAAGCTCCTTTGTTATTACCTTAAATAGTCAGCAATTGTATGCTATAATTGCCCTCAGGGTTTATGTGATACACACTTTGGGTGGCGTGTGTGTAAAACCCCCTACCCGTACATTATTCTCTATATAATTGCCGGTCAACTAATTTTCCCTTACGAAAAACTGTATGTAATTTTCTGTTATAACCAGCTGGTTATAACAACGGGTTGTGCGCCATATAGAGCTTGATGTACTGTCTCGAGACAGCATGTTCTTCCTCCCCACACACGACTGCTGTCAATCAGTTTAAACTTCAGAACCCTACTCAGTGCCTAGAAAAATGTGAGTAATATATATTTATTTGTAACAGAAAACAAAACTGGATACAGACACCAGAGCATGAAGCTCGGGGAATAGTGAGAGAGTGTGATTAGGTGTACTAATCAATGCTGCTGTACTGAGAAGAGCTCAAATAAGTGTTGTAGGGAGGAGTCTCTTATCTTGTGAAGAGGTATGTTTTTACAGAACAAATACCTTGGTTTGGTAGAGCCACATTTCAGCAGTCTGTAAGGCTTACAAACCCATTTGGGCCTCTGGCCCTAGAAACAAATGCAGTTGCAAATCTTATCCTCACTCACCTGACCAGGTCTAGCAGACAGGTTGAACAGAAAATGGACACGCAGAAACACATGTGTGCACATACTAAACTGATATTTCACAGTGATGTGACACCTTCCTCAGAGCTGGTCAGTGCAGGCGTGGGCAGCCAGCATCCATTTTATACTGGTGTACAGGATTCACAATTAACCAGTCAGGTGCCTCCAGTGGGGCACAGCTTCAGGCAGACCACAGCTGTGTCAGTTTATGCAGGAAGCTGTCCTAGCAGTCCTCCAGATGTTCAGTTCTCCCTCATCTGGCTGACCCCCTGATGACCCAAGTCTGTTCCTGAACCCAGAGTGCCAAGGTGGTGGGAGGTGTGGCATGCAGCACCTCAGCCTTCTGCGTCACTCAGTCAGGCTCCTTTCCTTTTAAGGTGCTTGCCTTGAACTGTTATATTGAATACTGGTTTGGTTTGGGTGTCCATTTTCAGTTCAATCTGTCTGTTAGACCTACCTGGTCCGTTGGTGTAGATGGCGAAGACGTGTGCACCTTACCTGTTGTCACACTGGCAATTTGAGTGCAGTAGCAAGTTCGGGTTGTTGGGGTAAGCCGGGGGGGGGGTTGGGAGAGTATTGAGCAGTCGCCTGTGGAAGCCTGGTGGTAGCACTGATGCACAAGCAGCAGACATGAGTCAGGGAAGGGGGCAGCCACAGTTCTGGGATGTATGCATTCCTCCATGCACATGCATAAGCCTGAATTTGCTGCAGCTAGGGGAGGGGTGAAAACAGGTGGAAAATAAGGCAACACAGGCATCGGTAATGCTCTACGCACTAAGCCCCCACTTGCTGCATCGTCAGGAAAGCATCTGCCGGCCTTCGGTGGGGGAGGTGACCCTCCTCCTCCTAACCCTGCCATGAGGTGCAATCCATGAGGGTACTGGCCTTTTCAGGTAAGTCTGGGGAGATGGTAGATGATGGAGGTCAGTGGGGCAGGGCAGAAGGGAGCTCACACCTGCCTTGGCCAGGGAGCAAAAATAGAATATGGAAAAAAAAAAACTATCTGCTAGAGTTGGTCAGGTGAGCGAGGATGAGAGCTACAGTTGCCATTCGCTTTCTTTTTTATCATGGTGTTTACCTCTCTGTGGTGCTGGCCCCCCTTTAGCCCCCCCAACTCTTGCTGGCACACATCTTCCTCAGGAGTTATCAGCCATTTAAACCCCCATGAATTACCTCCTCCTCACCCTGTGGCAGGGCCAGAAGGGGAAGGGCCATCCTCCCCCCCTCCCAGGGACATACGGTTCTAGGGCAAGGGGCCACAATACATAGATACATAGACAGTGTCGGCAGATAAGGGCCTATGGCCCACCCAGTCTGCCCATTTGAGCTTGTAAGTTCAGTTTGTTTTCCTAGAAGTCTGTTGCCCCTTACCCCTGACCTCCAGAATTCCTTTATGTCTATCCCATGCATTCTTAAATCCCGTGATTGTTTCAGCCCCCACCACTTCCTCTGGCAGGGTGTTCCACTTGTCCACCACCTGTTCTGTGAAGAAATTCTTTCTTATGTTTCCTCTGAATCTGCCCTCCTCCAACTTCATCCCATGCCCTCTAGTCCTGGAACATCTTTTCGCTTAAAAATAGTGTTTTCCTGCACCCTGTTCCTCCCTGTAAGATACTTGTATGTCTCTATCATATCCCTCTCTCCTTCTCTCCTCCAGGGAGTACATGTTCAGTTCCTTCAGCCTGTCTTCATAGGACTTGTGATGCAAATCCATGCACCATCTTTGTTGCCCTCCTCTGAACCTTCTACCCTGTCTATGTCCTTACGTAGGTATGGTCTCCAGAACCGTACACTGTACTCCAGGTGGGGCTCACTAGTGTCTTGTATAGAGGAATTATGACCTCCTTTTCCTGCAGGTGAGGCCCCTGCCTATACATCCCAGCATCCTATTTGCTTTACCTGCTGCCTTGTCACACTGTTTCCTACCTTGAGGTCATCTGAGATGATAACCCCAAGATCCCTTTCCTGCTTGGTGCATGCTATATCCTCACCCCCAACTGATATATTGTGCCAGGGTTTTGTGCCCCATATGCATTATCTTGCACTTCTTTGCATTGAATTTCAACTGCCAAACCCCTGACCATTCTTCAAGTTTCTGCAGGTCCTTCTCATTCTGTCTACACCCTCTGGTGTGTCTACTCTGTTACAGAGCTTTGTGTCATCAGCGAACAGTGAAATTCTGCCTTCTAGGTCCCGCGCCATGTCACTGATGAAGATGTTGAATAGGACCGGTCCCAGCACTGATCCCTGTGGTACCCCACTGGTCACTCTTCCTCTGTGGAGTGACAGCCATTTACCACCACCCTCTGTGTCCTGTCACCCAGCCAGTTACCTACCCACCACACTACTGTCCTGCCCACACCCATATTCCCCAGTTTGTGTAATAGTCTTCACGTGGCACAGTGTCAAAGGCCTTGCTGAAGTCCAGATAGGCCATGTCCACTGCCCTCCCTGATCCACCTCCCTAGTCACCCAGTCAAACAATTCAATGAGGTTGGTCTGACATGACCTCCCCCTGGTGAAACCATGCTGCCTTGGGTCCTGTAGTCCATTGACAACCAGATGTTCCACCAATCTCTCCTTCAGTAGTGCTTCCATGATCTTCCCCACTACCGAGGTGAGGCTGACTGGTCTGTAGTTCCCTGCTTCCTCTTTGTTCCCACTTTTGTATAAGGGGACTACATCTGCTGTCTTCCAGTCTTTGGGTACCTCCCCTGTTTCCAGTGATCAGCTAAACAGGATAGCCAGAGGTTCAGCCACCACCTCTCTTAGTTCTTTAAGGACCCTGGGGTGCACCCCATCTGGCCCCATTGCTTTATCAACTCTTATTGCTTCCAGTTCCTTCAGGACCCTTTCTCGTGTAAAGGGACTTAAATGGTTTTACAAATGGGTTTGTAAGCCTTGCAGACTTGAAATTTAGCCATATCAAGCAGGTGTTTGTCTTGTAAATAAATACCACTTCACAAAGTTAAGAGAATCCCAGCAACCGTTTATTTTGGCCTTTTCTCAGTTAGTGCAGCAGCATTAGTCAGTGTCAGTGGCTCGGCAAATTGCACATTTGCCTCTGTGGCTGGAAGATCGGAAGGCTGTGGGTTCTATCCCCACACCAGGAACTTGGGTTAAATCCCAGTACTGACATTGTAGTGCACCATGAGGGGGTTGCTGCAGTCCTGAGGTGCTGTCTTCAGATGAGATGCTAAACTGGGGTCTTGTCTGCTTGTTCTGGTGGTTGTTCAGGTGGATGTTATAAATCCCATGGCACCTCTTGAAAAGAGTAGGGGACATTTTCCAGTGTTCTGGCCAAATTTCCCCCATTCACAAAAAATACCAACAACATAATCTGGTTCTGTGTGAGTTGGTTTCCATTTGTATTCCCCCTCCCCAGGACAAGGCTGAAAATAAGCAGAATTGCCTAGTCTTCCTTCCTGGTCAACAAAAATGAAATAAATAAATAAACTGATCCGAATACTGATCACTGTTTAACATCAATTTATTTCTATACATTTTACAAGTAGAAATAAATACTTTCTACTTGGGCTGCATTGACTTCAATTGATTTTTCTTGGGGGGGGGTGCAGGGATTTGAAGAGTAATTGTTCTCAGTTGATCTTGCAGCCAGCAATTATATAAAATAAAACATGGGGTGGTTTGGATGACTCGAATTTAATGTCCTGTGCAGCCAGTATAGTGTTATGCTTGTGCAACTGTGTTAGTTTGGTTTTGGCCATTCACACTCACCATTCCAGAGGACTTACCACCCTGTAGGGGTAGGAAAGGCAAGGAACCCTTGGAGAGGGTTCCACCCCTAGAGGTGCCATGGGACGATTCCCGTGGCTAAAGGTACCTTAGGAGCCCCCCTAAGGAGAGAGTGCTACCACTGGAGGAGGAGGGGAGGATGGTGGGGCAAAGAAAAAGTGCTTCACAATGAGGCTGAGAGGAACTGCTTATACAGCTCAGGAAGTGGGAGTGACTGGCTGCTTGGCCATCGAACTCCAGGCATAGCCTTTCCAATTCAATGTCCTACGCAGCCAGTATAGTGCAGGGTTTTAAATAATTGATTAGCAGTTTTTTTCTTGGGACTACACTAACTGTACAGAAAGTATTTCTATAGATTTTCTAGAAGTGCTGTGTTTGTTAAACACAGTGAGGCAAGAGCTATGCATTTACACAAAGATTTAGCACTTTATGAGCAAAACGCTAATCAATTTTTAGAGTTAAATAAATCCCTGATAGTGTTATGCTTGTGCAACTGTGTTAGTTTGGTTTTGGCCATTCACACTCTCTAGTCCAGAGGAAGTACCACCCTGTAGGGGTACGAAAGGCAAGGAACCCTCGGAGAGGGTTCCACCTCTAGAGGTGCCACGGGACAATTCCCGTGGCTAAAGGTACCTTATAAATCCTCCAAAAAAAATGTAGTACAATCATATCCCAAAGAAGGGGGCGACACGAAGCTTATGAACAAGCAGTAACTGATGTAGTAGTAGAGAAGCATAGGCAGTTTGATAATGTAATGAGATACTCAGTTTGATAATGTAATGAAATGCCTTGCGTAGCATGATACTGATGGTTTGTGATGAGAATGAGGGGCTCCTCTAAGGAGACAGGGAACAGCAGGACATCCTCCACCTCCATGCAACAGCGGAACCTACCTAAAGAAACTCGGGGACACTACTATGCTAACTAACAGTTATGACCTGAGGCAACGGAGGAGAGGGAAAAAACCCTACGCGGAAGAAATCTTAAGTCGCCTTCCCTCCAGGCTTGGGATAGGTTATTTAGTGACTGCTCTGCAGCTGCAATTTGGAAAACCCAATTAAAGGGAGATGGAAAATATTCCAATTTGAAGGAAGGCTCTTGCTCAAACCCTCCAATGGGAACGCTGTGGAAGGTTGCAAGAAAACACTTCAACAATACATGCAACCAAGCTGCTGAGACAGAGAGAGACAGAGAGAGAGAGAGAGAGAGGAGAGAAAGCAGTCAGGGCTTCCTTAAATCAAGTAGGTTATTTTCTAGCCTACACTGAACTGAATTATTACTTTTTGGACCTATGTAAGTAACTAGTATTGATTCTGTTTTTGGGGCTGACATGTCTTAATTTTAACTTTAATTTGCCAGGGAGGAACTGTAGCTGGGAGATATTTTCAGTCATTTGTGACTAGACCTGTTACTTAACATCTGTGAAATAGGTGTCTGAAAGGAAGGAAGGCACTCCCCGGGGTGGAGGGTCAGAGTTGTAGTTGATTGTTACTGGACGGCATAGGTTTACTCCCACCCACCCTTCCCCTCACCCCACCTGCCCCAAGTGCATAACTTCCTTTATAGTAGGGGTTCTGACATCACTTCCCCAAAACTGCTAACATACACCTGTTCATATCCTTAAAGGCACAGCACACTGAATAGGGGGTAGAGACAGTCACAAGCTTGCACACACTAAAACAAGAGAAAAAAACAACAAAAGAAAAGCATCTGTAACAGGAAGGGACACAGAAATGTGGGGAGAGTGCAGTACACTGGCTGTGGAGCAGCAGTCTTCCAGAAGACATTCAGGAAACTGCGTTGCTGCCCTATTTGCAGGCACCTCTCTGGTCTGAGGGAGGAGGTTGCTCATCTCCATGCTGACCTGGCAATGATTTGGGAAACCTGCTCCCACACCCAGGGACCACCCAGGCCACTGCCACTACCTCAGAGGTTGCCAAGAAAGAGGAGTGGTTGAACTACGGTGGGCTCAGGGAGGGTGAGGGTGGTGGAACAGAGGCGCATCCCTCTACTTGTGCCTCTCCACAATTCATTCGCCACTCTGGTGGAGCATGGTTCCTCTATAGAGGTACCCGCAGTGGAGACCAAGGAGGATGCTGGGAACCTCCACAATGTAGAGCCACAGGAGGGTGGCTCAGGACCCCATAGGGGAAGGAAATAACTCCTGGTGGGGGACTCAGTTGTTAGAGGGGTAGAACTGGGGGAAGAAGGGGAAGGGAGGTAAGGTGCCTGCCCAGCACCATGGCTTGGAGAGACAGGAAAATAATCCTCAGGATCATGGGAGCAGCTGCAAGGGGGAGTGAGCTGGATGTCATTATCCACCTAGGGACAAATGACCTGGCTGAGAGTGGGATCAGAGCAGTGCAACAGGAGTTTGTGGAGTTGGGGATGGGCTTTAGACAAGTAGCACACAAGGTAACTTTCTCGGAAGTGCTACCGGTCTATGGCATGGATGAGGCTAGGGTACTGCGCACAACGGGATTCAATGACTGGTTGAAAAACTGGTGCAGAGCTCAGGGAATTGGCTTCATTGGGGACTGGGGCTCCACCTGGAGGGATGCAGGCCTATACAGGTGCAATGGTCTGCATCCATCCAGGAGGAGAACCTGGATCTTAGGTGATAGGTTTAAATGCTTCATTGGCAAGCATTTAAACTAGCCAAGGGCAGAGACACTGAAAAGAAGACAGGAAATCCTAGCCCCCCAAAATAAATCAGGGTAGTTAGTGAGGTAAACACCAAGACAGAGCAGTCAACAGGGATAAGGGCAGGGGTAAATGGAGAAAAAGACAAAGGCAGTAAGGACAGGGGTGGGGCAAAAGGAAAAAAGCCATAACAAAATGGAGGGTAATGAGTACCAATGCCCATAGTCTAGGCAGAAAGCTCCCCAAAATGGTGGCCTTGATGGAAGAGGGATGCCTGGATATCGTGGCAGTCACAGAAACATGGTACGCAGAGAACCATGACTGGGAAGTCAACATACTATGGTACACAATCTACAGGAGGGACATTGAGGGAAGAAGAGGAGGAGGAGTAGCTCTCTATGTAAGGGAAGGGATCAAAGCAACAGAACTAAAGGGTAAACAGGGAGGAGAGGAGGCACTGTGGGTCACCCTGGAGACTGGAAATGGCTCCACAATCTGCACAGGGGTTGTATGCAGACCCCCATCTCAGGGGGAGGAAATGGACAAGGAAATGATAGAAGGCATCCTTGGGATGACAGAGAAAGGGGACATATTGCTGATGTGGGACCTGAATATGCCAGATGTTAACTGGAGCACCTTTGCTGCAGCCACATCCAAGAACAGGGCCATTCTCGATGCCTACAGAGGGCATGCCTCAGGCAGCTAGTTTTGGAACCCACTCAGGAGGGAGCAATCTTAGACCTGGTACTCTCAAATGGGGATGGAGAGAGGATCTATGATCTTGAAGTGGGTAGCCATCTAGGAACAAGCGACCACCAATCAGTGTGGTTCACAATAAAACTTAGCTGTAGAGTCAAGCCACACAAAAGTGAAGGTACTGGACTTCAGGAGGGCCGATTCTGTCAAAATTGGAGAGTGCCTCAGAAAAGCACTAGCGAACAGGCAAGAAGGTGGGGTGGAGCAACAATGGGGAAACATCAAAACTGCCATCACAGAGGCAACAAGTCTTTGTGTGAAGCAAATAAACAAATCAAAATGAAAGAAAAACACTATGGTTCTCAAAAGAAGTGGCAGGGAAGGTAAGGGAGAAAAAGATAGCATTCAGGAAGTATAAGGAAACACAAAAGGAACAGGACAGAGAACTGTACCAGTTAAAGCAGAAGGAAGCAGGAAGGCAGTCAGAATAGCAAAGGCCCAAACTGAAGGAAAAGATAGCCAACTTGGTTAAGAAGGGGATAAACCAGGGAGCCAAGGAAGACCAAGGGAGGAATAGTGAGGCTTAATAAAGGGAGGGAGGGTGGGCAGAGGGAGACTGTGAAAAGGCAGAGATACTAAACAAATATTTTTGCCTCAGTATTTACAAATGAAGAGGGGAGGTACATAAAAGAAGGGGGATAAAACCTTTTATAGGTACATTAGGGAGCAAAGAAAGGCAGGGATACTGAGGCTGAATAAAGAGGAAGGTGGTTGGGCAGAGAGTGACAGTGAAAAAGCAGGGATACTGAATGAATATTGCTGCTCAGTGTTCACAGTGGAAAGGCAGAGGGAGATACCTAATCCAGTCAAGAGAAGCACTCTGGATAGGGGGGTTGATATTAGTCCTTTCACAGAAGAAAGGGTTCTGAAAGAACTCTTAAAACTGAAAGTGGACAAAGCAATGGGGCCTAATGGAATTCACCCCAGAATTTAAAAGAACTAAGGAAGAACTAGTAACACCACTGACTACCCTTTTAATAAATCATGGAGGATGGTGTGGTACCTGAGGACTGGAGAAGGGTGGATGTGATTCCTCTTCACAAAAGTGGGAGCAAGACAGAGGCACCTAAACCTACAGACCTGTCAGTTTAACCTCAGTGATAGGGAAAATGATGGAATCACTCTGAAGGAAAGAATTGTTGAGTACCTAGAGGCCAGTGGTGCACAGGCCAGAGGCAGCATGGATTCACAGCAGGAAGGTCATCCAAACAAATCTAATTGATTTCTTTGACTGGGTGACCAAAGTAGTAGACCAGGGAGGGGCTGAGGACATGGCCTACCCAGACTTTATCAAGGCATTTGACACAGTCCCGCATAAAGATTAATAAACAAATTAGCCAGCCTGGCAGTGGGTCCTAGGGTGGAGCCTGAGTAAAACACTGACTGGACAACAGGACACAGTGGGTAGTAGTAAATGGAGTCCACAGAAGAAAAGAGGGTTACTAGTGAGGTACTTAGGGTTCAGTATCGGGGCCTGGTCCTTTTAATGTCTTTATAAGTGACATTGCAGAAGGACTGGAAGGGAAAGTATGTCTCTTTGCAGATGACACAAAGATCTGCAACAGGGCTGATATGCAAGGTGGGGTGGAAAGGATGAAAAGGGACTTAGCAAGGTTGGAGGAATGGTTAAAGGTATGGCAGCTTAGATTAAACACAAAGAAGTGCAAAGTAATGCACCTAGGAAACAAAAACCCAGAACAAGAGTACACAATGGGGGGTGAGATACTGACAACAACAAAAATGGAACGGGACCTGGAGGTAGTCATATCAGATTACTTAAAGGTGGGCCAGCAATGTGAGAAGGGAGTAAGGAGGGCTGGGGGATACTGGGATGCATAGGGAGGGGCATTGCCAGTAGAAAACAGGAAGTTGTTGGCCCTCTGTGCAGACAGTTGGGCCACAGTCTGGAGTACTGTGATCAGTTCTGGAGACCCCATCTCCGCAAAGACATAGACAGGGTGGAGGCTGTCCAGAGGAGGGCAACCAAAATGGTGCAAGGTCTGCACCAGAAGACATATGAAGAAAGACTAAAGGAGCTTAAGATGTATAGCCTAGAGGAAAGGAGGGAGAGAGGGACATGATAGAAACTTTCAAATACCTCAAGGGAATCAACAAAGTCCAAGAGGGTAGCATCTTTCAGAAAAACAGATGTGCAAGAACAAGGGGGCACAATTTGAAGACAGAGGGTGGGGATGGCTCAGAGGTAATGTGAGGAAGTATTTCTTCACAGAGAGGGTTGCAGATGCATGGAACAGCCTTCCTGAGGAAGCCATAGAGTCAAAAACAGTGGGGGAATTCAAGAATGCATGGAATAGGCCTAAGGCAATTCTAGTGGGGGTAGGAGGAAGTAGGCTGTTGGTTAACTAGGATCTGCAGCTTATCCATTAGGTAGGGAAATGAGCAGACTAGGTGGGCCAAGCGGTCCTTATCTGCCATCAAATTCTATGTTTAAGGTGGAGGAGGGGAGCAACGACTGCTGAGGCACTCACCTGGCCTACCTGCCCTAAACTCAAACCAGGTGAACCAGAGGCAGTTGTAGGGAGAATGCAGTGAAGGTGTCTTGTTAGGGAAACCACTAAAGTCAATGGCTAACTGTTATAGTGGAACACTAGAGCCAAAGGAGATTGTCGTGACCACCCTGCACCGCTAGTCTTAAATTCTACATCAGGAGCTGCTGTCATATAGCGGGCAGCTAAAGCCAAGCCCGGGATGAGGACATTGCCAGATTTGGGCTAGGTGAGAAGGATCCCACCCCAAGTTGGACATGCTCAAGATGCAGACTAAATGCAGAGTGAGACCGTCGGCTGCAGGAACCCTGTGCCAGAATAGAATGGCTGGCATGCCCCAGAAATTGATTGAGAGCTGAAAAGCTGGCTAGCTGAATGAGCACGGTGTGCTGAGATCGTAATGAGCATTGAGTGCTGAGACCTTGCAAGGTCGAATGCAGAACTGAGTGCAGCAGAATCCCAGCAGCTGAAGCCGAAGGGATGGCAGTAGGCATGAAGCAATGGTTTGCGTAAGCAATGAGCAACGATTGCATAAGCAAGCGTGGACCTGCACGTAGGTCAGTAACAGAGTAGTAATAAGTGGATCTGCACGTAGGTCTGCATAACATAGTAGCAATGAAACAGCACTGAATAGTGGGGCAAGCCAGCCAGGCATTGCAAAGTCAAATTAAGGTGATAAACTCTGAGGATTTTAGGTGACGAAGACAGAATTTAAAACAGAAACAATTAGCCACATGGGCCACGACCCCCCAAACACCTCTCAGTCCCCGCTGTAGGACAAACAAGGAAGTAGTGGAAGGTGCGAGAACCACATGCAGATATTAAAGCTAATTTAATGGCCTCATCAGGAGCTTTAGCTAACCTCAGAATAGAACAGCAGTGTATAAAGAGAACAGGATTGAACTGCATAGCAAGGTTCAGAGCTTGAAGCAGTTGTACAAACATAGAAGCAGCATCTGTATTGAGTACACTGAGTTGCAAACTGTAATAAACATAAAATAAAGGAGGCACAATACTCAGAAAGCAGCTGTCACAGGCAATGCAATGAACTGCAGCAATGAGACAAGTAGAATGAGTTAACCACAAAAAACAATCACAGCTCAGCAACTAGGAGGGTGCCTGTAAAAAAACGACGAGTACAGAACTACAAAAAAACGCACTCCTCAGCCAGAGAATGGTGCAATTTAAAAGCATTTATTGAGTGCAAAACGCCATAGTGGGAGCAAAAAAGCTGACAACCTCGACTGGTTTCGATACAGCCTAGTACGTCATCAGGAGGATGCATCATAGGTCAAGCAATAGGCCTATAACGACATTATTTAAAGTGATAGTGCAAATTTACAATTTATCATAAATAGTAACTAAACACATAAATATATATGTATTTATAACCAATTTAAAAAAAGGTCAAACATTTCATTTATTATAGCCCAAATACTCATACCATAAAAGTAATGACTGTACCTACTGATTATGTCCTATAAAGACTATAAGTTTCAGTATTTCATCTAAGTGCCTACTTGGGGTATCCATCATGCTGATGCGACCATAGAGATGCCACTTGAACACTTAAATATATAGGCCCAGATATTCAAAAGCGGGTTGCACCATGCGGCAACAGGGCTACGACACGCAACCCAAAAATGCGCCATTCTGCGACATATTCAGAAGCGCCAGTTGTTTCACCAAAACATGCTGAGTAACAGCTAATGGAAATGAAGGCATGCGAACTGGCAGGGGCGGGTCCATGGCTAAAGTGCGCAATGCGATCATCGAACACTTCAAGTAATGCGCAAGAGTGGCTCAGCCGGAAGTTGGGCAAGAAGCAGAATTGAGCCAAAATAAAACAGGCTCAAGGAAGCGGCTAGAAGACTCAGCGGGCCGCAAACTGGGGGAAGAGAGAGAAGAGAGAGAGAGGAGAGAGAGAGAGCTGGAAGGGCAGAGACAGGGTCCAGAGGACCAAGAGGACAGTGTGGAGTGCCCGTGCAGTGGAAGCAGCAGTGGGAGCAGCGGGGTAACACAGGAACAGCAGCCGGGGGCAGAAGCCAGGAGATGGATAGTGCCGCTTCACATGGAAGCTGTAATGAGGGGTGCGACACCATGCTGCAGGGGACGGGCCGAGGGCTGGCCGGGCGGTATGCCCCGACAGGCGGTATCGCGCCTGCATCAGCTTCGAGCTGTACACAGACGCCGTAGATTGTGGCCGTACACACCGAACAGGCAACATTGAGACGGCTTTGCGAGCTGCAGTGATGTGATGCAGGCACCTCACGACAGAGTCACGTCGTCTGTGGAGACCAAGGTGACAGCCTCATGTGCCTGCTCACCACGGGCCCTTCCAGAGGCCCAACAGGGACACCACAGGCATTACACAGTCGGCTCACGCCACACATCCTCACCCACTCCTCAGCGCACTGCTGCCTCATGCCGCGGAGTACATCCATTTCCCCAGCACCGCCGCAGAGCGTGACAACAAACATGCAGGAGTTCCACGGTAGCACGTTGCCTGGCGTGCTAGGGGCCATAGACTGCACCCATGTGGCTATTTGCGACGCCACCTGGCCCTGACGCCAGGCATATGCGGAACCGGGAGTTTTCCAGTGTCAACTGCCAGGTGGTGTGTGATGCCACTGGGCGATTATCAATGCTCTGTGCCACACACCCTGGCGGAGCACATGATGCTCTTCACATGGCACCAGTCTGCACTGTGCCATCGATTCGAGAGTGGGACATCCCCACGGGTCATCTAGTGGGTGAGTGCAGTTACGCTGTATGGAATGCAAACTCTGGGCAAGGGTGGAATGATTACTGGTGCCATGGTAGTGGCACACAAGGATATGGGCAATATGGATCTGACATGACACTGATCTCCACTATCTCCACACAGGTGGACTGCGGATACCCACTCCGTCCCTGGCTGCTCACACTGGGCATCGGGCGCCCCATGACCCCAGCGCAGCTATGCTTCAATGAGGCACATGCCGCAACACGAATATCATAGAGCGGTGTTTGGGATGCTCACACGCTCTGATGCCTGTACACCTCCGTGGAGCTCCTACAGTACAGCCCCCAAAAGGCCTGTGGGATATTCTGGCCTGTTGCATTCCTGCACAACATGGCCAAAGACCATGGATAGCCGGTGAGGTCCGAGGAGAGGGGACAGCGATGGGAGTCGCCAGTGGCGCTCGGTGATGTTAGTGATGAGCAGCCTCCAGGAGGAGGGACCCCGACTGACCTGGCAGGTACCTAGCTGCACCGGGACACCATTGCAGAAGAGCACTACGCCCAACACAGGTAAGTCAAGGGGACATGTGCAGGCAACACTGTCCATGCGCAAACCACAGGCACATAGGGGAACACACCGTGCATGAAGGTCAGGGGAGTTGAAGGTTCCAGGCATACCAACACACCATCAGAGAGGGGTGAGCACTCATATGGACACACACACACCAGGCAGCGTACATGGGCAGCAGCACAGCACTGCGGAAATGACATTGCCAACACACAGCACCACCAACCACCCCCACCACCTGGACTGTCCACGTACGTGTGTCAGGACCTGGGCACCCCTGCACCTTGTGTACAGTGCAATGCAGGCATCATCATGCACACGCACCTGTGGACAGCAGTTGGGAGAGTGTGCAGGTGGTCCGTTGTGTCAGCGCAGGGAGCAGAGCACCAGCAGTGCACTGCCCACCATGACACACATTGCACACAGGGCAGCACCAGACAGGGCCTGCACTGGGAGACAGCTCAGTCAGGTAGCACTGTCCCACGCCACCACGGATGCGGGGGGCCCCGCCATGGCCCAGCAGCACTGGCAGGCTGAGCAGGGCTACATCGGGTGGCGCTGGTGCACCACCAGGGGTCCCACCGCGCGAACGCCGATTGCCCGCACAGGGGTCTGCATCCTGCCAAACAAACTTGCACCAGGGGTGCTCGATGCCCAGCAGAACCCGGCGTCGACAGGCCTGGTGGTCACGACGCACGCCGAATGGGAGTGGAGAGCGCACTGTGGGGTGTGTGGTACAGGGCACCTGACAGTGTGGCCAATGCGTCTGCGACAGAGACCACTGCCTGGTCAGCCTGTCAATGGCAGCGGTCCACATCCGCCTGCATAATGACCAGCTCGGCTCGGGTCCCGAGCACCTCCCTGCTATGCTGCTCCACGCACAGACAGTGCCTCCACGGACCTTGCAACCCGCCCCTGCAGCTGTGAGTCCTGCAGCAGGCGGGTGTGCACGTCAATGGGTACTGTGCCCCAATGGCATCGTGACCCCCAGGGTGTGGATGGTCCTGGTGCACAGCACCCCTTGAGGTGGGCGCTGTTCCGCCAGGACCAGGTATGGAGCGGATCAAGGGGCGGTGGACATGTCCACTGCTTGACACTGTACCCCCAGACCTGGTGTGCGACTGCTGCCGCCTCCAACTGCTGAGCCCCAGGTCCACCTGTTCCACCGTGCTGACAACAGTGCCAGACACCTGTATAGCCACCGTGTGCTGACCCACCGGTGCTGACAGGCACAGCCTGGACTGTGCCAGCATGCTTGGTACACAGGTGTGAACCAGGAAGGCCCAGGGCCGCGTGCTGGCCTGCCATGTGTCCGTCATGGGACACACACCTATCACTGCCCATTGCAGGGCCGCATATCATCAATGGTGCAGGGTGCGTGCCACTGCCATAGGCACAGCATGCTGGCATACCTGCATGCCAGACTGCTGTGACACAGGCTGTGCACCCCTGCACCCGTATCACTGACACCGGATGTTGGCCCAGTGCATGCTGCTGCAGTGCCTGCAGGCTGGTGGCAGGAGGTGGATGGTCCCTCCTCCCGTCCAGCAGGTCTGCATCACTGTCTGGACCCACCACCACCACCGTCTCCTGAAGACTAACAGGATCTGTAACAGAAAGAGAGTACATGTGAGTGCATGTGAACAACAGCCCCCCAACAACACCACCATGTCATACCCGCAGTGATGGGCTTCACCTGTCTGGAATTCTCCGCCTGGTATGCCCGCAATGGCACTCAGCTGCATGGCCGCGACCAGTGTCTCCTCTGTAGGGGTCAGCTGCAACACCACTGGTGGGCCCCCACCAGTGCCAGCACGTGCCGCCCTGAAGGCTGCCACCTTCTCCTTCAGCCTCCTGCGGTCAGTCCCATCTTCTTCTTGCATTTCCTGCATGGAGCGCTGGTGGCTTCCATGCAGGTTGGCGGCTGAGCTACCCCCTCCCATGCAGCTGCACGTTCCTGAGGGGTGCCCTCGTCCACTCACTAGTGGCTCATCCTCCAGATAGGCCTGAAGAGGGCCTCCGTCTCTGCCGCCGTGGTGAAGTTCGGCCTCCTCCACGCCCGCCGCCCACACCCTCAGCTTGGCTCTGGTCAGTCATGGTGATCTGTATGGGTGGAGGTGGACACCTGTCACTGTGCAGTCGACAGCATTTCCCATGAGCATACTGCTGCCTGGGGCAGAAGCCCCCACATTCCTCTCTGCATGGCAGATACTGATAGAAAGGTGCCTTTGTCCCTTTCTAAGTGCCCTTTCATGCTCAGCCCTCAGCCTTTATCATCCTCCGCCCATGAGCATTGTCCTGAGCATCACACAGCGTTAACTCACCTCTCACCTGCAGTAACCAAATCTGGCCAGCACAACCCACTGTCACATTTTATAGCACAACACATGCAAATGAGGTGTGGCGCAACTTTAATGACATGCTAATCGCGCCACTCGCGCTTTGAATGGCTGATCGCATGATTTGCATATAGTCGGTTGAATATCGCGTGACGGCGCTGGCGCACTCGGAAGATCCGCTGAGCCAATGGTGCAGGTTTGTGGCTGTGTGCCACTGCATTGCGCATGCCCAGACAGCTTACGCATCGCTATTGTGCTGCAGACCTGCTGAGCGCGATAGGCAATTCAGACCATGGCCACCATTGTGCCAGTGGCGCTACAGCACTGGGCACTATATGGCACTGTGGCACTACTGCGCGCGATAGTCCACTTGGCACTGGTGCGCAGCTTGGCAGTCGCGCAGGATGCCTATACGTCCGATGGTGCTGTGCGTAGCCTTGCGCCATTGCCGTACTCGTGCGCCTCTGACCCCTGGCGCTGTTGGCATGCCATGTGTACGTCCCTCATTGCGCTGTCTGGTGACAGTGCCATGTGCAGGACGTGCTGTTTGAACAGCGCTATTGGAGCCTGTGGTGGTCTATTGCGCAACAATTCCACGTGGGGTTACGCGCAGCGGGCGCCGTATTGCCTGCTGTAAAGTTGGTGCCATGGCTAGGAGGAGGCGGTGTCCTGGAGCCAGATTGAAGTGGCCAATCTGGTGGCCCTAGTTGAGCCACACTATGATGGCCTGTGTGGTGAGGCACCCCTCACCAGTGCCGGAACTCAGCTGTGGCAGCAAGTGGCCACTGACCTGGTGGAGATCACTGGATGGGGCGGTCTGTCTGAGCAGTGCCGGCACTGGTACAGTGACCTCCGCCGGAGGCCAGAACTTTTAGCCGGCGGCTGCGGTGGCATTGCCAAGTGGGCGTAGTGCCTAGGCCAGGTGAGTGTACCATCTATGCACCTATATTCTCTGAGAGGGTGTGTGTGTGCGGTGGCTGTGCATAGGTGCCCGGCTCGGACACGGTTGGCTGTGTCGTGTGTGCAGCTGTGCGATGGATGGTTATGGCTGTGTGGGCAGGCACTCTCACTGGGGCAGGGGCACTCTGCTTTTGAGTCACACTGATATTTGTCTCAACATATGTCTCCCACAGGCCGGAATCTGAGGATGCAGGGCGACGGTGACATGGGCCGTGCCAGGGCCCCGGTGCCGGGGGGTGTTGTGCCCCAGCAGCAGCAGCAGCAGCAGCATCAGCAGCAGCAGCGGCAGAGCCAGCTGCTGGAGGAGTGTGAGTATCATTACTTCATGGATGCTATTGCATGCTGGGGTGGGGGCAAGACCACCAGCCATGCACAACACAACCATGCAGGAAAGGGGAGGTCATAATTCCACTATACAAGACACTGGTGAGGCCCCACCTGGAGTACAGTGTACAGTTCTGGAGACCATACCTCACATTGTGGACATGGACTGGGTAGAGAGGGTTCAGAGGAGGGCAACACGGATGGTGCATGGATTGCATCACAAGTCCTATGACGACAGGTTGAAGGAACTGAACATGTACTCCCTGGAGGAGAGGAGGAGAGGGGATATGATGGGGACATACAAGTATCTTACAGGGGGAACAGAGTGCAGGAAAACACTATTTTAAGCGAAAAGATGTTCCAGGACTAGAGGGCATGGGATGAAGTTGGAGGGGACGATTCAGAGGAAACATGAGAAAGAATTTCTTCACAGAACAGGTGGTGGACAAGTGGAACACCCTGCCAGAGGAAGTGGTGGGGCTGACTTGGTCACGGATTTAGAATGCAGGGATAGACATAAAGGAATTCTGGAGGTCAGGGTAAGGGCAACAGACTTAAAGGAAAACAAGTGAACTTACAAGCTCAAATGGGCAGACTGGGTGGGGCCATAGGCCCTTATCTGCCGACACTGTCTATGTATCCATGTATGTAGGCACGACACAGGTGACAAGCATCACTGTGCAGTATCACAGCATGTCTGTGTATGCGTCACTGGTGGTCAGGCATGCACTGGGCACATAGCTGTGTAACTGGCATCAGACACGCTGCACGTCACTTGCCAGCCTAGTTTGTACTGTGATTGACGTGGGCAGTGTGTGTGGGCGGTGGTGCGATAGCTGGTGCTGCCTGTTTGTATGGCCATGTGCATGTTCACTGTGGGTGGGTGTATGCCATCACAGGTGCGGGACATTGGGCTATATGGTTTGCAGGTTGGATGGTGTTCAGGGTTGTGGTCAGTCACAGCCATTGACTGTGTTCCCATTTTCCTAGGCCTCGAGGTTCTCAGAGGTTGGTGCGTGATGTCAGGCGCCTCACACAAGTCAGCATTGAGAACCAGGAGATCCTGCAAGCCATCCAGCGACATGGACGTCAGCAGGGGCGGCACAGGACGGTGCACCAGCAGGGTGAGGACCAGGAGCCGGCTGGGCCATAGCCGACATTACCCTTCCCACTTCTCCCATCCCTACCACCCTGTCTTCCCTCTCCAAGTTTTTAATCCCTCCCCCTTGAACACCCCTTCCTTGTACCCGTCCCCCCTTTAAATAGTTTCTATTGTTGTTGTTATAATATGTTCAATATACATTTCTATTTTGATATATGAATACTGTGTCGGTCTCTGATTTGCAGCTGGCTATGGGTGCTCAGTTGCAGTGTGTACATGCCATCTGGGCTGGTATGGTCCTGGGTATATGTGTGTGTGTGTGTGTGTGTGCATGTGTGTGCATGGGGAGGTATCTCCAGCATGGCAGTGACTTTCGGTTGGTCTTGCCATCTGCTGCCACCCACTGCTGGGTGCACAGGGTGTGTCTGGCTTGTAGGCTTCTGTGTTGCACGGGGCTGATGAGTGCTGGGGGGACTGCATGGTTTCCTGCAGTGCCAGTCACTGCACATGGGTGGTGTCTTGGGGTCACAGTGCAGGGTGTGCTGTGTGTATGGGGGGCTGATGTGCACTGTGGTTGTCAACCCCCTGTGTGTGGCACTCTCCGCCTGCCAGTGGTTGTGCTGGGGTGTCATGGCTCTGCTATGCTTTGTTGGCTTGTCCCCATGGGCACGTGGATCATCCGTCCACCCCAGTGATGCTGTGCTTGGGGTGTGCAGGTGTGGTGTGGGTTCTGCAGTGTGTTCCTGTGCCCATGTGTGGCATGGCGGTGGGCCCCAGCCTGCCCCTGGATGTGCAGTTCCATTGCTCTGGGGGGGCTGTGCTTGCACTATGGCAGCTCTGGAATGCTCAGCTGAGCTTCCTGGTTGCTCCATAGTGCAACATTTTGGCTCAGCTTCTCCTTCCTGGTTGCGCGATGGCGCAGTATGTGCGATATTCAGACGTTGGTTGCATGCGCAATTTGCTCTGCTCCATGTTTGAATATCGCACCTGTTGCGCATTTGCGCAACTGGTTTGTGCTTGCTCCTGCTGTTGCGCTACTTTTGAACGCAGTTTGAATATCTGGGCCATAGGACCTAAGAGAAAGACATAAAAATACAAAATAATTAATACACAAGCACCAAATCAAAAAACAAGTGAACATATCAAATCTATCTACAAATCAATTATTTCTTGAAAATCATTTGTAAATCACTATTTTGTGAGCCAGAATCAGGTGAAAGCAATTAAGTATGCAACATGGAAAGCAGCTATGGCTGAGCTGAACACAGAGGTAATGTTTGTAGTTGCATTGCAAGGAATTTGAGTGTTGTAACTGAAAGCAATTCGAGTTGTGAGTAACTGAAAGCAAGTAGTATGAGCTCTGGAGTAGCAGTATGCCAGGAGCTTAGAAACAAAGCCCCCCAAAAAACAAAGACACACAAACACAGAAAACAGGGAACAAAGACAGAAGAAGCATGTACAGGTGAAGGCAAAATACAAACCAGAAGCAGGAAAGAAAAACAACACAGAATTCCAGCAGACAAGCAGGAGCAGCAGGTGGGGGGGGGGTGGCCTCAACCAGCTCAGAGGACAAACCGACAGAGCCTTCGGCTGAAAAGAAAATGTGCTTGACAATGAGTCTGAGAGGAACTGCTTATATAGCTCAGGAAGTGGGAGTGTCCGACTGCTTTGCCATCGAACTCCAGGCATAGCCTTTCCAATTATATACATACCTTGGTGTGATGACTATATAACCCCCTCAAGCTTTGCTCTCGGGGTTTAGGTAGCATCACACACCTCAGGTGTATAAAGTTATTCATTATGCACATCACCCCATGCATTATTCTATAAATTATTACCATTATGTTCAGTGGCAGGAAAATGTTAACTCTCATCTATAGCACTCTGACAAGGTACTCAATTTTAAAGCTCTTATGCAAATTCTTCCTGTAAATTATTTCTTTGTGGACCACCAGGGGCCACAGTCTAGTGGGGAGGGGTCATAATTAAAATCAAAAGGGTGTGGGTGTTCTGGCAGCTCTGAAAGACATGCAGAATTCTAAGTTGGAAGAACAGGGCAGACTTGATGGATTTTTCTGTATTATACCATCTATATATCACTGTAATATTATTTGTAACCCACCAGGAGTCACGTAAATATCCATTTAAGAGTATCTCTTGACCTCTAGGGTGGAGCCAGTTTCTATGCCCTTGGAAGGCTGGGTCATTTGGTCTACCCTGGCATTCCAAAGGGGAGAAGTCAGTGTTGTACAAAAGTCCAGTATACAAGACAGACGAAGGGCTAACAGAAATCCATTAGTTCCTCCCAGGTTTAGGAGTAGGGGACACCTAAAGTAAATGTGCTTCCTTATGAGGCCAGGAAAGTGTTAAATATAGTGCCCCACCAGGGTTGACTCCAACTCAAAAGTAACCAAGAAAACTATCTGCAGTGACATACTTTAATCTGTGCCAGCTGGTAAAAATACCAACATTAGATGAGCTCAAGGAAAATAAGGATCCTGTTTTGTTTTAAAATAACCCGTTTGGACATATATGTGTGTGTGTGTGTGTCATGCCTCCAAGCTATGCTGACCCCTTGTATCCATAGTTTTGCTAGCCATGTGCCAATGGATGTCTGCAGGTCACATCAGTATTCGGGAGGTCAAGCAAGTGAACTTTGTGTGCTTCTTGGTGTAGGGCCCCTCCCAGGTGACTGCTTTCCATCTGTAAACCCCTAGACAGCTGGGAGGGTCCACCCTATATATTGTTTATCATTATTTCTGTGGGTTACATGATCTGATGTTTTCTAGCAGGAATAGATATACCTTTTTACATTTGCTTTCGCGCATGTGCAAAGAACGTTTTGGGAGAGTAGCCCACTTTGGAGGTGTGCCTCTCCCTTGCAATCTACTGCTCAGTTGAGCAGGCGTGTCGGTCCTGCACCAATGGGTGCGGGAGCTGTGTATGACAGCGGTGGTCTTCTCTTCCAAGAAAACCACCGCTGTGATCCTGAAACACCGGCGTCGCGCCACCCTCCAGCGTCACGCCGCCCCTCCCCGTGTCACGCCACCCCAAAGCCGGTGCCACGCTGAGGTGCCCAATCCCCGCTCGGCTCCATGGCCCCCAGCCATCTTCTGCCATGCTGGGAGTCCACCCCAGCGTGGTAAACGCCCCGCGTCAATAGTAAAAAAACTGTAATGTAAAAACGGTCCCATGCAGTCTCCCCCCCTCCCACAACCCGCACTCCACCCAACGCGCACCCTGCCTCCCCACCCCCTCACCCCATACTTACTTCGGAGCTCGGCATGACGATCTTGCGTGGACCGGGAACACGTCTGCACTCTTCAAAGCCGACCCATGAAATGCCCGTAAGCTGTATAATGGGCTAGATAGGGGTTTTCAACTTTATTGCATATCTCAGGCATTTTTGAATTTTGCACCAAATTTTCAACATGGGGTTTTGGACCCCTTCTCATGAATGATTCATTGTCATGGCGTTATTCGGCCCAAAGGGTGATTTCGCAGTCAGTGCGCAGTCACTGCGCAAAAATCACCCTTCGGCCAGAATAACGCCATGACAGTGATATATTCATGAGAAGGGGTCCCAAAAACCCCATGTTGAAAATTTGGTGCAAAAATTCCAAAAATTACTGTTTTACGAGCGTGCGTTGCGCAGTTCCTACGCAGGCTCGTAAGTTCGCGAACTTTCAATATTTTCACTCCAGATTTTCAACATTGCCATTTTACCACACCTCCTATGGGCAGTACAGCTGTCATTTTTCACATCCTGCCCAAAAATGTGTTTCCGCCCATGTAGCGCACAATGGCGCAGTCGGTGTGCGAAATCAATGTATGGACACAGTAAGAAAATCACAGTGACACTGTTCATTAGCAGAGGTTTTAAAATGCCAATGTTGAAAATTTGGTGAAAAAAATTCTAACAATCACTGTTTTACAGTGTGCATTGCACAGTTCCCACGCCATTGTGAGGTTTGCGAATTTTCAATATTTCCACTCCAGATTTTCAACATTGCCATTTTACCACACTTCCTTATGGGCAGTACAGCTGTCATTTTTCACATCCTGCCCAAAACGTGTTTCCGCCTATGTAGGACACAATGGGGGTAACAAAAAGGTCATGCTGAAAATTTATTGTGCAAATACCAGCAATCGCACAGGGCATTAGGGTAAAGCACCATACGCGCAAACACCACTGCAAATACCTGCAAGCGAACGTTCGGCATTGACAAATGCTTGTTTGTATTATTATTGCAGTGTGACCCTGTGGAAGTTGCTTAACATCTCAGTGTTTCTGTCATCCCAATTGTATAAATGGGTAAAAGCAGGACCCCAATGAAAACAAGATGTTGCATTTCGGCTGGGCTATTCTCAATAAAGTAATCTTGCATCTCAGCTGGGATATTCAGAGTAAATTCATTATAAATATAAATACAGTTTTCAGCCATATAAGTGGCTATTTGGTGAAATCAGAGCCATAGTTCAACTAACAAGACTACTGTTACTTGAACCCTGGCTCTGGTTTCATGAAATGGCCAATTAAATGGCTGAAAAATATGTTTTCAAACCATGCTCCATACACTTCAATGGAGCGCACCCACATCAATCAATCAGTCAATCAATCAATCACTTTATTTAACCAGGCATAAACACCATTGAGCAAGCTCATTTTCAAGGTGGTCCTGGGCATTAATGCAATACAGTACACTTCATAAGATTACAATTACGGTGGACAACGGTGCAAAATAATAAAGAAAAATCATTATGAAGGTGCCGGTCAATATGGGCCTATACATACCGGTCAACATAATTAACATGCAAAGGTACATAATGATAAACTTTACTGAAATGAGAAGAGACAACAATCCCATATAGTCTCCGCTATGTAAGAGCTCAGACCTAAATGATAAAAAATAAGGAGGTATTAAGGAATAGGGTAGAAATTGGGGTGAAAGAGTAGGCAGCCAAAAGGGAGGCCAGAATAGGTAAAAGGTAGAGAATAGGCAGGGCCATCTTGGATTAAGGGAACTAGGCTTGCAAGTCCTAGGTTTCTGTTGTTAGGAATGTGGGGGTGGATGAGATACTTAGGCGTAGGATTTGAGAGTGGCACCTGGGGCTTAGGGGTCATCAGCATCTGAAACAGTTGCATGATTCCTTCAGATAATCCGTTAATTGAGCTTTGAATGTGAAAATGCTTGGACATGAGGATACTTTTAATGAGTCTTGCATAGTGTTCCAGAGTGATGGAAGTGAGAAGTTGATTGCTGCTGAGTCAAGGGTAGTTTTCACTCTAGGAATCTGGAAGCAGATTAAGGAGAAGCATCTCAGGCCATAGGAACCTTTAGCCCATTTGAAGATGTTTGAGATGTATTCAGGGAGGTTATCAGATAATGCTCTAAAAAACAGAGGAGAGCATTCCCTTTTTCTTCTAGTTGAGAGTGAGGTCCATCCCAAAACCTGGTATAGACGACAGTGATGTGTACTACGGGGTAGATTTAAGATAAATCTTAAAGTCTGGTGGTAAAGGGTGTCCAGTTTGTTTAGCATTGTTGATAGGCAATGACTGTAAAGGAAGTCAGCGTAGTCCAGTATAGGTAGGAATGTAGTTTGTACTAGTCTCATTCTGGCTTCTAATGAGAGTAGGTGTTTAATGCGATAGAATAAACCTAATCGCTGTCTTAGTTTTTTCGAGGTTTCATTTAAGTGGCACAGAAAGTTGAGCTTGTTATCCAGCCAGAACCCTAGGTATTTAAAGGTATCAACTACTTCAAGGGGTTCATCTAAGAGTGTTCGGAGCTGTGTGATATGTGGACATCCGGAAGTAGACTTTGGTGAGAGAATCGTTGCTTTAGTCTTTTTGGTGTTGAGGAGGAGCTTATGAATGAGAAGGTTGTATTGGAGGGTGACAAAGTCTTTCTCTAAGTACTCATGGGCCAGATCCAAGGATGAATTTGTGGTATAGAGTACAGTATCATCTGTGAATAAGTGCACATTTGCTGTGGCCAGCTGCGAGTCCAGATTATTGATGTATATTGCAAAGAGGATAGGGCCCAGGATGGAGCCTTGTGGGACTCCTCATAACAAGGATTTTTGTGGGGATAGATCTCCCATGGCTTTGACTTGTTGTAACCTATTGGTTAGCTGGTGAACCATTTAATGGCAGAACTATCAAGTCCGATGTTACTCAGTGCAGTAAGCATGATGGTATGAGCCACAGTATCGAAGGCCTTACTTAGATCAAGGAAGAGGGCAAATACATGCTTCTGAGTCCAAGGCCATTTGCCAGTCTGTAGTTACTTTGGCAAGAGCCGATACTGTACTGTGTTTGGCTCTGAAGCCGGACTGAGCCGGGTTTAGCAACTTTTGTGACTCCAGATGTTCTCTAAGTTGGATGTTGACAATTTTTTCAAGTAATTTAGAGAGGACGGATAGTATAGAAATAGGCCGGTAATTGTTCAGATCACTTGGATCCCCAGTCTTGAATAATGGTAGGATGTGGGCAGTTTTCCACAAGACGGGTAGCTCACCTTGAATCAGAGAGGTGTTGAATAAGGAGTAGTGAGGCGGTCAGATAGGTATGGCCAAGTTTTAGGAAGTAAGGTTCAATATTATCTGCATCCACACTCTTTTGTATCCAGAGAAAGGAGGAGGTCCTCCACTTGCTTGAACGTAATTGTGAGGAAGCTGAAGGGTGGGATTCGTTGGTTATGGTTGTGATTATCAGTGAAGCCAACAGTGTAGTCTCTTGCGGGCTAAGTTTGCTGATAGGTGAGGTGTCAAAGGCAAGCCCTGCAGTGGCAAAGTGATCATTAAGCTTTTCTAGTATATCAGCTTTGTTCGTATAGGTGGTACCATCAGACACAATTTTGTTCGGAAGGGGTGTTGCAGTGGACTGACCTTCGACTTCTTTGAGGATGTTCCAAAATTTGGCAGAGTTGTTTTTATTATCTTCTAGTTGTTTTTGGAAGTACCTAGCTTTTTCTGACCTAATTAGCTTGGTACAAGCATTCCTAGTGGTATGGAATGCTAACCAATCAGCCTCCAGGTGGGATTTCCTCGTTTTTTTCTACTAGTAGTCCCTATCCCTAAGTGCTTTCTTCAGGATGGGAGAGAACCAGCCAGGAGTTTTATTTTTTGATTTGATCAGTCTTAGTGGGGCATGTTTGTCTATTAGCCCCAGTAAGATGCTGTGAAAGATGTTAAATGCCTCGTTAAAGGTGGGGGCTAGGTAGAAATCCTGCCAACGAATGTTGCTTAGATCTTTCAGGAAAGTGTACTGGCCACATGCTCTCTCTCTATAGCCATGTCATAAAATGGGACATGGTCAGCAAAAGGGAAGTAGAAAGGGATTGTGCAGCTAGCCCCTCAGTGGCAATTTACGATCCCTTCCCTTCTCTTCCCTTCCCTTCCTGGGGATATAATTACAAAGGCTGCTTTTACCACAGAGCAGCTCCCACAGAGGTAAGGGAGCTTCCTATTGTTTTTTGGGGAGTTTTAAAATAGAGGAATAGTTCTGTTTAAAATGAACATAGTACTGTGAAGACAAGGGTCCTAGCAAATCTTATCAGGCTGAATGCTACCCTTATATGGGACATTCAACATCATTCTGTGGTAGGAATCTACAGCATAGTAAACTGAGACTGGAAGGTACTCATCCATCAGGTTTCCCTGCACCTCCCCAAAAAAGGGAAACAAATAAGTATCATTTGCAAACACATACTCATTTACAGGGACACCTTGCATCTGTCTAGTCCAGCTTTGAGTGGTGCTAGCTTCTGCAATGTCATTGGCTAGACTATACCTAGCGAGGATGTCCCTCCAAACACTTAACTTACTTGCTGACATCTTTTCTTTCACTAGTGGCTGATTCCCAAACCATAGGAAAGCTGCATGGTTTATATATTTTTTAATTAAAAATGTAAAAAAAAGGTAACAACACATTTGGTAAGATATTCAGACTGCGCCAGGCAGGGGCGCATGCCTGGGCACAGTGCAAATGGGCTGAGCCAGGGCATGGACCAAGCGATATGCAACGGTGCTGCGCCATGGCTCAGCACCATTGAATATGGCACTGAGGGTCACGCACTTCGCATGGCGCAGTGGCACTGTGGCAGCACAAGTGGCAGAGGGGGAGCAGGAAGCTTCGCCAGCGCAAGTGCGGTTACGCTAGGCGCAGCAACAGTGATATTCAGCCGTGGGCATGCAAATGAGGCCATTATGTATGCAAGGCACAAATGGGGCCATTTGCATGTCATTATGGCCCCATTTGCATGCAGTGCGCCAATCCCCGGTGACTTGCGCCTGGCGCCTAGCCAGGCTGCAGCCATCGGGGGCCGACACCCCGCTGCCCCTCGGTGGGCCCCGCTCCCATTCGCCTGATCATGGGCTTATGTTAGAGTACTCCCTGGTGGTCCAGTGGACTGATCCCCTTCACCCAATCGTGGGCATGTGTTTATTTAATCCCTGGTGGTCCAGTGGACCGATCCCCTTCACCCGATGGCGGGCATCTGTTTAATTAATCCCTGGTGGTCCAGTGGACCGATCCCCTTCAACCGATCGCGGGCATCACTTTAATTAATCCCTGGTGGTCCAGTGGAAAACCCTCTCCCAGCTTCTGATCTTGGGTGCGGAATGAATGCAGGACACCCTGGTGGTCCAGTGGTAACCTCCCGCTTCCCACCCACCACTGGTCCCTCACCACCTGGTCACCCCCCGTCAGTGGTGGCGCAGCAGCACCCCCTGCCCTCGCCCGTCTGCCCGCCGATGACGCGTGCAGTAGGGTCTGATGCCTATTGGTCCACTATGTAGGCCAATGGGTGTAGACCATACTGCGTTTACCAGTCCCGCCTCAGAATGAACCAGTCACACCAGGCCTGTGTAGTACAGTATGGTCTGCATGCTCATTGGCCCCCATAGTGAACCAATAGGCATACAGTCCCTACTGTACGCTGTCAGTCTGCGGGTGGCTGGGCGGCTTGAAGGCGGGGTGCTGCCGCCTGCCGCTGACTGGGGGGGGTGCAAGGTGGTAGAGGCTTCAGTGGGCAGGTGGGGAGGGGGGTTACCGCTGGACCACCAGGGATTTATTACACTTATGCCCACGATCAGGCGATGGATAGCAGTCCACTGGACCACCAGGGATTTCTTTGACTTGTGCCCATGATCAGGCAATGGATAGCAGTCTATTGGACCACCAGGGATTTATGTAACCTATGCCTGTGACCGGGCGAGGGGGGGGCATGATGCCCCATGGGCAGGGGGCATGTGGACTGTGTCCTGGTTGGTCAGGTGGCCACCCACAGCAGGCAGCTGCCATGTTGCACCTTGCAATATGGCAGCTCATCTGTGGGTGGCCAGGACTTGCTTCTGGTTTCGCCAGGCACAACTTTGCGCCTCCCCGAGCGGTGCAAGGTGGGTATGTGCCAGCATATGCATGGGCATGCCCCCTGCACTTGCGCTGTATACATTACTTGTGTACCTCGGCGCATCGGGGGTTGTGCAGCGCAACTTGTCCCATTGAATATCACGACGGGGTGCATCGGTGGGTTGCGCAAATGCTGTCACATAGTTGCTTTCCTCTATCCAATTAAGATGGAAGTTGTTTTTAATTTGAAGTTGCAGAAACATTTACAGCACACTGTCAGTAAAAAAAAAAAGAGAAAATGTTAAAATTTCTATTCTCCATTGTCTCCACTAGCTGGTTTTGTGTGATTTTCTATGCTGTGACTGCCCATACACTGTCAAAGATTGTGTATGAGCAGTCATACACAAACAGGCATCATTTTTATTTTCAAAACTCAAGACTCAAGCCACTTTATCCCCGAGGGACATATTTACATTTTTAATGCACTTTCAGACTCCTCCACACCTTCAATGACCCTTGGCTGTGGCACAACACTTTAGCAAAACTGGGGGGATTGAACCCCCAACCTTTTGTTGACTACCGAGCCAGTGGGGCTCATGAATTCAGAGATTTCTGACCTAAGTGGGATCCTTGACTGCTCTCTGTCACACTGCCCAATGATAACATCAGTGACGCTTTCTTCTACATCTTTCCCCTTATCTGTAGTGAGAATGAGGAAGGTTTCCTCGCAACATTTTCTTTCCCTGAGGTGCTCAGCTACTCTTTCCCCCCCCACCAGTGGGGGCAGGTTACTTTCTATGACATGTCTCTGTGGCTTTTACTTTGGGGGCTTTGGCTGAACCCAGATCTAATGTGTGCCCCAAGCATGTCCTTGCTACCATGGCTTTCCCTACCTCCGGACCAGAAAGGAGGAAACTCGGTGGAGGGGGCCTGCCTTCCTAAAGCATTTAGCAGGACTGACCCAGCAAAATTAGCAGCTTTTACCTGGTGGACACAGGAAATGAAAAGGATAGGAACTGCCACCTCATACCATTAGAGGCGATCCATCAGCCACATGAATGCTTGGGCCCCCATGGCAACCACTGACATCTCCGGTTCAGTAAGGAGACTCCCTGTCTCCTTAATACTACGCTCCACTGCTGCTTCCCATTCAATTGCTGCCCCAATGGTGGGTGAATGGATGCTCTGCTCTGCCATACTTCATATAGAGGGGCTGACAGCCCCCTCTACAACAGGTCCTTGCCGGCCTTCACATGCTGGGCCACCTGCCACCACAAACCGCCGTGCTGCTCCCTCATGAACCTCCTCTCCACTCCCTCTCTTCCCAACCACTCCCCTCATGCCTGATATAGGCCCAAAAGGCCTCTTCTTGTGTGCACGCATGCCCGAGGGGCGTGCGCACACTCCCGATGCCTTAAAGGGCAATCAGAGTAATCTCCCTGGAATTGGCAGGAGGCTTACACTTTCCCCTCACAGAAATGCTAACCCTCCTGGGGAAGCCCTTCAACTGGCTAGCCAGGTGGCTGGTTTCCCTGGAATGATGCACACTCTCCCAGGAACCACTACCCCCTGGATCCACCGGTGTAGTTGCACTGGCAACATAAAATAAATAGCGGGTGCACACCCATTTTTAGAACCTAACCTGGAATCACTAAGGGGCATGGCCACATGACCTGACTTTCCACACTGGCCGTGGATCCACCAAGCTGACATCCCACCTGTCTTACCCCACTAGGGACACCACTTAACAATTTCTGGCTCCAAAACTTTTCCAGGATGGACCTTGCTCAGTACCCACCCAGGCCTATTTGGCACCCCGTAAACATTTGAAAGAAAAGCAATAACACAACATTCCTGTCTATCTAGCTAACACTACAGTAACTATGCAAATCATCACCAGGGAGTGATGATCTAAATAGTAATCCTAAAGCTGCTAACCATGTACTCCTGCTGCTGTCATTTCACTACCAGTACAGTTACATTACTTGTAAGTCCTCTACCACTGTTAAACATCCTGTTCCCCTGACAGAAATGGCTAACTACTGCTTTGTTAAAACTAGTACAAACTACTTTCCTATACTTTAAACTACTTAACATTAGGGAAAATACAGTCAGGGAGACACGCTTACCTCTAAAGTTCTTTCGGTCCTGGAAACTGAGAAAGGTGCTGCTGATGTCCTTGGAATGTCTCTAGTTAAAGTTCATCAAACCCAGCAGGCAGCACTGTGGGGAGGATGAGTGCCTTAACCACTAGGGTGTCCCTACTTAACAGTCCTATTAAAATGAAATGGCAATACACCTATCACATTTCTAGGCTAACTGACTAACTAAAACTATACAAATCACAGATAAAAAGTTTTACATCAGAGTAAAAAAAATTACAATTTGGGGTAAAAGTGGAAATAAATTCAAAACGATTCTCTAAATTTTTTTTTTCTGGCAGTGTCCATTATTTTATTTATTGAAATGTTTCACCAGGAAGGCACGCTTAGTGACACGTCGCTCATCTCCCAGTGCGACCTGGGGGGAAGGGGTACAATAGCAGTGAAAAATTAAACATTCAAGTTACAAGTTCAACATTAACATACAGTTGTAAGGCAGGTGTTACAAGCAGTATTACAACACTGTTGCGCATAATAGGTAGAAAAAGTGAACAATAATAAGTGCTGGGTTAATAAGTAAACAAATGCTTATGTGAAAGAAAAGGGGGAAAGGAGAGGGAGGGGTGAGGTGGGGAAGGGGGAAGAGTCATGTTCAAGTTACATTCAAGTTACATAATCAACATTAGCATAGAGTTGTAAGGCAGGTGTTACAAACAGCGTTAAAACAGTGTTGCGCATAGTATGTAGAAAGAGTGGACAGTAATAAGTGCCGGGTTAATAAGTAAACAAGTGCTTATGTGAAAAAAAAGGGGGGAAGGAGAGGGAGGGATGAGGTGGAGGGATGGTGGGAGAAAGGGAGTAGATGAAGGATACAAGCCCCTGGGGGGGGTAGGAGAGGGACCTATGGAGAGCATTTGGGGGTCCCTTACATTCTGTGAGTGATCAAGAGAGGCCAATAAGGGGGAGCAATTTGGGGGAAGGGGTGGAAAGCTAGAAATTTGGGGTGTAGGGGTGCACAGGGTAAAATGAAGGTGATGGTAGAGGGGTAGTGTTTATCCAGGGCTTAGAGGAGAGAATTAGGAAGGGACATGGCAGGAGCAGCTAAGTGCAAGGTAATTTTTGAGGGCAGAGCTGCTGGAGTAGGTGGAGGATAAGTGCCAGATTTAAGGGGGGGAAGTCAATTCCAAATATTTGGGAGGTGGTGCGAGTAAACAGATTGGCCAATTAGCTTGGATCTGCGGGGGACTACCAGGGTGCGGGAGTCAGTTGACCTAAGGGAATGGGAGAATGGGGGGGTTGTTATAAAGGAGGAGGTGAGGTAGAAAGGGAGCTCACCCAACCAGTGCTTGGAGGTGACTTTAGAATAGTGAGAGAGTTGCCTATTTGTAAGAGAGGGGAAGGATAGGGCACAATAAAGATCACAGTGGTGGGTACCGGGGGGGGGCATCCAGGGCAAAGCGGCAAAAGGAATTGAAGAGGGTGTCCAGTCTGGCCAGGGAGGACTTAGAGACAGCACCATAGACTGTGTCACAGTAGTTGAAAATAGGCAGTACCATCTTCTAAACAAGTTCATGCCTAGCTGTAGGAGGGATGCAACTATAGTTCCTGAACAGGGTACCAAGCTTGGTACGCAGTTTCTTCTGGATCATGTCAATATGTCCAGAGAAGTTTAGGTGTTGGTCCAACCAAACACCTAAGTACCTAAAGGAGGATGTGTCCTCAAGTAAAGTCCTGTCAAGGGCAGTGGAAAGTGGTAGGGAGGGAAGCCTAGAGAGTCTCTGCCTTGTGCCAAAGGTCATGGAGACAGTCTTCTTGGCGTTGAGGAAAAGTTAATGGTTAGCAAACCAGAGCTGAACCTTATCGAAGTCTTGCTATAAGCTGGTTGTAACCTCAGCAGGACAGGAGCCAGATGCATACAGGACTGTATCATCGGCATACATTTGTACAGAGGAGGAGGGGGAGCAAACAGAGGGAAGGCTGTTTAAGAAGATGGAGAATATTAGGGGTCCTAATACAGAGCCCTGGGGGATGTCAGTGCCAATCAGGAGGGCAGGCGAAGTGGCATCCAAGATCTTAACTAATTGGGTTCTGCTAATAAGGTAGGCCTTGAACCAGTTTTGTGACGGAGGGAGATAGGCCAGCTGCTGGGAGTGAGTCGAGAAGAAGGGAGTGAGAGACGGTGTCGAAGGCCTTGGCCAGGTCAACAAAAATGGCAGAGGTAATTTGGCCATTGTCCATCCTGGTTAGAATGGATTCTGTGAGCCATAGGAGAGAGATGATGGTTGAGTGGTTTTTCCTGAAACCAGACTGGAAAGGGGTAAAAAGGAGGTGTCAAATAGAAAAGAGGTGACTTGGGAGAGGACAATGTGTTCTTGAAGCTTGGCAAGGGTAGGGAGGAGAGAAATGGGGTGATAGTCGCCAGGGGATGAGGGGTCACCCCCTTGGGGTAGAGGGAGAACCACTGCATGTTTCCATGAAGAGGGGACCAAAGCAGTAGGGAATGAAAGATTTAGGATTAATGAGAGGGGGTAGGCAATGGCCGAAGCGGAGAGGGAAAGGAGTTTTTGGTCGAGGCCATCAGGGGTGGCACCTTTAGAGGGGTTGATGGTGAGGAGGGTACTTAAGGCATTGTTTGGGGTTACAGTAATGAAAGAGAAGGAGAGGTAGGAGGGTGGTGGAGGGGGCACACCAGTAGAGGGTGGGGAGGGTGATGGGTAGGAGGGGATGGATTTCAGTAGCTCAGTGGTGCAGGAGGTATAGTAGGAGTTAAATTCCGCAGCTATGGCTGATGGGTCAGACACTAGTGAGCTATTTACTTTAAGTACCGGGGGGGGGTGAGATGAAGGGGTAAATAGGGCATGGACCACCTTCCAGAACTTTGAAGGGGGAATTTGTGTTGGTGATGAAGGCAGATTTGAAATATTCGGATTTGGCTAACCTTGTTGACCTGGTGCAAGCGTTTCAGAGCATGTGGTGGTTCGCGAGGTCACTACGATGCTGGATAACTTAATGACGTTTCCAGGCTCGATCTCTAGCCCTGAGACCAGCCAGAAGTTCAGGGGTTATCCAAGGTAATTGGTTACCTCTGACTCTAGTTTGTTTGAGTGGGGCAAAAGTGTTCCAGTTTACAAGAAAGATTTATTTGAAGTAGGCAAGGGCCTTATCAACCGAGGAGGAAGGAGGCTGGGGGGACCACTCAGAAGTGGCAAGGTTACTCAGGGGTGGTTCAAGGTCAAGAGACTTGAAAGAGCATAGTTGTATGGTTTTATGTGGTAATTTTGTTCTGTGGACTTTCCTAACTATGAATATTGGGTTATGGTCACCGAGAGCATCAGGGCGAATGCCAGAGGTGATGACACAGTGGGGGTGGGAGGTAAGGGCCCAGTCGAGTACAAAGTGTTGTTGTGTCTTGTGGTTTGGGCGGGTGGGTTCGGAGATCAGTCGGGAGAGGTTTAATGCTCCAATTTCATTTTTAGTTTTGGTAGTTTTAGGTGACAACCAATTTATATTGAATTCTCCTAGGATGAATAATTTCCCAGAGCGAGCAAGGGAAATGATGGAGGTTAGGAGATCTAGCGCAACTGAAGGATGGACATTTGGGCGTCGGTAAATGCCAGCTGTGAAGATTGGGAGGGTGAAGGGAAGGGACACATGGATAGCTAGGGCATCATGTGTCTCAGGATTTGAGGATGAGTAGATGATTTAGTATTGGATGGAAGCTGAGACATAAATGGCCACACCACCCCACCCCGCCAGCACAGTCTTGCCTTAGCAGTGAGTATCCAGGAATGGAGACCGAGTGGTCAGGGATAGTGCTCTTTAGCCAAGTTTCTGAGATGATTAGAATGTCTGGTTTTTAGAGTACACACCATGGTCTGAATCTGGTATATTTTTTGTAATAAGCTTCGGGTGTTTAGATGGAGGATCTTTATGCTCTTTAGGAGGGCTGAGAGAAGAGAACCTTTAACATAATGTAACCCCCTACAAATGGGGGTTCCCGAAAAGTCTTCCTTGAGCTTGCCTAAATGCTCATTGCCAGGCTGGTGTCCTGCGTTTTAGCATTTAGCTAAACAACATTTAGGTTAAATGTGATTGCCAGGGAGTGCCTGTATAGGCTCTGTGTACTGTCTCTTTAAGAGCTGCCTGGATTGCAGTCATAAGTAATCTGAGAGGGAGCTCTGTTGAAAGATGTAACTATTTGCTGAAAATCATTTAGAGTAATAATGATAATGTAGTTTGTCTAACCTGCCTTCTTTGCAGCAAGGACTGTTTTGTTTATCTCCATTATCTTGGTCCTTACTGCGAATTAGACCAATCAGTTCCGTGGGATCTAAAATGGAGCTGGACTACAGGAGCTGTCTGGAGTCAAAATCTGTAGGAATTGTAGTTTTGGGCTTTTGGTGCCTTTTTGCACCTGAAGGGGGAGCCTTTGTTGTGACTGACAGACAGATCAGCCAACCAAACCTTTTGGATTCTGGGGAAAGTCCCAGTCTTGCTGGCAGCTGAATCAGATCTCAGTTGGGAGCTGAATGAGCAAGAGCTTGAGACAGTCAAGCAGCCATCTGAGTAGTTTCGCATGGGAGAATTGTGGAAAAGCCTGAGATCTGGCCTGCATGTCTGCTTGCTGCCCCTGAGAGGGAGAGAAGAGAATTATTTCAGACTAAATCCAAGTTTGTGAGAACGAAGTAAGCCACTGATTTTTTACCAGGCTCATACCTGAAGGAGACCGAAGATTTGCTGAATGCGATCGGCCTGTCAGGATTTCTAGCTGCTTTTGAATCCCCGGTTTATGCAGAGACTTTGCGATTATGACCGGAGAGCGGTTTGCCTGGTACAGTAGAATTTCCTTACATGTAAATGTGCTGTGTATTGAAAGTGGGTCGTGATTTGGTTCCCCACTGTGTGAACTGTGTTCTGCTTGCTGGTATGGTCGAATCCTTTACATGTAAATGTACAGTGTATTGAAAGTGGGTCGTGATTTGGTTCCCCACTGTGTGAACTGTGTTCTGCTTGCTGGAAGCTTTATCCAGCCTAATCGGACTGAATCCACGTTTATCTCCATTCGGCCTGGGCCATGCCACACTGGCCCTGCCAGACTACCCCACTGCACAGAGAAAGCCACTGATGAGAGACCTACCTAGGGATCAGCCTCCTGCTTCGTGCTTGAACAGGAACAACGCCTCGGCGAATCGTGTGGGCCCTGCTTCTCCTGGCACTCCAGATTAACCACCTGCTGTCTCGATTTTTATCCAGCCCGTGTCCAGTCTTGGATATCGTGAGTAATCATCAGGGTAGCTCCCTGCAACAACAGCCTAATCTAAAAGTGTGTCATCTGATTGTCTTGTTGTTTCCTTTTCACGAACTGAGCCCTCTAGCTCCGGATTACAAATATTGTGTGTTGTGCATGTTGTTTTCTTCCATCACAGGGCCCCAACCAGCTGCAACGTTCCTGGATAGCCCACCATTCTCCATCTGGGTACCCAGAGTACGTGACTGTTTATGGACCTTGAAGTGCATGCATAACTATTTGATTGATAGAGCCTTTAAGCAAATTAACCTGATTACACCCCTCCCTTGTTCAAGCCCCTTAAATAAATCAGATCTAACTCTTTTTTGCATTTACCCTGACTGTGGTTCCAGTTTCTGCAAGAGTACTGTACTGCTGTTATTTGTTGTGTATAACCTTGTTTTACAGGGGGTCCCCAGAGCCGGGCCAGAGGAAAGCCCTGGTGGTAAGTGCAAACAGTTGTGGGTACTTGTGTGGTGTATCAGAGGTATTGTGAAAGTGATTATTGTGTATTGTTCCGGCCACTAGTAAAGAAAGAGGGGGTTTAAAGTGTCCCGGAGGGCTGTGCCCAGGTTAGTTTGACCACTACCAACCCTGACCTCCGGGTGGAGGCACCTGTTTCAGAACTCAGGCCCCTTAACCTGCTACTAGCCAAGCAGGCAGGGGTAATAGCCCTTAGGATAGCACCACCTAGGGGTTACAATAAGCTGATCAGGCTACTGTTCATGCTAAAGAACTGTCCAAACATGTTATGTAAACATTTTTTTTTTCAAGCAACGAGAAAATTCAAAACAGGGTCAGTTTCTGGGGTAACTGTTGTCTGCACCAAGGGGTGCCAGGATGCTCAAGGAGTTGTATTCAGAGATGTTTTGTATTTTGCCACGAGATCCCAGGGTGGCAAAATAAAAACTGGGGTCAGGCTTGGTACACTCCATTCCTCTACTGTCATGGTGGACAGTGTAATATTTGATCCGGTGTCCCACCCTTTCCTGTACTAAGGCAAAACTTTTAAACAGGGTGATTCCTTCCCAGGCAGTAGCAACTAGCATTCTTCTTGCTAGTGACTTCACTTTCTCCTGGTCGTAATCAGTAGAGCGAGGATCAACATGGTTTTTCATGTGTACTTTCTCCAGGGCTCCTTGAAAAATCCAATCAGACCTGCGACATTCAATCAGATCCCATGTTCTTTCACTCACATATGGTTAATTCATACCTGTGAACTTCATCTGGAAATACCTTCTGAACCAGCATTCGGCCTGACTGCACTTCGGCAGAGACCTAATTGTGGGACTCTGGGCCTATCCTTTGGGAACCACACCCCATCTCTACAGTGTAGTACACTGAGGTCCAAGTGGTGACGGGAGTCCGTGTCCACCAACAAGAGCTTGCATTCTTCTGGGAGCATAGGTGTATTTTTAAACACACCTAGAATAGGCATGGCATATGGTTTAGGAATGTCTCTTTCCATTACATCTTCAAACATTCTAGTGATCCCTTCCATGGGCTGCTCATAGATTGAAAGAACTTCCCTAGGATCACCTTTACTGTCTGCATCAGACACAGTTTCTGACTCAACAATTTCAACAATTGCATCTGGCTCCTTTTCCTCTGGCCTTGGAGCAGAATGCTTTTCGGAGGGTGGGTGGGTTTGTTTCAATGGTCTAGACTCGTCCAACTTTTTAGGCAGCTTTTGGGGTTTTACACATGGTTTTGGTGGGTGGATGGGTTTAGTTGGAGACTTTCCCAAGCCTAATGAGCTGTGTGCCTCCACCTTGGACGACTCTGACTTCTCAGGCCAGTCCCCCACATACCCTGCATCAGAACTCCACAAGTCGGGAGTCAACCCTTGGCCCCTCACTCTGCCAATGGAAGGTTCTTGGGCACTCAGTGACGGTATCGCTCTGGGCAGACGGCTAGGCCCAGACACCATCTTGGGCGCTCCCATGGGAACACAGGCTTCCACTTCCTCCCATGTTTCCATTGGCTCCTTGACTGCCACTACACTATGTGTGGGGGAAACATGCAATATGGTTGCTGGCCTCTGCCACTTTTGAGCAGATGCTAGCACAGGGGCTGCTTGATTCTCTTTCTGCCTCTGCAAATAAGAAGGTCCTCTATTAACGTTCCAGTAAGCACATGAAATGCAAATCGGCTGTTTCCACTCTCCCTGTGATCACAAAATAGACACGCTTCACCTGAGCCACTATTTTCTACCATGCCCCAGAGACAATTAATAAGTCCCTCTGGTACAGTCACTGTTTTTCCTCCAAATCCAGCTGCAAACACCATAGCTCTCCAACCAACTTGTTCCACTTTTTCAATAACTGCACTGAACTTCAGCCAAAATGGTAGTTCTTCTAACCAGTCCACTCCTTCTAGCAGCAAACCACTTTCCCTGCTCCTCTGCAGCAGAAACTGTAGAATGTTTCTACTCTAAGGGCTGTAGCAATCAAACTAAATCTCTCCTTTGCCAATAACACTTCCAATTTCTCCAAAACCCTCAGCATTCTAGTCAGGAGCAACCTAACTTCCTTTTCTACTACTGGAACTTAATTATCTATTCCTCCAATCAGCTTCCACCTCAGACAATTAATTATGCATTCATCACGTTTTCTTACATGAGCTTGTCCACCATTTTGTCTCCTCTCGATGCCTTGCTGGTGACTTGCATATTTGAAACTCCTGCAAGCACTTGGGGCCTTCCTGATACATCCTTGATGTACAGCTTTACTTTTTGTAAATGCTTTCCATGCCTTCTATCGAACCCCGGACAACAACCTCCATATTCGTAACACTTTTTTTTTCTCTTACAGTCTCTTGATACTTTTGTACCTGCCAACTTTTTGCTTTAACACTGATCTGGATTGTTTGGGCTGTCCTGCCTAGTCGTTGGCTGGCTTGGCAGGGAAGGCAGATTTCACAAACACTCAACATCCAAAGATGACTGCTGAGCTGACCCTCACCCCCCCATGTCTTGGGGAAGATGGTATATTGTCTCAGAGAAGGGGGAAGGGGGTCCGGTCCAAACTGGTCAACTGTCTTACAGATGCTCAAAATAAAAGGCGGTTACAATACCTTCAGTCCAGAGGGGGATTCAGTTTCTTGGAGGCTGGAGACCACTAGCACAGAAAGGGACATCTCTCCAGTCTGCCTTCAGGGATTCAGGACCCAGACTTGACTATTTCCCTGTAAAATAGTTGGTTAGGGGACACCACAGTGCAGGCAAATCTCTTTCAAATAATTCATAGATCCACACAACTTGTAATGCAACAGGCATGATTTTTATTTTTAAAACTCAAGGCTCAAGCCACTTTATCTTTGAGGAACATATTTACATTTTTAGTGCACTTACAGACTCCTCCACACCTTCAAAGGTCCTCGGCTGCAGCACAGCACTTTAGGGAAACTGGGGGGGATTGAACCCCCAACCTTTTGATGACTACCAAGCCAGTGGGGCTCATGAATTTGAGATTTCCAACCCAAGTGGGGTTCTTGACTGCTGTCTGTCACACTGCCCAATGATAACATCCCTGACTCTTTCTTCTATATCTTTCCCCTTATCTGCAGTGAGGATGAGGAAGGTTTCCTCACAACATTTTCTTTCCCTGAGGTGCTCAGCTACTCCCCACCCCCCGCCGGTGGGGGTGGGTTACTGTCAATGACATGACTCTGTGGCTTTTACTTTGGGGGCTTTGGCTGGACCCAGTTCTCATGTGTGCCCCAAGCATATCCTTGCTACCATGGCTTTCCCTGCCTCCGGACCAGAAACTCGGAAACTAGGTGGAGGGGGCCTGCCTTCCTAAAGCACTTAGCAGGACTGACCCAACAAAATTAGCAGCCTTTATCTGGTGGACACAGGAAACAAAAAGGGTAGGAACTGCCACCTCATACCCTTCCAGGCAATCCATCTGCCACATAAATGCTTGGGCCCCCATGGCAGCCACAAACTTCTCCGGTTCAGTAAGGAAACTCTGTCTCCTTAATACTACACTCCGCTGCTGCTCCCCATTCAATCGCTGCCCCACCGGTGGGTGGATGGATGCTCTGCTCTGCCATACTTTGTGCAGTAGGGCTGACAGTCCCCTCTATAACAGACCTCACCGGCCTTCACATGCTGGGCCGCCCACCACCACAAACCGCCGTGCTGCTCCCTCACACACCTCCTCTTGACTTCCTCTCTTCCCAACCACTCTCCTCATGCCTGATAGGTGTGAAAGGTCTCTTCTTGTATTTGCAAGCACTCAAGGGGCGTGCGCACACTCCTGATGACTTAAAGGGCAATCAAAGTAATCTCCCTCTCAGGAAATAAGCTGAGATGGGTGCAGTATAGGGGAATGGGGTGAACGTTAGGGCCAAAGTCCCCAAGGCACGTCTCAATGCCTGTCAAGGGCTGCAGGGTGGGGGTGGGAGTGGAATGCCGTGAGCATTGTGGCCAACAAGCCCAAGTCACATCCCCAACACCTGTCAGTCTCTACAGGGTGGGGCATAACAGTTGGAAACCCTAACGCCCCGGGCGTTTGTTGGTATTCTCACTCCAAATTTTCAACATGGGCTTTTTGGGACCCCACCTCATGAGCAGTGTCACTATCATTTCGTTACTTAATCCTGAAAGGGGATTTTGCACAGCAACTGTGCCATTTGGTGCCACAGGTGCGGAAACACATGTTGGGCAGGATGTGAAAAATGACAGCTATACTGTTCATGGGGAGGTGTGAAAAAATGGCAATGTGGAAAATCTGGAGTGAAAATATGAAAAATTGGTGAAGTTAAGAGCGTGCCTAGAAACTGCTCAAGGCACGCCCGTAACGCAATCATTTTTTGGAATTTTTCCACCAAATTTTCAAAATGGGCATTTTCGGACCTCTGCTCATGAACAGAAACACTGTGATTGTGTTAATCAGTCCCAAAAGTTGATTTCTTACAGCGACCGCTCCATCCTACGCCACAGGTGCGAAGACACATTTTGGGAAGGATGTGACAAATTTCTGCTGTGCTGTTCATAAGGAGGAATGAAAAAATGGCAATGTTGAAAATTTAGAGTGAAAATATTAAAGACTGGTGAAATTACAAACGTGCGTAGAAACTGCATAGCATGCTCATAATACAGTCATTGTTTGGAATTTTTCACCAAATTTGCAATATCGGAGACTTTGGGACCTTCTTCTCACTTGAACGGTGGCAGTGTTGTTTCACAAAATCACCTTTTGGGACAGAGAAACGAAATGACAGTGCCAGTGTTCATGATGTGGGGTCCAAAGTACCCCATGTTGAAAATTTGGAGCCAGAATTCCAAAAAGGCTGAGATATTAACCTAAGTTGAACCCCCATTGACTTCCATTATACGGCTTACCTTGATTCTTCAATTTTGCGGTTTGGCTTTGCAGAGTGCAGACGTGTCCTGGTCCACAGAAGATGGCAGCGCCCGACCTCCGGAGGTAAGTATGGGGTGAGGGGGTTGCAGGGAGGTGGGTGCACAGAGGGAGGCTTGGGATGGGGAAGGGGATGGCGACACAATGATGCACAGTTTCCTTTTTTACAGGTACGAGGGAAAAAAAATGGCGAAGCACATATTTCTTCTTTCAAAGGGAACTTTTTTTGTATTAATGTGGGCACACTAGGGTGGGCTCCCAGTGTGCCACAATATTGGGGGGCATGCCAAAATGGGGATTGGGCACTCTGATATCGGCAAATCATGTAGAGAGGTTTGGGGGAAGGGGACCCATCTGACACCGGGAGTGGGCATCCTGGTGACGGAAGAAAATAAAAAAAATTTCAGCACACTGGGATGGTCTCCCAGTGTGCTACAATGGGGGAGGGGGATACATGCCAACACGGGGATTGGGCACTCCAGTGTCGGCTTTTTTGGGAGTGTGTGGCGGGTGGCAATCGCCGCCATGTTTCGGCGTACTGGGGTGGGCTCCTAGTGTGCCACATTTAATGGGGGGAATATATGCTGACACAGGGATTGGGCACCCCCGATGTCAGCTTTGCAGGACTGTGTGACTTGCAGTAGGAGCCACCATTGTGGAAAGTCACAGTATTGAAATGTTTCACCAGGAAAGGCACACTCAGCAAACATGTTCTCATAACTCTGGCCATGTGCATTACTGTATACTGTAATGCGCATGGCCGGAGTCTTGTCATCTGCCGCTGCAATGATGAAACTGCACCTGATTGCAGCGGCAGATTTCTTTCAACTTTTTAGCTCTCTTTGAAGTTTTCTGTCATCGCCAGCATGCTCACTGATTGGCGGCTAAGGGACACACCCACTAAAGCATCCCCTGCATTGGCCACAACACTGACACACCTCTGAAATGTGCTACTACCACAAGATGTTGCTTGCGTGTGCATGCACGCCAACATAAAAATGGTTCCAAAAATGTGCATACCACCCCAACACCCCTAATGTAAAATCCTAGATCTGCTACTGGCTGATCAGTTGGACATAATGTAGAAAGACATGTCTTACTTGCTGCTTACTCTCCAAGTTCTGGTTCTCTTCTCTCTCCTGCTACCTTTTCTCAGGACTCCCTTCTTCCCTCCCTTCCTCTTACATCCTCTGTTCATTTGATGACCGTTCACCCCCCCCCGCTATAAAACCTCTGCCCAGCAAACTACCTTTCTTCCTGTATTCCCTACCTCAGGAGTAGATTGTTCCTGCCGCGAGTCTTCTCCTCCTCCTCCTCCTCCCTGCCTGCTGTCAAAGGTCAGGTCTCGTCAGGGATTACATTGCTCCCGGCTCTCGTTAAACCGGGATCTACCTATCCTTCCTTCCTTCCTTCCTCCCCACCCACCCACCCACCCTCCCTCCCTCCCTCCCTTCCTTCCTTCCTTCCTTCCTCCCTCCCTCCCTCCCCTCCCTCCTCCTATTCGGCACTGTTGCTGCTCTGCTCATTCCTCCCCCTTTTCCTCACCACCTACCCCTCTTTTTGTTTTGTAGGGGTGACTTCTAGCCTCACCCGTGCCTTCCTGCCACCTCCCCTGCCTCCTTTTAAGCCAGACTTCCCACTGTAGGGTGGGTTCAGCAGGGAGGTGGCTAGGCTCCCCACCAAAAATCTCAGACATGAGAGGCAAAGGACATTTGGCATGCTGGGGCCCAGGAATGTCCTATGTCCAGCCTGTGTCCCTAGGGATGCTTATAGAAGGAGCACAGTGATGCGCGCACGTGCTAATACATAACTGCACTCCTGAACAGCGTCCCGCTCTGGCTGCACCACCACTTGTTGTCATCCAAGGGATGGTAGAGCAATGGCGTCTGTAACCCATGCTCCCCAAAGAGGGACACATCCTCCAGGATGCTGTCCCCTTCCCCCGGCCATCCCTGTGTCCCTGGCTCATTCTCGATCAGAGCTGGGCATCACGAGCTGCAACCTTGCCACTGGGTCAACGCGCCAACATCCTCCTGTGTTTTAACTATGACATGCTTTTCAATTTTTTTTATTATTATTTAATTACATTTTTAAATTATTTTTATTTGTTTATGTCCCCATCCTGTAACCACCACTCACACTCCCTCCAGATCCCGAGGTATCGTCTCCCTCCAACAGACCTTACCTTCATTCAGCTGCTGTCCTCCATGCTTGCCTTGGATTGTCCCGGGTTGGGAACAGGGTGGAGGGGCTTTACCCCTGAGCTACTGTGTTTCATCAGGAGGCAGGTCTAGCAAGGCAGGTCCCACCCCGGGTGTGCCAAGATCCTTAGTCAGCAGACAGCAGTGGCATTTTCTGTGTCGAGTCCCCCTTCTCACAGGATGTTGTGGCAAGGACATGAACTGGCTGTACACGTGAGGTGTGATGACACCCTGATATCAGTGACTTCCTTCCATTCCCACTATCCTCCAGCTGCACAGCTACCTCTGCAGTCACCCAGGTGGCAGTACTGCGGTGGAGAACAGGACTCTCCCACCCCAGAGAAGGAGACCGTCTTGTGGCATGCTCAGTCCTTCTCCCGACGACTAGCCTCTGATGACCTAGTCTTGTTCCTGAACTTAGGTCACCGCCGTCATGAGTAGTAGCGCTACTGTTATGCTGATCGGCCAGCATGCCATTTCAGTTTTGATGACATTTGTTGTGAACTGCTGTATTATGACATCACACTTTAGCTGTAATCTTCAGAATTTATTTGTTTTACTTGTTAAGTTAGGTGGCCTATTTTTTTTATTTACATTTTTTTTTTTTTACTATTATGGCTTATTACTTAATCCCCCTTGTAACCCTCCCCCATGTCACACTTGGAAACGAGCCCCGGCTCTGTGTGGCTTTCTTAGACAATAGTTTTAAATAAATAAATCTATCTTTTTACTTTTGTGTATTACATCTGTTCCTTTGTACTTTATCTTAATGTTAACTGATGGTTTGCTTCTCTTGATGACCTTTAGCTGTGACTGTTGCCACGCAGGGAAATGAACTGCGGCATCTCCGCAAGCCTCCTGGTTAACCAAGCTAAATAACTAGGCTTTCAGATGTCCGTCTGCATCAGAGGCTTCCTCTTGCATCTTCTTCTGTATTTGAACATTGCTAGCTCTGCCAGGGTTGGCATGCTCATGAGACATGACATTTATTTTTTATCATACTGCTATGGCAGACTAGGTGTGGGAGGATACGGTGTCATGGATTCCGCAGTGCTGTGATGGCTTGTTAGTATTACAATGTGTGGTATAGACTCATTGTTTTGACATTATATTTGCGTTCAGAATGACAGTAAGATAACAGGGTTCCAGGCTAGGGCTGCAAGCAGATCACTAGAAATTTACAGTTATATATTTCTTTAGTTTTTAGAAGTTATAAAATACCATTTGCAATTAAAAAAAATGTTGTCAGAGGTGTGGCAGCACCTGGGAGACAAGGGTTCACATGTGAACGTCAGAAGCTGATGCCCAGGCTGGCTGCAGATGTGTGCATGTCGCAAAGGTGAGGCATCTGACTCCTGGGGGGATGTGCACACCCTTTTGGCAAATTTACAGCATGACAATGGGGCCAGCTGTGAAGTCACACAATGGACAGTTGCAGTAGCCATTCAGAGAGCGTATAGAGGTAAAGAGACAGTGAAATACTTGGGGAGAGAGGGAGGGAGGGAGGAGAAAGAGAAAAAGAGGGTAGAGCAGAAGAAAGGGAAAGGAAGTGAGAGAGAGGAAGAAAAGGGAGTCAGCATAGAGAGAAAAAGGAAGAAGGACTCTGCCAGAGTGGTATGAAGGTGGCTCTAAGGTGGATCTCAGAGATAAGGGGCAGGATTTTCAAGATTGCTGCAAGTCCCAGTCGCTGACAATACAGCAAATGGGGTTTGTGGTGATCTAATGAGAATTTCCATCCTGTGCGGCAATTGCCGCACATTAGACCTCCTTTTTCTGGTCTAACTTGCAGAAAACCTGGGGGCCGTTTATACGGAGCTTGCATCAGATATTTGGTGCAGCTGCCATATATGGTGGAAACTGTCGCAACTGCACCCGAGGTTGTAAAATCGGGCGGTAGTTGTGGCACAGGGTTTGGCACATGGCCAGAACCTAAGTGCGGTGGCGCGGGGCTGGATGCAAGCCCTGCACCACCCTTCAAAAATCGTGCCCGAGGTATTTACTACTGAAAGGGTTCAGAAATGGCCAGCATAGAAACGTAGAATGTGTCGGCAGAAAAGGACCAGTAGGTCCATCCAGTCTGCCCTGTTTTCCCTGCCTAACACTACACCCTGGACTCTAGTTGGTCACAGGTGCCCCTCCTTCCCTCCTCTCATGTCTCTATTTATTATGCCCATGTGCCTATCCCACATATGTTTAAAATTCCCCACTGTCTTTGCCCCTACAGCCTTTTCTGGCAGGCTGTTCCAAGCATCCACCACCCTTTCTGTGAAGGTGTGTTTCCTCACATTTCTCTTAAAGTTGAGCATGCCCCATGTTCTGGTGTTCTTCCTCATGTGAAAGAGAATCCCCACCTGCACTTTGTTCACCCCACTGATGTACTTGTAAGTCTCAATCATGTCCCCTCTTGCTCTTCTCTCCTCCAGAGAGTACATGTTAAGTTTCCGCAGCCACTCATATGGTTTCTGGTGCAACCCTTGCTCCATTTTAGTAGCCCTCCTTTGGACTGCTTCCAGCCTGTCAATGTCCTTGCAGGAGTGTGGCCTCCAGGACTGGACACAATACTTCAGGTGGAGTCTCACAAGTGAGTGATACAGAGGCAACACCACCTCCCTTCTCCTACTAGAGATCCCCCGCTCTATGCATCCCAGCATCTGCCTCACCTTGCCTACTGCCCTGTCATACCACCCTGCCACCATGAGATCAACCGATATGATTGCCCCAAGGTCCCTCTCTTGCTTGCTGTTAGGTAACCCCCCCCCCATCTTATACTCAGCCCCGGGGTTTCCCCTTCCTAGATACATGACTGCATGTTTTGACATTGAAGCCCAGCCTCCACTCCCCAGACCATTTTTCTAGTTTGCCCACATGCGTTTGCATTCTCTCCACCCTCTCCTGGGTGTCTACCCCATTGCAGATTTTTTTGTCATCTGCAAAAAGCCACACCTTCCCCTCCAATTCCTGAGCAATGTCACTTATGAAGACATTGGAGAGGAGAGGGCCTAGTACTGATTCCTGTGATACTTCACTGGTCACTCTCACGTCCCCCAAGTGACTGCAGTTTACCACCACCCTCTGCCTCCTGTCTTTCAACCAGTTGACTACCCAGCTCACTACTTTCTCCCCCATCCCCAGGCTGCTAAATTCCTTTATCAGCCATTTGTGTGGTATGCTGTCAAAGGCCTTACTGAAGTCCAGACAGGTAACCTCCACTGCCCTCCACTGATCCACCTCCCTAGTAACCCAGTAAAAGAAATCTGATTTGATATGACCCCCCCACACACACACACCCATGAAGCTGGGCCGGTGGTGGTCCTGCAGCCCTTAAGCATCCAGGAAATCCATTAGTCTCTCCTTCAGCAGGGACTCCATTTAACTTCCCCACCAATGATGTGAGACTGACTGGTCTGTATTTGCTGGCCTCCTCCCTGCTGCTGCTCCTCTTGTGCAGAGGGATCACACCGGCCCCAATCCTCTTGAATGACCCCCATATCCAATTGGGTGCTAAGCAGTGTTGCCAGGGTGGCAGCCAGCACCGTGCTTGCTTTCCAAAGTACCCTTGGACGGATCCCATCCGGCCGTATCACCTTGTTTTCCTTTAGGGCTTCCAACCCTGGTGGACTCTGTCTTCCATAAATGGACTTGTGTCCACTCCCCCCATGCCCATTAATGCGTGTTGGATGCCCCCCTTTCCACTGTGAAGGCTGAGCAGAAATATTCATTTAATACGATAGCTTTTTCTCAGTCCTTACCACACCGTGGAGCACTATATATATATATATATATATGTGTGAACCACACCACAGGGCCCTATATACATATAAATGAACTACACCATGGGGTCCTGTATACATATAAACTGCCTGCACCATGGGGCCCTGTATGCATATAAATGGGCCACATCACAAGGCTTCCTGATGCCCACTGGGTAGTGCATTGGGGTCCCATGCTGACAACCCGGGTTCAGAAGTGAACTTGGGAGTGGGGTCGGGGGACTGAGAGGCAGGCCAGGGAAGGATGATGATTCATTTCTGCTGCCACAACCCCTCTATGGTTCAGGGAGCTTGCCTTCTCCACAGGAACATTGCAGTTTGCATGCAGAGGCCTGTCTGGGCACTGCTGTGTGGTGGGGAGGCTGCCTTTTTTGTCCTTAGGGCCCCTCACCCTCCACTTTCTGCCATCAGCTGAGGAGACACCTCCAGAGTCCTTCCTATTGGTGGGGCCTGGATGGCGGCATGCAGTCATTCATGCAGCCTGGGCCATGATGCCGAGCTGCTTATAGAAGGCACTTCTGTAGCGTGTGTCCATGGTCCACCCCCATGTAGTCTCTGCCAGCTGCTTCCACCGCGCATCCTGCGCTCCACTATCCTGGAGCAAGGCATCAGGTCCTCAATGTGCTATTGTTAGGGCGTCTGAGCTTCTTTCTTCTCCACTTGATTCCTGAGGTTTATGAGTTAACACACCACTGCCTTTGCTAGGAGATACTAATATGTTAACAAGGGGAGGGGGTTGAGCAAGAGGGAGAGAAACATTCTGCTGTAACATATTGCGCAGGGAATTGGAGACCACAGTAAATGAGATCAGTGAGATAAGAGATTTATCCTGAATGAGAATTGACTGCTCCTGTATACTTAATTTTTTTTTTTTTGCTAACACATGCACTGGACCCTAATGGAACAAATTGTTTAATGCTCAGGATTTTTTTTAGTACGCATATAAGCTGCAGTTTTATGTATCAACACCCCCACTTCCTGTTCTGACCATTGAGAGCAGAGCTTTGACATTTACTAACAAGCTATATCCATATGTGGTGTGCGAGTACAAATCCCACACAGTCTGCAGCCAAGACAGAAAGCTATTCCCAGTTGCAGTCCACCAAGGGAAGGACTTTGCATTAGTCCTTGTGCTTGTGGCAAAAGTGACGTCAGTCCAAGATAAATGAGTGCTGCCATTTTTGGTCCTTTCAGGCAAGAAAAAGGCAGACAGATAATTATTGTTGAAGATGAGGTTGCATAGACTGGGATATTTTAGATCTGTGAGGGTCAAAACCTTCACTATTAGGAAAATACAAGGGTCCCACCAAAATGGAAGTTATGATAGACAGAATTAGGGGTTGGAGTTGAGGCATATAGTGGAAAACTGTTGCACCAAGGGAGGGCATAGTAACCAACAGTGGACTATAAAGCCAGATGTCGAAGGACTACTTACTCAGTGAGACCTTGGGCAAGTCACTTAGTTGCTCCATGCTCAATCTTCTCAGTCTCTCACCCTATATGCTTAACCATCTTAAGCTTTCTTTAAACTCTTCCTTTGTACCATCCTTCCCCTGTCTCTCAGTCTCTCTTTCTCTCTCCCCCCCCTTTTCTGTTTCTCCCCATTCCCCCTCTCTTTCACCTCTCACTCTCTGTCTCTCCCCCTTTTGCTTTGTACCCTCACCCCATTTCCCCTTTCCCTCTCTCTCCCCAGCTCTCCCTGTCTCCTCATCTCCCCTTGTACTCTGTTCACTCTCTCTTCCTCTCTCACCTTTACTGTCCCTGCCTCTCCATCTCTCCCATGCTCCCATTCTCTGCCTCCTGCTTTCCATAGCTCCAACTCCCCCCTCTTTCCCACTCTCTGTCCGTGACTTTTCCCTTCATTCATCCCTTTCCCTTTCTCCACTCACTCACTCACTCACTCACTCACTCACTCACTCACTCCCTCTCTTCCTCTTCCTCTTCCTCTCTGTCTTTGCCCCTCTCACTCCTAGAAACAGAGGCAATGATGACAGAAAAAAGACCATTGCTCCACCCAGTCTGCCCATAAAACCTAACAATCCTGGGAGGGGACCTATTGTCCATACAGGGCTCTAACTCACACTCTCCACCTCTGTGCTTCCCACCCTACTGCTACTACCATGAGCAACCACCAAGCCCTTCACTCAGTTGCAGCCAATTTTTAAAGCACTGATGGTTTTTGGTGCCCACTACATCAGCTGGCAGATTGTTCCTTGGCTTCACCACACTTTCCTTAAAAAAAAAAAAAAAAAAAAAATTGTTCTACAGCTCCACCACTCTTTCTGTAAACAAAAAACAAAACACCTTTCTCACATTCTCACATCCCTCTTCAACCTCCCCCCATCGGTTCCTACTTAAGCCCTTGTGTTCTTGATCCACTACTTATGCTAAATAGTTTCTTGGCTGTTACCTTGTTCATTTCTTTCAATAACTTGAAGGTCTCTATCATATCTCCCCTCTCTTGTCTGGCCTCCAGCGAGTACTTGTTCAGTGCCATAAGCCGATCCTCATAAGATCTGCCCTGTTGGCCCTGAATCATTTAGGTCACCCTACATTGCTCTGTCTCCAGCCTGTCCTTATCTTTCCTTATATGAGGACTCCAGAACTGGACACAGTACTCCAGGTGGGGCCTCACCAGTGCTCTATAGAGAGGTAGTAATACTGCTGTTAAGCTACAATATGATTTCTTTTACATGTTGTAATAGTACATGGTACAGAAACTACACAGCATGAAACATGTGAAATATGGAGTATTTATTGTATATAGTAGACATCCAGTATGATTAATAAGATTTAATAATCTCATACCTTTTTAATTTAACAGAACTCGTAGAGATTTACTTCAATCAGTTAAACATTTGAATGGCGTTATATAACCAATATACTTTGTATGTTGTTCTGGCTATGAATTGTAGAGTGATATTGCACTCAGTGATTCTATAATTATTAGGTATTGTGTTGTATGTTGTTTGTTTGCATTTAACCCTGTATAAATCCTTTTCTTGTTTGGAAATGAAAATGTTTTAATGGAAAAAGAAAGGAAGTAATACCTCTTTCCTTCCGCTGTCAGTACCCCTTCCTATACACCCCAGTATCCTGTGTGCCTTACTGCAGGGCTTGTTACACTGGCTTGATTGTTTTAGAGAGTCACTGATGAGGACCCCTAGGTGTCTTTCCTCAGAAGTCACACCGAGCTTAACCCCCCATCCAGTATTCTGTCCTCAGATTCTTGTTCTATGAATGCATCACCTTGCACTTCTTAGCATTGAATTTCTACTGCCAAACCTTTGACCAGCTCTCTGTCCTTTACAAATCTCTCTGCATCTCACAACCCCCTCCTCACAGTGTAACCTACCACAGAGCTTCGTTACATCTGTGAAGAGACACAGCTCGGCCTGGATGCCGTCTCTCATATCACTGAAGAACATATTGAAAAGGACTGGGCCCCAGGTCTGACTGGTGATGCAGAAGGCTGAGGTGCGTAAGCACCCTACCTGTCCCACACTGCTGACCCAGGTTCGGGAACAAGCTTAGGCCACCAGGAGTCATGGGGGGGCTGAAAACAGGATTGAGTGGCCATCAGTCAAGCTGTCACCTCTTGGGTTGTGGCGGTTGATTTTCCCCTGCTCTTGGCTGCCAGCAGGTGGTGGTCCAGTGGTAGCACCGAGATCAAGGGAGGGCTGGCATTAGGCTGGGTGGGTGGAATGGGGCCACTGGTTCTGCTGCGCATGCCCACCTCCACGTACATGTATGATCATGCCTTGCCATGGCCCTGGGGAGATAGGGAGGAAACCAAGAGAAAGACCTATGTCCACCCCCATTGCTGATCATGATGGCCCTTGGTACTCCCAGGTCCCACTCTGTGTGAATCCCCATTGGCCTGGCAGTAAGGGGAGCAGCACACAAAACCCATAAGGTGGCAATGATGGGACAAACAGCTATGTGAAAAGAAAAGGACTGGACCCAGGACAGATACTTGTGGAACCCCACTGGTGACCTCCTTCTCTTCTGATTTGACTCTGTTAACCACAACCCTCTACTGTGTCCCAACCAGTTTCTCACCAGTCTGTGTCCTTCGCTGCACCCATATCCTGTAGATTCTTTTTTTTTTTTGTACACTTTATTTATGCACCATTACCCATTAGATGTTAGACTCTCTCCGGCTGAGTCTTTCGGCAGGCAGGCTTATCCCGTCCTCTGAGGCCCAGACGTCTCACCCCTGATGAACTCTCCTGTATTGCAGTGCCACCTGAGCCCCCCAGATCTAAGTCCTTCAGGGCAAGGACCGCCATCACCTTACCAGTGCTCTATCTACAGTGTCATGATGGGTGACACTATGCATGGGGAGAACCAAGGGGATGTCCCGGAGCCTGGATGTGGATGTGGTGCCTGCTGCCCCTAGACCCACCTTTACCTACCAATGGGAAGCGGGATTTTCCACTTTTTGCTTTCCCTCCTGGGCTCAGACGTACCATGATGTTCAGCACGTGATGCACCTGCTACCTTGTGTGCCCACAGGTCATCCGCCATAGCCCATACCATTAAGCGGACTTGCTAACTGCTGTGACCCCAGCTCCACTGGGGTCACTAGAGTAGTGAGTCGTGACCCTATCCCATCCCAGGAGAGGAGAGCAGTCCTCTGGACGCTCGATCCTCTCCTCGCCTGCCAACCCCCAGTGACCTGAGTCCATTCCCAAAAAAGGGTCACCATCATGGCACAAGGTGTGGCGTCCAGTGCCTCAACCCTCAATGCCACTGGGCTGGCCTTATCCTCTAGCTTCTTCAGCAACCATCTGTGAGGCACCAGGTCAAATTCCTTGCTGAAATTGAAGTAGTGTAAATCTACAGTGCCATTATCTACTACCCTTGTTAACCAGACAAATAATACTATTAGGTTGGTCTGACAAGACCACCCTGCCACAGACCCATGCTGTTTACTACCCAGGAGCCCATTGCTCTCCAGGTAGTCCACGAGGTCCTATTTGACTAGTGTCTCCATTTACCTGCAATAGAGGTAAGACTGACAGGTCTGTAGTTACTCAGTTCCTTTTGCCCCCACTTCAATAGTGGAATTAAGACTGCTACCATCCAGTCTTTTGGAACCTGCACCTGTCTGAATTGAGCTATTATATGGGTCTACCAGGGGTTCAGTTAGTTCCATTGCCAATTCCTTGAGCACCCTCAGATGCATGCATTCCATTTGGCCCTGAGCCTTATTGAGCTTTTGGGCTGGAGGATGTGTGTCTCTTTGTAGATGTTACAAAAATCTGTAACAGGATCGACAACTAGGAGGGGCTGGAGAGAATGCAAAGGGGTCTGGGGAAACTAGATGAGTGATCTAGGGTGTGGCAGCTGGGTTATAATGCCAAAAAGCCCAAAGTCATGTACCTTAGGTGAGGAAGCACGGGTAATGTGTATTGGGGCGGAGGTACTTCCAGTCACTAATCATGCGATGGACCTTAGGGTAATCATATCTGATGATCTCAAGGTGGAGGGGCAGTGGGCAAAGCAGTAGGCAAGGCTAGCCAGATGCTGGGGTGCTTAGGGAGGGGGATCTGTAGCAGGAAAAGGGAGGTGGTGTTGACACTGTATCACTCACTGGTGAGACCCCACCTGGACTACTGTGTCCAGTTTTGGAGGCCGCACCTCTGCAAGGACATTGACAGGGTGGAAACAGCCCAGAGGAGGGCTATTAAAATGGTACAGGTGTTGCACGAGAAACCACATTAGGAGAGGTTGTAGGAATGCAGCATGTACTCCCTGGAGGAGAGGAAAGTGAGAGGGGATGTGATTAAGACTGATAAGTACCTCACTGAGGTGGACAAGGTGCAGGAGGGGAGTCTCTTTCACATGAGGAAGAACACCAGAACACAAGGTATACTATGAAGGTTGGGGGGGTTAAGAGGGATGTGAGGAAATACGTCCTCACAGAAAAGGTGGTGGGTGCCTGGAACAACCTGCCAGAAGAGGTGGTAGGAATGAAGACAGTAGGGAGCTTCAAACATGCATGGGACAGGAACATGTATATAATTAACAGAGGCATGGGAGGAGGGAGAGACACCCATGACCAAATAGGGTACAGGGTGTAGTGTTGGCAGGGAAAACAGGCAGACTAGATGGGCCTATCAGTTCTTTTCTGCCAACACATTCTATGTTTATATGTATATAGGGCTCTGTGGTTTGGTCCATTTATACATATGTAGGGCTATGTGGTGTGGTCCATTTATATGCATACAGGTAGAGCCAGGGTTCAACGTGTTTTTCGGGTTCTAGTGCAGTTTGGGTTCAGCAGGGTATACTTCGAGTTTGGTTCAGTTCTATTGGACAAGTAGAAGTTTGGGTTCGAGTTCAGTTTGGTTTGAGTTTTTTTTGTGTAATTTTTCAGTTTGAGTTCTAATGAATTCACCCTGCTGCCTCCATGTGGGTTCTCCTCATGTCACATGGTCTGAGTTCGTGTTCAGTTCGGGTTAATCTGTTTTTTTTTTTTGGAGTTCAAGTTTGGTTTGAATAAAGTGAAAATCAAATAGTTTGGGTTCGGTTCGGGTTCAGTTCACGGATGAACCCTGGCTGTACATATAGGGCCCCATGGTATACATTTATATGTATACAGGGCTTCGTGGCGTGGTCCATTTATATATATATTCATTGCAAAATACTTTGTTAATGCATCAGTTAGGGTTGAAGTGACAAAAGTAGGGAAATTAGACGTTAGGGTTGAGCCCCTAACCCCCACCCTACCACCCAACCCCCCATCCTCCACACACCAACAGACATCTGGGTGTGCCATGTGGTTGTTAGATTCAACTCTCACCCCATTCCATGTGTAAAGAGGCTGACATGGTACAGCATAGGAGAATGGGGTGAAAGTTAGGCCTAATGATCCCATGGCACACCCTAATGTCTGTTGGTGTGTGGAGGATAGGGTGGTAGGATGGGGGAGTTAGGGGCTCAACCTTAGTGTCTCATTTCCCTACTTTCATCACTTCAACCCTAACTGATGCATTAATGAAGTTTTTGCAATGAATTTCTTTACTTTTTGAGAAAGTGTAATCTAACTGGTAAGTGGTATGTGTTGGTGGAAGCGCGGGGCACAGATTTGTGCATAACGATATGCATTCGTGGGAGCATGGGCTCCTTGGACCCACTCTCCCACTTACACATAACAATGGAGCCATACAGTAGCCCTATAGGGCTGAAAAGGAACCCCTGTAACATTAATTTTCCAATATCTCAGTAACTGTACAAGCTATGGAAAAAGTTCCACTGCAGTTGTAATCATGACTTTGAAACCTCCACGCTTGCTTAGTCTAAGCTGTGGGTAGCAAAAAATCCATATCTTGCATCGTTTCTGAGATATGGGCACCGAAAGTCGCTGTGGGCGCGGCAGTGTTATCCTATGGGAAAAACTTCAACTTCGTGATGGCATATCTATGGAACCGATTAACTTTTTTACACCTAAACAACATAATTCACATCTCTGGGCACCCCCTTTATACCCTGCAAATTTCAAGCCAAAAGACAAAACCATTTATTTGCATTGCACTGGTAACTTTTTTAAATTCCTAGTTCGTGAGGTGGCAAAATCCCCATTTGTGAGGCCAATCTCTGTTTGCGAGCTGTCGAAATGCTGTTTGCAAGAAATCCTTGATCGTCAGATTTTGGCCATCTGGCCTGGAAGTCTCGAAAGGGGATTTTATCAGTTCGCAAAAGGGGATTGGCTAATGAAAGGGGATTTTGACTGCTTGCGAACCGGGATTTTGTCACCTCGCAAACGAGGAATTAAAAAAAAACAATCCCTTTTTGAGAGCTGTCAAAATCCCGTTTCACGAGTCAATCTCCTTACGTGAGGTATCTGAATCCTTTTTCGAGAGCCAATCCTTGTTCGTGAGAAGAGCCATCTGGTCGGTAAATGACGATCAAGGATTTTGTCAGCTCACGAAAGGGGATTTTTTTCAGCTTGCAAAAGGGCCATCTTCTCCCTAAGTCATGATCAAGGATTTTGTTGCCTTGCGAAAGGGGATCGACTTGCGAAAGGGGATTTTGTCAGCTCGTGAAAGAAGATCGGAAGTGAGTCATGAATGAAAAATTTAAAAGTTTAAAATGGCTGTTTTTTGGACAAAATGAAGGAAACCAAAGACACGGGTTTGTAGAGGGTGTCACCCAGAACAAAACCCATACTTCATTTGCAAAAGAAGTCAGCCGTGGGGCAATTCTACAACATTTTGTTTGGAGGAAAAAATGAAAACAAGATGGCGGCTCGTGAAAGGGTGATTTTTCCTCACGAATGGGGATTTTATAAATTCCCTTTTGCGAGGTGATAAAATCCTTGATCACGAGCCCAAACATACATAAAAATCTTAGACTGAACTGAGCATGCTCAGAACCTGAAAATTCAAAAGTAAATAACTTTGGAATGGATTAATATTTTTTACACCAAACCAATGCTGGATTGTTCTTTGACAAAACCTCTTTCTACCCTGAAAATTGCAGACCAAAATACCAAATGATGTGGCTGCAGCGTGATGGGTAAAAATCAGCAAAAAAGTGCAAAAAAAAAGCAAAAAGCGTGTTTTTGATGCTTTTCTGCATGAAAACCACAAGTCCAATCAAAACACAACTTGGCAGATCAAAAGACCTACCTTACAAGATGGAGCATTCCAAATTTCATGCAACTCCATTGAATGGTTGCAAAGTTATTAAGGTGCAAAATTTGGGGTATAACATTAAACTGCCTACTCAGCCCCAACTATACTGGTGCGACTGTGCCAGCAGAGAAATATGGTGTTAGGGTTTATAATCCTAACTCCCCACTCCCCCAAGCAGCAAAAGAAAAAAAAAGGGTTTTGGCTCTCTGGAATCTTGGCGAATTAGTGTTGGGCTCTTCCTTGGGATTGTCAGTCCTAATGCCCATCCCATTCCATGAGCAAACAATGTCAGACGTGATCTCCTTTCTTTGCATAGGGCACTCAGGACATCATATCAGTGCTACTGCATTTGTGTCATCTGGAAACAAAGTATGTTGTTTGTCTTACCTGATGATAGGTGTCTGGGGTTGCTTGTGTGGTCCTGTTTTTTGGTGCTTGGGATATGGGAAGTAAGGGTTGGAAACCCTAATGCCATATTTCCCTACTTTTGTGGCATTAAGTTGAACCATAGCTGGTGCATTAATGCAGTTTTTGCAATGAATTTTCTTTTTTTTTGAGATAATGGAATTGTATCATCATTCACACAAGTCCTTTCATTAACAGATGCAGACACACATGGCCCTCTGGACTCTGCACCAAGGGAAGAATCCATATACAAGCTGAAGTATCCATCTGCCTGCTGGTTATGAAAGCAAAGAATTTGTGAGGCTGTTTGGGGGGCCGTGGAACCATAGGGCCCTCTGGCCCCTGTGCTTCCATGTAGCTATAGATGCAGATGCACAGGGCCCAGACTTATTCTGGCTGTGGAAACAGGACCTAGAAAGCCCTATGTTTCCATGCACCTATGGGTGCAGAGGTGCAGGACCCTCTGGGCCCTATGAAAAATAGAAGACTTATCTTTGCTATATGGTTACTTGTAACATGTAAATGGAAACTATGAAACAAAGGAGGCTTTTGTTGGGGAACAAGAGGACATTCTTACCTGCTAGCAGTAACTGCTCTCACTGAGTACTACTTTTGGTTTGAACCAAAACATTTTGGTTTACAAACTCTAATTTTCAGTTCACACCAATATTTTTGGTTCATGAGCTGAAATTTTTGTATTCCACCAAAAGTTTTGGTTTGCAAACTGAAATTTATAGTTTGTGAACCGAATATTTTTCAGTTCAAACCCAAAGAAGTCTGACAAACCAAAAATCAGACAAGGACAATCCCAAAGTGTGAAAATACTATTTCTGGCATGTTTCAAAAAAAAGAAACAAACATCAAAGTCTTCCTTAGGAGGTCCCATTTGGCAAGATTGATGTTTTTGTTTACCTCAAAGTGTCAATTTATATGTGTTTTCATATTTTTGTGGTAACTGAAATAAAGACACAAGATGGCAGCCATTACGAATTGAAATACTTTTTCATTTTATGAGGAGCATTTTTGGTTCATGACACCTAAGTGATCTCAACTAAAAACAATGTCACAAACCAAAAAGTTTTTGGTTCACACCAGACAGCTATCCAAAACCAAACTTTGTTTTTTTATATTTTCATTTAAAATTTTGTTAACTGGGTAAGAACACTGGAACTAGTCCATTGTCAGGCCCGGCCCGACAATAAACAAGAAACATGTGACAGAATAAACAAACAAAATTAATGCATGAAACTAAATCAGACAAAACATTTGCAGACTTCCAAAGACAGTAAATACAACTTAAAGTTATGTTTAAATTGATTCAATGAGGCAGAAGAGCAAAGATCAGCAGGTAATGAATTCCAGAAAAGGGTGGCAGCAACTGGAAAAGATTGAGAGCTGACTTTGGAATAATGTGGAATAGTTTGAAGAAGAACAGCATTAGAAGAATGTAAAGTGCAAATAGAGGTTCTTAATTGTGACCAAATCCATAAGCGGATAAGCAATATTTGGAAAAAAATGATTTAAACACTTGGCAGTCCAAAAAATATGTAATTTTAGAATATGGAGACAGCCACCCCAAATTGGCATATAAATGGCAATGATGAAGACGATATGAAGAATCCAGAACAAAATGGCAAGCACTGTTATAAGTGACTGTTAATATGACTGTCAATATCTTGATTTCTTTAACTGATAACCTAAAATAAAGACTTGCTACATAATCCAAATGAGGGAGAAGTGTCCCAATAGCAATTGCTCTACAACTATCAACGGTGAAATATTTCCTAAATTTATAAAGCAATCCTAACTTTTGATTCACCTTCATACTGACTGCTTTAATCTGAAAAGAAAAATGTAAACCTCAATCTAATAAGACTCCCAAGTACTTAAATTTGTGAACAAATTCAATTGCGGCTCTCCTGTCATCATGAATCGAAAGGATGGGGTTACTTTTTAGGGACTGGGAGTTCCAAATATGATTGAGTTTTTTTTTTTTTAACATTAAGAATCAAGTAATTATCAGAAAACCAACTACACACATTTTGAAATTCAGGTTCCAACAATGAAGTAATCGGAGGTACGGTTTTAGCTTGTGAAAAAAATAACAAGATCACCTGCATATAATAAACAGTTACTTGACTTGAAAATGGAGGGAAGAGAATTAAACAATGAAAATAATAAGGGGCCCAATATGGACCACTGTGGGGCACCAAAATTAATAGGCCTGATAGACGAAACCACTGACCCCAAAGTAACAGCTTGAAACCTACTTGTTAAATAACCTCGACACCAAGTTATAACGTTCTCTGAAACACCAAGATGATCCAGTTTTAAACACAATAAAGAATGATTTATAAGGTTAAATGCCTTGGTCAGGTCCATGAAGACCACCCCCATTGAAAGGCCCTTTTCAAAGCCATGGAGAACGGCATTCATGAACCTGACCAAGGCAGTCTCAGTCCCATAATTTTGGGGGGAACCATGTTGTTCTAGGCACATCACACTATAGGTTTATAAATACTCAGTAATTTGATTTGAAACAATTTTTTCAAGAAGCTTACTTAAAGAGTCACCGACGCCCTGAGAAGAACTTTGAAAAACATAATACTTGGCAACAAAACAGCTTATATTTCTCAGTAGCTCTGTATTTCTTAGCCTCATTATTTATTACTAAGGTCATATGCATGAAAGCGTGAAAGCTGTTCCCTGAGGGTTCATCAACTCCTATTGCTTCTTTTCAATCTGATGTCACAATACTGTGCTTGTGACATTACAGTTATACCCATGACAACAGACTGTGATGTCACAACACAGCATTATGATTTCAGGTAGGGAGTAAACTGTAAAGGCAGATGAACTCTGAGGGATAAAGATCTTGTTTTTGTGGGAATTTCATCAGTAATAAATAATGGAGAGGAGAACTATATAAAAGACATATGAAATACAAGCTAAATTGTATCCAGTTATTGTGCTTTTCAAAGTTTTCACAAAGATCGGGACCACCCTTGCAAGTTTCCAGGTTGATGAAAACTGGCCAGAGATTAAACATAAATTGAAGATTGAACAAAGTGGGGCTGCAATTTGAGGGGCAATTAACTTTAGAAATCAGCCATCAAGACCTTGACCGTAGTCACTAAATTTATTAGGAATAATCCGTAATAGCTGAAGTACATCAAATTTTGTTACCTTGCAGAAATAGAAAGTAGGCCTGTTACCCTGCTCCACTTTAATCCCATTTATGTGACTTGATGAGTTAAATGAGGTACATCCATAACTAAAAAGATCCGAAAACTTGATCTTAAACAATTCAGCTACTGCAGCAGGGTCAGATATAAATGCCATCTGGAGTTTTGATTTTACCAACACTAGATTTTTCCTTTGGGGCAATTAAATTATTAACCAAGTCCCAAAATTTCTTTGGGTCAGCCCAATTGACACAGCCATTTTTTGAAATAATCTTTTTAGCACAGCTTACTAAATAACTAACTTTATTCCTCAAAAAACAATATCTATTACGTAAAATAGTAGAAGGGGATTGCCTATATATAGACCAAGCAAGATTCCTCGTAATAATCCATTCTTTCAGGTCCTCAGTTAACCACTCATTAAAAGTCCCCTGAACTCTAATCCTATGTAAAGGAAAGAACAGTTCTTGAACTGGAGATAATTGGTTACAAAAATAGTCTACTGCACAGTCCGGGTAAGGAATTAAATCTTAAACTGACCAATCAATTGAAGAAAGTCACTGCATTAATTCTCCATAATCGAATTTCATAAAATTTCAAAACTGAATAAACCTAGGTAAGATCTTAGACCTTTTAAAATTCAGAACACAGTATACAACTTGGTGGTTACTGATAGATTCAGAAAGCACCCCCACTGAAGACATAATGTCTGTCCTATTTGTAACAATCCAGTCTAATTCAGAATGGTTCCCTGTTTGTAAATTTAACCTGGTTGGTTCTTGAATCAACTGGGCCAACTTATAAGTCTGTAATAAAGAATCTAATCCCAAACTATCAGACAGAAGCCAATTCAAATTTATGCCCCCCCCCCAACATAACAAAGTCAGATGTGGAAAAATATCCAGAGCAAATTTCCAAAAATTCTCTCAACCCATTTAATCCACATATGAGAGGGTTATATAAACACCCCAAGGTAACATATTTTTTACCCTCCAAGATTAATCTTATCAACAGCCAGTCAAAAGATGAATCAGTATCAGTACTAGTACCCGAAAGGCACATTTCTAAACATTCTTTATACAATACTACCACTCATCTGCCCTTTTTTTTTGTCCACTCTGTCTGCACAGACAATATTATATCCAGAGATTTTACACACTTTGTCTGGAATGGACTGCTTTAGCCAGGATTCTGTCAAAACAATAACTTATATGTTTGAGAAATGACCTCTACCTCAGACAGCTTGGGCAAAAGGCTCTTAGCATTTAAATGCATAATCTTCAACCTATGCAGGGTATACCAGGTTTTGCTACCAAGGTCAGCGTTCATTCCAAAAGGTCCTGGGTTCAGCACAATATCCCCAGATAATAAAATGAAGTATAATAATACTAATACCTTAAAATTTGTGCGAATTACACATAGACAATTTTGAACATAAATCACAGACCCTGGCAGCATGTGCATTCCACATTCCCTTAAAACAGCCCCAAGCAGAAGTAACAAACCTTTCGTTTGGATGACATTAACCCTTAGTAACAGCAGTGAGGAAATATAGTAATCATAACGCATATTATCCCTTCCCAACTCATGTTCAACATGGCCAGTAAATATATTATTTAACAATAAAAGACTAAACGACAACACACAATTAGACATCAATATATTAAAACCTGTTGTCATTTTATCCTAGGGAAATTAATCCCCTATTATACCACATTTAACCAGGTTGAACAGACCAATGTGGCCCAGGCTCCCACGGATAACTCTTATAATCCTTTTAACTCTGGAACCTTCAAAAGGGACTACCTCAGCACAGGCAGCTTCTACACTGAAAGTTTTGTGGAGAAACTCATTATAGGTTGTACATGAGAACAACCCTCCCCCCAAAAAACCAACATATTAAGCATAAGAAAAAAAGTTACCCTTTTATAAAATAAGGGGTATCCAGATCTCAGAAACTTCACAAGGTGCTGTCATGAAACTTGCCATGTCTTGAGATGATGGCAGTGTGACTGCTCATACACATTCTTAGGCTATTCTCTCAAACGCTGCCAAAGTTATTAAGGTGCAAAGTTAGGGGTTTAACACTGAGCACCATACGTAACCCTAAATATAGAGGCATTACTGTGCCCCATAATATATATCTTCATTGTAGAAAACGTTGTTAATGCACTAGTTAGGGTTAAAGCAACAAAAGTGGGGAAATATGGTATTAAGGTTTCCAACTCTTTACACCCCCCCAGCAGCCCAGTAAATGTGGGTATGCCTTGGTGTTCTTAAGCCTAATGCTAATCCCTTTCCATCCATAAATAAGCTCAGATGTGTACAGTGTCTGAGAATGGGGTGAAAGTTAGGCTTGAGAACCTCAAGGCATACTCCATGCATGCTGTGCTGCTGGAGGTTGGGGGTGGGGGTGGGGTGTTAGGGTTGGAAACAACACCACATTTCCCTACTTTTGTGGCTTTAACCATAACTAGTGCCTCAACAATCTTTTTTTCCAATTAATTTCCTTACTTTTTTAGATAATATAATCATATCCATATTGGGCTGTGGGAGCAGGGTCCAAACAGCCTGTGCTCCCATGCATACATAATGTTTCACATACTGAAATGGTATCCTTGCCCCTCATTTGACTGCTGATCCAAATGAATCTGTTCACTTGAAACCATGTCATGGTCATTGCAGCAGCAAGTGTACACTCACTCCAAAGAATCATGGCTTTACATAAATTAAACTGCATGTAAATGTTCTAGTTTTAGAGTACATGCCTGGGATCTACAGATCAGGTACATTTTAAATATTCACATTGTGTGTATCAGTTCCTCTTTTTTTTTATAATTTATAAAGTCAAGAAAACAGCCAAATATATATCCTTTGTCTTAAATTGCCTCTTTTTCATGCATTGTAATATTATGACTAGGCACTTGCCTGTGAGAAAACTGGATCCCAAAATGTACCAAAGTGCATGTAACCCCTTAAAGCTTCAGAGGGCCTCATCAGGCTGGCAAACTGGCCTATAGATAAGATTCCCCAACTTTGTGCACGGTGTGTTAAAGCCTGGTTACTCCACCAGTACATTCTCCTTCTACTCTCCATGAATTCTTAAATAAACAAGGGCTTTTGATTGAATATTGGTAACTAATTTTATGTTCAGAGTGCAGTGTAGTCACCATAGGTCACCAGCAACTCACTGAGAGAGAAAGAGAAACAGGGTGGCTGAGCTAGCAGTTCTCAGTCACAATGAATAACAGCATACAGAAGGCAGTGTGAATTATCATTTAAAGCATTCCATTGACCTCTATAGTGGCAAATAGTGCAGAATTTGCTTTTTATTCTGTTTTTTTGTTATTTAATATACACATGTATGCATAAAATTAACAGACATTATTATTGGAAAAGGGCCAGCAGCTTAACATTTGTTCAGAATATGTTCTATTCCCCTGGTGTCCAGAGGCGCCCCCACCCTGCTGTGCCGGATCTTGTAAAAGTATTGTTTATCCCTGGTACCTAGTGGCACCCTCCACCCTCCAATAGACATTGTCCTTCATGTATATCCTTGCCCTGATGTCTAGTGGCACCCCCCCACTCCCATGCCCATCACATCTTGAGCAGAGGAAAAGGATTCATTGATTTTTTTTGAATGTGTAAACAAAAGTCCAGCAGTGATTTGAACCCACACACCCAGCTTGACCTCACACTGTACACCCACCACCCTGCACCCCCCCAGACCCCCACACACACTCTCACTCAACTGAACAGGTCCCAGTGAGAAGATACAGTCTCCCATCAAAGACATGTCCTGCTACTGGAACCAGCGATTCCTGTATGAGAACTAAGGGAAGTGTGGTTCAATGTATTTCAATGAGGTTTTCGACCACACTTACCTTATTTCTCATATAGAAGTCACTGGTTCCAGAAGCAAGACGTGTCTCTGATGGGAGCATGGATCTTGAAAATGGAACCTTTTCAGGTGAGTGAGGGTGTGTGCGGGGTGGTGGTGGCACAGTGGGAGGTCGTGGTGGGAGAGGGGCTGTATGAATGATGGACTTCTTTTCACTGATTTAAAAAAAATATATACAGATCAACAGGGAAGGCCATCAGAAGGAGGGGGCACCACTAAACACCAGGGATAGAGGCACATTTTACACAGTTGGGCATCGGAAGGTAGAGAGCACCACCAGACAAAAGAGATACATATGCAACCCCTAGATAACGCTATCCTAAGGGCTACTACCCCTGCCTGCTTGGCTAGGAGCAGGTTAAGGGGTCTGAATTCTGAAATGGGTGCCTCCACCCGGAGTTCAGGGTTGGTAGTGGTCAAGCTAACCTGGGCACAGCCCTCTGGGACACTGTAACCCCCCTCTTTCCTTACTAGTGGCCAGAACAATACACAATAATCACTTTTACAATACTCCTGATACACCGCACAAGTACCCACACTGTTTGCATTTACCACCAGGGCTTTCCTCTGGCTCGACCCTGGAGACCCCTGCAAAACAAGGTTATACACAGCAAATAACAGCAGTACAGCACTCTTGCACAAACTGGAACCACAGTTAGGGCAAATGCAAAAAAAGTTAGATCTGATTTATTTAAGGGACTTGAACAAGGAAGGGGCGTAATCAGGTTAATTTGCTTAAAGGCTGTATCACACAACAGTTATGCATGCACTTTAGGGTCCATAAACAGTCACACACTCTGGGTACCCAGGTGAAGAAGAGGTGTGCTAACCAGGATCGTTGCCCAGGATAGGCCGACATCGCAGTGGGTTGGCTCCCTGTGATGGAAGAAAACAACATGTACCACACACACTAATTATAATCCGGAGCCAGAGGGCTCAGTTCATGAAAGAAAAGAAACAACAAGACAATCAGATGACACACTTAGATTAAGCTGTTGTTGCCGGGAGCTACCCTGATGGTTACTCACGATACTCAAGACTGGACACAGGCTGGACGAAAATTGAGACTGCAGGTGGTTGATCTGGAGTGCCAGGAGAAGCAGCGCCCACATGATTTGCCGAGGCATCATTCCTGTTCAAGCGTGGAGCAGCAGGGGGCTGATCCCCAGGTAGGTCTCTTGTTGATGACTTTCTTTGTGCAGTGGGGTAGTCTGCAGGGCCAGTGTGGCAAGGCCCAGGCCGTATGGAGATGAACGCGGATTCAGTCCGGTCGAGCTGGATACAGCTTCCAGCAAGCAGAACACAATTCACACAGTGGGGAAACAAGTCATGACACACTTGCAATACACAGCACATTTACATGTAAAGAAATTCTACTGTACTAGGTAAACCATTCTCTGGTCACTATCGCATAGTCTCTGCACAAACCAGGGATTCAAAAGCAGTTGGAAATCCTGACAGGCCGATTGCATTCAGCAAAATCTTCGGTCTTCTTCAGGTATGAGCCTGGTAAAAAAATCAGTGGCTTACTTCGTTCTCACAAACTTGGAATTAGTCCGAAATAATTCTCTTCTCTCCCTCTCGGGGCAGCAGGCAGACATGCAGGCCACAACTCAAGCCTTTCTACAGTTCTCCCACGCAAAACTACTCAGATGGCTGCTTGACTGTCTTAAGCTGTTGCTTCTTCAACTCCCAACTTAGATCTGACTCAACTGCCAGCAAGCCTGGGACTTTCCCCAGAATCCAAAAGGTTTGGTTGGCTGATCTGTCTGTCAGTCACAACAAAGGCTTCCCCTTCAGGTGCAAAAAGGCGCCAAAAGCCCAAAACTACAATTCCTACAGATTTTGAGTCCAGGCAACTCCTGTAGTCCAGCTCCATTTTAGGTCCCACCAGTACTGATTGGTCCAATTCGGCAGTCCATGACCAAGATAGTGGAGATAAACAAAACAGTCCTTGCTGCAAAGAAGGCAGGTTAGACAAAGCACACTATCATCACTCTAAATGATTTTCAGCAAATAGTTACATCTTTCAACAGAGCTCCCTCTCAGATTACTTATGACTGCAATCCAGGCAGCTCTTAAAGAGACAGTACACAGAGGCTATGCAGGCACTCTTTGACAATCACATTTAAACTGCTAAAATGCAGGACACCAGCCCGGCAGTGAGCATTTAGGCAAGCTCAAGGAAGACTCTTCAGGAACCCCCACTTGAAGGGGGGCCACACATAGATACATAGACACTGTCAGCAGATGAGGGCCTATGGCCCACTCAGTCTGCCCATTTGAGCTTGTAAGTTCTCTTTATGTTTTTCTAGACGTCTGTTGCCCCTTACCCTTGTCCTCCAGAATTCCCTTGTGTCTATCCCATGCATTCTTAAATCCTATGATTGTTTCAGCCCCCACCACTTCCTCTGACAGGCTGTTCCACTTGTCCACCACCCTTTCTGTGAAGAAATTCTTCCTCATGTTTCCTCCGAATTGCCCTCCCTCCAACTTCATCCCATGCCATCTAGTCCTAGAGCATCTTTTTTGCTGGAAAATAGTGTATTTCTGCACCCCGTTATTCCATATAATTTATTTGTATGTCTCTATCATATCCCCTCTCTCCCTCCTCTCCTCCAGGAGTACATATTCAAGTCCTTCAGCCTGTCCTCATAGGACTTGTGATGCAATCCCTGTACCGTCTTTGTTGTCCTCCTCTGAACCTTCTCTACCCTATGTCCTTACACAGGTAATGTCTCCAGAACTGTACACTGTGCTCCAGGTGGGGCCTCACTAGTGTCTTGTGTAGTGGAATTATAACCTCCCTTTTCCTGCTGGTGATGTCCCTGCCTATGCATCCCAGCATCCTATTTGCTTTACCTGCTGCCTTGTTGCACTGTTTCCCTACCTTGAGGTCATCAGAGATAATAACACCAAGGTCCCTTTCTTGCTTGGTGCATACCATATCCTCATCCCCAACTAACATGTTGTTCCAGGGTTTTTGTGCTCCATATGCATTATAGCTACATTACCTGCAACATTTATGAGGAGGGTACCAGAGGATGGGGGTGCCACTGGACACCAGGGAATAATAGGAGAACAAAAAAGATTTGAGATAAAAAAAATAAACAGAAACTACATATATATATATATATATATATATATATACGTCATACTGGCATGGCAGTGCCAGTATAGTTAGGGTTGAGTAAGCAGTTTAATGTTAAACTCCAAATTTTACACTTTAATAACTTTGCCATTGTATGATGGATTTGCCTGAAATTTTTCCTGCACTGTCTGGTACCATAGATCTCTGGATCTGGCAAGTTACATTATGATCAGTTGTAGAGCTGCAGAATGCCAAAAAAATGCAAAAAAAATGGACTTCTAGGGACATGGATATGTTGTTCATCCACACTGTCTGGCAGGTTCTTTGCCGCTTTAAATCTTGCCGGAAGGTCTTCAAGCTGGCTCCTCCCACCCACCCGGGTGGTAAAACTCTCGGCTCCGCCCTATGACGCCAGATCTTCCTTATCGCTTGGAAGCTCAGATTCCCTTCTTAGCTCTCTGCGTTTAGACTGGATCCAAACTGTTCGGTTCACCCGAAAATAATTTTAAAGTTTCCTAGACTTCAGTCTGCTTCTTCCTTTGCAGCTGTGATGGACAAATCGACTCCCAGTTTTTGGCGGTGCCCATGTGGGCAGAAGATGTCTAGGACCGATCTGCACTCCATGTGCATCTACTGCCTCGGGCTTGACCACGATCCGCAGGCCTGCAAGTTGTGCAAGTCCTTTTCAGCAAATGTCCTCGAAGACCATGCTGCCCGGCTCCAACTTGGGCACCCCGAGAAACGTTATCCGCCGGTGAAGTCCAAGGAGGCCCGTTGGGCGGTTTCCATGGCGGCTGGCTCGGCTGAGCAACTTGAACAGATGATCTCCCTCGAGGAGGAGGCGGCCCAGGCCGCATCTTCGTCATCCTCGGTCGCAGCATTTATCCCGCTCTCCTTGGGCTCCTCCTATACAGCTTCTTTTAAGGAGCTTTGCCAGTCCCTCTCCATGAAAGGTGAGGGGCCATCGGGACACTTCTCTCGGTCCAAGAAGAAGGACTCGAAGGGTAAGTCCCACCGTCAACATTCATGGGAGTGGGAGAGGTCCCCTTCCCCGGACAGTCGACACTCAACTTCGGTCGAGGTTGCAGCTAAGGCCGCTGGCTTCACAGTGTCCCTGTCAGGTCAGCCGGCCGAGACACCCATTGACGCGGTTGAGATTTTTCTCGACCCGTCGGATGGGCTGTCGACTGGAGAAGCCGACAACCTTTCTCCACAGGTTTTCCCGGTGGAAACCAAGGACTTGCCTGCGCCTCCTGTGCCGGAGTCCCCGGTTAAGGCTCCCAAGCCGAGGGAAGAACGGGTTTCCCGCGCTCCCTCCCAGACCCACCCTCGGAAACACCGATGGTCTCGGTCTCAGTCTCGGACCTCTTCTCGGTCCAGCCGATCCTGCCGGCACCGGCGGTCTCAGGCTCGGCACCGAGGAAAGCGGCAGTGCCACTCATCCTCGTCCTCCTCCTCGGAGGAGGAGAGGCTTCAGTGCAAATTGCATCGATGCTACGAGGACTTAATGTGGCAGTGGCTCCTTCTGACCGGGAACAAGCCGACGCCGTCATCTTCCCCGGCCATTAAGTGGCTGTCACCCGAAAGGCCAAAACAACCCCTCGTGGTGGTCACAGTGCCCAAACTGGTGCCGGTTGTTCGGCCAAAACCAGCTGCCCCACTGATTGTGGTGGAACCCCCGCCTCCACAACCGAAATCGGGGGTTCCGACCAAGGATTCTTGGTCGGGTCAGGGACTGCCCCACCGGTTGTTGGTCACCCTCACTCCCGACCATCCTCGGCAGGTGGAGGGTGGCTCAGGTCCTAGGCAACTGTTCGCAGACTCCTTGGAGTCTGACAACGACTCTTCCCTGTTCTCCAGGCCCCTTGACCTGTAGTCCTCCGGGGGACAGTCGAGGGACGAGAGCTCATCCTCGTTCATGGGTTTGCTTTGGCTCATCTCAGAGTCCACCGGGATACAGCTTGAGCCAGTATCCAAGTGGGCTAAGTATCCCCTCATGGAGATATTGGACTGTGGGGATTCTCCCACGGAGGTCTTTCTGGTGGCTGATGCCATTGTTGGCCCAGCCTTGGAGTTATGGCAGCGACCGGCTTCTTGTCCTGCTCCTTCGGCCAGGATGGCCAGGAAGTATGCGGTCCCTACCAGGTCACTGTCCAATTTCTCGGAGCACCCCTCTGTGGAGAGGTTGTTACCGATAGCGTTTTCTGGCGTTCCGGGAACGCCAGGGATGTGGACAAGCCCCCCAACAAAGAATCCAAAAAGCTGGACTATGCCAGGTGTAAAGTGTGTGCTGCGTCCTCCCTCAGCCTCCGTCAGGCCAGTTCAGCCGTACTGATGGTGCACTTCTCCCACGCCCTTATGGGCTCCCTGGATGAGGTGATCTCTCATTTCCCGGCTGACCTGCAGACTACGGTCAAGCAGGTGCGGGATCAGGGAAGGGCAGTGGCGAAACAGCAGCTCCAAACAGCTCTTGATATTGGAGATTCCTGTGCCCAGTCAGTAGCTGCCGCAGTGGCCATGTGCCACAGAGCTTGACTGCGGATCTCCACCTTCACGGCGGATACCCAGCACAAGTTGGCAGACGTCCCCTTCCTGGGTACCGAATTGTTTGGGCCTGGGGTGGAAGGCCACCTCCAGAGAATTGAGAAGTCCAATGCCACCTTGGACTCGGTCACGTCTGCCCAGAAGGACAAAGGCCGCCGACAGCAACATAAGTCCTTTTGCCCTTCTGCCCCTGCGGCACATCCGGCCCAGCAACACCAGCATCAGGGCCAGCAGGCTCGCACTTGGCACCCAAAGCCAAGCCTGCAGCTTCCTCCAGCAGGAAGCCGGGAGGAAAAGGCCCAGGAGGTCTCTTGGCCGGTCCTTCCTCCAAGCCTGCTAAGGGACAGGTTGGGGGGTGTTGCCCCCAGCTGCGTCGCTTCCCCCTGGGTCCCCCCCCCGTGGGGGGACGGCTCCGCCACTTTCTTTCCACCTGGTCCGCTATCACCACAGACCGTTGGGTGTTGGAGGTGGTAGGAAAGGGTCTTCCTCTGGAGTTCGAGCAGGCCCCGCCCTTCCAAGCTGTCACCCCACTGGGGATTACGGGGTCCGCAGCCTCTCTATCGGCCCATTGAGCCGACATTGCCCTGGTCCTCCAGAAGGAGGTGATCAGGAAGGTGACGGATCCTCCACCAGACCCAGGGTTTGTGTCCAGGTACTTCCTGGTCCCGAAATGGACGGGGGGCTGGCGCCCCATTCTAGACCTGCGTGACCTGAACTGGTTCCTAGGGTCTTGAAACTTCAGAATGGTCACTCTGGCTCAGATCATTCCATCTTTGGAATGAGGCATGTGGTTCTGTTCTCTGGACCTCCAGGACGTGTTCTTTCACGTCCCAATCCGTCCGTCCCACCAGCGATTCCTCTGCTTCAAAGTAGAGGGGTCCCTCTACGAGTTCCGGGCCATGCCCTTCGACCTTTCTCTAGCTCCCAGGGTCTTCACCAAATGCATGGCAGTGGTGACAGCATTCGTGCGGCGCCAAGGGATCCGGGTGTACCCCTACCTGGATGACTGGCTGATTGCGGCCTCCTCCAGACCGGAGGTGGAGCAGTCCAGGGATCTGGCCCTCCAGGTTTGCTCTCAAGTTGGCCTCCTCATCAACAAAGCCAAGTTGGGACTCGTGCCAAAGCAGGTGATCCAATTCATCGGGGCAGAGCTCAACTGTCTGCGAGCCAGAGCACAGCTCCCAGCGGACAGGGCCAAGGTTCTTTCCTCCTTTGCCCAATCATTTCAGGTTGGGCAATTGCGCCCTGCCCGGGACTTCCTGTACCTCCTGGGCCTCATGGCGGCCTGCACCAGCGTGGTCCATTGGGCCCATTGGCACATGCGTCCCCTACAGTGGGGACTGGCCAGCCAATGGTCACAGCACTCTGGTCCTTTGGATCAGCCAGTGACAGTGACCCAGGACATGTGGAACGCTCTCCAGTGGTGGATCGTTCCAGTTCATCTGCAGGAGGGCATCCCGTTTGTCCGCCCCAAGCCGATGGTCTCTCTATCGACCGATGCCTCTCTGATGGGTTGGGGTGCCCATCTGGGGGAGCACAGAGCGCATGGCCTCTGGTCTCCTTGGGAGTCCCGATGCCACATCAGCCTGCTGGAGCTTCGAGCAGTTTGTCTAGCCCTCATCGCCTTCGCTCCATTTGTACAGGGTCAAGTGGTCCAGGTCCAGATGGACAATACCACGACCATGTACTACCTAAACTGCCAGGCCGGGAAGCGCTCCATGCCTCTGTGAAGGGAAGCTCTCCACACTTGGTCCCTCGTGCGCAGCCTGAAGGCGGCTCTCCTTGCCATCCATGTGGCAGGAGCCTCCAACATTCTGGCCGATGCTCTAAGCCAGATAGGAGCTGTGTCCCATGAGTGGTCTCTCCTGCCAGAGGTAGTACAAGATCTGTTCTCCCACTGAGGCATGCCTCAGGTGGATCTATTTGCCTCCAGGGAGAATACGAAGTTGAGGCTGTTTCATGCCCGCCCCCCTCAGCAGGGCTCACTGCAGGGGGATGTCTTCTCGAGGCCCTGGACCCCGGGCCTCTTCTACACCTTTCCCCCATTTCCCTTGATCCACAAGGTGCTTCTCAAGGTGAGGAGGGACAAGGCGCAGGTGATTCTGGTAGCCCCAGACTGGCCCCGCCAGTTCTGGTATCCAGATCTCCTCAGCCTCAGCTCCAGGCTCCCGAGGTGGCTTCCAGCCCACCCGGACCTGATCTCAGTCAACCAGGGTAAGGTATTCCATCCGGACCTTCAATCCCTGCACCTGACGGCCTGATTCCTGAGCGGCTACAGTTCAAGGCCTTAGATCTTTCCGACGAGGTCCTCAACGTTGTTGAGGCATCCTGTAAGGAGTAGACCAGGAAATGCTATGCCTTTAAATGGAAGAGATTCTCCATTTGGTGTCAGGGCAAGGGGCTGGACCCTTCCTCCTGTTCCTTGGCAAGCATTCTGGACTACCTGTGGTCCCTTTCTCAGCTAGGGCTTTGGTCGACGACCCTTAAGGTGCACCTGGCAGCCATCTCTGCTTACCGGGCGCGGGCCGGGAAGCAGTCGGTGGTGCAGGAGAAGGTGGTTGGGCGCTTTTTCAAAGGCCTTGATCACATATCCCCACCAGTGCGAGAACCTCCACCTCTGTGGGATCTACTGCTGGTATTGGCTAAGCTCATAGACAAGCCATTTGAACCGATGCACAGGTGTGACATCTCTCACCTGTCATGGAAGACCACCTTCTTGGTGGCTATCACATCAGCCAGAAGGATGGGAGAGCTCCAGGCGCTTTCCATCGAGTCTCCTTATCTGGTCTCCCACAGGGACAAGGTTGTCCTGCGCCCCCACCAGAATTTCCTTCCGCAGGTGGTGTCGGAGTTTCACCTTAACCAGGTGTTGACTGCCGGTGTTCTACCCCAGTCACACCTCGGAGGCCGAATATAGGCTTCATACTTTGGACCCTAGAAGAGCGCTCTCTTACTATAAGGAGCGGATGGCTGAAGTTCGGGGAGAGGTTCACCAGCTGTTTGTCACCTACGCTGAAGCTGCACGTGGCAGACCTACAGCCAAGCGGATGATAGGCAGGTGGGTTACCTCCTGCATAGATCTCTGCTATAGGTTGGCGGGCATGGAGCCTCCCAAAGGGATAAGAGCTCATTCTACCCGCCATACCACTGCTTCGGTGGCTGCTTCCAGGGATGTCCCTATCCAGGAAATCTGCAGGGCTGCTACCTGGAAGTCAGCACACACCTTCATTGCCCACTACCACATCGACCTCGAGTCACGCTGGGATGCTGGTTTTGGGACCTCGGTTCTCCAGTCTTTATTCCCTAAATAGGGGGTGTGTGCCTTGCCTCCCTCCTTCCAGAGAACTGCTAGGAGTCTGTCAGACAGTGTGGATGAACACGTATCCATGTCCTAGAAATACAGGTTACTCACCTGTTGGGAGTTCTAGGAATGGTATGTTGTTCGTCCACCACAACCCATCCGCCTCCCCGGCTTCGACGCACAACCTGGCTTCCAGCAGGCTAGATCTGGCATCATGGGGTGGAGCCAAGAGTTTTACCACCTGGGTGGGTGGGAGGAGCCAGCTTGAAGACCTTCTGGCAAGATTTAAAGCGGCAAGGAACCTGCCAGACAGTGTGGATGAACAACATATACTGTACCATTCCTGGAACTCCTGTTACAGGTGAGTAACCTGTATTTTTTGAGTGTTTCTTTGTTCGTGCCTACAGCCTGCACAATTTGTCCATTTGGTCTGAAAACTTCAGGGAAGATGTAATCTGGGTCACCGATGTACCTTTCAAAGATTTTGTGAAAAATATTAAACTGTTCAAAAGTTATTCAAAAAACAAGTTTCCCATTATAGTCAATGGAGGAAAAATATATGCGTCTCTCGAAAGCTGCCGCCAGTATATTTTACTTTCACAAATGGTCCTTTTACTTTCATGTGGTGGCCATCTTGTTTTCAGTTATTGAGAGAGAAAAATGCCTGATGTTTAAATTTGGGACCCCTAGGTAAACACTGACTGTTGTGTTTACCTAGTTGGATCTTGAGGATGCCAGCCCCATCTTTTTTAGGGGGTAAACCCCCCCAGAAATGCCGTTTTTAAAATTGGTGCCCCAGTACTTTCACAAATTGCGAAAGAAATGTCCACTACACTTTTGCAAATAACAAATGTGTTGTGCCATTTTTGCGAAACTGTTACAATTTGCGACAGTACTTTGGCCAAAAACTTGAAAATCTTTGCCACACCCCTGCAACAAAATGGTTGAGGCTGTTGAGCTGAAATGTGCAGGGTGTCAAGCCCTGGTCCCACAGATGCGCCTTTTGGTAGTTTGGTAGCAAAATATTGAATGGACCCAAAGTTACAGCATTCCAAAGTTGATAAATTTCCCATAGGATAACATTGTGGCATGCGTCACGCCTTTTGGCGCCCGTATCTCGACAATGAAGTGAGATACGGATTTTTCACTACCCATGGATAGGTGATCTAAGCCAGAAAAAACAAGTTTGGAAATCATAGATCACACCTGCAATGGAATTTGTTTCCTACTTGCTACGGTCACGGAGATATTGGCAAATTAGTGTTCCAAGGATTCCAAGGGTGTCTTTTCAGTGCTTTTCAGAGCCTGTATCTTTGAAATGATGTGAGATTTGGATTCAGTCAACTTATCCTGCGTGGAGGTTATGCTGTCATAATTACAACGGCACTGGAATTGTTTTCATAGCTGCTACAGTTGCTGAGATATTGGCAAATTAGTCTTACAAGGATTCCTTGCCCTATAGGGCTGCTGTAGTGCTCTGTAGTTATGTGTAAGTGGGATTGCATGGCCCAGAGGGCCTGCACTCCCACATACACATACCATTATGCAAAAAATTGGGTAATGTGAAGGGACCACAGGACTCGGAGGGTCTGCGCTCCCACCAACACATGCCAGTTACCAGTTACATTACACTTTCTCAAAAAGAAGGGAAAATCGTTGCACAAAACTCCATTAATGTAGCAATTAGGGTTGCATAGCACAGTGACAAAATCATGGACATGTGTTAGGGTTGCCACCCCTAGCACCCCCCCACCTTCCTCCCTCCACACACCTACAGCTGTCGGGGTGTGCCATGGGGTCGTCAGGCCTAACTCACACCCCATTCTCCCATGCTGTAGCATGTCAGCTTGTTTAGCACATGGAATGGGGTGAGAGTTGGGACTGACACCCCACGGCACACCTTTAAGCGTCTGTTGGTGTGTGGAGGAGGGGGCGGGGGTGGTAGGGGTGGTTACCCTAACACCACATTTACATGCTTTTGTTGCTGTGCCATGCAACCCTAACTGATGCATTAATGGAGTTTTTTGCAATGAATATATATAATATGTAATAGTGGCACGGTAGTGCCATTATAGTTAGGGTTGAGTACCCCATTTAAGGTTAAATTTGAAATTTTGCACCTTAATAACTTTGGCACCGTACAATGGATGTGCCTGAAATTTGGAATGTAGTCTGGTGCAATAGATCTCTGGACCTGCCAAGTTTCGTTACAGTCGGGTATACGGTTGTGGAGTTACAAAGCACAAAACAACACGCATAAATGATGGGTTTTTGCGTGTTTCTTTGCTCACACCTACAGCCTGCACAGTTTGCATGATCGGTTCATAAACTTCAGAGAAGATGCAGCCTGGATCCCCGATGTGTCTTTTGAAACTTTTGTGAAAAAATATTAAACGGTTCAAAAGTTATTCAAAAACTACTGAATCCCATTATAGTCTATGGGAAAAGTTAAACTATGCGAAAGTGTCTCAAATTACCCTTTTACTTTCGTGATTCAGCCATTTTTTTTTCAGTTGGTGGTCATTAAAATGCTTGCCATTTAAATTTGGGATCCTCTAGGGACACAATTTTTGTTGTGTTCACCTAGTAGAGCCCTGAGGATGCTAGCCATGTCTTTTTTATGGGGTAAAACACCCCAGAAATATGTTTTTTAATTTTTTGTGAAAAGTAGTGTCTCAAAGTACTTTTGCATATGCAACACTTTCGTGATTTTCTATGCGAAAGTGTTGTGATTTACAAAAGTAATTTGCAACACTATGCCCAAAACAATAGGGCATTTTTGCCACCATGCTGCAAAACAACAGTTTGGTCTTTTGGGCTGAAATTTGCAGGGTAGATAGCCAACATCACACAGATGTGTCTTTTGGTGGTTTGGTGCAAAAATATAACATGGCTGCAAAGTTACGGCACTCTGAAGTTGATGAGTTTTCCCATAGGATAACATTAAGGCATCCGCCGCGTCTTTTGGATCCCGTATCTCGAAAACGGTTCGAGATACAGACTTTTCGTCACAAAAATTCTTAGTTCCCCATATGAAACTAGCCTGGAAAGTCATAAATAATATGAGATTTAAATTTTTTTTCTTCGTTGTACGGTTCCTGAGATATATGCAATTTAGTATTACAAGTGCTCATTTTCCTGTCCGAGGACCACTATTATGCCCACATTCTTTGTATTCACTGTGCATCTGAATGCACCTCTTTTGAACACAAAGTGTGTATGTTAGTATTACCGTTAGTATTTTTGTTCACGTTTGCGCTTGCGTTGTCGTTATCATTTGTGTTTTCATTTATGTTTGCGCTTGCGTTTACATTACTGTTTGCATTAGCGTTTCTGCTTGCATCACTGTTAGCATTACTGTTTGTGTTTGCATTACCAATTATGTTTGGTTCACCATTATTGTTACTGTTTTCCTGTCTGTTACCATTTGTGTTTGCGTTACCCTTACCATTAGCGTTACCATTACCATTTGCATCTGTGTTTATGATTGCATTTGCTTTATTGTTTGTGTTTACGTTTACGTTTGAGGCATCGTTGCCATTACCATCATAGTTTGCATTTATGTTACCATTACTGTTTGTGTTTGTGTTTGCACTTCCACTTACGTTACCATCACAGCTTGCGTTTATGTTACCATTACCATTACCATTTGCGCTTGTGTTACCCTTTGCATTTGCGTTACTGTTACTGTTTACGTTTCAGTTTGCGCTTGCGTTTATGTTACTGTTTTTTTTTACATTTGCGTTTATGTTAATGTTTGCATCACCATTAGCGGTACCATTAGTGTTTGCATTTATGTGACCGTTTGCGCTTGCGTTTACGTTACCACTGCCATTTGCATTTTTATTACCGTTCATGCTTGCATTACCATTTGCATTTCCATTTCCATTACTGTAAACATTACAGTTACCATTTGCATTTGCACTTGCGTTCACTCTTCCGTTTGTGTTACTGTTTCTGTTTGAGTCACTGTTAGATTGTCGTTAGCATTTGCGTTTATGTTACCATTGCTGTTTGTGTTTGCGTTACCATTTGCATTTTTGTTTGCATTACCATAACCATTAGTGTTTGCATTTCCATTCACGTTTGCGTGGGCATTACCGTTCCCATCAATGTTTGCATTTCCATCACTGTTACCATTAGTGTGTGCGTTAATGTTTACGTTTGCATTTACATTTCCACCACCGTTACTGTTACCAATTCTTTTTTATGTTACCATTACCTTTTGCATTTTCACTTGCGTTTTTGTTTGCATTTACGTTTGTGTCACCATTACTGTTTCTATTTCTGCTTCTGTTTCTGTAAGCTTTAGCGTTTGCATCTGTGTTCACATTTGCGTTACCATTACCATTATTGTTTGCGTCACCATTACTGTTAGTGTTATCATTACTGTTAGGGTTATTATGCACAAATGGCCAGCATGGTGGGAGCACGGGGCCCCCACCATCACCACATTTCATTCACTATTTATATTGCATATTCTCAAAAAGAAGGGAAAGTCATGCCAAAAAAATCCATTTAGTGCATCAGTTAGGGTTGTTCCACAGTGACAAAAGCGAGGAAATTCGGTGTTAGGGTTGAAAACCCTAACTGCACATCCCCCCACTCCCACCACCACCACACACATACATACATGCAAGTATGGGAAGGATCTTGATCTGCCAGGTTGTGTTTCAATCAGATTTGTGGTTTTCATGCAGCAAAGTGCCAAAATACATGGTTTCGCTTTTTTTTGCGAATATTTGTTGATTTTTGCCCATCGTGCTGCAGCCATACCATTTGGTATTTTGGTCTGAAATTTTCAGAGTAGAAAGAAGTTTCCCCAAAGAACAATCTAGCATTGGTTTGGTGAAAACATATTAATCTGTTCCAAAGTTATTTAATTTTGAATGTTTGGGTTCTGAGCATGCTCAGTTCAGTCTTAGATTTATATGTATGTTTTACAAAAGATGATTGGGCTCGTGAGCAAAGATTTTGTCACCTTGCAAGAGGGGATTTATAAAATCCCCCATTTGTGAGGAAAAAATTCCCTTTTCATGAGCCGCCATCTTGTTTTCATTTTTCCCCACAAACCAAATGTTGTAACTTGCCCCATGGATGTGTTCTCTTGTAATTTAAGCATGGATTTTGTTCAGGGTGATGATCTCTACAACCCCATGGCTTTGATTTGCATCGTGTTTGTCAAAAAATGTTTTTTTTTAATTTAAAAATTCTTTGTTCGTCACTCACTTCTGATCCTTGTTTGCAAGGTGACAAAATCCCCTTTCACGAGCTGACAAAGTTCTTGATCGTGATTTCTGGACCAGATGGCCCTATCTCATGAACAAGGATTGGCTCACGAACAGGGATTTTGTCAGCTTGAGAAAGGGGATTGGCTCATGAAAGGGGATTTTGACGGCTTCGCGAAAGGGGATTGGTTTTAGTCCTTTCACGAAGCTGTCAAATCCTTTTCATGAACCAATCCTCTTTTGCAAGCTGACAAAATCCTTGTTCATAATTTCCAGACCAGATGGCCCATCTCGTGAACAAGGATTGGCTCTCGAACAGGGATTTTGTCACCTCGCGAAAGGGGATTGGCTTGCGAAAGGGGATTTTGACAGCTCATGAAAGGGAATTTTTTTAAATACTCTTTCGTGAGCTGTTAAATTCCCTTTTGTGAGCTGTCAGAATTCCCTTTCTCAAGCTGATCCCTTTTCACAAGCTGACAAAATCCTTGATTGCGATTTCCAGACCAGATGGCCAAAATCTAACGAACAAGGAATTCTTATGAATGGGGATTTTGACAGCTCATGAATGGGGATTGACCTCATGAATGGGGATTTTGACACCTCATGCTAGGAATTTTAAAACTTTCCCAGTGTATGCCAAATAAACGGCTTAGTGTTTTGGCTTGAAATTTGCAGGGTATATAGGGGGTGTCCCAGAGATGTGAAGTATGCTGTTTAGGTGCAAAAATTTTCTTCAGTTCCATAGATATGCCATTTTGAAGTTGAGATATTTCCCATAGGATAACATTATGGTGCCCGCAGCGTGTTTCAGTGCCTGTATCTCAGAAATGATTCGAGATATGTTTTTTTGTTCTGGGCAGCTTAGTTCACCTTTTGGTGTGCCTTTGGGTTATTAGGCCTAACTCTCACCCCATTTTCCTACACTGTATCATGTGAGCTTTGTTACACATGGATTAGGGTGAGAGTTAGGACCAACACCCCAAGGCAGACCCCATCACCTGTTGGTCTGTGGTGGGTGGTAAGGCATGGGGGTGTTAGGGTATCAACCCCAATGCCTCATTTCCCTACTTTTGTTGCTGCAACCCTAACTTATGCATTAACAAAGTTTTTTGCAATGATGATATATATATACACACACACACACACACACACATATATAATAGGGTGAGGAATTGGAGGGTGGGGGCACCACTGCATGCCAGGCAATGAAATATTATATGAAAAAGAAATAAATGTGCAAAGTAAATAAAAATAAAAGAAGCAAAAAAGTAGGGGAGCACACAGAAAAGCCTTTTTTTGTTTGAAGGAATCTTTTTCTATTCCAGTGAAACATGGGAACAGAAAAGGATTTCGTCAAATGAAAAAAGAATCAGCCAAAAAGTAAGTTCGAAAATCTTTTCTATGTCAAGACATTCTTTTTCATTTGAACGCAAATATCAAATGAAAAATTATCCCTTGTAACGAAAAAGGAATCAGACAAAAAATTAAGTCCAAAATCCTTTTTTGTGAGAAGTGATCCTTTTTTGTTTGAATGAAAATATCAAATGAAGAAGGATCTCTTCTCCCGAAAAAGGAATCAGCCAAAAAACTAAGTGTGAATTCCTTTTTTTCATTAAAAGTGATCCTTTTTTGTTTGAATGACAGTATTAAACGAAAAAAGATCCCATGTCATGAAAAAGGATTCATAAAAATGACTAAGTTCAAAATCCTTTTCATGACAAGGGATCCTTTAGCATTCCAAAGGACCCTTTTTCATTCAAACGAAACAAAGTCAGAAAAAAACAAAGTCAGAAATCCTTTTTCACTGCAAGTGTTCCTTTTTCGTTTGAACAAAAAAGGATTCAGGAAAAAGGATATTAGAGAGTGATGAAAAAGGATTTAAAAAGTTGAAAAAATATATTCCATTGTCATTTTACCACCAGACACCTACAGAATCCACCTAACAGAGTTCCAGTGAGCAAGATACTTCTGTTGGTGTCTGCACACCACCTCATTTTTGTCACGTTTCAATATTTTTTTGTTGAAAAAACTGAAAACAAGATGGCGGAAAATGAAAAGATAATTTTTTTCTCATGAAAATGGATTGGCCCCTACTGAAAAAGAATCCTTTTTCATTTGACCGGATTCTTTTTTTGTTCCAAGAAGCTATCCAGGAGAGTGAAATTCCCATTGAAAATAATGGGAACTTTAAAATTTAATAACTTTGGAACAAATTAATAATTTTTCACCAAACAAGTGAAAAGCACATCTATGACCCAAGCCCTTTCTACACTAAAATTTTACCACCAAAATTCCAAACCACCTGCATGCAAGGTGATGACAAAAAAACATCGAAAAACTGCAATTTTGTAATGTTTTGCACTATCTTGATCTCAGAATCCACATATCCGACTGGAACAAAAAGTGTCACATCAAAAGACCTACCCCACAAGACCATACATGCAAAATTTTGTCCAAATCCATTGAACTGCTGCAAAGATATTAAAGTGCAAAATTTGAGCTTTACATAGAAAGTCTTGCTCAATCCTAACTATAGGGTTGTTACTGCATCCCTGTAATATAAAAATATATAGGGCCCCATGGTGTGGTCCATTTATATATATGTAGTAGATAATTCACTACAGGACGTGTGGTCAGACTCTTATATACGCACACCTTGGTATGCGTTTAACTACCCAAGGAATGCGTATATCAGCACATGACTGCACACCCTGTAGCGGATTATCTGTCTTATAAAATGGCTAGAAACGTTTTGGGGGGTGGCAAAGAGTAGTCCTTATCTGGGAGGAATTACAATTTTATTTAGTTGATCTGATTGATCCAGCCATTTTTGGACTGTTCAAGGTGTAATGATTTTGACTTTCGTCTTCCAGGATAGCGTGACCAAGTGGTGTTCATTGTGATAAGAAAATACTGCCAAAGGTTTACAAAGAAGAAGTTTTTGTTCAAAAACATATACAGTACATTGTTTTAATCTGAGTTGAGTTACTTTTGTATAAAAAAAGCTACCGAGCATACAGTGAGGAGAGCGAGCGACTTAGCAGCTTCTGAAGTGTAGATTCAAACCTGAGTGAGTATTGCTACAGCAACACTTGCTCACGCTCATATCTACTCTTCTGAAGCTGCTGAGTCACTCTGCCAGAACTCCCTGAGGAGTGGGCAGAGCCAAAATATATGGGAATGGTCCACCTTCAGCTGGCCACAGTTTCTCCAGCAATGCCTGTAGGATGCTGGAAGAAATTTAGAAAGTAACACTGGGATCCAAAAAAACAATAACAGCATTTCCGTGTGAACTCCCTCCACCTAGAAGAGGAGGTGATCTTCAAGGCTGTGACTGTGAGAGCATATTTTAACCAAGAAGCAAATGAAATTGAAGTGCCCAGTTCCCGGTTACAGATTTCTAATATTGCACAGGTGGAGTCATCCAGAAGGTTGATAGAGGGTGTTTCTGACCTCTGTTTTCTTCCCCTGAATATGCAGTGACACATGTGCACTTGTATGTGCAAGGTACCTCTACATCTGTTGAGAGCTCCCCTTGCATTGGAGCTCTGAACTGCTCTGGCAGACATAATCCACTGGGTTTCAAGTCAAGCAGCAGAGCTGTGAAACGTCGAAGCACTAATACAGAGTGCTCACTTACCTGAAAGTAGATGGTATGAACCAAATTTAAGAGCAAAAGTGTTGTTTTATTTTAAAGTAGAAAAATGTGCATAGACATCAAACACGTACAGGCACAGCATCATTAGGCCACCTGCTCCTCCGCTTCGCTCAATAGAGCTTCCTTAGAGGGAAGCTGCAAATCTTCCCTCCTCTGGCTGTGCCCATGGTGACTGAGATCTGCTCCTGAACCCCTTGTCACTGACGTAGCCAGCGCTAGTGCTAACACCGTGCTTCTGAACCAGCTAGGAGTATGATTTTGAACTGGGTTTAGAAGGGAACAGGGAGGTAGTACTTGTTTCTGGGGTGGGGGTTTTGATCTCATTTTTTGGTGCAGGTGAAGAGATGGGCATTGCGTCTTTCCCCTCAACTTGGGCAGACTTACCTCTAGCCCTTGCAGGTTGTCAAACCTGGAGCCCTGTGTCCAGAAGGCTACTGCTCTAACCATTCAGCTAAAGAGAGTGGTTGAGCCATGGAATAGCCCACCAGCAGAGGTGGTGGGTGCAAGAACCACTAATGGTGTCAGACATAGCTAAGACAGAGTAAATGGCTTAATAGTTATACAGGGGGAAGCAATAGGGCAGAGGACAAGGGGTGGAGGTGAGAGCAATAACCATGACTGAATGAATAATCATGATTAGGTCCTAGGGTAAAACAGGCCAGAATGGAAGAACTGGATGGTGTTCTCTGCCAGACATTTTCATTGTTTCTAATAAATCAAGGCAGCAGCTATTTCATTCAATCTTGGGAAAGAACACGTGTTGTTACACTTGGAAAACCTATGTTTATCAACATACAGTTTGTCCCCCCCAGTGACATCACTGTCTGTCTCAGGATTCCATGAAATTACTCCTCCCCTGATTTTTATTTACAGACTGCATTGTCTTCAGCAGGTGGCTAGTTATGGGATCCAGAATCAGTCCTCCTTGATCTGCTGGGGTCTGTAATCCTTCAGGCAGTGGAGTGATTTTCCGCTGTTTCTCCCCATCCCCCTGGGGGCAGGCACATTAGGGAGGTCCTAGGCACATGTGCGAATCAGGTATGCTGCTGTACCAAAGCCCCAGCCAGCATTCATCTTTTCCTGGCACTCTTGACTGCATTGCCACCTGTGGTCACCCAAGTAGCAGCATTGCAGTGAGGATGCCCACCCACCCGCCCTGGAGGAGGCATCTTCTGAGAAACATAATCCTCCTTCCTCCGGCTGGTCCCCAATGATCCAGGCTCATTCCCAAACCTGGGTTGTTGGCGTCATGAGCAGTAGCCCTACTGGCCACACTGAGTGCCTTTTATCTTGTACAGCAGTGGCCAGTCACATTCTGGACAACCTGTAGGCTGCTTATCTGGAACTTAGGTGAGGCCAAAGAGCAAATAATGAGATTAGTCCACAGGTGGGCAGATACAAGGATGACTGGGGATTTCAACAGAGGACAAGTAAAGGAACTGCCAGAGAAGATCATTTAATGGAGGTGAGCAGCTGACTCAAGAGCATGTGTGCCCAGTGCGGAATTTGAAAGGCCATTATAGCATCTACATGTGTCCCTTCCCCGTTTTTTGTTGTTGCAGCTTACACCTGCACCTGCCTTATCTGTAACCATAGCAACACACCTGTAAAGGTGAGGCACTGAGTATGGTACATCACAATCCTGGCACAAGCTCAATAACCATTTTAAAAATATATTTTTTTCTAATCATTTTTAAATTGATTTCAGAGAAATCATTGGTGGGACTGCTAGAGGACTGTGGGGGCCCATGCATCCCCCATACCCAAGGTCTAACTCCATTGTTTACTTCTCCATCAGTTAATTAATTTATTTTGTTTTTGTTAAACAGGTGAGTGCACTGCATATACACAGCCTGGGAGAGTACTGGAGAAGCTATATCAAGGGCAAATGAGGAAATTGTAAGATTACACCAAGTACAATCACGATAAAGAGCAAATGATACGATGTTGTCAATTATAAAAATAAGTGTCAAAAATACAACAGTTACATATATACTGAAAGTACATGAGCAAGCATTTACAAAGCGTGAATATGTTTATTTATTTATTTTGAATTTGGATAACACCTTTGAGCAAAAGGGCTCTTTTCCAGAAGGTTCCACGTCAGTAACAAACATGTATACACATCATAAATATGTAATATGTTTAGGTACAGATACAAGCAACTGAGGACAATAAATGATTTCTTAAAAACTTAAAATCGTGGTGATTTGCATATACATCCCATGATGACGCATGACAGGGGTATGTGTGATTTTGTATTTCTTTGAAAGCTGGCTTTGTTGCCAATGTCCTTTTCAGGTAACCATTGCCTCAGTGCTTTTGTACCGAGGTTCTTTTTTTGTCCTTTTAATTTGTTTTCTTATTTTGGTCCCACCATGACCCAGACCCGTAAGACAATATGAAAGGGAACATTGTTTAACCAGGAGTAGCACACTAAGCCGAAGCTTGTTTCCAGATGCAACCTGGGAGCACAAGAAAGTTAAGTGACTTGCTCAGGATCACACAGTATGCACCTAGGTGGCTTTGGGATTCAAACCCAGGTCTCCAGAACTGCAGCTCAGAGCCTTAACCCACTGCGCTATACTGAGAGCTGGCTCGTTTTGCTGTGTTGGGTGAAATATATGTCTGTCTTTTGTTCTCAGACTTTGTAGTTTGTGTGAAAGGTCCTTGCACACCAAGCACTCCTGTTGAATACACAGTCACTCTTAATTTTCATGGTGATTTGCACATGTATCCCATAATGCTTTGTAAAGTATTATAAGGGTACGTGTGATTTTTTTTTAAAGTTCATTTTCTGGGATGTAATGTCACAGATTGTAATTAGCATTTTACTTATCTGCATGTGTTTTGCAACATTCTGGATCATAAAGGTGACTAGAAGACCATGTTGTATCAGCCTTTGACTCTTCTCCCCCAACACACACACACTCACACACACAGACACACTCCCAGAAACAAGGAATCTTCTCAATCAAATTTCAGAATATTGAGCTCTTAATTGCAATTCATCCATCAGAGCAGGGAATTTGAACTCATGACCCCTGCAGTAGCAAAAGCCAAATCCATGGTAGCAAAGATAAAGATTGTGATTCAATTCTTGTCTACTTGCAGTGTGAGTCATGAATGTTAACTGATTTATTAGGGAGAAAACAATTTCAACAAACCAGTTTTGTTTTTCTCATGATGTGGGCAAAACCTTGTAATGTCTGAATAGCTTGTTTTGATTAATCCTGGGGAAATGTGGCCTTCAAATGGACACTAGAAGAGTATAATGTAGAAGATGGTCCCTGCTTTTTAAAAGAAAAACATTTTCAAGGGCAGCTCAGTGGTGTATTGTTAAAGATGTTTTCATGTTTATAAATAAGAAACTCTATAATTATTTCCCTAACATTAATTCTGTTCATTTTGTAACAGTAATTGTACTCCAAGGCCTTTGTTGCTAAATCCTAGCTTTGCACCTTTAGTGCTATCACAGAGCTTGTTACAGAGCATAGAAGCCCCTATCACTCAGGAGGGAGTGATTTCCATAAGTAAATAGGAGGGAGTGATTTCCATAAGTAAATAAGCTGAGATGGGTACAGTACAGAATAATGGGGTGAGCGTTAGGGCTGATGACTCCAAGACACCCCCCGATACCTGTTGGTGTGTGCAGGGTGGGGGTGGGATGTTAGGGTTGGAGACCCTAACACCACGTTTCCTTACTTTTGTGGCTTTAACCCTAACTAGAGTATTAATGAGAATTTTTGCAATTTATTTCCTTACTTTTTGAGACAGTATAATAGTATTCTTATTTGCCTGTGAGAGCACATGGCCCTCCAGGCCCTGTACTCCCATCCCTCCATAGATGCATATCTGTATCTAGCTGTGGAAACATAGGGCCTGCCGGGCCCTGTGCTTCCATACATTGAAGAGCAGTGACCAGATTGTCAGCATAGCCATCTTATTACCCCACATCATGTACCTGTATGGAAAATTTCCAAATCCCTGCCAAAATGTACTTCTGTGCAACGGCAATGCCATTCCTCACCACATTTTTTTTTTTATTTTAGTGTTTGGTAACCGGTTAAGGCCCACTAGGCACAAGTGCCTATTTTCAGGGGTGACCTGGGAGCACTGGGGGGTTAAGTGACTTGCTCAGAGTTACACAGCATGCAAGTGGAGGTTGTGAGAATCAAACTTAGGTCTGGTCTGCTGGATGTATCAAGCTTGTTCACACCTCATTCCTCTAACCTCTAGGCTATATGTAAAAATACATTTTGGCTAGGATTTGAAAAACGATAGCTGTGACATACATGAGGTGAGGTAATAAGAAGGTTATGTTGAAAATCTGGGGTGAAAATATTGAAAATTTGCAAAGTTATGTGCGTGTGTAGCGAAATTACAATGAATGGTCATAGCTTTGCCACACATATTTTGACACCAAATTTTCAACATAAACTTCTTATGACCCCCACGTCATGAACAAGGACAGAAAAAAACAAGCGACTGCAAAATCACCTTTCGGGTGGGAGTTGTGTAATACCAGTCCTGTTGTTCATGAGGTGGGGTCCCCAGAAGGCCATGTTGAAAATTGTGGGTCAAAATGTTAAAAATGGCAAAGTTATGTACCAAAGTTGAAACCCCCATTGAAATACATTGCACCGCATTTACCTTAGTTTCTCATATTGCAGTCGCCAGTTCCAGCAACAAGATGCGTCTTCGATCGGAGAGTAGATCTCAAATCTGGGACCTGTTCAGGTGAGTAAGTGTGTTGGGGTGTACTCGGGGGTGTGGGGTGGTGGGGGCTGAGTGGGGGGATGGGGGGCTGATCTGCAAGGGACCATTTTTTTTTCAGGTTAAAAAAAAAATCAAGGGACCGTTTTCTTCATTTCAGGTTATGCCTGCAATGTGAGGGTGGGAGGTGCCACTAGACACCAGGGAATATATGGTGCTATAATGGGAACAGCAATCAGGGGTGAGGGTGCCACTAGACACCAGGGATTAAACAGGAAATGTGATTGGTGGGTAGGAGGTGCCACTAGACACCAGGGATTTAACGGGGATGACAGTCAGTGGTTGGGGGGTACTACTAGACACCAGGGATTATACAAGAATGGTGACTGGCAGGTGAGGGTGCCACTAGACACTGGGGATTAAATGAGGATGATGATTGGTGAGTGGGGGGGGTGCCACTAGACACAAGGGAATTAGACTGTATACATTTATCCATGGATTCATTTATTTATTTCAACAGTTTCGGCAGGAAAAACACATTGAGCTACTAACAGCTCATTTCCAGATTGGTGGGTGGGGGGGGTGCCACTAGACATTAGGGATTATATGGTAATGGTGATAGGTGGGTTCGCTGCTATGTTATATTATATTGTGTTGCAAGGTGATAACAATTATGTTACCTGCCCTTCCTGTTCCTCATCTTGTTGGCATCTCTGTGGGTAGTGGGGCAATGAGAGTAACAGAGAAAGGTGAAAAGGTTTGATCCCTGCAAGTGAGGAGAAGAACAGGGGCTATTGACCCTATTGGTAATGCTCTTGGGAAGCATTTCATCCTTGCTCCTTGGGTAAAAATTATCATTTTTTTCCTGGTTCTGCCCCTTGCTCTTCCTTGGTCTAGAGATAATACCTGTGTGGGTGTGACAGGGAAGCCGTCTTAGGCCAGTTGGACTATACCTCAAACACAGCAGCCTTTACCGGTTTGCTGGTGTTACCACCCTTCTATCTCCATTGTTTCTTTCTCAAAGCATAGCCCGCAGTCAACGTCTTTTTGAAAGTCTATTTCCGTAAATTAATTTAGTTATCTATGAAGGCCAGCTGACAACCTAGCACCATATAGCTTGGCAGTTTCAGGTAAAATCGGACCCAGATTTGGCCGTTATTTAATGCCTGCCACAATGAGCCTTTTGAGCAACCCCCCCCCCCCCAAAAAACACACATGGAGCTACGTTATAGTGATGGATTTGTCAGCCATTTTAGAGCTGCATGCCAGGCATGTGCACCACGCAGGAGTCTGCTGTGAGCTGATTGATTTTTTTTTTAATTTTATTTATTTGATTGCTTACTACAGTACCTACCTGTGTCAGGACTTGATAATGAATAGGTCTAGTGATTTGGGTAGGAGTACATCACTACACATGACTGCAACCTCGAGGGAAGGAAAAGAGCCTGCCTTTATTAAAGCAGCAGTGCAACAATCTGGTAAAAAGTCTGACCTATACCTTTTTTTTGCTATTGTAGATTGCCACTTACCTCCTAACTTGTATGATACCCTTCTTTCCACAATTTGAGTCTGCTTTAGTACTTTTTTATATCTAAAATAATAAAAGAAGCACTCCTTTGTATGTGGTGCGGACCAGGTCTTCTCCAGTATTTTCAGCTGTTTTTGTCCATCTGTTGTTTATATATCACTTCTGTTGTGACTGAAATTAATTATTATGAAGCAGGCAGTGCTCTCTGACCTTACAGAACAATAGTTATTCAAAAACAGCTGCAAATACTAATAAAAACCTGGTTCAAGCCATATTAAAATGAATGCTCCTTTCATTATTTCAGACATGAAATAAGCATTTGTCAATGCGGAATGTCGATTGCGCTGGTGTGTTGAGTTCGCTTACTGCCCCTCTGTCACTCGCTCAGTCTGTTTCTCCCAGTGCTGCAGGCTGTTGTTTTGTACTGGGCTCCTGACTGCATTGGCACTTTGTTCTACCCACTAAGAAATCTGCAGCTGTCCCGACAGAGCAGCTTTGAGGTGGCTCACTCCCCCTCTCTCACTCACTCATTCTGTTTCTCCTGGCGCTGCAGGCTGCCCTTTTGTACTGGGCTCCTGCCTCTGTTGGTGGCTTTTTCTGCCCACAAAGAAATCTGTAACAGTCCCAGCACAGGTCTGTTGAGCCTGCTCACTCCCCCTCTCTCACTCACTCGTTCCGTTTCTGCCAGCGCTGCAGGCTGCCCTTTTGTACTGGGCTCCTGCCTGTGTTGGCACCTTTTTCTGCCCACAAAGAAATCCACAGCTGTCCCGACAGAGCTCTGTTGAGGGTGCTCACTCCCCCTGTGTCACTCACTCATTCTGTTTCTCCTGGTGCTGCAGCCTGCCGTTTTGTACTGGGCTCCTGGCTCTGTTGGTGCCTTTTTTTGCCCACAAAAAAATCTGCAGCAGTCCCGACAATGCTCCATTGAGCTCGCTCAGTCCCCTTCTCTCACTTGCTCATTTCGTTTCTGGTGGCGTTGCAGGCTGCCCTTTTCTATTGGGCTCCTGCCTGCGTTGCCACGATTTACAGCAGTTACAATACAGCTCTGTTGAGCTCGCTCACTCACCCTGTCTCACACATGCTCATTCTGGTTATCCTGCCACTGCAGGCTGCCATTTTGTACTGGGCCCCTGCATGCATTGCTGCCTTTTTCTGCCCACAAACAAATCTGCAGCAGTCCCAACAGGGCTCCGTTGAGCTCACTCACTCCCCCTCCCTCACTCGCTCATTCTATGTCTCCTGCCACTGCAGGCTGCCCTTTTGTACTGGGCTCCTGCCTGCATTGGTGACTTGTTCTGGCCAGAAAGAAATCTGAAGCAGTCCCGACACAACTCCATTGAGCTCGCTCACTCCCCCCTGTCTCACTCACTCATTCCGTTTCTTCCCACGCTGCAAGCTGGCCTTTTGTAGTGGGCTCCTGCCTGTGTTGCCACATTTTCTGCCCACAAAGACATCCACAGCAATCACAATAGAGCTCTGTTGAGCTCGCTCACTACCGCTCTATCACTCACTCATTCTGTTTCTCTTGGCGCTGCAGGCTGCGCTTGTGTACGGGGCTGCTGGCTGCATTGGCACCTTTGTCTGTCCACAAATAAATCCACAGCTGTACCGACAAGGCTCCATTGAGGTCGCTCATTCTCCCTCTGTAATGCACTCATTCTGTTTGTCCTGGTGCAGCAAGTGGCCCTTTTATACGGGGCTCCTGCCTGCATTGGCACCTTTTTCTGCCAACAAAGAAATCTGCAGCAGTCCTGATAGAACTCCATTGAGCTCACTCAGTCCCCCTGTCTCACTCACTCGTACTGTTCCTCCCACCGCTGCAGGCTGGCCTTTTCTACTGGGCCCCTGCCTGCATTGATGCCTTTTTCTGCCCAAAAAGAAATCCGCAGCAGTCCTGACAGTGCTCCGATGAGTTCGCTCACTCCTCCTCCCTCACTCACTCTCTCATTCTGTTTCTCCCAGTGCTGCAGGCTGCCCTTTTGTACTGGCCTCTTGCGTTGGGGCCTTTTTCTGCCCACAAACAAATCCGGAGCAGTTCCGACAGAGCTCAGTTGAGCTTGGTCACTCCCCCCTCTCACTCATTCCATCTTAATCTATCCCAAACACTGATGTCCCACAGTGACCGTGCTATTCTCCGGCAGGAGTGCAAAAACATATTTTAGCCAGGATGTGAAAAATGACAATTGTACTGTTCATAAGGAGGTGTGAAAGAATGCCACTGTTGAAAAAGTGGCATGAAAATATTACAAATTTGCAAAGTTTCAATGGTGTGTGGAAACAGTTGAATGCATGCTTGTAACACAATCATGTTATGGAGTTTTGACACCAAATTTCCAACATAGTGATTTTAGGACCTCTGCTCATGAACAGTGCCACTGTCATTTTCTTAATCTTTCCCGAACACTGATTTCCCACAGCGACCGTGTTATTCTGTGCAGCAACTGTGAAACCACATTTCACTCAGGATGTGAAAAATGACAGCTGTACTGCTCATAAGGAGGTGTGAAAAATTGGCATTGTTGAAAATGTGGCATGACAATATTACGAATCTGCAAAGTTACAAGGGTGTGTGGAAAGTGTGCAACACACACTTGTAACACAGTCATTTGATGGGCTATCATCACCAAATTTTCAACACAGGCATTTTAGGACCTCTGCTCATGAACAGTATCACTGCCATTTTATTACTCTGTCCCGGACAGTGATTTCCCACAGCGACCGCTCTATTCTGCGCCAGAAGTGTGAAAACACATTTCGGCCAGGATGGGAAGAATGACAGCTGCACTGTTCATAAGTAGGTGTGGGAAAATGGCAATGTTGAAAATCTGGAGTGAAAAAATTATACATTCGCGAAGTTACGAGTGTGCGTTAAAACTGCGCAACGCATGCTTGTAACACAGTCATTTTATGGAGTATCGTTACTAAATTTTCAACATAGCCATTTCAGGACCTCTACTCATGAACGGTGTCACTGTCATTTTCTTAATCTGTCCTGAACACTGATTTCCGACAGCGACCGCGCTATTCTGTGCCAGAAGTGTGAAAACACATTTCCGCCAGGATGTGAACAATGACAGCTTACTGTTCACAAGGAGGTGTGACAAAATACCAATGTTGAAAATCTGGCGTCAAAATATTGCAAATTCACAAAGTTACGAGCGTGCGTAGCAACTGTGCAGCGCACGCTTGTAAAGCAGTCATTCTGGGGATTTTTCCCACCGAATTTGCCACATAGGCTTTTTGAGAGCCCACCTTATGAACACTGGCACTGTCGTTTCGTTAATTAGCCCCCAAAGGTGATTCCGCGTAGTGACCGCGAAATCACCTTTCAGGGCCGATTAACGCCATGACAGTTGAAGTATTCATGAGGAGGGGTCCCAAAAACCCCATGTTGAAAATTTGGTGAAAAATTTCCAAAAAATGCCTGAGATATGCAGCAAAGTTGAAAAACCCCTATTTACTCCATTATACAGCTTACCGGCATTTCCACAGTTCGCGGTCAGCTTTGAAGAGTGCAGACGTGTTCCCAGTCCACCGAAGATCGTCGCACCAGACTCCGGAGGTAAGTATGGGGTGAGGGAGGGGTGTGGGGAGGCAGGGTGCACAGTGGGTAGGCACGGGTTGTGGGAAGGGGTCTGGGAGACTGCGAGGGACTGTTTTTTCTTTACAGGTAAAAAAAAAAAGATAACGCGGGACGGTTTTTAACTTCACTGGGGCATTTGGAGTCTCGCTTTTGGGGGGGCGCTGTAGCTGATGGGGATTGGGCACCCCTGGCCGCAAACAACAAAAGGGGGATTCCTTTTCGCTGATGGGGATTGGGCACCCCATCGGCAAACAAAAGCGGGGATTCTTTCGCTGACGGGACTGGGCACCCCATCAGCAAATAACAAAGTGGAGAATCCTTTCTGCCAACAGGGATTGGGCACCCATCGGCAAATAACAAAGGGGATAATTCCTTTTGCCGACGGGATTGGGCACCCGTCAGCAGACAATGAAGCGGGGGCACATTATGCCGACAGAGTGGGCTCCCCATCAGCAGATAAACATTGTGGAGGGGGTATATTGTTTGTGAACAGGGCGGCAACCCACCACCCTGTTCACAAACAATATCAGATTTGCTAGATCCGCCCTGCAATGATGTGTCGCTCCCTCATTGCAGCAGATGGCTTACACTGCAATGACGAGGTGGCCCCTGATTGCAGCGGCTGATTTGTCACAAGTTGATGCGAATGTTCCAAACTTGTGTCACCAGCAGCCTGCAATGGCATTGGGGGAAGCGGGACAAGCCTTTGCAGGCTGTGGGCATACCTCTCAACTGTCACACATTACGAGGTACGTCACTCATTTTATCCCTCAGAAACCCTCTGTCCCACATTGAGAAGGTGACATTCCACGCTGACCACTGAATCTTTTAAGCAGAAATATATAATAATATAAGATGCTAGTGTAACCCCCAGGGTGTAACCCCTGCCTGCCCTAACTGTAGCAGGGTAAGGGGCCCAGATCCGTTGGCGGGTGCCTCCACCCAGAAGTCAGGGTTAGAACAGTCAAGGCTGACTCAGTCACAGCCCTATGGGTTGCTGCAACCCCCCTTTCTTCCCACTAGTGACCCACGCAGTTCAATTTCCATGTCCTTACCATATACACTTATCCCCTGGCTCGAACCAGTCAGCTCACTCCAGGACCCCTTGGAAAGTAAGGTACAGTTACGCCACATTCACTGTGCAGTATTTCACCATTAATACGCAGGCTAGTCAGAGTACTTTTGCAAACAAGCAGTCTGATTTATTTGAGGGGGAAATAACAAGGGCCGGGAGAAATCAGGTTGATTAGCTTACCACTACAGTATATGGGAATCTACCTAGGGCTCTGTGCACAGGCCTAACCTACTAATTACTGTCTATGGGTACCCAAGCCCTAATGGCTAGTTCCTCGATGCAGCTGGTTGGGGCCCTGAAACAAACAAGCCTTTAATTCCTGAGCAGATCGGATGGAGCCAGTAAGCTCAATTTAGGCAGTCAGCAATACAACCACGCGATTATTGCTTTTGTTTATAAGCTTTAACAGGGAGTTACCCTGATCCAGTACTCACAACCCCAGCAGAGAACCACTCTCTCACCACTCGCAGGGCTGATCCTGAACTTCAACGGCCTCCTCACAGATTTATATGGAGACAACAGAGGGGTACCATACCAGGCAGCTGCTTCCAAGACCCAACCAAACTCACAGCAAATACGGGCGTTTCACTGCAGCTTCAAAACGTCCTGACAGACTGAGCACAATTCAGCAGATTCTCCAGTCCTCTTCAGGTGAAGCCTGGTAGGTAGCTGTGCTTGTACACAGCCTCCTGTGACCGCAAGCCTGCGGATTTGATTTGTGGAGCACTGGCAATGAAAAATGGCCACCTCAGGCCTTTCACTCGCTTCGCGAGCGAACACTCAATGGCGCAGAAGCTCAGAGCTCCCTCTACTTCACAGTCACAACGCCTCTACCCCTAACAGCATGGGGCCATCGTCACAGCTTGGACGCTACCCGATTCCATTGGCTGGTTACACATGCCAGTCACTTATTCTAGCCCTCAGTGGTGCGAAAAGGCACCATGACCCGTAATGCCACGTCCAGGAATTACAAGCTGTGTCTCAATTGGTCAGCTGGCTCCAGCCAGAGTCCTGATTCCTGGTTGCTCACCTCCACGTCAGTTCCGATGCCCTCCTGCCACTATTGGACTCCTTTTACACAGTCCGGGTCCAATATGGAGGGGTACAACACAAAGTCCCAGCTGCAATAAAAAAAAGGCGTTAAACAAACTGCAATTTTACTAATACTATACATGTTTTTAGGGGGACAACTATATCTGTTAGGCTCCCTCAGCGCTCCTAGTGACCACAGAAATGGAGCGATCAGGCAGCAGTCCAGAGCGGGACTCGAGCAGGGAAACCCCAGTCCCCCTATTTGTACCCTGAAAGCCTGCGAGCAGGCAGCTCTTAAAGAGGCAGTACTGGAGGCCTTAAAAGCACTCACAACGCCCACATTTAGTGGCCTTACGCCGAACACCAGTCAGGCATGGAGCATCTAGGCAAGCTCCGGGAAAGTTTTCAGGAACCCCCATTTGTAGGGGGGTTACACTAGGTTATCAGCAAACATTATAAATATTAGTGCACTTATTTCCACAGTATTCTGAGCTTGCAATGTCATGTTTGATGATGTGTCACACATTTTGTCCAGTTGTCACACATTTGGATGATAAAAGGTTGAGAGGTATGGCTGTGGGGGCATTGGCCACAACAGTGCCGTGCCTCCACAGCCTGCTTCTCAGCAAGCTGTGCCAATATGTTTCTTGCGCTGCGTGCAATCAACATAAAAAGTACTAAAGCACACTCAAATTGTGGAAAGAAGGGTATCATACAAGTCAGGCGGTAAGTGGCAATCTACAATAGCATAAAAAAGTGTAGGTCAAAATTTTCACCAGATTGTTGCACTGCTGCTTTAAATTAAGTTAGAGCAAGGCAAATTAAATAGTCTGGCTCTCATGAAAGACATAGCATTGCCAAGATAGCATGTTAGCTGCTTTTTGTGTTTAAATTCAGTAACTGTTCACCTTCCTTTAGTGATTTGTGACTGCAGTGCTTTTTTTTTTCCAGAACAGCGAAGTAGCAAGGTAGTAAAAAGGGAGCTGATTTATCTACTTTTTAATTTACAACCTGGGGATGGCAAGATCTTTAGATAAAGGATCGGACATAAAGTCACATAGTGGCTTTGTGTGGGATAAAAAAAAAAAGGACCGCAGGTTCACTTAACCACCAGATCACAATTCCCACTGCAGCTGGCAGCAGGAGTTCCAGCTGTGGCTGCAGAAGTCAAGAAAGTCCCACTGTTCTCATACAGAGAACACGAGTGAAGGGCTGCTCTCGCTAACATAGGCGTAGCGGGGGGGGGGTTCCTGGGTGCACGGACCCCCCCCCCAGCCAAAGCATTTGATTTTACTCACGATGAGCTAGCAGCCACAGTGCCAGTAAATCCTTGATCTTTAAATTGCCGGTAGCAGGCAAGTCGGGAGGAAGGCATTGGCTTATGAATATGCATGAACCCCACCTCTGACCACCGCCGGGAACAGACGAGGAGCCTCGGCTTCTGAGTCACATGACTGTAAACTGGGGTGGTCATGCGATTCAGCAGCCAAGACTAGCGCAGACTCACGACAATTACAGCACTTTGGCACATTAGTGTGGAAGAATAAAGGTAGAGTCACTGTGTAGTGCTTGGCCTGCTATTGTAATATTTTGCAGCGCTCGCTGATAAAATAAAAAAAAAATCAACCAACCAGCTGAGCAGTCATCATTCCTCCTGCCACACTTGCTAGGGTCTCGATGTTGAGTACGCCCCACTTGCTGGCACAGGGGCTGACTGAAATAAACTCAGAAGCCCGGAGCTGGATTCAAAACTTAGACTGACAGGTTCCTCTAGTCTGTGTAGGCTGTGGCAGCATTTGATTTTAACCTGTAGTCACAGTGAGCCGCTTACAACTCGGTGGCAAAAGGTACTGAGTTCATGTCACAGGATGTTTAAGGGGGGAAAAAAAGGAAAAAGGGACTTTGGCACAAAAAATAAATAAATAAAATTATTCAAGCAGTAAAAACATTAGCCACATGGGTCAGCTGCCAGTTAATGAGGCCATGGGAATGAATAATAAAAAAGGAATGAAAATAAGGGAGTTTGGCACAAAAAATAAAAATAAAATCAGTCAAGCAGTAAAATAAATTAGCCAGAAATAATACGGCTTAGGGGAAAGGGAAATAATGTCTTTCTCTGTGGGATGTTTTCACACAGGGGCCATGGAGATGCCTCTGGCATTTCATGTTTACACAGACTCTGAGATTGCAGATTACCATTGAATATCAGTCTTCCTTCGTCTGTGCTAAGACCACAGTGTGTGTATTTGTGCATGAGAGAAGCCACCAGAGAAGCTTTACAACAGTTTTTTTAGCATATTTTTTTATTTCATAAAAATTTACCTGGCTGTGGTTTGTCAACAAAACCCTTAGCTGTGCCACATGGTAAATAATGAAAGTTGAAATACAACATTATCTACAAAGCTTATTAATTTTACCATATTTAATAATAAATTCTGGGTAGATGCAATGAAACAAAACTATGGTGTTATAGATTGTGTAGAGGGTCTTAAAAACCTGCAGTTAGTTATGTTTTATGGCCACTGCTCCAAAAGCCCTACTCCGCACCAGTCATACTGTAGCAGCCCCTTGATTCATGTGAACTACAGACTATACAGATTATGTACAATAGATCAGTGATGCATCTGAAAAAAAAGGGGGGGGGGGCTGTACTCTCAGCTTATGAATAAACCAATGCCAGTCAATTGTTTTTATCATAAATGTCCCAGACACATTGGCATTTTGACTTCCTCATGAACCAAGGACCTTTTTTTTTTTTAAATTTAATACAAATAATAAATACATGGTGGACTTCATAGCAAAAGAGTCCTGGACAATTGTACTGAGTTTCTAATATGTTTATCAGCATGCAGCCTAACATAGAAAGTTGCTGGCAGATTAGGGCCCATCCAGTTTTCCCTTTTTTTCCACCTTTATTGGCAGCTGGACCCTACTTGGTTATCAGCTTAGCCTCACTTTCCTACCTCTAGGGTACTGTTATGCCTGTCCCAGGCATGTTTGAACCCCCCCACCTCCTGTCTCAGACTCTTCCAATTGTCCACCACCATCTCAGTGAAGAAGTGCTTCTTCATGCTCCCCCTTAATTGTCACCCTTGTCTCGTATCATGCCACCTTATTCTCACATCCCTCCTATTCTGGAAGATGTCCTCCTTCTGGACCTTATTAATGCCCCTAAGGTACTTGAAGGTTTCTATCTCCCCACTCCCTTCTCTCCTCCGACATATGCATGTTCAAGTCCCTTAGCCTCCCCTCATATGTCTTCTGTTGCAATGCCTGCACCATCTTAGTCATTAAAGGTGGTGTAAGGTTGCTAACCGAATGTAGAGAGATAGAAGAGAAAGGTGGAAATTTAAAAAGGGAGAAAAGAATCCTGAGTTCAACTGAAATACTTGGGACTGGGGATGGATGAAACTTACAACTTGAACTTTTTTATGCATTTTGTAGCTCAACAGTTATTTCCTAAAATACATGAAACTACACCATTTAACTCCTAAATTTCCAAAATTTTCAAGGGGACCATGCCCCCGAACCCCCTAGAAATGTTTGGGAACCCCCCCCACACCAAATCCTGGCTACACCCCTGGCTAAGCTGGGCACCTGGGATTTTTGGTGCCCAGACAAAGTAGTTCTGTCCCTAATTGTGAAACGCAAACATCAGAATCTAGCTAAACAGGGCCCATCTAGCTAGGTTTTGGTATTTGATTTTTAAAATGACATTTTTATGTATTTTCCATGCTCTTAAGTTTGTGGGGGAAAAAAAGGTGGCAGCTCATGAAAAAGGAATTTTTCGTGCGAAAAAGGATTGGACCCTCGCAAAAAAGAATCCTTTTTCGTGAGGTCAAATCCTTTGTTGAATTTTTTACCTCTATCCTGGAGAGTGATCTTTCCATTGAAAACAATGGGAACTTAAAAATGTAATAACTTTGCAACAGATTAATATTTTTTCACCAAATAAATGCATGGCAGTTCTGTTACCCAGGTGTTTCTACCATAAAAGATTCACACCAAAATTCCACACCACCTGGGCACATGAGAAAATAACTGCAAAATGTGGCAACTTTTAAGATTTTTGCACTCTCCAGATCTCAGAATCTGCACATTGAATGGGAAAGAAACTTGCCAGATCAAGAGATTTACCCCATGGGACAGTGCACAACAAATTATGTGCAAATCCATTGATCGGTTGCAAAGTTATTAAAGTGCAAAATTTGAGGTTTAACATTAAGCATGCTACTCAACCCTAATGGTGTGGGCATGACCATGCTATATATATATATATATATATATAGGGGAGCAGTTGGACCCCTATAGTTAGGGTTGAGAAGGCACTTTAATGTTTAAACTTGAAATTTTGCGTGATACTAACTTTGGACCCATTCAACGGATTTGCATAAAATGAGGTATGCATGGTGGGGCATGGTAGGTCCCTTAGAAACATAGAAACATAGACTTTGACGGCAGATAAGGACCGCTAGGCCCATCTAGTCTGCCCATTTCCCTACCTACAGGATAGGCCGCAGATCCTAGTTAACCAACAGCCTATTTCTTCCTACCCCCCACAAGAATTACCTTATGTCTGTCCCATGCATTCTTGAATTCTCCCACAGTTTTACACCCCACAGCCTCCTCAGGAAGGCTGTTCCATGCATCCACTACCCTCTCTGTGAAATAATACTTCCTCACATTGCCCCTGAATCGTCCTCCTTCTATCTTTAAATTGTGTCCCCTTATTCTTGCAAGTCTCTTTTTCTGAAAGATGCTACCCTCTTGGACTTTGCTGATTCCACTGAGGTACTTAAAAGTTTCTATCATGTCCCCCCTCTCCCTTCTTTCCTCAAGGGTATACATGTTAAGCTCCTTTAGTCTCTCCTCATACAGCTTCTCTTGCAGACCCTGCACCATTTTAGTTGCCCTCCTCTGGACCGCCTCTATCCTGTCTATGTCCTTGCGGAGATGGGGTCTCCAGAACTGGACACAGTACTCCAGATGGGGTCTCACCAACTGTCTGTGCAGAGGGATAACAACTTCTTGTTTTCTGCTGATGATGCCTCTCCCTATACATCCCAGTATACCCCCAGCCCTCCCTACTGCCTTCTCACATTGCTTGCTAACCTTAAGATCGTCTGATATGATTACCCCCAGGTCCCTTTCCTTTTTTGTTGTTGTCACTACCTCCCCACCCATTGTGTATTCTTCCCCTGGGTTCTTGTTTCCCAGGTGCATTATTTTGCACTTCTTTGCATTGAATCCTAGCTGCCATACTTCTGACCATTCCTCCAACCTTGCCAAGTCCCTTTCATCCTTTCCGCCTCCTGTGTATCAACCCTGTTGCAGATCTTTGTGTCATCTGCAAAAGGCATACTTTTCCTTCAGTCCCTCTGCAATGTCACTGATGAAGACATTAAAAAGGACTGGACCCAACACTGAACCCTGCGGTACCCCACTAGTAACCCCTTTCTTCAGAGTGGACTCCATTTACAATTACCTTCTGTGTCCTGTTGTCCAGCCAATGTTTTACCCAGGCTACCACCCTGGGTCCCACTCCCAGGCTGGTTAATTTGACTATTAATCTTTTGTGTGGGACTGTGTCAAATGCCTTGCTAAAGTCTAGGTAGGCCATGTCCACAGCCCCTCCCTGGTCTACTACTTTGGTCACCCAGTCAAAGAAATCTATTAGATTCGTCTGACATGACCTTCCCGCTGTGAACCCGTGCTGCCTTGGGTCCTGTGCTCCACTGGCCTCTAGGTACTCAACTATTCTTTCCTTCAGAAGTGACTCCATCACTTTCCCTACCACAGAGATCAAACTGACAGGTCTGTAGTTTCCTGCCTCTGTCTTGGTCCCAGTTTTGTGAAGGGGAATCACATCCGCCTTCCTCCAGTCCTCGGGTACCACACCATCCTCCCATGATTTATTAAAAAGAGTAGCCACTGGTTTCACTAGTTCCTCCCTTAATTCTTTTAGAATTCTGTGGTGAATTCCATCAGGACCCATTGCTTTGTCCACCTTCAGTTTTAGGAGTTCTTGCAGGACCCTTTCTTCTGTGAAAGGACTGGGATCGACCCCCCTATCAAGAGTGCTTCTATTAATTGGATGAGGCACTTGATCTGCCAAGTTTCGTTTCAGTCGACCATACGGTTTTTGTGCAGCAAAATGCCAGAAAATACACTTTTCGCTAATTTTGTGGGCGTTTTTTGGAATGTTGCCTGTGGTGCTGTGTGGCCACTGTGTGTTGTGCTTGTCTGAAACCTAGCACGTAGAAAGAGCTTGGGTCAAAGAACATGCCACTTTTGTTTGGTGAAAAAATATTAATCCATTCAAAAGTTATTCAAGTTTTTAGCTCCCATTATAAGGCGATGGGAAATTTATATGGTTGTTTTGCAAAAGAAGAATGGGGTTTTGGCCATCTGGCCTATCCTCACGATCAAAGAATTTGCAGGCTCGCAATCAAAGAATCTTTGATTGCGAGAAATTTATTGTTCGCGACGGCTGCCATCTTGTTTTCTTGTTTTCAGTTTGCGGTCAGAAAAAAGCAAATATCTCAGCCCAGGGGTGACTTGTGAAGTAAAACTAGGATGGGTTTTGATTGGGGGCTTCCCTCTATCAACCCATGCTTGTGGTTTAATGTAGTTATGTCAAAAAATGGAGTTTTAAAGTCTGAAATTCTTTGGTAATGATCTCATTTTTGATCGCGAGCTTATTTCATAACTTCGGGACAAGATGGCCAGGTTTTTGCTGGACCAGATGTCTCTGGGAGGGATCAGATAGCCCAAATTTCCTGAGCAGATGTTCCTTCACGACCGAAAATGCTCTTAGGTCGCAAGGTCTCGGCCAATTCTCGTGATCAAAGAATTTTTAAAGGTGGTAAAACTTCAAAACGAAATATCTCTGAAACAGTTTGGTCTTTTAACTTGAAATTTGGAGGGTGCTGAGGGGATGTCCTGCAGATGTTAATTATGCTGTTTAGGTGTTGTAAAATTAATTTGCTGCTGAAATATTCGTGACATAGTTAACGTTTTGCACATAGCATTCTGCATCGTGCTAGTGGCTTGATATTTATAGGGTAGGTAGCCCTAGTGCCACATATATACTTTTCAATGGTTTGGTATGTAAAATGTTAACAGGTGCGGAATTATGCCACTCCGTCAAATGAAAATTTGGTTCATTTTGCTTCAGTAACTTTTGAACCGTGTGTCCGATTTGCCTGAAATTTGGGATGTAGAAAGATTAGTCATAGATCTTTGATTGTGTCAGTTTCTGTGTCAGTATCTCTTATGGTTGTTGAGTTGTGGTGCATGTTCATTATAGTTAATAGGAAAGTTTTTATGTGCATTGTTAAAGCCATGGTGAGCACATATTTGGTTGTGTAGGAAGATGTCATCATAAGGTATAGGACAACTCAAAATGTATGGCAGATGTATGTGGTTATGCAGTGCTGGACAATGTGCGCCCCGTGCTCCCAGCAGCAGTGAAACAATGCATTTGAGTGACTTCAGATTGGGTTGTATGTACAGGTGCTGGGCTGTGGTGGTATCCTTTGAAGATTTCGTAAAGAAATATTGCTCCGTTCTAAAGTTATATATTTTTTTGGTCTGTCATTATAGTCAATGGGAAAATATATATATATGTGTATTGTGAAAATAGTGATGATGTCATCTTTAGGTGTGCAGCAAGAATGCATTTGACTGACTTCAGATTGTTTTGTATACATGGGTGCTGGGCTGTGGTGCTCTTGTTTTTAGATTTCATGAGAAAATGTTGCTCTGCTGACAAGTTATGACATTTTTTGGTGTCCCATTATAGTCAATGGGAAATATATGTGTAGTGTGAAAACTTCTGCTCGTGCAGCACCATATCTGCAAAGCATTGTCCTGGCTGTTTCTTTCTGTGGAACTCTGTTGTATCACTGCATTGTGCTGGTGGGCGCATATGTTGTGGGTGACATGTCGTTGCATCACAGATGTCAGTTTTGCTTTGATTGTGCCCCTATCTTTAGGGTTCAGTATGCACTTTCATGTTAAACGTCACATTTTTTGTGTGCTTATAACTTTACAACTGTTGAACGGATTTGGGTGTCATTTGTAATACTTGGTCTAATATGGTACTACTGTGGATTTACCAATTTTTGTTTGACATGTGCATAAGGTTTTTGCACAGTGAAGCGTCAAAAATGTATTTTTTGGCAGTTGTCCGCAGTTTCCCCACTCAGGCCACTCTGCAACTGTTGAAGAGATCTGTGTAAGATTTGGTATTCATGGACTGACATGGTACATCTCTTTATTTACCAATTTTTATTTTGCTGGTGCATATGGTTTTTGTGCAGCAAAGTGCCAAAAATGCAGTTATTTGTATTCTTGCGCATTGTCTTCCATGATGAATAGCGCAGGCATTGTGTGGCTCATTTGCCTGTACCTTGGCACATAGAAAGCCCTTTGTTTAAGGAACTTGCCAGTTTGTGTTTGGTGACAAACTCTTGTTCTGTTCCAGAATTATAAGTGTTTGAAGTTGCCCCCTCACGATCAAAGATTTTTCAGCTGCAAGGTCCGCCATTTTAGCGCATTTTCAGCCACAAGGTTCGCCATTTGGTGGCTGTCGCAGCCGATTCTCACGATCAAGAAATTCTTAAAGGTATGCAAACTTTAAAACTGAATATCTCAGAAGCGGTTTGGTGTTTTTTACTTGAAATTTGGAGGGTGCTGATTTGCTTGAAATTCAGGATGTAGAAAGATTAATCAGAGATCTTACATTGCTAACATTTTTGTTATTTTTGTGCCAGTGCCACTTACAGTTGCTGAGTTGTGGCACGTGTGTGATTGGCTTGTGTACATGGCTTGTGGGTGTGCTGCTGTTGCTGTTTGATGATTTTGTGAAACAAAGATTGGTCCGTTGAACAGTTATGCCACTTTGTGTCTGCCACTATAGTCAATGGGGTATATGTATGTGTAGTGTGGAAACATCTGCTCGTGCAGCACCATGTCTGCAAAGCATTGTTTTAGTTGTTTCTTTATGTGGAACTCTGTTGTATCACTGCATTGTGATGGTGCATATGTTGTGGGTGACAAGTCATCGTGTCACAGATGTCAGTTTTGCTGTGACAGTGCCCCTATCTTTAGGGTTCAGTACGCACTTTCATGTTAAATGTCACATTTTTGTGTGCTTATAACTTTACAACTGTTGAACAGATTTGCATGCCATTTGTAATACTTGGTCTACTGTGGTACTTCTGTGGATTTACTAATTTTCGTTTGACATGTGCATACAGTTTTTGCACAGTGAAGCGCCAAAAATGTATTTTTCGGCAGTCATGCGCAGTTTCCCACTCGTGCTGTTCTTCAACTGTTGAAGAGATTTGTATATGATTTGGGATGCTTGGACTGGCATGGAACATCTCTTTATATACCAATTTCTATGTTGCTGGTGCATACAGTTTTTGTGCAGCAAAGCGCCAAAAATGCATTGTTTTCTTTTTTTGCACACTGTCTTCCATGATGCATAACACATCCATTGTGTGGTTGATTTATCTGAAACTTGGCACTTAGAAAGCCCTTTATTTAAGGATTATGCCAGTTTTTGTTTGGTAAAAGCATCTTGTTCTGTTCCAGAGTTATAAGCATTTGAACTTGCCCCCCCACAATCAAAGATTTTTCAGCTGCGAGGTCCGCCATTTTAATGTATTTTCGGCCATGTGGTCCACCATTTTGAGGTGGTCACGGCTGATTTTCACGATCAAAGAATTCTCAAAGGTGTACAAACTTTGAAATTGAATATCTCTGAAACAGTTTGGTGTTTTTACTTGAAATTTGGAGGGTGTTGGGATGTCCTAGAGATGTGAATTAGCTATTTAGATGTCAGAAAATTAATTTGCTGTGGAGACATTGCGTGATGCACTTAACGTTTTGTGCATAGCATTCTACATCATGCTAGTGGCTTGAAATTTATAGGGTAGGTAGCCCTAGTGCCACAAAGGTGTCTTTTAGTGGTTTGGTGTGTAAAATGTAAACAGGTGTGGAATTATGCCACTCCGATGAATGAAAATTTGGTTTGTTTCGCTTCAATAACTTTTGTACCGTGTGTCCAATTTGCCTGCAATTTGGGATGTAGAAAGATTCATCATAGGTCTTACATTGTTAACATTTTTGTATCTGTACCACTTACAGTTGCAGAGTTGTGGCGCATGTGTGATTGGCTTGTGTACATGGGTTGTGGGTGTGCTGCTGCTGTTTGATGATTTTGTGAAACAAAGATTGGTCCGTTGAACAGTTATGTCACTTTGTGTCTGCCACTATAGTCAATGGGAAATATATATGTGTAGTGTGAAAACATCTGCTCGAGCGGCACCATGTCAGCAAAGCATTGTTCTGGCTGTTTCTTTATGTGGGACTCTGTTGTATCATTGCATTGTGGTGGGTGCATATGTTGTGGGTGATGTCTTCATGTCACTTGGAAAGTCCTTTGCTCAAGGTATATGCCAGTTTTTGTTTGGTGAAAAAATCTTATTCCGTTCTACAATTATAAGCATTTAAAGTTGTCCCACCTCACGATCAAAGATTTTTCGGTCATGAGGTCCACATTTTAGCGCATTTTTAGCCACAAGGTCTGCCATTTTGTGGTGGTCGCAGCTGATTCTCTCAATCAAGGAATTCTTAAAGGTGTACAGAGTTTGAAATTGAATATATCTGAAACGGTTTGGTGTTTTAACTTGAAATTTGGAGGGTGTTGAGAGGATGTCCTGGAGATGTGAATTATGCTGTTTACATGTCGGAAAATGAATTAGCAGCAGAAACACTGTGTAACATTTTGCGCATAGCGTTATGCATGGTGGTAGTGGCTTGAAATTTATAACAGGTGCGGAATTATGCCACTCTGATGAATGAAAATTTGGTTAGTTTCACTTCAATAACTTTTGCACTGTGTGTTTGATTTGCCTGATATTTGAGATGTAGAAAGATTAACCATGGATCTTAGATTGTGAACATTTCTGTGTCTGTGCCACTTATGGTTGCTGAGTTGTGGCACGTGTTCCTTATACCTAATGGAAAAGCATTTCTGTGTATTGTGAAAGCCATGGTGAGCACATATTTGGTTGTGAAGGAAGATGCCATTATAAGGTGTAGGGCAGTTCAAAAAAGTATGGCAGATGTATGTGGTTATGCAGTACCAGGGAATGTCATGGGCCCCATGCTCCAGTCTACACATGCTCTTCAGTACTTACATTGTTATGCCCCGCGCTCCTACCAACTTGCATGAGAATGTACTTAAGTACGTTTTTCAAAATGTAAGGAAATTCTGCAAAAATCTGCGTTAATGCAACAGTTAGGGTTTTTTTACAGCGACAAAAGCAAAGAAATTTAGCGTTAGGGTTTTTAATCCTAACTCCGACTTTCCCCCCACTGCCACACATACACACACACACAGGCAGACACACATACACACACACACACACACAGAGAACACACAACTGGTTGGGCGGTACAAGGCAAGATAACCACAGACACACACCATAATGCAACAGAAATAACATACAACTTCTTAAACATACCACAACAGGCATCCATCATCATGTTTCACCAACTGTATCACTTCTGCTGCCATCCCAGGATCTTAAGTGCATACACCGACATCCTGTCAACCATGGAAGATGAATTCCATCCACAGAATTAGTGCATAATGACCATTCCACTGGCGGAATTTCCACTGGAATTTCAGTTGTACACCTGTGGAATTTCACCTACTGTGATCCACGGAATAAAATTTTGTGGAACAGTATTTTTTTCTGCAGAAAATTATTCTGCAACAATTTCCACAGAATATATTGAGATCCACGGAATAATATTCTGCAGAACAGCGATTTTTCTGTGGAAAATCATTCCACATTTATTTTATGCTGCGGAATGTTGACATTGCATTTCTGGCAGACTTGGTGGAATTTCAGCAGGATTTTGAATATTCTGCAGAATTTCGTTCCACCGGAATTTAAAAATGCCGCACAGCACTAGCTCCTACCAATACATGTGTTTTAGTACTTATATTATGCTGTTATATAGAAATGGCCAAGTTGATGCTGTCACCAATACATGTGTTTTGCTACTTATATAATGGTATTATACAGAAACACGCAAGTTGGTAGGAACATGGGGCTATGTTGTTATGCTGAAATGGACAACTTGATGGGAATACATGTGTTTTGCTACTTATATTATGCTGTTATGCAGAAATGGCTACTTTTGGGCAAGTTGGTAGTAGTGCGGGGGACCAAAGGGCTCTGTGGTCTCACCAATATATGCATTTTGCTACTTATATTATGGTGTTATGCAGAAAGGGGCAACTTGGTGAGAACATGGGGCTACGCTGTTATGCACAAATGGGCAAGTTGCTGTGGGCTAGGTCCCACGTGCTCACTAATACATGTGTTTTACTAGTTATATTATGGTGTTATGCAGAAATGGGCAAGTGGGTGGAGGCATGGGACAGTGCTGTTATGCAGAAATGGTCAAGGTGGTGGTAGCATGCGGCTATGCTGTTATGCAGAAAAGGGCAAGTCATTGGCAGCAGAAGTGATACAGTTGGTGAAACACGATGATGGATGCCTGTTGTGGTATGCTTAAGAAGTTGTATGTTATTTCTGTAGCGTTATGGTGTGTGTTTGTGATTGGTTGCCTTGCCTTGTACCACCCCCCCCAGTTGTGTGTTCTCTGTGTGTCTATGTGTGTGTCTGCGTGCGTGTGTATGTGTGGCAGTGGGGAGAAAAGTCAGAGTTAGGGTTGAAAACCCTAATGCTGAATTTCCTCGCTTTTGTTGCTGTAAAAAACCCTAACTGTTGTATTAACGCAGTTTTTTGCAAAGAATATATATATTTATGTAATAGGCATGGACATAAATCCTATGTGATAAATCTGAGCTACCATGAGATAAATTCAAAATTTTACATTTATACACATAGTAGACGCATCATCACAGATTTATAAACATAATAGATATGTCACAATCACTCCGGATCTCATTTAGAATGTTCAGCCTCAGTACCAGTGCTAACTATATTCAAATGCAAATAACTTTAAAGTGAAAAAAGATAGCATAGTGCTGTGAGCATGAAAGTTGTGCTGCACAAAATTATCTGCAAACTGAGTGGTATTTCATTTACAGATACCATATAGATTTTTTTAATAATTAGCAAAAAAGAGCAGAACATGCAATTTTTTGTTCACTTTTTTGACAAACATATGCAAAAAAAGATAAACAATCAAAAGCAAATATCCCTGCACTAACAGAAAGCATCCCTATTGCATAAATTAAATATTCAATGGTGTGCTGTCAGATAAAAGATTTATCTACACTCGTGCTGTTTGACCTTGGATATCTCACTCGTGGCTTACGCCGCTTGAGACGTTACATGAGGTCAAACAGCACTTGTGTAGATAAATCATTTATCTGACAACTCACCATTGTATATCCCTTATTGCACAAATGAAGTATGTAACAGGGACCTTGTGGAATACATGATTTATTTTCACTTGAGCTGTTTGACCTTGGGCACAGTACTCGTGGCTTAAGCCATTCGTGAGATTACCCAAGGTCAAGCAGCTCTTGTGAAAATAAATCATGTATTGCACAGATCCCTGTTACATATCCGATATATATATTATAGTGGCACAGTAGTGCCACTATAATTAGGGTTGAGTAGTCACTTTAATGCAAAACCTCAAATTTTGCACCTTAATAACTTTGCCACCGTGTGACAGATTTGCCTGGAAGTTTGCATGCATGGTCTGGTACCATAGATCTCTGAATCTGCCAGGTTGCATTACGGTTGGATGTACAGTCGCAGAGCTACAGAGCGCTGAAAAATGAAAAAAATGTTACTTTTTATGCATTTCTTTGCGCGTGCCTACAGCCCGCACGGTTTGCACATTTGGTCCCAAAACTTCAGGGAGCATGCAGCCAGGGTCCCCAATGTGCCTTTCGAAGATTTCTTGAAAAAATATTACACGGTGAAAATGTTATTCAAAAAGAAAACTGTTTCCCATTATAGTCTATGGGAAAAGTTAACAAAATTTTGCGAAAATGTCGCAAATGGCCATTTTTACTTTTGTAAATTACCCTTTTACTTTCACAAATCTACCATTTTGTTTTCAGTTACAACTCAGAAAAATGCCTAGTGTTTAAAATTGAGAACCTCTAGGGACATAACTCTTGTTGTGTTCACCTAGTCGGGTCCTGAGGATGCTAGGCATGTGTTTTTTTTTGGGGGGGGTTAAACCCCCCAGAAATAAATTTTTTTTTAATTATTGAAAAAAGCACTTTCATAAAATACTTTTGCAAATGCTAAAGTGTCACAAATTTTTCTGTGAAACTTTCGTGATTTGCGAAAGTAATTTGTGAAAGTATGGCCAAAACAACAGGAAATCTTTGCCATCCTGTTGCAAAACAACGATTTGGTCTTTTGGGCTGAAATTTGCAGGGAAGAAAGCCAACATCCCACGGATGTGCCTTTTGGTAGTTTGGTGCCAAAATATTACAGGGCTGCAAAGTTATGGCACTCCAAATTTGACAATTTTTCCCATAGGATAACATTACATCGTCCGCCGTGCCTTTCAGGTCCCGTATCTCGAAAACAGTTCAAGATACAGACTTTTTGTCACAAAAATACTTAGTTCCCTACTGGGGGGCTAAGCACAAAACTAGCATGGAAAGTAATAAATAATATGAAATTAAAATTGTTTTTCTATGTCGTACGGTTCTTGAGATATAAACAATTTAGTATTCTAAGTGCTCATTTTCCTGTCCGAGAGCCACTATTATGCCCACATTCTTTGTATTCACTGTGCTTCTGGATGTACCTCTTTTGGATACAAAGCGTATGCGTTAGCGTTTGCACTTGCATTTCCAATAGCATTTGTGTTTATGTTTGCGTGTACCTTACCGTTTGCGTTAGCATTTACGTTTGCATCACTGTTAGCTTTATCGTTACCATTTGTGTTTCTGTTACCATTTGCATTTCCATTTATTCGGGTTTACCATTACCATTTGTTTTTACATTACCATTTGCACTTGTGTTACCATTTGCGTTTGCATTATCCTTACTGTTAGCGTTACTGTTACCATTTGCATTTATGCTTGCGTTTGCGTTACCGTTTGCCTTTGTGTTTATGTTTGTGTTTGTGTCACTGTTAGCGTTACCATTAGCATTTGTGTTTACGTTACCGTTTGCATTTGCATTTACATTACCATTATCATTTGTGTTTATGTTACCGTTTGTGTTTGCGTTACCTTTTGCATTTGTGTTACTGTTAGCGTTACGGTTACCATTTGTGCTTGCGGTTACATTACCGTTTGTGTTTACATTAACATTTATGTCACTGTTAGCATTACCATTGGTGTTTGCATTTACATTACCATTACCATTTGCGTTTGTGCTTCTGTTTACGTTACTGTTGCCGTTTGCACTTACGTTACCATTTGCTCTTGCGTTACTACTTGCATTTGCGTTACTGTTACTGTTAGCATTACTGTTTGCATTTGCACTTATGTTTGTGTTTGTGTCTACATTTACGTCACCATTAGTGTTACCGTTTGCATTTACGTTTATGTTACCGTTTGCTTTCACGTTTGTGTTTGCATTATCATTTGCATTTTCATTTGCGTTACCGTAAATGTTACCGTTTGCATTTCCATTCACGTTTGCCTAGGCATTCCCGTTACCATCACCATTTCCATTTCCATCATGATTACGTTATCATTTGCATTAATATTTGCATTTCTGTTTACGTTTCCATCACCATTACCATTTCTGTTTCTTTTTACGTTACCTTCACCATTTGTGTTTGCGCTTGTGTTTGTGTTGCCGTTTGTGTTTGTGTTTGTGTCTCCATTACTGTTACCATTTCTGTTTCTGTTTGCACTCGCGTTTCTATTACCAGTTGCACTTGTGTTACCGTAACCATTAGTGTTTGCGTCTGCATTCACATTTGCGTTGGCATTACCAATAACGTTTGTGTCACCATTACTATTAGCATTATCATTACTGTTAGGGTTATTATGCACAAATGGCCAGTGTGGTGGAACGGGCCCTGCGCCCAACACCACATACCATTTACTATTTATTTTGCGCAGTCTCAAAAAGAAGGGAAATTCATGGCAACGGGTGGTAACCCTAACATCAAATTTCCCAGCTTTTGTCGCTGTGGATCAACCCTAACTGAGGTATAAACAGAGTTTTTTGCCATAAATATATATATATATATACACACACACACACACACACACACACACACACACACATACATATATAACACATACATGGTAACTGCCCCTATCCATACCCTGGGGGATGACTGTGTAATGTCGTCCCCCTGTGGAGCTGCTGACTTCACCTTCTGTAATCTGCTAGCGGACGCTGGTCGACCCTGTTATCCTGTATGTGGTCTGATACCTATTCCCCTATGGTACCACACCCGGGCCAGGTGACACCTAGCCTGCAAACCCTCGACTAATAGATCGTCCCCCAGAGGGTACCTCCTGTGGCTGGTCCCACTGATCCTTGCCCTGGCCGGAGATGTTGAACCTAATCCTGGCCCCACCCTCCACGCCTCTGCAATTCCTCAAGAATGGTGGCTGGGCAAGGGGTTAAAGGTTGCTCATCTCAATATTCATAGTCTGCTTCCCAACCTGGATGAGCTTGTCGCGTGGGTCACACTCTACAAGCCCAACATCCTTGGTATAACGGAGACCTAGCTCAAAGCCCTCAATCCCCGATTCAGCTTGTGCACTGCCAGGCTATGAGCACATACGATTGGACAGGTCTCGCAACAAGAGGGTTGGGGGCATCCTGATTTACTACAGAAGCCACCTCAAAGTGTCCCTGGTGACTCACCAGACATCCCCCAGTCCCCCTGTGAGCTGCTACATGTCGTGCTACTCCTCGGGAATACTAAGAAATTGCATGTAGTATGCACCTATAACCCCCCTAAGGGAGGGCTCCAGGGTCTCACCCACCTCCTGGACACTGTTGGCTCCAGTATTGGTGACAATGAGCTCCTAATCCTGGGTGACGTGAATCTAAACTGGAATGGTGGCAACACAAAACAGTTCGAACCCCTATACTTGCCAGCCTATCCCTGGTGCAACTCATGCAGGAGCCCACCCGACGATCGGCCAATGGAGCCTCCAGCTCCTTACTGGACTGGATTCTGTCAAATCACCCTGACAGGATCTCCTCTGTAGGGACCCTATCTGACTCCATCTCAGATCACTCCCCGATCTTCTGTGTGTGGAAAATCCCCTCCCCTAAGATACCTCACAAAATCATCCACGTCAGGAACTTTGCCAGGATGCGTTCATGGAGGACCTAAGGCTCACAGACTGGTCAGGGGTGTATAGTGCCCCTGACCCCTCCACAGCTTTAACACAGTTTCTCAACTCCTTCAGGGCTCTGCAAGACAGGCATGCCCCAACCATCAGATGGAAGATCAGGGGGACAGCCACTAAATGGCTGCATGGGAGCCTCCTTGCCCTTATGCGGGCAAGGGATAAGTGCTGGGCCTGCTTTAAATGTTCCTTTGACCAGACCCTGCTACAACAATACAGACAACTCAGAAACGAGTGTAAAAAAGCTATTAGGGTTGCCAAAAGCAACTTCTGCAAGTCCGCCCTCCTCAGCTCCGCTAATGACCCTAGAAGGTTCTGGAGAAACATAAAGTCCTTGGTCAGCAGTTCCTCCAACTCTGGAGTAACTGACATGTTAATAGGAGGGATCTCCTGCAACAACCCACAGACCATCGCTAATGCCCTCAACTCCCACTTCACTGACCTACCCACTCTCTCCCTACACAATTCAGCTGACAGGAGTGCCAACTGTCCCTCACCCCCGGACTGGCTGGAGTCTGACCCCTCCAGACCTCCCTTCGCCCTAAGGGCTGTGACGGGCCAGGAGATGCTGGCTCTCCTCTCTAGTCTCTCTCAGTACTCTAGCGCTGGCCTAGACAATCTTGAGCCCAAGCTTCTGAAACTAGGAGCCCCCCATATCACCTTCCCAGTGGCTCACATTATCAACCTGTCTCTTGCCATGGGGGAGATTCCCGATATCTGGAAGGTCGCCAGGATAGTCCCTGTATTAAAGCAGTGCAACCCTAAAATCCCTGATAACTATCGACCTATCGCCATACTACCGGCCTTCAGTAAACTACTTGAAAAGGTAGTTGCTGTACAACTCTCTGAATACATTCAAGCATATGAGCTGCTGTCCCCCGCCCAGCATGGTTTTTGTAAAGGGTACAGCACAGCTACGGCCCTGATCTCTGTCTCGTCCAGTATTAGAACAGCCATGGACCAGGGCTTTCTCTCTGGGGCAGTATTCATCGACCTGTCTAAGGCCTTTGACCTTGTTGACCATGACCTGCTTTGCACCCAGATGAGGTCCTTTGGCTTGTCCCCGTCAGTTCTGAAATGGCTAACTGACTACCTGCATGGTAGAGTACAGCTGACCAAATTCAATAAAGTCCTCTCAGATCCACTTGCTGTGACCTCAGGTGTTCCCCAGGGCTCGGTTCTGGGACCCCTTCTCTTCTCTCTCTTTATTAACCATCTTCCCACTGTAGTAACCAAATGTCGGGTCACCCTGTATGTGGATGACCTGGTCATTCTGGCCCACTCCCGGGATACTGCCACCCTTAATGTCCACCTATCTGAGGACTTCAAAAACATACAGGCCTGGCTAACCCAACAGAAGTTGGTCCTCAACCTGAAAAAAACACAGGCTATGTTATTTGGCTCAACAGCCAAGATATGTGCCTCCCCAATCCCGCTGCAAGTCAGTTGTGCTGATGGTACCTCACTTCTCACTGTAACCTCCCTCAAATACCTTGGGGTGACGCTCGACCCACAACTGAACATGGGGAGCCATATTCTCAATGCCTGCAGAGCCGTGAACTGTAAGCTGGGACTGGCCTAAAGGGCCAAATACAACCTAACTCCTGCCGCTCGTCTGGCACTTGCTAGGGGGGTACTACTCCCTTCCCTCAACTATGGCCTCCACCTTTTTGCTCGAACCTCGAAAGCCCTCCTCACCCGATGGCGCACGACGTACAACAATATTTGTCATTTCGCTTTGGCTGCTCCCCGCCTTACCCATCATTGTGAACTCTGTGACAAGTTTGGTTGGCTTTCCCCGACCAATCACCTAAACTTTGGACTAGGGTGCTTTGTGAGTAAGGTAATCAGTACTGGCTCCCCCGTGGAGCTGGCTCAGCTCCTCTCTCCTGCTGACCGCTCCTCCTACTCCCTCAGGTCCCATGGTCCTGGGATACTAAAAGTACCCCCAACCCGCACCCTTATGGGGGACAGGGACTTCACAGTATGGGGTCCCAGGCTCTGGAACTCCTTTCCTGAGCTGGTTCGCTCCACCCCCTCCCACCCGTGTCTCTGGAAATCAGAACCTAAAGCTCGCTTCACATTGCGAGTGCCCTTAGCCACCCCTGCTCCATGCCCTAGGTACTGTAACTTCTCGGCACTCTCCCACATGGAACACTTACCGTATGACGTGATTGCTGACCTCGAGCCGTCCCTTCCTATGTACTTGCCTATGCTACTTGTAGGCTCAATGCTACTGACTGCTTACTCATTATGTACCTTACCCTTGTCTGTTTATATTTACTGTCACTTTTCCTGTCTGTATGCTCTGCTGACTCAATGTATTTAGTTGCAGTACTGTACCGGTTCACCTGCTACGCTATTACAATGAGGTCTGTAACACTCATTGTACTAAGTTACGATATTGCACTTGTTCACCTGTAACGATTTGGTCTGTAATACCTGGGGTAATGATGTTTTCTGTAATACTTGTTGTACTCTCCCGGGTCGTTCCTGAAAATAGGCATACAACTTGTCTAGTGTACTTACCTGGTAAACAAAAGCTAAAAGCTAAATAAATAAATACATTGCAAAAAACTATGTTAATACATCAGTTAGGGTTAAAGTTAGAAAAGTAGGGAAATGTGCCATTAGGGTTTCCAACCCTAACACCCCACCACCACCCTGCACAGTTGAAGATGGATGGGGGGGCAACATTGGCATCTTCAGCCCTAACACATACCCCATTCCATTAGAGAATAAGCTGGGAGGGTACAGCATAGGAGAATGGGGTGAGCGTCAGGGATGAAGATGCCAGTGCCACCCCCCTTCATCTATGCAGGGTGGGAGTGGGGGAGGGGTGTTAGGGTTGGAAACCCTAATGGCACATTTCCATACTTTTGTCACTTTAACCCTAACTGATGCATTAACGTAATTATTTTTGCAGTATATATACATATATATATATATATATTATACACACGCACATAGTAAATCAGACAAGGACCCCTGGGCCAGCAAATTCTTGTATCACCTTGGCTAGAGTAGCCATCCATGCCGCACCTAATTGAGGGTGGACTTCAGCCCCTAGGTCAGATAAATCCACCTGGGGCCATGTCTTTCCAACAGACAGTACCCCCTCCTGCTGGATTTTGGGAAACATTCAAAACCTTTGCAGAGGAACATGCCCACCAGGGGCCGTATTCCCCGGCTACTGATCCTTACTGCCCCGTGTTCTGGTGCATGCCCCAACCATGTGACCACCCCCCTTGGCTGAAATGCATACCAGCTTGGCGTCATGCCTCCAGCCTGGGTGTCACTCAATAATTTGACCTTTGTAAGGACTCTCTTTAGATGGGTCTCCCATGAATTTACCACCCTTTAAGGGTTATTGTGATCAACAGCTGCGTCAATTCAGCAAAACCACATCTGCCAGTTGACGTCCATATTACATGATGGAAGGGTGGGTGCATAACAAAACCTCAGTCGCTGCTGATCTGCTGTCTCAAAGAGGGCGGGCACCTCTCTAGCTTAGCCCTTTATAGGTCTACCAGCCGACCCCTACTAGAGTGGCTTGCGCCACAGCACCTTATAGAAGGGACAACCTTCACGCATGAAGACAGTCCTCCCTGGCAAGGGATCATGTGGGTAAGTTACCTCTCACAGTGATAGGCCGGTGGGGTAATTATTTTCCCTTTTTATCTGAAAGACATGCAGTACTCCGGTTTCCTGTACACAAAATTTCACTGTTGGCACCAGGTGAACTCCCCTGCTCAACATTATCCAAAGATATAGATATTGTCATTAAAACAGAATCTTTTTTTGTCTCCTAGACTTCATTGGCTTGCATTGCTTATACCTGTCATGAAGTCATAATCCTCTATTTATAACATCACAATCTGTTGCCATGGAAATGATTTTGATGTCACAATTACAAAATTAAGGGCTTGTACAGGCAGCAAGAACAAATAAATGTCTAAGTGGCAAAGAGCTTGTTTTCATGTACTTGTCTTTTATTTGTACAAATAGTATTTTTGGCTTCTTGTGCTGGATGGAACTCGGGCAGATGGGACTTACCCCCATAGTTTCCCTTTGACTGTAACTAATTCCCAGCCTTGTGGGGACTTGGGTCCCAACAGGAGCATGCTAATGTGTGCTGTGCCTAAACACAACTCAACATCCGGCCCCCACCCCTTGTCTAGACAGCTGCTATTCCACCTATACAAGTACAGGTGGTAGTAGTACTGGAAGACAAGTGGCCCTTCCACCCCAGAGGAGGAGGAGAGCTTCCACCGAGAGTCCTCCCCCCCCAGCTGGTTGCCTACTTCGGAAGCCGTAATTCTACCCTTGTGCCAACTGGCTGGCTGTGCACTTGTCTTCAGAAATAAAGGATAGAATATCCTGAAATTCAGTTTATGTCTGTAATGTGAGTCTTGCCAGTGCCAGCTAATTTATTTACAGGAAACTAAATCGGAAACTCATTTTAAGGAGCTTGTAGCAACAGGATTTCTAAGCAGAAAAAAATGTATATTTTTTTAACCACAAAAGTGATCAGAAAAATAAGCCTACTCACCACAAAATTTTGTTGTATATATATAATTTATTTTTATTTAAAAGATATCCAAGACTGGTATCTTTCATGTACAAATAAGTTATATATACAGGATAGTTTTGTGGTGAGTGTGCCTATTTTTACCATCACTTCTGTGGTAGTTTGTAGTGCCTCGACTGGATACTTGGTTCCTCACTGAATTAGTTATTTCTCGTTTCAACCAGGGTGAGCTAAGCTGGAGTTCCTTTATATAGTATTTTTTTGTTAGTAATAATGTATTTCTGGCAATTGTATTTCCCTCCTGAACTCAGATACGGGGATTTCAAACTTTTCAAAAGTCCCTTTCCTCTGCCATGCCCACTGTAAGTAAACTAAACATTTTGGTTTGGTGCCAGGCTGTTTACCAGCAAAAGATGTGTGCTAGCAGTCTCCAGATACATCCATAGTATGCATCCAGTGTGTAAAGTCAAAAAGTATTATAGATCGAGGGAGCGCTCCTGACCAATCGGAGCACTCCTTTTCCCTGCGTGTGAGACACTCTTATTCTGTGAAGAGTGTCTCATGTGCAGTGGCCCTGGAAACAGGCATGTCCCGGGACATTTTTTTTTTTAAATAACATTGAGCGCTCCCTTGATCTGTAGTATATTAATACATCCCCTGGAGCCACTTGTTGCTGTATAAGAGTGGTTTCACTTTTGTTCTGCTCGAGCAGAACAGCTCAGTTTCACTTTGCTGTTCTCTCTCGAGCAGAACACGCATGAAACCACTCTTATCCTGCAATGAGTGGCTCTGGGGGGTGTATTTATATATAACCTGGAGAAGAGATTTTTAGAAAAACTGCTGGGGTGGCCATCTTTTTTCCTATATTCATTTTTGTCCCCTGATTGCCCTTGGCTCACCCCCTTCCATCTGGTCCTCACAGCCCTGTCACCTGGCTTCTCCAGGACTTATTACCATCATCTGGCTTCATGAATTGTGGCGAGGTACCCGGTCACCAGTGCAGGGCCAATGAGGGACCGGACCTCATCCTGCTGCCAGCGGAGGTTTCTCTACGTTGATTGTAGATTTCGTTTAGTGCCCAGACTGTGCAATGCGTGGGTGAACAAGCTGTGCCTTCACAGAGACGTCTTAACATGTCTAGCCATAGCCCTATGTACAGATGCACCCAGACATGCACTGCCACCTGGACATCTCCAGGTGGCAGTATTGCAGCGAGTCACAGTAACCTCCCTTCCCCTAGGGAGGACAGCTGTCCCTGGGAAACGCAATACTCCCAGACAACCCCTGAGTGACCTGATCTGTTCCTGAACTCTGGTTGCCTGCATGGCAGGAGGTAAGGTGCCAGGGACTCAGCCCTCCACGCCACTGGGACGGCTCAGTGGTGACCATCTTTAATTGCTTGAATCAAAAAAGAGGAACATTCTTGTACACACATCTACATACTCTGAAAGCCCATAAAAAGCTCTTTTAAATAAGGTATTTAGCTTACCTCTAACTGGAAGTAGTCCAGCAATATGGCTAAGTCTGCCATATGATGATACTGCATCACCAACATTTTATGGAACCTTCTGATGTCATAGTGGAACAAGCTGTGCCTGACAATGTGTAGCCAATCACAGCTTGTTTTCTGCATGACATCCCTCTTGAATCCCCCTCTTGCCGGGTACAATAACAGCACATCAGTGGATGCTACTTGTTATGCTGTGAGACTTGGACCCACATCCCGAACAAGGTGTGTGAAGATGACCACAGAGGAAGTTGAGCAGGAAAGGCCTTGGAAGGGGGTGGGTGCTGAATTGATTGTTACTGAGGAATGTAGGCTATCTTCCATTGGCTGCTCTAGTGGTGAGCAGGGCACAAAACAAGAAATGGGTGGGGACTTGCCAAAACAACTCCACCCTGGCACCTCTCACAGCATCTACAATCATCACAAATTGCCTTACTATTACTTCTACTTACTTTATACATAATTGGTGCATTTTCTGGCTGGCCCCTGCAGCCCCACTTTTTTCAGCATCAACCGCCCTTGCTGTAATCAGACTACTTATAAATGCCTCATCCCCCCAAATCTAGAACCCTCCAGCCTAAAACCAACTAAATATCAGCAATTCCTAAAAAAATTCCAAACTTCACTACCTAATTGTAGCCCTTCATCTCCTTTCATCGGGCAACGTCCATCCCAACCCAGGCCCACTGACTAACGCTCCTCCTTGTCCATCCCTAACCTCAGATGGGCCAAGCACCTGTAATTCCTTTACTCTACCTAGTGGTCTAAAGTTGCTACATCTAATTATTTGCAGCCTCTTGCAAGCCATGGTTGTCTCGCTATCCCCCGACATCCTTATCTTAACCGAAACCTGGCTGAATACTGAAGTCCCTGACAAATCCATTACTATCCCTGGCTTTTCCCCAGCTTGATAAGACAGAGTAGGCAGAGGAGGTGGGGTGGCTATGTATAGCTCCTCCTCCTTGCAGTATGACATCTCCCTCTCCATCATCATACCCCATAAATATGAGGCCCTCGTCATCTGGATTGCTCTACCCTTCACCGTCCCGAGCTTCATAGCAGGCATCTACTGTCGCCCTAATCTCACAAGTTCGGTTGCTACTGATCTTTGCTCCACCATTGTCTCACATTCCTAATCCGGCAAACTGTTCATCATGGGGGACTTTAACTTAAACTGGCTGGCACCCTCCAACAGTAAAGCATGCAACAACATTTCATCACAAAACTTAACCCAGCTCATAAATGAACCAACCCGCTCAAACATTAAAACCTCAGACCATACACTGATAGACTGGGCTATCTCCTCCCACACTCATCAAGTCATGAAGTCAGGTATCCTTGCCGACTCCTTAAGTAAGCATCACTTGATTTATCGGGTACGGAAGATCCACAGGCCTAAACCACCTCATAAAATTCTGCTAGCACACTCACATAAATCCTTTGACATTAATCCCATCCTCCAATATCTTGTGCTTGCTCCTTACAAGCGTACCAGAGTTCAAGGCAATCATGTTCCTTGGGTCACCCTGGAGCTCCTGGCCTGCCTCAGAGCATGTGACCAAGCCTGGAGGAAACATAAGTCAACTAACCTACCAAGTGATTTTGTAACATACCACAAACTCCGCAGTACATGCATCAGAGCAACAAGACTAGCCAAGTCCAAATATTTCTCTTCAGCCTTCCACTCGAATTTAAATTCCCCTTCCAAATTCTGGAAAGTCATCCATGCCTGTTCTCCACCCCCCCCATCCACCCCCCATCCCCTGTCACAGGTGTAGCCAGGCATTTCAGATTTGTACACCAACCTGCCACACTGCTACCCCCTCCTCCACAGTTGTTCATGCCTGCCTTCCCATGACTCGAGTCCAAGGTTCATGGCTCAACTCAGATGATTCTCACATTAGACCTGCTGTCTGTCTGCACTGCTAGTGTGGTGCTCGTTGCCCACTGGTAAACGCAACTGACTGCATCACGAGTCCAAGACTGTGGCAGAAATATTTTCTCTCTCCCCCGCAATTAGGCAGATTCACTCCACTTGCCACTCCACATGAAGTCTTCATTCTTTTAGCCAGCTCTGAGTCTGTTCTTCTGTCTGCTGCTCCTCAGTTCTTCTACTGCTTCTCTCACTCCCAGTACAACTGAACTAATAGTATGGCTTCTAACTTTGCTGGGGCATTTGAACTCACCACCCCAGACTTGCCACACCCCCTACCAGATGTTGCAGCCAATCACTGTGCAGGCAGACCATGCAGACCTAATTGAGCCCTTCAGCTTCAAAGTCTGTGGTCCACTGTGCCACCCCCCCCCCCAAAACAAAGCTGAAAGAGAAAAGAAAAAACCTGCAAAGCCAAACAAAGGAATTTAAATGTAATGGACTAGAGAGGGCAGAGCAGCTTGTTTGCTATGCCCTGCTACTAAACTGGGTACACCATGGCTTACTTGGAGTATCAGTAGCTATGCCCTTGTCCCCTGTCTGCTATATCAACAATGCCCTCACTGCAGATCCTGCTACAGTGGCCATGGAATTCAACACCTGTTTCACTTTTTGCACCTCTACCTTACTAGCCTCCATTCTGACCTGCTTACATATGATATCCCCCTCAATTAGCACTACCTGCTATCCTAGCCCTGACAAAGACCACTACCCTTTCTCCTTCTTGGTGATCTTGCCTGTGGACACACTTGCTGCCCTGCTGACCCTCAACCCATCAAAAGGCAGTTCCCCCGACAAGCTTGACCCCAAGCTTCTCTACCTATCGGCCCCAGCCATCGCTCTCCCTCTCTCAGTAATCATGAACCTCTCCTTCAGCACTGCATCAGTCCCCTCACCATGGAAGCATGCTGTTTTCATCCTCCTCACAAAAGGAGGTGACACTACTTCCCCAGGCAATTACCGCCCTATTTCCCTGCTCCCCACCCTTGCCAAACTCCAGGAACATGTCGTCCTCGCCCAAGTCTCATCCTTTCTCTCTGACTCCAATTTCTTTACCCCATTCTGATCTGGATTTAGGAAAAAACATTCTATTACAACCTCCCTGCTCAGGCTCACTGACTCCTGGTTAACTAACTGCAATGAATCACGGCTTAATTACCTCTGCCATCTTTGTCAACTTAGCCAAAGCCTTCAATATGGTTTCCCACTCCCTTCTTCTCCAATCCCTTGCTAAAGCTGGACTCTCTGCAGCTGCAAATAACTGGTTCCAGGCCTACCTCATAGGTAGAACACAATCGGTTAGAATTGCTGAGTCCAGCTCCCCTCCTCTCCAAATCCACACTGGAGTTCCCCAGGGCTCAGTGCTGGGTTCCCTACTCCTCTCCATTTTTCTAAATGATTTACCATCAGTCTGTTTCACCACCGTCATACACATGTACGCTGATAATACAGTCCTGTTCACATCCGGCCAATCCCCCCATGATGTGGAAACCAGACTTCAGCTTAACTTCACTAAGCCCTAGCACTGGCTTATCTCCTATCAACTTTTTCTAAATGCCAAGAAAACCGTCTCCATGACCTTCGGCACCAGGCAGAGACTTGCAAGGCTACCCACTCTCCCCACCTTCCACACCCTGGATTTGGCTAAACTCTGGGACACCTCCTCTTTCAGATACCTTGGTGTACGGCTGGATCCACACCTAAATTTCTCTGGGCATATTGATGCTATCCTGAAAAAAAAGCACCCTGAGCTAGGCGCCCTATAAAGGAACTATAATAGCATCCCTCTTACGGCCAGGCGTGTGATTGTTCAGAAGGTGATCCTTCCTATCTTTGACTACTGCAATGTAGTCTACAGTGCTGCCCCCATTTCCACCTTAATAGATTGGACCCACTTTTCAACCCCTTCTACCGTTTTGCCCTGGACTCCCCTATAAGAACTCACCACTGTGATCTCTTACCGCTCTCTCTCTCTCTCTTTCTCTTCCCTCACTAACCATCGACTCTCCCACTGTGCTAATCTTATCTCTTAAATACTGGTTTGGTTCCCTACCCTCCTATTTGTTCTCTACTCTCTCTATTCCCCCCACTCCTGCTCACTCCCTTAGATCCACTGACGTCCACACCTTAGCAATCCCCGCCCCATACTACACTTGCAGGACAATCAATTTTCACCCACCGTCTCCCCAAAATTTGGAACTCCCTTCCTCATCAAATCCACCATTCCTCCTCCTTCCACTCCCTTTCCTCTGCCCTTCACAACTTCCTTTTGTCTAACTGTACCTGTTTCCCTCCATCCTAAAATCCCCACTCCCTCTTTCCTCTTCACCCTCTAACTCAGTGGTGCTCAACCTGCAGCCCGTTTTATTGTCATTCATGTGTGGAATTTTTGTGGGGAAGGGAGGGGATTGGGGTGGGGGACAGGGTGGTCTGTTACCAATGTCACGTAACTCTGTACCATATCCGTGGGGAGGAAGAGTACAGTATAAGCTCCCATTTAGTGATGGTTTTCTCCGGGAGAAGCTGGAGACCTCTGTATGTAGAATGTCAGGCCCATGTTCTCCTTAGTTAAATGGGAGGCCCTTACACTTTTATCAGCTGGAACATATAAGGGGTACAAGACAGATGTAAGAGGTTGACAATTTTGCGTCATCTTCAACTTCTTAAAGCAGGAATAGTCTACTTTCAAGAGACGCATCTTCGGAGGGAAGATGTTTTGTTTTTCAGGAGAAATTGGGTGGGGCAGGTTTTTGGTTCTGGATCTTCCTCGAGGAGGGGAGGAGTTGCAATATTAATTGTTAAAACAATCCCCTTTAAGCTGGCTCAGGAATGCTGGGATCCAGATGGACATTATATTATTCTCCATGGTGCCTTAGAATGCCACCCTGTCCTGTTAGGCTCCATTTATGGACCAAATATGGACTCTCCTCAATTTTGCACCCAATTTCCAACTCTGCTCATCTTGGACCCTCTTAAATTAACAGTTTTGGGCGGAGACTGGAATTTGATACCCCAGACAGACTTGGATAGAACAGACTGCAAGAAAATGGAAATAACCCCAGCTCAGCGAGCCCTAAGGGATCTCATGAAGGGCACAGGGACTATAGATGCCTGCTGTATCCTAAATTCCAAAGAAAGACAGTATACCTATTTCTCCCCTTCACATAGCACTTTCTCCTAAATTGACTACTTTTGTATTAGCTCCTTCAGCCTCCCGGGTATTTTAGCTGCTACAATACATGCTAGAGTCTTTTCAGATCACTCCCCCATCAGTATTTCCTACCTGCTGGGGCCTGGGATCAAATGAGATTTCATCTGGCATCTAAATAACCAGCTTCTGAAACCTCCTGTGTCCCTTACTCATATCCAAGATTTTATCGCCTCTTTCTTGGAGAATAATATGGGCTCAGTAGATAGACTAGACACAATTTGGGCTGCCCTTAAGTGTACCCTGCGAGATGAATGTATACGTTTAGCAGCAACCCGGATCAGTAAAGCCCGGGACCAGCTAGATTCACTACTTACTGAGATCACCCGCTTGGAACATTCTCTGAGTCGCTCCTGTAGTGCCTCATGCTGGGCCAACCTACACCATTTGCAATCACAGTATTCTGAACTCATGGCACAGAAGGCAGAACTTGCCTTGCACAGTACCAAATTAAAGTACTTAGAATCTGGGGCTAGGACGGGAAAACTTTTGGCCCTCAGGTTACGGCAAGCGGAAGCCACAGGGTTTATACCCGGTCTCCAGCCTTCACAAGGTGAAGCTGTAATCACCGACTCCAAGGAAATAGCTTCTGTTTTTGGGAAGTATTTCCAGGACTTTTACTCTGTGGATACAGAATCCTGCCCCCCTTCCTGGGCTATTACTGCCTATTTAGACTCTAATAATTTATACAAGTCCTGCCTCTCCCAACTTGCCCCCTTCCTAGTGGAAGTTTTCAATTTCTGGTTTGAGGAAGGAGTGACAGACTCCACTTTCTTGGAGGCCTTAATCATTCTTCTTCCAAAACTAGGGAAAGACCCATATTCCGTGAAAATTATCATCCTATATCACTATTAAACACTGTTGTAAAAATCCTAGCCAAAATCCTGGCAAATCGTCTCACCCCGGTTATGGGGGAAATTATCAGCCACGAACAAGTGGGCTTTATGTCAGGAAGGTTATCGGGAGACCACATGAGGAAGCTGCTTCATCTCATCTCGGTGTCTGGGGAATTCAATAAGCCAACAACCTTGGTCTCCTTTGATGCCGAAAAAGCATTTGATTGGGTCTCCTGGGGATTCCTCTTTGCTTCCCTTCACCATTTTGGTATTCCTTCTGACTTTGTTAAATGGGTCCAAATTTTGTACACCTCCCCTACAGCATGGATCTGGTACAATGGCTGTCTTACGAACTCTTTTCCTCTCCAACATGGCACCCGGCAAGGCTGTCCTCTTCCCCCCTGTTATTTAATTTTTATCTGGAACCCTTGATCCATAGACTAATCAACTCTTCTGCCCTGATGGGTATCCAAGTGGAAGACAGACAATATACCCTCTCAGCTTATGCTGATGACTTGCTTTTACACCTGGGAAACCTGCAATTTACCATTCCCATCCTGTAAGCCGAAATAAGTGACTTCTCTGCAGTATCTTATTACAAATTACATTTTTCCAATTCCAAAATTCTCCCCTTGAACAACCGAATGGTTCTGAGCTGACTTTAGTGATTGGGTCTGTCTTGGGAGCCTAACTCACTGACATATCTGGGTATCAAAGTATCTAGAAGTCCCTCTGCCATGATCAAAGAAAATTTCACTAAATTGCTCCACACCTTAAAATTGGACCTAGACAGATGGGATGTTATTTTTCTTTCTCTATGGGGGCAGATTAGCATTATCAAAATGAATGTGCTTCCCCAACTATTGTACTCAATGGGTATGCTGGGCTTTTACTTCCCTAAAATTTGGTTCACTCAGCTCCAAAGCACCCTTAGTGCTTTTCTGTGGAAGAAGAAAGTAGTTTGTAGGGCCTACAATAAACTCACTGCCCCCAAATTACAAAGTGGCGTAGTGCTCCCCTCTTTCTTCACATATTATGGAGCCCAACATATTAGCAAGTTAGCACTCTGGATAACTAGGACGGTCCCACAGGAGTTCCAAGGGTACATCCCCTTATGGCTTGAAATCAAAAGGTCCCTAGAAAATAAATTTCACTGTTCACTTCCATCTCTGGCGTACTCATCCCCCTCACAAGTCCCCAGACCATTAAAGAATTTCCCGATTGGGTGGTCACTAAAGGCCCTGCATCAAATTCAAGTCCACCTCTCAGTAAACTGGCAAGGGTCTCGTGAGCAGCCTATTTTAAATAACCCTCACTTCCAAATAGATAACTGCCCAATCCCATTCTCCTTCTGTCCCCCCTGAAGGCGTACACTCTCTCTACATTTCTGGTTGGTGATGCAATAATTCCCTTTTCTCCATTTCAGCCTCAACTCCAAGTTCCCGGTGCAGACTTTTTCACATTTCTACAAACTAAGGAGGCCATCCTTTCTTTTCTGGGATGGAAACCTTGGCCATCCCCACTCAGAGAAGAATTATCCTCTCTTTCAAGGTGGCCGATCAGTCACATGCAGTTTCTTTTTTTTTTTTAAACAATCTTTATTATATTTTCCACAATAAATACAGCATAATCATCTCAATGAAGGGAGTAAAGTACCCCAAAACCTATATTACTATTGAAATCAATCATGTACAAAGAGAAGGATACACAAAAATACATCTGCCCTCAAAAATGAGATCGAAGGGCAAATAAATACATAAATACATAACAGTTTTCATCAAAAGCCACTATAAGCAAACTGAGATATCTTACAACTAAGATAATCACAAGTGCCCAACAAGCAAGCATAGCTTATAATAGATACTTATGGACTAATCAGGCAATGTCTAATGAAAACAGCTAAAATACTTCTAAGGATAATCTAGCCAAGAAAAAAAGGGACCCCAAATTACATTATATTTATCAATAGTTCTAGCATTGCAATGGCTAATCACATGCAGTTTCTAAGACGTAAAAATTTCTCCAATCCTTGGATTCCCACCTCCCTTCTGACATATGTTACTACTGGGTTCAGGAATTGTCTCTCCACACTGAAGAGGTAGTCTGGAAGAAGGTGTGGTGTTCAATTTATAAATTTGTAAATTTGTTAAACAGGACAGACTTCGGCTTATCCAGTTTAACATTACGCACAATCTTTACCATACACTTTATAAGTTGGGCAAGCTTCCTTCCCCTTTATGTTCTCGGTGTGGAGAGGCCCCTGGAATGTTATACCATTTATTCTGGAGCTGTCCAAAGTCCCATTTTTTGGGGAATTTGATCAGACAAGTGCTTGATCCACTGTTGGGCCTCGAGCCTCTTTTAACCCCCAAGAGTTGTCTTTTAAACATATTCCCGTCTGGAACCCCCAGAATAAGGAAAGCCTATCTGTCCTTGATAGCCGCCACAGCTAAATTGACCATGTTGAGGCATTGGATAGAGGACTCTCTCCCCCGTGATGGAATGGTACCATGAAACACTGACTGCTGTCCAACTTGAGATATGTAAAATAGGCCCCAAATTTTCCAGATGACATGGGAGCCCCTTTAAACTAGCCTATCATTGTGGAAACTGTAAGTTATTATACTCCCTTTACCAGTACCTGGCACCCCCCATATTTACTTTGATGATTCCAGGCACTGGCACAAAGTGTGGAGGGAGGGAGAGAGAGGAAGGGGCTAGGGTGGTGGACTGGTGGGGGGGTTGGGGAGTGTTTGTCTTGTTATTTTGTTTGTGTATGTATTGTAAATATATGCAGCTTACCTATGTCATTATATCCTGTTCTGTACTATGGACTGCTTTAAACTTAATAAAGTATATTAAATAAAAAGAAAGAAAGAAAGAAAAGAAAATGGGTACATCACACAAAGTGCACAGCTGTGCAGCAAGCAACATTCTTAAAGGGACACTGTTAACTGTTATTTTAAATTTCAGAGTGCTTTGCTGCAGTTATCCTGTTGGCATTAGTATCACTAACAATTGTATAAATGCCACAGGATGTATATTATAGTTCTATTATTTGATTTGTTTTTTACTAAGATTCAATTTCAAGAGGTCCACCTTGTCACGCGGCTGCCAGTGCTTCCATTCATACACAAGCATCATACCACACCGAGCCACAGGTAAACTCATTCATGGAGAAGTTATGATTTTTTGTTTGGTATATTTAATAAACACTGCCTGATAGTATGGACACTGCTGATGTTTTCAAAGTTAATCTGATCACAAACAAGCACTCTAACCTGTTAAATTCCCGTTTGTAAGTTGAAGCCGTGACTGTGGGTATGAGCATTAGCGTTGACACTCTTTTAATCTTTTAATATTTTAGGAATGTTTCTATGATGTTAGCTTAATGGTTTAATAGTTTGTGTGACCAGAAATAGCTCTAACATTATGAGGAACATCAGTAAACCTTCAAGGAGCAAGGGAAAATGTGAGTGTAAAAATCATAGCACTTTACGTAATTCATAGCAGTTGAGAGATATGGGCAAAGGCTATTGCTTGCCTCCTGAAAATGGCACGCTCCAAGGACAAAAATCAATCAATAAAACACTACAAAGTGAATAAACAGAATTACAGATGCTAGGCCATGTGTTTGAACCAGTCAAGGATAGACATCCCAATGTTTTGCATGCTTACGTCAATGCTGCTGGGGGGGGGCAGATGCATCTTTTTTTTCTCTGCACTTAGAAGGAAGTTGTTCACCACTCGGTATACCTTCCTGGCCACAAATTAGTACAGAATAAATAATAAAAAAAAATAAGTTTACAGAGAAATATAGAAATTGTCGTCAGATAAGGATCGCCTGGCCCATCTAGTCTGTCCATAAGCCCTTGTACTGGATTACTACTTCTGTAAGTTTAAGGTTTGATTTTTAGGACAAGGTGAAACTGAATTCTGCATTTCCATTAAGTTTTTTTTTTTCAGAAAATGGTAACATTTTGTTAAAATTATCCTTTTTTTGTCTCAAACAGTATTGCACAAAAATCCCCGTTTCTAAGTAGAAATCTGGATTATTACATGTAAAGTGCTGTTTTCACTTGAAGGTGGATCTTTTTCTCATGAAAACAGTGATTTCTCTGGAAAATTTGCGATTGTTATGTGATTTCAATGATGCATGAAAATGGCCAAACACCGCCAACAGTTGCAATGATTATCTGGTAACAGTCACATGTGGATGAAAAGGTAATCTAGAACTTTTCTTCAGCTAATCACTGTGTGCTGTTCATTGTTTTAGAAACCACTTTAAAGATTGCATAATGGGATGGAGCACTTGGAGGAATGTTTGAACAATGTTAGAAGAGGCTCATGATTTCAAACAGGCCTGCTCAAAGCCAGGGGGTGCACCCGGTACAACCATGAGCATACAAACAAGATAAAATGGTCAGTTATTCCAATACAGAAAAAAAGTCTCTTAGGCTGACACAGATGAAGTTTCAAAGTTTATTTTCAGATGCATGCTAGTCAAGAGTGCTGTGCATACCAGACTGGATGAGTGCATCAATCTAGTAAGTGCCTGATTTTTCTTGTTTGTGTGTTACAAGAGGCTCCCAAGTTATTTTACTCTGTATCTTGTTGTGAATTGGCTCCAGAGATCACACTGCCACACTAGTCATTTTTTGCACTGTTGTCACCTTTGTATTATGAACTGCACTTTACTTCCCAATGTGCCATGCCTGTGTAACACTATTGCATATGACCTTGGCACTTCGTACTGATATCCCAGTTCCTCATCCCCAGGTTGCACCTGGAAAAGAACTTGAGCTCAGTGGGATTTTCCTAGCCAAAATTTCCAAATAAACCAATAAAAAAGGATTCTTTTTGAATGCCTCTCAACTAAGGATGAGGGAGGTGGTGGCCTGGCACAGGATTTGGTGGGATCTCTGAGAGTCTGACCTGTAAATTCCAGGGCAGTCCAAGTCAGTCCTCCTCAGGTGTAGGCAAGAAAATCCCTCTGACCTAGAGCCCCCGATCAGATCCAGATTTGCTCTGACATCTGAGAATTTGACTTAGAGGATTAAAGCTAGTGTGTGTATATGTGTGTGTATATGTGTGTGTGTGTGTGTGTGTGTGTGTGTGTGTGTGTGTGTGTGTGGTGAGGGGTATTTAGAGATGTCCCTGATTTTTGCATCAAAAAATGTCCTCACTCCCCCATAAAGGTTTTATGTTTGTCACTGCTGAGTAGGAATTTGAAGCATAAAATGACAGTCCTTAGTGTCAGTCTAGTTTACTTTCCATTTCACACTAACCAATGCATTATTACATTTTCTTGAGCTGATATTGCTAGTTTTTTAAAAAACGTGACCTTGATTTGGGTCATTTGTCTCTGTATTTTTTAGGAGAGGGTGAGGTATTGCCTTTGAGATGTAGGCACAGACAGTAAAATTTGGAGATGAGTGAAGTCTACCATAGATGTACAGATACATACATAAATGTTGATGGCAGATAAGGGCCTACGGCCCATCTAGTCTATCCCTGATGCTGTGTGTAGTTTTTGCAGTTCCTACAAAAAATGTAAAACAACAAGAGGGGATAAGGGATAAGGAAATGTACCATCTTGCATCTAGAAAAGTCACCTGGATGGTGAGGGGGGCAAAGTCCAGTAAAGAGCAGCGGCTGGCACAGGGGATACATGGAGGGGAAAAGGGGTTCTTCCGGTACATTGGGGAGCGGAGAAAACTAAGGGCCATCTCAGCAGATTGAGGTCAGAAGGAGGTGGGTGGAAGAGCGAGGGAGCAGGCAGAGGTATTAAACGAGTACTTCGCCTCTGTGTTCACTAGGGAGGGGGATGGGATATCTACAAAGCAAGGCACGATGGGGATAGAAGTGGCAGTGAGTGGGATCAGGGGAGCAACAGAAATGGAGCAATAGGGAGGGAGAGGTACCCCAGGGGTGTCACATCAGGATAAGGATAAAAAGGCCAGTAAGGTGGAGGGGACGGATGATGCTATCCCCACCAAAAGGGTGTGGTTAGCCATCAAGGCCCTAAAGAAAGACAAATCTCCTGGGCCGGATGGCATTCATCCGAGAGTACTATGGGAATTGGCGGACATACTGGCTGCATCCCTGGCGGAGCTCTTCAACAGGTCACTTGAGACAGGGAGGGTACCTATGGATTGGCGAGAGGCACATGTGGTGCCAATCCATAAAGGGGGGTCGAGGGAAGTACCAGGTAACTATAGACCCATCAGTTTGACCTCAGTGGTGGGAAAATTAATGAAGAGTATACTAAAGGAACGATTGGGGGTGTACTTGGAGGAGGTAGGAGGTCTGGATAGTCGGCAACATGGGCTTGTGCCAGGTAGATCATGTCAAACCAATCTTGTGGAGTTATATGAATGGGTAACATCAGAACTGGACAGGGGACGGCCTGTGGATGTATTATTTTTGGACTTCAGCAAGGCGTTTGACTCTGTCCCCCACACTGGTCTGGTGGAGAAACTGATGGGGTTGGGAGTAGGCCCTTTGATGGTCAGATGGATTGAAAACTGGCTAGCTGGATGCACCCAGAGAGTAGTGGTCGGTGGGGAGCTCTCGAACCCTAGAGAGGTCAGTAGTGGAGTACCGCAGGGCTCGGTCCTGGGTCCAATCCTGTTTAATGCATACATATCGGACATCAGGGAAGATATAGGGTGTGAAATGAGTCTCTTCGCTGATGACTCCAAGATGGGAGCAGTAGTTGAGGGAGAAGAGGGGAGGTTGGCCCTGCAAGGGGACCTGGACACACTGGAAAGCTGGGCTCACACATGGAAATTAAATTTCAATATCACCAAGTGCAAGGTGTTACATCTTGGGCAGGGAAACCCTAAACATGGGTACACCCTGGGAAGGGAGGTGCTGGAGGCCTCAATAGGGGAAAAAGACCTAGGGGTCATGTTGGATGCATGTATGAATAACTCTCAGCAGTGCAGGAGAGCGGCTAGCAAGGCAAACAGGATGTTGGGATGCATCATAAGGGGGATCACCTCTAGGAGCAGGGAAGTGATTCTGCCGCTGTACAATGGACTGGTTAGACCACACCTTGAGTACTGTGTACAGTACTGGAGACCACCCTTGAAGAGAGACATACAGCTCCTGGAGAGGGTACAGAGGAGGGCAACTAAGATGATACGAGGACTAGGGGATTTGATGTATAAGGACAGACTTGAGGAGCTCTGCCTGTTTTCATTGGAGGAGAGGAGAGATGGGGGGACATGATTGAGGTCTTCAAGTACCTCAACGGAATAAATAGGGTAAACATGGAGGGGATCTTTAGACTAAAGCAGGGAGGTATCACCAGAGGGCATGGTTTGAAGTTGGAAGGTGGAAGGGTGAGGGGGGAAAAGAGGAGGAGGTTTTTCACTGAGAGGATGGTGGACCCTTGGAATACACTGCCTGGTGAGCTGGTTCAGAGATCCATAGTGGAGGGCTTCAAGAGAGGGTGGGACAGACACAGAAAGTGGATGTATCAGATGATGGCCTGGCCCAGGGGGGTGGGGATGGATGATAGGGTTTCTGGAACACAAGGGGGGGGGAGGGCCTTGGCACCCAACTAGGGAACTGAGGTTCGAGCAGACTTGATAGACCGTAAGGCCTAATCTGCTGGCAATTAGTGTGTTAGTATGTTAGCTCACTTTCTAAAGGGTGAGGGTCACTTGGAAAAAAATCCCCACAGTTTTCTCTTGGTGAAGGGCCAACTGCACTTTGCCAGCAGTTTCCAGGTGAAGTGGCCTCGTAAATCATAATGGCTGTTAAAACCAAAAAACAAAATTCTTTACCACACCCCAGTAATAAAAATACATTTCCCCAACCTACTTGGGACCCCATCTCACACTACCTCCTCTCTCAGCAGCCCAAGTAATAAGCAATGCTGCTTTTCCCCTACCCATGTAGCACCTTAACTCTTACCCTCCTACCCCTAGGGTGCACTGACTTTGTGACTTGAGACTGCCTGGGTGAGAGCAGACAATGATTGTAACAGCTCACCTCACATCACCTCAGCTGGCTGCAATATGTTGTATACTGCTGTGGAACTATACAGATAGAATAAATGGCACAACATGTAGTATAACAGGAAATAATGCCATTGGGGGCTATCAAAGTCATAAACCACGAGCCAGAAGGCGTGAATTTCTGAGCTCTTTAGCCACCCCCCAAGATGGTCTTTTTTAATAATTATTAAGTTTAAACAACATTACAAGAACAACATATGGTATGAACATACCCAATATTAAGTTTAAACAACACTACAAGAACAACATATGGACATACTCAATGCTATGAAATGACATATAGAAATCCTATAATCCTATAAGAATAGAGTGGTACAAAGTTGAGCAAGGTATTCAAATATTATAAATAAGCAGTTTAAATGGAGATGACATAGCCTATACAAAATCGTAAAATGATGTCTAAAATACATAAAAGATGTGTCTCATGTTTTAGGAAGTTTGCACAATTTAGATTCAAGGGAGCGGTTCCATAATGTATAAAATGTGTAAGTCCAGTTATTACTTAATATGAGCAAGTATCGCATAGCTGGCTCTGACACAGACGTCATTTAGCCAACAAGTAATGCCATTGAGCAGGAACAAGCTCGTAAATCATGAACCCAAAGGAAAAGTGCACTTATGAACTCTTGAGCCACCCCCAACATGACATTACTTCATGAGTAAACAGCACATTTCTAGTGTTTGTTAATGTAATACATTTGGTTAGCCGAAAAACTGCTGTATTGTAACCTTTTTTTTTTTTAACAGAGGTTTAAAACTTTTCAGCAGTGCAGGGGTTAATTTATGAGGCACGGGAAGATGGCTGCTATTCGCTTCTGTTGTGTGGGTGTGCTTTAGTGCCATTCCGCAGCTCGAGCAAGAGACACAGGAATCGTACATATATTATTAATCACGTTCAACATTTCTGTTTCTAAGAAATGGAATAGTAATTCTAAATTAAAATGTCTTATTTGGTAGAAAATAAAATAAACCCCTGTGTGGGAAATGGACTATTTTACATGAATTAAGAACTCATATTAGAGCTATTAGCATTAGATGCCTTCATGAATAAGTTTATTGGTACAGATGGAGGCCCGCTTATGGAAATAGGAGTGTTGACTTGCACAGTCTTAGGATGTGAGAACTACGAATTGAAGGTGAGCAGTTCTGATGCCCTTAGAATGCAAGAGGAGACGCTTACATCCATTAGAGGGACTTCAACTGTACCAATAAACTTATTATAGTGACCTCTTTTTTTATGCAGATCCAGGCTAAATATCACATTCAACCAGTGATTTTACCTTCTGCTGTTCATCACAGCAGGAACACATTACCGTGACTATGGCAAGTACAGATCTTTTTAAAAAAATGACGTTTGGTGAGTGGTGAAATCCGGCATCTAGTGCACAGGGTCAAAATGGCAACTGCGGAATAGTGCAGTCAAAAACTGTGCAAGCAAAGCAACGAAACACAAGGTAGCACATCGGAAAAATGCTGAGCACTACAAATAAACAAAAAGTACTTGGACTGTTTGCAGGGGGCTCTGCCACCTGTACCCTGCAAACTAAATATAACCATTCCTGAGGGGAGGCAACTCAGGAATGGGGAGAAATGTGGGAGGGACAAAAAAAAAGTGGGACCACGAATCAAACCCTGGTCCACCAGATGTTCTGCCACGCTTCATTGCTTGTGGCCCTAACCTTTGCACCTTGGCAGCAGCTCAATGACAAAGCACACAAGGGAGCATTTATCCTTCTCATCCTGACTGACGACACCTACAGGGATAGTGCTAACATATCTGCACTATACTATCCCTATAGCTGTATTGTCCTTCGCTATTTTTGCCACATGGATAATACTACGTTATAATCTGCGTGACATAATCACTTGATATTGGTATCTAGAATGTGCATAAAATACTCTTACAGATATGAGTGCTTCACATGATTCTAAATGCTGTCCTCCAATTGGTTATTACAGTCCATACAGTCTATAATGAATATTAGTGTCTGGAGTGTTTAGGAAAAACATCCTGATTTATTAAGATCAATGCCATGATTTATAATATGGGGAAATGTACATACATTTTCCTGTGGAAGCAAAGACCTAACCTATTGGTTTAGTAGTTTCAAAATGTTTCAGTGAAATTGTGTGATTTCAGTGAAATGTGTCATGTAAGGAATAACACCTAACAAGATGTGTAGTTAAAAGGGAATAATGGATGCCTCTGGTGTTTGTTAGGTATGAGGCATAGCTGAATGCTAAAAACCACCCAAGAGGTGCATTATTCTCTTATGACTCCACACCTTGGAGTTTGTTATCCCCCTTATAAAATGAGATTTGATTTGCTTAAAAATGTGTAGTTCAGGTGAGGTGTGCAGTTGCCAGAAGATAATCAATGATCATGTGACATGTTTCGACCAGTGAGGTTACAGGATTTTCATTGCCCATTTTATAAAGCTGTTATTAAAGGAGGGTAAGCCTGAGCAGGTTCAAGCCTGGCTTGAGCCTAGTGCCTGGCTTGGCTTGACCTCTACGAGCAACTGAGTGCCAAGGTCAAGCTGAGCCAGTTATGATAAAGGCAAGTATTTTTGTCAGCCTGAGATGTTACTGCAGTGGCAGAAATGTTCATGTCCTTGTGTTCGGCCCCTGAGGAATGCTTTCAGTATTTTTATTTATTTTACCTTTTTATTTATTGCACATTCAGATTACATAGCCTTTGAGCTAGAGAGCTCATTTACAAAGGTTCCACTTCAAAAATCGAGGTGCAGAGACACGTTAGAGTTATGCAAGTACTGCAGTTCCTCAGTGAATCAAACAAAGTTGTACAGGCAATTGTGGTACATACAGTAGGACAAACAGGTGCAGGTACAATAGGACATAAAGGTGCAAGTAAGCAACCAACATGGTGTTGTCATGTTTTATTTAACTGCTATAACCTGGAAAAGAAACTTAGGTGAGGCATTGGAGGTTGGAGGGGGGCTGTGCTGCCTGTTTGAAAGGGGGAGGAAGAGGAGTATCATGGAGCAGAGCCTGCACAGTCCTGGCTTGTCTCGTGCTTTGGCTCATAGAGTTAAGCCAGACCCTTGGCTCAGCTCTGGCTTGGAACGTGATGAAAAATTCCTGGCTTGCCTGTCTCTAGTAGTTACTTACATCAATAAACTTCTTGTAAATCGCTATAGCAGTTTGTGTTAGATAACGGTCAGCTGAAATGGTGTGAGGAGGGCTGCACTGGTCACCATCTCTTTTCACCCAGTTAGTCTCTTGAATGGTAAAGTCAGTACTTGCTTGGGGGGGGGGTAATGGTTAATGGGGTGCTACTTTTTATTTTAATTTCTGTAAGGGAAGGGGGAGATGGATGCTAAGTGGGTTGGGGAAGGAAGTATTGTTTATTACTTGGGCTGTGAAGGATGGGAGACAAGGTTCTAAGTGTGATGGAGGAAGTGAGATTTCATTTATTATTTGTACAAGGGGAGAGACTGAGAAAAACATTGCTATGAGGAAGGATTTTTTCACCTGTGTTTTGTGTGTGTGTGTGTGTGTGTATTCCTTTGTAGGGTCCACTGCATTTGGCACTGGGCACTGCGGGTGAATTGAAGTAAAACTTCGCTGGTGAAGGGCACTTAGCCAGACTTACCAAAGGTTTTGGTGAAATCACAACCCTGCCAGTACTTTGCCCAACCTTCAAGAAGGGCAGAGTTTGCCACCTTGCCAAATCTCTGCTGTGCTGGGAAAGTCTTACTTCACAACATCCCTAGTCAGTGTATACTCGTGACAGTGTAGGTCCCGACTACTTGAAAGAGCTTCTGGTGCCTTACATCCCTCTGAGACAGCTTCGCTCAGCTGACATGGGGTTGCTGGAGATACCGAGGGTGAATTTGAAGTCCTCTGGAGCCCGTGCTTTGAATTTATGGCTCCCACCCTCTGGAATTCTCTGCCCCGCCAGCTCCGAGAAAGTACAATGGTGGATAGTTTTAAAAAGGCTTTAAAGTCATTTTTATGGAATCATGCATTCCCTGTTGTACTGTAATTTGTTTATTTTAAATATTTTATTGGCTGTATTGTCAGTGTATGTGTTGATGTTATGATGTTTTGTATAGCGCCTTGAAATATTTGAAAGGCGCTTAACTAAATAAATGTTGTTATTATTATTATTATTATTATACAGCCACAATCCTCCTAATGTTAATTGTCAACATTGTGTTGTTTTCTTGGAATTTTTTCCTTTAGTGAATAAAAGATTTTGGCCTTGTTTTTATTTTTTATTGATGTTCAGTTTCATATATTTTAATTATCCCATGCATCATTTTGTGTATTCCAGGTACCTTGTAACCATGGAAAACACCGAGAGTCAGCTGCCTACAAAACAATCATAGTTGCTATCAGAAGGTCTCGCTTCTCAACACTGTCCTCAAAAATGTGAATTTCAGAGTATTCTTTCTTTCTTTCTTTCTTTCTTTCTTTCTTTCTTTCTTTCTTTCTTTCTTTCTTTGTCTTAAAACACTCATAAACAAACACAAGTCTTGAAGGCAGTACAGTAGGGTGAATAGTTGAGTTGATAAGTATTGAGATATCAATGTACCAAAACACAGAAGCTTCCTTGACCATTTGATGATGAGAACAGATTATTGTGCCAGAATAGCTGTAACAAACCATGCAAAAATGTCAGAGTATGTTAAAATGGAGGATCTCCCACAGTTAACACATTAAACAATCAGAGATACTATAAACCAGACAGCTGTACCCCTCTAAGGGGGCAGTTAACACCACTATGAAATTAAATTAATTAGATGTCATTCAGTTCTTTATTATTAAAAATATTCAAATGGAATCAGGCTCTTTACTCCTTAGACTTCATCTGTCCCTGTTGCTTCTCCTGTCCTGAGATCCTAATCCTCTGTTTGTAACATCAAAATCATTTCCATGGCAACAGGTTGTGATGTCATACGTAGAGGATTCTGGCTACCTGACAGGAATACACAGCAAGTCTAGAAAAAGTCTAAGGGACCAATCCTTTATTCTATCTGTTCTAACGGAAGGATGCCACACCCGATCCCTTGCTGCTGGTGCTCCTACGTGTGTGGCCAGATTGTCAGGGCAGTCACAGGTGTGCGGGTGGGCGTGTTTCTGTTCTGAAGCAGAATGCCACATTGTGGAGGTACACCATCAAGACTGCGACAGAATACACGCATGGTGGAAAACTGTGCAGTCAAAACAGCATGCACAGTTTGGAATTGATTTATTTTAACTAGCACGGTTTCCCACCGCATGCTGTTTGATGGGTCTGTGCAGTGCTGTTTTTGACCATGTGAGTTTCGACTGTGTGGATAATCTATGGACCCCATTGTGGAGGGCCAGCAGAGAGCTAGAGACTCGCTGGACAAGGGGTTGCAGTTGTGGCCACTCCACTCCTTTTCCAGTCACACAGCTGTCAGTGGAGCCTGATTTGTGACCACACCACCCACCCCCAGCCCCTGTAGTTGATGTGGAGGGCTGGGGGCAGACTGACACAGGCTAGTGAGGATTGTAAATATACTATATTGCCAACATGGATATGGCAGTCTCCTGCTGACAAACTTGGAAAAAGGAGATGCTGCAGAGGTGGCCGGTGCTCAGTGGTAAACCACAGTCCAAGCAAAGAAAACCAGGGACTCAGACAGCCTTACCATTAGAGTCTTCAGCTGACTCAAAGTCTTCTGCATTAAAATTGTTTTATTAAAGGTGCTTCACAATGTACAAACATAGCTATAGCAACAGGTACTGGGAGGGAAACAACCCTATGTTTCATGCGTGCGTGCACTTTGTCAAGGTTTCTGCCCTCTGTTGATCAATCCTTTAAATATAGTGCCCTTAAAGTGATAGTGCATAATTGAAAAAACAACAATAAAAAAATATTTTGGGCTAGTACTGGACATAAATATACAACCACAAAACTGTAGCACTGTTAAATAGAATATATATATATATATATATATATCCATGTGGTATTAGTATAAAGTACAATCTCCATGTTCCTGGGATCGTGTTTGCATGCAAATGTCCATCTGGAAAGAAAAAGTAAGAGCAAAATTCTAAAAACCACATATTTCATACACTTCAAGGGTTACAAATGTTGGTATGTAATATTTCCACAACAGTGACCCACATAATGGGGATCATATCCACATGCAAAAGTACATTTCTGATAACAAAAGGTCAAGAATCCAATATATTTTGATTAAATTGATCAATTCTTACACAAGACCTTCACAGATGCAAGTAAATTCACTTTCAAAATAAATACCTGTAAGAACACACTATATTCACATTCTCTACCTGGCAAGACACGGTCCCAGCTCAGCCCTCTCATTAAGGCCAGGTGGTATAGAAGCCACCAGTCTGTAAATCCAATTTGATTCTCGTTTGAGCAGCAAATTACCCAGATATCCGTCCCTTGGTCTGAGGCCCACTCTGTCAGTACCACAGAAGGTGAAGGCATGACCCTCCCCACACTGCTGAATATGCATATAAAGTGCATTTTCTGGATCTCCCCATTGGATATTGCTCGGTTGTTCCCCTACCCAAAGTTTAAACTTGCGTAGGGTTTTCTCTATATAAAAAGCCCCACAAGCACATTCAGCCAAATAAACAACAGATATGGTGGAACAATTGATGATGTCTCTGATCTTATATTCTTTGCTATCACCCGGTCTCCTGAAAGTATGTGTCACTTTTATTACTTGGCAGTGCACACAATTACCATATCTGTGTGTCCTTGGTGGTGGTGGTTGGGGGGGAGAGCCATGTCTGTGATCACTGAATAGGCTGTAAGCTCTGAAACACCCTCTCGCTACTATTCAGACCCTTCCTGTAAACAGTCCCGGGGTGGGGGAGCATCCGTATGTCTCCCTAAAACTGGATCAGAATGTGGCACTTGTTCTTAATTATTTCCAGTACCTTACCTGACTGAGTATTGTAGGTACTAACAAAATTCAACCTGTGTGGCTCTGTTTCACCACTGGTGCTCCTCTGTAGGAGGGCTGCCCTTCCATTCTCCCCCAACTTTTTCTCTTGAACTAATTATCACTTCAGCTGCATAGCCTCTATTCCTAAAACATAATTCTAGTTCAGCAGCCCTATTTCCCAAATCCACTGGATCACTACAATTACAGCTGACGCTATAGAATTGTGTGTGGGGGGCAAAATCGATCATATATGGCATGGTTGGCAACTACTGTTATGTAGCAATGAATTACGGTCATAGAAACATAGAATTTGATGGCAGATAAGGACCGCTTGGCCCACCTAGTCTGCCCATTTCCCTACCTAACGGATAAGCAGCAGATCCTAGCTAACCAACAGCCTACTTCCTCCTACCCCCCACTAGAATTGTCTTATGTTGTCCTAGGCATTCTTGAATTCCCCCACTGTTTTTGACTCTACGACCTCCTCAGGAAGGCTGTTCCATGTATCCACAACCCTCTCTGTGAAGAAATACTTCCTCACATTACCTCTGAGCCGTCCCCTCTCTATTTTCAAATTGTGCCCCCTTGTTTTTGCACATCTGTTTTTCTGGAAGATGCTACCCTCTTGGACTTTGTTGATTCCCTTGAGGTATTTGAAAGTTTCTATCATGTCCCCTCTCTCCCTCCTTTCCTCGAGGCTATACATCTTTAGTTCCTTTAGTCTTTCTTCATATGTCTTCTGATGCAGACCCTGCATCATTTTGGTTGCCCTCCTCTGGACAGCCTCCACTCTGTCTATGTTCTTGCGGAGATGGGGTCTCCAGAACTGTACACAGTACTCCAGATGTGGTCTTACCAACTGTCTGTACAGAGGACCAACAACTTCCTGTTTTCTACTGGTGATGCCTCTCCCTATGCATTCCAGTATCCCCCCAACCCTCCTTACTGCCTTCTCGCATTGCTGGCCCACCTTTAGGTCATTTGATATGACTACCCCAGGCCCCTTTCCATTTTTGTTGTTGTCAGTATCTCATTCCCCATTGTGTACTCTTCCCCTGGGTTTTTGTTTCTCAGGTGCATTACTTTGCACTTCTTTACATTGAATCTAAGCTGCCATACATTTGATCATTCCTCTAACTTTGCCAAGTCCCTTTTCATCCTTTCCACCCTACCTTGTGTATCAACCCTGTTGCAGATCTTTGTGTAATCTGCAAAGAGACATACTTTCCCTTCCAGTCCCTCTGCAATGTCACTTGTAAAGACATTAAAAAGGACCGGGCCCAGTACTGAACCCTGCGGTACCCCACTAGTAACCCTCCTTTCTTCACTGTGGACTCCATTTATTATTACCCGCTGTGTACTGTTGTCCAACCAGTGTTTTACCCAGGCTACCACCCTGGAACCCACTCCCAGGTTGGCTAATTTGTTTCTTAATCTTTTGTGTGGGACTGTGTCAAATGCCTTACTAAAGTCTAGGTAGACCATGTCCACAGCCCCTCCCTGGTCTACTGCTTTGGTCACCCAGTCAAAGAAATCAATTAGATTTGTCTGACATGACTCTCCCGCTGTGAATCCATGCTGCCTTGGGTCCTGTGCCCCACTGGCCTCTAGGTACTCAACAGTTCTTTTCTTCAAAAGTGATTCCATCATTTTCCCTACCACTGAGGTCAAACTGACAGGTCTGTAGTTTCCTGCCTCTGTCTTGCTCCCACTTTTGTGAAGGGAAATCATATCCACCCTCCTCCAGTCCTCAGGTACCACACCATCCTCCCATGATCTGTTAAAAAGGGTAGTCAGTGGTGTTACTAGTTCTTCCCTTAGTTCTTTTAGAATTCTGAGGTGAATCCTATCAGGCCCCATTGCTCTATCCACCTTCAGTTTTAAGAGTTCTTTGAGAACCCTTTCTTCTGTGAAAGGACTAATATTAACCCTCCTATCCAGAGTGCTTCTATTGACTGGATTAGGTATTTCCCCCTGCTTTTCCATTGTGAATACTGAGCAGAAGTATTTGTTCAGTATCCCTGCTTTTTCACTGTTGCTCTCTGCCCAACCACCTTCCTTTTTGTTCAGCCTCAGTATCCCTGCCTTAGTCTTTCTTTGCTCCCTAATGTACCTATAAAATGTTTTATTCCCCTTCTTAACCGAGCTGGCTATCTTTTCCTCGGTTTGGGCCTTTGCTATTCTGACTGCCTTACCTGCTTCCTTCTGTTTTAACTGGTACAGTTCTCTGTCCTGCTCCTTCTGTGTTTCCGTATACTTCCTGAATGCTATTCTTTTCTCCCTTACCTTCCCCGCCACTTCTTTTGAGAACCATAGTGGTTTTTTCTTTTGTTTTGATTTGTTTATTTGCTTCAAACAAAGGCTTGCTGCTTCTGTGATGGCGGTTTTGATGTTTCCCCATTGTTGCTGCACCCCACCTTCTTGCCTGTTTGCTAGTGCTTTTCTGAGGCACTCTCCCATTTTGACAAAATCAGCCCTGCTGAAGTCCAGTACCTTCACTTTTGTATGGCTTGACTCTACAGCTAAGTTTATCGTGAACCATACTGTTTGGTGGTCGCTTGTTCCCAGATGGCTACCCACTTCAAGATCAGAGATCCTCTCTCCATCCCCATTTGAGAGTACAAGGTCTAGGATTGCTCTCTCTCCCAAGTGGGTTCCAAAACTAGCTATCTGAGGCATGCCCCCTGTAGAGCATCGAGAATGGCCCTGCTCTTGGATGTGGCTGCAGCAAAGGTACTCCAGTCAACATCTGGCATATTCAGGTCCCCCATCACCAATATCTCCCCTTTCTCTGCCATCCCAAGGATGCCTTCTATCATTTCCTTGTCCATTTCCTCCCCCTGAGACAGGGGTCTGTATACAACCCCTGTGCAGATTGTGGAGCCATTTCCAGTCTCCAGGGTGACCCACAGTGCCACCTCTCCTCCCTGTTTACCCTTTAGCTCTGTTGCTTTGATCCCTTCCCTTACATAGAGAGCTCCTCCTCCTCCTCTTCTTCCCTCCCTGTCCCTCCTGTAGATTGTGTACCCTGGTATGTTGACATCCCAGTCATGGTTCTCTGTGTACCTTGTTTCTGTGACTGTCACAATATCCAGGCATCCCTCTTCTATCAAAGCCACCATTTCAGGGAGCTTTTTACCTAGACTACGGGCATTGGTACTCATTACCTTCCATTTTTTTATGGCTATATTTCTTTTTGCCCCATCCCTGTCCCTACTGCCTTTGTCTTTTTCTCCATTTACCCCTGCCCTTCCCCCTATCGACTGCTCTATCTTGGCATTTATCTCACTAATTACTCTGATTCTTTTGGTCGGGGCTAGGATTTTCCTTCTCCTCTTTAGTGCCTCCCCCTTGGCTAGTTTAAATGCTTGCCATTGAAGCATTTAAACCTATCACCTGGGATCCTGGTTCCCCTCCAGGATAGATGCAGATCATCGTGCCTGGATGGGCCTGCATCTGTCCAGGTGGATCCCCAGTCCCCAGTGAAGCCAAATCCCTGAGCTCTGCACCAGCTTTTCAACCAGTCATTGAATCCCATGGTGTGGAGTGCCCTAGCCTCATCCATGCCATAGACAGGTAGCACTTCCAAGAAAGTTACCATGTGTGCTACTTGTCTAAGGCCCCTCCCCAACTCTACAAACTCCTATTGCACTGCTCTGATCCCATTCTCAGCCAGGTCATTAATTCCTAGGTGCATAATGACATCCAGCTCCCTCCCCCTTGCTGCTGCTCTCATGATCCTGAGGATTCATTTCCTGTCCCTCCAAGCCTTGGCACCGGGCAGGCACCTTACCTCCCTTTCCCCTCCCTCCCCCAGTTCTACCCCTCTAACAATTGAGTTCTCCACCAGGAGTTGTTTCCTTCCCCTGTGGGGTCCTGGGCCACCCTTCTGTGGGTCTCCATTGTGGAGGTTCCCAGCATCCTCCTTTGTCTCCACTGCAGGTGTCTCCATAGAAGAACCATGCTTCACCAGAGTGGCGAATGAATTGTGGAGAGGCACAACTGGAGGGATGCACTTCTGTTCCACCACCCTCATCCTCCCTGAGCCCACCGTGGTCCAACCACTCCTCTTTCTTGGCAACCTCTGAGGTAGTGGTAGTGGCCTGGGTGGTCCCTGGGTGGAGGAGCAGGTTTTCTGAATCCTTTCCAGGTCAGCATGGAGATGAACAACCTCCTCCCTCAGACCAGAGAGGTGCCTGCAAATAGGGCAGCAACGCAGTCTCCAGAATTTCTCCTGGAAGACTTCTGCTCCACAGCCAGTGCATTGCACCAATCCCCACATGTTTGTGTCCCTTCCAGTTACAGATGCATTTTTGTTTTTTGTTCTTGTTTTAGTGTGTGCAAGCTTGTGAGTGTCTCTACCCTCTATTCAGTGTGCTGTGCCTTTAAGGATATGAACAGGTGTATGTTGTTAGCAGTTTTGGGGAAGTGATGTCAGAGCCCCTGCTATAAAGGAAGTTATGTGCTTGGAGCAGGTGGGGTGAGGGGAAGGGTGGGAGGGAGTAAACCTATGCCGTCCAGAAACAATCACCTACAACTCTTACCCTCCACCCCGAGGAGTGCCTTCCTTTCAGACTCCTGTTTCACAAAGGCTAAGTAACAGGTCTAGTCACAACTGACTGCAAATATCTCCCAGCTACAGTTCCTCCCTGGCAAATTAAAGTTAAAACTAAGACAAGTCCACCCCAAACACAGAATCAATACTAGTTACTTACACAGGTCCAAAAAGTAATAATTCAGTTCAGTGTAGTCTAGTAAATAACCTCCCTGATTCAAGGAAGCTGTGGCTGCTTTCTCACCCTCCCTGTCTCAGGCTCAGCAGAGACCACAAACAACTCCAGTTATAAATCCTCAGTTCAACTAGGCCTCTTTCAGCTCCTCCCCTTAACAGACACCTATTTCACAAAGGCTAAGTAACAGGTCTAGTCACAACTGACTGCAAATATCTCCCAGCTACATTTCCTCCCTGGTAAATTAAAGTTAAAACTAAGACAAGTCCACCCCCAAAAACAGAATCAATACTAGTTACTTACACAGGTCCAACAAGTAATAATTCAGGTCAGTGGGCTTCCTGAAAAGATCTGTTTACAGCTCACCCCCCATTTCTCTATTAATCCTCAGATCCAAATACTCAATCACATGTGCACTGTATTTCATTGAAAACCTCAAATTGCTCTGCTCCAAATATGATTTGAACTCGTTCATCTTATTTGTGGTGCTACATAGACTTGTGTAGGATCACATTTTAAACTGATGATATGACTATTTTTGAGGGTCGATTCAAACAAATCAAAGTTACTGGTCAACTAACAAAGCCCTTGTTAGTTGAGTGGTGGACTTGATTTTTTTGACTCGGCCCTGAAAAGCATTCAAATCTGTAGTTCAAAATGTGATCCTACCAAGTTTATTGTGTGTGCCCTACACTCTCCCTATGCTTACCACACAAAATGTGAGAATACGGGTGCGTGTCTCTGAATCGGGAAGTGGAAGGGATCAGTATCTCGGCTCCATGGGACCAAATATGATACCTTCCCTCCCAAAATACATACACAGTAAAATTAATCCCCTTTAGCAGCACTGGACTTTGGGGCTGGTAAGGAAGATATGGTGATTTTAAGTAGTGATTTGAAAATATCAAGAAAAGGTTCTCTTTAAAGAGTTACTGAGTGATGATGAATTTTGTGTGTGGGGGGTGAGAGGACTGCTCTCAGTTTCAAAAACCTACTGCTTATTGTCTAGCTGACACTTGCACTGTAATAAGCAATCAGTTGTTATGGATGAAACTTGGTTATTACGGTATCAGGAAATGCTGCAGTCCAGTCAATAAATAGCATCACCAGTAATTCTCAGGCTTCATACTTCTACTTGTATATTATTTTCTGTGAAGTTCTTGTTTTTAAGACACATGAAATAATACACTTGGACATTTGTTCTGTTCTGGTGTGCTTTTCAAGGAAGGAGCCAGCATGCTGGTCTGCCTGCAGTCAACCTCTCCTGTCCTATATGTTGCCCCTGCTGCGTGCTCACACATACAGATCTGAAAACCTCCATTTGCACTGCCCCAGAGGGATCTATTGCATATGCGAGTGGTGAGCCCAGGGCTGGCATGGAACAGAAGTGCTCTCATTAAGCCATAAATTCGGTGTCAGTGGGAACAGGTTGTGTTTCAACTGCCACAAAAGATGAAGTTAATTATCTTCAGGGTGTGAGCAAGAATTGATCAGGGCTACCTTTGCTGTCCAGCCTGTTAGAGGATTGATCAGGCCTTCCTTTACTGTCTAGTCTGTTCAAAATTGATCAGGACTGCCTTTGTTGTCCAGCCTGTTACAGAATTGATCAGGACTGCCTTTGCTGTCCAGCCTGTTGCAGAATAGATCAGAGCTGCCTTTGCTCTCCAGCCTGTTAGATCTGCCAAACGGGAAGCAAAATATATTGTATCAAACATATGTTGGGATAGATGATGAGATGCAAGATTTAGTTTTTTGTGGGGTTCCCTTGACACTGCAGAGTACAAAAATCCTTAGTTTTCATTCAGCACAAATTGCAATGAGACACACAAGCTCTAGTTTTAACAGAATACACAAATGCAGCTTACTAAACCCTACAAGAAACATCATGCAATAGTACAGAGCAATTATCTTAAAGGAGTACTGCAGTCAAAATTTGCAAAAGCTTATGTTGAGAAGAGTATTTTGATTTGTGTATGTACGAACATATGAACATACGAAATCGCCAGCAGAAACGGCCACGTGGTCTATCGAGTCTGCCCAAGTGTTCGGCTAGCACTTCATCTTGCAGCTTGTAGCTCTGGTGTGTCTTTCCCTTTAGTTGCTATTAGGAATTTTTTGTCTGTTAGCCTGCTAGTTTTATGGCCCCCAGAAATTTCCATGTCAGCACAGTTTATCGCTTTTTTTTCCCCTGCAATGCCTCTTGTCTCATGTGACAGTGATGTGTCTGGGACCACTGATTTATCAAGCACTAGAGATAGGAGCCTGATTTTCTGGCCTCCACTAAATAACTCTAATTCATTATTTTTGTATTGTATGTGTGTATCACGTCTAGCCAGCAGGAGTAAATGTTTGCTTTTGAAACTTTTCATTAAACTATACACAGTTACACAAAGCACAATCATCCCAGGTCATCAATGCTATAATTAGTAAAGACTCTAGTTGTTTTCTTACAGAATAACCAACTCAATTAGCCCTCAAGTGTTTGCTAAACTGTAAATGTAGCCTTCAGTGCTCACTGGATAAGAAGAGTTACTTAAAGAGCACCACTTTAGATGCAATCTCAAAACTCCCCACTGATAGCTAACCTACAAAGGACCTAAACAATTCTTGAGTCCTAATTTTTACCTCAATACTTTTTCAGGGGAAGAGATCATAAATCCGTGTATCGAGGAACTAGTGCAGCCAGATCCATTTCACTTTCTGGTACACTGAAATGAAAGCTCCGACCCCGTGCTCGTACATTTTGTGATGTATGAGTTTGTAGAACATGGAGGTGCACTATATTGAATTCAACAAGGGAGGATTTTGAATGGCTTATTTATAAATTTTAGAGTGCCACTATGTTTAAATCAATGCCGCTAGTTAACTGTTAGGTGGTGGCATTGAGTTAAACTCAGTGGCACTCTAAAATATATAAACATGGCATTCAAAATCCACCTCCATTGAATTCAATACAGCTCACCCCTATGTTCTACAAACTCATATATCTATCACAAAATAACAACAGAGTGCAAGGCTAACACAGGAAAAACTTTCCTTTCAATGTACCAGGAAGGAGAATGGATCTGGCTGCCAGCTACTCTGTATAGGGATTTATGATCCCTTCCCCTAAAAAAAAACTATTGCAATAACAATTAGGAAACAAGAACAGTTTATGCCCTTTTTAGGTTACTTGTAAGTGTGTGTGTGTGGGGGGGGCTATAGGACTAATGCAAACATTGGGTCAATAATTGCTCTTTAAAATCACAGCTCTCCTGTTGTAAAACTGACTCTAAACCAGTACTTGCGGAATCTATAGTTCTGGATACATCACTGTCACATGGGACAGGAGGCATTGTAGGAAAAAGAAGAGCACTAAATCTTGCTACCATGGAGATCCTCAGAGGCCATAAAACTATCATAAAATTAATGACTAACTTAAAAAAATCTAATAGCAAACAGAGGGAAGGACACACTAGGACTACACACAAATCAAAACACCCTGCTCAACATTTGTTTTTGCAAATTCTGGCTGTAGTATTCCTTTAACACACACACGCACACATACACCAACATAAATGTTGCCTTTGATGGTAGTTCAAATCCATGTTTTAATTGTAAATGTTTTTCTGCAAGTATTGGCACAGTGGGTAATGTTGCCTGCCATGTCTGTGGTCCACATTTGTTTTGTGATCCCAGATCATCACTGTGGGATCAGAAAGAGGGAATAATGTCTGATTGGATGTTCTTCTTCAGGGAGAGAGGGTTTTCTTTTCTTGCACATGCCCTGACACAGAGGATATGGGAAATGGGTTAAGGGGAGTCTGTATAGCCAAGAAAAAAATGGAAGACAGAGCAGAAGAATGAACTGATTGGAATCAAAAATACCGACCAACACACCCAAGTTTAACTGCATTTTATTTCTTATTTTTGAGTGCATTTGTGGATTGTTATTATGTGTTACCATTAATTGCTTGAATGTTCTGATTTAAATGAGAATTAACTAATCCAACCCAATGTTAGGATCCTCAAGCCATCAACCCCTGTTCCATAACTGAGCAAAACTTAGATTTTTTTTGGTGCAGTATGGTCCACTGCTAGGCAATTTAAATTACCCATTATGACTAACCACTTCCTTTCTCTGATATGGTATATCCTGCAACTATGAATAATCAAAATGACAATTAGATGTTTTTGGTGTAGTATTATCTACTGCTAAGCAATTTAAATCACCAGTTGTAGTGAGAATGAAATAATGTGACCTACTGGGAATTGAACCCAGGTCCCCGGAATACATTCCCAGTGCTCTAACCACTAATCTACAGGCTCACATATTTGGACCTAAGGTTCCTGGACACACTTCCTTTCTCTGCTATTGTGTATCCTGCAACTAGGAATAATTAACATGACAATTAGATGTTTTTTTGGTGCAGTATTATCCACTGCTAAGCAATTTAAATCACAAATTGTAGTGAGAAAGGAATAATGTGACCTAGTGGGAACTGAACCCAGGCCCCACAGGATACCATCCAGTGAGCTGCTGGCTTAAGACGCAGGAGAATTAACACCTTTATTTACAAAAACAAAATCATAAAGTTGTACAGGGTTTGCTTTTGCTATTTTGCCTCATCTTTTTCTAGTCCTGGAATTGCTAACAAATACAAATACAAAATACGTTGCTGAAGCACCTTCAAAACACAGGGTCATGTATTACACATCTTAATGTGTTAAAGTCTCTTAGTCCAAACTACTTTTTAGACATGGCTGTGTAAGATGCGGTTGTGACCCATTATGCTATGACAATAAGTAATATCCATTGCGGTAAGAAGTGGGATGCTACCAGAATCACTGATCTACAAATAGTCATTTGTTTTGTTCCTTGAAATTGCTTCAGTGCCGTGTCCTTTGCTAAAGCACAGCTAGTTTTTATGGCAAATTGAGCAGCGTATGAAATAAATAGAATAAGATACTGCAGTGTGCCCACTCTCTACCTTCCCATACAGAAAAACAGTTATTTTGCATATATGGCTAAACATGTATTTGGAATGTAACAAAATTAGCCCCTTTTTGGCGTACCTAAAATAAGTGAAACTGCAGGAAAATATATGGCATACATGTAGAACATATATAACCCATATACAAGAAATGCAACAAGTTAACGTACAAAGGATATGCATCTTGTAAAATCTGCCAACACATAAATAAGATCCTAGTGGCTTGAAACGTTGTGTACTGAAACTTTTCTTGTTGGTCCAGTAAAAGGTATGAAATCCCCAACTTTGACAATTTGTTTGGACAGGGTGCAAGATGACCACACGTTTGCAAAGCACTATTGCAATGAGAATGCATTTTCCAGAAACTGTTGATACATCTGTCATATATTTCCCCATTACATTTATTTTAAATCTACCAAAAATACACAGACTGTTACATTTTAAATATATTTTTGACTACATATGCAACATGTATCTAGAATAATAAATAGACATTGGTCAATAGCAAGGCTACTAGAACCCTGATGCTTCTGGTGAAATCATGGGGCCACGTGAGGGAAGATTAAGGGGTGCTAGACAGAATGAGAACCTGAGGTGCTATCATAGCCTTGTTATTTTTAAGTTCCTCTATTTTTTATTTGCAGACTTTATAGTATATGGTTGCTTAGTAATTAAGAAAGAATTGTTAGGCTCACTATTGGAGGGGCAAGTTGCAAGCCACTTGTGTTTTGTGATATGCCAGGGGTTCTTCTTGGGAAGGGGGTCTTGGGGGAGAGGAAGTAGTTCACACTGCGGGCCTTGTTGGATAGTATGTTTGATAGGCAGGCAAGCAGTAGGGGAACGGAGTGCTGAGCTTGTCTTTTCAGGGGACGGTTATTGTGGCAGCAGCAGCTGTTACGTTTAGTGTGGGAGTGTCTGTACTGTGAGCTTGAAGGAGCTTTTACTTGAAGGTGGGGGAGTGGCGCAAGAAGCCTTGTGAGCATTTTGAAAAAGTCATTATTTACACTGCTAATGTAAAAGGAATGCCTAATATTTTGTTTGGTCGCTAACAAGCTTTGTTAGAGACCCTGATGAAACTTGGTAGCTGGCGATCAGGCAAAACATTAGGCGTTCCTTTGACATCACATCTCCCCTGCTGCCAGTGTATGTCGAAGGTCCCCAGTTCTTTCTGGCACATTTTTTGGTGTACATATTTATAATACAGGTAAGAGATATTAATACCTTTTTGTGCTTTGGAGTCTCTTTTAGCCATGGGTGCCTCTTAATTGTATCTCTTTCGGAGGCAGAGAATTTGATTAGCTCAGGACAGAAAAATGATTTGCATTTATATAGCACATTTTATAAACACTGCATCTCGAATTGCTAAACAAGCAAATGTAGTTCATTTATCTGTACCTGCAGTGAAAATAAGGTTGTTTAAGAAATATGCTTTGGTTTGTTTACTTTACTTTGTATGAATATTCTAATAATTTCTCTTTGTCAAACCAGCAGGGTGGATTTTTACCGTGTGACTGATTGTTTACAGACTTACAGCACATGAATCAAGAGCTGCTGACCTATCAGGGCAGTGCTTAGAGTTCTGTAGGCATACTGTGTACTCTTCCTAGTCTTCTCCAACCCCACCACTAGGGGCGTTGCATCACATGTCTACGCCTACCCCACATTGTCAAAACTCAGATTAGTGGTTTCATGGAAAGAATTAGAAAATGATGACTAGAGAGACAAAACCATATAAAACACAGGTTTTTCATATCAACATCTATTCAGGTGCAAAATAGGCATGGCAAGGCAAGGCAAATTTTATTTAATAAGACACCCATCCCGGAGGCTCTGGGCACCGAACATATTAAAATTTCATACAAAACTCAAAATCATTATAAATACATAGACATCACACTATTAGACATAAATATGCAATATTACAGCAGTTAACATAAAATTTATAAATATTACCCTCAGCAAATACAGATCATCTGGAGGTGTGAATAGCACATCTGCGAAGAAAGCAAAAACAATATAAACAGCTGAAAATTAGAAATAACGTCCTGTCCTCTTTAATAGAAATATTTTTTTCTGTGTTTTTGCAATAGATCAGATCAATTTTGCTTTTGTACATAAAGTGGTGGGCGGGCATCCTGGGTGGACATTCTTGCTAATTAGGACTTTAATGGGTTTCCAACAGACAGAAAGGCCAAATCTCTGAAACACGGTCCTGTCTCCAAAGTAATTATATGTAGGTGTGCTCAGTAGAAAACATGTATAGAGTGAAACACACTCTTACTTGAAGAGTGCAGCTGCTTCCCTACCCCATTCGGGGGAGGGGGGGTTATTATATTGCTCTGTTGCCTGTACTTTGTTTTAAACCCCATGTTAACATGCTAACGTTTCCATAATCTTTTCCTTCTGAAATTAGCTAATATAGATCATGAACATATAGAACATGAAGAATTTTGAATGGTCTCCTATAAAACTGTTGCATAGTGCACTGTTACTAAATGCTCCACAAGTATGTTAAGCTAGTGCCCACTCCCTGCCAAGATAATGTATGTAAAATCTGCTTCTTTGATTCAACTTCAGTTTTTTGGACCTGCATCAGAGGGAAGCATCCCATGTGGAGAATGTGGCCAGCATTGAAATACCACTAAGATAAATTGTTATGTTTCCTGTCCGGTTCAGTTTTGTATCCTCATTACAGGACAAAAATAAAGCTGCAGGCTCTGTCATAAAGATCACTTCCTAATTCCCTCCCAGCAGATTATGAAAGGGATGGAGCAAGCATCTCAGACTCCAATTTCCAGTGTCCTGAGTTGGGGGGGGGGGACTGGTTATGAAAATGTGGTGTCCCCCTTTGGCTACCAGGTACTCAGTAGCTACATAGAAATAGAAACAGAAACAAAGACAATAATGGCAGAAAAAGAAAACAGGTCCATCCATTCTGCCCAGAGTTCCCTGTCTGCCCTGGGACCAGTTTTCCATATGGGGTTATATCCCTCCCAATTGACCCCCCTGCTCCTCTTCCTACTGCTACCAACCTGAACAATCACAAAACCTTTCACTCTGCCCAGCCATGCTTGAAGCCATTTATAGTCTTGGTGCCCTCCACCTCTGCTGGCAAATTATTCCATGGCTCCATCACCACCTTTTCTGTAAAACAGTACTTCTTCACATCACTCTTAAACCTTACTCCCTCCCCCACCGCCAGTTTCCACTCATGACCTTGGGTTCTTGACTCTGTACTCCTCCTGCTAAATACTTCCCTGCAGTTCACCTTGTTTATTCCCTTCAGGAACCTTAAGGTCAGAATCATATCCCCCTCTCTCACCTGGTCTTCAGTAAGTACATGTTCAGTGTCTTGAGACAGTCTATGCAAGATCTGCCCTGTTGGCCCTGAATCATCAAGGTCATCCTGTATTGCACCATTTGCCCCTGTCCTTCCTTAGGTAAGGATTCCAGAACTGAGCACAGTATTAAGGACTGACCTTACCAGTGACCTATATAGAGGTAGTAGTACTTCCTTTTTCCTGCTGTCAGTAACCCTTCCGATACACCCCAGTATCCTGTTAGCCTTACTATAGGCTTTGATACATTGGCTTAGTTGTTTGAGAAATTCTCTAATAATGACTCTCAGATCCCTTTCCTATACTGTAGTGCTCAGTTTAACCCCCCCCCCAATCCAGTTCTTTGTTCTGTTTTCTTTTCTCTGTGTGCCTATCCTTGCATTTTTTTTTTGCATTGAATTTCAACTGCCAAACCTCAGACCACCTCTTTGGCCTTTGTAGATTCCTCTGCAGCTCCCTGATCCCTTCATCAGTATCTACCCTATTGCAGAACTGCAAACTTCGAAAGGTGCACCCACCTATTTAGTTCATCCACATCCTGGTAATGTTATTGCAGAACTTCGCATCATCTGTGAAGAGACACAACTTGCCCCAGATGCCCTCTCCAATGTTGCTGATGAACATATCAAAGAGGACAGGACACAGGAACGATCACTGCAGCACTCCACTTGTGACCACCTTGTCTTCTGATTTGACCCTGTTTATCACCGCCCTCTGCCATCTTTCATTCAACCAGTTTCCTACCCATCTATGTCCCTAGTGAACCCAGGTCCTTCAGTTTCTTCAGCAATCTTCTGTGTGGCACCGGGTCGAAAGCCTTGATGAAATCAAAGTAGAGTAAAGCTACAGTGTGGCCCTTATCTTCTATCATAGTTAACTAGTCAAATAAAACTATCAGATTGGTCTGACAAGACCCCCCACCACAAACCCATACTGTTTACTACCCCGTAGACCAGTGCCCTCTAGGTAGCCCACAATAGGTCCTCATTGACCAGCGACTCCATTAGTTTACCCACCACAGAGATATGGCTGACAGGTTTGTAATTTCTTGGTTGCTGCTCGTCCCCCCTTGTGTAGCAGGACTATGTCTGCCACCCTGCAGTCTTTCTAAATTACCCCTGTCTGAACTGAGTGATTTAATTGCCCTACTAGAGGTTAAGCCAATTTTGCAGCCAATTCCTTGGACACATTGAGTGCATTCCATCCAGTCTGAGAGCTGTATCTACTTTCAGGGCCTCACACCCCTTCTGGACCCCTTATCTGGTAAATATTGGCTGCCTCTTGGCTGAGGATGATCCGGTATAATGTATCTGATAATTAATTGACAATAAATTATAAGTTCATGTTTTTTAAAAGTCCAATTGGAGTGGCAGATATGCCACAAATACTGAAGATCTTGCTCTGCGCTGTATACCCATATGTCTGGAAATGCCACACTTGTTAGTAATGCAAGATTCCATACAATGAGTATATGTATGCTATCGTGTTTATGTAATGAAGACTCTCTAAGGCATAATTGATTGTACTGCAAAGCTTAATAAAAATTAAAGTTTAAAAAAAAAAAAAAAAAAGGAATGCCCCTGACAGCCACTTTGATGCCACCTTCAGGCAGGGGCCCCTCTGTCTTCCCTTGTGAAAACAGAGCAGAAGTAATTAACAATGGCTACTTTTTGGTAATCTTTTTCTTGTACCCTCACCCTCCCGTAGCCTACAAATACTCCCACCTGTTTCCATTTTTCCTTTATATATCTGCAGAATAATTTTTCCCCAACCTTGACCTTCTTCGTAATATGTGACTCCGTGTCTGCCTTTGCCTCCCTGGCCGTCCTCTTTGCTTCCCTAGTTTTTGTTTGGGACTCTCCCTGTTCCTCCTCCCCTGCTGCTTTTCCTTGTACCTGGTGAAAGCCTTTTTCTTGGTCCTTACTGCTTCTCTGACTCTTTCTGAGAACCGTCTTGGTTTCTTGTACCTGTTTTGTTTTGTAACAATTTTTGTGCATGACTTTGTTACCTAAAGAATGGTCTCCTTGATTGCCCCATCTTTCCTCTACATCTCTGATGTTGTCCACCCTGGTCAGTTTATCTCGGACTAGCTTCCTCTTCCAATTGAAATTTTCTCTTCTGAAATCTAACACTTTAGTCTTTGATGAGGGGTTACTTGTCCCAAGGGCCAGGTTGAACATTAGAGTTTTTCATAGGGGCATTCTTGTTCTTTCTATCTATCTATCTATCTATCTATCTATCTATCTATCTATCTGTCTGTCTGTCTGTCTGTCTGTCTGTCTGTCTGTCTATCTATCTATCTGTAGGTCTTTCTTACTGTTTTTTAAGGGTATTTAGAATAGTGAGCATCATGGGGGGGGGAGTTTTTAAAGAGCTACATCAATTTTTTGGATGCAACTGCTGAAATCCATAACAGAAGTTAGACTGCGAAAAGTTGGTCTAACTCCCGGGATGGAGTTCGACAGCTGCATCTGAAAAACAGATGCAATTCTTTGCCATAAACTGTGGGAATAATTGCAAATGTGTCCAAATGTCTGTGAACAGGGTGCAGATATCTGGACCCATCTGCATGGACACAGCTTGCGTCTGAAATACAGACACAAGTGCTGCACCCACCCTGCTGAAAATCCATCCCCATGTGTTTAGTGTCAAGGAATGATTCTGTCAAGTTAGTTTAATTTTATAGTAGTTTGTGTGTCCATAATTAGCTCTAACACAGAGGTTTTCAGGCCCCGCATCCTGGTGGCCTCGCTGAACCTCAAAATGCAGCGACCAGAGCATACTGCTGGCCTTACTCCTTATTTTGTTCACCACAAATCCCCTGGTATACCACAAACCCTGGCTATAACACATTTCTTTTCACACAGCATACAATAAATCAAGTCCATGATATATTTTCACTTGAAATGTATCTCCCATGTTTTTTTTAAAGGTACTAAACTGTCCATTCCATTACCTTTGTACTTGGAATGCTAAAGGGCTTGGTGGCGGTAGAAGACTGTACTGGTGGCTGCATGCAGCCATGGTGGCCTCATTTGAGAAACACTACTCTAATGTTATGTGGAGATCATTATATCTTCATGGAGCAAAGATAAAGTGGGGTGTATAATACACAGTGCTGTGTGAAATGCATAGCAGTTCAGAGGTATGCATCCAGGACCAGGGAAAATTCCTTACCTTGCTGGCCCAGAAGTGGCCTAAAGTGTTGGGGGGGAGACTATGGCAGAAGAACTATTCTCCCAGAGCTTTGGTGAGGACATTGAACCGTGCAGCTGGCACTGTGCCATAGGTAGACCTTCTTGACTGTTGCAAGCCAGTATGTTAGCAGGTACAAACCCTGCTTCCTCCCACTAACATCCGGTAAAGTGATTCCCTTGTGATTCTCTTGTAATCGGACATTGAGGAAATTCCTGCCCATGGCGACTAAGTGAGTCATCGGTGTATATCAGGTTTCAGTGGCTCAGGACTTGGTCAGCCCACCTTAATGGAAATAAAGTCAGAGTTGTGTTGAAGTATCTCTGGTCCCCTCTACAATGGCAAATGGGCCACAGTTGATAGCATCGTCATGATTTTAGTGAGAGGAGTTGACATGGAATCTTGCATCAGCATTCTTTTGTTATTCGATGTTTGACTATCTAAGTAGCTCAATGAGAGCCATATGGAACTCCTTGGTTACGCGAGTGTAATTGCTTCACAGTGGCCTTGGGTAACCTGATGGTAAACTGCATAGCTTCTGCACCTTTATGGTCCAATCCGAGCAACTGCTGAGGTTAATTGAAATGTGTAAACACAGTGCATGTCTGGTGTTCAACATCCTGGCTTACACGAGTAATAATTAAGAGGAGTGAATGAAGTAGTCTTGCTGGAAGATACCAGTGCCTTGCAAGCCTGCTCAGTCAATTTTGAACAAGAAAGTCACATCTGAGAAAATTAACTGAAGCCTAGGTCTGCTTTTTCTCTTTGTCCAGTGGGCTCACATAGCAACTTGAATACAGTATTAGCAAAGCCATGGACAAATTAAACATGTCAAAAGCAAGGCAGGGGGAATAGCAGAGGTGCTGAATAGTATGATATGTCAGTATTCAGCTAGGAAGCCAGGAGACATGGCCAGCTGGGGGTAGAAGTTACAAAAGAGGTACAGGCTGAAAAGGGAGCAGTGCCGAACATGCCAGAATCAGGTAAATATCTAGAGGGTGTGAATCCAGGAAAATCCCAGGCTCTGGATGGGATCCACCCCTAGCTAGGCCTTTCGCTGATATCTTTTAGGACTCTTTGCAGAGCTGGCTATGCGCATTAGTATCAACTCTAATGCGCATGTCCTGAAGCACGGCTTCAACTTTTAAAAACAAAATCAGTCATGCTGGAGTGCTCACTTTTCGATTGGAATAGAGTTGAACGAATTACTGAAATACGTGGTATGCTCTTCTACCATTTGCTATTATGACTATTATATGACCCCGAATCACAAACTCATTCATAAACGAGTTCACCCGCAGCTCAGTGCCATTCCTGCTTATGGACATGTAACCCCACTGTTACCCAGGGTTACTAGAATCCCAGTAAGACCTAGTGGTAGGCAGGGAAGGCAGCTTGTGAAACTCTAGTTAAATGGATTTCACACTGTCTCACTCTGTTCTCAGTCTCAGCTGAGACTGAAGGATGACATCACCATAGAACTCTCGCAGCTGCATGAGCCACACTGGAATCTGCAGTTGGGAGTTAGGTTAGAATGTTGGGGAGTTTTGAGCACAGTGTGTGGAAGTCTGTGTGCAGTCTTGAAGAGAGGAGCAGCACAGCAGTCTGTGGACAGGCTCTCTGAGTCTAAAGCTCTGTTATAGAGCTACTGTAGGGGAGGTGTGTGTTTCCACCAAAAGAGGAACACAGTAAGCTGTCTGTGAAGTGGTGGAGACTGCTGTTACTGGTCCCTGTGCCCCATCCCTGAGGGGATGGGGGTGGAAAGGTTTGCCTGACATTCCAGGGGCAACCCTTCTGGTTCCGGCTAGGGAAGAAGCTGCCTTATTTCAAGTTGTGCTGTGGCACCAGAAGCTGTGGGAAAGAAATTCCTGTGAGGAATCACCTGTGGGGCACCTGCAACCAAAGGGTGAGTCCGCTCTGACATAGGGCCTATGTTTTCACCTGAACTGTTGTAAAGTGGGGATTAGACTGCTTAATCAGTGGGAGGCCTAGAGTAATGGGCTAAGCCAAGTAAAAGTATGTTCAAGTCCAGCACAATGGGAAAGCCAAGACAAGTAGAGGAAATGTGACATACATTTACCCTTTAATCTACATTGCCAAGCTTTACAGAAAGAGAAGTTTAAGTATGTTCAAGTGTAGCACAATGGGAAAGCCAAGACAAGTAGAGGAAATGTGACAGGCATTTACCCTTTAATCTACATTGCCAAGCTTTACAGAAAGAGATGTTTAATGTCCAGAGAAATGGCCGGGTATGAATTGTGGAAGTGAGAGGTGGGAGACCCCCCATCAATAGTAACCAAATTCACCTCTATGGATTTGCTCTGTGGCACTTTTACTTTCTCTCAGGTACTTGGCCAGTGCCTGAGGAAAGTACCCAGACGTGGGATTAAAAGGAAGTTTCCGTTATGGCGTTGAAGGCTCTTAGGTGGTTTAGGGAGCCACCAGAAAATGTTTCCATGGCAAATGGAAGGTGTTCGAGTGGCCGGCAGGGAAGTCAAGCCAGGGAAATCCCAGAATAGTGTACAAGTTCGGGCTGTGCACCCAAAGCAGCATGCAAGTCCGGACTGTGTGCCTGGTGGGTTCAGAGCCTGAGGGCTGAAGTATTGAGGAAGTGTTCTGATTCTTTTTAATCTGCATTACCAGAAGTGTAGCCCTGTGGGGGTCCGTCTATGCTTTGTTTGTTCTGCTTGGATGTGAATAAAGCCACACTTTAGAATCCCATTCCTGGTATTGGACATTACAGTTATTGCTTCCTGTGTTCAGAATTACTTGGGTGCCCCTGTGCAGAGTAGCCAAACCTAGCCCTTGTGCCGAGTAACCTATTCCTCCCCGAACCCAGTTCTCACCTGGTACTGCTGTCAGATTCAAACAGCATACCACCTGTTGTTTGCAAAAAGGCAGGGGGTTGGGGGTTACAGACGCACACCATGGGTATTTCAAGCAGACCGGCTATAATTTTTAAGGCAAGAATAGGAAATATCATGGGGTATTAAAAAATTGCTAGGCTTGACTCCTTTCTGTGACAAAACTGCTCCCTATAGACACTTGAGTGTAAATTCCATAAAATCACCTCGAAACCTGACTGTGTCCCTTTAAAAGGAATGGCTTGAAGACCAGCCTTAGCACTTTCCCATAGAAACAAGAACTGAGAATACAGTGTTAAATCAGTTTGAAGGCAGTTCAGGTATGAAAGGTCAGATCAGTATCATTAACTTTCAGTATGTACTTCTCTGATTAATAGCCAGCCTCATTAGACAGGGATGTGATGAAAATGAGAACTGACTTTGGAGACACCCTCCACCCCCCTCCCGCCTCATGATAATTCTAGTTTAGCAGCCTTGGTATAAACATAATAATAATGTCAGCATTATCAGAGTAATTGTAGGCTGAGTTCATAAAGCATTTAGCAAAGTGATACGGTATCTTTGAGCGGCATGCTAATTGAATCCAGCTGAGAGAGTGAGGGGGAGAATGGGATGGGGAGGGGGGCAGTATACCAGGATCCTTTCCAAGTGGTTAAATGAAATTTAATTGTATTGCAAAATGAGAGTGGGGTGCTTACCCACAGGGAGCCGATAAATGCATATTTTAATATTAGTAATTGGATAAATACATCCTTGTTTTAATAATGTGCTGTACAGTTCTGTAATTTCAGATGTTGGGCTTTGAATATTAATCTGTTGAATTGTGTGTTGTTTTTTTTAATATGTGTTCACAGAAGAAAAGGTTCTGTATCAGAAAGCAAACTTTATGTAAATCTAACACAAATTACCATTACAAAATTATATATATATATATATATATATAACAATATATGAGAGGGGAGACTATCTGATAGCAAAGTGTCAGATACAAGAAATATTACTGTTGAGGGGCCTAACGAGCTGATAAAGCCACAAGCCCAAAGGGCGAGTGGCTGTTATGGGCTCATTGAGTCTAGAGATGGTAATAATTCACAAGTGTATGAGACTTTTTATCAGATGTTATATATTACATACGAATGGACACACAATAGATTGTATAGAAGTTTTACTATAATTGTATTGTAGTAAAGTGGTTGTTAGACCTGTTAATAGTGTTGTAAAAAGGTGGTTGTTACAGATGTTAACTGTTGTAATAAGGTACATATTTTGTGTCTATACTTGTAATAGTTTGTGGGTAAGTTGTTTATTACATTGTAATAGGCTAGTGTAGTATCATTAGACGTGTATATACTAGTTGATTACTATGAGATATGGGGAAATATCTAATGGTTTTTCTTATAAAAAAAAGTGCCATCCATGTAATACATTCTTTGCAAAAGTGTTGTTAATGCATCAGTCAGAGTTCAAGTTGATGCCTCGAAAGTAGGAAAATGTGGCATTAGGGTTTACTCCCCATCCTCCCCCTCCAAGCAGCAAAAGGAAAAAAACAGGGTTTTGTGTCTCTGGAGTCTTGACAAATCAGTGGTGTGCTCTTTCTTGGGGGTTGTCAACCCTAATGTACACCCCTTCCACCAGACCCTAAACCTTTTGTCCAAAACACAAGGTACAGTTCCAAGCCAGTGCCTCATAGTGATACACTCTTTAAAGGTAGAGATGTATGTCTCACCACATGTTGCCAACACAATCTGTTGTAACTTTCTTCAAGTGATCATGTCTGATGTTGTTTGCTCAGGGAATGGGGTGGACATTAGGGTTGACAACCCAAAGGAAGGCTGCACCACTGATTCACCAAGACTCTGGAGACCCAGAACCCTTATGTTTTTTTTTTTCTTTGCTGCTTGGGGGGGGTGGAGAATTAGGCCTGGAAACCCTAACACCACAATTCTCTAGTTTTGTGGCATTAACTTCAACCCTGAGTCAGAGGACCTGCCTGTTCCTTTTGGAAGCTGAGAAATTGGCTATACTGCAGAGAACAAACTAGAACACATTTGAGGAACTGGTAACTTGGTAAAACATAATATTGTAGGGGACTAGGAAGGTAAGCTACACTTTCTACAGAAAGTTTCATTATTTTCTTATTGGCATTAAGAATTGCAGGATTCCATTAAAGTGTAGTAATTTTACAACCAGAGGGGTTGTAATACAACTGAAGTTGCTTGATTTCTGTGCTAGACACATAGGATTTGGAAGGATATTTGTGCAATATTTTGGAAGAGTCCTGCTGGCTAAGCAGTGAGTTTATCCCTGGTTTCAGATAAAGGGTTTGTGTGTGTATTAGAAGCAGACATAGCAATTTGTCTTCACTGAAAGGCCTGCTTACATCACAGGTGTCACTAGTCAATCAATTGATTCTGGGTGGGGCTTTTATCACTGTTCTGTTTAGGCATACTACACAGAGTAAAGTCAGTCAGAGGACCTGCCTGTTCCTTTTGGAAGCTGAGAAATTGGCTATACTGCAGAGAACAAACTAGAACACATTTGAGGAACTGGTAACTTGGTAAAACATAATATTGTAGGGGACTAGGAAGGTAAGCTACACTTTCTACAGAAAGTTTCATTATTTTCTTATTGGCATTAAGAATTGCAGGATTCCATTAAAGTGTAGTAATTTTATAACCAGAGGGGTTGTAATACAACTGAAGTTGCTTGATTTCTGTGCTAGACACATAGGATTTGGAAGGATATTTGTGCAATATTTTGGAAGTGTCCTGCTGGCTGAACAGTGAGTTTGTTTTTATCCCTGGACTCAGTAGAGTGTTTTGTGTTGAGCAGTGGTCTAGTACATTGTGGTGTTGGTTGACTTACTATAAAGGCAGTACTCACCAGGGTGGTGGAGCAGTGGTGTAATTGTTTCAACAGTCACCAGTGGTTGTGGCATTTCCTTTATAGCCAAGGTTCTGACATCACTTCCTCAACAGGTCTTGGAGCAGAACTGTCATATTCTTAATTACCCAGCACAGTGCATAAAGTGTAAGTATACACACACCAAAAAAAAAAAAAGTGTATATTATAAGGAAGAAGGACATGTGGGGAGTGGTGCAATGCACTGGCTGTGGGGCAGCAATTTTCCGGGAAACATTCTGGAACCTGCGTTGCTGCCCTATTTGCAGGCAACTGTCAGCTCTGAGGGAGGAGTTTGCCCACCTCCAGGCTGAACTGTCAAGGACTAAGGAGGACTTCCCCACCCAAAGAGCACCAGTTCCACAACCACTGCCTCAGAGGTTGCCATGTGTGAAGAGCAGATGGACCACAGTAGGTTCTGGGAGGGTGAGGGTGGTGGAACAGGAGGTGTAGCCCCCGAGTTGCACCTCTACACAAATCATATGTCGGTCTGGCAAATCAAGGTTCCTCTATGATGACACCCTCATTGGAGACCAAGAAGAATGCTGGGGACATCCACAAGGGAGACCCACAAAAGAGTGGCAAGGGACAACACAAGGGAAAGTAACAGCTTCTGATAGGGGACTCAATTGTTAGGGGTGTAGACCTGGGGAAGAGAGAGGAGAGGGAAGTAAGGTGCCTGCCTGGTGCCATGGCGTGGAGGGACAGGAAGCGAATCCTCAGGATTGCAGAAGCAGCATCACAGGAGAGAGAAAACTAGATATCATTGTCCACCTTGGGACAAATGACCTAGCTAGGCATGAGATCAGTGCAGTGCAGGATGAATTTGTGGAGTTGGGGAAGGGCCTCAGACAGGTAGCAAGCATGGTAACCTTCTCAGAGGTGCTGCCAGTCCATGGCAGGGGTGAGGCTAGGGTACTGCACACCATGTGGTTTAATGAATGGTTGCAAAACTGGTGCAGAGCACAGGGCTTTGGCTTCATTGGGGACTGGGGGTCCACCTGGAGAGATGAAGATCTATACTGGCATGATGGTCTGCATCTGTCCAGGAAGGGAAACACGCTCCTAGGTGACAGGTTTAAAGGCTTCCTTGGCAAGCTTTTAAACTAGCCAAGGGGAGGTGCTGATAGGAAACAGGAAAGTTCAAGCTCCCCACAAAGCATGGCAGGTATAGGGAAACACTGAGGTACAGAGCTTTGACAGAGGGCAGGACAGGAGTAAATGGAAAAATGGACAAGGGCAATAAGAGCAGGGATGGGGTAAAAAAGGATAAAGCCAACATTAAATGGAGGGCAATGAGTACTAATGCCCATAGTCTGGGAAACAAGCTTCCAGAGCTAGTAGCCCTGATGGAAGTGGAACACTTGGATATTGTGGCAGTCACAAAAACATGGTACACGGAGAACCATGACTGGGATGTCAACATACCAGGGTACACAATCTACAGAAGGGACAGGGAGGGTAAAAGAGGAGGTGGAGTAGCTCTCTACATAAGGGAAGGGATCAAAGTAACAGAACTAAAAGGTAAAGGAGGACAAGAGGAACTCTGGGTCACATTGGAGACAGGGAATGGCATCACAATCCGCACAGGGGTTGTATACAGACCCCCATCTCAAGGGGAGGAAATGGACAAGAAAATGATAGAGGGCATTCTCAAAATGGCTGAAAAAGGGGAGATACTGTTGATGGGGGACCTGAATATGCCAGATGTTAACTGGGCAACATGGACTGCAGCCACATCCAAGAGCAGGGTCATTCTCGATGCCCTACAGGGAGCATGCCTTAGACAGCTAGTGGTGAACCCACTCGAGGGAGCAATATTAGACCTGGTACCTCAAATGGAGAGAGGATCACAAACTTAGAAGTCAATAGACACCTGGGAACAAGCGACCACTGCACAGTGTGCTTCACAATAAACACAACCATGGAGACAAGCCATACACAAATACAAGGATATTGGACTTTAGAAGGGCTGACTTTGGCAAAATGGGTGAATACCTGAGGAATGCATTAGCAAATGGCCAGAAAGGAGGGTGGACGAACAATGGAGAAAAATCAAAACTGCCATCATGGAGGCAACAATCTTTGTGTGAAACAAATAAAGAAAACAAAGTGGAATAAAAACCACTATGGCTCTCAAAAGAAGTGTCAGGGAAGGTTAAGGAGAAAAGGCTGCATTCAGAAAGTATAAGGAATCACAGACAGAGCGACAGGGAACTGTATCAATTAAAGCAGAAAGAAGTGGGAAGGCAGTCAGAAAAGCAAAGGCCCAAACTGAGGAAAGGATAGCCAACTCAGTTAAGAAGGGGATAAACCTTTACAAGTACATTAGAACATAGAAATGTTAAGGAGGGATAGGGAAGATTAATAAAGGAGAGGGAGGTGGGCAGAGGGAGACAGTGAAAAGGCAGAGATAATGAATGAATACTTTTGCTCAGTATTCACAAAAGAAGAAGAGGAGGAGTTACCTAAACCAAACAGTAGAAGCACTCTGGATAGTGGGGTTGATACCAGTCCATTTAAAGAAGAAAGAGTACTGAAAGAACTTCTAAAACTCAAGGTGGACAAAGCAATGGGGCCTGACGGGATTCACCCTAGAATCCTAAAAGAGCTAAGGGAGGACCTAGTGACACCACTAACCACACTTTTTAACAAATCATGGGAAGATGGGGTGGTACCTGAGGACTGGAGGAGGGCTGATGTGATTCCCCTTCACAAAAGTGGGAGCAAGACAGAAGCAGGAAACTACAGACCTGTTAGTTTGACCACAGTGGTGGGGAAAATGATGGAATCACTTCTGAAAGAAAGAATTGTTGAGTACCTAGAGGCCAGTGGGGCACTGGACCCAAAGCAGCATGGATTCACAGCAAGAAGGTCATGTCAGACAAATCTAATAGATTTCTTTGACTGGGTGACCAAAGTAATAGACCAGGAAGGGGCTGTGGATATGGCCTACCTAGACTTTAGCAAGGCATTTGACACAGGCTCGCACAAAAGATTAATAATCAAGTTAGCCAGCCTGGGAGTGGGTCCCAGGGTGGTAGCCTGGTAGAAAACTGGCTGCACAACAGGACACAGAAGGTAATAGTGAATGGAACACATTCTGAAGAAGGGGGTACTAGTGGAGTACCTCAGGGCTCAGTACTGGGTCCAGTCCTCTTTAACATCTTTATAGGTGACATTGCAGAGGGTCTGGAAGGAAAGGTATGCCTCTTTGCGGATGACACAAAGATCTGTAACAGAGTTGATACACAAGGGGTAGAAAGGATGAGAAGGGACTTGGCAAGGTTGGAGGAATGGTCAGACATATGGCAACTTAGATTCAATGCAAAGAAGTGCAAAGTAATGCACCTGGGAAATAAAAATCCAGGAGAAGAGTACACAATAGCAGGGGAGGTACTAACAACAACAATAATGGAAAGGGATCTGGGTGTAGTCATATCAGATGACCTAAAGGTGGGTATGCAATGTGAGAAGTCAGTAGGGAAAGCCAGGGGGATACTGGAATGCATAGGGAGGGGCATCACAAGTAGAAAAAGGGAAGTGGTTATCCCTCTATACAGACAGTTGGTGAGACCCCATCTGGAGTACTGCGTGCAGTTTTGGAGACCTCATCTATGCAAGGACATAGACAGGATGGAAGCAGTCCAGAGGAGGGCAACTAAAATAGTGCAGGGTCTACATCAGAAACCATATGAAGAGAGACTGAGAGAGCTTAATATGTATACCCTTGATGAAAGGAGGGACAGGGGGACATGATAGAAACTTTTAAGTACCTCAAGGGAATCAACAAAGTCCAGGAGGGTAGCATCTTTCAGAAAAAGAGATGTGTAAGAACAAGGGGGCACAATTTAAAGTTAGAGGGGGGACGGCTCAGGGGTAATGTGAGGAAATTCTTTTTCACGGAGAGAGTGGTGGACGCATGGAACCACCTTCCTGTAGAGGTTGTGGGGTCTAAAACAGTGGAGGAATTCAAACATGCATGGGACAGACATAAGGCAATTATAGTGGAGGGTTGCAGGAAATAGGCTGTTGGTTAACTAGAATCTGCAGCTTATCCAGTAGGTAGGGAAATGGGCAGACTGGGTGGGCCAAGTGGTCCTTATCAGCCATCAAAGTCTATGTTTCTATGTAACCCTAACTGGTGCATTAATGAAGTTTTTCAGAAATAATTTCCTTTCTTTATGAGATAGTGGAATCCCTTTGGGCCCTGTGCCAAGGAAAGATGCCTTCTTCCTATGGAAGTGCAGCAACAGATGTCAAGAATTCATGGGGCTGTTTGGTGGGCTGCAGAAGCACAGGTCCCTCTGCTTCCTGTGCCTCCATGTGTCCACAGATAGAAACACACAGAGCAAAGTGTCCATCTGTCATCCAATGGACAGGGCCCCCTGCCACCCACTGGTGCAGAGGTACAGGGCCCATACAAGTAACCTTGCAGCTTTCATTCTCTGGCTGTGGGAGGTGTCACATAACAGCACCATTCCATCACACTCACCTCATGTAGAAAGGTCACTGAGCTCATCCCTGAACTCAGGTCACCAGCATGGGATCACAAAGTATATCCACTGGGGTGAAGACTGGCACTATACACAAAGTTTCATAATAATTATAACATTTTTGTTTGTTTGATTTTGACCCCACATTTTCAAGATAGTCATTTTATGACTCCCTCTCTAAATCTGACATGTGGCATTTATAGTATATTCTCTGATGTGGCATTTATTGTATATTCTCTGATGTGGCATTTATAGTATATTGTCTGAAACATCATTTTGCACCACAATTGTGAAAACATGTCACCCAGGATTTTGAAATCATACCAGTCATGTTTAAAAGGTGGTACGGAAAAATGGCTATGTTGAAAGTTTGGAGCTAAAATATTGAAAATTGGCAAAGTTATGAGTGAACATTTTAAATACTGCAACATTCACTCATAGCCTTGCCACATTTTTAGCACAGCCTTCTTATTACCCCATCTCATGAACCCAGTAGGTGAAAAGTTTCAAATCCCTGCCAAAATGTTATTCAACACCACAAATGAGAAACACATTTTGGCCCAGATTTGAAAAATAACAGCTGTCATGTTCTTCAGGTGGTGTGCAAAAATGACTGTGTTGAAAGTTTGGGGTCAAAATATTTAAAATGGATCTACGATGATGCAGTGACACCAGTACTTTGACCCCAGGTTACAGCGATGGCAGTATATCGACTACAGTTGCAGTCAGCATTGTGCTGTTGGAATTCAAATGTCTTTTTTTTTTTTTGGGGGGCTCTGCCCCCCCGCACTACCTGTAATTTATTACAATCAACTATGAGTCAGAGCTGATTCAGTGAGGGGGTGCAAGACCAGGGGAAGCATTGCCAGGGTCCTGAGTGGACTTTACAGCGATCTGTCGCTGTTGTCGGTATCAACAAGATCACTGTAAAGACCATTTAAAAATACCAATGCTATGAATGAGTGTAGAAAACATTTACACATTTTGACCACACATTTTCAACATGGCCTTCTTATGATCCCCACTTCAGTGATTGAAGAGTGCTGGATCTACGCTGTGGAACATGTTCAGGTGAGTGAGTGTGTGTGGGGCAGGGGTGGTGGATGCTGAGTGGAGGTCAGGGTGGGATGTGTGTAGGGCGTGAGATCGGCAAGGGACCATTTTCTTTTTTACATGTTTAAAACAAAAACAAAAATCAAGGGATGGTTTTCTTTATTTCAGGAGACTTGACACTGGGGATTGGGCACCCCAGTGCTGGACTACTGTTCAGCAGCATCAGGGTGGGCACCTGGTGTCACCATGTACATAATGGGAACTGGGAGGGTGGGCTGGAGGAGGGAGGGATCAAAAGAGTGGTATGATCTAGTGTGGTGGACACCCCGGTCCACTTATATTAAATACATAAACATTTGGAAGGGAGGCCGGGCAACCTGGAGAAGAGGAGGAGAAAAAGCGGTATTGGGGGTCGGCACCCTAGTCCACTGAAGAAAACATTTAATTAGATAGATAGATAGATTAGGGAAAGATAGAGAGAGAGAGAGAGAGACAGAGTGAACAGGGCATCGCTGGCTCACTGCTTCAGCTGAAGCTGGCAGCATGACTCCATCTGCAACTTCAGCACTCAAGGAAGTCCCGCTTTTCTCATACACAGAATGCGGGTGAATGGCTCCTCTCGCTAAGCTGGGCACCCTGGATTTTTGGAGTCCCAGAAAAGGTATTTTGGGTGATTTTTTTTAAACAAATACTAGAATCTAGCTGAATTGGTTCCATTTAGCTAGGTTCTGGTGATCTGTTTGAAAATTACACAATTTTTATATATTTTCCATGTTCAGAACATTGTCCAAAAAAACATACTGAGCATGCTCAGAACAGCAAAAAAAAAGAGTGCACCACATACTTTAAATCCTTATAACTCTGGAACCATTTAATATTTTTTAGAAAACCTTCCAAAGGCACTACCTTGCCACAGAACGCTTCTACCCTGAAAGTTTCAGAAAAAAAATTCCATTCCATGTACACCGTATGTGATTGCAAAACCAAAAACCCATGTTAAGTATAGGAAAAGAATTAGACATCAACAGGAAAATGACATATGCATATTTCAGAAACCGCAGAAGTTGCCATCACAAATCTTTCCACATATCTAGACCTTACCTACTAGACAATGCTTGCAAAATTTCCATTAATTTTGTCAAACACTGCCAAAACTATTAAGATGCAAAGTTAGGGGTTTAACATAGAACCTGACGGTCAACCCTAACTATACTATGCCAGTATAATATATCCTTCATCTGCATGGGGTAACCAGTTTAGTTTGCAGTACATATGACAGTGGTGAGTTCTGGAGTCTTAATTCAGAATGAACCGACATTGAGAGCTGTAAAGAAAATGAAGTTTGTGGAGCTGAGTTGATGAGGTAAATACGGATGTAACCCCCAGGTGGCGCTATCCCAAGGGCCACTACCCCTGGCTGCCTAACCGTTAACAGGTTGAGGGGCCTAGGTTCTATGGCGGGTGCCTCCACCCAGAGGTCAGGGTTTACAGTGGTTCGTCTAACTTGGTCACAGCCCTCTGGGACACTGAGACCCCCTTTTCTTCCTACTAGTGGCCCACACAATGCCCCAAGAGTATATTCACCAATTACACTTACCCCCAGGACTGGTTCGACCAGCTTGACTCTGGGGACCCCCTGTAAAACAAGATGAGGTAATACAATAGCCACTGTACAATTCTTTAACATGAACACATACCTCAGTCAGTGTAACTTTGCTGAAACAAACAGATGTGATTTATTTAAGAGGTTGTAACAAGGGCAGGGGGAAATCAGGTTAATTCGATTAATCACATGAATAATCACATTACTGTGAACAATTTCAGAGTCCCTAAATGTCACTTTCACTGGGTACCCAGGAAGGGGGAGGGGCTAGCCAGGATCGATGCAGCTGGTTGGGGCACTGTGATGGAAAAACACTTGCACAATACCAAATTGTAATCCGGAGCCGGTTGGCTCAGTTCATGTCAAAAGAAAGAAAGAAAATCAGATGAAACACTTGCAATTAAAGGTACAGATGGCAGGGAGCTACCCTGATTTTCACTCACTAACTTAATGCTAGACGCTGTCCCTGAGGGTGTTGTGCATTTCTGGACACCCTTCACACAGCGGGGGATGAGATTCTGCAAGCAGGACACAGCTTCAGGAAGCAACGGATTCAGTCTGCCTGCAAGTGACTGCCTTCCTGTCGAATCACACGGGACCAGGGTACTCGTTAAGCTGTACTCCCCAAGCACCCCACACATTTATATGTAAAAGAAATTACTATACCAGGCAGCTGCTCTCAGGTCACGATCGCACTTACTGCCAACCCGGGAGTTCACAATGCAGCTTCACTTTCCTGACAGACCAAGCGCGAGGAAGCAGTTTCACCAGTCCTGTACAGGGTGAGCCTGGTTCTCAGTGTTCAGCCTCTCCTTTCCTCAGCAATAGCAGATTCAGTCCGAATCACCAAGGCAAATGCGCTGCCCGACTTTAGGCCTCCACACGTGCTTCCCGTGCGAAAACTCTGCAGCGCAGGAGCCTGGAGCTCCTTCCCCAGTCACAGTCACAATGGATCTGCCTTCCCAGAAACTAGGCAGGGAATTACAGTTGGGCGCCACCCGGTCCAATTGGTGGCCCTAGTTGCCAATCACTCAATACTCCCCCTATTGGTGCGAAATGGTGCCACGGTCCAGAACTTCACTTCCCAGAATTACTGGCTCTATCCCTCATGGCCTGCTGGCTCCCGAGAGAGTCCTGATCCTGGTTGGTCTGCTTAAGCTCCATTTTAGTTGCCCCTTCTACCTGATTGGATCTATTCTGCAGTTCAGATCCAAAATGGAGGGGCAGAGCACACAAAGTCCCAGCTGCAAGAAAGGCAGGTTAGACAAATTACATTTCCACTAACACTAAATGATTTCTAGCAAACAGTTACATCTTTGAAAAGTGCTCACTCTGCCCACTTAGCGACGGCAGAAATGGAGTGATTTGTCAGCATCTCAAGCAGGTCTTGAGCAGGGAATCACACAGTCCCCCCATGTAACTAATACTGCCTGCAAGCTGACAGTTCTTAAAGAGACAGTACCAGAGGCTCTAAAAGCACTCGCAAATAAACGGCTTAAATGCCCGAACACTATCCAGGCTGGGAGCATTGGGGCAAGCTCCTAGGAGACTTTTGGGAACCCCCATTTGCAGGTGGGTTACACAGAATTATTTTTCTGTATTCAAGGAGGGAAGCTGTAATTTAGTCTTTACACGTTGCTGTGTGGGCGATGGTGAACACTACTTTTATTTCCATAAAGCACACAAACTGTGGAGTGAAGTTTGTTGATTATCTTTTCTGTGTGGGCTGAGAAGTCAATGAATGTGTCAAAGATTTCAGTTTTTATACCAATATGAATGCCGTGCATGTATAAGCATGGGAAGCTAATAATATTAATTTCCTCTGGATAATTTCAACTTTCAAACATCGTGAACAATGCAAAGAAAGCAAGTACTAAACTGGGTAAAGTAAAAAAAAAATCGGGAAGTATTCTTCATTGCTACATGTGGTTCTGGGCAGAGCAGAGAAATCTGAATTCATTCAGTATATGTGTGTGGGTGTGTGTGCAGGGGGGGAGTTATAATACGGGACAGGTTATTTGGATTAAAACCGTATTAAAATCTTACCCACCATGCAGTTTTCAATTAAATTTGACATTTAAGGTGTAAGACCGATATAGCTGGCTCATCCTTTCCTTCATCTCAATCTGTTCTAGAACAACCCTCTTTATAGTTCTCTTTTCTTTTACTGTTTTTGTAAAAATAAAATTGCTGTTGTAAGTCCCTAAGGGGAAAAATCATTACCCCCTCCTAGAAGAATATTTCCACTGTTTTAATGATGCATGATGACACACTTTTTTTTAAAGCAGCAGTGTAACTAAACTGGGTAAAAATGACACTACCTTTTTTCACTGTAAAAGATTCCTGACATCATTTATTTTTATTTGGTAGTAACATTATATAGTTTCACCATTATTTGAGTATATTATAAATGTTTCAGTTAAGTTTTTTTTCACAAGAAAACAAAATGGCTGCCACATTTGACTTAGAAACAACATTGTAGATCCGACTGCGCAATGCACCAAGAACTATAGGACATTATCAGATAATTTCCTAAGCATGTCCAAGACAGAATAACCAATCTCATCCCTGATGACCCTAGGCAAGATATATTCTACATACTACCTAATCTCCATAAATCTGAGAATCCAGGGAGACCTATAATATATGGGAATGGCACCTTAACAGAGGGAATCTCTAGTTTTATAGAAAACATTTTAAAACCGCTTGTCATGGAAAGGGACAGTTATATTCAGGACACCACACACTTCTTGTGTAAACTGTCTGGCTTTAGGGATTTACCACCTAATACCATCTTAGCCACGATGAATGTGAACTCCCTTTACACTAATAATCCACATAAGTATGTCATTTCTGCTTGTGTTAAATACCTTCAAGAGAAAGGACAGCACCATGACATCCTGTGCAAGACTTATTAAATGTATTCTGACCCACAACAACTTTTGTTTCAATGGTAAACGTTATGTTTAAATTATGGGAACAGCAGTGGGCACTAGTATGGCTCCACAGTATGGCAATCTTTTCATGGCAAATTTGGAGGAGGAGGATTTATTTAAACAATGTGCACATAAACCACTTGCTTAATTCCAATATATTGATGATTTATTTATAATGTGGACAAAAGGTACTCAAACACTCAAAGAACTTCATCTAGAATTTAACACCCTCCACCCTTCTATTCAACTTTCCCTGGAATACTCTGACATCAGTGTTACTTTTCTGGACACCACAGTGATCATCAAAGATGGGACCTTTCAGACCTGTATTTACAGGAGTCTGACAGACAGAGATACTTATACAAAAATAGCAATCACCCTAGGCACACTAAAAAATCAATAATACACAGTCAAGCACTTTGCTACCACCAAATCTGTTCGAGGAAAGAGGACAGAGATAAACACTTGGCCACACTAAAAAGAACATTTATTGGGCAGGGACACTCCTCTAGAGAAATTCTCAGCTGTGGAATGTGCCATGCGTATGCCAAGAAAATAACTACTACAATATAAAGAAAAGACCACCACCAACTAGATACCTTTGGTTGTTACATACAATCCTGATCTTGAGCCCCTACATAAAATCATTAAGGACCTCCAACCAATATTCAGTGAGGATGACACCTTGAAATGTATCTTCCAAGAACTACCTTCACTGTCTTTCGAACAGCCACCTAATTTATCCAACGTGACTGGAACAAACTTATACCAGGCCAAAACAACAGAACACAAGGTGGCACTAAACCTTGCAATAGTCCTAAATGTAAGACATGTGAGTACATTTCCACTTCAGATTCTGTCAACATCCCCCCAAACAAACAATTCAAGATACAGGGGAATTATACATGTACATCTAAGAACATTGTTTATTACATCCAATACAAGAAATGTCCACATGCAGATTATGTGGGGGAAACTGAACAATGCCATCAAACCCGAACGAACTCACGTAGATATGACATTAACAAGAAAAATACTGTAAAACCAGTCAGACAACACTTCTCTCAATCTGATCACTCCATTTTTGACCTCCCTGTCCTAGTTCTTAAGGGGCATTTCAGGAATACACATGAGAGGTGAGCATACAAGGTCAAATTTATTTTTCTTCTTAATATATTTAATATTGGTATGAGTATGGACCTTGGTTTTATGACTCATTACACAATCTGAACTCCAACTGCATTTTTCTTGTCTCAGATTCATGCACACAGACATACTGCTGTGTTGACACCACACACACACACACACACACACACACACACACACAAACACTGTTGTTCTTTTCAGGTAATTAGGATTTGATAATGTATAGATTTCTGCTGTCATATGCATTCCATCTTCTTATAATCTGAGATTTACACCTAATTAAGTTCCCTAGGACTGTTTTTTATCTCTGCTTTCGGTATCTGTTTTAAATCTTATTATCAGCTAAGATGTCCAATCCATATGTGAAGGTTTTCATTAATTCTACTCTGAGTATTTAAAGTGCTTATCTTTCCTTAACTGCTATGTTTCCAATGAAGGACTCTGTGAGTCCGAAAGCTTAAACATTTTGTAAAAAAGAGTTTTTGTTGGTCCAATAAAAGGTATCAAACCACCCATTTTGTTCATCTTTTTGTACAAGGACCAATATGCAACTAACTTCTCACATTGTAGACCTGGTAAGAGTTGGATTGAAAAAATAACCACTCACTGTATGCAGCATGGGAGGTACCTAGAGATGTAGTTTTGACAGGTTGCTAATATTTTTATTAATTGTAGCTGAAAGTAGCATTTCGTGAAAAACATTTTTCATTGCACTGCTGTTTTAATATGCTGTAGCCATTTCTGTACCTTGTCACATGCTCAGTCCTATGGCCTGGAGCATTCCTCTGTGGCAGTCCTCCCAGCTCCAACCTCTGATAACCCTGCAGGACCCAAGAGAACCACTGTCCATCATCCCAGCAGCAACACATTTTGTTTACCAAGCTTTCTCCTTCTAACATACACCCAACTCCTGCATGGTGTGAGCAAACTGTGCAAGTGTGTAGTGTCCCTGCGGGGGAGCAAGCTACATGGCTCTCCACAGGGATCACTGTGGTGCCAATACCCCCCCAGTGCACCATCTCTGAGTTGAGATGCATCACCATCAGCAGCTGCTTAAGTCCCTGACACTAGCCACCTGAATCTGCTCCCAAGCACAGGTCACTTGTCCATTGGGTTGTTTGGGCAGCCATAAAAAAACATTTTAAATGCTTTTACTTTTTAGTGATTCTTTATTTCTTTCAATCACATTCAATCTTTTGATATACCTTGGCTGTTTTTTGTTGTTATCAAGACAGGATTATAATAACTAGGAAGCATTTTCTTCCATAGGGAAACCCAGTTATAATTCACCATTGTAAGCAGCTGATTATAGCTGTGAACACACACCAGGTTTCCCATGCTCCACATGTGCACACACTGCCTCCCTCACACACACACTTCCACCGACAACTTAATTTAATTCGTGGTAAGTGAGCTAAGTGTCACAAACTTTGTGATTCACACCCATTTTACCTGCTTATAGATTAGTTATTCAGCTATTAATCCTACTTCCTTGTGCCTGTGGAAAAATAAAAAAAGGGGGGAAATCACGTGATGCAGCCTCCTGAACAGTAGCTTGTGTGTGCGCTCCCTCTCATCTCTCCTCTCTCGTGACTAGAAATAATAGCTAATTTCCCTTTTGGAGTGCAGTTTATCTACTGAAACATAGAAGTACCTACCGGGAAGCTATCCAGTAATTTTGAGCGTGATCGGCCAACAATGGAGGCGAAGATGCGTGCTGCTCTCCCAAGGCATACACCACCCAACACGCTGGAGAAGGCCCTAAAAAAAGCAAAGGCACAGGGTGGCATGGCTAGGAAAAGCTCAGTGGGCTCACAAGAGCAGAGTCCACTCACTTTGGACAGATTTCTCAAGGAAGTTTGTCCCTTCAGGGAGGCGATGCGATCTCTGAAGGAGGATGTTAAAAATATTTCCTCTGTCTTGGAAGATCAGACTCGGCACACCGGAGACTGCGAGGCCTAAATTGTTGTAGTGGAGAGAAGGCTGGATAAGTCGGACCCAGCCATGGTGAAAACCAGACAAAAATTCACCAAGCTAGAGGCTAAAATAGAAGATTTAGAAGGGCAAAGACGTAGAAACAATGTTGTAGTTATTGGACTCTGTGAGAAAGAAGAGAGTAGTAATCCGGTCCTCCTTGCACAAAAGTTCAAGGAGAAACTGGCGGGGCCCTTGCCCTTTGGGTCAGTATACATAGTAGAATGCGCACATCGCGCTTTAAGACTGATGCCCCTACCAGGCTCGCAACCCAGAACTTTCATCTTTAAATTCCTAAATTACCAAGAGCGACAATACTTCTTGGTAAAGCTGAGATAAATCAAGGAATTGCTGTGGGAAGGAAAGGCGATACGAGTGGCCCAAGACCTCCCACTCACAGTATGCCAGAGAAGAGCGGCCTTCCACAAAATGGTCACAAAGATTCTGGCAGCAAACATTCACTTTAGAATGGTTTACCCAGTGATTCTCCAGGTCTCACTCAATGGAAAGTGGAATGCTTTTGAAGACCCCAAGGTTGCGGAGGATACTCTAAAAAAGGCCCTACCTGATCTGTTTCATGATGGCTGAGGGGCTCTTAAGATGGGCCTAGCCAGTTGTAGTTTGACTTCAGGAGGGTAACAGTGAGTACGTGTTGGAATGGAAGGCCTAGTTTGTACAGCGCTTTTCTCCCGGGACTGTAACCATGAACCAAGGTTTACCAGGGCACCCAGAAGGGTCTAATAGAGTAATTTTCTTTTCTGTACTGAATGGGATCGCTACCAGATCAGTGTTTATGTTACTATTCTGACATTATGTTTTATCCCGAAGCATGGGAGGATGACTGTGTGTAACCCCTAGGTGGCGCTATCCCAAGGGCTACTACCGCTGCCTTGTTTGGCTAGTAGCAGGTTAAGAGGCCTGAGTTCTGAAACGGGTGCCTCCACCCAGAGGTCAGGGTTGGTAGGGGTCAAGTTAACCTGGGCACAGCCCTCCGGGACACTGTAACCCACCTCTTTCCCCTCTAGTGGCCTGAACACTGTACAGTAATCACTTTCACAATACCCCTGGTACACCACACAAGTACCCACACTGTTCGTACTTACCACCAGGGCTGGTTCCTCTGGCTCGACCCTGGGGACCACCTGTAAAACAAGGTTAAGCACAGCAAATAGCAACAGTACAGTACTTTGAGCACAAACTGGAACCACAGTCAGATTACATGCAGAAAAAGTTAGATCTGTTTTATTCAGGGGACTTGAACAAGAGAGGGGCAAAATCAGGTTAATTAGCTTAAAGGTTATATCAATCAAGCAGTCATGCATGCGCTTTGAGTCCCCCTCCCACACACTCCACCTCTGGGTACCCAGGTAGAGAAGAGATGGGCTAGCCAGGACAGTTGCCCGGGGTTGCAGCTGGTTGGGGCCCTGTGATGGAAAACACAACATGCACAGTACACAATATTTGTAATCCGGAGCCAGAGGGCTCAGCTCGTAAAGGAAACAAAACAACAAGACAATCAGATGACACACTCAGATTAAGCTGTTGTTGTAGGGAGCGACCCTGGTATTTACTCACGATACCCAAGACTGGACACAGGTTGGACGAAAATCAAGACTGCAGGTGGTTGATCTGGAATGCCAGGAGAAGCAGGGCCCACACAAGTCGTCGAGGCATCATTCCTGTTCAACTGTGGAGCAGGGGACTGATCCCCAGGCAGGTCTCTCGTCGATAGCTTCTCTGTGCAGTGGGTAGTCTGGCTGGGCCAGTCTGGCAAAGCCCAGACCACATGGAGACAAGTTCGGAAGCAGTCCATTTTGGGCTGGATATAGCTTCCAGCAAGCAGAACACAGTTCACACGGTGGGGAACTAACTCACAACCCACTAGCAGCTCATAGCACATTTACATGTACAGGAATTCTACTGTACCAGGCAAAGCGCTCCCCGGGAAAAATCGCAAAGTTTCTGCAGACACCGGGAGCTTAGGGGTAGCTGGAACTCCTGACAGGCCGATCGCATTCAGCAAAAATATTCAGTCTTCTTCAGGTTGAGCCTGGCCCACTTCAGTAGCTTACTTTAGTCACACAAACTTGGATTTAGTCCAAAATAATTCTCTTCTCTCCCTCTCAGGAGCAGCAGGCAGACATGGAGGCCAAACTCTCAGCCTTTTCATAATTCTCCCATGCGAATCCACTCAGGATTGCTCTCAGAATCACTTCAGCTCCTTCTTGCTCAGCTTCCAGCTTAGTTCTAACTGAAAACTACAAGTAGCCCAGGACTTCCCCAGCATTCAAAAGCTTTGGTTGGCTGATTTGGCTGTTAGTCAAAGCAAGAGCTCCCCCTTCAGTTGCAAAAAAGGCGCAAAAACTCAAACCACAGCTCCTATAGATTTTGAATTCAGACAGCTCCTGTAGTCCGGCTACCTTTTAGGTCCCACCAGAACTGATTGGTCCAATTTGCAGTCCAGGACCAAGATAGTGGAGACAAACAAAACAGTCCTTGCTACAAAGAAAGCAGGTTAGACAAACTACATTATCATTATCATTCTAAATGGTTTTCAGCAAATAGTTACATCTTTCAACAGAGCTCCGTCTCAGATTACTTAAACTGCAATTAGGCAGATCTTAAAGAGACAGTACACAGAGGCTATACAAGCTCTGGTAATCACATTTAAACTGCTAAAATGCAGGACACCAGCCTGGCAGTGAGCATTTCGGCAAGCTCAAGGAAGACTTTTTGGGAACCCCCATTTGTATGGGGGTTACACCCTTCCCTGCTTGGGAAAACTTGGCGTCTGTGTCAAGTCTGTACCATCATAACAATGAAAATGCAACTTATACAAGATATTTATACCATTAGCATGCTATAGAAGTACTATCTGATTCATCAATTGGCATGACTTGTCACTTTACTGTACATTTCAATGTACTCCACTATATAATTTCCATTCTGACAATACATTATGCATATTTCACACAGGTAAATTGAATATTACTATACAGAATCATGTAATAACTTCTTGTACTCTAAACAGTGCGAGAGGGGACCCTTCCCTATCAGCTAACTTGGGGCTGGATGGGGCAGGGGCACCATGATGAGAGGGCAGAACAAGTAACCAGGAATGGGCCATCAAGCTCAATTTGGGCAGTGAGCTCTGAGAGACATAAACACCTTTGTGGACTACATTGAGAGGCAAATCCACTGGCTTCCTGGGGGAATTGTAACTGAAGCGCACCACTGGCTTGACAGCTCGGCCAGTCTTTCTGGGGTGAAAAACCACAGTCTCTGTACTTTCAGCAATGGTCTTGGAGCTTTCATCACTTGTGAGGGGTGCCTCTGCATGAAGGGGAATGTCCAAGCTGGGAGTAATGTCAGCCCCTTGCTCTGTAGTCTCTGTTTCTACAACACTTGGCTCATTTTGAAGACACTCTGGCACTGAAGGGGGGTTGTCAGCCCTCTCATAGTGTTCCTCAAGTTCTGGCATGTCACCAGAAAGACTCACACTATCAGTCTCTCCTTCAGGCAAATCATACATTTCCACAATACACAAAGACTCAGCATCCTCAGACGTGATACTTTGCACTTCACCTTCAGGGAGCATTGGCTCCAAGGATGATGCCAGGGCGTTAGGCAGTCCAGAAGGCCCAGCTTCATCCCCATAATTCAACATAGGGTTTCCACGAAACAACTGGCTCAGTTCATATGAGGGGGTAATAGGCATTATCACACTCACTGTCATCCGAGTTAGACTGGCAGTCACTATCATTCTGGGCTTGCTGCGGGGGAAGTCTTAAATCGGCAACCACGGGGGCAGGCTGACTCTGTTTCTTTCTTGCAGCAGCATGAGTCACTGAGCCAGGGGAATCAGTCTCGGTGGGTTCAGTCTCAATTATAACTTGACCAATGGATAGCAAGTGGTTACGGTGCATGGTCTTGACAGCTTTGGAGTTATTTTCTGGGCGCACTTTGTACGCTGGCAAATCATCCAACTTTCTGTCTATGACATGGGGAAGATGGTATCATCGATCAGCAATTTTCTGTTTACTATGTAATCCTAAACTTCGCAACAACACACGGTCTCCAGGCCTAAGCTCTTGAGCCTCTACTTTTCTATCATGTCTCTCTTTGTTGGCTAGATTTCTTTTGGTGGCCATTGTCTGGGCCAGTTGATAGGCATGGTTCAGTTTAGCTTTCGGTTTTTGTACATATTGCAGGTAATCTTTGGCTCGGACCCCATCGGGAGAAACCCCAAAACAGGCATCAACAAGCAGCCGGGCCTCTTTCCCAAACATGAGGCGGTAGGGAGAGAATCCGGTAGCATCATTCTTTGTGCAATTGTATGCGTGTACCAAGGTGCTAATCTGCTGTTTCCATTTATGCTTATCTTTTGGGTGGAGGGTGCCTAGCATGTCTAGCAGGGTACAGTTAATGCGTTCTGGTTGAGGATCCCCCTGCAAGTGATAAGGGGTGGTTCTTTACTTTCGCACCCCCTATAGAGAGAGCATTTCTTTGATTAGCTGACTCTCAAAGTCCCAGCCCTGATCAGAGTGAATTCGCTGGGGGCCACCATAGTGGACGAAGACATTTTCTACTAGCACCTAGGCCATGGTAGATGCTTTTTGATCTTTGGTGGGAAAAGCTTGTGCATACTGTGTGAAATGGTCCGTAACCACTAACACATTGCCAATGTTTCTCTGATCAGGCTCTAAACTCAAGAAGTCTATGCAGACTAGTTCCATTGGGGTGCTGGTAGTAATCTTGACAAGTGGGGCAGCCCTCTGAGGCAGGGCTTTTCTCTGCAGACAGCGACTACAAGTCCTTACATGATGGTCAACATTGGCCCCCATCTTGGGCCAGTAGAATTGAGAGCGTACTAGGTCAAGGGTCTGGTCGATACCATGGTGGCCCATATGATTGTGGAGGGACCTCAGTACCAAATCTTTGAAGGCTGTGGGCAGGACCAACTGTGGCTTGTCTATTTGGCCACCTCGATCTACAGTCTCTCTATCCAACAATTGATTAAGCAGCTTCAACCTGGGGCCTTCTTTAAACAACAAAGCAGTTCGCAGATCAGAGGAATGCAACTTGGACACATCCTTTCCTGCACGAAGGGCGTCAAGTGCTGGCTGAATCATAGGATCTTGGGATTGAGCCCACTGAATGCTGTCATTGTTAAACTGAGGTAGTGCACTAATATCTAGAGCAGAAAAGTGGCAATACGCACTGCACTGCAATGCAGGTGTCAGAGGGGCCCAAGCAATCTGCTAAGCAGTCCACTGTGTCCGTAGACATCTGTTTATTTCTATCAAACTTTTGGCACAATGCTTGGATGTCAGGTTCAGACAGCCTGACCCAGTCACTCTTGGAAATGGGCCTCTGGGATAGGGTGTCAGCATCAATATGATTCAAGCCCAGTCTGTATTCGACAGCATGATCATATGTTGACAATGCAGAAAGCCTCCGGTGCCCCGTGGCATCTAACTTAGCTGAAGTATGTACATAGGTCAATGGGTTATTGTCAGTCCTCACCAATATTTTCGCCCCATAGAGGTAATCATGACACTGGTCGACAAAGGCCCATTTTAACGCAAGGAACTCCAACTTGTGTACTGGGTAGTTTCGCTCTGACGGGGTCAAGCTCCTACTGGCGAATGCCACTTTTCTCAAACCATCCTCATGGTCTTGATACAGTACAGCTCCATGACCGTGCAGACTGGCATCAGTATGCAGCACATAGGGTTTGGTGGGATCAGCATAAGCGAGGATGGGGGCATGGGTGAGCTGGTATATGACTTCGTGGAAAGCTGCTTCACATTCAGGCATCCAGTGGGACCCGAAAAGTTCACCTGTGCAGAAATATGCTTTGTCTGGTTCTTTGATGGCCCCTTTTTTGTATTTTCGATTGGTAGGGGGGTAACCCTGGTTAAGATTCAAGAATGGCCGAATCACTTTGGAATAGTCCTTAATGAACCAGCGGTAGTAGCCACAGAATCCCAGAAAATGTTGTAGTTCTTTCAAAATGTGGGGCTGGGGCCAAGTAGTCAAGGCTTCAACTTTAGTAGGATCAGTCTCTATTCTCTCTGTAGACACTATGTGCCCCACATACTTCACAGAGGTTTGGAAAAACTGGCACTTGTCAATGGACAGCTTGAGGCCGAAATCTTCCAGTTAGTCTAGTACCTTGAACAGTACACTCTCATGTTCCTCTAGGGAGCTCCCAAACACAATGACATCGTCAGAGTACACTAAGCATTCTAGCAAATTCATGTCTCCCACCGCTCTTTCCTTCAGTCGCTGGAAGGTGGCTGGGGTGCCCGATATCCCGTGTGGCATTCTCAGAAATTCGTAGAACCCCAAAGTACAGATGAAAGCTGTCTTCTCACGGTCCTCTGGAGCCATCGGAATCTGGTAATATCTACTGCAAAGATCCAAGACCGAGAACCATTTGCTCCCATTCAAGCAATCCAGAGCATCTTGTATATGGTGCATGGTGTATTGATCAGGGATGGTTTGCTTGTTGAGGGTCCGATAATCTACACACATTCATATTGTTCCATTCTTCTTATGCACAACCACAATGGGAGAAGCATATGGGCTCCTGGATTCTTGTATCATACCAGCCGCGAGCATTTCCTGCAAGTGTCTTCTCACATTGTCTATGTCTGCAGGGGCTAGGTGTCGACACCTCTCTCGAAATGGCCATTCATCGTGCAGGCGTATGTGATGCTCCACACCCTGGACACATCCCATGTCCCATTCCTTCAGTGAAAACTCGATCTGTCTGGGCAAGTTGCTGGCTAATTCTAGTCTTCCATTCAGTTGGCAACGGTGAGTCACCAAAATCAAACAAGTCGGGAGTCACTCTATCTGTCTTGCCAGGGTGCTTGTTGCTGGGCAACACTGCAGTGTCTGCACAGTGTACCGTAGCTAGGGTGCATCCTCTGTTCACCCGGAACTCCCAATCTGACACATTATGAATCTGGACCATAACTCGTTGTGCATAGGCATGAGCACAAGCTGGCAAGATGCTGGGCTTAACCAATAATCCTTCCGGCAGTTTTCCATTGCCTGTGTGTCCAACATCAGTATTTTGTTCTTGACATCTTTGTGGAGGTGGACCTCCCCTTGAATGGTACACTGGGCATTAGGGGCCAGTACCATTGAATCGGGATCCTTCTTCCACACAACCCCTACCGGTTCATCCTGGTCCACTCCCTTGGGGTTCTGTTGCAAATCATAGGCCCTCTTGATCAGAGTGGGAATTCTTAGAGTCCTCCCAGTTCGTCGCCCTTGTTTCTCATGACAGAATTGTGCCAATCTCCCAAACATATGGACGTTGGTCCCAATTAACAGGGGAACCCCATCATACAGTCCAGTAGGGGGACACACTAAGGCCAATGTCTCGACTTGCTCCTCTACACCAGTTACAGCTGCAGGAAGTGACAACCAGAGGTGGACATATCCTAGGTTGGGATAAGACTTGTCGCTCAGCCCCCACACATGTAGGCCTTCCAGGGATTGTAAGGGCACAGCAGATAAGTGTTTGTCATACCAGTCCTAAATACAATGGTCACTTTAGCACCCACTGTCCAAGCACAGCCCGAGTAGGAATACCATTCACAGCCATGGTAGTCTCCATTGAAGGCTCACTATTTAGGACCAGTCTGAGGGACAGCAGCAGGGGCCTGGACAAATGATTTAGCCACATAGGGATTTGAGTTACTACTTCTTGAACCCTCACTGTGGTCATTTTGGGCACTCCTCGACCGCTGATTCATTCTCTGAAGCTCACCTTGAAGTCTATATACAACTTTATCTAGGTCTTTTGTGGACCTGCATTCTCTCTTCATGTGCCCATCCTTCACACAATTATGGCAAAATATGTCTTCTGGGATTTGGGGTGGCTGAGGTATCACACTGGGAGCTGGGGTGGTGGTACTACCAACCAAGAACCTTGGTGCCATCTCTGTCTGCTGTGTGGTGAGCATTTGGAGACATCTCTTCAATTCCCTTACTGTCATAGTCAAGACATCGAGTTTCATGCTGCTGTCAGGAGGAGATGCCTGGGTGGGCACCCCCACCCCCATAGCAGATGCAGTTAGATAAGGGTCGGTGCCTGTACTTGCAGGAGCGGCCTGCATAAAGAGACTGTTTTTTGTTTCCCTGAACTCCCTCAGCAGTTCATCCCATGGTGGCACACCCTCATTGGTCCCCACTTTGGAAGGGCCTTCCGATGCCGTGATCACTTGGGCTGCACTCACCCTAGAATTACAATCCCCCTCTTCATCTTCAACTTCCCAGAGTTCTTTTATCAAGTCACAGTAGTCCGGTGGGTTACCCCTTCTATCTGGGAGCCTTAGTTGAAGGAGCTGCAATTTAGAATGCTTTGCATGTTGCAGTATGTGCCCCAACCTCACATGGTTTAAGTCACTGGCGGCTACCACACCTTTTCGGTAAGCCTTCTGTAGTGCTTTTTCCAGATGAGTAACATATGCAGACAAACTTTCCCCTGGCCATTGTTTTGTGCCTTGAAATTTCCACATCAAGTTCTCCCCTGACTCAGTGCTCCCAAAATTGCCTTCGAGTGCAGATAGGTACTTCTGGGCAGATGCATCAGGGTTTGTGGACCTCAGAAATGTAATGGCCTCTAGGGCGGGACCCTTCAAACTTTCTATGATCCTTTTCCATTTCTCAGCCTCCGCACACTGCCATTCAGGTACCAAAGGGGCAACACAATCTATCCTGGTCTCCCAATCATCCTCCTCTTGGGGGGTGGGGAGGGTGCCAGAGAAGATGCTCAACCTTCGGTTAAAGTCATGACTAATGGCAGGTACAGACATAGGAGCCAGCATTGGCACAGGCACAGAAGGAGGAGCAATAATGGGTGCTGGAGTGGGAGGGGGTGTTGGGGGAGGAACACCCCCAGGTGGCAGGAATAGCTTCTTTAAGTCCTCCACAGTTTTCCCTTCCTCCAGCAACAACTTAGCAAATTTCTCCTCAAAAGTCTCAGATAGTGTGGTGCTCATTCTCCCTGGGGTCTTTACTGCCTTTAGTTATCACTCTCCAGGCAGTAAGGACTCCTTTGGGGGTGATAGTCCGTGGCACTTTGGAACTGTCTACTGGGTCCTTACACTCCACTAATGCCACAAAACGTTGGGCGAGCAGATTAGCCTGTTGACCCAACACCTCAGGGTTTTGTAAACATTCAACCTTGGAAAGTACTCCCTCTACAGTGTCCTTATTGGTACCCAGGGGAATATCCAGGATATGTATAGCATTTTGGGGGTCGATCTCCTGCTCAGCACACCACCCCACCAACTGGTGTACAGCCACTTCTGTTGGGGTAGCCATTTATTTTTAACAGCACTTCGCAAATTTGGCCACTAGAAGACACAAAATCCCAGCAGTGCCTCCAAAATGTAACCTCAAGGTGGTGCTATCCCAAGGGCTACAACCCCTGCCTGTTTGGCTAGTAGCAGGTTAAGGAGCCTGAGTTCTGAAATGGGTGCCTCCACCCAGAGGTCAGGGTTGGTAGTGGTCAAGCTAATCTGGGCACAGCTCTCTGGGACACTGTAACTTCCCTCTTTCCACTCTAGTGGCCTGAACACTGTACAATAATCACTTTCGCAATATCCCTGGTACACAACACAAGTACCCACACTGTTTGCACTTACCACCAGGGCTGGTTCCTCTGGCTCGACCCTGGGGACCCCCTGTAAAAAAAGGTTAAGCACAGCAAATAGCAACAGTACAGTACTTTGAGCACAAACTGGAACCACAGTCAGATTACATGCAGAAAAAGTTAGATCTGATTTATTCAGGGGACTTGAACAAGGGAGGGGCAAAATCAGGTTAATTAGCTTAAAGATTATGTCAATCAGGCAGTTATGCATGCACTTTGAGTCCCCCCACACAGTCCACTAGCCAGGACAGTTGCCCGGGGTTGCAGCTGGTTGGGGCCCTGTGATGGAAAACACAACATGCACAGTACACAATATTTGTAATCCGGAGCCAGAGGGCTCAGTTCGTAAAGGAAACAAAACAACAACAAGACATTCAGATGACACACTCAGATTAAGCTGTTGTTGTAGAGAGCTACCCTGGTATTTACTCACGACACCCAAGACTGGACATAGGCTGGATGAAAATCGAGACTGCAGGTGGTTGATCTGGAATGCCAGGAGAAGCAGGGTCCACACAAGTAGCAGAGGCGTCGTTACTGTTCAGGTGTGGAGCAGGGGGCTGATCCCCAGGCAGGTATCTCGTTGATGGCTTCTCTGTGCAGTGGGTAGTCTGGCTGGGCCAGTCTGGCAAAGCCCAGACTGCATGGAGACAAATTCGGTTGCAGTCCATTTTGGGCTGGATACAGCTTCCAGCAAGCAGAACACAGTTCACACAGTGGGGAACTAACTCACAACCCACTAGCAGCTCATAGCACATTTACATGTACGGGAATTCTACTGTACCAGGCAACGCGCTCCCCGGGCACAGTCGCAAAGTCTCTGCACACACCGGGAGCTTAGGGGTAACTGGAACTCCTGACAGGCCGATTGCATTCAGCAAAAATATTCAGTCTTCTTCAGGTTGAGCCTGGCCCACTTCAGTAGCTTACTTTAGTCACACAAACTTGGATTTAGTCCAAAATACTTCTCTTCTCTCCCCCTCCGGAGCAGCAGGCAGACATGGAGGCCAAACTCTCAGCCTTTTCATAGTTCTCCCATGCGAATCCACTCAAGATTGCTCTTCAGAATCACTTCAGCTCCTTCTTGCTCAGCTTTCAGCTTAGTTCTAACTGAAAACTGCAAGCAGCCCGGGACTTTCCCAGCATCCAAAAGCTTTGGTTGGCTGATTTAGCGCGTCAGTCAAAGCAAGAGCTCCCCCTTTAGTTGCAAAAAAGGCGCAAAAACTCAAACCACAGCTCCTATAGATTTTGAATTCAGACAGCTCCTGTAGTCTGGCTACATTTTAGGTCCCACCAGAACTGATTGGTCCAATTTGCAGTCCAGAACCAAGATAGTGGAGACAAACAAAACAGTCCTTGCTACAAAGAAAGCAGGTTAGACAAACTACATTACCATTATCATTCTAAATGGTTTTCAGCAAATAGTTACATCTTTCAACAGAGATCCATCTCAGATTACTTAAACTGCAATTAGGCAGCTCTTAAAGAAACAGTACACAGAGGCTATACGAGCTCTGGTAATCACATTTAAACTGCTAAAATGCAGGACACCAGCCTGGCAGTGAGCATTTAGGCAAGCTCAAGGAAGACTTTTTGGGAACCCCCATTTGTATGGGGGTTACATGTACATCAGTCCTATAATGGAAGGACTTCTCTGGGGAGAATTTTTCTGTTTCTGTCCTGGTCTTGTTTGAAAGAGGGAGCCCTGCCGAGCAGAAGAGTTAAATGTATATAGTTATCTGGACAGTGTGGCACCAGGGCATGAACTGGATGGCATAGAGATGTGATTATTGGTTCAGCAGTGGCACAGCAAGCAAGGATTGGGACTTGCCAAGGCCACTTTAAGTGGTACTCAGTGGGTTGATCCTGGAATTTTCCCACATGGTGTTGCGAGTAGACCAGAGGACTCTCTGGCAGGGGGGAACCTGATGGCGTTTGCGACCTCCCAGACCTAGATTTAAAAAGACGGTCACCCTGGAGAGTACAACTTCTAAATGCTGTGGCTTATGCAAAGTAAGGGGTTCTCTGAAGAGGACAACATTAGTAAGTGGCAAGGAGGTATGCTCTGCTTAATGTTCCACTTGTTACTAGATGTACTCCCAACTTTTGTGAAATTTCCTGGAATACGGGGACTCTAAGGAAAAGGCCTTACCTTTGGTATAGAGTGCACACCATGGGGGAACCACTCTGAAAGGAACAAGGAATGATCTGAGGTGGGCCAGCGGGAGGGGCGAGGGACTAGGGAATAATGCTGTTACAGTGGGCACGTCTTGTACAATAAAGTGACATCTTGGGGGGGGGTAATCTTTTGTCTGTTACAAGAGGCATTGCCAATCAGTGGGTAGGGATGTGTTTTGGGGTTCTGGAGGGACGCTTGGATGGGGGAGAGGGGGGAGGAGGGGGAGTTGTGTTGAGGAATGGGGGCAGGGGGACATTGCTTTGCACTGGGGGAGGAAAATTTTGGAGGGCAGTAGTTAGGGTGTCAGTTTAATATTTGGTCAGTTTAGATACTGGTATGGAAACAATGGCAACTCCTAAAAAGTTTTTCACTTGGAATGTGCATGGTGCTCGGAATAAAGCCAAAAGGTATCAAGTGTTGAAACACTTGCAGCTCCTAAGACGTGATGTCTCCATGTTGCAAGAAACCCACCTTTTAGAGAAAGAAGGTGACTTATTCTGTCGCTAGTTTGTTGGACAGGTTTTTAGTGCAGAGGACAATACCCAAAGTAGGGGCATAGCCATTTTAATTGCAGGTCGAATCCCATCCACTTGTGAACAGGTGGTGAGAGATCAAAAGGGGCGGTTTATTTTGGTCAAGGGTTGTCTGGAAAGGACCACGGTGGCGTTGGGTAATATATATGGCCCCAATGCAGATACTCCCAGCTTCTTTACAGAGCTATTACAGACCCTAGCTCCATATGTAGGATGTCCTATCGTACTTGGAGGGGACTGGAACCTCCCTTTCTCCCTGGACCTGGACAAGTCAGGCTCCACATGGAAGGGGTTGTCTCCAGCTCAGAGGTCCATCAGGGAACTGGTGGATCATCTGGGACTGTGCAACCCCTGGAGAGTTCTCCACCCCAAGGCCAGGGAGTTTATCTTTAGGTCAAGTGTACACAAAACCCAATCCAGAATAGACTAATTACTAATAAGTCACACCCTGATAGGAGGGTTGACGGAGGCTAAAATTGAACCGGGCGTAATCTCTGATCATTCAGCTTCCTGGTGTTCTCTGATTCTTTCCACAGATAGGCCCAAATAATCAGTGTGGAAACTGAATAACCAGATGCTCAAGGAACAAGCCATAGTAGACAGCATTACCCAAGAAATTGAAACTTTTACGAGAGGTAGTTTGCATTCCACCGATAGACTGGATTTCGAATGGGGGGACGCTAAAATGCATTTTGAGGGTGGAGTTTATCAAGCTATCCTCGTGGAGGAAAAGAGAGACCATAAAGCCTTATTTCTGCTGAAGGAAATTCGCAGTCTGGAAGACTCTCTGTCCCCGGCCACCCCCGAATTAGAACATAGATGATTGCTCAGTCTCAGGGACCAGTATTCCAGTCTTCTTAAAGAAAGAGTGGAATACGCCATTTTAAAAACTGGAACGAAATACATAGACCAAGGGGAGAAGGCAGGGCATCTTCTAGCCTTGAGGCTTAAAAAGGCTGAAGCCTCCAGGACTGTGAAAGGGATTAGGTCTCAAACAGATAGGGTCCTTACCCTTTCCTCTAAGGATATCACCTGGGAATTTGCAAAATATTACAAGGAACTCTATAGTCCCATGAGGAATTTACTGAACCTGCGGAAAGTCTGGGACTATTTAGATTCCATCCCCCTCCCATCCTTAATGCTTGAGCATCAAGAGAGGTCGATCGCTCCTATCTCCGAAGAGGAAATTGCCTTGACCATTTCAACTTTGACGTCGGACAAAGCCCCAGGACCAGATGGGCTCTCCCCAAATGTCTATAAAAAATTTAGTAAACTGCTCTCCCCCTGGCTAACGAGGCTATCTGACTGGATCCTAAATGCCAATCCTATAGATCATGCCTTACTCGAAGCAATAATAATAGTATTACACAAACCGGACAAGGACCCAGAGCAGGTCACAAGCTACAGACCCATATCACTGCTGAATTGTGATGTTAAAATCCTGTCAAAGCTATTGGCTAGTAGACTTAAATCAATGTTACCCCATATAATACACCCTGATCAGATGGGTTTCATGTCTGGACGGAACTCCTCTGATCATTTTAGGAAACTCACACATGTCTTCTCCGCCTCCAGGGACTCAGAGGAACCAGCTGGCCTGATGTCACTGGATGTGGGAAGGCATTTGATAGAGTTGATTGGCAGCTTCTTTTCTGCACCATGTTGAGATTTGGTTTCCCTTCTAAATTTATTGATTGGGTGTCCTCATTATATCAAAGTCCCCAAGCCCGCATTTATTGCAATGGGGTGTTCTCAGACTGTTTTACCCTATACTCAGGAACCCAACAGGAACCTGTCCCCCTTTCTATTTAACATTTACTTTGAACCTTTATTATCACACTTGTGAAAACATGCAGGAATACAAGGTATCAAGGTAAGGTCACAGGAATTCAAACTATTTGCGTATGCGGATGATGTCCTTCTGCATTTAAAGCATCCCAGACAGTCTTTTCCAGTAGTCCTCTCTATAATAGAAGACTTTAGTGTTATGTCAAACTGCAGAATTAACCCGAGTAAAATGACGGTATTTCCTTTGAATAGCTGGCTCTCTAGGGGGGATATAGAATCATTAGGTTTGCAATGGTGTATTAACCTAGTTAAAATGAATGTGCTCCCTAGACTGTTCTACCCCCTGAATCTGCTAAACTCCTGGGTCTCCCTGGCGTGGTTTAAAAAAGTACACTCCATAATTTCCTTGTTCATCTGGAGGGGGAAAATTCCCCGCAGGGCCTACAGCAAACTGGCCACACCTAAATGATTTGGGGGCTTGAGACTACTACACTTCGGGATCTATTTTTGGGCAAGTCAAATAAATAAATACCTGAGATTGAGAGTGCCCCGAGAAAGGGAATAATTAGACTCATACACTCCAGCATGGGTGCTGCTGGAAAGGGAATTCATTTTACAAATGGCGCTATCACTTGGGGCAGTGTTGTACATATCTCCTAAGGCTTTGCTGAAAGGTTTGGCCTCCTTCCCCATTGGCACATCGGTAAGAAGTCATACCCAGATGTGCTCCTTTCTAGCACTCAAAAGCACCACGAGTGCTCACCAACCAGTGATAGGCAATCCCAACCTCAAAACTAGGGGGACATATATCCTGGGGTACTTGGATCCCCCAACTTAAAGGTTCCAGGTTAGGAGATTTCTTTAAAGGAGACAAATGTATGACCTCAGCAGAAATTATGGTCAGGTGTAACATTGATAGGTGCCATGCCTTCAAAGTGTATCGACTATGTCATTTGGTGCTTCAAGCTTTCTCGGGCTGATGCTTGCAAGCAGAGATGAAGACTGGAAACTTTCTTGGGGATCAGTCTGTGGTAAACCTCATGCTGTCTCACTCTTGTATGTGACGTTAGTATCCAAATCCCTTGATGCCCAATATATGAATCCCAAATATTGGTCGAAGGTATTCCCTCAATTTCAGGGAAAATTGGACTGCATCTGGAAAGATTTACATACTTATATTCCGCAAGACAGACTCTGGTTAACATAAATTCAATATCAAATTATTAATAATATGTACTGGTCCCCAGAGAAGTTACACAAGCTGGGCTGAACCTCATCGTCACAATACACCAGATGTGAGCAGCAGGAGGGAACCTTATATCATGTATTCTGGGAATGCCATCCCACTAAGAAGCTCTGGAACACCATCAAAACTAAGGCAGACACCCTACTAGGCCTTGAAGATCTTTTCACCTTGGAAATTTGTGTCTTAGGTATCTTCTCTTTAATACCAGTGAGGGCCCCGTGGATACCATATGGCCTTGCTGTCACTGACCCTGAAGAAACTGTTTTTTTTCTGTCACTGGCTTGATGGAAAGGAATATCTTATACAGAGTGGATCCAAGACTTATTGTTCAATCTCAGAGCAGAACAGTTGAGAGGCAGCTTATGGGGCTTTCTGTCACGCTACAAAAAGTATGGGACGGTTTTCATTCTCTATGTATGTTACAGCTGAATTCTTCCCCAGGTTAAGAGCCAGGGCCCAAGGTCCCGGGAGTAAGCAAAGGGGACAAGTGAGGGAGGGCGGGTGAATGAGCACCTTTGATGTATCATATGGTGGTAGTGCAGAGCCATGGGGGGAAGTGGGGGGGGGCATGACAGGTAACTGAGTTGTTCACATCTATTTATGTATACTATACAACCATGTCATACTGTATAATGAAAACTTGAATAAAGTTTGAATTAAAAAAAAAAAAAGAAAAGAAACAAAAGGTAAACGTTTAAACCACGCTTCAGCCCAACCATGGATACAAGCACTAAGTTCAATTTGTATTTATATAATGGCTGTGGTGAAAAAAAAAACGCTCAACAGCAATTATATAAAACAGGACATGGGGTAGTCTGTAAAACTCGCTTTTTACACACTCCATCATTTTGTACACTTGTATAAACCCCTCATACTCTGCTTTTGGGGTTTATGTAGCATCTAACCCTTCAAGTGTGTGCAAAATTCTCATCATACACACTATTCCTTGTATTATTTTATATATAGTAACTGGTAATCCTTTATATTACATGGTTTCCTAGTATTTGTGGAAGCCATAATACATAATACCTGGCATTTGCCATAATAACCCTAATGTGACCACATTCTGTTTCACTTTTACTTAGTGTCTGTTTTGTATCAGTAATTATATCAAATAAAATATGAGAAGTGTACATTGCTCTTTTTTCTCCAAGCTAGTTCTAAGTCAGCTCATGTACACTGCATTTTTCACTGATTCCCTGTTTGTCCTGTACTCTGTATTAATACTAGTCCCTTGTGAAAAAGGGCTGTGTAGCTCATCTTGCTCTCCAGTATGAAAATGAAAATATCAAATAAAATAATAGGAGTGTTGATTATTCTTTTCTTACACACACTTTGATTTTATTTTTTTATGTTTATTTTGCTAACTGAGTAGGGACACTGGAATGAGTCCTTTTTCAGGTCCGACCTGACACAAAAAACAAAACACTATTACAAAACTACAAAATTACATAGAAGTCACTGCTACAATCATTAGAACACTACATAAAACATGTACAAGCATCTAATTCCTGTAAAACAACTTTTCCAAATTAATCTTAAAACTTTGTGAGGAGAAGGCAGATCCCAGATTTTCAGGTAACAAATTTCAAAATAGGGGAGCAGCAACAGAAAAAGAACGAGACCCAGCTTTTGATTTATATGGTAAGGTTTGGGGAAGAGCCCCTTTGAAAGATCTCAAATTTAGAGTAGTGTCACAGATTAAAACCAATTTACTTAACGGAAATAATTTTTTAGAAAATAAAGATTTAAAAATTAAGCAGCCACTGTGTGTGTGTGTGTGTGTGTGTGTGTGTGTGTGATACCCTTTAAAAAAAAGCATGTAAGCTTCCCTGTCATGGTGTATGTACACACTTCAGGAGTGCAGTAAGAAAGTGAACAAGAACCCTGCTCCACAGACACTGTGCCTCACTCATAAAATGAAAGCACAAAAAACAAAGAAGAGACAGCACCAGCAACGGATGTGGATAGAAATATTTATTCAAGTGCTTTAAACTACACCATACTAGGCAGGGCCCCCAGAAAAAATAGCAAGAGAGCATACCGACCTGAGTGAGTGGGTACGCTCTTTTTCTGGGTGCCCTGCTTAGTATGGTGTGGTTTAAAACACTTGAATAAATATATCTATCCACATCCATTGCTGGTGCTGTCTATTTTTTGTTTTCTATGCAATAAAAAAAAAACCACTTAGGCCCGGATATTCAGACTGCACCAGGCTGTGGCGCAAGTCTGGGTGCAGAGCAACTTGCCTGCGCAGGGGCATTGACAGGTTGATATTCAACAGAGCTGCACCATGGCACAGCAGCATTGAATATCGCACCCTGGCCACCCACAGTGCGCATGACGCAGTGGCACTGCGCCAATGTAAGTGGTCAGAGTGGAGCAGTGGGATGCGGTAGCGCAAGTTCAGTTGCGGTAGGTGCAACAACTGCGATATTCAAAAGTGCACATGCAAATGGGGCCATAATGCATGCAAGGTGCAAATGGGGCCATTTGCATGTCATTATGGCTCCATTCGCATGCAGGTGTGCCGATCCCCAGCGACTTGCGCCTGGTGCCCTGCCAGACTGCAACCATCAGGGACCGACTCCCCCTGCACAGCGCGACAATGTGCCCCACTGCCCGATCGCGGGCATCAGTTGCAAAATACATTCGTCCAATATCCCCGGCGGTCCAGTGGACCGCTCGCAGCCCGATCGCGGGCTGAAGTACGACATAAGTGAAGTCCAATATCCCTGGTGGTCCAGTGGACTGCTCGCAGCCTGATCACAGGCTGAAGTATGACATAAATGAAGTCCAAGATCCCTGGTGATCCAGTGGACCGCTCGCAGCCCGATCACGGGCTGAAGTATAAATGAAAGCACATCCTATATCCCTGGTACCCCCCACCCGCCCACTGAGCCCCACCGCCTGCTTCCCCAGTCAGCGGCAGGCGGCAGCACTCACCCACCTGTCACCCGCCACCCGCCGACTGACACCGTAGATAGGGCTGTACGCCCATTGGTCCACAGCGTGAGCCAATGGGCGTGCAGCCCATACTGTACTACACATTCCAGATATGTGAATGGATCTAACTTCTGTTAAACACCCTTTCATTTCTGTTTCCTTGTCAGTCAGCTTTGACCAATTTTTCATTAATTAGCAATGTTTCTGGTACATTCAATTTTGCATTGTTTTCCCTTTAACTCAATGTCTACTGCTGCTTCTTTTCATATTTCTAAGACATTCCACATGTTCAGCCATACTATTGATCTGAATGGCCTGTAATGGTGCAACTAATATCATGTGATGTTCATGTGATGTTCAGGTATTATGAAAATTGAGAGCAGTAGCAGTTGAGGACTCAGGAGAGAGGGAGGGAATAAATGTAGAGATGAAGGCAATAAAAATTAGATAAATTAATAAAAATGGGTCTAAAACACATCAGAATATAGGAGAAACAAAAATGAACCCAGGAGAGCACATAAAGGTATAAAAATAGTTTCCTATCATATCAGCAAAAGACCATACTTAAAATTCAGAGCGGAAAAGAGTATGCTGGTTACTGCTGATGGTCTTAATGGCCATACTTTATACCTCACAGACTGACTGCTTTTACAAACAAAGGTCTGGGATAGCAGAACTTCTTTGTAACTTGGTCATGCAGCCAAAAGAGTGAATGATTTGATACAGTCAGCTTTAAGAACATGTGAGCACTCAAAATAGCCCCCAAACCAGACTAAATGTATGTAAAACTTGATGACCAGATAAGGACCATAAAAATTGGGTTACCCAGTCTAAAACTGGACAGGTGGCAACCTAGACTCCACCCCTCCTGGAAACAGCATCAGTGGGACTAAGATCTTACCTCTGCCAAGGTTAGGCAGCTATTGACCAGATCTGATATCTGGATCTTCTGTTGGAATTTTTATACCACCCCTAGATCCACCCCTTCTTTCAATTAGGCTTTATAACAGAGGTCAACTAACAAGGGCCTTGTTAGTCGACCAGTGCCCACGTTTTACTACAAACTGACCATTACAATGTAAAAAAAGCATCTGAAAGATGCCCCCCCATAGACTATAATGGAGTGCGCCCCCGAGCTCTCCCCAGCATCACAACTTTGCTGAGCACAGGGTTGGAGCTTGGGTGGCTTTTAACACTGGGAAGTCTCAGGATCCGGTGAAAGTAAAATTATGAACGTTTTTATGTTCAAACTGTGGCACTTTGTGGGACATCTTCTTATCAACTTGCATCCTGGGAGGTAAGGCACTGATATCTCCAGTGCAAATGCTGAGGCCGGCATATTTCTTTAAAGAGCTAGTATAGATAGACACATAGAACGTGTTGGAGAAAAGGCCCACCAGACCCACCCAGTCTGCCTGTATGCCTAGCAAACTGCTAGGATTTTGCTGTTGCCTGCTCCACCTGTCCCCCTCCCTGGAACTAACAGACCCCTGTGTCTGTCCCATGCTATCTTGAATCCCCCACACTTCTTGCCCCCACCACCTCCTCTGGGAGTCTGTTCCAGCTGTCCATCATCCTCTCCGTAAAGTAGAATGTTCTAATATTTCCTCTGAACCTCCCTCCTACTAACTGCAAATCATGCCCCCTTGTTTTCGACTGCTCCCTTAGCTGGAAGATGTCCCCTACTAGTACCCTGTTAATACCCTTGATATATTTGAAGGTTTCAATCATGTCCCCCCTTTCCCTTCTTTGTTCAAGGGTGTACATGCCGAGGTCCTGCAGCCACTCCTCGTATGATAGGTGGCTAAGTCCCCTTACCATTTCTGTCGCCTGCCTCTGGACGTGCTCCACTCTATCCACATCCTTCTTCAGGTTTGGCCTCCAGAACTGGACCCCATACTCAAGGTGTGGCCCGACAAGCTGCCTATACAAGGGGACGATGAGCTCCATCTTTCCCTACCTATACAACCCGGCATTCTACTGGTCCTTGCCACCATCGTCTCACATTGCTTTGCCACCTTGAGATCCAGTGAAATGTATATGCCCAGGTCCCTTTCCAGCTCTGCAACCTCTAGGGCATGCCCCCCCCACCACGGTACTCCCCTCCCTGTTTATTTCTGCCCAAGTGCATTATCCTGCATTTTTTTTGTGTTGAAGGCCAATTGCCAATCCTTAGACCATCCCTCCAGTTTCTCCAAATTTCTACCCCCTCAGGTGATCCACTCTATTACATACCTTACGGTCATCTGCAAACAGACACACTCTTCCCTCTAGCCTCTCTGCCATGTCTCTTATAAATATATTGAAAAGGAGTGACCCCAGCACAGATCCCTGGGGTACTCCACTGGTGACCCTGCCATCTTCCGAATGTACCTCATTAACTTTTTTTTGCAGTTAATCTTTTTATTGCATGATTTCAGAGTTTTACAGTTGTTGAACAATTCTGCCCCTACCATCCAGCCAGTTTTGCACCCACCTAACCACAAGCGACCCCAGCCCAAGGTTTCTCATTTTTGTGCAGCAGCCCCCCATGTGGCACAAAATCGAATGCATTTTTGAAGTCAGGATATGCAATGTCCACAGACCCCCCCCAATCTAGTACCCTGGTGACCTCTTCAAACAACTCTGTTAAGTTCATTTGACATGACTTTCCCTCAGTGAACCCATGTTGCTATCTGTCCTGTAGGTCACTGGCCTCAAGGTAGTTAGTGATTCTCTTTTTTAGCAGCCTCTCTATGAGTTTGCCCACCACTGATGTTAAGCTCACCGGCCTATAATTGCCCACCTCCTCCTCCTCCTTGCCCCTCCCCCATGTAGGGGGACCCCATCTGCCCTTCTCCAGTCATCAGGAACCTCCCCTGTTTCCAAGGATGCATTGGAGAGGCTGGTCAGAGGTTCTGCTAGCACTTTACTGAGCTCCCTCAGTATCCTGGGGTACTGCCTAAAACTAATATTAGATTTTAAATGCAGCCAACCATTAACTTTTACATCTGAGGTACTTTTTCTTTTCCCTTTATTTAATTAAAATATTGTTTACCTGATGTTAATAGGTGTGATGTGTGGAACAGCTCTTAGCTTGGCAGCTGACGTATCTTGCTCTATTGCCCCACACCACATCATCAGCACTGTGACCTCACTGACCATGACAGCCCTGCTACTTCGGAACAGCAAATTACTTACTACCAGGTCATTCACCTGTGATGTCACTGTCAGTGAACTCATAATGCTGATGATGTAGTTTGGGGCTGTGGAGTCAGATATGTCAGCTGCCAGGCTAAGAGCTGTTCCACACATCCAGCACAATACTATCACCTAGAAGACTTTCTGATGAGCAAAAGGAAAAGGAAAAATACTTCAGAAATATAAAGTTACCACTGACTACTACTTACAATTTGTATTATTTTCCTGTCTGCCTGTTTTGACTCCACTAGCTCTTTAAGTCCATCCCTGATCAGTGCCCCGTGGCCAGGGACAGCTCTCCTGCCGAACTATTAGTTATCTGGAACTGAGGCCTACTCTGCCTAAGAAGCTATACTTCATGAAGTCACTAGATACCAGCAAGCAGCAGGTAAGAGACTTCATTTCTTTTTTCTTTACAATATTGCTAAAACAAATAAAACAAACAAAAAGTGCTTGAATCAGCTGTAATCTGTCAGGGTCATTTAACAGACGCTGTTTAACTCTGTTATTTGGCTCAAATATAAACTTGGGTGGGGGGGGCGCACAAGTGTTTGTAACTGCGTTTCAAATGTTTGTTCAGGCCAGAAAACAGCTTAACCTTACAAGAATTCAACAGATTGCTCAGTATGTGTTCTAGCACTGATACGCTGCTAACAGCAGCAGGATATACAACCACCTGGGTGTATTTCAAATCACAAGGTCCTTTCCTTAGGGTTTCTTTTTACAGGGGGGAAGTGGTTAAATTGGAAATGTTTAGGAGGTATAACTGTAATATCTGCATTTGTTGGAGGTGGACTGTGGCTCTTTCATCAGTTGGAGGTGAAACTTTCTGATAGTAATCCATGGAGAAAGGTGTCAGAGGAGGTGGACCTGAGTTCTGGTGAGTTCCTGCCCAATTTAACCCTGGGGGGGAGGGGGGTCACATTTCAGACTAACAATATGCAGACTAAAGAAAATGTCTGCAGTGGAAAGAGAAAGAGCAGTGAAAGATCTTGAGGGAAGCGGTGACTCTGAGTAGCCACCCACAGGCAGAATAAGAAAAGTTAGGACAGCAAATGAAAAGTTAGAAAAGTGCTGTTGATGTATAGTACTATGTGGCCACAATTTTATGGAACTTTGTGATGTCATGGAGGAACAACTGAGCCTAACTACCTGTAGTGAAGCACAGCTCGTTCCTCCACGATGTCACAAGGTGCCATACAATGGTGGCAATGTTGTACGCAGATATGACAGACTTAGCTATATCTCTGGACTGCTTAGAGTTACAGGTAAGCCCAATACCTTGTTTATAATAAATAACTTGTTTAAAAGAATCTTTCTTGGGCTTTCTCACTGCGTGGGCCATTGTCCAAGGATGTTTCCCTTTACTACATTGTCTGCATGTCTCTTCCTTTGTTCTGCACAACTAGGTTAATTTATATGGAAATGGGAACCTTCTGCTTTTGAGTTTCTCTGCAACTGCTGCTGAATTCTTTGCTGAAGACCTAATCCTGTTTGGAAGGCAAGATGTAGCATTTCAAATAAACTACTCTTTCTTTAAAAAATCTCTTTAAACAAAAAAGTCCTCTTGTGGGAATCAAATACTTCCCTTTATTTCGGAAGTAATTACTTTATTTTTGGAAACCAAATACCTACTGAAATGGAGTTAAAAAATGCCGTGCTGGTTACTAATTTGATGTGGGTTGAAACCCTGCATCATTTGCTGTTTATCGTGCATGTTTTGGCCCTCTTGACAGGCCCCTAGAAAACTGACTAGTGAACTAAGAAAAAACAGTTATCACACAGAGCCTACATCTACTCACAGGCTGTCAATTGCTCACTTTTCTTTCTGGCCAAGTTGGCTGAGCCCTTTGTGGGGTTTTAACACTATTATGTTGCCTCACGTCATCTCTTCACCCTAGACCATTATGCCAGGATTTGTTCATCATCTCCTCCTACCATACTCTCTCATCATTTTATCCGCTCACAGTCCTAAACAGTCAGTCTGTATAATCTTCTCTGTGTCACACATAGCATGCAGATGTTATTAGAAGAACATCCCTGCAGGTGGGATTTGATCCACAGCAATAAAGAGCACGTCTTAACAATAGCACTCAACAGGACAGCTCAGGAAATAACTCCCCATAAGCACTCTGCAGCTTCTTCTGAGCCCTCTGATTGCACATCTTTGACAGGCATTCATATTACAGATGTCGGCACCGACCTGTTGAAGAAAAAGAACTTGCATCCTGTACTCAAAACAGCTCTGCTGTGATGTGTGGATATCAAGAACATAGTGATTATGTAGAAAAACATACATTATTACCTTTCAGGCTTCGAGAGCTGTGCCACTGATGGCACTGGTATACAAGTAAATGAATGACTTGGTGAGAAGTGAAGTAGTCATTTATATAGAGACAGATACAGTATTACATAAAACCAAAATCCTGCTAATAAATGTGTTATTTTCAGACCTGACTACCCAAAGTGCAAATTATTTTTCACTTGACTGTCTCACTATATTTTCTACCTGGGAAGTCATTGATCTGTTCTGCTGTCGATTAACTTGACAGCTCATACAAACCACTCAGGTACTCAGATGCCTAAAAATGCTATCCAGTCCCAACCCTCTATTCGAAATAAAATCCCAGCTACAGCTGCCATTTTCTTTTCAGTCAGTAATGAAAATGCCTCTATTTTACTCATTTTGATCCATTTTTATGTATTCTGTTATCACAAGCCTACCTCAACACTTACAATTTTTTTTCTTATTTGGAATCAGAACAAAATGTACTAGACAACCTGCATCCTCACTTTATTCTGAATTTGTGAGACATATAAAAAATTTGCTTTTGTCTTGTCTTACAATTTTTCTTGGCTATCACCAATGTTTTCAAACAAAGTCTGCTGCTAGTGCACTCTACTGAATACAGCATGCTTTCAGATCTCTTCTGCTGACTTAATAACAATTTTAAAGCAATTACACAAAAACATAGAATTTAGGACTACTTGGCCCACACAGCCTGCTTAAATATCCAGTCTCAACCCTTCCAATCCCAACGTCTGCCTAGTCTGTCCCTGCAGACTCTAACTGGTCTCTGGCAACCTTCCCTCCTCCCTGACTGTTTACTAATATTCCCCGGTGTATATCTCACATATGCTTGAAGCCCACTACTACTTTTGCCTCCACCACTTTCACTGACAGTCTGTTCCAGGTGTCCACCACTCCTTCAATGAAGTAGTACTTCCTCACATCCCTCTTAACTCCCCCAGCTTCATCACATGCCCCCTGGTCTTGGTGCTTGTTCTCATTTAAACAGACTCCCATCCTACACCTTGTTCACCCCAGTGAGGTACTTATAGGTCTCTTTCATGCCCCCTCTCACTTTTCTCTCTTCCAGGGTGTACATGCTGAGATCCCTCAGTCTCTCTCTATACCTTACACATGGTTTACAGTTCCAGACATCAACTGATATCACTGTGCTTCCGGTCTAGTTAAAATGCACAATCATAAAATTCACTGGCCCACTCAAATCCACATATCATTCCAACTTTGAAGAGATGCACAGTATACCTTCTGCACTCAACAAACCAAAACACAAGGTAATAAAACCTGTTTCTACCCCTGTACTAACAAGCAAAGTATTAATCTGCAGTGCAGGAGAAAGTGTAGAAAGGAGAGAGATAGAGAGTAAAAGAGGCAGGCACTGAAATGATGACTCAGTCAGACTGCACTATACTAAGATCAAGGGGAGGCAGACAGTGACACAATCACACTTTCAAACCACAGCATACATAGCTTGTCTCTCTATAATCAGTAACATTGTACAGAAATGTTATATACATATTGTGACACTTAGACAGCTGGTTCTGATTACTCTATGATTTTTGTAATATAAAACTGTAGTGGGATTGTCTGTCCTGAAAAATCCTGTGCATGGGATGACACAACCCCACCCCCAGATATCAGTTCAAAAGACAAGATATATGTTAAACCAGCAGATCTCTGAATGCAATTAACTTGTCAGTTTGCTTTGAAGCCAGGAACTACTATATCTATTTTGTAACGTCCTCAGGAAAGTCATTTAATTGCACCTGGTGTCATAAGGAAGTGGAATATCCATTTTATGACATCCTCAGGAAAGTCAGTTGATTGCACCTGGTGTCATAAAAAGTCCTTTGATGTGTTGAGAAAGGGAACTGCTCATGGATCAAAGGGACTGAGAAATTACAGTCTTAATTAAGAGTGCCATCATTTGGACAATGGGTCTTGCTGGAGTCACATCATTCAATACCTTGGTGAGACTTCCTGTTTTGTACATACAGTATATATATATATATATTTTTTTTTTTTTTATATATCCTCAGAGGGAGGAGCTAGATGATGACATCATGAAGAGGGATGAAACACAGCATTTTTAAACTGTAGTCTGTATTCCATTGATACACATTCATATACTTGGACTGAGAGAAGGAACATCTAAGTGCACTGAAAGATTATAAGAAATACCTTAGATAAATAAGTCTAATGGTTGGTAGAAATTTTGCACTTTTAAACCTGTTTCATTTTTAAGATTGTATGTGTTAGGATATGTTGTTCTGTATTTACTTTTTACCTATTTTTATCTATTTTAAAGTAAAGATATACATTTTAAAACAGAAACTGCCTGGTGTGCCTTGAAACTTTTTTTTTTTAATAAGTGAAGCTTAGATGGTTAAAGTTGACACTGTGCTTAAGCTTATTGGGATACCAAATTGGGAAACAGGTAAGAGTTTCTCTAAGGTCTTGCATAGAGTTTTAAGGGTTCATTTTGTAATACCTGGTTGGGTGCCCGTGGCAAAAGATATCTGACATTTCCCCAAAAGCAGAATTATCTGAGCCTGTACATTGGGTTTGCTAGCAAGAGGTTAACAGTTTGAATCCTTCCAGAACTTGAGACCAAAGTTTGATTCGATCCCACAAAACAGACAGGAGGGCTACCCTGATCTGTTAACTGTTCACAATACTACGTTCAGAGGTTGGCACTTTGGGAGTAGAGGGCTGACCTGCTGAGTGGGGTTGTGACACACATCATTTGCACAACTTAGTTGTATACAATGGCCCAACTCCAAATATGTAATTTATTTCCATTTGTGTGGGGGCAGGACTTTCATAATTCACTTGTGACTTTGCCACTCAGGAGTTATGGTCCCATGCTCTCACTCATGGAAATGAATTACATATTTGGAGTCAGCAGTTATAAATATATCATACTGGCATGGTAGTGCCAATATTGTTAGGGTTGCATAGGGTGTTTAATGTTAAACCCCTGTTTTGCACCTTAATAACTGTGGAGGCATTCAACAAAATTGTATAAAATTTGGCATTGTGGTCTGGGTGGCAGGTTTTCAAGACCTGGGAAGTTTTGTGATGTCTGATTTACCAGAATCCTAGATACGGTGTGTCAAAAAATGATAAAATCCCACTTATTCTGCTTTGTTGAGCCCTTTTTATGCTTTCACCTACAGCCCAGACAGTGTAGAATTTTTTTCTGAAACTTTCAGGGTAGAAGGGTCCTGTGACAATGTTTTACCTTTAGGTTTTGTGAAGAAATATTAATCAGTTCCAGAATTATAAGGATTTCAGTTTTTTCTGGAACGCATGCTCTGTATGGTTTTAGGATTACCCTCTAGACGACACTAAAATTTTGCTTTGTGGGCATTGTCCTTTTGCACAATTATTGTTTTTCAGGTCATGAGAAAAAATTTAAGGTTGTAACAGCCGCCATCTCATTTTTTTTAAAACAAAAATATTTGGAAAATATATAAACATGATCATTTTGGAAAAAAAAAATGAATCTAGGTAAATGGGACCAGTTGCGCTTGATTCTGGTGTTTGTTTTTTTTGGGTTTCAGCCCAGAAATATGTTTTCTGACACCTCAAAATCCTGGGTGCCCAGCTTAATGAGAGGAGCCATTTGGCAGCTTGTTACGGTCATTGACAGCAATTTTTGACTTTCATAACATTTCTGATTTTTTAGAAAGGGTGCTGTGACCTGAGCTTATTAACATTCATTATTATTTGAAATGAGCATTTTAGTAAGGTAAAATCAGGTTTTTAAAAGTAAAGACTTGACTCTGACCATGCACATCAGTAGCAGCCATGACTTTACTTTTAAAAGCGTGATTCTTTTCCTTTTTTTTGCTTGCTTGGTTATTTATTTATTTTTATTTTTAACCAGGAAGTGACTGGATGCATCCCTTTTTCAGTCACGCCTTGTTTGTTTTTTCATACAGCTGTTTGCTCCACCACCGCCTTATGCCTTTCTTCGGGCCCTGTGCCCAATCGCCCCAAGTCCCATCTACCACTCACCAACTGCCAAGTGATGGGGATCCACGTGGTGGGGGATCCGAGAGCATTGGGGGCCATCATGCTTGGCGGGGATGAGACATGGGTCTTTCCCCGGTGTTCTCCCCCAGTCCCAGAGCTGTGGTGGTACAGAGGGCGCTTGTGTATGGAGGTGTACATGTACTCCTGGAATCACAGCTCCTTCCACTCTACTGACATCATGACAGCCTCCTACTGTCTGCTCTGACACCCAGCCTCCATCTGGTGGCAATCTAGAGAGGGATAACTCACCACCCCGGTCCAAGAGAGGAGCACACAATCCTCTCCCCACCCCCCACTAACCTCCAATGACCCGAGCTTGTTCCAAATCTCAGGTCACCATTGTGATGCAAGGTAAGGCATTTTACAGTGCCTTAGCCCTCTGTGCCACTGGGACAGCACTTAAAAGTGTGATTCTACCACACTAAAATGTTTTTTTTTTTCAAAATGTGCAATCTGTGTTCTTCCCTTGTACGAGCAAACCAGGATACCCACCCTCAGGACTGGTGCCACTTCATACCAACTCCCCTCTCTTCCAGAACACCCATCCCCCAACATATAGGTGGAGACACTGGGGTGCCCACCCCAGTGCCTCTGAACACTAAATTTTTCTTTTTCCATTTTACAAGTGGACCACGGTGCTATATAAAGCAATATGAAACCCCCCCTCCAGATCTTCCACCCTCCAACTCAAAGGTGGCAGAACGGGGATGTCCACCCCAGTGCCACATAACACTATACTGACACTGAGGTGCCCAATCCCCAGTGTCGGTCTGATCCCCCTGAAAAACAGAAAACTGTCCCTTGTTGAGCTTTGTTTTTTTTTTTATTCAAACCTGAAAACTAAACACTGTCCCTCATTGATCTCTACTGCCCCCACACCCCCATCCCACACCACACTGACCCTCCAGTTAGCACTCAGCACCCCACACCCCATCACACATCCCCTCACTCACCTAAAGAGGTCCACATCATAGATCCACTCTTCAATCCAAAAGAGGTCCTCCTCTGGAAACTGTGACCTCATATGAGAAAATAAGACAAGTAAGTCTGGTCAATGTATTTTAATGTGTTTTGAACTTTTACTAATAACTTTGTCATTTTCAAATATTGCTCCACCAGATTTTCAACATGACCTTTTTGGGACCACACTTCATGAACAAGGTGGGTGACATTTTTAAAATCCATCCTAGAAGGTGATTTTGCAGTCACTTCGCAAATTGCCTTTTGGGTAAGATTTGAACATTTTCAGCTACCAGGTTCATGTAGCGAGGTCAGCTGGTGCAAAAATATGGTAAAATGACAAAGTTAATAGTGACTGTTTAAATATTTCAACATTCATGCATAACTTTGCTAATTTTCAATATTTTTCCACTAAACATTCAACGTGGCCTTTATGGAACTGTACTTCATGAACAAGAAAGGTAACATTTTTCAAATCCAAGCCAAAAGGTGAGTTCTCAGTTGTTCCATAAAATCACATTTCATGCAGGATTTGATATTTTTCACCTACCGGGTTCATGAAATAGGGTCATAAAAAGTCTATGTTCAAAATTTGGGATCAACATATGTAAAAACAACAGTTATGAATTTATGTTGACAGTTTTCCATGATCACTCATGTAACTTTGGTAATATTCAGTATTTTGACCCCAAATTTTCAACATAGTCAGTTTTTTTCACACCACCTCATGAACGTGACAGGTATCATGGTTGAAATGCATCTTCACACTTGTGGCACAAAAGGTATTTCAGCCAGTATTCTAGAAATGCTAAATGTCATGTTCATAAGGGAAAGTCATAAAATGACTATGTTGAAAATTTGGAGTCAAAACAAAAAAAAGATTATTAAGAAACCTTGTGTGCAGGGCTAGCCCTGGGAGTAGAGCTTTGTGATTCCATACCAGCGAACCTAGTTCTAGGGTAAGCTTGGATGGGTGGAGACTGGGGGAGTGTCACTGCCATGTGTTACCACCCCCAGCCTAGGAAGGGAAGGTGCAGGGTTGGTCTCATGGGCCCAAGTATCATATACTGAAGATAACTCTTCTCTTGACATAGGGCCCTGCACCTATAAGCCTGTGGCTTCCAGAGGGCCCTGTGCTTTGACGGACAGATGAACTGTTTGTCCTGAACATCTGTATCCGTAGCCACATGGCTGTGCAGAGCCCAGAGGGTCATGTGCTTCTGCAGCCTGCCAGACAGCCCCACAAATTCTTTACATGCATTGCCGCACTTCTGCAGGCAGATGGATGCTTTGTGTCTGCATCTGTTCATGCAGGTCCTGAAGGGCATCAGATATTTCTGCATGCAGCTGCAGAAGTGCTGGCCCCACAGGGGTCAGTGCTTCTGCAGACAGAAGTCGATGTGTATGTCTGACACCTGTTGCTGCAGAGACACAGGCTCCTCAGGGGACAGGAGGCGGATAGTAATCTAAAGACAGCAGTCCTGAAGTATGTGTCTCTGGCAGAAGACAAGAAGGGGTGCCCAGAATTGGGACCCCCCTTGTAACTGAGATGTCATAATGTGCCAGAATAGGAATGAAACACATGGACTCCTGGGAAAAAACAACAACCCCATGCTACCAGATGTAAAATTGACTGGATTATCAGCAAATATGCCCTTTTTACTCCTTGCTAGAGAAGAAAAAAGGAATTCCAGGTGTACGTGGAGTTGTAGAACTATACCTTCCAAAGAAATCAAGATGTGCCCACTACCCCAGGCATCCCTAAAGGTAGTGGGCTAACAGCCCAGCTGGCATAAGGGAAGAAAATGGGCATACCAACCCAAAACAGTCTGATATAGTTGAATGAAGCTATGACAGGAAATGACCTGATTCTCCTGTAATCACAGGGATGTACCATGTGTAAGAACTAGTGTACTTGCCCTGAGCCAGTGCATAGCACCTCCTACAGGCAGTGCAACTGCCAAGTGGAGTTAGACTGGAGAGTGCCCAGAGGTACAGTTTGCATTTAGCAAATAATAGGGATATACCCCAAGAAGGGGATATACCCCGGGCAGGGAGAAGGTGGACAAAAAAGGCATGAAGTAAGGATGGAAGGGAGATACTTTCTCTTCTACTTTTTTTTAAGTTTTTTGTTTTTGGTTGGTATGAGGGCCCTTAAAAGACCCTAACCCTAGGGTTGAGTTTTTGTTTGGTGGGTGAAGTGACCAAACAATGAGCTCCAACCCCCTTTTATATTTTTGAAAGTCAATCCAAGGGAGGGGGAACTGAAGAGATGCCATAGCACTAGTGGTGTCTGCCAGCACTGAGGGGTGAGCTGCCCAGAGGCTGTGGCTGTGCTAGAGCAGGGACAGTGGATGGGTGCGGTAATCAATGGTAAAGATATTCTGGAAGATCAACAGTTACAGTAAGTACATAATTTTCATGTCTTCCACAAATCCATCTTTTCCATTGATTCCCACTTATGAGTCTGAGTACCAAGCTTTCTCTTCTTTATGAGGGAGGAGTGGCTTACCCTAAAAGGTAGCAGATACCCTCAGTCCTCTGCATGGGGTAGAACACTTGAGGGCTGGGCCTCCTTACAGGTCTGGGGAGAACTGAGGCTGGTCAGGAACAGGTAGAGGCTCCTGTGGCATGGGAGAAGGAGGGTTGCCCAAAAGTTCCCACCTGACCCCGGAGAAGAACAAATGAGCCCCACGGTAATGTGAGTTAAGCACCTTATGCCTGCTTAAAGGTGCCAATCAGGAGAGGCAGGTATCTGACAGTCCATAATCACCTGAAATGCTATATAGACTGCGACAAACTGTATTTAATATTTGTGAATTTAAAAGATTCTTTAACGTTTTTCCAAACCTGGCAACCTCACTTACCACCGAGACCACTCTTATGGTTGTAAGAGTGGTTTCACATACATTCTTACGGTATGAGAACCGCGAACTGAAGGTGAGCAGTTCTGATACCTTAAGAATGTGAGACCACTCTTACAACTGTAAGAGTGGTTTTGGTGATAGTATTAATATATAATTAATCAAGCGATATCAATAGTATATAATTTTTTAGAAAATGTTACTGGAATGTGCCCATTTCCAGGGCAGCTCCACGTGAGATACTTTTTGCAGAATAAGAATACCTCACAGGCAGAGGAAGGGAATGCACCAATAGTTTGAGAGCGCTCTCTCAATCTATAATTGAAGTTGTAGGCAAATGCTAGGAGAATGCTTGTGAAGCACCATTGTGGAACGAGAACAAATCATTTAGAACCAGATTACATGGGTATCTTGCTGAAAAGGGTATTCATGAATATTGTCAAGAACTACTGTGGGATGGACACAATGGGCAAAACAGCCTTCCTCCATTTTGCATTCCTGTGCTTCTCTGTGTTCTCGTTCCATTTTCTGAATTCTCATGAGTATTGTCGTAGTGCTAGATCCTTAAACCTGATGATCTCCAGGGTTCTCCCCACAATCAGGGTCCATGGTTCTCTATGGTGCATTAGCCCTATGTTCTGTAGCAGGGTCTCACAAGCTTCGACAGCAGACTTATTTTACTTTTGTGGCGTGGTACTGTACAGTCATTGGCTGACATCTCTTGTGATGTCATCAATGACATTGGATAACGTGCGAAGCGGAGGACCAATGAAGAGGAGAGCAAAGTCTGGCTGGAATTATGGAATTTAGTGTTTAGTTTTTTTTTTTGATAAATGTTAAATCACCACAAAAGGTAAACTTGATGGTGATGCATGAGTTCTACTTCAGGAAACCAGTTTTATGGCCACCAAGCTGTGGCATTCCAGGAGCCTTGCCTCACCACAACTGATGAGTCACAGTTTTTCTTTCTCCATTCTGCTGTTCCTCCTCATGAGCTACTATGTGGCCCCATCTAACCGGCCCCCTCATCTGCTATCCCCTACTGACCCTTACCTTCAAGTCCCTCCACGGCAGGGCCTTCTGAGGAGTGCACTTTCTTGGTGGACACAGGATCCAGTCTGGAGGTGTGTGCTTGGTCAATGGTGTGGCACCTGCCAAGGGACAAGCTGCCATCCATCCACTGTAGTGGTTTTTCCACTTGCTTTTTCCCCAGGGAACTGCCAGCATGCAATACTGTGGCATGCACAGTTGCTCGCAAGCACACATCAACATCTGCAGCAGTCCCCAACCCAGAGGCAGCCTTTGCATTTGCTGCCCCCATCCTCTGCTGTCACACAGCAGAGGATGAAGTCCCCCCTCCCAAAGGAGAGCTGTCCAGTGGAATGCTCATTGCTACTTCCTCTGGTTGGCCATCTGTAACAAAAGCCTGTTCTCAAGCTTGAATCACAGCAGTAGCAAGCAGATGCCCTGCTGCTGCGTTTTTCTACTTTTGGCCAAGTTGCAGGCTTCTGGGGCTTCTTCAGATCTGCAGAATCTGCTCTTAAAGATCAAATGCCAGTGTTTTACAGATTTACAATAACACAGGACTTCAAGTCCCTATGTCATGATTAGTGTTTCCTGAAAATGTGCTGTATGGTTTTGTGGTTTTCTTTAAATCAGCCTCTTTTAATGTGCTCTGCAGTAACTGAAAACAGTGAAGATATTTCTGTCCCTATTAGTGATGACATCACTCCTGCCCAGCCTGTTGCTTCAGCAATGAAGTCATGCCAGTAGTAGCTGGTGCATGTCCCAGGCAGAGCAATCTATAGGGCTAATTGTCGTTACTCCAAGTGTGCTACTAACCCACCTGGTTTGTTTTTAGATATATTTGGTTACACTCTATCATTCTGTTCTCATAAAGAGTTGGCATTTGTGTTGCAGTGGGTAATTGAAGTGGTATAAATGAATACTTGTGAGAAATTTCCTGTCTGTATCACAGCTGAGTTCTGTCACATAAAAACTCTGCATTGTTATTTGCTTATATAAATAATCCAGGGTTGTGTAATGGATATAAAATAAATCTAAAGTATAAGTCATAGAAGTAATGTGTCATTGATGTAGCCTCCATACATATGTTCATGGGAGAACAGCATTGTTCTGTCAGATTGACAAACAGATGTCTGCCACACTTTGCTATTTCAGGAACCTGTACTGTATGATTTATCAAAATGTATTTCTCTGAGGGATTCTGTGTGGAAATACATCATGTATATGTGTAACAAGACATACTATATGTCATCCTGATGCCCCTGTCTCTTGCCCCTCAGTTGAGGCTACTGCACTCTGCTTCCCACTGCCCCTCCCAGTCAGGGCCACTGCCACCTGTTGCCCCCTGTTCCAGTCTCTACACACAGAGCTGCTGTGCTCTGCTAAGCCCTAGAGTCCCAGGGACTCTGTCTCCACAGTTGGGGCTCTGCACCATGCTGCCCAAGACCAGCAAAGGTGGGGCTTTTGCTGCCCCCTTCTACCCACTTCCACTGCCCCCAAATGGTCAGAACCACTGCATTATGTGCAGTCTGTCTCACAGTCAGGGCTGCTGTACCCTGATGTCACCCTTTGTCCTGCCACATGATTGTGGCATCTGCACCATGCTGTCCTCTGTCTCTCTGCCACCACATCCAGGGTTGCTGCACCCTCCAACCATGTTGACACATTCAAGGCTGCTGTGGCCTGTTGTGCCCCAGAGCCCCATGCCACCACAGGAAAGACTGCTGTGCCCTGCTACCCTCTGTCCCCAATCTATAACACAAGATGAGAGTGTTTTTTTTTTCTTTCGAGCAGCTTGGGTTGTGTACCAAAGGATCTGACTCTGGTGGCAGGAAGCAGCATGGAGCAACAACCCAAAGTGTGGAAGCAAGAGGCTCTATGATGCAACAGGGCACAGTCATGGCAGGGGGGAGAGGACAGCTTGGTGCAGAAGGTTTGACTGTTGGATAGGACATGGTGGGACATCAGGGTACTGCAGCCCTGACTGAGACAAGATGCACCTGTTGCAGCTGCCCTGCCCATTTGGGGCAGTGCAAGGTGCAGCAAAAGCCCCACCTATGGGGCAGCAGCCTCAGCTGTGGTGGCAGAGGCCCTGGGACTCTAGGGCATAGCAGAGCACAGCAGTCCTCTCTGTGGAAACTGGAACAGGGAACAACAGGCGGCATTGGCCCGGCCTATGTGTGTGTGGGGGGGGGCAGAGGAAAGCAGGATGCAGCAGCCTCAATTTAGGGGCAAAAGACAAGGGCATCAGGATGACATATAGTATGTCTAGTTACACACATACATTATGTATTTCCACACAGAATCTCTCAGAAAACTGAAGTTTGTGAATTCATACAGTACATGTTCCTGAAAAACAAACTGTGGCAGATACCTGGTTGTCAATCTGACATAACAACTATATTGTTCTCACATGGACATATGCATGAAGGCTACATCAAATACACACTGCTTCTATGGCTTACACTTTAGATTTATTTTAGATCCATTAAACGACCCAGGGTTTATATAGCCAAAAACAATGCAGAGTTTTGCTGTGACAGAACTCAGCTGTGATACAGACAGGTGATTTCTCACAAACATTCATTTATACCACTTCAGTTACCCACTGAAACACAAATGCCAACCCTTTATGAGAACAGAATTAAGCAATTTATCTCTCCAGGGTGTGGGTATACTGGAGGATTTACCACGGCTGGTGTGGTTCGGTCAGGCGCAGCCGAGTGACCAAACCACACCAGTCGTGTTATGCCCTCCAGTATACCCACATCCTGGAGGGATAAATTGTTATTATGCAATGGCAAATGTTGTTTCTTTAATGCTTTTTAACTATCTTCTAACTCACTGATGTCCCTACACTTTGACAGAGGATGTCATTTTGTAAAAAATTTACAGCTGTGTTTTAGCGAAGTGGCAACAGGACACATCGCGGCAGTTTGGTTTGAAGTGAAAGTGACCGGATTAGCACAATACAAGATTGGCTGGCACTTTTTCCAGTGGGTACACTGGAGGATTTACCACGCTGGGAAAGGTACCAGCCAACCAATCAGGTTGCAGGATTTGGCTAATTCGGTTTACCACATTGTATAATAATAGATTGTAACCTACTCTATCTAAACACAAACCAGGTGGGGTTAGTAGCACATTTGGAGTAAAGACAATTAGCCCTACAGATTGCTCTGCCTGGGACATGCACCAGCTACTACAGGCAATTAAGAACTTCATTGCTGAAGCAACAGGCTGGGCAGGAGTGATATCACTCTCTAATAGGGACATAAATATCTTCATTGTTTTCAGTTACTGCAGAGCATATTAACGGAGGCTGATTTAAGGAAAACCACAAAACCAAACAGTGATATTTTCAGGAAACACTAATCATGACACAGGGACTTGAAGTCCTGTGTTATTGTAAATCTGTAAAACATTGGCATTTGATCTTTAAACATTTTGCTACATTCTGATGTTGCCCCAACCGAAGTCCTCTGCTTATTCAAATGACAGGTACAGCACAGGCAGTCATAGTGCAGGAGTCCTCACACTGCCCCACCAATGTGCTCTGACCCTGCCATGCAGAGGCCACCATGTAGGTGAGAGGGTAGTTCAGACTCCATGCCCATTCAGTCCTTGGCCTCTTATGTGAGACTGCCACATAAGGTGCCAATTAGTGCTAACTGTGATGTGGATACCTGCCCACTGGGAATTGGACTGAAACTACCACAACTCATTTCACATAGGCCACTGTACAGCCTTCAGGTGATAATAGCTTTTGGCCACTACTGACTTGTGCTGGATTTGAACCAATGACCTAGAGGTGAAAGGCTCAGCAACCCACTACCAATCCACTGGGCCATCTTGATGGATATATTTTGAAATTTAGAAATTCAGTATCCTGAATGCTACAAGTCCGAGTTCAGGATACTGAATTCTGTAAGACTGCAAGGTACTGAAATGTAATGAGGGGGGCTTCACCCCCCCCCCCAATAACTTAAATAACCAACTCCCGGTGGGGGGGAGCGGACTTTGGAGTAATCAAAAATAAAAAGTTACGAGGGGTAGAATAGTGTGCAGCAAAATTAGTGGTGACCAGGAACAGAACCCAGGTCCACCAGACCATGCTGGTCAAGCTGTTACTGTGTTAGACCTCCATGCCACAGTAGCAGCTCATCCATTGTCTGCATTATTCACTTCCTTGTTTGCTTGGCTAAGGATAGGGTATCAGTTTGTCACATCCTCTACCATACCCCTGTCGGCTTCTTCCTGTCGGGTATCTAAATATGTCAGGAGACTGAACTAGGTCCCATCAGTTTCAGCATTCCAAGTTTCAGCCTCTTAAATAGATACCATCTGGTTCCCCCCAACACTGTTTATCTCCTAATAACGTTTCAGGACCTCAGATAAAATGCACAGAATGATACTTAACTCTGATGAGGCATCTTAGTTTATTAATCAAAACAAAGTTGTTTCTCTGCTCAGTGTTGCAGGGGAAGGTAGCTGATGAAAAACGTCTTCTTCTGCTTCCTTTGTCACTATCAACAGCAAACAGCAAGCAAGGAGCATTTTACGCTTAGAATGTTTTCTGTTTCCGGGCAGTTAATGTTGGGGATGCGTGATTCAGAAGGGAGACAGAGTGATGTTTATAAATGATGGAATTATCTTGACTCAGCAGGACTGAGAGTAGCAAAGAAAACAAACTCCTTGTAAATTGTGAAGTAGCAGTCATGGCATGTAAGCAGACAAGCAGAGGAGGCATGCAGTGGAGCTTATGCAAACATAGAAAGATAGAATTTGATAGCAGATAAGGACCCACCCAGTCCGATCATTTTTTCCTACCTACATTATCACCATAGACCCTACTTGATCTGCAGCTCCTTCTCCTTCCCCCCTTTCGATTACAATTCCCTTGTGCCTATCCCATGCACTTGTGAACTCCACCACTGTTCTCACCCTCACCACCTCTGCTGGAAGGCTGTTTCAGGAATCCACTACTCTTTTTGTGAAAAAGCACTTCCTCACACCTCTTCTGAATCTACCCTCCCCTCCAGCTTCATAGCATGTCCCCTTGTTCTTGAACACCTTTTTTTTCTGAAAAATACTTCCCTCCTGTACCTCATTTACCCCCGTGAGGTATTTAAAGGTCTCTACCATACCCCCATCCTTCTCCCTCCTCTCTTCCAGGGTGTACATACTGAGGTCCTTTAGTCTCTCCTTGTAGGACTTTTGATGCAGACCCTGTACCATTTTAGTTGCCCTCCACTCTGTCCATGTCCTTTGGGAGATGTAGTCTCCAGAACTGTACACAGTACTCTAGGTGGGGTCTTACCACCAGTCTATACAAAGGCAAAACCACCTCCCTTTTTCGGTTAGTGATACCCCTCCTTATGCACCCCAGTATCCCACAAGCCCTCCCGACTGCATATATTTTGAAATATAGAAATTCAGTATCCAGTGTCACACTGCCTGGCCAACTTTAGGTAATCAGATATGATTACCCACAGGTCTCTTTCGTGCTTGGTAGTTGTCAGTACTGCTTCACCTGTTTTGTGCTCTGACCCTGGGTTTTTGTGCTCTAAGTGCATTATTTTGCACTTTTCACATTGAAACCCAGCTACCATACCCTTGACCATTCCTCAAGTTTTCTGAAGTCACTTCTTATCCATTCCAACACCCCCCACTCTGGGGTGTCCACCCTGTTGCAGATTTTGGTGTAATTTAAAAAGAGGCAGACCTTCCCCTCCAGCTGCTCTGCAATATCACCTATAAAGACATTAAAAAGGGCCGTCCCGCTGGTGCAGTGGTAGGGCTTCTGCCTACAACACCGTCACCCTGGATTCAAGAATGGACCATAGGAGTTGGAGGGCCATCTTTGGGGGGGGGGCTCAAGCATCACATAGGCTGCTCTCCTCCTCCAGAGGGGAGGGTAGGTTAGTGACTAGTGCTTAATTGACCCCTGGCAGAGGCCAGGTGGAACTGCAGCTGGTGCTGAACTGAGGAGGGGGTGTGCTGGACATCTGGTCTTTGGCACCTTTACGTCATTGCACGCCACATCTCCCAGGGGATTACAGTACTTCCAAAATGTCAGCCCCACTGATGACATCCAGCTCCCTGGTCCTGCTGTGCCTTGCCACAACACTAGGTTGGTGACCGAGTTCGGTCATCCATCAGGAATGGCCCAACTCCATGGGATAAGTTAGGGAGGGACACTGGCAGTAGTGGGCCTGCCAGACATCTCGATGAAAGTGTTCATCAGGGGAGCGCCTACTCAGTGGCCCTACCCTGATGGATAAGCCAGGGAGGACCACCGCCAAAGGTAACCCAGGGGGTGAGTGGGGACTGGGGAAATGGGGGCTGAACTACTGGGGTACCAACACTAAAAAGCATACTAAAAAAAATAAAGACATTAAAAAGGGCCTGTCCCAACACATAGAAGCATAGACTTTGATGACAGATAAGGACCGCCTGGCCCACCTAATCTGCCCATTTCCCCACCTATTGGATAAGCTGCAGATCCTAGTTAACCAGCAGTCTACTTCCTCCTACCCCCCCACTATAATTACCTTATGTCGGTCCCATGCATTCTTGAATTTCCCCACTGTTTTTGATCCCACGACCTCCTCAGGAAGGCTGTTACATGCATCCATCACCCTCTTCTCCCCGAGGCACCCTGCTGGCCACCCTCCCTCCTCTGTAATCTATTCCCTAACCAATTTCTTATCCAGTTTACCACCTTTGGACCCACTTCTAAACTACCCAGCTTGCTTACTAGTCTCCTGTGTGGATGGTGTTAAAAGCCTTACTAAAATCTAGGTAGGCCATGTGCACCGCTCAATGCTGATCTAATTCCTTTGTCACCTAGTCAAAGAAATCTATCAGATTCATGTGACATTCCCCCTCCCACCCATGAATCCATACTGCCTCGGGCCTTGTAACCCATCGGATTCCAGATACTCCATAATCCTTTCCTTCAGCAGGGATTCCATCAATTTTCCTACCACTGACATCAGACTGACTGGCCTATAGTTGCCAGCCTCCTCCCTGCTACCACTTCTATGAAGTGGGACTACATCTACCCTCCTCCAGTCCTCCAGAATTACTCCTGTTTCCAGTGAGCTGTTAAATAGGTTTGTCAGAGGTGCAGCCAGTACCTCCCTGAGCCCCCTCAATACCCTTGGGTGCACCCCGTCTAGCCCCATACCTCTCAACCTTTCTTCACTGAAATGTGTGACAAGATGTGTGACAAATGAGCAAAATGTGTGACATATCATCAAACATGGCACTGCAAGCTCAGAAAACTATTGCTGTAAGTGCACTAATGTTAATCATGTTTGCTGATAACACAGCATGATAGATAATTATGAATTTCTGCTTTAAAGTCTCAGTGGGAAATGTGGAATATCCCCTTCTTCATGTGGGCAGAGGATTTCTGAGAGGTAAAATGAGTGACGTACCTCGTAATGTGTGACAGTTGAGAGGTATGAGCCCAGTTGCTTTGTCTGGCTTCAAATTAGCAAGTCCCTTCATGACTTTCTCCTAAAAAAAAAACACTATTGTCCACCTCCCTCCCTCCAAAGCGTCTGTTGCTTTTTTGTGGCCCCTCTCCTTCTTCCTTTGTGTTCACGGAACAGAAGTATTTTTTCAGGATGGCAGTCTTTTCCTTGTCGTCCTCTGCACAGTCCTTCCCGTTCCCATTTTAATCCACCCCTGGTCTTCCTCTTTCACTTACATACCTGCAAAGTGTCTTGTCCCCTTTCGTTAACCTCCTGAGCTATGCAATTTGTGCCCTTGAACTCCTTACTGCTTTCCCTCCCTGCTTCCTTCCATTTTCCCTGATACACTTCCTTATCCTCCTCTCTTTGCATCTCCTTATACCTTCTGAATGCTACCTTTAGCTTTTACCTTTTCAGTCCACTCTTTCAAGAACTATAGTGGTGTCTTTTTTTGTTTGCATTTGTTACTTGTTTGACACAGAGGTCTGGTGCCAGTGGAAGCACCAAGATATCTCGTTGGTGAGAATGCCGACTTCCCCCACAGCGATGGCACAATACTGATGCAGGTATTGTGCCACCTCTTCTAATGCTGTTTTCTGTGGGGGGCTTTGCCCTCCACACCACCCCATGTGGGGGTCTCTGCCCCCTGCACCACCTGGACTCTAGGATTCCAACTCCAGGTCAGAGTTGGTCGGGGGAGGGGGCGGAACACTGGGGGAAAGCGAAACACAGAAAAAGGACCATTACTGCGAATGTCACCATAATGGTCTTTTTCTGTGTTTCGCCATCGGGATGTCGACCACAAGGGGCGCTACGGGTGCCTTTACTATGCTCCCTTTTAGTTTCACTCACTGTTCCTCCACCCGAGCCAGGCCTCCCCCACCTGATCATCCCTGAGGCATTCATCCATCCTTATAAAATCTACCCTCCTGAAGTCCAGGGCCCTTGCTCTTGCATGGTTTGATTCCGCAGCCATCCTTAAAGTGAACCACGCCATACAGTGATCACTGGTCCCCAGGTGGCCTCCCACCTTGACTTATACAATGCAATCTCCATTAATGAGTACCAGGTCCAGCACTGCCCCATCATGAGTGGGTTTGCTGACTTGTTGCCTGAGGAACACACCCTAAGGAGAGTCCAAGATGTCCCTGCTTCTAGCAGAAGCCATTGCTGGGAGACTCCAATCTACATCCGGAAGATTGAAGTCCCCCACCAACAGTACCTCCCAATTTTCTGCCATCTTGCCAGTGACTTCCACCAGTACGTTATCTGATTCCTCCCCCCTGTGCCGGAGGTCTGTAGATCACCCCAGTGCAAATAGTGACTCCATTCCTCATCTCTAGGGTAACCCACAGCACCTCTGCCTCCCCCTGTATTCCCTGTATCTCTGTCATTTTTATGCTTTCCCTCACATAAAGCACCACACCCCCTCCTTTCCTTCCCACCCTGTCCTTCCTGATCAAAGTATAGCCTGGTAGGTTCATGCTGTAGTCATGGTTTTCAGTGCACCATGACTCAGTAATGGCCACAGTATCCAGGTTGGCCTCTGCCATGATGGCCTCTAGGTCAGGAATCTTATTTCCTAGACTTGTAGCATTCGCACACATGGCCTTCCAGATTTTGTTTCTACTCTGCTTGTTACCCCTCTTTTTTCCTGTTTGCCCCCCCCCGTCTTGTTAATGGTCCCATTCTCTTCCTCCTTTGTTTATACCATCCTGCTTCCTTTATTAATTTGCACCCTGGGGGGATTTATGTCTCCTTGGGTTTTCCCTACATTTTACTTCAGCCTGTGTCTGTTGGGGGTCCTGATTCCGTCTGCCACCCTCTTGGCTAGTTTATTCATTGAAGTAACATTTAAACCAACTGCTGAGGACTGTGGTTCCCCTCCCAGATGGATACAAGCCATCATCCCTCTATAGGCCCCAGGGTCAGACTGGCCCACCTGGATACCTGGAAATTTCCAGGTGGGCCCCCTTCAGTTGGGTAAGTTCTTACCTTCTGAACTCTGAAAACTTTTGCATTTATCATCTTTTTTCTAATTAAATGGGGTATCTGGGACACTGTAGACAAATGTAAGATGCAAACACAGAGCTAGTGTATCATATCGAAGTGGAATATTGATATGAGTGTGTCAACCTAGGCCCTCCTCTACTGATTTTCCAGGTGGGCCCTCTGTACCCCAGTCCGACCCTGATAGGCCCTTATCCTCCCAGGTGTGTCTCCAGTCCCCAACATAGCCAACCCCCTCCTCTTTGCACCATTCCTTCAGCCATATCGTGAAGCTCCTTGTGAGGAGATCCCACTCCTCCTGCTCTTATAGACAGGCAGCCTCTCAGCGAAGGCCACTGATCATGCTACCTAAGACCCCTCCCAGCTTCTTAAACTACCCCAGAACTATCCCAGCCTTGTTCTTAGCCAGGTTATTAGTCCTCAGGTGAACAAAGACAGCCAGCTCTCCCTGTCATCCTGCTGCCCTAGTGATCATAAGGATCCACTTCCCATCCTTTCAGAATGTGGGTCCTCGTAGTCACATGACCCCCCTTTCCTATTTCCGAATCTATCCCCCGACAATTGAATCCCCCACCACAAGTTGCTTCTTCCTCCACTGGGGTCCTGTACCACCCTCCTTGGGGGTCTCCACTGTGGAGGTTCCCCACATCCTCCTTAGTCACTGCAGGTGCCTCCTCCCAGCAGTCATGCCCTGCCAAAGTGATGTAGGAATTACATAGTGGTACCATTTGAGGAATGTGCCTCTGTTCAACTACCCCCATTCTTCCAGAGCCCACCGTAGTCCAGCTGTTCTTCCTTCCTGGCATCCTCTGAGGTAACTTGGTGACCTCTCGGTGGGGAACGAGGTCTCTTGAATCCTAGCCAACTCATCCTGGATTCTAGCAATCTCCTCCCTCAGCCAAGAGAGGTGTGTGCAGATCAGGCAGCACCACAGTCGCCAGAAGGTCTCTCTGAAAACTGCCCCCCTCACCCACTGCATTGCACTACTCCCAGCATTCTCAACTTCTTTTCTCCCTGTGATACATGGAAATACTTTTGTAACCTTACCACTTATAGGGTGTTTCTAGTTTTCACCATTTTGTTTGTTTCTATTTTTCTTCCTCTGTGCCTTGTTTTAATCACTACTCTAGATAGGGTGTTGCTCCTTTTCCCAGTTTTGGCCTACTTTTTGCCTTCCGCCCTTCCCTGCAGTGACTTTTACCCAGTAGTGAACAGGTGCCTTACCTTACTTGACCGGCAGAGTCCCCTGCTTCCCTGCTTCTTTCTGTTGATGCCTAAAATGCCAGTCACCTGTTCCTCTTCTTCACTATTCCACTGAGTTACTGGGACACAAATGTGCTGGACACATTAGAGTGGAAATGCTTTTGCAGTGCTCTTGTTAGAAGGCACTAAGCCTCTGTCATTGCTACCCCTGCAGTTACACACCTGATTCACAAGGCTTCCTGAATCTACTCGGCTCCAAGATTAATTTTCTGAGCTAATTCCCCCCACACCATCTGTTACAAGTTTAAAGGCAAGTTTCAAAGTGCACGAGATACAGATGCCTAAAGCCAAAAGCTGTCTGTCTGTTACTGATATCAGGCAGACAAGGTGTCTGCTCTGTTTTTGGAGTTCTTTGTGTTATTTTTGTGTAACAACTCCCTTTAAGGGGGTGTGATTATTCACCGTGACATGGTAGTTGGGGACTGGGGCTCCAGTATCATCTCCAAGTAGATTGGGGGGTGGGTAGGGGGGTCTGGTGGAGTATGTAAATAGGGAGTCCTCTTGGTGCCATGGGGTAGTAAGGTGCAACAGTGCCGTTGGATTTGGGGGTGAGGAGAGTGCAAGGTGCTCTCAGGCCTCCATGGGTTGTCAAGGTCCCAGACACCTTGACGGTTAGGGTGCAGCAGTGTTGTTGGAGTTGGGGGTAAGGACGGTGTGAGGTGCTTTCAGGCCCCCATGGCTGCCGAGGTCCCAGACACCAATGGTTTGTGAGGATGGAGACTGCTTCAGCTCAGAACCCTGGTAGCCTGCTAAGTAGGGACCTTTGACACTGGGGACAGATCCTTTGTACCTGGAACCTGGAGAAATGTTCTGTGTGCATTGCTCATAGAGGAACATATGTAGTGAGACTACTGGGAGGGTGTAAGAACCCATGGGGGGCCCTCAAGGGAAACTAGCTGATGGATAGCTGGCCTGTGGAAGGTTGCCCAAAGGATATTGGTTGAAATTGTGATGATGGGGAGCAATGCAAGAGACAGACCCATGCAGTGACAATGTGGCTGAAGATAGGCGAGGCTGCAGCAGAGGGGAAAGTGGCCAGAGAATGTAGGAGATTCATTTGGGGTTCCCAAAGAGGATGGTAGGAGTTGTGGCACATGGTAGGAGGGGCATCTGGCGGGTTCTGTTCTCACCAATGAGGGAGGGGTTGTTTCCAGAGAAAAGAAATGTGTGGTACCTCCACCCAGTGAAAGAGTTAAGCAGACTTGATGACTGGACAGCACAACCCCCTGGGATATTGTACATGCCCACCTCCCCACTGTGGTCACTCCACTAGAAGACCCCACACTAATATGCTATTTCCCCCAACCAGCATGCACAGAAATAGGGCAGTCAATAATGAGAGATAGCTTAGCAGTAAAACACAATTTTATTTCCAGGATCTGGCCTGAAAAAGGAGCTGGTTAAATGGAACTGCTTTCTGACTGGGGTTTTAGGGTGTTACCCACCTGTTATGTTAGGTATCCTGATAGGCTTGGCCTACATAGCGACCCTCTTAGTTGCCTTCCTGTGCAGGGTCAGTTTCACCATTGTGTAAAGCTACCAACAGTCCCTATTTTCCCAGGACAGTCCCTATTTTAGGCAGCATGTCCCAGTGTCCCCACAAGGTTTTGCTTACTTGTCCCAGTTTTGTCCCTTTTTGCTGACTGCTGCTAATCCGTGAGTGACAATTATTTTAGCACCACTGTGGCTGCTCAGGCTGGACAGCAGTTTGCAACTTCAGCCCCTGTGCCTGTGTTGCACCTCAAGCATGTCAGTGGGAACACAGTAAAGCATGTTCCTTCCTGTTAGAGTAGACTGGATAGTAGTGCAAACAAGTGCACGTGGATGTCTGCCTAACAACAGCTGAGAGGGACTCCAGACAGAGAAGAGACCGGCAGCTGGGAACTAAGGTACCCGAGCCGGATCAGCTGCAGGGAAGTGTGTGAAAACAATCTGGTGGGGTGGTGGGAGTCACTGAAGTGAAGTTTGCTCAGCAAATGAGGTGAGTGTAAGTGAGTTGGATGGGTCTGTCAGGAGGAGCAATACATGCAGCTCGAATGTCTGATCACAATTTAATGCAGGTTTGCTTCTAATGAACTTTCTGTACATCATGATTTGGAACTTGCTGCAGCAGAATGATGTATTGTTTTAACCTGAATGTTTGCTACTGGTGTTACTGTGGGGCGGCATGGCCGAGCAAGCAGCAAAATTTTGATTGTGCTCAGCATTGTTTGCAGCGGTGGGGGTTGGGGGTGGGGTGTCATGGCCAGGATGGACCATCCCAGTTTTAGACCTCAGAAAGTTGGTAGCTTTGCCATTGTGGGCTGCCAGTAACTAGGGCTAACTAGATGCAGCAAAGCTCAGCCCACTCCCACACCAGAATGCAGTATGTTATCCGGTAGGGGAGTACACTACCCTCTCCCACCTGGTACCAGGGATTGATTTTGTTTATTATATGGCAGCCACCTCACACACAGTTTCTGGATATGCAGGGTCAAATTGGTGCAGGCCTGTTGAAGTTGCCTTGGCCTGGCCAGCATTGAGGCACTTAAAATAAACAGGAGCAACGTGTTGAGCTATAAACCTCTCCCAAAGGCCATGTAATTGGTTGACCAGGTAAGCCACATAATGGGAGGGGGGGGGATTACATATCTGTCTCTCTGTCTGTCTATAAACACTGTTTGTCTATAAATTTGTCAGTCAGTCAGTCTGTCTGTCTGTCTGTCTATCTACAGACCGTATCTATCTGTATGTCTATCCTGTTTATCTGTCTATCTATCCACAAACAGTATCTATCTGTCAGTCTGTCTACAAACAGGTATCCGTCTGCCTACAGTGCTACATAAGTTACTTTCAAAAGTAATCAGTTTCTAGTTACTCTGAAATAATGGTAATCTGGTACAGTTACTAATTACTTTTGTATAAAAAATAATTAGTAACTAACAAATGTTATTTTTTATATTACTTTATATTACTTTTGATCAGTTGGTTATGTACACTTGGGCCTGGATATTCAAACGGGTTGCGCATGGTGCAACAGGGATGCGCCATGTGCAACCCACCAATGTGCCCCGGCGTGATATTCAAAGGGGCAAGTTGAGATGTGCAACTCCCGATGTGCCGGGGTGCATCGGTAATGTATGCAGCGCAAGTATGGGGGGCGTGCCCATGCATATGCAACATATCCTGATATTCAGCCAGGGATGTGCGGCGCATATGCTGGCACAAACCCGCCTTGCGCTGCTCGGGGGGGGGGAGCGCAAAGATGTGCCTGGTAAAATCAGGAACAAGTCCTGGCGACCCACAGGTGAGCTGCTGTATTGCAGGGGCGCAACACAGCAACCGCCAGCCATAGGTAGCCACCGCCCACCCAGAACACTATCCACAACTCCTGCCCCCGTATCACCCCATATACGTGGGCAGAGTATTATTAACATCCCTAGTGGTCCAGTGGAACCCCCATCGCCCAATCGTGAGTGGAAATAGCAAAGACACCCTGGTAGCCAGTGGTACCCCTCTGCCCAGCTGCCCACTGAGGTCCCGAGCCACCCAGCACCCCCCCAGTCAGTGGTGGGCAGCAGCACCCTACCTGCATGCCTCCCGGCCACCCGCCGACTGACAGCGTAAAGTACAGTATGTACGCCTATTGGTCCACTGCGTGGACCAATAGGCGTGCAGACCATACTGTACTACACAGGCCCGATATGTGAATGAATGCATTCACATATCAATAGGACCAATGGACCAATAGATGTACAGACCGTACTGTACACTGTCAGTCAGCGGGCGCCCGGGTGGCATGAGGGCAGGGTGCTGCCACCCGCCACTGACTGTGGGGGTGCTGGTTGGCAGGGGACCACAGTGGGTGGTTAGGGGGGTACCACTGGACCACCAGGGCATCTTTTGCTATTCCACCTGTGATCGGATGACGAGGGGTTCCACTGGAGCACCAGGGATGTTAATTATACTTCTGCCCATGATCGGGCGCTGGGGGGGGGGATTCCACTGGATCATCAGGGACTTTACATACATTTATGCCCACGATTCCACTGGACCACCAAGGACTTTACATTCATTTATGCCCATGATCGGGTGCTGGGGGTGTTTCCACTGGACCACCAGGGGTTTATCTATATGTCTGCCCACGATCAGGCATACGGGAGTGGGGGAACTGCCATGGGACCACAGGGCATCGGTTGCCGATGGCTGCAGCCTGGCAGGGCACCAGGCGCAAGTTGCGGGGGATAAGTGCACTGCATGCAATTGGGGCCATAATGACATGCAATGGCCCCATTTGCGCCTTGTATGCATAATGGCCTCATTTGCATGCCCAGTGCTGAATATCATGGTTGATGTGCCTAGCACAACTGCACTTGCGTTGGCGCATCTCCCTGCTCCCATTCTGCTACTTGCGCTGGTGCAGTGCCACTGTGTCATGCACAGTACATGCATCATCAGTGCCATATTCAATAGTGCTGTGCCATGGTGCAGCACCATTGAATATTGCCCGGTCCATGCCCTTGGCGCAGGCCAGTTGCGCTGTGCCTGGGCTTGCACCCCTGTCCGGCGCAGTTTGAATATCCAGCCCTTAGTAAACATGCAGTACTTGTAGTATGTGCTCAGCAAATTCCCAGAAAAGCTTAGAAAGAAAAAAAAAATGCAAAGGCAGTGTTATGTCAGTGGTAGTCAGCGGTCCCTCCAGGAATTTGGACTGCTGGGAGGGACACAGCCAGAGTCCAGAAATCATGACGTGGGTCTTAGCAACCCCCCCCCCACAGCCAGCCCAGGCAACAGCAGCAACCTCAGCCCCTGGCCCCAGATAAGTCCTGTTTTTTTCAAAATCTTATCCTTTTCCCCTTTTCTCTGCTCCAGAAAATACCCATTCCAGGTATCTTGGTACTTCTCTAAGAATTCTTTTTTTTTTTTCCCAAAATAAAATTTGCCTACACACAGACTTACCCACTCCTGTGACTAAAAGCTCCATTGGTTCTTTTGACCCTAATGTTTGACCCTCTGCTGTCAATGCACACAGAGCTGGTTCAGTTAACTTGTACCAGTAGCACAACTCCCACCCCCACCACCAACCCGAAACAGCCTGGCAGTATGTTATGAGGTTCTTCTCCTCCTCCTAGTTTAATCTTTAATTGCACCTGGCCTCTCGAAGAAAAAAATAGCCACTGTTGAACCGCAGCCGATCCATAACAGCCCAGCAAAGGACAGGGCCAAAGGCACCGCACCAGTTTGCTCCATATGGCACCGGTCTGGTGCTGCCACTGGTCAGTCACAAAACATTAATAATAAACTGAGTTTTTTAAAATAGTAAAACTCAACACACCAATGCTGGTTGTCTGAGACAGTTGCTGGTCCCTGGCTGCAGTCCTTTACTAGTTAAATCATTCGTATCTGACCCACCTGCTCTCTTTGTCGCCTCACACGTTGGCTCAGCCCAGCTAGCTCAGATGCTTCAGTAAGGTTTTATCAGCAGCAGTGGCAGGCAAGGTACATCCCTGGATGGAGTGGACTGTGGAACTTTGCTAGCACAACCCTAGTCCTAATTGAATGCCTCAGTGTAGTCTGTCTGATTCCACACCCTGATCGACTGACCAACTCTATGAGTACAGTTGAAAGTGTTAGTGTTCGCCATCCTTCTCTCTGCCCTCTTACAACAAAACAGCGATGGTGCCAGTATTGCTAGGGTGGTTCATTGTGCTTCTCCTGTCCTGTGAACTGACTGTACACTGCAACTGTGCTAGTCTCTTCCTGATGTGTGTGCTGGCAGTGTATTTACCATGGTGGGTGACAGTGTCAGGGGGAGGAAATCAGGCCACCAGACCAACAATTATGGACCTAATCAAAGCCAAAAAATAGGGTTTATCATGTTGCTAGCCAATGGCAGCCAGCCCAAGAAAAGTAACTGTTATTTGCAAAAAAATGTAATCTTGTAACTTCCCAATATAACAGTTTCTTACACATAATCTGCTAGTAATATATGTTACACTAGATTACAATAACAAGCTGCTTATAACGTATTTCTACCCAGCACTGTCTGACTACAAATTGGTATCTGTCTGTCTACAGACAGTATCTATTTACAGACTCTGTCTGTCTGCCTGCCTTATCTATCTCCATCTTTCTGCGCAGTATCAATCTATATGTATGTCTGTCCATCTACAGACAGTATCTTTCTGTCTGTCTGTCTGCTTGTTTATCTATCTATCTATCTATCTATCTATCTATCTATCTATCTATCTATCTATCTATATCTATCTATCTATCTATCTATCTATCTCTCTCTAGCTTTTTTCTACTCTCTCTCTCTCTCTCTCTCCCCAAGTTGCCATACTGTCAAAGTGACTTTCTGAACCTATACAGATTACTTTACATGATTTGTTTACACATCACAGTGAAGAGATGCACTGGGGCACTGTTGCCACCACCCACCACCACCCATCGTTTCAGAATGGATATTACTGGCCATGGGGGACACCCACTCACATCGTGCTACTAATTAGATGGCATGCTGTATCATCAGAACAGGCATTTGTTTGGCCTTACTGGAGCTCAGGGAACAAAGACATTTTAATTACTTACAACTCACTGATTAGTTACCCATCTTAAGAGACTCCGTTCCTCTGTGCAGCAGTGATGAACGTTTAAGGACAAGAAATTCATCATGCTGACTCACGTGACCAGGCATTTATTATTTAGTTCTCCCCCTTTCCTCTTGTCCCTAAACCCAACATCTGAGTCATCACCGTTGCACCCTTCCCCATGCTGGGAGGGTGGAGGAAAACAATGCCACTGCTGCTTATTCGTCGCTCAGCGGTGTGTGTGTGTGTGTGTGTGTGTGTGTGGGTGTGTGTGTGTGTGTGTGTGATCGTGTGAATGCTGGGCAAACCCACACCCTCCCTTGGAGCTGAGCACTTCACCCCACTGATGTGCTTATCTGCTAAAAGGCACCAGTGTGGGATTTTGAGGCTAGAATATGAACTGCAGTCTCCACCACGCCACTGAGCTGATGTAGCTGATTACTTGTAAAGCCAGATTTTTGTTTTTGCCAGACTAATAGGTCAGGTTGGGTATTGCCTAGAAATCCAAACCAGAACCAATCCCCCAATTCTTCTAAACATTGCCCTGGTGTCTAGTGACACACCCAACCCCACCCCTGAACCCCCATCTTAGTTAGCTTAACCTTTCCCTGGTGTCTAATGACAAACCCTACCCCCGATCACCCATTCCATATATATAAATCATTTCCCTGGTGTCTGGTGGCATCCTCCCGTCCCCTGAGCACCCATTCCATGTCTTCTACACTATCCCTGGCATCCAGTGGTACCACCGTCCCCACCTCCGAATGCCAGTTACAAACGAACTGGCAAACATTGGCAGTCCAGCACCCCCTGCCTGCTCCACTTGCACCCTGAACACTGCCCACCCACCCCACCTGCACATACCAGCATGTTTGGGGCCATGCCTCGCATTCTGATATGATAACCAGCACATTTCTCCTCTCACTTCCTCGGCTGGCTGCTGTATGAGCATTGGTAGTCACACTGCAGCCCATACAGTGGCCAGCCAAGGAGGTGAGAGGAGGGCTGTGTTGGCTGCCATGTCAGGATATGATGCATGGCCCCAGCCATGGTGGTACGGGAGGAGTTGGATGGGCAGTGTTCACAATGCTGGTGGGGTGGCAAGGGGGCTACTGGACCTCCAACGTTCAGTGGTCTGTTTGTTGACTGGCGTTCTGGAGGTTGGGTAAGGATACCACTGGATGCCAGACATAGTATATGAGACATGGAATGGGTGCTCGTGGGTGGGAGTGCCACTAGACACCAGGGAAAGGATTAGCAGGTAATGTACATGTATTTGGGGAGGGTGGACGGTGCCACTGGACATCAGAGAATAGTGTATATGAACCAGAATTGATGATTGGAGGCGTAGGGTGCCAGTAAACACTAGGGAAGTGTTTATACTAGGCAGTAAGGGTGATCTGAGGTTGGGGGGGGTGCCACTAGGCACCAGGGAAATGTTTATATGAACCTGGACAGTGATCGGGGAGGGGTGCTATTAGACACCAGGAAACAGTGTATATACTAACATACTAAAAGCCAGCAGAATAGGCCAAATGGTCTTTCAATGTCTGCTCGAAAGCCAGCAACCTAGTGGCTGCTCGCCTTATCACTCCCCCTAGCCCCCAAGAGGTTCTTCTTTGGTTTCAGTTTCCCCTTGTACCTGTCACACCCCTTCGTGAAGCCTTCCACTGTGCTCTCCTCCAACTGCCTCCTGGATAGTGCATTCCACGGCTCCACCACCCTCTCAGTGAAAAAATGCTTCCTACGCTCCCCCCTATAATTTCCCCTCTTCAATTTCCACTCATGGCCCCTGGTTATTCCCCTCTTCTTTAGCCTAAACAGCTCCTTGGTTCCACTCATGGTTATTCCTTTTACATACTTGAAAACCTCTGTCATGTCTCCCCTATCACTCCTCTCCTCCACTGAGTAAAGCCCAAGCTCTTCCAATCTCTCCTCATAAGGCCTCCCATCCCCTCCATGCCCTGAATCATCCTGGTCGCTTTCCTCTGACCCCTCTCCAGCAGCGCTATGTCCTTCTTCAGATGGGCTCTCCAGAACTGTACACAGTACTTGAGCTGCGGCCTGACCAAGGCATTATATAGAGGGAGGATCACCTCCCTCCTTCTGGACATAATTCCCCCTGGCTATGCAGCCCAGTATCCTGTTTGCTTTGGCTGCAGTTCTTCTACAATTTTCAGAGTTATTCATTTTGATGTCTACCAACACCCCTAAATCCCCTTCACCCAATGTGGCTTGCAGTGTTACCCCCCAGGGTGTATACAAGGCCCGGATTTTTAACCCCCAAATGAAGTACTTTACATTTCCCAGCATTAAGTTTCAGTCCCCACCTCCTTGACCACCCCTCCAGGATATCCTGATCCCCCTGGACTGTCTCCCTCGCTTCTTCATAATCCACCAGTGCTCCCAGTTTTGAATCATCCGCAAAGAGACTCAACCTATTCCTTACCCCCTCCCTATATCTGAGACGTAGGCATTGAACAAGATTGGCCCCAATACTGAACCTTGAGGGACCCCACTGGTTACCTTCCTGGGGGAGGAGAGTATCCCACCCACCATTACCCTCTGTAAATGCCCCAAAAGCCAATTTTCAACCCAAATTAGCTGCTGTCCTCCCACCCCCATCTCCCCCATTTTTGCCATCAGTCTATTATGGGGCACTGAATCAAACGCCTTGCTGAAATCTAGATATAGGACATCCACCGGCCTATGTCTATCCAAAGCCCCCGTCACCCAGTCATAAAAGTCTACGAGGTTGGACTGACACAATCTCCCCGGGATGAAGCCATACTGTTTATCATCCTGGTGTCCTAACCTTTCCAACTGCCTTCCAAGCCTCTCCTTGATAAAGTTGTCCATTACTTTGCCTACCACAGACGTCAGACTGACAGGCCTATAATTCCCCATCTCCTCTCTAGACCCCCCCTTATGTATAGGCACTACATCAGCCACCCTCCAGTCCTGTGACACCCATCACATCTGCAGAGAGATGTTAAAAAGTGCAATCAATGGAGCTGCCAGCTCCTCCGCCAATTCCTTCATTACCCTTGGATGTAGTCCATCCGGCCCTGGCGCCTTATCAGTTTTTAGCTTCCGAAGGACCTCCCTCACCCTATCCACTGTGATTTCTCCTATCAATCCGCTCCCTCATGCAACTTTCCGATTCCTTCTGGGTCTTGCCCAGCCTGTACCCTAGCCTCTTTCCATCCACTGGTCTCAGACTGAGACTGACCTCTCACTTTTGCTGGCTCCTCTTCCTTCCCATCAGGCTGTAAGGATCCCTTGTCAACCTCTGCAAAAATTGAGGCAAAGTACTCGTTTAGCATCTCTGCCTGTTCCCCTGCTTCCTGAGCCCATCTCCCCACAATCGTAATCCTGTTGATCTGTGTCCTCTCTTTTCTCTTGTCTCTCATGTATCTGTAGAATCCCTTTCCCCCTCCGGATATCCCTAGCCAGATTTTTCTCCATCCCTGCCTTGGCGCCCCTCACCACTTTGGTGACCTTTCTGGCCAAAAGTTCATACTCTCCTCACTCCTTATCCCCCCTAGAATGTTTAAAACGTGCGTAGCCAGCCTTTTTATCCCTTACCGCCTCATGCACTTCCCTGGTCCACCAACATGGCTTACTGGTACCACCATGCTTACGCCTTACTTTAGTACAGGACCTAGTAGCCTCTTGTACCCCTTCTTTAATGGTCTCCCACAATCTTCCAGCATCCATGTCTGGCCTAATCATGTCCAACCTCTCCCTTAGAATCCTACCCATACCCACGAAGTCTGCTTCCCTGATGTCAACCACTACTGTATAAGTGTGGTTTTCCTCCCCTCCTAGATATAGCAGGAACCAAACCGTGGCATGGTCACCACCCACCAGTGGACTGCACACCTCCAGGCCCCTTATTTGTTCACTGTCCGCTAGACAAACGTCCAATATCTACCCCTCTCTAGTAGGTTCCCCCACCTGTTGGACCAGGAAGGCATCCTGAAAGACATCCATCAGTCTCTGTTCCCTGGTTACAAAGGATGTCATGGTGTCCCTGTCTGCCCCCGGCATATTAAGATCACCCATGACCACCACCCTACCCTTTCCAAGGTCACAGTGACCCTTGATGTTCTCAACCAATTTATCCTCCAGAGCCTCCTCTATTGCAGGGGGCCTGTATACCACCCCTATCTTCAATTTCTTCCCTCCCGTCTTTTGCAGGGCTACCCAAATCACCTCCACACTCCCTCTAGCCTCCTCCACTCCACTAACCACTATGTCATTTCTGACTATCAGCACAACCTCCCCCCTCCTCTTCCCACTCTCCTATCTTTCCTGTACATCTTGTAGCCCTCTAAGTTTAGATTCCAATCATTTTGCTGAGTGGCCCATGTCTCTGTAATCTGTAATTGCTGCCACGTCCGCTGTTCCCTCGCCAACATAGCCTGGAGCTTGGGCATTTTATTGCTCGTACTCCTGGCATTTATCAGGATTGTCCTCCACCCCAACTTCTCCCCTGTCTTCAGTCCCCCCCCCACCCTATGCAGTCCCTTTTCAGCCCAGTTTTCCTTGAAATTGAAACATAGTACCTCCCACTCCTCACATGCCCTAGACCTGGACCCTCAATCAGCCCCCCGGGGTCTTTTTATTATTTGACCCCCCTTTACAAGTTTAAACCCCACCTCTCACCTATAAATCCAGCAATTTTTAATTTCAAGATCTCCCTCCCTTCCAAGTTGAGATGCAACCTATCCCTGGCATAAAGCCCCTTATCCGTACAAGTATCCCCCAATCCCCCACCAACCCATATCTTTCTGCCTTGCACCAGTCTCTAAGCCACTGATTCACCCCCTCTAAGTTTTAATTTGAGTTCCCCGGTTTCCCTTGGTACCGGCAAAATCTCAGAGAAGGAAATTTTGCTTCCTATAGAGAGACAAACCCTGGCCAGTTCCCAGAACCTAGCCTGTATTTCTAGCTCTCTGTTCCCTTCCAAGTCATTTGCCCCAGATGTACTAGGAAGTCCGGGGATCCCCCACAATCCAGTGTCAGCGAGTATAGGTGGAATTTAGCCTTGTGTACGGATAGTCCTGGTATACATTTAGCCTTGACTGGGCTGCTTTTATTCTCCCCTTCCCCCTCGATACCCCTGGTCATGGAGTCTCCCAGCAGTGCCACCTTTGTCCCACCCCCCATTTTGATAGCTCTTTTTGATCCATCCCGACTCCTCCATCTATCATCAACACTTTGCTTGCACTTCCCACTCCCATCAGCCTGTGGGTCTTTGTAAGCCCTTATTTGTCCATTCAGACTTCTACTTTCAGCAACCCCCTGCTTGCTCCTCCCTCCCTCCCTCCTCCATCAGCCTGAGGACCACCCTCCTGTACATGCTCTACCATACTCCTTTTACCTGCAACTGACATTTTGCGCCTCGCCCCCCAATCTCCCGGGTGATCAGAGAATGCCCTCCCAGTTCTACCCCCATCTCCCTTCCTGAGCTAAAGACATCCGATCTCACTCCCGAGAAACCTCCCGCTACTCCCCCCCAAACATGCACCTCCGCTCCCATCCCATCTACTGAAATTCTCCCTATCCTATTTTCCACCTCTTCAGATGAATTCTGTCTCGAAACTGCCCTATCTAGAAAACTCTCAACCGCCCCCCTCTCCTTGATTGACAACCCCTACCTAGACACTGGCCTGACCCCAGTCCTGCCTCCTTCCATCCCGGCCTCCCTTATTGCCCCCCATCTAGCACATTTCTCTCCAACCTAATCTCATGTCCCTCCTCCTCTTTCCTTTCCTATGAATCTGGCTCCTCCTCTATCCCCCACCTCCCTTAGCCTTTGACGAACCCTCACTTTCCACCTGATCCCCCTCCCACCTGCCTCCTCCACTTCATCTCCCAGATATAGTAAGGTGAATCGGTTTGATAGTGTGATGCTTGCCCCATTGTACTTTCTCACCCCCTCCCTCATCTGCTCCCTCTTCCAGCCTCCCTACAGATTGCTTCCCGTACATTTCTTGTTCCGCCTCCTACTCCTCTCGAGTGACCATATGGACCACTAGTGCCCTGGTATATGCTTTTTTGGCCTAGTTCACTTGCCCCCTGGGGTATGCCATTTTGGCCACAGCTATGTACATATGATCCATACCCCAACTTACCCCCCATCCCTCCCCCCTTCCAGCTGCCTTCTAATCCCCCTGATATCCTCCCTAAGATCCTACAATCTAAAGCACACTGGGCACCCTCTGAACCTCCATGCCCAATTTAATATTATGGCTACCCCACATCCTGTACACCCAATCACCCTATCAAAGATAACTGAACTGACAGCCCCCAAGTCCACCCTCATTTTGGAAATGAATAATATGGCCCCCTATCAGCAATACACACACACACAGCAATATTCAGTTTTACACCAGAGAAGTCCAGCAGTAGATCATTTTCAGCAATCCCCACAGTATGTAGCTATCAGTCTTCAGCAATCCCTTAAATAGTAACCCCAAAGTGCTAATTGCAACCTCCAACAGCAACCACCAAACTAATGCAGTATATGAAACTTATGCCCACCCCCACCTATCCAGCAACAAATTCAAGCTTCTTATAGCTCCAGCGCGACCAGTCTCACCATGCCCTCCCCAAGACTCCACCTCTCCGACCATTTAATAAAGGTCAGGGTCGGGGTGGGTAGTGTGGGACACAAATGCAGCTCCCCAATGATTAGTGAGGTGGCTTGGGCCATCCATGTAGCCCAGCCACAGCTCAAATTTGGCTCCCTCACTCCCGATTGGTCCACAGCACTTCCAGCTCTTCTTCCTCCTGCCCTGGCCCGCTGCCGACTGAACTATATGAACTGAACTGACTGAACTATATGAACCAGGATAGGTGATCAGAGGGTGGTGGATGCTACTAGAAACCAGGGAAAGGTTAGGATAATTGGGACATGTGATTAGAGGATGTGGGTGCCACTAGTCACCAGGGAAAGATTAGGCTAACCAGGATAGGTGATTGGAGCATGGGGCGGCACTAGATAATGTTTTTTGAACCAGGCTCGGTGATTAGGGATGGGAGATGCCACTGGACACCAGGGCGTACTAACTCACTGGCATGCCAGCGATATGGGGTGGGAGCTGCAGTACAGCTATCCTGCCATCAGTGGGGGGAGGGCATGGACTTAGTGCCCAGTTAAGTTCAGGTTTTCAGAGGCAGTAAATAACACCACTTTGGGTACTGTTTACTACCATCTCAAGCCTTTTAAATTGTCACTGTGCTGATATGCAGGAGGGGACCCCCACATTTGCATAGGCGCAGTGTTATGTTAATGCCTGGGTGCTAATGGGTTTAGCCCATGCTACAGGAGCCTCTGAATATAGACTCCACCCCAAAAATGGGCACAGATCCAGATAGCGTGGGCAAAAACACATTAGCGCCAGCGCCAACTTTTGAATATCTGGCCTCAGGTTGGGAAGAAGCAATAGGAGCTGATGAATTTTCAGGGAACAACTATCCTATTTTCATGCATATGACCTCAGTGGAAAACAATGGGGTTAAGAAACACAGAGCTAATGAGGAATGTAAGCTGCTTTGTGCTGAAATATTATGCTTTTTAAAGTTCTTTTCAAGATGTCGGTAGCTCTTTAATATACTTCAGGATAGCACCCCTTTTTTGTTGTACCTGTTTCCATGTATTTTATTGTTGGTTAATTTCTAACTCTAGTTGGCCGATAGCAAGCACTTTGGGTTGGTTTAGGTTAGCCCAACCTTCAACTTTGGGCTTTTTAGGTAATAGACTTCCAACATTAATGAATATTTGATGTAGCCCTTTCTGTTTCAACCAAAATGGGTTGGAGTTTTCTATAAGTACATTTTTGGAAGCGGGACGTGGGGTGCTTAGATCTGCATTTGATTCCATATCCACAGCCAGTGCAAGAAGTAGAAATACTAGTTGTTTTTGTATGGTTGCAGCTTTTAAAATATACCCCAGTGCTTTTCCTCATATGGTATCCTAATTTGTACTTATCTGTTTTGCTGTTGTAGTTTGTATTTAACTTCTGCTTTGTTATTATAACTAAATATTATGTAAAACAGGATCCGTCAGCCCACCAATGCAGCTGTAGCGCTGCCAGCAACCTGGTTTTGGGAACAAGCCCAGGTCATTGAAGGATCAGACATGAGGAGAGGAGGAGGATTGAGCATCCCACAGCATGCATTCCATGTCTGGGGGGGGACTCTGCCATGCGACTGCCCCCCTGGGTGATCACTGGTAGCAATGTAGGCCAGAATACCTACAGCGGAGTGAATGGATGTGATTGGCTGAGCAGATGCTGAAGAACAGCATATGCATGTCAGCCTCAGCCTGTGTCCTGGAGGAGGGCGAGAAACGAACATGGGAAAAACCTTCAGCCTTCACAGAGTGGTGACCCTGTGTGGCTTCAGTCCCTGTATACCCACCGACCCAGGTGCACTCTGTGTGCACAAACTGGTGGATTCCAAGGGACTTGGGCAAGCCCAGGGTTCCCCATTACAGAGAAGAGATGCAGTGAGTGGACATCAGGGAGAAAGGATAAGGCCTGGGAGAAGGTGGGTTGACATGGTTGAGGGTAAGCAGGGGCCAGAGAGGGGGCCTGATGCAGACTGAGTGAAGAGGAGAATAAACAGTAAAAACCAAAAAGGATCCCTGCCCCCTGTCTTTCTCAATTGTTCTAGTGGCTTGTATACATCACAAGCTGTTGCTGTGAAATTACAATGATGTCACAAGCAGATGACTGAGATGTCAGGTGAACACAAGCAGCCAGAGCAGATGGAGTCTTAATGGTGGTTTTGTTTTCATGCTAGTGGGAATACTGTAGCTGTAGCCAAAAAAAAAAAAAAAGCAAACAAACAAAAACGGGGAGGCTGAATGAATAAAATGTAGCAAATAATAAGTGGAAATGTTTCTAAAAATTATCTTTAGCCAAAAAGCCCTCAAGACTTCAGGGTCTTTTGAATATTTTAAAGCACTGCACACCTTCCCTTGAGTGAGGAAACTGTCATTTTAGTTTGTTCCATGAAACATGTTTTTTTCTCACAGGGACAGAAGCCTGATATATTTTTGAAAGCAAAAGCCTACATAATCTCATGATCCCAATTAATATGGCAGAGCTGTCAGCCAGGCTACATAGCTGCAGGGTACAGAAATCTGACATTGTGTAAGGTACACTTGTACTCAAGCATCACAAGGTTCCTCTGATACAAGAACCAGAGGAAACTGCTGTTCTGTCCACTGAGTTTGATATCACACTTCTGCAAATTATGTAGGTGGCTCAGTTGGTAGCACATCTGCCTCTGGACCAGAAGGTTGTGGGTTCTCGTCCCACACTGGGATTGGACTTGCACCTAAAAATTGCTGGCATCCGAGTGCAGTATTGGGGCTGCTGTGCTGCCGGGGTGTGCCGTCCTTTGGAAGAGACATTAAACTGAGGTCACTTCTGCCCATCCTGGAGGGTGTCCAGGTGGAAGTAAAAGAACCCAGGGTGCTTTTTGCAAAGAGCAGGGAACATTCCCAGTGTCCTGGCCAACATTCCCCTTCCCATAAGCTGGTTCATACAATTATCCAGGCTGTGTGTGGGTGATGATGTGCGATATGGCTGCCACCACACATTCGGTCACTTCACTACCAGTCTAGCATTGCTTGTAAAGTGCTTTGGGATACTGTGTATGAAAAGCACTATATAAATGCTGATTCTTCTTCTTCTTCTTCTAGGTGGTCCGTCTTTGCCCGGTTTGTATTTATTTATTAAGATTTTGTTGACTGGAAAAGGAAGGTTAGGCAGTTCTGCCTATTTTCAGCCTTGTCTGGAGTGGGTGTGGGGTGAGGGGATATACAGATTTGTAAACTGACATATTGAATCAGGTTAAACTGCTGATGGTATTTTTAGTGAATAAAGGAAATTTGGCCAGGATTCTTTGGAAATTCTCCTCGTTGGGAGGTGGCACTGCTGTGCTCCCTGCAGAGGGACGGAGGAGGCTGAGGAGGATCGTGTTGCTGGTCCCAGGTTGGAGGAGCCTGTGTCCCTTCCCTCATGGTGCATTTTGGAAGCCACTACTCACTACTGTGTAGTTTCTCTCTCTGCTGAAGGAGTATGTGCTTTGGTATTGGCTATGGGTTCAGACTTAGTGTTTTCGAAGATTACTGCTGTTACAGAGACTCCAGAGGCTACTCACCCAGTTGCTGTAGCAGGGATGGTTACAGTGATTATTGCAGATGCTGAAGTTTTGTTGAATGAAGCCCTCAAAGAGAAGTGGGAGATCTTGCTGGCCCAGAGGTCTGAAGAGGAGGCTTCATGTGCCCTGAAGAAACAAATGCTGAGGGATGAGTGGAGTTTGTGGTCTTCTCCAAATGGCCACCCCTTCTGCCAGAAGCACTGATGCTAAAAGTCCCAGCCTGCTCTCAGTCTGGTAATGACACAGCATCAAAGGGAAGGGGCTGTCACACTGAACAGCTGATGTCAGCAAGCAGTGAGAGCACACAAGTAAGGCATAACAGAGCAGCATGGCAGAGACAGAAGGGAGCCATCACTGTCCGATCTCAGCATGGAAGAAGCCTTCTCAAAGGCAGGATGGATCCATACTAATGATGGCATCGGCTGTCTGTCTGCTGAAGAGCTACAAGACATTGAACAGACTGCTGAAGTGTCAGATGTTCTCAGTACAGGCTATCAGGCAAGTAATTCTGTTTCATTTTTACGTTTGCTTGCATGCCTGTGCAAGAAACATAGTGCCATCTTACGAGTTTTCGGAGGTGTGGCAGCCCTCTTCCAATTCAGGCAGTGTGTTTGCAGGCGTGGCCGTTGTTCTCCAATGCCTGCTCGAGCTGTCTATGACAGCTCCAAAATGCAGTGGAGTACAGTTGAAAGGGGGAGCTACGCTTCAGTGAGCAGCGATAAGATATTGCCTGCTCATGCGCGCTCCCCTACACCGCCAAACGTGTGCTGCCCCCACGCACACACTGTGTAGGTGCCCAATCCCCCATCGGCTTGCTGCGCTCCCCTCCCAAAACCTTCCACATGCCATGCTGGGTGCCCACCCCAGCGTGGCAACTCGATGTACAGCCGGCAGGGGTGCCCAATCCCCGTCGGCTCCTATCCTCCCCTCCAGAGTACAGGGTGCCATGCTGAGAGCCAACCCCAGCGTGGCAACAAATCTATAACCGACGGGGTGCCCAATCCCTGTCGGCTCCACACACCCCAACCAGCCATCCTTGTGCTGCGCTGAGGCCACCCCAGCATGGCAAGCGTCCTCGTCATTTAAAAACCTGCAAATAAAAAACTGTCCCTCAGCGCTTCTCCCTGCCCCCTCCACACCACCCACCACTGTGCACCCTGCCTCCCCGCCCCCCATACTTACCTCCGGACCTTGGCGACAATCTTGGTGGACCGGGGCACGTCTGCACTCTTCAAGCCGACCGCGAACTGAGGAAATGCAGTAAGCTGTATAATGGGATAGATAGGTTTTTCAACTTTGCTGCTTATCTCAGGCATTTTTTGGAATTTTTGCACCAAATTTTCAACATGGGGTTTTTGGGACCCCTTCTCATGAATGCTGTCACTGTCATGGCGTTATTCGGGCTCGAAGGGTGATTTTGCAGTCACTGCATAAAATCACCTTTGAGACTGATTAACAAAACAACACTGCAAGTTTTCATAAGGTGGGCTCTCAAGAGCCTATTTAGAAAATTTGGTGGAAAAATTCCTAAAAATGACTGTTTTATGAGCGTGCGTTGCGCAGTTCCTATGCACTCTCGTAAATTCGTGAATTTTCAATATTTTCACTCCAGATTTTCAACATTGCCATTTTACTACACCTTCCTATGAGTGGTACAGCTGTCATTTTTCACATCTCACCCAAAACGTGTTTCCGCCCATGTAGCGCACAATGGTGCAGTCGGCGTGCGAAATTAATGTACGGGACAAATTAAGAAAATCACAGTGACACTGTTCATGAGCAGAGGTCTTAAAATGGCTATGTTGAAAATTTGATAAAGAATTCTAAAATGACTGTTTCTGACGTCGTTGCGCGGTTCCACTGTTCGTGAGATTCATGAATTTTCAATATTTTCACTTAGATTTTCAACATTGCCATTTTACTACACTTCCTTATGAGCAGTACAGCTGTCATTTTCACATCTTGCCCAAAATGTGCTTCCACCCATGTAGCGCACAATGGTGCAGTCGGTGTGCGAAATCAATGTATGGGACACATTAAGAAAATCACAGTGGCACTGTTCATGAGCAGGGTCTTAAAATGGCTATTTTGAAAATCTGGTGAAAAATCCTAAAAATGACTGTTTCTGATATTCGTTGTGCAGTGCCTCATGCGCTTCGTAAGTTGCGCATTTCAATATTTTCAATCCAGATTTTCAACATTGCCATTTTATTACACTTCCTTATGAGCAGTACAGCTGTCATTTGTCACATCTTGCCCAAGACATGTTTCCGCCCATGTAGCACACAATGGCTCAGTCGGTGTGCGAAATCAATGTATGGGACACATTAAGAAAATCACAGTGACACTGTTCATGAGCAGAGGTCTTAAAATGGCTATGTTGAAAATTTGGTGAAAAAATTCCTAAAAATGACTGTTTTAAGAGCGTGCATTGTGCAGTTCCTATGCACGCTCGTAAGTTTGAGAATTTTCAATATTTTCACTCCAGATTTTCAACATTGCCATTTTATTACACTTCCTTATGAACAGTACAGCTGCCATTTTTCACATGTTGCCCAAAATGTATTTCCGCACATGTAGCGCACAATGGTGCAGTCGGTGTGTGAAAGCAATGTTTGGGACAGATTAAGAAAATCACAGTTACACTGTTCATGAGCAGAGGTCTTAAAATGGCTATGTTGAAAATCTGGTGACAAGAATCCATTAAATGACTGTATTCTGGTGAGCATTGCGCGGTTCACCCACACCCTCGTAAGTTCATGACTGTAATATTTTCAGTCCACATTTTCACCAGTGGCATTTTCCACACTTCCTTATGAACAGTACAGCTGTCATTTTTCACAACATGGCCGAAATGTGCTTTCACACTTTCCAGCGAGATGCATGTGGCTGTGGAAATCATTGTTCGGGACAGATAAAGAAAATCACAGTGACACTGTTCATGATCAGAGGTCCCAAAATGCCTGTGTTGACAATCTGCTGTAAAAATCCCCAAACTAATTACATTACGGTTGTGCGTTGCACAGTTTCTATGCTGCGCTCGTGATTTCACCAGTTTTAATATTTTTACTTCAGATTTGCAACATTGCCATTTTTTACGCCTCCCCATGAACAGTACAACTGTAATTTTTTACATCCTGTTTGGAATGTTTTTGCACCTGTGGTGCTAAATGCCGTAGTCGCTGTGCATAAGCAGCTTTCGGCTAACAAACTGATATTGCCACTGTGCATGAGGTGGGGTCACAAAAAAAACATGTTGAAAATTTGGAGTGAAAATAGCAACGAATGCCTGAGGTATTAGGGTGTCCAACCATAACACCCACCCCTGTAGAGAATGACAGGCAGCAGGGGTGTGACTTGGGATTCTTGCCTGTAATGCTCATACCATTCCACACCCTGCAGCCAGTGACAGGCATCGAGGTATGCCTTGGACTCTTTGGCCCCAAAGTTTACCCCACTCTCCTATACCGCAGCCATCTCACCATATTTCCTGATGGAATGGGGTGCACATAAGGGCCAAAGACCCCAAGGCACACCGTGACACTTGTCAGTGTCTGCAGGGTGGGGTGTGGTGAAATGGCGTGGCCATTATGCCTGATGACCCAAAGGCACACCCCAATGCCTGTCACTCTCTGCAGGGTGGTGGTGGGGTTGGCTTCAGTTCAATACTTCACTGTCATTCCTATTACGCAGCTCTGTAACTTCTATACTACCACTGCCAATGCCAGCAAGCAAACATTCGGCATTGACAAATGCTTGTTATTTAGTTAGTTTTTGTTGACTGGGTAAGTACACTAGACAAATTCTGCCTATTTTCAGGCACAACCCGGGGGGGGGGGGTACAGATGAATGCCAACTGACCTTAAACCAGATTAAGCTGTTATCAGTCCCTCTTGTCAGGTGCCTAGTCCCCTTAGTTACTTAAAGGGCTGGTATGACTCAGCAGTACTGTTACAGCAGTGTTTCACATGGAACCCTTCTCACTGCATACAAAAACAATACTTGACTGCCATTGGCTCAGTCATTTTTATGTTGGCTTGCATGCATGCTCAAGCAACATCTTGCCATAGTAGCACTTTCGGAGGTGTGTCAGTGTTGTGGCAAATGCAGGGCATGCTTCAGTCAGTGCGTCCCTCAGCCACCAATCAGTGATCATGCTACCAATGTCAGCAGTTTCAGAGAGAGCCGCGGAGCTGAAAGAAATCTGCTGCTGCAATCAGAGACAGGCTCGTCACTGCAGTGGCAGATGACACACCTCCATTATGTGCCTTTCCTGGAGAAACATTTCAATAAATATGGCAGCTCCTGCCATCCGCCACACAATTCCTACAAACCTGACATCAGGGATGCCCAATCCCTGTGTCGGCATGCCCCCCCCCACATTATATGGCACACTGTAACATGGCAGGTCCTGCCACCCGCCACACACTCCCAAAAAGCTGGCATCAGGATGACCAATCCCTGTGTTGGCATCACCCCTCTTAGTGTGTCTTTCCTGGTTAAACAGTTTCCCCTTTCTGACACCAGGATACCCATTCCTGGTGTCTGATGTGCCCCCAACCCATCTATATGGCTTGCCAACATCAGGTGCCCAGTCCACTTGTTGGCATCCCCAACTCAATTGTGGCACACTGGGAGCTCACCCAGTGTGCCTGTTTTTTTTTTTTTTGCAACCTGTGTAAATCAAGAAAACCTTCCCTCATTGTCTGTTTCCCCCCTACAAACAAGAAAACGGTACACCGTTGTCTCCCTTGTCCCCATCCTCACCCTCTCTCTGTGCACCCACCTCCGCACCCCACTCGTACTTACCCTACGGAGGTTGGGAGCCGTGATCTTCTCTGAACCAGGACACGGCTGCACTCTTCAAAGCTGAACTGCGAACTGAAGAAATCACGGTAAGCTGTATAATTGGGGGGGGGGGGTCAACTTAGGTTGATATCTCAGCTATTTTTAGGAATTTTTGCCCCAAATTTTCAACATGCAGTTCTTGGGATTGTACCTCATGAACATGTCACTGTCATTTAGTTTCTTGGTCCCGAAAGGTGATTTCGCAGTCGCTGCACGGAATCACCTTGTGGGACTGATTAACGAAATGACAGTGCCACTATTCATGAGGAAAGGTCCAAAAAGCCCATGTTGCATTTGGTGAAAAAATTACAAAATTAAACTGCTATTTAGTATGTATTGCACTTTCTATGCACACTTGAACTCTCCAGTTTTAATATTTTTCTCCAGATTTTCAACATTGCCATTTTTCACAGTTCCTTATGAACAATATAGCTGCCATTTTCACATCCTTCCTGAAATGTGCTTTCACTCCTGTGGTGTAGAATGGCATTGTCGCAGAGGAAAATCAACTTTTGGGACAGATTAACAAAATCATAGTGCCACTGTTCATTAGAAGAGGTTCAAAAATGACCATGTTGAAAAAATTCCAAAGAATGATTGTGTTACAGGTGTGCATTGTGCAGTTTCTATGCACATTCATAACTTTACCACTTTTTCATAGTTTCACTCCAGATTTTCAATATTGCCATTTTTGCACACCACCTCATGAACAGTACAGCTGTCATTTTTCACATCCTGCCAGAAATGTGTTTTCACACCTGTGGCACCAAATGGTGCAGTTGTTGTGCAAAACCACCTTTTGGGATTGAGTAACAAAATTATAGTGCTACTGTTCATGAGGTAGGGTCACAAAAAGCCAATTTTGAAAATTTGGAGTGAAAATAACAACAAACAGCTGGGGCATTAGGGTTTTCAAACATAGCCCCGTACTCTAAACTGACATGCATCAGGGTGCGACTTGGGATCGTTGGCCATAATGCTCATGCCATTTCTCCCCCACCTTGCAGCTACTGACAAGCATCAAGGTGTGCCTTGGGGTCTTTGGCCCCAGCGTTCACCCCATTCTCCTATACCACACCCACCTCAGCATGTTTCTTTATGGAATGGGGTGAGTATAATGCCGGAAGACACCAAGGCACACCGTGACACCTGTCAGTGCTTGCAGGGTAGGGTGAGGTGAAATGGCGTGAGCGTTATGGCCAATGATCCAAAGCAACACCCCCAATGCCTGTCACCCTCTGCAGAGTGGGGGTGGGGTTGGCATCAGTTCAATACTTTACTGCCATTCCTATTATGCATCTCTTTAACTCCTGCACTACCAATGCCAATGCCAGAAGCCAACATTCATCATTGACAAATGCTTGTTTAATAGGGTGCTGTGCCTCCAGATTCCTCAGAGGAGAAAGGTGTTCAGGATCTGGCAGAGAGGATTACTGGCACAGCTACTATAAACTCTGTGCCTGTAGAGGATATGGAGATGGGATCAGTGGAGCCTACTAAGGAAATTGGAGTACCTAACATATCAAATACTTGAGAAGAAGGAACGCCGTCAGTTTAACTGTAACCCCCCTACAAATGAGGGTTCCCAAAAAGTCTTCCTTGAGCTTGCTTAAATGCTCACTGCCGGGCTGGCGTTCTGTGTTTTGGTAGATTAAATGTATTGCCAGACGGTGCCTGTATAGCCTCTGTGTACTGTCTCTTTAAGAGCTGCCTGGATTGCAGTCTTAATTAATCTAAAAAGGAGCTCTGTTAAAAGAAGTGCTTGTTTGCTGATCATTTGTTAGAGTAGTAATATATTGCAGTTTGTTCTAACCTGCCTTCTTTGCAGCAAGAACTGTTCTGTTTATCTCCACCAACCTGGCCCAGGACTGTCAGAATGGGCCAATCAGTACTGTTGGGACTCTAAAATGGAGCCTGCCTACAAGGGCTTGGTGGGGTCAAAACTTGTAGTAATTGTAGTTTTTGCATTTTGGCACCTAAAATAACCTGGAGGGGGGAGCCCTTGTTGTGACTGACAGACAGATCAGCAAACTGAACCTTTTGGATCTTGAGGAAATTCCCAAACTCTTGCAGCTAGTTTCAGTTCTGAGTTGGGAAGTGAAGAGATAACAGCTTGAATGATTCAAGCAGCAGCCCCGGCGTAGATTTGCGAGGGAGAACTGTGGAAAGGCCCGAGTTTTGGCCTGCATGCCTGCCTGCTGTCCCGGAGAGGGAACTTGTACCTTTTTTGGACTGAATCCGAACTTGGAGAGCGAAGTAAGTCACTGAATTGTGACCATGCTCCTACCTGAAGAAGACCGAAGATTTGCTGAATGCGATTGGCCTTTCTGGACTTCCAGCCAATTCTGAACTCCCGGATTGTGCAGAGACTCTAATTGCGACCAGAGTGCCTTTTGTCTGGTACAGTGGCATTTCTTTACATGTGAATGTGTTGTGTTCTTATAGTGGGTCATGATTTAGTTCTCCACTGTGGTTTGAATTGTGTTCTGCTTGCTGGAAGCTGCATTAGAATTTCCTTATGTATAAATGTGCTGTGTGTTGCTAGTGGGTTGCAGTTTGGTTCCCCACTGTGGTTTGAACTGTATTCTGCTTGCTGGAAGCTGCATCCAGCCCCATGGACTGAATCCAAAATCATCTACATTGGGCCTGGGCCTTACCACACTGGCCCAGCCCAACTACCCGCTGCACAGAGAAAGCCGTTGTCGAGAGACCTGCCTGGGGATCAGCCCCCTGCTCAACACTTGAACAGGAACAACGCCTCTGTGATTCGTATGGGCCCCGCTTCTCTGGGCACTCCAGCCCAACAACCTGCAGTCTCAGTTTCATCCTGCTTGTGTTCAGTATTGCGTATTGTGAGTAAACATCAGGGTAGTTCCTTGCAACAATAGCTAAATCTAAAGTGTTGTCATCTGATTGTCTGGTTGCTTTTTCTTTCATGAACTGAGCCCTCTGGCTCCAGATTACAAATAGTGTGTGTTGTGCATGTTGCTTTCTTCCATCACAGGGCCCCAACCAGCTGCAACGTTCCTGGCTAGCCCATCGTCTCCCTCCCTACCTGGGTATCCAGAGGTATGACTGTGTGGGTACTTAAAGCGCATACATAATTTTTTGATTAATATAGCCTTTAAGCCAATCATCCTGATTATGCCCCGTCCTTGTTCAAGTCCCCTGAATAAATCAGATCTGACTTTTTCTGCATTTAACCTGACTGTGGTTCCAGTTTGTGCTATGAGTACTGTACTGTTGCTATTTGTTGTGCATAACCTTGTTTTACAGGGGGTCCCCAGGGTTGAGCCAGTGGAACTAGCCCTGGTGGTAAGTACAAACAGTGTGGGTACTTTTATGGTGTACAAGGGGTACAGTGAAAGTGATTATCGTATATTGCTCAGGCCACTAGATGGGAAAGAGGGGGGTTACAGTGTCCCGGAGGGCTGTGCCCAGGTTAGTTTGACCACAATCAACCCTGACCTCCGGGTAGAGGCACCCGTTGCAGAACCTAGGCCCCTTAACCTGCTACTAGCCAAGTAGGCAGGGGTAGTAGCCTGTGGGATAGCGCCACCTAGGGGTTACATCTTGGAGGCACCGCTGGGATTTTGTGCCTTCTAGTGGCCAAAAATTGTGAATTATTGTTAAAGATTAATGGCTACCCCAGTAGAAATGGCTGTACACCAGTTGGTGGGGTGGTGCACTGGGCAGGAGATCGACCCCCAAAATGCTCTGCTTATACTGGATATTCCCCTGGGTACCAGTAAAGACACTGTAGAGGGAGCACTCTCCAAAGTTGAATGTTTAAAAAACCCTGTGATGGTGGGTCGACAGGCTGATTTGATCGCCCAAACTTTCATAGCCTTGGTAGAGTGTAGTGACCTCATGGACAGCTCTAAAGTGCCACAGACTATTGCCTCAGAAGGGGTCCCAGCCACCTGGAGAGTGATAACAAAAGACAGTAAAGACCCTGGGGAGGATGAGCTCCCACTATTATCTAAGACTTTTGAGGAGAAATTTGCTAAGTTGTTACTGGAGGAAGGGAAAAAGTGTAGAGGATGAAACTGTTCCTGCCACCTGGGGGTGTTCTTTCCCCAACACCCTCTCCCACTCCAGCACCTGTTACTGCCCGCCTTCTGTGCCCATGCCAATGCTGGCCCCATATCTGTACCATACGTCAGTCGGCTCCTACCTAAGGGCTGAGAATCTATTTGGGCACCCCTGGGGGAGGATGACTGGGAGACCTGGATCGACTTTGTTGCCCCTGTGGTACCTGAGTGGCAGTGTGCAGAGGCTGAGAAGTGGAAAAGAATCATAGAAAGTCTGAGGGGCCCCGCCCTTGAAGCCATTAAATTTTTGAGGTCCACGAACCCTGATGAATCTGCTCAGAAGTACCTATCTGTATTTGAAGGCAGTTTTGGGAGCATTGAGTCAGGGGAGACTTTGATGTGGAAATTCCAAGGTACCAAACAATGGAAGGGGAAAAGTTTGTCTACGTATGTTACTCACCTAGAAAGAGCTCTGCAGAAAGCTTACTGGAAAGGTGGGATAGCCGCTAGTGATTTGAACCGTGTGACATTGGGGCACATACTGCAACATGCTAAGCATTCTAAACTGCAGATCATCCAGTTAAGGCTCCAGGATAGGAGAGGTTATCCACCTGACTACTATGACTTGATAAAAGAACTCCGGAAGGTAGAAGGTGAAGAGGGAGATTGTAATTATGGGGTGAGTGCAGCCCAAGTGATAATGGCACCAGAAAGCCCTTCTGAAATGGAGACCACTAAGAGTGTCCTGCCATGGGCTAAACAGTGGGGGGAGGAGTTGCTGAAGGAAGTCAGAAAGCTACAACCGGGTGCATTCGCTGAGGTATCCCCTGCTGACAGAGACCCTGGCCCCTGTCAGGACATGACTGTTATGGGGTGGGGGTGCACCCTCAGGCATCCTCTACTGAGGGTGGATTCTTGGCTGAGCTCAAGGAATTGACTGCCACCTTAAAGGAACTTTTGAGACATGGCACACTACCCTCAGAAGTCAGATCACAATCTCCCATCGATGCTCCAGCATCACCTGCTGTTTTCTCCAAGGATGCTCCAAGAGTGTGTCATTTGTCACAATTGTGGGAATGATGGCCATATGAAGAGGGAATGCCAGCCTCAGAAGGACTTAGAGAAAGTAGTGAATCAGCTTCAAGGAGAGCTTTGGAAAATGAGTCAGTGGTCAAGGGGTGCACGAAATGACTACAGTGAAGGCTTCGGCCATCCTAACTCAAACCCCTCTGTGGTTAAATCGTCTGTCCAGGCCCCTGCTGTTGTCCCTCCAGACTGGTCCAAAATAGTGGGCCCTTCAATGGAGACTAATGTGGCTGTAAATGGTATTCCTACTCGGGCTGTGCTTGACAGTGGGTCGCAAGTGACCATTGTGTTTCAGGACTAGTATGACAAACACTTATCTGATGAGCCCTTACAATCCCTGGAAGGCCTACATGTGTAGGGGCTGAGTGACAAGTCTTATTATCTAGGATATGCTGACCTCTGGTTGTCTTTTCCTGTAACTGTCACTGGCGTAGAGGAGCAGGTAGAGACACAGGCCCTACTGTGTGTCCCCAACGGACTGTATGATGGGGTTTCCCTGTTAATTGGAACAAACACCCACATGTTTTGGAGACTAGCACAACTCTGCCATGAGAAACAATGGCAGCTGACTGAACGTGCCCTAAGAATTCCAGCCTTAGTAAAAAGGGCTTGTGACTGGCAACAGAGACTCGATGAAGTGGACCCTGATGAGCCAGTGGGGATAGTGTGGAAAAAGAAACCTGACTCCTTGGTATTGGCCCCCAATGCCCAGTGCATAATCCATGGAGAAGTCTGCCTAAAGAGAAATGTAAAGAACAAAATATTAATGTTGGATGCACCAGGAGATGGAAAGTTGCCAGAGGGATTATTGGTCAAATTTAGCATCTTGCCTGCTCGTGCCCACGCCTATGCATGACAAATGATGGTCCAGATTCAGAATGTGTCAGATCGGGAGATTCGGATGGCCGGAGGGTGCACCCTAGCTACAGTACACTGTGCCGACACTGCTGTATTGTCCAGCAACAAGTGCTCTGGCAAGAAGGAGAGAATGACCCCGGACTCATTTGACTTTGGTGACTCCCCATTGCCAGCTGAATGGAAGGCTAGAATTAGCAAGAAACTTGCTCAGAGGGACCAAGTGTTTTCATTAAAAGAATGGGACATGGGGTGTGTCCAGGGTGCAGAGCATCACATATGCCTGCATGATGACCGGCCATTTCGAGAGAGATCCCGACATCTTGCCTCAGCAGACATAGATAATGTGAAGAGACACCTGCAAGAGATGCTTGCTGCTGGTGTGATACAAGAATCAAGGAGCCCATATGCCTCTCCCATTGTGGTTGTGCATAAGAAGAATGGGTCAGTAAGGATGTGTGTTGATTATCGAACCCTGAACCGGTGGACCATCCCTGATCAATACGCCATGCCCCGTATACAAGATGCCCTGGATTGTTTGAATGGGAGCAAATGGTTTTCGGTATTGGATCTTTGCAGCAGATACTACCAGATCCCGACGGCCCTCAAGGACCATGAGAAAACAGCCTTGATCTGTCCTTTGGGGTTCTACAAATTCCTAAGAATGTCACAGGGGATTTCAGGTGCCCCGGCCACCTTTCAGTGATTGATGGAACAAGCGGTGGGAGATATAAACTTGCTGGAATGTCTAGTGAACCTAGACTATGTCATTGTGTTTGGGCGCACATTAGAGGAGCATGAGACCTGACTGTTTAAAGTCCTAGACTGATTGGAAGACTTCGGCCTCAAGCTGTCCATTGACAAGTGCCAGTTTTTTCAAACCTCCATGAAGTATGTGGGGCACATAGTAGCTGCAGAAGGGACAGAGACTGATCCCAGTAAGGTTGAATCACTGACTACTTGGCCCCAGCCCCATAATTTGAAAGAACTACAATGTTTCCTGGGGTTCTGTGGCTACTACCGCAGGTTCATAAAAGACTATACAAGGGTGATTCGCCCACTCTTGAATCTTACCCAGGGTTACTCTCCTACCAACCATAAATATAAAAAAAGGGGCCATCAGAGAACCAGAGAAAGTGTACTTCCACACAGGTGAACTTTTTGGGCCCTACTGGACATCCGAATGTGAAGCAGCCTTTCACGAAGTCATATACCAGCTCACCCACACCCCCATCCTCGCCTATGCTGACCCCACCAAGCCCTATGTGCTGCATACAGATGCCAGTCTGCAGGGCCTAGGAGCTGTGCTGTATCAAGCCCATGAGGATGGTTTGACACCAGTGGCCTTTGCCAGTAGGAGCTTGACCCTCTCAGAGCTAAACTACCCTGTGCACAAGCTGGAGTTCCTTGTGCTAAAATGGGCCATTGTCGACCAGTTTCATGAATACCTCTATGGGGCAAAGATATTGGTGAAGACAGACAATAACCCGTTAACCCATGTACAGACTTCAGCTAAGTTAGACGCCACTGGGCACTGGTGGCTTTCCACCTTATCAACCTATGATTAAGCTGTTGAATACAGGCCACGACTGAACCATATTGATGCTGACGCCTTGTCACGAAGGCCAGTTTCCAAGAGTGATTGGGTCAGGCTGTCTGAACCTGACATCTGAGCCTTGTGCCAAAAATTTGACCGAGATGAACAGATGTCTGCGGACATAGTGGACTGTTTAGTAGATTGCTTGGGCCCTCCTGAAACCTGCATATCGGCTGCCTATTGCCACTTTTCTGCTCTAGATATTAGTGCACTACCTCAATTTGAGAATGACAGCATTCAGCGGGCTCAATCCCAAGATCCTATGATTCAGACTGCACTTCATACCCTGCGTGCGGGGAAAGATGTGTCCAAGTTGCGTTCCCCTGACTTGCGAACTGCTCTATTCTTTAAAGAAGGCCCCAGGTTGAAGCTACTCAGTCAGTGTTGTACAGAGAGACAGTGGATCATAACGGTCAAGTAAACAGGCAGCAATTGGTCCTGCCCACGGCCTTTACAGATTTGGTACTGAGGTCCCTCCACAATCACATGGGGCACCTTGGTATTGACAGAACTCTCGACTTGGTACGATCTCGATTCTACTGGCCCAAGATGGGAGTCAGTGTTGAGCACCATGTAAAGACCTGCAGTTGTTGCCTGCAAAGGAAAGCCCTGCCTCGGAGAGCTGACCCCATTGTCAATATTACTACCAGCACCCCCATGGAACTGGTCTGCATAGACTTTTTTTGTTTAGAACTTGATCAGCGGAATATTGGCAATGTGTTAATGGTTATGGATCATGTCACATTGTATGCTCAAGCTTTTCCAACTAAAGATCAAAAGGCCTCTACCATGGCCAAGGTGCTAGTGGAAAATTTCTTTGTCCGCTATGGTGCCCCTCAGTGGATCCACTCTGACCAATGCAGAGATTTTGAAAGTTGGCTAATCAAGGAAATACTCTCTCTATGGGGGGTGCGGAAGTCAAGAACCACCTCTTATCACCCACAGGGGGACTCTCAACCAGAACATTTTAACCGCACTCTTCTAGACATGCTGGGCACCTTCCATCCCAAAGACAAGCTACTAAGTGGAGCCAGCAGATTAGCACCTTGGTCCACGCATACAATTGGACAAAAAATTATTTTCCTGGGTTCTCCCCCTACTGCCTCATGTTCGGGAGGGAGGCCTGACTGCCCTTTGATGTCTGCTTTGGGGTCTCTCTAGATGGGGTCCGAGTCGAAAATTACCTACAGTATGTACAGAAACTGAAATCTCAATTGAACCATGCCTATCAACTGGCCCAGACAATAGCTGCCAGAAGAAATCTTGCCAACAAATAGGGGCATGATAAAAAAGTAAAGGCTCAAGAGCTTCGGCCTGGAGAACGTGTGTTGTTACGCAATTTGGGACTGCATGGCAAACACAAAATTGCTGTTGGTGGCACCATATTCCCCATTTAGTAGTTGGAAAGTTGAATGATTTACCAGTGTACAAGGTGCACCCAGATAATAACTCCAAAGCTGTCAAGACCTTGCACCGTAACCACTTGCTACCTATCGGCCAAGTCATAATTGAGGCTGAACCATCAGAGGTTGATTCCCCTGGGCTGGTGACTCATGCTGCTGCAAAAAAGAGACAGAGTCAACCTACCCAGTAGTTACAGACTTAACATTTCCCCTGCAGCAAGCCCAGAATAATAGTGACTGTCAGTCCACCTCTGACGAAAGTGAGTATGACAATGTCTATTACCCGTCCTATGAATTGAGTCAGCTGTATCAAGGTAACCCAATGACTAATTGTGGGGATGAAGCTGGGCCTTCTGGACTGCCTAACCCCCTAGCTTCGTCCTTGGAGCCAATGCTCCCTGAAAGTGATGCTCAAAGTATTACGTCTGAGGTTGTGGACTCTCTGTGTTTTGTTGAACTGTGTGACTTGCCCGAAGAAGGGGCTGATAGTCTGAGTCCCTCTGGTGACACACCAGAACTTGAAGAACAATGTGAGAGTGTTGACAGCCCCCTTTCAGTGCCGCAAAGCCTAATTGTGCCAGAGCCTCCTCAAAATGAGCAACCTGGGACTCCATCAGAAGATAATGAGCAAAGTGTTGTGGAAACAGAGCCTACAGAGCAAGGAGCTGACAGTGCTCCAAGTTTGTACATTCCCATCCATACAGAGGCACCCCTCACAAGTGACAGAAGCTCCAATGTTAGTGCTGAAAGTACAGAGACTGTGGCCACTCCCCCCAGAAAGACTGGCCGAGCTGTCACGCCAGTGCTACACTTTGTTATGATTCCCCTGGGAGGCCAGTGGATTTGCCTCTCAATGTGGTTCACAAAGGGGTTTATGTTTCACCAAGCTCACTGCCCAAATTGAGCTTGATGGCCAACTCCAGGTTACTTGTTCTTCCCTCTCACCATGGTCCCCTGCCCCATCCAGCCCCAAGTTAGCTGATAGGGAAGGGCCCCCCTCTTAAATTGTTTAATGTACAAGAAATTATTAAATGAATCAGTATTACTTGTATGAAACCTGCATAAGTATTGTCAATATGGATGTAGTAATGTGAAATATATTGAAATGTATAGTACTGTAACAAGCTAATAATATATATGTCTCGTTTATACCACATTTTTGATATTGTGATGGTACAGACTTGATGCAGATGCCAAGTTTTCTCCAGACAGGGAAAGGTGTAACCCCTCTACAAATGGGGGTTCCCAAAAAGTCTTCCTTGAGCTTGCCTAAATGCTCACTGCCGGGCTAGTGTTCTACGTTTTAGTAGATTAAATGTATTGCCAGAGAGTGCCTGTATAGCCTCTGTGTACTGTCTCTTTAAGAGCTGCTTGGATTGCAGTCTTAATTAATCTAAAAGGGAACTCTGTTAGAAGATGTGCTTGTTTGCTGATCATTTGTTAGAGTAGTAATAATACTATTGCAGTTTGTTCTAACCTACCTTCTTTGCAGCAAGGACTATTCTGTTTCTCTCCACTAACTTGGCCCGGGACTGTCAGAATGGGCCAGTCAGTGCTGTTGGGACTCTAAAATGGAGCCTACCTACAGGGGCTTGGTGGGGTCAAAACTTGTAGGAATCGTAGTTTTTGCATTTTGGCACCTAAAATAACCTGGGGGGAGCCCTTGTTGTGACTGACAGATGGATCAGCCAACCTAACCTTTTGGATCTTGGGGAAATTCCCAAACTCTTGCAGCTAGTTGCAGTTCTGAGTTAGGAAGTGAAGAGATAACAGCTTGAATGATTCAAGCAGCAGCCCTGGCGTAGATTTGCATGGGAGAACTATGGAAAGGCCTGCGTTTTGGCCTGCATTCCTGCCTGCTGTCCCTGAGAGGGAACTTGTGCCTTTTTTGGACTGAATCCAAATTTGGAGAGTGAAGTAAGCCACTGAATTGTGACCAGGGTTCTACCTGAAGAAGACCAAAGATTTGCTGAATTTGATCGGCCTGTCTGGACTTCCAGCTACCTCTGAACTCCTGGATAGTGCAGAGACTCTGTAATTGTGACCAGAGAGTCTTTTGCCTGGTACAGTGGAATTTTCTTACGTGTGAATGTGTTGTGTGCATATAGTGGGTTGTGATTTGGTTCCCCACTGTGGTTTGAATTGTGTTCTGCTTGCTGGAAGCTGCATTAGAATTTCCTTACGTGTAAATGTGCTGTGTGCTGCTAGTGGGTCGCAATTTGGTTCCCCACTGTGGTTTGAACTGTATTCTGCTTGCTGGAAGTTGCATCCAGCCCCATGGACTGAATCCAAAGTCATCTACATTGGGCCTGGGCCTTGCCACACTGGCCCAGCTCAACTATCTGCTGCACAGAGAAAGCCATCAATGAGAGACCTCTCTGGGGATCAGCCCCCTGCTCAACACTTGAACAGGAACGACGCCTCTGTGATTCGTGTGGACCCCGCTTCTCCGGGCACTCAAGCTCAACAACCTGCAGTCTTGATTTCATCCTGCCTGTGTCCAGTATTGGGTATCATGAGTAAACATCAGGGTAGCTCCCTGCAACAACAGCTAAATCTAAAGTGTTGTCATCTGATTGTCTGGTTGCTTTTTCTTTCACGAACTGATCCCTCTGGCTCTGGATTACAAATAGTGTGTGTGATGTGCATGTTGCTTTCTTCCATCACAGGGCCCCAACCGGCTGCAACATTTCTGGCTAGCCCATCGTCTCCCTACCTGGGTACCCAGAGGTGTGACTGTGTGGGGACTTAAAGCACATGCATAACTGTTTGATTAATATAGCCTTTAAGCCAATCAACCTGATTACGCCCCCTTCCTTGTTCCAGTCCCCTGAATTAATCAGATCTGACTTTTTCTGCATTTAACCTGACTGTGGTTCCAGTTTGTGTCAAGAGTACTGTACTGTTGCTATTTGCTGTGCATAACCTTGTTTTGCAGGGGGTTCCCAGGGTTGAGCCAGCGGAACCAGTCCTGGTGGTAAGTGCAAACAGTGTGGGTACTTGTATGGTGTACAAGGGGTACTGTGAACGTGATTATCGTATATTGCCCAGGCCACTAGAAGGGAAAGCGGGGGGTTACAACGTCCCAGAGGGCTGTGACCAGGTTAGTTTGACCACAACCAACCCTGACCTCTGGGTGGAGGCACCTATTGCAGAACCTAGGCCCCTTAACCTGCTACTAGCAAAGCAGGCAGGGGTAGTAGCCCGTGGGATAGCACCACCTAGGGGTTGCATAACCACAGACCTGGGTCATGGGGGGGGACAGCCCAAGGATGTTAATAAAGGGGGACCATAGATCAGACAAGACAGAAAGTCCATTCCAAAACTGAGTCTGAGCAGAATGTTGCAGCAAAGGAGCAAGCCGGACGGTGGGAAGATCTGGGTTCAAGCACAGATCTACAGCAAGCTACGGGGCAAGCTATACCACAAGAGGGCCCAGGTCTAATTGCTGGTCAGCAGCATACTATGAGGGGATGTAACAGACAATAGAGTAGCCCAAGCACAAGTACTGGTCCCCAAGAGTGGACAGGTGGCCATGGTTTTCAGCACAGACCAGGGACCAGACATTTCACTGACTTTTTCAACCATAGCACAGTGCCTGTGAAGTGTCAAAATGTGGTTCACCTTATATATCGAGGCAGCCTGTATGAACAGGCTGACATGGTGTACATGGCTAGGAGGCATTTAAAAGACAGCATGTAGTTCTGTACCACTGGTGCTCTGATTCACATGGCTGGGGACACTGTCTGAAATCGAACTCAGATTCACAAATTATGATGGAAAAGTATCAGATCGGAATCAGCTAGTTTTGAGCTTCACTAATTCAGAGTCCGTTTCCTTACTATGCACATACCCACATGCTGTCAGTGTTACAGAATAAAGATGGTCTACAGTGCCTCTTTATAGTGTATTATGGTGTATTTAGCTCAAGCATGTGAGCCAGGAGGCAGTGTAGTTAAAGGTTAATACTAGAGGTCGTCCACTTCAACTAGGGAAGCAAAAATTTAGGACATTTAAGAGGGCATCCTATTTTTCTCATAGAGTGGTGAAACCTTGGAACAATTTACCACTGAGTATTGTTATTAGTACTAATAAAATTACCTTTAAAAATAGACTTGATAAGCACTTGATGTTACGTATGTGTACCTCAAGCTATATGTAAACTCAAGGGGCTTTATGGGTCTGTAGGCCTTTTGCACCCGGTTTATTCTTAGTATGATTCTTAGTATAATTTAAAATAATTATCAGTGAACTAGGAGAACTAGGTTTGCATCTTTCAGTCACACTGTGACTTTGAGCATATTTCTTGACCTTGACATGCTTCAACCATCCCCAGCAGTAAAACTGGCTAGAAGCAAGACTCCAGTGAAAATGAGATTATGCGTCTCAAAACAAAATGAAAATCACTGATCCAACTCCTTTTTCATAATAATCATTTTCCATCCCTCCCCCTCCCCTTCACAATTCATTACAGCTGGTTAGGGAGGTAACAGAGGTATGTGTTTCTTATGCTGAACTCACTCTCTCTGGGCTTCCTGGTCTTTCAGACATGCGGAACACAACATCAGTGACTTCAAGAATGTGAATCAGGTCTGCATTGACTTGCAGGAACATTTCTGCAGGTGTTTTTTCTTTGTGTTCTGTAGCACAGGGTAGAGAATGTTAAGGAACATGGAACTCAACACGGCCTTATAGAGGTACAGTAATTGTTATCTGAGCTGTTGTTCACAAAATCCTAGAAAACTTAACAAAATCAGTTATGTTGCATTTAGAGTTCAGCAACAAAGAATTGTTCAGCTAGATACAAGCCAAAGTTTGTAATAGGACTGTGGGTAAGGATAACACTGGACACAGTATAACAGGTACAACACACCTCAGTGTGGCTTTATTTTATGCAAAAGTATAAAAATAATAAGCATAATAATATTTACAAAACAAATAAAGAAAAATAATAGCACAATGCTATTTCCTTTAAGTAGATTCACCTTCCTTCAGTTTGCAAAGACAGTTCTAAGACTCAATTCATCTTTTCCTGCTGTGTTGCTACCAGTACCTATCCAGGTACAGGTCCTTCCTCTTGTTTTACTTCAGACAAGTGAGACCAGCTTCTCAGCTCATCTGCCTATGCATGGATTTGGGGGGGGGGGTTATGTAGCCCTCCCACTTAATTTTAGGCCCACCAACAAAAGGCAATTAAACAGTTTGTCTCTCTAAAGGCTCACAACTAAGTCTATACAAAAATAAATAGTTGTTTCTAAGCCTGGATTATAGAGAGCTTTCAAACAATATAAATTAATACAAATAACTATTTCTCTTGCCAGTGTTATTACCATTTTAAACAGAAGGGTCCATTATGTAAGTAAACTCCTCCCCCTAGTCAGCATGGTTATGTAACAATTCATTATAGATACTGTATAGGCCACTAGGGACCGCTATCTTCCTATCTACATGTCTGAACATGTTGTTTCAGGGGACTTCCTGGTTCAGTCATTATTTTATCAGCTTTAGCCTTTTTATTTTATACTGGGGACTAACCCGAGTTTATACAGTACTGTATAAAATAGGAATGTTCCTGTCCCTTTCATTTGTTCCATTGTACAGCAGAGCAGCAGTGTTCAAAAGCTCATTATCTCCTGCATCTGCTGTGGGATCTTTACAGGCTTCTGGTAAGTCTTTCTTATAAGGGCTGTCACACTGAATAGCTGCAACACAATCATTTTTTGATAAGAAGTGCATCCAAGTGCTTAAGGTAATATCCCCTCACTCATTTATTTGTGTTTTTCAGTTTACTAATCTCAGCACTATAGCACTTCTTAATTCTGTGCACCTAATGCACTATATGGATTTTATTTATTTAACCCAAGAACATTTTAAATGCACATATGCACGTTATATTGTTCCAAATGCACTTTAATTAATTCATAATTCAGCCCCCTTAACTACACCTTTATGCCCTACAAGCACCTTAATAATTTTGTTGCCAGCTGGAATGCTGGATTTGGACCTGGTGCTACATGGGAATGGTGTTGAGGGACGGATAAATTGAATAGGAAAAATAAGGTAGTAGGAAAAAGGTATAGAGAGAAAGAAAAAGACTGAAGTAGATGGCAAACCTACATCAAGGCTAGAAAAAGGCAAAGGATAGCGTGAAGTACTGCTGTGCAACAGATTTATAGTAGGAAGAAGAAGATGATAGGATAGACATCCCTCCACTGGGGTACAAGGCCTGGCAGAATGCAATTCTGCCACAGTTGAGCCAGGGGTCTGACTTGACTCTACAAGCCAAAACATGAGCCGAGTCTTAGCTACTGTATGCTGTTCTCTGTGTAGGAGTCAAACATTTAAGACATTACACCGACTGCTCAGGTTGACAAAGATAACTACTTTAACCATAACTGGCTCAGCTTGGCCTTGGCTCCAAATTGCTTAAAGAGAACAAGCCAAGCTGAGCCAATCTCTAACCTGCTCTGGCTTGCCCACATCACTTGTATATATTATTGAGGGCTGGTCTACATAGCAGACTTGTTCCTATTGAAACAGAAATGAGAACGTGATTTTGAGTTCTATCACTGGAATACATTGGGAACTAGAACTTACAAGAGAAAATGAGTGAATCTGGTGGTTTTCTGTCGGCTGCTACTGCTATCTCTTACACTGTGTGCACACTGTATTGGCAGTCCACACAAGTGTTGACCACAGTCGCATCAGTGAGTGCTGAACCTCTCCAGAACGCATGTGACTGACCTCGAAACTGTGTGTGGCAAAGCTGTCTACTCTAGTTTTGCTTTTGAGAGTTTGCATAGAGTTTGCATTTTGTAGTCCCCTTTCCTGAGGAAAAAACATTCCTGTGCTGACACCTGCCCACACACCTCACACCTTGCTTCTCACAGCTGTAACAATAAACATCAGCACTCTTTTTCTGCTGCTACCTGCCCACCCACCAACTCGCCTGATTCAGAAGGGGAAAAAAAACCCTGCTCTGTGCCAGTGTTCACCCACCACCTCACCCACACCAAACTGCTAACAACATCTTGCTGCCAAGGATGAGCCTGCATTCACATTTTTAACAGTAATGATTGCTGATGTTTCAGTGTCACGAGCTGCTATGGACAGAGGTCACCAGTTCAAATTGTCCAAAGGCAGTTGCAATGAGTTCATGTGAAGCAGAGCTGATAACACCAAGACTTGTTCTGTTTGGTGAGGAACTTGATTCCCCCCCACCATCTCTCATCCTGCCATTGATGTACTTGTCAGATGGAAAAGACAGAAGTAAGACTTCTTCCTTGTGACTATTTTAATTTAATTAATGCAGCTTCAGTGTTTTATTTCACATAAAGGGATTTGCTTCTGATTTATTTTGACTGCTTTACTTCGGCAGCAGCACATGTTAGAGCTTTTGGTTTTAGTGTCAGGTAGGGGTTTTATCAAAGTTAGACAAAGAGTAGGTAGGTTTTTATTGTTAGCTTCAGGCAGTTAGGTTTAGCGTGAGCATTTATTTGCCTGGGTGCCAGTCCTTCCAGTTCATTCACATACTGCTGACTGATTGATTGATTGGTGGTATTGCCTTCTACTGTTTCATCATATAGTACTATTTTCTAGTCAGAGTCGTTAATTTGCTGCTGCCATTCATTTTTTCCTCTTACCTTTGGACTACAGTGTGTTGGAGTTACAGCGCCATTATTCTGTACACATTAGCAGAACTGGAGAAGCAGTGGCTACAGCCACGACAGCTTCATCCCTAGTGAAGTAATTTACTGCCTGCAAACAATAAGGAATTATCTTGTTCCAATCAGGAGCTGCTGTTTCTGCTTGCTAATAGAACAAACTCTGGTCAGAGCCGATATGGCTGCACAGCAAGTTTTGGAGCAGTGGTGGAGCTTTTTGTAGCAGTAGCGAAATGGAGCTGAAAAGCGGCACTGAAGCTGCGGCGGAGAAAAGACCGGTGTTGGCAGTATGCCATTCACAAGATGGTGGTGACAGCAGATCTGCACATGCACAGACTGAGTTGGAGCTGCCATCTTGTGTTCAGTGACCGCCGTCAGTTTTGCAGTTTTGAAACAAAGAGAAAGTAGTACATGAAGGGGCCAATGCACCGTGGAGGGAAGCTCCAGCCACGGAGGAGAGGAGAGAAGGAGACATCACACACCAGCAGTGACCACAGCAGTGTGGACAGCAGACAACATCACTGTAGGAAAAGACAGGGATCGTTACCACTCACGGTCACATCTCCTACAGTGATGTGATCCCAAAACACCTACAGAGCTACACCCATGCAGCTGTAAAAAAAATCACTGCTACATTACTTCTTCATGTACTTACCCTGAAACTGTTTGAACTGCTGCATTCTCAGGAATTCCAATATGCTAAGAAAATACTGTAGTTGTTTGCATACTGTTTTTTGTGTTATTGGCCTGAGCACTTTAGACTTATTTGTTAAATTGTAAATGTTGGACCCACCCATCACTGTTCTGAATTTAGTGAAAGAAAGCTATAAAAACAGGGGATGAAGTGTAATTGCCACTAAATTCTGTTCCTCAACTTAAATTGCTGAAATTTTTGCAGTCTGTCGTGAGCTGCATTAAAAAGACCACATGCATACTCAGTTACCTTTCTTTGATATTTGGCTAGCATGTTTTTCAATGTTTTCTTAAAGTTTCTCTTGCAATGTCCTCTCCCCAGCTGGTGGGGGGGGGCATCTTCTGTAAACTGAATTACAGGTTTGGGCTCACTTACAGCTTCTGACCCAGGTGGCATAGTGGACGCCATGGTTGGGAAGTGGTATGGTGGATGGGAATCTCGTGCTCAGTGTGACTCACGATGAGGGACAGGATTCTTGTGCTGAACAGGAATACCTGTGCATTCCTCAGATGGTGTGTTGTATGGGAGTAGTGCATAGCTTCATGGAATTTGCCCATTGTGGAGAATGTTATATATAGTTTTGGGGGGTGCGGGGAGCAAACATGCTTTTGGAATTCAGTTGGATATGAAGGTTGCTGACTTAGTAAGTACATTGCTATGGATGCGGATGGAACTAGGGTGTTTCCACTGCATTTGGTGAGCCTGCTGGTGGAGGAACTGGCTGTGCATTTCCACTGTAAGATTGCTTCATGGTGGGATGCTGTCTTTTGGGTGCTGTGTGACTGATGAAAAGTGTCGTGTACAGTTTGGTGTAGTTGTGATCATGCAGCACTACAAGTGCTGGCAGGACTGTGTCTTGATTGGGGTACACTTGGGCAGGAAGTCATATCTGAAGTCTCATGTAATGTTGTTACATGAGACTTCAGATATGAATTCCTGTCCACCATGACACCTGGGTCAGAAACTGTAATCGCTCCCAGGTTTGGACATTTCAGTGCTGGACCTGTGGATTAATTCTTCTATTATAGGTCTCAGAGGCAGCAACTCTAACCTTTCTGCTAAAGGGAAACTTCCTTTTAACCACAGTATGAGACTGGCTCTTGTTGTTGTATGCTGAAGTCTTTACCTTTTTCACTATATGGCATTTTGCATCTGGTTACTAATTTTGCCTACATTACAGCTTTAAACATACAACCATTAAGAACAACTTTGAATGTGCAGAACAACTCTGAACACACAATGCAAGCAGCTATAGGCCGACAGTAGCACGATGATCCTTCAACCATACTGCAAAACTTAAAAACCTGTTCATTTCTGTGTAACGTTGCAGTCAATTCCCTGTGTGAAAAATTCTTCCATCAATGGCTGTATTTTTACTACAGAATAAAAATAAAGCAGATAATAGAATACTTGTTCACATAGGGACTGAACTGCAACATGATTTTGCCTCAAAATTTTTCTCTCTCCCTCCTAAAATTTGTGTTTCCTTGACTAAATGGTAGGGATTATAAGCACAAAATGAAGTCAGACATTAGAGTTACAGGCGTGTTCTTTATCAGAAAATGTATTTTATATAAATCCTCTTATTTTGCTAGCTTCCTAAGTGGACACCACCAATTGTTAAGGTGTGTTCCTGATTTTGGTCCTTTTTTCTGATTTCTTTAGGTCTTGTCCATGATTAATGAGGCAAGAGGTTTAGTGGTATGGGTCCAGCCAATGGTTTATTCTGCTAGTACATCAAGTGTTTTGTTTGATCCTACATATAAATGAGGTAACTGACTTTTGACTGTGCGCCACCTGCCCATGTCAGATGCTACCAACCTGACACCTGCCTTGATAGGCTAGCTAAGGACTGTGTGTCAGGAGGTCATGAGTACTCCAGCAGGTCCTGAATCAAAAACAGGAGAGTTTGTTTGATTTTTGTGATTGCAACCATCCAGTGGAATTACAGTACTGGGTTTATTGTTTTTCTTGTATTCTGAATTACCTAAAGTTGTGCTGGGGTGAGGTTTATTTTGACTTCATTTGAGTGCACCAATGCAAGAACTCAGGCAGCAATGAACATCAGGCCTGCCACAGTTCACCCCTGGGTACCAAGACAGTGATGCAAGGGGAAGTGTCCCATCTAATGATGTAATCTTTAAGTAAAACAAGACAGTAGTGGAGCCTGATGGAATAGATAAGCTGGGGTGTTTCGGTAAAGGGGAGCATGGTTGGATCAGTGTGCATTGTTGACTTGTAACAGAAGTGTGTTAATATCCTCCTCCTGTACTACTGTTGAATGTTTTAATAAATGTTATAATTGCATTGCGTATGCAATGTTGAGTGTCTTTGTCATAAGCAAGAGGAGGGTAAATGGTTGAGGGGCACCGGAGGTAAAATATTTGTGGCTTACAGAAGTTACAGTGTTGTCTAGAAGTGAGGATGTGGGTGAGTACTGTATCTGAGAGGGGTACTGTATACAGTAGTATTTATTAGGAAATAAGCCTTTAAACCTATAGTAAGAATGTATACTATATAAGACATAATCATTAGGGATCCAGAGATTTAGAGGTAAGATTCATGTATGTGTGTGTGGTGGTGGTGGTGTGCGTAGCCCATGATGTCCTGTATGCTGTGCTAATCTGTATCTGCCCCACAAGGTTTCACAGTTTTCGCTACCCAGAAAAAATGAACTCAGAAATAAAATGCACCTGTTTCATGTGACATTTATTTGTTTGTTCATTTATTAGTCCTTTTTGACCAAGAAACATATGCTGAGCTGTGAAAACTTATTTTGAGGTACACCCTGAGCCTGGGTTGTATGAACCCATTTTATTGACTGGGGAGTCTTGGCCAGGGAAACACCCCAACTCCTATGGTAAGTTCCATGGGATGTTTGCCTTCCACCTGGACAGTGACCAGAGATGGGTAGCAGAGACCTCAGTTTAAAGTCTCATCCTCAGTATAGCACCTCAGCTGTGCAGCACCCCCTAGTGCTGCATTACAGTACAGTGCTCTCTATTCCCATGGGGTTGGGGAATATGTGATTCAACTCATCAGGTGACCCCTGCAGTTGGGCGGAAGTGTGCATGGCAAAATATGTGTTGGCCCTTCTAGTCACAGGGGAGGTAAGGATGGCAACACAGTGGAACATGGAGGATGAGGGACAAGTGCACATCAGCTCGAGGAGCCAGGAGGGAACCAGAGAAAATGTCCTGTTTCTGTGTGGTGCTTAGTCCCTAGTGCCACCTGCCTTGCAGCTTCAGACTCCACCTGCCTGGGAACTCAATTCCACCACCATCTTGCAAAAGTTGGTTGCCCCACCTTGGGGCTGGGGGGTGGTGTGTGTGTGTGTGTGTGTGTGTGTGTGTGTGTGGCATGGAGTACATTGACCAAGTTGGGTCTGGTTCTGTGGTTGGTATGGTGGGGCTTTGGAAAAGCACATGCAGTGAGATAGTGGTAAAGTGGAATGAAAAAAATAAACAAAAACAAAAATTTCCTGTCAGTTTCATGCTATAGCATATGACTTAAAAAAGCTTTGAAGTGTCTCCCTAGAGCACTGTCAGGACTTTCTTTATTAGAAAGTTCCTTCATAGCAGCCTCATAAGTAACTAACTTCTCATTGCTTCCCTTTTTCTTCTGTGAAACTGTGCTGGTTAGGCAGTGTTAGGGAATCTCATTCTGTTTCCTACAGTGGTCTCGGGGTGCCAGGAAAGTAAATTTCCTTGTCAAGCAGAATGGATTTGAGGAGAGTGAGCAAAGTACATTTCCTCGGCTGAAAGCTGGGCCAACTCAATTTCTTTTGACTGCAAATTGGATTTAAAGTTTTAACAAAATAAAATGTTGACAACAAAATGGATGATGGGGTCTTGGCATATTGATGGTGTTTTTAAGACTTCTGAGCAGAAGTACGGGCAAGGGGCAGCAGCTCTGGGTTCCATATTTTTGTCCGCAGACGGCAATCACAGCTTGGTAAGGGCCATTACACTATAATAATTTAGGTGCCAAAAAAGGTGGGCTTGTTACATGCTATGTTTCGGCATGTGTGGAGTTTGCAATGTCATGAAACATGAATAATATAAAGTAGGGGTGGGAAATCGCATTCCGATGAGATCAGTATCTCCCAGAACCTATGCCATTTTTTTGTAAAAGAACCTTATCAGAACCTTTTTTCAGGTTCTGATAAGTAACATTGCTTTTGGAGCTTAATATGCTCCCTGTCAGGTCTTTATCTAGTAAAAAGGCTCGAGGTGGAGGTGCTGTAGCACCAGTCCAATTTGTTTTTAGATTTATTTCCCAGCACTGGCAATAGCTTAAGGGTAGAGATGTGCTGACATTTTAATTTGCTGTCAAGTTGCCGCAAAGTGGCCAGAATTCACATTCGTGAAGTCTCAAGAAGTTTTCCCAGCCCTCAGCAACTTCAACAATGCCCACGAATCATGGCGTTTTGCCGCCAAAGTGTTGGGATTTGCCTGTGGAAATTCAACACTTAGCGATTAATTCCGCACTTTGCTGTGACACTTTGCTGCAAACTTTGCGCCATGAGTCGCCCTGTGCTCTGTGAATTGCACGAAATTTGTGGATTACTTCACAGAGCTCATTTTACCAGCTTCGCCCATCTCTACTTAAAGGTGGACAGTAATGGTTAAGTCAGTTAAGAAAAGTTCTGATAAGGCTCTCATAACTCTTAGAACCTTTTATGGCTTTTCAGAACCTTTTAGAGCCCCAGATGCTTTGGTCATTCTCTCATCCACAAGGGCTATTCCTAGGACTTAGTCATTTCGGATATCAAAGTATTGTGGTAGTGGAGAACTCATAGGGTTTATCCTGTCATCCCCCCCACACCACCCCACCACTACCACCACACAGCAGTAATATGCCACAGTTTGAGTAACTGGCACATCCAAAACTAATGAGCTAATGGGCTAGTGGAGTACCTCGGCTTTTATGACTGGTGGTCACTGTCAAACAGTAAGCAATGCAGTGTGTAACATGCACATGGTATTGGGAGTGCTAGGACCCCAGGATCCCCAAAATGGGTGATAGGGTCTGTAGTATCAGCAACAAATGTGATAATTACAGTAGTGCAAACTGGAATGGGCTAAGGGAGTCCACGCCTGGAGCACATTCAAAAAGAACAATGCAATATGGCAAATTAAAAGTGGCTAACAGGCTTTAGTGAGCATCACGATAACACAAACACATAGCTTGGTTTGTAGTTAAAAATGGCTTTATTGCATAAAATCCATATCACTCACCTCACACCAGTATCTGCCAAAGTTTCACCCACTTGACCATGGGCTTTACCAAGGCGTGGCCAATGTGGCATACACCTCCTTTTTAAAACACATGCGTAAAGTAACAGATCACAATTTTAAAAAAGTAATTCTTTCATATTTTCTTATACATCTGCAAATATATGTAGTTATCATAGTGCCTCATAAAGACTCAAAGGGAGGTGATCCTGACAAAAGAAATGAATGTGTGGGATGGGGGCATCAGATATGCTGAGTGGGAAGGGACCTCTAGTGAATGAAATAGCAGCAGTAGAAATCTAGAGGTGGGCAAACCTGGAATTTTTAACCTAGAGCAAAACCAGAGCTGAGCAAGGGGCCTTGATTGATTCTACAAGCCAAAGCAAGAGCTGAGTCGTGGCTACTGACAGTGTCCCTCATGAGTTGTCTGGAGGAGTTGAAAGTTTAAGCCACTGCACTAACTGCTCAGGCTGCCAAAAATGCTTGTTTTGATCATAACTGGCTCATCTTAACCTTGGCGCTCTGTTGTTTATAGAGGTTGAGCTGATCCAAGCACAAGGCTTGAGTCAGCCTCGAGCCTATTCTAGCTTGGACACCTCTATAGAAATCCCATTTGTTTTTGCAGTTAATCATCTTTATTAACCTTATCAAAGACACAAAACAACAGGTAAAAAATTTAACTCAGGACAAGAGCTGTAAGTTAGTACATCTAGGAATACAGAATCACAGTTAGAGTTTGAGGGAAGGAATAAACACATCACTGTAGAGGGTACACAGTCTCAAAGGGAACCTTGGGGAGGTGCTCTGTGCCACCTTTGTAAAGCCATTTTTGGGGAAATGGGAGGATATCCTAGGGAAGGGGAGGGTTAAGGGTTTCACTTGCATGAAAAAAATGCACTTGCTGAAGGAAGAAGAGAAAAATGGGAGGGGGATATGGATAGGTCACCCAGGGGAGGAGGAGGAAAGACCTTTCCACCTGCCACACAGAACTACCATAAATGAGGAAGCAGAAAGTGAGCCTAATCCTCCAGGATATCTGCTACCCACCTGCCCTTAAATGTAAATGTAAACCTGAGAATCTGGGAAGATGTATCAGAAAGGCTGATGGGAAGACAAGGGGGGCACTCAAAGTGGGACAGAAAGGTGAACACTCCATACCCTGAGTTGAAATGGAGGCTCCATGGTACACAGGAAGGAGGGCAGAGAAGGGGACCAAATTTATCTAGCATCCTCCTTGTCATGTGGAATAACCTGGAGTTGAGAGCCAGTTAGGTCCCATCCTGTTGCAGAAATCCCATTTGTGATTGTTGATGATGATGGTGACTGCTGATGATGAACTGAGAAAGGTGAGGGTAATGACCTTCAAAGCTGTGCTGCACATTTACATCTCAATAAAACATATCCTGCCTGATCCCAGCTCCCAGAATGGATATTCAGTTTGTGTTTAAGTCTCATAGTTTGTGGTGCCCAAAAAATGTGCATTGGTTGCCTTTGTTCTTATTTGCTCTGATCCACGATGGTGGAGATGAAGAAAGACAGGCTGTGTTTCATGGTGTGAGGCAAAGTCTCCTCTGGATGAGAGATGCCACCATATACCCCTAGACAGGGGGATGCCTCACCCTTATATAATTTATTCTCACCATCACTTTAAATGGTGTACTCAGCTATTATAGTTCAGATGAAGTGTGAATGAGCATTACCACAATGGCAAGCAGAGTCCTCAGCATTACCAGAATAGCAAGCAGAGTCCTCATAGGCCAGACCCTACTCCAGGATTTAATCTTGCTTAGGAGCCGAGGCCCCTCTCGTTTTTCCAGCTCAAAGAGGTGTCCAGGTAGCCAGTTGGGGAAAATGTTAAAGAGAGATGGACACACCTCTGCCTAGTCAATTATCAATTCAGGGCAATGTTTTTGCAGGAGCTGGTGCACTGGATTCTGTTTGCAGACTATCATGCAGCAGCCGTCAACCAAATTCAGTGATTTGCTAAGTTGTGTTTAGACTGTTTTATTTTCCCAGACTCTGCCATTGCCTATTCCCAGCAACATACCCTGTTGATTGGGATATACCCTGTTGATTGGGGTACACCCTGCTGATTGTGATGTACTCTGTTGATTGGGATACACCCTGTTGATTGGGATATACCCTGTTGACTGGGATACACCCTGTTGATTGCAATATACTCTGGGTTACACGCTGTTGATTAGGATACACCCCGTTGATTGGGATATACCCTCTTGACTGGGATACATCTTGTTGATTGGGATATACTCTGTTGATTGGGATATACTCTGTTGATTGGGATATATTCTGTTGATTGGGATACATTCAGTTGATTGGGATATACTCTGTTGATTGGGATACACCCTGTTGATTGGGATATACCCTGCTCAGGTGTGGCCATCATTTTGATGGCAGCTGTGTGCTTTTTACCTGTTTTTCCTCCCTGCATCTACAATCCTCCCATTTGACTTGAGCAATGCCTGTTAGCCATGGCCCACATGGCATGCCCCTGTGAAAGGATCAAGCTCTCTGGCCCACCCACAAGGGTTGCTCTGTCACCGTAACCCCCCCCACCACCCTCCCTGGCTAGTGTACACTGGATCTCGGCAGCTGCCTTAGCCTGGACAATCCTGTGACATGGTGACCAGAGTCTGTCACCAGTTACAGGTCACCTGCACAGAAGTGCAGCTTGCTACTGCTGGGCCATCGGGGCGGCCCTGATATGATGTTTTTTTAACATTTTTACATCTGCACAGTACTAACAAGCTGGGGGATGGGGAGATAGAAGTCAGCTGAGGAAATAAGGGACTTAGGAGTAACTGTAACTAGTGACCATAAAACAGAAGTATTTGTTAGTTGGCAGAACATTTCAACATACAGTTTTTTAGCCAATATTCTTCTGACATCCTTAGATTCATGCTCAATTTTTTTTAGTTTTCTTATATAATGTTAAAACAACTTTTATAGCTAATTTTTTAATTAATTACTCACATTATTAAAGATGGCCACCACTCACAATTTTTAAAAATCTCTTCCATTGAGGTTACCTGTTGAATGTACATGCTAGAATTACAAAGTAGAGATATTAGGATGGTGCTGCCACATGTTTCTTTTTTTCTTCCGTAGTAATACGATTTTATTTATTCTCAAGCAAAACGTAAGAAAACAATAATTCCAACATAGTAAATATACATATTCTAAAACATATACGTCTAGGTGCAATATGTCAGACGGCGGTAGGTAGTGTAAAATGACCTACATAAAATATTATCTAAGTATAAACAAACTGTTCCTATGTAATTTCAAAGTTTAACAAAGTTTAAATATGTTCTATGCAAACTTATGGAAATTTCTATATGCTAGAAAAGGAGACCAAATATTTTGAAAAATGTCTCATTTGTCTGACAAAATAGCTGATCCTTTCGTTATCTACCAGTAAAGTAATTTGATCAAACCATTCTCTTAGGGAAGGCAGCCATTTGGTTTGCCAGTTCCTCAAGAGAATTCATTTGAGGCCTAGCAATGTGTGGCAGATCCAGGCTCGTGTATAAGGATCTAGATTAAAGCTAGATGAGAAGATTCCTAGTAGGAATACTGCAGGAGAGAGAGGAGTGTTTACTGGTGATCTTGCAACAAAATCCATGAACCTTCTTCCAAATTGGTTTGACTAAGGGGCAGATCCATAGCATGTGTGCCAAGCTTGTGTCGAATTGATCACGTCACCAACAAATCGAATTTCTAGAATGACTCATATTAAATAGTCTGAGAGGAGATAAAGAATATCAATGTAATATCTTAAATTGAATAAGCCTACCTTGAATCTCCTTAAAGCTTTCACAGGCCTGCTTCCAAGTGGATTCCCATTCAGATGTAGATATTGTATATCTATATGCAGTTCTGCTTCCCAGGATTCTTTGGCCTTGGCATTTAAGGATACCTGTGAAGTAGTGTTAATTAGAAACTTCTTTAGCAGACCTGCATTTATCCTAAGAGTATCAGTTTTTAATAGTTGGTCTCACTCCTTGCACTTAAGTAGTTTGTAGTCGGATGTCAGCATATGTTTACTAAGTAGGTCTCTAAGATGCAAGTACTGATAAAAATGTGATTTATGTATTTTAAATTTTTATGTTGAACTTCTCCAAAAGAAAGCAGGAAGCCAGTACTGGGATTAATAACACCATTAATTTTTAGTATGCCTGCTTCAGTCTGAATGGGAGTAGAAAGTGTCTTCTTTCCATAGGCTAAAAGTGGGTTCGACCATATGGACATAAAGTCTAATGGAGCATTATTTGGATTGATAATAGCATTAATTTTCTTAAGGATGCAGGGAAGAGGTGAAGGGCTTCCATAAAGCAAACTATAATAGTATTAAGGACTGGTTAACAACATGGGATTGGGAAGCTGTGTTGAGAGACCAAAACCATGAGAATGCCTGGAGAAAGATTAGTGATAAAATACAATTGTGTATATCCAACTGTTCCACAAATGATAAAATATCCCAATAATAAAAGATTATCATCATGGTGGGAAAAGAAAATCAGAAAGCTTATTAACAAAAAGAAGACACTGTATAGAAAATATATAAAAGTTCCAAATGAAAAAACTTGGGAAAATTATAAAAAAGCTATTAAAAGACTTAAGAACAACATCAGAAGAGCAAAAAAGGCATATGTATTAAAATGAGCTACACTCACCAAGGATAATAAAAAGCAATTTTATAACTACATAGGCTCTTTGAAAGGTAACCAGAAGGTTGTGGGATCTTTAATAACATCAAATGGTACTACTAGTAATGAAAAAGGAATTGCTGGTGAACTTAATAATTATTTTGTAAGTGTATTTGAAGCTAAAGAACCCATAACCAATATTACTCCAATAAATAATAACTTTAGGGAATTTACAGCAGAAGAAGTTTCAGCAGTCATAGGCTTTATTAAACCTAATAGCTCTGCAGGCCCTGATGGAGTACCCCCGAAATTCTTAAAAGAGGTATCCTCAGCATTGCTTGAACCATTAACTAAGCTATTTAATGTGTCCATTCAGGAAGGAATGTCATTACCCCAATGGAGAGTAGCTAACATAACACCTATATTCAAAGATGGCGATAAAACTAAAGTAAACAACTATAGGCCAATTAGCCTAACTTCAGTTACAGGGAAACTACTGGAATGACTACTACAACAAAGAGTTACTAACCATATTAGAGAGAATGGATTAATGGACATATCCCAGCATGGGTTTTGTAAAAATTAAACACCCAGTTAAGGATTTGAGATCAGCCCAGTATATAGAGTTTGAAGTGCCAAAGTATAGGACAAAATGTGGGTGTGCAACACTGTTTATTTGGGTCCAAAAACTTGGAATAATCTACCTGTTGACCTAAGATCTTATGGTGTCAAAATAAATTGGACTAAGGTTAGGCAGTGGTAACATAAGCAAAGTGAAGAACCCCATGAATGCTGCATGGCATTGGAAAATGGATAAATGTTTAATAGAAGGGTAATTGGTGTTTAGTGGGATGTGATTTAATAAGTGAAAATGTATTTATTAAGTATATATGTATATATATATTTGTATTTTTTGTATTTTTGTATGCCTTGTAAAATGTTTTCCTTATACTGTAACCAGGTTATGCACTTTAGAAGGCGCCCCTTGAAAATGAGTGTACTTGTGTACTCAATGGGATTGGTTTACCTTGTTCATTATAAACTAATAAAATCATTGCTACTACTACTAAAGATAGATCGTAGCTCACAAATCTCCTGCAGTTCTTTGAGCCAGTGAGTGCAGTCATTGATAAGGGTATGCCGGTCGAGCTACTTTTTCTTGGATTATTCTAAGTCATTCAACACTGTTTCGTACAAAGTCTTGGCTGAACATCTTATCAAAATCAAATTATACAATGGCAAGAAAAAATCCTGGGCTCTGATTGGTCAGTCTTGGGCTGGACCCGTGATGTTATCCCACTACAACATCACGGGTCTAGTCTCAGCCTCACTGTGAACCTGGAGATGATTGTTTGCTTGATTTGTTTCTGCCTGATTGTTTCATCTTCTCTTAAAAAACAAAAATATTTTTCCACACAAAAAAATCTTTAAAATTATTTTTTTTATTCTGTATAACAATGAGCCATTGTATAATAGCAATAATGCCCTCCAGGGTGTGTGTCATTTGGGATAACTTCACGCCTCAGTTGTTGGATGCACCCGGCCTGTGTCCTCGTGCCTAACCACCTGAGGCATGACGTTATCCCAGCACGACACACACACCCTGTCGGACATTATTGCTTAAATACATCCCAATATAATCAATTGGATAATCTCCTGGCTGGATAATAGAAGGCAGAGGGTGGTGACAAGGGGGTATGAATCAAGTGTGGGACATGTCACAAGTGGTGTACCACAGGGATCTGTCTTGGGTCCCACTCTCTTTAATATACTTGTTTCATCCATGAAGACCAGTAGTTCTGCATGGATGTACAAGTACGCAGAGGTCTGCAAAATTGGTGCAATTGTAACAGCTTCAAGTTTGCAAGTATTATTTCAAGAAAATATAACCAACTTAATAACAGGGCCAAACAAAATCATATGAAATTTAACGAAGGAAAGTGTAAAATTATGCACTTTGGTCATAATAATCCCAATTTCACATACACATTGAATGACCATCAGCTAGATACTACAACTAATGAAAAAACCTAGGTGTATACATCAGTAACGATCTGTCTTTCAACATACACACTAAACACAAGGTAAAACAAGGTCACAAAATCCTAAGATGCATATTTCGGAGCATTAAAAGTAGGGAACCAAATGTGATCATTCCATTATATAAACGTCTGGTCAGACTGCATTTGGAATACTACTCCCAATTTAGCTCCCCACAAACAATAATGGGAGAAAATATGATAGAAAAAGTACAGAGGAAAGCAACCAAAAGCATTAAATACATGAATAGCTTGAATTACCATGAAAGATTACATAAACTTGGACTGTATTCTATGGATTATAGAATGATTAGAGGAGATCTTTGTCTGGCATTTAAGGCCAAGAATGATCCATTCCTATAGGTGACTATTGGTATAGTGAGTCATACTAAAAATAAACACACTAGAGTCCATGATTTTCAGATGACTGGAGATAGGAGTAATACGGTGAGGAGGACTAAATGGTTTTCACAGAGAATAATATCTAAGTGGAATGCATTGGCCCAAAATATAATAGAAAGTGATACAATTGCAACTTTTAAAAACAGAGTGGATATGTTTATGGGCTCAAAAAATATGAATACCACCTTTAAATACTAGAGGGTGGCAAGTTCTCAAAGGTCTTAAGCCTACCAAACTTGTAACATATACTATGAACCTATGAACCTATGGGTCTTTCTTAATAAACAGAATAGTGTGCAAGAACAAAAGGTCTGATAAGTTGTGGGGTTTAAGCAGATGTTTTTCAACTTCTAACCAGAGGGATTGTAGAGAAGGGGTGGAAGGTACATCTATTAGGTGCGCTAGAAAGTGTTTAAGGAATAAAGGCATATTGGTATATTCACACCACAGAAGTGCAAATCATCCTGCTTCTTTAGGGGCTGCTAGTTTAGTGACAGTAAGACTTGGGGTGTTGTACCCCAGAAAAAAATTCCTAATAATGTTTTCTAGTTTTTCAAAGAATCTTTTGTCGAATAGGATTGGCAGATTTTGCAAAAGGCAGAAAAATTAGGAGTCACTGTCATCTTTAGAGCACTGATCTTGCCCCAAAGAGACAAATTAGGTTTGGACCATCTAGCTAGATCTAATTGTTCAAGCTTTTTAAATTCACCTTCTTTTTTGTTAAGTTCCCTTTCTTTATCTTTTTTCTTTTTTGCTGTAAAACCTACAATTTGCCTCAATATGAATGTTTTGTACATTTCCCAGATTACTACTTGAGAAACTTCTCCATCGTTGTTTAACTTAAAGAACTCATCTGTCTTATTTTTAATTAGGTCTAAAAATTTCTTGTCTTTAAATAAGCCTGGATTACGTCTCCACCCGTGAGTCTTTCTTCCCTTCTCCCCCCATTCCAAATTAGTGGTGATGAGAGCATGGTCTGATAATTTAATATGATCAATATTTTCTTTCAGTATGGTATTTCATGGTCTGTTAATTTAATTTGGTCAATATTTGCTCGCACTGTGGTATTGGTTAACTTGTTAAATATTAAGATATAGTCTACCTACTATAGGACTGATGCCTGTTGGAAAAAATGTGTAGTGTCTGTCTTGGAGATGAACTAGACACTAGTCTGTTAGACTGAGATCACATATTAACTTTTTTTTAAAATGATCTTGCTTTTGTTTCTATTTGTATGGCTTTATGGGAAGACCTATCAAGAACAGAGTCTAGAAGTCTCCCCCTATAATGATTTTGTGGTCTAAAAAACAATGGCCAAGATATTCAAAAGGGTTGCACCATGCGCAACAGGGCTGCGCGTGCGCAACTCCAAAAATACGCCATTCTGCGATATTGAGAAGGGGCCAGTTGCGCCACTGAAAACACGCTGAGCCGCAGCGCAATGGAAATGAAGGCATGCGCAACCGAAGGGGGCGGGTCCATGCATAAAGTGCGCAATGCGATATTTGAACACTTGCGCACTGCGCAAGAGTGGCTCAACCGGAGGATGCGCTGAGACCGGATGTGAGCCAAAAAAAAGGCTCAAGGGAGCGCGCAAGAACTCTAGCAGGCCGCAAACCGGGGAGAGAGACAGAGAGAGAGAGACAGAGACAGAGACAGGAGCAGGAAGGGCAGAGAGGACAGTGGGTCCTGGAGGACAGAGAGGCCAGTGGGGGTGCCGGTGCAGTGGAAGCAGCAGTGGGGGCAGTGGGGTAACACAGGAACAGCAGCTGGGGGGCAGGAGCCAGGAGATGGACAGTGTCAGCTTCCACATGGAAGCTGTAATGAGGTGAGACAGCATGCTGCAGGGGGACGTGGCCGTGGAGGGGCCCGTCGGCGGTACGGCCCCAACAGGCGGTATCGGGCCCACATCAGCTATGAGCTGTACAGCGATGTCGAGATTGTGGCCCGGTACCGCCTGAACAGGGCAATACTGAGACAGCTCAGTGAGCTGTGCAGTGATGTGATGCAGGCACCCTCACAACGGAGTCATGCTCTGTCCGTGGAGACCAAGGTGACAGCCTGCATGTGCCTGCTCGCCACGGGCACCTTCCAGAGGCCGACAGGGGACACCACAGGCATTACGCGAGTCGGCCACGTCCACCCATCCTCACCCAATTCCTCAGCGCACTGCTGCCTCATGCCGCGAGTACATCCATTTCCCAGCACGCAGCAGAGCGTACAGCAAACATGCAGGAGTTCCACAGGGTAGCACAAATGCCTGGCGTGCTGGGTGCCATAGACCTGCACCCATGTGGCCATTCAAGCGCCACCTGGCCCCCGACGGCAAGCATATCGGAACCGAAAGGGCTTCTCGAGTGTCAACTGCCAGGTGGTGTGTGATGCCACTAGGCGCATCATCAATGTCTGTGCCACACACCCTGGTGGAGCACATGATGCCTTCATATGGCACCAATCTGCACTGTGCCATCGATTCGAGAGTGGGAACATCCCCACGGGTCATCTAGTGGGTGAGTACACATGTATGGAATGCAAACTCTGTGCAAGGGTGGGAATGACACAGGTGCCATGGTAGTGGCACACAAGGATATGGGCAATATGGACCTGACCTAACACTGATCTCCACTATCTCCACACAGGTGACTGTGGATACTCACTCCGTCCCTGGCTGCTCACACCATACTGGCGCCCCACGACCCCAGCGCAGCACGGTTTCAATGAGGCACATGCCGCAACACGGAACATCATAGAGCGGGTGTTCGGGATACTCAAGGCATGCTTCCGATGCCTGGACACCTCCGGCGGAGCCCTACAGTACAGCCCCAAAGGCCTTGTGGGATATTCTGGCCTGTTGCATCCTGCACAACATGGCCAAAGACCATGGGATAGCCGTGACGAGGGTCCCAAGAGGGACAGCTGGCTGGACGCCAGTGGCACCGCAGATATGGGTGATGAGCCCGCCCAGACGGAGGGACCCCGACTGACACGGGCAGGCCAGCTGCACCGGACACCATTGCAGAAGAGCACCACGCCCAACACAGGTAAGTCAAGGGGACAGTGCAGGCAACACTGTCTATCGCAAACCACAGGCACACAGGGGAACACACCGTGCATGAAGGTCAGGAGTTGAAGGGTCTAGGCATACCAACACATCATCAGAGGGTGAGCACCAAATGAACACACACACACACCAGGCAGCATACAGGGCAGCAGCACAGCACTGCGGAAATTACACGCTATCACACAGCACACCAACCACCCTCACCACCTGGACTGTCCACGTACGTGTGTCAGGACCTGGGCAACCTTGCACCTTGGTGTACAGTGCAATGCAGGCATCATCATCCACATGCACCTGTGGACAGCAGTTGGGAGAGTGTGCAGGTGGTCCGTGTGTCAGTTTGGTGAGCAGAGCACCCAGCAGTGCACTGCCCACCATGACACACATTGCACACAGGGCAGCACCAGACAGGGCCTGCATTGGGAGACAGCTCAGTCAGGAGCACTGTCCCACGGCCACCACGGATGCGTAGGCGCCTCCGCCGCGGGCCTAGCAGCACTGGCAGGCTGCGCAGGGCTACATCGGGTGGCACTATTGCACCACCAGGGGTCCCAGTGCGTGACCGCGACCTTGCCGCTAGGGGTCTGCATCCCGCGAAAGAAACTTGCACCAGGGGTGCTCCGGGATGCCCACAGCAGAACCCGCGCCGAGCAGGCCTGGTGTCGCACGACGCCGGGAACAGGGAGTGGAGTGCGCACTGTGTGGGGTGCGTGGTACAGGGTCACCAGACAGTGTGGTCAATGCGGTCGCCACAGAGACCACTGCCTGGGTCAGCCTGTCGATGGCAGCGGTCACATCCGTCTGCATATGGACCATCTCGGCCCGGTCCCGAGCACACTCCCTGCTATGCCGCTCCACGGACACAATCAGTGCCTCCACAGACCTTGCAACCCGCCCCTGCAGCTGTACCGACTCCTGCAGCAGGCGGGTGTGCGCGTCCAAAGGGTACTGTGCCCCAATGGCATCGTGACCCCCAGGGTGTGGATGGTCCTGGTGCACAGCACCCCTTGAGGGTGGCCGCTGTTCGCCAGGACCAGGTATGGGCTGATCTAAGGGCGGTGGACAAGTGCCACTGCCTGACGCTGTCCCCCCAGGCCTGGTGTGCAACTGCTGCTGCCGCCCTCCAACTGGTGAGCCCCGTCCACCTGTTCCACCCCTGTGCTGTCACAGTGCCAGACACCTGCTCAGCCACCGATGCTGCCCCACCGTGCTGACAGGCCCAGCCTGTGACTGTGCCAGCATGCTGGTCACAGGTGTGGAGCTGGACGCCCAGGGGCACGGTTGCCTGCCATGTGTCCTCGTGGGACACACACTCTCACTGGCCATTGCAGGCCTGCCATCATCAATAGTGCCGGTGCGTGCCACTGCCATAGGCACAGCATGCTGGCACACCTGCATGCCAAACTGCTGTGACACAGGCTGTGCACCCCCTGCACCCGTATCACTGCCGGCTGAGTTGTCGGCCCAGCCGGCCTGCTGCTGCAGTGCGTGCAGGCTGCTGGCAGAGGTGGAAGGTCCCTCCTCCTGGTCCAGCAGGTCTGCCTCACTGCCAGCACCCACCACCACCGTCTCCTGCAGGCGAACAGGATCTGAAACAGAAAGAGAGTACATGTGAGTGCATGTGAACAACAGCCCCCCCCCCACAACATCACCATGACATACCGTGCAGTGATGGGCTTCCACCTGTCTGGAATCCTCCGCCAGGAACACCAGCAATGGCACTCGGCTGCATGCGCCGCAAGTGTCTCCTCGGTCGGGTCAGCTGCAACACCACCAGGTCCCCCACCAGTGGCAGCACGTGCCCCCCTGAAGGCTGCCACCTTCTCCTTCAGCCTCCTGCGGTCAGTCCCCATCTTCTTGCGGCATTCCTGCACGGAGCGCTGGTGGCTTCCCTGCAGGTTGACGGCCAGAGCTACCCCCTCCCATGCAGCTGCACGCTGCTGAGGGGTGCCCCTCCGCCCACTCAAAAGTGGCTCATCCTCCAGGTAGGCCTGGAAGAGGGCCTCGGTCTCTGCTGTGGTGAAGTTCGGCCTCCTCCTACGCCTGCCGTCCACAGCCTCGGCCTGGTTCTCGTCACTCATGCTGATCTGTATGGGTGGAAGTGGGCACCTGTCACTGTGCAGTCCACAGCATTTCCCCATGAGCATAGCTGCAGGCCGGGGGGGGGCCGAAGCCCCCCCTTTCCTCGCTGCATGGCAGATACTGATGAAAAGGTGCCTCTGCCCCTTTCAAGTGCCCTCATCATGCTCAGCCCCTCAACCTGTGACATCCTCCAGCACCCCTGCCCATGAGCATTGTCCTGAGCATCACACAGCATGTAACTCACCTCTCAGCTGCAACAACCAAATCTGGCTGCCACAACCCAGTGTCACACACTTTTATAACGCAACACATGCAAATGAGGTGTGGCGCACTTTAAAATGACATGCTAATCGCGCCACCGCGCCATATGGCTGATCGACTGATTTGCATATGTCGGCTGAATATCGCGTATTTGCGCTTAGCGCAATAGGGAAGGTCTGGCTGAGCCGATGGCACATGTTTCTGGCTGTGTGCTACACTGCATTGCGCATTCCCAGACAGGTTACGCATGCGTCGATCGCGCTGCAGACCTGCTGAGCGCGATAGGCGATTCTGGCCATGGCCACCATTATGCCAGTGACGCTACAGCACTGGGCACTATATGGCGCTGTTGGCACTTCTGCCGATAGTCCACTGTGGCACTGGTGCTCTGCTTACGATCGTGCAGGATGTCTATACATCCCATGGCACTGCTGCGTGAGCCTTGCATCATTGCCGTGACCTTGTGTTGCCCTCGACCCTGGCGGCTGTGGGCATGCCATGCGTCCCATATTCGCGCTGTCTGGTTACAGCGCCATGTAAGTGACGGGCGCCAGCGAACAGCGCGATTGAGCCTGTGCTGGTCTATTGCGCAACAACTCCACGGGGTCACAGCGCAGCGGGCGCCATATTGCCTGCTGTAAAGTTGGGGCCATGGCTCGGAGGAGGGCGGTGTCCTGGAGCCCAGTTGAAGTGGCCAACCTGGTGGCCCTAGTGGAGCCCCACTATGAGGGACTATATGGTGAGGCCCCTCACCGGACCTAGGACCCATGTGTGGCAGCAAGTGGCCACTGACCTGGTGGGGTCACTGGCGGGCGGTCTCGGGCAGTGCCGCACCGGTACAGTGATCTCCGCCGGAGGGACCCGGAACTGTTAACGCGGCTGCGTTCCCGTGCCAGGCGGGGCCTGGTGCCTAGGCCACGTGAGTGTACCATCTATTCACCTATATTCTCTGTAGGGGTGTGTGTGTGCCTGGGTGGCTGTGCATCGGTGTGTCAGTGTGTGCAGCTGTGCGATGGATGGTTATGGCTGTGTGGGCAGGCAGTCTTACTGGGGCAGGGGGCACTCTGCTTTTGAGTCACACTGATGTTTGTCTCACCATATGTCTCCCACAGGCCGGATGGTGAGGGCGCCGGACGAGGCTGATGTGGGCCATGCCAGGGCCCCAGTGCCACAGGCCATCGGGCAACAGCAGCAGCAGCATCAGCAGCAGCAACAGCAGCAGCAGCAGCGGCAGACCGAAGCTGCTGGAGGAGTGTGAGTCATTACGTCATGGATGCTATTGCATGCTGGGGCAGGACCACCAACCATGATGGACACAACCAAATGGGAGGTCGTAGTTCCACTAGACGAAACACTAGTGAGTCCCCACACTGGAGTACAGTGTACAGTTCGGAAAACATACCTGCGTGGACGGGACTGGGTGAGAGCGTCCAGGAGGGCGACATGGATGGTGCATGGATTGCATCACAAGTCCTATGCAGACCGGTTGATGGAACTGAACATGTATCCCTGGAGGGAGGAGGGTGGGATATGATGGGGACATACAAGTATTGTACAGGGGGAACAGAGTGCAGGAAACAATATTTGTCAGTGTAAAGGATGTTCCAGGACTAGAGGGCATGGGATGCAGTTGGAGGGCTCGTTAAGAGGAACATGAAGTGTTTCTTCACATAATGGGTGGTGGGAGTAGGAACACCCTGCAAGAGGATGTGGTGGGGCTGACTTGGTCACGGATATCTGTATGTGGGTTCCATGAGGGACTTCTGGAGGTCAGGGTGAGGGGAACGGACTTATAGGACAAGAGAGTGATCGACAAGGCCAAATGGCCAGACTGGTGTCCCATAGGCCCTTATCTGCCGACACTGTCTATGTATCCATGTATGTAGGCGTGACACAGGTGACCTGCATCACAGTGCAGCATCACGACACGTCTGTGTATGCATCACAGGTGGTCCAGGCATGCACTGGGCACATAGCTGTGTAACTGGCATCGCACTCAGTTGCAACATCACATGACAGCCTAGTTTGTACTGTGATTGACATGGGCAGTGTGTGTGGGCGGTGGTGCACATGGCTGGTGCCGCCTGTTTGTGATGGCCATGTGCATGTTCACTGTGGGTGGGTGCATGCCATCACATGTGCAAGCACATTGGGTTAGATGGGTTGCAGGTTGGGTGGTGTTCAGGGTTGTGGTCAGTCTCAGCCATTGACTGTGTTCCCATTTTCCTAGGCCTCGGTGTGCTTCAGCGCATGGCGCATGATATGCGGCGCCTGACCCAGGTTGTGGTCGGCGGGGCTCCTGCAAGCCCTACAGGCCAGGGGAACGGCGGCACAGACATAGAGGGGACGACGGCAAGGGAGGAGCAGGGAGCCTTCTGGCTGTAGCCCACCTTTCATTTGACCTTCACCCATCCCTTTCACCCTGCCTTCCCTCTCCAAGTTTTTCCTCCCCTTGAACACCCTGCCTTTTACCCGTCCCCCAACTTGTACATAGTTATAACTTTATTGTTCACTGTTTTTATTTCAATATACATTTCTATTTTGGTACAACTGCTGTGTTGGTGTCTGCTTTGCAACTGGCTCTGGGTGCTCCGTTGCAGGGTGTACATGCTATCTGGGCTACTATGGTCCTGGGTATATGTGTGTGTGTGTGTGTGTGTGTGTCCATGGGGAAGTATCACCAGCATAGCATTGCCTTTCTGTTGCTCTTGCCATCTGCTGCCACCACTGCTGGGTGCACAGGGTGGGTCTGGCTGGTCTGCTTCTCTGCAGCATGGGGTTGCCGTGTGCACGGGGGGGGCATGGTGTTTCTGCAGTGCCTGTCACTGCACATGAGCGGGTGTCTTGGGGCAATGTGCACAGTTGTGCGACGGGGGACTGATGTGCACTGTGGTTGTCAACCCTCGGGTGTGGCACTCTCTGCCGCCAGTGGTTGTGCTGGGGTGTCATGGCTCTGCTATGCTTTAGTTGGCTTGTCCCCATGGGCACGTGGATCATCCGTCCCACCCCCAGTGATGCTGTGCTTGGGGTGTGCCAGTGTGGTGTGGGTTCTGCAGTGAGTTCCTGTGCCCATGTGTGGCATGGCTGGCGGTGGGCCCCAGCCTGCCTCCCTGGATGTGCAGTTCCATTGCTCTGGGGGGGCTGTGCTTGCGCTATGGCAGCTCTGCACTGCTCAGCTGAGCTTCCATGGTTGCGCCATAGTGCAGCATTTTGGCTCAGCCTCTCCTACCTGGTTGCGCCATGGCGCAGGATGTGCGATATTGAGACGTTGGTTGCTTGCGCAATTTGCTCTGCTCCATGTTTGAATATCGCACCTGTTGCGCATTTGTGCAACTGGTTTGTGCTTGCTCCTGCTGTTGCGCTACTTTTGAGCGCAGTTTGAATATCTGGGCCAATATGTTTTCCCCTCGTGACAGAGTGCTGCTCCACACACCATACCAGTACTGCCAGGTGCAAAGTCTTCTACTTAGCAAACAGAAAATAAAAAAATACTTGAGCTATAAGAAGTGATAGCTGACCACATCTGAAAGTTACAATTAATTGCAGGCAGTTTCTAGGCAGTACACTAACATAGAAACATAGAAGTTGACGGCAGATAAGGACCGCAAGGCCCATCCAGTCTGCCCATTTCTTTTTCTACCTTATAAATGTGCCATCAGCCTTTGCTCTGTCAGTGGCCTATCTATTCATAGTCATTTGTATTGCTCCCTTATGCCTATCCCATGCCTGTTTGAAGCCCTGCACTGTATTCATAGCCACCACTTCTTGTGGTAAGCCATTCCATGCATCCACCACCCTTTCTGTGAAAAGAATTTCCACATTCCCCTTAATCGGCCTCCTCTAATCTCATGCTGTGTCCTCTTGTCCTGCTATTTTTCTTATAATTAAACATGTTAGACTCTTTCACCTTGTTTATGCCCTTAAGGTGTTTGAATGCCTCGATCATATCACCTCTCCCTCCTTTGCTCAAGGGTATACATATTGAGCTCCGTTAATCTGTCCTCATATGTCTTCTGATGCAGTCCCTGCACCATTTTGGTTGCCCTCTCTGGACTGCCTCAATTTGGTTAATGTCCTTGTGAAGGTGTGGCCTCTAATACTGCACGCAGTACTCCAGATGGGCCTAACCAGTGTCTTGTACAGAGGATTATTACCTCCTCTTACGACTTGTGATACCTACTAATACACCCTAACACCCCCTAGCCTTACCTACTGCTTTAGAGGTCTGCTTGGATGATTTTAGGTCATCAGTGATGATGATGCCCAAGTCTCTTTCTTCCTTTGTGACTGCTAGCAACTCCCCACCCAGCCTATAGGTGGCTTCAGGGTTTCTCTTCCCTATGTGCATGATTTTGCACTTCTTTGCATTAAATCCCAGTTGCCACTGTCTGACCATTCTGCTAGTTTATCCAGATCTCTTCTCATTCTGCCCACCCCATCTGGATCATCTACTCTGTTGCAGATCTTGGTGTCATCTGCAAACAGACAAGCCTTACCCTCTAGTCCATCTGCAAGGTCACTAATGAAGATGTTGAAGAGGACTGGCCCCAGGACTGATCCCTGAGGTACCCACTTGTGACTTGCATCTCTTCTGACTGTATACCATTTACCACCACTCTCTGTTTTCTGCCCGTTCCGACCAGTTTGCCACCCAGTTGACCAACTTCTCACCCACGAGCCTACCCAGCTTATTTATCAATCTTCTATGTGGAACAGTGTCAAAAGCTTTGCTGAAGTCAAGGTAGGCGACATCAACTGCTCCCCTTGGTCCACCACTCTGGTTACCCAGTCAAGAAATCTATGAGATTAGTTTGACAGGACCTTCCTTTGTAAACCCATGCTGTCTTGGATCCTGTACCCTATGGATTCCAGGTGTTGCACTATCCTTCCTTAAGGAGTGCCTCCATAATCTTGCCCACTACTGAGGTAAGACTGGCCGGTCTGTAGTTCCCGCCTCCTCCCTGCTACCACTCTTGTGGAGCAGGATCACATGAACCCTTCTCCAGACTTCTGGGACCTCTCCTGTGCTCAGAGACTCACTAAACAATTCTGCTAATGGCTCTGCTAGTTCCTCCTTTAGCTCCTAGTACCCTGGGATGTATGCCATCAGGTCCCATTGCCTTATCCACCCTGAGTTTAGCAAGCTCTTGTAGGACCCTTTCTTTTGTGAAGGGAGTAGTGCTCACCTCCCTCCCCTGTGTCCATGATGCTGAGCTGTGGCCCTGCCTACCTTCTCTTCAGTAAATACTGAGCAAAAGTATCTATTTAGGATAGATGCCTTTACAGGTACTCCTCCTCACATGCTCCCTTTTCTCCATTAAGCTGCAATCACCCGTCTGGACTTTCTCCTTTCACTAATGTATCTATAGAAAGTCTTGTCACCTTCTTTTACTGTTCGTGTTAGTGTTTCCTCAGTTTGGGACTTTGCCTGCCTTACTGCCTTACCTGCTTCCTTTAGGGCAGTTTGGTATGCCTCCTTTCTTCATCCCGCTGTGTTCCCTTATATTTCCTGAAGGCCAGCCTTTGGCTCTGACCCTTTCTGCTACTGTATTTGAGAACCAAAGTGGTTTCCTTCTTCTTTTGCACTTCCTTTTCTGTCTAACACAATGGGATGTTGCTTCAAGTATTGCATCATAATGCTTGCCCACTTTGCCTGTACCCCTCACCTGTGTTTCTTTTTGCCAGGGCTAGCTTAACTCTGTTGGCCATCTTATCAAAGTCAGCTCCTCTGAAGTCCCATATTTTTGCCTTGGAATGGGATGATTTAGATGTAGTAGCCAAATTGAACCATACCATGTGATGGTCACTGGCCCCCAGGTGACCTTCTACCTGGAGATCTGTGATCCCTTCTTTGTTAGTCAGTACTAGATCTAGGATAGCCCTGTCTCTTGTGGGTTGCTGTACCAGTTGTTTGAGGCCTCCCTGCAGGAATCCACTATGAGTCTAGTTCTGGCAGATGTTCCTGCTGGTATTGACCAATCTGTATCCGGCATGTTGAAGTCTCCCATTATCAGAACCTCCCCTTTAGCTGTCATGTTTTGTATATCTTCTAATAGTAATATGTCTATGTCCTCCCTCTGGTCTGGGGGTCTGCAGACAACCCCAGTTCTTATGGCTGTCCCATTTCCTGTTTCCACTAGCTCTTTAAGTGTGGCCAGGTATTTAAAATAGTATGATACTCCAAGCTTGTTAAGCTATTGTTTAACATCTATGAAAGCTTTACCCCTGTCTACCACCTCTGTCGAGAAATTCTGAAAAAGTAAAATTCTGCTCCCTTTCCAAAACTGTTGCCTCTTGTCTCTGGCTAATCTGAGTGTTTCCTACTTGATGGAGTAACGGAGGAAATGAGCAATAATGGGTTGGGGTCTCTGTCCGGACTGGAGTCGGGATCCCAGAGCACAGTGGGCTTGCTCTATCTCCAGAGCCCATGGCCACTGATAGTTTAGTAGTAGTGGAATAAACTGCTACAGAAATTCAATAATGTTCCCTCCCTCCACTCCTTCAGGAACACTTAATATTCTTATGTTATTTAGTCTGCCCCAATTTTCAAAACCATCAGTCTTGTCTAGTAGATAGTGAATCTGTTTAGTTTAGTAGCTGATTTTGGTCCTCTAAGAGGGCTATGGTTTCCGTCATCTGATCCATTTGAATTTCTGAGTGATTGGCTCTTTCAGTTAAACAATCTGTCTCAGTTTTTGTTTCTGCCATAGAGATTTTAAATGTAGTGATTTCTAATTTAATCTCTGCTAGGATGTCTTTTATCACTTGTACATTAGTCTTTGAGCTAGTGGTGGGCGTATTTTCGGTACCTGATTTGTTAGTTGTTCAGACTGCTGTTCCTGGTTTTCATGTTCCTGGTGACATCACAGTGGCTGGTGAAGAAGTTTTCTTTTGTTAGAAAAACTCAGCAAGCATTGTAACTGCAAACTGGTGACTGGAATTCATTTAAACAAATAGGGTAACGAATGAGAGTGAAACCGACTGCAAAATAAAGGTCTGAATGACTTCAAATAAATAAAAAAGAGATGCTGAGCTGACAAGCTTTCTTCTTGTGCTGCCATCTTGTCCAGTGCCTGTGTGCGCTCTCCCTGCGACATGTTTCTGATGATAAACAGTACAGTACTGTACAAGATATTTTTTTCATGGTGAACATGACATGGCAGGGGAATGGGAACTTTGAACAACTTCAAAATCTCCTATCTTGATTCTGGAATGAATGAAAATGAAAAGAAAAATGTGTTATAATATTTTTCTAGACAAATGTTAGTGCTTAAAAAATGTTTGGTTACTAACAAATACTGCTGCTTAAAGAGGGCTGTAACTAAATAAGTAGGTAAGCAAACCTAGGGCTGGATACTAAGGAAGAGCTTTATTAACAGATCCAGGGATATGATTGAATCCTTGTTTAAGACCAGTGTGAGACCACACTTGGAGCACTGTGCACAGGTTTGGTTCCCATATCTGAGGAGAGACGTAGATGTACTCAAGAGGGTCCAGGGGAGGGCTACCAGAATGATCAAGATGGTATGAATTGGTTTACCAAGAAAGGTAAGCAGACTTGGAGCTGTATTCCCTGGAGTATAGAAGATTAAGAGGAAGGGGTTATGATTACAGTGTACAAGATCATGAAGGGGCAGGGTAGAGTTGATAGAAAGGTGCTCTGGAGACTGTGTGCAGATGGACGAATCAGGGGTCATTCATTTACAGTAGAGACAGATGCATTTATGTGGGATTTGAGGAAGGACTTCTTCACTAAAAAGGTAGTATGGATGTGGAATGTCCTCACACAGAGAGGAGGAGGAGTCCAGCACAGTGGAGAACTTCAGGGTATGTTGGATGCATTTATGAAAGTAAGAGATGTTGGCCTGAGGATGCAGCGGTAGACCAACTGCCTTGCAACACTGGTAGCCTGGGTTTGTGCCTTGAGCCTGGGTGATTGGAGGGTCAGCAGGGGGAGGAAGATTGAATGTCCCATAGGGGTGGGACACTCTCCTCTTGGAAAGGAGTAGTTTGTGAGCTGTGTTATGCTACTGTCACCTAGGTGACCATAGGTGGTGGTGTAGTCTGAAGCCACATTGGGTGGACTGCTTCTGATGGTAATGTGAGCATGCTACCATACTCACATCATTTGCCATCCTAGTCTGAGAGGTGCCCAGCGGTTTGGGGAAGCAGAACACAGTCACATTTTATTTATTTATTTAAAATTTGGTGACCAGGTAGGCCCACTTAGCCCTGAAAGTCCCTTTTTCAGGGGCGACCCGGGATAACAATACATATTTTCAAACAGAGAAAGACTTGGGTTACAGAGTAGTTGCAGGTGTGTGAGCAGGTTACAGCCATGGTTATCATCATGCATCAGTCCTTACAAATATGTTGACAGTAGAATTAACAAAAGGTGCAGAAGAAATGCAATTTTACATGGTAAGTTCATTGTTTACTACTGGCATGGTTCAGTGGAAAGTTAGCTGTGGTACTATGCCTAGAGGGAAGGACCGTGGAACCTCATAAGGTGCTTGGAGGATCTGGATATCAGAAGGATAGAAGCAAGTGAGGGGGGGAGGGTCATGAGCCGTGGCAATGACAAGTGCTAGTATCAGACATATAGGCTTTGAGTCTGGTGTGGAAGTTCATCAGTGAGGAGGCTTCATGCACTAGGGGTGGGAGTTTGTTCCACAGATAGGGGGCTGAGTAGGAGAACGACCTGCCGCCAGCGTTAGTCCTGACTCTGGGAACTTCAAGCAGTGTATGTCCAGATGTCCATAGGCTCCTGAGGTTATGTTTGAGTGCGATAGTTCCAGTGATGCTGGGTGGAGCTGAAGGGCTGAGTAGCTTGAAGGTCAAGCAGAGCAGGGGGTAGTGGAGACGAGAGGTCAGTGAGGTCCAGCGTAGCTGGGCAAGTGTGTCACAATGGTGATTTCATGAGTGGTCCTGGGTAGCAAACCAGGCTACCTTGTTATATAGGATTTGCATCTTGGTAACCTCCTGCTTGGCCATGCCCTGTAAGATCAGGGCAGTGTAAGTCAGGGTGGGGAGGAGGACACTTGTGGTGATTGAGGTCTTGGTCTCAGGGATGAACTGGTCTTTTAGTCGGTACAGAGTACCAAGTTTGCGGTGTATGGTCTTGGTGACCTGATCCACGTGGTACTTGAAGGTAAGGCAATGGTCCAGTGTTAGACCTAAGTATTTTAAGAAGGGCACAACCTCAGTGTCATTTCCTGAGAGAGCAGTGAGTTGCAGAGATTTAGACCTGTAGCGTCCAAGGGCGTTGCATCCGAATAGCATAGCCTTAGTTTTGCCTGCATTTAGGACCATTCTATTTGTTCTCAGCCAGGCCTTGAGAGATGCTAGGTCGACTTGGAGAAGGGGACCTAGAGCTACAATGTTATCCAGGGATCGGTAGATGATGGTGTCATCCGAGTACTGAACGACCGAGCTTCCCCCACAGTAGAGGCGTAGGTCATTAGTAAATATGGAAAAAAGGAGTGGGCCGAGGATCGAGCCCTGCGGTACTCCCTCTGTAACCTGAGGTGGCACCCTTCCAGATGACCCTCTGGCATCGGCTCAATAGGTAACTCTCAAACCATTTGAGGGCGAGGGGGTCTAGGCCAATTTTATCCAGTTTTAGTAGCAGGAGTTTGTGATCCACAAGGTCGAAAGCCTTGGACAGGTCTACAAAGATGGCACCAGTGGGTGTCCCATTATCCAGTGCTCTGAGCAAGTCGTTCAAGAGACGGATGAGTGCTGTGTCAGTCCCATGGTTAGTTCTAAAATCATGGTGTGAACATGCAATAGCTGATGGGACTCCAGGTAGTCACGGAGTTGGCCATAGACTAACCTTTCCTGTAGCTTTGCAAGTGTACTGAGCAGGGAAGTAGAACTGTAATTGCTTATGTTCTCCCTGGAACCACCCTTATAAATAGGGACCACATTGGCCTGTTTCCACTGGTCTGGAACAGTCCCTTCAAGTAGGGATCTGTTTATGAGCCAGGTTAGGGGTCTGGTGAGGGATGAAGCGCCAGCCTTAAGTAGCCGAGGGTTTATCCCATCAGGACCTCCGGAGCCTTTGTCTTTCAGAGCCCTTAGGAGGGATTGGACCTCTTTTGTCTTCACCAGTCTTAGATGGAAGGAGGGACAGTCAAGGTGAGTAGGCTCGATCAAGGCGAGTAGGCTCGATAACACTAAGAGCCGAGGTCGGTGAGGGCAGGCCGACCTTGTAGGCATCGAGGCTACCAAAGTGATTGTTGAGGGCAGTAGCAATTTCGAGGGAGTCTTTCACTGGCTGTCCATTGATCTCAATGGGGCCAGGTTCAGTCTTAGTGTTACCCCGATCAGGTTGTTGACGTGATACCAGAATTGTTTAGGGTTGCCCAAATTTTTTTTTGTAGGTAAGTGACTTACTCCCTTTTTGCAAGTTTGATGGCTCTCTTGCATTTATTTCTTAAGACCTTGTGTGCCATGAGGTCGGCAGGAAGGGAAGAGAGCTTGAACTTCTTCCAGGCCTTGTCTCGACTGACCATAAGGGTTTTTAAGGATGGAGAGATCCACTTGTAGCAGCTACCCTTTGTTCTATGTTTTTTCAAGGGGGTGAAGAAGTTAGCTGCTCTACATACTGCACTGTGGAAATGCTCCAGAGCCTCAGCCAAGGTGGGGAGGAGCTTAATTGGGCTCCAGTCCAGACTGTGTAGGTAGTCATTAAACTGTATTGCTGAGAAGTTTGTGTAGTCATGAGGAGTGAGTATTCTGGGTGGGATCTTGGGTGCTCTGTTCTTCCAGATGCAGAATATAGGGGAGTGGTCACTTAAGGAGTCTGCCATTATGCCAGCTTTCTGGACGTTGGCGGGATTGGACACCAGAGCCCAATCAAGGGTGGTGTGGTTCCCCAATTTGTAGTTAAGTCTGGTTGGTTCTAAGATGACCTGTACCAGGTTTGCTTCTTGGGTCAGTGCCATAAGGGCATTGTTAGGGTCCTGGGCCCAGTTTAGGTTGAAGTCACCCAGAATTAGGTGCTCCAAAAAAACAACTTGGGCCGTGATTCTTGTTATTGCGTCTAGGATTGAAGAGACGATTTGGTCGGGTGGTAAATGCAGCCAATAGCGAGTTGCTTGTTGTGCCCTTGGGTGACTTGGATGAATATAGGTTCACCATCAGGGGAGGTGTGTTGCTGCAAGGTGAGGAGTGATATGGTTAGGGCTATGTTGGCGTAAATGAGTACATCACCCCTCTTTTGGTCAACCTGTCCTTACGGTACATACTATAACCTTGGGCCAGTATCTTGTGATTGGGGATGTGTGTGCCTTAAGCCATGTCTCTGAGATAGCAAGGATATCAGGCTTGTAGAGATCAAGACAGGCTTGTACCGCTTGCATTTTTGATCTTAAGCTGCATACGTTCATATGCGCGATCTTTAGCCCCTTTGTGGACGCCCAGTGGAGGGGTCACGAGGGGATGTTATTGAGAAGCTGGTGGTGTTAGGGGCAGGGTTAGGTTGTATGTCACCTGCCAGGATTAGTAACGCAGCTAGAAGGCAGAGTAATTTTTGACTGGCTGTTGGGATTCAGTTGTATCGGCACATCCTGCTCACAAAGTAGAAGATATCGTAGCATATCCCCTTTCTTTATGAGCTTGTGGACTGAGGAGAGGGCAAGTAAGCTGGAGCAGGGCATTCCATTGTAGAGGCTGACAGAAGAGGTGTCACTGTATCTTTGTCCCCTTATTTCTGGATGCCCTAGGCCTATGAGCCTGTCCACCCAGAGAAGGGGCAGTATATAGACTGTCATCAGTAGTACCCCCGTATTGGAGAGAGGGGCCCAAGGGTTGTGTGCCCCATGTGGCACGTGATCATGGGTAAACTTCTGGAGAGGCATGCTATGCTAGCAGGGGTGTCAGTAACAAGCTCTTTTGTCCTGTCTTGGGCAGTTATTCGGACATAGGATGGGTACCCTGTCTATGGAGGAAAGTCAGGTGAAAAACACGAAATCCTCCATAATAATCAGTCTTAGGGCCGATTATCAGGTGTGAACTGGTATCCTGTCCTTCGTGGGCCAAGAAGGATGATGTGGTGACCCTCCACATGCCCTGCACCATCTACTGAGCATCTTACTTTTATCTGGGCAAAATTCCATAGAGGCTTGAAGAGCCCCAAAGACCCAGTTACAGGGGTAAACCAAGGGGCAATAGAGGCTGGTATCTAAGTCCCAGACATAGTGGGTGATGGGGCTCAGGGTTGCCGATGATTGGGGCCACCTGAGCAGTGGGGATGCAAAAAAAAAAAAAGAAAGCAAGTGGTATTACTGGGTTACAGTCATTGAGCAGGTAGGGAGTAGACTCGATAGGCACTGTCATCTATTGTCCTTAACCGTTGCCATGCCACAGAGTGCTATTCACATCCTGAATTTCTGTCTGTTCTAAATCTTCCAGCAGGCTAAAGGTTAATAATAAAATGTAATATAAGAAAGCAGCCACTAGGTCTTCTTTCCCATTTGTCCTCTGAATGTCTAGAAAGGGAGACACAGGAACTAATGCCACTTCCTATCAGATTTGGTGTTAGGTACAAGCGAACCAAGCAACTGCATAGGGTTACCAGCACAGAAGGAGTGCAGTAAAACAGAAAGTATAAGCAGAGGGCAGCTTGAAATGCAAAAAGTGTCACTATTAAAAAAAATGCTATCACCATCTTTGGGTTCAGAAAATTTGGATGTGGGGTGGGGTAGAAGGAAAGGGGGGGGTGGTGGTGGTGTAAAGGGGGCACCAAATGTAATTCTAGTCGGGGTGCCATTAGGTCTAAAACCAGTCCTGAAACTGACATTGCAGGGGGAAAGACATGAATGGATTGGGGTGGGGGGACTTTCAATAATGGGGCTCTGTGCTCAGTATCCACTTTCACTTTTTAAAGAGCTACTGACGCCTCAAAGAAAACTTTAAAATACATAATAATTGGGTACAATTCTGCTTGCATTCCATTTATATTTTATATATTCCTCCTTCCCATAATTTATTACCAAAGAAATGTGTATGACTATATGATTGTTGTCCCTTATAGTTCATTTTGAGTTCATCTGCCTTTATAGCTTACTCCCTACTTCAAGTCATTAATCCTCTGTTGTGACATCACAGTCTGTAGCCATGGGAGTAACTGTGATGTCACAAGCAATGCTCTATGACTTCAGGTAGGGAGAATGCAGCAGGAATAGATGAACTCTTCAAGAGTGAAGATCATGTTTTCATGCAAATGACCTCACTCACTACTAAATAATGGGGGTGGGGAATACAGAACTAATGGGAAATACATGCTGGACAGTGCCTAAATATTATGTTTTGTTAAAGTTTTCCTGAACGTGTCACCGGCTCTTCAAAAACAATTAACTGATGTACTGTGACAATGAAGCTTAGTGCATTCCACTATGCATTAGATGTTTTATTAAAAGCCTATGAAGCCTTTGTTTTATTTAAAAAATACAAAATTAGGTTGTTTAAGTACCCTTTTAAGAGATTTCAGTTTTAGTGAAAACTTCTTAAGACAGGCGATTCAGACAGTTCAGCTTGTATATACCAAACATTGTCTCTGTTTCCTTCCCTTCATCCTTTATTTTCTCTTTTTCTCTCCCCATATCCTTTATTACTGAAGGGTGATCCTCACATCCGTCATGGGTAAGCTGGTGGAGACTATCCTGAAGGACAGGCTGGTGGCCCTCCTAGAGGGCAAAGGACTACAGGACGGCAGACAGCATGGCTTCATACGTGGCAGATCCTGCCAAACCAACCTGGTGGAGTTCTATGACTGGGTAACTAGGCAATTGGACAGGGGCCATGCAGTAGATGTCCTGTATCTGGACTTCAGTAAGGCATTCGACTCGGTGCCGCATGGGAGGCTGGGAAGTAAGTTAGAAGGCAGAGGGGCGGGTGCAAAGCTGGTGAGATGAGTAGGGAACTGGCTTCAGGGAAGGCAACAGATGGTGGTGGTGGGTGGTGAGCTCTCACACCCAAGGGTAGTGACGAGCGGTGTTCCACAGGGCTTGGTGTTGGGACCAGTGTTGTTTGGGATATTCATTGCAGACATATCATTGGACATCAAGACCAAGATCAGTCTGTTTGCTGATGATACTATGATGGGAGCGGTGGTGGACGACCTAGGAGGATGGCAGGGGTTACAGGATGATCTGGCAAAGCTTGAAACCTAGTCAGACACCTGGCGACTGGGGTTTAATGCCAAAAAGTGCAAGGTGCTGCATTTTGGAGTGAAGAACCCAAGGAGAAGTCACCAGCTGGGGGGAGTGCAGCTAGCCTAGACAGAGGAGGAGGAGGAGAAGGATCTGGGGGTGCTCATTATAGGGTCAATGAACAACTCGGCACAATGTAGGAAGGCAGCTGCAAAGGCCAGCAAAATGCTGGGTTGCATTGCAAGGGGTATATCCTTGAGGAGGAAAGAGGTGATTCTGCCACTGTATAGGTCATTAGTTAGACCGCACCTGGAGTACTGCGTGCAGTACTGGCACCCATATCTGAAGAGGGACATTAAGTTACTGGAGGGGGTGCAGCGCAGGGCGACAAAGATGATCAAGGGGCTGGGGGACTTATATGAGAGGAGGCTGAGGGAGTTGAACATGTACTTGCTGGGGGGCGGGGTACATGACTGAAACCTTTAAGTACATGAAAGGAATAAACAAGACAGGTACAAAGAGGCTGTTCAAAGTAAGGAAGGGGAGGTACACCAGGGGCCATGATATGAGACTGGAGGGAGGAAGATTCAGGAGGCAGATGAGGAGACATTGTTTTACAGAGAGGGTGATAGCTGGGTGGAATGCATTACCTGCAGAAGTTGTATCCAGCAGAACAGTGGACTGCTTCAAAAGGGGATGGAACAGGACAAGGGGGAGGGTCAATGAAGGGGAAGGGTGGAAGGGAGGGGCAGCTGCAGAATAAGGGGTGCTAGCTGTACATTCGCGCAGACTTGATAGACCTCTAGGCCTTTATCTGCTGGCAAATTTCGTCTGTTCGTATGAAAAAATGATTTTTGTGTCTCAGACTTCATCTCCTGTTGGTTTTCTCTCCATTGAAATAACAGTCCTGTTTGTGAGATCATAATCCTTTCTGCAGCAAAAGATCGTTGTGAAACAGAATTATGACTTCAGCAGCGATAAAAGCATGAGGCGCAGATGAGGTCTGGGGGTCAGAAATCCAGTTTTCATAGGAACAGAGAAATCTTTATCTCCCCTTATTGTTTATTGCTGATGATATTTGAATGAAGATCAGGATCCCCCAAGCCAGACCACCAGTGCATAGGTTGCAGTACTTGCCCTGCTGATAATCCACATTTGGAAGCAAACTCAAGGCATCGGAGGATTGGCCCGGTGGGGTTGGGGGGGGAGGATCAAGTATCTGAAGGACTGCGCTCCTCCTTGGTGGGGGAGGGGTGTTGGTACCGGGGTGTTCAGGGGATGGGGCAAATAGAGGGGGAGAAAGAGAAAAACAAAACAGACAAAAAAATAATTAATATCCCTTTGTGTCACAAACTTCAACTTGTCCCTCTGCTTTTTAATTTGCTAAGGGTATACTGGAGTTCATCCTTGTCCTAATCTTATGTACCATAAAGTGCAATTGATTTTCAGAATGAGGACTGTAGCCAGTGGATTCTGTGAGATGCAGCAGCCTACTTAGGTATCAGGGGAACCTTCTCAGTGACTGGAGCATGAAATACTCAACCAGTACATTGTATTTCCATAGGATTAGACAGCAAGGGTAAATTAGGGCAGGTAGCAGGCTGTAGGGAGGTACATCAGCTTTCTTATCTCAGATAAAATGGGCGGCTATGGAATACAGGGAGTCCAGGCCCTTTAATGAGGTCATTGGGGCTAGTCTGAATATTATACTGGCATAGTCAAAGGGAGACTGATATCAAAGTCAGCTAGCATACGAGTTCAACACTCTTCTTATTTTTAATCTAAGCTTATTTTTTTTCTGTGTATTCAGTATGGATGACCTGGGACAGCGACTGTGTAATGTAATTCAACCTAGTAACATTAATTTAAGGTCAGAAGAGATTGTTATTTTATCATGTCACTCCTGCACCCTATTTTGTAAGCAGGGACCTACAAGTATGCTATGCAAACATTTACTAATTTATAACGGTTTCACACCCACCTCTGCTACCTAGGGTACCCTGTTGTTCCCCACCCCACCTACTAAACAAGGTACCTAGTGATTCCCCACCCACCCTACTACCCAGGGTATCCAGTGATTCCCCACCACCCTACTACCCAAGGTATCCAATGATTCCCCACCCACCCTACTACCCAGGGTATCCAGTGATTCTCCACCCAACCTACTACCCAGGGTATCCAGTGATTCTACACACAACCTAGTACCCAGGGTATCCAGTGATTCTCCACCCAACCTACTACCCAGGGTATCCAGTGATTCTACACCCAACCTACTACCCAGGATACCTATTGATTCCCCATCCACAGTACTGCCCAGGGTATCCAGTGATTCTCCACCCAACCTACTACCCAGAGTATCCAGTGATTCTCCACCCAACCTACTACCCAGGGTACCTAGTGATTCCCCACCCACCCTACTACCCAGGGTACCCTGTGATTCCCCCTCCCACACACACACACACACACACACACACACACACCATACAGTGATTCCCTTGGTAAGCATAAATTTGCCCAGGCTTAACTTAAAGGCCTGTAATTTCTTCATGTCCACAGAACCCCCCCCCCAAGAACCTGACTAGTTTTTCCATTTAGAACAAAGAAGAATCTCTACCCTTAATAAACAAATTGAGAGGCTCGAGAACCTAATTAGTAATATACATCTAATCATACATCTAATATTTAAATGTCTGTAAATTACTAGGTTCAACAAGAGGTCTGAAAACAGGAACCTTTAAGAAATTTTTTAGATTAGAAATGGTTTGAATTAGAAGCAGTAAAGGTCTGCACATCCCTCATTGGAGTGTGTGGTGTAAGATGTGTTCACCTGGCAGCAGTTCTCTCAGTGTTTTCCCCTCCATATGTGAAGTACAGCGCTCCAACCATGTTGTGCACGTTTGCACATGGGAGCTGGGAGCTGTGGTCTGTGGAGCACTACTGGCAGCCTGGCCCTCTCCCCTGAAATATTTCCTCCCACGATACAATCTTCCTCCAGCCAACCTGATCCCAGTATACTTTTTTGATTAAATGCAACCTGTCAGTTAGACCATCTACTCAGTGGTAGTGGTGACGCTTATGGCACTGTTGACCTGAGTTGAGGAATGAGCTTGGACCTATGGGGGCCAGCAAGGGGGAGGAAGCCTGAGAATCCCAGAGGACATTCACTAATTTCGGGCAGGGAGGGTAGATGCCATCAGTATAACACTGCCACTTGGGGGACTACAGATGTCAGTGCAGTGATTGCTCATTTGGGGGGGGGGCTTTGGAAGGGCTCTGAACAGACATGCTTTAAATGTGTGAACATTTAGTGCCTGAAGTGAAGACATCCCGGGGCAGGGAGATCAGAACAAAAGGAAACAAGCCTGACTCACACAGGATTATGTTGGGTTGGCTTAGGTCCTGAATTGGTCCACTATCTACTCTGGTGCACCTCAGAAACTCCTTTACTCTGCCGCATCCCGAGAACTCCTGCCTCAATTAGCTGGTCTAGGTCAGACACCACCATGGGGGGAGGGGACAAGACAAGCCCATGCGTTGGGAAGCAGCACAAGGTACATGGCAGAGGTGGTGGGGGGGCTGGGCCCACCTTGAAGTGACGAGGCCGAGTACTGTGTGTAGATTACTGTAAAATACAACTTCTGTCTTCTGCCTCCCCCAGACCCCTGACCCTGACTAGAAACATTTCAGATTTTAGGGGGGGTGTTGACATAGGGACAGAAAATGCCTTCAGTGTTTCTGCTCCCCGCCCACTATAGGCACTCAAGGCAGTCAAAACACATTGACTCTCAACCTGTCTGCACCATCAAAGGTGCAACGAAGCTACTGTTGTGTAGCACTCTCAGTGGTGTTGACAGATAAGCATAAACATGCCTTTAGTGATGCAGCCTGTCCACCAAGCATGACCGCCATCCCCCCCGCCCAAGACAGAAGTTCAGTTCAAAGGTCATCTAATTGGATCTTTCACATGAAATTACAGAACACTGCATCTGTAGCATCTGTATCTAGCTACAGTGCATCAGCAATAGAAATGTTTTGATACTCTCACCTTGAATATCTGGAGCCCCACTGATTGATTTGTCTGTATTGGAGAAAAAGGTACAGTGTTCCCTTGTTTATCCCCTCGTCCTTTATTCCCCACTCTTGCTTGGTACGAGTCTCTCTGTACTGTATTTTTATTTTAAAAAGGAAGTACCATTCAGGCTAAAAGTACTGACACAAGAAATCAGTTTCCTTAGTTGATGGCTCTCTGTAATCATGCTTTAATCTATGCCTTTCGTTCACATCTCTGATGCTCTTCACAGGTCCTTGACATCTACAGACAATCAGAGGAAGTGCCACACTACAATCTTTCAGCAGTACGAGTGCAATTCACTTCAAATAAATTATTAAAACGGACAAAAAATGTATAAAGTACCCCCTAGACATTTTAATGTAGTCTGTTTTATTTTCATCAGGACAGCGTAGACTGTTGTAAATGGTTACACAGAATGAACTTGGATTTATATGATGCCTTTCGTATGCACTGTATACCAAAGTACTTTACAAACAGACTTATTTGTTTCACCTTAATTATTTTAAGCTGAAGAAAATGCATTCAGCTTCCTCTGTATAGTTTGTTTACTAATGCATTGAGCTATACATAACATAGCTTGTTTACAAATGGACTGAGCATAATATAGCTTATTTGGTTGCACTTTATTTTAAGTGTCCATTTCAATTTAACTAATCATAATTACATGCAACAGGATAATTACACTGTAGTTACATGTTTGTTGCATGCCCCAGTAGCATGCAGTTACAGTGTAGTTAACCTGTAACTATAATGTAGTTAACTAACACTTAAAGTGTAAACGCTTATTTACAAATTCACTGAGCTACCATATATTGCTTGTTTACAAACACATTGAGCTGTATACGATGTAGTTTTTTTACAGATGCACTGGGCTATATAGAGCTTGTTTACAAAATTCACTGAGCTACGGTATGTATAGCTTGTTTCCAGAGCATCAATCTGCTTTATATGTAGCTTGCTACTGAGCTATATATAGCTTCTGTTCTGTTCTGTTCATGTTCTGATCTATGTATAGTTTGTTTACAAAAGTACTGAGCTAAATATAGCATGTTTACAAATGCACTGACTTATATATAACGTGTTCACAAATATAATTGGTTTATATAACATTTTATAAATGCATTGAGTTATATAGTGTAGCTTGTTTACAAATGTGTGCATATGTGTGTGTGTGTGTATATATATAAATACAGACAGTATATAAGTAGACTGTTTATAATGCATTGAACTGTATATACTGTAGCTTGTTTAGAAATGCATTTGGTTATACTGTATATAGCTTGTTTACAAATGCATCCGGTTATATACAGCTTTACAAATGTGTTGAACTAGGTATAGCTTGTTTATAAACTCATTATGCTACATATAGCTTGTTTACAAGCATATCTTGTACAGGACCAGTTACAACATCAAATCAAGTAAATATATATAAATGTTTGGCAAGATTTTCAAATAACCCCCTAACAAATTGTGACACAGTCGGGCTGTATCTGCAATGCTTGCACCCCATAGGTAGACCACTTACAAATTAGTTTAAGTACCGGGCACAGCTGCCATGATTTGTGGCACATAAAATTATGTGTGCATCAAAAAAAGTGACAAGTGTCGTTTACTTGATGCAAGCTGCTGCAAATCATGGTAACTGCTGTAAAAGCATATGACCCCGGGGGCTTACCTGATTGTCCCTTTTCTCCTGTTTTCTTCTTGCTACTGCTGGCATCCCCCATTTGTTCCCCTGAGTCCGTCTGGTGCCCCCGTGTTCTCCAAATCAGCCCAGCAGCTGATTTCAGTCCATTTCAGGCTTAAAACTTAAACTTGCGATCTCCCACTGTTTATTTGGCTCCTTGGAGCAAGCAGGGATTGCATATGCATGTAGGATGCACTTAATGTGCCGGCTGCCAGTTTTGCATTCGGCCAAGAAGTGTTTCAGCAGTCCCCGTGCCTCTCTTGACCTAATTGGGAGACAGAAACCAAAACAATATGGCGCAGGAGCCACTGCGAAATTTCAAAATAAAGTTTGAGCCAGGGCGCAGAGCAAGGGCTCATGAATAAATATGAGCCCTTATTAATATTAATGAGGAAGTTGCTGCTTCCTAGGGGGACAGTATTGCGGTGGCAGCAACAACTAAACTGCGAGGATCAACTGTATGAAAGTGGGCTTATTCAAAAGGGCACTAAAGGGGCTATTAAACAAGGGAGAAATTGTACATAAAGAATATTGCTGTTAGCTGCACCAGAACTCTAAACATTGGGGACTGTATAAACTGTATTATACAATGGCAAGAAAGAATCCTGGCTTCTGATTGGTCAGTTGGCTTTCATAGCAGGGATGTTATCCTGGCATAACATCCCTGCTGATTGTTTGGATGATATGGCACAGCAGGATGCTCTCCTCTTTCTCTTAAGAAACAAAAATATGTTTACACGCTAACAAAAACATTCTTTAAAATTATTTTTTTATTATAAAACAACAAGCCATTGTATAATAGGAATAATGCCCTCCAGGGTGGGAGTTATGCTGGGATAACATCCCGCTATAGTGTTGGGCGCCCTAGGCAGTGGCCTCGGGCCCAACCACCGGAGGTGGGATGTTATCCCAGCATAACTCCCACCCTGTCAGGCATTATTCCTTTATGGAAACTGTGTACAGCAGCCACCATCTTTGCAGCCAGCTAGCAAATCACGAGCCTGAATTTCAGCCAGAGAGTTGTGGGAATGAGCAGAGCTTTTTGGGGGATAAAATGGGGATTATTTCTGGTGCCTAAAATCTGGCCAATCAAGAGACTAGGACTGTGAATGGCAGCTTTGGCAGTCAATCAGATTCCTTGAACTCTGCCTTTTATTTTAAGAGGGTCTGTTTGAACTGGGAGGGATTCATCTGGGGCTCCAGCTCGAGACATCGAGGAGAGAGGAGCCTGTGGGGCTCTGTGTCCTGTTTCACAGGAGAGGCCTGCTTTGCCTCCTGTGAGCCATCCTTGGTCCCAAAAGGGATTGAGTGCCTGGAAATGCCTGCTTGCAGACTAAAAATGGGTCCTCAGCAAGGTGCTGAGGAGGAACTGGCCAGAAACCAAAAACTGAGAAGTTTATTGTTCCTCAGGCCATTTGCCTGTGGCCTACCTCATGGACCCAGAAGTTGAACCAGGGACTTCTGTGCTGTTTCAGGAGCCGTTCGTGAGCCAGAAGAAATTTGCTATTAACCAGCTGGAGGTTTCACCAGCACTTAAATTGAACTTTGCAACAAATCAAGTTTCATTTACCTTGGCCCATGTCACCTGAAGCCCAGGCAGACTGTTCCTGTACCACTCAGCATACCAGCTTGGTGAGAGACCAGGTTTGGGGAGTCAGCCCCTGCACCATAGATCAGTGCAGGTTGTGACCACCTTGGGGAAAGGCCGGGAAATGGAGGTGAGTCATGTTGGCCCCATTCTCCCTCAGAAGGGTAAGCCAGCCACAGGTCTTCATGTCGCCAGCGCTTCCTTTAATCACTCTGGGTACAGTAAGTAAAATCAGGGTAGCTCCCTGCAACCAGCTGATTATTCATAATATCATTGAATTGCGTTGCCAGTTGAAAGTGTTAAAAGAGATTGGGCCAACCGGCCATGGATACAAAGTGTTTTGTGTTTTTTTTTTTTTACACGTTCATTTTTATCCCCGCCTTACTGCCCCTTTGTTCCACTCCTTCAGACTCTGATCATCCCCATAGATCCCTCCCACAGAATCTGCCTCTAGAGTACCAGGCTTACTCTGTTATCCCTCCTACCTGACTCCTTTCTCTTTTGGAGTGCCTGCACATTGGGGTCTGCCCTGCGGGTAGGTGATCTGAGTCTTAGATCAGTCATCATCTTGGACTGAGAGGTTTTTCTTCCATTTTCTCCCTTAGTCCCTCCTTCCCCTGAGGGCGTCAACATGTAGGATGAATGTCCAGACAGACAGCGTGCTGGCGCACGCTGCTGTTAAATGCCCACAACATTCTCCCCTCCCCGACTCTTGAAGAGCCGCCTGTGCACCGATGCCCGTGCTTCCACAGGCATAGGTACATCGGGTGCTCAGGGCACCCCAGGAACCCACCCCAGAAGGAGGAGGACAGCATCCATTGGGATGCTCAATTCTCCCATCTCCCGGCAGCCCTGAGTCCGTTCCGAACCGGTCACACTGGTGTGGTGCGGTCTGCAGCGTCCGTATAACCCTCAGTGCCAGTGGGCCAGATGGGTTTTGTGGTTTTATAAGTGTTGTTTGCATTTTTACTCTCCTTCTTTCCATCGAGGGCCCCAACACCAGCTGCAGAGCTGGCCAGCCCACAGCACTGCTCAGGCATGCCATTTAGTCACGCTGAGTACCCAGTAGTTGCATGGAACTGATAAGTCAGGGACTAGATTATTTAACAAGCAACCAAGCCTGCCTCTCTTTTGCCTTCATTCTCACCCCTCCCTTGTTAACTTCCCCTAAATAAACCTGTTTGATGTTTTCACGTTTAAACCTGGTCCATGAGCATATTATTACTTGGTTTACAGTGATAAGGTATATGCTAAGTGCTTTTACTGTGCATGCTTGCCTCAAAACTGTCCGTTACAGGGGGAGTGCAGGGTGCAAGCCAGAGATTCAGACCATGTTGGTAAGTGGGCTGAGCGTGAGCATATCATTAATGTGGAAACTGTGTTGTATTCTGATTGTTAAACACTGTATCTGTTCAGGTATTTGTGAAAGGTCACAAGGTGGGATTGTGGGTAGTATTAGCTTCCCAGAGGGCTGTACCTACTGTGATAGTTACCCATGTAAGAATTACTCTGGGTGGAGGCACCATAATCTTAGTACTACTACTGGGGATTCCCTCGTACCAGCTAGTGATGAACCCAGGCCCCTCAACCTGTTGTTAGGGATACAGGCGTGATAGTAGCCCTTGGTATAGTGGTGCCAAGGTTACAAACTTATTAAAATACACAGTACTACTTTTACTGCATGTTGGCTTACACAGTTTTTCCTGCATCTTGACAGCCTAATGGTTCAAGCACTGAGCTGTGAACTTGGAGACCCAGAAGACCTGGGTTTGAATCCCACAGCCACCACTTACAGTACATACTGTGTGACCCTGAGCAAGTCACTTAGTCTCCTTGTGCTACCCAGATGCACCTTGAAATGTGTTTCCTCTCAGTGTGCCTTTCCCAGCCAAAAAATTCTAAAAAAAAAAAAACAGGTCTTTGAAAATGTAGTTGTTGGTCTGTATGAATAGACCATATTTTAAAAAATAACCTATTAAACAACAAAAGTCATGAGGGGCGTGACCTGGCTGGGGAATATGGCAGAGGTCTAATTTTGGAGCTCCGTGAGGATCCACAAAAGATCATCTTAATCCCACCGAATATTGCCCTAAAAACCAGCTAATTTAAGATACAAAATTGAACTAATGTCTATGACATCTAAATTAGGGAAAAAACAAGTTGAATTGTGTTTAGCTACAATGCAGAGACCATCAGAAGCTTTGGGCCCAAGCGGGCCTGTACAACAATCAAGCCAGGTACCCGAAGTAGCACAGACCTCGGGGAAAGTGTGTACGGTCATGTCCAACACTGGGTCTGACTACCAAGCCCCTGAGCACCTCATTAAAGATCTGAAATATGAGTTGGGCACAAAAATGCAATTTGGATTTGATAATCTCACGACACAGCTACACCTACAGCAAACAGTAAATTCTGTCTCTGAGACTGTGGATGCCCACGATAACAGGATTGCTGAGCTGGAATCAAGAGTGAGCGCCCAGGAGGATGGCTCAACTTCTTTGTCTGACGATCTACAAAGGCCACTCAAAGAAATAGCAGAATTGAAAGAGGTGCTTGATGATCATGAGAACCGAGAGCAAAAAAATAATATCCACGTAGTGGGTCTTCGAGGGGCAGGAGGGTAATGACTGTGCATCCTTTATTCAAAAATGGTTAAAACAATCTCTCTCCCTCCCACAAGAAACCAACCTCGAGATACAGAGAGCTCACCGGTCCCCAGGGATAAAACCACAACCTGACCAGTGTTCTAGACACTTGTTGGTCAAATTCTTATGATATCTGGACAGACAAAAAGTCCTGGAAGCTGCACGTAAGAGTGACCCTATTATGCTGTAAAAGGCGCGCATCAGTATTCCCCCCCCCCGACTACTTCAGACCATTACAGTCGTGCAGGCAAGTGTTAAATGAGGTGAAGCGGAGGCTCCACAGTATCAGTTGCCCCTTTTCATTGGTTTATCCAGCGAGACTGATTATGAGGCCTCTGGGGGAGAAATAGAGAGCTTTCAACGACCCAATGGCAGCAGCAGAGTACATTAAAAACTAAGAAGACAGTGGAGACAGGCAAGATGCTTCTCAGCAGGAAAATAATCGCTGAAGTAAATATATAGGTACTTTGAGGTTATCTCTTTCGTTTTTGGACCTGCTGTGGGCCCCTCGGGATGGGAGGCTATTTGAGGGACAGGTTGTCTTGCAACCCATAACACCGGGAGGTGGTCTATGAGGGCGGGCTCGCAAGCACCTGCCTAAATCCCCTTTCCTTCTGTCAGGCGGCTGCTAGATCTCGGCGGTCCGTTGATCTCTGAATAGGGTTCTGGGTGAAAATGTAAAGCAAAAACAGACATTTACCTCAATGATAATGATGTGGTTCCATAAGATTTGGTCAGGTTAACTCCCGAGAGCTTGTGACTTGAGTTGGTACCGGTCTGTTCCCTGGGCATGAACTTGGCTTCTCTGGGAAGTTATTTTCGATGCCTGTAACCGAGATGCTGGAAAAAGGTGATCGCTTGGTCTTCAGGTTTTTAGATCTCCAGATTTCCTGGGTCGCAGGGACAGCTGAGACCTGCGATTTCAACTTTCAACTAGGCACGGCCTGTCTGGCTGCTTTTCTCCCGATTTGAAGCCAAAGCTGCAATCCTCGTTTGTGAACTTGATTGCTCTGAGAGACGGGGAGGCTATGGGCTAAGGGAATTCCAGATGCATTGTTAAAAAATGGATACCAGGTGAGCTAATCTTATAGAGGGAGACTGCTTCCTAAAATGATTTCCCTGAGATGTTCTCTGTTTTTTTTTTTTCTTTCTCTCACATAATATAAAGCTGGTTATGTGTAAACTTATTGGTATATAGTTGGGGGAGCTTGTGAGGGTGCGGGGTTGGGATGACTTCTGGGGCACAAAGTTAAATAATGTGAATATGTAGGAGCGAGGGTTCCCTTTCTAATGATAGTAGGGAAGAACTATTGTGTCAAAGCTGTGAGACACATACAAGGGGGGGTCTGAAAAGCTCACCGCTCAGGGTGGGATCCGTGTTTAGATCCCCTTATGTTAGGGGTCCAAGCCCTTGGCAGCAGTTCGGAAACAGTGTTTATCTGCTCAGCCCATCAGGTTGGATTTGTGCCTCTGGTTGGGGTCCTGAAAGACTCCTTCCTCCCCTCCTGGCATCTAAGGGTGGGAAAAAGCCTAGTTAGATTTTTGAGTGTAACTGTGGACCCCAGCTCACTCCATGAACAGTAGTGGGTTTCTTTTTTTCCTAATTAAGGATTGTGACAGGGTTTGTTAGTGGGTTCTCTTTTTTGCCACCCTTTTTGTTTGGTGGCTTGGAAGGGTGGAGGGAGGGGGAGGGTTCAGTGGGGTTCAACGCTTACAATTTGATTGATAAATTTATTAAGGGGTTAACGGGGGGGGGGTGTTTTTGGTTCTATCTAGTTTGGTTAAAAAAGTTACGATGTCCCAGACAGATCTCAGATTTAATGTTTATATTTATGTTTAAAGTTAATAAGGAGGTCAAACATTACTTGCCAATGTAACCCCTAGGTGGCACTATCCCAAGGGCTACTACCCCTGCCTGCTTGGCTAGTAGCAGGTTAAGGAGCCTGAGTTCTGAAACGGGTGCCTCCACCGGAGGTCAGGGTTGGTAGTAGTCAAGCTAACCTGGGCACAGCCCTCTGGGACACTGTAACCCACCTCTTTCCCCTCTAGTGGCCCGAACACTGTACAATAATCACTTTCACAATACCCCTGGTACACCACAAACGTACCCACACTGTTTGCACTTACCACCAGGGCTGGTTCCTCTGGCTTGACCCTGAGGACCCCCTGTAAACCAAGGTTATGCACAGCAAATAGCAACAGTACAGTACTTTGAGCACAAACTGGAACCACAGTCAGATTACATGCAGAAAAAGTTAAATCTGATTTATTCACTGGATTGAACAAGGAAGGGGCAAAATCAGGTTATTAGCTTAAAGGTTATATCAGTCAAGCAGTTATGCATGCACTTTGAGTCCCCCCACATAGTCACAGCTCTGGGTACCCAGGTGGAGAAGAGATGGGCTAGCCAGGACTGTTGCCCGGGGTTGCAGCTGGTTGGGGCCCTGTGATGGAAAGCACAACATGCACAGTACACAATATTTGAAATCCGGAGCCAGAGGGCTCAGATCGTAAAGGAAACGAAACAACAAGACAATCAGATAACACACTTAGATTAAGCTGTTGTTGCAGGGAGCTACCCTGGTATTTACTCACGATACCCAAGACTGGACACAGGCTGGACGAAAATAGAGACTGCAGGTGGTTGATCTGGAATGCCAGGAGAAGCAGGGCCCATACAAGTCGCAGAAGCATTGTTCCTGTTCAAGCATGGAGCAGGTGGCTGATCCCCAGGCAGGTCTCGTTGATGGCTTCTCTGTGCAGTGGGTAGTCTGGCTGGGCCAGTCTGGCAAAGCCCAGACTGCATGGAGACAAATTCAGATGCAGTCCGTGTTGGGCTGGATACAGCTTCCAGCAAGCAGAACGCAGTTCACACAGTGGGGAACTAACTCACAACCCACTAGCAGCTCATAGCACATTTACATGTATGGGAATTCTACTGTACCAGGCAAAGCGCTCCCCGGTCTCAATCCCAAAGTCTCTGCACACACCAGGAGCTTAGGGGTAGCTGGAACTCCTGACAGGCTGATCGCATTCAGCAAAATCTTCGGTCTTCTTCAGGTTGAGCCTGGCCCACTTCATTAGCTTACTTTAGTCACACAAACTTGGATTTAGTCCAGAATAATTCTCTTCTCTCCCTCTCAGGAGCAGCAGCAGATATACAAGCCAAAAACTCAGCCCTTTCACAGTTTTCCCATGCAAATCTACTCAGGATTGCTGCTCAAAATACACTTGAGCTCTTCTCATTTCACGTCCCAGCTCAGAACTAACTGAAAACTGCCAGCAGCCTGGGACTTCCCCAAGATCCAAAAGATTCGGTTGACTGATTTGGCTGTCAGTCAAAGCAAGAGCTCCCCCTTCAGTTGCAAAAAAGGCACAAAAAGTTCAATACTACAATTCCTACAGATTTTGACTTCAGACAGCTCCTGTAGTCCGGCTACATTTTAGGTTCCACTGGTACGGATTGGTCCAATTTTCAGTCCAGGACCAAGATAGTGGAGACAAACAAAACAGGCCTTGCTATAAAGAAGGCAGGTTAGACAAACTACATTATCATTATCACTCTAAATGATTTTCAGTAAATAGTTACATCTTTCAACAGAGCTCCCTCTCAGATTACTTAGGCTGCAATCAGGCAGCTTTTAAAGAGACAGTACACAGATGCTATACAGGCTCTGGTAATCACATTTAAACTGCTAAAATGCAGGACACCAGCCTGGCAGCGAGTATTTAGGTAAGCTCAAGGAAGACTTTTTGGGAACCCCCATTTGTAGGGTGGTTACACCTAAAATAGAACGTGGATAACTTGTCACTTATAACCTGGAATGTCAGTGGCCTATGCACGGTGGTAAAGAGGAAAACGGCATGGGTTCAAATTAAAAAAATGAGAGGGTATATTGTGATGTTGCAAGGGATTCACTGTACTAAGGAAGAAGCTGATTGTCTGGCCCAGTCCTGGGGTACATTCTTAGTGTCCCCATTTACATCACCTGAACTTTCCTCATAGAATTAAATCTACATGGGCTGACCCACAGGGGAGATACACAGTTGTTGAGATAGCTGTTGGAGGCAGGGACCTTAGTCTGGTTTCAGTGTATGAACCCAATTATGACTCCCCTGATTTCTTCACCCATCTGGAAGTTACATTGGTCCATTTTGGAGATAACCTTGTCATGGGGGGGGGATTTTAATGTTTATTTGGATCTAAATTGGGATCAATCTAGGATGAGGTCAAACCCCATCCCCTGTGGAGTATATGCCTTACAGAGGCTGGCCAGGGAAAAGGCTCTTATTGAAGCTTGGCAACACTGTCATCCTGGTGAAGGGGAATATTCATTTTTCTCACATGCACACCAAGTCTACACCAGACTTGATTACATGTTTCTGTCCTCAGGCTTGGTGGATGAGAAGCTGTCTGCCTCTTATAGCCCCATGGTTGTTTCGGACCATGCACCTTTAGAGGTGAGTGTGACATTAGGGACCTCCTCATCTGCCCCACTTCAGTGGAGATTGGACCCTACACTCCTTCTGGAGGCAGAGTACTCTGTCTTCATTAATGATAAAATCAGGTGTTTCATCTCGAATAACCATAGGAAGGGTGCTCACATCAACTTTGTTTGGGATGCCCTCAAAGCATATATTAGAGGGGAAACCATATCTTACTCTGCATTTAAAAAAGGAAAGAATAATAAGGTAGAAGAAGAGCTCCTAACAAAATTGCAGTGTTTAGAAAGGGAAGCTATGGTGGAAACCTTCTCCTCCCTCACTAGGGAAATTAAGATTCTAAGGAACCAACTAAATCAAATCTCTTCAAAAAAAATTGAAAGGGACCTATTGTTTGATTAAATCATTTTCCCATTTTAAAGGAGACACAGCCAGTAAGTGGCTGGCCAGCCTAGTGAAAAAGAAGCATGCTGAATGCACCATATTGGAACTGGAAAATGATGAGGGGTTGGTTACATATAACCAAGAAGAAATAAATTCCACTTTCCAAAACTTCTATAAATCCTTTTCTACAACACAAGTACCAGAAGGGTCTGATCCTTCTACTTTTCTGGGAGGGGGGTTGGATCTCCCCAGACTAAATGAGGCCCAGAGAGAGCAACTGGAATCCCCAATTACAATCAAAGAAATTAAAGTGGTGGTTTGGCAGATGAGGAGAGGGAGGGCACTGGGTCCTGATGGGCTTCCCACAGATTTTTATAGAACCACATGAGAAGCCATTGGAACACTGATGGCCGAGATGATACAGGGGGCGTTGGGGGAGGGCAATCTTCTTCCATCACAGGTTCTAGCAACCATCACAGTTTTGCCCAAGCTGGGGAAAAACCCAGAGAAATGTGTTTTTTACTGGTCAATTTCTCTCCTTAATGCCAACTACAAAATTATTGCTAAAATCATGGCTTGGCGTCTGAAGACTCTTCTCTCATACCTTATACATCCGGATCAGGGGGGATTTGTGAAGGGCCAGCATGCCAAGCATAATCTAAAATGGGCAATAAATATTATTCACAAATGGTCACAGGAAAAGGGGGAGGGAGTAAGGGGCCTACGTGCACTAAACACCGAAAAGGTGTTTGACCGTGTAGAGTGGTCCTTTATGTTCGCTGTACTTAGAAATTTCGGTCTGGGGGAAACCTTCCTAAGTTGGTTGGGTTCCCTATGAAAATACCCCATGGCACAAATTCTCATGAACAACAATATTTCCTGCCCATTTTCCCTTTCACATGGGACCAGGCAGGGTTTCCTCCTTTCCCCCTTATTATACTTACTAAGCATAGAAGCACTGGCAGCCACTATTAAGAAAAATGCTAAGATTAAAGGGCTAATAAGCAATGGGGTTAACCACATCATTTCCCTTTTTGCTGATGATGTGTTGTTATTTTTGGATAACCTGGGGATAGCCTTGCTGGAATTGAGTTTTATTTTTGACACTTACGCCCCTTTCTCAGGCCATAAAATTAATTGGGATAAAAGTGAGTGGCTCCCCTTGGGGAAAAACAGGGCTCCTATTACTATTGCGGGAACCACAATCCAACCCACAAAACAGGCTAAGTACTTCGGTGTGGTCTTACCTAGTAGACTGTCCCAAATAATGAAACTTAACTACTCCCCACTAATAAGGAAAATTAAGGATGATTGTTTCAGATGGCGTGCCCTTCCACTTACCCTGTCGGGGAGAGTAAATTTGAGCAATATGTCCATTCTGCCAAAAATGTTATATATGTTCTGGTCTATCCCAATGATTCTCCCACAGAAATATATCAAGTCATTGGAGGGGGCTCTCACTCAACTGCTATGGCAGAGGATGAGACCTCAGATTGGTAAGCAGTTTTTGTGGTGAGTGTCACAAACCCACTCAGCAGGTCAGCCCTCTACTCCCAAAGTGCCAACCTCCAAGTGCAGTCTTGTGAACAGTTTAACAGAATAAGATAACCCTCTTGTCTGTTTTGTGAGTGCGGATCAACCTTTGGTCTCCAGTCTCGGAGGGATTCAAACTGTGAACCTCTTGGTAGAATACCCAAAGCACAGTCTCAGATAATTCTGTCTTCGGGGGCCAGATATCTTTGCCTATGGGCACCTAACCAGGTGTACAGAAATGAACCCTTAAAAACTTTTATAAAGACCTCAGATTTAAAACGCTTCTCTTTCCAGTTTGGTATCACCATTCAAGCTTATACCTAGTGTCAGCTATAACTATATATACTTTTCTTGCAAATGAAATAAATTCAAAGACAGACCAAGTATGCTCTAAAAAGAGTTTTACTAAAATAGATAAAAATATATAAAACTCAAAATACAGAACTATTTTTTCACAAGACATACACATTTTTTAAAAGAACAAGGTTTTAAACAGTGCAATTCCTACAACAGTAATTAGATTTCTCTCTCTCTCTCTCTCTCTCTCCTAAATACCTGCTTAAAGTGCTCCAAAAATGTTTCTTTGTCAGAGTCTAGATAGAAGTGTCTCTGAAGAAAAACAGATTAATGTTTAAAAGCTGGTTTTCCCCACCTATTTGCATGAGGTCACCTAGCTCCTCCCTGTTAGAATATATATAAAAAATATATCTATATAAAAACAGGATGTCTTTTCCAAGTATTAAATTCTGCAACCTCAGCATAACTCCTGTTCTTTAAATTACATTTCTTTGATCTATTCATCAGTTTCCCCTCTCACACAGACATCAGCATTTATGATTTCGCACCAGTTTACTAAATCTGGTTTCCTCCTCTTGAAATGTCATAAAATGGATATGCTCAACTCAAGCCTTTTCCAGCCTGTAATTAGCTTCAGGCCTTCCAGGTAACACCTTGTATCTAAAACCTGTGTGAGTGTGTGTGTGATCTCACATGCTGTTTCAGCATTTTCTCATGGCTTTCATCTTTCAGCTGAGGCCTGGGGGGAGGTGAGCAAGGTCACTCCAAGAGCACCAGATTTCTCAGCATCTCTCATGACAGATAGTCCTTAACCCATTTTTATATTACAAAAAATGATACAGTGATCAGAACCAGCTGTCCAAGCGTCACATTCCTCCCCACCTAGACTGAATTTGGGGGCTCTATCCCCTGCTTGGGATGAGCTTCCCAAATCAGTTCACTCGTCATAGACCCTAGACAGCCCATCTGAGTTCTTATTTTTTTCTCCAGCCCTATGTACGATTGTCATATCATACACTTGCAAAGCAAGACTCCATCTTAGCAGTCTACCATTGTTCTTTCCCATCTGTGTCAGCCAAACCAGGGGATTGTGGTCAGTCTGCACCACAGAATGCTGCCCATGTAAGTATGGCTCTAATTTCTTTAGGGCCCACACTATGGCAAGACACTCCTTTTCACCGTGGAGTATGCTTGCTCCCTGGGAAGTAACTTCCTACTCAGGTACCCTACTGGGTGATCTGTCCCTTGGCTGGCTGTCTGACTCAGTACTGCCCCAATACCCACGTCTGAGGCGTCAGTCTGAACTATAAAGGTTTTGCTATAGTCAGGACTTGTCAAAACAGGAGCACTGCACAGTGCCTCCTTTAATCTGCTAAAGGCTTTCTCACAGGCTGGGTCCCAGGTAATTTTCTTGGGCATCCTTTTCTTTGTCAGGTCAGATAGGGGAGCAGCCAGGGCACTGTAATTGGGTACAGATTTCCTGTAGTACCCTGCTGTCCCTTGAAAACTCCTGACCTGCTTCTGTGTTTCTGGTCTGGGCCATGCCTGGAGCACCTCTATCTTTATTTGGTTAGGATGGAGCTGTCCCTGGCCTACCACATGCCCGAGGTATGCCACTTCTCCCATGGCCAGCTGGCAGTTCCCGGCTTTGACAGTGAGCCCGGCCCTCTGTATCCTGCCCAGCACTTCCCTAATGTGGAATAGGTGTTCTTCCCAGCTGGTACTAAAGATGGCAATGTCATGCAGGTATGCCACGGCATACTCCTCAGCACCATTTAACACCTGGTTCACCAACCTTTGGAAAGTGGCCAGGGCGTTCTTCATTCTGAAAGGCATTACTTAAAACTCAAATAAGCCTATCAGCGTGATGAAGGCCGACCTCTCCCTAGCTCTGCCTGTCAACTCTACCTGCTAATACCCCTTGGTCAGGTCAATGATTGTAAGGTAGGTCGCCCCCCCATCTTGTACAGGAGTTCATCTGTCCGGGGCAACGGGTGGGTATCTGACTTCGTGACTGCATTCAGTCCATGATAGTCCACACAGAAACGAGTTGAGCCATTTGGCTTGGGTACAAGAACTACAGGTGAGGCCCAGGGGCTGTGGGATCTCTAGATTACCCCTAAATCCAGCATCTCCTCCACTTCCCTCCTAATGTCCTTTTGGACAGCCTCTGACACCCGATATGCTGTCTGCCATATGGGCGTCTGTGTCCCTGTCTCCACATCGTGAGTCACTAAGGGGGTAAGTCCAGGCTTGGCACTAAACAATGGGGCAAAGTCTGCTAAAACCTCCCTTACTTTCTGAATCTGGTCTGGGGCCAGCTGGGGAGACAATTTTACTGCATCCACAGAGGACTCCCGTTTACTTTCTTCCAGCAAATCCAGAAGAGGATCTCCTTTGTCCGTCCCCTCCCCATGACTACTCACTGCAAACACCATGTCAGCCCTATTTGCATATGGCTTCATCATGTTGACATGGTGCATCTTTTCTGTCTGTCTTCAGTCAGGAAACTCCACAATGTAGTTCACGTCATTTACCTTCCTAACCACTTTGTACAGTCCTGCCCACTCAGCTTGCAGCTTGTCTTTCTGGACCGGAATGAGGACCATAACTTCCTGACCCACCATGTATGAGTGAGCTATGGCTCTGTGTTCATACCACACTTTTTGTTTCTGTTGGGCAGCTGCCAGGTTGCTATGGGCTGTCCCCATAAGCTCCTTCAGCCTTTCCCTAAACCTTAGGATGTAATCCACAATGGGAGTTCCCTGGGTGGCATGCTTGCCTTCCCAGTCCTCCCAGATCAAGTCTAGGGGCCCATGTACCAGGCATCCATATAAGAGTTTGAAGGGGGAAAATCCTGTCGACTCTTGAGGCACCTGTATGCAAACAACAGGTGTGGAAGGTATTTCTCCCAGTCTCTCCCATGCTGTTCAGCTAACATCTGGAGCATTGACTTTAGGGTACCATTGAATCGTTCCACAAGTCCATTGGCTTGTCGGTGATACAGTGTCGTGCATCTCTGCACCACTCCACACTTCTCCCATTAACATTTCATCAGGTCTGACATGAAGGAACCCCCTTGATCAGTGATAACCTCCTGCAGAAACCCAACATGGGAGAAAATCCCAAGTAAGGTATCTGCCACTTTGTCTGTCCTCAGTGAGGATATGGTGGCTGCCTCTGGGTACCGGGTGGCATAATCCACCACAGTCAGGATGAATCTCTTCCTTGAGGAGCTGAGGGTATTTAAAGGCCCCACAATATCCATTCCCACCCTCTGGAATGGCTCCTCCACTATGGGCAATGGAATCAGGGAGGCTTGGGTTTTCTTGCCCGCCTTCCCTATTTCTTGGCACCAGTGACAAGACCTGCAATACTCCTTCACCTGCTGGGTGAAGTTAGGCCAGTAGAAATTCTGGGCTAACCACTGCATAGTGCATGCAATTTCCAGATGATCAGACAAGGGAATATCATGTGCAATTTTGAGCAACTTCTCACGATACCCCTGGGGAACGACAAGCTACCTGCTTAGCATCCCTCCCTCCCTCTGTACTGCCTGAGTATACATAAGTCCATTTTCCCAATAAACCTTATGTCTGCCGTCACCTCCCTGTGCTCTCTCAGAGTCTGCCAAAGCCCTCAGCTTCTCTAAACCAGGGTCACTCCTCTGAGCAGCTGCAAACCCCTCACATATTCCCAAGGCATATAAAAATAGGATGTCTTTTCCAAGTATTAAATTCTGCAACCTCAGCATAACTCCTGTTCTTTAAATGACATTTCTTTGATCTATTGATCAGTTTCCCCTCTCACACAGACATCAGCATTTATGATTTCACACCAGTTTACTAAACCTGGTTTCCTCCTCTTGAAATGTCATAAAATGGATATGCTCAACTCAAACCTCTTCCAGCCTGTAATTAGCTTCAGGCCTTCCAGGTAACACCTTGTATCTAAAACCTGTGTGTGTGTGTGTGTGTGTGTGTGTGTGTGATCTCACATGCTGTTTCAGCATTTTCTCATGGCTTTCATCTTTCAGCTGAGACCTGGGGGGGTGAGTGAGGTCACTCCAAGAGCACCAGATTTCTCAGCATCTCTCATGACAGACAGTCCATAACCCATTTTTATATTACAAAAAATGATACAGTGATCAGAACCAGCTGTCCAAGCATCACAGTGAGCTGAGACCATGGGAGGACTTGGACTACCAAATATCCACCTTTACCATATAGCTTCCCAGCTAGCTCACATTCATGATATGTTGAGAGAGGGCCAGTATGACCCCCCAAAATGGCATGAGTTAGAAAGGGGAGAAAATCTAGCTTTATACTATTCGGTGTTCATGGACTCGCTTCTGGGAGAACCAAAATCAAAAGTGTCCAACCCATGCACCAAAGCCACTTCAAAAGCATGGGGTACAGCCCATGATATTTTGGGGGACAGAGGGTCGCTGTCTCAAGACTTAACATTGAGGGTGCTACTCAGGGAAGAGAGGCAGACCCCCTCAAGTAGTAATACAACACCTTGATGTGTGGTACAAAAGGGACTTATTTATGATTAGTCAGCTTAAGCACAAGGGGCACATAATCCCTTTTAAAAGCCTGAAGAAAAGATATGGCCTTGACCTCTCACATATCTTTACCTCTGTTGAGCTTTGGAATAGGCTTGTGTCCATAAGAAAGAGAAAGTTGGGGATGAAAATATGAACTATTCTCCCCTCGAAGAAATGTTTAGAAAATTCTCTAAAATTGAGCCTTTTAAACCTCTGAGGAAATGTTTTAAGCTCTTAGTGAGGGCCCTGCCGGACCCTCTGGAGGAAATCAAGAAAAGATGGGACAAGGACATATACCCTGAGGGCATAACTGGGGACGACTGGGATCTTATATTAAAAAAACTGTTACAATGTTCAGTCAATAACAGACTGAGAGCGATTCAGTACAATGTATTGATGCATACCTACTTCACCCCAGATCTGGCACACAAAATTGATCCTAGGGCATCACAATTTTGCCCTAAATATCAGGTGCAAGAGGGCATATTTTATCATCAGATTTGGGAGTGTCACAAGGTTCAGCTTTTCTGGAAAGGTATACTTAAGATCATGTCCATGACCCTCCAGTCAAATATTAGAATGGACCCTATGGAAATCCTTCTAGGCCTTCTGGGATTTGGAGGCCAGAGCTCTATCTGAGGGACAAACTTAGACGGTTGGGTCTGGAGGTTGGGTTGAGAGAATTGGCAGTCCACTGGAAACATGCTCATCCCCCATTAAATGCTTCATGGCTCAACTCCCTCTTCCAGATAATGAAACTAGAACGTACTCAGTACTTGGTAAGAGGAGAAATGATGAGACCTGGTCACCCCTAGAAAAAGCTCTGGCTATGGGATGGTTTCCAATGTTTAGATAAGCTGTGCAATAGGCCTTGACAGTTTGCTCCAGGAATTGTAAAATAATTTTATACAAATGGTATGATATCCTCTTTTAAATGACTATTCTTCATATTTAAGTACATTTTTAAGGCAATAATTATTTTAATTTAGAAAGAGCAAATAGCTATAAAATAGAGGATAATGTATGGTCCTCTATCATTAACTGGTGTGTTAACTGTCGAGAGGTTGCCATGGTGACCATGTAAACCTCGAGAGCGAAGCTCGAGAGGTTTACGTCACCATGGCAACCTCGAGATGTTATACAAACCAGTTAAGGATAGAGGAACCATAAATTATATTTTATAGTGTATGGTCCCCATAAACTGGCAAAACAAATGAATGTGTCTTACTTTTGGCACCACCGCGGATGTTCTGGGTCATTTTCTCACCGCTGCACTAGTTTCAGGAAGGCTGTCGGGGCGCAAGATAAAAGGTACACGCATGTGCAGATGGGCTCCATTTGTAATCCCATCGCTATGTCATACTCAAGAGAGGTTTATAACCACTTACGTCATAGCGATGGGATTATCAAGATATAATTTTGCCACTTTTTAGTGGTAATAAGGGCTAACCATACATTATTTCTAGTTATTGCATGTATGCCTTGAAATGATATTGTATGTCAAATACGTCCACAATAAGGTGGAGGAAAGTTTCACATTTTCTGTCTGTGTATGTCCTTTTATTAAAGTTTACAAATAAAAAACACACAACAAAAGTCCACCTATAAAAGTCAGCCATCATAGTCTGGAACAGTGACAAGGTGAAGCCATAGACCATATTAAGATTTAAAGCAGCCGTACATGAAGGTGGCGAAACTTTTGACCTAATACATTTTGTATTTAATTTTGAGTTGCCTCTCATCTTCTGACTTGTATAATACCCTTTTCCCCCTAGTTTGAGTCTGCTTTAGTTATTTGTTTCTCATTTGAAACAGGGTGTTCCTATTAATATGGCTCAAAACAGGTTTTCATCAGCATTCTCAGCTGTTTTTTTGTACACCTATTGTCCCATAAGGATAGGGAGCAGAGTCTTTTTTTTCTAAAGTCTATTTTTGTTCCTCTGGCTGGCACCCTGAGGATGTACATTGCCTGGTCTGTTAGCAGGACCTTCCAGCCCCATCACCTTGCCATCCTGTCCGACCAAGAGACTGTGGTTTACCCCTCCACTCAGGTGCCTTCCCCCATGGATGAGGGTGAATACCAGAGGAAGGAGGGACCAAGATGCTAATCCAGTCAGCCTCGGCAGGTGCAGGGCCTGCGAAGGTCAGAGTCCTCATGCTGTGGTGGCTGGAGGGAGGTTTACCCCTTAGTTACACTCCCTATTGGCTGGAGCCTCGAGCGGTTGCCATGGCAGCTGTGCAGTGCACATCAACCTCCAGCCGCAGACCCTCCCATATATGCTGGCAGCTCCATCTTGCACTGCCACCTGTGGTCATCAGGTGGCAGTATGGCAGTGGAGCGTTCCTACAATTCCCACACTCCCACTGAAAGAGAAGAGAAAAGCATCCACTGGGATGCTCGGTCCTTCTTCCTGGCTGGATCCCAACAATCGGGGCTCACTTCTGAACCCCAGTCGCTGGTACTATGAATGATAGTGAGACTGCTGCGCCAATGGGCAGACTAAAGAGCAATGTCTTCTGCATGCTTGTTCATGATAGTTGCAGGAAAAGTGATTTTAAACAATGAGTGTTCAAAAACAGAAAATGCTGAATATGGTCTGCAGAGGCAAGATAGGGTAGACAGGGAAAAATGGGCACACTGGGTGGGCCAAGCCATCCTTATCTGCTGTCAAATTCTATGTTTCTATGAAAACCTGGTCCATGCAATATTTAAAAGAATCCTCCTTTTATTATTTCAGATCTAATAAACCAAGGAAAACATAGCCAGCTCGGTTAATAAGGGGGATAAAACCTTTTATAGGTACATTAGGGAACTAAGAAAAACAAATGGAGGGATACTGAGGCTGAACAAAGAGGAGGGTGGGTGGGCAGAGAGGGACAGTGAAAAAGCAGGGATGCTGAACAAATACTTCTGTTCAGTATTCACAAAAGAAGAAAAGGGGGAGGTACTTAATCCAGTCAATAGAAGCACTCTGGATAGGGAGGTCAATATCAGTCTTTTCACCAAAGAAAGGGATCTGAAAGAACTCCTGAAACTGAAGGTGGACAAAGCAATGGGGCCTGAGAGAATTCACCCCAGAATTCTAAAAGAATTAAGGGGAGAACTAGTAACACCACTGACTATCCTTTTTAACAAATCATGGGAGGATGGCGTGGTACCTGAGGATTGGAGGAGGGTGGATGTGATTCCCCTTCACAAAAGTGGGAGCAAGACAGAGGCAGGAAACTACAGACCTGTCAGTTTGACCTCAGTGGTAGGGAAAATGATGGAATCACTTCTGAAGGAAAGAATTGTTGAGTACCTAGAGGCCAGTGGGGCACAGGACCTAAGGCAGCATGGATTCACAGCGGGAAGGTCATGTCAGTCAAATCTAATCGATTTCTTTGATTGGGTGACCAAAGTAGTACACCAGGGAGAGACTGTGGACATGGCCTACCTAGACTTTAGCAAGGCATTTGACACAGTCCTGCACAAAAGATTAATAAACAAATTAGCCAACCTGGGAGTGGGTCCCAGGGTGGTAGCCTGGATAAAACATTGGCTGGACAACAGGACACAGAGGGTAATATTAAATAGAGTCCACAGTGAAGAAAGGAGGCTTACTAGTGGGGTACAGCAGGGTTCAGTACTGGGACTGGTCCTTTTTAATGTCTTTATAAGTGACATTGCAGAGGGACTGGAAGGAAAAGTATGTCTCATTGCAGATGACACAAAGATCTGCAACAGGATTGATATACAAGGTGGGGTGGAGAGGATGAGAAGGAACTTGGCAAGGTTGGAGGAATGGTCAAATACATGGCAGCTTAGATTCAATGCAAAGAAGTGCAAAGTAATGCACCTGGGAAACAAAAACTCAGGAGAAGAGTACTCAATGGGGGGTGAGATACTGACAACAACAAAATGGAAAGGGACCGGGGGTAGTTATATCAGATGACTAAAGGTGGGCAAGCAATGTGAGAAGGCAGTAAGGAGAGCTGGGGGATACTGGGATGCACAGGAGAGCATCACCTGTAGAAAACAAAGTTGTTATCCCTCTGTATAGACAGTTGGTGAGACCACATCTGGAGTACTGCGTGCAATTCTGGAGACCCAATCTCCGCAAAGACATAGACAGGGTGGAGGCTGTCCAGAGGAGGGCAACCAAAATGGTGCAGGGTCTGCACCAGAAGACATATGAAGACAGACTAAAGGAGCTTAATATGTATACCCTTGAGGAAAGGGGGACATGATAGAAACTTTCAAGTACCTCAAGGGAATCAACAAAGTCCAAGAGGGTAGCATCTTTCAGAAAAAAAAGATGTGCAAGAACAAGGGGGCACAATTTGAAGATAGAGGGTGGACAGCTCAGAGGTAATGTGAGGAAGTATTTTTTCATGGAGAGGGTTGTGGATGCATGGAACAGCCTTCCTGAGGAGGTCGTGAAGTCAAAAACAGTGGGGGAATTCAAGAATGCATGGGACAAACATAAGACAATTCTAGTGGGGGGTAGGAGGAAGTAGGCTGTTGGTTAACTAGGATCTGCAACTTATCCATTAGGTAGGGAAATGGGCAGACTAGGTGGGCCAAGCAGTCCTTATCTGCCATCAAATTCTATGTTTATATTTCTATGAAAAAGTGGTAAAGTAGACTCAAAACGGGGTGTAAAAGAGTATCATGTAAGTCTGGAAGAAAAGGCAATCTAAAGAAGAAATAGTAAAGGTCAAAATTGTCAATGCTATCATGCACTGCTGCTTTAAACTGGAACAGAGTTGGTAATTGTCTCCATGGAAGGGAATTGCACATATGGGGCCAGATATTCAGACTGTGCTGGGCAGTGGCGCAAGCCTGGGTGCAGTGCAACTGGGCCAGGACCAGGCGATATTCATCGGTGTTGCGCCATGGCTCAGCACCATTGAATATGGCAGGAAGGGTGCACACACTGCACATGGCACAGTGGCACTGCGCCAGCGCAAGATGCAGAAAGGGAGCAGGGGGTTGCGCCAGCATAAGTGCAGTTGTGCTAGGTGCATTACCTGCGATATTCAGCCGGGGCCATGCAAATGAGGCCATAATGTGTGCAAGGCGCAAATGGGGCTATTGCATGTCATTATGGCCCCATTGCATCGCGATGTGCTGACTCCCATGAATTGCGCCAGTGCCCTGCCAGGCTGCCCCGTCTGGGGTTGGAACCCTGGTGGGCTATTGCAGACCCCCTCCGGTGTGCCTGATTGTGGGCATCTGCGTATTGTAAAGTATCTGGTGATCTAAGCGTGGGTTGTAGTAATTTGTTAATATCCCTGGTGGTATAGCGGTAACCCCCGCCATACACCTGATCACGGGCTGTAGTAATGAGTAATCATCCCTGGTGGTCTAGCAGTAACCCCCCACACCCGATCACGGGCCATTGTGGACATGAAGAATTACCTAGTGGTCCAGTGGTACTCCCCTCCCACCCACCCATAGGGTCCCCTGGCCACCCAGCACCCCCCATCATTGAGGCTGGCAGCACCCACCACAGTGCCCAGCCACCCACTGAATGACAGCGTACAGTATGATCTGTATGCCTATTGGTCCACAGTGTGGACCAATGGGCTTGCAGACCATACTGAATGACACAGGACCAGAAATGTGAATGGACATGATCGGGCATACGGGAGGGTGGTTACCACTGGACCACCAGGTAAAATGGTGTTTAGTACAACAGCCCACAATCAGGTGTATGGGGCAGGGGGAGTGGCCACTAGACTACTAGGGGGTCAGGGTGCTTGTGGATGGTGTTCCTGCTGGGCGGGTGGCCACCCAAGACTGGCAGCTGTTGTGTTGCGCCTTGCACTACAGCCACCCGCCTGTGGATGGCCAGCGCTTGAGCTTGTTTTTTTTGGCTCATCTTTGAGCACCAATGGGTGGCGCATGTATGGTTTGCGCCAGCATATGTGCCGCACATCCCGGGCTGAATATCGGGTTGTGACGCATATGCATGGCCATGCCCCCTGCATCTGCACTGCATGGGATTATATTGCACCCCTGCCCATCGGGACTTGCGTTGTGCCTGGTAGCCTTTTGAATATCCCGCCATGGCGCAATGCGGGGTTGCATCAGGCGCAACCTCTTTGAATATCCTGGCAATGGTATATAGACTTCAATAAGAAAATGAAACCGTAGCAGCTGCTTTCTTTTAATTTGCTATAAGCAAATTACCTTTTAAAGCAGCAGTATCCATTAGCCGGCAAAAAAAAATCATTTTTTTAGCAAAAATCTTTTTATTACATCCTTAGATTCATAACCAGTTTGTTTTTAATTTCGTCAGAAATTTTTCAGACAGCTTTTATAACTGATTTTGTAATTAATGATGCAACTCACCTGAATAATCTCATCCTGGTTTGTGGGCAGAGCTGTTGTCGACAACTGGTACAGACTGTCCTCTCACCGTATTGGCTGTCTGCCATCTGAATGATGGGGTCCACGTACTTGTACTATAGAAACCGGTCTAGATGACTGGGACTGCACACCTTTCCTCTTATACCTTTTTCACTGAGTGCCATCTTGTTTTGAACAGATATTCCATTGTTCTGTGATTCCACAACTACTGTATCTCATTACTGAGAAATTTGATGGTCATTGGATGAATTAGTGAATCACTCGGATATCCAAAATTATGAGTGTTACTGCTAACATTGACTAACTCATTTGTTCTCTGTTTTATTCCTCTAGGAACTCTTTATGTCTGTGGTTATGTTTTGGACATTGGAATCCCAATGGGAGCTATCTGTAGCCTTGAATTTATGCAGCTGGGGGGTTCATATCATGACTGTGGCATGGGATATGAAGACGTTCCCTTCTACCACAAGGCAGGCAATGACACACTGCTTGACTGGATTCTCTCCAGCTCACCATCAAAAATCACCGAGGTCAAGGTGCTGCTGGACACCCTAAGCTACCGCTCTCCTGTCACCTTCCTGTGGTCCCATAAATTCAGCAAATCCCAACCATCCTTATAGAAAGCAGAGTCCTGAAGAAAGGCAAACTCAGGGCACTCATCACAACCCTCTTAACGCACGACTGGTCCCCAGTTGACTCAGCCCCAAACCTCGATCAATCTCTTAGTTACTTCACTGATGGATTCAACAGCATATGTGACCTCTTTTCCCCCCTAAAGAAAAGGAAAATCCTGGGGGTAATGAATGGCTGGATCACAGGGGAGCTCCTTAGTAAGATGCAAGAAAGGGACAATCTCTGGTCAATAGCAAGGTCATCCTGCAGCCCCGATGAATATCAGTGCTACAGAGCCACCCAAAATCATTGCACCAACCTCATCCATCAGGCTAAAGCCACTTTCTATAAGGAACAACTCAAGAGCACATGGGGAGATGGCAAGAGGTTTTGGGAGAATGTCAAAAGCCTCCTTGGGAAGGATAATAAACAGCATCCAAAACATCTCAACATCAACAGCTCCCCTATTACCGACCCACTCCTCATAGTGGAATCCTTCAATGAGGCCTTCATAGATCTCACCTCGATACGTACCCCCGATTACATGCTCCCGCCAGCCAATCAACCCAGCAGCAAATTACGCATGAGCCTCCATTCTAACTTCTACTTCAGGAGAGTGACAGTAAAGGAGACCTTGAAACATAAAAAAAGTGCTAGGTAGAACTAGAATGGGCAGTGATTGGGTCGACATGAAGCTTCTATCCCTCACGCTTAACACTATCATTGTGCCAATAACCAAACAGTTTAATAAGTCCCTGGCAGTTGCAGAATTCCTCGGAATTTGGAAACAGGCCCTAGTGACACCTGTGCACAAGTACGAAGACAGGACAAGCATATCCAACTATCGACCTATATGCATCCTATCCCCCTTATCCAAGGCACTGGGAAAGATTGTGGCAGAGCAACTCACCGAATATCTCAACAAGTACGAACTATTCTCCCCTAACCAACATGGGTTCAAACAGAGTCACAGCACTACTACCGCCCCAGTGGAGTACACGGATTATGCACATAAAGTACTGGACAAAGGCAAAATATGGGGTCAGTTTTTATTGACCTCACCAAGGCCTTCAATGCTGTCAACTACTCCTTACTCCTGGAACAACTACATAACCTGGGGGTGGCAGATAACAAAGTAGGCTGGTTCAAGGACTACCTGACCCACAGAAACCAATGTGTCAAAGTTGGTCAAACCATGTCTGGCCCCAGAGAGGTTGCACTGGGGTCCCGAAGGGCTCCATTCTGGGGTTCCTACTCTTCAGTCTGTTTCTGAATAATCTCCCTAAAGCATGTGAGACTAAACTTATCCTCTATGCCGACGATGCGGTACTCTTGAACAGCAACTCACACCATGACGCTCTCCAATCAGAACTCCATGCTCCTTCCACAAGCTTGAGGACTGGTTCTGCAAGCAGAAACTTCAACTAAATTACAAAAAGACAAAGGCCATGCTTATATCCAACCCACAGAATAAAAAGAAACACCCCCCACATCATCGTCAACAAAGTCCGTGCATCGCTGGAACAAGTAAACTTATTTAAGTACCTTGGTGTCACCCTTGATTACACCCTCTCCTTCACCCAACATGTCGACTTGGTGATCAAGATGGCAAAGCTGGGAGTCCTTCACAGACATAAGAAATGTCTCACTCCTGAGGCCCTCCCACTCTCAGTATCGAGCTCCATCCTCTCGTCGATTGACTGTGACCTGGTTGTCTATGGTGCGGCCACAGACAGAGCACTCAAGAGGATACACACAGCCCTCAACAAAGCCTGCAGACTCTCCTTGGCTGCTGATTGACACATGCACACCTGCACCCTGTATGAACAGACAAAGTGGATTCCACGCGGGAACAGGATCAAGTTCCAAATCTGCCTCTGTGGCAAGAAGGCACTCTTGGGCAAAACACCTCCCTGTGTATCGAAAATCCTATCTATGGCCTCCTCCATATATGATATCCGAGGTAATACACAAGATGCGCTATCCAAACCATTTTGCTGGACTGCTCTTGGATAACACACCTTCACCTGCAGGACACCTCAATGGTTTCATGAAATCCCTGAGCCCCTACAAATGTCCAAGAGCCTCTCCCACTTCAAATGTGGCCTGAGGCAACACCTTGATCCAGGCACCAAATGTAGCTGCTTCTGAACACCCTCCTCCACTCCCCACCAAGCCGCCCTCCATTTTGACTATATCACCTTCCCCCCCGCAGAGCATTTGTCTGCTTCAGGAGGGAAGACCCCCATCCCCATCCCTTCCCGGGTCCTCTCCTCACTTCCCCCGCCCCAGTCCCATGCTCCCAATCCCACCCTCCTTATTCCCAACCCCTCTCCACACCCCATCCAGTACTCCCACCACCTCTCTCCCTACTTGACAATGCCCCTCAGGAGGCTGCTCCCCCCCCTTACTGACTTGCCGTCCCTAAGAATTTACTCCCCTCTACTCTCCCCCTCTCTCTCTCCCCTGGGTACTGAGACACCTCTCAGATCTTTCTAATACTGACAATGTACCCAGCCTTGGTACTAGTATTGTCTCTGGTACACATTAACCAACTGTTAGCTACTCTACCTATTCTCCTCCCCATCCTCTCCCCTCTCTCTCTCCCCCCAAGTACTTACACACCTCTCATTTCTTCTCTGTACTGATGATGTACTCAAATGGTACCAGTATTGTCTCTGCTACACTTTGACATTGTAACCAACTGTCAGTTATCTACCTATTCTGTCCAATTAATGTTATCTTGAGCTTAAAGTCTGTTAAACATGATGCAGTACCTTGTATCTAGAGCTTTGTTGTTGAATGTGTTCACTGTCCCTCTACCTGACATGGAACCTTTGTAAAAGAGCTCTGCTGAAAGGTATGTCTCCGAAATTTCAAAATAAATAAAATAGATAAATACTTAGCCCTGCCGCCTTCTGTTCTTACCCTTCCTCCCTCCCTCTCTCTTCCTTCTACCTCATCTCTTTACCCACTCCACCCTCTTCTCATTCTTTCCTTCTCTTACTCCCCTCAACACACACAGCTTTATCTACCCATCCCCCTCTCCATTCCCCCCCTGTTTCTTTGCTTGCCTTATTTTCCTTTCTCATAATAAAAGGTGTTGTATGTGTAGTTTCTGTTTGTACGTATTACTCATTCAGGCACTATTTCAGTATAATAGAGAATTAATATAAGTATTATTCCATGATGTTATTTTATGTTTTGCAGTTATGCTTATATGAATTGTAGTTAGTATTGTCATGAATTACAACATTTTTCTTTTTTAACTCGCTCTACTATTTTTTTTGTACTCAAATGTTAAATCCTTTTTAATCGTAGCACTTTAACATGTTATAGTACCTTTTAATTATATGCACTTTTTGTGTTTAATGCCCTCCTTAGGCAGGCAGTATAGCGCAGTGGGTTAAGGCTCTGAACTGCAGATCTGGAGACCTAAGTTTGAATCCCACAGCCACCTAGGTGCATACTGTATGATCCTGACCAAGTCACTTAACTTCCTTGTGCTCCCAGGTTCCATCTGGAAAGAATCTTTGGCTTAGTGTGCTACTTCTGGCTAACAATGTTCCCTTTCCCTTATGAATTAATTCCACCTATTTGAATCCCTGGCAGCCATACATAGGGATTGTTTAAAAACGGATGCCATTTGACCAGGTGCCCACCCACTGTTGAAGCTCTGTGTGAGTGAAGCACCCTTGAATCAGGCCTGGGGTTAAATCAGTTGCCAATTTGGGGACTCACCTTTGGCCTGTATTCATTATACAACTGTCTCCAATGTGTTATACATTTGGGATCTTGTCATGAATTACATGCTTATCAGATCCTGATATCTTGTGTTGTACTTACCACCTCTGTCCCAACCGACCTGCCTGTATTGAGTGTGGCAGCTTTTTTTGTTTTGTTGGATTCATTGCTGGGGTTGGCTACCAGGGTAGCAGTGAAGTTAAATTTCGCTGGCAAAGTTGCAGTGAAGTTGCAAAAATTTGACTTTGCGAAGTTCCCACTGTTGATGTCAAATTCAATTTCACTGACTTCGCAATGTTTTTCAGAAGAAGTTGCACTTTTTTTCCTGTGAAGTTTGGTTCCTGGGAAAAAGTGCCACTTCATAGTTGCAAAGTCTCAAAGTTCTATCAAATCAAAGTATACTCAACTTGATACATCCCTACTAGCTACCTCTGGAGCTGCACCTAGTCCCTGCAATATGAGCAAACACTCTTTTTGCCATTTTTGGGTCTGAACATTATTGGTTACTATATAAGGGTACAGCAGCAAGATAGCTTTTTATTATTCATTTTTTCTTCCTTCATGAGACATCTTTATTTCCTAACATACTCGTGCTTTATAAGTTTAGATTTATATTTTTGTCTTCTGCCTCTGTTCTGTCACAGAGGAGCCCCACACATAGTGCAGCACAGTCCAAGCATCAGGAAGGAATGGTGTGTTACTTTAAATGGATGGGAGGCAGTCAAATGTTGTAAAATATTAAACTGACACAGAGAGGCCTTCAATCAGGAAATCAATTTAAAGCTGCCATAATGACCTCTGAAAGTTTCCATTAGTAGCTAATCATTCCTGACAGGATGTAGGAGGAGGGATTTAGATATTTTATGCATGTGTGTATGTACAGTAAATGAGAAGGGAAAAGGTCAAAAGGTTTGCAGGCCCAGATGGAATGAGAAAAAAGAATACTGTCAAAGGCAATAATCAAATGCCATGTGTTAAAAAGGGACCAAAATTAGGCCCTGTACACATCAGGCTAGTTAAAATGTTTTAAGGTGTTTAAAACGTTTTAACTAGCGCAAATACGGCGCCCATCCACATTTAATACGGTTTCAAAGCGTGTTAGGAAACCTGCTTAAGCCCTGCTGCGAGCTAGTCTCAAGTCCATTTTTAAAACGGTTTTATGAGGGAAAGCGTGTTACCCTGTAGTGTGGATGGGCATCTGCATATTGCTCCTCCAGGAAGCGTGTTAAGGGTCATGGAGAACCCCTTCAGCTCTAATGTGTACAGGGCCTTAGTCTTCTGTGTAGGCAAGGCAAAAGCATCATTGTGCAATAGTTAAAGGGCTGACCGCTGAACCAAAAGAGCACAGGTTCAAATCTCAGCATTGTCAAAAGGAGGGATGAAGGAAAGAAGGGAGGAGGGAGGGAGGGAGAGAGGGAAGGAGGGAGGTAAGAAAGGAGGGAGGCAGATTGGGGATGGGGACCCAGGGGAACTCAGTTCTAGGAGTGAAATTAAATGTTTGGCTCAGTTCCAGAAACAATATGGGAAATGACTGCTCCTGTGTAAAAGTTCCCTGTAAAGGCATAGAATAGAATAAATAAAGTATAAAATGCAACTATTGAGAAAATGTATCCCCAGACCCCTGCCAGGGGTATGTTTGATCCTACAACAATAAGCATTAATCCACAACAAAGGAGGGCTCTACTAGGGAATTAATGCCTGTTTGGGGGGGGTTGGGGCAAGAGGCCACATGCGGATTGCTTCCAACCACCAACGAGCATTAATTCCCTAGTAAACCATTTCAGATGTCGTGTATGCTCTTATAATAAGTGCAAGGTAAGTATTCTGACAATACTGTTTAACTTCAAAGCACACAAAAACTCACTAAAATAGTACTCCTACTTGCCAAACCATGCTGTATTTTTGTCCTTTTGGGACAGTGTCGCACGCTCAACATACATTTATGTAGTGTGCGCTATTTTATAACTCATACCAACACAACATTGTTATCTGAAAGACACGCAAACTGGAAGATTTTGCACTTCTTACCGACACTTTAAATACTTTGGCCTTCATTGTTACATGCCGATGATGGATGTCACTGCTGCATTGTGGGGTAACTCTACATTTACATATTTATTGCTGATTACATGCAGCAACAATGTACTAATTCTTTCTGTGCAAATGTATTTTACGTCACCACTTCATTCTCTGAACTGTGCTTCATGGGTCTGTCACAGACAACTCTCTCCACAGACCTTTCATCAGCTTCCTCAGCAGCAGCTCCAAACCACTTAATGACACCATGCAAATGGTGATTACAGGTAGCTCATTCTTCACAGTGCTATGCATTTGTTTCATGAGGTTGGGTGGTGACTGCGGCCACAATTTCTGCGGCGCACTCTCCGCACCAACCATGTTCGAAATCTTTGTCTTGCGCATTCCTGTTCTGGCTGGAAACACTTGTACATTCTGAAGCGGGCATTACTAGGGAATTAATTCCCACTTCAGATTGTACCATGTGCTGTGTTTCCACCAATGTGGTTGCTTTATTAAACTTGCATGGTGTCGTTATGTGGTTTGGAGCTGCTGCCGAGGAAGTTGATGAAAGGTCTGTGTTGAAAGCTGTCTGTGACAGACTCGTGGAGCACAGTTCAAAGAATGAAGTGGTGATGTAAAAGAAAGAATGAGTACATTGTCACCGCATGTAATTGGCAATAAATATGTAAATGTAGAGTTCTCCCACAATGCAGCAGTGTCATCCATCAACAGCATGTAACAACAAAGGCCAAAGTAATAAAAGTGTCAGTAAGAAGTGCAAAATCTTCAAGTTTTTGTGCCTTTCAGACAACAATGTTGTGTTGGTATGTGTTATAAAATAGCGCACACTACATAAATGTATGTTGAGTGTGCAACGTGCACACACACATTGTTAGATCTTGACACTGTCCCAAAAGGACAAAAAATACAGCATGGTTTGGCAAGTAGGAGTACTATTTTGGTGAGTTTTTATGTGCTTTGAAGTTAAACAGTATTGTCAGAATACTTACTTTGCACTTGCCATGTTACAAGCATATTAATCCACTAATCCACTCCAGACTCGGGTTCTACTAGGGAATTAATGCCCAGTTGGTGGTTGGAGGGACTCAGCCTGTGGCCTCATACCCACCACCCTAACTGGGCATTAATTCCCTAATAGAGCCCTCCTTTGTCATGGATTAATGCTTAGTTGTTCTGTTTGTACTCCCCTTCCCCTTCCCCCCTGGGTTGTACCTAGAAATGAGTCTTGGCTCAGTGTGCCTTTCCAGTTACCAATTTATAAATAAAGAAGGAAGGAAGGGAGGGAGGGACAGAGGGCAGGAAGGAAGGAAGGGAGGGAGGGAGGAAGGAAGGAAGGAAAAATATTAAGAATTGCCTAATATGTCATGATGTTTATCTTTTATGGTGAACCTCTCGAACTGACATGCTATTATGTTTAGTTTTTGTTTTCATTGCAATAATTCCTGTATAAATGTATTTATTTATAAAGGTATAAAAAAAAATATTACACAAAAAAGCATTACTTCACAGAAAGGTTAGATAACATGGAATAGCCTGTCAAGTGAGATGGGAATGCCGGCACTGTTCTAAATGAGAGGAACTACAATAAGGGGAATATTAGAAGGCATTACTTCACACAGAGGGAGACTAACATGTTGAATAACCTACCACGTGAGGTTGTGCAAGCTAGAACTGTTCAGTCTTTCAGAGCAGTACTAGCTAGATTCCCTAGGGAGAATGGCATTGCAGTGGCATTGGTGGTTACACAGCATGAGCAGGGGTAGCATTTCAGCAATAAACATAAATAAACAAATAAATAAGCAAATGTGATGACCAAGAGTATAGCAACCAAACACACTAACACCACCTAAACATAAAATAATCATTAACTACAATAATGGTATTTTGATCTAATCTATTTCATGGAAAATTAGATTTCAAACAGCTGAATTGCAGCAGATTATGGATTTTAATAAGCCTGTCAAACTGTAGTATCAACGCACAGTTGCAAACATGAAAGATAGACACTAAAACATGAAGGGAAAAACTCTAAAAAAGCAACAGATGCCTCAGGGGAAACTTGAAAAAGCATAATTAGATACAAGGCAGCTTAATGGCTCATCTGTTTTCTCTTCTGATCTTTCCTTTGATGTTCATGACTGAAGACACTTGCAAGGAAACAGAAGCATTGCCCTGTTGGACATCTTCTGCTCCTGTGGTCCACCCTAGAGGACATGGTTCTGTCCTTGTGGCATCAGAACCAGCTCCAGTGCAACAGACTGTGATGTCACAAGCAAATAAGTATAACATCACCTAAGGTGTTTTCTGTGTGCACTGTACCCATATACATTTTGGAATCTTTTTTTTTTTTTTTTAACCAGGAGAAACACACTAAGCTGAAAGCTTGTTTACAGATGCGACCTGGAAGCACAAGGAAGTTGTGACTTGCTCAGGGTCACACAGTATGCAAGTGGGGGCTGTGGGATTCAAACCCAGGTCTCCAGGTTTGCAGCTCAGAGCCTTAAACCACTGTGCTGTACTGCCTCCTTTATCTTATTTTAAGTATTTATTTATTTAATTATTGAGATCTCAGATTACAACACCATTGAGCTGAAAGCTCTTTTACAAAGGTTCCATATCTGAACAAAACAGATAACATACAATAAAGACAAGATTGGACAAAAAATGGCAGAATACATAGAGAACTTAAAGTAGTAAGTCAGTTTGAGAGCAACACTTCAATTATAGAATTTAGTACATGTAACTAAACTATGAGCAGCTAGGGGGCTTTAACTCAATGTAACTAAAGTGTGCAACTTGCTGCTGCCGTTCCTGCACCCTCCCCTTCCCTAGGGCCATCTTATAAATTAGATTCAACACCTAAGTGATGCTTCCCTGGTTTGGAAAATGATTAAAGCAAAAGATTTCTGATGAAGATGAGCAGCAACAGCAGGCAAATTTGAGTAGGCAGCAAAACCCAGAAGAAAAGTCACAGACTGCTCAAGTAAATCATTTGAGCATTTGTACTTTCTCAGAAAGTTTATTCAGCCAGTCAGTGCAAACAGAGGTGGCACTTTATTTTAAGTGTAAGTTTCAATGTAACTGTTTGGTAGCCATTCAGTACATGCAACAGGGGTAATTACATTGTAGTTACGGATTTGTTGCATGTAACTACACTGCAGTTGCAGTGTAGTTATAGTGTAGTTACACTGTAACTACAATGTAGTTAAGGAAGCTTAACTTAAATCCTGATACAAAGATGCACATGCTACTGAAGTAAATCATTTGTACTCTCTCAGAAAGTTTTTTCAGCCATCAGTACAAACAGAGCTAATATAGCAGAGGGGAGGACAGCCCCAAACATTTCACATCAAAATTACACTTCCTTACAAGATCTTTCCCTCTGCTCTACTGGCTCCCTGTTTGCAGTGATGGCTAAATAAAAGTTATTTTATTTTTGTCATGTAGTTTTATCTTGCCTCCCCTGTCGTCATCTGGAGATATACACTGTTTAGTCATTTTTAGGAGGCAGTGTGGTGTAGTGGTTGAGAACAATCCTTGAGAACTGGGTTTGAATCCCACAGCCATCACTTGCATACTGTGTGACCATGAGCAAGCCACTTAACTTTCCTCTCCTCTCCTCTCAGGATGCACCTGGAAACAAGCGTCAGCTTAGTGTGTCTTTTCTGGCCAAAAATTGTAAAGAACAAACAAAAAAAAACCATAAAACCATCATTTGGATAGCAAGGTTTTTTACTTCCCTGGATTTCTCCCACTCCCTCTTCCTCATGGTGTGGGCAGTGCCTGTATTGGCCTCACACATACACAGTGCCCTGTGATGAGAACAAGCTCCCTGTCCCAGTCACAGGAGTCGCTTTGGCACCAGAACCTGCTGCCAATCCTCCCCATCTGAAGCACACTGCCACACTGTAGCTACCTCTGCCTGGCCTGCTTCCTGATCGTGGTGATCCACACTCGCTCATGAATGGGTCACCTGCATTGCCACTGAGCCATCAGTGTGGCAGAATACATTTTATGAGAGAATACACATTATTTACTTGAGTTTCTGATTTTGCTGTGTTAGCCATGGGCACCATGTGCTCAGCAACATACAATACCTTTGTATACTTCCTGTTTTGTGCTCCCAATTCTTCCATAGGTACTTTGCAGTATTTTACATTTTTTTCTCCCCAGTCCCATCCCACGTGTACCCAACATGGCACATGTGTGTGGAGGCATGCGTACATCAAGCCCTATGGAACACCCCACCCTTCTAGTTGCTCCGTTACCACCTACACCATCCGGTGATGGCAGGACTGCAGATGGGTGACCCCCTCCTTGGAGAGGAGAGCCAACACTCAATCCTGCTCCCCCCATACCGGCACCCCAGTGACCCAAGGTAATTTCCAAACCTGGGTCGTCCAGCGCCTCAGCCCTCAGCGCCACTGAGCTGGCTTGTGGACTCCCAATTCTAATAGATGGTAACAAGGAGAGGAAAAAGCAAAAGCTTTACTGTATTTGTTGAACTGTGTGAAGTCACTTGCCACAGTGTCAAGTATAGTGTAAATAGATCTCTTGAGTTTCCATCACAAAACACTTGTTTTTTTTTAATTTTTGATATAGTCTTCCCTGTCTTTATTGGGGCTTTTTGGTTCTGTACTTCACTTAGTCGTAAGTAGTAGTAAGTATCTTTATTTTTTATGCAGGACGAAACTCTTAGGACCCGGAGGCCTCATTTACAAGGTTATCCTATGTTAACTTAGGGCTCAATCGCAAATCAGGCAAATTATGGTAACAGACACCAATATTAAGTGTTAGAGTAGTATCACACTCTAAAATGAGCATGGAATCAGCTTGTACAAGCATGTGCTCATTCACTCAAGCACTCAGTCGGGCTGCTGGCTGTGGAGGTGAGTGGAGGGCTGTGCCGGTGGCCTGATCGGGGTACTGGGGGGAGCAGGGTGGGTGCTAGCTGATGCTGACAGGGTGGGGGGATGGGGGTCTACTAGACACCAGGTAGTGTGGGTTTTATTTATTCAATTACGGCTGGTGATTGGCCAGGGGGACTACTAGACACCAGGGAGAATAATTTGGGTCATGAGCAGCCATGGGGGGGCACTAGACATCAGGGAGTGTGGGTTTAATTTTTTTTATTTTAAAAAAGGAAGGGGGAATTGTTTAACCAGGAATGGCACACTAAGCCGAAGCTTGTTTCCAGGTGTGACCTGGGAGCACAAAGAAGTTAAGTGACTTGTTCAGGGTCACACAATATGCAAGTGGGGGCTGTGGGATTCAAACCTAAGTCTCCAGGTTTGCAGCTCAGAGCCCTAAACCACAGCACTATGCTGCCTCCTTAAGGAGGGGGCCAGGGTAACTGGGGGGGCATTTTATTCAGTTATGGCTGGTAATCGGCCGAGGGGGTAACTTTCAGGGACTCAGGACTGGAGAACTCAAAAGAGTCAACATAACTAACATTTTGCCCTTTGGTGGCTAAATTTCACCCGTGGGTGGCTAAATTTTGCCCGCAGATGTGAAACTTTGCCTGAAGGTGTGAAATTTTGCCCGCGGGTGTGAATTTTCCCTGGTTTGTGGGCTAAATTTCATTCATTCCGGGGGTGAAATTTCACATTCTGCCTAGTGAAATATATATATTTTTTTTATATTTAGAAAGCTTTATTCAATTTTAAACATCATCACATGGTACAATGCAACAGGACTGTTACCAGAGTTACTTTACCCCCCAGTCCCCCTGCTCCCCCCCTTCCTCCCTCCTGTTGGAGCTATCTGACTTTTCCCCTAAATACAGTACATATTGATTTGCTTGTACAAGATATCTAAGACAAACCTCTAAGACAGAGAGCTCGAGAAAATGGTACCCTAATTCAAATAAAGAGCATATAGTTTGCCCCATTCATTATCAAAGATAGCTGGTTTATTCCGCAAACTTGCTATCATTTTTTCAGCCCTGAGATAAAAGGACATGTCATGTAACCATTCTGTGTAAGATATGATGGATTGATCCAACCAATGCTTGAGGACCATTTTTTTCACCGCCATGGAGATAAGAGAAATATGAAATTTCCTTTCTTTGACTTTAGTTAAAGATAGATCGCCCAGTATACAAATATTCGGGGTAAAGAGTGCCTCCAAACCCAGTAAAGGATCCATTCAGGATTTGATTTTTGTCCACACCGGGGAAACCTTCTCACAGGTCCAGAAAACATGCAGTAATGTTCCATCCCGTTTACCACATCTAACACAAGTGGACAACTGCAACCGTCCCATTTTCGCTAACTTACTTGGGGTATAATACATATTATTTAGTATTTGATATTGGGTAATTCTTAACCGGTCTTGTGTAATATAAATGTGCAAATCCCTCCAGATATCGGACCAATTAACCCCATGATTGGGGATAAGAGAATCCCATACTTTAGAACCTGACAACGTGGTGGGAAAAAAGGTAGAGAGGAGACCATCGTATATTAGTGAGATGCTATGTGGCTGTACAGCTAAGTCTTTGACTTGCTCCACAAGATTATTCAATCTTGAGGGCACATATACTCCCCCAAATTTGTGTAGAAGGAGGTGCCGCAGTTGATATATCTTGAAGATAAATCTGGGGGAAGTCTGGAGTTTAACAAGCATTTCTGTGGGTGACAGGAGACCATTGGGATGATAAAGGTCACACATTCGCATCTCTTGTAAGTGAGGGATCCAGTCCCCAGTAATAGGGGAGTCCCCAATTCTTATGATAGGGTTACCCACTATAGATTGCATCGTATCCTTGCTTGGGCATATATGTAGAGAGGAGCAAATCTAGGAGAAGATTTTGTTGGACATGCCCACTACTGAATGCTGGATTATATATGGGAGTGTCCTAAAAGGTGTAAGCAGTAATGTAACTGGAGATATCTTGGCTATGCGAAAAATATCCAACTCAATTTGAAGCCAGATGGGAATATAAATGCTTTCCATACCATTGGAAGAAGAGGACATCCACATTCCTATTTTATGTAGATGACTGGCCCAATGATAATACAATAAATTAGGTAGTTTGAGCCCTCCCCTGTTTTTAGTCAGGGTAAGCTTGCTATATGCTCTTCTGGGGGTCTTGTTTAGCCATGAAAATTCTAAGATAATGGTATGTATATGGCAGAAAAAGGAAAGAGGCAACCAGATATTGCTCATACTTAGAGGAAAAAATAGCCCAGGGAGCACATTCATTTTGATAAGATTAATCCTCCCCCAAAGAGAGATAGGCAAAGCTTTCCATCTAGAAAGGTCTTGTTGGATTTTCTGAACCAGGTCTTCCAAATTAAGTTTTTTATACTGCAGGGGATCCATGGTTAGGTGTAAGCCAAGATACTTCATCGATAGAGGAGACCATTTCATTCCAAATTTACTGAAATCTTGGCGAAAAGTATAGTGGCTAAGGGGAAGAATTTCAGTCTTGTTACGATTCAAATTATAGCTAGAAAACGTGCTAAAGTCTCCTATAATAGCTATTACTTCGTCTAACTAGGCTATCGGATCTGCGAGATTAAGCAAAATATCATCCGCATAAATGGAAAGTTTTAAATTATGTGTGCCTATAGAAATAACTTGTACCTGGGTAGAAGAGTTAAGTTTTCTTATCAAGGGTTCCAAGTACAGATTAAAAAGTAAAAGGGAAAGAGGGCAACCTTGCCGGGTGCCTTAGTGTAAGGAAAAACTGGAGGATAACACCTTGTTACAAAATATCCTTGTGGTAGGGGCTGAGTAAATCTTTTGAATCCGTTGAATAAATTCGGGGGGTATGTTCATGTGTCCAAAGGTAGACCAGAGGAAATTCCAATCCACCCTATCAAAGGTTTTTTCATCGTCTAGAGATATTAAGGCCATGGGATATAAGGTTGATTGAGCCGAGTGACATATATGGGCCAGTTTACGGAAGTGATCTAACGCCGACCTGCCCGGAACAAATCCCACCTGCTCAGGTCTAAGCAGAGGGAGCCATATTTTTTGAATCCGGTTCGCCAGAATTTTAGTGAGAATTTTAAGATCGCAATTCAACAACGAGATTGGGCGATAACTAGAAGGTTGTTCTGGTGGCTTGTCAGGTTTAAGGAGCAAAATGATTGTTGCTTCTAAAATGGAGGGATCCATAGTTTCATTGGACAGAATATAGTGATACAGTTTGAGTAATACTGGGGATAGTTCCTTAACAAAGATTTTAAAAAAATTTGAGGGGAAACCATCCGGTCCTGAGGCTTTATCCAGGGCCAAAGCCCTGATGGCCTGGGATAGCTCCATTGGTGTGATGGGAGCTGTTAGTATTGACTGGTCAGGTTCTTGCATTCTGGGAAGTGGAATACTTGCCAAGTATGCCTCTATGTCATCCTTCGATGGGGGATTTAGTCAATGGCCATAGAGGTTTGCGTAAAATCTTTCAAACACTGAAACTATGTCACTAGGAAGAGTTTTGAGAGTGCCATCTGCATCCTTGATTGCCTGAATGGTTCTTGAGCTTTCAATTGTCTCATATGAAGGGCAAGAAGATGACCGGCTCTTTCCCCCGATTGATATAGGTTGCTTTTGTTCTGAGGATGGTGAACTCGGCTTTCTCCTTAAGGAGATCCGAGTATGCATTTCTAAGGGACAAAAGATCTGTAAGCGAGTTCTGCATGGAAGTAGGTGATACATTTTGTTCAAGAGCCCTGATCTGCTCCAGTAATTTTTGGGCTTGGGCCTCTCTAACCTTTTTTCATTTGGACACTAGTCTAATAAATTCCCCTCTTAAATAGCATTTTAATGCACACCAGACTTGATCCACTCTAGGAATGGAACCTTAATTATCTTCCAGGAATTGCCCAATAAGAGTGCGAACTTTAGAAACTATAAACTTATCCTTGAGTAGCTGTGTGTTTAATTTCCATAAGGTGTCCCTCTGTTGCTCAATAGTTGGAGTGACATACAGCCACACTACAGCGTGATCAGATATCACTATCGGTTCAATCCCCCCCCCAAAGTCCCTGATAGTAGGCTTGAACTTATAGGAAAGTAATCTAGCCTAGAGGCCATCTGATGTACCTGTGAATAAAATGAAAAAGCCCTAGTGGTCGGATTTAAAATCCTCCTGGGGTCACATAACCCAAGAAGATCCATCGTCTCATTGAGAGCCCTCTGAGATGGGGACAGAGCTCTGGGGGTCGGGTTGGATCTGTCTAATAATTGGGATTGGGTGAGATTCCAATCTGCTCCCAGTATTATGGGGCCCGGAATAAATGGAGCCAATTTATGTGCTAGACCCATGAGAAAATCTGGATCCCCTCCTACAGGACCATATATACAACCTAGGACTAACGGAGTCTTATCTAACAGGCCTTTACCCAAAATGAATTTACCTTGCGGGTCTGAAATGATAGTTTCGGCTTGAAATGGAACAGCTTTCATGATAAGGATCACTACCCCTCCTCTGTTAGTGGAATTCCCCTCAGCAAAAATCTGTTGTACCCCTTGTCTTCTGAAACCACTTACCTCAAGAGTGAGGAGGTGTGTCTCCTGTAGGAAAATTATATTGGCTTGTAATAAAGATATATGTTTGAGAATTGCAATGCGTTTAACCTGTTCTCGAGCTCCTCTTGCATTCCAAGAAGTAATTTTAATCTTAAAGTCAACCATATTTTATAACTTTCCTAACGTACCAAATTCTATGCTCTATGCCTGTGATCGATCCAACCCCTCCCCTCTTCCCCGCTCCACAACATACAAACCCCCAGTCATATAACCTGGAACCCACAAAATGCCCCCTCTGCCAATACCCCATAACTATTTACAAAGGCTCCCCAAATTAGAATGAAACTTTCAAACTTAGGAATAATTAAGTATAGGAGAGCCTTAACCTGTTTGACCCCTTTGGAACCTTCCCCTTTAATTAAAAGGCAGTAAGAAGTATTACCTACGCTAACAACAAATCTATCTGACCAAAACAATAATAGACTACTAACTCCAAAGAGGCCCACCCCCCTACTACTTAGGTTGTGACACAGCACTTCTATCAGCATCTTGGTTCCACCCTTCCCTGCCTTCCTCGAGGCCATACAGCCTAACCCAAGGGGTCTCAAAGCATTATATTGTTTCTAGCCAGAAACAGCCTTATGACTATCCTTCTCCCTTAATTGAATCAAACTCATTTTGGTAACTAGGAACATGTTATCTCCCCGATTCTCTCAGCCAGTGAAAATTAACTACTGCTCCATAAATGTGTGGAAGGAAAAGGGTAATTAACAGCCGTACAAAACTGTAGGTGTAACCAATTTACACATAACAAATCAACTAGGATATCTATAGTCCAAATGCCACACATGGCTGATCATTTTTATTTCGAGGGGGAACCCAGCCGGGTGTACTGTGTTCCTCAAACGTGCTCCTCCTGAAACACCTCCTTTTTGCAGAGTTCCTGGCACACATGAGGAAGCGCCTTGTGACCGCGTGTGTAGCCGACTAGGCCTAACAGCAACCCCGACGCAGGCCTTTACTGTCCTCTGCAGCCTATGCCAGGAGCCATCCGATCCCCGGGTTCTTCCAACTGCCCGAAGCATAGCATCCTCTTGGCTGACCCAAAGTCACAGATTAGTGCCAACAATAACACTAGAAATTGAAGCAAAACTCCGCAGAACAAGGGAAGAAACATAAAGTTGCCAAACTATTTACAGAGCAACCAGAGTTCCTCTAAGGTTTTAACCTCTTTGAAATAAGTCAGGGAGCTTGGTTGTCAGGTCATCCATCGCCTTGGCAGGGGTGTCATAAGAGATCCAGCTGTCCGCTACCCTGACTTGTAACCGAGAGGGATAGAGCATTTTGAAGTGAATTCCTGCCGCGATCAACTTGTTAACTATGGGGTGAAAGGCAGCTCTCTTCTGCCTTGTCTCGTATGGCAGATCTTGTGTGATATGAATTTTAACACCCTCCCACAGTATAGCTTGTGTTTCCCTTGCTTTATTTAGAACATGTTGCTTCTCAACAAAGCTTAAACATTTTAATGTTAAGGGTCTAGGGGGAGCTCCTGTTTGAGGTCGGGGCCGTAGGGCACGGTGTGCTCGTTCAGTCTGGTACAAGGCCCCTATCGGGGATGGACCAGTGATCTTAAACAGGAATTTTTGCAGGAAAGACTTATGTTCTGCCCTTCTTCAGCTTCAGGCAATCCAATTATTAAAATATTATTCCTGCGACTCCTTCCCTCCAGGTCCTCGGTTTTTAATTGTAACTTCTGCATTTGCTGCCTTAAAACCACCACTTCTGGTTTGAGCTTCTCTTTCCACTTCTCGATAGAAGTAGCGTGGGCCTCGGAGTCCGTGACTCTCCGTGACAGATCTGCAAAATCTCTATGCAGAGATTTTAATTCGTTAGCGATCTCTGTCAGCATTTCCTTAAATGGCTATAATTCCTGTAAAAAGACGATCCTCTGTTAGAGGGATCAAAGTAGATGACTGTGGAGACTTCTTGTCTGGGTTGGCTCCTTGGGCATAAGGCTTCTTCGGGTTCTTCTCTGGTGCTGCTGGTGGAGTGTGGCGAATGGAAGCTGGATGCATTTCAGTCTCCATCGTGGCCTAGTTGGACCGCTTGCACTCCCAATCGGATGATTTAGTGGCTGTAAAGGTAGTGTTCTGGCTTTAAATGGGATTGAAACCAGCTAGAATAGGCTAAAATCAGCTAAATAAAATGGATTATAGGCAGGAGCTTAGCACCTCTGCAGCTAACAGACCGCTTGCATCACGTGACCTCCCTAGTGAAATATTTTGCGAATGCTTGAATTCATAAAATATTTAAACAAGCATTTATTTTCAATTTTAGTAACTCTACTCAGGGATAAGAATGGAATTCCGTGTAGGTCCCACAGGTAAGAATGCAACCTCACATAGATCCCATGGTGTAAGAATGCAACCCCACGTTATCCCATAGGAGCACCGGTGGGACTTACATAGGGTTGCAGTCTTAGCTGATTTTGCACTCTTGCTGTAAGTAAATAAAATATTTTTTATACTGCATCATTTGACTGTGGATGCTTACTTGGGTGCAATGTATGTGAGGCTACCTGTTTGCAAACGTTTGGCGTAGCTGCTTTTAAACTTACTCTAATACCGAGATGGCTATTTCTTAGCTGTAAAAAAAAAGCCAAGCACAGGATTCATAATACACTGTACAGTCTACCAGGTTTGGTTCTAAAGTTCATTAAGCTGAAGAGAACATTATGATTAACAAGATAAATGACCGTTTATGCAACCACTAAATTTCCTTAAAAATATATAGGAAGCATACACATAAAGGTACCCAAAACAGTTCTACCTCGCTGTTCACAGACCAATATTAAGCCAGTCTGTAAGGGAGAAAAAAACACTAACCTACACAGATGGATTGGGAAACATGTTTTCTGCTGTATTATATACAATAAAATCCCCAGGTCTTATGGATTTGCAGCTTATCTGCACCTTCTTAGTGTGGTGACATCATAGGGCACGCAAGCATCATCACACTAACTCGGCAGAGAGAACCTGCTTGTTCTTAACACTTGGGGGTTAGTTATTCTTTATATAAATCATGATGCTGTTCTTAGCCAATCAAGATTGTTTATTTCTAAACATTCCAGGTACTTGAATAGCCACAAATGGGTCTGTCATGCAAACGGTTCTAAATTTTGAAGTTCTAAGTTCAATTGGCATGGTCCGTTTCATTCACTGGTGATTCTTTAATTTCCTGCAAAGCAAAACATTTTCATTTTGAATAGGCTGTTTTTTTTTAAACAGAAATCTTCGTCATAATTTATAATATGCTTATATGTGCAGTTTCTGATGTGTTTCTTCTCAAGTTCATTGTGTTCCAGAACTGCTCAGCTTCACTTCAGAGACCTCGAGAATGCACTCTTATAGCCATAGCAAACACCAGAATGTGGCAAATGTACTAAGGCTGTGCACAGGGCAGATTTTTGATATTTGTATTTGTGTTTATATCTGTATTTTCTTGCATACCTGGGTTTGCTAAATATTTTATTGTACATTGTAGACTTGTTTCTGTTGTTAGTGATGATACAAGACCATGGGTTTGAGAGGTTTCAATAAAATATGCATTCATGGAATTATCACTTGTGGTCATAGGTGTTTCATATCAGCCTAAATTGGGAACACTAAGTCGTCCCAGTGATTTCACTGCGCCAGCTTGATGGAAATGCTTTGAGCATGAATGTTTTTGGAGCGTGGCATTACATCACTGGTACAGTGTATCAGGTGGTGTTTAAAAACAGACAGGGATGTCTGCAACATCACAGATAGTGCTGGAACCTTGCAGTGCCTTGCTATCTTCATGTAAATGGGATCACATGCAAACCTGCTTACTGTGACTCATTAGCAATGGGAGGGGCTGTCTGGCTTCAGTATCAAAGTAGCTGGCCCACCCCCTCTCTCCCAGTTGTGCACCTGCTTGCTCCAGTGTGTCTGACTCTACACTCAGAGAGACCAGGCACATTATTGGAGAGGGGCTGATGGTGCTAGCTAGATTAAAGCATTTACTGAGCCCCCAGCAAGCATGCACTGGGGGAGGTTGGAGGGGCACCAGGTAAATGATATTTTTAGAGATGAGCAGGATGGGCTGGGGAGAGTGGGGGCAAGGAAAAAGTTGTCACTGACTGCTGGCATAGTGCCAGGAAGTGGCATAGGGAGCTCTAGAGTTTTAAATTAAATAAGTAAATGACATCAGGGCAGGGGGCGATGTGTGGGGAAAGGACTGGGATGGGGAGAAGGATTGTCATGAGACTAAGCTCAAACCACCTGGGGAGGGTAGATGGTGTATCTTATTTATTTTGCTTTATTATTATTTTGTTTTATTATTTTTATCTATTTTTAAAGCAGCAGTACATGATAGTAGCGCAATTCTTGACCCATAATTTGTTATTCCGTTTTAGATTGCTCCATATCTCCTGACTTATATGATACCTATCTTTTCCCTATTTTGTGTCTGCTGTAGCACTTTTTTCACATTTGAAATAATAAAAGGTGCACTTTTTAAAGTATGGCTCAGACCAGGTTTTCATCAGTATTCTCAGCTATTTGTGTACTCCTGTTGTCCCATAAGGTCAGGGAGCAGTGTCTGTTGCATGCTGCAGTAGCTTATTATTGTCACAATAAAAGTGATTTTAAAGAATGGGTGTTCAAAAATGGAACTAGATCAAAAGAGCTGCACAATAATAGTGTGGTAAAAAGCCATGCAAGCTAAAGACTGTCGTTAAAGACAGCAGCCCGGAATAAAAGCGACCGTAACATACAGCAGTAATATGACTGCGCAGCTCTGCACACCCAGCAGACAAGAAACAACAAAATACATACAAAATAATGAAGCAGCGGACTGTTTACTCTGAGGGCATGCAAATTGGGGGAAAGTTGGGGAAGGAGAGTCAGTATTACAAACTAGGCAGGATGCAGCTCAGGGGGGGAGCAATCAAACTCAGGCATGACCTGTTCCACAATTTTATGCGAGGGGGCTGCATCACCCACTTCCTTCACATGGGGGTCTTTGCCCCTCACACACCCCATAATATATATATAAACATCTTCAAAAGCGCTCCAAATACCACAACAAAAAAAATTTCAAAGAGGAAGGAAGACTTGAACCTGGGTCCACTGGCTATCCTAGACATTCATAGCCTGTCACTCTAACTGTTACACCACATTGGCAGCACACTGAATTGGCACATAGTATGAAATGTACAGTGTGCGTGGCCCGACTGAAAACAGCTACAGGTGTAGTACTATTATGTCCATGCTATAATTTCCCTGTAGCTGTTTTCGCCAATGCTGTTTTCTCTGCACACTTTTTACAGCACTGTTATTCACATGTGCTCTTGATCACATACCTTCAAAAGCAACAGAGAATACTGATGAAAACCAGGTCTGAGACATATTGAAAGGAGCACGCCTTATGTTACTTCAACTTTAATTAAAAAAAGTGGTGAAGCAGACTTAAAATGTGGAACTAAGCGTATCATACAAGTCGGATATAGGCGACAGTCTAAAATAAAACAAAAGTACATGTCAAGATTTTTACTGCTGTCATGCACTGCTGCTTTAACGTCCCGAACAATAATAGCAAGAATAGTGGTTACTATTTATTATTCACTTCTGAATAACCAGTAACCCATTATTCCTAGTAAGCAAGATTTAATATTTGAGGGGTACACTCCCCTAATTTTCAAGAGTGTAATGTGAACTGTGGTGGTTTTTCTGTGGTTTGTTCCCCACATGTAGAACAGACCTCAATGTAAACATTGGTATTATGCAGTTTTCTGACTATAACTCACCTTATGTTGGAGTGCCATCCTATGGCTTGGGTTGCAGACAAGTGCCATTTTCTGGTACAGGAAGGGTGGAACATTTTACTATTAAGAGACCCAAAGGCTCCAGATTTTAGACTTCCTGTCAATCCACCCCTTAGGGGGCAGCATCAGGCATAGTGATGCTGTAAAGATGGTAAGGAGAAAGGAGCTGTCACCTTGAAAAAAAAAAGGGAATGTAGTTCCCACCTTAGGACTGCCAGTGCTGCGGGCCTTTTTGCTCACACTTCTTTAGCAGGGGGTGGCATCGATCCCTGAGGGGAAGCCATGGTTACCAGTCAACCACCTCATTATTTACACTGCTGCAATGGTCACTTTGTCAAGGGCCTGCACAGCCACTGTGGTGGCTGCTCTTTGGTCTGAGTGGGACTTGTCCCGGTAGTGCTACCACTGTTTCTTACCCACAAAGTGGTGGGCTTCAAACCGTCGTCTGACCTTCTGATTCTAGGAGAGAGGGGGAGGAAATGCATAAGGAAATGATAGAAGGCCTCCTTAGGATGGCAGAAAAAGGGGAGATATTGTTGATGGGGACCTGAATATGCCACATGTTAACTGGAGCACCTTTGCTGCAGCCACATCCAAGAGCACGGTTATTCTTGATGCCCTACAAGGGGCATGCCTCAGACAGCTAGTGTTGGAACCCACTCGCGAGGGAGCAATCTTAGACCTGGTACTCTCAAACGGGGATGGAGGGATGATTTCTGATTTAGAAGTGGGTAGTCATCTGGGAACAAGTAACCACCAAACAGTGTGGTTCACAGTAAACACAGCCATAGAGTCAAGCCAAACGAAAGTGAGGGTACTGGACTTTAGGAGGGCTGACTTTGGCAAAATGGGAGCGTGCCCCAGAAAAGCACTAGCAAACGAGGAAGAAGGAGGGGTGGAGGAACAATGGGGAAACATCAAAACTGCCATCATACAGGCAACAAGCATTTGTGTGAAGCAAATAAAACAAATCAAAATGAAGGAAAAAAACTACTGTGGTTCTCAAAAGAGCTGGCGGGTAGAGATTTGTTTAATGTAATGTTGCGCCAAATTATGCAATAAACTTGAATTTAAAAAATAAAAGAGGTGGCGGGGAAGGCTGGGGAGAAAAAGATAGCATTCAGGAAGTATAAGGAAACACAGAAGGAGCAGGACAGAGAATGGGTACCAGTTAAAGCAGAAGGAAGCGAGGAAGGCAGTCAGAATAGCAAACGTCCAAACTGAGGAAAAGATAGCCACCTCAGTTAAGAAGAGAGATAAAACCTTTTATAGGTACATTAGGGAGCGAAGAAAGACCAAGGGAGAGATAGTGAGACTTAATAAAGGGGATGGTGGGTGGGCAGAGGGTGACAGTGAAAAGGCAGGGATACTGAACAAATATTTCTGCCCAGTATTCAGAAAAGAAGAGGAGGGAGAGGTTCCTAATCCAATCAATAGAAGCACTCTGGATAGTGGGGTCGATACCAGTCCATTCACAGAAGAAAGGGTTCTGAAAAAACTCCTAAAACTGAAGGTGGACAAAGCAGTGGGACCCAATGGGATTCACCCCTGAATTCTAAAAGAACTAAGGGGAGAACTAGTGACACCACTGACTACTCTTTTCAACAAATCATGGGAGGATAGTGTGGTACCTGAGGACTGGAGGAGGATGGATGTGATTCCCTTTCATAAAAGTGGGGGCAAAGCAGAGGCAGGAAACTACAGACCTGTTAGTTTGACCTTAGTGGTAGGGAAAATAATGGAATCACTTCTGAAAGAAAGAATTGTTGAGTACCTAGAGGCCAGTGGGGTACAGGACCCAAGGCAGCATGGATTCACAGTGGGAAGGTCATGTCAGATGAATCTGATAGATTTCTTTGACTGGGTGACCAAGGTAGTAGACCAGGGAAAGGCTGTGGACTTGGCCTACTTAGACTTTAGCAAGGCATATGACACAGTCTCACATAAAAGATTAATAAACAAGTTAGCCAGCCTAGGAGTGGGTCCCATGATGGTAGCCTGGGTAAAAAATTGCGGGACAACAGGACACAGAGGGTAACAGTAAATGGAGTCCACTCTGAAGAAAAGGGGTCTACTAGTGGGGTACCGCAGTGTTCAGTACTGGGGCCAGTCCTTTTTAATGCCTTTATAAGTGACATTGCAGAGGGACTGGAAGTAAAGGTATGCCTCTTTGCAGACAACCTAAAGATCTGCAACAGGATTGATACACGGGGTTGGGGGGTGGAAAGGATGAGAAGGGACTTGGCAAGGTTGGAGGAATAGTCAAAAGTATGGCAGCTTAGATTTAATGCAAAGAAGTGCAAAGTAACCAGCATGACGTGGAACCTTTGTAAAAGAGCCTTGGCTCAAATGTACTTTGTAATCCTAGACACAAATAAACTAAATAAACTAAAGTAATGCACCTGGGAAACAAAAACCCAGGTGAAGAGTACTCAATGAGGGGAAGGTACTAACAACAGCAAAAATGGAAAGAGACCTGGTGGTAGTCATATCAGATGACCTACATGTAAGCAAGCAATGTGAGAAGGTAGTAAGGAGGGCTGGGGGATACTGGGATGTATAGGGACAGGCAACACCAGTAGAAAACAGGAAGTTGTTATCCTTCTGTACAGACAGTTCGTGAGACCCCATCTGGAGTACTGTGTACAGTTCTGGAGACCCCATCTCCGCAAGGACATAGACAGGATGGAGGTAGTCCAGAGGAGGACAACTAAAATGGTGCAGGGTCTGCACCAGAAGCCATACAAAGAGAGACTAAAGGAACTTAAGATGTATACCCTCGAGGAAAGGAGGGAGAGGGGGGAAACATGATAAAAACTTTCAAGTACCTCAAGGGAATCAACAGAGTCCAAGAGGGTAGCATCTTTCAGAAAAAGAGATGCTCAAGAACAAGGGGCACAGTTTGAAGATAGAGGGGGGACGGCTCAGAGGTAATGTGAGGAAGTATTTGTTCATGGAGAGGGTGGTGGACGCATGGAACAGCCTTCCTGAGGAGGTCATGGGGTCAAAAACAGCGGGGAAATTCAAGAATGCATGGGACAGACATAAGGCAATTCTGGTGGGGGGAAGAAGTAGGCTGTTGGTTAACTAGGATCTGTAGCTTATCGAATAGGTAGGGAAATGAGCAGACTGGGTGGGCCAAGCGGTCCTTCTCTGCCAACAAAGTCTATGTTTCTATGTTTAGGAGTCTAATCCCAAGGTAACTGTTTTACAATGTATCCTTCCTTATTAAAGATGCATGACTCGTCCTGATGACATATGAACTTTGTAGGATTTGAGTAACTGCGCTGCCAATGCATTTGTGTGACGCAACCCCTGGGTTTCAACATGGGGAGAGATGCTACTATTGGACCACTGATCGAACCCCATGGCATCAGAACTGCCATCATTCATTTAACAACTGTCTACAGTGTTTCAACTTTAATTGGCATGCTAAGCACAAATCACATTATGTTATGGACATTATTTACTTAGGATTCTTTGCCAACAAGGAGTCATTTGGGAATTCCATACAGCCCCCCTGTTTAATTCTTGTAACTGTTTGCCATTTCTCATTGCTCACCATGCTGTGCTAGCTATGCATCTGTGTGTCTCTGTAAAGTGTCATTGATCGTTGCCAGGTTTGCCCGAGGGTATTGCAAATGAGATAGTAAAACTGTGAGGGAATGTAAATGAGGTAACGGGCAAGTTTAAGATATATACAAAGAAGAGTTTTTTTCTTGTCGAGAGTAGTGGAGAGGTGCCAGTATCAGATCTAAGATTTTTCAACGGGGGTGCTGGGGTGGAGTGCATACATGATGCACAATTTTATTAATGCTGTTTTAATCCTTTGTACTGTCTGTTGTTATCCTTTTCATTATATTTTTGACAGAAAATACAAATGTAATCTATAGTTTTGAATATAAACTCTTGTACAATCAATAAATCAGACTTCTTCAACAAAGTGAAATGCAGCAGCAGCAAGCAAGTTCCAATGGGAGTGCAGTAGCACCTTTCACCCTCCCCTAGATCCGCCACGGGGAATGGACTACCAGCGGAGGTGGTCTGCACAAAACCAGTTGGTAGAATTAAACAAGGGTAGGACCACTGCTGGAATTAGAGGGGGGTTTGCCAAGGCTCTGCCCCCAGTTCTGAAGTGAGCCCTGGTAGTTCACACATTAGTGCGATAGACTTACAGTATAAGGGGAAGGTGGGGCTTAATTGAAAGATAAGACCCTTGTGGGCCCCCACCTTCCAAAGCTCATAAAGTGTAATTCCCACACTGGCTGGGATGGATACAAGGGCTTGGTAAAGACCACACTGGAAAAGGAGGAAGGAAAGAGGGGGGGAGGGGAAAGTAAAGAACCTCTAGAGCCCTCTCATTCAGCAGTAGTTAGGTAGGAACAGGTAGACACGATATGCCAACAGGCCTTTTACTGCTGACAGATTCTATGATTCTATGACTGCACTTGTTAACTCTTTTGCAGTTTGTGTCACTATGCATCCATTGACAAGACATAGCCACCCTGCTGAGGGGAGAGAGGAAACATAGAAACACAGAGTTTGTTGGCAGGGGACTGCAATGCCAATCCAGTCTGCCCTATGCCTACTTACCCAGTATGCTGGCAAGGGGCCCTATGTTGCATCCAGGTCCCCCAACCCTTCCCACATAATTCTTTCTTGTAAAGATACCTATGTGCCTGTCTCATGCATGGCTGAATCCCATCACTGTCTCTGTTCCTACTACCTCCTTAAGTAACCTGTTTCATCTATTCACCACCCTTTCCATGGAGAATGCTTCCTCATCTCTCTTGAATCCTTCCCCACTAACTTCATTGTGTTACCTCTTGTACATGTTTTGTGCAATCTAAAATGTGCCCCACACTCCACCCTGTCTATCCCTGGAGGTATTTAAAAATCTCAACCATGTCTCCCTGGCTCTCCTGTTCTCCAAGATGTGTATGTTGAGGCCCCTCAGCCTGTCCTTGTAGGGCTTCCCCCACTACACCTGCACCATCTTAGTTGCCCTCATCTGCACAGCCTCCTCCCTGTCAATGTCCTTTCTAAGATGAGGGCTCCAGAACTGCACACAGTATGTAAAGTGGGGGTGAACCAATGAATTGTACAGGGGGGTGTATGACCCCCCCTTCTGCTTGATGTCGCCCTCCCTATACTGCCCATCATTCTAGATGCCGAAATTTCACCAGTGAAATTGTTAACAGTAGGTACTCATGTGCCCCACGCAGGTCCCCTGATGCACATAGCCTCCAACCTTAACCTTGAGATGGAAGGGACCCTCTAGTATAACACCCTGTCCCCAGACCACACTCACCTGGCCAGCAGGAGTGGAGTTGTGCCGATTCTGCACATGTGGAATTGCACAAAAATTAAAGCACTCTGTGTAATTCTGGCTGGGCCAAGAATTAACAATTCAACCCAGCCTTACAATCAGCATGGCGACCCGATACACTGAGACCTCTCCCAGTAGATGTCTTCGGGAAGGGGGGGGGTCCCAGTAGTGCTGTACAGAAGTTTTTAAATTCCAACGGAATGGAATTCTGCATCTGCGTAATTTTTTTAAATTCCACCTAATTCTGTGGAAGTCCATCAGAAGCAGAAGTCTGAAGTTTCCAAAGTGGATTTTTTTTCTTGGATTAGTAATCTGTGGTTTGTATAAACAGTAGTTTCTCCTTCTGCAAGCTGCGGAAAAGTATACCACAGTTTCCGTAATCTGCAGACAGTTATTATAGTTTACATAGAAATGCTTTTCAGAGTTCCATAGAATTCAAACAGAAACTCTGAAAAGCATTTTGGTAACATTCCACATAAATTCTGCTGGCAGAATTCTGAATTCTGCACAGCTCTTGTCCCCCCCCAAAAAAAACACCACTACAGAGGGCAAGCAGTGGGAGAATGGAGCTGGAGGTGAGTTGCACTGGGACTGGGTGCTCACTGTCCTGAAGGGGAGACGTGCAGAGATCAAAAATGCAGGACAGAAAAAAAGCTTGAGATTTCAGAACTTGAGTGGGGAAGGAGATGTAACAAGTGACACCATACCTCTCAACTGTCCCACATTATGAGAACAGTTCCTCATTTCACTTCACAGAATCTCTATGTTCCAGACTGAGAGGATGTATTCCACATTGAATGTTAAGATTTTACAACAAAAATCCATAATAAATACTGGGTAAAATATATTATTCAATTAACAACAGGCTTTGTGAACAACAGAGCACATATTTTAACAGTGTTCTGAGCTCCTTAATTAAAAGATTTAATTACATGTCTCACAGTTTGCCTATTTGTTCCACATTTTGAGAGGCAATGCTCCACATTACAGGACAACAGGTTGACAGGTATGACTGACGCAAGCCCTCAGCGGCTGGCAAGCGGATCAGTAGCCTACTTAACAGTATTCCACCAGAATACACATTGAAAAGTTACCCAGCAAAAAATCAAGTTATTATTAAACTGTTATGGTTTCACGCAAATGTTTTAAATTAGTATGTCTATGCACGCACATTAGCATAATCCAAAAAAAAAGACATGAATACCTGAATTGCTAATCAGTTTCCCAGTAGACTGACTCATCATCACATATGTGGTACAACTTTAAACTGGTGGTGCAAGCCTTTTATCTATAAATCAGAACATAAACTTGGATAAAAATACACGTCCCCAAATACTAAACAGTATACTTTTGATCCAGCACTTTCCCCTCCAAAGATATATTATTGAAACATGAGCAGGGATCGAGTGGCTGTCACGTAATTTAATCCTAGGGTAGTTATTTATTTATTGCATCTTGGAATTAAGACCTTTCAGCCCGGGGTCTTTTACAAAGGCTCCATGTCAATAAATGCATTGTACAGAGGATGAAAAACAGACACAGGTACATTGGATTCAGATAAACAGGCAAGGCGCAATACAACAAGTCTTGATATACTGAGAAACTAAAAATAATAATATTAAGTGCCATAGGGTTAGCAGGCAGTAGAGGAAGAAGACAGTGTAGAAGAGCAGGTGTGGTAGCTCCTGAGGAAGGAAAGGTGGCGGTATTTCCCAGTATAGTAAGGGAGCAAGAAATGGCAGGGAGCACAGTGGTCACACAAAATAGCAGCCAGGAGGGCAATCACAGTGGAGGGCTGTAGAATTATATGCAGTTGGTGACAAGGGTTAAGAGTGGCAGTCACAGTTGCTGAAGTTGACCAGGTATTGTCGAAGACTGTTCATGAAGGGGCCGATGCTGGGAGTGGATTGGATATGTGCTGAGAGGCTGTTAAACCAGTTGGGTGCTCTGTACATAAATGCTCTTTGTCCTTGGGAGGGCCTGCATAATGGAACCCGAAAAGCTTGATTGGGCATGCTTCTCGTGCACCACAAGTATGTCGGGCCCTCTTTAGATGCTGCTGAATGGGGGGGGGCTAGCCCTAGGAAGATCTTTTTGGCAGTGAGGCAGGTATGATAGTGAATTCTGTTTTGGAGATTGAGCCAACTGGATAGTGCATACAGGTCACAGGTGTGTGTGTCCCGGCTTGCACTAGTAAGTAATCTACAAGCTTTGTTAAGGGTGACCCCAATCCTTCTGAGGGGCAGTGGCAGATGCAGTGCCATGAAATGCAATGCCATAGTCAATGATGGACAGTATAGAGCTGGTTACTGCAAGTCAAAGGGCTTCTTGGGTCATGCAGTGCCAGTGCCTATAGAGCAGGCCTAGTCTAATATTAACGGTTTTGATGATGTTTGAAATGTGTTCTTGATAGGAAAGTGTGCTGTCCAGGGTGATATCCAGGTATTTAAAGCTGGATACCTGCTAGAGTGGTGAACCAACACTGTTGGAGATGAGAAGTTGGGCTGTATTATACTTATTATGTGGACTAGCAAAGATCATGGATTTGGTCTTTTTATAGTTCATAATTAATCTCTGGTCCACAAACCATGTTTCCATTGAGGTAAAACTAAGCTGCAATTCACTGGTAAGGATTGCAGGATCCAGCTGGCTAGAGAATATCAGAGCGTCTTCTGCATACAGGAGAAGGTTACTAGGGCAGGCTAGGGGCCGGTGTTGAAGTTCATACTGAAGTCTGTATATGGAGCTAGTAGTCATAGCCCATATGTGCTCCATTTCAACTTGTACCTTAAAAATAATTTACGAACATATGAAATTTGCCAGCAGATAAAGGCCTAGAGGTCTATCAAGTCTGCTCGAATGTGCAGCTAGCACCTCTTATTCTGCAGCTGCCCCTCCCTTCCACCCTTCCCCTTCATTAACCCTCCCCCATGTCCTGTCCCATCCCCTTTTGAAGCAGTCCACTGTTCTACTAGATACCACTTCTGCAGGTAATGCATTCCACCCAGCCACCACCCTCTCTGTAAAAAAGTGTCTCCTCATCTCCCTCCTGAACCTTCCTCCCTCCAGTCTCATATCATGGCCCCTGGTGGCCTCCCCTCCTTACTTTGAACAGCCCTCTGTACCAGTCTTGTTTATTCCTTTCATGTATTTAAAGGTTTCAATCATGTCACCCTGTCCCTCCTCTCCTCCAGTGAGTACATGTTCAACTCCTTCAACCTCCTCTTGTATGATAAGTCCCCCAGCCCCTTGATCATCTTTGTCACCTCGCTGCACCCCCTCCAGTAACTTAATGTCCCTCTTCAGATATGGGTGCCAGTACTGCATGCAGTACTCCAGGTGTGGTCTAACTAATGACCTATACAGTGGCTGAATCACCTCCTCCCTCCTCGAGGATATACCCCTTGCAATACAACCCAGCATTTTGTTGGCCTTTGCAGCTGCCTTCCTACATTATGCCGAGTTGTTCATTGACCCTGTAATGAGCACACCCAGATCCTTCTCCTCCTCTGTCTGGGCTAGCTGCACTCCCCCCAGCTGGTAACTCCTCCTTGAGTTGTTCATCCCAAAATGCAGCACCTTGCACTTTTTGGCATTAAACCCCAGTTGCCAGGTGTTTGACCAGGTTTCAAGCTTTGCCAGATCATCCTGCAACCCATGCCATCCCCCTAGGTCATCCACCACTGCACCTACCTTGGTATCATCAGTAAACAGACTGATCTTGCTCTTGATGTCCCATGATATGTCTGCAATGAATATCCCAAACAACACTGGTCCCAACACGAGCCCTGTGGAACACCGCTTGTCACTGCCCTTGGGTATGAGAGCTCCCCACCCACCACCACCCTCTGTTGCCTTCCCTGAAGCCAGTTTCCTACCCATCTCACCAGCTTTGCACCCACCCCTGTGCCTACTAACTTCCTTCCCAGCCTTCCATGCAGCACAGAGTCAAATACCTTACTGAAGTCCAGATACAGAACATCCACTGCATGGCCCCTGTCCAGTTGCCTAGTTACCCAGTCATAGAACTCCACCAGGTTGGTTTGGCAGGATCTGCCACGTATGAAGCCATGCTGTCTGCTGTCCTGTAGTCCTTTAGCGTCTAGGAGGGCCACCAGCCTCTCCTTCAGGATAGTCTCCATTAGCTTACCCACGATGGATGTGAGGCCCACTGGTCTGTAGTTTCCTGGTTCATCCTTGGGGTCACTCTTGTGGAGGGGCACCACGTGAGCCATCCTCCAGTCCTGAGGTACACACGCCAAATGAAGTGAGGCATTAAATAGGTCTTCCAAAGGTCCTGCAAGGACCTCTGCCAGCTCCTTCAGTACCCTGGGGTGGATGCCATCTGGGCCCGGCGCCTTGTCCACCCTCAGTGCCTTCAAACCCTCTCGAACTCTGCCCTCCATGATTTCCCCATCTGTCACCCCTTCTCCCCCTGTTTCTGCCATTTCTCCCACCTTGGGTGTCACCCCCCTCTTCTCTTTAGTAAATACTGAGCAGAAGTACTCATTTAGTGCTTCTGACTTATCGCATCCTGCTTCCACCCAACCCCCCTCCTTCCTAATCCTTACTATGTGGTCCTTACAGCTCCTTTTCTCTGTGATGTACTTAAACAAGTCCTTCTCCTCCTTCTCAATGCCTTGTGCCAGCCTGAGTTCCGTAGATGCTTTGGCTCCCCTTACTGCCCTTGTCACCTCCTTCGATTCTATCAAGTACTCCTCCCTGTCCTCCCCACTCCCTGTTTTCTTGTACTTCCTAAAGGCAGCTCTTTTCTTCCTTACCTTTTCCATGACCTCCTTGCTCAACCAGCTTGGTTTCTTAGCCCTAGCCTTCTTGCTCTGGGCTTTGCAGCAGGTTTTGGTTGCCTCCACTATCCCCAGCTTTATGAGCTCCCACCTCTGGTTAGTGTCCATACTAGATTGAATTCTGGCCAGGTACCCTTTTACCACTTCCCCATCCTCCCAAAGTCGGCCCTCCTGAAGTCCAGCACTCTTGTGCCAGATTCCACTCCTTCCTTGCCCATATCCAATGTGAGCCATACTGAGTGGTGGTCACTCCTGACAGCTGTTCCTCCACTGTAAGTTCTCTCACAAAGTCCCATTTGCCAGCACAAGGTCAAGGGTATTCCCTAACCTGGTTGGTTCACTGACCATTTGCAGCAGGAAGCTGTCCTGGAAGGCATCCAGCAGTACCTGCTCCCTTCTGTTCCTGGTTGTTGGAGTACTCTAGTCCACTCCTGGCATGTTGAAGTCCCCCACAATCACCACACTACCCTTCTCGCAGGTCCTTCTGATCTGTCTCGCTAGTTCCCTGTCTTAACTCTCCGTCTGAGATGGTGGCCTGTACACCACTCCCATTCTAAGAATCCTATTCTTGGAATCCTGGATTTGCATCCAAATTGACTCTGTACTACCCTCCTCCCCTTCCTCCCTTACACACTTCAGTCCTTCCTTCACATATAGTGCCACCTCCCCTCCTTTCCCAATCACCCTGTCCCTATGAAATAACCTGTACCCTGGTACAGACAGGTCCCAGTCATTGTATTGGGTGGCCCATGTTTCCATGATGGCTGCAATGTCCACCTCTCCCTCTGCCTTGAGAACCTGTAACTCTGCACTTTTCCTCCCAAGGCTCCTAGCATTAAGGGTAACCACCTTCCACCCTTTTCCCCCTTCCCATCCTGCCCCCATTTCCTAGCATCACCAATAATACTTGCCATTTGTCCTTTGTCACTGTTATGGGGGGTAAGCTCATATGGTTCCCAACCTGTGGTCTCTGCATATCTCTTCCCCAATTGCCACCCCCACTCCTAGTTTAAATTCCCAACTTCCTCTATGTACTCCTCCATCCTCTGTTTCAACACTTTCTTTCCCTCCTCACTCAAGTGTAGTCTGTCCTTGGCATAGAGACTACTGTCCTTCCAGGTCCCTCCCCACCCCCCCAACAGCCCATACCCTTTGCTTAACACCAGGTTCTTAGCCATCCGTTAAATTCCTCTATTCTCAGCTTTCTTGTTGTGCTTGCCTTTGGCACTGGAAGTATCTCTGAAAAGTTACTGATCTTCCTCCCCCTCACATAATTGTCTAGTTCCTCAAACCTCCTCTGGACTATATCTACTGTCTTGTCAGCCAGGTCATTTGTCACAAGATGTATAATTAAATGAGGCTTGTCCCTACCCATTCTAGCATATTTCAGAACAGATTGTCCCACCCTTTCCGCTGTCATTCCTGGCATGGCCTCAACCCAAATGCGACTATGCCTCTCCCCCTTGCTACCCGGCCTAACTCCTCTTAGTATTGAGTCCCCCAGCACTAAGATTCCACCCTCTTACTCCTTGCTTGCTTCCATTTATCTCCCTCTCTCATTTCCAGCTCTTCTTTCTCCTGCACATTATTTCCCCTTTTACCCTGTTGCAATTCTCTGGCAGAATTTCCCCTGCTTCAGTTTGGTCCAGGCATTTATCAATTACTCCTCTAATTTCATCATTTCCCTCCTCCACCTTCTTCCTCTCTAGCAGTGTAAAACTATTTTCTGAAGACCCTTCACAAATGCCCGCTCCCTCTCTCTTCATAGTAACCTGTTCTCTCCTTTCCACTCCATGACTTTTGCCACTTCTTCGCTTTTCCCTCACAAGTCCCTATCTCCTCCTTCCATTTGTCTTTTGTCTCCTGACCTGGTTTCCCCAGCAACCGTTCTTCCTGGCCTGGGCCCCTTTGTCTCTGCTTCGCTTCTTCTGACCCTCTCCTCACCGCTGTTGGCTTAAATCACCCTCCCTCATCTCCCCTTCTTCCTCCCTCCAGTATTGGGCTAAACCCACCCCCAATCTGCCTTGCCTGTCTTAGTTCCTCCTGCAGACCCTCAATCTCCTTTCTAAGTTTTTCATGTGGTTGCACTAAACATCCTCCACACTCCAGGCAATTTTTAGAAAGATTGGTGCACACATGTTATTTGCAGCCTACCACTCTACCCATTGCTGTCGTTGCCCACCAGCGACTCCCCACCCTTCAGATGCAGGATACCAAACACTCCCCCAAGTCTCCCCTCTCCCCCCTCTATCAGTGCAAAACATTCTTTCTTTTTCCCTTACCTCCTTTGTTGCACACGTTTAGATATATTGAGCAACTGCTTTTTATATTCCTATCCTTCCTATCCACACTCAAAAAGAGACTTTAAGTAGCCATTGCAAAACCTTCTTCAAACTCCTACTCCTCCTTTCCCCAATGCAATATCAATGTGAAGAAGTAATAATGAAAGCTCCTAGATTTGCATTTACTTCCCTTCCACCGAGATAGCAGTCACCTCTTGACTTGCTGCTGTTCCTTTCCTGGATGTCTGCTTCTACTATGATAGGTGCATATCCTTTGCCCGTTTGAGGAAGTGATGTCAGAACCCCTGGTATAAGGAAATCATGGACCAGGGGTGGGTGGGGTGTGAGGGGTTTGGGGGGACCAGCCCAAGTCTTCCAGAAACAATCAGGTAGCTGGGGCCTCTGGTCAGACCATTAACACCCTTCCCCCACTCTGCACTAAAACTTTGCAGCTAGTGAAGCCATGGTTACTCCTGATGCAATATATTTATCCACTCTATTTTTGAATTATTTTTTAGTTTTACTCACGGTTATACTTTCAGGTTGAGGTAGAGGCTAAATAGGAGGGGGCCAAGGACAGATCCCTGAGGGACATCGGATAGTAAAGGGCGACTACTGGAGAGTGAGTCTGAGATTTTTACATGCTGGGTTCTGCCTCCTAGATAACTTCTGAACCAGGTGGTAACATCATTAGAGAGCCCTAGGGAAGGTAGGGTCTGCAGCAGAAGGGAGTGATTGACCATATCAAAGGTCTTTGTAAGATCTGTATAGATAGACCTCACAAGGTGGCCACGGTTGAGGGCTTTGTGTATAAAGTCAGTGTAGGTGAGCAGGGCGGTGGAAGTACTATGATCCTCCCTGAGCCCATGTTGCTGTGGGCACTGAATGCTGTGAGTGGAAAGATATGCAGTTAGCTGTTTGGCCACAATGCCCTTGAGGGCTTTCGAAAGAGGTGGTAAGATAGAGATGGAGTGGTAGTTTTGTGTGGTTAGCGCTATCACCACTTTTATGGATTGGTGTCACAACCGCAGCTTTCCAGACAGGTGGGAATTGACTGAGGCATAGGGACATATTCAGGATCCAGGTGAGCAAGGCCAGGACGGCATCAATGGGGAGGTGGAGTAGCTTGAGGTCAAGGGTGTTGGAGCTGTACCTTGACTTAACAAGAGCTTTTATAAGGTGTTTCCTGGCAGTAAGTAATGAAGTTAAGGCCTTATCCCCGAGGGTTTTGTTAATGTAGGTAACCTGTAATAAAGCAAACTATGGACTAATGCTAATGTTATACTAAAATATTTTTATTTTAAAATTAATATTTTTATACTTTAATTTCTAATTGCTCTATCATGCATGGCAGCTTAATTCCACCTATTAACATAACCCACTGGAACATTAATCAGCCAGTCAGAACACTTCATTTCCAACCATAGAATAGGAATTATACCAACTGGGCAAGGCACTCATCCATTTAGCAGTTCCAAATACATAGTATTGTGAATTCTTACAATCTCTGATTGGAACACAGAAAGGTTTTTGTTTTCAAGCCCAGTTCCCAACCCAGTGATTTGTATACATCTGCATATTAATAATATGCTAAGTACATGCTAATTACCATACATACAAACATACAAAATGCCATCAGAAACAGGCCTCATGGTCTATCAAGTCTGCCTGATTGTGCAGCTAGCTCCTCAACTTGCAGCTGCCCCACCCTCCCCTCCTCATAACCACCCCCTCACTCTGTCCCACCCTCTTTTAAATCCTCCCACCATTCTACACAATACCACCACCTCGCGCAGAGTGTTCCACTTATCTACCACTCCTTCTGTGAAAGAGTGTATCCTGATTTACCTCCTGAATCTCCCACCCTCCAATCTCAGCTGATGCCCTCTCGTTTCCCTCCCCCTTCTGATCTGAAGAATCCCTTCTGTATTAATCCTGTTAGTACCCATTAGGTACTTAAAGGTTTCGATCATATCCCCCCTATCCCTCCTCTCTTCCAGGGAATACATTTGCAGCTCACCCAACCTCTCCTCGTAGGATTTTCCCTCAAGTCCCTGTATCATCTTCGTTGCTCTATGCTGCACCCCCTCCAGCAATCAGATGTCCCTCTTCAGGAATGGACGCCAGTACTGCATGCAGTATTCCAGGTGTGGCCTGACCAGTGACTGTACAGGGGTAGGATCACTTCTCTGTGCCTGGAGGAGAGTCCCCTCGCTATGCACCCCAGTATCGTGTTTGCCTTTGTAGCCGTCTTCCTGCACTGAGCTGAGTGGTTCATACTCCCCGTTATTAGTACCCCTAGATCCTTTTCCTCCTCTGTGCTTACCAACTGTACCCCTCCCAACTAATATTTCCTCCCCTGGTTCCTTGCTCTGAAGTGCAGTACCTTGCACTTCTTGGCATTGAACGCCAAACTTCCATGTCTCCGACCATTCCTGTAGTTTGGTCAGGTCTTCCTGCAGCCCCCTCCACCCCTGTATGTCATCTACCACTGCACCAATCCTAGTATTGTCTGTGAACAGACTGATCCCATTTGAGATATTTTTTTAAATTTATTTTAGCACCGAGCTGGGGAACTCTCTCAGGCACCCTTCTTATCACCCTGCCCTACCTCCGTGCCTGAGAAGCTTCCGATTTCCTGGCACCAGCCTGGCTATCCCCCCCAGCTCTAAGCTCCCTGAGGTAGGGCCACCCTATCTGCCCAGGGTGCTCTATCTAATTCAATTCAGGCCAGGCTGGGCTCAGCCGAGGAATGAAGGACGACTGGCGGTGGAGTGTGGCTGGGTGGACGGATGTGCCATCGCCTATCCCCAAGATGGGGATTTTCTTTGTTATGTTTTCCCCGGGAGTGCAGTGTGCCATGACATCCGTGCAAAGGCTGCCTGCTGACGTCTGCCGCAACTCCCGCCCCCTTTGGCTGGTGATCCTTGCAGTACTCTCGATCTCCATCGGGGGTCACGAGGGCACCGAGCAGCCCCAGGATCCCTCCCCAGGGAGAGGAGCGCTGTCCTTCAGATGCTCAATCCTCTCCCTCCCCTGTGGACCCCTGACTCCCCGAGTCCATCCCCGAACCCGGGTCGCCGGCATGGCGTGAGGTGTGGCGTCCAGCACCTCAACCCTCAGCGCCACTGGGCCAGCTCCCATTTGAGATATTGGCTATGAATATAGCGAACAGCACTGGTCCCAGTACTGAACCCTGGAGCCCCCACTCGTAATGTCCCTTGGTGATGAGAGTTCCCCCCACCACCACCACCCTTTGCTGCCTACCCCTCAGCCAGTTGGTGATCCAGTTGACCATTTTTTGTCCCCACCCCAATGTACTCGAGTTTTCCCCCAGCCTCCCATGCAGCATGGAGTCAAATGCCTTGCTGAAGTCCAAATATAGGATGTCCACTTCATGGCCCCTATCCAGTTCCCTGGTAACCCAGTTGAACTACTTGACTAGGTTTGTTTGGCAGGATCTGCCCGATACAAAACCATGCTGATGGCAGTCTTGGAGCCCATTGTCTTCCAGAAAGGTCACCAGTCTCTCTTTTAGGATTGACTGTGTGAATTTCCCCATGATGGAAGTGAGACTCATCGATCTGTAGTTGCCTGGATCATCCTTCAGGCCACTTTTATAAATGGGCACCACATGGGCCATCCTCCTGTCCTGTGGCATGCATCCTGTATCCAGTGATGTACTGAACAGGTCTGCCATGGTCCCACCAGGATCTCTGCTAGCTCCCTAAGTACCCTAGGGTGAATGCCATCTTGCCCTAGAGCCTTGTCCACCCTCAATTCCCTTAGTCCCTCCAGCACCCTGTCCTCTGTAATTCTGATATCAGTCACCCTGACCCCCCTCTGCCCACTCCACCCTTCCCATGGGGCATCTGCCCCCCTTTTTCCTTCATGAACACAGAGCAGAAATACTCATTCAGTGCCTCTGTCTGGTCCTCCCCCTTCTCTACCAACCCCCCATCTTTCTTAATCCTCACAATCTGGTCTTTGTTTCTTCTTCTCTCACCAATGTATCTGAATGAATTATAACATGTTTTTTAAACTAGGGACACTTTGAGGCCTATGGGGGTTGACAGTGTCCCTTTAATACATGTGTATGTTAATATGTATAAAAGGGACACTGTCAACCACTGTAGGCCTCAAAGTGTCCCTAGTTTAAAAGACATGTTATGATTACTCACATTCTGTAGAGATGGCTGATGCAGCTGTAGTTTGATTTTGATTCCTTTTTTTCTTTTTAAAAGTGAAAAACAGACTGTACACTATACTGGTGTTACCTCATAGAAACATGTTTGTTTACTTTCCTCCCACTGCATCTTTCCAGAATGTAGGAGTACCCCAACACAAGGTAGCCACTCATTAAGCAGTGGAGGCAGAGGAGACTTGCATAATGTGTGCCTGAACAGTCTGGGGGTGTATGTAATGTTCAGGAAGTATGCAATAACAGATCAAGGATTTAAATCAAAACAAGGTTGGGTATAACTATAAATTAGCATGCATTTCAGTTCTACTGAGCAAGAATGCAGATATAACAGCCAGCAACATCAATGAACTTTAAAGAAGTTAAGCAATCATAAAATGTGAGTTTTTGACTAGAAATAATATGTTGCAGATAAGGTTGACAGTGTCCCTTTAAGTCATTTGAAATAATCAGGTTTTCATCCCTCTCCATTTCACTTTCAAGGCTGCTACTGAGGTTGGACTGTGACGGAACAGGTCCCACATAAACAGTAGGCACCGAGGGGAGCCATGGTCGACACACTTTTATTGGGCCACCAAGCCACAGACAGCAGAACCAGGGGTCAGAGGGATCAGGAGACCCTCACTTTTGCAGTTGAAGGATCAGACAATTAATTTTGACCTTGCACATTTCAATAATTGGAGCACCATTAAAATGAAGCTGGCAGGATTTCTGCAATGACAGTAAGGAGGCTGCTTTTAAACCTTTTGGTACTCAATTTTTTATGTTGCTTGCATGGATGTGCAAGAAACATAGTGCCATCATCGGAGATTTCGGAGGTGTGTCACCTCCTCCTCCAATTCAGTCAGTGTGCTGGCAGGCGCGGCCCCTGTAAGCCAATGCATTTTGGAGCTGTCTATGTGCAGCTCAAAATGCAGTGCTCCCAGTGAAAGAACTCGCTTCAGTGACCGATAAGATATCGGCTGCACAGCAGCCTCCAGGCCTACGCGAGAGTAGCCCACGCTAGACGCACTGTATAAGCCGGCGGTGCCCAATCCCGTTGGCTGAGCTCGTCCCCAGTAGTAGGTGCCAGCTGGGGCCCACCCCAGTGTGACAAGTGATCCTTTGGCTGGCCAGGGTGCAAATCCGTCGGCTGAATCTTGCCAATGCCACGCTGGGAGCCCACTGGCATGGCAACAAATACTATGGCTGACGGGGTGCCCAGTCCCCGTTGGCTGAACACCACCCCAACGTCCTTGTGCCATGCTGAGGCCCACCCCAGTGTGGCAAGCGTCCATAGCGTCTTTTTTTTTTAAACCTGTAAAGCAGCGGTCCCGGCGGCGTCTCCCAGACCCCTCCACAACCGCACCCACCCACTGTGCACCCAGCCTCCTCCCCTCACCCCATGCCACCTCCGGACTCCGGTGCAGCGATCTTCGGTGGACCGGGAACGTCTGCACTCTTCAAAGCTGACCCGCGAACTGAGAAATGCGGTAGCTGTATAATGAAGCTAGATAGGGGTTTCAACTTTGTTGCATATCTCAGGCATTTTGAGAATTTTGCACCAAATTTTCAACATGGGGTTTTGGGACCCTTCTCATGAATGATGTCACTGTCATGGCGTTATTCAGGCCTGAAGGTGATTCGCGCAGTGACTGTGCAGTGACTGCGAAATCACCCTTCAGGCCTGAATACCGCCATGACAGTGACATCATTCGAGAAGGTCCCAAACCCATGTTGAAATTTGGTGCCAAATTAAAAATGAATATTTCTGACGTCTTGTTGCACAGTTCCTACGCAGGCTCAAAAGTTCGCGAAATTTCAATATTTTCACTCCAGATTTTCAACATTGCCATTTTACCACACCTTCTTTTGAGTAGTACAGCTGTCATTTTTCACATCTCACCCAAAATGTGTTTCCGCCCATGTAGCGCAGAATGGCGCAGTCGGTGTGTGAAATCAATGTATGGGACAAATTTAGAAAATCACAGTGACATTGTTCATGAGCAGAGGTCTTAAAATGGCTATGTTGAAAATTTGGGGAAAAATTCCTAAAAATGACTGTTTTTCGAGTCTGCGTTACGCAGTTCCTACGCATGCTCATAAGTGTGCGAATTTTCAATATTTTCACTCCAGATTTTCAACATTGGCATTTTATCACACCTCCTCATGAGCAGTACAGCTATCATTTTTCACATCCTGCCCAAAACATGTTTCCGCCCATGTAGCGCACAATGGCGCAGTCGGTGTGCGATCTCAATGTATGGGACACATTAAGAAAATCACAGTGACACTGATCATGAGCAGAGGTCTTAAAATGCCTGTGTTGAAAATTTGGTGAAAAAATTCCTAAAAATGACTGTTTTACGAGTGTCGTTGCAGTTCCTCATGCATTTCGTAAGTTTTGCGAATTCTCAATATTTTCACTCCGGATTTTCAACATTGCCATTTACCACACCTCCTCATGAGCAGTATAGCTATCATTATCACATCCTGCCCAAAACATGTTTCCGCCCATGTAGCGCACAATGGCGCAGTCGGTGTGCGAACTCAGTGTATGGGACACATTAAGAAAATCACAGTGTCACTATTCATGAGCAGAGATCTTAACATGGTAATGTTGAAAATTTGGTGAAAGAATTCCTAAAAATGACTGTTTTACGAGTGTGCGTTGCACAGTTCCCACGCCTGCATTTCGTGGGTTCGCAATTTCAATATTTCCACTCCAGATTTTTCAACATTGCCATTTTACCACACCTCCTTATGAGCAGTACAGCTGTCATTTTTCATCCTGCCCAAAACATGTTTCGCCCATGTGGCGCACAATGGCGAGTAGGTGTGCAAACTCAATGTATGGGACACATTAACAAAATCACAGTGACACTGTTCATGAGCAGAGGTCTTGAAATGGCTATGTTGAAAACTTGGTGAAAAAATTCCTAAAAATGACTGTTTTACGAGCATGCGTTGTGCAGTTCCTACGCACGCTCGTAAGTTCGCAAATTTTCAATATTTCCACTCCAATGACTTCCAAATACCTAAACAGCACATAGAAGCAAGGAACATTCGGCATTGACAAATGCTTGTTTATATTGTAAATCCAGGCAAACAAAATTATTCTTTTGGAAAAAAACTCTCTGGAATATTTTGTTTTACTGTTGCATACGTTGCACTGTAGACTTATTTTTGGCTTCCTTTCTTCTCTCAAACCTCTTCAAAAGCTACAGTTCCTGACACTGTTCTGTTCTGATTATCATGAATAACCCATACATTTCTGTTAATAATCATGAATTGTTCATCAAAATGTCTGGATTATTCAGGATCGTCAAAAGTTTGGTTGGTTGACTAATGTATATTCAAGAAGGCATCAAGATCAGTGGTGCACTCAACCAGTCCTCTGTTAGACTAAAAATCAAGGAGTCCAAACCTTAAATGGGTACAATGTCTACAGGGGTACCTGTGGTGAAGCTGTTTCTTTATCCATGCTGTATGAATTTCACCTTTGAGTAAACTGAGACATTGTACCCATTTAAGGTTTAGACTCCTTGATTTTTATTCTAACAGAGGACCGATTGTGTGCACCACTGATCTTGATTTCATTTTGACTGTTTGGGGCTTGCAAAACCCTGTGTGGAGCACCAGGCTTCTATTCTGCAGAGCACACCATTTCCTTGATTTTACTATTCAAGAAGGCAGCTGTTTTCCCAGCACCCTGAGCTAAAGTGGTCTATGCAGTTCTGACCCCCCCCCCGTACACTCCTCTGCCACTGCAGCAAGCCAATAGCAGCTTATGTAGTCAAAGCTAACTACGAGGAGAAATTGGACATCCTCGATTTGTTAAAGGGAAAGTCTCTCAAACTATTTTCTGTATATCTGTATAGTTTGTAGGTATGAATGATGATTCCTCTTACACCCCAAATTTCATCCTAATATAAATTCAAATGAAGTTGCTTCACTCTGTTCTGCCCTGGTGTGAAAACCTGTTTGACTCCATTGCAAAGGTCATAACCCCACTCATGCAAGGCATCATGGGAGCTGATGATGAGTACATGAACAAGCCAGTAGCAAAACTACTGTCAGTTAGTTTTGTTGTGTGTCTTCTTTTTTTTTTTTTTACAAATTTTTTTTTTTTTATTTAGGCATATTGCACATTACATACATTAAATTCCATCTCTTAATACAATAAATTGTACAAATATATTCTGTTAAATACAAAATCTCACATAAGAGGACAGCTTCTAGGGAATAAAATGCCAAAAATTATTTTCTTGCTACTCCTACTGAGGATATTAAGTTAGACTGGAAACAAATCTTTCTTAGTCCAATCCTTCATATTTTTTTCATATCATTTCCATACCATGTCATATTTAACAAAATGGTTGTTATTATAAAGTATACTTAGAAACAGCTGCTTTCATTCAGTCATTGGGAAAATCATACTTCTATCGGTTGATTTCCAGAATTTTAAAATCAGCCTTTTCACAGCCATTATATTTGCTTTAAAAAGAATTCTACAGTTTTTGTCTAATAACTGATCCTTATGCATTTCCAACACTACAGCTAAATAGTTTTTCCAAATATATATCTGGAAACCATTTTTCTCCAGAAATATGAAGGACTGGTTCCACCACTCTTTACTTCTTTCGCAATCCCAAAACATGTGAAAAAATCTGCCTCTAAATTATTGCAGTACCAACATTGTCCAGATTCCACAGATTTCATTTTATGAAGCCTGTAAGGTGTATAATAAGCCCTATTTATTAGTTTAAATTGAATCAACCTGCCTTTTGTCAGTTTATAATTATATAATTGGGTTAACACCAATGACCATTGTTATTCTGCTACTTCTGTCTCTATTTCATTTTCCCATTTTTATGTTGGCTTGTGCGCATGCACAAGCAACATCTTGTGACAGTGCGGGTCTTGGGGGTGTGGTTGCTGTTGGGCGAATGCAGGGCACGCATCAGTAGGTGTGTTCCTCATTCCCCAATCAGCCTGCATGCCACCGCCACACCATGCATTCATACTGGGGTGAGCACATCAAAGCAAAGGTCCGCTGCAATCCGAGCAAAGCTCGTCATATGCAGCAGTCCTTTGCTTGCTGTGCTTGCCACCATTATGACCATGGTCAGCGACCGGGCGGCGCCTCACATTTCCGACATTGGGGTGCCCAATCCCCTGTCACCCCCCCGTGTTTGTGTGCCAGCGAGGACCACTCCCGTCGGCATCCCTCCCGCAAATGTAGAATGCCAAGGGAGTGCCCAATCCCTTGGCTCGCGCCCCTGCTTTCCTTGCCTGCCGGCGGGATCCCACTCCCCATCGGCATCACCCCAACTGTTGAATGCCGAGGGGGTGTCCAATCCCCCTCGACACATCCCCCTTTCTTTGTTTGCTGGTGGGGTGCCCAATCCCCGCCATTACCCCCGTGTTGTGTGCCGGCCAAGGTGCCCAATCCCGTCGGCTACTGACACCCCACAAAACCCACTTAGGTGGCATGCTGAGAGCCCACCCCAGCGTGCCAAATGCCCTATAATGCAAAACTGTCCCGATGGTTTTCCTTTTTACCTGCAAAATGAAAACCATCCTCGTAGTCTAGATGCCCCCCTCCCCACCGCACCCATCCTCGCACCTGTCTCCCCTCACCCCCATGCCTCCGGACTCTGGTGCGATGATCTTCTGTGGACCGGGGACGTCTGCACTCTTCAAAGCCGACCACGAACTGAGGAAATGCCCGATAAGCTGTATAATGCAATGAATAGGGTTTTTCAACTTTGCTGCATATCTCAGGCATTTCTTGGAATTTGGCACCAAATTTTCAACATGGGGTTTTGGGCCCCTCCTCATGAATTCTTCACTGTCATGGTGTTAATTGGCCTCAGAAGGTGATTTACATGATCACTCGCCAAAATCACCTTCGGGACCCATTAATGAAATGACAGTGCCAGTGTTCATGGGGTGGCCTCTCAAAAACCTATGTTCCAAATTGGTGGAAAAAATCAACAAATGCCTGTTCTGGCGTCGTTGCTCAGTTGCTACGCAGGCTCATAACTTCACGCATTCGCAATATTTTAATGCTGTATTTTCAGCATTGGCATTTTTGTGCACCTCCTTGTGAACAGTACAGCTGTCATTTTCCAAATCCTGCTCGAAATGTGTTTCCACACTTCCAGCGCACAATTGCGCAGTCGCTGTGGGAAATCAGTGTTTGGGCCAGATTATGAAAATGACAGTGACACAGTTCATGGGCAGAGCTCCTAGAATGCCTATGTTGAAAATTTGAAGCTGATACTCCATAAAATGACTGTGTTACGAGCGTGCATTGGCAGATTGCATGCATGCTCGTACCGTTTTGCATTTGTGATATTTTCACTCTGGATTTTCACCATTGCCATTTTTACACACCTCTTGATGAACAGTACAGCTGTCACTGCACATATCCTGCCCAAAATGTGTTTCCGCACTTCCGGCTCAGAATAGTGTGGTCGCTGTGCGAAATCACTTCTTGAGGGCACTTTGGGAAGTAGCAGTGACACTGTACATGAGCAGAGGTGCTAAAATGCCTATGTTGAAAATTTGTTTAACGCCTATTGTACAAAGAGTGCTGCAAGCGTGCTCTTGCATATTTCCCATGCACCCTTGCAACTCCGCAAATTTTGTATATTTGTATGCCACATTTTCAGCACTGGCATTTAATTACACCTCCTTATGAACTGTGCAGCTGTCATTTTTCACATCCTGCCCAGCATATTTTCCCACACTGCACTAACAAACACCCACAGGGACACCCTAATGCCTCTCACTCTCTGCAGGGTGGGGGTGGGTTGGCATCAGGTCAGTACTTGACTGCCACTCCTATGTTGCATCTCTCTAACTTCTGCACTGCCAATGGCAGCAAGACAACATTCAGCATTGATAAATGCTTGTTTTGTGTTGATATATATTTTAGAGATGTTCTCCTGAAACTGGGAAATGATCCAAGAATATAATTTTGATTTATTCCCCTATTATTAAGTATAGATATTAGCTCCTTCTCCAGATTTTTATTATTGGGAGATTTTTCCCCATCTTTGATAATCTTTTTTGTAGAAACTGCTAATTTTGTTAAAATAATATAGCTGAAACTGGCTTAACGAAAATTCCTTTTTAAGTTGGTTTCATGATAATTGTATTCCGTTCTGATATGTTAGTCCATTTTTTAATCCCTTTTTGAGACCATTGCTGATTAAATAACTGTTTCCCTTGTAGCATAAAATTAGGGTCATTCCATATGTCATTGAGTGGGGATTTCATTATTAGCCAATTATTAGCAATAGTGAATGTTTTTATTATATTGCTGAAATTCCCAATAATACTAATTTTAGATTTAATACCTTGAGCTACTAAAAATACCAAATTCTTAATGTTTTTTTGTTTCTTGAAGTATGAGTTTACCACTAGTTTTTCCCATTGTAAATCTATATCATTGAATGTCCGTTTCACAACCAGTTTAGTCATAAACGCATAATAATATGAATAGTAGGACATGCTAAACCCCCTTTCTCTTTTGGCAGACATATTTTGGACCAAGCAATACAGGGAGTTTTATTATCCCAGATACAATTCCTGAACAGTTTATTAATATTTTTGAACCATTAGGGGTTTATTGGAAAAAGAATTAGCTGCAATCTGTATGCCAATAAGGGTACCACCACCATTGTAATTAATTGAATTTTCCCCATAATGATAACTTAAATTTACATGTCATAAAATTCTAATGTAAATCCGTCTGGACCTGGACATTTCCCCTTTTTCATGTTATGAATAGTATCTTTAATCTCATTCATTGATATTAATTTTATTAAGTCTTTCCAGTTTTCTTCCAAAATTTTTGAAGGACAAAACTGTTCATAATAATTTGTCCTTTGATCCTCTGGGTTACATTCAGAAACATAATTTTGAGTAAAATTCCAAAAATCCTTCCTCAATGTCTGACTGTGATACACAAATTTGTCCATTTGCCTTTTTTATTAACGTTATATCTGATTTATTTTCTTGCTTCTGAATCCTTTTTGCTAATAATTTACCTGTCTGTTCACTGTAATGTTTCCAGTTTGTATTCTTTATTGCCCAGTTTTGTTTAATATGGTATATCGCTGTTGATGCTATAAATTTTCCTAATTCTGTAAGTTTGTCATCTCTCCCATTTTTAATTTCTAATTCTAACTGCTTAAGTTTATTAAATATCTCCTGCTGTTTTAATAGTCATGTTTTGTTTGCCCATGAAGCTCCAGAAATTAAAATGCCCCATAATGTAGCCTTAAAGGCATCCCAACTTTTTATAATATTGTTTTCATTGATGCTGTTATCTGATGTAAAGGTAGTCATTGCTGATTCCATCATCTTTTTAACTGCTTGATCCTGCAATAAAAAAATGTTGATTCTCCAAATATTTGATTTTTTACTGCCATTTTTCACATATTATTTCAGCAGTAACCATATTGTGATCAGATATTAACATTGGTTGTATACAAGTATCAGTCTTTAAGCTCTGAACCAGAAAATCTGTCGAGACCAGAACATAGTCCAGATGTGAATACATACTAGGGCCCAGATATTCAAAATTTGGCCCGGGACTAAGTTAGCCCTGCCCAGCGTGCAAATATTTCCCAGACCAAATAGCCCACCATATTCAAAAGGAATAGCCTGGTGCTAAACAGGCTGAATATAGCATGCTAAGGAAGCAGGGCAAACTGGTCTGGGAATGCAGTGCAAAAATAGCCTGGGAATAAGACAGCACTGAATATAGCAAATAAGACAGCACTGAATATAGCACCCAAGGCAGGCAGTGCAGACACCCACAGGAACACAATGCAGAAGGAGCCACCAGGCTCTGGACCACAGACAAAGGAGCACAGTCTGGAAAGGGACCCCAAGAGCAGACAGCAGTGCAGAACCCAGACACTGACACACACACCCAGCCAGGGGAATGGCAAGAGGGCACCAGGACCCGTGAGCAGAACTGAAGAACAGAACAACCCAGTAGTAAAAGCCAAGCACCCAATAATGACACAGGACACAGTGCAAGTACAAGAAAGGTATATATAATGTGACAAATGCAAAGGAAAAGAATCAGGCAAACAACAAGTGAACAATAGCACAAAACAAAATAAACAGCAATGTAATGAAAATACAAAATGCAAAAACAAAAGGAAACTTACCAAAACACCACTACAAAGACAACTACCATATACACTATAACAGGAACTACTACGACTACTACAACTACTAAAACTACTACTACTATAACTACAACTACCAATGCTACCACTACCACTACTTACTATGCTACAAAGGTGACTAAACTACAACTAACTACGACTATATAAACTACAGCAACCAAGGTATGTAAAAAACAAAACAGATGTACAGAGGTGGAATAAAAACAGGAAAGCAATGTCACAGGAGGGGACAGGGTTGTGTACACAAACAATGAGGGAAAAGGGTAGCAACAGAATCCTCAGTCCAGGAAGGGGGGGGCAAGGTAAATAAAGGTGTGACGATGGCTATCATGGCTGGGAGCTTGTGGGATCTGGCAGACGTGCCTCTAGTATGGTGGCCACCTTCCGTGTCTCAGATATGAGCAATGCCTGCTGCACAATGATGGTGTGTAGCTGGTGTACTATCCACTGCAGGAGGTCCTTGCTGCCTTCAGACTCTTCCAGCTGTGTTGCCCACAAAGAGGATTGGAGTGGACCTACAAGAGGAAGGGGGAACATGTGAGGATGAGAAACCAGCCAGGAGGCATACTGCAGCCACAGGTGGCCATACAGGGATGGACAGCATGTCCCAACAGCCACGCCCATGTGGTGCTAAGGAACGCAATGGTATGCACAACCGACCGGTGCCCACAGGGCAGGCCCGGAAGACACAGGCAACAACCCAATACCCAATAGATATGGAGACGCAGGCCTCCGGCAACTCCATGGCATGGTCAACACCACCCACCCCAGCACTGCACACAGTGAGACAGTACAGACACAGGCAGTCCCCAGGATGGCGGTGGGTGTAGGCTATGCAACAACACGCACATGGGGGACAAGCTGCCCATAGTCAAATAGCAATGTACCAGAAAGCAGAGCACAACAACCCAAAGGGGCACAGGAGCAGCACAATGCAGGCACGGTGGCTGGGCAATGGCCAACCCATGCCAGGGCCAAACCGACCCACGGCAGATGCAAGCCCACAGGGCGCATACACCAGCAGGAGTGGCCGACAGATGCTGCCACACATGGGCCATGGACTGCAATGGGCACAGTGCCCTGCAGCCAGAACATGCACATGGCAGGTGATCAGCCGAACATGGCCAGCGGCAATTGTGGACCGCACGGCAATGCTAGCCATGCATACCGACACTGGCCGATACCATCCCCCCTGCCACAGGGCACAGCAGTCAGACACCGGCAGCACTTTGCAACACTGATGCGCAACACAGCACAATGCTGTACCAGCAATGGCATGATGCTTATGGCAGCCAACTCGCCAGCACAGTCAGTGGCAGACCAGTGAAGGAACCACACAAAACAGAGGTACAGCACAAATGAAAAAAGACATGTACTCACGCAACAGGCCCCTGTCCTCAGGGCTGCTCTCCTGCACCCACTGTGGCATGGACAGCACCCACAGGCTGCTCTGCAACCTGTCCCGGGACACGTTCTGGCTCCCTCTCCCTGTGCTGGGCTGCTTGATCTGCTCTCCAGTGGGCAGAGATAACAGCAGCATTAGCGCAACACACAGCATGTACTGCGATTGCCACAGCAAGGTGCACACCTACCCTCCAAAACACTGTACACACAGGGCAGCCCAGGGACAGTGTCTGAACACAGGATACACCCACACAGAGGACCCCCATGGCCCATGGAGCATGCTCCAGTCACACAGGGCATGTAGGCATGGTGGCACAGCAGTGCAACAGTGCCAGATGCAGGTGCACTGCGACTGGATGCACACACAACTGTGAATGCAGTCAGAGGCCCAGGAGACAGCACCCCTGCACCACACTGGTGTTGGCTGCAGGATGGTCCTGTAGCAGGTCTCCCTGCCTGCAATATCCAGACCCACCACCCACACCATGACCAAGTGTCACAGCTGCGCATGGCATGACTGCAGTGTCAGCCCCAAGGACACAGCATGTGCCATGCAAGCACCACTACCACCATGTGTGGTGCCTGGCAACAGTGGCAACTGTGCCCCCAGACACCCTGTACCACAGTGCCCCCAAGGTGCCCAAACTGTATGCCCCCAAACCAGTGCCACATGTGTCCAACCACCTGGTATGCCAGCACACCTGTGCGCACACACACACGCACACACACACACACACACACACACACGTGTACGTGCATGCACACACTGGCAGACAGAGAGACACGTGATATATGAGTGCAACATGTGACGGCACCTACCTGCACAGGCACAGTGCCATCATGCACCATGTGCTTGAACACCTCCAGCTGTTGGCGTTGCCAGTGGTGCAGGTCCATGTAGCAGTGGCAACACTTCTTGGCATCCCTCATGCGATGGAAGCTCACACCTGGCGTCGTGGGAGGTCACCTTCCCTGACCTCCCCAAACAGGCATCTGTGCCTTTGCTGCACAAGCTGCACCAGGTTTGCAGACACTACATCCCCCCAGCACCTGTCCCTGTGCACCACTGCATGCTGCCCATGCCTCCCAGACATTATTGGGAACACCTGGTACCCTACCACACATACTACTGCACAGCCTGTGTCACATCCTGGGCCCTCAAGCAACATGTGCAGTAGTGCCGCACAATCACATGACATAGCATGGCACTACCTGGAAGTGGTCACGGTGCAATGCCCAACTCCTCCACGACCCTGGAGCATCATGGTCATGCATGCGCATATCACCGTAATGTACGACCTAGCGTGGTGCTATGGCGTGCTATGCTGGGGTGCTAGTGTGGCACAGAGGTCACACACGCATGTGTGGAAGTTGCACTATGCCACATAGTGCTGCACTAAAGGGACAGCACAGCGCTGGACACCAGTTAGCCCAGCGCTACCATTAGCATGGCACTAACAAGGCCCATATTCAACCAGCCTATGCAAATGAGGGTACTTGTGTATGCAAGGGGCAAACAGTGTGACTAGCTTATCATTATCGGCTCATTTGCATGCCTAACAGGCAGGATTGCCCAGCTGGGCTATATAAGGACAAGCAGTGCTCCACTGGTGTTCTGTTGAGGGACTGCAGGATTCAATAGGTGCAACAGCTGAATAGGCCACACACAGAGGATTATGTCGCAGGAGGAAGTGCAGCAACAGGCAGGTCTGTATAGCAGCCTGGGGCTTGGCTGTATGGCAGTGGGACATGGCTAGGCCCTGGCTTACACAGTGTGCACATGCATATGGCCATGAAACAGACAAGGAACAGAACATACACCTGCAGGCCCACAAGCCAGTATGATGCTGTGTAGCGGTGCACATGGCCACTGTGCCTGCTGGCCAGCCGACCGGGGCGTGTGTCATGCCTGTGTCACCAGCAGCAGCCACCGCTGTGTGTGGACTGCCTGCACACTGTTGTAGCCAGGCACTGGGCTGGGGAAGGGAGGGTACACAGTGGCCTGCAGGTGGCACGAGCCATGCGGTGCCCATGTGGGGGCTGGTGCATGTAGTATGGCTGCAGAGTCCGTCGTGACACATGCACATGCACTGTGCACACAGGGGTGGCCATGTCACACAGTTGCAGTGTGTGCTGTACCCTCTCATGCTGATCTGGACCTGTGCTATGCTGCTACAGGATGGTCAGTGCAGGTGTCGGGGGTGGCATTCACATAGTGTTCTGCCTGTGCCATGCATCACAGACATGCCACAGCAAGTGACCTGTGTCCCTCTACATTTCTCCCATAGGTACTGCAGCACGTCAGGACAGGTTATGGGCACATAAGTTCTCCCAGGATGAACTGACAGCTCTGGTCCATCAAGGAGTGGGAACAAGTGCTACGTCACCACAAGGCCACAGATGCTGTTGTGCGACAGATGTGGGACGAGGTCATGGCAGGGTCGATGCCGTTGGTGGATGGGGACATACCACCGACACTGTGAGGAAGAGGTGAAGTGACCTGCTTTGCTGGGCAAAGGAGGAGGAGAAGGCACAATGGCTCCATGATCAGCTATGGACTGGGGGGGCCACAGACCACGCAACAGAGGCAATGGGACCCACTGATGACCGTAGTGGTCTCCACAGTGCGTTCTGTGTCCATTAGCGGTGTCATTGGTGGGGGTGTGAGACACCACTCACATCACCTAGAACAGGTCAGTATCTGCATGTGTGCACCCTGCACGGCATGCCTGCACTGTTGTTGGGGGTCAGTGTTGGCACAGTGCATGGTGTGTACTATAGGGGTGCTCTGCTGTGCACACTGTTCACATGGGGTGGTGTTGCATGCTTCCACTGCCTGTGCAGAGCTGTCACCACAGCTGTCAGTATGAGGCATGTGCACTGTGGATGGGTGTGTGTGCGTGTGGCCATGGTTTGCATCGCTGGGACTGCAATGTGTGGTGTGCATGTCCGTGGAGTGTGGCACGCATCTTAGGGTGTGCATGTACTGGTGGTGGGTGTGGTACACTGTGCAAGTACTGGTCAGTAACACTGTCCTTTCTTGTTCAACAGTGGTGGGTGCACAACATGCAGCACACCAGGACATGGCTGGGATAGCTGCTGTGGAGCAGGAGGACGTGGATGTTGACAACTTGACATCGACCTCAGGACTGGGTGCCAGGCATGGACCCTCAGCAGCAGCACATGTGTGGCAGGCAGAGGAACTTGGGATACACCTGCCTGTGGGGGGAGAACTCCAGTGCTGGTGGGGACCTGGACATGGGTGACTTCCTGGAGGATGCCCAGGTGGAGGATCTGAGTAGTGACCAGGTGGTCCTGAAGGAACTGTGGTTGGCAGCACTGGGGTGGGGCATGATGGGGTCTGCAACATGGGTGCCATGGGGGTGGATAGGCATGCCACCATAATCAGTCCAGTCCAGCAGGTGGTGGGTCATGTGGGTGCCATGTGTGCACCTCTGGACATGTGGTGCCATCCATGGGGAGGGGTGCACAGCCCACAGGGGACACAGCACACCACATGGACCGTGCAGCAGCAGGACATACAGCAGCTGCCACAGCGTCCCCACTGTGTGCAGCAGCAGCAGGCTGAACCCCCGGCTGGTATTGGCTTTGCCGCAACCATGGAGCTGGATGGCTAGAGATCCTTCCCTCTGCTCCAGGCCACCCTTACATCCCAGCAGGAGGCCCAGGTGGACCTGCATGCCCTTTGGCATGAGCTCTCACAGCTGCAGGAATCTGTGGCCTTGGGCTTCGCACAAGCTAAACAGCGGGTGGAGGACAGGATGAGGCACATTGTAGCCATGCTTGACCATGCCTTTGTGGGTCTCATGGCCACTGTTGTTGATCTCGCCACAGTGCTGCATGGGGTGCATGGTGGTCAGCAGGCTGTGCAAGGGGGACAGCTTACCCTTGGCACACAGGCCCACGGGCAGGCCTCCCATGGCCGCAGGATGGGCAAGGGCTCCAGCACCACTGCATTGGGTGCATCAGCCAGCACCCAGCAGCGCCATGGCTGACCACCCATGCTGTCTGGCTCTGCTGGTCGGTGGGGCGCTGGTGCACCACCCTCCCAGCCTTACTGCAGTCCTCCCCAAATATATCTTTGGCACAGAGCACCCCTGGCTCAGTGTCCTGCACACATGGTGTGCACTGTGTGCATGGTGGTAGTCACCACAGATAGGCACAGCTGCCATGCACAGGCACACAGATAACACCCACATGTGCACACATGCACCCACGCACACACACATATGCACTCACACAGTCACACACACACACACAGTCACTGGCATGGTCACCCATGCACAGCCATGGTAGTCCTTCCCACCCTGCTGCCTCGTATCAGGCACCACAGGCATCACCCGCCCCACCATGCCATGGCTGTCTACCGTGGTCACATGCGTGTCCTGCATGGCCCACAGTAGACATTGCCATCCCACGTACATTCACTCCCACTGTGTTGTGCACATGCTTTGTTGGTGGTCCTCACTATTGTGGTTGTCTGCACATAATAGTCATTTGCACTGTACTGTTCTGCTTTCTGTGCTGTGTTTACTCACTGTCCAGCCTGTGGCAGTGTCCTGATGATGCCAGCCCTGTGCTCCAGGGCCCTGCAGGCCATTTGAGGATCTCTCCTCTCGAGTTGCTCCACTATCCCCCTGACCTCTGGCTCTGGGTCACTGTTGGCCTGTTCCTCGGGTTCAGGTGCCTGTATCCCATGGTTCATTGCCATGTTGTGGGGCATACATTAGTCTAGGATGATACGGCATACCTTCTGAGGCCTATACTGTAGGGCACCGCCTGACGTGTCTAGGCAGTGGAAATGCATCTTTAGTATGCCAAACACCCTCTCTATGATGTTCCTAGTGGCAGTGTGTGCCTCATTGTACTGCTCATTGGCCACAGTGGCCGGCCGGGGAATTAGTGTCAGCAGCCAGGGTCACAGGGGATAGGCGCTGTACCCTGTTAAGAAATGTGCACCTGTTAGTGTTGCTGTTCTGCTGTCTGCCCCTTGCTGTGGTGCACCACCTGTGTTGCTATCCCGACCCCCTTCCTTGCATTCCCCTGCCTATCCCCACCCCCACTGTGGTGTGTGCATGCCTTGCCTGCTGATACTCACTGACTAGGTGCCCACTGGGTATCCTGCCCTGCTCAAAGGCCTGACACCATTGGGACTGGTGCCAGATGAAGGCTTCGTGGGCAGTGCCGGGGTACTGTGCAAAGACATTGTTGATGTGCCCAGTCGCGTCGCACATCACCTGTCAATTGATGGAGTGGTACCCCTTCCTGTTCATGTACACCTCACTGCCATCACCAGGTGGTACACGGATGGGGACATGGGTGCAGTCAATGGCACCAAATACCGCTGGTGGGTGCGCAACTCGATTGATATTGCTGCATGGTTTCTCTGTGCTCTGCTGCTGTGCTGGGGAATACTATGAATTCACCAACGTGTGGCAGGAAAGCATCGAGGAACTGGATCAGGAGGCATGAGGTGGCAGATTGCGATATCCCTATGGTATTCCCCATTGGTTGTTGAAACATTCCTGTGGCTAGGAAGCACATTGCTGCTGTCACCTTCTCCTTGACTGTCATGGCATGGCTGCGTCTGGTGTTGGTGTGCAGCTGCTCATGCAGCAGTTCACATAGCTGCCTCAACATTCCCCTGTTCATCCTGTACTGTCCAGTGATGTGCTCATCTGGCAGGGTCTCGAAGGAGACTCTGGGCCAATACCACCTGTGTGCAACATATCGTCTCCTCGGCCTGCGTTATGGCCCATGTTGGCCCTGCTCTCTCTCATCCTCCTCCACTACTGCTGCCATCAGGTGCAGCAACACTGCATCCGGCACTGCTGCCATGGTCACTTCCTGGTCTCATCCAACCCCCTCTGTGTTTTGCCCTGGGATAAGACCAGCCTTTAATAGGTGGTAACTAGTGCCACGCTATGTGTCGTGCTCTGTGGCTTTGCACAGTGCTATCACTCTGAATATCCCGTAGCACGTGTATGCTGGTTTCGGCCCCCTCACTTTGCCCCTTGCATACATTATTGGTCTGCCCTGCACTATTGCAGTTAGCGCGTGCTATCTGGTCCCTTTGAATATCACTGCTCCGCGCTAAGCCTGCTTATTCCTGTGCTATTGGTTTGCGCGCTGCGCTACAGTTTGAATATCTGGGCCTATATCTAACTGAAAAAATGTATAATCCTTTGTACTCTCATTTAATTCTCTCCACAGATCTACCAGCATATTGGAGTCCATAAAGCTTTTTAATTGTTTAATTAGTATTTCGGAAAGACCTTTGCGTGTGAACTCTTTTACAAAGGTTCCACGTCAGGGTGGACAATAAGACAATACACATATTCAGTGGTTACAGAGGCCTTGGCCTTATATTATGTTAATTCCCCAGCTTGGCCTTATACTTGTCCCATGCTGAAAAGGGGGAAGATTTATCTAATGGTTCTTTAGCCAACCAATTAAAATCCCCACCAATAACCAAATTATTACAGTCCAATCCCATGACAATCTTGTTAATTTCACCTGAAAAGATATTGAAACCTGTAAAGGGTGCATATACTGAACAAACTGTCAAAAAATGTTCTTCTATTTTAATTTTGACTGCTGTTATCCTCCCTTGTGCATCATTTGTTGAATCAACCACTTCCCTTTTAAATTGTTTGGATAATAGTACTAATAACCCAGATCTTTTTTAGAGGGTCCTAGTGAGTAATAAACCTTTCCAAATCATTTGCTTTTTAATCTGGCCAGTTCTTTCTGGTCCAAAAAACTTCCTGTAACAATCACATCCAGTTTTAATTTTCTGATTCTTGACAGTATCCTGTACCTCTTACTAGGGGAATTAAATTCATTCTCATTCCAAGTCCCTGTTTTTAATGAAAACACCATTAATTATATAAAGAGTTGGCGCTTTTAAAATTTTTCCTTTTAAACTTCTTTATAAATCTCCAGTGCCTTTTACCTATTGTATAAGATATCTTCTCCATAAAACCCATTTGTACAATATGCCCTCTATTTTTCCCCTTCCCCTTCCCCCTTGTCCACAATAGACTTACATTTGGCGACCTCCATCGTCACCTTAAAACAATGTTCCCAAGGCATCAACCCCCCCATTCCGTCGATTCTTGTTCTTCATTTTCCTTGCCCTCCATTACATTCATTACACAATTATTCCAAACAAAATGAGATTCTTAGCAGAAGCTTTATGCAGACCCTAACCCTACTATTCTAATTCCCCTTTCTACAGTCCTGCACCCAGATATGTTAATTCTCCACCAACTCCCTGCTCCTTTTTACTCTAGAGCCTTGTTCTTGATCCTAATCATTGTCATAAGCAGCAAACACATCAGGAAGTCTGTTTCAATTCACATTCTTCATCGGAGACCGAGTCATAAAACAACACTTGATTATTGAGAAACACTTTTAGTTTTGCAGGGAAAATAATATAAGCTTTAACGTCCCTTTTTCCATAGAGATTGTTGTACTTTGTTAAAAGCTTTCCTCTGTTCCAAAATATTTTTAGAATAATCATGTTTGAAAGATATTGGTTGATCTTTATATTTAAAGTTTGCTTTTTTATAATAAGCCGCCATAATGGTATCTTTCCCTTCCGTTGATAGTAGCTTTACAATTGCAGGCCCTGATCCGAAGATTCCCCTTTTTTGTCCCAACCAATGTAGTCTGTCTATGCCTGGGATCTCTGCCACATCACCAAGAAGAACTGTAAAGATGTTTGTTACAATGTTTTGAAGTGGCACATCTTTTTACCACTCTTGTACCCCGAGAATTCAGATATTTTTGCGCCTAGCACGATTTTCCAAGTCATCTAATTTGGAATGCAAATTTGACTGTTGTTTTTGGAATCCAGCCATTTGTTTTGGCAAGTGCTGAAAAGAGTCTTCAAGCACGGACTGCTGTTTCTCCAGTTCATCTAAGCGCTTCGTGCCTTGCTCTAGTTTTGACTCAATACTTGATAATGTGCCCTTTAATGTATCTATTGCTTCAGCCATTGGGTTTAACTTTTCTAAGGACTTTTGAATATTTTGTACAGTACTAATTAAGTTCTTTGCCCATCCTGGTGGAATATCAGTCAAGTCCTCCTTTTGAGGCATTTTGGGCTTTCCTTGTATTACTTCTTCTAAATTAAAGTCTGTTGAATCATCCTCCTGAGATGCACTTGGGTCGTCTTGCACGTCAGCCGTGGTTTGATTTGCCTGACTCATTTTGCTTGAAGTTGTAAACTTCCCTGCCAGTTTTCCTTGCTTCTCTTTTTTTTATCTACATCCTTTTTGGGAGATATTTTCCAGTCAGAGGGGCCTGCCAGACTGCAACAATTTTTAAAAGGCAATTGTAGTTGTTTGAATTTCTTCCTATACTGGTGCTATACCTTGAGGCTTACTCGCCCCTACCTTTATATCTGGGCTCTTACTTCTTCTTTTGTTTGTGGCATAAAATATTTCACTTAGCCTTTTTTCACTCTGCTCTGTAGCCTCCTTAGACATATAGAAATATATGGAAAACTGTTTTACTTGGCTCGGAATATGACCACAGGTGTAAGAATCTCGTTACTTATCATTCTGCCTGTTTACTGCAGACTGCTTCCTTTCCTCCAATATTTGTTCCTTTTTTTAAGCTCTCTGTCTCTGTGTTTGGTTTTCAACTGATCAACCTTCGAGCTCTTGGGAAGTTTGGATAAATATCGGCTGCTCAGCGGATCAAAGTTTAAGGTCTAAAATTTCCACCAACGCTGCTCATTTGCTTCAGCCGGCTACAGCTGTCATTCCGCTATGTCGACCGCGACATTACTGGATAGCTCACAGTTTTAACATGAGACTGGGAACATTGCATCTTCTTGTTTACTCCTGCCGACCATTATCTACCATTCATCTCTGAACATAATTCCGTTACCTTGGTAGACTCGTCTTGTAGTTACCCGGAAAACCTTTTTCCTCGTTTGTCTTCCAGCATGGATATAAGATGCTGCTCTCACCCGCTGCCTTTTAAATCGACATTTGGAACAGTAACTCAGGCGAAAATACCGGTGCAAGCCTTTTCCATAAACGTTGAAGCCGGCGGACCGAGATGGAGGGATCAGCATTTGAACGCTTAGCTGATGCCTGCGCACGTTGTTGCTCCCCCTCTTCTTCTGTGCCCAAGACAACCTAGATGTCAGTTTTGTTGTGTGTCTTCTGACATCACTGTATTCTTGTCTTGTGCTGCCCATCAAACTTTTCAAGGTAAATTCCCTACTGTTTTCTGTTGCTTACAGTGTGTCTAAGTTGGAAAAATGCAGGTTGAAGGATGCTGATGCTGGTGACGTTTTGATATTCAACTGATTCACTCCCTTATGTGTTAGGAACTCTTTGCTTACTCACTGAGCATGAAGTGTCGTTGATGTGCAAACACACGTTATCAGCTCCCATATTTCTTTTACGAGTTGGGTCATGACCTTTGCAATGGAGTCAGACAGGTTTTTCACACAAGGACAGAACAGAGTGAAGCAACTTCATTTAAATTTAAATTAGGATGAAATTAGGAGGATGCAAGAGATGGAACCATTGTTCATGCCTACAAACTACACAGGCATGCAGAAAAAAAAGGTTATGGGGACTTTTCCTTTAAGCCTGAGCCCGTGTGTATATTAATGAGGAAGGACACGGTGGCAAATATGTGGATGTTTGGGCTCATGCGTGTAACCAGAACTGGAGGGTGTGCATGCCAAATGAGGGAGACGGGGTGGGAAAAACATTAGAAAGCATTGCTGCACACAGAGAGAGTGGTTAACTTGTGGCATAGCCTACCCAGTGAGGTGATAAAAGTTTGCAATTTTTGGCTTTTAAAGCACAGCTATAGAGAGTCCTGAATAAGAATGGAGTTGTGGAAAGGGGGTAGCATTGCAGCTGATAAGCTTTGATGTGTGTCCGTATTCAAATTGGTTTTCCTCTATAAAGAGGAGGCTGTGACGGGATATGATCATGTATGGAATGCCTTAGGATATGGACTGGCAAGAAACTTAGATGCGGGTCCATACTCAAATTAGTAGTACTCTGTGCTATGCAGATGTAGGGTGGACAAAAGGTACTCTACCTCCCCTCTGTCATCACAGTACAAGATACTGTGTTATATATTTCACTAATATTTATCATTCCACTGCAAGTTTACATTTGTGTTTTGTATTAAAACCTTCAGATTTGTTAATGTCACAGCCTTCAGCAATTTTGCTTACAGTAGCATGTGCAGATTCGAATTAAGCTGTGACAAAATGAACACACCACTGTCTCACGTATAGCAGCCTAGTAGTTCTTTGCCTTGAAAAAACAAAGGGTGTGCTGAATGCATGATTATGGAATTCAAGAGCATTCATGGACTCCTTCTGGCCTATTTAAGCAGATTGCTAGAGAAACCATTCAGACACAGCAAGTGCACTTCCAGAATAGAGATCAAGGGCACATAAATTCTTTGGTGAAAAGGCCTTTGCGATAGCCATTAGAAACTCCAAAGACCTGGAATTTGTATCTGATGCAATGCAATGTGCCAAAAATTGAAAATGAACGGATCGTGCTTAATAAAAAAAAGACCCTAAAGCAGCATAACCCACTTTACATTTACGTAAGGCAGCATGTCAAATCCTAGCATTTTTTTTAATTTTTTTAAGAACTTTGTTTATTCTCTTTTGGTGTTCAGAGGGATTTACCCCTTATCTGCTCATGATCCCCCACTCCCCCATCCTCCCAGCATCCCCTGAGCTGGCCAAACTGTGAGGCCTGTGACTTATCCCTTGCAGCGGAGCAACCAAGGGAGAAACCAGTATCCACCATGGGTCCCAGCCAAGGTTTGCACCTGGCATCTTTTTGGTTGGGTTAGGGAGTGATTCCACTGGGTGCCATGCTGCTGCAACCTGAAAAGATTTTCTCCTGCTGTTTTCTTATGGAGGTGCGGTGGTACAGTGATGTTGCAGATGCAACTGTGCATGCTCCCCATGCATGGCGCACTCAGTCTTGGGTAAGTTACTTTTTCTATTACTGTCTATTACTTTTGGAAACTTGTTCCAGAAAGCTCAGTGCAGTTGCTAGCAAGGATGGAGAAGTACTGAAAAAAGTAATGCACCTTACAGTTACAATTACTTATGTCTTTTTATACAAAAGTAATACATAACTGTAACTGATTACATTTATTTGAAAGTAACTGGTAACTAACCTATTACTGTACTTTCAAATAAATGTCATCCGTTACACTTTTTTATTATTTTTGTATTGTTTTTGTATAAAAAGAAATAAGTAACTGTAACTGTCGGGTGTATTACTTTTTTTAGTACTTCTCCAACCTTGCTAGTAGAGCTTCCTGGATCAAGTTTCTAAAAGAAATAGAAAGTAATAGAAAAAGTAACTTACCCAACACTGGGCGCACTGATGTCCACCGAAACCTTCAATGCTGCACATGTGGAACCCAACAGCTCCACCCAGCCTCAACTGGGTGCCACCATGATGATGAGTCACTGCAACCCACCCCCCCAGAAGAAGATAGCTGTCATCAGACACTCAGCTAGCCTCCCCCCAACCAGTCCTCTGACACTTTGAGCTTGTTCCCAAATCCCAGTTGTCTGCATCGCAGGTGGAAATGCTTCCACTTCCAATGTGCTGGCAGGCTGGCTTGAATCCCAGCATTCTTTACAGACACCAAATTTGGAAGGCATGGGATTATAATTTTGCTCTGCAGAGTCTGCACACCCAATCCCTTCCATTTCCTGTGTCCTTCATTAGAGTCAGCCCTGCCCCACGTGCCAATGTTTTCTGATGTCACAGTTTACAGTGAGTTTCAGGGCTTGCTATAGTAATTTGTGTTGGAGGGGTCTTTTTAACGATATTTTTTTAATATTTCTGTGTGCTGTTTGTTTCAAATCTAAGCCACTGTTGGACTAACAAGAACCAGTAGACTTAGTAAATAGGAACCAACAAATGTGAGGTTTTGTCTGCAATTTGGTGTCTCAAAAGGTAGATTTTATCTAAATAGAGGACCGATTTAATGCTGTCTGTTGAGGAATATTCTAATTATTTGAGAAATCTGTCAACTATGACAGGCTCAGCCATTTGATGGAGAACAAACTTAACCAGTTCTGTTCCATCTGGGAACCATTTGTTAAAATCAGACTTCTCAATATTGCTATGAACAATCCTCTTTTTAATTATGTATTCATTTAGTTATTTATTTTTCGTGGCTGCTAACTGGCTAGGTCTACTGGGCAAGAAATGTCTGTTTACAAGAATGGCCGTGGCAAGAAACTGCTGAAATTAAAACACAAAACAAAAAAAGCAATACGTAAATTAAAACACAACATATCAGACAGAATATTAAGAATTACATGTACAACCACTCAAACTATAGAAGTGCATTTTCAGATGCTCTTTAGGGACATTATTGCATTGCAATTAAATATGGCACCGTAAGCAAATTCTAAAACGTTTGCCACAGTGGTACGAGAAAATATGTTGCCCTTGTACAGCCTTTCTTAAAGGGTACAACAAGTTATTCTTAACTACGGATTTCTTTTCAACTCAAACATAGTAAGCACAACAGAGAGCAAATCCCCTTTATTGACCTTCCAGGCAATAGTGTCTTCAAAATATAACCTTCATAGTTCCAAAGGAAACTATTTGCATAGTATGTAAAGACTGCAGTGATGTACTGTTAAGCTACAACAGCAAAGCAACAGGTGCTAGTAAATGAAACCTGAACCCTCTATAAGAAATTGTCATTCACCGTACCAACACATACATCACCTAAAGCGAATCCTTTAAATTGAAGCCCATCTGAGCCTCACGTAAGGTATCGTATTATAGTTGACTTACATTTAAAGACTCCTGGGAAGCTTTCCTTCTGATTTTAATGAAAGTTTTTGATTCAGTATTGACCATAGTCCTACTGGATCCAAAAATTAGTTGTATAGTTATGATTTTGTATAGTTTTGTCATGTACATGTTTGCTCTCTTGTTTTATATCATCGTTATTGTTTGATGTTTTTTGGAACATAAAATTTAAAGGCTATAGTAAACAAAACAAAAACAAGGCTCAGTTGCATAGTGACTTTGATTTGAAACAAATGACTCTTGAAAATATTAAAGAATAAAAACGTAAAGATGTCCTCATGGGTTACTGTAGTGAGCTCTGAAACTCTCCAAACTGTGACATCAGAAAATGTTAGCACATGGAGCGGGGCTAACTATAAGTAAGGCATTAAGAAATGCAATGGATTATGTATCCAGGCTCCACAAAGCAAAATGATGTCCTTTCTAACATTGGTGCCGTAAACAGTTAAAGGATTTGACGTGCTGCCTTGCCTGCAGGTAAGGCAAGCTATGCTGCTTCGGAAATTGAGGAAAACTGGTGCTCTGTAAGATCCTACAAAGGGGTCATGTTTAATCCATCTACATAGCTCTTCTAGACTTGTTCCAGTCATTCTACATCTGCATATAAGTGCTGTTATATGATGCCAGTATATGTAAATGTGTTTTTACAAATGTTGAAAATCCTTGTTCTCTGTAGCTATACAAGGGGGAGAGGTTGATGAAATAAGCAACTTTGGTTCAGCTTTGATTTGGCCCTCTTGTGTTCAGTTTGGCGTTAACACTTTAACCAAAGATACTATGGGTCCTTTTAGGAGGCTACACATAGGTGTAACTGGTATCCCTTAACCACCCTTCACCCACCCCAGTCAATCCCTACCTCTTCCACCCACCTCTGGTTCTCCGGTCAGAGTTTTAGAAAACAAAATCACTCAGCACCAGCTACAGCAGAGCTGGGAACCAGAATTTATTTTAGTTTTTTATGAAAAGAAAGTCTTGTGAGGGAGGAGGAGGGTGGGAAATGACAAGGGTGGGTGAAAGGGCAGTAATGGGACCCTGGTCTATTGGAAAGGGCTTAAGTGTTTTGTTTTTCCTAAATTAACTGGACAAAAGGTGACGTGATCCCAAAGTGGTTAAAAGATCAGATGGGCTGAGTCGAAGATAAACATGCCAAATTTTGCCACATTAACTGAATACAAATTCAGACTCAGCTCATCCTCCCTGTCAAGCAACGGCTGATGTTGCTTCTGGATCAGCCCCCCGGGACCCTTTTATAAACAGGTATTTCACCTAAGTAAGTCAATCACAGGGTGTAAAAATTCTAAATAAAGAAATAAATAAAAACTTGGAAGTAATCAGAAAACTCAGGTTTATATGTAAAATATGTTTATGTTAGCAGTGACATACAAAAAACTTACATTCATTGAATTGATCTAATACACCTCACAGGTGTCCAGGTGGGTCAGTGTATACCTGGTCACCAGAGCTGCACCCCAAGGCTACGCCATATGCTCTCGGCTGGAGGCTGAGCAAGCTGCTGTCTTCACAACTGACAGTTATTTATTTATTGCTTTATTTATTTATTTATTTCAAAGTTTAACCAGGAAAGACATACTTAGCTGATAGCAGCTCATTTCCAGTTGTATCCTGGTGGGGAGGGGGAGGTAGAAATACAGTTGGCAAAGGGTATAACAGAATATTAATAGAGTACATTAGTAAGCAAACAACAAGCTATAAAGTTTTATTTATTTACTTACTGAAGTGTTTCACCAGGAGGGTACAATGAACAACAAGTTGCTCGTCTCACAGTGCGACCTGGGGGTGGGGGCTATATGGGGATAGAACACAGAGATTGATACAAAATCACAATATACACATTTGGAATGGCATACAATTAAGAAACAAGTAGTATGATTATACAAACGACATTCAAGGGGAAAGGAAGCACTGGGGGGAGCTAGCAGGCAGTACGTAAAATAGATACAACAGTTTGGCCTAAGGCGAGTTGGTGTACAACAGCACAGACAGTACAGTGCATCAGCATAGGATCAAATACAGTACATTACCAATGTGCATAATAATATTCAATACAGTGTACAATAGGTACAGTAAGGTGCACAAGGTAGGTCAGATTGCACTAGACTGGTGCAGTGAACAATTCCAACTGGGTTGTAAAAATAAGGGGGTGGGAACATCAAAGCAAATCCAGGGCAGGAGCAGCCTTGGGGGGGGTTGACAGAAGGTATAAGGTCAGAGTTAGTTGCAGGAGGGACATAGCAAAATCAGGGCAGGAACAGCCACGGGGGTGGTGGTGACAGAAGGTATGAGGTCAGAGGTAGTTGCAGGAGGGACATAACACAATTAGGGCAGGAGCAGCCACGGGGGGTGGTGGTGACAGAAGGTATGAGGTCAGAGATAGTTGCAGGAGGAACATAGCAAAACCAGAGCAAGAGCAGCTATGGGAGGGTGACAGAAGGTATGTGGTCAGAGATAGTTGCAGGAGGGACAGAGCAAAATCAGGCCGGAACTGCCACGGGGGTGACAGATGGTATGAGGTCAGAGATAGTTGCAGGGGACATAGCAAAATCAGGGCAGGAACAGCTACGGGGAGTGACAGAAGGTATGAAGTCAGACATAGTTCCAAGAGGGACATATCAAAATCAGGGTAGGAACAGTCATGGGGGGGGGGGATGACAGAAGGTATGTTATCAGAGATAGTTGCAGGAGGGGCATAGTAAAATCAGGGTAGGAACAGTCATGGGGGAGTGACAGAAGGTATGAGGTCAGAGATGGTTACAAGAGGGAGATATAAAGCCTCAAAGAACACACTTCAAGGAGAAAGCGGAAGAGTCAGAACGGAGAGACCATACTTCAGGGAAGTGGTGTGAGAAATCAGCTTGTCCAGCAATAGATTCCTTGTATGGGATGGAAAGGGAATAGGAAATGGTGCCATAGAGGTGGCAGGAGGTTATGGGGGGGGTGGAGGAGAGGAGAGGAGAGGAGAGGAAAGGTAGGAAGGAAGGGAGCCAAACCAGAATTTAGATATGAAGGAGGCACAATGGGCAAGGTGCCTAGCATCAAGGGAGGGAGGGGAGGGGGAGAGAGAGGAGTAAAGAGAGAAATGGTGGATATGTGTGGGGCAGTTCAAAGCAAAATGGCAGAATGAGTGAAGAGCGGGCAGGAGGCAGGAAGCTCGCTTTGTTCTTGCAGCATACACTGAGCTTGGGTTGGAGCTTAAGGTGGACAGCATCAATTTATGCCGAGAAATGAAGGTGATGGTCAACGCAGATCTCCAATGCACTTAAAGGAAGGGATGTGTTCTATATTAGCACCATCAAGGGTATAGAAACACAGAATTTGTTGGCAGAAAAGGACTACTTGTCCCACCCAGTCTGCCAGTTTTCTTCCCTGCCTATTCTGTCCCAGCAGACCCTAACTGGTCTCTGGTGACCCACTCCTTTTTATGTACTAGCATTCCCATATATAGTATGCAATAAAGGGGGGGGGGGAGTCTGGTAAGTCTCTGCCAGGAGCCGAAGGTCATAGAACCAGTTTTCCTAGCATTAAGGACAGTTGGTTAGACTGGAACCGACACAAAAATTGTCAAAATCCAGTTTTAGCCAGGCAGTAAGGTCAGTGGCAGACATGAGTCCCCCCTCCATTAATCAGCCATAAACCGGATGCTCTTCCACAAAACCCACCCCCATGCTTGGAGAGTTACTCTACTTATTGAGAACTGGAAAGAAGATTTTGCACTGCTAACTTGCTTTTCATACTCACTGTATCCCAAAGCATTTACAAGCAATGACAGACACTGATAGTATAGTGACTGTAAATGTGTACTCATCTGTCTTCAACCATCTAAATATGCATCTAATACCTATATATGTACACATGTGTAATGGGAGCCATTCTACTCATGAGAAACCCACATGAGCAAGCTAGCTGAGCCAGTTTTGTACGGAAGAGGAATGTTGGCCAGAACCCCAGAGAAGACCTGACCACTACTCCTGCAAAACATGCCAATGCTTCTCTGACTTCCACCTGGGCACCCACCAGGACAGAACTAGAGCTGGGTAGCATGGACCTGTGAGGAACATTTTACCCAAAGGATGGTACACTCTGACTGTACCACACCCACCAAGAACTGCACTTGTGTACCAGTGTTTAGAGTAAGAGCTGTAATTCTGATATGGGATTGGAACCCATGACCTGCCAGCCTAAAGGTAGATGTGCTAATAGCTGAGCCACAGTGACACAGAAAAGGTTCCCTGTTTGTCCATCGGCCCACTACATTGTGAATAATCACTGCAGGCTTTGCTGCACCACTTCACCAGTGCACATCAGGACTGAGCGAGAGCAGTTGTCACCTCTTGGGACAGAAGGGCCACATTATTCATTGCTGGACAGGGGGCCCAAGGTGGCCAGGGATGGACTCCTGAAGTTAATAAGGACAGGACTTGAGACAGTGGGGGTTACTGGCTGGGTGCTGGGGCCTATGGGAGGTGAAGAAATGCACTATAAAAGCCTATGGGGATTGCCTGGGCAGGCAAGGGGGGGGGGCAGTCAACAGCTTCTTTATTGTAGGACTTTATAGGGTGTGAAGGGAAGAGGGAGTTTATTTATTGTTCAGAGATGAGAGTGGCAGTATTGGTTATCATACAGTACATAGCAGACTTTATGATCTGTGGTATACTTCCAAATAGGATGGTTACATTTCCTGTACAGCATGATTTTGCTCCATAAAAACGCAAACAAATTTCTCAGTTGCCCACTCTGGGGGAAACTGGATACCTTGGCCATCAGCACCATCTCAGCAACCCGACATAAAATGAATTTGTTGACAGGGAACCAGCGATGGGTTATATTATAGGTTTGGACTGTCTTGATAATCGAATGGCCTGCAAGATTTTGGATCAGCTGATGTCAGTGACTGACATCCAAAGTCAGGTTTATCTTGGCACTTGGTGGGGGTGGGGAAGCAGCACTAAATCATTCTTACCAAGGACAGCAACTCTGTCTGGTGTCTCACTACAAGTCAAAACACTTAAATGGTTAGGGCTTACTTTGTATGGAATTCAGCCAGTTCAGAAAGCTTGTACGCAGTTGAAAAGTGGTGCACATTCTAAAGATGTTGTTGTGAATGTTCTCTAATCAGTGCACCTGACTTTCTCTCGCACGCGGGCAGCCACCACTTCTCTGCTCATGCTTTCATTTTCATTCACTGGCTTTGCTCCAGTTGCACACACAACACTACAATCTCACAACTGCAGCAGTTTTTTCCCCAAAGAAATGTTGGAAAGAGAAATTCACACTGGAACAAGAAAAAAAACCATGTACTATAAAAATTAAAATATGGGTGACCATACACAACTCGCCTTGTGTTTTCCTCGCAGGGTTGAGATAACAGCATGGATCTCTTGAGCTTCATTCTCAAGGGCCACATGCTGTTATCTCTACTCCTTGATGGAAACACAGGCTTGCTGTGTATGCATTATTCCTTATGCTGCATCCAAACACCTTGATGATTCCAAATGTCGAAGTTAACTGAGCTGAGAACCTGAGAGCCAAACAGCAGTCACAGTAGCCGAGGGTCACAAACCTCATTTCAATCAGCACAGTCTATTCAACGCCAAATAACACATCTCTGCAAGGCCACGCTCCTCATCATTTAGCTCCTGGTAGCAATTGCCTTTAAACTAATTCTAACATTACTTCAGCAGGAGACCTTGCAGGGTGCTGGCATGAATACCCAGCTGCCTTGCACATTCTTGAGGGATTCCATTAGGTGAAGATACTTCAGAAAACTATGGAATAGACCCCTGGCAAGAGAGCTTGGAAACTGATGTCCCCTGTGCTGCATGCTTTAATGGTGGCTACTGTTTTCAGAACAAAACTAATGACAGCATGAAAACAGTCACAAGCAGAAAGCTTGTCAGCGATGGTGCTGAAATACACTATGAGATCAATATAAGCAGTGGTGTGGGATTTAGTTAATCTTCAACAATAAACCAATAGCACAAAATAATTACTTGTAAAACATGCAATTAAAGTGAAATCTATTAGTATGAGTCCCGAGGAGCCAGTATGCTTCACGCCATCAACAGAACTTGGCAGCAGCTGGCAGCCATGGTGGCAAGCAGGCAGGAGAGAGATGCTATTCTACATCTAGCTGGATTTAATTAATAAAAACAAGTTAATTACTTTTAAAGGAAGTTTTCATTTAACAAGATTGGGACTGTCAAAGAGCTATTAGGTTTTTATTTAGATGCAGCTCAGCTGGTATTCCATTTTTTCTTTTATTTATCTCTGCCTTATTATTTATTACTGAGTGCACACTGTTTGCCAGACAGCAGGCTCTTTCTCCATTGGATTTCATCTGCTCCCACTGCCTATCTACACAGTCAGCGCCACAATCATTTGTCACAGCAACAGACTGTGACGCCATAAAGAAATTGGATTATTTCTGTCTCAGGCTGTGTGGATGCACTCTACCCTGTTTCAGATCATTTAGATAGTGTGAATAATCTACAGGTCCGGAGCAGACAGCATACTATTCAAATCCATTATCCGTGCTAAAGGATCAGATACTTATGCAATAGAGCACAACAGAATGTGGTATATATAACTAATAAGCAATGACAGGGTGTGCATTATAGGATTTTAATGCATGCCCCGGGGTGCAGTTATGCATGGGCCGAAGGCCGAGTGTCCTTAAGCCATGGGGAAGTGCATTAAAATCCTATGAGGTGCACCCTGGAGGGGCCTATTACACTTATAATATGACTCTGAGTAGGTTTATTTGTGGGAGGAAAATGAAATATGGCACCTGACCATGGATTTATAGACATTTTTTAACTTGTATTTTATTGAAATTGATGTAAAACATTACATACATTACCTTTATGTAATGATACATCAATACATATAGTCAATGACACTACCTCATTTTTACTGTAATGAAGTCTGAGTGCCCCAAACCATGACGCAACACTTGGGAGTTAGCATGAAATACATTGCTATCACCTTGTGTGCTAAATACATTGAATTTTATGTACTCTAAATGTAGATTTAGTATATAGCCCTTGCAGTCATGAGTGGGGATATTAGCAATTACTGACAGCATTGTTCACCCTATGAAAGAGCTAACCATCCCCAACATGGGGATAAAAGTATCTCAGATATGAACAGTTTAAACTTACGTAGAAAATTCTCTGCAACTAATGTCCCTAGCAACAGTTAGAAATAGGGGGCTAGATTTGCAAAGAAAGCAAAGAAATCTGCAGATGTGGAAAAAAAGGCTTGCAAAACTGCAGAAATGTAAGTGCGGCATATTCACAGTCAAAATTTCTGCATGTTCAGAAACTCGCAAAACAGGCGAGTTATAAAATTCCGCAAGTGTGGAAAATGCGCAACATTTTTTTTGCAGCTGCAGAAACAATACAAAGGGCCCAGCAGAGAGAACTGCAGCAAGTGATTCATATTAAGTGGAGCAGGAGACTTGCAAAAGGTGCGCAGAACCAACACTCCCAGCGAGGCAAGCAGCCAGATCCCCAACTGGGACCACAGTAGCACCACCTGTACCAGCAAGACCTTGCACCCAGTGGCAGTATGTATCTGTTGGTTGTGTGTCTCTCTCTCTCCGGAGTGTTTCATTCTCCTGCATCTATAGCACACACTTCTGGCTGTTACCACCTCGGTGTCTACTGCCTGTGGGGCTGCTTTATAGACTGCACTGGGTCATGTGGTTGTAGTTTGTTGCCTTTCAATGGAAATGTGTGCTATTTTTGTTGTAACAACTGACACTATTATACAGCCCACAGGTTAGCTGTTGCTTGGTGCCTGAACCCTCATTATGATTGTTTCTCAATTGTTAGTACACTGTCTTTTTCTCAGGGTGAGTTACTGCTCACTCTTCTTGGTGCAGCATGTGCGTAACATTTTTTCTGCAGCTGCAGGAAAACTGTGGCTGAGAATAGCCTTTATGGGAATATGCCATACTTTGCAGTGGTGCTTTTTGTGTAGATATTTCTGCAGTCTGCAGTTTGTTTTTTCCACAGCTGTGCATGTTTTGTGTATTTATATGACGCAGCACACTTGCCCCCTTTTTTCCGCAACTGCACACATTTTGGGGACTTGTGCATTTTTTATGTTGGTGCGCTTACACAGCCAATATCGTGGGACAGTGCAGCTTTGGAGGCAGGGTCGCTGTTGGGAGAATGCAGGGCACGAACCAGTAGGTGCGTCCCGCATTCCCCAATCAGCCTGCATGCCAGTGCCACACCACGCCTACATAATGTGGCAAGCACATCTAAGAAAAGGTCCACTGCAATGCGAGCAAAGCTCGTCATATGCAGCGGTTCTTTTCTTGCTGTGCTCGCTGTCATTATGTGCATGGTCTGCGAGCAGGTGGTCACCTAACTACTGCCGACTTCAGGGGTGCCCAATCCCCCTGTCGGTTAACCCCCCCGCTTTCTTTGTGTGCCGATGGGGGAGCCCACTCCCTGTCAGCATAAACTCCCCAATTGTTGAATGCAGAGGGGGTGCCCAATCCCCCTTGGCTCATGCCCCCCCACTTTCTTTGTGTGCCGACAGGGGTGCCCAATCCACGTTGGCATTACTTCCTCCTCCCCATGTTGTGTGCTGGCGAGGGTGCCCAATCCCCATCGGCTACAGGCCCCCAAACAGTTAGGTGGACACGCTGGGAGCCACACCCAGCAAGCCAAATCCCTGCAAAAAAAAAAAAACTGTCCTGCTGGTGTTTTTTTTCACTTTTTTCCTGTAAAGTGAAAACGGTCCTCGTAGTCTTGATGCCCCTTCCCCACCCACTGTGCACCCTGCCTTGCCCTCACCCCCACCCCATACTTACCTGCGGAGTCCGGCGCGATGATCTTCTATGGACCGGGAACACGTCTGCACTCTTCAAAGCTGACCACGAACTGAAGAAATGCCAGTAAGCTGTATAATGGAATGAATAGGGTTTTTTCAACTTTAATGTATATCTCAGGCATTTTTGCGAATTTTAGCCCCAAATTTTCAACATGGGGTTTTTGGGACCCCTTCTGAATTCTTGCACTGTCATGGCGTTATTCGATCCCAGCTGATTTCGCAGTCACTGCAGGATCACCTTCGGGACAGTAATGAAATGACAGTGCCGCTATTCATGAGGAGGTCTCAAAAGCCTATGTTAAAGTCAGGAAATCCCCAAAATGACTGTTTTAATGAAATGCGTAGCAACTGCACAATGCGCGCTCGTAAGTTAGTGCTCTCGCACTATTTTCATGCCAGATTCTCAACATTGGCATTTTACTACATTTTCATGTGAACTGTACAGCTGTCATTTTTCATATCCTGCCCAAAATGTGTTTTCGCACTTCAGGCGTAGAATAGCGCAGTTGCTGTGTGAAATCATTTTTTGTTACACATTATGAAAATAACAGTGACACTGTTCATGAGTAGAGGTTCTAAAATGCCTGTGTTGAAAATTTGGTGACAATACTCCATAAATGACTGTTTTATTGAGGGCAGTATAGCAACCGCGCAACACACGCCGTAAGTTAGCGATTTATTAATATTTTCACACCACATTCTCAACATTGGCATTTTACCACACCTTCTTGTGAACTGTACAGCTTGTCATTTTTCACATCCTTGCCAAAATGTGTTTTCGCACTTCCGGCGCAGAATAACGCGGTCGCAGTGCAAAATCACTGTTCTGGACATATTACGAAAATGACAGTGACTCTATTCATGAGCAGAGGTCCTAAAATATCTGTGTTGAAAATTTGGTGGCAATACTCCATAAAATGACTGTGTTACGTGCGTGCGTTGCGCAGTTTGCACGCATGCTCATAAGTTCGCAAACATATTTTCACTTCACATTTTCAACAGTGCCATTGTTCTACTCCTCCTAATGAACAGTATAGCTGTCATTTTTCACATCCTGACCAAAATCTGTTTTTACAGTTCCGGCACACAGTAGTGCGGTTGCTGTGGAAAGCCCATGTTCAAGACACATTATGAAAATGGCAGTGACACTGTTCATTAGCAGATGTCCTAAAATGCCTATGTTGAAAATTTAGGGGCGAAAGTCAATAAACTGAGTATTTTACGAGCACGCGTTGCACAGTTTGCATGCACGCTCGTGACTTTATGAATTTGTAATACTTTCACTCCAGCTGTTCATCATTGCCATTTTTCATACCTCCTTATGAACAGTACAGCTGACTGAAATGTGTTTTCGCACATGCACTGCAGAATTGCACGGTCACTGTGTGAAATCACTTTTCGGGACACTTTCAGGAAATGACGGTGACACTATTCATCAGCAGAGGTCCTAAAATGCCAATGTTGAAAATTTGGTGGCAAAAGTCCAGACAATGACTGTGTTGCAGGCGTGCATTGCGCATTTTCCATGCACTCTTGTAACTTTGTCAATCTGCAATATTTTCATGCCACATTTTCACCACTGGCATTTGTGCACACCTCATTATCAACAGTCCAGCTGCCATTTTCCACAGCCTGCCCAAAACACATTTCCACAGCTCTGCCGCAAAGTGGTGTACTTGCTGTGCAAAATCACCTTTTTGGACACATTAACAAACTCACAGTGCTATGCCTCTCCACCTTCGCCACTGCCAATGCCAGCACAACAACATTTGGCATTGACAAATAGTTGTTTTACCTTCAAAGTGATAGATAGAGCAAGTGCTCCAGTTACTTATTCTTTAAATGACGCTGTATCTAATAAATCACTTGAAGTAATTTTTCAGAGACTACTTGACTGAAAGAACATAAACGACTTGGTTCTGTTTTACACAATGCTTGCCTGTCTGCTGTTCAAAATGATGGAAAATATGGAATTTCCACAAGTGACGTGGAATTCTGTGAAAAATGACATTTTACAGTTTCGGCTGTTTTCTTCACAGATTTATTTATTAACTTGGAATTGCATTATCAGACCATTAACAATCTGAAGAGATCATTTGTTTCTACTTCTTAGATTGTTTAGTGTCATTGTTAGTGCATTGCTAATGCAGTACCCACAGCACAGTGCCTCCAAAATGGAATGTACAATTCCCAGACAACTTGTTTAAAACTCACTGCTGTTCCTGCTGTCAGTGCCTTTGCATCTAAAATCACAGTTTATTACCTGCCATGTGCACTGTAAAGTAAAAGCTTGTATTTTAGTCCCTTCCAGTTATAAAAGTAGGAGCAAGCATGATCCCATTGTAAACAAGATGTTACATCACAGCTGGACTATCCTTGGTAAGTAAATTCCAAAAACAGAAAAATGTATATTGACTAGTAGGGGGTCCCCAATACTAACCCTACCCAATCCCCCACTGGTGAACTACTTTCAGTCTGTTGATGTTCAGTGCACCATTACAAATGAGTTTTTCTGTTTAGCTGGCTCCTTAACCCGATCATTGTGCTGTGTTACCTTCAGTCTCAAATTTCCTCAACTTCAGTAACCTTGTAACATAGCATTGTCATGATGAAAGGGACTTAGGGTCCATGTTAATGTCAATATCAATATCAGTGTCTCACGAAGAAAGATGGCAAATGCCTTACTGCAGTCGACATCTACTACATCCTCCTCCTTTTGCCCATCTATTTAGATTACATCCTCAAAAAAAAAAAAAAGTTTAACTGGCACAATGTCCCCTTAGTGCACCCATGTTGATTCTTCTTTAATAGCTAGAAAAGCTGTATAGGTAGATACACAATCATTTTATGTTTTGGGGGCTGAGCTAGCAGTTGGGGTGAACTAATGCTTTCACACAGAGCTCTTACAACTGAGCAGGGTTAAACAATCAAAATTCACTCTTTTGAGTTTCAACCTGTTTCAGATTCAGCTTACAGCTTTTTGGATTTAATATAGAAATAAGAAGGATAGGTTGGCCCACTGGCACAGAGGCAGGGTGTCCATCTTCGCTGCTGATGACCTGGGTTCGGGAATGGACTCAGGACATCAGAGGGCCAGCTGGGGGGAGAAGGATTGAGCATCCTAGGGACTGATCTTCTTCTCTGGGAAGGGGGGTAGAGTATTTGGTACACTGTGGACCTCTGGCGGCAGCTGGGGGTTCCATTGTGCTGGCGCCGTCACCTGAAGGAGGCAGGGTGGACATGGGACATCATTGCATGTCTCCGCCCCAAGGTTTCTACTGCAAGTCAACTGAAAAAATTCTGGAACCCCATGCATGATGTTCTGCTCCACCACTGTCCCCGGTGCCACTAATGTCCACCGGGGGGATCCTGCTTCTGTGGCCCCACCCTGGAGGGAAAGCCATGGCAAGATACGAAGGACCATGGGGAGGGGGTGCTCACCCGGCGGTCTTGCCAAGGGGGGTAAGCCTGGGCATGGGGGGGGGGATGCGTGGGCAGAGCTGAGCTCTCTTCAGAGAGGGGGGTTGCCAGACCATAAAAATAAACATAAATGGGAAGACAGAAGAAGATCTAGAGAGTACATCTAGTGTGTCTCAAGATTCCCAACTTAGGCTCCTACTAATGTCAGTATTTCCCTTACTCTCATCTCTCCTTTCTGCATTCTGTTGCCTTACACATGTTGCATCCCAACTAGTTTTGAACCCTGATTTTGTCTCTGCCTCCACAGCCTTATCTGGAAGTTTGCTTTACCCATCCACTCCTGTTTTCATGAAACACTACTGTGTGATGTCCTTTTGAACCTCCCTCATTGCACCTTAAGCACATAACCCCTAGTGCACCCACTGTTTCTCAGATTAAACAAACTTGCTGCAGCCAATCTGTTTAACCCTTTCATAATCTTGAAAGTCTTATTATGCTGCCCTCTCCCTTCTGTCCTCCACAGAGTACATCTTAAGTCTGTTCAGTCTTCCTTCATGTGATTTGTCTTGTCTAGGGATCATGTTTGTTTCCCTTTTCAGTGCTGTCGCTACTCTGTCCATATCCCTCCTTAGATGCAGACCTCAGAACTGTACACAGTACCCCAGGTGTGACCTGACCAGTGATACATTCAGGGACAGTATCACCACCATCATTCTGCCAGTAACCCCTCTCCCTATGCACCCCGGAATCTTCTTAGCACTCCTGTATGCCTTGTTGCACTGAAAATATGGTTTTAGGTTATTTCTTATCACCATCCCCAGTGTTTCTCCTCCTCCTCCTCCCACATGCTCTCTACTGGCATCCCATCACTATAGTAAACTGTTCACGGACGCCTCTCACCAATATGTATCACCTTGCACTTCTTGGTATTGAATTGCAACTCTGAAATACTGGACCATTTCTCCAGTCTTCTCACAGCCTGTCTCACATTGTAAACTCCATCTTCACTGTCAGCTCTCCCACAGAGCTTTGTAACATCTGCAAATTGACTGTCCTTGCCCTAAATACAGTCATATACCGTAGAATTCAAAATGTTAGCTGTTAACGTATTCTCGCCATGCTCAGGGTAATGAACAATGTGCTATATTAAACATGCACCAATCATTATAACAAGTGATTCTTGATTGAAGACAAACTTGAAGAAAGGAAAACAGTTTAGTGCACAAAAAGCTTTCCCAGGTTCATTGGCATTCATCAGTGTTCACTGGCTACTTTTTTTTACTTTGCCTTTTCTGAAGCAGCTGAAGCTGCTGATACTGATTCCCCATGTTCCTGCTCCTGCAACAACAACAAAACGTTTTTAATAAAGTTAAGTCTCAGACATTTTACAGAAAATTTGATTTAGTGATTTTATACAGTACCACGTTTAGGCACAGTGTGTGTGTGTGCCTCCCTGATCCCTGCTTGTTCAAAACCACATACAGTCATCTCTGCTCTCATTTAGTTTCTGAATTCTGAAATCAACCATACAGATACACATATTGAACAGTAGTGGTTCCAGCCAGGACCAAACCTTGCTTTACTCCACTAGTTACTGTTCCATCTAAAGAGAATTTCCCATTTAGGATCACCTTCTGGGTTCTATTAGTCAACTAGTTCTTGATCCAACCAGTTTATGCCATTCCCTAGGGCTAGTAGGCTCATCTTGCTAACTAGCCTCATGTGTGGTACTGCATCAAATGTACATCTGCATATCTTCCAAGTTTAATGATTTTCCAGTAATTGTAAAACCTAGAAATGTCTCTAGTAGTGTCCAAGATGTCTTCAAGCCTAAATGGACTTGAACAAAACCAATGTCCCTGTAACTGCTGGCAGTGGAAAAGGTGTGTTGTTTCAAACTCGGCAACTGTCAACTATAACCAGTGCATCCGTTATTTTGGCAAACAGATTTGATAGTTTTACACAATGGCTACAGACAGTGAAGAAGAGGGTTGAGGCTTACCATTTGGAGGCTGGGCTATGGTGAACACAGTGGGTCAAGTGCTCACTGCTACACTGGTCTCATCAAGCAGAAGAGTCTGCTGATACTAGAGCACACAGGAAACCAGATATGGGCCCTATGCACTAATGTGCGGGAACTATGCATGAAATGTGTGTAACCCACCCAGGAACCTCCAGACCCCCATACAGGCTTGTTGTGCTAACTGTCATTCATGACCGCCATCTGCACCCCACCATCTTGGTGCACAGCCGCAAGGCTGAAGATTGTGCCTGTGTCGGGGCAGAGTGTGGGACGCTGGTGGGAATCCAATAGGATGCCTGGTCTGGGTCCCATAGTGGATCCTCGTCTGTGTGTGGGCAGGAGGTTCTTGGACTGTGCGCACCATTCAATGAATAAACATGGGACATTTGCCTGAACAGTCATCCCCAGCCCTCTTAAGCAGCCTTGTGTGCTGTGCCGGCTGTGTACGAGGGGGAACCTGGTGACACCGTGCCCTGTCTGCGACTTGTGGGGAGGCACATGGCTAGATACACCAAGGTCCCCCCTCGTGTTTATCTGCCTGCACTGGTGTGGCATGCAGGTGCCATTGTGTATGTGTGCAGCTCAGGCACCCCCCCAGCACAGCCCCCACCCACCCCTGGCACTGCTGACTGGGGGATCCAATGTGCAGTGCGCTACCACACTGGTGGTCAGTGCTGCCAGGGGTGCACAGATCACTGCTGCATGGCATTTGGGCATAGGAATACCTATGTGCTGCCCATACCTGTCATGTAGGCATTTGTGCTAGGCCCCAATGTAAGCAAATTGTAAGAATAAATAGGATCCCTGAGGGCTTTGAGGGGTCAAATGCTGCATCGGATATCATCATGGTAGGGCTGAAGGAAAGTATGGGCTGAAAAACCTACACTCTGACATGCTTTACATGATTACCCCTGGAACAAAGCAAGGGTTGGCTACACAAACTCTACCAGTCCAGGCTGGAGCTTTGTGGCAGAAGGATATTTTTTTATGTTTTTATTTATTTCGTTTTTGCTGACCGGGTAAGTGCACTAGACAAATCCTGCCAATTTTCAGGCATAGATACATAGACAGTGTCGGCAGATAAGGGCCTATGGCCCACCTAGTCTGCCCATTTGAGCTTGTAAGTTCAGTTTGTTTTCCTAGAAGTCTGTTTCCCCTTACCCCTGCCCTCTAGAATTCCTTTATGTCTATCCCATGCATTCTTAAATCCCGTGATTGTTTCAGCCCCCACCACTTCCTCTGGCAGGGTGTTCCACTTGTCCACCACCCGTTCTGTGAAGAAATTCTTTCTCATGTTTCCTCTGAATCGTCCTCCTCCAACTTCATCCCATGCCTCTAGTCCTGAAACATCTTTTCGCTTAAAATAGTGTTTTCCTGCACCCTGTTCCTCCCTGTAAGATACTTGTATGTCTCTATCATATCCCCTCTCTCCCTCCCTCCTCTCCTCCAGGGAGTACATGTTCAGTTCCTTCAACCTGTCTTCATAGGACTTGTGATGCAACCCATGCACCATCTTTGTTGCCCTCCTCTGAACCTTCTCTACCCTGTCTATGTCCTTATGACATGACCCGGGGAAGGGGGATACAGATGAATGACAACTGACCTTGAACAAGATTAAGTTGTCAGTGGTATTTTTAGTGAATGAGGGAAATTTGAACAGGACACCGGGGAAATTCCCTTACTCTTTTTTCGATAAGTGCCATGGGATCTTCAACATCCACCTGTACTCCCACCAATCCAGGCAGATGGGACCTCAGTTTAACATCTCATCCAAAAGACGGCACCTCAGGTGCTAAAAGTGATCCACGTAATACAATTAGTGCAAATGGTTGGCTACTGAGTGATGTTTTTCACTGGCCTCAGTTTTTCTACTAAAATGCAACTGAAAAGGTGCGATGAAACTAAGAAACAAATGTGGGACTTAAAATGTTTTAACCAGAAACCATCTTCCTGGCAAAACTGTGTGTGCCATACAAGGGACAAAGGTATGTATTGTCTTAGGACTGCTAACAGCTACAGGTAAGCCCCAAACCTCATTTGAAAGACCTTTTAATGGTCTTTCACAGTTTGAGAGTCCCAACAGGCTTACCTTTCCCTTTAACCATTGGATAACCAAGGTATCTTCTACAGCATGCACCAAATCATTATTTTTTATTTATTTATTTGAAAAGTATTGGAATTACAAACCTTTGCGACATAGACTCGTTTACAAAGGCTCCATGTCAGTAACATTATGCAATACAATACAATAAATTAATTGACATAGTACATTACGTAAAGCGACATAATACAGAACAGTACATTTATCATAGGTAACATAGCATTACATCAGTTATGGTGTCTATTATTGTAGTACATCTGATACAGTGGTGTAATTGTCTCTCAAGCATGGTTAATGCATAGCATAAAGCGAATTACATAGACAGTGGCCTATAGAGAGTTGTAGCTAAGCAGGTCCTTGCGCTACATAGCCACGTTGTTAGTCTTTTTACTGAGAGTGCAGTCCGGTGGACAGACTTTGTCGCTGAGCAGCTGCAGCTAATGTATACAACTAGCACAATTGTATCACTATGGGAAGGTGCAGGAGCAGGTGGTGAGGAGGTGGTTCCCGAGGGCCACTTTGAAGGCACCAAGTTTGAGGTGACAGGTGACCAAAGTGGGTAGGGAGCTGAACCAGGTTGGGGATCTTGCAGGAAAAGATCTCTGGGCTAGGGTAGTCCTAATCCTAGGGATGATTAAGGATGATTTATCCACACTGCAGGTGTGGACCGTGGGGGTAGCAGTGACTAGAGCGGCTGAGACTCCTGGGGGCGTTAGCCATAGGAGGGACTTTTTGGTAATGAGGCAGGTCTGGTAAAGGAGCCTTTCTTAGAAATTGAGAATCTGTGTGAGGAAGTACAGGATGCAGGTGTGTGTTGTTTGGTCTGCTCCAGCTAGGACCCTGCAGGCTTTGTTAATAACCACTTTTATCTTGTTGATAGTGTGGCATCTGCAGTGGCATAGACTGGCAGTCCATAGTCAATTAGGGACATGATGGATGAGGTGGTGGCTAGGCGCAGGGCTTCCGGTGGTAGTCTTTGTGGTGGTATAGGAGACGTTTGTTGTAGATGTGAGTGTGTTTATGTGTGCATGGAAAGTGAGGGCAGTATCAAAGATAACCCCCAGATATTTGCATGATTGGACCTGTTCAATGGGTTGGAGGGAACTGGGGAGGATATGCAGGTAGGTATTTTTCAGTTTGCTCTGATAGTGTGAGAATAACATGGTCTTGTTTTTTTTAGGTTTAGGACTGGTCTATGCTCCTTGAACCAGTGCTCGGTTCAGCTGAAAGTGTGCTGGAGTGAGGACTGAAGACTGGTGGGGTTTGTGTGGGAGGCACAGAGGACATTGTCATCCACATATAGAAGGACCTTTCCTGGGCGGGAGGTGGGAAGGGAGTTAAGAAACAGACTAAAAAGTAAAGAGCCCAGAATGGAGCTTTGTGGTACTCCAGAGTGGATGGGACGAGTGCAGGATAGTGTCATATTTATTCTCACACATTGCGTCCTGGAGGACAGATAGCTTGAGAACCAGTCCAGGGGGCCGTGGGAGAAACCCACTTGCAGAAGGGTGTCAAGCAGGAGGGGGTGATTGACCATGTCAAATGCTTTGGAGAGGTCAATGAACACAGCTCCTGCCAGTTGTTCCTTGTCCAGTGCAGAGCGGATATGATTTGAGAATTCTAGGAGGGTCGTTGTGGTGCTATTACCAGCACGGAAACCATGCTGCTCTTGGCAGATCAGGTTATTGGTTTCTAGGTAAGTTGTCAGCTGGTCTGCCACTACATTTTCTAGGGCTTTGGAGAAGGAAGGGAGGATGGAGATTGGTCAGTAGTTCCCAGGCGATAAGTTATTTCCTCCTTTGTGAATGGGTGTTACCACTGCATTTTTCCATACACTGGGAAACTGTCCGAGGCAGAGGGACCAGTTTAGCAGACCTATGAGTGGGAAGAGCAGGACTTCCAGGGCCAGGTGAAGAAGTTTAATATCTAGGGGGTCATTTAGTGGCCTTGACCCATTTAGGACCTTGGTTAGGTAAGGCTCAGCTTCCTGGGGAGTGATAGACCAGAGATAGAAGGGTGGATGTGGGGGGAGGCAGAGGTGGGTATGGGGTTGAAGAAGTTTTGGGGGACTACCCAGCTAAGGTCTGTGAAGCTGGTGTTAAGGGTGTCAGCAATTTCTTTTATGGACAGTGGTGACTGAGCCATTTCTTGTGATCTGGGAGGGGCCCGTGATTTGCTGTTTAGGGTTTTTATGTTATCCCAGAAATTTCGGGAAGATCCCCAGGATGCAGTTAGAGTGGCCCTGTAGAATTTGGCTTTCACCTTGCAGATGGCCCAGGTGCATCTATTCCTTTTGGCATGGTAGGCCTGCATGTTTGCAGGTTTGCCTGAGTTGGAGGCTTTGTGCCACAGGTTGTCTCTGGTTTTTAGTTGCTGGATGAGGGATGGTGTTATCCAGGGTGCATTGCTTCATTTGACATGAATATTTTTAAGGGGTACAAAGGTGTCACAGGCCAGTGTGAAGGAGCTGTAGAAACAGTCTAGTGCCACATCCTTGTTAGTGGCCTGGAATATTGGGGACCAGTCCCAGTATGCAAGGTGTTGCTTGAATTTAGAGATATTGCCTGGCAGAGGTGGTGTTGAAGGGTGACTGAGGGAGCTGGTGCAACTTCTCTGCCTGACCATTTGAAAATTACTGGGGAGTGGTCACTGAGAGAGTTTGGCAGGACTACGATGTCCAAAATTTTATGGGTCCGGTTGGAGAGTATACTGTCCAGCAGAGTACGTGTGCCAGTGGCCGGGTTGTACCTAGTTGGTTGGTCACCAGTTTGTGGAGGTCGAGGGCTGCTAGTGCATCTTTGGAGGAGGTAGCTGTGCTGGTGAGCCAGTTTATATTGAGGTTGCCCAGCAAAATATGTTTGGTTATATGGGGGAGGCTGGCAATGTATTCCATGATGGAATGCAGCGCGTGGGTTTGTTTACGTGGTGGGACATATGCCACGGTAATTATAAGGGGGGGCCCTGGATGGGTCTAGCGTGATCTTTATTGACATGGCTTGGGCACTATGCTCCTGGGCTAGGGGGGTAAGACTTGGGCCAGCAGGGTGTGACGTAGGTACATTGCACACCCATGACCCCGTTTACCCACCCTGTCCATTCTGAAGAGTACATAACCTGGGAGGGAGATGAAGGAGTCAGGGGTGGTCTTGGAGAGTCAGGTCTCAACCAGTGCAAAGACGTCTGGTTGGTGCATGGTGATCCAACATTGGAGTGCAGTGTTCTTTTTTTAGTATGCTGCATATGTTCATAGATGCAATGCAGAGGCCAGAGACTGGTGTGGAGTGGGATGGTGTTGGGGTGCCCAGGGTAGGGTTGGGGTGGATGTTCCCAGACAGTAAGAGGAGTAAGGCGATAATTTTGAATAGGGGAGGTGCTTTTTAGAGTGGCCAGCTGGAGGGCTACTAGTATTACTTATGGTATACGTGCAGGGAATAGAGAGGGCACGTAAGGCAGGTATGGCAGGTAAAATGAGAGCCAGGATGAGATCATGATGTAAAAATGTAGAGGCATGCGCGAATGTGGGTGGAGAGGGGGAAATTGGTGCGGTCAGCATGGGGCCATCATAGTGGATGGCAGCTTGGGGCAGCTGTGGGATGTGATAGTGTGGGGAGGGTGTCAGGCACAGTAAGGGGGGGAAATAGCATCAGTATTAGGAGAGGAGCCAGGTTTAGTAGGTGGGCAGGGTTGGCCATTGTGTTGGGTGGGGGTATTTCTGTGCGATACTATAAGGGGGTCCCACTGCCTCCCCTGAGTGAGGGAGTCTCTGTGGCGCAGTGGTAGTGTGACAGACTTTGGTGCGGGGAAGTACCAGGTTCAAGACTGGGGGGACTCCTGAAAAAATAGCCTGGTATGGTTCAGGGTGTGATACTGTGAGCCAGAGAAAAAGAGGGTGGTTGGCTGTAAAAGAAGGGGGTCAGGAGCGACTCCTAGTAGTTGTCGGGAGAAAGGAAGTGTGGAGTAGTGGTTCGGGGGTGAGAGGGCAAGAAGTTGGTATGGTGGTGCAGGGAAGGATTGGTAAGCTGTTTCATGGAGAAGGGAGTAGTGGAACAGGGGGGTGGCTTAGAATGTCAGCAAGGATAGTGAGAGGCTGGTGGAGATGGAGCGGTGGGTTCTTGGGAGGAAGGAGTGCAGCCCTCTAGTGGGTGATTTGTATAACCTGCAAATTGGGATCAAGGGACTTCATTAAAAATGGTCCAGGATGTCATGTGACCAGGGTGGGCTTTAAATTGAGGGTAGGGTTGGGTTGGGCTGGGCTGGGGTGGGTTGACACCCCTACCAAAGCTGTGCAAGAAAGGAGGCAGATGATTACCTCTTGGGAGTGAATCCTGCCCATCTGTGAGCTGCTTCAGGCAGCAGAGTGTTAAGGCAGTATCTTAATGACTTTAATTTCTATGCTGTATCTGGTGAGTATCACACAGAGTAAATTATGTACTGTATGCCTTTCTCTAGTTTGACTTGTTTTAAGAAATGTCTCATTGGCGTATTTTCCCATCTTAATTTAATTATCCCCTCATTGAATGACTCTGTGTGATGTCTGACATCCATTACAAGATTTTTCTAGCACTAGAAAGTTTAATAAATAGTATTTCCCTTATTTGCTTTGTGGAGGCTTTATCAAATGCTTGAAAAGTACCATCCACAACTGTTGGGACTATGACATTCTGTTAATACCTGGGAATGTAATTGTATCTGATACCTTACCAAATAAACACACTCAGAAAAGACATGCTGTTGTGAGATACCGCAGCACAGTCAGAAATCATTTACTGCATCGCAGAATATTAAGATACAGGATTGCCACATTGCTTCGGGCTAGTTATAAATCAAAAATGAAGAAATGTAAAGCAAAACCTCAGCAATCAAGATTTTTAACACAGTCAGCTCAGTAGCACAACAGAAGTGTTGTGGCTCACTATGCTGATGGCCAGGGTTCAGGAACGGACTCAGGTCCTTTTAGGGGGCTGGTCTGGGGAGGGAGGATTGCGCATCCCTTGGATGACTCTTTCCTCAGGGAGGGGGTTGATGTGGCCCGCTGATTGGCTGCCACCTGCAGGAATCTGGGTTGTAGCACATCAGGACCATACGGGAAGGGATCCTACACCTGGGGCGGAGCACACTCATCAATGTCACTGCAGACATGGTGCCTCATGGGAGAAAATACGAGGAAGAACCTCTGACCACAGCTAGATGATGATCTGGTGCCCCTGCAGGCCCCACACCAGTGATTGTGAATCTGTGATTTGGCTCCTGTGGCAGAGGACACCCATTGTGAGGTAAGACTCAGAGATGTCAGGTGACGGAGCAGGGAGGACCAGTCCTGATGGGGCAGGTTAGACAATAAGGAGCACAAAGCACTGATTGGAAGGAAAGAGAATTTTTTTAACATAATATCAGACAGAAAGAGCTAAGGTTTGAGCAAAAAGTGAAAACATTTTCTGGTCTTGAATCAGCCCCTTGTGCTATTTTTGTGATATCTTATGGCAAACACAGCTCCAGCCCTCCGTGAAGACTGAAACTGAGTCTCCAAATCCCAAGGGCAGCAGCTGGAACCATTCAGCTAAAGGGGAGTTCCCCTCTGCAGGGAGGTTAGACTAAACCACTGATTTCATACATCACAAACAAAACACCCCCACCAGAGGTCGCTCTGCTGTTACCATTTCTCAACACTGTAAGTTGCTGTCATTTACAGCCTCTCACATCTGGGTGGCTCCGCATTTTGCAAATTGCTTATTGAAATTTACAGCATGTATTAGACACAAGTCCATGTTAACATAGGTGCTGCGGTGCAGTATGCATATTGTATATATGGGACACAAACAGTCAGAAGAGAGAAGAATGGCTTTTCCAAACTACCAGTCCTGGGCATGGAGACGGAATTGCAGCCTGCCATGTAGATCCCTCTACGTCAGCACTGAGGTACATTGATTTAGCAAGTGACTGTGAAAAATAAAGATACTTGGTGGGTGGTGTTTATCATCCTAATCTGATCGCTATTTGTTAATAACTCCAAAATCCACGTACAGGTGGATATGCCTGACTAATTTGATTTGATAATGACCCACATTGCGATGTCACTGAGGAACACGCTGTGCCTAGCTGCATTGACTTAAGCATAGCTTGTTCATCACTGACATCACACAATTCTAAAAATGGCTGTAATGTAGCATTAATACTAAACAGACTCAGTCATCTGTGTCTCTGGGGTGCTTCCAGCTACAGATGAGCCCAATACCTTGTTTGAAGGTGCATTTCGTGGGCTTACAGACTGTGCTGGCTACTGGGCATGAATGTGTCCCTTTAATTGTCTGATTCTGACAGTTTTGTTCCTACTTATAAGTGCCATTATGTGGTCCAGCACTCTCCCTCTGCACAAGGGTGGTGACCGCTCTGTGCCTGGAAACTACCTCTACCTCACACCTGCACTGGCCAAGTTCCTGGAAAAACAGCTAATCTTCCAGTCCACCCTATTTTGTGACTCCTCCTTCTTCTTTATCCCTACCAGCCTGATTTCAGAAAGACCCCCTCAGCTGTCCCCTCCCTTAGTAGACTCAGTAATACCATACTGTAGTGGGTGGATCAGGTCATGCTACTTCAGCTATCTTTTTTAAACTTATAAACAGCCTTGACATTGTTCCCCAGACCCCCCCCCCCAATAATCTTGCTAAGCCTGGGCCACCTGACCTTGCGATTAAATGGTTTAGCACCTACTTGGCATAGAAGTCCTAAGCTGTCTTTGTAGCCAGTTCCCTCCTGCTACAAGGTCAGGTGACCATAGGGTTCTTTCCAGGACTCTATCCTGTCCTTGATCCTTCTGTTTAATCTCCGTACAGCCCATGTCTCTACAAGCATTCATATCTGCTTGGATGGCACTGTGCTTTATCCCTATGGGCACTCAACCCTTTAACTGGCAGGGCAGTTAAAGCATGACTTTGACAATGTCCAGTGCTGTATCTGGACAAATCAAATCACCTTATATGCCAAACAAATGGTATCTGTGGCCTCTGGCAAATAGCAGAAGTTGGCCAAAGTCCAGTCCACTCACAAAAGACTCAGAATATCTCTCCCTTGGAGGAAGTCTGCCTTTAAATGCTTCATGGTGTAGCTGGATTATCACCTTGGTTTCTGCCACCACATAGATGCCAGCCACATAAAATCCTCTCTAAACGTGGCACACTATAGTGGAACAAAGTTTATATCTTCCTCTTATTTTTGCACATTGCAAGATTGTTGTGAAAAGGATTCTCCCCACATTCAGCTATAGGTACGTGGTTTATAGCACAGTCCCTTAATCCAGCGTGGCCAGACAGGACTTGTTTTTCATACTTTCTGCTGGTCCATTCTTCACTGCTTTCCTCATGCCATCCATTACTCATGACACTCCCCTTCATCACTTTCTCCCTTCCCTGGAGACACATCTCCTCTCCCACCGCATATCCCTCATTGCTAAATTCTGGTTTGGCTCCCTCCTCTTCTACGTCAGCTTCTTACCTGCTCTTACCTTCCTCTTGCCCCCTTAGAAACTCAGACTTGCTCTTGCTTCCTCACCTCCTCCACGACCACTGCTGGGCAAGCTGATTTGTCCTACAGACTTCCTGCTTCTGATGACTTCTTGATGTTGCGGTACTTGAATATGCCTCTGGGAATGACACACAAGGTGTTGATTCACATGTAATCTGTATTTTGATAGCATGTCCAAACATTAGCACCATGCCACATTCATCGCATTCTTTAAGAATAAACCATTTTGGTTTGGTTTGGCATTGTTTCATATATCTTGTACAGAACCACAAAGCTGATTTGTCAGGATATGGTACCATAGGGAAAAGTGTTTGACCATGACCTACAATCTCTCTTGCTAAGTATGCATTTGGAACCTCAAAACTTGTTGGGAGTTTTGTAAAGATATATGATGTGTTTTAGATATCGTCAGCAAAGTCTTTATGTCTGTGTTTTTGGTAGCTCTAATACAATTCGTCTTACATTTTACTGGCACCAAATTTGCGGGAGATTGTGTCAAAAAAGATGCTGTTCAGGGTTCTGTGTGATAACAGTGACTGCCAAAGAGTGATCGGCGTTACAGCGAAGTCAGAAAGCTGAAAATCAGTTTTGGCATTGTGACTCCTGGTGCACAACAAAACGGCACTGGGGACTTGCATTTTTTACGTTTATGTGGGGGCTGTGTCCACCGCACCTCCTCCGTGGGGTGCTTCATCCCTCACATGTCCCTACATAAGGATTCTCAACTCCAGGGGGGTGCATGTCGGGAAGGGGGTAAAATGTAAAAGAAAAGAAAATTCGGGCTGAGCGCAACAAAAAGTAACCTGCACCCAGACCCAAACCCAGCACCCTAGCTACCAAAGCGGTGAGCTGACCCACTACACCATAAGGCCAGCTCAGCAGCCTACCACAGTGCCACCCCTCAAATCCCCTCCCACCCCTCACCGAGCATGCTCGCTTCCACCCCCCCACGCACGTACCTGTAGCGACTTCCTGTCACTGCAGTCGCCAACCCACCCCATCCAGTCACTGTAGCTGCCCGATAGCCACTGTGCCATACGTTGCAATTGAGTTGCCCTTTTTTCAGTCATGGTTGCGCACATCACAGTATACCACTATTCAGGGTTTGTGTCATTTTTTTTTTTTGCTGTATCCATGGCAAATCCCATGTCCAACCAATGGTCACTCATAGATCATCTACAATGCCAATGTACACCAAGCTTACTGTGAATATTGGGCTAGAAACTACTACTTACAGTATCCATATCTACTAAATTCCTGGGGCTCGATATTCAAAAGTTTGTATGGGTGCTAACAGGCCTTTGTCCACATAACCTGGGGTTTGCACCAAAACCCCATATTCAAAAGTAGCTTTTGCGCAGGCAAAGAGAGTTAGAGCACATGCAAGACATAATGTGTATAATGCTCACTACTCCATATTCAGTGTTTTGTGCTGCACAAAAGGGTTTAGCACTGTCCTTTTGTGCGTGCAAACCACCGATCAAACAAACCCCAGCAACTCTGGCGGCTAAGCTGCGGAGGTAATCATTCCACCCTAACGGGTTGGCCACTGGGGCAGCACAACTGCCCTCTGTGATCCATGGCCCCTCCCTGCCAATTGCCAGCCCGTACTTTAAATGAAAACTATCCCTGGTGCTAGTGGTACCCCTTTCCTCTATCCATACCCTGTCAACATGTAGAATCTCCCTGGTGCTAGTGGTAACCCCCTCCCTCTGATCCCTGACCTGTCATACACTGTGATATCCCTGCTCCCCCCAACTGCAAGCCTGGCAGTTCACCCAACTCCTCTCTGGCATCCAGTGATTCCCCCCTGCAGCACCAGGCACTCCTCCACCCACCATTTCCCCAACATTAGTATCGCAGGTGCATACAGTGAATAACACAGCTCTCCTCACACCTCCTCAACCAGCGGCCTTATGTCCTGGCAGAGAGCACTCCTCTTATTTATAGGACAGGGTGACGTGCTCTGCTAAACCATTCAAGAAACTTCATGGCAATAGTAGAGAGCAATTATCATCAAGGAGTACTACAGTGAAAATCTGCAAAACATATGTCATGCAGAGGGTTTTTATTTGTGTGTGTAGTCCTGGCGTATCCTTCCCTTTGTTTGCTATTAGGAGTTTTTTTTTCTAAATTTGCCTGCTAGTTTATGGCCCAGAGGATCTCCATGCTAGCATTTTTGATGGCCCTTCTTTGTCCTACAGTGCATCCTGTCTCATGTCAACCACGAAGAATAAATGAAGCTATCCAATCTGGTTTAACAAATAGGTAAAAATGGCTTCCTTAAATATAAGAAGAATTATGATGATGGCTTATGGAAAGACTACACAGTAAGGTGCAAGGCAGCCAGAAGAGGGAATTAAAACATCGAATGCCAATGCTGAGCTCAACATTTAAAAAAAATAAATTATTTAAACATTTGGTAACTGGGAAAGGCATGCTGAGCCGAGGCTCGATTCCAGGTATGACACGGGGAAGCAAACAATAAATGAAACATAATTAGCAACAGCTCAGTAAACAGAAATGCAGCAAGTTGATTACAGTACAGTCTGAATTCAGTAAACAACAGCAGTAAATGGCAATATTCAAAATTCATGAGTCATGTGTATAGGGAAGTACACCAGTAAATGCGCCCCAAAATGAGCTTGATTTAGCTTGATTTATAAGTGCTTGGGTGGTCACGAGTTGGGATAGTCAGAAGAGTTAGTAGGAGAGGTTCATGTTTGACAGAGGTGAGGAGGATGAGTCTTAGTTGTTGTTTACAGGCAATGTGGGAGGAGGAGTTCCTGATGGAGGGGGAAAGGTTTTTCCACAAGAAATGGAGCCAATAGGAGAAAGCAGCGTTGCCCACTGAAGAGAAAGGGCGAGACAGAGTAGAGGACCTTTCATTTCTGTGCCTCAGCTCATAGGGGGAATGAGAGGCCAAGGATAGACATTCCGTAAGATAGGAGGGAAGCAAATCGAACCAGAATTTAGAAATGAGGGTGAGGGAGTGAATATAACATCTTTGAGTGAGGGGGGGTTAGTTCTAGAAGGGAGTAAAGATCACAGTGGTGGGTATGGAGGGGAGACTAGTGGTGAAGCAGCAGAAAGAGTTCAAGAGAGTATCCAGCCTGGACAGGGAGGTTACCATGGCAGAGCTGTAGACCACATCTGCATAATTAAAAATGGGGAGGGTCATTTTAGATAAGATTTCACGTCTGGTGGGTGGCAGGAGAGAATCTCTGTTCCGGTATAGCATACCTAGTTTGGAACACAGTTTAGAGGCAGTAGCATCAATATGAGCAGAGAAAGATAAAATGGGGGTCTAACCACTTCAATAAATAAATAAATCAATCAATCAAAATCTTTATTTTGCCAAGTGGAACATCATTGAGAGAAGCTCATTTACAAGATGGACTTGGGGCAAAACAATTGCCAACAGGGTTAAGACATAACAGGTTGAGTGAATGTACATTACAATTACATAGTAATAACAACATAATAACATATAACCATCACATGTAACAAGATACTTCCACCAGAACATAGCAATAGGTTCAACTGGAGGTAGTGCCATTTAAATACAATTGCACAGATACAGATATATGAACGTAAGGTAATGAGCTAAAGTTTATACAGTAAACATTGTTGAGGAGTCATAGTGAGCAGGAGTTGCAGTTCCTGTAACATCAAAATCCGAAGAAGTTTGAGATGTAAGGGTCCTTTGATAAGTACTGTAGGCATGGCCTGGCAAGTGGGGTGGGAAGGGAAGGGGGTATAAGGAGTGGGAGGGAAGGTCAGATGAGATGCCTAGGCATTTGTATTTAGTTACCTGGACAAGTGGGGAACCATCCAGAGAAGTGATGGGGGAGAGGTAGAGGTTCTGCTAAGTTTCTGGGCAGTGACAAAAACCATAGAAACAGTTTTGGAGGTGTTTAGTTTTAGCTGGTTTTGCCTGAACCAGTGCAGAATGTTGTTGAAGTCATTCTGGAGTGTAGCTTGGACTTCATGCAGTACAGAGCCTGAGGAAAAGAGGATAGTGTTATTGGCATACATGTATAGGCCTGATTTTGTGCAGGCAGAGGGGAGGCCATTTATGAAGAGGGAGAAGAGGATGGGACTTAGAACAGAGCCTTAAGGCACACCTGCAAGGATGGGGGGTGGGGGGATGGGATGTGGCATCTGCAATTCTAACTGATTGAGTTCTGTTGGATAGATAGGATTTGAACCGCTGTACAGTGATTGGGGTGAGTCCAGTTGCCTTGAGCTTCAACAGGTGGAGGAGGTGGGATACAGAGTTAAAGGCCTTGGCCATATCGATAAATACTATGACAGTTAGATGGCCTTGGTTGGAGGCTGTAAGGATGTGATTTGTGACATGCAGGAGAGAGGAAATTGTGGAATGGTGTTTTCTGAAACCTGGCTGTTGGGGGAAGAGGAGGTTATTTGTCCAAGTTTATTGTTCTAGGAATTACTACCTTTGAGCCAGATTTGCAGCAAGGTAATTTGACAGTCTGGTGTGGGCCAGGGATTCTTGAAGTTTTGTTACAGCTGGAAGTAGTGAGATGGGAGATCCATATGTGGGGATGCTTCTTGACCCTAGACTTTTTCAGGAGGGCGTGGGAGTCCCAGATTTTTGTGAATGTGTGCAGGAAGTGGGAGAGGGCAGTGTCGACGTCAAGGGCTGAGTACACATTTTGCCAGTTGGTCTGACTGAGGCTGGTAAGTAGAATTTCAGTGTCAAGTGAGTTTAGTGGGCATGTATTTATGTATTTGGGGGCAGATTTGGGCATGTGTGTTTTCCTGATATAGTATGTAATGCAGTGATCACTTAATGCATTTGCGAGGACACCAGAAGAAGTAATTCTGTGTGGGTGGGAAGTGAGAATCCAGTCTATTAGGGAATGGTTTTGGGAGCGAGGGTTGTAGTAGGTGGGTTCATTGAGCATTTGGGTGAGATTAAGGGTCTTAGTTTTGGAGGTATGGGCTTTGGAGGAGGGGGCTAGCCAGTCCAGATTGAAGTCTCCTATAAGAACCAGCTCCTCTTTGGAGGCTAGGTCAGGCAAGGTAGCTAGAACAGAGATGAGGAAATCGCGAGCTAGACAGAGAGAGGCGTAGAGCACCCCATGGATATTGAGAGTGAGGCAGGTAGGGCAAGTTGTACCATGAGGGTTTCGTGGCAGCTAGAGCAAGATTAATTAAAAATGACTGAGCATGAGAGGGGCTGTTTGGTATAAATAGCAAACCCCACCACCTCTTTTGCCATGATCCTGTCTGAGTATGGTGAAGTTTGTTATACTGAGGAAAGAGTCAGGGATTTTAGCAGATAGCAAAGTTCCAGTCAGGCATAGGTTGTCAGGAGAGTGCTTGGTCATCCAGAATGTCAGTTGGTCAAGTTTAGGCAGGAGACTTCTGATGTTGATGTGGGTGACAGATAGGTCTTTGTATGAGCTTAGAGGTTGTGGGCTGGCCATGGGACCTGGGTTGGGTTCAATGTCGCTCGCAAGGAGAAGGATGAAAAGGAGAAATGAGTATGCTGCAGGGAACTTGTACCTCCTGGTGCAGAGGAGATCTTTGGGAGCGCATCTGACAACCCTGATTAGGGATGTGAAAGTAATCATCTGAGGAGGTAGGATGCAGGGGCTGATGAGGGGGAGAGGTGGTTGCGTGGCAGGATGAGGATTGGTAGTGGTAATATGGTTATAGGGGTGCGTGTAAGATGTAGAAAGGGAAATCAAAGCTGAGATAGTGGAGCCTGCGCAGGGAGAGGAAGGGAAGGAGTGGGTGGAGAGGAAAATAAGGAGAAGAAGAGGGGAGAGTGGTAGCAAACTCATGGTCTGACCAGAGGAGGAAAGCTGGTAGAGGGGAGAGTAAGGTTTTAGGCAACTTTTAAATACCAGAGATATGAATGGAGATTTAGGAACTTAACTGAGAGGTGTACATAATAGAGAAAATAAAAGTTTGAAATATGTTTGGTAGAGCACACTGGTGAGGGATGACTTGCAGGCTTAGAACTTGGGACCTAGAAATATGCGAGGATAGGGAGGCAGAGTAACCCAAGATATCTGAATTAGAACTGCAGCCTTGAGTTAAATAGTAGGGCAGCAAAATCACAGTGGGGAGGAGAAGCCCAGAGGACAACCTCACTGTGAGTGGCCACTCAGAGCTGCAGGGTGGAGTTCTCGGGGAAGCTAAAGCATTTAAACAGTGCCGGGGTGGGGAGGTGGGGAGGAGAAAATATTGCAAATTCAAAATTCACGCAGTGTCTTAAGAAATTTAAGGTTTCGGCTGAAGCTGCAAGCAGGGTTTCAGGTACAAAGGAGTCAGGAGCCAATGGCGCCAAAGGAAGAACAGCTCCAGCCAATGAGGAGCTGTGGGAAAGAGAGCGATAAATTTCTGGTATAGAATTATGAATAATGAGACACCTAATCTTGTCCATTATTGTTTAATGGAGGAAAGTGAAGAAAGATTTAGGGGTACAGTAACATGGCTGTCTTCTTTAAACTCTATTTTAAATAAATTGGGTCTTGAATATAACTATATTTTACAACCACACAGAGGTATGTACTTGTTCAAAGATCAGGCCACACAGAGACTTTTAGATGTTTCTGCAGCACAAGACTTGGGGAAAATACATGAAAGTAGAGAAGGGGAAATTTATAGAAATGTTAAAAATGAGTTCTCAACTGAAAAATATTTGTTTTTTTGTGAAAACAAAAATCAGAGAAAAGCGCTTAGTCGATTGCGAATGGAACAAATTAATCCAGAAGGAAACTATAGGATAGGGAGGGTGGCAATTATGGTCTTGTGCTTTTATAATGAAATTGGTAAGTGAGAAATTCCACATGCGATCTTTGAATGCCCAGTCTTTGATACCCCTAGGAGAAAATGGATAGGACTGATAAAGTATTTAGAGGGGGTAGATCTATGGGACAAAACTATGAATATATTTAAGTCAGGACGGGAACCAGTGATATATGCATTAGCAAAGTTTGCACAATATGTTTTCTATTATATAGAGAAGGGAAAAAAAACCCAGGCAGAAAGAATAATTATAAGATTGAGAAGTAGTACTTTTTAATAACGGAGCAGACTCGATAGACGGTAAGGCCTAATCTGCTGGCAAATAGTATGTTAGTATGTTTTATACCTAGCTCAGCTCTGTTATGTGTTATTTATAAAGAGGCTCTAACTGAATGTGTATAAAATGATAAAAGACACGAGGATATGTATTGTAGTATGTTTTTAAACTTCATGTGTAACAAAATTGTTTTTATATACATGTGTGTCAAATAAAATTTGAACTTTGAACTTGAACTTTGAACATTGAGGAGCTGTGGGCTAAGGTGGTCAGCCAATCTGAGTGCCTGCTGAGGGTCTGGGTTAGGAAGTGAGAAGCAGCGGTCGTACCTGATCCTGGGAGCCAGGCAGGGAGCCAAGACATCCGGCAGCTCAGAGGAGAAGCCATGGCCAAGCACAAGGGCAGGGCACCCAGTCAAGGGCAAAATCTGTAAGAGAGGAAAAGGGAGAGAGATTAGCTTTTAGTTAGTGCAGCAGAAAATGGCAGCAGTTTAAGTGGTGGGTGGGACAGAGATTAACAAGAGAAATGGGAGGGGTCGGAAGACAAAAGAGAAGTTTAATGGGCCAGGACGTGTCTTCACCTTGGCACAACAGACAGCAAAAATAGGTTAAGAGAGAATGGGGGGAATGGAGCAGAGCTCAGCAGAAAACACAGAGGAGGGCAGGAAATTTAGAGGGTTAGACAATGAGAAAAGCAAAGAAATTTACAGGACAGAGCGAGCTGGTGAGAGAGAGCAAGTTCAACATGGAGAAAGGCAGCAAATAAATACATTAAACGTAGGCAGACTGTGGTCTACAAAGCAGGCAGCAGTATATTAACTAGAAAGAAGTATATAGCAATCTTAAAGGAACAGTTCAGAATGCAGGTGGCAGTATATTGACTAGGGCTAGTAGCAGTATTACAAAAAAATACAACAAATTCACACAGAATTGAAAAATATTGCAAATTTCAAAATTCAAGCAGTGTCTAAGAAATTTAAGGTTTTGTCTGAAGCCGCAAGCAGTGTTTCAAGTACAGAGGAGTCAGGAGCCAATGGCACCGAAGGAAGAACAACTCCAGCCAATGAGGAGCTGGGGGCTAAGGCGGGCTGCCAGTCGGAGCACCGGCTGACGGTCTGGGTTAAGAAGTGAGAAGCAGAAACATTGCCAATAATGTCAAATCTGCCAAGTGAATACCTCCAGTGGTCCCACCTTCTCCATAAACAGTAAAAGACGCCCTTGAAAAGTTGAAACAGGATGAGTCACCTGGCCCAGATGGTATACATCCAAGGATTTTAAAAGAATTAGCCACAGAACTCACTGAGCCCTTAACTAGATTATTCAAATACTCTCTACAAACTGGAAAAGTACTAGAAGACTGGAAAATAGCAGACAATGTCCCTCTTCACAAAGGAGGGAGCAAGGAGGAAGTCAGAAATTACTGGTCAGTCTAACATCAGGTGTGGGAAAGCTGATGGAAACACTAATCAAACAGGATGTGGTTCCCCCCCCACCCCCACCAGCACCCTTGGTCACCAAATGTACCCTTGGTCTAGACTTGGCGCTTATATAGGCACTCCTAAACCAATCAGCAATTTCTCCATTAGCAGCCTATCAGCTCTGCCACAGAAGCTGCTCTTCTACGATTGTACTGGCCTTTGTCTTAGCACACTTCAGTGGAGCAATGCTACCTCTTATTCTCCTTCTGTTTTCTCTCCTACCCACTGCGCAAACCCCTGTCCTGACCTACCCTATAAACCCTTCCCCCACAGATGATACCTACTTTAGTGGGATGCCTCGGCAGTTAATAAACTGGTGGGTGTTCTCTCTCACCCACAGAGCTGCATATATGACTTCCACCACATATATTCAATTTGGGCACCACACTAGATGCACCACACATGACTCTCCCTACGTAGACTGGCAGCAACACCACCTTCATCAGCTGCTGTTGCCCTCCCACCTCTCATGCCAACTCCTACTCCTGGCTACCCCTTACATACAAACTCTCCCCATTCCTACCATCGCTTCCCCTATGCACACTGCCAAACTCTTTCACACAGCCAAGAGGAAGGCATCCTGGCACCCTGTGCTAAGGCTCTCACTCCTCCTTCTCATGTCAGGCAATGTCCATCCTAATCCTGGGCCCCCAGCACCCTTGTCACCCTCCCCACCTCCTATTGGTGGTTTGCGCTTTACCTTACTCAATGTTTGCAGTATATTAAAAAAAATGGGACTCCTTCCAGGGCTGGGTCATACAATATCAACCTGATATTATAGCTGTTACTGAAACCTGGCTCTCCCCTTGGATTCCGGACTCTTCAGTAACCCTTCCTGGCTATAACCTCTACCATATGGACTGGCAGGGTAAACATGGGGGTGGCTGCACCATCTATACCAAGGACATAATTCATGTTCAACAGCTCCCCTCTCCCCAGTTGGGACCAGGTCCACAAGCCCGTACTATTAGACTTATCTTGGGATGCACCTGCAATCCGCTACACATCACAGTGGTCTACAGTCCACCTAGGGACCAAAAAGTGGCCTTCCGCTTGGTAATGTCCTATCTGGATACCCTGCCATCTCACTGAAATGATGGTGCTAGGTGATTTTAACATTAATTGGCTAAGTAAGGATGCCTCCCCAGTGATCGATGTCGCCACAGCCCAAGATCTCTCCCAAATGGTTACCTCCCCTACCCATCTTGACCAGCACACTGGGTTCTCATCCCTGCTCGACCTTGTCTTCTCCAATCATCCACATAAAATCACTAGTGTCTCTGTCCTCCCAAATGCTCTTAGTGACCACTCACCAGTTTTCTTCTCCTGGTTCTGCAAAGCCACTAGACCCCCTCCTAAACTAATAACCCAACGCAAACTAGGCACTGGTAAACTGGCTGCTTTTAAAGCATACCTCAGGTTCACGGACTGGTCTTTCATAACTAACCCCTGGACTGGATATAGCCCTTGACCTCTTCATCCAATCCTTCAATAACATATGTGACAAATTTGCACCATTTACTAAAAGAATGGTCAAAGGCAATCATGTGTCCTGGATTTCTGATCGACTCATTGCCTTGTTGCGGGCAAGAGATTCTTTGTGGAAACGCTCCATCGAATCTGGCCTCCTGCTTGACAGAAATAAGTATAGAGAGGCTCAGAACAAGTGCACTTGAGCTGTTCGCAAAGCCAAAATAGAGTATTACAAATCCTCCCTCAATTCCTCCTGGGGTTCTGGATGCAAGTTCTGGAACAACATTAAGGAAATCTGTGGTAAGGACCCAAACCCTGTTCCAATGCAGGTCATGGTTGATGGCTCATTGACCACTGACCCATCCCATATCACTGCAGCCTTCAACAATACTTTCACTAACCTTAGTGGTGTTCTCCCCCCTTAACTTCTTTGATTCTCTGACAGCTGATGCCCCCATCTCCCCTCCTGTAGCTCCCCCTTTTACCTGCACTGTATCACTACTAGGACTGCAGAGCCGTATCTTAAAGCTGCCCTCAACCACTCCTCACACAGCACCGACTCTCTGGACCCAAAGATCCTTCATCTCACCTTAACTGAGGTTCTCTGCCCCCTGACCCACATCTTAAACCGCTCCCTTTGCCTTGGTAAATTCCCCTCCAAATGGAAATCTGCCTCCATCACCCCAATATTTAAAGGCGGTGATCATTCCAATACAAATAACTAGCACCCATCTCCATACTCCCCCCCCCCAAGGCATTAGAGTGGATTGTATCTGATTAGCTTACTGAGCACGTTAACAAATACAACCTCCTCTGTAAGCAGCAACATGGTTTCTGCGAAGGACACAGCACCACCACCACCCTTCTTGAATTTACCACACACACATACACTCTGCTCTGGATAAGAGACACATTTCTGGTGCTGTCTTCATTGATCTCACTAAGGCGTTCGACATCGTCAATCACTCCCTCCTTCTAACAACATTGGCCAACTTGAGTCTATTTCGGGATGCCGTTGGGTGGTTCGCTGACTATCTTTTGAACCGATATCAACAGGTCAAAATTGGAAACACAATCTCCAACAGATTACCTGTCCTCTCTGGTGTTCCCAAGGGGTCCATTCTGGGTCCGCTATTTTTCAGCCTTTTCCTCAATGCCCTTCCTGAGTCCTGCCCTGGCAATCTATTACTCTACGCTGATGATGCCGTCATTTTCTCCTCCAGCCCTGACCCAATGCACCTGCACGCTCCCTCCAGTCCTCCTTCAGCCATGCTGAAAACTGGTTCTCTGCACATCACCTTATTCTTAACTATAAAAAAAACAAAGTTATGATATTCTCACACCCACAGAACCCCAGGAAGGTGCTATGCCCGCTCATCCTAACCTCAAATCTGACCCCTTTGGAGCAAGTGGACTCCTTTAAATACTTGGGCATCACCTTGAACCCTGGTCTTAACTTCCATGAGTACATCCACCACCTATCCAAGGCCATAAACCTCAGGCTGGGGCTTCTACACCGCTTCAAACATTGCCTTACCCTGATGCCCTTAGGCTTGCTATCTCCTCCTCAGTCCTCTCACTGTGTGACTATGGCCTATTGATATATGGGGCAGCTTGCTCCTCATCCCTAGACAGACTCCATATCGCTCTAAACACAGCCTGTCGCCTCGTATTAGGATGTGACCATCTCACGCATACCTGCTCTCTTTATAGTGCTACCAACTGGTTTAATCTTGACAACAGAAGTAAGTTCCATACCTGTCTGCTGGCTAAAAAAATCACCTTAGGCCTCTCCCCATCTGGACTCGTCCCTCTAATCCATCCAAACATAAAGGTCAAGTTTACTCATAGCTCCGCTCACCATCTCTTCTCGATTCCCTCTAGCTGCACCTCACAATCCCAAAGGTCTTTCAGCTATAGAGCCCCCATGTGGATGAACAACCTTCCCTTCACCCTGGCAAATAAGCAAAGCATTGGACAGTTTAAAACCCTCCTTAGGGCCCACCTCCTGTCTTCAAATCATTGCGACCGCAACTGACCCCAAACCTCTATCTCCTCCTTGTTCTATGACAATGGCCCTGGCCTGCCTCTTCTCCGTAGTGTTCATCCTGCATCACTCCTACATTATAATGTGTTCTGTACAAATTACCCCATTACGTAATCCTAGTATCTTGAATGTTAGACTAGCTGACACCCTGTAACCAAGCTGCATCTTCCCTGTGATATATGCACTGTAATCACTGTAATGTCTGTCTGTTTATAACCTATGTGATGTGGAACCTTTGTAAATGAGTCTGTGACTCAAAGGTACTCTCCGATTCTGTAATAAAATAAAAATAAAATAATACCTTGGAATCAACTGACTTCAGAATCTCAGACAACATGGCCTCAAGGCAGGCAGATCATGCCTAACAAATCTCATTTCCTTTTTTGACTGGGTCTCCAAGGAAATAGACAGGGGACATCCGGCAGACCTTCTGTATTTTGATTTCAGCAAGGCCTTCGACTTGGTTCCCACAAGCATCTTCTAGCCAAACCCAGGGACTTGGCATGGCAGAAAAACATCATCTACTGGGTGAAAAACTGGCTTCAGGGCAGAAAACAGAGGGTGATGATAAACGGATTCAGATCGGAGATGGGAGACATCACCAGTGGAGTTCCCCAGGGTTCGGTACTGGGCCCTGTCTTGTTCACCATTTTCATCAGTGACATTGGTGAGGAGATAAAAGGCAGAATAACACTCTTCACTGATGATACCAAGTTGGGGGGTAAGGTGGACAGTGAAGTAGACATAAGAAGTCTCCAGGATGACCTACAAAGACTAGAAAAATGGTCCATGGAGTGGCAGCTTAATTTCAAAGCCAAAAAGTGCAAGATGATGCACCTTGGAAAAAACAACCCTAGAACTGAATACTTGCTGAATGGCATCCAACTTAACACATCATCTGAAGAAAGGGGCCTCAAGGTTTTGATCACAGGTGACCTGAAGACATCCAGTCAGTGCAACTCTGCATATAGTAAGGCCAGTAGAATGTTGGGATGTATTGGCAGATGTTTCGACAGCAGGAACAGGAGTGTTATCCTTCCTCTCTACAGATCACTGGTGAGATCCTATCTAGAGTACTGTGTCCAGTTTTGGAGTCTGCACTTGAAGAAGGACATTAATAGACTGAAGTTGGTACAGAGAAGAGCTATTAAAATGATAGCTGTATTAAATGAACTATCGTACGACAAATGATTTGAAGAGCTGAACTTGTTCTCGCTGGAGACCAGGAGAGAGGAGGGACATTGACAGAGGCATTAAAGTACATGAAGGATATTAACAAAGTACCCTTCTTAGATCTCTTCACTAAATCCACCAACTGCAGCATAAGAGGATGTGACTGGAAGCTCAGGGGAGGGAATTTCAAGTGTGATCTCAGAAAACATTTATTTTCTGAACGTGTAATTGAACCCTGGAATAGATTACCCCAGGAGGTGATTGAAGTCAGTACGGTCACTGCCTTCAAACACACATGGGATAGAGCATTCAGACATGCAAAGGGTAAGGGGAAAAGCAGCATTATACATTAGTAACAGATTCAATAGGCTTTGGGACCACTAGGGCTCCAGAAACCAACCTGGGCAGACTAGATGGATCTTTGGTCTCTTTCTGCCGTCACCTTTCTGTATTTCTATGTTTCTATGTGACAGTGGTGCATTCAGGGCCATACATTTTGCAAATACTGGTTTAGAGTCAATTTCAAAGCAGTAGAGCTGTGATTTTAAGTAACTTCTCTTATCTGGTGATCACTGAAGGGTATCTTTACAGTTTAACAAACACTTGGGCTAAATGAGTGGGTTATTCTGCAATAAAACAGCTAGAGCCTTTAACAAATATAGCACTGATGACCTGGGATGATTTCTGTGCTATTTATGGCTGTGTGTATCTTAATGAAATTAACAGTTTTAAAAGGAAAATATTTACTCGTGCTGACTAGACCTAGACACACACACACACACACAGAAAACAAAAATATAGAATTAGAGTTATTTAGCTGAGGCCAGAATATCAGGCTCCTATCTACAGGTTACTGCTGCAGTACTGTCCCTCACTGAATCAGTGGTCCTGGACACATCACTGTCACATGAGACAACAGGCACTGTAGAATAAAGAAAAGCTATAAACCATGCTAACATGGAAATCCCCAGAGGTCATAAAACTAGTAGGCAAATTTAGAAAAAAATCCTCATAGTAAACAAAGGATAGAATACACCAGGACTACACGCACAAATCAAAACACTTTGTACAACATACACTATGCTTTTGCAAATTTTGACGGCAGTACTCCTTTTAAGCCTTTCCAGTCAATATTGATTGCAAGATCTCCCCAAATTGAGCCGCAAACATGCAGGATCATTTTCATGACTAACTCCAGTTTATCAAATATCAGCTGCTATAGATATTGAATATTCATGTCACGGCGTGATCAACGGCAGTCTCCTTTAGTGTTAACAGCCTTTGCTAACAGGACTATAACTGGTCTTAGGGGATGGATACATTACTAAAACAATAGCCATTACTCTGAACAGACATGCTGCGTAGACATCAACAGAAGACAAAGGACCCTGGTTTATTGGTGGGGGGTGGGGCAGGAGTGCAGTGTGGAAAGGTAATGTATTGCAGTGAAACAACACTACAAAACTAAAAGACTGTGCTTTATCATGTGTCGATTCTTATTTGGCAGCAGTGCCTGCAGCAGGATGTTTTAATTTTTGGCAGGCATTCTAACCCTTTGAACGCCTCATTGTTCTATGCTGTTTATTAAGACTGCCACTATTGGTGTCGCTAATAGTCTGAACTATTACAGGCACACTGCAGTTTCTTTTAGAAAGCAAAAAAAAACATTTTTAGAAATTAATGATGCATATCTAATATGTTTGTGTATTAAACAGAAGGTTTTTAAAACTAGTATTGTTTGCAAAATTAGTTTTCTATTTCCTGATCATTAAACACATCACCAAAGTGGGAGAAAGGTTAGTGAAACTTTATCCTGTTTGAAATTATAAAGCATACTGGGCAATGTTTGTGCACTTAGTCTGGCAGTATAGCCTAGAGGTTAGAGTAATGAGCTGTAAATGAGCTTGGTACATCCACCAGACCAGACCTGGGTTTGATTCTCACAACTTCCACATGCATACTGTGTGACTCTGAGCAAGTCACTTAACCCCCCAGTGCTCCCAGGTCGCACCTGAAAACAGGCATTTGTGCCTAGTGAGCCTTATCCGGTTACCAAAGACTAAAATAAACAAAAAAAAATGTTCAGTGTTTTATATTTCCGTGATCTTTTGGGGGTGAATTCAGTAATTCAAATGAGTATTTTTTAGAACTGAAAAGTGAAACACCCTCAGGGCTGGCTTTAAGGTTTTGGAGGCCCCCAGCAGGATTAGTGAAGTTATGGGGCCCTCCAATTGACCCCTCATGTGTTTGATTGTAGCCCATATACGCAACATTTTATTTCATGCTTAGTACAACCAGCGGCATATTTATATATTTTAAGGGGGAGCCAACAGTGTTAGTCTTGGGGCTGTTCTTCCCATCCCACCCATTTCTGCCTATCTGCCTCTTACTGGTCAGACGACAGTTTGTTGAGGCATTTCATTACATTATGATGCCACATCAGAAACAGCTGATTAGCCTTTTATTGATGTTTTACAAAGATAATAAGATTAAAAAAACATTAAAAAAAAGTTGCAAATGCGTTGATTGGGGCCCCCTTGAGCAGCAGGCCCCTAGTGACCACAGGGTTCACTGCTGCCTAAAACTAGCTATCACCTTTTATCTTCTTGTGGTGTTTTTGCCTTTGACATCAGGACCATTAAATGTCAAAAGGGATGATCACACCCATGGCAGACATTTGAAATCCTCAACGCCACTTACTGGTTGGCAAAAAGCAACAACACTCCCACTTGGTATGAGCATATTGCTCTTCCCACAAAAAAGATCTTAAACATGTGATATTATTTTGCAGATGGTATGCATGGCAAAAGAAATACTGGTTTAGAAATGTGTTAGAGAAAAATCACTTTCTGATGTCTGACGAAACACTGAAGAATCTGTTCAGCCCTGATTACTTATGCAAGTTATCTATGAAATTGCAACAACATAAGGAAAATGTTTTGACATCTTAAACAATACATACTCTAGTCATTTTAAACACCTTATGATGTAAAGCATCATCTGTACTGCAGCCTTTAAAGGGGAACTAAGTCTCTACTGTTTACATTTTTTAATACAACTATAAATTTAGGCATGTGCGACGTCAGTTTAGTTACCCCAGTGTATGGTTTCATGTTCTTGATTGTCAGTACTCTTAATTTTTCTTTATTTTGGGTCCCTTGCTAGTGCTGCATTTTCCCCACCCAATATTCATTTTTATAGTCAGCAGACATCTTGTGGCCACTCCAGAGTAGGTCTACAGGAAGGAAGTAGGAAAATTACCCAGCGAATTGTGGACTACATTTATCTGTGCCTCTTCCTAACCCTACCTTCTCAAGACTATCCCACAGAGCTTGTATATGTAAGCAATAAGAAACGATGGGGTGTGGGTTGTCTGATAAGAGCACGCCCAGGTGAGTAGACAGGCATGAAGTGCTTTTGCTGAGTGTCTTCAGCACCTGGGAAGTGCTCTTATCAGACAACAATCCACATCTCAGTGTCTTTTTGCACTTGTAAAATCAGTTCTAGAAAAAAAAAATCAAAAATAGAAAAATTAAATAAATCTAAAGAATAAAGTTGTTAAAAGTACCATATTGTTTGTTGTGTTGTAATATACGCAGTCCCTATTGTAGAATTTCTGAAGTGTGTCTCTGCCAGTGGAGGATGCTTGCTACAATGGAAATTGCTGCTGTTCTGTGATTTTCATTGCAGGCATTCCCTCCTGTAATTTTTTAAAGTGGTGTTTAATTTTTTGTTACTGCTAAGAAGGAGAACCTAAGAACAGAGCTGAAGGTAAGTTGGTGCACCGTGTTAGAGCAGAAAGCCACTGGTTAAATGAATCATTTTTTTCAGACACTGGCTCTGTACAGCAGCTGTGTCTCTGCCAGTGGTGGAACGTGTTTGTTTTACTGAAAGCCACTGGCTCCTTGCATGCATGCAGAGGCATCTGACTGGAGAAAGTATGGAGTCTTACTAGTGTTGAACGGTGGAGAGGTGGGGGTAGGGTTACTTTCAGAAGCTTTGATTTCTGGTTTCATGATCAGGATCTGTGATCCTTTTTAATGGCTGCAATGGTATGATTTGAAAAATAAAAATAATCTTGCTTTGTCCCAGTTGTGGGACATGGGTATGTGTTTTTGTTTTTAAAAATGATGAGCCAGAATGTCGGGAGCAGACGTGGCATGAGGGAGCAGTTGTGAGATGTTCCCAGCTGAGGAAAGTAGAACTGACGGAAGTCCAGGAACTTGCACCAAGAATTACAGGCCTGCAAAGCAAAAACATTCAGAAAAAGTTAAAACAGGTTAGTTATTGTTAATAAATTATTATTTTATCTGTGTTATGTGTTTTTTTAGGTGGGGTGTGGGAGCAGGTGCTTATTAAAGTGTTATAACATGGGTTGAGAAAAGGAGGAAAGTTCATTGGCCAGAAACAACATCACCTGACTGTGGATTAAATTCACTATTTATTCCGGTTAGGGTGAGATGCCCAGCCAGCAAGATCCCTGGGCAGACTTCATGTATGTGAAGAAATTCAGCACTCACAGGCAGCCATTAAAGCATGCACCTAAGTGAGAGAGAGCGGCGCCTGTCAGTGCTGTACCCAAGTCCCATCTTGCTCATTGTGGAGAAAGGGGAATGTTAATGGACAGCTACTGAATTCCCTTTTTCTTATGTACTGTCCTGTGAAGCACTAGTGCCTGTTGTCCCCCCCCCGTCCCACATGGAGTGCCCCCTCCCAGAAAGAGCGAGCAGGCAAAAGTGGTGGTGAGAGTGAGAGAGAGAGAGAGTGTCCATGGAAAGACGGTGATGTAATCCATGGATAGCTGTCCCCCAAGAGAGAGGAAGACAGTGTTCGCAGGCAGATGTCCTGTCCACCCCATTTGCTGACTGACTGCAGTCCCTCCCGTGTCAGTGCAGTGAGCTATGTCAGTGGATCCATAGTGCCCAAGTTCCTTGTGAGAGGTCTGGGACAGATGAGCGACAATGTGAGAAACAACCCGTTGACTGGCTGCAGTCCCTCCTTCAATGTTGTGTGTCACTACAGTGAGCCACGTCAGGTGGTCCGTAGTGCCCCATGCTGACTGTGAGACATCCAGGACAGAGAGACTGCAGCCGGAGTTCACAGCACTCCTGCACTGTGTGTCATTCGCCCCCACAGCCCCGAGGAGGAGGTTTGTACTGCACTGATCACAGAGTTATCCTCCTTCCTTAAGTACCGGGACCAGGTTCAAGTAGTGCGAGCAGGTCGTGTGCTGCCAGTAGAGGGGAGACAGAACTGGGTACAGAGAGAGAGAGAGGGACAGAGGGAGACACAGTGGAGCCTGTCCTCCTCAGTAGTGAACTGGTGAACAGTGCAGCACGGTGCAGGGAGAGAGAGAGAGAGAGACCTGCAGTAGAAGTGGTTTAATGAAGTTGCGGTCTCTCCTCTTTAGAATGTGTAGTTTGCAGTGGTGGCAAGTCAGACCAGAACATGTCCTGTCGGTTTCAAGTACTGCTCAGTTTTTCTCCATAGAAAGAGAGAGAAACACAGAGAAAGTGAGCTATGTTGGTTGGGGGGTAGCTCCGGTGGGAGAGAGATCTACAATGGGCAAGTGAAGCATGCATGTGTGTGATACCATACTGTACTGCATGTGTGCACAATAGCAGGCAGCGTCTCTGTGTGTTATGATGATAAGTGCTTGGGGGGAACTCTGTGCTGCATGTCTGTCTGTGGGGAGGAGGGCAGCAGCAAAGCAAACCACTTTGTAGGTGTAAAGCAATAGAATTATGCAGAACAAATGTCAAATCATGTCAGTAGTGTTTTCCTGACATTTATGTGTGCATAACATGACTCAGATATCCAATATTTGTTTGGGACTAATTTGCAAGGAGGCAGGATACTGGCTCTCTGGCTATTTAAATGGGGAAAAAATCCCTTTATGTTGTATTTTCACATGGGTATAGAGGGGTTGTGGGATTCAACAAACAATCTGTGTGATTTTTATTTAAAACACAAGGGATAACTTTAAGCAATAGCATATCCCTTCTTTAATACATCAGTTTGCAGAAACAGACTATGCATGTCCTTCCTCTGCACTTAATCAGCACCCACTGATCTACTGATCTATCTCTTTAGTGAAAATTATTTCATTCCCTATGTTGGTCTTGTGTGTTTGGGTGATGGCGAGCTCAACAAAGGAAAAACTCAAAAACAAGCTAAAGACAAACAACCTCAGTGCAGAAGCACTGAAGCAAGGGTTACCCTAAAGGGCATTGGCAATAAAGCCAAGTTTCAAAGAAACACATCACACATACAATGCAGGGGGATTTATATGCAAATCAATATGACATTTTAGGCTTGTCCAGCTTAAAGCAGGAATGCATGGTGCCAAAGGGCCTCTCAAACATTCTGTAATTGACATTCATTTTAAATAACACAACTAACTTTTTTTTTTTTAGTTGTTTAACCAGCACACTAAGCTGAAAGCTTTTTTACAGGAGTGACCTGGGAGCACAAGGAGGTTAAGTGACTTGCTCAGGGTCACACAGTATGCAAGTGGAAACTGTGGGATTCAAACCCAGGTCAGGTCTGCTAGATATCACCAAATTTACAGCTTAGAGCCTTAGACCACTGCGCTATACTGCCTCCAACTTAATTTTTATACTACAGTCCCCTAGTAACATTCTACCTTTATCACAAACACCTAGTACCATGGTATTTTCAACATTTACAGGTTTTATACACATAAGACATATGCATCAAGGTATTTTATGACATAGTGCTATTGCATATTAAATCTAACAATGAGGAAAACAGCCTGTTGTTATACATCAGCAAGGAGGCCACCACAATAACCTCTCTCTACGAGGACCTCAGAGGGAAAGAAAAATAAAAGAGGACACTATAGCATAGTCAAGAATGGGAAGGGGGTGCCCATAGGTGGCCAACCTTATGGACTAGAAATTGTAAAGCATAGATTAGGCTAAGAAATAGATAACTGTTGCAACAGATTTAAGAAAAGGTCGGCCCTCAAGAGTGGCAGGATCTCCCTGTCACAGTGGGGAGTACAACCCATGTTATAAGCACAGTAACCCACTCCAGGGTATGGGATTATAGGCATTTAATCCATGTCAGAGGCGCAGCGAGGACAGTCGGCCTGTGGCCTCATGCCTCACAACACACCTCAGGTGTGGATTAAATGCCTATGACCCCATATCCTGTCGTGGGTTATTGCTTACTTAATTAATGGGCAAAGGCAGGTAATGGGTGCTAAGTGGTTTTCCTTTATGAACATGGCTACCAGAACTTTTTTTTTTCTGGCAGGCATGGATATTTGGTATGCATTGTGTCCTGAGTGGCATTCAAAGTGCCATCCTCAGGGTTGTTATCTAATATGGACATGGATCCAGACTAATCAGGACATTGGGTTTCCTTTACCCATTTTATAGAAACATAGAAGCATAGACTTTGATGGCAGATAAGGACCGCTTGGCCCACCTAGTCTGCCCATTAAAGAAACATAAACAATGACAATGACAGCAGAAAAGACCATTGCTCCATCCAGTGTGCCCACAAAATCCTAACAAACCCAGGATCTATTGTCTGTGCAGGTTTCTAGTCCACGCTGTCCACCCTATGCTCCCTACCCTGCAGCTACCACCCTAGCGACCACTAAGCCCTTCACTCTGTCCCAGCCATGTTTGAAGCCATTGATGGTTTTGGTGCCCCCCACACCAGCTGGCAGGTTGTGCCACTGCTCCACCACCCTTTCTGTAAAGTAAAGCTTTCTCACATCCCTCTTGCACCCCCCCCATCAGTTTTTACTCATGCCCTCCAAATAGCTAATTATTTTTTTCACATCCAGCACCAACACTGCTCATGGAGTTTCCCTTCTGCACATCTACGTTTCTGTTAGAAGCTACATGTGGACCATGAGTGGGAGGAACCACAGTGTGGTCAAAAGTTGGCGATCATGCACTTCTCATATAGCAAAAACTATTTGTTTGCACTTTTTCAACTAGTTTAAATACATCTGACTGCTACAAAATAGTGCAAAATATGGTAATGAAATAGGTGGGGTCCAATCACAGAGAGACCCCATGTGCCCTTTGCATGGCACGGCTGCTGTAAAGGCACAAAATGTGCATATTTTTTCATCTTGCATAGTTATTTTTTTTTTGATAGCTTGCTGTTTTATGTAAATGTTTTGCTAAATCTCATTTTGAATGAGTAGGAATCCAGAACATTCATTACCAAGGGGCAAATACTTGAGAAACTCTTTTGTTAGAAAATGAGACAGTCTCTAAATGCAGCATTTTTTCTTCATTTTAATCCTGTAAGTTATACAAATAATTATTTGCATTAATAAATCATTACACATTGCTTCTGTTCTGCCACATTTGTTGACAAAGTGTGTAAAAAAAACATAATAAATCCTTAAGCGTATGTGATGTTCTCACAACATTGTGTGATGGAACCCATAAAGTGCAGAGAAATGGGGAAGTCTGATTTGATTGTGTAATAAATTCAAGGATTTATTTTTTTATTCTGGTTGCAATAAACAGCACTCGGTTCTTTCTTTAAAGAGGAACTATGCTGAGCGTATAAGTCATTTTCCCAGTAGAAGCTATTTTTATGTTTGGCCTTGTGCATGCATAAAGTGAACATGTTGGTATGATAGTGGGTTCTGAGAGGTGTCACTGTCAGGCCAATGCTGGGCAGTCTGCAAGGTGCTTGTCTGTATTAGACTAATCATCAGCCAGACAGATCATGACACTGTTCTGATCTTGCTGGGTGGAAACTTCATGTAGATCAAAGTAAAGAGCCACTTGAGTTATAGGGCGGCTCTTTCCCTTGAGCTGTATAAGCTGCTCAGCAAACAGAGCTGATCAGCATCATGATCAGCCTGATGTGGCTCCCCAACATAAAAACAATCCCTTCCACTCTCTGCCAATTATCCCTCCCACCTCCCATTGCTTCCCACTTCTTAAATATCTGACACCAGGGTGCCCAGTCCCTGGTGTTGGCTAGTACCCGCCACACTGCCCTTTTCACTGTGTGATACCAGGGAGCCCATCCCGGGTGCCACCAAACATAACATCAACACTGGGGTGCCCAGTCCCTGGTGTTGGCTAGTACCCGCCACACTGTTCTTTTCACTGTGTGACTCCAGAGAGCCCATCCCGGGTACCACCAAACATGACATTAACACTGGGGTGCCCAGTCCCCAGTGCCAATGCCTGAAATAAAGAAAACCATCCCTAATGGTCTTTTTTTTTTAATTTTATGCACACTGTAAAAAAAAAATGAAAACCATCCCTCAATGTCTGTTGCTCCCGTCCACACACCGCCACCATTACCTTCACCCCACCTTGCCCTCCCACTCAGCACCCACTACCGCATCCCCACCTTACTTTTAACTTTCTGACACTGGGGTGCCCATTCCCTCATGCTGGCTTGTACTCCCCCACTGCACTCCTCTTCATTGTGCGACACTGGGGAGCCCACCTCCGGTGCTGCCAAAACATAACAGCACCACTGGGGTAGCCAATCCCCAGTGTCGGTACCTGAAATTAAGAAAACCATCCCTCATAGTCTTTTTTTTTATATGTCCTGTAAAAAAAAAAAAACCGCTCACTGATTTATGTTGCACCATTGACAAACCACTGTCATTACCTCCCCCACCCAACCCTCCCACTCCGCATCCCCTTACTTACCAACTGGAGGTCCAATGCCGTAATCCTTTCTGGACCAGAGACATTTTCTCACTCTTCAATGCTGGACTGGAAACTGAGGAAATCAGGTATGAGGTTCAGTGTATTTCAACGGGTTTTGAACTTGTTCTCGTAATTTTGTCTTTTTGAACATTTTTTTCCCAAAAATTTCCAACTTGGCATTTGTGGGACCCACCTCAGAACAAGGGTGGTAAAATTGTGAAAATCCATCCTGAAAGGTGATTTCATGGTTGCTGCGTGAAATCACCTTTCGGGCAAGATCTGAAAATTTTGTCCACCCTCATTCATGAGGTGGGGTCATATGAAGGCTATTTTGAAAATTTGGAGTAAAAATAGGTATGTTGAAATTTTGCAATGCACACTTGTAACTTTGGTAATTTTCAGTATTTTTTGACTACAAATTTTCAACATAGCTATTTTTTCACACTACCTCAGGAACATGACAGCTGTCATTTTTCAAATCCTGTCCAAAATTGATTTTTTTCACACTTGTGGTGCGAAATGACATTTCATCCACTATTTTATAAATGACACCTGTAATGTTCTGAAGGAGGGGTCATAAAAAGACTATGTTGAAAATTTGGGGTCAAAATGTGAAAAAGCAACTAAGTTATGAAGAAAAATTGAATTGTTCCAATGTTTACTCGTAACTTTATTTTTGCAGATTTTGGCCCCTAATGTTCAACAAATTCCTTGTGTTACCCCACCTCCTGAACATGATAGGTGTCATTTTTAAATTTTCCTCTGCAACCTTGTTTTCACAATCACACTGCAAAATCACCTTTCGGGTGGGATTAAAAAAATGTCACCTGTCCCGATCATAACCTGAGGTCATGAAAAGATGGTTGGAAATTTGGGGTCAAAATGATGGAGCCCACTGTCAATTAGATATGGCCTCTCAGCTGGCCTATCTTGGGTAAATGCAATCTAAGGCCCTTTCCACACTACACCGCTCAGACCTAGTAACGGATACAAACTGTTATGGCCGGGGAGCGGTACAGTGTGTCCACACTGTGGCAGTGTCAGGTATGGGACCGGGTACCACTGGTCCACACTGCGAGTCACGACCATTACAGCGGCACCCGGACAAGACAATGCAGCTCGCACTGCGCTATGGGCACTGCAGGGGACCATTTCCATGCATCCACACTACAGCCAGTAATGGTACAGCGGCGGATCTGGTTCCATAACTGTTGTTAAAACCACCTCATGATTGGTTTCGACAACGGTTATGGAAACACCTCCTGTAACGTTACAGGTGTAAACGCAAACTGTTGCGGTAATGGTTTGGGCCCCCTGTACTGTTACAGAGGGGTGGATCCGGTATAGTGTGGACAGGGCCTAAAAATGTGTACAAGCAAGACCTGGTACAACAGCAATGCAAGTGGCAAACATACGGCATTGACAAATGCTTGTTTAAATACTGGTTAAATTCTGTTATTCCTCCATTTATACAGGCCTATTAGTAACCGCAGTGGGTGTTTCTTAAGCAATAAGGTACAACCAGGGGTTATGTTAATGTTCTAGTAAGTGACCCCCTGGGGATGTGATGTGGTATGAGGCACAGCTGAGTGCCACATGCCTCCAGGGTGTAATTAACAAGTACATTAACATAATCATTGGGAGCACCTTATTGCTATTATGAAGATTGGTAATCTAAAACAATTATATAATTATCTGTTTTATATGTAGCTTTGTTAGCTTTTACCTACTTTTAATTCAGATAGCCCCTCCACAACAGTTTCTAGCTCGGGAATCTGCCGTGATGCTGCACTCTGAGACGCTGCATGTTTGCTGTTTTCCCCCTCCACAGCTTATAGAGAGCAGCTCTGGTGGCTGAAAAGGGGAGACATTTTTCTCTTTCCACTGGTAGCCTAGTGCAAGAGACTAATCGTGGCCATTAGTGCATGTTTAAATGACCTGCACTAAAACAAGCTGAGGGAGACTGATGACAGGCGGGTTGGAGCAGTGACTAGACCAGGTGAAACAGTGCCGGTGGTGTGGTGGAGCAGTGAAGAAGCAAAACTAACAGCAATGGCAATTATATCAATTAATAATCATGATTACACCACCGACCCACTCACCTGCCCGCCTGTTCACTCACTTGACTGCCAGCTCACCTGCTCAGCTGCTCACTCGGCTGCATGCTTGCTCTCGTTTGTACTCCCTGCTCACTCCCACTCACCCGCTCACTCTCTGTTATTAGTGTCCAGGAGGGCTGCGCAGCCACCGGTCATCCATTAAATTCCTGCTGTGCTCCTGGAGGGTCTCGAAGAGACAGACAGGTAAAATTCATACTGCTTAGGCCTGAAAATGGCTGATGGATATGAGGAAAAATGCTACAGGTCTGTTGCATGGGGCTGTTGGACAGACCATGGCCATGGTTTCTTTTTGAAAAATGCTTCTTATGGAAAATAAGAGTTAAGCTATTGGGAGGGAGCACTCTGGCATTTAATGTTTTTTCCTAAAATCAGTTGCTGCTGTCCAGTGGTCACTCCCATACCTGCACCCATGCCCGATCATTATATAATATTCCATGTCTAGTGGTCCCTTCCCCACCCGATCCCATTCCCGATAATAATAAACTGTTCATCTGGTATATAGTGGTCCTTCCGACCTTCCCCCCACCCGATCCTTTGCCAGTTAATAATAAACCATTTCCCTGGTGTCCAGTGGTACCTCCCCCCACCTGATGCACACCTGAGGTAGAAGAAGATTTTGCTGGTGTCTAGTGATCCTTCCCCTTACTCATGCCTGATCTGTAGGTAATATTCCCTGGTAGCCAGTGGTTCCCCTTCCATCTTGCTCACCCACAATATAGTACGCACTCATTGACAGCTCAGTCGGCAGCTGGCCGTGGTAGACAGAGGAGAACTGTGCAGTCACCGGCTTGGAGTCAGAATGGGAAGGGGGGAGCAGGGTTGTGGGGCACTACCTGCTGGGGTATGGGGATCCGCTAGGCACCAGGGAATGGTATCAATGCTTTATATAGGGGATCAGGATGGGGGACACCAGACACCAGGGAATGGTGTTATGTGATATTATGGGGGATCAGAATGGGAGGACCACTGGACACCAGGTAATATTACCTACAGATTGGGCATGGGTACAGGTGGTGGTAATAAGGTTAGTGCTGACTCATCCTGGCACTACTCACAGTCGGATAGCGCAGGTGCATTATGAGACTGTGAATAGCACCCTCTAACACCCAGGCAATCACAAAGCACAGTGCAAACTTTGGTGCTGTTCTTTGCATTTTTTTTGTGAATCTAGCCCCATGAGTTTTAAAATATAAACTATTTACCCACATATGATGTAAGTGCTGCTAGCGACCCATTATAAAACAAGTTTTTATTCACCTTTTTGTGTGCTGGTGTGGTGGGACAGGTTGGTGGCTCACAGTCTGCACCGAGGAGGGGCTCTTACAGCAGTGGAGGTAGCAGCAGGCAGCAGTGCTGGGCTGCTTGTCACTACCTGATGAGCTAACAGCAACTGGCAACAGAAAGAACTCCAGGCACTTCTGTAATAGTGTGGCATGTCCCTTGATAATGCTCGGGGTTACCACGGTGGCCCCAAGCCACTTGTTTTCCAAATGGCTCGCTAGAAGTACTTACATCATAGGCAGGTAAACAGTTCATATTGAGAGAATAAAAGGGAGGCAGTATAGCACAGTGGTTTAAGGCTCTGAGCTGCAAAGCTGGAGACTTGGGTTTGAATCTCCCAGCCCCCACTTGTATACTGTGTGACCTTGAGCAAGTCACTTAACTTTCCTGTGCTCCCAGGTCGCACCTGTAAACAATCTTTCAGCTTAGTGTGTTAATCCTGGTAAAACAATTGGAAAAAAACACTAATTTCAACATATTACATATGCATTGGGGGTGGGGCTTCAAATTATATGGAAAAGGTAAATATATGTTTTTATGTCAGAGCTGCAGTGGTAGGTATGAACTATGTTACACCACTAGTATGAGTTACAGGGCAACTGACATGCAGAGCATTTATTTAATTTCACAGTGCATGTGGCTAGTGGAAGGGTGCACTGTGGCTATATATCAACTAGTCAAGTGTTATGGGTGTGGGAGTGTGTTCGCTCTGGGGTTCCGCACTGGGGAATGCCAATATTAGCTCTTTGTTGGCAACACTGCTTTCCTCTGAACTGATTGGCTGGTGATGGAAGCGGGTTGGTGAACTGGGTTCACAGCTCCAGCATTTAAATGGATAGATGGAACGAACAAGCATTGGCCTCAGTCAGGCACAGAGAAAGCAAGTATTTTTGAGTGCAAATTGTTGGTTGTTTTGTTGTTTGGAGGATCAGCAAACTCCTAAATCAGAAAGTCATAAAGCCAGTCAGCTACTAGCTGGTCAGCTTTATGCAAATGAGAGGACCGAAGCGATGTCTCATTGGAGCACTTCAGTCCTTTCTTCTACATGAAGTTTCCACCCATGAAACAGTGACCAGTGTCATACTCAACTGACCTGGTCATTGGCCTGTCACTGACGAGCCCAATGCAGCTTGACCTGCATTGGGCTGGTCAGTGACACACCTCTGAAATGCTGTTCATTGTAACAAAATGTTTCTTGCACATCCATAAGCAAAAATAAAAATTTAAAGAGCCACTGATGCCTCGAGAAGAACTGTGAAAAACATAATATTTGGACACAAAACAGCTTATATTTCTTATTAGCTCTGAATCCTCCCTCTAATTATTTATTATTGAAGTAATATACATGAAAACAGGATAGTTGTTCCTTGAGGGTTCATCAGTTCCTATTTCTTCTTCTTAGTTTGATGTCATAATACTCTGCTTGTGACATCACAGTTGTTCCCATGGCAACAGACTGTGATGTCACAACACAGCATTATAATTTCAAGTGGGAAATAAGCTACAGAGGCAGATGAACCCTAAGGGATAAAGATCTTGTTTTTGTAGGAATTTCTTCAGTAATAAATAACAGAGAAGAAGAAACATATAGAAGAGATATGAAATCAGAACTGAACTGTGTCTAAATATTATGTTTTGCAAAGTTTTCCCAAAGGTGCCAACTGCTCTTTAAATAGCATTGCTACATTTGAGAACCATCCTGCCTGTTTTTCATCTGGTTTTATAGTAGCACCTGCCACTCTTGATCTATGCTGTAGAAATACAGACAAGGACAGCAGAAAAAGACCACTGGTCCATCCGGTCTGCCCATAAGCCCTAACAAACCCAGAACCTATTGTCTGTACAGGGTTCTAACCCACCCTATTCACCCCCATGCTCCCCGCCCTACAGTTACCACCCTGAGCAACGACTAAAGCCCTTCACTCTGTCCCAGCTGTGTTTGAAATCAGGTTTGACACCCACCACATCAGCTGGCAGACTGCCAACAAAATATTCATCTGCTCCCAAAAGTGATAGAGAAACCTGCTCCTGTGATGTAAAATAAAACTAAAAGAATATGTGTTTCCCTTGTACCATTTAAAAGATGTATTTATTTATTTCATCTGCTGAAATCAGCACTATTCTCCCAGTTGCCGTGACAACACTGTGACACTGCTGTTTTCTCATCATGCCAGTCCCATAATAGAGCACCGTTCTCATAGCATCTGTGGCAACAGACACAACTTGAGAAGCAACAGCCACACCACACAAACAACATGACTGCATACTCGTGGAGGCAGAAATGATGTTAGTTAGCATCTAAACAGTAAGGATGTCCACTCCATTACATCACTGTTCCCTTTGTTTCCATGCCAACACACAAAAAAATGAGCACACAAACTCTTTCTTCATAAAATATTAATACATTTATTAATACATCACTGAAAGCTTTTTGTGACTTGCTGATCTGGAATTTTTACCAAGTTACATATCAGCCTGCAGAAATACTTGAAGGCAGTATACCGCAGTGGTTAAGAGCACTGAACTACAAACCTAGAGACCTGGGTTTGAATCCTGTCAGCCCCCACTTGCATACTATGTGACCCTGAGCAAGTCACTTAACTTTCTTGTACTTCTAGGTTGCACCTGGAAACAAGCTCCGGCTTAGTGTGCTTTTCCTGGTTAAACAATTTCTCCTTCTCCTCCCCTTCATACTTTAAAAAATCATCAGGAAACCAAAGTGCCATCAACTGTTGTGCCAACCCAGAGGGAAAGAAGCAGAAACATCTGGGGGCATATTTTCAGAAACTTGTGAAATTGGCACATATGCAGAAAAACCTTGTACAAGTGGGTCTTCACGTGTGGACCTGCAGGTTTTTCCACATATGCCATATTTACCATCGTGGAGCTGTTTTTTCTTTTCATATGTAGTTTCTGGGTTTTGTGGGGTTTCTCACGATCCCTACACATGTGTCCCCAATGTCGGCGACGCCGTGTGGAGGCATGTGCATGTGCTGCAGTTCAAGAGCGCCCTCCCTTCCAGTCGCACTGTTGACTGTCTGCGCTGGCACCGAATCTCCACTCAGTGACAGCAGGAATATGGGCGGGTGACCCTATCCCTTACCCGGGAGAGGAGAGCCAACACTCAATCCTACTCCCCCCCCCCGTGCCGGCACCCTGGTGACTCGAGATCATTCCCGAACCCAGGTCACCAGCGTAGCGTGAGGTGTGGCGTCCAGCACCTCAACCCTCAGCACCACCGGGCCGGCTTCATGGAGCTGTTTTTGAACTGGGCGCCATAATATACAGCAGCTTGCATCCATTGTTTTGGCCGCAGCTGCATCGGAATGCTGTGTCTGGTAGTGCCAGGCTTAACATCTTCTGCAGCTTTGCCCATCACCCATGCGCACTGCAGACTGAAAACAGAAATGTCCACTGGTGCAGAAATTTTTTCCCGCACTGGCAGACTGCGACACAAGACTTAGTCCCAGGCCCACTCTTGACCCTTTGAAAATCTGGCCCCTAGTCTTTGCCAGACTGCTAATTTTTATGTTTCTGGGCTGCCTGATGGTGCAGCAGAATTGCTGTGCCCTTCCGTGCCAGTGACCCAACTTCGGGAGCAGAGTTGGGGATTAAGGAGGCTTAGGGTCAGAGTTGGCACTGTGCCAGCACTCCCAGGAAGGAGTGTCACCCAGGTTCTGACTATTGCAATCACTGCAGTGGGCTGAGGAGCTTGCCTCTTTCTCAGGGGTCACTCACGTGCATCAGAGATCTGTGCATGGGGACATACAACCTCTGCCAGTTGTCGGGGAGAGAGAGAGAGAAAAAAAAGGGGAGAAAGTCCATGCCTTCTTGCCACCATGCATGCTGGTTGCTGGTACTCTCAGGCCTGCACTGTGTCGATCCCCACCAGCCTCATCGGTGGAGGGGGTGCTGACGGGCTGGGAGGTTGCTGGGTCAGAGCCTAAGAAAAAAAGAAGGTGGCAGCAGTGAGCAAACCGCTCTACAGCAAATAATGAAAAAATAAATATTTCTATGATTCTATGGTAGATAGAGGGGGTATGGAGGAGGAACACAGTCCCATGAAGGGGGCATCCTTAGGATCATGCTTCTAGAGTAGGCATGGCATTATATTAGCCGGGGTCTCCATCTCTGGACAGACTGGATGAATCACATGTCTTTTTCCACCTAAAAAGTTCTATGTTTCTGTCAGTGCTTCATTACCTAGGGACATCTTTACTGATCACAACGTGGCCTTGCAACCTCTCCAGTGCTGCAGAGGAATTATTTGACCAGAAAACATACGAATTGCATTCGGTGCTATAAACAAGGTATCATTTGTTTGTACCCAATTTTGTAATAGCAATAAAACACTTCAGGAGTTAGGATAGCAGTCACTTGTCACCCACAGAGAGAATAAGTATGCCCCCAGACTGTTACCCTAACCCCTCGTCAGGCCTTGTTAGTGTATACTGAAGCTACAGATTATGTCTTCCAATGTGACACAGATGCTACTTCCATCTAAACAAAACCTTGAATGGATTATTTATAAATATATAAAAATATACTAGTAATATTGCATTATTTAAAATCCATGATATTTGTTAAAAGACTTTGTAACTATCAATTGTATTTTTCATACTCAGATTTACTTGATATTTTTTCAAAAATGTTTATGAACTGCTTTTTAATTGATTAGCACACCACACTTTAAATGGGGCTTGTCCCTTTAAGATGTGGCGTTAAATATGTTGGTTTTGCCTTCTTGTTCACTCTCCCTTTGAAGAACCCACAGGGGTTTGAGGTGCTAGGGGCTTTGTTGGCGCTTGTTCTGTGGAGTTCGGCACATTAAATGATCGCTTGAGCATTATTTGTGAGTACTGGCTTTTTTCTTGCACACCTTTTTGCTGCTTAGTCTATGATTTGTTTGGGTGCAGCATTTTTGTAAAATGAGCACTTGACACGTTACTTCTTCTTGCTGTCCAACTAACTTTACTGCATACAGAATAACAGCCCACTGCTGTTAGTCTCTGCAGTTTTCTCACTCCTACTCACTTCTGCCTGGCTTAGCTGAGGGCTGCTGAACAAGAAAACGTTTGAGATGTTTTAAGAATCTCTACTACTTCCTATTCCAGAAGTGGACTTTCAGTGTAATTATTACAGCTTTTAGCACTGTCTCACACTGCATCCATATCTCACTGGGAGGAGAATAATCTCCCCCCTTTCATAATTTTCAGTTTATTGCTGGGGGGGTGCATTTAAAGGACAAAAAAGAGCTGAGATGACAAGTGAGTTTTTATAATTTCTCTATCGGATATTTCACTTCCTTGACATATTCAAAGAAACCTTTGACCTTGTCCCTGCATCAGTTAAAGGGCAAAAATGAGTGAAGAAATGTTTCATTGACAATTTGTATACCACAGGAATAGAGAACAAAAATCTCTATATAATTTTATTACTTTAAAAGTTTGGGCCAGAAGGCTTCCTGTGCTGAGAAATATCTCATTGCCAGATGCATCCTAGAAGAGTTGGTACAGGGGAGAATTAAGCAATAATGCCAGACAGGGTGCGTGTCGTGCTGGGATAACGTCATGCCTCAGGTGGTTGGGCACTGAGGCATGATGTTATCCCAAATGACATACACACCCTGGAGCACATTATTGCTATTATACAATGGCTTGTTGTTATACAGAATAAAAAAATCATTTTAAAGATGTTTTTGTGTGGAAAAATATTTTTGTTTTTAAGGAGAAGATGAAACAATCAAGCAAATGCAAATCAAGCAAATGATGATCTGTAGGTTCACAGTGAGGCTGAGAGTAGACCCGTGATGTTGTGCTGGGATAACATCACGGGTCCAGCACAAGACTGACCAATCAGAGTCCAGGATTTTTTCTTGCCATTGTATAATTAAATTATAAAACAGCAATAACAGAAGTGAACAAAAGGGGGAGAAATTTGCCAGCCTGTTGGCGCAATGGCAGAGCCACGAATCACGTTGCTGGTGACTCAAGTTCGAGAATGAGGTCAAGTCAGTGTGGGCTGGCTGGGGGAAGGAGAACTGAGGATGACTCTCCCCCTTTGGCATGGGCAAGCATCTATGTTCCACAATGTGATCACTACGTAGTGGAGGCTAGGTGGTATTGCAACCGGAACTGGTGCAACGGAGCAAGAAGGCCTCCAGATGACGGTACATCGCACATTGCACAACTCACTCCCATAGAGGCATAACTGGAGAAACTATCCCTATTCCATTTGAGGAGACATCAGCACCCCTCCAGGCTCTCACACTACCAACTCAGCAACCCACCTTCCACTGCACTTCGGTGGTCCTGGGTAAGTGGTGGTAGATTAAGCCCAGGAGAAGGTAGGTGACAGGGGCATGTAGGTTCCATGTAGAGGTGGAAAGGCCATGGGACTGCAGGACAAACACCAACATTTTAAAATAAGTAGGGTGAGTTCAAGGATTTATGGATTATATCACATAAATGCTGTACCCAGTAATGTTGTGTAGGTTGTGGATAGCACTGCAAAGTCATCAGAAAGTGCCATACCCTTGACATTGATGGTCAGTGCCAGGGTAGGTATTGACAGGGCACTCAGGGTACAGACAGAACATGACACCCCACCCCACCTGTCAAGATAGGTGGTGAAGGGTCAGCTGGATTCAAAAGGCACCCCGACTATTTAAGGATATAGGGAACAGGGGAATAGGAAGTTAGATGGTGGGTGGACGGGTCAGCAGGAGGCTCTGTGTTATGTCTGGTTGTTTCTGTTTTTCCTGTTTTGGAGGTAGGGATATGTCAAACCAAATGCAAACCTAACTTGGACCTTAAAGTTTGGCCTGGTGGACAGGTTTGCAAAGCTTGAACCAGGGCAAGCCTCAGCTTGCGTTTCATCCCAATAGTTTGATTTGGTCTAAGTGTGGTTGAACAACCAAAGTTCAACTTGTGCACTTCAGTTTGAGAAACAATCATTCCAATGATAAACCTATCCATGCAGTCTGTCTTGGAAGACTTTCTTTATGGCATGAGAGATGCAGGGAAGACACATACAGGAAGTAATGGGTGAACATTCTTTATTAGAAACCAAGAGGCAGTATAGCATAGTGGTTTAAGGCTCTGAGCTGCAAATCTGGTGACATCCAGCAGACCAGACCTGGGTTTGAATCCCACAGCTTCCACTTGCATACTGTGTGACCCTGAGCAAGTCATTTAACTTCCCTGTGCTCCCAGGTTGCACCTGTAAAAAAGCTTTCAGCTTAGTGTGCTACTCCTGGTTAAACAACTAAATAAAGAGGAACCTGCAAAGGTGAGAGAGGTGGTCTAGGGTCTGGCTGTTGTAATTTCAATGTCAGAAAGTGTACAGTGATGAACACAGGGAACAGGAACCCAGGAAGGAATACTGGATGGGAAGGGTTAGGCTGGCCACTATTTCAGAGGAAAGGGAGCTGGAGATCATCATAAGTGACTCCCTAAAATTAACTAGCCCATGCAATAAGGCCTACAGCAAGGCAACCAGAATGCTGGGGTGTTTTGGAAGGGGTTGCAATAGCCAAAGGAAAAAGGTAATACTGCCCTCTATCGATCACTAGTGAGACCCCATCTGGAGTAATGTGTCTAATTCTGGAGTCCTCACCTGAGGAAAGCCAGAGACAGGCTGGAGACAGTGCAGTGCAGAATAACTAAAATTAATCAGGGCAACAGGGCAGAACCTATGAGGATAAACTTAAGATAGTGAACATGGACTCACTGGAGGCCAGAAGGGAGAGGTGAGGACATAATAGAGACTTTCAGGTTTCTGAATGAAATAAAAAAGGGAAACTGCGAGGAACTATTTAGCAGGTATGGTGGGTCAAAAACAAGGGGACATGAATGTAAGCTAGGGGGAGATTCAGGAGGGAACAGAGAAAGTTTTACTTACCAAGTGGTTGAGCTATGGAGCCAGCTATAAGCACAGGTGGTGGGTGAAACACCATTAGTGGGTTCAAGCATGGCTGGGACAGAGTAAAGGGCATTATAGTTACTGACGGGGGATAGCTGCAAGATAGGGAGTGGGGGCGATAGAGGAGGGCAAAAACCCTGCCTGGACAATAGGTCATGGGGTAAAGTAGGGTAAAATAGAGCAGACTGGATGGACCAACAGTCTTTTTCTGCCAACATTGTCCATGTTTACATTTCTATGAAACTAGAGTGGCTCGAATAAGCCATTATCATTTCCGGATAGACCCAGATTTCATGATTTGTGGACAGAGGAAAGACAGACAAAGGAAGCTCCGCATGGGGGTAACTGGATTCTTTTCTCAAAGTGGACACTCAATGTTCTCCAGCCTATCCTGTGCCTGGACAATGAATCATTTTGGCTGGATAGTCCTAGATAAGTCATCAGAATAATGCTGGTCTTAACTCCAACAGGACTCTCATCCCTATGTCCGATGATGCTGATGTGGCTCCTAGCATACCTCATCTCTAATTTCATTGCCATCAGGGACAAACATGACCCCCATTGGTCATGGATACAAAACGTCCTCCTCTACTGAGTCCCAGATGACCTAGTCACAAGACTCAAAGCTCATGACAATGCCTGGGGCCTTCACAAGACCTCTGCCTCCCCAGTGGACTTTTTATTGTATAAGCAACTCTGCAGTGCCTGCCCCAAGGCCATCAGCTCAGCTAAGGCAGTGGTTTACAACCTCCTGAACAAGCACTTAGTGATCAACTGAATTCTGGTAGGTGATCAACTTCCTATTTGAACCCCCACCCCTTCCCTATCAGGTAAAGTCCCTGGTGTCTGAAAATGTGAGAAGTCCTGCCATCCCAAGGAACCACCACTCTATCCCTCTAACCCCTGCACTGGGTATAGTACATGAATAACTAATGCTGTCCCATGTCTTCAACTTGCTTGGCTCCTGCTCCTTCCTCACCCCCTCCCACCTTGGTTTCTGAAAAAAACACTCAGTTTGGAGAGAAAAAAGAAGTAGCAGCTCAAGGAGTCTGTGTGGTGCTCGGTCCAATTAACCAATCAATCTAACAAAAAGTTAGCACACATCCAACCTGACATGCCCTATTGTGAAGATAAATGCTATGATGTACCCGACTAGCTAGATAAAAAATAAATTGTATCCAACCAGTTGGAGTTCTATGTTGCAACGCAGTATTTTTAGTTAGGTATTTTAAGCTTGATGTATGTTGTATAATATCATGTTCACAAAATTATCACAATATGTTTTTTGATACATAGTGCACAATTTTAAAACTCAAGTCAAAAGACACATGGTGGGAGCAGCACAAAATCTCCAACCTAGCGCGTTTCACGCCAGGAGGCACGTCATCAGATGTCATGAGGTTCTGGGTTTGTTCTTGTGTGTGAGGCATAATTACAGTATTCAAGTATCCAAAAGGGAGAACACCATCAGGCCACGTGCGGCTCTTCAAGATGCAGTGGGATGAAAGGATACGGGGACACTCAGTGTTATTGAAAGGAGGAAGAAATCAAGAACTATAGCGCCACCCTCAAGGATCATGAGATTTTGCAGTCTACTGTGCTACAGACTGGAATAATTGCCATTGGATTACACAGAGCCCCTGCAGTACCTTGCAAGCTATCACAGCAGAAACTGGGATAAGAGCATTTATAGAGCCCCTGGCACCATTAGAAAAACTTGAAAGCAATGTGATATTTAGGCACAATTCAGTGTATATTTCAGTAACACTTTAAGTTTCCCTAACTACACTGTTGTTACAGTGTAACTAAATTGTAACTGCATTGCAGTTGCAAAAACAAGTGTGCAACTAGAATGTAACTACCTCTGTTGCATGTAATTAATACTTACTGGCCCTGCAGTAGCATTGAAACTGACACTTAAATAAAATGTTACCCGTATTTCATATATGTTCTATAATTCCTTTCCCATTTTTCTTTATTGCTGAGGACAGCTGTATGAAAGACAATTGCTGTGGTTTAGACTTTATCTTTGATTTCAGCTTGCCTACATTTGACATCATAATCCCTGTTTCTGGCATCATCATTTTTTTTTAACTTAAAGTTTATTGAATTTTTCTACAGAGCATACAGACATGCGAATGACCAATGTACTACACAAATTCTGGTCTGGTATCTTTGTAAATTAACGTTGCATGCAGTTTTGAATATAATGCTCATTGGAATCAGAATATAAGGAAGGAAAGTTATTGGGCAAACTGCTAAAAAGCCTTAGAGGCTGGATGCAGAAGTAAGGTCAGATGTTACCACTTCATATTGAACAGAGCCAGTGGGAGCAGAGCAGGTGGGGCTGGACAGGGGCACGCCTAATCTTGCGGACTCCGCAGGTGAGTCCATGTCCTAAGTTTGAAGCCTGTGTCCATGTTCCTCTCCCTGTCCATAGTTCCCCATTTGGGAAGCTGATAAATGCCTATTCAACTTACACAGATAATACTGGACCTTTTAGGCATTATACTGTATATATAAGCCATAGGTTCCACCTATTCTGATGTTAAGCATCTCACTTTTGTAATTGGGCTGTCAGTTTCTCCATCTGATAAATATTCCAGATAAAATCTTCCCACTGTGTTAATGTTGGCGCTTGTGCTGTGAGCCATAGTCTAGTGATTGCCTTTGCCTGTTCCTCGCCATCATAAATATTCTTAATAAATGCAGATGTACCTTATTTTTGATATAGGTGGGAAAATGTAAGAGTAGAGATGCTTCTGAAGTGAGGGTGCCATAGTTCTGCATCATATGATTTAAGTCACTCTCCACTCCTTTCCAGAATGGGGTCAGGACAGGGCATGACCAATACACATGTGTATGTGTTGCAACTTCGCACTTGCAATCTCTCCAGCATGTGGAGTCCCCAATGTGGAGAAATTTAGTAGTAATTTGTGGAGTACTAAAAAATCTGATAGCCGCTTTCCAGCTGATCTGTCTGTATCATGGGGACGCAGTCACCCTGTGCTGTCTGTGCCAAATTTTTTCTCATTAAGCCTTAGTGGGAAGACTAGAGAGTTCAGCTTCCCATGTCTCCTGTGTGTGTTGGACATTCATCAGCTGAGTGGACACTGGTTTCCCATAGCACTGAAAGATATATCTTGGGGGGGCTAGACTTCCTGAAGGAGTATCCTGCTAAAAGGAATTATAGAGGGGTATTGGGCATCAATCGTCACTGCTCCCACTGTATGTGAGAAGAAGTGATGGATTTGAAGATAATGATAATGGTCCCTGTTAATTAAATTTTGTATGGTTTTGAGTCTATCAAAAGTATGTATTTGCCCTGCCTCATAAAAGTGGTAGGTGTGTTTCAGGTTATGACATCATAATTACCTCCACAGCAATAGATGGTGATGTCATAAACAGAACTCTGATGTCAGGTGTAGGCAAGCAGCCAGAACAGATAGGACATCAATCCTTTTTATGTGCAAATGTCTTTAGTAACAAAGAATGGGAGAGAATTACAGAAAAAATGACTAACATTGGGTCCTATGCATGAACAAATGTGGTGCCTATGTGCCATGGATCCGAGATGTATAGGCAACTGCATGGGTGAATGCTACACAGTGGGGGTCCCATGAACCCCAGGCGGCATTCACCAAGGGTATGTAAGTGCAGTGCAAGGCACTTACATACCTGTCACCAAAGCCCCTCAGGGATGTCTGCGCAGGGAGCATGACGGGAGTGTGCCTGCACTACACATCATTCACAAAGCCGCGTGGTGCCAGGTATGCCTGCTGAGACAAGGCGTAACCTGATACGTGCCTCCATGTTCTCTGGCTGCCAGGTGCGGCAGCACCACAGATCGGACCTCTGTGCTGCCCCAGCTCACTAAGCTGCAGGGGAGGGCTGGGGCAGTGGCTCTGGTGACTGTCTGGAGGTTTCACAGCACTGCCACTTTACGTGGTTCTTCACCACCCCGTGCCCTCCACAAGGGCACAGGGGATCCACTCAGGGACCCAGTAAGGGTGTCAAATTGGATGCCTGCCTGGGTCTGTGGCTCCACCCTAACCGACTGCACGACCCTGCACACTGAGGGGGCATGGTCACAGACAGGCACCCCATGGGTGCATGCAGTTGTGCATGCCGCATATCCTGTGCCTGTCTGGGACTGCAAAGATAAGTGGATGGGGTACGGGCCTTAGGCGTGTATAACCCACCCATAAATGCATAGGGTCCTATAAGCTAAATTGTGTCTAAATATTACATTTGTTCAAAGTTGTCATGGCAGCATCATTCTCCCTTTGATTCTAGCGGAAGGCATTGTAATTCATAGAATGGTTGGTGAACTCATGGAAGAGACTGCCAGAGTAGGTGATATCAGCTGATACTGTCATAACCTTTAAGCTCACACTTTTTTTAATCCAGAATTTATCTTGCTTAGTCACCATTGTCCGGCCCCAGTCTGGATGGCTGCCGCCAGCCCCAACCCCAACATTTCTGGAACTTACTTTATTCTGGTGTGTCCTTTGTCACAGGACTGCCTGAAAGTGTCCAGTTTCTCTACAGGACCTGCAGGGATGGGCCTGTCTCTCAGCTTCAGACTGAGGGTTTTTTCCCTCCATTTCCTTCCAGGGATACACGATGCAGTGACATGATGTGCATGCTTCTCTTCCACGGAGACTCCCCCAGCATTGAGTCATGAGGACTCCCTTCTCCTGTATCTGCCATTCTGCTGCTCTGCCATCCAGATTCCTTCAGTTGGTAGCCGACCATTGGGACTCATATTCCCCCTTCCCCAAGGGAAGTGAGACGTCCTAGGGATGCTCAATCCTCCATCCCCCCTCTGGCCATCATACGACTGGCATCTGTTCCCAAACCTGGCTTGTCAGTGTGGCAAGTGATGCAGTAAACAGTGCCCCTGTCCACCACGCCACTGGGCCAGCTCCAGCTCAAACTTGATAAGTCTTTTAAAGGGACAGTGTCAACCCCCTTAGGCCACAAAATGTCCCAAGTTTAAAAAAAAAACACATTTTATAATTGGTCACGTTCTGTAGAAATTGCTGGTGTAGCTGGTCATTTGATTCTGATTTCCTTTTTTCTTTTAGAAAAGTGAAAAATGGACTGCCCACCATACTGGTGTTACCACACAAAAACATGTTTGTTTACATTCCCTTGATCAACTCCCACTGCATCTTTCCTGGACTGGGAACACCCCCAATACAATCTAGCCACTCATGATGCAGCAGAAGGAGAGGACTCTATTGCGCTGCCTGTATACATCATGTCTTGAACTTGTATAACATGCCTATCATGCATGGTAGAACGCTGTTGAGCATGGAAATCCACACACTCAACAGCGTTGTTGTGCTGCACTAGCTACATCATCATTGCTGTTGTGCTGCACTAGCTACGTAGCTAGTGCAGCTTAACACCTAGAAGGTGAGTGCGCATGCACGATCGGGTGACAGGCAATGCGCGAACAACGGCCATGGCGGTGAAACGGGCTGGAGGAACTGAAAACCACACAGGAATCAGAAGAAAGGTAAGGGCAGTCTCTTTACGAGCAACCATACACTTTAAAAGACTGTGTATGATCGCTCATACACAACTAGGGTATTTTTCAACTCTTGAGGTTTCCATGGTAATGAGACCTCTCGAGGTCTCCAGTTACCATGGAAACCTCTCGAATGAAAAATACCCTTGTTGTGCATGAGCGATCATACACAATCCTCTATGTGTATATAATATGCTATACTCCATTGTTGATCTCCTCTCCCTCATCTCCCCACCCCCCTTTTCCCCAAGGTTGTATCTATAAATGCGATTATCCTTGTATCTCTGTATGTTTACCTAGTGAAATAATTCCAGGTAAATAAATACTGAATTATCAGTGGTTGTACTGTTTTTTTTTTTCTGATGTTCTGGAAGTATGTAATAAGAGTAGATCAGAATTTGAAACAAAACAAGGTTGGATATAATTACAGCACTAGCATGCTTTTCAATCCTACTAAGAAAGGAAATAAATAAGACAACTAGCAACATCGAAGAATTTTAGAGAAGATTAGAAATCATAAAATATGGGGGTTTACCTAGAAATAATATAATGCAAAAATTGTTGACAGGGTCCCTTTAAAGAACAAAGGGAGACAGTGGGCAGGATTGTCCAAGCATGGTGCAGGACTTGCAACAAGTCCTGCGCCATGGCACTTAGGTTCTGGCAGTGTGCCAAACTCATTTGCCACAACTGCACCTGATTTTACAATTTTGGGCGCAGCTGTGACAGTGTTCATTATTTACGATAGTTTGCGCCAAATATCTGGGGCAAGCCCCATAAAAAAGGCCCTCAGTATTGCCACAAGCTAGACCACAAAAAGTTGGTCCAACACGCAGCAATCGGTGCATGGGATGCCGCAATCCTCTTGCGCCATGTTCGTTGCATCAGAGGCTTGCGCCATTCTTGGAGCAGGTGGAAGGAGAAAGTTATGAACCTCTGGTCTTCTTTCCTCCCTAAATATGGACATATGGAAACTCCAACAGGACATTTACAAACTAGTAAGGAGTGTCTGTCGACCCTTTGTGAGGGATATCCAGCAGAAGACCTGGGAACTGTCAAACATTCTTCATTCAAATCAAAGTGAAAGGAGTGGCTGTTAATTGGTGCCAAGGGGCAGGACGAGCTAAAAAAATGGAGATGAGACTCTTCTGCTAATCAGGAAGAAAATAAAAATAAGAATTGACATTCCAGCTGTAAGGCCTTCATTAGTAGGATTCTGTAGCTATCATGAAGAGTGATAGGTTCAACTTGTAACCCCATATCAGCAGTAACTGTCCACACAGGTAATGCATCATTGCACTGATTCTTGCTTTCATTGTCTTTGCTTATTTTCGCAATGAAGATCACTCGAATATTGACACTAATGAGAAGACCTTAACAGTGTAACCTTGTTGAGAAACTTCACTGTACCCTTGTAAAGACATCATGGGAGAAACTCCACCTCCATTTCGCTACCATGTCACAGTTCTTTCCCTTACTAATACACAGGAGGCTCAGCTGTGTAATGAATATAATGTCAGTCTCAGCATATTGGGATGACATTATAAAGCATGCAGACCAAAAAAGGCAGTGTGTTCGGTAAGGTAGTGTGTGTGGTTTAGCAGTTAGAGCACATGTAAACCAGGAGGCTGCAGGTTCGAATCTCACCACAAACATTCATTCACTGTGTGACCTTGAGCTAGTCTCTTGACCTCCCTGTGCTTAGATCCCTTCAAGTGTTGCTTGGATAGTATCCGACACAACTGGATATCATTGGGTATTTTCTCAGATACCAAAAGGCACTGGAGTTTGTTGGTATCTGACTAGTGGTGGATCTTAACATCTGAGATCCAGTTGGATACCAACTACAGTATCTGATGTGACTATCTGGGATCTGAGTGATGCAAGGCAGACATCCCACCACATATTCCACTATCTGATCTTAGATCCAATTCCATGGAACTAAAATCCAAATGGAATTTGGTAGGATCTTGACTCCAGAGTTGGATCGATGGATTATCTGTCGGATCTGATTAGCACTGTCAGAAGTACTAGCCAAGTATCTCTAATGGAAACAGGACCCCCTTCCCCCACCCACTGGATACAAGATGTTGCACTACTGTTGCATTACTATCAAGGTCACTGTTTTATGGTTTTCATCAGGCAAATGGGTAAAATCACAGAATTTGACTGCATGCTGGGAACAATATTCAAATGTCATGGGATTTTCTGTCAACTCAGAGCATCAACATTGCATGTGTTTGGATTTAAATTGTTTCCTGTGTTATTTTAATTTTACTTTATTTAGTTTGCTGTGTATTTTGATTTACTTTAAAGGTTTCATGCTGGGATTACCTTATTTAGGTGCAACACTGAGTTTACATTCTATGTTTGCTATTGCTGTTCACACTGTGACTCTGTAATGCATGCATTGTGCAAAATGTTGGCGGTCTTTTAGATATCCATAATTCAAGATTTTATTTAACAACCATTACATTTTATTGTTCCTCTACATGCACTGTCATTGTTACTATAGTAGTAATTTTATTGCCATTTTCAGTCCCTCATGTTACCCTCCCCCACGGGTCACTCCTGCATATGAGCCCTGGCTGCCTATTCCAGTCACCAAATTCCAAATTTTTAATAAATAAAAATACCTTCCATACATGTCTAAGCTTAATAAATGATAGACAGTAGAATCTGAATAAGATCTGGAAAACAAAGTGACAACTACTGGTACCATTCCCGGCATCTCAAATCTTTAAAACTGGAATTTGAGCCCTTTAGTGACCATAAATTGGTAGCCCTGGTTATTATCCAGAGTGGATAAAAAAAAAATCGTAAGAACATTTCCCGATGGAGCTCTACCTTAAAAAACAGTGACTGCCTTCCTGATGGACTAGTGGTAGGGCACTGGGCTACCATGATGGCAAACTGGGTTCGGGAGGCCACTTAGCTGGGCCCTCTGTCTGTTGTGCAACTTGCAGTCAGGGAGTACTACCAGCAGCATTGCTTCCTGGCCGGGGGAGTAGAGACAGCATACATTCATACATACATACATTCATACATTCATTCATACATACATACATACATACATACATACATAAAATATCTAGACAATGGGGGCAGAGAAAGGGCTGTTGGCCCATCCAGTCTGCCCACCCTTCCTAACTACTCTGCTTTGGCCCTGCTGGCCATTCCCACCATTAACTTCTGCCCCCCTGTCTGATTAGCCTTATTTGCCTGTCCCATCCCCTCTACCTTGAAACTGCTCACTTATTAGACCCTTACCACTTCTTCTGGTAGCTTGGTCCACTTATCCACCACTCATTCCATGAAAAAGTGTTTACGGGTACCTTTCTTGAATATGGACATCTTTTCTAGCATGGGGAAAAAAACAATTTAGTATATAGCAAGATTGAGAGGTTTCTGGAAATCCTGGGCTGGATTTTTGAAAGGCTTTAGATTATCGCAAGTTCAGGGAGTGCTAAAGATATGGAGCACCAGACTTGTGGCAATAAACAGGATTTTCCATCCCGTGTGGCAATTGTTGCAAGTTAGACCATCATTTTGTGCTCTAGCATGCATCAGTCTAGGGATTGTTTTTAATGGAGCCTGCACCACAGATTTGGTGCATGCTGCCGTAAACTGTAAAACTGTCACAACTGCGCCTGACCTTTGAAAATCGGGTTCAGTTGCGGTAAAAGGGATTGGTGCACCAGCAATTTTTAAGTATGGTGCTGCCCTTCGAAAATTTGGCCCGTGGTCATCTTTTGGGGAATGAAATCTAGATAATACCAATGATTAATAATACCATGATAATTTATTAAGATTAAAACTTCATCTAAAAGTACGTAGAGAATAATGCACTGGCAGCCATGCACGTCAAGCCTGTGTTTCCATCTTGTGGTTATGATGACATCATAGGGACCTCAAAAATGACACTTAATAGGTCCTTGATATTATCAGAACCCTGAGATGGATGTACTGCTGAGCTGTGAATGGTTACCCGTGAGTTATTTTATATGGTATATGGTTTGAAACATTCTGTAAAATAAAAAATAAACTGCTGCTTTTATCTGTTCCAAAAATACTTTGGTTTAATTATGGCTGTCTTGGCGGAGCTCCGCAAATGTAATGCTATCATTCTTTAAAGGAGCACTGTGGGCCAGCCTGGTGGCACTGTGGGTTGAGGCACTGGATGCCACACCTCATGCCATGCCGGTGACCTGGGTTCAGAAATGAGCCCAGGCCTCTGGGGGCCAGCAGGGGAGAAAGAGGATTGAGCATCTGGAGGACTGCTCTTCTCTCTCAGGGAGGACAGGGTTGCCATCCCACTTGTCGATCTCCCTCTGGCAGTGGCTGGAGGAGATGCGAGTTGGGAGGCATGTTGCCGATGTATGTCAGTGATGGGGAAGGGGGCAGAGAAAATGGAGGATAATGGAGCTGGCAGGCTCCGTGATGGCTCACCAGTGCTCATCCTGGCTCCCCAAACCTCTGGATTTCTCTACGGGGATGGGGGAAACATGGCGCCCCTTCGCCTCAGCTCTGTCATGGGTGGGGGGACCCATGGTGGATCAAAGGAGATGTTGGATGGGGGAATGGTGAGCTGAAGACTGAGTCCCTCTGAGGGAGAGACTGGAGCCACCTGCCAGACTCCCAAGAGGATAAACAGATAATAGGCAAAAAAAAAGAGCATTGTGGAAGCATATGACCAGATCGCTATCCAGTGCGCTTCCACACTGCTCAGGCAAATGCCCACTCATTCTGTTTATGTGGCCATTCCCGCTGTGAGCCGCGTAAACACCACCCCCCTTGCAAGGCACTACTTTTTCTTCCGCAGCTGTGGAAGTGATGGCCGCCATGCCCAAGATGGCTACTGACTCAAACTGCACATGTGCAGTTCTGTTGCTACTGCCACCTTGGGTACAGCAGACTCTGGCGCGGTGAAAGCTCTGAGTATTCTTTTACTTGCTCTTGCCGCACTGAGCAGCTGTATCAGCTCTGATGAGCTTGTTTTTTTTTGTGTGTGATTAATGAAAAAAAAATTTGAATCTCACCTTACCCAGCTGCTGGAAACCCACCTACATGAAGGGGGTATCTGAAACATAGAAACATAGAATTTGATGGCAAATAAGGACCACTTGACCCATCCAGTCGGCCCATTTCTCCCTACCTACACCATTACCACAGACTGTACCTAATCTACAGCTCTTCCTTTCTCCTCCCCTTTCATTCTACTATGATTTCCTTATGCTTATCCCATGCTTTCTTGAACTGCACCACTGTTTTTGCCCCCACCACCTCTACTGGAAGACTATTCCAGGAATCCACCACTCTTTCTGCGAAGTACTTCCTCACATCTCTCCTGAATCTACCCCCTCCAGCTTCATATCATGTCCCCTTGTTCTTGAGCACCTTTTCTTCTGAAAAATACTTCCCTCCTATATCTTATTTACCCCCTGTGAGGTATTTAAAGGCCTCTGTAATATCCTCCCCCTTCATCCTCTGTTTCAAGGTGTACATACTGAGGTGCTTTAGTCTTTCCTCATAGGCCGCAGACCCTGCACTATTTTAGTTGCCTGCCTCTGGACTGCCTCCACTCTGTCTATGTCCTTCCACAGATGTGATTTCCAGAACTGGACACAGTACTCAAGGTGGAGTCTTACCAGTGATTTCCACAGAGGCAACACCACTCCCTCTTTCTGCTGGTGATACCCTCTCTATGCACCCCAGCAGTCCACTAGCCCTCCTGACTGTCTTTTCGTACTGCCTGGCCACCTTTAGGTCATCTGATATTATTACCCCCAGGTTTCTTTCCTGCTTAGTGGTTGTCAGTACCACTCCACCCATTTAGTATTCTGCCCCTGGGTTTCTGTGCCCTGCATGCATTATTTTACACTTTTCTGCATTGAAGCTCAGCTGCCATACCTTTGATCACTCCTCTAGTTTTCTCAAGTCTCTGCTCATCTTTTCCACCCCCCCCGAAGTGTCTACCCTAGTGCAGATTTTGCTATCATCCGCAAAGAGGCAGACCTTCCCTTTCAGCCCCTCTGCAATGTCACTTATAAAGACATTAAAGAGGATCATTCCCAGCACTGATCCACGAGGCACCTCACTGGTCCCCCTCCCTTCCTCAGAGTGAACTCCGTTTACTACCACCCCATTGCCTACCCCCTAACCAATTTCTTATCCAGTTGACCAACTTTGGACCCACTCCTAAGCTACCCAACTTACTTACTAGCCTCCTATGTTAAACAGTGTCAAAAGCATTACTGAAATCTAGGTGGGCCATGTCCACTGCTCCACCCTTATCTAAATCTTTTGTAGTGAGAAAGAAATAATGTAGGAGTTGCCTGACAGATGACGCCATCCGTCTGGCTGTCACTAGTTCCGTTCTATCCCTAGTGGATTATGGCATAGTAATCTACAGATCTGCATCTGACACTGCTCTTAAAAGAATAATGCTCTCCCTCAGTAAAGCACGTCACCTCATAAGAGGAGCACCAAAGCTATCCCATAGCTGCGATCTTTACAGTCAAGTGAATTGGCTAAACTTTAAGGGTAGGCTTGACTATCACACCTGCCTGTTGGCCAAGAAGCTTACCACCTCACTCTCCCCTCCCTTGGTCCAACAGCTCATCTGCCCTGCCTCTACCCCTCATTCTTCTAGGAGCTCTGATAAGGCCCTCTACCTAGTCCCATTCTGTAAAACATCCCTAGGTCAGCGAGTGTTCTTGTACAGGACCCCTGTCCTGCTCAATGGCCTGCCTCCTCTGGTTTCCTCCACAGGTAAATTGGGCCCCTTTAAAACTAATCTTCACCAGCACCTACTCTCTGTGAATAGTTGTGACTGCTCCTAGCTTTTACTGGTTAATCTGGGACTGTTCTTGGCTTGTCCTTCAATTTCCCCCTACTCCTCCCCACTTTATCTTGGTCTAATTTCTCCCTCCCCACTCTATTCCCCTCCTGCCCTTTACTCATCCTTTACCTGCACTCTTTCCTATTCCTCCTTTGCTACACCTTACACCCCTCTACTCAGCTTTTCTCCCTATCCCCCCCAGCTGTCTCACAACCAGCACACCTTACAGTCAATGGCACCACCATCACTGACCCCACCGACATTGCCAACTGCCTTAACTCCTCCTTTACTGATCTTAGTCCTGTCCTCTCAAGTAACTTTTTTGACCCTACTCACAACCCACCGCCTTCAGATCCACAGCACCCCCGGTTCTACCTATGCAAGGTATCCATTCGGGAAGCCAAACCACTCCTGCTTAAAGCACTAAAAGGCACCAGTCCTAGCAGCAACCCCTTGGACCCAAAAATACTCCGGCTGGTGCTGGATGAGGTCCTGGTCCCACTTACTGAAACTACTGAACTGATCCTCTGTCTGGGGGGACTCCCCACAGCATGAAAAATCAACGACAGGCACACCTATACACAAAGGTGGTCACTGTCTGCCCTCAGCAACTATCGGCCAATTTCCATTCCCCCCCCCTCCAAAGCCTTAGAAAAAGTGGTGGCCACCCAACTCACGGAATACCTTGCAAAATATAACATCCTGTGTCCAGAACTGCATGGCTTCCACACTGGTCACAGTACAGGCACAGCTTTAATGGAGTTCTCTAACTTCCTACATGCCTCCCTGGACCATGGCTCACTAGTTGGGGCAGTGTACATTGACCTCTCTAAGGCCTTTGACACTGTCTCCCACCCACTCCTACTAAATGCCCTCAATCATACAGGTTTCTCCACTGGCCCCCTCTTCTGGTGTGCAAGCTACCTATCAGCCCGCTCCCAGAGTGTCAAAATTAATGGGGTGCTCTCAGAAACCCATCCCATCTGCTCAGGGGTTCCCCAGGGCTTTATCCTGGGCCCACTATTCTTTAGCCTGTTCCTAAACACCCTGCCTATTGCCTGTTCTGGCAATATTCTGCTATATGCTGACGATGCCGTGATTTATGCAGCTCACAAAAATCTCACCTCCCTCCAAGACTCCCTCCAGCACTCTTTCAATGATGCTGAGAATTGGTTTAAAAAGAGCAGGCTAGTAATTAACCTTAAAAAAACTAAGGCAATGCTCTTTGCCCACCCCCAGAACAAAGCCAGCAAAAGTTCCCTCCAAATCTTCCCGAGCACTTGTCAACCACTCGAACAAGTTTACTTGTACAAATACCTTGGAATCACATTTGACTCAGCCCTCACCTTTCATGCTTACATTACTGCCCTTGCTTCCACTGCAAACACGTGCCTTGGCATCCTCTACAGGCACACGGACTGCCTCCCTCCTGATGCCCTCAGACTCGTCATCACGTCTGCAGTAATGTCCCTAATTGATTACAGCCTCCCAGTATATGGTGCTGCTGATTCCACTGCCCTCAGCAAGACTAGACTCACGCTAAATAAGGCTTGCAGGCTACTGACCAGTGCCCCCAGACTCACCCTCACCTGTCAACTCTATGACATGGCCAAAATCCTAAACCTTGACAGACGCATCCACTACCAAACCGGCCTGCTAACCAAGAAGATCCTACTTGGGCCTTCCCCCCCGGGGTGTCTGCCTCCATCCAATTTACACACCCCAGAGCCTCCATCCGAGCTTCGGACAAGGTCACTCTACTAGTGCCCAGAACTAGGGCCTCCCAGGCTCAGAGGTCATTCAGCTACAGAGCCCCTACCTGGTTCAACTCACTACCCACAGCCATTTCCAACACCGCCAAAATTGCCCCCTTCAAAGCTGCCTTACGAGACCTGCTGTTCAACACCCGCTGCTGCACCTCTCACTAAAGATACTCTGCTGTTTCCTCTGGCACTACTGACATGGCCCACTGGGCCGAATACCCACCTACCCAACCCCTCCAATCCCCGCCCTCTCTCTCTGCCAGTACCTGCTGGTACTACTTGAAATATTTATTTATCTACATGTGTTCAAGCAACTGTATGTAATAATGTATCTCTTTTCATGCAACCTATGTAATACTATGTTGACTCTGTATGTCTGTATTCTGTAAACATGTAAAAATCTGTTACTCTGTCTTAACTGTACTCTGTAAACTATGTTAACCATGTGTGTCCTCTTTGTGACGAGGTACCTTTGTAAACGAGCCGCTGGCTCAAAGGTTGCAAATCCGATTGTACAATAAATCGATTGCACAATAAATAAAATAAATAAATAAACTCTCCTTAACTGACTTCCTTCTGGTCTCCTTTTCTTTTCTTTAATTTCCTATCTGTTTACAGTTAGCTACCACTGCCTGCACCATGTTTGTTTCATTATCATGTACTCCACCTTCAATTATGATGCACTTATGTATAATGCACTGCATTACTCGTATACTCTTATCCTATGTATTATGTACTATATTAATTTCCTGTAATGTTCGTATCCTATCTGTTTTAAATCTACTCGCCATGTTGTTCCTTGCTATGCACTCCGCCTTTATTTATGATGCACTTATGTATAATGTACTGTATTATCTGTGTACTCATATCCTATGTATTATATACTGTATTAATCTCCTGTAATTTTTTTGAAACCTGTCTGTTTGTAAATCTGATGTGGAGCCTTTGCAAGAGAGTTTTTTGACTCAAAAGGTTGTAATTCCAAGACTTTAACAATAAATAAAAAAATGTGACCTACATTATTTTTTTCTCACTACATTTATGATCTAAATAGCTTAGCATTAGCTATACTGTACCAAACACATCTAATTGTCATCTCTTTGTCTCCCAGTCAAACAAATCTATCAGATTCATTTGACATGACCTCCCCGCTGTGAAACCATGCTGCTTTGGGTCTTGTAACACACTGCTTTCAAGATATTCCATAATCCTTTCCTTCAGCACTGATTCCATTAGCTTTCCCATAACTGATGACAGGCTGACTGGCCTGTAATTGCCAGCCTCCTCCCTACTACCACTTTTGTGTAGTATGGCTATATCTGCCCTCCTCCAGTCCTCTGGAACCACTCATGTTTCCAGAGAGCTGTTAAACAGAACTGTCAGAGGTGCAGCCAGTATTTTTCTGAGCTCCCTCAATACCCTTGGATGCACCCATCTGGCCCCATTGCTTTGTCCACCTTCAGATTAGCAAATCCCTTCAATACTCTCACCTCCAAAAATAGACTAGTGTCCACCTCCCTCTCTCCAAAGCTTCTGTTGATTTTTTGCAGCCCTTCCCCATTTCCTTCCTGTGTGAACACTGAACAAAAGTGTTTATTTTTTTTATTTATTTATTATACATATCGGAATTACAAGCCTTTGAGTCAAGGACTCATTTCCAAAGGCTCCACATCAGTTCTAGTGGATTCAACACATAGATAGCAACACAAATGCAATATGACAGACAGGAGGTTACAGAAGCTTTTTGTTACATACCAAACAGCGAATAGCAAACAGTATTCATATATTTGCAGGTGTCAGAACAAACAACATAGAATCCCAAGCCATCCAGTGCCCAGATAAGAGTTACAGTTTACAATAGCAGTACGGAGATCTTTAAAGTGCAAAAGCTAGGCTCCAAGAACAAATACAGTAAATTCAAAATTGCAGCCTGAGATAAGGCGATTGTCGTCAAGAGTCTAGGAAAGGGGCCGGGGAGGGAGGGAGCGGGGCACCTATGGGCTAGCATCCTGCTTGTGGAGCACATTTGTAGCTGGGGGTGGAGAAAATGAGGCTCTTGAGAGCTGCCTTAAAAGGACCTATTTTAGTGAGTGAGGAGATCGAGGAGGGGAGGTCGTTGAACCAGTGTGGCGCCCTGTAACAAAAGGATCTCTGGGTGAGTGATGTCCGCACCCTCGGGACTCTGAGAGTGGCCTTAGTGGAACCACAGATAGAGGTAGAGGGAAGCAGGGTGGAGGAGCAGACACCCGAGAGACCTAGAAGTATTTTTTAACCAGGAGGCAGGTCTGATGTGTAACCATTCTTCTAGATTGGTATGTTGTGTGATATAGAGTGTAATGGGTCCATTTGTCTACACAGTGAGGAGCCTATAGGCCTTATTTTAGGGATGCTGGATTCTTCTGAGGGAGGTGGCATCAGCAGCAGCAGCTGTGATACAGGGAAGCTGTAGTCTACAAGAGACAGTACAGAGGAGGAGACAGCCAATCTGAGGGCATCCGGTGAGAGGCAGTCCTTATGACGTTAGAGAAGGCCTATGCGCATGTTAATTGCTGAGGTGAGCTGGTCAATATGTGAGTGAAAGGAGAGGGCAGAGTTGAAGGTAATACCCAGGTATTTGTAGCTGCTAACTTGTTCTAGTGGGTGGAATGAGCTGGATAGTATATGGAGGGGCGAGTTATTTGCCTTATTTTGATGATGGAAAACAACATGGCTTTTGTTTTTTTAATGTTAATGATCAGTCTGCGGTCGTTGAACCAGTTTCCAATTTGACTGAAAGAGTGCTGGAGGGAGGCCTGAAGAGAGGAGGATCAGGGTGGGAGGAGAGGAGAACCGCATCATCTGCATATAGCAGGGCCTTGCTGGAGCAGGAGTTGGGTAGGGTATTTGCATAGAGACTAAAAAAGAAGAGGGCCCTGGATGGAGCCTTGTGGGACCCTGGAGTGGACGGGGTAGGTGTTAGAGAGGATGCTGTTTATTTTGACACACTGGGACCTTGAAGAGAGATAGCTAGAGAACCAGTCCAGTGGGCCTTGGGAAAAGCCTAGTTGAAGGAGGGTGTCCACTAGGAGTGGATGACAGACTGTATCAAAGGCCTTGGAGAGGTCGATGTAGACAGCCCCTACTAGGTGGCCTTTGTCAAGGTTTTCATGAAGGAAGTTTGAGAACTCCATGAGAGCAGTGGTCATACTATGACCTGGATGGAAGCCATGCTGCTCTCTGCATAGGAGATTGTGGGAGGCAAGATATTCAGATAATTGGTCAGCCACTATTTTTTTCTAGGGCTTTAGAGAGAGGAGGAAGAATAGAGATTGGCCGAAAGTTTCCAGGAGAGGAGGTATCACCACTTTTGAAGATGGGGTTGATCACAGCCTTTTTCCAAGCTAAAGGAAACTGGCCCAGGCAGTGGGAGTGGTTGAGTAAATCAGTCAGGGGGTTAAGTACTACATCAAGGACCTGCCGTAGGATCCTAGTATCCAGGGGATCAGAGGAAAGGCTGGTAACACTGAGGGCTTTTGTTAGATAATGACAAGAGTTTTGTGGTGAGATAGTCCTCAGGTAGAAAGGTGGGCGAGGAAGGGGCTGTGGCTGGGGGGGAGGTAGCGTTGAAGAAGTTACTAGGAAGAACTGTGCTGAGATCTGAGAAGGTGGTGTTTAAGCAGTCTGCAATATTAGCGGGGTCAGTGATAGTGGTTCCATTAAAGTTGAGTAGAGACCAGGGCGGGGAGTGAGACTTCCCATTTAGCTCCTTTATGTTGTCCCAGAAGTTCCGGGTAGCTCCCCGGGAGGAGGCTAGTGTGGATCTGTAGTACTCTGCTTTAGCCTTACGAGTGGCCCACGTACATCTGTTGTGCTCAGCATTGTAGGACTGCCTATCCCCAGGCTTGCCTGAGGAATTGGCTCTATGCCAGAGATTGTCTCTGTGGTGGAGCTGTTTGAGCAGTGATGTTGTGATCCATGGTGCACTATGTTGCTTAGTCCAGGTTTTGACCAGCTGGGTAAAGATGTTGCAGGCCTTATTGAAGGAGTGGGTAAAGCAGTCGAGTGCTTCATCAGTACTAGGGGCTCGGTTGACTGGTGACCAGTCCCACTGGGCGAGGTACTGCTTAAGCCTAGTGAGGCTACCTGGGTGCATAAGTCGGCGGGAGACCATGCTGGGCACAGGTTTTGGTAGACGGCAGGACCACTTGAAAGTTACTGGCGAGTGATCGCTCAGGGAGTTTGGATGGACAACGATGTCCACAATTCTGTGCAGGCGGTTGGTAAGGATGATGTCCAATAAAGTGTAAGAGCTGTTGGATGGGTTCGGACGGGTAGGCTGGGTTGCCAGCTGTGTTAGGTCCAGGGCTGCAAAAGCATCCTTGGCAAGGGCAGATGAACTGGCAAGCCAGTTGGTGTTGAGGTCATCCACTAGTATCTGCTCGCCCTTATGTGGGAGGCTGGACAGGTAGTCAGTTAGGGATTGGATTGCTTGGGATTATTTCTGCGGGAATGTAGGCTACCGAGATAGTCAGAGGGGCCCTGGAGGGGTCTGGGGTGATTCTAAGTGAGATGGCTTGGGTACCGTGGTCGAGCTTGGGAACTGGTAGAGCATGGCTCATTAAGCAGTCACACATATAGACGGCGCAGCCGCCCCCACGTTTACCAACTCTATCTTCCCAAAAAAGGGAGTAGCCAGGGAGAGCGACCACAGAGTCTGGGGTAGATTTAGACAGCCAGGTTTCCATGATTGCCAGAATGTCAGGCTGAAATTGTGCCATCCGGCACTGGAGGGCAGCATTTTTTTAAAGAGGCTACAGATGTTCATAGAGGCTATGCGTAGCCCTGATGTAGGGATGGTCTGAGTTTGGCAGGGAGGAGAGAGGCCAGGGTTTGGATGAATGTTGCCGGATAGGAGTAGAAGCAGGGAGACAAATCTGAGGAGGACATACATCATTTGTGTGAGTCGTGGTGGTAGTAAGCTGAGCTAACAGGAAGACAGCATGGGATGGGCAGAGCATGTATGGTGGGGACAGCATGGTAAAGCATTGGCAACGGTATGTTCTGGGAGACCAGATGTAGATGGAGCTGGGCAGGATGGCATGGGGGGAGGGTGTTCAGAATGTCTGCCTTTTCCTGCTCCTCCTCTGCACAATCCCCTCCTTCCCTTTCTAACCTTACAATCCCACCCCTGGTCTTCCTCTTTTCACTTACATACCTAAAAAATGTTTTATCCCCTTTCTTTACCTCCTGGACTAGTCTATCTTCTGTTGCACCTTTGCACACCCTACTGTTTCCCTGCTTCCCTCTTTTTTTTTATTTAAATATTGAAGCAACAGAAGATGATGCTATGTTAGTGAAGGGTCTGGTTTCTGCATGTGTAGGGAAATAAAAGTAAAATGGCAGGGATGCAAGTTTCCATTCTAATGAAAAAAGATGTACCACAGAAGGGTACAACAACGTTCTATAACCTTTGAACTGTGGTGCAACAGCTTTTTAGTTACAATGGAAATCCATACACATCGAAGAGGCTTATGATATTGCAAATGCTTTTAAGCAGGCTTTCACTGATCGCAGTATGGTACTACCTAGGGACTATATAGCTCCCTTCTCCAAATCTGCCCTCAAAAATATGTCACACTCCCCACCAATCAGAAGCTTTCCCCCTTTCTACTTTAGGCAGCTCCATAGTCATGAAAACTTAAAATATGTTAAATGGGTACTACGGAAGACACGGATGGGTAGTGACCTCATTGATATGAAGTTGATGGCTCTGGTACTAAGTAAGGTAGCTGAACCTCTCACTAAAGTGTTCAATGCCTCTCTAAGGTTAGGTGTCTTCCCAGACAAATGGAAGGAGGCACTGGTTACCCCAGTCTTCAAAACTGGGGTTACTACCAATCTGTCCAATAACAGGCTCATCTCTATCTTCCCCTCACTATCTAAAGTCCTCGAATGCGTGGTATCAGACCAGCTCACAGAGTACCTATCCAAGCACAACCTACTCTGTGTCCAGCAACATGGGTTCTGGAGAGACCACTCCACCCTCTCCGCCCTGGTTGATTACACCTCCCAAATATATGATGCCTTTGATGATGGATTGGCAGTGGGTTCCATCTTTATAGACCTTAACAAAGGCATTCGACACTGTCAGCCATCAACTCCTTCTCCAAAACCTCCTCTCGATAGGCCTGTCAAGGGACATGGTGGCATGATTCAACAGCTACCTCTCTTTCAGAACTTGAGTCAAAAACAAAGGTAATCTCTCAGAGCCAAGGGGAGTGAGCCTGGGTGTCCAAGGGTCAATACTAGGGTCAATACTACTCCTCTCCATTCTTTTTATTAACCTCTTACCCTCAGAATGCCCAGTGCACATCATGCTTTATACCTATGATGCAGTTATCTCTGTTAAAGCAAAAAATCTGGCCATGATTGCCAATGAACTGCAATACAATTTCCTCAGAATTGAAAAATGGTTCTCCACTAACAGGCCTTTGCTCAACTATAAAAAGATTAAGAGCATGCTCTTCTCTGTTCAAAAGGACAGGAAGAAGTTTGGGCATCTACAGGTCCAGAGTCTCAAAGGTGACACACTGGAACAAGTTAGCACCTTCAAATATCTTGGGGTTCATTTAGATGACGCCCTAACGTTAGGTACTCATATTGACCATGTTGCTAAGACTGCTAATGCAAAGCTTGGTGTCCTCTATCACCACTGGCATTCTATGACCCCAGAAGCCCTGAAACTGGTCACAAGTTGCTCGGTCTTATCCAGCATAGACTACAGCCTTGTTATCTATGGTGGTGGCACTGACACTGCCCTCAGAAGGGTAAAATCTCTACTTAACAAAGCCTGTTGGGACTTCCGGTGACGTCACGGAGCTGAAGCAAGCTTAACTCAAAGAGCTCCCGTCCCAGCCGACTAACAAAACCTCCTAAAACTCACTTATTGATCTTCAAAAATGTCTAAAAGCTTAGGAGGAGCATCTCTCACCAACAACAGGCAAAAATCGACCCGATCACAAAAACAACGAGAAGGATGCCACCAGATTAAAGACGGGCCTACCTGGCAGACCATCCTCTCCGACCAGCTGCCAGGCAGCCGAGTATAATATGGATGGGGAGTGTGAGCAGTTATCGTGCTCCAGGTTTGAAACACTTTTACAGGAAATTAAAAAGTCCAGGAAGGAAAACAAACAAGAATTTCGAACAATGCAAAATCAACTGGCCACTTTTGAAAACCGAATCAGAGTAGTTGAGGAATGGGTCTCGGAAGTGGAGGACACGACAGCACAACTCACGGAGGTTATTCAAACCCTGCTGTACCAAACTGAAGCCTTATAGGCTAAATGCTTGGACCTGGAGGGTCGGTCTCGACGTGAGAACCTCTGAATATACAGCCTTCCTGAGAATATGGAGACAACCCCAATGGCACCGTTTATTGAGAACCTGCTGTGAGACGTGCTGGATCTTCCACCTACCCTAAGTTTCCATGTGGAAAGGGCGCACGGATCTTTACAAAAAAAAAACTACCGACCCTGCGGCTCGCCCATGATCCACCGTATTTAAGCTTAAATCATTCAGTGCGAAAGAAGAAATACTGAGGTGTGCCTGGAGCAAAAAAGAAGTTAACTACCTTACAAACTGGCTGTTCCTCAACCATAATTACCCACAAGAAGTGCAGTCACAGAGAATCAAATACCTTCCTATCCTGAGAGTGCTGCGAGAGAGAGAACCATCCACTTCCACACCCCCTATCCCTCCCGACTGAGAGTGTTTTGGGAAGATGGAGTAAAACTCTATTCAACATTTGAGGAGGTACAGGACGCACTCAAGGAGAGGGGCATACCTATAGAGGAAAGCAGGAACCAAGGTGCAGAGAAGCAGGGACCGTTCGGACGGTACACCATGTTCAGGAAGACAGGGGGAAACAAACCAATGCTACACGTGGAAGCAATGTGCAGAATCCAAAGCATCCTGAACAGAAAGATAGATCAAACTCAAGCAGACACCTGAACGAAAATGTGGATCCATGCGACTTTTTCGCTGAGACCGTCTTGTTGACTCTCGAGCAGTCATTAAAGAACCCCCGACTGGCAACGCCATCCCTCGGATAAGTACTGGTTAATTACTCAACTTCTGAGTATTCAGTAAGGGACTGGAGACTGCATGGAGTGGGGGGGTAGCTACTTCGAGAAGCATATAAACACGCACGCTGAACAAACAAAGAAAAAAGGATAAGGGGACTTTGATTCTCCAAGGACTTGATCAAGTGTACTAAGGTTAGCCAATTCAAATTGAGCCTCTGAGTCTATTTATCCCAAGAGAATGTCTGTAATGTTTACATAAATCCTAACACTATCTAGTCCTTGCCAAAGCCGAGATCCCTGGGCTCCTTTCATACCACCCCTTCGGACACTACTGTAAACTGTTAAAATGATCCCCCCTCCACCCTGTCATTGTTACCCCCACCTCACATCTCCCCTTCCCCTTGATCTCCCCCATGCTACCCTCCTTCCTTCTTCCTATCAACTTCCCCTTGCCACCCCTCCTCCTACTCCCCTTCCCCTCTGTTCACTCCTACCATATTCTCCTCCCCACCTCACTCCTTCCCCTACGTCAAGTGCTGACAAAGCCTCCTCTGGCTGCTTCCCTAATTCGAGCAAGTTTTGGATTCTAGTCCTCTTGCTGTACTCTGCACTTACGCTGGCATAGCTTTACGCTACAATCAGCATCTGAAATGTAAACAGCTCTTTCTGTTTTGCACCGAGATCAAATCTTGTCATGTTGTGTCCTGGGCTACCAGGTTCACTAAGTTCCTTTACAACCAATGTACTCATGTGGACCCTTTTGTAATTTGTAATGTAACTTACTGTTGAATCTGTGTAACCTTATGTAGCCTATATGATGTTTGATTGTCTTATGTATCTGTATGACCTGGAACCTTTGTAAATGAGTCCCTGACTCAAAAGTATTAATCCCAATCTGAAATAAATAAATATACAACATAGTTAATACACTGTTAATAATTAATAACTTTATTTGATATCATTTATTTACTAGACGGGATACTTTTCGGTTTCTAATTTAAAATTTCATTTTTATTCTGTGTCTAACCTACATTAAGTATGCAATAAGACATGACAGGGCGTGTGCTTATGGGGAAATAATTGCACAGCGCAATGGTGTTAGGCACAAAGTGCTTGCCCCAGTTGTCTTTAAACACACGAGAGCCAAATGTTGAGTAGCTGATGACACTAGCACACAAGCTCGGTATCACTGTCAGCTATTTCAGACTACAAGAACAAACACTTGCAATGCTTGTTTTGAATCTGGGAGTAGGTTGCTATGCTCAGAAGAGCATCTACTTTTAGCCCCAGCAATTAGCTACCAGCTCTTTAAGAATTCCAAACCCGTGCATGCATGAGTAAACAGGAACTACAGAGTCCGAAGCAGATTCACAGTGAGTAGCATTCGGCAGTACAAGTTCAACAAGCACAAAGGTAATGTGCTTGGTCTGAGTTGAAGTATATATTCATACAAGGGTGCTGGAAGATGGTAAAAGCTGAGGGGGCTGAGAATCATAAGGGCACTTATGAGGGAACAACGGGCACTTTTTCTATACTAGTTTTGCCATAGAAATAAAAAGTGGAGTGGCTTCAGCCCCTTCCACCCTCCCCCACCCATTCTGGCACCTATGTATTCATACATAAACACAAGAAAAATGGCCATTATTGCAGAGGTGGGAGGCAACAAAAGGGTGATGTGCTCACTTAATCCACACACAAGTCTGTGCTAAGGCTTCACAGGTACAAATCAAAGCATGCTGGCTTGCCTTGAGAAAGAACACTGGGTGGTGTTCAAAAAGCATTTGGTGGCATATAATGGGAGTGCTACAGGCCAGCACCCATACAAGGAAGCATTCGAAGCCTTAGCACTGACTTTGTGTGGATTTGGTGTACTAGTTGCTGCCTGGTACTTGGCAGTCAGTTCTGGTTGCTGCCACTGCTTTTTTGGTATTAAAAAAAAAAAAATTAAATCAGCTTAATTTGTTTCTGAATATACATGATATGAAACAAGAAATCTTAGTTCAAAACAAATGAGACATATAGACAGATAGCTCAATGTCCCTCCCTCTACCCCCTCCACCCACCCCTTCTCTCTCTCCTCCTCTCCCTCCATCCCTTCTTATGGCACCAGGTTAGTAAGTCTGAACTGGTGTAGGAAGTTAACAAGTGCTTTGTTTAACTTAGAGTTAATTTGTAGCAGATAAAGGGCGTGCATTTGTTCCCAGATCTTCTTATATCTTGGTAGGCAGTTATGCAGGCTGGCATTTAATTGCTCAGTTCTCAAGTTAAGTAGTAATTCCTGTAACCATTCTGAATATGTGATTCTATCCGTGTCTTGCCAATGATGTAATGCTAGTTTTTTAAGTGAAAGAGTTATTAATGCCATATAGTATCTACACTGGCTAACAGTTACACCTGTATAATCACCTACCAAGCATATTTCAGACTCAAAAAGTTCTTCTGTACCTAATGGGATCAGCCTTTTGCCTGATGGTGGCCCATAGAGATTTACCTTGCGGACACTCCCAGAATATATGAAAGAGGGTACCCTCTGCTTGCTGGCATCTGACACAGTTTGGGGATGAGGTTCTGCCCCGTTTATGAAGCGTCACCGGGGTCCAGTAGATGTTATTGAGAAGCTGGAATGCATTAATCTCAGCCTGTTCTGTGTAACGTATGTATAACAGTTCTGCCAAATCTTGCCCCAGTCCAGTTCTAAATTAGGGAACTGCGAGGTCCAGTACCCAGGACTGCCATCCAAGGAAGGGAAGGCTCTATCAAATAAGCTGGTATAAATCTTAGAGACTGCATGGGGTAGACTAGCTATGAGAGAGAGGAAATGAAAATATTCCCCATTATCTTTCCCATCTACTAATATATCTTTTTTATTAATTAATATATGTCTAAATTGGTAAACTTTGAAGATATGGGATCAATCTATTTTGTAATTTTTCAGGATATCTCCAGAAGAACTGCAGTTTCTTTCTGTGAAAAAATCTCTGGCATTTAAATCCACTAATTGGAGAATCCATTGAGGTTGGCTTGTTCTACCTCCTATTTTAAAGTTGGGATTTCCCATCAGTGGTTGGCTTAAATCCTTGTTATTTTTGTAATTTAAGATGGAACAAAGTTGTGCATGGATCTTCACTGACACTGCTATCGGGGAATTATGTAACCCAGAGGGAAGGTCCTTTGGTTTAACATGTATAAGAGCTTTCAGGGCAAGTCCTTCTGAGCGAATAGTCTCTTTCTCTACTTTAAGCCAGATGGGCACGTATGAGAGAGTATTCAGTTCCTCTGTCATTGCAAGCCAACGCAAGTATTTGCTTGCTTGGCAAGCCCAGTAGTAGAGCCCAAAGTGCGGTAATCTGAGACCCCCTTGGGTTTTGGGTGCAGCCATTTTATGATATGTCTTTCTCAGGGGTTTACCCAGCCATATGTAATCCGTGATGATCACATGTACTTTTTTTAAAGCATTTAAGGAGTAACCAGGAATTTAACATGTTAAGAGAGTAAAAAATTATTGGTAGTAGATTCATTTTTACTACACTGAAGCTCCCCCAAAGAGAGGGGAAGAACTTTCCAATTAGGTCCTGTTGTATTACTTGTAGTACTGCCTCCAGATTAAGTTGCCACATTCTATTTCCACTCCTAGCCAAGTTAATGCCTAAATATTTCAGGCTATGGTGGTTCCATTGTAGTCCAATTTCCACTGTGTCATTCTTAATTGTTTTATTGTTAAGGGGGAAAACTAAAGTTTTGTCCAGGCTAACTTTCTAATTAGAAAATAAACTGTATTCTTTAATGTTTTCTAGTGCAACTTGAATGTATTTCTATGGATGGGTTTGGTGCAATAATATGTTGTCTGCATATGCTGACAACTTCAACTCCTGAGACTCTAACTTTATACCCTGTGTCCTTGGGTTCGCTCTCAGTTTGGTAAGTAAGGGCTCTAGACAGATGTTAAAGAGTAGTGGTGATAGTGGTATCCTGTGACGTGCGTTGCTTGTGAGTGGGTGCCTACCGAAATGGCGACCCACTTGCGGTGCATGTCAACAAGGTGAGAGAGCAGGGAGGGCAACTGGATTGGGGGTTGTGAATAGTGACAGGATATCACTATATGTACGTGCATGGGGGGAGACTGAGCATGCTAAGTGAGGGCAGGGGAGGGAGGGAGGGTTTGTGAGGGTCATGCCGTGGTGAGCTGCTGAGCTGGCTCCATGGCATGGTGGGTGGGTGCTGTGCTGGGGTGGCCAGGATACTGGGTTTGGGTCTGAGCGCAGGTATGTTTTGTTGCACCCAGCCTGAGTAGTTTTTTTTTACAGTTTTGCACACCCCCAACATGCACCCCCATGGAGTTGAGAATCCTATAATGGAGGGTGCGGGGGGGACACAGCCCCCCACATAACATTAAAAGTTAGAGTCCTTGGTGCCCTTTTGTTTCTCACCAGAGATGTACATCGCTGAAATTTATTTACAGCGATGTACACTCGCCATAACACTGATCACCTTTCCGTGATCGTTGTTATGACATGGAACTGATGATAATGGACACCCTTGCCTGGTGCCTGAATATAATAGAAAGGTGGAAGAGAAAACTCCATTACAGTATATTCGGGCTCACGGATTCTTGTAAAGGGTACGAATCCACTGGAGAAATTGTGGAGGGAAACCAAATCTATACATGGCTCAGAATAAAAATTGCCGGTCAACATGATCGAAAGCCTTCTCCGCAACCGGGGACAACAGAAAAGCAGGTAGGTCTGAGTCCCTGGATACGGAGAAGATGTGAGCTAGTTTGTGTAGATGATCTGAAGAGGTCCTTCCCACCATAAACCCTACTTGTTCTTGACCTATTATGGAGGGTAACACTGTATTTATTCTGTTTGCTAATAATTTGGCTAATATTTTAATGTTGTAGTTCAACAGAGAGATTGGCCTGTAACTGGTAACTTGATCTTCCTCTTTACTTGGTTTATGTAGGACTACCATTAAGGCTGCTAGTAGGTTTTTATCTATAGACTCAGCCACTAGTAGCCATTGGAACAGTTTGTGTAGCCAGGAGGTCAGTTTCTCAGCAAAATTCTTATAAAAATTGGAGGAAAACCCATCTGGACCTAGAGCTTTATCCAGTGGCAAGGATTTAATAACCATCTGTATATCAGTTTCTTCGAAGGGGGATATCAGTCCTAACTTTTGATCTTCATTTAAGGCTGGTAGCGGAATAGATGCAAGGTACTTATCTACCTTTGTCATATCAGGGAGGTGCTCCATTGGGCTATAAAGTTTCTGATAATATGATGCAAATTCTGTGGTAATTTCTTTTGGGGTTAGTTTCAGAGTGTTATCTGATAGTGAGAGGATGGCTTTTATGATTCTAACTGCTTCCTGTTTTTTGGGCCATAATGCAAGTAATCTGCTGGCTTTTTCGCCCTGGTCTATATAAGTAGTTCTAGTTTTCAGGATGGCAAGAATTCGGCTTTCTCACATAGGAACTCACTATATTGGTCCCGAAGCCCTAAAAGTTTACGTCTGTCTTCCTCAGTTGTGTTGAGTGAGAGGTGTGTTTCCAGGTTATGTATCTGAGTCGGGAGTTCAGATGCTTTCCTTTCTCACACACATTTTCTGGTAGATTCTAGGTGGATTAGTTCCCCTCTGATGAAACATTTCAATGCTCCCCACTTGATATCTATTCTATCTGTGGAGTTTAGGTTAAGCACTGTGAAGTGGTCTATTGATTGGGAGATCCTGCCAACTGTCCCTTCCTCCTTCATCATTTGGTTGTTAATTTTCCAGATAGTTTCCTTTGGTGAGTTAGGGGAAAAGGATAGTTGGCACCAGACAGTGGAGTAGTCCGAGATCGCTCCTGGTTCCATATCACTTCCGAGCAAGCCCGTTAGAAGTATATCACTAACCAAAAAGTAATCAATTCTAGATGAAGTTCCATGCACCATGGAGTGAAATGTGTATCCTCTGGATTCAGGGTTCAATGTCTGCCAGGGGTCACACAGTCCTAGTTAGTCAGCTAGATCCCTTATGGAACACTGAGCCGGAGATAGGTCTTACCTCCCCCCTGTCTGACTTGTCTAAATCAGGGGAGAACAGCAAGTTCCAGTCTCCTCCTAAGAGAATAGGGAGCACTGAGAAGGGTGCCTGGGCTGACAATAACTCCATGAAGAAAGAGAGGGTTTCTGCATTAGGTCCATACATATATATATGTATATATATATATATATATATATATATATATATATATATATATATATATATATATATATATATATATATATATATATATATATATATATGTGTGTACTAGTACTACCTCACATCCTATCTAAAAATTCATTTAGGAGCAAGTATTGACCATTTGGGTCTCGGATGCATTGTTCACAGGCAAAAGAAGATTGCAGAGAAAGTAAGACAGCTACCTCTTTAGTTTGTGTGCTGTTCCCCGCAGTATACACTTGGCCAATATATTGTCTATGAAATAAATTTACTTCGGTCTCTAATAAATGTGTCTCTTGCAAAAACGATATGTCTCCTTTAAGATGTCTAATATGTTTGAGAATTTGATATCTTTTTGTTTAGTTGCGGATCCCTCTAATTTTCCATGGAATAATTTTCATGTATTTAGCCATCCCTTTTAATTACGTATGCCCTTCTAGTATCCAAATGACACCCATCATCCCTACAATTCTGACTTCAATAATATTTCTGATGCCCTTCTCCCCTGTTTGTCCATCTCAACACAAATCCATAAGCAAGTATGTAACTCCCTTCAAAAAATTCCCCTAAACATGTCAACATTAAGTTCATTAACATGTATTCCCATTTTAAACAAAAATCCCTGGTTCCCCTTGTATCAGATAAACCTCTAATGACCATAACTGTTAATAGCACAGTAAGGAGCTCAAATCCCCCTCCCTCCAAAACATAATTTCCACAGTCCATGATGTATACCTCTCCACAGTACCTTCTCCCGCCCTCCCCTGCTGTTGAATTAGCTAAAGACAGATCAGGATGAACCCTCCCCACAAGAAATATAATATTGTGTATGTATAAGTTCTCTGGAAGAGGCAACTTCCTTTGCTGCTTCCAAAGTCCGTGTTCTGCTTACTTCCCATCTATCCACCTTCCAGTGTGATACCTGAGTTGGTTCAACTTGATACCATGGTGTGACCTTACTGATCAGCTGTTTCCCCCCAACTACTGGAACAAGTATGAAAACACTGTAAAATTTAAAACAGTAACTAATGTACATTAATTGACTTAGTTTTAATTTTCCTTCCTCGGATTGAAATAAGAATTGTCCATTGGTTCTCATCCTGGCCAAACAAAAAGGAATCTTCCCAATCTTCCTGGTTATAACTAATTGTCCATTACATTGTGTTTACCAGGGGACGAGTACCGCCAATAAGATTGGAATAAATGAAATGATACAGAAATGTAACAGGTAATTCAAATAAAATATAGTGTTCCTTGGTATTCTTCAAGGAATCTGGTCCTGCAGGATGAACCAATCGGCTATGTATACAGTTCAAGATGTGCATGCATAACCGGTTAGCATCCATCACTAACAGCTTCATTGACTAGGCCCATCTATTCAGGCTCTGCTGGAGTTTAGGTCCTGTCCCCCTCCCATAGGAGTTAAGCAAAGTAAACACTCACAGTTTAAACTTTTGGGTCGCTGACAGTCTTGTTACCACAGCATAGGGAATCATCTTTCTCTCTCCTGCATATTGCGGCAAATACACAAGCAATCTTCTGCGTGCCCAAAGTGGGGGGGGGGGGACTAGAACCAATTTACACTAGATGATGGCACATTTCTCTTCATCAGATCTCTGCTTAGGGTCTGGTTTCAAACTCAAGAGGCCAGTCCTTAATTAAGATCAATACCAACATGACAAATCCCAAGGACCATTCGGCGGTTCTTGAACAGGTCTGGTAAAGCTTCCATCAGGACAGATTCTGCTATCTTCGGATCCTCATAGGTGGTCCAGTTGCCAGCAAGAAGGACTTGAAATCTCGTAGGGTAGCCCATTCTAAATTTGATGCCTGCTGCAATTAACTTGGTAACAACTGGATGGAAGGAGGCTCTCCTCTGTCACACTGTAATGGGCAAGTCCTGCGCCACCCGTAGCTGGGCGCCTTCCCATTTTATCTCCTGCAATTCTTTGATTTTATTTAAGAAATGCTGTCATTCTTGATAGTTTAGGAAATTAACTATCAGTGGACGAGGTGGTGCACCAGCAGGAGGCATGGGGTGCAAGGCTCGGTGAGAGTGTTCGATTGTGTAGGTAGGTCCAAATGGAGATGGGCCTGCTAGTTTAATTATGAGTTTTTGGGTAAAGAGAATGAGGTCGGAGTCTTCTTCTTTTTCAGGTAAACCGATTATTATAGTGTTGTTTCTCTGGCTCTGACCTTCCAGGTCCTCCACCTTAGCTTAGAGCTCAACCATTCGTTGCTTGGTCACCACTATCTCTGGATCCATTTGTTCAGATTCCTTTTCCAGGGATCTGATACGTGCCTCATTGTCTCTGGTTCTCCTGGATAGATCTTCCAGAGCCCCGCCATGGATTTGAATTCTGAGGTAAGAGACCGCAGCTCTTCTCAAAAAGGTTGAAATTCTGCTAGGAAGCAGTCCACAGTAAGAAGATTATGCTCCGTCGGGGTTGTTGTGGAGTGACAGCTAGTAGCAGGCTGAGGCCTTGTTTTTTTGCTGGCCTTCTCAGGCATTGGTGGCGGCATATGTCTAGGCATTGCCACTCATATTTCTGCTTCCATTTTCTGCCTTTCAGGATCGGTGTTGATTGCCAGTGGAGTATTTAGCTTTTAGCCCAAGTATGTACCAAAAGATTGTTTTAGAAAAGGCTGTATTACTTGTAAGTTTGAGTCAGGGTTAGCGGGAGTGCTCGGCAAGAACTGTTACTCAGATGGCGGCATCACGTGACTCCCCTGCTTTTTTTGGAATTGATGTGCTCACTTAATATTGTTAGAGGCACACTGGCCATACACAAGCAGTAATAACTGGTAATAGCTGTCAGTGCCTCTTTAATGTCTAGACTGAATTCAACTGATGATTCAGATATTACAAGTATTTAATGCCCCACTGTCCTTATTACTCTGGGGATTTGGATGAAGATGGGATCCCTTTCTCTTGTTTTTTCATCTGCTCTTGCTGCTTGTCTACAAGTGACATCATAATCCTCTGCTTGGGACATCATCAGAAACCAATTGTGTTGTGATGTCACAAAAGGGGATTGTTATGCCACTTGTCAACGAGCTGAAAGAGTCGAAGAAGACCAAGTGATACAGATCATGTTTCCATCCAAAGTTTGTCAGATTTTCATACAAGTCTCATATGCAATGAAGTATAAGAAGAAAATAAGTTTTATTTTACTGTTGACTAGGAATGACATGCTGAGAATTTGTTTCCAGGTGCAGTCTCAATGGGGGGAGGGGAAATAACAAAGGCACAAAAGTAACCAGTTAATTGCAACAAAGTGAAAAATGGAATGCAAAACAAGTTACCAGACTGGTGCAAAATAGAAAAAGATGGTCAAAATTGACAATGCATAGAAATATAGAAGCACAGATTTTGTTGGCAGAAAAAGGACCTTTAGGTCCATCCAGTCTGCCCCTTGTCCTTGCCTATTCCATCACCACTGAACCTAGTTGGTCACAGGTGTCTCTTCCTCCTCCCATTCCTCTACCTAATATGCTCCGTGCCCATTCCACACATGCTTGACGCTCCCCACGGTCTTTGCCCATACTGCCTCTTCTGGCAGACTGTTTCAGTCATCCATTGCCCTTTCTGTGAAGAAGTATTTCTACACTTCTCTCCTGAGCTTCCCCCTTTAGCTTCCTTTTATGCCTCCTTGTTGTAGTGCCTTCCTTTCTCTGAAATAGACTCTCCACTTGCACCGTGTTCACTCCTGTGAGGTACTTGTAGGTTTCGATCCTGTCCTCTTACACATTTACAAATGCAGCAGCTCAGGATTAGAATAAAACCAAAAAAGGTTTGAGAGGGAAGAAGTGAGATGGATTGGGAGAGGGTGGTTATTCCAAAGAGCTGGAAGGTGAATGGAAGAGGCTGATTGATCAGTAGTGGCTAAAGTGACAGAAGAGCGAGAGGAGTATGATGATGGGGCTGGGGGAGAGGAGTATGAGGATGGGGCGGGGGAGGAAAGAAGTACTAGGGAAAGGTGGTCAATAAAAAGCAGAAGTATCCACTGAACTCTGTGTATTTGTATAGCACAGTGGTTAACAGCAAACAGCTATAAACCTAGAAAACTGGATTTGAATCCCACAGCCACCACTTGCATACTGAGTGATCATGAGATTGACACTTAACTTCCCTGTGCTCCCAGAATGCACCTGGAAACAACCCTTGGCTTAGTGTGTCTTTCCTGGTAAAAAATCAAAACTTTTCTAGTAAGTACATCAGTTTAACTTTCCTGCCAGCAAGACACAGGAGCCCGCTGACATAACCTATCTTCTGTACGCCACGCTTTTTCCTGTATATATTGTATTTCCAAATAACTCTATTATCTGCTGGGCCGCTGTGGGAGTCCCATTAAGCAGATGGCAGACAGCTGCTCATCTGACTGAGTGGACGTCAGGTTATGTGCGCGATTGCTGCCAGAGGCTGAGCTTGGGAGTATCTAATGCACTGAGTATTTAAAAATGATACAAAGCAGCTCATCAGAACATGACAGTGCGTGGGGTGGGGGCATGGGGGGTGATGATGCAGTCAGCTGGGACTCATGATTTGTGCTCGAGTGCCTGTGCATGTAATTAGTCTTTGAATAAATGAAACGTTAGACAAAAGTAATTAAACTTCACTTCTTGACCCTATTCAGTGTCACTCCATAAAGAAATCATTTGTTTCATTGTTATTGTATTAAAAGACAATACATCTGGAGAAAAGTGGCATAGAAAGTGAGTTCAGATAAAACCCAATGATCTGGATGTGGATGAGAGGTAATTGATTTTCCTAAAAAGGCAAATGCAGGAAATGAAAATAGACTTAATCAACATGTACTGTATACTTTCAAATGCTGTAAGTGATAACACATGCCAACATTATTGAACATTAATAGAAAAAATACAGATGTCTTAGATTTTTAAAGCAGAAAACTTAAAGATTTTTGGAAACATAAAGGGAATATTCATTATCAGTGTCCCTCATTTTTGGAAAGCCCGTGACATACAGAAGAATGTAAAGCAACTGTACACAACAAGGCTGGGTTGAGATGACAGCAATAGAGACCTTAAGTGTGACACTTGAGAGGTCCCTAATGATATCTCAACCCTGAGGTGGAAGCACATGTCAGGGGTCAAAACTGGCACTGGCCCACTAGCCAAATGCTGGTAGATTTTGTATTGGGCTAGTAAGATTTTTCATCTAACTAGGCCTGCGGGCTTGTACTGGAGAAGACAACACTTCAGCATGTATATCAACTGGGCCAGTGGAAATGTCTGCTGGGCCAGTGGATTCTCCCAGTCACTAGCCCTGCTGGCTAGTGGTTGCAAAATTTAATTTTGACCTCCTGCATGCTGAGTGCAATTTTGGTTGCCAACGTATTTTTTTTATATGCATATGGGTTTTAAAACAGAGCTGGCTGCAGTACTTCTGCTGTTAATAAAAAACAAGGAAAAAAAATTACTTTTAAAAACTAAAATGTATAATATGAATGGCAGATGTGGTTTAGGATGTGACGGTTAGGGGGCAGGGAAGACTCACAAAGACAGATTGTTGGGAAAAACATCAAAGGGAAAACTATTGTGGTGTAGTAGTGATGTCACTACTATACTACAACAAGTTTTTGTGACCTTTGAACTGTACAACAACTTTTTGTGACCTTGGAACTGTCCTACAAGAAAAATGAATGTACTGAAATATTTATACAATAGGGGCTAACCTCATACTGTAAGCTTTTTTAAATTACCTGGTGGGACAGACCCATAGCTGTCAGCTTTTCCCGAAAAATCCATAAAGTTAATGGACTCTCTTCTAAATCCTTCCCACTTTACAGGCGCATGAGATGAGGTTGTCCTTTCTTGCCTCTTTTGTTCATTCCAGCACTCGAAACCTCAGTAATAAAGATAAGACAATCACTGAACACACATGGTTACAAACTCGGTACATTGCACATGTATACAGCTTATGCAGATGATGTTATATTCACGAACAATCCTAATGTCGCTTTCCCACAATTGTTACAATTAATGGAACATTTTTGTACAATTTACAGAGATTTAAATTAATCTAAATAAATCTGAAGCTCTACTACTCTCACAAAAAGACAGCTTTATCTAAATTAACATAAGCAGGAATTAGGATAACAAACTCAGGAATAAAATATTTGGGCTTATGATTACACAAAGCTCTACAAAAAGTCAGCCAGAAAAACATGCTCCCCGTAATAGAAAAGATTGATTTAGACCTCCAAAGATGGTGCCCAATAAGACAGTGACTATTAGATAAAGCCCAGTCAATCAATACCAAAATTGCACATATATTGTTCTACGTCATTTATACATGCCTTCTTTCTATTCTAAAAGGATAAACCAAATTATAAGAAAATGTACATGGGACAGTAAACCAGCTTGAATCTCATGGGTCAAATTACAACAGCCCAGACATAGGAGAGGAATGGTGCTGCTGAACTTCCAACTGAAACATAAAACGTTTATAGCATCTCAGTACATAAGGGTTATATGGCAAAAGGAACTGCGATAGGAAACCTGGACGGTTCTCTATAGAAAGAGATCTTTGCTAAATAGTAAATATCTTAAAACCATTCTTTTTGCAAAGCTTTCAGGGTCATTAAGAACAAATCCAGTACTTACGATGCCAGCTAATATCTGTGTTAAATCTCCAGATGGTTAGAATGGAATCTTATTACCTCACCGTATTGTCCACTGTGGAGCAGCAGTTTATGTAGGATAGTACATGAATAACAGTTAACAACAATGTTATTCTTTCACCGAGTTGGTACTATGACGACAGATTACCTCGAGAGCGCAGCTCGAGAGGTAATCCGTCGTCATAGTACCAATGAGGTGAAAGAACATTCCTGCCATAAAATGTTATGCATGCACTGTTCTGTATAGTGTACAGTGGAACGTCCCCCAAAAAAACAAAAAACATTAACACATCTTTCTTTTTAAAATCAGACTAACCATCAGATTGCTGCTCGAGGATACAATGTGTGACATTTGCGCTGCAACAGAACGAAGAATTGTTCTGCTGTTCTGCGGATGTCACTTTTTGGTTCTGCTGCATTGCGGACATCACTAGTGCAGCAGAATAACATTTTGGGAGTGCTAGATTTCGGTGAACAACGACTTTCCACTATACACTATATTGCAGTTGAATGGGAAACCACTTGATCTAGAATCCTGGAAGTGTAAGGGTAGTCTAACCACTGGGGATCTTATGGGTCCTAACAGGAATGCTATAGCTCCCTTCTCATATTTAACAAAAAGATTCCTTCTATCAAGGAAAGTCGGCATCCTACCCCAATCACTGGGTGAGCATCGTGCAGTGTTGGACCCTACTGGGGTTTCCACACTTGAGAATCAAAGGGTTTGCCTTTCTCCTTTCTACCCTTTTCTCTCTCTTTTCAAGCCTGGGTACCCAGTACTCTCTGTGCAGGTTGCTCCCCGCTGTGTTTGACCTTTACAGGGGATTCATCCCAGAGGAACGAAGGTTTGCCTCTGCTTCTTTCTTCAGTCAGCTCAGCTATATTAACTTCCTCCACCCTTCACTCACTCTGTTCTAGACATCCCCATCCACTCTGTTCTCTGCTAAGGGGAATGCCCTCCAATCTCAAGTTTTGGCTGTGCATTATTTTATGTCTAAATGTTTTGTACACTTCACAAAGTAAGCTGGATTTCACTGTAATTGTCAGATTTATATATTGCACAATGTTTAATTTTGTGTATCTTGGTTTATGTACACACTGATTGCTTTCCCCATTTCCCCTCACAGCAGGATGCATCTGGATATGAGCTATTGTAGCTCAGTATGCCTTTCCTGGTGAAACGTGTTCAAATAAATAAATAAATAGATTGGACTTCCATCACTATTTACATATTAGGTATGTCTTAAAAACAATCCATGACTGAGGATCTAAGCAAACCAAAACAGAATGCAGTAGACAATACTTTTATTAACAGAGATGCAGCAAAGTTAAACTCCATTGGTAGCTAGCCACCAGCACAGTGGTAATGCTAGCCCTTCCAATGCTGATGACCTGGGTTTGGAAGCTAGCTGGGGAGTCATAGGGCTGGCCAGGGAAAGAAGGATAGAGCATCCTGCGGACGCTCTCTCCCTCTTCTGAGGGGGAAGCACCTGGTGTTTGATTGGCCCCTAGGATTTGGGCCACAAAAACTCTGTCAGATACAGAATCTGAGATCCCCCTGTAGAGCAGCCTTATAGCATTCCTGTGTCTGGCAGGCTCGGAGTGATTTTTAAACAAGCCTGTCATGGTAAATCTGTGAGGCGGCCCGTGCTCATTCCCTGTTTCCCATCAGATAGCTGTGATGTACTGGACTGAGGATCAGTATTAGTATGCATATTGGAACTCTGGTTATGCAAGTGGACATCTGGGACATATCCATTCTCAGGCCCTGTCCCTCCCCATCTTGGGTGTGCTTCCTTTGGGACCCTTCACCTTATTCAGTATTTTGACTTAAAGTGGCAGACTCGATGGAAGCAGGTGGCAGGCCACTGGATTTCAATGTATCAGTCTCATCTGCTACACTGGATTCCTTCATGTTTGTATTCCCCTTGTTTGAAAAGTCCTTAGGCAGAGGGGGTTCCACCACTGGTTCAGCCTCCCCTGGCAGTATTCAGACTTGTTGCAGTGTTAGGACGTAGCGTAAACTCCGGTTTTATAGTATCCAAAGCCTTGGTAACAGGGAATGAAATGGGTTTAGGCTCCATGTTCCCTAATGTGACGGAGCATTCTTGCACAACTGGCACTGTAAATTAGGCTGTTTCCACGGAGTTTACATTCATAAATTTCATGCTGCTATTTGACTTTTCATCTATTATAATGGGAGTCAGGATTTGTGTAGAAGCAATATCCTTTATCAGTGTATTGTTGGGGGTACTAGGTGAACACTGCAGCCAAGTGTTGCACTCACAGCTTTAACTTTGTGAAGCATAGTAGAATCAGGTGTGTCATTGTTAGCACTACAGTGTCGGGAGACAGGGAGCTGTCAGCCACACTGTGAGAGGTCGGGGCAGATCACTCAGGACAGGTGATTGTCTACGCACACCCTTTACTTTATCAAATGTGAAGCCAGACATTTTTGTAATTTACTAATGAATTTTGACAGAGTTTCCTGTCTGGCAGCATTAATGGTGATCTGCAGCACAGGGCCCAGCAATCTAGTCTTTTCTGTCTGGAGATTTTGTCCATCCTGCAAAAAGCAGGTCCCTCTCCAGGGTCCAGTCACTATCTCTGGACCTGGGTGATATCAGAGCAGGTCAGCTTCTCCTGAAGCCCAGGCTGTTGTCCACCTTGCACCCACTCATTGTCTGACTGGATGTGGGGTCTTGCACTGTCAGCTCAGCTGCTGGCAAATTCTGAATGTCCACTGTTGTGGGCATTTTCCCGACTGCTGCTTTCTCCTGCCCCTGCTGCCACGGCATCCTCCTCCTCCTTAGCAAGCAACTGCAGTAACAGAGTTCAGTGCTCCTTCATTCCTGCAACCAGAACAGCATCAGCAGGTGAGATCTCAGTTGGGACTTCATCTGCTGTGGATTCAAACAGTGCTCCTGTCACCACATTAGTTTCCATAGGTCCATCTAGCACCAGTGATGCTACAGCTTGTGGTTGTTCCATTTCTAGCTCACTTTGATCAAAAACAGTGTCCAAAAGCACAATAGCAGAACCAGGTGACCAGCAGGTAGGAACAGATCCACCTCTTCCTCCACCCAAATTGGCCATCTTGGCAGCCTGCCAGATGGCCAGAGGTTCCTCCTACTGGTAAGGGTAGAGGAGCACCCCCAGTGTCCTGGCCAAATTTCCCCTGTTCACTAAAATATATCACCAACAGCTAATCTGGTTCAATTTCAGTTGGTTTCCATCTGTACCCCCCCCCCATGAGGCTAAACATAGAATTGCCTAGTCCTCCTTTCCTTGTTAACAAAAACTAAATAAAGTACAGAGTTGAGAACCTGGAGACTCAGGTATGAATCTCACAACCACCATTACTTACTGCATGACCCTGAGCAAGTCAGTTAACCTCCTTGTGATCAGCTGCACTGTAATCTCTGACTAATCTAGCTCTGCTGTTTGAATCTCCATGTTTGTATAAAAGGTGTAGCTCTGATGGGTAAACTGTGGGATACCCCTTGTAATGTTAGACAGCTGGGGGGCTTTGGGGAATGGTTAAGGGGGAGCTAATAAAAAGATGGTGTAGGTAGTCAAGGTGTACTGGACTTAGGCTAGATATTATACTATTGTTGGGTATGGGGGAGTAACTCAGTGGGTGGGAGATGGTTGAGGGACTTGCCCTGGCCTCCTGGTTATTTGCAAACTGTGTTTTGCAGCACATTGTCTAGAAATCCTAATTTTCTACTAAATACGAATTTGCAAATACCTGAATTACTAATTGATTAAATAAGACTGTTCACCAAAACCAAATATTGGCATATTCGTTCGCACACCAGTTGTTTCTCTAGTCGATGTGTTTCCCTCATACTAGTAGCGGAGGTACCTACTTTTTCTGTTTTAATTTTTGCATTCAGTGAAAGACAAGGTGGAGGCAGTTCGGAGAAGGGCAACAAAAATGGTGCAGGGTCTGCACCAAAAGTCATATGAGGAGAGATTGGAGGACCTCAATTTGTACACCCCGGAGGAGAGGAGAGAGAGGAAGAATATGATAGAGACTTTCAAATATCTCAAGGGCATAAATAAGACACAGGAGGGCAGCATCTTTCAGAAAAAAAGAGATGTTCTAGAACAAGGGGTCATGACATGAGGCTGGAAGGGGGTTAACTAAGGGGTAACATGAGGAAGTATTTTTTCACAGAAAGGGTGGTGGATGCATGGCACAACCTCCCAGCCATGGTGGTGGGGGAAAATTCAGTAGAAGAATTCAAAAATGCATGGGATTTGCATTGGGGTACCCGAGAGACAAGTAGGAGAGCAAAGGCAGAGATCAAACATCCAACAAAGAACTACTCTCAGTCATCCAATGAAGAACTACTCTCAGTCATTCAATGAAGAACTACTCTGTCATCCAATGAAGAACTACTCTCAGTCATCCAACAAAGAACTACTCTCAGTCATCCAATGAGGAACTACTCTCAGTCATCCAACAAAGAACTACTCTCAGTCATCCAATGAAGAACTACTCTCAGTCATCCAACGAAGAACTACTCTCAGTCATCCAATGAAGAACTACTCTCAGTCATCCAACGAAGAACTACTCTGTCATCCAACAAAGAACTACTCTCAGTCATCCAATGAAGAACTACTCTCAGTCATCCAATGAAGAACTACTCTCAGTCATCCAACAAAGAACTACTCTCAGTCATCCAATGAGGAACTACTCTCAGTCATCCAACAAAGAACTACTCTCAGTCATCCAATGAAGAACTACTCTCAGTCATCCAATGAAGAACTACTCTGTCATCCAACAAAGAACTACTCTCAGTCATCCAATGAAGAACTACTCTCAGTCATCCAACGAAGAACTACTTTCAGTCATCCAATGAAGAACTACTCTCAGTCATCCAATGAAGAACTACTCTGTCATCCAATGAAGAACTACTCACAGTCATCCAATGAAGAACTACTCTCAGTCATCCAACAAAGAACTACTCTCAGTCATCCAATGAGGAACTACTCTCAGTCATCCAACAAAGAACTACTCTCAGTCATCCAATGAAGAACTACTCTCAGTCATTCAACGAAGAACTACTCTCAGTCATCCAATGAAGAACTACTCTCAGTCATCCAACGAAGAACTACTCCGTCATCCAATGAAGAACTACTCTGTCATCCAACAAGTAATTTGTTTAATATTCAAAAAAACAAAATGGACTTCACTTTTATGCCATTTTCTAAGTACAATAAAAGATTCTAGGTCAGGTGGTGCTGAGCTATATCTGCCCTTCCAAAGGATGTAACGGACCACCTCCTGCAGTGCTGGACCTCACTACGTCCCTAGATGGGTGGATACAGGCCCTCAGTTCCACCCTGTAACTGGTCTCAGTGCATACCTAAAGCACTGAAAAGAACTAGTGGTGTGAAAATAAAACCAGAATTAAAACTGGGGGTGATTTGTCCACCTCTAGCTCTATTTTTAGCACTAGTTCTTCTAATCATCCTTAGACTATGCACAGGCCCATTCTGAAGAGGAGCCAGTCTAAATATGAAATGTTTTTCAATTCTAGTGTAGTGGGCTGCCTCTCCCCCATCTGATTTACTGATAAGCCCCTCTTCTGTTGATTAATAAGCTGGGTATTATTCTCCTCAAGAGTCCAACTTCTTAAATCTCACTGTTGTTTGGCTTTTCATAATGCTCAGTGTTTACCGCATGCCAGGAGCTGCAAGACTCTGACACCCTGACAGGCTACAGGCAGCGGGTCTCCACCAGAAGTGAAATAGCTTTGAGGAGCCTGTCTTCTCAGCCGCAATAAAAGGAAAATAAATTGCAGCCCGAGAGATTGCTGCAAGTTTTTTTTTGGCAGCGGTTAAATGGATGATCTGCAGAAAACCAGCTGGCTTTTACATTTAAGGCTGTGTTGTGATTTCAGAAAGCTTGCCAACGATAAAGTCAATTTCATACAGAGCTGGTTTATAATAGAAAAAAAGATATGATGGAGTATAATGTGTGCTAGAGTTGGGCTTGACACTCTATATCAAAGCTGTGACAAAGTGATCCAGCAGTGAGAAACTTAATGTACAGACTGCTGTGAGGACAGGGTAGTGCAGTGGTTAGAGGCAAGCATGGAACTATGAAAATAGAGATCCCAGGTTTGAATCTTGCAGGACACTTCTGGACAATGAGTTGCTCGTAGCTCACTAGACTTTCCTGGTAAAGTGTTTGAAATAAATAAGTCCCACCATGGCCCACTGACTCACTGGGTGACCTTGAACAAGCCACTTAACTTCCTGGTGCATCTGTCTTGCCTAAATGTGACAGTAAGTAGACGCAGACCACCACCCCCCACTGCAGATAAATATCTCTCAAATGCTATGAACTACACATTTGATACCTAAATTTACCCTCATCCCATGCAGATATAGGGATATGCAAAGGCTTGGCTCAGAATATGCCTTTTATCTTCACTAGTGAGGAGGCATGACAATAACACATGAGTGGCAGAGCCAGGAGTGAATTATGTAAGCCCTGCACCCTCACAAGTGATTGTTAGTGAACATTTTGAATCAGGCCATTGTGTACCCAATTTATACAATGTGTTTTAAGGGCATTTAAATAAAGTATTTTTTATAAAGATTTAAAGAACAGCTGATGCCTTCAGGATAGTTCTGTATTTCTCCTGCCCATTATTTTTTACTAAGGTCATCTGCATGAAAACAGGATATTTACTCCTGAAAAGTTTATCTATTCCTGCTGCTTTCTCCCTACCTGAGGTCAGAGTGCACTGTTTGTGACATCACAGTTACTTCTATGGCAACAAACTGTGATGTCACAACACAGGATTATGACTTGAAGTAGGGATAAGCTATAGAGGCAGATGCACTCTAAGGGACAAAGATCATGAATTTGTGCAAATTTCCTCAGTAATAAATAACTGGGAGGAGAAATCTATAGAATATGTACAGAATACAAGCTGAATGGTACCTAATTATTATATTTTTCAGTTTTCTTTGAGGCATCAGCAGTTCTTTAACTGTGTCTGTCTGATTTGCCCCCTCGGGCAGTGGTCACGATCTAGCCATAGCACCTCTACGGTGCAAGGAGCCTGATCCACCTACCCCCCCAAAGAGATAGATAAGGTGCCACTTGCCCCCCTCAGGCAGTGGTCACGATCCAGCCATAGCACCTCTATGGTGCAAGCAGCCTGATCCACCTACCCCCCAAAGAGATAGATAAGGTGCTGCTTGCCCCCTCGGGCAGCGGTCATGATCCAGCCAGAGCACCTCTACGGTGCAAGGAGCCTGATCCACCTACCCCCCAAAGAGATAGATAAGGTACGACGCTTGAAAAATTGCCACGATTTCTCTGGGCTGTGTGAACGCTGAACTGGATCATCACTTGCAATTTGCTGTTTTCAATTTCAGCGCCTTCTCAGGGTAGTGCTATTGGCTCCACGCATGTGTAGAGCTCCCTGATTAGCTGGTCTCACTCACCTGAGACAGGAGCACCCGAGATGTGTATCTTAATGTAAGCCTCCATCCCTGTACTCGGCTTCTAATTTATATATTTTAATTTAGCCTGTTCTGCTCGGCCTGTGTAAAGTAACTTACCATTCCTCCCTGCTGCAGTTTCTCTCCAACTGTATGTGCACTGATTCAGTGCTAGCTCTGCAAACTTCCCCTTGATTTTCGTCCCACCCTACCTCCCCATCCCAGGCCTCCTTCCCCATCCCAGGCCTCCTTTAAATGCACACAGTCTCTGCCCACTCCTATCTGATGTTTCAATTTATTGGTTACTTACTGTCAACAACTGCAATTCCTCCCATCCCCTTTTTGCAACTAAGCCTTCTAGCAGCCTTATCTCATTCTGTCTTGCTGAGGCATACCATTTTGGTACTTTAGGTTTGCTTATTGCTGACTAGCACATCCTGTCTTGCTGACTAGCATATCCTGTCTTGCTAAGGCACTGTTTTACTTGAACATTGTACTACAAATTACTGAACTATGACTGATTTGCCAAAAAACTGTGTTTATTGTCTAAAAATGAACATGTTCCCAGCAACCAAGTGTTACAGCCCCTTCATGACTTTGTAGCGCTCTCCAGACTGCAAGGCGCCAAGGAAATCGCAGGCTTTTTGGTTGCTAATTGAACTGTTTTCACTCAGACTGCTAGCCTTTGTGTTGCCCCACTACTAGTTCGAGCTCCTCTCTCCTTTCTCTAGCCAAGAACCCGCTAGGGATCCCAGCTCAGACACACTCCGCGTGGACCGTGGACACCGGTGGTCAGCGCTTGTGAAGCCGCCGCCCGAGACCTCCTCATTGGACTCCACTGCTTGAGAGGCACGGCAAAGCCACATCTTTCGCCCACCTGCTCATCCCCCCTCCTGTGTGCTATTATATAGACCCGTTAGCACTGCCCACTCCCATCCCTGACTGAATCTTCTGCCTTCTCTTTCTTACTAAAACAATTTGTTACTGCCAGGGTTCCACCAGGGGAATCCTGCAACCAGCAGCTGGCGAGCTACCCTTGTTATCAAAATTCCCTCATTTACCCAACAACTGCAATTATGGCAGCCTCGTGGCAATTCCTCCTCCTGACTGCACTGTATCATACCCCTGACTGTCTTATTATCTGGAAAATTTGAGACTGGGGGTATAGCACATCCTCATCCTGAAGACTGCTCACCCAATCTGACTCTACACATCACATGTTATGCCAAGGCTCCTTGCCAACTGATCCAGGTGGACTACCTTCCTCGAAGAGCAACTATTGCAGGTTTGTCTACGCCTCCTTCCTTATCTCTAATTAATTCGAGTTACTTCCACTGGCGTTACACAGCCAGAGTATTAGCCTCAGTGTCCCTAGGCTTGCATAAATTAAAAAACAAAGCTTGGCACCCCGGTTCTTCCTCCATGCCAAGCCAGAAAAAGCCTCGAGCTCATTGCCTTTCACTTGAATCCCTGAAAAAATTGCTACTCCTCCTCTTACTCTGCTCTGGCAATGTCGAGCTTAATCCAGGGCCCATAAATAAACTTACCTCCCTTTCTGAGTCACTATCTCTTAAAGGTATTAGTTTTATGCACATTGATGTGTGCAGCCTGCTGAAAAAATTCACCCTTATCCAGGCTTGGACCGCCCATACAATGCCAGATGTGCTTGTTATCTCAGAATCCTGGCTTTGGCCTTCTATGCCAAAAGAGCGTAATTAATATACCTAACTACCAGATCTTTAGATGTGATAGGCAATCCAGAGGAGGTGGGGTCGCCATCTACATCAAAGATAGATTTGTGGCATCAACACATAATTCTAACTCACTGGTAGTGGGATTTGAGTGCCTGGAATAAAAATCAACCTATCCCCATCGTTAGCACTCCGAGTCATAGGATGCTATGACTACCATCTGCGACTACTCAGCTCTTGTCCTATCTTACAATTATCTTGGACACTAGCCCCCTGGAAACAATTATCCTCTGGGATCTAAACTACGATTGGCTGTCGGAAGCTGGTCACCCACTTAAATCTTTCTGTGACTCCCTTGGAAAGTACCCTTCTGGATGTCTTGCTTGTGAATAAACCCCATTCCTTCTCCCACGTTGGAACCTTTGACGTGGATATTAGTGACCATTGCCTAATAGCTGGAGTTTGGGCAGCCAACAAAGTGCCAACTACAGCCAAATTCTCCACCAAAAAGTCAACCAGGTTAAATCGACCCAAAGGCATACCTACTTGACCTAAAAAACTCCCCCTTGTGGCAGAGTTTTTACTTTGCTAAAACAGTGGAAACTGCATATATTCTATACTACATGAAATCATTACCTACGCCATGAATCTACATGCGCCTCTGTCAAAAATGTGCATAAAGGCTAGGAAATGCCGTTGGTTCACTCAGGATCTCAAGGCTGCACTACTGTCCAGGGATAAACTCTGGAAAACTGCCCGCAAATCCCAAAAAGAGGAAGACTGGTGCCTCTTTAGAACAGCCAGAAATCGCTGCACCAAACTGATTAGGGAAGCTAAAGCCTGCTATTACCAAGCAGAACTAGATACTGCAGCCAATTGTCCCTCCAAATTCTGGGCCAAATCAAAGAACAGGTGGAAGCCACGTCACAAAATATGCTCCCTACAAAAATTACCTCTGACAATACAGTAATCAATGACAAAAAAGAGATACTGCAGGCATTCAATACGCACTTCACCTCAGCAGGCTTAGCCTTCGATAACTCATCTGCATGTAGCCTGTGCACCCAGCTTGGCATGACCCCACCAAATGTTAGCTCTGTTAGTCAACATTTCTCATTCTCATTGGTTTCCCTCAAGGAAGTGGAAGACTTGATTCTCCACCTGGATACTAAGAAAAGTGCCAGCGCAGATGCATTTGAACCATACTTCCTAAAGATAGCATGCCACGTATTGGCAGTGCCTATTACTCATTTATTCAACCTGTCCCTAACACAAGGTACCTTCCCTCAAATATGGAAGATCGCACATGTTATCCCGCTATTTAAATCTGGAGACCCTTGCAACCTTAATAACTATAGGCCAATTTCTCTCTTATCCACACTCTCAAAGCTACTGGAAAAAATAGTAAATGGCCAACTAAGATCCTTCATCGACAAAGAAAAATTACTAAACCCCCTTCAATCCGGATTCAGAGCCAACCACAGTACAGTCTCGGCATTAGCTAAAGTAATCGACTGGCAACTGGAGTTGGAGCATAAAAAGTCAGTATGTGCTGTGTTTCTTGACCTCAGCAAAGCATTTGACACAGTCGACCATGACCTGCTCCTCAACTCGCTAAAAACACTAGGATTGGATGCTACTTCTCTAAACTGGTTCTCTGAATATCTGACAGACAGATACTAGCAGGTGAAAGCGGATGGTGAACTATCTGCCCTAAAACTCTTACAAAGAGGTGTCCCTCAGAGATCCATATTAGGTCCCCTCCTCTTCGCAGTGTATATCAACAACATTGATGAGGGAATCAAGGATGCAAGTATTCACTTACTCGCAAATGACACAGTGCTGTACCTGAGTCGTCCCACACCAAAAGAAGCTTGTACCGACCTACAAAAAGATTTTAACCTCCTGCAACTCCAACTAATCAATAAAAAACTGCTATTAAATGCTAAGAAAACTAAAGCCATGTTATTTTCCCCCGCAAACTACACAAGTGCTACTGACTCCCTCCCCCCAATAACCACGATGCTGGAAGAGTGCTTAGAGTACGTTCCGAAATTCAGATATCTTGGGGTCTGGAGCGACTGTAAACTCTCCTTCACTGACCACCTGGAAAACTTGCTGAAAAAATCAAGGCAAAAACTTGGCTTTTTTTACAGGATAAGAAGACTTCTTACAGCAGACGCAAAGAAACGACTAGTCCAAGCCACATTCCTGTCCTTAACTGACTACGCAGACTTCATATACAGTAGCTGTGCGGCTTCATATCTTGGAAAACTGGATACGCTCTACCACAGAGCTATATGCTTCATCACTGATCTCCCCTTCTCTACCCATCATTGCACACTCTATGCCGCCACGGGCTGGACCTCACTTCACTATAGGCACAACTTTAATGCAGCACTCTGGACACTTAGAACCCTCAGTGGCAAACTCCCTCAATACATTGTCAACTGTCTGTCTCCGATTGTGCCCAGGAATTATTCCCTTAGAAGCTGCTCACAACTCCTGCTAAATATACCCAGGGCACTCACATGAGTCAGGAGAGCTGCCTTTGGATTCGCACTCCCATCAATGTGGAATAAAACCAAAAAAAATACTTAAGCTGAAAACTCCAGTAAGTACCCTTTTGTTCAAAAGGCTTTACTGTGATGACATTACAGAAATTTGCAGCTGCTTTACTAGACACTAACTAACCTCCCTCCCTCAAACGGCGGCCCGCAAATGGCGGCCCCCAGCTAAAATGTGTGCCTGTGCCTCTAGCATGCCCACTAACAGATCCACAGGATTTATTGCTGAACTCCCATATCTTATTCTTTGACGCTGTAAACAGCTGCAGCCTGATTCTAGCACATGCTACCACTTGGGGATAATTATCGTCTTTCGCCCCCCCAAAATATTCAGTCCCTTGTCCATCCAACACCTCCCTCTGTCCCAAACTTCAGGACCCTCCCAGTTATGCCCCTGCTACTATATTCCTCCTCTTGCACTTAGTACAATGGCAGCATTTCTCCTCCATATGTCGCTGCGTTTTGGGGCAAAAGTCGCTTCATCACCTTTCGTACAGTCCTCCGCCCTCCCAATCCCTCACTCTGCTCTAACAATTGGGTCCTCTTCGCTTGTGCCCCTATTCCCCACCTCTCCCTACATATTGCGCTTGATATCTTCTATCTGGTATGCCTACCCTGTCCCTAACATTTCCCACTACAAAATGCACAGTTTTTGGGCTTGGATCCAGCACAAGTTCATTATCCTCGACTCCTTGTAGATCTATATTCAAGGTATATTACCTGTAAATGTGCATTTTTACTATAATAGCAGCTATTTTTACTGTTTGTACTATTGTAACTTGTCTTTCTGTATTATTACTGTAGGACCGCAGGTTCACCTTGTAAATGAGCTTGCTCAATGGTGCCCACCTGGATAAATAAAGATATTGATTGATTGATTGATTGATTTTACTGCTCAGTTTTCAGTGCAGCTGAGGTCATTGTGATGTCATCAGGCATTGTTCAACCAGCTCTCCCATTGGTTAATGGTTCCTTTGTGACCTGTCTAAAGTGAATATTTTATCTTCATTTAGAATGCTTCAGTGGCTAAAATAAATGATTTGCCTCTAAGGTTTGACTCTCACCTACATTGTATGAATATGGGATATTCCATAGGGCCTGTGGAAAATAGCTTTTATTCCCTCTGGAATGTTGTAAACAATGCTAACAGCAAGTGGCGGAGTGAAGCTGAACCCTGGGTACTAGATCAGCATTGTGTGCAACGTTCCAGAATAAATAAAAATGTATTTCTAAATGCCTTGTGGAATGTCCTGTTTATACCATGGAAAATTGAATGCCATTGAGATGAGGCTACTGGGAGAATAACATGAGCTGCAGGGAAAATAACACAAAGGATTATGTATGAGCTTTCATACACAACAAGGCTACATTTCAATCGAGAGGTTTCCGTAGTAACAAGAGACTCTGAGAGAACAATTCGAGAGGGTCTCATTACCACAGAAACCTTGAGACATAAACATATCCTTGTCTGTGTATGGTAGCTCATACACAATCTTTGATATTGTATAGGCACCATTTATGATAAAACTGTGTCCTTACTGTGCCATTTTGTTCCATCGGCGCTCACTTCCAGGGCCAGCTCTCACTGCCGTGGTCACTTCCTGAAGTGCAGAGGATTCACTACCACGCAAGCGCAGAGACGTTCTATGGTGTGCTGCACTAGGGACATTGCTAGTTCAGCACAACATCATGACGTACTGAGTGCAGCATGACAAGCTGATTGCACTAAACAAATTCTGTCAGCAGTCACGTCCTACCATACATGATATGTTTATTACCCTAGAGGTGAATAACAAGGCTGAAGAACCATTTTTATTCAGGTCTTTTGTTTTTCCCTTCCATGCTATAAATGCAGATATTCTACATTAAGGATCAGATGGCACCTCGAAAAATGTTGGGCTCAGCTTTCACTTGTACAGGTTTCCTCCTTTTCCAGTGTGTCCAAAAGCATTAATCTTTAAGAATGTCTAGGGCAACTTTTCGTAGTTAAATCTTGCAGCCATTATGACTGCAGTATGAGAGCCTACAGCTGAGATATTTTCAAACTGCAACTAAGACCTGCAGTTTCAGGGCTGCCCGATTGTCCAGCAGGTAGTCTTATGTGGTCCCATGCTAGTGACTCACATTCGGAAGCAAGCTTGGGAAGACGACTGGCCCAAAGGCTGAGAGGGCAACTTGCTGCATGGCAGGGCTCCTAGCCCAGGGAGGGATGATGCCAGGTTCTGCTGCACTGTGACAACCCCTGGGGTGGGCCAGAGAACTTGCTCTACTGCAGAGGGACGTCAGTGCATGTCGAGGCCTGAAGGGGCTATGCCTGACATCTGAGGAGGTGGCAGAGACAGAAAATAAGAAAACGTGAGTGGTGCAGGCTATGTGAAGCCCTGGCTGGGCCTCTCTTGCCCCATCATTGCCTGGACTGCCTGCTGTTCTAAATATGTATTCTGGGAAGGGGGGAGATGGCCCTCGCCCCCACCTGGCCCTGCCATTGGGGGGCAATCCATGAGAGAATACCGGCAGGTAAGGTTCAGGGGAGATAAGGGTTGGTCGGTGGCAACAGAGACAGGGCTGAGAAGACTGAGAAGCACACTGACACTGGTAGAAATTTATTTATGGCAAAAAAATGCAATTTCATTGCCTTTTACAGATGCTCATGGACTTTCAACAGATATGGCAGTATTTTCCTCTCATTTAAAACAAAATGCTTAACAACCATGGTAACCATTATATTATATAAAATAAAAAAGAGAGTTAAGACAAGGCTGAATCTTAACTCTTTGTGATCCAGTGACAACAGGAGCTCTCAAACATCAATCTCAACCTCACATGATGTCATCAAACCCACTTAGTGTTACGAATCAGCCCTTGCTTAACACATGGGAGTTAATTACTCTATATTTATTTCACATTTTTTCTGCAGTTATTTTCCCCCCATTATTCATTAGTCAGGACATTTGCATTTAAACTGCATCCTTGTCCCTTGCAATGTATCCACTAGAGCTGCTTTTTCCCACCTGAGGTCATAATACTCGGCCTCTGACATCACAGTCATTTCCAAAGCTGCCGAGAGTGACGCCAGAAACAGAGGGTTATGGGCCAGATTGGGAATGTGGGCATATCATCTGATTTTCCCTCTGTCAGAGTCCTCCCAGTCGCATCCTCACAGCAACAGTTTCAATTATTTGCAGCAGTTTACACAAACAATGATGCATGCATCATTTGTTTGACCCAAGCAGCATTATATGCACCATAAATTGTGGTAACTGTGTCAAAATGTTAGACCACCTGTGATTTTGGATTATTTATCTATAATAAAAATGTTATTGATGACAAAAAAGGCAGTGTAAACTTTGGACACAATTGCACAAAATGTATGTGGTTGGTGCTGCAGGTCAGTGGCAATCTTGTGAAAATTCAACTGCATGAGTTTACCAGGGGATAAAGAAGCTGGGAGGAGGGCAGGATGGCAGAAAAATGTGACAAAAAATTACCCTCCCCCCCGCACTATCGGCAGAATTTTGGTGGCTTGTACAGCCAGACCCTCTCCGTGGATTTCCCCTGTTGGGTGACAGTAAAGGAGTATTTGAAAGAGTTGGGTGGCAGGTGAGGCAAATGACCTGACAGAGGGAGGAGGCCAGCTGAGGGAGAAAAAAGACTATATGACTAAATTTGCATTTTAATTAACCTATATGTTAATTATTTCTAGTTGAAAACCCATATTTTATGACTTCTTACCTTCTCTACAACTCAGTTGCCTGTTTCCTTTCTTAGTAAAACTGAAATGCATGGCAACAGTATAATTATACATTACCTTGTTGTGTTCCAAATCCTTGATCAACTCTTACTGTATATTTCCTGAACATTATGAACACCCCCCAAATAATGCAGCCATTTAGGATGCAATAGTCTTCTCCCCACACACACTGCTTTATGAGTGTCTAGGCTGTGTGGGGGTGTTCCCAAATCTAGGAAAGATGCAGTGGAAGTTGATCAAGGAATGTAAACAAACACATTTTTGTGTGGTAACACCAGTATGGTGGGCAATCTGTTTTTCACTTTTAGAAAGCAAAAAGGAACCAGAATCCAACAACCAGCAACATCAGCAATCTTTACAGAATATAAGAAATCATAACAGGTGTTTTTATTTTTGCTTGCGTGTATGCGCAAGAAACATGTTGTGACAGCTTGCTGGAGAAGCAGGTTGTGGAGGTGTGGCAGTGTTGTGGCCAATGCCACCACTGCTTTTTGGGGCTTGTCTCTGTGGCACTAATGAATGAGCACTCTGTCTATGACAGCAGCTCAGAAGCGTGCCACCAACTTAAAAGAAATTTGCCACTGCAATGAGGGAGCACCCGCTCATTGCAGGGCGTGCCTTGCCTGGTGTAAGATTTCAATTAACATAGCGGTGGCTGTCACCATCCTCCTCTCAAAGTCCCTTGAAAGCAGATGACGGGGGTGCCCAATCCCCCTGTTGGCATGCCCCCTCCCCAGTTCATTTGCTGATGGGGGAGCCCAATCCCTGTCAGCATGATGTCCCTGTAGTTGAATTTGTCTGCCGAGGGGGTGCCCAATCCCTCTGGGCATCATTCCCCCCCAAAAAACAGATCTGTTTTCTTTGCTGACAGGGTGCCCGATCCTTGTTGGCTCCAGTCCCCCCAAAAAACACCCAGGTGGCACACTGGGACCCCACCCCAGCATGCCAAATGTACCTGGAAAAAGAAAACCTTCCTGCAAAGTTTTTTTTTTTTTTACCTGTAAGCAAGAAAATGGTCTGTCGTTGTCTGCTGCATTGCAGCCTATCCCCCAACCCGCACCCACCCTCTGCACACCCTACCTCCCCGCAACCACCCTCACCCCATACTTACCTCCAGAGGTCCAGCGCCGTGATCTTCGGTGGAGCAGGAACACGTCTGCATTCTTCAAAGCCGACCACAAACTGAAGAAATGCTGATAAGTTATATACTGGCATAAATGGGGGGGTTCAACTTAGGTGGATATCTCATCCATTTTTGTGACTTTTGGCACCAGATTTTCAACATGGGGTTCTTGGGACCCCATCTCATGAACTCAGTCACTGTCATATCGTTATTCAGTCCCAAAAGGTGATTTCGTGGTCACTGTGTGGAATCACCTTCCAGGACTGATTAACAAAATGACAGTGTCACTGTTAATGAGATGGGCTCCCAAAAAGCCTATGTTGCAAATCTGGTGAAAAAATTCGAAACAATGACTGTGCTACAAGAGTGCATTGCATAGTTCCAATGTACGCTTGTAACTTCCAGAATTTTTTATATTTTCACTACAGATTTTCAACATTGCCATTTTTCCACACCTCCTTATGAACAGTACAGCTGTCATTTTTTACATCCTGCCTAAAATGTGTTTTCGCACATCGGGCGCACAGTGGCGTGGTCGCTGTGCAAAAGCAATGTTTGGGACAGATTAAGAAAATCACAGTGACAGTTTTCATAAGGAGAGGTCCCAAAAAGCCCATGTTGCAAATTTGGTGAACAAATTCCAAAAAATGACTGTGTTAGCAGCATGCGTTGCGCGGTTTCTACGCACGCTTGAAACTTCGCCAATTTTTTATATTGTTATTCCAGATTTTCAACATTGTCATTTTTGCACACTACCTTATGAACAGTACAGCTATAATTTTTCACATCCTGCCCAAAACATGTTTTCACACCTGTGGTACACAATGGGAGCGGTCGCTGTGCGAAATCAATGTTTGGAACACATTAAGAAAATTACAGTGCCACTATTCATGAGCGGAGGTCTCAAAATGCCTATGCTGAAAATCTGGTATAAAAATTCCCCCAAATAATTGCATTACGGGTGTGCGTTGTGCAGTTTCTACGCATGTTCGTGACTTCACCAATTTTTTTATATTTTCACTCCAGATTTTCAACATTGTCATTTTTTACATCTCCTCTTGAACAGTACAGCCGTTATTTTTCACATCCTGCCCGAAATGTGTTTTTACACCTATGGCGCCAAATGGCACAGTTGCTGTGCAAAATCACCTTTTGGCTAACAAGCTGATAATATCACTGTTCATGGGGTGGGGTCACAAAAAGCCCATGTTGAAAACTTGGAGTGAAAATACCAAGAAACACCCAGGATGTTAGGGTTTCTGACCATAACACCCTACCCTGTAGGGACTGACAGGCGTCAGGGGTGTGACTTGGGATTGTCGACATTAATGCTCATGGCATTCCACCCCCACCCCCACCCTGCAGCCAGTGACAGGCATCAAGGTGTGCCTTGGACTCTTTGGTTCCAGAGTTCACCCCATTCTCCTATACTGCACTAATTTCAGCATATTTCCTTATGGAATGGGGTGAGTGTAAAGCACAAACACACCAAGGCACACCTCGACACTTGTCGGTGTCTGCAGGGTAGGGTGAGGTGAAATGGCATGAGCGTTATGGGCGATGACCCAAAGGCACACCCCAATTCCAATCCATCTCTGCAGGGTGGGAGTGGGGTTAGCGTCAGTTCAGTACTTCACTGCCATTCCTATTCTGCATCTGTCTAACTCCTGCACTTCCAATGCTAATGCTAGCAAGCAAACATTTGGTATTGACAAATGCTTGTTTAAACTAGGGACATTTTGAGGACTGTGTCCCTTTAAAATCCTCAAATCCACCCAGCCAACCCACTTCAGAATAATATCCCACCCATTCCCCATCACTCATGACCATTTAATGAAAAGCCCCCTTCCACCCTTGCAGCACTGCCCAGCCTCCCTCCTCCTTCCCACCATCCCAGCAAAGTCTTTAAATACACAGGGCACTATCAGGTTTTTTTTTTTCTTATTTATTTTAGTCTTTGGCAACCGGGTAGGTCCCACTAGGCACAAGTGCCTGTTTTCAGGAGCGACCTGGGAGCACTGGGTGGTTAAGTGACTTGCTCAGAGTCACACATTATGCAAGTGGAGGTTGTGAGAATCAAACCCGGGTCAGGTCTGCTGGATGTACCAAGCTTGTTCACACCTCGTTCCTCTAACCTCTAGGCTATACTGCCAGCCCATTTTGGCACCCCTGTTTTTTCAGTACTTTCTAGAAATATTAAATGTATAAAGTTTAGACAGGCTCATACACTGTTCTTTTTTTTTTTATTCATATAGCTTTTTGCTCCACCATTACCTCTCCCACCTTACTTGGCAACGGAGAAGACATACATTTATAGTTTTTCTCCCCATTATCCCAGATCGTGGTCATACATGTGCATGGAGGCATGCATGCATTCCATGGAAGGGGTATAGCCAGGGATTTCAGATCTGCACACCAAGTGGACTCACTGCTACCCCCCCTTGTTAGGGTGTGCTACCCATGGCTTTGGTGACAGCCCCTTCCGCCCACCCAGCCTATTGCCAGGTTTCCCTTGTGGCTTGGCGCTGCCACCTAGACTTCACGGGGTGGCAGCCAAGAGCTGGGGAAACCCAATGTCCTTCCATAGAGAGGAGAGCTGCCTTGTGGCTGCTCAATCCACATCCTCTCCTTCCCCCTCTGGCTGACCCCTGATGGCCTGAGCTTACTCCCAAAACTGGGTCACCTGCATGGCGCGAGGTGTGGCGTTCAGCTCCTCAACCCTCAGTGCCACCGGGCTGGCCTCATACACTGTTCTTTCTGAAGCTTTAAATCTTTTTCCCTTGACTGTAATTATGTTGCAGTCCGTTTGTATGCCAAGCAGTTCTTGGTGGAGTGCCCTCTCTGTTTAAACTACATTACAGTAGAGATGCTACTTCATGGGCAGGCAATCAAGAATGTCTCATTTACCAGTTGTCAAAACAGGACATGTTTTATGTTCCACAGTAAACTCTGGAGGTAAAAGTGGGGCATTGTAGTTTTCTATGTTCTTACAGGCCTTTGTTGCATTTGTCTTATTTTTTTTTGCCAGTGATATGACCTTGAGCTCGGAAATAGCTGTTATTGATTTGTTTTTCTTTATTCATTTGTTAATGTTCCTCACCCTGTTTTGTGCTTTCTGGTTATCATTCTTTGTTGATTTTTTTATGACTCATGGAATCATTTTGAAAATTTGATTCATGTGTATTGTACATTATTGGGACCTGTGTATGCTTCATGTCAGGTTAATGTTCTATAGTAATGTCTATCAATTGCTACATTCATTCTGTTGTAAGTGGTAATGGCTTTATTTATAGATTGTTATGTGCTGCTGTTATGTCAAATGTGTCTCTTATGGTTCTAAGAGTGTATTCTTGATTTTTTTTGTGTGCAAGAGAACTGTGAAGCAACTCTGAGCACATCTGACACACAAAGGACTTGAGAAGAAACTTTTTTTTTTAATTTACATTTTAGTGTTTTCTCCCATTTTTTTTCTCCCCAATCCTGGGACCCTGGCAGACACTGCTGTGTGTGCACGTGGAGGCACACACACATGCCGGGTACTCACTCAGCCCTTTCTACCCCACCCCATGGCTGTCGCCGGGTTCCCTGTGCCTGACCTGCCACCTGTCCTCCACCAGGTGGCAGCCAAGGGCTGGAGAAACCCCGCATCCCTCCCCAGGAGAGGAGAGCCACGGCGCGGCAGCTCAGTCCCACTCCTCACCCCCCCCACTGACTCCCGAAAACCTGGGCTGATTCTCAAACCCAGGTCACTGGTGTAGCACAAGGTGTGATGTCCAGCACCTCAACCCTCAGTACCACTGGGCCGGCATTCTTGAGAAGAAACTTTATAACAGTAAGAGGCATGGGAGTTGTAGTTGTACATATAAACATATTATAAAACATGTTAAAGACATTTGTTTATAAAAAAAAAACCTGGAATTTGAATTTAAAATCAAAATGTTTTACTTTGCAGAATATTACAGATTATAGATCGAGGGAGAGCTCCCGACCTATCAGAGCACTCCTTTCCCCTGCGCATGAGGCACTCTTATTCTGTGAGGAGTGTCTCACGTGCAGATGCCCTAGAAATGGGCACGTTCTGGGAAGTTTTTAAAAAAATATAAATTATTTATCACTCTCGATCAATAATATATTAATACGTCCTCCGTCGCTACTCGTTGCTGAAAACAAGTGGTTTTATTTGTCTTCAGCTTGAGCCAGAACAGCTTAGCTTCACTTTGCTGTTCTCCCTCAGCTGAAAGCGTGTGAAACCCTTTGTTTTCAGCAATGAGTGGCTCTGGGGATGTATTAACACATAATATACTTTGTGGGAAATGGACTATGCCAAATGAACTCAGAATTTCAGAATTTTAGAACTGCATACATGAGACTCCCTCCTATGGTTATATGAGAAATAAACAGTCCTGATTGGCTAAAGTATGCTGTCATGATTTATAATATAGATTGTCATGTACTACTGATGTTATATCAAAACAAACATTTGTCAATGCCGAATGTTTGCTTGCTGGCATTGGCTGTGGTAGTGTAGAAGTTACAGAGCTGCGTAATAGGATTGGCAGTGAAGTATTGAACTGAAACCAACCCCACCACCACCCCGCTGAGAGTGACAGGCATTGGGGTGTGCCTTTGGGTCGTCAGGCATAACGGCCACGCCATTTCACCACACTCCACCCTGCAGACACTGACAAGTGTCACGGTGTGCCTTGGGGTCTTTGGCCCTTATGCACACCCCATTCCATCAGGAAATATGGTGAGATGGGTGCGGTATAGGAGAATGGGGTGAACTTTGGGGCCAAAGAGTCCAAGGCATACCTCGATGCCTCTCACTGGCTGCAGGGTGTGGAATGGTATGAGCATTGCAGGCAAGAATCCCAAGTCACATCCCTGATGCCTGTCATTCTCTACGGGGTTGGGCTTTATGGTTGGAAACCATAATACCTCAGGCATTCATTGGTATTTTCACTCCAAATTTTCAACATGGTTTTTTTGTGACCCCACCTCATGAACAGTGGCAATATCAGTTTGTTAGCCGAAAGCTGCTTATGCACAGCGACTACGGCATTTAGCACCACAGGTGCAAACACATTCCGAACAGGATGTAAAAAATGACAGCTGTACTGTTCATGGGGAGGTGTAAAAAATGGCAATGTTGCAAATCTGTAGTAAAAATATTAAAAAAACTGGTGAAGTCACGAGCGTGCATAGAAACTGTGCAACGCACACCCGTAATGTAATTAGTTTGGGGATTTTTTACAGCAGATTGTCAACAGAGGCATTTGGGACCTCCGATCATGAACAGTGTCACTGTGATTTTCTTTATCTGTCCCGAACAATGATTTCCCACAGTGACCACGCATCTCTGCGCCTGAAAGTGTGAAAACACATTTCGCCATGTTGTGAAACATGACAGCTGTACTGTTCATAAGAAGTGTGAAAAATGCCACTGGTGAAAATCTGGACTGAAAATATTACAAAGTCATGAACTTACAGGGTGCGTGGAAACTCATGTAATGCTCACTCGTAACACAGTCATTTTATGGACTTTTGTCACCAAATTTTCAACATAGCCATTTTAAGACCTCTGCTCATGAACAGTGTAACTGTGATTTTCTTAATCTGTCCAACATTGCTTTCGTGACACTGACTGCACTATTGTGCTACATGTAAAACACATTTTGGGCGACATGTGAAAATGGCAGCTAAAATTGTTCATAAGGAAGTGTTATAAAATGGCAATGTTGAAAATCTGGAGTGAAAATATTGAAAATTCTCAAATCCTACGACATTTAGGAACCGCTTAACGCACGTCAGAAAACAGTCATTTTTAGGAATTTTTTCACCAAATTTTCAACATACCCATTTTAAGACCTCTGCTCATGAACAGTGTCACTCGTGTGATTTTCTTTAATGTGTCTCATACATTGATTTCTTTGCGACAATCGACTGCCCCATTGTGCTACATAAGGAAACATTGTTTTGGGTAAGATAGACAATGACAGCTGTAATTGCTCATAAGGAAGTGTAATAAAATGGCAATGTTGAAAATCTGGATTGAAAATATTGAAAATTCGCAAACTTACGAGCGTGCGTAGGAACTGCGCAATGCACGCTTGTAAAACAGTCATATTTAGGGATTTTTTCACCAAATTTTCAACATAGCCATTTTAAGACGTCTGCTCATGAACAGTGTCACTGTGATTTTCTTAATGTGTCCCATACATTGATTTTGCACACCGACTGCACCATTGTAGGTATCTATAAAGAATGTGAGGAAACAACTTGCTGAATTAATTGCTACGGTTGTGTTATTATGTACACGTGCCTTTTCATTTCTGATGCTTAACTCTGATCTCTGTTACTGAAAGAAAAAAAAAGTAAAACATATACTTTCAGCTCTGTAACCTTATGAAATGAGTACTGCTAGCTAGCATCGAAAGCTTATGAAAATGTGCTTCTTACACAGCTCCAGTATATAACCTTCATAGAAGCACTCTCCCCTGTCTTACAACATATGTGTGTCTTTCATGTTTGATGAAAACTACTATCCTGTAAATGAAGTAAGAAAAAAAGTAAAATATATTTACACAGCTCTGTCTTGTTGTGTAATGATTCCTGCTATCTAAAATGGAAAGTGTTGTGAAAATGTGTTTTTATAGTTCTGTAAAACATCCACTTAAACAACTTTCTCCCACTCCCATCCCCCTAAAATGATCCATCATCATCACGGCTGCCTCTGGTACCCCAGTAATGCATTATTGATAGTCCCCATTCCCAGTGAAGTGATACAAGAGTGCAGAGAAGAGGCAAAGGGCCAGTGGGAACATAAAATGTGAGAAGGAGAACCATAAATATTGCAGATGGACTCAAATAAATCTGAAATGCATGAACTTTTTAATTTTTGTCACAGAGTGAGTTTGAATACTAAAAAACATGTATGATTATCACCCATGTCAGGAACTAATCGAAAATAGCACCATGGTATGGGCGAAATAAATATCTTAGTTTATATGAATTAAGAACAAGCATTTGTCAATGCCGGACGGTCACTTGCAGGTATTTGCAGTGGTGTTTGGCATGTATGGTGTTTTACCCTAATGCCCTGTGCAATTGCTGGTATTTGCACAATAAATTGTCAGCATGACCTTGTTGTTACCCCCATTGTGCACTACATAGGCGGAAACACGTTTTGGGCAGGATGTGAAAAATGACAGCTGTACTGCTAATAAGGAAGTGTGGCAAAATGGTAATGTTGAAAATCTGGAGTGGAAATATTGAAAATTCGCAAACCTACGAGCGTGCATGGGAACTGTGCAACACACGCTCGTAAAACAGTCATTGTAGGATTTTTCACCAAATTTTCAACATTGCCATTTTAAAACCTCTGCTAATGAACAGTGTCACTGTGATTTTCTTACTGTGTCCCATACATTGATTTCGCACACTGACTGCGCCATTGTGCACTACATGGACGGAAAGACGTTTTGGGCAGGATGTGAAAAATGACAGCTGTACTGCTCATAAGGAGGTGTGGTAAAATGGCAATGTTGAAAATCTGGAATAAAAATATTGAAAATTTGCAAACTTACGAGCGGGCGTAGGAACTGCGAATCGCAGAGTCATAAAACAGTCATTTTTAGGAATTTTTTCACCAAATTTTCAGCACAGCTATTTTAAGACCTCTGCTCATGATTAGTGCCACTGTGATTTTCTTAATGTGTCCCATACATTGAGTTCGCACACCGAGTGCGCCATTGTGCGCTACATGGGCAGAAACACATTTTGGGCAGGTTGTGAAAAATGACAGGTGTACTGCTCATGAGGAGGTGTGGTAAAATGGCAATGTTGAAAATCTGGAGTGCAAATATTGAAAATTCGCAAACGTACGCGCGTGCGTAGGTACTGCGCAATGCACGCTCGTAAAACAGTCATTTTTAGGAATTTTTTCACCAAATTTTCAACATAGCCATTTTAAGACCTCTGCTCATGAACAGTGTCACTGTGATTTTCTTAATGTGTTCCATATATTGATTTTGTACACCGACTGTGCCATTGTGTGCTACATGAGCGGAAACACATTTTGGGTGAGATGTGAAAAATGACAGCTGTACAGCTCATAAGAAGGTGTGATAAAATGGCAATGTTGAAAATCTGGAGTGAAAATATTGAAAATTCGCGAACTTACGAGCCTGCGTGGGAACTGCATAGCACACACTCGTAAAGTCATTTTTTGGAATTTTTGACCAAATTTTCAACATGGTATTTAGGACCCCTTCTCATGAATGATTTCACTGTCATGGTGTTATCGAGGCTGAAGGGTGATTTCGCGCGGTGACTGCGCAGTGCCTGCGAAATCACCATTCGGGCACAAACCGCGCCGCAATGACGCGATAACCGAGAAAAACTAAAACCCATGGTGGTGAAAAAAACATAAAAAGACTGAATAAACAAAAGTTAAACCCCATGCAGCCCATTATACGGCTTACGGCATTTCTTCAGTTCGCGGTCGGCAGACTGCAGGCGTGTTCCTGGTCCACCGAAGATCGTTGCGCCGAGTCCGGAGTAAGTATGGGGTGAGGGTGTGTGGGAAGAGCTGGAGTGCGCAGTGGGTAGAGTGCGGGTTGTGGGAGGGGGCCTGGGAGGCGCCGCAGGAACGTTTTTGTTTACAGGTTAAAAAAAAAAGACGGCGTGGGACGTTTGCCACGCTGGGGTGGGCTCCAGCATGGCAGAAGATGACTGGGGACCAAGGAGCCGGAAGTTGGGCACCCTGTCGGCCAAACTATGTGGGGGCGAGGGCTGGCCGAGTTGAGGCACCCCTTGACAAACTAAACCACCGTTTGCCACACTGGGAGTGGACTCCCAGCGTGGCAGCAGGGCTGACAGGGGCCGTGGAGCCGGCGGGGATTGGGCACCCCATCAGCCAAACAGCATTTGCCATGCTGGGGTGGGCTCCCAGCGTGGCACCAGCTTTGGGAGGAGGCGGTGTGGCGTGCGCGGGGGCAGGCACCGTGATGAGGGGTGGCGCTCAGTATGGCAGCGGTGCTTTCCTTTAAAGCAGAGGAACACCGCTGTCATACTGAGCTCCTGCACCCATTGGTGCAGGACCGCCACGCCTGCTCAAGGGAGCAGTGCATTGGGTGGGAGAGGCACACCTCCAAGTGTGCTACTCTCCCAAAACGTTCCTTGCGCATGCGTGCAAGCGAACGTAAAAAAGGAAGAAACACAAAGGGGGCCAGATATTCAAACTGCGCCCAAAATGTGCGCAATAGCAGGAGCAAGCACAAGTCAATTGCGCACATGTGCAACAGTCGCGATATTCAAACATGGAACAAGTCAAGGTGCAGCAGCCAGCAGCGTCGAATATCACAAAACCTGTGCCATAGCGCAACCAGGAAGAGGAAGCTGAGCACATATGATGCGCCATAGCGCTAACAAAGGCCAACCCAGCTGAGCAGTCTAAGCCATAAGCGCCAAGCAGAAACCCCAGCAGCAGAGCAATGGAACTGCACAACCAGGGAGGTAGGCAGGGCCCCACCCATACCACAGATAGGCACAGGAACACACTGCAGAACAACAACACACCCACACCAAAGCACAGCATCACTGGTGGAGGCAGGAATATCCAGTGGCCCATGAGGACAAGCCAACAAAGCACAAGCTGGGCCAATGGTGCCAACACACCCATTAGCAAGCAAAGACCGCCACACAAAGGCCAGACAACCCAAGTTGCAACAGCCCCCCATGCACAGCACACCTGCACTGGAACCCCAGAGACACCACCCATGAGCAGTGACTGTGACCCGGCACTGCGAATCTCCATGCCCCTCCCGGCACAATGCAACCGTGTGTACCACAGAACCATACAAGCCAGACCACCAGGAGCACAGCGGTGTGTGGCAGCTGCAACCAGACTGGCTGAAAGCCACCACCACCAGGGACACCCCCCGCACACACACACACACATTCCCTGGGACAATACCACCCAGATACCATGCACACCACTGCAACTGAGCACCCATAGCCAGCTACCGCTCAGAGACCACCACAGTATTCATATCAAAATAGATTTATAAATGAACAACAACATGACACACAACAACAAACTATGTACAGAGAGATATATACAAAGAAAGGGTGGATGCGGGTACAAAGAAAGGGGTGGGTGAGGGCAGGGTGAAAGAACTTGGTGAGGAAGGCAGGGTGTGAGGGAAGGGTAAAGGAGTAGGTGTGGGAGCTACTGCCCCAGGCTGCACAGCAGCAGGCTGCCTCTGTTCCGTGGCCTCCTCCATCAGTCGGACACCCTCCGGTGCATCTCCCCAGAATGTTCAGGGACTCTGTGGACACCTCCAGCAGCAGTGGATGGCCTGCTCAATCCTGCACAGGACCCGGACACCTAGGGCAAGGGAACAGAATCAATGGCTGTGACTGTCCACAACCCTGAAGCCCACCCAATATGCATGGCATACAGCCAGTGCCCTGCCCTGTGATGGATTGCACCCACTCACAGTGACGCGTACAAGTCAAGCCCAACCAGGCAGCAACAGCCATGTGTGCCACTGCACACACACCCCACCATGCCCAGCACAGCACAACCAAGGCTGTCCAGTGACATGGCTATGTGGTGGGAAGTTAGTGCCACAGCCATGTGCCCCATGCATGCATGGACCACCAGTGACGCACTCACAGACATGCAGTGCCACTGGACAGTGCTGACTGTCACACAGTGCGTGCATGGCAGTGTTGTCCATGGATTGTGGCCATGCCCTTCCCCCCCATAGCACGCAATAGCATCCATGATGTAATGACACTCACCCTCATCAAGCCGCTGCTGCTGCTGCTGCTGCTGTGGGCCAACACCACTGACACCTCGGCCCAGCCACCTCCGCAGCACCCCTCTGTGCCTCATCCGGGCCTACTCCGCTCCTCCATGCCTGTAGGAAACAAACATTGAAACACATTTGTGAGATCCCAAGCAGACAGCCCCTGCCCCAATGAGTGTGCCTGCCCACACAGCCAGACCCATGCATCACACCTGCAAACACCTGCAACCAACCATGGACCAACCCTCCCATGCTCTGGTCACATGCACACAGTGTTACCCATGCGGACAATACAGGTGTATAGGCGGCTCACCCACCTGGCCTAGGCTCGCGCCCCTCTGGCACGTGACCTGGCGCGCAGCAGTGCCGCTCCCTCCTCGCGCAGGTCACTGTGCCGGTGCCTGCACTGCTCTGGTGTTCTGCATTAAGCCCAGTGGCCTGCTCCAGATCGGTGGCCACCTGCTGCCACACATGGAGTGCGGGCCGTGGGGGTTCCTCCCAAAGCAGTGGCCCATGGTGAAACTCCTACCAGGCACCAGGTTGGCCACTCCAAGGCACTCCACTGAGGCTCTCCGTGCACCATGTCTGCCAGGTTTATAGTAGGAAATATGGCTCCGCGCAGCGTAACCCCATGTGAAATGTTACGCAATACAACTCAAATCAGCCCCCTATCGCGCTATTCATACAGCGCCGTCGGTCCCTATCACGCTGTTACCGAACAGTGCGATAGAGCTGCAGACATGCCATACGTACAGTGCCAAGGGGGCAAAGCTCGGGCACAAGGTCATGGGTCTCTGGCGCAAGGCCACGCACAGCGCCATCGGACGTCTACATGTCCAGTGCGATCGGTTGCCTGCATGCCAGTGCCACAGTGGACTATTGCGCAGTTGTGCCACAGCGCCGTGTGGTGACCAGCGCTGTAGCACCACTGGCACAATGGTGGCCGTGTCCTGTATTGCCGATCATGCACAGCACATGATCAGAGCGGCAGATGCCTGCGTAAGCTACCTGGGCATGCGCAGTGTGGTGTACGACGCAGTCATAGAACTGCGCCATTGGCTCAGCTGGCTCAACCGTATTGCGCAAAGTGCAACAGCGCGATATTCAGCCATCATATACAAATCATCTGATCAGCCATTCAATGGTGCAGCGGCACGATTTGCATCTCATTAAAGTTGCTCCACTCCTAATTTGCATGCATTCTGCTATAAATGTCGACATTGATCTGCAGTGGCCATATTTGGTTACTGCAGGTGATAGGTGGATTGCATGCTGTGTGATGTTCTGGACTATGGTCTTAGGATATTGCTGTATACTGCATAGTCACAGGTGTCCACTTCCACCCATACAGACTGTGACATGGCTGAGCCAGGAATGGGTGAGGAGGATGATGGTGGGCGGAAGAGGAGGCCCAGCTTCACAAAAGCTGAAACAGAGGCACTCTTCGAGGCCTACCTGGAGGAAGAGCCACTACTCAGTGGACGGTGGGGCCCATGCTGCTGCATGGGTGGGGGTAGCTCATGCCGTAAACCTGCATGGAAGCCACCAGCGCTCCGTGCAGGAATGTAAAAAGAAGATGGGGACCGACAGGAGGAGGGTGAAGAGAAGGTGGCAGCCCTCAGGGTGGCACGCCTGAGGCAGGCGGGGCCAGCCGAGGTGGTGCAGCTGACCCTGCAGAGGACTGTCTTGCTGCATCCATGCAGCGCAGTGCCATCGAGGCTGTTCCAGGAGGTGGCTTCCAGACAGGTGGTAGCCCATCACTGCATGGTATGACATGGTCATTGGGGGGGGGGAAGGTGGATCCCATGCACTAACATGTTCTCACTTTCTGTTACAGATCCTGTGCGTCTGCAGGGGACAGTGGTGGAGGGCCCGTCTACTGTGGACATCCAGCCGGAGTTGGAGGAGGGTCCATCCACCTCTGCTGGTAGCCGGTGTGCATTGCACCAGTGTGCACGCCTGGCTGCCATCTCCGATGTCGGTGAGACAGGTGTGGGGGGGTGCCCTTCCTGTGTCTCAGCGGTCTGGCATGCAAGCATGCCAGCACGCTATGGCTGTGGCTGTGGCACAAACCTGCACCATTGATGATGCAATGACCACTATGGGCAGTGACATGTATGTGTCACATAATGGACACACAGCAGGACAGCTCGTGCCCATGGACCTAGCTGGTTCCAACGTGTGTACCAGCACATCAGCACAGTCCCAGGCTGTGCCTGTCAGCACTGGTGGGGCAGCACCGGTGGCTGTGCAGGTCACTGGCACTGTTGTGGACACAGCAGTGGAACGACTGGTCCCTTGGGCACAGCAGGCAGAGGCGGCAGCAGCAGTCACCCACTGGGTCTGGGGGTACATGGTTCAGCGGTGGCATATGTACACCGCCTGTTGACTTGCCCATACCTGGTCCTGGTGAACAGCACCCACCCTCAAGGGGTGTTCAGCATCAGGCCCTTCCATACCCTGAGGGACAGGTTGCCAATGTGGCAGATGACCCGTTTGACGAGGACACCCGCCTGCTGCGGGAATCAGTACAGCAGCAGATGCGGGTTGCAACGTCCATGGAGGCACTGTGTGTGGCTGTGGAGAGGCACAGCAGGGACAACGCGATGATCCTTGCAGGGATTGTCCAACTGCAGATGGATGTGACTGCCGCCGATGACGGGCAGACCTGGGCATTGGTACTGATGGCCGCGGTGGGCACACAGTCAGGTGCCCCTGTGTCACACATGCCGCAGTACACTATCCACTTCTGTTCCTGGCAGAAATGCGACACCCAGCCTGCTCGATGCAGGTTCTGCTATGGGCATCCGAGCACCCCTGGTACAGGTATGTTCGAGCATGCTGCAGACCCCTGTGCGGACAAGGTCGCGCTCGCACAGTGGGACCCCTGGTGGTCCATCGATACCACCTCAAGTGGCCCATGCTCAGCCTGCCAGTGCTGCTGGGTCTCGGTGGGGCCGCCCACACATCCGAGGTGGCCGTGACACAGTGCCACATGACTGACCTGTCTCCCAGTGTGGGCCCTGTCTGGTGCTGCCCTGTGTGCAATGTGTGTCATGGTGGGCAGTGCACCAGTGGGTGTCCTGCCCAACACGCCGACACACGGACCACCTGCACACCCACCCGACTGCTGCCCACGGGTGCGTGTGCATGATGATGCCTGCATTGCACTGTACACCAAGGTGCAAGGGTGCCCAGCATCTGACACACGTACTTGGACAGTACAGGTGGTGGAGGTGGCCTGTGGATGTGTGTGTTTGACATGTCTGTTCCTGCTCTGCTGTGCACCTGCCCCTGTGCACATTGTGCCTGTGTGTGTGTGTGTGTGTGTGTCTGTCCATGTGGCGTGTGACTATTCACCCCTCCCTGGTTGTGTGTTTGTGTGCCTGTACCCTTCCACTCCCCTCGCCATCATGCACCCCTGGTGTGTTACCCTGTGTGTATGTGGGTTGCGCCCTGGACAGTGTTGGTTGCACATGGCCCCATGACTTACCTGTGTTGTGCGAAGTGCTCCTCTGTGATGGTGTCCCAGTGCAGCTGGGCCAGCCGGATCAGTCAGGGGTCACGCGGTCCAAGGGGCTGCTCATCCCCATCATCACCGCGCAGCAGCATCCCATCGCTGTCCCCTCCTCGATCTGTACGGCTATCCCACAGTCTTTGGCCATGTTGTGCAGGATACAACAGGCCAGGAATATCCCACAGGCCTTTGAGGGGCTGTACTGTAGGGCACCGCTGAGGTGTCTAGGCATCAGAAGCATGCCTTCAGCATCCCAAACACCCGCTCGATGATGTTGCGTGTGGCGGCATGTGCCTCAGTGAAGCGTTGCTGCGATGGGGTCATGGGGCGCTGGTAGGGTGTGAGCAGCCAGGGACGGAGTGGGTATTCACTGTCACCTGTGTGGAGGTAGTGGAGATTAGTGTCATATTCAGGACCATATTGCCCCTAGCCCTGTGTGCCACTCCCATGGCACCTGTGGCTTGCCCACCCTTGCCCCAACTTTGCCACTCCTACATGCATACTCACCCACTAGATGTCCTGTGGGGATGTCCCCACTCTCGAATTGATGGCACAGTGCAGACTGGTACCATATGAATGAATGAATCATGTGCTCCGCCAGGGTGCGTGGCACAGACATTGATGATGCGCCCACTGGCATCACACACCACCTGGCAGTTGACACTGGAGAACCCCTTCCGGTTGTGATATTCGGCCCCATTGGGGCCAGGTGGCGTGCGAATAGCCACATGGGTGCAGTCTATCGCCCCTAGCATGCCAGGCATACGTGCTACCCTGTGGAACTCCTGTATGTTTGCTGTACGCTCTGCCACGGTGCTGGGGAAATGGATGTACTCCGTAGCATGTGGCAGCAGTGCGCTGAGGAATTGGGTGAGGATGCGTGATATGGCCGACTGTATTATGCCTGTGGTGTTCCCTGTTGGCCTCTGGAAGGTACCCGTGGCGAGCAAGCACATGCAGGCTGTTACCTTTGTCTCCACTGACAGAGCGTGACTCTGTCGTGAGGGTGCCTACATCACATCACTGCACAGCTCACAGAGCCGCCTCAGTATTGCCCTGTTCAGGCAGTACCGGCCCACAATCGGCGATCGAATACAGCTCAAAGCTGATGCGGGCACGGTACTGCCTGTTGGGGCGTGCCGCTGACGGGCCCTTCCACGGCCACGTCCCCTGCAGCATGCCTTTCACCCCTCACTACAGCTTCCATGTGGAAGCTGGCACTGTCCATCTCCTGACTTGTGTCCCCCGGCTGTTGTTATTCTGTTCCCCGCTGTCCTGACTGCTATCTCCACTGCACCGGGTACACCTACTGGCCTCTGAACTCTGTGGCCCCACACCTTCAGCTGCCACTATTCTGTCCTGCCTACTCCCTGGCCTGCACTGGCTGCTGCTGTGGCCTGCTCTCTGTCGCTGCCTCATAAGCGCATTCCTGTCGGCGTTCTTGCGCCTCTTCCTTGAGCCTTTTTATTTTGGCTCATTTCCCACCGATAGTGCCAGCTTCCGGCTGATCCACTGTGCGCATTACGCCAAACCTTTGAATATCGTGATTATCGACTTTATGCATGGATCCACCCCTTCGTTGCGCATACCTTCATTTGCATTGTGCTGTTGCTCAGCATGTTTTCAGTGGCGCAACTGCCTCCCGCTGAATATCACAGAATGGCGCATTTTCGGACTTGCGCTGGCGCAAACTTATTGCGCATAGCGCAACCCTTTTGAATATCCCACCCAGTATGTTTATTTTTAGCACCAGCTAGATTCAAGAAATAATTCCAACTATGGCTCTACAAAACAAATACTGTTCAGGGCAAATACACATGAATACTACACAATTTACTAATACAAATATCGTTCATAAATATTTGTATTTGTGTTAGACCATATAAATAGTGTTAGACCTTGACTGAGTTTGATGTGACACACACATATGACTATTACTGCTCATAACACGAACACATATTTTATTGAAACATCTCAAACCCTTGGTCTTACGACATTGTTAACAAAAGAAACAAGTCTGAAATTTAAAATAAAATATTTCGCAAACAGTACCATGCAAAGAAATTCAGATACAAATACAAATACCAGAAGCACGTTTACCAGAAATCAGCCCTGATGATGTTATCATATCTAGAGAGGCAGGCACCCAACCCCAAGTGATGTGAATGCCAGATTAGATCAAAGAATGAGAACCAGCAACCTCAACATTTAAATGTATCACAAGCACAAAAAGCACACTGGAGCGACACTTCAGTAAGTAACAGTATCTTTTAAAAAAATAATTTTAAGTATATTATATTGTATTATGATCTTTTTATCTGTGATATGGACAGTACCAACTACCATTTAAAAAAAAAATTAACTAAAGAGCATGTGTTTTTACAAATTAATCAAGCACAAACTTGTCTTTCATGTGTTACTAAACTCTCAGACATGCTACTTGATACTACTTGTAACATGGCAATAAAGTGAATGGGCAAATGCGGAGGTGCGATTGGCTGAAGTTGATCACGTGGGCAAAGTCGAAGCGGGGATTAGTCCAGCATACCCGCCATGTCCAAAACTGAAGTACCAGGACCAACCAGACAGCTAGGTAAGCAGCACCAGGGAGAGGTGAGAGTCAACTGTGAGAGAGATGCCAGTCTTGGGCAGGGAGCAGGCGACAAGCTAGGCAGTGTCGGAAACGGGAAGGGGAGAAATAGAAGCCGCGCACAATAGGAATAGATAGGAGCCGGTCAGGAAGCACAAAGACCCGATAGGCAGTAGCACCACATGGAGCAGGAGACAGAGCAGGCAACATCGGAGCTATCTCAGGGCAACAATGAGAAGTAAGCGACCGAAGATGCAAATTTGTCAGGGAACCGCACACGGCGGCGAGACAGCACTCCACTGTAGACCTCCAATGAGCGTTGTGAGAGTAATACCCGTGTAGACTGCAAAATAAGTTGGACTAGCATGTGAGGCACAGTGTTGTGTTTATGTAGCAGTAGTCAATGTTTTCACCGCATCAGCATATAAAAGCTGATCTGTAACAGGTTGTGGAAGTGCAGTAAAAACCTTACTGAGACATACCGAGTCCCTGTATTATGTTGCTCTACCAATGGCAAATACATTCCTCGCAACTGTATACTCGTGTGGCCCATGTTACAAGGGCAATAAGCCACTCCGACGGTGGCATCTAATGCGATAAATGCATGGTTGGGCTGTTGTTCGCCCTCGGCCTGCGGCTTCGGGCCACAACCCTCCCAACCATGCATTAATCCAGCATTAGATGCCACCTTCATCATGGCTTAATGCTTACTTATTTGCTATACCTTAGCCCCGGAGCTACACACACAGTCGGGGTTGTATTTTCAGCCCACCTGAGAACTAAGTCCCACGCCGCAGACACTGCTGTGGGATGAAAACTCTGCATCTGTGGAGCGTTGTATTTTCAGCGAGTGCAGCTGCAAGGGATGTCATATCTGGTCCCACCTGGGATGGCATTTTTCTGTAGCTGTGCCAAATAAATGGCTGTAAACTGACATAAACTGTGAAGCCGGTCGTAAACTGGCTCCACCTTTGAAAATACCACGGCTGCGGGGAAAAACTGCGGCTCTGCAAGTGGTGACTGACTTGCGCCAGTTTTTTCCCACAGCTGCAGGACTGACAGGGGCTGTGAAAATCTAGCTTGCAGTGTTTTTGACAGGCTGTAAATTCCAGCTAGAATTGGGCACAACATAATCACTGTGTCAGACTGCATGTTCGCACTAGAAAGGGGAGGGTAGGCTGTGATCCTGTTCTGATTCAGACTCTGATTTTTTTCCAAAAAGTTCTGATTTGCTGTTGTTTGCCCAGACAGGTTAATTTTTCAATATTAGACCAGAACTGAGTCAGAGGCAGATCTGGACTGAGACAAATGATGGGATCAAGGCATCCATACTCACCCTAAATAAGCATTTTCTTAGTCATTTAGTGTTTAAAATATTTGTTTTTTCCCAATTGTTCTGTTTTGTTGTTGTTGTTTACATGAATAAAATAACAGAGTACTCAGATTATCCAGACTGGGTCAAAACCAGGTCACTGGCAGATCCAGGCCTGGTTAGTAGACTGGATTGGGTCAAATCCAATCCAAGTCACAAATAATTCTCATTGTAACATGACAGAAATTACCAACCACAAATAACGGCAAAGGATTGAACTAAATGTACCACATGACCAAAGTTGGAGTGGGGATTAATCACTAGTAAAGCCCGCTCCAACACGGCACTAATGTTGTAATGTGCAGTACCGCAGACCACCAGGAGAAAAGCACCAGCAAGCATTGTCAAAAAGAAATGTAAGACACAAATGAAACTGCCACAAAAACCAAATGCGCAAACGTATAAAGATGATATTTGTCTACCCACACACCCAATAGCCAGTCATGTGTTGCAGAATTGTCACTTGAGAAAATTTTTAACACTGCTATGGCAGACATCAGCAACAGATGCAGAAAGTAGCAGCCAGTATCATTTCAGTATGTTTGCAGTGCATGGCATTGTTAATGCTTATGAACCGTGGAAACGGAGCAGTCGCACAAGTATAGCAGCAATGTAGTACATGGGGAAGTTAATTTTAATAATTACAGCAGCCGTAAACTGAATATCAACCCGGTGCAGAAATACCGCATCAACTGTGAGTCCCAAACCACGGCAAGTACACAAGCAATATACTTGTTCCAAATGTGTAAATGCTTAGTAGTTACAAAAAGTTGAGATAGAACCATACATAGTTTGCTAGTTAACTGTGTGAGACAGTCAGTCAGCAGCTTAATGTTATTGTGCAAGAGTCCCACAATGCAGCAGACCACATAGAATTGTTGACGGCTAGAAAGCAGCATCTGTCCGCAGTGAAGCGAATTGCAAGATTTCCACCGAGCAGAACGGGACACAACCAATGGTAACAACAGTAACACCTTCCAATCTGTGAAATATCTATATAAAATGTTTGCAATCTATAAAGACACAACTATGTAACTAAGTGTCTTGTAGTGCACTGCAATACCATGTAGTGTATTTATACAAGAAGTTTGTGAGCAAGTAATCCGATTTATAAAACAATATAAAAAGTGTTCAGTGTCCCTATATGTCACAGCAGCAATAGTAACTGTCATGTTACAAGCACATTAATCGAAGGAGGCTTCTACTGTTGGCCGAGTGCCTACAACCACCCAACCATGCATTAATTCCCCAGTAGAAGCCTCCTTCATTGGGGATTAATACTTACTTACTAGAACCAAGTAGAGGGAGGCCAATCTAGGGGGTTCTGATCCAACACAGAGCCAGTCTACTCATCCCTAATTTACACCACTCAAGTGCATCCATATACAGTATAGTCCAGCTCATGCATGTCCATAGTTCAACATACACACACTCTCTCCCACATGTTTGCATGGAAACACATGGACAGTCATGTAGATCTCACAGCTGAATTAGTCTCACTCAGCAACACATATATTTTGAATAAGGCAAAACTCAAAAGAGATGTTAAATAAGATTATTACATGGATACAAAGAATGCTAGCTGCTGATTGACCAACAAAGGCTGATACCAGTACTTGTACCTCAGCCTACCTCACAGGAAAACCAGTTCTGGTCAGAGTTGCAGTGACTATTGATTCAATAGTACCGCTGTGACTGGCACAAACTGCATTCAGAAGTAGTTAAACAGGAAAAACATTGAATTATACTGAAAGTAATGTAATTCTTTCATCCATTTTTAAACTGCATTTACCCAGGCTAGGCCAGCAGTGATGTAATATCGCATTGTAACCATACCTCTCAAGTTCTCAGCATTAAAATGCATAGCACTAATCTTAAAAATTCAGAGCAAATGGCTAAAGTGTAACATAGAAACAGAGGCAATGATGGCAGAAAAAGACCAGTGGTTCATCTGGTCTGCCCAAATTCCCTAACTAGCCCTGGGACCTACTGTCCTTCTGGGGTCCTAGCCCTCCTCATCCTGCTCCTCCCATTCCCCTCCCAGTTTCTGCCACTTCTAGCAACCACTATACCCTTCATTCTAACCCAACCATGCTTGAAACCTCTAACGTTTTTAACACCAACCACATCAGCTGGCAGAGTGTTCCATGGCTCCACCCTTCTTGTAAAATAATAGATCTTCTTTGAGGACATTCCTTGCAGCAGGTCATACCTTGAGGAGCTTTCCGCCATTGACACCAGGAGCTACATGGAGGATTTACACCAGCAGTTCACCTGGAGACTGCCCGTGATGATGTCATGATGTCCACTTCACCCTGTATAATTGTGGGTGGTCCCAATCCTCCTCAGTTCTTTTTCTGCCATTGACCTGCACGTTTTGACTCATTGAAGAGGCTCGCCACAGCATATTCTCGTTTCTAACCCTAGTTTGAGTTACTTTTGACATCACTTCACCCGCAAAGTGCCATATACTTTTCTACCCATCGATATCATCTTTGGATGCTCTATTCAGACACTGTTCCTGCGGACAGAAGATTGCTACTGAAGACCTGCACGAAGTCTGCATTTGCTGTTTGGGGCCCACTAAAGACACATGACAGTGCACCTTGTGCAAATGCCTCAATAAGGCCACTCATTGTCAATGACTACAGACACTTAGGGAACATCTCATGAAACAGAAGATAGCCTTTTCGAGTGCGAGCTGCAAGGTAAGAGCTCCCGGACATTGTTGACATCATCATTGGGCTCATACCACTTGAAGTCCTTGGACAAATCTTCCTCAGACAAAACATCATTGCTGTCTGAAACATAAGTCCTCCTGTGAGCGATCCAAGTCTTTGCATCCCCTGTTGACCACTTCGGCAATGATGTCAATGACGGAGCACCCCTCTGTGCTGCAGGCTGTTTTGGACACACGTGCTGTCCTATCAGCACTCTTTGCAGACCTCGCCCAGTTGGGCAGAGCCCCACTGTAAGTGTCGACGGGCTCCTCAGTTACATGTAGCCCATCGATGATCCCAACTCCTTCAAACACCCTGTCACAAAAGGGTGATAGTCTAGCACCTCAGCCGGACACTTGTTCTATGGCAGCCATCCCGTCAGCACTGGAGCTCCCACTGTTGCCTCCACCGATGCATTCAGTTCTGTTCAATGCCCCTTCATACGTTTCAGGGGCAGCCCAGAGCTGGACCACAGGCCCTTTCCTTGCAGGGGATGGTCACTCCCTCTTGGGAACTCACATGGTCTCATTGATGCCTTCGGCTCTGCCATCTATGACATTCCTTGCTAACCCATTCATGATGCCTTCTCTCTCATCATCGGTTGCAGGGCCCACAGCTAGTCCATCAAACGGGACCTATTCCTTCAGTGCTGCCACCAGGACACTCAACGGGTGTAAACAATGCAGCATCACAACCTCAAATGGTTATGGTGGACGTCCAGGCTCTTGTGAATTCCATCTTGGATCTCACCCAAAAAGCTGCTGGCTCTACTGGCAGGCCTACTTTGCCCCAGCCACCACTTGCACTTCGGTCCTCTTGTGCCCATGGGACATATGGTTCCTCAGCCTCTGCAGCTTCCTCTCCAGACTTGGCGCTCGAGGAGGAGGACTATGGGCGAGAACTATATCAGGAGGACAATGTTGAGGATGAGGAATCCTGTATTGCAATGCCTTTCAGCTCCTCTACCATGTCCTCGCCAGGGGAAGATTTTGCTCGCTATCTCCCCTGTTCATCACCCGATGACCCGTCCTTCACGGACATCATGCAACATTTACAGCAGACCCTAGGGTTTGAGTCCACAGAAGAAGATGCCGCCAGAAGAAAACTGGCACATTACCTTGGATTCCCTGATACCCCTCCACTTGTCATTCCTCCACTCATAGACGCATATGAGAATGCCCTCCTTGCTGCCTGGCACTGGTCACAAGTGGTTCCTCTGGTACCCAGGAAAGCTGATAGGATTTACCAGGCTCCTTCTGGGAAGCCTTTCTGTTCAGAGCCTGCTCAGGCTGACTCGGTCTTGATTAATGCCGCTCTTGACCATTCCAAGCCTCCAGAACATCTCAGTTCTTTGCCACCAGACAAAGAGTCAATAAAGTTAGATGGAATAAGTAAGAGAATCTTTACATCCTCTATGCTGACCATTTGCATTTTGAATTATATAGGACACTTACTAAAATACCAAGCAGAACTTTGGCCTGTGGCTCAGGCCACAGCTCAGTCACTTCCAAACAACTCACAAGCATGGGACCTTCTCAAGATCCTGAAAACTGGAGCTGCTGTCAGTCATCATTTACTGAGGGCAGCATACGATGCGGTCTATGGTTCTGCAAGGGCCTCAGCTGCAGGCATATGCCTTAGATGCCATTCCTGATCATGAGACTCAGGCTTTGCAGCAGATGTTCAACAATCTATCTTGAATGCACCATTTAATGGAATAAATTATTTGGGACGACGGTTCAGGATATCCTTACAGACCTGCAGATGTCCAGGAGAACTTTACCTTCTGTACATTTACTATATCACACACAGCCTAAACATCCCTACTGGGTGCCCTGTCATAAGGTGACCCATCAAGTAAGGTCCTCCTCCAAGCAAGCAGTCAAGTGAATAGCTTCTACTTCTTTGCCCGGACCATCCTACACTTCCACAGTGACCTGTGCTACTCCTACTGGTCCCCCACTAGGACCTTCAACAGCCTGACTCCTCTCTCGACCCCATACTTCTAAGGTCCCAGACTATAGAAGTAGGGGGTCATTTTTCCTTGCACCTGCAAGGATGGAAAGCTATTACCACAGACGCACGGGTCTTACTACTAATAGAATATGGACACACTCTGGAACTGATAGAGGTACCTTTAGACGTTCCTCCAAGACAGACCTCTTGCCCCTCAGGTCACAAGGCAGTCTTACAAAATGAAATAATGGCACTTCTGCAAAAGAAGGCCATAGGGCCTGTTCCCACTCATCAAAGGGAACAAGGGTTCTACTCCCATTCTTTCCTCATCCCCAAAGTAACAGGGGACCTAATGCCAGTGCTGGACCTATGACAACTCAACTTATACATTCACTACAAGAGATTCTGCATGGTAACACTACCGACGCTCCTGCCTCTACTTCAAAAGGGAGACTAGCTCTGCTCCCAACATGTGAAGGACGCACACCTTCATATTATAATTTATCCATCACACAGGAAATATCTTTGGTTCAGGTTCAAAGACCAATATTTCCAGTTCAGAGCCCTGCCCTGCCCTTTGGCCTGTCATCAGCTCCTAGGATATTCACAAAATGCCTAGCAATTATGACTGTGGCACTGAGGAGGGAAGTGTATAGGCCCCCATTATGAGAAACATCAGCAAATCTTCATGAACCAAGGGTAAATCTGAATATAAAATTCCTAGTGCTTTGCAAAATTCATAGCAGTTGAGAAGCATGACTCTAACTACCTAGATTTAGCTTACTATCCACGCTTAAGCAGAGTTCCAGTGAACATGCTCAGTCACGGGTCCATTTTGCAAGCCTGGCTTCTCTTACTGCTCAACAATGTGGTCCTCCAGCTCCACCCTCACTCACTGTACTCAGACCTTTTCTTCCACAAGAAGGAATTGCTCACCTCCTTCACAGCTCCTGCTACTGGGTTAGGATTACACTGCTACATTTTCAGGATTTTTTAAACACGTTTTCTGTTTTGCTTTGTTTCTTGACTCCTCTGTTTCTGGTCCAGGCAGAGAAAATGGACCAAAACAGTAAAAACCAGACCAGCTGGTCTGTCTGGAGCAGCTAGTCCACACAAGTTGCGCCCAATCGGGTTTGAACCATTTTGGTTTGATCCAGGTCCCCACAAGAGGGTGACATGTCTATAACACGTAGACCAGACCATTATAGGTCACGCCAATTTATTATTTAGTTACCTTTTTGTCTTCAAACTGTTGGTGGTGCATGTGGCCAGTGAAAAACCCATTACTGCTGCTCAGTGGGTGAGACACGTTTATGTAAATAAGAGTGTCTCACAGGCAACTGAAAGAAGCACTTTGATTGGTCATGAGCATCACTTGATGATAATGCAGTCTATAATTGCATTTATTTTGCAGTGCCCAACTCATCATCTTGTAAAGCGCTTGAGGTACTCTGTGTATAAAATGTGTTATCATATAAATCAAAATTATGTCTTATTCAAAATGGTAACAGGCTTCAAGAATGCATGGGATAGGCATAAGGAGACCTTAGACGTAGGGAAAGTGTGTGTGTGTGGGATGGGGGGGGTAAAGCCGGAGACAAAGTAGGGTCTGAGGTGTTATAGTGAGCAGGGAAAATTGGCAGACTAGGTGGGCCAAGCAGTCCTTATCTGACGTCAATATCTGTGTTTCTGTTTCTATTCTGTAAGATGTGGTCTTGTGCCTAACTAGGCAAGCCAACTTATATAAAGCAGACAGTGTGTCTGACTGCAGGCTGTACAGTTGCTTGAGTCCTTGCTAGGCTTTTGAAAATCCAAAAAATGACAGACCATATTTGTCTTCCAAAAATAAATTCATATGTTGCAAGAATTCCACTTCACCCACACTCATTTAATACTGAACCATCTGTGAAGTGTCTTGTTTCATCAGACATTTTCTGCCAGTGAGCATACTCTGCTCTGACAGATATCATCAGTGGAGGAAAAGGAAAGTGAAATAAACCATGAAAAGCACGCCGAAACAAATATCAGCAGCTCTCTGACAGGGAGATGAAGAGGTCCACAGATAATGAACAGCAGTTCAGACGTTAGAGATAATGAAACATCCCAGACACAGCACAGAAAGGAACAACTATTGCCAGCTTTTGCTGTGTGGAAAGAATTTATAGTAGTATAGTACTATATAGTGTATAGTAGATCATTGTTCTGTATAGAATTCCATCCTTTTCAAAGCGCTGTTGTACCATAGTTCAATGGTCATGGAATGTAACTGTACCTTTTTATGGTACAACAGCACTCTGAAACCTTCTATAGACTGCATACAATCAGTTTCATTCTGAAAGTGAAAGAACCACCATGCACACATTTCACATGGTACTAACATTATAAAAAATACAGGATGAGCAACTTTATGCACAACCAGTGTGTTCTGCCACCCTGGGGTTCTGATTCCCACGGACCTCCTGAGCTTCGCTCTCATGGTCAGAGGGAATCAGAACCCTCTGTGGCAGAACACACTAGTTGCCCATCCAGTATTCTGTATATGGAACACTTGAAGGAACTCCGCTTTCTACCAGTACAGGCAATGAACTCCAGTCCTTTATGTTATCAGAGCACAGCAGAGCAAAACTGCTCCCTATACATTGAACCAAATAAAAGCAGCGATAACTCAACAAATAAAGTGCTGAATTTACACAACACCCCTCCCCCAGAGCTTCTGAGCTCACTGCTACTTCATCAGGGAGTTAAAGTGCTGCGCAATGGGGCCTATTCACTAAGGGGAGTGGAGCAAGCATGCAAGGTGCATGCAGCTCTGCACCCACAGGAGAACTGTGCGGGGACCACATTCATGAAGCAGCGGTCTCCACCCGGCTCCCTTCCATGTCCCTGTCCCCCAGGTGCGGAGATGCATGGAGGTGTGCGGAGGCGGGGATGTGAGCCCAGGCAGCAGCCAATCAGCTGCCCTACCCAGGCTCACAGTGGATCCCTTGTGCTAGTATGGCGCCATCTTGCCGGGGGGCATAGAACACCAACAATGCGGCCTGGGGGGCATGTGCTGGCCACCCACCCTGGTCTGATCTCCATCCCCCAACCACAGGGGCACCTTCTTGCGGGGGTCCAATGATCCCTCGCCAGCACCAGTGGGTCTGGCGGCTTCGACTGGAGGGGTTGCGTAGCCATCATGGCTGGTTTCCAGATGTGCAGCCACCAGCACCCTGCATAAGACACTCTGCCCATTCGTGCATGGGGCAGAGTGCCGGAATGCCCTTCCACAGAGACCCTGGCCCGCCCATGTATGGAGCTCTGTGCTCTCAGCCGGGGATCTGGTGTGGAGGGGGGGACGTAACTCATTTAGGAATGCTGCAGTGGATGCGCACGGGTGTGGGTGGGCTATGTGCCTGGGTTACGCGGCGCATAGCCCATCAGCACTATTAGTGAATAGGCCCCAATATGTGTAGGTTTTTATACCCCCCCCAAAACAGGTAGGAATGGTAATCATAGCTAATGAGATGGCACCTAGATCAAAGGCAGGTGTCCCAAAAAGTGATCAGTCTCCCCATTATCACTTCAGATCAATTAATATTGCTAAAAGTTAATGAGCTAAATTCACTTTACTGTGGAAGTCTTCAAGGCTATCCATTGAAAAGTATGTAAAGGATTGCTATTAAATCAAGAGTCATTGCTTTCATCTTTACAAATTACTTGGAGACTATTGTGAATTTATTGTTAAAATCAATAACCCTAAACAAGTGACAATTGTATACTATATTTAAAAAACGAGACATTTCAAATACGAAAAACCAAAATATGAAAGAGATTACAGAACAACAATAAACTGCATCTAATACATATGCATACGCACAAGAATACTACTGCAAGGCACTACAGCATTTTATCATGACATTATAGTAACTGTATCGCTGTATCCAGTTGACCCATCGTTCTTGTGGAACCTTCTTAACATGATCCACTGGTAACTGAGTGTCTTTCCAAGCAAGTCATCAGGCCAGAGTGCCTAGATAAAATGTATTACAACCACTAATTGGGGGGGCACAGCATGAAAACTACAATATTGGCAACATGGTATTTTTATAAGAACACAGATGAATACAATACTGCATTTAAACCATATGTATTTTGGCCTTCAAATCAAAAATCCAATGTGCTTCCTTTCAGAGGAGGAGTATGATTCTATCTCCTCCGTGGAGAGGGGAGAGGAACATGTCCAGTTGCACAAAGCCACAGACCAGATGGGTTTTTGTTGTGGTACATTTCAAAATGTATTCCCAGGGCAAACCCTTGATGTGATAGGTCACACAAATGTTCTTGAATGCATGTCTTAAGCATGCGGATAGTCCAGCCTATGTATTTTTTTCTGACATGAACAAACATTTGCACAGATCATGAAATCAGTAGAGCACTTTATAAACTGTCTGATTCCCATACTCGGTGTACCATCTGGATCATGTGTGTAGGAAGACATACTCCATGTACTCCATGGTGTACAATTTTATTTATTTTTAGTGGGGCAACAACAAGGTTCTAAGCTGCGACATTACTTAATGCAGCTGATTCTTTTTGTAATTTCATACCTGAGAGACACAACTACAAGTGTCAGCAACTGTGAATGTCTTTGCATCCCAGGAACAATACAGAACAGGTACTGGGGGTGGTAGAGGTGGGTGTCTTGAGGAAGCAATGTACTGCAACTGTATTTACCAGTGCATGGGTGGGGGTAAACAACAGTACAATGGTATACAAAATGTGTGCCTGATGAGTCAGATGGGGCAAGAAACATGGTCATGGTGTACCCAATTGTATTATCTGGCTGTACACCTGATCTGGATGTTGGAACATCTTTGACGGATTCCCAAACTTGCATGTGGAATGACGCCCACAGACAAAAAAGTCCATAGGTGGTGGTGGTGGTAACCAATGCAGTGTAGACACTTTTGAGGTAATAAGGTGACCGTGAGCGATAGAGTCTTTCAGATTTTTCAAGCTCCTAAAATGAAAACATGGTGAGTCATCAAATATACCTAAAATGCTACAGTACTATAACATACTGCAGTTCTTTTTGATGGTATCATGGACTTGTGGTGTCATGGTGATGAAAGACCAGTGTCATAGGCTGTGATTCTAAATTGTTTTGTTTTGGTAACAAAGCATCTCTCTCTCCATAAAATTTGGTTTTCCAAATGCTTCTGACAAAAACTCCTCTGAGTAACCTCTCTGTCACAATCTTTCATGCAATTCTCTGGATTGTTTTTTTAAAGTTAGTATCCAAAGAATGGTTTCTCCATAAATGCAGAAACTGTCTATAAGGTATACTTGCTATCAGTGATGATGGATGTGTAGAACGTGCGTGCAGGATAGTATTTCCTGCTGTCAGCCTGTGAAAGCCTGCTGTCTGTTTTGTTAGCCACTGATAAAGATGTAAATCCAGAAAACTGATGCAAGTTTCATGAGTTTCCATCGTAAAATGGAAATTGAGGTCATTGTCATTTATCCCCTCTACAGCTCTACAAGTTGCAAAACAGATGTCTCATCCCCCGTCCAGATGATGAGTGCATCGTCTGTGTACATGTAGCAGTGCTCTATCTTATCCAGAAAACCATTAATCATGACATCAAAAATAAATTAAAATTCACACCACCCTAAATATAGGTTGGCATATGAGGGGCACCATGGTGGCCTCTATCGCTGTGCCACATTGCTGCCAAAAAAAAAAAACACAAGAAAAAAACTTCCATTGAACATAAAAAAAACAATGTGTTAAAATGACATTAACAGCAAAAAGAATGAATTGTGGTAGCAATGCACTGGCACAGTTATGATAATTCAAAAAGAATAAAAATAGTTCCAAGCCCTTTGAATGCGGGATGGACTTAAAAAGCAAGGCAACGCCAGTACTATTTGGTTCTCAACTCACCTCTGTCAGCACACAAAGCAAGTCCATGAAGTCCAGAGTGTGGGATCCCAACTGTTGTACCATTAGCTGTAAAAAAAGAATACCCAAACTGTGACAGATGTTCAATTAGGGAGGTTTTACTGGGTTCTTGTGTATTTTAGGTACATAACTGGGAAAACTACAGGCTGGTAAGCCTCACATCCATCGTGGGAAAACCGATGGAGACAATCCTGAAGGAGAGGCTTGTATCCCTTCTGGAGACCAATGGGCTGCAGGACGTTGAGCAACATGGGTTTATCACGGGCAGATCCTGTCAGACCAACCTGATGGGTTACTATGACGGGTAACTAGACAGTTGGACAAGGGCCATGCAGGGGATGTCCTGTTTCTTGACTTCAGTAAGGCATTCGACTCAGAACCACATGGGAGGCTCGGTAGTAAGCTGGCAGGTACAGGTGCAGGGGCAAAAAATGGTGGGATGGGTAGTAAACTAATTACAGGGAAGGCAGCAGAGGGTGGTAGTGGGAGGGGGGCTCTCATCTCCGAGGAGAGTGACAAGCGGAGTAGCACAGGGCTCAGTGCTGGGACCAGTGTTGTTTGGATTGTTCATATCAGACATCTCAATGGGCATCAAGAGCAAGATCAGTTTGTTTGCAGATGACACCAAGATTAGAGCAGTAGTGGATGACCTAGGAGGCTGGCATGGGTTGCAAGATGATCTGTCAAAACTGGAGACCTGGTTGGACACCTGGTAGTTGGGGTTCAATGTCAAAAAGTGCAAAACCCAAGAAGAAGGTACCAGCTTGGGGGGGGGGGTGTCAGCTAGCCATGACAGAGAAGAAGGATCTGGGGGTGATTATAACAGGCTCAATGAACAGCTCAGCACAATGCAGGAAGGCAGATGCAGATGCAAAGGCCAACAAAATGCTGGCTTGTATTGTCAGGGTTATATCTTCCAGGAGAGGGGGGGAGGTGATCCTGCCATTGTATAGGTCACTGGTTAGGCCACACCTGGAGTACTGCGTGCAGTACTGGTGACCATACCTGAAGAGGAACATTAAGTTACTGGAGGGGGGTGCAGCGCAGGGCAGCAAAGATGATCCAGGGACTAGGGGGCATACCCTATGTGAGCAGGCTGTGGGAGTTGAATGTACTCACTGGAGGAGAGGAGAGACAAGGGTGATATGATTGAAACCTTTAAGTACATGAAGGGAATAAACAAGACAGGCACGGAGGGACTATTCAAGTTAAGGGGGATAGGGACACTTGAGTTCACAATCTCAGATTGGAGGGGGAAGGCTCAGGAGGGAAATGAGAAACAGAGAAACATAGACTTTGACGGAAGATGAGGACCGCTTGGCCTACCTAGTCTGCCCATTTCCCTACCTACTGGATAAGCTGCAGATCCTAGTTAACCAACAGCCTATTTTTTCCTACCCCCCACAAGAATTGCCTTATATCGGTCCCATGCATTCTTGAATTCTCCCACAGTTTTAGACCCCACAACCTCCTCAAGAAAGCAGTTCCATGCTTTCACAACCCCCTTTGTAAAAAAAATACTTCCTCACATTGCCCCTGAGCCATCCCCCAACTATCTTCAAATTGTGTCCCCTTGTTCTTGCACATCTCTTTTTCTGAAAGATGCTACCCTCTTGGACTTTGCTGATTCCACTGAGGTACTTAAAGTTTTAATCATGTCCCCTCCCACCTTTCCTCAAGGGTATACATGTTAAGCTCCTTTAGTCTCTCCTCGTATAGCTTCTCTTGCAGACCCTGCAACATTTTAGTTTCCCTCCTCTGGACTGCCTCCATCCTGTCTATGTTCTTACGGTGATGGGGTCTCCAGAACTGGAAGCAGTACTCCAGATGGGGTCTAACCAACTGTCTGTACAAAGGGATAACAACTTCCTGTTTTCTGCTAGTGATGCCTCTCCCTATATATCCTAGTATTCCCCCAGCCCTCCATACTGCCTTCTCACATTGCTTGCTAACCTTAAGGTCATCTGATCTGATTACACCCAGGTCCCTTTCTATTTTTATGTTTGCTTGTGCGCAAACATTATGCGGCAGCTTAGGAGAGAAGCAGGTTGTGGAGGTGCGGCACTGTGACAGCCAATGGCAGCACTGTATTTGGGGGATTGGCACTGGTGGACCGATGCAGGCACACTGTGCTGATGACATTGGTTTCCAAAAATGCTACCAAGTTGAAACGATTTTGCCGCTGCAATGAGGGGCCACCTCGTCATTGCAGCGTCAGCCATTCCACTGCAATGAGGGAGCGACCCATCACTGCAGGGCAGTACCTTGCCTAGTGTAACATTTTGTGTAAACATGGCGGTGGCTTGCCGCCACCTCATAGCCCCATGAAAGCCGATAGGGGTGGCCAATCCCCTATCGGCGTGCCTAACCAGGTTCATTTGCCCACTCCCGTCAGCATAATGTAACCCTCCCAATTTGTTGTGTGCCAAGGTGCCTAATCCCTCGGACATCATGCCCCCAAACAGCCATTCTTTGCAGACGGGGCCCCAATCCCCATCGGCTTAAGTCCCCCACCCCAAAAAGGCAGGTGGCACACTGGCAGCCCACCCCAGTGTGCTGAAAGCAAGCCTGAAAAAGAAAAACCTTCCCGCGACATCTTTTCATTTTTTTCTCCCTGAAAGAAAGGAAATGGTCCCACGCCAGTCGCGCCCCTCCCCAACCTGCACCCACCCACTGTGCACCCTACCTCCCCACACACCCCCACCCCATATTTACCTCCTGAGTCTGATGCAACGATCTTCGTGAACTGGAACATGTCTGCACTCTTCAAAGCCGACTGCGAACTGAAAAAATGCCGATAAGCTGTATAATGGCATAAATAGTTTTTTTTTCAACTTTGGTGCATATCTCAGGCATTTTGGGGAATTTTGGCACCACATTTTCAACATGGGATTATTGGGACCCCTTCTCATAAATTCAGCCACTGTCATGGCATTATTCAGTTCCGAAAGGTGATTTTGCGGTCACTGCGCAGAATCACCTTTCTGGACCGATTAACGAAACGACAGTGCCAGTGTTCATGAGGAGGGCTCTCAAAAAGCCTATGTTACAAATTTGGTGCAAAAATCCAAAAAATAACTGTTTTATGAGCATGCGTTGTGCAGTTTCCACTCACACTCATAACTTTGTGAATTTGTGATATTTTCACTCCAGATTTTCAACATTGGCATTTTTCTACACCTCCTTATTTTTCACATCGTGACCAAAATGTGTTTTCGCACTTCCAGCACAGAATAGCACGGTCACTGTGGGAAATCAGTGTTTGGGACACATGTTCATGAACAGAGGTCCTAAAATGCCTATGTTTAAAATTTGGTGATTAATGTCCATAAAATGACTGTGTTCGAACCTGCATTGTGCAGTTTCCACTCGCTCATAACTTTGCAAATTTGTGACATTTTCACTCCAGATTTTCAACATTGGCATTTTTCCGCACCTCCTTATGAACAGTACAGCTGTTATTTTTCACATTCTGGCCAAAATGTGTTTTCGCGCTTCCGGCACAGAATAGCATGGTCGCTGTGGGAAGTCAGTGTTCGGGACAGATTGAAAAATCACAGTGACACTGTTCATGAGCAGAGGTGCTAAAATGCCTGTGTTGAAAATTTAGTGACAAAAGTCCATGAAATCATTGTGTTAAGAGAGCATGTTGCACAGTTTCCATGCACCCTCGTAATTTTGCGCATTAGTAATATTTTCATTCCAGATTTTCAACACTGGAATTTTTTCACACCTCCTTATGAACAGTACAGCTATCATTTTTCATGTCATGCCCGAAATATGCATTTACACATCTGGCGCTGAATAGTGCAGTCGCTTTGGGAAATCAATGTCTGGGACAGATTAGGAAAATCATAGTGACAGTGTTCATGAGCAGAGGTCACAAAATGCCTACGTTGAAAATTTGGTGAAATAATTCCACTAAATGACTGTGTTATGCACATGCGTTGTGTAGTTTCCACGTAAGCCTGGAAGTTCGAGAATTTTTTATATTTTCACTACAGATTTTCAACATTGCCATCTCTTCACACCTCCCTGTGAATGGTACAGCTGTCTTTCATCACATTCTGCCCGATCTGTGTTTTCGTACATCTGGTGTAGAATCGCACGGTTGCTGTGGGAACTCAAAGCTCAGGACACATTAACAAAATCACAGTGTCACTGTTCATGAGAAGAGAGCCCAAATGCTTTCATAAGGTGGGGGTCACAAAAAGGCCATGTTGAAAATTTGTAGTGCAAATACCAACAAACACCCGGGGCATTAGGGTTTCTAACCCTAACGTCCCACCCTGTACAGACTGACAGGCATCAGGGGTGTGCTTTTGGAGTGTCAACTGTAATGCTCATGCCATTCCACCCGCACTCCACCACCCTGCAGCCAGTGACAGGCATCAAGGTGTGCCTTGGACTCTTTGTCCCCAGAGTTCACCCCATTCTCCTATACTGCACCCATTTCAGTGTATGTCCTTATGGAATGGGGTGACTATAAAGCCAAACACCCCAAGGCACACCTCAACACTTGTCAGTGTCTGCAGGATAGGGTGAAGTGAAAAGACATGAATGTTATGGACGCCGATCCAAACGGATACCCCAGTGCCTGTCCGTCTCTGCAGGGTGGAGGTGTGGTTCCCGTGAAGTTCAATACTTCACTGCCATTCCTATTCTGCATCTCTCTAACTCCTGCATTTCCAATGTTAATACCAGCAAGCAAACATTCAGCTCTGACAAATGCTTGTCGTTGTTGTTACTAACCTCCCTCCCCCATTGTGTACTCTTCCCCTGGGTTTTTGTTTCCCAGGTGCATTATTTTGCACTTCTTTGCATTGAATCTAAGCTGCCATACTTCTGACCATTCCTCCAACCTTGCCAAGTCCCTTTTCATCCTTTCCACTCCTCCTTGTGTATCAACCCTGTTGCAGATATTTGTGTCATCTGCAAAGAGGCATACTTTTCCTTCCAGTCCCTCTGCAACGTCACTTATAAAGACATTAAAAAGGACTGGACCCAGTACTGAACCCTGCGGTACCCCACTAGTAACCCCCCTTTCTTCAGAGTGGACTCCATTTACTATTACCTTCTGCGGCCTGTTGTCAAGCCAATGTTTTACCCAGGCTACCACACTGTGACCCACTTCCAGGCTGGTTAATTTGTTTATTAATCTTTTGTGTGGGACTGTGTCAAATGCCTTGCTAAAGTCTAGCTTGGCCATATCCACAGCCCCTCCCTGGTCTACTACTTTGGTCACCCAGTCAAAGAAATCCATTAGATTCATCTGACATGACCTTCCCGCTGTGAATCCATGCTGCCTTGGGTCCTTTGCCCCACTGGCCTCTAGGTACTCAACAGTTTTTTTCCTTCAGAAGTGAATCCATCATTTTCCCTACCACAGAGGTCAAACTGACAGGTCTGTAGTTTCCTGCCTCTGTCTTGCTCCCACTTTTGTGAAGGGGAATCACATCCACCCTCCTCCAGTCCTCAGGTACCATACCATCCTTCCATGATTTGTTAAAAAGGGTAGTCAGTGATGTCACTAGTTCTCCGCTTAATTCTTTTTGAATTCTGGGGTGAAACCCGTCAGGCCCCATTGCTTTGTCCACCTTCAGTTTTAGGAGTTCTTTCAGAACCCTTTCTTCTGTGAAAGGACTGGGATCGACCCCCCCTATCCAGAGTGCTTCTGTTAATTGGATTAGGTAGCTCCCCCTTCTCCTCTTTTGTGATACTGAGCAGAAGTATTCATTCAGTATCTCAGTTTTTTCACTGTCCCTCTCTACCCACCCACCATCCATTCTATTCTGCCTCACTATCCCTTCCTTTATCTTTCTGTGCTCCCTAATGTACTTTTAAAAGGTTTTATCTCCTTCTTAACCAAGTTGGCTATCTTTTCCTCAGTTTGGGCCTTTGCTATTCTGACTGCCTTCCCTGCTTCCTTCTGCCTTAACTGGTACACTTCTCTGTCCTGCTCCTTCTGTGTTTCCTTATGCTTCCTAAATGCTATCTTTTTCTCCCTAACCTTCCCTACCACCTCTTTTGAGAACCATAGTGGCTTTTTCTTTCATTTTGATTTATTTGCTTGACATAAATGCTTGTCACCTCTGTGATGGCAGTTTTGATGTTTCCCCATTGTTGCTCAACCCCTCCTTCTTGTCTGTTTGTGAGTGCTTTCTAAGGCACGCTCCCATTTTGACAAAGTCAGCCCTCCTGAAGTCCAGTACCCTCACTTTTGTATGGCGTGACTCTGCAGCTGAGTTTATCATGAACCACATTGTTTGGTGGTCACCTGTTCCCAGATGGCTACCCACTTCTAGATCTGAGATCCTCTCATTGTCCCTATTTGAGAGTACAAGGTCTAAGATTGCTCCCTCCTGAGTGGCTTCCAACACTAGCTGTCTGAGGCATGCCCCCGTAGGGCATCGAGAATGGCCCTGCTCTTGGATGTGGCTGCAGCAAAGGTGCTTCAGTTAACATCTGGCATATTCAGGTCCTCCATCAACAATATCTCCCCTTTCTCTGCCATCCTGAGGATGCCTTCTATCATATCCTTGTCCATCCCTTCCCCCTGAGATGGAGCTCTATATACAACCCCTGTGCGGATTGTGGTGCCATTTCCAGTCTCTAGACCCACAGTGCCTCCTCTCCTCTCCATCTACTCTTTTGTTCTGTTGCTTTTATCCCTTCCCTTACATAGTGAGCTACTCCTCACCCTCTTCTACCCTCCCTGTCTGTCCTGCAGGTCGTGTACCCTGGTATGTTAACTTCACAGTCATGGTTCTCTGTGTACCATGTTTCTGCGACTACCACGATTTCCAAGCATCCCTCTTCCATCAAGGCCACCAGTTCAGGGAGTGTGTTGCCCAGACTACAGGCATTGGTACTCATTACCCTCCATTTCTTGATGGCCTTACCCCCTTTTTGCTCATCCCTGTCCTTATTGTCTTTGTCATTTTCTCCATTTGCTCCTGTCCTTCTCCCTATCAACGTCTCTATCTTGGTGTTTACCTCACAAACGACCCTGATATTTTTTGGAGGGGTAGGATTTCCCTGCTCCTTTCCAGTGCCTCCCCTTTGGCTAGTTTAAATGCTTGCCAATGAAGCATTTAAACTTATCACCTAGGACCCTGGTTCCACTCCTGGACAGATGTAGACCATCATGCCAGTGTAGGCCTGCATCACTCCAGGTGGACCCCCAGTCCCCAATGAAGCCAAACCCCTGAGCTCTGCACCAGTTTTTCAACCACTGATTGAATCCCATGGTGTGGAGTACCCTAGCCTCACCCATGCCATAGACAGGCAGCACCTCTGAGAAAGTTACCTTGCGTACTACTTGTCTAAGGCCCCTTCCCAACTGCACAAACTCCTCCTGCACTGTTCTGATCCCTTTCCCAGCCAGGCCATTTGTCCCTAGGTGAACATAATGACATCCAGCTCTCTCCCCTGTGCAGCTACTTCCATGATCCTGAGGATTCACTCCCTGTCCCTCCAACCATGGTGCCTGGCAGGCTGTTACCTCCCTCTCCCTTCCCTCACCCAGTTCTACCCTCCTAACAATGGAATCCCCCACCAGGAGTTGTTTCCTTTCCCTGTGGGGTCCTATGCCACCCTCCTGTGGGTCTCCTTTGTGGAGGTTCCCAACATCCTCCTTGGTCTCCACTGTGGGTGCCTCTATAGAGGAACCATACTCTGCCAGAGTGGCATATGAATTGTGGAGAGGTACAATTGGAGAGATGCACCTCTGTCCCACCACTCTCACCCTCCCTGAGCCCACTGTGGTCCAACCTCTCTTCTTTCTTGGCAACCTCTGAGGCAACGGTGGTGGCCCTGGTGGTCCCTGGGTGGGGGAGGAGGTCCCCCAAATCCTGGCCAACTCAGCCTGGAGATGAGCAACCTCCTCCCTCAGCCCAGAGAGGGCCTGCAGATGGGACAACACTGCATCCTCTAGAATGTCTCCCAGAAGACTGCTGCTCCACAGCCACTGCACTGCACCACTCCCATCATGTCTTATTTCTGTCCCTGAACTGTTGTTTTGAATACTTTCTTTCCTCTAAATACAAATATGTATATATATATAATATTTTTTCCTACTTACTTACTGCCCTGTTCCTTTAATCTCCTGATCTTCCTGTTCTGAGACAGGAAGTTCCTATATTTCTCAGTAGTCTCCTTACTTGCTCAGAGTCAAACCTCCAGCAGCTGGGGGGGGGGGACGGAGAGCTACTCTTTTTCTTCTAGGATGGTGAATCTTTTGTGGCTCTGTGATCACTCCCTTCCTGCTCCCAAACAGGAAGTTCCTGTTGTCAGTCAAATCCTGTGCTTATAAAAGTAGAATTGGCTAAGGGTGCGGGGGTAGAGTGGAGGGAAGCAGGGCAATACAGTCCCAGTAGAGAAGTATAGTTCTAGAAGCACCTCCTTCCTCTTTTTGTTTTCAGCCTGTTCTCTGCCAGAAGCTATGTAGGGCATTTTTTAAATCCTAAACACCTGGCTTCCTTCTGATTAAGCCACTTCCCGTAATTTACAGTTCCTTCTACAACTAGATAATCTGCACAGATAACAATTCACTTCTACCAACTCAGACAAACACACTAACTTTTTTTTTACCCTAAATTGAGGGTCCCAGTAGTAGAGTTCTAGTTCTTTAGTCCCAGTAGGGACTAAAGTAGAGAAGTATAGTTCTAGCAGCACCTCCTTCCTCTTGCTGTTTTTACAGAGAGAGTGGTGTCTGGGTGGAACACGTTGCATTCGGAAGCGGTATCCTGTAGAACAGTGGACTGATTCAAAAGGGATGGGATAGGGTAAGAGGGAGGGTCAGGGAGGGAGGGAGGCAGCTGCAGTATAAGGGTTACTAGCTGCACACTCAAGCAAAATCGATAGACCGTAAGGCCTTTATCTGCTGGCAAATTCATATGTCCATATAACAGAAAGTTGGTGTGATAGGATCATACGTTTTCAAGCTATCATCTTCCTGCTCTTGAATATGTCTAGCACTCAATGCCTGATCCACAAAATTAAAGAACTAATTTTTATATTGCGGAGTCGGATCTGATTTTAAAACCAAATAAGTTTCTGCTTTCTGCCCGCTATATTTTCCCCTGGTAATACTAGGAAGAACAGTGAGTGTGAAAGCTACCTGATAATTGCCTTGTTCGGCGCCAAGCACTGATGTATGCAGAGCTACAGATCTGTTACCACTGCTTTGTTGTACATGCTAAGATTTTCCTCAAAGTGATTCAGTTATTGACTACGTGTTGACATGGTTTAAAGCAGTAGCACTTGTTAGTCACCATGTAGTTTTATTTTCAGCAATAATACATCAATGGGAACGATATTTGTATACCCATTTGCTTTTCATGTTCTTTCATTCCTGAACTGAGATAAGGGATGTTGAAGATTTTAAAAGTTCCCATTCCCATTTCACGTCCACCAACAAAAAATGAAATATCTTGGTACAGTGTTGAGCTGTTTACCATCAGAAACATATGCTAGCACCTTCCAAATATATCCACAGTATGACTCTAGCATGTACAGAACACTAATCTCAGTGGAAGGGATTTTTAAAAATGACTAGTACTGGCCATCTTTAATGACTTGAATCATTAAATGCAAAATTGGTTATAAAAGCTATTTAATAAAAATCTCTGGGAACTAAAACTCTGCTAATGATGAATCTCAGGATATAAGAAATATATTTTTGAAAACTATAAAATGAAATGTTTTGCCAGCTAACAAATAGTGCTGCTTTAAAGTCCTGCTCCAAGTACACCCTGGCTAAGTTGGATTACCTTTTCCACTCCTAACACCATTTCACTGTAAACTGTCCCCCATACGCTACTGACCATTGCTCCCTCTACGTAACGTGTCCCTCCATTCACCTAAAGGTAGGTTTGAAGGCTTTCCTTTCTAAATTTTGCTTCATCCCTGTACCCTGCTACCTCTCCTCTTCCTCCTCCTCCTGTCATCTGTTCTAGCTTTTGTTTTCTCCCTTAGATCTTCCAACTTCCATTCTTTCCTAATCCCTTACTGGAAAACATTAGCTGAACAAGCTGCCTTCTCCTCCTGCTTCCCCCTCCTCTGGAATTAAAAAAGGCCTAGTGCAAGTACAGTACCATCCCCTGAGATGCTGTACCTCCCCACAGGAACACCCCACCCCTGCATCAACTCAAAGCAAGAACAGTTTTTTTTTTAATTTAAAGTTTATTAGAAGTTTTTCACACATCAAGGAGACAGAACATAGGACGTAACCATGTTATACAAATTATCGGGTACATTGAGTCTGTCCCCCCAGCCACCCACCCTAAACCCAAACCCCCACCCCCAGCAAACGCAAGAACGGTTTCCTAAAATGATTCTCCTTTACTAATTTGCTCACCAGATGGTAAATATGAACAAAAACAAGGGCTTAATTCAGGATAGTAGCAACAAGGATAAGAGAAAGGTTAAGCTGTTTAAAATAAAGCAGCAGGGATTTCTGTGATGAGCTTGTCTTATGTTGCTCTCCAAAACACAGCCAATTAACACAGCCAAAATATATATTGCAGTAGGGATTACCAGGCTGTAGAGTTCTTCCAGTCATTTTCTAGACCCAGTGAATATAATACTGCAGAAAAGTACGTTAATGCATACAATAGGCTTACAAAGTCACAAAAGGAGGGAAATGTGGTGCTAGGGTTTTTTGAACCCTGGTGCCTACCCCTACCAGCCCCTCTTCTCACATCGCAAGACCAAGCTACAGGTCCAGAGCCATGCTCCACAGGCCTGCTGCTTCAACTTACAGGTCTGGGGTCATGCCCTATGTGTTGTGGAGCCATACGCCATGGGTGTAAGTTACATGTCTGGAGTCATGCCCCATGTGTCCACAGCCATATGCCATGGGTATAAGCTATAGTTCTGGGGCCATACCCGATGCGTCCAGAGCCATACGCAGTGGGTGTAAGCAACAGGTCTGGGGCCATGCCCTAGGTATCCGGAGCCATACGCAGTGGGTATAAGCTATTGGTCTGGGGCCAAGCCCTATGTATCCAGAGCCATACTTAGTGGGTGTAAGCGACAGGTCTGGGGCCATAACCCATGTGTCCAGAGCCATATGCCATGGGTATAATCTACAGGTCTGGGGCCATGCCCCATGTGTCCAGAGCCATATGCAGTGGGTGTAAGCAACAGGTCTGGGGCCATGCCCTCTGTATGCAGAGCCATACGCAGTGGATGTAAGTTACAGGTCTGGGGCCATGCCCCATGTATGCAGAGCCATACGCAGTGGGTGTAAGCTACAGGTCTGGGGCCAAGCCCTATGTATCCGGAGCCATATGCAGTGGGTGTAAGCTACAGGTCTGGGGCCATGCCCTATGTATCCGGAGCCATACGCAGTGGGTGTAAGCTACAGGTCTGGGGCCATGCCCTATGTATCCGGAGCCATACGCAGTGGGTGTAAGTTACAGGTCTGGGGCCATGCCCTATGTATCCGGAGCCATACGCAGTGGGTATAGGTTACAGGTCTGTGGCCATGCTCCATGGATTTAGTGCTTCAAACCATAGACTTGGGGCTGTGCTCTACAGGTGTGCTGATTCATGTAAGGCACACAGGGCCCTGGGAAAAGCACGATATAGGTCTGGGACTGTGCCCCACAGGTCTGCTGCTCCACATAGGGTCAACAGTGCCATGTGCAAATCAGGCAACAGGTCTGTGACTGTGCTTTATAGGCCTGCTGCTTTGCATAAGACCCACAAGGCCATGCATGAAACAAGCTGCACGTCTAGGGCCGTGCCCCATTGGTCTGTAAAAGAAATTGAGGAGACAGAAGAAGAGTTGCTTATGGAGGAGCAGACTTAGGAGTTCACTGATTTTAATATTAAATTAAATCAAACAACACAGGCACATGAGAAAACCATCATAACCAAGAAACAACATAAGTTTAACAGAGACCAGGCTGACTATAAGAATAAGACTGTGTAGAAGTGGGACCTTTAAATGACGATTTGGAAATTCGGCCATTCTTAAAATAGAAATAAGAATTTAAATTAATAACATTGTATTTAATATTTTTTGTTCACTTGACTCATAGAAAGAGTTGAAATATGGCTGAAATTAATTTTGCCATTTTTCATTTTACTTGAATGTTATAGCTGTTGATACTAGCAATGTTATTATTTTCTCTGCTGAACTTTGTTACTCTTGCTTTTTTTTTTTTTGCTCCCTCCCAGCTCTGGGCCGGACTCTCCTACAGGCCACCTATGCCCTCCGTGCCACACTGACTCAGATCAGCCACCTCTTCACCCCCATATTACAGCCCCACCCCTGGGTAATTCCCAGACGTAACCCTTCACTGGGTGGGTCCCTCTCCTCTGAAGGGGACGGCACTGGTGGGGCGGCCAGTGCCAAACTTGCCCCAGGTGCTGCTGGGGATGGTGGGTGCACTCTCCTTGGACTCATGGCAATGGAAGCTGGTGACCATCATCTAGTCAGCTACGGGGCTATTTTTCTCATTTACTCACCGGGGGGCATGGTGTGCCACTAATGTAAGACTGACACCAATGTTCACCACGACCCCTTAGTGAATGGGACCTTGCGCACTGCTGTGCCCCCAGCCTCCGCTAGGGGTCAGCAGTCGCCGGGTCACGTCCCCGCCCTCCCCCCGAGAGAAAGTGAGCCATCAGCCGACGCTCAAGCCTTCTCTCCCTGGCCGGCCCTCCAGCACCCAAGTCCATTCCTGAACTCGTGTCACTGGCATCGCAAGCGGAAATCCAACTGCTGTGCCGACGGTCCGGCGACTACTCTGGCTTTTGATGAAAGTACTTTATGCCATAATAGCTCTGGTAGAAAATAATTTTTATACATAGTTATATGTTTCTGAGATTGTTCTAATGTTAGGCCTCTTGTTTTGTCCCTCTCTTTTTGTTTGTCACCTTTTTCTCCTCTCTTTAGGTCTCATACGTTTTGAGGTTTCCTCGTCTGGATAACCATCTGTGGGACCTGATCGGTATGCATTGCACTTTCTTTATAAGGGATTTACAAGGAGAAATTCTACAATACTAGAAAAGTTATTTATACTTTCCATTTCTGGGACATTAAAAACTAAACAGATGAAATATTGTAATATTTTGATTATCGCTTGTAAAGCATTTCCCATGTTTTGGACTGCGATTCTCTTGTGAGAGTGCATTTTGCACTGTAAAGATTCTTTTGGTTATTTCAGGCATTGATGTCTACCTTAATCTACATTTGTTACATCTTACTTATTGCACTTGTTTATTTTGTTTCACACTGGGGTTTTGTAATCCTAAATCTTTTGTATTTATGATTATATTTAAAAGAAGATGGTAATATTTCATATTCATGTGCTTCTAATGGAGGTCAGCAGTATTGCTTAAGGTCAGATCTTACTTTCTCAGCTAATTCTTTGCAGCTGGCTACTGACCTATTTATGGCCATCTTTGACCAGGCAGTACTGCCCCCCCTGAGGAAGAATCTATGTGACGTGAAGCGCCAGGGAGTTTTTCTCATCCTGTGATACTCTTGGCCCTCCACTACACACCAATAATACTGCACCAAGCATTTACCGTGTTATTTGGACTTTCATTTTTGCCTCTGTGGAGTGTGTGGTGACTATCCTGTAATTGCTGCTTTGCTTGTTTTTTTACTGCTGCAGTTCCGTTTCTGTCATTTATGGCTTGAGCGTTGTTTTTTTCTGTCTTCCTGCTTGGTGTAAGCTACAGGTCTGGGGCCATGCCCTATGTATCCGGAGCCATACGCAGTGGGTATAGGTTACAGGTCTGGGGCCATGCCCTATGTATCCAGAGCCATACGCAGTGGGTATAGGTTACAGGTCTGGGGCCATGCAACCTTTGGATTTAGTGCTTCAAACCATAGATTTGGGGCTGTGCCCTACAGGTGTGCTGATTCACGTAGGGCACACAGGGCCCTGGGAAAAGCACGATATAGGTCTGGGACTGTGCCCCACAGGTCTGCTGCTCCACATAGGGCCAACAGTGCCATGTGCAAATCAAGCTACAGGTCTGTGACTGTGCCTTATAGGCCTGCTGCTTTGCATAAGACCCACAAGGCCATGCATGAAACAAGCTGCATGTCTAGGGCCGTGCCCCACTGGTCTGTCCCATTCTCAACACCCTCTTGGCTTTTGTTTTCTGCCTTCCTTATCATTAAGCCAGTATTGAGGAAGGCAGAAAATAGAAGCCAATAAGGTATTAGGAAAGCACTTTAGGAGACTAGGAAACACAAGTAATAAATGCTAAAAAGCAAAAAACAAACATGGAAGAGCAGTACTGAGAGTTTAGCACAAGCATGTTAGGTTGTCATAATATGGAAGCTTTACACAAACCTATTGCATAAATAGCAAAATAAAATGGAAGTGTTGACTAAAAAAGCATTAGAAACTGAGCAATGAATATAAAAATGTGTAAGTTAAGGTACACCGCCATACTGGACTCGTCTCTGTTCAAGAGAGACAGGACAAGGAGAAGGGGTTGTGTTTTATATGGTTGGGAGGGAATCAAGACCACAAAGGTACAGGAGGACATGTAGGAACAGAAGGTGCTGTGGGTCATGCTGGGGACAGGCTTTGTGGCTGCTAGCTGTACCAGGGTAGTGTACATCAGGCCTGCAGCACAGAGAGATGAGTTGGATAGGGCACTTGGGGAAGCCATCATCAGAATGGCAAGAAAGGGGGAAGGGGCTGCTAGTTGGTGACTTCAGTCTGCCAGACATGGAGTGGACCCTTCCAACTACAGTTTTGGCAAGGAGCAGGGCCATCCTTGACTCCTTACAAGGGGCTTTCCTCAGGCAGCTACTTAAAGAGCCCACTAGGGACAGGGCAGTGCTGGACCTGATGCTTACAAACAGGGACAGCACTGCAGATGTCACAGCAGGCAGTCCCCTGGGTGCTAGTGAGCACCATACAGTGTAGTTTAACATAATAATGGGAACAGAGGCAAACTACACTTGAACAAGGGTCCTGGACTTTACGAGGGAGGATATTAAAGAAATGGGAGACTGTCTCAGAAACTGCAGGGGGAGGGGATTGTCAAGTAGGAGCAGAGGCTAGGGCTGTGCGAATACCTTTTTCCAAACATTTGGTTGAATATTCAGTATTCAGCTGAAAAAAAAGAAAAGAAAAGGAACACCCCAACCCTCCTCCCTAGCCCAGATTGTTTCAATTTACAAGTCCCCCGTCCCCCCACCCTGAGTTAACACCAAAATCTCCCCATCTCCCCCCCCCAGCAGCACCCACATTCTGATAAAATATAAGTCACTGGGTGGCGGCACAACCTCCCATCCCACGGCTGGCCACTGACTTTCATTACTGCTTCACTAATGATAATCCCCACCCTGTAGCACCCCATTTGTAGAAGAAGGCAAGCCAAGCACAGGACCTCACAGCAGCCCCTCCCCACCATCACACCAGCAGCCATACGGAAGAATGGAAGAAGGCAATCGACACAGCCCACCCTCCTCAGTCCACAGCCAGCCTCCTTCTTCTGAATGAAGATACTACTGTGTATGGTTGCATAGTAAAACTAGCTGATCACGTGGTCAGCTGGTTTTACTATGCAACCAAGCAAGGTAGTATCTTTATTCAGAAGAAGGCACCCGGCTGTGGACTGAGGAGGGCAGGCTGTGTCGATCACCTTCTTCCATTCTTCCATGTGGCTGCTGGTGTGACGGTGGGGGAGCTGCTGTGAGGGTCCTGTGCTTGGTTTGCTTTCTCCTGCAAATGGTCATACTGCCAGGTTGGGGGGGGCTGTCATAACTAAAGCAGTAATGAAAGTTGGTGGCTGGCCGTGGGTTGGGCGTGTTGTGCTGGCTGCTAATTGACTTACATTTTATCAGAATGTGGGTGCTGCTGGGGAGGGGGGAGATTTGGGTGATAACTGAGGGTGGGGGCTTCTGTACTGAAATGATCTGGGCTAGCAAGGAGGGTGTGGCTGTTCCTTCTTATTTATTTATTTTTTTTTAGACAACATTTCCTGAATAGGGACAAATAGTGCTACTATTCGTTACTCGGGATCCGATTAACAAATGGTGCATTATTCGTGGCATTTGGGAAATAATATTCAAGTTCAAATTCAATTTAAGTTTATTGGCAGGAAAAGCTCTATTGAGCAAGCTCATTTACAAGGAGGTCCTGGAAGACAAAGTGAGTCAAATACATGGGCATATACAAAAAACATGGTACACAATAAATAGAGTTCATCGGATACAGAAAAGGAAAACAAGAAACTTGACACAATATTTACAATAAATACACAGGTGCAGCAGATAAACACGATATGTTACACAATGCTTACAATGAGAACACAGGTGCAACAGAGCTTCGGAGGTTGTACATGGTAAGAATACTGAACATTTGGGCAGTACTTTTGTATTGGTCAGTATCAACTCAGGTAGTAGTACTACTGGAAGAGATACAACAGAGGTGTAGGCATGGTATGGGTTACAGACAAAGAAGAGAAGGAGTAATGTGATAAAGGGAGGGAGGAGGTGAGTGAGTCTGAGGCTGCCTAGGGAGGTGGAGGCATGAAAGCAGGGGGGGTGATCCTGGGGGAGAGGAAAAAAGAGGGGTAGAGCTGAAGTCAGAGAAGGTGGAGGGAAGGAACTGGGGGAAGAGAGATGGTAATTTAATTCAGGCCTAATGGGTTGGATACATGACATATAATTAGCTACAAACGCAGGGTTCACATCGGTTAGCACTGGCCAGTCTATTGAAGCTATTTAGGGGATCAAGCAATATTCATTGAGTGCACACCCCAAGCAGAGGCACAGTGGGGCTGGCAGTATAGCCTAGAGGTTAGAGTAACAGGCTGTGAATGAGCTTGATACATCCAGCAGACCAGAACTTGGTTTGATTCTCACAACCTCCACTTGCATACTGTGTGATTCTGAGCTAGTCACATAACCGCCCAGTGTTCCCAGGTCACCCCTGAAAACAGGCACTTGTGCCTAGTGGGCCTTACCCGGTTACCAAAGACTAAAAAAATAAATAAGGAAGGGCATATTTAAAGCAAGCAACCAACCTCTGTGTGAAGAAAGTGAGTAGAAGCAGAAGGAAAATGAGACCACTGTGGTTCTCTAAAGAAGTGGCAAAGGCGGTGAAGGAAAAAAGAGGTTGGCATTCAGATGGTATAAAGCAACACAGGGGGAGAACAGGGAGGTGTACCTAGTAAAGCAGAAAGAAGCAGGCAAGGTGGTGAGAGGAGTAAAGGTGCAGACACAGGAAAAGATCACCAAAGGGGTCACTAAAAGGACAAGACCTACCTCAAATATATAAGTGAGAGGAGGAAATCAAGGGGAGGAATAGTGAGGATTAGAAGAGTAGAAAGGGGAGACTGCACAGAAGAGCACAAGGAAGGCTGACATCCTCAACAGGTACTTCTGCTCAGCTTTCACAGTGGAGTGAGGAGTGGGAGTTGGACCACCAGAGATTAGCAGAAACAAGGTGGGATGGAGAGGTGGTGGGCACAAGTCCATTTTTAGAGGAAAGACTCTGGAAGAGACTTGCAGCTCTGAAGGTGAACTCAGCTATGGGACCGGATGGGATGCACCCATGGGTATTAGAAGAACTTGGGGAGGTGACAGCAGCCTTATTGACAGTCTTGTTCAACAGCTTACTGGAAAAAGTCATGGTTCCAGAGGACTGGAGAAAGGCTGGTGTGGTCCTGCTATATAAGAGCAGCATTAGGGAGGGGGCTAAAAACTATAGGATGGTCAGTCTTACTTCAGTGGTGGGGAAATTATTGAAAACCCTACTAAAAGAAAGTCTGGTAGAGTATCTTGAATCCAATGACCTGCAAGATCACAGGCAGCACGGATTCATGGGAAAGGTCATGCCAAATGAACCTGATAGACTTTGACTGGGTGACCAAGGAACTAGATCAGGGGAGGGCAGGGAAATGGCCTATCTGGACTTTAGCAAGGCCTTTGACACTGTGCTGCACAGGAAGCTGTTAAAGAAATTGAACAGCCCAGGGGTGGGATCCAAAGTGGTGAATTGGGTTAGGAACTGGTTAATTGATAGGAGACAGAGGGTGATGGTTAACAGCACTCACTCTAATGATGGGAGAGTGACCAGCAGGTTACCACAGGGATCGGTACTGGGACCAGTCCTCTTCAATCTCTTCATAAGGTATATTGCAGAAGAATTGGAAGGGAAGGTATGCTTTTTTTTCAGAAGATAATAAAATCTGCAATAGGGTGGATACCCAGGAGGGGGTGGACAGAATGTGCAGGGATCTTGGGAAACTCATGGAGTGGTCAAAATCATGGCAGTTAGGGTTCAATGCCAAAAAGTGCAAAACCATGCACTTGTGCAATATGAAAATTGCCAGCAGAAAAAGGTCTTATGGGCTACCAAGTCTGCTCGATTGTGCAGCTAGCAGCCCTTATTCTGCAGCTGACACTCCTTCTTGTCCTATTCCAGCCCCTTTTGAAGCTGCCCACTGTTCTACTGGGTACCACTTCCACCAGTAATGTGTTCCACCCGGCCACTATCCTCTCTGTAAAAAAGTGCCTTCTCATCTCCCTCCTGACCCTTCCTTTCTCCAATTTTATATCATTGTCTTGGGTGTCCCTCACCTCCCTCAGTTTGAAAAGCCCCTCCATACAAGTCTTGTTTATTCCCTTCATGTACTTGAAGGTTTCAATCATAGCTTCCCTTTCCCTCCTCTTCTCCAGTGAGTACACGTTCAATTCCCCTAGCCTACTCTCATATGGTAAGTCCCCCAGATCATAGATCATCTTTGACACCCTGGGTTGCACCCCTTCCAGTAACTTAATGTCCCTCTTCAGGTACGGGTGCCAGTAATGCATGCAGTACTCCAGGTGTGGCCTAACCAGCAATCTATACAATGGCAGAATCACCTCCCCCATCCTTGGGGATATACCCCCAGCAATACAACCCAGCATTCGGTTGGCCTTTGCAGCTGTCTTTCTGCATTGTGCTAAGTTGTTCATTGCTCCCATAATGAACACCCCATATCCTTCTCCTCCTCCTCCTCAGTCACAACCAGCTGCACTCCCCCCAGCTGGTAGTTCCTCCTAGGGTTTTTTGCCCCAAAATGCAGCACCTTGCATTTTTGGCACTGAACCCCAGTTGCCAGGTGTCCAAACAGGTCTCCAGCCTTGACAGATCCTCCTGCAACCCCTGTCATCCCCAGAGCTCATCCACCACTACTCCCGTCTTGGTGTCATCAACAAACAGACTGATTTTGCTCTTGATGCCCACTGCAATGTCTGCAAAGAATATCCCAAACATTGGTCCCATCACCGAGCTCTGCGGAACTCCACTCATCACTGCCCTTGGGGATAATAGCTCCCCACCCACCCACCACCACTCTCTGCTGCCTTCCTTGTAGCCAGTTCACTACCTATCCCACCACCTCGCACCTACCCATGTACCTTCTAGCTTACTTCCTAGCCTCCCATGTGGCACTGAGTCAAGTGCCTTACTGAAGTTCAGGTACAGGACATCCACTGCATGGCCCCTGTCCAGTTGTCTAGTTTCCCAGTCATAGTGCTCCAACAGGTTGGTCTGGCTGGATCTGCCAGTGACAAAGCCATGCTGTCTACTGTCCTGCAGCTGACTGGCTTCCAGAAGGGACACCAGCCTCTCCTTCAGGATTGTCTCCATTAGTTTGTCCATTGTGGATGTGAGGCTCACCAGTCTATAATTCCCTGGTTCATCCTTGGGGCTGCTCTTATGGAGCGATACCATGTGAGCCATCCTTCAATCCTGAGGTACACACCCTGAATCCAGTGAGGCATTGAATAATTCTTCCAAAGGCCCTGCTAGGACCTCTGCCAGCTCGTTCAATACCCTGGGGTGAACGCCATCTGACCCTGGTGCCTTGTCCACCCTCAGCACCCTCAAGCCCTCCAGCACCCTGTCCTCTGTGATTTTCCCATCTGTCACCCCCCTCTTTGTTTCTTCCCTCAACCTCCCTTGGATACGCACCCCTTTCTTTAGTAAATACCGAGCAGAAGTGGTCACCAAGCCGCACTTAGGGCATAGGAACCAGGAGCTGTGTATAGGATGGGCAAGAGGTACTGACAGTCACTAAAAAGGAAAAGGACTTTGGGCTTATCTTGCACTTGTACCTTTTTCACTGTCTTGTTGTGTACTCTTCTGTACCCAGCTCATGCCTGAAAAAGGTGCTTCAGCATCAGTGCATTTACCAGGTCATGAAAATAAATAAATAAATAAATACCATATCTGAGGATCTCAGTGTAGCACGGCAGTGTGACAAAGCAGTTTGTAGGGCTAGTGGGATACTGGGGTGCATAGGGAGGGGTATCTCCAACAGGAGGAGGGAGGTGGTGTTGCTACTGTATCACTTGCTGGTGTGACCCAACTGGAGTTCTGTGTCCAGTTTTGGAGACTGCACATCAGAATGGATATAGACAGGGTAGAGTCAATTCAGAGGAGGGCAACTAAAATGGTACGCGATTTACACAAGAAGCCCTACGATTTAAGGAGAGATTGAGGGATCTCAGCATGTACACCCTGGAAGAGAGGAGAGAGGAGATATGAGAGAGACCTACAACTACCTCACATGGATGAACAGGGTGTAGGGGAGAGCCTCTTTCAAATGAGAAAGAGCACCAGGACAAGGGGGCATGTGATGAAGCTGGAGAGGGGTAATTTCAAGACAGATGTGAGGAAATATTTCTTCACTGAAAGGGTGGCAGAAGAACCGACTGCCAGAAGAAATGGTGGAGGCTCACCGCACGGTTTGCACAATGGCCAGATCTAAACTTTGGACTTGGTTTGCCTTGTTTTACTTGCATTTTCCTCAAGCACTCTTATTTGGAACATGTTATCATATTGTATATATGCTTAAAAGGGACATTGTTTCATCACAACATTTTGCTATGGTTGGGGCGTATTGGCAGGTTTCTTGGAGGGCACGGCAAACCCACTAGTTCACCTGTTGGTGTTGGTGTGGCTTAATATCCACAGTTATTTTAATATGGACGCTTTTAAAGTCTATGGTTTTGCTGTTTGGTTCACTGATTGTGAGGTCAGTTAGGCCAGTTTGGCAGTTCGGGGTTCTACTAGATATTTTCAGGAGTTAGATGTTAGTACCAATAAAGGTTACAAAGGTTTATTGTTATTTGGGGGGGGAGGGGACAAGTGTTTTAACTGCTGTTTCTGGCAACATCATGCACTGAATCAAGGGAAGGGGGCCTAACCACCTGTCTAGTCAATTTGGGATTTACAGCTGTTTGGCTAATTTTAGTGGCTTAGCATGGTTTTTATTAGGTTTTAATATATGGATCTTGAATTTAATATGTCTGTAAAGCATACAAAAAAAAAATTGGTAATACTGTCAATAGTTCACTGATAATACTACTGTCAATCATGTTTAATAGTATAGTTTCAGTGTGATAATACTATCATTGCACTCCTCAACGATAGTATTATTACAATCACCAAACAACGCAAGTGCCCACAAAGATGCCTTCTGCCACCCACATTGTCCTAAGTGTGCCTCCTGATTGCCCGCTTTTCATGTGTAGGCAGGCAGAACATTTGAAAAAACATGGCGGTTTGCTTTCTTGCTTAGCGAGACCGCACTGCCTGTGAACACTGCATTTCTTTTTCCCTCCCAGAAAAACAAAAAATGGAGCACAGCTGAAGCAAGGGAAAATGTAGGATTAGCTACCAGTTCTTTTCATACATCAAGCGGAGGCACGGCAAGGTGTAGTGCAGCGAGGCTGAGATGAGAGCAGCAACAAGAGAACGTGGCAGTCACTTAGGACAGATTACCTGTCACTGAAATTGCTGACTGCCAGCCACAAAATAAGAAAAATAATCTTATCCATATATTAAAAAAATAATGAATAGGTGCTGGTGCATTACTGGTGAGTGCTACCATCTCAAGGTTCTGGACACGGGAACCACTTGAGCTTCGCTCTCGAGGTTCTTACGTGTCCAGAACCTCTCAGTGGTATTACTCGCCGATAATGCACCAGCACCATTCGTTATTCTATTTATATATGTTTCCATGTTAACTTCTAGGTTTATAGTGGGAGGAGGGGGTGGGAGGTATATGGCATTGTGTGTTGTTTTGGACAGAGTAATGGGGGGAGTGGGGTGGTTTCCATGGTATCAGCTGGGGGTCAGACTTTCTATTATGGTACATTATACTCATTACTGACAGCTGATATAAGGATATATGGCTAACTGTATACAAGTTAACTCATGGAATGTTAAAGGAGCATGCAATAAGAGTAAGAGGTATAATATATTTAAACACTTGCAAATAGTTAATGGGAATGTTTCCTTTTTGCAGGAGACACATTTGCTTGAAACCGAAGCAAAGTTATTGAGAAGACTTAATATAGGGCAAGTGTATGCAGCGGGCTCAAGCACTCACACTAGGGGGGTGGCTATTCTGATACCAAATCCCTCGGGTTTATATGTAACCAGTGTATTAGAGATCCATTGGGCAGGTACAGTATGTTATTGTGTTTGGCACCTTGGAGAGGTTGGATATAGTCCTGGGGTCCATCTATGGTCCCGACATGGATACTTCCTCTTTTTTCATGGAGCTGCTTAACCTCCTGTTGCCTTTCCTGTCCACCCCGTTTCTGTTAGGGGGAGACTGGAACCTACCATTTTCACCAGACATGGACAGGACGGGGAGAGGGAAGATGGGCCTGTCTCTGGCACAGAGGGCCATTTGGGACTTAATAGATAAGATGGGATTATGTGACCCCTGGAGGGTACTGCATCCAGACCAGCGAGAATACACATTTTGGTCTCCCGTCCATGGGACGTCATCCCGAATTGATGATTATTTTTTACTAAGCAAACAGCTTTTGCCAGGACTTTTTGACTGTCAGATGTCTTCAGAGGTAATTTCCGACCACTTCCTGGTGTCCTGTAGTCTTGCACTGTCACCCACTTATCAGACAGATACACTGTGGAAAATTAACAACAGGTTGCTAAAGGATGAATGGGTTATAGGCCAGTTGAAGAATTATATTGCACAATATAATAATGACAATTTAAACTCCACGGGCCGGGTAGATATAGAGTGGGGGGCCCTAAAATGCTTTTTGAGGGGGGAACTCATCAGAATTTCCTCAACTAGGTAACGTAAGATGGAAAGCCAGATAGCCGAATTACTAAATAGAATTAGAGACGTGGAAAAAAGCATTTCACCCTCTTCCACTGAATTACATCGACAGGAACTTATTCAGGTGAGGGCACAATACAACAATATAATTGGGGAAAAGGCGGAATATGCCATTCTTAAAACAAAATCTACATACGTTGATCAGGGTGAGAAGGCGGGTAGGTTACTGGCATTATGTGTTAAACAGCAGGAGGCCTCTAGACTTATCAATGCAATAAGCTCGAATAGGGATGTCTTGCTTAAGTCAAACCCTTGGGATATTATGTCTGAGTTTGAAGACTTTCACAGACAACTCTATTGTGCCAGATCAGACCCACCCTCAGAGGCTCAGATGGATGCTTACCTGGATGGTTTGCCTCTACCTGATTTGACTCCCGAGCAACAATCCCTGTTGACCTCCCCCCTCATGGTGGAAGAGGTAAAATCAGTGATCCAAGCCCTCCTGCTGGAAAATGCTCCAGGGCCAGATGGTTTTCCCCCAACTTTTACAAGGTATTTATTTATTTAAGCATTTAACCAGGAAGGCATTAATAGATAAGTTGGCCCCATGGCTGCACCGACTGTTCCAAGCCATTCAAAAAGGAAAATGTCAAGATCCCTGCCTGTTTGAAGCTCTGATTGTTGTGTTACACAAAGAGGGGAGGGACTTGGAACAGGTGTAAAACTACAGACCAATTTCACTGTTGAATTACGATATTAAAATTCTAGCCAAGCTCATGGCTGATAGGCTGGGACAGGTTATGCCCTCTCTGATTTGCGTGGAAGAGGTGGAATTTATAACTAGTAGGTCTTCTTCTGACCATCTGAGGAAATTAGAACATTTTTTCTCTGAGTCCTGAGACAAGCAGTGCCCCTGTGGTTCTGATGTCTCTGGATGCAGAGAAAGCCTTTGATAGGGTGGATTGGAGCTTTCTTTTCAGATCATTGTATAGGCTTGGTCTTCCTCCCCTCTTTGTGCAATGGATTAGGGCCCTATACACTAGGCCTATGGCTCGGATATATTGCAACAGAGTACTCATCATATTTCCCTCTTTCCTCTGGTACCCGACATGGTTGCACTCTATCCCCCCTTTTATTTAATTTGTACCTAGAACCCCTTCTGGCTCGGCTAAAGATGGAACCAGGGATACAGGGGATAAAGATAGGGAAAGAAGAACTCAAGTTGTCTGCATATGCGGACGATATACATCTTCATTTGTCAAACCCTGGGGCTTCTATGAGTAGGGCCCTGAGCCTGATCAGGGAATTTGGCCTATTATCTAATTATAAATTGAATCGGGATTAAACTATAGCCTTCCACCTTAATTTGGTCACCCATAAACAAGAAGTGGAGGATTTGGGACTAAGATGGGAAACTAAGAAGCTGAAATATCTGGGTATTTTCCTGACCAGAGAGGCCAAACTCTCAAGAGAATGTAATTTGGATGCCCTACTATGGTGATACAACAAGATCTGGACAGATGGATAGTACTGCCGCTATTGCTCTGGAGCAGAATAAGTTTGATAAAAATGAATGTTCTTCTCCGCCTTTTTTACCCCTCAACATGTTAAATCTATGGCTGTCACAGACCTGGTTTTCCAAAACACACACCCTGCTAAATAACTTCATTTGGAAGGGTAAACCGGCCTGCAGAGCTTTCTGCAAGTTAGCTGACCCCAAGCCCAAAGGGGGTTTATGACTCCCCGACTTTAAATTGTATTACTGGGACAGTCATTCAGCAAAATATCTGAAGTGGTTGATGAGAGAGGAGACTGTGGGTACAGACCAGTATAGGCCCTAGTGGCTTAAACTCGAAAAGACCCTGATGGCTGAACATGGTTTGTCTCCCCTAGCTCTGTTGCACATTCCCACTTAACTACACCCATCAAAACTGAATAACACACTGACTGGCGTCTCTGTAACAGTCCATTCACAGATGTGTTTATCCCTGTCCTACAGTCACACCCATGATCCCAACCAGCCTATATTTGGTAATCCGAATTTCAAGATCTGCGGCAATATCATTAAAGAATCATGGTTACCACAGATGGCAGGATCCCTGGTGGCCGACGTCCTACATAAAAGGCAATTTCTGACCTCAGGGGATATTATTAGGCATTACAATCTTGGGAACCACTCAGGGTTTAAAGTATTCCAGCTCAGGCACACGTTGGTTAGGTCCAAGTTAGTAAAGGAACAGGCAGAGGAAGGAAAGTTCCTGCAGGTTTCTCACTTAGCTGCCTTAGAACCCCACGCAGTTTCAAATATCTATGCAGAACTACTTGAGAGGGTATACCCACATTTAGACGGCTCTTAAATCGTATTGGAATGCTCAATTCCCAGACAAAGTATTTAATTGGACTAAGATATAGGAAGATACCCATAGAGAGGCAGTATAGCGCAGTGGTTTAAGGCTCTGAACTGCAAATCTGTAGACCTGGGTTTGAATTCCACAGCACCCACTTGCATACTGTGTGACCCAGAGCAAGTCACTTAACTTCCCTGTGCTCCCAGGTTGCACCTGTAAACAAACTTTTAGGTTAGTGTGTCTCACCTGGTTAAACAAATTAAAAAAAAAAAGATTCATATTTCAAGATAGACTATACTTGATGCAATTTCAAATTTTTAATAACATGTATTACACTCCAGTTCGATTGGCACAGATGTGTAACTCTGTTTCCTCGACTTGTAGACGTTGTATGCATGAAGAAGGTTCACTAACTCACATCTTTTGGGAATGCCCAAAAGTAGCCCAGCTTTGGTTCTTTATTAAACAAAAAGCAGACCCTTGTTGGGGGTAGCTGAACATATCGAGCCTGCTACCTGTTTAGCTGGGGATTACTCTCACATTTTTGTTACGGAAAGGAAATGCCACTTGGCCTTGATAGCAATGTCGGTCAAGAAACTAGTGCTCCAGCACTGACTGGATGAGGAGACCATTACCTATTCAGAATGGTTGCAGGAACTTCTGGCTAACCTTTCAATAGAAAAGATCATTGCCAGTGTCCATAACCATCTATCAAAGTTTGAAAGGATCTGGATTAAACTGCAGACTCTATACTCTATATTACTGGGCTCATCAGTCTAACATGGATGCTCCATTCTTACAGTCTCTTACAACAGATTGCTGATTCCATGGAGTGGTGGGTGGGGTGGGGCAGGATAGGGTTGGTTGCATGTTTATTTGTTTTGTGGTGTGATAATTTGTATTGTGGCATCTGTGTGTAACGTAGGCCACTCTGTGGTCAAGGTTTGAAAACAAAAATTTTTTTTTTTATTTAAAAAAAAAAGAAATGGTGGAGGCTAAAACAGTGTGGCATGTGCAAGATACACATATGTGTATATAAGAAAGGAGGCTGGGAGGCCGGAGGGTCGCTGGAGACTGGACAGTGTCTGTGGAGGCAGATTAGGCAGGGAACATCTGGGCAGGCTGGGTGGGTCAAGTGGTCCTTTCTTGCCAACAAATTCTATGTTTCTGTGTTACACAGGGAGGCAGTACCTCTGGAGAGGCCCTGATGAGGTGGGACATATCACCATAAAATGCTGGCATTGTTCACACATTTCCAGTGTCTGCCTTAATATAGTAAAAAAAAAATACAACATTCCTAATGCTATTACTCATGAGTGGGTCATTTCACCATATCTGGGTCTAGCATTTTGGTGGCTATATGGAACAGACTCCTCTCAGTCTCTTTTTTTCTTATTCCTGTAGGATTTGATGGTCATACTGGCCCATTTTGTGTTTGAAGTTAGAGTAACAGCAATGCTGTGTTGTGTGATCATTTAGATCCCAAGGAATACCACGGCATATATTCATCAAGGCTCCAGGGACATTTTCCCCTAACTTCTTATTTCCTTACATTTTGTACTTCAACCCTAATAAATGTATTAATGTAGTTTATATATATATATATGTATATGTATAGAGAGAGAGAGAGAGAATACAGGTTGAGCAACCACGCGCAACCAGCCTGTGCTGCCACCGAGAGGTTCAGATTACAGAAGACTTCGTGGGCGAAGCTCGATAGGTCCACTGTAATCTGAACTTCGAGGTGGCAGCACAAGCTGGTTGGGCATGGTTTTGCCCAACCAATATTTTTTATAGTGTATGGAGATCAAAAATAAAGTTTTTTTTAAGTGTTTTGAACTGTTGTGTCCCATTTATGTTCTTGGCCATTCTCTCACTGTCAATTATGAGGGACAGCTAATACAGAGAAACTAATAATTTAAAAAAAATAAGATTAATTAACATCCATATAATGGTTTACTTTTGTAATATTTTGTTGAAAACAGAGCAAGCTGCCAAAGGTTGACACTGTGTTCTGTTTTGCAGTATTTGTTGGGAGCACAGTGTTTTTTTCAGCTCTTCTTTTCAATAGAGTTGGCTGTGTGGACATTGTGTTCAACTGTGTAGAACGCTGTTGTACCACAGAATGGTATAACCACAATCCATGACCTTTGCACTGTGGTACAACAATTTTCTGCTTAGGATGAAAATCCATGCAGAACAAGCTTCGTCCATACAAAATATATATTTATACAACAGGGGTGAGGAGATAAACCATTATATAAATCCATGTATCTTCGCCCCATGCAATAAACTTAAACTTAAACTTACAATAACGTGTGTACTATGTAGATTAATTACATTTATACACAGATTAGACATGTCATTGTCATTTATCTTTATAGTAGACATGTCACGCCCCGGCAGTTGGCACTTGATGCACACTTCCACAGTAAAAATCCTAGCTGCATGTCTATTACAAGAATGGATGAAACACAGTGGGGCCCCTATGATATTCCCAGCCCCAACTCCCTGCTTCTACACTCCTCAGATCCACAGCAGTGCTGAAAACCAGCAGTAAATTTTCCTTTTTTCTTTTATTAATTACAAACTGCTAACTTACACAACTGCCACAGAGATCCAACAATGACCGATTGCTCCCGAGACAGCGCCCTTCAGTCTTCAGGCAAAAAAAAGCAAAGGTTGGTGGCACAAGTAAAAAAAAACACAGACACTCTCAATCTAAGAATGAGTGGTGAGTTTTATTGCACAATGAAAGATGCTAAGATGCTAGTAGGCACAAAGCCCCAGTGCTGCGACCACATGGGTCTTCCTCAGGGGGTGTTCCAGTCTTCACCAGCTTCATAATGTTGCCCACCCACCGACATGACCAAAACTTTGGTTGCTAACCCACACAGTGAGGCAAACATTAAAGAAATTAAAACTCCAAAAGACAACAAAAAACAGAAGCAACTTCTCCTAGCACACGGTATACCCTGCAACTCTCCCGAAGTGACAGACGAAACCACCATATTTTTAAAAATCTATGGCCCTCCCACATGTAAATTATACCCTATCACACTGCACACTTTGAACTCTCATGATGCACAACAAACTAATCAGAAACTACAACCCCAATCCCATTAAAACAACAGACATCACACAGTGAAAGTATAATACACATTGACCCAAAACAACAGTAAATTGAAAATACAGACACTACTGAAAAACTAAAAACACACCACTATAGGTGGCCCTATTGTATAAATTGAATACGTGATAGCTGGTTGTATAATACACTATCTGATCTTATGCAGAGTGACCTCAGGAGCCATCACTCGTGGCTCTGCTATACTCCACCACTCATGAGGTCACCCGAGGTCACTCTCCACTCATCCAGATAAACAGTGTATTCCATAATCGGACATCACATATATAGATGTATATATAAGGGCGAGATAGCGCACTTATAGTTAGGGTTGGTGCAGCCTTTCAATGTTAAATCTCAATTTTTGTCCCTTAGTAATGTTGTCATTTTTTAACCAAATAACCCCAAAATTAGCATGTGCTGTTGTGGTGTCGGTGTTATAAGATGTGGAAAGTTTCATGATGGCAACTTTTACGGTTCTGGAGATACAAAGTGGTCAAAAACACAAAAATGAAGTTTTTTTTTCCATAGGATAAGATGGGATTATTTGCTGTCATGTACATCACACACAGAATGAGGTTTCCCTCTGATGCTTTCAGAAATAATGGGGTATATGCCAAGGGTGTGCCTTTGTATGGTTTGGTGAAAAAATATATTACCATGTTTGAATTATAACAATTTTTGTGATAGATGCAAGTGCAAACTGTATTTTGAAATACAGTTTGAGTGGTAATTAGAAAAAACATTCGAACTGTATTTTGAAATGCAGTTCGAACGGTAATTAAAAAAAACATTCAAACTGTATTTTGCAAATACAGTTTGAACGGTAATTAGAAAAAAACATTTGAACTGTATTTTGCAAATACAGTTCGAACAGTATTTTTAATTACCTTTCAGTTTAAAATGCTCTCCTAGCCAATCCAGTGGTGCTGAGGGTTGAGGCACTGGATGCCACACCTTGCACCTCACTGGCAACCTGGGTTCGGGAGTGAACTCGGGCTGTTGGCTGTCAGCAGTGGCAGGAAAGGATTGAGCATCCGGAGGACTGCTCTTCTTTCCTGGGATGGGTGGGTACACTTGCCACGGTGCTGGTGGCTCCTGGTGGTGACTGGGGGCGGCGCACCTGCGGCATGCCTGTCTGAGATTGGAGCGGCCACAGACGCCTTACGCGTGGGTGCATGCCTGTTGCATGCAGGGCGTCATTGCATGTCCGCATTCCGGGAACACACAACAACAGAAAAACCCTGGTCCCACAGATAGGCGACTGCAACCTCCAGTGCCCGCTGCCACACACCCAACACCGGATTCATTTTGCCAGCTCTCTCAATCCCCCGCCTTCCCTTGGTTTCTGTGTGCTAAGTGGAGGTCATCAGATCGGGGTAGGGTGGAGGAGTGTCTGTCCCCGATTTCCTGGCGATGCAAGGACCAGGCGGGTGGTAGAGCAGTTGAGGCAAGTAAGGTCTGCCCAGGACAGTTCCGTGGGGACAGTGATAAAGAAAGTCAAAAAAAAAAAAAAAATATTCTGGGGTGTAGAACAGGCAGTGCAAATGGTATTTTTACAGTGCAAATGTTTTTTCTAATTACTGTTCACACTGTATTTGCAAAATACAGTTTTAATTGTTTTTCTAAACTGGATTTTCAAAATACAGTGCAAATGTTTTTCTAATTACTATTCAAACTGTACTTCAAATTACAGTGTGAGCTAAGTGGTTTTTCTAATTACTGTTCAAACTGTATAAAATAGAGTTTGCACTGCTTGTTCTGCATATATCACAAAACTGTCTTTGCCACCTCACTGCCACTACACAGTTTGGACTTTTGGATTGAAATTTGCAGGGTGGCAAGCCCTTGCACCACAGATGTGCCTTTTGCTGATTTGCTGAAAAAAATTGTACACTGGTTACAGAGTTACAGCACACCAAAGTTGTGAATTTTCCCCATAGGATAACATTGCGGCACCTGCAGCGCTTTTTGGCACCCATATTTGAAAAACGATTCAAGATATGGATCTTTCACTCCAGGCAGCGTGGACTAAGCCTTAATGGAGGTTTCAAAGTCATCATTACAGCTGCAGTTGAATTTGTTTCATAGTTGCCATGACTAGTGAAATATTGGCAAATTAGTGTTATAAGGGTTCCTTTTCAGTACTATAGGGCTGCTGTATGGTTCCATAGTCCTACGCATACCAATATGCTAAACTGGGCAGCGTGAAGCTCCCACAAACACATACCACTAACCCCTTACATTACACATACTCAAAAGAGAGTGCCATTCTTAAAAAACTCTGTTAATGCATCAGTTAGGGTTGATGTCCACAGCAACAAAGGTTTGGAGAATTCAGTGTTACTTCCCACCTCATCTCACACCATCAGGCATTGGGTATGCCATGGGGTTGTCAGGTCTAACTCTCACCTCATTCTCCTATACTGTAGCATGTTAGCTTGTTTACACATGGAATGGGTGAGAGTTGGCCTGATGATTTTCCAAGGCACACCCCAATGCCTGTAGGTGGGTGTGTGGGTGGGGGTAGGGGTGGTAACCCCTAACATCGAATTCCAAACTTTTGTCACTTTAGCGCCAACCCTAACCGATGCATTAATGGAATTTTTTGCAATGAATATATTATAGCTGCATGGTAGTGCAGCTATAGTTAGGGGTTGCCTGACCCCTTCTATGTTAAACCCAAAGTTTGCACTTTAATAACTTTGTCACCGTACAATGGATTTGCCTGTAATTTTGCATGTCTGGTGAGGCACCACAGATCTCTGGGTCTGGCAAGTTGCATTATGGTTGGATGAGCGGTTGCGGAGCTGCAGAATGCCAAAAAACACGCAAAACCAGTCTTTTTGCGTGTTTCTTTGCTCATGGCTACAGCCCACACGATTTGTTTGTCTGATTTGAAATATTCAGGGAAGATGCAGTCTGGGTCACTGATGTATGTTTTGAAGATTTGGTGAAAAAATATTAACCCATTCAAAAGTAATTCCATTTTTAATGTTCCCATTATAGTCAATGGGAAAAAAATATATGTGCCTCTTGAAACCTGCCGCCAGTACATTTTACTGTCACAAATGGCCCTTTTACTGTTGTGCAGTGGCCATCTTATTGTCAGTTAGTGAGAGAGTGAAAAACATCTGGTGTTTAAATTTGGGATCCCCTAGGTAAACACCGATAGTTGTGCTTACCTAGTCGGGTTCTGAGGATTACAGCACAATCTTTTTTGGGGGGGAACCCCCCCAGAAATGCCTATTCAGTGATTGGCCCCCTGTAGTGTCAAAAATTGTGACAGAAAGGTTGCGACACTTTCACAAATCATGAAAGTGTGCCCATTCTCACACAAATGTTTGTGAAAGTATTGCAATTTGTGATGTTACCGCATCCAAAAACAGCAAGTCTTTTCCACCTCACTGCATCAAAATGGTTGGGATTTTTGAGCTGAAATTTGCAGGGTGGCACACAGATGTGCCTTTTAGTTGTTTGGTCCCAAAACATTCAGTAGGCCCATAGTTACAGCGCTCTGAAGTTGAGAAATTTCTCATAGGCTAACACTGTGGCGCCAGCGGTGCCTTTCGGTGCCAGTATCTTGAAAATGATTCGAGATATGGATTTTTCACTACCCACAGCTTAGTCCACCTTTAGGTTTTGAAGTTCTGATTACAACTGCAGTGGAATTTTTTTTCATCGTTGCTACGGTTACTGAGATATTGCCAAATAAGTGTTACAAGGGTTCCTTTTCAGTACTATGGGGCTGCCGTATGGATCCGTATTTATGTGTAAGGTGGGGTGCAGGACCCAGAGGGCCCACACTCCTACATATACATACCATTTCACAAAACATGGGCAATGTCTCCCACAAACACATACCAGTTACCAGCTACATTACACTTTCTCAATAAAAAGGGAAATTCATTGCAAAACGTTTTAATGCATCAGTTAGGGTTGATAGCATAACACAAGTATGGAAAAGCGATGTCAGGGTTACCACCCCTAACACCCCACCCCACCCCCTCCACCCTCCACACACCAACAGACATTGGGGTGTACCATGGGGTCATCAGGCCTAACTCTTACCCTATTCTCCTACACTGTAACATGTCAGCTTGTTTACACATGTAATGGGGTAAGAGTTGGGTCTGATAACCCCATGGCACACCCCCTATCTGATTGGTGTGTTGAGAGGGAGGGTGGGGGTGGTGGTAACAACAGCACATTTCCATACTTTTGTCACTGTGCTATCAACCCTAACAGATGCATTAATGAAGTTTTTTCCAATGAATATATACAGTATATATATATTAATTATATAAATGATGCGGCAGCACTAGTATAGTTAGGGCTGAGTGCTCAGTTTAATGTTAAAGCCCATGTTTTGTACTTTAATAAATTCGCTATGCTTCAATGGATTTGCATGCAATTTTGCATGCATAATGTTGTGGTATAGCTGTCTTGATGTGACACATTTCATTCCAATATGTTGTGTGGTTTCAGAGATACAGAATGTGAAAAAGTGTGTAATATATGTGTTTTTGCTGTTTCTTTGTCCACCTGTATCTCCAAAACTGTTTCAAATTTTGGTCTGACCCTCAGCATATGTGACCTGGCTGTGGGATCCTAAAGGAAGCCATGAAGCTAAGAACTAGGACCTCAACAGGAGGGAGGCCTGTAGTTAACCAGATGAAGCTGTAGGTACTAACCCCCCAGCACCGGGTTTATTGACAGAAGGGCTCCAATACAGACACTAGGCTACTCCAAGTTAGATGCTATTACTACTACCGGAAGCTTCCTTCCCCTCCTCACCCCACTCATTATGAGGTAGGCCCCCACCTCCATAGTAGGCAGGAAGGTACAACCATACCAGGGCTCTGCCTCAGGCCTTGGAATCATAAGGGGAGGTGTGCATGACAGAACCCAGGAGACCTCAAGAGCTCCAACAGATGCCTGGTTTAGAATGAAAAAGCTGTGGGCAGTGATACAGAGCTCTGTAGATGTGTGTACAGATCACTACTAAGGGAATGTAATTCATACTACAGTGTGTAAACCATAAGGACCCACCGCTCCATGTAACCCTGCAGAAAGGTTGTCCTTTCTCTACTGTCATGTACAACTACAAAACTTAAATAAAAAGTTATTAAAAACAATTGTGGTCTGAAATATTCAGGGTAGGTAGGCATTGCCTCACAGATGTGCCTTTTGCTGGTTTGGTGAAAAAATATTAATCCATTCCAACGTTATTACATTTTGAAGTTTCCATTATTTTCAATGGGAAATCACAGATGTTAAGCTCAAAAAAGAATCCTTTGTGGCAGGCAAGTAATCCTTTTTTGCAGATGGGTCATCCTATGTCGCAGATGGGAAATCCTTTTTCGAGCTGCTGCCATTTTGTTTGACAGTTAGTGAGGGAAGCATATTTTTTTTTACACTAAACAAATGCTGTGTTTAGTACAGAGCAACACATGTAGCTTGCTTATTGAAACCCTCTGAGCTGGATTCTGTAGTTATGTGTGGCGGAAATGGCTGTAAGTTTTTTTTTTTACATTATACATTTTTTTTGTGACTCAAGCTGCTGCCATTTTGTTTCACAGTTAGCGAGGGAAACATATTTAAAAGAAAATTTAAAAAAAAAAAGGATCCTGTTTCGACATCCTGTCCCCAGTGTCTAGTGGCACCCCCCAACCCTCCAAATGTCTTTTGTTATCCCTGGTATCTAGTGGCGCCCCCACCCTTCTAATCACTGTGCTGGTATTAGATGTTTACTCATTGGTGTCTACTGGTGGTTCCAGTAAAAAAAAAGTTAATAAAGGTGTGGTGTGAACCCAGGACCCTTGTCATTTGTAGTTCTGTGTACTACCCACTGCACCACAGAGGACATATAGTATAGTAATGTCTTTCTTATAGTATAGAAATAAGCTGTGTTGTTGAGGCATTTTTGAAAGTGCATAATGCAGGTGCAAAAAAAGATAAGACCAGCTCGAAAAGGAATTGTTTATTGCATGGACATATTCCTTTTTTGCAGATGGAATTAGTGTTACTGATTATCAAAACAAAATGTTGTGTTTAGTACAGAGCAACACATGTAGCTTGCTTATCTGAACCCCCTCAGCTGGATTCTGTAGTTATGAGCAGTAGAAATGGCCTTTAAGTTTGTTTTTTTACATTATACATTTTTTTTGTGACTTAAGCTGCCACCATTTTGTTTCAGTTAGCGAGGGAAACATATTTAAAAGAAAATTAAAAAAAAAAAAGGATCCTGTTTCGACATCCTGTCCACAGTGTCTAGTGGCACCACCCACCCTCCAAATGTCTTTTGTTATCCCTGGTATCTAGTGGCACCCCCACCCTTCTGATCACTGTGCTGGTATTGGATGTTTACTCACTGGTGTCTACTGGTGGTTCCAGTAAAAAAAAAAGTTAATAAAGGTGTGGTATGAACCCAGGACCCTTGTCATTTGTAGTTCTGTGTACTACCCACTGCACCATGGAGGACATATAGTATAGTAATGTCTTTCTTATAGTATAGAAATAAGCTGTGTTGTTGAGGCATTTTTGAAAGTGCATAATGCAGGTGCAAAAAAAGATAAAACCAGCTCGAAAAGGAATTGTTTATTGCATGGACATATTCCTTTTTTGCAGATGGACATAGTGTTACTGATTATCGAAACAAAATGTTGTGTTTAGTACAGAGCAACGCATGTAGCTTGCTTATCTGAACCCCCTCAGCTGGATTCTGTAGTTATGAGCAGTAGAAATGGCCTTTAAGTTTGTTTTTTTACATTATACATTTTTTCGATGACTCAAGCAGCCACCATTTTGTTTCACAGTTAGCGAGGGAAAAATATTTTTTTTCAAAAGTCAGAAAAAAAGGATCCCGTTTTGATAACCTGTCCCAGGTGTCCAGTGGCACCACCCCCCTCCAAATGTCCTTTGTTATGTCTGGTGTCCAGTGGCAGCCCCCACCCTCCAAATTTCTCTTGTTATCCATAATGTGTAGCGGCACCTTCCCCCTATCCTCCAATTTCCATTTTCTTTATTTGTTTTGGGATCCCAGGTGTCTAGTGGTACCCCTCACCCTTCCGATCACTGCGCTGGTATTGGATGTTTATTCACTGGTGTCTAGTGTTGGTTCCAGTGAAAAAAAAGAGAAAAAAAAAGTGAGTAAAGGTGAGATTTGAACCCAGGACCTTTGCTATTTGTGCTTCAATGTACTACCCACTGCATCATGGAAGACATGCAGTGTATCACTGTCTTTCTTACAGTATAGAAATATGCTGTATTGCTGAGGCATTTTTGGAAGTGGATGATGCATGTGCGAAAAAGAATAAGATTAGCTTGAAAAGGAATTGTTTACTCAATGAACATAATCCTTTTTGGCAGATGGACATAGTGCTACTGATTATCGAAACAGGTTGACATGAGTGCGAAAAAGGAGCAAGCACTGTAGGAAAGGCCTGTGGAAGAAGAATGTTTTGTTTTAGAAAAAAAAGTGGGCAAAAGTGAGGTTTGAACACAGGACCATTGCAATTTGAATTTCTGGTACTACCCCCTGCACCACAGAGGAAGTTTGATGAATCATTGTGTTTTTATTATATAGAGATATGCTGTACTGTTTAGTTATTTTTGAAAATGGATAATCTGTGTGCTAAAAAAGAATAAGACACTCTCGAAAAATATTTGTTTGCTACGTGGCTATAATCCTTTTTCTTAGATGGACATACTGTTACTGATTTTTGAAACAGGTTGAGTTGTGTGCATAAAGGGAGGAATCAGTGTAACAAAGACATGTCAAAAAAGAACATGTATGCCTGAGAGTGCAGAGTCCAAAGGACCCTGCACTCCCACAGTGAAAAAAGGATACAATTATACTATCTCAAAAAGTAAAGAAATAAGTTGCAAAAACTTTGTTAATGCTCCAGTTAAGGTCAAAGTGACAAAGTTGGGAAATGTGGTGTTAGGGTTTACAACCTAACAACCCCCAAAACAGGCAGAGCAGGTGTGGGAGTTGCCTTGGGCTTCTCAAGCCTAATGCTAACTCCATTCACATAAAGTCTACACATCTGACCTTATTTACAAATGGAAGAAGATGAGTGTTAAGCTTAAGAAGCACAAGGCATACCACACTACCACATAAACACGTGGTGCCCAATCTCTAACCTTTCAGGTTCCCAGAGGTCGTACCTCCATGGGTCAGCAGTCCTTTATCTATAGAGCTCCTCAATGGTTCAATTCCCTCAATAAAGAAGCACTTTCCTCTACTACACTTGGACCCTTCAAAATGAATCTCAAACTTTACCTCACCTCTACTACTCAATGTGACTGCTTCTCTGAAAAGAGATCTCTCTAAACACCTCCCAGCTCACTCATGTCTCACAGCCCGCCCTTTCCCAGTCTCATTCCCTCTGGCACCAGGCCTTCCTTGTGACTCCTTTCCTGCTTCGCATCTCCACTGGTACAAGACATTTCCACCACCATCGGACAGTGGCCCATTAGCCTGCCAACTTCCTCTCGTTCGCATGCCTGCAATACTAACTGCCTATGGTGCCCTCTATCTCTTATTGTTACCGCAGCCAGCTGCCTACTCAAGCTGCTCATTATAAGAATATTATCTCAAAGTATGTTATAACTGAGTATCTTTATTTTTTCTTTTAGTTGTTTTAGTTGTTTATTGTGCATTCTTTTACTACCTCTGTATGTATGTTGACCCTCATCCTTTGACGTGGAACCTTTGTAAACGAGCAGTTTCTGCTCAAAGGTATTTGTAATCCGAGAATTTAATAAATAAATAAAAATAAATAAAATATATATATGTGTGTGTGTATATGTGACCCCTGGATGGCACTATCCCCAGTGTTACACCCCTGCAGCACTACCCTGGACATAGGCTGAAGGGCTTGGGTTCGCTAGCGAATAACATTTTTTAAAACCTTTGCGCAGTCCCTCCACTTTACATGAGTGAGATGGTAATGGGTATAGCCCCCTGAGCTGCTTCACCACCCACGATGACCAGTTACCTTCCCCAGACATGCCTCATTACACAGTTCCCCACATTTCCACATTTTGATTTAAAGACTCTCTTTAATAATATGCTCACACCAGAGTTTCAACAACAAATAGCAAGATATTTATTTAGGGGGTATTATAGGAGCTAGGAAGGGGAAAAAGGAGGAGTAGAGGTTATCTTATCCTATTTACAAAATGTACAGTTATTTGGTTTTGATGGTGAACCCTCCAGCTGGGTGGCTACATACTAATAGGCAGACATAAATCACATTTTACCATTTGACTTAAGATATCCAGCTCCCTGGCTATCTAGCTGCTGACAAATCCAATGTTAAACATAAATATTATTAATACCCACACTGGTACCAGTCCCAGATACAGCAGAAACCCTGCAATCTCATACCATACTGGTTAAACAGATACCACAGTCCAAGATGTTGCAGGCCTGGTGTGAGTTGCAGCTCGTCGAGGTGGCCGGCTATTGATTTAGGGAAGGGGGCAACTTGGAAATAGATTCTTGTAAGACAGCGGATTACTATTTACAGCCACAGCAGGGACTGCCGTGCACTTGCAGACTTCCAAACATTCCAGGACAAGCTATGTGGATCTTACATCCAGAACATTCACCACGTCCAATACACTGAGAATGATACTAATGTCAAGCATCCTATATGCAATTTAAACACGGTCACATCCAGTACTTTATATACCAAAAGGCATCCATCCAGAGTAAGCTGACAGCAACACTTTCATCAAGCATTCCATACTTTAGTTACAGCCAGTCACATCCAGCCCAGACTGATAACTTTCATACTTCAGACTTAACAGCACATATATCTTAGCAGGGCATGGGGACCCCAAGATTACTTTTATATCTTCTACCTTGCACCGGGGGGTACGAGGGTACTCACTCAGGTCCTCCAGGTAGGCTGTAGGTGACAGCAAAAAAAAAATGTTACTTACAGGAAAAAAAATATTTTTTTCTAGAAAATATACATGTGTATCTCAGAAACCACACAAGCCGCTGTCACAAAAAAACTCACACATCAAGACCTTGCCTCCTGGACAACACATACAAAAGTTCAGCTCATTTTGTCAAAGGGAGCCAAAGATATTAATGTTCAAAACTTGAGGTTTAATTTTAAACAGGCTACTCAACCCTAACTATGGGGGCAATATATATATATATATATATATATATATATATATATATATATATATATATATATATATATATATATAATATATATTATAATGCTGCGGTAGTGCTACCATGAATGGAATTGAGGCATTATATTAAACCCAAAATTTTGCACCTTAATAACTTGCAACCATTTGAATAGATTTGCCTGAAATTTGGAATACACGATCAAGAACCACAGGCCTTGGGATCTGCCAAGTTTCATTGCTGCTCGGATATACAGCTGTGAGTTATTAAGCATGATCTGTGCGCATGCGTTTACGCCTTCGGAATTCTACGGTCGCGCCTACAGGTCGTACGGTTTGCTCGACCGGTCCGAAATCTTCAGGGAGCATGCGGCCAGGGTCCCTGATGTGCCTTTCAAAGATTTCATGAAAAAATATTAAACGGTTCAAAAGTTATTCAAAAAACAGTTTCCCATTATAAGTCAATGGGAAAAGTTAACAAAAAGTTCGACAGTGTCGCAAATGCACTTTTTAGTGTCGCAAATGGCCCTGTTAGTGTCGCAAATCCGCCATCTTGTTTTCAGTTGGTGATCAGAAAAATGGTTGGCATTTAAAATTGAGACCCTCTAGCAACCTAATTCTTTTTGTATTCACCTAGTCGGGCCCTGAGGATGCTAGCCATGTCTTTATTTTGGGGTAAAACACCACAGAAATATGTTTTTCAGATTTCTGGAAAAAGTGGTGTCGCAAAGTAAAGTGTCGCAAATTTTTTGCGAAAACTTTAAATCACGACACTACTTTGCGACACTATGCCTAAAATAAGGTAATTCTTTGGCACTCCTCTGCAAAAGAATGGTTGGAGTTTTAGGCTGAAATTTGGAGGAAACGCAGAAGACATCTCACAGATGTGCCTTTCAGTGTTGTTTTGAAAAAATATTACATGGCGGCAAAGTTGTGGCACTCCAAAGTTGACGGTTTTTCCCATAGGATAACATTACGGCGCCCAACGCATTGCAGAAATCCTTTGGCACCCTGCTGCAAAATAACGGTTTGGTCTTTTTTCCTGAAATTTGGAGGGAAGACAGCCAACAGCCCACAGATGTGCCTTTCAGTGGTTTGGTGAAAAAACATTACAGGGAGGCAAAGTTATGGTGCTCCAAACTTTTCTTTTTTTCCCATAGGATAACATTACGGCATTCGCCGCGCCTTTCAGGGCCCGTATCTCGGAAACGGTGTGAGATACGGACTTTTCGTCAGAAAATTTCTTAGCCCTTAATGGGGCTAAGATTCAAATTAGCTAGGACAGTTGTAAATAATATGACTTTTAAATTTTTTTTCTACGTCATACAGTTCCTGAGATATAATGTATTTAGTATTCCAAGATCTCATTTTCTGCGCCGATACTCATTATTATGCATACATTATTTGTACTCACTGTCTTTCTCTATGCAGATTTTGGGGAAAACCAGCCTGTGCGCTTACATTACTGTTACTGTTACCCTTTCCGCTTGTGGTTTCTGTACCGTTTCACTTACCATTGACGTCACGCCACCATTGCGTTATCCTGCGTTTTCATTTTACTTGCGTTTCTGTTATTTTTGCCATTTCTGTCTACAGTACTGTTTCTCTTTCTGTTTCACTTTGCGTCACCATGCCCATTGACATTTCTGTTTGCAGGCACCATGTTACTATGTGACAACACATCACGTGCAGACCATTCCGTCTACCCCCATATGCGTTACCCTTTCTGTTCTCATTCGCACTTGTGTTACCATGTGCGCCACTGTTAGCATTTCTGTTTGCATTGCTGTCCCTGTTGGTATGCCACAACACATCATGTGGGGAGGCGGCGGGGCCCTCGGGCCCGCTCCTACCACGATATAATGGTGGGCCAGCGCTCTGCCGCTGCATTACATTCACTAGTTCTCGTTATCATTCTCAAAATATAGAAATTAGAGGCAAAACACTCCATTTAATACATTAGTTAGGGTTGTTCCACAGTGACAAAGTGAAAATTTGCTGTTAGGTTGAAAACCCCTTACCCCCACCCACCTCCCCAACGGCATTGTGGTGTGCATTTGGATCGTGGGTCCTAACTCTCACCCCATTTTCCTATACTTCTGCTGCTTTACACATGTCATGGGGTGAGAGTTAGGGCTGATGATCCAATGCACCCCAATCTTTCACCACGTCGCGTCATCCTTTGCGTTTTCATTTTACGCTTGCGTTTCTGTTACTTTTTGCCATTTGTGTGTACCGTACTGTTTCTCTTTCTGTTTCACTTTGCGTCACCATGCCCATTGACATTTCCATTTACAGGCACCATGTTACTATGTGACAAGACATCACGTGGCACACCGTTCCCGTCTATGCCACCGTGTGCGTTACCCTTTCTGTTCTGATTCACGCTTGTGTTACCATGTGTGCCACTGTTAGCATTTCTGTTTGCGTTGCTGCTCCTGTTAGTATGCCACAAGACATCATGTGGCGGGAGCGTGGGGCCCTTTGGGCCCCACGCTCTACCACGTGCATTCATTATTTCTCATTATCATTCTCAAAAGAAGGAATTAGAGGCAAAAACTCCGTTTAATGCATTAGTTAGGGTTGTTCCACAGCGACAAAAGTGAGGAAATTAGCTGTTAGGGTTGAAAACCCTAACTCCGAATTCACCCCAGCACCACACACACAGACACACACACACATTCAAGTATGGGGGAGGACCAAGTCAACACAACCAATGACAGACATCCAGCAGCAGGTGACAGAAATAACAAACAATTGTCTAAATGTACTACGAGACATCCCCACCCACCTGACCAGGTACTGCATGCTCAGTGGAGATCAACAGCAAAACTGAGGCCATGTACACCAAACGTACACATCCCTGATTGCAGCTGCACACAACGTACCACACTTAGTAGTTGCATGGCCTTACCTACCAGTGCCCCACACCAGACCACACCACACCACTTGTGGTGGGCCACCTGAGCAATCGAGTTCAGCAAAACCAAGGAGTTGTACAGGTATAATATCTCTAATTATAACAAGGGTTTGAGAAATGCAGCTTTCTAATTGACTGTAAACATTGTAACAGCCTTATGTTTACTTTTTATTAACATACATGTAGAGCCTAACCATAAGATGAACATGGTTTAATGTTGTTTAAAAAACAGTTTTATTATGATAGCAATAAGCCACTCCCAGGTATTATGTCAATGGTCAGTTTATCACTGTCTAGCGACATGTGGCACTCGGCTATGCCTCATTCAACATTAAACCCCTACAAGGTGATTAACAGACCATTTAACATAACTGTTGGTCATGCCTTATTGCTTAATTGTCTTTATGAGTAGATACTCTCCCTCTGCTAGGCACTGCAGCAGCTTTGCAACACAGTGTCCCACCCAGTTACACCATACACTGTCTAGTTACTGGAGAATTGCTGTGAATATGAACTCATGAAGATGAACAGTGTAACTTGATCATTACAGTCATCTAAACCCTAGTGTGATTATAACTGACAGAGTCAGTGATAGAGGATAACCCCTGCTGTCCTAGTACACTTACCCCATTGTGAGTTAAATCGATACTAAAAGACATTCTGTTTATATCTACACCATACCTACTTGATTCCTGTTGTACCACAATTAACATAGTTATCACTTTGATAGCATCAGTGACAGAAGTGTGGCAAACCCAAACAGTAGGCATACAGCCTGAGTATGAAACAACTGTTAAAAAATCACACTGTGTCCATAAGTGGCATAGATCACTCATTGCAACAATTGTAAATGTATTACTATTTGAATAAGTTAGTCATCACAGATGCAATGAGATTGTCTTTATCAGGTACAACATACTCAGTAAGTGCCTACAGGAAAATCTATCCTATATACATCTCCGATACAGGTACATCATTGTTGGCTCAGTAGTACTATGATATTTAGAAGTTGCTTGGCCTGATCCATGCAATTACAATGTTTCTTACAAAGAATACTTACTGCATCTTTAGTATTGAAACACACTGAAGGTCTATGTATGTACATCAGCAGTACACCTTCATCAGTAAGAATGCATGTGATACTGGCAGATACAATTTCACAGCGTTGAACAGGCAATGTTTTTCCATACGTTTACATCAGCCTCTCTATGTTGAGTAAACCATTGCAGTAAATATACTACTATGTAAATCACCTACTAAATGTATCACTACTTTTATCTTGAGCATGCTAGTGTCTTGTAGTTAATTTATGTGCTTCTCTTAATTAATGTATACTCACTAGTGTTAAACCTTTCTACAACTGTCATCATGCACCTTCAGCATTTATATTGAATAACGGCACAGTACCAGTTGTGGTGTGGTGTGGGGCATTGGTAATGAGCCATAGCAACTACTAAGTGTGGTACGTTGTGTGCAGCTGCAATCAGGGATGTGTACGTTTGGTGTACATGGCCTCAGTTTTGCTGTTGATCTCCACTGAGCATGCAGTACCTGGTCAGGTGGGTGGGGATGTCTCGTAGTACATTTAGACAATTGTTTGTTATTTCTGTCACCTGCTGCTGGATGTCTGTCATTGGTTGTGTTGACTTGGTCCTCCCCCATACTTGAATGTGTGTGTGTGTCTGTGTGTGTGTGGTGCTGGGGGTGAATTCGGAGTTAGGGTTTTCAACCCTAACAGCGAATTTCCTCACTTTTGTCGCTGTGGAACAACCCTAACTAATGCATTAAACGGAGTTTTTTGCCTCTAATATATATATATATATATATCCACACACACACATGCATACTTATATATGTATACATGCACGTACACACACATATCTATATATCTATACCACATGTGTTTTCTGGATGGAGAGGTGTCCCAAAATGCCAGCAAAAAACTTGAACTCAGACTACTAGCTTAAAAGTTCAACTTTTGTTCTATCTTGAACCTGTCAGTTTTGGATGGGTTCTAATATTTTTTTTCTAGAGTTGTTACCATTCTCCTAATGTAGAGGGTAACATACTTGGACAACTGGCACTGTTAGCAATTATTAATCTTTTATGGAATGGAAAGAGTGAGAAGCACATATTGTTATCATATGTGGACCTCTGTGTCTGTGATTAACCATTAATACTAGAAAGAACTTGAGATGGGGAGACTTGAAAGAAGCAAAGAGAGCAGAAGGGAGTGGAGGGTTCTAAGAAACCAAATGAATATCAAGTACACACAGGGGATAGGCACTGCCACTCATTTTAGTCCTTATGGATGGCTAATGATGGCTAAGGGAAGAAGGGAGTCAACAAACAGGAACTGACATTTTTAATGCCTGCAGTTGAAGGGTCCTTTCTCCCTAACATGAACTGCTTTTTTTTTTTTCATTCTCATGGTAATATGGTACCCGCACTTTGAACATATTTTTATGTTTCCCATCTAAATGCAAATGCTTTCAGTCTACCTGTCTTACCACAAAGAGAAACAGAAGCTGACAGAACCAACAGCCTCTTTGTGAATGTAGACAGCAAATGGATCAAAAGAAGGAGCTTTGTGTACAAATTCTGTGTGAGTTTATTTCAAATAATGTGCTTAGTTGTGCTGGAATTACGGGGGAGAGGGGTTTGCCAGACCTGAGCCCCAATAGCTCTAAAGCAAGCCCCAGTATCTCTTGCATCAAAGCCAGTGACTCAAAATGGGAAGAGTGGCTCAGTTTAAAGATGGGACCCTCATGGGCCCCCATACAGTAGCTCGTAAAGTGCAGTTCCGGCACTGGTGACTGGTGAGTGACACGAGACCATGACCATCACATTTCCATGGTTACTGATGCTAATGTTACATACTGACAGTAATTTAAGGTTAGAAGGGGCTCCAGGCTGATCATGCTCCGCACATCCCCAGTTTCCAAGGAAGGAAATTAGAGTAACAGCAATGCTGTGTTGCATGATCATTCGAATCCCAAGGAACACCACGGAACATATTTAGCAAGGTTCCAGGGACAGAGATTAAGTTATAATATGTTGATGCATGCGCACTAAATGTATCGCATTAAGTGTATTTACTAAGTGACAATGTATATATCTATTTTGCTTCTAGCTTTGTAATGGAAACATTTATGTGCAATTTCAGTACTTGAAGGGACACCATTGCAAATGAGCTTGCCTCAATGGTTACATTCCCTAATAAAACTGATACTGAAATTGGTATGCTGTGCAAACACATACCAGTTCACTTGTATATATGTATATGTATATATATATATATATATATATATACACACACACACACACACACATATGGAAGAAGACCTCTGCTTTGTGTCATGTAGTTTATTTTGAGTTAAAAAACAGCTAACACTGTTAGAGAAGAACCTTACAGAAAACATTGCTGCTGCACTGGAAGCTTTAGATTTGATCACATAGTAATGCACTACAACAATAGTGCCTCATACCACAGGATTTGTGATTTGATCATATGAGTTCAAGCAGAACAATAAGACATGAACTCAAATAGGGAGGAGGGCAGGACAAGAGGGACAGTAATTATTTCACAGCAAGGGTGGTTAAAATGTGAACTGACTTACTCAGTAAAGTTGTGGAAGCAAGCATGGTTCAGGTTTTAAAGCAGGGCTAGACTGATTCCTTGGAGAAAAAGGTATTCAGGTTTACACACCATGAGTAGGGGTAACACAGGACTAGACTAATTACATAGGGAGAAAATCATTCAGGGTTTATTTTATTTTTTTATTTATTTAGTTTTTGTTGACCGGGTAAGTGCACTAGACAAATCCTGCCTATTTTCAGGCACGACCCGGGGAAGGGGGATACTGATGAATGCCAACTGACCTTGAACCAGATTAAGCTGGTTACACGGCATAAGTAGGGGTAACACAGGACTTGACAGATTCCTGAGGGGTAAAGGCACTGAGGGTTACATAGCATGAGTAGGGGTAATACAAGACTGGACAGATTCCTGAGGGAGAATGGCACTGAGGGTTACGCAGCATGAGTAGGAGTAACACATGACTAGACAGATCCCTAAGGGAGAATGGCATTGAGGGTAACACAGCATGAGTAGGGGTAACCCAGGACTAGACAGATTCCTGAGGGAGAATGGCATTGAGGGTTACACAGCATGAGTAGGGGTAACACAGGACTAGACAGATTTCTGAGGGAGAATGGCATTGAGAATTGCACATCATGAGTAGGGGTAACACAGGACTAGACAGATTTCTGAGGGAGAATGGCATTGAGAATTGCACATCATGAGTAGGGGTAACACATGATTAGACAGATTCCTGAGGGAGAATATCATTGAGGGTTACACAGCATGACTAGTGGTAACACAGGATTTGATAGATTCCTGAAGGAGAATGGCATTGAGGGTTACATACTATGAGTAGGGGTAAAGCAGAACTAGATTGATTAGATAGGGAGAATGGCATTGAGGGTTACAAAGGATGAGTAGGGGTAATGCAGGACTAGACAGATTCCTGAAGGAGAAAGACATTGAGGGTTACACAACATGAGTAGGAGTAACACAGGACCAGACAGATTCCTGAGGGAGAATGGCACTGAGGGTTACACAGCATGAGTAGGGGTAACACAGGACTAGACAGATTCCAGAGGGAGAATGGCATTGAGGGTTACACAACATGAGTAGGGGTGACATAGGACTAGACAGATTCCTGAGGGAGAATGGCAAAGAAGGTTACACAGCATGAGTAGAGTTAGCATGGGACTACACAGATTCCTGAAGAAGAATGGCATTGACAGTTACACAGCATGAGTAGTGGTAACACAAGACTAGACAGATTCCTGAGGGAGAATGGCACTGAGGATTACACAGCATGAGTAGTGGTAACACAGGACTAGACAGATTCCTGAGGGAGAATGGCACTGAGGATTACACAGCATGAGTAGTGGTAACACAGTACTAGAGAGACTCCTGGGGGAGAATGGCATTGAGGGTTACACAGCATGAGTAGGGTAACACAGGACTAGACAGATTTCTAAGGGAGAATGGCATTGAGGGTTACACAACATGAGTAGGGTAACAGGACTAGACAGATTCCTGAGGGAGAATGGCATTGAGGGTTACATAGCATGAGGAGGGGTAGCATGGGACTAGACAGATTCCTGAGGGACAATGACATTGAGGGTTACACAGTATCAGTAGGGTAACACAGGACTAGACAGATTCCTGAGGGAGAATGGCATTGAGAATTACACATCATGAGTAGGGGTAACACATGATTAGACAGATTCCTGAGGGAGAATATCATTGAGGGTTACACAGCATGACTAGTGGTAACACAGGATTTGCCAGATTCTTGAGGGAGAATGGCATTGAGGGTTACACAGTATCAGTAGGGTAACACAGGACTAGACAGATTCTTGAGGGAGAATGGCATTGAGGGTTACACAGCATGAGTCGGGGAAACTCAGGACTGGACAGATTCCTGAGGGAGAATGGCATTGAGAATCACACATCATGAGTAGGGGTAACACAGGACTAGACAGATTCCTGAAGGAAAATGGCATTGAGAATTACACATCATGAGTATGGGTAACACATGATTAGGCAGATTCCTGAGGGAGAATATCAGTGAGGGTTACACAGCATGACTAGTGATAATACAGGATTTGACAGATTCCTGAGGGAGAATGGCATCGAGGGTTACTTATTATGAGTAGGGTAAAGCAGGACTAGATTGATTAGATAGGGAGAATGTCATTGAGGGTTACAAAGGGTGAGTAGGGGTAACACAGGACTAGACTGATTCCTGAAGGAGAATGGCACTGAGGGTTACACATCATGAGTAGGGGTAACACAGGACTAGACAGATTCCTGAGGGAGAATGGCACTGTGGGTTACACAGCATGACTAGTGGTAAAAGAGGACTAGACAGATTTCTGAGGGAGAATGGCATTGAGTGTTACACAACATGAGTAGTGGTAACATAGGACTAGACAGATTCCTGAGGGAGAATGGCACAGAAGGTTACACAGGATGAGTAGAGTTAGCATGGGACTACACAGATTCCTGAAGAAGAATGATATTGAGGGTTACACAGCATGAGTAGTGGTAACACAGGACTAGACAGATTCCTGAGGGAGAATGGCACTGAGGGTTACAAAGTATGAGTAGTGGTAACACAGGACTAGAGAGACCCTGAGGGTGAATGGCACTGAGGGTTACACAGCATGAGTAGTGGTAACACAGGAGTAGACAGATTCCTGAGGGAGAATGGCACTGAGGATTACACAGCATGAGTAGGGCCGACAAAGGACTAGACAGATTCCTGAGGGAGAATGGCATTGAGAATTACACATCATGAGTATGGGTAACACATGATTAGGCAGATTCCTGAGGGAGAATATCAGTGAGGGTTACACAGCATGACTAGTGGTAATACAGGATTTGACAGATTCCTGAGGGAGAATGGCATTGAGGGTTACATACTATGAGTAGGGGTAAAGCAGGACTAGATTGATTAGATAGGGAGAATGTCATTGAGGGTTACAAAGGATGAGTAGGGGTAACACAGGACTAGACAGATTCCTGAGGGAGAATGGCACTGAGGATTACACATCATGAGTAGGGGTAAAACAGGACTAGACAGATTCCTGAGGGAGAATATCAGTGAGGGTTACACAGCATGAGTAGTGGAAACACAGGACTAGACAGATTCCTGAGGAAGAATGGCATTGAGGGTTACACAGCATGAGTAGGGTAACAGGACTAGACAGATTCCTGAGGAAGAATGGCATTGAGGGTTACTTAGCATGAGTAAACACAGGGCTAGACAGATTCCTGAGGGAGAATGGCATTAAGGGTTACATAGCATGTGTAGGGGTAACACAGGACTAGACAGATTCCTGAGGGAGAATGGCACAGAAGGTTACACAGCATGAGTAGAGTTAGCATGGGACTACACAGATTCCTGAAGAAGAATGGCATTGAGGGTTACACAGCATGAGTAGTGGTAACACAGGTCTAGATAGATTCCTGAGGGAGAATAGCAATAAGGGTTACACAGCATGAGTAGGGGTAACACAGGACTAGACAGATTTCCGAGGGAGAATGGCATTAAAGGTTACAGAGCATGAGGAGGGGTAGCATTGGACTAGACAGATTCCTGAGGGACAATGACATTGACGGTTACACAGCATGAGTAGGGTAACACAGGACTAGACAGATTTCTAAGGCAGAATGGCATTGAGGGTTACACAACATGAGTAGGGTAACAGGACTAGACAGATTCCTGAGGGAGAATGGCACTGAGGGTTACATAGCATGAGGAGGGCTAGCATGGGACTAGACAGATTCCTGAGGGACAATGACATTGAGGGTTACACAGTATGAGTAGGGTAACACAGGACTAGACAGATTCCTGAGGGAGAATGGCATTGAGGGTTACACAGCAAGAGTAGTGGTAACACAGGACTAGAGAGAGACTCCTGAGGGAGAACGGCACTGAAGGTTACACAGCATGAGTAGGGCCAACACAGGACTAGACAGATTCCTGAGGGAGAATAGCATTAAGGGTTACACAGCATAAGTAGGGGTAAGATAGGACTAGACAGATTTCTGAGGGAGAATGGCATTGAGGGTTACACAGCATGAGGAGGGGTAGCATTGGACTAGACAGATTCCTGAGGGACAATGGCATTGACGGTTACACAGCATGAGTAGGGTAACACTGGACTAGACAGATTTCTAAGGGAGAATGGCATTGAGGGTTACATAATATGAGTAGGGTAACAGGACTAGATAGATTCCTGAGGAAGAATGGCACTGAGGGTTACATAGCATGGGGGGGGTAGCATGGGACTAGACAGATTCCTGAGGGACAATGACATTGAGGGTTACACAGTATGAGTAGGGTAACACAGGACTAGACAGATTCCTGAGGGAGAATGGCATTGAGGGTTACACAGCATGAGTCGGGGTAACTCAGGACTAGACAGATTCCTGAGGGAGAATGGCATTGAGAATTACACATCATGAGTAGGGGTAACACAGGACTAGACAGATTCCTGAAGGAGAATGGCATTGAGAATTATACATCTTGAGTAGGGGTAACACATGATTAGACAGATTCCTGAGGGAGAATATCATTGAGGGTTACTCAGCATGACTAGTGGTAACACAGGATTTGACAGATTCCTGAGGGAGAATGGCATTGAGGGTTACATACTATGAGTAGGGGTAAAGCAGGACTAGACTGATTAGATATGGAGAATGGCATTGAGGGCTACACAGGATGAGTAGGGGTAACACAGGACTAGACAGATTCTTGAGGGTGAATGGCATTGAGGGTTACACAACATGAGTAGGGGTAACACAGGACTAGACAGATTCCTGAGGAAGAATGGCATTGAGGGTTACACAGCATGAGTAGTGGTAACACAGGACTAGACAGATTTCTGAGGAACAATGGCATTGAGGGTTACACAGCATGATTAGGGGTAACACGGGACTAGACAGATTCCTGAGGGAGAATGGCATTGAGGGTTACACAGCATGAGTAGGGTAACAGGACTAGACAGATTCCTGAGGAAGAATGGCATTGAGGGTTACTTAGCATGAGTAAACACATGACTAGACAGATTCCTGAGGGAGAATGGCACAGAAGGTTACACAGCATGAGTAGAGTTAGCATGGGACTACACAGATTCCTGAAGAAGAATGGCATTGAGGGTTACACAGCATGAGTAGTGGTAACACAGGTCTAGATAGATTCCTGAGGGAGAATAGCATTAAGGGTTACACAGCATGAGTAGGGGTAACACAGGACTAGACAGATTTCCGAGGGAGAATGGCATTAAAGGTTACACAGCATGAGGAGGGGTAGCATTGGACTAGACAGATTCCTGAGGGACAATGACATTGACGGTTACACAGCATGAGTAGGGTAACACAGGACTAGACAGATTTCTAAGGCAGAATGGCATTGAGGGTTACACAACATGAGTAGGGTAACAGGACTAGACAGATTCCTGAGGGAGAATGGCACTGAGGGTTACATAGCATGAGGAGGGCTAGCATGGGACTAGACAGATTCCTGAGGGACAATGACATTGAGGGTTACACAGTATGAGTAGGGTAACACAGGACTAGACAGATTCCTGAGGGAGAATGGCATTGAGGGTTACACAGCAAGAGTAGTGGTAACACAGGACTAGAGAGAGACTCCTGAGGGAGAACGGCACTGAAGGTTACAGAAAAACAGAAAAACCTCAACCGCAGAGGGTAGTTGGTCCAGGAGGTTGGCAGGTGGTTAGGAGGAGCAAATCAGGTGCCCCATCACTCTCTGCTCTCCAACACATTACCTCCAAAAACCATATAAACACTACAAACAGGTATCTGCCTCTATCTCTGAAATCAAATAAAGAGGCAGAAGACACTGCAGAGCAGGACACTGCGGCACAGGAGCTAGCACAACAATACTCACCCAAATCAGGAACCAAAACTAAACAAGCACAAAGGAAATCCAAAAACTTCTGATCATAGGAGACTCCATGATTCGGGAGTTGATACCCATCTCCAGCCAGGGTGATGGTCAGATGTCTCCCAGGTACATCAGCATGGAGAGACACTGACCGCATTGCTAAAATTGTTCACAAAGCAGGAGAAAACATTGATGTCCTAGTACACTAGGGACTAATGATCTACGCCAGCCGGTCAGTTGTGGAGACCAAGGAACACCTGACTAGGCTGGGTGACAAACTATCATCTATTTCGTCCGGCATCTCCTTCTCTGAGATCCTGCCAGTCTGGGAGAAGGGAGCAGATGGACGGAAGGTCAGAAGAAGGGGAGATAGGGGCTAAACACAGTGGCTCAAGGACTGGTGCCAGGAAAAGGACACACAATTTGTAGGGAACTGGCAACAGTTCTGGGAGCGAAAGTTCTTTAAATTTGATGGACTGCATCTGACTAAAGAGGGAGTCAGTGCATTGAGGGCAGAAGTTTGACGTCTTTGCAGAATATTTAAACTAGCAAATGGGGAGAGGGTGCAGCACCCATACGTTGAATGGGAAGAACACCCCTCCCCCCTCAGCTAGTGGTCAAACTGGAATTCAGTGTGTTTGCCGTTCATTTGCATCACCAGGTAAGAAAAAAGGTTTGTCTCCCCATACGATGCACAGGGGTAATGCCAAACCTCACCCAACAACTAACACACCAAAATCTGGCCAATGGAAAATCATGTACACAAATGCTCACAGCCTGGGAAATAAGATCCCAGACCTGCAGGCAATAATGTCAGAGGCTAAACTGGACATAGTAGCAATTAGTGAGACGTGGTTTACCAGTAACCACACTGGGAGACTTCAGTACCTGGCTATGTATTGTTCAGAAGAGACCGAGGTGCAAAAGGGGGAGGAGTGGCCCTGTATGTTAATGAAAATATCAAAGCTACAGAAATTCAGAATACACATAAGGAGCCAGAAGAACTGTGGGTCACCCTGGAAACAGGAAATGGGACAGCCATAAGAACTGGGGTTGTCTACAGGCCCCCAGACCAGAGGGAGGACATAGACACATTACTGTTAGAAGATATACAAAACATGACAGCTAAAGGAGGTTCTGATAATGGGAGACTTCAACATGCCAGATACAGATTGGTCAATACCAGCAGGAACATCTGCCAGAACTAGACTCATAGTGGATTCCTGCAGGGGAGGGCCTCAAACAACTGGTACAGCAACCCACAAGAGACAGGGCTATCCTAGATCTAGTACTGACTAACAAAGAGGGATCACAGATCTCCAGGTAGAAGGTCACCTGGGGCCAGTGACCATCACATGGTATGGTTCAATTTGGCTACTACATCTAAATCATCCCATTCCAAGGCAAAAATATGGGACTTCAGAGGAGCTGACTTTGATAAGATGGCCAACAGAGTTAAGCTAGCCCTGGCAAAAAGAAACACAGGTGAGGAGGTACAGGCAAAGTGGGCAAGCATTAAGGATACAATACTTGAAGCAACATCCCATTGTGTTAGACAGAAAGGAAGTGCAAAGAAGAGAAACCACTTTGGTTCTCAAATACAGTAGCAGAAAAGGTCAGAGCCAAAAGGCTGGCCTTCAGAAAATATAAGGAACACAGCGGGATGAAGATAGGGGCATACCAAACTGCCCTAAGGGAAGCAGGTAAGGCAGTAAGGCAGGCAAAGTCCCAAAACTGAGGAAACACTAGCACAAACAGTAAAAGAAGGTGACAAGACTTTCTATAGATACATTAGTGAAAGGAGAAAGTCCAGAGAGGTGACTGCTAAGCTTAATGGAGAAAAGGGAGCATGTGAGGAGGAGGACCCTGTAAAGGCATCTATCCTAAATAGATACTTTGCTCAGTATTCACTGAAGAGAAGGTAGGGCAGGGCCCACAGCTCAGCATCATGGACACAGAGGGAGGGAGGTGAGCACTACTCCCTTCATAAAGAAGGGTCCTACAAGAGCTTGCTAAGCTCAGGGTGGATAAGGCAATGGGACCTGATGGCATACATCCCAGGGTATTAAGGAGTTAAAGGAGGAACTAGCAGAGCCATTAGCAGAATTGTTTAGTGAGTCTCTGAGCACAGGAGAGGTCCCAGAAGACTGGAGAAGGGCTCATGTGATCCCACTCCACAAGAGTGGTAGCAGGGAGGAGGCGAGGAACTACAGACCGGTCAGTCTTACCTCAGTAGTGGGCAAGATTATGGAAGCTCCTTAAGGAAAGGATAGTGCAACACCTGGAATCCATAAGGGCACAGGATCCAAGACAGCATGGGTTCACAAAGGAAGGTCCTGTCAAACTAATCTCATAGATTTCTTTGACTGGGTAACCAGAGTGGTGGACCAAGGGGAGCAGTTGATGTCGCCTACCTTGACTTCAGCAAAAGCTTTTGACACTGTTCCACATAGAAGATTGATAAATAAGCTAGGTAGGCTCGGGTGGGTCAGAAGTTGGTCAACTGGGTGGCAAACTGGTTGACTGGCAGAAAACAGAGAGTGGTGGTAAATGGTATACAGTCAGAAGAGATGCAAGTCACAAGTAGGGTACCTCAGGGATCAGTCCTGGGGCCAGTCCTATTCAACATCTTCATTAGTGACCTAGCAGATGGACTAGAGGGTAAGGCTTGTCTGTTTGCAGATGACACCAAGATCTGCAACAGAGTAGATGATCCAGATGGGGTGGGCAGAATGAGAAGAGATCTGGATAAACTAGCAGAATGGTCAGAAGAGTGGCAACTGGGATTTAATGCAAAGAAGTGCAAAGTCATGCACATAGGGAGAGAGAAACCCTGAAGCCACTTATAGGCTGGGAGGAGTTGCTAGCAGTCACAAAGGAAGAAAGAGACTTGGGCATCATCATCACTGATGACCTGAAATCATCCAAGCAGACCTCTAAAGCAGTAGGTAAGGCTAGGGGGTGTTAGGGTGTATTAGTAGGGTATCACAAGTCGTAAGAGGGAGGTAATAATCCCTCTGTACAAGACATTGGTTAGGCCCCATCTGGAGTACTACGTGCAGTATGGAGCCACACCTTCACAAGGACATTAACCAAATTGAGGCAGTCAGAGAAGGGCAACCAAAATGGTGCAGGGACTGCATCAGAAGACATATGAGGACAGATTAACGGACTCAATATGTATACCCTTGAGCAAAGGAGGGAGAGGTGATATGATCGAGACATTTAAACACCTTAGGGCATAAACAAGGTGAAAGAGTCTAACATGTTTAAATATAAGAAAAATAGCAGGACAAGAGGACACAGCATGAGATTAGAGGGAGGCCGATTAAGGGGAATGTGAGGAAATTCTTTTCACAGAAAGGGTGGTAGATGCATGGAATGGCTTACCACAAGAAGTAGTGGCTATGAATACAGTGCAGGGCTTCAAACAGGCATGGGATAGGCATAAGGGAGCAATACAAATGACTATGAATAGATAGGTCACTGACATAGCAAAGGCCGATGGCACATTTATAAGGTAGAAAAAGAAATGGGCAGACTGGATGGGCCTTGCGGTCCTTATCTGCCGTCAACTTCTATGTTTCTATGTTTCTATGTTACACAGCATGAGTAGGGCCAACACAGGACTAGACAGATTCCTGAGGGAGAATAGCATTAAGGGTTACACAGCATAAGTAGGGGTAAGATAGGACTAGACAGATTTCTGAGGGAGAATGGCATTGAGGGTTACACAGCATGAGGAGGGTAGCATTGGACTAGACAGATTCCTGAGGGACAATGGCATTGCGGTTACACAGCATGAGTAGGGTAACACTGGACTAGACAGATTTCTAAGGGAGAATGGCATTGAGGTTACATAATATGAGTAGGGTAACAGGACTAGATAGATTCCTGAGGAAGAATGGCACTGAGGGTTACATAGCATGGGGGTAGCATGGGACTAGACAGATTCCTGAGGGACAATGACATTGAGGTTACACAGTATGAGTAGGGTAACACAGGACTAGACAGATTCCTGAAGGAGAATGGCATTGAGGTTTACACAGCATGAGTCGGGGTAACTCAGGACTAGACAGATTCCTGAGGAGAATGGCATTGAGATTACACATCATGAGTAGGGTAACACAGGACTAGACAGATTCCTGAAGGAGAATGGCATTGAGAATTATACATCTTGAGTAGGGGTAACACATGATTAGACAGATTCCTGAGGGAGAATATCATTGAGGGTTACTCAGCATGACTAGTGGTAACACAGGATTTGACAGATTCCTGAGGGAGAATGGCATTGAGGGTTACATACTATGAGTAGGGGTAAAGCAGGACTAGACTGATTAGATATGGAGAATGGCATTGAGGGCTACACAGGATGAGTAGGGGTAACACAGGACTAGACAGATTCTTGAGGAAGAATGGCATTGAGGGTTACACAGCATGATTAGGGGTAACACGGGACTAGACAGATTCCTGAGGGAGAATGGCATTGAGGGTTACACAGCATGAGTAGGGTAACAGGACTAGACAGATTCCTGAGGAAGAATGGCATTGAGGGTTACTTAGCATGAGTAAACACATGACTAGACAGATTCCTGAGGGAGAATGGCATTAAGCGTTACACAGCATGAGGAGGCATAGCATGGGACTAGACAGATTCCTGAGGGAGAATAGCATTGATGGTTACACAGCATGAGTATGGTAACACAGGACTAGACAGATTTCTGAGGGAGAATGGCATTGAGGGTTACACAGCATGAGTAGTGGTAACACAGAACTAGACAGATTCCTGAGGGAGAATGGCGCTGGGGGTTACACAGCATGAGTAGTGGTAACACAGGACTAGAGAGACTCCCGAGGGAGAACGGCACTGAGAGTCACACAGCATGAATAGTAGTAACACAGGACTAGACAGATTCCTGAGGGAGAATGACACTGAGGGTTACACAACGTGAGTAGGGTAACACAGGACTAGACAGATTCCTGAGGAAGAATGGCATTAAGGGTTACACAGCATGAGGAGGCATAGCATGGGACTAGACAGATTCCTGAGGGACAATAGCATTGATGGTTACATAGCATGAGTATGGTAACACAGGACTAGACAGATTTCTGAGGGAGAATGGCATTGAGGGTTACACAACATGGGAAGGGTAACAGGACTAGACAGATTCCTGAGAGAGAATGACATTGAGGGTTACACAGTATGAGTAGGGTAACACAGGACTAGACAGATTCCTGAGGGAGAATGGCATTGAGGGTTACACAGCATGAGTCAGGGTAACTCAGGACTAGACAGATTCCTGAGGGAGAATGGCATTGAGAATTATACATCTTGAGTAGGGGTAACACATGATTAGACAGATTCCTGAGGGAGAATATCATTGAGGGTTTCACAGCATGACTAGTGGTAACACAGGATTTGACAGATTCCTGAGGGAGAATGGCATTGAGGGTTACATACTATGAGTAGGGGTAAAGCAGGACTAGACTGATTAGATATGGAGAATGGCATTGAGGGTTACACAGGATGAGTAGGGGTAACACAGGACTAGACAGATTCCTGAGAGGGAATGACACTGAGAGTTACACAACATGAGTAAGGGTAACACAGGACTAGACAGATTCTTGAGGGTGAATGGCATTGAGGGTTACACAACATGAGTAGGAGTAAAACAGGACTAGACAGATTCCTGAGGGAGAATGGCACTTAGGGTTACACAGCATGAGTAGGGGTAAAACAGGACTAGAGAGACTCCTGAGGGAGAACGGCACTGAGAGTTACACAGCATGAGTAGTGGTAACACAGGACTAGAGAGACTCCTGAGGGAGAACGGCACTGAGAGTTACACAGCATGAGTAGTGGTAACACAGGACTAGACAGATTCCTGAGGAAGAATGGCATTGAGGGTTACACAGCATGAGTAGGGTAACAGGACTAGACAGATTCCTGAGGAAGAATGGCATTGAGGGTTACTTAGCATGAGTAAACACATGACTAGACAGATTCCTGAGGGAGAATGGCATTAAGCGTTACACAGCATGAGGAGGCATAGCATGGGACTAGACAGATTCCTGAGGGAGAATAGCTTTGATGGTTGCACATCATGAGTAGGGGTAACACAGGACTAGACAGATTTCTGAGGGAGAATGGCATTGAGGGTTACACAGCATGAGTAGTGGTAACACAGGACTAGACAGATTCCTGAGGGAGAATGGCACTGGGGGTTACACAGCATGAGTAGTGGTAACACAGGACTAGAGAGACTCCCGAGGGAGAACGGCACTGAGAGTCACACAGCATGAATAGCAGTAACACAGGACTAGACAGATGCCTGAGGGAGAATGACACTGAGGGTTACTCAACGTGAGTAGGGTAACACAGGACTAGACAGATTCCTGAGGGAGAATGGCATTAAGGGTTACACAGCATGAGGAGGCATAGCATGGGACTAGACAGATTCCTGTGGGACAATAGCATTGATGGTTACATAGCATGAGTATGGTAACACAGGACTAGACAGATTTCTGAGGGAGAATGGCATTGAGGGTTACACAACATGGGTAGGGTAACAGGACTAGACAGATTCCTGAGGGAGAATGGCATTGTGGGTGATACAGCATGAGTAGGGTTAGCATGGGACTAGACAGATTCCTGAGGGAGAATGGCATTGAGGGTTACACAGCATGAGGAGAGGTAGCATTGGACTAGACAGATTCCTGAGGGACAATGACACTGAGGGTTACACAGTATGAGTAGGGTAACACAGGACTAGACAGATTCCTGAAGGAGAATGGCACTGAAGGTTACACAGCATGAGTAGGGGTAACAGAGGACTGGACAGATTCCTGAGGGAGAATTGCATACCTCTCAACTGTCCCTGAGTTTCAGGGACATCTTTGATTTTGTATCAGAATTTCCCTCTGTGCGTCGTCAAATGTGTGTTTTTGTGACTGAATAGTGGGGATTGTAAACACAAGATAGGATTAGGAAGATTCCTGAGGGGGCATGGCACTGAAGTTCACACAACATGAGTTGGGGTAACTATGTGTAGTCAAGCTCTGCTTATTCCTCCATGACATCACAATGTTCCATAATATAGTGGCAATTAAGTATCAATACACAGCAGACTTACCAATATCTCTGGACTTCTGCCAGCTACAGGTAAGCCCAGTGTCACGTTTAAAATAACTGTAATGGGCTTTCAGACTGTGTGAGCCACTGTATATGAATGTTTCTCTTTAACTGTAATGTGGTTATGCACACCTTCACCCTCAGTGACATCACCAAGTTCTAAAAATGGTAGAAATGTAGTATTAGTCTAAGGCAGATTTAGCCATCGATATCTCTGGGCTAATGGTGTGCAAGCAGGACTTTTTCACCTAAAGCCAAGCCTGAGCTAAGCCATGGGTCTGGCTGGAGTCTGTCAGCTAAATCACAAGACAAACCATTGCTACTGCAGGGCTGTTCTCTATGATACTGACAGTGTCCCTTGTGAGTTGTACGGTTGTTTGATCATCATAACTGATTCAGCTTGATGTTGACTCTGAGCTGCTGATAGAGGTCGTGCCGAGCGAGAGCCAGGCATTACACTGGAGCCAGGATCGAGCCTTCCTTGGATTACTCTGGACAGTTGCTAGCTACGGGTAAGCCCAATATCTCATTTAAAAAAAAATATTTTCATGGGCTTTCAAACTTTGAGGAGAAGGGTTTATGTACGTATGTTCCACTTTAACATTGTGTTACCCAGAAGATTTGCTAGCAGAAAAATTGACACATTTGGGGTAGGCGGGTAAAAAGACTGGGCTAAACTGACTTACACGGCTTTGTGAAGGTACTGTTAAGGAATACTGAAATTATGTGAAAAGAATTGTGTGAAAATTGTAATTATCTTGTGTGTGTCAATACATTCTTGGCAGTATCTGTTTGCAATCGAGGAGTGGTTTTGTGTCTGTCCTGTAGGCACAGCGCTAGCAATACCACTCACAATACTGTTGATCCAGGTTTGGGAGAGAGCCTGGCTCATTAGGTGCCAGCCATGGGGGAGAGGAGTCGAGTACCCTGATGGACACTCATTTCTTCTGGGAAGCAGGAAGTCAGATTCCCTCTGCTATACCGCCCCTGATGACCATAGAGGGAGGTGCCGTGGAACTGTAAGGGAGATCCAAGGACCAGTTGAGCACAAGAGCACGAAGAAGCAAAAAAAAGAAAAAGAATGGCTCAATGCTCAATCTTTGTGGGGAGAGAACAGTGAAGGGAGGTTAACCTGTTCTGTACTCTGAAAAATGCAAAGTGAAGTGTTACCTCTCTACAAATGGGGGTTCCTAAAAAGCCTGAGTGACCGTTGAGTATGTATTCACACATTATGAATCCTGGAAAAATTTGAGATTGCTATGAAGCCACACTCAGGGGAAAGGGAAGCTACAGTTTTAAATTCTCAGCTGCTGTTTTGATCAGCTAAGAGGTATGCCCAAGCGGCTGACATGGCAGTAGTATGCTAGGCCCAAGAGCTACTGTTCACTTAATAAGAGGAGGCTCTTGTGCAGAGTGTACTGTGTAATCCAATTGGCTGCACACTGTAGGAGAAATTTCCAGGATTTATAATGAAAATACCTTGCTTGCATGTGAAGTATGCTGTTTTTGCTTAAAACCAGTGATTTTATTTAGCAAAAATAAATAAATTTTGTGCAAAAATGGGATAATTTTGCTGTTTTGCCAATTTATGAAAATAGCCAAATATTTTTGTTTGCTATAATATTTAGCATGCCAGAATGGGGTTTTGCATGATTTGCGTTTGGTAAAAAACGTTGCCCAACCCTAGCAAGTACTTTTTTTTTTTTTAAAACCTCAGTGAGTATTCGGACTCAGTACCCTCAGGTACTTAGTTTTCAGCTGAAAATTAAGAAAAATGACAAATATTAAAAAAAAAACATTGAGTCCCTAGACCTCTTCTGATCCTCACCCCCACCCAAGGCTCAAATGATCATTTATAACAAGTGGGCCCCACTCCTGGCCCCGATTCATGATTGGGGAGCACCCAATAGTAGGTCTAAAACTGGCTCTTCCCATTGCTCCCCCTCCCTAACCCACAGCACAACTTTCCTGAGACAGACATCTTTCTGTGCAGCATGCAGCGCATGTGACCAGCAGGAGTGGCCTGCATGACTGAGGCAGAATAATTGATCAGCTTTCTAGATCTCCCTGAATATACACGAACAGGGAAAAATACTTGGTATTCCTGCCTGAGTACTCAATGCCCTATTAATTTAAATTATGCTGGAATCTATATTCATTACTTACACACTTCTACAGCTTGAAATGCAATTTCAAACACTAAAGGCCCAAAGCATAACTACTGTACATGCTGTGCACGGCAGGTTGGAACCCAAGGACAGCTGCGTTAAAGTATATCTTGTCAAAATTTGTGAATCCAGATGAAGGGCTAGGCCCTCCGACTATGGCCTGACTACTCCTGATATATTTAAATTTATGCCTCTTAGCACCACTGTCCCCCTTTGGTCTCCCCAGCCTGTCCAGCCCCAGCACCTGCCATCTCCGGGACTTACCTGGTTCCAATGGTCATCCATGGATTACCCCTCCTGCACAGCATAGCTGAGGGAGGAAGGGTCATCCTCCCCCTTCCCCCCTCCGAGTTCCAGTCCACATATTAGAGCCAGTGCCTGGCCAGTGGCACAGAGCCTGCGGTGGGCTGGCAAGTTTCAACCTGCCAGCGGGGTGTTTCTGCTCTTTTCTCCCCTGCCCAGCTCACCTCCTTGATGTCAGGCAGAGTTCCAACATGACCTTGCATACTGTAAGTGTACCCCTGTGGGAGAAGCAAGCTCCTTGGCCCACTACAGGCAATGCTAGAGTGTCAGATCCTGAAGTCCTCCTTTCCCGGCTGGGAGCGCTGCCACATGGGGCTGCCCAGACGACTTCCCAGGCTCACTTCCAAACCTGGGTCACCAGTGTGGGGGCATACAGCACTACCCAGTAGGACATTGGGCAGCCCTAGAAATATAGAAACATAAAAATTGTCAGCAGATAAGGACCGCTAGGCCTATCCAGTCTGCCCCAGGCCCTATACATGTATGCGTCCACTCACCCTAAGTGGTCAGTGGCTTTTCATCACTCCCTTCCTGCCCAAGATTCCCCTGTGCTTGTCCCAGGCATATTTAAACCCTTCCACTGTGCTTGCCCCTACCACCTCTTGTGGCAGACTATTCCAAGTGTTCACCACCCTCTCTGTGTAGAAAAACTTCTTCACGTTACCTCTTAATCTCCCCCTCTCCAATTTCATATTGTGCCCCCTCATTCTGGTATCTTTTCTACACTGGAAAAGATCTGCCACCTGCACCTTGTTTACGCCCTTGACATACTTAAAAGTTTCTATCATGGCACCCCTTTCTCTCCTCTCCTCCAGTGAGTACATATTGAGGTCTCTTAGTCTCTCCTCATATGTTTTGTGGTGCAAACCATGCATCATTTTTGTTGGCCTTCTCTAGACAGCCTCCACCTTGTTTATGTGCTTACTCATGTGTGGTCTCCAGTACTGCATACAGTACTCCAGGTGAGGCCTTATCAGTGTTTTATACAATGACATCACCACTTCCCGCCTCCTACTAGTAATACCTCTGCCTATGCAGCCCAGCATGCCACTGGCCCTCCTACTCCCCTGATTTTTAGATGCTTTCTAGGTGAAAGAGAGTTGGAAAGGATCATGAGACGCACTTCAATCCTTTTGGTAGCAGACTGTGTTCATCTCCTAAATGCATTGCTCCCTTCTCCCACAGTGCCACGTTCAGCAGCGTTTAAGCCTCGCCCACCCTAACATTGACAATCTAGCCTACCCCTCATGAGGTAGCAAGCTCCCAAGTGCACTGGGAGGAGTGGAGCAGCTGCTGTAGTGGGTATTAATGTCTTTCTCAGGAGACTGTGGTGTATGGCCAGAGGCAACATTCCTTCCAATCCTTGCCACCCAACTGCAGATCACCCAGTCCACTCCCAAACCAAAGTAACCTGTATTTTTTTTTTATTTGTTGTACTTTATCATCTCCCTCAAGGGATCGGCTCCCATTGGCCATACCCTACTTCCAGCCCTGTCATCCACCACCCCTGGATGTACTCAACCTGGTATTCCACCCCGGATTGCCCCCAGGGTGGAGCCTTCAGGAGGGGCCCTTCCTCCCATTGGAAGATGGGATACAGTTCCTGGGGGTGCTATGGGTCAGCAGGGCAGGACCTGTGGCACAAGGTGGGTAGCATCCATTTTCTCCTTAGTTGGCAGCCATGGCAGGATGTGGAATGACGTCAGAGACACACATGCCAATGTCTTCCCTGTCTCCAATAACTGCTTGCGCTGGCTGTCAGATCCCTGGCTTCCACCAGGGGTTGGGTGAGTGTCTGGAGCTTCCCCACTCATCCCCCTGGAGGAGGAGAGCAGTCCATAGGATGCTCAATACTCCTTCCCACGGCTGGCCCTCTGATGCCCAAGCTCACTTCTGAACCTGTGTCGTTGGTGTTACAAGCGGTAGCACTACTGCTGCACTAGCAGCCCAGCCAGAGTAACCTGTATTAAAGCGCAGCGTGCATCCTCTCAGTCACCAGACTGCCCAATGAAATTATATCTGTTGAAAATAAGACAAAAACTAATTTCTGCTTGCCACTCCCACTAGGAAACAAAACTGGCAGAATGCAAAAAAAACAACAAAGAAAACATAATTTTCACTGGTAGCGTAAGAGGTTTAGTATGGCCTAAGTTGGAAGGAAACTATAATAAAACCACTTTGATGTTGGAGGCCCTTATTAGCATCCTCCTGATGGGTAGTGAGGAAGGTGTCTGATATAAGCAAAAAAGGATGAAGTGTATGAAACGCAGTTAGCATATAATACTGCGAGTAGCAAAGGCAGGAAAAAAGAAACAGCTCTAAGCACCAGCCAAGCATCATGAAACTTGTGTTTAATAATTTATTTATTGAAAATCTCCCTCGCTGTCAGCCACCCTTTCAAGTGATAAATCACTTTGCTTACGGGGAGAGCTGCTCCTAAGAGACAGCGGCAGCATTTGACTACATCACGCATACAATAATGTAACTGGAACATCACATAAGGTCAAAATTTACATGATCCACAGTGAAGCAAAGGAGCCCACAGACCAAGCAGTGAACATTAGAACTAATTTAAAATCATTGAGAGAAGAAAAAGCAACTTCCTGAACCCAATTATAAATTTAATTAGTCACATTTAGAACCTGCAGGCTTTTTGGATCAAAAGGAAAGAGACAAACTATGCTGACTCCATCATAAATAACAATTAAACCCATTTTTGTATGTTATTTACCAGGATAGCCCAAATGAAATACAAAATCTTGTTAACAGTAGGGTCCTTCTTTCACCCATTCTTACAATGGAATTATTGATCTCATTAACAGTGGGTCGTTCTTCTGCCCAGTTACACAGCTGGGTGGACTGAAGTAAAGGGAGGTTAAGTGACTTGCTCAAGGTCACACCATAACTGAGTGTCTCTGGTAATATTGGAACTTGGGTCTCCTGGTTCCCACACTTGCACTAAAGCCACTGGATTGTTCTGCCTCATAACAGCCAACAGTCCCTCTCCAAAACTGCACTCAAAATTGCAATCATACAGCCCTTTAAAAATGTGCACCCCAGTACCCATCCCAAAAGTGAAAAATGTATGTAGTCCAAAGCGATTATTTAAAGGGAGAATAGTATATATAGAATAGTAATATGTGTGTGTATGTGTGTGTGTATAAATAAATATAGGATATGACACAGTTCTAATGAAAATATTACTGATATTTTTTTCAGAGTGCAGTTTGATCTTACGATGTCACAAATGGCAAACCGATGAGTGATGTCAAAAGGTCAGACTGCAAAAGGGAAAATATTTGTGATACTTTTGAGCTGTGGCATATATCACTTATGTCATATCTTTTGTTATAAAATGGCAAGAATAAATCTTGCATTCTGTTTGCTCAGTGGCTCTTTGTGACCAGTGACATTATCCCAGCACAACCTTACTGAATGACGGGGAGCATCAATAAAGCTCACAAATAGAGCCCTATGGCAAGCTGCACCTCCATCACCACCAGGGACCTAGTGTGTGGATAAATGGAGCTAGAGAGAGAGAGAGAGAGAATTAATACTGATATTCTCACGTTGAACCTCCATCGCCACTAGGGACCTAGAGTGTGGAAAAATGGAGCAAGAGAAAGAGAATTAATACTGAGATTCTCACGCTGCACCTCCATCGCCACTAGGGACCTAGTGTGTGGAAAACTGGAGCAAGAGAGAGAGAGAATTAATACTGATATACTGATGCTACATGTCCATTGTCACTAGGGACCTAGTGTGTAGATAAATGGAGCTAGAGAGAGAGAGAGAGAGAGAGAGAATTAATACTGATATTCTCAAGCAGCACCTCCATCGCCACTAGAGACCCAGTGTGTGGATAAATGGAGCTAGAGAGAGAGAATTGATACTGATATTCTCACGCTGCACCCCCAATGCCACTAGGGGCATAGAGTGTTGATAAATGGAGCGAGAGAGAGAGAATTAATACAGATATTCTCATGCTACACCTCCATCGCCACCAGGGACCTAGTCTGTGGATAAATGGAGCTAGAGAGAGAGAGAGAATTAATACTGATATTCTCATGCTACACCTCCATCGCCACCAGGGACCTAGTGTGTGGATAAATGGAGCTAGTGAGAGAGAATTAATACTGATATTCTCACGCAGCACCTCCATCGCCATCAGGGACCTAGTGTGTGGATAAATGGAGCTAGAGAGAGAGAATTAATACTGATATTCTCACACAGCACCTCCATCGCCACCAGGGACCTAGTGTGTGGATAAATGGAGCTAGAGAGAAAGAATTAATACTGATATTCTCACGCTACACCTCCATCGCACCTAGGGACCTAGTGTGTGGATAAATGAGCTAGAGCGAGAGAATTAATACTGATATTGTCACGCTGCACCTCCATCGCCACCCGGGAACTAGTGTGTGGATAAATGGAGCTAGAGAGAAAGAATTAATACTGATATTCTCACGCAGAACCTCCATCGCCACCAGGGACCAAGTGTGTGGATAAATGGAGATAGAGAGAAAGAATTAAGACTGATATTCTCACGCTACAGTTCCATCGCCACTAGGGACCTAGTCTGTGGATAAATGCGCTAGAGCGAGAGAATTAAAGCTGATATTCTCACGCTGCACCTCCATCACCTTAAGGACATAGTGTGTGCATAAATGGAGCGAGAGAGAGATAATTAATACTGATATTCTCAAGCTGCACCTCCATCACCACTAGGGACCCAGTGTGTGCATTAATGGAGCTAGAGAGAGAGAGAATTAATACTGATATTCTCATGCTGCACCTCCAACGCCACTACGGACCTAGTGAGTGGATAAATGGAGCTAGAGTGAGAGAATAAATACTGATATTCTCACGCTGCACCTCCATCGCCACCAGGGACCTAGTGTGTGGATAAATGGAGCTAGAGCGAGAGAATTAATACTGATATTCTCACGCAGCACCTCCATCGCCACTAGGGACCTAGTGTGTGGATAAATGGAGCTAGAGCGAGAGAATTAATACTGATAATATCACACTACACCTCCATCACCACAAGGGACCTAGTGTGTGGATAAATGGAGCTAAAGAGAGAGACTTAATACTGATACTCTCACGCAGCACCTCCATTGCCACCAGGGACCTAGCGTGTGGATAAATGGAGCTAGAGAGAGAGAGAGAGAATTAATACTGATATTCTCACGCAGCACCTCATCACCACCAGGGACCTAGTGTGTGGATAAATGGAGCTAGAGAGAGAGAATTAATACTGATATTCTCATGCTGCAACTCCATCGCCACCAGGGACCTAGTGTGTGGATAAATGGAGCTAGAGAGAGAGAATTAATACTGATATTCTCACGCTGCACCTCCATCGCCACCAGGGACCTAGTGTGTGGATAAATGGAGCTAGAGGAGAATTAATACTGATATTCTCACGCTGCACCTCCATCGCCACCAGGGACCTAGTGTGTGGATAAATGGAGCTAGAGAGAGAGAATTAATACTGATATTCTCACGCTGCACCCCATCGCCACCAGGGACCTAGTGTGTGGATAAATGGAGCTAGAGTGAGAGAATAAATACTGATATTCTCACGCTGCACCTCCATCGCCACCAGGGACCTAGTGTGTGGATAAATGGAGCTAGAGCGAGAGAATTAATACTGATATTCTCACACTACACCTCCATCACCACAAGGGACCAAGTGTGTGGATAAATGGAGCTAAAGAGAGAGACTTAATACTGATACTCTCACGCAGCACCTCCATTGCCACCAGGGACCTAGCGTGTGGATAAATGGAGCTAGAGAGAGAGAATTAATACTGATATTCTCACGCAGCACAACCATCTCCACTAGGGACCTAGTGTGTGGATAAATGGAGCTAGAGAGAGGGAATTAATACTGATATTCTTTCGCTACACCTCCATCGCCACAAGGGACCTGGTGTGTGCATAAATGGAGCTAAAGAGAGAGGCTTAATACTGATATTCTCACGCTGCACCTCCATCACCACTAGGGACCTAGTGTGTGGATAAATGGAGCTAGAGAGAGAGAATTAATACTGATATTCTCACGCTGCTCCTCCATCGCCACTAGGGACCTAGTGTGTGGATAAATGGAGCTAGAGAGAGAGAATTAATATTGATATTCTCACTCCACACCTCTATTGCCACTAGGGACCTAGTGTGTGGATAAATGGAGCTAGAGTGAGAGAATTAATACTGATATTCTCACGCAGCACCTTCATCGCCATTAGAGACCTAGTGTGTGGATAAATGGAGCTAGAGAGAGAGAATTAATACTGATGTTCTCACGCTGTACCTCCATCGCCACTAGGAACTAGTGTGTGGATAAATGGAGCTAGAGAGAGAGAGAGAGAGAATTAATACTGATATTCTCATGCAGCACCTCCATAGCCACTAGAGACGTAGTGTGTGGATAAATGGAGCCAGAGAGAGAGAATGAATACTGATATTCTCACGCTAAACCTCCACCACCACTAGGGACCTAGTGTGTGGATAAATGGAGCTAGAGAGAGAGAATTAACACTGATATTCTCACTCTGCACCTCCATCGCCACCAGGGACCTAGTGTGTGGATAAATGCGATAGAGCGAGAGAATTAATAATGATATTCTCACGCTGCACCTCCATCGCCAGTATGGACCTAGTGTGTGGATAAATGGAGCTAGAGAGAGAGAGAATTAATAATGATATTCTCACGCTGCACCTCCATCGCCACCAGGGACCTAGTGTGTGGACAAATGGAGCTAGAGAGAGAATTAATACTGATATTCTCATGCCATATCCATCTCCACTAGGGACCTAGTGTGTGGACAAATGGACCAGAGAGAGGGAATTAATACTGATATTCTACGCTACACCTCCATCGCCACAAGGACCTGTGTGTACAAATGGAGCTAAAGAGAGAGACTTAATACTGATATTCTCACGCTGCACCTCCATCGCCACTAGGACCCAGTGTGGATAAATGGAGCTAGAGAGAGAGAATAATACTGATATTCTCACGCTGCTCCTCCATCGCCACTAGGGACCTAGTGTGTGATAAATGGAGCTAGAGAGAAATTAATATTGATATTCTCACCCACACTCATTGCCACAGGGACCCAGTGTGTGATAAATGGAGCTAGAGGAGAGAATTAATACTGATATTCTCACGCAGCACCTTCATCGCCATTAGAGACCTAGTGTGGATAAATGGAGCTAGAGAGAGAGAATTATACTGATGTTCTCACGCTACCTCCATCGCCACTAGGGACCTAGTGTGTGGATAAATGGAGCTAGAGAGAGAGAGAGAGAGAATTAATACTAATATTCTCATGCAGCACCTCCATAGCCACTAGAGACGTAGTGTGTGGATAAATGGAGCCAGAGAGAGAGAATGAATACTGATATTCTCACACTAAACCTCCACCACCACTAGGGACCTAGTGTGTGGATAAATGGAGCTAGAGAGAGAGAGAGAGAGAGAGAGAATTAATAATGATATTCTCACGCTGCACCTCCATCGCCAGTATGGACCTAGTGTGTGGATAAATGGAGCTAGAGAGAGAGAGAATTAATAATGATATTCTCACGCTGCCCTCCATCGCCACCAGGGACCTTAGTGTGTGGATAAATGGAGCTAGAGAGAGAGAATGAATGCTGATATTCTCACACTAAACCTCCATCGCCACTAGCGACCTAGTGTGTGGATAAATGGAGCTAGAGAGAGAGAATTAATACTGATATTCTCACGCTGCACCTCAATCGCCACCAGAGACCTAGTGTGTGGATAAATGGAGCTAGAGAGAGAGAATTAATACTGATATTCTCACGCTGCACCTCCATCGCCACTAGGGACCTAGTGTGTGGATAAATGGAGCTAGAGAGAGGGAATAATACTGATATTTTCATGCTGCACCTCAATCGCCACAAGGGACCTAGTGTGTGGATAAATGGAGCTAAAGAGAGAGAATTAATACTGATATTCTTACTAGCACCTCCATCGCCACTAGAGACCTAGTGTGTGGATAAATGGAGCTAGAGAGAGAGAATTAATACTGATATTCTCACGCTGCACCTCCATCCCACCAGGGACCTAGTGTGTGGATAAAGGGAGCTAGAGAGAGAATTAATACTGATATTCTCACTCTGCACCTCCATCACCACCAGGACGTAGTGTGTGGATAAGTGGAGCTAGAGAGAGAGAATTAATACTGATATTCTCACGCTGTACCTCCATCGCCACTAGGGACCTAGTGTGTGGATAAATGGAGCTAGAGAGAGAGAATTAATACTGATATTCTCACGCTGTAACCCCATCGCCACTAGGGACGTAGTGTGAGGATAAATGGAGCCAGAGAGAGAGAGAATTAATACAGATATTCTCACGCTTCTCCTCCATTGTCACTAGGGACCTAGTGTGTGGAAAAATGGAGCTAGAGAGAGAGAATTAATACTGATATTCTCATGCAGCATCTCCATCACCACTAGAGACCTAGTGTGTGGATAAATGGAGCTAGAGAGAGAGAATTAATACTAATATTCTCACGCTGCACATCCATCGCCACTCGGGACCTAGTGTGTGGATAAATGGAGCTAGAGAGAAAGAATTAATACTGATATTCTCATGCTAAACCTCCATCGCCACTAGGGACCTAGTGTGTGGATAAATGCGATAGAGCAAGAGAATTAATAATGATATTCTCACGCTGCACCTCCATCGCCAGTATGGACCTAGTGTGTGGATAAATGGAGCTAGAGAGAGAGAATTAATAATGATATTCTCACGCTGCCCTCCATCGCCACCAGGGACCTAGTGTGTGGATAAATGGAGCTAGAGAGAGAGAATTAATACTGATATTCTCACGCAGCACCTCCATCGCCACTAGAGACCTAGTGTGTGGATAAATGAAGCTAGAGAGAGAGAATTAATACTGATATTCTCACTCAGCACCTCCATGGCCACTAGGTACCTAGTGTGTGGATAAATGGAGCTAGAGAAAGAGAATTAATACTGATATTCTCACACTACACCTCCATCGCCACTAGGGACCCAGTGTGGATAAATGGAGCTAGAGAGAGAGAGAGAATTAATACTGATATTCTCACGCAGCACCTCCATCGCCACTAGAGACTAGTGTGTGGATAAATGGAGCTAGAGAGAAAGAATTAATACTGATATTCTCACGCTCACCTCCATCGCCACTAGGGACCTAGTGTGTGGATAAAAGGCTAGAGAGAGAGAATTAATACTGATATTCTCACGCAGCACCTCCATCTCCACTAGGGACCTAGTGTGTGGATAAATGGAGCTAGAGAGAGGAATTAATACTGATATTCTCACGCTACACCTCCATCGCCACAAGGGACCTAGTGTGTGGATAAATGGAGCTAAAGAGAGAGGCTTAATACTGATATTCTCACGCAGCACCTCCATCGCCACTAGAGACCTAGTGTGTGGATAAATGGAGCTAGAGCAAGAGAATTAATACTGATATTCTCACGCTGCACCTCCATCGCCACTAGGGACCTAGTGTGTGGATAAATGGAGCTAGAGAGAGAGAATTATACTGATATTCTCACGCAGCTCCTCCATCGCCACTAGGGACCTAGTGTGTGGATAAATGGAGCTAGAGAGAGAATTAATATTGATATTCTCACTTACACCTCTATGCCACTAGGGACCTAGTGTGTGGATAAATGGAGCTAGAGAGAGAGAATTAATACTGATATTCTCACGCAGCACCTCCATCGCCACTAGAGACCTAGTGTGTGGATAAATGGAGCTAGAGAGAGAGAATTAATACTGATATTCTCACGCTGCACCTCCATCGCCACTCAGGGACCAGTGTGTGGATAAAATGGAGCTAGAGAGAGAGATTGGTAATTAATACTGATATTCTCATGCAGCACCTCCATCGCCACTAGAGACGTAGTGTGTGGATAAATGGAGCCAGAGAGAGAGAATGAATACTGATATTCTCACGCTAAACCTCCACCGCCACTAGTGACCTAGTGTGTGGATAAATGGAGCTAGAGAGAGAGAATTAACACTGATATTCTCACGCTGCACCTCCATCGCCACCAAGGACCTAGTGTGTGGACAAATTGAGCTAGAGCGAGAGAATTAATACTGATATTCTCACTCAGCACCTCCATCGCCACTAGAGACCTAGTGTGTGGATAAATGGAGCTAGAGAGAAAGAATTAATACTGATATTCTCACACTACACCTCCATCGCCACTAGGGACCTAGTGTGTGGATAAAAGTGCTAGAGCGAGAGAATTAATACTGATATTCTCACGCAGCACCTCCATCTCCACTAGGGTCCTAGTGTGTGGATAAATGGAGCTAGAGAGAGGAAATTAATACTGATATTCTTACGCTACACCTCCATCGCCACAAGGGACCTAGTGTGTGGATAAATAGAGCTAAAGAGAGAGGCTTAATACTGATATTCTCACGCAGCACCTCCATCGCCACTAGAGACCTAGTGTGATAAATGGAGCTAGAGAAGAGAATTAATACTGATATTCTCACGCTGCACCTCCATCGCCACTAGGGACCTAGTGTGTGGATAAATGGAGCTAGAGAGAGAGAATTAATACTGATATTCTCACGCAGCTCCTCCATCGCCACTAGGGACCTAGTGTGTGGATAAATGGAGCTAGAGAGAGAGAATTAATATTGATATTCTCACTCTACACCTCTATTGCCACTAGGGACCTAGTGTGTGGATAAATGGAGCTAGAGTGAGAGAATTAATACTGATATTCTCACGCAGCACCTTCATCGCCATTAGAGACCTAGTGTGTGGATAAATGGAGCTAGAGAGAGAGAATTAATACTGATTTTCTCACGCTGTACCTCCATCGCCACTAGGGACCTAGTGTGTGGATAAATGGAGCTAGAGAGAGAGATTGGTATTAATACTGATATTCTCATGCAGCACCTCCATCGCCACTAGAGACGTAGTGTGTGGATAAATGGAGCCAGAGAGAGAGAATGAATACTGATATTGTCACGCTAAACCTCCACCGCCACTAGGGACCTAGTGTGTGGATAAATGGAGCTAGAGAGAGAGAATTAACACTGATATTCTCACGCTGCACCTCCATCGCCACCAAGGACCTAGTGTGGACAAATTGAGCTAGAGCGAGAGAATTAATACTGATATTCTCACGCAGCACCTCCATCTCCACTAGGGACCTAGTGTGTGGATAAATGGAGCTAGAGAGAGGGAATTAATACTGATGTTCTCACGCTACACCTCCATCACCACAAGGGACCTAGTGTGTGGATAAATGGAGCTAAAGAGAGAGACTTAATACTGATACAGTGGCGTGAAAAAGTATTTGCCCCCTTCCTGATTTTCTCTATTATTGCATATTTGTCACACTGGATATTTTCAGGTCTTTAGACAAAATGTAATATTAGATAAAGGGAACCTGAGTGAACACATAACACTTGTTTTTTTTTTTTATTTCACTTATTTAATGAAAAAAAGTTAACCAACACCAATTGGCACTGTGTGAAAAAGTAATTGCCCTCTTACACTTAATAACTGGTTACGCTACATTTAGCTGCAATGACTGCAACCAAACACTTCCTATAATTCAATATCAGTCTTTCACATCGCTGTGGAGGAATTTTAACCTACTTCCTCGCAGAACTGCTTTAATTCAGTAACATTTGGTAGGTTTTCAAGCATGAACTGCTCGTTTCAGGTCCTGCCACAGCATCTCTGTTGGGTTTAAGTCTGGACTTTGACTAGGCCACTCTAAAACTTTAATTTTACTTCTTTTAGCCATTCTGATGTGGACTTGCTTGTGTTTTGGATCATTGTCTTGCTGCATGACTCAACTACGCTTCAGCTTCAGCTGACGGAAGGATGACTGGACATTCTCCTTAAGAATTTTCTGGTACAGAGCAGAATTCATGGTTCCTTTAATTATGGATGTCATCCAGGTCCTTAGGGCAGCAAAGCATCCTCACACCATCACACTACCACCACCATGTTTGACTGTTGGTATGGTGTTCTTACTGTGGAATGCTGTGTTTGCTTTAGCGAGATTATGGGATCCATGTTGTCCAAAAGTTCCACTTTGGACTCATCTGTCCATAGAACATTTTCCCAAAAGGCTTGTGGATCATCCAGGTGCTTTATAAATGAGAGACGAGCATTTATGTTCTTCTTGGTTAGCAGTGGTTTCACTTTGCTACTCTCACATGAAGCCCATTTTGCCCAGTCTCTTTCTGATTGTGGAGTCATGAACACTGACCTTAGCTGAGGCAAGAGAAGCCTGCAGTTCTTTGGATGTTGTTTTAGGATCCTTTGAGACTTCTGGATGATTTTACACTGCGCCCTTGGAGTAATTTTGGCAGGCCCACTCCTGGAAGGGTCACTACTGTTCCAAGTGTTCTCCATTTGAGATTATGGCTCTCACTGTGGTTCGATGGAGTCCCAGAGCCTTAGAAATAGCTTTGTAACCCTTTCCAGACTGATAGAGGGCAACAAAATGTTTTTCTGATCTTTTCAGGAACTTCCTTTGATCATGGCATAATGTGCTTGTTGAATCTTTGTGCTGGCAATGTGACTCTATGGTAAGGGCCAAAATAAGTGAGGTTTATATTGAGCAGGGCTGGCTGTAATCAAGCCTGGCTGTGTTCAATCAGCTGACTCTAATTATCCCTTTAATTGGGTTGATTTAACTAGGGGCAATTACTTTTTCACACAGTGCCAGTTGGTGTTGGTTAACTTTTTCATTAAATAAATGAAATAAGTAAAAAAAAGTGTTATTTGTCCACTCAGGTTCCTTTATCTAATATTATATTTTGTCTAAAGACCTGAAAACATCCAGTGTGACAAATATGCAATAATAGAGAAAATCAGGAAGGGGGCAAATACTTTTTCACACCACTGTATTCTCACGCAGCACCTCCATCGCCACTAGACACCTAGTGTGTGGATAAAGGGAGCTAGAGAGAGAGAATTAATACTGATATTCTCACTCTGCACGTCCATCACCACCAGGGACCTAGTGTGTGGATAAATGAAGCTAGAGAGAGATAATTAATGCAGATATTCTCACGCTGCACCTCCATCGCCACTAGGGACCTAGTGTGTGGATAAATGGGGCTAGAGAGAGAATTAATACTGATATTCTCACGCTGTAACCACATCGCCACTAGGGATGTAGTGTTAGGATAAATGGAGCCAGAGAGAGAGAGAATTAATACAGATATTCTCGCTTCTCCTCCATTGTCACTAGGGACCTAGTGTGTGGACTAATGGAGCTAGAGAGAGAGAATTAATACTGATATTCTCACGCAGCACCTCCATCGCCACTAGAGACCTAGTGTGTGGATAAATGGAGCTAGAGAAAGAGAATTAATACTAATATTCTCACGCTGCACATCCATCGCCACTGGACCTAGTGTGTGGATAAATGGAGCTAGAGAGAAAGAATTAATACTGATATTCTCATGCTAAACCTCCATCGCCACTAGGGACCTAGTGTGTGGATAAATGCGATAGAGCGAGAGAATTAATAATAATATTCTCACGCTGCACCGCCATCGCCAGAATGGACCTAGTGTGTGGATAAATGGAGCTAGAGAGAGAGAATTAATAATGATATTCTCACGCTGCCCTCCAGCGCCACCAGGGACCTAGTGTGTGGATAAATGGAGCTAGAGAGAGAGAATTAATACTGATATTCTCACTCAGCACCTCCATCGCCACTAGGGACCTAGTGTGTGGATAAATGGAGCTAGAGAAAGAGAATTAATACTGATATTCTCACGCTACTCCTCCATTGCCACTAGGGACCCAGTTTATGGATAAATGGAGCTAGAGAGAGAGAGAGAATTAATACAGATATTCTCACACAGCACCTCCATCGCCACTAGAGACCTAGTGTGTGGATAAATGGAGCTAGAGAGAAAGAATTAATACTGATATTCTCACACTACACCTCCATCGCTACTAGGGACCTAGTGTGTGGATAAATGTGCTAGAGCGAGAGAATTAATACTTATATTCTCACGCTGCACCTCCATCACCACTAGGGACATAGTGTGTGCATAAATGGAGCTAGAGAGAGAGAATTAATACTGATATTCTCACGCTGCACCTACATCGCCACTTGGGACCTAGTGTGTGCATAAATGGAGCTAGAGAGAGAGAATTAATACTGATATTCTCACACTGCACCTCCATTGCCACCAGGGACGTAGTGTGTGGATAAATGGAGCTAGAGAGAAAGAATTAATACTGATATTGTCACGCTGCACCTGCATCGCCACCAGGGACGCAGTGTGTGGATGAATGGAGCTAGAGAGAGAGAGAGAATTAATACTGATATTCTCACGCAGCACCTCCATCGCCACTAGGGACCTAGTGTGTGGAAAAATGAAGGTAGAGAGAGAGAATTAATACTGATATTCTAACGCAGCACCTCCATCGCAACCAGGGACCTAGTGTGTGGATAAATGGAGCTAGAGAGAGAGAATTAATACTGATATTCTCACGCTGTACCCCCATCAGCACTAGGGACGTAGTGTGAGGATAAATGGAGCCAGAGAGAGAGAGAGAATTACTACTGATGTAACCCCTAGATGGCGCTATCCCAGGGGCTACTACCCCTGCTTGATTTGCCACTAACAGGTTGAGGGGCCTGGATCCAATGGCGGGTGCCTCCACCCAGAGGTCAGGGTTTGCAATAGTTAAACTAACTTGGTCACAGCCCTCTGGGACACTGCAACCCCCCTTTCTTCCCACTAGTGGCCCACACAATATATCAGAATTACCTTCACAGTAGACACTTACCCCAGGACTGCTTCCGCACTGGGACCTCCTGTGAAATAAGATACAGTGCAACAATCACAGTACAGTACTTTAATATAGACAACTACCTCAGGCAGTATAACTTTGTGGAAACAAGCAGCTCTGATTTATTTAGGGGATATAACAAGGACAGGGGAAATCAGGTTAATTAGCTTATCACTCTACTTATCTACCTTATGGCTCTGTGCACAGGCCTATCCCTATCAGTTACTGTCCCTGGGTACCCAAGCCCTAGTGGCTAGTCCAAACCGTGGCAGCTGGTAGGGGCCTTTCACACAGAGAAAGGAAAATTAAAAAGTCAGCAGTACAGTAATTCCATTTGGATTTAATGTGGCAATTCAACAGGAGCGACCTTGAATTAGTACTCACGACCTCCAAACAAGATAGGGTCCTTCAATGTCAGCAGGGCTACTCTTGAGCTCCAAGAAACCTCCTCACACACTTATATGGCAAACAGTCACAGGCAAAAGTCACCCAATGGTAGCAGGATTCACTTGAGGCACACAAACCTCTTCACACATTATATGGTAAAAGAAAGCACTATACCAGGCAGGCTGCATCTGTATCCGATCGCATTACTGCACAATACCGGAGAACACACAGCAGATTCAGTTCCTGACAGACCGAGTGCAATTCCATTCCTCCAGTCTTCTACAGGGTGAGCCTGGTTTCTACTCTTCAGATATCCTTTGATTCTCTTCACAGGATGGATTCAGTCCTAACAAGCAGTTACACAAGCTGCAGACCGGAACTCTGGACCTTACACATGTTTTTGACTAAAACTGTGCACTGAAGGAGCACAGAGTTCCTTTCCCCTTCACTGACAGAGCTAAACTGAAACTCCAACAGACAAAACTGGGACTTCCTTTGAGTTCCTCCCAGTTCTTGACTGGATTGGCTGTCACTCACTATAGACTGCTGCTGTTGGTCCAAAAGGCCAAGTCTAAACTACATTTCCCAGAGTCACTGCCCATACAATCCTCTTGTGGCTGGCTCAGATTATGAGTCCAAGTTCTGATTCGTCCAATGCACCATTTTAGAGCTAGCTTACCCCACACTGATTGGTCCAGTTCAGCAGTTCAAAACCAGAATGGGGAACTAGGCAGACACAGTTCTAACTGCAAAGAAAGCAGGTTAGACAAACTGTAATTTCATTATTACTCTAACTGATTTCTGGCAAACAGTTACATCTTTCAGATAGGTTCCCTTTGCACTCCTAGTGACTGCAAAAATGGAGTGAATTGGCAGCAGCTCGAGTGGTACTCAAACAGAGAAGCACACAGTCCCCCCATACAAACTAATTATGTCTGCAAGCAGACAGCTCTTAAAGAGACAGTACCAGAGGCTCTAAAAACACTCACTGATAAATGACTTAAACGCCAAACACCATTCAGGCTTGGAGCATTCAAGCAAGCTGCTGGAAGTCTTTTGGGATCCCCCATCTGCAGGGGGGTTACACCCTTCCTGGCCTGGGAAAGCTTGACGTCCGCGTCAAGCAAGTACCCCCATAAGTTTTAACTGCAACCATATACATTTGCATTAGGCTCACACATGTAATCATCAGTCAATATATCATTTTACCAAGAACACATTTCTGAAACATTGCAGTACATCACTCTTTACACAGTATTACACACACATTGTACCATAACTCAAGTTATTACCTCTTGTACATGAAACCTGAAGAGAGGGGGCCCTTCCCTATCAGTTACCTTGGGGCTGGATGGGGCAAGGGCACCATACTTAGAGGGCAACACAAGTAACTTGAGTTAGCACTGACGCTCAGTTTGGGCAATGAGCTCGGGGACACATACACTCCTTTATGGACAACACTGAGAGGCAGGTCCACTGGCCGGCCCAGGGAATCATAACTGAGGTGCACCACAGGCTTTACAGCTTGACCAGTCTTTCTAGGGGGAACTGTTACAGTCTCTGCACTCTGAGCCTCATTTTCAGCATTGTCCTCACTTGTCAGGGGAGTTACCATGGGGGTAGAGAGGCTAGAACTTGGGGCACTTTCAGCTCCAGGAGTTACAGTTTCTGAGTCCACAACATTTGGCTCACATGGAGAGCTTTCGGACACTGGCAGTGGACTGTCAGGGCACTCAAAATATCCATCATTTTCCTCCCCTGAAAGCTCAAACAGTTCAACCATGCACAATGATTCCATTTCCTCTGATGTGATGCTTTGCACTTCACTTTCTGGGAGCATTGGCTCCAGGGATGAAGCTGGGGCTTAGACAGTCCAGAAGGCCCAGCTTTGTCTCCAGTATTGACTAGGATTGCCCGAAACAATTGACTCAGTTCGTAGAAGGATAGTATTCAAAGTCACTCTCACTTTCTTCTGATATGGACTGACAGTCATACTCAACTGGGACTTTGGAGGGGAACACTTTAACTCTGCTTCTCTAGGTGCAGACTTTCTTGATCTTTTCTTAGCAGCAGCTCTAGTCACTGGTCCAGAGGGGCATCTTCTGGGGCTCAGACTCAATCAAGATTTGTCCAATGGGCAGTAAATGATTTCTATGCATTGTTTTACATCTTTTGAATTATTCTCAGGCCTTACTTTGTACACTGGCAGATCATCTAGTTTGCCCACTACAATGTGAGGGAGATGGTGCCATCTGTCAGCAATCTTGTGTTTGCCATGCAGTCCCAGATTTCTTAGCAATACCGATCTCCCTCCTGGAGTTCCTGTGCTTTCACCTTTTATCATACCTTTCTTTGTTGGCCAGATTTCTTTTGGCAACCATGGTTTGAAGCCAGTTGGTACGCATGAGTTAGCTGGGCCTTTTACTTTTGCACATACTGTAAATAGTTGTCAGCTTGAACCCCATCAGGAGAGACCCCAAAACACACATCTGCTGGTAGTCGAGCTTCTCTTCCAAACATCAGGCGGTAGGGGGAGAACCCAGTGGCATCACTTTTGGTGCAGTTATAAGCATGTACCAGGGTGCTAATTTGTTGGCTCCATCTATGCTTGTCCTTTGGGTGCAGGGTGTCTAGCATATCTAGCAAAGTGCGGTTGAAACGTTCAGGCTGTGGGTCCCCTGGGGTTGGTAAGGAGTGGTTCTGGACTTTGCCTCCCACAGAGAAAGCATCTCTTTGATCAGACGACTCTCAAAGTCTCTCCTTGATCAGAATGGATTCTTTGTGGAGCCCATAGTGAACAAAAGTTTTCTACAAGTACTTTGGCTACAGTGGATGCTTTCTGGTCTTTGGTGGGAAAGCTTGGGCATATCTCGTGAAATGGTCAGTGACCACCAGCACATTACTGATATTTCTTTGATCTGACTCCAAACTCAGAAAATCAATACAGACCAGCTCCATGGGTGCACTGGTGGTGATGTTAACAAGGGGGGCAGCCCTCTGGGGCAAAGCTTTCCTCTGTAAGCAGCGACTACAAGTTCGAATGTGTTGTTCCACATCAGCCCCCATCTTAGACCAATAGAATCTGGATCTCACCAAGTCAAGTGTTCTGTCTATACCAAGGTGCCCCATGTGGTTGTGCAAGGACATCAGTACTGAGTCTCGAAAGGCAGTGGGCAGCACTAGTTGTTGTTTGTCTACTTGTCCCCCTCTGTCTACTGTTTCTCTGTATAACAGTTTATTGATCAGTTTCAACTTAGGACCTTCTTTGTATAACAGTGCAGTTCTCAAATCCGTGGAGGTAATTTGGACACATCTTTTCCTGCATAGAGGGCTTCTAAAGCTGCTTTGATCATGGGATCGCGGGATTGAGCCCACCGAATACTGTCATTGTCCAGCTGAGGCAGTGCACCAATGTCTATTGCAGAAAAGTGGCAATAAGCAGCAGGTATGCAATTCTCAGAGGTCCCAAGCAATTCACCATGCAGTCCACTGCGTCCGTGGACATTTGTTCCTCCCTGTCAAACTTCCGGCAGAGTGCCGAATGTCAGGTTCTGCCAATCGGACCCAATCATTCTGGGAAACAGGCCTCCGGGAAGAGCATCAGCATCTATAGGTTCAGACCTGCTCGGTATTAGAGAATAGTCATATGTAGATAATGCAGAAAGCCACCTATGGCCAGTGGCATCCAACTTAGCTGAGGTCTGCACATAGGTCAAAGGATTATTGTCAGTTTTACTAGTATTTTAGCCCCATACAAGTACTCATGGAATTGGTCAACAATGGCCCACTTCAAAGCTAGGAACTCTAACTTATGTACAGGATAGTTCTTTTCAGATGGGGTCAGGCTTCTACTGGCAAAGGCCACTGGTCTCAGGCCATTCTCGTGCTCTTGGTACAGCAGCCCCACCCTTGCAAACTAGCATCAGTGTGCAGGACGTAAGGTTTTCTTGGGTCGGCATAGGCCAGCACTGGAGCATGGGTAAGTTGATATATGATCTCATGAAAAGCAGTCTCACAATCAGGAGTCCAGCGGGCCCCAAATACTTCACTCGGACGAAAATACACTCTTTCAGTCTTGAGGGACGCTGACTTTTGGTATTTTTTGTGGGTTGGGGGATACCCTTGAGTAAGGTTAAGTAAAGGGCGGATCACTCTTGAATAGTCCTTAATGAAACGCTGATAATAACCACAGAATCCCAGGAATCTCTGCAGTTCTTTTAGATTTTTGGGCTGTGGCCAGGTGGTCAAGGCCTCAACTTTACTTGGGTCGGTCTCTATTCCCTCGGTGGATACTATGTGTCCCACATACTTTACTGATGTTTGAAAGAATTGACACTTATCAATGGACAGTTTAAGGCCAAAGTCCTCCAGTCGGTCCAATACCTTAAATAATCTGCTCTCATGTTCCTCCAGTGAGCTGCCAAACACAATAACATCATCTAGGTATACCAGGCACTCTAGTAAGTTCATGTCCCCACTGCACGCTCCATCAATCGTTGAAAAGTGGCTGGGGCACCTGAAATCCTTGAGGCATCCTCATGAATTCATAGAAGCCAAGCGGACAGATAAAGGCTGTCTTCTCATGGTCCTCTGGGGCCATCAGGATCTGTTAGTACCCACTCACGGAGATCAGCACAGAGAACCACTTGCTCCCGTTTAGGCAGTCAAAGCATCCTGAATGCCGGGCATTGTGTACTGATCAGGGATAGTCCGCGGTTTAAGGTGCGATAATCCATGCACATCCTTACTGTCCCATTCTTTTCCTCACTACCACAATGGGGAAGCATAAGGGCTTCTGGATTCTTGTATTACACCAGCAGCTAACATCTCTTGCAGATGCCGTCTCACATCATCTATATCAGCAGGTGCCAGTGTCGAGACCTCTCACGAAATGGTCTTTCGTCATGCAGCCGGATATTGTGCTCAGCTCCTTGCACGCATCCTCACGTCCCATTCCTTTAAGAAAACACCTGGTCTCTCTGGGCAAGCTTCTCACTGATCCTCACTTTCCATTGAGCTGGCAACGGGAGGAAATCAAACAAGTCAGGCGTTACTCTGTCATTCTTCCTCGAACTCTTGCTGCTGGGTAGCACTGCAGTATCTGCACAATGCACATTAGCCAGGATGCAACCTCTATTTACTCGAATGTCTCTTTCAGACACATTATGAACTTGGACCATTACCCTTCTGGCATAAGCATGGGCTCTAGCGGGCAAAATACTAGGCTTGACCAGCAGTCCCTCTGGCAATTTTCCATCGCCTGGTGCATCCAACATTAATATTTTATTCTTAACATCCTTTCTGATACGGACCTCTCCCTGTAAGGTACACTGGGCATTTGGCGCCAGGATCAGAGACTCAGGATCCATCTTCCATACAATTCCAACCGGTTCCTCTGGTTCTATTTTTTCAGCATCTCTCTGTGCCTCATAGGCCTTCTTAATTAAAGCCGGAACTCTTAAAGCTCTACTAGTCCTCGACCCTGTTTTCATAACACAACTGTGCCAGCCTTCCGAACATATGAGCATTTGTTACAATCAACAAAGGGACACCATCATACAGTCCAGTGGGGGACACACTAAGGCTAGGGTCTCTACTTGTTCGCCACTCCAGCCACGGAGGTGGGAAAGACAGCCAAATTCGGATATACCCAGAATAGGGGTAGGCCTTCTCACTTAACCCCATACATGCAGTCCTTCTAAAGGTTGTAGGTACGTCTGACAAATGCTTCTGATACCAATCCTGGAACATAATTGTCACTTGGGAGCCACTGTCTAATACAGCTCTTGTAGACACTCCATTCACCTTTACAGTGGTCTCCATGGAGGGACCCACTATTCTGGACCAGTCTGGAGAGAGGCGATGTGGGGGCCTGGGCAACTGACCTTGCCACAAAAGGATGTGAATTAGCATTTTTGGTGCCCTCACTGGGATCATTTGTTCCCTCCTCTTACACTGATTTGTTCTCCAAGCTCTCCTTGTAGCCTATATGCAACTTTGTCAGTGTCTTTTGGGGACCGGCATTCTCTTTTCATGTGCCCATCCTTCCCACAATTATAGCAAAACATATTTTCTGGAGTTTGAGCTGGCGGCCACACGGGAGCCAGGGTGAGGTATTATTAACTGGAAACCTTAGTGCCATCTCTGTCTGCGGCGTGATAAGCATTTGGAGACATCTAGTCAGTTTCTCCACTTCCATGGTCAAGGAATTGAGTTTGGGCCGGTTATCAGCAGGAGATACATGGGTGGGTACCCCCCGCATAGCAGATGCAGTCGGATACAGGTGGGGCCACGTACTTGCAGGCGTGGCCTTCATAAAGGAACTGTTTTGAATTCCGGATCTCTCTCAACAGTTCGCCCCATTGTGGCATATCTTTTTCCTTGTCAGAGCACTCATTGACTGCCAACCTCTGCCCCTGAACTTCACTTGATTGGCCACCCTCAGTCACTCGGGTCGTAGCCGCAGCTATTGGTGCAGGTCCCTCCCGAGGTCGCCTTTTCTCAACTCCTCGAATTTCTCTCATTAACTCATCATAGGAGGGTGGGGATTCCAGTCGATTTGCCAGGCGTAACTGAAGCAACAGCAGTTCTGAGAAGGGGGCAGACTTAAGGATCCTGTCCAGCCTGGTTCGGTCCAGTTCAATCGCTGGCAAACTGCCCTTTCTGAGGCATTCTTGCAACAATTTTTCCAGCCGAGATACATACACAGACAACAACTCCCCTTGGTACTGTTGTGCATTTCTTACTCTCCACCATAGATCCTCATCAGAATCTGGGCTCCCATACACATTCTCCAAGGCCTCAAGATAGGCCTGTGCAGTCGCTTCAGGGTTACTGGCCCGTTTAGCACGGATGGTAGCCAGGGCAGGACCTCGGAGGCTCTCACTAACCCTCTTTCGCTTTTCGGCTTCCGAGCATTGCCATTCTAGCACTTGGGGGGCAACATAGTCTATCCAGGTCTCCCAGTCATCCTCCCCTTGGGGGGTGGGGAGGGTGCCAGAGAAGATCCTCAACCTTCGGTAAGAGTCGTGACTAATGGCAGGTGCAGAAATAGGAGTCTGCATTGGTTCAGCCACCATTACGGGTACTGGAGCGGGAGAGGGTGTTGGGGGAGGAACACCCCCAGGTGGCAAGAATAGTTTCTTCAAGTCCTCCACAGTTTTCCCTTCCCCCAGCAACCATTTAGCAAATTTCTCCTCAAAAGTTTCAGACAGTGGTGGGGGCTCATTCCCCCCCGGGTCTTTACTGTCCTTAGTTATCACTCTCCAAGCAGTGAGGGCTCCCTCTGGGGTAATGGTCTGTGGCACTTTGGAGCTATCTAGGATCCTTAAACTCTACTAGGGCCAGGAAAGTGTGGGTGAGCAGATTAGCATGCCGACCCACCACCACAGGGTTTTGTAAACCTTCTACCTTGGAAAGTACTCCTGTACAGTGTCCGTATTGATACCCAGGGGGATGTCCAGGATAAGCATAGCATTTTGGGGGTCAATCTCCTCCCCAGTACACCACTCCACCAGCCGGTGCACAGCCACTTCATTCGGGGTACCCATTTATTTATTTTTTTTTTTAACAGTGGTTCGTAAATATGGCCACTAGAGGACACACAATCCCAGCGGTGAGCCTCCAAGATGTAACCCCTAGATGGCGCTATCCCAGGGGCTACTACCCCTGCCTGATTTGCCACTGACAGGTTGAGGGGCCTGGATCCAATGGCGGGTGCCTCCACCCAGAGGTCAGGGTTTGCAATAGTTAAACTAACTTGGTCACAGCCCTCTGGGACACTGCAACCCCCCTTTCTTCCCACTAGTGGCCCACACAATATATCAGAATTACCTTCACAGTATACACTTACCCCCAGGACTGCTTCCGGCACTGGGACCTCCTGTGAAATAAGATACAGTGCAACAATCACAGTACAGTACTTAGACAACTACCTCAGGCAGTATAACTTTGCTGAAACAAGCAGCTCTGATTTATTTAGGGGGATATAACAAGGACAGGGAAAATCAGGTTAATTAGCTTATCACTCTACTCATCTACCTATGGCTCTGGTCACAGGCCTATCCCTATCAGTTACTGTCCCTGGGTACCCAAGCCCTAGTGGCTAGTCCAAACAGTGGCAGCTGGTAGGGGCCCTTTCACACAGAGAAAAGGAAAATTAAACAGTCAGCAGTACAGTAATTCCATTTGGATTTAATGTGGCAATTCAACAGGAGCGACCCTGAATTAGTACTCATGACCTCCAAACAAGATAGGGTCCTTCAATGTCAGCAGGGCTACTCTTGAGCTCCAAGAAACTCCTCACACTTATATGGCAAACAGTCACAGGCAAAAGTCACCCAATGGTAGCAGGATTCACTTGAGGCACACAAACCTCTTCACACATTTATATGGTAAAAGAAAGCACTATACCAGGCAGGCTGCATCTGTATCCGATCGCAATTACTGCACAATACCCGGGAGAACACACAGCAGATTCAGTTCCTGACAGACCGAATGCAATTCTGCAATTCCTCCAGTCTTCTACAGGGTGAGCCTGGTTTCTACTCTTCAGATATCCTTTGATTCTCTTCACAGGATGGATTCAGTCCTAACAAGCAGTTACACAAGCTGCAGACCGGAACTCTGGACCTTACACATGTTTTTTGACTAAAACTGTGAACTGAAGGAGCACAGAGTTCCTTTCCCCTTCACTGACAGTGCTAAACTGAAACTCCAACAGACAAAACCGGGCACTTCCTTTGAGTTCCTCCCAGTTCTTGACTGGATTGGCTGTCACTCACAATAGACTGCTGCTGTTGGTCCAAAAAGGCGCCGAAGTCTAAACTACATCTCCCAGAGTCACTGCCCATACAATCCTCTTGTGGCTGGCTCAGATTATGAGTCCAAGTTCTGATTCGTCCAATGCACCATTTTAGAGCTAGCTTACCCCACACTGATTGGTCCAGTTCAGCAGTTCAAAACCAGAATGGGGAACTAGGCAGACACAGTTCTGACTGCAAAGAAAGCAGGTTAGACAAACTGTAATTTCATTATTACTCTAACTGATTTCTGGCAAACAGTTACATCTTTCAGATAGGTTCCTTTGCACTCCTAGTGACTGCAAAATGGAGTGAATTGGCAGCAGCTCGAGTGGTACTCAAACAGAGAAGCACACAATCCCCCCAAACAAACTAATTATGTCTGCAAGCAGACAGCTCTTAAAGAGACAGTACCAGAGGCTCTAAAAACACTCACTGATAAATGGCTTAAACGCCAAACACCATTCAGGCTTGGAGCATTCAAGCAAGCTCCTGGAAGTCTTTTGGGAACCCCATTTGCAGGGGGGTTACACCGATATTCTCACGCAGCACCTTCATCACCATTAGAGACCTAGTGTGTGGATAAATGGAGCTAGAGAGAGAGAATTAATACTGATGTTCTCATGCTGCACCTCCATCGCCACTAGGGACCTAGTGTGTGGATGAATGGAGCTAGAGAGAGAGAGAGAGAGAATTAATACTGATATTCTCATGCAGCACCTCCAACGCCACTAGAGATGTAGTGTGTGGATAAATGGAGCCAGAGAGAGAATGAATACTGATATTCTCACGCTAAACGTTCACCGCCACTAGGGACCTAGTGTGTGGATAAATGGAGCTAGAGAGAGAGAATTAACACTGATATTCTCACGCTGCACCTCCATCTCCACCAGGGACCTAGTGTGTGGATAAATGGAGCTAGAGCGAGAGAATTAATACTGATATTCTCACGCAGCTCCTCCATCACCACTAGGGACCTAGTGTGTGGATAAATGGAGCTAGAGAGAGAGAATTAATACTGATATTCTCACGCAGCTCCTCCATCGCCACTAGGGAGCTAGTGTGTGGATAAATGGAGCTAGAGAGAGAGAATTAATATTGATATTCTCACTTTACACCTCTATTGCCACTAGGGACCTAGTGTGTGGATAAATGGGGCTAGAGTGAGAGAATTAATACTGATATTCTCATGCAGAACCTTCATCGCCATTAGAGACCTAGTGTGTGGATAAATGGAGCTAGAGAGAGAGAATTAATACTGATGTTCTCACTCTGTACCTCAATCGCCACTAGGGACCTAGTGTGTGGATAAATGGAGCTAGAGAGAGAGAGAGAATTAATACTGATATTCTCATGCAGCACCTCCATCGCCACTAGAGACGTAGTGTGTGGATAAATGGAGCCAGAGAGAGAGAATGAATACTGATATTCTCACGCTAAACCTCCACCGCCACTAGGGACCTAGTGTGTGGATAAATGGAGCTAGAGAGAGAATTAACACTGATATTCTCACGCTGCACCTCCATCGCCACCAGGGACCTAGTGTGTGGATAAATGGAGCTAGAGAGAGAATTAATACTGATATTCTCACGCAGCACCTCCATCTCCACTAGGGACCTAGTGTGTGGATAAATGGAGCTAGAGAGAGAGAGACTTAATACTGATATTCTCACGCAGCACCTCCATCGCCACTGGACACCTAGTGTGTGGATAAAGGGAGCTAGAGAGAGAGAATTAATACTGATATTCTCACTCTGCCTCCATCACCACCAGGGACCTAGTGTGTGGATAAATGGAGCTAGAGAGAGATAATTAATACTGATATTCTCACGCTGCACCTCCATCACCACTAGGGACCTAGTGTGTGGATAAATGGAGCTAGAGAGAGAGAATTAATACTGATATTCTCACGCTGTAACCACATCGCCACTTGGACTGTAGTGTGAGGATAAATGGAGCCAGAGAGAGAGAGAATTAATACAGATATTCTCGCTCTTCTCCTCCATTGTCACTAGGGACCTAGTGTGTGGACTAATGGAGCTAGAGAGAGAGAATTAATACTGATATTCTCACGCAGCACCTCCATCGCCACTAGAGACCTAGTGTGTGGATAAATGATGCTAGAGAGAAAGAATTAATACTGATATTCTCATGCTAAACCTCCATCGCCACTAGGGACCTAGTGTGTGGATAAATGGAGCTAGAGCGAGAGAATTAATACTGATATTCTCACGCTGCACCTCCATCGCCACTCAGGGACCTAGTGTGTGGATAAATGGAGCTAGAGAGAGAGAATTAATACTGATATTCTCACGCAGCACCTCCATCACCACTAGAGACCCAGTGTGTGATAAATGGAGCCAGAGAGAGAGAATTATAACTGATATTCTCACTCAGCACTCCATCGCCACTAGGGACATGTGTGGATAAATGGAGCTAGAGAGAGAGAATTAATACTGATATTCTCACGCTACACCTCCACTGCCACTAGGGACCCAGTGTGTGGATAAATGGAGCTACAGAGAGAGAGAGAATTAATACTGATATTCTCACGCAGCACCTCCATCGCCACTAGAGACCAAGTGTGTGGATAAATGGAGCTAGAGAGAGAGAGAGAATTAATACTGATGTTCTCACGCTGCACCTCCATCGCCACTAGGGACCTAGTGAGTGGATAAATGGAGCTAGAGAGAGAGAGAGAGATTAATACTGATATTCTCACGCAGCACATCAATCTCCACTAGAGACGTAGTGTGTGGATAAATGGAGCCAGAGAGAGAGAATGAATACTGATATTCTCACGCTAAACCTCCACCGCCACTAGCGACCTAGTGTGTGGATAAATGGAGCTAGAGAGAGAGAGAATTAACACTGATATTCTCACGCTGCACCTCCATCACCACCAGGGACCTAGTGTGTGGACAAATGGAGCTAGAGCGAGAGAATTAATACTGATATTCTCACGCAGCACCTACATCTCCACTAGGGACCTAGTGTGTGGATAAAAGGAGCTAGAGAGAGAGAATTAATACTGATATTCTCATGCTACACCTCAATCGCCACAAGGAACCTAGAGTGTGGATAAATGGAGGTAAAGAGAGAGTTAAAACTGATATTCTCACGCAGCACCTCCATCGCCACTAGAGACCTAGTGTGTGGATAAATGGAGCTAGAGAGAGAGAATTAATACTGATATTCTCACGCTGCACCTCCATCGCCACCAGGGACGTAGTGTGTGGATAAGTGGAGCTAGAGAGAGAGAATTAATACTGATATTCTCACGCTGCACCTCCATCGCCACTAGGGACCTAGTGTGTTGATAAATGGAGCTAGAGAGAGAGAGAGAGAATTAATACTGATATTCTCACGCTGTACCTCCATCGCCACTAGGGACCTAGTGTGAGATAAATGGAGCTAGAGAGAGAGAATTAATACTGATATTCTCACGCCTAACCTCCATTGCCACTAGGGACCCAGTGTGTGGAAAAGTGGAGCTACAGAGAGAATGAGAATTAATACTGATATTCTCACGCAGCACCTCCATCGCCACTAGAGACCTAGTGTTGTGGATAAATGGAGCTAGAGAGAGAATTAATACTGAATATTCTCACGCTGCACCTCCATCGCCACTAGACCTAGTGTGTGGATAAATGGAGCTATAGAGAGAGAATTAATACTGATATTCTCATGCTAGCCTCCATCGCCACTAGGACCTAGTGTGTGGATAAATGCGATAGAGAGAGAGAATTAACACTGATATTCTCACGCTGCACCTCCATCGCCAGTATGGACCTAGTGTGTGGATAAATGGAGCTAGAGAGAGAATTAATACTGATATTCTCACGCTGCCCTCCATCGCCACCAGGGACCTAGTGTGTGGATAAATGGAGCTAGAGAGAGAGAATTAATACTGATATTCTCACGCAGCACCTCCATCGCCACTAGAGACCTAGTGTGTGGATAAATTAAGCTAGAGAGAGAGAATTAATACTGATATTCTCACTTAGCACCTCCATCGCCACTAGGTACCTAGTGTGTGGATAAATGGAGCTAGAGAAAGAGAATTAATACTGATATTCTCACGCTACTCCTCCATTGCCACTAGGGACCCATTGTGTGGATAAATGGAGCTAGAGAGAGAGAGAGAATTAATACAGATATTCTCACGCAGCACCTCCATCGCCACTAGAGACCTAGTGTGTGGATAAATGGAGCTAGAGAGAAAGAATTAATATTGATATTCTCACACTCCATCGCCACTAGGGACCAAGTGTGTGGATAAATGTGCTAGAGCGAGAGAATTAATACTTATATTCTCACGCTGCACCTCCATCACCACTAGGGACATAGTGTGTGCATAAATGGAGCTAGAGAGAGAGAATTAATACTGATATTCTCACGCTGCACCTCCATCGCCACCAGGGACCTAGTGTGTGGATAAATGGAGCTAGAGAGAAAGAATTAATACTGATATTCTCACGCTGCACCTCCATCGCCACCAGGGACGTAGTGTGTGGATAAATGGAGCTAGAGAGAGAGAATTAATACTGATATTCTCACGCTAGCACCTCCATCGCAACCAGGGACCTAGTGTGTGGATAAATGGAGCTAGAGAGAGAGAATTAATACTGATATTCTCACGCTGACCCCATCAGCACTAGGGACGTAGTGTGAGGATAAATGGAGCCAGAGAGAGAGAGAGAATTAATACTGATATTCTCACGCAGCACCTTCATCACCATAAGAGACCTAGTGAGTGGATAAATGGAGCTAGAGAGAGAGAATTAATACTGATGTTCTCATGCTGCACCTCCATCGCCACTAGGGACCTAGTGTGTGGATAAATGGAGCTAGAGAGAGAGAGGAGAGAATTAATACTGATATTCTCATGCAGCACCTCCATCGCCACTAGAGATGTAGTGTGTGGATAAATGGAGCCAGAGAGAGAGAATGAATACTGATATTCTCACGCTAAACCTTCAGCGCCACTAGGGACCTAGTGTGTGGATAAATGGAGCTAGAGAGAGAGAATTAATACTGATATTCTCACGCTGCACCTCCATCGCCACCAGGGACCTAGTGTGTGGACAAATGGAGCTAGAGAGAGAGAATTAATACTGATATTCTCATGCAGCACCTCCATCTCCACTGGGGACCTAGTGTGTGGATAAATGGATCTAGAGAGAGAATTAATACTGATATTCTTACGCTACACCTCCATCGCCACAAGGGACCTAGTGTGTGCATAAATGGAGCTAAAGAGAGAGGCTTAATACTGATATTCTCACGCAGCACCTCCATCGCCACTAGAGACCTAGTGTGTGGATAAATGGAGCTAGAGCGAAAGAATTAATACTGATATTCTCGCGCTGCACCTCCATCACCACTAGGGATATAGTGTGTGCATAAATGGAGTTAGAGAGAGAGAGAGAATTGTGTGTGGATAAATGAGCTAGAGAGAGAGAATTAATACTGATATTCTCACGCTGCACCTCCATCGCCACTAGGACCTAGTGTGATAAATGAGCTAGAGAGAAGAGAATAATTGATATTCTCACGCTGCACCTCCATCGCCACTAGGGACCTAGTGTGTGCATAAATGGAGCTAGAGAGAGAGAATTAATACTGATATTCTCACACTGCACCTCCATCGCCACCAGGGACCTAGTGTGTGGATAAATGGAGCTAGAGAGAGAGAATTAATACTGATATTCTCACGCTGCACCTCCATCGCCACCAGGGACCTAGTGTGTGGATAAATGGAGCTAGAGAGAGAGAATTAATACTGATATTCTCACGCAGCACCTCCATCGCCACTAGGGACCTAGTGTGTGGATAAATGGAGCTAGAGAGAGAGAATTAATACTGATATTCTCAACGCAGCACCTCCATCGCCACCAGGGACCTAGTGTGTGGATAAATGGAGCTAGAGAGAGAGAATTAATACTGATATTCTCACGCTGCACCCCATCGCCACTAGGGACCTAGTGTGTGGATAAATGGAGCAGAGAGAGAGAGAATTAATACTGATATTCTCACGCTGCACCTCATCACCACTAGAGACCTAGTGTGTGGATAAATGGAGCTAGAGAGAGAGAATTAATACTGATATTCTCATGCTGCACCTCCATCGCCACTAGGACCTAGTGTGTGATAAATGGAGCCAGAGAGAGAATTAATACTGATATTCTCACGTAGCACTCCATCGCCACTAGGGACCTAGTGTGTGGATAAATGGAGCTAGAGAGAGAGAATTAATACTGATATTCTCACCTGCACCTCCATCGCCACCAGGGACCTAGTGTGGATAAATGGAGCCAGAGAGAGAGAATTAATACTGATATTCTCACGCTGCACCTCCATCGCCACTGGGACCTAGTGTGTGGATAAATGGAGCTAGAGAGAGAGAATTAATACTGATATTCTCACGCTCACACCTCCATCGCCACCAGGACCCAGTGTGGATAAATGGAGCTAGAGAGAGAGAATTAATACTGATATTCTCACGCTGCACCTCCATCGCCACCAGGGACCCAGTGTGGATAAATGGAGCTAGAGAGAGAGAATTAATACTGATATTCTCACGCTGCACCTCCATCGCCACTAGGACCTATGTGGATAAATGGAGCTAGAGAGAGAGAATTAATACTGATATTCTCTCACGCTACTCCATCGCCACTAGGGACCTAGTGTGGATAAATGGAGCTAGAGAGAGAGAATTAATACTGATATTCTCACGCTGTCTCCATCGCCACTAGGACCTAGTGTGGATAAATGGAGCTAGAGAAGAGAATTAATACTGATATTCTCACTGACACCTCCATGCCACTAGGGACCTAGTGTGTGGATAAATGGAGCTAGAGAGAGAGAATTAATACTGATATTCTCACGCAGCACCTCCATCGCCACTAGGACCCAGTGTGGATAAATGGAGCTAGAGAGAGAGAATTAATACTGATATTCTCACGCTGCACCTCCATCGCCAGTTGGACCAGTGTGTGGTAAATGGAGCTAGAGAGAGAGAATTAATACTGATATTCTCACGCTGCACCTCCATCGCCACTAGGGACCCAGTGTGGATAAATGGAGCCAGAGAGAGAATTAATACTGATATTCTCACGCTGCACCTCCATCGCCACTAGGACCTAGTGTGTGGATAAATGGAGCTAGAGAGAGAGAATTAATACTGATATTCTCACGCTGCACCTCCATCGCCACCAGGGACCTAGTGTGTGGATAAATGGAGCTAGAGAGAGAGAATTAATACTGATATTCTCACGCTGCACCTCCATCGCCACTAGGGACCTAGTGTGTGGATAAATGGAGCTAGAGAGAGAGAATTAATACATATATTCTCATGCACGGACCCAGTGTGGACAAATGGAGCCGAGAGAGAGAATTAATACTGATATTCTCACGTGCACTCCATCGCCACTAGGGACCTAGTGTGGAAAATGGAGCAGAGAGAGAATTAATACTGATATTCTCACGCTGTCACCTCCATCGCCACTAGGGACCTAGTGTGTGGATAAATGGAGCTGAGAGAGAGAATTAATACTGATATTCTCACAACCTCCATCGCCACTAGGGACCTAGTGTGGATAAATGGATAGAGAGAGAGAATTAATACTGATATTCTCACGCTGCACCTCCATCGCCACCAGGACCTAGTGTGTGGATAAATGGAGCTAGAGGAGAGAATTAATACTGATATTCTCACGCTGCACTCCATCGCCACCAGGGACCTAGTGTGGACAAATGGAGCTAGAGAGAGAGAATTAATACTGATATTCTCACGCTGCACTCCATCGCCACTAGGGACCTAGTGTGTGGATAAATGGAGCTAGAGAGAGAGAATTAATACTGATATTCTCAGGTTGCACCTCCATCGCCACCAGGGACCTAGTGTGTGACAAATGGAGCTAGAGAGAGAGAATTAATACTGATATTCTCACGCTGCACCTCCATCGCCACTAGGGACCTAGTGTGAGATAAATGGAGCTAGAGAGAGAGAGATTAATACTGATATTCTGATACTCATGCCTCCATCGCCACTAGGGACCCAGTGTGTGGAAAATGGAGCTAGAGAGAGAGAATTAATACTGATATTCTCACGCTGCACCTCCATCGCCACTAGGGACCTAGTGTGTGGATAAATGGAGCTAGAGAGAGAGAATTAATACTGATATTCTCACGCAGCACCTCCATCGCCACTAGGGACCTAGTGTGGATAAATGGAGCTAGAGAGAGAGAATTAATACTGATATTCTCACGCTGCACCCATCGCCAGATTGGACCTAGTGTGTGGATAAATGGAGCTAGAGAGAGAGAATTAATACTGATATTCTCACGCTGCACCTCCATCGCCACTAGGGACCTAGTGTGGAAAATGGAGCCAGAGAGAGAGAATTAATACTGATATTCTCATCTAAACTCCATCGCCACTAGGGACCTAGTGTGGACAAGATAGAGAGAAACACTGATATTCTCACGCTACTCTCCATCGCCACTAGGACCTAGTGTGTGTGAAATTGGAGCTAGAGAGAGAATTAATACTGATATTCTCACGCAACTCTCCATCGCCACTAGGGACCTAGTGTGGATAAATGGAGCTAGAGAGAGAGAATTAATACTGATATTCTCACGCTGCACTCCATCGCCACCAGGACCTAGTGTGTGGATAAATGAGCCAGAGAGAGAGAATTAATACTGATATTCTCACGCACATCTCATCGCCACTAGAGACCTAGTGGTGGACAAATGAGCAAGAGAGAATTAAACTGATATTCTAGCAGCACCTCATGCACAGGACAGTGTGTGAAAATGGAGCTAGAGAGAGAATTAATACTGATATTCTCACCACCTCCATCGCCACTAGGGACCCAGTGTGATAAATGGAGCTAGAGAGAGAGAGAGAATTAATACTGATATTCTCATGCAGCACCTCCATCGCCACTAGAGACCTAGTGTGGATAAATGGAGAGAGAGAGAATGAATACTGATATTCTCACGCTGCACCTCCATCCGCACTAGGGACCCAGTGTGGATAAATGGAGCTAGAGAGAGAGATTACATGATATTCTCGCTGCACCTCCATCGCCACTAGGACCCAGTGTGGATAAATGGAGCTAGAGAGAGAGAATAATACTGATATTTCTGCTACACCTCAACGCCACTAGGGACCTGAGTGTGGATAAATGGAGCTAAAGAGAGAGATTAATACTGATATTCTCATCTAGCACCTCATCGCCACTCAGAGACCTAGTGTGGATAAATGGAGCAGAGAGAGAATTAATACTGATATTCTCACGCTGCACCTCCATCGCCACTCAGGACCTAGTGTGGATAAATGGAGCTAGAGAGAGAGAATTAATACTGATATTCTCACGCTGCACCTCCATCGCCACCAGGACCTAGTGTGTGGATAAATGGAGCTAGAGAGAGAGAATTAATACTGATATTCTCACGCTGCACCTCCATCGCCACTAGGGACCTAGTGTGTGGATAAATGGAGCTAGAGAGAGAATTAATACTGATATTCTCACGCTGCACCTCCATCGCCACTAGGGACCTAGTGTGTGGATAAATGGAGCTAGAGAGAGAGAATTAATACTGATATTCTCACGCTGCACCCATCGCCACTAGGGACCGAGTGTGGATAAATGGAGCTAGAGAGAGAGAGAATTAATACTGATATTCTCACGCTGCACCTCCATCGCCACTAGGGACCTAGTGTGTGGATAAATGGAGCTAGAGAGAGAATTAATACTGATATTCTCACAGCACCTCCATCGCCACCAGGACCTAGTGTGGATAAATGGAGCAGAGAGAGAGAATTAATACTGATATTCTCATCAGAACCTCCATCGCCACTAGAGACCTAGTGTGTGATAAATGGAGCTAGAGAGAGAGAATTAATACTGATATTCTCACGCTGCACTCCATCGCCACTAGGACCTAGTGTGGATAAATGGAGCTAGAGAGAGAGAATTAATACTGATATTCTCACGCTGCACCTCCATCGCCACCAGGGACCAAGTGTGTGGATAAATGGAGCTAGAGGAGAGAGAATTAATACTGATATTCTCACGCTGCACCTCCATCGCCACCAGGGACCTAGTGTGTGGACAAATGGAGCTAGAGAGAGAGAATTAATACTGATATTCTCACTGCAGCACCTCCATCGCCACTAGAGACCTAGTGTGTGGATAAATGGAGCTAGAGAGAGGAATATACTGATATTCTCACGCTACACCTCCATCGCCACAAGGGACCCAGTGTGGATAAATGGAGCTAAGAGAGAGACTTAATACTGATATTCTCGCTGCACTCCATCGCCACTAGGGACCTAGTGTGTGATAAATGGAGCTAGAGAGAGAGAATTAATACTGATATTCTCACGCTGCTCTCCATCGCCACTAGGGACCTAGTGTGTGGATAAATGGAGCTAGAGAGAGAGAATTAATACTGATATTCACTTACACCCATTCACTAGGACCTAGTGTGGATAAATGAGCAGAGAGGAGAATTAATACTGATATTCTCACGCAGAACCTCCATCGCCATTAGAGACCTAGTGTGTGGATAAATGGAGCTAGAGAGAGAGAATTAATACTGATGTTCTCACGCTGCACCTCCATCGCCACTAGGGACCTAGTGTGTGGATAAATGGAGCTAGAGAGAGAGAATTAATACTGATATTCTCACGCTGCACCTCCATCGCCACTAGGGACCTAGTGTGTGGATAAATGGAGCAGAGAGAGAATTAATACTGATATTCTCACTGCACCTCCATCGCCACCAGGGACCTAGTGTGGATAAATGGAGCTAGAGAGAGAGAATTAATACTGATATTCTCACGCTGCACTCCATCGCCACTAGGGACCTAGTGTGTGGATAAATGGAGCTAGAGAGAGAGAATTAATACTGATATTCTCACGCTGCACCTCCATCGCCACTAGGGACCTAGTGTGTGGATAAATGGAGCTAGAGAGAGAGAATTAATACTGATATTCTCACGCTGCACCTCCATCGCCACTGGACCTAGTGTGGATAAATGGAGCTGAGAGAGAGAAATTAATACTGATATTCTCACGCTGCACCCCATCGCCACTAGGGACCGAGTGTGGATAAATGGAGCTAGAGAGAGAGAATTAATACTGATATTCTCACGCTGCACCTCCATCGCCACTGGGACCTAGTGTGTGGATAAATGGAGCTAGAGAGAGAGAATTAATACTGATATTCTCATGCTGCACCTCCATCGCCACTAGGGACCTAGTGTGTGGATAAATGGAGCTAGAGAGAGAGAATTAATACTGATATTCTCACACACCTCCATCGCCACTAGGACCTAGTGGTGGATAAATGGAGCTAGAGAGAGAATTAATACTGATATTCTCACGCACCTCCATCGCCACGAGGGACCTAGTGTGTGATAAATGGAGCTAGAGAGAGAATTAATACTGATATTCTCACGCTGCCTCCATCGCCACCAGGGACCTAGTGTGTGGATAAATGGAGCTAGAGAGAGAGAATTAATACTGATATTCTTTCACTGCACCTCCATCGCCACTAGAGACCTAGTGTGTGGACAAATGGAGCTAGAGAGAGATAATACTGATATTCTCACGCTACACCTCCATTGCCACTAGGGACCTAGTGTGTGGATAAATGGAGCTAGAGAGAGAGAATTAATACTGATATTCTCACGCAGCACCTCCATCGCCACTAGGGACCTAGTGTGTGGATAAATGGAGCTAGAGAGAGAGAATTAATACTGATATTCTCACGCTACACCTCCATCGCCACTAGGGACCTAGTGTGTGGATAAATAGAGCTAGAGAGAGAATTAATACTGATATTCTCACGCTGCACCTCCATCGCCACTAGAGACCTAGTGTGTGATAAATGGAGCTAGAGAAGAGAATTAATACTGATATTCTCACGCTGCACCTCCATCGCCACTAGGGACCTAGTGTGGATAAATGGAGCCAGAGAGAGAATTAATACTGATATTCTCACGTCTGCACCCATCGCCACCAGGACCTAGTGTGTGATAAATGGAGCCAGAGAGAGAGAATTAATACTGATATTCTCACTGCACCTCCATCGCCACCAGGGACCTAGTGTGTGGATAAATGAGCTAGAGAGAGAGAATTAATACTGATATTCTCACTGCACCTCCATCGCCACTAGGGACCAGGTGTGTGGATAAATGGAAGAGAGAGAGAATTAATACTGATATTCTCACGCAGCACCTCCATCGCCACTAGGGACCCAGTGTGTGACAAATGGAGCCAGAGAGAGAGAATTAATACTGATATTCTCACGCTGCACCCCATCGCCACTAGGGACCTAGTGTGGATAAATGGAGCTAGAGAGAGAGATTAATACTGATATTCTCACGCAGCACCTCATCGCCACTAGAGACCTAGTGTGTGGATAAATGGAGCTAGAGAGAGAATTAATACTGATATTCTCACGCTGCACTCCATCGCCACTAGGACCTAGTGTGGACAAATGGAGCCAGAGAGAGAGAATTAACACTGATATTCTCATCGCAGCACCTCCATCGCCACTAGGACCTAGTGTGTGATAAATGGAGCTAGAGAGAGAGAATTAATACTGATATTCTCACGCTGCACCTCCATCGCCACTAGGACCTAGTGTGGATAAATGGAGCTAGAGAGAGAATAATACTGATATTCTCACGCTGCACCTCCATCGCCACTAGGGACCTAGTGTGTGGTAAATGGAGCTAGAGAGAGAATTAATACTGATATTCTCACGCTGTCCTCCATCGCCACTAGGACCTAGTGTGTGGATAAATGGAGCTAGAGAGAGAGAATTAATACTGATATTCTCACGCTGCACCTCCATCGCCACTAGGGACCCAGTGTGGATAAATGGAGCTAGAGAGAGAATTAATACTGATATTCTCACGCAACCTCCATCGCCACTAGGGACCCAGTGTGTGGATAAATGGAGCTAGAGAGAGAGAATTAATACTGATATTCTCACGCAGCACCTCCATCGCCACTAGGGACCTAGTGTGTGGATAAATGGAGCTAGAGAGAGAGAATTAATACTGATATTCTCACGCTAACCTCCATCGCCACTAGGGACCTAGTGTGGATAAATGGAGCTAGAGAGAGAATTAATACTGATATTCTCACGCTGCACCTCCATCGCCACTAGGGACCTAGTGTGTGGATAAATGGAGCTAGAGAGAGAGAATTAATACTGATATTCTCACGCTGCACCTCCATCGCCACTAGGACCTAGTGTGGATAAATGGAGCTAGAGAGAGAATTAATACTGATATTCTCCACTGCACTCCATCGCCACTAGGGACCTAGTGTGTGGATAAATGGAGCTAGAGAGAGAGAATTAATACTGATATTCTCACGCTGCACCTCCATCGCCACTAGGGACCTAGTGTGAAATGAGCCAGAGAGAGAATTAATACTGATATTCTCACGCTGTACTCCATTCCACTAGGGACCTAGTGTGTGGATAAATGGAGCCAGAGAGAGAGAGATAATAATTGATATTCTCACGCTAGCCTCCATCGCCACTAGGGACCTAGTGTGGATAAATGGAGCAGAGAGAGAGAATTAATACTGATATTCTCACGCTGCACCTCCATCGCCACTAGGGACCTAGTGTGTGATAAATGGAGCAGAGAGAGAGAATTAATACTGATATTCTCACGCTGCACCTCCATCGCCACTAGGGACCTAGTGTGTGGATAAATGGAGCTAGAGAGAGAATTAATACTGATATTCTCACGCAGCACCTCCATCGCCACTAGAGACCTAGTGTGTGGATAAATGGAGCTAGAGAGAGAGAATTAATACTGATATTCTCACGCTGCACCTCCATCGCCACTAGGGACCTAGTGTGTGGATAAATGGAGCTAGAGAGAGAGAATTAATACTGATATTCTCACTTAGCACCTCCATCGCCACTAGGTACCTAGTGTGTGGATAAATGGAGCAAGAGAGAGAGAATTAATACTGATATTCTCACGCTGCACCTCCATCGCCACTAGGGACCTAGTGTGTGGATAAATGGAGCTAGAGAGAGAGAATTAATACTGATATTCTCACGCTGCACCTCCATCGCCACTAGGGACCTAGTGTGTGGATAAATGGAGCTAGAGAGAGAGAATTAATACTGATATTCTCACGCTGCACCTCCATCGCCACTAGAGACCTAGTGTGTGGATAAATGGAGCTAGAGAGAGAGAATTAATACTGATATTCTCACGCTGCACCTCCATCGCCACTAGGGACCTAGTGTGTGGATAAATGGAGCTAGAGAGAGAGAATTAATACTGATATTCTCACGCAGCACCTCCATCGCCACTAGGCACCTAGTGTGGATAAATGGAGCTAGAGAGAGAGAATTAATACTGATATTCTCACGCTGCACCTCCATCGCCACAGGACCTAGTGTGGACAAATGGAGCCAGAGAGAGAGAATTAATACTGATATTCTCACTGCAGCACTCCATCGCCACTAGAGACCTAGTGTGGATAAATGGAGCTAGAGAGAGAATTAATACGATATCTCACGCTGCACCTCCATCGCCACGGGACCTAGTGTGTGATAAATGGAGCTAGAGAGAGAGAATTAATACTGATATTCTCACGCACACCTCCATCGCCACTAGGGACCCAGTGTGGATAAATGAGCTAGAGAGAGAGAATTAATACTGATATTCTCACGCTGCACCTCCATCGCCAGAAGGACCTAGTGTGTGATAAATGGAGCTAGAGAGAGAATTATACTGATATTCTCACGCTGCACCTCCATCGCCACCAGGGACCCAGTGTGTGATAAATGGAGCCAGAGAGAGAGAATTAATACTGATATTCTCACGCTAGCACCTCCATCGCCACTAGAGACCATGTGTGGATAAATGGAGCTAGAGAGAGAGAATTAATACTGATATTCTCACGCTGCACTCCATCGCCACTAGGACCCAGTGTGGATAAATGGAGCTAGAGAGAGAGAATTAATACTGATATTCTCACGCTGCACCTCCATCGCCACTAGGGACCCAGTGTGTGGATAAATGGAGCTAGAGAGAGAGAGAGTTAATACTGATATTCTCACGCTGCACCTCCATCGCCACTAGAGACCTAGTGTGTGGATAAATGGAGCTAGAGAGAGAGAATTAATACTGATATTCTCACGCTGCACCTCCATCGCCACTAGGGACCTAGTGTGTGGATAAATGGAGCTGAGAGAGAATTAATACTGATATTCTCACACACCTCCATCACCACTAGGGACCTAGTGTGTGGAAATGAGCCAGAGAGAGAGAATTAATACTGATATTCTCACGCTGCACCTCCATCGCCACTAGGACCCTAGTGTGGATCAAATGGAGCTAGAGAGAGAATTAATACTGATATTCTCACGCTGCACCTCCATCGCCACTAGGGACCCAGTGTGGATAAATGGAGCTAGAGAGAGAGAATTAATACTGATATTCTCACGCTGCACCTCCATCGCCACTAGGGACCTAGTGTGTGGATAAATGGAGCTAGAGAGAGAGAATTAATACTGATATTCTCACGCTGCACTCCATCGCCACTAGGGACCTAGTGTGTGATAAATGGAGCTAAGAGAGAGAATTAATACTGATATTCTCACGCAGCACTCCATCGCCACTAGGACCTAGTGTGTGGATAAATGAGCTAGAGAGAGAATTAATACTGATATTCTCACGCTGTACCCCATCAGCACTAGGGACCTAGTGTGAGGATAAATGGAGCTAGAGAGAGAGAATTAATACTGATATTCTCACGCAGCACCTTCATCGCCATTAGAGACCTAGTGTGTGGATAAATGGAGCTAGAGAGAGAGAATTAATACTGATATTCTCATGTAGCACCGCCACTAGGACCTAGTGTGGATAAATGGAGCTAGAGAGAGAGAGAATTAATACTGATATTCTCATGCAGCACCTCCATCGCCACTCAGAGACGTAGTGTGGATAAATGGAGCCAGAGAGAGAGAATGAATACTGATATTCTCACGCTAAACCTCCATCTGCCACTAGGGACCTAGTGTGGATAAATGGAGCCAGAGAGAGGAGAATTAAACTGATATTCTCACGCTGCACCTCCATCGCCACCAGGACCTAGTGTGTGGATAAATGGAGCCAGAGAGAGAATTAATACTGATATTCTCACGCAGCACTCCATCGCCACTAGGGACCCAGTGTGGATAAATGGAGCTAGAGAGAGAATTAATACTGATATTCTCACGCTGACACCTCCATCGCCACATGGGACCTAGGTGTGGATAAATGGAGCTAGAGAGAGAGAGTAATACTGATATTCTCACGCTAGCACCCATCGCCACTAGAGACCTAGTGTGTGGATAAATGGAGCTAGAGAGAAGATTAATACGATATTCTCCTGCACCTCCATCGCCACTAGGGACCTAGTGTGTGGATAAATGGAGCTAGAGAGAGAGAATTAATACTGATATTCTCACGCTGCACCTCCATCGCCACTAGGGACCTAGTGTGTGGATAAATGGAGCTAGAGAGAGAGAATTAATACTGATATTCTCACATACCTCCATCGCCACTAGGGACCTAGTGTGTGGATAAATGGAGCTAGAGAGAGAGAATTAATACTGATATTCTCACGCAGCACCTCCATCGCCACTAGAGACCTAGTGTGTGGATAAATGGAGCTAGAGAGAGAGAGAATTAATACTGATATTCTCACGCTGCACCTCCATCGCCACTAGGGACCTAGTGTGGATAAATGGAGCTAGAGAGAGAGAGAGAATTAATACTGATATTCTACGCAGCACCTCCATCGCCACTAGGACCGTAGTGTGGATAAATGGAGCCAGAGAGAGAGAATTAATACTGATATTCTCACGCTAAACCTCCATCGCCACTAGGGACCTAGTGTGTGGATAAATGGAGCTAGAGAGAGAGAGAATTAATACTGATATTCTCACGCTGCACCTCCATCGCCACTAGGGACCTAGTGTGTGGATAAATGGAGCTAGAGAGAGAGAATTAATACTGATATTCTCACGCAGCACCTCCATCGCCACTAGGGACCTAGTGTGTGGATAAATGGAGCTAGAGAAGAGAATTAATACTGATATTCTCACGCTGCACTCCATCGCCACTAGGGACCTAGTGTGTGGATAAATGAGGCAGAGAGAGAGAGAGAGAAATACTGATATCTCTACTCTGCACCTCCATCACCACTAGGGACCTAGTGTGTGATAATGGAGCTAGAGAGAGAAAATTAATACTGATATTCTCACGCTAGCCCTCCATCGCCACTAGGACCTAGTGTGTGGATAAATGGAGCCAGAGAGAGAGAGAATAATACTGATATTCTCACGCTTCTCCATTGCCACTAGGGACCTAGTGTGTGGATAAATGGATAGAGAGAGAGAGAATTAATACTGATATTCTCACGCTGCACCTCCATCGCCACTAGGGACCTAGTGTGTGGACAAATGGAGCTAGAGAGAGAGAATTAATACTGATATTCTCACGCTGCCCTCCATCGCCACTAGGGACCTAGTGTGTGGATAAATGGAGCTAGAGAGAGAGAGAGAATTAATACTGATATTCTCATGAGCACCTCCATCGCCACTAGAGACCTAGTGTGTGGATAAATGGAGCTAGAGAGAGAGAATTAATACTGATATTCTCACTCTGCACCTCCACTACCAGGGACCTAGTGTGTGGATAAATGGAGCTAGAGAGAGAGAATTAATACTGATATTCTCACGCTGCACCTCCATCGCCACTAGGGACCTAGTGTGTGGATAAATGGAGCTAGAGAGAGAGAGAATTAATACTGATATTCTCACGCAGCACCTCCATCGCCACTAGAGACCAAGTGTGTGGATAAATGGAGCTAGAGAGAGAGAATTAATACTGATATTCTCACGCTGCACCTCCATCGCCACTAGGGACCTAGTGTGTGGATAAATGGAGCTAGAGAGAGAGAGAAATATATATACTGATATTCTCACGCAGCACCTCCATCGCCACTAGGACTATGTGTGGATAAATGGAGCCAGAGAGAGAGAATTAATACTGATATTCTCACGCTGCACCTCCATCGCCACTAGGGACCTAGTGTGTGGATAAATGGAGCTAGAGAGAGAGAATTAATACTGATATTCTCACGCTGCACCTCCATCGCCACTAGGGACCTAGTGTGTGGATAAATGGAGCTAGAGAGAGAGAATTAATACTGATATTCTCACGCTGCACCTCCATCGCCACAAGGACCTAGTGTGTGATAAATGGAGCTAGAGAGAGAATTAATACTGATATTCTCACGCTAGCACCTCCATCGCCACTAGAGACCTAGTGTGTGGATAAATGGAGCTAGAGAGAGAGAATTAATACTGATATTCTCACGCTGCACCTCCATCACCACCAGGGACCTAGTGTGGATAAATGGAGCTAGAGAGAGAGAATTAATACTGATATTCTCACCTGCACTCCATCACCACCAGGGACGTAGTGTGTGATAAGGAGCAGAGAGAGAATTACTGATATTCTCACGCTGCACCTCCATCGCCACTAGGACCTAGTGTGGATAAATGGAGCTAGAGAGAGAGAGAATTAATACTGATATTCTCACGCTGCAATCCCATCGCCACTAGGGACCTAGTGTGTGGATAAATGGAGCTAGAGAGAGAGAGAATTAATACGATATTCTGACTCCTCCATCGCACTAGGACCTAGTGTGTATAAATGGAGCTAGAGAGAGAGAATTAATACTGATATTCTCACGCTGCCTCTCCATCGCCACCAGGGACCTAGTGTGATAAATGGAGCTAGAGAGAGAATTAATACTGATATTCTCACGCTAGCACCTCCATCGCCACTAGAGACCTAGTGTGTGGATAAATGGAGCTAGAGAGAGATAATACTGATATTCTCACTTAGCACCTCCATCGCCACTAGGTCCTAGTGTGTGATAAATGGAGCTAGAGAGAGAATTAATATGATATTCTCATCTCCACTCCACTCAAAGACCTAGTGTGGATAAATGGAGCCAGAGAGAAGAATTAATACTGATATTCTCATGCTAACCTCCATCGCCACTAGGGACCTAGTGATAAATGAGCTGGAGAATTAATACTGATATTCTCACGCTGCACCTCCATCGCCACTAGGACCTAGTGTGTGGATAAATGGAGCTAGAGAGAGAAGAATACTGATATTCTCACGCTGCACCTCCATCGCCACTAGGACCTAGTGTGGATAAATGGAGCTAGAGAGAGAATTAATACTGATATTCTCACGCAGCACCTCCATCGCCACTAGGACCTAGTGTGGATAAATGGAGCTAGAGAGAGAGAATTAATACTGATATTCTCATGCTGCACCTCCATCGCCACCAGGGACCTAGTGTGTGGATAAATGGAGCTAGAGAGAGAGAATTAATCTGATATTCTCACTTTGCACCTCCATCGCCACTAGGGACCTAGTGTGTGGATAAATGGAGCTAGAGTAGAGAATTAATACTGATATTCTCACGCTGCACTCCATCGCCACTAGGGACCTAGTGTGGATAAATGGAGCTAGAGAGAGAGAGAATTAATACTGATATTCTCATGCAGCTCCTCCATCGCCACTAGAGACCTAGTGTGTGGATAAATGGAGCCAGAGAGAGAATTAATACTGATATTCTCACGCTAAACCTCCATCGCCACTAGGGACCTAGTGTGTGGATAAATGGAGCTAGAGAGAGAGAATTAATACTGATATTCTCACGCTGCACCTCCATCGCCACTAGGGACCTAGTGTGTGGATAAATGGAGCTAGAGAGAGAATTAACACTGATATTCTCACGCTGCACCTCCATCGCCACCAGGGACCTAGTGTGTGGATAAATGGAGCTAGAGAGAGAGAATTAATGCAGATATTCTCACGCTGCACCTCCATCGCCACTAGGGACCTAGTGTGTGGATAAATGGAGCTAGAGAGAGAGAATTAATACTGATATTCTCACGCAGCACCTCCATCGCCACTAGAGACCTAGTGTGTGGATAAATGGAGCTAGAGAGAGAGAATTAATACTGATATTCTCATGCTGCACCTCCATCACCACCAGGGACCTAGTGTGTGGATAAATGGAGCTAGGAGAGAGAATTAATACTGATATTCTCACTCTGCACCTCCATCACCACCAGGGACCTAGTGTGTAGATAAATGGAGCTAGAGAGAGAGAATTAACAGATATTCTCACGCTGCACCTCCATCGCCACTAGGGACCTAGTGTGTGGATAAATGGGGCTAGAGAGAGAAAATTAATACTGATATTCTCACGCTGCACTCCATCGCCACTAGGGACCTAGTGTGTGGATAAATGGAGCCAGAGAGAGAGAGAATTAATACAGATATTCTCACGCTTCTCCTCCATTGCCACTAGGGACCTAGTGTGTGGATAAATGGAGCTAGAGAGAGAGAATTAATACTGATATTCTCAGCTGCATCCTCCATCGCCACTAGGACCCAGTGTGGATAAATGGAGCTAGAGAGAGAGAATTAATACTGAAATTCTCATGCAGCACCTCCATCGCCACTAGGGTCCTAGATAAATGGAGCTAGAGAGAGAGAATTAATACTGATATTCCCACGCTGCACCTCCATCGCCAGATTGGACCTAGTGTGTGGATAAATGGAGCTAGAGAATTAATACTGATATTCTCACGCTACACCTCCATCGCCACCAGGGACCTAGTGTGGATAAATGGAGCTAGAGAGAGAATTAATACTGATATTCTCCATCACCTCCATCGCCACTAGGGACCTAGTGTGTGGATAAATGGAGCTAGAGAGAGAGAATTAATACTGATATTCTCACTGCACATCCATCACACTGGGACCTAGGGTGGATAAATGGAGCTAGAGAGAGAATTAATACTGATATTCTCACGCTACACCTCCATCGCCACTAAGGACCTAGTGTGTGGATAAATGGATAAGCGAGAATTAATACTGATATTCTCACGCTGCACCTCCATCGCCACTATGGACCTAGTGTGTGGATAAATGGAGCTAGAGAGAGAGAGAATTAATACTGATATTCTCACCTGCACTCCATCGCCACTAGGACCTAGTGTGATAAATGGAGCTAGAGAGAGAGAATTAATACTGATATTCTCACGCAGCACCTCCATCGCCACTAGAGACCTAGTGTGTGGATAAATTAAGCTAGAGAGAGAGTATTAATACTGATATTCTCACTTAGCACCTCCATCGCCACTAGGTACCTAGTGTGTGGATAAATGGAGCAAGAGAAAGAGAATTAATCCTGATAGTCTCATGCTGCACATCCATCGAAACTCGGACCTAGTTAGTGGATAAATGGAGCTAGAGAGAAAGAATTAATACTGATATTCTCATGCTAAACCTCCATCGCCACTAGGGACCTAGTGTGATGGAAATGGAGCTAGAGGAGAGAATTAATACTGATATTCTCACGCTGCACCTCCATCGCCAGAGGGACCCTAGTGGATAAATGGAGCTAGAGAGAAGAATTAATACTGATATTCTCACGCTGCCTCCATCGCCACTCAGACCTAGTGTGTGGATAAATGGAGCTAGAGAGAGAGAATTAATACTGATATTCTCACTTAGCACCTCCATCGCCACTAGGTACCTAGTGTGTGGATAAATGGAGCAAGAGAAAGAGAATTAATACTGATAGTCTCATGCTGCACCTCCATCGCCACTAGGGACCTAGTGTGTGGATAAATGAGAGAGAGAGAGAGAATAATACTGATATTCTCACGCAGCACCTCCACCGCCAGTAGGACCTAGTGTGTGATAAATGGAGCTAGAGAGAGAGAATTAATACTGATATTCTCACGCTGCCTCCATCGCCACCAGGGACCTAGGTGTGGATAAATGGAGCTAGAGAGAGAATTAATACTGATATTCCCACGCTGACCTCCATCGCCACTAGGACCTAGTGTGGATAAATGAGCTAGAGAGAGAGAATTAATACTGATATTCTCACGCTGCACCTCCATCGCCACAGGACCTAGTGTGTGGAAAATGGAGCTAGAGAGAGAGAGAGAATTAATACTGATAATCTCATGCTGCACCTCCATCGCCACTAGGGACCTAGTGTGTGGATAAATGGAGCTAGAGAGAGAGAGAGAGAATTAATACTGACATTCTCACGCTACACCTCCATCGCCACTAGGAACCTAGATAAATGGAGCTAGAGAGAGAGAATTAATACTGATATTCTCACGCTGCACCTCCATCGCCACTAGGACCTAGTGTGTGGATAAATGGAGCTAGAGAGAGAGAATTAATACTGATATTCTCATGCTAAACCTCCTTCCACTATGGACCTAGTGTGGGTAAATGGATAGAGCGAGAGAATTAATAATGATATTCTCACTGCTCCTCCATCGCCCTAGAGGACCTAATGTGTGGATAAATGGAGCTAGAGAGAGAGAATTAATACTGATATTCTCACGCTGCACCTCCATCGCCACTAGGGACCTAGTGTGTGGATAAATGGAGCTAGAGAGAGAGAATTAACACTGATATTCTCACGCAGCACCTCCATCGCCACCAGGGACCTAGTGTGTGGATAAAGGAAGCTAGAGAGAGAGAGAGAGAGAATTAATACTGATATTCTCACTCTGCACCTCCATCACCACCAGGGACGTAGTGTGTGGATAAATGGAGCTAGAGAGAGAAAATTAATACTGATATTGTGACGCTGTTCCCCCATCGCCACTAGGGACGTAGTGTGAAGATAAATGGAGCTAGAGAGAGAGAGAGAGAGAGAGAGAGAGAAATAATTCTGATATTCTCGCGATGCTTCTCCATTGTCACTAGGGACCTAGTGTGTGGACAAATGGAGCTAGAGAGAGAGAGAATTAATACTGATATTCTCATGCTACACCTCCATTGCCACTAGGGACCTAGTGTGTGGATAAATGGAGCTAGAGAGAGAGAGAATTAATACTGATATTCTCACGCAGCACCTCCATCGCCACTAGAGACCTAGTGTGTGGATAAATGGAGCTAGAGAGAGAGAATTAATACTGATATTCTCACTCTGCACCTCCATCACCACCAGTGACCTAGTGTGTGGATAAATGGAGCTAGAAGAGAATTAATACTGATATTCTCACGCTGCACCTCCATCGCCACTAGGGACCTAGTGTGTGGATAAATGGAGCTAGAGAGAGAGAATTCACTGATATTCTCACGCTGCACCCCATCACCACTAGGGACCTAGTGTGGATAAATGGAGCAGAGAGAGAGAATTAATACGATATTCTCACGCTTCACTCCATCGCCACTAGGGACTAGTGTGTGGAAAATGGAGCTAGAGAGAGAGAATTAATACTGATATTCTCACCAACACTCCATCGCCACTAGGGACCTATTGTGTGTGTAAATGGAGCTAGAGAGAGAATTAATACTGATATCTCACGCTGACCTCCATCGCCACTAGGGACCTAGTGTGTGGATAAATGGAGCTAGAGAGAGAGAATTAATACTGATATTCTCACGCTGCACCTCCATCGCCACCAGGGACCTAGTGTGTGGATAAATGGAGCTAGAGAGAGAATTAATACTGATATTCTCACGCTGCACCTCCATCGCCACCAGGGACCTAGTGTGTGGATAAATGGAGCTAGAGAGAGAGAATTAACACTGATATTCTCACGCTGCACCTCCATCGCCACTAGGGACCTAGTGTGTGGATAAATGGAGCTAGAGAGAGAATTAATACTGATATTCTCACGCTGTAACCACATCGCCACTAGGGACATAGTGTGAGGATAAATGGAGCCAGAGAGAGAGAGAATTAATACTGATATTCTCACGCTGTACTCCTCCATCGTCACTAGGACCTAGTGTGTGGATAAATGGAGCTAGAGAGAGAGAATTAATACTGATATTCTCATGCTGCACCTCCATCGCCACTAGGGACCTAGTGTGTGGATAAATGGAGCTAGAGAGAGAATTAATACTGATATTCTCACGCTGCACCTCCATCGCCACTAGGGACCCGTGTGGATAAATGGAGCTAGAGAGAGAATTAATACTGATATTCTCACGCACACCCATCGCCACTAGGGACCTAGTGTGTGGATAAATGCGATAGAGCGAGAGAATTAATAATGATATTCTCACGCTGCACCTCCATCGCCAGTACGGACATAATGTGTGGATAAATGGAGCTAGAGAGAGAGAATTAATACTGATATTCTCACGCTGCCCCTCCATCGCCACCAGGGACCTAGTGTGTGGATAAATGGAGCTAGAGAGAGAATTAATACTGATATTCTCACGCAGCACCTCCATCGCCACCAGGACCTAGTGTGTGAATAAATGGAGCTAGAGAGAGAATTAATACTGATATTCTCACGCAGCACCTCCATCGCCACTAGGACCTAGTGTGTGGATAAATGGAGCAGAGAGAGAGAGAATTAATACTGATATTCTCACGCTTACACCTCCATCGCCACTAGGGACCCAGTGTGTATAAATGGAGCTAGAGAGAGAGAATTAATACTGATATTCACGCAGCACCTCCATCGCCACCAGAGACCTAGTGTGGATAAATGGAGCCAGAGAGAGAGAATTAATACTGATATTCTCACGCTACCTCCATCGCCACTAGGGACCTAGTGTGTGGATAAATGGAGCTAGAGAGAGAGAGAGAATTAATACTGATATTCTCACTGCCTCCATCGCCACTAGGACCTAGTGTGTGGATAAATGGAGCTAGAGAGAGAATTAATACTGATATTCTCACTGCTACACCTCATCGCCACTAGGGACCTAGTGTGTGATAATGGAGCTAGAGAGAGAGAATACTGATTTTCTCACGCTCCTCCATCGCCACTAGGACCTAGTGTGTGCATAAATGGAGCTAGAGAGAGAGAATTAATACTGATATTCTCACGCTGCACCTCCATCGCCACCAGGGACGTAGTGTGTGGATAAATGGAGCTAGAGAGAAAGAATTAATACTGATATTCTCACGCTGCACCTCCATCGCCACCAGGGACCTAGTGTGTGGATAAATGGAGCTAGAGAGAGAGAATTAATACTGATATTCTCACGCAGCACCTCCATCGCCACTAGGACCTAGTGTGGACAAATGAAGGTAGAGAGAGAATTAATACTGATATTCTAACGCAGCACCTCCATCGCAACCAGGGACCTAGTGTGTGGATAAATGGAGCTAGAGAGAGAGAATTAATACTGATATTCTCACGCTGCACCCATCAGCACTAGGGACCTAGTGTGAGGATAAATGGAGCCAGAGAGAGAGAGAGAATTAATACTGATATTCTCACGCAGCACCTTCATCACCATTAGAGACCTAGTGTGTGGATAAATGGAGCTAGAGTGAGAGAATTAATACTGATGTTATCATGCTGCACCTCCATCTCACTAGGGACCTAGTGTGGATAAATGGAGCTAGAGAGAGAGAATTAATACTGATATTCTCACGCTGCACTCCATCGCCACTAGGGACCTAGGTGTGGATAATGGAGCAGAGAGAGAATTAATACTGATATTCTCACGCTGCACCTCCATCGCCACTAGGGACCTAGTGTGTGGATAAATGGAGCTAAGAGAGAATTAATACTGATATTCTCACGCTAGCACCTCCATCGCCACTAGGGACCCAGTGTGTGGATAAATGGAGCTAGAGAGAGAATTAATACTGATATTCTCACGCTGCACCTCCATCGCCACTAGAGACCTAGTGTGTGGATAAATGGAGCTAGAGAGAGAGAATTAATATGATATTCTCATGCTACTCCTCCATCGCCACTAGGGACCCAGTGTGTGGATAAATGGAGCTAGAGAGAGAGAATTAATACTGATATTCTCACGCAGCACCTCCATCGCCACTAGAGACCTAGTGTGTGGATAAATGGAGCTAGAGAGAGAGAATTAATACTGATATTCTCACTGCACCTCCATCGCCACTAGGGACCTAGTGTGTGGATAAATGGAGCTAGAGAGAGAGAATTAATACTGATATTCTCACGCTGCACCTCCATCGCCACTAGGGACCTAGTGTGTGGATAAATGGAGCTAAGAGAGAGAATTAATACTGATATTCTCACGCTGCACCTCCATCGCCACTAGGACCTAGTGTGTGATAAATGGAGCTAGAGAGAGAGAATTAATACTGATATTCTCACGCTGCACCTCCATCGCCACTAGGACCTAGTGTGTGGATAAATGGAGCTAGAGAGAGAGAATTAATACTGATATTCTCACGCTGCACCTCCATCGCCACCAGGGACGTAGTGTGTGGATAAATGGAGCTAGAGAGAGAGAATTAATACTGATATTCTCACGCTGCACCTCCATCGCCACTAGGGACCTAGTGTGTGGATAAATGGAGCTAGAGAGAGAATTAATACTGATATTCTCACGCTGCACCTCCATCGCCACTAGGGACCCAGTGTGGATAAATGGAGCTAGAGAGAGAATAATACTGATATTCTCACGCTGTACTCCATCGCCACTAGGGACCTAGTGTGTGGATAAATGGAGCCAGAGAGAGAGAATTAATACTGATATTCTCACGCAGCACCTCCATCACCACTAGAGACCTAGTGTGTGGATAAATGGAGCTAGAGAGAGAGAATTAATACTGATATTCTCACGCTGCACCTCCATCGCCACTAGGGACCTAGTGTGTGGATAAATGGAGCTAGAGAGAGAGAATTAATACTGATATTCTCACGCTGCACCTCCATCGCCACTAGGGACCTAGTGTGTGGATAAATGGAGCTAGAGAGAGAGAATTAATACTGATATTCTCACGCTGCACCTCCATCGCCACTAGGGACCTAGTGTGTGGATAAATGGAGCTAGAGAGAGAGAATTAATACTGATATTCTCATGCAGCACCTCCATCTCCACTAGGGACCTAGTGTGTGGATAAATGGAGCTAGAGAGAGGAATTAATACTGATATTCTCACGCTACACCTCCATCGCCACAAGGGACCTAGTGTGTGCATAAATGGAGCTAAAGAGAGAGGCTTAATACTGATATTCTCATGCAGCACCTCCATCGCCACTAGAGACCTAGTGTGTGGATAAATGGAGCTAGAGAGAGAGAATTAATACTGATATTCTCACGCTGCACCTCCATCGCCACTAGGGACCTAGTGTGTGGATAAATGGAGCTAGAGAGAGAGAATTAATACTGATATTCTCACGCTAGCACCTCCATCGCCACTAGGGACCAAGTGTGTGGATAAATGGAGCTAGAGAGAGAGAATTAACTGATATTCTCACGCTGTCTCCATCGCCACTAGGGACCTAGTGTGTGGATAAATGGAGCTAGAAAGAGAGAATTAATATTGATATTCTCACTTTACACCTCTATTGCCACTAGGGACCTAGTGTGTGGATAAATGGAGCTAGAGTGAGAGAATTAATACTGATATTCTCATGCAGACCTCCATCGCCATTAGAGACCTAGTGTGTGTAAAATGGAGCTAGAGAGAGAATTAATACTGATATTCTCACGCTGCACCTCCATCGCCACTAGGGACCTAGTGTGTGGATAAATGGAGCTAGAGAGAGAGAGAATTAATACTGATATTCTCACGCTGCACCTCCATCGCCACTAGGGACCTAGTGTGTGGATAAATGGAGCTAGAGAGAGAGAATTAACACTGATATTCTCACGCTGCACCTCCATCGCCACCAGGGACCTAGTGTGTGGATAAATGGAGCTAGAGAGAGAGAATTAATGCAGATATTCTCACGCTGCACCTCCATTGCCACTAGGGACCTAGTGTGTGGATTAATGGAGCCAGAGAGAGAGAGAATTAATACAGATATTCTCACGCTTCTCCTCCATTGTCACTAGGGACCTAGTGTGTGGACAAATGGAGCTAGAGAGAGAGAATTAATACTGATATTCTCACGCTGCTCCTCCATCGCCACTAGGGACCTAGTGTGTGGATAAATGGAGCTAGAGAGAGAGAATTAATACTGATATTCTCACGCAGCACCTCCATCGCCACTAGGGACCTAGATAAATGGAGCTAGAGAGAGAGAATTAATACTGATATTCTCACGCTACACCTCCATCGCCACTAGGGACCTAGTGTGTGGAAAAATGGAGCTAGAGAGAAAGAATTAATACTGATATTCTCATGCTAAACCTCCATCGCCACTAGGGACCTAGTGTGGGTAAATGGAGCTAGAGCGAGAGAATTAATACTGATATTCTCACGCTGCACCTCCATCGCCACTAGGACCTAGTGTGTGGATAAATGGAGCTAGAGAGAGAGAATTAATACTGATATTCTCACGCTGCCCTCCATCGCCACCAGGGACCTAGTGTGTGGATAAATGGAGCTAGAGAGAGAGAATTAATACTGATATTCTCACGCAGCACCTCCATCGCCACTAGGGACCTAGTGTGTGGATAAATGAAGCTAGAGAGAGAGAGAGAATTAATACTGATATTCTCACTCTGCACCTCCATCACCACCAGGGACATAGTGTGTGGATAAATGGAGCTAGAGAGAGAAAATTAATACTGATATTGTGACGCTGTCCCCCATCGCCACTAGGGACGTAGTGTGGGATCAAATGGAGCTAGAGAGAGAGAATTAATCTGATATTCTCCATGTTTCCATTGTCACTAGGACCTAGTGTGTGGACAAATGGAGCTAGAGAGAGAGATTAATACTGATATTCTCAGGCTACACTCCACTCCACTAGGGACCTAGTGTGTGGATAAATGGAGCTAGAGAGAGAGAATTAATACTGATATTCTCACGCAGCACCTCCATCGCCACTAGAGACCTAGTGTGGATAAATGGAGCTAGAGAGAGAATTAATACTGATATTCATCTCTGCACCTCCATCACCAGACCTAGTGAGTGTGGATAAATGGAGCCAGAGAGAGAGAATTAATACTGATATTCTCACGCTGCACCTCCATCGCCACTAGGGACCTAGTGTGTGGATAAATGAGCTAGAGAGAGAGAATTAATACTGATATTCTCACGCTAACTCCATCGCCACTAGGACAGTGTGAGACAATGGAGCCAGAGAGAGAGCGATAATACAGATATTCTCACGCCTCTCCATTGTCACTAGGGACGTGTGTGGATAAATGGAGCTAGAGAGAGAGAATTAATACGATATTCTCACGCTGCACCTCCATCGCCACTAGGGACCTAGTGTGTGGATAAATGGAGCTAGAGAGAGAGAATTAATACTGATATTCTCAGCTAAACCCCATCGCCACTAGGGACCTAGTGTGAGGATAAATGGAGCTAGGAGAGAGATTAATACTGATATTCTCACGCTCTCCTCCATCGCCACTAGGGACCTAGTGTGTGGATAAATGAGCCAGAGAGAGAGAATTAATACTGATATTCTCACTCCATCACTCAGGGACCTTAGTGTGATAAATGGAGCTAGAGAGAGAGAATACTGATATTCTCACCAACATCTCCATCGCCACTAGGACCCAGTTGTGCATAAATGGAGCTAGAGAGAGAGAATTAATACTGATATTCTCACGCTGCACCTCCATCGCCACTAGGGACCTAGTGTGTGGTAAATGGAGCTAGAGAGAGAGAATTAATACTGATATTCTCACGCTGCACCTCCATCGCCACCAGGACGAGTGTGGATAAATGGAGCTAGAGAGAAAGATTAATACTGATATTCTCACGCTGCACCCATCGCCACCAGGGACTGTAGTGTGGATAAATGGAGCTAGAGAGAGAGAATTAATACTGATATTCTCACGCTGTTCCTCCATCGCCACTAGGGACCCAGTGTGTGGATAAATGGAGCTAGAGAGAGAGAATTAATACTGATATTCTCACGCTGTACCTCATCGCCACTAGGACCCAGTGTGGATAAATGGAGCTAGAAAGAGAGAATTAATATTGATATTCTCACTTTACACCTCTATTGCCACTAGGGACCTAGTGTGTGGATAAATGGGGCTAGAGTGAGAGAATTAATACTGATATTCTCATGCAGAACCTTCATCGCCATTAGAGACCTAGTGTGTGTATAAATGGAGCTAGAGACAGAGAATTAATACTGATGTTCTCACGCTGCACCTCCATCGCCACTAGGGACCTAGTGTGTGGTTAAATGGAGCTGGAGAGAGAGAGAGAGAGAATTAATACTGATATTCTCACGCTAAACCTCCACCGCCACTAGGGACCTAGTGTGTGGATAAATGGAGCTAGAGAGAGAGAATTAACACTGATATTCTCACGCTGCACCTCCATCGCCACCAGGGACCTAGTGTGTGGATAAATGGAACTAGAGAGAGAGAATTAATGCAGATATTCTCACGCTGCACCTCCATTGCCACTAGGGACCTAGTGTGTGGATTAATGGAGCCAGAGAGAGAGAGAAGTAATACAGATATTCTCACGCTTCTCCTCCATTGTCACTAGGGACCTAGTGTGTGGACAAATGGAGCTAGAGAGAGAGAATTAATACTGATAGTCTCATGCTGCTCCTCCATCGCCACTAGGGACCTAGTGTGTGGAAAAATGGAGCTAGAGAGAGAGAATTAATACTGATATTCTCACGCAGCACCTCCATCGCCACTAGGGACTTAGATAAATGGAGCTAGAGAGAGAGAATTAATACTGATATTCTCACGCTACACCTCCATTGCCACTAGGGACCTAGTGTGTGGAAAAATGGAGCTAGAAAGAAAGAATTAATACTGATATTCTCATGCTAAACCTCCATCGCCACTAGGGACCTAGTGTGTGGGTAAAGTCGATAGAGCGAGAGAATTAATAATGATATTGTCACGCTGCACCTCCATCGCCAGTATGGACATAATGTGTGGATAAATGGAGCTAGAGAGAGAGAATTAATACTGATATTCTCACGCTGCCCCTCCATCGCCACCAGGGACATAGTGTGGGGATAAATGGAGCTAGAAAGAGAGAATTAACACTGATATTCTCACGCAGCACCTCCATCGCCACCAGGGACCTAGTGTGTGGATAAAGAAGCTAGAGAGAGAGAGAGAGAGAATTAATACTGATATTCTCACTCTGCACCTCCATCACCACCAGGGACATAGTGTGTGGATAAATGGAGCTAGAGAGAGAAAATTAATACTGATATTGTGACGCTGTTCCCCCATCGCCACTAGGGACGTAGTGTGAAGATAAATGGAGCCAGAGAGAGAGAGAGAGAGAGAAATAATTCTGATATTCTCGCGATGCTTCTCCATTGTCACTAGGGACCTAGTGTGTGGACAAATGGAGCTAGAGAGAGAGAGAATTAATACTGACATTCTCAAGCTACCACTCCATTGCCACTAGGGACCTGGTGTGTGGATAAATGGAGCTAGAGAGAGAGAGAATTAATGCTGATATTCTCACGCAGCACCTCCATCGCCACTAGAGACCTAGTGTGTGGATAAATGGAACTAGAGAGAGAGAATTAATACTGATATTCTCTCTCTGCACCTCCATCACCACCTGTGACGTAGTGTGTGGATAAATGGAGCTAGAGAGAGAGAATTAATACTGATATTCTCACGCTGCACCTCCATCGCCACTAGGGACATAGTGTGTGATAAATGGAGCGAGAGAGAGAGAATTAATACTGATATTCTCACGCTGTAACCCCATCGCCACTAGGGACGAAGTGTGAGGATAAATGGAGCCAGAGAGAGAGCGTATTAATACAGATATTCTCACGCTTCTCCTCCATTGTCACTAGGGACGTAGTGTGTGGATAAATGGAGCTAGAGAGAGAGAATTAATACTGATATTCTCACGCTGCACCTCCATCGCCACTAGGGACATAGTGTGTGGATAATTGGAGCGAGAGAGAGAGAATTAATACTGATATTCTCACGCTGTAACCCCATCGCCACTAGGGACGTAGTGTGAGGATAAATGGAGCCAGAGAGAGAGCGATAATCAGATATTCTCACGCTGTAACCCCATCGCCACTAGGGACGTAGTGTGAGGATAAATGGAGCCAGAGAGAGAGTATTAATACAGATATTCTCACGCTTCTCCTCCATTGTCACTAGGGACTTAGTGTGTGGACAATTGGAGCTAGAGAGAGAGAATTAATACTGATATTCTCACTCAACATCTCCATCGCCACTAAGGACCCATTGTGTGTGCATAAATGGAGCTAGAGAGAGAGAATTAATACTGATATTCTCACGCTGCACCTACATCGCCACTAGGGACCTAGTGTGTGCATAAATGGAGCTAGAGAGATAGAATTAATACTGATATTCTCACGCTGCACCTCCATCGCCACCAGGGACGTAGTGTGTGGATAAATGGAGCTAGAGAGAAAGATTAATACTGATATTGTCACGCTGCACCTGCATCGCCACCAGGGATCTAGTGTGTGGATAAATGGAGCTAGAGAGAGAGAATTAATACTGATATTCTCACGCTGCACCTCCATCGCCACTAGGGACCTAGTGTGTGGATAAATGGAGCTAGAGAGAGAGAATTAATACTGATATTCTCACGCTGCACCTCCATCGCCACTAGGGACCTAGTGTGTGGACAAATGGAGCTAGAGAGAGAGAATTAATACTGATATTCTCACGCAGCACCTCCATCGCCACTAGGGACCTAGATAAATGGAGCTAGAGAGAGAGAATTAATACTGATATTCTCACGCAACACGTCCATCGCCACTAGGGACCTACTGTGTGGATAATTGCGATAGAGCGAGAGAATTAATAATGATATTCTCAAGCTGCACCTCCATCGCCAGTACGGACATAGTGTGCGGATAAATGGAGCTAGAGTGAGAGAATTAATACTGATATTCTCACGCTGCCCCTCCATCGCCACCAGGGACCTAGTGTGTGGATAAATGGAGCTAGAGAGAGAGAATTAATACTGATATTCTCACGCAGCACCTCCATCACCACTAGAGACCTAGTGGGTGGATAAATGAAGCTAGAGAGAGAGAATTAATACTGATATTCTCACTCAGCACCTCCATCGCCACTAGGGACATAGTGTGTGGATAAATGGAGCTAGAGAGAGAGAATTAATACTGATATTCTCACGCTACACCTCCATTGCCACTAGGGACCCAGTGTGTTAATAAATGGAGCTAAAGAGAGAGAAAGAGAGAGAGAGAATTAATACTGATATTCTCACGCAGCACCTCCATCGCCACTACAGATGTAGTGTGGGGATAAATGGAGCCAGAGAGACAGAGAGAGAATGAATACTGATATTATCACGCTAAACCTCCACCGCCACTAGGGACCTAGTGTGTGGAGAAATGGAGCTAGAGAGAGAGAATTAACACTGATATTCTCACGCTGCACCTCCATCGCCACCAGAGACCTAGTGTGTGGATAAATGGAGCTAGAGAGAGGGAATTAATACTGATATTCTCATGCTACACCTCAATCGCCACAAGGGACCTAGTGTGTGGATAAATGGAGCGAGAGAGAGAGACTTAAACTGATATTCTCACGCTGACCTCGAATCGCCACTAGAGACCTAGTGTGTGGATAAATGGAGCTGAGAGAGAGAATTAATTCTGATATTCTCACGTTGCACCTCCATCACCACCAGGGATCTAGTGTGCGGATAAAGGGAGCTAGAGAGAGAGAATTAATACTGATATTCTCACTCTGCACCTCCATCACCACCAGGGACGTAGTGTGTGGATAAGTGGATCTAGAAAGAGAGAATTAATATTGATATTCTCTCGCTGCACCTACATCGCCACTAGGGACCTAGTGTGTGCATAAATGGAGCTAGAGAGAGAGAATTAATACTGATATTCTCACACTGCACCTCCATCGCCACCAGGGACGTAGTGTGTGGATAAATGGAGCTAGAGAGAAAGAATTAATACTGATATTGTCACGCTGCACCTGCATCGCCACCAGGGACGCAGTGTGTGGATGAATGGAGCTAGAGAGAGAGAGAGAATTAATACTGATATTCTCACGCAGCACCTCCATCGCCACTAGGGACCTAGTGTGTGGAAAAATGAAGGTAGAGAGAGAGAATTAATACTGATATTCTAACGCAGCACCTCCATCGCAACCAGGGACCTAGTGTGTGGATAAATGGAGCTAGAGAGAGAGAATTAATACTGATATTCTCACGCTGTACCCCATCAGCACTAGGGACGTAGTGTGAGGATAAATGGAGCCAGAGAGAGAGAGAATTAATACTGATATTCTCACGCAGCACCTTCATCACCATTAGAGACCTAGTGTGTGGATAAATGGAGCTAGAGAGAGAGAATTAATACTGATGTTATCATGCTGCACCTCCATCGCCACTAGGGACCTAGTGTGTGGATAAATGGAGCTAGAGCGAGAGAATTAATACTGATATTCTCATGCAGCACCTCCATCTCCACTGGGACCTAGTGTGTGATAAATGGATCTAGAGAGAGGAATTAATACTGATATTCTTACGCTACACCTCCATCGCCACAAGGGACCGAGTGTGTGCATAAATTGAGCTAAAGAGAGAGGCTTCATACTGACATTCTCGCGCTGCACCTCCATCACCACTAGGGACATAGTGTGTGCATAAATGGAGTTAGAGAGAGAGAGATAATACTGATATTCTCACGCTGCACCTCCATCGCCACTAGGGACCTAGTGTGTGGATAAATGGAGCTAGAGAGAGAATTAATACTGATATTCTCACGCTGCTCCTCCATCGCCACTAGGGACCTAGTGTGCGGATAAATGGAGCTAGAAAGAGAGAATTAATATTGATATTCTCACTTTACACCTCTATTGCCACTAGGGACCTAGTGTGTGGATAAATTGGGCTAGAGTGAGAGAATTAATACTGATATTCTCATGCAGAACCTTCATCGCCATTAGAGACCTAGTGTGTGTATAAATGGAGCTAGAGACAGAGAATTAATACTGATGTTCTCACGCTGCTCCTCCATCGCCACCAGGGACCTAGTGTGTGGATAAATGGAGCTAGAGAGAGAGAATTAATGCAGATAGTCTCATGCTGCACTTCCATCGCCACTAGGGACCTAGTGTGTGGATAAATGGAGCCAGAGAGAGAGAGAGAATTAATACAGATATTTTCTCCATTTTCACTAGGGACCTAGTGGATAAATGGAGCTAGAGAGAGAGAATTAATACTGATAGTCTCATGCTGCTCCTCCATCGCCACTAGGGACCTAGTGTGGGGAAAAATGGAGCTAGAGAGAGAGAATTAATACTGATATTCTCACGCTAAACCTCCACCGCCAGTAGGGACCTAGTGTGTGGATAAATGGAGCTAGAGAGAGAGAATTAACACTGATATTCTCACGCTGCACCTCCATCGCCACCAGGAACCTAGTGTGTGGATAAATGGAGCTAGAGAGAGAGAATTAATGCAGATAGTCTCATGCTGCACTTCCATCGCCACTAGGGACCTAGTGTGTGGATAAATGGAGCCAGAGAGAGAGAGAATTAATACAGATATTCTCACGCTTCTCCTCCATTTTCACTAGGGACCTAGAGTGTGGACAAATGGAGCTAGAGAGAGAGAATTAATACTGATAGTCTCATGCTGCTCCTCCATCGCCACTAGGGACCTAGTGTGGGGAAAAATGGAGCTAGAGAGAGAGAATTAATACTGATATTCTCATGCTAAACCTCCTTCTCCACTAGGGACCTAGTGTGTGGGTAAAAGCGATAGAGCGAGAGAATTAATAATGATATTCTCACGCTGCTCCTCCATCGCCTGTACGGACATAATGTGTGGATAAATGGAGCTAGAGAGAGAGAATTAATACTGATATTCTCACTCTGCCCTCCTTGCACCAGGGACATAGTGGGGATAAATGGAGCTAGAGAGAGAGAATTAATACTGATATTCTCACGCACCTCCATCGCCACTCAGGGACCTAGTGTGTGGATAAATGAGAGAGAGAGAGAGAATTAATATGATATTCTCACTCTGCACCTCCATCACCACCAGGATGTAGTGTGTGGATAAATGGAGCTAGAGAGAGAAAATTAATACTGATATTGTGATGTTGTGCCCCATCGCCACTAGGACGAGTGAAGATAAATGGAGCTAGAGAGAGAGAGAGAGAGAGAAATTCTGATATTCTCATGATGCTCCATTGTCACTAGGGACCTAGTGTGTGGACAAATGGAGCTAGAGAGAGAGAGAATTAATACTGATATTCTCATGCTGCTCCTCAATCGCCACTAGGGACCTAGTGTGTGGATAAATGGAGCTAGAGAGAGAGAGAGAATTAATACTGACATTCTCAAGCTACACCTCCATTGCCACTAGGGACCTAGTGTGTGGATAAATGGAGCTAGAGAGAGAGAGAATTAATGCTGATAATCTCAACGCAGCACCTCCATCGCCACTAGAGACCTAGTGTGTGGATAAATGGAGCTAGAGAGAGCGAATTAATACTGATATTCTCACTCTGCACCTCCATCACCACCTGTGACGTAGTGTGTGGATAAATGGAGCTAGAGAGAGAGAAATAATACTGATATTCTCACGCTGCCTCCATCGCCACTAGGGACCTAGTGTGGACAATGGAGCCAGAGAGAGAATTAATACTGATATTCTCACTCAACACTCCATCGCCACTAGGGACTCTAGTAGTGGATAAATGGAGCCAGAGAGAGAATTAATACTGATATTCTCACGCTGAACCTACATCGCCACTAGGGACCCAGTGTGGATAAATGGAGCCAGAGAGAGAATTAACACTGATATTCTCACGCTGCACCTCCATCGCCACCAGGAACCTAGTGTGATAAATGGAGCTAGAGAGAGAGAATTAATGCAGATAGTCTCATGCTGCACTTCCATCGCCACTAGGACCCAGTGTGGATAAATGGAGCCAGAGAGAGAGAATTAATACAGATATTCTCCTGCTTCCTCCATTTCACTAGGACCCAGAGTGTGACAAATGGAGCTAGAGAGAGAATTAATACTGATAGTCTCATGCTGCTCCTCCATCGCCACTAGGACCTAGTGTGTGGAAAAATGGAGCTAGAGAGAGAGAATTAATACTGATATTCTCATGCTAAACCTCCTTCTCCACTAGGGACCTAGTGTGTGGTTAAAAGCGATAGAGCGAGAGAATTAATAATGATATTCTCACGCTGCTCCTCCATCGCCTGTACGGAAATAATGTGTGGATAAATGGAGCTAGAGAGAGAGAATTAATACTGATATTCTCACTCTGCCCCTCCTTCGCCACCAGGGACATAGTGTGGGGATAAATGGAGCTAGAAAGAGAGAATTAACACTGATATTCTCACGCAGCACCTCCATCGCCACCAGGGACCTAGTGTGTGGATAAAGGAAGCTAGAGAGAGAGAGAGAGAATTAATACTGATATTCTCACTCTGCACCTCCATCACCACCAGGACGTAGTGTGGACAAATGGAGCTAGAGAGAAAATTAATACTGATATTGTGAGCTGTGCCCCATCCGCCACTAGGGACGAGTGAAGATAAATGGAGCTGAGAGAGAGAGAGAGAGAAATAATTTGATATTCTCACAATGCTTTCCATTGTCACTAGGGACCTAGTGTGGACAAATGGAGCAGAGAGAGAGAATTAATACTGATATTCTCATGCTGCTCTCAATCGCCACTAGGACCTAGTGTGTGATAAATGGAGCTAGAGAGAGAGAATTAATACTGATATTCTCACCTACACCTCCATCGCCACTAGGGACCTAGTGTGTGGATAAATGGAGCCAGAGAGAGAGAGAATTAATGCTGATAATCTCAATGCAGCACCTCCATCGCCACTAGAGACCTAGTGTGTGGATAAATGGAGCTAGAGAGAGCGAATTAATACTGATATTCTCACTCTGCACCTCCATCACCACCTGTGACGTAGTGTGTGGATAAATGGAGCTAGAGAGAGAGAAATAATACTGATATTCTCACGCTGCTCCTCCATCGCCACTAGGGACTTAGTGTGTGGACAATTGGAGCTAGAGAGAGAGAATTAATACTGATATTCTCACTCAACATCTCCATCGCCACTAGGGACCCATTGTGTGTGCATAAATGGAGCTAGAGAGAGAGAATTAATACTGATATTCTCACGCTGAACCTACATCGCCACTAGGGACCTAGTGTGTGCATAAATGGAGCTAGAGAGATAGAATTAATACTGATATTCTCACGCTGCACCTCCATCGCCACCAGGGACCAGTGTGTGATAAATGGAGCTAGAGAGAAAGATCTAATACTAATATTGTCACGCTGCACCTGCATCGCCACCAGGGATGTAGTGTGTGGATAAATGGAGCTAGAGAGAGAGAATTAATACTGATATTCTCACGCTGCTCCTCCATCGCCACTAGGGACCTAGTGTGTGGATAAATGGTGCGAGAGAGAGAGAGAGAATTAATACTGATATTCTCACGCTGTAACCACATCGCCACTAGGGACCTAGTGTGAGGATAAATGGAGCCAGAGAGAGAGAGAATTAATACAGATATTCTCACGCTTCTCCTCCATTGTCACTAGGGACCTAGTGTGTGGACAAATGGAGCTAGAGAGAGAGAATTAATACTGATAGTCTCATGCTGCTCCTCCATCGCCACTAGGGACCTAGTGTGAGGAAAATGTAGCTAGAGAGAGAGAATTAATACTGATATTCTCACGCAGCACCTCCATCGCCACTAGGGACCTAGATAAATGGAGCTAGAGAGAGAGAATTAATACTGATATTCTCACGCTGCACCTCCATCGCCACTCAGGGACCTAGTGTGTGGATAAATGGAGCTAGAGAGAGAGAATTAATACTGATATTCTCACGCAGCACCTCCATCGCCACTAGAGACCTAGTGTGTGGATAAATGAAGCTAGAGAGAGAATTAATACTGATATTCTCACTCAGCACCTCCATCGCCACTAGACCATAGTGTGTGGATAAATGGAGCTAGAGAGAGAGAATTAATACTGATATTCTCACGCTACACCTCCATTGCCACTAGGGTCCCAGTGTGTGGATAAATGGAGCTAGAGAGAGAGAGAGGGAGAATTAATACTGATATTCTCACGCAGCTCCTCCATCGCCACTACCGACGTAGTGTGGAGATAAATGGAGCCAGAGAGACAGAGAGAATGAATACTGATATTCTCACGCTAAACCTCCACCGCCACTAGGGACCTAGTGTGTGGAGAAATGGAGCTAGAGAGAGAGAGAATTAACACTGATATTCTCACGCTGCACCTCCATCGCCACCAGAGACCTAGTGTGTGGATAAATGGAGCTAGAGCGAGAGAATTAATACTGATATTCTCACGCAGCACCTCCATCTCCACTAGGGACCTAGTGTGTGGATAAATGGAGCTAGAGAGAGGGAATTAATACTGATATTCTCATGCTACACCTCAATCGCCACAAGGGACCTAGTGTGTGGATAAATGGAGCTAAAGAGAGAGACTTGAAACTGATATTCTCACGCAGCACCTGAATCACCACTAGACACCTAGTGTGTGGATAAATGGAGCGAGAGAGAGAATTAATTCTGATATTCTCACGTTGCACCTCCATCACCATCAGGGATCTAGTGTGTGGATAAAGGGAGCTAGAGAGAGAGAATTAATACTGATATTTTCACTCTGCACCTCCATCACCACCAGGGACTTAGTGTGTGGATAAGTGGATCTAGAGAGAGATAATTAATACTGATATTCTCACGCTGCACCTCCATCGCCACTAGGGACCGAGTGTGTGAATAAATGGAGCTAGAGAGAGAGAGAATTAATACTGATATTGTCATGCTGTAACCCGATCGCCACTAGGGACGAAGTGTGAGGATAAATGGAGCCAGAGAGAGAGAGAATTAATACAGATATTCTGACGCTTCTCCTCTATTGTCACTAGGGACCTAGAGTGTGGATAAATGCGATAGAGCGAGAGAATTAATAATGATATTCTCACACTGCACCTCCATCGCCAGTACGGACCTAGTTTGTGGATAAATGGAGGTAGAGAGAGAGAATTAATACTGATATTCTCACGCTGCCCCTCCATCGCCACCAGGGACCTAGTGTGTGGATAAATGGAGCTAGAGAGAGGGAGAATTAATACTGATATTCTCACGCAGCACCTCCATCGCCACTAGAGACCTAGTGTGTGGATAAATGGAGCTAGAGAGAGAGAATTAATACTGATATTCCCACGCTTCATCTCCAATGCCACTACGGACCTAGAGTGCGGATAAATGGAGTTAGAGAGATGGAATTAGTACTGATATTCTCACGCTGCACCTCCATCGCCACTAGGGACCTAGTGTGTGGATAAAGGAAGCTAGAGAGAGAGAATTAATACTGATATTCTCACTCTGCACCTCCATCACCACCAGGGACGTAGTGTGTGGATAAATGGAGCTAGAGAGAGAGAGAATTAATACTGATATTCTCAAAGTTATACTGCCTGAGGTATTTGTCTATGTTAAAGTATTGTACTGTGATTGTTGCACTGAATCTTATTTTACAGGAGGTCCCAGTGCCTGAACCAGCCCTGGGGGTAAGTGTATACTGTGAAGGTAATTCTAATATATTGTGTGGGCCACTAGTGGGAAGAAAGGGGGGTTGCAGTGTCCCAGAGGGCTGTGACCAAGTTAGTTTAACTATTGCAAACCCTGACCTCAGGGTGGAGGCACCCGCCATTGGATCCAGGCCCCACAACCTGTTAGTGGCAAATCAGGCAGGGGTAGTAGCCCCTGGGATAGCGCCATCTAGGGGTTACATGTGGATAACTGGAGCTAGAGAGAGAGAATTAATGCTGATATTCTCATGCTACACCTCCATCGCCACTAGGGACCTAGTGTGTGGATAAATGGAGCTAGAGAGAGAGAATTAATGCTGATATTCTCATGCTGCACCTCCATCGCCACTAAGGACCTAGTGTGTGGATAAATTCTGCTACTGCGAGAGAATTAATACTGATATTCTCAAGCAGCACCTCCTTCGCCACTAGGGACCTAGTGTGTGGATAAATGGGGCTAGAGCGAGAGAATTAATACCGATATTCTCACGCTGCTCCTCTTTCGCCACTAGGGACCTAGTGTGTGGATAAATTCAGCTAGAGAGAGAGAGAGAGAGAGAGAATAATACTGATATTCTCACTCTGCACCTCCATCACCATCAGGGACGTAGTGTGTGGATAAATGGAGCTAGAGAGAGAAAATTAATACTGATCTTCTCACGCTGAACCCCCATCGCCACTAGGGATGTAGTGTGAGGATAAATGGAGCCAGAGAGAGAGAGAGAAATGATTCTGATATTCTTGCGCTGCTCCTCCATTGTCACTAGGGACCTAGTGTGTGGACAAATGGAGATAGCGAGAGAAAATTAATACTGATATTCTCATGCTGCTCCTCCATCGCCACTAGGGACCTAGTGTGTGGATAAATGGAGCTAGAGTGAGAGAGAGAGAATTAATACTGATATTCTCACGCTACACCTCCATTGCCACTAGGGACCTAGTGTGTGGATAAATGGAGCTAGAGAGAGAGAGAATTAATGCTGATATTCTCACACAGCACCTCCATCGCCACTAGAGACCTAGTGTGTGGATAAATGGAGCCAGAGAGAGAGAATTAATGCTGATATTCTCACTGTGCACCTCCATCGCCACCAGGGACCTAGTGTGTGGATAAATGGAGAGAGAGAGAGTATTAACACAGATATTCTCACGCTTCTCCTCCATTGTCTCTAGGGACCTAGTGAGTGGACAATTTGCGCTAGAGAGAGAGAATTAATACTGATATTCTCATGCTGCTCCTCCATCACCACTAGGGACCTAGTGTGTGGATAAATGGAGTTAGAGAGAGAGAATTAATAATGACATTCTCACGCTACACCTCCATTGCCACTAGGGACCTAGTGTGTGGATAAATGGAGCTAGAGAGAGAGAATTAATGCTGATATTCTCACGCAGCACCTCCATTGTCACTTGAGACCTAGTGTGTTGATAAATGGAGCTAAAGCATGCGAATTAATACAAATATTCTTACGCAGCACCTCCATCGCCACTAGGGACCTAGTGTGTGGAAAAATGGAGATAGAGAGGGAAAATTAATACTGATATTCTCACGCTGTACCCCCATCACCACTTGGGATGTAGTGTGAGTATAAATGGAGCCAGAGAGAGAGAATTAATTCTGATATTCTCACGCTGCTCCTCCATCGCCACTAGGGACCTAGTGTGTGGATAAATGGAGCTAGAGAGAGATAATTAATACTGACATTCTCACGCTGCTCCTCCATCACCACTAGGGACCTAGTGTGTGGATAAATGGTGCTAGAGAGAGAGAATTAATACTGATTTCCTCACGCAGCGCCTCCATTGCCACTAGAGACCTAGTGTGAGGCTAAAAGGAGCTAGAGAGAGAAAATTAATACTGATATTCTCAAGCAGTACCTCCATCACCACTAGGGACCTAGTGTGTGGATAAATGGAGCTAGAGAGAGAGAATTAATAATGACAATCTCACGCTACACCTCCATTGCCACTAGGGACCTAGTGTGTGGATAAATGGAGCTCGAGAGAGAGAATTAATGCTGATATTCTCACGCTGCACCTCCATCGCCACTTGAGACCTAGTGTGTGGATAAATGGAGCTAGAGAGAGAGAATTAATTCTAATATTCTCACGCTGCACCTCCATCGCGACTAGGGATCTAGGTTGTGGATAAATGGAGCTAGTGAGAAAGAATTAATACTGATATTCTCATGCTAAACCTCCATCGCCACTAGGGACCTTGTGTGTGAATAAATGCGATAGAGCGAGAGAATTAATAATGATATTCTCATGCTGCACCTACATCGCCACTAAGGACCTAGTGTGTGGATAAATGGTGCTACTGCGAGAGAATTAATACTGATATTCTCACGCAGCACCTCCTTCGCCACTAGGGACCTAGTGCATGGATAAATGGTGCTAGAGAGAGAGAATTAATACTGAAATTCTCACGCTGCTCCTCCTTCGCCACTAGGGACCTAGTGTGGATAAATGCAGCTAGAGAGATAGAGAATTAATACTGATATTCTCACGCAGCAGCTCCATCACCTCTAGAGACCTAGTGTCTGGATAAATGGAGCTAGAGAGAGAGAGATTTAATACTAATATTCTCACGCTGCACCTCCATCGCCACTAGGGACCTAGAGTGTGGATAAATCGAGCTGGAGAGAAAGAATTAATCTGATATTTTCACGCTAAACCTCCATCGCCACTAAGGACCTAGTGTGTGGATAAATGCGATTGAGCGAGAGAATTAATAATGATATTCTCACGCTTCACCTCCATCGCCTCTTGGGACGTAGCGTGTGGATAATTGGAGCTAGAGCGAGAGAATTATTACTGATATTCTCACGCTGCACCTCCATTGCCACCAGGGAACTAGTGTGTGGATAAATGGACTTAGGGAGAGAGAATTCATTCTGATATTCTCACGCAGCACCTCCATCGCCACCAGGGACCTAGTGTGTGGATAAAGGAAGCTAGGGAGAGAGAGAGAGAGAGAATTAATACTGATATTCTCACTCTGCACCTCCATCACCACCAGGGACGAAGTGTGTGGATAAATGGAGCTAGAGAGAGAAAATTAATACTGATATACTCACGCTGTACCCCCATCGCCACTAGGGACGTAGTGTGAGGATAAATGGAGCAGAGAGAGAGAGAAATAATTCTGATATTCTCGCGCTGCTCCTCCATTGTCACTAGGGACCTAGTGTGTGGATAAATGGAGCTAGAGAGAGAGAATTAATACTGATATTCTCACGCTGCAACTCCATTGCCGCTAGGGACCTAGTGTGCGGATAAATGGAGCTAAAGCGAGAGAATTAATACAAATATTCTCACGCTGCACCTCCATCACCACTATGGACCTAGTGTTTGGAAAAATGGAGATATAGAGAGAGAAAATTAATACTGATATTCTCACACTAAACCTCCATCGCCACTAGGGACCTAGTGTGTGGATAAATGCGATAGAGCGAGAGAATTAATAATGATATTCTCACGCTGTTCCTCCATCACCACTAAGGACCTAGTGTGTGGATAAATGAAGCTAGAGAGAGAGAATTAATACTGATATTCTCACGCTGCACCTCCATCGCCACCAGGGACCTAGTGTGTGGATAAATGGAGATAGAGAGAAAGAATTAATACTGATATTCTCACGCTGCACCTCCATCACCACCAGGGACCTAGTGTGTGGATAAATGGAGCTAGAGCGAGAGAATTAATACTGAAATTCTCACGCAGCACCTCCATCGCCACTAGGGACTTTCTGTGTGGATAAATGGAGCGAGAGCGAGAGAATTAATTATGATATTCTCACGCAGCACCTCCATCGCCACTAGGGACCTAGTGTGTGGATAAATGGAGCTAAAGAGAGAGACCTAATACTGATATTCTCACGCAGCACCTCCATCGCCACCAGGGAACTAGTGTGTGGATAAATGGAGTTAGAGAGAGAGAATTAATACTGATGTAACCCCCCTGCAAATGGGGGTTCCCAAAAGACTTCCAGGAGCTTGCTTGAATGCTCCAAGCCTGAATGGTGTTTGGCGTTTAAGCCATTTATCAGTGAGTGTTTTTAGAGCCTCTGGTACTGTCTCTTTAAGAGCTGTCTGCTTGCAGACATAATTAGTTTGTATGGGGGGACTGTGTGCTTCTCTGTTTGAGTACCACTCAGCTGCTGCCAATTCACTCCATTTTTGCTGTCACTAGGAGTACAAAGGGAACCTATCTGAAAGATGTAACTGTTTGCCAGAAATCATTTACAGTAATAATGAAATTACAGTTTGTCTAACCTGCTTTCTTTGCAGTCACAACTGTGTCTGCCTAGTTCCCCATTCTGGTTTTGAACTGCTGAACTGGACCAATCAGTGTGGGGTAGCTAGCTCTAAAATGGTGCCTTGGACGAATCAGAACTTGACTCATAATCTGAGCCAGCCACAAGAGGATTGTATGGGCAGTGACTTGGGAGATGTAGTTTAGACTTCTGCGCCTTTTGGACCAACAGCAGCAGTCTATTGTGAGTGACAGCCAATCCAGTCAAGAACTGGGAGGAACTCAAAGGAAGTGCCCGGTTTTGTCTGTTGGAGTTTGGTTTAGCTCTGGAGTGAAGGGAAAGAAACCCTGTGCTCCTTCAGTGCACAGTTTCAGTCAAAAACGTGTAAGGCCCAGAGTTCTGGTCTGCAGCTTGTGTAACTGCTTGTTAGGACTGAACTGCGTCCTGTGAAAAGAATCAAAGGATCTCTGAAGAGTAGAAACCAGGCTCACCCTGTAGAAGACTGGAGAAATTGTTGACTTGCACTCGTCTGTCAGGAACTGAATCTGCTGTGTGTTCTCCCGGTATTGTGCAGTAATTGGCGATCGGATAGAGAAGCAGCCTGCCTGGTATAGTACTTTCTTTACCATATAAATGTGTGAAGAGTCTCGTGGAGCTCAAGAATAGCCCTGCTGACGCTGAAGGACCCTATCTTGTTTGGAGGTCGTGAGTACTAATTCAGGGTCGCTCCTCGTTGAATTTCCACATTAAATCCAAATGGAATCACTGTACTGCTGACTGTTTAAACTAATTTTTCTTTTCACTGTGTGAAAGGGCCCCTACCAGCTGCCACAGTTTGGACTAGCCACTAGGCTTGGGTACCCAGGACAGTAACTGGTAGGGATAGGCCTGCACAGAGCCAAGGTAGATAGTAAAGTAATAAGCTAATTAACCTGATTTCCCCCTGTCCTTGTTATATCCCCCTAAATAAATCAGAGCTGCTTGTTTCAGCAAAGTTATACTGCCTGAGGTATTTGTCTATGTTAAAGTACTGTACTGTGATTGTTGCACTGTATCTTATTTCACAGGAGGTCCCAGTGCCAGAACTAGTCCTGGGGGTAAGTGTATACTGTGAAGGTAATTCTGATATATTGTGTGGGCCACTAGTGGGAAGAAAGGGGGGTTGCAGTGTCCCAGAGGGCTGTGACCAAGTAAGTTTAACTATTGCAAACCCTGACCTCTGGGTGGAGGCACCCGCCATTGGATCCAGGCCCCTCAACCTGTTAGTGGCAAATCAGGCAGGGGTAGTAGCCCCTGGGATAGCGCCATCTAGGGGTTACACTGATATTCTCACGTAGCACCTCCATCACCACCAGGGACCTAGTGTGTGGATAAATGGAGCTAGAGAGAGAGAATTAATACTGATATTCTCACGCAGCACCTCCATGTCCACCTGGGTCCTAGTGTGTGGATAAATGGAGCTAGAGAGAGAGAATTAATGCTGATATTCTCACACAGCACCTCCTTCTCCACCAGGGACCTAGTGTGTTGATAAATGGAGATAGAGAGAGAGAGAGATAATTAATACTGATATTCTCACGCAGCACCTCCATCGCCACTAGAGACCAAGTGTGTGGATAAGTGGAGCTAGAGAGAGAGAATTAATACTATATTCTCACTCTGCACCTCCATCACCACCATGGATGTAGTGTGTGGATAAATGGAGCTAGAGAGAGAGAACTAATACTAATATTCTCACGCTTCACCTCCATCACCACTAGGGACCTAGTGTGTGGACAAATGGAGCTAGAGAGAGAGAGAGAGAATTAATACTGATATTCTCACGCTGCACCTCCATCGCCACTAGGGACGTAGTGTTTGGATAAATGGAGCCTGAGAGAGAGAGAATTAATACTGATATTCTCACGCTGCTTCTCCATTGCCACTAGGGACCTAGTGTGTGGACAAATGGAGCTAGAGACAGAGAATTCATGCTGATATTCTCATGCTGCTCCTCCATCGCCACTAGGGACCTAGTGTGTGGATAAATGGAGCTAGAGAGAGAGAGAGAGAATTAATACTGATATTCTCAAGCTACACCTCCATTGCCACTAGGGACCTAGTGTGTGGACAAATGGAGCTGGAGAGGTGGAATTAATACTGATATTCTCACATTGCACCTCCATTGCCACCAGGGACCTAGTGTGTGGATAAATGGAGCTAGAGAGAGAGAATTAATAGTGATATTCTCGCGATACACCTCCATTGCCACTAGGGACCAAGTGTGTGGATAAATGGAGCTAGAGAGAGAGAATTAATACTAATATTCTCACTCTAAACCTCCATCGCCACTAGGGACCTAGTGTGGGGAAAAATGGTGCTAGAGAGAAAAAATTAATTCTGATATTCTCAAGCTAAACCTCCATCGCCACTAGGGACCTAGTGTATGGATAAATGGGTAGAGCGAGAGAATTAATAATGATATTCTCACGCTGCACCTCCATCGCCACTAGGGACCTAGTGTGTGGATAAATGGAGTTAGAAAGAGAGAGAGAGAGAGAGAAATAATACTGATATTCTCACGCTACAACTCCATTGCCACTAGGGACCTAGTGTGTGGACAAATGGAGCTAGAGAGAGAGAGAGAGAGAATTAATACTAGTATTCTATTGCCACACCTTCATTGCCACTAGGGACCTAGTGTGTGTGGATAAATGTAGCTAGAGAGAGAGAATTAATGCAGATATTCTCATGCAGCACCTCCATCGCCACTAGGGACCTATTGTGTGGATAAATGAAGATAGAGAGAGAGAGAATTAATTCTCATATTCTAACGCTGCACCTCCATCGCCACTAGTGACCTAGTTTGTGGATAAATAGAGCAAGAGAGAGAGAATAAATACTGATATTCTCACGAAGCACCTCCATCGCCACTAGGGACCTAGTGTGTGGATAAATGGAGCTAGAGCGAGAGAATAAATAGTAATATTCTCACGAAGCACCTCCATCGCCACTAGGGACCTAGTGTGTGTATAAATGGAGCTAGAGAGAGAGAGAGAGAATTAATACTGATATTCTCACGCTGCTCCTCCATCACCAATAGGGACCTAGTGTGTGGATAAATGGAGCTAGAGAGAGAGAATTAATACTGATATTCCCACGCTTCATCTCCAATGCCACTAGGGACCTAGTGTGCGGATAAATGGAGTTAAAGAGATGGAATTAATACTGATATTCTCATGCTGCACCTCCATCGCCATTAGGGACCTAGTGTGTGGATAAATGGAGCAAGAGCAAGAGAATTAATACTGATATTCTCACGCAGCACCTCCATCGCCACCAGGGAACTAGTGTGTGGATAAAGGAAGCTAGAGAGAGAGAATTAATACTGATATTCTCACTCTGCACCTCCATAACCACCAGGGACGTAGTGTGTGGATAAATGGAGCTAGAGAGAGAGAATAAATACTGATATTCTCACGCTGCAACTCCATTGCCACTAGGGACCTAGTGTGTGGATAAATGGAGCTATAGAGAGAGAATTAATACTTATATTCTCACGCAGCACCTCCATCGCCACCAGGGACCTAGTGTGTGGATAAAGGAAGCTAGAGAGAGAGAATTAATACTGATATTCTCACTCTGCACCTCCATCTCCACCAGGGACGTAGTGTGTGGATAAATGGAGCTAGAGAGAGAGAATTAGTACTGATATTCTCACGCGGCAACTCCATTGCCACTAGGGACCTAGTGTGTGGATAAATGGAGCTAAAGCGAGAGAATTAATACAAATATTCTGGCGCAGTACTGCCATCGCCACTAGGGACCTAGTGTGTGGAAAAATGGAGCTAGAGAGGGAAAATTAATACTGATATTCTCACTCTGCACCTCCATAACCACCAGGGACGTAGTGTGTGGATAAATGGAGCTAGAGAGAGAGAATTCATGCTGATATTCTCATGCTCCTCCTCCATTGCCACTAGGGACCTAGTGTGTGGATAAATGGAGCTAGAGAGAGAGAATTAATGCTGATATTCTCACGCTGCTCCTCCATCGCCACTTGGGACCTAGTGTGTGGAAAAGTGGAGCTAGAGAGAGAGAATTAATAGTGATATTCTCGCGATAAACCTCCATTGCCACTAGGGACCTAGTGTGTGGATAAATGGAGCTAGAGAGAGAGAATTAAAGCAGATATTCTCAAGCAGCACCTCTGTCACCACTAGGGACCTAGTGTGTGGATAAATGGAGCTAGAGAGAGAGAATGAATACTGATATTCTTACGCTGTAACCCCATCGCCACTAGGAACGTAGTGTGAGGATAAATGGAGCCAGAGAGAGAGAGAGAGAGAGAGAGAGAATTAATACTGATATTCTCACGCTGCTCCTCCACTCTCACTAGGGACCTAGTGTGTGGACAAATGGAGCTGGAGAGGTGGAATTAATACTGATATTCTCACATTGCACCTCCATCGCCACCAGGGACCTAGTGTGTGGATAAATGGAGTTAGAGATTGAGAATTAATACTGATATTCTCACGCTGCACCTCCATCGCCACTAGGGTCCAAGTGTGTGGATAAATGGAGCTATAGAGAGAGAGAGAATTAATATTGATATTCTCACATTGCACCTCCATTGCCACCAGGGACCTAGTGTGTGGATAAATGGAGCTAGAGTGAGAGAATTAATTCTGAAATTCTCACGCAGCACCTCCATCACCACCAGGGACCTAGTGTGTGGATAAATGGAGCTAAAGCGAGAGAATTAATACAAATATTCTGGCGCAGTACCGCCATCGCCACTAGGGACCTAGTGTGTGGAAAAATGGAGCTAGAGAGGGAAAATTAATACTGATATTCTCACGCTGTACCCCCATCGCCATTTGGGACGTAGTGTGAGGATAAATGGAGCCAGAGAGAGAGAATTAATACTGAAATACTCACGCAGCACCTCCATCGCCACTAGAGACCTAGTGTGTGGATAAATGGAGCTGGAGAGAGAGAATTAATGCTAATATTCCCACAGTGCACCTCCATCGCGACTATTGACCTAGGTTGTGGATAAATGGAGCTAGAGAGAAAGAATTAATACTGATATTCTCACGCTAAACCTCCATCGCCACTAGGGACCTAGTGTGTGGATAAATGCGATAGAGCGAGAGAATTAATAATGATATTCTCATGCTGCACCTCCATCGCCACTAGGGACCTAGTGTGTGGAGAAATGGAGCTAGAGAGAGAGAATTAATACTGATATTCTCACGCTGCTCCTCCATTGTCACTAGGGACCTAGTGTGTGGATAAATGGAGCTAGAGAGAGAATTATTGATATTCTCACGCTAAGCTTCCATTGCACTAGGGACCTAGTGTGTCGACAAATGGAGCCAGAGAGAATTAATGCTGATATTCTCATGTCTCCTCCATTGCCACTAGGGACCCAGTGTGGATAAATGGAGCCAGAGAGAGAGAATTAATACTGATATTCTCACGCTGCTCCTCCATCGCCACTTGGGACCTAGTGTGGAAAGTGAGCTAGAGAGAGAGAATTAATAGTGATATTCTCATATAAACCTCCATTGCCACTAGGGACCAGTGTGGATAAATGGAGCAGAGAGAGAATTAAAGCAGATATTCTCAAGCAGCACCTCTGTCACCACTAGGGACCTGGTGTGGATAAATGGAGCTAGAGAGAGAATGAATACTGATATTCTCACGCTGTAACCCCATCGCCACTAGGACACGAGTGTGAGGATAAATGGAGCCAGAGAGAGAGAGAATTAATACTGATATTCTCACGCTGCTCCTCCACTCTCACTAGGGACCTAGTGTGTGGACAAATGGAGCTGGAGAGGTGGAATTAATACTGATATTCTCACATTGCACCTCCATTGCCACCAGGGACCTAGTGTGTGGATAAATGGAGTTAGAGATTGAGAATTAATACTGATATTCTCACGCTGCTCCTCCATCTCCACTAGGGACCCAGTGTGTGGATAAATGGAGCTATAGAGAGAGAGAGAATTAATATTGATATTCTCACGTGGTTTCTCTATCACCACTAGGGACCTAGTGTTTGGAGAAATGGAGCTAGAGAGAGAGAATTAATACTGATATTCTCACGCAGCACCTCCATCGCCCCAAGAGACCTAGTGTGTGGATAAATGGAGCTAGAGAGAGAGAATTAATACTGATATTCTCACGCATCACTTCCATCGCCACTAGAGACCTAGTGTGTGGATAAATGGAGCTAGAGAGAGAGAATTAATACTAATATTCTCACGCTGCACCTCCATCACCACTAGGGACCTAGTGTGTGGATAAATGGAGCTAGAGAGAAAGAATTAATACTGATATTCTCACGCTAAACCTCCATCGCCACTAGGGACCTAGTGTGTGGATAAATGCGATAGAGCGAGAGAATTAATAATGATATTCTCACGCTGTTCCTCCATCGCCACTAAGGACCTAGTGTGTGGATAAATGAAGCTAGAGAGAGAGAATTAATACTGATATTCTCACGCTGCACCTCCATCGCCACCAGGGACCTAGTGTGTGGATAAATGGAGATAGAGAGAAAGAATTAATACTGATATTCTCACGCTGCACCTCCATCGCCACTAGGGACCTAGTGTGTGGATAAATGGAGCTAGAGTGAGAGAATTAATTCTGAAATTCTCACGCAGCACCTCCATCACCACCAGGGACCTAGTGTGTGGATAAATGGAGCTAGAGAGAGAGAATTAATACTGATATTGTCACGCAGCACCTCCATCTCCACCAGGGTACTAGTGTGTGGATAAATGGAGCTAGAGGGAGAGAATTAATACTGATATTCTCATGCTGCACCTCCTTCTCCACCAGGGACCTACTGTGTTGATAAATGGAGATAGATAGAGAGAGAGAGAATTAATACTGATATTCCCACGCAGCACCTCCATCGCCACTAGAGACCATGTGTGTGGATAAGTGGAGCTAGAGAGAGACAATTAATACTATATTCTCACTCTGCACCTCCATCACCACCTTGGACATAGTGTGTGGATAAATGGAGCTAGAGAAAGAGAACTAATACTAATATTCTCACGCTTCACCTCCATCACCACTAGGGACCTAGTGTGTGGATAAATTTAGCTAGAGCGAGAGAATTAATACTAATATTCTCTCTCTGCACCTCCATCGCCACTAGGGACCTTGTGTGTGGATAAATGGATCTAGAGAGAGAGAGAGAATTAATACTGATATTCTCACGCTGCACCTCCATCGCCACTAGGGACGTAGTGTTTGGATAAATGGAGCTAGAGACAGAGAATTAATGCTGATATTCTCATGCTGCCCTCCATTGCCACTAGGGACCTAGTGTGTGGATAAATGGAGCTAGAGAGAGAGAGAGAGAATAATACTGATATTCTCAAGCTACACCTCCATTGCCACTAGGGACCTAGTGTGTGGACAAATGGAGCTGGAGAGGTGGAATTAATACTGATATTCTCACAATGCACCTTCATTGCCACCAGGGACCTAGTGTGTGGCTAAATGGAGTTAGAGATTGAGAATTAATACTGATATTCTCACGCTGCTCCTCCATCGCCACTAGGGACCCAGTGTGTGGATAAATGGAGCTAGAGAGAGAGAATTAATAGTGATATTCTCGCGATACACCTCCATTGCCACTAGGGACCTAGTGTGTGGATAAATGGAGCTAGAGAGAGAGAATTAAAGCAGATATTCTCATGCAGCACCTCCGTTGCCACTAGGGCCCTAGTGTGTGGATAAATGGAGCTAGAGAGAGAGAATGAATATTGATATTCTCACGCTGTAACCCCATTCGCCACTAGGGACCGAGTGTGAGGATAAATGGAGCCAGAGAGAGATTTAATACTGATATTCTCACGCTGCTCCTCCATTGTCTCTAGGGACCTAGTGTGTGGAGAAATGGAGCTAGAGAGAGAGAGAGAGAATTAATACAGATATTCTCACTCTTCTCCTCCATTGTCACTAGGGACCTTGTGTGTGGATAAATGGAGCTAGAGCGAGAGAATTAATACTGATTTTCTCACGCTGCGCCTCCATCGCCACTAGGGACCTATTATGTGTATAAATGGAGCTAGAGCGAGAGAATTAATACTAATATTCTCACTCTGCCCCTCCATCGCCACTAGGACCTAGTGTGGATAAATGGAGCTAGAGAGAGAAGAATTAATACTGATATTCTCACGCTGCACCTCCATCACCACTAGGGACGTAGTGTGTGATAAATGGAGCCAGAGAGAGAGAATTAATAGTGATATTCTCACGCTGCACTCCATCGCCACTAGGACCTAGTGTGTGATAAATGGAGCTAGAGAGAGAATTATCTGATATTCTCAGTACGCTCCTCCTTCACACTAGGGACCTAGTGTGTGGATAAATGGAGCTAGAGAGAGAATTAATACTGATATTCTCACGCTGCTCATCCATCGCCACTAAGGACCTAGTGTGTGATAAATGGAGCTGAGAAATTAATAGTGATATTCTCATGTGCACCTCCATCGCCACTAGGGACCTAGTGTGGATAAATGGAGCTAGAGAGAGAGAATTAAACAGATATTCTCATGCAGCACCTCCAGTTGCCACTAGGGACCTAGTGTGTGGATAAATGGAGCTAGAGAGAGAGAATGAATACTGATATTCTCACGCTGTAACCCCTTCGCCACTAGGGACGTAGTGTGAGGATAAATGGAGCCAGAGAGGGAGAGATTTAATACTTATATTCTCACGCTGCTCCTCCATTGTCTCTAGGGACCTAGTGTGTGGAGAAATCGAGCTAGAGAGAGGGAATTAATACTGATATTCTCACGCTGCGCCTCCATCGCCACCAGGGAGCTCGTGTGTGGATAAATGGATCTGTGAGAGAGAATTAATAGTGATATTCTCACGCTGCACCTCCATCGCCACCAAGGACCTAGTGTGTGGATAAATGGAGCTAGAGGAGAGATTATTACTGAAATTCTCACGCAGCACCTCCATCTGCCACTAGGGACCTAGTGTGTGATAAATGGAGCTAGAGCAGAGAATTAATACTGATATTCTCACGCATACCTCTATCGCCACTAGGGACCTTCTGTGTGGATAAATGGAGCTAGAGTGAGAGAATTAATACTGATATTCTCATCGCACCTCCATCGCCACTAGGGACCTAGTGTGTGGATAAATGGAGCTAAAGAGAGTGCCTAATACTGATATTCTCACGCAGCACTCCATCGCCACTAGAGACCAAGTGTGGATAAGTGGAGCTAGAGAGAGAGAGAATTAATACTGATATTCTCACTGCACCTCCATTATTTATTTATTTAGTTAAACATCAGTTTAGAATCCTTTGAGTCAGAGGCTCATTTACAAAGGTACCTCGTCACAAAGAGGACATCAGAACAGTAGTACAAGGGACAGTAATTACAAACAAAAAGTTACAGTTCAATTACAATTTTGTTACAATAGAGTACAATCTCCAATGAGCAGAAGATAACAAAGGTGCAAAACTTATGGTGGGAGAGCTGGTGAGGTAGAAGGGAGGGAGATAGGGAAGGGGGAATAATTAGGGAAAGTAAGAGCCACTCAGTGAGCATTGTCAAACAGAGTATATATATATTATTTTTTTTACACTAGGCTAGCGGCAGTTGCATTTGTGAGAGCTAAGCAGGAAGTTTCTGCCACCAGGGAACTAGTGTGTGGATAAATGGAGTTAGAGAGAGAGAATTAATACTGATATTCTTGCGATACACCTCCATTGCCACTAGGGACCTAGTGTGTGGATAAATGGAGCTAGAGAGAGAGAATTAAAGCAGATATTCTCACGCAGCACCTCCGTTGCCACTAGGGACGTAGTGTGTGGATAAATGGAGCTAGAGAGAGAGAATGAATACTGATATTCTCACGCTGTAACCCCTTCGCCACTAGGGACGTAGTGTGAGGATAAATGGAGCCAGAGAGAGAGAGAGATTTAATACTGATATTCTCACGCTGCTCCTCCATTGTCTCTAGGGACCTAGTGTGTGGAGAAATGGAGCTAGAGAGAGAGAATTCATGCTGACATTCTCATGCTGCTCCTCCATCGCCACTAGGGACCTAGTCTGTGGATAAATGGAGCTAGAGAGAGAGAATTAATGCTGATATTCTCATGCTGCTCCTCCATCGCCACTAGGGACCTAGTGTGTGGATAAATGGAGCTAGAGAGAGAGAATTAATACTGATTTTCACAAGCTACACTTCCATTGCCACTAGGGACCTAGTGTGTGGAAAAATGGAGCTGGAGAGATGGAATTAATACTGATATTCTCACGTTGCACCTCCATTGCCACCTGGGACCTAGTGTGAGGATAAATGGAGTTAGAGATTGAGAATTAATACTGATATTCTCACGCTGCTCCTCCATCGCCACTAGGGACCTAGTGTGTGGATAAATGGAGCTAGAGAGAGAGAATTAATAGTGATATTCTCGCGATACACCTCCATTGCCACTAGGGACCCTAGTGTGTGGATAAATGGAGCTAGAGAATTAAAGCAGATATTCTCATGCAGCACCTCCATTGCCACTAGGGACCTAGTGTGTGGATAAATGGAGCTAGAGAGAATGAATACTGATATTCTCACCTGTAACATCGCCACTAGGGACCTAGGTGTGAGGATAAATGGAGCTAGAGAGAGAGAGAATTAATACTGATATTCTCACGCTGCTCCTCCATTGTCTCTAGGGACCTAGTGTGTGGAGAAATGGAGCTAGAGCGAGAGAATTAATACTGATATTCTCACGCTGTGCCTCCATCGCCACCAGGGAGCTCGTGTGTGGATAAATGGATCTGGAGTGAGAGAATTAATACTGATATTCTCACGCTGCACCTCCGCGCCACCCAGGACCTAGTGTGTGGATAAATGGAGCTAGAGCGAGAGAATTAATACTGAAATTCTCACGCAGCACCTCCATCGCCACTAGGGACCTAGTGTGTGATAAATGGAGTTAGAGCGAGAGAATTAATACTGACATTCTCGCGTTACACCTCTATCACCACTAGGGACTTTCTGTGTGGATAAATGGAGCTAGAGCGAGAGAATTAATACTGATATTCTCACGCAGCACCTCCATCGCCACTAGGGACCTAGTGTGTGGATAAATGGAGCTAAAGAGAGAGACCTAATACTGATATTCTAAAGCAGCACCTCCATCGCCACTAGAGACCAAGTGTGTGGATAATTGGAGCTAGAGAGAGAGAATTAATACTGATATTCTCACGCTACACCTCCATTGCCACCAGGGAACTAGTGTGTGGATAAATGGAGTTAGAGAGAGAGAATTAATTCTGATATTCTCACTCTGCACCTCCTTCGCCACTAGGGACCTAGTGTGTGGATAAATGGATCTAGGGAGAGAGAATTAATAGTGATATTCTCACGCTGCACCTCCATTGCCACTAGGGATCTAGTGTGTGGACAAATGGAGCTAGAGAGAGATAATTCATGCTGATATTCTCATGCTGCTCCTCCATCGCCACTAGGGTCCTAGTTTGTGGATATATGGAGCTAGAGAGAGAGAATTAATACTGATATTCTCACGCTGCTCCTCCATCGCCACTAGGGACCTAGTGTGTGGATAAATGGAGCTAGAGAGAGAGAGAGAGAGAGATAGAATTAATACTGATATTCTCAAACTACACCTCCATTGCCACTAGGGACCTAGTGTGTGGACAAATGGAGCTGGAGAGATGGAATTAATACTGATATTCTCACGCAGCACTTCCAGCGCCACTAGAGACCTACAGTGTGGATAAATGGAGGTAGAGAGAGAGAGAATTAATAGCAATATTCTCACGCTATACCTATATCGCCACTATGGACTTAGTGTGTGGATAAATGGAGCTAGAGAGAGGGAGAGAATTAATACTGATATTCTCATGCTGCTCGTCCATCACCACTAGTTACCTAGTATGTGGATAATTGGAGCTACAGAGAGAGAATTCATACTGATATTCTCACGCTACACCTCCATTTCCACCAGGACCTAGTGAGTGGATAAATGGAGCTAGAGAGAGAGAGAGAATTAATACTGATATTCATACGCTGCTCCTCCATTGCCACTAGGGACCTAGTATGTGGGTAAATGGAGCTAGAGAGAGATAGAGAATTAATACTGATTTTCTCACGCAGCAACTCCATCGCCACTAGAGACCTAGTGTGTGGATAAATGGAGCTAGAGACAGAGAATTAATAGTGATATTCTCACTCAGCACCTCCATCGCCACTAGAGACCTAGTGTGTCGATAAATGCGCTAGAGCGAGAGAATTAATACTGACATTCTCACTACACACTCCATGCCAGAGACCTAGTGTGTGGATAAATGGAGATAGAGAGAGAATTAATACTGATATTCTCACGCTACACCCAGGGCGTCATTTCAGAAAACCATAGGGGTTCAAGGGCTGGGGCTCCTAGGCCCCGTAAAAAAAAATTAAATTCAGTGCATTTTGGAGGTCATTTGAAACAAATTTTGCTACCTTGTTAACTCCTCCCCATGCTCAGTAATTTGCACCTTGTCCCTCCCCAGAGTCACAACAGTCCAGAATATTACCCGCACCACCTCTCCATAGCATTTCACCAAAACCATAAGGGTTCCAAGACTATCAATGGCGATGCCCATTCTTACATAAAGTACTTAAGTCCCTGGATATTTCTTTTTCCAACATTAATGCTCAGCTCACTGGACACCCCCATTAAGTTGGGTTTACCTTTATTACTCTTGAAATATTTGCTAGTGACATGTCTTACCTTGCTTGGGTCTTGCAAACTAGCCTGGAAGCTAAGTAGAGAACTGCCTGCAAACTGGACTGATACTGACTATAGACACTGCCTGTAAACTGGATTTGCAGCTGACTGAAGACACTTCCTGCAAACAGGACTGGTAGCTGACTGGAGACACTGCCTGCAAACTGGACTGAAAGCTGACTGGAGACACTGCCTGCAAACTGGACTGGAAGCTGCAAGCTGACTGGTGACACTGCTGGCAAACTGGACAAGTAGGTGACTGGAAACACTGCTGGAAAACTGGACTGATAGCTAGCAAGCTGACTGGAAACACTGCTGGAAAACTGGACAAGTAGCTGACTGGAGACACTACTGGAAAACTTGACTGGTAACTAGCCACCGGGCTGTAGACTGCTGGCAAACTGGACTGGTAGCTGATTGGAGACACTACTGGCAAGCTGACTGGAGACACTGCTGGCAAACTGGACTGGTAGCTGACTGGAGACACTGCAGGCAAGCTGGACTGTTAGCTGGCTGGAAACATTGCTGGCAAGCTGGACTAGTAGCTGACTGAAGAAACTGCTGGCAAAATGGACTGGAGGCTGGCTCGAGACAGTGCTGGCAAGCTGGACTGGTAGCTGACTGGAGACACTACAGGCAAGCTGGACTGTAACTGACTGGAGACACTGCTGGCAAACTAGACTGGTAGCTGACTGAAGAGACTGGTGGCAAATTGGACTGGTAGCTAGCAACCTGGCTGTAGTCACTGCTGGAAAACTGAACTGATAGCTGACTGCAAACACTGCTAGCAAGTTGGACTGGTTACTGACTGCAGACACTGCTGGAAAGCCACACTGGTAGCTGCCTGTTGACACTGCTGACAAGCTGGACTGGTGGCTGACTGGAGACACTGCTGGCAAACTAGACTTGGTAGCTAGCAACCTGACTGGAGACACTGCTGGCAAGCTGGACTGGCAGCTGACTGGAGACTGCTGGCAAACTGGACTGGTAGCTCACTGGAGACACTGCTGAGAAGCTAGACTGGTAGCTGACTGTAGATCCAGCTGGAAAACTGAACTGGTATCTGAGTGGAGACACTGCTGGCAAGCTGGACTGGTAGCTGACTGGAGAGATTGGTGGCATATTGGACTGGTAGCTAGCAAACCTGGCTGTAGACATTGCAGGCAAACTGGACTGGTAGCTGACTGCAGACACTACTAGCAAACTAGATTGGTAGCTGACCTGACTGGAGACACTGCTGACAAGCTGGACTGGTATCTGACTGGTGAGTGTTAGCAATGCATTTCAGGTGTCACCTGTGGCTGTGAAGAATTTCCTTTCTTGGTGTAAACACTTGATTAAATACAACATGCTCAAAGCAAACCCATCACCTTACTAAACTGCCAATCAAATGTGGAATAAATGGCTAAAATGTTGGATGCATAGATTTGAATTTCCTCTGTGCCCCGACCACTGAATCATTGGCAGGCTATTTTAAATACAGACCAATATATCTCTACAGTTGCAGACTTCTGGGTATGTTAGTATTCACCGATACACCACTTGAGGAAACTCATTAAAGGAACATGTTCTGCTCCATGGAAGTACATAGAACAGGCAAGGTTTGTGGCTGAAAAGTGAAAGGTTCTGTGCATAACCATGTTACAGGCCTCAAGCCTTTCCTCGTAACTGTTCTCTTCAATACATTCACCGGGAACATAAGGGTGAAGCATGAAGAATAGAACCCAGAGGTTGTACTAAATAAGGAAGTCTCGGGAGATGGGGTCAAGAGTCAGTACTTTGCCTGTCTCTTCAATACATTCATAAAGGACACAAGGGTGAAGCATGAATGAATAGTCTATCTATTTGCAGATGACACAAATCTGCAATAGTGTGGACATAATGAAGGGAATGGAGGCCATGAGGAGGGACCTGGAAAGACTAGAAGAGTGGTCCAGAATTTTACAGCTGGGATTCAGTGCCAAAAAGTGCAAAGTCATGCACATCAGACAAAATAACCCAAGCCGAGTACAAAACAGGAGGAGAGGTCATGGCATATACCTCATAGGAAAGGGACCTCAGGGTTATCAATCAGGATGATCTGAAGTAGCAGCCCAATTTTCAGCGGTGGTGGGAAAGCAAAGGATGATGGACTGCATAGGGGGGATAGCAAGCAGAAGGAGGTAGGTTATACTCAGTAGCATTATTTCAGTAGAATCATAGGGGTTGCAAAGTCCCATTTCAGCAAAATCATAGGGGTTGTAAAACTCCCCCAACCACCACATCTATATAAATAAATGCTAGGGAAACCTTGTTTTAGGGTTCTTAGGGGTTGCAGTGGGCATCATAGGGGTTGCAAAAAAATCATAGGGGTCTCAACCGCAACCCCTGGCAACCCTTAAATGACGCCCCTGGCTACACCTCCATTGCCTCTAGAGACACAGCGTGTGGATAAATGGAGCTAGAGAGATGGAATTAATACTGACAATATCACGCTGCACCTCCAGTGCCACCAGGGACCTAGTGTGTGGATAAATGGAGCTAGAGAGAGAGATTAATACTGATATTCTCACGCTTCACCTCCATCACCACTAGGGACCTAGTGTGTGGATAAATTTAGCTAGAGCGAGAGAATTAATACTAATATTGTCTCTCTGCACCTCCATCGCCACTAGGGACCTTGTGTGTGGATAAATGGATCTAGAGAGAGAGAGAGAATTAATACTGATATTCTCACGCTGCACCTCCATCGCCACTAGGGATGTAGTGTTTGGATAAATGGAGCTAGAGACAGAGAATTCATGCTGATATTCTCATGCTGCTCCTCCATTGCCACTAGGGACCTAGTGTGTGGATAAATGGAGCTAGAGAGAGAGAATTAAAGCAGATATTCTCATGCAGCACCTCCGTTGCCACTAGGGCCCTAGTGTGTGGATAAATGGAGCTAGAGAGAGAGAATGAATACTGATATTCTCACGCTCTAACCCCTTCGCCACTAGGGACGTAGTGTGAGGATAAATGGAGCCAGAGAGGGAGAGATTTAATACTGATATTCTCACGCTGCTCCTCCATTGTCTCTAGGGACCTAGTGTGTGGAGAAAATGGAGCTAGAGAGAGAGAATTAATACTGATATTCTCACTCTTCTCCTCCATTGTCACTAGGGACCTTGTGTGTGGATAAATGGAGCTAGAGCGAGAGAATTAATACTGATTTTCTCACGCTGCGCCTCCATCGCCACTAGGGACCTATTATGTGTATAAATGGAGCTAGAGCGAGAGAATTAATACTAATATTCTCACTCTGCACCTCCATCGCCACTAGGGACCTAGTGTGTGGATAAATTGATCTAGAGAGAGAGAAAGAATTAATGCTGATATTCTCACGCTGCACCTCCATCGCCACTAGGGACGTAGTGTTTGGATAAATGGAGCCAGAGAGAGAGAGAGAATTAATAGTGATATTCTCACGCTGCTTCTCCATTGCCACTAGGGACCTAGTGTGTCGACAAATGGAGCTAGAGAGAGAGAATTCATGCTGATATTCTCATGCTGCTCCTCCTTCACCACTAGGGATCTAGTGTGTGGATAAATGGAGCTAGAGAGAGAGAATTAATACTGATATTCTCACGCTGCTCCTCCATCGCCACTAGGGACCTAGTGTGTGAATAAATGGAGCTAGAGAGAGAGAATTAATAGTGATATTCTCGCGATACACCTCCATTGCCACTAGGGACCTAGTGTGTGGATAAATGGAGCTAGAGAGAGAGAGAATTAAAGCAGATATTCTCATGCAGCACCTCCGTTGCCACTAGGGACCTAGTGTGTGGATAAATGGAGCTAGAGAGAGAGAATGAATACTGATATTCTCACGCTGTAACCCCTTCGCCACTAGGGACGTAGTGTGAGGATAAATGGAGCCAGAGAGGGAGAGATTTAATACTGATATTCTCACGCTGCTCCTCCATTGTCTCTAGGGACCTAGTGTGTGGAGAAATGGAGCTAGAGAGAGGGAATTAATACTGATATTCTCACGCTGTGCCTCCATCGCCACCAGGGAGCTCGTGTGTGGATAAATGGATCTGTTGCGAGAGAATTAATAGTGATATTCTCACACTGCACCTCCGCGCCACCAAGGACCTAGTGTGTGGATAAATGGAGCTAGAGCGAGAGAATTAATACTGAAATTCTCACGCAGCACCTCCATCGCCACTAGGGACCTAGTGTGTGATAAATGGAGCTAGAGCGAGAGAATTAATACTGACATTCTCACGTTACACCTCTATCGCCACTAGGGACTTTCTGTGTGGATAAATGGAGCTAGAGTGAGAGAATTAATACTGATATTCTCACGCAGCACCTCCATCGCCACTAGGGACCTAGTGTGTGGATAAATGGAGCTAAAGAGAGAGTCCTAATACTGATATTCTCACGCAGCACCTCCATCGCCACTAGAGACCAAGTGTGTGGATAAGTGGAGCTAGAGAGAGAGAGAATTAATACTGATATTCTCACGCTGCACCTCCATTATTTATTTATTTAGTTAAACATCAGTTTAGAATCCTTTGAGTCAGAGGCTCATTTACAAAGGTACCTCGTCACAAAGAGGACATCAGAACAGTAGTACAAGGGACACAGTAATTACAAACAAAAAAGTTACAGTTCAATTACAATTTTGTTACAATAGAGTACAATCTCCAATGAGCAGAAGATAACAAAAGGTGCAAAACTTATGGTCGGGGGAGAGCTGGTGGGGTAGAAGGGAGGGAGATAGGGGGGAATAATTAGGAAAGTAAGGGAGCACTCAGTGAGCATTGTCAAACAGAGTATATATAATTATTTTTTTTTTACACTAGGCTAGCGCAGTTGCATTTGTGAGAGCTAAGCAGGAAGTTTCTGCCACCAGGGAACTAGTGTGTGGATAAATGGAGTTAGAGAGAGAGAATTAATACTGATATTCTTGCGATACACCTCCATTGCCACTAGGGACCTAGTGTGTGGATAAATGGAGCTAGAGAGAGAGAATTAAAGCAGATATTCTCACGCAGCACCTCCGTTGCCACTAGGGACGTAGTGTGTGGATAAATGGAGCTAGAGAGAGAGAATGAATACTGATATTCTCACGCTGTAACCCCTTCGCCACTAGGGACGTAGTGTGAGGATAAATGGAGCCAGAGAGAGAGAGATTAATACTGATATTCTCACTGCTCCTCCATTGTCACTAGGGACCTAGTGTGTGGAGAAATGGAGCTAGAGAGAGAGAATTAATACTGATATTCTCATGCTGCACCTCCAGCCACTCTAGGGACCTAGTGTGTGGATAAATGGAGCTAGAGAGAGAGAATTACATCTGATATTCTCACTGCTGCACCTCCATCGCCACTAGGGACCCAGTTGTGGATAAATGGAGCTAGAGAGAGAATTAATACTGATATTCTCATGCTGCACCTCCATCGCCACTAGGGACCTAGTGTGGATAAATGGAGCTAGAGAGAGAGAGAATTAATACTGATTTTCTCAAGTTACACTCCATTGCCACTAGGGACCTAGTGTGTGGAAAATGGAGCTAGAGAGATGGAATTAATGCATATTCTCATGCTGCACCTCCATCGCCACCTGGGACCTAGTGTGAGATAAATGGAGCTAGAGATTGAGAATTAATACTGATATTCTCACGCTGCTCCTCCATCGCCACTAGGGACCCAGTGTGTGGATAAATGGAGCTAGAGAGAGAGAATTAATAGTGATATTCTCTCGATACACCTCCATTGCCACTAGGGACCTAGTGTGTGGATAAATGGAGCTAGAGAGAGAGAATTAAAGCAGATATTCTCATGCAGCACCTCCGTTGCCACTAGGGACCTAGTGTGTGGATAAATGGAGCTAGAGAGAGAGAATGAATACTGATATTCTCACGCTGTAACCCCTTCGCCACTAGGGACGTAGTGTGAGGATAAATGGAGCCAGAGAGAGAGAGAGAATTATACTGATATTCTCACGCTGCTCCTCCATTGTCTCTAGGGACCTAGTGTGTGGAGAAATGGAGCTAGAGCGAGAGAATTAATACTGATATTCTCACGCTGCACCTCCATCGCCACCAGGGAGCTCATGTGTGGATAAATGGATCTGGAGCGAGAGAATTAATACTGATATTCTCACGCTGCACCTCAGCGCCACCCAGGACCTAGTGTGTGGATAAATGGAGCTAGAGCGAGAGAATTAATACTGAAATTCTCACGCAGCACCTCCATCGCCACTAGGGACCTAGTGTGTGATAAATGGATAGAGAGAGAGAATTAATACTGATATTCTCACGCTGCACCTCCATCACCACTAGGACCTAGTGTGTGGATAAATGGAGCTAGAGAGAGAGAATTAATACTGATATTCTCACGCAGCACCTCCATCGCCACCAGGGACCCAGTGTGTGGATAAATGGAGCTAGAGAGAGACCTAATACTGATATTCTAAAGCAGCACCTCCATCGCCACTAGAGACCAAGTGTGTGGATAAGTGGAGCTAGAGAGAGAGAATTAATTCTGATATTCTCACGTAGCACCTCCATCACTACCAGGGACCTAGTGTGTGGATAAATGGAGCTAGAGAGAGAGAATTAATACTGATATTCTCACGCAGCACCTCCATCGCCACCAGGGACCTACTGTGTGGATAAATGGAGCTAGAGAGAGAGAATTAATACTGATATTCTCACGCTGCACCTCCATCGCCACTAGGGACCTAGTGTGTGGATAAATGGAGCTAGAGAGAGAGAATTAATACTGATATTCTCACGCTGCACCTCCATCGCCACTAGGGACCTAGTGTGTGGATAAATGGAGCTAGAGAGAGAGAATTAATACTGATATTCTCACGCTGCACCTCCATCGCCACTAGGGACCTAGTGTGGATAAATGGAGCTAGAGAGAGAGAATTATAGTGATATTCTCACGCTGCACCTCCATCGCCACTAGGGACCTAGTGTGTGGATAAATGGAGCCAGAGAGAGAGAATTAATACTGATATTCTCACGCTGCTTCTCCATTGCCACTAGGGACCTAGTGTGTGGACAAATGGAGCTAGAGAGAGAGAATTCATGCTGATATTCTCATGCTGCTCCTCCATCGCCACTAGGGTCCTAGTTTGTGGATATATGGAGCTAGAGAGAGAGAATTAATACTGATATTCTCACGCTGCACCTCCATCGCCACTAGGGACCTAGTGTGGACAAATGGAGCAGAGAGAGAGAATTAATACTGATATTCTCACTCACCTCCATGCCACAGGGACCAGTGTGTGGACAAATGGAGCTAGAGAGGAATTAATACTGATATTCTCACGCAGCACTTCCAGCGCACTAGAGACCTAAGTGTGGATAAATGGAGCTAGAGAGAGATTAAATAGCAATATTCTCACGCTATACCTATATCGCCACTATGGACTTAGTGTGTGGATAAATGGAGCTAGAGAGGAGAGAATTAATACTGATATTCTCATGCTGCCGTCCATCACCACTAGTTACCTAGTATGTGGATAATTGGAGCTACAGAGAGAATTCATACTGATATTCTCACGTACACCTCCATTTCCACAGGACCTAGGTGGATAAATGGAGCTAGAGAGAGAGATTAATACTGATATTCAACGCTGCTCCTCCATTGCCACTAGGGACCTAGTATGTGGGTAAATGGAGCTAGAGAGAGATAGAGAATTAATACTGATTTTCTCACGCAGCAACTCCATCGCCACTAGAGACCTAGTGTGTGGATAAATGGAGCTAGAGACAGAGAATTAATAGTGATATTCTCACTCAGCACCTCCATCGCCACTAGAGACCTAGTGTGTCGATAAATGCGCTAGAGCGAGAGAATTAATACTGACATTCTCACACTACACCTCCATTGCCACTAGAGACCTAGTGTGTGGATAAATGGAGATAGAGAGAGAGAATTAATACTGATATTCTCACGCTACACCCAGGGGCGTCATTTCAGAAAAACCATAGGGGTTGCAAGGGCTGGGGGGCTCCTAGGCCCCCGTAAAAAAAAAAATTAAATTCAGTGCATTTTGGAGGTCATTTGAAACAAATTTTGCTACCTTGTTAACTCCTCCCCATGCTCAGTAATTTGCACCCTTGTCCCTCCCCAGAGTCACAACAGTCCAGAATATTACCCGCACCACCCTCTCCATAGCATTTCACCAAAACCATAAGGGTTCCAAGACTAGTCAATGGCGATGCCCATTCTTACATAAAGTACTTAAGTCCCTGGATATTTCTTTTTTCCAACATTAATGCTCAGCTCACTGGACACCCCCCATTAAGTTGGGTTTACCTTTATTACTCTTAGAAATATTTGCTAGTGACATGTCTTACCTTGCTTGGGTCTTGCAAACTAGCCTGGAAGCTAAGTAGAGAGACTGCCTGCAAACTGGACTGATAGCTGACTATAGACACTGCCTGTAAACTGGATTTGCAGCTGACTGAAGACACTTCCTGCAAACAGGACTGGTAGCTGACTGGAGACACTGCCTGCAAACTGGACTGAAAGCTGACTGGAGACACTGCCTGCAAACTGGACTGGAAGCTGCAAGCTGACTGGTGACACTGCTGGCAAACTGGACAAGTAGGTGACTGGAAACACTGCTGGAAAACTGGACTGATAGCTAGCAAGCTGACTGGAAACACTGCTGGAAAACTGGACAAGTAGCTGACTGGAGACACTACTGGAAAACTTGACTGGTAACTAGCCACCGGGCTGTAGACTGCTGGCAAACTGGACTGGTAGCTGATTGGAGACACTACTGGCAAGCTGACTGGAGACACTGCTGGCAAACTGGACTGGTAGCTGACTGGAGACACTGCAGGCAAGCTGGACTGTTAGCTGGCTGGAAACATTGCTGGCAAGCTGGACTAGTAGCTGACTGAAGAAACTGCTGGCAAAATGGACTGGAGGCTGGCTCGAGACAGTGCTGGCAAGCTGGACTGGTAGCTGACTGGAGACACTACAGGCAAGCTGGACTGTAACTGACTGGAGACACTGCTGGCAAACTAGACTGGTAGCTGACTGAAGAGACTGGTGGCAAATTGGACTGGTAGCTAGCAACTGGCTGTAGTCACTGCTGGAAAACTGAACTGATAGCTGACTGCAAACACTGCTAGCAAGTTGGACTGGTTACTGACTGCAGACACTGCTGGAAAGCCACACTGGTAGCTGCCTGTTGACACTGCTGACAAGCTGGACTGGTGGCTGACTGGAGACACTGCTGGCAAACTAGACTTGGTAGCTAGCAACCTGACTGGAGACACTGCTGGCAAGCTGGACTGGCAGCTGACTGGAGACTGCTGGCAAACTGGACTGGTAGCTCACTGGAGACACTGCTGAAGCTAGACTGGTAGCTGACTGTAGATCCAGCTGGAAAACTGAACTGGTATCTGAGTGGAGACACTGCTGGCAAGCTGGACTGGTAGCTGACTGGAGAGATTGGTGGCATATTGGACTGGTAGCTAGCAAACCTGGCTGTAGACATTGCAGGCAAACTGGACTGGTAGCTGACTGCAGACACTACTAGCAAACTAGATTGGTAGCTGACCTGACTGGAGACACTGCTGACAAGCTGGACTGGTATCTGACTGGTGAGTGTTAGCAATGCATTTCAGTGTCACCTGTGGCTGTGAAGAATTTCCTTTCTTGGTGTAAACACTTGATTAAATACAACATGCTCAAAGCAAACCCATCACCTTACTAAACTGCCAATCAAATGTGGAATAAATGGCTAAAATGTTGGATGCATAGATTTGAATTTCCTCTGTGCCCGACCACTGAATCATTGGCAGGCTATTTTAAATACAGACCAATATATCTCTACAGTTGCAGACTTCTGGGTATGTTAGTATTCACCGATACACCACTTGAGGAAACTCATTAAAGGACATGTTCTGCTCCATGGAAGTACATAGAACAGGCAAGGTTTGTGGCTGAAAAGTGAAAGGTTCTGTGCATAACCATGTTACAGGCCTCAAGCCTTTCCTCAGAACTGTTCTCTTCAATACATTCACCGGGAACATAAGGGTGAAGCATGAAGGAATAGAACCCAGAGGTTGTACTAAATAAGGAAGTCTCGGGAGATGGGGTCAAAGTCAGTACTTTGCCTGTTCTCTTCAATACATTCATAAGGACACAAGGGTGAAGCATGAATGAATAGTCTATCTATTTGCAGATGACACCAAATCTGCAATAGTGTGGACATAATGAAGGGAATGGAGGCCATGAGGAGGGACCTGGAAAGACTAGAAGAGTGGTCCAGAATTTTACAGCTGGGATTCAGTGCCAAAAAAGTGCAAAGTCATGCACATCAGACAAAAATAACCCAAGCCGAGTACAAAACAGGAGGAGAGGTCATGGCATATACCTCATAGGAAAGGGACCTCAGGGTTATCAATCAGGATGATCTGAAAGTAGCAGCCCAATTTTCAGCAGTGGTGGGAAAGCAAAGGATGATGGACTGCATAGGGAGGGATAGCAAGCAGAAGGAGGTAGGTTATACTCAGTAGCATTATTTCAGTAGAATCATAGGGGTTGCAAAGTCCCATTTCAGCAAAATCATAGGGGTTGTAAAACTCCCCCAACCACCACATCTATATAAATAAATGCTAGGGAAACCTTGTTTTAGGGTTCTTAGGGGTTGCAGTGGGCATCATAGGGTTGCAAAAATCATAGGGTCTCAACAGCAACCTCTGGCAACCCTTAAATGCGCCCTGGCTACAACTCCATTGCCTCTAGGGACACAGCGTGTGGATAATGGAGCTGGAGATGGAATTAATACTGACAATATACGCTGCACCTCAGTGCCACACAGGGACCTAGTGTGTGGATAAATGGAGCTAGAGAGAGAGAATTAATACTGATATTCTCGCGCTGCAACTCCATCACCACTAGGGACCTAGTGTGTGGATAAATGGAGCTAGAGATTGAGAATTAATACTGATATTCTCACGCTACTTCTCCATCACCACTAGGGACCTAGTGTGTGTATAAATGGACCTAGAGAGAGAGAATTAATACTGATATTCTCACGCAGTACCTCCATCGCCACTAGAGACCTAGTGTGTGGATAAAAGGAGCTAGAGAGAGAGAGAATTAATACTGATATTCTCAAGCAGCACCTCCATTGCCACTAGAGACCTAGTGTGTGGATAAATGCGCTAGGAGAGAGAAATAATACTTTTATTCTCACGCTACACCTCCATCGCCACTAGGGACCTAGTGTGTGGATAAATGGAGCTAGAGCGAGAGAATTAATACTGATATTCTCACGCTGCACCTCCATCGCCACTAGGGATCTAGTGTGTGGATAAATGGAGCTGGAGAGAGAAAATTTATACGGATATTCTCACGCTACTCCTCCATCCCCACTAGGGACCTAGTTTGTGGATAAATAGAGCTAGAGAGGTAGAAATAATACTGATACTCTCCCGCAGCACCTCCATAGCCACTGGAGTCCTAGTGTGTGGATAAATGGAGCTAGCGAGAGAGAATTAATACTGATATTCTCACGCTGCACCTCCATTGCCACTAGGGACGCAGTGTGTGGATAAATGCGCTAGAGCGAGAGAATTAATACCGATATTCTCATGCTACACTTCCATTTCCACTAGGACCTAGTGTGTGGATAAATGGAGCTAGAGAGAGAGAGAGAGAATTAATACTGTTATTCATACGCTGCTGCTCCATTGCCACTAGGGACCTAGTGATGTGAGTAAATGGAGCTAGAGAGAGATAGAAATTGATTGATTTTCTCACCTAACAACTCCATCACTACCTAGAGACCTAGTGTGTGGATAAATGGAGCTAGAGACGAGAATTAATACTGATATTCTCACGCTGGACCTCCATCGCCACTAGAGACCTAGTGTGTCGATAAATGCGCTAGAGCGAGAGAATTAATACTGACATTCTCACACTACACCTCCATTGCCACTAGAGACCTAGTGTGTGGATAAATGGAGCTAGAGAGAGAGAATTAATACTGATATTCTCACGCTACACCTCCATTGCCTCTAGGGACCCAGCGTGTGGATAAATGGAGCTAGAGAGATGGAATTAATACTGACAATATCACGCTGCACCTCCAGTGCCACCAGGGACCTAGTGTGTGGATAAATGGAGCTAGAGAGAGAGAGAGAATTAATACTGATATTCTCGCGCTGCAACTCCATCACCACTAGGGACCTAGTGTGTGGATAAATGGAGCTAGAGATTGAGAATTAATACTAATATTCTCCCGCTACTCCTACATCACCACTAGGGACCTAGTGTGTGTATAAATGGAGCTAGAGAGAGAGAATTAATACTGATATTCTCACGCAGCACCTCCATCGCCACTAGAGACCTAGTGTGTGGATAAATGCGCTAGAGAGAGAGAAATACTTTTATTCTCACGCTACACCTCCATCGCCACTAGGGACCTAGTGTGTGGATAAATGGAGCTAGAGAGAGAGAATTAATACTGATATTCTCACGCTGCACCTCCATCGCCACTAGGGACCTAGTGTGGATAAATGGAGCTAGAGAGAGAGAATTAATACTGATATTCTCACGCTGCACCTCCATCCCCACTAGGACCTAGTGTGTGGATAAATGGAGCTAGAGAGAGAGAATTAATACTGATATTCTCACGCTGCACCTCCATCGCCACTAGGGACCTAGTGTGTGGATAAATGGAGCTAGAGAGAGAGAATTAATACTGATATTCTCACGCTACACCTCCATCGCCACTAGGGACCTAGTGTGTGGATAAATGGAGCTAGAGAGAGAATTAATACTGATATTCTCACGCTGCACCTCCATCGCCACTAGGGACCTAGTGTGTGGATAAATGGAGGAGAGAGAGAATTAATACTGATATTCTCACTCTGCATCCCACTAGGCCTAGTGTGGATAAATGGAGCTAAAGAGCGAGAGAATTAATACTGATATTCTCACGCAGCACCTCCATCGCCACTAGAGACCTACTGTGTGGATAAATGGACTAGAATGAGAGAATTAATACTGATATTCACATGCTGCACCTCCATTGCCACCAGGGACCTAGTGTGTGGATAAATGGAGCTAGAGAGAGAGAGATTAATAATACTGATATTCTCACGCAGCACTCCATCACCACAGAGACCTAGTGTGTGGATAAATGGAGCTAGAGAGAGAGAATTAATACTGATATTCTCATGCTGCACCTCCATCGCCACCTGGGACCTAGTGTGTGGATAAATGGAGCTAGAGAGAGAGAAATTAATACTGATATTCTCACGCAGCACCTCCATCGCCACTAGAGACCAAGTGTGTGGACAATGGAGCTAGAGAGAGAATTAATACTGATATTCTTTCGCTGCACCTCATCTCCACTAGGGACCTAGTGTGTGGATAAATGGAGCTAGAGAGAGAATTAATACTGATATTCTCACGCTACACTCCATCGCCACTAGGGACCCAGTGTGTGGATAAATGGAGCTAGAGAGAGAATTAATACTGATATTCTCACGCAGCACCTCCATCGCCACTAGGGACCTAGGTGTGGATAAATGGAGCTAGAGAGAGAGAATTAATACTGATATTCTCACGCTGCACCTCCATCGCCACTGGGACCTAGTGTGTGGATAAATGGAGCTAGAGAGAGAGAATTAATACTGATATTCTCACGCTGCACTCCATCACCACCAGGGACCTAGTGTGTGGATAAATGGAGCTAGAGAGAGAGAATTAATACTGATATTCTCACGCAGCACCTCCATCGCCACTAGAGACCTAGTGTGTGGATAAATGGAGCTAGAGAGAGAGAATTAATACTGATATTCTCACGCTACACCTCCATCGCCACTAGACTAGTGTGTGGATAATGGAGCTAGAGAGAGAGAGAAATTAATACTGATATTCTCACGCTACATCCATCGCCACTAAGGACCCAGTGTGTGATAAATGGAGCTAGAGAGAGGGAATTAATACTGATATTCTCACGCTGCACCTCCATCGCCACTAGGGACCTAGTGTGTGGAAAATGGAGCTAGAGAGAGAGAATTAATACTGATATTCTCACGCAGCACCTCCATCGCCACTAGAGACCTAGTGTGTGGATAAATGGCGCTAGAGAGAGAATTAATCTGATATTCTACACTCCACTGCTACTAGGGACCTAGTGTGGATAAATGGAGCTAGAGAGAGAGAATTAATACTGATATTCTCATGCTGCACCTCATCGCCACTAGTGACCTACTGTGTGGATCAATGGAGCTAGAGAGAGATAATTAATACTGACATTCTCACGCTACTCCTCCACTGCAACTAGGGACCTAGTGTGAGGATAAATGGAGCTAGAGATTGAGAATTAATACTGATATTCTCACGCTGCTCCTCCTTCGCCGCTAGGGACCTAGTCTGTGGATAAATGGAGCGAGAGAGAGAGAGAATTAATACTGATATTCTCAAGCAGCACCTCCATCGCTACTAGAGACCTTGTCTCTTTATAAATGGAGCTAGAGAGAGAGAATTAGTACTGATATTCTCACGCTGCTCCTCCATCGCCACTTGGAACATAGTGTGTGGATAAATGGAGATTGAGAGAGAGAATTAATACTGATATTCTCACGCTACACCTCCATTGCCACAAGGGACCTAGTGTGTGGACAAATGGAGCTAGAGAGATGGAATTAATACTAATATTCTCACGCTGCACCTCCATTGCCACCAGGGACCTAGTGTGTTGGTAAATGGAGCTGAAGATTGAGAATTAATACTGATATTCTCACGCTGCTCCTCCATCGCCACTAGGGACCTAGTGTGTGGATAAATGGAGCTAGAGAGAGAAAATTAATACTGATAATCTCACGCTACACCTCAACTGCCACTAGGGACCTAGTGTGTGGATAAATGGAGCTAGAGAGAGAGAATTAATACTGATATTCTCACGCAGCACGTCCGTCGCCACTAGGGACCTATTGTGTGGATAAATGGAGCTAGAGAGAGAGAATTAATACTGATATTCTAACGCTGCACCTCCATCGCCACTAGTGACCTACTGTGTGGATAAATGTAGCTAGAGCGAGAGAATTAATACTGATATTCTCACGCAGTACCTCCATCACCACTAGGGACCTAGTGTGGATATAAATGGAGCTAGAGCTAGAGAATTAATACTGATATTCTCCCGCTACACCTCCATCGCCACTAGGGACCTAGTGTGTGGATAAATGGAGCTAGAGAGCGAGAATTAATACTGATATTCTCACGCTACTCCTTCATCGCCAATTGGGACATAGTGTGTAGATAAATGGAGCTAGAGAGAGAGAGAATTAATACTGATATTCTCATGCAGCACCTCCATCGCCACTAGAGACCTAGTGTGTCCATAATGGAGCTAGAGAGAGAGAATTAATACTGATATTCTTACGCTCTACCTCCATCGCCACGAGGGACCTAGTGTGTGGATAAATGGAACTAGAGAGAGAGAGAGAGAGAGAAAGAATTATTACTGATATTCTCACGCAGCACCTTCATCGCCACTGGAGACCTAGTGTGTGGATAAATGGTGCTAGAGAGAGAGAGAATTAATACTGATGTAACCCCCCTGCAAATGGGGGTTCCCAAAAGACTTCCAGGAGCTTGCTTGAATGCTCCAAGCCTGAATGGTGTTTGGCATTTAAGCCATTTATCAGTGAGTGTTTTTAGAACCTCTGGTACTGTCTCTTTAAGAGCTGTCTGCTTGCAGACATAATTAGTTTGTATGGGGGACTGTGTGTTTCTTTGATTGAGTACCACTCAAGCTGCTGCCAATTCACTTCATTTTGCAGTCACTAGGGTGCAAAGGAACCTATCTGAAAGATGTAACTGTTTGCCAGAAATTATTTAGAGTAATAATGAAATTACAGTTTGTCTAACCTGCTTTCTTTGCAGTCAGAACTGTGTCTGCTAGTTCCCATTCTAGTTTTGAACTGCTGAACTGGACCAATCAGTGTGGGGTAAGCTAGCTCTAAAATGGTGCCTTGGACGAATCAGAACTTGGACTCATAATCTGAGCCAACCACAGAGGATTGTATGGGCAGTGACTCTGGAGATGTAGTTTGAACTTCAGTGCCTTTTGGACCAACAGCAGCAGTTTATTGTGAGTGACAGCCAATCCAGTCAAGAACTGGGAGGAACTCAAAGGAAGTGCCAGTTTTGTCGGTTGGAGTTTCAGTTGAGCTTTGGCAGTGAAGAAGGAAGAGCCCTGTGCTTTTCAGTGTGCAGTTTTAGTCAAAAAAACATGTGTAGGCCCAGAGTTCCGGTCTGCAGCTTGTTAGGACTGAATCAGTCCTGTGAAAAGAATCAAAGGATCTCTGAAAGTAGAAACCAGGCTCACCCTGTAGAAGACTGGAAGAATTGCTGAAAATTGCACTCGGTCTGTCAGGAACTGAATCTGCTGTGTTGTTCTCCGGGTATTGTGCAGTAATTGCGATGGGATACAGATGCAACCATACTGGTATAGTGCTTTCTTTTATATGGATGTGTGAAGAGGGTTTGTGTACCTCAAGTGAGCCCTATGACATTGAAGGACCCTATCTTATTTGGAGGTAGTGAGTACTAATTCAGGGTCGCTCCCTGTTGAATTGCCACATAAATCCAAATGGAATTACTGTACTGCTGACTGTTTAATTCTCCTTTTCTCTGTGTGAAAGGGCCCCTACCAGCTGCCACGGTTTGGACTAGCCACTAGGGCTTGGGTACCCAGGGACAGTAACTGATAGGGATAGGCCTGTGCACAGAGCCATAAATGATTATTAGAGTGATAAGCTAATTAACCTGATTTCCCTGTCCTTGTTATATCCCCTAAATAAATCAGAGCTGCTTGTTTCAGCAAAGTTATACTGCCTGGGTATTTGTCTATGTTAAAAGTACTGTACTGTGATTGTTGCACTGTATCTCATTTCACAGGAGGTCCCAGTGCAGGAACCAGTCCTGGGGTAAGTGTATACTGTGAAGGTAATTCTGATATATTGTGTGGGCCACTAGTGGGAAGAAAGGGGTTGCAGTGCTCCCAGAGGGCTGTGACCAAGTTAGTTTAACTATTGCAAACCCTGACCTCTGGGTGGAGGCACCATGCCATTGGATCCAGGCCCCTCAACCTGTTGGTAGCAAATCAGGCAGAGGTAGTAGCCCTGGGATAGCGCCATCTAGGGGTTACATCTTGGAGGCTCACCGCTGGGATTGTGTGTCCTCTAGTGGCCATATTTACGAACCACTGTTAAGAAAAATGGAGTACCGACAGAAGTGGCTGTGCACGGCTGGTGGAGTGGTGTACTGGGAGGAGGTCGACCCCAAATGCTATGCTTATCCTGGACATCCCTGGGTATCAATCGGACACTGTGGGAGTACTTTCCAAGGTGGAAGGTTTACAAAACCCTGTGGTGGTGGGTGGCATGCTAATCTGCTCACCCACACTTTCCTGGCCTAGTAGGTTTAAGGATCCATAGATAGCTCCAAGTGCCACAGACCATTACCCCAGAGAGCCCTCACTGCTTGGAAGTGATAACTAAGGACAGTAAAGACCGAGGGGAATCAGCTACCACTATCTGAAACTTTTGAGGAGAAATTTGCTGGAATAGTTTGCTGGGAGAGGGGAAAACTGTGGAGGACTTGGAAGAAACTATTCTTACCACCTGAGGGTGTTCCTCCCCAACACCCTCTCCTGCTCCAGTGCCCATAATGGTGGCTGAACCAATGCAGACTCCTATTTCTGCACCTGCCATTAGTCACGACTCTTGCGAAGGTTGAGGATCTCTCAGCACCTCCCCACCCCCAGGGAGGATGACTGGGAGACCTGGATAGACTATGTTGCCCCAAAGTGCTAGAATGGCAATGCTAGGAAGGTGAGCGAAAGAGGGTTAGTGAGAGCCTCCGAGGTCCTGCCCTGGCTACCATCCGTGCTTAAGCGGGCCCAGTAACCCTGAGGCGAGGTGCACAGGCCTATCTTGAGGCCTTGGAGAATGTGTAGGAGCCCAGATTCTGATGAGGGACCTATGGTGGAGAGTAAGAAATGCACAACAGTACCAAGGGAGTTGTTGTCTGTGTATGTCTCGGCTGGAAAATTGTTGCAAGAATGCCTCAGAAAGGGTAGTTTGCTGCTGATTGAACTGGACCGAACCAGACTGGACAGAATCCTTAAGTCTGCCCCTTCTCAGAACTGCTGTTGCTTCAGTTACGCCTGGCAAATGGGCTGGAATCCCCACCTCCTATCAGTGAGTTAATGAGAGAAATTCGAGGAGTTGAGAAAAGGCGACCTCGGGAGGTACCTGCACCAACAGCTGTGGCTACGACCCGAGTGACTGAGGGTGACCATCAAGTGAAGTTCAGGGGCAGAGGTTGACAGTCAATGAGTGCTCTGACAAGGAAAAGATATGCCACAATGGGACGAACTGTTGAGAGATCACGAATTCAAAACAGTCCCTTTATGAGAGCCACTCCGCAAGTAGGCCCTGACCTATATCCGACTGCATCTGCTATAGGGTAGAGGTACCCACCCATGTATCTCCTACTGATAACAGCTCCAAACTCAAATCCTTGACCATGGAAGTGGAGAAACTGACAGAATGTCTCCAAATGCTTATCCGCATACAGACAGAGATGGCACAGGTTCCAGTTAGTAATACCCCGCCCTGGCTCCCAGTGTGGCGCCTCGGCCAACTCAAACTCCAGAAAGTATGTTTTGCTATAATTGCGGAAAGATGGGCACATGAAAAGGAAAGCCAGTCCCAAAGACACCCAGCAAAAGTTGCATATAGGCTACAAGGAGAGCTTGGAGAAGAAATCAGTGGTTAAGAGGTGCGACATGATCCCAGTGAGGCACCAAAATGCTAATTCACGTCCTTTTGTGGCAAGGTCAGTTGCCCAGGCCCCACTACCGCCTCCTCAGACTGGTCCAGAATAGTGGGTCCCTCCATGGAACCACTGTAAAGGTGAATGGAGTGTCTACAAGAGCTGTATTGAACAGTGGCTCCCAAGTGACAATTATGTTTCCAGGATTGGTATCAGAAGCATTTGTCAGGCGTACCCACTTACAACCATTAGAAGGACTGCATGTATGGGGTTAAGTGAAGGCCTACCCCTATTCGGGTATATCCGAATTTGGCTGTCTTTCCCCACCTCCGTGGCTGGAGTGGCAGACACAAGTAGAGACCCTAGCCTTAGTGTGTCCCCCACTGGACTGGTATGATGGTGTCCCTTTGTTGATTGGAACAAATGCTCATATGTTGGAAGGCTGGCACAGTTGTGTTATGAAAACAGGGGTCAAAGACTAGTAGAGCCTTAAGAGTTCGGCTTTAATTAAGAAGGCCTATGAGGCACAGAGAGATGCTGAAAAAACAGAACCAGAGGAACCGGTTCGGAATTGTATGGAAGAAGGATCCTGAGTCTCTGATCCTGGCGCCAAATGCCCAGTGTACCTTACAGGAGAGGTCCGTATCAGAAAGGATGTTAAGAATAAAATATTAATGTTGGATGCACCAGGCGATGGAAAATTGCCAGAGGACTGCTGGTCAAGCCTAGTATTTTGCCCGCTAGAGCCCATGCTTATGCCAGAAGGTAATGGTCAAGTTCATAATGTGTCTGAAAGAGACATTCGAGTAAACAGAGGTTGCATCCTGGCTAATGTGCATTGTGCAGACACTGCAGTGCTACCCAGCAGCAAGAGTTCAAGGAAGAATGACAGAGTACGCATGACTTGTTTGATTTCGCGACTCCCCGCCATAGCTGAATGGAAAGTGAGGATCAGTGAGAAGCTTGCCCAGAGAGACCAGGTGTTTTTTTAAAGGAATGGGATGTAGGATGCGTGCAGAGCTGAGCACAATATCCGGCTGCATGACGAAGACCATTTACGTGAGAGGTCGTCGAGCCTGGCACCTGCTGACATAGATGATGTGAGGCAGCATCTGCAAGAGATGTTAGCTGCTGGTGTAATACAAGAATCAGAAGTTCCTTATGCTTCCCCCATTGTGGTAGTGAGGAAAAGAATGGAACAGTAAGGATGTGTGTGGATTATCGCACCTAAAACGGCGGACTATCCTGATCAGTACACAATGCCCGCATTCAGGATGCTTTGGACTGCCTAAGCGGGAGACAAGTGGTTCTCTGTGCTGGATCTCCGCAGTGGGTACTACCAGATCCTGATGGCCCCAGAGGACCGTGAGAAGGCCTTTATCTGTCCACTTGGCTTCTATGAATTCATGAGGATGCCTCAAGGATTTCAAGGTGCCCCAGCCACTTTTCAGCGATTGATGGGCGTGCAGTGGGGACATGAACCTACTAGAGTGCCTGGTATACCTAGATGATGTTATTGTGTTTGGCAGCTCACTGGAGGAACATGAGAGCAGATTATTTAGGTATTGGACCGACTGGAGGACTTTGGCCTTAAACTGTCCATTGATAAGTGTCAATTCTTTCAAACATCAGTAAAGTATGTGGGACACATAGTATCCACCGAGGAATAGAGACCGACCCAAGTAAGTTGAGGCCTTGACCACCTGGCCACAGCCCAAAAAATCTAAAGACTGCAAAGATTCCGGGATTTTGTGGTTATGATCGTAGCTTCATGAAGGACTATTCAAGAGTGATCCGCCCTTTACTTAACCTTACTAAGGGTGTCCCCAACCCACAAAAATACCAAAGTCGTCCCTCAGACTGAAGAGTGTATTTTCATCCGAGTGAAGTATTTGGGGCCCGCTGGACTCCTGATTAGTGAGACTGCTTTCATGAGATCATATATCAACTACCCATGCTCCAGTGCTGGCCTATGCGATCCAAGAAAACCTTACGTCCTGCACACTGATGCTAGCTTGCAAGGGTTGGGGCTGTGTTGTACCAAGAGCCGAGAATGGCCTGAGACCAGTGGCCTTTGCCAGTAGAAGCCTGACCCCATCCGAAAGAACTATCCTGTACATAAGTTAGAGTTCCTAGCTTTGAAGTGGGCTATTGTTGATTAATTCCATGAGTACCTTGTGGGGCTAAAATACTAGTAAAACTGACAATAATCCTTTGACCTATGTGCGAGACCTCCAGCTAAGTTGGATGCCACTGGCCATAGGTGGCTTTCTGCATTATCTACATATGACTATGCTCTCGAATACCGAGCAGGTCTGAACCACATAGATGCTGATGCTCTCTCCGGAGGCCTGTTCCCCAGAATGATTGGGTCCGATTGGCAGAACCTGACATTGGCACTCTGCCGGAAGTTTGACAGGGAGGAACAAATGTCCACGGACGCAGTGGACTGCATGGTGGATTGCTAGGAGCCTCTGAGAATTGCATACCTGCTGCTTGTGCCACTTTCTGCAATAGACATTGGTGCACTGCCTCAGCTGGACAATGACAGTATTGAGTGGGCTCAATCCTCATGATCCCATGATCAAAGCAGCTTTAGAAGCCCTTTATGCAGGAAAGATGTGTCCAAATTACACTCCACTGATTTGAGAACTGCACTGTTATACAAAGAAGGTCCTAAGTTGAAACTGATCAATAAACTGTTATACAGAGAAACAGTAGACAGGGGACAAGTAGACAAACAACAACTAGTGCTGCCCACTGCCTTTGAGACTCAGTACTGAGGTCCTTGCACAACCACATGGGGCACCTTGGTATAGACAGAACACTTGACTTGGTGAGATCCAGATTCTATTGGCCTAAGATGGGGGGCTGATGTGAGCAACACATTCGAACTTGTAGTCGCTGCTTAGAGAAAGCTTTGCTCCCAGAGGGCTGCCCCTTGTTAACATCACCACCAGTGCACCCATGGAGCTGGTCTGTATTGATTTTCTGAGTTTGAGTCAGATCAAAGAAATATCAGTAATGTGCTGGTGGTCACTGACCATTTCACGAGATATGCCCAGCTTTCCCACCAAAGACCAGAAAGCATCCACTGGGGCCAAAGTACTTGTGAAAACTTTTGTTCACTATGGGGCCCACAAAGAATCCATTCTGATCAAGGAGAGACTTTGAAGTCGTCTGATCAAAGAGATGCTTTCTCTGTGGGAGTCGAAGTCCAGAACCACTCCTTACCACCACCCCAGGGACCCACAGCCTGAGCGTTTCAACCGCATTTCCTAGATATACTAGGCACCTGCACCCAAAGGACAAGCCTAGATGGAGCCAACAAATTAGCACCCTGGTACATGCTTATAACTGCACCAAAAGTGATGCCACTGGATTCTCCCCTACCACCTGATGTTTGGAAGAGAAGCTCGACTACCAGTAGATGTGTGTTTTGGGGTCTCTCCTGATGGGGTTCAAGCTGACAACTATTTACAGTATGTGCAAAGTTAAAGGCCCAGCTAACTCATGCGTATCAACTGGCTCAAACCATGGCTGCCAAAAGAAATCTGGCCAACAAAGAAAGGTATGATAAAAGATGAAAGCACAGGAACTCCAGGAGGAATCGGGTATTGCTAAGAAATCTGGGACTGCATGGCAAGCACAAGATTGCTGACAGATGGCACCATCTCCCTCACATTGTAGTGGGCAAACTAGATGATCTGCCAGTGTACAAAGTAAGGCCTGAGAATAATTCAAAAGATGTAAAACAATGCATAGAAATCATTTACTGCCCATTGGACAAATCTTAATTGAGTCTGAGCCCTAGAAGATGCCCCCTCTGGACCAGTGACTAGAGCTGCTGCTAAGAAAAGATCAGAAAGTCTGCACCTACAGAAGCAAAGTTAAAGTGTTCCCTCCACAAGTCCCAGTTGAGCATGACTGTCAGTCCATATCGGAAGAAAGTGAGAGTGACTTTGAATACTATCCTTCTTACGAACTGAGTCAATTGTTTGAGGGCATTCCCTAGTCAATACTGGAGATGAAGCTGGGCCTTGGGACTGTCTAAGCCCCAGCTTCATCCCTGGAACCAATGCTCCCAGAAAGTGAAGTGCAAGCATCAGATCAGATGAAATGGAATCATTGTGCATGGTTGAACTGTTTGAGCTTTCAGGGAGGAAAATGATAGATTAGGGCAGACTGGTGATACACCCGAACAAGAAGAGTATTTTGAGTGCCCTGACAGTCCACTGCCAGTGTCAAAGCTCTCCATGTGAGCCAAATGTTGTGGACTCCAGAAACTGTAACTCCTGGAGCTGAAAGTGCCCCAAGTTCTAGCCTCTCTACCCCATGGAGACTCCCCTGACAAGTGAGGACAATGCTGAAAATGAGGCTCAGGTGCAGAGACCATAACAGTTCCCCTAGAAAGACTGGTCGAGCTGTAAAGCCTGTGGTGCACCTCAGTTATGATTCACTTGGGAGGCCTGTGGACTTGCCTCTCAATGTTGTCCATAAAGGTGTATGTGTCCCCGAGCTCATTGCCCAAACTGAGCATCAGTGCTAACTCCAAGTTACTTGTGTTGCCCTCTAAGTATGGTGCCCTTGCCCCATCCAGCCCCAAGGTAACTGATAGGAAGGGCCCCCTCTCTTCAGGTTTCATGTACAAGAGGTAATAGCATGGTTATGGTACAATGTGTATGTAATACTGTGTAAAAAGTGGCGATACTGCAATGTTTCAGAAATGTGTTCTTGGTAAAATGATATATTGACTGATGATTACATATGTGAGCCTAATGCAAATGTATATGGTTGCAGTTGAAACTTATGGGTACTTGCTTGGCTGCGCCAAGCTTTCCCAGACCAGGAAGGTGTAACCCCTGCAAATGGGGGTTCCCAAAAGACTTCAGGAGCTTGCTTGAATGCTCCAAGCCTGAATGGTGTTTGGCATTTAAGCCATTTATCAGTGAGTGTTTTAGAACCTCTGGTACTGTCTCTTTAAGAGCTGTCTGCTTGCAGACATAATTAGTTTGTATGGGGGACTGTGTGTTTCTTTGATTGAGTACCACTCAAGCTGCTGCCAATTCACTTCATTTTTGCAGTCACTAGGAGTGCAAAGGGACCCTATCTGAAAGATGTAACTGTTTGCCAGAAATTATTTAGAGTAATAATGAAATTACAGTTTGTCTAACCTGCTTTCTTTGCAGTCAGAACTGTGTCTGCTAGTTCCCCATTCTAGTTTTGAACTGCTGAACTGGACCAATCAGTGGGGTAAGCTAGCTCTAAAATGGTGCCTTGGACGAATCAGAACTTGGACTCATAATCTGAGCCAGCCACAAGAGGATTGTATGGGCAGTGACTCTGGGAGATGTAGTTTAGACTTCAGTGCCTTTTGGACCAACAGCAGCAGTTTATTGTGTGACAGCCAATCCAGTCAAGAACTGGGAGGAACTCAAAGGAAGTGCCAGTTTTGTCGGTTGGAGTTTCAGTTGAGCTTTGGCAGTGAAGAAGGAAGGAAGGCCCTGTGTTTTTTCAGTGTGCAGTTTTAGTCAAAAAACGTGTGTAAGGCCAGCGTTCCGGTCTGCAGCTTGTTAGGACTGAATCCGTCCTGTGAAGAGAATCAAAGGATCTCTGAAGAGTAGAAACCAGGCTCACCCTGTAGAAGACTGGAAGAATTGCTGAAAATTGCACTCGGTCTGTCAGGAACTGAATCTGCTGTGTGTTCTCCGGGTATTGTGCAGTAATTCGTCGGGATACAGATGCAGCCTGCCTGGTATAGTGCTTTCTTTTATATGGATGTGTGAAGAGGTTTGTGTACCTCAAGTGAGCCCTACTGACATTGAAGGACCCTATCTTATTTGGAGGTCGTGAGTACTAATTCAGGAATACGCTCCTGTTGAATTGCCACATTAAATCCAAATGGAATTACTGTACTGCTGACTGTTTAATTCTCCTTTTCTCTGTGTGAAAGGGCCCCTACCAGCTGCCCACGGTTTGGACTAGCCACTAGGGCTTGGGTACCCAGGGACAGTAACTGATAGGGATAGGCCTGTGCACAGAGCCATGAAATGGATTATTAGAGTGATAAAGTAATTAACCTGATTTCCCCCTGTCCTTGTTATATCCCCCTAAATAAATCAGAGCTGCTTGTTTCAGCAAAGTTATACTGCCTGAGGTATTTGTCTATGTTAAAGTACTGTACTGTGATTGTTGCACTGTATCTCATTTCACAGGAGGTCCCAGTGGGGTAAGTGTATACTGTGAAGGTAATTCTGATATATTGTGTGGGCCACTAGTGGGAAGAAAGGGGGGTTGCAGTGTCCCAGAGGGCTGTGACCAAGTTAGTTTAACTATTGCAAACCCTGACCTCTGGGTGGAGGCACCCGCCATTGGATCCAGGCCCCTCAACCTGTTAGTGGCAAATCAGGCAGGGGTAGTAGCCCCTGGGATAGCGCCATCTAGGGGTTACATCGATATTCTCACGTAGCACCTCCATTGCCTCTAGAGACCTAGTGTGTGGATAATTGCGCTAGAGCGAGAGAAATAATATTGATATTCTCACGCTACACCTCCATTGCCATTTGGGACCTAGTGTGTGGTTAAATGGAGCTAGAGTGAGAGAGAATTACTACTGATGTTCTCACGCAGCACCTCCATTGCCACTAGAGACCTAGTGTGTCGATAAATGCACTAGAGCGAGAGAGTTAATACTGATATTCTCACACTACAGCTCCATTGCCACTAGGGACCTAGTATGTGGATAAATGGTGCTAGAGAGAGAGAGAGAGAGAGAGAATTAATACTGATATTCTTACGCTACACCTCCATTGCCCCTAGTGACCTAGTGTGTGGATAAATGGAGCTAGAGAGAGAGAATTAATACTGATATTCTAACGCTGCACCTCCATCGCCACTAGTGACCTACTGTGTGGATAAATGGAGCAAGAGAGAGAGAATAAATACTGATATTCTCACGCTGATGCTTCATCGCCACTAGAGACCTAGTGTGTCCATAAATGGAGATAGAGAGAGAAAAGTAATACTGATATTCTCACGCTACACCTCCATTGCAACTAGGGACCTAGTTTGTGGATAAATGGAGCTAGAGAGAGAGAATTAATACTGATATTGTCACGCAGCACCTCCATCGCCACTAGAGACCTAGTGTGTGGATAAATGGAGCTGGAGAGATGGAATTAATAGTGATATTCTGACGCTGCACCTCCATCGCCACTACAGACCTGGTGTGTGGATAAATGGAGCTAGAGAGAGAGAGAGAATTAATACTGATATTCTCACGCAGCACCTCCATCACCACTAAAGGCCTAGTGTGTGGATAAATGGAGCTAGAGAGAGAGAGAGAATTAATACTGATATTCTCACGCTCTACCTCCATCGCCACTAGGGACCTAGTGTGCGGATAAATGGAGCTAGAGAGAGAGGAAGAGAGAGAGAGAGAGAGAGAATTAATACTGATATTCTCACGCAGCACCGCCATCGCCACTGGAGACCTAGTGTGTTTATAAATGGTGCTAGAGAGAGAGAGAATTAATACTGATATTCTCACATAGCACCTCCATTGCCGCTAGAGACCTAGTGTGTGGATAAATGGAGCTAGAGAGAGAGAGAGAGAGAGAGAATTAATACTGATATTCTCACGCAGCACCGCCATCACCACTGGAGACCTAGTGTGTGGATAAATGGTGCTAGAGAGAGAGAGAGAATTAATACTGATATTCTCACGTAGCACCTCCATTGCCATTAGAGACCTAGTGTGTGGATAATTGTGCTAGAGCGAGAGAAATAATACTGATATTCTCACGCTACACCTCCATTGCCATTTGGGACCTAGTGTGTGGTTAAATGAAGCTAAAGAGAGAGAGAGAGAATTAATACTGTTATTCTCGCGCTGCACCTCCATCGCCACTTGGGACCTAGTATGTGGATAAGTGGAGCTAGAGAGAAAGAATTAATACTGATATTCTCACACTGCACCTCCATCACCACCTGGGACCTAGTGTGTGGATAAATGGAGCTAGAGAGAGAGAATTAATACTGATATTCTCACACTGCACCTCCATCACCACCTGGGACCTAGTGTGTGGATAAATGGAGCTAGAGAGGGAAAATTGAGACTGATATTCTCACGCTGCACCTCCATCGCCACCAGGGACCTAGTGTGTGGATAAATGGAGCTATAGAGGGAGAAATCATACTGATATTCTGACACTGCACCTCTTTTCACCACTAGGGACCTAGTGTGTGGATCAGTGGAGCTTGAGAGAGAGAATTAATACTGATATTCTCACGCTGCACCTCCATCGCCACCAGAGACCTAGTGTGTGGATAAATGGAGCTAGAGAGAGAGAGAGAGAGAGAAAGAATTATTACTGATATTCTCACGCAGCACCTCCATCACCACTGGAGACCTAGTGTGTGGATAAATGGTGCTAGAGAGGGAGAGAGAATTGATTCTGATATTCTCACGCTGCGCCTCCAGCACCACTGCGGACCTAGTGTGTGGATAAACGGAGATGGAGAGGGAGAATTATTAGTGATATTCTCACTCTGTACCTCCATCAACACTGTGGGATAAATGACCTATGAGAATAACTCTGATATTCTCACTTTGTGCCACTACTGCCAGTGTGGGATGAACCTAAATGGCATCACCCCACCACAGTGATGTTCCCAGAGTGAAGTTCACCACAGGGACAGATCTCCTCAGGTCACTGTGGTGTGCTGTGGTGATCTGCTGTGGAACAGCGCCACGGACTCCTGGTGTTTTAGCCCCATCTCGAGTACAACTCTGAGTCAGAGTTATATATTTAGAGATGGGGGTGTGAGGCACAGCCCTCCACATAGGGGAGTGGTGGTGAAGGCCCCCGCAGAAAAGACTGTTTCCCAATAGGAGCAATGCTGACAGTCGGCATTGTTCCCATCTCTGTCGGGGATGTCAAGGACATCCCCGACGATATCAAGTGGTGGACCGGGATAAACAGACCTAGAATGAGAATACACTAATATTCTCACTCTAGGTCTGTAGTAGCAAAACAAATATCAGCGCTATTTGCCACTTTTTATTCTCACAGGTATGGCATAAATATGTTTATAAAACAGGTAGGAAAAAATGAATGAAAATCCTGTTTCCTAATTGGTTGAAAAGCACCACATAACTGTGCATTATCCCACAACCACTGCATACCTGCACTACGTTCCATCCCTTAGAACCTAATTACTAGCATTCCCAGACCGCTAGATCACTCCACACCTAGCACACAGAGCCTGCCAGATATCCAACCCCTCCCCAAAAAGAAAAATATATAAGCATTTCACATATAAAATTCCCCTCAAAAATTGTTGTCTTATTTTTACATACAGCAAAAGTCTTTTACCTGGTTGATTGTGTCAATTTAGGAGTGTCTCGCTAAAGGGGGGGTCAGTTTAAATTCCTTTCACTTTTGCAGCACTGTACAGTATGACCGAGAGTATTTGTTCAGTTAAAAAGTCAGATTGCAAACATGAGGCTGAGCAGTTTTCTATTCAAGAAAAGAAATCAGAGTCTTTCAGTTCTGTCTATATAAGTGAAGCCGCTCACATTCTCACTAGAGTTGGCGGCATTTGGAGTGATTAGAAGTAATTATGCAATTAAAAAGACTTAGTTTTCTTTAGAAATAGCAGGATCAACCAGATAGGTGACTTTTGTTCTCTTTCAACTGGCAGAATCATAGCAGGATCAACCAAATCAACTAAATAAAATCATAATTTGTGGCACCCTGGAACTACAGCCCCCTCTTAAAAGAATAATTTTGGCCATTTTATAAGACAGATAGTCTACTACAAGGTGTGCAGTTGTGCTCTGATTTACGTACATCTTGGGTGGTTGAATGCGCTCGGCCTGTAGCCTCATGCCTTACAACACAGCCAGGGTGTGCATATATCACCACACAGCCATATGCCTTGCAATATATATTTTGGGAGTTTAAAGGTGAAGATTCATGAACTGTGCCTGCTATGATGTTAAAGTACATAAAAGGTCCTTTAGGCAACATATTGGGCTTACCTGCCGGTGGTAAATGTCTGGGGATTTTCATTACTGGGTCTGACCTGCACTGATTCGCGGCTGCAGCCATTTAATGAAATCGTGAAATGCAAGTGATGTCCTAGTTGGGAAATCTGTGCTGGTAAACATAAAACAGCCATCTCAGCATTGCATAAAATGGCTGCTGGCTTGAATCAGTATAGTGGAGCCATTGCAATGAATACACCTCTGGGGAGATGTCCCCTATAGTTGAACCCAATACCTTGTTTAAATTACCTTTGCCTGTACTTTCATATGATCAGGGACACTGTTCATGAACCGTCCCCTTTACATTTTCTAATTAAGGACACTTTAACAAGTAGGAAACACAAGCAGGAAAAATATTGTATCATCAGAAGTATTTTTATTAACACATTCTGAACAGTAATAGTCATGTGTGTGTCACACCAACCACTGCCAAAATCCAGTAGTACTTTATGTGGTCTAACACAAACATACCAAATATTTATGAGCGATATGGGGATATGCAACAGGCTGACTCAAAATATGCACTTTATCATCACAAGGAAGGCACAAGATCATAACCCACAGGTGGCAGAGCCACGAGTGAGTTATAAAAGTCCTGCCCCTCACAAGTGATGATACATTACTTAATTTAAATCATTCTGTTGCATAATTGATTTATACAACATCAGGTAACTTGCTATAGCTTATATGAAGACTTTAACTGTTTCTGTTTGATTTCAACTGCTGGCTTCAGTGTTGCACTTGGTTATAGTCTTTGGCAACCGGGTAAGGCCCACTAAGCACAAGTGCCTGTTTTCAGGGGCAACCTGGGAGCACTGGGCAGTTAAGTGACTTGCTCAGAGTCACACAGTATGCAAGTGGAGGTTGTGAGAATCAAACTCAGGTCTGGTTTGCTGGATGTATCAAGCTCGTTCACGCCTCGTTCCTCTAACCTCTAGGCTATACTGCCAGCTATTGTGATGTCATCAGCATTGTGACAGCTGCTCTCTTGATCGGTTCAGAATGCATTGCAATGTACCCAACTTTCTAGGTATCACTTGTGACATACCCCAAAATACAAGATATAGAGAATAAAGGATGGGAAGGGGTGCTATGAAATTTAATGCACACCGATTTGTGGATGCTACAAACCCCAAGGGTGAAGCCAGGGGTTTATCAAACATCCACGATGATGTAAAATTCTATAGCACCCTCTTCCCAATCTTTATTTTATATAATACACTGGGCAGCAGTTTTTCAGGCAGGATCAACAGGATACAAAAAAACTATCCTGAAAACTCATGTTGTGGCGGCTCCGTGGTAACTGAGAGACGGAGCCGCCATGTTTTTTAAACTGTTGCACCAGCCCACAAGCAAGACAAGAGCCAATGAGGGAGTGGCTTACTTTGATTGAAATGGCTCGTGAATGCCGTAACAACCAGTCGGTTGTTATGGGAAATATCAACTGGTCTAGCCCATAGGACAAATTGCTGACCAGTTATTATATCCTGATACCTTACCATGAAAAGTGGGTAAAAAAATCGTTTTATTCTGTGTCATTTCTTTCTTTACATCTGTTGTATAAATTAGTATTTTTAAATCCTCCACTATTTGCTTGGCCATATTTATTTATTTATTTCATTTCATTTATTTTGTTTTTATTGACTGGGAATGGTGGGCTAGACAATAATGCCAATTTCCAGCCTTGTCCCAGGGGAGGAGAGAATCCGATGCAAAACAACTGACATTTAATCTGATTAAAGTGCTGGCAGTATTTTAATTAACGGGGTGCATCTGGCCAGGACTTTGTGCTGAATAGTATTTGAGCAGCACAGCTTTAATTTGGATCTAGTATAACCCCCAAATGTTAAATTTGCTTAAACAAGCAATGCTCATCCATCATCACAAGGGGATCACTTTAGTGCAGACTCCAGGGTACTGGGGGATGGGCAGAACTTGTTCTATAAAATGACAGCCCCCTAGAACCCTGTCTGCCAGTTCTAGAATTTAGAACCAAGATGGACCTCTCTATAAACAAAATTAGTTTCAAAGGTTTAAAATGTAAATAAATAGTTAGCATATTGTTTACTCACAATTAATATTCAAAGTTTTGCTGAATACTAAGTTTGGAAACAAGTTTTCCGAACCTTTTCGGCTCTTGATCTTTATTTTGAAGACCATTTCATTGCAAATGCTCTGTTTATGCCAAGTAAGATAAAAGCAGAGTAAGAGTGAAATGGTTACTCAGAAACTTAATAATTGTATGCCCCCCCACTCTCAACTCGAGTTCTATTGATTTTTTTTTTATCCAGTACACTGAGACAGTTGCTCAGCTGTGAAATGGAAAATAATGAATCCACCAACTTCTGCCTCACCAGTCCAAATTTAAATTAAAGTCTAAGGCACTTTAGACTTGGCCTCCCCAGCAGTTGCTTGAATGCTTGAAATCTGTAATTGTGTGTGCACTCTGTGTGTAATACAAAATTGCACATATCCTCTAATGCAAAGCCTCATGGGAAATATATGCAAATCACTATAAAGGAACAAAGGCTTGGCTACCTGCATTACCTTCAGTTTCCTCATCAGACCTCCCGCTCTCTTCCTTCTGCTGAGGTGGGCCTCCTAGCGGTTCCCAGGGTTCAGTTGAAATCTTCTGGCGAGAGGGCCTTTGATGCAACTGGCCCGACCCTGTGGAATTCGCTCCCAAGGTCATTGAGGAAGGCCCCCTCATTGGCAGCCTTTAAGATGGGTCTGAAATCCCATTTTTTTTAAGGAAGCTTTTGATTTTCTCAAATTTAGTGGCTGTTTATATTTATATTTATTTTTAGATAGGCTTCATCACTTATTTAAGTCATCTCTTTTAATTTTTAATACTGTGATTAATTTACATTTTTTTCTTACTGTTCATGTCCTGTATATTAACGTATGATGTTTTATAAAGTACACCACCCTGAGTCTCAGAAAAGGGGTGCTTTATAAATACAAATTTACTTACAGTACATACTTAAAACTGGACTGAATGTTACCATTTGACAAAAGGACTCACAAACAATCTGTAATGGCTGAAAACAACAGATACAAACACGTTTCATATTTGATAGGACTCTTTACTTATCCCACATCTGTAGCGCAGCTGCTGGGGGAGGGGAAACTAGCCCTATGCCCTCACTGGTTTGAGTCACAGAGAGCCCAAAATAGAAATGCAGTTCAAATGACAAGAACCTCAGTACAAAAGGACAGACTCAAGGATTACCCTGAAGGGACACTGGAAATAAAGTCAAGTTTCAAATTACCAGCAAATTATACATACGGTACCCCACTAATGCAAAGCATCATGGGGAACATATGTGAAGCCCCATGAAGTAATTAAGGCAGGCTCAGCATTAAAGCAACTGTGCAATGAAATTGGGGGAAAAATTGACAGCATCCTTTTTTACTGTTAAAAGATTCTAGGCATCTTCTAGTTTTATTTGGTGGTAACATTTTCTAGTTCCAGCAACATTCGAGCATTTTATAAATGCTTTAATTAAATTGTTTCTCAAGAAAAAATATGGCCTCCACATTTGGCTTAAAAATAAAATTGTAGGCCTCTCAAGGGTTAGGATTGAGAAAAAAAACATGGTTCACTGCATAGAAGGTACCTAAAAAAGTAGACTTCATAGATATGCCAATATTTTTATTGATTATAACTAAAAAAGAGTTTCCATTGCACAGCTACAAAAAGCAGGACTGAATGGTGCCAAAAGGCCATTCAATTTGGAAAGGCTGGAAATAGCCAACACAGATGTGTGTGATCTGTTAATTGATGCTACAGGATCTGTTGCACTTATTATTCGAAAATAATGCATCTGTGACTCCTTTTTTTTCTTTCAGTCAAGATTGTATGCTCCTAGGCTGAGGCAGGCTAGGCTACCATTATCCCTGTCCCCAACAGCAACCACCTCCCCAGGACAGACCTGTCCACCCTTGTTTCCTGACAGATTTCCCCTAATGACAGGGCCAAAAGCTAGAGGGTCATCTCCCCCGCAGTCACTTATCCAGATCTGGGCCAGCAGGGTTCTGGTGGTGGTGTGGGTGGAAGAGCGTGCACAGGGCATCATATGCATCTGCCTTCTCTGTCTTTCTCTCCTATTTTGCCCCCTTCCCTAGCTGGGGCACACTTGGCATGTGCATATGGAGGCATGCATGCTCCACTGAGTCCCCCAGCTCCCTCCCTTAGTGCTGCTCTTGCACTGCCACCAGGCCTCAAACTGATGGCAGTCTCTCAGCTGAACCAACAAGCTTTCCCTCCCTGGGAGAGGAGAGCAGTCTGTCAGATGCTTGATGCTCCGCCCCCGCTGACCCCCAGCAACCCAAGACCACTACCAATCTTGGGTTGCTGGTGTGTCGGGTGGTAGTTCTCCCACCATGCCACTGGGCCAGCCTTGCATATGTGTTTCTTGATTGGAGACAGATCATGTAATCCTGTAGCTGTTGTCTATACCTTGTACAATGCATGTGACTTATCTTATTTCTATTCCTGCTTTTTTAAGTTGACAACTTACTGTAATTAGAATGCAGCATTTGTGACTAAAGGCAGGATTGAGGGCCCTACAAGCTGAGATAAAGATCTGTATCTCTCCTTATCCACCACTCCACCCACTCCGCTCCACTGAAACTGGACTGCTGCTGGTCCCCACCTCAAGGCTCAAGTCATCAGGTGATCAAGCCATCAGGGTGGCGGCCCCATCATCTGGAATCAACCCCCTATCACATTTGTGCTGCCAGCTCGGTAGTGGCCTTTAAAGCCTCATTTAAGACCTCTTTATTAGAACAAGCTTCTGATGAGACTGGATTTATCTTGTATATACCTTTAACTTTTTTTATTCTTAGTTATTTGATATTGTAAAGCACTCTGAGCCCTTAGACTGAGCACTATTTTAATAACATTTGCCTTGCCTACAGGACAGACCTAGTTCTTTGTCAACTTACCTGCACCCTGGCCTGAAGGACATGCCACTTTCCCCTAGCAGATGGGGTCAATGACCAATGAGTTGAGCTGGTTGACCCTTGTGGTATTCACATTTGCTGATTTTTGCCAAACACTAAAAAAAAAAAAAAACTTTTGTGAAACATTAGCAACATTTGTAAACAAAAAACAAAAGACAAGAATGGATATTGTGGATTTTGTGTTCTGCAAATTGTACATTTGCTGCATTTTGTATCTGGAAACAAACTGTTACAAGCTCAGTATGGCTTTCCTGGTGCAACATTTGAAATAATAAAAAATTCTATAAATTGTATCTAGCAAATTGATCAATTGGTGGTGGGAAAAGTTCTGCGAATATTGCACTTTAAAATGTAAATACATTTTATTTTATTGTTTTTGTGGAACTTTAAAACAGTTCAAAAATGCTATTTTTTTGTTCTGCAAATTGGAAATCTGCAACTTTTTTTCTGCAAATTGTTCAGTTTGTGAGGAAAAATGAATAATTTTTGATTGTTTTTTTGTGGAACGAGTGGACAGTGAAAATACTGTTTTTGTGTTCTGCAAGTTTTTCCCAGCCTCACCATTGAGGTCTGGGTCTCTTCTTCATAGATATAGTTCTTAACAGTGCAACGCTTGTCCAATAGCTGCTATGCACAAGATGTACGTAGAGACCATCATTTTACTTGTGGCTTGGTTTCTTCTAGCATTTGAACCAGGGAAAGGTAGAACCATTTCTTATAAAAGATAATAACTCCCTAGAACCTAGCTGGAATAACCTCCCCTTTAACCCTTGCTGTGCCGCGGACTGGTACATCAGCCCAGATTTCCTATATGTTCTAATTCTGTTGCCATCTAAGGGTTAAAATTGTTTGAAATTTGAAAGCAATTAGCACACTATTTGAATGCAATACTGGAAAAATAATAACACCAACAAAACCCTCCCAATAGGGGAGTGGACTCAATGTTTTTTTCCTCCTTATATGATCCACGCTTCTTCCCCTCTAATTACAATGATTGGACAATATTCAAAACCCTAGCCATGCACTTGACCAGGGATCTATTCATGTTACAATTCAGTATTTGTAGCCTGTATGTTGTACAGTTAATTTCCTCTTTGCATTATACACTTGGAGCTATGAAATATAATCTGTGCAATACCAACCGTACTGCTCAGTTTATATGTATATCTTTTCTATATGTTAATACTGAATATGCAGCTATTTACATGGAAGTTTTATACACTGTACCCCTGTGAAATAAATAATAAAATATGATATGCAAAATAGCACTCTATTTGAATGTAATTGGTATACACATAGAGGCAAATCACTTAGTTCAAAAGCAATAACATGAGACATGCCTTGGCTTCTTATGTTTTCCATGTTTGTCTCACTATACTGTTTTGTTTCTAAGCCCCAGCCCCAAATTGAGGTGCTGTTTCTTATTGTGAGTGTCAAAAAAGGCTGATATCCAATGCAGTATTACCATGGGATGAAACTGGTGCACAGGAAGATCACTTGACTTGCCCAAGGTCACCCCATAAAACAGCCAGGAGGCAGCATGGGCTATTTTCACAACCCTGTCCAGACATGGCTTCCAGCAGCATGTGTCCAACGTGGGCACATATGCCATCGGGGACTGTGTCAGGCTACACCACGATAAAACTGTCTGGCCACCTTTGTCACTGGGCTCCTTCATCATGGATGGACTTAGTTTTTCAAAAGAGCAGATGCAGACTATACATCCTCTGGGAACAATCACAATTTGCACTATTTTGCATAGACAACCCCATGAATCCAATTTTTGATAACTGGATGCAAACTAAGCCACAAATCAGACACATGGATGGACATATTACACTATCTAAAAGATGGTGAGTGAGTTTAGCTCATAACAGAGGAAGGTGAACCTTACAATTTACAATTGTCTTTGGTTTGAAGCAGATTCCTTAGGAAAGTTAATATTCTTCAGGTGGAGGATACTTCTAACTGAAGGGTGAAATAAGGAACTTAGAATTATCAGAAAAGGCAGTCTTTCAATCAACAGAGGGAAGTGGACCTTGCTTTACTTTTGTTACAATTGTTAAGATTTTCAGTGCAGGAAGAGTTCAAATCCACAGGGGCTGAATACTGTCTTATGTGTCTGCCCTTCTGCACAGCTGACTTGATTGGAGTTAGTGATTGACTGTTTGCATTGCAATATTTGTAATACTGTGAGTTATTCACTGGGCTAAAAATGTGTCATAAGTCCTGAATTGAGAGCAGGTTACAGGCTGTGTATTGGACCCAGACAGTGCCTAGGGGGTGGAAACTGGTTTTTCTTTTGTTTATCTCTGTGTGCCTTAAAAGGCCAGGCCAGACTGTGTCAGGAAGTGCTTACATCACAGCTACTTAACAGCCAATAGCTCTGGAAGACTCTTACAGACCTTGATAACAGTACTAATTTTAGCAGGCTCATCAGTTAATCTAATAGTCTTCAGGTGAAGCTACCTCTGGCTGGAAGCTGCAACACTGGACTTAAGATTTGCAAGAAAGTGAGTTTTGCTCACAACAGAGGGAGGTGAACCTTACAATTTACAATTGTCTTTGGTTTGAAGCAGATTCCTTAGGAAAGTTAATATTCTTCAGGTGGAGGATACTTCTAACTGAAGGGTGAAATAAGGAACTTAGAATTATCAGAAAAGGCAGTCTTTCAATCAACAGAGGGAAGTGGACCTTGCTTTACTTTTGTTACAGTTGTTAAGATTTTCAGTGCAGGAAGAGTTCAAATCCACAGGAGCTCAATACTGTTTTCTGTGTCTGCCCTTCTGCACAGCTGACGTGTTTTGGGGCTGACTGCTTTCAGAGCACAAGTCACCAGGTTGTTTTGGGGCTGGGGAGGTTTATCTATGTCTGACTTGGATGTTTGAATTTTTCTCTTTTTGATTAGCAGGGTATTTTCTCTGTCAAATTGTCGTGTAGGGCATCTTGCTGACAGGAAGGCACTCATCGCAGTGGTAGGTCAGAGCTTTTAGCTGATTGTGTCATGAGGGCACAGTTTAGGCCCAAACCCTTCCCACCCCTCACCCCACCCACCCCTGAAATAGTTTCTTTATACCTGGGGTTCTGACATCATTTCCTCAAGAGGGCAAGGTGCATATCACTGTCATATCCTCTCTAGCACACTGCACTGACAATATAAGCATACACATTATACAAATACATATATTTCTATATAACAAACCAATCACACACACACAAAACCTAAACAAGGTAGACAGTTATGTGGGGAGTAGTGCAATGTAATGGCTGTGGGGAAGCAGTCTTCCAGGAGTCTTTCTGGAGGCTGAGATGCTGCCCTGTTTGCAGACAGCTATCTGCCCTGAGGAAGGAAGTTGCCCATCTTCAGGCTGCACTGGACAGTTGTAAGGGAACCTCCCCCATCCAGGGAGCACAAGAGCCACCACCACTACCTCAGAGGTTGTGAAGAAAGCACAGCAGTTGGACCACAGTGGGCTCAGGGAGGGTAAGGGTGGTGGAACAGAGGCACACCCAGTCGGTTGTTCCACTCCACAATCCATACACCATTCTGGGGGAGCATAGTTCCCCTATGGATGCACCCACAGAGGAGACTAAGGAGGGTGCAGACAACTGTCACAAGGGAGGCCCTCAGGAAGGAGGCAGAGGGCACCATAGGGAAAGGAAGCAGCTCCTGGTGGGGGACTCAATTATTAGGGGGATAGAACTGGGGGGAGCAGGGAAAACTGAAGTAAGGTGCCTGCCTGGTTCCATGGCTTGGAGGGACAGGAAGCGCATCCTTAGGCTCATGAGAACAGTTACACGGAGCCTGAGCTGGACATCATTGTCCACCTAGGGACAAATGACTTTGCTCATCATGAGATCAGAGCGGTGCAGAAGGACTTTGTAGAGTTGGGGAGGGGCCTAAGACAAGTAGCACACACAGTATCCTTCTCAGAGGTGCTGCCTGTCAGTGGCATGGGTGAAGCGAGGGTACTTCACCATGCAGTTTAACCGAATGGTTGAAAAATGGTGTGGAGCACAGGGGTTTGGCTTCATTGGGGACTGGGGTTCAACCTGGAGGGACACCCAGCCTATACTGGCAGGATGGTCTGCTTCTGTCCAGGAAGGGAACAAGTCTTTTGGGCAATCGGTTTAAATGCTTCATTGGCAAGCTTTTAAACTAGTCAAGGGGGGAGGCACTGATAAGCAACAGGAAAATCCCAGCCTCCCCCTACAAAACAGGGTATTAAATGAGAAAAAGACCAAGGTATAAAGGCCAGTGGGGGATGCTGCTACAGAAGGTAAAGCCATCAAAAAATGGAGAGCAATGAGTACCAATGCCCTTAGTCTGGGTAACAAGCTTCCTGAATTAGTGGCCTTGATGGATGAGGAACATCTAGATATTGTGACGGTCACAGAAACATGGTACACACAGAACCATGACTGGGACATAAACATACCAGGATACACTATCTACAGGAGGGACAGGGAGGGTAAAAGAGGAGGAGGAGTAGCTCTCTACCTAAGAGAAGGAATCAAAGCAACAGAACAAAAGGGTAAACAGGGAGGAGAAGAAGCACTGTGGGTCAATTTGGAGGCAGGCAATGGGACCATAATCCTCACAGGGGTTGTATACAGACCCCCCCTCTCAGGGGAAGGAAATGGACAAGGAAATGATAGAAAGTATACTTAGAATGGCAGATAAAGGGGAGATATTGCTGATGGGTGATCTGAATATTCCAGATGTTAACTGGAGTGCAGTTGTAGCAGCCACTTCTAAGAGTGGGGTTATTCTAGATGCCCTACAGGGGGCATGCCTTAGACAACTAGTATTGAAACCCACTCCAAGAGGGCAATCTTAGACCTGGTCCTCTCAATGGAGATGGAGAGAATCACAGATGTGAAGTGGGTAGCCATCTGGGAACTAGCGACCATCCGAACAGTATGATTCTAATAAACACAGCAATAGAGTCAAGCCATACAAAGGCAAAAGTACTGGACTTCAGGAGGGCTGACTTTGCCAAAATGGGTGAGTGCCTAAGGAATGCACTAGCAAATGGGCAGGAAGGAGGGGTGGAAGAACAATGGGGAATAATAAAAACTGCCATCACAGAGGTAACAAGCCTTTGTGTGAAGCAAATAAACAAAACAAAAATGATGTAAGAAACCACTATGGTTCTCAAAGGAGGTGGCAGTGAAGGTTCAAGAGAAAAGAAAGCATTCAGAAAGTACAAGGAATCACAGAAGGAACAGGACAGAGAATTGTATCAGTTAAAGCAAAAGGAAGCTGGGAAGGCAGTAAGAACAGCAAATGCCCAAACTGAGGAAAAGATAGCCAACTCAGTTAAGAGGGGGGATAAAACCTTTTTTAGGTACCTCAGGGAGTGAAGGAAGACTAACGGAGGGATAGTGAGGCTTAATAAAGGGGAGTGGGGTGGGCAGAGGGTGACTGTGAAAAGGCAGAGATACTAAACAAATATTTTTGCTCAGTATTTAAAAATGAAGAGGGGGAGGTACCTAAAACAAACAATAGAAACACTCTGGATATAGAAGTTGATACCAGCCCATTTACAGAAGAAAGGGTTCTGAAGAACTCTTAAAACTGAAAGGTGGACAAAGCAATGGGACCTGATAGGATTCATCAGAATTCTAAAAGAACTAAGGGTAGAACTAGTGACACCACTGACTACCCTCTTAACAAATCATGGGGAGGATGGGGTAGTACCTGAGGACCGAAGAGGGCAGATGTGATTCCCTTCACAAAAGTGGGAGCAGGGCAGAAGCAGGAAACTACAGACCTGTTAGTTTAACCTCAGTGATAGGGAAAATGATGGAATCACTTCTGAAGGAAAGAATTCTCAGTACCTAGAGGCCAGAGGGGCACAGGACCCAAGACAGCATGGATTCACAGCAGGAAGGTCATGCCAGACGAATCTAATAGATTTCTTTGACTGGGTGACCAAAGTAGTAGATCAGAGAGGGCTGTGGACATGGCCTACCTAGACTTTAGCAAGGCATTTGACTCAGTCCCACAAAGATTAATATACAAGTTAGCCAGCCTGGGAGTGGTCCCAAGATGATAGCCTGGGTCAAAGAATTGGCTGGAGAATAGGACACAAGAGGGTAATAGTAAATGGAGTCCTCTGAAGAAAGGGGGGTTACTAGTGGGGTGCCGCAGGGTTCAGTATTAGGACTGGTCCTCTTCAGTGTCTTTATAAGTGACATTACAGAGGGACTGGAAGGAAAAGTATGTCTCTTTGCAGATGACACAAAGATCTGCAACAGAGTTGATGCACAAGGTGGGGTGGAAAGGATGAGAAGAGACTTGGCAAGGTTAGAGGAATGGTCAAACATATGGAAGCTTAGATTTAATGCTAAGAAGTGCAAGGTAATGCACCTGGGAAACAAAAACCAAGGGGAAGAGTACACAATGGGGGGTGAGATACTAATAACAACAAAAATGGAAAGGGACCTGGGTGTAGTCATATCAGATGACTTAAAGGTGGGCAAGCAATGTGAGAGGGCAGTAAGGAGGGCTGAGGGGATACTGGGATGCATAGGGAGAGGTGTCACCAGTAGAAAACAGGAAGTTGTTATCCCTCTGTACAGACAGCTGGTGAGACCCCATCTGGAGTACTGTGTGCAGTTCTGGAGACCCAATCTCCGCAAGACAGACAAGATGGAAGCTGTCAGAGGAGGACAACTAAATGGTGCAGGGTGTGCACCAGAAGACATATGAAGAGACTAAAGGAGCTTAATATGTATAGCCTCGAGAAATGAGGGAGGGGACATGATAGAAACTTTCAAGTACCTCATGAATCAACAAAAGTCAAGAGGGTGGCATCTTTCAAAAAAGAGGTGTACCCAAGAACAAGGGCACAATTTGAAGATGGGGGGCGGCTCAGAGGTAATGTAGAGAAGTATTTTTCACAGAGAGGATTGTGGATGCATGGAACAGCCTTCCGGAGGAGGTTGTGGAGTCAAAAACAGTGGTTGAATTCAAGCATGCATGGGACAGCCATAAGGCAATTCTAGTGGGTGGGGGTGGAAAGAAGTAGGCTGCTGGTTAACTAGGATCTGCAGCTTATCCATTAGGTAGGGAAATGGGCAGACTGGGTGGGCCAAGCGGTTCTTATCTGCCGTCAAATTCTATGTTTCTATGTTTCTATGTTTCTATGGTCTGGGGAAGTGTTTCCAAAATGATGAGGACATCCTCCCTGGGGACACCCCAATCTGTTCCGGGGAGGCTCAAGCAAACCTGAAAATGTTGTGTATTTAAATTTTGAGTTTTGTGTGAAGATATAAGGCAAACTGTAAGTGGATAATGGCTGGTGAATTTATTTGTATAAAAATTTGTAACTAGCAAATAGCACACTAAGCAAAGGCTCATTTTTAGGTATTTATTTAAAACAATTGGTGACTGGAAAAGGCATAGTGAGCCAAGGCTCATTTCCTAGTGTGACCCAGTGGAAAGGAACATGGAGTGCATGCAATTCAGAATGCACAATAGTGCCAAACAAATAGTAACAATATGCAAATTGTGAGAGATAACAATTGATCGATCAGACTGGTGGCAGAACAGTGAAAATACAAGACCTAACCAGAGATACACTGGGAGCAAGAGTAGGAGGGAGCAACATGGTCCATGAGAAGGTATCAGAGACACTGTCAACCGCTTTAGGCCACAAACTGTCCCACAAAAAACATAGTTTGTGATTGTTCACATTATAGAATATGTGCTGATGTGCCTGGTAGTTTGATTCTGATTCCTTTTTTCTTTTAAAATATGAAAACCAGACTGCCCACCATACTGGTGTTACCACACCAAATTGTTTTTGTTTAGAAGGCAATAATTCACAACAGGGTATGGGGTTATAGGCAGTGGTATAGTGTTGTGTTCGCTTAGTGCTGCTTACAATGGTTGCTGCCCAGCTTTGCATTCTGTGCTTCGAGAACTCATCTCTCAGTACACGACTGCTCACTACATGTGTCTAGGAAAAATAAAATCTGGCACTCTAGCTATGGATTAAAAAGAGAATTTAATCCATGGTCAGGTGCTGCTTCTCCACCAATGAGCAGTTCTGGTCAGCTCAAACCCATGTTATAACATTTTCTAATCTACTCCCACTGCATCTTTCCTGGACTTGGGAACACCCCCAACACAGTCTAGCCATTCAAGATGCAGTGGGAGCAGAGGAGAGTATTGCTGTACAGTCTAGGGGTGTTCCTAATGTTCAAGAAGTGAGCAGCAGCTGGCCTGCCAGCACAGTGGTAGGTTTACCACTTGCAGCACCAGTGACCCGGGTTTGGAAATGGAAGCAGGCAGCTGGAGAGCTGGCTGGGGGGAGGAGGATCAAGCACCCATTGGCCGCTCTCCTTCTCTGGGAGGGGAGGGTTGCCTGTCCCACTACTCTACCGCCACCTGGGTGACCATGGGTGGTGGTGCAGCAGGGACAGCCAGTGGGAAGGGAGGACCTATGATGGGAACCAGAGCGTCTGCATGTCATGACGTGCCCCGCCCCTTGGTACCCCTTGCGTGCCTACGTCCTTGGGGATGACACCAGAAAAACAAGGAAAGTGGACCCTTGGATGCCAGCATAGATGGGGGATCTAGCTCCCAGATACCATAACCCGGCTGTCGTGGGGACTGCTCCGACCAACCGACACACTCTAATGGACTGGCGGTGGAAGTCCCGGGATCCCCCTCCTCCCCGCCTGGGCGGGGTAGGCTGAGGCAGCATGGGGGCAGATCTGGTGGCTCCCAAGAGGTACCAGAGGGGGACAGAGTGAGCATAAGACCCCCCAGAAGAGAGCGACATCCAAGGTGAGAAGGGCGCAAAAAAAAAAAAAAAAGTGAGCAGCAACAGCAAATCAAGGATTTGAAACAAAACAAGGTTATAAGTACACAGATATCATGCATTTCATTTCTACTAAAAACGGAGGCCGATTAAACATCAACATCATCAATGTAGTTTTGAGAAGATAAGCAACCATAAAATGTGGGTTTTTAACTTGAAATAGTATGATGCAAAAAAGGGGGGTAGGAGGGTTCCTGACAGGAAGGGGGAAACAGACCAAGAAAGCAGTTTGACCCATGGAGGTATTGCAGCGAGGAGTAACAAGGGACTGCGAGTCAGAAGAGTAGAGCTAGCAAGATAACCCAGGATGTGGGGGTTATACAGAGGGGGAGAAAAATAGGTTGAATAAAATGAGAATAAGCTCAACAAATTAATCCGTGTCATTTCATTTATTCCTGATGTACTGTTCAAAGGATGGTATTTATTTCCATGGGGGGGTCAAAATAATTCCATATTTGGGGAACTCAAGATCTTTTCCATGACTTAGGGGAGTCTCATTATGATAAAGCCTTGAGAAGTAATGCCTGAGCATCTTCCGATAGAAGCAGATGCAACTGCTTTTCAAAATATGGATAAAAGGAGACTCCCGGGCAGATCCATTTAGAGATCCTCCTGTTAGTCTGTGGTGCCCTGCGCTTGGCTAGTATTCACATTGTTCATGTTTTCTTTGTGCTCTTGCAAATATTGTAATTTTTTTGTAAATGTTGTAAAAATGAAATGTTAGCTGTCCACTGTAAACATTGTGCTGCTGTCATGTCTATACCCCTCCAAGGGGCTTCTGGAAAAAAAAACGTGTTTCACATGGCTGATGCATGCAGCCTGATTAAAAATTAAGGAAAGGTGCAGTAGGGGTTGCCGGGATGAAATAGAGAATAATACATGGATGGGTGAGTGGGTGTAACCAGAATTCTACAGACACCTGAGGTGTTGGATACTACATAAACCATGAGAGTGAAGCTTAAAGGGTTTATAAAAGCAGCCCACACCAAGGGAGTGTGTACAGTTCTGAGTTACACGCACTCACCCACCCATGTTTTATAATTGCTAGTAGAGCATTTTTAATCAGGTGGGATTTTTTGGTTTTTACTGGCAGCAGTTGCGTGCTTGCTTGTGGCAGTCTCAACATGAGCTAGATTGACAGGCACTGATTACAACCATGTGGTTATAATGCAGTTTTAAGAACCAGTTATCCAGATATTAAAAAATGCTCCCTAGCAATTATGTATTATTAATGTAATGAACTTCAGCCTTCCTTATCAGATTGGTTGTAATTATGTTTTAATAAACGAAATAAACAACAAAAAAAGATGAAGGTGTGCCCATGCGGAAGCTCTCCTTCCAGGAGGGAGGGTTTGGAGTGCATCACTTCTAGTGGCAAACCAGAGGAGGTGTGTCTGTCAGAATGGGCAACCACACAGAGGCGCACCTCCACAGGATTCCGCAAAGTGCCATGTGGGAGGTGGGTCAAGGGAGAGCAGAGAAGAACAGAAACAATACTAAGCCAACAGATCACCCCCAGAAAACCGATCACCAGGTCTGCTACTCTGGATGATGGCCCTACGTCCATCACATGTTGCCAACTCACCAGTCCCCAACACACTGACCACCAGGTTTGTCACTCCAGAGGATGGCCCCATGTCTATCCCATTTTGTCTACTGTCCCCTCAGCACAGTGACACCAGCAGCCCTGCCACTTCGGATGATGGTGCCATGTCCATCCCATGTCATCAACTGACTCTCCAGTACAATGACACCCCCAGACCTGCCACTCCAGATGATGGCCCCATGTCCATCCAGAGTTGCCCACTGCTGCCCCCCCTGCACACTGACACCACCAGGCCTGTCACTCCAGATGATGATCCCAAGTCCATCCCACGTCACCAACCAACAGCCTCAGCACACTGACACCACCAGGCCTGCCACTCTGGATGAGGGCCCCATGTTCATCCAGTGTTGTTAATCACTGCCCCCCCAGCACACTGACACACTGCTCTCCATGTCCTGTATAGCAGATGTCCGAGTCTCCCATGTTCTTCCTCCCCTCAGAAATCCTGGGGGATAGAAAAACCATGAGCCTGGAAGTAACCAACTGTGGAGGATAAGACAGGTGGGCAGAGAGGGCACTTGGAAGCTCAAAGTAGTGGCATGCCAGGGGGCAAAGGGGAAGGGGGAGCAAAACAAATTCTCCAGATTTATGGAATCTATGGCACTTTTTCAACTTGTGAGTTCATATTTCCACTGAGTTCTGCTGGTCTTTTCTAAAATAATATGTAAATCACACCACTTTTACTTTTGCAAGAAAAAAATCATCAGATCACATTTTTTTCCCCCACAAATTAACCCAAAAACTGTAGAACACAGGGTAATTTTTTCCGATGCAGAATTTGGAAAATTCCACTGGCAGAACTGAAATCTGCACAGCCCTAATTGAAGCTGTAGAGAAACTTGACTGGCTGTCACCTACAGTGTCTATCCATGGTGAAACCTGTCAAACTCCTTCCAAATGATAATAGCAAATGAAGATTATAAAATGTCAAGAACAATTCCTGGGCTCTGGTTGGTCAGTGCTGACCTTCAGCAACAATGTTATCCCAGCACATCATGCCTATTCAAAAAGCAACTAAAATGTATTTTTTTTATGTATTTTTCACTTTTTTTTCTAACAAGCAAGACATTTTATAATTGCAGTAAAGCACTCCAGGGTACGTGTTCTGGAGATAATGTCACTTCTCTGGTGCTGGACACACTTGGCCTGCAAGCGTGTGCTCAACCACCGGAGCTGTGACGTTATTCCGGCTGGATACACACTCTGCTGTACGTAATTGCTCAAAGGAAAACTACACCTTCATATCTTCTAAATTTTATTTGTTTCCATGTCAACAGACAACTCTTTTCATGTAGCTGTTAGAGATGTATGCAATTGCTTTAGTCTGTTTTCACACTTCACACTAGGCCCTTTAACTGTCCTGGGAGGCTCTATTTCATAGCTGTTGAAATCTCATTGTCCCTGAGAGCTGCATTAGCATATGAGAACATGATGCGTTATCAACCTTTAAACTCCCCAGTATGTCTGCCTGCTTAATTAGTCTTCAAAGAAACATGCTGCAAGAATTTATGAAATATCACATTTACCTTCAGTGAGCCTTGTAAAGTATTTGAGTTGTGATGCCGGATTTTTTTCTTTTAACTCCATTCAGTTTATGTGTTTCTAGAGAGTTTTTGCAGGGTATTTGTTCTTTCAGCATAGAGATACGTGAAAAAATGGTTGATCTGACATCATGTTCTCATATGCTAATGCAGTTCTCATGGACAATGAGATTTCAGCAGCCATGAACCTGAGACCCCAAAAGCAGTTACAGGGGCATACCATGAGCAGTGAAAACAAAGTAAAGCTAACACATATAGTCCTAGCAGCTACAGGAAAGGAGTTGTCTGTTGACATGGAAACAAAATTTAAATGGTATGAGGGTGTAGTTTTTCTTTTAAATAACTAACACCTAAGTGTTAAGAGCAAGTGGGTTCACATAGCGAGTTAGTGTGGTAGCATCCACTGACATGAGAGCAAAGCTTGAGTGCCTTTATGATGTCACCATACAACTGGGGTGTGTGAACCTGCGAGTTTTTAACACTTAGGTGTTTTTTTTTCATTTTATATAATACAATAGGTTGCATGTTTTTCAAATATAGTGTTTGAGGGGTTAATGGCAGTTTTAATTAACATGAAAGGTAGTGTTTTGTGTATCGCACCACATTGTCGGGGGGGGGGAGGGAACAATTACATATGGGTAATGTGCTCCCCCCACTGGGGTGCAGGTGAGACTGACTGTGGCTCAGTATTGATTTTGATTCGAGCTGGAGCTGTTTGCTGCAGCTGAGAACAGTTGTTCTTAACATTCTGAGTGTTGAGAACCAGGTGTTAAATTGGGCAGGAACTCAGATCCACTTCCTCTGACATCTTTATCCGTTGAATACTAATGGAGAATTACATCTCCTAGGGACGGCCGTTCCACCTCCTACAAGTGTAGAGATTAGAGTTCCACTTCTTAAATAGTTCCAGTTAAACCACTGTTGAGAACAGCTGTATAATACCCACTATGCATGTTTTACATTTCATACAGAATCAGTTGTTCTTAATACTTTCGAATGTGAAGAACAAGTTTACTCAGGTGTCATCATGAGACTCTTTAGTTGGCCACTGAATTTAAAATAATAAAACAAAAAAACAGCACTAACCTTTAGTTGCTATAAAACATGCTTTTTGCTGTATTATATATGATATTATATATAATAACAAACCCCTCTGTGATAAGACCTTGCAGGTTCTGAAAACCTCACTCGAGTGGTGACATCACGAGGCACTCAAGCTTCGCTCTTGTGCCGATGATGTCACCACTCTAATTCAGTGTCAAGAACCAGCTTGCTCATTTTTCTATTATTTATCTGCTTAATACCAGGGCAGCCCCCTTCCAGCATCTTGCCCCCAGCTCCGTCACCCACCAGGACTTACCTTCCACCTCATGTACCGCCATGGGTGGGTGCGCACCTAGGTGGGTGGTGCAGAGCCCAAGAAGCACATGCCATCATCCTGTCTGCCTCCAGGTTGTTTTCCCCCAAGAGTGGTTTTCTCCTTGGGCCTGCATGTATGCTAATGGCATGCACGTACTGCATGAAAATGCAGTATGTCTGTGACCTGCACCCGGCCAACCAGGAAGGTGACTGCTGTGTCACCACCCAGCTTCCACTAGATCGTGATCAAGCACTGGTTCATGCTGTCCCCTTCCCCAAAGAAAGAGATCCATCATGGGATGCTCGATCCTCCTTCCTTGACCAGGCTCCAGTGATTCTAGTTTGTTGTTGAACCTGGGTCACCAGGGTGACTGGCGGCGAGTCCCCTTGTCTCAACTCATCATGCCACTTGACCGATGAACCAGCTTGTTCCTAACATTGAGGGGTTAATTATTCTCTGTTTAGAAAGATAGGAAAAACATAACTCTCTGTGTCATTTCCTATGTTTCTATGTGTATTATACTTTGGTAAGCTTGTTATTTCTGTATGTGTTTGATAAAAAAATACAAATATCAGTTAAGCAGGAAAACATCTACCCAATGAACAGAAAAAGATAGATTGTCTGCTGTGGTGGCAGTGGTACTGTGTTGGGTCAGCTCACCCCTTATTTTATTTGTTCTTGAACCTTTTAGCAGCCATTTGTGGTCAGAATGTAGCCAAAGCCTGGCAATTAGGGTTAGTAAGCTGAGCTAATGAGGAAGGCATTTTTCTGGCCTGCGCATACTTTTAAGGTCAAACTTGTAACTTGCTCTGCAGCTGACTAAGGTGACGCAGGACTTCATGCGTGGATGCTCCATGAAAAGAGGTATGGTTCTGAACAGTCGCTATGTGCTCTATTCAGCATTGCTATGCCCTAGCTAAGGCTTTTAGAGCACACTGCCATCTACGTGCATCGTTCAGTGCTTCCCATGAGCTGCCCTTTCAACAGCTAGCCCCAAGGTAGAATCTGCAATTCAAGCCATTTCCACCTGAATCTCCCATCATGAGCAATCTTTAGCATCTCCCACATGAAGTGACAGCAAGCCCAGGATTTTGCCTCAGTTGAATTTTCTGCCCAGTAACACCAGGACACTGCAGCAAAAAGCTACAAATAGGCACAGTTCATCTTTTGTATCTTTCAGGCTCAAGAGCAATGCTGTAAGAGACACTTGTTTCTTTGGGCTTTTTACTGCCCTTCGACAGTGATAGCAGTGCAGAAGTACTCCTAGATAAGTATCTGTTTACTTGAATCAGGTCATTTATCTTTATGATCTGCAGATTAAGTATGGCAGGAAACACTTCAGGCAGGTGCTTCTTCAGTGTTTTGTGATAAATGCTTTTCTAGGTTTTCAGAGAAAACATTGACAAAACATGCAGCATACAATATATAATGGCGTAAAGAAACTCGGCACAACAGCGCATTGATAAAGATGTGTTGCGTTATCAGTTAATTTACATTAATATGAATCACATCCATGTTGAGCGATTTAACAAAAAGACTATTTTGCCAATATATTGTGTTTTCATTACAGTTAACAGAGGGAAAAGGCAGCCTTATAATATACGTTCATCATTTTTTAGTGTATGAATGTAATTGCCTGGGGTGGCAAGCTTTGTGTGGTGTTTTGCTATGGGGAAGAAGAAGAGATAAATACAGTATGAAATGTACTGTACCCATGATAAATTAACTGGGTGAATAAATCATGTTATTTTGGGATTAATATTTTCTCTTAAAATACATATTATTTCCATGAGAACATGTTATTTCCACCTACAGTCTAAAAATAGAACACAGAGAACAATGGGCCAGCAAAAAGGTCCATTTACACTGCCTGATCTGCACCATTGTGAGAGGCACAGATGACGTCAATCGGTGGAGGTCAGGCACTGTAAACTGCTTGGGGAGCGTTGCAGTGGCTCTGTTGCAGTGCAGGACAATCCCTGTTGTGGCTGGCAGCTGTACCAGTGTTTTCTGCTGGTGTGTAAACCCGCTGCTCCACCTTCACCATTGCATCCCCGTGGTACCCCACACCAAGTACTGGTCTGACAGTCCTACAGTGTACAATTAAACCAGGCACTGGCTGTGTGGTTCCATATCATAAGGGCAATTTTTCTACTCGCACAATAGCGAGTACATTTCGCTGAAAGAAAAATTGGCCCTTAACCTACAGAAATGACCGCCAATATGGCAACCAGACTGACATTCAAATTAACATTTAATGCGGGGAGCTATGCCCCTCACCACACATTTCAAAAAGTTATCTGACGGTGAAAGCGAAACCCTAGGGGAGCATTTCTTGAATGTATTTTCTGCAACCAACTCACTCTCTTTACATGCATTATTAAACTGAATAATTTCTTTACTATACTTTTTTGTACTTTTGTATGCCTTAGCCCTCTCCTCTGCAGATACGTTAGCTCCCTTGCAGATACCTACCAAGAGAGGGTAGTGGATGCATGGAACAGCCTTCCTGAGGAGGTTGTGGGGTCTAAAACTGTGGGAGAATTCAAGAATGCATGGGACAGACATAAGGCAATTCTTGTGGAGGGTAGGAAGAAATAGGCTGTTGGTTAACTAGGATCTGCGGCCTATCCTGCAGGTAGAGAAATGGGCAGACTAGATGGGCCAAGCGGTCCTTATCTGCCATCAAAGTCTGTGTTGCTATGTTTCATATCTTCTCCGCAGATGCCTTATCTCCTTTATAGGTAATTAGTTATTAAAAATGCATATACATTGTTGCATATACTGTCTGGCTTAAGCCCCTGACTCCCAACCTCAACCTTGGAGGAAATGCTGGCCAAAACACAGGAAGTCAGAAGAGTAACCTACAATGGTGCGAATGCAGGATATATCAACAGTCAGCGGGAGTGCAGTATGGGGAGCAGAGTCAGATCAGAGGAGGTGGTAACGTTACAGAAAATGTAGCGCAAATGTGTTTAAAGAGTTTACAATGGAAAACAAAGACATTTTAAAGCTAAGACAAGGTAAAACTTATGCAACATTAATAATAGTGGGGTATATTTATTTATTTACTTTTGTTAACCAGGCAAGGTGCACTAGCCATGTGAATGACTATTTTCAGGCATGACCTGGGAGGTTACATGGCAGTGGTACAGAATACAATACAGGAGTATCACAGAACAGAGCAAAATACAATAGGCAAATTGAAATAGAAAGTACAGAGTAAGAATAAAAGAAAAATACAAAAGGAATACGGCTTGACAGCTCAACCAAAGGTGAACTGTACGATATAAATGCAATCATAACAATCACGAAAGACATCTCATAGGTCACTAATACAAAACAGGCTGTGCATTAGCACAAATCAAGTAGAGCACCAGCTACATGGAGAGTAGGGCGATAGGTAGAGCAAGGGAGAACATAGGGCAGATGCAATCAGAGAGGATGAGAGGGGAAGGATGATTTAGACAGGAGTTAAAGGGGAGTCCAAAAGCATGGGTAACTGAGAAACAGACAGACAGGATATTCAGGGGGATTGAAACATTTACATTGAACACTAATGGTAAGAAGAGAGTGATGTTTCTTTTTAAATGGGATATGAGTGGGTGAGAGCCATAGATCAATGGGAAGTGTATTTCAGTATTTGGGGGCAGAATGCAAGAAGGCACAGGCACCTTTGGTGGTTTTACACCTACAGAAGGTATGTGTAGCAGAACGTGGTCAACTGATCTGAGGCCATAAGAGGAGGATAGAGGAAGTAGCAAGGAGGCAAGAGAGGCAGGGGATACTAGATTGCATAATGCTGTCCGTTATGGAGCCAAGTGGGGAGGGGACAAACTAGATAGGAAGCCAGCTGATGAAAGGTGGACTCTAGTAGAACCTAGAAAAAGAGGAGCAGCAGTAGGCAGGAGGGAGGAGAAAGCACATAGTAAGGCAAAGGGGATAGGAAACATGTTTACTTTGCTAGAAACACATGGAAAGGAGGATGCAGGAGGTGATTGCACAAGGGATAGCACTCACAAAGAAGAGGGTGTGAGGGGCATTACTAGTGGAGAGATTGAGCATGGTGTGACAGGGGGAGGGATAATACTCAGAGAGGTGAGGTGAGAGAGAGAGTTTGGCAGTCAAATAGGAGGAGAGGGAGGGGTCTTAATGGGGAGGGACAGGGGGAAGACACTGGCGCACATGGTAAAAGCACAGTCTTCAGTGGCTCCAGAAATGAGAACCTGGGTGGGGGGGTGGCGACAGGCACAAGGAAAGAGGGGGATGTACTGGTGTTGGGGGACTCCATACTCAAGGGGATCAGATGGGGTGGCAAGGGGGAGAGCCACAGTCAGATATGGGTACAGTCCATACCAGGATTAAAGGCAGACATGGCAGGACAGGCAATCCTAAGGTGCGTAAAGAGGTGTAGAAGGAAACCACACATTGTGGTACATTTGGGGACAAATGACCTAGAGGGCGAAACGGTGGAGGTAACAAGGGAGAGGGCTGAGGAAGTGGGAAGGTTGTGTGAGGAGGCTATGGAGTCTGTGGACTTCTCCGAAGTGCTCCCAGTACCCTGTGCAAGCACAGTGAGAAAGGAGAGAATTAGAGACTTGAACACATGGTTGGTAGAATGGTGTCGAACTAAGAGATATGGGGTTGTGGGCAGCTGTGGCAGTACCTGGGATAATACCGATCTGTTTGCAAAGGATAGGCTGTACTTGACTGGGTGACAGGTGAACTGGATAAGGGCCATGTGGTGGATGTTTTTTACTTGGCCCTCAGCAAGGCCTTTGATTCGGTGCCTCATGGGCGGCTTGGGGGAAAGCTAACTGGTGTAGGAGTAGGGGCAAAAATTATGAACTGGATTACAAGCTGGCTTAGTGGGAGGCTGCAGTGGGTGGTGGTGAGAGGGGAGCTCTCAACTCCAAGGCCAGTGACAAGTGGGGTGCCACAAGGCTCTGTGTTGGGGCCAGTATTGTTTGGGCTCTTCATATCAGACATTGGACATGGGGTGGTGAGCAAGGTAAGTCTGTTTACTGACGACACCAAAATCAGAACAGTGGTGGATGGAGAGGAGGGGTGGAAGCAGTTGCAGGGGGACCTAAGCAAGCTAGGGGAGTGGTCAGAGAGGCAGCAGCTGGGGTTCAATGCAAGGAAGTGTAAGGTTATGCACTTTGGGGTGAAGAACCCAAGGAGAGAATACTGGCTGGTGGGGGGGTTAAGCTGGGGATCACTGAGGAGGAGGAGAAAGACCTTGGGGTAATGATAATGGGGACCATAAACAACACTGCCCAGTGCAGGAGAGTGGCTGCAAAAGTGAACAAAATGCTGGGGTTCATAGCGAGGGGAGTTTTGTCCAGGCGAAGTGAGGTGATCTTGCCCCTCTACAGATCACTGGTAAGGCTGCAATTAGAGTATTGTGTGCAGTTTTGGAGGCCATACCTAAAGCATGATATCAGGCTGCTGGAGGGGATGCAGAGGAGGGCAACAAAGATGATATGTGGAATGGTGGGGAAAGACTATGACAGCAAGCTGGGTGACCTCAATATGTACACCCTGGAGGATAGAAGGGATGGGGGGACATGATAGAGACATTCAAGTATCTGAGGAGAATCAATAAGGATGGGGAAGATGGGGTCATTAAGTTAAGGATGGGGAGGGTCACCAGGGGGCACGGGCTAAGAATGGAGGGGGGGGAGATTTAGGAAGGAAATGAGGAGACACTATTTCACAGAGAGGGTGGTAGCAAAATGGAAAGCCCTACCAGAATGGGTGGTATCATGTATGTAACCCCCTACAAATGGGGGTTCCCAAAAAGTCTTCCTTGAGCTTGCCTAAAGGCTCATTGCCAGGCTGGTCTCCTGCATTTTAGCAGTTTAAATGTGATTACCAGAGCCTGTATAGTCTCTGTGTACTGTCTCTTTAAGAGCAGCCTGATTGTAGCTTAAGTAATCTGAGAGGGAGCTCAGTTGAAAGATGTAACTATTTACTGAAAATCATTTAGAGTGATAATGTAGTTTGTCTAACCTGCTTTCTTTACAGCAAGGACTGTTTTGTTTGTCTCCAATATCTTGGTCCTGGACTGCAAATTGGACCAAACAGTACTTGTGGGACCTAAAATGCAGCTGGACTACAGGAGCTGTCTGAATTCAAAATCTGTAGGAACTGTAGTTTGGAGTTTTTTTGCGCCTTTTTTGCAACTGAAGGGGGAGCTCTTGCTTTGACTGACAGCCAAATCAGCCAACTGAATCTTTTGGATCTTGGGGAATTCCTGGGCTGCTTGCAGTTTTCAGTTAGTTCTGAGCTGGGAAGTGAAATGAGAGGAGCTGAAGTGATTCTGAGCAGCAATCCTGAGTTGATTCGCTTTTGAGACCTGTGAAAAGGCTGAGTTTTTGGCTTACATGTCTGCCTGCTGCTCCTGAGAGGGAGAGAAGAGAATTATTTTGGACTAAATCCAAGTTTGTGTGACTAAAGTAAGCTACTGAAGTGGGCCAGGCTCAACCTGAAGAAGATCGAAGATTTTGCTGAATGCGATTGGCCTGCCCAGGAGTTCCAGCTACCCCTGAGTTCCCGGTGTGTGCAGAGATTTTGCGATTGTGACCGGGGAGCGCTTTGCACGGTACAGTAGAATTCCCTTACAAGTACATGTGCTATGAGCTGCTAGTGGGTTGTGAGTTAGTTCCCCACTGTGTGAACTGTGTTCTGCTTGTTGGAAGCTATATCCAGCCAAAAATGGACTGCATCTGAATTTGTCTCTATGTGGTCTGGGCCTTGCCAGACTGGCCCAGCTAGACTACCCACTGCACAGAGAAGCCATCGAGGAGAGACCTGCCTGGGGATCAGCCCCCTGCTCCATGCTTGAACAGGAATGATGCCTCTGCGACTCATGTGGGCCCTGCTTCTCCTGGCATTCCAGATCAACCACCTGCAGTCTCGATTTTCGTCAAGTCTGTGTCCAGTCTTGGGTATCGTGAGTAAATACTAGGGTAGCTCCCTGCAACAATGGCTTAATCTGAGTGTGTCATCTGATTGTCTTGTTGTTTTGTTTCCTTCACGAACTGAGCCCTCAGGCTCCAGATTACAAATATTGTGTACTGTGCATGTTGTGTTTTCCATCACAGGGCCCCAACCAGCTGCAACCCCGGGCAACAGTCCTGGCTAGCCCATCTCTTCTCCACCTGGATACCCAGAGGTGTGACTGTGTGGGGGGACTCAAAGCACATGCATAACTGCTTGATTGATATAACCTTTAAGCTAATTAACCTGATTTTGCCCCTTCCTTGTTCAAGTCCCCTGAATAAATCAGATCTAACTTTTTCTGCATGTAATCTGACTGTGGTTCCAGTTTGTGCTCAAAGTACTGTACTGTTGCTATTTGCTGTGCATAATGTTGTTTTACAGGGGGTCCCCAGGGTCGAGTCAGAGGAACCAGCCCTGGTGGTAAGTGCAAACAGTGTAGGTACTTGTGTGCTGTACCATGGGTATTGTGAAAGTGATTATTGTACAGTGTTCAGGCCACTAGAGGGGAAAGAGGGGGGTTACAGTGTCCCGGAGGGCTGTGCCCAGGTTAGCTTGACCACTACCAACCCTGACCTCTGAGTGGAGGCACCCATTTCAGAACTCAGGCCCCTTAATCTGCTACTAGCCAAGCAGGCAGGGGTAGTAGCCCTTGGGATAGCGCCACCTAGGGGTTACATCTTGAAGGCTCACTGCTTTGATTAGTGTCCCCTAGTGACCAAATTTGCGAATTGCTGTTAAAAAATAAATGGTTACTCTAACAAAAGTGGCTGTACACCAGTTGGTGGGGTGGTGTAATGGGCAGGAGATCGACCCCCAAAATGCTATACTTAACCTGGATATTCCCCAGGGTACCAATAAGAACACTGTGGAGGGAGTACTTTCCAAGGTTGAATGTTTACAAAACCCTGTGGTGGTGGGTCGACAGGCTAATCTGCTCGCCCAAAGTTTCATGGCGTTAGTAGAGTGTAAGGGCCCAGTAGACAGTTCCAAAGTGCCACTGACTATCACCCCCGAAGGAGCCCTCACTGCTTGGAGAGTGATAACTAAAGACAGTAAAGACTCTGGGGAGAATGAGACCCCCCACTATCTGAGACTTTTGAGGAGAAATTTGCTAAGTTGTTGCTGGAGGAAGGGAAAACTGTGGTGGACTTAAAGAAACTATTCCTGCACCTGGGGGTGTTCCTCCCCCAACACCCCCTCCCACTCCAGCACCCGTTATTGCCCCTCCTTCTGTGCCCGTGCCAATGCTGGCTCCTATGTCTGTACCTGCCATTAATCATGACTCTTACCGAAGATTGAGAATCTTCTCCGGCACCCTTCCCATCCCCCAAGGGGAGGATGATTGGGAAAGCTGGATAGATTGTGTTGCCCCTTTGGTACCTGAATGGCAGTGTGTGGAGGCTGAGAAATGGAAAAGAATCATAGAAAGTTTGAGGGGTCCCGCCCTAGAGGTCATTACATTTCTGAGGTCCACAAACCCTGATGCACCTGCCCAGAAGTATCTATCTGCATTCGAAGGCAATTTTGGGAGCATTGAGTCTGGGGAGAACTTGATGTGGAAATTTCAAGGTACAAAATAATGGCATGGGGAAGGTTTGTCTGCATATGTTTCTCATCTGGAAAGAGCGCTGCAGAAGGCTTACCGAAAAGGTGGGGTAGCCGCCAATGACTTAAACCATGTGAGGTTGGGGCACATACTGCAACATGCAAAGCACTCTAATTTGCAACTCCTTCAGTTAAGGCTCCCAGATAGAAGGGGTAACCCACTGGACTATTGTGACTTGATAAAAGAACTCCAGGAGGTTGAAGATGAAGAGGGGGATTATAATTCTAGGGTGAGCACAGCCCAAGTGATCACGACATTGGAAGGCCCTTCCAAAGCGGGGATCAATGAGGGTGTGCCACCATGGGATGAACTGCTGAAGGAGTTCAGGGAACCAAAAAACAGTCTCTTTATGAAGGCCGCTCCTGCAAGTACAGGCACCGACCCTTATCCAACTGCATCTGCTATGGGGTTGGGGGTGACCACCCAGGCATCTCCTGCTGACAGCAGCTCGAAACTTGATGTCTTGACTATGGAAGTAAGAGAATTGATGAGATGTCTCCAAATGCTCACCACACAGCAGACAGAGATGGCACCAAGGTTTTCAGTTGGTAGTACCACCACCCCAGCGCCCAGTGTGATGCCTCGGCCACCCCAAATCCCAGAAAACATATTTTGCCATAATTGTGGAAAGGATGGGCAAATGAAGAGAGAATGCCGGTCCACAAAAGACCTAGATAAAGTTGCATACAGGCTTCAAGGAGAGCTTCGGAGAATGAATCAGCAGTCGTGGAGTGCCCAAAATGACCACAGTGAGGGTTCCAGAAGTAATAACTCCAATCTCTGTGTGGCTAAATCATGTCCAGGCCCCTGCTGCTGTCGCTCCAGACTGGTCCAAAATAGTGGCCCCTTCAATAGAGACTACCGTGGCTGTGAATGGTATTCCTACTCGGGCTGTCCTGAACAGTGGGCCTCAAGTGACCATTGTATTTAAGGACTGGTATGACAAACATTTATCTGCTGTGCCCTTACAGTCCCTGGAAGGCCTACATGCGTGGGGGCTGAGCGACAAGTCTTATCCCTACCTAGGATATGTCCACCTCTTGTTGTCATTTCCTGCAGCTGTAAGTGGTGTAGAGGAGCAAGTCGAGACATTGACCTTAGTGTGTCCCCCTACTGGACTATATGATGGGGTTCCCCTGTTAATTGGGACCAACGCCCATGTGTTTGGGAGACTGGCACAACTCTGTCATGAGAAACAAGTTCGATGGACTGGAAGGGCCCTAAGAATTCCCGCTCTGATCAAGAGGGCCTATGATTTGCAGCAGAACCCCAAGAGAGTGGACCAGGATGAACCGGTGGGGGTTGTGTGGAAGAAGGATCCCGATTCAATGGTACTGGCCCCTAACACCCAGTGTACTGTTCAAGGGGAGATCTGCCTCCACAAAGATGTTAAGAACAAAATACTGATGTTGGATGCACAAGGCGATGGAAAATTGCCAGAAGGATTACTGGTTAAGCCCAGCATCTTGCCAGCTCATGCTCATGCCTATGCATGACGAGTGATGGTCCAGATTCATAATGTGTCAGATTGGGAGATCCGGGTGAACAGAGGATGCACCCTAGCTATGGTACACTGCACAGACACTGCAGTGTTGCCCAGCAACAAGCACCCTGGCAAGACAGATAGAGTGACTCCCGACTTATTTGATTTTGGTGACTCCTCGTTGCCTGCTGAATGGAAGACTAGAATTAGCCAGAAACTTGCCCAGAGAGATCAAGTGTTTTTGTTAAAGGAATGGGACGTGAGATGTGTCCAGGGTGTGGTGCATCCCATACGCCTGCATGATGAACGGCCATTTTGAGAGTGGTCTTGACGCCTAGTCCCTGCAGACATAGATGATGTAAGAAGACACTTGCAGGAAATGCTCGCGGCTGGTGTGATACAAGAATCCAGAAGCCCATATGCTTCTCCCATTGTGGTTGTGCGTAAGAAGAATGGATCTGTGAGAATGTGTGTTGATTATCAAACTCTGAATCGATGGACCATCCCCGATCAATACACCATGCCCTGTATACAAGATGCTCTGGATTGTTTGAATGGGAGCAAATGGTTCTTGGTGTTGGATCTTTGCAGTGGATATTACCAGATTCCGATGACCATGAGAAGACAGCCTTCATCTGTTCTTTGGGGTTCTACAAATTCCTGAGAATGTCACAAGGGATATTGGGCACCCCAGCCACCTTCCAGCGACTGATGGAACGAGCAGTGGGAGACATGAATTTGTTAGAATGCCTGGTGTACTTGTACAATGTCATTGTGTTTGGGAGCTCCCTAGAGGAACATGAGAGTCGACTGTTTAAAGTACTAGACCGACTGGAAGATTTCGGCCTCAACCTGTCCATGGACAAGTGCCAGTTTTTCCAAACCTCTGTGAAGTATGTGGGGCACATAGTGTCTACAGAGGGGACAGAGACTGATCCTAGTAAAGTTGAAGCCTTGACTACTTGGCCCCAGCCCCACAATTTGAAAGAACTACAATGTTTCCTGGGATTCTGTGGCTACTACCAATGGTTCATAAAGGACTATTCCAAAGTGATTCGGCCACTCTTGAATCTTACTCAGGGTTACCCTGCTACCAATCGGATATACAAAAAAGGGTCCATCAAAGAACCAAACAGCGTATTTCTGCCCAGGTGAACTTTTCAGGTCCCGTTGGATGATTGACTGTGAAGTGGCTTTCCACGAAGTCATATACCAGCTTACCCACGCCCCCATCCTCGCTTATGCTGATCACACCAAACCCTATGTGCTGCATACTGACGCTAGTCTGCAGGGTCTAAGAGCTGTACTGTATCAAGACCATGAGGATGGTTTGAGACCAGTGGCATTCGCCAGTAGGAGCTTGACCCCGTCAGAGCAAAACTACCCTGTGCACAAGTTGGAGTTCCTTGCGTTAAAATGGGCCATTGTCGACCAGTTTCATGATTACCTCTATGGGGCAAAAATATTGGTGAGGACTGACAATAACCTGTTGACCTATGTACAGACTTCAGCTAAGTTAGACGCCACAGGGCACTGGTGGCTTTCTGCATTGTCAGCAGATGATTATGCTGTCGAATACAGACCAGGCCTGAATCATATTGATGCTGATGCCCTATCTCGGAGGCCTATTTCCAACAGCGACTGGGTCAGGCTGTCTGAACCTGACATCCGAACATTGTGCCAAAAGTTTGATAGAAATGAACAGATGTCTGCAGACACAGTGGACTGCTTAGTAGATTGCTTGGGCCCCTCTGACACCTGCATACCGGCTGCATATTGCCACTTCTCTGCTCTAGATATTAGTGCACTACCTCAGTTTGACAATGATAGCATTCAGTGGGCTCAATCCCCGAGATCCTATGATTCAGCCAGCACTTGACGCCCTTCGTGCAGGAAAAGATGTGTCTAAGTTGCGTTCCTCTGATCTGCGAACCACTTTATTGTTTAAAGAAAGCCCCAGGTTGAAGCTGCTTAATCATTTGTTGTATAGAGAGACTATAGATTGGGGTGGCCAAATAGACAAGCAACAACTGGTCCTGCCCACAGCCTTCAAAGATTTGGTACTGAGGTCCCTCCACAATCATATGGGCTACCTCGGTATCGACCGGACCCTTGACCCAGTACGATCTCGATTCTACTGGCTCAAGATAGGGGCCGATGTTGAGCACCATGTAAGGACTTGTAGTCGCTGCCTGCAGAGAAAAGCCTTGCCTCAGAGGGCTGCCCCCCCCTTGTCAACATAACTACAGGCACCCCAATGGAACTAGTCTGCATAGACTTCTTGAGTTTAGAGCCTGATCAGCGAAACACTTGCTATGTGTTAGCGGTTATGGACCATTTCACACGGTATGCACAAGCTTTTCCCACCAAAGATCAAAAAGCATCTACCATGGCCAAGGTACTAGTGGAAAATTTCTTCATCTACTATGGTGCCCCCCAGCAAATTCACTCTGATCAGGGCTGGGACTTTGAGAGTCGGCTAATCAAATAAATGCTCTCTCTGGGGGTGCGAAGTCAAGAACCACCCCTTATCACCCGCAGGGGGATACTCAAGCAGAACGCTTTAACTGCACCCTACTAGACATGCTAGGCACCCTCCACCCAAAAGATTAGTACCTTGGTACACGCATACAATTGCACAAAGAATGATGCTACTGGGTTCTCTCCCTACCGCCTCATGTTCGGGAGAGAGGCCCGGTGGCCTGTTAATGTCTGTTTTGGGGTTTCTCCCGATGGAGTCCGAGCCGAAGATTACCTGCAAAATGCACAAAAACTGAAAGCTCAGTTGAACCATGCCTATCAACTGACCCAGACAATGGCCACCAAAAGAAATCTAGCCAACAAAGAGAGACATGATAGAAAAGTAAAGGCTCAAGAGCTTAGGACTGGAGACCGAGTGTTGTTGCGAAATTTAGGTTTGCATGGTAAACACAAAATTACTGATCGATGGCACCATCTTACCCATGTCATAGTTGGAAAGTTGGATGATTTGCCAGTGTACAAAGTGCGCCCAGAGAATAACTCCAAAGCTCTCAAGACCATGCACCGTAACCACTTGCTACCTATTGGTCAAGTTATAATTGAGGCTGAACCCACCGAGACTTGATTCCCCTGGACCAGTGACTCGGGCTGCTGCAAGAAAGAAACAGAGTCAGCCTGCCCCTGTGGTTGCCGATTTAAGACTTCCCCCGCAGCAGGCCCAGAATGATAGTGACTGCCAGTCTAACTCGGATGACAGTGAGTGTGATAATGCCTATTACCCCTCATATTAACTGAGTCAGTTGTTTTGTGGAAATCCTATGTCGAATTATGGGGATGAAGCTGGGTCTTATGGACTGCCTAATGCCCCAGCATCATCCTTGTAGCCAATGCTCCCTGAAGATGAAGTGCAAAGTATCACGTCTGAGGATGCTGAGTCTTCGTGTATCGTGGAACTGTATGATTTGCCTGAAGGAGAAGCTGATGGTATGAGTCTTTCTGGTGACATGCCAAACTTGAGGAACACTATGAGAGTGCGGACAACCCCCCTTCGGTGCCAGAGTGTCTTCAAAATGAGCCAAGTGTTGTAGAAACAGAGACTACAGAGCAAGTGACTGACAGTGCTCCCAGCTTGGACATTCCCCTTCATGCAGAGGCACCCCTCACAAGTGATGAAAGCTCCAAGACCATTGCTGAAAGTACAGAGACTGTGGTTGTTCACCCCAGAAAGACTGGCTGAGCTGTCAAGCCAGTGGTGCACTTCAGTTACGATTCCCCTGGGAGGCCAGTGGATTTGCCTTTCCATGTAGTCCACAAAGGTGTTTATGTCTCTCAGAGCTCACTGCCCAAATTGAGCTTGACGGCCCATTCCAGGTTACTTGTCTTGCCCTCTCACCATGGTGCCTTTGCCCCATCTAGCCCCAAGTTAGCTGTTAGGGAAGGGCCCCCTCTTGCATTGTTTAAAGTACAAGAAGTTATTACATGATTCTATATAGTAATGTTCAGTTTACCTGTGTGAAATATGCATAATATATTGCCAGAATGGAAATGATATAGTGGAGTACATTGAAATGTATAGTAAAGTGACAAGTTATGCCAATTGATGAATCAGATAGTACTTGTATAGCATGCTAATGGTATAAATGTCTTGTATATGTTGTATTTTTAATGTTATGATGGTACAAACTTGACGCGGATGCCACGTTTTCCCAGGCAGGGAAGGGTGTAACCCCCCTTCAAATGGGGATTCCCAAAAAGTCTTCCTTGAGCTTGTCTACATGTTCACTGCCAGGCTGGTGTCCTGCGTTTTAGCAGTTTAAATGCAATTACCAGAGCCTGTATAGCCTCTGTGTACTGTCTCTTTAAGAGCTGCCTGATTGCAGCTTAAGTAATCTGAGAGGTAGCTCCGTTGTAAGATGTAAATATTTACTGAAAATCATTTAGAGTGATAATGATATTGTAGTTTGTCTAACCTGCTTTCTTTGTAGCAAGGACTGCTTTGTTTGTCTCCAGTATCTTGGTCCTAGACTGCAAATTGGACCAAGTAGTACTGGTAGGACCTGAAATGTAGCCGGACTACAGGAGCTGTCTGAATTCAAAATCTGTAGGAACTGTAGTTTGGAGTTTTTTGCGCCTTTTTTGCAATTGAAGGGGGAGCTGTTGCTTTGACTGACAGCCAAATCAACCAACTGAATCTTTTGGATCTTGGGGGATGTCCTGGGCTGCTTGCAGTTTTCAGTTAGTTCTGAGCTGGGAAGTGAAATGAGAGGAGCTGAAGTGATTCTAAGCAGCAATCCTGAGTGGATTCGCATGGGAGAACTGTAAAAAGGCTGAGTTTTTGGCTTACATGTCTGCCTGCTGCTCCTGAGAGGGAGAGAAGAGAATTATTTTGGACTAAATCCAAGTTTGTGTGACTAAAATAAGCTACTGAAGTGGGCCAGGCTCAACCTGAAGAAGACCGAAGATTTTGCTGAATGCGATCGGCCTGTCAGGAGTTCCAGCTACCCCTAAGCTCCCGGTGTGTGCAGAGACTTTGCGATTGTGATCGGGGAGCGCTTTGCCTGGTACAGTAGAATTCCCTTACAAGTAAATGTGCTATGAGCTGCTAGTGGGTTGTGAGTTAGTTCCCCACTGTGTGAACTGTGTTCTGCTTGCTGGAAGCTGTATCCAGCCCAAAATGGACTGCATCTGAATTTGTCTCCATGTGGTCTGGGCCTTGCCAGACTGGCCCAGCCAGACTACCCACTGCACAGAGAAGCCATCGATGAGAGACCTACCTGGGGATCAGTCCCTTGCTCCACGCTTGAACAGGAATGACGCTTCTGCAACTCGTGTGGGCCCTGCTTCTCCTGACATTCCAGATCAACCACCTGCAGTCTCGATTTTCGTCTAGCCTGTGTCCAGTCTTGGGTATCGTGAGTAAATACCAGGGTAGCTCCCTGCAACAATGGCTTAATCTGAGTGTGTCATCTGATTGTCTTGTTGTTTTGTTTCCTTTATGAACTGAGCCCTCTGGCTGCAGATGACAAATATTGTGTACTGTGCATGTTGTGTTTTCCATCACAGAGCCCCAACTAGCTGCAATCCCGGGCAACAGTCCTGGCTAGCCCAGCTCTTCTCCACCTGGGTACCCAGAGGTGTGACTGTGTGGGGGGACTCAAAGCACATGCATAACTGCTTGATTGATATAACCTTTAAGCTAATTAACCTGATTTTGCCCCTTCCTTGTTCAAGTCCCCTGAATAAATCAGATCTAACTTTTTCTGCATGTAATCTGACTGTAGTTCCAGTTTGTGCTCAAAGTACTGTACTGTTGCTATTTGCTGTGCATAATGTTGTTTTACAGGGGTTCCCCAGGGTTGAGCCAGAGGAACCAGCCCTCGTGGTAAGTGCAAACAGTGTAGGTACTTGTGTGCTGTACCGAGGTATAGTGAAAGTGATTATTGTACTGTGTTCAGGCCACTAGAGGGGAAAGAGGGGGGGTTACAGTGTCCCAGAGGGCTGTGCCCAGGTTAGCTTGACCACTACCATCCCTGACCTTCGGGTGGAGGCACCTCTTTCAGAACTCAGGCTCCTTAACCTGCTACTAGCCAAGTAGGCAGGGGTAGTAGCCCTTGGGATAGCGCCACCTAGGGGTTACATGTAAATCTGTGAACAGCTTCAAAAGGGGATGGGACATGGAACAGGGGAAAGTGAGGGTGGGGGGTGGCAGTGGGATGACAAAAGGGAGAGGGGGTTGGGGCAGCTGCAAACTAGGGGTGTTGGCTGCACACTCAAGTGACTTAGATAGACCGGGTGGTCTGTTTCTGCTGGCACATTCGTATGTTCGGACGTATGTTCGTATGTCTCTTTGCAGATGACACAAAGATCTGCAACAGGGTTGATACACAAGATGGGGTGGAAAGGATGAGAAGGGACTTGGGAAGGTTGGAAGAATGGTCAAACGTATGGCAGCTTAGATTCAATGCAAAGAAGTGCAAAGTAATGCACCTGGGAAACAAAAATCAAGGGGAAGAGTACACAGTGGAGGGTGAGATACTGACAACAACAAAAATGGAAAGGGATCTGGGGGTAGTTATATCAGATGACCTAAAGGTGGGCAAGCAAAGGAGGCAGTATAGCACAGTGGTTTAAGGCTCTGAGCTGCAAATCTGGAGACCTGGGTTTGAATCCCATAGCCCCCACTTGCATATTGTGTGACCCTGAGCAAGTCACTTAACTTCCCTGTGCTCCCAGGTCACACTTGTAAACAAGCTTTCAGCTTAGTGTGTCTCTCCTGGTTAAACAATTGGGAAAAAAAAGTAATGGGAGAAGGCAATAAGGAGAGCTGGGGGATACTGGGATGCATAGGGAGAGGCATCACCAGTAGAAAACAAGAAGTTGTTATCCCTCTGTACAGACGGTGAGACCCCATCTGGAGTACTGTGCGCAGTTCTGGAGACCCCATCTCCGGAAAGACATAGACAGGGTGGAGGTTGTCCAGAGAAAGGCAATCAAAATGGTGCAGGGTCTGCACCAGAAGACATACAAAGAGACTAAAGGAGCTTAATATGTATACCCTCAAGGAAAGGAGGGAGATGGGGGACATGACAGAAACTTTCAAGTACCTCAAGGGAATCAACAAAGTCCAGGAGGGTAGCATCTTTCAGAAAAAGAGATGTGCAAGAACAAGGGGGCACAATTTGAAGATAGAGGGGGGTCATCTCAGAGGTAATGTGAGGAAGTATTTTTTCATGGAGAGGGTTGAGGATGCATGGAACAACCTTCCTGAGGAGGTCATGGAGTCAAAAACAGTGGGGGAATTCAAGAATGCATGGGACAGACATAAGGCAATTCTAGTGGGGGGTAGGAAGAAGTAGGCTGTTGGTTAACTAGGACCTGCAGCTTATCCATTAGGTAGAAAAATGGGCAGACTAGGTTGGCCAAGCGGTTCTTATCTGATATCAAATTCTATGTTTCTATTCCTGAGTACAGATGGCGGTGGCCACTTTAGGTCGGCATAGAATTGACAGTGGTGTATAAGCCGAAGGGATCCTGAGGCATAGTGGAAGATTTTATTATACATGGTATCCCACTTATAGAGGGAGGACTTACAGTAAGAGTGTTCACATAGGTGGCAGTGCCATAGGTAAGAGATGGGAGCAGGATGCCTCTAGCAATAGCCAGTCTTGCAGAGGGGGTCAGAGCATAACTAGTTTTGTAAGCCACACCAGTTTGGGAATTTACAGACTTACAAGTGGCTAGGATATGTAAATCAAAGTCAAGGGAGCAGTCTAGTAGAATCCCTAGATATTTAAAGGAGTTTACTGTTTCCAGTACACAGCCATCAAGGCAAGAGTTTTTCAGAAGACTCTGGCTGGTCTGTTATCAAATACACAATGGGTTACAATGAAATAACACATTTATCTCCATACGTGAGTGATAAGACCTTCATAACTAACTCATGGCTTCATTAATCATATGTTATAGGTCTTTTTATTTACTAGTGGAGATAAATGTGCTAGTCCACTACAACCCATTATGTATTCCTTTTATGTATAAGGGATATGCGGGGGTGACTGTGTGATACAGCATTTATCTTGTGTAGTTGCCACTGACCTCTTGTAAGCTCACGAGTGGTGGAGCCACAAGTAATGGTTAAAAGAGGGCAATGGCTAGCACGCTGATGACGTTGCATCACCACAGTCGCTTCAAGATATTTCTTATTCTGCAACAGGGAAGACTCGCGTGATGTGTTATGTTTGTTTTACTTGTGTTTTATTTTTTTTAATGTAGCATACTTTGTGGGTTTTCTTAGTGAAGGAATGTCTTTGCGCATCTCATGCTCTTGGTTGCTAGGTCAATTGCTAAGGACCGTGTGTCAGGTGTTGCATCAAGTGAGACAACGTCTCCTTTGATTGGTGCAGAAAGCAGCTTTTCAAAAATAAGCAGGAGAAAATGGAGTCAGGTTTAGTGAGAGCACCTTCCCGCTTTAGCACTAGCAGCTTAGGAGCTTCAGTAACTTGATTTTTTTCATTTTATTTTCTGTTGTCCCTTTGATTTTTCTTTTGCTGTCATGTTTGTGAGTGGAGCTGGGGTGAGCGGGACCATGTGAGGAGAGCAATACACGTAGGACTGTGAACATGAGGGCAGCACTGCAATGAGAGGTACGGAGGATTCTGAACAGCTTGACAGAGGAAGAGGGTTTCCGTTTATCTGTAAACAAAAAAAAAAAAACAGCCAGTTTGGGATACGTCTGTATGGAGATGGTGGTACTGTGTGGCATGAGCAACAGCAGGAGGCAGAGACAGCTTGCATATGTAGGGGTAGTGGAAAAATGAAACTGCTGAAATAAAGTCCCAGCTGGGGGGAGAGGTGTGTGTGTGTGATGTAGAAACTGTGCAGATAAATTGCATGTGACATAAGAACTATGTACATAAACGGAGTGTGATGTAGTAACTGTGTACATAAACGAAATTTATGTTCACAGTTACTCAGATAAATGGCTTTATCACACTCCATTTGTGTCCACCCCTATTGCATACATATATATATATATATATATATATATAACAAATAATCCACTGCCGGGCGTGGGTTATGCTCTAATATATGCTGGCCTTGGTGTGTGTTGAAAGGCACGAGGCTACAGGCCGAGTGCGTTCAACCATACAAGATGTGCATGTATCAGAACATGACCACACACCCTGCAGTGGATTATCTGTCTTATAAAATGGCAAAAATTCTTTTGAAGGGGGGTGAAAAATAGAAAGTTCAGGCATGCAGTCATTGTGAGATAATGGACGGTCATGTCGTGTGTTTTGTTCAATTAGGAATTAGCATTTTTATTGATTTTTGTACCCATTTTATAAATAAATACACAAACAAAGAACTATGTCATGGGCTAGCTAAAAATATCACATTTATTTTCATGTGCATGTTTTGATCTCTATGACCTCCTGAGTGACAGAGTTGAGATGCAATATCTCATTTGCACTGGAGTCCTGTCCTACACAAGTTTACAGTGCGGATGATTGCAGCCCTGGAAGGTCAAGTGCCTTGGCCATGCCTGCACAGTGAGTAAGTTGCTCTGTCAGGCTTCGAACCAAGATCTCTTGGTTTCTGAGTACTTCAAGAGCACTGCAGTTTATTGTTGCAGGGACCAGCTCGTAGTTCTGTTACAATGCACCTCCTTTCCTTGCCCACATTCAGAAACACAGTGCGTTTAATATTCAGAGTAATAATTCAAAAACACAGGTTTTTCTTTTAGTTCTCAAAGAAACTGCTTGAGCTGCAGTTTTCATCTCCCTGTTAAATGATTTTTACCAGCTGGCGTACTCCTGAAGGATGCACCCTTACTGTTTCTGTGAATACAGCATCTCTGATATACAAGAGACATTTCATAAGCGATGGCCCCATTGGACCAGCCTTTCGCTTCTCTCTGGGTAACAGGTCAAAATTAGCATAGTGCTCAAAGCAACATAGAAAAGGCAAAGACAGAAATGAAATTACTGGGTAAGTGAGTCACATTTGTACACACCGATTGTTAACTGTTTCATATATCTAGTAGAGCTGGCTGTCCTTTCTGATGGAATTCTCAATCACCTTGTTCCAAGGCTCTGCTGCTTTCTAGTGAATATCAAAATATAATTTTTCTTTTCATTTTTTGCTCTGAGTACAACCACTATCAATATTTTTGATCTTGTGTACTTTGTGGATTTCCGTTAGTCTTTTCAGCTGTTCCTCTTATGCTGTTGCTTGCTCTGACTCCTACTGGGAGAGGCTGGGAGGGGAGTAGCTGTACACTCCCATGCAGCGCATTTTCCAAAATACAGTTGACTACTGTGAATCAAGTCAGGAGAGGGCTAGGTTTGCAATCAGTGTTTCTTCTCCATTACCTGTAGCACCCTCTGCTGGGAAGTACTGGGACTGCAGAACTTGATCCACAAAGGTGGCCTGGATGTGCTAGAAATGAGCGTAGATGGGTGGCATCCACAGCCCTTCCCCCTGGACAACATGTGTGCTGAGCTCAGCCCAGGAACAGGGGGTGGCAAGATGGAACAAAGCTGAACAGGACATCGAACATCCAATCAGATACCCAGGTTGGCACTGTAGTAGATCCTCTGTTCTGCATGGAGCAGAGGACTATGGGACATGGTAATCATGGCAGTCCTCCAAGGACTGCCAAATCCTGTTGGGAGAGCACTGATGTATGCCGGTGTCACTGGCCATTGTCTGTCAAACAGCCAGCCTACACATAGGGCTAGGAGCAGGTGTGGAGAGAGACCAGTCAGGCACTACGCAGATTCGTCCAGCCCAGTAGAGGGAGCATGTAGGTGCTTCAGCAGTACCTCAGACTGCATAGTCTCTTCCCCCCTCTGCTGGCCTTCTGCAGCATGGAGTATAACTCGTAGATCAGGTGCATTCAGAACCCCACCACCTTGCCCACCCCAACCCAACTAGGCCCATAGCAGTGCACACGGCAGGGGATCAGGTGCGGTGGGGGAATGTAGCCAGGACTGAGGATGTGTGGAGGTCTCCACAAGTGCAGAATGTGACCTCTGCATACCTCTAGCCCCTGGTAGGCACCCTTTTATGAATCAAGCCCTAAGTGATGTTTGGAACTAGCCCTGTCTGAATTGAGCTACAGTACTGAATAGCCCTACCAGGGGTTCATTTAGTTCCCTTGCCAATTTCTTGAGCATCCTCAAATGCATTCCATCTGGGTTCGGGTCCTGATCTATCTTTAGGGCTGCTAGCCCTTTTCAAACCCTTTCGCTATTAAATACTTGCTGCCTTATCTCAGGGATCTCCCTTACAGCTGCCTTAATGCCACTCACTTGCAGAGGCCCTCTGTCATCTCTTGTGAATACAGAGAAAAAGTAATCCTTAAGAATGGCTGCTTTCTGCCTGTCTTCCTCATTTACCCTACCTTCCTTTGTTAGCCTAACAATTCCTCCTCCCCCTTCTTTCTTTTTTCCCTAACATATTTAAAGAGCTGTTTTCCCCCTCCCTTAACCCCCTCCACAGTATGTTGCTCTGTGACTGCCTTTGCTTCTCTGACCGCCCTCCTGGTTTCTCTTGTTCTCAATTAGTACTCTCCCCATTTTTCCTCACCTTGTTTTTCTTGTACCTGGTAAAAGCCCTCTTTATGGCTCTCATTGCTTCCCTGACCTTCCTAGAAAACTATATTGCTCTCTCGTACAAATTTCTTTTGATCACTGTTCCCATGCAAGACCTTGTTGTCTCGAGAATGCGCCCCTTGATTGCCCCTCAACTTTCCTCCACGTCCTTGATGCTGTCCAGTCCAACTAACTTTTTTTCAGACCAGCTCCCTCACCTGGTTGAAGTTTGCCCTTCTAAAGTTATGGTTGCTGGACTCTAGTGACGCCCCTACCCTCACTTCTCCTACCACTTCTGAGTTAGTGAGCACCATGATGAGAATGGTTCCCTGCCTAGTGGGTTTCTTAACCAGCTGCACTAGTAGGTAATCCTGCAGTGTATCCAGCAGGTAGTCCTGCAGTGTATCCAGCAGGTAGTCCTGCAGTGTATCCAGCAGGGAGTCCTGCAGTGTATCTAGCAGGCAGTCCTGCAGTGTATCCAGCAGGTAGTCCTGCTATCCAGCAGGGCCTGACTTCTGGCGCTCCTGACTGCTGGAATGACCCAATCAATATCTGGTAGGTTTAGATTTCCCACCACCACCACCTTCCCCTTTATCAGCCCCCTTTCTAGTTCATCCACTAGCTCCTTATCTCTTTCTTCCCGATGTCCTAAAGGTCTATAGAACACCCCCATCCATAGTTTCTTGCCTGAGGACACCATGAGCTGAACACACAGTGATTCTGTTTCCCCACTCTGTCCTCTCTGACATATAGAACTATGCCAACTCCGTTACCGTTCCTCTATTCTATCAAAACATAGTATAGCCTGCGACTGTCAGGTCCTAATCATTATTCTCTGTGGCCCAATGTTCTTTAATGGCTACTAGATCCATCTCAGTGTCTGCCACCATTGCCTGGAGATCACTAATTTTATTTCCCAGACTCCTGGCATTAAAGCAGCAGTACGGTTCTACCACACCGCAGCGACAACAAAGTCGCCGACATCCATCACATCGACAGACACAATGCCGACTGTCTGCATTGCGCCGTCGGTATGACAATCTGTTTTTTTGGGGGGGGCAGTGTCCCCAACCCCCCACGTGGGTGGCTGTGCCCCCCACACCTCTGCTACTGAGATAACCAACTCTGAGTCTGAGTTGTTTCGGGGAGGGGGCAAAAACACCGGGAGACGCAGTGTACAGTGGGGACCATCACAGCGATCTGCTGATTTCTGTCGCTGTAATGGTCTTCACTGTTTAGATGTCATTGTTGTGATGGTTTACCCAGCAGTACTACTGAACCAGGAAGCAAATATCAAAATTCCCATTTTTGCTTGTATGAAATCAGTCATAAATCCAGTTCACATACCTTTTAATAATTTCTTTCCTCTGATGTTTTGTTTAGTTCACATAAATAACTTTTTGTTATTATTGTTGAGCCACAGGAAATATAACTGCTCCCTGTGGTTCAGTTACGAACATAAAAAATTGCCAGCAGAAACAGGCCACGAGGTCTATCGAGTCTGTTCAATTATGCAGCTTGCCCCTCAGCATGTAGCTGCCCTACTCTTCCCACCCCTCCTCACCGACCTTCCGACCATCAATCTGACCCATCCCCTCTTGAAGGTGCCCGCCATCCTACAGGAGACTACCTCTTCGGGTAGAGTGTTCCACTTGTCTATCACCCTTTCTGTGAAATAATGTCTCCTGATTTCCCTCCTGAATTTACCCCCCTCCAGCCTCAGTTGATGCCCTCTAATATCCCTCCCTCTTCTGACCTGGAATATCTCACTGTATTAGCCTTTTTTGTTCCTTTCAGGTATTTAAAGGCCTCAATCATATCTCCCCTGTCCCTCCTCTCCTCCAGCGAGTACATGTTAAGCATGTTCAGCCTTTCTTCATATGAATTCCTCCCCAAACCCTAGATCATCTTTGCCGCCCTGCGCTGCACCCCCTCCAACAGTCTGATGTTCTTCTTCAGAAACGGGCGCCAGTACTGCACGCAGTACTCCAGGTGTGGTCTGACCAGTGACCTATACAAGGGAAGGATCACCTCACTATATCTAGAGGAGGTCCCCCTTGCTATACAGCCCAGCACCTTGTTGGCTTTCACTGCTGTCCTCCTGCACTGAGCCAAGTTGTTCATATTTCCAGTTATAATCACCCCCAGGTCCTTTTCCTTTTCTGTGCTCCCCACCTGTACCCCTCCCAGCTGATAGCTCCTCCTCCGGTTCTTAGCTTCAAAGTGCAGTACCTTGCACTTCTTGGCATTGAACCCCAACTGCCATGTTTCTGACCACTCCTGTAGTTTGGTCATGTCCCCCTGCAGTCTGTTCCACCCCTCAATGCCATCCACCACAGGAAGAGGAGGGACAGTTGCACTCCTCCCCCGTGTCCCACCATGTATTTTGTTTACTTCCTGTGCTCCCAGTGGCACGCGTTCTCGCTAGTGCTCCCCAATACTCGCGGTGACAGTTCACACTATGGCAGAGGATGACTGCTCCTTTCATTAGCTTCATTCTGTTAAGATTAAAAAATTTGTTTTTTTGTTGCTGTCCCATTCTCCTGTCTGAGGTCACCTGCTCATGGACTCCTTGGCATTGTTATTTTCCTTCACTGTTCTCCTCTGTATTAGCCTACTGAGTTGTGAATTTCTGCCCCCCCACCCCCGCCTGGAACTGGGCTGGCATGGTCCACTACGGTGATTATTATTGTATCATAAGACATAAATCCAGCGGTGATGTGACTTCTGTTCTGCTCATTGTCAGCATGGTTCCACCATGATAGTCATTATGTTCAACAGTACTCATGTGTTTACAGAGAGCATACCTCTCAACTCCCAGCCCCAAAATCAGGGACAAGTCAGAGAAACGATCCAAACATGGGTCGATTTTGCACAGTATTTGTGATCACTAGCAAGGGAACTCAGAGGAAAAGGTTCCAGATGTAAAAATGCAGGTCATCTAGAATACTAGGTGCGTGATTCCAATTTGTGATATTATTGTGGCTTTTGCAATCCTGACTGTTCACTCTGCAAAACACCACTAATATGAGGAATACTGTAAAAAACTGAGGCTAGCTCAGGGACTTCCCACTCAAACTAGGACAGTTGAGAGGCATGCAGTGTGTAGTTGTTTATAATGCTCTACAGTGCAATGTCTTGCAACCTACTGCCACTTCTTTGGTGATAATCTTGCTTAGCCCTCTAAGTCTACCCAGGCCAAAGTATTAGGAGAGGAGCAGTAGCCGTGCTACCACAGAGGGCTGCATAAAGTACAGATCTCATCAACACTGAATGCTCGAAAAACGAGCACACACAGAAAATGAGTCATGGAGTCTGAGCACTAACTGGGAAAGTGCACTCTCACTGACACCAGAGGAACTCACGATGAAGGATACTTTATGCTGATCCAACACACAGATACCGCGTCTGAGTGTTGTGAACTGGTATCCCTAGCAGGAAGAGGAGGGACAAGCAGCAGCCTTGCCCTACCCAGAATCCTCCATGCTGCCTTGCCATCGGGAAACGTGGGTCACGGACCTATGTTTGTAAACAACAAGACCTGGATTTAAAATCACATTATTTCAGGAGAAAATAAACTTACATAGAAACATAGAAGGTGACAGCAGATAAGAACCGCAAGGCCCATCCAATCTGCCCTTTTCTACCTTATGAATGTACCATAGATCTTTACTCTGTCAATGACCTATCTATTCACACTCATTTGTATTGCTCCCTTATGCCTATCCCATGTCTGTTTGAAGCCCTACACTGTATTCATATCCACCACTTCCTGAGGTAACTGTTCCATGCATCCACCACCCTTTCTGTGAAGAAGAACTTCCTCACATTACTCCTTAATCGACCTCCCTCTAATCTCATGCTGTGTCCTCTTGTCCTGCTGTTTTTCTTATATTGAAACATGTTAGACTCTTTCACCTTGTTAATGCCCTTAAGATGTTTGAACGATTCGATCATATCACCTCTCTCCCTCCTTTGCTCCAGGGTATACATATTGAGCTCCATTAATCTGTCCTCATATGTTTTCTGATGCAGTCCCTGCACCATTTTGGTTGCCCTTCTCTGGACTGCCTCTATTTTGTTAATGTCCTTGTGTGGGTGCGGCCTCCAGTACTGCATGCAGTACTCCAGATGCGGCCTAACCAGTGTCTTGTAAAGAGGGATTATTACAACCCTCTTACGACTTGTGATATCCCTACTAATACACCCCAACATCCCTCTAGCCTTACCTACTGCTTTAGTGGTCTGCTTGGATGATTTCAGGTCATCTGTGATGATGATGCCCAAGTCTCTTTCTTCCCTTGTGAGTGCCAGCAACTCCCCTCCCAATCTATAGGTAGCTTCAGGGTTTCTCTTCCCTATGCGCATGATCTTGCACTTCTTTGCGTTAAACCCCAGTTGTCATTCTTCAGACCATTTTGCCAGTTTTTCCAGATCTCTTCTCATTCTGCCCACCTCATCTGGATCATCTACTCTGTTGCAGATCTTATTGTCATCTGCAAACAGGCAAACCTTACCCTCCAGTCCATCTGCAATGTCACTGATGAAGATATTGAAAAGGACTGGCCCCAGGACTGAGCCCTGAGGTACCCCACTTGTGACTTGCATCTCTTCTGACTGTGTTCCATTTACCACCGCTCTCTGTTTTTTGCCTGCCAACCAGTTTGCCACCCAGTTGACCAACCTCTGACCCACCCTGAGCCTACCCAGCTTATTAATCAATCTTCTATGTGGAACAGTATCGAAAGCTTTGCTGAAGTCAAGGTAGGTGACATCAACTGCACCCCCTTGGTCCACCACTCTGGTTACCCAGTCAAAGAAATCTATGAAATTAGTTTGACAGGACCTTCCTGTTGTAAACCCATGCTGTCTTGGATCCTGTGCTCCTATGGATTCTAGGTGTTGCACTATCCTTTCCTTAAACTTTACTGCAAGGAAAAATGGCCAGGTCAGTACTAATTGACATCAGTACATTCCCCTGAAAGCAAAACCTAGACACCCATTTTCCGTAGTACTGCTGCTTTAATGCAACCCCCTTTCTCTTGATGCCCTCTTGCTTTTTATGTTTGCTTGCACGCATGTGCAAGAAACATAGTGCCATCATCCGAGTTTTTGGAGGCGTGGCAGCCCTCTTCCAATTCAGTCAGTGTGTTTGCAGGCGCGGCCCCAGTTTTCCAGTGCCTGCTGGAGCTGTCTATGACAGCAGTCCAAAATGCAGTGGCGTACAGTTGAAAGGGGGAGCTACGCTTCAGTGAGCAGCAATAAGATATCGCCTGCTCATGCGCGCTCCCCCTACACACACACACGTACGCACGCATACTGCATGCTTGCCCCAAACCGCACTGTATAGCCGACGGGGGTGCCCAATCCCCCGTCGGCTGTGCCGTGCCCTCCTCAAACAGAGTTGTACATGCCACACTGGGTGCCCACCCCAGCGTGGCTACACATTTATAGCCGACGGGTGTGGCCAATCCCCAGTCAGCTCCACTGTCCCCAGAGTACAGGGTGCCATGCTGGGAGCCCACCCCAGCATGGCAACAGATGCTGTCACCGACAGGGTGCCCAATCCCCGGCCGGCTCCACGCCCCCACAAGCCGTCCTTGTGCTACACTGGGAGCCCACCCCAGCGTGGCAAGCGCCCTGCGTTGTCTCCTCCTTTGTTAAAAAAAAAAGCTCTGCAACAGAAAACGGTTCGCTGTCTCTGCCCCCACCCGCCCACTCACTGCGCAGCCTGCCTCCCCACCACCACCCCATACTTACCTCCGGACTCGGTGTGAGATCTTGCGTGGACGGGAGCACGCTCTGTCTTCAAAACCGACCGCGAACTGAGGAAATGCCGTAAGCTGTATAATGTAATGAATAGGGTTTTTCAACTTTGCTGCATATCTCAGGCATTTTTGAAATTTGGCACCAAATTTTCAACATGGGGTTTTGGGACCCCTCCTCATGAATTCTGTCATGTCTGGCGTTAGTCGGGCCCAGGGTGATTTCACAGTCACTGTGCGAAATCACCTTTCGGGACCAATTAACAAAATGACAGTGCCAATGTTCATAAGGTGGGCTCTCAAAAGCTTATGTTGAAAAATTTGGTGAAAAATTCCTAAAAATGACTTGTTTTACTAGCGCAAGGTTGGCGCTGTTCCCACGCACATGCTTGTAGGTTCGCAAATTTCAATATTTTCACTCTAGATTTTCAACATTGCCATTTGACCAACATTTCCTTATGAGTAGTACAGCTGTCATTTTTCACATCTCACCCAAAATGTGTTTCCATGCATGTAGCGCATAATGGCGCAGTCGGTGTGCGAAATCAATGTTTGGGACACATTAAGAAAATCACAGTGACACTGTTCATGAGCAGAGGTGTTAAAATGACTATGTTAAAAATTTGGTGAAAAAATTCCCAAAAATGACTATTTTACGAGCATGCGTTGCGCTGTTCCTATGCACGCTCGTAAGTTTGTGAATTTTCAATATTTTCATTCCAGATTTTCAACATTGCCATTTTACCACACCTCCTTATGAGCAGTACAGCTGTCATTTCTCACTTTTCACCCAAAATGTGTTTCTGCACATGTAGCGCACAATGGCGCAGTCGGTGTGTGAACTCAATGTATGGGACACATTAAGAAAATCAAAGTCATACTGTTCATGAGCAGAAGTGTTAAAATGGCTATGTTAAAAATTTGGTGAAAAAATTCCCAAAAATGACTGTTTTACGAGCGTTTGTTGCGCTGATCCTACGCACGCCCATAAGTTCACAAATTTTTAATATTTTCACTCCAGATTTTCAACATTGTCATTTTACCACACCTCCTTATGAGCAGTACAGCTGTCATTTTCCTTGTCACCAAAACATGTTTCCGTATATAGCGCTGCAATGGGCGCAGTCGATTGTCTTGAAATCAATGTATGGGACACATTAAGAAAATCACAGTGACACTGTTCATGAGCAGAGGTCTTAAAATGGCTATTTTGAAAATTTGGTGAAAAAATTCCTAAAAATGACTGTGTTACGAGTGAGCATTGCGCAGTTTCCACGCACCCTCATAAGTTCATGAATTTGTAATATTTTCAGTCCACATTTTCACCAGTGGCATTTTTACACACTTCCTTATGAACAGTACAGCTTTTTCACAACATGGTTGAAATGTGTTTTCACACTTTCAGCACAGAAATGCGTGATCGCTGTGGGAAATCATTGTTCGGGACAGATAAAGAAAATCACAGTGACACTGTTCATGACCCGAGGTCCCAAAATGCCTGTGTTGACAATCTGCTGTAAACAATTCCCAAACTAATTACATTACGGGTGCACGTTGCACAGTTTCTACGCACGCTCGTGACTTCATCAGTTTTTTTAATATTTTCACCGCAGATTTTCAACATTGCCATTTTTTACACCTCCCCATGAACAGTACAGCTGTCATTTTTCACATCCTGTTCAGAATGTGTTTTTGCACCTGTGGGGAAAAATGCCGTAGTCGCTGTGCAAAAGCAGCTTTCGGCTAACAAACTGATATTGCCACTGTTCATGAGGTGGGGGTCACAAAAAACCCATGTTGAAAATTTGGAGTGAAAATACCAATGAATGCCTGAGGTGTTAGAGTTTCCGACCATAACACCCCACCCTGTAGAGAATGACAGGCATCAGGGCTGTGACTTGGGATTGTCACCTGCAATGCTCATACCATTCCACCCCCACCCACACCCTGCAGCCACTGAGAGGCATCGAGGTATGCCTTGGACTCTTCGGCCCCAAAGTTCACCCCATTCTCCTATACCGCACCCATCTCACAATATTTCCTGATGGAATGGGGTGTGCATAAGGGCCAAAGACCTCAAGGCACACCGTGGACACTTGTCGGTGTCTGCACGGTAGGGTGTGGTGAAATGGCGTGGCCATTATGCCTGATGACCCAAAGGCACACCCCAATGCCTGTCACTATCTGCAGGGTGGTGATGGGGTTGGCTTCAGTTCAATACTTCACTGCCATTACTATTATGCAGCTCTGTAACTCCTACACTACCAATGCCAATGCCAATGTCAGCAAGCAAACATTCGGCATTGACAAATGCTTGTTCATATTCCCTCTCCCTTATTCTCCTTAACTTTCTATTTCTCATGCTGAATGTAGGCTTTGTCAGCCCTCCCTCATCAGCCTCCACAATTAATCTAATTTGAACTTCAACCTTGCTGTTACCCACCTTGCTGCTGCTAGTTCCCTGTACAGGGGGATACCTTGCTACAGTAGGTTCCCCATTTGTTCTCCCTTCTTACTGGTTTCCCTAGGCTCCATCTCCCCTGCAGTCAGTTTAAATATCCAATGTAGGCATCAAACTTCTGCCCTAGAAGATTGGCCCCTCTCTCTCATCAGTTGAATGCCATCATCCTTGAACAGCCTCCTGTCCCAGAAGTCCCCCCAAGCCGCCCCCTACAAAGTTATTACCTTCCTCCTGCTACCATCCCATTAACCATCTGTCAAAATCCTCAGTATCTTCCTTCCTTACTCTGTCATTCCCATCCCCCCTAGTCCACACAGGGAAGACCTTGGAAAAGGCCAGGAAAGCTGAGTGTGCTTTTAATCTGTCTCCCAGCTGCTTAAAGTTTCACTTCACAGCCTCCAATGGCTGGTTTGCCAGATCACTGGTAACCAAGTGTACCAGCACCCACAGCTCCTGATCCCCTTCTCTGCCATTCTAATTATCCTGTCTATATCTCAGATGACTGATGCACTGGAAAAGCATCTGACCACGTCACGTCACTTCCATTCCCATCCCCACCCACCACCTCTGCTAAACATGATTAATTACAATGATATACTTGTATTACATAAATATACCAAAATATATGAAAAAAAAGTATGCATGTAATGCTTCAGCATGGAGGGGAGTTGAAACCTGGTGAGGGTTTAACCCTTAGGCAGCCAGTAGATTTAGAACATACAGGAATTCAATAAGTGTATAGACATCTGTGGCACAGCAAGGGTTAAAATATGGAGCTGACCAGGATGTTTAGGTGGGTATTGCTTAAGCAAGAAGGGTTATAGGAAACTTGAAGTGTGACTACAACACTGATGCTGCCTGCCAGGGTGAGCGAACCATGCCTAAACTGGGGAAGGGGCTAGTAAATGTTTTTTTTTTGGGGGGGTTATATATTACAGTATTGAGGTCACTGGGCAGGATGGAGTTGGAATAAGTACTGGGCTAGAACTGGGTGCTGGTGGGGTGAGGGGAGTATTTGTATGATGATGTAGGGTATATGGGAGGGTGGGTGCTGGGAATCCATGGGGAGAGGGGCAGTTCTTTGATTTTTTTATACAGGTTAACAATCAGTTTTCACTCAGTACCAGGTATCTGAGCCAGCAAATGATCCAGCTTGGCCCCACGTGAGATAACCTGCTATCTACTTTATCAGATCTGACCTATAATCATGCTAGTATTGGCTGGGGGGAGATTAAGTTACCCTCATCCTGTGAATAATCTGATCATCCCTGTACTGGGCATCCATTGTCTATAAAACTTTATATTTCATTTTTTATTTTTACTCACACTGATTTCTCCTTTGCAGATGTTTACTTTACTGCACAGCATTTTGTGACACTCAGTAGGAAAGGACATGATATCAAAAGTAAAACTGAGCCGAACTGCACTGACTGGAGAAGCTTCACAGCAGTAGGCCACAATTGCACACTGCGTTAAGGAAGCTCTGAAATGCATGGCCACTGGGTTATTGATTGCTGCCAGAAGAAAGTCAGAGATAAAAGAACATTGGGATGGGGGGCTGGCCAAGAGTAAAAACAGAATAATGTTTGGATATAAAAAAGAAGGAAAAAGAAAACAACAAGAAACACGCATAATTGGGATTAAAAAAGAAGCGCCACAAAGAAAATGAGGAACGAGGGAGGGAGAGGAGGGTAATGCTTTGAGCAAACTATAGATTAAATAAAAAATTATAAAATGTAAATGTATTGAAATCTTATCCTGGACTGTCTCATTGTAGCAGTGGCAGTATTGGTGTTTGTAATGCTTGTGTCCTGAGTTCACTTCCTGCGTTCAGGGAATTACAGGTCCGGGAGGAGGAGGAGGAGGAGGAGGGCTGAACCACCTAGAGAATGGTCTCCTCCTCTGGTGAAAGGAGGAAGGGGGACTGCCTCCACTGCAACACTACCACCTGGGGGACCATGGATGTCAGTGCAGAGGAGGTGCTTTAGGTAGGAAGGACATAGGCTGGCAATCTGCATCGCCACAATCAAGTGCGCCAATGTCTTGGGGTGAAAAAAAAATGGCCCAAGCACTAGCAAGGTAATGGATGTGCATTCTTGGGCCCTGCTGACACAACTGGCCTACCAACCCATGGTTCTCCATAGGATGCTGCTGACTGGAGGACCCTGACACAGGAGGCAAACTGTGGGGAAAGGGGTAAATGCAAGAAGCAGCACAGTTAGGGCTGGGTGGTTGCATTGGAGATGGGGAGAAAACCTAAAATTTTAAAAAATTCTTATCCTGCCATTTTTGGAAGTTGTACTGGGGTAACATATAAGGTTAATACATCTTTATAAAATGGACCATGAAAATCCTATAACCCCATTGTTTACAATTTGCCACATGATCGTAGATTATCCTCTGACAGCTGCACACATCGCCTGAACTGCTTATTTTTTTAACAAATTAAAGCACATTTTGTATAGGGCATAACACACTCAAGGATGTTTGATTAAATATACAATAATGCATGGGGTGGTGTGTTTAATGAGATTTTACACACACCCCAAGGTGCTGGATGCTGCATAAACCCTGAGAGCGAATCTTGAGGGGTTTATTTAAGCATCCAACACCTAGGGGTGTGTGTAGAATCTTAAGTTAAGCACAGAATCCCATGTTTTATTTAATATAATTGCTGGGGAGCATTTTCTTGCCACAGCAATTATATGAAATAAAATGGCCAGTGTTCCAGTAGGGATGAAGCCTGTCTGCAGTCGGCGGCTGAGCACCCGCAGAAAGCTTTTCTTTTTCTGTTGTTTTTTTTTTTTCAGTTTAAATGGAGGTTTACTAAGGAGGAAAAGAGAAATACTGTGAGTCAAGGTTTTTTTTTTTCAAATGCACTTACCACCGATGTCAAGTGATGGTGGCAGCCAAGTGTCCAGTGGTGCTGTGCGAGGGGAGAGCAGAGGGAGAAGCATGCATGGAGCAAGAGAACCCCTGCACATGTTCACCATTATAACCTGCAGGTTGTAACAGCAAATCATAACCGGGGTTCCCTATGGGAGAAAATGCTCCCCAGTTATTATAAAAGAATAATGCACTTCTTGGGCAGTTGTGGCACTTGGCAATTCCTCATGCCTAACACCCACCTGAGCCATGCATTATACACTTATAACCACAGTGTCATGTGTTATCCCTTACATAACCCCCTCTGAGTCAAAGAAGCTCAACTTTGATCCTACATTCAACAGATGGTATTGAGTAACACCATTTCTACTACACTAACAGGCAAGCTATGCCCGCTTCAGCTACACAAGCAGGCAAGCCACCCCCACTGCAGGTACACTAACAGGCAAGCTGCCCCCATTGCTGCTACACTAACAGGCAAGTAATACCCCCTGATGTTACACTAACAGGCAACCTGCCCCCACTGCTGTTACACTAACACGCAAGCTGCCCCCACTGCAGGTACATTACCAGGCAAGCTGCCCCCACTGCTGTTACACTAACAGGCAAGCTGCCCCCATTGCTGTTACACTAACAGGCAAGTTATACCCCCTGCTGCTACACTAACAGGCAAGATGCCCCTCACTGCTTCTACACGAACAAGCAATCTGCGGCCGCTGCTGCTATACTAACAGTCTAGCCACTCCCACTGATGCTACACTTAATGGTAAGTCATATTCACTGCCACTACAGCAGCAGCAGGCAAGCCACCCTGCTTTTGGCATGCTACCCCCACTGCTCTTACACCAACAGGGAAGCTGGCCCCTCTGCTGCTATACTAACAGGCAAGCCACCCCCACTGCTGCTACACTAACGGGCAAGCCATTCCTTCTGCTGCTACACTAACAGGAAATACACCCCACTGCTGCTGCATTAAAGGGCAAGCCATTCCCAGTGCCTCTGTACTAACAGGCAATAATCCCCCACTGCTGCTACACTAACAGACAAACCACCACCACTACTACACTAATGGACAAGCCACCCCCATTGCTTCTAGACTAATGGGTAAGCCACCCCCACTGCTTCTACACTAACGGGCAAGCCGATCATCGAGGATATCTCTTTCATCAGGTCACACCTATGGAACTTAGCAGTCAGGCACTAGGATCCCGTGGAAGCTTTTTCTGTTGCAGTATATTAGGGGCCACCTATGCCGACGTCACCTGATGTCGCTCTCCGTATATAGGCATAGGCGGACCCACTCCCTCCTCAGTTCTTTTCCTGCCATCAACCATTCTCACACGGACTCCATAGGAAGTTTTGTCATTCGGTCGACCGTCAAAACTTTCATAAGTTTTTTCTTTTCATTTCATTCATTTTATGTTTAGAACTGTTGAGTCATTCTCTCTCTCTTCTGTCATTGCCATTGTGGAAAGAAAATTTACCAGGTGGACCAGCACGCAATCTGCATTTGCTGTCTCAGGATTTATCATAACACTCTTGCGTGCGATCTGTGCCAGAAATTCAACCTCACTACTCTGCAGCACTGAAAACGGGCCCTCAAGGTTACTTTCGATGGAGCAAAAACTAGCCAGTTTGGAACAGGGGGGCGCTCGGGAGCTTCTTCTCCCCCCTCACTGGCACGTTCCTTATGCTCACAAGATTCCAAGGCCCAGAAAAAATCCTGAGGAAGTATAAGGACAAAGACCGTTGAAAAGACTGCTCCCTAAGACACCGGTCCCGGACCCTGCTGGCTTCTCCCCAGTTGGAGGTTGATGGTTGTGGTGGGGTAAATTCACTAAAAATAGCACCAACAGCTTAATGTGGTTCAATTTCAGTTAGTTAGCATCTGTGTTTCCCCTGTCCCCTGGGATGAGGCTGAAAATAGATAGAATTGCTTAGCCCTCCTTTCCCAGTCAACAAAAACTGAATAAATAAAATTAATACCATTCAGGATGGATGTGGGAAGTTCTTGCTCTGGGAAGTTCTTTTTCACTTCTACTATGGGCAGATTCAATGGGCCCTCAGTCTTTATTTGTCACCAGTGTCTGTGCTTCTATGCTTGAGAGGATAAGGTTAGTCTGTCTTGTTAAGATAGTCTTGCCAAATCATGAAGTGTTTTTAGTGCAAGGGGGCACACTGTGGTGTCCCTAGAGACACCAAAAAGGTAAAGATGCAGGAGAAAAAGATGGGCTCATTGCAGTGGTGTGGAGGCTCTAGAAAGGGGAAGGACAGAGGAAGTTATAAAGAGCACAACATGCAAAGACGTTAGAACAATGTAAATATTTGTTTAGCAAGGCAAGGCCTTGTGTAATCCCTAGGTGGTGCCATACCAAGGGATACTACCCCTGCCTACTTGGCTAGTAGCAGGTTAAAGGGCCTGAGTTCTGAAATGGGTGCCTCCACCTGGAGGTCAGGGTTGGTAGTGGTCAAGCTAACCTGGGCACAGCCCTCCGGGATGCTGTAACCCCCCTCTTTCCCCTCTAGTGGCCTGAACACTGTACAAATATCATTTTTACAATACCCCTGGTACACCACACAAGTACCCACACTGTTTGCACTTACCACCAGGGCTGGTTCCTCTGGCTCGACCCTGGGGACCCCCTGTAAAACAAGGTTATGCACAGCAAATAGCAACAGTACAGTACTTTGAGCACAAACTGGAACCACAGTCAGATTACATGCAGAAAAAGCTAGATGTGATTTATTCAGGGGACTTGAACAAGGGAGGGGTATAAACAGGTTAATTAGCTTAAAGGTTATGTCAGTCAAGCAGTTAGGCATGCGCTTTGAGTCCCTCCACACAGTCCACCTCTGGGTACCCAGGTGGAGAAGAGATGGGCTAGCCAGGACTGTTGCCCGGGGTTGCAGCTGGTTGGGGCCCTGTGATGGAAAACACAACATGCACAGTGCACAATATTTGTAATCCGGAGCCAGAGGGCTCAGTTCGTAAAGGAAATGAAACAACAAGACAATCAGATGATGCACTCAGATTAACCTGTTGTTGCAGGGAGCTACCCTGGTATTTACTCACGATACCCAAGACTGGACACAGGCTGGATGAAAATCGAGACTGCAGGTGGTTGATCTGGAATGCCAGGAGAAGCAGGGCCCACACGAGTTGTAGAGGCGTCGTTCCTGGTCAAGCGTGGAGCATGGGGCTGATCCCCAGGCAGGTCTCTCATCGATGGCTTCTCTGTGCAGTGGGTAGTCTGGCTGGGCCAGTCTGGCAAAGCCCAGACTGCATGGAGACAAATTCAGATGCAGTCCGTTTTGAGCTGGATACAGCTTCCCGCAAGCAGAAAACAGTTCACACAGTGGGGAACTAACTCACAACCCACTAGCAGCTAATAGCACATTTACATGTACAGGAATTCTACTGTACCAGGCAAAGCGCTCCCCGGTCACAATCGCAAAGTCTCTGCACACACCGGAACTTAGGGGTAGCTGGAACTCTTGACAGGCCAATCGCATTCAGCAAAATCTTCGGACCTCTTCAGGTTAAGCCTGGCCCACTTCAGTAGCTTACTTTAGTCACACAAACTTGGATTTAGTCCACAATAATTCTCTTTTCTCCCTCTCAGGAGCAGCAGGCAGACATGTCAGCTAAAAACACAGCCTTTTCACAGTCCTCCAATGTGAATCCACTCAGGATTGCTGCTCAGAATCACTTCGGCTCCTCTCATTTCACTTCCCAGCTCAGAACTAACTGAAAACTGCAAGCAGCCCGGGACTTCCCCAAGATCCAAAGCGTTTGGTTGGCTGATTTGGCTGTCAGTCAAAGCAAGAGCTCCCCCTTCAGTTGCAAAAAAGGCGCAAAAAGTTCAAAACTACAATTCCTTCAGATTTTGACTTAAGACAGCTCCTGTAGTCCGGCTACACTTTAGATCCCACCAGTGCTGTTTGGTCCAATTTACAGTCCAGGACCAAGATAGTGGAGACAAACGAAACAGTCCTTGCTACAAAGAAAGCAGGTTAGACAAACTACATTATCATTATCACTCTAAATGATTTTTAGTAAATAGTTACATCTTTCAACAGAGCTCCCTCTCAGATTACTTAAACTGCAATTAGGCAGCTCTTAAAGAGACAGTACACAGAGGCTATATAGGCTCTGGTAATCACATTTAAACTGCTAAAACGCAGGACACCAGCCTGGCAGTGAGCATTTAGGCAAGCTCAAGGAAGACTTTTTGGGAACCCTCATTTGTAGGGGGGTTACATTTGAATAGCATGGCAAGTTCCCCCAGCACTTCAGGCATATGGCATCACAGGGTAGAATCAGGAGAACAAGCAGTGAATAAGCAAGTCAGGAGGGCGGGCAGCATTTTTGTGGTACTGAGTACCAAACTGAATTTGCTGACTACACCCCTGGGAGGTGTACATGAGCCTCCTGGTGCTTCGGCACCATTTCGTACAGTGACCGCGCTGTTGTAGCCAGTGTGCTCAGTTCGAGTGGCCTGCAAGGTTTTGGTTATGAGGGGGAATTATTAAAACATATCATTTTTTCATACAAGATACTGCTGCTGTGCATTTTGCCCTAATAAAGAGACTGATGCAGGCACTGAATTCCCATTTATGGATACCTTCAGGAAGAGTAAGATAATGGCCTGACAGTGTCCCTTTAAAGCAACATAGCAGCTGTATTGGCTCTGACCAGAATTTGTTGCTCTTTAAGCACTTGGTCTGCCCCTCCCTGGTTCACATTTAGCTTCAAATTGGCAGTCTGTCTTCTCTATCCAGTCCCATCCCTCAGGATGGCCAGCCAAAACCATGTCCAGAGATTATTAGCATTGGTCTCTCTGCAGATTAGTGACAAATCTTGATTAAAGAATTACAGTGAAAGGTTTCAGTTTAAAAGCCAGTCATTTCTGCTGAGCCTTCTTAGTAGGGGCTGGCCCCATGAGAATGAAAACACCAGTGTTCATTCATGTTATGTCTTTAGTTTAAAGCCCTTTTTTTCTCCCTCTAAGTGTTCACTCTATCAACTGCCACTGATAATGAATTCAGCTGTCTGTCCTCTAGCTGAAAGCAGGTGTAGTTGTAGCCATCCCCCAATTCGTTGGCCTTCCAAGCTAACGTTAGATGTCTTAACCTTATGGTCCCCCTCCAATGGAGTACTGCATGGGAGCCAGGAGGGCAGATGAATAGTATGGCAAGGGTCTAGGAGACAGTCAAACCAGTGGCTCCCCATGCAGTGTGGCACCCGATGCCCACACACTCATCCTGAGACTCTGGCCCAAGATATTGCTATGTAGCTGGGACTGAGAGGAAACAGAGCATCATGCATGGATTTTGAACTCCCCAACCTTCAAGACCAGAAGCAGGCTCAGGAGTAAAGAGCCATCATCGCCAAGCACCATTAGCAGAACCACACAAGTGCAGCTATACCAGAACAGCACCAGAGTCCCAACAGCCACCCTGCAAGACTACGATGAAAATGTTCTGGATCCGGGGTAGACTGGGATAAATAAAGCCATTGGTGCATGTTAACAGCAGCAGGGTGCCACAGAAAGCCCTCTGACCTCACACAGACAGCTGGGAAGCAGTCAAATACTCATGCAATTTTGCTCAGAGATGGATCAATCCTGAATTCAGCTTTGTACAGAAGTACTATGCTGACTGTGGTCTGTGTGGGAGGATGTTTGCGTTTGTCTGTGTCTGTGTCTGTAGCTAAGTTTTTGGGGATTTACAAGATCTTCTGCTTGGAGTAACTACACATTCTTGCTCACTACATCAGTGAAGGTCTTCTGGACTGGATTTTCTGCAAAACATCACCACAAGGTATTTGCATTTTCAGTTTAAAATCAACTTTTTGGAAGCTATCCCAAGCAAAACAGAAATCAAGCAACTAGGTCTGACAAACTCCAGTGACTCTGGGTCCTGCTCGAATCCACATTTTCGTCTGGCTTGCTCCTAAGGGATCTATTTGTGGGCTTTTAAACAACCTCTTTAAATAACAAAGGAAGCACAAGGACAAAATGAGTTCACATCCTGCACTTGTACTTAAGTAGGTGTCCCCCAGGCTATCAATGTAATGGGGCTGGGGGTGCATGCCTGCAAGGTCTTGCATAGCCAAAGCCTCTTGTCAATCCCTGCTTAGCTGTGACCCTGAGTGACCTCTGTCATGAGTTGAACCAATGTTGTACCAACAGTCACACCATGTCCAGCAGCTGTCTGGGGGTTGCCCTCGTAACTTTTCTTGTCCTACTTTGCCTTGACAGAATTACACTATCCTTATGGAATGAGGATGGCGCAAATAAATCTAGGACCGAGCACTATGATTTTACTTTCTCCAACCTTATTGTTTATAATGCAAGGATACTACAAACTAATCTTCTTCTCTACCAAAAGGGCTGTCCCTACTGTTCTCTCTATTTGTTTAGGAAACTATGGAACAAGTCTGCATTATTCCATCCTTTTCTAAACATGGGGCTGTGGTTCCTTGTCACCATTGTCATTCTGCTATCTGGGGATATAGAGACAAATCCTGGGCCACTAGATGCTTACTTCTCAGCAGATGACATACATAGTATGTCCAAACATGGGTTGTTAATTGCACACTTGAATATAAGAAGTTTGATGTGTCACTTCGTGGAACTGGAGTCATGGGTCAAACTGTACAATCCTGATATCCTTTGTCTCACTGAGACCTGGCTAAAACCATCGGTTACTGACTCCTCTGCTCCCTGCCAAATTACTCTATCATTCGAAGGGATAGGAAATCGAACAAACGTGATGATGGAGTTGCTCTGTACTACAAAAATAATCTGACTGTCTCTCCTCACGCTATCCCAGATGCTCAATCGGTATGTGAATACTTGCATGCTACCCTTGCGTTGGGAGCCAAGAAACTGCATGTTATCTGTGCATATAACCCCCCAGCAGGAGGGATTGCGGGTCTAGAGTACTGTTGGAAAATACCTCTCAGAATTTTAATCAGAATGAGGTTGTCATCTTAGGGGACCTAAACTTAAACTATCTTGGGGCAGCTCTCAGTTCTCTTCAATCTCTGACTCATAGCTACAACCTGCATCAGATGGTGACAGTGCCGACTAGAAGTCTGTCTTCATCACCATTAGGCACACTATTGGATTGGTGCTGGTAAACCAGATTGAACACATCTCAGCTGCTGGTACTCTTGCTGATGCCTTAACTGACCACTCTCCTACTTTCTGCATCCTGTCCTTGGGGGCACCTCCATCTCCTCCACCATGTCTCATCACTCTCACAAACTTTGCTCACCTAGACCAAGAGGTGTTTCTGTATGACGTCTCCAGAATTGATTGGTTGGAGATCTATCTATCACACTGTTCTCAGGATGCTCTTAACCTCTTCATCACTAAATTCCTTACGGTTCAATGTAAACATGCCCCAAAGATCACCCAGAGAGTGAGGGGTAAACAAACAAGATGGCTAAACAAAGACTTGCTCAAAAGTTTGCACCTTAGAGATAAACTCTGGAAGTGCTACAAAACATCAGGCCAGCAAACAGATTTCAACGCTTACCGTATGCTACGGAATTCATGTAAAAGACAAGTCAGAGCTGCTAAGAGCAAGTACTATAAAGACCTACTGCTTAACTCGGCCAATGATCCCAGAAAATTCTGGTCACACATCAAATCCTTCCTAGGATCCTCACAGTTAACTACCCCTTGTGATATGCTGATAAATGATGTGCATTGCAATGACTCACAAACCATAGCTAATTCTTTCAACCTGCATTTCTCTGATCTCTCCCAATATACCTTTCCTTCAATCCCACTGCAGTGTCCTCCCCTCTCATCAGGAACCTGTCTGGATAAGCTGGAAGTGGTGTCCCCTGTGCCTCCTTATACTCCTCCATTCTATTTTAAGGCTGTGTCTAGAAAGGAAGTCCTGAAGCTCTTGAGGTCCATCTCTGATCATACCAGCTCTGGCTCAGGCACCCTGGAACCCTGCCTCTTGAAACTTGCAGCTCCCCTTATTGCATTACTGCTGACCAAAATTTATACGTTATCACTTTCAGGTGGAATGGTCCCTGACCTCTGGAAAGCTGCTCGGATCACACCTGTACTTAAAAAAGGGTATCCTAAGGTTGTCATGAACTACAGACCAATTGCCATACTCTCGGTACTGAGCAAAATTCTGGAGAAAATTGTCGCAACTCAGACAACTGACTATCTACTTAAGCATAGTCTGCTCTCAGATACCCAACATGGCTTCAGGAAAGGACATAGCACAACGACTGCGCTCCTTAAATTCACCACAGACACTCTTTCAAAAATGGATACTGGCAAATTGACTGGGGCTGTCTTTATTGACCTCACAAAGGCTTTTGACCTTGTTGATCACACTTTGCTTCTCTCCTCGCTTCGACACCTGCATTTCTCCTCCTCTGTTGTTGACTGATACGAAAGCTACCTGACAAATAGAACTCAAGTGGTGAAACTTAATTCCTCTCTATCGAACAGTACCACCATAAACATTGGTGTACCTCAGGGCTCCATCCTAGGGCCCCTCCTATTCTCTCTTTATATAAATAACATTGGAACTGATCTAAAATCCTGCTCTGCTATTCTATATGCTGATGATCTTGCCATCTATACAAGTTCTACTAATATAGACACTATCAGTACAACCCTTTCCTCTGACTTTAACAATATCCAAAACTGGCTATTCGACCATGGACTGGCTGTCAACACTAGCAAAACTAAAGCCATGCTGCTTGGATCGGCCCCAAAGCTCCGGGCTTGCACAACAGCACTGACGGTGCAGGACTTAGAAGGTCAATTACTGGAATGTGTGACCTCTTTCAAGTACCTGGGCATCCTGCTAGATCAATCTCTTGATCTTAATTCTTCCTGTACAGTCTGTTTGCAGAGCTGTCAACTCCAAACTGGGTGTTGTATATAAGACTAGTTATATGCTCATGCCATCGGCTAAAATGGCCATTGCAAGGGGGGATTCTGCTCCCCACCCTAACCTATGGGGCTCCCCTATTTGGGGCTGCTCATAAAACCGACCTACTCAGATGGGATATTATGTATAACAAAATATGTCGCTATGCCTCTTCTGCTCCTCGGCTTAAAACCACTGTCAACTTTATAATGATCTTGGTTGGCTCTCTCCATTAGCTAGTAGGAAATACTACCTTGGCTTTCTTATTGATTTGATCATTCGAAATCAAACCCCTAGGTGTCTTGCAGCTATGCTTGTTCCTCAGGACACACTCCATGGTCTACGATCAGCTAATAAATCCTTTCTGAATTTGCCCGAGGTGCCGCACTAGGAAAGGAACTGTTGCATTTGAGCATGCGGCTCCACAGCTGTGGAATTCCCTTCCCCTCGACATTAGACTTTCTAGCTCCCACACATGCTTTAAGAGAAAATTGCGCTCAAATCTGCTGATTGCTGATACCTGTTCCTGCTTTCACCCTACCTAATGACTGATGTCTCTTGCCATACAATAGTATTTCCTCACCTCTATATAACCCTCTTACTGCCTCAGCCTGTCCCAGCTCCCTTTCCCTGCCCATATACAATCTTGCACTGCAGGCATCTCCCTTACACTTACATGTACTCATATAATCTAATTTCATGGCTTGTTCCCCTTTTCCTCACTTACCAACCTTTTCCTTAATGACACCCCCTGCTCTCAATGGTTATTTCTTCCTGTTGTATTACCTGTTTTTGTGTACCTTGTTCTGTTCCTATGATATGTCACCTGATAATTTATTGTCCAAGGTCCTCTCTATCATTGCATGGTAGGCACCTATGAACTTATGAATGGTCTACTCTGTATGTCTCTGATATATTGTATCCACTTTAACTCATTGTATGCAAAGCGCTTTACTTTGTATGTTCTGATATATTGTACCCTCTTTAACTCATTGTATGTAAAGCACTTATAAATTGTTATCCTGTTAAGTTTCTGCATGTCTGTAGTCTCCCGGCTTGTGCCTGAAAATAGTCATTTTATGGCTAATGCACTTACCTGGTTAACAAAAGCTAAATAAAATAAATAAATAAATAAATATGCATGTAAACAGCGTGTACATGTTAAGGGCCTCTAGTCATTCCTCAGAGAATCTGCCCTTTTGGCCATGGGTCATCCTGGAGACCCTACAATGCACAGTCCCCAGCCTATCCCTGTCCTTTCTCAGGTGCAGACTCTAGGAGCCAGATGTACAAAGAGTGAAGCAGGGCTCCCATCAAGTCCTGCATCAAACCCATTTGTTGGCGCAACTTTGCTGCACACTGCACCAAATTCTTGAAGATCGGGTGCATTAACAAAACTTTCCCCATTTTACAACAGCTTGTGCCACATATTTGGTGCAAGCCCCATTAAAAAGGGTATCCATCACGCTGGCAACCTGAGTTCGTGAATGATTTCCATTCATCGGAGAGTTGGCATGGGGAAGGAGGGAGGGAGCAGGATTGAGCAGCCAAAAGGCAGCTGTCCTGTCCTGTGGAGGTTGTCGCCTCCCCCCGTAGTTCCACTCCCATCAGGTGGAGGTCCGATGGGTAGCATAGGTGGGAGGGGCGGCAAGTAGCAGGAGGGGTGCCCCAAGGCGTTGCATGCTCGTGCCTCCACAGACATGTGTATGCCCAGGGGGCATGGGATGGGCAAAAAATGTGGGTAAAAATTGGATAAAATCTATACATATATATATATATATATATATATATAACACATATATATATATATATACACAAATATATATATATATATATATAAAAAAAGGTACCCAGAATTGCACAAGTTTGACCAGAGAAAGCTGGTCTAACTTATGCCACTCAGTGCATGGGATCTAGAGTCCCAATTGCCATCAGAAAAGAATGCCGCATGAAGCCCTGTACGCCATATGTTCGGTGCACCCGGAAGGGCTTTGTGGCATTTAAACCCTCTATGAATCCAGTCCCAGAACTGGGCAAAAGCACTGGTAGATGCAATAGAGACCTCTAGTGGTGGTCATGAAATTGTAAGTGTGAAAGTCAAAGCAGCTGTCTATCTCCCAGCTAGGGGAATCTTCCAGTTATGGGGGCATTTCCCTATTTTTTTGTACATTCTATTTTTCACTCTGGGGACCAGGGCATCTCTCTGGAGTGCCCTCACAGCCACTGCTTCTACTCCCAGCCTGAGACCTCCATTTCCACCAGAGACACATTGCCTAGCCCCCCCCAGACACATGGACCTATCCAGCCCCCAGGATCACCCACTAGAGGAGGGCCTGCCTCACCTACCTGGTGGCTTGTTTGTCATTAGAGGGATGGTCTGGGAACGGGGTTGAGGGGCTCGGGAGAGCCAGTGGACGGCAGGTCCAGGGTCGGGATGTGGGCCTGGGGCTTCCATCTTCCCCCTGAGTCCACCAGGGTTTTTTCCTTGTCTGTTACCCCCTCAGGATGCAGCGTGCCAGGACTCCTGTGTGGCTTTCCACCACATCTCTTGCCGCTGGAGTCTGCCATCGTCCTCCCCTACAATCTCCCATGCATTTTTGTTGCCTCCAATCTCTACCAGAGGCTTCTGCTGCATGGGAACACCCCTCAACCCACCCCGGGAGAGGAGAACAGTCCTCCAGATGCTCAATCCTCTCCCTCCCCTGCCGACCTCAGATGGTCCAGGTTCACTCCCAAACCTGGGTCGCCGTCGTGGCATGAGGTGTGGCATCCAGCGCCTCAACCCTCAGTGCCACTGGGCCAGCCCAAGGAATTTACCTTTAGCTGAAAGGTTACAGCTGCTGCCTTTGGGACTCAGGGTCCCAGGTTTTATTCCAAGCCATAGCTGGTAGTGCCTCTGCCAATGTAGGAAGAGAATAGACATATCGAGTATGGTGGTAGAAACGTAGCAACACCACATGCATCAACAGATGAAAGCAACAGTCTGTTCTTTGATTCCACTCAGTTTCAATGAACTGGAAGGGCACAGGCAAGGGGAATGCCAAATGTACGGCAAAATCAGGGAGCATCCCTGAAACTAGGGAGACTTGCAAGGAATTATAGGAAGTGAAAAAGACCTGCGATCTGCTTCATCCCTTTCCACCTGCTCAGTGGGAGTGCCTTAGCGGGGTTGTTTTCCTGTATGTGTGTATCAAGTCTTGGCTAGAAAATGTAGAGGCTACTTGAGCAGGATTTGTGAAAGTGTTCGGACTCAGGTGCCTCTGGTGGACCTAATTAGAAGCTCCTGGTGTACTCTTTGCATTGGGTGCACCTACATCTGATTTTTCTGATTACTGCTAATTTCACAACTGTTGAAAGCCCTTTGCCTCTCAGCTACATCTGGATGCAAGCAGCTGCACACAGGTAGCATGCCGGACTGTGCTGAGTGTGCTGTAGCATGTGCTTGATCGACATAGAGACTGAAAATACCATTTTGGGACTAAATTTCTATTACAACCATATTCAGGTATGCTGCTATTACATGGGTGCTGGAACATGGGGAAGTGGGGTGCTGGGGTTCAAAGGGCACAGGGTAAAACAGGCAGATTTTACAAGCAAAGGGCACTTTGAATGCTGATGGGCAAAGGTGGGGGCTGCATTACCTCTGTACCCATAGGTTCCTGTACCTGAGGCTATAAACTTGCACCCAAAAGTTGCTTTGAAAATCCTGCACCTTGAGTCTGCATCTATTATTATACAATGGCAAGAAAATTTCCTGGACTCTGATTGGTCAGTGTGTGCCTGAGACAGTGATGATATTACACAATAACATCACTGTGTTGACTTTGGATGAGCATATGGCAGATATGGCTTTTTTCAGAAGCAAAGATATACTGCCTCACTAAAATCTGCTAAAAAATTTTTATTTTTATTTTGTTTTGTATAACATTGAGCCATTGTATATAATTGCAATAAGGCACTCCAAGGTGTGTGTTATTGTGTAATAACGTCACACCTGGGGTGGTGGAAGCCTCAGCTTCACCTCGTGCTTCAACCCACCCCAGGAGTGACGTTATTACATGATTACACACCTTTGTCTCCTATATTACTTAAATAATCTCCTACTATATGTTTACAGTAGAGCTGCACTGAATGTTCAGATACTAATGGAACAGAATTCTGCAGAATTTCAGAAAATTCCACCTAATTCCAAGTAACTCCATTGGCAGCAGAATTCTGAGATTTCAAAAGCGGAATGTTTTTGTAGATCACTAATCGATCATTCACATAAACAGCGGATTTCTTTTCTGTAATCTTTGGAAAATTATTTTGCAGTAGTGCTGTATGGAGTGTGGAATTACACCAGCAAAATTAATGTGGAATGACCATTCCGCCAGCAGAATTTTCACCAGAATTTCGTTGGTTTATCTGTGGAACTCCACCTGCTGTAAGAACAGCATTTTTTCCATGGAAAATCATTTCACAATGATTTCTACAAAAATATTGAAATACACTGAATAATATTGTAGGAATAGCATTTTGTTCTGCAGAAAATCATTCTGCAACCAGTTCCGTTGAAAATATTGAGATATGCATAATAAAATTCTGCAGAAATGCTGCAGAAAAACTCATTCCACATTTTCTGCTGTGGAATTCTACTATTCTGTTTCTGGCTAAATTTGGCAGAATTTTGACAGAATTTTGAAAATTATGCAAAATGTCATTCTGCTAGAATTAGAAAATTCTGCACAGCACTATTCCACAGTTTATGCAATCCGCCGGATGTTACTGTGTGCTTTAAACAGAAATGCCTTTAGGAATTCAGCAGACTTCAAAAAAAATTCTGAAAAGAATCTCAGAAGCAGAATTGCCATGCCACATAAATTCTGTCAGTGGAGTTCTGCACAGTTCTAATTTATACTGATGCTAGGAGGGTCTCTTATGTACAGTATAAGAGTGTTACCTTGAGCGTTCTTAGGAAGATTCAGTTTGCAGTTCTGTCACCATAAGGATGCAAGAGGCAACGAGTCTTGTATCCAGATGAAACCCTCCTAGTGCCCGTATCAAATTATTACAGATCACTTTTATGTTTTTTGCTTTTTATCTTCAAATTGTTTGATTAATCTTGCTTTTATGTCCTGTTTGGCAGTGTCCATGTGTGACAAATAGCAGCCAAACATGCTCAATGATGTTCATTTTATGCCATGGTCTTGCTTTAGTTTGATGTTAAATGTGTTTTTTTTCCAAAATCTTTTTTAGGTACAAGATAACAAACCATTACAGTCGTATACAGCAATTTCCAGGCTGGACAAGCGTAATTGCCAGAAATTATACATTATGCTTAGAGTAGTGTACAGTGGGTTCATTTCTATTGGCCAGTGGTATCCTGAACATCTGATACATAGATATCAACTTACGACTTTAAAGTTTTACAAACACTGTAAGTCAATTAAATCCCTTTATTATATTCCTGTGGAGTATTCATGGGCATTTTACCCACTGAGTCCCTCTGCAAGTCATTGCTTTCCCCCTCTTCTACCCCTGGGCCATGTTCCCAGGTTACTTGCTCAGGGATTAATATCTACTCTTGTGATCCCTTTAGAGAGGACTGTCCCATTCTCCATGGCTATTAGCAGGGGCTGCCACATCTTTTCAAATATCTCTAGATTCCCATTGACCATAAGCTGTGTTTTCCAGAGTTAGGCATTGTTTTAAGTTCAATGGCCTCACAGCCAAGTACACTGTTATGCTTGTGCAACTGTGTTAGTTGGTTTTAGCCATAGCACTCTATTCCAAAGGAATTACCACCCTGTAGGGTACCAAAGCAAGGAACCCTCAAGAGGGTTCCACCCCAGAGGTGCCAGAGGACGATTCCCTTGGCTAAAGGTAACCTAGGAAGGATCCCAAAAGGAAATGTAGTAGTACAAAGCATATTAGCAATCAGTAGCTGTGAGACATAGTAGTAGTAGTAGTAGTAGATAAAGCACCAGCCAGCTTGATAACGTAATGAGATGCGCAGGTTAGCAATGGCATGAGTTCGATGGGTTGCACTAGAGAATGAAGGGACCTCCTAAGGAGAGCAGGAATGGCAGGGACACCATCCACCTCCATCCAACAGTGGAACCTACCTAAAGGAACTAGTGAACACTAACTACGCTAACTAACAGTTATGACCTGAGGCATGGAGGAGAGAAATAAAACCCTTTGAGGAGGAAACCTCTGGGGATCCAAGGCCTAGGTCGCCTCCCCTCTAGGCTTGGGATATTTTATTTAGTGATGGCTCTGCTGCTGCAATTTGGAAACCCAGTTAAAGGGAGGTGGAAAATATTCCAATTTGGAGGAAAGCTCTCACTTAATCCCTCTAACAAGAACGCTGTGGAAGGTTGCAAGAGTGCTCTGCAACATCGGGGGCAACCAAGGCGGGAGGAGGAGAGCAACCACTGCTAAGGCACTCACCTGGCCTACTCACCCTAAAAACAAAGCAGGTGAACTAGAGGCAGTCGTAGGGAGAATGCAGTGAAGGTGCCTTGCCAGTATGATTACTAGAGCTAAAGGAGGTAACTTTTTCCACCCTTCACAGCTCGTCTTAAATTCTACACCAGGAGCCGCCATCGAGTCTTGAACAGCTAAAGCCAGGCCTGGAGTGAGCACATTCCCAGCTATAGACCAGGTGAGAAGGATCCCAGCCCGTCAGGCACACTCAAGATGCAGACTTAGAAATGCAGAGTGAGACTGTCAACTGCAGGGAAGTCCTGTGCCAGAATGGTATGGCTGGCATGCCCCAGAAACTGATGAGAAGGCTGAATAGGTGTTGAGTGCTGAAACCTTGTAGAGGTCAATGGCAGTAAGTGAGCATTCAGTAATGACTGCGTAAGCAAGAGTGGACCAGCACGTAGGTTAGTAAGGCAGTGTAGCAATAGTCAGACCTACACGTAGGTCAGTAAGCAGTAGCAATAGCTGGACCTGCACATAGGTTTGCAAAACATAGTAGCAATACCTGCACATAGGTCAGAGGAGCAGCACTATGATAGTAGGGCAAGCCAACCAGGCATTGAAAAAGCCAATGAAGGTAACAAATACTTTGAGGATTTTCAGTTGTGGAGGCAGGATTTACAGTAGAACATAAGTGATTAGCCACATGGAGTCACAATTCCCCAAACACTTCCAAGTCCCTGCCATAGGAAAAACAAGAAAGTGGTGGAAGGGGCCGAGACCCACATGCAGATATTGAAACTAGTTTACAGCATTGGTAGTAGCTTAGCTGGCCTCAAAGTATAATAGCAGTATACAAACATAGAGAACAGCATCTATATTGAGTAACTATGAGTTGTAGTATTCGATAAACATAGAATGGAGGGAGGCACAATGCTCTGAAAGCAGCTATCACCAGGCAGTGCAATGAAACTGCAGCAATGAAGTAGGTAGAATGAGTTGAGAAAGCATGACTGAGCTGCATAGCTGGGGTTCAGTGAGCCTGAATCAGGTGAAAACAATTAAATGTGCAGCATGAGCAGCTCTGGTTTGAGTTGAAACACACAGATAATGACTGCAGTTGCACTGCGAGTAATTGAGAGCAAGGAGCATGAACTCTGGATTAGCAATATACTAGGAGCTTAGAAACAAAGCCCCCAAAAGGCAAAACCAAAGACATACAAACACAGAGAAACAGGAAACAAACTACAGAAGGAAGCACACAGCTGGAGGCAAAATCCAGATACAGGAGAACAAACACAGAAGACCAGAGACGCAAAAGCCGAGGCAGCAAGGTGGGGGGTAGACCCCAGCCAGTTGCAGAGGACAGACTGACAGAGCCTCCAGCTTCAAAGAAAAAGTGCTTCAGAAAGAGGTTGAGAGGAACTGCTTATATAGCTCAGGATGTGGGAGTGGCTGGCTGCTTGTCCATTGAACCACAGGCCCAGCCTTCCAGTTATGTGCCCACTGCTGTATGGGAAGGGAGTAGCAGCCATCCAAAACTGGGCAATGGTCTTGTGGGCATTCACCAGGGCCAGTGGCCATAATGGGGTCTCTTTCCTGCCTCTAGGAGGCTTAGGGTCAGCCCCCAACAACAGCTCCAGCGGGGACCTGGGGAGATCACATCCCAACACTCCACCCGTTATTTGGTGCACCTCATGCCAGAAGGTGGCCACCTTAGGGCATGTCAAGGCCAGATGGATGAAATTGGCCTCCTCCGTGGAGCACTTTGGGCAACAGTGGGATGTCTCTTCCCTCATAGTGTGTAATTCAGGTGCGTGAAAAAAAAATTCTGCCAGCGGAATTTCTGCGAAAGTACGAATTTCGCTTTCGTGAAAGTTCAGAAATCATTTTCGTAACTTTTTCAGAAATTCTGCCTTAAAACTGTGGAATAAATATACAGACTGTGGGTTAATTTATTAAACTGTGGGGAAAAAATCTGCAGAATGGATCATTGTCAGTGGTCAGTTCTGAGGCTTTTTTTAACCACAGTTTAATTCATTAATTCACCCCCTGATCAGGGGTCTCAGTAAATAAACAAATAAAAAAAACCTCCAATCCCTCCCTCAGACCCTCCTGGTGTCTAGTCCCCCCACTGACCGTGGGTCCTAAGTAAAAATCCCGATCCCTGGTGTGAGTGGTTCCCACCCTCTGCCGGGGTCCACAGCCATGGGGTCCGGTAAAAGAAACATAAACTCCGATCACTCCCTGGCGCCTAGTACCCCCCACTGATCATGTCCCCAAAACCATTTTATTTCCTGGTGTCTAGCGGCCCACCCTTCCTATTCTGAATTCCCTTAATCCACAAAAAACAGTCGGCAGTCCGACTCTTCCCCTCTATTTCCAGTATTCCTGGTGTCTAGTGGACCCCCATCCCTGATCCCTTATTAAAAAAAGTAATCCCAATTCCCTGGTGTCTAGTGGACCCCAACCCCAACAATTTATCTGCCACCACCCTGCTCCCCCCCCCACCTTGCCCAAGCAGGCCACCGGCACAGCTCTCCTCTCTCCTCCACTACCAGTGGCCCACTGAACTGTCAGTGAACAAGTACATGGTTGTACAAGTCACTGACAGTTCATTAAAGATCAAGTGCAGCTATATTATAAACATTTTAAAAACGTTACTCCTTTTCCCTCACATAAGAACAACCAGGCCTTATTTATTATGTGTGGAATGAAGAAATTGCCATTTGTCATGTTTAGATATTGTTTTAATGCTCTCCTGTTTGATGGTTTCACAGAAAATCTCTGGCATTTTTTGATCAGCTAGTGGAATCTTGGGCGAGTGCTCATTCCATTCAAACAATAATGAAATCATTTTCCTCAAGGTCATGCAACTCAGCACCAGGAGGCAGAGGAAAATTATGTCATTGTTGCTTTAATGGAATTAGCACTCACTCAAAATTCCTCCCGCTAGTCTGAAAATGACTGAGGATTTTCTGTGAAAGCTCAAAAAGACAGACAGTAAACAGCATCTGAACATGAGAAATGACCGTTCCTGAACATTACTTGCTATATGTATAGAGTGGTTGTTCTCATGGTGGGCAAATAAAATTCGCTTAAAACATTTTAAAAACACTACAATTGATCTTTAAACTGTGGATAGAATAAAGTCCGCAGTTTATAAGTGTTTTTCTGCTGTTCACAAAAAAATCTGTGGAACCCGGCGAAAATCAACAGAAAATCCCAGTTTAGCCAATAGCTAAAGTTCCAAAATTTCACAGAAGTTCTGCGAAAGCGGAATTCACAACTTTCGTCCACCCCTAGTGTGTAATCTCATAGGAATGAGGTATGGTCTATACATAAAGTTAAGTTGTATCTTCCTGGGTTTGTTACTACTGAAAATACTGCCAGGTGTTTAGCTGCCAGACCCTAGATGGAGGCTCTATCTTTATTTATTTATAGGTCTCTTTCCCATTTGCCCACTATATGCTCACTGGCTGCTTCAGTCGTACCCCTCAGCTCCCTGTAGAAGACTGTCATGGGTTTCTGGCAAGGCTGAGGTCTATAAAGTTCCTCCTTGAATGGTGAAGAGGCACAACCAACATTCAGCATGGGCTAACTTGGTTCTCAGGGAGTGATACATCAAATAATCCCCCGGGTCTATGTGCCACAGGCATTACAGCGAGGCCAGTTCTCTAAAACTATCTCCCTCAAAGAGCTGGGACACTTGATTTAGCTGCAGGCATCTCCAGCGGAGCAGCCTCTGGTGTATCTGCACAGTGGACCCTCCTCTTTCTCACAGTGCTGAGATTATGTCCATATGAGGAGACAGGACAAGGGCCATTCACAGTATTTATGGGATGCCTGCCGGACTCCCAGTGTTGTGGCCAAGAATAGGTTCATGACTTGTAGGGGAGAGTGTATTTTCAATGAGACCGCCCAGTATCTCTCCTTCTTCCACAGTCATCCAGCAGGTTTGGCTGCCTCCAGACCTTCTGTGCAGAAGGCCAACTGAGCCACCCAATAATAGTGCTAGAAATTAGGTAGGCCTACCCTTCCCCCACCACTGATTGTTGGAGAATGGCTCTCTTTATTTGGGCAGTCCCTCTCCTCCACAGAAATCCATGTAAAATTGCATTGATCTGTCTAAAATGTGCTGCAGTGACTCTAACTGGCAGAGACTGATATAAGTAGCGGCATCTTGGGAGTATCATCATTTTAACTGTATTCTCTCTGCCCAGTAGAGGCAGTGGTAGAAGCCACCAGCTTTCACAGTCCTCCGCCAGTCTATGCATCTGCAGTTTGTAGTTCAGAGAGTACAGGGCTTTGACCCTGGCCATGATGCATATACCTAAGTGTAAGTCGGTCCACCAGCTGCAGGCCTCCCAGATTGGAGATTAGTTGGGGCCTGTCTTTTTCCCAACAGGGAGGAGTTCACTCTTTGTCCAGTTCACTTTGACCTCATAGTAAGCCATACTCTTTTAGTGGTGAGTGAACTTCTGGAAGGTCCTGAGCTGGGTTTTTAAAAGGCTTCATGTAATAACAGCACATCATTAACAGTGAACGTTAAAACAGTGAATCCGGAATAGCGACTCCAATTATAGCGCATACCAATAATAGCGCAGCACATATCAGCTACTGAAGCTCACACTCATATGGGCCCTCTCACTCATGTCACTCACCACCCTCTGAGCCCCCACATTGGACACATCAGCAACATGACTGGGGGGTTTACCCCACCAGCACCACACTATCCGCTACTGTATGGATTCACAGGACACCGATAACAGTGGTAATCAGCGCACTCCGATATACCCTTATCTCGGACCTCCTTATCCGTCTGAAGTTGTAGCCACCATACAGGATGAGTGTCATACCTTTCTGACTCTGCAGAAACTCTGCTGCCATCTTCACACAGTGACAGGTAGGCAACACCCACACCCACATTTATACCCTCACAGATACCTGTTGTGTATTATGGCTAATCCGGGGGCCCAACCCCCCTATCTCTAGGATTACTACTCCACGCCGCTCATTGATGGGGGGGGGCGGGTATCAGCCAACACCAATCGCTCAAATGTGCAGTCACTATTACATGCATTTGCTGTAGTGTGCCACTCGCTGTTTAATGCAACTCACTATAATGACAGTCGTTATTGTTGATTCGCCCATATTGGTTCACTATATTGTGTTCGCTGTTGTGACATGATACCTTCTTAAGGTAGAGCAGCAGGTCATTCACATACATTGTGACTTTGTGTTCCACCCCCAGCCCGAAACCCTGATACCTTCATGGTTCCTTACAGCCGCTGCCAGTGGTTCCAACGATAGGACATAGAGGAGGCGGGGACGGGGCGCAGCACATCCCCTCCTGGGGGCGAAGGAGGTGTCATCCCCATTCACAGCTACTTGGGCCGTGGGCGATGTGTACATGGCCTGTATCCATCCAAGCATTCCTTCTCTCAGGTCCAGCCTCCTCAAGGCCTCAAACATATACCCCCACTCCACAAGGTCTAAGGCCTTTTCTGTGACAAGCACCAATACAGCTGCCCCGTGTCTTGTGGAGTTCTTACCCCAAGAGTGGATGAGATTGAATGTCCTCCTAATATTATGTTTACCCTGTCGACCCTTTACAAACCCTGACTGGTCCAGGTGTATCAAGGAGGAGAAGGGTTCAGCCTACTGACTACCACTTTGCCAAGATTTTATAATCTGCGGTGAGTAGTGATATAGGTGAGGAGGCACACATCTGAGGATTCTTCCCCATTTGGGAGGGCGAAGTATGGCAGACCATGTGGAGGGGGGCAGTGTACTCTTCACCAAGCTTTCTGACAGCATATCATGCAGGGGGTCAATTAGATCAGCGGCAAGGACTTTAAAGAAATCTATGGGTAAACCATCGGGGCCCAGGGCCTTACCCCCTTAAGCATCTTAATGGCTTGTAGTATCTCTCCCCTAGTGAGCTGTGAGTCCACCCCCCTAGCCTCATCAGATGTCAGGATGGGGATGGGTGCCTTCCTGAAGAAGGATTCATATTACCCATTTGAGGGGGCCATCTCCGAAGTATATAAGGATTTGTAAAATGCATTGAACTCTTCTCCATTTTGAGATGTCACCATGGTAATCTGGTCCTCGCATTTCAATTAGCTAATTGTTCTCTCTCCCCTCTTTCTTTCTTACTTGCCACACAGATATTTCCATCCCTTGTTCCCATCAAGTATGCCTGTCTGTGATTTCAGTATACAGTAGAATGTTCAACGAGCTGTATTAAGTAAGTTGAGCGCCATTTTAACTTTTGAATTAGTCTGTAGAGAGAAGGCCATGGCATCATCATATGGCCCTCCTCATTTGCCTTGATTTTAAGCCAGAGTTGCTCCATCTCCAGTTCAACACTTTCTTTTGTGGGCGGTGTGCAGTGACCCACCCTCTTTAAGTCGCCTCCCATCTAGTACTATGGGAGGTATCATCCCTCCATTCAGCAGGAGAAATTCCTTGATTACTTTTTACAAGAATTTCACAAACTCTTCATCCTTTAGTAATAGAGGGATCAAGTGCGCCAGGCTCCAACTTCGCTACAGGAGCACCACAACCGCCACCATGGAGCACCTCAGGAAGGCATGGTTAGAGACCAGGATGGGTGAATACTCAGAGGGTCCCATCTGCTGTATTAGCGCTGAGCTAACCAGCCCCCAGTCCAGCCTAGTGTATGTTTGATGTGCATGAGAGAAGAAACTATACTCCCGGCTGGTCGGGTGCTGTGTTGCCACACATCCACCAAGTGATAGGTGTCCTCTTCCTCTCCAAGAGCCCTAGAATTTTTTGTAACAGGTATGGGGGCTGGATTGGAGAGGTCCGTGATCGTATCCCTTACACAATTATAGTCCCTCCCCAGCACCCATGGCCCAGGTATTGAGGCCACATCTATGATCAGTTTCTGAAAGAAGCCTGGGTCCTCCATGTTTGGGGTATACACCGATCCCCCAGGTCACACCGTGAGATGAGCAACTTGTTGTTCACTGTGCCCTCCTGGTGAAATAGTTCAATAAATGAATAAATAAATAAACACTGATCTCATGACTCAGCACCCAGTCCCTCAATCGTAATATTGGTCAACACGTATCGTCCACCTATATCTTTTACAAATGTATGAACTGATGCACGGACACCCTAGGAAACCAGGTGCCACCCTGGCCCTAGTGGAGAAATATGATGTAAACCACTCTCCCCATACTTTCTCCTGTCCGGTCTCCAGCAGCATTACTGTCTGAGCCTGTGATCTCTTCACCTCAGCCATCGCCCTTTACGTTCACCACAGACTTCAAACCATTCACATTCCATGATACAAAATTTGTGGCATTAATCATGTTTCCTGTTATCTTGACACCTCCTATCAACTTGCATATCACCCCACAGACCCTTCTTACTTTGTGCCTCATCCCTTGTCCGAAATTGTGCTGACTGAGAAAAGCTTGCATTTATAACTTTAACTGTAACTACCCTCCTAGTCCCCCCTTCCCATCTTTGTAAAGACTATAGAAATATGTAGTAACCCAGCACCCAGGTGGGGCTGTACCCATCTAAAGGAAACCTAGACTTGAATCCCCCTCCCCTCAGCTGGGCTCTAAACTGTCCAGCCAGTATCCCTACAAACTAATGGTGGATGTAGAGAGATGTTACTGGTATGTATTTGGGCACATACTACACCAAGTCACCTTTTTCAATGTAGCCCGATCCACAGGCCAGTTCCCAGCACATATACCTCCCATGAGAAAAACATTACAATTGCAGCCACCGAAACAGGACATATTTTAAGGAAACCAGAAAGAAAGCGGGCTCTTGTACTGAGCCCTACCCATAAAAAGAGGGTAGTATGGAGCAAGAACTATTTGCTCAGAAAGACCTAAGGTGGTGTGCGGGGGGTAGAGGAGCAGCCAGAGTACTCCCACTGATGGCTGTCTATCATCACCGCCCCAGGACACTTACCACCCGATCAGAAGCACAGCAATCCAGAACATGTATAACTTTTAACCCAAACAATTGAAGCATCTTGAGAGTTCGCTGAAATCTGCTAATCCTGCATTACTGAGTTCATTCATGGAGGTCTGTGTGGTGATTTTAAGGGGATCACCTTGTCTTCTAGGAATAGTACCCCCAACCCATTGAGACCCAAGCCCCCAGACCTGGTCGGGTCAATCTCCGTTTGGGTGCTTTATCGATTGTCCTGCACCCTTCTAGCCTTCTGAAAGCTCAGCCAGGGAGGGGGGAAAAAAAGACCACAGGCTGCTGCTGTGCTATGCACCTCAGCCTCCCTCTGCGATCCCTTGCATGGGAGACAAGAAATGCCATCAGTTGCTGTAAGGGGCAGAGGGCAGCTTTGCTACCACCACCACCCTCTCAACTTCTAATCCTCGGGCTTGAAGGTTACATTACACCAAAGTTCCAAGGGCAATATGGGACCTCAGGTCTGCCACTAGTAAGTGTTTTGTTAAATGCATTGTGAAGCAGATAAGAGCAAGGTTATACTCCAACCACCACAGTAACTCTGGTGCCTTTTGGAGCTGAAACTTCTGTGGGCATGCCTGTAACAGAACACGGCTGCATGAGGAACAGCTCAGTGTGACTGCAACGTGAGAAGCAATTTCAAGGCTATAAGAGTGCTTCTTGCAACTGTCTAGCAAAGATCCTGATTGGCTAATGTCTCAATAAATGCATCACACGTCTTGCGACATAATGATGGGGGCTGTTGCATTGGTAGGACCGCTGGGTCTGGCACTATAGCCTAGAGGTTAGAGGAATGAGCTTGGTACATCCAGCAGACCAGTGTTCGATTCTCACAGCCTCCATTTGTATACCGTGTGGCTCTGAGCAAGTTACTTAACCTCCTTAGTGCTCCCGGGTTGCCCCTGAAAACAGGCACGTGTGCCTAGTGGGCCTTACCCATGTAGCTACCCCATCCCCAAATGTCTATGAGATGATTGGAATTGCTGATGTACTGGGGGAGGAACCCCACAGCATAGAACACTTCCGAAACTGTACCTCATTAAAGGCAAGAAAATAGCTTATTTTACCTCTCAATGGCTTCTTAACTTCTGTAACCCCAGGTCTCCACTCCAGCTGTTGCAGGAAAAACACTCTGGGAACCCCACAGGAGAACCAGGCACTCCAACAATGAACTGCAGTCATGGCTCCCCTCAGCCCCGAATCCCAGGAGGTGCAGGATCTTGGAACAGGCAGTCCCCTGAAACTTTAAGCTTGTGGATTGATTAAAAACTGAGGATTCATATTTCATTTACCCCTATTCCTCCACAAAATCAGGACTCATAATTTCTTCCACATAAGCAAGCACTTTTTTTCACCTGGACCCAAATGATCACAGGATGGGCACCTCCTTACATTAAAATGCATATCAGCTCCACTGGGCCAAACTTTATACATATGCTGGCCACTCCTGGAAGGAGAAAGGTCTTATAAGCAGTCACCACAAGGCTATACAGATCAGCCATTGGAACTCAGGTGATTTACCCAAAATGGACTTCTTCTCTACAAAAAGCACTAGCTCCACTCTCTCTGGCACTGGAAGCCATCTTTTCTTGCCTTTGATCTTACTTTCCCCTAGTCAGGCCATGCCTTTCACCTGCGTGGAGAAGCAAGAAGCTTCTCCCACCTGATCCCTGGACACACTAAACGCCTAGGGTTCAGGAATTCCCCCCAACCAGTCCCAGTTGACACTTGGAGCCTTGATTCACTTCTGGACACTTTCCTTGTGCAGCCTTCCAAATCCCTTTCCACCACTGGTGCTGCAGCCTAAATGGGCCCAAAGGCCTCCTCATAAATGAAGGTCCCAGGGTCTACCCAGATATGGGCATAGCAGACCAACAGCATATTCAGGCCACTGCCCACTGCCACACTTTGAGCAGCTCTGCCATAGAAGGATCAGGGCCTACCACAACCCAGGCCCTCTGAGCAGCTCAAAGTATCCTCCACTGGTACCCTTAGCGTCCTGTTTACTGAGTGCCCCCCCAGATGTCACATGGATGGCCCACCCTGAGCCTTGCCAGCATCCCACTTCCACCTCCTGAGCTTGCTAAAAGAATCCAGTCAGCAGAAGCCCTCCAAGACCTGTCCGAAGACCTGTGGCCTGCCTGACCATTAATTGATTGGCTCACCAGGACCTGCCCTTCCAAACAGACCTCTTACCGAGTGGAAGCGCTCCTGCACCCCCATGACCACCTGGGCCACCCTGCCACACTGGGAGAGGGAGGGGACCTTAGCCATTGGCCCTTCCCTGTGGGAGCCCTGCCATGACTCCCATAGCCCTGGCAGCCCAGGCTAAACATCTTCACGGGAAACACTGGGGTCCTCCCTAAGGCCCTATCTTCTCCGTCCTACCAGGCCCCTCTCCAACTCCCCCGAAGAAGCCCCAACTCCCAATGACTGTATCTGTCCATCCTCCCTCAGAACACCCATTCCCTTGTCAATGTCATGTTGCTGCACGTACCAACACTGACTACTCACTTGGAGGGTGGAAGTCCCCACCCAACAGGCCCAAACCTGGACTGCCAAGCTCCTGCCCTGCCTGCCTCTCCTTCCACTATCCCAGACAGCCACCCCTTAAACTTCCTGTTCCTTCCATCCATGAAACCCTGCTCTCTGCCGCCACTTCTTGGAGACCAGTGTAATTACACCCAGAGCACTAATAAATCCCTAAAGTCTGGGGAAATAAGTGGGAGGGGTCCCTAAAGGAGCATAAGCCTCTCAAAGAGAGGTGGCTTAGACTCTTCCCCATCCAGGAATCATTCCCTCCTGGTAATGATGGCGAAGCCCCACGATGACCCCCAACAAACTGGGTTTGCACATCTCCCCAGCCTGCAAGGTAGAAAACACTGGATATCTTGATCCAAGGGGCACCCTCTCAACTAACTATTCTAACTTATTAAACACACTAAATAAAAACACCTGTGCCAGGAGGTTCAACACATTTTAATATTTAGGAAACTCTTACTACTGACTACTGATAAGAAAACAGTTATTGTTGCTTATCTAATGTTAATGATCATCAAACAGTTAAATGGCATTGAGGTAGATTTTGCAGTTAGTATAACCCTTACCCTGATTGTGCCACCCTATTAGAACAAGTTGCTTTAGGTACAATAAGAACATTTGAATATTCACACCAGGCTCTCAACCTTGCACTCTTACAGTCACACCCATCACAACAGTTTAAATACAATTTAAACTATTATTTATCTATAATGGATCTCTAAGGTAACAGTTAGCAATTATCCGTCTTTTCATCTTCCATTTTAATAATTATATAGTCACCATATCCTGCTCCGATGAGTAATTCTCCTGGCACAGTCCACAAGAGTCTCTACAGGAGTCCTAAGTAGCAGGTCTCCACCAGGAGGAAAATAGAAATCTGGGACCGGCTTGGTGGTTAGTTCCCAAAAGAATCTCAGTCAATGATATAGTACTTGGTGCATGTCCTAGCCATGTCCTGCACTAGAACAGAGTTCTTGAACAGAGTAAGTCCGGACAATGGCGCAGTGTGGTACATTGTCCGTGCCTTCTAGAAGAGCTGCTGAGATGTGGTACCTCCTCCTTCAGGTCGATGTTTGACTCTCTCAAGTTGTTCCATGTAAACCTATTGCCCACATCTCGGCCTGACTCCACTCTGGAAGGTTTCAGACACTGGTCCTCCGAGCTTGTCCTGATGGCAGCCATACTCACCTTCTGTATTTGGTGTTGAGGGGGTCACTTCAGTTCAGTCCATCTATCCGAGGACAGGCAATTGCTCTGCACACTTAACAGTCCAAGAATTGGAATTTCTTGCCTATAAACGTCTCCTCATCCACTTCATCCAAGTCATCTACGGCCTTGGCACTCTCCCTGGTTCCTCCGGGTGCCACAGGTTGCACAGTGCCAAGCCCTCTAGGTTTCAGAATTTTTGACTTGGCTCCAGCCAAAGACTCCAATTTGACTGACAGGGCTGGGGGGCTACCACCAGACAGGGATTGGGGTGGGGACTCCCTGGGCCTTGGAGGGTCTCCCACAAGTTTTTGTAGACCCCTGCCCTTCCCTCTGCCAGGGGAATAGTCTGTAGCTGGTGGCAGGGAACAGGGCAGATGTCTGCACTCCCCAACACTCCCTGATTTCTCTTCCTCTACAGCACCCTCCTCTTCTTCTGTCTCGATGACCACATCTGGAGATATGCTGCTGGCTCCAGCTGTTTCTTCCAGGGTGCTCTCCTCAAGGGAGTCTTTCAAAGGCTCCAGAGCCCCCACTGCCCAGTGATCACAATGTAAGGGAACCCTCTGAGACACTTGGAGGGTCTCCAGAGGAAAACTTGGAGGTGCGGTCAAAAATGTCTCCTGGTGTTGAAATGGAGCATATTCCACACACAAGCAGTCACACAATTCCTCCCCCTTGATATCCATACCTCACACACTGTTCATCTGCCTGTCCCTTCTCTCTTGCTTGCTAAAGCCAGGTCAGCAAAGATGCAAGAACCGTTGTCAATGGCTTCTCTTTCTGAGGGAATTTCCTCCTCTGACTTAAAACCACGTCCTGAAATTTTCTGTCGCCAGTCTGTAGATCCACCCCATAATCTCCTCTACTCAGCAGCTCTCCCCACAGTGCTCAGAAATAAAAGGAACACTCTTACTTGGTTTTGCTCCTGGATGTAGTTCTTATGAGTTTTAGCTTGCTCTCCACACTACCTATCTTCTCAAATGCTGCTGCAAAATGGTACTGTGTTCACAGTCTGTTTTTTCCTTCTCCCTGCAGCTATCCACCAATCAGGAGCGTCCAGCGTGTCACGTGACTGGCCAGTCATGCACACACACCAGGAAGGCTGAGGCCTGCATCTGCACTAGGCCTAACTCCACACCACCACAGTTCATTTTAAAGTGTGCCACATGGCCTACTTGAGGCAGGAGGCCTGCCAGCACCTCAGATTCTGAGAACTCAGGGTCCATTGGGGTTTTGGAGTGCAGAGAACATCCAGGACAAGCCCCAACATGTAGCCACCTCCTCCCTGACCGTCTAGGGGGAAGTAAGTGGGAAGGGGTCCCTAAAGGGAGCATTAGCCTCTCTCAAAAGAGAGGAGGCTTACACCTAGTTAAATAATTTAAAAAAAATCATGTCCTGCCTGTGACGCTTGTACAGCTGGTTCTGATTAATCTATGCTTTTTGTAATATAAAAATGTGTTATTGAGTATCTCTCAGGAGACATTTATTTATTTATCTTTTGTTTACCAGGTAAGCATGCTAGACAGTCAAGTGCCTATTTTCAGGTGCGACCAGGGAGAATTACAAACAGCCTATGGGATGACCCCCCCCCCAAGGTTTTAGCTACAAGGTGTTACCTGGAAGGCCAGGAGATAATTAAAAGCTAGAAAAGACTAAATTAAGGATCTCCTGTTTATCTAGCTTAATTGTAGCTTGTCAGCTGCTAGGATGGGAAATCATAAACTTTTATAATGTTTAGAGGAAGAGAGCAGGTTATGACTCTTTAGTGCAAAGTCATAAAATATTCTTTGATGTGTCCTGGGAAGAAGAGCTACTTGAGATCAAAGAGGGGATGTTATTTAAAGAGTGTCATAATTTGTGAAATGAGTTTTGCTGAACTGTCACTTAAATAATTTACATCCTGATTGATAAGACATCCTGGGTATAGCATTTTTTATATTCTGACAGGGAGGAGCTAGGTGACCTCATGCAAAGAGGTTGGCAAAGTCAGTTTTAAAACAGTATTCTGTCTTCCACTAAGACACACATGTTTGGACTCTGAAAAAAAGCAACATCAGGCACTGTTAGGAGATAAGTATACATTAGAAAATACAATTCTTAGTGTACTGTGGTAGGAGATTTTGTCTGTACTTTTAAACCTGTTTTGTTTAAGTGATTTGTATGTTTTGTAATATACGGCTCTGTATTTACATTTTACATTTTTATCTATTTTTAAGTAAACATCTCATTTTTAGAGACTACTTGGTGTGCCTTTGAAATTCTTTTTCTTGACAAGGGAAGTATATATGATTAAAGCTGACACTGTACAAAGCTTACTGGTTTTACCAAACTGGGAAAAGGTAAGAGTTTATTCTGTGGTCTTTAATAGAGTTTTAAGGGTTCATTTTGTACACCTGGTTAGGTGCCCATAGGCAAAAGATATCTGCCCCCAAAGAGCAGAACTATCTGAGCCTGTACATTGGGTACACTAGCAAGAGGTTCAAAGCAAGCAATGTGAGAAGGCAGTAGGGAGGGCTGGGGGTATACTGGGATGTATAGGGAGAGGCATCATCAGCAGAAAACAGGAAGTTGTTATCCCTCTGTACAGACAGTTGGTGAGACCCCATCTGGAGTACTGTGTCCAGTTCTGGAGACCCCATCTCCGCAAGGACATAGACAGGATAGGGGCAGTCCAGAGGAGGGCAACTAAAATGGTGCAGAATCTGCAAGAGAAGCGGTATGAGGAGAGACTAAAGGAGCTTAATATGTATGCCCTTGAGGAAAGAAGGGAGAGGGGGGACATGATAGAAACTTTTAAGTACCTCAGTAGAATCAACAAAGTCCAAGAGGGTAGCATTTTTCAGAAAAAGAGACTTGCAAGAACAAGGGGACACAATTTAAAGATAGAAGGAGAGCGGTTCAGGGGCAATGTGAGGAAGTATTATTTCACAGAGAGGTAGTGGATGCATGGAACAGCCTTCCTGAGGAGGTTGTGGGGTCTAAAACAGTGGGAGAATTCAAGAATGCATGGGACAGACATAGAGCAATTCTTGTGGGGGTAGGAAGAAATAGGCTGTTGGTTAACTAGGATCTGCGGCCTATCCTGTGGGTAGGGAAATGGGCAGACTAGATAGGCCTAGTGGTCCTTATCTGCCATCAAAGTCTATGTTTCTATGTTTCACAGTTTGAATCCCTCCAGAACTTGAGTCCAAAGTTTGATTTGAACCCACAAAACAGACAGGAGGGTTACCCTGTTCTGTTAACTGTTCACAATACTGAGCTCGGAGGTTGGCACTGTGGGAGCAGAGGGCTTGACCAGCTGAGTGGGTTTGTGACAGATTGGTTGGCAGCGGTGTGCATAAGTTTGGTATTACAAGCTTTTATTGTTCAGTGTGTCAGCTTGAGACTGTCAGCTCACTTGCAAAGAAAGAAAAAGGCAGTGATTTATTTTAAAAAGGAAACAGAACTATATCACTTGGCGTACAGTCAAGTTCCTACCTGTTTAATTTTTTTTCTCTAAAGTGCAAGTCAGAGTAGCTGTAGTTAGGGAAGAAGATGGCTTCCAACTACAGCAGGCACACTGTAGACTACTTAAAGCAGTTGTGCAGGGACAGAGGAGTCCCGTTTGAGGTGAAAGCCACCAAACAGAACCTCGTGGATGCCCTGATGGTAGCAGATACCCAGAGCATCGAGTCACAGATAGTGACTGAAAAGGACCGAACCTTGAGTGTGGCAGGGCTAGCGGCCAGCGCAGTGTCCAAATCTGATGAGGAGAGCAACAGGACCACTGTCAGTGAACGGCCACAGCAGCAGGGGAAGGTCACCAATATGCTGGATCCAGAAGTACTCAGGCTGCAAATTGAGTTGCGCAGAATGGAGCTGGAGTTCCAGAGGGAGAGGGACTGTGAACAGCAGGAGGCAGACCGTGAAGCAGAGCGAGAATGCCGAGAGGCAGAGTGAGAACACCGAGAGGCAGAGCGAGAACAGGGAGATGATGGCCATGAGGAGTGTGAGCGCCAGAGGCAACATGAACTGGAGAAGCTACGACTCCAACCAGCAGCACCAGAGCAGGTAAGGGCTTGGGTTTAACTAGGACTGCAGAACTGGGTTACTAATTGAATTCCAAATTGATAGCCGACTTTAAAGAGGGGGAGAATATTGATGCCTTTTTAAATTATTTTGAAAAAGTTTGTATTCAGGCTAAAATTCCTAGCTAGTCCTGGAGCTTCCAGCTATCCCTGCTACTTACCAGGAAAACTCGGGATGCATTGGGTCAAATGAACAATGAGGACAGTGATGATTACAGCAAACTTAAAGCTGCACTGTTAAAGAAATTTGAATTAACTGCTGAATCAGACAGAGCTAAATTCTGTAAGCTCAGGAGAAGCCCTGACATGAGCTATAAGGAGCTAGCCATGAAGCGTCAGTTTTTTAAACGTTGGTGGGAAGGAATTGAAGCAAACTCTGTTGATAAAATTGAAAATGTGATTCTGTTAGAACAGTTTTTCTGGGCATGCCCAGCAGAGCTGAAAACCTGGTTGGACGACTGAGATCCCAAAACAGTGCAAGAGGCTGCTGAACTCTCGGACTGCTATGCCAAGAGCAGACCTGCTCTGAGAGCGAATGGGGAAGGCGTGGTAGTGCAGAAAAAGAAAAGTGCACCTTCAGGGCAGCTAAAATCCTCACTGCCTCTGCCAAAGCCAGTTAGCCCCAGGTTTCAGAGAAAAGATTTCTCTGAGAAAAGAAATGAATGTTGGTTGTGTAAAGAAACTGGGCATATTGCCAGACAGTGTCCCAAAAAGGTCAGCAATACACAACAGGGGGCTAGGAAGGAAGTGGGTTGTTTGTGTGACCCTGGAAGCATGCCTATAAACATGAGGGAACACATGCACCCAGTCATAGTGAATGGTGTACAGACACAAGGGTTAAGGGACACAGGGGCATCCTTGACCTTGGTAAGGGGGATCTAGTAGAGCCAGGTCAGCTGATACCCAATAAATACATCACTGTACAGGACTTTATTGGTGAAGAGAAAATAGTGCCCCTCGCTAGTGTTCTCCTAGACTGGGGTGAAACAGGGGGAACTGTGCAACAGGTGGCTGTACCCAAAACCTTAGCAGTGGATATGATCCTGGGCAACAATCTCAAACAAGGGATGGTGTGTGCAGTTACCCATAGCCAAGTGGCAAGGGAATACTGTAGTTCCCTGGACCCCACAGGAGCCATTGTGGACACTGCTGAGAGGCTGGTTCCCTGGCCTGTGTCTCCTGATATGGAGACTAATGAAAAGGGGGTAGAAATTTCCCCAGTAGCAGTTGACCAGACAGCTACAGAGGGTTACTCTGAAGAGGTAGGGGTGACTCATTGTCAGAGGGTTGGGATTGACAGTGATCCTGAGTGCCCTGATGCTAGTGCTAGGGATCCTAGTTTAGCAACTGAAGGGGCCCTATCCCATGCCTTGGGAATGTGTGAGGGGTTTGCAGGTGCTCAGAGACGTGACCCTAGTCTAGGGAAGCTGAGGGCTTGGGCAGACTCTGACAGGGCACAGGGAGGTGATGGCAGACATAAGGTTTATTGGGAAAATGGACTGATGTATACTCAGGCTGTGCAGACAGAGGGCGGAGTGCTAGGCAGGCAGCTTGTCATTCCCCAGGGGTATCATGAGCAGTTGCTCAAGAATGCACATGATATTCCCATGTCTGGTCATCTGGGAATCGCACGTACTATGCAGCAGTTGGCCCAGAATTTCTATTGGCCTAACTTCACCCAGCAGGTAAAGGAGTATTGCAGGTCTTGTCACCAGTGCCAAGAAATAGGGAAGGCAGGCAAGAAAACCCAAGCTGCCCTGATTCCATTGCACATAGTGGAGGAGACATTTCAGAGGGTGGGAATGGATATTGTGGGGCCTTTAAAGAGCCCCTGACACCGTTGTAACAACTTTGAGAAAATGTAATGTTTAGCACAAGTGAGCTTATATTTTAATATTGTTTCTGTATTTCTCATTCCTCTTTATTACTGAGGACATTTACATGCAAACAGGATCACTGCCCTATCTTTTCTGGCTGCTAGCCTACATATGACATTACAGTTCTCTGTATGACATTACAGTCCGTTGCTGTGGGGATAATTATTACGATGCCATAAACGGGGGATTATTTATTTATTAAAAGTTGGTAACCGGGAAAAGCACCATGACCAGAAGCTTGTTTCCAGGTGCAACCCAGATTATGATGTCATATGTAGGATAGCAGAAAGAGCAGATAAAGTCTAAGGGACAGTACGCCTCTTTCATATAGCTGTCCTCGGTAATAAAGAAAAAAGGTAAATAATTATAGAAAATACATGAAATATAAACTGAACTGTCTAAATCTCACATTTTTCAAAGTTTTTCTAACAGTGTCGGGGCCTTTTTAAATACCCCCAGCTCCTCAGGGAAGAGTTTCATCCTGACTGTGGTAGATTATGCCACTCGGTGCCCAGAGGCAGTTGTCCTGTCCTCACTGAGGACATACAAAGTGGCAGATGCCTTACTTGGGATTTTCTCCCGTGTTGGCTTTCTGCAGGAGGTTATCGCCGATCGAGGGGGTTCCTTCATGTCGGACCTGATGAAATGTTTATGGGAGAAGTGTAGCGTAGTACAGAGATGCGCAACACCGTATCACCCACAAGCCAATGGGCTTGTGGAAAGATTCAATGGTACCCTGAAGTCAATGCTCCAGGTGTATGCTGAACAGCATGGGAGGGACTGGGAGAAATACCTTCCACACCTGCTGTTTGCATACAGGGAAGTGCCCCAAGAGTCAACATGATTTTCCCCCTTCGAACTCTTATATGGATGCTGGGTATGTGGGCCCTTAGACTTGATCCAGGAGGACTGGGAAGGCAAGCACGCCACCCAGGGAACTCCCATAGTGGATTACACCTTAAGTTTAGGGAAAGGTTGAAGGAGCTTATGGGGACAGCCCAGAACAACCTGACAGCTGCCCAACAGAAACAAAAAGTGTGGTACGACCACAGAGCCAGAGCTTGCTCATACATGATGGGTCAGGAAGTGATGGTCCTTATTCCGGTCCGGAAAGACAAGCTGCAGGTTGAGTGGGCAGGACCTTACAAAGTGGTTAGGATGGTAAATGACGTGAACTATATTGTAGAGTTACCTAACCGAAGACAGATAGAAAGGATGTACCATGTCAACATGATGAAGCCATATGCAAATAGGGCTGACATGGTGTTTGCAGTGTGTAGTCCTGGGGAGGGGATGGATAAGGAGACCCCCTTCTGGACTTGCTGGAAGAAAGCAAGCGGGAGCCCTCTGTAGAGGCAGTTAAATTGTCTCCCCAGCTGGCCCTGGACCAGATCCAGGAAGTAAGGGAGATTTTAGCAGACTTAGCCCCATTGTTTAGTGCCAAGCCTGTACTGACCCCCTTAGCGATGCACGATGTGGAGACAGGGGCACAGATGCCCATACAGCGGACAGCATATCAGATGTCAGAGGCTGTACAAAAGGACATAAAGAGGGAAGTGGAGGAGATTCTGGATTTAGGGGTAATCCAGAGATCCCACAGCCCTTGGGCCTCACTCGTAGTCCTTGTGCCTAAGCCAGATGGATCTACTTGTTTCTGTGTGGACTTTCGTGGACTGAATGCAGTCATGAAGTCAGACGCCCACCTGATGCCCCAGAAGGACGAACTCCTGGACAAGTTAGGAGGGGCAACCTACCTTATGACTATTGACCTAACCAAGGGGTATTGGCAGATAGAGTTGACGGACAGAGCTAGAGAGAGGTCGACCTTCATCACTCTGATAGGCTTATTTGAATTTAAAGTAATGCCTTTTGGAATGAAGAACGCCCTGGCCACTTTCCAAAGGTTGGTGAACCAGGTGTTAAATGGTGCTAAGGAGTACACTGCAGCATACCTGGAGGACATTGCCATCTTTAGTACCAGCTGGGAGGAACACCTATCCCACCTTAGGGAAGTGCTGGGCAGGATACAGAGGGCCGGGCTCACTATCAAAGCCAGGAAGTGCCAGGTGGCCAGGGGAAAAGTGGCATACCTCGGGCATGTGGTAGGCCAGGAACAGCTTCATCCTAACCAAATAAAAATAGAGGTAATCCAGGCATGGCCCAGACCAGAAATGCAGAAGCAGGTCAGGAATTTTCTTCAGACAGCAGGGTACTATAGAAAATTTGTACCCAATTACAATGCCCTGGCTGCTCCCCTATCTGACCTGATAAAGAAAAATGCCAAAGAAAATTACCTGGGACCCAGCCTGTGAGAAAGCCTTTACAGATTGAAGGAGGCACTGTGCAGTGCTTCTGTTTTGACAAGTTCTGACTATAGCAGACCCTTTATAGTTCAGACTGATGCCTCAGAAACATAGAAACATAGACTTTGACGGCAGATAAGGACTGCTTCACCTATCTGGTCTGCCCATTTCCCTACCTACAGCGTAGGCCGCAGATCCTAGTTAACCAACAGCCTATTTCTTCCTACCCCTCACAAGAATTGCCTTATGTCTGTCCCATGCATTCCAGAATTCTCCCACAGTTTTAGACCCCACAACCTCCTCCGGAAGGCTGTTCCATGCATCCACTACCCTCTCTGTGAAAAAATACTTCTTCACATTGCCCTTGAACCAACCCCTCCCATCTTTAAATTGTGTCCCCTTGTTCTTGCACATCTCTTTTTCTGAAAGATGCTACCCTCTTGGAATTTGTTGATTCCACTGAGGTACTTAAAAGTTTCTATCTTGTCCCACCTCTCCTTCTTTCCTCAAGGGTATACATATTAAGCTCCTTTAGTCTCTCTCCTCTCGGCTTCTCTTGCAGACCCTGCACCATTTAAGTTGCCCTCCTCTGGACTGCCTCTATCCTGTCTATGTCCTTGCGGAGATGGGGTCTCCAGAACTGGACACAGTACTCCAGATGGGGTCTCACCAACTGTCTGTACAGAGGGATAACAACTTCCTGTTTTCTGGTGATGCCTCTCCCTATGCATCCCAGTATACCCCCAGCCCTCCCTACTGCCTTCTCACATTGCTTGCTAACCTTAAGGTCATCTGATATGATTACCCCCAGGTTCCTTTCCTTTTTCGTTGTTGTTACTACCTCCCCCATTGTGTATTCTTCCCCTGGGTTCTTGTTTCCCTGGTGCATTATTTTGCACTTCTTTGCATTGAATCCTAGCTGCCATACTTCTGACCATTCCTCCAACCTTGCCAAGTCCCTTCTCATCCTTTCCATGCCTCCTTGTGTATCAACCTTGTTGTAGATCTTTGTGTCATCTGCAAAGAGGCATACTTTTCCTTCCAGTCCCTCTGCAATGTCACTTATAAAGACATTAAAAAGGACTGGACCCAGTACTGAACCCTGTGGTACCCCACTAGTAACCCCTCTTTCTTCAGAGTGGACTCCATTTACAATTACCTTCTGTGTTCTGTTGTCCAGCCAATGTTTTATCCAGGCTACCACCCTGGGACCCACTCCCAGGCTGGTTAATTTGACTACTAATCTTTTGTGTGGGACTTTGTCAAATGCCTTGCTAAAGTCTAGGTAGGCCACGTCCACAGCCCCTCCCTGGTCTACTACTTTGGTCACCCAGTCAAAGAAATCTATTAGATTCATCTGACATGACCTTCCCACTGTGAACCCATGCTGTCTTGGGTCCTGTGCTCCACTGGCCTCTAGGTACTCAACAACTCTTTCCTTCAGAAGTGACTCCATCACTTTCCCTACCACAGAGGTCAAATTGACAGGTCTGTAGTTTCCTGCCTCTGTCTTGGTCCCACTTTGTGAAGGGGAATCACATCCACCTTCCTCCAGTCCTCGGTACCACACCATCCTTCCATGATTTATTAAAAGAGTAGCCAGTGGTTTCACTAGTTCCCCTTAATTATTTTAGAATTCTAGGTGAATTCCATCAGGCCCCATTGCTTTGTCCACCTTCAGTTTTAGGAGTTCTTGCAGAACCCTTTCTTCTGTGAAAGGACTGGGATCGACCCCCCTATCAAGAGTGCTTCTGGTAATTGGATTAGGCACTTCCCTCTCCTCTTTTGTGAATACTGAGCAGAAATATTCATTCAGTATCCCTGCTTTTTCACTGTCCCCCTCTGCCCACCCACCGTTCATTCTATTCAGCCTCACTATCCCTCCCTTTGTCTTTCTATGTTCTCTGATGTGCCTATAAAGTTTTATCCCCTTCTAACCGAAGTTGGCTATCTTTTCCTCAGTTTGGGCCTTTGCTATTCTGACTTCTCCTGCTTTCTTCTGCCTTAACTGGTACAGCTGTCTGTCCTGCTCCTTCTGTGTTTCCTTATACTTCCAGAATGCTATATTTTTCTCCTGACTTTCCAGCCACCTCTTTTGAGAACCATGGTGGCTTTTCTTTCATTTTGTTTTGTTTATTTGCTTCACAAAAGGCTTGTTGCCTCTGTGATGGCAGTTTTGATGATTCCCATTGTTGCTCCACCCCTCCTTCTAGCCTGTTTGCTAGAGCTTTTCTGAGGCACTCTCCCATCTTGCCAAAGTCAGCCCTCCCAAGTCCAGTACCCTCACTTTTGTATGGCTTGACTCTGTAGCTGAGTTTAACATGAACCACACTGTTTGATGGTCACTTATTCCCAGATGGCAACCCACTTCTACATCTGAGATCCTCTCACTGCCCCCATTTGAGAGTACGAGGTCTAAGATTGCTCCCTAATGAGTGGGTTCTGAAACTAGCTGTCTGAGACCTGCCACCTGTAGGGCATCAAGAATGGCCCTGCTCTTGAATGTGGCTGCAGCAAATGTGCTCCAGTTAACATCTGGCATATTCAGGTCTCCCATCAACAGTATCTCCCCTTTCTCTGCCACCCTAAGAATGCCTTCTATCATATCCTTGTTCATTTCCTCCCCCTGACATGGGGGTCTGTACACAACCCCTGTGTGGATTGTGGTGCCCTTTCCAGTCTCCAAGGTGACCCACAGTGCCTCCTCTCCTCCCTGTTTAATCTTTTGTTCAGTTGCTTTTATCCCTTCCTTTAAATAGAGAGCAACTCCACCCCCTCTTATCCCCTGCCTGTCTCTCCTGTAGGTTATGTACCCTGGTATGTTAACATCCCAATCATGGTTCTCTGTGTGCTATGTTTCTGTGACTGCTACAATATCCAGGCATCCTTCTTCCATCAAGCCTGTAATTGTCTCCTGGCCTCAGACATGGGTATTGGGGCAGTACTGGGTCGGACATCCAGCCAAGGGAAAGATCACCCTGCAGCGTATCTGAGTAAGAAGTAACTTCCCAGGGAGCAAGCATACTCTGCTGTGGAAAAAGAGTGTCTTGTCATAGTGTGGGACCTAAAGAAATTAGAGTCATACTTGTATGGGCAGCATTTTGTGGTACAGACTGACCACAACCCCCTGGTTTGGCTGATGCAGATGTGAAAAACAATGATAAATTGCTAAGAGGGAGTCTTGCTTTACAAGGGTATGACATGATAATTCTACATAGGGCTGGAGCAAAAAATCAGAACTCAGATAGGTTGTCTCGTGTCTATGAGGAGTGAACTGATTTGGGAAGCTTATCCCATGCAGGGGATAGAGCCCCCAAATTCATTCTAGGTAGGGAGGATTGTGATGCTTGTACAGCTGGTTCTGATTAATCTATGCTTTTTGTAATATAAAAAATGTGTTTTTGAGAGTCTCTCAGGAGACATGCTGAAACAGCCTGTGGGATGATCCCCCCCCCCCAGGTTTTAGCTACAAGGTGTTACCTGGAAGGCCAGGAGATAATTAAAGGCTAGAAGAGACTAAATTAAGGATCTCCTGTTTATCTAGCTTAATTGTAGCTTGTCAGCTGCGAGGATGGGAAATCATAAACTTTTATAACGTTTAGAGGAAGACAGCAGGTTATGACGCTTTAGTGCGAAGTCATAAAATATTCTTTGATGTGTCCTGGGAAGAAGAGCTACTTGAGATCAAAGAGGGGATGTTATTTATAGAGTGTCATAATTTGTGAAATGAGTTTTGCTGAACTATCACTTAATTAATTTACATCCTGACTAATAAGACATCCTGGGTGTATATTTTTTTATATTCTGACAGGGAGTAGCTAGTTGACCTCATGCAAAGAGGTTGGCAAAGCCAGTTTTAAAACAGTATTCTGTTTTCCACTGAGACACACATGTTTGGACTCTGAAAAAGCAACATCAGGCACTGTTAGGAGATAAGTATACATTAGAAAAGACAATTCTAAGTGTACTGTGGTAGGAGATTTTGTCTGTACTTTTAAACCTGTTTTGTTTAAGTGATTTGTATGTTTTGTGATATATGGTTCTGTATTTACAGTTTACATTTTTATCTATTTATAAGTAAACATCTCATTTTTAGAGACTACTTGGTGTGCCTTTGAAATTCTTTTTCTTGACAAGGGAAGCATATATGGTTAAAGCTGACACTGTACAAAGCTTACTGGTTTTACCGAACTGGGAAACGGTAAGAGTTTATTCTGAGGTCTTTAACAGAGTTTTAAGGGTTCATTTTGTACACCTGGTTAGGTGCCTGTAGGCAAAAGATATCTGCCCCCCAAAAGAGCAGAATTATCTGAGCCTGTACATTGGGTATGCTAGCAAGAGGTTCACAGTTTGAATCCCTCCAGAACTTGAGACCAAAGTTTGATTCAAACCCACAAAACAGACAGGAGAGCTACCCTGTTCTGTTAACTGTTCACAATACTGCGCTTGGAAGTTGGCACTGTGGGAGCAGAGGGTCTGACCTGCTGAGTGGGGTTGTGACACCGCCCAGCAGCTTAATTATTTTCAACAGCAACAAGAGTTCCCACTTCTTTTCAAAATGGCTTCTCCAGTTCTGTCCTACAAACAACAAAGACCACCATGAGGAAGAGGCATATCCTCAAAGAATCAGGGACCCACTTACCTGTATGCTGGCAAACACTGCTTATTGTAACTGATGATCTGAGGTTTTTGAAAAGATTTCACACTGTCTTCATACCTGGTTAGAGGGCTCATGTATTTTTATTATAATTATGTATTTTTGCTATAATTGGTATCTGTTTAAATTGTGTCTATTTACAATTGTGCCCTGAGTTGCCCACCCCCTTTTGGCCTCACACCTCCACCTCCCTTGGTCACACATAGAAATAAGCTTCATCTCAGTAAACCTTTCCACAGTCACCAAATTACAGACACATAAATAATTATATTACATATTCACGTCTGTTAAACAGTGACTGAACTGCAACCAGAAATCTTATGGGGGGCATATTTGCAGATATTGACAAACTTATGCAGTACATGCATTAACAAGTACATGATTTAACACACCCTGTTAAAGTGAAAATAAGAATTCATCTATGTGTGCCATATATACGCATCTATAAATCAGTTTTGCATGTAAGTTGACCCCTGTTTACCTGGTTAGTTTTAGCAAAATTACAGACAGAATTTTGCAGCCCATAGTGAATGCAAAAATCAGTTTAAGGACAAAATCCAGCTCAGAATACTTTTCTGTGGCAAGAACTGGACACAAAATCCAATTGCATTGTTGTAAAAATGGTTGTCCATTGTAAGCTTCACAGATAGACCAACCTTGCACATATGTCAAGACCCCTCCTTAAGTGTCTATTTTTAGCATCAAAAACTAGACTTTTGTATGAACGTACACAGTAGTTCTTTTTCTAACCTTCTCTTCTTATGCCACCTCCAAAAAACAAAAAAAGTGCTTAGTGAAAAAGAAGAAAGCAGTCAGTGTTATGTCTAAACAATTACTTAATACAGAAGAAACTGAAAATGCCAAATTAGACTGATTAGTAGCACACAGCTAAAGGTCTCATTTACTCTGTAAGGGGTTGATCATTTGTTTGAACACTTCTCTGTAACACTTTTCTAACAGGAAGGCATTGAACAGTATCAGTAAGCTGCAAAGGTCAGCTCCATCATAGTGGTACTGATTTTCCAGTGAGATTGCTGCCAGCCTACTAATCACAAGGATTTCTCTGCAGGCAGAATATAAGAGTTGGTTCGGTAGTTTATGCATATTTTATTTCACCAGGAAAGCATCTTCACGGTGGTTTAAGAAGTAGCTCTTTACAACAGTACCCTGAGGTGGCAACAGCATAGTTACAAAGCACAGCAGGCAAGACAAAAGAACAAAAAAATAGAAAAGAACATACTTGAATAAACTCTAGAAAATCGATACAGATATACATATACAATCAAAATGAGAGAGACTCTTGGGCTATCTCTGTGGCAGCAGGGGGCTGTCGCGCATGCCGACAATCAAAACTTCTTATCTAGAGCCTGAGACTTCAAAGCACTTGAGCTGGAAGAGCATCAGATGTCCACCAGGGTGCTCACCTCTTCTCAGTGGGGGGGGGCTGCATCCTGATCCTACCATCTGACCATCTTCTGGAAGCCCAAAAATACTGAGAGTCAGCAGCAACACAAGGCAGGAATGTAGTGGGGGAGGCACTGTTGAGATGCCTCTGTGAGAAGTAACATCGGGGATGAGCTCACTTGATAACACCAGATGAGGTGAGTAAACAGGGAAAAAAGCCAGCAGAAGGTTCACAGCAGACAGGTGAAAAATGGCTCATTCCTTTGCATGCCCCCCCACTGCCAGCCTTTTTGTTGCCTTCAGTTGAGTTCTATCCCATGATTTGGAATACCACTGCCCAGGCAAGTCCCAGGGACAGCAGTGGGAACTGTAGCAGTGGTGTAGAAATTGTGTAGCCTATATCCCGGCCCCCATCTTTGTAAAGTCCATAAGTGACACAAAATCCAAGTTATATTCCTAAGAACTTACAAGTTCATTGTATGTAACCATTCTTAGCTCCTAATGACATACCCCCTAGAGGCTAGGTTTCCCATTGTAAAGTTTTGAGTTGCACAGCAGTATAATTTTAAACTATTTCAAAAGGTTTTCTCCTAGAACCTCAGAGGTATAAATACATGCAAACTGCTGGGAATGTTACATGCAATGGTTTCTGTTAGCATTTTATTCTGTCTGTATGATATGACCTAGTTTTTAGCCAGTAAGACCAATGAACTGGCAGGATCATTCTCACAGTTGTGCTAGTTTTTGAATATTACTCATTTATTTAAAAAAAAAGTTTTATTTCCTTACACTAAAACTATGGAATTAAGAAAAAGTTTAAAAATACAGTTGATAAAGGGAACAGATGCAAAACAGGAAACCAAAGAATAAAGATACACGTTGAATAAGCAATGGTGAGATGGAACAAAAATAGCAAGGGGAGAGATGGGAACAGAAATGGTATGGGGGAGTGATGGAAAGAGAAAAGGCAAGGAGAGAGATGGGAGCAGAAATAGCAATGGCAGACATGGGAACAGAAATAGTAAGGTGAGATGGGAGCAGAAATGGCAATGGCAGACATGGGAACAGAAATAGTAAGGTGAGATGGGAGCAGAAATAGCAATGGCAGACATGGGAGCAGAATGACAAAGGTAGAGATAGGAACAGAAATTGCAAGGGGAGAGTTGGCAGCAGAAATGGCAAGGGGAGAGGTGGGAATAGAAACACCAAGTGGAGAAATGGGAACAGAAATAGCAAAGGGAGATATGGGAACAGAATGGCAAGCAGAGAGATGGGAACAGAAATGACAGGAGGAGAAATGGGAACACAAATAGCAAGGAGACAGATGGGGAAAGAAATGGTAAGGGGGGAGAAATGGGATCAGAAATAGCAAAGGGAGAGATGGGAACAAAATAGCAAGGGAAGAATTTGGAACAGAAATGGCAAGGGGGAAATTGGAACATAAATGCCAAAGAGGGAGAGAAGGGAACAGAAATAGATGGGGAGAGATGGGAACAAAAATATGAAGAGGAAAGATGGGGACAGAAATGGTAAGGGTAGAAATGGGAACAGAATGGTATGGGGAGAAAAGGGAACATAAATGGTAAGGGGAGAAATGGGAACAGAAAATCCACAGAACTGCTGCTGTGATCCAGCAAGGGGGCAGGTGCTACATTAAGGGCGGCAACCCCAGAATACAAACTGTTCCAAGCACACGGCAGTACTCCAGCAAAACAAAGAAAGTATGGAATACCCCCTGATGAAAACCGTTGGAGTGCTGTGGTTTTGGGTAAGAGCCCAAGTCTCAAATAAATGCAAGTTTGCTAAAATATTTTAGTTACTTTCTTTGTTTTGCTTGAGTGTTGTGTGCTTGGAACAGTGAGAAATGGAAACAGAATGGTAAAAGGAGAGGTGGGAACAGAAATAGCAAGTGGAGAGATGGGAACTGAATAGCAAGGGGAGAAATGGGAACAGAAGTACGAAGAAGAGGGATGGGAACGGAAATGGCAGGGAAGAAATGGAAAACGAATGACAACAGTAGAAATGGGAACATAAATGGCAGGGGGGAGATATGGGAAAAGAAATAACAAGTGGAGAGATGGGAACACAATGGCAAGTGGAGAAATGGGAACAAAAATAGCAAGGGAAGAGATTAGAACAGAAATGGCAAGAGGAGAAAATGGGAACAGGAATGGCAAGGGGGAAAAGATAGGAACATAACCAGCAAGTGTAGAGATGGGAACAGAAGCGGCAAGTGGAGAAATGGGAACAAAAATGGCAAGGGAAGAGACGAGAACAGAAATGGCAAGAGGAGAAAATGGGAACAGGAATGGCAAGGGAGAAGAGATAGGAACAGAACTAGCAAGTGTAGAGATGGGAACAGATATGGCAAGCAGAGAAATGGGAACAGAAATAGAGGGAACAGAAATAGCAAGGGGAGAGATTGGAACAGAAATAGCAAGGAGGGAGATGGGAACAGAACTAGCAAGGGTAGAGACTGGAACATAAATAGCAAGGGGGAAAGAGGAGAACAGAAATGGCAAGGGGAGAGATGGGAACAGAAATCTTAAGGGGAGAGACAGAAACAGATGGCAAGAAGAGAGAAGGAAACGCCTGAGGCCCCTGTCATGGAGAGTTCATCAGGGTTTGATCCTCTCACCCATGGTGCTTGCAGCGTACAGGTTGCCTCTGGGGAAGATCATTTGACATTACAGTGTGGGTTTCCACAGCTATGCAGATGATACCCATCTGTATATGTCCTTTGTGCCCAACACTGACGGCACCATAGAAGTACTAAATGCATGCTTGGCCGAGATCCAGGACTGGAGATCCTTAAGTTGACTAAGGCTCATCCCAGACAAAATGGAGGTACTGGTGATTGAGCCTGGTTGCTGGTGTGATATGGAGGCCATTAGGGTTAATCCTGCTTTGATGTTGGATTTGACCCCACTGACGGCTACCAAAAGGGTGACAAACCTGGGCGTTGTTTTTGATGACGTATTGACATTTGAGGCTCAAGTGTCATCCGTCATCCAGAGTGGTTTCTATCACCTGAGGAATATCACCAGATTAAAACCCTTATCCCACCAGACAACTTACCTTCACTAGTATGTGCATTTGTGACATCACATCTTGACTATTGCAATGCTCTCTATCTTGGGGTTAGTGGAGGAGGAGTCTTGTGTTGCCTGTAGCTAATGCAAAACACAGCAGCCAGGTTACTGACTGGCCTTTCGAGGTCATGTCATGTGACCCCTGTGCTGCGTGATCTGCACTGGCTGCTGGTGAAGTGGAGAATCTCCTTCAAGGTGGGTCTTCTCACCTATAAAACCCTATATGGCCTGGGCTGAAGTTACCTGACTGATCTCATAAATCCATAATGCCCTCAGTCTGCTGAGCATGGCCTACAAGATATTCCCAAGACTCGGCTTAGAACATCTGACAACTGAGCATTTGCAGTAGCCACGCCAGTCTTGTGGAATTTGTTTCCTAGAACTTTGAGAGAGGTCCCCTTGCTGGAGGTCTTTAAGCAGTGTCTGAAAGCACATCTATTTAAGGAGGCTTCTGGGATTTGACCAGTACCGGTTGATGTTTATAACTGATTTTTATTTTATTGTTACTGACTGTCTTGTTTTGATTTGTGATTTCTTGTCTTTATTGGTATCTTTTGTACATTATAAAGGGCCTTGAGCCTCAGTGATAGGGCACCGATAAAGAAAACATTACTTACTTACTAACAGAAATAGCAAGGGGAGAAATGGGAGCAGAAAAAAACAAGGGGAGAGATAGGAAACTAAATGACAAGGGGAGAGATGGGAACAAAATGGCAAGGGGAGAGTTGGGAACAGAAATGGCAAGGGAAGAGATTGGAACAAAAATAGAAAGAGGAGGGATGAGACAAATGGCAAGGGGAAAAATGGGAACAGAATGGCAAGGGAAGAGATCAGAAAATAAATGGCAAGTGGAGGGATGGGAAAAGATATGGCAAGGGGAGAAATGGAAACCGAATGGCAAGGGAAGAGATGGGAAAGGAAATGGTAAGGAGAAAGATGGGAACAGAATGGCAATGGGAGAGAGAGGAACAGAAATAGCAAGGGGAAATATGGGAACAGAAATAGCAAGGGGAGACATGAGAACAGAATGTCAAGAGGAGAAATGGGAACATAAATTGCAAGGGAATGGATGGAAACAGAACTAATAAAAAGAGAAATGGGAACAGAAATGGTAAAGGGGGATGGAAACAGAAATGGCAAAGGGAGAAATGGGAACAGAAATGTCAAAGGTGAGATGGGAACAGAAATAGCAAGGGGGAGCGATAGGAACACCATGGCAAAGGGAGAAATGGGAACAGAAATGATAAGAGGAGAAATGAGAACAGAGTGGCAGTGTAGGAGAGATGGAAACAGAATGTCAAGGAGAGAGAGAGGGGAATAGAAATGTCAAGGGTGAGAAATGAGAACAGAAATACCATGGGGGAGAGATGGGAATGGAAATGGGGGAAATGAAAACAGAAATAAAGAGAACAGAAATAGCAAGGGAAGAAATTGGAACAGACATAACAAGGTGAGAGAGATTGCAGCAGCTGCAATAGCAAGGGGGAGAGATGGGAACCGAATGACAGGAGGAAAGATGGGAATAGAAAGAGCAAGAAGGGGAGATGGGAGCAGAAATGACAATGAGAGAGATGGGAAGAGAAGTAGCCAGGATGGAGAGATAGGAATAGAAATGGCAAGGGGAAAGATGGGAACAGAAATGGCAAAGGAGAGAGATGGAACAGAATGCCAATGGGGGTGGGGTGGTGGGAACAGAAACAGCAAGAGGAGAGATGGGAACAGAAATAGTAAAGGGAAAGAGAGATGGGAACAGAAACAGAAAGGGGAGAGATGGGAACAGAAATAGCAAGGGGACTTGGGATAGAATGGTAAGGGGAGAGATGGGAACATAAATAGCAAGGAGGCGGGAAGATGGGAACAGAAATAGCATGAAGGGGAGATGGGAACAGAAATGACGAGGGAAAGATGGGAACAGAAGTAGCCAGGGGGGAGAGATAGGAATAGAAATAGCAAGGGGAAACATGGGAAAAGAAAGGGCAAAGGGGAGAGATGGAACAGAATGCTAAGGGAAGGGTGGGAACAGAAATAGCAAGGGGACACAGATGGGAACAGAAACAGAAAGGGGAGAGATGGGAACAAAAATGGCTACGGGAGAGGTGGGAACAGAAATGGCAAGTGGGGAACAGAAATAGCAAGGGGGAGATGGGACAGAATTGCAAGGGGAGAGATGGGAACAGAAATACCAAGGGGGCGGGGAGATGGGTACGGAAATAGGAAGGGGGAGATGGGAACAGAAATGGCAAGGGGAGAGATGGAACCAGAATAACAAGGGGAGATACGGGAACAGAAATAGCAAGAGGGCGGGGAGATGGGCACAGAAACAACAAGGGGATAGATGGGAACAGAAATAGCAAGAGGAGAGATTGGAACAGAAATAGCAAGAAGAGAGGTTGCAACAGAAATAGCATGAAGGGGAGATGGGAACAGAAATGACGAGGGGAGAGACGGGAATAGAAGTAACAAGGGGGGAGAGACAGGAACAGAAATAGCAAAGGGGAAGAGATGAGAACAGAAATAGAAAGAGAAGAGAAGAAACATAATCTTAGAACTATTTTGGAAAATACACAGTGTAAAACAAGCATTTGTCAATGCTGAATATTTGCTTGCTGGCATTAGCAGTGGAAGTGCAGGAGTTAGGCACATGCAGAATAGGAATGGCAGTGAAGTACCGAACTGATGCCAACCCCACCCCCACCCTGCAGAGATGGACAGGCATTGGGGTGTGCCTTTGGGTCATTGGCCATAACGGTCATGTCATTTCACCTCACCCTACCCTGCAGACACCGACAAGTGTCGAGATGTGCCTTGGGGTGTTCGGGCTTTACACTCACCCCATTCCATAAGGAAATACGCTGAAATGGGTGCAGTATATGAGAATGGGGTGAAGAGTCCAAGGCACACCTCAATGCCTGTCACTGGCTGCAGGGTGGGGGTGGGAGTGGAATGGCATGAGCATTACTGTCGACAATCCCAAGTCCACCCCTGACATCTGTCAGTCCCTACAGGGTAGGGCATTATGGTCTGAAACCCTAATGCCCTGGGTGCTTCTTGGTATTTTCACTCCAAGTTTTCAACATGGGTTTTTGTGACCCCATCGCATGAACAGTGACACTATTAGTTCGTTAGCCAAAAGATGATTTTGCACAGCGACTGTGCCATTTGGTGCCACAGGTGTGAAAACACATTTCGAACAAGATGTGAAAAATGACAGCTGTTCTGTTCATGAGGAGGTGTAAAAAAATGGTAATGTTGAAAATCTAGAGGAAAATATAAAAAAATTTGCTGAAGTCATGAGCATGCATAGAAATTGTGCAATGCGCACCAGTAATGCAACTATTTTGGGGATTTTTTACACCAGATTTTCAACATAGGCATTTTGTGACCTCCACTCATGAACAGTGGCACTGTGATTTTCTTAATCCATCCCGAACGGTGATTTCGCACTGTGCTCATGCCCATTGTGTGCCACAGGTGCGAAAGCATGGTTTGGGCAGGATGTGAAAAATGACAGCTATACTGTTCATAAGGAGGTGTGTAAAAATGGCAATGTTGAAAATCTGGAATTAAAATATTAAAAATTCTCGAAGTTACGAACCTGTGTGGGAACTGAGCAATGCATGCTCATAACACAGTCATTTTTTGGAATTTTTTCACCAGATTTGCAACATAGGCTTTTTTGGAGCCCACCTCATGAACAGTGACACTGTTGTTTCGTTAATCAGTCCCAAAAGGTGATTCTGCTCCGTGATCTCAAAAATCACCTTTCGGGACTGAATAACGACATGACAGTGACCGAGTTCATGAGATGAGGTCCCAAGAACCCCATGTTGAAAAATTTGGTGCCAAAAGTCACAAAATGGCTGAGATATCCACCTAAGTTGACCCCCCATTAATGCCTTATACAGAGTACCGATATTTCTTCAGATCGCTGTCAACTTTGAAGAGTGCGGACATGTTCCGCTCCACCAAAGATTCTGGCACCAGACTCCGGAGGAAAGTATGGGGTGAGGGTGTGTGTGGGGAGGTCGGGTGTGCAGAGGGTGGGTGTGGGTTGGGGAAGGGGGACACCACAGACAACGAGGGACTGTTTTCTTGTTTATAGGATAAAACAAACAAAAAATATTTCATGGGAAGGTTTTCTTATTTACAGGTACATTTAGCACACTGGAGTGGGCTCCCAGTCGCCACCTGGGTGTTTTGGGGGGGAATGGAACTGAAGGGGATTGGGTACCCATTGGCAAGGAAAATGGGTCCGTGTTTGGGGGGGGCATGATGCTGAGGGGGATTGGGCACGCTCTCGAGAGACAAATTAAACTTACAGGGACATCATGCCAACGGGATTGGGCTTCCCATCAGCAAATGAACTGGAGGAGTGGCATGCTGACAGGGGGATTGGGCACCCCCGACACTGGCTTTTGCGGGACTGAGAGGGTGGCGGCGATAGCTGCCACCATGTTTATTGAAATGTTACACCAGGTAAGACACGCCCTGCAATGAGGGGGTGCTCCCTCATTGCAGCGGTGAATTCCTTACAAGTTGGTGGCACGCTTCTGAGCTGCTGTCATAGACAGTGTGCTTATTCATTAATGCCACAGACACAAGCCCCAAAAAGCAGTGGTGGCATTGGCCACAACACACACGCACCTCCACAGCCTGCTACTCCAGCAAGCTGTCACAACATATTTCTTGCACATGCGCGCAAGCAAACATAAAAAAAATTAAACTAATAAATGTTCTTTTTAAAGAAAACACATGGTGCTCACTATTTTTAAACTTAATGGGCCCTATGCATGATGCCAATGCGCTGCCGAACCGGACAAGTTGGCATCGCTGGCATGAATGCCAGTAGCAGGTATCATGTATTCACAAACGGAGCAAGACAGCTATGAGCCTGATCCCCCGGCCGCGCAGACAACAACATGCCAGGGGTGGGCAGGGGGCATGCCAGCACTACATGCCATGCACCAAGGTGCATAGTGCTCTCTGCAGGGAGGTGCAGAGCTGTGAAGGTTATGGCAGCTGGGACCCTGCCGTAACCTACTGAATGCCCCCTCAGACAGGGTCTGCCAGTCGGGGTGGAACAAGGAAACTTATCCCTGTGATGCCCAGTGCAGTAGGCTGCTGGTGGGTGCCGGGGCAGCTAATGGGGCAACAGCTTGGACAGTGCAGAACTGGGTCCATACTGGCAGTGCCACTCCATGGCTCCCCTTATGGGCCAGCCCTCACCCTGTAGTGCCATGTGCCCCCGCTCCCCACATGTGCCCACCCTGTCCCCATGCCATACATGCCCCCCCATGTATTCCCGGACCCCTGTGTGGTACACAGGCTGACAATCCCCAACACCCACTGGTGCCCGGACTGGCCACACATGGCAGACCCACAACCTGGTTCCCAAGCACCCATATCGGTGGGCAATGGTCAGTACCCCCCACCCCCCGTGGTACCAGCGACACTGCTCCCTGCTCCCATACCTGCATGTCATTGCTGCAGCTCCGGGCAGCCAGCAGCAAAGCCCTCCTCACACCTCCAGAGCCATTGGCTGCCCAATTGATGCTGGGCATGCGCTGCCTATAAATAGGCAGCATGCTCCTAGCATCACTTGGTTGGCTGGCAGCCATGGAGATGTGTGGCAGGCTGTGTCGCTGGCCATCCTGTGTCACATGCAAACAGGTATGTGGATGAGGGGGGTCCCATGCCTGGTATGGCTAGGCCATGGGTGTGTGTGTGTGTAGGTGGGTCGCTGTGCCTACTTGTGCCCAGGGACGGGGCAACATTGTGTGTGGGGGGGCCCACCATGGGGACGGGGCTGTGCTGCGGGAGGGTGCAGACATCTGGGATTGGGGTGGGGCTGCTGTTGGGGGTGGGATTGATCACTGTGGGCAGAGTTGAGGGTCAGCCTGGACAATGGGGCCTTGCCGCATGGGTCCAGGTGCGCATGTGGCTATTCATGCACCCAGACCCATGCCCACTGTGTAAGGGATCAGCTGTGGAGCCATCCGATTGGATGCCCTCCTGGGTCTGCGACTTCACCCACGGCTGCCCTACAGAGTCCTGTGTGCCGGGGTGGGGGTTGGGCTATGGACAGGTGGTGGCCAGTAGTGAATACCGGCCAGTGCGCACCTGTCCGCAGGGCCAGAGCTGTGCGGGTGGGTTATACGCTTTTGACATGTAACTTGTACCCAATAGTACATAGGGGCCATTAGTCTTAAAACTAAGACTGTACAACACATTCTGTACCTTTGCTTCACAGTGTAGAAGCCAGTGCTATACATTTTATAGCTGGGAGGTCTTACATGACAGTTGTGGCTCTTTCACACCTCACTGAAAGCTATAATTATGACTAAACCTCTATGACTAATCCTTGCTGCTTCTTCCAGTCTTTGTTTAATGGTGCAGAAGTGGAGCACAGGGGTTTTAACTGCCCTCTGAGTTTTGGGACTAATTTGTCCCCAAAACACATGCTGGTCTGGCTGACTGTAACACAGTATGAAGAAAATAATCCACTGGTTGAGCAACCAGCCAGGTTCTGAACTGCAGCAGGGCCATTCATCATATGAGATTGGAGTCATTTACTTCTACTTTCAAAGCTTGTTTGAGCACGAACATTAGTATCTCAGAATCCAAAAGACCTTCCATTTAGGGCTTATAACAGGTTCTTTAAAATGCAGTTCATAATAGTCTCTCAGTGGAGAGAGACACACTACTGCACAGAAACCCACATACCCATACAAGTATGCACATAAACACATGTATTGTTTGAAGAAAGCAGGTAATTTGTTCACACATTTTATTTATTATTCATTTTGTAAGAAGTCAGAATATATGAATATAGAAAAAATAATTCTGCTATAACATCAGGAAGAGGCTTCTGGTGCCACCAAGCACTGTGCAATACAGGTGTATAAAATGCAGTGATAATTAACCATAGCTTATTAGAATGTTATTTTTGCTGGCTTGGGGACGAGGGTGTTTCAGAAGTGAGGCTAGAGATGTCACAATAAATTGTGTTTCATGAAATCCTAGATCATTTTCACTGCAATAATGATGTTGTGACTTTCTCCTACATCCAAATAACCATTTTCATGATATGCCAGGATATACTGCAACACAGTATGAAACATCCAGTTTCTCAGTTCCCCACCCCACCAAAACTTTTGAATTCACTGGGTCCCTCCTACAAAACCCAAACAGACATCATAATATTGTGTTAGAAAATGGTTAAGAGAATCCTAGCATTCTGATTGGCTAGGATACCGACCTAAGCGGGAGGGTATTTTTCAATAGAGCCCTGTTAATAATGAGTGCTGTCTGAGAGCCCCAAATGCAAAAGTGGTATCCTTGTGCCACACTAAAACATCAAAAGCAGCCACCATGTTGTAAATGCCCCGTAATGGAATGAACCAACAGACACAACCCCTGTCCCGAGCAACAGAAGTCACCTCCCCACACCCACATAGCCAAAACCATGAATACATAACAGAAATCACCGACTTAAAATAAAATCAAAGCTTTTAAACCACTGCACAGCTTTAAAATGGGACACAGGAATTCGCGGATCCCGCTCCCTCAAAAGTTGGTGCCCGTAGAAATTTGAGAAACCAGCAAACACTCCGCATGTCCACGGAGCTGAAGTTAAGGAAGTCTGCCTCTGCTTCTCAGTCCCATTGTCCCTAACCCCAAACCAATCCGGATTTAGAAAGGATTATTCCACTACTACAGCCCTTTTAAAGTTTAATGACTTGTTAAACAGGTCTCTGGGAAATAACATGGAGACAGCAGTGATTTTTGTGGATCTTTTGAAGGCCTTTGACCTGGTGGACCGCTCCTTATTGATCGAGAGACTGTGAGGGTTAGGTATCAGAGATGGCCCTCTTGACTGGTTAAAATCCTATCTGAGTAATCGCTCCCAGTTGGTGGAGGTTCAGGGTTATTCATCTGAGAGCAGGGGGTTACCAGAGGTGTTCCTCAGGGATTGATTCTGGGACCTCTTCTGGTTCTTATTTTTATAAATTATCTTCCACTAGTGGCCGAGCATACAGAAATCCGGCTATATGCTGAAGATACGGTAATTGTTGCATCTGGCCACTCTGATGATGAGTTGCAATCAAACCTGCAGTTTGACTTCCTAAAGATCGAGAGGTGGGTTCATCAGGTCAAGGCTGATTATGAACACAAGGAAAACGAAATGTATGAAATTCTTACTAAAAAAAAATGATAGTTCTCCTAAATTACAAATTTATACAAAGAATTTAACCAAACTGGAACAGGTCATGGACTATAATTATTTGGGAGAGACCTTTGACAAGCAGGTGTCCTTTTCTCAACATATCATGGCTTTAGTAAAAAAAGTAAATAAAAGGGTGGGGGCCCTAAGGAGAATCACAGAATGTTTAACATTAACAGATAGGAAGAAGTCAGCTGAACAGTTCATTATTCCAGTGTTAAGATACGGCGAATTGATATTATAGAATAGCCAATAAAACACTCTTGGCCAGATTGGATAAAACTTATTTCCGAGTGGCTAAATATGTACTTAAGGAGAATTATCGTACTCACCATTGCTTATTGTTAAGTAAACTAAATTGGTTGCCGTTGGACACAAATTATACCTGCCAATGGTTAACTTTAATTCATAAAATGAAATATTCCTGCCTTAATCATCCAATTTCAAAATTGCTGTTTCCAGTGGCTTAACATACAAAAAGGGTAATAACTAGGTCAGTACATCAGAATAAGATCACTACGAAAAAAACACAAAATAAATATGGGGATAGGACCCTAATTCACCAAGCTGCCATTATTTGGAATTCTATTTCCTCTTATGTAAGACAAATTGTGAATTATTTCACATTTGTTTACACTGTAAAAGATTTGAAGGCCCATATTTGTAACTGTTAATTACTATTTTTAAGAGCTGCAAAGTTTAAGTCCTGTACTTCACACAGGTTTGATGGTAGTACCTTTTTTATTTTCTATTTTGTTGTTATATTAGTAACATTTATATTTCATGTCAATGTGCTCATGTATATGTCATATTGGACGTTTGTATGTTTTTATGGCAAATTCTAGCTTGTTGTAATAACTATAGCTTACACTTTAGACAGGGACTACACAGGTCTGTCTTGTAAACTGGACTATTGTCCAAACGACATGAATTACCTGTATAAAAATAAACGTTTTACTTACCTACCTACCTAATAACACCCACCATGTCAGGTACATTCACTTACCTGCTGCATTGTTTCCTCATAGCCCAAGACTTCCTCTTTTTTTTCTTCAGCTTTAAAAAGTGTGCCTGAGTCCGTCCCTGACACCACTCCCGATAATGTATTCCCTGCCCCCTGTATGTATCACCAGTACGGAGGCACCGAGTCTACACCTGAACAGCCTCATTTAACATTTCTCACACCCAAAAATCAATAGTAAATCCTCTCCTCAATCTTAATTGTTCCTCATCCACCGGCATTGCCAACAATAGCCTCAGCTCCCTTTCCAATTTTTAACATAGGATTACAAGTCCCATAAACCTGTGGGGCAACTAAGCAATTAGGCTAATTGCATAAACAAACATGCCCTCTACTGGCAAGGACAGCACAATACAGGGACTACTTTACAAAATAAATTTATTTGATTCTTTTTTTAAACATTAATTACACTCCTTTAAAACTTTACTTTTAATTTAATTTAATAAACAATTACAACATATGAGCCATTTTCTAAGCTCAATAATACCCTCCAGGATGGGCGGTATTGGGAAATACCAGACCTTCAAGGGGATATAAGGTGCTGAGCGGTCCGGTATTTCCCAGTACTGCCCACCCTGTTGGGTATTATTGCTTACATAATATAACTGTGATAATCTTTTCAGTGTTACTACACTGTGAACATTTTCATATTATGATACCCCTAGGGGAGGTACTCTGTTCTCAAGGAGTGAGGACATGGGACACTTAGCACCCATGCACCCCCTGTTGGCTGAACAAGGGACAGCACTGGCGATGACTGTGAAGGTTGATGCCCTCCCACCACCCAGCCTCAGGAAGCCATGATGTTCCCGATTGTCTAGGCAGGGATGGGATATAAAGTAGGGCTGGACAAAAATCGACTTGTTGATTTTCACAATTTATTTGTGTTAAAATGACAAAACTGCACAAACAATACCATTTTCATGGAAAGAAAACTATTGTGTTTAAAATCGCTATTTTACATACATACATACAAACATATGAATGAGACAGCAGAAAAAGGCCTTGCGTTCTAATCATGTCAGCTCAGGTCTGCAGACCCTTCAGTGTCTACTGAGGAATCCATTGAGGAATCCGTCCCCCCTTCCTGTTATCTGCTCCTTCCTCTCCACTGATGTCTTCCCGCTCCCCTAGATTAAGCTTTCCCCTTTACTCTGCCTCAACCTCTCATGAAGCTGTCCACTGTCTTCAGGGAAACTACCTCCTCTAGCAACTCATTCCACTTAGCAGCCACCCTCTCCATGAAAAAATGTTTCCTCATGTCTCTCCTGAATTTCTCCCCACCAGCTTGAGGCAGTGCCCCATAGTGGTCCTGTTCCCACTAAGCCTGAAGAGACTCACAGAGCTCACCCTGTTGAAACCCTTAAGGTACTTGAAGATTTCTGTCATGGCACTCCTGTCCCTTCCATCCTCCATGGGGTACATACTGAGATCTTGGAGTCTCTCCTTGTATGTTCTGCCTTGCTGTCCCTGGATCATTTTGGTTGCCCTTCTCTGGACTGCCTCCAGTAGGATGATGCCCTCCATTGGGTAAGGGCAGCAATAATGCGTACTGTACTCTAGGTATGGCATAACTACGGATCTGCACGGTGGCAGAATGAGCTCCAGTTTCCTGCTGGATATATCCCTAGCTATGCAGCCCAGCATCCGATTCACTCTGGCTGCTGCTTTCTTGCAATGTGCTGAGTGCCTTTCTTGCAATGTGCTGAGTGCTTCAGGTCACTCATGATTATCAATCCCAAGTCCTTCTCCTCTGACCTGGTAACCTACACACCATCCAGCCAGTACTTTGTCTCCGGGTACTTCGACCCAATGTGCATTACCTTACCTTTTTTGGCATTGAATCCCAGTTTCCAAATACCTAACTGTGGTCTTGATTTTTAAAGGTCCTGGTAGACCAATGTAAGGTGTAGCAAAAAGCAGCTTGTGTCAAAACCTGGTGTACCAGGGACCCTACACTAGCTTTTGGAAAAACAGCGATCCTGGTGGCAAAAACACCGTATGTGAACTGCTGTGTCCAAGACAGGGTGTATGTGAAGGGTTGACGAAGGCAGGGGCACAAGTGACGGGGAAGAAAGACCCACTGTAGGTAGGCTGTCAAACAGGTATTGAAGGAGGTACAGGACCCCAACTGTACTGGGGTGCACTATAAGTCAGTTGGGGATCAAGGCAGGACAACACAGTGACTCCCAGAAGTAAGAAAGCCAGGGAAGTCTTTGTGGTTGAGGTCTCTATGATCAGGGGAGTGGAAAAGGTGGTGGGTGTGGAATCACTGGAGAAGGGGATTATTAGGTGCTTTCCAGATGCCTCGGCAATCCGGGATCTAGATCAAATAGGGAGGATAGTGGAGAGGGAATGGAGAGATCTGGGAATGCTGGTACACCTGGGTACAATAATCTGCAGATCAGTCAGTGGATGCGGTGAAGCAAAATTTCCAGAGACTGGGGGACAGATTGGCAGCACACTCAGCCTCCCTGGCCTTTGCTGAGGTCCTCTCTGTGTGGGGCAAGTGGGAGAAAAAAGATAGAATAAGGAAACAGGAGATAGACAGATTTAACAGATGGTTTAAGGAATGATGTCAGGGGAAGGGGTACCATTTTATAGGTGAACTGAGGGGACTTTTGGGATAGGAGACTTTTTAAGGGGAACGGACTCCACCTGACGAAGGAAGGGACCAGTGGACTGGGGCAGAAGTTTGATGTCAATATCAGATGTTTAAACTGACAGAGGCAGAGACTGGGACTAGGGTAACCTAACAGATAAGTGAAAGGAAGGGGATCCTAGCTAGTTCTCCCCCACACCTGGGGGCTTATAGCAGCACAATGGGCAAAAACTCGATTCAGGCCCCAAATAAGGTAGTGGATAGACTAACTGCAAGTCTGCATAAAAAGGGTGATTCAAGCAACATGAAATCAAATAGGCCAGGGAAGAAAACAAGTACAATTTGGGCAAATAACAAAAGTGTTCTGTAGTAGTTGGAAATGAGTCTGCCTCAATGCCAGAAGTATGGGCAATTAAATCAGCAAGCTCCAGGCAATGATGACAGACACTAAGATTGACCTAAGAGCCATCACTGAAACATGGGCCACGGATAAAAATTATTTGGACCTGATAGCACCTGGGTACTTACTGCTAAGGAAAGACAAAGGAACTGGTAGAGGGGCAGAGTAGCCCTCTATGTCAGGAAGGGCACTGAGGTGACGGAAGATGGGAATATCAAGGATGATATGGCAGGGACCGAATCTCTGTGGTTTCAGCTTACAGGGGCAGCAGGTGAAAAAAATGTCACTTAGGGGTGTTCTACAGACTGCCAGGGCAAAGGGAAGCCGAGGACAGAGATGTCAGTGAGGAAATTAGAAGGGGGGTGGTTCTCCAGGATCTTAGACAGTATGGCTCTGTGTCAGGGAGGTCCTGTCAGACTACCCTAATAGTCTTCTTCAACTGGATGACAAAGGACTGGATAAAGGCCATTCGTGGCTCTACTTTACTTTGACTTCAGCAAGGCATTTGACTCTGTGCCTCACATATGCCTGCTGAGGAAGTTGGAGGATCTGGGGATGGCTAGAGATATAGTAGAAAACTGACTAAAAGGGAGGCAGCAGCGGGTCATGGTAAATGCAGCTAAATCAGGGGGGAGAGAGAGGTTACAAGTGGGGGACCACAGGAGTCTGTCCTGGGCAGTCCTTTTTAACACGTTTATCAGTGACAAGGAGAAGGGATCCAGGGTAGGCTAAGCCTCTTCACAGATGACACTAAACTCTGTAGAAGGGTTTATAGCACTGAGAGAATTAGAAAATTACAGAGTGACCTTCAAAGGCTAGAGAAGTGGTCACATGTTTGGCAGCTGAAATTCAGTGCCAAAATGTGCAAGGTGATGTACCTAGGGAAAAAGAACCCAAGGACAGAATACTAGATGGGAGGGGTTACACTTCGCACCACACTTGAGGAACAGGACCTAAGAGTCATCATCAGCAACACCCTTAATCAGGCTAGCCAATGCAGCAAGGCTTATAGTAAAGCAAACAAGATGCAGGGGTGTATTGGCAGGGGTATTGATGGAAAGAAAGAAGTGGTACTTCGCCTGTATAGATCCTTGGTGAGGTCACATCTGTAGTACTGTGTCCGATTCTAGAGCCCTCACCTTAGAAAGGACAAGGATAGGCTAGAAGTGGTACAGCGTAGGGTGACAAAGATGATACGGGACCAGCAGGGGAAGTCCTACAATGGACACCTTAGGGCATTGAACATGTATTCGCTAGAGACCAGAAGTGTGTGTGTGGTGGGGGGAGATATGATAGAAACCTTCAAATTCCTGAAAGGAATAAACAAAGTGAACTATTTTTAGCAGGAACACCAGTTTGACAACGCAAGAGCATGACTGGAAGCTGACATGAGGAAGATTCAGAAGAATGTGAGAAAGTGTTATTTTACTGAAAGGATGGTGGAACCATGCAACAGCTTGCCAGCCACGGTGGTGGGAACTAAAACCGTGGAGGGCTTCAAATGGGCTTGGGACAGAGCAAAAGGAATAGTGTTCGCTAGTAGAGACAAAACCGGGAAAAGGAATAGGAAGACTGATGGGGAGGGTTAGACCGCTGTATTGACACTAGGTTGCAGGGTTATATAGGGCTCAATGGGAAGAACTGATGGACTTTTGGTCTTTTTGATGGACTTTTGGTCTTTTTCTGCCATCACTGTCTATGTTTCTATGTTACTGCAGCTACTACAGGCAGAGGGTCCCCAAGACAGCCAAGGATATGTGCGTGTGTGTGTGTGTGTGTGTGTGTGTGTGGCAGTACAGAGGGCTATGAGAACCAAATGCCCCCCATTACCACCACAGCACTATCCAACAGTGGGCACACATGGAACGACCTGTTGGGAGGAGTGGTGCAGTGCAACTGTGGGCAGTATGGACCGTACCAGTCACGGCACACTCAGCAGCAGTATGGTAAGTGCAGCCATTTGGCAGGTTAGTATGACCCCATGGGGCACAGTGTATGGGCAGTGATGCCATCTGGGAGTCCAGGTAGTGGGGTACACCAAGGTGTACAAAGCATGACTGTGCATGTGCTGCTGCAGCGCAGTAGATCTGGTGGGCACTGTCCATGTCCAGGGATTCCAGGGTGGTTCACAGGATAGTAGGCATCTGACCATAACGAGAGGGCACAGGATCACCTTCTACCTAGCACTGTCTCAAGGTGTGGCACATGGGTTGTTAGACAAGCTCTGGCTGGTCTAAGCATGGGCGGGCCAAGGGCAGTTCAAAAATCCCACAAAAGGGCGCTGCAGCCCAGTAGTGGCACAGGGTCCCTCTCCACCATCGCACAGCCAGAGCGTCAATGCAAGCCAGTCTGCTACAGGCGGCCCCGACTTGGATGCAAGCAACATTCCAAAGTCTGGAATGATGCATGGTGTGGTGCAGGGTGCCCCTTGTGTCATTTCCTTTTAACGCAAGCACTATGCATCATTCTCAGGCCTATGAAAATTGAGCCCCATTTCTGCAGCTTAGCCAGGTCCTCTCTGAGGTCCTGTCAACCCTCTTCCATGTCTCCTGTCTCACAGAGCTTCATGTCATCTGCAAACAGGCACATTTTATTCTTTATTCCATCTGCAATATTGCTGATGAAGATGCTAAACAACACCAGGCCAAACACTGAACCCTGTGGCACCCCACTAGTGACTTACCTAGCTTCCGAGAACTCTTTCCCACCATCTGACTTCTGTCCTGCAGCCAGTTTCCAACCTACATAACCTGATTCCCCCTACCTCAGATCCTCCAGCTTTCTGATTAATCACCTGTGGGGAGCAGAGTCAAAGGTCTTACTGAAATCCAGATACAGGATGTCCACCGCTTGGCCCCTGTCCACCATCTTGGTTATCTAGTTAAATAAATCAATCAGATTAGTCTGGCACGATTGCCTGGACACAAACCCATGCTGCCTCTTGTCCTGGAGCACATTTTCTTCCAGAAAGCATACCTGTCTTTCTTCCAGAATGGTTTCAATCAATTTCCCCATTATTGAGGTTGGACTGACCAGTCTGTAGTTACTGGGGTCATCCCTTGGCCCACCTTTGTGGAGCGGCACTACATGTGCTGTCCTCCAGTCAAGGGGTACTTTCCCCAACTCCAGTGAGGTGTTTAACAGGTCTTCCAGGGGACCCACCAGCACATTCACCAACTCCCTCATCACCTTCATGTAACCCCTCTACAAATGGGGGGTCTTCCTTGAGCTTACCTAAATGCTCACTGTCAGGCTGGTATTCTGCATTTTAGCAATTTAAATGTATTGCCAGGGAGTGCCTGTATAGCCTCTGTGTACTGTCTCTTTAAGAGCTGCCTGGATTGCAGTCATAATTAATCTGAGAGGGAGCTCTGTTATAAGATGTGCTTATTTGCTGATTTTCTATTAAAGTGACAATAATATTGCAGTTTGTTCTAACCTGTTTTCTTTGCAGCAAGGACTTTTCTGTCTTCTCTATTATCTTGGCCCAGGACTATCAGAATGGGCGAATCAGTACTGTTGGGACTCTAAAATGGAGCCTGCCTACAGGGGCTTGGTGGGGCCAAAACTTGTAGGAATTGTAGTGGGCTTTTGGCAACTAAAATTACCTGGAGGGGGAGCCCTTGTTGTGACTGACAGACAGATCAGCCAACCAAACCTTTTGGATCTTGAGGAAATTCCCAGGCTGCTTTCAGCTAGTTTCAGTTCTGAGTTGGGAAGTGAAGAAGTAACAGCTTGAGTGATTCAAGCTGCAGCCCCAGCATAGAATCGCATGGAAGAACTGTGGAAAGGTCTGATTTTTGGCCTGCATGCCTGCCTGCTGTCCCTAAGAGGGGACTTGTGCTTTTTTCAGACTGAAGAGAGCGAAGTAAGCCACTGAATTGTGACCAGGCTCCTACCTGAAGAAGACTGAAGATTTGCTGAATGCGATCGGCCTGTCTGGACTTCCAGCCACCTCTGAACTCCCGGATTGTGCAGAGACTCTGTAATTGCGACCGGAGAGCCTTTTGCCTGGTACAGTGGAATGTTCTTACATGTGAATGTGCTGTGTGCTTATAGTGGGTCGTGACTGGTTCCCCACTTGGTTTGAATTGTATTCTGCTTGCTGGAAGCTGCATTAGAATTTCCTTATGTGTAAATGTGCTGTGTGCTGCTAGTGGGTCGTGATTTGGTTCCCCACTGTGGTTTGAACTGTATTCTGCTTGCTGGAAGCTGCATCCAGCCCCACGGACTGAATCCAAAATCATCTCCATTGGGCTTAGGCCTTGCCACACTGGCCCAGCCTGACTACCCGCTGCACAGAGAAAGCCATCGACAAGAGACCTGCCTGGGGATCAGCCCCCTGCTCAACACTTGAACAGGAACGATGCCTCGGTGATTCGTGTGGGCCCTGCTTCTCCGGGCACTCCAGCTCAACAACCTGCAGTCTCGATTTTGTCCTGCCTATGTCCAGTATTGGGTATCGTGAGTAAGCATCAGGGTAGCTCTCTGCCACAACAGCTAAATCTAAAGTGTTGTCATCTGATTGTCTTGTTGCTTTTTCTTTCATGAACTGAGCCCTCCGGCTCTGGATTACAAGTAGTGTGTGTTGTGCATGTTGCTTTCTTCCATCACAGGACCGCAACCAGCTGCAACGTTCCTGGCTAGCCCACCATTTTCCTACCTGGGTACCCAGAGTGTGTGACTGTGTGAGGACTTAAAGCGCATGCATAACTGTTTGATTAATATAGCCTTTAAGACAATCAACCTGATTACGCCCCTTCCTTGTTCAAGTCCCCTGAATAAATCAGATCTTTTTCTGCATTTGACCTGACTGTGGTTCTAGTTTGTGCCAATAGTACTGTACTGTTGCTATTTACTGTGCATAACCTTGTTTTACAGGGGGTCCCCAGGGTCGAGCCAGAGGAACCAGCCCTGGTGGTAAGTGAAAACAGTGTGGGTACTGGTATGGTGTACAAGGGATACTGTGAAAGTGATTATCGTATGTTGCTCAGGCCACTAGAAGGGAAAGGCGGGGGGTTACAGTGTCCCGGAGGGCTGTTGCCAGGTTAGTTAGACCACTACCAACCCTGACCTCCAGGTGGAGGCACCCATTGCAGAACCCAGGCCCCTTAACCTGCTACTAGCCAAGCAGGCAGGGGTAGTAGCCCGTGGGATAGAGCCACCTAGGGGTCACATCCAGATGTACATCACCTAGTCCCAAAAATTTTTCTGCCTTCAGGGCCTTTAAGCCATTACTCTCCCTGTCAACATCAGTCCTGCTGTCTGTGTCACCACCCACCCCATTGCTGCCCCCTCCCAAGGTACTGGACCTTCTTTCTCCTTAGTGAAGACTGAACAGAACTTGTTAAGTACTTCTGCTTTCTGTTCACTACCCTCCACCCACCACTCTCACTTCTCAACCTGACTGCCCCAGCCTTCATATCCCTTTTCTCCCTGATATACTGGAAGAAAGCCTTCTCTTGTTTTCACCCCCTCTGCATGTTGCAGCTGTCTTTTGTTCATGGCCAACTGAACTGCTCTGCCCGCCTTCTTTGCCTTGGTAAAGTACTCCTCTCTGTCCTCCTCTTGCTGGGTGAGCTTGTACTTCCTGAATGCTGACCTCTGACCCTTTACTGCCTGGGCTACCTCCCTAGCATACCAGATGGTCTTTTTGGCTTTAGAGTTTTTGCTCTTGAGGTTGCAACACAAGTCAGTGGCCACCAACGGCCCCTCCTTGATTATGGTCCATTACTGGTTCACCTCCATCTGCTTCCTGATCCCAGCAAGATGCCCTCCCAGTATCTCTCCTATCCTACTGTGTCTGACATCCTGAAGTCTAGAATCCTTGTTATGGTCTTAATCCTCTCCCTGCCCATGCCTAGGTGGAATCACACAGTGTGGTGACTGCTTCCTGCAAACAGTGCCCACACTTCTACTTCTTGGACATGTGCACAGTTAGACAGAACCTGGTCCAGTATGGCCAACTCCCTGACTCCAGGACACGTTGTGTCAGGAACCCACTCTGGAATGCATCTAGCTGCACCTGAGTCCTGGTACAGGTGGTAGCTGGGATCTTCCTGTCTACCCCAGACAGATTGAAATTCCCCATAATCACTGCCATCCCCCCACTGGCCATCTCCACAATTTTAGACCCCAGTTCCTTGTCCAATTCCTCTTCCTGGTTTGGTGACCCTTACACTACCCCTATCCTATGCATTCTACCCTTTGTGGATTGTACCTGTACCCATAGCACCTCTGTCCTTCCATCTGCCTCCTCCTTCGTAGTGCAGGTTATCCCTTCCCTCATGTACAAAGTCACTACCCTTCCTCTTACCACTCTCCTGTCCCTCCTATATAACTTAAATCCAGGGACGGAGAGGTCCCAGTCATGATCTGGCATGGCGTTTGTGATGGCTGCCTTGTCTGCCTCTCCCTTGACCATCAGTGATTGCAACTCAAGTCATTTTGTTCCCTAGGCTCCTTGAATTCAAAGATACTACCTTCCACCTTGACTCAAGCTCCCCCCTAGTCTGCCTGCCCCCACTCTGCTCCCAGTCCTACCCACCTACCTGCATCCCTCTGCTTCTCAACTGATCCCCCATTCCTCTGCCCTGATTGAGGGGGATGCTGTGTGGCATCCTCCACCAGGTGACAAAGGGTACTGTGATCCCTGCTGACCTTCTCATCAGGTTAAATTAAGATCTTTACCCATATATTCCTCAAACTGGTTTTTAATACCCCAGTGCCTTCCTTACTAAGATGCAGCCTATTTGGTGCATAAAGGGTCTAACTGTCCCAGGTACCTCCTCCCAGCCTCCAACTAGCCCATAGCCCTCCTCCCCGCACCATGCCCTGAGCCAGATATTAAATTCCTTGATCCTTTTCTTTCTTACAGTGTTAGCCCTCGGTACCAGTAGCACCTGAGAAGGCTTCTGACTTTCTCACCTAGCTGCAGTGCTTCCCCACCTCTCTGAACCTGTCCTGAACCATCCCACCTCACCTCACATTCGGCCTGGTCATTTGTTTCCAGGTGAATGATAATACAAGGTTCCCCCCCCTCCATTCCTGTGTGCTGGGCTATCAGTGGGCCCACCCTCCCTGTGGTCATCCTTGTGTAACCCCCCCTGCAAATGGGGGTTCCCAAAAGACTTCCAGGAGCTTGCTTGAATGCTCCAAGCCTGAATGGTGTTTGACGTTTAAGCCATTTATCAGTGAGTGTTTTTAGAACCTCTGGTACTGTCTCTTTAAGAGCTGTCTGCTTGCAGACATAATTAGTTTGCATGGGGGACTGTGTGTTTCTTTGATTGAGTACCACTCGAGCTGCTGCCAATTCACTCCATTTTTGCAGTCACTAGGAGTGCAAAGGGAACCTATCTGAAAGATGTAACTGTTTGCCAGAAACCATTTAGAGTAATAATGAAATTACAGTTTGTCTAACCTGCTTTCTTTGCAGTCAGAACTGTGTCTGCCTAGTTCCCCATTCTGGTTTTGAACTGCTGAACTGGACCAATCAGTGTGGGGTAAGCTAGCTCTAAAATGGTGCCTTGGACGAATCAGAACTTGGACTCATAATCTGAGCCAGCCACAAGAGGATTGTATGGGCAGTGACTCTGGGAGATGTAGTTTGAACTTGCGCCTTTTTGGACCAACAGGAGCAGTTTATTGTGAGTGACAGCCAATCCAGTCAAGAACTGGGAGGAACTCAAAGGAAGTGCCCGGTTTTGTCTGTTGGAGTTTCAGTTGAGCTCTGGCAGTGAAGAAGGAAGAGGCCCTGTGCTTTTCAGTGTTCAGTTTTAGTCGGGGAAGCGTGTGTAAGGCCCAGAGTCTGCAGCTTGTGTAACTGCTTGTTAGGACTGAATCAGTCCTGTGAAGAGAATCAAAGGATATCTGAAGAGTAGAAACCAGGCTCACCCTGTAGAAGACTGGAGAAATTGCTGAATTGCACTCGGTCTGTCAGAACTGAATCTGCTGTGTGTTCTCCCGGTATTGTGCAGTAATTGCGATCGGGATAGAGAAGCAGCCTGCCTGGTATAGTACTTTCTGTTTTACCATATAAATGTGTGAAGAGGCTTGTGTACCTCAAGTGAATCCTGCTGCCATTAAAGGACTTTTGCCTGTTACTGTTCACCATATAAATGTGTGAGGAGGCTTGGTTAGCTCAAGTGAATCCTGCTGCCATTAAAGGACTTTGCCTGTTGCAGTTTGCCATATAAATGTGTGAGGAGTCTCGTGGAGCTCAAGAGTAGCCCTGCTGACATTGAAGGACCCTATCTTGTTTGGAGGTCATGAGTACTAATTCAGGGTCGCTTCCTGTTGAATTGCCACATTGAATCCAAATGGAATCACTGTACTGCTGACTGTTTAAACTAATTTTCTTTTCTCTGTGGGAAAGGGCCCCTACCAGCTGCCACGGTTTGGACTAGCCACTAGGGCTTGGGTACCCAGGGACAGTAACTGGTAGGGAGCCTGCACAGAGCCATAGAGTAGATGAGTAAAGTGATAAGCTAATTAACCTGATTTCCCCTGTCCTTGTTATATTCCCCTAAATAAATCCAAGCTGCTTGTTTCAGCAAAGTTATACTGCCTGAGGTATTTGTCTATGTTAAAGTATTGTACTGTGATTGTTGCACTGTATCTTATCTTACAGGAGGTCCCAGTGACTGAACCAGCCCTGGGGGTAAGTGTATACTGTGAAGGTAATTCTGATATATTGTGTGGGCCACTAGTGGGAAGAAAGGGGGGTTGCAGTGTCCCAGAGGGCTGTGACCAAGTAAGTTTAACTATTGCAAACCCTGACCTCTGGGTGGAGGCACCCGCCATTGGATCCAGGCCCCTCAACCTGTTAGTGGCAAATCAGGCAGGGGTAGTAGCCCCTGGGATAGCGCCATCTAGGGGTTACACTTGGCATACAAAGCACCTTTCTGTGGTTGCCCTAGCCCTCGTGTCTCCCATCTCACTCCCTTAGCTATAGAGTCTCGTAAGAGCACTACTCTCCCCTATCAGTCTGCTTCCTGGGTCTCCCTTCCCTATGCTTACCTTGCTATCCTGCTCTACCTGTCCCTTCATTCCCCTCCTGTCTGTCTTGAGATCCCTACCATGACCCCCCTCCACCTTCCTACTTGATCTCCATCCTGACCTCCTTCCCGCCCCCCTCAGCCACATCCCCCATACTTCCCCTGCCTGTCTAACCTCCTTGCCCATCTCCTTGCCACCCTCATTCTTTCTCCACCCTGCCATGATGCCACTTCCCCTGCTGCTACCTACATCCTTTCCTTCCCCTTTATGGGTCCTCGCCCTACTACCCATATATTCCCCCTACTTATGGTCCCTGTCCTTCCCTCAGAGATTCCCTTCACCCCTCCAAACCAGTGGGGGAAATCTATTCCATACCAGCACCTCTGGGGGTGCTCCCGCTGGCCCACCCTCCTTGCCCTTCTCATTCCTCCTACAAATGTTCATACCCTCTGTTTTGGCTTCTCCCCACTGGGGGAGAGGGACACAAGGAACCTGTTTTAATACCCCCTCCTTTCCTCCCGCCTGACCCCACCTTCATCCTGGCTCCACCTCCACTCTCCCCTGCACCTGACTCCATTCTCTGTGAGTACCCCTGCTTCTCTGTCACCCTTCAAGGATACGCCCCTCCATCAAAGCTTCCATCTCCCTCTTGAGCTGCCATAATTCTTCCCTCAGCTGCCTTAGGCTCCTAAAGACCAGACACACTTCTACCTCCTGAGAGCACTCAAGAAAACTGCTGCCTCACACACCCTTGCAACACTTTACCCGTCACATCCTTCTCCCTCGACAAGCCCTCTCTCCACATTCTAATGTTCCAGTCCCTCCTTACAGGGTACCAAAAGAGCATTTATAATCCCACATAGCTGTACCCTGTATAGGGATTTGCCATGGTCCCCTTGAACACCCTCTCTGTGTTGCTACCCTAGGTAGGGTGTCACAGGATTCCCCATGGACCCTTGAGGCAGCATCCTCTCAAACTATAACCTCTTCAGCACTCCATGCAGCTCTTACCTGTGCTGCTTGTTTGCTGTGTTAGCTAACCCTTGTTAGGAACTAGCTGCATTCCCTCTGAGTTCCTTGTCTACTAACTGATTTATAAGCTGACCACAGATAGGGACTAGCTGCGACCCCTCCGATGAACGTAGATGGAGATGGCTGTAAATCTGCAACCCCTTGTTCGCTCTGTCAGTTGATCCTAGCTAGGAACTAGCTTTCTTCCCTCAGAGTTCCTTGCCTGCTAACTCACTTATAAGCTGACTCTAGATAGGGATTAGCTGCAACCTCTCAGCAACACCTGCCTGTTTATTCCATTGCCCCACCTTACCTACCCTCCAGTGAGTAGCGTGGCCTGCGGTCCTCCCTGTGGACATGTGGCTGATGCCCCCAGACACAATTTAGATAGAAGCCACGCTCCTACTTTGTGGCACTCATGCTTTGGGGTCACTTGGAATTCTGGAACCTAAATACCAGCTGCAGCCATGGTATTGGCCATCTGCAGTCATATGGATATAGCCTGCTCTTATGGTCGCCAGTTCTAGAATTCTTTATCCCTTCCCGAGCACACCCTCACAGCCTTTCTCCCACTTCCCCCTTCCCAGATCCCAACACACTATTAATCAAAAAGCAGCAACATTTTCAAAAAGATACAATCCCCAAATTCAAGCACTTCCTTTCAGTTCTGATTAGCACAGTGGCTGGCTGGTAACAAAGAGAACGAATTTATTGCAGGCCTGAGTTAAAATCCCCCATGGCTGAATTTTTCAAGAAACAATCTGTGATGTTAGTTGAAAATTGCTGTTTTTGTTTGAAAACTAGTGGTATTTCTGGACAAATATATTGATTTAACTTAAAAATGGCCAGATCCTTCCAGTATTCAAAATAATACCTAATTTGCAAGATTTAAGCTCACAAAAAATTGCCTTGCACAAAGTATAAAGGGGGAAGTTATCATAATAAAAACATTCCATGACTTTTTGTCTTTTACCCACCGCCCGGTCTTTCTTACCTCTGTTTATGGCTAATCAACAGATTATGAAGTCAGGAATGGGCAGAGTCATTTTTAAAAAAGAAATGAAAAATGAACGCCTCCCCCCAAGAACCAGGCCGGTTTTAAAATTTAGCCTTGAAAGAACTTTCAGCTGAAGCACATTCTGAGAAGTCCAACATCCAAATGAACAATCAGCATGCAATTAGCATATTATTCATATGCAAATTAATGCAGATTACCGGGTCCACCCACTATCCCCTTATACTCCCACATCTTTTTGCTATTTTTACACACTCTCCCGTATGAGAGAGGCATCGCTAGTTATATTTTTCCTCACATATTTATAGTAAGAATTTGATGTATTTATGCTAGCTGTAATGATCATTTACCAGTATATTGTTGGGGCTGCCATTAGTTAGTGCCTTTGTTAGTTATACAGTATATGCCTGGGGCTGTATACCTTTTAGGGAGTGCAATAAATATGTTTTACCTTAAGGGGGCACTACACCTTGAGAAAGTACCACATGTAGTGCAAGATGTTGGCAGGGATAATGAAACTATTGACGGTGTTGGACCTATCAAATGTTGGGGCAGCTTGTGCGATTGGGATGGAGGAGGCAGTGGAAGCCTACAAGGGGGCTGTTGCTGTGGCCTTCGACTCAATCGCACCCATTCATGTCCAGCCCCTGTCTACTTACCAGAGACCTCCTTAGTAGGATGAGGATCTCTGGAGTTTATAGATTATGGGTGGGAGGTTAGAGAGATACTGGAGGAGATCTGGCCTGATGGAGGACAAATTGGCCCTGAGGTCGCATTATGCTGACTATCAGGGGGCAATCTCACAAAAAAAGGCTGAATTTTTGTCTAGGGAGATTGCTGTGGTGAGGAGCACACCGGCTTAGTTTTTCTGCATGGTAGATGGGCTGTTACATCCTGCCTGTCTAGCACTAGGTATGAGGAGCTGGCTCTGTTCTTCACTGACAAGGTGTCCTCTATTAGGGCTGAGGTCTATTCGAGTATCTCTTGAAAGGGATGCAGGGTGCAGCCTGAGTTGTGTCAGAACACTCCTCCTGTCTGGAATGAGTTTGAGCTGATTGGGGTGGAGGAGGTGGTGGGGATAGTCTCAAAGCTGCGGCCAACACAATGTGATCTGGACCCAGGTATGACCTGCCTTTTGGTTAGATGTTTGGACCTGATTGGACCTGTGGTTGCTGAGGTTGTCCAGAGTTCCTTGAGGAGTGGGGTCTTCCCACTGGCCTTGAAAGAGGCCTTGGTTAGACCCCTTTTGAAGAAACCCTCTTTATACCTGCACTGCCTCAACAACTACAGGCCAGTCTCAAACCTCCCACTTTTAGGAAGGTCATAGAAAAGGTGGTGGCCACTCAGCTTGAGAGACATCTTGCCTCTTCCTCCACCTATGAGCCTGTCCAGTCTGGGTTCCGTGTGGGGCATAGTATGGTGATGGTGCTTAATGGTCTCCTGATGGTGAGGGACAGGAGAGACCATGCCATCTTGGTCCTTCTGGACCTCTCTGCACCATTTGACACCATGGATCATCAGGTGTTACTTGACCATTTACGGTTCTGGTGCGGATTGTCTGGTAATGTCATCAAATGGTTCAGGTTATACGTGACAGGCAGAGTGCAAAGGATGACAATGGGATTAGTCTCATCTAACCCGAAGCCTTTGTGCTGTGGGGTCCTGCAGGGTTCGGTCTTGTTGCCCTTGCTGTTAACGATGTATATCCTGCCATTGGGGGACATTATCAGGAGGTACGGGCTGGGTTTTCACTGCTATGCAGATGATACCCAGCTGTACTTGTCCTATGCACCCGATACCCAGGTGATGGACTCTGTATTTAACAGCTGCCTCAAGGAAATCCCAATTGTGCATGACTCAAAACTGGCTTAAGCTTAACCCAGACAAGACTGAGGTGCTGGTGGTGGATTCAGGTCATTGCGGTGAAGGGTATGTGTGGGGTTACCTCCTGGCCTAGTGTTGGGGGGTGTTCCCCTTGCCCCATCTAGACAGGTGAAGGATTTTGGTGTGATTCTAGATGACTGCCTGACACTTGATGCTCAGGCATTGGCCGTGATCAAAAGTGGGTTTTACCATCTTAAGAATATCACCCGAATCCGAGCCCTGATCCTACCTGATGACCCGACCACACTGGTACATGCTTTCGTCACTTCCAGGTTGGACTACTGTAATGCCCTGTATCTAGGGTTACCTGGAGGCAACCTCCACAGTCTACAGCTGGTGCAGAATGTGGCAGAAAGATGGTTGAGGGGATAAAAAGGTGTGAGCATATTACCCCTGTCCTCTGCGGACTGCACTGGCTGCCGGTCAGGTGGAGGGATTGTCTTCAAGATAGGGTTCCTGACCTATAAGACCCTACATGATAGGGACCTGGTCTATCTGCAAGATATCCTTGTTCCTTGCCATCCACCCCAGTCACTCTGTTCTGCTGAGGGAGGACTCCTTGGGGTTCCCAGTATGAGGTTGCAGCATTCCGGGGACAGCGCGTTTTTGGTAGCCGTGCCTACCCTGTGGAACTCCTTGTCTGGTTATTTAAAAGAGGCTCCCTCAGTAGAAGCCTTTAAAAGGGGCCTAAAGACGTATTTGTTCCAGCAGGTTTTTATTGATTAATTGATTTACTGAATTATGAGGTGATTTTAGATGTGGGATAGATAGATCAATCTCGTTCTCCCAGTCTAATTTGATATCTGTATTTTTTGGTATAATTTTAAATAATTGTACTGTTCTTATTGTATAGCGCCCAGAGTCTTTGGAATGGGGCACATTAGAAATAAAGTATCTATCTGTCTGTCTGTCTGCCTGTCTTTCTATGTGTCTGTCTGTCTGTCTGTCTGTCTGTCTGTCTATCTATCTGTCTATCTATCTATCTATCTATCTATCGGTGGATGGTGCTGGGAGTGCTGGTCTGCTTTGTACAAGAGCAAGAGGGGACATGATAGAGATCCACAGGTATGAGCAGGGTGCTGCAGGAAGGAAGTCTCTATCAAATGAGAAAGAGCACCAGCTGGAGACAAGGAAGTTTAGGAGGGATGCGAGGAAGTACTGCTTCACGGAAAGGGGGGACGCCACCTAGAACAGACTACCAGCAGAAGTAGTGGAGGAAAAAATGTAGGTATCTTCAAGCATGCTTAGGATAGACACAGGGGAATATTAGCAAATAGGCAGGGAGGGAGGGAACAATTAGGGTCTGCAGAGACAGATAAGGCAGGGAACATCAGGGCAGACTGGTGGGCCAAGCAGTTCTTTTCTGCCGGTAAATTCTGTTTCTGTGTGTCTACATACATCGACCTTGATCTACATAAAGAATATCGGCACTAACAATGAGTGTTTAATGTGGAAGTTTTGGGTGCCTGGCTTCATAGTCTGAACTCTGTCTGCTTAATTTGCCAAGCCTGCCAAATCAGCTCTGAACGGCTGCCTACCTTTTACTATATGCAAATGTATGCAGATTACTGGGCTCTAATAGAGAATTATTAACAAGAATCATGTAGTGGGGACTGCAACCCTCCTTCCCTGAAAGAGGAGAGCGTCCAGTGGAATACTCAATCCTCTCTCCAGCGTCAACACTCTGATGACTCGGGCTTGTTTGTGAACACTATCACTGCAATGACAAGACAGCCTTTCACGTAGATACTAAATGTGAAATAAGATTTTAGTTTTTATTTTGAACCAACGACTATATTTTAGACAGTGAATGTTTTGTGTAGTGAATGTCAATATTTCTGAAAGGTGCCAGACTGATAGCACTGCAGAGTAAAGCCATCTGTTTATTCACATGACAAGAACTGATAACATACAGTAGTAACACTGTAATTTAAAGTCAGAAGGGACTATAGGTCCATCATGTCTGCCCCCTGCTATATAAGCAGATATGAATGAGTATGTTGTGTACAAACATGTACTGTTTTAAATTGGGGGGAGGTTAATGTAGTAATTAAGGCCAGAAGGGACTTTAGGTCTATCATGTCTGCCATCTGCTTCATAAGCAGGGATGAATAAATATGCTAAAAACACAAAGACCCTCAGCAAAAAACCACTGGGGCAAGGGTAACCCAAAAAGGGCACTGGCAACAAAGCTAGGTTCCAAATAAATCTAAAATCACACAGAGGGTTTCCGGTGACGTCGGCGGACTGAATGGAAGCCTAATTTGGAGCTCTGTTACTCAGGTGTACAATCCGTAACAATCAACACCAAATTTACTGTTTTTGCCGCCTTTCACTATAAAATATACTAACTTGCAACCTCCACTAATGGGGCGCACTAAGAAATTAGCATTGGTGGGTTCGCAGTCTCGTTCCATGGGCATAACACCTCAGCAGCTTACAGGCCTGTGTCCAACTCTGTCTCGACTTTCATTACTCACTGGTTCGGTGGATGACGGAGGTGATTCGGGCTCAGACACTGGATCTACAATGTCAAGAGCGGACAGTCGGAAAATATTAAAACTCCTACAAAAAATAGATGGGAAGGTATCAGGAATTAAAAGAGATTTCAAAAAATTAGAAGCCTGAACCTCCTGTATTGAAACCCAAATGGAGACAAAAACAAGCACATGGCATATGGGAGATCCTTAGCCTATCTGCACAGGATGGAAAGGACACTTTCTCTCCAGGCTGAAGATGCTGAAGCCAGGGCCCGTAGAAGCAATATTCAGGTCTTTGGCATACCAGAAGACGCTGAGCAGGAGGATATGGCCCAATTTATGAACTGTTGGCTTAGGAAGGAGCTTGACCTGAGGGAGGATTTTGCTCTTGCTATCGAGTGAGCTCATAGGGCAGTAGCACCGAAGCCTAAACCAGGAGCTCCTCCGAGGTCCATCTTAATCAAATTTCTTAAATACATAGTTAAAGACCAAATCCTGAGAATGGTCTGGAGGAAAAAAGACTTGAATTTAGATGGGTCCAAAGTATATGTGGACCAAAATTATCCCCCAATCATGCTAGCCAGAAGGAAAAAAGTTATTTATGTGGTAAAACAGCTGCGGGACCGTGGAATGAAGCCCAGCTCAGATATCCTGTTAGACTTTGGGTGGAAGACAAGGATGGAATTAAGTTGTTTGACATCCTACTTGCAGCATTACCCTTTCTAGAAGCCACTGGGATAGCTCTCCTGGATCTGAAAGAAGATAAGGTCGAACAAGAAATTAAAGAATTATTGTAGTTGGTGGCGCCAGGAGGACGGCAATCGGGCAAATCAAGGATGGACTCCTTACTTCCTCTTCACTTGGACATGGCCTGTTGGATCATTCCCAGCAAGCACACCTGATCTTGTCTTTCAATCTGGAGTGAAATCTACTTACCGTTAGCTGCATGCAGCGGTCCAGTTTTCCCACAGAGTTGCCTAGTGGGAACTGTTTGTTGGAGGGAGTGGGGTTTGCAGCTGCATCCTCTTCATTCAGTTTAGTGCAGCTGTGACATGTTGAATATTATGGGTTACAATGGTTAGGGGAACTTTCTGTTCTTGGTGATAATTTCTGGGTCTGACTTCCGGCTGTGTGGGACCCAGATTGGAATGATGAATAATATGTTCCCCCGTACTCAATTTCAGATGCACAATAGAAGTCGAAGGTTAAAGCCTCTGTGGTGTTATTTCCCTTCTGCTCGAAATAAGACAGCAACTGCAAAGAACCACACCCATGCAAGTACAGTACTCTACACTTAACATTTTGCACTAAATAAGTCTGGCTACCGGCTCAAACTTTTGTTTTTGTGTTGAATACGTAGAGACTAGTCTAGAGATTGTCCGGATTGATCATCAACTTTAGCAGCCTAGGATAATGAGGTGTTTTCTTTTTTATTTAGGAACACAAGTCTGGAAGAGACAATTATTAGTTCATTTTCTGGCTGCTTAACTTTTTTTGTCTAATAGAAACATAGAAACATAGAAGTTGACGGCAGATAAGGACCTCAAGGCCCATCCAGTCTGCCCATTTCTTTTTCTACCTTATAAATGTGCCAGCGGCCTTTGCTCTGTCAGTGACCTATCTATTCATAGTCATTTGTATTGCTCCCTTATGCCTATCCCTAAGCTATTCCATGCATCTACCACCCTTTCTGTGAAAAAGAATTTCCTCACATTCCCCCTTAATTGGCCTCCCTCTATTCTCATGCTGTGTCCTCTTGTCCTGCTATTTTTCTTATATTTAAACATGTTAGACTCTTTCACCTTGTTTATGCCCTTAAGGTGTTTAAATGTCTCGATCATATCACCTCTCTCCCTCCTTTGCTCAAGGGTATACATATTGAGCTCCGTTAATCTGTCCTCATATGTCTTCTGATGCAGTCCCTGCACCATTTTGGTTGCCCTTCTCTGGACTGCCTCAATTTGGTTAATGTCCTTGTGAAGGTGTGGCCTCCAGTACTGCATGCAGTACTCCAGATAGGGCCTAACCAATGTCTTGTACAGAGGAATTATACCTCCCTCTTACGACTTGTGATACCCTACTAATACACCCTAACACCCCCTAGCCTTACCTACTGCTTTAGAGGTCTGCTTGATGATTTTAGGTCATCAGTGATGATGATGCCCAAGTCTCTTTCTTCCTTTGTGACTGCTAGCAACTCCCTCCCAGCCTATAAGTGGCTTCAGGGTTTCTCTTCCCTATGTGCATGATTTTGCACTTCTTTGCATTAAATCCCAGTTGCCACTCTTCTGACCATTTGCTAGTTTATCCAGATCTCTTCTCATTCTGCCCACCCCATCTGGATCATCTACTCTGTTGCAGATCTTGGTGTCATCTGCAAACAGACAAGCCTTACCCTCTAGTCCATCTGCGAGGTCACTAATGAAGATGTTGAATAGGACTGGCCCCAGGACTGATCCCTGAGGTACCCCACTTGTGACTTGCATCTCTTCTGACTGTATACCATTTACCACCACTCTCTGTTTTCTGCCAGTCAACCAGTTTGCCACCCAGTTGACCAACTTGACCCACCCCGAGCCTACCTAGCTTATTTATCAATCTTCTATGTGGAACAGTGTCAAAGCTTTGCTGAAGTCAAGGTAGGCGACATCAACTGCTCCCCTTGGTCCACCACTCTGGTTACCCAGTCAAAGAAATCTATGAGATTAGTCTGACAGGACCTTCCTTTTGTAAACCCATGCTGTCTTGGATCCTGTGCCCCTATGGTTCCAGGTGTTGCACTATCCTTTCCTTAAGAAGTGCCTCCATAATCTTGCCCACTACTGAGGTAAGACTGACCGGTCTGTAGTTCCCCACCTCCTCCTGCTACCACTCTTGTGGAGCGGGATCACATGAGCCCTTCTCAGTCTTCTGGGACCTCTCCTGTGCTCAGAGACTCACTAAACAATTCTGCTAATGGCTCTGCTAGTTCCTCCTTTAGCTCCTTAAGTACCCTGGGATGTATGGCATCAGGTCCCATTGCCTTATCCACCCTGAGCTTAGGGTGGATAAGGCAATGGGACCTGATAGGTGGGGCAACTGACTTTTTGCAGATGGACTTTTATGCTGGATAGTGGGTGGGGCTCTAAATGTTTATGACTGAGCTGCAGCTGTAATAGTCTGTTATGAAAATATGCTGTTTAACTTCATATGTTCTTGCTTTTAGGCAATTCTTCCTCTGGATCAATGTTAATGTGGTGATCTTTTTTAATTAATAAGCTTGCATTGAAGTGGGTTGTGAGCTATCACACTTTGCCAGTTGTGCTCTACTGTCTGTGTGAAGAGGTCCTTTCCCCTTTTTTTTTCTTTTTTTTTTGTGCCCACCCCTTTGACTTAGAGCAAGGCTGGGGATAGCACCAGTAATTCCGAATTTTAGGAAAGTTCTTTTTTCTTCTAACACACAATCCACCTCACTGTTCAATTGTGCACCCATGCGTCTCTGTTTATTGGGATACTGACTCCCGGAACTCACTTCTTCTTGAGGGACCTGGTCTAGGGGTTTTGGCGTAGGCCAGAACCATTGATCTCCACCCCCAAAATTTTGGTGGCTTTTCCCTCTGGAGTTTTCACCCCCTTTCTAAAGGAAGCACTTAGCTTTCGCTTAACAGTTGGTTAGTGGTCACTGGGAAGACACCCAGATCGACCATTGTTTTCTAAGTATTGTTAGTCCCAAGTTTACCAGGGGCTCACTGTTACTGTGTATTGGTTTGTGATGTTGTGTAATATGGTGTCTTGTTGTTTAGGTGTGTTATCTTTTTTCCTGTCTTTTATTTTTTTTATCCCGAAGATGGTGCAATTGGTGGGAGGGTCAGGGTGAGTATTAGCTTTAATGAGGTGCTTAGATGCTCCTATGACTGGTTTATAAATGGTTAACCTCAAGATATGCCCCATCAATGTTAAAAGTATAAATAACGTGGTTGAACACACTAGAATCTTACAAGAATTGAAAAAATAAGGTTGTGATATTGCTTGCTTGCAGGAAACTAGGCTTTCTGTCTCAGAACATTTAAAACTGCAGCAGACTTGGGTGGGCTCAGTGTATTCAGATGCTCACCCATAGGCCAAAAAAGCAGGTGATGCAGTACTAGTTCACAGAGGCGTACAAAAGGTTGTAACTGCTGGCACTGGAAGGCTGATGGCACTTTCAGGAATATATAGTGGTTGTCCCCTGCATGTGAAATCAGTCTATGCCCCCCTCCCCCCACAAGAGAATTTTTCAGGTCCCTTTTTCATATGATCTCTGGTCTCCTGGAGGGTCAGATCTTATGTGTGGGAGACAGGAATTGTGTGGAGGATCCCGGGCTTGATAAAAATCCTTTGAATGTTAAAAGCTTGAGGGCCTTCTCTCGGCTAATGAAAACTCTATGTGCTGAATCTGGGTTGGTTGACCCCTGGCGGTTGCAAAATCCCTGATGGGCTGACTTCATATTTTACTCAGTGGCAACCAATTCATATTCTAGACTGGATAGGTTCTACACTCAGAAGGGGCTTGCGCATACTTTTCATGATATTCAGATTCATCCAGTAACCTTCTCAGATCATGCCATGATCTCAGCCCAACTCAGATGGGGACCCCCAGGGAGGTGTGGCAACTGGAGATTCGATCCAGGGCTCTTTTTTGACAAGTGATATGTAGACTCTACCAGAGAAATAATAAAGCACTATCTCATGGAAAATAAAGAGGCTGATTCTCCTCTTAAATGTATTTGAGATGGACTGAAGGCGGTTGTCCAGGGCCATACTATTGCGTATGCTTCCCACAAAAATAAGCAACACCAAGCCCAAGTTAAAAAAGTGACAGATTTAATTACCACCCTTGAGGCAAAACATAAACGCACTAGGCGAGCTTCCTTACTCACAACTCCAAAAAGCTAGGGCCGAGTATAACTCTTTAATGCTAAGACATACGAAGAATACACTGAGATATACCAAGTAGCGTTACTATGAATAGGGGGAAAAAGCAGGTAGGCTGCTGGCACAGTGTCTCCGTAAACAAGAAGTGGACAGATCTGTCTCACTTATTCGTTCGCCTGGCACTTCCTCGGCCACAGTTACCGAACCCTTACAAATAGCTAATGAATTTCTACAATTTTATAAGCAATTGTATAGTAAGGAGAGAAAACCAGATCACGCTCAGCAGATTCACGATTTTTTACACAAGGTACACCTGCCCGAATTGTCCACAGAACAAAACACTAGTTTGGAGACTGCTGTCTCAGAAGCTGAAGTTATATCGGTAATTAAATCTTTCAAGGCAGGCGAGGCACTGGGTCCAGACAGCTTCACGGCTGATTTTTATAAATGTTTCTCAGGTGATCTGGCCCCCCTGCTAACAAAAATTTGTAATGTGGCCCAAAAAAAGAGGCAACCCTGGATACCTGGAATGATGCCCTGCTTTCAGTCATACCTAAGCCAGGGAAGGATTTGACACTTTGCTCTAGTTTCAGGCCCATATCACTTCTGAACCAGGATGTAAAAGTATTTGTCAAAATCATTGGTGCACGCCTTCAGAAAGTAATAACTTCCCTGGTTCATCCTGATCAAACAGGGCTCATCCCAGGCAGATACATTCAAGACAATATTCTCCTCCTCCTCCTCCTGAACACCTTAGCCTCTACCTGATCTACCTTAGCTAAGATTCTGCAAGTGGTAGTATCACTAGACTCCGAAAAGGAGTTTGACTGCCTGGATTGGCTTTACTTAGATGGTACCTTACAGAAATTTGCCTTTGGTGATAAATTCCGTAACTGGATTAGGAACCTCTACAGAAATCCAAGGGCTCAAATTAAAGTAGACGGGGTCACATCTCACAATTTTGAGATTAAGAGAGGGACCAGACAGGGCTGCCTGCTCTCTCCTGTACTAATTGCCCTTAGTATGGCGCCCTTAGCAGCACTTACATGGCAGTCTCAAACATTTTAGGGTATTAGAGTGGGGGAGACAGAATTGAGAATTTCATTATATGCAGATGACACCCTTCTCTATGTCTCAGATCCCTCTCAGGTGCTTCCCCACATATTAGATCTTTTCAAACAGTTTGGAGAAATCTCCAGATATAAAATCAATGAATCCAAAACTGAGATGATTCCAGTGGGGTTATGTTAGGGAACTCCCCTCCCAGATATAGGTAAACTTAGATGGGCTAAATCTAGATCTAGATATTTAGGAATATGGATCCCATGAGACTTTGGAAAATTATATCATTTTAATTATTATAAATTACTTCAAGAGATACAAGCAGATTGGAGCTGATGGAAAGAGCTACCTCTTTCCCTCTCTGGTAGAGTCAAATTCCTGTGAATGAATGTGCTACTGCGTGTTCTCTTTTTGTTTGTCTCTGCCACTTAGACCCCCTAAGATTTTTTGGAAAGCCCTTAAAACAACCTTCTCAAAATTTCTGTGGGTGGGGAAGGCTCCTCGGGTCAGGTGGAAGGTACTTTCAGCATCCAAAGACTGTGGGGCTTTGGGATTGCCAGACTTTTGCAAATACATCTGGTCTGCACAGTTACAGGCCCTTGTCCCCCTTGTGGCAAGAGCTGAACCACCCTTATGAGTAGAACTGGAAACCAGCTCTATACCGTTATCTAACATGGGAGACATGCTCACTATGGATAAGGCCAGGTTCCAGAAATTGTCAATTGATAACTCTTGGACCTCGATTCTGAAGGCTACCTGGAAGGAGGTGTGCCAGATGTTTAATTTTTCAATGAGACTGCAGACTGTAACCCCTCTGCAAGCTTGTCTAGATTTTCTCCCCTATAAGTGGGATACTATCTTTCGAAATTGGGCCAGGAGAGGCCTCCAATTTTTAGGTCAGTTCTACAGTGGAGAAACTTTAAAATCCTTTCAGCAACCAAGAGAAGAATTTGATCTACCCCATAGATTTATTTCAGTACTTGCAATGCAGACATTATTTGTTAGTGGATAATAAAGGCTCACAGTTGATTAAGGCACCTAAGCCCCTGCAGGAATGCATATTTACCTTGGCCCAAAATCCAGATACAGGGTCAAAGTTTCCAGTAGTATAGCAGTAATATCTACTTTGGAATTGGGTCAATTGAATCACATCAAGGAGAGTTGGGCTGTGGAGGTAGGAGTCAGAATAGACGACCCTGAGTGGCGGAAAGTCTGGCAAGGGGTGCACTCAACTACGGCTTCTCCCTTTTGGGGAGAATTTAGATGTCAGGTGGTACTTCACTATTTCCACACCCCTGTGGTCACCAAACATTTTGGTAAACACACGTCTGACTCATGCTGCAGGGGCTGTTTGGATAAAGGTACGCATACACAGATCTTTTGGGAATGCCCAGAACTAATGAGTCATTGTGGTTCAGTTAGAGAAACAGTGGGTAAGATTTTTGAGATCACCTTCGCAACAGAAATCCAACAGTGGCTTTTTGGCCTCCCACCTGCTACCCTGCGGTCCAAAGCACAGCGATACTTGTACAGTGTGTTTGTAGCAGCGGCTTTTAAAGCCATAACCCACTGTTGGCTTTCCACCAGAAAACCTACTCTGGATTCTGGAATCACTATTTGCCTCAGAATATTGGAAATGGAGTATATCACTGCTAAATTCCGATTTCAGTTGGATAAATTCAAAGGTAAATGGTTCCCTTTCTTGCACTATAAGGCATCTAGAGAAAACAGGGATATACTAGAAATTTTAGCAGAACAGGCTTAACCTAATTAATTGGTTGGGTGGACTATTTATTGACCCCTCATATGGTTCCGTGCCCCTCACCCCCAAAACACCAAACTACTGGTGCTGAATTGTATTATAATTGATTAAGGACACCCTTGGGATATAACCTTGATGTACTTCCTTCCCCTCCCCTCCTTCTTAATTCTTTTTCTTCTTTTAAAGGTGGCATTTTGCTTTTTATGTTGAGTTTTCTTTTTTTGTTTCTTTTCAGTCTGTGTATCATATTAATTTATTCAAGATACATTATATAGTTGCTAATGTATGGATTTTGTTATGACTGTAAATTTGATTGTTTTGTAAGTACATGTTTAATGTTATGTTATCTGTGTCATAAAAAGTTCAATAAATTGTGATTTAAGAAAAAAAAATCACACAGAGCCCCATAATGCAAAGCATCTTGGTTATAGATATGCAAATCACCATGCACATTTTCATGGTGATTTGCATATCTAATCACACATACTCCCATAATGCAAAGCATCATGGGATATATACTGTATATATATATATATATATATATATATATATATATATATATATATATATATATATATATATCCCATGATGCTTTGCATTATGGGAGTATGTGATTAGAAATAAGCATGCTAATGCAAACATAAACTCATTTAAAGGGTTCCCTACCCCCTTTACTAGCCAGTGTACCCTACAAGTCCCTTGGAAAGCAGAAATGTGTCTAGATTTCCCTTGAAGGTCTGTATTGTTTTTATGCCCACTCTCTGCTGGCAGGATATTTCATAGATTCACCACCCTTTGTGAAACATGCTTCCCAATGTTACCCCTGAATTTAGCACCTTGGAGCTTTAGAGTTTGTCTTTGTGACCTGCTGGAGGACACCAGACCAAACAACACTGTTCAAGCTTTGATATCCTTAAATATGCATCAGATGCAGTATGGGCAGTCATAGTGCAAGTTCCTTTACCCTGCCTCACCAATGTATCCCAACCCTGCAATGGTGAATCACCACCACCTCCTAGGTAAGAGGGTAGGGACACTCGAGCTACATGCAGCTAGCACATTGCTAGATCATCTATAATTAACATAAACCACATATCATTTTTTACACAATTTATGTTATTTTTTTTTAGGATTGGCCCCACCTGCCCCAAGTTTGCATGTCCAAGTACTTGGGGCAGTTTTCCCTCAGGATTTAATGACATAAATCTGAATGCACTGACTCCCACTTGCTAAGCATTTCAACTCCTTTCCTCTATATACCTGATGTTGAGGGTTGATTTGAGATGGAACCTTCAAGGGTGATGCGTGTGCATGTGTGTGTGTTTGAAGGAGATGTCACTCTTTCTCCAAATGATGCACTCCTACTTTATATACTGCAGAGAAAGTGGGAGGACATGAGGCCACCGTGAAAACTGGATAACTGTATGGCTCCTGAGTTGAAATAAAATCATGATATTTCTGAGTTGGGCTATTTGCCCTTTGAAAGTTACAGTAATAAGGCCACTCTCTTTAATGCAGGAAGAAGTTTTTCTGCATTGAGGTCAAGTGAGTGAATTCCTAGAATACTCTCAACAGAACTTTTTCAAAGCACTTTGCAAATCAATACTCAGTTAAAAGCCATATTTTAAAAAACATGTTTTTTTTTTATTAAGATTTTATTGAGGATATTAAATACAGAGAATGCATCCAAGAGAAACATACACATACAGCATAGATACACATACATATCTCAGACAACAGATGGATCCATCCTCTGCCTAACCCCCAAAAACCCAGTCCCTCTACCTCCCCCCTCCCCTTCCCCCACTCTCCCAAGCACAAGACACCTGGTAATACAACTTTTCCCCAAGAGGGACAAATCCTATTCTATAGGGAGTGAACGGTATGAAGGGGGCCCCAAATCTTATTGAACCTAGGTAGTTTATTCTGAAGAATAGCTATCGTCCTTTCAACTCTGAGGTTGGCGAGTAACTCCTGTAACCATTCAGTATAACTAATTTCCAAGGAGTCCTTCCAGTGTTTGAGGACCACCTTTTTAAGGGATGCCGAGATTAGGGATATATGGAACTTCCTGTTCCTGAATGGGATATGAGCTACATCTCCTAACAGGCATATTTCGGGTGTGAAGAGGTCCCCTAGACCTAATAATGGGTCCACCTTACTTTTGATGGCTGTCCAGAGCGGTACTATCTTTGGACAATTCCCAAAAATATGCAACAGGTCCCCTTCCCCTTGATGACATCTTGTACAGGGTGAGACTGAAACCATTCTTAAACTCACCAACTTCTGGGTGGAAGAATAAATGTTATGAAGTATTTTAAATTGCATCAGTCTCAGCCGGTCTTGGAGGATAAATTTATGACAGCTGTGCCACAGTGCTGTCCAGTTAAGCTCCTCTTTGGGAAAAACAGAGGCCCAATAAGAGCTCGGTGCCAAGTTCTGGGAATAGGCCCAATTGAACAAATTACTGTATAAATTAGAGACAGCATGCGGTAGGCCCACCAAAGGGCTCAAAGTCCCCTGAAATTCTACTTTCGGAGTCGGAATTGGCGTGGTACCCATCTTATTAACTAAGAGGTGGCGGAGTTGGTAAACCCTAAAGATTACCGAAGTTGGCAATTTAAATTTATTCAAAATCTCTAATGAGGAAAGCACATGTCCATCTGATGAGATTGAATCTTTTAATTGACACTCTCCCAGTTGTGCAAGCCAAACGATGTTGAGGGGCTTACCCTCAATTAGAAAACGCGGGTTACCTCTTATGGGTTGTGACGGGTCTCTGAAGTGATTATATTTTAGGTAACCACATAGCTGTGAGTGGGCCCTGACCAAAATCCTATCGGAGATTTCCTGAGAGCAACCGGTAGGAGTTTAGGGTTAAGATACAACAAGGCCTCCGGTGCAAAACCATGTTTCTTAATGAGGGATAGTTCAATTTGTAACCATAAAGGTATATACGAAGCTTGGGTCGAAAGGTCCGCGACCTGCACACATCTAAGATATTTATTGACATGACCCTCCCAAAAGTACAGGCCAAAGTGAAGGAGTCTTAGCCCACCCAATGGCTTAGGAGCAGCTAATTTGTGATACGCCATCCTAGCTTTTTTATAGCCCCATACAAAATTGGCAATGAGCCTGTGGATTTTTTTAAACCATGAAAGTGGGAGCCAGATGTTTAACATATTGAGGGGCTAGAACAACCAGGGAAACACATTCATTTTAATTAAATTTATCCTCCCCCATAAGGAAATTGGAAGCTGTGCCCATCTTTTCAGATCTAAATCAATTATATGCACCACGGAGTCCAGATTTAGCTGACGTATCCGTGTCGTGCTCCTGGCCAAAGTGAGACCCAAGTATTTAATGAAATCAGACCTCCAGGCTAATCCCAAATCAGTGAATTCATGTTTGAAAACTTTGTTATTTAGGGAGTACACCACTGTTTTTTCTAAGTTTAATTTGTAGTTAGCCAATTGACTATACTCCTGTATGGTTCTCAATAAGGCCGGGATAGACTCATTAGGGTGCGATATATACACCAAAAGATCATCGGCATATGCAGTTATTTTAACCACATTCTCCTGAATTTTAATGCCGTATACCTCCTGATTATGCGATATACTCCTTATGAGGGGCTTGAGATATAAATTAAAGAGAAGCGGGAACAATGGGCATCCTTGCCTGGTACCCACATGTAGTTCGAAAGGGTCTGATATAACCCTGTTACATGAGATCCTGGCTGAGGGCATTAGATACAGGGAACCAATCCACTTCAGGAACACATCAGGAAAACCAAAATTTTTCATTGTGGTTAGCAAATAATTCCAGTAGACCCTATCAAAAGCCTTCTCCGCATCCAATGAGACCAGCGCCATTGGGGAGCTACTCTCATCAGATGCCGAGAAGACATGTGCCAATGTCCTCAAGTGGTCATTAGCTGATCTACCTTTCATAAATCCGACCTGTTCCACCCCAATTAAATCAGGTAAGATCTTATTTATACGGTCAGCCAATAACTTCGCCAGAATTTTTATATCATAATTAAGCAATGAGATGGGCCTATAACTAGAGAGTTGTTCTGGAGGTTTATCTGGTTTTGGCATTAAGACAATAAGTGCTTCAAATAGGGAGTGATCCGGACAATTGAGAATATATTGGAATAGGGAAACCAGAAGTGGGGAAAGTTGTTTGGAGAACACTTTATAAAAATTAGAAGAGAATCCATCTGGGCCTGGTGTTTTGTCCAGAGGGAGATCCTTAATAACCTGCTCAATTTCACCCTAAGAAATAGCGGTAGTAAGATACGCCCACTGAGACTCTCCGAGAGAGGGAAGGTTCAGGCCCTCGAGAAAGGACTGTATTTTTCCCTCCATTGGAGGGTTTTCCATTATGCTATAGAGAGATTCAAGATACTTTCTGAACTCCTCTGCTATCTTCTTAGGGGAAGTCTTAACCAGAACACCCTCCATGGGCTAGACTGCTGGGATTATTCTAGAGGATTCTATTTGCTTAATACGCTTCGCAAGCAGCCGACCCGCCTTCTCCCCCTGGTCCATATAACTGGCCTTTGTTTTAATTCATGCTAATTCAGCTTGCTCCCCCAATAAGTTTAAGTAAAGATCTTTCAGTTTGATTAACTCTTGTTTATCTTCCTCTGTAGGCTGAGGGGGTAAATTGACCTCACTGAGTCTAATCCGAGCCAGTAGCTCCGACATATATCGTTCCTTTTCTCTTTCCTTTTTAACCACCTGGCCTATCAAAATACCCTGTATAAAGGCTTTAAATGCCCCCCAAACCATATCTGGTCGGATATTGCCCCTCAAGTTGTTTGAAACAAACTCATTTCTTTGTGTCGAGATGTATTTGACCGCATTATGATCCCTCAAAATTTGATTATTTAGTTTCCATCTATTACTACTTCTAGGCAAAGATGAAAAGGAAACTGATACGGATACTGCGGCATGATCGGAGGGAGGCCCTGCATGGATTTCAGCGCCCAACACTCCGGGAAGGAGAGTACGAGAGATTAGAATATAATCGATTCGAGAAGCTGTGCCGTGAACTTGAGAGATAAAGGTGTACTCTTGATTCTTTGGGTGGAGAACCCTCCACACATCTGAAAGGCCAAATTGGTCCAATCATTCCCTCATAGCTCTTTGGGTCGGTGAGAGACCTTGATTAGAGGGTTTAGACCTGTCTGTTAGGGGATCCAGTACTAGGTTAAGGTCCCCGCCTATGATCATAGGGACATCTACAAAGGGTGTTAATGCCTCCATTAAGTGCACAAAAAAGACCTGTGTATTTGTGATTGGGCCGTAGATAGATCCAACCAAAATTTCTAGAGCTTGTAACTTCCCCTTGATAAAAATATATCTGCCTGCATTGTCCTGTATTACCTGAAGAGGGGTAAAAGGCACAGACCTGTGCACTAGCACCATGACACCTCTACTTTGTGTGTTGCCTTGAGAGGCAAAGACTTGCCCTATTTGTAGACATCTCATATTGTTGCTTTCAACATTAAGCAAATGTGTCTCCTGGAAAAACACTATGTCTGCTTTTAAAATATTTAAGTGTTTTAGGATTTTATACACAGAGCCCAGTACATAAGGGCAGCCTGCAGCACTGGGTGAAACAGAGCGAGAGAGTGAGTCAGGGTGGGGGAGTGGCGAACTCACGAGCGCTGTCACTGCGGATTTCTTTGTGGGCAGAAAAAGGTGTCAATACAGGCAGAGGCCCAGTACAAAGAGCCAGCCTGCAGAGGTGGGAGAAACAGTATGAGTGGTGAGACAAGGGGACTTAGTGAGCTCCAGGAGCTCTATCAGGACTGCTGGGATTTCTTTGTGGGCAGAAAAAAGGCGCCAATGCAGGCAGGAGCCCCATACAAAGGGCAGCTTAAGCGCCAGGACAAACAGAATGAAGGCGATGAGAGAGGGAGACTGGCGACCTCAACAGAACTCTGTCAGGACAGCTGCAGTTTCTTTGTGGACAGACAAAGGGTGCCAATGCAGCCCGGAGCCCATACAAAGGTGCAGTCTGCGGCGCCAGAGAAACAGAATGAGCAGAGTGTCAGAGCAGTAGTGAGGGAGCTCAATGGAGCTCTAGGTGTGACTACTGCAGATTTTTGTGGGCAGAAAATGCGGTAACACAGGCAGGAGCCTAGTACAAAAGGCCAGCTTGCAGCGCCGGCAGAAACAGAATGCGAGAGTGACAGAGGGGGAGTAAGCAAGCTCAGTGGAGCTGTGTCAGGACTGCTTCAGATTTCTTTCTGGCCAGAAAAAGCCGCCAATGCAGGCAGGAGCCCAGTACAAAGGGCAGCCTGCAGTGCCAGGAGACACAGAACAATCAGTGAGGGAAGGAGTCAGTGAGCTCAACGGGCTTTGTTGGGACTGCTGCAGATTTGTTAGTGGGTGAAAAAGGCAGCAATGCATGCAGGGCCCAGTACAAAAGGCAGCCTGCAGTGGCAGGCAAACCAGAATGAGCGGCGAGTGGGTGAGCTCAACAGAGCTGTGTGTAACTGCTGCAAATTTCTTTGTGGGCATAAGAGGCAGCAACACAGGCAGCAGCCCAGTAGAAAGGGCAGCCTGCAGCGCTGGCAGAACAGAATGAACAAGTGAGAGAAGGGGTGGCGAGCTCAAGGAGCTTTGTTGGGACTGCCATAACATGACTGTGTTACAAGCGTGCATTGAACTGTTTCCACGCACCCTTGTAACCATCAAATTTGTATTACTGTAATGCACATTTTCAACAGTGGCATTTTTCCTAACCCATATGAACACTACAGCTGTCATTTTCACATCCTGGCTAAAATATGTTTTGCACTCCTGCGGACAATAACACAGTCACTCTGGGAAATCAGTGTTTGGGCAGATTAAGATCCACACCGAGTGAGAGGGTGACCAAACTCAACTAAGCTCTGTCAGGACTGCTGCAGATTTGTTTGTGGGCAGACAAAGGCCCCAACACAAGAGCCCAGTACAAAAGGGCAGCCTGCAGCACTGGGAGAAACAGAATGAGAGATTGAGTGAGAGAGGGGGAGTGAGCGAACTCACTGAAGCATTATCAGGACTGCTGCAGATTTCTTTGGGGGCAGAAAAAGGTGTCAATATAGGCAGGGGCCCAGTACAAAAGGCCAGCCTGTAGCGGTGAGAGAAACAGTATGAGCGAGTGAGACAAGGGGACTTAGTGAGCTCAACGGAGCTCTATCAGGACTGCTGGGACTTCTCTGTGGGCAGAAAAAAGTGCCAATGCAGACAGAAGCCCCGTACAAAAGGGCTGCTTGCAGCGCCAGGATAAACAGAATGAGCGATGAGAGAGGGAGACTGAGCGACCCCAATGGCGCTCTATCGGGACAGCTGCAGATTTCTTTGTGGACAGACAAAGGTGCCAATGCAGCCAGGAGCCCCATACAAAAGCGTAGTCTGAGGCGCCAAGAGAAACAGAATGAGAAAGTGACAGAGCGGTAGTAAGCAAGCTCAACGGAGCTCTAGTGTGACTGCTCCAGATTCCTTTGTGGGCAGAGAATGCAGGAATGCAGGCAGGAGCCCAGTACAAAAGGCCAGCTTGCAGTGCCGGCAGAAACGGAATGCAAGAGTGACAGAGAGGGAGTGAGCGAGCTCAGTGGAGCTGTGTCGGGACTGCTTCAGATTTCTTTCTGGCCAGAAAAAGCCACCAATGCAGGCAGGAGCCCAGTACAAAAGGGCAGCCTGCAGTGCCAGGAGACACAGAACAATCGAGTGAGGGAAGGGGAGTCAGTGAGCTCAACGGAGCTTTGTCAGTACTGCTGCAGATTTCTTTGTGGGCAGAAAAAGGCGCCAACAGAGGCAGGAGCCCAGTACAAAAGGGCAGCCTGCAGTGCCAGGAGAGCCAGAATGAGTGAGTGAGACAGGGGGAGTGAGCCATCTCAATGGAGCTCTGTCGGGACAGCTGCGGATTTCTTCCTCAGCAGAACAAGGTGCCAATGCAGGCAGCAGCCCACTACAAAACAGCAGCCTACAGCACCGGGACAAACAGACTGAGCCAGTGACAGAGGGCCACTGAGCGAGCTCAACAGACCAACGCAATCAACATTCGGCATTGACGAATGCTTGTTTAAGGCTTGTAGTGCTTATTTCATTATGTTTCATTCTTCATATTATTTTAATTGTATGATTTTTTAATAAACTGTAAGGTGGCCTCAGCCTTAGGGATGTGGCACCAGCGAAATAACATTGCCCTGCCATTGCAAAGAAGGACAGTTGCATACAATTAGGATAACTTGTCACTTGCCCTAGTTGCTTGTCTACAAGTGATGTCACAATCCCCAGACGTTCACATCATAATCCTGTCACAGCGAGGCTGTGAAATGTCTCAGGAGAGAATTGCAATGTTACTTGAAGACAAGCAGCCAGAGGGTGGCCGAAGAGAGTGACAAGATCCTGTCTGCATGCAAATTTCCATTAATAAGTACAAGAGAAAATACATGTTAAACTCTCCCTAGTGTTGATGGCTTTTAAACTTTACAGGCACTGTTTGGACAACTTTAAGAATGTTAAATTTACATAAATTCAGCTTATGCATGTTTTGTTCTGTGCTTCTCAGACTTATTTCTTTATTGCTAGTGGCATTGCATGAAAACAGGATCTATTCCCTATCTGCAGTGGCTGCTTGCCTACACCTGGCTTCACAGTTCTGTTTATGACATCATAATCTGATGCAGTGGAGATACTTATGTTGTCATAAACTGGGATTTCCATGTCAGGTGGATGCAAGCAGTCAGAAGGATGATGTTTGAGGAACGGTGATCTTGTTCATAAGCAACTATCTAAGTAATGAAGAAAAGGGAAAGGTCTATATCTGACATTATTCAAAACTCTCTTAATGGGGTTAGTGGCTCTGCAAAGAATACAGGAATCTGATGCAGGTGTGCATTCATTTTTCTAATCACCAAAATGCATTTTCTGAATCAAACTGACCAGTAGTGCTCCATGGGAGAGAACAAATTGTAAGAAAGTAATTGTTAACAGGGGAACAGTCATGAACCATGCCCATTATACTTTGAAAGACATTAAAAATTATTTAAAATACAAAACAGGACTTACCTGTAGCTGACAGTAGTCTAGAGATAGTGATGACTATGTTTGCCCTATACTGATATTACTTTGCCACCATTTTAGAACCTTGTGATGTCACTGATGATCAAGCTATAGTTAACCACACTGCAGTCAAGCACAGTTTGACTTTAGTAGCATCACAAGGTTCTGAAAATGGTGGCAATGTAATATCAATAAGGGCAGAATGTAATCATCGATATCCCTAGACTGCTGCCAACTATAAAGAAGCAATACCTCATTTAAGAGCTAGTAGAACCAAAAATAGTGGACAGCAAAATGGTATAAATCTTAAGAAGTCGTCAGTTGTACCTTTATTTTTGAAGTATTTTTCTTTTCCCATTTGCTCATTAGAAATTTTTCATATGTGATAGTATTATACTGGGTGTGTGGAATAGCACTCCACTGCTAGCTGACATATATCTAGCTCTGTTCCGCCCACTGCATCATCAGCACTGTGACCTCACTAACAGTGATGTCACAGGTGACAGACCTGGTAGCTACTGAGTGGCTCTTCCTGAGCAGGAGTGATGTCACAGCCAGTGAGGTCACAGTGAAGATGATATAATGGGAGGAACAGAGCTGGATATATCAGCTTCCAGGTAAGTGCTGTTCACATCACCTACAACATCAGGCAAAAAAAATCTTCTAATTAGCATAAGGGAAAAGAACAAGAATCTCAGATATAAAAGGTAGTAATTGACTGCTTTTAAAACCTAATATTGGTTTTAGGCCATACACTAGCTCTTAAAAGACTGTCATGTAGTTTCATGCTGTGATGGGCACAGTTCATAAATGTTCCCGTTTAAGTTGGTAATGGATTAGTTGCACCTTTCCTTACCAACTTTTTTGTCTTACACAGTAATGCACAACCTCTTTAGGATGTGAACACACAGGTAGGCTATTCAAAGAAATCTGCCCTGAATTTTAATGAAATTGCATGAAATTGTGATAGAAGCAAAAGGTGGTCCAACTGTATCCAAGCATCTGCCACAATTGGGCACCATTTTGCGAACATTGCAACACTTGTGCCAAATCAAGCAGCTTTAACTTGGGAAAACTGTTGATGATACTTGAGTGCTTTTTAAAATAGGACACTCAAGTTTTGGTACAAACAGGAGGATGCTGATGGGGCAGAAACTCATCCTGTTTGTTAACATCCTCCCTTGTGAAAATCCTGCTCAACATAATTTTTCTATTACCAAGAACTAAGTTAACGTTTGGTGCAACAATTTTGTCCCCACTTATTAGCACAGTCCCAGAATTTCCTTTCTCCAACATTGTGCAAAATCAGTTTGTGTCATATGTTGAAGAAAAACCTGAACAAGCATTGCAAGGTCACTTGTACAGTATGTCTGCTTTCAGTTCTCCCTACTGCTGTGTAAAATATGGATTCTGCTGGTGCCATTCTGGCAGAATGGCAGTTCTGCTTCTGCTACGCTTGGCAGAATTTTCTGGCATAAATCTCATGCTTCTCAGTGCACCTGGGATCTTCTAACATCTAATTTAAATAGAAGGCAATGCAAATGAGCCTCAGACAGAATAGAAACTTTGAAAATGTCAGCAGAAATATAAACATTGGTCCATCCAGTCTGCCCTGTTTTACCATATCCTACCCTGGGAAGAACTTATGTAGCTCTTAGATCTGAAGAGATCTGGGCAGGATCCTACAAGTACATTGTTCCCCACTTGTCACAAAATTGTATGAGAATTCCTGCTCATCCAGGAGGCAGTATAACGTAGTGGCACTGAGCTGCAAACCTGGAGAACTGGTTTGAATCTCATAGCCACTACCTGCATACCGTGTGGCCATGAACAAGTCACCTAGAACACACCTGGAAACAAGCCTCAGCTTAGAATGTCTTTCCTGACCAAATTGAAAATAAAACAAACACTTGTCATTCCACTACCTAGAGATAATAGCCCCACCTTACAAATCTAGAGATGAGTCAATGCAGTTTATTTGTTTGGCACCCATGCATAGCTTTGGACATCATACAGAACAACCATATAAAATCTTCAAAAACTGTAAGGTAATGTATAGAGGTGTCAAAGAAACACTTCCTCAAAGCTTTGTTCAAGTGGTCCCATAAGCCAAATTAAACAAGTGGGTTTTAACAAACTCTTAAAGCATTCCAGGATGGGACTTCTCTAATAAAAGCAGGAAGCAAGTTCCACATGATAGAGCAGCAACACAGAAAGCTACGTTTCCTGATGATTTCAGTTGGTAATGGAGAACTACAAAGATACCCACCTCAGAGGAATAAAGAGGGTGAACAAGGGTGTAAACAGTCAAAGGTTGCTCAGGTAGCTAGACACCAAACTGTGCAGAGCTTTGTAGATTAACAAATTTATCGTGACGCTGATGCTCCGCCTCACTGGCAACCAGTGCAGTTCCCACAGTACCGGCATGATATGCCTGGACTGTGAGGTCCCTGCAGTCAGCCAGGATGCTGAGTTCTGCACAAGCTGCAAGTGACCACAGCAGCCCTCCAGATAGCCCTGGCTAGAGAGCATTGCAATAATCCAGATAGGAGAAGACAAATGCATGCGCTAAAGTTTCCAAGTCAGAGGGCGCCAGATACTCACAGATACAGGAGATATTACGCAAATGGTAAAAGCCACTGTGGACAATAAACAACACCAGGTGTTCTAGTGTCAGTCCTCTGTCTACAATGACGCCAAGATTTCTTACCTTATCTATGTCATAATAGTGCCATTTAATAATGGCAATAAAGGCACTATCACTAATCACTGCTGCACCCACCGGCTTTGTTTAATCAGTAACACTTCTGTCTTCAGTGAGTTTAGTGTGACCTGGCTTGAGGCCATCCAGTCCTGTATTTCCACCAGAAGCTTGTCTAACATGGCTACTGAGATTATCCTGTCTGGTACATATGACAGTTAGAACTGGGTATCATCTCTGTAGCAGTGAAATCCTGACCATGCCTCCTGATGATCTCCCCCAATGACAACATGTATGCGGCAAACAACATGGGAGCCAAACCTGAGCCCTGAAGCACTCCACAGCAAAGGGAAGCAGTACTCGAGATATTATCACCTAACGCCATCTGATGTACTCTGAAGTATGAGTAGGACTCACAGTGGCAGATCTAGACTTTTACAATGAAGAGTACGGGGCTAGCATGCACACATGAGACGTAATTTTTTTTTAATGTTGTTTTAATCTTTTATATTGTCTGCTATTATTCTTTTAATTACATTTTTGACTGAAAATACAAATGTAATCTAAAGTTTTGAATATAAATTTTTGTACAATCAAAAAATCAGACTTCTTCAACAAAGTGAAATGCAGAAACAGCAAGCATGTAAGTTACAGTGGGGGGTGCGGCTGCACCCTTTGCCACCACCTAGATTTGCCACTGAGGACTCAAGCCATCGCATAACTGTACTAGAGTTCTAAACAGTGCCTCAGTCAGGTCAACAGCACACCATGATCCACCATTACAAATGCCCAGGAAAGATCCAGCAGTACCAAGACACTGAACTCTGTCTCTCACCAGGAGAAGGTCATTGAACATCATGACTAGGGCAATCTACGTGTTATACCAATATCTAGACCCAGACTGAAATGGCTCAGAGATCTCATAATATTCAAAATGATCCTGCTACTGTGCTGCTACTACCTCCTCAATTACCTTCCCTAGAAAAGGAATGTTAGAGACAGGTCTGTAGTTGCCAGATCCTCATGGTCCAGAGATGGCTTTTTCAGCAGTGGCTTCATCACTGCCCTTTCAGTTTTGTGGGGAAAGCACCCTCCCAAATGAACACCTGATTATCTAAGAGATTATTGGAACCAGCATTGGTCAACAAATTGAAAGGAAGCTGGTAGCTCCTGGGTCCAACATACAGCAGGTGAAGTGCAGCCCACAAACCACTTTAGAAACCTCCTTCATGAGGACTGGCTCAAACTCTGCCCATGGTGATAGAATGCTGAAGTCGTTCACCTCCTGAAAACCACCAGCCCATGACAGACCACCTGAGGACATACCAGTTGAGATGGAGGACACCTTGTAAAGGAAAAACTGATTAAAGTTATCACGTTTTTCTGTAATAAAACTCATGGTGTTGAAGAGTTAAGCTGAACAGTTCTTCCCTTCTTTAATCACATGTAACACGGCATCTGTTTTTTTTCAGTGTAATTGGCCACAGATATTCAGCATTGTGAGCATCCAGCACCAATGTATCCTCTTCAGACCTGGATCTTTACCAGAAATGTTCCAATCTCTGCCCTTAGTCTTTAACCACCTTAGGTCATCATCATACCAGGTTGATCTAGGATGGTGCTTCAATGGGCAAACACAATAGGCAGCCAAGGAGTCAAAGGCCAATGTAAGTGCTTTATTATAATCCTCCATAGCATTCTCTGCTCCTCTGACACACACTGATAGCATGGCCGAGATGTCCAGAATCACCAAGAGGTTATTTGGCTCCAGATTCCTAACAGGGTGGTATCTGATCATCTCCACAGGAGGGGATTTACAACAGGAGGCCCCGCAGAGGAACTGTACAGCACTGTGATCCAACCACCAGACCAGATCAACCAAAACATTACTAATGTCAAGACCCAGTGTGAAAACCAAATCCAATGTGTGATCATTTTGGTAAGTCCTGGTAGCAACCACCTCTACTAGTCCCAGTAAAGACATCAACTGGAGGAACTGTTGTCCAAACCAAGAGTCCTCATTGTCAACCTTAACATTCTCCAATTCAATTCTTGTAACAACATTAATTTACCTGCTGTGGAAAAATTCTAGCTAGTCAATATTTTCCTTGAGTGATACTTAATCTTAATATTGGCTGGTAGTCAATATTGTAACATTTTGAATACATTTTCGTTAGAGGCCAATGGCAGGTATTTTAGGGTTTGCTTGTGTATGTTTCTGAAATGTGCTCTACAGACTAAATGAACTAAAACATTTTAAATATAATTTCCTAGCAGCTACCCTGTGTCTCTGTGTCACTTTTCATTAATTACAAACTGCAGTCTGCATTACACAGTGCTGAGATGAAGCAATGAAACAACCAATTAAAAAGTCTGCCAAGCATTGCAGCAGACATAACCTTGTCTGTGTGACCCTGCCTCTTGGCCTTAGACAAGCAGATAGGGTTCCACCCAAGGGGGTGGGGAGTAGCCCTGGCACCACTCCTGAGGGAGGAACCACTGGGGCTACCAACAGGGTGGGGTTCGTCTTGGAGGGGGAAGAGAATGAGGAGTTAAACAGAGCCTGAGCTATAAATCAATCAATCAATCAATCAAAATCTTTATTTATCCAGGCAGGCACCATTGAGCAAGGCTCATTTGCAAGGTGGACCTGGCCATGAACACATCAAAGTGCAGTACAGAAGCAGGTATACAAAAAGCAATAATATGCAAGGAAGAAAAAGCTAGCAGCTCCCTTTCACTTTATTCAACCCTCTTCAGGTTCCAGATCTCCCAGAGGACACCAGGACACCAGCAGCTTGCTTCTACGTTGCTTGGTAAGGACTTCTTGGCCTTGTGGCTTAGAGCCATCATTACAGCAATGCTGCTTTGTGGTTGTACTTTTTAAAGCTGTTTTGCCTGCTTAGGCTTTGTTTGCAGTGTTTTCTTGGTTGCTAAGCTACTAAGTCCGATATTTTTGTCTTGGAGGAACATTCCAGGTCTTGAGGGCAGAGAGTAGTTCATGGGACTGCATGCCTCCCCACATGGCTTTTCAACCTGTGGTGCAAGCAGCAGTTAAAACCACAAGTTTTATTGGTCATTTCAGCTTGGAAAACAGTAAGGAACTGGCCCTGAACAAGCCAAAACAGTCATGTGGCTGACATCACTGCTGGGGCACTGCCCACGGAAAATGGGGCAGACAGATCACATAGCTCGGCATTTATCCACAGCCGGTACTCAATGCATAGCTGCATTTAATTTTTCTTGACAGACTAGTGCTGAAACTTTTCACTTTTTGTACCTACCATATCTACATCAAGGTAATTTATTGTCTGATCCCATAGCGTCTCTTCTACATTTCCAAGAAAGATGTACAAGGATTAGTTTAAAGCATGTTAGATGGAGAAAATGTAGGCGAGGGCAGTAGTTCCCCACATCTGCAATGGCAATTACATTATTTGAAATGTTTCATAATTCAGAATACTAATGCATTCATGCTGAAATTGTTTCAAATCAAGCATAGCCAAGCATCTATATATACCTATGTAAGGTTCCTTCTCATTCAAGCTATATTGCTCATCAGATTTTCATGTTGTTAAAGGACATAGTTTTATTTGTTCAGAAAGTGACTTATGGTCACCATGCATTTATTTTGCAAAAATAAATCTGAGACATTCCATTATATACATTCATATTACTTTAACTAATAACTATGTTTTTGAGGTTTGTTCATTCTACCTAATTCTCAGTTCAACATTTGCTTACAGTTCTACCAGTTGTCAGGGATTTGTTTGAGTACCTGCTCCTGGTGGAATGAAGGTGGTGGTCACGGAGAATGATGACTGCCAGATGGCGGTGAAGGCGAGGTCACCTAGAAATAGTGGCACACATGGTGGTTCAACCGGCAGTCTCGTACAGCAACAGCTATAAAGAATCTTCCTAATCCAATTTCAGATTTACTTATTTCACTACAGTACCAGTCAAATTGCAAATACAGACAACCAATACTGAAACCTCAGCTTTCACAGCCACCATCCATTTTCTTGTTATGGGGTTGGCTTGTAATTGACCTTTGTGCCAGAGTTAACTTGTTACATTTTGTTTGCGTTGCTTCTGGGAACCACTTGGTTTGTTTCGATTTCAGTATGTGGTGGGCTTGCCATGGCTGAATTGGAGACAAAGGAACAGCCAAGGAATGAGCTGTGGGGCCATGCTGAACTAGTCATGTGGCAAATGCTACCAGTAGGGCTGGGCCCATGGAAGTACTGCGAATGTGGCCATGTGGTTTTAACATGCCTCCCCCCCTTTTAGGAACGATACGACAACAAAGAGTGTAGCAATTTTTTGCACGTGGCATATGCCTCCAACCCTATTTACAGGATAGCAAATAAAAAGCTATAGTTAGCAGGAAATCAACACTGCATTGGTTGTTCAGAATACAGTGGTCGATCACTAATACTCTCCCATGGAATGAATAGGGTCTGGTGTAACTATATCATAATTGCTCTTGTTCAAAAGATGGGAAAGACAACTCATCTGATTATTTTGGTGGAAATGTCATTACTTAATAACAAAGTTTACCTGAGGCTCCCAAGGCATGGTACAGATAATTTTACTCTGCTACAAACTTTCTGCCAGGGTGGTGGGGATGAAAACAGTAGTGAGATTCAAGCATGCATAGGCTAGATATGAAGGAAAACTGGTGTCAAAGCAATGGGGGGGTGGTGGCTGGAGACTAGGTAGGGTCAGTGGGGCAGAATAGGCAGGGAAAAGTGGGGCAGACTAGTTGGCTGAGCAGTCTGTATCTGCTGAAAAATTGTCTGTTTCTATATTTCAATGAATGTGTGTTTGCTGGCTGCCATTTAACATCCATGGCTAGTATAGAGCTACATTCCATAAACTGCTGCGAGACTGTAAGTCCCATAGACACTTGTGTGGAAATGCATGGTTGTCATTTGTCTGTGAAATCTAGAGGCCAAAACAGTATAAAACTGGTAGTACTGTATATAAAATCAAATACAGCTCTTAGCCGTGTTATACCATTAACTTCTGTGCTTACATTGATATAATCTGGAAGAATTGCGCCCTATCTCCTTTGACATTCATGCAGCATGTAGCAATTGATAAACAGAGTAAAGTGTAGCATTTTTTTATTAATTAATAATATATCAAGCCCAACAGAAAAAAACGTTCAAATAACAAGCACTATACATAGCATATTAATAAACCATAAACTATGAAAAACAAAATGTAAATTCCTAAGCACTAATTAATAAATGTACCTATTCTAATCAACAGTAACATATTTTAATATTTTCCACCCCTACATGAACAACACAAAAACAAAAAAACAAAAACAACAAGAGAGATTAAGAGAACTGGAATGACTGATGTCTAAGAGAAAGAGAGAGAGTGAAACAAAACCTTAAAGAAGCTACAAAGAAATAAATCTAGACAACACTATTCTGACTGTTAATTTCTTTGTGAACTTCGAAAACTTGAAAGACTATCCCATCTCTTAAAGAACAGATGTCTATTTTCTTTCACATGAAGAGCCAATTTTTCCATTTTTAAAAGCTCTATTAGAATACATTACTTCACCATTTGTGAAATGATTGGGAAATATAATCTAGCCAATATTTTAAAATACATAATTTAGCAGATATTCCAGTTAAGGCTAGAGTATATTTCTGTTCCAGAGACCAAATGCCCAAAGTTAAACTGTATTGTATGAAGTCAATTCACAATTAGGCTGCTGTAGTCCTATTACAATATAGAGTACATTTGTTGCCATATTATAAACCTCTGTATTATTATATCCTTAGAGTTTGGGATTAACTGTGCTTCTTGGGTTGGGTGCTCTGTAAATAACATGGCCCATTTCATTCGTGAATTATAGTTTCCACCGGTATCCCATTGAGATAGTGACTCAACTACAGCGAGTCATTTGGGATGATATCAGAATAGCACTGTTGAAATGAGTGGAGTGTATTTAGTAGCACTGTTGAAATGAGTGAAAAGTATTTAGTAGTGTGTGGGTACTTCAGTGCTGTTGTTGTGGTAGGGAGGGTAGGTGTAGTTACTGTGTAAAGTACATGGGGAGGTGTTCATCAGACAACTTCTGAGCTGGCTGTGTGGTGTAGTGGGTAGAAACACTGTCTGTGTGGCGAGTGGACCTGGGTTCGGGACTGCCTGCTGGGAAATATTTTATTGTTTTATTTTTGTTGTTTAATTTTCATTTTCTTTGTGACTCTTGTTCTGCCTGCCCTCCCCACTTTGTTCCCCTGCTGAGTAGCCCCCTCCCAAGTTTTTCTTCTACCTTAGTATCCATACCCCTCAACTGTACCACATTACGAGGAATGTTCCTCATTTTACATCACAAGCTCCCTGTTCCACATTGTGAGGACATGTCCCACATTCAGTGTTAGCATTTTAAAGCAAAAATCTATAGTAAATGATGCAAAAATATATTATTCAATTAATAATAGACTTTCTGAATATAAATGCAAACATTTTAACAGTGTTCTGAGCTTCTTAGATAAAGATTTGATTAAGTGTTCCACATTTTGCTCATTTGTTCCACATTTTGAGAGGCAATGTTCCACATCTTGGGGACAAAAGGTTGAGAGGTATGTTAGTATCTGCCCCCCAGAGTTAGCTATAATAATAATGGAGGATGCGGGGGTGGAGCCCCCTGCAAAAAGCAAGTGTAGAAATGTTTATTTTGTTGTGCGGCACAATGCAGTGTGTTGTTTTACTTGGGGCTCTTTTAGAGTCGTTTGTTGGTCTCTGCCATTTAGGTATCGCTATTTTGGCATGAAATCGTTTACATCCATATTACTTCTGGCTCTCACCAGAAATGGGGCAAAATCCTAATACTGACACTGTAGTGCTGCCTAAGGGGGTCTGCACTGCTAACAGGAGACACACAACAATCCCCCCAACAGCCCACTTATTGGAAATACTGTGCAGCACATTCACTATGTCATGGGGAAAAAACTAAATAATAACAGTAAAGGCATGCAGGGCAAATGAGGGAGCATTAGTGGGAAGACAGGTTGCTACAGCAAGGCCCTCCCCCTAGGAGCCCAGATTGCTGGTGGTAAGAATGTTATTAACATTATTTTCCTTTCAGGGTCAGTAGTTCATTATTTCAGCAGTTCCAGGTGCAGTCCAATACTAGTGTCACTCTGTGTGTGGGGCCCCCAGCTGAAGGACAGAAGGGTATGTTTTTTGGGCCTACAATATAGATGTAGTCTATACTGTCAATGGACAACTTGGGGCAAAAAGTCCATTGGGGACCTCATGAGGATCTTTTTCTTCAACTGTATGCTTTTGAATGTCCACTTTAAGGCTGTACATGTTCCGGCACTGTGAATGGTATTGCTGATGCTTCTTCTCATTCACAGTGGCAGACATTCAGAAGATTGGCTCCAGCAGCAGACCAGGATCCACATCCAGTTCCGCCTTTTCTGTGGAAGATGGTAATCTTGATCCCCAGACCACAGCAGCATATCACTGCAGGGATACTACCATGCTGTCCATGTGAAGGCAGGATGACCTAACAGCTGGCCTATTCCTATAGATCAGTTGTTCAGCTACATTATAGAAACTATGCATCGGGCCTGACACCCGGGTTGTGGGTCAGCACCTGGCAGGTTTGTCCTGGTTCTCTCAGGTCTGGGTCTTCAGTGATGCTACTCGATCTTTCAAGGTCTGGAAGGTCCTTGGGGTTGGAGAAAGAAATCCCAAAATGGGTTGACCAGTGGTGTCCAATTAGTCTGGCAACTCTTGAAAATGTGTGGGATGCCCACCCTGTGGTCTGCTGGTTCCCATTTTAAGTTTGGGTTATTTAAGACTGCATTTTTGTTTGGCATTCTGAGGAGCCTTTAGGGTCTTGGAGTTAGGGCAGCCAACAAAGAGTGGGGTTGTCATGGGCCTACATGATGTGGACGTTGCCATGAGACTGGAGGGTGGATACATCTGGATCAACAAGAGTAAGACTGAACAAAGAGGCATAGGTTGCTGGTGCACTGTGCAGGATCCTGTGGTGTTGGTGTGGGACATAAAAGATAGTACTGGCGGACTACATGACCCTTCACCTGCGGAGGTGTCACCCTTTCTGTGGCATACGGATCTCACACTTATAATGGCTTACCAGTTTAGGCATGTGTAAGCTTGGCAGTACACTGGGAAGGGTTGAATTCAAGGAATACAATACTCATTGTTTCAGGACTGGGGCAACAACAAATGCCAAGGCCCAGGGGCTTACTGACAGGCAAATACCCAATTGTGTTTGTGTTATGTAAGACAACACTTCCTTTAACATTGGTCTTCTGTTTTTCTGGTTCTCCTGATGGTCCCAAGCAGGATTGGATGTGTGGAACCTCCATTCACTGAGTAACAGAGAGAGAGCAGGATGTCAGCCTAGGGTGAGAAATCTGGCGATTCCACCACAGAAAATGTGACTCTATTGTTTGCGACAGAGAGGCATGCACTGGGAGGAACTTCCACTAGGCTGACAGTGGAGGCCTGACATGGGAGTTCACTGGACATTTTGATGGTCCATGTGGGTGGAAATGACCTGGAATTCCAGAAGGCTATTGATTTGCTTCTCAGGATGAAGGAGGACTGGCTATCCTTTCACAAATGGTGGTTCGGATCAAAATTCTTTGGTTCTGCATTTTCTAATGGCATCACTGTCAGCATGCAGAAAACTTTTAGGATATGAATAAAGCATGCATACATACAACAGGAAAAGGCAGCTGTTCATGAAGTCTATTGGGGAAGCTGTGATAAGCACAGGAATATTAACACATCCAACCAGGAACTCCATGCTAAGGATGGTGTTCATTTACGGGACAATGGTTGAGACTTTTGCCTGAGTTATTTCATCAGGTCTTGGAGGAGGTCTGGACCCTAGTTGGGGAAGCACCCATGGGAGGTCATGGTTCAGCCTCATCAGGCTTGCCTGCAGGAGAGGCACCGCCAGATGGAGGTGGTCACTTGCTATCCAGCTGCAGACCTCCCTGCTCACTGAAGTTGAGCCAGCCCAGAGAGATACATTATTCCCTTAGTCTGCACATGGGTAATGCCATTTGTGTAAAGTGCAGAGGCTCCGAGGTCATTGGCAAGATCTCTGAGCTGTACCTTCCTCTCTAGTTTTGTGTATTTCGGTTAATAAACATATGTCTGTGGCTATTTCTCCAGGACCTGTGTGTGTTGTATGTGTTTTCCAAGGGATGGGTTTATGGGGACTAATAATGTATAGCCACTCATAATGCAGTGGGAGAAGAGACTATTGTATCACAAGTGGCTTCAATGTTTGTGAATGTTCCTAATGTTCAAAAAGTATGCAATAGGAGTAGATCAAAGATTTGAAATAAAACAAGGTTGGGTATAATTACACAACTAGCATGCATTTAGTTCTACTTAGAAAGGAGGCAGATAAAACAACCAGCAACATCAATGAATGTTAGAGAAGGTAAACAATCATAAAACATGGATTTTCAACTAGAAGCAATGTGATGAAATAAGGGTTGACAGTGTCCCCTTAACAATTTTCAAATAAATAAATGGAACCTCTCTCCTTGCATAAGAATGCAGTTCTCTGTTCATACTCTAGTTTCTTTTCATTTATTACTAAATAAAATAATGTCATTTGGGAGAATAGACTATGGCATACCTCTAAGACACAATTTTTAGTGATGGAGATGGGATAGAAGCCTTAGAAAAAGATGATGTGTAGTGTCAGAGGTTTATCAGGTTGTACTGTCACCACTGGGTCAAGAAGATCGAAAGGTCATGGGTTCTAGTCCTACACCAGAAACTTGTACAGATACCCAATATTGTCACTGTAGTGTAGCAGTACAGTGCACTGCACGGTTGAGGTGCTATGCCTTGGATGAGATGTTAAACCAAGATCCCTTCCGCCCAGCTCTGGTGGCCTTCCCAATGAAGGTGAAAGATCCCATGTCACTTATTTTCTGAGCTCTGGAGCTTCCTTGGTGTGTTGGCCACCATTCCCCTTATCCAGGTCCATGTAACCCCATCCCCAAGACACAGACAAGAGCTGGCAATAAGCTGCCACAGTTCGGTTTGCCATTCCTGGTGAAATAGTACAAATTAATTAATTAATCAAAGACATTGTATTATCAGCTCCAGACTGCCCTACTTCTGAATTTATCTATTTTCCTCATGGAACTTCTGCTCATCTTTACTGGAGCTCATAAAATGGGGATTAAAGGGCCAGTATGATCTATATGTTAATCATAGACAGTGAAACATCATTAACTCTATCAACCAAAATCAAATGGGAAGAAGAGTTAGACACAAGTATTACTGAGGAAGAATGATCTACTGTGTGGCCTAATGCCATCAATTCAAGCAATGAGATTCAGGGTAAACTGCTACAATTTAAAATTCTGCATTATTTTATTTTACACCCAAGCAGTTAAAGGAGATGGGGTATCTAGAAGATGGCCTTGTCAGAGATGTCAAGAGCATCATTCAGGACTGCTATATATCCTATGGGACTGTCAACATATTTCCTGCTTTTGGCAGCAAGTAATTCTGCAATGTCCAAAAGTATCTGGTAACCCAATTTCACCACTTCCCTCCTTCATTATATTAGGAATTATCCCAGAAGAATCTTCTTTAACTAGACTTCAGCTGAACTGGCTATTTGCTGCCTTCTTGGGTGCTAAACATCTGCTGTTAACAAGAAACTGGGGATCTAACATGGTGCCCACCCTTTTAGACTGGTATTCTTTCATGGTCTCAGTGTGGAATAATGAAATAATTAGTTATATGCTTCTTGACTGGATAGATTCCTTTGAACAAATCTGGAAACCCTTTTGAGAAGCAAAATAAATGTTACTTCCCAAGTAGTTAGATTCTAAACAATGACCCCAAATTGTTTTTTTTACTGTGGAGGCTGACAGTAATACTATAAGGCATAGTTGTTAAATAGCAGTTTAATATTTTTAATGCTCCTGTTTGTACTTCTTACCTAATTAGAAGGACCTTTATTAAAGAATAGGTTTTATTAAGTTTAGTTCTCCAGCCACTCTGAAACACTTGAACGATACTTTAATATGAGTATCCTGTTACAGGATCCTATTTCACAGAGTCATTTGATATCACCCTTTTAACTGCATAACATTTTATTTTCTTTCTTTCACTATTTGAACTCACAAACATTTGTTACATAATTTTACATAACATATTTTCTGTTTGTTGGAAAATTATTACTAGATGTACTGTATTTGTTAAAGCTTAAACTCTCAATAAGCTTTTTATGGCAAAAAAAAAATAAAATGGGGTTTAAGAAACTACGTAATCATCTGAGAAATGTAATTGATATTATCACATCACCAGACCATGCATTAATTCCCCAGGAAGCACACAGTTTGTACATAACCTACCTTAATCTACCTCGCAACAAGAAAATAAAACCATTTTCCATTAAAAAAAATGTTTTCCCATTTTATAAGAACAATAACCCACTGCACGACATGGGTTTCTTGAGAATGAATGTACTTCCCGGGTACTATGAAAGGTATTCAGCCATTGGCCTCTTGCCTTCCAGTTTGCCCACAGTGTGCATTAGTTCTTTAGAAACTCAGACCCTTTCATAGCTTATTACTTACAGAGATGATATACATTTCACAGGAACACAGGAAATGCTTAGGGTCCATTGTGTTCACCTCCTGCCATCCAGACAGCAACAACATTCAATATGACAGTTAGAAATGTATTGTAAATTGGCCTATTGGCACAGTGGTAGGGCTACTGCCTGCCATGCTGGCAACTCAGATACAGGAATGAGCTCAGGTAGCTGAGGGCAGAGTATTGACTGTTCCAGTGGGCACTCTCCTCCTCCTCCTCCTCTGAGGAAGGAAAGTCACTGCCTTCACTGCAATGCTGCCAGCTGGGTGACCTCAGGTGGCAGTGCAGTATTACGTAGGCAAGCATGGGAGGGAGGGCATCGGCCAGGCACATGGTCAGATGCATAGTTGGCATGCCATTGTGTGTGCCCCTGTACTGTATCCCTACAATGCTAATGTCCTAGGGCAGAGGTGGACATAAGAGGGGGGGCTAAGGGGATGAAGCCCCCTCTCTGACCACCTGATGTCCACTGCACAGTCAAGTACCACAGCAGCAGAACAATCCGGCGATCCCGACTTCCGATGCAATCTTGATTGCAGTGGTCAATTTGCTAGGGGGTCTGGAAAGGTGGCCAGGGAACCATGCTCCCAACAGACCTTCTGCTGCTGCTCTGGTGGCTAGCACTGGAACTACTGAGTCTGGAATACTTGTTTGCCCAGACTCAAATCACCACACACACTAGCGTCGGTCTGTCCCGAACAACTGTCCCCATGGGCCACTACCACTGGGAGCCACTCACATCAGGAGCCACTATTCCTATCCAAATGCTACTGAACCATGCATTAAAGACCCTTCCATGGATGTGGATACCCCCTGCAGCACTCAGGGCAGCCCAACAGTTTAAGAAGTGTGCAGCTGCAGGCTACTGCTAAAGCAACCCAGGGATGGTGTGGGAGTCAATAGTAGACATTGAGGTCTCCAACTCCTGTAAGTGGTGATTTCTGTGTCTGAAACAACATCCGCCAGAGTCCTGTGGCTGAGTTTCTTTCAGTAGGAGCTGGAGGCCTTTTCCAAGTATAACACAGTTGGGAAGTGGAGTCGGACTCATCAAGTGTGCAGCAGTATGTCACAGAATTGCAAAGGAGCAGCAGTTATTTTAACTTAAGTAATTCAGGGCTATATTTGTTTTCTGTTTCTATCAGTGCTTACATTTTGGTACAAGGCTCAGGGCAGTGAGAGAGAGAGATACAACAGTAACAGCACTGGGAAGTTTAAATCCAGTAACTCAGTGCTGTGTTCTGTTCATTTACTACTCCACTTGAGTGTTTGACATTTGGACCTTGTTCTTTGGGGGTTTACTGCTTTTGTTTACAAACACAGGCCAGGAAGCTGGGGAATGACATGGAGGAGGGTTTGAGTGGGTGATTGTTTTTTCTATAGATCAGCACCGGATGATGGTGTGGGGGTACACTTCGGTCCCTGTGCAGGGATTACCAGAGTGCAATAGAGTTTAAAAAATAGAATTCTGGTGCTGACAATCAATGAATGATCCACAGTGGTTGTGTAATTTGCTTCAGCTTCACTTTATGAAACCACGCCTAAATGCAGAAGGAAATACAATGGTGGGAGAATCTTCAGTGATCATCTGCACTACAGATTTTCACTGCTGCTATAACAAGCTAGGCATAATTGAGTTGTGATCCTCTCTTAAAATGCTAACGAAAACCTTTGGCAGAGGACTGTTTTACATCAATAATTGAGAATATCTGAAATCGATAAAGTAAATAATTGCAAACCTGCAAGAAAACACAACCAATTATAAACATAACCCCTGCTTGTACCTTATTGCTTAAATCTATGGGTAGTCAGCGTCCCTACTCAATATAAATATTAGGGTGAATACCCTTCAGTGTCACTCTTTATGCAAGTTTATGCATGTACCAGAGAGTTCACTTACTGTCTCTTGGACTTGCACACCATTACCTCCCTCTGTACTAGTATACTTTTGTGTCTAATCTACTAACCACAATTTTTGCTACCTCCACTATCCCCTATCCCCCATCTCTCTCACTTAGGTTCACCACTCTACACTGTTTCCTCTTCCCTTAACTCTCCTGCTAATCTGGGGTTATTGATGTTTATTAAGTTGTTGTTTTATTTGTTCTGTGAAGGACAAGAACTTGCGGTGTTTTCATTTGCTTTTTGGTGGCTGACACAAATTGTTATTTAATATGTTCACTATCATTTGTTGTCTGATGTATTTGCCTAATTTTAATACTACATTTCACTTGTTTGTAATTCTTTCATTGCTGTTGATCACTTTTTTGTTACATTTGACGTGAAACATTTGTAAACGAGCCAATGGCTCAAAGCTGTTTGTAATCAGAGATTTAATAAACAGGTCCTGAAACAGTTCCTGGATTTATATTTGGAGTCTAAGGGGCCTGGCATCAACAGTGTTTTGTTAAACCTTTCTGGTTGAGGATCACCTTGAGTGTTATAATGGGTGGTTCTAGATTTACATATCCCACACAGGGATAATAATTCCTGAACAGTTCTGCTCTTGAAATCTTGACCTAATCTGAATAGATCCAGTCTTTGCCAATCTCAAGTAAGTAATAAAGCTTTCTATAAGGGCTCTGGAGACTGCCTTTTGATCCTTAGTCATGTAAGCTTCTGTGTGTCTTGAGAAGTGGTCTGTTAATACCAAGATATTGGCAATGTTGCAAGTGTCAGGCTCTAGACTTTGGAAATCAATACATACAGTTCCATTGGGACAATGGTAGAAATGCTCATTATGAGTCATTAGAATGCGCAGACCTATTTAACAATGTCTTGTGCTGCACACCTACTTAACAAATCCCACTCAGTAGTTATAAGTGAAAAAATGGCGTACTTACTTAGACCAGGCCTATGTGTGGTAGTATACAGCACTCAGGCGTGCTCTAAGTACTTCATAATCTGGTACTCAATTTAGGCTGTATCCATGCGAATTGAAGTCATTACCTATTATGCATGTGGCATGCCCTAAAATAAAAATATCTCTGGTTTTTTGTACTTGTGCATTTGTCTTGCTAAACATAAGGATGAGTGGCAGTTTGCTATTCATCATAATATTTTGCTAGAAAAAGGCTCAGATTGTATCTCAGAGCTTTAAAATCTAACACTTTTATGGGGCCTAGGTGGCCCCCAGACACCCAGCCTATTAGGTTGGGTATTTCACAGATCTCAAGCCCCTTAGCTATGTACCCAAATGTCCACCATTGCCTGGGGGGATTGGAGAAACCAGGAAAATAGCCCATGCACTTATATCATAGGGCTCTGTACTTCCATTGCAACACCACCAGATGAAATGGAGTGTTTGGGGGTACATTCCCAACCCTGAACCCCATCTCCAAGGAGAGGTGTTTATTGGTGTGAGAAGTACAGAGGACTTGTGTGTGCCTCGAGAGTTCTGGAAGGAATCGAGGTTTCAGAGGAGTACAGGGACATACAGTTTAAGTAAAAATAAGAAATATACTGCAGCTGTATCTATTGTTTAATATGAAGTGGTAGTAGTAATTGGTGTGGACTTTGCACAGCAGAGTGAAAACCACCAGTGGTGAAACCTCTGGGCATCTGAAGGAATGTGATCCACCTGTTCCTTCCATTCATAAAATTGTGTCCATGACAAGCTGTAGTAACTGATGATGAATTTGAACATTGCACCATTTGCCTTTCAGTATCAATTATATGTTGGGCGAACTCCCCTCATCATACCTCATTGTTCATCCCAGACACAGCTAACACCTCAATCCCATAGATGCCTATTGCCTACAGCTGTGATTTGTTTGTTATTCTTTGGTAACCAGGTAAGGACTACTAGGCACAAGTGTCTTTTTTCAGGTACGACCTGGGAGTACTGAGGAGGTTAAGTGACTTGCCCAGGGTCACACAGTATGCAAGTGGAGGCTGTGGGAATCAAACTCAGGTATGCTGACTGTAAGAAGCTTACTAACAGCTCATTACTCTAACCTCTAGGTTATACTGCCAGTCTCTTTACTGCACTGCCCCGTGGTGTTCAGCCAGTTCAGGAAAATCAGAGAAAAGAATGCAAGTCAACACATATTCTCTTGCACCACAGTTAACATCAGCCTTCCAAATGCTCAAGAACAGCATTCATATTTATGGGATTACTCAGGTATAATACATTCATTTTATGCCACTTAGTCTTATTCAAATTTCCTTTTCAAAACCAGGGTTGTGTTTATTTTTATTAATTATGGTATCTCATATATAGCTTGTGATGGAAGTCCATTTATTGTATGAAATATTTCACACTCATCTCAAAAACTAAAATGCTTGTCTTAAAGTGTATTATACAACATAATAATAGATACCTCATCTGTTTATACCGTACATTGCAGAAACTGAAATATTTATCTATAATTTTATTTATTTAGGCCATAATAAAAAAGAAATATGTAGATCCTTTGTGATTCACCTTTCTTTATTTTCCGTTTGTTTTCCTGTTAATATATTTTGTATGGCTGTTTATCTGATATCATGTCCCCAGAGGTCATTATAGAACTTTTAACTGAGCTGGTTACACTTCATTTTAATGGTCTGTTTGAATGTAACTCATCATTTATTACATGCAACAGGGGTAATTACCTGTAGCTGCTTGTTTGTTGTATGTAACTGCATTGCAGTTGAAATGCAGTTACAGTGTAGTTACACTGTAACTACAGTATAGCTAAATGATACTTAAATAAGTGTAACAAACTTTTAACCTTGATATTCCCCTGGGCAGAAGACCGTCATTTTATCATTTTCATTGACTCACTTAAGCCTGTAAAAGCAGAAAATGCCTAGAAAAAATCTGAGGTCAGCATAATAATTTTGTTCTGGCCTTAGATGTTTATTTGTATGCACATTCTTTAAAAACACTAGAACTTGACTAATTTTGAACTGACAGCTCAACACTCCTTTAAGGACTGTGGTGGTCCAAAAATGCCAAAGCACCAATGGGCCTGCAGGGCATACTGTACTAGACAGTCACATATATGAATGATTGACTTCATTCACATATTTGCTGACCATCTAATCTGATATGCCCTCTTGACAAATGGTACAATGATCAATGGGCTTATAAGCGATATACCTGTCATTGAGGCAGCCATGGAGGTATGCGGGTGGGTTGCTGCTGCACACGAAGATGGGGGGCAGCTGGGTGGGCAGGGGTCCTGTGTGGGTGGGCGGTGGGGGTGCCACTGGCTTACCAGGGAATATGTCAAAGGTTGTTTTATGGTGATCGGGCTATGGGAGGAAGGGAGGTACCACCAGCCTACCTGGGAATGTTGTGGGGATTATTATACTGGTGATCACAGCTACAGGAGGAGGGGGTGCCACTAGACTACCAGGATTATTTCTACAGGTATTGCACAGTGATTGGGACTACAGGGAGGGAAGGGGGACCACTGGACCATCAGGGATGTCATGGGAGCTTTTGCATGGTCTGCTGGAGGGGCAGGTAGCCACCCATGGCTGGCGGCTGCTGTGTTGCACCTTGCGATACAGCAGCTCACCTGTGGGTGGCCACTATTTGGGCATATTTGTTTGGGCTCAACTTTGCCCAGTGGTATGCGACGCATCCCAGGGTAGTGCCAGCATATGCACAGGACATCCCGGGCTGAATATTGGAATGTGCCGCATATGCATGAACATGATGCACCGCATACATTATCTTTGTGCTCCGGTGCATCGGGACTTCTGCTGCATATGTCCCTCTTTCGAATATTGTACCAGGACGCATATCTGGGATTGTGCTGGTTCAACTCAGTTGCGCCAGGCGCAACCCCTTTGAATATCTGGGCCATTGACTACACTCACACACTAATTCTTAAGTAATTTTTATTATTCAGGCAAGTGAAGCTCTCTTAATTGGCCAGCATAGCTACAATGTCAACATTTTCCAGGACAAGCTATTTCACATGAGATTCATACATTCATAACTCCTATCAAGGGATTGCATTTCCTTGGTGGCAGTTACAAACTTAAGCTCAGAAAGAGCTTATTGAAACAAACTCTGATCACAGTCAACATGGCTTCAATGCATTAACCTGACTCCACTCCACAATAAGAACATAGCTGTGTTGCATTAAGAATTCTGGTCAGACCCCTTCCTGTTCTTCTGTTTGCAATATGTCAGCATAGCTGTGGCACTGTGTAGCTGTAAAAAGTAAACAGCACTGAAACACAATCTAAGATCTATATATTTTCCAGTTGCCAATATCCTGCAGTTTTGCTTTTAATGTTTTAGCAACAGCACTTTACTGTACTAAACAGGGTATAATATTAGTAACCAAATTACAGTTTGCTTATTATATCAATCATAAGTGCATTACAGATGTGCACACTGAATATTTCTACTTTTCTTAACTTTATTTATTATAGTGTATTGCTTTACTAGAATATCTTTCCTCTGTATAAACCATAGAAGATAGAATTAATCTGCAGTACCAGCTCTGACTTGAGTCTATGTACAGTAGGTGAGTGATATGCTATAAAAATATTTAACAAATTCACATGTATACTCATCTCCAAAAATGTCTGCACAGAATATCATAAAAAGTCTATAAAATAAACAGCCTAGTTTGCTTTATGTAAACATATTCATCAAACACAGCATGGCAAAGCAGTCCTTAGTGTTGCTTCAACCCTGTGGAATTCTGATTTCTCCTTTCAAGGATCTGCTCCTTTAAAGACATATCCTCAGGTTCCTCAATAGAAGCATCCCAAACATCTTGGTACTGTAGTCATCAAGCACCATTTTAAAATTTGTGTTCCACCACTTTCTCACTTAGTTAAAACTGAAACCCACAACACATGATTTGGAACATTTACCTCTAAGGGAGGCCATCGTCCACTGGAGCCTTTTCCTTTAATTTGTCTTATTAATAATTGTCTCAAACCAATATCTTTAGAGATTATTAAATCTAATGGCGCACCTTATCTATTCAAAATATAAAACTAAACTCATAATCCATTGAGAACATTCAAAGTAGAATCCTGGAATAGCTTATTATAATGTTTAACAGACTATGAATACAGTAGGCACATTAGCTGACAGGGAATATTTATAATTAGAGGTGCTCAATGCTAGACACAAAAATTGTTTTGAGCCCTTAGAGTTGGTTCTTTTATTGAACTCCATTCACAATTTTAATTGATGGGTACTATTTCCCTCTTGATACAGTCTTTATAAGCTTTCATCTCCTCCATTAATATTTTCTACAGTTCTAAACCACTAGGACATCCATTAACCAACATCTTGGTAACTCTTTGTTATTCCCTTTTTATTGCACACTTTTCATCAAAACAAGTATCTGTTGACTGAATCTTTGGTACTGATTATTTTATATAATAAGGAGAATTATATTGTCAAGTCCCATATATGCAAGAAAAGGTTATGTCAATATTTATAGAATCCAAAACACATTCTGATAAGGCCAAGACAATGTAATCATTCCTAAGAAAGGAAATTCTTCTCTGATCTAAATTCATGTTCCATATTAACTTTGGGAGGTTAGCACAACCCTAGTATGCATTTTCTGCTCTTTTATAACGTTAGATATTTTCCTTTCAGCCCATCCTGCTCATGTTGGCTCCTGAAAATTGCCACAGCCCATGGCAGGAAGGCTGCTCTTACTGTCACTTTCTCGGCCTCTCCAGCACCTATACTTCTGTTTTTTGCTGTTTCTATCTCCACTCAGCTGATGTGGGGGAGCACTCAGGGGTGAGATGGTAGCTGACAGGCATCAAGAGGGGGCAGGGCTTGGCATGTTCAAAAGCCTGTGCTGCCCACAGCATGACATGAGTAAAAGGTGCCACTCGGAAAAGAAAAGTAAACTCTTGCTGTTAAATGCTAGATATAACAACAGTAGCCATAACTGGCATATAACATATTGACTTGCTCAAGCACCAGCTTTGTGCAATTGCTAGTTGCGGGCTTATGTTTTTCAGCAAAGCAGCAATCTACCTGTTCTTGTGATTGCGCTGCATTTGTGACTGAAGATAGCAGTTTGTGCATTTGTTGTCGGTACTTTTAACAACTGTTCCTGAGAGTGAGTGAGGAAATCTTCATAGTCACACCTTTGAACTGCTAAAACTTGATGGGATGAGTGAACAACTGATTCCCTATTGAAGCAGCACTTTGCATTAACTTTATTATAACTGGAGAATTGCTGCTAACAAATTGACATTCCTGCTGCTGCTGTAGGTGAAGTGCTAGTGTATGGAAATTACACCAAGCAAGTTTTGACTCCCTGTTGGCTCTGCACTTGACATTAACTTTATTTTATCTTGAAAACTGCTACTAATTTCTGAAGTCTGCTGCTGCTGAACTGTGACATTCTGGTGCATGCAAATAGCTATTTAGAGTGAATCATTCTACTCAGAGACTATTTCTTGAACTTTCCTTTTAAATTTTGCAGTTTAATATTTGTGGACTACCATTTATTAATATGTGTTATTGTCATTAATATTGTAATGTCCATCATTTTACGTTAACGCTTGCGCATGCGCAGGGCGTCTTGGAGAATGGGATACTTTGGAGGTGTGCCTGCCCTGTGCAATCCCTCGGTCTGCTGAGCAGGCGTGGCGGTCCTGCACCAATCGCTGTGGTGTTGTATGACAGCGGTGGTCTCTCTTCAAAAAAACCACCACTGTGTGCTTGCAGCGTGTCACGCCCCAAATCTTTGCTGCCATGCTGAGAGCCCGCAGCATGGCAAAACGATCCTGCGTCGTCTGCTGTGAGGGTGCCCAATCTCCGTCAGCTCCACCTCCCAAACAGCTTTCCTGCTGCCATGCTGGGAGCCCACCACAGCATGGCAACGTCGGCGTTGTCTGCCGATGGGGTTCCCAATCCCCGTCGGCTCCCACCAGCCATCACCTTCTGCCATGCTGGGAGCCCACCCCAGCATGGCAAATATCCTGCATCATCAATTATAGAAAAAAAACCTGTAAATTAAAAGCATCCACGCAGTCTCCGCCCCCCTCCCACTGCGCACCTACCTCCCACACCCCTCACCCCATACTTACCTCCGGAGCTCTGCGCGATGATTATCGCTGGACCGGGAACATGTCTGCACTCTTCAAAGCTGACCGCGAACTGAGGATATGCCGGTAAGCTGTATAATGGGCTAGATGGGGTTTTTTCAACTTTGTTGCATATCTTAGGCATTTTTTGGAATTTTGCACCAAATTTTCAACATGGGGTTTTTGGGACCCCTTCTCATGAATTCTGTCACTGTCATGGTGTTATTCAGGCCCGAAGGGTGATTTCACAGTCACTGTGCAAAATCACCTTTTGGGCTTGATTAATAAACGACAGTGCCAGCGTTCATAAGTGGGCTCTCAAAAGACTATTTTAAAATTTGGGAAAAATTCTAAAATGACCGTTTTATGGCGTGCATTAGCAAGGTTCCTCATGCGCTTTCAGTAAGTTCTTAATTTTCAATATTTTCACTCCAGATTTTCAACATTGCCATTTTACCACACCTCCTTATGAGCAGTACAGCTGTCATTTTTCACATCCTGCCCAAAATGTGTTTCCGCCCATGTAGCGCACAATGGCGCAGTCGGTGTGCGGACTCAATGTATGGGACATTAAGAAAATCACAGTGACACTGTTCATGAGCAGAGGTCTTAAAATGGCTATGTTGAAAATTTGGTGAAAATTCTAAAATGACTGTTTACGAGTGTGCATTTTCACTCCAGATTTTCAACATTGCCATTTTACCACACCTCCTTATGAGCAGTACAGCTGTCATTTTTCACATCCTGCCCAAAACGTGTTTCCGCCCATGTAGCGCACAATGGCGCAGTCGGTGTGTAACTCAATGTATGGGACACATTAAGAAAATCACAGTGACACTGTTCATGAGCAGAGGTCTTAAAATGGCTATGTTGAAAATTTGGTGAAAAAATTCCTAAAAATGACTGTTTTACGAGCGTGCATTGCGCAGTTCCTACGCACGCTCGTAAGTTCGTGAATTTTCAATATTTGCACTCCAATGACTTCCAAATACCTAAACAGCACATAGAAACAAGCAACATTCAGCATTGACAAATGCTTGTACTTCTTTGTCACTGATTTTTTTAAGCCATGTCCAAGTGCCAAATACCACTGCAAATACCTTCAAGCGAACGTTGTGCGATTGACAAATGCTTGTTAATGTTATGGAAGATCAATAAACTATGACTGATTGATATTGTCAGTATTATGCTAATTACTTAGGGATTACAAGCATACATAGGTTTGGGGTAATTTTATTTGGGATTCTTATGTAGATTATTTCACTATCTTAATTTATTATGTATTTTAGGGGCTTTTGGGGCTGGTGGTGTTCTTTTGTTGGGGACTAGCAGCTGAGTTAAATTGAGTTAATCATGCAGTTTGATAGATCCAACTATCTACAGAAACATGGAAATGGCTAATTCACAGCCCTAGAACCTGCTTGTCACATGGGATGGCATTTTTGGTGGATGTATAAGAGTTCAAAAACATTGCAAGCATAATGGCTGATGCTCTAAGGATGGATTTTGTTAAACTGGTAGTCATGAGGACTAGCATTAATCTTGTTAGGAAGCCCATTAAACCAGGAAATATGATGATGGCAAATAGGTACTACACCCTACTTAGAAAGCTTATATATCCCACAACACACAAACACTGTATCTTAAACACTGTGATGTGTTTGTTGCTATTGTTGTGCGATGACATTCACTTAAAACCGGGTCCCATGAACTATAGCAATAGATCAGTTGATGTTTTGTCTGACAATGGTTTTAGCACTGCACATTTCAATGCTAGAAGTATTGCTCCCAAAACTGACCAAAATAAGAGAATGGATTTTATGTTACAAACCAGATTTGATTACTGAATCAGAAACATGGTTAAGCCTAAAATGTCTAACACTTTTAACAGTAGAGATGGGTACCAGATATGGCATAATGCACCTAGCAAAAGAAGGTGGCTGATGACATATGAGAAGCATAGTATGGGTGCTAAAGAATTCAATCTACAAATTAAGAATGGCAGCTTAGAAATACCAAGCGTAGAGATCAGGCTGCCTTATGCACAACCTCTGTTACTGGTGGGCTGTATCTTCTGCCTACAGCAAATGTAGATGCATTTTATAAACTCCATGAATTGAGATGGGCAGAGTGGATAAAATTCACTCTGTGGATTAATTTGCGAAGTCGGTGAAATTTGTGAAATGTGAAGTGCCGAATTTGCAAAGTTTTTACAAGGCGAAGTTGCCCTGTTTCAAGTCAAATTGACTTAAATTCACCCAACTTCACCTAACTTTGCTACCTTTTCAGCAAAGTTACATAAAGTTTGGTGAAGTGGGAACTTCAAGAAGTAATTCACAAAGGCAAATTTTGCAACTTTGTTGGAACTTCGCTGGCGAGTAAAACTTTGCAACATCTCTATTCACGAATTGCTATTAGTAGGTGACTTTAATGTCAGTTGGAAATGATAGGTTTTTCACATAGTTTAAAATATCTGCAGAGCAACCTAGGCATGGAACAACTCTCAAAGCACAGACAAAGTTGATTGTTGTTTGCCAGACTGATTTGTTTAAGTACAGAAAATAGTAATATTAGCAAAAAAACCCAGCTAAGTCTCATGACATGCAAGCATGTGCAACAGCCTGAAATGCCCCTCCTCCCTCACAATTATTGACCACACATGAACCAAGAGAGGACTCACTGACTGACTATCTCTGGCCAGACTGGAAATGGAGAACTGGTTTCTTTTGTACAAAATTCTCCCCATGTCAATGACATCTATATTGCTGTAGCACTTCTGATCAGGACTTGCTGAGCCAGACACCCAGAATTTCCCCGGGATGAATTTCCCATGGATAAAAATAGTGTGGTGAGGGAGGGGGGAGAAAAAGGAAACATATTGTAGTGAATAATAGGATGCAGACAGATTCCGATTCCACTCCCTCAAAACAACACAGCTGTGCAGTGTTAGGGATAGACCCCTTCTTCTGATAGCAATACATCAGCATAGCATCATGACGCAATTCAGCCATAAAAATGTTATTTCATTATAGAAATTTAGCTGGAAAAGGCACACTGAGACAAAGCTCATTTTTATGTTTGCTTGCACGCATGTGCAAGAAACATAGTGCCTTCATCGGAGATTTCGGAGGTGTGTCACCTCCTCCTCCAATTCAGTCAGTGGGCTGGCGCGGCCTGTAGCTAATGCATTTTGGAGCTGTCTATGACACGCCCAAAATGCAGTAGCATACAGTTGGGTGAGTACGCTTGAGTGAGCACCAATAAGATATCGGCTGCTCAACGCAGCTCCCCCCACGCACAGATAGACGCATACCCCGCACTGTATAGCCGACGGGTGCCCAATCCCCATCGGGCTGAGCTGCGCCTCCCAACTTCCCAGTTGTAGGTGCCAGGCTGGGAGCCCCACCCAGCGTGGCAAGCACTCAGTCCTTTGGCCGGTGGGGGTGCCCAATCCCACGTCGGCTGAACGCCCCCCAAGTCCTTGTGCCACGCTGAGAGCACCACCAGCATGGCAAACGTGCTGCGATTTTTTTTATTTTGCCGATGGGGGTGCCTAATCCCCATCGGCTGAACGCCTCCCTCAAGTCTTGTGCCATGCTGGGAGCCCACCCCAGCGTGGCAAGCGTCCCATGATGTTTTGTTTTTGTTTTAAACCTGTAAAATAAAAACTGTCCAGCGCGTCTCCCAACCCCTCCCACAACCCGCACCCACCCACTGCGCACTCCAGCCTCCCCACCCCACCCCATACTTACCTCTGGACTCCAGCGCGATGATCTTGGTGGGCAGGAACACGTCTGCACTCTTCAAAGCCGACCGCGAACTGAGGAAATGCCGGTAGCTGTATAATGGGTTACATAGAGGGTTTCAACTTCGCATATCTCAGGCATTTTGGGCATTTTGTACAAATTTTCAACATGGGTTTTGGGACCCCTTCTCATGAATTATGTAACTGTCATGGTGTTATTGGGGCCGAAGGGTGATTTCCTGAGTGACTGTGCAGTGACTCGCGAAATCACCCTTCAGGCTAGAATACCACCATGACAGTGACATCATTCATGAGAAGGGGTCCCAAAAACCCCATGTTGAAAATTTGGTGCCAAATTCCAAAAAATGACTGTTTTACGAGCGTGCATTGCGCAGTTCCTACGCAGGCTTGTAAGTTCGCGAAATTTCAATATTTTCACTCCAGATTTTCAACATTGCCATTTTACCACACCTTCTTATGAGTAGTATAGCTGTCATTTTTCACATCTCACCCAAAATGTGTTTCCACCCATGTAGCGCAGAATGGCGCAGTCGATAATCTTGAAATCAATGTATGGGACAAATTAAGAAAATCACAGTGACACTGTTCATGAGCAGAGGTCCTAAAATGGCTATGTTGAAAATTAGTGAAAAATTCTAAAATGACTGTTTCACGAGGTGCATTGCGCAGTTCCCACGCACACCGTAAGGTTGGTAATTTTCAATATTTTCATATCAGATTTTCAGCATTGCCATTTTATCACACCTTCTTATGAGCAGTACAGCTGTCATTTTTCAAATGTCACCCAAAATGTGTTTCTGCCCATGTAGCACACAGTGGCGCAGTCGGTGTGCGAGATCAATGTATGGGACAAATTAAGAAAATCACAGTGACACTGTTCATGAGCTCAGGTGTTAAAATGACTATGTTGAAAATTTGGTGAAAAAATTCCTAAAAATGACTGTTTTACGAGCGTGCGTTGCACAGCTCCTATGCACGCTCATAAGTTCACGAATTTTCAATATTTTCACTCCAGATTTACAACATTGCCATTTTACCACACCTTCTTATGAGTAGTATAGCTGTCATTTTTCACATCTCATCCAAAACATGTTTCACCCATGTAGCGCACAATGGCACAGTCGGTGTGTGAAATCAATGTACAGGACAAATTAAGAAAGTCACAGTGACACTGTTCATGAGCAAAGGTCTTAAAATGGCTATGTTGAAAATTTGGTGAAAAAATTCCTAAAAATGACTGTTTTACGAGGGTGCATTGCTCAGTTCCTACGCACACTTGTAAGTTTGCAAATTTTCAATATTTTCACTCCAGATTTTCAACATTGCCATTTTACCACACCTCCTTATGAGCAGTATAGCTGTCATTTTTCACATCTTGCCCAAAATGTGTTTCCACCCATGTAGTGCACAATGGTGCAGTATGTGCAAAATCAATGCATGGGGCACATTAAGAAAATCACAGTGACACTGTTCATGAGCAGAGGTCTTAAAATGGCTATGTTGAAAATTTGGTGAAAAAATTCCTAAAAATGACTGTTTTACGAGCGTGCGTTGTGCAGTTCCTATGCATGCTCGTAAGTTTGCAAATTTAATATTTTCACTCCAGATTTTCAACATTGCCATTTTATTACACTTCCTTATGAACAGTACAGCTGCCATTTTTCATATGTCGCCCAAAATGTGTTTTCGCACATATAGCGCACAATAGTGCTGTTGGTGTGCGAAAGCAATGTTTAGGACAGATTAAGAAAATCACAGTTACACTGTTCATGAGCAGAGGTCTTAAAATGGCTATGTTGAAAATTTGGTGACAAAAGTCCATAAAATGACTGTGTTACGAGTGAGCAATGCGCAGTTTCCACGCACCCTCGTAAGTTCATGACTTTGTAATATTTTCAGTCCAGATTTTCACCAGTGGCATTTTTCACACTTCCTTATGAATAGTACAGCTGTCATTTTTCACAACATGGCTGAAGTGTGTTTTCACACTTTCAAGCGCTAGATGCATGGTCGCTGGGGAAATCATTGTTCGGCACAGATAAAGAAAAATCACAGTGACACTGTTCGTGATCGGAGGCACCAAAATGCCTGAGTTGACAATCTGCTGTAAAATATCCCCAACCTAATTATATTACGGATGTCGTTGCACAGTTTCTATGTCAGCTCATGACTTCACCATTTTTTAAATATTTTACTGCAATTTGCAACATTGCCATTTTACACCTCCCCATGAACAGTACAGCTGTCGTTTTACATCCTGTTGAATGTTTTGCACCTGTGGTGCTAAATGCCGTACTGTGCATAAGCAGCTTTGGCTAACAAACTGATATTCCCCTGTTCATGAGGTGGGGTCACACAAAAAACATGTTGAAAATTTGGAGTGAAAATACCAGCGAAGCTCACCTGCGGTATTAGGGTTTCCAACCATAACGCCCAACCCTGTAGAGAATGACAGGCATCAGGGGTGTGACTTGGGATTCTTGCCTGTAATGCTCATACCATTCCACACCCTGCAGCCAGTGAGAGGTATCGAGGTATGCCTTGGACTCTTCAGCCCCAAAGTTCACCCCATTCTCCTATATCGCACCCATCTCACCGCATTTCCTAATGAAATGGGGTGTGCATAAGGGCCAAAGACCCCAAGGAACACCGTGACACTTGTCAGTGTCTGCAGGGTGGGGTGTGGTGAAATGGCGAGGCTGTTATGCCTGATGACCCAAATGCACACCCCAATGCCTGTCACTCTCTGCAGGGTGGTGGTGGGGTTGGCTTCAGTTCAGTACTTCACTGCCATTCCTATTACGCAGCTCTGTAACGTCTACATTACCACTGCCAATGCCAGCAAGCAAACATTCGGCATTGACAAATGCTTGTTAGCTGTGTCTGTAGAACACAGGGAGAATAAGAGACTTTCTTAGTGTCACTTAGGTCCTGTACACATTGGGCTTGTTCAAATGTTACTGTTACTACATTTTAACAATCTGAAACTTAGTCTGTGTCTGCACTGATCACAGTTTGAAACCATGTTTAAAAAACATTTTTTTAAACCCTGCAAGAGACATTGTCTTAAAATCAGTTTTAAACACAGTTCCAAACCTTATATTGTTTATTTGGAAGTGTACATGGGAAATTGATTTGTGTTTCTCTTGAAGTGCTTGCACTTGTCCTCCTGACCGTGCTGGTGCCAGGCTTGTTAAAACATTACAAGGCTACAGTGTGGATTTTTATTTTATTTTATTTTATTTAGGCAGCAGTTTGGAAAACCTTTGAGCCATAGGCTCATTTACAGAAGGTACCTTGTCACAGTAAGACAAACGAGAATACACAATATAACAGTATAACACAGTATAACAGTAACTTAAGACAGCAATAAGTACATAGATACAAACAAGCTGGTACAGGTAGGATTGATGCAAACAATACCAGAGTTATATTGTCCTTAGCAGTTTAGTAGTAAGCTTTGTCATAAGTATTGAGTGCGCTTTGACTAGTGGCAATTACAACCGAGGTGTTAACAAGGTGGTTCCATAAGGACGTTTTGAAGCACGATATAGTTGGAGCTTCGGAGATGGAGGGGGGGGCAGTGTGTTGAACCAGGAGGGGGCCCTAAAGCTGAAGGCTCTTTGGCTGTGAGAGGTCCTAGCTCTAGGGATAACAAGAGAGGTTTTTCCACAGGTCCGAGTATGAACTAGTGGGACAGAGCGGCGGATGGTGGTGGTCAATCCTGGCGTGGATAGCCCAAGGAGGGTCTTTTTTGTAAGGGTACAGGTCAAATATTTGAGGCACTCATCAAGATCAAGTACCAGTGCTTTAGCGTACAGTAGACAGGTGTGTGTTAGCCTAGCTGCCCCACTAATTAACCTGCAGGCCTTATTCAGAGTAGTGTGAATTTTATGGAGTGCAGTCTGATCGGCAGCACCATACACCGGCAGTCCATAGTCCACTAGGGACAGGATAGAGGAAGTGACTGTGAGATGAACAGCCTCTGAGGGAGGCAGTGTTTATACCAATGTAAGATGCCCAATCGGATATTAGTGGCAGTGGATAAGGCAGCAATGTGTCCATGGAAAGAGAGGGGTCAAAATGGATCTCTAGGTATTTATAGGAGCAAACTTGTTCGGAGTGGGAAAGAGGACCCAGAGTGAATGAGGAGTTTGAAGTTGCAGGACTTGCTCTGAGGATGAGTGAAGAACATGTTTTTTTTAGATTTATCACCAATCTATGTTCCTTGAACAAGCCCTCAGCTTTGCGAAGGACTTCTGTCGAGTTCTGGAGGGCAATAGGGTTCGACTTGAGGCAAAGATGACTGCATCATCAGCGTACAATAGAATGTTCCCTGAGCAAGAACGTGGAAGGGTGTTAAGGTAAAGGGAGAATAGTAAGGGGCCCAGAATGGAGCCCTGGGGAACCCCAGAAATGATGAGACAGATGTCTGAGTAGGTCCCATTAATTTTTACACACTGTGAGCGGTCTGACAGATAACTGGTGCTCCAGGAGATAGGCCCAGCAGCAAAACCAGAGAGACTAAGGGCATCAAGAAGGAGGGGGTGGGAGACAGTGTCGAAAGCTTTAGAGAGGTCAATGAAGACTGCACCAGCCAGAGAACCAGAGTCTAAGGAGGTGGAGAAAGTTGGAGAACTCAAGGAGGGCTGTGTTGGTACTGTGGCCCGCTTCTGAAGCCATGCTGCTCAGGACATAGGGCATTGTAGGTGGAGAGGTGGTCAGAGATTTGAGAGGCCACCACTTTTTCCAAGGCCTTAGAGAGAGGAGAGAGAATGGAGATTGGCGATAGTTTCCAGCCACAGTCCTATCACCACCTTTAAAGATAGGGGTGACAGTGGTGACTTTTCAGGCAGTTGGAACCTTCCCCAGGCAAAGAGAGTGGTTGATGAGGCATGTGATTGGGGTAAGGACTGTGTCTAAGACCAGCCGTAGGATACACAGATCCAGGGTGTCACTGCCCGTACTATTACTGTTGAGGGCAGTGACAAGGTGCAACCTAAGTTCTTGGGCAGAAACACGGCAGAGGAGAAAATAAGGGCGAGAAATATTTACAGCAGGCGCTGGGGAGGAGGGTCAAAAAAATTTGTAGGGAGGATAGGGCTAAGGTCAGTGAATGAGGTGTTGAGGTGGTTGGCTATGAGGGCTGGGTCTGAGGAGATCACGCCATTAATGTTGATCTGGGAGGGTGGGGAGTGTGCACTCCCATTTAACTGTTTAATGTTATCCCAGAAGGTTCTGGGGTTCCCCATGAGGCAGTGAGTGAGGACCGATAGTGCTCAGACTTGGCCTTTCTGATGGCGAGTGCATTTGTTTCGGCGGCAGCATATAACTGCCTGTCACTGGGCCAGCCAGTCTCAATGGCACGGTGCCATAGGTTGTCCCTATGTTTGAGTTGGTGGATCAAAGCTGGGGTTACCCAGGGAGCATTCTGCCTTTTAGAACGGCGGGTCGACATTGGGGCAAAGGTATCACAGGCGTTATTAAAAGTTCAGGTAAAGAAGGAGAGAGCTGTGTCGATGTCAGGAGTTGCCTGTATAGGAGACCAGTCAATTTGGGACAGAAGTTCCTTAAGTTTTATCAGTCCACCAGGTATTAGGCGCTGCCGGCATGTGGACTGTGCTATGGGATTTGGGAACTGAGGATGACCAGTGGAATAGAATGGGGAGTGATCGCTGAGAGAGTCTGAGAGGACTTGTACATTGGGGATCAATTAGGGTGGTTGGTGAGTACCACATCAAGCAGGGTACTGGAGCCTCTCTTGGGGTTAGTCCTGGTAGGGTGGGTAACTAGTTGCGTGTAGGTCTATTGCAGAAAAGGAGTCACGGGTAGAGGAGGAGGAGGGGCTGAGCCAGTTGACATTTAAGTCACCCACCAGAATTTGATCAGTGGAAAGAGGTAGCAAGGAAAGGTATTCTGTAAGAGAGGCAATGGCCTGCGTTTGGTCCCTGGGGAACACGTATGCAGTAGTCAGATAAAGGGGTCCCTTTAAAGGGTCAGGGGTTAATTTCAGCATAAGCGCCTGGGCCCTGGAGTCAAGGATGGGAGCAGGCAGGGCTAGTACGAGGAGAGATTCCTTGACATAAATAGCGCAGCCACCGCCCTGTATTCCAACACGGTCAGACCGGGAAGAGGTGAAACCAGGAAGGAGACTAGGAGTCAGGGAGGATTTTGACAGCTAAGTCTCAACCAGAGTGATGACATCAGGGTTAATTGAAGTGACCAGGCATTGTAGTGAGTCAAACTTTTAGGAGGCTACAGATATTCATGGAGACCATGCATAGGCCTGTGGTGCTAGTCGGGGAGCTCTTGGGAACCGGGGCCAGGGTTTGGATGAATGTTCCTGACAGGAGTAGTAGCATGACTAACACCCTGGCTGGAGATGGTGAAAGGTTTTCCTACGATTGACATGAGAGGGGGAGGGAGGTTAAGGGAGCAGGGGGTGGGCTGGGTGGTACAGGAAGGGAAGGCAAGAATAAGAAGACACCCAGGTGTGCCTGAGGTGAGGAGGAAGCTAGGGGGAGGGCAGGGAGGACCGAGACACACAGAGATCCCAAGGGGCAAGAGAGCAGGTTCAGGAGCAAGGGGAGGGAGGGGTGCCAGGGCACAGTGCAGAGTAGCAGATGGGTAAGTGGGCAAGTGCACTGCTATTGGGGATAGGCACAGGCACAGCGTGAGGCAGGGCCAATACATTGTGGTGAGCAAGATCCAAGGGAAGTAGTAGTGTACAGGAAGGGTAGGAAGTAGCGAGGAGCATAGGTCCCTCTGAGTGGCCAGCAGGTATAACCTGCAAATGGGAAAAGTGGGGTGATGTCACGGATGTGATGTCACGGGGTGGATCCTTAAATTGACAGCTGCCCCTGGGTGGGTACAGGTGGTTGAGGCGAGCCGGGACAGGCTGACGCAGTGTCATCAGGCTGGCATCCCCTGCAGGCGATCCAGATGAAGAGAAGAGGCTCTCTTTACCTCGAAAGTTATCAGGCTGGAAATTCGACTTCCTCAGCTCCTCAGGTGAGCTGCTTGTGTTGCTTGTTCGTCCCGAGTGCCTGCCGCAGTCGGCAGTGAGCTTGGGGGGGGGCTGCCTATGTAGTGGAGAAAACAAAGCCTCTCATTACTATGCAGCGGGAGAAAATATTGTGACTTACACAAAGGGGCTCCACTCTAAGCAAACAGGGCTAATCCAAAATGAGGTCACACTAGGACCCAGCTATCCTAATACCTTCAGTTACAAGCACAGTTAGATCCAATACCACAAATTAAACAAGTCTGCTCTATATTAGCTGCTTAGCATATCTGGCTTTAAGGTATAATCAGCAAGAGCAACTCTAGGGCACCCACTGAATCCCTAGCTTTACACTTCAGCATTAGTAGCACAAAGAAGCAAATAACAAGCCCACCCAGCAGTGAACAGGGAACAAAGTTCATAAATATAAGTGTTCATCAGGTAGCACCCCTGCAGGTGTCCAGATGAAGAAAAGAGCCTCTTTACCTCGAAAGTTATCAGGCTGGAAATTTGGCTTCCTCAGCTCCTCAGGTGAGCTGATTGTGTTGCTTGTGTTGCTTGTTAGTCCAGAGTGCCTGCACGCGGTCGGCAGTGAGCTTGAGGGGCTGCCTCGAAGTTATCAAGCTTGAAATTCAGCTTCCTCAGCTCCTCAGGTGAGCTGCTTGTGTTGTTTGTGTTGCTTGTTCGTCCTGAGTGCCTGCCGTGGTCGGCAGTGAGCTTGGGGGCTGCCTCAAAGTTATCAGGCTGGAAATTCGGCTTCCTCAGCTCCTCAGGTGAGCTACTTGTGTTACTTGTGTTGCTTGTTCATCCCGAGGTGCCTGCATGTGGTCGGCAGTGAGCTTGGGGAGCTGTCGAAGTTATCAGGCTGAAATTCGGCTTCTCAGCTCCTCAGGTGAGCTGCTTGTGTTGCTTGTTCGTCCCGAGTGCCTGCCGCGGTCGCAATGTGGTATGACTGTGTTTAAACATGGTTTTGAAAGACATGCCAACAGTGTAGATGGACTTCCATGGTAAGTTTAAAAATGCTTTTTTAAAACATTTTCAAAAATAGACTGCCAATGTGTACAGGGCTATAGTATGCATGTTTTAGTTGTGAGATTCAAATCCAACTCTGTTGAGTCTCCAGATTCACAGTTCAGTTACAAAGCACTTTAACTGAGTGTTCATTCATTGACAACATATTGTTAAAGGCAGAAAGGAGAATTTTCTAAAGGATAGAGGCAGCTGTATGTTGCACCTGCTTCTGCATCTGCACCTGACTGATTGTGTCATGGCAGCCCTGTTGTATTTTTGAAATGTCTGTTCCTTTGCAGTGAAGAGTTGATGCAAATGTAATTTTCATCATGTTTTGCCAGGATTCTGTATTTTTGGGATATGAAATTCAGACACTGTTAAACCATCTAATAGATGATGTAACAGTCTGAAACAAGCATTTGTCAATGCCGAATGTTGTTCGCTTGGCATTGGCATTGGCAGTGCCAGAGCTAGAGATGCATAATAAGAATGGCAGTGAAGTATTGAAGTGATGCTAACCCCAACCCCACTCTGTGGAGAGTGACAGGCATTGGGGCATGCCTTTGGGTCATCAGCAATACTGCTCATGCCATTGTACCTTGTCTCCTGTAGACACTGACAAGTGTCGGGGTGTGCCTAGGGTCTTTGGGCGTTATACTTACCCCATTCCATAAGGAAATACACTGACGTGGGTGCAGTATAGGAGCATGGGGTGGACTTTGTGTTTGAACAGTGCAAGGCACACCACGATGCCTGTCAGTGGCTGCAGGGTGGGGTGGGGGTGGAATGGTGTGAGCATTACATCCGATGATCCCAAGTCACACCCCGGATGCCTGTCAGTCTGTACTGGGTGGGATGCTACAGTTGGAAACCCTAACACCATAGGCATGTGGTGGTAGTTTCACTCAACATTTTCAACATGGGCTGCTTGTCAGGCCACCTCATGAAAAGTGGCACAATCACTTTGTTAGCTGAAAGGTGGTTTTGCACAGTGGCTGTGTCATTTGGTGGCAGAGGGACAAAACACATTTTGGGCAGGATGGGAGAATGACAACTGTATTGTTCATGAGGAGGAGTAAAAAAATGGCAGCATTGAAAATCTGGAGTGACAATATGAAGTATTGGTGAAGCAATGAGCATGCATACAAACTGTGAAACACATGTCCATAACCCAATTATTTTTGGGAGTTTGGTAGCCACATTTGTAACATAGATATTTTGGGACCTCCCCTTATGAACAGTGGTGCTGCGATTTTGTTAATCTGTGCCAAAAGTTGATTTCCCACAGTGAGCACGCCATTGTGCGCCACAGGTGTGGGAACACATTTTGGGCAGGATGTGAAAAATGACAGCTGTACTGTTCATAAGGAGGTGTGAAAAAATGGCAGTGTTGAAAATCTGACAGGAAAACATTGCAAATTTTCGAAGTTACAAGGGTGTGTGGAAACTGCGCATCGCACGCTTGCAACACAGTCATTTTTATGGACTTTCAGCACCAAATTGTCAACATAGGCATTTTAGGACCTCTGCTCATGAACAGTGTCATTGTCATTTCCTCAAACTGTCCCAAAAAGTGATTTCGCACAGCGACCGCGCTATTCTGTGCTGGACGTGTGAAAACACATTTTGGGCAGGATATGTAAAATGACAGCTGTGCTTTTCATTAGGAGGTGTGGAAAAATGGCAAGTTTGAAAATCTGGAGTGAAAATATTACAAATTCATGACGTTATGAGCGTGAGTAGAAACAGCACAATGCATGCTCGTAAAACAGACATTTTGGGGAGTTTTGTCACCAAATTTGCAACATAGGCTTTTTGAGAGCTCCCCTCATGAACAGTAGCACTATTATTTCATTACTCAGTCCTGAAAGGTGATTCCACACAGTGACCACGAAATCACCTTTCAGGACCGAATAACGCCATGACAGTGCCAGAATTCATGAGAAGGAGTCCCAAAAATGTGAAAATTTGGTGCAAAATTCCACAAAATACCTGAGAGATACATAAAAGTTGCAAAACCCTATTTAGTCCATTATATAGCTTACCGCATTTTGTCAGTTTGCGGTTGCATTTGAAGAGTGCAGGCGTGTTCCCAGTCCACCAGGTAAGTATGGGGTGGGGGGTGTGGGGAGGCAGGGTGCGCAGTGGGTGGGCATGGGTTATGGAAGGGGGCAGGAGATCGCTGAGGAGGTGTTTCTTTTCTACAGGTACAAAAAAAAAACATTGTGGGACCATTTTTCTGTTTATAGGGGCATGTGGCATGCTGGAGTGGGCCCCAGCATGCCAATGGAGCCTTTTGGGGGCAGCTGTAGCTGATGGGGATTGGGCACCCTGTTGGCACACAACAAAAGTGGGGCTACTTTATGCTGACAGGATTGGCCACCCCGCCGCACACAAGGAAAGCTGGGGCAAGAGCGAGGGGTTTGGGCACCCCTTCCGAATATAACAACAAATGGGGGTTCTTTATGCCAACAGGGTGTGAGCTCCCCATTGGCACATACATTGGGGGGCAGGGTAAGCCAGCAGGGGGATTGGGCACCCCCAAAGTTGGCAGTTTGGCGGGCAGTGTGCCGCCATGTTTGTGTTTCTGGATAAGCACGTTGGGAGGTCCGCTGCATGTGATGAACTTTGCTCGCATTGCAGGGGACCTTTCCTTAGATGTGCTCACCTGGGTGGTGTGGCGCTGGTATGCAGGCTGATTGGGGAATGAGGGACGCACCTACTGATGCGTGCCCTGCATTCGCCCAACAGTGACCGCACCTCCAAATCTGCAATATGACAAGATGTTGGCTGCGTAAGAGCGCCAACATAAAAATTGACTCAAATGAAATGTTCATCATTTCCTGTCAGAATTGCGACTTTGTTTTAGACACAAAGTTTGGATGCAGTTAAACCATCTAATAGATGATCTTACAGTTTAGTCAGAAGTCTGTTTTGAAGAATAGCAGTGGGTGAAGTCTTTTGACCGCGCCCCCAATGTAACAAGTAATTTCACTTTGATATGTAATATCATTTCATATATGCTACAGTTACTGTGTCTCTTACGGTTATAGGAGTTCATTCTCAAGTTCTTTAGGTGATAGAGCTGTAAAGCAATGCTGATCACTGCTGGCACACAAAAGACTTGAGAAGAAACTCTCACAACCATAAGAGACATGAGATATGTGCATATTAACATATTATAAATCATGATGAAGATTGTTTTTTAAATGAAACATTTGGAAGCAAAATGTTTTACTTGTACAAAATCAGAGAAACCCCCAGTGTAAGAAATGCACTCTGCTAACTGAACATAGAACTCCAGTGCCCCGATATTCAGAGCTGGATGATAGCTCTGCACAGACTGTAGCACTGCACCAAAAATAGCACATGGCTGCTGCCAGCTATGGTCAGCCAGCTAGCATGCACTAACAGAGAACACTGACTGACTGAATATTGGGCCATGCTGGTGCTAAGTTATTATGGTGTGTGTTGACACAGCCCAAGGCTCCATATTGCCCACAGGCGATCGCATGCCCAAACAGGGATAGTACCAGGGTTCCATTTGGCCATAGTCAGCCCTAGCATGCAAATGAGCCCATTGGGCATGAACAGCACTAAGGGGCCATTTAAATGCCCATTACAGTCTTATTTGCATGGGAGCAGCAGCCACCTAATGCCGATGCTGGGTGGGAGCAGTAGGAATTCCTTGATGTATAGTGGACCACTCACCAAATCACAAGTCACTAAATGGAAATAGACACATCCCTGGTGGGCTAACATCCCTCCCTGATGAATGCCACCCCATCTGTGTGACCTGCTGAAGACCCCAGCACCAGCCACACCTCCCCTTACCCGAGTCACCAGTTGGGAAGTCAAGAACAGGGACTGACACAGTCTTCCGCTCACTTCCTTGGATGGTCACCATCTGACATGCATGGAGTGCAATCACAAATACCGTAGAAATGGCTGTTTCTACAGTACTTGTGATCATAGTGCATGTCAGATAGCAGCAGACTGAGGTGGTGAGTGGAGGGCTGTGCCAGTCACCACCCTGCACTGCAAGACAGGTGACCAAGGTGGGGTGTGTGGGGGTCCTCAGTGGCTGGGCGGTTGGAGTGTGTCACATGTTGGGTGGCACTCGGTGGGGGGAGGCACTATCCCTAAAGGAATGTGTCTTTCTTCTACTTGGTGATATGGGTGACAGGAGTGAAGGGGTCCTGTAGACACCAAGGAATTTGGACAAAACTGTTATGACAAGGACAATGGGGGAAGGGATTACTAGACAGCAGAGAATTCAAATAAAACTGTTAGGGAGCGATCGGAGGGCAGGGGGCCATTAGACACTGGGGCAGTTGACTGCAGTATTGTCACCCTGCCTTTGGTGGGGTAGGGACACAACCTAGAATGGAGGTAAGGCCAGGTTTCATCAGCTTTAAATAGCACCGCAGTGGGGGCTGTTATTTAGCACTGCCAAAACCATTTGAATATATTGCTGCTCCATTATGTATGCTGGCTCCCTCATTTGCATAGGTGCAGCATTATCATTAACATGAATGCACTGCAGGGTTAGTGTGACCCTCTGGGACTTCTGAGTATGGCCCCACCCAGAGCACCAGTGCTAGTCCAGGTTAGTGCGGCACTAACTCAGTTAATGCCGTGCTAACCTTTTGAAAATCGGGGCCCAGAATTTTGGAACTGCTTGCATGAGACACCTACTAATGGTCATAAGAGTAGCTGCAGTGTTTAGAATGACACTATCCTAATTGGCTGATAACGACTCTCATGATTTAAAAGTGTATAAGAAGTATCACAAGAGACATTGTAGATCACTGCCCTGACAAAATAGTTCATATTATAAAATATCAGTGACCTTGACGGCTAATTAAAAAAGCTTTGCTTGTCTGAAAAAAAATGGCCTAAAGAGAGATGACACTGCCTGGAGAAGTTTGAATAACATTATATTTATATACAGCTCAGTTTCTATTTCACATAATTATTTATACTCTATCTGTATGAAAACAAAATCTTAGTTCTTAAGAGTTTATCTGTTCCTGTTGCTTCTTCCTCCAGCTGAGGTTAAAATACTCTGCTTCTGACATTCAATTCATTCCCATGGCAACAGATTGTGATGTCGCAACAGAAGATTACCATCATGTGGAGAAAGAGCTGTTGGGGTATATAATATTGCCAAGAAGTGCAGAGTAGGTTAATACAGTTCAAGACTTTACATGTAAAATAATGCATGAGGAGAAACGTATAACAAGAATTGTATGAACACCGAGGTGTGGATTCTACATAAACCCCAAGGGCAAAGCACAAGGGATTTATCAAAGCATCCCAAATAGAAGGTCTGCATAAAATTCTTGTTATACACTCCTCTCAATGCATTGTTTTATGTGATTTCTTGACTGTTGTTTTTTGCAACTACAGTATTTTTTATTGCAAGATCCACTGTCCTGAAGCTGAGCGGTAACAAGAAAGTCACAAGAAAGTCCAAACATCAGTGTCCTTTAAAACTCTGCAAAAGTTTGTAAAGTTTATTAATTGGCAAATATTAAACTGCGTTTTATAGTCCAACACATTATGAATCTCCTAGCCAGCGGTGCCACTTGAAGATATAGGGATATTTTCAAAGCCGATGGCGGCAATTCTCTATTGTGCAATTCTGGATAAGTCAAATTGTCCCTCTGTTCAATTTTCAAAGCTAGGACCTAGATAAGTTCAATGTTTTAAACTCTGACTTAGTTATGTCCAGTTTGGAAAGTTTAGATATAAATGTGCCTGAACACAATTTTTCAGATCAAGTGCAACCTGGTACACCAATTTACTGTACATCTATGTGAAGAATAAAACAGGACGTAAAGTGAGTACTATTAAACAGTTAGAAATTCTGCAGATAAGTCCAACTTTAGTAAACAGCCCAAAAATATAGAACATGGTCTAGGCCTACCAGAGCACTTGGATAGCAGGATTTTAAGTGCCTAACTTTTGTAGATCAAAGTTATGAGGTCCAGCCAACAAGAAATGAAAGTTCTGACTGAAACTATGTTTGCCACGGTGTTTGAATCACTGGGTTTGATTTTAAAAGCCCTGAGAATGCCGCACACTCCTCGTGCGCTGATCATTTGGTACACAGGGCTTACGGCATTCTCCCGGCTGGAGGTCGGGATTTTCAGTCCCAAGTGTCAAATGCTGCAAGTTATACCAGCTTTTCCGTGGTCTAACTTGTACCATTTGGGAGACTTACGCCAAATCTTTGCTGCAAGCTGCTGTAAGCTGAGGAAACTGTCACAGCTGAGCCCGATGTACTAAAATCACATGAAGTTGCATCAAAAGAGCTCTGCACAGCTGCACCAAAGAATGGGTTTGATGCAGGACCTGATGGAAGCCATGCGTTACCCTTTGAAAATTGAGCCCCCTGTGTTTCTGAGTGCGTGATGCTAATGGGCATAGCTGAGCTCACAGCTGAGCATGCTCTGAACATTCACAAATATTCTTAACGCTCTGTAAAAGTTGTTCATTAGGTATGTTAAGAACAAGTTTTAGAAACCACAGAAGAAACGTGTAAGCCATGTATTATATTATTGTTTTCAATGGTTTAACGGTAGTGTCAGTAGTTATAAAGCAGCAGTATTTGTTAGTCGGCAAGACAATTCATCATGTAGTTTTTCTTTAACAACAATGTTTTTTCTGACATAATTAGATTTATTATCAGTATATTTTTATTTCGCTTGGACATTTTTAGAACAGCTTTTATTATCAGTTTTATAACCGATGACTCAAGTTGGCATGTTTAAAAATCCCTTCCCTTGAGGTTACTTTTTGACTTTACATGCTGGATTCATACAGTGGCAGTATTAGGAGGCTGAAAGTAAGCATTTTTAATAGTAACCAGCAAAACACCACTCCAAGACAATTTTGTTGTAGTGGGTGTGGCTAGTGAGCAGTTAGATTTAACATTTCAAAACCCCATGGGTCCAATTCTCAAAGCTCCTGGGGCAATGCAAGGAGCTTGCACCCCAATGATTGGTGCAAAGTGCCCCTTGCACCAAATGATGCCCTGGGGGGTGATTTACAAATGCAGCCTGTGCCTACAGTAGGCGGTCTGCACCAAACAGGGCTTGCACCACCCTTGTGCCACACACTGAGCTGCAGCATGGCACCAGGGGCTTGCGGCAGATGCAAGCTGCCAAATCCTCTGCAGCGGGATTCACATAACTCCCCCAGTAGGCAAATTTCTAAGTATCTATGGACCAGCCAGAGCTGGTCTAAGGATACTTATAAATTTCTCCACTGGGAGAGTTGACCTAGTAGCGGCAATGCACCGCAGTTTACCCTCCCTGAAGTCCCCATGAAGTAAAGATTTATCATGCATTCCTGGTGGTCTAGTTGACCCCCAATCCCCGAGTACCCCCATATACACAAATTGTCATCTAACCCCTTCTCCAGTGGATTAGTGGACCCCCTTCTTGATGTCCTTATGGATTAATTAATTATCACAGGTTCCTGGTGGTCTAGTGGACCCCCCCTCCCCAATCCCAGATGTGTCCATGTTGTATTAATGTAGACAGACTCCCAGGTGATCTAGCAGCCCCCAGCTCTGATCCCCATTATACCATATTATGAACTGGTCAGTGGTAGAGTAGGCCCCCACCCTGGTAGGCAGTAACCCCCACACTGATCCCCATCCTCAAATCGATCTTGTGACTTGCATAGTCCACTGCTCTCACCATGGCCAGCCACCAACTGAGCTCTAAAGGGTGTGTAGTGTGTACAGTACACGCTCAGTGACAACTGTCAATCACTGAGTGCATACTGTATATAGTATGTGCTCCATTAGAGCTCAGTTGGTGGCTGGCCATGGTGGTTAGCATCAGCTGTGCCAGTCGCTGGCTTAATTTGGGGATTGGGGGAGTGGGGTGGGGTGACATATCCTGCTGGGGAGGGGCACCACTATACCACCGACCAATTCATAATATGGCATAAAAGTGGATTGGGGCTTAGTGGGGTGGGCGCAAAATCACTAGGTAGTTTGTCTACATTAATACAACATGTGGACATTGGGGATCAGGGAGGCGGATCCTCTAGACCACCAGAGACCTATGATAATTCATTAATCCATGGGAAATCAGGGAGGGGTCCTGTAGTCCATCAGAGGGGTTTCGATGACTATTTGTGTATATGGGGTACTCATGGATTGGGGTCCACTAGACCAAAAGGGACTTATGATAATTAATTGATCAAGGGGACATCAGGAGAGTCCACTAGTCCACCAGGGAGGGTTAGATAACTATTTGTGTATATGGAGGTACTCTGCAGTTGAGGATCCACTAGACCACCAGGAATGTATGATACATAAATAATTCATGGGGATGTTGGGAGAGGGGTCTGCTAGTCCACCAGGAATGTCTGAGGACACTGCTGCAGGGCTGCACACATCTTGTGGCACCTGGTCCAGATGTGCCCGCTGTTCAGTGCATTGCTATGGTTGCTGCAAGCTGTGGGACTTTGCTGCTGGAACCCTACCCAATTGAGGAGTGGGTGCAGAATCCCTGACACTCCCCAGTTTGCTGCAGACCTAGATTGCCGCACCTTGTGGCAATCTAAGGGCTTTTTGAGAACGAGGCCCCATGTCTCCATTAAAGGAGAACAGTCAGCTTTAAGAGCTCCACACCCAAGTGTAGGGCTGGCCCCAATTTGCACTTTGTGTGCAAAAACATTTTTTTTTTACTTAATGTTTACTATAGTATAGTAGATTCCATCAGAGTAATTTTGCTTACTTCCAGGCTGACGTTTTCTGGAACTAAAAATCCCAGAATTCCCTGCAGCTGACATCAGAGCAGGGCTGCAGCAGTGGAAAATTCAAAAGCCTGCGGTGCATGTTAGAGCCTTTATAAGCACTGATCAGATGTTTTCCAGTTCCACTTTTCTTCTGGGCTAAGTACAATCAACTGTACTTATCTTTGGAGGACAACAGATCAGCAACAGAAAAAGCAGAGCTTATATAAACTCTAACATGCACTGCAGGCTTTTGAATCTGCCACTAATGCAGCCCTGCTCTGATGTCAACTGCAAGGATTCTGGGATTGTAGATACAGAAAATTTCAGCTCAGATATAGCACAATTAATCTGATACAATCTACTATACTATAGTAAACAGATTAGTAAATAAAATTACTTTTGCACACAAAGTGAAAGTTGGGACCAGTTCCCACTGGGCTGCAGAGTCCTTATTGCTGACTGTTCCTTTTAAGAAATGAATGACAGTGGTAAGAAAAATGGATAAAATTGACGAAATACATTACTTCTGAAACACTACATTGATGACATTTTTTTCACTAACAAATGCTGCTGCTTTAAGGCAGGATTGGGGTATATGAAACAGCCTCTCACCCCAAGCCTGAGTTGTTCTGCTTTGGAAATATGGGGTTGGAGCTCACTGAGACAGTGAAGCCCCCAACTTCTGTCTCCTTGATGGCAGCATAACTGAGCTGGCTCAGTACCAGTATTCTGGGTACACATATGTATTGCACAGTTACATAAAATAAAAATTGAAACAAAGTACTAAATGATATTGGATCATGTATAAAACATTCATTTTACTTATACTTCTGGCCTTCTTTCTGGGAAAAAAAACTAGTTGTATCAAAATACAAAGAGCAGGAATCATTGGTGGTTGCAGAATGCATGGAAAAATACAATATCAAAACTGAGTAATACTCAGAAAGCACAGTACAGTACATAGTAGAAGGATAAAAAAGCCTTAAAAAGAAATTTCATAATCTGCAAAAAAAAAAGTTTGCCTTCTAAAATATTTTCACTATCTATGTTATACGGAATTATGAAACCTATATTGATGCCTCTGCATTTGAATAATGAATGGTATCCACTGAGGCAAGATATGCTGCTGTTTATCTTATCTTGTCTTAGATTTATTTATTGGAATACTGGTATATTAAACTCCATTAACTAAATGTAATTAGATTTCACTATGTTATGCTGACTTGTTAGGCAGTGTGGTCCAGTGTTTACAGTAGTGCCTTGGAGACACGGAAGCTGTGCGTTCAAACCCTGCTAGAGACAAGTAATCACTACATGACCCCAGGCAAGTTACTGAACTTTTCAACACCAAAGTTCACCAGCTGCACAAATGGGTAGAAACAGGACCCAACTGTTGTTATGTGTCCATAAAATTAATAAAAAAGATATTAAAATAATTTAAAAAAAAGAAAAGAAAGTGAGAGTTTGCATCTCAGCTAGGCTATCCTGAGTAAAAAAAAATAATAAAAACTAAAAAAAAAACTATCATCCTTTTTAATAGTCTGTAAAGTGTTGGTCTTGTTTTATTAACATTTAGCAGTATGAAATACAGTACTTCAGTGTAATTTTTATATGCCTGATCTATACTGTCTAATCGATATAATCTTTTCTTTTTATCTTATTTTACCTATGGGAGGCTCAAGCAAGCCTGAGCATGTGACCAGTGCTTGTTGTCTCTGTGTGAAGAGATGGGGTCATCGCTTCACAATTATTGAACAAATAAGTGGTCACTGTCCAGTACAAAGGTGCTGATCTATCTTGATTAATTCTGTGAGGAAGTGTGCACTTTTCTTGAAGAAACCAAAATGGAATACACATACAAAGGTCACGAGAATAAACTGAGCCCAAGATTCAATATGATTTCGCTTCATTACTGGCATGTTTGGCAAATTATACCACAGCATGGTATTTTTTCTATACAGATTTTTCTGCATTTGTGGTGGTACCCCCCAGGAGAGTTGCTACCCCAGCTCACAGGATCTACCCCACCACAGGCTCCCATGGTTTGCTTCTCGTAGAGGGGCTGCTTCCCACACAGCATGGGGAGAAAAGGTAACATGTTATTGCAGGCAGTGCCCAGGTTGCTAGTGACAGGTCACAATCTTTCCATTTAGTCTCTCTGTTTCCCTTATCATTTTGTTCTGGGAGCCTTTGGTATTTACACAGCCACTTACAATGCAGGTGGCTGTGCACTCATCTCCCTATCATCCCATGCCAACTGGTGTCACAAACCACCTGTCAGACATGCCCCCACGGATGTAAGGTCACATGTGCAGTCTTCTGTGGTGCGCAATGCAGGCCGCTGTGGAAGAGGCATGGTGACCTCCCCATCACCAAGGCAAGTAACACTGGGACCTAAGCTTGCTCTCACACCCAACTCACCCACATAGCAGCACAGCATGCTAGCACTGAGCAATTGTGGCTACACAGCTGTGTGGGCATTAACACATCATAGGGTACCCATTCGTGGAGAGATATGGGCATACTCAAATCCACCAAGCAAAATATCAGGATGCCCTATCTTCTTCCAGAAGAACCACCAGTCTTATAGTCTTGGGGACTCCCCAACCAACTTCAAAATTCCAAAATTAAGTTATCGGGGGGGGGGGCACTCCAATGTATAATAATCATCTTTATTGTTATCACCATACACATATCTCTAGGTGGCAACATTTCATGGCAATGCCACTTACTTTATTAGGCCCATACTATGACTGTTCTCAGTCTCTCATAAAGTTTTAGTCCCTTCAGAAATACTGTTTAAATTTCTATTCTTTTCCTCTTTAAAGATAATCTCACTTTGCCTGGCCTTATGATACCATCTCTGTCCTGCACAGTAATCCATGTTTGGCTCTTAACCAATGCCTGGCCAGGAACTCATGCAATACTGTGGCCAGCTCCCTCAGGAACATTGGAATTACCCCCTTAATAACTTGATTTTTAAATATTGGCACACCTCTGATATTTGCTATGTCATGAGGACACAGGCAGAGGGCACCACGGCACACTCCTAAGGGGTGCAGTGTCCCCTTACAAGCACAGCACCCTGGAGTAAGTTATTGCACTTATCACATGACCTGAGAGTATAAATATTGGTTTAGAGAATGCAGCCCTTTGTGTACATAAGTAGGTATAGGCACAGTAGGTGACCTGGTCCATCCAATAAAAGAGTGCAGTTTTTGCAGTAGCCATATTGACCCACTGTATAAGATATTTGTAATAGGAAGAGAACTGAGATTTATTTCCCTTTTCTCAGGCAAGGCTCCCTGTGACCACATTTAAATGACCGCTTTCTCGTTTATCTGTATAATGCTCAGTATTTCAGTCCTGTGCTAGTGCCTGAATTCAGAGTGAATCAGCGTGTGCATACACATCCATGCAGGGTTCATGGAGGTTTTTCCTAAGCTGTTTAATTATTTTACAATCGATTATTAAGCAGACTGCATGACATTAAAGGAGGCCTGAACTTAGATAAATAACTGCCAGTTTTATGCTCTAATGAAATATTCATAGCACCAGGGCAAGTGCTTGGATACCTTCTCAGTAATTACATTGCATTCAGTTACTGACAGTTTCATATTGTCAATTTACATAAAATTGGACTTTCCTGTATGCCAGTCATTTAATTATTTTTATTTTACCATTGTTTTATATTACTGATAATATATTATTGACATCTTCACAGCCCAGCTTGGGGCCTTAATCACAGAAGTGAACCTCAAGCAAAAATGAACAAAGCTACCAAGGTTATTTTTGATATTGACAATGACACAAATTAAATGGATAGTGTACAGGTTTGCACAAGGCTTTTGATTTCCAACTAACAGTGGTTGCTTTATAGGAGTTTTCACAGACTAGAAGAACTGTATCATTGGCCTTGATCATGCTCCTGGTACAATCTTTGGTTAGCAAACTTATCAGTGGTTAAGCTAGGTTTGGGGGCTGGGGGTGGGGCACAACAGTCAACCAGGAACGTTAAGGTGGCAGCAAGTGAGTGCTTATTTGAAAATGTGATGTGGTCTGTTGCATAATCATTTTTATTTATCATAGGTCATAAAGAAAACATACCAGACCTGTCTGGAAACTTGGAAGAACTGTATTTCACATGCACAACTTAACTAATGATCCCACTGGCACTGGCATACAAGATGTGTAATAAGAGGGTGCATTTGGGCTCACAGGAGTGGTAGCTCTATCTCTCCCAAGCATAAAAACTGAGTCCCAAGTCCTAAGTTGGGAGATGAGTTGTTGTTTACCAAGGTCATCAGTGACCTCTGATTGAAGCCTTGTTTGAAGGCAATAAGTAGCATTGCTAGTCTATGTCCTGCCACAAGGATGTTTGTATTAAACTGTCATTTGCTTATAGAGTATAGCAGCAAAAGTGCTTTTCCCAGTTCCTGACATGTGTTCAAGCTTTGTTTTCTTGGTGACAGCCATCAGCAACACTACCTTTATGGAACGGTCTGATCTTTCCTCACTTACAGGTAGTTGGAAAGGTGTTTGCAGACTGTGAACAGTTAAAAATATGAATCAGCATTCAGCCTAATGCCACACCAACAACACAGGTTCAGGAATGGGCCAGGGTTACTCGGAGGCCAGCTGGTAGGCGGAGGATTGAGCATCCCCAATGGCTCTCCTCCCTCAGGGTGAGGGGTTCCTGTGTCTCACCACTTGACCACTACTTGACAGAGGCCAGATAGCAATGATAGCAGGAACAGAAGGAGGGGGCAGAGCATCTGTAGACAAGGCACGCATATTCACTGATGCATGCATGTGTGTGTCATTGCATGCACAACAACCTGAGGGAAACCGCCAAGAAAACTACCAGAGGAAAAGGCCCTGGTTTGCTCGGTATTCTCTGCAGGCAATGGATGGGCCTTAGGGGAGGGCCGCCTGCCTATCATGCTTAAGTGGTGGTTAACCTGTTAGTCCTCAAGGTGGGTTGGTGACAGGGCTGGGGGATGCCAACAAGACCAGGGGACATCTGAAGGGAAAATATGTATGAAAAAAAACTATGAATCAGTTGCTTAGCTCTGGTGGGTGCATTTAGCATAAGGAATGTGGGTGTGATTCTATCACATCTGTGGCTAGAACTGGGATTTATTGATGTCTGCTCCATTATGCAGCAGTTAGAGTGGATGTTTTGTTTTGTCTATATGTGTTTATTCTATGTTAAATTGTCTCTTTTCTCTTACCTAGAAACATAGAATTTGTTGGCAGAGAAGGACCGCTTGGTTCACCCAGTCGGCCCATTTAACCCTGCCTACAGTATCTACGCAGACCCTACATGACCTCTGGTGCCCACTCCTTGTTCCTTCTCCCCTAAGATTTTCTTATGCCTATCCCATGCTTTTTTTAATCCTTCCACTGTTTCAGTACCAATCACCTTGGTTGGTAACCTGTTCCAGGCATCCACCACTCTTTCTGTGAAGAACTTCTTATATCTCTCCTGAATTTACTTTCCATTCAGCTTCACACCATGCTCCCTCATTCTTGAGCACATCCTCTTCTGAAAAATACTCCCCTGCACTGTATTCATCCCATTTATATATTGAAATGTCTCTATCATGTCCTCTCTCTTCTCTCTCTCTCTCTCCTTCCTTTCTTCCAGGGTGTACATATTGAGTTCCCTCAGTCTCTCCTCATAGGTTTTCTGTTGCAGGCTCCTCACCATCTTAGTTGCCCTCCTCTGGACTGCCTCCACTCTATCTCCTTTGACAGATAATGGTCTCCAGAACTGTACACAGTACTCCAGATGAGGTCTCACCAGTGACCTGTACAGAGGTAACACAACCTCCATACTTCTGCTGGTGATCCCCCTCCCTAAGCAGCAACCTTCATCACTGCCTTGTCACATTACCTAGGTACCATAAGGTTATTCAAGACAATTACATCAAGGTCTCTCTCCTGCTTAATTGTTGTCAGTATCACTCTTCCCATTTTGTATTCAGCTTCTGGGTTCCTTTACCCCACGTGCATTATTTTGCACTTTTTCTCATTGAAATCAAGTTGCTATAACCTCCCCTAGCTTTCTCATGTCTCTCTTCATCCTTTCCACCCCACCAGAATGTCCACCCTGTTATAAATTTTGGGTATCATCTGCAAATAGGCAGACCTTCTCCTTCAGATCCTCTGCAACGTCACTAATAAATACAATAAAGAGGACTGGTCCCAACACTGCCCCCTGACACCCTACTGGTCGCTATCCCTCCTCTGAGTGAACCCCATTTACTACTACCGTCTGTCTTTTATCCTCTAACCAATTTCTTGCCCACATTAACATCTTTGAACCCACTTCTAAGCATCCTAACTTGTTTAATAGTCTCTTATGCTGAATGGTGTCAAATGCCTTACAAATCTAGGTATGCCACATCCACTGTGCCACCCTGATCAATTTCCTTTATCACCCAATCAAAGAAGTCCATCAGATTCATTAGACATGACCTCCCTCCTGTGAATCCATGCTGTCTCTGATCTTGTAACCCATTAGGTTCAAGATAATTCACTATCCTCCCCTTCAACAAAAATGTTGTTAATGTTCCCACCACTGAGGTCAGATTGACGAGCTTATCATTTTCAGCTTCCTCTCTGCAACCACTTTTATGAACACAGACTACATTTGCCCTCCTCTAGTCCCCAGAACCACCCCTGTTTCTAGTGAGCTGTTAAAGGACTATCAGAGTCACAACTAGTATTTTTCTGAGTTCCTTCAGTACCCTAGTATGTACACCATCTGCTCCCATTGACTTGTTAATTTTCAGATTAATTAGTTCCTCTAGTACCCTCTGCTCAGAGAATGGTCTGGTATCTATTTCCCTCCTTACAGAGTGTATACAGTATTGTTGTGCCCCATCACCATCTTCCTCGACCTTGAACACCGAACAAAAGTATTTCTTTAGAATGTCTGCTTTTCCTGATCTCTTGTTTTACAAAATGTCCTATTTCTCCCATTTTGAGTATGCTTTAGCATTTCATTTAGAGTTGAAATAATTAAAGGAGTGCTCCTTTAAATATGGCTGCCCCCAGGCTTTCATCAGTATTCCTAGCTATCTTTTTTAACACTAGACATTCCATAAGTCCAGGGAGCAGTGACTGTAGTATGTAGTTCACCATAGCAACAAGAAAGTGATGGTAAACATTGAGGTTTTCAAAAACCATGGGGAAGATGAAATCCTGCTGATAGACATATTAGAAGGAATGCTCCTTTCATTATTTAAAATTATAAAAAAGCTAAAGAATGAATCATTCCCTTTCAGACAAGCTCAATGTTTTTGAAGAAATGTGTCCTCTTTTCCTTAATCATTAAAAAGATTGAGAAACCAGGCAAGATAACAAACTGTAAGTTTAGATGCATTGATTTGGTTATTTATGTCATACAGTAAGTTATGATTCTTTGATTTATTTGGAGTTATGAATAGATTGCTTAGAATCCGCCAAACTGAAATGGAGTCATCAGATTCCAATTCAATATCCAGATCAAGGATTTTCAGATTTGCAGTCTGAAAATTCTAATCCCTAAACTAAATTCTAAAACCTATTTTTACATAGGCATTTAGGATTTCAAATTCAAATCCTTAATCTGATTTTTAGGTCCTTTAATGATTTGAAATAGAATCTGATTAGGATTTGGAATGTTCCTAAAATCCTAAATCCTAAAGTCAGAATCGGACAAATCTAAGCATCTGTAATTATGTAACGCATCAGTTTTCATTTGTAGTTATGAAACACATCTCTTTTCTTGTTGTTAATTGGTATGAAAGATGTCTAATTGTATCAATTTGTATGTTATTCTGATTTAATTTAAGGTCATGAATGGCACTGATTATTGTTCTCATTTATATTTAAATACAAAAGTTTAATTAAATTAAATGGTAAATGACATTCAGAACAGGAGAAGAGGGTATCATACAATACAAGAAAAAAGGCAAAGGAAATCTAAAACAATTAAAATGTGGGTCAAAAAATTTACTGTGGTATACACTGCTGGTTTGATGATATCAGTCACCTTGACTGGAGAGAACAAGGAATGATCGTTAGGGAGATGGGAAGCTGGAAGGGAAGCTTTAGCTCAGGGGTCACCAGACAGAGGGGTAGACAGGGATGTGGTACATTACCATTTATAAGACTATGGTTGAGGGAATTAGCAATAGACATGCTGTTATTACTGCATCATATATCATTACTTGACTAAGACGGGAAAACAAAAAAAACAGGGGTGCCATTTCAGATTTTAACGAGGGGGCAACAACTGCCGGTCAGAGCAGCTGTGGGGGCAGTGCCATGGGCTGAGTGGGGGCAGGGCCAGGGAACTGAGTGTGGGCGGAGCCCCTATCTTTCCCTCCTGCTTTCTGACCTTCCCCCATCCTTCCCTTCTGTCCCCCTCCTGCCTATCTTCTCATTCTCCCTTGCCCTCCACCCCTTCCTGCTCCACCTGCCCCCTCTATCCTGCACTCACTTCCTCCAACCCATTCTCCCACTTACCTTGACATCCCCCAGCACCTCCATCCCTCCCCTTTCATTACCCTTTCCATAACACCACTTCCCCTCCTCCTCCTGAGTCCAATGGAAGGAATCTGTTTTGTACATGCAGTGCCAGAGATACTCCCCTGAGAACCCCTCTGCCTTACCTTCCCCTTACTGTTATCCACCCCCCACCAGACCTCCTCTCCTGGTGGAGGAGAGGGACCCATGGACCTACTTAATGTCCTGTTCCCCACCCCCACTTGGCCCCCCTACACCTTGGCTCTGCTCCCACCATCTCCCCTTACCTGCCTCAAGCCCTGCAGACCCTCTGACCCCATTACTACCCTACAAATAACCCCACCAGTGCACCTGTGTCCTGCCTCAGCTTCCGTACCTCTGCCTTCAGCTGCCTTGTATTTCTACAAACTAGACACCCCTCACCACCTTCTATACAGGTCCCAGAAATACCGCTGCCCCACACCCCTGCACCATATCACTCTACTCACTTCACCCAGCCCCAATTGCATACCTCCTTTCCACATAATAATATTTTAGTCCTTGCCTATTATTGTACTTAACTGTCCCCTTACCTTTCCAAAGCTGACCTGGATTAGGTGGCTGTAAAGCTGCACCTTTTGTTCCCTTTAATCTATTAGGATCTAGCGAGGATGGCTGAGTAGCAACAACCCCCTCCTTCCCCATTAGCTACTGAGTGCACTGTCTAGCTGCCTAAATGCATAGTCAGCTCTAGGTATGCATTAAAAGCCCACTAACTAATTTCCTGCCTGCCAACTCCCCCACATGCCAGTCATAGATAGGGAGTAGCTGAGACCCACTAATAACACTGCTATCTGCTCCTACTTGAGGGATAGCTGCCTCCCTACAGAGTACCTCATCACTAGGCTAGATGCAGGTCTACCCTAGTAAGGGACTAGCTGCTGCCCCTAGTCACTAGAGCTAGCTGCCCTCCTACAGAGTACCATGACTGCTAGGTTAGTTGTAGGTCTACCCTAGATAGGGACTAGCTGCAGCCTCTGCCAGCTGCCTCCTCCTGAGACTGAACCTAGATAACTGCAGCTCTTATCTACCCCAACCCAATTCTCCCCTCTTCCACTTTGCCTCACCTGCCCTCCTTTGAGCAGCATGGCCTGTGGTCCTCCCTGTGGACACCCCAGACGCCACATAGATAGATGCCACACTCCTGCTTTGTGGCACGCATGCTTCAGGATCACTCATGCAAGTGGTTGCTTGGTCTTCTGGGTGTTAAGTAGGAGTGCTCAGCCCTATTGGTCTCATGCCACTGCGTGTCTGGCGTTCCAGTCACTGGCACACATGGACGAGGTCCATGTCTGCCCTCAGGTCCCTCCTACTGCAGTCCTCCTCCCTTCTCCCCTTCTCCAAACCCCACAAACACAGCAATCAAAGCAACATTTATCTGGTGATGTGGTTGTAAGCACAGGAAAAAAAATCAAACAATTAGTGCCAGCTCCTCTTCGGTACACCACCCCAGCCACTTGGTAGCAAGCTGCAGTCCCACGAGAGTGTTAGATTACAAGTCAGACCTTTTGTAGTTCTTAGGTTCAGAGCCCTTACTGGTCTCCTGCTACCACACGGTCTAGTGTTCCAGCAACTTATTTCAGTGGAGCGAGTTCCTCTCCCACCCTCAGATCCCTCTGCAGCCTTCTCCCACTTCCCAGTTCACCAAACCACACAAATACAACAATCAAAGCAACATTTCTTTGGCAATGTGGTTGTAAGCACAGAGAATTTTTTTTTATTAAACACATCCTTACAGCCCTGCTTTTCTGCACCTCCCCAGCCACTCGGCAGAAAGCTGCAGTCCCAAGCAAGTTCCTGTCCCTTACCCCAGGTCACACCTGATAACTAGCCTTGGCTCAGTGTGCCTATACAAGTCACCAATGTGTACATAAACACCTGGAAATAAGCCTTGATTCAGAGTGCCTTTTCTCAAGGGACCAGGTGTGGTTCTAAGGAGGTGGGAGGAGTCTAAGCCTCCTAAAATTCTACTTTTCCTTAAATGAGCTCATTAGTCTGGACATTCGAACAGGCAGTGGGTGGGAGTGAGAGGATGAGGAAATTTGTGCTGCATTGAATGAGAGAAAATGTAATGTTTTCTCCCTAAATGTGGTGAGTTGATCTGGTGGGGCCTGGGAGGTGGCTGAGAAGAGTGGGCACTTGCTTGGCACTGGCAGTTGGTTTAACAATACTGGAAAAAAAACATTGAAGAGGCAGAAATGTGGGACCCCCAACCCCAGCCTTGGATTGTGTACCAATGCCAGTTAACCCATCCACTGCATACCTGCTTCTGTCTCTTGCTCTTCCTCCTCCCTCATGTGATGACAGTGCTGCTGCTGCCTCAAGTAGTCACTCCGTTCCTTGTTCTCCTCTCTCATGTCCTCTCACTCTCCTCTCCTCTCAGCACAGGCTCACAGCTTGCAGTGCTCTCTCTGGCTCTCTCCTCCACTCCTCTTCCTCCTCTCTGTCTGAACTGTCTAGGGCCCCAGGCCAGCTGCCAACCCCAGCCGATCAAAAAAAACAAAACCCACCGAGCAGAGTCCTTTTGTGTGTCTCATGTCTGCCGCATGAAACTCTTCTTCAATTCCATCTGAGACTCTCCTGGACCATCCAACTGTGTCCCTTCACTGTTTCCCACCTCCAAATCCAACCTGCTCAAACTTAACGGCAATCTGGCATGTCAGGCAGTCTAGGCAGACTTCTCCCCACTCACAAGTTAGTGACGTCGCCTTGTCCACCATGTTGCGACTAGTCCCACGCCACCAGCCTTCCTAGACAATTGCAGTACCCCCAATTTCTGCCTAGTGCTATGCTCACTAGGACTTAGAGTTTTGGGAAGGAATGACATGACTGTTGCTGCTACTTGCAGCGGGGGAGGCTGATGAGTGCCTTCAGACTTCGTACTGACTCGAGTGCAGGCAGGCAGTATTCCTATATAAAATAATCATATCTAATGCTGAATATGACAAATTTGTACAAAACTTAAAAATAAATGGGAAATGAAACTTAATTATAAGTTCACTAATGAACAGTAGGCTCAGATAATTAACCTAAAGGAATTAGGCCTTAAATCCATCAAATTATTACAAATCTATTTCAATATTCTACATAGAGTATACTATACCACATAGACTTCATCAATTTGATGCCAATATTATAGACAGAAGCCCTAGGGGATGTGATCAAAAGCCATGCTGGAACATATGTTCATCACATGCCAACGATGGATGAATGGTGGATAGAATACTAAGAATCTTATTGATTATAGAAGGAATTCTTTTTATAAGGATGTTAAATGGATGATTCTAAAGTCAAGTGGCCCCTATTTCAAATTAGTATAGAGCGGATTAAACATATTAGACTTTGCTTCATTTTAGCTTTTAAAGTTATACTCATGCACTGTAAAGATCACAAACCCCCACATTTAAGAATCTGGATAAACTCACTGACCATGAGTCATCAATTGGAAAAAGCCCACTATACATCCACTAAGCAACTTAAACAATATATGAATATGTGGTCCCCGTTTATAGAATTTTTACAATCAAACGATTTTCATAGATTTATTAGGTGAAAAATAAGATCTAGCTCTAATTCATTGTCAAGCTCTGCATGCAAATTTTCTACATAAGCACTAGCAGTACAAAAAACCTTGTTTGTATTACTTAACAGTCTATAAATTTAAGTATTTAATATTTGTCCTGAATGCTGCATGGTACAATGTAATAATTAGCAATGTGAAACTTTGCAAGAATGGCCAATTCCCTCATGTGACTTTAAGAGGGGTGAATCCTTTTGACTGTACTGTTTTTGCTGAACTATTGCTATTGCAATCTGTTTTATAAGATTCACATGTAATTGTTTGCTTTCTGTAAGAGATATTTTGCTAAAAGCTCAAATTTTTTCCTTTTATATAGAACAACCCCATCAGTCAGATGTAAGCTGATTAGAGGGATTTGTATTGATTTCAAATACAGCAACAGCCAGATGCAATTACATAAAATAACTAAGAATACTAAAAATAATAATCCTCACTTTCATTAGTGCCCAGCACCCCTACAGGAAAATGCAACATTATCCTTATTTTCAGTTGTGAACAAATACGCCTTTGCATCCCAAAACTGTCAGCCTTACCTTAACATGCAGTGTAGCAGATTCAAAGAAACACATTCTTAGACCAGCAGGACACTTAAGGGGCATGGTATTTTGGAGTCCTTATCTTAATGATCGGATGTTATGTATGTTAGAAGCATCTGACACTTTCATGAGACAGCAAAGTTTTTCAGGCTTGCTAAACACATTTAAGGGGGCAGGAATCTCAGATGCTACAGTATATTGTTATTTATGTTAAAAGCTTGGCAGGTCTTGAGTTCCAGAAACCCAGCAGAGAGAAGGGAATATTTTTATAGTTGGGTAGTGATTTACAGTTGTTGTGGAAGAATATACTGAAAAGTATTAATTTGTGTGTTCCATGGTATCCCATTTTCCAGCTGAGCTTCAGCAAGATGGCTATAGGGTCTGCCCACAGCCATAAAAACTGGTATAGGTGTATAAACCATTGCTGTCTCAATAGGCAAATCTGATGTTCCATTGGGAGGGGTGGAAAATTACATTATATGCCAGTGCTGTCTTCAGAGCTAAACCTCTTGATATTGCTTAGTATGCCAAATTTTATACCATTGGAAAAGTACTGCCAGTGAAGATATTTTCTGATGCTTCCATGAGATTAAGCAATGGGGTAGAGAACACAGTGTTTTGTTTAAATCATTACAATCTAGGTCTTTCTGGTGAGCAACATAAGCAAATCCAGTCAAGCACATGCATGCCTTAGCGGAGCTGCTTGGTAATATCTATGAAGGTTAGGTAATGCTAGTATCCCATTTTTTTAAAGCAGTTGCTTCCTGTAAACTCTCTTGGCTTTTGACCTGCATAGATAAAACTAGATATCTTTTTGTCAAGAGTGTGAAAAAGGATTGGACCTCACATACTAGCCGGGTCTGAAACAAATAGAGTAGTCTGGGGAAAACATTCATGCTAATGGTCTCAAGTCTACTAGAAACATAGAAACATAGAAGATGATGGCAGAAGGGGACCAGTGGTCCTTTGAATCTGCCCAAGTGAGGTATCCCGGCACCTACTGTGCACCGGTGTTCTGTCCTCCTAGACACCCAGCCTAGCCCTTGCCAATGCCCTGTGTTTGTTCCCAATACTTGTCCCACCCATGCTTAAAACTTGATACTGATTTTGCAACCACCACCTCAGGTGGTAATCTATTCCAAGGTTCCACCACCCTCTCTGAGAAGTAATACTTTCTGATATCCCTCTTGAGCACTCTACCCTTCAATTTCCACTTGTGCCCTCTTGCAGTAGAATTGACATTCCTGGTAAAAAGCTGCACATCTGGCACCTTGTTAATGCCTTTAAGGAACTTGAAGGTCTTGGTCATATCCCACTCTCCCTCCTAGTCTCTAGTGAGTACAATTTCAGAGCCCCAAGCCTCTCTTCATAGGTGATTTCCTGAAGGCCATGTATCATTTTGTTGCCTTTCTCTGGACCACTTCCAATCTATCAATATCCTTTCTTAGGTGAGGTCTCCAGAATTGTACACAGTACTCCAAATGAGGCCTCACTAATGACTGGTAAAGTGGTAGTATCACCTCCTTGTCCCTGCTGTCTATCCTTCTGCCAATGCATCCTAGCACTCTGCTAGCCCTGCTGTAAGCCTTATTACACTGACATTTCCGCTTGAGGTCATCCCTAATGATGACTCCCAGATCATGTTCCTCAGCAGAGGAGCTCAGCTGGACTCTGTTTAGCCAGTATTCTTCCTTGGGGTTGGCCCTACCCAGGTGCATCACCTTACAATTCTTAGCACTGTAGTTTGTCATATTTGTGACCACCTTTCCAACTTCTCAAGGTCCTCCTGCAGTTGTCTGACTCCCTCCGTACTATCCACTCTCCTGCTGAGTTTCATGTCATCTGCAAACAGGGCGATGTTGCCATTTATGCCCTCGCATAAGTCACTAATGAATACATTGAAGAGGACCGGCCTCAGGATTGACCTCTGAGGCATCCCACTAGAGACCTGCCTCTCGTTAGATTTTACCTCATTTACAACCACCCTTTGTTTTCTTTCCCTCAGCCAACTCCGTATCCACTTTACTATCTGTTCTGCTACCCTAAGGTCTTCTGGCTTTTTTAAAGGGAAATGTCCATGTCCCGTAGGGCCCCACCTGCGTGTGAAGTGGGGCCTGATTAGCAAATACAAAAATAGTGGTGAATGTGGCACTTACAGTGTAGTATTTTATTTAAATTCATTTCTGTTTGATCCTGCACCCTCCCTGCTGGCATTTTAAGTGCAAACACCCTCCCCATCATGCCCACAAACACCTGCAGCTGTCCCCGTGATGATGTGGCAGGTGGGGAGCAGCCAAGGTATTTCCATAGGCTTACAATAGCCCAGGACTGCTAAACAGCTCCAGTTTGGAGCCCATGTAGTTCCGTGACATAAGGAGACCAGGTACAGATAGCTAGCTAGATAGCTGGCAAGATACAGGACAGGGATCTCTGGACATAAACACATTCACAGGATTGTACAGTTTGCAATCAGTTACACAATTTACATGGAAATATTGTACAAATTAGCAAAAAAAATTATCAGCAAGTATATAAAAGTGCAATTACATTCAAAAGTGATCAATAGCATCATTAAAATTAATCCGAGTTCCTTATTTTCTTCTTTTCTTTAAATTTATTTATTTTTTTCTCCCTGCACACTGGCTGGCCCTCGCTCTGCCGACACCCCACCCAAACTCATTCCCCACCATCTCTGAAACTTACCTCTGGCCTTGGCTTGAATCCCTGCAGCTTCCCCCTCCACCTACCGTTGGGGGGCTAGAGGGGACTACCACAGTTTCCCCTCCAGAAGCCTCACTAGGTTGAGCCCATCTTGAGCCCTGTGGGTGGTGTGGGGTCTGTTGAGAGCCATCTGCACTATCCTGCCGCAGCCAGTGGGTTTTTCCTCCTTGTTTTCTCCCCTGGACACTCTGGAGAGCAGGTGGCATGATGCTGCATGCTGAGCCAGAAACGCCTTCTGCAGGCAGTGCCCCCTACCTCTTAATCGCTCCCCTTACACCATCACCTATGATTACATAGGTGTCAGTGTTGCAGTGGAGCTTGCTGCCTACCATGTGGGAGGACAGCATCCTTTGGGGCTTTTGTCATCCCTCAGGCTGGCCCCTGATGAATCAGACTCACTACCAAACCCAGGTGACTCGTGTTGCAAGCAGTAGCACTATCGCTGTGTCGACAGGCTGGCTACTTTAGTTTGAGTTCTGACTGGTAGATATTTCTTGGAGGTTTATTCCAGAATCAAAGTTGTCATGCAAGGGAAAGTTATCTGTCCCAATCAACACTTGGTTTGGGGGTAAGACCAGCCCTCTTCCAGATACCTCTCTAATTTGTAATGGGTGTCCAGTAGGGCTAATAAACTAGTTAGATAAAAGGGAACTAGGCCATTTGTACATTTATAAAGGTATTTGTATTACTGTAGTTCCCTTGTGATGGAAAGGGGAGCCCTTCTCTGATCCCTGAGTACGGAGTGATGGTAGGCAAAGGGCCCATGACACCTAATGCAAACTGTGCTCATTTGCAATGAATTTTTCTGTCCAGTCTCAAAAGATCTGTTTTGTTAGCCAATCTATGGATTTAACTTCCATAGTCTATTAGGGGAAGCAGGATTTTCTTAACTAAATTCTGCATAGTGGTTGAGGTCAATATGTGGCGATATCTCCTCAGGACCCATGTCTTTGAAAAACCATAGTATAAATTTGGTTTATGTGCAAATTAAATTTTAGATCTCGATCCAGCTACACACATAAGAATCTGTATCTGTCCACTTCTTCAGTTTTTATACATTCAGTCATTTTTATCTGAAATTCAACCGTTTGCAGCTTTTCAGTGTATGTACAAAAAAGGCTTGATTTTTTTTTGTCACTATTAGTGATAATTTTATTTGATACTGTAAAATGGATAGAATTTGCTGTCTGCTGATTGGCTGGGAACTACCCTGGCTGTGAAGCTCACCGAATGATGGTCTGTTTCTATCTGCACTCTATTATTTTTTGTATGGTGCACAGAGCACTTTAGCCATTAAAAAAATGTATCCGATCAGGAGGAGAGCTTGACCTGTGCAGTTTTCTTGGCTGAGAGCTACCCTGGCCTGTGTCCTTACAGAGTCATAAACTGTATACTAGGTACTTTTCTGGCAACCAGGATGCAACTCACACTCTTATCCATGCCTCCCGGGCATTCACCTACTGGAAGGAGCATTACTGGGAAGCCTGCCCACCATTGCAAGGCCTTCTACCCTTGGATCCAGAGTCTCACAAAAGTCACTGATAGGTGATAGCAATATAGAGCCTATATTAACAGTTATTCACCTTTTTTGTGCACAGCAGCCTTGTCTCATTTTAGCTGTTTCCCATCACGTGTTGCTCAACAAGAAGGTGACTCCCAACCAGCAGGTAATGGTGAAGGCATTGGAGAGCAGTTCCACACAGTGTGCACCAAGAAGGCCACATCATGGTTGGAGGCATTCGTAAGTGGGACCATGACAACATCTGGGGCTCCGGCCTCCAAGAAAAGGAAGCAATCTTAATGGTACATTCCTTAAAGTCAAGGAAACTACCATCTAGGCTATGTGTCAGCAACATCTGTAATTCGCTCTTTACTGTTTCACCCCATACATCCTCCACAAACTTGTACATCAACATACTGTATAGTCTGGATCTCAAACATTTCTGGATCCAATCACTTTATGGCTCTCAAGTCCTCCTGCAAGCTTAAATCATATTCTCACAGACACTCATGTGATACTCTTGCCCATGCAAAGAACTGCATCTAGATCGGGTAGGATGCAGGTGTCAAAGTGCAACCAGGTGAGTCAATATTTGTTCAACAGTTGTCTTTCTCTCTTTGGCCGGAGATTATTTCTTGCTGTGCAACCCCTCCTAGCTGAGCAATTGGAATTACCACTTTCTGAAAATTAGGGAATCTGGTAGTTGGAACATCACTTTGATGGCTTCAAATCCACCCAAACTGCTGCCATTAGGATCTGTAGCTTTCCCTCTATATTATGGCAAACATGGTGCTTCTGATTAATAGGGCTTCATGAGTGGTGACATTTGGGATCCTTGTGATCCTTTACTTTTATAGCTGTAGGCTACTGCTATGGTGGAATAACAATATACGTAAAAGCATAAGAAAAAAAGATAAAATTATACAAGAGGTATACTAAACTCAAAACAGATGCCAAACTGAACGCATATAAGATGGTGGCCAAGAAAACTAAAACCCTAATATGCAAAGCAAAACAAAATGCTTAAAAACATCTGGCAACTACAGTTAAGGGTAACATGAAAACATTCTATAACTATGTAGGTTCACTGAAAGGAAACAATAATATAGTAGGCCCTATCATGCAACAGAATAATTTAATAACCAAAGAAGGAGACTTAGTAACTGAATTAAATAACTAGTTCCTCAGTGTATATAAAACAAAGGAACCTATCACTGCAGACATCCCAAGTATACAGACAGATTTTCCAACATTCACTGAACAGGAAGTCATAGAAATAATTAAAAATCAAAATTAACAGCTCAGCAGGACCAGATGAAATCACCCCAACATTTTTGAAGGAACTAGCACCACAATTGGTAGGTCCACTTACAATGCTTTATAATGCATCTCTGAAAGAGGGTAAAACAATCAAAGAATGGGATGAGGCTTTAGTGACACCGATCTTTAAAAACGGTAGTAGACAAGACATCAAGATTTATAGGCCAATCTGCCTTACCTCGATTGTGGGTAAGATCCTAAAAAGATTACTACATAAGCATATAACAGTACACTTACAGACAAATAAACATAGATACTACTCAAATGGCTTCTCCCTTGGAAGATCTTGCCTGACAAATCTGCTACAATTTTTTGAGCTGGTGAGTGCTGCACTGGATAACAGGATGCCAGTTGCTGTAGCTTATTTGTACTTTTCGAAGGCATTCAATACCGTGTCACATAAAACTTTGATAGAAGAACTTATCAGAATATAGCTCCATCCAAATATCATTGGATGGATATACTCATGGCTATGAGAAAGGAGACAATGCATTGTGATAAGAGGATATAGATCTGAATGGGCTAACATAACCAGGAGTCCCACAGGGCTCTGTATTGGGCCCAGTCCATTTTAATATACAGGTGGCAACCATGCAATCATCCATTACCACCTGACTCTGTAAATATGTCAGTGATTATAAGGTAGGGGGAATAGTTAACGATCACATCTCAGTAAATAAATTCCAAAAAAATCTAGATCAAATAGCCATCTGGGCAAGAGATAATAAACTAACATTTAATACAGCTAAGTGTAAAATAATGCACTTAGAGAGCAATAGCCCTGGACATCAATATACCTTAAATGGAATACTTTAAGTGTAACCACAAATGAAAGGGACCTTGGTATAAATATAACCCCATATTTAAAATGTGATACACATGCAATGATTACAGTTAGGAAATGTTATGGAATACTAAAGTGCATTTTAAAGAACATTAAAAGCAGAGACTTAGAAGTCATTAAACCTTTGTATTCATCACTGATTAGGAACCACTTAAAGTACTGCTTCCCTTTTTGGGCTCCCTCTTCGATTGATAGTAGAACAAAACTGAAGAGAGTCCAAAGATGGACGACCAAGGAAATTAAAATCATGGATGACTTACGTTACAGTGAAAGACTGAAACATCTAAACATATACTCAACAGAATATAGAAAATTAAAAAGAGATCTGCATTTGGCATTTAGGGCTTATAATGATAACTACCTACTTGAGATCATAGGATCAGTTACACACAAAACAACTACCCAAAGTACTAGATCCCATAAGTGCAAATTACATGGGGAAACAAATAAAACACATACAAAAAATCAGTGGTACACCCAAAGGGTGGTGAACACACGGAATACCCTGCCCAGTGAGGTAGTAGAAAGTGAGAGTGTGGAGACATTTAAAACAGGATTGGATAGATTCATGGGAGATAGAACATTTCAATTCTACCATTGACTAGACTGGTGTCCAAGTTCAATATAGGCCTTCGGGTCCATTGAGCAGCATAACCTACTATGAACCTATGAACCTGATCCTCCTGTGGTACACCCAGCATCCTCTATCCCAAACAGCTGCACCAAAAAGGGTTTGACGCAGGGCTTGGCACCAGCTCTATGTCACCCTTTGAAAATCGGGTACATTTTAGGGCACTGGAGTCTGCATTAATTTAGGACTGTCCTTGTTACATTCACTGTACAAATGTTTGTATTGTCTATTCTTGTAACTTGAAAAGTGTCAATACAGAACGATCCTGTAATTACATGTGATATGACCTCCAAATGGTCTAATCCTGTTTAAAATATAAATAAACTTCAAACTTGATTCAATGGATTAGAACTGAACCAAATGGCTCAGCTAGGGTTCCGTCCAGGCAACTCTAGCAGCGGGCTTTATTCCATTTTGTGAGCCAACATATTGAGTATTTATTTAGTTCAAATATTTTACCAAGAAAGACAGTGAGCTGTTAACAGCTTGTTTCCATACATGTCCTTGGGGAGGGAGGTTGGGGAGAACAGCAATAGAGCAAGGTGCAGTATGTGCAATAAATAACACAATTGTGCAAAAGGCAAATACCAGGTGAAGAGAAATACAGTCCAAATAAAATGGCTTGTATCAAACAAACAATCTGATTGGTCAAAACTGGTCACATGACAATTACTTAATTTTACATTACTGAACGGTTACATTTTTACTTTCTTTTTTCTTGTTTTGAAACTTTTACAACCATTTTATACATGCAAAACACACTCCAGAGTGGGCAGTATTGCCATAAATAATCACTGTTCCCAGGTGGTTGAGGGCAGTTGGCTGCAGCTCTTGCCTCATGACATACCTGAGCATGTGATCCTACCCTAGCATGCAATGATTTAGCATTACTGCCCACCTTGTTGTGTTTCATTGCCTATTTAGTTAGGTGTGCAGTATTAGCAACTGCTAAGCAACTGGAAGCATGTTGTAATGAGGACAAAATAATGTGACCTAACTGGAATTGAACCCAGGCTGCCACTCTTCAGAAATTTCCAGCAGTTTAGCCATAATCAGTGGTGGTGGTGCTGTGGGTGCAGAATAATAATCTGAGTTCTAACACAGAATGGGAAGGATATGGTATATAGGAGCAAAAAAAAAAAAAAAGCCCTCCACCCTTAATCATTTCCACATTCCCCACATTTTCTTTCCCCCAATTGTGAAAGGGATGCAGAATGCTGAAAAACAACCAGTGCAGTTTTTAAACCAGGGAACATGCACTGGGGTGCCCCAGTGTAGAGACAGCACTAGAAACAATTCAATGAAACTAATCAATAGCAGCAACATACAGTCCATAACATTTTTTCTTCCCAAAAGAATTTTGTATTTTTTTTCAATTAAGATGTTTTCACAAAGAATCGTTCCTAGCTGAAGAGTTTAATGTCCTGGGGTCTTACAGTGTAATGTTAGGAACAGATCTATTCATTATGTGAACTAGACCTTTAATTGCAAAATCGATACTGCAGCTGTGGATTCAGGCAAGTGGAATCTCCCACCCTGCACTTAAATACAGTATTAATTCATGGTTGCAGCACATTTTATATAACAGCCAAGCTTGAATAAATGATACGGTATTGATGGATATTTCTGCTCATTCATGGACTCTCCTTCTTCCTTCCACACTGTGACTGTTGCTCCTGCCATGCATTCAAGAAAAACATTTTAAGGCAGAAGTAATAGGGCTAGATATTCAAACTGCGATATTTTGTGGCGCAAGCCCTTGCGCTGCACAAAATAGTTGCGCAGAGGTGTGGCCTGGGCGATATTCAAAGGAGCTGCGCTATTGAGCAAATCCTTTGAATATCACCCCCCCGGCCACAGCCACTGTGCATGATGCAGTGGAACTTGCGCCACCGCAAGTGGTCAGAGTGGAGCATTCAAGCTGCAGTGGCGCAAGTACCATTGCGCCATGCGCAAATTTCCAGTATTCAAAAGGTGACATGCAAATGGGGCCATAATTCATGCAAGGTGCGGGGGGGCCATTTGCATCTATTTATCAGCCCTATTTGCATGCCATTATAATGCATAAAATCCCCCTCCCTGACTGGCCCGATCGCGGCAAAATCTAAATAACCCCCACCAGCCCGATCGCTGGCAGCAAAGTGTCCCCAGAACATATCCCTGGTGGTCTAGTGGACCACTAAGCCTGATCGTGGCTGCAAAGTTTAAACCCCACCCCCAGGAAATATCCCTGGTGGTCCAGTGGACCACTGCCTTGTCGGTATGGGCTGCCGCCCATTGGCTCTTACTCTGCACCAATGGGCATGCAGCCTACCGGCAGTCGGCGGGCGGTGGGGCGGCAGGTGGTGGGATGCTGCCACCCACCGGTTGCCGGGGAGCAGGGTGGTGGGGCTTCGTGGGTGGGTGGGGTGGGGAACACTAGATCACCAGGGATATGGTCTTGGGGGTGTCGCCATATTATGCAGCCCACAATCGGGCTTAGCGGTCCACTGGACCACCAGGAATATTTCCTGGGGGTGGGGTTTAAACTTTGCAGCCCGTGATCGGGCTAGCAGTCCACTGACCACCAAGAGGATATTTTTCTGGGGGGGACACTTTGCTGCCCGTGATTGTAGCTGATGGGGGGTTATTAGCTTTTGCCTGCGATCGGGCCAGTCGGGGGGAGGGATTTTTATGCTTTTGCCCGCGATCGGCAATGGGGGTGGGGGATTTTCACATTTGCCCATGATCAGGCTGCAGGGGGTACAGTGGAGTAGGTTGAGGGCCAGCCACAGGTGGCAGCTGCTGTGTTGTGCCCTGCAATGCGGCAGCTCACCTGTGGGTGGCCTTGACTTACTTCTCTTTATTTTTTTGGCTCAAAGTTTTGCAGGCGCAGGTTGGGGGTTGTGTCTACACAACTCTGTACAGCCCGCTGAATATCGGGCTGTGCAGTTTATGCATGGTTCCTCCCTCCAGTTCAGCATGCATTCATTTGCATTGCGCTGTTGCTCAGCTTGCCTTGGGGCATTAACTGCCTCCTGCTGAATATATAGTAGAATGGCGCAATGACTCATGAGTACAAACTCTATTGCATATGTATAACCCTTTGAATATCCCACCCACAGTGTTTATATGTCTTGTTCTCCATTCTGGGCATGTGAATTTAGCATGGTATTGTTTTTATGTATGGCTGTTAATTATAAACTACATTTACTTTTCAATTGTTGTAATCCAGAATACATTCAGATCATTTTGCAATGGTCATTTGCATGCCTTATTGATTTTGCATTTTAAAGGGTCACATTATCAGGTATTATCATTACTGTTACGTGCTATTGAATTTACATTGAACCTTTCTCTATAAAATATAAATTTAAAGATAATAAATGAAAAGTTTGTTAAAGCAGCAGTATGTGTTACTCTGCAAAAAAAACATTTATCATATAGTCATACGAGCAACAATGTGCTTCTGGTATCCTTTCTTTCAGTATCAGAGTATTTTTAATTCACTCAGACATTTATTTTTTTAAACAGTTTTTATAATTAGTTTTGTATTACCTCAGCAGTATCTCGTCACTTCAACCCTGTGGGGACATATTTGTATGTCTGTGCCTAAATGACATGCACGATAAAGGGGCCTTGAACCAGTATGCTCACCTGTTCATCAAATAAAAGAAAAAAATCAAAATAATTATGGTTCAGTTGCCAAATATAGTCACAACTTGAAATGGTCAAAAATTTCTTTCAGTGCATCAGATTTTTGTGATCATTAGAGGCTGGTATGAAGAGGAATGGTTGCTTGCTTATGTCTGCAGCAGTTCTTGAATTAAGCAGATCCCATTTGCCTAACAATTTGCTATGGCATTTTGTAAAGTTAGTGAAGCTTAAGGAGCTGCTGATGCCTCTTAGAAAACATTGAAATTATAATACTTAGAAACAATGAAGCATGTATATCATTTACCTTCTATAGATGTCTCCTCCTCATAATTATTTGAGGAGGAAGTACCCAAAAACATAATCTTTATCCCTTAGAGTTCATCTGCCCTTCACCATGCTCCCTACCTGAAATCATAATGCTTTGTTGTGATATCACAGTTGGTTGCCAAGGGAATAACTGTGATGTCACAAATAGAGTATTATGACATCAGGTAGGGAATAAGCAGTAGGAGCTGATGAACCCTCAAGGAACAAAACTCATGTTTTATGCATAAAGCATCAACAATTATAGAACATAGAACTTATAGTGGCAAAAAGAAATACAATGCTCATGAGAAACATAAGTTGCTTTGTGTCCAAATATTATGTTACTCAAAGTTCTTTTGGAGGTGTCGGTGGCTCTTTAGCTGTTCATGTAGTCCATGCATCACAAACTATAAGCTGACTGCCAAGCAAGCCAAGGAATCCTGACTGAGGTCTGCTCCAAACATGGGCAACAGGTGCAAAGCTTGCAGTGTTACTGTGTGGAAAATAAGGAGACTGTCATGCCAGACTCTTTGAATTCTGTTTATAACTAGTACGGTATGGAACTGTAAGTGGCATTAAGGGGGTGGGAGTAGGGGTGTGTGAAAAAAAAATCCTGCAGGTGGAATTTTGCTGAAAGTCGGATTTTCGCTTCCTAGGAAGTTCGGAAATTATTTGGCCAACTTTCACAGAAATTCCACCAAAAACTGCAGAATAAATATAAGAAATGTGGGTTATGTATTACACTGTGGGAAAAATCTCAACAGAATGGTAGCCTGTGACATGCGCGTCTGCGATTGAGTGAACTGTAAAATGGCAGCTCAATCACAGCGCATGTCATGGGGACTACCAACGAGGCAGGGCAACTGGACGGGGTGGGTTGGTGCACGTAGGGAAAGGACGTCGCTAAACGTATGCACATGTAGGGGGGTGGGAGTGAGCATGCTGAGTGGAGGGTGGGATGAGTGTCAAGGGGTGGTGCACAGTGGGCTGCTGAGCTGGCCTCATGGTGTGGTGAGTCAGTTTGCAGCTTGGGTGGACAGGGTCCTGGGTTCTGGTCTGGGTGGAGGTGCATTTTTGTTGCGCCCAGCCAGAATTTTTATTTTTTTTTTTAACATTTGCACCCCGACTTACACCTCCTGGAGTTGAAAGCCAAAGTAGAGAGGACGTGGGGCAATTCCCCCATGGGGATGTAAGTTGCACAGACCCCTGCATAAAGCCATAAAAATGTAAGTCCCGGTGCTGTTTTGCTGTGCGCTGGGGAGTCACAGTGCAAAATGATTTTCAGCACTGTGACTTTGCGATAAGAGTAATCGCTTGACAGCCGCTACTTGATAGAACCCACAGAACTGATCAGTGTAAGTGTTCAGTTCTGTGGCTTATGTATTAAATCAGGGAAAAAATTCCAGCAAAAGTAATACAAGAGACTTTATTTCCGCATGTCATGTAAAAAGTCTGCAGTATGTAATTAAATGCTGTAGTACTAGTGGAAATCCGTAGTTATTTGATGAAAGTTCAGAATTCTGCCACAGGCGAAAGAGTGGAACATTTCACAAAATGTTTGAAATTCCACAGAACTTCCATGTCAGCAAATCCACACTTTCGCACACCTCCAGGAGGAGACTGTCAGTCAGTGCTATGTAGCATGCTTGTGTGTACATAGGCACACCCTGGAACAACGTCCAGGAATGGAACGGAAAAACATACAGAAGTAAACCCCATTTGCAGAAGAATAAATCTCCCTAGCATGCCTCTCTCTATGTCCTTAATTATGAGGGATGTCACCCTTTTACCCCTCAAATTGCTCTTCCTCATCTGTCCCTGAAGAAAAGTGTGCCCACACAATGTGCTGTACATTCAGGCCCAGATATTCAGAAATAATGCCAAAGCCCGGCGGAGTCTGGCACAGTGCAAATCCAATGTGCCATGGTGCAACAGGAGCCATATTCACAGGTTGCACAGGCCGAACTGCGCCAGCCAACCCAGCTGAATATGGCAGAGTTGCGCCTGGTGCATAAACAGATGCTCCAGCTCAACTGTGGGAGCAGAGCAGCAGAGCAACAGAGGGGGCATGGCACAGAGAACAGACCCAGAGACAGAGCCATGGAAGCACAGTGCCAGGCCACAGGACGCCTCCAGCAGCAGGGCACAGTAGGGCATGCACACAGGCACCCAGACACGTGACCCCAGAACACAGCAGTGGCGTGGATGGCAGGCAACTGGGGGTGCCAACGGCCACCAGAGGGCCACTAAGGGAGCACACCCCACAGGCCACTGACTGTGCCCCACTGACACCCAGGACCATGCAGCCAAGCACACACACGCCACACAGGCACACAGGAAGCCCACACAGTAGGCATGGAATGTGCTGGGTGGCAAGTAGTGTGGCAGGTCACATGGGACAGGCCATACAATGCCAAGCAGGGGCGCCAACACAGTGTGCAGACAGTACCCAACCAATGACCATGGCTGTGGACCACCACCATGCACACACCCACCACACATCCCTGACTGCCACCCCATGGGCACCCCAATGCACAGCCACTGACCTAGGAGATGGACACCACCACAGTGGGACCGACCACGGCACACAGCAGGGAGCCATGGGAGCACAGCATGTGCCCCACATGCACACAACACAGATGGACACTGGGCCACTGCAGCATGGTACCCCATGCCACCAGCAAAACAGACACAGGTGGGTATGTCAGATGATCGATATGTATGGGACAACCATGCACAGTAACAGCAGGGGCTGGGGATGGGTGGGGACAGTGAGGGGAGGAACAGGAATGGGGACTGTGCAGTGGGGAGGGGACTGTAGGGACAACCCAACAGAGATACCAGGGGACACAGGGGCAACCCTACCAATGGCCCTGGCCAGCCACCCTGGCATGCCATCCCTCATCCCCCCTCCACCACCAGCATGCCCTGCAGGGCCGCCACCACCCCAAGTATGCCTGAGACAAGGGGCAAGGTCTGCTGCATGGGCCAGCACAGCATCTGGTGCAGCAGTGTCCACACTGGCAGCTGGACACTGATAGCAAGGGTCAAGACAGGTGCTCAGTGCAATGGCCCAAGGAACCATGCCCACCCACAGTGTGCATGTGCATGATAGGGACCGCGCCAGCATGCACGGGGTGTGCGGTGCTGATACATCATGCTGGTCATGTGACCTCTGAGACTGACACCACAGCAGCGCAGTAAGCATGCGCACTGCAGGTCCGAGCACCACGCATGTGTGGCCCTTGCGCCACCGCTTGCTCCAGTGCAATACCATGGCGCACGGCACAATATCCCGATATTCAGACACTGCATGCAAATGAGCTCATCAGCTAATGTGTGGCACAGTGGGGTGCATTAGCATATCATTAGCATTATGCACAACCTCATTTACATGCGTTGAGCCACAGAAGCCTCACTGAACAGCACAGGCCATGTACCGGTACTGCAGCCTTGACAGTTGTGGTGGATGCCGCAGCAGCACACTGGGGGCCGATGGCACTGCAGGGTGGGATGGACCAGGGAGATACTGCAAGGACCTCTGTGGGTATGCACTGTCACCTGTGTGTAGCATGCCATGGTTAGCCCTGTGCAATGCTATGCTGTGCCCTTGCCTGTCATTAGTGCCCACACCAATGCACACACTGCACACCCCACCCCCAGGACTGGGCTGCCCGCCGCACCTGCCTGTGCCACACACACCCACCAGGTGGCCTGTGGGGTTGTTCCCACATTCACATCCTTGGCATGGTGCAGGGCTGTGCTGAGCACGTGTGGCGCAGGCATTGGTGTGTGCCCCATGGCATCACACACCACCTGGTGGGTGATGCTTGGGCGCCCCTTCTGGTTGATATGCGCCAGTCCCACAGGGATGGGTGGCACGTGGCTGCCCAAGTGGGTGCAGGCACAGGCCACATCCATGCCAGGCATGCATGCCACCCTGTGGCTCTCCTGCATCAGTGCTGTATGCTCTGCCTGTGTGCTGGGGTGACAGCTACATGCCACAGCATGTGGCAGCACAGCCATGGGAACCTGTGTGGAGTGTTGGACCATGGCCACCAGGGTGCTGCCCATGGTGTTCCCTGTTGGTCCTCGGCCGGTGCCCATGGCGAGCAGGCACATGCCAGTGGTCACCATCATCACCACTGCCATGGCATGGCTCCATCTGGTGGGTGCCTGCTGCTCCCCACTGCACAGCTCGCAGGGCTGCCTCAGTATGACCCTGTTCAGGTGGTGCTTGCCCATGGTCTCTGTGTCACTCTGGTTCCCAGCGGTGCTGCGGGCACAGTACCACCTGTCTCGGGCATGTTGCCGCCGGGCCCTTCATCGGCCAAGTAGCTGTTCCTCCTGCTGCCTCACACCCCTCATCACCGCCCCCATCAGGGTGGGCACACTCTCCATGTCCCCTGCTGTCCACCATGCCCCTAGGTGGTTGGTTGCTGGCTGTGTGCCACCCTGGTACACAGGCTTTGTGTCTGTGTGTGCGTGTGTGTGTCCCACTCTCTCTCTCTCTGTCCCTCACTCCTGTCCCATACCACCTGTCTGTCCCTCTCCCTCTGTTTCTGGTTGTGTGCCTGTCTGTCTGTCTCCCTGTATCCCTCCCTCTCACTCCCACCCTTGGCGCAACTGCTGTCTGTGTGCTTGCACCCTGTTTTACTGGGAACAAGTCTGCACCAGAGCACTTGATTTGCTCAAGACTTGGCGCCTATGGATTACTTGTTGAATATGCCACTGTTTCTGGATATTCATGTGCATCGCTCTGCTGTTGCACATACATTCATTACAGTTATGCATTGTGCAATGATTTTGCATCAAGACTATTCCACTGAATATGGCTTCAGCTGCAGAATAACGCACTTGGGCTATGCAACTGCTCTGAATATCTGGGCCTCAGACTTAAAGCAGAAATTCTTAATATTCAAGATACTAAACCAAAACTAAACTTTGTACAGGTAAAATAATGGTTTCTGAAGTGTTCTGAGCTTCTTTCTCCATCTTTCAGTACGTGTCCCTCATTATGAGGGTCAGTGGCCCTCACTGTCCTTCATTTTGAGTCTTTGTGTCCCTCATTTTAGTGACAGAAGGTTGAGAGATATGCTTCCTAGCTGGCATGCAGGTCCCCCACCACCGACCTGTGCACCATGTCATCTCTGGGTAACCCCCCTACCCTGCAGAGGAGGTAAGTCATGGAGAAGGTAAGTGACTGGGCTTGTGCAGCTGAGGGCTGCTGGGGGCAGGTTGGAGTAAGAAGAGGGCATTAAAAAATAAAGACTTGTTCTGCTGCAAAGAAGTCATAATTTATTTTGCATGCACGTGTATAATAATTATACAAAGATTACCTGTTAATTAGCTGTTCAGATACAAACGTTTTGAGAGGGATGAATTAAACTGATATGACTCAGAAAGGATAAAAGTTGACCTGTTACCTACATACTTACGCAATGTTTGGCTGTGTACAATAACGCGCCCACCTTGAAACACCAGACAAGGAACCAGCTGCCATGATACATTTCAAACAACTGTAAGAAATGTACAGTCAATGACCCTTGGTCAGGCTGTAAGATGTAGATGGTGCCTGGCAAGGAAGCACTAATGTGCCAGTTGTGGTAACCCATTCAGCAGGTTACAAATGCTAAAAACATTTGCAGAAAAGAAATACACATTTATTTGTTAATATTTTTTAACTTTGTACTCCTTAACAGTTGGGGTCTTGCTTGTACCCATTTTACCACTAGGTGGACTGAAAAACTGAGAGATGAAATTAATTATTCAAGATCATATGACTAGTTTTTAGCACTGATAGGATAGTTACCAGTTTGAACAAAAGGGCCACTTCAGACCACAAGGTGCTTCCAATCGACAAAATCTATACTGAAGAACAGAATATTGGGCACTTACTCAAACAATCCTTGGAAAACAGATCGTAGGCTGTTTTTGATAATCAAATATTCATTTTATTTTATTTAAGGTGCTTAGTCCATGCCGAAAGGCAATGTGGAGCCCATCAAATAGACTGAAAGAATGCCTAACATTTTCCCCAAATTGTTCCCTGGGCATTCTTCCAATCTGGCGGACAGACTCCACACTGCCTTTCAGTACACATTCGGCACCTTAAATAAATACAGTGAATATTTGATCAGCCTACAATCTGTTTTCTAAGAACTATTTAAGTGTCCAGCATTTTTTTCTTTGATATCTCCTGGTTACCAAGCTGGTAGTCTAACCACTAGACCACACTGCTTCTCCCAATTGTCATGTGACCTTTTTTTAGACCTATACCTTATTATTCATCTACTCTACAAAATGTGGTGATCCAGCTCCTCCTTTAGCCCATAATGTCCTTACTACCACCCAGGGATAACGTCTTCCTTGTCTTCAACTCCTGGGAGCCCCAACCTCCTCCACAAAGCCTCCACAGACATAATCCCTCCCCTTCCCTCCTTGGTAAGGCCCAGTCAGCTCTGCATTCTGGCCAAGAGTAAAGAACTGTTATAGGTGGAGGCACAGCCCCTCTTGGAAGAAATGGAGAAGCCCTGACAGAGGTGGGCAACATACATCATCTGCCCATGATTCGCACTCTTTTTCACCAGACACCTCCACCCCAATCCTAGGGAAGAAGCATATGGTGGTATCAGTTGATACAACAAAGCTAATGCTGACCTTCATTACAGGTATTCCCAGCTCTTGAACCTTTTGGGTTCTAATTAGAACTAGGAATAGTTTCCTCTCCCTGTTATCTTTTCTGGTCTGTGGGTTTGTCAATGGGGAGGGGGGGCACAAGTGACAGTCTGCCCCAACCCGACTCAGTGGACAAGATTATCAGCAGCTCCTGACATCTGCCTCTGTGTCTGGCTGATCACTTTGTCCTGAGCTGCCTGGGCACAAATTCAGACAGCGGATGTAGAGACCACTAGACATATTGGAGCATATTTTGCATGGTTATCAGCACTTACCTCTAGAGTCAGCAGCATGCACCCAGGCTGGACTACCAGCTTATACCACTAAGCCAGTTTAGAAAATAGCACCTGAGATGTGTGTCTGTGTCAGGCTTCTGAAAATTGAACTCAATATATTCAGAACATCATCAGCCCCTATTAGCCTAAGGCCCAGCTATTTTGCCCCATTGTATTGCCCCACTTGTGTCGTTATATGTAAATCCACACCTGCCTCAATTCACTTACAGCACCCTATTTACACAGGATATAGGGCATCAGGTGTGACAGCATGCTGAGACATTCATGAGTAGGGCCTGCCAACATGTTCATTTTACTTTAGCTTTCAAAAGTCCTGTGAAAGCAATATTTTAGTTATGAATCTCCCAGGAAAAAAATAGAAACTTGATTGCATTTCCAAGTTCAAAATTGTTGCCATTCCCCCTCCTCACCCCCACCCCCACCCCCACAAACAGGCAAATTTGGGTTAGGGATGCTGCAAATTGAATTCTTGGCAGATATGTATAAGTATGGGAAGTGGTGATCCACTCTAAACTCCATAATTTAATTACTTATTAAAAATATGGTGGAAAAACTGTAAAGTATGGGAACTATGGAGTTCTTTTTTTTTTTTTTTTGTACTAAGCGGGGACTGCATTAAAAAGAATCTGAAACTCAAATTAATCTCTGTAAAGTAAAGGGCTAGGCTAGATGTTACATACATACTAACATACTAACATACTAAAATGCCAGCAGAATAGGCCTAATGGTCTTTCGTGTCTGCTGCTTGGTCAGCCCCACCCTGGGTGCTGACCTTGCTATCCCGCCTTCTCTGGCTTCTCCCTTCCCAGTTCCGGATATTCTTGCTGCATTGGATTTTGCTTCCTGAACCCTTCCCTGTACCTGTCCCACCCCTCTTGAACCCCCACTGTCTCTGCCTCCACCAGCCCCTAGGTAGTGCATTCCATGGCTCTACCACCCTCTCAGTGAAGTAGCACCTCCTCTTTCTCCCTGAATCTTCCCCCCTCCAGCTTCCACCCATGCCCTCTAGTGGCCCCTTCCTCCTTCCTTCGAAGCACCCTCACTGTTCCTCCCCTATTTACCCTCTTCATGTACCTGAAGACCTCTATCATGTCCCCCCGGTCCCTTCTCTCTTCCAAAGTGTACATATTTGGCTCTTCGAGCCTCTCCTCATAGGTCCTGTCCCCCAAGCCCCAAATCATTTTGGTTGCCCTCCTCTGGACCCTCTCCAGGAGGTTAATGTCCCTCTTTAAGTGTGGCCTCCAAAACTGCACGCAGTACTCCAGTGCGGCCTCACCAAGCAAGTTATACAGGGGAGTATCACTTCCCTCCTTCTGAGGTGATCCCCTAGCGATGCATCCAGCATCCTGTTGGCCTTGGCTGCTGCCTCCTACAAGTCTCAGAGTTGTTCATCTTGACATCCACCACCACCCCCAGGTCCCTCTCAGCCATTGAGACTTGTAGTATTCCCCAGGGTGTACACTTGGCCTGGGTTTCAGCCCCAGATGGAGTACCTTGCATTTCCCTGCATTAAACCTCAGCTTCCACTTTCTAGACCATCTTTCCAGAGCCTCCAGGTCCCCTGCAGGGCCACCTCCCCTCCTCCCCATCCACCACTGCCCCCAGTTTCAGTCATCTGCAAAGAGACTCATCTCACCCTGATTCCTGTCCTTATGTCAGATCGTGAGGCGTTGAACAGAAGGGGCCCAAGGACTGATCCTGTGGGACCCCACTAATGACCCTCCTTGGGGAAGAGATTATCCCACCAACTACGACCCTCTGGGTCCGGTCCTGGAGCCAATTGCTATCCATCGGATCATCTGGTTTCCACCCCATTTCTCCTAGTTTATCCAACAGGCCCCGTGAGGAACAGAGGTCAAATGCCTTGCTGAAGTCCAGAAGAGGACATCCACTGGTCTACCCAGGTCCAAGGCACTTGTCACCCAGTCATAGAACTCCACCAGGTTTGTCTGCACAATTTCCCTGGGATGAATCCAAGCTGTCTATCGTCCAGGCACCCTGACTTATCCAGGGCCCCCTAGCCACTCCTTGACAATGCCCTCCATCACCTTGCCCACCACTGATGTCAGGCTGACAGGCCTGTAGTTCCCTGCCACCTCCCTTGATCCCCCCTTGTGGATAGGCACTACATGCGCCACCTTCCAGTCTTGGGGCACCCACCCTGTCCTCAGAGAGATGGTGAAAAGCTCTGCCAGGGGTTTCGCCAGGACATCTGCAAGTTCCTTCAGCAATCTAGGATGTAATTTATCCGCCCGGTGCTTTCTCCGTCTTTAAGGGAGCTGAGGGCTTCCCTCACTCTCTCTGCTGTGATTTCCACTTCCAGTACTTCTTCTCCTGCTTAGCCTCCCCCACCTGCCAGTGATGCCCCCTCCCCAGACCTGCCTATTGTAAGGGTCCCCCTCCTCATTATCTCCGTCTCCTCCCATGTATGATGCAGCATCCCCATTTTCCCTGGTGAAAACTGAGGTGAAGTACTCATTTAGTACCTCAGCCTGCTCTTCTGGGTCTTGTGCCCATCTCTCCCCTGATTTAATCCTGCTAATCTGCCCCTTCACCCTTCGTCTTTCCCCAATGTATCTAAAGAACCCCTTTTTCCCTCTCCTCATTTCCCTGGCCAGGTTCTGCTCCTTCCTTGCCTTAGCCGCCCTCACCACTCTAGTGGCCCTTCTAGCCAACAGCTCATACTCCCTCGATCCCTTTCACCCTTGAGCACTTGAATTTCTTATAGGCTGCTTTCTTTCCCTTACCACCTCCTGGACCTCCCTGGTCCACCAACAGGGTTTTTGGGCCCTACCGCATTTTCGTCTTACTCTTGCACAGGTGCTGGTAGCATCCTGCACCCCTCTCCTGATGATTTCCCACCTACTATCAACGTCCATGTCTGACCCAATCCCATCCAAATGCTCCTTAAGGATCCTTCCCATTTCCTTAAAATCCACCCCCCTGAAGTCGGTTACTTCCGTCTTTGTGCAGCCTTCTACCCCTCCTAGGTCCAGGCAGAACCAGACCGTGGCATGGTCACTCCCCGCCAATGGGTCCCTTACCTCCAGGCCCCCAATCTGGTCACTGTCTGCCAGGACCACATCCAGTACCCGTGCCTCCCTGGTCGGTTCCCTCACCTGCTGAGTTAGGAACGCGTCTTGAAAGACATCCAACAACCTCTGTTCCCTGGTCACAGAGGATGTCATAGTCTCCCAGTCTGTTCCTGGCATGTTTAAGTCCCCTAACACCACCACCTTTCCTCTGCCTAGTCTGCAGTGTCTCCTAACATCTGCCACCAGACTGTCCTCCAGCTCCTCCGCCAGGGCAGGGGGTCTATACACCACTCCTATTTTTACTCTCTTGCCCCCCCTTGTTATCAAGGTGACCCAAATCGCCTCCACGGTTCCCTCCGCCTCCTCTACTCCCCCTATGCCAATGCAGTTTTTGACTATCATTGCTACCCCTCCTCCCCTTCCCTCCCCCCTGTCCTTCCTGAACATAGTGTAACCCTCCAGGTTCAGGTCCCAGTCATGTCTTGCAGTGGCCCAAGTCTCAGTGACGCTGCCACATCCACTGCTCCTCAGTTAACATCGCCTGGAGCTCAGGCATTTTATTGCCAAGCTCCTGGCATTTAGCAGGACTACCTTCCACCCTTTCCCTTTGGTTTCATTTCCTGCTCGTGTTCCCATGGGATTCTGTTTTCTCCTGGTCTGCACTTTTGCCAGTTGGTCTTTCCTGCAATCCTCCTGGTCCCCAGGGGTGGAGACAGAGTCCCTCCTTTATCGCATCCCTTGACTGCCTTTTCTCCCATCCCACCCCTTTTACAAGTTTAAACCCCACTTTTCACCAATGAACTCCTCCATTTTCAACTTAAGGATTCCCCTCCCCTCCAAATTGAGATGTAGTCTATCTCTAGCATACAGCTCCTTATCCTCCCAGGTCTCCCCCCAATCCCCCATCAACCCATACCCTCTGGCCTCACACCACTCCCTGAGCCACTGGTTTATCTCCCTAATTTTCTTTTGTGTTCCCCACTAGCCCTTGGCACTGGCAGGATTTCTGAGAAGGAAACTGTGCATCCTATGTCATGACAGACCCTGGCGAGTTCCCTGAATCTTGCCTGTATCTCTAGCTCGCTATTTCCCTCAATGTCATTTGTGCCCAGGTGGACCAGTATGTCTGGGGAACCCCCACAATCCTTTGCCAGCTGATATACCTCGTGCTTAGCCCTGTGCACCGTTAGTCCAGGGAAGCATCTTGTTCTAACTGGCCAGGCTTCTCCCTCCCTATCCCATTTGGTACCCCTGATCATAGAATCCCCCAGCAGGAGCACTCTGACCACTCCTTTTCCTCCATTTCCCCTTCATGTCCCTCATCCTTTCTACAGGCCCCCCACCCAGCTGGCTCCTTGTTCCTCCCCCTATCTGGGTGCCACATGCCACCCGTTCCTTATTTACCATGGCCACTCCCTCCCCTCCAATCCTATGCCTCTCCTCCTCCTGAGTATCTTTCTGTACCTTGTTAATTCCCCCTCACTGCTCACAACTGGTCCTTCTCCCCATCTGCTAAACTAGCCTGGCTCATCCTCCCTTCCTTCCTGTCTCCATTTAGTTCCTCCTTGCTCATCGTGCTCCCCTGGCCTAACCCCTCAGCTCTCTTTACTGAATCATCCTTGTACTTCTGGTCCTTCTTTACCTTTCCTCCCAACTGGTCCTTCTCCTGCGCTTTCCTCTCTCTTCCCTGCTCCGATCTACTACTCCCCCATTCTCCTGCATTCCAGGTCCCCCTGTTCTTCCTGCTATCTGGCCCCTGCCTCCTGCCCCCACTCCCACACCCTTTCCGTCTCTAAACACCTCTGTCGTGGCTACATCCCCCCATCCTTGAGCAGAAGAAGAGAATTGAGCGGTTATTAAGTATAAGGTCTGATCCACCTCCCTGCCTTGCTTCCTTCTGTCCAGCACTGGCTATCAGCCTACTTTCCTGAGAATGTTGTCCCTCCGTCCCCTTTGTGAGGTCCCCAGTTACCTGCCTCGTCATGGTAGTGTCCTTTTGGCCCCCCTCTGCCAGGGTCCCTATGTGACCCCTGAGTATTCTCCTGCACTCCTTTCCCTATACCCCTGCCCCCAGTGCTTGGTGCAACCCTGTGAGATTTCCAGCCCCTTCCCCAACCATACACCCCTTCCCCAGCTTTCTCCTCATCCCGTACCTCCTCCCTAAGCTGTGCCAGCTGGCAGCACACTGGGCAACCACCAAACTTCCAAGCCCAGTCCAGTATCATGGCTGCTCCACACCCGTGCACCCCACCACCTCCCAAAGATGCCGCCCCAGATGTGTGGTTCCATCCCTTTCAAATAGTTTTCCTTGGGTGAGCCACCAGGTTCCCTATTCCAAGATACCCCACTGCTAATCAGGTCACCCACTAATCCTAGAGACAGTCCCACTGTACACCAGTAACTCTGTTACTAGGTGCAGTACAACACATTAAACATGTAAGGAAAATGAACAACTCCCTTAGCTCCTCTCTCCTGGCCTTTAAATCCAACCCCCAGTGGCTAGAACTACATGAGCTGCACCAGCAGCCCTTTCCTCCAATTGCAGGGCAGGTCTTCCCCTATAAATTTGCAGACTTCTGGGGAGGGAGGGTCTTGGGCAGACACCTGACAAGAGAGAGTGTATCAGCCCTGTGTCTCCCCTCCAAGCCCTGCAGCTAAAGAACCATCTCCAAGCAAATCCCACCAAACAGGTTTTAAATCAGAAGAAATAGGCCTCTACCAGCGCAGCCTGTTACAAAGTGAAACATCCACAAAAAGAGCCCCACTTACAGCCACTAAATCAGTTTACAAACATCCAGGATCCCCAGAACAATACCTGCTAGCCCTTAGAAGCAAGAAAGAAAAAGAACTAACCTACCAAGTAATATCCACAAGAACCCTGTGAAACAGCAGCAGCTACTGTCCTGGAACACAACTGATCCTGCCCCCTTCCAGTTCTTTCCAGTTAAACAAAACAAAAAAAAATCCCTAACTTCAAGAGTACAGTCTTTTCTAAATTGAGGAGATTGGTTGAGGAGAACCTGCATAAAATGGACAGGCAGATGGGGAAGGGGGGATGCACGAGTTGTGGACCTCTTTCATGAAGATAAAAAAAAAGCAATAGATCATTTTGAATGTGTACATATAAAAAGTAAAGGGACAAAAACAAGAAAGTGTCTTTAGGATCACCATAGAACTTGTGCAGGAAAAATTCCCAATATTTAATATTTTTTCCCAGCTTGGCGAATTTCACAGGTCTGCTTTCTTGCATTTCACAATGCTTGCTAACACAAACGCTGTGAAATTCATCCAGACCTGCTAATGGGTATATGGTTATTTGAATTCTGACTCAGCTATAAACCTTTGACCCTTCAACCCTGACCTGAAGAGACAATGCAATTGCAGAGCAAGGCAGTAAAGTGGCCTCTAGAGCCCCCAGTCTCTGGCAGCCTTCTGCTGCCCTAGTACACCTAATGGACTCTTTACGTGGTAGTGCAGCATAGTTCTAAGAAACAGACATTACATCCAAATTGACTTGCAGTTATTTGTGGCTTAGGGGAAGGCTTGCTGAGAGACTGGAATGCTCTGAACCTTAACAGAGCAATATGAGTTAACCAAATTGTGTTACTAACAGTGTTAGTGGAGCTTGTATGCTACATCTTGGGCTCTGTCATTCTTTCACTGAGTGAACAGCGGACTGTTTTCAACAGCACAGATATTTTGGCACCTATACAAATATAATACACTACAATAGATTTTATGGTGTATAATGCCTTTCTTATGAAGTATTACAAAATGCATTGCAGAGTAGTGAGCAGAAAATATTGGAGTCATACCTCTCAACTGCTGCACATTACATAGTATGTCACACATCTCACCTCTTAGAAACTGTCTGTCCTACATACAAGAGGCACTATTGCTCATTGACCACTGAAATGTTAAAGCAGAAATTCTTACTAATATATAGTGCTCAGTTATCAGCAAACAGTGTATACTGTAAATAGCATTAGTGTGTTGATGTCTGTGATGTTCGAGCTTGCAGTGTCATGTTTGATGACATATTTTGCCCATTGTCACAGCTGCCTCCCACACTACTCCTGACTGCCCAGTGGTACCTTCCCACACCACTTCCAAATGCCCACTGGTACCTCCACACACGACTCCTAACAGCCCACTGGTGCCTCACCACACTACTCCTGACTGCCCACTGTTGCCTTCCCACACTACTCTTAACTGCCTACTGGTGCCTCTCTACACCACTCCCAAGTGTCCACTGGTGCCTTCTCATACTACTTCTACGTGCCCACTGGTGCCTTCTCACACTACACCCAACTGCCCACTGGTGCCTCCTCACTCTGCTCCCAACTGCCCACTGGTGCCTGTCCACACTACTCCCAATGCCAGTGGTGCCTCCCACACCACTCCCAACTGCCCACTGGCCCTTCCCACATCACTCCTGACTGCCCACTGCTGCCTTCCTACACTACTCAAGACTGCCCACTGGTGGCTCCCACACTACTCCCCAACTGCCCACTGGTGCCTTCCCACACTCTCTCAACTGCCCCATGGTGCCTCTTCACACTACTCCTGACTGCCCATGGTGCCTCTCCACTCTACTCACTGACTGCCCAATGGGGCTTCCCCATCGCCACTCCTGGCTGCCCACTGGTGCCTTCCACTACTCCTGACTGCCCACTGGATGCCTTCCCACACTACCTCAACTGCCCACTGGTGCCTTCCACACTTCTCCCACTGCCCACTGGTGCCTCCCACACAACTCCCTGACTGCCCACTGGTGCCTCCACGCATCACTCCCCACTGCCACTGGTGCCTCCCACACCTTTCTGAACTCCCCAGTGTGCTCTCTCCACACCATTCCTGGCTGCCCACTGGTGCTTCTTCACACCACACCCAACTGCCCACTGGTGCCTCCCCACACCACTCCTGACATCCCACTGGTGCCACCACATACCACTCTTAACTGCCCACTGGTGCCTCCCCACAATACTGCTAACTGCCTCCTGGTGCCTCTGCATACCAGTCCTGGCTGCCCACTGGTGCCTTCCCCTACCACTCCTAACTGCCCAGTGGTGCCTCTGCACACTACTTCTAACTGCCAACTGGTGCCTCTCCACACTACTTTTGACTGCCCACAGGTGCCTCCCCACACCACTACCAACTGCCCCCCTAGTGTCTTCCCACATCACTCCTGAATGTCCACTACTGCCTTCCTACACTACTCATGACTTCCCACTGGTGGCTCCCCACACTACTCCTGACTGCCCACCAGTGCCTCCCCACACCACTCCCGACTGCCCCATGGTGCCTCCCCACACCACTCCTGGCTGCCCACTGGTGCCTTCTCACACTACTGCTGACTGTCCACTGGTGCCTTTCCACAACACTCCCAAATGCCCACTGGTGCCTCCCACATCACTCCTAACTGCCTAGTGGTGCTTCCCCACACCACTCATAACTGCCCACAGGTGTCATCCCACACTACTTCTGACTGCCCACTTGTGCCTTCACACACCACTCCCAACTGCCCACTGGTGCTTCCCCACACCACTCCTGACTGCCCATTAGTGCCTCCCCCACACCACTCCCAACTGCCCAATGGTGCTTCTCCATACCACTCCTGATTGCTCACTGGTGCCTCCACACACCACCTCCAACTGCCCACTGGTGCCTCCCCACACCACTCTGAACTGCCCAGCGGTGCCTCTTTACACCACTACTGCCTGCCCACTGGTGCCTCTCCACACTACTCCTGACTGCCCACTGGTGCCTCTCTGCATCACTCCCGACTGCCCACTGGTGCCACCCCACACTACTCCCAGCTGCCCACTGGCGCCTCCCTGTACCAATCTCGACTGACCACTGGTGCCTCTCCACACCTCCCTAACTGCCCACTGGTGCCTCCCCACACCACTCCTAACTGCCACTGTTGCCCCCACATACCACTCTTAACTGCCTCCACTGGTGCTTCCCCACAATACTGCTAACTGCTTCCTGGTGCCTCTGCATACCAGTCCCAGCTGCCCACTGGTGCCTTCCCCTATCATTCCTAACTGCCCAGTGGTGCCTCTGCACACTCTTCTAACTGCCAACTGGTGCCTCTCCACACTACTTTTGACTGCCCACAGGTGCCTCCCCACACCACTACCAACTGCCCCTAGTGTCTTCCCACCTCACTCCTGAATGTCCACTACTGCCTTCCCACACTACTCATGACTTCCCACTGGTGGCTCCCCACACTACTCCTGACTGCCCACTGGTGCCTCCCCACACCACTCCCGACTGCCCCATGGTGCCTCCCCACACCACTCCTGGCTGCCCACTGGTGCCTTCTCACACTACTGTTGACTGTCCACTGGTGCCTTTTCACACCACTCCCAAATGCCCACTGGTGCCTCCCACATCACTCCCAACTGCCTAGTGTGCTTCCCCATACCACTCACAACTGCCCACAGGTGTCATCCACACTACTTCTGACTGCCCACTTGTGCCTTCGCACACCACTCCCAACATCACTCCCAACTGCCCACTGGTGCTTCCCCACACCACTCCTGACTGCCCATTAGTGCCTCCCCACACCACTCCCAACTGCCCAATGGTGCTTCTCCACACCACTCCTGATTGCTCACTGGTGCCTCCATACACCACCTCCAAGTGCCCACTGGTGCCTCCCCACACCACTCTGAACTGCCCAATGGTGCCTCTTTACACCACTACTGCCTGCCCACTGGTGCCTCTCTACCTACTCCTGACTGCCCATTGGTGCCTCTTGCATCACTCCCAACTGCCCACTGGTGCCACCCCAACTACTCCCAGCTGCCCACTGGCGCCTCCCCTGTACCACCTCAACTGCCCACTGGTGCCTCATCCACACCTCATTACTGCCCTCTGGTGCCTCCACACCACTCCCAACTGCCAACTGTTACCCCCCACACTACTCTTAACTGCCTCCCGTGCCTCCCCACACTACTCCTAACTGCCCACCGATGCCTTCCCACACTACTCCTGACTGCCAACTGGTGCCTCCCCACACCAGTCCTGACTGCCCTCTACAACAACCCAAGAGAGGTCATGGCTGGCAATTCTCTCAAGGGAACACACCATTGATGAAAAGCTGTTTGGCTAGTAAATGCCCTTCATCCTGTGGGGAGCAGGCAAGTGACAGAGAAGGGTGCCAGAAAGCCCATCAGAGGTGGACAGCATCAGCAAAGGGGGAGAAAAGAATACAAAGAGGGAAACAAAGAAAGTCACTATTTGAAGAAAATCACTGGTGTACACTGTAAGCAAACACAGCAGTTTTGCATGCCAGCGGGGATTTTCACTTGAAAGATGACTTTTGCACAATATTTCTTGTCACAAAAAAGTGATTATCATAATGTGATTGACCACCTTTCACAAGAAAATCTTCACAAAAATGTCCAAGCAAGTTTGATGCAGCCCTACCAAAAGAACTCATCGAACAGCAGTTCAAAATTTGAATGAGTTACAAATTAGCATGAAATTATCATATAATGAATATGGAAATATGTGCATATTATTTTTTTTGACTAACAGTTACCAAAAACAACCCCTTTGAGTCCCTTGATTTGGATTTGATGCCTCTTAATGATAACTTTGTGCTCTTTGCATCAGCTCTCCATGAGATGTGTGATGCATCCCACAGCATGTGCACAGAACAGCAAGAATCACTCCGCCTCGCCAACTCCTACATGAAATGCTCCATCAATGTCGGAATTACAGGCCCCATTCAATTACATGATTCAACCCAGCAGCAACATGATTAAAGATAATTTGCCTGCTCACTCAACTAATCAGGATAGTTAATGACAGGTATTAGAGCTGTATCATGCTTGAAGCTTGATTATATAACCATGAGCACTAAATGAAATATTGTTTATTGTTGGTTACTTGGTCAGACTTTCATGGTGAAGGGGTTGGTGCTACGAGAATTATATTTTTTCCCTCAAACTATTTGATCTCACTTTCCAGTATTTTTCATCAGGAGAGCTGGAGAGTGCTGGATTTTCAAAGTCACAGATACAGGAGCCTGATAACCTCCATTTGCATTGGACCGCTTCCACCCAGGATGCCCCCAGCTATTTTCAAGAGTTGCGAGAAATTTTAGAATGTGTGCTTTGTTGCATCATGTCTCAAATGCCAAAGATCGAGAGTTGCGAGTCTTTGTGCCATATATTGATGTAAGTGCATGGTATATGGTTTCAGACAGCTGGACACAGGTTGAATGGGGTAGACCCACTAATTGCTGGTCTAATAGTGTGCTAAGAAGACACAGGATGACCATGTGCTTTACAGTGTTGGTACTTTCCCCTCTGCAGCTTATCACGGTTTCCCACTAGATGCTGCTCAGGTAATCCCAATCAAAAATACATTAAGTCATCTACCTCCCCTAAGACCTTACACTCCAGTTCAGGCTTACTTGCTGGTGCCCTGCCCCTTACCCTCACCTCCTCATTATACTCCTGTTCTCACACTCTCACCCTCTTTGTGCCTTTTGTGTCCCTCCTAAGGCGCTGGTCTGTCATTCTCAACATCCTATGCTTCCTTCCTCGCCTCCTCAACTACCTCCTCCCTCGCTCTGTCTCTGTTGTACACCCCAACACCTGGACATCTGGTCCTTCTACTACCCCCAGTTTCCATGCTGGTCTGCTCACTTCAAGTTCTCCACCAGGCACCCCCATTACCTCACCAGTCTCCACTGCAAGGTTATGTAGCCCTATCCAGGACCCTGATAATAATCCTGCTACTGATGGCTGGGGACATGAGTCTATCCCCTGTCCAGCCCCCAACTCCCAAAAGGGCCTAAAGCAAGACCACTTGAACATCAGGCTCCTCCCAAAAAATCGCACTGCTCTAACTGAAACTGATTACCTTATTCCCAAAAGAGACATTCTGATTATTACAGAGACATGGCTAAAACTGCACACTCAGGATGCTTGCATCTCAATCCCAGGTTATACAGTCATCCAGCAAGATCGGCCCAGTAATAAAAGAGGCGGTAGCATTGACATGTACATCTGCTCCTCCCTTCAATTCACTGCAGTGCCACTATTAACACCACCCACGCAGACTATTGATTCCTTGATGGTGAAAATCTCCCTCCCACACTCCATTCCGATTTTTATAGCTGGCTCCTATTGCTCTCCCGCCTCCCCTATGTCCTCTATCATGGACCTCCTAGCTGCCCTAAAATCCCATGCATCAGGTGGGGAGCTCCATGTCCTGGGCAATTTCAACATGAACTGGCTCTCAACCTCTAGCTCTAAAATTCGTAACGACATAGCCGCACTAAACCTGTCCCAACTGATTATGGAACCCTCCTGCCTAAACTCCAAAACTCAGAATCATTCTCTACTAGATTGGTCACTTACCAACTACCTGCATTGAGGTATCCAGTAAACACAGCGACTGTGATTGAATGCTTTCAAAAGGGTGACTCAATCACAGCACCTGTGTTCAGGGCTACCTGGCAGGTGGCGACCAGATACCTGGAGTGCGTATTAAGCGTGGCATGTTGCACATGCGAGGGGAGAGAAGGAGGTATGTGGGAGGGTGTGGTGGGCAGCTGCTGAGCTGGTCAGCTAGCATGGTGGGAAGGTTGGTCAGTTGGGTATGCAGGGTTCTGGTCCCGGTGTGGTGTGTGTTTTTGTGCGGTAGGCAGCTTGTTTTGTTTAGATTTCCTCCTCCCCGACACAGCCCCCACAGGTTAAGAATCCTTACATGGGGGGATGTGGGGAGGGCACAGCCTCTCCGAATAAATGTAAATTCCATCACCGCCTTGCAGTTCTTTATGAGTACACATCACCGTAATTCATTTTCGGTGATGTACACTCGCCCAAACAGCAATCACTGTTCCATGATCACTGTTATCACATGGAACCCGCATCTGATAATAGCTGTAGGTCTATTACTCGACTCCCTAAGCGACATCATCTAATTTATTCAGTAAGAAAAATTCACAGGCCCAAGGCACCTCCTTCCTCAAAACCCTACTGGTTCGGTCCTTCAAATCCTTGGATCTAACTTCTTCCAAAATAACTTGACAAACAGATTGGTCATTCATCCCCATGCCACCTCTATCGACTCTGCCCTGGACTATTACAAGTCCAATTCCTCTCGGTCTGGGACACTTATGCCCCCTCAGATGGACCCAGGTGAAGGGGCTGTCACCTGCCCTGGATCACTACTGATATCATGGCCATCCTCAGAGCCAGGGACCAGGCTTGGAGTCTCATAAAGCCTCTGGCTCCATCTCGGCTTACCAGAAGTATCACACTCTTTGGAATGCATGCACAAGACAAATCCACCAGGCAAAAGCAAACTACTTCAAATCCTCCTTCCTCACCAACAAGAATCACCCTTCTAACTTCTGGATGGTGGTGCAATCGCTCTTCTCCCCCCCATCCCAGCCCCTCACCCCTGGCAGTAATGCAGGCAACTCCACAGTAACGGAACTCCTCACAGTGGCTACAGAGTTTAACTCCTTCTTCACAAACTGTACTTCATCTCTCCTGTCCTCTCTCCCATCTTCCACACCAACCACACCTACCTCACCCCGCCCTGCCCAGGCCTCTCCCCCTACTTTCTCCTTCCACCATGTTACCCTGGCTGATGTCTACAATGCCCTGCTTGCACTAAACCCTTCCAAGGGCAAATTCCCAACTGAGTTGGCCTCTAAAATGCTTTTCCTGGTTGCTCCTACCATTGCCTCCCCCCTGGCCTCGCTCTTCAACCTTTCCTTCTCGCTCACTTCCATTCCATCTGAATGAAAGCATGCCACAGTCATCCCCCTTCTGAAAGGTGGTGACCCCTCCTCCCCCAACAATTACTGCCCTATCTCCTTCCTCCCCATCCTAGCAAAAGTCTAGGAACACTTAGTCCTCTCCCAGCTCTCCTCCTTCCTTGACTCCACCTCCTTCTTTACACTTTACCAGTCTGGGTTTAGGAGTACCACTCCACCTCTACTTCCCTTCTAAGACTCACTGATTCCATCCTCAATGGTATGGCTCAATGCCACATCACCTCTGCCATTTTTGTCATCCTCGCAAGGCTTTTGCACTGTATCTCACCATCCCCTCCTTTCTAAGCTCCTCCTAGCTGGGCTCTCTAGCAAGGCCACCAGTTGTTTCCAATCCTATCTTGTAGGTAGGACACAGTCTGTTAGGATTGAAACTCAATCTCTATCTCCCTCCCCATCTTGACTGGTGTACCCCAAGGTTCAATCCTTGGCCCACTACTGTTCTCCATCTTTCTCAATGATCTACCCACTGCCTACCCACATACATCCATACACATGTATGCAGATGACACAGTCCTGTATACATCCGGCCCCACAACCGCTGATGTGGCATCCAGACTCGAGAGTGACTTCAGTGATGTCCGGCTCTGGTTTCACTCAAATCAGCTCTTCCTGAATGCCAAGAAATCTGTCTTCATGACCTTCAGCACAAGGCAGAGACTCTCTTGGCTCTCCTCCATCCCCACTTTCCACACCTTGATGGGAAAAGCTGGAGGACTGCTCTCCTTTAGATACCTCAGAATCTGGCTTGACCAACACCTTGACTTTTCTGTACATATCGAGGTTATTCACAAGAAGCTCCACCCAAGTTGGTGCCCTGCATTCACAACCATGGATGCATCCACTGCCGGCTTGCCGTGCCATCGCGAAGAAAATGATTCCTCAAATTTTGACTATGGAGTTGTAGTCTACAGTGCCGCCCCAAAACTTCCCTAACCTGACTGGATACCTCTTCCACTCCTTCTGTTATTTCATCCTTGACTGTCTTCTCAGTATCATCACTGCATCCTCTACCAAACCATGTGCCTCTTTTCCCTTCAGGATAGAAGGCAGTCCCACTGTGCTAGGCTCACGGCTAAGTTCTGTACACAGTCCCTGCCCTGTATCTCCACTCAGCCCTAACCTCACCTCCCCCCCCCCACGCACTCCATCAGACATTCGACACCCATAACTTGGCTGTTCCATGCAGGTCCACCACTGCAGGCCAGGCTGCCTTCTCATATCACATGCCTAAACTGTGGAATTCACTCCCCCTGCCCATTCGCCATGCCTCCTCCTCACACTGCCTCAACTCTCTCCTCAAAGCCCACTTCTGCTCTCCCTGTGCATGCATCTAACCCTCCCTATTCCCAGACCTAGGTCTGTCCACTTACAATCCTGACTGGGCAAGGTTGGCAGTCCCTGCTGTTGGCTTAAAGCTACTGGTGGCACTATATATGGACTCGCTGTCAACATTGAGATTGTAGTACATCATAATTCATTCTACTATAATTACTGGGTCTCCCTTTTTCTCATACAGAAACCATGGTATTATTTGCCATAATAAAGGAGTGTTTATTACGGTAAACAAGTACACGGTTTCCCTCACTCTGCATATGCCCCCAATGCAGTTCTCCCTTCTTGACTGCTCTACTTGCCTTCTGGCCGTGAAGAAAACTTCCAGGCTAACTTGGCAGTAAGTTTTTTTTTTTAAATCTACTCATTTTCTACATTTTTGGGGCCAAATGAACATTTTAAAATCTCAGAACACTACTTGGAGATAGTGCCACTTCATTTGTGAGTGAAGACGAAAAGGAGAGCAGCCAGCTCAGCTCTGTTATTTTATATAATTGCTGTGGCGAAAAGGGACCCCGAATTACATAAAATAAAATATGGGATAGTATTGCAAACTCGAAGTTTACACCACACTAGACAGATGCTTTCACAAACTCCTTGAGCTTCGCTGCCGGTTTACGAGCATCTAATCCCTCGGGTGTGTGTGAAATATCATCACACACACCACCCCATACTTTATCCCATATGTATTGCATCATAATATCTGCTGTGTCTCTGGTTATAATGTGCTCCCTACATTGTTAGTGGTTAATTTATAATGTGCTCCCTATATATTGTTGATGTTTATTGTCTGTATTATCTGTACTGCCTCCTATGCCCCCGGACGATCTGGAATCAAGCAGTTGTCTGCTCAGTATGCCTTTCCTGGACTTTTAATTACTTAATTAATTAAATAAATGGGGGAGGATCCAATGACAGTTTCATATGCAATATGAAGAAATATGGAACTACTCCTTTATCTTAAAGCAGTTGTATTTTGTTAGCAAGAAATTTCGTCATGCTTTTGTTCAGCAAAAAAGTATTTCTGGCAACCTTAGACTCATCTCCACTGTATTTTTTTATTTTCTTAGATTTGTTAAAACAGCTTTTATAGCTAATTTTGAAATTGATGACTCTTTTGTTGAGATCACCTTTTGAATGTACATGCCAGATTAATAATGTGAATGCATTAGAAAGGTGTTACCACATATTTCTCTTTTTTGTACTTTATGGCCCAGATATTCAGAAATGCTTAAAGGCGGGCGCAAGTATGGCACAACGCAAATCCAATGAGCCGTGGTGCACAGGAGCCATATTCAGAGGTTGTTCTGGCCACGACTCGCGCCAGCCCAACCCAGCTGAATATGGCACAGTTGCACTATGGCACAATCAGTGGATGAACCATGGCGCAACCACAGGTGCACTAGGCACAACCACAGGTGCACCATGGCAGACAGAGAAGCCCCAGGGCAACTGTGGGAGCACAGCAACAGAGGGGGCATGGCACAGAGAGGAGACCCAGGGACAGAGCCAGGAAAGCATAGTGACAGGCCACAGGAGGCCACCACCAGCTGGGCACAGCAGGGCACACACAGGCACCCAGACTCCCACCCCAGAACACAACAGTGGCACAGATAGTAGGCAACAGGGTGCTAATGGTGGATGGAGGCCACCACGGGACCCTCTTCAGGCTACAGGCCATGCCCCTCTGCACATCCAGACCAGGCAGGCCACACCCAGGACCACACAGCCACACACACCTGCCACACAACCTTGACAGCCGCCCGAGGGCACCCCATGCACAGCTATCGACTGAGGGAGGGACACCACCAAGTGGGACACACTGCAGCACACAGCAGTGATCCACAGAAGCACAACATGCACCCCAACACATACACACCACATGGACAGGCACAACACTGCAGCATGACTCTCATGCCACCTGCAAAGCAGACATAGACACAGGCAGATAAGTCAAAAGTAATATATTGTGCAAAACAACTATATACAAGAGAAGGGTGGGTAGGGTAGAAAAGTGAGGGTAGGGGTAGGAACAGGGACTGTACAGTGGGATGTGGGACTGGAGGGAGGTGGTGGCTGGAAACAAGGGAAATCAGGGCCTGACTAGTGGTGGCCATGGCCTGCCGCCCCTGAAGACATCGCTGCCTCCTGTCTGCCAACATCACTTGCTGGACCTGCAGCACCACCTCCATCATCATCGATGTAATGAGAATCAACTGCCTCAGGAGCCGGCAGTATACGGGCCTCCTGCACCGACGCTGGACACCTAGGAAAAGGGACAGGACAGGTGATCAGTGCAATGTCCCAAAGAACCATGCCCATCCACAGCATGAACCGGGCAGTGGGAACACACAACCCCGGAAGGCCCATACAGGCTACCCACAGGGTGTGGGCCAATGTCTGCCAGCAACGTAGCACACCACATCAGTGCACAGCGGTGGTCCCCACCACACAGTGGTCATCTGACTGCACCATGGCAGTCACATGGCACAGTGCTCGGGAGCACCACAGCAATATCAGTGGCAGCCGGGCACACACCCACCCCAACAGCCACCAGCACATGTCAAATGGATGCGCCACAGTGGCAGGCACAATGCACACATGACACACACAGCTGCCATGGGACACAGCACAGGCAGCCATGCCCACAAACATGCCCCCACCACCCCTAATGATGGTGCAAAGGACAATGTCAGTGCCTACCTGCTTCTGTGGAACCACTGGTGCCAGAGCCACTCCCCACTTGGGCTGCTGCAGCCTAGCGTCCTGCCAGTGCTGCCTGTTTTCAGTCTTCAGGTCCTGGGAATGGTGCAGAAATAGGTACACATCAGTAACCAACCATAGCAGCTGTCCCCACCCCACCCCTGTGCACAGGTGAGCCCCTGCCTGACATGTCCCACACAGTGACATCGCAAGCTAGTGGTGGAGGCGATGCCACCTCAATGTGCATGATGGTGGTACACCACCCTGCAGGACATGCCAGGCAGCCCTAGCCAACACCACAGTACAGCACCAGGGCACACATGCATGATGGGCCTCCTCACCTGGCTGTGGCACAGCCCCATGCTTGATGCGCACCTCCAGTCCCCTGAGGTGCTCTGGGTCCTCCTAGCCAGTTCCCTATAGCGGTGGAGACACTGCTCCCCCATCCTGGCCACCCCTGTGTGCTGCTGCAGTGAGGCAGCAATGGCCTGCCACACAACCACCCAGGGCTACTGCAGTGGTGCCTGCCCAAACAGTTGGGTTGCATGGGACTGAACGCAGGCCACAAGGTTGACAAGCTCTACCTGTTTCCAGTTGGCCACTCATCCTGTTCGCTGCTGCGGCATGTCTCAGATGTGAGCCACTGAGCAAAATGGTGACGATGGCGCCTGTGGCCACTGCATGTACCAGAGCGTGGGCCAAGGGATATAGGCTAGTGTCCCATCACGCAGTCTTGGAGATGTGCAAGCATGGATGTGGCTAGGTGGGGTCATGGGTGTGGAGGTCACCCAGGGACATAGGTCATAGCAGGGGTCAGAGGTCTGGCCACCGACAGTGCTAACATGCTCAATAGCAGGCATGGCGCACCATGCGCCATGGCCCCTATTGCACAGTGGGAGCACAGTGCACAATAATCAAAAGTACACTGTCCGGCACATGTGCACTGCAGTCCTACACTGTGCATGCGTACATTGTGCCTTGACTTGCTCTGAAACAATCTCTATTGTGCATGGAGCAAATATGCGATATTCAGCTGTTACATGCAAATGAGCTCATCAGACAATGCTGGAGTACTGGGGAATTAGCATGTCATTACCATTGTGTCAAAGCTCATTTGCATGTTATGCGCTATGAAAGCGCAATGGATTGGCACAGGCCATGGACTGGTATTGCATCCTTTGGAGGTAAGTTGCGCATGCTGCTGGAGCACACTGAGCCCAGCTAGCACAGCAGGGTGGATGGAATAGGGTGCTGCTGCCACTGACTCACTGTGCTGTCCATGTCCACAGGAAGCGACATGTCAGAACGTGAGGAAGGTGAGGAGCATGGGCCTGCTTGCAAGTGCCGGCCCAACTTCACTAAGGCAGAATCAGAGGCCCTGTTCGAGGCCTACCTCGAAAGGGAGCCACTATTGAGTGGTGCCATGGGCACACCACAGGCCAGGGCTAGGGCCTGGGAGGAGATGGTGGTATGTGTGAACCAGCAGGGCAGCCACCAGTGGTTAGTGCAGGAGTGCCACAAGAAGGTGGACAAAGACAAGTGGCACATAAAGGAGATGGTGGCGGCCATCTGTGCAGCCTGGATTGCCACCAGAGGGGGAGGCCTGCAGATGCGCCACAGCTCACAGCGCAGGAGGAGTTGGTGGCAGCCACCATGCGCTGCAGCACTGTGAAGGGTGTGCCTGGAGGAGGATTCCAGATAGGCGGCAGCACATCACTGCATGGTACGTATGTCAGCCATGCACAGCATGCAGTGGCTGTGTTGGGGGGGCACTTGTGGGCATTGCATCACTGACACACCTGTTTTCTCTTTCAGCACTGGCACACCTGCGTGAAGAGGATGGGATGCAGGCAGTGGACATGGAAGCAAGAGCAGCCCCGGGAGATCAGCCATCCACCTCCATGGGCATCCGGGGGCCTGATAAGCTGCAGCACACCACCACTGTCCAGCCAGATGTCCTGGGCATGGGGTTGGATGAGGCCCTGGATGTGTTTCTACAGGATGCCAGTCTTAGGCTCCTCTGCATGGAGACACAGATCGGGCGGGTCAACACTGATGATGACCCTCACCTTAATCCTGGACAGCATGGGCGGTGTTGTAGGGAGATGCCCATACCAGACCGAACACAGGCAGCATGCTCAGCGACCTGACAGCGGGGAACAGCTGCCTGCCACCACTGTGGGTGCAGCTGTGTGCAATGCCACAGTTGTGCTGTTTGGTGCTGTGGCCATGCAGGTGCTGGGCAGCGTTTGAGCGGCTGGACGGGCAATGGCAGCAGGCTGCAGGTGCACAGGGCAGCTGGACACAGGGTCTGCTGCTGGGGCACCAGCTAGAGACATACCCCATGAGGACCCCCTGCTCAGTGTCCACCTGAGAGGGGGCTGTGCAGCATGGCTGGTCACCACAGGAGGGTTGGCATCCCACCCAGGAACCCCAGGATGCCAACCCACTGGCAGAGCACACCCATTTGCCGTGGGCCTGCATGGAGCAACAGGTGCTGTTTACTGCTGGGGTGCATGCACTGCATGCGGAGGTGCGCCAGGTGGCCAAGCAGCATGACAGGGGCACTGCACAGCTCCTGGCAGCAATACAGCACATACAGGAGACCATGACTGCATCCCAGGATCGCACTGCCAATGCGATCACGGATGGCCTTGCACTACTGGCTGCCACAGGGTGTGGCTGGCCATCATGGACCCCATGCAGTGCACTGTCCACCCCATGATCCTGGCATTGGGTGATGCCCTCACTGTTGATGCTGGGCTCTGATGTTGGCATCCCAGGCATGCCTGGAGCAGGCCTGTTTGGGCACCTATGCACCCCTGCGTGGACCCGGTCATGCTCCCACAGTTCAACCCCTGGGGGGCTGATACAAACACCCCTTGTGGCTGATGTGCAGCCTGTGGCTGCCGATCAACCCTGGTGCAGCCACCCCTGTGGCCATGGTGGCCATGGTTCCATGTGATGCCTAGATGTGGGTGCCACCCTGACCACAGTCTGCAGCTGCTGCCCCATGCACGATGGACAGCATGTGTGTGCATACCACTGGTGTGGCACCTGTTTGTCACGCTGCATGCTGCCTGTGTGCATGCCTGCCCAGTCGCTGGACCATGTGGCATGGGCATGATGACAGCAGTTCAGCACCAGTTGCGCTTGTGTACCAGTGCAATGCATCTGATCCCTACCACATGCCAGTGACTGGGTGTGTGGGTCATGGGTGCATGTGTGTGTTGCTGTGTGATGCTGTGTGCAGTTGTGTGTGGTTGTGTGCCACTGACTCCCTACCCCTGCACCAGGCCTCTGTGTGTGCATGCCCATTGCCATGCATGCCTCTGCTTGTGTGCTGTACCTGTGTGTGTGGCTAGTGCATGGGTTTTGAGCCACCTACCTGTGTGCACTATAGTGCTCCTGTGTGATGCTTGTGACGATGCTGGCACGCCATCCATTGCAGCCGGGATCCCTCCACCCAGGAGGGGCTGTCCACCACCCTCTGGCCCATTGTCTCCATCGTCCCCACTACTGTCACCCTCATCAGTCTCGACAGCTATCCCACGGTCAATGGCCATGTTGTGCAGCATGCATCAGACCAGGAATAGGCCACTGGCTTCGAGGGCTGTACTGTAAGGCACTTCCCAACCTGTCTAAGCAATGGAAATGTGCCTTTAGCATGCCGAATACACTCAATGATGTTGTGTGTACTGGCATGTGCCTCGTTGTAGTGTTCCTCTGCTGGGACGCCGGCGCCAGTAGGGGTGAGCAGCCAGGGCCTCAGTGGATAGGTACTGTCTCCTGTGTGGATAATTACATGGTTAGCCCTCTGCCATCCTTTGCTGTGACCCTTGCCTGTCCCTGGCACCCTCACCAGCATGCCCACCCTGCCCTCCCCAATCCCATTGCCTGCTCTGCCTGTCACCCTTTGCTCATCCCATGCTCACCCACCAGGTGGTCTGTGGGGATGTCCCCATGCTCGAACCTGTGGCACAGCACAGAGCTGTGCCAGATGAACGCATCATGTGCACTCCCAGGGTGTGTGGCACAGACATTGGTGATGTGCCCCGTGGCATCGCACACCACCTGGCAGTTGATGCTCAGGAACCCCTTCCTATTGATGTAGGCCACACCCTCAGGGCCAGGTGGCATGTGGATGCCCATGAGGGTGCAGTCAATGGCCCAAAGCATGCCAGACATACGTGCTACCCTGTGGAAGTCCTGAATAGTTGCTGTACACTCCGCCTGTGTGCTGAGGAAATGGATGTATTCCAAAGCACGTGGCAGCGCAGTGTTGAGGAACTGTGGAGGAGGTATGATGTGGCCAACTGGGTTATTCCTGTGGTGTCACCAGTTGGTTGCTGGAAGGTGTCTGTGCAAGTAGGCACATGACAGCTGTCACTTGGTCTCCACAGACATTATATGGCTCTGTCTTGTGGGTGCCTGCATCTCCTCACTGCACAGCTCGTAGAGCTTCCTCAGAATGGCCCTGTTCAGGTGGTACCTTCCCACAATCTCTGTGTCGGAGTAGTTCTCAAAGCTGGTGTGGGCAGGTACTAGCTGTTCCGGCATTCCACCGACGGGCCCTTCCTCTGCCATGTCGCTATTCCTCCTGCCTCTCACACCCCTCATTATGGCTCCATCAAGAAGGGTGCACTATCTATGGCCCCTGTTATTCTGTATCTCCCCTGGGAAGTCGGCTGCTGTGGGCTGTGTGCCACCCTGGTGCACTGCCTGGCACTGTGCCTGCCTGTCCCTCTCACTCTCTCTGCCCCTGCCTCCCTCTCCACTGCCACCTCTGTCCCTCTCTCTCTCTGTGGCTGCCTCTGTCTGTCTGTCTCTCTCTCTTTCTCTCGCTCTGTCTCTCTCTGTTTGTCTTTCTGTCTGTGTGTCTTTCCTTCTTTTGTTTGCTCTGTCACTCTCTCTCTCTCCCTCTAGCCTGGTGCAAGTGCTGTCTGTATGCTTGTGCCCTGTATTTATAGGCTCAAGTCTGCTCAGCTCATCTTGGTTTTGCTCCGCACTTGCGCCATGGTTCTACAGTTGAATATCGCACTGCGCCAGATATTCATAGGCACGCCCTCTGCACTTGCACCTGCCTTCATTATAGTTGCACATTGGCGCAATGAGATTTGCGCTGCACAATGACTCCTGCTGAATATCGCTCCTTGGTGCAAGTCTGCACCTGAGCCGACGCAACTCAGTTGCGCATGGTGCAACTGCTTTGAATATCCGCGCCTATGTTTATTACTTTTCATAGTACAGACATACAAGAAAGTTAATCCTTGGATTTGAGAACACGAATCAGTTAGGTATGCATGGAATAACTAGTATATCAAACTCAGCATCCATTATTACATCATTTGTGGACGGATTACTCTATTATTTGTAAAATCAGAGTAAAATTACCAAGATAACCATGCAGCAAGAACATAGACATTCCATACATATATGCAATTCTGATTGTGTCCTTGTGCTTATATAGCACTTATAAATGCAGCTAAAAGCAGTACTATAGTCTATGTATTTCCATATTATTTATTTTCCATTAATCCAGCAGAAGCTTCAGAGAGTCCCCCCTTCCCCGTTTCCCCTCTGACCGAACCCAAACACGGGTTGTATTAAACTCAAAACAAAGAACAAGCCTCCAACATTAGCTTTTAACTTGTTTTAGCAAATAACCATTTTGCAATCAGCTTTGTTGATTATACACTTGTTACATATTGGTATAATCAACTCTTTTCCTTGAGCAAAACTGAGATCGTATATGAAACTATGATGCAGTTATTTTAAAGCCAACCACATGGAGATTAACTTGCTAAGTTTTTTGATTTTTCATTGTTTTTTTATTTTTAACAGTCAGTCCCCATCGTCAGACTCATTAGTAGGTTCTAGTTGTGAAAAGTCCTACTGGCTTGCTGATAGCCTCTTTCCTGCTTCAAGTGGGGTCAATGTAGAGATACGCTTTACCCATGTACTGAATCCTGAGATGCACTGAGACTTGCAATGTGTGAGAGACCAAAGTATGGAGTCCAGATCGACAGCATCAAACTCCTTGCAGCATTGTCAAGTTGAATAGCTTGGGTCTGGGAAGCAGTGCACTTTTTTCACCCGAGTGTTGCCACATGTTTCTGATAGTAGACACCATAGTGCTGTGCCAAGATATTTAATCGTGGATCTACTACAAAAAAATGAAACTCCTTTCCTTGACCTACTCTTGCCTGAGCCTGGAATCCCAAACACAAAATCCTGACAGTGGGATTTTACATCTTTTCCATGTTTCAGGGGCTTTGCCTGCACCCCCGGAAATAATAAAACTAACTCGAGGGGGCAAAATCCCACTGTCAGGATTTTGTGGTTTGGGATTCCGGCTTGGGCAACCTGTGGGCCGGGGAAAGGAGTGTTGGGTTTCTGTAGTGATGCCTTAATTTTTGTCATGGTGGGCATGGCACAAGAGTGGGAACTTTTAAAAACTTTGTAATTCTGAATCTTGGTTAAGGAATAAAAGAAAACAAAAAGAAAAATGGGAATCTTGGTATTTTTTCCAGACAAACATTACTGCTGAGAAAAAACTATATAGTGCCTAAAAAACACTGCTGCTTCAGTATTCATTGTTTTATTGGTAACATCCACCTAATACATAGTTGATGTTTTGCGGCATGTGGCCACTTCTTTAGAACACTGGTGGTTACTGCTTTGAAAGTGTTTGCCTAGTAGACTCTCAGTGCATAATAGCACAATATTATGTCCTCATTGTGATCATGAACTTACGTGACCCCCACAGTTTTCTCATTTACAAGTCCCCTTCTAGGTATGCTCGCTAATATACCCCAGTAGCCTGGAGGGCAGCCACAACAGAGGACATTAGCAAGCATGCCCAGAAGAGGACTTATCAATGAGAAATCTTGAGTGGCCATGTAAGCTCATGATCATAATGAGGACATTATTTTCTGTGCTGAGAGTCTAGTAGGCATGCGCCTTCAAAGCAGTGACCACCAATATTCTGAAGACATGGCCAAATGCCACAGAACATCAACTATGTATTAAGTCGATGCTACAAATAAAAGAATGAATATTAAGATAAAGGAATTTATTTGTATTGCACCATATTGGTCTAATGGTGTGAACATGTGTCCCTGTTGAAGGTAGCATGTATGTGATACATGGTGGATTTGCTATGAAAATCCATCCCATAGTCTTAAAGCAACAGTACATGTCCCAGATATTTAGGGACTAAAGGATCACTCAACCTGAGTGGTAACCTATTTAAATCATTGTTATCCCTTTAAATAAAAGCAGCAGTATATGTGAAATGGTGGAAATTTTGACCTGAAGTACACATTTTTCTTCCATTTTAGATTGCCACTCATCTCCTGTCATGTAAGACATTCTTCTTTCACCTCTTTTGGATTTCATTTGGCACTTTTTTTTACATTTGAAATAATAAAAGCAGTGCACCTCTTAACATAGCTGTTCCACATTGTTATTATTAATCTCAGCTATTTTTCAACAATCGTTGGGTTGAATTGCATGCTCAGAAACATTCAAGCTGCACTGCTCAGTAACACCCCTATGTGTTAGTCTGTTCAGTCTTTAAGCAGTACAGAAAGATCTGGCATGCATGTTTTGGAGAGGTTCCCCACGTGCGTTCTTGTGAGGTTCACCACTTCATGCGGTCATCCAAACACTCATGGAAATGTTGATAAACAGTAAAATACAGCAGCAGCTGCCAGTAGCAATCTGCAGAGCTTACATGTTTTCTGTCATAAGTCCCGTCCCCACTGTATTCCAATGGTAAAACGCAAAATCACTTCCTGATTTGAGTCTCAGTGTGAACACGCCTGCTATGCAAACCAAGAGAATAGGTCACACTTTTCACATGCAGTGCTGCTCTTAAAGCACTGATGGAACAAACTGTATCAACTCATGTAAATATATATAATCAGAATTTATAGAATGTGTGTGTATATATATATAATACAGTGTGTGTGTATCTATATACACACACACACACACACACACACACACACAAATATATATATATATTTAAACAATAGGGGTGAGTGATAAATGAATGAGATAAAACAGTGTATCATCCACTGCAGTGTGATATTTTTACCCTCTGCTCTACAGTGATGATATCAGCCATTTACACACACAGGTCACACAAGCGTCACTGATATCATCACTCTAGGCAGCTTTCCCCTCAGCATACAAGAAAAACCTGTGCTGTTACCATAGACACAAATGCATAACTACATGAGAGGTCTCACTTAGACCTGCAGTTAATTGTATGAACTGTGCAGTACAGTATTTCTTTTAAACTGCCTTCCACTTTTAATTATGGTGTTTATGTAAAAATAAAGTTTTTTTGCTTGACTCACCATTGGTTCATGCGTACTCTCTCTTAACTGATCCCTCATTTATCCAAACAAAGTTTATGTCTCCCAGGCAGTTCAGATAAACGGGGTTGGACTGTATATATATTATAGCTGCACGGTAGTGCAGCTATAGTTATGGTTGCCTGGCCACTTCTATGTTAAACCCCAAATGTTGCATTTTAATAACTTTGCCACCGTATGAAGGATTTGCCTGACATTTTGCATGTGCAGTGGGGCACCATAGATCTCTGGATCTGGCAAGTTGCATTATGGTCAGATGAGTTATTTCAGAGCTGCAGAGTGCTTGAAGATTTGGTGAAAAATATTAATCCATTCAAAAGTTATTCAAAAAAACAAGTTTCCCATTATAGTCAATGGGAAAAAAATACATGTGCCTATCAAAAGCTGCCACCACTATATTTTACTGTCACAAATGGCCCTTTACTGTCAGGCAGTGGCCATCTTGTTTTCAGTTAGTGAGAGAAAATGCCTGGAGTTTAAATTTGACCCCTAGGTAAACACTGACAGTTGTGTTTACCTAGTTGAGCCCTGAGGGATCACAGCACTATCTTGTTTTTAGGGAACCCCGCCAAAAATGCCTTTTGGCAATCAGACCCCTGTAGTGTTGCAAATTAGCATAGAATGGAGGCAACACTTTGTAAATCACAAAAGTGTAGTGCCCATTCTAGGGCTTTTTGCTGTAATTTGCAGGTGGCAAGCCCTGGTCCCACAGATGTGTCATTTTGTGGTTTGGTCCCAAAATATTCAACGGGCCCTATAATTACAGGCCACAAAGTTCAGAAATTTCCCATAGGCTAACATTGTGGCGCCTATGATGACTTTCGACGCCTGTATATCTGAAATGATTCAAGATATGTATTTTTGTTACTTGTAGCTTGCATGGAGGTTTCAAATCCTGATTACAACTGCAGTGGAATTTTTTCATAGTTGCTACGGTTACTGAAATATTGCCAAATAAGTGTTACAAGGGTTCCTTTTCAGTACGATGAGGCTACTGTATGGCTCTGCGATTGTATAAGTTGGAGCGCGAGGGCCCAGAAGGCCTCGCCCCACATACATATACCATTATGCAAAACTGGGCAATGTGAAGGGAGTGCAGGCGTCTGGAGGGCCTGCACTTACAAACACATACCAATTACACTACACTTTCTCAAAAAAGGGAAATTCATTGCAAAAACATAATTACTGCATCTGTTAGGGTTGATAGCACAGCAACAAAAGTATGGAAATGTGATGTTAGGGTTCACCTTCCACACACCAACAGGCATCAGGGTGTGCCATGGGTTGTTAGACCTAACTCTCACCCCATTCTCCTATACTGTAGCATGTCAGCTTGCTTACACATGGAATGCGGTGACAGCTGGGCCTGATGACCCCATGACACACCCCAATGCCTGTTGGTGTGTGGATGGTGGGGGTGGTAGGTGGGTAACCCTAAAATCACATTTCCATTCTTTTGTCACTGTACTAGCAACCCTAAGTTATGCATTAACAAAGTTTTTGCAATGAATATTATATATATATATAAATATATATATATATATAGATATATTATATATATATAATATTCATTGCAAAAACTTCATTCATGCACCAGATGGAACAGAGTAAGCATTAGGGTAAACAACCCCAAGGTACTCCCACACCTGACTTGTGAAGATGCAGGAGAGGTGAAACCATAATGTTTTCTTTCTGTTGCTGGCTGCAGGGTAGGGGTGGGGTGTTACAGTTAGGAACCCTAACACCACATTTCCCTACTTTTGTCACTTTAACTCTACCTGGTGAATTAACAACATTTTTTGCAATGAATTTCCTTACTTTTTGAGATAGTATAATTGTATACTCATTTGCCAGTGGAAATGCAGGGCCCAGGGCATTTGAGATAGTATAATTGTATACTCATTTGCCTGTGGAAGTGAAGGGCCTCTGGGCCCTGCACTCATCCCTCCATAGATGCATACATCTATGTTGGTGTGGATGCACAGGGCCTCTGGGTCCTGCTTGCTTCCATTTCTGGAAAACAGGAATTTATTTTGTGGTTATATGGTTTGTTAAACAAGAGACCAGTTTATACTGCCCTTGATAACTCTTTGGTGATGCCATAGCTACAATATGAACTTCATTACTGGTGCCCACACCTCAGAAAGCATAGTAACCTACTGGAGAAGTTCCAGAGGAAGGCTACAAAGATGACAGTGGATCACTGCAGTAGGTCATGCCATTAGAGGTTTATGGCACTGAACATCTATTTAGTACAGAACAAGACAGTGAGAGGAGACATGATTGAGACCTTCAAGGTACTAGAAAATTGATAAATAACATGGATATGGAAGCTCTTTATCTAAAGTGGCAACCATAACATTAGAGGCCACAGTGTTAAGATGCAGGCAGGGAGGTCTAGGAGCAAACAGACAATGCATTTCTTCACACATAGGGTGGCAGACACTTGCAATGCACTGTGCTTCATAGCCATAGGGGAAGTATTATCCATGAGTAGTCAAGATGGTAAGCATGGAGGAATGAGGAGGTGGAGCAGACTCAGTATGTCAATCTCTGGATGCTGCCATAGGAGCAGACTACAGACCAAATTGCCTTCTTCTCTTAGCGTCTTCATATTTTTATATTTTCTACTTCTCCAACCAAAGGTCAAACCTTGAACCACATTTTCTGCTTCATGAGCCAGAAATAGTAGTTTGAGTTCATTTTGTTTGTTCATGAACCAAACGTAGTACTTTGGAGCAGATTTTCTGCTTTGTGAACCAAAGGTACTAGTTGGAATTACATTTTCTGGGTTGTAAACCAGAATACCAAGCTGAACCACTTTTTCTGGTTTGTGAATTAGAATTAGTAGTTTGAATCACTTTTCCCGGCTCATGAACTAGAACATTTTAGTTCTAACCAAAAAAAGTGGTTGGAACCAGAAATTGCCAGGAAGAGAGTGTAATGTGTGAAATATAAAGTTATGGCAAATTTCCCATAGACAGACTATATAATCTTGCTTAGGGGAAATATTGTACATCAGGGATGTTTTAGTTTTGCTCAAACTATCCCCTTACAAGTGTCTTCCAACTTCAGCAGGAACAGAAATAAAGAAACAAGATGGCAGTTATTGTGAATCCTCCCCCAAAAAAAAAGTGGTTTGTGAGATCCACTTTTGGTTTATGATACATCAAATCTGCGAACCAAAAAACACTCTCATGAACCAGAAATTTCTGGTTCATGTGGGGCATCTATCTGAAACCAATTTTTAAATTCTTATAACTCAGGAGCGCTTAATATTTTTTCACCAAACTATCAAGACACTACCGTGAACGTTTTGTGTAAAAATTCATTACTTTGTAGCTTGTATATGAGAGCAAGAAAAATGCACAAGAAACATGTTAAGCATAGGGAAAATGTGACCCTTTTACATAATAAGGGTATCCAGATCTCAGAAACCACACAAGATGCCATCATGAAACTCTCCATGTTTTCACAACATGGCACTTCCATGGAAAATGCTAATTTGTGGGCTATTCCAACAAACCCTGCCAAAGTTATTAAACTGCAAAGTTAGGGTTTAACACTGAGCACTCTACTCAACTCTAACTATAGGGACTACCACACCCCTATAATATATACAGTTTGAGTTCTGAAGGTACATGAGACAGTGAAGTGACCAGCATCAGTTTCCATATACAGTAGTAATATGCACCATGGTCATCACAGCACCATAACAGCTTTTAATTGCCTGATTTGATAAGTAATATACTACACATGCTCAGGGTATAAAAAGACAATTTTATCCACTCTATTCTATAAAGAAAACAAAAGTAAGAACACTTGATAGTTCAGTCAAAAAGGTCATAAGGTACATGTTCAATCAATATTTTAGGAGGGGATTCCAAGCTTTCCATTATATAACTCAAAAGAACTAGCCCTTGCACTTCATGTGCATAACAGTGAGTAAAGGTCCTTACTGACATTTTGTGGACATGTGATATGTGGTCGGGAAGCACTCTTCACGGAGATGGTGATGGACACTTGGAATGCGCTACGCCAAGAGGTGGTCTCATTGAAAACGGTGGACAGCTTCAAGAAAGGCTGAGACAGGCATAGGGGAGGGTAAGGATCATAGGTAGGGAGTACGGTGGGAGTGGGGCAGGGACAGTAGCTCATGCAGTGAACCCTGCAATACGAGCAGACTAGATAGACCAAACGGCCTTTTTCTGCTGGATTCTTCGTATATTCGTATGTTACTGATCTGCTGCACACAAAAGCTGTACAAAACTTAGTAAACTACCAGCAAGTACAGAAAATGAACTTTTCTCAAAACAAGATCTATGCAGAGCTCCTGATGCACAGCTGTCTGATATTCTTTGGCTGTCTCACAATTCAGATGTTCTGATTTGAGGTTACCCAAATGTTTTCAGATTTAGTAGGCCCAGAAAGGGTCTTAGAGGCATCAATGATGCTCATGGCCTGCCGTGCAGCCTGTCCTACATTCTCAGACACTCTCACCCAATACAATGTTAGCAGCGGAGCATTGCAGCAATAGGGCTTCTGTCTGCCACAGGAGACTGCCGGACACCCCCGCCGGCCCAGGCAATAGGCCTACCTGCTACCTAGGAATAGACATCACAGATTGCCTCTGATCTTACAATGGGATTTGAGACCCTTACCTCTACTTTACATTCTGCCAGGCCTCAGGACATCGGGGGGGGGGGCACTAAGCAGTTAAATTAAAGTACTACTTTCTTTTTATGTCATTTGCATTCAGTCTTTCTTACTATTGTTATCCCCTTATAATAATACACAAATAACTACACCAGCTGTGACCCTGATAATAGTTATGGTTGCTTTTTCATTCTTTCCTCTTTTGTGGATTTCATGATGTCATACTCTTGTTGCCTGATAAGTCGACACTGCATTTTTTGTGTCTTCTTTCGTTTGTTATGTGAAAATCTATAATAAAAAGTTTAACTGTGAAAAAAAAAAAGATTCATGCAAATTTCAAATGGAATTGTTTAAACTTGGATTTCCTGTATTTTCATCTGAAGAAAGTTCAAGGAATTTTACAACTGCTAGGGTCCATAAATGCCAACGGCAAGTGAAAGCTGGCTTTCTTGTTCTTACCTCTTCTCAGTGATGTTCACATGGAGTGCACATGAAACCTTAGTCTTTCATCCGGTGCTGTGCTGAGCAATTTGATGTTATATTGACATATAATCATAGTCTGTACTCAGCTGAAATTGCTGCCCCAATGGAGAACAGGCAGTACCACTGTATGCAGAATACAGATGTGTTCGATTTACCTTCATCACTAGGTCATCTTAGTTTCGTACTGAAAATGACTACTGCCCAGCTGTCCTCCCTTATACACTCTACACTTCAGCGTAAGGCTGAAATGTAAGAAAAATACGTGAAAGACAGCCCATAGCCCACTCAATAGCCAACAGTTGGAATAAGCTGTCAAGACATCAATGGTGTCAGAACCTAACGAAAGTTTGGGGGGGGGGGGCTGAGGTTTGAAAGGGCACCTGTGAGACAGATTTTCAAAGCAGACAGACACAAATGCAAATGTGTGTTTCTCCTGCCTCTCGCTCTGTCTGTCTGCTTGTGTCCAACCACCCTTACAGCTATTTTCAAAAAGTTAACACTTTATTGCAAGTGTTGCATACTAATACTTAAGTAATTCCTTCCTCAATACATCAATTAAGTCTTAGTACAGTATCAATACCTAGTCCTTCAGCAACTTAATCATATTAAAGGAGCAAGTATTAATGCATACAGAATTCATACAGCATGAATATTGTGTATTTAGGTAACCTGTTAACCTGAAATAAATCTCTAGAAACACACAGATTGAATTCAATTTAAAGGGAAAAAACTGCATTTCATCTGACAGTTTTTAAAGCTTACTGAAGGTAAATGTGGTATTTCACACTTTGCTGCAACTTGTTTTGTTGAATTTGAAGTAAGCAGACAGGCATACTGTGGAATTTAAAGGGTGGGGACACCATCATGTTCTCATATGCTAATGCAGATCTCAGGCACAATGAAATTTCAACAACCAGAAAATGGAGGCCCACAGGATAGTAAGAGGGGACTAGTATGAACAGTGAAAATAAACTAAGGCAAACACATATATCCCCAACAGCTACTGGGGGTTGATATCCATTGCCTGCAGCTGGTGCAGAACGTGGCTGCCAGGCAGTTGCCTGGTACTTCTAGAACCAATCATAATATGCCTGTGCTCCGAGAACTGCACTGGCTGCCAGTTCAGTGGTGGATCACCTTCAAGGTCAGTCTTCTGACCTATAAAGCCCTACATGAACAGGGACCCTCCACTTGCAAGATCTTTGTGTCACTCCTGCTCCTTCCTTCCCTCCCTCTGCTCCACTGACAAGGAATTGCTAGAGATTCCCAGGGCATGACTGAAGACATCTGGGCTCAAGCCATTGCATTTGTAGCTCTACCCTGTGAACTCTCTATCTCATTGGGTGAGGAGAGTGCCTAACCATCCAGAGTTTTAAATCACCTCTCAAAGCCTAGCTTTTAGCCTGACTTTTCCTGAGATTTTGGCTGACTGATATTTTTATACTGAGAATGTTAAGGATTTTAATATCTGATATAAATTTTATTAGTTTGCTAATTAATTTATGTTTATATATATGTGTGTATTTGTCTGATTGATGTACAAGCACCTTGATCCTTGGAAAGGTGCTTTTTATAAATAAACTTGCTTTGCTTTGCAAGCTACATGAAAAGAGTTGTCTGTCAACAAGGAAACAAGGAACATCTACAGAATATGAGGGTGTAGTACTCCTTTAAGTAACATTATTTATTTATTTGTTTTAAAATTGGTAAATGGGAAAGGCACACTGAGCCAAGGTTTGTTTCAGGTGCAACATGGGGAAAAGGTAAAGGGCTTACAATAAATTACATATGGCAGTAAAGAAGCATTTCAAAAATTAATGTGCAACAGTGGACGGTTCAGCTTGGTATGGTGCAAATAAAAATAAAAGGTGAACAGCCATTGGTTGTACGAGCAGCACCAATGCCCGTGTAAATTAACAAAAGCAGGTAAAAACAGTTCAGTGCAGCACTTGTAGTGACATGAACAGACCCTGGAAGGCCCACAGCGGGGGTAGAAAGGGCATCATGGGTTGGTCAGGTAGGGAGTTAACAGGAGCTGGAGGGGGAGAAGAGGAGTTTTAGTTGGTGCCTAAGAGAAACAGGGAAGGGTGAGAGATGGAGAGATGGGGTAAGCAGGTTCCTGAGAGAGGGAGGGTGATGGGAGAAGGCTAACTGCCCAGCAGAGGATTGAGGGTGGGGGAGAGAGAAGGTGCAAGGATCCTTGGAGTAGAGGGAGTATGAAGTAAAGGGAATAGATGAGAAGCATGCAACTAAGTAAGATGGTAGGGACCCAAAGCAGTATTTTGAGATGAAGGAGCTGCAATGGGACTGATGATGTGAGTGTAGGGGGAGGATACATAGGGAGGAGTAAAGGGAGCAATGACGAGCACAAGAGGGGGAGTTGGTAGCAAACTGACAGAAGATGTTACAGAGGGTGTTCAGTCTGGCAAAGGAGGAAAAGGGGCAATACTGTAGACCACATCTGCACAGTCAAAGACTGGGAGCACCAGTTTGGTGACCAACTTCCAGTGGACCTGCAGGGACAGGCAGTCTTTGCTAGCTTGGGACAGAGCTTGGAGTGAATGGCACTGATGTGGGTAGAGAAGTCAAGCCTACTATCAAGCGCACACACCAAGATGCTTGAAGGAAGGAACAGCTTCAATAGGAGGTACCATGCAGGGTGGAAAAGGCAGGGAAGGTTGAGAGCCTGGCCAGTTTTGGGCTGGTGCCAAAGGTCATGGGTGCTGTTTTTAGGACCCAGGATAGAGCATTTGGGACCTCAACCTGGAAAGAATGACTCCTACCTGTACTGACTGCTGATAGGCCAAGAGGAGATACGAATAGAACCAGTCAACAATGGGGCAGAGAGTCCAGGAGAGCTCAGTTTGTCCAGGAGGAGTGGATAGGCCACCAGATCAAAGGCTTTGGTCAGATTAATGAAAATGACCATTGTGATGTTCCCATGATCTATTCCAGTGAGGACAGAGTTAGTGACCCATACCAGGGAGGAGTCATTAAAACTGTGCTTCTCAAAACCAGTCTGGAAGGAAGAAAGGAAGCTGGAAGAGTGGAGGAAGTCAGTAAGCCTGAAGTAGACAAGTTTCTCTTGCAGCTTTGCAAGAAAAAGGAGGAGGGACACGGGCTGAAAGTTTCCAGGGGAGGAGGGATCACCCCCTTTGTGGAGGGGGAGAACTTTGGCAGTCTTTTAGGACTGAGGGACAGCACAGAGGGTGAAGGAGACATGGAAGAGGTGAATAATAATGAACACTGTTCTGCAAATCATCACAATGTATAGTAGAGCATTGTTCTATATAGAAATCCATCCTTTTCAAAATGCTGTTGTACCACAGTTCAAAGGTCACAGAATGTGATTGCACCCTTTGTGGTAGAACAGCATTCTAGAACCTCTAGAGACTGCACAAATCAGTTTCATTGTGAAAGAAAACCACAGTGCACAAATTTCAGATAATACATAGCTGACATAGCGGAGGAAGTTAAGAGCAAGATGAGTCTGTTCACCAGTGACTCAAATAAGGTTTGTGGTGGACAGTGAGGGAGGAGGAGGGTACTCCAGGAGGATCAGGAAAGACTTGGACAGTGGTCAAACACATGGCAGTGGGCGTTCAATACTAGGAAGTGCAGTGTACTGCATTTAGGGGAGAGGAACCCAGGATACAGTTCTCACTTGGGAGGGGAATCCATATCTGGGGAGGAAAAGGATCTGGGTGTGGTGATCACCAGGAATATGAATCACTCAATACAGTGTTGAAAAGCAGCGGCAAAGGCAAACAGAATGCTGGGGTGCATTGCTAGGGGGATCACTTCAAGGAGGGAGGAGGTTATTCTGCTATTGTACAGATCATTGTTGAGGCCACACTTGGAGTACTGTGTGCAGTTCTGGTGCCCATACTTAAAGTGGGATGTCAGGCTCCTGGAGGGAGTCCAGAGGTGGGCATCCAAGATGATCCAGAGAATGGGGGAGAATTCCTATGGGGAGAGACTAAGAGAGCTCAACATATACTTCCTGGAGGATAGAAGGGACAGAGGAGATATGAGTGAGACCTTTAAGTACTTGAAGGGTGTCATTGAGGCACAAGTCAGGAAGCATAGGATGACCAGGAGCATTTGTAAAATTTGCAATAAGTGTTTTATTATAAGTAGAAGACTTGGTTTGCTGGCCAAGGCACCTAGCTTCACCTGAGCTCTTTCCTTCTAAGACTGCTTGAAAGGCAGAGTAGAGAAACTTACCAGAGCAAGGGAGAAGGATTAAGACTTAGTTTGGCTAAGCAGATTTACTGTGTGGTGGTGTTTTATTTTTACTCACAGGGATTGCTACTGTTTGTTGCTAACATTTCATTGCTTTATTTTTCTCTGATTCAAATTGTTGTTGCTGGTATATCTTCTTCTACAAGGTGTGCCTACAGGTGTGTGCTAACAGATTACTGCTGTAATCTTCTGATTCAAATTGTCTTTTGCAAGGTATATCTTCTGTACTGCTTTATTTTCTCTGGAGCAAAGTGTTTCTTACAGGGTATATCTTCTCTGAAATTATTACAGGTGGTGCTTTACAGGTTTTACAGTTTTATCTAACATTAGGATAAGCTTTCAGGGTTACTGCATTTGTTGTTGACTGATTGTTTCTGCTCTTACCTCCTTGTTCTTTCGTCCGTGGTTCTTCTTTTTAGGCAGGGGAAGGGCCCAGCCACCCACCCCCATCCCCAACCACCCCACGCTATACTCCTTTTATAGGGTACCACAGTTGACATATCCTGTGGCAGAGCAGGAAGGGCGGATCAGTGGGCCTCCACAAGGTGATCTCATTTACAGGGGCACTAGTAATTTAACTTGTTATAACAAGTTAAACAAAGCACAATTAAACCATTACTTGCATTTTGTTTTCTCTTTTTTTCCTTCTAATTACTCTGACTAGGTTACAAACCCAGCAACTTATTTGGAATGGATTTCATTAACTGCAGGTACTGTGGAACAATTTTCAGAAGGACAGTCTTACAGGATTTAGGACACTGTCCACATGCTGGGCCTTTGGAGATCTTAGGCTCAGCCCGGGCAGCATGGGCAGAGATTGCACGCCTCAAATTTCATATTGAAGAGGAAATACATTATAAGAACCACCGCCATTTCCCCAGCATCCAACAGAAAACCCTCGACCGCAGAGGGTAGTTGGTCCAGGAGGTTGGCAGGTGGTTAGGAGGAGCAAATCAGGTGCCCCATCACCTCTGCTCTCCAATACATTACCTCCAAAACCATATAAACACTACAAACAGGTATCTGCCTCTATCTCTGAAATCAAATAAAGAGGCAGAAGACACTGCAGAGCAGGACACTGCGGCACAGGAGCTAGCACAACAAAACTCACCCAAATCAGGAACCAAAACTAAACAAGCCCAAAGGAAATCCAAAAAACCTCTGATCATAGGAGACTCCATGATTCGGGGAGTTGATACCCATCTCCAGCCAGGGGTGATGGTCAGATGTCTCCCAGGTACATCAGCATGGAGAGACACTGACCGCATTGCTAAAATTGTTCACAAGGCAGGAGAAAACATTGATGTCCTAGTACACATAGGGACTAATGATCTCGCCAGCTGGTCAGTTGTGGAGACCAAGGAACACCTGACTAGGCTGGGTGACAAACTATCATCTATTTCGTCCGCATCTCCTTCTCTGAGATCCTGCCAGTCTGGGAGAGGGGAGCAGATGGACGGAAGGTCAGAGAAGGGAGATAGGGGAGCTAAACACGTGGCTCAAGGACTGGTGCCAGGAAAAGGACACAGATTTGTAGGAACTGGCAACAGTTCTGGGAGCGAAAGTTCTTTAAATTTGATGGACTGCATCTGACTAAAGAGGAGTCAGTGCATTGGGCAGAAGTTTGATGTCTTTGCAGAATATTTAAACTAGCAAATGGGGAGGGGTGCAGCACCCCATACGTCAATGGGAAGAACACCCTCCCCTCAGCTAGTGGTCAAACAGGAATTCAGCATGTTTGCTGTTCATTTGCATCACCAGGTAAGAAAAAGGTTTGTCTCCACACGATGGCACAGGGTAATGCCAAACTTCACCCAACAACCAACACACCAAAATCTGGCCAATGGAAAATCATGTACAAATGCTCACAGCCTGGGAAATAAGATCCCAGACCTGCAGGCAATAATGTCAGAGGCTAAACTGGACATAGTAGCAATTAGTGAGACGTGGTTTACCAGTAACCACGCTTGGAAGACTGATACCTGACTATGTATTGTTCAGAAGAGACTGAGGTGCAAAGGGGAGGAGTGGCCTGTATGTTAATGAAAATATCAAAGCTACAGAAATTCAGAATACACATAAGGAGCCAGAAGAACTGTGGGTCACCCTGGAAACAGGAAATGGGACAGCCATAAGAACTGGGGTTGTCTACAGGCCCCCAGACCAGAGGGAGGACATAGATACATTACTGTTAGAAGATATACAAAACATGACAGCTAAAGGGAGGTTCTGATAATGGGAGACTTCAACATGCCAGATACAGATTGGTCAATACCAGCAGGAACATCTGCCAGAACTAGACTCATAGTGGATTCCTGCAGGAGGGCCTCAAACAACTGGTACAGCAACCCACAAGAGACAGGGCTATCCCAGATCTAGTATTGACTAACAAAGAAGGGATCACAGATCTCCAGGTAGAAGGTCACCTGGGGCCAGTGACCATCACATGGTATGGTTCAGTTTGGCTACTACATCTAAATCATCCCATTCCAAGGCAAAAATATGGGACTTGGAGGAGCGGACTTTGATAAGATGGCCTACAGAGTTAAGCTAGCCCTGGCAAAAGAAACACAGGTGAGGGGTACAGGCAAGTGGGCAAGCATTAAGGATGCAATACTTGAAGCAACATCCCATTGTGTTAGACAGAAAAGGAAGTGCAAAAGAAGAAGGAAACCACTTTGGTTCTCAAATACAGTAGCAGAAAAGGTCAGAGCCAAAAGGCTGGCCTTCAGGAAATATAAGGGAACACAGCGGGATGAAGATAGGGAGGCATACCAAACTGCCCTAAAGGAAGCAGGTAAGGCAGTAAGGCAGACAAAGTCCCAAACTGAGGAAACACTAGCACGAACAGTAAAAGAAGGTGACAAGACTTTCTATAGATACATTAGTGAAAGGAGAAAGTCCAGAGGGGGTATTGCTGAGCTTAATGGAGAAAAGGGAGCATGTGAGGAGGAGGACCCTGTAAAGGCATCTATCCTAAATAGATACTTTTGCTCAGTATTTACTGAAGAGAAGGTAGGACAGGGCCCGCAGCTCAGCATCATGGACACAGGGGGCAGGGAGGTGAGCACTACTCCCTTCACAAAAGAAAGGGTCCTACAAGAGCTTGCTAAGCTCAGGGTGGATAAGGCAATGGGACCTGATGGCATACATCCCAGGGTACTTAAGGAGCTAAAGGAGGAACTAGCAGAGCCATTAGCAGAATTGTTTAGTGAGTCTCTGAGCACAGGAGAGGTCCCAGAAGACTGGAGAAGGGTTTATGTGATCCCGCCCCACTAGAGTGGTAGCAGGGAGGAGGCGGGGAACTACAGACCGGTCAGTCTTACCACAGTAGTGGGCAAGATTATGGAGGCACTCCTTAAGGAAAGGATAGTGCAACACCTGGAATCCATAGGGGCACAGGATCCAAGACAGCATGGGTTTACAAAGGAAGGTCCTGTCAAACTAATCTCATAGATTTCTTGACTGGGTAACCAGAGTGGTGGACCAAGGGGAGCAGTTGATGTCATTTCACCTTGACTTCAGCAAAGCTTTTGACACTGTTCCACATAGAAGATTGATAAATAAGCTGGGTAGGCTCGGGGTGGGTCAGAAGTTGGTCAACTGGGTGGCAAACTGGTTGATGGGCAGAAAACAGAGAGTGGTGGTAAATGTTATACAGTCAGAAGAGATGCAAGTCACAAGTGGGTACCTCCGGATCAGTCCTGGGGCCAGTCCTCTTCAACATCTTCATTAGTGACCTTGCAGATGGACTAGAGGGTAGGTTTGTCTGTTTGCAGATGACACCAAGATCTGCAACAGAGTAGATGATCCAGATGGGGTGGGCAGAATGAGAAGAGATCTGGATAAACTAGCAGAATGGTCAGAAGAGTGGCAACTGGGATTTAATGCAAAGAAGTGCAAAATCATGCACATAGGAAGAGAAACCCTGAAGCCACCTATAGTCTGGGAGGGGAGTTGCTAGCAGTCACAAAGGAAGAAAGAGACTTGGGCATCATCATCACTGATGACCTAAAATCATCCAAGCAGACCTCTAAAGCAGTAGGTAAGGCTAGGGGGTGTTAGGTGTATTAGTAGGGGTATCACAAGTCGTAAGAGGGAGGTAATAATCCTCTGTACAAGACACTGGTTAGGCCCCATCTGGAGTACTGCAGTATTGGAGGCCACACCTTCAGAAGGACATTAACCAAATGGTGCAGGGACTGCATCAGAAGACATATGAGGACAGATTAACGGAGCTCAATATGTATACCCTTGAGCAAAGGAGGGAGAGAGGTGATATGATCGAGGCATTCAAACACCTTAAGGGCATAAACAAGGTGAAAGAGTCTAACATGTTTAAAATATAAGAAAAAAGCAGGACAAGAGGACACAGCATGAGATTAGAGGGAGGTCAGATTAAGGGGAATGAGGAAATTCTTTTCACAGAAAGGGTGGTGGATGCATGGAATGGCTTACCACAAGAAATGGTGGCTATGAATACAGTGCAGGGCTTCAAACAGGCATGGGATAGGCATAAGGAGCAATACAAATGACTATGAATAGATAGGTCACTGACAGAGCAAAGGCCGAGCAGCACATTTATAAGGTAGAAAAGAAATGGGCAGACTGGATGGGCCTTGCGGTCCTTATCTGCCGTCAACTTCTATGTTTCTATGTTTCTATGTTATTATTAATAATAGCAGCAGAATAAAAAATACATTTTTTCAGTATAACTATTTATAGAGTATAACCAGTCCAGCATTGCTTGTGAAGTGCTTTGGGAAACACTGTGTATGAAAAGCGCTATATAAATGCTGATTCTTCTTCTTCTATTTACAAAAGCAGTATAAACGCAGAAAACAAAGTCCTTTATTTGAGTATCTCTCTAATTCAAAGTTTCAGTCTTGCTGTCTGTCATTCTCCTTGTCTCTGTAGCAAAAGATTGCTGCTCTTTTTATAAGTTTTTGTGTGGGAACTCATTAAGAGAGCCTGCTTCTCACAGAATGTTCTTGTAAGTTTACAGAATGTTCTTGTCAGTTTCAATGCAGGTGCAGCAAAAAGAGCATAGTGGCTCAGACCTGACCTCTTGTTTACAGCTCTGCAAAAGGCTTAAAACAGCATCTCAGGTTACCTCCCGAGTTCCAAATAGCTTTTGCAATCACTTCAACAGTAGGACATTAGTACATACAGTTTTTAACAAAAGGGATCCCAGTATCAGTGACATTTCCACATAAAGATTCATATATTTGTTATAACTGCATATATGCAAGGGAAGAAAAGACAGAAATAGCAAGGGAAGACAGAGAGAAAGCAAGAGGCGGAGAATTGTGAAACTGTCAGAGTGATCAGTTCCTATGTCTCACAAGAAAATGTGGTAGCACAGCCAGACAGATGAAGAGGATAGAACAGACCATTGGGTTTAAACTCTTTCTGCATAACAAATTGGGCAGAGCCTTCTTCAACCCTGTCACAAAGGCATAAACAAAGTTAATACTGAGGGTATGTTTAGATTGAAGGGGAAGGACCATGAGGGACATAGACTGAAACAAGTGAGGGAGAGGTTCAGGGCGGAGCTGAGGAAGCATTACTCATGGAATGAGTGGTGGCAGCTTGGAACGCGCTGCCTGAGTAAGTGAGCTCACTGATTCAGTAGGGAGTTTTAAGAAAGGGGGATGGGTTCACGGGAAGGTACAAGTAGGAAGAGAATTGACCAGGGCGTGAACTCAGGAGGGAAAATTTGGCAGGAGGGATAGAAAGGGAGGGGGCAGTAGCAGTTGTCTGAACTGTGAGCTGCATTTTCAAGCAGATGAGATAGACCTTGAGGCCTAATTCTGCTGGCATTGTTGTATGTTTGTATGTTCAGTATGTATACTATACACTATAAAAATACAGGATGAGCAACTTTATGCATAACCAGTGTGTTCTGCCACTCAGGTTCTGATTCCCACTGACCTCTCAAGATTCACTCTCAACATCAGAAGGAATCAGGACACCTCTGTGGCAGAACACTCTGTTGTGCACAAGTGTCCATCCAGTATTGTCTATGTTCTGTATTACACACAATTAATTGACATATGACATAAAATAAAGTGTTACCCCAGAGTCTAAACTTCTGAATATTATTCTTCATTTTACTGAATAACATATTGTAGTTCATTATAGTTAGTTGTATGATAATCTTTTTATTACTATGTGGTAAATTTTAGTGCTTGTAAAAGGTGCCAGTCAGACTGACCAGCAGTGGAGACTGAAGCCCCCTGTTTATAGACCTAATAAGTACATCATGGGTAATCACAGTTCCAAAATTCTGTGGATGAATACATTAGATGCATCCTAGACAAAGTATATTCCATTAGCAGTATTTGTGGCCCACTGTTTAATTTGGAAATGACCATAGAATCCACTCTCCTAAATAAATGACCAAGACCATCATTGAATAATCTTCTAAATTTTAGATTATCACAATATGTTTTTCAGTTTTGTAGTTAGTAGTTTGGACATTTTACATTACTTTCATTTTCATTATAAAGTCACTTTATATTTTATAATTCTGTGCAAAAACAAAGATTCATTACTGCACCAGTTAGGGTAACTTAACTCCACAAAAGTAGGGAAATGTGGCATTAGGGTTTCCAGCCCTAATTCCCCACCCCTACATCCCAAGCAGCAAAAGGAAAAAAAGATTAGGGTTTTGGGTCTCTGAAGTCTTGATGAATCACTGATAGGGGTCTTCCTTGGGATTGTTCACCCTAGTGCTCACCCCATTCTATAAGCAAATGTCACACATGATCTCCTGTGGGTGCTGCATGAAGAAAGCTACAACAAATTGTGTTGGCAACATGTGGCAAGACATACTTCACTAACTTTGAAACATGTATCACTATGAGGCAGTGGCATGAAGTTTACACCTTGTGCTTTGGACTGGAGGCTAGAGGCTAGGGGAAGAGCGTTAACGTTGACAGCCCCAAGAAAAACCCCACCAATGATTTAAGGCTCAAAACCCTAACTCTTTTTCCGTTTGCTGCTGAGTGGGGGTTGGGGTGAGGAGTTAGGGCTAAAAACCCTAATGCCACATTTCCCTACTTTTGTGGTGTTATGTTACCCTAACTGGCGCATTAACAAAGTTTTTTGCAAAGGATTTCCTTTCTTTTTGAGATAGTGGAATCATATCCACATTCATACAGGTCTTTTTGTGACCTACGTGAACAGATGCAGACATGCACGACCATCTGGGCTGTGCACCAAGAGAAGACTCCATCTGCCTACAGAAGTGTAGGGCCCTGCTGACCCTGCCTTTTTCTGCAGTGTCAGATTTAAAAATTACCAAAGTCATAAATATGTGTAGAAAATGCCAACATACCTTCATAACTGTGTTTTTTTTTATGTTTTAACACCAAATTTTCAACATAGCCTTGATAGGAACCCACCTCAAGAACGCAGTAGGTGGAAATTTTCAGATCTCAGCCAAAACGTCATTCTATGGCACAGGTGCAAAACACATTTTAGCCAGGTTTTGAAAAATGACAGCTGTCATGTTCATGAGGCGATTAATGTTGTGTGAAATTTAAAACTTCCTCCCAGGGAAATATTTCAATAATCCCCGTGATTATGCAAAATACTTCATGGGTGCAAAATGCGTAATCCATCCTGCAAAATGTGGAATTTAGCCTGCAAATGCTAATTGTGCCACCTGCAGGAGAAACTCCACATTTGAGACACAGTCAGGAGGAACAGCTTGATAAAAAAGTTAAAAGTGTTTCCTGCTACCAAGACCCCACTTCACATCCCTGGTGTCCAGTGGTCCCACCCCAGCCCACAATAAGAAGAATTCCACCACCCCACTAAGATTCAGCCCCATCCCCAAACCAGATAATTTAAAATAATAATACATTTCCCTGGTGTCTAGTGGCCCCACCCCCTGGCTGATCACTAACCAAATGAGAATGCACCACCCTCCCGACATTCCCTCCCGTCCCACACCCAAGTTCATTAAATAATAAAAACCTTTCCCTGGTGTCTAGTGGACCCCAACCCTATCTGGTAGTATGCAGTAACCCCACCCTGCACCCCCGTGCCCTTGCAGGCCACCAGCACAGCCTTCCACTCACCTCCATGGCCGGCAGTCTGACTGAGCTCTTCAGAAACGAGCCCAAGTGTTAGTGAGCCCTTTTCAATGACTGAGCATGTGCACATTCATTCCTCTCACTGCAGCCTGCAGCAGGACTCCAGGTATGGCCGCAGCACTCAACAAAGCCCCATTGTTCTCATACAGAGAACCAGGCAGGCAGCTGATCTCACTAAGCTGGGCACCCTGGAGTTTGGGGTGCCCAGTAAAGGTATTTCTGGCAATTTGTTTTTTTACAAGAAACACTAGGATCTAATTAGACAGGTCCCATTTAGCTAGGTTCAGGTGTCTGTTTTTTTAAATGACACCATTTTTTGTATTTTCCATGTTTTTTTTTTTTATTTTTGAGGAGAAAAGAAACAAGCTGGTGGCTCTCATGGCACAAAAAAGAAGTTTTTTGCTGTGAGAAGCATGTAGTGAAAAACCAAAAATGGTCTTGCAACACAGAATTGTTGATGTCGTATCAGAATGTTGTCCCAGAAGCCCTACTGAGCATGCTCAGAACAGGAAAAAACAAAACCTTAAATCCTTGTAACTCTGGAACCGTTTCATATTTTTTCACAAAACCTTCCAAAGGCACTACCTTGGCACAGCAGGCTTCTACCCTGAAAGTTCTGGAAAATAATTCCATTCCATGTAGGCTGTAGGTGAGAGCAAACCCAAATCCCTTGTTAAGTATAGGAAATAAAATTAGACACCTACAGGAAAATAACATATCCAGATCTCAGAAAGTGCGCAAGATACAGTCACAAAATTTTCCACAGATTTAGACCTTGCCTCCTAGACATCACATGCAAAATTAAGCTAATTTCATCAAATGCTGCCACAGTTATTGGGATGCAAATTTTGTGTTTTAACTTTGAACACCCTAGTCAATCCTAACTATAGGGGTGCTACCGCTGTATAATTTACAGGGAAGAAGAGAACAGAACTGTTTCCTGCGTTACTCAGGAACAGACAGCATTAGAAACATATCGGCAGAAAAAGATCACTTGGTCCACTCAGTCTGCTCATTAGAGCCATGCTGAGTTTTCAAATCCCGCTTCTACCAGAATTCCACAGAATTTTGGAAATTCTGCTAGTTCCTCAGAGTTCCACTGGAAGTGGAATTCCAAAATTTCAAAAGTGGATTTTTTTAATCAAACTGTGGATTAATAATCTTCAGTTTACATAAACCACAGTAAATAGTATTAAGTTGTTTACATAACCAGCAGTCTCTTCTTCTGCAAATTACATCATTATAGTCCTTGGATTACATGATCTACAGAATAATTTCCCACTGTTTATAGCAACATAGAAAATTGTTGGCAGAAAAGGACTGCTAGGCCCACCCATTCTGTCCAAAGTTCTCTGCCTATTGTACCTCTGCTGACTGTAACCAATCTAGGAGGACCCTACCCTCCCTCTTCCTGTTTCTGTACTAATATGGCCCTGTGTGTTCCTATTTGCTTGAAGCCTTCCACCATTCCAGCATCCACTACTGCAACTGGCAGTCAGTTCCATGTGACTACCATCCCTTCTGTAAAGAAGTGTTTCCTTAAATCCTTCCTGAAATCCCCCCAATTTCATTGCATGCCCCCTAGTCCTGGAGCTCATGCTCTTTTGCAAGAAGCTCCCTCCCTGCACTCTGTTCACCATTGTGTCACGCCTCACTCTCCTGTCCACCAGAGTGTACATATTGAGATCCCTCTGTCTCTCCTCATAGGACATCCTTTGCAACCACTGTACCATCTTGGTTGCCTTTTGCTGGACCGCCTCCACCTTGTCTATATCTTTTCTGTGATGTAGTCTTCGAAACTGGACAGAACATTATAGGTTGGGTTGTACCAGAGAGTGGTACCGTGGCAGCTCCACCTCCTTTCTCCTGCTGATGATGCTTCTCCAAATGCACCCTCATATCCTACTAGCCCTGCCCATTTTCTTGTCACATTGCGCCACCACCTTGAGGTCTTCTGAAATAATCCCGTGGTCCCTTTCCTGTCTAGTGACTGCCAACATGCTTTGCAGAGTTTCGCAGAATTAAAAAAGAAATTCCAAAAAGCATTTTGGAAACAGAATTGCCATTCTGCTGGCAGAATTCCACATTCCGCAGAGCTGTAGGTGGCATGCACTTTTTTCCACATTTCCAATATGCCAGGAAAACTCCTTGGCACATGGCCCAGTGTTTATTTTTTTAAATCCTAAGCATCATAGGAGTCTTACTCATAGAATTCAGTTCTATTTAAGACACAGTCAATACTCCACCTTTTTATATTTTGTATTCCCAATGACTGGAACTGCCCACCTCTGCCTCTGATGATCACTCAACCCCATCCATTTCCTGCAAGTTCTCTGGTGCTTACTTGTCCTCGTGGCATTTTCAGGGCATCCCACCCAATGATGGATTTAATCAGGAGGCATGACTAGGAATTATCCATCTCCTTCAAGGTTTCTGGTGCTTACCTGTCCTCATGGGGATTTTCAGGGCATCCCACCCCATGGTGGAATTTATTAGGTGGCATGACTAGGAATTACCTCCTCCCTCTTCATCAAGTATAGGGGACAGTGGCCAGTCCAAGTAGTGGGGTCTGGGTTTGCTGGTGCCATGCCATCCCAGTCTAGGATTTTCCTCTTCATTTCACCCAACCCCTAGGAATAAGAGCCTGTAGGGACAGTAGGTCCCAGGGCTAAATAGGGAACACTGGCATATTGGGTGGACCATTTGTATTTTTCTGCTATCATTGTCTATGTTTCTATGATTCAGCTAATGAGGACTCCATGGTGCACGTGCAACTGTGTGGCTGCGCTCCAGAGTCAGGTTACATCCCCCCAACCTTCCCCATCTGTACCACTGCCTGAGATCACCCAGATGGTGTTATTTGGTGGAAAATGCTGCCCTCCTTCCCCAGAGGAAGAGATTGTCCTGTCCTCCTTTCCCCATGTCCCAGTCTTGCTCCCAAACCCAGGCCAGTGGCACCATAAGCGGTAACCCAATCCTGCACAGACAGGCCAGCCAACTCCCTACTTTTATTCAAATAAAAAAAATATATATATATTCAAATTGCTCTGATCATATAGCTAATCAGTTTAAGGGGTTGTAGTTCAATATTCAAGCAATGTCACCATGATTAGCAATATATGGCCAAAATCTGGATGGTCGAGTCTCCCATTCCAGACTACATAGTTCTTTTTAAAATCACATTAAATAGTGAAGAGCTGGTTGTGTTGGCCTGAAGGGGAACTTTTTACGTGTGGAATGTTTAAAAAAAACACTGGACTGCCAGAAGCTTCTTTTTTTTTTCTCTCCTCAAATGGCTCTGTTAATTCTATATTTGGAAGAACCAGAGTGAATTGCAAAGGAAGGGGTGAGCTAATTCGGGACTGGTGTTGTCTTTTGTAAAGGAGGTGGTGAGCTAGCCTGGGACTTGGTGCTATCTTTCTTTTGTGAAAATGTTTTAAAATTGTTGGGCTAAATAGAAGAAGCTGGGCCTGAGCCCTGCTACTGTATCAAAGGGGGAGTACTCTCTCTGCGCCCGTGGTCATTGGGCCACCTTGGGTCTGGGGCCCTGACCCTAGGGAGTGGTGGTTTTGGGTGACCCCTGCTTGGTGTGAGATCAGGTGTTACTTTAGCCTCCAATGGTTGCCCCTGAGGAGAGACTATGTCTTTTGGATTTAAATATGAGCTCTGAGAAGAGACTGGTGTGCAGTGTGAATTCCATTGGAAAGATTGAACTTTATTGAGAGATTTTAACTGTCTTTAGACTCGGCTCCTTTTTTTTGGGAAATAGAGGGAGCACCTTGATGGGGGATTGGATTACTTTTGGGACCAAATGAACTGATATCTGGATTCTCTGACTTTTAAAAACTTTTTTTTTTTTTGTGAGGTTGTGAGAGGGCCTCAGACTCACCTATCTTAATTGTGGCCCTGTACACTGCCATGAGAGGACAGTCTTTGGACTGTAAAGGTTTCTTTGTGAGGTCATGAGGGGGCCTCGGACTCATATTTTTTACCCTTAGTTCTGTATACTGTTGTGAAAGGACAGTATTTGAACTGTAAACAGTGTTGGTGGGGAGGAAAAGTTATTATTTATTGTTTTCAGAGTTACTTTAAAGTATTTTTGCTTCTTTTATTGTTATACTTTATTTGTTTTTTAATGGTTTTAAGGAAGTGTTAAGAGTAGTTGGGTATGGGATTTCTTTTAAATATTCTTTTTAAATATTTGAATGTTAGATTTGTTTTGATTGATTATTTATGATGTGTTGGCAGAGATCTCTCCCCGTCAGGTGTTACTCTCCTGTTGAACTTCACGGCCTCTGCCCTTTTGATTGTCCCCAATTGCCGGCTGAAGTTTATTCTCAATGCTGTGCATTGAGGATTGTTAGGAGAAGGTATGGGGGTGGGGGCTGTGGATTTCACGGGAGAGTGGAACCAAGTGGCCGGATTGGAGTAGTGGGGACTAGGAGATGCCCTGGGGCAAGATGGATTCCTGATAGGGGGTCACCCTGTTTGGTTTCCATACCCAAGGGCTCCACTATATGTGGGCAGATGACTCAGTCAACCTTGAGGTCTCATCCAACCCGGGTGGTGTTATGCAATGCCAGGTCTATTAAAAACAAGACTGCAGTGGCAGCTGATCTTGTGGGATCATCAGACCTGGCTTGCATCACCGAGACCTGGTTGGATGCAAATTCTGGCCCAATATTGGAGTCAGCAATTCCAGCCGGGTTTTCAGTGATCACCACCCGAGGCTGGATTATAGGGGCGGGGGTGTGGCCATTGGTTTTAGATCAGAATTGAACCTTGTGGAGGTGTCAGTGGGGAAACTCGGTCCTTTGAGTGTATCGTGGGTGCAGGTGGGGGGGGGGCAAGATTTTCCTGTCTACCGTCCACCCGGGAGTGAGAAGCAATTCCTGCAGAAAGTGGCGGCCTTAATCATTGACATGGTATTGGAGTCCCCCAGGTGGATGGTGCTGGGGGATTTCAATGTCTGGGTCGATGATGAACTCTCGCAATTTGGCCAAGACTTCCTCCAGCTGATGAATTCACTGGGCTTCTCACAGGTGATTACCTCTGCACCCATAGGTACGGGTCATTCCTTGGACCTAGTCTTCCTTCTGGATATGGAGACCTCTGATTTTGTGGTGGAACCAGTCAGTTGGTTAGACCACCACACCATAAGGTTCAATTTCTAGGCCCCCCCATATAGGCCTACCCCTACGGAGATGGTCCGGTACCGCCCTTTAAGGGGTTTATCCCCTGATGGCCTATTGGCGGTACAGGACCTATCGGGACTACCAAGGAATAGCAGTGATCCAGATGCCCCGGTCCAGGGTTATAATGATGCTGTGACAGCAGCACTGGATCGCATTGCTCCTGTCCTCGTTCGTCCCATTACCCAGCGCCCATGATCCCCTTGGTTTGATGGGACTTTGAGAGAGCTGAGGATAGTGGGACAAAGGCTAGAGTGTTGCTGGCAAAAATCGGGCCTGGATGCTGATAGACTTAGATTGTTAACCCATTATGAGGATTATCAATCAGCTCTCTCCCATAAGAAGGCAGAGTTCCTGTCCAGGGAGATAGCTGCTGCACAAAATCGACCGTCTCAACTCTTCCGTACTGTAGATAGACTGTGCAATCCAGTCTGTCTGCAGTTGTGGAAAGTATTATCACAAGAGAAATGCAATGAATTTGCTCGTTTTTTTGCCGATAAGCTTGTCTACATCAGGGCTGAGATTCGCATGGGACGCCCCAGTGGGGTGGACGGAGATCGGTGACAAGTGACAGCCCCTCGGTCTGCCTAGTCTGACTTTGGCCAACCAGCGATCATGGATATTGTGATGATCATCCAGTTTTTGCAGCCAACCTGCTGTAGTTTGGACCCGGGCCCAATGCGCCTCCTTGTGGGGTGTGTTGAGACCATCAGCCCAATACTTGCGGAGATTGTCTGGTGTTCTTTAGAGTCTGGGGTGTTTCCTGACACTCTGAAGGAGGCGGTAGTGATATGCCTTCTTAAGAAACTATCTCTTGACCCAGAATGTCTTGCAAACTACAGACCTATCTCTAACCTTCCCTTTTTGGGTAAGGTTATTGAGAAGGTGGTTGCGCTGCAACTGGAGGATCATTTGACCATCCACAGCATCTACGATCCTCTCCAGTCTGGTTTTAGAAAATGGCATAGTACCGAGACTGCCCTTGTCCGGGTTCTCTTCTAATAGCAAGAGATCAAAAGAGCCATTCCATCTTGGTTCTTCTAGATCTCTTGGTGGCGTTTGACACCGTGGACCATGGCGAGTTGATCGAGTGCCTGCAGTCAATCTGTGGACTGTCTGGTACAGTCCTCAGATGGTTTAATTCATTTCTCACTGGCAGGTTTCAGAGACTTGTCTCTGGGGTTTACTCCTCTGACAAGGTCTCCCTGCCATGTGGGGTGCTGCAGGGCTCTGTACTATCCCCCATGTTGTTCACAGTGTATATGCTGCCATTGGGAGACATTGTAAGGCAGTATGGGCTGAGTTTCCACTGTTATGCAGATGGCACTCAGCTCTACCTGTCCTTTGTGCCTGAGCAGGGGGGGTTATCTCGTGTTTTAACAACTGCCTTTCGGAAATTGAGGCCTGGATGAGTGCCAGTTGGCTAAGGTTAAACCCAGATAAGACTGAGGTGTTGGTAGTGGACCCAGGATGTTGTGTAGAGGGACCGTCAAAAGGACGGGCCTCGGGTATTTGGCTCTGTGGTAGCCAGTTGATGAACTCTAAACAGGTGCGGGATCTGGGTGTGATTCTTGATGATGGATTGACGCTTAAACATCAGGTGTCATCCGTTGTCAAGACTGCCTTTTTCCATCTAAGGAATGTAGCCCAGATCAAGCACCTTGTTCTCGCACGGGCGCATCACCAGTGTTGGTCATGCCTTGTGACCTCCTTACTTTGATTACTGTAACGCCAGTACCTAGGGTTACCTGGGGTTGATATCCGCCGCTTGTAGCTGGTGCAGAGTGCTGCAGTGAGGCTTTTGACTGGGCAGCCTCGTAGCTGTCATGTCACACCTGTGCTGCGTAATCTTCACTGGCTGCCTGTTCAGTGGTGGATCACCTTTATGGTCGGTTTACTGACCTACAAGGCCCTACACAGATAGGGACTGAGTTACATGCAAGATCTCCTGCATCCCTACTGCCCCTCCCGGCAGCTTCGCTCCACCAACGAGGGATTGCTGGAGATTCCCAGGGTCCGTTTAAAGTCATCTGGGGCCCGAGCATTTGAATTTGTGGCCCCATCTCTGTGGAATTCTCTACCTTGTCGGATTCGAGAATGCCTGACGGTGGAGAGTTTTAAGTCTGCGCTAATGACTTATTTGTTCAATCTTGCCTTTCCTGATGCGATCTGATCAACTGCAGATGTTTTATCTGATAAGTGTAGTTATGTTATGTGTTTTTATGATTATGTACTAGTGCTATGATTTTAGAATAGTGCTATTTAAAAATGAAAAATTGATTGATTGATTGATTGATATATCAGGCTCTAAAAAAATAAGTCTTAAAATCAGGATATGAAAACGGTGCTGATGCAATTGCTAAATCACATATCAATTTTGTTTTCTGTGTGTAAATTTAGTACTTGCAAAAGGTTCTGGATAGTGCTGTGTGGAATTTTTAAATTCCGACGGAATGAAATTCCATGGAATATTCTGAATTCTGCTAGAAATGGAATGGTGGAATTCCACAGCACAAAATAGTTGCGTAATGATTTTCCATGGAAAAATCACTGTTCTGCAGACTATTATTCAGTGGGTCTCAATATATTCAGCAGAAATTGTTGTGGAATAATTTTCTGTGGAAAAAATAGTGTTCAGGAGGTGCAATTCCGCATTCGATCAAGTGAAATTCCGGTGGAAATTCCACCCATGGAATGGTCATTCCAAACTAATTCTGCCAGTGGAATTCCACATTCCGCACAGTACTAGTTCTGGATTGACAGCACTGGAACCTGAAGTCCTCTGCTTATCTGCATGACAGGTACAGCATGGGTGATCAGAGTGCAAGCTTCCCCACACTGCCTGCCAGTGTGCCTCAGCTCTGCCTTGGAGGGACCCCCACATGGGTGAGAGGGTAGTTTAGACAGTATCACTACAAAAATGTAGACACTTGGAATCCCGACATTCAGGATCCAGAGTTCAGCTGCCTGACACACACACACCCGACAGACAGAAGCTGGAATGACAGGGGTAAGGTACTGGATGTGATGAACCACTACCCTACCCCTAGTCAGGCACCACAAGGGAGGGAAAAATTATGAGGCTGGCCAAGCTGCTCCCATGGCATGGAGGGCTAAGCCACTAGCAGCTTGGACAGCATCGCACTTCAGACTCGGGTTCTGTTCCAGGATGAGAGGTTTGGCGTGGTGCTCTTTTGCCCCCCATCATTTTTTTAACATACTTCGAGGTCCACTCCCCCTTGGAGTTGGTTATTTTAGTTACGGGGGTGTGGGGGCCTTGCATTATGACCTTGTCGGTCTTCCGACAGTCAGTCTCCTAAACTCAGGCTTATGGAGTTCGGGAGACTGACTGTTGGGATTTTATAATAGATCCATTTGGACTCTATGCCCATTCAGTTCTTGGCCTGTCATGTGAGACTGCCAGCACAGGTGCCAGTTAGTGCCAATTGTGTTGCTGATTTTTTTAATGTGGACACCTGCACCCCGAGAACTGGACTGAGACCACCACAACTCATTTTACGTAGGCCACTGAATAGCCCTCAGGTGGTAATGGTTTTGTTCACTACCCCTACCCCCCTGTGCTGGATTTGAAACTAGTGACCTTGAGGTGGAAGGCCCTTAACCTGCTACCAATCCAGTGAGCCATCCAGTTCCCACCAATCAAATTTGCTCTAATAAATCATACAGTACATCTTAAGTGAGTCCTTGGGATTGCTATCGGTCAGAAAACCCTCTTCCATGATAACATCTTTATAATGTATGGTTGAACATTATTACTTATTGAAATCAACCAATTTATAATGTTATTATACTATCGACATGATGCCACAATGTTTTTATACCATTGTGAGTACATCACATCGATGGTATAACATTGATCATATTCGCCCATGTGCATTCAGCTTACTGTAAGTTGTTTGCACATGCATGAATGGTGAATGGACCTCCAAACAGCCACAGTGGTGATCAAAAAGCACGACAGAGAGTTGGGTGAATTAACCATGAGTGTCTATATGCCTGTAAATGGTGTACCATACACTATAAAAGATAATGTATGGTTCACTATCGGCAACTGGCTTGTTTAACCGTCTTGAGGATGGATAGCTATAATGTCTCACACAAAAATATTTTACTTCAAATATTTTTATTTCTTACTATTGTTTATTATTTCATCAAAATCACTTTCCTAATGTTCTTATTCTTAGTCTCAACTCTTATTAATTTATCTATATTCATAAAACTTGTATATCTATTTTCTGTGGTAATTCATCCATTCTATCAGTGGGGTACGAAAAAAATGAGGCAAAGTGAGCTCTCTTATCAACATGGCTAAATACCTATTTTTCTCTTTTGCCATTTCAACAACAAATTAATCTGTTTAATGCTCTAACCATCCCAAGGGAGCAAAGAAACAGAAAGGAAAAATAGGAGAGACAGACGAGAAAATAAATGAAAAGAAACAGTGAACACAACAGGGGGATAAAATAGTTTTGTGTGAGACATTATAGCCATCTATTGTAATCCTAGAAGACAAGAAAATGCCACCTTCTGGACCTTTAGAGCCCTTATCAGCAAGCTCCCCAAATACATCTCTGACCTCTTTACTTTTTCTGCAGGGACGTACTCTCTCAGAAGATATTCTTGCCTCCTGCTCAACATTCCCAGAGTCAGAACCCATTATGGCACATCCTCCATAAGCCATGCCTTCCCGGCCCTCTGGAATACTATACAAGGTACCTTAAAACTCTTTAATCTAGTAGGGCTGTCCGCCTTCAAATCACTGATGAATTACTCCTTCAAGGAAAGTTGCAGCTGTTTATCCTAACAATGCCTCCCTACTGTACCTGCTCCGCACATTCTGATTACAACTCCTCCTCCACTCACTTATTATCCCTGGCCCCAAACCGTCTGCAGACAACTCTTCTCTCTCCCCTTGTATTCTTCTGTGCTTCCCCCTCTCCCGCTCCCTCTCCTTTTCTTCTTATCCTCTTCCCCAACTCCTATTATGTCCCCTCCCCTTTTTATTTGCTCTCATGGCTAACTTAGATCGACCTGTTAGCCTGTTCCTGATGTGTCATATTGCCCTATTGCACTTACTCACCTGCTGTTTGTATGGTCTATTGGCTATGCAGTCCTTGGTGTTGCTTACTGTTGTCAAGATTTGTCCAGCCCTCATCTTTGTACAGCTATCATTTTTGTACCAGCTGTTCCCTTAGTATTGATGTCATTGAATATTATGTAATCTCTTTTGTAATAGAAGATGATTCACACTATTTTTAAGAATTGTGCTGCTATGCAATGTCCCAATAATGTGTTTGCTATATAATGTTATGATGTTTTTTGTATCTATGTACCCAGGACCACTTTGCAAATGAGTGCTCTCAATGGTGTTTTTGTTCTCCTGGTAAAATAAAGATTGATTGATTGATTTTATTTTACTTTCCAATGGGACATCTCTCTGCCAATTAATTGATTATTTGTTTAATATACATGTTGTGTACATATAGAATACATTATTTTATTGTCATTATTTAATTTTTATTTGTGATGAAAAAGATTTGATTTGATTCTGAAATGTACATCATGTGATCAATGATGAGTATAAAGGGGTCTTACCCCTTAAGTTGACATGCCTCCTGAGCAATACCTTGCAGTTGAAGTGCTGGGGCTGTATTACAGCGTCTTTCAGCGCACACTGGAATAAATCCTTATAAAAGGTTAATCACCTGAGGTGTTTTCCCTGTGAGTGCATTCTCTTGTTTTTTGTTCTGACTACTAAACACTAGATATAAATACTCCATAATATAACTAACTAGCAAGAGCACATACACCCATTTTCCGCCCTTGTCTGTAACTATTTCAGTGTCAAATTAAATGTGACTGATGGGTCGTGTCACAGGTACAAATGCATAGGCATGGAATTGTATAGCCTAAGTGCACTAAATGCAAATATATGACCATGTTTAATACTTTCTGTTCATGGCACAATGGAAGCCTTACTAACTGGACCCCAGACTGCAAGAATGCAGGGCCTGTGAGGTCCCTACAGTTGCATGCTGCTGCATTGTCCTGTAAGTGTTCTCTCTGACAGGACATCAATAAGTGGGGCTCTGAGTACGTGCACATAGCATGTTCATGCAGAGCTTGCCAACAACATCTCAGCCGAAGCAGCTGCACTGTTATGTATCACCTCCGTTGATACCCCCGGTGCCAGTAGCAGAGTAGCAGCATTACCACCCTCCCTCAGCGAAGGAGAGCGTGCACCTATACAGTCGATCCTTCTCCCAACACTGTCTCTCTGATATCCCTGGCACATTTCTGAACCTGGGTCACTGGTGGTGTGAGTTGCCAACAAGCTGGCCCGATTTCTTTTTAAAATGGTGCCTTCTTGTTTTGTGGCCAGCAGTAGTGTGACTTCAAGACTAGGGCTTCCATTTTGTCACTACTAGCCAACAATTATTTTTTTGCTGGCCACTGTGAAAATACCTTTTGTTGGCAAGCCTGCCTGCTGTGCCTGATTTACCCATCCCCCATTCTCATTATTAAAACAATAACAAGTTGTTGGAAATTTTCTGAAAAAAAAAACAGGACTGTAGTTTGTGTGCTATGTTTGAGACTGATATATATTAATTTCCTTCCTGAGTCCCCTTTCACTGCAGAAGGGTATGCTCTCATAGTCATGAACAAATCCTCCAGGCACAGCTAGAAATTCACTGATAAACAGATTCGCTGAGCTCGTAATCTCATCAAAACAAACCAGTGTCACTGAGGGCTTTAGGAATAGTTGCAGGAGACAAGCCCAAGAACACTGCGGAATTGTATGCGGGTATGCACTGTATGTGTCTGATAGACATGGGGAGATAGACTGTGTGTGTGTGTGTGTGTGTATGTGTGTATGTGTGTGTGTATGTGTTTGTGTGTGTGTGTGGAAAAGGTCAGATAAAGAGTTTACAGTGGATATAAAAGGTAGTTTCGACCTAAACCATGGCTCAACATTAATAAAAAAAAACGAAAGAATACTGGGATTTTTATAAACTATATAATGATTTGTAGTTGAATTACACATTTGTCTCCATGCATGAGTGGTAAGACCTTCATTATAGACTGAAGGATTGCTTCAGACCAGTCATAGTGCTCCTTCCCCGGACCATGGGCCACACTTTTTGTAACCTGTGTCTCATCTGGTGGTTCCCTGGAAACAGGTTTGTTTAAGGGAGTTTTCAAAAATGTTTTATGTTATTTTGACTGGCGCTCGATCAGAACTATATACATTCTGCTGCAGAGACTACTCTTGTGGGTCTATGAGTCATCTCACTTAAGGGTGTCGAACCTGCCCACCTTAAGTTCACCATTTTCCTTTACAGATCACGTGGAGTGCTCCTTTCCTGTATGTGTGAGACACTCTTATTCTTTGAAAAGTGTCTCATGTGCAGCTGACCTGGAAATAAGCACATGTCGGTAAGGATTTTTTAAAAATTTATATAGTATTGAATTGAGCTTGATCAATAATATACTAGTATGTCCAACAAGACCACTCTTACGATTGTAAGAGTAGTCTCACTGACATTCTTTTTGTATCAGAACCACTTACCTTCGATTCGTGGTTCTCATAACCTAAGAATGCGCATGAGACCGCTCTTACACCAACCAGAGTGGTCTCAGTAGCCATATTAACATAGAACCGAATGTGTGCCAGACCACTCACACAACCATTTTTATTTATAGATCAAGGGAGATGTCCCAACCACCGGGAGTGCTCCTTTCTTCTGCATGCAAGAAACTCTTATTCTGTGAAGAGTGTCTTACATGCAGCTGTGCTGGAAATGAGCATGTTTTGATAAGGTTTTAAAAAAATAATATATTATTGATCAAGCTCAATGAATAAATGTATTAATATAGCCACTGGGACCACTCTTACAGTTTCAAGAGTGGCCTTACTGACATTCTATGGGTATCGAAGCTGCTTACCTTTGGTTCATGGTTCTCATACCCTAGGCATGGCTGTGAGACCACACTTATAACCGTAACTTATTAACATACAACTGAATGTATGCCAGATCACTGTTACAACCATAAGAGTTGTCTCCATGGCAGAAAGAGCATACATAATTTGCTCATGAGTTATGGGTCTTACTACTCATTTAGTAGAGATACATGTGGTATTTGACTGCAACCTGCTATGTATTTCATAAAGTAAGGCTTCCAATAAAAAAAAAAAGACAAAACTTGTTTTTTTACGTGAACCTATATTGTTAACAAACAAAGCAGGCGATTTGATGCCTTTTCTTTGACCAACAAGAAACTTTCAGTACACAGACTTTCATGCTAGACAGAACCCTTCTTCAGAAACACAGATACATAGACTTGTCCAGCACATAAGGACTGCTTAGCCTATCGGGTCTGCCCATTTTCCACTGCCTGTAGTATCACCGCAGATGCTACATGATCTCCGGCCCATTGACCCACCAACCCTTCCTTTTCCCTAAGAATCTCATATGCCTATCCCATCTATTCTTCAATCTCACCACTGTTTTTGCCCCCACCACCTCTGCTGGAAGACTGTTACAGGAATCTACCACTTTTCTGTGAAAAAGTACTTCCTCACATCTCTCCTGAATCTACTCCTCTCCGGCATTGTATGCATGCCCCCTTGTCCTTGACCACCTTTTTTTCTGAAAAATACTTCCCTCATAGTACTTTATTTACCCTGAGAAGTATTTAAAGGTCACTATCATATCTCCCCTCTCTCTCCTCTCTTTCATGGTGTGCATATCTAGGTCCTTCAAGCATCTCTTCATAGGGCTTCTGATACAGACCCTGCACCATTTTAGTTGCCCTCCACTCTCTGTCCTTCCAGAGATGTGGTCTCCAGAACTGGACACAGGAATCTAGGTGGGGTCTTACTAGTGATCTATATAGAAGCAACACCTCCTACCGCTTTCTGCTGCTGATACCCCTCCCTATGCACCCCAACATCTCACTCGCCCTCCTTATCACCTTGTCGCACTGCCTGGCTACCTTTAGGTCATCCAATATGATCACCCCCAGATATCTTTCCTGCTTGGTGGTCGCCATTGCCACTCCTTCCATCTTGTACTGTGCCCCTGAGTTTCTGTTCCCCAAGTGCATTACTTTGCACTTTTTCACAAACTCAGCTGCCATACCCTTGACCATGCCTCGAGTTTTCTCAGGTCTCTGTTCATCCTTTTCAACCCGCTGGAGTGACAATCCTATTGCAGATTTTAGTGTCATCTACAAAGAGGCAGACCTTCCCTTCCAGCTCCTCTGCAATGTCACTTTTAAAGTCATTAAAGAAGACTAGCCCTAGCACTGATCCCTGAAGCACCCTGCTGATTACCCTCCCTTCTTCTGAATGAACTCCATTTACCACCACCCTCTGTCACCTATCCCCTAAGCAATTTCTTACCCAGTTTACCACCTTTGGACCCATTCCTAAGCTACCTTGCTTACTTACTAGTCTCCTGTGTGAAATGGTATTGAAAGCCTTACTGAAATCTAGGTAGGCCATGTCCACTGCTCCACCTTGATCTAATTCCTTGGTGACCCAGTCAAAGAAATCCCTAACGGGTGAAAAGAGCAATTCAATAATAGCACAGTGAGAACCACGCTGTCAAAATAGTGAAAGCTAATACAGCTACAGGGATAGAATAGAGCAGGTCAGGTTAGCACTATGCTTGTAGCTGTATTGCTGCTGGGGAGAGGAGAAGAAAGGGATGAAGCCTGTGCTGGGAGGGTTTCTGCCAAGTAGCTGCCATAGTGTAGAGGACAGAGCCACAGGCAGGGAGTACAGTGGCATGTCGGAGGCCCAGGGTTGGATTCCTAGGACGTCTGCTTTTTAAATTTTTTGTCTCCCCCTCCCATGTTGTGTTTTCCTTCCCTGGTCAAGAACCCCTTAAGGTTTCTGTGAGCCCCCGAGTTACCTTCCCCCAGAGGTGGTTATTTTCAGTAGGGGTGTTTGGTGGCTAAGTCCCTGTAACAAGGGATGCAGGGGTCAGAGCCCTTGCAAAAACAAAAATTTGTGTGTGGTTTGCTTTTCCATGGTAGCAGTTGGTGTGTTCGTGGCCTACTACCATTGGCACTGTAGCTGCAGTCCCTGTTTTGGAATAGTACTGCTATTGACAGCGCCATTTTGACTTTACTGTTTTGGACTCTGCGGATCTTGTTTATGCAGTCCTGACCTAGTGCAAAAGAAGTCTACTAGATTTTTTTGACATGACCTCCCCCCTGTGAATCCACGCTGCCTCAGGTCTTGTAACCCATTGGATTTAAGGTATTCCACAATCCATTCCTTCAGCAGTGATTTCATTAGCTTTCCCACTACTGAAAGTAGACTGACTGGCCTATAATCTCCAGCCTCTTCCTTGCTACCACTTTTGTGAAGTGGGACTACATCTGCCCATCTTCAGTCCTTTGGAATCACACCTGTTTCCAATGAGCTGTTAAATAGGACTGTCAGTGGTGCAGCCAGTACCTCCCTGAGCAACCTCAATACATTTGGATGCACCCCATCTCGCCCCATTGCTTTGTCCACTTTCACATTAGCTAGTCCCTTCAGGACACTCCTCTGAAAATGGACTTGTGTCCACCTCCCTCCTTCCAATGCTCCTGTTACTTTTTTGTGGCCCCTCCTGTTCTCCTTCCTCTGTGAACATTGAAGTAATGTATTTGTTCAGGGTGTCTGCCTTTTTCTGGTCCTCCTCTGCAAAGTCTTCCCCTTCCCTTTTTAATCTTACTATCCCACCCCTGGTCTTCCTCCTTTCGCTTACATACTTAAAATATGTATTTTCCCCTTTGTCATTGTCTGCGCTATTCACTCTTCATTTTGCACCTTCATGCTCTTTACTGCTCTCCCTGCTTCCCTCTGTTTTCCTGATACACCTCCCTAGCCTCCTTCCTCTACATCTCGTTATATGTTCTGAACGCTACCTTCTTAGCCTTTACCTTTCCCACCACTTCTTTTAAGATCCATTGCAGTCTCTTTTTCCTCTTGCTTTTGCTCACTTGCTTGCTGCCGAGATTTGTTGCCTTCTTTATGGCTGCTTTTATCTTTGACCACTGTTCCTCCACCCCACCCAGGTCATCTCCCTGCCAAGTCATCCTTGAGGCATTTGCCCATCTTTTTAAAATCTGCCCTTCCAAAATCCAGGACTCTCACCCTTGTGTGATTCAATTATGCAACCATCCTTATACTGAAACATTCTGTACAGTGATTACTGTTCCCCAGGTGGAATCCCACATTGACATCTGCAACACTGTCCCTGTTAGTGAGTACTCAGACACGGTACTGCCCCATCATAAGTGGGTTCACTGACTAGTTGTCTGAGGAATGCCCCCTGCAGGGAGTCCAGGATGTTCCTGCTTCTAACTGAAGCCACAGCTGGGAGGTTTCAATCTGCATCCAGGAGATTGAAGTCCTCCACCAGTAGCATCTCCCCCTTTTCTGCCATCTTGCCAAAAGTTTCCACCAGTACTTTATCTAACTCCTCCCACTGTACCAGAGGTTTGTAGATCACATCAGTGTGACTAGGGGCTCCATTCCCTTCTCTAGGGTGACCCGCAGTACCTCTGCTCCCCCCCCGTATTCCCTGTATCTCCACTGCTTTTATGCTTTCTCTCATATAAAGCACCACACACTCTCCTTTCCTTCACACCCTGTCCCTGCTGAACAGAGTATAGCTTAGTATGGTTATGTCCTAATCATGATTTTCAGTGCACCATAACTCGGTTATTGCCACAATATCCAGGTCAGCCTCTGTCATGATGGCCTCTAGGTCCAGAATCTTCTTAGACTTCCTAGAATGTCCTAGACGTCTAGCATCCACACACAAGGACTGTCAGATTGTGTTACCACTCTGCTTGTTACCCTCTTCTTGTCTTTTTTCCCTCTGTCCCCCCTCTTTTTAATGCTTCTGTTCTCATCCACCTTCATTTATGCCACCCTATTTCTTTTATTAATTTCCACTCTAGGGTATTCTGTTCTACTCAGATTCTCCCTACTTTCTACTTCAGCCTGTGGGGAGGGGCAGCAATTGCCTCCCCGATTTCTTCCACCATCACCCTTAGCTAGTTTAAATGTTTATCAAAGTAACATCTAAACCATCCAATAAGGACTGTGTACCCCTCCCAGATGGATGCAGGCCATCACCCCTGTTAAGACCCTTATCTCTCCAGGTATGTCCCCAGTCCCCAATGTAGCTGAATCCCTTCTCTTTGCACTATTCCTTCAACCATAAATTGAAGGTCATGGTGCAGAGATCCCTCTCCTCCCCTCTGTCATAGAAAGGCAGCAACTCAGTAAAAGCCACTGAGTGACTACCTGTCTAAGATCCCTCCCCAGCTCCTTAAACTCCCCTGCACTATCCCAGCCCTGTCTCTAGCTAGGTCATTACTCCTCAGATGGACAATGACATCCAGATCTGCCTCCCATTCTGCTGTCCTAGTGATCCTCTGGATCTGCTTCCAATCAATCTGGGCCATGGCACTGTATAGGCACCTAACATCCCTCTCACCTCTCTTTCCTATTTCCAAATCTATCTCCCCCACAGTCAAGTCCCCCACCAGAAGTTGCTTCATCCTCCTCTGGGGTTTTGAATTCCTCCCTCCTTGGGGTCTCCACTCGAGGGAACCCCCTCATCCTCCATGCACTACCATGGGTGCATCCTCCTTGAAGTCTCAACTTGCCAGATCAACATAAAAATTTGTAGTCATTCTGGTTGAGATGAAGACAGTTTCTACAATGGAGCATAGCTTTTAGTCAATGTTTGATTAAATGTGATGCTTTTTGTAGAAATTGCCATCACTTGAAGAAGGGCTCAGCATAAGCCTGTGTTACATGAGGTCCCTGCACTCTAATTGTTACCCTCACAGGTACACCATAGACAGCTAGCACTTAGGTATATGTTATACTAACATATAGGGCTAAGGGCATCTACCATATAGGAGTAGATGTCAGGATATGTATGCACATTATTGTTATACACTTTACTTGCTAATACGCATATGCATTTCTGTCTTGCAAGATGTTAGGACACTTGTGTCCTTGTAATGATCATGATATATGAGTCGGCATTGCCATCTTCTGTTGATTTGTATTATTACACTGCTACATGCAAACTGTACTCCTTTGTCTTTACAAAGTGGTGACTACTACAAAATTATATAATGTTATCTTGGACTGAGGAGCCACCTCTAATTTAGCCAATAGGGCTAATCTCTGTAACTAGAAATGTTTCTGTCTTACAGTAACCATGGTAATTATCGTAGGTATATAATGTAAGACATTACGTCTTCTACCTCGGAGACCCCAAGAAGCACAGAGAATCCTCGAGGTATAGGGAATGCTTAGCACTGGCTCCCAGTTCGTATTGGTAAGAACTGCTTAGGGTGACTGTGGTTATCCTTTTGGTAGTAATAAACAAGTTTATTACTCTTATGCAACATGTCTGTGATTCCTTGCATGCCCATTATTGCCAAGAACCTGAGAGTGAGATTTAGACCTCCTGACAATTGGCGACCACGTGCAAGCAATATATGGTGTTTGCAGTTCCACTTGTTGCTTACATCTTTTCCCTTCCCAACGGGGACTGTAGGTGCGCATTCCCACATCACCTCTCTTGTTTTATGACCACTTTGCAATAACTTGCAAAGTCTGGCTGCTTTCTGGGTGTGGTCGATGCCAACTCAGCACACCCCACAGCAGTTTTGAATTGCAAGCTTACAAATCCACAGTAGCCCGACTGTGAACAAGTGCATCTGTTGTGGATCGATACACAGCACGGCATCTTTTCACGTTTTGATTTTCTGTTCCCTCCCACACAATGACCACCATATCAAATATCTGGTCAGAACTGAGACTCGATGCCTCAAACTTCCTTGCCTCCCATGGAGGATGGGCTGACTTTGCGCGGGATGCAAGCCAATCCTAAAACCCTGTACTGGGGATTTCAACCAAGTAATCAGAGATGAGACAGACAGCCAGAAAGCGAGAAGCTAAAGGGCTGTTGGTCATGGCTCTTTATGCTGCTCTGGAAGCCTCCAAGGTGAGGTTTCAAACTCTTGAGCTGCAAATCTCATCTCTTAAGCAGGAGATGGGGTTGCAGGAAACTGAATGTGTGAGACGTAAGCAGGATTTGGAGTCTGAGCTCCAAACACTGTGAAATGAAAAGGATTCCCTTTTGTATAATTCTGCACAGGCAGGCGAGCAGGAACTTTGTATGTTGAAACAGGAGTGTGAAAGTTTGAGACAGGATAAGGGACAGGCTTTGCAAATGAATGACTTGTTAAGTAGAATGAATGAAGAATTGAGTGAGGAGTTGGGAGAGATACAGGAAGAGATAAACCAGGTATGTAATGACTTAGAAGTGGCTACTAGGGACAATCGCGAATTGAGCGCCGCGTATAGAGTGTTACAAAAACAAATGCAGGATGAGGTGGAAGTGAATGTTGTAAATGTGAATCATGCAGAATGTGAATCCAAGATGGTGAAACTGTGTCATCAGCGAGAGGTGTTGGCTGGACATGTTAAGGCCATGGACGGCTAGCTCTGCCTTGACGTCATCTGAAGGGAGGTATCAGATGATGACATCTCACAGTACAACACCCAGTCACATCCCTACTATGGCCCAGACACCCCACCCCACCATCCCCAACATGGCGGACACCTGTCACAAGTAACTCATGTCATAAGTCATCAACGTCATAACGCACATCATGGGCAATGCCAACATGGTGACCCCCAAGATGGGGGGAGCAGGCCCAGGCCTAGTCCCGATGGCACCACTGGTAGCCATTATTAATGCAGAAGACAGGCAGGAGATAGAGGTGATGATCGAAACTGCAATAAGAGCCTTGCCCATCTCTGAAAGAAATAATCGGGTTCTCAAGAATCAAATTAGGCAGCTTCTACATGAGGCTGAGACGCAGGATGGCATAGTTCAGTCAGTGGCAACAGCTGCAGCCTAGGCAGCCCTGGATGGCACCCGAGGCAACCTATCTCCACCTGATCGGCCCAATAATCCCCTACAAATGGCCTGTTCTGTTTAGCAAACAGCTGACAGCATTGGTCGGATGAGCCTGTCTGACAACCTCAGTTGCCACTTGGAAAAGGTGTGTGCTAAATGTGAAATGCTTAGTCTCGCTGCAGACTACCAGGTTCAGATCCTATGCCAGACCATTGATCCTGGACTGTGAGCGAAACTCCCCGATACCATCCGCCAAGATGGTACCGCCACCTTTAACGAAGTAGCAGCTGAACTCATTTCTGCACACAGCCCAGGTGTAGTAGGAGTGATGCTCGCATACCCTGTAAAACAGAATGTGAAAGAAAGTCCAGCGACTTTCCACCAAAGACTTTGGGTGGCCTACCGAGCATAGAAGCATCTTGCACAAGAGGCCACAGATGCAGATCTTATTGAATATAAAACTCTGTTCCTTAGGAACAAGATCCCTGCAGTAAGAGAAAAGGTAGAGCCAATCACCTATCCCACCATGGTGAGGTTTGCTGACATTCTTCTGAAAACTGAGAGAGTCTATCAACTTTACATCCATGATCTGGGCTCCTGTTCCAAGAAGGTAGCTGCCATGGAGACTACTCCGGAGGCCACGACGCAGTACACGGTGGAAGGACAGGCCCAAGAGAAACAGCCCTCCACACAGACAACCAACACCCCCAGCAGGCCCAACAACAACAACAACAACAGTCCTGGGGTGGGAACCAGAACTACCACAAAAACAAGAAACACCATAAGAATAATAAGGGCAAGCCACAAAGATCAGGCCCTTCATATAGGGAAACAGCCGATGAGAACTGAAAATTCCGAGAGCTCCTCGGGCAAGTGCATACTGTACCAGATGCTGCTCCTGCTCGGGCACTTGCTACCATACAACCAGGAGGACAGGCCTCAACAGGCCATGGGGACACCGGAAGTATGGGCCTTTAGGCCCATACAGGCCTGAACCCGGAAGCGGCTCCCTATATAGCATCAGAGCAGCATGGTGAAGTGGTTCACAGGAACCAGGTTCAGACACTCCACAAGCTTCCCCATGCCTCCACTGGTACAGATTGACAATTACAGGCCCCAGTCTGTATTGTGAACAAGCTGGTCTTGGATACAAATGGAAGGCCCTGCACTGAGGCCAAGGTCGGGGACCGCCTACTGACAGTACTACTGGATACAGGCGTGGCTGTGTCTGTATTATACGATGAACACCTAGACACATCACCTTGGTCCACCAGAAGGAGGACCAATATGTCAGGGGTACATGGAACTAGGTTGCCTGCATACTGTTCCCTGCTACTACCTATGGAACTGGGACACCTGAAGGCCTATCACACCTTTCAGCTGATGGTACTGCATGATAACCCTAGTATAATTGGAACTGACTTCCTAGCACCACATGGCTGTGTGGTGGACCTAGCCAACATGTTACTGATACAAATTCAGGGACAATACCACACCATCATGATCCCTGATTCACACATGGTGGCAACAATTTCTGCAAACAATAAAGAGTATGACATCATAGATTTGTTCAAAAATCATGAGCTTTTCCCAAAGCTCCTCCCCATTCTACAAAGGCATTTGGAGGCATTTGCCACCAACAAGCATGAGTCTGGCAGGATGCACACTGTCATTGAAGTGACAGGCCCGATACATGAGAGGCAACGGCAATACCCCTTTCCATCTGAGGCCTTGCCTTCTCTTAGGGAAACAATAAAATCACTCCTCAAGCAAGGTATAATCAGGACATGTGTTTCCACTGCCAATTCCCCAGTGTGGCCTGTGAAGAAACCCACAGGTGCCTGGAGACTTACTATTGACTACAGGAGACTGAACCAGGTCACCCCCAGTTGTGCCACAACTGTGGCATCAGCACCTGATGTGCTGTGACTCCCGACCCCTGACCAAAAATGGTTTCGTGCCCTGGACATCTCCAATGGTTTCTGGTCATTGTCATTTGCCCCCAAGAGTCAATATAGGTTTGTCTTCACCTTTGAGGGTAGGCAGTACACGTGGACCTGCTTACTACAGAGATACCATAACAGCCCCTCCCTGTTCCATTTACACATGATGGATGCCCTTGAGGATTTCTCTACACCCCAGTGTCTCTTGCAGTATGTGGTTGACCTGTTGTTGGCAACAGCCACACAGGAACAACACCTGGATCTCTTGGACAAACTACTGACCCTCATTCAGAGGGCAGACCTCAAAGGTAACCCTGCAAAAGCACAACTATGTCAGAAAGAGGTACTCTTTCTGGGTATGAGGATAACAGACCAAGGCCGTAGCCCTGCCTGGAAGAAGATACAAGGGTTGCAAGATTTGCCATTGCCCACCAGTGTGGCCACTCTTAGAAGGTTTCTAGGTATGGTGAATTATTCTAGAGATTTTATTTGTGATTTTGCCCAGAAGGCTGCCCCTCTGTATGACCTACTGAAAAAGGACATCTCCTGGAATTGGGGCCCCATTCACACCCAAGCTGTGATGTCACTGAAACAGGCCTTGGCCTCAGCCCCAGCTTTTGTGAACCCCAATCCAGCCCTGCCATTCCATCTAGAGTGTGCCACATCTTACATTGCGATGTCTACCATGTTGGCCCAAAAGGTCCATGGCACCCTGAGACCCATTGCATATGCATCACAACTCTTGACCCCAGTGGAACAGAAGTATAGCCTTTGTGAAAGGAACCTTCTGGCCACCTACTGGGCCATCAAGCACTTTTTGTATATCATTGGGCACTCCCCACTGATTATCAACACAAACCACACCCTACAACCTTTTTGCTATCAGACAGAGTGAAGGATAGGTCAGTCTCCAACATCAGACTGACACATTGGTCCCTCCTTCTCCAGGATAGAGATATCAAGGTCCACCCAACCAAGATGCCATCCATGCTGGTGCATGGCCTCTTTTTGCAAGGAGAACCCCATGACTGTATGATGCAGCCATCTGATCTACCAGATCCAGGCCTTTTCCTCCCTGCTTCTCCACAAATACTGGAAAACACCTCACTATGTCATGTCTTTGCTGATGGTTCAGCCTCTTACTATCAGGGAGAACAGATTGCAAGGATGGGCATATTAGTCATTTACCATTATGGTAACCCTGTGAAAATTTCTAAGCGTTGCAGTGTAGCATCATCACAGTATGCTGAGATGGCAGCGGTGGCCTGTGCCTTAGAATTCATCCAGCATGGAACTGAGGATAGCATCATTTTTATAGACTCTAACTGGGTTTGTTGTTCCCTTACAGAATTTCTTCCTTTCTGACAGAAGAACTTCCTCTCTTCTGATGGCAGCCCAGTGAAACACAAGGGACTAGTAATATACATTCATTCACTGGCACAAAAGTTTGCACACAAGTTCTATGCACACAATGTTCAGGCTCACTCCATCCATGACCCCTATCATGCCTTCAATGACACTGCTGACACCCTTACAAAGGAAGGGGCCCGAGGGGGGACACCTGGATGATGGACCATCCAGAGGCCAGAGCGGCCATACACATTGCAGCAGTCAGGAAGAAACCTGAACTCTTTTCCCCCTTAGACCTGTCAGAAGCCCAGCATGCTGACTCTGAGCTCAAAGATGTGTTCAGATACCTTGACAAAGGTACTGAGAAGAACCTACCAACCCACAACCCCTACTGAAGGCATGAAGGTAAGCTACACCTGTCCCCTGATGACAAGCTCATCTGGTACCAACCAGATGACACCCCCACCAAATTGTGGGTGGTTCCCCACCATCTTAGGCCTGAATTTCTGCATCAAGTGCATGACGCCCCTGCTGGTGGACACTAGGGATGGAGAACTCACTACAAAGGCTTAAGACCACCGCTTGGTGGCCTGGTATCACCAAATATGTCAAACAGTACATCGACAACTGCCTTGTCTATGCACAAAATAATCCTATCCCTACCAAACAAAATGCCAAACTGATACCACAAAGGCATTCTGGCCCTTGGCATGCCATACAGTTGATTTTATTGGTCTCTTGACCAATACCAGCAGAAACAACAAATACGCCCTTGTGGTAACTGATCTTTTCTTTAAGTGGGTTGAAGCTTTCCCCACTAAAACTTGCACTGCTAAAACCAATGCCAAAATCCTGGTGGAAAAGATTTTCTCCAGGTGGGGCCTACCACTCAAAGTAGACTCAGACAAAGGAACCAGTTTTACAGGTGAGTTGATTAAAGAAGCACTTGAACTCCTTGGAGTTCATCAGAAGTTCCACATACCTTATCACCCACAATCTTCAGGTCAGGTAGAGAGAGCCAACCAACAGATTAAGCAAATGCTTTCCAAATTCATTGAGGACAATCCCAAGGATTGAGATTCCCTATTGTCATTGTTCCTTATGGCAATTAGAGGTACACCCTCAGCCTCCACCCAGCTGAAACCCTTTGAGGTGATGACTGGTAGAAATATGAGATTACCTGAACATCTGTTGTTTGACCTGCACACCCCCACTGCAGACTACATGTCTGCAGACCAGTATGTGAAAAAAACTTAGACAAAACCTCATACACACTCATTTGTATGATGTTAACTGCATGGTCAAGGCCCAGCAACAGTCCAAAATCCTGTTTGACAAACACACACAAGAAGTGGATTGGTAAGTTGGGGATCAGGTAATGGTTCTCACATTTGCACATCCCACACATTCCTTCTCCAATAAGTGGGAAGGACCCTACCCCATTGTCAACAAACTCAGTCCAGCAATCTATCAGGTTAGACTCATGCAAAACAACAAATTGACTGACAAATGGTTACATGCAAACCAGATGAAACTGTATAAAAGAGTATAACTACTTTTCCTCACCCCATTAGGTGGGATAGTACTGATTTTTTAATCTTTGATTTTCCTTTTCAGATACTGACAAGATGGCTATCTTGTTCCACATTCTCCTCATCTTAGGAGTTATCCCCTGCATCCAAGGCATGGTAAAGCACCTCCTTCCTCACCTTGATCAACCTATAACTACCCTAGAGGGAGTCTCCATCAATATACCCAACAATTTTATTACTGTCCAGGAAGGTTTCCGATGCCTACCTCACTGCCTCGGTTGTTGCTCCTGATAAATCTACCCTACAAATTGAGTAGCAAAGCATGTCACAAGGACAAATTCTCCCTGTGGCCAAGCTTTCCAAGGGAACTTTCCATGGTTGGCCCAATGCAAAATTATCCCCAGATGATCCTCTGTCCTTGCTCCACACTTCTCTTAGACATTCTGGTTTATACAATATTACCGCTTTAATTGATCCTTCATATTGTAATTCTTTGTCTAAAGACTCTGCCAGGAAATGTTGTGCTGTGCACAACATGGTCTCTGCCACCATGTACCCTTCTGTCTTACACCCTACAGACAAACAGCTTTTTGAATGTCCAAAACATACCCCTGGTCCTTGTAGTGGTCTCACAGGCACTGCTTTACCTGGTACACTTACTAACAACTTACAATTTATGCATATACCTGTTTTGTTTAACTTGACTTACTGGAATATGAAAGAATTTGGTATGCGTCATACTATTGATACTTCACTGTTTTATAGTACTTTATTACTTGATAGCTTAGCAGCTTTTCAAATTCGTACTCAAGACCCTATTGCCAGGGTACACACTACCGAGCATAGAGGCAATTTTAGAAGAAAACCTAATCCTGATTATCAAAGTCATAAACATAATAGATGTAAAATTGACAGCTCTGATGTCACTGGTGCCACAGGCACTGTTTCAGGTCTTTTTGGTACTGCCATGTCTATTTGGAATAAAGCCAACATTGCTGCTATCAAATCACATTCACAGAAATGCCAAACTGGTTTGGTAAATGATATTATTCCTCCTTTATTGCATGGTGTGGATGGCCTTAGTCAGGAAGAAAGATATACAGTATACAATATGTACAATATTGCTAAGGCATTTTCAGATTCTAAAGATAAGATTAATGCACTTATTGCACAGAACAATAAAGAAGCAGATAAGCAATACATTCCTGAGAGATATTATGCTCAGCTTATGGCTCTTACATCATTACTACCATTAATAATCTTTTCTGTGATCTTGAATCCTGAAGAATCCCTGATATTATACGTGATAGACATATTTCAAAATTGTACTGTCCTCAATGTAAATCCTCTAGCTGTATTTCTATGTGTATGTTGCAGACTTTAACTATTTCACTTTCCACAGCTAGGAATTTGGGTTTTGTGACCAGACAGCCTAACACTGGTCCCTGTTTTCCTTCCAAGAAATGTTCTATTAAGGATATTATATTTGTCTCTTTTACTGTCTCTTTACCATGCTTTGATCCTACTACAGCTTTGTTCGACAAGCTTGCAACTGTTCACTCCATTGGGCACCTTGTTGAAGACTTCTACAGAGAATGCCTCGACTTACCTCCTCTACTGGCTTTTCATCCTCTTCTGGATGCCTGGGTAGCTCCACACATGGACTGCTGTGGGAAGAAAGGATATATATATTTGTGTCGATGTGATGTATTTGATGTTATTAAACCTGTATGTGGCTATTCCCCAGACAGTATCGACTGGTCCTTTTCCATGGACGATGACATCACCACTAATGGCACAGACTCTCAGGACTCAACATTGGCTCCAGATGCTTCCAAGCTCTACCAGTTGTACCGGGAGGAGGCTCACCGCCTGTCAACACAGATTTCTAAACAGACTTTTACTTGCCTGGTACAGTTGCAAAAATGGAAACTGCCTACTGTTAAAATGCAGTATAATTCAGATGGGGAGTATTGCGTAGTGACTAACCTCAAGACTTATACCTTCAGAATGAGAACCTGTTCTATTGATAGTCCCAATTTTTGTTTTGTTCCCCATCAGAAGTTAGTTATTGGGTACACTATTATTACACCCATCTCTATCATGGACGCTGACATCATTGATGGTAACAGTGATTATCTGCTTACATTTTCTGTGTATTTACCTTATTTTAATGTACACACTGATCCTTTAACTTTAACACTGAAATCACTTTTAGACAGAAAAGACACCCACCTCATCCACATAAGCAATAATATCTCCAAAGCTAATGAAGCTGTGCTTGCACTTATTAATAATGGTGATATAAATAGTGCACTTACTAACACTTGGTGAGAGATTACCTTTAAAGGTTTTGTTATTATACAAGCATTTTTGATATTTTTCTTTATTATTATGCTTTGCTGCCTATGTCATACATTATGCCAACACCGTGAGCAGCTGGAGTTCCTTTACATGGTTCACGCATCGGGTCTGTAAACAACACCTGCTCCCTATCCATTTTCTTACTCTTGCTGTGTTGCCCCTTGTGAGGCAACAAGGGGGGGAATGTTACATGAGTTCCCTGCACCCTAATTGGTACCCCCACAGGTACACCATAGACAGCTAACACTTAGGTATATGTTATACTAACATATAGGGCTAAGGGCATCTACCGTATAAGAGTAGATGTCAGGATATGTATGCACATTATTGTTATACACTTTACTTGCTAATACACATATGTATTTCTGTCTTACAAGATGTTAGGACACCTGTGTCCTTGTAATGATCATGATATATGAGTCGGCATTGCCATCTTCTGATGATTTGTATTATTACACTGCTACATGCAAACTGTACTCCTTTGTCTTTACAAAGTGATGACTACTACAAAATTGTATAATGTTATCTTGGACTGAGGAGCCACCTCTAATTTAGCCAATAGGGCTCATCTCTGTAACTAGAAATGTTTCTATCTTACAGTAACCATGATAATTATCGTAGGTATATAATGTAAGACATTACGTCTTCTACCTCGGAGACCCCAAGAGACACAGAGAATCCTTGAGGTATAGGGAACACTTAGCATTGGCTCCTAGTTCGTATTGGTAAGAACTGCTTAGGGTGACTGTGATTATCCTTTTGGTAGTAATACTCTTATGCAACTTGTCTGTGATTCCTTGCATGCCCATTATTGCCAAGAACCTGAGAGTGAGGTTTAGACCTCCTGACACCTGAAAGCTTGCATACTGAAAAGTTCTTGCTGGTCTGATATAATGTATACAATCACACACTTTGCCCATCTGTTTGTATAAGAACCAATATGGCTACAAGCAATCCTATACTACTGGGTCACTTGTCCTCTCTCTGTTTCACTCCTTCCAGCTGTAATAATTGCACCTCACTGTAAACACAGTCATGCAATTGCAGCTCTGTTGGACTATCCTGGTAATGGCATATAATGCAACAGAAATGAATGCAAGCTTAATGCAAGATAAATGAAAGCAAGCTTAATACAAGAGAAATAAATGGAACTGTTAATGCCAGAAATATTAATGCGAGCTGAACTGCAAGAGAATGCCTGTAAGTAACCTTTATGCAATACAAATTAATGTAACCGTAATGCTTTATTTATTTATTAATTAAAAACTTTGGAGAATACTTTTGAGCACAGGTTCTCATTTACAAAAGTTCCACATCAAGTGCATAGTCATAGAAAACATTACAAGTGCCATATGCAGTTCCAGAGGAAATGGAGTTGAATAAGGCTCAAAACATGTAAGACAGATCAATTACATACAGTTTTGAAAAATCCATACAGATCATTGTATAAAAAGTCACAGATATGTATGGAGAGAAACCAAATAAAACAGTTTAACAGTTACAACTTCAACAGGCTGCAAGGCAGACCACAAAGATCTCTTAAACTGATTAAACTTGGGGAGATTCGGCAGAGTATCAGGCAGATGGCTTAATCAGTTAAGAGCCCTGACAGCAAATGATGGTTTGCTCAGCTGAGTATGCTGGAAAGGAGGCTTAAGGGCATTTCTAGCAATATCCCTGATGTCAAATTTGTTGGAGATGGTACAGATACAATTTTTTTAAAGCAGGGGGTGTTAGGCCCAGGAGCACCTATCTGGCTAGCAAACAGGTCTGGAGCTTTATTCTGCATTGTAAAGGTAGCCATTTAGTAAGTACATAAAGTGTCATGTGTTTAATGCAAGATAAAGGATTGCAAACTGTAACGAGATGTTACATCTCAGCATGGTTATCCTGGGTAAACGAACTGTAAAAATTAAAAAAATTAAATGCATGAATACCTCTCATCATTCAGGTGCAACCATGAGGGTTGTGCAGTATTTAAATTCTGCTGGCAGAATTTCTGTGAAAATATTACTTCTGCATTAGTTCATGGAATTTTTCAGAGAATTCCACAAAACATCAACAATAAATAGACAGAGGGATTATTTTAATGAAATTCTATGTAAACTAATGTGTTTTTATTTTTTCAATGTAAGCCACAGAACTATTTTTCCAGGATGTGAGTGGCTCGATAATGTATTTTTTCTCCAGAGTTTTGGTCATGTTCTATATAAATCATGGACTTTTTGTATACCATGGAGTTTTTTCATCATCTGGCTATGTTGGAACTAAACAATTAAGGTGATTTTCCCATTAGAAAAGTTGATATTCCTCAAAATGCTGGGGATTTCACAAAAGGGAGTATCCTGTAAAAATTTTACATAAGCTAAATCTGCAAAGTTCTGCCTTTGAAATTATTTTCTTTCTGAATATAGGGTCTTCCCACACTGATGGAACTGGAAGGAGTATGCCTGGATGATTCCATGTATGTATAGTGATCCCTTCACCTCATTGTTAAACACTTTCAGGTGATTTTCCAGTTTGCTGCAAAAAACTTTTGTTGGCATCAGCAAGGCTCAAATCCCCAAAACATTACCCCACCCCCCAAAAAAAATCTCAATTTCATGACATTCCATTTTTTACTGCTTAACACATGTTCATGATACAGGCTCTTTGCCCCGTACATTTTTTTATTTAAAATGTGTTAACCAGGCTAGCTCCATGAGCATTTAATGCACATTTTCATGAATGATCTTGACATAAAACAAACAAGTAACAAAGCAATTAATAAAACACAGCAATTACAGAAATACATTGGATATGATTTTGCCAAACTATATTTTTTACCTTGTTTTTAAATGACAAATGTGACTTTGCAAATGATAAATGAGCAGGTAAATTATTCCATTCAGAAACCACATTATAAATAAATGACCTTTAAGCAGGTGTTTCTTTTAAATAGAGGGGGTTCGATTTTCAAAGCCCCTGATTGCCGCAAGCCCTGGGTGCACTGAAGATATGGCACATGGGGCTGGCAGCAATCACTCAGCCATTGATCAGGAGTTTCAACCCATGTGCCTGGTGGGGCAAGTTAGACCAGCTTTTTATGGTCTAGTTTGCAACATTCCCGGGGGCTGTTTTTACGGAGTTTGTTCCAGATTATTTGGCACAAGCTGCCATAAAATGTGAAAACTGTCACAATTGCCCCAGACAATCAAGAATCAGGTATAGTTGCAGCAAAGGGGTTCAGTGCACTGCCAGAACATAACTGTTGCCATGATTGAAAATCAAGGCAGAGAATCTAAGAATAATGGCAGTGTGGGACTGCAGGAAATAGATAGAATTCTACTGTGTAACTTGCTCATTAAATGAGAGCAAAACAGGACCCTTCCAAAAATGCCAAAAAGAATTTAATCTAAAGTAAGCACATCGATCCTCAAAAGTATACCATCCAAATATAAGTGAAGTTGACAATGATGGGTCAGTCTTGGACAACATAATACAAGTCAACAGGCATTATTGTACAATGTCCTACTTCTAGAAAGTAAAGTCACTGAAGCTGTAGAAAACATAGGTAAACCATAATCAATAACAGACAAAACCAAAGAGTCAAATGCAACTTTCTTAGAAACAAAATAATAGACAATCTTGAATCATATGTAATAAACCAAAATGAATATTAAATAAACAGTCTTTACAACAAAATCAACATGAAAATAATACAATAAATTACAATCTAAATAAAAACCTAAAAATGTAAAGCAGCAGTACTACAAAAAAAAAATTGTGTTTTTTTGACAGTTTATTCCCTGTGCCTTGCTAATGATATATCTGGTACTCTTTCTAGCCGGCATTGTACTATCGCCAAGTAATTTGTTCAGTTATTCTCTCCTTTTGTTTACATTTCTGCCACTAAGCATGTTGCACTGGAACCCCCTATGCTGCCAACTGCACATATGTATGACTTGCAGGGACATCAGGAATGCTCGGCAGAGGGTCCCTCTACTGTTGTCAAAATACGTGATGTGACCTGTAGAAAAAGCGCAGCTGGAAATTAGTCAGCCACCATATTTGTTGTAGTGCTACAACAATTCAAATAAATTGCAAATATCTAAAAAACTAAAGATAACTGGAAAAAAAACGTTTACACGTATGGAAACTGGAACTTTGGCTGCATGCTTACAGCCAAAAGGCAGAATTCTGATAGATCACTTCCTGATTCGGTAGTACTGCTACTTTAAAACAATCAATCTTTTCAGTAACATTTCCAGAAACATCTTTAATTTCTGAAGTATTAACAAATTGCTTCACTTTCTCTTTTGAACCAAAATGGGTAACCCTTGTCTTTGTGGAATTTAACAATAAACCTAGCTCCTTCAGCCATTTATTAACCAAAAGAAATTCACACTGTAACTCAGAATGTGTCTCATAATCTGTCTTTGCTTCTCCTACTGCCCTGTCCTGAAGGCATGATCCATGCCTTGTGACACATATAGTAATCATTTCTGTGGTGGCATACCATGATGTTATAAGTAGAGGATTATGACTAGTGCTGGGCAAAAATTTATGCTTGCAAAATTGCTGATTTTGCTTTCATGCCATTTTTTAAAACTTGTACTAAAATCTGGCATAATTTTGTCAGTGCTTATAGCAACTTATACACCAAATTGTGTATTTTCAAAAATATGAGCTCTTACTAATTTGCAACTCCAGCATTGGCTCCATTTTTTCCAAGTTGCGTAGTTGTAAAAATGCAATTTTTAAAAAAGGCACCATTTCAGCCAAAATCTCCCATTTTAAACACACTTTTATAGTTCACAAAATTGTGCACAATTATGCAACATTGGTGCAATTTAGCAAAAAGTGTATGAAATAGATTTTTGTAATTTTGTCCGGCACGCATTACAACTTCACTGCATGCATAAGCAATCTGAACAAATGAAGTCCAGGGGAAAAGATCTTGTCAGAATTACAATGGATTGGAAATCTGGAAATATATCAGTTCCCAGTGCAGCAAAGTAAAACCTGAAGGTCCTGAAATTCAGAATTTGAGGGAAGTTTTGTGTACTGATGCCAGCCTGGTGTCAGATCTAGACAAGCAAAGCAGGCTACTGTGATATTATAAGGAGGGATCAAAAGTGTATGCCACTTGTTTTATTAATAGAATGACAGTCAGATTAGGAATAAAAATGCTTTGCCAATAAACGCTTTGTATTGCTTTTTCAAGATTAAAAGAATTATATATGCATTGTTCATTCTCCATCTTGTAAATCAATGCTTATTTTTATATTACAACCGGTTAATTAGCAACTTAGCAGGATAAAACATATCAACCTAAGTTTGTATTCACATAAATCTATACAGATACAGAAATTATGACCTAAATGCTGTATTTCCATAACATGAGTTCAGTTAAGTCAACTAAGCTTGTTACAACTCCTAGGGCAAACAAACCTTTAGTTATGTTCTGGTAGAGGAGCCAGCTGTTCACCTGGTTGCCAAAAGAGAATTGTATCTCAACCTTCCTCCAGTAGGGTTAGAATGGGTGACCAGGTGGCATCAAAATTTGGTAGTTTGCCCAAAAGGACATGAGTTATGCACTCATTATTTATGGTTTCTTCTAACTTATTATACTGCTGTTATAGAGCTGGGGCTGAATTTAGTTTCCAGTTAGTTAATAAAATTCTATTGAAGTTTAGGGCAGTAGCTCATATTCATGTTTTCTGGTGTTTATTGGTATGCAGTACTCCTGAGTCAATGATCAGTAACAGGAACTTTGGGGTAAATAGTATTATGGTGTTATAAGCTACCTCACAGAAATTGTGTATTATCTTCCATAATGGAGAAATGCACGGACAGCTCCAGAGCATGTGTAACAAATTGGCATGTTTTTGTTGACATTTTCAACATGGCCCTTCTGGGAGATAGACCATTAATTGCCGTCTCAAAGGAGAGTAATGTAATAATGCAGGATCTTGAATTGTACTGTTCTCCCTAAAATTTCTTTACTAGCTAGGTCAGCACTAATCTCTTTGTGACTCTTACTTGAAGTACAATAGAGGACAGTCTGTATTCTTCATAGTGCCTTTCACAAATCAAGTCAATTCCAAGGTTTCCTGTTTTCAAGGAGCCTTCCTGATTTTGACCATTCTTTATTTTTTTTCTGTTTTTGCCACCATTCACATTACTATAAGGCAAGGCAAATTTTATTTCTATAGTGCCCTATCCAGGGGCTCAGAGTGCTTTACAGTAAAAACAATACCCCCAAAAGTTAAGATGATTTTTTTTTAAATAAAACTAAAGACTTTCTCAACAAGAAAAGATTTTAAAGAGGCTTTAAAGACCTCCACTGAGCTGGATGCATGTATATAAGGTGGAAGTGAGTTCCACAGAGATGGTGCAGCAGTACCAAAAGCTCTGTCACCCAATCTCTTAAGACGAGAAGAGGGTACAACAATCAATCAAGCCTCGACGTAGAGTAGGGGGTGCATCAGGCAATCCGGCACCAGGAGCTCTTTTAGGTAGTCAGGTCCTGAACCAAATAGGGCCTTGTAGGTCAACAAGCAAATCTTGAAAGAGATGTGTGAACTCACAGGCAGCCAGTACAGAGCATGCAGAACAGGAGTGACATTATCCCTCAATGAGGCACCCATCAACATCCTGGCCGCAGCAGTCTCACTAGCTGCAATCGATGCATCAATCCTCCAGACAGCCATAGTTATAGAGCACTGCAGTAATCAAGTCTGCTGGTGACAAAGGCAAGAATGACCATAGCCAGGTCATCAGGAATCAAGAACGGCCAGATCCTGGCGATATTCTGTAGATGAAAAAAACCTGGATCGAACAACCGATGACACCTGTTGTTCAAGGGTCAGTTGGTCACCTAGAAAAATGCCAAGATCTTTGACCACACTTACCACTAAAATGAGCCACCTACCAACAGAGATGCAGTGAATTTCAAATCCACAGGTGAAGTGAATGTGAAGTAGCCACTTTGCGTTATCATAGCGCTATGCAAAGTGACCACTGAAAAGTGCTCACTTCACCTTGTTATTTTGACTTTGCATTGTCATTCCGCCTTAACGCAAAGTAAGGTGGAATGACAACAGTATAGGCACTTTAGGCAGCCCCCCCCCACACACATCACATGGCTTACAGTAGTGTAAGTCTCATGCTTTAGCCAGGCAGGAAGAAAGTGAGTCATTCAAGCAGATACTTTCACTTTCTCCATTGCAGAGGTAGAAAGAGGTAGCATTTTGTGTAGGAGAGTTCATTATTAGTTTCTTTCTTGAGCAAATTTCAGAAAACCCCAAAGCTTTTTTAAAAGCTAATTCTTTAGTTTTTTTTTGTACTGTTTTGTCAGTTCTTTTTGGTGACTGATTTCTTTGTTTTATAAGTTTTGTTTTGTGTGTGACTGTGTGTGTGTGCGTGTGTGTGAGACTGTGAGTGTGTGTGAAGTTGCTAATTGTGTGATGCATCGGAGAGGGAAAGAGTGTTTTGTGCAATGGACCAGGGACAGTCTGTGGCCCATGGCCAGAAGGGAGCACGCACAAGTGGGGGTCATAGCCTGGTGTCATTGGACCACTCCAGACTGTTTGGTCCTGCCTCCCCCCCTCCAGAAGCAGCAGCACCTACAATGCCATTGCCACATCCACCAAGTCCACCACCACCACCACCACCAGTAGCAGCTGCAGGAGCTCCAGTAGCACCACCTCCACAGCAGCAGGTGGAGTCCCAGGTGTATGACAGTGCTGCTGGCACTACATCTTCCCCTCCTGTGCCTGGTCCCCCCCGCAGCTCCACAGTTTGGCAGTTTTTCAACTGTTTCGGGGGGCAACAGCATTGTGGTGTGTCTGCTTTGTGGTGTGCAGGTGTGCTGTGGCCCCCAGGGGACACATCTGGGGACTGGGGGCCAGTGCACACATATGCTGAACCACCACAAGGTGGAGTGGCAGGCTGCCACTGAATGGGTCAGGCCTCCACCTGCTGGCCCTTCTGTGGCAGTGGCAGAGGGTGCTGCTGTTGTGTGTCACCACAGCAGGAGGAGGACCACAGCAGCAGCTGCTCCACCACTACCCCCACCACTGCCACCAGCACCACCCTCACCACCACTACCTGGTTTTCCCCGGCACCAGTGGACCCTGCCACAATGCCTGCAACACAGGCAGACATAGCACTTTTATGGGCTGCAGTGGAGGAAAGTAACAAGAGGGTTGGTGCTGTCCAGCAGCAGGTGAAGCAGGTCGAGCAACACCAGCTACAGATAGTGTCGATGCTCCATCTGCTGCTGGAACATCATGGGATCCCCCATGAGCTTTTTTTTCCTGCACACCTCCCCCTCAACTGCTGTAGTGTTTTGTGTTTTATTTATGTTTAATAACAGACAGAGGGAAGGCCACACAATATTAGTTTAAAGGGAAGCAGTCAGCAACAGGAGGTCCCACCCCCTGCAAGGTTTACCCTCCAGTTAAGCCTTTTAAGTATGTTGCAACATTTGTCTCGTGCCGCAACATACTTTATTTTAATAAAGAAAAGTCATTGACCCGGAAGTATGGCAGACACTATGGGGGCTCCATTATGTGTAAAGGTGTAATGGCGATGCACCGTGAGCTTCAATACAAAAATATTGAAGCACCTCTCTGCCGCACCTTTCCTTTACACATAATGGAGCCCCCATAGTTTCTGCCATCCTTCGGGGTTGCTGACTTTTCTTTATTAAAATAAAGTATGTTGCAGCACGAAAAAAACGCTGCAACATACTTGAAAGGCTTAACTGGAGGGTAAGCCTTGCAGAGGGCAGAAACTCCTGTTGCTGACTGCTTCCCTTTAAATATATACATACACATACAGTCATACATGTTCCTTATTGCCCTGTTATTATAATCCAGTGCCTCAGTAATGTTTACTTTCTGTTGTGGAGTGGTTGTGGAAAAGCTGGTGTGAGCAGTGCAAGTATGATGTGCTAAACTGCATGTGTGTAGTCAGTGTTGTTTCGTGTGTGTGTGTGTGTGTGTGTGTGTATGTCATCAGACATTGTGTAGCTTCTTGCAAACATATATTGCTGACTTGCTGCAGTGTTTATGGTATAAAGAACAGCGAGCAGAATAACGTATACAGTGCAGCTCACCTAAGTGCACATTGGATAAGTGCACATCCTGCTTAAGTGCACACTTTTTCAATATCCATTTTTTTCCCTATGTTTGCCATGTTAATTTAACTGCTTAAGTGCACACTGTCTAAGTGCACATTTTGGTTAAATGCACATTTCTTTGGAAGGAAAGCCTATTATATTTGATGTCCAGCACCCCCTAAGTGCACAACCCAACCCAACCCAACACTGGGTTACATTAATCCACCTTTATAAGTCTACCTCAAACTCCTAATTGGCAAGCAAAGCTGTTGATGCACTGATAAGCAGACTATTCTACTCCAAAAGGCACAACATCACACAAGAGACCATCACCAATTGCTTTCACAAGGCTGGACTGACATCAGCCAATCCAATACAGGAAACCACAAACCCAGAAGAGGAGAGTGCAGAAACGCCGCTGCCAATTCCGGTTCTACCAACGGGCATGACAGCATAGGATTTCATAGAGTACACCACCATAGATGATGCTGTGGGTACTGTAGGTCCAGTTATGAGGAAGAGACATGTGGTGACATCCATGGAGACTCAGCCAACCAGGACCAAGAGGATGCCAGCCAAGAAGATGAGCTGGTGACTTTTGCAGAAGCGTTACGGAGTATGGAGAAAGTAAGGCAGTATGTTCTGTCAAAAGCAAAAAAGGACTTTAGCATGCTTTTTCAATTTAATGAGTATGTTCAGTAGCTAGCTTTAAAGACTAGAAAACAGAAGAAAATTACCGATTTCTTTAAGAAATGATCCGACGAATTTTCAGACGCAGTGCTAGGACAAGCTGATTTTTTTTTTGCTGCATTTTATTTTACATACATTATAGGGTACATTCTTAAAATTAAGTACAGTAATAAATGTTGATTGTTGTGATTGTTGATTATGCTGTAGTATGCACAACATTACCAGTATTTGGTTAGATACATGTTCAACAATATTTACGCCATTCAGTACTAGCACCTTGATAAATAAAGCATTTTTAAATTGCTCTGATGCCTGAAAAGCTATTTTTTGGATAAATGCACAGCCCGCTTAAGTGCACACTTTTGCAATATCCCAAGGGTGTGCACTTAAGTGGGCTGCACTGTATTTTATTGTCACCATCATCATGAGCGGACTAAGTGATACGATACTTTTTCAGAGGTGTCTGGCCAGCGTGCACCTTAGTCACATACTGCACACATGACTTTTAAAAGAGCATGTGTTTTTTGTGCTATGATCTCCACAAAGTCAGTGTGCACTGTGAGTGACTGAGGTGCACAGCGACACGATACCTCTGAAAAAATATCATATCGCTTATTCCGCTGGTGCTGATGGTACAAATAAAATATACATCATATATTCTTTCTTATCTTTATTCTTGAGATACTGCAACAAGTCACACCATATATATGTTTACACAAAGCTGGATAATGTCTGCACACACAGGAAAGAACACTGACGGCACACATGCAGTTTAGCACAACATACTTGCACTGCTCAGTCATGCTTTTTGTGAAACACTTCAATTCACAAGTCCCGACACAAGTAAACATTACTGAGGCTCCAGAAATATTTATTTTCTGAAATAGACATTAAAGAGAGTCATCAAGTTATAGTATTGCACCTGATTTATGGGTGCCTTACCTCCAGGTGAATCTTTCTTGCTCCACATGTCCTTGCATAGTGCAATACTTTTCTGGCAAAAATGCTCATAATTTTGGTAAACTGGGTCCCAGAGAACTTCCCTTTCTGAAGAGTCACCCAAGTTCCACCCCTCACTCAGCAACATTATGGCGTGATGCCAGGAGCCGCCAAGGACACGCCTCCATTAGTAGGTGACGAGCAGCTTGAATGTTTTCAATAAAGGATGAGTCAGTTTGTGGTGAACGTGACATGTTTCATCCATCAAGGCTCTTGTTAGTCAAAACATGCTCGTGTTTCACCACAAACTGACCATTATAACACAAAAAAAATTCAGAAAGCTGCCGGCCATTCAATATAATGGAGCACACCCTGCGCTCTCCCTGGCATCACATCATAATGTTGCTGAGCGTGAGGCAGAACTTGGGTGGCTCTTCAGAATGGGAAGTCCTCTGGGACCTGGTGCACCAAAATTATGAACGTTTTGGCCAGAAAGGTATTACACTATGTATGGACATGTGCAGTAACAAAGATTCCCCTTGAGGTTAGGCACCCATATATTGGGTGCAATACCATAACTACATAACTTGGTGAATCTCTTTAAAGCAGCAGTGCAACAATTTGTTGGAAATTTTGACCTATACTTTTTATGCTATTTTACAATGCCACTTTATTGACATCCTGACTTGTATGATACTATTCTTTCCAGTATTTAAGTCTGCTTTAGTATTTTTTTCATGTCTGAAATAATAAAAGGAGCACTCCTTTTAATACGGTGCGGACCAGGTCTTCGACAGTATTTTCTGCTGTTTTTCTCCATCAGTTGTTATATATTACTTCTATTGTAAAATTAACAATTATGCAGCTGGCAGTGTTTTATGACCTCACAGAACAATATTTATTCAAAACCAGTTGCAAATAGTGATGAAAACCTGGTCAGAGCCATATTAAAGGGTGTGCTCCTTTTTTTTTCAGACATGAAAAAAAGTAGTAAAAGCTGATACAAATTGTGAAAAGAAGGATATCATACAAGTCAGGAGGTAACTAGTGGCTGGCAATGTAAAATAGCGTAAAAAAGTATTGGTCAAAATTTTCGCCACATTGTTGCACTGCTGCTTTAATTTATAATTTAAGTATGACATTATGTGCTCACAATCACAACACACAAAATGCATCTGTCTTGTGTCCAGAAAATTGCCAAGTGCTGAGGAAGTGAGATGGGAGCGTTACACCACATGCAAAGTCCCCCAGAATTTATTGCGCAGTCACTCATGCTCACAATGGTCACACAGAGTCCCCAGAATTTTTATGCATCCCCAAAATGCATCTGTCTTGTGTCCAGAAAATTGCCAAATGCTGAGGAATGAAATGGGAGTGTTACACCACGTGCAAAGTCCCCCAGAATTTATTGCACAGTCACGCATGCACGCAGTGGTCACACAGAGTCCCCAGAATTTTTCTGCATGCCTAAAATGCATCTGTCTTGTGTCCAGAAAATTGCCAAGTGCTGAGGAAGTGAAATGGGAGCATTACACCACATGCAAAGTCCCCCAGAATTTATTGCACAGTCACTCATGCGTGCAGTGGTCACAGAGAATCCCCAGAATTTTTCTGCATCCCCAAAATGTATCTGTCTTGTGTCCAGAAAGTTTACATACTCTATGATGATGATGTGCTCATGATGCACAATGTCTTGTCAAACTATGTGAAGGAGGGATAACATGACATAAATCCATTCAGTGTTCCATCAGAAATGATGACCGTGAGAGAACTGTTGCTGGTCCAAAGTGTGCTGTGATTCCCGCAGATGTGATGCGATCACCTCAACCAGATGGAAGAGTGCCCTTTGTGTGTACACTAATAGTAGCCTTGGTGAGTTTCTGTATTTATATATATATATATATATATATATATATATATATATATATATGTATGTATTTTCTAGGTGGGGGGGTTGACATATATAGATATGTACTCATTGTATTGTTTTGTATCACAGGTCACAGATACTGTTGGTGTGCACAATCCAGTGCTTGATGATAAATTTTTGCTTTGAAATTGCAAAAATGGAATACTCTCAAGCCAATGATGGTAAGTATTTTTTTGGGGGGAGCATATTTGCAGGTAGAAATACAAAATCACACATGCCCCCATAATGCAAAGTATCATGGGCTGCATATGCAAATCATCACAGAATATTATGCTGGTTCAGCTTTAAGCAGAAATGCATGGTGCCGAAAGGCATCCCACACAGTTTGCAAAAGGTGCCAACAGAAGACACAGGCATGTGTTTCATCCTACCAGGACTCATCAGTGTGCCTCATCTGTTTAACACCACAGTGGAATGAACCAGCTACCTTAAGATGGTCTATCTGGGTTATGTTGTGGTGAACCCAATTAAAACAAAAAAATAAGTTAAAAGTCAAAGAACCACAGCGTGCAAGCACTGAGGCAATGGTTACCCCAAAGGGCATTGGTCAGGAAGCCAAGTTTTAAAGACATATAAAATCACACATGCCCCCATAATGCAAAGTATCATGGGCTGCGCATGCAAATAACCACAGAATATTATGCTAGTTCAACTTTAACTTGTTTTTGTTTTGATTGGGTTCACCACAATATAACCCAGATAGACCATCTTAGGGTAGCTGGTTCATTCCACTGGGGTGCCAAACAGATGAGGCACACTGATGAGCCCTGGTAGGATGAAACACATGCCTGTGTCTTCTGTTGGCACCCTTTGCAAACTGTGTGAGAGGCCTTTCGGCATCATGCATTTCTGCTTAAAGTTGAACCAGCATAATATTCTGTGGTGATTTGTATATGCAGCCCATGATGCTTTGCATTATGGGGGCATGTGTGATTCTGTATTTCTTTGAACCTTGGCTTCCCGGTCAATGCCCTTTGGGGTAACCGTTGCCTTTTGCAGGTAGGTGTCATTAATGGTTTCTTGTTTGGTTACTTCTTCACAGATTTCATCTGCATCCTTCTTGAGTCTGGTTGGTAATGATAGCCATGGTCATCAACTGAAATGACTTTTGAGTGTTGTATATTGGCCCCAGCCCGGGGGCCTGATGTCAAAGAACTTCTTTGGATAAGGCAACTATGACACAACAAAGCATCTGGAAGTTTCTTAAAAAAAGAAATGAAGGACTTATTACAACTTGATTGCAGCAGTAACACATTATGTTTAAGCTGTGGCTGCTCCACAGGTATCTGGATTAACACAGATAGCAAGCTGTCTCACTGCAATCAACAAATCACAACTTAATTTAGTACCAGGCTGTGTAACAAATATCCTGCGTCAGTGACCCTGCATCTCAACTCAAGTTACATTTCAAAACCACATCTTGTCAAGTAACACAACCTGGGTCCAACTTTTTCAACACTGTCATGGCTATACAGCTGCAAATTTGGAATACAGTGCATGATATATTGCAGAAATATTTTTTGTGACGTACACATGTCACCTAGTTTATGAATCCTCAGTCGGATTTGTTGCACTCTTATGAAAAGAAAAGGAACAGATTAAATAAAATTTATATACTTGCCAGTACGGATTAGAAATGGATATTCCATAGGTTCCTGTGGACAGTACTGCTACTGTACCATTGATACCGACTTTCACTGAAGGAGAGTCGTTTATTGTTAACCTGTAAAAAAACAAAATAAGTTTACCATATGTGTTTGACCATTGCAGCTCAGAAAAGCAACAGAAAACAAAACACACAGCTAAAGGAAGTTGAATAGCATGAAAACATTAGTACACATACTCACTTTATAGTTTTAATAGTAAGAAGCCTTGTGCCTGTGGCGGATGGTTGCGGTCTCCTGTTCAATGCCCTCTGCCTTGGCATAGTCAATGTAATGGAAAAACGTTGTCAGAATGACACTGGTGGGGGGTGATGGTGGTCATAGCTGTGGCATATGATGACCTTCCCTATGACACCTTCCTGCATCTGGTGGTGGTGGTGGTGGTGGTGGCAGTGGCTAACAGTGGTCTTATGGTGGTGGTCCGGGGCACAGAAAGTCATTCCCCGTGGTGGCAGTGACTAACAGTGGTTTTCTGGTGGTGGTCCAGGGGGGCACAGAAAGTCATTCCCTCTGGTGGCAGTCGCTAGCAGAGGTCCTATGGTGGTGGTCCAGGGGGGTACACAAAGTCATTCCCTGTGGTGGCAGTGGCTAACAGCAGTCTTATGGTGGTGCCTAAGGAGGGCACAGAAAGTCATTCCCTGTGGTGGCTGTGGCTAACAGTGGTCTTATGGTGGTGGTCTGGGGGGGCACAGAAAGTCATTCCCTGTGGTGGCAGTGGCTAACAGTGGTCTTATGGTGGTGGTGGTACAGGGGCCAGGATATATTGTGCTCTCTGTTACAAATGTGATGTGACATATGGAATTTGAGTCACTCCAAATGGGACATTCATTTAACCTTATGAAAAAGAAAACATATATCATACAACAAATGTGACAGCCTTTTAACAACTTAGGTTAAAACCTGCTAACATTAACCTCATCATTATCCACATAAAGAAAGCTGCCCTCACAGTCATCTATGTCTGAAGTCTGACCACTGGGAAATTCTTTCTCCATTGTGTCATCTACATCAGTGGTAGGCCATTTCATGCTTCCACTGCCAGTGCCACCAGGATGGTCCATTTCTACATCACCAAAACCATGACTTGGCCAGGGTACGAATACTGAGGTTGCAGTCTGAGCTGGTATGTGCCTCTCATTCATTTTTATGAATGTTAGCAAACTGACATTTGCAGGAGAGAGGTTTGCATGTTGATCCAGAACTATTGCACCTGCTAAGCTGAATACCCGCTCAAAACTTACACTGGAGGGTGGGCATGTCAGGTACTTCAGTGCCACTGCAGTCAGCTCTAGCCATTCACTGACCTTTCTGCTCCAGTATAAAAGAGGATCGTCAGTTATTGACAGATGCCTGTTTTCAGACAAATATGACTCAACCATTCTCAGTGCTGCATTAAGTCCAGTGGTTGCTGCATCATCTTGTTCCCTGGAATCATTTATGTCACAAATCCCCACTTGGGACAAAGCCTCCCAAAGTGGGTTAATGCCAACTGCTTTGGATGACAGATCACCTGGAACTGCAGTCCCCTTCCCCTTACAGGATATGCTTGATACTCCTCCAGGTTCACCTTCAGCCTGATTATGCTAATGAGGTTTGCTGACCTTGGCACATGACTTCTGTGCCCCATGAACCAAGCACACCAGTTGCCCACTGACATTTTTTACCTGTTCAGGCCCTCCCTCCAGTACTGAAGCAATTCCAAGTTTGTATCGTGGATCCAGCATTGTTGCTATTGCAAAGTTGTCACTACACTGAATGCTAAAGATGTGACGATTCTCATCGAATACTGTCAGCATGTGTTTTGGCAACATATTGCTAGCACTGTCTCCGGCAACATCAAGGCTATGCTGTACATTCACTAATATCTGCCTCAGCACCCACAGCAGTGGAATTGATTGGCTAATGGAGGCAGACTCACCACCCACTGCCTGCATGGCATGTTCAAAAGGCCACAAAATTGTTATTACAGAGTCCATGGGATGCCACTGTTCAGTCGTCATAGACATGGAAGCCCCGGAACTGTCATGGCTAGTGTGCATGACAAGATATTCTGAGATGGCTTTGTATTGGTCATACAACCTTTCTGCCATGTATAAAGTGGAATTCCACCAGGTGACAACTTCCAGCTTCAAGCAGTGCTGAGGGAGGTTGTTTAGGATCTGCAACTGCCGATGTTGGTCACGGGCCTTTGCAGATCATGAAAAGTGAGAACAGATATGGCATGCAACTAATCAGCATTTCCTTTACATCAGGGTGCTGCAGAAACTCCTGCACCACAAGATTTAAACAGTGGCCCATGCATGGAACATGAACAAAGCCACCATTTGTGATGCATTTCACCACATTTGACCCATTGTCACTTGCTATGAACCCAGCTCTCAGTGACAGGGGGTTCAGCCACTTGTCAATTTCCATCAGTACCAAATTCAACATGTTTTCACCAGTGTGAGAACAGGTCACATTGTGCATAGCAATCATTGCATGCTGTCTAATTCCTGGAAGATTGCTAGCATGACACTCCATCTTACTGTGCTGATTATTTACACTACCAACAGCACAAACAACACCTGGCACCTGTGCCCAATGTGCAGTTATACACAAATATGAACTCCCCACTGTTTTGCCACTTTTCCACATATCCATACTTAAATGGATGAATGGAGAGGAGGAATGTTGAAGGGCATGTCTTACAGAGTCAGACACAGTACAGTACAACTCGGGGACAGCACCGGTCGAAAAGTATGTCCTGGATGGAACTTTCCATTTTGGACAGGCACATGCAGCAAACCACCAGAACCCAGAATTCTCCATAAAGGAGAAGGGAAAAAGATCAATTGCCAGCATTTCAACTACAGTAGCATTAAGTTCACGTGACACTGTATGATTGGGTGGACACTTCAGCTTATGCGCAAAAACACTCTGTAATGTGGGCTGACTTAAACGTTTTACACAGGGTGTGATGACAAATAGTTCTGCTCTGCGAATAGCAGGGGGTGGAGTGTGGACATTTGATGAAGACTGTTGTACAGGTGATGATGACAAACCCACAAATGCATTTATTTTGCCAGATTTACCAACTGGGATTGATGTACCACTTGCACTAGACATACTGCATTCACCACCACCACCACCAAAACTGCTACTCTCACCAGCACTGGACAACATTTCAGAATCATTATGTTCCTCCACCTCATCATGCCTGTAGTAATTCTTTGCTCTTATTTCATCACTACTGCACACATTTAATTTCCTACTTGATTTAACAGTCATGGAAAGGGATAACATGCTCATTATGGTTGATTACGAGGGTGAACGCCCCACTGTGGTATTAGCTGCCATCTTGTGCTGGGTCCACAGTGCCATGTGCCTGTTCTTAAGATGCGTATGCTGTCCTCCCATGCCCAGATGGTTCCCCTTTTTACCTCGACTCACACGCGCATGGCAATCCTGGCAGATTGCAACCAACTCATCATTTGCATTTTACACAAAAAATCCCAAACAAGGGATTGTGATGCTCTAGTTTTAACATGTCCCTGATGCTGCTTATTGGACTCCATTTTTTTAAGTGGGGGGGTGCTATGTGATTTTTTAGGCAGGACACACTTGGACTGCAACTGACCACCATGACTACCTAGCATTATGACTGGGTCATCATCATCATCATCATCATCACCATCAACTGAAACTGGTAAATCACAACTTTTTACAGGTGGGGGTATTAATGCAAACAGACCCAGACACAGCCACCTTGAATTTCATTTTCTCCGGTTCCCAACTGGGGTCACTTACATCATCATCATATTCATCAACATCACCCACATCCACATCTTCTGCTTGGATGCTGGCATGTGGACTGCATGTTGCAACCATAGCAACATCATCATCATCATCAGATTCATCATCATCAACACAACCATCACCTGATATTTTTCCACCACACTGTGAATCACTGCATGGCAAATGTGTGACATGAACTGTGGTGGAACAAATGTCACATTGTATGCTATCATTGACATGATGAGCAGAATCCTCATGTTCAGTTACTGGGATGTTACTGGGAAGTATGACATAATCTACACTGCAACTCACTCACACTGCTTCACACTCCACAATATTTTTGGACACGGTAAACTGGTCAGAAGTGGAACTTGAGGCAGCAATACTCATACCACCACCAGCAACTGCACTAACACCACCGGCTGAGACAACATTATCTCCTCCAACTATGAGTGAAGCTACTGATTGGGCTGTAAAAAACATTGCAGGAGAAATACCTTTCCTCACATCAGCAATGCACTTCTGCGTCTGCGTACTACCATGCCCACAGACAATCTTACCACTTGTAGCAGTGCCATGGCGAGAAACAGCTTTTCTTGCTCGTCTCTTAGCGGGCATTTTGGAGGATCAACAACAATATTCAAAACGAATTTAGATGTTGGAATGTTCACTCTGGGTGAGGGGGGACACTGAATGTGAAGCCAAAAAAACAACTGTGGCTTCAGCAACAGATACAGACACAAAGTCACAAGTTCAACAACACCTTAACTAACCAGTGGTGTTGAAGTTACAAACAATCCAATCTGGAAAATAATTCCTTTTGCCGGTTGAGGGGGGGGCACTAACTGCAGATTTTTATGGCAGTACAAGCAGCAAAACAAACAAATGATACCACAATGGCAGTACAAACTCACACAGCTGCAGTGGATAGCAGGTTCACACTGCTGCCCCTGCAATTACACTGTGGCACAATAAAAGGCATATTATTTGATGTCACGCACCGCACACACACTTGCACAATTTGTCTACAAGTAATGCATAGCAAATTGAAAACTTCAGTAATATACCACATATTTTAAACAACCTGAAATTATGAACTGCTGCACCAGATCTGCACAACACACAATCAGCAAAACAATTTCAACAATTACTGACAATATTACTGTGTGTACATTAACACAGTCAGTAATATAACAAAGATATAACCAAAAAACAAAGAACTCCCTATTTCTCCAACTTAAATCTACCTACACCACAGATACGCCCCTCCTCCAAAGCACACTTTTACTGTTTCTTACTACATAGACTCAATGTTGTAAATTAACATTCAGAATCCACTCACAAACAATAAACGCTCGATGATATGAGCACAGGAGGGTTTCCTACAATTGATGAACTAAAGTTTGAGCAAAAATATTACTCAAAAAGGCTTTTGTAACAGCTTTTAGAAGGTTTGACTCACAGAGAGCTCTCAGAGCAAACTGTCTCCTACAGCTTCCTACACACACTACCCCGAATTGAGGCTGTGCAGAACAATATAGTGCCCATGTGACCTGTAATCCCATGAATCACTGCAAAATCTGCCTTTGGAGCTTAAAAACAAAGCGAAGTGAGGTGAAGTACATTGTTTTCAATGCACTTCGCCTTTAAAATTGGTGGAGTAGTGGTCTGGGAAGATGGAGTAATGCAAAGTCATTGTTTTCAATGGACTTCGCGTTACCCATCATAACGCCAATTACTCTGCTTCGCATTGCGGAGTACTCCGCAAATTTTCCTTCACTCCACGAATCACTTTGTGGAGCGAATTGAGCCCACTTCGCCGACCACTACCCACCAATTGCAGGAGCAAGCAACCTCCCATCAGTGGAAACACCTCCATGACCAGGCTCAATCTCCATAACCTCTGCCTTGCCAGTGTTGAGACTAGCCAGTTTGCAGACATCTAGTCATTAATCTCAACCGAACACAGGCTCAGTGTACCTAAGGCGAAGAGGTCACCTGGGGCACAGGATAGATACAACTGGGTGTCATCCGCATAGCAGTGAAACCCCAGTTAGTACCACCTAATGATCTCTCCTTGCACCATCATATAAACAGAGAACAACAGGGGGCAGAATAGAACCCTGTGGAACACCACAAGGCAGTGCAAGGAATCCCATGGAAAAATTCCCCAAGGACAACACGCAAGAGAGAAGATAATTTTTTCTGCTTATCTTTTTTTAATTTACTCTTTATTTGCTATCCAGTGTCTTATCTCTAGTTCTCCTCCCTAATTTTCTGGGCCCCTACAATTTACTGTTGTGGCAATAGTCCATCCCCCATGGGTTGCAAGACCAGACCTCTCTTGGGCTTTATATTTTCTATAATGTAACTAGACATGAAAAAAACTTAAAAGGAACATAAACCCTCTTTATTACACTTTTTAATTCTGTTTACAAGCCACATTCCTTATTTTTTTTTTATATTATGGTCTCTTGTTAATGCTGCATTTTTTTTTCCGGCTAAACAGTCATTTTAAAGGCTGCCTGACAAATAACAGACTTCTGGGGGACAAATTAATATGGGTCTACCTGACATGAATGAGGTATTTTGCTCATGCTATTACTGAATGTTGCTAGGACTATTTTTATATGGCACTGCACAGCAGCCATGATAGCAACTTGCCCAAAGAAGCATCCTTTTAAACTGTCCACCATGGTGGGTCTCTGCCTATAGTGCTTTAAAAAAAAAACACCTGGTGTGATGGTCTCAGCCACAGAGGACTCTTCTTCTTTAAAACTGGTCACTGTTTCTTGGCTATGTAGGCAAGAAGAGCAATGCCAGACCCTCTCCTTTCACTTTAAGGTCATTACTCGGGATGAGGTAACAAACCTTCTTAGATCGATCTCGGACAGTACTGTCACAGGCTTTGATAGCATCTAACCCAGGCTACTAAAACTAGTGGCCCCGCTCATTGCTGCCCCTCTGGCTAGAATTTTTATTGTCTCCCTGTGTCAAAGTTGTATTCCTGACATCTGGAAGACAGCGTGAGTCATACCTGTGTCTAAGAAAGGTGACAACAAACACCCATCCAGCTACAGACCCATAGCCATCCTGTCGGTACTAAGCAAAATCTTAGAAAAACTAGTAGTCACACAAACCATAGAATTCCTTCTTAGTAATGACCTCTTGTCTAATGCCCAACACAGCTTTCACAAAGGGCATAGCACAACCACTGCCTTGCTCAAATTTACTACTGACACTCACCGCTATGGACTCAGGTTTTGTAACTGGGGTTGTTTTCATACATATGACAAAGGCTTTTGACCTGGTGGACCACTCCCTTCTCCTTACCACCTTAAAAACTATGGGCTTTGCATCAAATGTGGTCAGCTGGTTCTGTAGTTACCTGTCAAAAAGTCTCCAAGTCATTAATTTCAGTTCAACCTACTCGGATCAGGCAACAGTGAATATTGGAGTACCCCAAGACTCCATTCTGGGACCACTTCTGTTCTTGAAATTTATTAATATCTCCTCCAATCTCTCTTCCCACCTCTCCTTTCTCTATGCCGATGATATAGTCTTGTACACCAGTGTGAAAAACATTTATGACATCAATCTGTGACTCTGCTCAGATTTCCAATGCACACAAACCTGGCTATCTGACAACAAACTTATTTTTAATGAGGCCAAGATCCTAGCTCGCCCAGTGGTGCTGAGGGTTGAGGTACTGGATGCCACACCTTGTGCCATGCCGGTGTCCTGGGTTCGGGAATGAGTCCAGGTCATCGGGGGGTCAGCAGGGGAGGGAAGAGATTGAGCATCCATAGGACTGCTCTCTCTCTGTCTTCCCAAGGAGGGTTTCAGGGGATCGTCGCTCAAGAGCGACCTCTGGTGGTAGCTGGGGGATGCAACAGTAGTGGCACATGTGTAAGCAGGGGGCGGAGTTGTGGTGAACATTGCCTTGCAAGCCAAACTCTGAGAGGTTGGAAAAATACAAGAGAAAAAATCCCCACTTCTGGGGATAGGTGAAGGCGCCTTAGCCTCTGGGTCCACACTCCCGACACTGGACCCATCTCCTCTCCAGGATCCGACTCATGTACGGCCAGCAATCTATACTACAAGATAGAGCACCCTGGGCAGGTAGGGTGGCCCTTGCTCTGGGGGTTTCAGATCTGGGGGTTGTGTCAGCCGGCACAAGGGGAGAGGAATCTAGGGTCTCAGGTGGGAGATAGTGAACAGGAGATCCTGAGATTGCTGGAGAGAGTTCCTGGGGCTCAGTGGAGCAGAAAAAGAGTTCTAAAAAAAAAATATGAGGCCAAGACCCAGTCCATGCTATTCAGACCCTTTCAAGGCTCAAAACATGCCAACGTGACTTTAGGGCCTCCTGCCTTGATGGTACACTCATTGGCTTCATGGCCTCATTTAAGTACCTAGGGGTACCCTTAGACCAATCCTTAAACTTTGAACTGCACATAAAGAACACATGCAAATCTGTAAACTCTAAACTAAGCATTGCGTACTGGACCAGTTATGCACTAACCCCCTTGGCAAGACTGGCTATTCCGTGAGGTATACTTATGCCTACCCTGACCTATGGGGTAGCTACATATGCTGCCACACCTAAATTGAACCTTCATAGATGGGACATTACCTACAACAATATATGTAGGTATGCCTCCTCTTCCCAAAGGCTGAAGCACCATTGCCTCCTATACTCTGATCTGAACTGGCTATCTCCCAGTGCAACCAGACTTCACTCCCTCTGCTCTACAGTTGACAGCATTATGAGGACTCAGACCCCCTTAACAATGGTGGAGCTGCTCACTCCCCAGTCCTCCAGCTATGACCTGCGCTTGACTGACAAATCTCTCCTTGGCATGCCAAAATGCAAAATATCCAAAGGTGCTAGTGCTTTTGCCCTCAATGCCCCCCTGCAGTGGAACTCCTTCCTGCTTGATGTCCACCAATCATCCTCACACTATGCCTTTAAAAAAGCACGCTGCCTCCACCTCATCTTATCTAGTCAGTGCTCCTGCTCTAAGCCTCCTTAGTACCTTCTTCTCCTCCTCCTGTTATGCTCTTAACCTGCCTACTGCCAGTATACTTTTGGGATACTTTTCCCACCTTACCCTATCCCCTTCCCCACCTCCCAACTATCCTCTTCCTTTCTAGGTCTGTGCCAATCCCCTTCTCCGAGAATTACCCTGTTCCAATCTCTACCTCTCTCAACTTCCAGTCCTCTGCTACCTTCCCCCTTGCACTTATCTGTTATTGGCTCAATCTTCTAGACTTGTAGTAGCTGTCTCTCCCTGGGTTTTACTTGCTGACTGTTATTTCTTAGCGTTTTGCTAGATGTCTATGGTTTCCTTACAAGATTATGATTTTACTGTTTTTTTCCTACTTGTAATTAGCCTGATACCAATGCTGCTGACTGAAACTATGTTCTGTACCCTGCACTAAACACTGTACTTTATTCATGCTGTTTATTCTTGCTGTAAATCCTGATGTATAATACCTTGTTTGTATCTTACTGTATTACCTGCTGTCTGTATCTCTGTAATTGCTCTGCAACCTCCCGAGTCGTGCCTGAAAATAGTCATCTCTATGGCTAGTGCACCCTCCCGGTTAACAAAAGCTAAATAAAAAATGTCACTTGGTTATTTTAGATAGTAGACATGAATCCTTACAGAGATTTAAGATTCTTAACCCTGAGGTTGCCAGTCATTTACGAATGTATACAAGGAAACAAGTGGAAGCTGGTGAGGGGGGAAGGGTGTGAGAAAGTTTTATTTTACAGACAGAGTGGCTCAGCTGTGAAACAGCCTGCCAGCAGAGGTGGTGGGCACCAAAACCATTAATGGTTTCAAGAACGGTTGGGACAGAGTTAAGACCTTAGTAGTTACTCAGTGGGGTGGTAGTAGTAAGACAGAGATCAAGGCAATATATAACGCAGACAACAGTCCTGTGTTGACAAAAGGTCCTCAGGTATGTTAAGGTGTTACGGGCAGACTGGATGGACCACTGGTCTTTTTCTGACATCACTGTCTATGTTTCCATATTTCAAAAACAGTACATGAAATAATATACTGGGGGCATTTGACTTTTAAACACTCCCAAACTTCTAATTATTTTTGCAGTTAATCCTTTTTATTAAGACTTTTTCAAGTACAGAAACACTTAGTCCGCAATGCAGGTTACACTCTACCAAAGCCATATACTGTACCATAGAGTTACACACAAATTATTCCCAAACTTCTAACTATAATACAAAATGTGAAAAAAAATACAAGGGTCATATTCCCTTCAGGTCTGTCAAGTGTTTACAAGACATGACACTTTTTTGAAACGCTGCTTTTTTATGCATAGAAACCGGTGTCTTTGTTAACATTTCTTACATGCCATGTCATCTTGACATCCACCCACATTTTTGATGCACTCTCCTTTCCCCAAGAACAGCACTAATGCACTGACTGTACCTAAATACTTGTTGAATAATAATACCCAAACCTGCCAAGGCTTTTATTGTACCATCTTATAAATGATGGTCCTTTGTGAAGCCAGCACCTCTTTGTAATTCCAAATTAGTATTATCTCAGAGAGCACTTAATGAACCAAAATATGCTCTCAACAGTCTGTCACCGAGTCAAGTCTTTTGTTCATTTTCTGATGCAGGTACCTAGGAATACACACTGTATGCTGTGCACAGAGGAAAGGTGTCAGGGAAGGGTGGGAAGATTGGCTTGGCATCAGATCAGGACAGGCAGAGCTGGCCACCGTGATATTACAAGGTGGGATCAAAATGTTTGTGCCACTGGTTTGTTAATAGAATGACAGTTATTTTAGGAATATAAAAGCATGCAGATGGAATAATGGTTTGTTTTTGTTTTGTTTTGTTTTGCCAGCACTGATTTCTCTGTGGCACTTTATTTAAAAAGTTTCACTGGGGCCAGCTCCATGGCACCAAGCGAAGGGGTTCACTCGGCCAGGGTGCCAGGAGCGGAGATCAGCAGGGAGGGTTTCGATAAGTGTCCATTGGACGCTTCCCTCCCATGGAGGTGGGTTCTGCCTGGGGACCTGCAGGTGGATTTGTGGTGTGCTTGGGGGACGTGTTGCCTCAACATGCCCCCTTACACCCCCACCTCAGAACACCCCCATGCTCACGCAAGGCTGAGAACTGCAGTGGGCAGTGGCAAAGAAAACTGAAAAATACCCCAGACTGACTGGATGGTGAGTGCCCTGACACCCTGCCACCTGAAGCCCCAGAGCCAGCCCAGATCCAGCCCCGCAGCGCCCAAGGTGCATTGTTGGCCATTGGGGCCATTTTCTCCCAGAACAGAGGGACCCTCCTGGCAGAAGGATATGCCAGGCTACTCAAGGTAGGCTGCAATGGGGAGCTGGTGAAGGTGGCAGGAGGTCAGAGGGTGGTAGGACAGCACTGGTGCTCTGAAGGCGTGGCCGGTCGGGGGGTTGTTGGAGGTGCATAAAAAAAGAGTTTCATCAGGAAAGACATACTGAGCTTTACAAAAGCTTGTTTCCAGATGTATCCTGGGGGGAAGGGGGAGAAGGATAAATACAGAAAATTGTTTGTGCATACACTAATACAATAAAACAGTACTTACACCGCATTTTGCAATAGTGCAACAATTATACTTAATTTACAAATAAGATGCATGGTAATAAGGGAGTAAGTATTAACAGTGCATGCATGCGCTAAGGGTTGCAGGAGTATCAGGCTCACATAGAACATTAATAATTATTTAAACTGGGTTAGGGCATAGGGGGATGGTTGGGGGACTATAATGAGGAGGGGGTGAGAGGAAAGGGGAGAAAAGGGTAGGGGTTGGAGAGGCCAGGATAGGAGGAAGTGTGAAGAAAGGAAGAGTTGGGTGAGGGGGTGGGGCAATTAAGTAGGGGCAGGGGAAGTAAGGGAGAGGTGGAGAGAGGGTAGGGATTGGGAGAGACCATACATAGGTGGAAGCATGAAGAAAGCAGGACTTGGGTGAGAGGGTGGGTCAATTAACTAGGGGCAGTTACAGCAGGGAGTGGTGTGGACTTGGAGTAGAGAGGCTAGAGAGCATTTGGAGGAAGCAGAGTGAATGGTTAGGGGGAAAGAATTCCAGAGTTTAGGAAAGCAGAAGGAGAAAGCAGCCTGACCAGCAAGGGATTTATGACAGTGGAGTAATAACTTGTATTACAGAGGGAGTTAGGTGGAGAGCATAGGCGAGAGAAGGGAGCACAGATGGGGAGGAAGGGAAGCCAGTTAGAACTTTCAAATGAAAGAGCTGCAGTGGGTTAGGTGGTGATCTTCCAGGGAAAGAAGGGAGACAACAGTGTACAGAGAACAGTGGTGAGTGCTGGGAGGACAGTTTAAGGCAAAATGGCAGAAGGAGTGGAAGAGCGGTTCAGTCTGGCCAGGGTGGACTTTGGGGCAGCACCATAGATGATGTTGCCATAATCAAAGAAGGGGAGGATAATCTTAGTCATGACACCATTGCGGGCAGGCAGTGGGATGTAGCTTTTGTTCCTAAAGAGGGCACCAAGCTTGTGGTGGAGTTAATTGTGAATGGTTTCTATGTGCTGAGAAATGTCAAGGTGCCAGTCAAGCCAGACACCAAGGTACTTAAATAAGGGAACACTATCAATTGTTCCCCCATCTAGGGTGTGGAAGGAAGAGAAGGACAGGAGCTTGGAAAGCCTCAGCCTGGTGCCAAAGCACACAGAGACCATTTTTTTAGTATTTGGGGATAGCTGACTTGACCTGAACCATTTCTGGATAGCATCAAAATCAAGTTGAAGCTTGGATAGTAACTCAGCTGGAGAAGACCCAGAGGCAAACAGAACCATGTCATCCATGCACATGTGGATGGAAGCAGATGGACAGGCAGGGGGAAAGTCACTGAGAAAAATGGAAAAAAGTAGAGGCCAAGGACGGAACCTTGGAGTACAATAGTGTGAATGGGGAAGGGTGAGGATAGGGATTCTGCAGTTCTCACTGACTGTGATCTACCTATTAGGTAAGAGCTGAACCAGTTTGTTGCAGAGTCTGATAGACCTGCTGATTTCAGTCTGTACAGGAAAAGAGGGTGGGAGACAGTGTGGAAAGTTTTCACTAAATCGACAAAGACGGTGGCGGTGAGGAGATGCTGGTCCATCCCTGCATGGATGGCAACAGTGAACCTGAGGAAGGAGGAAGTACAGGACATGGCAACCTGTTTTGTTCACAGTGCTTTTCACACATCACATCATTTCCAAGTTTTCTGTTTTCAAGGAGCATCTCTGATTTTGAACCATTCTTCTTTTTTTCTTCTTTTGCCACCATTCACAAAACATCAAAGTGCAAAAAAATGTTTCTGCTAAGCTTTTCACATTTATACACAGCTTACCTGGAGGGTTGCTATCTGAATTGGCTGCCTCTGCTCCAGTCGTACTGCTGCCTTCTTGTGTTTACATGTTGCATCTGTGCAGTGTTCCTGATATCATTCTTGTGTTTCAGGTGCATTTCCAGCATTGATCGACAGACAGGTTAATGAGTGGGAGCGGTGCAGTGTGTCACAGGGTTGCACCAGTGCAGGCAAAAAAAGCGTGTTTACACGTTTGCAAAACTCACCTGCACCTGTACACTCTAGTGCATGTTTGCACCAAAACAGAGAACACTCTGCCATCTTTGTAAAGTATGATTTGGATTAGTGGGTGCATTGATTGCAGCCTAGATTGTGATGTGCCAATTTAGTTCCGACTACACTAATTGCCAGGATGACTGTTCATTATGGTTCAATATTGAACAGTCACCTGACTACTTTTACCCAATCGTGTGTCTTTAATGCTGTCATCTATTTTATAATAATGTTTAAAATATTGGTTTTGGAGCTTAATATACTCCCCTAGCAAGTTTTTATCTAGTAAGAAGGCTGGTGGTGGTGGTAGAAAGACCCAAAAAGAGGTTGGAGGTAGTGTAGTATCACTGCAAGATGTTTGTAGATTCCTTTCCCTTCACTGACAATAGCATAAGGGTGAACAAGTATGGTTAAAACAGTTCTTATACTGTAAAACTAAAGGCTATGAAAGTTCTGATAATGGATGGATAACTATCAGCATCTTTTATGGCTCATTAGAACCTTTTAGAACATCAGAACCATTTGTGGGTCTCCCATCCCTGCTGTATAGCCTTTTAATACTGCACCAAAAACATTTGTCATCTTAACTATTCCTAGTTGCAGGATATGCAAATACCAGAGAAAGGAAGTGTGTCCAGGAAAGCCAGATCCAACCATGTCAGCCTGTAGCTCAATGGTTAGAGCAGTGCAACAGTATTCCAGGGGCCTGGGTTCAATTTCCAGTAGGTCACATTATTTGTATCTCACTACACTAAATTGGTTAGCAGTGGCGAATACTGCACCAAAAACATGTAATTGTTGTACAGCTCCTTGGTGAGACTGCATCTGGAATGCTACGTCCAGTTTTGGGACTGCACCAAAGAAAAACAGGGATAGATTAGAAACAGTACAATGAAGGGCTATGATGAGTATCCCTGCTCATCAGGGCAAGACATTGCATGAGACTGAAAAGTTGCAACATATGTTCACTTTAGGACAGAAGGGATAGGAGTGACATGATCTAGACTTCTAAATTCATGAAAGGGTTCAGCTGAGTGGACACAGCATAGCTGTTCATATTTAGAAACAGTGTATCCACTTGGGCGGCATGTGCTCAAGCTGGAGAGGATGGGGAAGCCTCATAAAGGACATTAGGAAACATTACTTCACTGAAAGGGTGGGGGGTGAGTGGAACACACTTCCTGGCAAGGTTGTGGAGTGAAAGCCAATAGTGGGATAGAAGAGGAAATAGAAAGCATACAAAGGAGTTATTAGCTGGAAAGTGGAGGGGGAAAAGGGGTGATGGGATGGAAGGAGGACAGAGACTAGGGCATCTCCAAGTACAGAATATTGGCACAGACTATGTGGATTGTTCAAGTCTCCTTCTGTCTGTCACTTTTCCATGTTTGTACATTTCATTGTAAAATACATTTCTGAGTATACTTGTTATTCTTTACTGCACCATTATTTCCCAGCTTTCCACAGAAAGTAAAATGTGCAAAATATATTTACTGTATATATGTTTGTGAAAGACAATGTTACTCCCATTTCCAAGTTCAAACATAGCCAAAAATCCCAGGATGTTCATGAAATGTGACTCTTTTCAATGCACCACCTGCAACTGCAATAATGGAATGCTACATATTTTTCATTCAACAGACATCCCACAAAAGCTCAAAGAATTAGCACCTATAGTACAAAGCAAGCACTTTACTTAATTACCTGCAAGCATCATAGAAAACGATACCTCAGCCAGACTGAAAATTCTCATAGCACTACATTCAATAGCTCCCAAGGACACGCTTGCTTCCAAACCTTAGATACCTCAGTGGCTGTACATTTTCAAAAGGGTCTGCTTGGAACTGAACAATGTCTTAATTACAGTACAAAATATAGTATAATAACAAAGACTCAAAGAGATTCTCAGACCATCCAGTGGTTTTAAAAAGCACTAATTTACCAGTGTTTTACAATGGACATTATTCACGCTCTGCAAGTCTGTACAATAATGAATTTGGAAACATAGAATTTGATGGCAGATAATGACCGCTTGGCCCACCTAGTCTGTCCATTTTCCCTACCTGTTTTGCTCCCTAATCTCTGAGCAGATGTAAATCTTAGATTATCTATCTGTAAGGACAGATTTTTTTATCAGTTTAAACCGCTTCAGCAAAATCTGCTCCACTGTGAGAGTGTGCCCACCCTGTATAAATCACAGCAGAACAAAACAAATGCTGGTACCACTCTACTGCATCATGACAGCTTTCTTTGTACTGAACCCGGGACTTACCCCATCTGCTGCTTCTTAGCACCAGGGGTGCATGGGTACCTCGGGAAGAGGTGCAGGGCCTGCAGAGTTGCCAGCATCATCCTGTTCACGGCATGTTTTGTTTTTTCTTTTTCTCCCTGACCCAGGCCAGAATGAGTGCAATTTTGTGCACTACTGCATTAAGATCCAATGCGTCTCTGTGCCTGCTCACAGTCAACTAGGTATGTGACCACTGCTGTGCTACTAGTCTCTTCTGGGTGGCAACCAAGCAGCAGGATGTGCTTTTCTCCTTCCTGAAGGGGGAGAGCCATCAACTGATGTTTAATCCTCCTTCCCCCAGCTGGCCACTGAGAAACGCTGGTCTGTTCCCAAATCCAAGTTACTGGTGTGGCAGGAGGTAAGGTGTCCATCACCTCAGCCCTCATCACCAATGGGCAGGCACAGTTTTCACACAGTTTAACAAATAAATTGCGAAATTATGAACTTCTGTACATTTAAATTTACTTAACCAACTATCTCCCTATTTAGCAATTCTTAAGACTCTTCCAAGAAAGTATACATGGACATTTTCAGCTATCTAGCTCCAAAGATGGCTAAGTTGTCAACAGAGAAATATTTTCAAAAATGTTCACATAAATAATAAATTGCCAGGCTTTGCACCTTAATAAGTTCCACGCTTCTCATTCAAATCCCATGAAACTTGGCATCACATTAGGACCCTTTGCATCAAATCGGTATGCCAAATTTTAGGGCTCTAGCTGCAAGAGAGACTTCATTATGATCAATTAAAACATTTTAGAAAAATATGTGACAGCAGAATTTGCTAGTATCACCCAGCCTTACATGGATGAAAGATATGGAAAGCTATGAAACCTGAATAGGTACGGTGTATGTTGATGCATGGCCTGCATCAGAAGTCTGACATGGAAGGACTCAGGGAATTAAATATGTATTCTCTGGAGGAAAGGAGAGAAAGGAGTGACATTATAGAAACATTCAAATTCCTCAAGGGTATCAATAAGGTACAGGAGGATAGCATATTGCACAGAAAAAAGATGCTCAAGGAAAAGTGGGCATGATATGAATCTGGAAGGAGGAGGCTTAAATGATATGTGAGGAAATACTTCTTTATGGAAAGGGTGGTGGATGGCTGGAACAGTCTCCCAGCAGAGGTGATGGATACAGAAATGGTAACTGGTTTCAAACATGAATGGGATAGGAGCAATGGGACCTTAGTCACAGGGCAGGAAGGGTTAAGGCCAGATAATGGAGATTAATTAGGTTCTGCAATGGCTCAATAGGCAGGGACTTACAGAAGACTAGGTGGGCCATGAGGTCCTCTTCTGCCAACAGCTTCTACTGTATGTTTCTGTGCTTCTCTGGTGTATGTGAATGTATTTATACAGTATGTGTGGAGCCTTTGCAAAATAGTTTTTTGACTCAAAGGGTTGTAATTCCAAGACTTCAATAAATAAACAAACAAATAAATAAATAAATGTATTGATTTATTAGAAAACTGGAAATGGAGAAAGGCACAATGTGCCAAGGCTTGCTTCCAGGTGTGACACGGGGAAACGGAACAGGAAATACAGTAAAAAGCTTACACTATATCAATGATTGGTACAAAATAAGGTACAAACAGAGGACAATTTAACATGGAACTATTGCAAATAAAAGTAAACAGAAATAAGCAAAGGTACAATACGTGACTTTGATGTGCAAATAAAGAGACCAAGGCAGGTGGAATGATGGCAGCACAGATGTAGAACAGGAAGGAGCCTGGTACAGGCTGTGTTTGAGTCTAGGAGGACCAACATCAGGGGTGTTGGGGGTCCAATGGGGTAGGATCAGGGAAGGGGCTGATAGGAGCAGGTAGGGGTGTGGAGGAGTTTTAACTGGTGCCTAAGGGAGACAGGAGGGGATGAGATGAAGAGAGAAGGACAGCAGGCATATATGTATGGCATACTATTAATTTTAATAAACATTTAGGTAAATAAAAACAAAAAAACTCCTCCTTCTCCTCTTCTTCTCTGTTCTGCTGCCCACATGTGGTGCTCTAAAGGTAGTGTATGCTGGGATCCACTAAGATAAAAGGGTGATTAGAGCAACAGTGTTGTGATGGCTCAAATAAATCACACACAATTTACCAACACCAATGCCATTCCCTGCAGGTGGAATGGCGGGAGGACACTTCAGGTTCCCAAGAGGTGGATGTTGTCACCTAACAAAGAGAGGGTAATAGGTTTCCAAGTGCCTGACAGGCTTCATTTCCTAAACAAGGTGAAAGAACAGCACGGTCACAGGGAAAAGAGGGGAACTATTATTTCTAACCTTCTGTACGAGGAGGACTGTAAGGTAAAATCGACTGTAATAGCAAGGCTATAAGAGCGTCTTATGCAAATCCTTCTAACTAAACCCCAAGCTAAACCCCCTAGCTAAAGCCTATTACCTGGAGTACTCCACATTGTGAAACACATAGCATACTATAACAAGACTCTAGATATGTTACTAATGGCAGTTTGTGCATGGTCGTTCTTCCTCTGCCGTCCGGAAGAGAACAGGACTAAAGAAACTGGTGTAACAAGAAACAACTTGACTGGCTGGCCAGTGCAACTCTGGAGACTTCTTGAGAGACTAGGGAGGTACAGAGAGGGTTTCTAAACAGTCAATGAGTTCCTTGGCCACACCCACCTCTCTTGGGTTGCTGGAATTTAGGAACGAGCGCTAAGATTTCCTCAGCTAAAAATCCACTGAAGGCCGCTGGATCTGAAGCACAAAGGATCTGGCCACAGTGCACTGGTGGACAGCTGGGTTGGGATGAGCAATACAGTGCCTACCCCACCATAGCTCGCTTTTGGAGTGCCGGGATACCAACAATGCAGAACACCCTGCCACAGCACGCTGGTGGACTGCCAGGTAAAGAAGATGCAGAACACCCTGCCACAGCTTACTTCTGGACTGCCAGGTAAGGAAGATGATGCAGAACACCCTACCACAGCTTACTTCTGGACTGCCAGGTAAGGAAGAAGATGCAGAACCCCCTGCCACAGCCCACTTCTGGACTGCTGGGTGAAATGACGATGGGAGGACCCCCACGGAACTCAGGAATCAGGATGAAGAAGTCGGACATTGGAGAACAACAGAGTTCTGGGCACCAAGGTTGGATGAGCCAGGGACTGACATAAAACAATAAACATGATGTTGACTTGGGTAACTGGAACAGAAAATCTGAACAGCACTCCAGAGCAGAAGACAAAACAAGAAAATGGACGGTAGACTCTGTACTGGGCCAGGCCATACACTGGGGACTGTTAGAGAAAAATAATAACATGACGTTGCGAAGGTATGGATATGAACACAACTCTTCAGGAGTACAGCTGCAGACTGATTCTGGAGTGCACTTGTGGAATACCTCTTTGAGGGCTGCAGAAGGCTGATTCAGAAACACACTGCCGAAATGTCTCTCACGGATTGCTGAAGACTGATTCGGGAAACACACTAGCACAAGATGCTGACAGAATGCAATTACAAGTCACAGTTCCAACAGTGTTGCTTTATATCATAGTTCCAACAGTTTTGCTCAATATCACAGTCTCTGAATGCACATACCACAGTAAATAACAGGCATTTAGTTGCTTCTATCCTGGCACCTTGTCGGTGAAGTCCTTGCTAACTGTGGACCAACTGTAGTGTGGTCCCTCTAACTAAAATGGGCTCTCCTGCTACTGTGGGTTCACTGGTGGCCAAACACTAGATGGCCTCATTAGACTGTGAGTTGCAGTAGTTGGGTGGGCCCCCCTAATAACTGCACTGGGCCCCTTATAATTAATTGCCCTACTATGGCTGGCTAGGTTCCTTTAGTACCTGTGGACCTAAATGGCTAGCTAGGATCCTTTAACACCTTTAGGCCTATATGACTGGTTGAGCCCCTTTAATACCTGGAACTGGTGTGGTTGTCTGAGCCCTTTTTACACTATGAGCCTACTGTGACTGCTAAGCCCCTTTACTACCTATGGGCCTATATGGATGCTGAACTCCCTGTAAATGCTGTGGGTCCGATTGCCCCTCTAACCTTTGTGCCTACTGTTAGTTGGGCCCCTCTGTACTATCTTGGGCCTAACATTGCCCCTTTTAATAGCATGAGCCTGATTGCCCTTTTAACATTCTTTTGGGCCTTGTTGCCCCAGTAAGGTACGGGCCTGGATGCCCCATTTTAATAACTTGGGCCTGGTTGCCCTTTTAAAATTCTTTTTGGAATTGTTGCCCATTTAAACTTAGCTGCTAGGCCTACCCAAGCCCTTACTGTCAGTCTCTTTCAGCCACCCCATCTCTGTCCTGCCCCTGTATTAAATATGTAAATCTTCTTCTTCTGGGCCTGCAGGCTAGGACTCTCCCCTGAGTGTCGCCGTGCCCCAAAAATTAATTTATGCAAATCTGGCCTTAATGTTTTCCCTGTGGCTCTGAGACAGTCCTTTTCTCTATGCACCTAGCGCTTTCTTAAAAAAAATTAAATAAACTTTTACTTCAGTTGTGGTGGTCAGCACATTATGGGAGTGCTGCCACCAACTCACCACCCCAGCCCGGGGTGAAGAAGAAGGAGTCGGGAGGTGGGAGGTGCTGCTGGTGGAGGGAGGGCTTTTAGGCAGGAAACTGGGCAACAGGGAACCTTGCGGGGCTTCTGATGCTGCTGGATGGCTCTTCTCGGGACCGGAGGATGTGGCACAGCTGTGGACACCAACAAGGGACAGGTACTGAACTTTTAAATATTAAAAATAACAACACAGGGCACCAAGCCCTTTTTAGATGAGGTGGGATGTTTCTTTACTTTTCTGTGTGTCCGATGGCACTTCAGACTGCATGGCTTAACAGGCAGGCAGGCAGTCTTCAATTAATGAAGACAGCAGAGGCATGCAGGACAGCCCTCAGGGACAGCTTCAGCCCTCCTGACAAGCTCTTCTTTGAATGAATACCTTTCACTTAAAGGGAACATAAACAATGTTTACATTTTTTAATATAATTGTAAATTTGGGCATGCATGAAGTCTTAGTGCCCCAGTGAATTATTTTGTGTTTTTGTTTTGAAATAGTCCTTTATTTTACAGCTGCAGTGGGTGGAGCCCTGCAGATGTCTTGCAATCAAAAAAGGGCTCTCACTCTGAATGAACAACAATACAGGAGTGCCTCACAGTAGCCTCAGAGGTTCGTGAAGCACTCTACTGTCTCAATATCGTGTTCTTGTGCATTCTGCACACATGCGCATTCATGGTGGCTGCAGAGATCCCATTTGCACTGTTTTCTCACTGCTGCTTTTGCCCGAGTCCCTCATGGTGTATGAGTTTTTTTTTTTCAACCCCATGTAACATTTCTCCTTGGAAAGAGTGGCCAGAGGAGCAGAGATGCAGAACAGCTTGCAGCCACATTGAGAATATGTGTGAGCTGGTGGTCCGGGCATGTGCATTGGTGTGCAGTCATTTTCTCACCATGATAGTGGTGCATCGGGAACTCCCCTGGTACTCCCAGATCCCAAGATCACCTAGTTGAGGTCTGGAGACATGAGGGCTGCAGTGCAGCAACTGCAAAACTATTTACTTAAAGAGTGCTAATGACTGCTCTTGGACTCAATATATACATAATAATGACCTGTTCATGAATACGGTTCATTAATATGCAAGAGCAACTCATTATTATGTATATATTCAGTCCAAAAAGTGGTTACTAGTACTCTTTAAACAAATAGTTTTGTGGTTTCTGCACCGCAGCCCTCATGTCTCTGGACCCCAACTAAGTGATTTCGGGGTCCAAGAGCACCACAGGCGTTCCTGATGCACCGCTGTCATGGGGAGAAAATGGATGCATGCCAACATGTATGCGCAGACCACCAGCTCGCACATTCTTGGTGCGGCTGCACGGGCTTCTAAGTCTCTGCTCCTCCAGACCCTCTTTACAAGGAGGAACATTATGTGAGGTCAGACAGATACTCACACACCATAAGGGACTTAGGCCAAAGCGACCTTGGCTGCAACCAAATCATCCTTGAGGAAAGAAGGGAGAGGGGGGACATGATAGAAACTTTTAAGTACCTCAGTGGAATCAACAAAGTCCAAGAGGGTAGCATCTTTCAGAAAAAGAGACTTGCAAGAACAAGGGGACACAATTTAAAGATAGAAGGAGGGCGGTTCAGGGGCAATGTGAGGAAGTATTATTTCACAGAGAGGGTAGTGGATGCATGGAACAGCCTTCCTGAGGAGGTTGTGGGGTCTAAAACTGTAAGAGAATTCAAGAATGCATGGGACAGACATAAGGCAATTCTTGTGGGGGGTAGGAAGAAATAGGCTGTTGGTTAACTAGGATCTGCGGCCTATCCTGTAGGTAGGGAAATGGGCAGACTAGATGGGCCTAGCAGTCCTTATCTGCCGTCAAAGTCTATGTTTCTATGTTTCTATGTTTCTAACTCTGGCCAGAGTTTGTTCTTTAGGGCTGCATACTAATGTGGCTTTTTTCCCAGCCAGTATTTTTTTTTTAATTACTTAGCAGTTCCTGATCCCAGTGACATCAGGTGAGCTGAAGATTGCAGTGAAGTAGAACACAATGAAATCAGCTGAGCTGGAGACATGTACAGTGTAAACAACGTCACGCTAATTCACTAGGAGTCAGTTACTGAGATGGCAGAATGAAGTAAGAGATATGATGGACTACTAACATTTTATTAAATAAATACTGTAAACTTTGTCAAAGGGTAAGGGCTTATAGGTCAGTAGAAATTGGTGGGATAGTTTTTCTTGCACAGATTGAGCATATGCAATGTTAAAACTAGTAAAGTGGTTGAAAACAAGGTTGGTACAAGAAGGGAAAGTCTTGAAATTGAGACATGTTGATACAAAAATTAGGACAGGGTAGGAATAAAATCATTTGATGTTTTATGTGTTCTAGGAAGGTGAATTACGGGATAAAAAGGAATATGAAAGCTTCCTATAAAAGACTCTCATAAGTCTCTGGTTAGTAAAACTATGCTCTTGAAATAGACATACAAGCTGTATAGGAGTGCCCTGTTAAAGGGGAACATGATTTCTATATTGCTTTTCAACTATACAAATAAAGGATAATAATTGTGAATGTATCTGTATCCAGCAGGAAAATCCTAGAAAATTAACTACAAGGATTAAGAAATTACACTAGAGAAAGGTGTTTAAAGTAAGTTGGAAATAGGTACTGGAGTTAAGGGATATTTTTAAATTTAAATTTTTAAACTTTTTTTACTTAAACATTCTGTGTGTATATCTATGCAGAAAAGAAAACCAGTTCCCTGATGAAGGGGTTCTTTGTATCCCAAAATGAAGGAAAATAAATCTGGATGTCATAAAGAGAGATAAGAGGTAATAGATATAAATATATGATATTTTGATGAGTGAGCCTGTTCATTCCAATCTGTTTCTCCTGTTTTAGCGTGCTTGGTTTAAGGCCTCTCCCACTTGGTAAAAAACTTTTATTTTTCCCCTTCTCCTGAGGGTGGATATAATGGTACTTTGATTCTTCTTAAACTTATTTATAGTTAGAGATGGGAGAAGAAGTTCGGAAACTTCACTCCATGAATTAATCTGTGAATGTAGCGCAATTCGCGGATTCGTTTGTGGATGCAAATTGGGAAGTTTCACCAATGAAGTGCAGAATTTGACTCACAAAGTGTAGCATTTCACCCACAAAAGTGTGAAATTTTGCAGCAATTGGCGGAATTTCACCATTCGCTGGTGAAATGCCATCATTTGCGGGCGAAATTCCACACTTTGCAGTGAAATTTCACAAAAAAAAAATAGTGAAGTCAAATAGGTAACTGTTGAGCCTAGGAGCAAAACTTCATGGATTGCTCCATGGAGGTGAATTTCCTGACTTCACTGGAACTTTGCCGGGAAGTTTAAACTTTGTTGCATCTCTATTTATAATGAATGGTAAGGGCTCATTCTGCATAGAACTCCATCCTAGCTGAAATGTTGTTGAACCACAGTTCAAAGGTCATAGAACACAGTATTACCTTACAACAACATTTCAGCTGTTTTTCTAAGTGCATGAGCCACAATTTACCTCCAGCAACAGAAGCTACAGGATCAACCAGCTAGAGACTCGTGGCAGCAGCTGCACGTTCAATCGAAAAAGCCTGCAGATGCAAGATCAACCAGATAGTGAAAAAATAAAGTGCAGGATCAACCGGATATCTTTATTATAAAAAAACAAATGCAGGATCAACTAGATATCAAAATCTACTCTCAAAATTACTACTCTCAAAAATAAATGCTGTTCACTCCTATAACCGTCTGTAATTGATTCCTATTCTGCCAAATTAATTTGTGGCTTTTGTCTGCCTTGCTTGTAATTTGTGACTGCAGTTGTAACTCATGGATGTTCAAATTGCTGACAAAAGTCTCATCACTTCAGTACTGCCTGTCCACGGCTTTGTTATGTAATAATTTTCTTTTTACTAATGTGTCTTTTTAACAATGTTTATTTAAGCAATAACGACTGAGAAGCCAGTTATTTCCAAGGAATTAATGACCAGTTTGGGGAATGGGTGGCCTGAGGTGCAGTCGAGGACTATCCCCCTCCAGCCGGTCATTAATCCTAGGAAATGACAAGATTCAAGGTTGTTATTGCAATTATAAGTCTAATTGTAATAACAGTGTTCTTTTTCTTCCTGTTACTTAAGGTTTCAAGTAGAGTGGTGCAGTTCTTTTTCTTCCTGTTACTTAAGGTTTCAGGTAGAGCAGTGCGAGCCATGCATGCCACACATCATCAGCTGGCAGCTGGATCAGTCATTTCTAAGATGTTAATGACCAATCCAGAATACCAATGAGGAGCCTAGGTAAGCTCATGTATAAGGTAAAGGTAGGTAAATTTTTTTTATTTATACAGAAAATTATGCCATTAGGGATTTGAGAATCCCTGTTTACAAGGCATCCCTGTATGTGTACAATATAAATATACATAATACACAAAACACACCATAAGAATACAATAACATACAATTAAATACATACAAACATTTCATTTATAAATACATCCATTCATCATATGTTCAATACAAATTAATTAGACTTATAATTATTGTTTGTACTTCTCCCTGGTCATGCCTGAAAATAGACATTGCATTTGTCTAGTGCACCCACCCAGCAAACAAAAACAAAATAAATAAATAAATAAAATAGATTGAGGAGAAAGGGCACAATTAGACTGAAGTATGAGAAGCAAAACTACAGGGAACAGAGAGGGAAGGGCCACTGGAACACTAGAAATCAGTGCTTAAACAGATTAAATTTAAATACATCAGTGCAGAAAAAACTAAAGTAAAGTTAAACTAATGAGGCAGAACAGAGTACAACAGCTTGCCGCGTATAATAGGCAGAAGACAATGCAGTAAGTCATGTCAAGCCAATGGACGACAAAGATTAGATTCGATTACATTAGGCAGCAGGTCAACAACAGAATAAAGTGTATCAGACATACTTAATTACACAATTTAGAAGAAAAATGAGGCATTACAAGGCAGCCTGGGCAGCTTGAAAAAGGTTTACAGCAGTTACATCTAACAGACTTAGAAAACCACAGGCTCAAACAACAGGTGAAAAGGTAACACATTTCATCTTGCTCAGTGAATAATTAGACTACTGAAGTAGCAATTTATACAGTACAGTAACTACAGTAGGAAGGGGGGGCAAGCAGTTTTCATTAGCAGCTAGAGAAGAACAACAGAGCTTACATGCATGAGCTGGACAGACAAAGTGGCTCACAGGCCAGCAAATACTCCTTGCTGGCATAGCCGGAAAACACCCTACTGCTGTGTGGCCCTCATGCTGGTTTGTCCACTCACATGTGGGCCACATGAGTGGGCATTGTTAAAAGGGTGTACGAAGTCCCGCCTCTAGTACTGAGATGCACTCCTGATTGGCTGTGATTGCTGGTGGCAGCCTTGATTGGGCTGCTACCCTCAAATCCATTAGTGACAGACAGAATCTGCAGTGGTGGTGATGCAGGGGAAGGAGAGCATGTACAGCCGATCAGCAGATCACAGCCATTACCAGATACTACAGCAGAAGGTAGAGGGAACTAAGTTTATCTCCCTGCCGGTTTCTTCCTGGATTTCTGACTCTATTTCCTTAAGGAAAAGTTGAAGGCACTCACAGTTCCATATCGCATGGGTATGGGTTGTTCTATTTTCTGGGCAGCGATGCCAACATTGAGTTCCCCTGTCATGGGTGAAATGGGCTGTGATAACTGGTTCAAAAATTTCTAAGCAGTTACTTCCAGACATATTCCCACCAGATATGGGAGGATGTCACTCTGGGTGTTCTTTTACAGACCTCCTGCCAGTCCTTTTCACTTATTCAATGTGTATTTTTACAGAATTTGCCTAAATGTTATGTGTGTGCCAGACATACACATGGCATTTAGGCTAATTCTGTAAAAATAGCACTGGGCATGGGATATACAAAGATTATTGAATCTTTGCACATATTGATAAGATCAATTAATAAGTATGGGATACGCTTTGTCCTGTTATCTGTGGTTTAGTATAGGAGCACTATGGGTCTTTGGCCTCCTGACTCTTGAAATGACTGTAGAATGAACCATAGTATGAATACCGGAACGGGCAAAGATGTGTCAGCATATCGCGTCCTTTGCGGCACGATCTCTTGCAGTGAGAACACCTCTTAGAAAATGACGGCTGCACCATGGAGATTCCTGGAATTTACAATTAATAATACACTTAAATAAACAAATGTATAATGAGACTGCAGGGCGGATCGGGGTAAAGGAGTCCCGAACTGTGCTCCGATTGCCTCTTTACTGTTGCCCGTAGTTCTCCTTTAAACTTAATGTAAGAGGTAATTGCTTTGCCTGACTCTGTCCCGTTCTTCTGTATCTCTCGAAGCCTTAAGAAAGATCAACACAACATGAAAAGTTTTTCAGGGTTTGCTTTCTAAACAAGTTAGATGTTGTCTATCCACCTGGTGTCTAGAGAAAACTGTATGGCAATTATATCGGCCTGTGAAAAGAATGATTACATACAGTACAGTCAGCAAGGATGCAATGCTCTTATCACAGTTTCTGCCCGTGATATGCTGCCGAATGCTGCAGGAACACAATGTAATCCAAAGGCTATTACTCCAGTTAGTCATGCACAAATGTGTGTCATGCTGTTGTACAGCTGCAGTGATATGTGAACAGCATTGCCCTGATGTGGACACTATGCGGACCAAACTGATGTCAACCAACTGAGGAGGCAGTTCGACTGAGAATGATAAACAAAACAGGAAAAAGTCATAAATTTTTCTTGAGAAAACTTTATTTTAAAAACACCTAAATAGACATTCAGTTGTTGGTGGAAACAAATGGCCACACAAGTCGGTGTCTGTACCCCTTTACCACAAATAAAGATAAAGTCAGATCTCTTTCCAACTGTACAGACAGTTGGTGAGTCCCCATCTGGAGAACTGCGTGCAGTTCTGGAGACCCCATCTCCGCAAGGACATAGACAGAATGGAGGCTGCCCAGAGGAGGGCAACTAAAATGGTGCAGGGTCTGCACAAGGAGAGACTAATGAAGCTTAATATGTGTACCCTAGAGGAAAGGATGGAGAGGAGGGACATGATAGAAGCTTTTAAGTACCTCAAAGGAATCAACAAAGTCCAAGAGGGTAGCATCTTTCAGAAAAAGAGATGTGCAAGAACAAGGGGGCACAATTTGAAGATAGAGGGAGGACGGCTCAGAGGTAATGTGAGGAAGTATTTTTTCATGGAGAGGGTTGTGTACACATGGAACGGCCTTCCTGAGGAGGTCATGGAGTCAATAACAGTGGGGGAATTCATGAATGCATGGGACAGACATAAGGCAACTCTAGTGGGGGGTAGAAGGAAGTAGGCTGTTGGTTAACTAGGATCTGCAGCTTATTCATTAGGTAGGGAAATGGGCAGACTAGATCCGTCAAGCAGTCCTTATCCGCCATCAAATTCTAGGTTGTTGAGAAAATAGTGGTGCAGCAGCTCAAGGAGCACCTCATGTCCTTTGATATCTATCAGCCATTCCAGTCACGTTTCAGGGCCATAGCACCAAAATGGCATTAGTCAGGGTGCAAAATTACCTCCTCAGGGCTAGAGATAGAGGAGACAGGTCAGTTCTTGTACTCCTTAATCTCTCATCAGCATTTGGCACCGTGGATCATGTTGATTGCCTTCGGGAATATTGTGGACTCACCGGTATGGTCATCAACTGGTTTGAGTCCTACCTCTCAGGCAGGAAGCAACAGGTCGTGATGGGGAATTTCTTCTCCTCCTCCCCAAAGCCCCTGCAATGTGGAGTGCCTCAGGGCTCGATCTTATCACCAGTGTTATTTATGGTATGCATGCTGCCCCTGGGAGAGCTCATTAGGCTTTACAGTGTGGGTTTTCATGGTAGCACTTGAGGTTGGCCCCCGAAAGACGGCGTCGTCCGAAACAGGGATGCGATGTAGGTGAAAGCCCGAAAGGTGGGGAGGGGGCAGTGAGAGTGACCGGATTTGGGGTTGTGGGTGACCCTAGCAACAGGATGTCACTATACGTACACGTGCACGGGGGGAGCGAGTATGGCCTGGGAGGGGGCGGAGGGGATGTAGGGGGCAGCGCTGCGATCAGCTGCCAAGCTGTGCCGTAGTGTCAGGGGTTGGCCTCCACTTGTGGTGCTAGAATTCCGGGTTCAGGTCTGGGTCCGGGCACTACTGCGCTTTTGTTGCACCCAGCCCAGAAGTTATCTTTATTTTGCTTTCTCACACCCCCCGTCATGCACCCCTCTGAAGTTGAGAATCCTTAATTAGGGAGGTGCGGGGTGTAAAGCTCCCTGCATGGGTGGGTGGGGGGTGCAGCCCCCCCCAACAGAAAGCAAAGTATAGAAATCCCCGGTGCTGTTCTTCCATGCGTCGAGGATGTCAGGGTGGCGAAATTGTTTTCGCTGCCCTGACGTTGTGATAATGCGAGTCGCTGTTTGGCGCCCACTATTATCACATAGAACTGGTTTTCACTGCTATGCAGATAATACTCAACTGTATGTCCTTTGTCTCTGGAACACAGGATGCCATGGAAGTGCCTAACAACTGCTTGGCTGTAATTAATAACTGCATATCTTCCAGTTGGTTATGACTGAACCCTGACAAGACAGAGGTTCTGGTGACTGAGCCAGGTCAGGTCACGGGCATGATGGGACAGCCTCCAGAGTGACTAACGGACTGTTCCTGGGAACCACTCCATTGATGGCTTCTCCTAGGTGCAGGATCTTGGTGTTATCCTGAATGACAGATTGACACTTGAAGCTCAGGTGTCATCTGTGGTCCAAAATGGGTTTTACCACTTAAGGAATATCACCAGGATTAAACCCCTAGTTCCACTCAAAGACCTGCCATCACTAGTGCATGCCTTTTTTACTTTCAGACTTGACTACTGTAATGCTCTATACTTCGGGGTCACTGGAGAGACCCTCTGCTGGCTGCAGTTGGTGCAGAATGCAGTGGCCAGGTTGCTGACAGGCCTGTCTAAGTCTAGTCATGCGACCCCAGTCCTGTGAGCTCTGCATTGGCTGCCGGTCAGGTGGAGGATCATCTTCAGGGTGGGATAGCTCAACCATATACAGATTGGGCCTGTGCTATCTGGCTGATCTCCTGCCACCTGCCACCTCAGTTCACTTCCTCCGCTCCTCGACCAGGGGCCTCCTCGCTGTTTCCAGGGCCAGATTAAAAACCTCTGCTCCTCAACCAGGGGCCTCCTCGCTGTTCCCAGTGCTAGATTAAAAACATTGGGTGACTGTGCACTTGAAGTTGCCAGCCCAGCCCTGTGGAACTCCTTTCCAGCCTTTGTGAGGGGATGCCCCGACGGTCGAGATGTTTAAGAAGGGTCTAAAGGATCACCTGTTTTCCATGGCCTTCCCTGATTACTCTGACTGACCAGAACTAATTTTAATTTTAGAGTAAACTGCTCCTATAATATTATATTTATTGTTTTAATACTTATATATGTTGTATGTATGTTGTATGTGTTTTTACATTTGTATTTCCCTACCTGCTTTTATGTAAGGAGTCTAGAGCCTCAGGGATTTGGCACTGTATAAATAAATGTGCCTTGCCTTGCCCTTGCCATTCACTGCTGTATTACAATGTGATTGTACTGATACCACCTTTTCTGATTTCTGTTCTTCAATCCACATAAGTATAATACTTAAACTACAAAACGTGACACATAATGAGATTTACCAGTTTCCTGCAAAATGATCACTGTTGGCACCAACAGAACTCCACTACAGAAAATCCGCCCCCCCCCCAAAAAAATGTTTTTCTTACAGCTTCTGTGATGAAGTCATAATGCCCTGCTTATGAGACCACAACATGCTGGAATGGGAATGATTCTGATGTTGCAGACAGAGGGATGTGACTTCAGAACAGGAAAACCCTGCAAAAATTGATGAAATCTCTGGGTTACAGAAACAGTTTTTATGTTAATATCTTTAATGATAAAGAACAGAATAAGATGTCCAACCTATTTCTCACACAAATGGTCACTGAGCATACCAGGAACAATTATAAAATGGGCACCATAACACTACTCAACTGGGTACTAGTTACATATTCTGTTTGGGGGTAAAGTTGTCAAAGTTGTGCCAGATACCCTAAGTGACCACTCCCCGGTGGATTGTCTATGGGCATTTAAACAGATAAGGCCACCATGCCAGGATCACAGTCAGCTGAGTCCTAAACAAAAAAAAAGTACCTGAATTCAGATCTTACTTGGCCCAAATTGATTGGAACTTCTTAGACACCATTCCCAATACTGACTCAACCCTGGAATTCTTTGTCTCCAAGTTCACAATGCCTGGTATAAATTTGCACCCTTTAATAAAATGCAAGGAACAGCTGGCACGGTGGTGCTGAGGGTTGAGGCGCTGGACGCCACACCTCACGCCACGCCGGCGACCCGTGTTCGGGAACGGGCACGGGTTGCCGGGGGTCGGCAGGGCGGAGATGGATTGAGCGTCCGGAGGACTGCTCTCCATCTCCGGGGTGGGGGGACTCAGTCGGCCGGTGCTTGTCTGACCCCTAGCGGAGGCTGGGGATCAGCAGCATGTAGCTGTAAGACAAGGGGAGGGTGGGACGTGGCAGACGCTTGACTAGTGCGTGCACAGGAGCGTGCGCACACTCAGTCGCTGGCGTCATTGCACGCCACGTCCCATCAGGAGAAAATCAAGAAAATGGGTGTCCGGCTGCACGGTGTCATTCCCTGGTGCCATTCCTGGAGGACGCCTCCCTGGCATGGATCTGTTGTGGTGGGTTGAGTCGCTTCTCACCACCCTGCCGCGAAGGGTAAGTCATGGGGTGCAGAAGGGAGGGGGTCTCATGTCCAGAGGATGGCACCGGGGGAATGACGCAGTGCGGGGGGGGTTGTAGCCGGAGCTCTGAGGAGGAAAAATAACACCCAAAAAAAAAAAAAAATGCAAGAACACCGTCAGGATGGATCACCCCTGAACTCCTTGCCTGCAAGAGGGACAGAAACAGTCTGTGGGCACTGGCCAGGGAAACAGGCTCCTCTGTCCACCTGCAGAGGTACAAGGAAGCCGGCAATAAGTGCACCAGTATGACAAGAAAGGCTAGGTCTGACTTCTATAAAGGTCAGCAGACCCAGGACTGGAGCAGTGGCAAAAAGATTCTGGGACATCTTGGAGCTCCTTTACAAGGAAGTTAAAACCAGTTCTCAGATGCTCATGGTGGAGTGTCAAGAGGTCTTTGATCCTACCAAAATTGTCAATTACTTCAACACAGCCTTTACTAACCTCAGTTCCATCATCCCCACGGAGGCTGCCCCAGACCCTTGCAGGGAACCTGGTCCTGAAGCCTCCCAGATGGTGGGCTCTGAACCAGGATATCTTAAATGTCATTTTAAGGCTGTGTCAGTGAAAGACACCTCGAAGTACATTAGTAGGGTACTTGGCAAAACCAGATGTGGGAGTGATTTGCTTGATATGAAACTTCTTTCCCTGGCCGTAGAGGAACTTTTCCACTCCATCTCTAGGATTTTTAACTTTTCCCTGTGCTTGTTGCAGTTCCCCGAGAAGTGAAAATACACAGTGGTTACACCAGTTTTCAAAAGCAGTTACCACACTAGCCTTGCCAGTTACAGACCCATTTCTATTCTGTCCCCCCCACCCATCCAAGGCCCTTCAGAGAATAGTATCTGACCAACTTGTCACATACCTCAAACAATACAGAGTCCAGTGTGTACAGCAGCGTGGCTTCCAAAAGCTCCACAGCACCAACAGGGTGCTGTCGGAATACACCAACTATGTTCATGAGGCCCTTGACAATAGTGACTTGTTGGAGCTGTAGATATTGACCTTACTAAGGCCTTTGACCTGGTCAAGCATGAGCTCCTACTTAACAAACTCCTTGGCCTGGGTTTTTTACAGAACACAGTCCACTGGTTTTATGGCTATCTCACCAACTGCTCCCAGCCTGTGAAGACTGATAAATCTTTGTCAGATGGTACCCCCAGTGCTCCATCTTTGGCCCACTCCTATTTGACCTTTTCATACATCAACTGCCTGATGCCTGTCAGACAACCAACGTACTCCTCTATGCTGATTATGCTGTCATCTGTTTTAAAATCCCTGACCTTGACAGCCTCACCGCTGCTCTCCAAAGTAACTTCAAGTCACTAGCAAGCTAGTTCTCCAATATCAAACTGGTCCTCAGTTACAAAAAGACAAAGACCATGCTGTTCTCCAGTCTCCCACAGAAGAGGAAAGTTTCATCCTTTGCCATTTGATATTGAAAAGGACAAAACCTTGAACAGGTGGAGACCTTCAAATACCTGGGCACAACTCTGGATGACTCCTTATATTTTGCCCCCCAGTTGACAATCTAGTGGCCATAGTCAACAGAAGACTGTGGGCCCTGTACTATAACCAGAACAATGCTACTGGGGATGCTAGACACCTTATTGTGGCCAGCTCCATTCTGTCACCTATAGAATATGGCCTTCCTGTCTGTGGAGGCCGCCAGTGACATGGTGCTAAACAGAGTAAAGCTGATCTGTAATAATCAATCAATCAATCAATTGAATCTTTATTTATCCAGGTGAACACCATTGAGCATAGTTCATTTACAAGATGGACCTGGTTAGCAAAGGAACACAGGATATACAATACATGAACAGTCACAACAGAACACCTCAGTACTATTATACAATACAGAGATACAATAGTTAAACATAGTCATAAGTGGAGAACAGTTTGGAAACAGTGGTTCAATTCCTTCGTGGTGTATAAAGAGTCTAGTAACAGTAGCTGAAAGTACTAACGAGGACAATTGTTAGGTAATGGTATATTACATACAATGCCATAAATAACAAGACAGACAGTGAGTTAGAAAAAGAGAAAAAAACAAACAGTGTAACAGGGTACAAAGGGGTGTGTGGTAGGTGAGGCGAAATAGAGTACAGGCAGGGTGGTGGGGGATAGACGAGGGACAGATGAAGCCTCGGGAGAGGACACAGGACAGGAAGGCAGGAAGCACATATGGGTATTAGAGAAATGTGAAGGAGAGACCACAAGGTCAGGCATACAGGAGAGGTCAACGCCATCATTGTATGCTATAAGTGCAGGGAAGTTTAAGGCATGTCACTTTGTTCTTGGTGCAGATAACTGTAATCATAATTGTATGCACTCACTAACTGGCTACCTTAATCTGGTAGAATAAAGCTTGAGACCTGTTTGTTAGCTAAAAAGGTGCTCCTGGGCCTAATACCCCCTGCATTAACAAATTGTTTCCATACCATCTCCAACCAATACAACACCAGGAATATGGCCAGGGATGCCCTTAAGCCACCTTTCTGGCATACTCAGCTGGGCAAGCAGTCATTACTGATAGGAACGGTAACTGGTTAAATGAATTGCCTGATCCTCTGCTGAATCTCCACAAGATTAATCAGTTTAAGGGATCTTTACAGTCTGTGTTGCAGTCTATTGTAATTGTTAAACAGTTTTATTTGGTTCTCTCTGTACACATCCTGTGACTTTTTACACAATGAGCTGTATGGAGTTTTCAAAACTGTATGTAATTGATCTGTCTTAAATGCTTTGAACCTGACTCAACTGCCTTTCCTCTGGAACTGCTTAAGGTACTTGGCAATGTTTCTTGTGACTGTGGTTCACATGGAACCTTTGTAAATGAGTACCTTTGCTCAAAGGTAGTCTCCAACGTTTTCAATAAATAAATAAAGAAACAGATAAACAGTGGAATAGCAGACCACCTCGAGGCATGCAGGGAACAAACAGGGACTATTATTGGTTGGCACTTATTTGATTGGTTGCTGTTTCGTAAATTATGAGGTATTATACAATGGTGCTTCAAAATTAAGATATCTGATTTGTTGATTGGCACCTCGACAGCGTTGTAAAATTCAACATTACCAATGCAAAAGGTGCCAGCCAGCCGCATCTCACTAACTACAAAAAAAAAAAAATTAAAAATCAGTCCGAGCCACCATCTTATTTTCCTCGGTAAACGTTGCTACTCTCCGCTCTGTCACCAGTCTCTCTCTTCACTGCTGTACCACTTTGTCTTACTCCCTAATTCATAAAAAAAATTAAAACACAAATTTTGCCACAAAAAGAACCTTTACATTTCCCTACACACCGTTCTGCCCGCATACCTTGAACCTAAACACAAACCACGATCTCTGATGCTGCACTCGCAGTGCTGAAGACACCCCGCTCTCTTCCTGTTTCAACCCGACACCTGCTCCCAACGCGACAGCAAACGGTAAAAAACCCTGAAGCCTAAAACCTTGCTCTCTCTTCTATGAATCACCAACAATGGACATTTAATTTTAACACTGCTCTTTCTTCCTTCAGTCGGGCAACAGAAATGTTTTAAATGAACGAACATTCACAGCCTATCTTGCTTTGTGAGCTCCACCCATTTAACCTCTCGTTTGCTGTCCATTACACGCTTATCTTTCTCTTTCACTCTCTTCAGAAAAAAAAAAAAAAAAACAATCACAGAATATTACTGTCTCAGGCTGCTCCATTCATGTTATCAAACATAAAGGTCTCCCTAGCAACACAGAACCTCCTTCGAAACCTAGGACTATTTTTTGTAGCGGAGCAATAAATCCAATAAAAATCATTTCAAATGCATGAAAAATCAACTTTTTCTTTTTTTTTCTTCTCACAAAAAACTATTTACATTGTTTAATTGCAATAAACCATGACAGGGTGTGGTGATGCTGATTTACCCAGCCTGATGAAGCTGGTCACTCGGCCTGCAGCCTCGTGACTGAACCACACCAGGTGTGGGTAAACCCAGCATCACCCACACCCTGTAGTGGTTTATTGCTTAATTATACAATGGCAAAAAAAAATCCTGGACTCTGATTGGTCAGTCTTGGGCTGGACCCGTGATGTTATCCCAGTACAACATCACGGGTCTAGTCTCAGCCTCACTGTGAACCTGGAGATGATTGTTTGCTTGATTTGTTTCTGCTTGATTTTTTCATCTTCTTTTAAAAAAACAAAATATTTTTCCACACAAAAACAACTTTAAAATTATTTTTTTATTCTGTATAACAATGAGCCATTGTATAATAGCAATAATGCCCTCCAGGCTGTGTGTCGTTTGGGATAACGTCACGCCTCAGTTGTTGGACGCACTCGGCCTGCAGCCTTGTGCCCAACCACCTGAGGCATGATGTTATCCCAGCACGACACACACCCTGTTGGGCATTATTGCTTAATTGTTGCTATCCACAGGAAAGGACACCACTGCAAACAAGATACTCTATCTCTGTGGTCCCAGCCAGATTAAATATATATAAATAAATGAACAAAAAATGTGCATGACAGTGATGAAAATTTCGACTTACACTTTTTTGTTTCATTTTAGATTGCCCTTTATCTACTGACTTGTATAATACCCTTCTTTCCCCAATTTTGAGTCTGCTTTAGCACTTTTTGAACTGCTGAAGTAATGAACTGCACACTCCTTTTAACTGCCTTTCAGATGAGACGTTAAACTGAGGTCCCATCTGTCTGTTCTGGTGGTAGTTCAGGTGGATGTTAAAAATCCCATGGCACGTCTCAAAAAGAGTAGGGGAATTTTTTATTGAAAGAACATCAAGTAACATAGTGTCAAGAAAAAAAACAATCTCAAGAAAAACAATAAGAGAAAACAGTGTTAACAGCACACTAAAAGAAAGTTTGCAAAAATAACAATCAACCAAGAAGAAAATTAATCATAGAGCTAAGAAAACAAAAATTAGTTAAACATTATGAGTAGAAATGTTAGATAAAGGCCAATGTCATTTGTTTAAACCACTAAAGAACTGCTGATATTTTATAAACCAAGAAAAACCTTTCGACCAATTTGTAACTTTTTTAGATGTATAATGATCTAGATCTGAGGTATGCACATTTTTCATAGCAGTTTGTATTAGTTTCTCAGGGTCTCATAGGGCATCCTTCTTTAATAAAAGACCCATTGGCATCCAGCTTGCCAAAGGTAATATTTTAATATACAACAAAAGACCACCATTGTATTCGTAGAATAGACAGTTCCAAGATTATGAAACTGTCCTAAAACTAAATTTCCATAAGTCATTGTAGTTAACCATTTCATATTCCATTGTGAGGCAAGGTGTTTCCAAAGAGCTTTGGTATAAGAGCAAAAAAACAAAAAGTTTTCAGTAGTTTCTTCCTCATTTATACATGCCTCATATGGACAATTTCTTTCAGATTTGGCTTTATACTTTGCATTACCTCGCACACTAATCCTGCCATGTACTGTTAACCATAAAAATTCCCACATATGAGATGGGATTCTGGGATTGTTAAGTTGTGCTAATATGTCTTTATTGTGAGAGGATGGACAGTTTTTAAAACAGGGCTCGGTAGGATGTATTAAAGACATCACCAATGTACTGTATATAGTTGAGGCCCCGTATTACTACTGACCATTTGCTTCATTACCCCCCAAGTACAAAGTTTTTTTTGCAGCGGGAATAAACCATTGTGGAACAGTAATGCTGCTAATTAGTTTTGGTGGGATAGTTTGCCATTTAGAAATATAGTTTGCTAAATTTATTTTACTCTAATAAGAATACATTTCTGTTTCTGACGTTAAACAATATTTGACCTAATGGGCAAAAAATAGGATATAAAAAAATACTACCAGATCTATCATATCTAGACCTCCTTTTTCTTTTTTAAGAGATGTATATTGACATTTAATAGGATTTAGTCTATTCCCTCACAGCATTTGAAAAAACATACTATAAAGACGTTTTTCCAACTGCTGTGGTGGTGGGAAGATCTTGGCAACATATAAAAGCAGAGGGATGAGGAATTGCTTCATAGTCTGGATCCATTTAAGCTTTTCTAGTCTCCAATGCCTCCATCTCTGTACTTTAGAATCTACTTTATCAAGTGCCAAGTCCCAATTGAAAGAAGGAATATTTTGAGCTCCAAAATAGATACCCAATAATTTGAGGGGCTCAGTGGAGATAGATATCTCTTTGAGACACAGCGGAGTTGGACAATTAGTGCCTATAAAAAGCCCTTTACATTTTAACGTAGTCAATTTTGAGTTAGAAAAATTAGCATAAGTAGTCATAGAATCTAAAAAAATAGGAATTTGAGTATAGTCTGTGAAAAATACACAAATATTATCAGCATACGCAAGCAGATGAAAAGCTGTATCCTTATTTGGGCCTGTGACTCCTTGCCACCTAGGGGAGGTAGTCAGCATGCGTATTAAGGGGTCCAAAGTAAAAATATACAGGAGAGGGCTAAGGTGGCAGCCTTGCCTTACACCTGTTTGTAGAGGGATACCAGTTGTGATGTGGTGTCTAATAATAGGGTGTACTACTGTCCCGTAGTATAGGGATTGAAGTCAATGTAGAAATCGTTTAAGGATGCCATATGTTTCCAGAGTGAAAAACCAAAAGGGATGATAAACCCTATCAAAGGCCTTATATTGATCAATTGAGAGTATGCAACTATGACCATTTTGTGAGCCCACATAGTCAATTAGATCTCTAATAATTATTAGGGCTTGCTGAATTTTTCAGCCAGGCAGACCGCAGTATTGCCAGGAGGATAACACTGTTATCGCATGGGTTTTTATTCTGTTGTTAAGAATGATAGCAAAGATTTTGTAATCAGTATTCAAGAGTGAAATGGGCCTCCAATTATCAATAGAAAGTTTATCTCCAGATTTGAACAATAAAATCAGTAGGCCTTCTATAAACCATGAAGATATTGCACAAGTGAGAAAGAAATTAAATACCTTTTCCAGGCACTGGGCCAAAAGACCAGAGAAGGATTTATAAAATTCATTAGTCAGACCATCCGACCCAGGTGATGTACCATTTTTTAATGATTTTATGGCTTGTTCAATTTCAAAGATCGTAATACGTTGTATCAGTCTATTACTAAGATATGAAGCTATAGGGACTACTACCGAATTTAAAAAAATGTTTAATATTGGTTTCTGAAGGGGGGTGTGAAGGGACATGAGTGAACATGAAATTCTTAATTATAGCGTGTATCCCTGGTATGGATGACACAATATCACCTGTTTCAGTTCTTAGAGAGTCCATAACAATGGAATTTTTACAGGTTCGAAAGGCTTCAAAAGGATCCTCATGGGGAGTTTTCAATGCCCCATGTTGTAACAGGCCTTTCATAGTTTGAACCCTATTATATTGGTACTTGATTAAGTCTTCTTTAAGCTTGTTAATCTGGTCAGAATAATTGAATCTAGAGGTATTCTCAGGGGGGAGGAAATGGACAAGGAAATGATAGAAAGTATACTTAGAATGGCAGATAAAGGAGAGATATTGCTGATGGGTGATCTGAATATGCCAGATGTTAACTGGAGTGCAGTTGCAGCAGCCACTTCTAAGACTGGGGTTATTCTAGATGCCCTACAGGAGGCATGCCTTAGACAACTAGTATTGGAACCCACTTGAGAGGGAGCAATCTTAGACCTGGTTCTCTCAAATGGAGACGGAGAGAGGATCACAGATGTAGAAGTGGGTAGCCATCTGGGAACTAGTGACCATCGGAACAGTATGGTTCACAATAAACACAGCAATAGAGTCAAGCCATACAAAGGCAAAAGTACTGGACTTCAGGAGGGCTGACTTTGCTAAAATGGGTGAGTGCCTAAGGAATGCACTAGCAAATGGCAGGAAGAAGGGTGGAAAACAATGGGGAATAATAAAACTGCCATCACAGAGGTAACAAGCCTTTGTGTGAAGCAAATAAACAAAACGAAATGATGTAAGAAACCACTATGGTTCTCAAAGGAGGTGGCAGTGAAGGTTCAAGAGAAAAAGAAAGCATTCAGAAAGTACAAGGAATCACAGAAGGAGCAGGACAGAGAATTGTATCAGTTAAAGCAAAAGGAAGCTGGGAAGGCAATCAGAATAGCAAAGGCCCGAACTGAGGAAAAGATAGCCAATTCAGTTAAGAAGGGGGATAAAACCTTTTTTAGGTACATCAGAGAGCGAAGGAAGACTAAGGGAGGGATAGTGAGGCTTAATAAAGAGGACGGGGGGTGGTCAGAGGGTGACTGTGAAAAGGCAGAGATACTAAACAAATATTTTTGCTCAGTATTTACAAACGAAGAGGGGGAGGTACCTAAAACAAACAATAGAAACACTCTGGATACAGAAGTTGATACCAGTCCATTTACAGAAGAAAGGGTTCTGAAAGAACTCTTAAAACTGAAGGTGGACAAAGCAATGGGGCCTGATGGGATTCATCCCAGAATTCTAAAAGAACTAAGGGTAGAACTAGTGACACCATTGACTACCCTCTTTAACAAATCATGGGAGGATGGGGTGGTACCTGAGGACTGGAGGAGGGCAGATGTGATTCCCCTTCACAAAAGTGGGAGTTGGGCAGAAGCAGGAAACTACAGACCTGTTAGTGTAACCTCAGTGATAGGGAAAATGATGGAATCACTTCTGAAGGAAAGAATTGTCGAGTACCTAGAGGCCAGAGGGGCACAGGACCCAAGGCAGCACGGATTCACAGCGGGAAGGTCATGTCAGACAAATCTGATAGATTTCTTTGACTGGGTGACCAAAGTAGTAGATCAGGGACGGGCTGTGGACATGGCCTACCTAGACTTTAGCAAGGCATTTGACTCAATCCCACACAAAAGATTAATATACAAGTTAGCCAGCCTGGGAGTGGGTCCCAAGATGATAGCCTGGGTAAAGAATTGGCTGGAGAATAGGACACAGAGGGTAATAGTAAATGGAGTCCACTCTGAAGAAAGAGGGGTTACTAGTGGGTGCCGAGGGTTCAGTATTAGATCGGTCCTCTTCAATGTCTTTGTAGTTACATTGCAGAAGGACTGGAAGGAAAGGTATGTCTCTTTCAGATGACACAAAGATCTACAACAGAGTTGATGCACAAGGTGGGGTGGAAAGGATGAGAAGGGACTTGGCAAGGTTAGAGGAATGGTCAAATGTATGGCAGCTTAGATTTAATGCTAAGAAGTGCAGGTAATGCACCTGGGAAACAAAACCCAGGGAAGAGTACACAATGGGGGTGAGATACTAACAACAACAAAAATGGAAAGGGACCTGGGGTAGTCATATCAGATGACTTAAAGGTGGGCAAGCAATGTGAGAGGGCAGTAAGGAGGGCTTGGGGGATACTGGGATGCATAGGGAGAGGCATCACCAGTAGAAAACAGGAAGTTGTTATCCTTCTGTACAGACAGCTGGTGAGACCCCATCTGGAGTACTGTGTGCAGTTCTGGAGACCCAATCTCTGCAAGTACATAGACAAGATGGAAGCTGTCCAGAGGAGAGCAACTAAAATGGTGCAGGGTCTGCACCAGAAAACATATGGAAAGAGACTAAAGGAGCTTAATATGTATAGCCTTGAGGAAAGGAGGGAGACGGGGGACATGATAGAAACTTTCAAGTACCTCAAGGGAATCAACAAAGTCCAAGAGGGTAGCATCTTTCAAAAAAAGAGGTGTGCAAGAACAAGTGAGCACAATTTGAAGATGGGGGGGGCGGCTCAGAGGTAATGTGAGGAAGTATTTTTTCACAGAGGGGGTTGTGGATGCATGGAATGGCCTTCCGGAGGAGGTTGTGGAGTCAAAAACAGTGGTTGAATTAGGGAGTGGGGGTAGGAAGAAGTATGCTGCTGGTTAACTAGGATCTGCAGCTTATCCATTAGGTACTGAAATGGGCAGACTGGGTGGGCCAAGCGGTCCTTATCTGCCATCAAATTCTATGTTTCTATGTATTGGCTAGTGTATATAAGTTTTGTAATTGTTGTCTGAGTTGTAAATATTTTAAAAATTGAATATTGCTCTTAGTTTTTCCTTGTTTTGAAAGGTAATTTTTAGAATCCATTTCTGAATCCAACCACCAATCATCCAAATTTTCATATAAAAAAGAGACAGATAACCTAGCCTCCAGTATATTATTCATATGGAGTTTAATATCTGGAGTATCCAGAGTGGAAGAATTTAGTTTCCATCGTGGCCTAACATTAGGTTTGCTAGAACTAGGTATAAAAGAACCCAATAATAGCATATGATCTGAAAATGTAGTTACTATAGACTGAAACTGCACAGTAGATAAGGATTAGGATGAAAATATGTAATCAACAGTGGAAGTATAGCTATTCTTTTTGAAGGTGAATTTAGGCCCTGAGGTGTGCATAGTATTACAATTCAGGAGATCTGGAGTCTCAAGCAATTTTTGCAAAGCATTGGAATCACAATATTTTTTTTTCTTTCAAGAGTGGTGTAGTAGAAATGAGTTTCAAAGTACAGTTAAAGTCACCGCAACAGAAAATTATAGAGGAAGTGAGCAAATATGGTTTTAAACTATTAAATAAAGCAACCCATTCTGATTTAACCTGTGAGCCACAGACATTGATAAACCAACAATGCATATGTTTCCACATTCCATCTAATATTAAAGCCCTACCAGGGACTAAATCAATAAGTTTCAGCAATATAAAATCAAATGAATTAAATAAAAATCCCACACCATCTGCAGTTGCAGTTCCAAAAGACCAGTAAGAAGGTCCCCACACCCATTCCCTTTGAAAAAACCTTGCCTGGTCACTAGTGTACCTCCACATCTCTTGAAGAAAACAGACATCAAATTTATTATCATGGATGTAGTGAAAGACTATAGTCCTTTTCTTATAGTTTAATAAACTATGAACATTCAAGGAACTAATATTAATAGAAGCCATACAGTGAAGTCCTAGTTAGACTCAAGATTCTTTTTCTTTTTTTCTTTTTCTTTCCCTTGTAATCAGATCTATTCTGGGAAAGAGTATTATTTTCCGTTTTAGTGGATTGGGAGTCTGAGTCTCCCATATCCATTTCAGTGTCCCCCCCATTGGGTGGGCAAAATAGAAAAAGGGTTCTTCAGCTCGAGGTCTGCCATAGGTTGGGCTTGATTTCCTTTCAGATTTCTGGCTGACCTGCATAAAGGAACAGTGGTAAAGGGAGAGGGTTGGGAGGTGTTTGCAACCACTTCTGTTGAGTCAGTATAACAGACAGGGAGGGATGCATCTGTGGGCAAAACTACCAAAGGGGGGGTTCCACATCTACCTTTTTATGAGGGTCTAAAAAGGAAGGGGATGAGGGAGGAGGGATATCCTCAGATGAAGGATTATGCAAGGCAACAGATGTTAAAGGGTTAACTAATTTAGAAGGAGACAAATTTTGGGCTGTCTGAATGAGGAGCTCTGGCTAAGGCAAGAGGCTTTGTTCTTAGCAGCCCAAGAACATTCTGAAAAGAGATGTCCAGTTTCTTCACAGAGGTCACATCTTGTTAGGTTCGCACACTGAAATGCAATATGCCCAATCTCCCACAATTGTCACATCTGGGTCTATCACAAGAGCTAGAGAGGTGCGTTTTTGAGCCACATTTGTAGCAAGCTTGAGGCTGACCTGCATAGAAGCAAACACCTCTGTCTCTGCCGAGTAAAAAGGAATTTGGGATGTGCTCAATACCAGCCTCAGATTATCGGAGTTTGATTTTATACTTCCAACCCCCAGTCCAAAAAAGTTACGTATCTAAAATAGCTTCAAGTGGGCTCATCACATCGCACTTCTGACTAAGCCAGTAAGTTATGTCTTCCACATGGACCCCCTCATTTCGGAACATCACAGTGACATATTTTATTAAAGGTTTAGTTAAGGGAATGACCAAAAAGGGGGGCCATGTGGGAGAGAACTTGACTTGATTATACCTTTCCCAGAACATGTCTAAACCATAAGCAGTTCTAAAACTTATATCAAAATTATCTTCTCCAGAAATGTTTATGAATGCAAATACATCCTTAGGAGAAAATTTAAGTGAGTCCTTTAATAACAATTTGCCCACATAGTGTCTGTCAGAACGTAAATCTAAACCACCTTTATAGCGTATGCATACTGCATTACGCCTTGGGGCAGCTTCTTTTTTAATTTTTGAGAAAAGATCTGAAAGAAGCTGCTTGGTAGATCCGTAGAGGCAGGAGGATCTTCAGTCACATTTGGGAGAATTTTAGTTTTTGAAGGATCAGACAGGTTGATATCTTCAGAAAGCATATCTTGTAATAGTAACTTCTGACAGTCAAATCTTTAATCAGTTTCAACATTCCTGTCCTGTATTAGCATAGGTAAAGCAGAAACAGGCATTTTAGGGCACCATTCTGGGGAGTTTTGGGTGAAATTTAACTAGGGGTCCCAGTCTGGAGTGGGAATTCAGATTCCTTTTTCAGCTTTTGTCCAGCCTGCCTCGCTTAAGGCTTTCTCAGGGGACCATGGCTCCTCAGAAGATTCAGCAGGTAGTATAGCATCAGGGACTCATGTAACAGAACCCTGAGAGGCTTCAGGCAAAATAGGGTGAATACAAGATGTTCCTAATGCAGATGGGGATGCAGAAAGCAGTTCTGTAGGTGTAGCAGAAACAGCTCGTGAAAGCGTGCAAGAATCCCGCGAACCCGTTTGTGGGTCCAAATCTCGGGCAAAAGAAAAAAAGTCAAATCTTCCTGAGAAGTGGGAGAGGTCTGGTAAACTATGGCAGGACCTGGTACAAGTGAAGGTTTTGTAGGGAGCTCTGCACGAAAAAAAATCCAGCAGTCCTTGAAAGAGTTAGACGGGATGATTCTCCAGGAGCCACCTGACAGTCGGGCAACACAGTCTGCATCGAATGAGCCATAATTAAAGCACCCTCAGATGTAGAATCCTCCACTTGCACTGCAGTTTCAGGAGATAATACCGTAGGTTTCTCCAGCTTTAGGCACAGGTTATCCAGAACTCTTTCACTGCCAGCTGGAGAAACAGTAACATCAGAGCATTTCTCAGTAAGTTCAGAAGTAAAAGGCTTGACAGACTTACCTTGCCCTTCACAGTGCAGCTCAGCTGCCACATCACTATGGAACACAGGCCCAACAACAGGTGAGTCTGGTGGCTTGATACTAGGTCCAGAATCCTGGAAATGGGTTAGTTTTGCAACCAAGTGCTGAGTCACGTAAAGATACCTCTCATTCTCTGCATGTCACAGCTCTTGTTGGGATTTCTCATCCATATCCATAACGTGAAAAGTTTGTGCAGCATTCAGTATTTCAGGTATATTTAAATCCAAAACAGTACCCTCAGGCAAGTTCTCTAGGTCCTCCGCTTGCTGAAAATCTGACAAAATGTCCATAAACACCTCTGAATCGTCCAAAACTGGTTGCTCTGAAGAAACTTTCCCTCCTGCAGTTAGGACGTCCTATTCCCCCAGAGCAGCGTTCCACTCGAAGTGGCCATGGCTCACAGATTGCAAATCCACCTACTGCCAGCAATGCAGTAGGGAATTTCCCCGGTGTCCTGGCCAAATTTCCCCCATTCACTAAAAATACCACCAACAGCTTAACCTGGTTCAAGGTCAGTTAATATTACTCTGTATCCCCCTCCCGCGGACCGTGCCTGAAAATAGACAAAATTTGCCTAGTGCACTTACCCAGTCAACAAAAACTAAAAAAAAATGGTTCATTTCAGGTTTTTATCAGTATTCTATGTTGTTTTTGAACACCCTTTTTACTGTAGTTTCAACATTTTTTTTTGTATTAATTATAAGATAAAATATATTACAGAGAGATAATGCAACTTTTTAGGCCAATTAAAAATTCAAGGTATCAATACAAAATATACAGTGAACAATGTTATATTACATAATAAACTACCAGAGACACATTGCATATGAAATAACAGTTTGTTCAGACATTTTGTAAGTAATTGAGAAATGCAGTGCATACTTTCTCAAAGATATTCCAAGAATCAGAAGCCAGATGACTAATTCTTTAATTGAAAGTTAAAATAAGATTTTTGACTCCACAACCTCCTCTGGAAGGCTGTTCCATGCATCCACAACCCTCTCTGTGAAAAAATACTTCCTCATACTGTACCCATTCATGGAATGATGGAACTGCTGTGGTATTCCAGCAGGACAGGATTAATCTTTTCAAGGCAAAACATGCTTCCAAGAACCATAATAGATCTGGTTTTGACAAGAAAGAGCTAGCTAACCAATTTCCCAGAATGCATAACAATGGACGAAGCATAATATGGAATTGAAGCAGCTGTGAAGAAATGTGTAATATTTTCTGCCATAATTCTTCTAAATGTGGACACAGAAATAAGAAATGGGATAGACTGGCTCTTAATTCCCCACATCTGCAACATGAGTCCTTTCCTCCCGTGTTTTCCACTTTAGGTAGGATGTCAGAAGTGCAACAAACATTGTGCAAGGTATTAAACTGAGTCACCCTCCCCTGTATATTTTAAAGAGGTTTTGCAAGCACTTTGCCATGGGCTTTCCTAAACTTGATCTGTTAGTTTCTTATTCAATTCTAGTTCCCGTCTCCTTTTCGAGTTCTCTGTAGGATCCTTATCTGGGGTATTAGAACCCATTGTTTAACATCAATTCTCTTGTGACTGTAAAAAAGTTACAGGCAGCAGACACCGTTCTCTGACCTCATTGGATAGAAACATAGAAACATAGAATTTGACGGCAGATAAGGACCACTTGGCCCACCCAGTCTGCTCATTTCCCTATCTAACAGATAAGCTGCAGATCCTAGTTAACCAGCAGCCTACTTCTTTCTACCCCCACCCCCTAGAATTGCCTCATGACTGTCCCATGCATGCTTGAATTCAGCCACTGTTTTGACTCCACAACCTTCCTCCGAAGGCTGTTCCATGCATCCACAACCCTCTCTGTGAAAAAATACTTCCTCACATTACCTCTGAGCCGCCCCCCATCTTCAAATTGTGCCCCCTTGTTCTTGCACACCTCTTTTTTTGAAAGATGCTACCCTCTTGGACTTTGTTGATTCCCTTGAGGTACTTGAAAGTTTCTATCATGTCCCCCCCTCTCCCTGCTTTCCTCGAGGCTATACATATTAAACTCCTTTAGTCTCTTTCCATATGTTTTCTGGTGCAGACCCTGCACCATTTTAGTTGATCTCCTCTGGACAGCTTCCATCTTGTCTATGTACTTGCGGAGATTGGGTCTCCAGAACTGCACACAGTACTCCAGATGGGGTCTCACCAGCTGTCTGTACAGAGGGATAACAACTTCCTGTTTTCTACTGGTGATGCCTCTCCCTATGCATCCCAGTATCCCCCCAGCCCTCCTTACTGCCCTCTCTCATTGCTTGCCCACCTTTAAGTCATCTGATATGACTACCCCCAGGTCCCTTTCCATTTTTGTTGTTAGTATCTCACCCCCCATTGTGTACTCTTCCCCTGGGTTTTTGTTTCCCAGGTGCATTGCCTTGCACTTCTTAGCATTGAATCTAAGCTGCCATACATTTGACCATTTCTCTAACCTTGCCAAGTCCCTTCTCATCCTTTCCACCCCACCTTGTGTATCAGCTCTGTTGCAGATCTTTGTGTCATCTGAAAGAGACATACTTTTCCTTCCAGTCCCTCTGCAATGTCACTTATAAAGACATTGAAGAGGACCGGTCCTAATACTGAACCCTGCGGTACCCCACTAGTAACCCCCCTTTCTTCAGAGTGGACTCCATTTACTGTTAGCCTCTGGGTCCTATTCTCCAGCCAATTCCTTACCCAGGCTATCTTCTTGGGACCCACTCCCAGGCTGGCTAACTTGTACATTAATCTTTTGTGTGGGACTGAGTCAAATGCCTTGCTAAAGTCTAGGTAGGCCATATCCACAGCCCCTGCCTGATCTACTACTTTGGTCACCCACTCAAAGAAATCTATTAGATTTGTCTGGCATGACCTTCCTGCTGTGAATCCATGCTGCCTTGGGTCCTGGCCCCTCTGGCCTCTAGGTACTTGACAATTTTTTCCTTCAGAAGTGATTCCATCATTTTATGTTTGCTTGCACGCATGTGCAAGAAACATAGTGCCATCATTCGAGTTTCGGAGGTGTGTCACCCCTCTTCCAATTCAGTCAGTGTGTGTGGTAGCGGCCTGTAAGCCAATGCATGCTGGAGCTGTCTGTGACAGCTCCAAAATGCAGTGGCATGATTGAAAGGAGAGCTAAGCAGTGAGCAGCGATAAGATATCGCCTACTCAGCGCGCAGCTCCCCTACACACACACACACACACCGCACGCATACGCGTGCTGCCCCTCACGAACACACTCTAAAGCTGACGGGGTGCCCAATCCCCCTGGCTTCACTGTCTTCCTCCTCCCCAAGTACTGGGTGTCACGCTGGGAGCCCACCCCAGCGTGGCAAATGATCCATGCCCGACGGTGCCCAACTCCGGCCGGCTCCATGATCCCCCAGTTGTCCTGTGCCACGCTGGGAGCCCACCCCAGCATGGCAAACGCCCCGCATCGCCTTTTTTTTTTTTTACCTGCAAAATAAAACAGTCCCACGGCGCTTCTCCCAGCCCCCACAACCCGCACCCACCCAGTGTGCACCCTGCTTCCCCACCCCTTCACCCCATACTTACCTCCGGAGCTCGGCGTGACGATCTTCGCTGGATCGGGAACATGTCTGCACTCTTCAAAGCCGACCGCGAACTGAGGAAATGCCGGTAAGCTGTATTATGGGCTAAATGGGTTTTTTCAACTTTGTTGCATATCTCAGGCATTTTTTGGAATTTTTGCACCAAATTTTCAACATGGGGTTTTTGGGACCCCTCCTCATGAATTCTTGCAGTCATGGCGTTACTCGGGCCCGGAGGGTGATTTCGCAGCCACTGCGTGAAATCACCTTTCCGAATGATTAACAAAATGACACTGCCAGTGTTCATAAGGTGGGCTCTCAAAAGACTATTTTGAAAATTTGGTGGAAAAATTCCAAAATGACTGTTTTATAAGCGCATGCTATGCAGAATTCCTACGCACGCTCATAAGTTCGCAAATTTTCAATATTTTCCCCAGATTTTCAACATTGCCATTTTACCACACCTTCTTGTACCAGTACAGCTGTTTATTTTCAATATCACTCCCAAAACATGTTTCCGCCTCATGTAGCGGCACAATGGCGCAGTCGGTGTGTGCAATCAATGTACGGGACACATTAAGAAAATCACAGTGACACTGTTCATGAGCAGAGGTCTTAAATGACTATGTTGAAAATTTGTGAAAAATTCAAAAATGACTGTTTTACTGAGCGCAGTGTTGTACAGTTCCCACGCACGCCGTAAGTTCGCAAATTTTCAATATTTTCATTCCAGATTTTTCAACATTGCTTTTACCACACCTCCTTATGAGCAGTACATCTGTCATTTTCACATCTTGCCCAAAATGTGTTTCCGCCCATGTAGCGCACAATGGCGCAGTTGATGTGCGAAATCAATGTATGGGACACATTAAGAAAATCACAGAGATACCGTTCACGAGCAGAGGTCTTAAAATGGCTATGTTGAAAATTTGGTGACAAAAGTCCATAAAATGACTGTGTTACGAGTGAGCATTGCGCAGTTTCCACGCACCCTTGTAAGTTCATGACTTTGTAATATTTTCAGTACAGATTTTCACCAGTGGCATTTTTCCACACTTCCTTATGAACAGTACAGCTGTCATTTTTCACAACATGGCCGAAGTGTGTTTTCACACTTTCAGCACACAGATGCGTGGTCACTGTGGGAAATCATTGTTCTGGACAGATAAAAAAAATTACAGTGACACTGTTCATGATCACCAAAATGCCCGAGTTGACAATCCGCTGTAAAAAATCCCCAACCTAATTATATTACAGGTGTGCGTTGCACAGATTCTATGTACACTCGTCACTTCACCATTTTTTTAAATATTTTTACTGCAGATTTGCAACATTGCCATTTTTTACACCTCCCTATGAACAGTACAGCTGTCATTTTTTACATCCTGTTTGGAATGTTTTTGCACCTGTGGTGCTAAATGCCGTAGTCACTGTGCATAAGCAGCTTTCCGCTAACAAACTGATATTCCCTGTTCATGAGGTGGGGTCACAAAAACATGTTGAAAATTTGGAGTGAAAATACCAACGAATGCCTGAGGTATTAGGGTTTCCAACCATAACGCCCAACCCTGTAGAGAATGACAGGCATCAGGGGTGTGACTTGGGATTCTTGCCTGTAATGCTTATACCATTCCACACCCTGCAGCCAGTGAGAGGCATCGAGGTATGCCTTGGACTCTTTGGCCCCAAAGTTCACCCCATTCTCCTATATCGCACCCATCTCACCATATTTTCTAATGGAATGGGGTGCGCATAAGGCCAACGACCCTGCTGAACACCGTGACACTTGTCAGTGTCTTCAGGGTGGGGTGTGGTGAAATGGTGTGGCTGTTATGCCTGACAACCCAAAGGCACGCCCCAATGCCTGTCACTCTCTGCAGGGTGGTGGTAGGGTTGGCTTCAGTTCAATACTTCACTGCCATTCCTATTACGCAGCTCTGTAACTTCTACACTACCACTGCCAATGCCAGCAAGCAAACATTCGGCATTGACAAATGCTTGTCCCTATCACTGAGGTTAAACTAACAGGTCTGTAGTTTCCTGCTTCTGCCCTGCTCCCACTTTTGTGAAAGGGAATCACATCTGCCCTCCTCCAGTCCTCAGATACCACCCCATCCTCCCATGATTTGTTAAAGAGGGTAGTCAGTGGTGTCACTAGTTCTACCCTTAGTTCTTTTAGAATTCTGGGATGAATCCCATCAGGCCCCATTGCTTTGTCCACCTTCAGTTTTAAGAGTTCTTTCAGAACCCTTTCTTCTGTAAATGGGCTGGTATCAACTTCTGTATCCAGATTGTTGCTGTTGCTTGTTTTAGGTACCTCCCCCTCTTCATTTGTAAATACTGAGCAAAAATATTTGTTTAGTATCTCTGCCTTTTCACCGTCACCCTCTGCCCATCCCCTTCCCTTTATTAAGCCTCACTATCCCTCCCTTAGTCTTCCTTCACTCCCTGATGTACCTAAAAAAGGTTTTATCCCCCTTCTTAATTGAGCTGGCCATCTTTTCCTTGGTTCGGGCCTTTGCTGTTCTGACTGCCTTCCCAGCTTCCTTTTGTTTTAACTGACACAATTCTCTGTCCTGCTCCTTCTGTGATTTGTTGTACTTTCTGAATGCTTTCTTTTTCTCTTGAACCTTCACTGCCACCTCCTTTGAGAACCATAGTGGTTTCTTACATCGTTTTGTTTTGTTTATTTGCTTCACACAAAGGCTTGTTACCTCTGTGATGGCAGTTTTTATTATTCCTCATTGTTTTTCCACCCCTCCTTCCTGCCCATTTGCTAGTGCATTCCTTAGGCACTCACCCATTTTGGCAAAGTCAGCCTCCTGAAGTCCAGTACTTTTGCCTTTGTATGGCTTGACTCTATTGCTGTGTTTATTGTGAACCATACTGTTCGATGGTCACTAGTTCCCAGATGGCTACCCACTTCTACACCTGTGATCTTCTCTCCATCTCCATTTGAGAGAACCAGGTCTAAGATTGCTCCCTCTCGAGTGGGTTCCAATACTAGTTGTCTAAGGCATGCCCCCTGTAGGGCATCTAGAATAACCCCACTCTTAGAAGTGGCTGCTGCAACTGCACTCCAGTTAACATCTGGCATATTCAGATCACCCATCAGCAATATCTCCCTTTATCTGCCATTCTAAGTATACTTTCTATCATTTTCTTGTCCATTTCTTCCCCAGAGGGGGTCTGAATACAACCCCGTGCGGATTGTGGTGCCATTGCCTGCCTCCAAATTGATCCACAGTGCTTCTTCTCCTGTTTACCCTTTGTTCTGTTGCTTTGATTCATTCCCTATGTAGAGAGCTACTCCTCCTCCTCTTTACCCTCCCTGTCCCTCCTGTAGATAGTGTATCCTGGTATGTTTACGTCCAGTCATGGTTCTGTGTGTACCATGTTTCTGTGACTGCCACGATATCCAGATGTTCCTCCTCCATCAAGGCCACTAATTCAGGAAGCTTGTTACCCACACTACAGGCATTGGTACTCGTTGCTCTCCATTTTTTGATGGCTTTACCTTCTGTAGCAGCATCCCCCACTGACCTTTCTACCTTGGTCTTTTTTTCATTTAGTACCATGTTTTGTAGGGGGAGGCTGGGATTTTCCTGCTGCTTATCAGTGCCTCCCCCCTTGGCTAGTTTAAAAGCTTGCCAATGAAGCATTTAAACCGATTGCCCAAAAGACTTGTTCCCTTCCTGGACAGATGCAGACCATCCTGCCAGTATAGGCTGGTGTCCCTCCAGGTGGAACCCCAGTCCCCAATGAAGCCAAACCCCTGTGCGCCACACCATTTTTTCAACCATTCGTTAAACTTCATGGTGCAAAGTACCCTTGCCTCACCCATGCCACTAACAGACAGCACCTCTGAAAAGGATACTGTGTGCTACTTGGTCTTAGGGCCCTCCCCAACTCTACAAAGTCCTTCTGCACTGCTCTAATCTCATGATGAGCCAAGTCATTTGTCCCAGTGGACAATGACGCCCAGCTCAGACTCCCGTGCAACTGTTTTCATGATCCTAAGATGCGCTTCCTGTCCCTCCAAGCCTATGGCACCTGGCAGGCACCTTTACTTCAGTTTTCCCTGTTCCCCCCAGTTCTATCCCCCTAATAATTGAGTCCCCCACTAGGAGTTGCTTCCTTTCCCTGTAGTGCCCTCTGCCTCTTTCCTGAGGGCCTCCCTTGTGACAGTTGTCTGCAACCTCTTTAGTCTCCTCTGCAGGTGCATCCATAGGGGAACTATGCTCCCCCAGAATGGTGTATGGATTGCGGAGTGGAACAACTGACTGGGTGTGCCTTTGTTCCACCACCCTTACCCTCCCTGAGCCCACTGTGGTCCAACTGCTGTACTTTCTTCGCAACCTCTTAGGTAGTGGAGGTGGCTCTGGTGCTCCCTGGATGGGGGAGGTTCCCTTGCTACTGTCCAGTGCGGCCTGAAGATGGGCAACTTCCTCCCTCAGGGCACAGAGTTGTCTGCAAACAGGGCAGCATCTCAGCCTTCAGAAAGAGTCCCGGAAGACTGCTGCACCACAGCCATTACATTGCACTACTCCCCACATGTCTGTCTACCTTAGGTTTTTTTTTGTGTGTGATTGGTTTGTTATATAGAAATATATATATTATATAATGTGTATGCTTATGTTGTCAGTGCAGTGTGCTAGAGAGGATATGACAGTGATATGCACCTTGCCCTCTTGAGGAAATGATGTCAGAACCCCAGGTATAAAGGAACTATTTCCAGGGGTGGTGGGTGAGGGGTGGGAAGGGTTTGGGCCTAAACTGTGCCCTCATGAAACAAGTGTAAAAGGCAACAGGGAATACTGATGAAAACCTGGTGCAAACCATATTAAAAGAGTGCTCCTTTTATTATTTCTAATTTAAAAAAGTGCTACAGCAGATTAAAAATGAGGAAAATAGGGTGTCATACAAGTTAGTAAATAAGGGACAGTCTAAAATGAAATAAAAAATTATAGATCAAAATGTTCACTATAATACACACTGCTGCTTTAAATAAATGGTGTATGTTTTTCAAGGGATTTAAGTTCACAGGCTCACACAATAACTAAGATTCCTCATCTCAGCAAGATGGCTTATGCTTATGTGCAAAGTCAGTGTCTGCAGTCATTTCTGATAGTAACCTAAATGCCTTGAGACATCAACAGCCTCAGCCCCTCACCTTTCTAGGAGCACTAACTCCATCGTGGGGAGCAAACATGAAAAAGTAGAGCTGGGGCTGCAGATGTGCCCATGAATACATTGAACATTAGAGCAGACACTTACATTTGCATATTATTGCAAACAGGTCAGGACAAGATTCTCCGCCATGAGGAGAAAAACATTTTGAAAATTAATTAAAAGAGGCAGATGAATGTCGTTCCTCGGCTTCGTGATGAATTATAATTAAAATATTCTTCCTCTAATTGTGTGTGGGTGCACATTGGTGCGTGAAAAAGTTTAGAGCAAAGAAATTACAATTGAATTTTTATTTTTTTCTCTCCCTTTTTACCCATTAGACCCATTCAGCCAGGCCACCACTCCTTGCCCCATAACCCACCTCCTGGATTTAACTCACCTCATTTTTCTCCATGGCTTAGCCCCTAAGGGAGGGCCACTGGGGTCAGGCAGGATCCTCCACGAGATGTCATGCTTGAGGCAGAGGTGGATGCCTTGGTCAGCAGTGTGGGGCTTGGAGAATGGGACCAGCTTCATGGTACAATCAATCAATCAAACTTTATTTTTATAGCGCCTTTCAAGAACCAAGGCGCTGCACATAAAATCAATTACAAAATATAATGTTAAAACAGGAAGATAAAACACATTAGTCATTAGGGAAGGCAAGTTTAAATAAATACATTTTTAGCTCAGTCTTAAATCTATCAACGGTCAGGCATTCTCTTAACCAACGAGGTAGAGAATTCCACTGGGTTGGAGCCGAGAAAAGCAAAAGCACGAGCACCTAATGTTTTTAATCGTACCCTGGGAATTTCTAGCAATCCCTCATCGGTGGATCGGAGGGGACGGGGGGCAGTAGGGTACCAGGAGTTCTTGCAGGTAACCGGGTCCCTGATCATGTAGGGCTTTAAAGGTTAGCAAACCAACTTTAAAGGTGATCCGCCACTGAATAGGCAGCCAGTGCAGTTCGCGGAGCACATGAGTAATATGTGGACCTAGAAGTCCCAGTCAAAAGCCTGGTTGCCGCATTCTGCACTAGCTGCAAGCTGGCAGATATTGACCCCTGGAAGCCTTAGGTAGACAGAGTTGCAGTAATCAAGGCGGGTAGTGATGAAGGCGTGGACCAGTGTTGGAAGGTCATCCAGAGGAACCAAGTGTTTCACCCGGGCGATATTCCTCAGATGATAAAAGGAAGATTTGACAACAGCTGACACCTGAGGCCGTAGTGTCAGACCGTCGTCAAAAATAATGCCGAGGTTGTGCACTCGGTCTGAGGTAGCGAGCTATATGCCATCAAGTCAAAACACCTGATGCTTGGCCAGCTCGCATACCTATCCCCAGACGACCAGGGTCCACAACCAGCACTTCAGTCTTATCCGGATTCAGTCTCAACCAACTAGTACTCATCCAGGTTCTGATCTCGGTAAGGCAGTGGTTTAGCACAGAGAGAGCATCATCCTGTCCAGGCAGAAAGGACATATACAGTTAAGTATCATCTGCATAGCAGTGAAAACTCAAACTGTATCGCCTGATGATATCTCCCAATGGCAGCATATACACTGCAAACAACATTGGGGCCAAGATGGAGCCCTGTGGCACCCCGCAAGACAGGGAGTAAGTGCCAGAGGAATAAATTCCGGTGGTAACTCTCTGAAGCCTGTCTGCGAGGAAAGAGTGGAACCATTTGAGGACTGCACCAGACAGACCACAAAGTAGCCGCAGGCACTCCAACAGCACACCATGGTCTACAGTGTCAAATGCTGCAGAGAGATCAAGAAGGATCAGAATGGTACACGCATCTCAATCTCTAGCCATCAGGAGATCATTCAACACGCAGACAAGTGCAGTCTCCTTGCTATGCTTCTTCCTAAATCCAGACTGGAGAGTATCATAGATCTTGTGAGTTGAACGATGATCATCATCCAGTTGCAACGCAACCACCTTTTCAATAACCTTTCCAACAAATGACAGGTTAGCAATAGGTCAGTAGTTAGCTGGACAGCCTGGGTCCAAGGAGGGTTTCTTAAGGAGTGGTTGAATGACTGCCTCCTTTAGGGGTTCTGGAAAGACCCCATCTCCAAGGACTTCCAGACAATTTCAGCAAGGATCGGGCAGATAACATCAACACATCTCAATAAGAGGGGTGTCAGACTCAGATCCCAACTACAGCTGGTTGGGTGCATAGTCTGGATGATCGTCACAATATCTGTGAATTCTGGCTGGCAGAAATCTGACCAGAGAGACTGAGTGCACACCACATCCCGCCGATCACCACAACTTCTTGTAGGAGAGGCTATGCCAATGCTAGCCCTGATGCTGGCAACCTTATCCGTGAAGAATCGAGCAAACTCCTCGCATTTAAGCTGAGAAAAGGCTTCTCTGGGCTGAACACAGATTGGATTGCACAATCTGTCGACAGTCCAGAAAAGCTGAGCTGGTTGATTCTGTGTGGCAGAAATCTCCCTGGACAGGAACTCTGCTTTCTTATGGGTGACTTCTAGCTGATAACAATCATAATGTGCCATCAGCTTAAGCCTGTCAGCATCAAGGCCAGACTTTCGCCAAGCTCCCGCCAACCTTCGACCAACTCACCTCAGTTCCTTCAAGGAACCATCAAACTAAGGGTTCCCTGAGTGAAGGGTGAGAGGTCAAACAAGAACAGGAGCAATTTTGTCCAGAACATCTCCCACAGCCTTATTATAGGCTAATACAAGATCACCTGGAGTCATGCATTCACCCAACAAACCCGATAGGTCTAGTACCGCCGATAGGTCATTAGGGGTAACTACCCTCAAAGGACGGTACTGGACCATCTCCGTAGGGATAGACCTACTGGGGGGACCCTGAAGCTGAACCTTATGGTGTGATGGTCAGACCAGCTGACTGGTTCCACCCCCAGATCAGCTATCTCCATACACAAAAGAAAGACCAGATCTGAGCGACCCCCTACATGGGTTGAGGAGGTAACTACCTGTGTAAAGCCCAGTGTCATCATAAGCTGGAGGAGATTTTGACCAAAGTGCGAGAGTTCAGCATCAACCCAGGCACTGAAGTCCCCCAGAATTATCCATCTGGGGGACCTCAACACCATGTCGACAATGAAATCCGCTATCTCCTGCAGGAATGCTCCACCATCTCCTGGTGGACGGTAGATGAGGAGTATCCTGCAGCCTACATCCTCACCCAGGATATACTTGAAGGATCTGGTACTTCCCAATGGCACATCCACGAGACCCAGCTCAGTTTTAAATATAATGGCCACACCCCTGCCCCTACTATCCAACCTTGGGCGGTGTATCACCGAGAACCCGGCCGGAACTGCAGAAGCCAAAACAGGGCCTGCATTTTCATCCAACCAGGTCTCGGTGATGCAAGCCAGATCGATGGTTTCAACAAGATCAGCTATAATAGCTGTCTTGTTCTTAATAGATCTGGCATTGCATAACACCGCCCAAGTAGGATGAGTTGTCGAGGAAGACCTCAGGACCTGCCCGCTAACATTGGAGCCCTTGGTATGGGGACAAGACAGGGAGGACCTCTGTCCTGACTCCATTTCACCACAGCGTGCCTCTTGGGCCCCACAACTCCTATCCGCCCTTCCCTTTCCTCTCACCAACCATACCCAGTTATCCCGTTTCTTATACGCCTTCTAACTATCCCCAAAGCACAGCACCTGAAATAGGTGTTAGATGTTAATGGGGGACAGTCAAAAGGACATAATTCTCTGAGTCTGGTGGGGGAGTACTGCCTGACCATTGCTAAGCCTCCCTGAGACATAATACTTCAGATTTAAAACAGAATATAAAAACTAATAAGCCACCCCAAACATAAAACTAAACTTAATAAGGAAAAAAAAAAAGGCCAATATATAACCCCAGAATAACAATATAAAGCAATTTTAATAACTGTAACACCAGGTTAGATCATTCGTTATGGTCACTAAAATTCACTAACCACTGTATACCCACCCAAAATAAATAGTAAAAACACAATTAAAAACATACCCTACTTAACACAACATAGACAGTACAATCCAATACTTGGCTCTCGGAAAAAACACCCGGAAAAAAAAATAACAGAAATAAAAGGTCTCCTGCAACCCCCTCTCACTGAGTATGCAGGACAGAATATTTTGAAATTCCCCTAGGCTGTCTCACAGCCTGGGAGTAATGGGAAATAGGGCACTCACTGCCCAAGATTGAAAGTCAATAATCTACTCAGAAAAAGACAGTTTTAGAAATCCAAAGAATGTCATCCAGTAAGTAAACAAAAATAAAATTTGGACACCCAGGTCTTCTCACCACCCGGGATACCGAAATAAGGACACTCTCACTGTCCAGAATAGAAGAGCAAGTCTGGCCACAGTTCCGGAGCAAAGTAAGGAGTTTAGTAGTAAAAGCATCTGGTAAAATGCTGGCAGTCCAAGCAAAAAAATCCAACTCGGCTGAAGCAGGCAAACCAAACGCTGTGCAGAGATGATAATTATTCCAGCAAAGTATTCAGGGTCGGCGGTAAAAACAAGCAAGGCCCATAAAACTCCAACCACAAAAACTGCAGCTGAAAATATTCACTGCCACAACATTGATTCCCGGGCAGTGACTGCTCAGCAGCCAACCCCCCCCCCCCCACCAAGGAACCTGGAAGAACTAGAGGCTCGTCAACCGACTCCTCGGCTGTCCCAAGCTCAGTCCCTGTGAGGCAGTAAGCCCAGCCGCAGTTTGCAAAATGTTATCGGGCCCACTCACAGCACCACCAACTGACCCCACCGAAGTCAACAGACAGGGCTTTTCTGTGTTTTCTCACTTCCTCATAGGATGGAACATTTTGGACTTATTGATGTCCATGGGCCTGTGGGTGTGTGCCAGTGAGCATCAGAGCACTGCTGGTGTCCACCATTGATCACTATGCTCCAGCTTGCACCTGCCCCAGGTTGCCTACTGTGTATATACCTTTGTGACCTCCAGCCTTGATTACTGTAACTTCTTGTACCTAGGGCTGCCAGAGGTCGATATCCACCACTTGTAGCTGGTGCAGAACACTGCCGCCAGGTTGCTAAATGGGTTGTCTCGATCAAGCCATGTTACACCTGTGCTGCCTGGATTGTACTGGTTGCCAGTTCAGTGGTGGATCACCTTCAAGGTCAGTTTGCTGACCTATAAAGGCCTACCCAGACAGGGTCCAAGCTACCTGCAATTGCTCCTTCATTCCTACTGCCCCCTCTGACTGCTCCTCTCCACTGACGAGGGACTGCTGGAGGTTCCCAGGGTTCAGTTGAAGACATCTGGGGCTCATGCTTTTGAGTTCATGGCCCCTACCCTGTGGAACTCTCTACCTTATCTGATATGAGAATGCCTGACTGTGGAGGGTTTTAATACCACTCTTAAAAACTAATTTGTTTGGACTTGCCTTTCCAGACTGTAATTATTGACTGAGTTTATGTTCTGTTGATGTTATGGCTGAATACTTATTTACTGAATTTTAATCTACAGGTGCTATGATGATTTGGAATAGTGCCTTTTTAAGGATAAATTGAATTGAACTGAATTGCCATCCAGCACCTAGTTTTGGCAGAAACAATGACATTCTGCTTCTGTGTAATTCTGCTGAATTTATTTACTTGGAACTGCAGAAATTTGTCATTTCCACTAACAGAATTCTGAGGGATTTGGGGCCTTTCATATTGTATAAATTACATGGAATGGTGGAGAGGAATGTCTGAGGACCAATGTCCAGGTTTGACTGCAGTTCTGTAGGAATTATGGGGTGCAATTTTATTCTGCAACACCCCTGCCAGCCAGCCCCTTCCACCTTCAACTCTATCCCTGAGTTAATCACCTTCACAAACCAGCTCCGCTTCCACAGGTCAAGGATGGGGCTCTACCACTGTTCCAGTGGCACTTGTAAACCTTCTTACAAGGGCACCACATCAGGAGTGCGGCACCCTAAGAAACTTCCTTATACCTACAGTTCTCTCCTATCATCCGGTACAAAATCCACACACAAAACGAGGAAACCCCCACAGAATGATGATATTCTGCAGAAAGTTTGAATGTTTCTTCCTGCTACTCCATGAATAAACCTTGAGAAAAACAATATAGAATGCAGAATTACATACACATGGCCTGCCCGGTGGCGCTGAGGTTTGAGGTGCTGAACACCACACCTCGCACCACACCGGCGACCTGGGTTCAGGAATGGACTTGGGCGCCGGGGGCTGGCAGGGGAAGAGGTTGGATTAAGCATCCTGGGACTACTCTCCCTCCTCTGGAGTGGGCTAGAGGGATCGCGTCACGCTTGAGCGGCCCCTGGTGATAACTGGGAGCAGCACAAGATGCAACCAAGACTGGGAGGAGTTCAGCAAGATGTTTGCGTACGTGCTGCACGTCATTGCATTGCCGGCTCCTGGGGTGAAAAACCAAGGTGGAAAAGGGCTGGGCGTGACCATGCAGCTTGATGGCCATGCTTCCACTGACCTGGAGGCCTGTCATGGAATCGCTTTGGGGTGTCTGGTGGCAGCCGTACTGGACCATTGCGTATTGAGTGAGTCTACTGTCCTCTGGGTCGGTGTGGACTGGCGGCTGGATGCCCCTGCCAGAAGTGCTGCAGTAGGCACAAAAATCAAAGGAATATAAAAAAAAAATAATTACATACACATACTGTACCACACAAATTCTGTGTATGTTCTCAATTCTGAGCACAAAACATACTGCACTGCTTTCAAATGGTATTCTGTGGAACTTTGCAAAACATTTTGCAGAATAAAAGTGACAGGATGCTAATTCCATCATAACTCCATCTGTGTGAATTTAATTTAACAGGTCTACTCACTCCCTTTTACTGGGTGGCCACCAACATCCTCCTCAACATTACTTCAAGCCTTCATTAGCAAGGAATTCTCAACCAAAATTTGAGCCACTCCAGGTGAAAAACTCGGAGCACTCTCACCATAGCGTTAGCCATCTGCTATCAATTCTTTAAAGGATTATCAATAAACAAAGGGTTAATTAAGCAATAATCCATGACAAGGTGTGAATTGTGCTGGAATTTACCCATGCCCAGTGTGGTTTGGTTATGGGTCCGCAGGCCAAATGACTAAGCCACCCCAGAAGTGGATAAATCCCAGCATAACCCACAGTCTGGAATACATTATTGTGATAATACCACTGGTAATTCAAAAACCAATATTAAAGGTAGAGGCAATTTAAGGAAGTATTTTTTCACAGAGAGGGTTGTGGATGCATGGAACGGCCTTCTGGAGGAGGTTGTGGAGTCAAAATCAGTGGGGGAATTCAAGCATGCATGGGATAGTCATAAGGCAATTCTGGGGGGTGGGGGTAGGAAGAAGTAGGCTGCTGGTTAACTAGGATTTGTAGCTTATCCAGTAGGTAGGGAAATGGGCAGACTGGGTTGGCCAAGCGGTCTTTATCTGCCATCAAATTCTATGTTTCTATGTTTCTAAAGAGCTTTTTAAAAAAACCTTTTTATCTATTTTGTGTGGGACATCCTTCCTCTGTGTTACATAGTTACCCTTTGATAGGTAGAATATTGTTGTAGACGATGCCTCCCAACTCAGATACACAGACATATGCTTGAAATTTTTATTTTGTTTTGTTTTTTTTTCTTGTTGACAGAGAGCAACAAATGAGATGTATGCTTGTTCTGTGCTTCGTAGTAAAGCAGGGACATTGTTGCAAAGTGTGAGTGGAGATTGAGTCTGTGGGGAGCAGCTGCCATAAAGCACACAGGGCATGGTGCTAGTGGTGAGGGGGCTCAGGTCAGTGCCACTGTTTGAAAAAGTAAGTGCAGGTGAGGTTAGTGAGGGAGAAAACTTCAAAGTAATAATTTAATAAGTGGCATGATTGGTGGCTCCTAACAAACACAAATGTTAGGATGAAAACTTGGGTTCGCGGGTGGGGTTGTGAGTGGGCTGCAGGTGGTTGGCGTTTGGTGAGAAAAAAATATGGCATTTTTGTTGTGGTTTCAAATTGCAATGCCGGAGAGCTTGTAGTGCTTTAGTTTAGTTTTGTGATGTGACTGACTGGCACCTTTTGCAGTGGTAATGCTAGGCTTTATCACGGCTCAAAAGTGCCAGTTATCCAATCACAGTGCCCCATTCTCAGACCCCACTGTATAATCCTTATGCTACCAATGCATTTTGTGGTCATGAGCACAAACAATGTACTTCATTATTTAGATTTCCCAGAAACCATTCTGTTAGAGTTCTACTGAAACCCTACATTTAATTATTGTTTTTTTAAATAGCTAGAGTGACCTGAAGATGTGCATATAGTACTCCGTGCTACTTGGTTAAAAGGCCCTCTTATAAAAGCCATAGGGTCTGAAATTAAGCACTGAAGAGCAGAGTGTAGCATAGGCAGAATTGATTTAAACTGAAGTGGCTTCAGCATCATGTACTCCTGGGTCTTGTGAGATTAAATCAGGAGGTTGCAGGGCAGTTATATTCTCTGAATAACAGAAAGATCTCCATCCCATTTGTTAAACGCATAACTGGGATGATATTCCAGATGCCTGGGTTTGATTTCCAGTAGGGATGAGAGAACCGCTTCAGAGAGGTTCATAACCACTCCTATATAGCCTACAGATTCATGGTCAGTACTTAAGATAATAGAACTGATGACAACAGTAAAGGGGAATCAACTGTACCAACTGAGAATTTAAAAATGCAGTTCAGGTTAGAAAAAGATTGAACTCTGTTCAAAATCATGCCACTAATAATTCAACTAAAGGTTAGTGAATTCCCTAATATATTTATTGCATTTTGGTAACCAGCAGGTGAACCCACTGAGATCAGAGGTCCCTTTTTTAGGGGCAACCCAGAGTTAATTGCATACATTTATAGAGTTGTTCACATACATCACACATAGCTCAGCAGTTCACAATATATATTTGACTCAGAAATTACAACAGTAGAAGCAACAGACATTGGATTCACATACAAAGTACTGCAACAGCAATTATTCACGAAGGAATGAGACAGTTGGACAGTGACATTAGAGTGACAACATTATAAATAATTTCCACAAGTTCTTATGCTAAGAGGAATGTGTTCCATGTGTCAAAGGCCTACTATAGTGTACAGGACCTATCAGACCTATAATAGTGTACAGGAGAACAGCGTTCAGGGCTAGGAAGGGGAGTTAACGGTAGCAGCCATGGAGACACTGCTCCAGCATCTAAGCTTTTAGGTCGGATTTGAACCCTTCCAGGGTGGAACTTCTGGTCAGTTCCTCCAGGAGTGAGCCTCAGAGGTAGGGTGCCAAGTACCCAAAGGATATCTTGCCTAGGTTGGTGTGTACATAAGGGATATTGAGGAGGCAGCTACCCGATGATCACAGAGTCTGTTGGGGAACTTTTAGATTCAGGAGGCCAGTTAAGTTGGGGGGGCTGCCAACATTGGTGAATTTGTAGGTCAGACATAGTAAAGGATAAGAGCATTTATGCCTTATTGAGGGCCAGTTGAGGTCTGCAAGGACCTCACAATGATGCCTCCTGGGCAGGGAGTGGGTAGCAAAGCATGTGATCCTATTATAGAAGACAGACAGCTTGCGGTGTTCACTCTCCTTAAGGAAATATAGGAGGGGAGCACTATAGAGAAGGGTGGGAAGTAGCATGATTTTGGCTATAGCAAGCCATGCTTTATCTGTTAGGGAGTTTCCAAGTCTGTAAAGAAGGCCAAACTTCTGGCGAGTGCTCTTAGCTACATAGTCAATATGCAGCTTGTAGGACATTTCTTGATCTAAGTAGACCCCCAGGTATTTAATCTCATCCATGACTTCAATTCATGATCCTGAGGCTGTGTGGAGCGGAAGCAGGTGTTGCCTGTCAACTCCCAGGTGTCTAGTCCCGAAAAGGACAGCTTTGGTCTTTTTGTCATGTGGCACCGGTAAGTAAGAGGTAAACCAAGCCTCTATTACCATGAGACTGGCCTGAAGCTTTGCAGTAATGACACTTGGTTGAGGATCATTCCAGTAAACCACCAAGTCATCCGCATACAAGATCAGGTTTTCCAAACCAGTCATGCCCAATATCGTTAACAAAGAGGGTGAATGGTAGAGGGCTTAAAATCGAGCCATGGAGTACTCCAGTGGTCACAGGTCTGCGGCCTGGTTGTACCCCTTTCCATTTTACCTTTTGAGTCCTGTTGAGCAGATAGCTTTCGAACCAGGTAAACTAGGGTGTGTCAAGTCCTAGCAGCTGAAGTTTACTGAGGAGCAGTTCATGGCTAACCAGGTTGAATGCTTTCGACAAATCAATGAATATAGCCCCAGTGGGCGACCCACTGTCCATGGCACCCAGGGTGTCAGCCGTGAGTTTGATTAGGGCTGTGTCAGTTCCATGGCCTCTTCTGAAGCCATGCTGATTGTCGGCCAAGAGATGATGCCATTCTAGGTAGCTCTGCGGTTGGTTGTAGACCAGTCTCCCCTGCACCTACGCCAAAGGGCAGAGTATGGAGATAGGCCTGTAGTTCTCTGTGTTTACATGTGGCCCCCTTCTTATGAATGGGGACTACCACAGCCACCTTCCACTTACTAGGGACCCTCCCATATAACCGTATTACTTTAATAATAAATATAAAAAAAAGTTTAAACCTCATTTAAAATTAACAAACACTTGGTATTCCATTAACTTCTGTCTTATTAAACAGAAATGAGAAATAGTAAATAAGAGGTTGATACAGCTTCTGTCACTGTACACGGATATTTTGCACTTGAACACTGAGACTAGTGAACAGTTAAAGTTTCAGTTAAAACATTTGCATAAAAGTAAATGCAAAGAAGCAAACACACAGAAAAGGTTAGCCTGTGCAAATCACAAAAGTAAGTTATAACTCAAAGTAGGTTGGCGTTCTATGTTTGAGTTGCAAAGAAAAAAAAAAAAATACCAGACTTGTGTCCAAGGTATTGGTGGTGCTGCAAACACTTTTTAAGGCAGCTAATAGGTACCTTGCTGACTACTTAACTCTGCCTGCATATGAAAGTACATCTGTCTTGTTGATAAACAGTTATTTGTCGTTTCTGCAACTTTGGAGTGCTAATAATAATAATAAAAAAAAGATTTGTGAAACTCTGTGTTTTGGATTTCTTGAAGGAATGTTTTATGAATAAAAAAAGGGATATAAATGAAAAAAATAGGGGAGTGCAGTTCAGTAGCCTTGATCTGAGAAGGGATACAGAGTTAGACTCCAATTAGTTTAGCATTAATAAACATTTAAAATAATGCAATAATGCTGAGTGTGCTTTCTCCCTTGCACAGATCTTTGTGTCATCTGCAAAGAGGCATCTTACCCATGCAGCCTGGGGTCCTACAGCCCTTTCCCATTTAGGCAGTCCACCATTTCTTCCATCAGTAGAGACTGCATGATCTTCCCCACTAGTTGTAGCCATAGATACTTTCAGATATTTCAAAATATTTTGCAATATATCTAAAGAGATTCTCTTAGGTGGCCACAGTGGTACTGTAGGCAAGGAATTTCCCTAGAGATATCCAGAAATTTCAGGAACTATGTAAGCATTAAGCCACAGCAAAGGTGGCATCTAATGGGGAATTAATGCATGGTTGGGAGGGCTGAGTGCCTGCAATGCCCCAACCATACATTAATTCCACATTAGTTGCCACCCTCAGAGTGGTTTAATGCGCTTGTAACATGGTCATATTTTCTTTACTGTTTCAAGCATGTTGTGTCTATTGCTAAGTACATCAGGAACAGATTCTAGTTATTATCTGGAAATATGTCACCTGCACTTTTCTAACTCCTCAGCTCTAGCTATATACATCTATTCAACCACTGTTGTAACATGGCAAAGTTTAAGAACAGTAAATAAAGAGAAGCAATTGGTCAGACACCATCACATGGTGTACTCTGGACACAACATTAATCCAGCAATAATGGCATGTCCAAAGTGAAGTACCATAGTGAGCCACACACCAAGAAAAGCAGTGCAGCAGAGAAGCGGGAATGCTCTGTCCCACGCACCCAGCGATAATCAGATCAGTGTCTGTCTGTACAAGAGAGCGGGACTCAGTAGGAATGGGCAGGTGGAAGTAGGTGTGACACGCTGTAGTGGAGTGGAGCAACTGGTGAGAGACATCCGGAGTGCAAGTGACCGTGACACAGAGTACAAGGTGAAATGTTCGATAGTATGCAGAGTCACAGCAGATAAAATAGCGAATGGCAAGAAGTCATGTCGGGAAGTGACACAGGACATCCACGACACCTGCAAATGCTGCAGACAAGTAACCAAGGTAGAAGCAGCATGAGGAATGTCAAACGAGGTAATCCGCCTGGAATGATGTAGTAGACCCACACATAAGGCAATGCAGTATGCAAAACAGATAGAGGCGCATATAATGTAATGGGTAAACGACCACACAGGCAACCTCCCACGGTGCATACTACAGTAATAGCCACACAGATGTGACTAAATGTCAGACACATATGTTCACATATAGTTTCTTCACAGTTATAGTTGGTATTAATTTCACAACATCAGCATGTGAAACGTAGTCTCTGAAATGTTCTGGAAGTGCAAGACAGAAATTGAAACAGTGCAAAATGTATGTGCATGATTCTGTTGATAATATCAAAATAACAATCATGATAAACACCTTCTCCTGAAAGCCATGTTACAAAAGCATTAAGCCGCTCCGAAGGTGTCATCTAATGGTGGATTAATGCATGGTTGGGCCGTTGTAGGCACTCGGCCCACAACCATCCCAAATTTTTTATCATCATGGGAGGATGGGGTGGTACCTGAGGACTGGGGGAGGGCAGATGTGATTCCCTTTCACAAAAGTGGGAGCAGGGCAGAAGAAGGAAACTACAGACCTGTTAGTTTAACCTCAGTGACAGGGAAAATGATGGAATCACTTCTGAAGGAAAGAATTGTCGAGTACCTAGAGGCCAGAGGGGCACAGGACCCAAGGCAGCATGGATTCACAGCGGGAAGGTCATGCCAGATGAATCTAATAGATTTCTTTGACTGGGTGACCAAAGTAGTAGATCAGGGAGGGGCTGTGGACATGGCCTACCTAGACTTTAGCAAGGCATTTGACTCAGTCCCACACAAAAGATTAGTATACAAGTTAGCCAGCCTGGAGTGGGTCCCAAGATGATAGCCTGGGTAAAGAATTGGCTGGAGAATAGGACACAGAGGGTAATATGAATGTCCACTCTGAAGAAAGGGGGTTACCAGTAGGGTCCGCAAGGTTCAATGTTAGGACGGTCCTCTTCAATGTCTTTGTAAGCGACATTGTAGAAGGACTGGAAGGAAAAGTATGTCTCTTTGCAGATGACACAAAGATCTGCAACAGAGTTAATGCACAAGGTGGGGTGGAATGGATGAGAAAGGACTTGGCAAGATTAGAGGAATGGTCAAATGTATGGCAGCTTAGATTTAATGCTAAGAAGTGCAAGGTAATGCACCTGGGAAACAAAAACCCAGGGGAAGAATGGGGGTGAGATACTAATAACAACAAAAATGGAAAGGGACCTGGGGATAGTCATATTAGATGACTTAAAGGTGGGCAAGCAATGTGAGAGGGCAGTAAGGAGGGCTGGGGGGATACTGGGATGCATAGGGAGAGGCATCGCCAGTAGAAAACAGGAAGTTGTTATCCCTCTGTACAGACAGCTGGTGAGACCCCATTTGGAGTACTGTGTGCAGTTCTGGAGACCCAATCTCCGCAAGGACATAGACAAGATGGAAGCTGTCCAGGAGAGCAACTAAAATGGTGCAGGGTCTGCACAGAAGACATATGAAGAGAGACTAAAGGAGCTTAATATGTATAGCCTCGAGGAAAGGAGGGAGATGGGGACATGATAGAAACTTTCAAGTACCTCAAGGGAATCAACAAAGTCCAAGAGGGTAGCATCTGTCAAAAAAGTGGTGTGCAAGAGCAAGGGGGCACAATTTGAAGATGGGGGGGGGCGGCTCAGAGGTAATGTGAGGGAGTATTTTTTCACAGACAGGGTTGTGGATGCATGGAACAGCCTCCCTGAGGAGGTTGTGGAGTCAAGAACAGTGGGGGAATTCAAGAATGCATGGGACAGACATAAGGCAGTCCTAGTGGGGGGTAGGAGGAAGTAAGCTGTTGGTTAACTAGGATCTACAGCTTATCTGTTAGGTAGGAAAATGGGCAGACTAGGTGGGCCAAGTGGTCCTTATCTGACGTCACAGTCTATGTTTCTATGTTAATCCACCATTAGATGCCACCTTCATCATGGCTTAATGCTTGCACTTTGTGTACAACAACCCACTCATCTGCTACATTCAGATATCATTTTACTTTTTTTCATTCTTTCACGATTTTACGTGGTACTTATTTCACTACAGTGCTTAGGAGGTTTCACTTTCTTGATTGTGTTCCTGCTGCAATCTCAACTGCAGAAAGCCTACCAACTAATTTACATATTTGCTGGCCTGCTTAGTCTGCTGTGCTGAATCGTTCAATGTCATGCAAGCAGTTCTCAACACCACTGTCTCACTCCTCCAAAAGTTTTTTCCATAAAAATTGCACCCTATGTCCATTCCATGCTGCAGTGTGTCTCTGACTTGCATGGTCAATAAGTTTACACTGAATGGTGCACAACTTTGCCATCTTGCCCATTAGCTCACTTGTCTATCACCCAGACACATTTCCTACTCCTCGGACTGCTATCTCCCGTCGACAGTCTCGAACTGTCGGAGTGGGTGGGTGGGACAGACAGGCACTTCTGTTCGGCCACCTCCATTCCACTGGTTCATCAGAGCTGATTCTAGACTCTGTGGCACACATTGGTACTTCAGTTTGAGGATGGCATTGTTGCTAAATGAATGCCATTTCCAAACTGTGCCATGTGATGCTTTCTGCCCAATTAGTTGCCTTGATTTACTGTTACTGATCTTTGCCATGTTACAATTGGCCATGTCTCTGACTGCAAATGTAGAAATCAAGCTGACTGGCCTACCCTGGCTCATCCTTCTTTCCACTGTTGTATAGCAGAACCACATCCACTGTTCTCTAGTCCCTAGGGACCACCCCATGGTTAGCAAGCTATTGAAAATGTCTGATAGTGGCCCTGCTGCCACACATAGCATCCTCGGGTGTAAGCCATCAGGTCCAATAGATTTATTTACTTTGAAGCCTGCTAGCTTTTCCAGCACCCCTTTCTCCATTATCTGGACCTCTGCTCCAGCATCTTTGCTCCATCCCTTCCTAATCACACAGTCTGGCAGTTGTTCATCCTTCTCCTTAGTAAATACCAAACAAAAATATTTTTTCAGTATCTTTGCCTTCCCCTTGTCCCCCTCCTCTCTCCCCTCATTGCTTTAAGTCTCACTATACCCCCTCTGACATTGTGATTCTCCCAGATATACTGGAAGAATGTCTTGTCCCCTCTGTTTACCCTCGCTGCCAGCCTGAGCTATGTCTGTGATTTGGCCTCCCTCACCTTCCTGGTGACTTCTCTTGTTGCTTCCAGATACTTCACTCTGTCTTCCTCCCTTTGATTACCCCTGTACTTGGAAAATGCCCTCCTTTTGCTTCTTTCTGCCTCTTTTACTTTGGCTGTGAACCACATTGGCACTTTGCTCTTGTTCTGTAGCACCCTGCACATGGTGTTACACACCTCGGTGATAGTCTATATCTTCAAAGGTTGCTGTGTCTGTTTCTTGTACTGACTTGGGTTGCTCATGGAAATAGGCACTTATGGCTCAAGGGCCTTCCTGTATATGCATATATGAATAAATACATAAATAAATACAATGTTTAATTTATTCATAGTGGGTGTGGCCAGACAGTTGCTACTTTTAACAATTTCAAAACCACATATCTCATTTCAGGTTAAAATACAATGAAAGGAAAATCATGTATATGTTGATATTTTTGTCAGAAATTCATTATTACTAACAAAACCAAGCATTTGTCAAGGCTGAATGTTGTCTTGCTGGCATTGGCAGTGGTAGTGTAGAAGTCAGAGCTGCGTAATAGGAATGGCCGTGAAGTATTGAATTGACGCCAACCCTACCCCCACCCTGCAGAGACTGACAGGCATTGGGGTGTGCCTTTGGGTCATCAGCCATAACGCTCATCCCATTGCACCTCACCCTACCCTGCAGACACTGATAAGTGCCGCGGTGTGCCTTGGGGTCTTCGAGCCTTACACTCACCCCATTCCATAAGGAAATACACTGAGATGGGTGCAGTATAGGAGAATGGGTGAACTTTGGGTCTGAAGACTCCAATGCATACCTCGATGCCTGTCACTGGCTGCAATGTGGGGGTGGGAGTAGAATGGTGTGAGTATTATAGCCGATGACCCCAAGTCACACCCCTGATGCCTGTCAGTCTCTACAGGGTTGGGCATTATGGTTGGAAACCCTAACGCACCAGGCGTTTGTTGGTATTTTGACTCCAAATTTTCAACATGGACTTTTTGTGACTCCATCTCATGAACAGTGGCACTATCAGTTCGTTAGCCAAAAGGTGACTTAGCCCAGTGGCTGTACCATTTGGTGCCACAGGTGCAAAAACACATTTTGGGCAGAATGTGGAAAATGACTGCTGTACTGTTCATGAGGAGGTTTAAAAAAATGGCAATGTTGAAAATCTGGAGTGAAAATATGAAAAATTGGTGAAGTCATGAGCGTGCATAGAAACTGTGCGATGCACACCAATAATGCAATTATTTTGGGGATTATTTTTAACCACATTTGTGACATAGGCATTTTGGGGCCTTCCCTCATGAACAGTGGTACTGTGATTTACTAATCTGTCCCAAAAGTTGATTTCCACAGCAACCGCGCCATTGTGTGCCACAGGTGTGAAAACACATTTTAGAAAGGATGTGAAAAATTACAGCTATATTGTTCATAAGGAGGTATGAAAAAATGGCAATGTTGAAAATCTGGAGGGAAAATTTAAAAAATTGTCAAAGTTACAAGCGTGCGTGGAAACTGCTCAATGTACACTCGTAACACAATCCTTTTTTGGAATTTTTTCACCAAATTTGCAACATGGGCATTTTGGGACCCCACCTCATGAACAGTGGCACTGTTGTTTCTTTAATCGGTCCTGAATGGTGATTCCACACAGTGACTGCAAAATCACCTTTCAGGACTAAGTAATGAGATGACAGTGCAAGCGTTCATGAGGTGGGGTCCCAAGAACCCCATGTTGAAATCTGGTACCAAAACTCCAAAAAATGGCTGAGATATCCACCTAAGTTGAACCCCCTCCCCATTGCCCTCCATTATAAAGCTTATTGCATTTTGTTTAGTTCTCAGTTGGTTTTTGAAGAGTTCAGACATGTTCCCACTCCACAGAAGATCACAGCGCTGGCCCTCTGGAGGTAAGTATGGGGTGAGGGGAGGTGCGGGGAGGTGGGGTGCACAGAGGGTGGATGCGGGTTGGGGAAGGTTGCGTGGTGGGATGACGAGGGATATTTTACAGGTCAAAAAAAGAAACTGGACTTCAGGAGATGGTTTTCTTTATTTACAGGTAAAAAAAAAGATTTGGGGCATACTGGGGTGGGCTACCAGTGTGCCACGAGTTTGAAGGGGACATGATGCCGATGGGGACTGGGCACCCTCGTCGGCAAAAAAAGTGTGTAGGGGGAGGAACATGATGCCGATGGGGATTGAGCACCCCTGTTGGCAAACAAATTGAACTGGGGGAAGGACATGCTGACACAGAGGTTGGGCATCCCCAATGTCGGCTTTGTGAGGATTGTGTGGCGGGTGGCAGTAGCCATCATATTTATTGGAATGTTTCACCAGAAAAGGCATGTAATGGAGCCTTGTCATCTGACACTCCAATGAGGAAACTGCACCTCATTGGAGCAGCAGATTTCTTTCAACTCTGTGGCTGTCTTTGAAACTGCTGTCATCACTAGGATGCTCACTAATTGGTGGCTGAGGGACACACCCACTAAAGCATTCCCTGCATTCGCCAACACTGACAAAGCTCTGAATGTGCTACTACCGCAAGATGTTGCTTGTGCAAGCGCAAGATAACATAAAAAAATATGACCACACTTTTTGCCAGCTCACAAGTAGTGATGCTTTAAATCTGCTGAATGTTAGGTCCCTCAGTTACCACCTGGCCCCACCCCAAACATTAATTTTACTCTAGTCTCAGAACCATTTATTTATTTATTTAAATTGTTTTACCAAGTGAGCATACAAAGTTACACAATAAACATCTCATTTACAGATGTTACATGGGGAGGGGGAACAAGGGGATTGAGCTCTGTAAACAACGGTGTACAGTATTATTTAAGCAATAATGACTGAGAAGCCAGTCATGTCATAGGGTTAATGACTGGATGGAGAATGGGAGGCCAATGGCGCAGCTGAGGGCTACCTCTCACTAGTCAGTTATTTATACTGGAAAATGTGCTTCAAGGTTGTTTTTGTGGTTATAAGTTTAATCACAGCAACATCCTTGCTTCTGGAGTTTCAATTTTTACTTACCATTTTTGTTTTGCATGCTGTAGAGGGAGCGGTGCGGCACAAGAACATCTCACGTCCTATATGGTGCTGCCACTCAACATGGCTTGGCAGCTGAATCAGTCATTTCTAAGAGATTAATGACCAATCCAGTATCCAGTCAGGAGTCTCACTTGGCTCATGAATATTCAATTAGACTTGTATTGGAGACAACAAGTTACATGGGATATGCAAAGCCATGCTCTTTGCTCACCACCAGAATAAGGCCAAAAATATGCAACTATGTATCCTCTCCCACTCTCTCCTTCCCCTAGAGCAGGTACACACATACAGATACCTAGGCGTAACTTTTGACTCCCATCTCTCCTTCCACTCACACATAAACAACCTGTCGTCAGCCATCAATGCCCGCATAGGGCTTCTGTACAGGCACAAACCCTGCTTACCCCCTGAAGCCCTTAACCTGGCTGTCTCTGTATCAGTTCTCTCTCTTGTGGACTATGGGCTAACCACCTACTCAGCCGCCAATCATATGGTGCTGAACAAAGTCCATCTGGCCATAAATAAAGTGTGTAGACTCCTGTCTGGTGCAGATAAGCATACCAACACCTGCACCCTGTAGTCCCTTACAAACCTCCTAAACCTGGATGAGACAATATGTTACCAAACCTGTTGCCTTACAAAGAAAATTCACCTGGGGCTCTCCCCACTGTGGGTATCTGCTGCACTCCAATGTCCAATGTTCCCACACCATGGTAAATACTCACTCCATCAGCAAACAGGTATGGTCAATCCCTAGGGTCAGGACCTCACTAGCTCAAAGGTCCTTCTCTTTTAGAGCACCAACTTGGTACAATGAACTCCACTCTGATATATCCTTCATCTCCAACCTAGGTCCTTTCAAAGTAGCACTCAAAGAATATATACCCGCCTCTTGACGATGCAGATGTACTCTCTGATTAGGCCCTACCTGACGGCTACATCACTGTCAATCCTCCGGACAACGCCTTTGTTGGTCTGCTTGCATTCATTTGCTTAACTGCACTAGTCTTCCACTCCACTATATGGCAGTTAGATCTAGCTAGTGCCTCAACGTTTGATATTAACAGACTGACAGCTGATAATGACAACTACCGAACTCTGCCTTACTATTTAAACTGCTGCTTTGAAACTTGGCTGTATGTAACCATAATCGTGTACAACTGCTGTAACCTTAATTTCGTATGTGTAACTTTATTGTAATTCCCTTTTACTGTTACTATGTATTCTGTAAATTCTGTTTTCTCTCTCTGACGCAGAGCCTTTGTAAATGAGTTCCTGACTCAAAGGTTATAATCCTAAAGCTTGTTAAATAAATGAATAAAAATATGTAACATCAGCAGCCACATACAGTGTTACTCCATAAATAGTTAAAGCAACAAAGTGTACAGTTTACAATATATGTACAAACTTACAATTCAGAGAACTTACGTTACAGTGATACTTTTAGTCAGAACTAGTACAAGGTCAGGTGTTGTCACAGTTAGATGTACAGTGTTACTCAGTGTCAGTGTCACAACATGACTAGAGAAGAAGGACTCTATTATCACAACGCCCTGAGTGATGACTAGACATAAGGATAGGAAATAAATGCCAGTTAAGTAGTTAGCAGTGATGGCTCTGTCCGCTCTTGCCAGTTTGTGTACGAAGGTGCTAATTGTTAAAACCATAGAAACACAGAAACATAAACTTTGATGGCAGATAAGGACCGCTTGGCCCACCCAGTCTGCCCATTTTCCTACCTTTTGGATAAGCTGCAGATCCTAGTTAACCAGCAGCCTACTTCCTCCTACCCCCCACTAGAGTTGCCTTATGCCTATCCCATGCATTCTTGCATTCCCCCACTGTTTTTGACCCCACAACCACTTCTGCAAGACTGTTACATGCTTCCGCCACCCTCTTTGTGAAAAAATACTTCCTCACGTTGGCCCTGAGCCATCCCACTCTATCTTCAAATTGTGCTCCATTATTCTTGCACATTGTAACTTATCCGTGCTCTTTATGTCTGTACAGCCTAGAATTTAAATTTCTACTGTATCCTCTTGTTTTCTGTTGTACCAATGCTGATATATTCTGTTTTTGCACTGTGCATCTGCCATCTTGATGGCCCGGGTCGTGCCTGGAAAAGGTCCACTGGATCTATGCTTTACTCTCACCTCTCAGCCTCTAGCTCCTGTGACTGCCTTGACTAATGATTCTTCCCTCATGGCTGTTTTTACTGTTTTTCATCCTCCTCCTCCTCCTCCTCTGCTCCTTTCTTGACAAAGGCATCTGAGTACCTCTAACTACTCTAAGTCTGCTCCCCTCCCAATATCTCCTCCTACCCTTCCCACCTTGACCATTCCTCCAATGTTTTGTTTTTTTCATGTGATGTACTGTATTATACTGGCTTATTGACACCTTTATAATTTGCTGACCATTCTATGTAACATGTCTTGTTTGTTTGTACATTGATGACGTGGAACCTTTGTAAAAGAGCCATTGGCTCAAAGGTAATAATTCTTAGAACAATAAACTAAACTAAACTAAACTAAACATAAATAAATAAACATCTCTTTTTCTGGAAGATGATACCCTCTTGGAATTTGTTGATTCCCTTGAGATACTTATATGTTTCTATCATGTCCCTCCTCTCCCTCCTTTCCTCTAGGGTATACATATTAAGAGCCTTTAGTCTCTCTTCATATAGCTTCTGGTGCAGATCCTGCACCATTTTAGTTGCCCTTCTCTGGACTGCCTCCATCCTGTCTATGTCCTTGTGGATATGGGGTCTCCAGAACTGCAAGCAGCACTCCAGATGGGGTCTCACCAACTGTCTGTACAGAGATAACAACTTCCTGTTTTCTACTGGTGATGCCTCTCCCTATGCATCCCAGTATCCCCTCAGCCCTCCTTGCTGCCTTTTCACATTGCTTGCCTACCTTTATGTCATCTGATATGACTACCCCCAGGTCCCGTCCCATTCTTGTTGTCGCTGGTACCTCCTCCCATTGTGTACTCTTCCCCTGGCTTTTTGTTTCCCAGGTGCATTACTTTGCACTTCTTTGCATTGAGTCTAAGCTGCCATACTTTTGACCATTCCTCCAACCTTGCCAAGTCCCTTCTCATCCTTTCCAACCCCCCCCCTTGTGTATCAACCTCTGTTCCAGATCTTTGTGTCATCTGTAAAGAGGCATACTTTTCCTTCCAGCCCCTTTGCAATGTCACCTATAAAGACATTATAGAGGACCGGTCCCAGTACTGAACCCTGCAGAACCCTGCTAGTAACCTCCCTTTCCTCAGAGAGGACTCCGTTTACTATTACTCTCTGTGTCCTGTTGTCCAGCTAGTTTTTTACACAGGCTACCACCCTGGGACCCACTCCCAGGTTGGCTAACTTGTTTCTTAATCTTTTGTGTGGGACTGTGTCAAATGCCTTGCTAAGATCCATGTAGGCCACATCCACAGCCCCTCCCTGGTCTACTACTTTGGTCACCCATTCAAAGAAATATATTAGATTTGTCTGACATGACCTTCCCACTGTGAGGCCATACTGACTTGGGTCGTGTGCCCCGCTGGCCTCTAGGTACTCAACAATTCTTTCTTTCAGAAGTGTTTCCATAATTTTCCCTACCACTGAGGTCAAACTAACAGGTCTGTAGTTTCTTGCCTCTGCCTAGCTCTCACTTTTGTGGAGAGAAATAACATCCACCTTCCTTCAGTCCTCAGGTACCACACCATCCTCCCATGATTTGTTAAAAAGGGTAGTCAGTGGTGTCACTAGTTCTCCCTTATTTCTTTTAGAATTCGGCGGTGAATCCTGTCGGGCCCCATTGCCTTGTCCACCTTGAGTTTTAGGAGTTCTTTCAGGACCCTTTCTTTTGTAAATGGACTTGTATCAACCCCGCTATCCAGAGTGCTTTTATTGTTTGGCTTAGGTACCTCTCCCTCCTCTTCTTTTGTGAATACTGAGCAAAAGTATTCATGCAGGATCTCTGCCTTTTCACTGTCACCCTCTGCCCACCTCCCCTCTCCTTTATTAAACCTCACTATCTCTCCCTTGGTCTTTGTTTGCTCCCTAATATACCTATAAAAGGTTTTATCCCCCTTCTTAACCGAGTTGGTAATCTTTTCCTCTGTTTGGGCCTTTGCTATTCTGACTGCCTTCCTTGCTTCCTTATGCTTTAATTGATACAGTTCTCTGTCCTGATCTTTCTGTGATTCCTTTTACTTCCTGAATGCTATCTTTTTCTCCCTAATCTTCCCAGCCACCTCTTTTGAGAACCATAGTGTTTTTTTCTTCATTTTGCTTTGTTTATTTGTTTCACATGAAGGCTTGTTGCTTCTGTGATGGCAGTTTTGATTTTTCCCCATTGTTCCTCTACCTCTCCTTCAGGCTCATTTGCCAATGCATTCCTTATGCACTCTCCCATTTTGGCGAAGTCAGCCCTCCTAAAGTTCAGTACCCTCGCTTTTGTATGGCTTAACTCTATGACTGTGTTTATCGTGAACCACCCTGTTTGGTGGTGGCTTGTCCCCAAATGGCTACCCACTTCTAAATCTGAGATTCTCTCCTCATCCCCATTTGAGAGTACTAGATCTAAGATTGCTCCCTCTGGAGTGGATTCCAACACTAGCTGTCTGAGGCATGCCCCCTGTAGGGCATCGAGAATGACTCTGCTCTTGGATGTGGCTGCAGCAAATGTGCTCCAGTTAACATTTGGCATATTCAGGTTCCCCATCAATAATATCTCCCCTTTTTCTGCCATTCTAAGGATTCTTTCTATCATTTGCTTGTCCCTTTCCTCTGCTTGAGACAGGGGTCTGTAAACAACACCCATGCAGATTCTGGTGCCATTTCCTGTCTCCAAGGTGACCCATAGTGCCTCCTCTCCTCCCTGTTTATCCTTTAGTTCCATTGTTTTGATCCCTTCCCTTACATAGAGAGCTATTCCTCCTCCTCTTTTACTCTCCCTGTCCCTCCTGTAGATTGTGTACCCTGGTATGTTGACATCCCAGTCATGGTTCTCTGTGTATCATGTTTCTGTGACTGCCACAATATTCAGCCATTCCTCTTCCATCAAGGCCACTAGTTCAGGAAGCTTGTTACCAAGACTATGGGCATTGGTACTCATCACCCTCCATTTTTAATGGCCTTACCTCTTTTAGCCCCATCCCCGGCGTTACTGCCTTTGCTTTTTTCTCCATTGCCCACTATCCTGCTTCCTATCAACTTTTGTACCTTGGTGTTTTCTTCACTATCTACCCTGTTTTGTGGTGGGAGGCTGGGAATTCCCTGCTCCTTTTAGTGCCTCCCCCTTGGATAGTTTAAAAGCTTTCCTATGAAACATTTAAATCTATCACCTAATAACCTGGTTCCCCTCCTAGACAGAGGCAGACTATCATGCCAGTATAGGCCCGTGTCCCTCCAGGTAGACCCCCAGTCCCCAATGAAGCCAAAACCCTGTGCTTTGCACCAGTTTTTCAACCATTCATTGAATCCCATGGTGTGGAGTACCCTAGCCTCACTCATGCCATAGACAGGCATCACCTCCGAGAAGATTACCATGTGTGCTACTTGTATAAGGCCCCTCCCTAACTCCACAAACTCCTCCTGCACTGCTCTGATCCCATTCCCAGCTAGGTCATTTGTCCCTAGATGGACAATGATGTCTAGCTTCCTCTCCTGTGCAGCTGCTTCTGCGATCCTGTGGATTTGCTTCCTGTCCCTTCAAGTCATGGTGCCAGGCAGGCACCTTGCCTCCCTCCCTCCCCCAGTTCTACCCCCCAAACAATTGATTCCCTCACCAGGATCTGTTTCCTTCACCTATGGGGTCCCATGCCACCATCCTTTGGGCCTCCCTTGTGGAGTTTCCCGGCATCCTCCTTGGTCTCCATTGTGGGTGCCTCCATAGAGGAACCACACTCCACCAGAACAGCGTATGAATTGTGGAGAGGTACAACTGGAGGAATGTGACTCTGGTCCACCCCCACACCCTTCCTGAGCCCTCTGTGGTTCAACCACTTCTCTTTCTTGGCAATCTCTGAGGCAGTGGTGGCAGCCTTGGTGGTCCATGGGTGGGGGAGGATGTTTCCCTACTCCTTGCCAGTTTGGCTTGGAGATGGGTAACCTCCTCCCTCATGGCAAAGAGGTGCCTGCAAATAGGTTAGCATCACAACCTCCAGAATGTCTCTCAGAAAACTGCCACACCACAGCCAGTGCATTGCACCACTCCCCTCATGTCCCTCACTCTTCCTGTTTAAAATCTTTTTTGTCTTTTTTGTTAGTGTGTGGGTTCCTTTACCCCCTATGCAGTGTACTGGGCTGCTTAGGCTATGACAGGTGTATGTCCTTTGCCCTTTTGGAGAAGTGATATCAGAACCCCTGGTATAAAGGAAATGACTTTCTTGGGGTGGGCAGGGTGAGGGTCATGGTGGAGGGGGGCACCAAGCCTGTGCTCTCCAGAAACAATCAGATACAGTTCTGACCCACCACCCCAGTGAGTGCTTTCCTTCCTTTTAGCAAGACAACCTACCCAACAGTCTACCAGAAAATATACCCTGCACAAAACAATTTCAATCACAGAAAAAGCAGGTGAGTCAAATACCTATGATGTAAGTATCCCCTGACACAGCCATATACAACCTGGTGGTCTGAGCTCTGAAGACAATCAGAGAAAACCAATTTCTACTATTTGAGGCAATGTCTTGGTTAAATACACCCACTAAACTGCACTAGGACTTTCAATGGAAAATCCTCAGCCCAGTGAATAATTTACAGTGTCAAGAAAAGTTTGATGCAAAAAGTCACCAAAATACTAGTCCACAACAAGCCAGCTGTTGATTCAAAATAAATAAAAAAGGCAATAACAAGTGTAAAATTTAAAGTAAGGTACACCTCCCTCAGATGTGAGCAAGATTGTGTTTCCCTGCTGATTCCAAGTTCAATAGCTGTTGGTTAAATAGGATCTGCAGCTTATCCTCTAGGTAGGGAAATGGGCAGACTAGGTGGGCCAAGCGGTCCTTATCTGTCGTCAAAGTCTATGTTTCTATGTTAATAGTGTGTTGCCTTCCCAGCTCCCAGATGTTTAAAAAGCAGCTTCCACCTCCAAGAAGATTGACCTTTCTGTTAGGAAGGAAAGAACCTGACATGGAGCACCACTGCAAACAGCAGCATGAAGGGTTGCTTGGCAAAGGGAATACCCGTGGGAGGAGTGGATCCCATCAGCAGCAACTTATTCCATAAGTGTGGAACTCTATAGTGGCAGACAAGTTGACGAGAATTCTTTGCACACCTTGGGATGAGGAACTGGGTTCCAACTTGGGTATGTAGGTTGCAGCCAGAGTCAGAAGCAGGGGAAACTAAGTCTGTTAAATAAGTAAGGAGTTTCTCTAGCTAATATTTAGAAGCTGAGATGCCAAGAGTGCCTGCAGTTGAGCAAAAGCCAGGACAGTCAGTTGTGCACAATACAAAAGGAGTATGGAGAGGGCAACTAAGCACAAAATAGCAAAGCCATGTGTGGATGGCTCTGCATCCTTCAGAGATTTTTTTTAAAGAGCTAGTGGAGTCAAAACAGGCAGACAATAAAATAATACACATTTTAAGAAGTAATTTACTCATTAGATAATCTTCTGTGTGAAAATATTGTGCTGAATGTGTAGAATTGCTCTTAGCCTGGCAGCTGACATATCTACAGTATCTCTATCCCTCCACCCCCACTACATCATCAGCACTGTGATCTCACTGACTGTGACATCACAGGTGACTGACGTGACAGCCACTGAGTAGCTGTTCCTAAGTAGCAGTGCTGACACAGTCAGTGAGGTCACAATGCTTGCTGATGATGTAGTGGTGGTGGTGGGGGGTAATAGAGCTAGATATGTCAGCTGTCAGGCAGAGTGCTGTCACACACATCCCACCTAACTAACATCAGATACACAATCTTCTAATTAAACAAAGGGAAAATAAAAAAAAAATATTCAGATATAAAAGGCAATGGTTGACTGCTTTTAAGAACTAATCTTAGTTTTAGACAGTACACTAGCTCTTTAACTCAAAGCAGGACTTGCAGAAGGGAAGCTGTTTTTCCACTGTAGAAAAAGAAACCAGGAATTCTCTGGGGGTACAATACAAAGTGCTGGTTAGTCTTTTTGCTTGTTTAAATTCCCAGCCTGCCTAGCATTTTCACAGTATGCCACTGTAGTTCCACACAAGGACAAAAAGGTTACAGACAGCACTTATGTTCACCCTGTAACCTACAAGACTGGATAGATTAATAGATCCACAAACTTTCCTTTCATGCTGCTACCAGACTCTGCAAAGTGACAGTTGTCACAGTCCTATATTTGATGACCAATTATTCCCGATTTCAGTAAGACATGAACTTTGACCCAACTGCATATCTAATAAAAAATTGATGGTTGGGTACTAATATACCTCTCAACCTCTCTGCATGAAAATGCATAGCAGTGGCCTTGAAAACATGGAGCAAATTGTCAGAATGTATACCAGTTTCTTATTTTAAAGAATAATATGTTTTAAAATAGTGGGCACCATGTGTTTGGTGTTAAGGAATGTTTCTATCAAGTTAGTATATTTTTTAATACCCTGAATGTGTGCAGAAATACCTATAACATTATGTTGGACATCAGTATATCTTCATGGAGCAACCATAACTTTGGATATAACACACATAGCACCGAACAAAATGCATAGACGCTGAGCAGGAAAAAAAGGAGAGTACTTTATTTATTCAGTTAGTTTTTGTTGACCAGGTAAGTGCACTAGGCAGATTCTGCCTATTTTCAGGCACAACATAGGGGAGGGGGATACAGAATGAATGCCAACTGACCTTGAACCAGATTAAGTTGTTGGTGGTATTTTCAGTGTCTTTTTAGTGTATTTTTGTCTGCTCATATGATGCACAAAGTCACACTACTGTCAAACTGAAAAGACTAAGGGCAGGTGTTTCAGTACCCTGCATCCCGTTTTCAACTCTACTGTTTCCAAAGTTGGGCCACAGTAGACTAACTTTATAGATAGTGTAGCAACAGCTGAGGTTTAGGACTTGTTGTACAGAAAAAGTGGTGTTTACATAAAAGAAATGATGCTTTCATCATTTGAGTTTTTATGTAGCCTACCATGAATTGCAGAAACCAGGGGAGTCATTGAAAATAGGACTGCCTAGTTATGGCATAAACTGGTGGACGGCAGATGCCAATGTAGGCACAACCTGCTCCTGTATCTGCATGCACTCATTTTTAAAAATTCTGCTCCAAACTATCTTATACATTTTAAATATACCAGAAGGAAGCAGTTTTGGTGTATTTAAAATACATTTTGGCAAATGGAGAAAATATATATAGAATAGTGTATTGGGTATTGTACATTATTAGTTTTTTTTACACATCTGTGACAGGATTCACAAAAAAGCACAAAGTGCTGTGCAAAAGTTTGCGCTGCACTTTGTCATTGCACAGGTGGTAAGAAATGCTATTGACAGACAGATAGTGTAGGGCGCTATCCAACTGTGAATAGGGGTAGGTAGAGGCAGCAGTAACCCTATTGCCATTACCTCTAACCCCACTAGTGCTGCCCTGACCTGCAGTCCCTGAAATGGCCCCACAATCAATAGTGTTGGTGTGCTATTTGATATTCACAGAAGCAGCCATGCAAATTAGCCCATTGGGCATGCAAGGCACTAGCTGGCCTTTTGCATGCCCATTAGGGGCTCATTTAGATGGTCTGCAGGTATCCTAGCATTGCCCCCAGCCCTTCCTCGATGCAGCCGTAATCACTGGTGGTCTAATGGTCCCTCCCCTGTCCCAATCGCCATTCCCATATAAATAAAATAACCACCCTGGTAGTCTAGCAGTCCCTCCCCCCACCCCATTCTCCTATAACTGTCCTGTAGGTTTCAGAACTGTTTCACTGGCAGTCTAGTGGTTCTCTTCCCCCACCCCATTCTCCTATAACTGTCCCGTAGGTTTCAGAACTGTTTCCCTGGCAGTCTAATGGTTCCCTTCCCCCACCCCATTCTCCAATCACTGTCCCATAGGTTTCAAAACTGTTTCCCTGGCAGTCTAGTGGTTCCCTCCCTCCACCCCATTCTCCAATCACCCTCCCGTAGGTTTCAAAACTGCTTCCCTGGCAGTCTAGTGGCCCCCCCTCGCCTGATCCCTGAGTGCAATGCCCATAGCATATTAAAAAGTGGGGTGGTGGGCAATCCCTTACAGGGTGGGTGGGGGCATCCACTAGACACCAAGGAAAACTATATGGTGGCCTATATGGGAAGATTGAGGATGGGTGGGGAGACCACTAGACCACCAGGGTAATGTTACACCTTATGGCAGGGAGGGATCAGGGATAGGGTGGGGGGACCACTGGACTACCAGGGGGAATTTTATTATGCTACAGGCACAGAACTTGGGGATAGGCCACTAGACTGCCAGAGAAACATTGTTTAAACTGTCGGGATAGTGATCAGAGAATGGGGTGGGGAGAGAGAACCACTAGACTGCCAGGGAAACAGTTTTGAAACCTATGGAATAGTGATCAGAAAATGGAGTGGGGGAGAGAACCACTAGACTGCCAGGGAAACAGTATTTAAACCTACAGGACAGCGATCAGAGAACGGGGAGGGGGGACGGACCACTTGACTATCAGGGTAGTTATTTTATTTATATGGGAATGGTGATCGGGGTCAGAGGAGGAATCACTAGATTACCAATGACATTTCCTTATTGTTATGACAGGGTCAGAGCTCAGCAGTACCTCCAGCAGCCACAGGGGTTGCATGGAATACTGCCAGGTCTCTATCGACAGTATTTTCTCCAGCAAGGGTACCCCACAAATGGCCCTTGCATGCAGAAAATCTTTGGTGAATGGGAGTGTGCCAATATGCAGGTCCCCTCCCCCTCATTTGCATTGCAGTACCCTCAAAACTTTGTCCCATCACAAATCCAGTCTGCGGGTGTGAACTGGACTTTTCTGAATACCTCATTGGGGCAAAACCCAGCTTGCATGGTGCAAACAGGGTTTGTGACATGACAATATTTTGTGAATCTAGCCCCTGCAGTGTGTAATACCACATAAATCACAAGTGTGAAGTAAGAGTGGTCTGTGATAGTATCAAATACTGAGGGTGTGTAAAAATATTAATAAAGTCAGTTTTATACAATTGCTGTTTTTTTATTGGAAACAGAAAAGTAGTGTGAAAAGCATTGGGAAAATCTGAAGAATTTATTTGTTTTGCCATTTACTGTCTTTATGCAATATGTTCATCATTAAACACAAAGATTTACACATTGAGTGAAATGGAAGTCTCTGAGAGAAAGTATACAGTTGGAAACTTTTTGGTGGGTAGGGCAACTCATTCTGAAAATGCGATGAGTACCAAGAAATATACACTGAAAAGAAAAGTAAGTCCACTATGAGAGATTGTAATTATCTAGTATGATACTTCAAAAACTGTGTGACAAAATGACCAGTATTTGTTTAAAGGCTTTTTTATTGAAAACGAGTGCCACGTAGATGTCCAGTCAAAAGAGCGACAGCACGTACACACAGTCAAAAACTGCATGGGCATAACAGCGTGCATGGGTTAGGAGTTTATATATTTAATCTAGTGCAGTTTTGGACCATTTCATTTTGCAGTAACCACATGGTGCTGCTTTCTCCTACACCATTTTTGACTGCGCGTTATTGACCTGGTGCCTGCTATGTAACGTACAGCTGCAAGAAACTGTGGTTTGTTTCTGTTGCTTAAAAGTGTATAAGTGAAAAAGTGGTTTCTTTATGTGAGTAAGCTTGATTGACAGCTATGCCATAATAACCAAGCATGCATTATGGCATAAGCAAGTTATTATGGTATTTGAAAGTCATGCCAACCCAGCTACTGAATAACCTAACCAGTAATTATTTTGCCTGAAACAAATTGTGTCTGTTCTTTAGCCTGCCTAACTGAGGATATTTCCCATGGAAAGGGATCAAACAGAGTGCTGATGAAGAAAAACTATTTTTGGACAGCGGATGTTTAGAAGTACGTTATGTTGCATGTGTCTCTCTGAGGACATTTGAACTGGCACGTTGCTCTAGCCTGAGGATTATCAGGCTAGCTATATTGAATCCCATTTGTGTTCTGGACTTGTCTGCCTTTTGTGTTTCAAGCCACAGGGGCCCAGCAACTTGTCAAGTTTCTTGGAATACTGGAGGTCTTAGCTTTCATACCATTAGAGATGCAGAGCTGTGCATCAAGAGATTTGCCACATAGTTTGAACCTTTGGCATTGAGGATGTCGCGTTTGCTGCATCTCCCAATTTTGAGAAAGCTGTCTTCTTGCTGTTAGCCTTTTGAGGGTTTAAGAGAACTCTCAAATCTTAAAACTTAAAAAAAATGTGTATTCCTGCACATTGTTGCACTGTACAGTTTTTGCCTCATGTTTTTATTATTACTACTGGACATATTTTTCCGAGCACTCATTATGCACACTATCACAATCAGCTTTATACTGCACTGTATCCACTTTTATTTCATCACTGCTGCAGACTGGACCATTTTTATTTCAACCATTTCCTTCACACATCCCTTCTTATTGGATTGGATTATTTCTAGGGCGATCTGGAATAATGAAAATTGGCAGAATGGAATTCTGCAGAATTTTGGAAAATTCCACAGAATTCCATCAGTGCCATAATTCTGACATTCCACATGTGGAATGGTTTCTGCAGATTAAATCATCTGCAGGATTACATAAACTGTAGATTCTTTTTCAATCTGCAGAAAAATATTTCACAGTTTACCCAGTAATGTTTTTTGAAAATCTGTGGTATTGAAAACAAAATTCCCAAAAATATTTTGGAAGCAGAATTGCCGTTCCACCCCAATTCTGATGGCAGAATTATGCATCCTGCACAGCCTTAATTGTTCCCCTTTCCACATTCCCTCAAGACTCATCTGGACCCAAACTGTTAGCAGCTCAGTATGCTCTTCCAGATAACATTTTTAAATAAATAAAGGACACCTTTCCATAACAAATCCAAAAACTCAGAAAAAAGCCTTACCTCATGGTCAGGTAGCTGGCACATTAAAGATCTAGTGTACTGCCTAAAACTAATACTAGTTTTTAAAAGCTGTTAGTCATTACCTTTTTATAACTGGTTTACTCTTTCATTTCCCTTTGGTTAATTACAAGATTATTTAACTGATGTTAGTAGGTGTGATGTGTGGGACAGCACTCTGCCTGGCAGCTGACATATCTGTCTCTATCCCCCCCACACACACACACGAACTACATCAGCACTGTGACCTCACTGACTATGATATCACTACTGCTTAGGGACAGCCAATCAGTAGCTGTCAGGTCAACCACCTGTGATGTCACTGTCAGTAAGATCACCATGCTGATGATGTAGTTGGGGGGACAGAGAGAGATAGATAAGTCAGCTGCCAGGCTAAGAGCTGTTCTACACATCCACTACAATATTATCACATAGAAGATGTTCTAATGAGCAAAAGGAAAATGAAAAATACTTCAGAAATAAAAAAAAATCTGCAACTGACTTAAGCAATATGGCATGACCAGAAGTTACATTAATGGTCTGTTAATCACACCCTGGGAGGTAATGTTGCATGAGGCATAGCCGAGTGCCACATGCCCCTAGAGGGTGATTAACTGACCATTAACATAACACCTGGGAGTGCCTTATTGCTATTTTAATTAAAAAAAGATTTTAAATAGTGTTAAACCTTGTTCGGCATATAATTAGGCTCTGCATATATGTCAGTAAAAGATTAACATAAGGCTGATGGAATGCTTACAATATTATTTTCCTGTCTGCCTGTTTTGGCTCCACTAGCTCTTTAAGTAACTTTTTTCCATCCTGTGTTTTCAGAATGAATCTGACTACACAGTGATAAAGAGTGTCAAGCTTAGCCAGGACAGTACTCGTACTTTGACTGTAGAGGAAGTCCACATAATCAAGGAGTGGAAGAAAGGCAGACTGAACCAATCAAATGATTCCTTCTTGCATGAGGAAGTGCCTAATGTGGAAGAATAGCCTAAGCCTTTGCTTTAGTTTTTTCGCTAGTTCTTCTATATGGTCATCATTTTGTTTTGTGCCCCTCCCCTATGCTTCGGCTGCCCCTTCCATGTCTGTTTGGGGGAGCTGAATGTCGTGTGTTTACCTGTCATATCAAGTCACACCCTGACCCACAAGTGGAATTTGGCTTTGTATAGCCAAGAGTACAAACCCTACCATTTCCTGACTGTGAGTCCTGCCCCTGCAAGCTGACATTTTTTTTTATGTAACAGTGTGGAGTGAGCACTGGTGTGCTTCATAGACTTAAAGGGGGATTTTTTTCTCTTATGTTTTTTTTTTATTTCCAGAGGGCTGATTTGAAAAAAATAAACCAAATATATCACTTAACTAATAAGGATCTTGTTAGATAAATGGTGGTTTAGATTTTTTCAAATCAGCACTCTAAAACATAAAAAAAAGTATAACAAAAGTTCTCCCTTTCCAAGTCGCAGTCTCGTGACTATTACATCATGAAATGTCTGAGTTCAGGACAAGGGCTCACAGTCAAGAAGTGCAAGAGATGGGGCTTTGGACTCTCCAGAGCCAAATTCTGAACCCTTTCATCCTGGAAAATGTTTACTTAATATGACAGATGTCTAACCAGAAGGTAAGACTCCTATCTGTACTTTACTATAATAAGCATAATTTGTACTCTTTAAATGCTCGTTGCAGTGACAGCATGAAGGAGACGCTGTGGACCACATCACCTCCCACTGTGAGGCTAAAAAGCTTCCATTAGACAGATGGAATTTAAATTCCTACCTGACAGCAGAGTTGGTATTTAGTTATTAGTGCAGTGTTAATCACTGCTAAGCAACTGAAACAAAAATTGTAATGGAAGAATGTGTGGCTTAACTGGCAATTGAACCCAAACCCCGAAGGATACTCTCCTGGTGGTCCCATAAGTGGGTTTTCTAGCCTGAACCTTCTCACAGGCTTTTTCTCTACTGTCTGAGAAAGAAAGCGACTGTGGGAAGCTCAGACAAGCCAAATAGACCTGATGACTGCTTAGTTGATAAGCATTGGGGCAGCATATCTTGGGGCCTATTACTGTTGCACACCCTATGGAAACAGAAGTTTTGTGCATTTAAAAGGGCTGTGTACGTAAGCAGACAGTGTGTTATCTAACCTTACAGATTACAGCAAGACTGACACCGTTTCCATGCTGTCTGTCACAGCAAGGTTGGTTAAGTCACCCAAGACACCATTAGTCAGTGTCAGTGGCTCAGCAGGTAGCACACTCGCTTCTAAGGCCAATAAATCAGAAGGTTGTGGGTTCTAGCCCCACATCTGGCACTTGGGTTAATATTTATTTATTTATTTGTTTGTTTTTGTTAACCGGGTAAGGCACACTAGACAGCCAAGTGCCTATTTTCAGGTGCGACCCGGGAGGGTTACAAAGGTAGAGGCATTCAGGAGTCAGTTACATACAGTTGAGCAATCAACAGGATTAACAGAAAATGAATAAGTGACCAACAGTAAGTACAAATTTTGCATAAGAAAACAACAAACAATACCTGAAAGAAAGAGGAAGGAAGGCATAGTTAGAATTGAGGTTGGGAGACACAGGTGCATACAATTATGGAGTAAAGCTAAGCGAATTCAGGTTAAACAAGATGAATTTAGTTACAAATTAAAAGGTAAATCAGTGCTAACAGAAGTAAGTGCATACGAGGGAAAAGCGGATGGGGAGGGAGCGGGGTGGGGGCGGGTGAGGGTGGGGGAGGAACTGGGTGGAAGGGTAAGGCCAATTTGGGAGGGAGGGGTGGGGAGAGGATGGAGGAGGTGTAAAGTCAGAATTGTGTAACTAGTTGGGAGGGTATGGTGCAGTGGGGCCCTGGGAGCTCATGGTACTTGAGTAGGAAGGGAAATACTAGGAGGTACAGGGCAGGCTGAGAAGGTTTTCAGGTAGTGCCAGGTAGAGGTTTTGAGCGGGGATGTGAGGGGTGGACCAAGTAAGGATTGGGAATGAGTTCCAGATTTTTGGGGCGAAGGAGGAGAGGCCTGGTCCCCATGGGGAGGCGAGTTCTGGGACAAGCGGTCGAGGGCCTCTCTAGACCTGAGTTGATGGGAGGGGGCCAGGGTTAAGGGAGGGGCGGGGTGGAGGAGTGGCCAATCTTATAATGTTGTCAATAAGTACCAATCATGAAGGTGCGATGCTTTTCTGGAGAGTCACTCCAGTCAGGAGTAGAGGTCATAGCGGTGAGTAAGGAGCGGAGCAGAAAGGCGCGGCGGCAAATGTTGTAGGGGAGTCCCATTTCAGGAGGCTGGATGGGTACAGGGCAAGGTGACCAGCCATAGCAGAGTGTGAGGGAGGAGGGACCCCCTGGCCTGCGCCAAGCGAGCTGCAGGGGTTAGAGTTTTTAGCTCTGTAGGCAAGGCCGAGCTTATAATTTGTAGCCCTGCAGGCGTTACGAATATGCAGGTGAGATCAAGCTACGAGGTCCAGAGTGACACCCAGGTACTTGACTGAGGCAGCTGTTTGTAGGGGAGAGCCATCGATATCAAGAATTTGGAGGGGGGAGAGGCAGGACTTTATCTTGTTCTGTGAGCCAAACAGCATAGCTTGGGTTTTCTTGAGGTTGATGGTGAGCCTGTGATCCACTAGCCAGGACTGAATGCAATGGAAGTCTGCGTTCAGCTGGGAGTTAATGGTGGCAATGTCACGGGCACAGGTCAAAATGACCAGGTCATCAGCATACAAGTGAATGCCCATGGATAGTGGAGGGCAGAATGGTTGATAAAGAGGGAAGAGGGTGGGACCAGGGCCGGAGCCTGGGGACCCCACAGTGGACAGGAGAGGGAGGAGTGGGTACAATTGAAGGTTGGTGTACTGCTGTTGGCCAGAGGTAGTTGAGGAGGAACCACAGGTGGGCAGTGGGGAGAAACCGGGGATCGGAGGGTGGAGCAGAGGAGGAGTGGTCAACCCTGTCAAGCGCTTTGGAGAGATCCACAAAGATGGCACCAGTGAGGTTCCCCTGGTCAGCAGCAGTTCTGATAGTCGAGGTGACAACAGCGAGGGCAGTGGATGTGCTGTGCCCTTTTCTAAATCCGTGTTGAGCCGGTGAGAGAAGGTTATGGTCCTGAATGTAGAGGGATAGCTGGGAGGCCACGATTTTCTCAAGGATCTTGGAGGCGGCTGACAATATTGCAATAGGACGATAGTTCTGGGGGTCCTTGGGGTTGCCTTGTTTTAGGACTGGGACCACCTTTGCCACCTTCCAGATATCCGGGATTAGCCCAGAGCTGAGGGAAGAATTGAAAATGTGCGTGAGAGGTCTAGCAAGAAGAAGAAAGGCCCCCAGCCTGAGCAGCTTAGGCTCGAGGCCGTCATGACCTGCCCCACTGTGGGGGGATAGGCTGGCGAGAAGCTTCTGGATCTCTCAAGCAGACACTTGTTGGAGGAAGAGTGGAGGGCGGGAGTTGGAAACAGGAGGTGGGGGGTTGGAGGGCATTCAGGCAGAGCACAGGGGAGGAGGGGCTGGAGGTACGGAGAACAGGGAGTTAAAGGTATTAGAGATGGTGAGGGGGTTGTTACAGCTGACCCCACCAATAAGTAGATCGGTGACTTGCACTCTCGCAGACTCTCCAACAGCGCTTTTGATATTTTGCCAGAAATTTCTCAGGTTAGCGGCTGAGGAGAGCAGGGCGGATTGGCAGTATTCACTTTTAGCGGAACGAATGGCTTTTTTGCATATGTTTCTGATGGTCCTGTAGGCAAGGAGATTGGTAATGCTTTGGGAGGCCTTGTAGGTCACCCAGCTTTTGTCCCTAGATTTCATAGAAACATAGAAACATAGAAGTTGACGGCAGATAAGGACCGCAAGGCCCATCCAGTCTGCCCATTTCTTTTTCTACCTTATAAATGTGCCATCGGCCTTTGCTATGTCAGTGACCTATCTATTCATAGTCATTTGTATTGCTCCCTTATGCCTATCCCATGCCTGTTTGAAGCCCTGCACTGTATTCATAGCCACTACTTCTTGTGGTAAGCCATTCCATGCATCTACCACCCTTTCTGTGAAAAAGAATTTCCTCACATTCCCCTAATCGGCCTCCCTCTAATCTCATGCTGTGTCCTCTTGTCCTGCTATTTTTCTTATATTTAAACATGTTAGACTCTTTCACCTTGTTTATGCCCTTAAGGTGTTTAAATGTCTCGATCATATCACCTCTCTCCCTCCTTTGCTCAAGGGTATACATATTGAGCTCAGATTAATCTGTCCTCATATGTCTTCTGATGCAGTCCCTGCACCATTTTGGTTGCCCTTCTCTGGACTGCCTCAATTTGGTTAATGTCCTTGTGAAGGTGTGGCCTCCAATACTGCACGCAGTACTCCAGATGGGGCCTAACCAGTGTCTTGTAAAGAGGGATTATTACCTCCCTCTTACGACTTGTGATACCCCTACTAATACACCCTAACACCCCCCTAGCCTTACCTACTGCTTTAGAGGTCTGCTTGGATGATTTCAGGTCATCAGTGATGATGATGCCCAAGTCTCTTTCTTCCTTTGTGACTCCTAGCAACTCCCCCCAGCCTATAAAGTGGCTTCAGGTTTCTCTTCCCTATGTGCATGATTTTGCACTTCTTTGCATTAAATCCCAGTTGCCACTCTTCTGACCATTCTGCTAGTTTATCCAGATCTCTTCTCATTCTGCCCACCCCATCTGGATCATCTACTCTGTTGCAGATCTTGGTGTCATCTGCAAACAGACAAGCCTTACCCTCTAGTCCATCTGCTGGTCACTAATGAAGATGTTGAATAGGACTGGCCCCAGGACTGATCCTAGAGTACCCACTTGTGACTTGCATCTCTTCTGACTGTATACCATTTACCACCACTCTCTGCTTTCTGCCAGTCAACCAGTTTGCCACCCAGTTGACCAACTTCTGACCCCGAGCCTACCTAGCTTATTTATCAATCTTCTATGTGGAACAGTGTCAAAAAGCTGCAGAAGTCAAGGTAAGCGACATCAACTGCTCCCCTTGGTCCACCACTCTGGTTACCCAGTCAAAGAAATCTATGAGATTAGTTTGACAGGACCTTCCTTTGTAAACCCATGCTGTCTTGGATCCTGTGCCCTATGGATTCCAGGTGTTGCACTATCCTTTCCTTAAGGAGTGCTTCCATAATCTTGCCCACTACTGAGGTAAGACTGACCGGTCTGTAGTTCCCCGCCTCCTCCCTGCTACCACTCTTGTGGAGTGGGATCACATGAGCCCTTCTCCAGTCTTCAGTCTTTCATAAGGGAGAAGAGGCCACCGTGAAGCCATTTGGTGACAGCACCTTTTACTCGCCTCCTGGTGAGGGGAGTGTTGTTCTGCACGGGGATGAATTTGGTAAGAAATTCCTCAAGAGCTCGTGCTGGGTCATCTAGAGCGGTGACCCCTGACCAGTCAACAAGTGAGAGGTCTGAGAGGAAGGATGGGTATTTAGCTTAGAGTAGTCCCTCATTGTGATCACTTTGCTGGGGGGTTTTGAGCGTGAAATGCCCCACGTGCAGTAGGTGGGCGAGTGATCAGAGATGGCATCTGGCAGGATGCCTGAGTATGTGATCCTGTCAGGTCTGTTAGTCAGGATCCAGTCGATTAGTGACCCTTTATTCCCCCGGGTAGAGGGCCTTGTAGGCTCAGTGATGACCTGACTCATGGCATGGCCCGAGAGCAGAGGTTCATATAACTTGCGGCTGGGAGCCAGCCAGTCTAGATTGAAATCGCCTATGATTAGAACTTTGTTTGACCCCACTATGTCACTGGTGCAGTGGAGAAGGGAGGAGTGCCCTTGCAGACCACCCTTCGGAGGGTTGTAGGCACATATCAAGTGCAGTTTCTTCGTATGCCCAAGTAAGAGGAGGGCATGTAGGAACTCACTGGGGGGGGGGTTAGGAGGGAGATCAATGGAGGACACATCAAGGTGTGCTTTGTAATAAAGTAGCACCCTGCCACCCCTCTTGAAGCCCTCACGGTCGCGCCTGATGTGGCTATATCCCGGGAGGGAGATCACGGAGTCCAGGATCTGGGGTTTCAGCCAAGTTTCTGATATGCCTAAGATATCAGGGTGGTAGTGGGCTACCCAGGCCATCAGTTCCACCAGGTTGGCTAATAGACTGTGAACATTTAGGTGGGCAATTTTCAGCCCTTTTGTGGAGACCCAGGCAGGAGGAGAGTAGGGGGGGCGGTAGTGCCGGCTGGCTTGAGAGATTGGCCATACTCCCGGGAGGATGAGCATTCATGGGGAGATGGGCGGAGGAGGGAAGAGAGAGAAAAAAAAGGACAGCTGGGAAAAAAATAATAATGATAAGCCCTGCCTTGCAGTGCCAGGGGTCAGCCAAGGGGGCACAGCAGAGGATGATAGAAGGGGCCAAGTAAGGGTAGGGAGGAAGAGCAGAGTAGGATGGGCAAGGGATGAGAGAGAAAGGATGAGTCAACAGAGCAGGAGAGGTGACAGGAGACAGAGAGAGTGGGAGCAGAAGAGATGAGATTTCACATGTTGCGCCACTGGGTGGCAGCAGTGACAAAGGGAGGAAGAGGTGCTGGCCTAGGAAGAAGGAAGCACTACAGGGGATACCGGGTGAGAAAGGAGGGGGGGAGAGGAGTTTGGGTAAAGGGTGGGAGTGTGGCCACTAGTGGTTGGAGATGATAACCTGCAGATGGAGAAGTGGGCTGATAGGTTTATGTCAGTCCCGTGATCACCATCTGCCTATAAAGGAAAGCCGACCAAGGGTGGTGGTGGGGGGGCGGGGCTAGACCACCTACGTCGACTGGAAACAGCAACAGCCGCTGAAAGCACAGGTAGGAGGCTTGGCTTTAAGGACCCTTCTTATTTTGCAGGCTTTAGGAGAAAAGTTCACATTAAAGGTCCGTCTACTATTGGCACAGGAACAGCTGTATTAAACTGTAGAACGGAGTCCTGGCTTGTTCTGAGATGGTTGCTTGGATTCAAAAATGGCGCCAAAACGTGGGCTTTTACCTTGCTGCATTGCGATCCGTGGGGAAACCTGTCTGGTGTGGGGGAGGGCTGTGGGAAGCCCTCACGACCTCCGCTCCTCGGAGTCCAGGCGATCTGGTAATGGTAATTCTTGAAAAGAATAGGGGAATATCCCAACACTGACACTGTAATGCAGCATGAGGGAGGTGCTGCAATCCTGAGGTGCCATCTTTCAGATAAGATGTTAAGCCGAGGTCCTGTCTGCCTGTTCAGGTGGATGCTAAAGATCCCATGGTAATTCTTGAAAAGAGTAGGGGAATTTTTTATTGGCAAATAATAACAAAGCAAACACAAGTATAACACTTAAGCAGCCACCAAAACAAAAAGACGTGTAACATTCACCACCAGCGACTCCCATCACCGTGTGAGAACAAGAAAAAAATGTTGCAAAAAAAAAAATACAACTTGTCGTTAAAAGAGACCAAAACAGAAACGACACAGACTCCTTGTCTGCATAGAAAATCAAATCACAGAACAGGTGGAAAAAACATCACTACATAAAATGCAGCTGAAAAAGAAGCAGTCCAGACACTCTAACCAGCAAGTGTCTAATGAATGAGAACAAATCCAAATGCAGACATCCTTCACGCTATCCAGGATCCCATGTCACCTGCCCTGGACATGACTGGAACAGGCAAGGCAGCAAGATCTTTAACATAAACTTCATGCATTTCCTACTGAATTTGCGCCAATAAGCCAGAAAGTGGAACCAATTTCTCTTGTAGAGCATGCTGGCAACGAACCTGCCAAATTGCCAACTTCAAAATTGTGAAAATCACTCTTAATGTACCTGGGTTATATAAAGCCCGTATGCCCTCAAAGTGGCCATATACCAAGGCTTCATACGACATCTGGGAACGTTGTGGAAATACCATTTGCTAATTGAGTCCAAAAAGGCTTAATATATGTACAAAGAACTAATGTGTCATAGTTTCCAATTGCTTATTACAATCCACTCTAAGACAATACCTCTTCTGCAGGATTTTATGCTTGTGATTAGCACGCACATTAAGTCTATTGTGGCAACACAACCACAGAGTGTCCCATATTTTTTGTGGCACCCTTGTCTCAGTTAGTTGTCTCTGTAAATCCGATTCCAGAATACCAGGTGGACAGATGAAGCATGGGGACACTAAGAAATGTTTATTTAACACCAAAATATTCATACCTTTCCTAGTTGTACTTAACACAGCCTGTTTGGAAAGGTGCCATGCCTTATGCTTTTTAAAGAGATCTATCAGATACATTGCAGTGCCTGATGGTACAGCTCGAAATGGCCCCCATCTGGGAGCATTATCCCATTTCTGGAAAAAATAAGAACATCTATCGGAAAACTGACCACACCACACTAAATTCTTACCCTGAAGAAGTGGCAATATATTATCATATAAAAAGATGGTAAAGAAAAAGACTACAGGGTTAATCATGTTTAGGTCCCCCTGTTTAATAGGCCAATAAGTTACAGATCTCTTCACCGGATTCAGTCAACTGCCCCATAACAGCTGAAAGAAGAAGTTATACAGTAGTGCTTCCGGCTTCTGTGGTACAGGGAAAATATAACTGACAGTTAAAAACAGTGGAACTATAAAGGTTTTTAACATAAATATCCGTTTAGCCCAAGTCATAGGAAATTGCTTCCATTTCTGGACTTTCAAATCCACCACAGCCATGGCAGATGCCCAGTTCTCTCTAGCCGGGTCTGGGCTGCCAAACAGAAGGCCTAACAGCCATATAGGCCCTGGCAGTATCCTAATCCCAGCAATTTCCATGGGTCGTTGGGTCTGTCCCAGGGCAAGGGATGTCCCTCTACTTTTTCTGTGATTAAGGGTCACACCTGAGCTATCAGAATGTGCCTGGACTATGTCCAAGGCCCTTCCAGCAGAAACTTCGTCAGTCACCAACAGGCAGATATCGTCTACATATGCCAAAGTAGTTGGAAACTAACAACCCGAAGTAGACAGCAGATGCTGAATCAACTGGTCAGTCTCTAGTTTCCTCAAAAGTGAGTCCATTGCAAAGACATAAAGTAGGGGGCTCAGGGGGCACCCCTGCCTGACTCCCCCATCTAATAGCAATGTGGCTACCCCTTATTCCATTTACCAGAGGGCATGAAGAGGTCTTGGTATACAAAATTTTAATCCAGTTTACAAGAACCTGAGGGATACCGTAATGCCCTAGGACAGTGAACAGATAATCATGTGACACCTGATCAAAAGCCTTGTTCTGATCTATACTCAGGATGAACCTGCTACAGGATGAACTTTCGTACACCTCTCTTAACAGTTTAAGGATGTCCATCATCTTACTTTTAGGGATAGTACAGCAATCACAATAGTAGCTACCTGGTGAAAGTCTGTAAGCAAGCATTTTACACAATATCTTCCAGTCAACATTCAGCAGACTTAGAGGTTTCCAATTAAGTAAATCCAGTTTATCCCCCTGTTTAAAAATATAGATCGACAAGCTGTCTGTCAACACAGGGGGGAAGGCAAAATCGCCAAAAACAATAGCGTTATGGACCAACGTTATATATGGTAATAAAGTGTCAACCATTCTCTGAAAAAATTCTACTGGCAGCCTATCAGGCCCTGGGGCAGTCTTGCATTTCAAGGTAGTGATTGCCACGCTGACCTCCTCCGGGGTCATCGAGAGTATTAAGCATTGTAACATGTCAGTCTATAGGGCTAGCACTGACAAGCCCCTAAGAAATCCCACCAGGGTCTCATCTACTGGAAACTCACATCCAAAAGGTGTATTCATATGTGTGATTACCACCCTCACAATATCCAGATTAGAATTAACCACAACCCTCATCTCCGATATCAATTGGGCCATATATTTAACATCCACCCTGTTACTACAGTTAACATATGTATTCACTGTAAATGCTGTCCCCTGAGTTCCAAATTTCTGCTCCACAATAAGTAAATGCACCCTATCATATTGCTATGCACACTTGTCCTGCTTCACCTTTTTTATTTGGGAGGAATAATCCAGACCTTGCTCTGCCGAGAGTGACAGCAACCATTGCAAGTGACTACATAACTCCAAATATTTAAAATAGGTAGACCGACTTATATGTTTAGTCATATAATGAAAAAAACATTGGATTTCCACTTTTGTATCTTGCCACCAAAGAAGTGGATTCGAATACAGATCAAAAAGCGAAATCCTGGCTTCCATAAGCTCTTGTAATGCCAAGCCTGACAAGGAGTCTGCTAATAAAGATGTATTTAATCTCCACCAATTGTGGGTTATAGGTTTATTCTGAGAGAACCCAAGGTGGGCCACAATCATTGAGTGATACGAAGTCTTCACAGGCAAAAGCTCATACTTAACGCAAGGCAACCATTTGGACAAGAATATAAAATCAATCCTGGTAGACAAAGTGCCCTTGCGAAAGGTATGGTCTGGTGGAATCTTCCCTTACAGTGGCCCATCCACTAAATGGGCAGAAGCAACCATTTCATTAACGTAGTTGGAATCACTAAATAATTTCACTGTTGCCCCCGTCTTGTTCGTTACGGATAATACACAATTAAAATCCCCTCCTAAGATCGCAGATCTGGTTGTATAAAGATAAGACCGTATGGCTGTCATTAATTGAACTCTCAGAAATTTGCACTGTGGGTTATAGACATTAATAAATCTATACTACTGCCTTGGTAAATGACAACCAAAATTAAAGTACCAGGGATCAAGTCAACCAATCAAGACACAGATAGCCCCTTAGCCTTAAACAAGATACCTACCCCACTACACATTTCCTCTGCCAGCTACCAAAAGGAAGCTCCACCAAACCATTCCCAAGACACAATAGCAATTTCATGCAAGGTATGCAACCTAGTGAAAGTCAAGAAACCAGCACTCATAAGCCCATAAGCAGATGATCCCGATCCAAACGAAGGTACAAAATGAAAATATTTTATTAAGTGCTCCTGCACAAAAGGATCTTCAGGCATACAATAAACGGTACGCTCACTAGCCCCAGTGCTTCTACTCAGAAAGGAATCTTCATAAACTGATTACTGCAGTTCAAGTAAAACAGAAAAGGTGGCAAGTCATTTCCTGTGCGATTTTATACTACTCGTATTTAATGAACCACAGGTTAAGGCAAAAAACAACATGGGTTAGAAAGGTAGAAAAGATATAAATTTATGTCTGGGGAGGTTTAACCTTCGTTCACTTCCTGCTAGAGGAGAGAGTCACTCAGCATGCCTTCCATGTCTGTAATTGCCTCAGGCTGTGAGGATGCCACTGAAGAGGCATCTGAATCCTCCTCCGACTTACGTGGCTGCTTCCTCTTATCCAAGACAGCAAACCTATTCCTGGTATCAACCCAGGTTGGTAATGCCCGGTGTCCTCCCTGTGACACCTGGGATCCAGTGCCCCTTTGGGAGCGTCTGCCCCTCTTTTGTTCCCATGCAAGTTCAATTGGAGGAGGCATCTCAGAACTTTGTAAGGCAAGAGGCACTTGTACTGGTACATCAGGAGTGTCTCTCTCTCCATCAGAACCTGCATAGCGTCCACAGTGGATGCCGATTCCATCAGATCCCCATGGGTGGGAACCTTACCTGGGTTATTATCCTGAATATCTGGACTAAAAGAAGGAAGGTTACAGTCCTGTGTCTGTGGGATCAAAACCTCCTGGTCTCCCGCAGCCCAGACAAGGGACCCCATGACCAACGGTGGAGGGGCCACTGTATGGAGTACAAGTTGTTTAGTGGCTGCCTGTTGTTGAGCCCTGGTAACCACTTCATCCTGAGCCTTACCATCCTTAGCAGGGGAGTTATATGTGGTCCAGGGGCAATTGGCATATGTGTGTAGTATGTCTTCACACAAATTGCAAAAGGTAGGATTGGGACAAGAGATGCCAGTATGCCCAATACACCCACACAGGAAACGCTTCAGCTTGTCACATGCACTATTCAAATGCGTATATGCCCCACAATGAAAACATGTTTTGGGCTGTCCTGCATAAAACAGGAAACCTCTATCTCTCCCCAGAAAAAAACAACCAGGGAGGTACTGAACAGAGCCATTACTGAGAGGGAGGTGCACATGAATACACCAACCCCCAGTCCAAATATGCAGGGAATCTATTATAGGGTCAGGAGCCCCAAAACAGTACATGTAGAATTCAGTTAATACAGAATATCCCCAGTATAGCAACCCCCTCATTCTTAAACAGAACAGTTATCGTCCAGAATGCCGGCTTGGACAGGGGGATAGCCACGAATGGGGGCCATAGCACAGTATGCCTCACCTCCTGGTATTTTTGCCAGAAGGTTTCCAACCTATTAGGAGGCTTAAAGCTCAAGTCAAAAATTGGGTCTCCCAAGGTGTGTATCAGGGCATTCAATTCTGTGGCAGAGAATCCCATATTACCTAAAATAAGGGTGTTCCCCACATACAATCTATCTGGGTAAGTCTCCAGGTCTCCCTGATACCTAATGCGGACAACATTTCTGCATTTCACAAACTCAGGCAGGGTATGAAAGAGGCCTGCATATGTCCTGGCCTGTTGCCTGGCCTGAGCCGAGGCCGGTGGAGGTTTACTTCCAGCGTGACCCAAGCTCGGGTCTGGTCCATCACTCAGAGGAGTGGGAAAAGGGTGTGTGGACTTGTGGATCTGGTTTGTAGAGTGCCCGTGTCTCTCCCCATATTACAGGGGGTGCCATGAATATCTTCAGCATCTAAAGCCACACTGCATGATAAAATAAGCACAGGGTGTTGCGTGAGCTGCAACGTAGCAGGTAAAGACAAAGGATAATGCACTTCTTCCATAGCTGACTATAGCAACACAAGGACTTTTCACAGGTAATATCCATGGCTGGTTCCCCTGAGGCCTGACCCAGCCTGCATTATGGACAGCATCCGCAATAGTGACCCCTGTACAGGACATATTACCATCAAAATGGAGGGGGGCAAAATGTTAAAATCCCACCCTAGACCCCCCAAGAACAGTAGTACACCTACTTGTAACTCCCTTTGTAGAGGACATGGCCTCTTTATGCAGTTCTGTAGGCAGCACCTCTTCTGTACCCCCTCTGTCAATCTCTTTGCCTGTGCTAGGTGTAACCCCCCTACAAATGGGAGTTCCTAAAAGTCTTCCCGGAGCTTGCTTAAATGCTCCATGCCTGGCTGGTGTTCGGCGTAAGGCCGCTAAATGTGGGGGTTGTGAGTGCTTTTAAAGCCTCCATGTACTGTCTCTTTAAGAGCTGTCTGCTTGCAGGCAAAATCATTGTTTATGAGGGGACTGTGTGTTTCCTGTTAAGTCCCTTTCTGAGCTGTACTGTAATTGCCCCTCTTTGTGGTCACTAGAGTATGGGGGCCCCCTCAACAGGTGTAACTATTTGCCTGAAATCATTTAGAGTGATAGTAAAAATGCAGTTTGTTTAACCAGCTTTTGTTGCAGATGTGACTCTGTGTGCTATTGCCCTCCATCTTGGACCAGGACAGTTCGAGGGGTCCAATAGGAGCGAGGGGATATCTAATCTGGAGTAAAAAAGCAGCCAACCAGAAACCAGGACTCTAGATGGCCAATGGGGCACAGCTTGCAATTCCTGGACGTGGCATTATGGGTCATGGCGACTTTTCGCACCACTGAGGGCTAGAATAAGTGACTGGCATGTGTGACCAGCCAATGAGATCGGGTAGCACCCGAGCTGTGAGGATTGCCCCATGCTGTTAGGGGCAGAGGCGTTTTGACTGTGAAGGGAAGGGAGCTCTTAGCTTCTGTGCCGTTGAGTGTTCGAGCGGGAAGCGCGTGAAAGGTCTGAGGCGGCCGCTTTTTCAGTGCCCGCGCTTCACGAATCAAATCCGCAGGCTTGCAGTCAGAGGAGACTGTGCACAAGCACAGCTACCTACCAGGCTTCACCTGAAGAGGACTGGAGAATCTGTTAAATCGCACTTGGTCTGTCAGGAAAGTTGAAGCTGCAGTGAGACTCCTGATAGCTGAGAGTTTGTTTGGGTCCAAGGAGCAGGTGCCTGGTATGGTACCCCTCTGTTGTTTTCCATATAAATGTGTGAGGAGGCCTTTGAAGCTCAGGCTCAGCCCTGCAAGTGGTGAAGGAGTGGTTATCTGCTGGAGTCGTGAGTACTGGATCAGGGTAGCTCCCTGTTAAAGCTTACAAACAGGCAAAAATCATTTTGTTATATTGCTGACTGCATTAATTGAGCTTTCTGGCTCCACCTGATCTTCTCAGGAATTAAATCTCACTTGTGTCAGGGCCCCAACCAGCTGCATCGAGGAACTAGCCATTAGGGCTTGGGTACCCATAGACAGTAATTAATAGGTTAGGCCTGTGCACAGAGCCATAGGTAGATTTTCATATATGGTAGTGGTAAGCTAATCAGCCTGATTCCCCCCGGTCCTTGTTATCTTCCCTCAAATAAATCAGATTGTCTGTTTTGCAAAAGTACACTGGCTAGTCTGTGTATTAATGGTGAAATACTGCATAGTGAAGGCGGTGTAACTGTACCTTACTTTCCAGGGGGTCCCCGGAGTGAGCTGACTGTTTTAAGCCAGGGGGTAAGTGTATATGGCAAGAACTCTGAAATTGAACTGCGTGGGCCACTAGTGGGAAGAAAGGGGGGTTGCAGCAACCCAGAGGGCTGTGACCGAGTCAACCTCGACTGTTCTAACCCCGACAGATCTGGGCCCCTCACCCTGCTACAGTTAGGGCAGGCAGGAGTAGTAGCCATTGGGATAGCGCCCCCAAGGGGCTACATAGGAAACTCTGCAGAAAAGCAAGAGGCAAAAACATTACCTTGATCATAGTGGAGTCCCTAGCCCCAAGCACTATACTAGACGATGCATCACCTTCCTCAGTCATCATCGAGGAACCTGGTTCCACCGGCCGTGTGGAACACTGACCCTCTGCAAACTGTTCCACCTGCACCAACACACCATCCTCAGATTTCTGGTTTCTTCCTTCATTTCAACTCACTCTCCGAGCCAACATCCCAGATTGTTCTGCTATAACACCCTGCAACTGGCGTCGCTTATGTTCCAAATCAAGAAAAAGATCATCTTCCACATCCTCCGGTGATTTTCAGGCAGGCAACGGACCATCCATTTTATCAACATCGGGATTTATACAAGCGCTTGCCATCTTGCAAGCAGCTGCTCCTAGGGGTCCTGAAGCAAAAGGGGAAGCAAACCCTCCTGCTTCCTCCACAGCCAACTCCACTCTGGCACCGTCAGCAGCCATCCATATAGACAGTAGTGCCCCCTACCAAAGAGTAGGAGAGTTTTTATTCTATAACCACAACAGAGTTAAACATTCATTAGAGATATACAAATGTCCAAAAAAAAGCTATTACACACATTCATAAAAGAAAAATCCTCCAAAATACATACCAAAAACCCAATCCCCACCAATTATCCAAACACATTTCCGCTTAGATTTCTGTTTGTACACATTCACATTCCCACTACCCTCCTAATTTTAAGCGTATTTTTTCCAAAAAGCAAATCCTTTCCACCACATGGTCACCTTATGTTTAGGATGTTTTTTACATTCTTTCCTACACACTTCCACCATTACCCTCCCATATATTCTACTAAACCCTTCATATGAGATTTCATGTTGTTGTAATCAAAATTGACAATGGCTCTGCCAAAGATAATATTTTAAGCAAGTAACAAATAAATGCAGAGTACTACTATGAAACTGATTCAAAAGTTCCAGAAAAATCCCCAATACCATACTTTTATAATACAGAGTTCTTAACCATGGAAACCCCCATTTGTCAGCCAAAAAGTCCCATAGACCTTTTGCATAAATGCACAAAAACAAAAAAATGTTCTTGAGACTCAATTGCTTCCCCACAATTAGGATAAAGACAGTTTGTTTCCTCCACTGCCTTATGCTTATTGTTCCCACATGCTCCAATTTTCCCATGAACAAACAACCACTGAATATCCCTCACTGACAGAGATATTCTTTTATTACCCAACATTCTAAAAACATATTTATTCTCTCTCTCAGGGAGCACCCCTTAAATTCTGGCTCCCTAGGCCCAATCTCCCCAAATATTTTATTATATAACCCTCTTCTAGTATATTGCACCAGCTATGATCTTGTAACATTCCATTTTTTTTTTTTACTTTCTTTTTATCTACCTTACTGTCCCCTCGAGCCACTCCTTCGGACTATTGATCAATCTTCTTCTGGGTCCCTTCCACAGAATCTACCCCTACAGTGCCAGGTTTACTCCATTATCCCTCCTACCTTCCTCCTTGGAGTGCCTGCACAGAGGGGTCTGTCCTAGGTTGGTGATCACTGAGGTGGATCGGTCGTCATCTTGGCCCGAGGGGGATTTTTTCCATTTTTCTCCCCTTAGTCCCTCTACCCTCTGAGGATGTTGGTATGTAGGACTGACATCCAGTCTGACAGCATGCTGTCGCACTTCACTGACAAATGCCCGCAACGTCCTCCCTGACTCTCTTGAAGAGCCACCTTGTGCACCAGTACCCATGCTTCCACTGGCACAGGTACGTCACGTGTGCAGAACACCCCAGGATCCTACCCCAGAGTAGGAGAGCATCTGTTGGGACACTCAATCCTCACTTCCCCTCTGACCCCCGGTGACCCAAGTCCATACCCGAACCCAGGTTGCCAGCGTGGTGTGCGGTGTGGCATCCAATGCCTCAACCCTCAGCGGCACTGGGCCGGTGTAACTTTCCATTTTTGAAGCATCTGCATGGTTCCTTTATAATTTCCTGGGACCCAAAACTTTTTAAAACCCATCGGGACTACTTCTACCCAAAGTTCCAAAAATTTACCCAAAATATTCCACCCCCACATCCCAAACAAAGATAACTGAGGGAAGAAAAAAATGTTCACATTTTATACCAAATAATGTATGAAAAAATAATAACAGGATGCACCATACCTAACCCCCTTTTATTCTGCTTCACATACGTGACCTCTTTTTTAATGAGGTTCAAATGTCTCCCCCACAATAAGTGAAAAAATATACCCAGTAATCTTGTTTCCATATTTATAGGTAATGGAAAAATAGATCCAATAAATAAAAAGCAGAGCACGAGAAACTCTTTGATAATATAAATGCATTTGCTCTTAGACATTTTCCACCCCTTCCATCTCATTACCTTTCTTCCCCCCTCTTTTAGTGCTATATCCCAATTTTTCTGACTCATATCCCCTTTCCCAAAAAAGGCTCCCAACATTGTTATTGGGTCCTCTGCAATACTAATTCCAGACACTTCACTTATCCCATTCTCAGGCAGACCTAGCCACATACCTCTGCTCTTTTCAACATTTAACACAGCATCTGAAACTCATGAAAGCCTCTCCATTACCCTTACTAATAAAGGAATAGCATCCAGATTAGACAAAAAACACATAAATCATTAGCATATGCTGTTATTTTTACAGTGTCTTCTTTCTTATTAACATTAATCCCCCTAATCCCTTCATCTTGATTTGTCTGTTTAATTAAAGGGTCAATAGCGAATGCATACAAAATGGGACTGAGGGAGCAACCTTGCCTTATCCCTGCTATAATCAGAATAGGAGTTCCTCCCCTTCCCCACCTCTGGAGTAATTACTGCCTGGCTATATAAAAACCTAATCCATTTTATAAAGGAACTTGGAATACCTTACTTCAAAATAACTTTAACTGGGTATTTATGGTTGACTCTGTCAAAGGCTTTATTCTGGTCAAGAGCTAATAAACACCCTTTCCTGTTATTGCTGGCTGAAAAATCACAGACATCTCTTATTATTGATAAATTCTCCAATATATTCCTCTCAGGAATTGCACGTCTGCACTGAATGGATCAGACCAGATGTTACTCTTTTCAACCTCTTCTGTATCTAGGTTAAAATTTTTAAATCAGCATTTAATACACTTATTGGCCTCCAATTCCTTATTTCGGTTTTATCCCCAGATTTAAACAAACCAATAACTAAACCCAAGGTAAATTCAGATGGAATTAAGTCGAACAGGAAAAAGAAATGAAATATTCCTACCAAAAATGCCCCCTTTATTTCTGGAAACTACTTGTAGAACTCATTAGGTATACCATCTACCCCAGGAACAACCACATGTTTAAGTTCCTTTAAAACATCTTCAATCTCTTGTTCTGAAATTTCATTTTGTAATTCTGCCCCTTTAAGTAAATCTAAACCAGGAACTTGCAATTTACCCCAAAAATCCTCAATGTCATTGTCTTGAGTATGCACCCCTTGAACTAACTCTCTTAAATGTTCTTCCACAATAACCCTTATTCCCTCTGTTTTATTTATGATCACCCCATCTTTATTCTTTAAACTTGAGAATCAAGACCTGTTTTTCTTTTCTTTACATGCCTCACATAGATCAGAAAAAAGGATTTTTTTGTGTCCCTAGATTCAATTCTGACATCAGAGAAGCAGACCTGTCATATTGCACCTTTCTCATTCAAGTCTTTATATTCTCAATTTGGTCTGCGAGATCCTCCCTCCCACTGTAAGAAGCCTCTAATAAATGATATAACTGCCCTCTAAGACTTAAATACTGTAAAAATTTGTTTTTAGCCTGATTCTTCCCAAAATTTTGCATCCATTTAATTACATCTGTTTTTGTATCCACCCACCAATGAAAGATATTTTCATATAAGCCCACCACCAAGGCCCTGGCTACAAAAAGGGTTCCCAATCCCAATTTAACCTCATTCTTCTCCAAACTTGATACGTTCATTTTCCAACGAGACACTGGTTGCTCAATATCAGACTCTGTACTTAAAACAACCTTAATCAAAAGGTGATCAGAGAATTCCAACTGGATAGTGCATACCTTTATAATGTTCAGTCTTTTAGACACAAACACAGATTCAATTTTTGAAAACAGCTTCCCTTTTACAAAAGTAAACTGAAGTGGAGGAGTCTCTTGTGAAAGACAGTCCATTAATTCTGCGATTTCCACACATTTTGTTAAAGCATGTGCATCACAATAAACTTTTTTGCCACTATTCTTTCATTCTTGAATTTCTAAAGAACAATTAAAATCCCCCCAAAATAAACATTCCTAGTAGTAGCTAAAAAATGTTGTATCTGCTCATGTAACTGAACCCTTTCAGCTTTAATTTGTGACCCATAAACCACTGCAAACCTACTAGGCTGATTAGACCATACTCCATCAACCAATAAAGCCCTCCCCAGGACTATGTCAACCACTGTTTGAAATTTGAAACCAAACCCCGAGAACAAAATCCCTACCCCATCTGCCCTGTCTGGCCGGAAAGACCAATAAGATGGACACCAAACCCAAACCCTTTGTGCCTGAGAGACTAAATGCACTGAATTTAGCCAAGTTTCTTGGATAAAAATCTCCTCACAAGCTAGGTCTCTTAACTTTGCTAAAAAAAATCTCTTTTTTTTTCATTAAGAATGCTGCAAATATTTGCAGTGGGTAAAGAGAATAAAATCATGTTATTTCAACAAAAGGAAAGAAAAAAACACTTGCTGAAAATCAACAAAAGAAACATTATTGTCATGACATTTTCCTTCTCTTCTTTTTTTCTTTTTATTTCCAGCCCCAGACTTTACTTCTTCTTTATGTTCTAAGATTTCATGGGCAGAATGTATTGACAAAACACCAGAGTCTTCATCTCCAGTACAAGATTCTTCCCCCTTTTGGGAACCAAGAACCCCAAATGGATTGTACAATGGTATATCTGAGGCTGAACCTTTGTTACTACGAAGAATTTTCCATCTCTCTGAGCTCGGAATATTGTCAGAAGCCAATGGGGGGGTCATTACATTTTCACTCCCTTGAACTTCCCCAGAAACAACACCCTCCGTAGCTGCTAAAGGAGCAACTATTCCCATAGAGACTTCCTCCGGCACTTCTGCCACAACCATTATCCCGGACGAGGGTTCCTTCCTTACTGCTTCTGCCACTTTGTCCTGAGACTCACTGATAAGCACCTCCAGACCTTCCAAGGGGCCTTCTGGGGGGGGGGGAACCAGCAGGGCCTGACCTCCTTTTTGGATCCTCTATATCAGCATCCCTCCTGGTAGCTTCCAATTGTTGAGCCTTTTTAATCAAAACATCAGGTCCATACTCCGAGCATTATTCCTAGCCACCCAAGGGCAATTATGATACATGTGGCCGTATTCCTCACCAAGATTGCATTGCACATGGTTACAACACTGAGAATTGCTATGACCACACTCCCCACATAACCCATATCTAATAGTGTCACACACATTTGACAAGTAGGTGTGGGAACCACAACTATAGCATCCCTTGAGCTGCCCAGGGTAAAAACAAACCCATCTTTCCCTACCCAAGAAGAAACTATTCAGGATGTGGGCCACCTCATCTTCAGCGTGGTGTAATTTCACTGTAAATCTCCAACCCCCAGTCCATAAGAACTCTGAGTCAATGATTGCTTCAGGGGCACTGAGGACCATGCATCTTTGGCTCAGCCAGTGGACTATATCACTGACATGAACACACTTATTCGGGAACATTACAGTTATAGTCTTAATTGTAGGTTTAGTCAAAGCGATAGCAATGAAAGGAGTCCAGATAGGGGAAAATTTCAGCAAATTGTACTTTAACCAAAACCTTTTCAAATCTTTCATCGATTTAAAGCTTATGTCAAAGATATTCTCACCCAAGATGTGGATGAGTGCATATATCTCCGAAGCCATAAATCTCTTGGACTCTTTAAGAAGCTTCTTTCCTACATACAACCTGTCAGGAAATAATTCTAAGCCTCCTTTATATTTAAGATGTGCAGCAAAGTGTCTTGGGGAAGGTTCATAGTAGTCTGAAGAATAAGTAGACCTTGCTGTTCCTCTGAGGGGGGATTTCTGGCCCCTCCAGACTCCTGCTGTTGTGGCCCTGTCCTCATTTTATCTCCCACACTTTAAGCAACAGCAGAGTAAAGCCTTCCCCCTTCACCCTAGGAAGGACTAATAGACTGTATAGAATTCTTACCAGTGATATTAGACTTGGAGCAACCAGCAACTCGAGAATAGTCCCCCTCTTCCTAAGCAATCACTCTTACTGCCTGCTGTAAACAAGGCTCCTTAACCCCCCTTTCAAGTGATGTATCCACCCCCAAAGCCCCACGATATTGTCCTGAAATATTAGAATTGGGAGAGGAGGCTACCATCCCCTTAGAATTATCCCCCTTATTTTTATCAAGGTTAAGATCAAGAACTTCTGACCCAGACTCTGGGTTTTCCTGGCCTTCATCACGACCTTGCAACATATCCAGCCATCCTTGTTCAGGTTTCACTTCCCGTGGGGACCTCGAATCCAGCCCCCTCCTTCTAAAGCAGCACCAGGAGTCCATTCCCCTGTAGGGTAATACACCTCTGAAAGCCTAAATGCCCTCACCATTGCATGACGAATAGACTCACCCGATGCTTCATCTGCTAGGCCCGATTTGTTTTCATTCAAAGCCATGATCTGATCTTCACTCAGCATACTGCCACCACCTCCTGGATCCTCCATAACCCTTTTTGGGGGGCATTTTTTCTTCTTTCTTCCATCCTTCTTTCGTCGTCTTCGTCCAATAAGCGCTGGACATTCAGCCACTTTTCCTCCAAAATCTCCTCAAGTTAAGCTGCCACTAGCCCAATGTCTTGTGCTGTCATCTCCTGTATCTCTTCCACAGCCTCCATTCTTTGCTCCAGCTCACTTCCATCCTCCTCAGAAAAATCACTCCCCATCACTTCTGGCATTGGAGCCGATTCAAAATGCTCCTCTTCTTCAGAATTTTTCTCCATGGGGTAGAAACCCCTTCTCCCACAGACAGCTCCAATACAACCTCCTCCATGGTAAACAGTACACCAACTGCACCTCAGACATGAACCACGGCACCATCTACTGTTGAGTAGGGGAAAGTTTTATTGAGACAGAAAATCGTGTAACACATACCAGTACTGCACAAAATCTACAAACAACAGAGAGAGAAAAAAGGAATACAAAGGTAATACAGTATATAACAATTTGCAAACCAGAAAGAAAGGCATTACAAAGATATAATGAAGGAATAACCATCAAGTCACAGCAAAATCTGAGTCAGTTATCAAGGAAGTGCAATCCATAAAGCAAGCAGGCGTGACTCTGAGTGCATGTTTTGTTCAAGTTCATAGATGGTTTTCAAATCTGTCACTATTTTCTGTTCTAATTCAAATATGTGCAGTCTTTCTGTTGTAAAGCAAACTTACATCTAACCATCCAAATGTTCCATTTAATTACAACAAAGACAAGATTTAAAGTATCTGCATGCCAGTAGGACCATTGAGGGAAAAACACCATACATAAGCATCTGAAAAGTTACAGACTGAAAAAAAGGGGTAGCCCACCGTCGTGCCAAAAGGCCCACCAATTCGAATAAATGTACATTCAAAAAACAAATGGGAGATTGTCTCCAATGCATCTGTGCATAATGGCCTAGAACACACTCTATCCGAAGCTGTTTATGTTTGTGGTTGGCTTTAACATTTATCCGTTCATGGCAAGATAGCCAATAAAATCCCACATATGTGCAGGTATTCTTTTACACATAACAAAGATAAAGAGGAAAGATGCTGGACGGACATTTCTCAAAGGGATTGTGTCAAACAGACAGAGGAGAGAGAGAGTCTTATATAGGGTCTTATGCGGATGGGCAATAAGTATCTGAGGCGATACTTTCCATTGTTTCAAGCGTGAAAACATATGTTTCACATACAATGGCGTGCCTTCTGTATCGTAACACGTGAGGTTGTGTTCCACTGGTGGAACCAAACTCCCCAGGAATCATAAAACCACATTTCCACCTCTCTGAGAGTTGATCAGAAGAGGTCTCAGATTAGCCGTAAAAAATGCTGAAAAAAACAACAGAGGATTTATCATACCAACACCTCCCTCCGCTAGCAGACAAATAAGTAACATTTCTCTTGATCGGGTTCAGCCTGCTCCCCATAATGCCTGAAAGAAGAGGCTGAAAACCGTTGTTTCCAGTTGTTTTGGAAAAGGAAAACATAACTTAAATATAGAAACAATGGAATCAAAAAGGTTTTTATCAAATAAACTCTCTTTTTCTTCCCAATCGACCCTCTATTCCAAGAGGTGACTTTCAGTTTACCCTGTTGCAATTTATGATCCCAGTTAAAAAAATCAGAATCTTTGGATCCAAAATAAACCCCTAAAATATGAATAGGGCCCTCTACCAGACGTAGCTGGCCAATATAGGACATCGGGGCCACGGCCCTAGATCCCAACCTGATACCCACACTTTTGTCAAAGTTCAGGCAGGCTTCGAATAAGTTCCCAAACAAAGAACATATTTGTAGGGAGGTCGTTACTGAGGGCATTATCAGCTACTAGGAAACATATATCATCTGCATATGCAATAGCTGTAAGCAGAGCATGTGTAGCAGGGCAGGAGATGGCATGAATCTGAGGTGAACATTCAGGCGAAGGCAGGACATCTAAAAACAGGACATATAGCAGAGGACTTAGGACAGCCTTGGCGGACTCCTCTTTAACAGGAATCATAGGTCACTACCACCCATTTACCACAGGGACCACAGTGGCCGTCCTGTAAATTTTGTAGCCATCGTATCATGTCTTCAGGTATATACAGAAAGCGTAATACCATCCACAAAAAATCGTAGTTAACCGAATCAAATGCAGCCTTCTGATCAACTGAAACAATGATACCAGGAGTTCAGGCCGCAAATCCATGGGAAAACAGTTCTCGTGGGAGAATCAGGTGATCTGAGATTACGCCTGGTAGGTATAGAAACAAGACTGGGCAGGGTGTAAGACCCCGCCACAATACCAGTCAGATGTTTCATGAGTATCTTCATAAGGATCTTGAAATCAGTATTTAACATGCAAAGAGGACGCCAATTCTCAAGGAGGTGAATGTCTCCTTTCTGTTTGTAGATATACAGCAAAGTACCCTTCGTAAAATCTAAAGGAAATGTCCTCGCTACATAACAGGGCATTAAATACTGAGGTCAGTTCAGTGGCCAAGTGAACATTTAACACTTTATACAAATCAGCTGAGAGACCATCCGGCCAGGGGTTTCTACAAGGGCAGCAGAAATCACTGAAGACAGCTCTTGCACCATCACGGTAGCATGCCACAGCCACATTCTGTTCGAAGGGTGGGATCTCAAGATCCGTGAACAGGTGGCAATGTCAGTCATAGTAGCTGGAAGGGGAGAACAAAGGTGGTCGTGTGATCTGTCACAATCTGCAGAATTTCAGAGCGTGAGAACACAGCGCACCTACAGAATTCAGCTAGGCTCAGCATTGATTTCGGAAACAAGACGTGAATTAGACTCAAAGGGGCAAACTACGTCCCATGGTCCAGACATGTGGAATTTATGTTGATGGTACAATTATTGGGATTGTTTGGACTGAAAACAAAGCATGTCCCTCCGTATTGCTTGTATTTGAAGAGATAGGTCCTGACCAGTCATATGTGCTACAGACAGCAGCGACTGTAGATGAGTTCTCTTGTAAATAAGCCAAATAATCCCTCCTACATTTTTGTCGACTGTAACTTTCAGATATATAATCAGGGCATGTTTAGTATCCAACCACCAACGTGTCGGATCGTTATAGCAAATAAACACAGATTCTGAGCAGATATAAGGACAGAATAAATCTTTGAAACATCATGTCCTGCAACAGGGAAATTAAATTTCCAAAATCCTGGCCCTTTCAACAAAGGGCAACTAGACCTATACCCGACTGAGAGTAGTTTGTGAAGTCAGAAGGCCACTGCCTGTGCCTGAACAGAACTTATTGAGCAACGTCACGGGACAAAAGACAAAATCAATCCTTTTTGCCAACGTGCCTTTTTGAAATGTGGGGGTATGTTTGGTCGTGAAGATAGGTAAGCATCAGTCCAAGTCATCATCCAATTAATTTATCAATTCATGAGTCACAAAAAATTTTTTTGGTGGTGGCAAGCGAACTTTTGTCTTGAAGACTCAGGCCACAGTTAAAATCGCCAGAAAAATCACTTGGAAGGGCGTGTGTAAATAGGGGCAAATCAAGGAAAATAAGGCTATGCGAGCCGACTTAACTAGGGGCATAAATGTTAATGGCTCGATGCGGGCAGTTAACTAAAACAAAATCTAAAATGAGGACCCTACCAGGAACTAAATCAAACAGTTTAAGTAACCGAAAGTCTGAATATTAATTAGAATGCCAAGACCTGAACAGGGGTCCGGGCCTATAGACCAAAACGATGGGCCCAAAAGCCAGTCTTGTTTAGCTTGTCTAATCTCCTGCACCGTATGGGTCTAGTATCCTGCAACAAAAAATACCCAATGGCAAAGGTCTTAGAAGGAAAACACTAATTTATGTTTCTCTATACGTTTCATACTGTTTACATTAATGGTATGGCAAACGAAGTGCGCCATGTCATAAAAAATAAGGTGTCAAGAAACATCACGACTTTCTCTTCCCAGCCAAATTCTTTCCTTTCAGTTTAACTCTAGCCTTACGCTTTTGTGAGAGGCTGGTGCCCAGCTGGAGCTCCGAATCTGTAGAGCCATCAGGGAGAGAAGACGCAATGGAGGAAGTGTCAGACTCACCTGATGTCGTCAGTAGATGGCTGAAGCACCTCGAAGGTAGTGAGCAGGGCTATGGGCTGAGTTATCAATGTCTTTATGGGAGGTGGTGAGGCAAGGTCCAGCCCTCAGAGACCTCTCGCATAACAGTAAAAAGGTTCACAGGGGTGGCATAGTACGGACCTGGGATTTGAGCCAAGTCAGATGTAGCTGACAGGGCATTTTGTCGAGTGGGGTTCCACCTCTAATGGGTGTTCTCACAATAGCTAGGCTTTCTGGAGAGCAATGACACGGGGTAGACACAGGCACATGGGTCTGCAAAGCTGGGATCACTGCCTCTGCAGTGGGTGCGGCCACTAGTGATGCAAGCCGAGCTTTTGTGCCTGTGTAATCACAAAGCGTTGATCAACACCACCATCATGATTAGCCTGGCGTGGGCAGACCAGTGGCAAGTTTGAAAAGAATGTCCTAGCTCTTCACAAAGGTTACATCTGCTAATATTCTGGCAATGGATCCCAACATGACCCAATCACCACAATTATTACATTTTATCTTGTCACATACATTACTCAGGTGTGAGGGATCCCAACATCTGTAACAGGCTTTAGGCTGACCGGGTGAGGACCCCCTATCACGACCTAAGAAAAAGGGAATTGGGTAAATGGACAGGGCAGAGTCATTGGTATAGTACAGAACCTTAAACTTCACCCTCCCGTCCAAATATTTTCCGTGTCCAGGATAGCTTCAGGTTGGCCCTGTACCTTACAGCGTTGTTTCAAACCAGTACACAATATCAGACACATTCGCCTTCATTTCAAAACATCACCGTAATGGTCTTAAAGCCGGGTTTCGAGAGGACGACCTGAAGGAAGTCCATAAGCAGTATTCCATAGGCGTGGTACCTAGCCAAAAGCGGTCTGAGCCACGAGGCGTCTGAAACTCATCGAATGTGGATTCACCTGATACATGGATCAGGTGTAAATCTCATGGGCAAAAATTTCAATGAGTCCTTCAACAGAGTTCTGGCCACATACATGCGGTCAGGAGGTTCTGAAGTCCACCTCTATAAACAAGTCTACAACATTATGTCTTTCGCAGCAAGGACAGGGTGATGAAACAAAGAGGAGAAGGAACGAGACTGTCCACCTGTACAGAAGGAGTCTTTATCCTTATTAACAAATCCAAGACAGTTACTGCTTTACCATCAGATGGGGGCATACTCAAGTGGGCTTTGCACAAGGGACAAAACAGGATTTTGGTGAGTTGAAGTTCCATCGGCATGCTCAAGGGGTCTGAAGAACACTGTGAAGCCAGTTTCCCCTGTTGCACTTCCAGGAAGTCCTCAGGACGGGGGGACTGAATAGGGGACGGACCGGAGATCCAATGCCCAAGCCCAGGTTCCTGAATCCACCCAGCACCACGCAATGCGGATTCTACTGACCAGGTAGGCTCTACATCATTACCAGCAATGTGTGCAGGGATTTGCAAAGAAGGTCTGCCATCCGGCGGTGGCTCAGGGAGCGTATCGTGTGTTCCAGCAGAGCAGTTCGTCGGCACCTGCAAAGCGGGCCTAGTGTCAGGACCAGTAACCAGCACGAACTCTCCAATGCAGGTGACAGCACAGGGGCATTCCTGATAGCCCTGTAGAGTCCCTCAGAGATCGGAGGAGCCATCACTGTTCGTAGTGGCACTGCACACACAGTAGATCATCTTGCATAGTTGGAGCATGTAGCACCAATGGCAGACCCACTCAGCCACACTCTCCAACGTCAGCGGTCCCGCATTTTCGTACTCATCAACGCAGGTCTTCCACCACCGGGATAGCAAGAGAGTAATATTGTCCATTGCCATGAGGGCAGGGAGAGGTATAGTTCCACAATAGATACATTCCTGGAGGTACTTTCAGACGTAAACAGTCGCTTCTTTAATCATAACAGTGTCAGTCGAGGTCTCCAAACATCCAGAGACAGGAGCTGAGACCAAGTCTCCTGCCTCCCCAGCTACCTCTGCAGCAAGCACAGGAGGTTCCGCCATCTTGGACAGAGTATTCCCCTCTGTCGAGTAGGGGAATTTCCCCAGTGTCCTGGCCAAATTTCCTCCATTCACTAGAAATACCACCAACAGCTTAATCTGGTTCAGTTTCAGTTGGTTACCATCTGTATGCCCACCCCCTGGTCGCCCCTGAAAAAGGGACTTCTAGTCTCAGTGGGCTTACCCGGTCAACAAAATTCAATAAATAAAAATAAATAGTACTGTTCATTGTAGCAAAGGCCCAAATCAGCTGCTGGGACTGCATCCATGTTCCTAATTTCCTGCATCCACTCGGTCAGGTTCCCATTAGCTCTTCCCCACAACTGCTCTACCAGCTGCCACTTCAGCTCTGCAACACTACTAAAGACATTCTTGGTAGGTAGATGGTCTGTGGGACTTGGAACAAGGCTAAACATCATTAAATAAGTCAATTAATACCTCATTCCTATGTTAATGGAAACTTAGCCAGGAACTGAATGTCTTCTGGCAAATCTGGCTATCCACTTACATGGGATGTACACTTAAAGGAAGTTTCCAATATACATAGCTACTCACGTGGTGTAGTAGCTGCCCTCCATGGTAGTCATTTTAGCCAGTTTAGAAATACTGGTTGTAGCCAATAATCCCGATATTTTACTTGTAAATTAATTTTAGCATCAGCTTCCCAATGCCTTTTCAGAGCCCCATTGTAGCCGCCATGCCCCCGCACTCAAGCACGTAATGACGTGTGGCCAGGGAGAGCGCAGGGTCACACTGCATTGAAATGAATGGGGCTAGAGTTTTCATTAAATTTTAACACCAAGAAAGGCCAGTAACAGATTAATGAAAGGCACCATTTGACCAATAAAGATCATGTGCACTTCTGCAAGACATGAACTTATCTGATGTGCACTTAACTGGGCTTCATGGTAATTGTGTTTCCAACTCAGAAAAAAAATTGGGGTTGGGGTCTTCAATTGGTCATCAACCTACCGGGTCAATATGTCATATGCTTAATAGCATACGACATTAGCGCTAACCCGAAATAGCACTGTAGGGAAGAGCGAGAGGTGCACTACTGCAAATACTGCTGTACACAGTAATGCACCCTTTCACTGTCCCAGACAGAGGATAAGACATCTGCTGGGATGCAATTTCATTGAGCAGCTGCCATGGCTCGATGGAGTAAGCCACTGGCAGCAGGGAACCCAAGCACTGTGTTTGGGACCGGGTTATTTTCCAGATGCAAGAGAATTTTTTTAATTTTAGCACCTTTGTGAGATTTCAATGTTAACCCCCCTCCCGGAGTTGAGAATCCTTATGGGGGGGGGTTTGGGGAGTGCAACCCCCTGTAACAGGGTTGGAGGTGGAGCCTCCCAGAAAAAAAGGACTTATGCCACATGCAAGAAATCACTCCATATTGGCAACGTGAGTCATGCGGCATAATGTCTTGTGACATTATGACCCTTTGCCCGTCATCAAGTATGGGGGCTGATCCTTTTTGCACTGTAGAAGCAAGAAAGTAGATCACACCACTCATATAATCAAAGTCTATTTAATTTATTTAAGCAGCTCATAATCCATCCACCTTTTGATCCCACCAGCATTTTGTTCACTGCTCCACTCCATCAGGGAGAGAGGCTTGATATTCTGACACACGGAACAGTCTATTATTGCTACTAGGCAGGCAGTATAGCCTAGACATTTGAGTGACAAGCTGTGAATGAGCTTGGTACACCCAACATGATAGATACACAGGAAGGTATAGAAAAAATGAGGAGGGATCTGAAGAGGTTAGAAAACTGGTCCAAGGAATGGTAGTTGGGTTTCAATGCAAAAAAGTGCAAGATTATACATCTAGGGAGAGGGAATCCTAGGGCTGAGTTTGAACTAGACAGAGTAACACTGGAGGCCACCATGGAGAAAAGGGATCTGGGGTAATCACAGAAGACAACCTCAAAGTGGCTAAACAGTGCAACAAAGCAGTCAGAAAGGCTAACGGAATGCTAGGGTGCATAGGGAGGGGTATAACAAGTAGAAGGAGGGAAGTGGTGGGTGCCATTGTACAACTCCATAGTAAGGCCTCATCTAGAGTACTGTTTTCAGTTTTGGAGGCCCTGTCTCCAAAATGATATAGACAGGATGGAGACGATACAGAGGAGGGTAACAAAAATGGTGTCCGGGATGCAGCATAAGTCGTATAAGGAAAGATTCAGAGCTCTCAATATGTACTCCCTGGAGGAAAGGAGAGAGAGGAGGAACATGATAGAGACCTTAAAATATCTAAATGGAATCAACAGGGTACCAGAAGGGAGCATTTTTCACATGAAGGGAAATAGCAGAACAAGGGGGCAGAACATGAGACTAAAAGAGGAAAGAATTAGAGGGAACTTGAGGAAATTCTAATTCACTGAAAAGGTGGTGGAGAGATGGAACAGTCTCCCCCAGGAAGTGGTGGGGGTGGTCACGGTTCAGGGAGTAAAAAATGAGTGGGATAGGCACATTGGAATTATCAAGCTACGGTGAAAGAGGGGGCTTGTAACATCTAGGGTACCTTAAGCATTAGAAAGAGGGATAGGGCAGAGGGATGGGCTACAAGGCCCTTATCTGCTGATAACATTTATGTATCTATGTATATAAAAGTACAGCTTTACCTTTAATGTGTTGATTATTGTACAGCTCATTCAGTCCTACTAAAGGCACATTATAAAATAAACTGAGCTGACTAACTGAAAAATTAGATATAACCAGTCCAAGATGTGAAAAACTGAACTCCAAATAATTCCTCCTGCTGCAGGACCACTTCCACTTGTGGGTCGGGGTATGACTTGATATGACAGATAAACACAGCCAACTGGACTTACCGAGCAATCATCAACAAGCTGCCCTAGTATATTTCTGATTGTCTGCCTGCCTGTACTGTCAGGAACTACCCCTTAGGAACCTTTCCTTTATCACTCTAGTCATCCCCAGAGTTAGAACATGCCTTGGTGAGGCCTCTATAAGTCATGCTCTGCCTGTTCTCTGGAACAGCATCCATAAAACATTGAAACTAGCAATCCCTGTCAAACTGACCACCTTTAAAACTCTGTTGGCTCATTCCTTCATTGAGTCTTGCAATTGCTTTCAGCGATGACCTATAGTCCTACCTACTGGTCCCTGACTCTCTATCTCTTCCTTCTCGTAAATGACTCCTCTGCCTCATTTTCCCTCTTGGTACTGAAGTATCCTGTACCATTGTGTATATCTTAAGTATATACGGTATATGTTTTGCATACTGTACCTTGTATATTGTACACTGTACATATTACTGTATGTCCCTACTTTGCTATATTTGTATGTATCTTTGCATACCTTGTACTACCATATGTATTCTTTGTTACTTTGTTATTCATTGTGATTTTTTTCAATTTCCATGCATTCTTTGTTAATCATAGAAACATAGACTTTGACAGCAGATAAGGACCACTTGGCCCACCCAGTCTGCCTATTTCCCTACCTACTGGATAAGCTGCAGATTCTAGTTAGCCAACAACCTACTGCCTGCCAACCCCCACTACAATTGCCTTATGTCTGTCCCATGCGTATTTAAATTCCCCCACTGTTTTAGACCCAACAACCTCCCCAGGAAGGCGGTTCCATGCATCCACCACTCTCTCCATGAAAAAAAAATTCCTCACATTACCCCTGAGCTGTCCCCACTCTATCTTTAAATTGTGCCCCCTTGTTCTTACACATCTCTTTTTCTGAAAGATGCTACCCTCCTGGACTTTGTTGATTTCCTTGAGGTACTTGAACGTTTCTATCATCCCCCCCATCCCTCCTTTCATCATGGGTATACATATTAAGGTCTCTCAGTCTCTCTTCATATGGTTTCTGATGCAGACCCTGCACCATTTTAGTTGCCCTCCTCCAGACTGCTTCCATCCTGTCTATGTCCTTGCATAGACGAGGTCTCCAAAACTGCACACAGTACTCCAGATGGGGTCTCACCAACTGTCTGCACAGAGGGATAACAACTTCCCTTTTTCTACTTGTGATGCCCCTTCCTATGCATCCCAGTATCCCCCTGGCTCTCCTTACTGACTTCTCACATTGCTTACCCACCTTTAGATCATCTGATATGACTACCCCCAGGTCCCTTTAAATGTTTGTTGTTGTTAGTACCTCCCCTGCTATTGTGTACTCTTCTCCTGGGTTTTTGTTTCCCAGGTGCATTACTTTGCACTTCTTTGTGTTGAATTTAAGTTGCCACATGTCTGACCACTCCTCCAACCTTACCGAGTCCCTTCTCATCCTTTCTACCCCCCTTGTGTATCAACTCTGTTACAGATCTTTGTGTCATCTTCAAAGAGGCATACCTTTCCCTCCAGATCCTCTGCAATGTCACCTATAAAGCTGTTAAAGAGGACTGGACCCAGTACTGAGCCCTGAGGTATTCCACTAGTAACCATTCTTTCTTCGGAATGTTTTCCATTCACTATTACCTTCTGTGTCCTGTTGTGCAGCCAGTTTGCTACCCAGGCTACCACCCTGGGAGCCACTCCCAAGCTGGCTAACTTGATTATTAATCTTTTGTGCGTGACTGTGTCAAACGCCTTGCTAAAGTCTAGGTAGGCCATATCCACAGCCCCTCCCATGTCTATTACGTTGGTCACCCAGTCAAAGAAATCAATTAGATTCATCTGACATGACCTTCCTGCTGTGAATCCATGCTGCTTTAGGTCCTGTACTCCGCTGGCCTCTAGGTACTCAACAATTCTTTCTTTCAGAAGTGATTCCATCATTTTCCCTACCACTGAGGTCAAACTTACAGGTCTGTAATTTCTTGCTTCTGCCTTGCTCCCACTTTTGTGAAGGGGAATCACATCTGTCCTCTTCCAGTCCTCAGGTACCACCCCATCCTCCCATGATTTGTTAAAAAGTGTGATCAGTGGTGTCACTAGGTCCTCCTTTAGTTGTGACATTACCCAGGTCCATCTTGTGCCCAGGTCCATCTTGTAAATGAAATGTACTCAATGGTGATTTGCACAGTAAAGCACAGTAAAATAAAGATTGATTGATTGATTGATAGACACATCTGTATAATGACTGCATGTTCATGCACACCCCAGGGGCCAGTGGGTGCCCTTGGGGTCTCAGTCTTCCACACTAGATCTTGGTGATGAGGGAGGCACTACCCCAGTTGGGAAGGAGGGCAGGAAGATCAGGAAGACAAGGAGAGGGGCAGCCAGGAGGTGTTAGGATGAGGAGTTCAAATGACACGGGAGGATGTGCAGCCAACATTAGGGGACAAAAAAATATAACAAAATAAGAGAGATGTTGATTTAGAACACTTGGAATAAGTACACTGGAGAGCCAGTTTGCAGGGACAGCAGTACTACAGCACATTCCTGATTTTATGAATGCACGGGGGGACACCAAAACTATTCAAATAATTTTGAGTTTGTAAAATCAGGATCACAATTTAAGTCACAGGAAGACTAATTAGAATGCATGGGATTCAGACACAGAGCCGAGGTATACAGTATCGTACTAACGCAACAATGTGTTAGATGCTTAAAGTGCTTAATTTTACTTCATGCTTCTTTTTTTCCCATACTTTTAAGTGATTTATTATTTTTTTTATTGATTACAAGTGCTTCTATAAACATATAGAACAATACTGTGGCATACTTAACTTCAGTACTGTACAGATGGTCTAGTCATGTTTAGGTATCACTGTGCAGTTTTTTTTTTAAATCTGTAATTGTGTCTTGCCGTTTTTTGAAATAGTTTTTCTTTTTGGCTTTCTTGTGGAGCTGCCTTAGCAATAAGGTGTATAGATAGTCGCAGTCAGGTTGGCTGTCTAGCCAGGATAAATGTGTTTCAAAAGCTTGACTAGCCTCTGTTGCTGTAGGCACATCTACCTCTTCTTTCTTGTCCTTATTCTCTGGTTCTCGGGGTGCTTGTTGCTCTTCTATCACCAGGTCACTCATGGTGATTGAGACATGCCCTCATCAAAATAGGTACTCGTACCCCTTGTCATTCCTGCTGCATGTGATCAATTCCTCCATCTCTAAAGGCTGCAGATCAATGTTAGGGGTACTGCTGACCACTCAATTTATGAGTTCTGTTACCTCCTGCTGCTGAGTGTTATCTCTACCACTGCTGTGCCTTCTGCAGTGGGAATGGGAGAAACTAGAACAGCTGACTTCTCCCAGCATCTGGGAATGGTTTCTTGGTGCATCTCTTGCCATGATTCTGCTGGAATGTAGCAGGTATCCTTGACGGTTAAGTGCTTAATGATCTCGTGTAGAGCTAGTTCATTATTTTCCTTAGCCAACAACTTGCACAACAGTTTGCTATGGTAGATCCCCTTAAGGGTGGCTAGGATGCCTTGATCCATTGGCTACAGTTTGGCTGTGGTGCTAGCAGGCAAGAAAATGCAGTGAATGCTGGCATCTGTTATTCTCAGTATTTCTGAATCTGGATGTCCAGCTGCGTTATCCAGCAGAATGAGTGTGCATGGTGACATGTTCAAAGATCTCAAATGAGATCTGACAGCTGGAACAAACTTCTCAAAAAAGGAAAACTTATTTTGTAGATTGTGGATGTCATCCAGAAAGTACTCTGGGCTCTATATGTGACTGGCAGTTATTCCATGTTTACGTGCTTAAAGCACCTCCGTTTTCGTAATTCCCTGATCACAAGCAGCTCAAGTCAGTGACTGCCGTTGTGTTTGCACAGCCTAAAACTATGACACTCTTTTTTTTTTTAAGACAGGGGCGCTTTTCTCTGAACTTCCAGCCAACGTTTTGTCTGGGTAATGGCTTCCAATAGCTGCTGGGTTTCATCAGCATTGTAGACTTACTGTGCAGTGAGACTTTCTGCTGTCATAATTTTTGTCAGTTTCTCACAGATGGGGGCTATGCTGTTAGATGTACACGGGAGCAGCTTGCCGCAATAGACTGCTGATGGATGTCCTGGCACTGTTTGTATCTGTTTAGCCACCCATCACTAGCTATGAAACAGTTATCCACACCATTCATATTTCTGTGAAACTGAAGAGCTTTCCCTTCAAAATGTGGCCAAAGAGCCAGCTCAGTGTCGTGGATAGCTGAGGGATTGTACCTTACCTACTGCCACTGCATTCAGAGGCAACCGTGGGTTGCTGGGGGTCAGACGGAGAGAGAGAGAGGACTGAGGGTCCAGAGGACAGCTCTTTTCTCCTGGGACGGGTGGCTAGGCAGTCCCACCAAATAACTGCCCCAGGTGGAGGCCTAAGAGTAGTGCGGTTGGGGATGCCAAAGGACGGGAAGGTGCTGGGGGACACAACAACATGTGTGTTCCTCATATCCCAGCAGTGAAGAGGGACAGAAAATGGGAAATGGGAAGTGTTGGCAGGCTACAAGACTCCTGGACTGTGATATTGACCCATGATTCACCCGGCAAAACTGGATTTGTGCACTGGGGGGAGGATGGCCCTTCCCTTCCCAGCCCCACCACAGGGGGAAATCCATGGGGATTTGCTGGATATGGGCTGGGTTCAGGAGATAATAACGTGGCCCCCCCCAGGTACATGTGAGCCCTCTGAAGGGGAGGACTGAATACGACCTGCAAGCAGCAGTCCCTGGGGAGAAAGAAATGAAAAAAAAATTAAGACAAAGATAAGAGTGCCTCTAACATGGTTCTACATGAACCTGAGATACTGTACATTGTACAATTGAGACCATCATCCTTGCAGCCTTTCATTGTTTTTCTGTAGCTTGGGCTCTCACTACAATCCAGGACAGCAGCAAACGCTCTGATTTTGTCCTTCACTTTGTGAATGCCACATACTGTTGAGTTCCTGATGCCATAGCACTTAACAACATCGACAGTGCACTTCCCTTCCCCTTATACAAACTGTCGAGGATTTGCAACTTCTAGCCAATGTCCAATACAGAATATTTGCATTTTGCCATCCAGCAGAGGGCACTCTGGGTTGACTCTCACTTCTATTACTCATGCCACAGCTCAATACAGTCAAGCGGTATTTATAGAATGGGAAACGTCATGTGAGTATCGAGGGACACAACCAAAGTTTAGTTAATATGAATTTTTGCTTAACCGAAATTCAGAAAATCAAGATTGTACTAGGGGATCCTTAAAAGAATGCTAGGAGTGAAGAAACGTCCACATTGTTGGGTTTTTGGGCATCTTTCCAAATCATATACATACTGAATTCTAGCAAGGTATCGTGGGTATGTAAATCTTTGTGTAAATCAGGCTGCCAAGGCTTCACCAGTACAGACATGTCTGTTCTGGTGAAGCCTTGTTGGCCTGACTTACACAAGGATTTTCAAGCCCATGATGCTTTGATCTATGAATGAGGCTTGGGAGTCTGTGTATGGTTTGGAGAAATGCACAAAACTCCAACAAAGTAAGAGAAAGAGAGCGAGATACAGGAATAGGGAGCTAGACAGACAGACAGATTACATATATATTTCTGTTTTCTATACTGTAGGCTATGATGTAGGGTCTAATATCTATTTCTGTCCTTTTCTGTTGTTCTATTTCTGCTTGCTCACTATACTACCACTGACAGGTATTGTTTTAATGAGCAGATACCAGCAGCCTGAGCAAGTCAGCCCTCTGACTTAATCTGTTGTGAACTGATTAGGTTATACTGTTTCAGGGAAGTCTTTTCAAACATAAGTCAGCCATACTAAAACAGGAAAGCTGTGTACCGTAACTTAAAGATAAGGATTTTAGAGCTGGCATGGCTCTCCAAGGTGAATTCATTCTCCTATATAATTCATCACTTTGTTACAAAGCGTTGTTGGCTGGCCTCAGCTGTTCTACAGCTAGACAGAGAAATCAAACTTCGATCTGACATTTTACTGCAATTCCAAATGTAATTTTAAGCACCCAGTAAGCAAAGACTGTGATCCAGAGGAGATGTTTTTTTGTTCCAGATTACTAGCAATGATAATTAAGTTGGCATGCAACCTGAAAATAAGAGAGTTTGTTATTTTTTTGATTAGATTTTGGAACTTGTGTAGCAGCATTAATGGCTGTATGAAGTATGTATTGCATTTGTTTCACTCCCTCTCACTCAGTGCTGGCTCCAAGAATTAAGAATGACAGGGACACATACAGGGCACATATGCCTTGTGACTGGGGTGCATACAGGGCACAGATGCTTGTGACTAGGACACAATCAGGGCACAGACACCTTGGGACTGGGATGCATACAGGGCACAGATGTCTTATGATTGGGGTGCATACAGGGCACCGAAGCCTTGGGACTGGAGTGCATAGAGGGCAACAATGCCTAGTGAGAGGGGTGCATATAGGGCAAAGAAGCCTTGGGACTGGGGCACACACACTGGGCACAGATATCTTGTGATTGGGGCACATACAGGGCACAGAAATATACAGGGAAATGCTGCCTTATGACTGGTGTACATATAAGGCACAGAAGCCTTGTGACTAGGGCACAAACAAGTCAGACACTTTGTGACTGGGGCACGTACAGGGCACAGAAGTTTTGTGACTGCAGCATAAACAGGGCATAGAGGCTTTGTGCCTGGAACACTGCAGGGCACAGAGGCCTTGTAACTGGGGTACATACAAGGCACAGAATGCTTCTGAGTAGGGCACATTTAAGGCATAGAAGCCATGTAACAGGCAACAGAATCCTTGTGACAATGAGAGAAAAAGTACTGCAGTCAGACATTCCATCATATTTAGGTCTGCAGTTCTTTAATAAGTGGTAACTGATTTAGTGATTTGAAAATGTCAGTTGCCTGTGCTGCTGATAAACATGCAATGGATGTTGTCGTGCACTGTCACACAACTTTCGGGCTGTAACAGCCGATCTGAGTGCAGGACTTTTGGAGCCATGGGAAAGGGAAAGGGAACATTGTATAATCAGGAGTAGCACACTAAGCCGAAGTTTGTTTCCAGATGAGACCTGGGAGCACAAGGAAGTTAAGTGACTTGCTCAGGATCACACAGTATGCACCTAGGCAGCTGTGGGATTCAAACCTAAGTCTCCAGATCTGCAACTCAGAGCCTTAACCCACTGTGCTATGCTGCCTCGTTATAAGTTGTCTTACACTGTGGGTAGCAGGAAGAGCCCAGGCCATGCCTGCTGAAGTTATCTGAAACTCTGGGTGGCAGGAATAGTGGCCCAGTAAGCAGTGTGTTTCCAGTACAAGCTGTGTTTCAAATATGGGTTCATGTTCTGTTGCAGCCCCACCTTTGCTCACCATTTAGTGAATTCATCAGGTGTTTCTGATTTACTCTGTGGTAGGCAGGACCATTTTAGAATGGTATTATGTACTTCATGTCCTTGTTAAGCTCAAACATTGCTGGCACAATTCATCTGTGTTCTACTACAGAACTCCATGACTGAATGGGACATAAACTGTATAGTACAGACAGTTTTAAAATGGTACTTCCTGCCAGTGTGTAATTTGCAAACACATGTAGAGTTTCTGTAAAGGCCAGTGAAGACAGAGCAATAACAACAAACTCTGGCCAGAACCGGTATGGCTGTATCCGAGGTCATGGAGAAACACGGCACTGACCGACATGTCCAAGATGGCCACAAGAGTTCTCTGTGCATGTGTGATGACTCGCACAAGCACACTGATTTCAGCAGCCATCTTGGACATGGCGTACTATACAGTCATGCCGTCGAAGTTCAGTACACACATGTAAGTCATCGCACATGGACAGAGAACTCTGGTGGCCATCTTGGACATGATGGCCAGTGTTGTGTTCCACCAGTGACCAGTGGACAAAATAGTATAGTGGCTGCACAGTGATTGCCATTTACCTCCACTATTTACAAGTCTGTCTGGTATCCAGTAGGCTTCCTTTAACTGTACTGTGATCACAAGATATCTGCAGGGCTACACTCACTGCAGTTGTAAAAATGGAAAAGATATTTAAGGGAAAAAACAGCTTCTATAGGGAAATGACTCACAGAGTGAAGGTGGCTGCACTCTAAAGCCATTGAAAGTGTAAAACATAGGCTGTTTAGTTTTTACTGTTAAATTTTGCTGGATTGCCTGAGCCATTTTATCAGAAAACAGAATGCTTTTTGGGCAGGAGAGCATTTCTTTTGGAGCACATGTGTCAAAATGAGAAATCCCAGCTTTGCTTGTGCACGGTTGTCCATCTTGCATCGAACAGCACAAGACACCAATCTTTAAGGGAAAATATGTCAACTCATTGATTTCGACAGAACGTTTTTCAAGCATTTATTTATGCCAATGTCTGACCTGTAAGTAATGTTCCCATTCCCAAATCTGCTTCACAGCAGACTGAGGCATGCAAAATTTATTGAACAGTTCAGAATTACTATGAATAAATCCTCGAGGAATAGAAAGCAAAGGAGCCGTTGTCTCTTGACCTTCCCCTCCTTTTTGTAATTTCTGTTAATTTTAACTAATTTTTTTTGGTCTCATTGATTTCCATTCTTAGTCAAGGTGAACATTTCTTAAGCAACAGAAAGAAATGTTGTTCTCCCGATATACAAAACTACCGCAGTGTATGCTGCCTAGTATACCAAAGTGAAATATCTTTGTGTTAAATACATTTATTGTTCTTGGTCAAGAAAGGCACACTGAGGCAAAACCCATTTGTAGGTGTGATCCAGGAGCACAGTGATGTTAAGTGACGTGCTTAGCATCACACGGTATGCAATTGGCAGTAGTGGGACACAAACCCAGGTCTACTGAATCTTCAGGTTCACAGCTTCCTGCTCCAGCTCTAGGGAATGTTGCCCCCTTATCATGAGTTTATTCAAATGGTACTATTTACATTTATAAAATGGACTGCAAAAACCCTGCAACTTAATTGGTCAACTTGTATCACACAACAGTGGGTTAAGAGAGCAGAAACCTACTCTGAGGTACTTTTCTGCACCCTAATTTGACAACTAAACTTCAGAAAGCAAACAAAATCAATACATCAGACTGAGTACTAATAAAATGCTTTTTTGTCAGCAATCTCAGTTTGGTTTATTACTTTAATTGTGGACCCTGAGTGTTCCAGTTGTGTGCTTTGTTGGTGAGTCTTTGGGTGTTTGCCCATCTGCAGCAGCAGCAGCTCACCTGCGAGCGTGTGTCTCCCCTGTCTGTGTTTAGGGATCTCGTGTCCCCTGTTCATCTGTGACCCAGCACAAGCTGGATGGCAGCATGGTTGAGACATACTCCCTTAGGGAGGGCCCAGCTTAGGTGCTGATACATGCATGCTTGTCCACGCATGAATGCGTAGTGCACCACAGCATGCTTGGTGGCCCTTGAGGACAAACCCCTATAGTGGAAAGCCACCAACTACATCTGGATGAATCCTTGATTTCATGCAGGTTCCATGCCACTGACAGGACTGTGTCCTGGAGGGGTTTGGCTTCCCCTCTCTGGCCTTGCCATGGAGGTAATCTGTGACACACCCTGGATGTTGTATGATAGGGCTGGAGAGGGCATAAACAAAATAATGAAAAAAAAGACTTCAATTTCAATGATTTCACATACGCTTTCATGCTTAACATACCCTTTTTTTTTTTTACCAGACAGTGTCCCATTTTATAAGTGCAGTAGATTACTTGAGAGGTTGTGGGTCAGTGCTCCCAGTTGGTGAAAGATTGAAGTCACTGTGCTTTGCCTCATTCCTCCAATGCACTCATAGATAGAACACCAATAGATAGCTCTCTCTTATCTCTTGTAAGGAGCAGGTCACTGAATACCTTGACAAGCACAGCCTCTGCATGGTGCAGAAGCTTCAAACCTGACTGGAATGGATTATAGATGTTAAATGTCTTCAGGTGAGTCTCAAACTGTAGCGCTGCTACCTTCTCAATAAGATGCTGTGAGTCTCTGTTTTTTAGACTTTATTTCCCTCCAGTCACCACTCCCTAAGACTCCTTTGGATATCCTGGCTTTCTCCCGCCCAACCTGAGAACTCCCTGCATCCTGAGTCCGCCCCGGTGCTCTCAAACCGCAACACCTGCCTGCAGTGACTCCTCCCCGGTTTGCATCCTCCAGGGTGGGGCTACCACCACTTGCTTAGTACTCTTACATCCAATTGTCTGCAGGCAGGGTGAGGGTTGGAGGATATCGGGGACCAGGCAAGTGGGATCCAGCAGTGGGTGTGGGAGCTGTGCATCATCTACTCGGGGGGGGCTGGGATTTTCCTTTGTTCTGTGAGTGTGACCCCCAGAAGCATGGATGTACAATGATGCCCAGTGTGAGGTGGGCATGCTCCTGTACCCAGCCCATGGACATCCACTGTCACCTCCACCCCTTCCTGACGTGATCCCTGGCTGTAGCACCCCCAGCCTCCACTGGGAGTTGCTGATGCCGGGGAGTCACAACCCACCCTCCTCAGGAGCGGAGAGGAGAGCACTCTTCCAGATGCTCAATCCTCCCCTCCACAGCAAGCCCCTGGCACCCTGAGCTTGTTTTTGAGCTCAGGTTACTGGCGTGGTGCAAGGAGTGGTGTCTAGAGCCTCAACCCTCAGCACCACCCAACCGACTACTGTGAGACTCTTTGTAAGACACCAATTGCTCCTCTCTAAATACTGCACTTTGTACTTGTATTGTATTATCATGTTACTTACTGCTGCAATTTATAAGAACACCTATGGAAGAACCAGGAGTACATGGTATCACTGCCAAAGTGGTCAACAACAAGTTAGAGCAGTACTCTATTTTACTATTCAAAAATGAAAGACCTGATACTTTGTTGAGAATTATCAAATTTACTAACACACCATTTTAAACAAAGCAGTGACAGTGCTAAATGGTAAAAAACTAGTTTTGTTACAGTACCATGAATTCATATGCGTTCTTACAGTGTCCTGTTTTTCTGCTTTTTGTTGACTCCATCCTCGGTTGTGTTTTCCTGACTCAGTTGCCTAATTTCATAACCTGGAGTTGTCCCTGAGTGCCAGACTCTGTAGATTTATTTAAAACCCGCACCCAAAACTACCATTTTTTTCTTCATCCCGGGCTTGCCATGACGTGGATTCTTCAAAGTTTCGAAGCCAGGAAAACACAAACAATGACAGAGTCAACAAAAAAACAGAAAAATGGACGACAGTCAGAACTCATATGAATTCATGGTACTGTAACAAATCTAGTTTGAACCGTTTAGCACTGTCACTGCTTTGTTTAAAATTGTGTATCAGTAAAATTGATAATTCTCACCAAAGGCAGTAGCAGGTCTTTCATTTTTGAATAGTAAAATAGAGTGCTGCTCTAACTTGTTGTTGACCTGTTTGACGGTAGTGAGCAGCACCTACCAGGTTAGCCTGAGGAGGCAAATAGCCACGAGATAAATAATAAAAGAGTGGCTTCTGACTATGCACAATCAAGTATTACCTTTGATATCATTTCACACGTATGGAAGAATGTTTTCCTGTATCTTTTTGTAACTTGTAACCTGTACCTGTCACCTTCCTACCCCTCATGATCCCCCAAGCCACAACCGGAAATGAGTATTCTGGGCTCTGCTGGTTTACCTGGTAAAACATATTTAAAATAAATAAATAAATTGCTCCCAAAAAGGGAAGATTTGAGACAGATCTGTAGTTAGACAGCATCTCCAGGTTTTATGAGGGTTTCTGTAAGAGGGGACTCACAATGGCTTTTTTAAGAGCTGCAGGAAAGCATTCTTCTATCAAAGATCATCAAACAATGCTGGCAAATGCCAGACCCAGGGCCTCACGGCAGTTCACCAACAGCTGCATTAGTCCAGGATCAAAATCACAAAAAGTGGGGCACATACAATACTTGAGAGTACCCTGACAAGCTCCTGTAAAGAAACTGACTGAAATGCAGTACAGAGCTCTGGAGAGCCCCAATACCTCTTAATATCCACCATGCTGCCCTCTGACAGGCCACCTATAGAGTTTCCAGTCCTAATGATAGATACATTGTCCAAAAAGAACTTATCAAACTCCTCACACCTTTGTTGAGACAAAAACTCTCCAGACTACAACTGGTGGATTATCCTGTCCGCAGTGTTGGAAGAGCAGAGTCAGCCTGTTCTTACTTGAGGCAATCATTGGTGACAGGAACTCTACCTTTTTCTGGGAGCTTGCCCTCTGATGGTTCTTACAATGGGCCCTCAGAGCCATTCTATGCTTCATTGATCTGGACCTCTTCCAGGAATGCTGCAACCTCCACCATGTTGCCTTCAACTGCCTCAGTTCACCATTATGCCATGGCAAGCAATAGCAAGAGATCGGGGGTGGACACGAATGTGAGTCCCCAGTGCCATTGTTATGGCAAAATTATAGGCATCCATAGTAGATACCATGCCTGCACACAGACAGCATACCCAAGATGTCCAATATCACCTTGAGCTTTCAAGGCTCTAAATTCCCTTTTGGGAGATACTGGATCATCTTCATAGAGAGAAATGTCTGTGGGTCCCTGTGAGAAGTTTATTCCACCAACCCACTGAATCTACCCTGACATCTCAAATGTTCAACCCAAGAGAAAAGTTCAGGCCCAAGGTATGGCCAAGTTCATGGGTAATAGAGGAAACTGCCTCTGTGAGGTCCAGTGAACTCATCAACTGAGAGAACTGCTGAGCAAATTGTAACTTTTTGCCATTGACCTGTGCACTGAAATCCCCAGCCTAATGAAACTGGGTGCAGCCAATGAAAGACTGATGACGAAATCTGCAAATTCCTGTAGGAACTCCTGTTACCAACCCAGATGGTGATAAACCAGGAGAATCCTGCACCTCACACCTTTCATGGCCACACACTCAAATCACCTCCTTTACTCCTTCAATGGGTAAGCGGACATTTTTAGCCAAGGTCTAAAGCAGCTGCCCAACCCATCCCCCTTATGCTCCTACCTCAGGCAGTGCACCACCGAGAACCCAGCTAGGATTACCACCTGTAGGACAGGACCAGAGTCATCTACAAATCAAGTCATGGTAAGGCATATCAGACTGCCTGAGGAATTGGCAATAAAATCCAGTATTACCACCGTCTTATACTTGAGGTATCTGGTATTGCACCAAATTCTCTGAATCGGAATAGCAGGGTCTGAGTTACATTGGGCCGTGCATGCATGAGCATGCTTCTGCAGGGACCTTGACTCCTACACCAGCATCCCCTAGGGGGTGGGATCTATAGCAGCTTGGGGAAACTAAGGCTCATCTTTCTCCAGGGCAACACCTCAGGACTCAGATGTTACTATTTGCATGATATTGCAAATACATTCTCAGCTAGAAAACATATGCAGCATGTTAGCTCCCAACTCCTGCACTGTCTCAGCAGAGCCGAGTTGGATCAGCTCCCGCTGCATCCCAGTTTGGGTTTGGTCTGTGCACCACTGCAGCTGTTGTGCACCTCTCACACCACAGTAGCTCCTGTGCACTGTTCACACTGGTTCAGCCACTGTGCATCACTCACACCACTACATTTATTGTGCACCACTCACACCAGTGTAACCATAGTGCACCACTCACACCATTTCTGCCGTTGTGCACCACTCATTCCAGTATGGCCACTGTGCACCACTGGCACCAGTGCAGCCATTTTGCACCTCTCACAGCAGTGCAGCTGATGTGCACAATGCACACCACTCTGGCTAATGTGTATCTTTCATACTGGTGCAGCTGTTGTGCACCACTTACACCAGTATGGCAAATGTGTACCTCTTGCATGGGTGCAGCTGTTGTGCACCTCTTGCACCAGTATGGCCATTGTGAACCACTCACACTGGGGTAGCCATTGTACACCTTTCAAGCAGTGTGACCATTGTGCACCACCTGCACTGGTGCAGCTGTTGTGCACCTCTCACACTGCTACGACTGTTGTGCACCAGCTGCACTGGTGTAGCAATTGTGCACCACTTACACCAGTGCAGTTGCTGTGTCCCTTTAGCACTGGTGTACACACTGTGCACCACTCACAAAGCTCAACTCACATCAGTGCAGCCATTGTATACCACTCAAATCCATGCCACAAGGTGAGTACAGATATGGCTTACTGTATATCAGAACACTGGATTTGCATGAATTCTGCCCAAAGGTGTGTTTATACTATCTGCATCAAACATATTGATTTCTCATGCAGGGACTAGAGACCAAGTGCTGAGAAACTGCTGCATTGTGCACACTGCTGGCCTCTGCAGCACCACAACTCTTCCTCAGGCCATTTTCAGGGTTGGAGGAGCAAGAGGTGGGAGGGACATGAAGACAGATGTGCATATTTATATGGAACAAGTTGCTATCCTGCAAGTGGAGTAGATCGTCCACACTACTGACTGGAGCGAGTGCCCACTAAGTGCCCCCACAGTGGCAGGGGTTTTTGGAGGATGCCTGTAATGCTCATGCCAGCATTCACACAGCTGCACTCTCACCAGAGGAACTTATTTTATACAACAGGCAGAAAAATACATTTGCCAAGATAAACATGCTCTTCCGGGCAATATGAGCAAAGCAAATGACACTGGTTACTGAGCATGTTCATAAATTTAACTCACTCATCTTGGTCATACTGAACATGCTCAGAAATGTATTTTGACATGAAAAAAAGAATTCTGAGCATGCTCAGTGACCAACATCATTTATTTTAGGAAATGAGCTGTTATGGATCAGTAAGGCATTCCTGGTAAAACGTTTCCTTGAATGTACAGTAGTTTATGCAGTTTACATTCATTAGTTTTGTAGTGTTTTACCATTCCTATATTACAAACCACCTAAACACCTGTTATTTTAATCAAATATGACATGGGCTGACTGAAGATATCCATTTCTGTCTTCTGTTGAGGATTCTGATCTATTGCTATCTCACTTGTGGCTTTGCCACTCATGATTTATCAACAGAGCAATACCAACTTATGAAGATACCAATAACATTTTAAGTCAGCCCATGTCATATCCCCTATTTCACTGCTCACTGTGGTGCAAAGCAGTTTGTGTAAACACCCCTACAGATGATTCAGCTCTCAGAGAGCCAAACTGCAAACTGGCAAATGGTTTCTCAGTTCTAATTTCAACTCTCTAGAAATACTGTACTTTCATTTTAATGATCAGATGACAACACATGAGAAATCACAGCATTATATTTAATGTTTTATATCAGAATGCAAGTCCCTATACAGCAGGAGCATGCTGGAACTGAAGCACTTACGAGAGCTTCAGCTTCTGTAGCAGCGGAACTGCAAGGTTAAGTGGCCAAATGCATTTTCTTTCATTCTGATTACCGTGAAAAAGAAATATTCAGATAAAGAGAGTTTCAGCTACAGCAGACCTCTCAGCAAACAAGTGGTTAGGCTAAGTGGTTCATGAGGTGATGCTGTTGTTCTTTATTGCATTTGGAATAAGTTCCTTCTTACCACATGTCAGAGGCTTAGTAGATAGCCCACTCACCTCTGAGGCCGGGAGATCAGAGGGCTGTGGGTTCAGTTCCCACATCTGGTACTTGGGTTAATATCCCAGTACTGACACTGTAGTGCAGCACGAGAGGGATGCTGCACTTCTGAGGCGCCGTCTTTCACATGAGACGTTAAACCGAGGTCCCATCTGCCTGGATTGGTGGTAGTTCAGGTGGATATTAAAGATCCCCAGTGTCCTGGCCAACTTTCCCTCACTCACTAACAATACCACCAACAGCTTAATCTGGTTCAAGGTCAGTTGGCATTCATTTGTATCCCCCTTCCCTGGGTCGTGCCTGAAAATAGGCAGGATTTGTCTAGTGCACTTACCCGGTCAACAAAAACTGAATGAATGAATGAATATAGCTAAAATCTTAAGAACATCTAGAAGCCTCAAAAATCACACTTGCATGCTCAATGAAACTACTAAAACACACAATTTGGTCAATTCCATGATGATTAACTCCATCAATCAACAATATTAAAGCCCTTTTTATTTTTATGTTCACCGTGAGCGCATGCACAGTGAACATTTTATTAGCAGAGTGGCTTTTGAGGGGTGTGACATACTGTCAAGCCAATGCAGATGGGTCTGCAAGGGGGTCATCAGTGTTGCCCCAATCATCAGGCAGGCTGATCATGACACTGTTCTGGCTTCCTGGGTGGAAACTTTGTGTAGCTCAAAGAAGAGAGACAACCTAATTGTAGGTCAGTTTTTTCCTTTGATCTACATAACCACCACCCAGCAAGCACAGCTGATCTGTCATGATCAGCCTGCTGAGGCTGAATTACACCCTGCAAAAAAGAAAACAGTCCATCGATGTCTGTTGCTGTCACCACCATTACTGTCCCACCACCCAACCCTCCCACTCAGCACCAACCCCCCAACCCTCCAAAATACACAACACTAACACTGGAGCTGCCCAATCCCCAATGTTGCCACCTGAAATAAAAACACCCACCCAACAAACATAACACCAACAGTGGGGTGTCCAATCCCCCAGTGTCGACACCTGAAATAAAGAAAACTGCCTCTTGCAGTTTTTTATTTTACAATATAACCTGTAAAAAAGAAAACCCTCAATTAATGTCTGTTTTTAACACTGCAATTAGTCTCCCCCCCACCTAACACCCCCACTCAGCACCTCCCCCCCAAGCTCTTATTTACTTAAACAGGGTCCAATGCCATAATCCTATCTGGACCGAGATACACGCCTTCACTCTTCAATGTTGAACCACAAACTGAGGAAACCAGGTATGTTGTTAAATGTATTTCAATGGTGTTTTGAACTTAATGGCATAACTTGGTCATTTTTGAATATAGTTGCCCCAAATTTTCGATATGCCTTTTTTGGGACCCCACCTCATGGGCAGTGGCAGTGAAATTAGGCAAATCTGTCCCAAAAGGTGATTTTACAGTTGCTGCATGAATTCACCTTTTGGGCAGGAGTTGAAAATGTTCTTCATCCTTGTTCATGAGGTGGGGTCAGAAGAAGGTTATGTTGAAAATTTGGGGTAAAAATATTAAAAAATAACAAAGTTATGAGCCTACGTTGAAATTTATGAACCCAGGCCCATAACATTGGTAACTTTCAATATTTTGATTGCATATTTTCGACATAGCCATTTCATCACAGCACCTCATGAACGTGACAGCTGTCATTGTTCAAATCCTGGCCAAAATGTGTTCTCTAACTTGTGACACAAAATCACTTTTTGAGCAGAATTTGAAAATGTTCTCCACCCTTGTTCATGAGGTGGGCTCATAAGAAGGCTATGTGGGGTCATTAGAAGGCTATGTTGATAATTTGGGGTAAAATATGAGAAAACAATAAAATTGAGTCTACACTGCAATTTTTCAATGCACGCTCATAGCTATGGTAATTTTAAATATTTTGACCCCAGCTTTTCAACATATTCATTTTTTCACACCACCTAATGAATGCGACAGCTGACATTTCTCAAAACCTACACAAAAATGTGTTTTAACACTTGTGGCACAAAATGATGTTTCAGCCACTGTTTTATAAATGACATCTGTTGTGTTCAGAAGAAGTGGTCATAAAAAGATTATGTTGAAAATTTGAGGTAAAGATTTGAAAAACCAACTATGTTATGAGGAAATGAATTGTTCCAACATTTACTCATGCCATTATTTTTTTACAGATTTTGGCCCCTAATCTTCAACATACTCCTTGTGTTATCCACCTCCTGAACATGGCAGATGTTACTTTTCAAATCCCCTCTGAAACTTGTTTCCACAGTTATACAGTGAGTCAGGTCATAAAAAGACTGTTGGATATTTGGGGTCAAAATGTGGGAGCCCACTTAAAAGTAGAATATTGCTTTTCAGCTGCCCTATCCTGAGTAATTACAATCTAACAATGTGTCAAAGCAGGACACTACTGAAAATGAGATAGTGCATCTCTCTGCTCTATCCTGGGTAAATATATAGTTAAAATGTGTATAAGCAAGCCGGCACAGTGGCGCAGAGGGCTGAGGTGTTGGCGCCTTACCTCGTACCATGCCAGCGACCCGGGTTCGGGAACGACTCGGGACACCGGAGTCGGCAGGGGGAGGATAGGATTGAGCAGCCGAAGGACTGCTCTACTATTCTGGGGTGGGATTGGGACTGTCTCGCTCAAGCAGCGGCCCCCAGTGGAGACTGGAGGCACTGTAGAGCAGCACAATGTGGGAACCTAGACAAACAGAAATACTGCTCGCTGGTGGCTGCTGGATGATGGCTCTCTGTCCCCTGATTCCTCTGGTGCCTTTGATGGGCTTCCCTCTCTCAGCAGCATCCCTGGGCCCTACTGTAGAAGAGTGCACTGGACTCCCCCTGGTGCCTTCCCCCCAGGAGAGGGGGAGGAGGACCCTCCCAGCGAAGGGTTACGTCCAGGATATCCCATGGACCGGCTGTGTTGTGAGATGAGGGAGCTCAGGTAAGGCTGGTGGGGTCAGTGAGGACTTGGAAACAATTGGGCCTGAAGGAGTGGGGGTCACCAGCAGCATGGAGGGGATAAACAAATAATGCAAAAAAAAAATGTGTACAAGCAAGACCCCATGCAACAGCAATGTCAGAGGCGAACATTCAGCATTGACAATGCTTGTTCTTTAATGAGATACTGGCAACTCTGGGAAAACTTTAAAAAATGTACTATTTTGAGTCTTCATCAACAACTTGGCTTGTCTGATCAACTGTATTCTTTTATCTCTCTTCACCAAATTTATATCAGTAATGACATTTGCATGATAACGGGAAGAAATTTGGTTTTAAGTAGTGCATTTTAAGCAGACTGTATCCCAAAGTGCTGTACAGTTCAGGAGATCTGGGCAAGAATGCTTCTTTCATTAGACACACAGGGAGATTTAAACAGCACAGAGATAGATCAGAGAAAGGTTACACAGAGAGGTTAACCACAGGCCTCTATTAATGAAGCCTACAGTATGACTGATTGCTGGGTAATTAGCCATAGTGGACTGGTGGGGGGGGGGGTGCTCGAGGCCAGCAATCATTCCACCTCTGTTTTATCATTTCAAACAGAGACTCACTTAAATGTGATATGGTAGCACAGGACATAGACTGCCTTATCACATGCTCTCCTGCTACCACAGAGCAAGGGACCCAATTTTGTGACTAAACTGAGCTTTTAGACTTGTGACTTGAATCTTGGTGCCTGGCAGAGCTCTACTTCTTGCCACCACTGATCAAATTCCAGACCTTTGCACCAGAATACAGGGGCAGACAGGATCAGTAAATGCTACCAGTGTGCAGTGTGCACAGAGCTGCATTACTGCGCAGCACTCCAAGAGCCTGAAATGCAATTATTACATTTATACCACCCAACTGAGTAGGGCACTAAGTGCCTTGGTCAGGGTCCCACAGTGAGTAAGGTGGTTGTAGAATTCAAACCTGGGTCTCCATTCAAAGATCTGTACCCAAACCACTAAAGCCAAACTGCCTCGCTCTACATCATAAGATATATATGGAATATGATATAACCTGACTCAAGATACTGGGCTCGAGTCTCAAAACTCCGATTGTGATGCAAGGTGCCTGCATCAAACAGAAGTGATGCAAGGGGCACCTTGCATCTCAACCTGTGGAGTTTGTGATCCTGAAAAGGCAGCTACAGCACAAAGGGGACCCAAAGGAGACCCCCTGCACCAGGCTGACCATGTGCCAAGCTTGTGCCAAGGTCAGGGCTGCACCAGGCTGCTAGGAGGCTTGCGGCAGACACTGGCTGCAACAGCCCCTTAAATGGATTTCCAATAGCCAGTGGGACCTGCCAGGACTTAGATCACACAACAGGTGGTCTGTGCCACCCCTAGAGCCTTGGGGGCATGGGAGGGAACCTGCACCATTGCCTACTTGCAGTTTCCTGCACCCCCATGGCATCTGGATCACTCCCATCCAATGCTGCAGTGCCTGCAGCTCCCCCTCCCCCATGGTGCTAGGCATGCCACTGCCACACCCCCACAGATGGCACAGGCACAGCTGCCTCTTGCAATGTCCCCTTCAGAGACCTGTTGCCACCCCCTGGCACCCATCTGTGCTCTACCTGCCATCCTGGCCCCTGCCCTGTCCCACCAGACATTGCCAGCCTCCAGGCTTGTCCCCATTACTGGGCACTGATGACACCCAACTGCCCTGCAGCTTGCAGCTAACCTCTCCTGAGTGCCTTGCCTTTGGAACATGGCAACATTTGCCACAAGCTGCGAGACTTTGGAACCAGTGATTGGTGCAGGCTGCCACTGGTGCAGCTCACGTTAATCTTTGTGAATCAAGTCCATCATATTTATCGTCATAAGAGGCTAATGATATTAAGATATCCCATGAGTGACGAAATCACAACTGAGATATCTTAATACCATTGGTCTTGAATGAAGATAAATAAGATATCTTCAGTCAAGCCATGTCATGTTCTGTTTATACAGACATATGCTTTGGGATGAATATGATTGGGAATGCGTAAAAAAGTGCTTGTGACTTTGAAATGTGTGACTAACCTTCGGCTTCTTTTACAATTATAATACTTGTTTGGAAGTGGTTTGCAAAATTTACTACTCCTTCTATTTAACTCACTGAGCCCCATAGCTTTACATTATGGCCAGTACATAATGAAAAGGTTTGCAACACAATTAATTTGTTTTTGCTTTTTGGGGACTATTTGTTCATAGAAAAAGTGAAAAAATTTAAATTTTCTGCCATTTTGCTTATTATAATAAAGTCTTAACAGTATCTATGAATGAAACACTGCTCATTTTATAGATATTTTTATGCTGAACAACCTTCGTGCTCACAGTACCATGATACCATTTTTCATTTAAAAGTTATTTGTATTTCTTTGTCACAAATATGAAAAAAAAAAATTTTCTGCCATTTTTTTGCTGATTATAAAAAAGTATCTAAAAATAAAACACCACTCATTTTGTAGATATTTTTGTGCTGAACAGCATTTGTGCTCACATTACCAGACTGTCATCCTTTGTTGTAAAGTTATTCACGTTTGTTGAAAAAGTGAAAAAAACAAAGGAATTTTCTGCTGTTTTTTTGCTGATTCTACTTCACTGTCTTTAGTGCTGCACTTCGCTATAGTGTATGGTAGAACACTGTTGAGCATGGAAATCCATGCTAAGAGCAGTGTTGTTGTGCTTCACTGAGTACATCACTGGTGCAGCACAAGATCAAAAGCATTTTTGCATGCGCAATGTTGTGCCACAGCGGTGACAGCGGACATGGAAACAAGGGGTGTTTGAATGAACCGCACCAAGAAGGTACTTCCTAATACTGACTAAAAAATGGTATAGACTCACCATACATAATAAAAAAATTGTCTGTGGGGACAGGACCGGTTTTAGGACTTTGGGGGCCTCCAGCAAACTCTATGACTGGGGCTCCACAGACGGGGTGGGGCCCCCCCAATAATCATTCTACAATCAAAAGCATATAGTTAAAGAACCAGAGCTCTCCCTGCTTCATTACCTCTCCCCCACTCTGCTGCATTAAACGTCTGCATTGTCCATATAATCCAATATGCTTTTATTGTAAATTGTTGAGGGGTTCTTAGTCTCATCATCCAGCTGAATTATGATTAAGCCTGACCACTATGGCAAAGTGACCACCTCCATCGATCAGGAACAAATATTATGGTATAAAATTGAGGAGCTCTTAGCCTCATCATTCAGCTGAATTATGATTAAGCCTGACCACTACGGAAAGTGACCACCTCCATCGGTCAGGAAAAACATTTCATCTTGCCTTTAAGACCTGATGTCCTCCTGCTTTCAGTCTTGTGGGTAAACCACACTCCAGCTTTATTATTAGAAAGTATACTTAGAATGGCAGAAAAAGGGGAGATATTGCTGATGGGTGATCTGAATATGCCAGATGTCTGCAGCCACTTCTAAGAGTGGGGTTATTCTAGATGCCCTACAGGGGGCATGCCTTAGACAACTAGTATTGGAGCCCACTCGAGAGGGAACAATCTTAGACCTGGTCCTCTCAAATGGAGATGGAGAGGATCACAGATGTAGAAGTGGGTAGACATCTGGGAACTAGCGACCATCGAACAGTATGGTTCACAATAAACACAGCAATAGTCAAGCCATACAAAGGCAAAAGTACTGGACTTCAGGAGTACTGACTTTGCCAAACTGGGCAAGAGCCTAAGAAATGCACTAGCAAATGGGCAGGAAGGAGGGGTTGAAGAACAATGGGGAATAATAAAAACTGCCATCACAGAGGCAACAAACCTTTGTGTGAAGCAAATTAACAAAACAAAATGATGTAAGAAACGACTATGGTTCTCAAAGGAGGTGGCAGTGAAGGTTCAAGAGAAAAAGAAAGCATTCAGGAAGTACAAGGAATCACAGAAGGAGCAGGACAGAGAACTGTATCAGTTAAAGCAAAAGGAAGCTGGGAAGGCAGTTAGAACAGCAAAGGCCCAAACCGAGGAAAAGACAGGCAACTCAGTTAAGAAGGGGGATAAAACCTTTTATAGGTACATCAGGGAATGAAGGAAGACTAAGGGAGGGATAGTGAGGCTTAAAGGGAGGGGTGGGCAGAGGGTGACTGAAAAGGCAGAGATGCTAAACAAATATTTTTGCTCAGCATTTACAAATTAAGGGGGGGTAACCTAAAAAAAACAAACAAAAAAAAACACACAATAGAAACACTCTGGATACAGAAGTTGATACCAGCAGATTTACAGAAGAAAGGGTTCTGAAAATTTTTAAAACTGAAGGTGGGGCCTGTTGGGATTCATCCCAGAATTCTAAAAGAACTAAGGGCTGAACTAATGACACCACTGACTACCCTCTTTAACTAGTCATGGGAGGATGGGGTGGTACCTGAGGACTGGAGGAGGGCCGATGCAATTCCGCCACAAAAGTAGGAGCAGGGCAGAAGCGGAAACTACAGACCAGTTAGTTTAACCTCAGTGATGGGGAATACACAATGGGGGGTGAGATACTAACAACAACAGAAATAGAAAGGGACCTGGGGTAGTCATATCAGATGACTTAAAAGGTGGCCAAGCAATGTGAGAGGGCAGTAAGGAGGGCTGGGAGGCGATACTGGGATGCATAGGGAGAGGCATCACAGGTAGAAAAACAGGAAGTTGTTATCCCTCTGTACAGAAAACCTGGTGAGACCCCATCTGAGTACTGTGTACAGTTCTGGAGACCCAGTCTCCACAAGGACATAGACAAGATGTAAGCTGTCCAGAGGGCAACTAAAATGGTGCAGGGTCTGCAGCGGAAGACATATGAAGAGAGACTAAAGGAGCCTAATATGTATAGCCTCAAGGACAGGAGGGAGAGGGGAGACATGATAGAAACGTTCAAGTACCTCAAGGGAATCCAAGAGGGTAGCATCTTTCAAAAAAAGAGTTGTGTAAGAACAAGGGAGCACAATTTGAAGATGGGGGGTGGCTCAGAGGTAATGTAAGGAAGTATTTTTTCCACAGAGAGTGTTGTGGATGCATGGAATGGCCTTCTAGAAGAGGTTGTGGAGTCAAAAAGAGTGATTGACTTCAAGCATGCATGGGACAGCAATAAGGCAATTCTGGGGGTGGGGGGTAGAAAGAAGTAGGCTGCTGGTTAACTAGGATCTGCAGCTTATCCATTAGGTAGGGAAATGGGCAGACTGGGTGGGCCAAGCGGTCCTTATCTGCCGTCAAATTCTATGTATGTTTCTATTGGACAGTGTGTTCCAGCCAGTAAGAGGCTCACAGGGGTTTACTGTGGAGCTCACCAATTTGAAGGTTAGTTTTCCTCCATTCTAAGGTGTATGAAGGATTTGGCAAGCTCAACCCCAGTATTTGCAGTGAAATTATGCAGGAGTTTTAAAGCTTCAGAGGGACTTTCCGAACTTTTTTGTGGATGAATTCATTGACTAAGTCACTGTAAGGGAGACTTTTGCCAATTTCGTGCTCAATGGACAGCACTGCTAGCCCAGACAGTCTTTCTTGGCTCATTGATGACCTCAGATAAGTCTTTATCAGCTTCAGTTTTGAAAAAACTGCGTTCTGCTGTAGCCACAGTTACTGGTACTGTCAAAAAAATGCGCAACACCACATAGGCATTCATATAGATCTCATGTAGCTGGTTTCGAAGGAGAAAATTTAACACTTGTATAGGTGATGTATCATTCTCGACCATTCCTGCCAGGTTCCTAAGTTCATGAGCATCAAAGTCAGAGTGGTTACTTGTGCTGTCTGTTAATTTTTCTTTGAGAGCCTCACATTGTTTTATCAGGTCTTCTGTGGAAACAGAATTTAGCATTTTTATGTTCGACAGAAATCCAAATGTTTTAGCAAACTCTGACATTTGCTGAAATCGTTCACTAAAGGACATCAGTGTGGTGTCCAGTAGTGTGCTGAAAAACTCAACCTGAAAACTGAGTTTTGGGTCCTGCACTGCATCATCGTGTCCTTCGTAATCAAATAGTTGCTTGACCTTTCTGTGTCTTGTCTGACGGAATCCAGCTGGGACATCCAGTTCTGCAGCAATCTTTGAGCCCTGTGCCAATGCCTGTTCGAACCCACTCTCTCTGTACTTTTTAAGTATGTCAGTAGTTGAAGCAAGCACCTTCACACAGGTTGATATGTCAACTGAATCACTCTGCAATATCTTGCTTGCACGGTTCACTTCAAGCAGGAAATCATACCAGATGATGAGACATTCAATGAATTTGTATGAGAGGAGTTCAGCACAAAGTGACCTTGCCTCTACATATGTTGCAGCATCTTTGGCTCTTATAGACTCTGCAATGTCCTGCAAAGCACTCCTAAATTCTTGGAGCTGATAGCGAAGTGCTTTTACAGACTCTATGCGGCACTCCCACCGAGTCTCACAAAGTGGCTTTGGAGTGATCTGAACATGTTTTTTCAATATTTGCCAGCAGCTTGTTGAGGCAGAGCAAAGATTGTAGACCTTCTGCAAGCAACCAAAGAATGAGACAGCATGTCTTGATGAATGGGCTCCATCGCTAATGATGAGGTTCAGGCAGTGGCAAGCGCATGGCACATAAAATGCTCTGCAGTTCAATTCTTTTATGCGCTCTGCACACCAGCCTCGTTTGCCTTTCATGTTGCTCCCATTATCATATCCTTGCCCCGACAGTTGCTGATGTCCAGATTATGTTGCTTTAAAGTCTGAAGAAAGGAGTCGTCAGTCCTTCTCCGTTGTGTCATTGACAGGTATGAACGCCAAAAATGTTCCTTGATGGTGGTGACATTTTGAAACATCCACATGTCGAACAACAAGTGTCATCTGCTCTTGGTGGCTAATGTCAGGCGATAGTCCAGGATCACGGAAAATATCTGGATTCTTGTATCTGTAATGCAATGGTCCATACAACTGCACCTGAAATTAGTTGAATAATTTCATTTTGAATGTCCTTTCCCAAATAGTGGTCCATTATCTCCTTATTCTGAATCTGACGAATATGTTCAGCCATTAGTGGGTCAAACTTTGACAGGAATTCAACCTGCCCCAAAAAGTTTCCATTGCCTGGGGTATGAAGCACGTCACTTGTGCCATGGAAAGCATATTCCTCTCAGCCAAGTATTGAATAGTTGCTATGATATGTTCCAAGACTCCACACCAGTGTATTACTTCTTTCTCTATTAGCAGCTGTCTCTTTTCATCCAATGTCTGGCCGCTCTTCAATCTTGTCTCCAGTTCCTTCCACTTTATCATGCTTGCTACATGTTCGGGTGCATGGTCATGGGAACTTAGAGCCTTTGACATTTCTCTCCATGCCCGATAACCTCCAGTCTGAAGAAGATTGTTTGAGTGTCCAAATAATTTGCAGGAAAAGCAGAACAGTGCATCCTTGGAGACAGAGTACATTAACCAAGTGTGCTTTACTCTCTCACCACTGGGCACAGTGCGAAAATAATTTTCTGCTGTGAATCTTCTCTTTTTCTCATTCACTGGGAATTGTGGCAGTATGACTTGAACAGGTCCATGCTTCACAGATGACACTCGTACCTCATCCCTTAGTGTGTCTGGCCAAGTTCCAAGATCCTCAAATGAAATTTCAGAAGATCCAGCTAAATCACAGATGATGGTATCTATGCAGGTGGGCACAGTACTGACAGTGGCAGGTGCATTCGTGGTCTCTTCTGAAGGCAAAACTCCTGGAATGATATGTTGACAGGTGGTGGAAACAGTACAGGCCATGGCAGGTGCATTCCTGGTCTCCTCTGAAGGCAGAACTTCTGGGGTGATGGTGGACACCATGTCTTCCACTACAGCAGTTGAAGGAACTTGTGCTCCAGGTTCAGGTGCTCTTTCAAGATCAGCTCCGCTTCCCAGGCTTTCACAGGAATGTGACGGGGTAGTAAAAAATTTCTCAATGGCACCTCTTGCCGCTTTGTGTCATCATCTCTTCTGGTGTAACTTTCTTCGCATCTCCTGACAAATATGTGCGCTTCATGTTTTTAAACTGAAGGTGCAAAAAAGCAAATGCCATTAAATGTTTGCACCAGAATTTTCAAAGTGTACAGCTTTGTACTTTCCCCATTCACTTAACTGGAAAGTGACTACATTAGGCATTTTAATTTTCAGCTTTGTGGATCCAGTAATACTTGCATTGGCCTGCTGTCTGTGAAGATTGGGTGTGTCACAGCCCCCCCCAAGGAGTCCATGGCCACTTCACCATTTTGCTACACTGTGAGAGTCCTGGTTCCTCATACCCCATGCTAGGATGATCACACCTCCACCCCCCCCGAAGCCATGAGTCTTAGCTGGATATCCAAATTTGGGTGGAGAGACATTGATTTTGCTGGACATCAACAGGTAGGCATGTTCACCAGTGGGACTGCATGTGCCTGTGCATGTCTGTGTGAGTTAGACTGAATATACACACACACACACACACACTGTATGTTTGTGTAAATAAAATCAATTTTTAACAGAACTTTGCTTGGCTTCTTTAACTACCCACACACCACAGCTTAACAAACGCAGGGGGACCCAAGTCAGCTAGAGGAGCGGTCAGAGTGGTGGCAACTGGGGTTCAATGCAAAGAAGTGTATGCACTTTGGGGTGAAGAACCCAAGGAGAGAGTACTGGCTGGGAGTGGTTAAGCTGGGGATCACTTGAGGAGGAGAAGGACCTAGGGTAATGGTAACAGGGACAATGGACAACACTGCCCAGTGCATGAGAGTGGCTGCAAAAGTGAACAAAATGCTGGGGTGCACAGCAAGGGGGTTTTCGTCTAGGCGGAGAGAGGCAATTTTGGCCCTAAACAGGTCACTGGCAAGGCCGCACTTAGTACTGTGTGCTGTTTTGGATGCCGTACCTAAAGGGTGATATCAGGCCACTGGAGGGGGTGCAGGAGGGCAACAAAGATGATGTGGAATGGAAGGACACAGAGTATGACAGTAGGCTGAGAGACCTGAATATGTACACCATGGAGGATAGAAGGGATGGGGGGGCATGATAGAGACATTCAAGTATCTGAGGCGGGGAATCAATAAGGGGAGGGTCACCAGGGGGCATGTGCCAAGAATAGAGGAGGGGAAGATTTAGAAAGGAAATATGGACACTATTTAACAGAAGGGGTGGTAGCAAAAATGGAACACCTTAGCAGAATGGGTGATATCATGTAAATCTGTGAACAGTTTCAAAAGGGCATGGGACAGGGAATGGGAGGGTAGGGGGTGGCAGTGGGATGACAAATGGGAGGGGGTTGGGTAGTTGCACACTCTAGCAGACTTAGCTGGACCACGTGGCCCATTTCTGCTGGCACAGTCATATGTGCCATCTCTACAGGCTTTGCTTTAATCATCCTACTTGGTATTTCTAGTTTGCACATTGCATGCAAGAATTTTTGAGAACTGTGATGTAGTTTATGACCCTTGCGTGATCATTCATTGTTGGCACAATGCATCCATGTTCTGCTGTAGAACTTTGTGGCTGAGAAGGACATAAACTACATAGAATTCTAAAATGTTACGTAAACAGCAGAGGGTAGGCGAGAAACACCCACTGAAGTAACTAAAAAGCCTTTAGAAATGGAACAATTACATTACAGAATTAGAGAATATATTGAAAAACAGCTTCCAGTGAGCAAGATGACTCCAGATTCAGTGCTGTTCCCCATTAACACATTTAGTGTTCACCTGGTGTGTGATGCAGTATCTACCAAGTACACCCAAGCAGTTGCTAATGAGTTAAATTCATTGCATTTTTACATTGTCCTACAGACAATACCAGGTGAGCATAGTAAAGAGCTGCTAATGAGCCCACAGCCACATGCACTTTAACATTTGTCCTACTAATGCCATCAGGATCTCATAAAGATCTGCTAATGAGTCATGAGTTAGCTTAATCACACATTATGTCCCACATCTGTGAAAGCATTCCAGGTCTGAGACCTCTAGAAAAAAATTTAATTAATGCAACAAATATTTTTCCGCCTGGATTGGCACTTTAATTTGCTTTCAAACGGAGTGCAGGTCTTTTGATATTCACCTCAGGGCCCTACTGGCACGTCACCCAGGTAGACCACCCATCAGTTGGGTCCCTACACCAAAGTGCATCTGCTTCAAAAAGGCTTAACTATATAACAGTAACCCAGCATAAGTGTAACTGAGGTGTGGGCCCCAGCCAATGTGCAGAGCTAGTTAAATGAGAGCCATCCATCTTCCTTTACAAACCTTATCCAATGGTAGCTACTCACACTTGCTTATTCAAACTCTAAATGAGAGAGGTGCTACTACATATGGCAAACAAGTTAGTGCACCCTAACCCCCCAGCCCCATCACTCACCCCAAAAAGGGGTAAGCCTCTAGACTTTGTCAACCACAACACGAGACAGCAAGAGAAATAAAATCCTCACGCAGAATTTTTTTTGTCACAATACATTCTCCATTAGTAACACACCTATTTGATTTACTATGAAAAGACTTCTACAGCATGCAGTAGGCTCTAATAGGGAACAACGCAGAATTGACTGCCCTTTTTACACTTTTGAAAGCCTTGCAGACTTCTGACTGCAAATACTGAACAACTCCTTTAGTACAGACTCACTACACAGCTTTTAAACTTTATCTGCCACATGGGCTATAGAAGCTGAGCCTTAAAGAGAACCGAATGTAAAGACAGTATACTGTACTACCCCTTACAATACAATAATTAAAGCCTTGCACCTTACAACATTCTTTTACATTTATGTTGGAATTACATGGGGAGGGTTGCCAGTGCTCAGCCTCCATAGCTTTGAAATAAGCTACTGTAGCTCTTACACACTGTTATTGACTTAAAATTGGAAGGGTGTGCAAATTTAAAGACAAACTCCAGAAGCACCAATAGTTCCCAAAACTCCTTAGGTGCAATTCAAATGCTGTTAGTAGCATAGCGTTGCCTTCTGTTGTAAGTCTATGGACATCATAATAAGGAATTTTATACTTCTACAGTATGCTCACAGTAGTGACTTAACAGATATTTTGCCATTGGCATCCATGCTCTGTCACTTACAAGTTATTACCTCCCTTGCCCTGCTTGCTAGATCTTCCAGTGCTGTATTGGGGCATTCTACAATATCCTGAGTGTACTCGTTGTTGGATACAACCATAGATATCCAGATACAGACAGTGTCTGCAGATAAGGGCCTGCTATGACCCACCCAGTCTGCCCATTTGAGCTTGTAAGTTCAGTTTATGTTTTCTTAGAAGTCTGTTGCCCCTTATCCCTGACCTCCAGAATTCCTTTATATCTATCCCATGCATTCTTAAATACCGTGATTGTTTCAGCCCCCACCACTTCCTCTGGCAGCGGCAGGGTGTTCCACTTGTCTACCACCCATTCTGTGAAGAAATTCTTCCTCACGTTACCAGAGGCCAGTCAAGCACCAAGTGTGGACTCCCTCCCTTCCAGGAGAGTAGAGCTGTCCTTCGGATGCTCAATCCTCTCCCTCCACTGCTGACCCCTGATGGCCTGGGCTCATTCCTGAACCCGGGTCACCAGCTTTCCGTGAGATATGGCGTCCAGCACCTCAACCCTCCTCACCACTAGGCCAGCCCTATGTAACCATATACCACCTTTTGCTTGTTTATAATGGGTCACTACAGTGCATGGTATAGCCACTATTATTAGATCCAATACCACTTTGCAAAGCAGGATTTACAGTAACTAGCAATTTCTTTATACCTCAAAACATTTCTTAACAGTTTTTTATAGTGTAGGTATCTGAATTCAATTATTGCCAACTGCCTAGCATGAGATAATGTCCTTGAACAGCATACCTTTTACATACCACTCACAACCCCCTGTCCCACATGATTGAGTGCTGCAGGTGCTCAGCACTGTACACCCAAGCAGAAATTTATAGTAATCTGTGTTTCACAATGAATAGCATACTTTATGAACAGAAAAGCATCTATTTCCACAGTGAGAATCATAGAAACGGGCAATGATGGAAGAAAAAGACCTACAGCACATCCAATCTGCAGGCGTTCCCCATTTAGCCCTCTTCCATGAACCTACTATATGTGACTCCCACATTTTGTCTTTTACTCCCATGTGAGGGACAGTGGCCTGTACTGAGGAACATAACCTCCAGGATTAACATTTAATTTTACCATAACTAACCCAATTAATGTTCCATAGAACAACCTGGAAGACTATAGAATCTGGTCAATTAAAAAACTGATATACATGTAAAAAAAGTCATATTAATATTTCTGAATATGACTTGGTGTTCCACCCTGGAGGCATGAAAAGAGTGCTAAACTCAAACTTTCCTCCTACCCCTAGAATTGCCTGCCCAGACTTATCCCATCTACCTACATAAAAAAAAAAACACACTGCAAAACCTCAATTGTTACTATTTAACCTCATCTAAAGCAAGCAAGGAAGCAAGCGTATACTTTTTCTATTTCTGCTGCTCTGTGTCTATGCAGTCCCCTTTTGGCTTTAACAGTCAGGAGTCAGTAGCAGCCTGAGCCATCTCATCTCCCATTCCCGAATCCCAACTATCCTTACCTTAATTACAGACAGACAGGCAGTATCAGTATAATACACTGACAGCATCAAACAATTGAAACAAATATATATACCCAAGAAGAAAACTTGGTCTCTGACTCTGTGGGTCTAAGTCTCCTCAAATCCGGGCAACAGTAGTACAGACACTGGATTTATTGTGGTCTTCTGGCCAGCTGCTGCTGCTGCTGCTGCTTGCTGAGCTTAACAGTTATTTCTTAAAAGAAATAAGTGATTTACAGAGACAGCACAGCAGTCAGCACAGCAAGCAGTACTGAGCACACTAACACCAAGGGCTGTATCGGATTTGGCGGTGGAGGCAACGAGGATAACGGCAGGCCAGCAACTGCAGCAATACTCAAGAATCAAGATCAGGAACTGAACCGGGTTACTATGGGTAGTGGCTACCAGTTGAGTGGCTGTGGCTTCAGATGCAGATAGCAGTGGTCTTCTCTGTCTCTCACGGCGGTGGCAGCCTCTCTCTCTCTCTCTCTCTTCGGCTCCTCCAAGTTAAGAATCGAAAGCGTAAGCGACTTACACAGCGAGATTATCTCCAACGCTCTGGAACTAGTCCTTGGCTGAATAGCTCCAAGAGCACCAAAGGGACCATCTTTATGGAGCTGTCACGGACCTGAGTGGGAACCAAATGTTTCAGGTCTGAGGGGGAGGAAGTGCAAATAATAACAAGGGACTGAGTGACCCTGTGATTGGCTCCAACTGCTCCTCCACGTCACCATGATGTGCAGCATATAGGGGAAGCGTGGAAACATGCTGCTTCTTACAGTTTTAGACGGCTCGGCTCTCTGTCACTGTGGACAAGACAATGAATCACCATGGAGGGAAGGAGGTGCATGGCATGCATAACAACAACAGGATAGGTTTTTTTTTTCTTCAATGTGCGAGCAGCTGAGAGATCGGATTCGGCGGTGCCCCTAACTTCTTAGTGTTCGTGTGGGGATGCCCAGTGAGTGACCTTAAGTTGCAGCCAGTCGGTCGCGGTTCCCAACTTCAGCTTGCCTAGTAGTTTTTGCCACCAGTGAGTTCAAGTTCAACTTCTGAGTTGCCAGGCAGTAACTAAGGTGAAAGAAATGAATACGGCACAGGACGGAGATGAGGAGAAAATGTACACAGTAAAGGCGAAGGAACCAGCAACTACCGATCACCGAAGCAACTTAGGTATGTGATGGCATGATGCTGCCTTTTTTTTTTCAGGCTGAGGGTGAAAGCCAGGTAAAGTAAGCATTGCGTCGCGCTGAATAGCAGTCAGAGTCAGGCTGAGGCTGTCTAAAAATGGTGTGTCGTGTCTTAGACTGTTACTAGTTGCCCTGGAACTATTTGTGTGTGCGTGTAGCAGGGATTTCAATTTGTATTGTACTATCGTCTACTGGCCTTGCATGCGGCTGGGGTTGGTGGGTGGGTCAGTGCCAGTGGGGCGGGGGCCTCCCGTGGCCGCTGGGCTCGTGGGTGCCTAACGCTGTCCCTGTGTGGGGAGCCATTCACAAACAAGGATATTCTCAGATCTCGAGGTCTCATTGGCAACGGATGACCTCTCGAGCTTCACTCTCAAGGTCTAGCGTTGCCAAGGAGACTTCTCAATCGAGAATATCCTTGTTGTGAATGACTCCCCACAGACAATCCTCTTTATTGTGCTGTCATTAACACTGTGAAGGCTGCAGTCTGACTAGTTCAGTATGCATTATGAGGCACCCAACTTTGTGAGATACTATTATCTATCTATGTTGAGTCATTGTGACATACTGTACTTTGTAAGATAAAATTATCTTGCTATGTTGCGTCAAGATAGCACTTTTTTATTTTGCTATTTATCCTAATACATATTTTGATAAATATATATATATATATATATATATATATATATATATATCTGTAAGGGATATGCCATGGCCCCATTTCTCTGAGTGTAATTTGACCTTATGACATCACAAGTGGCAAAGCCACGCGTGCTATCAAAGGTCAGACTACACGAGGGAGAAATATCAGATCTTTCTTTTTTTTTAAACTCAGTTTTAGTGCATGATATATGGCAGGTACATTAACAGCCACAATTCAGAAACTTAACAAATACAGCATTGATATTCAGGTTGCATATATCAGCTCAGTCAATTAGGGTGTTTAAAAATAATGCTCATGTAAATAATCATTTCTAACCGTGTCAAAACTGCTGCCCAACTAATTACAGATTCTTTAACAATACATAGTGCTCCCAAGTCTGGGCATGTGTGGAGTGAATGCTTTGGCCTCTTCATGGTTTCTATTGGGAAGACTTCTTATTACTAAACCAATCTATTCAAACACCCTTCTTGTCTTGGGTCCTTATCTGTAGCTTAAAACTGTATTGATAACATAATACAAAATAGTAAACAACTTGGCTGTCTGTCTGTCTGTCTCTGAGCATCACAGAGTATGGGCTGATCCCATTGTTAGTCTTCTCATTTCCTAAAATAAGGGATCCTAAGTAGACTCAGTTCATTATAAGAGATAACGTTGGCCAGCCCTGCCCAACTGTCATGCTTATGGCTCCAGAGTTGCCCCTGTCTCCTCCACCCAGATGTCTGTCTCCCCTTCCCTCCCCTTTCCCCTCACTGCTGGTCAAGAAGGGGTGGGTGGGTCCTCCTCCTCTTCCTCACCTCAGAGCCCTACATTAAATTTCTCCCATGCTCCCCACAACCTGCTGAACATTTCTGAGGTTAGACGTAGGGTAGCTGTAATCCGTTCCATGGAATGTTTCTCCCTCACCCTGGCAAGCCATTTCCCAAGGGTGGGTGGCACCTCACTCAGCCAGTGGATGGTGATCCCCTTCATGGCTGCCAAGCAGAAGATTATAAGCATATTTTGTTGTGCATTCCCTCCCAGATCCAGCAGCCTTTTGCCCAGGAATAGGTGTTGGAAGATGCCCGGGATGGACTGCCTTTAAATGCCCTCAAGGGCATCATGTATCTGGAACCAGTAAGTTTGAAAAAGCAGGCATCCCCAGAAAATGTGGTGGTGGGAGTCTACCTGCCCACATTTCCGTCAACATAACTCTGAGTCACACAGTTGGAAATGTTTAGTGATAGCTGAAGTGTGGAAATATCTGATTAGGCATTTCCAGCAGAATTCGCACCAGGATGAGGAGGACGTGGTGTACCAGTCCATCCTCCACATGCCCTCCCACTCCTCAGCACTAATTGAGATCTAAGCATCTTGTGCCCAGGCTTCATGGATTACTTGAAACTCTGGTTGAACTGGGCCATGCAGCATCTTCTAGGCCTGTGCTATGTTACCACAGTGTCCCACATATCAGATATTTCTAATGGGGCCATGGCATACTCAATTTATCCAATCTTTTTAGCATTGTAAGGTATTTTTTATGATTTCTTTCTTTCTTTTTCTTTAGCTAGATATCTGAGCAGTTTTTCAGGATGACCGTGTGGTTGTTTTGCCATGCTGACACAGATGGCGCTATTGCGTGCATCACTGCATGGGTGTTTTAGTTGGCTATGTGCATTCTGGTAACTGAGCTGGTCGACGCCTCTGTGGTGGTGAGTGGGTGCAGCCTCTGTTTGCACTGTTCTGGGGAGAATGATTGCCGGTTGCAACTGAAATGGAGTTCTTGTATGCTGAAACTGGGCAGCAGTTTGCGAGATGGGGAGGCGCTCAGGAGACAGAGGGAGGTATGCTGCAGGGGGAATCATTTAAGTGTAACTTTTTTAGTGAGCTGACTTTTTTATGTGCCCGAGGGAGAAAGTGGTTGTTTTTGTGAAACGAGGATGATTTCCAGAGCTTTGTAAAAAATAGCTGGGAAAGTGAAAGTACTGCTGTGGAGCTAGTCATGAAATGGAACCAGAAGTTCTAATTTTAGAATTGTGGAGCTTATGCTGCTGATAGGGACCAATCAGGAGCTGTAGTGAGGATATGTTTGACACTGGGGACCTAGAATGACAATATTTTGATATTTTCACTCGAGCTTCACAAGGAGCAAAAATATAACGGATATGTGGCACAAAATATCCTCACAAGCATTGGAGATATTACATATATTCATGGCAAAAAAACTTGCACCCCACGCCCGCCCTGCCCCCACCAACAGGCATCGGGGTGTGCATTGGGGTTGTTGGCCCTAACTCTCACCCCATTCCATGTGTAAACAAGCTGAGGTGGTGCAATATAGGAGAATGGGGTGATAGGACCGACGACCCTGACACACACCCCGATGCCTGTTGGTGGGGACGGGGGTTGGCATGGGTTGCAAGGGGTGGCAACCCTAACACCGAATTTCCTTGCTTTTGTCACTGTGGAACAACACTAACTGATGCATTAAGCAGAGTTTTTTGCCATGAATTTCCCTTCTTTTTGAGAATGTGCACTATAAATAGTGAATGGAATGTGGTGGTGGGAGCGTGGGGCCCCCCACCATGTGTTTTTTTGTCACTTTGCTGTGCAAAAACTGTATGACCGACTCAAATGAAAATTGTTAAACGAAGACATGTACCATGGCACACCATCTGTCCAGAATTGTGTGTACATCCGTTTAACGCTGCACAGCACCATGAGCAAACAACATAACATGCACTATTCAGTACATGCCAGTGACCCGGAAACTGGCACAGTGAAAGATGGAATTCTAAATCTTTGTACATTCCAAATGCCAGGCAAATCAGACAAATGGTTCAGAAGTTATTGAACCATAATGAACCAAATTTTCATTCGTTGGAGTGGCATAATTCCACACCTCTTAATGTTTAACACATGAAATCACTGTAACACACCTCCATGCCACTAGAGCTAACTACTCTATAAATTTAAAGGCAGTAGCACCATGCAGAATGCTATGCGCAAAATGTTAACTGTGTCAAATTATTTCTCAAACATGTAAACAGCATAATTCACATCTCCAGGACATCCACTCAACACCCTTGAAATTTCATGTGAAAAGACCAAACCATTCCAGAGATATTCAATTTTTATGTTTCTGTACCTTTAAGAAGTCTTCCACTACAAAATGGCAAAAATCGCAGCCGAAAATGCACTCAAATGGCAGACCTTGCAGCCAAAAAATCAGTAACTGTTAAGCGGGCCAACTTCAAATGGCCATAACTCTGGAACGGGACAACATGTTTTCACCAAACAAAAACTAGCATGTTACTTGAACAAAGGTCTTCCTACCTGCCAAATCTCAGACCAATCAACCACATATTGGCTGTGCTATGTGTCGCAAAAGACAGTGCAAAAAATGTTTTAAACTGCACTACACAAAAGCAAAAACGCAAACGGTAATGTTAACGCAAACGGTGATGGAAACAGTGAGGTAAAATAAAATAGCAATGCTAACAGTAACATAAATGTAAGCACAAATGGTAATGCACATGGTGACGCAAACATAAACGGTATCGCAAATGGTAAGAGACACACAAGCGCAAACGTTACTGAAAACAAAAATGGTAACGCAAATAGTAATGCAAACGCTAATGGCAACAGAAATGCAAACATTAATGAAAACAGTAACACAACGCTAACCCCAACGGAAACACAAATGGTAATGAAAATGCAAACAGTAACACAAACGCAAACAGAAATGCAAATGGTAATAGCAACAGTGATGCAGAAGGAAATAGTAACACAATCGATAACGGAAATGCTACAGAAAATGCAAATGCTAAGGCCAACCAAAACGCAAATGCAAATGGTAACGAACACGCAAACAGTAATGGTAACACAACTGGAAATGCAAATGGTTATGGTAACACCAACAATGACACCAAAGGGAACACTAACACACATGCAAATGAAAGCATGTAGGCAAATGCAAATGGTAACGTGCACGGTCATGGTAATGCAATTGGAAATGCAAATGCTTATGGTAACACCAACGATGATGCCAAAAGAAACACAAATGGAAATGCAAATGGAGCTCATACACAAACGCAAATGGTAATGCACACGGTGATGCAAAAGAAAATGCAAACAAAAACAGTAATGAGAATGCAAACACAAGCGCAAACGCAAAGGGCAATGCACACGGTGACATAAATGGAAACGCTAACGCAAACGGTTACAGAAATGCAAATGGTAACAGTAATGCAAATGCAAACACAAAGTATGCCATACATGGTGACACAAAAGTAAACACAAACAAAAATGGTAACAGTAACGCAAACGCAAGTGCAAACACAAAGGGTAATGCACACGGTGACATAAGCGGAAACGCTAATGCAAACAGTTACGGAAATGCAAGCAGAAATGCTAATGGTAACAGTAACGCAAACGCACACCCTTTTTTCCCAAAAAGGTGCATTCAAAAACATAGTGGATACAAAGAATGTATGCATAATAATGGCCCTTGGAGCAGAAAATCAGCACTTGGAATACTAAATTCCTTGTATTTCAGGAACCGTACGACGTAGAAAAAATTTTAAAATCTCATATTATTTACGACTTTCCAGGCTAGTTTTGCACTTAGCTCCCTAGTGGGGGACTAAGCATTCATCCAACGAAAAGTCTGTATCTCAAACCATTTTTGAGATACGGGACCCGAAAGGTGCGGCGGACGCCTTAATGTTAGCCTATTGGAACAATCGACAACTTTGGAGTGACACAACTTTGCAGCCCTCTAATTTTGTTTCACCAATCCACCAAAAGGCATATCTGTGGGATCTTGGCTTTCGTCCCTCTAAATTTCAGCCCAAAAGACCAAAATGTTCTTTTGCAGCAGGGTGGCAAAGATGTTCTACTATTTGGGGCATAGTGTCGCAACTCACAACACTTTTGCAAAAAAAATCATGAAAGTGTCACATGTGTGACACTACTTTTCACAACAATTTTAAAAACATATTTCTGGGGTGTTTAACCCCCCAAAAAAAAAGATATGGCTAGCATCCTCAGGACTTGACTAGGTGAACACAGCAAGAATTGTGTCCCTAGATGGTCCCAAATTTAAATGCCAAGCATTTCTGTGACCACCAACTGAAAACAAGATGGTGAATTTGTAACACTACAAGGGTAATTTGTGACACTAAAAACTGCATTTGAGACACTTTTCACACTTTTTAACTTTTCCTAATGACTATAATGGAAATTTGTTTTTTTAATAACTTTTGAACCATTTAATATTTTTTCATGAAATCTTTGAAAGGCGCATCGGGGACACTGGCTGCATGTTCTCTGAAGGTTTTGGACCAGTCGCACAAACCATGCGACCTGTAGGTGCGAGCAAAGAATGCACAAAAATGTGTAATTTGTGCATTTTTCAGTGCTCTGTAGCTCCACAACTGTACATCTGACTATAATGAAACTTGGTAGGTCCAGAGATCTATGGTACCAGGCTGTGCTTGCTAAATGTCAGGCAAATCCATCATACAGTGGCAAAGTTATTAAGCTGCCAAATTTCAGATTTAACCTTAAATGAGGTACTCAACCCTAACTATAGTGGCTCTACCGTGCCACTATAATATATATATATATATTATACTGGTGCAGTAGGGCCAGTACAGTTAGAGTTGGAGGGCCACTTTAATGTTAAACCCCAAAGTTTGCACTTTAATAACTTTGCAACTGTTTGTCCGATTTGCTTGAAATTTTGCGTGCACGGCGTCCAACCATAGATCTCTGGATCTGGAAAGGTTCATTTTGGTCAGACTTACAGTTGTGGAACTGTAGAGCATCCAAAAAGTGAAAAATACCCAACTTTTGTACATTTTTTGGTCAGGCTTAGAGTACTGAAGAATGTGTGTGAGTGGATTCAAATGTGCATGTCTATATGTGGCCTGGTTTAAAATGGTGCCTTTTGAAGATTTGGTGAAAAAATCTTAACCTGTTCAAAAGTTAAACAAGTTTTTCATGTCCCATTTTAGCCTACTGGTAAATTTATATGTGCATTGCGAAAACTGTCATGATCACATTTTTGTTGTCGTGCTCCCTAATTTTGTTTTTGTGCCTCAGTCATCTTGTTTTCGGTTAGCAAGAGACAAAAAACATTGTAACTCAAAAAATAATGCCCTTTGGTAAACACAAACAGTTGTGTTTACCTAATCGGGCCCTTAGGAACATGACCCTGGCATTAGTTTTTCAGCAGGTGGTCTGGAAATATGTTTTTCCAAATGTTTCCACCATTCTGCCATTTTGTTGTCATGACAACATTTTTTGTTGTCGCGGCAATGACCGTGATAAAAAAAAGGAATCTTGAAAAAATTGTTTGTGCGTGAAATCATTCCCATTATAGAGACAGGAGTGCTGCAACACATGACAGTGATCACAAAAACACTGTAGGAACATATTTTCCCATGTGTTGTTTTCTTTGTCACTTCATTGTACCAAGAAGGATTGTGCTTTTGGGCTGAAATTTGCAGGATAGCAAGCCCTGGAGGCACAGATGTGCCTTTTTGTGGTTTGGTCCCAAAACATTCAATGAGTCCATAGTTACAGCATTCTGAAGTTGAGACATTTCCTGTAGGATGACACTGCGGCGCCCGTGGTTCCTTTTGGTGCCCGTATCTCGAACACAATTCAAGATATGGATTTTTCGATACCCGCAGCTTAGTCCACCTAGGTGGACTAAGCAAACATGGAGAGTTTGAAGTCATGATTACAACTGCAGTGGAATTTTTCCCATAGTTACTATGGTTACTGAGATATTGCCAAATAAGTGTTACAAGGGTTCCTTTTCAGTACTATGGGGCTGCTGTATGGCTCTGTACTTACATGTAAGTGGGAGTGCAGGGCCTGGAGGGCCAGTGCCCCCACAGACACATACCAATATGCAAAAAAATGGGAAATGAGAAGGGAGAACTGGGCCCAGAGGGCCAGCACTTCCACAAACACATACGACTGACCACTTACATTACACTTTGTCAAAAAGAAAGGAAATTCATTGCAAAAAATTCTGTTAATGCATCAGTTAGGGTTGATGTCACAGTGGCAAAAGTTTGTAAATTCGATGTTAGGGTGATCACTCCTACCACCCCCCACCCTACAGGCACCAACAGGCATTGGGGCATGCCATGGGGTCATCAGACCTAACTCTCACCCCATTCTCCTATACTGTAGCATGTTAGCTTGTTTACACATGGCATGGGGTTAGAGTTGGGCCTGATGACCCCATGGCATGCCCCAATGCCTGTTGGTGCCTGTAGGGTGGGGTGGTAGCATGGGATGGTAGGGGTGGTAACTTGAACATCAAATTTCCAAACTTTTGTTGCTGTGACATCAACCCTAACTCATGCATTAACTGAGTATTTTTGCAATGACTATCTATATATATATATATACACATATATATGTAAAATGGGTAAGGGTAGTATACATGGTATACAAAGATGTATACCCACTGAGGGGGCTAATTAGGGCTATAAGGCCATGAACCTGAAGGTTGAGTGGCTTTATTGCCCTAATTAGCCCCAGAGATGGGTATTTTATTTATTTATTTATTCAATTTTGATGACCGGGTGAGCCCACTGGGCCCCGGAGGTCCCTTTTTCAGGGGTGACCCAAGATTTACATAACATAGAATATATCACAATACGGTAAGTGTAGAGAATACATTCAAAATACAGGTTCTACATAGATGTACAGTCAGCTGGTTACATATGCTGAGTTCTGCATTACATTAGTGCATTTGTTATTGATACTACCAGAGCTGGGGGGTGTGAGCCGCAACATGCGGAGACAGGTTGCTCACCGCAAGTAGGTTATGGGCTGTGAGGTTTTAGGTGTCCACCCTTACCCCTTGTTTGCTGAATATAATACATTAGGTTGGTTATGTTGATGGAGATCTAATTTGTAATTGCATTATGGCACATGACAGCCTCTTGTACCTAAGAGGTAATGGTGTGTAGTGAGTGCAGATGGGAGTTTGGGAGATTTATGGGTTTGAGTGGGTTTTCTGTGTCTTTTTTCCAGGTTCTTTTGCAGCTTGTTAATTGGTTTGGCTAGCTTTCTAAGGATGTGTTAATTGTGTTATTAGTATTATCCCATAGAGTTTAACGTAGTGTAGGGATATATTTTTTTCTTAGTATAGGTATATAGTTTTAATTTAGTAACAGGTATACAGGGAAATACCAATGGCCTTTTGTATGGGAAAATTTCCTTTCTTTCTCGCTCCCTGATAATTATTAAAAAAAATACAAAAAAAAAAAAAAACAAGTGAAGCCTCCCTTAAAATAGGAAGACTTGTAAGGTATGCAACCATGACACATGAAACACCATCCACAGAATGAAATGCAATACTGGATGGTTTGTTTGTTTCTGTCCTACAGTGCAGTCATAAAAGGATGATCTGATCAAGATGCTTCAGCACAAGATAACAAATTCTGGTCAGAGCCGATATGGCTGTGGAGAGGTTTTGGGATGCTTTTGCCCATTATTTCTAATGCATTTGCACAACACAGATCAGTTGAGAGGCAGTTTCAATGTGGTCTTCCTTTTACACATTTTTACAATGTGTTTTCCTTGAATATGCCTGCTGATTGCTATATGTTTAGCTTGGATAGTTCACAGAAGACATGGCATCTTATTTTCGGTAGTGCTCTACATCTACACAATATTATGTTGCATTGCATAACATCAGAACACACTGAAAACAATATTTTACATCTGGACTAGGCTACCCTGAATTAATACATTACAAAAATGGTAAAATCATGACCCCACTGAAAACAAGATATTGCATCTCATCTGGGACATCTTGAGTAAACACAGTGCAGAAATGTGTAAAATGAAGATTACAATGAATGAGATGTAGCATCTCCCAGGATACAAAGTATAGTATAAGAAATATTTAAAGAGCTAGTGGAGCCAAAACAGGCAGACAGGAAAATAATACAAATTTTAAGTAGTAGTCAGTTGTAATTTTTTATTTCTGAAGTATTTCTTTTTCCTTTTGCTCATCAGAAAGTATTCAGTGTGATAATATTATGTTGGATGCATGGAACAACTCTTAGCCTGGCAGGTGACACAGCTTTCTCTGCTGCCCCACACTACATCATCAGCATTGTAATCTCACTGACGGTGACATCACAGTTGAATGATCTGGCAGTTTCTCACTTGCTGTTCCTAAGTAGCATTGATGTCACAGTCATTGAGGTTACAATGCTGATGTTATAGTGTTGGGAAGTAGCGTAAGATGTGTCAGCTGCCAGGCTAAGAGCTGTTCCACACATCATACCTACTAACATCAGGTAAACAATCTTCTAATTAAACAAAGGGAAAAGAAAAAGTACCTCGGATACCGTATAAAAGGTAATGGCTGGCAGCTTTTAAAATCTAATATTAGTTTTAGGCAGTACGCTAGCTCTTTAAAGGAATTCTACTTTAGACAACTTCACTGTATTCACTGACATAAACAGTTTCTTTATTGTTTTATAATATATTAGATTGCAGTATTTATTTTGAATGTTGTGGCCATGAGGATGGTGTGTTCAGTGTGTGTGTGTGTGTGTGTGTGTGTTTGCTACAGCTCAGTACATTTTTCCCCCGAAAAGCAAATGCCTGCTGATTGCTATATAATTAACCCAGATAGTTCACAGGTGACCTGGCATATGGCAGAGACAGTTCATATCAGACAGTGTCTTAAGAGGTTAAAAAAAACAGTGTCAATCTTTTTACATTTGTTCCTGGGAAAGGGTGACATTTATGAGGAATGAATCTTTCTTGAAAGACAATAGTTGCCCAGCTGAAGCTAGTAGCAAGAAAATGTTTAAATGCTAAGTATTTAAATGTGCAAGTTGTTGCGTTTCGAAGGGGGTAAACAACTCTCCAGTTTAATAGGCAACCAATATTTAACAAGCTGTTTTAGTTTCCTAATGGCCATCTTATAAGCAGATTTAGTGCTACCTCCAACATTCTAAACAGAAAGAAGGGAGTATTTTATTTCATTTGACATAGTGATTTATAGCTGTGGAAGGATACATTGGAATGTCTTAAAACGTGTTCCACGTTCCTCCATTTTCAAGCAACAGACAGCAAGATGGTTGTAGGCTCCGACCGCAGCCATAAAAAGAGGATTGCATGGAGTGTCAGGGTGATAAAGATAATGCAAAGATGATCCATCCTCACATTGTTGAGCAAACAGACCAGAGACTTGACAGTTTTTACCAGAGAGTTTCTTCATCAAGGCTTCATATTATCTAGTTCCTGTTCCCATCTCAGATGATAGGTCTTGTATTTTTTGAAAGCCATATATGTGTGTGTGTGTGTGTGTGTATATATGTGTGTGTGTACGTGTGTGTGTGTGTGTGCGAGTGCGTGTGCATGCATGCATATGTGTGTGTGTGTCTTTCTTTCAAGGCCTATCCCATGCATTCTTGAACTGTGCCACTGTTTGTAGCCACCATCTCGGCTGGTAGGCTATTCCAGGAATCCACCACTCTTTCTGTGAAGAAGTACTTGCTCACATCTTTCCTGAATCCACCCCTTCCCCTCCAACTTCAGTTACGTACACCTTTTTTCTGTAAAATACTTCCCTCCTGTACCTTATTTACCCCCTTGAAATATTTGGAGGTCTCCATCCTCTCTTCCAGGGTGTACATATTAAGTTCTTTAGTTTCACCTTGTTGGGCTTTTGATGTAGACCCTACCCCATTTTAGTTACCCTTTTCTGGACCACCTCCTCTCTATGTCTTCCACAGATGTGGTCTACAGAACTGTACACAGTATTCTTGATGAGGTCTTATCAGTGATCTATACAAGGCAGCAAAACCTCCCTCCTTCTGCTGGTGATACTTCTCCCTATGCACCCCAGCATCCCACTAGCCCTCCCAACTGCTTTGTCGCACTGCCTGGCCACCTTCACATCATCAGAGATCATCAACCCCAGGTCTCTCTCTCCTGCTTGGTGGTCATTAATAACACTCCCCCCATTTTGTTTATTTTTTATTTAACAGTATAGGAATTATAAACCTTTGAGTCAGAGACTCCTTTACAAAGGCTCCTCATCCAAGTAGTGCAGAAATATACAGTATACAAAATATGCAGACATACAATAGGTTGAAAGCATTGTGTACTCTGCCTCTGGGTTTCTTTGCCCCAAGTGCATTATTTTACACTTGTCACATTGAAACCCAGCTGTAATACCTTTGACCACTCTTCAAATTTTCTCAGGACTCTGCTAATTCTTTCCACCCCCTCTCCTGAATGTCTACTCTACTGCAGATTTTGGCATCATCCACAAAGAGGCAGGCCTTCCACTTTGGCTCATCTGCAATGTTACCTATAAAGAAATTAAAAAGGACAGGTCCCAGCACTGATCCTTGAGGCGCCCCGCTGGTCACTCTCACCTCCTCATAGTGAACTCCATTTAGCATCCCCCCCCCCCCGTTGCCTATCCCCTAACCAATTTCTTACCCAGTTTATCACCTTTGGACTCACTCCTAAGCTACCCCACTTGCTTGATAGTCTTCTATGTGAAACAGTGTTGAATGTCTTACTGAAATCTAGGTAGGCTACATCCACTGCTCCACCCTGAGCTAATTCCTTGGTCACCCAATCAAAGAAATCTATCAGATTCATTTGACATGATCCCCCCCCCACCCCTGTGAATCCATGCTATCTTGGGTCTTGTAACCCATTAGATTCAAAATATTCCACTATCCTCTCCTTCAACAGTGATTCCATTAACTTCCCTACCACTACTGTCAGGCTGCTGGTCTGTTATTGCTAGACTCTGAGGAATCTTGACAGAGTGAAGCACTGGGGTCACAATGGTTTCAATCAAGGAGGCAGCAGGCTTCTAACTTTGGTTACTGTATTCGTTGATTTTGTCTGGGATGTATTTTCATCTCCAATATATCATTTATGATTTAAAACTGCATTCTTGATCTCAGCTCAAATCATTTGTGACAGTATGAACTGGCAAAGGTGGATTGGTGAACTGTGTGGCTGCTCTTTGTTGTTTGGTATTGTTGGTCGATGGACCAGCAGTCACACCTCCACTATCGCTGTGCGCTGCACACCTGTAACTCATTGTCTGTTATTGCCAGACTCTTCCCTGCTACCATTTTTGAGAAATGGGATCAGACTACATCTGCCCTCCTCCAGTTCTTTGGAACCACTCCTGTTTCCAGTGAACTGTTAAATAAGACTGTCAGAGGTGCAGCCAGTACCTCCCTTAGCTCCCTCAGTACTCTAGGATGTACCCCATCTGGTCCCATTGCTTTGTCCACTTTCAGACTAGCGAGTCCCTTTAGGACTCTCTTCTCTGGAAAAGGACTAGTGTTCATCTCCCTCCCTTCAGACTTCTTGTTACTTTTTTGTGGCCCCTCCCATTCTTCTTTCACTGTGAACACTGAACAAAAGCACTTTTTCAGGATGTCTGACTTTTCCTGGTCCCCCTCTGTACTGTCCCCCATCCTTTTTTAGCCTTACAATCCTTTTCATGGTCTTCCTCTTTTCACTTACAAACCTAAAAAGTATTTTGTCACCTTTTATTACCTCTTCGGTGGGTCTCCCTTCAGTTTGACCTTTGTGCTCCTTACTGCTTTTTCTGCTTCTCTCCGTTTCCCCTGATAAACCTCCCTGTCCTCATCTGTCTACATCACCTTATATCTTCTGAACGCCAACCTTTTAGCCTTTACTTTTTCAGCCACCCCTTCTGAGAACTACAGCAGTCTCCTTTTCCTCTTACTTTTATTCACTTATTTGATATAGAAGTTTGTTGTCTTCACTCTGCCCCCTTTTAGCTTTGCCCACTGTTACTCCACCCCACCCAAGTAACCCCCCACCAGGTCATCCTCATGACATTCAGCCATTTTTATAAAATCTGCCTTCCTGAAGTCCAGGACCCTTGCCCTTGTGTGGTTCAATTCCACAGCTGTCCTTATATTAAAACATACCATACAATGATCACTGGTCCCCAGGTGGCCTCCCACCTTGATGTCTGCCACACTGTCCCTGTTAGTAAGTACCAGGTCCAGTACTACCACATTATGAGTGGGTTCACTGACTGGCTACCTGAGGAATTCCCCCTTCAGGGAATCCAGGATGTCCCTGCTTCTAGTCGAAGCTGTAGTTGGAAGGCTTCAGTCTACATCTGGCAGATTGATGTCCCACACCAGCAGTACCTCCCACTTTTCTGCCATCTTGCCAGTGGTTTCCACCAGTACTTCATCCAACTCCTGCCCTGGTGCTGGAGGTCTGTAGATCACACTGGTATGAATAGTGGCTCCATTTGCCTTCTCCAGAGTAAGCCACAGTACCTCTGCCCCTCCATTCCCCGTATCTCTGTCGCTGTTATGCTCCCTTCACATAAAGCACCATACATCCTCTTTTTCTTCCCACCCTGTCCTTCCTAAACAAAATATAGCCTGCTATGGTCATGTTCCAGTCATATACTGACTCCCGACTATTGGTAATCCCTCACCGTCGGACCCCTACAGGCCAATCAGCCTTCTCCTACCATCTCTCAATGCTTTGGAATGACCTGCCAGTCCCAATCTGCCATTCCTCCTCTAGGCATTCTCTATACTCTGCCCTCTTAAACTACTATGCGGTAAACTGCTCATGCTCCTGACCTCCTCTCCCCCAACCCTTTAGCCAACCCCCTCCCCCCTCTTCCTACCACTACCCCCCCATCGCTCCCCCAACATCCCACATGGCCTGACCAGTGGCTTTAGCTACCGGCTGTAAATGCTGGCATATATTTCTACCAACCTCCGCACTTACCCCATACTGCACTTCTGCCTTGTCTCCCTGTCAAACGTATTCCCTTAGCCACTGATTGTCACCCATGTATAGTGTAACACTATCCAGGTCTAAACCTTACTCCATGTGCTCCCTTCACTTCTAAATCTTCCCTATACCATTTTCCCTACTTCATGTAACCCCCCCCATACACAAGGCAGTTCAAAGCTCTGTAAGCAACGTGTAACTTTAATTCAATTCAATTTAACTATGTAAGTAATGGATGTATGTAAGCAATGTATGTAATGCTACTCTCAATTCATGATTCCAATGTGTAACTCAATGGTATGTATCATGTACTCACTGCTCTCCTCTGTACCCCCGCCCCGGACGCACCGTGAGACGAGCATCTTGTTGCTCAGTGTGCCTTTCCTGGTGAAACATTTCATTAAATAAATAAATAAATGTTTTTTTGAGTGCACCATGACTCGGTAATGGCCACAATATCTAGTTGGCCTCTGACATGATGGCCTCTAGCTCCAGAATCGTATTTCCTAGACTTCTAGCATTTGACATGGCCTTCCAGATTTTGTTACCACTCTGATTATTTCTCTTGTTTCTTCCATTTTGCCCTCTCTCCTTCCCTCTTCTGTTTTAATAAGGGGGTGGATGGGGAGGACTAGAACCATGGCTGGATCACAGATCCCAGAGTTAGCTAGGGGACCATAGGTAGACTGGATGGAATACTGGTCTTTTGCTGCTGCCGTTGTCTATATTTCTATGTTTCCAAAAGTGCATTTGAAATTACTTTATAATCTCTGTTAATAAACAGAAGAATTTAGATTTGTGCATCAGAAAGTTGAGATAAAAATTAAATTGAAGTTGACTCATGCCACTAACAATTGGTCCTGCAATGTAAATGCATATAGGTGAGTTGATTTGTGGCAGTAGGTTGAGGGCAGACAAACAGCGACCTGTCCGCAGACACAGTATCACACACAGCCAAATGCAAATGTGACAAGGCTGTGGGCAGGAACAGTAGGATGCTGGGGTGTATGGAGAGAGAGAGAGAGAGAGCGAGGTATCACCAGCAGGAGGAGGGAGGTGGTATTGCCACTGTATAGGTAACTGGTGAGACTCCACCTGTAGTATTGTGTTCAGTTCTGCAGGCCACATCTCAGAAAGGACATAAACAGGGAGGAGGCAGGCCAGAGGAGGGCAATTAAAATGATGCAAGGGTTGCATGAGAAACCCTACAAGGAGAGGCTTAGGGATCTCAACATATACACCCTGGAGGAGAGGAGAGGAGAGGAGGGACATAATAGAGACCTACAAGTATCTCATAGGGGTGAACAGGGTACAGGTAGGGAGCCTATTTTAAATGAAAATGTGCACGAGAACAAGAGAGCATGCACCAAAGCTAGATGGGGGAAGTTTAGGAGGGATGTGAGGAAATACTACTTCACTGTAAGGGTTGTGGATACCTGGAACAGCCTGCCACCTTAGGAACTGGGGACAAAAACAGTGGAGGGCTTCAAACATACATGGGATAAGCATAGGGGAATGCTGATAAATAAACAGGGAAGGGGAGGAGAGTTGCCAGAGACCATTTAGTGTCTGCAAAGACAAATAAGCAGGGAGGGTCATCAGAGGACAGTTAGGGTCTGCGAAGACAGAAAAGGCAGGGAACATCTGGGCAGAGTGGGTGGGCTTAATGGTCCTTTTCTGCTGACAAATTCTATGTTTCTGCGCACATACACCGATACACTAATGATCACAGTGGTAGTGAGATGGCACAACAGAGGGCTACTAAGATGATACAAGGGCCACAGGGTAACATGAGTACAGGTAAGAGAACCTCAATATCTGTAGGTTTGCCTTTTCAGCTCCTCGACTTACTCATCACTGCCTGCTCTACTCAGGCCTACACTGGCTGTCTCCCAAAGACCTCCGTTCTTACTCCCTAGGGTGCTTTGTCGACTCCCTCACCCACCCACCCAGTCTGGTCTCCCTGGGTGACATGCTTACCACAGTCTCATGCGTCCGCTCGCTCAGATCCTCATCCGTCCCCATGCTATCAGTTCGGCCTTGCACTACAAAATGGGGGAACAGACCTTCTCATATTTTGTTCCTAAATTCTGGAACTCACTTCCCCCCCTGGTTAAACACTCCCCCTCCCACCTCTCCCTCAAACGTTCGCTGTTCTCCCACCTCTATGCACTAGGTAACTGCAACTGCAATTAACTGGGAGTCCCCTCCCTATCTCTCCTATAATTGTAGAGTTCTAGGAATTATCTATCTTGTTTATCTAGCTATTGTAATTGTATAATTTGTATTGTTTATTATTATCATATATGTCCTCCCAGATTGTAAGTGACTGTACCTATTTTTATTGTTACTGTATTGTCCTGATGTCATCACTGTATTCTCTTTGTTGTACTCTCCTGGGTCGTGCCTGAAAATAGGCAGGACTGTAGCCTAGTGCACTTACCCGGTTACCAAAAGCTAATAAATAAATAAATAAAAATATGTTCTTCCTGGAGGAAAGGGGGGACATGATAGAGACTTACAAATACCTGCAGGGTACAACAAGGCAGATCACACAGTACTGCTCTGACTGAATGAAAGTTCATCCACCAGGGGGGCACAATTTAAAGCTAGTGAGGGGCTAGAAAAGATGTTAGGAAATGCTTTTTCATGGAGAGAGTGGTGAATAAATGGAATAGCCTACCCAGCAAAGTACACAAAGAAAACAAACATTGCTGGATTTAAAAATGTCTGAGGTGGCTATATAGGGATTATTAATGAAGGGAGGGTGTGGAGGGCAATGGGAGTTGTGGGGGTAGAGAGAGGGGCCATCTCATAGCTCCAGAGAGAGAAGCCTAGGCACCCATACTATGTTGTAGTAGCCCAGCAGAATCTAAACTGATTAAAACTGAAATCCCCTTTGGGAACTCACGTTTAAAGTTTGTGCCCCTCCTGTGGGAGTGTGTTTCACATTCAGAGGTTGCAGCCCAATATATTCAATCTACGTGTGACTCTGGGGAAGGGAAACCCAGTAGCAGCCTTACTTGCCCAGCTGGAGGTACATGCTGGCCTGCTGCTCAATGGATGTAATGTCTCTGGACTGTGGTTCTGAGGAGGACAGGATTGTCCCCGATGAAGCTCGAGGAGTGAAACGCTGGGGTATGTGGCTGGCCGTTGGACTTCGTTAAGGTGAGGCATTTTGAGAATTATCTCAGCTATTTGTTCCACAACTTGTAGCAAGTCCAATCATTTCACAGTATGGTATGTAACTTCTTACATCAAATCTGAGCACCTTGTATGTATGTGACACTATTGCAATGAGCTGACTGGATGTTATGAAATCCATTTGAAAATTTCAAGTCAGTCTCTGTTGTGTGTTCATATATCAGAGAATACTACTAGTGACTTCAGGTGCTATAAACCATAGCCTGTGCTAGTCTGCATTGGAAAGCAGTCTTTTGCTAAGTACCATACCACCCTAGTAGATTACTGCTGTTGTTGGTCAAGAATGGAATAGTGAGGAGGAGGAGGAGGAGGACAGTGCTCTCCACCAGAGTAGCACCTTAAGGGAAGGTCAGACCTCCTGTGGATCCTACCTGAGTAGATGGTAATGCCTGTGTCAGGACAGAAGATGCTCTGTGTATAACTGAGCCTTGAAATGTAAGCTGAATGCATAGTGTGCTAGGATGACATCTTTACCCAGCTGGGGGCGGAGGGTGTGAGGTACCTAGAATTATGGTCTCAACACTTGATTCAGACTGCTGCTACTGCCGCCTTTTAATAATTGAGTTTTTGATGAATTGGTACTATATCTGCTGATGTTCTAAAGTACAGAACTTTAAACTCATTTAGAAGGATTTGCTGGATGAGAGTTAAACAGATGTAAAGCATGAATTGAAATTTCAACAAGAAGTAATGTGCCGTGTGCACCATCCAACCTACAGTCTAAACCAAGAAATGAATTCTGAAAAATACTGTAAATGAATCCAACTTTTAGGCTCCATTCCACTGTTGTGCAACTAGCTAATTGGGTTTAAGTCAGTGTTAATGTTGCAAACCCCTTTTCAGCCTTGTTGCCAACTCTAATGCACTGAGTACCCCAAAGGTCACCACCAGATCTGAAGGATAAGTAAGCGCTATAGTGATGTATATGTCCCTCCCTATAAAATGAGGTTTGCCATCAGTAATCCCTAGACTGGTTAGGGGGCTGCATCTGAGAAGCAATATTTCATTTTCAATGGGATCCAGCTTTTTACCCATTTTTACAATGTACTAACCCAGAATAGTCCATCTGAGAAGCAGAATCTTATTTCCAACGGAATCCTCCCTTTTATACATTTTTACTAGAAACTCAAGTCCAGAATAGTCTAGCAGAGATCTCTGTTGTCAGTAGTGGGGGTGAAGAAAGGGGTCCAACATTTATACCTTTTCACAGGTTAATGCACTGAAGTACCAGGAGGTCACATGACTTGTTCAGGGCCACAAACTGAGCCATATTTTGTGGCTGGATTAGAACCTGTGATCTCCTCTTTCAGAGTTCATTGCTCTTCAGTGAGGCAAATCTGCTCAGTTAAAAAGTCCTAATTGACTATTATTAACAACCTTATTTTCATTTAAAAATTCATATATTGGGCCAGTCCAGTGGCATGGAGGCCTGAGACAGGCGCGATGTCAAGATCACAGCATGACAAATCACACAGTCAATAACAGCAATGCACAATTGGTACAAAAACACATGGTCCAAAATTGTGCAGATTGGGCCCTATTCACAAATGGTGTGGATGGGATACATGGCGCATAACCCAGGCACATAGCCCATCTGCACCTGTGTGTGGCCACCACAGCATGCATGAAGCAGTTATGCCTCTCCTCCGCACAGGAATCTCAGCCGAGCATGGAGTTCCATGTGTGGGTGGGCCAGGGTCTCCATTGGGAGTGCACTCCAGCACTTTGCACTATTCACGGATGTGCAATGTGCCTTCAGTGGGACCAGTGGCTCACGTGTCTGGAGGCAGCCCATGACAGCTATGCTCCCCTCCTGTACCTACCCGGACCGCTGGTGTGGGTGAGAGGTCAGTGACCCTGCAGGAGTGTGCCCCTATTTTTGGGGGATGGCGATCAGGCTGGGGGTTGGCAGACAGCACATGCCCACCCCAGCAGTTGTACTGGTGCTCTATGCACCCCCCCTTCAAGATGGCACCAGACCGGAGCAAGGGATCCACTGTGGACCCAGGTAGGGCAGCTGATTGGCCGCTGACCCGGGTCTGCACTCCCGCCTCTGTGTACCTGCATGCTGGGGTGGCAGGGACACGGCTGGGTGCTGGGCAGGGACTGCTGCTTCATGAATGTGGTTCCCGCATGGAACACCTGTGGGTGCTGAGCTGCATACGCCGCAGGCGTCCCCCCCTACACAGTTCTGCAGCAGAGGACTACAAAGGGAAGGTAAGGCCCAGAGATACTGGGTGGCAGGGTTGGAAGGACCAGTCAGAATGAGGCAGTCAGGGCAGACAAGGTGGCAAAACTGTAAATCACAAAAACAAACAAAAAGTATAGACTTTTAGTGTCCTGCAGTCAGTATGACTATTTTTCTTTTTAATTTACAATTTGATGACACCTTTTTCACCCCTCCCCCCAAAAAAAACTCTAGTGAGAAATGTTTTTGAGAGAACTGGCTGTAGCCACCTTAAGGAAAGGAATGGGCTCCTTCGGATAGAAAATGAAGCATGGCATTGGCCTCACCTCATACATAAGATGTGACACCTTCTCCACAGGAACTGATAAGTTCATAAGGGTGGACTTGTCCAAGACCCAATTAATCACTCCACTAACAGCTTGTTGAGAACACCAGCAGGCAGTTCCCATGGCTCATCCACAAGCTGAATAAAATAACCTGCTCTCCACAGAATCACAAAAGAGAGACACAGGAGGGAAGAAAAAATAGCCTGTGATGTTCTGTCGAGTCACAGCGTTAATAAAGGATGCCCACTGGGGCACGATTTACCACAAAATAACAAATATGATTATTTGTATCCACATTTATGAGAGACCCTGCTGTTTGAACATGAATAATAAACAGGGTATCAAATCTCCAGACTGGCTACAAGCATCATTTCAGTATTTGCAGCTGTCAGTTGGACTACTGCAGTGCAGGGAAAATAATGAATAATCTTTATTGTTTTGCCATCTGCCTGAACAAAAATGAAAGCAGAGTCGAAAACCCTTTTGTAACACATTTATAGACAGAACTGCACAATGAATTTTTAGGCTATGTAAGGCATTTTTAAAATGATAAACACCTGCTCCAGAAGTTCACCCATAATGCATCTTGTCTGCCCTTTCCTTAGTTGTAAGTAATGAGAAGTGATGCCGCTTTTCCAGTTCCAATTAGAACCCATTAGAGTCTAAAAGGTTCCTGTTTCTGAGTCTAATTTCAACCCTGTATTTTGCATGAATTTGCATCTCTTAGTTCATTTACTATGCAAATTGGTGACTGGGAAAGTCACACTGACCTGCAGCTCTTTTTATAAGGAAACCTACATGCAAAAATTATAAAAACACATGTTGTGCATTGTGTTTTTTTATGGTCTCTAGCCTTCTGTTCCATGTGTCTGACAAGGTTTTTTTTGTTTTGTTTTTTAACTTTTCCCTTCCAGTTTTGTGGCCACTGAGGATAGTCATTCAGGCTTCTTTTATTGCCTTTGATCTGTTTAAATTTTCCCTGACTGCCTCTGGGGATGATGTGAATTAGACTTAAGTTCTTCAAAGGTGTAATGGCTTTCTTATCACCCAGTGTTAGCACTTTACAAAGAAAATTGCCACACATCCAGAACAACAACAGCTGGCACTTTGAAAAATCTGATATTGATTAGGGAAGGAGGGCAAACACTTTTTCAAAGCACTTAACTTTCACAAACAGTTGCAGTTAAATGCTGTGACTAGATTATAACTAGGATCCTGGGCTCTTAGTTATAATGCAATATCTAATTCACATAACTCCCAGAGGCACTCTGGTAAAATTCCAACAGAACAAAGGCAATAAGTCTGAATGGTTACTCCCAAGGAACATAACATTTGCAGAGAAAAGTAAAAATAAAACCTTGCTACAGACATAAGTAACAGAATGCTAGGAATCATAAAAAGGATAAAAACACAATGCACAGCATGTGTTATAACTTTTGCATGTAATTTTCCTTTAAGGTGTGACCAGTAAAGCTGGGCAGAATTTGTGAATGCCGAATTTGTGGAAATTTTGTGAAATGTTGCAAATTTTGTGGAATTTTCCAAAATTCTGATTTTCACAAAATCTGAATCTTCCAGATGTGTTTTATGAATGTTTGCCCTGTTCCACAAACTTTCTTGACTGAATTACAGAATAATAAACATAAACTGTGAAATGTCAGTTCTGAGGAATTTCATTCTGCAGTTTAATGCATCATCCTGCAATACGTGTAATCATTCCACAGTTCAGTGATCAGTTCTACAGAATTTCTTTCCGCAGTACAATACAGTAATCTGCAATTCGTACATTAATTTCACAGTTCAGTAGCCCATTGAACTGTTGAATCAATGTATGCATTGTAGATTAAGGTATTAAACTGCTGAAATTCTGCAGTTTAATACATTAATCTGCAAATCATACATTTATTCTACCATTCTAAATCAGATTTTCAGCGAAAGTTATCAAAGTATATTCTGAAATTTCACAGAAGTGAAATTCCAACTTTCGCTGACATTCTGCTGGTGGAATTTAATTTTTGCACAGCCCTAATGACCAGGATGGTGGTTACAGAGGGATACATCAAATGTTTAACAAACAAATACAATGGCAGTGAAGAATAAGCAGGACAAGCAACAGTACTCTGAAACGATGCCCAAGTAATATAATATTAATGCAATTAAAATGGTACCTGTGTAAATAAGCAGGGTAGTGCTGTTCCTAGGTCTTTAGGTTGTCAGCATGGTTCAGTTGGTAATACATCTGCCTCTGGACCAGAAGATTGTGGGTTCTAGTCCCACATGTGATTGAGATCATACCATAAATGCTGGCACCTGGGTGCAGTACAAGAAGACTGTTCTTCTGTCAACGTGTGCCATCTGTCAGGTAAGACATTAAACCAACCAGAGTTACATTTCTCCCGTGTTCTGGCCAACATTCCTCTTCCTGTTCTTGCAACTGGCTGAGGCTGTGTGTGGGTGGGAAATGGATGCCTCTTTACATTTTCAGTCACTTCACTAACAGTCTCTCATTGCATGGAAAGCACTTTGGGATGTAATGTGTTGAAAAGTGCTATGAAGCAGTGTCAGTGGCTCAGCAGGTTGCACACTAACCTCTGAGGGCGGAAGATCAGAAGGCTGTGGGTTCTATCCCCCACATTACGCACTTGGGTTAAGTCTCAATACTGACACTGTGGTGCAGCATGAGCGGGTTGCTGCACTCCTGAGGTGCCGTCTTTTGGATGAGATGTTAAACTGAAGTCCCATCTGCCTGTTCAGAAGGATGTTAAAGATCTCATGGCACTTCTCAAAAAGCGCAGTGTAATTTCCCTGGTGTCCTGGTCAAAATTTCCCCCATTCACTAAAAATACCACCAACAGCCATACCTCTCAATCTCCTACCTCATAAATCAGGGATAAGGCTTAAAACAATGAGGGACAAAGGACCAAAATCATGGGCACATCTTCAAAATTGGTGATATCCACTCAAAAAGCTGGTAGAATTAAGGGACTTTGTGTAAAATGCATTTTCTAAGGAAGAATAAGTCTGTAACGTTAATGCTCAACATTATTTTGTGCTTACAATCCCCACTGTTTGGTCATGAAAACACAATTTTTAGGAGGGGACAGAGTAAAATTTTGAGGCAAAATCAGGGATGTACCTGAAAATCAGGGATAGTTGAGAGGTGTGCCAACAGCTTAATCTGGTTCATTGTTAGTTGGCATCCATCTGTATACCCCTTCCCCTGGGACAAGGCTGAAAATAAGCAGAATTGTCTAGTCCTCCTGGTCAACAAAAACTAAATAAATGTAAATGGTTCTTCTTCTTCTTCTTCTTCTGCAGTTTAAATCAGAGAACTACATTTATAGCAACAAAATAAGTTCAGCTACCATAAGGATTTCTCATGGAAGGCTCTACGGAGCAATGAGGGTTCATGCAAGGAACTGGCAAAGGTGCAGCATGCCCAATGGAAACAACAGGGCAGACAGAGACTGGAAGAGCACAATGAAGGGGCAGAGGGAAACTGGTATAAGGGGAAAAGGAGAAGCTAGTAGTTGAAGAAAATAACACGGAGGCAGGGGAAGGGTTAGATGCAGGAGTGGATGGACCTGTGGAGAAGATATGAAGGGGGACTTTGAAGGATAACAAGGATGGGGAGCAGCAGAGAGCCCCAGAAGAAGGCTGTTTCTGAATGGGGGGCAGGAGAGGAAAGCAAATTGCCCAGGATGAGGTCATGTAGTGGGGATGGTAAAAGAGGGGAAATCAAGGACTGTCTGATGGCTGTGGCATGTTGCACTCCTGGCTGCCATCATTGCTAGTCACTGGGGTTTGGCAGCAGGCTTGTTGGGCTGGGTCAGGTGGCTGGGGGCTAGGTCAGGTGGCTGGGGTGCTGCAACTCTGTGGCAGCACCTCCAGCCACGGAGGGTAGATGCTATGCTGTAGTGACCCCTGAGGGGGTCCAGGAAGCTTGTCTCCTGTGCAGGACATCCCTGCATGCATGCGTGCATGTCAGCACCTCCAGCCAGGGAGGGTAGTCAATGTACCACATCCAGACTACATGACTTAAACTGTTTTATGCCTGTGTAAAACAGATTGCATCCACACTATAAGTGGGCTTAAACATGGAGTCAAAAACTGTGTCAAAGCCTTGATAAGACCTAGGCTTTGACAGTTTTTGAAATGGTTTTAAAGTAAAAATCATGTTGCCTGGCAGTCCAAATTCACAAGCACCATTTCATAGTTGATGCAGTCCCCCAGTTGTCCAGCATTATGGGATGCTTTCAGTTGAAAGTGGCAACCCCCTTTGAGCTGGATCAGAGCTCAATGTGGGGACTGTATGGTACGGGTATTTTACCCATGCCTCAACACCTCAGATCAAAATCTGGATGCTGCAACATGATAAGTGCAAAACATTTTATGAAATGTTACAACTTACTGTGTTGTAGTCTGGACACAGCTTGTGCTGCAGCGACCACTGAGATGGGACTGGGAGCTTTCTCCCTCTCAGGGCATCACTTTGTCCATGTGTGATGGCTTACAGAGGGCAACTGCCTAGCATCAGGAGAGGTTGGAGGGGTTGTGGAGAAACATAAAAAGGCCTCTGTCTCCTCACTGTCTTACATAATGGTTGATGGTACTCATGGGCCCCACACTATGGATCCGCTCTGGCCTCACTGGTGGGGGTAGGGGCATATGGGGCTGGGAGCTCATGAATAATGGCCTGAAGGAAGGGGCCAGTGGCAGTGAAGGGAACAAAAACAGGATAAAAAAGAGTGGGAATCAGAGGACAGGAGTATGGAGGGAAGGAAATTGGGGATCAGATATAGGGAGGGAGCTGAACCATAATTTTGGCAGGAATAAGGCACAGTGGGCTTTGCACTGAGATTCCAGGAAGGTGAATGGGAAGTATAAGTAAAGGGAACAGTGATGAGTGTGGGGAGGTGTAGTTGAGGGCAATATGGCAGAAGGAGTGAAAGAGGGGACACAGCCTGCCCAGGATAAGTTTAACAGTAGCACTGCACACCCAATCCGCATAGTGAAAAACAGGAAGGATCATCCTGGGGACTAACTCCTGATGGACAGGGAGTGGTAGCTAGGACTTGTTGTGGTACAGTGCACCTACTTTGTGGAGGACCCTCTTATGGATGGCATCAATGTGCTAGGGAAACTTGAGACTTCCATTCAGCCACACCCCAAGGTAATTGAAGAGGAGAACTTATTCTAGGGGGGATTATCAAGAAATCTGAAGACAGGGCTAATGTGAAGACTGGTAAGGTGCTATATGCTGCCAAAGGACATAGAGACTTTTTTTTGTCATTAAGCAAACGTTGATTTAAGCAGACCCAACACTAAATATTGCCAGCATTTTGCTGTAGAAAACTCCCAGCTCATGGGCTGAGGCTGTGGTGGCAAAAAGGTACAACATCATCCGTATACATGTGGAAGTATGAGGAGACACAAACTGAGTGAAGGAGGTCATTAACAAGGACTTCTCAGCTCCCCTGGAGTAATGCTGCCAGATCTGGAGATCCCTATAAAGAAAAAGGCACGAAAAGTAAATTTTTTATACACTTACTTGTTTGCAGTAATAGTTGTCATGTGGTCAAGCCTACAACTCCCCCACCACCAACACCATGCCAGGCAACTACTAGTCTCAGGGTCCCCAGTGACAAGTCCTTTTATGGTGTGCACAGTGGGTTAAGCCACAGGGGATGTCTATGTATCTTGTAGCCCAATTTAACATTAACAGATTAATGCAGCACATTAACATGCTCTGCTCTTCCTCAGCTGATCAATAACTGCAAAACAAGCATTATTCTTGAGGCTGGCAGCAAAGTAATTCTATTTGGCTTCCCTGAGAGTTTCCTCACTGACATTATGTAGCTGTATTTACTGCAATATGTCCTATGGAGGGTAAGAGACCTTTTGTTAGGAACAGATAGAGTCACAAGCTTTCAAAGAAGAAATAATGTCTGTGGATAACCAGGACTGATAGGAGCCATGTACCTGAGGGGAGCGTATTTACCCCAGAAGGAAGAAAATTTGGAGCTGAAGAGGGAGAGGGTTAATGTTTGTCAGTGGACATAGAGGTGGGGGACCACTCAGTGATCCTAATGTCATTGGGCAGAGGGGTGAGTTTGAGGGAAAACTAGGGATCTATACAGGGGCTGTATTACCTCTCTCCTTCTGCTAGAGACCCCTCTACCTTCAGTATGCACCCCATCATCTGATTTGCCTTGCACACATTGTGCCAATGACTCCATATTCTCTGTTATTAACATTTCTAGGTCCCTTTCTTCCACTGTGCTTTCTGCTACAGCCTCATTCATTCCATACTCCATTCCTGGGTTCTTGGCCCCTAATGTTCATTACCTTGCACTTTTTTTTATGTTAAATAATTTTTTTTTGACAAAGGGAGTAGCAGGCACTACGTCTCTACAATCATTGGATCTGCTGCAGAGGATAGTAATCTAAACCCGGCCAGATGTTAAGGCATAGGTGAACCCTCAGTGACCCAGGTCAAATTCTGGACCAAATCTGATGGAATTTGATTTGGATTGTTGGAGGCCATTAGAACTGGTTCCCTCATTCCAGCATATCTTTTTGCAAATGGTGGCATGTTTTATCTTTATGATTTTTTCAGCTGCACATTGGCATTACCCTAGCCTTCCTAACATTCACCGTAATTCGAATTTACACTAATCCAAACTATAAGATCACCCAAATGTCATGGACTAATGCTACAAGAATAACATAGATGATGAAATTATTGATTCTCCCCAATGACTGAAAACTCGAAAATAAAATCTGGACTGGAATAGTATACATGACTTGCAGTCTGACACTCGACACAGCTCTCTCATTCAATCAGCATAACAACCAAATTGCCAAGGTCATCAACTCCAGGATTGGGGTCCTCTGTCATCACTGACACTACATGACAGCAGAGATCATGAGGTTTGCTGTTACCAGCACAGTCCTCTCACTTGTTGACTATAGTATAGTTATCTACGGGTGCTGCCTCGGACACTCACTAAAGAGAATTATGCTTGCGCTGAATAAGTCTTGCAGGCTGGTCTCCAGGAGTGACAAGACGACTCATACCTGTGACCTCTATGAGAGGACAAGCTGGCTTCCACTTAAGGCAAGAGTCTTGTACCACACATGCCTGCTTGCAAAAAAAATTAACCTTGGCCTCATGCCCTGTTTCATCACATTACTAATCTTACCGTCGCCTACAACCTGGCATATGAGGCGCTCCACTAAACCATCTTTCCAAGTCCCTTTCTACAGGACCTCCCAGGCCCAGGGTTCCTTTGTCTATAGAGCACCCTCCTTCCTTAACTGTCTACCCCGAGAAGTCACTGCCCTGCCTTAACTGAGTGCCTTCAAACTTCAACATTAACAGCACCTCCTTACACTAAACCAATGTGATTGCTTTTTCTAGCTCTTGACTCCCCTTCACCTATCATCCTTCCTCTGCTTCTCTTCCCCTCTCTCCCTTGCCTCCTCCTCTTACCTTTCATTCCTCCCCTACCCCTCCTAAGCTATGCTAAGTCCTCCTTTCACTAACTCACTGCGATTGCTCTGTCTAGACTCCTGGCTCCCTCTCACCCAAAGCCCTGCATTTTGTATTTTATTTTGTTTTACTTTTTTTTACTTTTTTTTTATCGCCTCCTCCTCCTCCTCTCCTGCCCTCTTGTCCACTCCCTTCACTTCTCACTATTCCCCTCACCTCCTCCCCCTTTCCCCTCAACCCCCTTCCCCACTCCTCTGCCCCTCTGCTCATCCCATGCCTTCCATCCCTCCTCCCCTTTCCTCCTCCCCTTCCCATCTAATTTCCTCCTGCCCCACCCTCCATTGCCACTCTTTCCTTCTTCCCATTTCATCCACTTCTACCCCCCAACCCCTACTCTTTGGCTTGCGGACCCTACTTCCCTTTCTGCATCTTCTATTTTCCTTCCCCTTGCCTCCTTCCCCTCCTACCCCCTTTTCCCTCACACTTCCTCCTCACCTCCTTTTCCTCCATCTCCAAGGTTTTTCCCGTTGCTGTCTTACCTCACCCTACTCTTCCTCCCCCCTTACCATCTTCTCCCCTCCCTCTTATCCCTCCTTCCCCAGCTTCCTCCATTCCCCTCTGCACTTACTGACCTGCCTCACTACTTCTTGACTAGGTCCAGCTTGGACTGATAAACTGTAACTGCAACTTTGTGGCACGTGCTTATTTACCTTGAAATTCCCGATGATTATAATTACACTGTTTTGTAATTCCTTGTGTCTATATCCCACCTTGTTGTGTATCCATGTGTTATGCACCCCTTTTAATGCGGAACCTTTGTAAAAGAACCACTGATTCAAAGGTCATGTAATTCCTAGTACTCAATAAAATAAAAAATTAAAAAATAAAGTCATAAAGCACAAAAGATTTATTCTACCATGTGCTTTTCTTGTTTGTGCAAAATAAGTCTGTATTTATGTATGTAACTGTTACATGTTTTATATGGTAAACTAGATATGTAAACAGGACAACTTTGAAAATAGGGCCAATTGGTCCTAAAGTTTTTATCCTGTTAAAATAAAGATTTTAGTACTATTAACATGGTAACATTCCCCATCAGTGGTGTAGCTAGGAAATCAAACCTTTACAGGAGAACACACTTGGGTTCATCTCTTTCCCTACATAGCCCTGTTTTTTGCCATGCAACATTTTATACCTCATGTTGTACCTAAACAGCACAGTGATAGCAAACAAATTACGGTAGCGAGTGTTACACATGAAGCAATAATAAAACAGAGCATGCCATACATCAGTGGTGTTGGTGATGGGGATCCTTCTGTGGGAGCAACTAAACCCTGGCTGAACTGAGAGATACACCTTGTCTAAGATGTACACAGTGGGCAGGATTTTCCAAGTGTGGCACAGGGTTTGCATCCAGCCCTGTGCCACGGCACTTAGGATCTGGTGGTGTGCCAGAACCTTTGCCGCAACTGCACCCGATTTTACAATCTCCGATGCAGTTGCAATGGTTTCCAAGTCTTACGGCAGCTTGTGCCAAATATCTGGTGCAAGCTCTGTCAAAATGGCCCCCAGGCTTGCAAGCTCCATCAAAATGGCCCGCAGGCTTGCAAGCTCCATCAAAATGGCCCCCAGGGTTGCAAGATCTGTCAAAATGGCCCACAGGATTGCCGCAAGTTATACCAGAAAATGTTAGTCTAACTTGTGACAATTGCAGCATGGGATAGAAAATCCTGTTAGATCGCCATAAGCCCCATGCGCCATATTGTCAGCTTGCAGTTATCTAACATATTAGTATGCATACCTCCATTGCATCATATACGCACCTCAACTGAACCTTAAAAATGTGTGCTTTTACTGCTATAAACTGCTTCTGTACCTCACAAACTTTACATATACAGTAGCAGTATGCACCTCAACTGCAACTTAAAATCGTAACATTTAGTTATGTGCATCCTAAGCTACACCTTAAAAACCAAAAACAGGAGTGCAACAATGTTTTAGTGTTAGCTACAACTAATACAAATAGTGGCATACCTGTGGAATATATTTTTCATTGTACTGTACCCCTCCTTGCTACTCATCATTAGTTTTATTTATTTTCTCAATCCTAGCCCTTGCCGCCATGTCTACAGTGCTATTTCTAAGCCAAATGTGGATGTCATCTTTTTTCCTTGAGAAAAAAACTACAGTAAAATATTTCTAAAATACTCAAATGCTGGTGGAACTAGAAAATTGTACCACAATATAAAACTGGATGATGCCTGAAATCTTTCATAGTGAAAAAAAAAAGGTTGGCTTGCATTTTTTTTATTCTTTTGGTAACCAGGTAAGGCCCACTAGGCCCAAGGGCTGTTTTCAGGGGTAACCTGGGAGCACTGCTCAGTGTCACACAGTATTCAAGTGGAACTTGTGGGAATCAAACTCATATTTTACTAAATGTACCAAGCTCATTCACAGCGTGATACTCTTAGCTGCTTCACAACTCGATACTCTAAACTCTAGACTATTCTGCCAGCCCAATATCATTGCACTGCTGCTTTAACAGTAAGCACTGTACTCCTCCACTGCACCTTGACTTCTGACTTTTGTTATTAAATGGAAAACTTTCCTTTTTGGTCCTGTAACAACATGATTGATAGGTCTCATTTTCAACCTCCCATGCAGTATTTCCTGGTTACTAGTAGTCTGACCTCAGACAAAAGCTGAAGTTCTGCATGTTTAGCAAGGCAGAAATTATAAAATACCCAATCTTTTTGAAAGTAAAGAAACACCTTGTTTACAGTAACAGTTAGTGTTACAAAATCTGTCATGATCTTACAACGGCGTAGCAGTTTTTTCATGTGCTAGTCTCTTCTGTATATTTAGTAGGGGGAGGGGGGCTTTAGCTCTATGGTATTTGTTCATCTTAAAATGAGCTAATTAAGCAAATAATACTTAATTTTTCTTTTGGACAAGATCTCTATTATGTATTTGGAATTTGTTACATTTTTACAGCTGTACTAGCAACCTTGATATGTGCAATAGGACAACCACAGGGCCGCTCTAACTGGCATTGTGGCGCGGGCAGTAACAACAATCTAGAATTTCCAACAGGCAACTGCATGCATATAATCCCGCACAATTTGCAAGAAATGGAGAAATTCACTTATATGCTAGTTTCTTGCTTGCAATAATGATAGGGCAGCAGTATTGTAGGAAAACACAGGTGTGAGAAAAACACCTGCACGTGTGTTTCCCTGCACTTCTGCTGCACTGTCATCTAAGGGAGTTTATCCATTTCGTGCAAATTGTAGGCTTGAGTGTGTGCACATGATTGTTTGTTTCAAATTGTATGTGTACCTCAACTTTTCCTAATTAATACACACCTCTAGTGGAGGCGTTCACCTCACTGAGGTGTAGCTAATTAGCATTTTCAATGCATGCAACTACACCTGCTGATATATTTCTGATCAGGAGTATGCTCACTCAGTGAGGTGTACCTAATTAGCATTTTCTGGCACACATCAACTACACCTCCTGACTACACCTCAGTCAGGTGTACCTACTGTAATTTGCATTTTTAGATACACATCAACTACGCCCATGACCAGTACCTGAAGGGAGGTGTACTTAATTAGCATATTTTAAATGCACATCAGCTACACCTAGATTGCCCTGCAGCTGCACTGCCATTGAACCATTTGTGCATTTTTCAGACAGCAGTGCAGTTGAGTTCACACCTCAAGGCATTTGCCTCATTTATACCTTAGCAGCATAGCAAATACACATCAGTTGGGTCAGGGAAATCACCAGAAAGGAGGACCCAGAATGCTTCTACCTCAAAAAAAAATCAACTAGTAAGTCATGGTATATGTGTTCCTTCCTACCACCATGTGCACAACTGCTCTGCCACTGTAGAGTGCCTCAACCCCCCCCCCCAATAATCTTGGATTTCTTGAAGTAACCATAGCAACATGTATCCATGTGGTTACCCATCAACCACACTCTTTAAATATTTACCGCTGACCTTCTCAACTGCCTATTTCTGATGATTAAGCATTTCATTTGACATTTAGACCTTCAAAATACATTTCATGTCAATAGGGGCATTATTGGTGCTGTCATAACAACTTTATTTATAACATAAATCTGGATTCCACATCACCAAGTGCTAGTGTGTGTGTGTGTGTTGTCAGAGACCAGTGGGAGTAATTGCCCCTACATTTTCTTGCCATGAGGATGCAGTGGCATGTTCCTAATGAAATAGAAATGTGGACAACGTAATGCTACAGCTGGGATCAAACTACTCTTGGGAACTCTCTTTTCCGGAGAGATAAATGCACTGCAGAGGAGGAGAATGGTTCTATACATAAGAGGCATAGACAACACAGAAGGCAGCACCCTAAAAGGAACAATTCTGATACCCTAAGGATGTCAGTGAGACCACTCTTACAACTGTGAGAGTGGTCTCAGCAGTGGTAGTAATATATTATTGACTAAGGTTGATCAATAATATGTTCATTTTTATTTTACTTTACCCAGACTTGCCTGTTTCCAGGTCAGCAGCGCATGACACACCCTTTACAGAATAAGAGTGTCTATGTGAAGAGGAAAGGAGTGACCCAATTGGTCAGGAGCACTCCCTCGATCTATAATAGCTGCTTCAAACCTTCCAGAGCACAACACAAGAACCTAGGGCTGTGCAGAATGTGATATTCCACTGGTGGAATTTGTGCTAAATGGCAGTTTTGCTTTTTAAATGGCTTTCTGAATTTCTTTTTTAATGCTGCAGAATTTTGAGAAGCATTTCTGTGTAAAAAAAGGACTAATATTCTGTGGACTGTGTAATCTAAGGAATGTTGTTCATTGGTTTGCAGGTAATGAATCCATGGTTTGCATAAACTGCTGAATACTCTTAAGAAACATAGAAACATAGACTTTGACGGCAGATAAGGACTGCTAGGCCCATCTAGTCTGCCCATTTCCCTACCTACAGGATAGGCCGCAGATCCTAGTTAACCAACAGCCTATATCTTCCTGCCCCCCACAAGAATTGCCTTATGTCTGTCCCATGCATTCTTGAATTCTCCCACAGTTTTAGACCCCACAACTTCCTCAGGAAGGCTGTTCCATGCATCCACTACCCTGTCTGTGAAATAATACTTCCTCACATTGCCCTGAACCGCCTCCTTCTATCTTTAAATTGTGTCCCCTGTTCTTGCAAGTCTCTTTTCTGAAAGATGCTACCTCTTGGACTTTGTTGATTCCCTTGAGGTACTTGAAAGTTTCTATCATGTCCTCCCTCTCCTTCTTTCCTCAAGGGTATACATATTAAGCTCCTTTAGTCTCTCCTCATCGGCTTCTCTTGCAGACCCTGCACCATTTTAGTTGCCCTCCTCTGGACTGCCTCTATCCTGTCTATGTCCTTGCGGAGATGGGGTCTCCAGAACTGGACACAGTATTCCAGATGGGGTCTCACCAACTGTCTGTACAGAGGATAACAACTTCCTGTTTTTGCTGCTGATGCCTCTCCTATACATCCCAGTATACCTCCGGCCTCCCTACTGCCTTCTCACATTGCTTGCTAACCTTAAGGTCATCTGATATGATTACCCCAGGTCCCTTTCCTGTTTTGTTGTTGTTACTACCTCCCACCCATTGTGTATTCTTCCCTGGGTTCTTGTTTCCCAGGTGCATTATTTGCACTTTTTGCATTGAATCCTAGCTGCCATCGTCTGACCATTCCTCCAACCTTGCCAAGTCCCTTTTCATCCTTTCCACGCCTCCTTGTGTATCAAACCTGTTGCAGATCTTTGTGTCATCTGCAAAAAGGCATACTTTTCCTTCCAGTCCCTCTGCAATGTCATTGATGAAGACATTAAAAAGGACTGGACCCAATACTGAACCCTGCGGTACCCCACTAGTAACCGCCCTTTCTTCAGAGTGGACTCCATTTACAATTACCTTCTGTGTCCTGTTGTCCAGCCAATGTTTTCATTTAGGCTACCACCCTGGGACCCACTCCCAGGCTGGTTAATTTGACTAATAATCTTTTGTGGGACTGTGTCAAATGCCTGCTAATGTCTAGGTAGGCTATGTCCACAGCCCCTCCCTGGTCTACTACTTTGGTCACCCAGTCAAAGAAATCTATTAGATTCATCTGACATGACCTTCTCGCTGTAACCCATGCTGCCTTGGATCCTGTGCTCCACTGACCTCTAGGTACTCAACTATTCTTTCCTTCAGAAGTGACTCCATCACTTTCCCTACCACAGAGGTCAGACTGACAGGTCTGTAGTTTCCTGCCTCTGTCTTGGTCCCACTTTGTGAAGGGGAATCACATCCGCTTCCTCCAGTCCTCGGGTACCACACCATCCTCCCATGATTTATTAAAAGAGTAGCCAGTGGTTTCACTAGTTCCTTCCTTAATTTTTTAGAATTCTGGGGTAATTCCATCAGGACCCATTGCTTTGTCCACCTTCAGTTTTAGGAGTTCTTGCAGAACCCTTTCTTCTGTGAAAGGACTGGGATCATCCCCTATCAAGAGGTGCTTCTGTTAATTGGATTAGGCACTTCCCCTCCTCTTTTGTGAATACTGAGCAGAAATATTCATTCAGTATTCCTGCTTTCATTGTCCCCTCTGCCCACCCACCATTCATTCTATTCAGCCTCACTATCCTCCCTTGTCTTTCTATGCCGCTGATGTACCTATAAAAGGTTTTATCCTTCTTAACTGAGTTGGCTATCTTTTCTCAGTTTGGGCCTTTGCTATTCTGACTTCCTCCTGCTTCTTTCTGCCTTAACTGGTACAGCTCTCTGTCCTGCTCCTTCTGTGTTTCCTTATACTTCCGGAATGCTATCTTTTCTTCCTGACTTTCACAGCCACCTCTCTTGAGAACCATAGTGGCTTTTTCTTTCATTTTGATTTGTTTATTTGCTTCACACAAAGGCTTGTTGCCTCTGTGATGGCAGTTTTGATAATTCCCATTGTTGCTCCACACCTCCTTCTAGCCTTTTGCTAGTGCTTTTCTAAGGCACTCTCCATCTTGCCAAAGTCAGCCCTCCTAAAGTCCAGTACCCTCCACTTTGTATGTCTTGACTCTGTAGCTGAGTTTAACGTGAACCACACTGTTTGATGGTCACTTGTCCCCAGATGGCAACCCACTTCTAGATCTGAGATCCTCTCACTGCCCTCGTTTGAGAGTATGAGGTCTAAGATTGCTCCTCACGAATGGGTTCTGAAACTAGCTGTTCTAATGCCTGCCACCTGTAGGGCATCAAGAATGGCCCTGTTCTTGGATGTGGCTGCAGCAAATGTGCTCCAGTTAACATCTGGCATATTCAGGTCTCCCATCAACAGTATCCCTTTCTCTGCCATTCTAAGAATGCCTTCCATCATATCCTTGTCCATTCCTTCACCCTGACATGGGATCTGTACACAACCCCTGTGCGGATTGTGGTGCCCTTTCCAGTCTCCAAGGTGACCCACAGTGCCTCCTCTCCTCCCTGTTTACTCTTTTGTTCAGTTGCTTTTATCCCTTCCTCTACATGAGAGCTACTCCTCCCCTCTTCTCCCTGCCTGTCTCTCCTGTAGGTTATGTACCCTGGTATGTTAACATCCCAGTCATGGTTCTCTGTGTACCATGTTTCTGTGACCGCTACGATATCCAGGCATCCCTCTTCCATTAGGCCACCAGCTCAGGGAGCTTGTTGCCCAGACTACGGGCATTGGTACTCATTACCCTCCATTTCCTGATGGCCTTACCCCCTTTTGCCCCATCTCTGTCCTTCTTGCCTTTGTCACTTTCTCCATTTACCCCTGCCCTTCTCCCTATCGACACCTCCATTTTGGTGTTTGCCACACTTACTACCGTGATTGTTTTGGGGGCTAGGATTTTCCTGCTCCTTTCCAGTGCCTTCCCCCTTGGCTAGTTTAAAAGCTTGCCAATGAAGCATTTAAACCTATCACCTAGGATCCTGGTTCCCCTCCCGGACAGGTGCAGCCCATCATGCCAGTATAGGCTTGCATCACTCAGGTGGACCCCAGTCCCCAATGAAGCTAAATCCCTGAGCTCCACACCAGTTTTTCAACCACTGATTGAATCCCATGGTGCGGAACACCCTAGCCTCCTATGCCATAGATGGTAGCACCTCCGAGAAGGTTACCGTGCGTGCTACTTGACTAAGACCCTCCCCAATTCCACAAACTCTTCCTGCACTTCTCTAATCCTTCTTAGCGGGTCATTTGTCCCTAGGGTGGACAATGACATCCAGCTCCCTCCCTGTGCAGCTGCTGCGGCAATCCTGAGGATTCGCTCCCTGTCCCTCCAAGCCATGGCGCCAGGCAGGCACCTTACCTCCCTCTCCCCTTCCTTGCCCAGTTCTACCTTCCTAACAATGGAGTCCCCCACCAGGAGTTGTTTCCTTCTCCTGCAGGGTCCCTTGCCACCCTCCTGTGGGTCTCCTTTGTGGAGGTTCCCAGCATCCTCCTTGGTCTCCATTGTGGGTGCCTCCATAGAGGAACCACACTTTGCCAGAATGGCATAGGGAATTGTGGAGAGGTACAACTGGAAGGATGCACCTCTGTTCCACCACCCTCACCCTCCCTGAGCCCACTGTGGTCCAACTGCTCCCTCTTCTTGGCAACCTCTGAGGCAACGGCAGTGGCACTGGTAGTCCCTGGATGGAAGAGGAGGTCCCACAAATCCTGGCCAACTCAGCCTGGAGATGAGCAACCTCCTCCTCAGCCCATAGAGGTGCCTGCAGATGGGACAACACCGCATCCTCCAGAACATCTCCCGAAGACTGCTGCTCCACAGCCACTGCACTGCACCACTCCAATCATGTCTTATTTCTCGCCCTTAACTGTTTGCAATCCTTACTCTTTCCTCTGTTTTTTTTCTCTCTCCTTACTTTCTGCCTGTGTCCTTTAAGCTCCTTGATTGTCCTGTTCTGAGACAAGAATATCCTATATTTCTCAGTAGACCATTTACTTGTTCAGAGGCAGACCTCCAGCAGCTAGGGGCCGGAGGAGAGCTACTCTTGCCCTTCTAGGATGGTGGGTCCTTGGTGGTTCTGTGATCACTCACTTCCTGCCCCTAAACAGGAAGTTCCTGTTGTCAGTCAAATCCTGTGCCTATAAAAATAGAACTAGCTTTGGGTGGAGGGGAGGGCAATATAGTCCCAGCAGAGAAGTTCAGTCACACAGCAGTCCTTTCTCCTGGTGTCTTCTGCCAAGCTATTAGCAGAATCTTGCTAAGGCAGTCTTTAAATGTAGCTTCCTTCTAGCTAAGCCACTCCCCCTACTTACCAGATCTTTCTACAAGTAATTTAAACCTCACAGCAGTTAAGTCCTTTCAGTCACCTGAGATTTACACCTAGATGACTTTTCAGTTACCCATTCAGTTCAGTTAACCCAAACACACACTTTTTTTGTTTGTTTTGTTTTGTATGTTAGTTTTTTTACCCTAAATTAAAGGTCCAAATACAAAAGTTCTTCTACTTTAGTCCCAGCAGAGAAGTTCAGTCACACAGCAGTCCTTTCTCCTGGTGTCTTCTGCCAAGCTATTATATACTCTTCCATGGTTTATGTATATCATGGATACCTAATCTGTCAAAATTTCAGAATTCTGCTTCTGACAGAATCTCACAGAATTGGGTGAAATTTCTGAAATTCTACAGAATTCTGGTTGAAGGGGAATTTGAACATTTTGCACAACTCTACAAGAACCCCTTCCTGTTGCTGTTGCACCCAAGGTAGGGATGATCAACATAACACATTCAGGACTGGGAAGAGGCCAACCTCTTCTGGTTCTATTGAGGACAGAATCCAAAAAGGTACTTAAATGTACTTGTTTGCAAACCTAGTAAGTGTATACATTTGCATATTCATGAAGTGCTAATTGCGCTTTAATGACAACTGTATTGTGAATAGCGTTGCTCGGATAATGTCCTACCACGTCTGATACCATCAGATACTATCATTTTGGTTGGATATCCAATATCATCAGATGACATAGACATCTGACCAAGGATCCAATCTCCTATGATCCACTGTAAGTATTCTAGATATCCATGGATCCAAGCTGGATCTAATGGTTCCAGTCATTAGATCCAACTATCTGATGTTGGAGCCGATGGATACAACCTCAGATCCGTTGGCCGGATCCTAGGTCAGATACCAGTACTTTCTGATGAAGGGTAGACAGATCTGCAAAAACATTATTCAAGCAACACTAATTTTGAATTTCACAATCACTGGAGCATTTTTTTAAGAGTGGTTCAATTTAGTTCTAAATTTTAAAATCTGACAAAATCTAGGAGGTTCAATTAATTTTTTTAGACTGGGTTTTGCTGACCCATATTCTGAACCCATTCAAACTAGAGAAGCTTTAAAGTTTTGACTTCTGGGACACCCCCTTCCCTTTCAAAAATGCTGTCACCTGGTTTACAATGTAGATTTCAGTAGGAACATAATACACATGAATCGACAGTTCAGTTGTTTTGCCAAGTAAGGGTGAGCAGCAGTGATGTGGAATTCAGTACAGTGTAGAAGTCTGGCAGGTGTTTTACATTCCACCACATGCCTGAAGCTGTACCAAACATGGACTGATTTGAATTCATTCAACTGCACCTCAGCAACATGTTTTGTTTTCCATAGAGATTTTTCCACCCAACAACATCTGTCATTCAGGGATGTACCCTGTTTGGATACGTGTCTCCTGGTGCCCCAGTCCTGGTAGCCCTCCAGCTACCTCCATAGCTCTGACCTCCACGGAACAAGCTCCAGGGGGAAGGTCTTCTCCCTTCCCCCAAGGCTTGTCCACCATGTGAACTGGGATCTAGTGCCGGAAGTTCTAGGACCCAGGTGAGTTAGGAGCCCAGACTGTCCTTCAAACAACCATGGGTTTTTCTCCCATTTCTGGTCCCACCCCGAAGTGAGAGGGAAGAGGATAGGGAAGTGTATCAGGAAAGGCAGGGCAAGTGGTGAGGAGCACAAAGGTGCAAACAGAGGGAAGGATAGCCAAAGGGGTAATTAGAGGGGACATGACAAAAGGGGTAATTAGAGGGGGACAAGACCTTTTTTAGGTACAGTACATAAGCGAGAAGAGAAAGAAACAAGCATTTGTCAATGCCGAATGTTGTTGCGCTGGCATTGGCATTGGCAGTGGTAGAGGTAGAGGCGCATAATAGGAATGGCAGTGAAGTATTGAAGTGATGCCAACCCCACCCCCACCCTGTAGAGAGCGACATGCATTGGGGTGTGTCTTTGGGTCATCAGCTATAATGCTCATGACATTGTACCTCACCCTACCCTGTAGACACTGACAAGTGTCATGGTGTGCCTCGGGGTCTTTGGGCATTATTCTTACCCCATTCCATAAGGAAATAAGCTGACATGGGTGCAGTATAGGAGCGTGGGGTGAAGATTGTGGCCGAACAGTGCAAGACACACCACGATGCCTGTCAGTGGCTGTAGGGTGGGTGTGACGGGGTGGAATGATGTGAGCATTACATCCGATGATCCCAAGTCACAGCCCTGACGCCTGTCAGTCTGTACCGGGTTGGGTGCTACAGTTGGAAACCCTAACACGGTAAGAGTGTAGTGGTAGTTCCACTCTACAAGTTCAACATGGGCTGCTTGTCAGGCCACCTCATGAAAAGCAGCGCAATCACTTTGTTAGCTGAAAGGTGATTTTGCACAGCGGCTATGGCATTTGGTGACAGAGGGACAAAAACACAGTTTGGGGATGGATGTGGAGAATGGCAACTGTATTGTTCATGAGGAGGCGTAAAAAATGGCAACATCGAAAATCTGGAGTGGCAATATGAAATATTGGTAAAACAATGAGCATGCATACAAACTGCACAGCAGACGTCTGCAACCCAATTATTTTTGGGAGTTTTTTAGGCACATTTTCAACATAGGTATTTTGGGGCCTCCCCTCATGAACAGTGGCGCTGTGATTTTGTTAATGTGTCCCAAAAGGTGATTTCCCACAGCGAGCACGCCATTGTGTGCCACAGTTGCAGGAACACATTTTGGGCAGGCTGTGAAAAATGGCAGCTGAACTGTTGATAAGGAGGTGTGCACAAATGCCAGTGGTGAAAATCTGGCATGAAAATATTGCAAATGTACGAAGTTACAAGGCTGTATGGAAACTGTGCAATGCACGCTTGCAGCACAGTCATTTTATGGACTTTCGGCACTAAATTTTCAACATAGACATTTTAGGACCTCTGCTCATGAACAGTGTCATTGTCATTTCCTCAAACTGCCCCGAAAACTGATTTCACACAGTGACCGTGCGATTCTGCGCTGGATGTGCGCAAACACATTTCAGGCAGGATATGTAAAATGACAGCTGTACTGTTCATAAGGAGGTGTGGAAAAATGCCAATATTGAACATGTGGAGTGAAAATATTACAAATGCATGAAGTCACAAGCGTGCGTGCAAACTGCACAACGCACACTCATAAAACACTAATTTTACGGACTTTCAGCCCCAAATTTTCAACATAGGTATTTTAGGAACTCTGCTAATGAACAGTGTCACTGTCATTTTCATAATGTGCCTTGAACACGGACTTTCCACAGCGACTGCGCTATTCTGCGCAGGAACTGCGAAAACACATTTTGGTCAGGATGTGAAAAATGACAGCTGTACTGTTCATAAGGAGGTGCAGAACAATGTTGAAAATCTAGAGTGAAAATATTATAAATTTGCGAACTTACGAGCATGCGTGCAAACTGCGCAAAGCACGCTCATAACACAGTCATGTTATGGAGTATCGTCACCAAATTTTCAGCATAGGTATTTTAGGACCTCTGCTCATGAACAGTGTAACTCTCATTTTTGTAATTTGTCCCGAACACTGATTTCCCACATCGACCGCCCTATTCTGTGCCGGAAGTGCGAAAACACATTTCGGGCAAGATGTGAAAAATGACAGCTGTACGGTTCACAAGAAGGTGTGGAAAAATGCCAATGCTGAACATGTGGAATGAAAATATTGCAAATTCACTAAGTTACGAACGTGTTTTGTAACTGCGTAACGCACGCTCGTAAAACAGTCATTTTTGGATTTTTCCCACCAAATTTGCAACATAGGCTTTTTGAGAGCCCCCCTCATGAACACTGGCACTGTCATTTCATTCCTCACTCCCGAAAGGTGATTCCACACAGTGACTGCGAAATCACCTTTTGGGACGGAATAATGCCATGACAGTGCAAGAATTCATGAGGAGGGGTCCCAAAAATCCCATGTTGAAAATTTGGTGCCAAAATTCCAAAAAATGCCTGAGATATGCATCAAAGTTGAAAACTCCCTATTTATTCCATAATACAGCTTACCGGCATTTCCTCAATTCGCGGTCAGCTTTGAAGAGTGCAGATGTGTTCCCGGTACACCAAGATCGTCGCACCAGACTCCGGAGGTAAATAGGGGTGAGGAGGGTGTGGGAGGCAGGGTGCGCAGTGGGTGGGTGCGGTGGTGGGTAGGGAGATTACGAGGACTGTTTTGTGTTACAGGGTAAAAAAAAACATTGTGGGACAGTTTTTCCTCAGGATTTGCCACGCTGGGGTGGGCTCCCAGCATGTCACCTAACTGTTTGGGGTTGTTGCAGCCAACGAGGATTGGGCAACCCGTTGGCACACAAGGAAAGCGGGGGCAGAGCCGAGGGATTGGGCACCCCATGGCATATAAATGAGGGGCTGCTTTATGCCGACGGGAGTGGGCTCCCGTCGGCACACTTACTTGAGCCACAGTAAGCGGCAGGGGATTGGGGCACCTGGGTTGGCAGTTGGCGGCCGTCCGCCATAAATACAATGTGGCCGAGCACGGGGAAGGGTCTGCTGCGTCTGACGAGCTTTGATCGGATTGCAACGGACCTTTCCTCAGATGTGCACGCCACATTATTATGGATGGTGTGACGCCGGCATGCAGGCTGATTGGGGAATGAGGGATGCACCTACTGATGCATGCCCTGCATTCGCCCAACTGCGACCACACCTCCAAATCTCCACTGCTGCAAGATGTTGGCTGCACAAGTGAGCCAACATAAAAAGGATTGCCTGTGCAGAGCAGGATCAGGAAAAAGCAGATATCATGAACAGATATTTCTGTTCAGTCTTCATGGAGGAAGGGGATGGACCACATGAAAGCAGCAGGAACATTGGGGGGAGGGAGATAGATACATGTCCATATACTGAGGAGAGAGTCCTGAAAGGCTTCACAAATCTGAAAGTGGACAAAGCTATGGGACCAGACAGGGTACACCCAAGGATACTGATGGAGCTCAGGGAGGTACTGGCTGCACCTCTGACAGCCCTATTCGACAACTCATTGGAAACAGGGGTGATTCCAAAGGAGTGGAGGAGGACAGATGTAGTCCCACATCATAAAAGTGGTAGCAGGGAGGAGGCTGGCAACTACAGGATGATCAGTCTGACATCAGGGGTGGGGACGATGATGGAGTCACTTTTAAAGGACAGGATTGTGGAGTATCTTAAATTCAGGGGGTTGCAAGACATGCAGCAGATTGGATTCAGTAGGGAGAGGTCATGTCTGATGAACCTGATAGATTTCTTGGACTAGGTGACCAATGAGATGGATCATTTGGGGCAGTGGGCATGGCCTACTTCGACCTCAGCAAGGTCATTAAAACACTGTAACACATAGACGGCTCATTAGAAACTATGTAGTTTGGGGGTGGATTATAAGGTGGTGAACTGGGTACAAAATTGGGTGATGGATAGGCAGCAGAGGGTGGTGGTAACATGAATTCACTTGGGGAAAGGGAAGGTGAGCAGCTGGGTACCTCAGGGCTCAGTACTGGGTCCAGTCCTCTTTACTGTCTTTATAAGTGACACTGCAGAAGATTTGGAAGGGAAAGTATGCCTTTTTGTAGATGACACCAAAATCTGCAATAGGATGGACACACCAGAGAAGGCAGAGAGAATGGGCAAAGACCTGAGAAAACTCAAAAAGTGGTCAAGGGTTTATCAGCTGAGTTTCAATGAGAAAAAGTGCAAAATCATGCACTTAGGTCACAGAAACAAAGAGGCAGAGTATAATATGGGGGGGGGCGTGCTGCTGCTCATCAAACAGGAAAGAGACCTGGGAGTAATCATATCTGATTACCTCAATGTGGCACGCCAGTGTGACAAGGCACGAGGCAGGGCCAGTGGGATGCTGGGGTGCATAGAAGGGGTATCACCAGCAGAAGAAAAGAGGTGGCATTGCCACAGTATAAACTGTTGGTGAGACCCTATCTGGAGTGCTGTGTCCAGTTCTGGAGACCATAGGCCTGATTCTCAAAACTCGGCGTAAGCTGCACCAAAGGCGACTTGCACCAATCGGTGCACCACGGACCCTGCGCCCGATTCTCTATCAGTTTACTAGGCCACCAGAGATATTTTAATTTTTTTTTAATGGGAGATCGGGGCTGGGGGCACTAGACTACAGGGACTTTTTTAAATAATTATAACGGTGATCGAGGCTTGGGGGGCCAGACTACCAGGGATTTTTTAATAATTATAATGGGTAATTGGGGTTTGGGGGGCCACTAGACTAGCAGGAATTTTATAAAAATAATGACGGGCAATCAGGGCTTGGGGGAGCCACTAGTCTACCAAGGATTTTTCATAATTATAATGGTGATCGAGGCTTGGAGGGAACCGCTAGACTACCAGGGATTTTATTAAATATTGTAACAGGAGATCAGAGCTGGGGCAGGGGACAGTGCCACATTGCAGCAAATGTTCAACTCACCCAGCGGGTGAATTTCTAGGTACCGATAGACCAGCCCTGGCTGGTGTAACAGTACTTAGAAATTCACCCTCCGAGTGAGTTTTGAGAGTCTCGATTGAGGAACTTTGGCAACCTGTGTATGGAGCAAGCCACTAGCGCCTTGCCACAGCCCATTTTGTGGTGCACAGGCAGCGCAAGCCCTGTTTGCTTCAGGCAGCCTGTGGGCAATGCAGGTTACCTTTGAAAATCACTCCTGGTGCATCTTTTGGTGCAAGGGGCATTTTGCGCCATTCCTTGTGGTGCTAGCCTCTTGCCCTGCACCAAGAGCTTTGAGAATCAGGCCCCACATCTCAGAAAGTATATAGACAGGCTGGAGGCTGTCCAGAGGAAGCCATTGAAAATGATGCAGGGGCTGCATCAGACGTGATACAAGAAAAGGCTAAGGTATCTCAGTATGTACACCCTAGAATAAAGGAGGGAGAGGGGGCATATGATGCAGACTTATAAATACCTCATGGGGTTGAGCATGGTACAGAAGAACAGTATTTTCAGAGGAGAAGGTGCACAAGTACAAGGGGACATGCAATGAAGCTGGAAGGAGGAACATTTAGGAGGGTTTTGAGGAAATACTTGTTCACTGAAAGAGTGGTGAAGAACTTCTCCCGCAGGAGCTGTGGTAACTTTTGCTGTTCACATCGGTGACCGTGGGAACTGACAGGAATGCCACGTCTGTGGCGAAAAGAACAGTGCAGGGAGCTGCGGATGAATCGGAAGTGGCCCAAGGAACAGCAGTAGCATTGGCGGGGAAAGGCAAGAGCTGGGAGCAGTGGCTGCATTGGAAGAGGTCCAGGGATCTGTTTGGACCAATCAAGACTAACGGCAGGCATTTTGACTGGCAGCTGGGCTTTAAATAGCAGTAAGCCCAGCCACAACTGAAAACTTCTCCCGCAGGATCTGTGGTGACTTTTGCTGGTCACATCGGAGACTGTGGGGACTGATGGGGAGGCTGCATTGGTGGTGAAAGAAGCAGCGCAGGGAGCAGCGGCCACATCAAAGGTGGCCCAAGAAACAGCGGCAATATCGGTGGTGAAAGGTGAGAGCCGGGAGCGGTGGCTGCATTGGAGGAGGTCCAGGGATCTACATGGACCAATCAGGCCCAAGGGCAGGCATTTTGACTAGTGGCTGGGCTTTAAGTAGCAGCAAGCCCAGCCACAACTGAGAACTTCTCCCACAGGAGCTGTGGTGACTTCTGTTTTATCCCACTTCACCCTCCTGGCTCCAACCTCTATTAAATGGTCTTAGGGTCAGGGGCTAGCTAAGGGGTTGTGGCCAGGGGTAGGTCTAACTGGAGGGGAGGTGGGGATCTTGGCTGAACCAGGTGGTTATTTGTCTGATGTCCTATAATTTCTCTTTTTGGCATAAACATAAGTAAATAATGTTGGGGCAAACAGCTTGGAGTGGAAACAGGATTGGAATGGGGTGAAATGAGGGCATGGACCGCAGGCTAGGGCAGGCATTTTTGTAAGGGTGGTGGGATGTGTTGGGTGTGGATCGGCCATGGTACTAGCCTTGGCTTAGAATTTAGGGAGCTGTGCAGTGTGCAGCCAGTTGACACAACTTAGGGAGAAGAGTATGCTTGAGATGGGAGTTGATAGAGCAGAGGTAGGGAGAAGAGGGGAGGTGGGGCCAGCCCAAGCGAGGGCTGGGGTAGGGCCTGCAAATGGAGTAATGAGCATGCGGTGGGTCCAGCAGCATCACCTTCGGAGGGCAAGAGCAGGCTGCAGCTAGTGAAGTGGGGCACCAGGGGCTATGCCAGCAGGATAGGTGGAGACGGGATGGCACTGGGGGCAGTTCTGGGGGCTCAGGTAGGGGCAGCCATGCATGTGTCCAGGGCCAAGGAGACTGGCAAGTTGTAAGGAGCAGAGGTTCTCGACATGCACAGGAGGGATCTGTTGGGGGATGGGCACCAGCTGGGGGGAATAGGATGGCTGGCATAGAGCTGGCAAACAGATTAGCACCTCTGGTGCCTCAGAACAGGAGGGATAACAGGGAAATTGGGGAAGCGGAAAACCCAGGGGGGTGCAAAAGATGGAAGCGATGAGAGGCCCTGTAGGCAGGAGGAGGGGGCAGTTCCATTGCAAAAGCACGTGGTGAAGGCAGGAGGAGCGGGCACCAACAGGCTGAATGTAAGTGAGGAGGAGAAGGAGGGAAGGGTTGGGGACATGGGCACTGGGGCCAGTGGAGGAGGTGCAGATAGCACAGGACTGGGAACTTAAGGGTAGGGGGGGACCTGGGAAGGAAGAATAGGGGCTCAGATGGAGGGATCATGACATCCAGGGGGAAATGGATTTGCAGGGATCCAGTGTGGGGGAGTGCAGAGAGAAAGATGGTGGGGGATAGAAGGAAGTTCAACCAGGGGCCAGGAGGGTCTCAGCCCCAGAGCACTCTGGGGCCAGGTTGAAGCAGCATTGTGGGGGTGGGGTGCTTGGCATTGACAGATCTGTCAGAAATAACTGGAACAAAGGGGTTAGGGTAGCCGCTTGTGAGGGGAACCAGGGTAAATGATGAGGTAGGGATAGTGACTGAGGGGGCAGGGAAATGGGGTTGGAACAGAGAAAAGGAGGAGTTATAGTACTCCTGCTGGGGGACTCCATGATTAGGGGTATCAAATGGGAATGGGGGTGAGGGGAAACACTGTGCCGTCAGGATTAAGAGTATATCTGGTCTGACTGTGCATGAGGTGGAACACATAATCTATGTGCAGGTGAGGGAGTGTGACGGGTCACCGGACATATTAGTGCACCTGGGCACAAATGATACTGAGTGAAACAATGTACTGGAGATACAGGCGAGGTTCCAGGAGCTAGCCCAGGTGTGTCATGCCATGGCATGCTCGGTCTCCTTCTCGGAGATCCTACCGGTGCCTCAAGCCAGCATGAGCAACAAGCAGAAAATCAGAGATGTAAATGAATGGCTAGGATAATGGTGTGAGGCTAGTGGGTATGGGACTGGGGTGTAACCTGGGAGGACAAGGGGCTTTATGCAAGGGATAGGCTCCATCTCAATTTGGCAAGGAAGGAGGTCTTGAAACAAAAACTTACCAATTTCATTCAGGATAGGTGGGGTTTAAACTTGTGAGGGGAGGAGGGCTGAGGCATAAGGCTGATGACAGCATGCACATCAAGGCAGGACAGCTCCCACCAGTGGAGAGGGAGGGGCATTACGGGAGCACCTGACTGTGTATGAGGGAGTACGGGCGTACAGCAACCTGTGGGTTCTCAGGTTGGGGGTAAAGGGAATGGATGGAAGGTGGTCCTGATTAATGCAAGATGCATGGGAAACAAGATGCCTGAGCTGCAGGCGATGCTAGTAGATGGGGAAGTGGACGTGAAGACTGTCACTGAAACTTGGTCCACTCCTGGGTATGACTAGGACCTAAATCTGATGGGATTCATGATGTTCAGAAAGGACAGGGTGACGGGCAGGGGTGGAAGGGTAGCACTAATCATTAGAAATGGCATAGGTATATGCAAGGTGGAAGGGGTGGAGGGTAATGTTGAGGCTTTATGGGGCACCCTGCAGGTGCCTGGGGGCAAGAGGGTAAACTTGGGGGTGGTTTATAGGCCACCCATGCAGGCGGATGATCTGGAGAGGGATCTGGTGGCAAATCTCAGAGACCACTGTGGTCAAGGGGAGAGTAGGACGGTGGTGTTGGGTGATCTCTATATGCCGGGTGCTGATAGCGGAACTATGGCATTCTCATCAGCCAGGCAACAGCGCCTGCTGGATGTCTTCCAAGTTGCATTCCTTTTCCAGCTGGTGGCAGACCCAATGAGGGACGGTCACTTCCTGGATGTGGTCCTGTCAGATAGCTACCTGGTGAGGAACCTGGAGGTGGGGGACCCACTGGCGGGGAGTGATCATGCCACAGTCTGGTTTTCCCTAGTACTGGGGGGTGGAGAAAATTGCACAAAAACAGTGGTAGTTGATTTTAGGATTGCAGACTTCGAGGGTATGGAGTGACTCCTCAAGGAGCACTTGGAGGGGGATCAGACCAGAAATGTGCACAGAGAGCAAGTGGGAAATTTTAAAAAGGGGGCTTCTGGAAGCTACCAAGGCCTGCATGAGGGTCTGACATACGGGTGGTAGGGTTAAAAAGCTGAGCTGGTGGACCAAGGAGGTCCAGGAAGTGGTAAGGGAGAAAAGAGTCGCTTGCAGACCATATAAGTGCTCACATGGGGTTCTGGACAGGGGGGAGTATCATATGATATCTAGAAAGGTAACCAGGGTTGTGAAGTCAGCAAAGGCGAGGATGGAGTTGAGCTTAGTCCAGCGGATTAGGTGGGGAGATAAGGGTTTCTTTCAGTATATCAGGGAGAGAAGGAAAATGAAGGGGCAGATTAGTAGACTAAGGTCTGGGAGTGGGTGGGTGGAGGAGGCCGGGGAGAAGGTGGAGGTACTAAACAGCTACTTTGCCTCAGTCTTCGCTAAGAAGGATGGGTGGGGCAATACAATACGAGGGGAGGCAGGTTAAAATTGCAGGAAGGAGGGGGGTAATGGATGTGGACATTCCTGTTGGTAGGGTGAAGGAGGCCCTCAAGGTCCTAAAAAGGAGAAGGCACCAGGTCCGGATTGTATTCATCCCAGGGTGCTAAAGGAGATGGCAGAGGTCCTTGCTGCACCATTGGTGGATCTTTTCAACTCATCCCTTAGGATGGGGTAGATGCCCCAGGATTAGAGAGTGGCCCACATCGTGCCTATCCACAAAGGTGGCTGACGCGAGGGAGCTACAGGCCTGTGAGCCTGATGTCTGTGGTGGGAAAAATAATGGAGGCCATCTTGAAGGAGAGGCTGGAGGAGTTCCTGGGGGCATGGGGGTATTTGGATGACCACCAGCATGGCTTTGTCCAGGGTAGATCATGTCAGAATAACATTGTGGATTTCTATGACTGGGTGACTGAGGCGCTGGACCGGGGCAGGCTCGTAGATGTCCTCTTTCTAGACTTCAGCAGGGCACTTAATTCGGTGCCACATCTTGGGCTACTGGCTAAGCTAGAGACATGGCGGTGGGGGACAGGATGATTAGGTGGATAGGTAACTGGTTGGTGGGGCAGTTGCAGAAGGTGGTGGTCAGGGGGAGCTTTCATCTCCTAGGAGGGTCATTAGTGGTGTTCCGCAAGGGTCAGTGCGGGCCCGCTATTGTTCAATGCTTATATCTCAGACATTAGAAAGGGTATCAAGAGCGAGATGAGTCTCTTTGCCAATGACTCACAGCGGGGGACGGTAGTGGACAGGGATGAGGGTAGAAGAGCCCTACAAGGGGATCTGGAGACTTGAAAGAGGTGGGCACACACCTGGAAACTGAGATTTAAAGCTAAGAAGTGCAAGGTTCTCCACCTGGGCCTTAGGAACCCAACTTATGAGTACCACTTGGGGAGTGAGATACTGCTGGTTTCGTATGGGGAGTGGAACATGGGTGTGGTTGTCGATACCAAAAGCAACAACTCTGAACAGTGTAAAAAGGCAGCAGCCAAAGCTAATAAAATGCTGGAATGCATAGCCAGGGGCATAACCTTGAGGAGGAGGGAGGGGCTCCTCCCTCTGCATAACTGCCTGGTTAGACTGCACCTTGAATACTGCATGCAGTTTTGGCGACTATACTTAAAAAAGGACATCGCTGTCCTGGAGAGGGTCCAGAGGAGGGTGACCAGGATGATAGAAGGGCTGGGGGATAGCTCCTATGGGGAGAGGCTGGAGGAGCTGAACTTGTATTCCCCTGGAGGGGAGGAGGGACAGAGGGGATATGATTGAGGTCTTTAAATACCTTAAGGGTGTAAATAGGGTAAGCCCAGAGAGGGTGTTCCAGCTGATGGAGGAGGGGGTCACCAGGGGGCATTCCATGAGGCTAGTGGGTGGGAGGCTCAGGGGGGGAGACAAGAAGGAGATACTTCACCAAGAGGGTGGTGGAACCTTGGAATGCACTGCCTGCGGAACTAGTGCCTGTGGATACGGTGGAGGGGTTCAAGAGGGGCTGGGACAGGTATAGGGGGAAAGTGAAACTAAGTAATCCCAAAATTGAAGGTGTATTTTGGTCAAAGGTTGGGGGCAGGGGGGTACTGGGGAAGGAGAGTAGGGTGGCAGCAGTGCCCCATCTGGGTGCTGACTTTCGAGCAGACTCAATAGACCATATGGCCTACTCTGCTGGCATCTTAGTATGTTAGCATGTCTGGAAAAGTCTTCCAGTGGAGGTTCAGGGATGAAAACAGTGGTGGGATTCAAGCATGCATGGGATAGGCACAAGAGGATCTTAGTTGGGAGATGGGGAGGGAGAGGTAGATGGAGATCAGTTAGGGCCTGCAGTGAAACTATATGCAGGGGGAAAGGGGCAAACTAGGTGACCCAAGCTGTCCCTATCTGTTAACAGATTCTGGATTTCTATGTTTCTATGTAAGCAGCTCATCTTGCATAAACACAGCAGGTCCCCTGCAGTAAGAGCAAGCTCCCTGGCCCAGCTGCAGTGGTCGTTGTGGTGCCATAGTTCACTGCCAACCCTCTCCAGCCAAGGCATACTGCCGCGCAGCAGCTTCCTTGGTCAAACCTACCTCTGTGCGCGACCACCTAGGTTCCCTCCTGAAACTGGGTCATCTGCACAGCAGCATAATGTTCCCTTGCTGGGCCATCAGGGTGACCCATGCGTGTTCTTTAAAAAAAAAAAAACACCAGCACCCACTGAGGCTTACTGCTCCCACCTCCTCCCACCATTCCAACCACTATGAACAATTCCCACACCCTGCCACCCTCTAAGCACCCACCTCCCAACTCCCAGAGAGGGGTGCAGAGATTGCTCCCAGTGGTTGGGGGTGATGGGAGAGGGTGGCTTCAGTAAGTTTCAGTGGATGACAGAAGTGGATTTTGTTTTCCTTTTTTTCGGTGGGATGAAGTGATTTGGCCAAAGTGCAGGAGCCGAACCTAAGTTTTAGTCCTGTCTGAAGTTAAATCATGGTTGCCCCCGACCATGGTCGCTCACTCTTAATGCAGATTAATAAAAATAATAATAATAAACTTTATTTCTTTTGCACCTTTCTAAAATCAAGGTGCATTACAAAATGACAATCATAAAAACATCATACAACAAATTAAAATCCAAGCTAAAATATACAGCATGAATTAAAATCTATATAATCACCAAATGCCTGTTTCCATAAAAAGGATTTTAGGCCTTTTTTAAAGCCCTCCACCATCATGCACTCTCTAATCCAATGGGGTAGAGAATTCCAGAGGGTCGACGCTACAAAACTAAAAGCACGGGCGCCGGAGGATTTTAAAACTACTCTCGGACTCTCTAGCAACCCCTCGTTGGCTGAGTGGAGTGGTCGCATTGGAAGGTAAGGCACTAGAAGATCTTTCAGGTAATCAGGACCCAAGCCATGTAGGGCTTTATATGTCAGTAATCCGACCTTAAAGGTGATCCGCCACTGGACCGGCAGCCAGTGCAGATCCCGCAGCACCGGTGTAATATGGGAATAACGTGAAATACCCATTAACAACCGGGCCGCTGAGTTCTGCACTAGCTGCAAGCGGCGGATATCAACCTCAGGAAGCCCAAAGTAGAGGGAGTTGCAGTAGTCCAAACGGGAGGTCACAAAGGCGTGGATCAGTGTAGGCAGGTCGCCAGATGGAACAAGGTGCTTGATCCTGGCGATGTTCCTAAGATGGTAAAAGGATACCTTAACAACCGGCAACACTTCCGCACACAATGTCAGCTGATCGTCAAGGATCACCCCCAGATCTCACACCCATTCAGAGGCCGGGAGTTCCACATCCCCCAGGAATAAACCTGAGGTTTGATTTGCCCCCAGCCCCTCAATCCAGCGGCCAGGATCCACAACCATCACCTCCATCTTCCCAGAGTTCTACTTCAACCAGCTGGACCTCATCCAACCCTGGATCTCACTGAGACAGTTGTTAAACACTGAGAGTGCTCTATTCTGGTCAGGTGCAAAAGACAGATAGAGCTGGGTATCATCGGCATAACAATGAAACTCCAGCCCATATTGTCTCACAATTTCTCCGAGGGGAAGCATGTACACCGCAAACAACATGGAGGACAGCACAGAGCCCTGAGGCACCCCACAGGACAGGGTGGTCAGATCAGAGGAAAATATCCCCGATACAACCCTCTGAGTTCTACCTGTGAGGAAGGCGGTAAACCATCTGTGTACCACACCCGACAACCCACAGATGCATCTCAGGTGCTCGAGCAGCACCCCATGGTCTACGGTGTCAAATGTTGCTGACAAATCCAGAAGGACCAAAATGGACCGTTTTTTCTGGTCTCTCGCCATCAGGAGATCATTGAGCACCCAAACCAGCGCAGTCTCTGTGCTACGTCTCTTTTGAAAACCTGATTGAAGAGGGTCACAGATGTTTTGGATGGATAAATGGTTGTCCAACTGGGCTACCACCACTTTCTAGATAACCTTCCCCACAAAGGGGAGGTTCAAGATAGGTCTGTAGTTGGCTAGGGAGTCTGGGTCCAGAGAAGCCTTTTTCAACACTGGTGTCACCACCGCTTCCTTCAAAGAGTGGGGATATTCACCAGAGTCTAAGGAGCACCAGACTATCCTAGCTAGAACCGGGATGATAACCACACCACAGCCCATAATCAGGCTGGTAGGACCCGGGTCTAAACTACAGCTTGTGGTATGCATACCCTGGACAATCCTCATAACATCATCGATTTCTGGCCTTTCAAGGAACTCCAGGCAAACGGGGTACTTGTAACCGTAGGCTGGACCACAGCAACTCCCATGGCGGGTGCTGTGCTAGTCTCGGCCCTGATGCCAGCCACCTAATCTGCAAAGATTATGTAGTGGAATGATGGAGGGAGACTACAAAGTTTTCAATCCTTTTCCAATTATTTTTATTTAAGTTCTATTCAAAGCAAAGCATACGAACATATGCACATATGAAATTGCCAGAAGAACAGGCCTACTGGTCTATCAAAGTCTGCTTGATTGTGCACCTAGCATGCAACTGTCCCTCCCCATCCCCCTTGGCCTCCCTTTGTTGTCCTCCTTGCCCACCCTTACCCATTATAAATGGGTCATGAAAATCCTGTTACCTCATTGGCCAAACCATGTCACACAACCACCAGTAAATCCTGCAACAGACAACCTGTAAAGATCACACTGATCAAATGTTTACTTTCTTTGAACCTTTTTTTTTTGTATACAGATTAATTTTATAATTGTAATAATGCACTTCAGGGTATGTGTGTGTAGAGGTGGGACTTACCCACTTCATGTGTGGTCAAAGTCACTCAGCTGCACCTTGTGACACACCACACATGGCATGGGGAAATCCCACAACAACACATACCCTGGTATGCATTATTGCTTGATTTGATCAGGGAATAGACCACTGCACTATTACTGTAGGCCTAAATTGGTCCAGATCCAAACCTGCCCCCAGAAATGGTTCACCCATATCAATCTATCAGTAGGTGCTCTTATAAACAAGAGAGCCACAGCAAGAAGAAGGGGGAGGGCTTACTCTTGGCCATTCCTCAGCCAAATGTGGAATGCCTTCCCTCAAAATGTGGAAAATACAGTACTAAATCAAATGGAAGACAGCAATGCAAATTGGATAGATGGAAGCTCAGAATGGTGTGGGAATTTTTGCCTTCATCTTTACGTGTGTTGTTAATGGAGCAGCAGAGATTATGAATTTCTGCTCTGGAATTTCTGTGTATATTATGGGACAGTCCCTCCCCCCATGTGGTACACAGAGCTTCCGGTTGGTAAAATGAGAGATAGACTTCCTAATGTAGGACAAGTGACAGATCCTGACAGACTGGTTCTGAAGGTAAAATGTAGAAGGTCCCTCAGGGAGGCAGTATAGCACAGTGGTTTAAGGCTCTGCGCTGAAAATCTGGTGACATCTAGCAGAACAGACCTGGGTTTGAATCTCACAGCTTCCACTTACATACTGTGTGGCCTTGAGCAAGTCACTTAACTTCCCTGTGCTCCCAGGTCACACCTGTAAAAAAGCTTTCAGCTTAGTGTGCTACTCCTGGTTAAACAACTAATTTATACAATTGGGAGGTATGGGCAGAGGAATTCTGAGGGATAAATGAGGGACCTCCCTTCTGATGTGGAACAGTTGCACATTATGGCCAGAGAGGCTTTTACTTGTAAAATGAGGGGCATCCCTTCTCATGTAAGACAGTTGAAAAATATGGACAGATTGGTTCTAAGGGATCAAATTAGTGACATCTTTCCTAATGTGGTGTGGGGCAGGTGAGAAATAAGCACAGAGGGGTTCTGGTAGGTACAATGAGTATTGTCCCTCCTAATGTAGGACAAGTGTGAGGCAGAGACAGATGGGTTCTGAGAGAGAAAATGAGGAATGTCCATCGTAATATGGAATTGTGTGGACAGAGGGGTTCAAATGAGGGACATCCCTCCTGCTGTGGGAGAACTGAGAGAAAGTGTGTGTGTTGGGGGGAGAGAGTTTTATAAAGCTCAGCCTCTGTGTTTGAAAACCTGAAACCTGCCTCATTCCATTCATCTTCCGACAGTCGAGTGTCCCGTGTGACTTGTACTTCTGCAGGGAGCTTAAGAACACAGATGCAGGATCGATAACTGCCATGTAACCTGGCTGCCAAATGAGCAGTGCAAAACTTGACTGCTGCAGAGTCCCTTCCCTTCCCTGCATATAGAAGGATTAATCAATGCCCATGACAGATTGGTTGGGAAGCTCAGACTTGGCAGTTCCTAAATGGCACAAAATTGCAGAACTCAACTGAAGGATTGGATCTGGATCACACCTCGGTTCATAATTCACTGGTGCATGGAGTGACAGCATAGCTTTTAACATCTGTGTCCCAGGCTTTCCAGACACACATCACTAGCATGCTTTGATTACTAATGCACTCTGCCACTCTTAAGCAAGCTCAGATCTGCAGACTCACAACAGAATGTGTTGCTGTGCATTAAACTAGGCAAATGATGACACCGCTGATGTTGGGAATTGTCGCCATGCTCGGGGAGGGGGATGGATTATACACAGACAGACCCATGAGTGGAGTATTGCTGAGTGTAAGAAATACCTAGGAACATGGGACATGCTAGAAGAAAAAAGAGCAAAGGTCCATTGCGATTATCTTTGCCATCTGTGCAGTTGCTCTCACTATAATAAGACTAATTGCAGCCATAGTTTAAAGTGTGTTAAACAAACTCTGGCCAGCGCCAACAGGGCTGAAGGAGAGGAACCTGGGTTTAAAATATTGAAAATGATTTTTTTTTTTACATTTTTACACCAAATTTTCAACACAGCCTTGTGATGAACCTGCCTCATAAAAAGGGGCAGAGAAAATGTTTAACTCCTGGCGTAAAGGTGATGTTGTGCAGGGACTTCAGTATCAGATTTTAGGCTGCAAACACACATATTGGGCAGAAGTTGAAAAATGTCAGCTGTCACATTCATGAGTTGCTGTTTTGAAATGGCTATGTTGAAATGTTGTGGTAAAAATATTGAATATTACTAAAGTTATGAGCCCACATTTGCAAAATTCAGCATAGTCTCATAAATTAATAGGTGAACATACCAGAATCATAGAATACAAGAATGCGCAAAGTATAATACCACCCCATATTACATTGATTCAAAGCCATGGAATGCACTGCTAGTCTTTTTTTGGCATTGAAAAAGTTTAACTTGGTCCATGGGGAGGAACTTTGGAAACAGCTTGACTTAATCAAGCCCTAAATATCATGATATCAGGGCAGAAAGTGGGTCAGGGTGCATTCAGATGAAAGTGAGGATAAGGTAAGGTAAATGTATTGCGGCACTGTACTCTGTAAAGACCCTGCTGAAAGAATGCAGCATGGAGCTTGGCATAGATGCTAAATTCTTTGGTGCGGTCTTATAGTGCAGCAAGTTGGTGTCGGTATTCTTTTTTGAGTGGGGGATTCTGAAAAATGTCAGATAGTTGTCAGTTCCAACCCACCTTTTTTCTTCCTTGATGACAATATTGCTGTGTTAAGAACATGGGCTATGTAGACCATTGTGATCCACCATATTTCAATAATCTCAACTTTTACACCCTAGGGGTCACTGTCCCACATAGGAAAACTGATCTTCTCATTCCTCTCTGAGTGCAAACCAAGAGCCCTTTTTGTGCTGACAAATCCCCCCACTATGCCATCTGCCACTTACTTAGTGGCAGTGAATTTATGTAGCATTTTTTTAGTTCTGCATATTTATGCAGTCCCATACAGTAAAATGCCAACTGACACCCTCTGTAAGCTTCCCTCTATCAGTTTTGTCATATTTCCTGCAGTGTTTACATAGAAACATAGAATGTGATGGCAGATAAGGACCACTTGGCCCACCTAGTCTGCCCATTTTCCTACCTAACAGATAAGCTGCAGATCCTAGTTAACCAACAGCTTACTTCCTCCTACCTCCCACTGGGACTGCCTTATGTCTGTCCCATGCATTCTTGAATTCCCCTACTATTCTTGACTCCACGACCTCCTCAGGGAGGCTGTTCCATGCATCCACAACCCTCTCTGTGAAAAAATACTTCCTCACATTACCTCTGAGCTGTCCCCCCTCTATCTTCAAATTGTGCCCCCTTGTTCTTGCACATCTCTTTTTCTGAAAGATGCTACCCTCTTGGACTTTGTTGATTCCCTTGAGGTACTTGAAAGTTTCTATCATGTCCCCTCTCTCCCTTCTTTCCTCAAGGGTATACATATTAAGCTCCTTTAGTCTTTCTTTGTATGTCTTCTGGTGCAGACCCTGCACCATTTTTTTCCCTCCTCTGGACCGCCTCCACTCTGTCTATGTCTTTGCAGAGATGGGGTCTCCAGAACTGCACACAGTACTCCAGATGGGGTCTCACCAACTGTCTGTACAGAGGGATAACAACTTCCTGTTTTCTACTAGTGATGCCTCTCCCTATGCATCCCAGTATCCCCCAGCCTTCATTATTGCCTTCTCACATTGCTTGCCCACCTTTAGGTTTACATTTACTGCAGCAGTAAAGAGAATGTGTTCAGTATTAAAAATAAAAATAAATTTGCTGGTGTGCTTTCTGTCTGGATGCCTTTGTTATGGGAAAGCTGCATTTTCAAAACAGGAATGCCACATTTATGTTTACTAGTAGTTATTACTGTCCTCTCCATGTAGAACAAAGCAAAAATGGACCTGGAGTGGCAGAACAAGTAATATGGTGCTCAGCAATGAAAAAACTGAAACAAGCAAAAGGATGAGGAGTGCCCACATATGCAGAAAGCACTAGGATCACAAAAATATTCAGAGTTCTTTGTTTAAGTAAAGTGCATAGTGCACCCACACATAGAGAGCATAAAAAATGATGGCTGAGCTGCTCTGAAAATAATGCTTCTCCCAGCTCCTGCCAGGCATCATCAGAGTGAATCACTCTGATGACACCTGGCAGGAGGCAGGAGAAATTATAGTTGCAGAAAGGCTCAGCCACCACTTTTTTATGCTCACTATGTGTGGATGCACTATGCACTTTAGTTAAATAAAGGACTTTGAATGATATGTTTGTGGTCCTGGTGCTTTCTACATATGTGGGTGCTCCTCATCCTTTTGCTTGTCCCTGTGGAACAGCAGACTGAGATGGGACATGAGCTCAGTCTTCCCAGTGTCAGGAATATTGACAGGACTGAACATATGGATATATTCTCCAGCAGGACACAGGGATATGCTCTGAAGGTAACAGATGGCAATTTCAGGGGAAACATTAGGAAGCACATTTTGTTCCAGAAGGTGGTGGCTTTCTAAAATTACCTGCCAATAAAGCCGGTGGACATGAAGGCAGTTGAGTGGTCCCCAGTGTTACCCATCCATTAGCCTTTGCCAGCATTGAACCAATATAGCTGTGGAGAGCTTTTAGGAGTGGCAAGAGTGTTGAAAAGAATATACTGTGCTCCTGCCACACCAGAGTCAGATGTAACTGATACTGCTGTGATTACAGAACTGCACATGACTGATACTCGCACATGTGCAGTTTGCTCCGGAGTCAGCCATATCATGGCAGCACTGACATGACTACACGTGAACGATACTTACATATGCATAGTTTAAGTCAGCACCACCATGTTGCACATAGCTGCCATTAATATCTCAATAAATCTGCCCTGTGTCAGTACATTGCACATAGATGTAAACATGGGTAAAAGTAAGACCCCACTGAAAATGAGATACTGCATCTCAGCTAGGCTAAGCTATATCAGTACATTGTAAAAATGGGTAAAATTAGGACCCCCTGAAAATGAGATACTGCATCTCAGCAAACCTGACCTGTGTCAGTACTATGCCAGAATGGATAAAAGTATGAGCCCACTGAATATGACATACTGCATCTCAGCCAGGCTATCTTATGTCAGTACATTGTAACAGGGCTAAAGAGCACATAACACAGCCTTAACATTTGTTATAGCAATTTTACTGACAGGCATAATGAAGTTAGTTGTGTGCATGTATTGAGTTGAGTATACAGGAAAATGAACAGGAGTTTTGTCCCAGTTTTACATGGAAAACACAGGGAAAGTGAGGTTGCCCTACAGGAAAATGCTTTGTTCAGTCTGGGAACACTGCAGTTGACACCCCTATGATTTCTTTGTAATCCCCTACAACACCCTTTGCAACCTCCAAAACCCCCTAAAACAATAGCTGCCTGGCATTTACCCTGCCTACAAATAAAAACCATAATAATTCCAATGCCACTAATTAGATAGGTCCTGAAAGGGTTAACATAAATCAACTCTTCAGAGAAAATACTATAAATCATTGATACACACATTGGCAGAGATGGCCAAGGATGTAATTTGGAACTGCTCTGCAGTTAGATGCTATATCCTCTGTTGGACCTCAAACATGGGTAAAAGTAAGACCCCACTGAAAATGAGATACTGCATCTTGGCCAGCCTAACCTGTATCAGTACATTGCAGAAATCGGTAAAATTAGGAACCCTCTGAAAATGAAAGCCTGCATCTCATCAATGCTATCCTGTGTCGGTATATTGCCAAAATGGATAAAGGTATGACCCCATTGAATATGACATACTGCATCTCAGCCAGGCTATCTGGCTGTGCCAGTATATTGCAACAATTCTATAATACCATCAAGAGGTACTGGAGATATAACAACATTGGGAGCAAAGCTTGAGAGATTCCAACAGTTTTACATGGAAAATACAGGGAAAAGGAGGCTGCCTTACAGGGAAATGCTGTGTTCAATCTTTGAGCACTGCAGCTGACACCACTATGATTCTTTGTAATTCCCTAGGATGCCTCTTGCAATCTCAGAAAATGCCTAAAACATTAGCTGCCTAGCATTTATTTACCCTTCCTACAAGTATAAATCTGTGAGAGTTCCAATGCCATTAATTACCTAGGTCCTGAAAAGGTTAATATAAATCAACTCTTCAATTCCTTTGGGTAAATATTGCAAAGATTGGTGTGAATGATGATGTATTAGAACTCATGTACATATATCTCATTCCTACTAGTTACCTTTCCCAGGGAAAGGGGGGGGCTGTGGGATTTTATTCCTATGAGTTTTTATTTAGATTCCTTAGACTAGTTCTGTACATGTTTGTTATACATTGACACTATTGAAATCTGTACATATCAGGTTCAGGGTCTCATTTTCTTGGGGGTCCTTGACAAGTAGTTTTGTTTTTTGTTTTTTTATTTGGCACTTATACTTACAATTGATATTATCATATATTAAATGCTATTACAACACTGAAGGCTTTAAAGTTTATGTAGTGCATTAACTGGTTGAGAGTATAGTTGAGAAAATGTCTCAAGCTAAGTTCTGTACTATATTTTGTGTGAAACATTTGCTCACTTTGAATAAACTTCACTTTAAACCCTCTGTATGCCATATGTGTATGTGTGTACATATTTTTGTGTGTATATGTATATGTGTGTATGTATGTATACGAAAGCAATAAGACATGACAGGGTGTGGGTTGTTGATTGATAAGAGTATGCCCCCTGGTGCATTGTTAGGCACAAGGTGCTTATGCCGAGTGACTACAGCAGCTGGATAGTGCTCTTATCAATCAACAACCCCCACCCTGAAGTATCTTATCGCTCTTATAAAATGGGTAACAACTATTTCTATCACAATCAAACAAAACTCTGGACACTTTATTAAAGATTTAATAATCATATGTTATTTTATTTAAATATGGTGAAAAATAGTCCCCAGACTTGGGCAGAGGATTGGTAAAATTGATTGAACAGCAACTCACTGAAAAATGCTAAACCAGTGAGTTGGAGGGACAGCAGTGTATTATTTGAGCAGTTTGGGTCTGCCTCTGTAACTGTGTTTTCCCACCTTTTCTTTTTGTTTATAAAGTATTACTGTATTGCCTACTTTCTTCATCCTGATTTTTTTTTTCCCTCATTCAAGACACAGAATGTTTATCATGTAATGTTTACCATGGAATACAGGGATTCAAAATTCTGCTCAGTTCCACTGGTTGAATGTTACTCTGTAAGCAATAATACCCGACAGGGTGGGCGGTATTGTGCTATACCGGACCGCCCAGGGGCGTAATGAGGCCCAACGCCATAGGCAGAGGGCCTTATAGCCCCTGGAAGGTCTGGTATAGCACAATACTGCCCACCCTGGAGGGTATTATTGCGCTTAGAAAATGGCCACTGTAAAAACACAAAGTAGTTGAAAAGGCTAATGAAAAATAAGTTTAAAGTAACTTTGAAATAAAATAGTTCCTCTGCCTGCATTTGACTTTTGTCCTGTCACACACACACATAAATAAACTGAAATGCTGTTAACTTTTTAACTGCTGCATGTCCTGGAGACAATTAAGTTTTTTAAGTTTCCAGGTGCTGGCTGCCTACTCTGACAATCGAGAGTCACTCTTACAAAAATAGCTGTTCTGAGCAGTCATGCTTCGATGTCTATGCTGTGCAGCTGTGTTTCCCGGTCCTCGCTGTCTATCCTGAGCATGTGGCTTGTCACCCTCCCCATTTTTTTTGAGTGCTGACATTGGGAAAGTCAAGCTGAGGAGCGGTGGCCAAGGAAGAGTGAGACCGCTAACTCTAGTACAGCTACTATGTGTGAGAGGAGCGGTAGTTTCTCCATTTTCCGTACCATAGATGGACATCCATCTGTGGTATGAAAAACTAAGAAAGTACCGATGCTCTCATATATAGTAGCGGTACCGGAGATAGCGCCGTCTCTCTTTCTTTCTCTCTCTCAGCTGATTCAGTTGTTTTTTAGCAAAGAAGGTGATCTGAGTTACCTGTATTTCATTTCTTCATTGCTTTAATGTCTGCCTCTGAATTTTTACATTTCTTTTGTGATGAGCGATGGTGAGCAGAGCAGGGGTGAAGACTGACTGAGCCAAGAAAGTTGTCTCTAGTAGCGCTGAGCGCATGTTTCCGATTTAAACTGTTCACCTGTGATCGGGTCTGTAGTAGGTAAAACATGGACAGTGTGTGCTACATGTTTTTTTTAATGATTTGGGTATACGTGGTAGTGGGGGGAGAACTGTGGCCTAACCTTTTGCTTGGGAATTTAAAATGCAGCACAACCGAGTCCTCGCGCTGTAAGGGAAAGCAGTTAACTATTTGACACATTTCTGTATTTTCCCATTTTGACGGTCCGCTTACAGTTGAGCAATTGAGACATTGAGAATGGGAACCCTATACCAAACGAGGTCCACTGGCAGGAGTGGACAGAAACACAAGTACATTTGTGTTTTGTGCAGTTTTGTTGTACTGGAAAGAAGCAGGGCATTTTTCTCAGCAGGGCATTGTTTTTAATGGACGAATTGGAATTGGAACAGTGGTGGCAGAACATTGACAGTGTGTGGCATTTTAAACTGAACTTCTACGGCTGCATAATTCAAAAGGAAGAGGCAGTTAGGAATGTGATCAGGTCTCAGGTCTCGTTGATGGGAAAAAATGGTGGGCATTTTAAATTGAAAATTCGAACTGCAACTTGATATGGGTGATGAGGTTGGTGGGGACTGGCACTTTTAATACCCAGGCTCTGTTGTCTGATAGACGCCCACCCAGCCAGGTCTATCAGCCAATCAGAGCCCAGAATTTTCTTGGCCCATTTTCTAACCCAACATACTGTACACATAGACAACAAAGGCCTGTTTTAGAGCCAGTGACTCAATTATCTCACTGTCAAGGCAAGCAGAAGAGATTTCCCTGATGAGCAGGTAAAGACAGAAGGGGGATTTTTCACTGTTAGTAAAGAAACAGTTGTAATGAAAACTGTAAACAATACTTAATGTTTCTAATTTGTTTATGGGTGTAAGGAGAGTGTGATGATCAGGGAAACAGCGTTTACTTAATTTGTTTTATTTTTTATTTAAGGTAGTTTTATTTTTAGGCCCAGTTGAAGGTTTTTACAGTGTAAAGGTAGCAGCCATGTTTGTGATGGAAGATCAGTTCTGGTTACAGAGGGACTGATGGAAGATATCAGTTGCTCAATGATATTGCTTCCCTTTCACCTATGGAGGTTAAGGTATTAGGAAAGTAGTGCCACCTTTTAGTTTGTTGACAGGTAAGGACATGCCTTTTGACCAATCAGGGTGAAGGATTTATTTTACCCATTTTATAAATATATTTATAAAATGGCAAGAAAAAATCTAGAAATCTCATTGGCCAAGAGACAGCAGTTGACTGTACATTAAATCTCTATACAGCCACTGTCATCCTGGTCATAAACCACATCACACAATGAGCAAATCAGTCCTCCTACAACCAGAACTATCTTCTATCAGTCCCCCTGCAACCAGAACTGATCTTCCATCACAAACATGGCTGCTACCTTTACACTGTAAATACCTTCAACTGGGCCCAAAAAATAAAACTACCTTTAATAAAAAATAAAACAAATTAATTAAATGTTGTTTACCTGATCATGACGCTCTTCTTACACACATGAACAAATTAGAAATATTAAGTACTGTTTATAGTTTTCATTACAACTGTTTCTTTATGGACAGTGAAAAATCCCTCTTCTATCTTTACCTGCTTATCAGGGAAATCTCTTCTGCTTGCCCTGACAGTGAGATAATTGAGTCTCTGGCTCTAAAACAGGCCTTTGTTGTCTATGTGTACAGTATGTTAGGAGAGTAACATTCTACCAGTGGAAGTGAGCAGAATTTTGAATCCCTGTATTCCAAGATAAAAATTCCATGATAAACATTCTATGTCTTGAATGTGGGGAGAAACAGAAAAAAAACAGGATGAAGAAAGTTAGTAATACAATAATACTTTGCTAACAAAGAGAAAAGGTGGGAAAACACAGTTACATAGGCAGAGGCAGATCCAAACTGCTCAACTACATTGCTGATGTTTATAAAAGCACATACATTTTAATCATATATAGGTGTTTTCAGGTGAAATCTAGCCCCCCAACACCACCAAAAAAGGGGAACTTGGCAGGTTTAAAGGTTTTTTCTTACTAACCTTTCTCCTCAATCCTATAGCAGTTTTCCTTTTATGTACTAGACCACAACACATAAGTAAAAAACAAAAATAACAAGAAGGTTGCCTTCAATGAAAGTGTATAACTACAGTGTAATATATGGATAGTTAAAATAATAGTACTGAAACGATATAAAAAAATCCTTGTAATTCATAGCACAGAACACTCCATTCCCAATAATACCGCACTTCACTGCCAATAATACTATCTTTCCAACAAACGATGGTATCATCACATAAATTACACAGCACATGTGCAAGTCTACCTGCCACACAGACCCAGTTGTCAAGGTGCCATGTTCCTTTCAGCAGAGCCAAAGTAAGGCATGCCTTCTTATTGGCTGCTTTCCTCTGTGGGGCGGACACAACAGTTTTTTAAAACATGGCAGCTATTCACTGTCGCTTAGTGGATGGTCACCCATATTTTTTCTTGAATAACTGAATTATCTGCTCCATCCTCTCAAGGACTACAAAAAGAATTGAAAGGTAGATTTCACTGCCTCACTGAACAAAATTCCAAATTTGACTAACAGATGCGTGGGAGGGAAGGGGACGAGGAGCGAGCGAGTGAGACTCTTCACCTGGGCAGCACAGCACACAGTTGGATGCCTCACAAAAAGGCACAGAAATTTAAAACGCATCCATATTTTACAAAAAATTAAAAATAGATGCGGGTGTATTTCTTGGCAGCAAAACCATCTCGAGGTTTTGGGGACTTTGGAAACCTCTCGAGCTTCGCTCTCGAGGTTCCAAGTCCCCAAAACCTCTCTATGGTTTTACTGCCTTGTAATACACCTGCATCTATTTATTATTCTATTTGTAATGGAAATTACATTTTAAATACTACTTATAGTTTACAAATTTACAGATGTTACAGTGTATTTATATGATAATTTACATCTTACAGAGAAAATATTTATTTTCAACCAACTCTACTAATAAATACTTTTACTGCAAAGTACTGTACTAGTTAACCGACTGCTGAGATATGCTATTTTATTTATTAATAGGTACTGTTTTCAGATTTTAGATGTTGTAGAGGTAATGTATTGTACACTCTTTTGAAAATAGTACATAAGTTGTAATCCCTATCAGAGTAAATCAAACTAATTCTTTTATGATAGTGGCCCATTTTATAAGTATGATAAGCCACTCCAGGGTGTGCATTAAAGGATTTTAATGCACTTCCCAGGGTGTAAGGATGCTCGGCCTTTGGCCTCATGCCTTAGCGCACCCCTGGGGCATGCATTAAAACCCTTTAATGCACACCCTGCTGTGGCTCATTACTTACATATATGTATATGTATATGTGTGCATATGTGTGTGTGTATATATATATTCAAATATAATATATAGATAGATGTATGTGTATATGTGTGTATATATGTGTATGTGTATACTGTATATGTGTGTATGTAAATGTTGTGTGTGTGTGTGTATATATATATATATATATACATATACACACACACACATAGATATATGTATAATTGTATTTTAATTTCAACTTGCGATTAGGCCTCATTTCAGCATTTTGTCTTTCATTGACTGTGCTCTTTAAAACACAAGGACACTTGCAATAAAAGTTGTAAGCTCATCTTACATGTATTCGGGAGTATAGAATCCCAAGGTTTTTCTATCATTAGAATTCTTTTTTGAAACTTAATGAGGCAGTTTAAAATTTATGTGAGAGGAGCTCTGAACTTGTTGATAATTCTTAATAAACTTGGCCCTTCAGGGGATTCTCAGCTAAAAGCATACTGGTGTTAATTAGCTTCTCTGAAGTAATCTGTTATATTTCAAAAGTACTGTAAATCATTGCTACATACATACATGCACATGCGCACGCATGCACACACACACACACACACACACACACACACACACACACACACACACACACACACACACACACTGGGGGAGATGACCAAGCATGTAATTTGATACCGCTCTGCAGTTAGGTGCTGATATCTGTAATGCAAGCCAAAAACTGGAGCACTCTCACTACCAGAACTACAAGGCTGCCAAAAGAACTAGAATTAATCTATTTGACTGAGCTCTGCACAGATGTTTAGTCTGCAGCACTGCAAGGGTTAAATTGAAGGGCTGCAAAGTAGTGGAAGGATCATTTGAAAACTCCAAAGGAAGTGTTCTTTGGTCTGAATCCTGTAGCTCATTTTTAGAGCTGACGCACTAGGGCTGCAGGCTCCGCCTACCTGCAGCCCTAAAAATGGGTTGGAGAAACCCTGCTTCTTAATTGGTGGACAACACCCGTCACCAGGGCAGGTATCTGGCAACAGAGACAGTAAATAACTAAATTCTGTGCCAGTTTGCCTTCCTACACATATTAATGTGCCCACCAGAATTTTAAAATCGTGAATAGCTGCCATGTTTTTACTTGCTCAGCGAGATTTTTCAATGCTATCCTCGCTCACCTCTAGACATTAAAAAAAGGCAATAATTATATCTATTTTTACACATTTAAAATTATTTCTCCAGTTTGTTTGCATCTCCCTGCAATTTATGGCTGCTGCCAGTGCTTGCTCATCAGGTCATGGTTCTGGACCATGTTTGGCATTTGGCCCCTGCTCACACTGTGATTGAATATGATTGCTTACATTGTCAAAGATCACATGATGGCCCAGAGGCACTGCATCCTGCCACCATGCTGGTGATTCAGGATTGGGGATGTACTCAGGAGCTGGAGATTGGGAGGCTAGGCTGGTAGAGTGGGGCACTGCGCTTCCATGTGGAGCTGGAGACTGGGAGGCTAGGCTGGCAGACTGGAGTGCTGCACTTCCATGCAGAGTTGTAGTCTGGGAGGCTAGGCTGCTGGAATGGAGCACCATGCTTAGTGACCCAGGTTCAGGGGTAACTCAGGAGCTGGAGATTAAGACACAAGGTTTGGGGGTGGACTAAGGAGCTGGAGATTGGGAGGTTAGGCTGATGGAGTGGAGTGCTATGCTTAGCAGTGCAGGGTTGCAGTTGACTCAGGAACTAGTGATCAAGAAATCTAAGCTGGTAAACTGGAGTGCAGCACCTCTATGCAGAGCTGGAAATCAGGAGGCTAGTCTGGCAGAGTGGAGTGCTATGCTTCTGTGTGGAGCTGGGATCAGGAGTCCAGACCAGGCAGGCACTGCTGACAGCAGCATGTCTTTGTCAGGGGGAAAGCAGCGGCAGTTGGGTTGCCATATTCACCCCCCAAAATGTGGGCCCTGAGAATTTGTCCCTCTACCAAGGGGACGCTTGAGCAAATTCTGCATCATGCCATGGGTGGGCTGGACTAAATAGGGAGAAAAATGACCTTTGGGGAGAAAATTGGGAGCCCCACAGTACCACCTAAAAGATGACTACAGGCATTCCTGGGCCCCACTCTGTATTAACATGCCATTAGAGGGATGGCAGGGGGTGCGGCTGACTGTTCTGGAAGGTCGCCAGGTGTCACAAACAGCAAACTCTGACCTGAAGTACAGGCAGACAATTACTGTGGGAGAAAATGCTTGATGAAAAAAAAACAAATCTGAAAACATAATATTTACACCCAATTCAGCTTATAGCTTGTATCGTTTCTGTAGTGCTATTCTGTTTGTTCTTCATTACCAGGCTTATTTGCATTGAATATTATAGCTTTGTCCCCTAGTATTTCTCTCCTTCTATTTTGTGACATCACAACCATTTCCCCAACAACAAACTGTGATGTCACAAGCAGAATTTTAATTTCAAGGAAAGAATTAAGCAGCAGCAGATGAACACTAGGTGAGGTGACACATTTCATTTTATAAAAATGTTCTCTTCAGCTGTTACAAAATGGGCTATGAAAATCCTTTAACCTCACTGGTCCAAAAACACGGCATGACCATTAATTATTTTCTGACAACCACACACCTCATTTGAATCACATATACATATTTTTTAACAAATAAAAGTCCATTTTATAAGAGGATAACAACCCCCCCGCCCCGGTGTATAGTCATTAAGGAGAAAATGCACCTCAGGTGGTCACAGCACTTGGTTATGCTTGGTGCCTAATAACCACTCAAGGTGTGCATTATTGCCTTATAACCAAACCCCCTGTCATGTGTTATTCCTTTCTTACATGATACTAGGATCACAAAGGTAATGGAGGTTGCTGGACACAGTCAACGAACATCTCAGGCAGGTGGCAGCCATGGAGGTGGATATTTGTGCAAACTGTGCCATCCTATATGGTACCTTAATGCACCTGCTGAGACCAAAGCCTGCCATTGGTTTGACATCCAGGCCTCTGTGAATGCAGCCAGTCTAGAGGCACAGATACTGCCAGCCATTAAGAACAAATGTGTGACCTCCAGTCATCTGTCAAGTGAAAGTTAGCAGCCGTAAAACGGACACAGCTAGGTACGGGAAGTGGCCCTCCACACAGGGGCTCAGCCTAACCCCCATGAACAGGATAGTGTCTGACACCCTTTCTGACATTGCCCTGCATAGGGAGAAGGGCATGGACACAGTGTCATGTATGGAGTACATTGCAGGGATAAGAGCCAGTAAGTCATGGATGCCACAGGGATGCTAATTACCCTGTTCTGAACCCTGTGTAGCCTGAGATGGTGCCCAGCTGGGCCCCCAAGTGGAGGCTATGCCCATTGTGGAGGACAACACGCAGCCCGAGACATGCCCAAATGGTGCAGGTATGTGTACCACACTGTGCCTAGAAGTACAAAATGAAAACCCGTGGTGGTGAAGTTGCATGAAACAATGCCCCTTCATCTTGCCCCCAGGAACAATGCATGAAGCAGAGGTCACAGTGAATGAGGTGTCCTCACCCAAGGACACATACACGGAAACTGTGAAGGAGATACAGGAGGACATGCAGGACATGGACACAAACAGCTATCCCACAGCCAACCCTGCACCACCCCACTACCAAAACACAGTCTGCCGCCCCATGGTGGAATACAGGGTACAGATGGCACTGTGACACAGCCACAAGTCCATAATGTTTGCGTACACACAGCCACTGCATGCACACAGCCAGGGGACAAAGGGGTGTACCAGGCCACCGCTCAATGGGCATGCAACAGTGGGGTCAAATGCAATTCAAATTGCCTGTCCAGCCAGCCAAGAAGGGCATTTAGATGTGGCATATACTGCACAGTACTACCCAGAGGTGCACCAGCTGGAATGTGATCATCTGCAGGGACAATGGGTGAACACAGAGGCCTTGAAGACCCTGACTGTCAAGGTGAGGGGGGTGCACCGAGGCATTGATTGCATTGGTGACCTACTAGAGCAACTAACTGAACACCTGCCAACCATGCCCATCACACTCGCCCCTTCTGTACCCATGCCATGGCCAGATGACCCCATTCAGCCTACACCTACCCACCCCTTTGACCCCATGCCACAGCTGGATGCCCCTATCCAGCCAGATGCCACTCGTCCCCCTTGTCCTGTGGCACACATGGATGACCCCCTCCAGCCAGCAACCACCAGCCTCTGAGGACCTGTAACACACAAAGAAACCAGCACCCACCACTCCGGGCATTCTGAAGGCCTACTGGAGAGCCAACCACAGCAGGTTCTGGATGCATAGCCTGATTCATGGCCACATGGGGGAAGCAAGGTGACAGCCAGGACCAGGCATTTGGGCACACTGTCATCAACATGCCTAGGAAGGCAACAGGGCAGCAGGAAGACAGCCATGTCTGTGGTACGTCACCACTTCCACAAGGTGAAAGTTATAAATATAATGTACACATTCAAGGACAACTATACACAGCCACATAACCCTCCCCCCACCGTACATAGCAACATAACTCCCACATACACCGCAACATAACCCCCCCCCGTACACAGCCACAAATACTCTTCTGTACCACTGCCACCTCCCCCCCGTACACCACCACAAACACCCTCCTGTACCAATACCACAGAACACCCCCGGTACACAGCCACGAACACCCCCTGAACATGGCCACATATGGCCAGCCACAACACCCGTGAGAATGGTCATATAGGCACCCACCAGGGAACAGGCATTCAAGTGAAACTAAACTCATCACAGTGCCATGACAATGTCCTGCCATCTACAGAATGCACCCTGCACAGTGAATATGTCGCCCAGTCAGACAGTGTCTCGGGACCTGTGCTGGTGGATGCCCCCCATTGTCCAATGAGATATCACTCTGTCTATTACATGGCATGGGTAGCCATTTGTGCATGGCCATGTTGTGCAGCATGGCGCATTTAGTGATCACTCTGCCTGCTATCCAAGGGGCATGCATCATCGCATCATTGGTGTGATCCAGGCACCAGAACCTTATCTTCAGAAGTGCTATAGTCCTCTCAATCACGGAATGGGTCATCCTTGAATGCCTCTTCCTCTGCATCGGTCACCACCAGAAACAGAGTCATCAAGTATGTCTGTAGTGGGTATCTGCTGTCACCTATGCAGTGGGTAAAGTACAGCCATTTTAATGCCATGCAGCACTGTATCCACTTGTGTTACATCTGCTGTGTATCTATGCTCACCTAGCAACCACACATTGGCACCACCATGTGCCATGAGGAGGGCACACAGTCTGGAACCATCAAAGATGTATGAGTCATGACATGGCCCAGAGTACTTGGCACACATATTGGTGATGATACCACCTGCATCACACACTATCTGCCAGTCTATACTGTGGAACCTCTTGTGGTTCCTGTAGGCCGCCTCTTCCATGGTTGGTGCTAGGATTACCACATGTATACAATCTGTTGCTCCAAGTATATTGGACATGCCATGCATGGCATGGAATGCCTCTTTAGTGGTGTGTATGTTTCCCTCTGCAGTGGGGAATGCTATGTGCTCATGCACATGCAATAGCAAGGGGTCCATGACCTGATGCTGGACCCTGGACACAGATGACTGGCTGACACCAGTGACATCCCCAGCAACCCTCTGGAAGGACCATGTTGCACAGTATGACAGGGCACACAGCACCATCATTTCCACAGATGTTGGCCATGATCTCTGTGGTTTTGATGCCAAATGTGCATGGTATACGTCACACAGCCCTGCAATTGTGACGTGATCAGGGCAGAATCGTTCAATGCAATGTGTGTCCCGCAATTGTCCGACATCCAGCTATGGCCTGAATATAAATGGCCTCGGTTGTGCCCTCATAGCCCTTTGCTGCTCCCCCTTGCCCTCCATCAGGAGAACATTTAGAAGTAGACCTAGGCACATCCTGTGAACCTTCTTGTGGGCACCCCATGGTGTGTAAGATCCACAGCCCCTCAATCCACACATAAGCACTGTCTGGCATGATGGCGGATGATGCCACATAATCAGCCTTTACAGGGTCACTGTACATTAAGGATGCAAGTAATGGTGGAGGCAGCTGTACCGTGAACACAGATCGCAACCACACTGGAGGTGGGATGCATGGGGGTATACCTCCCATAAGCTGTGGAGGGTGTCCCACATGTTGTATCAGGACAACCTGGACAAGGAGGAGCTGTGGCAGGTCACCAAGCCTTCAGAGGTAAGTACATCCATCTGGTTTACATAGAAACATAGAATTTGATGGCAGATAAGGACCGCTTGGCCCACCTAGTCTGCCCATTTCTCTAACTGATGGATAAGCTGCAGATTCTAATTAATCAACAGCTTACTTCTTCCTAACCCCCACTAGAATTGCCTTATGCCTGTCCCATGCATTCTTGAATTCTCCCACTGTTTCTGACTCCACGACCTCCTCAGGAAGGCTGTTCCATGCATCCACAACCTCTCTGTGAAAAAATACTTTCTAACATTACCTCTGAGCCGTCCCCTCTATCTTCAAATTGTGCCCCCTTGTTCTTGCACATCTCGCCTTCTGAAAGATACTACCCTCTTGTACTTTGTTAATTCCCTTGAGATACTTGAAAGTTTCTATCATGTCCCCCCTCTCCCTCCTTTCCTCAAGGGTATACATATTAAGCTGCTTTAGTCTCTCCTCATATGTCTTCTGGTGCAGACCCTGCACCATTTTGGTTGCCCTCCTCTGAATAGCCTCCACTCTGTCTATGTCTTTGTGGAGATGGGGTTTCCAGAATTGCACGCAGTACTCCAAATGGGGTCTTACTAACTGTCTGTACAAAGGGATAACAACTTCCTGTTTCCTACTGTTGATGCCTCTCCCTATGCATCCCAGTATCCCCCCAGCCCTCCTTACTGCCTTCTCACATTGCTTGCCCACCTTTAGATCATCTGATATAATTACTCCTAGGTCTCTTTTGATTTTTGTTGTTGTTATTAACTCACCCCCCACTGTATACTCTTCCCCTGGGTTTTTGTTTCCCAGATGCATTACCTTGCACTTCTTTGCATTGAATCTGAGCTGCCACATATTTGACCATTCCTCCAACCTTGCCAAGTCCCTTTTCAATTTTTCCACCCCATCTTGTGTATCAACCCTGTTGCAGATCTTTGTGTCATCTGCAAAGAGACATGCCTTTCCTTCCAGGTGCTCTCCAATGTCACTTATAAAGACATTAAAGAGGACCGGTTCCAGTACTGAACCCTGCGGTACCCCGCTAGTTACCCTCCTTTCTTCACGGTGAACTCCATTTACTATTACCCTATGCATCCTGTTGTCCAGCCAGTTTTTTATCCAGGCTACCACCTTAGGACCCACTCCAAGGCTGGCTAACTTGTATATTAATCTTTTGTGTGAGACTGTGTCAAATGCCTCGCTAAAATCTAGGTAGGCCATATCCACAGCCCCTCCCTGGTCTACTACTTTGGTCACCCAGTCAAAGAAATCTATTAGGTTCATCTGACATGACCTTCCTGCTGTGAAACCATGCTGCCTTGGGTCCTGTGCCCCACTGGCCTCTAGGTACTCAACAATTCTTTCCTTCAGAAGTGATTCCATCATTTTCCCTACCACTGAAGTCAAATTAAATGGTCTGTAGTTTTCTGCCTGTGTAGTGTCACCACCTGTCCTGATTTTCGCAGGATAGTCCTGATTTGGGCAGCTGCATCCTGCAAAAAAACATGAAAAATACTACATGTCCTGATTTTATGGTAGAGAAAATATTTGACTTTCCACTAAATGTTGCAGAAAACCTCAATACCTTAACTAAAATGCCTTAAAATGACAGGAAACAATATAAGCAACTAAGAAACTACAATGCTCAGCCTTAATTCTGATTTTATAGAGAAAATAAGTCTGTTGCATTGGTTGAGGTTACGTACTGTCCTGTGAAAGATCATGTTTCAGTAAGAAATGTCCCACTTTGGGCTTCTTAAAAGGTGTTAACCCTATGCCTCTGCCCTGCTCCCACTTTTGTGAAGTGGAATCACATTTGCCCTCCTCCAGTCCTCAGGTACCACCGCATCCTCCCATGATTTGTTAAAGAGAGTAGTCAGTGGTGCTACTAGTTCTACCCTTAGTTCTTTTAGAATTCTTGGGTGAATCCCATCAGGCCCCATTGCTTTGTCCACCCTCAGTTTCAAGAGTTCTTTCAAAACTCTTTCTTCTGTGAATGGACTGTTATCGACCCTGTATTTAATGTTACTGTCCATGTTTCCACAGTCTTATACTTCTGTCTTCTCTGTCGTATTGTAGTATCACTGCTGTGGTGCACCCCTGTACCACGATGCATGCCCGATCATGTCAGTATAGCATCCTATCTTAAGCAGGACACCCCTGTAACTGAACACATCTCGATGAAGCTTTAGATCAGGTAGCATACAATGTACATCACCTGGGGGTGCTGTGTGTGTGTCTGTTGGGTATGATACTATGTCAGTGGTGTGTTCCCCTCTCCCGATGTTTCTTCTGGACTACCATGGCCATCCTGACATCCTGAGAAGATCCCACTGTATTCCTGCATTGCTTCTCAGCATCACTCCTCCATGTAGGCAGTCCCTTACCATTCACCAACACACAGCACACAACCATAATAAGTGGAATGTCTCCCCATTGTGCCCATGGGACAAAGCGGATTATCTTCCTCAGCACCCTGACTTGCCCCTATCTGGGCCAGTCTTCCCAGCCCTGTCACCCACCTTCTCTGGGACTTACCTTTTCTTTTTGCAATTTAGTTTTTATTGCAACATTTTTAACATAAATGGACATCTTAAACCCCAAAGATGAGGTAATGTCATGCAACAATAATACATAGTGTTATGCATGGTAAGACACAAGACACTAGACAAAGAGTAACTGGAAAGGGGAAGAGACCCCCTAATCTTACCCGAACCCCCACCCTTCACCCCTCTCCCCCCCTTAGATAGACCCAGCTCTGAACAGTCATCCTGGTAAATTAATATGTAAGCAATTTCAATGTTAACCTTCATAAGGTTATACTAGTGACACAGAATATAAATCCATAAGTGAGCCCAGACTTTGTTGAAATTAGACAATCTATTCTGTAGACTGGCAATCATCTTCTCTAACCTAATATTACCTAAGAATTCTGCCAGCCATTCTGCATATGAAATAGGAATGTCATCCTTCCAGTGGCGAAGTACCAGCTTTTTAACAGACATGGATATTAGAGCCATGTGATATTTTCGTACTTTAACTGGGATTACTAAGAAATTCCCTAATAAACATATATCAACTGTAAATAAGTCCTCAAGACCTAAGAGGGGATCCGCTCTTTGTTTGATCTGCAACCGAAGGGAGGCAACTTTAGGACATTGCCAGAATATATGAACTAAATTGCCTTCCCCTTGGCCACATCTCCAACAGGTCGCGGAGCCACCCCTAGGAAACTGCGATGTCTTCTGAGGTGTAAAATATAAATTATGTAAGACACGAAATTGCACAAGTCGCAGCCTATCCTGGGTAATATATGTGTGGCATCCGCGCCAAAGCGACTCCCAATTAAAGGATACATCCGGTAATAATTTATCCCAGCACTCTGGAGGTCTGATAGGTTCAGGATATACCATATTATAAAGAGTCTTGTAGGTTTTGGACACCGGATGAGGGCGGTTAACAACTTGGGTCAATTCCTCTAACAGGAGGGCAAGCTTTGATTGCTGAAGATTGTTCCCTAATGTAGCCAAGAGAATATGCTGCAATTTAAACATTTTAAAAATGTAAACGGTAGGCAACTCAAATTTTCTTAGAATGTCTTTAGTTAGGCTCCATTTACAGTCCATCTCCAACCAGAACTCCCTGAGCTTTGCTCCTTGGAGCTGTGGTAACCAACAAGGGGAAATAACTTTTCCCTCTAATTTAATATTTGGATTACCCATTAGGGGTTGTTCTGAATCAAATTTTGGGTTATTTTTAATAAAAGAACAAAATTGGGAGTGGACTCTGACAGACGTAGCTATTGGAGAGTCCTGCCAAGACTTGGGAAGAGATTTTGGCTGCACAAAAAGGAGAGCCGAAGGGGTCAGATTATGAGAAAAAATTAAGGCAGATTCTATTTGGAACCAGAGCGGTATATATTTACCGAGATTATTGAGATTACTTGGGGCGAGCCACCTCAAATATTTGCTCATATCACTGGCCCAATAATAAAAACACACGTGCAGAACTCTTAAACCTCCTTTGAACTTCGGGGCAGCTAACTTATAAAAAGCAAACCTGTGCCCTTTATCCACCCAGATAAAATTAGTGAAAATAGCATGGAGTTTTTTAAACCATGTGAGGGGTAGCCAGACATTGAGGAGATGAAGTGGGTAAAATATCCGCGGGAAAATGTTCATTTTAATGAGACTTATCCTGCCCCAAATCATTACAGGCAGGAGGGACCACCTTTTTAAGTCCTGAGTAATAATATTTAAAAGAGAATCCAGATTATATTTACACATCAGGGATCTATTCCTCACGAGAGTGATACCGAGATATTTTAGTGATTTCCCCTGCCAAGACAAACCAAGAGCAATAACCTCATTCCTAACTACTCGATAGTTAAGTGGGAACACCATCGTTTTACCTAAATTTAATTTGTAATTTGACCACTTACTATAAGTCTCTATCACCTCCAGAAGACGAGAAATAGTTTTACTTGGCTGGGAGGTACAGAGAAGCAAGTCATCTGCATAGGCTAATGCCTTGATTGTAAACTTCTGGACTGGAATTCCGTGGATGTCGGGATCTTTCACTATTCTCCGGATAAGGGGTTCCAAATATAAATTAAAAAGCAAAGGGGATAGTGGACACCCTTGCCTTGTACCGGATTGGACACCCTTGCCTTGTACCGGATAATACCGGGAATCTGTCTAAACTACATCCATTGCAGAGCACACTGGCAGATGGGAAACGATAAAGTGCTTGGATCCAATTTTGAAATTCTAATGGAATACCGAAAGCCTGTAATGTGTGGAAAAGAAAGCTCCAATCGACTCTATCAAATGCCTTCTCGGAGTCCAAAGAAACAAGTGCAGCGGGATAATCTGCATCTTTGGTCACCGAGAAGACATGTTCCAGAGTTCGAATGTGATCACTGGCCAGTCTGCCTCTCATGAACCCAACTTGCTCCCCACCGATCAAGTCAGGGAGAACCGTACTTAGCCGGTTAGCCAGAAGTTTACTAAGAATTTTAAGATCTTGATTAAGCAGGGAGATTGGCCGATAACTGGTTACTTCTTCTGGAGGTTTGCCTGGTTTTAAAATGAGCACAATTATGGCCTCAAAGAGTGTAGTATCTGTTCATTTTGCATCTAATACTTGCTGAAACATTGGTAAAAGTAAAGGCATTATGCTTTTCGTGAACACTTTATAAAAATTAGGGGAAAAACCATCCTGGCCTGGTGATTTATCATTGGGAAGACTATCAATTACTTGAATAATTTCTGTTTCGGTTAGGGGCGCGCACAGAACTGAGGCCTGTTCAGCTTCAAGGGCGGGGAGAGATGACTCTCGCAGATATTGGTCTAAATCATGTTGTGAAGGTGTTGTCATCGGCGAGTATAGGGTTTGATAGAACTTTTGAAATTCTGCTGCGATCGCTTTAGAATCGACAATCAAAGAACCACTATGGGTACGTATAGCCATAATAAAATTGGTGGATTCTTGTTGTTTAATTCGCGCAGCAAGGAGGCGCCCTGCCTTTTCTCCTTGATCAATACAAGTAGCTTTAGCTTTTAGTATTAGATTTTCCACTTTCTCTCTAAGTAGCTCCAAATAGGAACTTCTAAGTTTAACCAACTCTAGTATAGTCTGTTCCGGGGTAGAGGGGGAAAGATTTGATTCTATGTCTCGAATCTGATCAAGAATTTCCCTCAATTTGCTTTCCTTAAGCCTTTTTTCCCTTGAGGCTACCTCAATAAATACACCCCTTAAATAGGCTTTGAATGCCCCCCATTCTATATCTGTTTTTTTTTGTTGAGTGCAAATTATCAGCTATGTATTGGGTAATTTGAGCGTTAATGTAGTCTACTGTTGTAGGATCTTTGAGAAGCTGATTGTGTAGCTTCCAACGACCTCTTCTCTCGGGAATACCCGTAAAGGTAAGTTGACATTTTACAATAGAATGGTCAGATGGAGGACCTGATTGGATAGCTGAATCAATCACTCCTCCTATTAAACATTGCGATATTAAAATGTAGTCGATTCTCGGGGAAGTTTTATGTACAGAAGAGGTAAATGTATAGCCCTTTTCATTAGGGTGCAATACACGCCAAATGTTGCAAAGATCTAAATCGTCCAGTAGGTCCCTTTTGGCCCTTTGTTCCGGCGATAACCCCTTAAGCCGATGACCTGTCCGATCTGTATTAGGATCGAAAACTGCATTTAAATCACCCCCCAAAATTATCGGGATCTTATTAAAGGGCATAAGTTTGGCTATGAGTTCCATAAAAAAGTCCGGAGAATCACGCTTGGGCTATAGACACTTCCCAACAAAAGTTCTAAATTGAAAAGTCTACCCTGGACCAAAATGAATCTGCCATGAGTATCTCTGATAACTTTACTTGATACTGAAGGGAATTTTATTTCTAATCAAGATCATGACCCCACAGCTCTGCCCTGTGCCCTGAGCTCAAGACTTGCCCAACCTGCTGTTTTTTCATATTCAGCTCTTCTGTAATCAGAAGATGGGAGTCTTGGATGAATGTAATATCAGACCTCAGGAGTTGCAGATGTTTGCATACCTGGTACTGTTTAAGTTTTTGCCTGAGACCCTTGACATTCCAAGTAGAAATTATTAAGTTATTCACCGTCTGGAGTAGATAAATCGATGTAGGAAGCTGCGCTCCCAAACACTAGCCGTATTCTGACCATCATTAATCTGGGCTCAACTTTGGATTTTTGATGTGGGCCTATTCCACCCTCTCCCCCCCCAATGCCATTCGATCCCCATTAAAGAACTTAATATCAGCAACCCAAATAATCTCCCTCCCCCACCCGGTAAGCGCTACGGTCTGCGAACCACAGGACCCTGCACGATGCACCTCCACCCTCCAGCCCTCCCTTCCCACCATCCCAACTTATTATAGGGTAGGGGCTCTAGAAACAACTACTAATGTTCTAATCTGAAATATTCTATGATCTACATTAAACCTCTACCCTAACCGAAACCTCATATTGTTAAAACAAACTCATCTTAGATAGTAACATTTGGCTGAACCAACTCATGAACAAGGCAGCTGAGGAAATGGCTCCCTCAATTCCCAAACGGGATGTAAATTCCGGTTTGCCCTGCCAACATAGTTATTGAGCATGTAATCATGATAAATGAAAAACAATATCCATAATATTGATGCAAAAACCTCCGATGAACTAAAAGCATGTGGAGCAAATTTCCAGTCTTTCTCCCTAAAAAAGGTAAGAGAATGATGTCCAAATGGGAGATAACCCACAGGATAACAGGAAGCAGTAAATACAAGAATTAAACAACACAGCTGAGAATAGGAGTTAGCGATCAGTCCCATTCATGCGTTGTTCAAGACTGGGAGTATCGTCCCATCTCAACCCTCTTTCATGGGGGCCTAAAGACGAGACATCACAGAGTGATAAGGCAGTGACTCCCATCGGCAAGTAGAAGACATCTCCAGGATGCACGAGTCTTCAGGTCATCTGAAAGAAAGAGAGAAAAAAAAAAAAAGAAAATTGGGGAGGAAAAGGAAAGAAAGGGAAGGAAGAAAAGAAAAAAAAAGGGGGGGAAGGGAAGAATATGGACAAAAAAAGGGGGGGAGGGAGAGATAGAGGAAGAGGGAGGGGAAAATCAACTATTCAGAGTCCTGGGACCTCCGCTATATTACTATGGGGATGCACAAAAACAGGTCGGTATCGCTGATGAAACTCTGATGGAATACCAGCACCCTATGGTATTGAGCCCCAAATTTCGTGTCTGCCAAGTACCAATATATCTCCTGAATTAGAGCACCCCTAAGTCCTGGGAGAAATGACTTGGGAGACCCATGTAACACAATACGTGATAAGGGGGGCATGTTCACCATACGCCCAGAGGTTTATTAGCGATCAGAACAGATAATATGCCCTCCTTATCGAAATAGTGTCTCAGTCTGTGGGTGCCTCTTGTCACAGTCCATGGGTACCCCTAGTAAATACCAGTCTTGAAGATGCAGGCTTGGTGATAATCCACTGATAAAGGAATGTTAGCCATCTGCAGTATATTATTTACAGTATGCGATCTCCTCTGCTCGGTGTTCAAATGTCTTTGAATAGGTTCAGAAAGGCATTCTTGAGCCCCTTCTTGGCAGAATCGAAATCATCAAATGATGGGGACTTACCTTTTCTGGTGGTCCTGTCACAGGACTTTGGATCAGAGGTGCCTAGTCATCATTGTGGGGCCTGCTAGAGGGTAGGCCATTGCTGTTCTAGAGTTGGAAGGCTTTTCTTCCTATTTCTCCCCTATTGCACCCAGACATGTGTTTACTCAGCTTCCATGGATATGCCTCAGGGATCCAGTTGTGGGGTTCCTTCCCATGCTGTCCCATGATGCTGCCACCTAGATTCCTCTCCCTGTCCTACAGGTGTGCATTCTCCTTCCCAGGCCAGTCCCCAAGTGACCCAGGCCCGTTCTTGAACTTGGGTAGCGGGCAAGGCAGTCAGTGGCTAAAAGCGATTCAGTCAGTGGCTAACAGTTTGAAACACAAATAGGTAGACAAGCCTTGAACTGGAAACCAGAACTACACAGAATAATGGCCCCATTTAAAATGTATCAGGCTGCCCATTGCAAAGTACCTTTCCTTAGTACAAATTAGCACAGTTCACTCAATTTGCTATACTCAAACATGTTTGGTGCAAAGTGTGAGTGCCCCAAGCATGTTTGAATATAGCCCCGAAAAGCAAAAATGAGACACTTAAATGTGCACCCAACACAGTTCACTTCCCCTTTCTGGCCAAAGAGAGATACAGTATTTGGTCACTGAAAACATACAGGTTGTGATGGAGCCAACTCATTTAGGGCAGCCCAGGCCTGTTAGTCTTACAATACGTACAATCAGGACCTCACTGAAAAGGGGATACTGTATATTAACTGACCTATCCTGGGTAACTCCATTGTAAAAATGCATAAAAGCAGGACCTCAGTAAAAATTAAGATTCTGCATTTTACCTGTGCTAACTCTACTTGATACACTGGAAAAATGTATAAAAGCAGGACCCCACTGAAAATGAAATATTGTAGCTGGTCTATCCTACAGTACTAATGACACTCACACTCTATGTTTTATTTTTGTTTATTTTAAGAAGTAATCAGAATTACAACTCTTTGAGTCAGCGACTCGTTTACAAAGGCTTCTCATCAGGAAGACAAATACATTAACAGCAAGCAACAGAAAACAAAGTAAATGAGCTCAAATAAAAGCAAACAGTCAAAATTAAGGGCTGGTTACAAAGGCCCCATGACAAGGTAAATTAGCAGTAATAAACAGACATAAACAATAATGTGGGCTATAATGAGTCAATTAAATTTGCTATACTCAAACATGTTTGGTGCAAAGTGTGAGTGCCTCAAGCATGTTTGAATATAGCCCCGCAAAGCAAAAATGAGGCACTAAAATGTGCACAACTGTTGTAACAGTTATGTGTGTGTGTGTGTGTGTGTGTTGTGAGCATTTTCAAGGGGGTGTAGGTACAGAACCAAAAACACTTTTCACTGCATTACCTTGCTGGTTATGGTTTTGTTTTTTTCTACTATTGTGGTGTAAATGTGGAATTTTTACATTATTTATTTAGATATTTATTTATTTATTTCAGCAGAACAGGAAGGTATGGAGCGCCGTGATCCATGCTGTGGTGCTCAATGCAGAACATCAAAACATCAAAGGCAAACAGTACAGAATGAGCACCCACAGCAACAGCAAGCACCAGGACTCCAAATGTATGAATAAAGTCCTTTTTTATTAAATAAAGTGCATTACACACTCACATCAAGTGAGCAAATCACAACGGCAGCCTAGCCGCTCTGGTACTACCATCTTACCCGGCCACTGCCAAACATCATCTAGATTCTCTCTAGGTCTGCTAATGACGTTGCAGAAGGAGAAAGGAGTTTCAGACAGCTGTGAAGACAGATGTTTATTAAAGAAAAAATATTTGTGAAAAGAGAGAAATGTGTATTTTTAGTTTAGGTAATAATTAGGATGCTGCTTCAAGAGAAACCCTGAAGGGAAAGTTTGTTGTTCTTCCTGCCTGATGTCAATTACCAGTCTGTCAGAAAATATTAGTGTTTGAGAAGTTGCAGAGCTTGGTGCATAGGAGGTGGTGGGGTGGCTCACTTGTTAATGGTGAGCTTGCTTTTTTCTGTCACTAAAGGCCTAATACTATGAAAAGAAGAAGCAGACTGAAAGGTCTGCTCACAAACCAAGTCCTTTTGTGATCCAAATGAGGAAACCTGTGTCATTAAAAAGCTTTGGGGTGAGTGGGACATGTTGAAGTGTTATTAGTCAAATGAGTGAGTGCGGCCTGATTTATTTTACGGATTGTGAGATCTGTAAGAGAAGTTGACACGTTGGTTGGTTCTGGAGGTGTCTATAGAGGAGGGGGTGAAGTGCCTGTCCAGACCTCTCCAGGAACAGCACAGTGCAGCAGCGTGAGCCTGGTTATAAAGCTTTTAGTTCAAGTTTTCAAATTTGAAGCAAGCCCTATGTTTATCCAGGCTTTACCACAAACTGCTGTATTTTTCTTTTTGGATTGGAGGAAGGGATTTTTTTCTGTGCCATGCTGAATGGTCAAATATCAAAGGAACGGAATTCTACAAAATTTTGGAAAATTCCTTTTACCTTCATGGAATTATATTGAAGCAGTTAAAATGCAGATTAGCAATTTGGGGTTACTCCCCTCCCCCCTTCCCCCTACCAACTCCCCCCACTTGTCCTTTGTCCACTACTCCCTCACTGTCCCCCACCTGCCCTCTGTCCAGTTCACTCACGCTACCTCCTGCCCAGTGCCCTGTCATCCTACTCTGCCCCCCCACTCCTCCCCTCCTGCCCTCTGTCCAGTACACCCACACTACCTCTAGGCCATTTTCCTGACCTCTTCCTCCCCCACTCCCCCCACCTACCTGCACTTGCCAAACCCCAACTTGTCTCTCTGCACTTAACTTCTCTCAGATGGCTGTACATTGCGTACCTCCACTGGGAAATTGACAATGCTACCAGCTGCTTCATTCATGTCTTGACTTGTGCAAACTGTAAATGTATTTGCTACCCCTTTCTACATAAACTCTATGTTAGTAGTACAACCCCAGTGTCAATGTGTCTGCTGTAATTATGCTGTTACAATAAAATGCATCTCCCTAAGTGTTGACGAGGGTCCTTTGTAAATGTGCTCTTAGCTCAAAGGTTTTTAATTCTGAGTTCCCAATAAATAAAAAATAAATAAATGCAAAAACTGCCACTTCAGTAGGGCATGCAGTGAAGCTGGAGGGGAAGGGGAGTTTAGGAGGGATGTGAGAAATAACTATTTCACTAAAAGAGTGGTGGGCATAGTAAACACCTGGAATACACTGCCACTGGAAGTGGTGCAAGCAAAAACAGTAGGGGGTGTCAGGCATGCATGGTATAGAAATAAGGGAATATTAGGAAATGGGCAAGGAGGAGGGAGGATCACTGAAGACTAGTTAGAGTCTGTGGAGACAGACTAGGCAGAGATAGACCATCTGGGCAGACTGGGTGGGCCAAGCTGTCCTTTTCTGCTGACAAATTCTATGTTTCTCAGCACCATAGTGATCAAGCTGTAGATGACAGTGTAACAGAGATTAATGTAAGGATCTCAGAATGCTGACAGTCAATCAGATTGCAGCATTTCTGAGACCCCTTTTTAACAGCAGTTAATACCTTTTGTCATGCATTAGTCTAGAACATTGTTAGCATATCTCTCAACTGTCCTGTTTTTTCCAGGATTTCTGGGATTTAGACTCCCTGTCCCAAACTGATTGTTTCTTTTATTGATTTATAGAATACCAGTGCAAGCCTAGCAGACCTGTTTAACCCTTAGGCTAACAACAAAATTAAAAAGTATAGGAACTCTGGACTGCTAAATCAGTCAACAACACAGCAAGGGTTAAAACTTGTTAAAGGAGGTTGTAGGAGCCACTCCCTCCTCCCACCAGCATTTCACAGGCTCATCTGTTTCTAATAAGAGTACTGAGAGAGAGAGTGGGTATTTATGCTTTACGTTCTGGTGTTAAGTGCCATTTTAGAACTGTATGATGTAGTTTATGTCCTTCTCAGCCACAGAGTTCTGTAGCAGAACACAGATGCAGTGTGCCAACAATAGACAAGTAGAACAGGGACATAAACTACATCATACAATTCTAAACTGTTTTTTACCAGCAGCATGTAAATCAGAAACGCCCACTAGGATAGCTGAAAAGCCTGGATAGTTAGAGCAATAACACAATTTGAACCAGTATTTAAAAAACTGCTTCTACCGGGGAAAATGACTTATAGATTCAGTGCAGTTCTCTTTTAAGTTTGGAAAGTGATAACAATAAATCCTTAAAAACCTGGAAATTAACTTAACACTGGATCCTAAAAAAATATTTCTTTAGCAGTGCCTACGTTCCACTTTAGCGTCAAGAATGTAAATGAAGAGAAATTACAGCATAAACATGCAGAATATTTGACTGTTTTATTATGCCATTTGATAGTTTGCAACTGAATTAGACATTTAAAAAGCATAAACTAAAGGTACTTTACATATGTACAGTACTACATTGCGTGATGTACATGTCATGCGATGGCGCTGCGCCACACTGTGTAAAATATGATGTCCCTGATTTTGGTCATTTGTCCCTGATTTTTTGGGGGAAGTGTCCCTGATTTTGGTCCTAGCAGGTTGAGAGGTATGATTGTTAGTACTACATTTGATCCTGGCAGATGCCACTGTACAGACAAAATTAGAAGTTAGTCTGATTTATGTCTCCTTTTGTACACAAATTCGGATACAATCACATCCACTTAAGACCGTGTACAGTCCTAGCAGCACATAGAGCATGCTGCCATGTCCACAGCAGCCACCTTTGAGAATCCAGCCTTCAATCTGAGTTATAAGAAGTAGTAACTAGAAATTAGAGATTAAAGTGCTTTGAAAAAATCCATCCCCTTCCATGTGTGGCCAGTTCTGATGTTTCAAACTTAACTCCCCTGTACAAACTGGTTTGAGTGGTTTAATAAGCAAATTAGATAAGTTACACACTTGTACACATTAATCATATGCACATATTAATTACATGTACATATTAATTACATGCAAGTGTTATTACATGCACATTCTATGTTAGTAACTATTGTGAAGAAGTTTCAAAACTGTAAGGTTTGTCAATCTTTTGCAGCTGAGGAGGTGTGGCCTGATGGCACAGTGGGTGGGGTTGTGCTTATAATACATGACCCAGGATCATGCCCAGATCCTGTGACATCACATCACGAGTAATACCTGAAAGGACACTTTCCATCTGTAGTGAAAAGGCTGAAATGTCCTGCTGCTGAACTGGTTCCATGGCCAAGGGTGGCTATAATTTGAACAGGGCAAGTGAATATCTGATGGTTTTGAGGTTGGGGGGGTACTACTAGAAGGTTGGACCTAGACCTGCTGATGTAACTCCATGAAGAACAGATTAAAAATGCTGCTGTCTGGAACTGAGTAATTTGGGTCAATGAAAGTTGTGTCTAGCACTGCAGTGGCTACACAGTCTAGCCTACCTTGGGTCACCCTGGGGTCAGTGCAAGCTGAGTCTAGTACCACACTGCCTACAAAGCCTTCCCTATCTTGGGTCACCACTTGTAAATTTCAAGTTGTGCTGAGTCCCACAGTTACTTAGATATCCTACCCTAATGTGTGGTTTATCTGTCTGTATGTCAGTCTGTCTGTCTGTCTGTCTGTCTATCTGCCTGTCATATACCCTTGTTCTGTGCTATTCATTTTAATGTCAGCAGATATCCTGCTGCCTTGTCCACATCCTAGTCATAGTAAAAAAAGTAGGTGCTAATCTCTTCCCACATCCAGTCAACATTCCAGATTCTGGATATCTTTTTGGCACAGTTTGAGAGTTTGCAACTTTCTAACCCAGTGAAACCCATCACATGGTCCTAAATCTAAATTCCCTGTGAGTTCACTACCTGGGCTGTAGCATTTCAGTTTGCAGAACTTTGCAGTCTGTCCTTGCTTTTCTCAATAGCCATTTAGGAGACAGGGTACCATGGTCTGGTAGTGAGAGCATAAGGTGGTGGACCAGTGGAATTCCATCTTCAGATCTGACCTCCAGGACCATGGAGGCTGGTCACTCCAGATGTTCAGTGCATTTAAACCCAGAATGGAGTATTATAACAGAAACTGCAGTGGCTCAGTAATGCTATAAAAATTCCATGAGAGACCACCATGTTCTGAGGAAATAGTCAGGTAAGCCATGAAACATCAAATTTATCTGTGTTTGGTGGAAGTTACAATACAGGAAAAGTGCTGTATTATGAGTAGATCCAATTTTCAGCACTGATATTTAGCACTTTTAAGGATCATGTGGCCCTATAAATATAGTACCAGGGCAGCCTGGACATTGGGTGTGTGTGTGCCTGCGGGAGGGGGGGCAGGTGGACAACAGTCCATTCACAGAAGAGAAAGAGATTCCTGCAGGAGCTCATTAATTTGAAGGTGGACAAAGAAATGGGGCCACACAGCATACACCCAAGGATATTAAGGGAGCTGTGAAGAGAACTAACAGAACCTCTGTCAGCCTTGTTCACAGAGTCACTCAACACAGGAGTGGCACAAGAGAACTGGAGGAGGGCACATGTGGTCCCTTTACACAAATCTGGCAGTAGGGAGGAGGCGGGGTACTATAGGCCATTCAGCCTCACCTCAGTAGTGGGGAAGATCATGGAGGCACTGCTTAAGGAAAGGATAGTGAGACATCTAGAAGCCATCGATGCCAAGGACCCTAGACAACATGGTTTCACAGTGGGTGGGTTGTGTCAGATGAATCTGATAGATTTCTTTGACTGGGCGATGAAGGAAGTAAATCGGGGGGGCGGTGGGTGTTGCCTACCTTGACTTCAGTAAAGCCTTCAACACTGTCCCACATAAGAGGCTGGTTAACAAGATGGGTAGTCTTGGCATGGGAGACAAGGTGGTAAACTGGGTTAGGAACTGGCTAACAGACAGAAGGCAGAGGGTGGTGGTAAATGGGGTACAATCTGGGGAGAGGGGGTGACCAGGGAGGTACCTCAGGGATCAGTTCTTGGGCCAGTCCTGTTCAATGTCTTCATCAGTGACATTGCAGAGGGGTTGGAAAGAAAGTTCTGTCCATTCGCAGATGACACCAAGATCTGTAACTGGGTGGATATTCCAGAAGGGGTGGAGAAAATGAGAAAGGACTTGGAAAAGCTTGAGAAATAGTCTGAGGAGTGGCAACTGAGGTTTATTTCAAAGAAATGTGAAATTATGCACCTGGGGCATAGAAACCCTGGAGAGAGCTACAGGATGGGGGGGGGGGGTTGCTGACAGCCACAAAGGCAGAAAGGGGCCTGGGGGGTTATTATTTTAGATGACCTGAGATTGTCAAAGCAGAGTACAAGGGCAACAGGGAAGGGCAGTGGCATGCTGGGGTGCATAGGCAGGAGTAACACTAGCAGAAGATGGGAGGTAGTGATGCTGTTATATAAAACCCGCCACGGGACCATAATGTCACAAGATATTATGATACAGCAATATACCATGCTGCCAATATAGCGCGCTATATTGCAAGCAGCATATGTCTTTCTTTTGTGAGGGGGGGGCTCTGCTACAGGAGGCTGCATCCCCCAAACCCCCCCAACTAAAATAACCAACTCTGGGGGTGGGGTTAACACTTAACACTGTACAAAGTGCGAAAAATAAAAAAAAATCCTTCCATCTGGGACCGGGAATCATAACTCAATCCCCAACGCATTGTCTTCCTCCCTTGCTGCCTGTGGCTCATCCCGTCGAGCCACGGCAGCTGCTTGCCGGCCCCATCTCCCAGCACTGGTCTCATCCCCTACCTTGGAAGAGTGAGAGGGTGCTCTACTGTGTATAAATCCTTTCATGGTTTTGCACCCTCTCGCTCTACCCTGCTGTGCTGTTCCTGTTGCGTGGTTTTAGCGTATGCTATTAAGCATATGAGATACTGACCCAGTAGGATAAAACCCTGGTCAGGCCTCACATGGAGTACTGTATGCAATTCTGGAGGCTGCACTTTGAAAGGACATCAACAGAATGGAGACAGTCCATAGAAGGGCAACTAAGATAGTACAGGGCTTGCACCACAAAACATACGAGGATAGATTAAGGGACCTCAATGTGTACTCACTGGAGGAGAGGAGGGAGAGAGGGGACATGATAGAAACATTCAAGTACCTCAAGGTCATAAACAAGGCATGGGGGAGACATCTTCTAATACACGAGAAGTACAAGAATGATGGGGCATTACATGAAATTGGAAGGTGGCAGGTTAAGAGGGAAAGTGAGGAAGTTGATCTGCAAGAGGTGGTGGGAGCAAGCACTGTGGTTGGATTTAAACATGCATGAGACAGGCATGGAGGAACAACAGAGGTAAAGCAGAGGGAGGGTCAGAAGCCATAATCAAGTATGGGGCTTATGGGCAGACTAGATGGGCCTAGTGGTCCTTATCTGCCCACAGTTTTTACATTTCTATGCTAGTGCATGTTCAGCTCTTGCAATACCAGTTGCAGGCTTGCTGTGCAACCTTTAACAAGTCATTTTTATTAGCTATCTTTGGCAAATAAACTGAAAAAAATAATTTTAAAATGCAGTTAAAACAAACAGGTTCACTGAATTTTGACAAAATAATAACCGTCATATAAGTTTTATTTTCAAGGGATTTCTTAAGGGCTCAAAGCACCAAAAGGCATCTGCAATTAAAACATAATTTAAAACCGAACACAAAGCTGGTCCAGAAGCAGTAAAATGACTACATGGAGCGATAAATCCAGATATGTAAATTCACAAGTCACACAGATCTGTGGGAAAAAAAGAGTAAATAAATAAGATTTTAATGTTCCATTTGATGAGACTTGACACAAAGCGCATTAGCAGACAACGATATACCAGGGAGCTTACAGATCCAGGGTACTGTGGGAGGGCATTTCACCACACTTAAAATTAAAATCCTGAAATATTTGCTCAAATCAAAAGGTTTAGAACCTGTTTTGAGTTACACAAGTCATAGCATATTTGAAATATAAATGGGAACATTATTCCAGAAATGAGGAGTGTTAAAATGTAGTAAAAATAAATGTTATGTTGTATAAAATCTTTCATATGTGTATACAACAAAATGCTTATAGAGAAAGAGAGATAATAAAAGGAACAGAAAATAAACTATATAGAATATGGGCTAGAAAACAAATGTGAAACTCTATGCAGGCTATTCAAAAATAGAATAAAAAAAATGCAAAAGCAACAGCTGAAAAAACAAACAAGGTAAGTCAATAAAGATAGATATTTCTTTAATTTTAATATTTTATTGAGTTTTAAAACTCAACACACTGTAAAAAACATAGCAGCAGATCATGATGCTTTAAAATTATGTCAGCAATACTCGAGATCTGTGTTACCATAATAACAATTAAGTCTTATGTCAACAATACTTGAGATGTGTGTTACCCTAACGACAATTAAGTGTACAAGAATATATATATATATAAAATATATTTTATATATATATATATATATATATATATATATATATATATATAGATGCATGTGTGTAATAGATAACCCACTGTAAGGTGTGCAGTCGTGCTCTGATATACGCACACCTTGGTGAGCATTGTGACGCACGAGGCCGCAGGCCAAGTATGTTCAACCACCCAAGGTGTGCATATATCAGACCACTGCCACACACTCTACAGTGGGTTATCTATCTTATAAAAAGGCTAAAATGGTTTTGGAGGGGGGGTGAAAGTGCAGGCATGCAGTCGCGCTCTGATATATGCATGGTCACGTGGTGTGTTTCAGCCAACCAGTAGAGAGTATTTTCGCTACCCATTATATGTGTGTGTGTGTGTGTATATATATATATATGATGCATGATGGGCAGGAGTGTGATAAGGAAGGAAAAATATTCTCACTCCTGTCGAGTGAACTCTGGATAATCATAAGTGCCGAAGGCATGAGTAAGAGTATCCAGAGCTCACTCTGCAAGAGTGAGAATATTTTCCATATCACACGATCTGCACATCATGTGTGCAATTTATACAGTAGGGGTTTCCAGAATGTTTCTTTTTTTTTAATTTCAGTTTATCTTGTGGAATAAACGAAGAGGACACAGAACAAAAAAAAAAGAAAACTCTGCTAAAACAAGCTGAAACACTGTGTAGCCATTTGGGTGAAGCAGGCTGTTTTCCTTGGTAGTTGAGGTATTTGTGGATGTGAGAGGCTTTGCTCTCTTTTGGCTTTTTTTCCAGTATGGAACTCAGGCTGCTGGTTGCTTGCTATGGGGCTTTCACAGAGTGCACAAGATAAGAGTGAAAGAGGGAGTTGCAGGTGCAGGTGTGACAGGTGAGCTACATTCTTGTCATTAACTTCATGAAAGCAGTTCCAACACTTGGGCAGAATGTGAGTGTTGCTGGATGACATCAGCACAGTTGAAATCAATGCTGATGAGGTAAGCAGAGTGTGATAAATGTCAGTTGGCTGCATTTATCACACTCTGGTGAGGTAAGCAGAGTGTGATAAATGTCAGTTGGCTGCATTTGGGGATGTGTGATATGTGTTTTTATTTTACGTCTCATCAGCTCACCCCTATTGTATAAATAAAGTCTCTCTCTCTCTCTCTCTCTCTATATATATATATATATATATATATACACACACACACACATATACATTCATTGTTTTAGCATGGTGGGCCACCAACATATATTATTTTACCACCACCCTATATTATTTTTATTATTTTACCACCACCTATATTTTTTGCCTTCACTCTAATTTTTTTAATCAAATCCTCCAAAATGGTCTTTAACCACCTTTCTTTATTGTACTTCTACCCCTGTTTTGATAAAAGTGCTCTATAAATTACCTTACTAAGAACCACTTATGCACATGCACAATGCATAGAGTATATGGAATAATGCACCCTTGGCCATGATCAACACTGCCACTGCCCTGTATTCCCAAAGAGGGGGGAACCCTGGAAAAAAATTATATATATATGCAAAAAACAGTGTTAATGCATCATTTAGGGTTAAACCACAAAAAGTTCGGAAATGAAAAATCTTTAAGGCTGCTCCCCCCCCCCCGGACCCACCAATCATCCCAAGATTGACAGATAATGGCATGTCATTGGGGTTCCTGCCTCCCATTTTACAGGCACAATGACTGAAAACTACATCCATGAGACGAAGGCTAGGTACCCTATCAATTTCAAGCCACCAGCACAATGCAAAACACTGTCTGCAACACGTAAATTGTATCATGCAATATCTCCACAAAAATATTTTTTTCTGACACATAAACACATTCATGTCTACAGGACATGCCGAGAACACCCTCCAAATTTCAAGTAAAAAGACCAAATTGTTTCAGAGATATTTAAACTTAAAGATTGGTGAAATTGCCCTATCTAATGCATTATAAAATCTGGCCATCTCGTCCCTCCCTCGTGATCAAAGATTGCGATCAATGAATCTCACGATCAAAGAATTTGCAGGCTCGTGATCAAAGAATTTGTAGGCTCATGATCAAAGAATAAAAAATGCTGAAACTCGAGTTTTAGGCAGAATTACATGGAACCACCACCATTGCTCAATAGAACGAAGCCCCCTGAGCAAAACTCACCCTCATTTGTGTTCCTAGGCCACCCCTGGGCAGAGAAAATTGAATTGTTAAAAGGGCCATCTCATCCCTCCCTCACGATACAGGATCTCGATCAAAGAATCTCGCGATCAAAGAATTTGCAGGCTCGCGATCAAAGAATAAAAAATGCTGAAACTTGACTTTTAGGCAGAATTAAATGAAACCACCACCATGCTTCGATAGAATGAAACCCTCTGAGCAAAACCCACCCTCATTTGTGTTCCTAGGCCACCCCTGGGCTGAGAAAATTGAATTTTTAAAAGGGCCATCTCAACAGCCATGCAGGGCCATGGGCAAATCCCAAAAACTGCCTCCAAAGATGGAGAAAAGTGCATTATTCAGCATTTTGGTGCACAAAGACCATAAATCTGACCGAAACTAAATTTGGAAGATCAAGAGCTCTACCATGCCCCACCGCGCATACCAAATTTTAGGCAAATCTGTTTAACGGGTACAAAGTTATTAAGGCACAAAGCTTTTACTTTAACATAGAAGTGCCTTCATAACCCTAAATATAGCGCCACTATAATATATGTATATTTGCTCCATGAATTAACTGAAGTTAAAGTGAACAGCAAAATGGAAATATTTCATTCAACTCGGTGATTGTGGTGCAAGTTTTGTATACATTTCATTTAGAAAAAAGAAGTATGCCTGCTTTTCAAACTGCAAAATTATCATTTTGGAAAAGCCTTTTAAGATTTGACACATCTATATTTTCTCCTGATGGAAGAAAAAAACATTTCTTCTTGTTTTTTGAGGACTTAAACAAGCTGTTCATATTTCAATTACTAGTGGATCAGCTTTACACTCTGACCTTTATTTGGGTCAAGCTCTACACTCTGACCTTTATTTGGGTCAACCAGTTGTTTCAGTCAAGTCTGAGCTTTTCAAGTAGACAATCTGGGTGCGGTGCCTTTAATAAAATTGCTAACACCTTTTACAAAATCTTAGCGGCACCACCAAGTGGGTTAAAGTATAAATCCCACGACTGAATAACTTTCTAGTGGTCATACCAACATAATCTCACTTTTTCAGTTTTAAAACTTCGGAAGAAAAACCTGGCAAATGGAAAATGAGGTACAATCAAACCAGACATGCAAAAGTTTATTTCCACTTATATGGATTAACGCCAAGGGAAAAGCAGAGAGGGCGTTGATAGGTCAAGAAAGCATTTCTAAGGAATGAAAAATGAACTTCTTGCAGTGGTGTTTTAAATAATTATAGCTGTTGATAATTTAAACACAATACACCAGATTGTTACAGCCATTTATGCCATTTAGTCTTAAAAAGGCATGTATTTTAAAATCACTCCTGTGAATGTGCTTGTCTGAATACTGAGAGCAATAATTGTAGTCTCAAATTATATAAAATGTCACCCCAATAATTTTTCTCGTTACAGCATCTTGAAACAATTTCCTGACATATCTATAGAATGGTATACCATTTTGAATTCTGATTAATTGATTCCATCCCTGGTTTCAAAGTAATGACCCAAATTAAGAGAGAACACACAGACCCTTCATACCGTATTACGTTAATCATCTAAACACTCCCAGGGGGTGGTCAGGCTCCACCAGCCTTTTTGATTAGAATATGAATAATCAAGCACTCGATGTGCAGCGACAATACTCTGCACTCCGTCTTTCTAATATCAAATTGTGCATTCTGCCTATGCCTTCATAAGACAACCTTATCCCACTGCATCTGAGTAGACATGCATTGAGTCCATGGGCGTGTTGCTCAAGCTAAGCTTGGCAATGAAAATCCAAAAAACTGCAGATTTGGTCCACCATCCAGGGATTTATTGAAAGGCTAACAATAATAGGACAACAACATGAGCACCTGCTTTGCACTTAATTGAGTGGCTAAATTGGGAGCTAGTGCTGGGTTGGGGACACAGGCCACAATAAATTATCTCATATATCTGTCGAGACCTAAACTGCATGCTTAAATTACCGAGCCATTAGCCAACAAGCAGTTTCCTGACTAACACTACAAATATTTTATTTCTCACCTTCTCCAGCTTTTCAGTTCGCCTTCAATATGTTCATTTCAGCTTTTAGAAAATCCATGAACGAAAACAGGAGTATAACTCAGAAACCAACAGACACTGAGTCTGCCAAAGAGGCGAAACTTGTAAAAACAAATTTTAATTCTTGTATAGCTATTTACTGTGTCATTTAAATCCATTTTTTGCACTTGTTTTCAGTTAACTGTCAGAGAGACAAACAGACAGGGGAAGTGTGGCTTAGTGGTTAGAGCACCAGCTTGAGAACTGGAGGGGGATTACGGGTTCAACGCTGGTTAGAGCCAAATACTCACCGAGTGACTTTACCTTGATTGAGTCACTCAACTTCTCTGTGTTCCAGTTTACCCATCAGAAAAGTGGGTAGTAGCAGGATCCTGTACTGGATTAAGAAAGTGTTGTCAGATGAACAACAGGTGAAACAGCTATATCCCACCCCACACACATCCCTTGGCAGTTTTCGCTGTTTCTGACCATAGACATATAAAAATTAGAACTGCAATGCTGACGTCATAACCTACCTGATTGATTTTCCACATAGACAAATAATCGTTCCCATGACCATATACTATATAAAACAGTGGATGGGTGACCATCCACAACTAAGCCTTGCTGTGAATGGTCACCCATCCACTATTCTATATGATATATATATATATATATAAATAAGGGATATACAGGGGTGATCTGTCACATAAATGATTTATCTACACAAGTGCTGTTTGACCTCAGGTTACCTCACGAGTGGCGCAAGCCATGCGTGAGGTGTCCGAGGTCAAACAGCACAAGTGTAGATAAATCATTTATCTGAAAGCTCACCACTGTATATTTCATTTATGCAATAGGGATGCTTTCTATCACTGCAGGAGCATTTGGTTTTGACTGTTTAGCTTTTTTTTTAAATGATAATTTCCGGGAGTTTTGGTTAACTCTCCTAGAATATGTTTGCCTAGCATAGTGATTGCTATTAAATGAAATGTCACTCATTTTGTAGAGAACTTCTTGCTGAACAAATGTCATGCTCACAGTACCATGCTACCTTTTTCATTTTAAAGTTATTCATATTTGTTTGTCAAAAAAGGGAAAAGAAAATAGAATTTTATGCTGTTTTTTTTGCTAATTATAAAAAAACTAAAAGGTATCCATTAATGAAACACCACTCCTTTTGTAGATATTTTTGTGCTGAACATTTTTCGTGCTCACAGTACCATGCTGTCATTTTTTTGTTTTAAAGTTATTCACATTTGTTTGTCAAAAAAGTGAACAAAAAATTACATTTTCTTCTGCTTTTTTGCTAATTGTAAAACATCTCTAAGGTATCTATACATGAAACACCACTCATGTTGTAGATACTTTTGTGCTGAACAATTTTTGTGCTCACAGTACCATGCTATCTTTTTTCGTTTTAAAGTTATTCCCATTTGAATATGGTTAGTACTGCTTCTGAGGCCAAACATTCTAAATTAATTCTAAAGAGATTTATAAAATGGCAAGAAAAAATCTAGAAATCTCATTGGCCAAGAGAGATCAGCTGACAATACATTAAGTCTCTATATACGCACAGTCATCCTGGTTCTAAACCACATCACACAATGAGCAAATCAGTCCTCCTACAACCAGAACTATCTTTTATCAAGCTCCCTACAACCAGAACTGATCTTCCACCACAAACATGGCTGCTACCTTTACACTGTGGAAACCTTTAACTGGGCCCTAAAAATAAAACTACCTTAAATATAAAATAAAACAAATTCATTAAATGTTGTTTAACAGATCATTACACTCTCCTTATACACATAAACAAATTAGAAACGTTAAGTATTGTTTATAGTTTTCATTACAACTGTTTCTTTGCTAACAATGAAAAATCCCCCTTCTATCTTTACCTGCTCATCAGAGAACTCTCTTCTGCTTTCCCTGACAGTGAGATAATTGAGTCTCTGGCTCTAAAACAGGCCTTTGTTGTCTGGGTGTACAGTATGTTAGTAGAAGAACATTCTGCTAGTAGAACTGAGCAGAATTTTGAATCCCTGTATTCCATGGTAAACATTCCATGATAAAACATTCCATTTCTTCTAGGTGGAGTGACACACAGGGAAAAAAACAGAATGAAGAAAGTAAGCAATAATACTATATAAACAAAGAGAAAAGGTGGTAAATGACTCACCCTGCTGTTTATCTTTTAGGACGGAGTGAACAGTTCATGATGCTGCTAGTGAGTGTGGCAGTTTTGAACCATGCTCATGCTTGCAGCACCAGGGAATTGAGAAGCCTCTGTTATGGCTTCCTTTTAGTTTTGTCTACAGAGCGAGAAGAAAGAAATAAAGTAAGGGGCTATGTGTCATACTTAGAATGAGAAAAACAGCATTTGTGAATTGTCATGGTTGGCAGGGGAATATGAAGCTTAAGTGGGCAGGGAGGCACATACTGTATAACATTACTTTAATCTAGTACCCATAGGCTGAAGGACTATTTTATGTTAAAAGCACAGATTCACTTACATTTTTACTTATTTAAAAATGTGTTTCAAAATAAAAAGCTGCTTCTAAAAATAAAGGGCCATTTTATAAGTGTAATAAGACACTCCGGGGTTGCGCATTACGGTGTGATAACCGCACTCCTAGGGATGACTGGCACTCGGCCTTCTGCCTCGTGCCTAACTATGCCACTAGGAGTGCGGTTATCACACCGTAATGCACACCCCATCATGTCTTATTGCTTACTTGTGACATAGTAACTTTGTATAAATGGTCACTGTATCTAAAAATTTATTTATAAATACAGTGACTCGGATAAATGCATTTATCACACTGAATATATGTCCACCCCTATTGCATAAATATATATATATATTATAGTGGCACGGTAGTGCCACTATAGTTAAGGTTGCATAGCCATTTCTATGTTGAACCACATATTTTGCACTTTAATAACTTTTGAACTGTTTGTCCGATTTTCCTGAAGTTTGGAAAGTAGTAAGATGTACTATAGATCTCTGGATCTGGAAATTTTCATTTCAGTCAGATGTACAGTTGTGGAACTGTAGCATGCTGAAAAAGTGAATTTTTCCCAATGTTGCGAATTCTTTGTCCACCCATAATGCAGTGAAGAATCCATTAAGTTGGGTTCAAATTATGTTGTCTACATGTGTCCTGGGTTGCTCTGGTGCCTTTTGAAGATTTGGTGAAAAAATATTGCTCCCTTCAAAAGTTATTCCATTTTCTCATGTCCCATTATAGCCTATGGAAAAATTTATATGAGCACTGAGAAAACAAACGTTCGCGGTCACATTTTGTTGTCGAGCTTGCCCAAAAATGTTGTTGTGCTGCTGCCATCTTGTTTTCAGTTAACAAGAGAGAAAAAACACTGTAATTCAAAAAATACTACACTTTACAAAACACCAACCACTGTGTCTAACTAATCAGGCCCCAAGGAACATGCCCCTGGTATTAGTTTTTCACCAGCTGGTCTAGAAATATGCTTTTTAAAATGTTTCTGTTTTTTGATCACGGCAATATTTTTCTTTTGCTGCACAAACAATCGCACTCACTCAAAAAAGTAATCGTGGCAACATTTCTTTGTGCATGATAACATTCCCATTATAGAGATATGACAATCGTGAAAACATTAAAGTGATCACGGCAACACTGTACAAACACATTTTCCTATGTGTTGTTTTCTTTGTCAATTGATTGTGGAAAGCTGGGTTGTGCTATTGGCCTGAAATCTTTAGGATGGCAAGCCCTTATGCCACAGATGTGCTTTTCAGTGGTTTGGTACGAAAACATTGAACAGGCCCATAGTTACAGCATTCCAAAGTTCAGAAATTTTCCCATAATATAACACTGCAGTGGTTGTTTTCTTTGTTATTTCATTGTGGCAACCTGGATTGTGCTATTGGCCTGAAATTTTCAGGGTGGAAAGCCCTAGTCCCACAGATGTACCTTTTGGTGGTTTGGTTCAGAAACATTGAACAGGCCCATAGTTACAACATTCTGAAGTTCAAAAATGTTCCCATAGGATAACATTGCGGCGCCTGTGACACCTTTTGGGGCCCATATCTCAAAAACAGTTCGAGATATGGACTTTTTGTTGCTAAAATGCTTAGTCCCTCTATAGGGGGACTAAGGACAGAAGTAGGCTGGAAAGCCATGAAAACCGTGAAATTTCATTTTTTTTTCTAGCACGTACAGTTCCTGAGATATTTGCGAATTAGTGTTCCAAATGCTCATTTTCATCTGTGTAGGCCACTATTATGCGCTCAGTGTTAACTGTCACAGCGCTTTTTGGTGCCCATATCTTGGAGACAATGCAAGATACTGATTCAGTGGATTCCTGTTGTGAAAACTACTCACTCTCATGATTACAACCACATTTGAATTATTTTTTCCTGCTGCTACGGTTCCCGAGATATGGGCAAATTAGTGTTACAAGGGTTCCTTGCCTCATAGGGTTGCTGTATGGCTTCATACCTATGTGTAGGTGGGAGCGCAGGGCCCAGATGGCCCATGCTCCTACAGACACATATCATTATGCACAATGCAGCTTGGTGGGAGGCGGGGCCTCCACCAACACATACAATTTACTATTTATATTACACTTTAAAAAAAAGAAAGGAAATTCTTTGCAAAAACTCCATTAATGCATCAGTTAGGGTTGTTTCCACACTGACAAAAGTGTGGAAATTCCACGTTAGGGTTAACACCCCTACTACCCCAACATCACCCCCTCCTCCACACACCAACAGGCATTGGGGTATGTGTTGGGGTGGTCGTGCCTAACTCTCACCCCATTCTCCTATACTGCACCACCACAACTTCTTTACACATGGAATGGGGTGAGAGTTAGGCTGATGATCCCAACACACACCCCGATGTCTGTTGGTGTGTGGGGTGTTGGTGGTGGGGTGGTAGGGCTGTTAACCCTAACGTGGAATTTCCACACTTTTGTCGGTGTGGAAACAACCCTAACTGATGCTTTTTTTTTTGTAAACTTTATTTAATACTTCCAAGATCAAGGAACAATGCTCCCACAAAGTGGGAGAGAAATTTGATACAAGCAGCAGTACAGAAGCTATCAGATTGAGACAAATTATTACAGTTAAGAGTAAATAAATTGAGACTATTAAAATTAATTAAACATGGTACAAATAAAAATAAGAATTGTTCAAATAATTGATGGTCATTAGACAGGGTCCCTACTTGCTCCCCCCCGCCCGCTCAGTGTACTAAGCAAACAGTAACCTGTGCTCCCAGTAGAACCTTGGGGTGGAGATTACTTAGTCGTAAGAAATCTTATGAAGGTCTCGTGAGTCACTGGATTCTGGATTACATAGGGCACCAACTAGGAACCATCAAGCCTCCTCCCACCATCACTCAACTTCATAGCGTGTCAAGGGATAATAAGATGTTTGTACTGACCCTGTTAGAAGACCGGAAACTGGAAGGACTGCACCGCCTTCTCAACCGGACCCTCCCCCCCACATGCAGGCCGAACAATACTGCAACCGGGTCCACTCTCAATGGTTCCCCTAATATAAGTGACAGGAGTGACAAACTTCTCTCCAGTAAGCATAAACTTTGTGACATTCTCACATTAAATGGAAAAGGCGCCAACATGAATGCTGCATTTCTAGTAAAGGTCAGTGACCGAAGGGTTAATTTTATGTGCCAGGGCTGGTGTGAAATACACTCTCATGAGCACATTATATTGGATTGCCCTCAATCTAATATTCACAGAGCATTTTAAGGAGTTCTTAAGAATCATTGACCAATCTCCCCCAGTGAGTGAGTCCGGAAACACATCCTCCTCCCACTTTCTTTTTATTCTGTCCAGATGGTCTGGCATAGCACCCACAAACAACCGGTAACATGCCCTTAGGGGTTTGAAAGTGGAGTCAGAGTGCCTCCCCTTAAATGGCTCCTCCAAAGGGGAGTGACCATATCCTCCTTGGCCCACCGCCTCTATCCGTCTCTCAATTCTCCGCCTGAGGACCAGGTAAGAAAAATAGAAAGAGGTGCTCAGGTTGTGTCTCTGCTTTAATACTGAGAAGTGCAAAACCTGCTTTGATCATCTGTTCCAGGAGGTAGAGTTCCCTCTGACCCCAATGAACCAATACCCGCTGAATCTCCCTTCCCCCTCCTGCTTCTACATGCTGTAAGGGAGTGTCCGGGGAGAGGCCTCCCCTATGCTGTAAAACATTGTGGGCCATACGCCAAGCCCTCAAAGTTGCCCTGGTGCATGGATGTTTAGGCTTATTAAGGGGGGGATGTCCACTAGAGCACCCACCAATACAACATAGTACAATGGCAGGGAGGATTTAGTCTCTAGCCCCACCCAAGCCAGGAGGGCCTCCCCATCCCCTAGTAAGTCCTGTACATGCGTTAACTGGGATGCCAAGTAATAGTATTTAACACATGGGAGTCCCAAACCCTTCATGGTAACTGGTTTCCATAATATAGCCTTTTTGATCCTGGGCCTCTTCCCCTGCCACAGCAGTTAGGTGATAGCACACTCCAGGACCTTAATATATCTATTAGGAATGTAGACTGAAATTGTCTGGAAGGGGTACAGAAACTGAGGAAGGATGCTCATCTTTATAAGACTGACCCTTCCCATCAGAGTCAGAGGGAAGGCCCTCCAGTTATTACAGTCCTCCTTGATCTTGGCCACCACCCTATGAATGTTAATATCTGCCATCCTGGTGAGCTTCGCCGGTAGATAAACCCCCAGATATTTGATTTCTGGAGACGGATGTTACATTGGTTAAGACGGATGGGCAGCCTATTTTTTCTCAAGGCATCCACTCACATTTACCCCAGTTTATTTTGTGACCAGAGATTGGGCCAGAAGAGTGAAAGATGCTGGTCAGAGCTGGTAAGGCAACTGCAGGGTCCCCCAGAAACAGCAATATGTCATCCGTGAATAAGGATACGACATGGGTTCTACTAGTACCCTTAAATGCCTGGATTGCCCCATGGGAGTGAATTGTTTTGGCCAAGGCCTCAATAGTGAGGACATATAGAAGCAGGGAGAGTGGACATCCCTGTCTTGTACCACGCATTAGGAAGAAAAGAGACAATAGGGTGGAGTTAGTAAGAATTTGGGCTTGTGGGCCAGTGTAAAGTACCTGAATCCATTTCAGCATTGTATCCCCCACCCCATACTTCTGAAGGACTGCATACATAAAGGGCCACTCCACCCCATCAAATGCCTTCTCGGTATCTAAGGCTAATAGACCTCCCCCTGGTCCCCCCCTCCGGGTCCACCCGTGAATGATACTAACCACCCTCCTTATGTTCTGTTTAGCCTGTCTTCCCTTAATGAACCACCCCTGGTCTGGGTTGATCACCTTGGGGAGGATACACTCCAATTTCGAGGCCAAACGTTTTGCAAGAATTTTATAGTCAGGAGAGATATGGGCCTGTAAGACCCACATTTAATGGGGTCCTTTCAAAGTTTTGGAGGCACAACTATAGTGGCTGTACACATTGCTGAGGGCAAGGAACCCCTTTGAAAGGCCAGCTGCACCATTTGGAGCATAAAGGGTCTAATCTCTTCCCAGACCACTCTGTAAAACTCTGGGGGTATCCTGTCTGGGCCCGGGGCCTTCCCTTCCCTTTCCTCCCCTTCCAGACTGCCCATCTCAGTTCCTCAGAGGAGACAGGGGAGTCTAGGACCCTCCTGTCCTCCTCGCCGACTGATGGCAATATAATTCCTTGGAAAAATGCCTCTGGGTCCCCATCAGCCGGGAATTCTGAGGTGTACAATTTGAAATAAAAGTCTCTGAATGTGATATTTATCTGGAGTTGGTCATAAGTGATATTTCCTCCTTCTTTTTCCATCCCCAGGATGATCCTCCCAGCTCTTTTACTTTTCACCAGGCCTGCTAACCAATTGCCTGCCTTGTTTCCATCAAAATGAGCCCCAGCCTTAGTTAAGAGGAGATTTCTCTCTATCCCCCGGTTGGTATATTGATTCAAGGGGCATTTCAAGGCTTTAAGCTTTAGTACTTTCTTGGGGCATAGCTGTCCCATCAGCTCCCCTTCCAACTCCTGGATCTGTCTCTCCAGCTCCTTCTCTTCCCTGCTCAGTTTCTTTTTATTAAATGCTGAGTAGGAGATTGCCTCCCCCTGTACGTGTTCCTTTAAGGCATCCCATGTATTATGGACACTGGTGTCTTCTGGATTATTGTGATTTAAGTATTCCCGGATACTATCTTTAACTTGGGTTACAAATTTCTCATCATAGAGCACATCAGGGTCCATTCTGCAGCTAGGCCTCGGGTTTCCCCCTCCTGAAAATTGCATTGTAACCTGCAGGGGAGCATGATCCGACACTGTTATTGGCCCATATCTGGCCCACTCCAGAAACCCAGCCCACGTCTTTGGGAGGAGGATACAGTCCAGCCTAGTGTAGACCCGGTGGGGTGCCTAAAAAAAAAAGAGTACTCTTATGTGTGTGGGTGGCAGTGTCTCCACGCCTCCATTAGGGCCCTGCCCTCAGCAAGATTCCGAAGGGCAGCGACACTCCACAGTGGAGGTCTGGATCTCTGGCCCAAATGGTCCAGAGCAGGGACCACATAAGTGTTGAAATCCCCCGCCGATTATCAGATTATCTGGCAGTGGGGCCAGAGCTACCCCCAGGTGTGTAAAGAAATTGGGAGAATCAAAATTTAGGCCATACATCGAAATCAGGGTGTATTTAAAACCTCCCATATCCACTTCTACTATAAGGTATCTCCCCTGGGAGTCCACTCGGACCGACAGGATCTTATGAGGTATTCCCAGTCTAATCCATATCGCTACTCCCCCAGGCCCTCGTAGTAAAGGGAGCTGTCAAGAGGGTACCACCCCAAGCGCCTGCCATTTTTGTGGCCTCCTCTGCAGTGGAGTGCATCTCCTGGAGGAAAACAATGCCCCCCCCCAATTTTTTAATATTAACCCATACCTTTTTCCTTTTGACTACATGTCTTAGACCACTGACATTCCCGGATACCAACGTAAGCTTATTCATGATACTGTGCCAAGGTAAAATAACATTCTAGTCTCATTTCCTAAAGGCACTCTGCACTCATATACATATGTTCTCAGAAGTAATTTCAAAAACCTTTTATAACCCCCCAACATACCCAACACCCGAGGATAGGTGCTCAAACAGTGAGGAATCTCTCCAACCCTAACTCCCAACATGGAAAAGAAAACTCCTTCACAGAAATATACACATATTGTGTGCCCTATGTCCACCCATCCTCCCCCAGTAGAAAAACCCACATCAAGAACAGCCCAACAAACCCCCTCCCTAACCCCAACTCACTTAGGTTGCCCACCCGCTACTTTGCATGGATCGAGCAGGCTATCCACCATTTAGCACAGAATTACCTAAGATTCATCCAAGCACCCACATCATCTCTTCATTGTGCAACCCATATTGGGTGCCCCGATAAAGGGGGCAGGGCCCAGATGAGCACCCCCCCCATCAGGCTCTGCTACAACAAAAAGAAGAAAAAGCTGGGAAGGTGTAGGTCATGCCCCATTCTGGCTACAGCCCACTGTTAAATAATACTAGAGCCCTCGCCCTGACCACCCAAAAGGTCAGCTACCCCTAAGAGGAAAAAAAAGAGGAACGCTTACCCCCATTAAATGCTGACCACAGGTTAAGCTGCATTGCTCAGTCGGCCACATAAATGTGCAGAGGGGGCCCCCGAGGCATCGGGCCTCCAATGGGACTGCGACCCTCCCAAACCCTAAAGAACAAAGGAGGTTTAAATTGAACAGGCCTCCAACAATTAGATTCCAGTCGTAAATATTGCAGTCTGGTCCACCAGATCCGTTACAATGACTCTCATCAACAGGCTGGGCCTCTAGTGGGCCCAATCTGAGTCTCTGTAGACCTGAAGGCATCCAAATCACGTCCCAATGCCACCGGCCCAAATCCAACATAAATCAGTGGCCCACAGAAATAGCTGCAAGTCCAGTCGGAGGCATAGGCCACTTCTTGCTCCAGAGGAGCTCACTGCATGGGAACTGTGGGCGGGAGTGGGAGGGGAAGCCCCGCCAAACCAGCTCTTATAGGCCCCATTTATGAGTTGCAGTCTGGCCCGATGTACATGCGGCCCCCCCAACCCAAGCAGCCCGCAGCCCAGTCATAGTACCTTAGTCAAGCTCAACTCATATAGAGCAGTGCATCCTCTAATTCTGGTTTTGCTGCTTGTGAGCTCTTTTGAGTTCCATCACACACTTCATGGTCTCTTCTGGGCTTGTGTAGGATCTGGGCTTTCCTCCTTGTGGCCTAATGATCAGTCGAGCTGTATACACCAGGGCGAATTGGCATCCCAAATCGTGCAGCCTTTTCTTTACTTCGGCAACACTCTGTATTGATTCTGAAGCTGCCATGAGTAATCAGGGAAGAGGCTGATCCGTGAGTGTTGCACCATAATGTTTCCTTTTCCCCTTGCCTTTTCCAGCACAATTTGGTGGTCGGTGAAGTAAAGGAATTTAATGATGACATGTCTGGATCTTTGGTCAGGAGCGGGTCTGGCACCCGGGGACCTGTGTGCTCGCTGGATTTCTAGCAAAACCTCTGGGAGAATCTCCAGCGTGTCCCGTAGCCATTTTTGCAAGAAAGTGAAGAAATCTTGCCTTCTAGACCCTCTGGGAGTCCGACTATGCAAACATTGCTTCAGCACTCCCTATTTTCGTGATCATCTATGCTTTGTTTTAGAAAGTCAGTCTCCCAGAGACCTTTTTGTAGGTCAGACTGGGAGCTTTGTATGCGATCCTCCTGGGCACTCACCCATGCCTCTAATTCCCCCAACTGGGACTCATGCCCTTCAATGGTCTCTGACACTGAGTTTACTGTTTGCTGGAGATGCTGGATTTGTGTGGTAACGTTGTCAAAGCCGGCCTCCATCCGTGTCCTCAGATCATATTTAAGCTCCATTATGAGTCTCTCTAGAGCATAATACTCATTGGTATTCATAGAAGAAGCCACCAGGTCCATCTCAGGGGTATGTATCTGGGTCCCCTTGGACTGAAGCATTCCCGGGCTACTGGCACAGGAGGCACCTCTCAAGGAGGGTTTTGGCAGGCCTCTGGGATTTTCAGCCGATTTAGCAGCACTGATGGGCAATTTCACCTGTTTTTTCACCGATTTAGCTGGCGCTGGCATCTAGATGGAGTAATAATGGCAGATTGGGTCAGACTGCAGAGAAGGCAATTTGGGATGGCGAAGAAATGTGGTGGCTAGCCACGGAGCTCTCTGATTATGCTGCCATCTTGCTCCTACGCTTGGCCACACCCCCAACTGATGCATTAACAGAGTTTTTGCAAAGAATATATATTTATGTAATAGATAAACCACTCTGAGATGTGTGGTTGTGCTCTGATATATGCACACTTTGGTGTGTGTTGTTACACATGAGGTCGCAGGCCGAGTGCATCAACCACCCAAGGCATGTGTATATCAGAGCGCGACCACACACCTCAGAGTGGTTTAACTATCTTATAAAATGTCAAAATTGTTTTGGAGGGGGGCAAAAGTGCAGGTGTGCAGTCGCGCTCTGATATATGCATGGTCATGTGATCTGTCTTATGCAATCAATCAATCAATCAAAATCTTTATTTATCCAGGCGGGCAGCACTGAGCAAGGCTCATTTGCAAGGTGAACCTGGTCATGAAGACATCAATGTACAGTACAGTAACATGGTATACATAGTGCAATATTATACAAAGAGGGGAACATATACAGTGTATACAGTACAGTAGCAAGGTAGAACAAACTGCAATATTTTACAGAGGAGAAAAATCACCATATGTACAACAAATCATGATCGTAAGAAGCTTAACAACAGAAAGCTTATTGGTGGGTGCAGCCGGCATGTTCACTTAAATGGGAGAGAAGGCAGTATGAGGGGTGCCAGATTAGGGAGATACTGAAGAGGAAGGAACTGTTTCTGTCAACTTTGGGGGAGAGGGTGGAACTTAACCACAGATAAGGACAAACAGCTGTGGGATACTAGATTAATAAGATTATGATGGATAAGGGGTAGTTAACTGTCAAACTTCTTGGGAAGGGGTGGAGCTTGGCCAAGGCTGGAAACAGACAGGGATGAGTGAGAGAAGCAGGTATTTTGATAGGGAGAGAGCGAGAGGCAGGGGCAGAGGCATGGCGTGCAGCAGGATGGATAGGGAGAGCTGTAGAATAAGTGAGCTAGCGGTGTAGAAAGCATTTGCAGGATTCTTTCATGTAGCGGTCATAGAGCGACTTGAAAATATTCAGACTAACAGGGCTGTTCAGCTTCAAGTTTTTTTGCAAGCTGTTCCACAAGGCAGGCAAAGAGAAACTTAAAGCAGCTCTGCCGAAATTAGATTTGACCTTCAGAACTTGGAGGGCATTTAGGGAATAGTTCCTGAGAGCATAGGTGCCTATCACACTCCGGGGAATACAATCAGAGACGTATGAGGGGAGCTTGTTGGTTACCGCTCTAAAGGCCCATAGAGCGGCATTTCTATTTCTCCTATAATGAAGGGAAGTCCAGCTGATCGCTGATTACAGGGAGCAATGGTGTGTGGAAATAGGAAGGCTGGTTATGAACCTGATTGCTCTGTGGTAGAGGGTATCCAACTTAGCCAGGGCAGAGGCAGTGCAGTGGCTGTAGAGAAGGTCCACGTAATCTATTAAAGATAGAAAGGTGGCTTGGACCAGTTGAGGCTTGGCCTCCTCAGTGAGCAGGTGGTTAATTCTGTAGAATAGTCCTAATCTTTGTCTTAGTTTCTTCTGTAGTTCTTCGAGATGTTCGGCGAAGGAGAATTTTTGATCGAGCCATACTCCCAGATATTTGAATTTAGACACATACTCTAGTTTTTCTCCGAGTACTGTGGTAATTTGAGGGATAGCCCCCACACAAGCAGGATTTGCTGCATACGAGGAAGGGGAAAAGAGCATTGCTTTTGTCTTTTTCGCATTGAGCAAAAGCTTTTTGCTTATGAGCTGGTATTGTAAAAGGTTAAATTCAGCTTGGAGGTCTTCACAGGCTGCTTCCAGTGTGAGATGGCTCTGGTAAAGAACTGTGTCATCTGCAAATAAATGGATATTGGCTTTATTGATGGTGTTATTGATGTTATTAATGTAAACTGCAAATAAGAGGGGACCAAGGATAGAACCCTGGGACACACCTCTCAGCATAGGTTTAAGTGGTGACAGATCACCTTCAGCTTTAACCTGCTGTTTCCATTCTGTGAGGTAGTCAGCAACCCAGCACATAGAATTATGGTCCAGACCTAAGTTACTTAGAGAGGAAAGAAGCAGGCTATGGTCGACTGTGTCGAAGGCCTTACTTAGATCCAAGAAAATGTTACAGACATGCTTCTTATCGACAAGGTCAAGGAGCCAATCATTGGTCACCTTTGCTAAGGCTGTTATGGTGCTGTGCTTTGCTCTGAATCCAGACTGAACAGGGTTTAACAGGCTTCTGGATTCTAGGTATGCCCTTAGCTGACCACTCACCATTTTTTCTAATAATTTAGACAGAATGGGGAGGAGGGAGATCAGTCTGTAATTATTTAGATCGCAGTGTCACCTGATTTTAGTAGAGGGATGACATGGGCTATTTTCCATTGTGAGAGGAGGCTCCCCAGGAAAGTGACATGTTGAAGAGGTGGGTGATTGGCACAGCTAACGCATGGTATGCACATTTCAGATAGTAAGGCTCTATGGAGTCAAAGCCTGCACCCTTCCTGGTATCCAATTGCAGCAGTAGGTCTTCCACCTCTTTTAGAGAGGCAGGCAGGAGGGAGAAGTCCTCTTCCGTAGAAGGGGACTCGTGAGTCGATAGGCCCTGTTGTGTGTGGATATCCTTGGCAGGGGAAGTATCAAATGCTAGCCCAGCCGTTGCAAAATTATTGAGGGCTTCCAATATCTCCGAGTGGTCAGAGATGATGCTACTACCAGAACTAATTTGTGATGGAAGGGAATTATCAGGTGCATGGCCAGACATGTCCTTTGTTGTTTTCCAGAGTTTTGAAGGATTTCTTGAGGCAAAGGCTAGCTCTGCGCAATAGAAGGCAGCCTTAGCTGTTCTGACCAGCTTGGTGCACTTGTTGCATGCTGTCCTAAATTGACACCAGTCCAAGTCATTCTTGCTTCTGTGAGCTTTTTTCCATAGGGTTTCCCTTTCTAACATGGAAGCTTTGAGTTCAGGTGAAAACCAACGGCAAGTGCTGTTCCTAACATGTACCTTAACCATGGGTGCATGCTTATTTAGAGCTGCACTTAAAAAATCGTAAGAAATAGTATATGCCTCATTAACCATTTTGGCTAGGAGGAAATCCTGCCATCACGGTGAATGTTTCAATTCTTCGATGTAGGCAAACAAGTCGAGGTTGCGTTTGCACCTCTTGATTGAGAACTTTGCCACAAACTGTGGATTGTGCACAGATCTAATACTGGTGATTATACAGTGATCGCTAATGTCAGAGAAAAATGTTCCGACATGAGAGAACACGTGTGGTTTACTAACCAAAATTACATCTAAGAGGGTGCTGTTGCTAGGGTTCTTTTTATTTGGGCGAGTTGGCTCACCAGTAAGTTGCACCAGCCCAAGAGTGTCACAAAAGAATTTCAAGGGAGCTGATGCATTTGATAACCAGTCGTAGTTCAGCTCGCCAAGAATAATGTTTTCCAATGTACTAAGTCCCAGTATTGAGCTTAGATGAGACAAAAGATGAGGCCCGGCAGAAGGGGGCCTGTAGCAGCCTATTACACAGAGTGCACTGGAAGGAGAAAGTTCAATCATTAGGGTCAAGCACTTGAATTCCTTAGGGGTGGAGGATGCTTCTATGCATGCAACTGAGTATTTGTCCCTGACATAAATTGCCACCCCACCTCTTCTTGACTGCCTATCCGCTCTGAAGAGTAAATAACTTGGGATGTTGAATTCACTATCTGGGGTGGCTGGCCTAAGCCAGGTCTCAGTGATCACCAGGACATCAGGTAGGGTGAGGCTCACCCAAGCCTGGATCAAGGTGAGCTTTTTCAGCAAGCTACAGGCATTGAGATGCATAAATGACATTCCTTTAATACCCGCCAGGTCTGAGGGAGAAGCAAGAGTATCTATTGGCCCTGGGCTGAGTTTGACATTGCCTGAGCACAATAGCAATAGCAGCAAAATTATTTTTAAGACTGCAAAATGTAATTTGTAGACACTATGTTTTGAGTGAGTGGGAAGGCGGTGATGCTGAATAAGCCTGCCACCACTCCTGGTGCTATACTGGCCTAGGGTTGCAGCCACTAGGGTCCTGGCAGAAACTTACCAGGAGGAGGAAGTAATGAGACTGGATGGGGGAGTAATCCACAGAAGCAGTTCGGGAGATGTCCCACTCCCCGTCAGATACAGCTGTGAAGTCCAATAATCCAGCATAACCACCTGAGAGGAGTTGTAGGTTGCATAACAGGGAGAAGCGCAAAGGTCATTCCACTTTAGGGAGGAATGAGGGTTCTGATAAATCGCGCTGTGCACTAGTAGAACAAGGACACACAAAGGAGCCAGTCAGAACATTGGATTTGAACCTTTTAATTTTACCCATTTTATAAGTAATAGATAACCCATTCTTAGGTGTGTGGTAGTGCTCTGATATACGCACGCCTTGGTGTGCATCAACCACCCAAGGTGTGTGTGTATCAGAGCAAGACCGCACACCGTAGAGTGGGTTATCTACCTTATAAAATGGCAAAATTGTTTTGGAAGGGGGGTAAAAGTGCAGGTGTATGGTCCCGCTCTAATATATGCACAGTCATGTGATGTGTTTTATGCAATCAGAACTTTGGATTTGGATATTGATTTTTTTATCCATTTTATAATTAAGCAATAAGGCATGACAGGGTGTGGTATATCATGGGATATCGTCATGCCTCGGGTGGTTGGGCATGAGGCCGCAGGCCGAGTGCTTCCAACCGCCTAAGAAGTGACCATATCCCATGATATACCACACCCTGAAGTGCCTTATTGCTATTATGAACTGGTTTATCAGTTTTGTTAGGAAAAATAATTAAAAAATAAATTTTAAAATGTTTTAATGCACTTTTTAAAGTGTTGGAGGAACATCTTTAAAAAAAAAAGTTCCTGGAGGGCTTTGGGCAGCAGGTGGCACTGTTGCAAGTGGAGTTCATGTAGGAGTGCAGCTGCAAGTGCCAATATGTTGACAGGGACAGCGATTGTTGTGGTCTGTGATCTGCTCCCCCCACCCCCAAACGATGTTGTGATTATTGGAAGCCTGGAGTAAAAGAAAACTGTGATGCTTCATTTTTAAGGGAGAAGGTGAGGTTAATAAACAAGTTTTGTGTAATTGGGAGGGCCATTGTGATATCGAGAATGTTTTCTCCTCGCGAGCGGCCGTTAATGAGCTGCGTAGTGGCATTACAGTATTTCTCTGTTGTGAGCGAGTGCTTTTATGAATGCTGCAGTCAGCAGTCGCCCATTGTGTTGTTTCGGCTGGCGGGTGTTTTGTTTAAAAAAAATAAAAATTCTTCCCGGTTGCTGACACTCCTACTGCATGACAGCGAGTGAGGAACTGCTCATACTGACTGCAGTTTTAGCGGGTTCTGTACCTGCCACCCGCCCTCGGATAGCTTTGTTGTGGGTGAGGAGGCTGGTGGCTGGAAGCTTTTTGAAGCCGTGATGATGTAGCTAGATATCATCATGGCTTCAAAGAGCTCTCAGCCAATCAGATTTGTGTATTTACGATCGCCAGTTCATAAATATACATATATATAGGTAGATATATTACACATAAAGCAGCAACTGATGTACATCCTTTTTGAGAGAATGAAAAAAGTCTAAACAGAGGGTATTAATAGACATTCTAACTCAAGGAGTGTGAAAATAACCTAATTGTGGACATTAGTTAAGAGAATTTATAATAAAAAAGGGTGTTCCAAATGGAGAGAAAGACAGCTGTTTTATCTATAATCATACGGATGATACTAATATTAGATACTAATTTACTAATGTGAGTAAGCCAATCTTCCAAGCAAGAAGGCAGGGGTTCTGTCCGTTCAGCCAACATGAGCCATTTTAATCTCCAGAGATGGGGAGGAGCCAAATTTGTAGAGATATATTTGGAGTATACAGAGTGAGAAACATTCAGCCAGGATTAATATCCTCGGATCAGGTTGAAGTTTAATGTTTAGAACTAGGAAAAGCAGCTCACTTGTTTTTCTCCATACTGGTTGTTTTTTAGGGCAATGACCAAATAACTGACTTAAATTGGCACTATCCTCAGAACATCTCCAGCATATGTATTTGTGAAGCCAGCTTTTACTGGAGTTTGGTAACACTGATGGAGGACAGTAACAGCAAGCTATCAAAAATAGGTTACTGTTACTGTTGTCACAGTGAGTTAGTATCATCTAATCCACTAGTTCTCAGACTTTGTCACAGTGAGCCTCCCCAAATCCATGGGAAATATTTTGAGCCTCCCCCAAAAACTGAAATAATCTTGGGCCTCCCTGAAGAAAAATAACATACTGTACTTTGCGCTGTACACCATGGAAAAAAATTGAAACCCCTTTGAGTACTTGGCTCACATTCAGTTTTGTTTTATACTGACTTGGAACTTTTGAAAAAGAGCTCCTGTGCTCAAAGGTGTCATCTGAATAACAACTAAATAAAATAAACAAATATTATTATTCAGCTTATTGTAACCCACCCCTCACAGGCCAACCTACTTGCTCTTCTGTTTTCATTCTTGAACCATTGTTACCGCTTGTTGCAGTACCTTCATGGGTCAGACAACTTCCTCTGTTTCCTTTCTATATGAAATAGCCTTTCTACATACTTTGCCTCTCCCCTCCTTCTCTGCTCCTAAGCAACATCTCGGGGATTACTTTGCTCCTTCCTGCTATTGCTCTGAGCACTTCTATGCTCAACCCTTGTATTTGGGCTGTTCTGCCATCAGTTTACAAATTGTTCAATTACCACCACTCATTATTAATTTATTCATATTTATTTGCACTGTTGCTCATTGTATATTTCTTGACTGTTTTGCAGTTATCGTTTGAAATGTATTCACTCCCTACACTTCCCTGGGTACACCTGAAATGAGCCTTGGCTCATTCACCTTCCCTTGTCACCTACAGTATTAGTAAATAAATACATAAAATTCACCTACTATTATTATCCTCTTTCAGTTTGCTTCATCTCTTCACACAAATACATAAAACCCAAAATTTAAATACAGCACTTTTTCAGACTTGCTTGAGCCTCCCCTTGAACAGGTTGGGGCCTCCCCAAGGAGGCTGGCCTCACCATTTGAGAACCCCTATTCTAATTGAATACTGAGCCAATCAGAGAGCAGCTTTCACCATGCTGAAGACACCTCAATTGCTAAATGCAGTATTGAAGACAGGAGCTAAAATAAATGAGATAAAGTTACATCTTCAAACAAGTGGTAGATTTAAAAGTTAAACTAGTAAACCGATGTTGTATAAATCAAACATGCAATGGCCTGGCTCAAAAATATGTAGATTATCATCACTTGTGAGGGGCATGACTTGTATAACTCACTCATGTCTCCAGTGCCACTACTTGTGAACTTCCTAATCCCCTCAAGTAAAATATGAATAAATAACAGTTCCATTCTGCATGTTTCCACAGAAGTTACGATCAATATTTTCACACTAGATGAATGTCAAAGCAAATATTCTTACTGCATGTTCTTCAGAACTGAAGTGTATCATTGTTTTGTTTAAGGACTTGTCTGAACTGTTTTACCACACTAACCCTTGCTTTTGCATAAATCCAAAATGACACAGGTAGTTTTGTGGTACCCTTACCTATTGCCTGGAACAGTTCTATGGGTAGGGGAGGCCTCAAAACTCTGTGAAGGCAAGCTTTCTGAATGGTCTGTGGGGCATCTGGATTGCGACCTCTACCCTCTTCTTTGTGAGACTGCAATGGGTTTTGTGGCCAAGCAATGAAGGGTATGACATACTTTGTGCATGGCACAATGGAACCACAAGTGAAGAACTGTTACTAAGTTGTCATTGTGAGTGGTGACCACATAGCGACAGTCCCTTGTGACTGCGTATGGGATCATTGCAAAAACTTGGTGACAGACCCTTGCGACTGTGTATGGTGTCCCTGTAATCACTTAATGCTAAATGCTTGTGACTGTGTATTAGTTCATTGCAAACACTTAGTGATAGTCCCTTGTGACTGTGTATGGAGTCATTGTAACCATTTAACAACAATCCCTTGCAACTGTGTATTGGGCCATGGCAATACTTAGTGACAGTCCCATGTGACTGTGCATGGGGTGCCTGTGACCATTTAACAATAACTCTTTGGAACTCTGTATTGGGTTGTTGCAACACTTAGTGACAGTCCCTTGTGACTGTGTATAGGTCATTGCAGTTTAGTGACAGTCAATTGTGACTCTGTATGAGATCATTATGACTACTTAGTGACAGTCCCTTTTGACTGTGTGTGGGTCATTGTAACCACTTAGTGACAGTCCCTTGCGACTGTGTATGGAGTCATTGAGGTCACTTAGTGACAGTCCTTTGTGACTGCATATGGGGCCATTGTGACCACTTAGTTACAGTCTCTTGTGACTGTTTATGGGTTATTGTAATCACTTAGTGATAGTCCCTTGTGACTGAGTATGGGTCATTGTGACCACTTAGTGACAGTCCCTTGTAACTATGTATGGGTCATTGTAATCTCTTAGTGACAGTCCCTTGTAACTGTGTATGGGTCATTGTAATCATGTAGTGACAGTCCCTTGTGACTGTGTATGAAGCCAATGTGAACACTTAGTGACAACCCTTGCAACTGTGTATGGAGTTGTTGTGAGCACTTAGAAATAGTTCCTTGTGAGTATGTATGAAATTTTGGTTGCGACCTAATTACTTTTTTGTTTCCCTTTTGGGAGTCAAATAACTCTGGTCCTTTATTTGAAAAGTTAAAGCTTATATTTTGTAAGTCAAATATTTCAAAGAATGAGTTAAATGGAGTCCTTTAAGAATGCTATAGAGTGCATTGCATAAAGCGTGGAATGTCAGTCATGCTGTTCACTTTGGGACATGTGCAGTATAAATGGCTTCAGGCTAATCCACTGGGGGTCAGTTACTGAGATGGCAGAATAAAGGAAGAGATATGATGGAATATTAAAGTTTCATGTTTAGCATTTTATATCAGTAACAAACAGGAGAAAGGATTTCAGGTAGACTGCAGTTGAATAGAATAACTAAAGGCAGCAGGAGTCTTTGAAGACTTCTGTTACATGTTGGATTTAGTTTCTGAAATGCAAAAGTGCAAGGACATATAATGTCCATTTTTCAGCTGTGACTGGTGAATGAGAAATAAATCCTTTAACATGTGTCAAAGGGTAAGGGCTTATCATAGGTTAAGAGCAATTGGTGGGATATTCTTTTTCTCAAATTAATCCATTGAATTTTTTTTCTAATGCTTTATAGTAGGAATTACAAAACATTCAATACACATAAACGCATCAACAAGGAAATAATGTGTCAGCCAGCAAACAACATTGACAGTTAAACCTCAAAACATGGTACTAGAAGAGAATGGGATAGCACTGGATTTATATAGCACCAAGGGTATCCCAGCTGAGATGCAGGATCTTGTTTCCAGTGGGGTCCTTCTTCTACCCATTTGATGTATGAGACATAGAAACATGGACAATGATGGCAGAAAAATCCTAAACAACCAGCAAACCCTTCACTTGACTGGCCCAGTGGCATGCAGGGGTAAGGCATTAAACGCTTTACCTTCTGCTATGCTAGTGATCCGGGTTGGGAATGAGCATGGGCTGTTGGGGGTCAGCAGGGATAGGAGAGTATTGAGCATCCCAGGGACTGCTCTCCTCTCCTAGGGAGGGTGGCCAACTGAACTGGCCCTTGACTGCCACCGGGTGGAGGCCCAATGGCAGTGCAGGCAATGAGTGACTCTAGGGAGGGGCCGTGGTTCTACAGGATGTGTGCACCTCGACACGTGCACCCTGACCTTCTGCTACTGCAGGGGTTCATGCGAGAAAATGGAAAAAGGGATCCAAAGGTCAGCTGCTGCACTATGCACCTCTTCAGATCTGAGTCACCACCCGGATGCCTGGAGCAACTCTGGTTCATGACTCTGGGGAGGGGAGGATGGCCTTTCCTCCACTGGTCCCAACACAGGGCCAATCTGTGGGGAGACTTGCTCCATGTAGGTCCTGGGTAGGTGGATGCTAGCTGGGGTGGGGTCAAGGTGGGGACAGGTGTGGGTTTCACCAGAGGAGTAAAACACTGCATATAAAAAAAAAAACCTTCACTCTGTCCCAGCCATACTTGTAACTATTTATGGTATTTGTACCCACTACCTCCTCCAGCAGATTGTTTCATGGCTGCACCACCCTTTCCATAATATAGAACTACCTCATATCCCTCTTAAACCCCCCACCCTCACCTATTACCACTCATGACCTCAGGTTCCTGACTCAATTCTATTGCTAAATACTTCCCCTCAGTTCACCCTGTTTATTCCCTTTCAGGAACTTGAAGGCCTCTGTAATATCTCCCCCCTCTCACCTGGTCTCCAGTGAGTACATGTTCAGTGCCTTGAGATGATCCTCATAACATTTGCTCCATTGGCCCTGAATCATCTTGCTCACCCTGTGTTGCACTGTCCCTAGCCTATCCCCATCTTTTCTTATGTGAGGACATCAGAGCTGAGCAAAATATTCCAGAAGCGGCCTCACCAGTGACCTACTGTATATAGAGGTAGTAGTACCTCCTTTTTCCTGCTGTCAGTATCCCTTCCAGTACACCCCAGCATTTTATAAGCCTTACTTCAGAGCTTGTTATACTGGTTTGATTGTTTGAGGCAGTCACTAATGTTCAGTTCGGTAAGTTTATTGATCAACTTGTTATAAGTCATTTCAAAAAAGTAAAAAAAGACAAAGCAGCAAATGCATTAAGTTTGCACAGTATAAATAAAATACTAAATAGATTTCCATTTAAAACTTCCATTAGAATTGTATTGACTAATGAACCAGCAGCATGGTTGGTTACTAATATATAAACATTTTTGGCACACATAGTTGTCATGTTTCTTACTGCATGTGTTCTGTTAAAACTCAGTTTATGTAATAGGCATATACTGTACTTTGGGATTCTGTTTTAACTCTATTTTATCGCTGGGGCAGTTGCTTTTGAAAACTGTTACTACCTTCCTGTCACAGTATGAAAATAAGACTTCTCAGATCTAGGGTATCAGTTAAATGTATTGCGCCTATAATCTCATTTTTCCCTTAATTAAGGAGTGAAGCGCCAATATGATGCAGAAAAAGCAAGTCTATAGTAAGATATTTACAGGATGATCAAAGAATGAGGGTTTGCAGTTATACATTATAAAGGACTCATATCCATAGGAAAGGTGCAGTCACTAATGAGTCCCAGGTCCCTTTCCTCCGTCGTAGTGTTCAGTTTAACCACTCCCATCCAATACCCTGTCCTGTATTTTTTTTCCAGGTGCATAACCTGCAAGTTTTGGTATTGAATTTCAGCTGCCAAACCTCAGACCTTCTTACCAGTCTTTCAACTGCAGATCCCTCTGCATCTCCCTGATCCTGTTGTCGCTATCTACCTTACCGCAGACACACAACTTGTCTTGGATGCCCTCTCCATTGTCATCGATGAACATATTGATGAGAACAGGACCCAGAACAGATTATTGCGGCACCCAGCTCATGACCTTCCCCTACCGATCTAACCCCATTTACCACCAGCCTTGCTGTTATATCTTCAACCATTTCCTACCCATCTATGTCCCTAGCCCCACCCAGGTCCTCCAGCTTCTTCAGCAATCTTCTGTGTAGCACCGAGTTGAATGTCATGCTGACTTCAAAGTAAAGTAAATCCACAGCATGGCCCTTATCTATTTCCTTTGTTACTCAAAGAAAACTGTCAAGTTGGTCTGACAAAACCTCCCTGCCACAAACCCATGCTGTCTACTATCCTGTAGACTATTGCTTTCTAGGTAGTCTACAAGGTCCTCTTTGATCAGGTTACCCATTACAGAGGTAAGGCTGACAAGTCTGTAACTCCTCACTTGCTCCTTGACCCCTTACCACCGCCACCACCACCATGTAACGGGACTACTTTCATACCCTCCAGTCTTTCTGAACTAAGCCTGTCTGAATTAAGCTCTTGAATAACCCTACTAGAGATTCAGCCAGTTCTGCAGCCAATTCCTTGAGCACTCTGGGGTGCATCCCATCTGGCCCCAGGCCTTTATCTACCTATAGGGCTTCAAGCTCCTTCTGGACACTTTCTGAGGTGAATGTCTGCCTCATTTCAGGAATGCCCCTAACAGCTGGCTTTATGACATTTTCAAGCAGGGCCCTGCGTTCTTCCCTTGTGAAGACAGAGCAGAAGTAATCGTTTAGGGTGGCTGCTTTTTGCTCATCTTCCTTTAGTACACTCTGCCCCTTGTAGCCTAACAATGCTCGCTCACTTTTTCCTTAATCCTGTGTATCTGAAGAATTGCTATCCTCGCCCTTGAGTTCCTCTGCAATATGCAGCTCCATGTCTGCTTTGGCCTCCCTTGGCATGTTGCTTATTTCCATGGTTTTTGTTTGGAACTCTCCCCGTTCCTCCTCCCCCTGCTTATTCGTGTACCTTGTGAAAGCCTTTCTCTTGGCCCTCACTGCTTCTCTGACCCTTTGTAAGTACCATATTGGTCTCTTGTGCCTGTTTTGTTTTGTAGCAATTCTTGTGCATGATGTTGCCTCGAGAATGATCCCCTTAATTCCCCCCCCCATCTTTCCTCTACACCTCCAATGTTGTCCACCCTGGTCAATTTGTCTCAGGCCAGCTCTTTCATCCAGCTGAAGTCTGCTCTTCTGAAATCTAGGACTTCATTTTTTGATAGGGGCATTCTGGTCCCATGGACTAGTCTGAACCAAATGGAGTTATGGTTGCTGGAACCCAGTAGCTTCCCAAACCTCACTCCACCCACCATCTCCGAGTTGATGAGTGCCAAATCAAGAATGCCCACCTGTTTAATGGATTTCTTAACCAGCTTCATCAGCAGGCAGTCCTGCAATGTATCTTGCAGGGTTTGATGCCTGGTACACCTGGTTGTTGGAATGTCCAAGCCAATATCTGGCAGGCTCAGATCACATACCACCACCACCACCTCCCCATCTTTACTCCCCTTGCAAGCTCATCCCCAAGCTCCCTATCTACCTCTCTCTCTTCCCAATTGTCCTAGTGGTGTATAGATCACCCCCACTTGTATTTTCTTGCCTAAGGGTGTCATGAGGTGACCCCACAGAGACCCCATGTCCCCTTTTATCCCTGATGTGTCCATCCTGCACAGTCTCTGTACCCTCCCTGACATATGGGGCTGCACCCCCCCTCCCCGTGTCTCTATCCTGTTTAAACATTGTGTAACCTGGGACTGACAAGCCTCAGTTATTATTCTCTGTGGCCCAAGTTTCTGTGATGGCTACAAGGTTTGCCTCAGTGTCTGGCACTAATGCCTCAAGTTCACCAATTTTATTACCCAGGCTCCTGGCATTAAGGCAGACCCCTTTTCATCTAGCTCCGGATCCTCTTTTGCTGTTTAGTAATCCTACACCTGCATTCATTCTCATTCTCCTTACCATCTTATTTTGACATATTATGACATCATGTTATGACATATTTGTTAGTGATGTTGTGCTCTCCTTTCCTGCTGTTCACTTTTTTTGTTTACCTTCTTTTTATTCATTCGCTAACAATACCACCAACAGCTGAATCTGGTTCAAGGTCAGTTGGCTTTCATCTGTATCCCCCTCCCCTGGGTCATGCCTGAAAATAGGCAGGATTTGTCTAGTGCACTTACCACGTCAACAATTACTAACTAAATAAATAAATATATAAATACTGTACGTCACATTGGGTGTTGATAATTTTCAACGCATCCACGTTGCAAGCAGTAGTAAATATACATATCCCATACATCAGCCAGGTCCTAAAACTACATTATGAGTTTAGCACTAGTACATTTATTAAAGAATAACATTTGTATTTGTAAAAAGTATTTGTATTTGTAAAAAGTGCTCTGCATGCTACTGGCTTATTTGAATGTCAAAAAACCTATACCTATTTGTTCATGGGAAGTTTCTTTCAAATTCAGAATTTTAGAACTGTACCAGTTCTAGGAGGTTCTGCCTTTTAAAACTGGGCCTGCCAGCCCTTAAAGAGCTACTAAAAACCATGATATTTACAACGGTTGTTTTTTTAACGTTAGTGGTTTGTAGCTTTTGTTAACTTTCTCAGTTTATTGGCTTACTAAATATTTCAGATAATCCAGTACTTATTGCACTGTGCCTTCTAAAAAAATTATCTGGCTGTCCCTAACTGACTTCATGATTGCTGACTGTGGCAGCACAGTGTGTCACCATGGTAACTGCTGTTATGTCAGAAACAAAGGTTGCATGAAGTCAGCTGGACAGTGACCTGCTTTTTTTATACACTTCTTAGACAGGTTACTAAGATAGGTCATAAACCCAGGAAAGAAAAACTGAAAACTAACAAAATGTAATTTCTAGTGCATTGTAACAGCTAAAACATTATGAAAGTACAGTCCATGCTGAAGGGCGGAGTTGCTTTTAGAATTATAAATCTTCTTACCCGGTGGGTGTAGGAAGGCATATACAGTGCTTAAAGCATTTCTGGTCCCTCACAAGTGATTCTATTCACAAGATCCTGTTGTGTATAACACTCAACGCAGCACCCTGCCTTTAGAATGCTTTAATTGCAATGCTTTGGGAGCTGGGTCTTTTATTAAATAGCCTTTGTCCTGGGCCTACTAAGGGCATAACATCCATTTCTGACACCATGATGCCTTTAGCTGCAGTTCACGTGCAGTTACTGATAATTTAGACAATGAAACTGAAATTGACGAGAGGGCAGTATTCTCTGCCAGCATCTGTCTTTTCTGTTTCAACTGGTGCTTGTCCAACTGTTAGGTCTGTATTATGTTTTATTTTATAAGTTGAGAGAGCACCCTCTGATTAGAGTGCTCCATTTTCTGTGTACGTGAGACAATCCTATTCAGAAAAATGTTTCTCACAGGCAGATGCCCTGAATATAGACCGGTGTGATGGGTTTTCTTTTATTTTTTTATAATGTATGGTAAGTGCCTATTAACCACCATAATCAGCAGTTACACAGATTTGTTATGCACTGTTTAGAATTTTAAAAGTTGTTAACCATACTTCGGAACTTCCAAACAGTGGCAAAATAAAAAAGAATGCACCAGAGTTCCATAATTCTCACACATAGAATGCAAAAGTGTTTTTTTGACCATACACTATAAAAGATGATGGCTGGGGATCAGGTGACAACCACTGAAATCACCTCTCGTGGTTACTAGGGATACAGTAAACCTCTCGAGCTGTGCTCTCGAGGTTTACCATGTTGCCCTAGCAACCACTCGAGGTGATTACAGCGTGGTTATCACCTGATCCCCAGCCATTATCCTCTATATAATTTACATTTCATCCCACGTATCTCGGCCCCTTCCCCTTGGACAGAACCAGTCCACCCCTGACATCCCTGGCACTTACCTGGAGCTGTTTTCAACTCTGCAGGTTTGCCCTCATCTGGCATGCTCCAACCATGCCCAGTCCAACCCACTCCAGCTAACAGAGGCTGGAGTTCCCAGGATGCAACTTCCAGAGGACAGTGTTCCAGGGTCATAGCCTGAGAATGCCTGCGATCATCCTACGCGAGTCAGGCACAGATTTTTCCATTTTGTGGTCCCTGCCCTCTGGAATATCAGCACGCTTGGAGCTCAAAGTCTACACATGTGGCTGCCCCAATGGTGCAGCAGCAGTGCATTGCATTGCCATGCTGATGACCTGGGTTGGGAAGCAAGCCTAGAAAGTCGCATCAGGACGCAAACCATGGCCAAGACAGCTGCCACTTGGCAGTGCATCTCAGCGTGGAAGGGTTGGTGACAGACACCATCACCACCACAGTGACTCCTGTGGCTGGGCCAGGGAGTTTGCTCCTGCCACATGGGGCTGCTGTGGCTGTGCTTGCCCAACACAGGCATTCGTTCCCACCAGGTGAAGAGGAAGGAAACACCAAAATGGAGAAAAACCTGGTAGCCATTTGAATGATGACCAGGTTTGGCCTGACCAGGGTATATCTCTGTGAACAGGGTATATCCCTACAACGATGAGCTACCGGCCAGGAAGAAAAAATCTCTATGGAAAAAAAAGGCTTTGCATGCAGAGCATGCTGAAGCAGAGCCCGTCTGACATCCCTCTCACCCACTGTGCTGCCGCTGCACTGCCACTCCTGGTCCCCCAGATGGTACTGTGATTGCAGCAGCAGCTACCCTTCCTTTTCAGAAGAAGAGAGTGTCATCTACGATGCTCTCCCTTACTCCCCCAGCCATTCCCCAATGGACCAAGTGCATTCGTGAACTTAGGTTGTTGATGTTGTGAGTGGTAGCCCTAGAGTGGTGTCGATGGGCTCGCTTGGTGGGTCTTCTTTTAAAATGTTTAATTTTTTTTTTTTTTTTTTTTTACTAGCAGTCCTACTCAGCCCATAATGTATTCATAGGTCTCTCAACTGCACTTTTACAATTGTAACAGTGATCACACTTATAGTTGTAGGGTGCCGCACCCATTCAACTTCAGTTCACAGTTATCATACCCTAACACTGAGCATGAAACCACTCTTGCAATTGTAGGGGTTCCATCCAGGGCCCTATAGACATATAATGAAGCAACTGTTGGAAATGGAACATTCTGATTGGCTAACTCATATCTTAAAGGGTTTTATAAAATGGGTAAAAGAATTCTAAAAATCTGATTGGCTGGAACGATCTTTCAGCCGTTTCCTTATCAGTCGGTAATGTGCCAACCGGCACTCATTCTACCCGGCTAGCCTACTAACAGAGAATTAATCAGTATGCCACTCTGGAGAAGCCGCACAATCAATATGTGCCACAGTTCTCCTGCTGCAGCTGTCAGCTGGCACCTGACGAAATAGCTGTAGTGGGAGACCATTGGCAGCAACAGCGACACAAGGAAAATTTAAAAGTTTCCCAGTTCTTCACAAACCCCAAACTTTTAATCATTTTCATATCTTCGTTGCTTTTACTGAGTGACCATTCTTTCTGTTGTGTCTCCAGCTGTAGCTCCCATTGCTGGAAACTGCACACCAAAAAAAACAAGCATTTGTCAATGCCAAATGTTGTCGTGCTGGCACTGGCATTGGCAGTGCCAGAGGTAGAGACGCATAATAGGAATGGCAGTGAAGAATTGAAGTGATGCCAACCCCACCCTGTAGAGAGCGAGAGGCATTGGGGTGTGCCTTTGGGTCATCAGCTATAACACTCATGCCATTGTACCTCACCCTACCCTGTAGACACTGACAAGTGTTGTGGTGTGCTTTGGGGTCTTTGGGCGTTATACATACCCCATTCCATAAGGAGATATGCAGATGTGGGTGCAGTATAGGAGCATGGGGTGAACTTTGTGGCTGAACAGTGCAAGGTACACCATGATGCCTGTCAGTGGCTGCAGGGTGGGGGCAGGGGGTGGAATGGCATTAGAATTACATCCGATGATCCCAAGTCACACCTCTGATGCCTGTCATTCTGTACCGGGTGGGGCATTACAGTTGGAAACCCTAACACCATAGGCGTGTGGTGGTAGTTTCACTCCACATTTTCAACATGGGCTTCTTGTCAGGCCACCTCATAAAAAGCAGCACAATCACTTTGTTAGACGAATGGTTGTTTTGCACAGCGGCTGTGGCATTTGGCGACAGAGGGATGAAAACACATTTTTGGGCAGGATGTGGAGAATAACAACTGTATTGTTCATGAGGAGTCATAAAAAAATGGCAACATTGAAAATCTGGAGTGACAATATGAAATATTGGTGAAGCAATGATCTTGCATACAAACTGCACAACACACGTCTGTAACCCAATTATTTTTTGCAGTTTGGTAGCCACATTTGTAACATAGGCATTTTGGGACCTCCCCTTATGAACCGTGGTACTGTGATTTTTTTAATCTGTCCCAAAAGTTGATTTCCCACAGCGACCATGCCATTGTGCGCCACAGGTGCGGAAACACATTTTGGGCAGGATGTGAAAAATGACAGCTGTACTGTTCATAAGCAGGTGTGCCAAAATGCCAGTGTTGAAAATCTGGCATGAAAATATTGTAAATTTGAGAAGTTACAAGGGTGCGTAGAAACTGAGCAACGCACTCTTGCAACACAGTCTTTTTATGGACTGTCAGCACCATATTTCAGCATAGGCATTTTAGGACCTCTGCTCATGAACAGTGTCACTGTCATTTCCTCAAATTGTCCCAAAATGTGATTTCGCACAGCAACTGCGCTATTCTGCGCTGGATGTGCGAAAACACATTTTGGACAGGATATGTAAAATGCCAGCTTTACTGTTCATCAGGAGGTGTGGAAAAATGCCAATTTTGAACATCTGGAGTGAAAATATTACAAATTCATGATGTTATGAGCGTGCGTAGAAACATAGCAATGCATGCTCGTAAAACAGCCATTTTTGGGAGTTTTGTCATCAAATTTGCAACATAGGCTTTTTGAGAGCCTCCTTCATGAACAGTGGCACTGTCATGTCATTACTCAGTCCCAAAAGGTGATTCCACGCAGTGACCATGAAATCACCTTTCGGTATGGAATAATGCCATGACAGTGCCAGAAATCATGAGGAGGGGTCCCAAAAACCCCATGTTGAAAATTTGGTGCCAAAATTCCAAAAAATGCCTGAGATATGCATCAAAGTTGGAAACCCCCCATTTATTACATTATACAGCTTACCGGCATTTCCTCAGTTCGCGGTCGGCTTTGAAGAGTGCAGACGTGTTCCCAGTCCACTGAAGATCGTTGTGCCGGACTCCAGAGGTAAGTATGTGGTGTGGGGGTGTGGGGTTGCAGGGTGCACAGTGGGTGGGCACGGTTGTGGGAGGGGGGCAGGGAGACCACCGAGGGACTGTTTCCTTTTTTTACAGGAAACAAACAAAAACAAAAAAACATTGCGGGACCGTTTTTGTTTTCACAGGGGCACGCTGGGGTGGGCTTCCAGCGTGCCAATGAAGTTCTTTTATGGGAGGGCAGCTGTAGCTGATGGGGATAGGCACCCTGTCAGCACCAACAAAAGGGGTTACTTTATGCTTATGGAGATTGGGCACCCCGCTGCACACAAGGAAAGCGGGGGGACAAGAGCCGAGGGGATTGGGCACCACCCTCGACATATAACAAATGGGGGTTCTTTATGCCAACGGGGAATGGGCTCCCCCATCAGCACATACACTGGGGGGCAGGGTAAGCCAACAGGGGGATTGGGCATCCCCGAAGTCGGCAGTTTGGCGGGCAGTGTGCCGCCATGTTTCTGTTGCCAGGGAAGCATGTTGGGAGGTCCGTTGCATGTGACAAGCTTTGCTCACATTGCAACGGACTTTTCCTTAGATGTGCATGCCCCATTACGTATGCATGATGTGGCACCGGCATGCAGACTGATTGGGGAATGAGGGACACACATACTGATGTGTGCCCTGCATTCACCCAACAGTGACCGCACCTCCAAATCTGCACTACCGCAAGATGTTGGCTGCACAAGCACACCAACATAAAAAAGGACAATTTCTTCGATCTCCAGACTCCATCTTCCCCACACACAAACGTCTTCATGTCCTTTCAACAGCAGCTGCAGCAAAATCCAGTCCGTAGCACAACGTTCAGTGCATTCACTCAAAAACTCAGTTTAATTTCAGTGACAGTAACCATTTCAAGACCGTAAAGCAGGAAATGAGTCTATACAGCGGCTGGTGAGGAACACGCTCGTTCCCAATCTAGACAACCACTAGAGGTAAATGAAAATGTTTAAAGACTGAAACCACACACAAAAAATAATTTGTGTATCGGGGGTGGGGGAGAAACAGCAGGAATCCAATTCGTATGGCGGTAACTGAGGAACACACTCTCTGACTCGCTCCCAGGACTCGCTCCCAGTCAGGCCAGCCCCTCGGCATAAATGAATGTGATTTCACATGAAAATTCAGATTAAAAAAGAGTAAATAATTAAACTAAAAGGACCCACACAAAAAATAATTTGTGCATTGGGGGGGACAAAAAGCCTCTCACAAACTAGAGCAGCCCATTCCAAGACAATGACAAGGACAACTTTTTATTTTTTGTAGTCGTATGACCTTATGTATTTACTATTTCTATGTACACTTGTTATTGTGTATTTTTTAATTAACTACTTTACTGGGGGCCCATTTTATAAGTGGAATAAGACACTCTAAGATGTGGTTTATGGCCAGATAAGAGCTCTACCCAGGTGCTAAAGGCACTCGGTGGCAAGTGCCTCATGCCTTATTACGTACTTGGGGTGTGTTTTTATCAGGCCATAAACCACACCTCATTGTGTCTTATTCCTTATATGTTAACTGACAGAAAACCTCTCAAGAGAAGAATTTAAACTATAGAAACTTTCATGTAAAAAATAAATGCATTTCAGTTTAATAATAGGCATGAAGCTACTCAAATGGTTGGATTAATATATTCATTAATCTAACCTGCATGAGTTAAGGCACTTAGCTTTGTCTCATGCCCCTCAGGATTAGATTAACGGATAGTAGCCCAACCCCTGGTCATGCCTTAATTAAGCATTATGAAATGGGTTCAAAGAATGATGGCTCATAATTGGCCAAGTGGTACTCTCAGGTGGGCCGTTATCCCAGCACAACAGCCCGGCTGAAAGTACTTCTGGCAAAGCAGGCTCAGCACTCACCTTTGGGGTGCTCCATGTCATGTCAGCAAAAGCAAACTGGCGATCATGAAAACAGCAAGTGTTTCATGGCGACTGGAATTAGGACAACAGGTGTATTTGCACGGGCCTGCCACACCCCCTTTCTAAATATACAGACTCTGAGAACGTAGCATCTCGGATAGGGGGGGAATGTGAATGCTGCCCTAATTCCAGTCACTGTGAAACACTCACTGTTTTCACAGTCACCGTTTTGCTTTCACCACTTGATGTGATACTCCTTTGGAGCTGTCCACCTCATCCTGCACAGAAAGGACCACAGCAAATATGGCTGCCATGCATTTTGGTCTCCTTTCCATCAGTACAAGTTTGGCTGGAAAAGAGAACTCTTTACAAATGCACAATTCCCCCTCCTTTCAGTATAACCCCCCATTCATGCCTGCTCAGTTTTTCTTTTTCCAAAACTGTCTGGAGATTAACCGTTACTGATTCCACACCACAAACTGACATGGAAACCTGACAGGGAATGCCAAACCAGCCACTAAGTTTTTATTTCCCCAGCCTGTATAAAAAAAGTTCTTGATTTTGGATTCCCAGAGACCCCAGCTCTCTCTCATCATCCCTCTAGCTCTTCACACATTAAGTATGAATGGTAGCTTTTTAAAAATCAGCTCCGTAACTCAAACAAGCAACAGTCTCATGAACACAACCCATGGCTTCCCAGCCCAACAAACTGCCGGTGGTGAATGCAACCTGCAGCTGCCCACCCAACAAGACGCCAGTGGTAAAAGTAACCTGTGGTTGTCCAACTAAATAAACCACAGGCGGTAACAATAATCCCAGGCTGCCTGACCCGACAAGTCACTGGTGGTGCAAGCAACCTGCAGTAGAACGTGGCCTACTCTGCCCTGACCCAATGCCACAATGTAATCTAAAGCTACTGTCTGCCCTCACTAGTTCCATTATGTGCACTGGAAAAAACACAGCTACATATGTGCAGCATTGGCACCACCTACTGGCAAGATGGCACCCATAAAATACCCAAACTGGACTACTTATTCTTTTAAACTTGTTGAACATTTTTTATCTTGTTTGCCAAATCAATAACACACACAAAAAAGTTTATGCAAAAAATATTCCATCTACTAATAATAGCCCATTTAATAATCACAATAAGGCAGTCCAGAGGGTATGTTATGGTGGGCTAATGGTAGTTCTTGGGTGATGGAAGCACTCAGCTTCACCTCGTGCTTCAATCTAACCAAGGTGGGCCGTTACCCCACCATAATGCTCCCCCTGGTGTGCCTTATTGCTTAAGTAGGCCACAATGGTGGTGGTGGGGAGTTTGCCATGAGGTACTCTCACCCCCCTCCATGTGATTAACCCAAGTGTGGGTTATCATACAGGCGGGATTACAGGTCAATAACCCTCACCCTGAGTCACACTATTGCTATTGCGACATACTTAGTAAGGTGACTCAGTGGCATTTTTAATTTTAAAATAAAAAATAACATTTACTTTCCCTCTTATGTGTACACCCCTGTATCTAGCAATGACAGGGCATGCATTGCCCATGTGACTACCATGTAGCATTCACATTGATCCCAGCCATTCAGGACCCTGGATTCCCACACCCCATTTTATCATTATAAATCAAAGAACAACTCCTCAGTTACTAACAATGATGTCATGCTGTATCATTTTCAATATATCCCAGCCAGTGGCTGCCAGCTTATTAATATGTTAATTGACTAAGTCCATTCCCTTATACATTTCTCTCACTAGCTTATAAAAGAAGGACTCATTTTAGCAGCTCTTTTTTTTTGGGGGAGTATATTGGTGACTTATTAAATAAAGAAGTGACTGCTGAATCTGCTTTGCATTCTATGTGAAGTCTTTAAAAACTCTCCTGCAGGCTTATCTCCTCCTGTGGACATTCTAGTATTGAAATTTATTAATTCCCTTTCTACTTGGAGTTCAGAAATAGATGTTATAAAAAAAAATTGATGTCTCTTTAGAAAGTCAGGCATTCATTAGGATCTCTTTATTCTCAGTAATAGATGAATAAAGTGGACAGGCCAGATCTATCAGTAAAATAATGATTTACTCTATAGCAATGTTCTATTGGCTCCCTCTGCAGTAGTCCATGAATCCATTAACAGAGGTTTTAACCCTCCCTGCTCCATTACCAAACCTAATCAAAGCAGCAGTACTAGTTTGTCGCCATCTCGTCTTTTTTTCAGTGTTTTTTTTTTTCTGTCAACATCAATATAATCATTTTTCCTTTTCATTTTCCACGAACCTTAACTAAGATATGGAATTTTGATGTTTTAAAAGTTCTCATACCCTTGCCGCTCTCGTTACGAAAATATTTAAATATCTTGGTGTGATTCTGTGCTGTTTATCCTCAGAAACATGTGGTAGCACCTTCTGTATATGCTAACAGTAAAAATCTAGCATGTACATTCAACAAGTAACCTCAGTGGAATAGATTTTTAAAAATTTAGAGTGGCAGCCATCTTGAATGACTTGAGTTATTAAATTCAAAATTAGTTATAACAGCTGTTCTAAAATAGCTAAACAATAAAACAAAATGCACAGCAGGTTAATCTAAGGATTTCACAAATATATTTTTGCTAAAAAAACTATATGATTAAATTTGTTGATAACCAATAAATACTACAGCTTTAAATTTTCAGCAGATATATGCAGTATAATTATCATTTGGTAATTCACCACATATAGATGCTCAGCAATTGTTTTTTCTTGCCAAATTACAATCTTAACTCTATTGCTTCATTGAAGATTGCAAGGGAATTTGTAATACTGAAATGTGGATCAGAACCTGGCTAAGGAGTAGAAGCAGAGTGTGATGGTCTGGGGAGCCCACCTGGTGCTGGAAGGTTACTAGCGGAGTACCCCAGGGATCGGTTCTGGGATCACTCATATTCAATGTCTTCATTATTGATTTGGATAAAGGATTCACAAGTAAATTTGTGGGTAACTCAGAGGTGGTGAGGGTGGTGCTTGACTCCAAGGTGGTGGTCAAAATGCTGAAAAAGTAGCTTGGTACACTTATGTAGAAAGGTGCAAAAAAGCACAAGTCTAAAATATCAATTAAAAGGTAAGGCAGTGATCAACCAAGAAAAAAGACTTGGGGGTGATGACAGATGGGAAATGGAAGTATTCCCAGAAATGTGTGGCTTTAATATGCAAGGCTAACTCCATGATGGGCTGCACAAAATAGTTCATAAAATGGGCCATGAAAATCCTTTAACCTCATTGGCTGAAGCACATTACATGATCATGGATTATATTCTGTCAACTGCACACCTCACCTGATCTACATATTTTGTAACAAAAACCCATTTTAAAAGTGGGATAACACACTCCAAGGCATGTAGTCATAAGGGACTAAAGCACTTCTTGGGTGGATGCAGCACTCAGATATACCTTGTGCCTAATTGTGGTAGTGAGGATTCTTTATAACAGATTTAGACAGACAACTGTAATATAGTGCATAAAAAACGCATATTCTGCATTTGTCAATTTATTGTCCAAAAAGCAAAATAAAGAAAATAAAGGATATTTACAAAAAGGAAAATAAGAGGGTGTTAATTCTTCACACCAATGTAAATCATCAGGACATCATTCTTCTTCCATTAAGCATCAAATCAAAAGAATTCCTGAGACCTTCCTTCTTGACAGTGTGTAAACCTCCACACTCAGCTCTTCTTAGCTCTTGCTCAGTCTCTGATCAGAAAGCAACTGACCATCTTCCATATTCTCTCTCCTATCTATCTCCCTAGCCCTCTGGTGGACAACCTTTTATGGCAGTCTGCCGTGACATCAGAGGTCAGATGACAACATCAATTAGCAGGAACACTTTATTTTTAACCTCTAAATTTCATAAAACAATGTCCTAGCCTGCCTAGCTTAATGCAAGTCTCTATGTCCATCATGCAGGCTCTTAAGGAGTCTCTCTTCTGAAAAAAGCTAAATAAATCCTTAATTACAGGGCATGACATCACACTTGGGAGCTGACTCCTCCCCTACTGTGATGTCACTGACTGCTTCTCCCATAAATACAATCAGTTCAGGAGCTGCCAGCCCTATAACAGGACCTCTGGAAACATCATCAGGTAATGACCCTTTTTCTTTTATTTCTGGCTCATTGTAATGTTTTAAATCAGAAGAAAAATATTCAGTAGCTATCACTAGGCTTGAAAAATGTAAGCAGAAAAGGGCGCGTGCCTTATCTGTTTACTCTTGCAAGCACTAGGAACCTACTGCTTTTTTAAGAGAAATAAACATTTTCTGTACCAAACTTAGCTTTGTAAAACAGCTGTTGGCTGAAAACTTTCAGCCATCGGCTCCCATTTCATTTTCAGCCCTGTTTTGCTTGACAGCAAAGCTAGCTTCTTTGCTGTACCTGATACCTGCAGCATTTCTTTATATGGGCATCACAGGTGTTTTATGTACTTAAACTCCCTTCAGTTTTTCTAAGGAGTGTTTTTCATGTTTCCCGACTGAGTTAGCTCAGTCTACACACTGCTGAAAGACACAGGAGTATGAAACAACAGCGCAGATTTTGTACATTCTTTGTAATTCTGCATCCACTTCAGAGCTATGTCCTCTTTATAAGAAACCACCCTGGTGGTTAAACAATCATTTCAAAACACACATCAGCTGGGACCAAATTCAACATACTGTTAGCAGCAGCAGGAACCACTGCTCTTTCTTTAAGGCACCAGTTATTTTTCAGGAGCTGCTTTTAAATGGGAACACAGGCATTTTAACAAATAGGGGATAGAAAAGAATAGAAAATAGATATCAGGTTGGCCACCCTGATAGGGAAAAGAAAGGATAGTCAGAAAAAAAGGAGAAAGGACAGAGTGAAATAGAACACCTAAGGGGATTGCCTGTTTTAAATCCTCATTCTGGCACACTAACAACCACCTGAAGTATGCATTATTTTCTTATAACTGCACACCCTTCCATGTGTTATCCATTACATAGCAAGTAGGGTAAGGGGAGTTATATCACCTCCTTACTGGGCACCAGTGAGATAACATATACTGAACAGGGGTAGCCACTGGCATCCATTAAAACAATGATCCCTATAGCCCATTGCAATGGAATAGCAGTCGCTACCACTGCTGTGTAACTTAATGAGAGAAAGAACCTCAGCACCACTGCACTGGTTCCAGAGAAATACAAAATCACACATACCCCCATAATACAAAGCATCATGGTATACATATGCAAATCCCCATGAAAATTTAGGCTGGTTCTGCTTTAAGCAGGAATACATGGTGTCTATCACATGGCATTGATAGCATTATCACCTTAAAAAACTAGTTTTAAGGCACTGGATAGATGGTCAGAAGATATCCTATATAGGATGGCTTCAGGAATTATTGTTTAACCTGCATGTGGAGCAGCTCAAAGCAAGCCTGGGGCATTCCTCTGCCAGATATAAAAAGATCTGGGTGGGGGATGCATGCTCTTTATCTGAGCCAGGCAGGAGTATAGATGAACTGAAGGGTCCATTTGGCATTCTCTCACTTCATAGAGAAATGGGAGTATTTCTTTTCCTCTGCGTCGATTCAGTGCCTTCCTTGAAAGGACCCCGCTCATGGGCCAATATCTGTACTAGGGAGATAACCAAGCTGAAGTGGTGAGGTGGGGGGAGTTGGGGGCAAGGGGGAAGGGGGAAGGGGGCACTGTTTGTGGGTTGGAGGGGTTGGGGGAGGAGGGCATGTAACTGCTTTATATTTTCATGTATCAAGAACCAAGTTGTCTTGATTCTGTAGCTGTTGCATGTCATGACTGTTTATGTATGTGAAAATCAATAAACTCTCAAATTTAAAAAATAAAGGAATGCATGGTGCCAACACAGAACTACAAAGAGCAAGACCAGAAGACACAGACACAAATGTCTGTGTCTTCTGTCATCTGTGTCTCAGTCTCACTCTTTACAGATTGTGTAAGAGGCCCTTTGACACCATGCAGTCCTGCTTAAAGCGGAACCAGCCTAAATTGTTATGGGGATTTGCATATATATCCCATGATGCTCTGCAGTATTCAATGTAACTTAATCTTCTGTGAACAACAGTGGCTGATATCAGTATTATGGCAGCAAATGCCATGGCCTACCATTGCTATGTGGCAAAGGCTACAACTTCAGATTAAAGGTGTACTAGGTTGGTGTCCTCACTATACAAAAGATAGATCACAGTAGAGGTAGAGCTGGTACAGTAGATGGCTGCAAAAATGATTAGTGGGGAATGAGCTATATGGTGAGACTGGAGTACTTGGCATGCAATCATGAGAAGGGGGAGTGTGAATGTGATGGAGGCATTTAAAATTTTAGAGAGGATTGATAACATTGATTTGGGGATTTTTTTTCCAGCTACTATGGTGAAGCAGAACCAGGCAAGGATTTCTCCGCATATTAGCATCCAATTTTACTAAAAAATGTGTTTTAATTAGCTGCTGCTGGCTAGGGCCATCCATGTCATGTTAGCTGGTGCCTTTTTAAAACATGGCTAATGTAGCTCAATGACTAAAACAAAAGAGGTGGCTACTAAATGAAATGGGGGAGTTTGGCCAAATGGCTAATTATTTTTGGCAGGGGGAAGGGTGTGACCAGCAGGGTATCACAGGGCTCATTACTGGGACCAATCCTCTTTAATGTCTTTGTAGGTGACATTGCATAGCAGATGACCTGGAAGGGAAGTCTGCCTCTCTGTGGATGACAACAAGGTCTGCAATAGGGTGAACACTCCAGAGGGGATGGAAAGAATCTGCATGAGACCTGAGAAAACTTGACGAGTGGTCAATAGCATGGCAGCTGGGTTTCAATGCAAAAAAGTGCAAAATCAGGCACTTAGGGCACAGAAACTCAGAAGTGGAGTACAGAATGGGAGCAGAGGTATTGATGATCACCGAACAAGAGAGGGACCTAGGAGTAAAAATATCTGATGATCTCTCGGTGGTGAGGCAGCATGACATTTGGCTGACTTTCTTGTCCCAAGCAGTTCAGGCTGTTCAGGGGCTAGCTTTGTTTGAAACCAGCATCCCAAGGCTTCCAACAAGTTCCAGCCTGAGTTATCTCCCTTCAGCTTGCATCAGATTACAGGTATAGGAATTTAAATTGTTTTGTGCTTACTAAGACTTTTCATTTGGCTGAATTTCTTGTCCCAAGCTGTTCAGGCTTTTCAGGGGCTTGCTTTGTTTGAAACCAGCATTCCAAGGCTTCTAGCAAATTCTAGCCTGAGGAGCCTGTTTTTCTGTTAAATTGTTGTGCAGGTTGTCTTGCTGAAAGGAAGGAAAGCACTCATCGGGGTGTTGGGTCAGAGCTGTAGCTGATTGTTTCTGGAAGGCATGGGTGTGGTCCCACTCCCCTTCCCCTCACCCCACCCCAAGGGCATTATTTCCTTTATACCAAGGGTTCTGACATCGCTTCCCCAAAAGGGCAAAGGACATACACCTGCCATATGCTTAACAACCCTGCACACTGCATAGAGGGTAAACACATGCACACACTTACACACACTAACAAAACAGAAAAAAAAAAAGAAAAAACACACACACAAAAAAAAAAACATTTAACAGTATAGGAGACAATCATGAGAGGAGTGGTGCAATGCACTGGCTGTGGGGCAGCAGTCTTCCGGGAGACATTCTGAAGGCTGCGATGCTGCCCTATTTGCAGACACCTCTCTGCTCTGAGAGAGGAGGTTTCCCATCTCCAGACCGACCTGGCAAGGAGTTGGGAAACCTCTTTTCCCACCCAGGGACCACCAGGGCCACTGCCACTGTGAATAACAGGGCTCTGTGTAAATCCCTGCATTCTGATTCACTAACATCCAAACACTGCTCTTCATAGTCAACATTCGGTCATTTACCTATACAGTAAAAATGGCATCAGGAAGCTCATTGTAAGTTCATGTTTTTTTTTGCAAATAATTTGTTTTTTAATTAAAATTTCTTTTTCAGTAGAATAGCTATAGTGGTGGTGAGGAGATTAAACTCAGTTATAACAATATCAGGGATTTCATCCAGTCTTTGATTTTATTTAGTTCCAGATGTTGGTAATACATTATAAAACCCCACCACTATCCTAAACTGAGGTTTTTGTATGAAGGGTGTTATTTCAAATGAAATTGTGTTGTGTTGTGTTGGATTGGATTATTCCCACTTGAAAATAAATGTTGCACCTAAATGTGGTTTTCCTGGTGTGTCAAATTCTAACTAGAAATTCTATTCAGTTTCCATTTTGTTTATTAAAAGCAGTAAACAGGATGCTGTTATGTCATATGATCATAGAGCTGGGCGGAAGTTGCAAATTCTGCTTGGAATCTTCGGAATGTATTTGGCAAATTTTTGCCCTGTTCCATGGAATGTTCTGGCTGACCTGTGGAATAATACACATACACTGCAGAATAACAGTTCTGATGAATTTTATTTTGCAGTTTAATGGATCATTCTGTAATGCATGTAATCATTCCACAGTTCAGTGATCAGCTCTGTGGAATTTCTTGATGCAGTATAATTCATTAATCAACAATTCACACATTCATTCCACAGTTCAGTGACTCACTAAACTGTGGAATTAATGTATGAAGTGTGGATTAATGTATTAAACTGCAGAAAAAAAAATTGGCAGAATTGACCACTGACAGTGATCAGTTCTGCAGAATTTCTTTCTGCAGTTTAATACAATAATCCTCAGTTCATACATTTATCCTGCCATTCTATATCAGAATGTCTGTGAAAGTTGCCAAAGTGCATTCCAAAATTTCACAAAAGTGAAATTCAGATTTTCACCAAAATTCTGCTGGCTGTATCATTTAGTGAGTGATGTTATATCATCTGCCATTCATATGTAAGAAAGTTCCTTGAATGGCGCCAAACTATATTGCTGTCAGGCCACACAGTGTCTGGTTAGGCCTCTTCTATCTCCATCATTCTCCAGAGACTATGAGTCTCTGAATGCGTATTACAACATCCTGTTATTAATAAAGAGCAACTTGTGTTGTGGAGTCTCTGTGTTAGTTTCCAGTTCTTGTGTCCTATATTTGTCCAAAGGATTCCAAATGTCCAGAAAGTTCAGTCTCAGATTAACACTAGCATTTACTTGCTTCATACTCTGCACCTTCTGCATAGTGTTTTTGTTCAGATGTTGAACTAAGAAGAGATATCTGAAAGCCATGGAGCTCCTGCCGTTTAATTAATATGTTACTATGTTAAACCCTTATTTGTATTTGTGATTTGTATTTATTTATTTTACCAGGAAAAGTGACATTGAGCTCATTTACAAGGAGGTCCTGGTTAGAACATGTAACATTACAAAAGGTGAAATGACAGTACATATAATACAGAGGTTAAAATTAGTTTATGACATAGGTCACCAGGAGTAATCTAATACAAAGAATAGCAACATTTGCAGTAAATAAACATAGGTTTTGCAGCAAGGAAAATACAACAAAATGCAGTGTTTCTCAAATAGTAAAACATAGTTTACATAGCGTAATTAGTACTTGTTTCTCCAGCATTCTTATATGTACCTGCTTATGAAGCAAGGGTGGAAATGATTGACATAGAGTCCCTTCTGACCTTTAACTATTACGTTACTGTGTTACAATGCAAACCCTTTTTAATTAGTATGTTTCTATGGCATACTTATTTATATCTGTCTAAGGTGGACCTGGAGTCCCGTCATACTTTAAACTATTACATTATTATGTTACCATTCTAAACCATTTTGATTATTTTTATCATCTGAATACTTTTAAATACTTACTGCTCAGAACAAAGTAAACTAAGCAATTTGGATGCATTGCAGGGAATTTGCATTCTACACAAATCACGTGGTTAAACAATTGTAAGAACTACAGTAGCATACAGGCAAATATAAAGTGAACCAGCCAGGCACACTCAATTTATTTCCAACAGGGCTCTTAGCTGAGCTCAACTGTAATGAAACATTCATGACTCATTAACCCAGATTCCTGTAATCTACTTTCATATCAGTTGAATTTCTGCATTTAAACTGAGGTTTACAGGCAGCTGTGATGCTGTTAAAACATGTCTGCAGGTAGCAGGCAAAAAATTGCTGCCACAGTCCTCCAAATGGATAAGCAGTTCACAGGTTTTTTTTTTTGGGGGGGGGGTTATTCCCTTGTACATTTGATCATGCTACTGGGTAGCATGATGAAATGCCAAAATTTGGGATCCCGACATTCAGGATCCCAAGTCCGGCTGCCCGACATACACCTGCCCACGAGACGGAAGCTGGTGCCGGCAGGGGTAATGTAGCAGATGTAATGAACCACTACCCTGCCTCTAGTCATGCACCACAAGTAGGGGAAAAATCCAGTGGTTGGCCGAGCTGCTCCTGTAGTGTGGAGAACTAAGCCACTAGCAGCTCAGTCACCAGTGCACTCAGACCTAAGTTCTGTTCCTGGGCCTTCACTTTCGCGCAGCGCTCTTTTGCCCCCCCCCCCCGTAAACTGTTTTAACCTACGCCGAGGTCCAGTCCCCCTCGGAGTTGGTTATTTTAGTTATGGGGGTTGCAGGGGGGCCTGTCCACTGCATTGCACCAACCACTTGTCGGTCTTCCGGCAGTCAGTCTCCTAAACTTGGGCTTATGGAGTTCAGGAGATTGACTGTCGGGATTCAGTAGTAGATCCTGCTACTGTGGGGTTTTTTTTTTTTACAGCTGCATGGGTGGCGTTCCCCAGACGTTATGCCAACATCAGAGAATAGCAATATGGAAGCACATGACCAAACTGCTGTCCAGTGTGCTTCCACAGTGCTGTGTCACAGTTTCCAGTGCTTGTGTTTGTGCGGCCCTTCCCCTCCACTGGCTGTATAAACACACCCACTTCGGGGGCACTTATCTGTCTTCTGCAACTGCAGCAGTGACGGCCGCCGTGCACAACATGGTGGTGCCTAATAAGACTGCACATGCACGAGTATCGTGCATGTGCAGTTCAGTTATCACCACCATCTTGTGCATGGTGGCACTCATAAAAGCATGATGCAGCCATATCTGCTCTGACCAGAATTTGTTTAATTATCTGATGAAGGAGCACTAGGGTGCTGCTGACCCTGCTTGACATCAACTGCTGTGAAAAAAGCAGCATGGTTTAGAGGCAGAACACAGCCTGGGATCTAGGAAGTCCAGGGCTCAAAACCTACCTAAGCCACCTACACAGTACACTGTAACCCTTAGCAAATTACTTAACCTCCTGTTGCTTAAAGGGGAGCAGTCAGCACTATGTGTCCCACACCCAAGTGTGGGACTGGTCCCAATATGCACAGTGTGTGTAAAATCATTTTTTAATATACTGTTTACTGCAGTATAGCAGATTCCATCAGGATGATTCTACTAACTTCCCAAACTGTCATTTGCTGTACCCAGGAATCCCACAGTCCCCTGCACCTGATGTCAGAGATGGCCTGCAGCAGTAGGAGATTCAACAGCATGCAGTGCATGTCAGAGATTTTATCATCTCTGATCAGATGTTTTGCGTGTCTGCTTTTCTCCAGTGGCTAAGTACAGTCCTGTGTGACTGTACATAGCCCATAGAGGATGGCATAACCAGCAAACAAAAGATCCGAGCTTATAAAATCTCTAACATACACTGCAGGCAATTGAATCATCCATGCTGCAGCCCTGCTCCGATGTCAGCTGCATACCTCAACCTCCAGCTTCACGAATCAGGGACAAGGTTTATAAAAATCAGCGACAAAGGACCAATATCAGGGTCACAGCTTAACAATTGGTGATATCCACTCAGTAATCTGGTAGAAAAAGGGGCTTAGTGTAAAATGCATTTTCTGAACAAGAACAGGTATGTAACTCTTAATGCTTGACATTATTTATCCCTAATTTTGAGAGGGACAGACAAAAACATTGTAGGAAAATCAGGGACAGTTGAGAGGTATGGTCAGCTGCAGAGGATTCTGGGATTTCTGATTGCAGCAAATGTCAGCCTTGAAGTTAGTAGAATCAGTCAAATGTTTTTGCACTCAAAGTGCAAATTGGGACAAGTTCCACAGTCAGGTATGGGGCTCTTAGTGCTGACTGTTCCTCTTTAATTCCAAGAATGCGTCCTGAGGTATTTCTCTGGCCTTGCATACCATTCTCTGAACAGCGGTCAATTACATAATAGTGCAGGCAATTAGCTGCCACCTACAAATGAGCCAAAATGTTTTCAGTTTAAAATGAGTTGAGCCAATGTTGCCTTGAATGCTATTTAATGAGGTGACAATGCACTGAAGGACTTATGTTCGCTCCTAAAGTTTTATGGCCCTACATACGATTACTATAATGTTTGATGTAGCATTTAACATGACTGATGAGACTTCTGTAGTCAGATTTCCTAGCATTTTATTTAATTATACACAGCTTTTGCCAGACCATGGGAATCTCAAGAGTGACTAACTCATTCTGGGAAGCCAATGGCTCGGTTCTGGGTTCTGTCAGCCTAGCATAATATATCTAATCAGTCACAGCTCTAGCCCACTATGAGGACATCATCATAAGAGAGGTCTAAGCCTGACTTTTATCCCATTATAAATCAGGAAGAAAGTTTTAGTTAGATCTGTTCATTTATGCAATAAGCAAGACAGAGTATGTGTTACTGTGTGACAACATCACGTGAGGCATGAGGAGAAGCCAAGTGCCTTACACTCCATAGAAATGCCACTATCACACAATTACATCCACCCTGGAGTGCCTTACTGTGATTATATAATAGTTTCCCTTATTTCTAGTTTGAAAACTAAGTTTCTGATTTACACTCTGTCAGTAAGAGGGACTATTTGACATAGAAACATGGAAAAACAGGACAGAAAAAGACCTGAGCAATCCACCAGATCTCAGAACACCTCTAGCATTGATTATTGCCTCCCAGCCACCTGTTCCCCACACGCATTATCCTGTCTGGAAACTCTTTCAAATATAGCCCAATTTTTCTGAAACCCTGCTATCATCTTATTCTTTCACAACCTTGTCTGAAAGTGTGTTCCACCTGTCCACCACCCTTTTCGTGAAGTAATGTTTCCTAATGTCTTTTTCAACCCCCTGTTTCTTTCTAACTTAAAACCATGATCCCAGGTGGATGTACTTTTTATCAGAGTAAATAAACTTTAGGGAGGTGAAAGTGCTATACGCAGATGCATGCTGCACCTGTGTCCATTTTCTTGTGTCCAGGCAGCCCTGTTACTATTTTCAAAGCTGCATCCATTTACAACAAAAGGGTACATTTACATCCAAATTGGACGAAAGTGCAATTGCGTCCATTTTTGGACGTAAACTTCAGACAATGTTAAGCCATTGACTAGATGGTCTAAGATGTCTGGATGCATTTCTGCTTTAAAAATAGCAGCAGATGCATCCTGGGTGGATCTCTCAAAATCCTTCCTTTGTGTCCACGCTACTGAACCCTTTAATAAACTTGAAAGTCTCTGTCATGTTCCCCTCTTCCTTCTGACCTCCAGTGAATACACATTAAAAACCGGCTGATGCCTTTGGGAAAACTTTAAAAAATATAGGGACAGATTTTCAAATGCTCCTGATGCTGCAAGACCTGGGCGTACGGTGCACGGTGCACAGTGCTTGTGGCATTCTCTTTTGCTGATGATCAGGATTTTCTATGCCGTGTGCCAACTGCCTCAGGTTAGACCAACTTTTTCTGGTCCACCTTGCAGCAATTCTGGGTATGCTGCTGTAAATCAGGTAAAGTGTTGCAACTGTGCCTAACCTACTAAAATCAGACACAGGTGTTTGGCCCAGCTGCACCAAAACAGTTTTAATGCAAGGCATGATGCAAGCGCTCCGGTGGCCTTTGAAAATCCAGCCCATAATAGTTGGGCGTAATTAAACTTTTATTTCATGGATCTTCTACGGATTTCTCCTTTCCATCATAAAACAGGTTCTCACTCCTGTGGAAAGGTTATACGTGCCCTGAAGGCATACTCTTTGTTTTATTGCCCTAACCCTGTGGAATTCTCTTACCTCATCGGGTGAGAGAATGCCCGACTGTCCAAAGCTTTAAGTCAGCCCTAAAGACTTATTTGTTTAATTTAGCATATCCAGACTTTTAAAATATATTTATGGATTGATTTTAGGAATTTGTTTTAATTTTATGTATTGATCCGTTGTAAAAGCGCCTTGGTTTTGGAAAGGTGCTTCTTAAAACTAAAGTATTCATTCATTCATTCATTCTTCTGCCTATGATGACGTTGCAACCAGCTGCCACGGAAACCATTCTGATGCCACAAGCACTGGACTATGTCTACAGGGCAGGAAAAGCAGCTGGAACAAATGATGCCTAAGGGAAATGGAGGCTGCTTTCATGCAAATATCTTCATTATTTATGGCTTGAATGCCCATAAACTCACATTGTTTTGGAATGTTATAAGATTTGATTTCTGTTGATGCAAGCTGCAGTGTTCTGCAGGACACTGGGAAATTGCCTTAACTCTTTGCATTGTGAAACAAGTTCCCAAAAACATACAAGTGCAAAAGCACATTTGGTCAAGTCTCTGACAAAGGCCTTTTTATCTCAGACTGGCGATGAGATGGCAGTGCTTTTTTTTCCAGGACCACAGTAGACACGCAACACAGATTTTTGACGTTCACAGACAGTTCCTAACAGTTGTGGCAGAGAATGTTGTAGGCTGACTATCAGTCACATTGCTGACCCAATAACTTGAGATTAGGGGTGCATGAAATCAGCTGATTCTGATCCAATTCTTGGATTTAGGATTTTCAGAAGTTCCATATCTTAATCTGATTCCATTTCAATTCCTAAAAGGACCTAAAAATCAGAATTGAATTCAGATCTGAGATCCTAAATGTCAATGAAAATAGGTTTTAGGAATTAGCTTAGGATGGATTTACAGACTGCAAATCTAAAAATCCAAAATCTGAAATTCAGGTCGGACTCCGATGAATCTGATTCCATTAATTCTGAGCAGCTCTGCTTGAGATAAAGAAAATGGATTCCTTTCCATTTCTGGCTGTTGCAACATGCTCAGCTTGCTGACTTGTTCTTCAGAACAGGGTGACACAGCGTTTAACCTATGGGCTTTTAGTCAAATGCAATCTGGTCTGCCAGTTTTGGTCTACGATGACATCTGCTCTAATGTGTTTTGCACTAAGGATGTTTGGCCTAATGTTGTGTTCCTGTTTGCTTCATTCTGTGATTTGTTGTCATTGCAGGGATATATACTTTAATGCTAAATAAAGCTACACAGTATGCTTCATGAGATGAAGTTAAGTTATTTTTTGTACTCAATGTGATTCGTTTGAGTGTTTCATTTGGGTTGTGTGGGTCTGTTGTGGGGAAGTGGCATGGTTAGGTAAGACGTATTGTTAGAGTAGGTGTGTCATTAGGCAAGTTGCCAGTATGCAAAAAGGATACTTCCAAATGTCATTAGTAGAGAAGTCTTTAGGCTAAATGTCATGGGGCCTCAGGACAGGAACTGTCAACTGATTGGGCAGGTGCCAGACCCAGGAAGAAAGCCACAGAAAAAGAGAAGAAGCCAAAAGGGCATGATTAGGGACATCATAGGAAGACCAATTTGAATTAGTTCAGAACCTTCCAGAACTGGTGCCATTTTCTGTAAAAGAACTTTTTATGAACTTTTTTTCAGGTTCTGACAATTTTTTGTTTCAAATTCTATTTACCTTCTGGTTCTCCCCTAGTGGCCCCATTCTGACTGACCCCCACACACACACACACAGAGCCCCATCACCTGGCTTTTCCTGGGACTTACCTTAGCCATCGTTCTCTGCCACATGACTTGTGGCTGTGCCTGGCCACCAGTGTGGGGCTTGCAAGGGGTTGGTCATTCATCCTGCCAACTGGAGTTTTTTTTCCTCTCTTTTTTCCCCTGGGAACACATATGTGCAATGGGCAGAATGTCCAAGTTCTACTTCCACAGTGATGGCCCCAGTGCCCTCTATGTGGGTTCCCTTCCCTGCATGGTAATGTGCATGTGCTGCTACCCAGCTATCGCTGTGTGTCAGGCAAGCAGCACACCACTCTCCCCCCCTTCCCCAAGCAAGGAGAGCTGTCTAGGGATGCTCGATTTTTCATCACCCCACCAGCCCCAAGTGACCCGAGTCCATTCTCGACCCTGAGTCACCAGTGTGGCAGGAAGTAAGGTGCCCAGTGCCTTAGCCTTCCATGTTACTGGCTGGCTCTGATAATTTTTCTTAATGAATGTGTACTGTCATGTGGCCGTGTTTTAAAGTTTGCAGCCTGCAAGTAAAGCTTTGTCTCTGCTCGTATGCCTGGTGAGGACCTTGGATTTATTCAGAAGCCTGAGCAGTTATTAGGGAGGTTGTATGCTGGTTAGGGATGTCACAATATCAAATTTATAGTATCAGGATATTTGTGTAAAGTGGTATCACGATATATTGATTTTCACAAAAGTCTGCAGCATTTCTAATTTTAGGAAACATAGTAAGAATCTCTTTGGAGGAAGGTGGTAAATCAAGAATCATGGTTGCAGCTGGAGACAGACAAGCTGCTGGAGTGGCAAGTTTTTTTTTTAACTGTATTTATGTACTCATTGGCCAGGGCATCTCTGGGAGGAGCCTGCTACACCGTCGCCTCTACTCCCTGCCTGAGACCTCCCTCCTCAGGACCCTCTCCCAGGACCATCCAGCCCCTGGGTCACCCCTAGGAAGGGCCCACCCACCCACCCATGCACCTACCTGGTGGCCTTTCTGCAATTAGAGGATTGGTCCTGGCTGAGAACCTCGGGGACTGGAGGAGAGATGGTCAGCTGGGGATGTGGGCTAGGTCCCTGGAGCCCTTGTCACCTCCCTGGTCCACCAAGGGTTTTTGCATGATGGTTGTCCCCAGAGCATGGATGTACAATGATGTTCAGGCACTGACATGCCAACATCTGTCACCACTCCACTCCCTCATCTCTGCACTGCATGTTCCTGGCACTGCCCCTGGTCTCCACCAGGGGCTGCCTAGGAGTGGTGCTAGGCACGGATCTCTCCCCAGGAAAAGTGAGCAGTCCTCCAGATACTCAATCCCTTCCCTTCCCTGCCGACTCCCAGTGGCCCGAGTCCTTTCCCTAACCTGGGTCGTCAGCATGGCACGAGGTATGGCATCCAGCACCTTAACCCTCAGCACCACCAGGCCAGCTCTGCAGCGGCAAGTTAAGATGCTTTATTTATCTGTTTTTTCAGTAAAGATTCTTATGACTAGACTCCTGATCAGCTCAGATCAGGCTTTGGTCTGCCCAGCCCTGTCACCCTTCCATCTTCAGGACTTACCTCTTCTCCTAGAGTCCCCCACAAATTGTCCCTCATGGTAGGGCCATTGGGTGGCCCCCTTCCCAGAATACTATCCAGATACTGGAGGAGGTGCCTGGTAGGCAACTGGAGAGCCTGAATCGGAGAGAGCTGTCACTCCACTCAGCCAGATCCAGCTTTTCTGCCATTTTTTCCCAGCCACAATCCATTCATGAATGTAGGCATGTGTGTGTGTGTGCAGAGGCACACCCATGCCACACTTCAGATGGTGGACCCACTTCCTTGTCGCTCTGCTGCACCTCCATCAAGCCTCCACTTGGTGGTGATCTGTGAGCAGAGTGACCAGACCCTCCTCCTCTGGAGAGGAGAGTAATCTGTGGGACATTCAGTCCTCTCCCCTGGTTGATGCCTGCGCAACTCAAGACCCATCCTGAACCCAGGGGGCTTGCATAGCAGGCAGAAGCTTTACCACCTTGTCATTAGGCCAGCTGTTAAGATGCTTTATCAAGGTATATTGCAGTATATCATGCTGCACGATAATTGTGATATTGGTTTTACAATGATAAATTATCGTCAGTTCTATTTATTGCAATATATCTTCATGTTGTGTTATCATGGCAACCCTAATGGTGGCAAGAATCCTGCCACAGCATTGGCTCTGGTTCTGTTGCCAGTATAGCCCATATATGTTTTCCTGGGAGACAGCCCACAGTGTTTCTGAGCACGTGCAGAAGCTCCTGGGTGCAGGCACCAAGTGCTTAACCCAAACAATCAACTAAAAACCTGAGGGGACAGGGTCTGCATGGAACAAAAGCACAGTCATTTGCTCAAGTTACCTAGCTCCACTACTCCTTTACAGATGGGGCCCAATTCAGGATATGGCTTAGAGCGATGCAAGGAACTTACGTCGGAGGGTCGGTTGTAAGGGCCAATATGTGGTGATCAGTGTGGCAACTGCAGTTCACAAAGGGTGTCAGCCACAACCTGCAATGCAAATCCCTTGCATCAGTTGCACCAAGTCAGACCAGCTCCTCCCGGTCTAACTGTGTGCCAATGTGGGAGGCAGTTTACGGGGCTTATGCCACCGCTTTGACGCAAGCTGCTGTAAAAAAGAAGAAATTGTCACAGCTGTGCCAAATGTTGCTGAATAGGGCACAGTTGTGGAAGATGCATTCAGTGCAGTTGCATCAAAGATCAGGGCTGATGTAGGGATTGATGCAAGCCATGTGCCACCCTTCTTGAATTAGGCCCATGGTGTCTCACTACAAATTTCTTTATGACCTTGTCCTTGGTTGAAAATATATTTTTCTTGTCCCATTATAAATATCCAAAATCAGTTAGAGGAACACTCTGTGGGAGTCATGGCTCAGACAATCCAAAGAATGAATAAACAGCCCATAATAACTGATCTCCATTTTATCCATAGAGAAACTCAGTTTTAATTTGCTTTTATGACCTGTAGGTTACAATGGCAAACATACATCAGGTTTTCCTCATCCTACAAATGTGCACAACGATCTCACGCTCTGTAAATCCACACCTTAACTGGACCACGTACTATAGGTAGCGCTGACATGTGGCTATTCCTGTGAAAAAATGGAGACCAATAATTATACAGAACAAAGCCCGAGAGTCAGTGTAAAACTCAAATTTTATACACATCCTCAGTGTGGAATGCTATTATAAGCCCCTTGAAGTTAGCTGTCAGGGTTTATGTAGCATCCCACATCTCATGTGTGTGTATAAAAGTCTCATTATACATAGACTATCCAGGCATCATTCTATATGTAACACATTTTGGATGGACCAAAGCTCATACATACAGTGCAGAACTGCATGCAGTGAGAGAACCAGTGCAAACTGTGTTCTAAGGAAGGGCCATTCAGCCCAAACCCTATCTGCTGACATTCAGTCACTGCTACAGGGATGTGCTGCTGCACTCCCCACCTGCTGTTCTGTAAAGCTTATAGGTGCTATAGTCCATCAGAAATGAACTCAAGGTCATTTTTATTTACCTCTTAGTCTGTCTGAGCAATAACATACAGAAAACGTTGCAAATTCATGTGGGATGTTTGCACCTTGGAAAGAATAGGAAAGAGCTTACTTTTTTAACTGAAGACAAGGTAACAAAAAAAATACTTGCTTTTTAAAATACAGAAAATCTTTTTTTTTAAGTGCAGTAGAATTTTGTTTCATATAGTGTCTTGCATACACAGTGTATTACAAAGCAATGCCTTAGCTAGCAGCAGTGCAGGGACTGTATATGATATATGTGTATATATGTATTCGGTATGCCGTCGCTACAGCGACACTGGTACACCGAACGTCCCACAGTGAAACCCACACTGTGCCTATATTAGCAGCAATCAGGGTTTTGCATCAAGGCACTTTAGGGCAACGAGAGGTAAATATCTAACTCCACTGTCTGTGTGACGTGGAGTTAGATACCTATAGTAGGAGGGTACGGGGGTGAGCCCCCCTGCATTGTGCATTGCGGTGTTGCTGGTCAGTTCGAGTCACATCACTGTTGGAGGTGTCGACTGGTTCCTGGTGATGTAGTGGACATCGTGGTTGGGGTTGTCACACCGGTGTCATGGAACCCATGTATTTCACAGTAATGCTTCAGCTACCGGTAGTGCAGAGACTGTAAATGACTAAATCAGTGCTTGAAATTCCCATTGAAATAGTGTTCCGTGCACACCAAAAAACTAGCATGGAACACCAGATTCTGCCCCCTGGTGAACCACAGTGTATACCGCTTTAAGGAGTGAGGTTCGAGCAGCCGCCATGTTTTTTTTTTTTGCTCCCATTTCGGCTCCGGAGATTGTTTAGCACCTTCTAACATGCCCCAGCCAACCGGAATGCCACATTTTGTCTGTCCAGCCTGTGGAGGTGCTGGGATTGAAGACACGGACACCAATTCAGGCTGAAGAAATTGGACCTCACTTGTCCAAATATTTATTTACATAACAGCAACTAAAATAAAGTGAGCGAACTGAAGATGGCAAAACAAAGATCCAAAAGTTCAAAATAGGTTTTCAAAAGCAGCTCTAGTATAAGCTAGAGAGATGTTGATCTAGGCACAGACCAACTCAAGACTGACTTTGTTCAATATCTGAGCTCTTTTTATCTAGAGGTTGGGTCATCTGACCTGAAACCCTTCCCCTAAACTCAGATGTGGTACAACATTTCTTTATTAACACCTCTTTTTATTCCAGCATAATTTATATTTATTTATAAACCAAATAATGACATGACTATTGTTCCACAATAGAAGTTTTCCATGATTTTTATATTGCTATTTCCTATTCCAGCAAATTCTAGCTCCTCCCACATCAAGGTATACCATAAATAAGATCCAAATGAGGCCAGCCAGCTCTTAGGATGGTATACCTGGTGTGGAGAGGATGTAGGAACAGAAACCCAACAGGAAGATAAGTTAAGGCAAGCAGTTCCACAAAATAGCCTATCATTTCAATTTATGGTTATTGATTTATATTTAATGGCTGTTTTTCTGTGTGTTTACTTAGCTACCCAGAATAACACCCAGTGACTGACACCCAGCATGGTCAGCCTTATTTAAGGCTAAATACATAATTTTTATTTCAAGGCTGCAAGAAGGGAAAGACACAGGCAGCTTTGTTTTTATTTTTATGGTCCTTCTGTACAACTCTATAGAGTACACACTTACTCTGTCTATGTACGCGCTGAGGAAAGCAACATTCGGCTAAACTGCCACACTGCACCACGCTACCAGTTAGAGGTAATACATTTTGCAAGGGGGGATTCCTATGGGAGAAGCGCTGCATTGCACAAAATTCTCTGGTGAGCTTTTCATATCTCACTGATAGAGTTAGGCTGTTTGATAGATTAAATGTATTGTGCTAGCCAAGGCGTTCTCTCTTTCTTTTTGCTCACATTAAAACAGGATGCAGCCGTGGTTATTTTTGTTCTCTCTCATGCTCGCGAGTTCTTAAACCAAAGGGTAGACAGCACGGCATATTCAGCAGTGGTGCAGTGCAGCCGTTTACAGGGGGGAACAATGGTTTATAGATATAGGGGTTTATCTGTTTGGAGTTCTGGGAAAGCTCATGTTACAGGTGAATTAAAACGGCTCAGCAAGCCGTCTGACCTTATACGGGGGTCTATAAGAGGGCACTTCAATTTTGGGAGCCAGAATGAAGAGAAATGAATCAAATTTCATGGATTTCAATCTCAGAGAGTGTAGTATGTAGGTGACCAGTCTACAAACATGCTAAGAGAGGTGAAACCCGAAGAAATAAAAAGGGGATTCAAAAAAAAATAATACATTAATGTGCTGTTACGCAACAGACTTGCAGGGGGGGAAGAAAACAAAATACAGATTCTAGCTCCAGAAACAGAAGGGGTGTTCCCTGTTACACAGCCCAAGACTGATCAAAATCTCACATTCACTGGCAAGATTTCGGTCTTGGGCTGACCCATTGCGCACTTGCTTTCCCTCACTCCCGGGGCGGCAACCACGCCGACAGGACTCTCTCACTCCAGGTTCCTCTCTCTAGACATCGCTGCAGCTCACCTCCGGTCTGGTAATTTGGGGTGGGGGGGCTGACTGAAATGAGAGGGTGCAGGGAACGAACAGTACAGTCACTATTGGGAGGGAGGGTGATATGGGAGACTCAGATTTTCTGCGACTGAATGAGCGTCGGTGAGCTTAGGAAACAGTTGGGGAGGGATCTGGAATAATAGAGGGCAAATGTGCCAGATGTTGCTGTGTTTTGCAGACTAGCCACTCCAGTTTTCACAAAAAGGCCTAAAAAAGGAGAAATAAATGAAAAAGACCAACAAGGGAAAACTTTTACAGGGAAGGCACTTCCAGAAAAAAAAACAAAGGCAACAACAAGCCTGAAAAAAATTTAATTTAGCCTTTTGGGGCACAGATTCCCTGGCACAGAACAAGGGGAAAACAAAATTGCCTTACAGTAGTCGGGGCATACGTTCCAGCCCGGAGACAGATTAATTGCCCCGTTTCACTCAGGGAGGGGCACTGTGCCACAAAATAACTGGCAATCATGCCCTAATCTCCCTGATTTGGTGAGGCAAAAATGACTGATGTTTTCCCTTGGTACTACCCCCAAAAAAATGACATCAGGCATCTTTTAAATTTTTTATTAAAAAAAAAAAAACACACACACTAGGCTGTAACATGTCATTGAAGCAGCTTTATTTGTGCAGCTCATTTTCTTTTCTGGGCAGACTTCACCCTGTGGGGGGGGGGGGTAATGGATTAGATTCTGGCAGTTAACACATTTGCAATTGGCCAAGAAGAACTGAGGACAAATTTAACAAAACCTCGACACTGACTCACTCCCCTTTGCGGCTGAATCTGCAACACAGCAAAAACATTTTAGCGAGGCCCCCCAGGGCTAAAAATAAAACGTGATCATAAGTCTGCTAGACACTAATATTGCGTAGAAAATTATCTCAATTGCAGTGGGGGATCCATTCTCTCTTGGGTGTCATGGGGTGGATTTATCCCAGTTAGTTCTTCATCCACTGCCCCTTGCCTGTTTGGTCAGGGCGTGCTTCTTTGCTGGCAAATTATAAGAAATTGCCAGAACTGCCAAGATGAAGCATTTTTGGAATGGAGTAAAGAACCCTAAGACTGTAGCAGCAGAGAAGGAGGCTCTTAGTAAAAAGGAGAGAGATGCTGCTTATGACAAAAGTAAACGAGTGCGTACTTTTCAAGAACACTGGATAACAAAGTATGCTTGGGTTGAGCTTGACCCTGAGAAAAACGTAATGTTCTGTAAAGCATGTAGGAAATTCCCAGACATTGCAGACACAGCATCAGCATATTATGACGGGGGCTGCAATAATTTCACTGAGCGTTCTTTACAAAAACATGCCAAGTCTAAGAAACACTCTCTCGCTGATGCCAGATTTGTAGCCAAATCTCAGCAGGCATCTGCTGCTGACAGAGCAATCGAAATGCTCAATTCCAATGTGGCACGTCATATGCAGATCTTAATTCGAAATGCACATGCCTTGGCCAAACACGCCAGGCTATATACAGACTTCCAGTGGATGTGTGACCTTGACAAATGTAAAAGGGTCGATACTGGGGAAACCTATCACAATGACAAATCATGCCGCATGTTCATTAGTAATATCGCTGAGGTGGAATGTAAGAAGCTGGTGGATGTGGTGAAGAATGCAGACTTCATGTCCATAATGATAGATGGTGCCACAGATTCCAGTATGAAAGAACAGGAAATAATTTACATAAGAACAGTAAACGAGGGGGTGCCAGGTGTTTTTTTTTTGTGTCCCTGGAAAATCCACACAAAGCTGATGCAGCATCATCACGGCATGCATCGATCAGGCCATGCTGTCACAGACAGTCAGCAGAGTGGAAAAAACAAATTGTTAGGGCTGACCACTGATGGGGCAGCAATGATGACCCATAGAAGAGGGGAGTGGCTGCAATACTGAAAAAGGATCATCCTCATCTAGTCGCAATCTACTGCAATTCACATAGGCTGGAGTTAGCCCTGAAGGATGTCTTAAAAAACCTCTCGTATCATAAAAAATAGACCAATTACTGCTGGGGATCTATCTGTTTTATCATTTTTCACCTCTAAACTATAAAAATCTGAGAGAGTCCTGTTAGGCAGCTGGAGTAAGATGCCTTATTCCAACCAGAGTGGGAGGAGCCAGATGGGCACAACACACATTAACAGCACTGAAAGTGCTCATCACAGACTACCCCGGGATCCTGCTGCACTTCCAACAGGTAAGTACTATCCCAGACTTCCATTTTAAGCCCAGTCTTTCTAGATTTGTTTTAAAATTGGAACTACTAAAGCAACAACTTGTGCCATTTTTTGTCTTCTCAGATGCAACTTGGCAGATCCTGAGGGGACCAAGCAGCAAAGGCCGAGGGCTACCTGAAGACCATGCAGACCTGGAGACATCTACACTACATTCACCTGATGGCAGACATCCTGGAAGAGTTCACAAATGTCAGCCTGCTTTTTCAAGCAAATGATACTTCAGTGGGAGAGGTGTTTGAATCACTTCAGGACCTGAAGGACTGCCTTTTAAAGCTGAAAACAAGGTAATTTTTGTTTTCCAGATTGGTTTTAGCTAAACTATAGTATTTTCCCCTCCACCCTAGCCAGAAAAAAAAAACTTTATCTCTGTCAGGACAAGTTAGGTCAGGCTAGGGGGATAAATCCGTGTTTTTCCTTTTGTTCTTGTTTTCTAGACCTGGAAAGCACTTGAGAAATCTGGATGCCTTGGAGGGACCTGAATTCCATGGACACACCCTATCTGTTGATGAAGGGGACCAGTTTTCCATTGACAGAGACGCACTATGGACAGCCATGATCCTAAATGTCACAAACAGGTTTGAAGACATGCACCAGCCAAACTCCATTATGGTGGCCATGAACCACATTGTGAACTTTAAACAGTGGCCAATAAGCCATGTGGATTTGACATGTGTGTTAGGGTGGGGAAACAACTCTGACTGGGTGGCACTGGAAGAATCATCTTTAGCTTAGCAAGGTGGGAGGTGAGACAGTCTTTTTTTCCAATTTGTTTCAGATTATGTGGAGGATACAGTAGCTGGTGTCATAGAGGAGTTCAGACCTGTCCTCACAGAACAGAACATAGATCCAGACATGTGTGTAGCAGAGTGGACCAAACTGAAAAATCACATAAAGAGAAGGTGAATTTCTTCTTCTACCACTTACAATCAGCAAATTCTCAATACTGTCAGGCTGCTGATCAGGCCAGGGTATTACATGCCACCCCCCCCAAAGGTTCACCAATGCTGTAGAAGCAAAGTGGCCAGATATTCATCAGGCTTGCCAAGACAAATGCCACAACACTTTGGGACTAGTAACCTTAATTCATACTCTACCAGCAAGTACAGCTGTTTGTGAACGTGGGTTTAGCCTAATGAAAAGAATAAAATCTGATTGGCAAAGTTCATTAGGAAAGGACAGTCTCATAGACTTAATAAGGATCTTGTTACATACAGTTCACCATGTGAACAGGAATTTGATCCAGTTCTAGTCACTGAGTACTGTTTAAAAAGCGGTAGACAACAAAAAGGCCTTCATTGCAGCCATATGGTCCACGGAACAAAAAACAAAGCAATGAGCAGGAGGAAGAAGAGGCAGACAGCTCAGACTCAGAAGTAGATTTAGATGAATCTTCCAAATCTGAAACTTATTCTGAAAAACTTTTGTCTGATGGTGATTCTCATGTTATATCTGATGAAGAACTTGAATGTACTCCCATGTCAGTGCTGTGCCCTAGTACTACTAGTTCACAGGAAACTGTTAACTGTGGGGAGAGGGGGAATTCTTGCATCACTGACTACTCTCGTGATGATGACATGAATCTGTTGTGATCATGTCCTCCACATTTAAGGTTTGGCCTTTCTTTGCCACCCAACTGTTGAGTCCTGCTTGGACTATCTTCATTTTTCCTACAAAACAGTTACTATTGCTAAATTTGCGTTCCACTTTTACTGTCACTCCAGGTTTTTGGTGGCAAAAATAAATTTGCCTGGTCACAGTGCCAGATTTATAAGTCACGGGTAGGATGGTCTAATTTTACAAATCTCATTCTGTGAGCTCTCCCAGTCCTTGTCCTACTAATTTCAGTTTTGTTACAACAGACATGGCTGTGTAGTAGACTAATGATAACTTATCGAACAGCAGCAGATAGCCAGTCCTAGCACAGCCCATCAGTCAAGTACGAGTCGATGAGGCAGGAGCTGAAAATAATGCACCAATCAGGTACTGTTTTATCTTACAATTAAATGTGCCTGGAATTTATTTGAGGGAGACAGCTGAGCACCAAGTAGTCCAGATTTGGGTATGTGAACAGAGTATCTTTCAGTCTTCATCATTTTTCTTCCCTTCTTAGTAGCCCTGACTCCTACAATAAAATAATCAGAGTCCATCACACCAACATGAAATGTGGCCTGTGGACCACTCTAGCAGAGCAAAATATCCAACGGGAACAGTACAGTAACATGCTGGCCAAATTGGATTTCACGTAAACATTACAAAAATATATCACGAATCTAGGAGCGAGTGTTTTAAATTTGTAAAATCTGGCCAACTGGCCATGTCATGGTAATAAAGCTATCACATAATGGGAACGGTGCATCTGGCCAAATTGGATTTCACTTAAAAATTACAAAAATCTATCACAAATCTAGGAGTGGGGTGTTTTAAATTTGTAAAATATGGCCAACTGATCATGTCACGGTAATAAAACTATCACATACTGTCACGGTGCTGTAACAAATCATGTCTGATTAACTGAATCAAATGTTTCTGTTTACACTGGCCAGATTCATTTTTTCTTAGCGACTTGTCTTGATGGGGTAGACAAAAAAGAAGACAAAAAGATACTCATCGTCAATGAATGTCAATTGCTGCTTGAACATTTCACTGTGCATCACTGTCATCACTGAAAACAAAATGACTGTCTAGGGTTTTGTGCTGCATTTTTGGGTTAAATCGCATCATTCACATTCTTATACTGTGGTGTGAGTGTCTATACTCTGCCATGGATTTCAGACAGACTTTCTGTTTTTCGCTGCTTGTGAATATTGTCAACTGTGATGAGATTGCTGTCAGTCAGTTCTGGAAAAGCGCTTTGAAAATGTATGTAATGCCTGGCTGTTATATTCGTTTGTGTGCATCACTCTTTCTGTACATGCACCGAATAAAGTGGACGTTCAACACCTTACCTACAAGGTAAAGAGAAAAGAAAAAAAAATGCAGAAAAATAAATGAATGGAGAATTTTTAGAACTTGTTTTTTTTTTCCTTTATTACCTATTATTTAGTCAAACAAGGATGTACTGATGGTCGGTGATATTTTGATAGCAGGTATACAAAAAAAGGGAGTGGCATACCACTTTCTGGGATGGAATACCAAATCTGGGGAGCTGGTAATCCACGTGGTACACCACTTTTTAAAATGAATTTCTAGCCCTGTAAATGGTGTATGTGTATACATATTTTCAATGGCACTACCTTAGCTACTGGCAGTGCAGGGACTGTATACGATATATGTGTTTACATATATTCCAAAGCAATGCTTTAGTTAGTGGCAGTGCAGGATCAGTATACATATACATATACATATACATATACATATACATATACATATACATATACATATACATAGGGAATACATGATGGGCAACTGTGGAATATAAAAAATATTTCCACGAGTGCAGGGTGAACTGTGATAATATCACGAGTGATGAAGCCACAAGTGATGTTATCTCAGTTCACCCTGCACAAGTGGTAATATTTTCCATATTTCACTTGTCGCACATCATGTGTGCGATTTATACGATAGGACCACGTTTTGTACGCAGTTTAATTTATAATTGCACTTTAGTAGTATAATGTGATGTTTCAGGTGTTATTTTTTTTCTAAGTAGAGCTCAGAGTGTTATTTGGTTCTAGCAAGTTTATGTGAAGTGTGTTAGTTAGGTTGTGAATGGGGAGATTGTAAGTTCCTATTGGCTGTTTTCTTGGTGTGTGCTATACTGTGGGCATAACTATCTTCAGGTACAATGCTGACCATCTGCTTTTGAAAGTCGAGTGTTTGGCAGTGTTATTTTCATCATTTTGCTTTTCATTTTGGGTGCTATTAGTTTTATGTAGTTGTTCTATGTAGGAGAGTGGTTTTTGCATTGTGTTGTTTACTTGTTTTTTTGTATTTCGATTATATAATAGGTTCCGGAGAGGCAGTGTTTCCTGATTTCGGCATAACAGAGGATCAGTAACCAGAACAGTATATTTTGTTTGGGTAAGAGTTTCACTTGCTGGGTCATATAGGATGTATTTTCTTGTATGTGACACCTATATGTGGATGCAGTTTGGACTTGTAATGACCGGAGCTTTTGTGGGTCAGAGTTCTACTGATATGTGAGCTCTGCTGTGTTTCAAAAGACAACACTGTGTGGGAAGAAATGAATTTAAAAGTATTGTTTTTATGCGCTGTTCATATGGGCACACTGTTTATTGGGAAATGTAATGTTTCCTGGCACTTGTAGGTGGTGTTGTGTTGTGTACTGAGGGGTTAATTTTATTGAGCAGTAGTCCGGTCATGGAGGTGGTTGTAGTGATGTAACCACTGTGGAAATATCAGGCACTGATGTAGTCATGTTGAATATCAGCAGCTGACATAGACACTGTGGAATATCTGTTAAGATATCCCACAGTGTCTGTCAGCTCCCTAATATTCAATAGTGGTAAAAATAACAACAATTATTCAGAGTACTGTACCATAGCTACCGGTAGTGCAGGGACTGCATATGGTATACATGTATACTTATATTCTAAGGCAATGCCTTAGCTACCAGTAGTACAGGGATTGTATATGATATACGCATATACTTATATTCCAAAGCAATGCCTTGGCTACTGGTAGATCAGGGACTGTATACGATATACATGTATAAGTAAGTAAGTACAAGTTTATTGTATGACAATTAAGTCATTACAAATTAAAAAATAGAAACAAAATATATGAAAAAGACATAATCACATCTTAAGAAATCCTTAAAAATACACCATAGAATTACATTACAGTGATATCTATATGAGTAATCATAGATATCATAGGTCATAGGTAATTTCAGAACAAAGAAGACTTACATCCATTGTGCTCGCTGTTAACTCTAATTATGGTAACTTCCTATTTTGTTTGCTATACAATGTTTGTACAGTTTCCTCTTGAACTCAAGTATTGTCTTACTAGCAACCACCTCCTCAGGCAAGTTGTTTCACACTGGAATGACTCTAACACTAAACCAGTGTTTTCTTTTTGTGGTCCTAAAATTTTGCCCCATAAGTTGCCATGAATGTGTCCTAGTGTCATAACGCTGTTCCCTTAGTGTAAGTCCCAATTTATCTCTTAGACTGAAGTTTTTAAGTGCATTATACACCATACACATGTCCCATCTCAATCGCCTATACTCCAATGTGAACATCCCCAAATCCTTCAATCTGTCCTCATAGTCTAGGTCCCTAACATCAGCTACCAACCTGGTAGCCCTTCTCTGAACCCTTTCCAATCTCTTTATATCCAACCTAAAAACTGGTGACCAGAACTGTGCGCAACATTCCAGCTGTAGCCTCACCAGCGCTCCAAAAAGAGGCACAATCACTTCCTTCTTCCTACTCTGTATATGTTTCTTAATGTTAATAAGAATACCACCAGTGGACTTTATAACCTGGCTACAATGTTAATGGAACTTGAGATCGTTTGTCACTTTAACACCCAAATCTCTTTCCTCCACTACTTTTCCCAATATATGACCATTTAGAATGTAATCAGCTTTTTTGTTATTTTTCCCAAAGTGCATCACTACACATTTGTCAGTGTTAAAAGATAACTTATTTTCCCTAGCCCAACTTTCCATTTTAAATAAGCCGTTTTGCAGTTTCATTACATCTTCACAATTTTTGGTGCTAATACCAATTCTAGTGTCATCTGCAAATTTGGTTTCCCAAACATCCCCTCCTCCAGACAATGAGTGTGTGTGTATATATATATATATATATATACCAAACAAGCAGGGCCCCAGAACAGATCCCTGGGGGACTCCACTCTCCACTCCCAACCAATCAGAATAAACTCATTTTAAACAAACCCTCTGCTTTCTCTCACTCAGCCATGCCTTTACCCAGGTTGTAATGTACCCAGGTATTTTGTGTTCTATCAGAGCATCAACCAATTCTCCATGTGGGACTTTGTCAAACACCTTTGAAAAATCCAAGAACACCACATCCACAGAGATACCATTGTCCATGGCCCTACTCACGTGTTCGTAAAAAAACTCAAGGAGATTTGTTTGACATGATAACCCCTTTTTAAAGCCATGTTGTGCATCATCACAGTCCCCTACTGATTTCAAAAACTCCAGTATTTGGTCCTTTATAACAGTTTCTAATAGTTTCCCCAGGACAGCAGTCAAACTCACAGGTCTATAGTTACTCACCTCCTGTCTAGATCCCTTTTTATAGATAGGGACTATATTTGCTTTACGCCATACCTCTATCACCTCCCCGTTGTCCAATGATTTCTGAAACAATGCTGTTATAGGTTCTGCCAATCCTGTTGCCAATTCCCTAAGAACTCTAGGATGGATTCCATCTGGCCCTGAGACTTATTTGGGTCCAGGTGCTTTAGTCTATCCTCAATCTTTTTTTATTTAGAACAATTTTATAATCAGTATTTGACAGATGGTCCCTACTATTTTTTGACTTACTATTAAATACTGATGAAAAATAAGTATCAAAAAGCCCCACCATGGCTTGGTAGTCCTCAACTAATTCACCATCCTGGTCCTTAATGGGCCCCACAGTAGTTTTACTTCCCTTTTTATTATTGATATAAGTGTAAAAAAGATTTATGATTATCTTTAACTCTTGTAACCAAATTTAGTTCATGTTTCCGAGTTGCCTGTTTGATAGCTCTTTTAGTTTCTTTTTATAGTTTTTTGTACATGGCTCAATTTGTTGCACACTCACTTTTTCTGGCTTTTATAGAAGCTCTTTTTTTCTTTTTGATCAAATTCTTAATTTTAGGAGATAGCCACAAGGGAATTTTACCCAAAGCATTGTATTTCTTCCTGAGTAGGACATACATATCTATTAAATCAATAATTTTTTTCTCCAAGCTAACCCAGATTTCCTTTAGTGATCTTTTTTCAGAATCTTTCTTCCATCCCCAATCCAGGAGTTCCATTCTCATTTTATTAAAATTGACTTTAATAAAATTCCGAACCTTGGTTATGCCAGAAGTATTTGAAAAAAAACCCCACTTAATTCAAAACTAATCATGCAGTGATCACTTGAACCGAGTGGTGAAGAAGTACTACAATTCTTAATTAAGTCTCCTAAATTACTTAACACAAGGTCTAATGTTTTTTCTCCTCTTGTGCTACTCCCTATATATTGATCAAAACCAGCTAATAAGAAAGAATCCAGATATCTTAACTCATTTGTTGTCTCCCCTGTTTGTTTTGACCAATTAATACCGGGCAGATTAAAGTCACCTAAAAGTATAATATTTTCTGTAATAATCTTAAAAGTTATTACACAATGGATTATACAAGCAGCACTTCTTTTCCAATATATTTCCAGGTGCTAATACAAATTGATCCTGTTTCTATTTATACATACACTTACATGATTTTTAACTATAAGCTTAGACAATAGAATACACTTTTTCCCCCAATATGTTTTAAGCATTAAATAATTAATTAGTCTAATTTCCATTTATATTAAACTTTTGTTTGGAAATCTTTTAGCTTTCTTGCCTTAATACAAGAAATTGTATACAAATAAGTAGCTAAGGCTTTAATAGCTATTTCATCTTTATTATATATCAAGATTTTCACCAGTAAATGTTTGTCAACAGAGATTTTTTCAAAATCATTAACACTAAAAATCATTTTAAAGAGCAAGTATCTTGATCCATTGTACCAAGGGCAATTGCACACCATATGAATAAGATTCTCTGGTTCGCCAATATTGCAGTCACAATTAACTTGTTAATTTATATATTTTTTATATCTCTTACACAGTATATTACTTAGAAAGGTTTCAAATTTATATATCATAAAAGCAGCTCTTAATTTAGGATCTGCCAATAGTTCCAAATACAATTGTATTCTAAAATTATCCTCATTGTTATTTACAAACCATTGCGAAAATCTCGAGATTTAAATTTTTTTCTTCATCTATAGTAGTCCAATAATCTTTTACTTTTTTACTGATATATTTCTTATACTGTGAACTTAATGTAATATTTTTTGATACATATTCTCTCAAGATATTTATTTTATATCTCACCAACAATGTATAAATTGTATTAAGCGATAGGGACTTATAACAATTGGTCATCATCCAGTTTTGTTTTTCCATCTAACACATCTTAGTAATTCTCTCATTAGACTGCCTGGTCAATCTAAGCCAAAAATTATTATTTTTTTGTATCTAGTACAGCTTCTATGTTGTCGAGACCTAATTCAGCTCTAATATATGGAGCTGGAAAGGATCTAGGAACCATAAGAGTCTTCCTCAGTATCTTATGTATAGGTACCATAAACCTTTCTCTTTTCTTTATATCCCATATTTCAAACGCATATGTTATTTGTGTGATATATTTGACTCTAATAGCAAAGATCATTGGTTTTATTGAAAAGCTCCCATATGCTGAATTAAATTTTCCCAAGGCCAAAGCTGTTTTTTTTTTCCCGTAAGAGCACAACTTCCATATGTTTGTTCCAAGTACCTTTTGTTGTCATTGTTAAACCCAGATAGACATAAGATGTTACTATGTCTATTTTATGGGATCCCGTTGTCCAAGAACCTAATGGTTTGTTTTTTCAAAAAATAATTACCTGTGTCTTTGCTTTATTTACCTGTAATTCAAGATCATTAGATATTTTAAGCAAATGATCGATCTGGTTCTGAAGCCCTTTTCTAGTCAAAGAAAATAATAATATGTCATCCACAAATGCTAGAATAGGACATTTTTGGTTTAAAATCTTTGGACAGTCTATATCATTAGTCTCAAGTTTCCTTATAAGAGTAGCAATGTATATTGAAAATAGAATTGGAGCTAGGACACATCCCTGTCTCACTCTTTAGTAGTCTCTATGTTTCTGGTTAACTGTCCATTTGCTCCATATCTAATTTTTGTCCATGTATTTATATAAAGCCTTCTAATTATATGTATAAGCTGTGTATCAATACCCTTTTGCACCATGATGTTCCACAATATACTTCTATTAATGGTAATAAATGCTGATTTGAAGTCTGCAAATAATACATAGATTTGCTGTTTTCATATGTTAAGATATTTTTCAAGCAAATGGGAAAATATATAGCAATTATCAATTGCATTGTATCCTGCCCTAAAACTGGCTTGACACCAACTGATTCCTCCCACTCTCTCCAAATCAGTCAATAATTTATCTAGTATCATTTTTGAAAATATTTTCAAGGACACATCTAGTAGACTTATAGGTTTATACATGGCTGGATCACATCGGTTCCCCTTTTTATGAATTGGGACAGTAATTTCTTCCTGCCAAGTGGGAGGGAGAAAAGAGTCCCAAAGAATCCGATTAAATAAAATGGCAAATAAATTGACCAAGCAGAGGGGTTTGCCAAATACACCTCTGCAGGGATCAAATCTGGTCCTGGAGCTTTGTTTTTCTTTACAGTTTTAAGAGCCAAATATATTTTCTTGAGTGTGATATTTACATTTTGGACTTCGCTTTCCATGTCTAATGGAGGCCCAATTTTAATAGAGCCACCAAAAATCCTCTCAAAATACTGGACCCATTTTTGTTCATTAACATATGTATCTATTTTAATTTTGGTTACACTTGTACCCCTTGAGACTAATGTCCAACATTTTTTACTATCACCTTCACATAGAACATGCAACATCTCATTCTATTTATTCCATTGATATTGTTGTTTTTTACTTTTTAGGAACACATTGTAAATTTTTCTTTGCTGATTCAAAATTTTCCATTTATTAGTGTCATTAGCTCTTCTCATTTCCCCTAATTTTAGCATTTAACATTTCTTTATTTGGCACTCTCTATCAAACCAAGTAATAACTAAGTTAAAGTTATCTTTCAGAACAACTTGCTTGTATAATTTTGCTTTGATACTCTGAAAGATATCTACCACCAAGTTCCATAATTTCTCCAAGTTTGATTCATGACAATCTGTCTCTAATATTTTAATCGAACATTCTATTTGTATTGCAAGTTCAGTTTCCAATTGAATGTTCCACTTTAGCCTCTTGTTATATCTAACTTCCTCCACAGGTTCTTTCTCTAAGCAATAAATATTAGTTTCATGTAACTGAGCCATTTTCCCTAGCAGGATAATGGGTAGGTGATCACTTTCTGGCCTAGTCACCACAAAAAAATGGTCACAGAATTCAATATCTCCTGACCAATACATCATATCAAGCAGGGAAATTCCTGTTGACTTGATATAGGTACATTGGCCTTGCAAATCACTGTTTAACTGGCCATTTAAAGGGTATAGATTGTAAATTTCCAATATTTCAATTAACTTCCTACCTGCTTCATTTATTTTCATGTCCATTGTACTTCTGGCCTTAGGTTGTGATTCTTGCTGTAAATTGGAATATGTTTGGTCCATTAGACCATCATAATGTCCAATTCTAGCATTTAGATCTACTATCAATAAATCCCACTTTGGATATTTTAGTTGGATATCTAATAGAACATTATTCAATGAAGTTCATAGTCCATCCTTATAAAAGCGAGATTGTCTTGAGGGGAAATACACATTTATCAATATAATCTTGGTGTCCATATTAGCTAACAAAATAACTATGTTTTTGCCGACATATAGTGGGCAGTGCTCAGTAAATAAACCTAATCTAACATAGACTACTAATCCACCAGAAGGTCTGCCTAGTTTGCTCTCCCTAGTTGCTAGCGTGTGGGTTAATTCATACTCATTTAAAAAATACTACTTATTCCTTTTCATGCCATGTCTCTTGTAGACAAATAATATCTGTGGTCTTAATGAAAGACAGGAAGTCCGAATCTGAGTACCTACTCACCAACCCTGCTATATTCCATGAAAGAATCATATTGCCTCCCTTCCTATTTTCCTCCAATTGTATTGACACATTAGCTAAACAAGGGAGTCAGGCAGAAGCCTGCTGCCTTCCATTGTTAAATGCACAATTCCCTCTTGAAGATTGTTTAAAAATTTCATCTGGATCCACTAAGTACATCCCTAGCACATCAAGCTTATTACAGTCCTTCAATAAATCCTGTGCAAGGCTTCTATCCCTGACTTGAATGTCAAATTGCGTAGTCTTTCCTAGTCTTACTACTTTCATAATTCCCCTTGATTTCCTAATTGTATTTGTAAAACATTTCTAAACAGATTACATATGACACCTTTAAGTTTCCCATTACTTTCTTTAGGTATGGGAGCCATTCCATATATTGAAAGGGCTACTGGAGCTTCGACTTCTGTTTTCTGAGATCTTACAGTAAACAGCTCTCTGTCTGGGAAAGTGGCTATCAGCCCTCTTTGTTCAATTAATTCTGCATTGTACCAAATGTAATTTGCAACTTTTGGTGCGCATACATAAATTTCTACTATATGCTCCCTACCATCTCTAGCTTCAATTAAGTGTATCATATCATTAATGGGTATATCTAGATCATAAAAATAGTTGTTTAGTATGTACTTTTTAAATTCCTTTTCTGTTACCTTAGGCCAATCACAATAAGCTGTACATCTTATCATAGGTAAACTTCCATAATTAGATGTATATTTTACCTTTTCCCAGTTCCCAGATGGTTCAGCTCCAGCAATTATATTTTGTTTGTCAATAACCAAGTCATTATATGGTATTATTTCTGTTGGTTTTTCCATTTTGCAAATATTGTCTGTTTCAATAGGATAGCATTTTCAAAGAGCATCAATTTCTTTTTCTAACATAGCTAGATGTTTACATAAATCTGTTGAAAGAACAATTAGATCACATTTGCCACATACATCTGTATCATTAGTCTCTACTTCTAATTCTAATTCAAAGTCCCCAGTAGCCTTCTTTCTTTGTAGTACAAAATTATTTTCTCCTTCTCTCAATGCTCAATCATCTTTTCCCTAGCTTATTGGTTGCATTTGAAATCTGTTGTATTTTATCTCCCTTTCCTTGCTGATTTTTTTGTATTGATACTAATTTTCCTGTATTCTTAGTTTTTTTTCTTTTTTTCCATTAACTTTCTTCAAAGTAAGCAACATTTCTCCCTTTTGTTTCCTATTGGGATTCTTATTTTTCTTATCAGCTGTTTTTCCTATATCCTCATGTAACCCCTCTACAAATGGAGGTTTCCGAAAAGTCTTCCTTGAGCTGGCCTAAATGCTCACTGCCAGGCTGGTGTCCTGCGTTTTAGCAGTTTAAATGTGATTGCCAGAGAGTGCCTGTATAGCCTCTGTGTACTGTCTCTTTAAGAGCTGCCAGGATTGCAGTTATAAGTAATCTGAGAGGGATCTCTGTTGAAAGATGTAACTATTTGCTGAAAATCATGTAGAGTGATAATGATAATGTAGTTCGCCTAACCTGCCTTCTTTGCAGCAAGGACTGTTTTGTTTATCCCCACCACTTTGGCCTGGGACTGCCGAATTGGACCAATCAGTACTGGTGGGACCTAAAAGAGAGCCAGGCTACAGGAGCTGTCTGGAGTCAGAATCTGTAGGAATTGTAGTTTTGGACTTTTGGTGCCTTTTCGCACCTGAAGGGGGAGCTCCTGTTGTAACTGACAGATGAATCAGCCAACCAAACCTTTTGGATCTTGAGGAAATTCTCAGGCTTGCTGGCAGTTGAGTCAGATCAAAGTTGGGAACTGAAGAAGCAATAGCTTGAGACAGTCTCTGTGGAAAGGCCTGAGTTTTGGCCTGCATGTCTGCATGCTGTCCCTGAGAGGGAGAAGAGAATCAGTTTGGACTGATTCCGAGTTTGTGAGAACGAGGTAAGCCACTGAGTTGTTACCAGGATCAACCTGAAGAAGATCGAAGATTTGCTGAATGCATCGGCCTGTCAGGATTTCCAGCAGCCTCTAAACTCCCAGTGTGTGCAGAGACTTTGCGATTGTGACCGGAAAGCAGTTTGCCTGGTATAGTAGACTCCCTTACATGTAAATGTGCTGTGCGTTTATAGTGGGTAGCGATTTGGTTCCCCACTGTGTGAATTGTGTTCTGCTTGCTGGAAGCTGTGTCCAGCTTGACCAGACTGAATCTGCGTTCTTCTCCATACTGCCTGGGCCTCGCCACACTGGCCCTGCCAGACTACCCCACTGCACAGAGAAAGCCATCGACAAGAGACCTGCCTGGGGATCAGCCCCCTACTCCACGCTTGAACAGGAACAATGCCTCGGCGAATGGTGTGGGCCCTGCTTCTCCTGGCACTCCAGATCAACCACCTGCAGTTTCAGTTTTCATCCAGCCTGTGTCCAGTCTTGGGTATCGTAAGTAACCATCAGGGTAGCTCCCTGCATCAACAGCTTAATTTAAGTGTGCCATCTGATTGTCTTGTTGTTTCTTTACTTTCACGAACTGAACCTTCCAGCTCTATATTATAATTAGTGTGTGTGATGCATGTTGTTTTCTTCCATCACAGGGCCCCAACCAGCTGCAATTCTGGCCTACCCCGGGCAACGATCCTGGCTAGCCCACCTCTTCTTCACCTGGGTACCCAGAGTCTGTGACTGTTTATGGACCCTGAAGTGCATGCACAACTGTTTGACTGATACAGCTTTTAAGCAAATTAACCTGATTATACCCCTCCCTTGTTCAAGTCCGTTAAATAAATCAGATCTAACTCTTTTTGCATTTACCCTGACTGTGGTTCCAGTTGGTGCAAGAGTACTGTACTGCTGTTATTTGCTGTGTATAACCTTGTTTTACGGGGGTTCCCAGGGTCGAGCCAGAGGAAAGCCCTGGCGGTAAGTGCAAACAGTGTGGGTACATGTGTGGTGTATCAGTGGTATTGTGAAAGTGATTATTGTGTATTGTTCCGGCCGCTAGTAAGATAAGAGGGGGGTTACAGTGTCCAGGAGGGCTGTGCCCAGGTTAGCTTAACCACTACCAACCCTGACCTCCAGGTGGAGGCATCCGTTTCAGAACTCAGGCCCCTTAACCTGCTCCTAGCCAAGCAGGCAGGGGTAGCAGCCCTTGGGATAGTTCCACCTAGGAGTTACACTCAGATAAAATTAGGGATGGAAAATCAGGTCTTATTAATAATAATAATAATAAATTTTATTTAATATAGCGCCTTTCCAGTATCAAGGCACTGAACAGGTAGATAAAAATCAAAAACAATTACAATAAATACCAATTAAAATCAGAAAGATTCAGAGTGTGCTTTACCCCATAAATAGGTCTTAAGTGCCTGCTTAAAGCACCCCACAGTCCTGCACTTCCGGAGCTGAAGAGGCAGAGAATTCCAGAGGGAAGGGGCCACAAACCCAAAGGCACGGACCCCTGAAGATTTTAAGCTAACCCTCAGAATCTCCAGCAACCCCTCATCAGCCGAGCGGAGCTGTCGCAGAGGGGTGTAAGGAACAAGGAGCTCTTTCAAGTAGCAGGGACCCTGACTGTGTAGGGCTTTGCAGGTTAGTAAACCTACCTTAAAGGTGATCCACCACTGAACAGGCAGCCAGTGCAGATCGCACAGCACAGGGGTGATGTGAGATCTTCTAGAAACCCCAGTCAACAAACGTGCAGCAGTGTTCTGCACTAGCTGCAAGCGGCAGATATCAACCCCAGAAAGCCCTAAGTAAAGGGAGTTACAGTAGTCAAGGTGCGAAGTCACAAAGGCATGGACCAAAACAGGCAGATCGCTAGACGGAATGAGGTGCTTGATCCTGGCAGTGTTCCTAAGATGATAAAAGGCCAGCTTGACTATGGCCTACACCTGATGATGAAGGGTCAGCCCATCGACAAACACCACTCCCAGGTCACACACCCGTCGGAGGTAAGGATCTGAGCCCCCCCCGGACTAAACCAGTGGGGGAGATCAGCCCTCAACCCCTCAGTCCTATGACCCAGGTCCACCACCAAAACCTTAGTCTTTCCCATGTTCAACTTTAAACTGCTAGAACTCATCCAATCTTGGATTTCTATGAGGCAACCATTCAGCACTGAGATAGCACTAACCTGGTCAGAAGCAAAAGACAGGTAGAGCTGGGTATCATCAGCATAGCAGTGAAACCTCAGCCCATACCATCTTACAATGTCTCAGAGCAGCAGCCTATACACTGCAAATAACATGGGGGACAGTACCGAGCTCTGAGGAACCCCACAAGGCAGAGAGAGAGAGACTCAGAGGAAGAAATTCCTGAGACAACTCTCTGAGTTCTACCGGTGAGGAAAGATGAAAACCATCTGAGAACTGTACCCGACAGCCCACAGATGAACCTCAGGCACTCAAGCAGAACCCCATGATCCACAGTGTCAAAAGCTAATGACAAATCAAGGAGTGCCAAGATGGAACAGTTCCTCTGATCTCTCGCCATCAGGAGATCATTGAGCACCCGAACCAGAGCAGTCTCGGTACTGTGCCTCTTACGAAAACCTGATTGGAGAGGTTCGTATAAATTATGGATGGTTAAGTGGTTCTCCAGTTGAGCTGCCACAACTTTCTCAATAACCTTTCCCACAAAAGGATTGTAGGTTACATGGTATACAAGGAACATACACTCTAGAGGGTCGAATTTTCTCCTACTTTTATGCATATATTCCAAGGAAATACTTTACCTACTAATAGTACAGAGACTGTATACAGCATACATGTATACATATATTCCAAGGAAGTACCTTAGCTACCAGTAGTGCAGGGACTGTATATGGTATACATGCATGCATACATTCCAAAGCTGTGCATGGACTGTATACAGAATACATGAATACATATATTCCAAAGCAATTCTTCTGCTACCAGCAGTCCAGCGCGTTATATGGCATACATGTATACATATATTCCAAAACAATGCTTTGGCTACTGGCAGTGCAGGGGCTGTATACATGTATACATGTATTCCAAAGCAATGCTTTAGCTACCGACAGTGCAGTGACTATATACGGTATATGTGTATACATATATCCCAAAGGAATGCCATAGCTATCGGTAGTAAAGGGGCTATATATGGCATATGTGAATAAATCTATTCCAAAGCAATGCCTTAGCTACCAGTAGGGCAGGGAGTGTATGTGGTATATGTGCTTACATATATTCCAAAGAAATCCCTTAGTTACTGGTAGTCCAGGGACTTTGTATAGTGTATGTATGTATATATCACATATTTCACAGCCATACCTTAGCCCCTCTATACTCTGTCCCTACCATCCCTTCTCCTTTGCCTCACCCTCTCTGCCATACTCCCCCATACCTTGCCTATCCCCTCCCAACTAGTTCTGTACTCCCCTTATTCCTCCCCCTCTGTGTTCCTCCCCTCTGTGCTCTATCTCTTCTACCCTCACTGACAAAATGTTCTTTTCTCTGCCCCTCAGGGACATGCCTCCCACCCAAGCCTTGTGATACTCTCTATGCATTGTGCCCAGTCAGTGGCAGAGCTGGGGGGGCTGGGGGGTGGTCACCCCCCTCGTGGCTGCCCCAGTGTGAGTAGTGGTACCCCACCACCATCTTTATTCACTGTTTAGTGCCCATTGTGGAGCCAGTGATTGACTGAATGGCCCCCCGGCCCCCAGATGCTCCCAAACCTGGCTCTGCTACTGTGCCTAGTACTCATACAGTACATTCCTAATGTATAAAACTTTGCACTGCTAATTTAATCTCTGTATGATGTTTTATTTTATTGTAAACCTCCCCCAGGACGCAATAGAAATGAACTATTTTTAGCGCAGTATGTCCTTTCTGGTGAAACTTTTGAACATAAATAAATAAGAGACGGTACTGAATTTAAATATATACTCATATTTCAAAGCAATTCACTGGCTAGCCATAATGCAGGCACTGTATACAGTATACATGTATACATATATTTAAAAGCTACTGTATGCATTAGCTATCCGTAGAGCAGAGACTGCATACAATATATGTAAGCAATAAGACATGACAGGGTGTACATTATGGTCATATTACTTTGCACCTCAGGTGCGTTTTTAGGCACGAAGCACAGCAGAGTACTGTTAAATGCACCTGAGAACTGCGATTATATCACCATTATGGCATACCCTGGAGTGTCTCATTGCACTTATAAAATAGCATTTAAATGTTTAACTTAAGCTGAATAAAAATAAAAAGAAATCATTTTAAAAAGACAAAAAGTTGGACCTTTCATTGAAATATACTTTCATTTTAACTCTGAAGATAAAAATAGTCCATTGCCTCGTAACTAGAGGGAGGGGGTAGCTAAAAACAATAAAAGACACTGAAAACCACATGTGGCATGCATTTCTGTATAAAAAATGGTTACCTTATTTGCATTTTAAATCAATACAGGTACAGTATTTTAATGGAAATGTGTTCAAAACTTTTGAACCGGCCAGTGTTTTTTTTTTGGGGGGTAGCTTTCTCCTAAAAATACCCAAGTATGATTCAAATGTATATATGTATATGTTTTTATGAACTTCAGGAATCTATGTAAAAAATCTGGGTTTCCCTCTGCCTGTGTAACTCTTTTTTTCCACCTTTTCTCTCTGTTTTTATTTTTTTTGTAACCAAGAGAGACACACTATGCTGAAAGCTTTTTTTACAGGTGCAACCTGGGAGCACAAGAAAGTTAAGTGACTTGCTCAGGGTCACACAGTATACAAGTGTGGTCTGTGGGATTCAAACCCAGGTCTCCAGGTTTGCAGCTCAGAGTCTTAAACCACTGCGCTATATTGCCTCCTTTTTAGTAGTATTGCCTCCTTTATTCATCCTGTTTCTTTTTTCTCTGTCTTTCCCCACATTTGACATATCAAATGTTTGTTATAGATTTTTACCATGGAATAAAGTGATTCAAAATTTTGCACAGCTCCAGTAGCAGAATGTTCCTTCCCAACATACTGTATATATACATACACACACACACACACACACACACACACACTCACTGCCTCACGTGGATCCAGAGCCTCAGATGTATCTCTATGAGGGTAAACAGCAGATATTTCCCTGTAAAGCAGGTAAAGACAGACAAAAGATTTTTCATTGTCAGCAAAAAGTACTAGTAATGAAAACTATGAACAGTACATAAATGTTTCTAATTTGTTTATGTGTGTAAGGAGAGTATGATGATCAGGAAACAACATTTAATTAATTATTTTATGTAAGGTAGTCGTCTCGAAAGTTTTTATTAAGTAATGGTATAGCAGCCACATTTGTGGTTGAAGATCATTTCTTGTAGCAGGACTGATTTGCTCATTGTCCATTGTGTGATGTCATTGCTAACAAATCTAGTCAGATTTAGGACAGGATGCTGTAATATTGTATGGTCACCTGACTGGTTTTACACAATTAAATTTCTTTGATTTTTGACCCATTTTATAAATGTATACATGCTGCATCCATTAAGTGCATTTATACCACACAGAAAGATGAGCTGCATTTCAGCTGTTGATTACTAAGAGAGGAAATGCTGCCTAAGACACCAGGAATAACTCCCCCCTACTCTTTTTAAAAGCACCATGGGATCTTTATTTAACTTTCACCTGGGTGGCCAACAGATGTGAGCATGTGGGACCTCAGTATAACATCTCTTCCAAATGGCACCTCCCCCTAGTTACTGCACTGTGATGCCAGCTTTGGGTTTTAGCATATGTACCTGTGTCGAACTTGAGCCAACAAACATATGATCTTCCAGGCTTAGAGGCAAAAATGCTCCCAACGAAGACTAAGTTCTAAAAGCTTCTAAGATATCCGTCTTTAGTGTCAGACACAATTCTTCTCATTTGCCACTTGAAACTGTACAACACACCGGCTCTCTGTCTTGGCAATTACCTGTAAGTGTACAGGTAGGAATATAAGTGGTACCCATCTAATGCTACAAAGAGCTAGGCACCCTGCTGACAGTTCATTTGCAGCTGCTACATGCCGATGCTGGTTCAAGATTAGCTCTTTGTGTGTCATGGCAGACATTTTATTTTAGAAGGGGGTTTCAACAAGTGACAGGATGCAGCAGAATAGATACCCCTCCATCACTACATAATCAGAATTTGACCTGCTGGTGGCATGCTGTGATCTTACTGTCTGTTCAGCATTGATTTCTGCAGATATTTAACGTTCCTCATTTCCTCCTACTGTACCATCGATTGGAATCCTGCTACTTTAAATCTCATACACTCTAATTTATTTGTAAGTTATATTTTTAAATTGCATGAGGTCTGACTCCAGACTATTGTACCAGGTGAGGCTCCATTTGAATCGTCTCCTTTGTAGCTGAACTTTAAAGTAACTTAGACCACCAACACAATTGGTGCCAACTGATGCCCTTGCTGACAATCTCACATGAGAGGCCATGGACTGAATGGGCATGGAGTCGGAACTACCCTGTCACCTGCATGGTGGTAATAGTGCTGCAGAATTTGGAACTCTGCTGGTGTAATGTGAGTGGAATGGCAATTCCACTTCCAAAATGCTCTTCAGAATTTCTTTGTGAATTCCACAGAATTCCAAAAAGTGTTTCTATGTAAACCACAGACTATCATTCTGTGGATTATGCAAACCTGGGAATATTTTTCCCTAGATTGCAGGAAAGAAATCCATTTTTTAATGTAAACTATCGTTTACAAATCCAGGAAAATCATTCCACACTTGAAATTTTGGAATTCCACGACTGATGGAATTCTTTGAATTATGCAGTATCTTCTGAAATGCCACAGACTTCCATTTCATTGTAATTTGAAAATTTCACATAGCACTACTGGTAGTCCCTCCATGAGTTAAAAAATCATACATTTTAATTTGCTGCAGTTTGTTTTTCACTAACAGACTGCTCTTGTGGTGCTTTCTGGTCTTTGTTGCTGAAAAATCCAGAAAAGTTTCTTTATTGCTCTCACACGTACTGCAGCTTACATTCTGCCATGGGTTTGTATTTCCCGCTGCACTGCCTAAAGGATGTCTATTGTGTTGAAATCATTTGGTGTGCACATGGGACTGTGGGTGGACTAACAGTACCGTTTCCTATTGTACTAGCTGTGTTACTAAATGTGTTCACTGAATAAACTCATGCCAGCAGTCTAGTTTAAATCACCCTCACTCAATCCATCCTGCTGAGTACTGAATCCCTGTTAAATGACAAGCATAACTTATAAAAGACTGAGGATTTTGAAACTGTGTCATAGCACAGTATAGCCTGCCACATTCATTCCTGCTACTGTGTCATAGCACAGAACAGCTAGTTACATTCATTCCTGTCACTGTGTCATAGCACAGAACAGCTTGCCAGATTCATTCCTGCCACTGTGTCATAACACAGTACAGCTTGCCAGATTCATTCCTACCACTGTGTCATAGCACAGAACAGCTTGCCAGATTTATTCCTACCACTGTGTCATAGCACAGTACAGCTTGTTACATTCATTTCTGCACTGTGTCATAGCACAGTACAGCTATCACATTCATTCCTGCCACTGTGTCATTGCACAGAACAGCATGCCAGATTCATTCCTACCACTGTGTCACAGCACAGAACAGCTTGCCAGATTCATTCCTGCCACTGTGTCATAGCACAGTATAGCTGCCACATTCATTCCTGCCACTGTCATAGCACAGAACAGCTTGCCAGATTCATTCCTGCCACTGTGTAATAGTACAGTACAGCTTGTTACATTCATTCCTGCTACTCTGTCATAGCACAGTACAGCTTGTTACATTCATTCCTGACCCTGTCATAGCACCGTACAGCTTGTTACATTCATTACTGCTACTCTGTCATAGCACCATACAGCTTGCTACATTCATTCCTGTCACTGTGTCATAGCACAGAACAGCTTGCCAGATTCATTCCTACCACTGTGTCATAGCACAGAACAGCTTGCCAGATTCATTCCTACCACTGTGCCATAGCACAGAACAGCTTGCCAGATTTATTCCTACCACTGTGTCATAGCACAGAACAGCTTGCCAGATTTATTCCTGTCACTGTGTCATAGCACAGTACAGCTGCCACATTCATTCCTGCCACTGTGTCATAGCACAGAACAGCTTGCCAGAATGATTCCTACCACTGTGTCATAGCACAGAATAACTTGCCAGGTTCATTCCTACCACTGTGCCATAGCACAGAACAGTTTGCCAGATTTATTCCTACCACTGTGTCATAGCACAGTACAGCTGCCACATTCATTCCTGCCACTGTGTCATAGCACAGTACAGCTTGCCACATTTCATTCCTGCCTGTGTCATAGCACAGTACAGCTGCCTACATTCATTCCTGCCACTGTGTCATAGCACAGAACAGCTTGCTACATTCATTCCTGCCTCTGTGTCATAGCACAGTACAGCTTGCTACATTCATTCCTGCCACTGTCATTGTGCAGTACAGCCTGCCATGTTCATTCCTGCGACTGTCATAGTGCAGTACAGATTGCCATGTTCATTCCTGCCACTGTGTCAAAGCACAGTACAGCTTGCCACATTCATTACTGCCACTGTGTCATAGTGCAGTACAGCATGCCATGTTCAATCCTGCGACTGTCATACTGCAGTACAGACTGCCATGTTCGTTCCTGCCATTGTCAAAGCACAGTACAGCTTGCCACATTCATTACTGCCACTGTGTCATAACACAGTACAGATTGTTACATTCATTCCTGCCACTGTGTCATAGCACAGTACAGCTTGTTACATTCATTCCTGCTACTCTTTCATAGCACCATACAGCTTGCTACATTCATTCCTGTCACTGTGTCATAGCACAGAACAGCTTGCCACATTCATTCCTACCACTGTGTCATAGCACAGAACAGCTTGCCACATTCATTCCTACCACTGTGTCATAGCACAGAACAGCTTGCCACATTCATTCCTACCACTGTGTCATGGCACAGTACAGCTAGCTACATTCATTCCTGCCACTGTGTCATAGCACAGTACAGATTGTTACATTCATTCCTGCTACTCTGTCATAGCACCATACAGCTTGCTACATTCATTCCTGTCACTGTGTCATAGCACAGAACAGCTTGCCAGATTCATCCCAACCACTGTCATAGCACAGAACAGCTTGCCAGATTCATCCCTACCACTGTGTCATAGCACAGAACAGCTTGCCAGATTCATTCCTACTACTGTGCCATAGCACAGAACAGCTTGCCAGATTTATTCCTACCACTGTCATAGCACAGTACAGCTTGCCAGATTTATTCCTGTCACTGTGTCATAGTACAGTACAGCTGCCACATTCATTCCTGCCACTCTGTCATAGCACAGAACAGCTTACCAGATTCATTCCTACCACTGTGTCTTAGCACAGAACAGCTTGCCAGATTCATTCCAACCACTGTGCCGTAGCACAGAACAGCTTGCCAGATTCATTCCAACCACTGTGCCGTAGCACAGAACAGCTTGCCAGATTTATTCCTACCCCTGTGCCATAGCACAGAACAGCTTGCCAGATTTATTCCTACCACTGTCATAGCACAGAACAGCTTAAGAGATTCATTCCTGCCACTGTGTCATAGCACAGTACAGTTAGCTACATTCATTCCTACCACTGTGTCATAACACAGAACAGCTTGCCACATTCATTACTACCACTGTGTTATAGCACGGTACAGCTAGCTATATCCATTCCTGCCACTGTGCAATACCACAGTACAGCTTGCTACATTCATTCCTGCCTCTGTGTCATAGCACAGTACGGCTTGCTACATTCATTCCTGCCTCTGTGTCATAGCTCAGTACAGCTTGCCACGTTCATTCCTGCCTCAGTGTTATAACACAGTACAGCTTGTTACAGTCATTTCTGCCTCTGTGTCATAGCACAGTACAGCTTGCTACATTCATTCCTGCCACTGTGTAATAGTACAGTACAGCTTGCTACATTCATTCCTGCCACTGTGTCATAGCACAGTACAGCTTTCCAAATTCATTCCTGCTACTGTGTAATAGCACAGTCAGCTTGCCACGTTCAGTTTTGCCTCTGTGTCATAGCACAGTACAGCTTGCTACATTCATTCCTGCCTCTGTGTAATAGCACAGTACAGCTTGCCACGTTCATTCCTGCCTCTGTGTAATAGCACAGTACAGCTTGCCACGTTCATTCCTGCTTCTGTCATAGCACAGTACAGCTTGCTACATTCATTTCTGCCACTGTGTAATAGTACAGTACAGCTTGCCACATTCATTCCTGCCACTGTCATACCACAGTACAGCTTGCCACATTCATTCCTACCACTGAGTCATAGCACAGAACAGCTTGCCACATTCATTCCTGCCACTGTGTCATAGCACAGAACAGCTTGCCACATTCATTCCTGCCACTGTGTCATAGCACAGTACAGCTTGCTACATTCATTCCTGCCACTGTGTCATAGCACAGTACAGCTTGCTACATTCATTCCTGCCACTGTGTCATAGCACAGTACAGCTTGCCACGTTCATTCCTGCCTCTGTGTCATAGCACAGTACAGCTTGCCACGTTCATTCCTGCCTCTGTGTCATAGCACAGTACAGCTTGCCACGTTCATTCCTGCCTCTGTGTCATAGCACAGTACAGCTTGCCACGTTCATTCCTGCCTCTGTGTCATAGCACAGTACAGCTTGCCACGTTCATTCCTGCCTCTGTGTCATAGCACAGTACAGCTTGCCACATTCATTCCTGCCACTGTGTCATAGCACAGTACAGCTTGCCACATTCATTCCTGCCTCTGTGTCATAGCACAGTACAGCTTGCTACATTCATTCCTGCCTCTGTGTCATAGCACAGTACAGCTTGCCACATTCATTCCTGCCTCTGTGTCATAGCACAGTACAGCGTGTTACATTCATTCCTGCCTCTGTGTCATAGCACAGTACAGCTTGCTACATTCATTCCTGCCTCTGTGTCATAGCACAGTACAGCTTGCTACATTCATTCCATTCCTGCCTCTGTGTCATAGCACAGTACAGCTTGCCACGCTCATTCCTGCCTCTGTGTCATCAGCACAGCTTGCCATTTCCTGCGACTGTCATACTGCAGTACAGACTGCAATGTTCGTTCCTGCCATTGTGTCAAAGCACAGTACAGCTTGCCACATTCATTACTGCCACTGTGTCATAACACAGTACAGATTGTTACATTCATTCCTGCCACTGTGTCATAGCACAGTACAGCTTGTTACATTCATTCCTGCTACTCTTTCATAGCACCATACAGCTTGCTACATTCATTCCTGTCACTGTGTCATAGCACAGAACAGCTTGCCACATTCATTCCTACCACTGTGTCATAGCACAGAACAGCTTGCCACATTCATTCCTACCACTGTCATAGCACAGAACAGCTTGCCACATTCATTCCTACCACTGTGTCATAGCACAGTACAGCTAGCTACATTCGTTCCTGCCACTGTGTAATAGTACAGTACAGCTTGTTACATTCATTCCTGCTACTGTCATAGCACAGTACAGCTTGTTACATTCATTCCTGCCACTATGTCATAGCACTGTACAGCTTGTTACATTCATTCCTGCCACTGTGTCATAGCACAGTACAGATTGTTACATTCATTCCTGCCACTGTGTCATAGCACAGTACAGCTTGTTACATTCATTCCTGCTACTCTGTCATAGCACCATACAGCTTGCTACATTCATTCCTGTCACTGTGTCATAGCACAGAACAGCTTGACAGATTCATCCCTACCACTGTGTCATAGCACAGAACAGCTTGCCAGATTCATATCTACCACTGTGTCGTAGCTCAGAACAGCTTGACAGATTCATTCCTACCACTGTGTCATAGCACAGTACAGCTTGCCATATTTATTCCTGTCACTGTGTCATAGCACAGTACAGCTGCCACATTCATTCCTGCCACTCTGTCATAGCACAGAACAGCTTACCAGATTCATTCCTACCACTGTGTCATAGCACAGAACAGCTTGCCAGATTCATTCCAACCACTGTGCCGCAGCACAGAACAGCTTGCCAGATTTATTCCTACCCCTGTGCCATAGCACAGAACAGCTTGCCAGATTTATTCCTACCACTGTGTCATAGCACAGAACAGCTTACCAGATTCATTCCTGCCACTGTCATAGCACAGTACAGCTAGCTACATTCATTCCTACCACTGTGTCATAACACAGAACAGCTTGCCACATTCATTCCTACCACTGTGTTATAGCACGGTACAGCTAGCTACATTCATTCCTGCCACTGTGCAGTAGCACAGTACAGCTTGCTACATTCATTCCTGCCTCTGTGTCATAGCTCAGTACAGCTTGCCACGTTCATTCCTGCCTCTGTGTCATAACACAGTACAGCTTGTTACATTCATTTCTGCCACTGTGTCATAGTACAGTACAGCTTGCTACATTCATTCCTGCCACTGTGTAATAGTACAGTACAGCTTGCTACATTCATTCCTGCCACTGTGTCATAGCACAGTACAGCTTTCCAAATTCATTCCTGCTACTGTGTAATAGCACAGTACAGCTTGCCACTTCAGTTTTGCCTCTGTGTCATAGCACAGTAAGTTAGCTTGCTGCTATCATCTGCCCTGTGTAATAGCACAGCACAGCTTGCCACGCTCATTCCGCCTCTGTGTAATAGCACAGTACAGCTTGCACACGCTCATTCCTGCCTCTGTCATAGCACAGTACAGCTTGCTGCATTCATTTCTGCCACTGTGTAATAGTACAGTACAGCTTGCCACATTCATTCCTGCCACTGTGTCATACCACAGTACAGCTTGCCACATTCATTCCTACCACTGTGTCATAGCACAGAACAGCTTGCCACATTCATCCCTGCCACTGTGTCATAGCACAGAACAGCTTGCCACATTCATTCCTACCACTGTGTCACAGCACAGTACAGCTAGCTACGTTCATTCCTGCCACTGTGCAATAGCACAGTACAGCTTGCTACATTCATTTCCTGCCTCTGTGTCATAGCACAGCACAGCTTGCCACGCTCATTCCTGCCCTGTGTCATAGCACAGTACAGCTTGCTACGTTCATTCCTGCCTCTGTGTCATAGCACAGTACAGCTTGCCACGTTCATTCCTGCCTCTGTGTAATAGCACAGTACAGCTTGCCACGTTCATTCCTGCCTCTGTGTCATAGCACAGTACAGCTTGCTACATTCATTCCTGCCTCTGTGTCATAGCACAGTACAGCTTGCCACGTTCATTCCTGCCTCTGTCACAGCACAGTACAGCTTGTTACATTCATTGCTGCCTCTGTGTCATAGCTCAGTACAGCTTGCCACGTTCATTCCTGCCTCTGTGTCATAGCACAGTACAGCGTGTTACATTCATTCCTGCCTCTGTGTCATAGCACAGTACAGCTTGCTACATTCATTCCTGCCACTGTGTAATAGTACAATACAGCTTGCTACATTCATTGCTGCCACTGTCATAGCACAGTACAGTTTTCCAAATTCATTCCTGCTACTGTGTAATAGCACAGTACAGCTTGCCACGTTCATTCCTACCACTGTGTCATAGCACAGTACAGCCTGCCACATTCATTCCTGCCACTGTATCATAGTACAGTACAGCTTGTCACATTCATTCCTGCTACTGTGTCATAGCACAGTACACTTATTACATTCATTCCTGCCACTGTGTCATAGCACAATACAGCTTGTTACATTCATTCCTGCCACTGTCATAGCACAGTACAGCTTGTTACATTCATTCCTGCTACTCTGTCATAGCACCGTACAGCTTGTTACATTCATTTCTGCCACTGTGTCATAGCACAGTACAGCTTGCTACATTCATTCCTTCCACTGTGTCATAGCACAGTACAGCCTGCCATGTTCATTCCCATCACTGTGTCATAACACATCACAGCTGCCACATTCATTTCTGCCACTGTGTCATAGCACAGTACAGCCTGCCACATTCATTCCTGCCACTGTGTCATAGCACAGTACAGCTTGCCACGTTCATTCCCACCACTGTGTCATAACACATTACAGCCTGCCACATTCATTCCTGCCACTGTGTCATAGGACAGTACAGCTTGCCACATTCATTCCTGCCACTGTGTAATAGCACAGTACAGCTTGCCTTGTTCATTCCTGCCTCTGTGTCATAGCACAGTACAGCTTGCTACATTCATTCCTGCCTCTGTGTAATAGCACAGTACAGCTTGCCACGTTCATTCCTGCCTCTGTGTCATAGCACAGTACAGCCTGCTACATTCATTTCTGCCACTGTGTAATAGTACAGTACAGCTTGCCACATTCATTCCTGCCACTGTGTCATAGCACAGTACAGCTTGCTACATTCATTCTTGCTACTGTGTCATAGAACAGTACAGCTTGCCAAATTCATTCCTGCCTCTGTGTCATAGCACAGTACAGCTTGCTACATTCATTCCTGCCACTGTGTAATAGCACACTACAGCTTGCCACATTCATTCCTGACTCTGTGTCATAGTACAGTACAGCTTGCTACATTCATTCCTGCCACTGTGTAATAGCACAGTACAGCTTGCCACGTTCATTCCTGCCTCTGTGTCATAGCACAGTACAGCTTGCTACATTCATTCCTGCCTCTGTGTCATAGCACAGTACAGCTTGCCACGTTCATTCCTCCCTCTGTCATAGCACAGTACAGCTTGCTACATTCATTCCTGCCTCTGTGTCCTAGCACAGTACAGCTTGCCACGTTCATTCCTGCCTCTGTGTCATAGCACAGTACAGCTTGTTATATTCATTCCTGCCTCTGTGTCATAGTACAGTACAGCTTTCCAAATTCATTCCTGCTACTGTTTAATAGCACAGTACAGCTTGCCACGTTCATTCCTGCCACTGTGTCATAGCACAATACAGCCTGCCCATTCATTCCTGCCACTGTATCATAGTACAGTACAGCTTGTCACATTCATTACTGCTGCTGGGTCATAGCACAGTACAGCTTGTTACATTCATTCCTGCCACTGTATTATAGCACAGTACAGCTTGTTACATTCATTACTGCTACTCTGTCATAGCACCATAGAGTTTGTTACATTCATTTCTGCCACTGTCATAGCACAGTACAGCCTGCCACATTCATTCCTGCCACTGTGTCATAGCACAGTACAGCTTGCTACATTCATTCCTGCCACTGTGTCATTGCACATTACAGCCTGTCACATTCATTCCTGCCACTGTGTCATAACACATTACAGCCTGCCACATTCATTCCTGTCACTGTGTCATCGCATGGTACAGCCTGCCACATATATTCCTGTCACTGTGCCATTGCACAGTACAGCTTGCCACATTCATTCCTACCACTGTGTCATTGTACAGTACATCTTGCTACATTCATTCCTGCCACTGTGTCATAGCACAGTACAGCTTGTTACATTCATTCCTGCCACTGTGTCATTGTACAGTACAGCTTGCTACATTCATTCCTGCCCACTGTGTCATAGCACAGTACAGCTTGCCACATTCCTTCCTGTCACTGTGCCATAACACAGTACAGCTTGCTGCAGGTATTTATTTTTATTTTTATTCATTTAGTAATTCTGAAACAATCTTTGAGCAAGAGCTTTCTTGCAAAGGTTCCACGTCAAGAAACAGCTGCAAAAATACATGCAAATTATAATACACTAAAATATCAATTTAATTATAACAGTCAGTAGCATAGGGGGCATAATTACAGCAAAGTTCCTGCAGAACCATCTAGGTAAGGGGGAGGAGACTGACAACCAACACATAAAATAATTTTTACAATTTCGTACTTAGATACACCAGAACAGTTGCAAAGAGAACAATTTCAGCTGGGCTGCAGTAGAGCCACCAATGGTAAGGGGGAGATAGGACAGGTGTTAGGGAGCAGCCAAATACGGGATGCCTTCACACCTTTCAACCTCCTGCCTCATAAATCAGGGACACGGCTTAAAAAAAATCAGGGACAAAGGTTCAAAATCAGAGACACATCTTAAAATTTAGTGATATCCACTCAGAAAGCTGGTAGAATAAGTGGTGTAGTGTAAAATGAATTTTCCAAGGAAGAATCATCTATAACATTAATGTTTGACATTATTTTATGCTTACAACCCCCACTGTTTGGTCATGGAAACACATTTTGTAGGAGGGACAGAGTAAAATATTGAGGTAAAATCAGGGACAGTTGAGAGGTATGGATGCCTTGTCAAACAGAGAGGAACGGTGGGTTGAAGAGCGGGGTGGGGGGGCATTCCTGACACTGTGAAATAATATGATACAGTCTACCACATCCATTCCTGCCCCTGTCCTAGATAGTGCAATGCAGTATAGCCTGCCACATTCATTTCTGCTATTATAGAACCTGCCACACTTATTTCTGTTAGTTTGTATTTGACTTAATGTAGGTTTTATGAATTTCATTGCATATAAGAAAACATTAAAAATGTACTCATGTTTTAAAACTGCAGTTTAGAAACAAACCTAAAATGTCAGCCAACACTGGGGCTGATTGAGACATGTCATAAAAGGGGGCCCAGCACATTTCTAGTGTGGTCTAGAAAGAAAAAACATCTAATTCTGTAGAAACTGGGAATGAAATTTGGGGAAGGTTTGGATCCCTTAATCCCCCACAGAATTGCCACCAGGCGTCCATTGTGATGATATCATCCGAGTGAGAATGACCCAGCTGTATTGTTGTGTCTAAGTGATTAGTCATTACTGCTTGTTTAATGGGTCCCCTTTGAAACAAGTCCTAAAGCCACTGCTTGCAGACAACAGCAGAGCACCAAATGATTGAACAGATGAGACACTTCTCCACCTCCTCCATCGGAAGAAGTAGTGACTGATCGGGAAGGACAGCAAAATTCAGGAGCACAGCGATCCCAACCCTTATAAATGTAAAGTGATTGAGGGAAGCGGGTAAGGACTTGAGGGCTCTGTTTTTTTTTTCCTTTGGTAGGATTTTGTTTCCCTGTTTATCAGTGGTGGAGCTAGAGGGTGGGCTGGGTGGACGGTCACCCCTCCTGGCTGCCCCAGTGTAAGTAGTGGTGCCCTGCCACCATCTTTATTCACTGTTTAGTGCCCATTGTGGAGCCCATGATTGACTGAATGGCCCCCCCTGGCTCCCAAATACTACCAAACCTGGCTCCGCCACTGCTGTTCATGGGAACTGAGAAACTATTTTGGTATTTCAAACCAAATAATCCCAATTTGCCACTTACGTTAGGCTTGATTCCATTAGTTTTCCCTTTTGCAATTTTCCCCTACTTTTCAACTTGGTCCAAAAATTGTCAAACAGCCAAAGTTGGTTTTGTTCAATTCTGTGATGGAACCATAGTTGGTGTTCTACTTTCTTTGTAATAAGTGAGATTGCCCTCCTGGGTGGGGGTGGTAAATAAATGTATTTTAGGGTCATTGCCAGTCCCAAATCTGAAGGTTCTATTCAGTGGCTGCTGCCTCAGTTTAATATAGGCCAGACTTGGGTATGAATATCTGTTGGCTGTGGATACCTAAAGATTACCCCAGTACCTCATTTAAAAGAACTGTTCATGGGCTCTCAGGCTTTGAGGGACCCTGCACACCTACTTATCCCTTTTAAAAAGAGAGTTTTAGTAAACCTAATGCTTTTATTTTAATTAAAATTGAGATTGAGGTCTGGATTCACAAATTTTTGGGGGAATAAATCCCACACAGCAACTGCAGTTGTGGACCAAAATCTCTGCAGCTGCAGAGATTGCTACGCACAGCCACAGCAGCTGCAGAAGATGTTACGGCTGGTCCCACCGTACGTAATAAATTTACTCAGCTGTGGGGATTTCTGCAGCAACACGATTCGCAAGCTGCCATAAATCATGGAGCCAGTCATAATCTGGCTCCACCTTTGTGAATACCTGCAGCTGCGGGAAAACAGCGGATCCGCAAGTGGCAACCCACTTACATCAGGTTTTTCCTGCAGCTGTGGGAATTTCAGAAACTTTGCGAACCCTGCCCTAAGCCCCATCCCCTTCTGTCCCATTCTGTTTGAGACTCATGAGCTCAGGCTTCTGCATGCTTGAGGGTGTCAACATGTTTGAATGGGCAGTAGTGCTGGGCAGATTACCCAGTTTCTGACAGAATGGAATTCTTAGGAATTTCACAGTATTCCACAGAATTCTGTTGGTAGCTGAATTCCAACATTCCTCACGCAAAATATTTTCTGTGGCTTAATAATCTGCAGTTTGCATAAACTGCTGATTCTTTCTCTGCAATGTGCAGAAAATTATTCTGCCGTTTATGCAGAAATGCTTTTCAGAATTCCATGCAATTAAAACAGAAATTCTGAAAAGCAATTTGGAAGAGGATTTGCCATTCCAACCAAATTCTACCATCAGATTTTCTGTGTTCTGCACAGCCCTAATGGACAGAGATGTTTGACTATCCAGATACAAGGACACACCCTGAAACTCAGGGATGCTAATTTTAGGGACTGTTAGGAAACCTTTTTCTCCTAGAGGGTGGTGTATGTTTGGCCTGCCCACCAATGGAGAGAGTAGACAGAAATACAGTACAGACCTTCAGGGTAAGCCTGGACACATTTCTGATTACCTTGGAAATCACTGGGTTCCCTAGGTAGCAGGGTGGATAGGGAATCACTGGGCATCCCAGGTAGCATGGTGAGTAGGGAATTACTGGGTACCCTAGGTAGTAGAGTGGGTGGAGAATCACTGGGTAACCTATGTAGTAGGTTGATAGAGAATCACTGGGTACCCTAGGTAGCAATAGGGGTAGATAACCACTGTGTATTCAAGGTAGTACAGTGGATAGGGAATACATATAAATTAGTCCATGTTTGCACTGCATACAAATTAGTCACTTATTGTAAGGCATGTGGGGTAGAACTGATAGACTCAGAGTACTTTCCACCTTCAGATTGCTATGTTACTGCATTTTCTTTTCTTAAATGTTGGACCCCATAGTGACCAAGGCACTAATTTTTAGTACTAGAACCTTGAATTCAAATAATTTATTTTACAATTTACCAATCCTGGACAACCCAGCTGGGATGCAGTATTTCTGTTTCAGTGGGGGTCTGCTCCTCCTTCCACAGCGCCAGTTGGGAGTTTCTGCTTCTCCTTCCACAGCACAGTATGATCCACCACCTTTTTTCTGTAGCACAAAAAGCATTCTTGGATGTATTTTATCAAAGGCAGAGCAGAAAGTTACTATTCAACTAATGCCCTGGAAATAAACACAGCTAACCACGGTCTAAAATCTCTTCCTTTCTTAATTTTTTTTTTTGGTTTCATAAATTTGTATTGATTTTCAACAACAAGATAACAAGGCGATAACATCAATAACATAACTAGTGTTATTATATATACAACAGCAAGGGTCATATATTATAAATATTGAAAACAGAAACAGTAGATCAGTTCAGTAAATGTTAAAATTATATTGTCTGCAACATTAAATGTCACTTTAAATGTCAATGTCAGTGGCTCATCAGGTTGCACGCTCACCTCTGAGGCTAGAAGATCAGAAGGCTGTGGGTTTAAGCCCTATACCAGGCATCAGGCACTTGGTAAAATCCCAGTATGGACACTGTAGTACATCATGAGGGGGATGCTGCACTCCTCAGGTGCTATATTTTGGATGAGATGTTGAACTGAGGTCCAGTCTACCTGTTCAGCTGGATGTTAAAAGGTCCCATGGTGCTTCTCAAAAAGAGTAGAAGAATTTCCCCAGTGTCCCTACCGAATTTCTCCCATTCACTGAAAATACCACCAACAGCTTAATTAGGTTCGGTTTCAGTCGGTTACAATCTGTATCTCCCCTCTCCCATGGAACGAGGCTGAAAATAAACAGAATTTCCTAGCCCTCCATACCTGATCAACAAAAACTATATAAATAAACATTTCCAGTTTTTGACACTTATATTTTTAATTTCTTATATTCTTCTGTTAGCTACTAGCTTCTATACAATCCTCATTTTTAGATAACCAAATTATCAACCAGTCAGCTCCTGTCTGTTAACATTTCACGGGACTACTGCTCCTTCAGGACAACTTGTTGACTGACTATATGGAAACTATAATCATATGACATAATATTACATAATTTGTTTGAAACATTATAATCATTCATTGGCATAAACGAAGAATACATATTGCTGAATAATTCAGTGTCCGTTTTCTTATTCTATATCATACACTCTCCAGCATTTAATGTAGTACATTCCCTTTTAGAAAGTGTATATATGTACATTTTAAATTTATATATTTACTGAATAAAAGAAAACCACAAAAAGTAGTCACTTAATAATAGTTCCATTCTTCTAAGTCCTGAGGTGACTATTTTGTTTCCGTTTTTCTTTCATTCAGTAAATTCATACGTTTAAAATGTATATGTATACTCTTTCTAAAATGGAATGTATTATATTAAATACTGGAGAGTTTATAATGTATAACAGGAGAGCAGACACTGAATTATTCAGATAGATAGATAATATTCTTAGATTAAGGTTATTAATTATTGTTTTTTTGTTTAATTATGCCCAATTATGTAATATGATTATATTTTCCATACAGATAATCAACATCTTGTCCTAAAGAAGCAGTACTGCTGTGAAACGCTGATAGATAGGAGTTAACTGGCAAATAGTACTGTGTAAAATTTGTAGCTTCCAACAGAATGTAATTCCATAGGATTTTGGAAAATTCTGCCTTATTCCCTGGATTTCCATCGGTATTAGAATTCTGATATTTCAAAGGTGGAATGTTTTTTGTGGATTAGTGAACTGCAGTTTATATTAAACACAGATTCCTTTTTCACAGCCCATGAAAAAGTATTCTGTGAACCATGTGATCTATGGAAAGTTATTCCACAGTTGACATAGAAATGCTTTTCGGAATTCTGCAGAATTCAAAATGAAATTCCAAAAGCATTTCTGAAATGGAATTGCCATGCTGCACAAGTACTGGCAGCGGATGTCTGCATTCCACGCAGCTCTACTAATTGATTATTTGGTTATCTAAAAATAAATAAATAAATAAAAAGAAAAGCCGACCCGGAGATGCTGAGAATTGAGTCACTGGATGCCACATCTTGCACCACAATGGCAACTCAAGTTCAGAGGTGAGCTCAGGCCACTGAGGGTATTTGGGGGGGGGGAATGATTGTAGTGACCGTTGGCTGCTCTCAGCTCCTGGATCAGGGAGGCGAGTCTCCTTGCTCTCAGTTTACATCCAGTGGAGGCCAAATGTCAGAGCAACAGAGGTCTGGGGGACTGATGAATATTGGAGGGGTGGAAGGAGTGCATGGTTTATAAAAGTGTGCGCATGCCTCCATGTACATGCACTCACCTGTGCATGCTGCTGCTCCAGGTGGGATGGGAGAAAACCACAAAAAACCTATGTCTCCCCATGGCCAAATGTGATGGCCTCCGATGCCCTCGAATCCAACTCCTCGTTGATCCCTGTGGGGGGGGATAACAAGGTTGGGGCAGGAGGGGGGCCGAATGATAGGCAAATGTGGCCACAGGGAGCAAATGCTCTACCAAAAAAAAAGAAAGGAAGAGATGTAGGAACATGATGAGCTGCATTTTTTTTTCCTCAGGACAAAAGATGAATAGCGGTTTTCTGCTCCTCCCCAGTTTTGCAACTGAAAGTAATTGGAGCAGAGGGAGATCATGCGGCTTCCTCAGGGTCACAAAGTGAGTGAAGGGCTCATGTGAGATTTGACCCTGGACTTCCTCAATTACAATTCTGTACTCGAACCATTAATGAAGACTGCACTGCTCCCTCTGGCACTTTACCTCTGAAATTTTGACCTGCAAGCAAAGTTTTCTCATCATGATGGGTATCTCACACTCTCCCGGATATTTTAGTTCTGACAGAAACATGGCTAAAGAGCATCATTACGGACCAAGCCATAGCACTACCGTTGTATTCCTCTACCGGGTAGAAAGAGCCACTGGGGCAGGGTGGGTGGCCATCTATGTTGATGAGAGATTACCCACCACTGTCCTGCCCTCCATCAATCAATCAATCAGTCAATCTTTATTTTATTAGGTGAAACACCACTGAGAAGAACTCATTCACAAAGTGAACCTGGGCATAGAACAATAGCAATATCACGGTACAATATATGCATAATCAAGGTAATGGACAGTAATACAGTGAGGTACAAGCCTCAGATAACACATAGTAAAACATGACAGTTATATACAATATATTCAAAGGGTAGGTACAGTAAAAACATGAGCGGTTCTATACAATATATTCATAAAGTAGTTACCAGAAATATATAGTTTTTACAAGTGTCCCACAGCAGGACAGGAAAGAGTTTGAGATCAGATATCTAGGTAGTAAAGTGAAAGGGAGAGTCAGAAGTACCCACTAGGAAGCTGGTCCAGCCCCCAATTACCCAAGGGTAATGGACACAGTCACAGGTTTCCTTGAACAAGTGTACAAATAAACATTTAAAAGTGGGCAGTTTAACTGGGATCACTAGCTTCAAAGATTTTTGGAGTTTGTTCCATAGTGACGGCAGCTTATGACTTATAGACGAATGGCCAAAGCAAGAGTTGACCTTTGGGATGAAGAGTGATGTATAAGAGTGGCTTCTCAGAGAATAACTACCTGGGGTACACATTGGCAAACACTCTTTAATGTACTGGGAGAGTTTCCCAATAAGTGCTCTAAGAGTCCAGAGTGCAGCATTTTTTTTGTCTTCTGAATTTGAGATACATCCATCCTACTAGGCAGGGAAGGGTGCAATGATGGATGCGGTACAGTGCACGGTAATAAATCTTATTGCTCGGTGACAAAGTGTATCTAGTTTTGTTAACACAGAGATAGGACCATGCTCATAGAGGAAGTCAGCGTAATCCAGGAGAGGAAGAAATGTAGTCTGGATTAACTTGGATTTAGCATCCTGGGTGAGGAGGTGCTTGATTCTGTAAAAGATACCCAGTCTCTGCTTGAGTTTTTTCATAAGTTCCTCAGTATGATTAATGAAGGATAGTCTGTGGTCAATCCAGAACCCAAGGTATTTGAAGTTGACCACAAATTCTAAGAATTTACCTAGATACGTTGTAATACGAGGGACTAAACTGAGGTTAGATGGGTTGGGTGAGTTAATAACAGGTGAGAACAACATGGTCTTTGTTTTTTTGGCATTTAATAATAACTTTTGGTGCAGGAGGTTTAGCTGTAGATGATTAAATTCTAGTTGGAGGTCTTTACTGGCCTGGTCTGGTGTAGGCCTATTAATATAAAGTACAGTATCGTCTGCAAAAAAGATGTATGTTGGCTGTTTTAATACCTGAATCAATGTTGTTGATATAAAGGGAGAAAAGTAGAGGCCCCGGAATAGAACCCTGTGGTATGCCTTGCTGTAAGGTTTTTAGAGGAAAGAGGTCACCATCAGCTTAACCTGTTTGTACTGACCTGTGAGGTAGCTGGTGAACCTTTTTAATGCTGTAGCATCCAAACCAATGTCCCTAAGGGTGATCACGAGCAGTTTGTGATTGACTGTGTCGAAAGCCTTGCTCAAATTGAGAAATAAGGCACATATGTAGTTTTTAGTGTCTTAAGCTTTCTGCCAGTCATTTGTGACCTTTGCAAGAGCAGATACTATGCTGTGATATGGTCAAAAACCTGATTGTACTGGATTTAAGAGATTGAAGATCTCCAGGTAATTCCTAAGCTGTGTGTTAACTACTTTCTTGATCAGTTTGGAGAGGATAGGAAGCAGAAGCATTGGCCTATAATTATTCAGTTCACTTGGGTAACCAGACTTGAACAGGGGAATGACTTGTGCATTTTTACAAATTGTTGGAAGGTCACCCTGGGCCAAAGTCAGATTAAAGAGGTGGGTGACAGGAACAGACAAGACATAGTAGCTTAGTTTTAGAAAAAAATTAGTCAATTTGATCTGCACTTGCACTCTTCTGGTATTCGGTCCCAGTAGTAACTCTTCCACCTGTTTAAGTGAGACAGGGCAAAAGGAGAAGACTACATCAAGGGCAGGGGCATCCATGGCTAGACTCACTGGATCCTGAGCAGATAGCTGATTGTGCAGATTGTTGGCAGGGGAGGAGTCAAATGCGAGATCAGCGGTTGCAAAATGATTGTTGAGAAGGTCCAGGATCATGCTTCTGTCAGTAGTGGAGGGGCCACCAGATGAAAATTTTTGGGGGAGGGAGTTAGCTGATGCATACCCCTCAATATCCCTAAGTGTCTTCTAAAATTTAGCCGGGCATTTGTTGGATGAATCCAATTTAGTTTGAAAGTACTTGGCTTTTTCTGCCCTGATAAATTTTGTCCAGTGATTTCTGGCAACTCTAAAAGCTGTCCAGTCAGAGTAAAGTTTGGTTTTCCGGGCCTTTTTCTAGAGAACATCCCTATTGAGGAGAGCAGTCTTCAGATTAGCTATGAACCAAGGGTTTGATTTTTTTTTCTTAGTGCGAATTTTCACTAAAGACGCATGTTGGTTTATTGTACCAAGTACAATGTTCTGGAAAATGTTACAAGCTTTGCTTAACGTAGGGACCAAGTATAATTCTTGCTGGTTTGAGTATTGTAGATCTGATAAGAAGGTCTGTATATCAAAGTTGCATTTGCTTCTTTTAAAAATGTACTTAGAAGCTGAAACAAGCTTTGGTTGGGATCTGACACACGCTATAGAATAGTGATCGCTAATGTCATTAAAAAAGATGCCTGTATGAGTAAAGAGGTGCAGTTTGTTTACTAGAGTAAGGTTGCTCAGCGTGATATTTGCTGTTTTTTTTTTATTGGGATGAGTGGCTTCAGTGATGATCTGTGACAGCCCGAATATGTCACAAGTTTCCTTTAGAGGCTTACAGCTATCAAAAAAACAATCAAGATTGAGATCTCCCATGATGATGACCTCAGAAGATAGCATCTCAAGCAAGTTGCTCAAATAATTCAACACTTTAAGGCCGGCTGATGGGGGTATGTAATGGCCTATGATGCAAAAAGACAGGGAGGAGTACAGTTGAACCTTTAGAGCCATGCTTTCAAATTCCATAGTTAATGTGGTAGAAGCCATGACAGAAACAGTAAATTTGTCCTGAATGTAGATAGCTGCCCTTCCTCCTCTCAAAGCCAAAGGCTTTTGAATGCTTAACATTAAAAATATCTATTTCAGCTTCTGAATCAGTTAATATAATCGGATGTTACAACCCCCCATCTGAGAGATTAGATCTATTGCCCCATCTGCAACAATTCCTTAGCAACACCTCTAACGGGTCAATAATTTTAGGGGATTTAAACCTGGACTAGCTCAGTACTAAATCTAACCCCCTAAAGAACCTACGAGATGAACTGGGTCTGGCTCAGATATTCACTGATACAACAAGGCTAAACCATAAAAATCAAACTATGGGATCATTGTTAGATATAGTCATGACCAACAGACCCCACAAAATACCTCATAAAGCTGTTTTTCACAATGATCTCAATGACCACAATATAGTCATGTGCATCAGTAATTTAGTAAAACCAGCTTTTAATAGTAAGTTTGTCTCCAAGAGGTCTGTCAGAAAGTTCAGCTCTGCCAATTACTTGGCTGATCTGCGGGATATTAACTGGCAGCATTTTTACTTAGCACCTGCTATACAAGATGCACTGTTCATTTTCAATTCCACCCTCGGTGATATTATGAATAGATATGCCCCTCTGACTATCCACAGAGTTAAAATAGATTCATATCTCTGGTTCAACGAGGATATTAAAAAAGACTTGTTAAATAGGGTTCAGTTATGGGCAACTGCACCACGGGCCAAATCCCCTGCGAACTGGACAGCTTTTAAGGAATGCCGCAATGCCTGCACCAAAATAGTTAGAAATACAAAGGAGAAGTACTACATTAACATACTCGAATCGTCAGAGGGAAACCTAGCAAAAGTCTGGTGTATATTCAAATCTGTGGAAGGTAGTAAAGCACCTCCAACCTTGCCAAATAAAATAAACTTCCAAGGCACCTCCATAAATGACAAGGCCACAATACTTGACAAACTTAATGAGCATACTAAAGCATAGGTGTGAGGGCTCACCTTTAGATGGGTGCACATGCCTAGGAGTGTAGATAAAGTATCAGAAGGCACAAGTCCCAGTAAAAACTGGAGAAGGTCAGCACACCATTGGGAGGTCAAAAGACCTTATAGTTGCAAAAAATGCTTTCAGTCACACACAGAGTAGATAAGCACAAAGGATATAAGCAGCACACCTTATGGATAAATGTCCTCATAAATTATAGTTTTATTTTAACATCATAAAGCTCAAACTGCATGTTTCCATCTGCATGTAAATAAAGTTCGGAGAACTCCTCCTGCAGTACAGTACTTTTTTGGCAGGCAATATTGCATGAAAAATGTATGTATAGACAAGCTCTAATATTGCTATAAAGTGCACATAGTGTAGTACCAAATTCTTGCCATGCTAAGGTAGATACAAAATAAAGTTTTTGGAAGTCCAACTCCCACTTACTCGCTGGAGTGCATCGTCGGTTCATATCGCATGCCAGGAATTAAAATAAAATTAAAGTGCCTTAAAATGCTGAGGGCGAGCAAGAAGGTCCGCTGACCGAGGATTATCTTTTGCTTCAAAGCTGTGTGCGATAAAAACACACAAATAGCAGCAACCCCTCCCCCCCCCAAAAAAGAGCAGCTAGCATCTGGCACAGTTTCAACGAACACTCACAGCATGGGCAGCATCCGGGTAAGGCAGCAACGCGCTTACGTTTCAATCAAGGCGATTCTATAAGGAAAGCTCTGAAATATCATGAGGGTATGCTGCCCCTTAATGATTTTACAGTGAATTTTGCCAGATTTGTACTTGAGTTAAATTACTTTGTACTGGCACTTTAATTGTATTTTATTTCCTGGCATGCGATATGAACTGACGATGCACTCCAGCGAGTAAGTGGGAGTTGGACTTCCCAAAACTTTATTTTGTCTCTACCATAGCATGGCACGGCAGGAATTTGGTACTACACTATGTCACTTTATAGCAATATTAGAGCTCGTCTATACATATATTTTTCTTGTAATATTGCTTGCCAAATAAGTGCTGTACTGCAGGAGGAGTTCTCTGAACTTTATTTATGTGCACTTTACAGCAGTATTAGAGCTCGTCTATTCACACAGTTTTCATGTAATATTGCTTGTCAAATAAGTACCCCACTACAGGGGTAATGGGTCCCTCAGGGATCGGTCCTTGGGCTCCTCCTGTTCAACGCCTATGTCTCTGACATAAGGATGGGTATCAGGAGTGAGATGAGTCTCTTTGCGGATTACTCAAAACTGGGGGCGGTGGTGGATGGGGAGGATGGGATGGTGACCCTACAGGGGGACCTGGAGGCTCTGGAAAGGTAGTATAGAAAGTGGAAGCTGAGGTTCAATGCAGGGAAATGCAAGGTACTGCACCTGGGAGCCAGAAGCTCAGGCCAAGTGTACATCCTGGGGGGGATGCTACAAGTCTCGATGGCTGAGAGGGACCTGGGAGTGGTGGTGGATGTCAAGATGAACAACTCAGAGACTTGTAGGAGGGCAGCGGCCAAGGCCAACAGGATGCTGGGATGCATCGTTAGGGGGATCACCTCCAGAAGAAGGGGAGTGATACTGAGGTGTCAAACAGATGAGGCATACTGATGAGTCCTGGTAGGACAAAACACGTGTCTATGTCATCTGTTAGCACCCTTTGCAAACTGTGTGACAGGCCTTTCGGCACCACGCAATTCTGCTTAAAGTTGAACCAGCATAATATTCTGGGGTGATTTGCATATGCAGCCCATGATGCTTTGCATTGTGTGGGCATGTGTGATTTTGTGTTTCCTTGAAACTTGGCTTCCCAGCCAAATGCCCTTTGGGGTAACCCTTGCCTCAGTGTTTGTGCACAGAGATTCTTTGTCTTTTAAATAGTTTTTTTATTTTAATGGGTTCACCACAACATAACCCAGACAGACCATCTTAGGGTAGTTGGTTCATTCCACTGGGGTGTCAAACAGACGAGGCATGCAGATGAGTCCTGGTAGGAGGAAACATGTGTCTGTCATCTGCTAGCACCCTTTGCAAACTGTGTGAAAGGCCTTTCGGTACCATGCAATTCTGCTTAAAGTTGAACCAGCATAATATTCTGTGGTGATTTGCATATGCAGCCCTTGATGCTTTGCATTGTGTGGGCATGTGTGATTTTGTACTCCCTCTGTATAACTGCTTGGTGAGGCTGCACCTCAAGTACTGCATGCAGTTTTGGAGGCCACACTTAAAGAGGGACATTGAACTCCTGGAGAGGGTCCAGAGGAGGGCAACCAAAATGATTTGGGGTTTGGGGGACAGGACCTATGGGGAGAGGCTCGAAGAGCTAAATATGTATACATTGGTGAGAGAAGGGACTGGGGGGACATGATAGAGGTCTTCAGGGACATGAAGGGAGTAAATAGGGTAGGAGCAGTCAGGGTGCTTTGAAGGAAGGAGGGGGCAACTAGAGGGCATGGGTGGAAGCTGGAGGGGGGAGATTCAGGGGAGCAAGGAGGAGGTGTTACTTCACTGAGAGGGTGGTGGAGCCATGCAATGCACTGCCCAGGGGGCTGATGGAGGTAGAGATGGTGGAGGGATTCAAGAGGGGGTGGGACAGGTACAGGGGAAGGGTTCTGGAAGCAAAATCCATCGCAGCGACGAGAATATCTGGGACTGGGAAGGGAGAAGCCAGAGAGGGCAAGGGGGGCAGTGAGGTCAGCTCCCAGGGTGGGGGCTGACCAAATGAGCAGACACGAAAGACCGTTAGGCCTATTCTGCTGGCATTTTAGTATGTTAGTACAGAAGAAATTGTTAGAACTTTGTTTATATGCAGATGGAAGCGTGCAGTTTGAGCTTTATGGTATTAAAATAAAACTATGCTTTATGAGGATATTTATCCATGAGGTGTGCTGCTTATATCCTTTGTGCTTATCTACTGTGTGTGTGACTGAAAGCATTTTTTGAAATCATAAGATCTTTTGGCCTCCCAATGGTGTGCTGACCTTCCCCAATTTTTACTGGGACTTGTGCCTTCTCAAACTTAATGAGCATTTTGCAACGGCAGGCCTTGCCTTTGATTACTCCCAGGCAGCTACTTAGCATCCTCCAATTCTCCATACAATTACACCACCCAGCACTAGGGCTGGGAGAACTCAGTGAAGTTCTGACCCTTATTAAATAAGAACCAGAACATGGCAGAGTTCTGATTTGTTCTGATTAGTTCTCATTATTTATAAATATTTGAAAAGAAAAGCGATAAAATGCATAAAAGTGGCCAAAGTCGGTCATATTCAACACAGAGGCCAAAAGGAGTAAGCAATAAGACACGATGGGGTGTGCATTAGACAGTTCTAATGCACGGCTAGGGGGACGTAGTGAGGCACAAGGCCACAGCCAGTGTGTCAGTCCCTAGCCGTGCATTAGAACTGTCTAATGCACATCCTCGGAGTGACTTATTGCGCTTATAAAATGGGCCTGTGTATTCTAAATGGGGTGCTAGTTTTAGCTGTGCAATGGCTAACAACCAATCAGATTGCTTGAAATCCTTTGCCCATTTTATAAAATAATTTAATGCATGATTTGTGTAAAAATTACAGTAAAACTGCTAAATAAAAGCAATAACTGCTAGCTGCTTCATGACTGGGTTGTACTGGTGACATCCTGCTTTGGCCAATGACGTGAGTGTGCTGGGAGAGACAGAGATAGACAGAGACAGAGGGAGAGAGACACAGACAGATCCAAGCACTGTTTTGCCTGCCTGCCTACCCTGTACAGTGTGCACACACTGCACGGCCACACTGAGGCCAAGATTAATTTCTTTATTTGTGATTTCTGTGACTGTAGAATTTGTCTTTGGCCCCAGTAGTCTCTCTCTCTCTCCCCCCACACCTCCCTCTGGATGATGGCACAAGTCAAAGATTTATTTTGCCAGCCTGCCCTTGCCCTGTACACAACCAGCCAGAATGAGACCAAGAATACACTTTATTTGTGATTTCTATAAATATAACATTTCTCTTTGGTCCCCAATAGACTCTCTCTCTTTTCTTCCTTTGGATTGTGGCACAAGTCATAGATTCATAGATATGTGTCAACAGAAAAGGACCTTCTTGGCCCATCAAGTCTGCCCCATCCTTCTCTCGCTACGTGCCCCTCCCCCACAGTGTCCCCCCTCCATACTCTAGACAACCCCTTGTGAATGTCCAAAGCCCTATTGGAACCCTCCATTGTTTTGACCTCCTCCACCTCACTCGGCAGACTGTTCCAGGGCACCACCGCCCTCTCAGTAAAGTAATGCCCCCTCAAGTTCCCCTTAAGCCGACTTCCCTCCACCCTCAATCCATGTCCCCTAGTTCTGATGCCTACCTTCCCAGTGAGTAAGCTCCCCCCACTCTATTGATCCCCTTCACATACTTGAATGTTTCTATCATATCCCACCCCCCTTCTGGTCTCCAGCGGGTACAAATCCAACACCTTCAACCTCTCTGAGTATGGCCTCCCACTTAGCCTATGCACCATTTCAGTGGCCCTTCTCTGGCTCTCTCTATGGCATCTATGTCCCTACGCAGGTGAGGTCTCCAAAACTGTACCCCATACTCCAGGTGGGTCCTCACCATGGATCTGTAGAATGGTATCAGCACCTCCCGTCTTCTGCTGGTTATCCCTCTCCCTTAAGCACACCAGCATTCTGTTTATTTTGCCCACTGCCTTGCTGCATTGGGTCCCTAACTTAAGGTTGTCTGTGATTAAAGATTGATTTTGCTAGTCTGCCCTTGCCTTGTACACACACAACCAGCCACAATAAGACCAAATATAAACATTATTTGTGATTTCTGTAACTATAACATTTCTCTTTGGCCCTCAATAGTCTCTCTCTCTCTCTCTCTTTCTCTCCCCGGATGATGGCACAAGTCAAAGATTTGTTTTGCCAGCCTGCCCTTGCCCTGTACACAACCAGCCACAATGAGACCAAGAATAAACTTTATTTGTGATTTCTGTAACTGTAACATTTCTCTCTGGCCCCAATAGCCTCTTTCTCTCTCACTTTCTCCTCTGGTACAAGTCAACAATTTATTTTGCCAGCCTGCCCTTGCCCTGGGCCTGTACACAACTCTCCTCTCCCCTCTTTCTGGTATTCAATATATGTTCCAAACCTACATAGGATAGACTACAGGAGACAGGCAGTTTGTGAGGTACTACTTACCTAAGTCAATCTCCACTCTGAGAAGAAGACTGACAGCCTACCCGAGAGTCACCTACTGACTGACCGACCGACCAACCACAGCAGCTGCAGCCCGTGCTCAGATCTTCACCACATGTGACTGTGATGTGTGGCCCTTCTGCTCCTGGGCTCAGATCCACTCCTCTCCTCTCCTCTTTTATTTTTTGTTCTGCCTAGCACAGTCCATTCCTCCTTACACCTCTCTGTGGGGTGCCAGGCATGCAGAAATAATTCCCTTCTTTCCATTGACCTGGAATCAGACTTTGTGGTGAAGTCCATATTTATCTGGGTCCATGGATTCAGGGTTCAATCCGGGAGTCCGGATTTCAGACAGAACAGTCTGTCCAGCCCTACCTTCCACCCATGCTTCCTTCACCTTTCTAACATTACTTATAAACAGGTTAAAGAATAATTGCTTAGACTTGACACTAAAAAAGGTACTGGGGCAGACGATATCTATCCCTTCTTCCTAAAACTGGGCTACCACTACTTTACAGCCCCGATTGCCCACCTATTTAACCTATCCTTAGCAGAAGGGACCATACCACATGCCTGGAAGGTAGCCACCTGCTACCCACCCCTCTTTAAATCTGGGGATCCTAGCAATCTAAATAATTATAGGCCTATTTCAATCCTGCCAGTCCTCTCAAAATTATTAGAAAAATTAGTAAGCATACAAGTCAGAACATTCCTGGACAAGCACGAGTTAATCAACCCCTTACAATCTGGTTTCAGACCACTACATAGCACAATACCAGCATTATCCAAAGTTACCAGTAACTAATTAGAGGCCATGAACAAAATATTAATCACAGGGGCTGTCTTCCAGGATCTGAGTAAGGATCATTTCCTTCTCCTCAACAACCTTAAACAACTGGGCTTCAATAATTCTGTATTAAACTGGTTTGCCAGTTATCTGGGGGATAGATATCAACAGATAAATGCCAATGGTACTCTCTCATCCTTACTCCCCTTGCTAAGAGTGGTCCCTCAGGGCTCCATTCTGGGCCCACTGCTCTTTCTGATTTATGTCAACACCTTAAACAAGAACATCACTGACTCTAACATCCACTTATTTGCTGATGACACTGTTCTATATACCTCAAAGCCCTCCCTTGCCCAAGTCTGCTCAGCACTCCAGATGGACTTTAACAAGCTTCAGCAGAACCTAATAGTGGCAAAACTACTGTTGAATGCTAAAAAAATACTAAGGTAATGTTCTTTCACCCACCCAATTCACCTACTACTTCTTCTAACCTAAGCACTACCAATCCCATTGCCTAGGCAATCAGCTTGAGTCAGTGGATAGCTTCAAATACTTAGGGTTCTTGCTTGACTCTCATTTATCTTTTACCTCCCACACTGAGGCATTATCCAAAAAACTGAGGTAGCGACTTGGATTATTTTTCAGAAACTAATCACTATTCTCTTGAGACTCTAGAATCAGATGTGTTCAGGCCACCTTCATGCTCCTATTGGACTATGCAAATATTATATATGCTAACTGTTCAATAACCAATCTTCAAAAGCTGGACACCCTCTTTTGCCATGCTATTTATTTCATTACCAGTGCTCCAGCCAAGAACCACCACTGTTCCTTGTATAAGGAGGTAAGCTTGACCTCCCTGGCAACCAGAAGACTTATTCATACATACACCTGGGTTTACAATGCACTGATAATCAAGTTGCCCCCATATCACTTCTCTCCTCCTCCGCTCCAACAGCTTCTATGCACTAAGGAAATGTGCATACATCTTATTGGAGGTACACAAAATTCATACTCACGCTGGTAAGTCAGCCATGAACTATGTTCTTCCCATAGCCTGGAACAAACTTCAATCCATGCTTAAATTAAAAAACCTGATCACCCTGATTGTGTTCAAATCGCTTACTGCTAATATTACTCTGGAAATCTATCATTGTTATTAACCTTCTCTCCCTATCCTTATCCTAGCTCTGTTGTTATCCATATTTTGATTCACCTTCTCTTCCTCTCTTTCTATGGTAGTAAATAAAATAAATGTAAAATCGCACTTATCCATTATGCACGTTTGTATGTACCCGGCCATGGTTGGTATTTGTTCTGCTAAAGTTTAGTTGTTGGTTATTAAATATACATACTACAATTGTGTTATGTGCTCTAACCTTGTAACCATTTACGTGTTCTCTAATTGCTGATGTTATGGTTTATGTACAAGGGACCACCTTGCAAATGAGCTTGCTCAATGGCTGTTATCCCTTTAAAAATAAACTACACTGAACTGATGATGCTCACCAAAATTGGGCTGCTCTAGGAGAGAGCATCTCCTTCCAAATGCGCTGTCCTGATGAAACTGAGAATGCCAGGGTTCCTTTATCTTCCTGGGGCTTTCTATACAGTTATAAAATGGGAGGTGAAGGGCCACACTGAGGAAAACCATTACATCTGACCTTGGATATTCTGGGTAACTATTTTATTTTTCTATGTAGCAGTTGGGGAGACATTTGTGTTAACTGTGCATCCATAGGAGTGGGGCACTGTAGACCAGAGGACACTATGTTAATAGGGTATTGACTGTTGCATGTTTATTGAGAATACCAGTCACCTTTACTTGGCTGTATGCACATATCTGAATATATTATCAACAACAGGTGTAAGTTTACTCCCCCCTCATGAAGTATCTACTGGGGAAGTGTTTATCGACTACCTCTGTAAGCATGAGATGTCTTCGAAAAGCATAATTGTCTTGTCCTCCTGCATGTACTTTTTTGTAAGTGACTTTGCAAAAAGGACACATAAAACAAATAAAAAAACACTTCTGGGTAAATAAGCAGTAAAAATCAAAATGAGAGCTTCAGGAACCACCTGATGATTCAGCGGTAGGGCATTGGGCAACCATAAGGGTGAAGCTGGCTCATTTTGACCAGGGTCAAGCTGTCATTAGCTTTTCTCTTGTGATGGTCTGGGACTCCCAAAATAAAGAACTGATGTCCAAGTCAAATTCTGGAAGTGCAGTTGTGTTCTAATGGAGCTACTTTGGTGCATCACAGCAGTGTCAGTGAGCAAACAGGCATTGGCTTCTACCACCTAAGCAACCAGCTGTGCCTTCCGGGGAGCCTCCACTTTGATAGACATGTGTCTTAATGGGCAGCTGTTGCTGCATCAAGGACATGAGGTCCCATGTCCAAGAGAGCCCAGCCGGGCATTTGAGGCAGAATTACACTGGAGTCATTACACTTTTTTTGTGGCAATATGTTTTTATTAGACTTACGAAGCAATTTAGTACAATACAGGTGACTAGCAGGAAATAGGCTTCATGTCAGTAAAAGGTGAAAGATTAAACATGCAAATGGTATGTTAAATTGCCTTCTTTACAACCTGCCCTTTGTTAAGCAATCTGGGACCCACAAACTCTTGTATGTATTCTGAAATGCTGGTTAGTTTTTCCTGCACCTGATGAAGGGACCTGAGAGATCTCGAAAGCTTATGTGAAAATTCTTCAGTTTGTCTAATAAAAAGGTATTACCATTAACAATAGTGTAGTGGATTTTCTTGAGACTAATACAACACCGCTGACCTGCAACACTGCTTGCATTGTGTAACTGATCCTGATTTTTCTTTTTATTCAGTGCTGAAGTCCTGAGGAGCACATCAGTCAGTGTTAGATGTATTTTTGTACTTTGCACTATATCCCCGGGCAATATTACAAAGGCACTAATTCTGCAAAATTTCCTCTATAAATAAGGTTAGCAGGTTTCCACACTCTCAGGTGGGAGTCCGGGTTACATGTGAAGGGCCTGATATAACTGCTAAATCCAGCTTCAGAGACAGGATGGTCTCATTTTTGTTTCAAGTATTCATAATCAACTCCCATGATATACAGGCGATGATTCTCTGACGCTAGCACACTGAAGCTTCATTTCCATTAAAGTCTGCTTCAAGAGAATGAGCGTCACTAATAAGCCAGATTCATGATTTCTTCATGGAAAGAAACCATTACAGATAAGGTTGAAATGAGAGACTAAAGTACAGTATTCCATTTGTTTCTTGTTTTTAGCACAACTTCTTGTATCGTCTGATAGCCACAGAAATTGCTTTGGTCATTCATAGTTGTTACAGTCAGCCATACTGTGTCAAATGGAATATTTAAGGAACTAGTAGTGCCAAAACATAGCAGCCAGACATGTTAGGTCATTTTTAAATGGAGTACCTCCTTACTCTTAGCTTCAAAAGTGTTTTTTCTTTGTTCGTGTGCTCAGTAGATGATTTGCTACCTAATATTATCGAATATTATGTGAAAAACATTGCTTTACTTTGAAGCAGATGTATCTAGTTCTGTTCCTTCTACTACAGCATTTCATTAGCAGAGTAAAAGGAATATAGATACAGATAATCTGTAAAATATAAGCTGATTTGTGTCTTAATATTATAATATTAGTATAAAACTGCACTATAATACTACTGTATTTTAACATTATTCCTCCAAATGGCAAACTCTATTTTATGTCTGTAGAACTGGTACTCAGTGCTGAAGTTTAAAGAGAGATTGATAATTTTTCTTTTATTTACATTTTACTTTTATTAAATGTTCTTCACATAGTGTATATTTGAAGGTAAATAAAAATATATTTCTGCTGCAGTGTACTTTAAAGTAAGTAGGAATTATCAACAAAGATGACTCCAGCCCACGCCTTTCATAGATCCAAGGAAAATAATTAATTTTAAACATGAGGCGGATATTCAAAGGGTTGGTTACGCAAAAGAAGCTTGTCGTAAGTCCGAAAGATGCACCTTCTGGCGATATTCAGCTAGGAGGTAGTTGCGCCGATCGAAAACATGCTGGAGCAACAGCGCAATGCAAATGAAGGCATGCGCAACTGAATGGGGTGGATCCATGCATAAAGAGCGCAATGCGATATTCAAAGACTTGCGCAATGCGCAACAGCCGGAAGTTGCGCCCTAGCAGAAATGAGCCAAAATAAAAAGGCTCAAGGAAGAGGCGCAAGAACGCGACAAGGAAGACACATGAGGCAGAGAGACAGAGAAGGCCAGAGCAACAATCAATGCAGGCCAGGGCATGCACAGGACAGAAGAGAGGCAAGGGAACGTGTATGGGGCCACAGAGTGCAGAGGCCAGTAGGTGTACCAGGTGCAGTGGAGGTAGCAGTCAGGACAGCGGGGGTAACAGAGCAACATCAGCCAAGGGGGGTCATAAGCCAGGGAGATGGACAGTGCTAGCTTCCACATGGAAGCTAATGAGGGGTGAGAATGGCATGCTGCAGGGGTCGTGGCCGTGGAAGGGCCCGCGGCGGTACGCCCCAACAGGCAATACGTGCCCTCACTCAGCTTTGAGCTGTACACAGATGTAGAGATCGTGGGCCAGTACCACCTGAACAGGGCAATACTGAGACGGCTCTGTGAGCTGTGCAGTGATGTGATGCAGGCACCCTCATGACGGAGTCACGCCTGTCGGTGGAGACCAAGGTGACAGCCTGTATGTGCCTGCTTGCCATGGGCATTTCCAGAGGCCGACAGGGGGTCACAGGCATCACACAGTCGGCCACGCCATGCATCCTCACCTACTCCTCAGCACACTGCTGCCACATGCTGCGGAGCACATCCATTTCCCCAGCACCGCCGGGCAGAGCGTACAGCAAAATGCAGGAGTTCAACAGGGTAGCACGTATGCCTGGCATGCTAGGGGCCATAGACTGCACCCATGTGGCCATACACACGCCACCTGGCCCCGATGGGGCTGCATATAGGAACAGGAAAGGCTATTCCAGTGTCAACTGCCAGGTGGTGTGTGATGCCACTGGGTGCATAATCAATGTCTGTGCCACACACCCTGGTGGAGCACATGATGCCTTTATATGTATCAGTCCACACTGTGCCATCGATTCAAGAGTGGGAACATCCCCACAGGCCATCTAGTGGGTGAGTATGCATGTAGGAATTGCAAACGTGGGGCAAGGGTGGGAATGCCACAGGTGCCATGGCAGTGGCACACAGGATACTGGCAATATGGACCTGAACATGATACTCATCTCCACCATCTCCACACAGGTGATAGCGATACCCACCCATCCCTGGTTGCTCACACCATACCGGGCGCCCATGACCCCATCGCAGCAACGCTTATAATGAGGCGCATGCCGCAACATGCAACATCATCGAACGGGTGTTTGGGATGCCTGGCACGCCTCGATGCCTAGACACCTCCGGCAGTGCTCTACAGTACAGCCCCTCAAAGGCCTGTGGGATATTCCGGCCTGTTGTATCCTGCACAACATGGCCAAAGACTGTGGGATAGCCATTCAGGTCGAGGAGGGGGACAGCGATGGGGACGCCAGCGGCGCTGGTGATGATGGTGATGAGCAGTTCCCCCTTGGACGGCGGGACCCCTGACTGATCCGGCAAGCCCAGCTGCACCGGGACACCATCACGGAGGAGAATTATGCACGACACAGGTAAGTCAAGGGGCCATGTGCAACCAACACTGTCCTGGCGCAACCCACAGGCACACAGAGTAACACACCAGGGGTGCATGACGGCAAGGGGAGTGGAAGGGACCAGGCACACAAACATACCATCAGGGAGGGGCGAACAGTCATATGGACACACACACACCAGGCACAAAGCGTACATGGGCAGGTGCACAGCAGAGCAGGAACAGACATGGCAAACACACAGATCCACAGACCACACCCGCCACCTGTACTGTCCAAGTACATGTGTCAGATGCTGGGTACCCTTGCACCTTGGTGTACAGTACAATGCAGGCATCATCATGCACACGCACCTGTGGACAGCAGTCAGGATGGTGTGCAGGTGGTCCATATGTTGGCGTGATGTGCAGGGCACCCACCAGTGCACTGCCCACCATGATGCACAGTGCACACAGGGCAGCACCAGACAGGGCCCGCACTGGGAGACAGGTCAGTCATGTTGCACCATTCCACGGCCACCGCGGATATGTGGGCAGCACCGCCGTGACCCAACAGTACTGGCAGGCTGAGCAGGGGCCACATGGGGTGGCACTGATGGACCACTAGGGGTCCCACTGCGTGATCGCGACCTTGTCCGCAGTGGGGTCTGTAGTATGCCAAACATACCTGCACCAGGGGTGCTCGGGATGCCCACAGCAGAACCTGGCATCAACAGGATTGGTGTTGCACGATGCCGGGAATGGGGAGTGGAGAGCGTACTGTGTGGGGTGTGCGGTACAGGAGCACCTGCTTGTGTGCCCAATGCAGCCACGACAGCGACCAATGCCTGGGTCTGCCTGTCAATGGCGGCGGTCACATCCATCCGCATATGGACCATCTCTGCACGGTCCAGAGCACAGTCCTGCTGTGCCACTCACAGCCACACACAGTGCCTCCACGGATGTTGCAACCCGCCTTTGCTGTTGTACTGATTCCCGAGCAGGCGGTGTGTCTTCAAATGGGTACTCTGCCACAACGGCATCCTGTCCCCCAGGGTATGGAAGGTCCTGATGCTCAACACCCCTTGAGGGTGGGCGCTGTTCACCAGGACCAGGAATGAGCATATCAAAGGGCGGTAGGCATGTGCCACCACTGGACACTGTACCCCCAGACCTGGTGGGTGACTGCTGCTGCTGCCCCTCCAACCGCTGTGCCCCAGGGACCTCTCGTTCCACTGCTGTGACCACAACAGTGCCAGACACCTGCACAGCCACCGGTGCTGCCCCACCGGTGCTGACAGGCACAGCCTGGGACTGTGCCGACATGCTGGCACACACGTTGGAACCAGCTAGGCCCAGGGGCATGTGCTGGCCTGCTGTGTGTCCGTCATAGGACACACACATGTCACTGCCCATTGCAGTCCTTGCATCATCAATGGTGCAGGTGCGTGCTACAGGCACAGTCACAGCTTGCTGGCATGCTTGCATGCCAGACTGCTGAGACACAGGCTGTGCACCCCCCACACCCGACTCACCGACACCAGAGTTGGCAGCCCGGCGTGCATGCTGGTGCAGTGCGTGCTAGCTGGTGACAGAGGTGGATGGACCCTCCTCCATGTCCAGCAGGTCTTCCTCACTGCCTGGACCCACCACCACCATCCCTGAAGACAAACAGGATCTGTAACAGAAAGAGAGACATGTGAGTGCATGTGAACAACCTCCCCCAACACCACCACCATGTCATACCATGCAGTGATGGGCTTCACCTGTCTGGAATCCACCTCCTGGTACGCCTCAATAGCACTCCACTGCATTGATGCAGCCAGTCGGTCCTCAGCCGGGTCAGCTCACCACGCTGGCTGGCCCCGCCAGTGCCAGCACGTGCCACCCTGAGGGCTGCCACCTTCTCCTTCACCCTCCCGCGGTCTGTCCCTCATCTTTTGCATTCCTGCACGGAGCGCTGGTGGCTTCCGTGCAGGTTCACTGCCCAGCTACCCCTCCCATGCAGCCACACGGGCCTGAGGGTGCCCGCCGTCCACTCAGTAGTGCCTTCTCCTCCAGGTAGGCCTGGAAGAGGGCCTCTGTCTCCACCGTGAAGTTGGGCCTCCTCCTCGCCCACCATCCTCACCTCACCTTGGCTCTGCTCGGTCATGGCGATCTGTATGGGTGGAAGCGGACACCTGTCACTGTGCAGTCTACAGCGTTATCCCATGACCATTGTCCAGAACATCACACAGCACGCAACCCACCTCTCACCTGCAGTAACCGAATCTGGCCAGCGCAGCCCAATGTCGTACATTTATAGCGCAATGCATGCAAATTAGGAGTGGAGCAATTGTAATGAGATGCAAATTACGCCACTGCGCCTTTGAATGGCTGATCAGATGATTTGCATGTGTTGGCTGAATATCGCGCCATTGCGCTTTGCGCAATACGGTTGAGCTGGCTGAGCCAATGGCGCAGATCTGTGACTGTGTGGTACACTGCATTGCACATGCCCAGGTAGCTTACGCAGGCGTCTGCCATGCTGATGACATGCTGTGCACGATCGGCAATTCAGGCCATGGCCACCATTGTGCCAGTGGCGCTACAGCACTGGGCACCATGGCGCTGTGACACTACTCGCGCAATAGTCCACTGTAGCACTGCACGCTGGTGATCGGTCACGAGGATGCATAGATGTCAGATGGTGCTGTGCGTGGCCTTGCGTCATAGACCCTGACCTGGTGTCCGACCTTTGCCCCTGGCGCTGTTCGGCTGCCATGTGTATGGCTCTATTACGCTGTTTGGTGACAGCTATGTAAACTGACAGCTATACGTAACAGCGCATTTGGAACCTATGGTGGTCTATTGCGCAACATTTCCACGTGGGGTTGCCGCGCTGCAGGGTGCCATATTGCCTGCTGTACGACCGCAATTATGGCATGCAGGAGAGCTCCCCAATGGAGTCAGATGGAGGTGGCCAACCTGGTGGCCCTGGTTGAGCCCCACTTTGAGGCACTGTATGGTGATGAGCCTCTCACCATGGCCCACACCCAGGTGTGGCTGCAGATGGCCACTGACCTGGTGAGGGTCACAGGGTGGTGCCGGTCTGCGGAGCAGTGCAGGCACAGATTTAGTGACCTCCACAGGAGGGAGCCGGATGTGCTGCGATGCCTCAGGTCACGTGCCACGAGGGGCGTTGTGCCTAGGCCAGGTGGGTGTACCATCTATGCACCTGTATTCTCCGTAGCGGTGTGACTGTGTTTTGGTGGTGGTGCATGGGGATGGCTCTGCCATGGTTGGCTGTGTCAGTGTGTGCAGGTGTGAGATGCATGGGTCTGGCTGTGTGGGCAGGCACACTCACTGGGGCAGGGGCAGTCTGCTTTGGGGTCACACTGATGTTTTCTCAACATTTGTCACCCACAGGCCTGGCAGAGAGGATGCAGGCCCAGGCTGAGGAGGGCCGTGGCAGGGCCCAGGTGGCCGGAGGAGGCGTGAGGGTGGGCCACAGCGGCAGCAGCAGCAGCTGCTTGATGAGTGTGAGTGTCATTACATCATGGATGCTATTGCATGCTGGAGGGGGTGGGCATGACCACCAGCCATGGACAACACAACCATGCACGACACAGGCGACAGTCATCACTGTCCAGTGTCACTGCACATCTGTGTGTGCGTCACTGGTGGTCCATGCATGCACTGGGCACATGGCTGTGGAACTGGCATCCCCACATTACCATGTCACTTGACAGCCTTGTTTGTGCTGTGATGGACATGTGCAGTGTGTGTGTGCAGTGGTGCACATAGCTGGTGCTGCCTGGTTGGGCGTGTCATGTGCATGGTCACTGTGGGTGGGTGCATACCATCACAGGTGCGGGGCACTAGGCTATATGCCTTGCAGGATGGGTGGTGTTCAGGGTTGTGGACAGTCACAGCCATTGACTGTGTTCCCTTTTCCTAGGCCACAGCATCCTACGCAGGATGGACCGTGCCCTCCAGCGGCTGACAAGGGTATCGATCGCGACGCATGACATACTCAGGGACATTCAGTGCCATGGGGTCAGGCGACGGCAGAGGAGACAGGGACAGCAACAGGCAGCAGCAGACCAGCCTGCAAGGCACTAAATGTGCTTCCCTTCCCACTTCACCCATCCTCCCATCCCTCCCACCCTGCCTTCCTCTCCCAGTTGTTCACCTACCCCTTACCGCCCCTACCTTGTACCCCTACCCCCCGTCTTGTACATATCTGTATATAGTTGTGTTCTTGATCTTGGTGTTGTAATTTCTGTTTTCCAATATATATATATTTTGTTATGAATACTGTGGTGGTCTCTGATTTGCAGCCGGCTATGGTTGCAGTGGTGTGCATGCCATCTGGGGTGGTATGGTCCTGGGTGTGTGTGTGTGTGTGTGTGTGTGTGTGTGCATGGGGAGGTGTCTCCGGTGTGGGAGTGACTTTCAGTCGGTCTTGCCATCTGCTGCCGCCCACTGCTGGGTGCCCAGGGTGGGTCTGGCTTGTATGGTTCTGTGCTACACGAGGTTGCAGTGTGCCGGGGGAATGCATGGTGTTTACTGCAGTGACAATCACTGCACATGGGTGGTGTCTTGGGGTCACGGTGCAGGGTGTGCTGTGCAGAAGGGGGGGCTGATGTGCACTGTGGTTGTTGACCCCCTGTGTGTGGCAGTCTCAGCCTGACAGTGGTTGTGCTGGGGCATCATGGCCCTGCTGTGCTTTGTTGGCTTGTCCCCACGGGCCAGTGGATCATCCATCCCTCCCCCAGTGATGCTGTGCTTGGGGTGTGCGGGTGTCTTATTGTTCTGCAGTGTGTTCCTGTGCCCATGTGTGGCATGGCTGGCGGTGGGCCCCAGCCTGCCTCCCTGGTTGTGCAGTTCCATTGCTCTGCTGGGGGTGGGGGGGCTCTGCTTGCACTATGGCACCTCTGGACTGCTCAGCTGGGCTAGCCTTGTTGCGCTATGGCGCATCCTTTCTGCTCAGCTTCCCCTTCCTGGTTGCGCTATGGTGCAGTTTGTGCGATATTCAGACGTTGGCTGCTTGCGCAGTTTGTTTTGCTCCATGTTTGAATATCGCGTCTGTTGCGCCTATGCACAATTGACTTGTGCTTGCTTCTGCTGTTGCGCACTTTTTCAATGCAGTTTGAATATCCGTCCCGAAGTGTTCTATGGACAGCTAGTAGCAGGAGCAATCATCATTTCAGCTTATAAGTAGAGCCACATCGTTACATTTTTCACCAGAAAGAAATTGTAAACCCAAAAATTTGTCAATATACTGGTAAAAGTACAGAATTGCATGAAAATTGCCATTATACCACACCAGTGCATATACATAACATATATTCTATGCTATCTTACTTTTGAAGCAAAAAACATTTAGTATTGTCATATATTCTTCCCACTACAGACTTTGATTTGGTCATTTATTCTTCTGCCTGCCAGTCATTACTACACCGCAATAGAAATATTGTTAAGAAGTGCTTGTAGATGTGACATTTACTCATCAATGGATAAGCATACTTGTGTGTTACAAGACATTTCATGCCAAGTGATTGTAACCCAAGGCATTCACAATCAGCTTGTATGGGGGGGGGGCTTGGAAACTCAAAGAAATAATGATGTTCTTGTTAAGCTAATCTCATGTGCTATTGCCCCTGTTTGCACTGGAATTGTTACTAGATCCTCTGTTGTCTCACTTTCTAGGTTGCCTAAAGGTACAAAAAAGTGTGGAGCAACTGTGTTTTTATTACCATATTGCTTCAGTCTGAGACTCTGTGCCAAAATACCACAGAAAATGTTGTTGCCAAATTGGTCCCTGTAAGACAACACCCAAACAAACAGATGATATGATACCTTTTATTGGACCAACAAAGTTGTTACAAAAGAAAACAGGTGCTTTTAGCTTTCAGATTATGCAGAATCCTTCATCAGAAATCCATGACTCTGAAGGATTCTGTGTAATCCAAAAGCTAAAAGCACCTGTTTTCTTTTGTAACTACTCTGTTGATCCAATAAACGGTATCAAATCATCTGTTTGTGTGGATCTTATGTCAAAATACTTAAGAGATGTTAAAAAGTTTTATATATTGATCTCAATATAAGAAGTATATACCAAGTTATATTGTTTATGCACCCGACTTTCAGCAGTTTAAAAAACAGCTAGATGAATTCCTTGTTCAGACTCTTCAGACACAATACACCCACTATGAGTGGGAGACAATTAAATGGGCTTAAGCCTATGTTGTCTTCAAAACACAAGTATTGCCAAGTATTCTTCCGAAACATTAATCTTTTGCAATTTTTTTACTGTACTTCCATGTATTCCATGTTTTCCTATGATTTTTACCATGGGTGGCTTTGAAAATGAGTTATTTTATCTAAAGACCCTCATTAAAGACCCATATGTGCTGGTAGTATGGCCTAGAGGTTAGAGTAATGAGCTGTGAATGAACTTGGTACATACAGCAGACCAGACCTGGATTTGATTCTCAGAACCTCTACTTGCATGCTGTGTGAATCTGAGCTAATCGCTTAACTACCCAGTGCTCCCAGGTCACCCCTAAAAGCAGGCACTTGTGCCTAATGTGCCTTACCCCATTACCAAATATTAAGATAAAATAAAACATTTTGATTTAATTAAATTAAATGCTGATCATGTTGCATAACAGTGCTCATGTTCTTTATTTGCTGCGACCCCACTTTGTTATTTTGCTTTGATTGTTTATTTATTCATTAATTTGGTTAACTGGGTTGGTGCACTGATCTGAACACCCTTTTCAGGCACAGCCTGGGACAGCAACTGGCACAAAGTAAAAATACAGTGAGAGGACAGCGTGAATCATACAGGGAACATAACAGTGTAGGTCAAGCTAACAGAGAAAATATAAGGTAAACAGTACCAGATATATCAGCAATTCAGCATACCAAAGTATATAACATTTAGGTAAACAGGGTAAGGATTGCTCCATCATTCAATAATAGTAATAACAATAGTATTCAGGCAGGATATGTCTGAGTGGGAGTACTTGAGGAAGGGAGTAAGGGTGGGCTGCAAGGGTGGTGTAGCTGTGCTAGCAGCCTGTGGACAGATGCAGGTGGTGGGGAACAGAAAGTACATTCTTAACAGGGAATTTAGATTTAGAGGGGTGTCAAGGGAATGTAGGGAGGAGGGGAGGTCATTCCATAGTGAGGGTCCGGCTGCGGAGATGGCTTTTAAGCCCATTCTCTTAGTTATGGTTAGGGCATTCCAGTTGAAGGTGGGAAGACTGACATAGATTGCAGCAATAGGTTCTGGGCAAGATAAGAAGGGATTGTGCAAGATATCAGCAATGGTCCATGCCAGCATGTAGGCGCATTGCGCTTCTGGAGGGAGCCAGTTAAGGGACTGGTAAAGAGCACAGTGGTGACTGAGGAAAGGGGTGCGGAGGGTAATGCAACATATTTGATTGTAGGTAGTGTCCAAGTGGTTAAGGTTGGTAATAGAGGTGAGGGAGTACACTGGGCAGCCATAGTCAAGGAGGGCAAGGAGGTTGCCACGGGCAATAGCAAGGCGGGCCTCTGGTGAGAGGTGGTCGATCATGTGATAGCAGAGCCTATCTTCTGGTTGATACACCTGATCAGTGAGGCAATGTGGTCAGTGTAGGTTAGGAACGGGTTCAGGATTACCCCCAGATGCTTGAAGGCAGGATCAGTGTCAAGGGAAGATCCATCTGGGGATTTGACAGCGAGAAGGCTATCATTGTGGGCAAGAGTGAAAAGTTTTGGTTTGGAACCGAAAAGCATGGCTTTTGTTTTGGCAGCATTGAGCAACAGTTTGCTGGAAGAGAACCAACAATGTGCCTTGCAGAAATCATTGGTAAGAGTGGCAGATAGTGAGGAGGGATCACGTTGATATAGTATTAAGTTGTCAGCATAGAGGAGTGATTTACAGGATAGGCCCTCCAACAGGAGAGAGTTAATGAAGAAGGAAAAGAGGAGGGGAGCCAAGGACAGATCTCTGGGGGACACCAACAAAGACAGGCAAGAGGGAGGAGACGATGATGTTTGCTTGGGTGTACCTACCTTTACAGTTTGTTTTTTTTACTTTGTACATTATATTTTAGCCTGTATGTATATCCCTACTGGACCATGTCAATTGGTTGACTGCTGTCTTCCTGGGACCCCCATGAAAATGAGGTGCTGCATCTCCAGGGATTATATTGGTTGGAGTAATTTCAAATAAATAACAGATAATGTCCTGTACTGTCTTCATTTTGATGTATTTAATGTCCTGTATTTTTCTTATTAGTCTTTGGTAACCTGGTAAGGTCCACTAGGTACAAGTGCCTATTTTCAATGGTGACCTGATAGCACTGGAAAGGTTCAGTGACTTGCTCAGGGTCACAGAGTATGCAAGTGGAGGTTGTGGGAATCAAACTCAGGTCTACTGGATGTACCAAGTTCATTCACAACTCATCAGTCTAACCTCTAGGCTTTATTGCTTTTTATCATGTTATAAATGTCTACATAACAAAAGCCAGACAGTAAAATCAATGTAAAATCCAGAAATTAGACTATCAATCACTGCTGCAATCTTGGAATTTTACATCTTGAAACTGGGATTTAATTAACTCATTCCCCGCAAATCAGTCAACTGGCTCTCTACTATTAAGGTGAAAATTGGAAAAGCAAATCTTTCCTTGACATAGCATAAACAATTTATCCTGGTATCTCATACATTACATCCAAAAAATACCCATCATTTGTAAAACTGCCTAAATAGTACAAGAAACAAGCCACAACATATGAGAACTGACAACAATGTATCTCTGTTGGTGAGAAACGATAACACTTCATTAATATAGCGTCTATACAGAAATATCAGCTTTGTCATGGATGCTGTGAATAAGGTGGAATGTATAAATATGTATGTATGGAAGGGATTTACTGAGAGGTATTTATGTCTATATTGCTTGGAATGAAGTGGAGCCCTGGCCATGAAAGAGTGAGTACTAACACATACCATCAGCTGTGCAACGGTGAAAGGAGTCTAGACAAATTGTAAGATTAAGTGATATATTGATTTTTATGTTAACGGTTGAGTGTATGCAGTTTTTTACCCAGTATCTCCTAATACATTGTTTTAGTGATACCCTAGTAGTTCGTTTCCATGATACAGCAGCATGGACAAATGCAATTTCCCATGGAATTGCATGCTAATGTATGCTGTTTCATGCTTTCCGTACTCCTTCTGTTGAAAATATTGATGGGACACAATTCAGTCCATGTGGTTCCTTGGCCCTTGCAAGATAAAGGACTGCTGGGAGGAGCCTATTCCAAGCATTTGTACTTTGTGATTTTTGTTTTGGACCAGGAATGGCACACTAAGCTGTGACAGTTTTGTTTCCAGGAATGTCCTGTGGGTGGGGTACATGGACCTTTTTATTGTTGGGGAGGTACGGTCATCATACTAAAAGGAATAATGCTGGAACAATGGCTTCCTCACCAAAAAAAAGGTCACTGATTTAGTAACACTTTACAGTCAGTTACTAGTGTTATTCCAATGTTTTCTGTGATTTCTGCACACTTTATTAGGGAAACTGTACAAAATTCAATGCTACATAGAAGCAAAATAAACGAAATTCACTGTGAGGTGCTGGAACTTGGTGTCTGATTTTTTTTTTTGTATAATCCTTTTTATTATTTTCTATTATATCAACACACACACATTACATAAATGGACAAATACACATACTTACAGATATTAATACAAAGAACAAACAGACAAATGCACTTCCATACACTTACTTTTACATCCAGTAATTCTTCCCCAAACAATTGATTCTTAATACTCACTGACAGTGCTAAAAATGACAAAGCAGGCTAATATCCAAGTTGATTATCAGGCAAATATTCTGTGGATATCAATACATAACATCCTTATGTAGCCCACCCACAGGCGGGGGGAGACACCCATCCAGCCAGGCCCCATCCTCCGAGACCAATCCTTCACAGAGAGTGACCATCTCTTGTCTTTCAAGCGTAGAAAGAAATGGTGCCCATTCTCTATAGAATGCCTCTGATCTGTTTGTCAACACCAATGATAGTCTTTCCAACGCCAGATTTTGCAATATCAATTGTCGCCACTGCTGGGTGGTAGGTACAACATTATTAACCCAGGTGTTTTGGATACAATGCCATCACCATAAGGACTTTAATCCAACATGGCATTGTCTCCCATTCCTCTGTCCCATCTGCACTCAGACCAAATAGTCCCCTGATAGGGTCCACCTGGATGGGGGTCCCCACCATTAGCTCTACTCCTTTGAATATTTTCCCCCCCAAAAGATCGCAGGACAGAGCAATGCCAAAAACAATGCATGCATGTCCCTATCTCTCTTTTGCATCTCCCGCATAACAGGGAGACAGCCAGATGGGCCCTATGCACCACAGCAGGGGGATAATACAGCCTATGTACAAACTTAAAGTAGGCTTCCTTGAATTTATTGCAGATCAGCAGGCCTCTATGTCCCAACAATAGTTTTTGCCAATTCTCTTCAGAGATTTCCCTCCCTAGATCCCTACTCCATAGCTGCCTCACTTTCTGCATATAATCTGGCCATCCCTGCTTCCCAATTTTTGCCGCCTTCACAATAAACCCCATTAGGATCCCTCTGCACCCCCAATATTGTTATTTCTACCGAGCCCCATCCCTGCCCTTCTGGCTTCTCTCTCTCCATTTTACCTATAAATGCTTTCAGTGGGAGGTATTGGAACATCTGTTGTCCCCGCAAGTTTAAGTTCTTTTTAATATCCTCTAATGGGAGAAACATCCCTCTACTAATCATACTACCCACACATTTTGCCCCCCCCCTTCCCATTCTCTAAATCCTCTATCCTCTAACCCTGGTAAAATGAAGGGGTTCCTTGCTAATGGCATCAATATAGTTTCCCCTTTAGCTATCCCTCTGGTTTTCTTTAGCATCTCCCAGGCTTCCAAAGTCATTCCTACCAAAGGGTTCTGACCCCCTTGACTCCGATATGCCTGTGGTCCTTTACTGTGCAAGTAGGCCGATAACCGCCCTGTGCATCCCTCTTGCTCCAATGCTACCCAGCTTGCTACCTCTGGTCGAAACACCCAATCAGCTACATATCTCTGCTGGATGGACCAGTGGTAATTTAGCAGGTCAGGGAAATTAAGACCACCCTTAGATACCTCCGCCTTAAGTCTTTGGAGCCGCATTCTTGGCTTATGTCCCTTCCATATAAACTGAGTGAATACTTTTTATAACCTGCCAGTATCCCCCCGTGTGAGTCGCATAGGGAGCATCTGCATAGGGTACATTATTCTGGGCAAGATGTTCATTTTTAATACATTGATCCGCCCCATCCATGATATTGGCAACTGCATCCACCTTCTCAGGTCTGTTTCTATTGTTTTAACTAAAGGGACATAATTCAGGCCATACAGAGATCCAATTGTTCTTCCCACATTAATACCTAAGTACTTTATACCTGTGGATTTACATTGTATACCCCATCGTTCATCTCTTTCTTCCTGTTTAGGGAAGCACAACATTTCCGACTTGTTCAAATTTATTTTGTAGCCAGAGAACTCTGAGAAGCCCTCTATTAATTGCAGGAGAGACGTCATGGATACCCCCGGTTCCCATAGAAACACCGACATATCGTCCGCATACAACGTGACCTTGTGCTCAGTGTTGTCCGCTCCTTTTACCCCCCCCCGGATCCCCTGGCACTGCCTAATCGCTGCCGCCAGTGGCTCCAGTGCCAGACTGAACAACAATGGCGAAAGCGGGCAACCCTGCCTGCTTCCTCTTTCCAACTTAAAGGGCACCGTAGGGGATCCATTGACCAAAACACTGGCCCTGAGAGATCGGTACATTGCTCTAATCCACCGTACGTATGGGTCACCCAGACATAACCGGTCCAACACCTCAAAGAGGTATTCCCACTCCACCCTGTCAAAAGTCTTTTCGGCGTCCACTGATATAAGTCTTCTGTATATCTTGGCCAGCCCTCCACACCACATTGAGTAGCCTATGCACATTGTGATATGATAACCTCCCCTTAATAAACCCGGTCTGGTCTGGGTGAACCAATGACGGCAGGTACTCCTCTAGTCTCATAGCCAGTGCCTTGGCAAGGAGTTTAAGATCACAATTCAACAGGGCAATTGGCCTGTACGAGGCACATTCCAAGGTATCCCTGCCCCCCCCCTTTGGAACCAGACAGATCGTGGCGTCATAACACGTATCCGGAAGGCACGGCTCCTCCTGTCCCTCTTCCACCTTAAACACCTCACTTAGTACCTCCGCCATCTGACCCACCAGAGCCTTATAAAACTCTATAGGATATCCGTCTGGGCCACTTGCTTTCCCCTGCTAAAGTTTCCCAATCGCCTTTAATGTTTCTCCCTTTGTTATCGGCTGGCTCAGGCATTTTCTTTGATCTTCTGTGAGACTGGGAAGCTCGACCGTATTCAAGAAGTCCTGCATCCTCTGTCCCCCCCATCCCCTCCGCCCTATACAGGTGAGCATAAAACTCCCGGAAACGCTCTCTCATCTGATCCACCCCTCGCTGCACCCTTCCCTCCTTATCCTTAATCCCTGTTAACCTTACAGGGCACTCCCCCCTTTCATTAACCTCACTAATAGTGGGCCTGGCTTATTAGCCCATTCAAACACCTGTCTCTTACAATAGAACCAGGAAGTTCGGGCCTCCCCTCTTAACAGGGAATTTAGCACCTCTCTTGTCACCATCAGGAGACGTTCCACCTGTCCTCTCTCTCCGCTAGCAACTCGATTTTCCAGCTCCTTTAATTGCTTTTCCAACCCTTGCCGCTTATCCCTCTTCTTCTTTTTAATTTTGGCCATGTATGCTATTATGGAGCCTCTAAGAAAGGCCTTCCCAGCATCCCAGTAGGCTGTCTTGGATACCCCTGGGTTCCCATTGGTTTTTTTATATAGCTTCCCACTGCATTTTCAAATACTCCTGAAAGTCTTTATTTTGGAGCATATATGTGGGAAATTTCCATTGCAACCTTATGTCCCTCTCTTCCTTCATTTTAAACCTGCCCACCACCATAGCATGGTCCAACACATGAATAGGGCTATGTGAGACATCTATTAGCCTATCATGCCACACCCTGGGTATCAAGATGTAGTCTATCCTTATCCATGTCCCATGTGGGTTGGAATAAAATGTATATTCCCTAGCTCCTGGGTATGCCATTCTCCAGTTGTCTACTAAATCCAACTCTGACATACCCACCTTCCATTGGACTACTGCCTCCGGAGCCTGCCCCTTACCCTCTGAGTGGTCCAATATAGGGTCCAGGGTACTATTAAGGTCTCCTCCTATGATTAAACCTGGGAATTGCTCCCTAGTAATTAGGTCCAGCAATCCCAGAAAGAACTGTGGGTCATACTGAGCTGGGGCATATACGTTCCCTAGTGTAATTGACTCACCATAAAGCTTCCCTATCAAAAATATGTACCTGCCCTCCCTGTTATCCTTCACAATTCTGTGCACTTCCAGCGGCAGGTTCTTATTCACAAGAATTAGCAACCCTCTCTTGCGAGATGAGTAAGAGGATGCAAAGCACCTGCCCACCCAGCCCCGTACTAATTTTGCGTGCTCAGCATCCGACACGTGCATCTCCTGTAATAGGGCAATTTGTGCTCCCTTTTTTCGCAATGCAGCCAGGAGCATTGTGCGCTTGATCGGGTTTGCAATCCCCTTAAAGTTCCAGGAGACTACCACTATTTCCTGTTTGCCAGCCATCTAGGTGTATTGTGTGTTCCCCGTTTCCATCTAGCTAATTCCACCATGAGCCCCCTCCGGATCCTCATACCTCTTGTCCCACCATCACCTCCCCATCCACAGGTGCCTTTTAGCCTTCGTTTTGTATGAAATGCATCTGTCAACAAACAGTATAAAACACATTTAAACAACCTAACTACAAACATAGTAACAGGAACACCACTCCCCCCCTTCCCCCCATGGAGACTTTCTTGATTCTTCCATTTCCATATCCCTTTTCCCCAGCCTCCCCCATTCTTTAGACTACCTTTAATATAATCTATCCCATATCGAAGTCCCACCCTTTGACACTAATTGCAATTCCAGCATAAGTGTCTAAATCTCACTCTAACGATACGTGTGCCCCACCGCTTTGTCCCCGAGCAACTCCTGCTTTATCAACTTGCTTCATGTAACCATAACATATAGCATTTATTGTCTTACCATCTAGATTTATATTATTAAGCAAGCTCGTAAGGAAAAAAAAGAAAAAAGGAAAAAGAAAAGTAAGCAGTGCCCCTTTAAGCCCCCATCTTCTCAGCATTCGTCGAGTAACTTCCCAGGACCACTGAGAGGGCCCCCCCCAACTCCCATGTTTATTTCACCACACATATATTTATCGTGACTCACATCCCCTTCCCTCTTCCAACCCCCATCCAACTATAGTTTTACACAGGCAAAGTGGCGCTTTAAGTCCCTTCAGTACAGTACAGCTATAACCCCAACGTAGCTGTTTACATTTCTGTGGTGTACATTTGAAATATCCCCCTCTGCACCACCCAACCCCCTTTTTCCTCCAAGTCCACACAGTACTTGCCACCTCGCCCTCTTGTCTCCGTGCGGACATGTTCTTTGTCCCTCTTGACTCAGTTCCTCCCACAAGTTCCGGTCATGGTGCAGCATTCCTCACCACTTCCCTTCCACCATCACCTGCCAGACGCCGCCTCATGGTCCTCCATTCCAGTCGTCATTTCTCCACCAGCCTTCAAAACATCTTTCCCATCCCCCTCCATATGCCCTCGTGTCCTTAGGAGTTTTGGTGACATCAATGGAGCTCCTGCAACCTGTTTAATAAACTGACACCTTCCCTTTCCTGGTGCATCATTATAACACTCCTCAGCACCCCACAAAGTCACGCCAGTCCAGCATTCACTTGCTCATTTTCTTCTGCAGATCGGCCACAAACTGCTCCGCCTTGCTCAGTTCCCAAAAGGAGTAAGTCACTTCCTCGTGCTTTATCTTTAATATTGCAGGATATACCATGAAGTTTTCAACTTTTAGATTCTGCAATTGGGCCATCAGACCTTTAAAGACCTTTCTTTTCTGTAGCAGCCTCATCGAATAATCTTGGGAAATAAACAGTCGTGTGCCTTGGTATTCCAATGTTCCAGCTTCTCTATATGCCTGCAGAGTCGCCTCCCTGTCTTGATAGGAGTGGAAGCAAATGATAACTTGGCATGGGGGCATACCCCCCGGGGGCCTGGGCATCACAGCACGATGAGCCCTTTCTAGCTTAAACTTCCCATTTTTAGGCTGTAGTCTGAGAAGCTCTGGTAAGGTCTTTGCACAGAAGCCCAACATATCATCCCTTTCTGCTCCTTCTGGCAACCCTCTGAGTTGTAGATTTAGCCTCCTGTAATAATTCTCCTGGTAATCCATCGTATATTTTAACTCCTCCAACTCTTTCTGCCGGTGTGTTACTTGGCTTGGCATTTCCCCTGTGTCATTCTCTAATCAAGATATTCTCTTCTCAGCCTCTGCAATCCTGTTCGTGTGGGCCGCCTGCTGCAGCTTAAGATCAATCTTGCCCTCGAGTTTGATCAGTCTGGGTTCTAAGGCTCCTATCACTTGGCCCGTCACCTCGCGGCCCAGGGCTCCAATTTCAGCTGCCAATAACGAGACTACCCCGTGTTGTCCCTTGCAATGGAGGCCATGGAAGCCGCCATTTTCTTGCCAGTTTTGCCATCCTGTCTTTGGCCTGTCCTGCCACCTGCCACCAAATACTCCTCCATCCTGCTTTCCAACACAAGCTGCACCCATAATTTTGCTAGAAAAAGTTGATTTTTCTAATTTATTTTACTTTTAGTTGCCTGCCGAGACAAAGCAGCACGAAAGCATGACTATTCTCCTAGCCGCTCATTAGCGCCCCCCAGTGTCTGATTTCAAGAGTCAGTAGAACCAAAAATAACAGACAGGAAAGCATTACACATTTTATGAAGTGGTCAGTTGCAGCTTTATTTCTGAAGTATTTTTCTTTTTCCATTTGCTCAGTGGAAAGTTTTCCTGTGTGATAATATTGTGCTGGGTGTGTGGAATAGCACTCCTCTGCTAGATGACATATCTAGCTCTGTTCCTCCCAATGCATTATCAGCACTGTGACCTTACTGACAGTGACATCACAGGTGATTGACCTGGCAGCTGCTGAATGGCTCATCCTAAGCAGCTGTGATGTCACAGCCAGCGAGGTCACAGTGCTGATGATGTAATGGGAGGAACAGAGCTGGATATGTCAGTTACCAGGCAGAGTGCTGCTCCACACATCATACTTACAAACAGCAGGCAAAAAAATCTTCCAATTAACCAAAGGGAAAAGGAAAAGTATCTCAGATATAAAGGACATAGCTGTCAACCTCCTGCATTGCAAATTAGGATCAAGGCTTAAAAAAGTTATGGACAAGTGGCCAAAATCAGGGACACATCTTACAATATGAAAATATTAGCTTGACAATTCTCCTGTAGATTTTGGCTTAGTGTAAAAGGCATTTTCTGAAGGAGAATGAGATGGTAACACCAAAGTCTGGCTTGTTTTTTAAGGTATGATTATAAAGGCTTGTTCTGAATAACATGCAGGGATACACACAGCATGAGTAGGGGATAACATTCAAGCAGTTAAGTTTGCATGTGTATCAGTACTCAGACTGGGGCATGGTCACTACCATGCTGATGGAGGGGGCAGACAAAACGGAGCCTACATCCTTTCCATCACCCAGTTCTAGGTTACTATGGATTAACCCTTGTTCTCTTCTCAGACTTGGAAGACCTAGTAGAACAGTCACTGCAAATGCTGAAGATACTTTAATTCTCTGCCCCTCCATGTGTGTTTGATGTAGAAGCACTGCAGACTACATCAAACTCTTTGATCATGACTGGCAATGAACAATTAGTGGTATTTGGCCATGATGTTATTCCTTTAATTTATCTGTTTTTGTTTGTCTAAGCAGGGAGTGGGCTGAGATTAAAAACTCATTTTCAGCTGTGCCCGAGAGTAAATACTGTACAACACACATTTATACGAGGATGATACAAACAATTATAATTGATGACATACAACAAATGGAACTACAGTAATGCCACACAGAAAACCGCTTGTGTACAGGCACAGCTGGAGAGGGTACAATAACACTTCGACTGGGCATGAAAGTTTCCCCAGATGTTAGATTTAAAACATGCAAGTGACATTTAACGGTTTACATTTTATGGCAAGTGGTTGAGTAAATTAGGCCCTGTGTATGAAAAGGACTTTTCCCCAGTTTCGGATTTACACTGCAGCTCCTTTAAGCAATCTCATGGATGTGGGCCATCTAGCACTGTGCTGCATCTGTCTGGTTGAGAGTTAGTTTGTCAAACAGGGAGACAGGCGAGCTATGATTAACAAGTATTGTAAGCCAATTTGAAGCAACTATGCATGATTTTCTTTTCAGGTGGAAGGATCCACAAATTCTCAGAAAAAATTACAAGACCGAGTCCTGTAGGGGGCCCTAATGGCAAAAAACACACATATTATTAGTTCCTGTCTGGGGCCCCTAGTTCTCTGTGACACCTCAGTCCTGATTCCTGCGGCAGGGCTTCTAGTCTTCTGCAACAGTGTTTGAGCACTCCTGCGACATGCATTATCCATTTCTGTAATAGAATGCAGTCTCCCAACAGGCTACAATAGATGTGGTGTCATTGATGACATAACATGATGAGCATGGATAAAGGAGCTGGCCCACTGGTGCAGCGCTAGCACTACTGCTTGCAATGCTAGTGACCTGTGTTCAGGAATGAGCACAGACATCAGAGGGTCGGTTGGGGGAAGTAGGTTGAGCCTCCTATGGAGTGCGCTCCTCCTCAGAGGGGGGAGAGTTGTGGTTCCTGGCATGTTAGCAACACCCAGTGGAGACGGAGTGTGCAACAACCAAGCCAAACATGCAGCAAGGGAGGTGATGGCAGATGTCTGTAGATCGAGTGTGGGAATGCACCCGACCTGCACTGACATCATTGCATGTCCATGCCTCCTGTGGGGGGAACTGCATGGAAGAACCCCTGTGCCAGCAGACAGTGGAGCTCTGGGACCACCACACCACCTGAATGATGCCCCATATGTAAGCCTCGGCTGAGGCCTCAAGTTGATCATGGTCTCTCCCCTTGGGGAGCCCCGCTGCAGGGGGGGTAAGCTAGAGGTCTCCCAGACTGGGCAGCCTGGGAGTGATGCCAGATGGTAAGTCCCAGCACAGATGAAGAGGGTACATCCCTCTAGTTCTAGTGCCTACCTTCCCAGTGAATAAGCTCCCCCGACTCTATCGATCCCTTCACATACTTGAATGTTTCTATCATATCCCTCCTCTCTCTTCTGGTCTCCAGCTGGTACAAATCCAACACCTTCAACCTCTCTGCATATGGCTTTCCACTTAGCCCATGCACCATTTCAGTGGCCCTTCTCTGGCTCTCTCTATGGCATGTATGTCCCTACGCAGGTGATGTCTCCAAAACTGTACCCCATACTCCAGGTGGGGCCTCACCATGAACCTGTAGAATGGTATCAGCACCTCCCATCTTCTGCTGGTTATCCCTCTCCCTAAGCACTCCAGCATTCTGTTTGCTTTACCCACTGCCTTGCTGTATTGGGTCCCTAACTTAAGGTTGTCTGTGAGTAAAGATTGATTTTGCCAGTCTGCCCTTGCCCTGTACACACACAACCAGCCATAATAAGACCAAATATAAACATTATTTGTGATTTCTGTAACTATAACATTTCTCTCTGGCCCCCAATAGCCTCTCTCTCTCACTTTCTCCTCTGGTACAAGTCAATGATTTATTTTGCCAGCCTGCCCTTGCCCTGGGCCTGTACACAACTCTCCTCTCCCCTCTTTCTGGTATTCAATATATGTTCCAAACCTACATGGGATAGGCTACAGGAGACAGGCAGTTTGTGAGGTACTACTTACCTAAGTCAATCTCCACTCTGAGAACAAGACTGGCAGCCGACACGAGAGTCACCTACTGGCTGACCGACTGACCAACCACAGCAGCTGCAGCCCACGTTCAGATATCCACCACATGTGACTGTGATGTGTGGTCCTTCTGCTCCTGGGCTCAGATCCACTCCTCTCCTCTTTTTTTTTTGTTCTGCCTTTCACCGTCCATTCCTCCTTACCCCTCTCTGTGGGGTGCCAGGCATGCAGAAATAATTCCCTTCTTTCCATTGACCTGGAACCAGACTTTTGTGGTGAAGTCCACATTTATCTCGGTCCATGGATTCAGGGTTCAATCCGGAAGTCCAGATTTCAGACAGAACAGTCTGTCCAGCCTTACCTTCCACCCATGCTTCCTTCACCTTTTCCAGCATTACTTATAAACAGGTTGAAAAACAATTGCTTAGGCTTGACACGAAAAAAGGTACTGGGGCAGACAATATCTATCCCTTCTTCCTAAAACTAGGGTACCACTACCTTACAGCCCCAATTGCCCACCTATTTAACCTGTCATTAGCAGAGGGGACCGTACCACATGACTGGAAGGTAGCTACCTGCTACCCGGCCCTCTTTAAATCTGAGGAGCCTAGCAGTCTCACTAATTATAGGCTGATTTCTATCCTGCCAGTCCTCTCAAAATTATTAGTGTAACCCCCTTGTTACCCGCGGTTACTAGAATCCCAGTAAGACCTAGTGGTAGGCAGGGAAGGCTGCTTGTGAAACTCCAGTTAAATGGATTTCACACTGTCTCACTCTGTTCTCAGTCTCAGCTGAGACTGAGGGATGACATCACCATAGAACTATCGCAGCTGTATAAGCCACAATGGAATCTGCAGAAGGGAGTTAGAGTAGAATGTTGGGAGGTTTGAACAGTAGTCTGTAGTCAGTTGGAGTTTGGAGATTGTTGTGAGAGGAGCACAGCAGCTCTGTGCTCAGGCTCTTGGAGCCTCAGCCCTGAAATAGGGCTACATTTAGGGAAAGGTGTATGTTTCCGCCTAAAGAGAGACACAGTAAGCTGTTTTTTAGTGGTGGAGACCACTGATTCGTGTCTCTGTGCCCCATCCCTGAGGGGAGGGGCAGGAAGGTTTGCCTGCATTTCCAGGGGCAACCCCCTGGCTACTGCTAGTGAAGAAGCTGCCTATTTGTCCAAGAGCGTGGGGCACCTGCAGCCAGAGGGTGAGTTCTGCTCTTTCTAAAGGGCCCATGTTTCATCCTGAACTGTGTAAAAGTGGGATTGGACTACTGAAGTAGTGGGAGGCCTAGAGTAATAGGCTTAGCCAAAAGTAAAAGTATGTTCAAGTCCAGCACATAAGAGAAGTCAAGACATGTAGAGGAGATGTGATATATGTCTACCCAGTAGTCTACATTGCCAAGCTTTCAAAAAGAGTTATTTAGTGTCCAGAGAAATGGCCGGGTATGGATTGTGTGAGCTGGAGGTGGGAGACCCCACATCTTTAGTAACCAGGTCCACCTCTATGGATTTGCTCTGTGGATTTCTATTTTGCCTCATGCACTTGGCCTGTGATGAGGGAAGTACCCAGACGTGGGACTGGAAGGAAAATTCCCTCTAGAATGAGAGAGGCTCTAAGGTGGCTTAGGAGCCACCAATTGGAAAAACTGGCTCATTCCCATAATGGACTGCGGATCAAGTGGCGAGGGGCAGGCAGCAGGAAAAACCCAAGTAGTGTACAAGTCGGGCTGTGTACCCAAAGCTGCGTGCAAGTCCGGGCTGTGTGCCTGGTGGGTTTAGAGCCTGAGGGCTGGAAATGTGAAGAAGTGTTTTATCTCTAATCTGCATTAGCAGGACTGTAGCCCCGTGGGGGTCCGTCTATGCTTTGTTTGTTCAGTTTGGATGTGAATAAAAGCCACACTGTAGAATCCCATTCCTGGTTTTGGACATTACAGTTATTGCTTCCTGTGTTCGGATTTACTTGGGTGCCCCTGTGCAGAGTAGCCAAACCTAGGCCCCCTGTGCCGAGTAACCTAATCCTCCCCGAACCCAGTCCCCACCAGGTACTGCTGTCAGCTTCAACAGCATGCCACCTGTCGTTTTGCAAAAAGGCAGGGGTCCAGGGGTTACATTAGAAAAGTTAGTAAGCATAAAAGTCAGAACATTCCTGGACAAGCACGAGTTAATCAACCCCTTACAATCTGGTTTCAGACCACTTCATAGCACAATACCAGCATTATCCAAAGTTACAAGTAACTGATTAGAGGCCATGAACAAAATATTAATCACAGGGGCTGTCTTCCAGGATCTGAGTAAGGATCATTTCCTTCTCCTCAACAGCCTCAAACAACTGTGCTTCAATAATTCTGTATTAAACTGGTTTACCAGTTATCTGGGGGATAGATATCAACAGATAAATGCCAATGGTACTCTCTCATCCTTACTCCCCTTGCTAAGAGTGGTCCCTCAGGGCTCCATTCTGGGCCCACTGCTCTTTCTGATTTATGTCAACACCTTAAACAATACATCACTGACTCTAACATCCACTTATTTGCTGATGACACTGTTCTATATACCTCAAAGCCCTCCCTTGCCCAAGTCTGCTCAGCACTCCAGATGGACTTTAACAAGCTTCAGCAGAACCTAATAGTGGCAAAACTACTGTTGAATGCTAAAGAAAACTAAGGTAATGTTCTTTCACCCACCCAATTCACCTACTACTTCTTCTAACCTAAGCACTACCAATCCCATTGCCTAGGCAATCAGCTTGAGTCAGTGGATAGCTTCAAATACTTATGGTCTTGCTTGACTCTCATTTATCCTTTACGTCCCACACTGAGGCATTATCCAAAAAAATGAGGTAGTGACTTGGGTTATTTTTCAGAAACTAATCACTATTCTCTTGAGACTCTAGAGTCAGATGTGTTCAGGTCACCTTCATGCCCCTATTGGACTATGCAAATATTATATATGCTAACTGTTCAATAACCAATCTTCGAAAGCTGGACACCCTCTTTTACCATGCTATTCATTTCATTACCAGTGCTCCAGCCAAGAACCACCACTGTTCCATGTATAAGGAGGTATCTTGACCTCCCTGGCAACCAGAAGACTTATTCATACATACACCTGGGTTTACAAAGCACTAATAAGAAAGTTGCCCCCCGTATCACTTCTCTCCTCCTCCGCTCCAACAGCTTCTATGCGCTAAGGAAATGTGCATACATCTTATTGGAGGTACACAAAATTCATACTCACTCTGGTAAGTCAGCCATGAACTATGTTCTTCCCATCGCCTGGAACAAACTTCAATCCATGCTCAAATTAAAAAACCTGATCACCCTGAGTGTGTTCAAATAGCTTATTGCTAAAATTATTCTGGAAATCTGCCATTGTTATTAACCTTCTCTCCCTATCCTTATCCTAGCTCTGTTGTTATCCATATTTTGATTCACCTTCTCTTCCTCTCTTTCTATGGTAGTAAAGAAAATAAATGTAAAATCGCACTTATCCATTATGCACGTTTGTAGGTACCCGGCCATGGTTGGTATTTGTTCAGCTAATGTTTAGTTGTTGGTTATTAAATATACATACTACAATTGTGTTATGTGCTCTAACCTTGTAACCATTTACGTGTTCTGTAATTGCTGATGTTATGGTTTCTGTACAAGGGACCACCTTGCAAATGAGCTTGCTCAATGGCTGTTATCCCTTTAAAAATAAACTGCACTGAACTGATGATGCTCACCAAAATGGGGCTGCCTCCAGGAGAGAGCATCTCCTTCCAAATGCGCTGTCCTGATGAAACGGAGAATGCCAGGGTTCCTTTATCTTCCCTTGGGGGCTTTCATTTACAGTTATAAAATGGGGAGGTGAAGGGCCACACTGAGGAAAACCATTACATCTGACCTTGGATATTCTGGGTAACTATTTTATTTCTCTATGTAGCACTTGGGGAGACATTTGTGTTAACTGTGCATCCATAGCAGTGGGGCACTGTAGACCAGAGGACACTATGTTAATAGGGTATTGACTGTTGCACCTTTATTGAGAATACCAGTCACCTACACATTTCCTTGGCTGTATGCACATATCTGAATATACTATCAACAACAGGTGTAAGTTTACTACCCCCCCCATGAAGTATCTACTGGGGAAGTGTTTATCGACTACCTCTGTAAGCATGAGATGTCTTTGAAAAGCATAATTGTCTTATCCTCCTGCATGTACTTTCTTGTAATTGAGTTTGCAAAAAGGACACATAAAACAAATAAAAAAAAAAACACTTCTGGGTAAATAAGCAGTAAAAATCAAAATGAGAGCTTCAGGATCCACCTGATGATTCGGTGGTAGGGCATTGGGCAACCAAATGGGTGAAGTTGGCTTCTTTTGACCAGGGTCAAGCTGTCATTAGCTTTTGACTCATGATGGTCTTTGACTCCCAAAATAAAGAACTGATGTCCAAGTCAAATTCTGGAAGTGCAGTTGTGTTCTAATGGAGCTACTTTGGTGCATCACAGCAGTGTCAGTGAGCAAACAGGCATTGGCTTCTACCACCTAAGCAACCAGCTGTGCCTTCCGGGGAGCCTCCACTTTGATAGACATGTGTCTTAATGGGCAACTGTTGCTGCATCAAGGACATAAGGTCCCATGTCCAAGAGAGCCCAGCAGGGCATTTGAGTCAGTTAGCATTACACTGGAGTCATTATACTTTTTTTGTGGCAATACTTTTTTATTAGACTTAGGAAGCAGTTTAACACAATACAGGTGACTAGCAGGAAATAGGCTTCATGTCATTAAAAGGTGAAAGATCAGACATGCAAATGGTGTGTTAAATTGCCTTCGTTACAACCTGCCCTTTGTTAAGCGATCTGGGACCCACAAACTCTCATATGTATTCTGAAATGCTGGTTAGTTTTTCCTGCACCTGATGAAGGGACCTGAGAGATCTCGAAAGCTTATGTGAAAATTCTTCAGCTTGTCTAATAAAAAAGTATTACCACTAACAATAGTGTAGTGGATTTTCTTGAGACTAATACGACACCGCTGACCTGCAACGCTGGTTACATTGTGTAATTGATCTTGATTTCTCTTTTTATTCAGTGCTGAAGTCCTGAGGAGCACATCAGTCAGTGTTAGATATATTTTTGTACTTTGCACTATATCCCCGGGCAATATTACAAAGGCACGAATTCTGCAGAATTTCCTCTACAAATAAGGTTAGCAGGTATCCACACTCTCAGGTGGGAGTCCAGGTTACATATGAAGGGCCTGATATAACTGCTAAATCCAGCTTCAGAGACAGGATGGTCTCATTTTCTGTTTCAAGTATTCATAATCAACTCCCATGATACACAGGCGATGATTCTCTGACGCTAGCACACTGAAGCTTCATTTCCATTAAAGTCTGCTTCAAGAGAATGAGCGTTACTAATAAGCCAGATTCATGATTTCTTCATGGAAAGAAACCATTACAGATAAGGTTTAAATGAGAGACTAAAGTACAGTATTCCATTTGTTTCTTGGAAACAGATGTTTTTAGCACAACTTCTTGTATCGTCTGATAGCCACAGAAATTGCTTTGGTCATTCATAGTTGTTACAGTCAGCCATACTGTGTCAAATGGAATATTTAAGGAACTAGTAGTGCCAAAACATAGCAGCCAGACATGTTAGGTAATTTTTAAATGGAGTACCTCCTTACTCTTAGCTTCAAAAGTGTTTTTTCTTTGTTCGTGTGCTCAGTAGATGATTTGCTACCTAATATTATTGAATGTTATGTGAAAAGCATTGCTTTACTTTGAAGCAGATGTATCTAGTTCTGTTCCTTCTACTACAGCATATTATTAGCAGAGTAAAAAGGAAAATAGATACAGTTAATCTGTAAAATATAAGCTGATTTGTGTCTTAATATTATAATATTAGTATAAAACTGCACTGTAATACTACTGTATTTTAACACTATTCCTCCAAATGGCAAACTCCATTTTATGTCTGTAGAACTGGTACTCAGTGCTGAAGTTTAAAGAGAGATTGATAATTTTTCTTTTATTTACATTTTACTTTTATTAAATGTTCTTCACATATACTGTATATTTGAAGGTAAATAAAAAAAAAATATTTCCTGCTGCACTGTGTACTTTTAAAGTAAGTAGGGAACTATCAACAAAGATGACCTAGCCCATGTTCTTTCATAGATCCAAGGGAAAATAATTAATTTTATACATGAAGTGTTCTGTGGACAGCTAGTAGCAGGAGCAATCATCATTTCAGCTTATAAGTAGAGCCACATCGTTACATTTTTCACCAGAAAGAAATTGTAAACCCAAAAAATTTGTCAATATACTGGTAAAAGTACAGAATTGCATGAAAATTGCCATTATACCACACCAGTGCATATACATAACATATATTCTATGCTATGTTACTTTTGAAGCCAAAAACATTTAGTATTGTCATATATTCTTCCCACTACAGACTTTAATTTGGTCATTTATTCTTCTGCCTGCCAGTCATTACTACACCGCAATAGAAATATTGTTAAGTAGTGCTTGTAGATGTGACATTTACTCATCAATGCATAAGCATACTTGTGCGTTACAAGACATTTCATGCCAAGTGACTCTAACCCAAGGCATTCACAATCAGCTTGCACGGGGGGGGGAAGGGCTTGGAAACTCAAAGAAATAATGATGTTCTTGTTAAGCTAATCTCATGTGCTATTGTCCCTGTTTGCACTGGAATTGTTACTAGATCCTCTGTTGTCTCACTTTCTAGGTTGCCTAAAGGTACAAAAAAGTGTGGAGCAACTGTGTTTTTATTACCATATTGCTTCAGTCTGAGACTCTGTGCCAAAATACCACAGAAAATGTTGTTGCCAAATTGGTCCTTGTAACACAACACCCAAACAAACAGATGATATGATACCTTTTATTGGACCAACAAAGTTGTTACAAAAGAAAACAGGTGCTTTTAGCTTTCAGATTATGCAGAATCCTTCATCAGAAATCCATGACTCTGAAGGATTCTGTGTAATCCAAAAGCTAAAAGCACCTGTTTTCTTTTGTAACAACTCTGTTGATCCAATAAACGGTATCAAATCATCTGTTTGTGTGGATCTTATGTCAAAATACTTAAGAGATGTTGAAAAGTTTTATATATTAATCTCAATTTAAGAAGTATATACCAAGTTATATTGTTCATGCACCTGACTTTGAGCAGTTTAAAAAAACAGCTAGATGAATTCCTTGTTCAGACTCTTCAGACACAATACACCCACTATGAGTGGGAGACAATTAAATGGGCTTAAACCCATGTTGTCTTCAAAAAACAAGTATTGCCAAGTATTCTTCCGAAACATTAATCTTTTGTAATTTTTTTTACTGTACTTCCAAGTATTCAATGGTTTCCTGTGATTTTTACCATGGGTGTCTTTGAAAATGAGCTATTTTATCGAAAGACCCTCATTAAGACCCATATGTGCTAGTAGTATGGCCTAGAAGTTAGAGTAATGAGCTGTGAATGAACTTGGTACATACAGCAGGCCAGACCTGGATTTGATTCTCACAACCTCTACTTTCATGCTGTGTAAATCTGAACAAATCAACTTAACCGCCCAGTGCTCCCAGGTCACCCCTGAAAACAGGCACTTGTGCCTAATGTGCCTTACCCCATTACCAAAGACTAAGATAAAATAAAACATTTAGATTTAATGAAATTAAATGCTGATCATGTTGCATAACAGCGCTCATGTTCTTTATTTGCTGCGACCCCACTTTGTTATTTTGCTTTGATTGTTTATTTATTCATTAATTTGGTTAACTGGGTTGGTGCACTGATCTGAACATCCTTTTCAGGCACAGCCTGGGACAACAACTGGCACAAAGTAAAAATACAGTGAGAGGACAGCGTGAATCATACAGGGAACATAACAGTGTAGGTCAAGCTAACAGAGACAATATAAGGTAAACAGTACCAGATATATCAGCAATTCAGCATACCAAAGTATATAACATTTAGGTAAACAGGGTAAGGATTGCTCCATCATTCAATAATAGTAATAACAATAGTATTCAGGGCAGGATATGTTGAGCAGAGTACTTGAGGGGAAGGGAGTAAGGGTGGGCTGCAAGGGAGGTGTAGCTGTGCTAGCGGCCTGTGGACAGATGTAGGTGGTGGGGAACAGAAAGTACATTCTTAACAGGGAATTTAGATTTAGAGGGGTGTCAGGGGAATGTAGGGAGAAGGGGAGGTCATTCCATAGTGAGGGTCCGGCTGCGGAGATGGCTCTTAAGCCCATTCTCTCAGTTATGGTTAGGGCATTCCAGCTGAAGGTGGGAAGACTGACATAGATTGCAGCAATAGGTTCTGGGCAAGATAAGAAGGGATTGTGCAAGATATCAGCAATGGTCCATGCCAGCATGTAGGAGCACTGCACTTGTGGAGGGAGCCAGTTAAGGGACTGGTAAAGAGCACAGTGGTGACTGAGGAAAGGGGTGCGGAGGGTAATGCAACATATTTGATTGTAGGTAGTGTCCAAGTGGTTAAGGTTGGTAATAGAGGTGAGGGAGTACACTGGGCAGCCATAGTCAAGGAGGGCAAGGAGGTTGCCACAGGCAATAGCAAGGCGGGCTTCTGGTGAGAGGTGGTCGATCATGTGATAGCAGAGCCTATCTTCTGGTTGATACACCTGATCAGTGAGGCAATGTGGTCAGTGTAGGTTAGGAACGGGTTCAGGATTACCCCCAGATGCTTGAAGGCAGGATCAGTGTCAAGGGAAGATCCATCTGGGGATTTGACAGTGAGAAGGCTATCATTTAGGGCAAGAGTGAAAAGTTTTGGTTTGGAACCGAAAAGCATGGCTTTTGTTTTGGCAGCATTGAGCAACAGTTTGCTGGTAGAGAACCAACAATGTGCCTTGCAGAAATCATTGGTAAGAGTGGCAGATAGTGAGGAGGGATCACGTTGATATAGTATTAAGTTGTCAGGATAGAGGAGTGATTTACAGGATAGGCCCTCCAATGGGAGAGAGTTAATGAAGAAGGAAAAGAGGAGGGGAGCCAAGGACAGATCTCTGGGGGACATCAACAGAGACAGGCAAGAGGGAGGAGACGATGATGTTTGTTTGGGTGTACCTACCTTTACAGTTTGTTTTTTTTACTTTGTACATTATATTTTAGCCTGTATATATATATCCCTACTGGACCATGTCAATTGGTTGACTGCTGTCTTCCTGGGACCCCCATGAAAATGAGGTGCTGCATCTCCAGGGTTTATATCGGTTGGAGTAATTTCAAATAAATAACAGATAATGTCCTGTACTGTCTTCATTTTGATGTATTTAATGTCCTGTATTTTTCTTATTAGTCTTTGGTAACCTGGTAAGGTCCACTAGGTACAAGTGCCTGTTTTCTAGGGTGACCTGATAGCACTGGAAAGGTTCAGTGACTTGCTCAGGGTCACAGAGTATGCAAGTGGAGGTTGCGGGAATCAAACTCAGGTCTACTGGATGTACCACGTTCATTCACAATTCATCACTCTAACCTCTAGGCTTTATTGCTTTTTATCATGTTGTAAATGTCTACATAATAAAAGCCAGACAGTAAAATCAATGTAAAATCCAGAAATTAGACTATCAATCACTGCTGCAATCTTGGAATTTTACATCTTGAAACTGGGATTTAATTAACTCATTCCCCGCAAATCAGTCACCTGGCTCTCTACCATTAAGGTGAAAATTGGAAAAGCAAATCTTTCCTTGACATAGCATAAACAATTTATCCTGGTATCTCATACATTACATCCAAAAAATACCCATCATTTGTAAAACTGCCTAAATAGTACAAGAAACAAGCCACAACATATGAGAACTGACAACAATGTATCTCTGTTGGTGAGAAACGATAACACTTCATTAATATAGCATCTATACAGAAATATCAGCTTTGTCATGGATGCTGTGAATAAGGTGGAATGTATATATATGTATGTATGGAAGGGATTTACTGAGAGGTATTTATGTCTATATTGCTTGGAATGAAGTGGAGCCCTGGCCATGAAAGAGTGAGTACTAACACATACCATCAGCTGTGTAACGGTGAAAGGAGTCTAGACAAATTGTAAGATTAAGTGGTATATTGATTTTTATGTTAACAGTTGAGTGTATGCAGTTTTTTACCCAGTATCTCCTAATACATTGTTTTTGTGATACCCTAGTAGTTCGTTTCCATGATACAGCAGCATGGACAAATGCATTTTCCCATGGAATTGCATGCTAATGTATGCTGTTTCATGCTTTCCGTACCCCTTCTGTTGAAAATATTGATGGAACACAATTCAGTCCATGTGGTTCCTTGGCCCTTGCAAGATAAAGGGCTGCTGGGAGGAGCCTATTCCAAGCATTTGTACTTTGTGATTTTTGTTTTGGACCAGGAATGGCACACTAAGCTGTGACAACTTTGTTTCCAGGAATGTCCTGGTGGGGTGGGGGGTACATGGACTTTTTTTTATTGTTGTGGGATGTACGGTCATCATGCTAAAAGGAATAATGCTGCAACAATGGCTTCCTCACCAAAAAAAAGGTCACTGATTTAGTAACACTTTACAGTCAGTTACTAGTGTTATTCCAATGTTTTCTGTGATTTCTGCACACTTTATTAGGGAAACTGTACAAAATTCAATGCTACATAGAAGCAAAATAAGCGAACTTTACTGTGAGGTGCTGGAAATTGTTATCTGATTTAAAGAGTCAGTAGAACCAAAAATAACAGACAGGAAAATGTTACAAATTTCATGAAGTGGTCAGTTGCAATTTTATTTCTGAAGTATTTTTCCTTTTCCATTTGCTCAGTGGAAAGTTTTCCTATGTGATAGTATTGTGCTGGGTGTGTGGAATTGCACTCCTCTGCTAGATGACATATCTAGCTCTGTTCCTCCCACTGCATTATCAGCACTGTGACCTCACTGACAGTGACATCACAGGTGATTGACCTGGCAGCTGCTGAATGACTCTTCCTAATCAGCTGTGATGTCACAGCCAGTGAGGTCACAGTGCTGATGATGTAATGGGAGGAACAGAGCTGGATATGTCAGTTGCCAGGCAGAGTGCTGTTCCACACATCATACTTACTAACAGCAGGCAAAAAAATCTTCCAATTAAGCAAAGGGAAAAGAAAAAGTATCTCAGATATAAAGGACATAGCTATCAACCTCCTGCATTGCAAATTAGGGACAAGGCTTAAAAAAATGAGGGGCAAGTGGCCAAAATTAGGACACATCTTACAATATGATAATATTAGGTTGACAATTCTCCTGTAGTTTTTGGCTTAGTGCAAAAGGCATTTTCTGAAGGAGAATGAGATGGTAACACCAACATCTGACTTATTTTTTAAGGTATGATTATAAAGGTTTGTTCTGAATAACATGCAGGGATACACACAGCATGAGTAGGGGGATAACATTCAAGCAGTTAAGTTTGCATGTGTATCAGTACTCAGACTGGGGCATGGTCACTACCATGCTGATGGAGGGGGTAGACAAAACGGAGCCTACATCCTTTCCATCGCCCAGTTCTAGGTTACTATGGATTAACCCTTGTTCTCTTCTCAGACTTGGAAGACCTAGTAGAACAGTCACTGCAAATGCTGAAGATACATTAATTCTCTGCCCCCCCAACCCATGTGTGTTTGTTGTAGAAGCACTGCAGACTACATGCAACTCTTTGATCATGACTGGCAATGCACAATTAGTGGTATTTGACCATGATGTTTAGTTTAGTTTAGTTTATTGTTCTAGGAATTACTACCTTTGAGCCAGAGGCTCTTTTACAAAGGTTCCACGTCAATTAGGTACAGTACAAAAAAGGTTACATAGATAACACAACAATTTGTGCTGTGTCAAGAGCGAGAAAACATATACAAATACATATCAAATCATTTGTGCAAAAGGACATGAGATATCAATAATCACATTATTATTACAAGAAAGAGGTCATGCCAGATTAGGAGAAGCAAATAGGGAAAAAGTCCGGAACAGAGAGGGTAAGTGAAAAGTGTGGGGAGCAGACAATAGCAGGAGAAAAGGTTTCCCAAACATGTCTTTGTCAAATAACGGAACAGGGTGGGTAGTGAGAAAATAGGAGGTTTAATCAGGGCAGTCACAGTAGGTGGAGGTGGCAAGGTGAGAGAACAGCCTTGATTTGAAAATACCTAGAGAGGCGGAGGCAGTAATATGAGTGCTGAGGGCATTTAGCCAGCTGGGGGTACGATAGGCAAATCATCTTTGTCCCAGAGAAGTCCGGCATCGGGGGACTTGGAGGGGCTGGTGTTCTGATCTTCTGGTAAAACAGGTGCTAGCGCTCAGGCATAACAGGTCTTGGATACAAGGTGGAGTGAGGCCCAGAGTGGATTTTTTCGCCATCAGGCAGGTAAGGTACTTTATCCGGTTTGAGAATTGCAACCAACCTGAGTCAGCATAGAGTTCACATGTGTGGGTACGTCGATGTGCACCAGTGAGCAGCCGACAGGCCTTATTTAGGGATGTTGTAATGCGACTAAGTGCTGTAGTAATGGCAGATCCGTATATAACTAAGCCATAGTCAATGACTGAGATGATAGAGGATTGGATGGCAATCCTCAGTGCAGAATGGGTAAGGAGCTGTCGGTTCTGATACAGAATCCCAATTTGCTGATTAATAGTTTTTGCTGTACTATCAATGTGAGTTGCAAAGGTTAGGCCTTGATCAAAGTTGATTCCAAGATATTTGAAAATTGGCACTTGTTCAAGGGTATTTCCCAGGTATGTATTAATGGTGAGTGGGACTTGCCGTTTCTTGTTTTGCAGGTTAGACAAGAGCATGGATTTAGTTTTTTTGTGGTTTAGAACCAGCTTATATTCAAGGAACCAAATCTCAACTTTGGAAAAAGCATGCTGAAGGTTGAGGCGTAAGAGGTTCAGATCTTTATGAGTGGCAAGAATCACGGCATCGTCACGTAGAGGATTATTTGTTCAGGGCAGGATTTAGGGAGGGAGTTTAGGAAAAGGCTGAAAAGGAGGGGGCCCAGGATGGATCCCTGGGGAACTCCTGAGCGAACCGGTTTTGAGTCTGAAAGAACTCCAGCTACTTTACAGATTGAGAGCGCTGAGCAAGGTAATTTTTACCCAGTCACCAGGACTCAAGCAGAGCCCTAGGGATAGTAGTTGTTTGATAAGTAGGCCATGGTGTACTGTATCAAATGCCTTGGTTAAGTCAATGTAGACTGCTCCAGTTAGGTTTCCTTTGTCCATGGCATTGTGGATTGCTCCTGAGAATTCAAGTAGGGCAGTCGATGTGCTGTGCCCTTTCCTAAATCCATGCTGCTGAGTGCAGAGGATGTTGTGCTTTTCCAGGTAGTCTGAAAGTTGGTCCACCACCAAGCATTCAAGGGCCTTAGAGAGAGGTGGTAGTATTGATATTGGGCGATAGTTACCAGGCAGTGACTTATCACCACTTTTGTGCACCGGAGTGACAACTGCAGCCTTCCATTTCCTAGGGAATTGGCTGTAGCAGAGGGAGAGATTGAAAATTTTTGTGAGGGGGAGCAGTACTTCCTCCAGAGTGAGGGACAGAAGTTTAGGTCAATAGTGTGCTGCTTGCCTCGGGACTTAGAAATGGCCTTCTTTACATATTTATAGACTTATGTGCCTTTACTAGTTTGAAATGGAAGGGAGGTTTGGTTGGAGAGGCAGTAGTAGAAGTAGAAATTGGAGGGTCAGCATCAGTGAAGAAATCAAATGAGAGGACACCACTAAGGTCCGTGAAGGTATCATTTAGGGTGTTTGCAATGATCTCTGGGTCTAATGTAGTGGTTCCATCCACATTCATTATTGTAGGAGAGGATTTGGACTGCTGACCCATGATATTTCTTATGTTGTCCCAGAAGGATTTCCCTTCACCCCAGGAGTTGGAGAGGGCATTCTTGAAGTAGGAGTTCTTCATCAAGCGGATCTGTTTAGTACAGTGGTTGTGAGCCTGTTTATATTTTTGGATGTCCGACAGAGTGCCAGTAGCTCTTGCAGTGGCCCAGAGGTGATCCCTACTTTTGAGTTGTGCCAATAGCTTCGCCGTGAGCCAGGGATTTGGGAGTGCTTTGATTTTGCACTTTTTTACTGGTGCATAGGTGTCACAGGCAGTGTTGAAAGTAGTAATAAAGTAATCAAGGGCTAGGTCAACATCTTGAGTTTTGTAAATCAAGGACCAGTCTATCTGCCTAAGACAGGTCTTGAGATGAGTAAGGTTGCCATAAGGTAGGACTCTACTATAGATGGTTTTTGGAGGCGGCTTACGAAACTTATTTGTCCAGGTACATATTATTAGAGAGTGATCAGTGAGCGAGTCAGGGAGAACACTTACATTGGTTACACGTGTAGGGTGGCTGGTAAGGATCCAGTCATTGAGGGTGCTGGTCCCTGATTTGTAGTTTTTCCTTTTAGGGGAGTTTACCACTTGTGTTAAATTTGCTGCTAGGATAGCATCTTTGTTTGACCCTGCATCAGGAGCAAACCAATTTATATTAAAGTCCCCAAGGAGAAGGAGTTCGATGTCAGAGGGTTGTGTACTTACGAACTCGAGGACAGCCTGTAGGCCAGAATCAGGATCTTTTGGTGGAATATTAGCCCCCCCTCCATTTTGGCAGGCATTGTTGTACTGTAGGAGACAGGGCCAGGATTTGAGTGGACACTTTCTGATATCAAGAGGAGGAGGAGGAGGAGGAGTAGGAGTTTAAGAGACAGTTGCCATACTTCATAGTCAATAGAATTACACTTCTGAGGCTTATGCGGCTTGGACCAGTGCAGGTGCCTAGGGTCCCAGAGCAAGGAAGTTGTTAGTAATAGAGGACGATATGCCCATTTATCCTTGTTGTAGCTTGTCAGTTACACCCAGTCGCTTGCAGATAGGTACCTGGTGGTTAAGTCAAAAGCCAAAAGAATGATCAACAGCTGAGGTCCAGAGTCACTGAAATGTTAAAATTCCTGAAGGTGATTAACTGTGCCTGCACATATGCAGGATGTGAAATCCCTTTGTCTGTATGCTTCTTTGTCATTCAAACAGGTTGCTGAAAAGCCCACATACAGATCATGGAGCAGGTCAGACGAAAATGTGGATTCCAGCAGGACCCGGAGTCACCGAGTTTGTCAGATGTAGTTGCTTCACTTATGTTTTGCTTGGAATAGCTTCCAAAAAGTTGATTTTAAAATGAAAATAAAGATACTTGATGATGATTTTTTGCAGAAATCCAGTCCGGGAGACTTTCACGGATGTAGTGAGCAAGAATGGTATAGTTACCACAAGCAGAAAAACATGTAAATCCACAAAAACTAAGCTACAGACACAGACAAACACAAGCAGCCACCACACAGACCCAGGGGGCGTGGTTACCCCATGTTATTCCCTTAATTTATCTGTTTTTGTTTGTCTAAGCAGGGGGTGGGCTGAGATAAAAACTCATTTTCAGCTGTGCCCGAGAGTAAATACTGTACAATACACATTTATACGAGGATGATGCAAACAATTATAATTGATGACATACAACATATGGACCTACAGTAGTGCCACACAGAAAACCACTTGTGTACAGGCACAGCTGCAGAAGTTACAATAACACTTCGACTGGGCATGAAAGTTTCCCCAGATGTTAAATTTAAAACATGCAAGTGACATTTAATGGTTTACATTTTATGGCAAGTGATTGAGTAAATTAGGCCCTGTGTATGAAAAGGACTTTTCCCCAGTTTTGGTTTTACACTGCAGCTCCTTTAAGCAATCTCATGAATGTGGGCCATCTAGCACAGTGTTGCATCTGTCTGGTTGAGAGTTAGTTTGTCATACAGGGAGATAAGTGAGCTATGATTAAAAAGTATTGTAAGCCAATTTGAAGCAACTATGCATGATTTTCTTTTCAGTTGGAAGGATCCACAAATTCTCAGAAACATTACAAGACCTAGTCCTGTAGGGGGCCCTAATGGCAAAAAACACACATATTATTAGTTTCTGTCTGGGGCCCCTAGTTCTCTGTGACACCTCAGTCCTGATTTCTGCGGCAGGGCTTCTAGTCTTCTGCAGCAGCGTTTGGGCACTCCTGCGACATGCATTATCCATTTCTGTAGTAGAATGCAGTCCCCCAACAGGCTACAATAGATGTGGTGTCCTTGATGACATAACATGATGAGCATGGATAAAGGAGCTGGCCCACTGGTGCAGCGCTAGCGCTACTGCTTACAATGCTAGTGACCTGTGTTCAGGAATGAGCACAGACATCTGAGGGTCAGCTGGGAGGGGTAGGTTGAGCCTCCCATGGAGTGCACTCCTCCTCAGAGGGGGAGAGTTGTGGTTCCTGGCATGTTAGCAACACCCAGTGGAGACTGAGCGTGTAACAACCAGGACAAACATGCAGCAAGGGAGGTGATGGCAGGTGTCTGTAGATCAAGTGTGAGAATGCACCCGACCTGCACTAATATCATTGCATGTCCATGCCTCCTGTGGGGAGCAACTGTATGGAAGAACCCCTGTGACAGCAGACAATGAAGCTCTGGGGCCACCACACCACCTGAATGATGCCCCATGTGTAAGCCTTGGCTGGGACCTCAGGTTGATCATGATCTCTCCTAGTGGGGAGCCCCACTGCAGGGGGTAAGTTATAGGTCTCCCAGACTGGGCAGCCTGGGAGTGATGCCAGATGGTAAGTCCCAGCAGAGATGAAGGGGGTACATCCCCTGAAAAAATCAAAAAAATCAAAAAAGCATGGAAAAAGAGCTTTAGGAAAAAGAAGAAAGGTGTGGGAGCCAGGTACTATGGGAAAAATATATATTTTTATTGAAATATCATTAAGAGTAATGAATTCTGCCACCAGCCCAGTTGTGTGGAAGGCTGAGGTGCTGTGCACCTCACCTCCTGTCATGCCAGGGTTTGGAAATGATTGCGGGACACTCGAAGGCTGCCTGGGGGAGGGAGGGAGGATTGAGTGTCCATAAGACTGGTCTACTTCCTCGTGGAGGAGAGTTGCTGTGGCTCACTGATTGTCTGCCACCTGGTGGTGTCCTCTGGGTGGCAGCATACGTGAGATGCACATAGACAGAAGGGATCCCATATTCAGGGTGCCAGGGGTGTCTCTGTAGAGGTGCAGCTCACACATCACACCCCTTGCACAACTGTGGGCCAGGGGCAAAAACTTACTGGAAAACCACCCCAAATGCAGGCCGATGACTGACCCCTTGCAGATTCCACTCTAGCAACCAGGCACCCCTTACAGTCCTGTGGCAGAGTAGGATGAAGGAAGGTAAGTTACTGAGAAGTCAGGTGATAGGGCTGGGGGGGGGATAAGTCAGAGGGGGTAGCTGGGACAAATGGGAGGACAAAAAAAACTATGTGGAGCAAGAGCAATGCATTCTGCAGCATTTCATATATTCTGTGGCATGATGGAAATTCTGTGCAAAAGTGTACAATTGTAGAAATGCAGAATTCTAGGGACCTTGGTTACTATAGTGCATTATTCTTGTGTACCAGAGAAGCTGATGCTTCAAAGAATAAGCAAGCACTATAGTCTCCATAGTCTGCAACTGGAAGAAGAACATATCTAGTAATGGCTTTGCACACCTTAGAATTAAAGAGGTAATGTTAAAAGGCAGTAATCCAAATTTCAGAGTCAATTAATTTTTTAGACAATATGGTGCAGTATTTGAATGTTTAAGCTGTCTCCAAGTGACTGCTTGGAACACCTAATAACACATTGGATTAAATAAAGAATGGCTCTTTTGTAATGAGCCGATATCTGTGCCTGTCATTTTTTTGGAACAGAGGAGGTGAATGCCCTAGATTTTTGGTTATTTGGGACTTCTGTTTATACTTGTGAGCACCCACATCCTTGTGTGGCTTTCTCTAAATAGAACTAGAAAAAGTCATCAGTCTTTTTCTGTGCTATTACACAGGTCGGCGGGCAGCGGGAGGCCTTGTTATTTGGAGGTGCCAGTACGCATGGAGCAGCAGTGCTAAGCAAAGCAGCTCTCCAGTGCCCTCACCCCAAGTTGCAATGCACCATGGCCCCGGGAACAGGAAAAAACACTAAAAGTTTTTCTTCAAGGGGTTGCTGTCTTGTGAGCTAGAGCCAATGTACCATGCAGGGGGAAGGTTTACGTGGTACCCAGTGCCACCTAACATTGACAGTAATGGGAACTGGTCTTGTGATTGGAGGTCCACAGAACACTAGGGAAAGCATTCCACAGCAGCAGAATTTGTATTTATTTATTTAAAATTTGGTGACTGGGAAAGGCACACTGAGCAGAAGCTCTTTTACAGGTGAGACCCGGGGACAGAGGGTACAAATACAACTAAGGGATAACAACATTTGGATACAGTATAATACAGAATAAACATAAAATATACAGTATAATGCAGAATAAATTCTTTATTTCAGTATAATACAGTGAGCAGATACATTTTCATTATCAGTTTACATTGTAGAGTATTGTACAGGAGATTTGATAAATAGGGTGAGATAACAGGAGCAAAAAAAAAGTGTGGTCACTAATTGATGCAGGAAATGGAAGAGAGGGAGGAGGACAGTAGTATGGTTGTGGATTAGGGCAGTGGAAAGCTACAAGATGTAACATGGGATGACCTGAGGAGGCACTTAAGTGCAAGAAAGGAGGGGGTGAGGCGGGTTTGAGGGAAGAGGTTATTCTAGAGGGAAGGGAGTCTATAGGAGAAAGCTAGCTTCCCAGCTGAAGTGCAAGCTCATGGAAAGGTGAAGGAATAGAGGCAATTCATAAGTGAATTGTAGGGAAAGGGAGCAGCAGGATTTAGGAGAGAGAAGAGGTAGGAAGGAAGAGTTCCAAACCAATATTTGGAGATGAAAGCGGAGCAGTAGGAGGTGTGTCTCTGCGATAGGGACTGGAGGGAGAGGGAGAAGTAGAGATCACAGTGATGTGAATGTCTATGCATACTAGACCACCTGGGAGGACCATTTGAGGAGCAGGATAAATCACGTTGCCTGTGAGCATGAAGTGTGCACGAAGGTATGGAGTGAGGGGGTGGCAGGAAGCTGACAATTGTAATGCTAGCCCAGAGCAAGGTCCATGGTGTGGCACCATGTAACTGCTGTTGTGCCACAGACTGACTCCTGCAGCTGATGCATTCCACAGTGTTAGTGGTCTTATACCCTGTGTGCAACCACTGACACCTGGGGGAGTGTCCTAACATCTGGAACATGCATATACAAAATTAGGCTGTGTGGCACTGTCAACAGTGCCAAACATTTGCATATGGCAGTTTTCAAGAGTGTGGCTATGGGGAGTCTCTCTACTGTCCTCGAAGCCTACCACTCCCTGACTGTGACTAGGGACCCCAATGTGCTTGCTCCCGCTGACCACTTACTGCCTTGTTGACCCTGAGTTTCTCATAAAGTGATGCTAGTCTCCTGTCTGCCATTATGTGATGTTCAAATGCAGCTGTTCTGGCTAAGCACTGAACCTGCGTTGTTGCTTTTATACCAGAATGCTTGGTAGTTGATCTTGTCTCTCTAGGGTTTTTAACTAATGGCTTTTTCTCTAAACTGACTACCTTAATTGCTTCCTCACTTGCTACAGGCTTTGTATTCATTAATTCCAGCTCACTGCATTCTCAGGCCCTGAACCCTGCTACTCCATCACAGCTATAGGAAAGCATTAAGTTTATTAAAAGGTTGACTGTTCCTCTTTTTCTCAGCATTATTCCCTCCAGCAAAAACAAAAAAGATGTAAGTAACATGAATATGATCAAGAAAGTGAAATTCTGGATTTTACATTAATTGTTTCAATTATTTAGGTATGTATTTCCTGACGTTTGAGGTTTACAGTTATTTTATGCATGAAGTACAGATGAATAAGAATCAGAACATTTTTGTTAGAATTCAAGAACCTCCGTATTTCATACCAAGTTTTGTGCAATTGGTCTGATTGAACTCACTCATTATTTTTGTGTTTTTGGAGAATAAATAAAAAGAATTATTGGAAAAAAAAAAGCTTCTAGCTTGCCCCATGATCATATGTTATGATATTTCTTTTGAATTCATGCCCCTATTGGGGCAATACATTATATTCTGGATTTGTAAGTAGGATAGATAAGTGTTTATCGCATCCCCAGCTTAATAACATAAATGTGCCCCTCCCTTCTTGGCCACCCCATCGATCCTCGCATTTATTAATTCCAAGTATTGGCATTTGTTAGTTGGTATACATTTTCATCGTGTAGTTTTCTTTTTGCAAAAATGTATATCTGACATCCTTACATTCATAATTAATTTCTTTTTAATTTCCTCAAACAGCGTTTGTAATTATTCTTGTATTTAATGACTCAAGTCATTAAAGATGGCCACTACTCACAATATTTAAAAGTCTCTTCAGTTGAATGTACCTTTTCACTTCCAGCAAATAATGAATTTGTACTGTGAATGTATTATGATGGTGCCAGCAGATGTTCTGATGGTAAATACAATGTTGCTTAAGACTTTTACTATGCCGCCCTCCTTTATTTTTACTATTGCTACATTTTTGTTCTTGCTAAATCAGTTTGTTTCTACTATGTATCAAATTGTTTACCATTACTTACACTGTATTGATATATTTGTATGCACTTACTGTCTATAGGCTCTTGTATGTCTTTTGTAAAAATGTTTTATTTCCTGTATTTTTCCCGGGTTGTGCCGGAAAATAGTCATTTCTATGGCTAGTGCATCTTACCCGGTCAACAAAAATTAAATAAATAAATAAATAGCACTGCACCACACCAAGATGTTTCATTTTTCTATCATGGAAATTACAAGGGAAGGAGAAAGAATGTTTACAAACTTCAAAATTATCTCCAATCACAAATAAAAGAAAATGAAACAAAAATTGGTACGTGGAAGTTCGCACCAGAAATATAGTATTACTATATCCAACTACTACTATCCAACAGGCCCCCTCATGTGGGCCTGTTGGATAAGCTGGGAGAAATGGGGGTGGGGAACCAGATGATCAGATGGATAGGCAATTGGCTCCAGGACCGGACCCAGAGGGTCGTAGTTGGCGGGATAGTCTCATCCCCAAAGAGGATCATTAGTGGGGTCCCACAGGGATCAGTCCTTGGGCCCCTCCTGTTCAACGCCTCGTCTCTGACATAGGACAGGAATCAAAGTGAGATGAGTCTCTTTGCGGATGACTCAAAACTGAGGCGGTGGTGGATGGGGAGGAGGGAGGTGGCCTACAGGGGGACATGGAGGCTCTGGAAGATGGTCTAGAAAGTGGAAGCTGAGGTTCGATGCAGGAAATGCAGGTACTCCACCTGGGAGCCAGAAACCCGGGCCAAGTGTACACCCTGGGGGAATGTTACAAGTCTCGATGGCTGAGAGGGACCTGGGGGTGGTGGTGGATGTCAAGATGAACAACTCGAAGACTTGTAGGAGGGCAGCAGCCAAGGCCAACAGGATGCTGGGATGCATCGCTAGGGGGATCACCTCCAGAAGGAGGGAAGTGATACTCCCTCTGTATAACTGCTTGGTGAGGCCACACTTGAGTACTGCGTGCAGTTTGGAGGCCACACTTAAAGAGGGACATTAAACTCCTGGAGAGGTCCAGAGGAGGGCAACCAAAATGATTTGGGGCTTGGGGACAGGACCTATGAGGAGAGGCTCGAAGAGCTAAATATGTACACATTGGAAGAGAAGGGACGGGGGACATGATAGAGGTCTTCAAGTACATGAAGAGGGTAAATAGGGAGGAACAGTCAGGGTGCTTTGAAGGAAGGAGGAGGGCCACTAGAGGGCATGGGTGGAAGCTGGAGGGAAGATTCAGGGAGAAAGGAGGAGGTGCTACTTCACTGAGAGTGTGGTGGAGCCATGGAATGCACTGCCTAGGGGCTGGTGGAGCAGAGACAGTGGAGGGTTCAAGAGGGCTGGGACAGGTACAGGGAAGGGTTCTGGAAGCAAAATCCAATGCAGCAAGAATATCCGGAACTGGGAAGGGAGAAGCCAGAGAAGGCGAGAGGGGCAGCAAGGTCAGCACCCAGGGTGGGGGCTGACCAATCGAGCAGACTCAAAAGACCGTTAGGCCTATTCTGCTGGCATTTTAGTATGTTAGAAAAAAATGACATGATGACTAGCAAATACTGCTACTCTCGTCATTTTTATTGACTAAGCAGGGGTGCTGGAACATGGGGTAAAGTTGGTTGGGAGGACAAGAGACCATGCTTGCTTCTCTTCTGACCTTGCATGCATTAAAGGTGCACTTTGAATGCTCTAAGGCTAAAGGAAGGGGCTTCTGCCACCCCTTGCCCATTGGTTCAGGCACCTATGACTGCAAGTTTCCTTATAAACTATAGGAGTTTGCACCCTGATATTAGAAAGTCACTGGTCATAAAATCATAGAATTTGCCAGCAGAAAAAGATCATTTGGCTCATCCAGTCTGCCAGAGATAGTCTCCCCCATCTCCATTTTACTTCCCATCCCTCTATCCTCTCTCCCCTCCCCTTCTCTCCCTGGGCCCATATAGTTGTCCCATGCTCTTTTGAATTTCTCCACCATGTCAACCTCCACCACCCACTCCGGCAACCTGTTCCACGGTTGTACAACCCTCTCCGAAAAATAACTTCCCCTCACATACCCCTTAAATCTACTCCCCCTCCAGCTTAAAAGCATGCCCTCTGGTGGTTCTGTTTTCACTCAGCATAATGATGCAATACCCCCTAACCTTGTTTGTCCTCTTCATATACTTGAAGGTTTTCACCATGTCCCACCTCTCCCATTAAATTTCCAGCGTATAAAGACAGAGTTCTTCCAGTTGTTCTCCGTATGTTTTTCTCTGCATCCCCTGAATCATCTTGGTTGCCCTTCTCTGTACTCTTTCCAGCCTATCCTTGTCCCCTTGCAGGTGGTGCCTCCAGAATTGAACTCCATACTCTAATTATGGCTGGACCAGTGTTTTATATAATTGCATGATCCCCTCCCTCCTCCTACTCGTGAAGCCCCTCCCGATGCATGCCAGCACCCCCGTTGCTTTCCCAGCTGCCCATTCACACTGCCTCATAGCTCTTAATGTGTTCATGATCCATATCCCTAGGTCCTTTTCCTTGTCAATGGCCTGCAGTGATACCCCACCTAAGTAGCATGTGGCTCTGTGTTTGTTTTGACTTATATGCATTACTTTGCACTTATATGTATTAAACTGCAGTTGCCACTTTTCTGCATACTCCTCTAGTCTGGCTAGATTCTGCTTCATCCTCCCCACCCCAACCCCACCCCGGAGTGTCCACCCTGTTACATAACTTAAGGCCATCCATGAATAAACACACCTTTCCATTCAGACCCTCTGCTAAGTCCCCCACGTACACATTAAATAGTATGGGCATCAACACCGACCCCTGTGGCACCCCATTCATCACCCTTAGTTCCCTGGAGTGCTTCCCATTGACCACCACTCTCTGGGTCCTCCCATCCAACCAATTTTCCACCCACTTTGAAAGCCTAGCCCCTATCCCCAGACTGCTCAATTTGCTTGCCAACCTTCTATGTGGGACAGAATTGAATGTCTTCCGGAAATCCAGACAGGCCACATCCACTTCTCCCCTGATCATATACCTCCGTAACACCCTCAAAGAATTCTATCAGGTTGGTCTGGCAAGACCTGCCACCTGTGAACCCATGTTGGTTATCATCAGTCAGACCCTCCTCCTCCTCTAGGTACTTCACCAGCCTCTCCTTTATTAGAGTCTCCTTCAGCTTACCCACAACTGAGGTAAGACTGGTAGTTGCCAGGCTCCTCCTTCCTCAAGTCAGTCAGTAGAGCTTATTAGCATAAATTGAGTGCTGAAAGCACAATGCTGCCCTCAGGAGGCCAGGTGCAGCACTTTATATCTGAAGTTATGGAGCCATAATAAAATGTAGCAGATTTTCTTTCTTTAGGTAATTAAAAAAATGATTGTAATACCTTAAAACCCTAATTGGGAGGGACACTTTCAGAGCCGAACACCAGCTCTTTATGCAGCGTTCTCCTTTAGCAGTTTGAACCTCATCATTTAGTAAAGGACCAACAGATGAAAATAAAGGCCATGTTATACTGGTGGATCCAGCGTGGCCACCAACCATGCTGTGAACATCAAAACAGGAGTGGGAGGAGTCTGCACCAATATAGCCTGATGGTAACTACACCAGATATTGGAAATAAATAGTATTTTATGTCAAAAGGAGGTTTTCAGAACTGCATTACAGGGCCAATGTTTCAAGGTCAAACCTCTTTCTCAGTGTATGTATTACTGCGCTTAAGTTGTTATTAAACACATCTGTCAAGTCCTTCTTTTTCAAGGCTTTTAATGCTTTGCCTTTAAAGCTATGTTTGGCAATCTGGGACCACAAAGTGGTCCAGATTGGAGTTAATGCTCCACTAGATGCATGGCAGGTCAAACTGAAAATTTTGAAAATCTAACAGCTTTATAGGATGCTTGTATACCCTTTATACCAGTAATTTGTGGCACCAATTATTTTTATCTGCAGTAGATAATGAGGTATCCTGGACATGACTAGATCCAGTCAAACTATCCATTATTCTGGTCTGGATAATAGTATCCCATTCCCAAAATGCCTGAACAAACTGGACTCCCCAACTAAGTGGGGTAGCAGCAGTGGGGAACACACAGGCATGCACTGAACATTAGTGTGCCTGTACCAACTGATATTTAATTGTATGACACGCCTTTTTCAAAGCCTCTTTCCTGCTTAGTTGGGTGTCCAGTTTGTTAAGGCCTACGAGATATCTGTGTTGCATTTAGGTAACTGAGCCAAGAAGAGACTCTGGTCATTGTGTTTGTTGCACTATTCCTGAACCATGAGAACACTTTCCATAAAGAAATGGTAAGAAGAGTTGCCTTCAGTTTCTGATAAACTGTTTATGCCCTTGCAAGGGTGTAATGTGTGCTGAAATTGATTACAATTCGTTGGCATTCTTGAAGGCTACTTGACCTGTTGCAGCTTGTCAACATTCTAAGAACAACCTGCTGGTATATTTTTTCCTATATTGGTCTTCTCCCTGGGTTGCAGCTTGGCAGCTATCAGCCATGCCCCTTCGCCCTCCTACCATTACTTTGCCTTCCCAAACCATGGAAGAGTCCACCACTGATAGCCTCCTGTGGCAAGACCAGGAGGGGGAGGGCCATAGCATATCGTAACCAGATGCCAGTGGCCAGGCAAAGCTGCAAGTCATAGAAGAGTGGGCACAGCCTCATGAAGGACACCCCCAGCCCCTCTTCCATTTTTTGCCCAATCCCTGTGGCTGTGTCAGCATGTAAGTGCACTCCTATGAAGACACACTTGAACCATGGAACCACAGCCCCTTCCATTGAGTCCCTTGTTACCTAAACTCCCCCTGGGCATTCCCCAGTGGCAGTCAAAGGCTGAGACAACTGGCCACCCCTCCCTGAGAGAGGACAGCAGTCCCTGGAATGCTAGATCCTCTCCCACAGATGACCCCCAGTGACCTGAACCCATTCCGAACCCAGGTCTCCAGCATGGGGGAAAGACTGGCACAAGGGCTTCAGCACTCTGAGCCACTGGGCCAGCTCTATCATGCTGCTGTTTTAGACATTTATAAATTGGGCTGTTAACTGACGGACATTTGTGAGTCAGCAAGCTATGGCTGATATACAGGGATAAAAGTAGCTCTGTTTGCACTGGAGACTTGTTACTAGAAGCAAGCTGTATTTAGGAGACCTAGAACTGGAATGGATAAATGGGCTATAATGGACATAACTCCCAGTTCTTATCCATGATTCTCATATTTTTTTTTATGAAATCTCATGCAACTCCATTTGGTAGCAAAGTGACATTCATTGTAATATAGCAATTTAAGGTTAGAAGGGACTCTATGGACATCATGTCTGCCCTCCTGCTTCACAGACAGAGATGAATGAATATGGGGTTTAAACCTGCACATAGTTAAAGGGTTAACAAAGTAGCAAAGTCATTTCAGGCCAGAAAGTAAAATTCTGACTTTCGTGGTAATTCTGATGGCTGAATTTTATTTTCGTTCAGCACAACATCCAGCTGGTTGAACGTAAACCCAGATAAGACAGGCTGGATAGCGGTGGAATCTGGTTCTTATTGGTTGTCATAGCTAAGTGAGGTGCCAACCCTACCATCTTTAAATGACACTACTTTAGGGTCCATGGGAGAGAATAAATAATCCTGGTGTCATGGAGGACTGCAAGCTGTCATTAGAATACTATATGGTGGCAGTGGTCTGCAGTGGGTTCTCCAACTAAGGGATCTTGCTCAAACCCTGTCTAGCACATGAAGACCTGTTGACCCTGGTGCATGCCTTTGTTACTGCCAGACTCAGTTACTGTAACAGGCTGTACCTAGGGCAATCTAGAAAGTTGGTATGTCACCTACGGCTGGTGCAGACTGCTGTAGCAAGGCTGATTTACAGTGGCAGGAGTCTCAGACCATATCTTACCTGCGCTGAGCAGTCTGTACTGGCTACCTGTTAGATAATACACCACTTTCAACATTGCTTTGTTAACCTACAAAGTCCTACATAAACTGGGCCCAGACTATCTTAAAAGTCTCTCAGCCTTTTATGATCTAGGCTGCCCCCTCCCCTCCACTCCTCTGAAGAAAATCTGTTGATGTTACCAAGATCTCAGCTTCTGTGGTTGTGACCTTGTGATTTAGAACTCATTACCAAACCATCTTAAGAGTTTGCCCATCAACAGAGATGTTTAAAAAGGGGCAGACATCCTATGTGTTCACACAAGCACATGTGATAATTTAACTTGTTTTATTTTTGTTTGTTTTTTTAACTTTGTTTATTGCATTTATAGTAAAGCAATGACATACAGTTTACACTCCTGCAAGACATCATACAGTGTACCAAAAAGGATACATCCACTGTATAAAGAATGGGTAGTATTAGTAAGGATGTGGAAGGATAAACCCAAAAGAAAACTGAATCTTAATTATGTCCAGAAAGGCTGCAGCCTGCTAAGGCTTTTGGGGAACCAGTCTAAAATGTAATCACTTCAAATGGTAGTAACTCAGCATCCAGTGTTGATATATCCCCAAGTCCAGTAAAAGGTGCTCCTAACATTTGCAGCACTACAAAACAGTATGCAGGTTTACAGAAGAGGTTATCTAGAGAAGAATAGATCAAAACATCTTTCACCTGGGAACAGAAGAAGGATGGTGTTCAGGAAAGAGGTTCGGTTTATCTTCTGTTTTAACTGAAATATTTGAATAGTTTGTACTTGAAATTAGTTCTGTGTGTTAAAAATTACTACTTTGAGTTAGAACTGTTACTTGGGCTGTGATATTGTAACTATTGGGGCTTGTGTGCTGGTTGTGGGAACACTTGTTTGGCAGTGATAATTAGAGTGAAATTTAAATGTGATGTTTGTCTGGTGGTGAGAGCCCTCTCCCACCCACCCTGTATTGTAGACTTTCTTAAATACTGAAAAGCCACTGGGGGTTGGGATTGAAGGGCTGTACGTTTCTGTTTGTGACTGAAACTTGAAGCAATAGGAACTGGTGGCCTGTGACATCATACGGTACCTGATGTCTGCATACACACACACTGTTAGTAGGACTGGACACACACTGGACTGTATGTGTTTGTAAGACTTGGGAATGTTATTGGTGTGGTTGAAATTGGGTTCATAAACAACTGCAGTCAGTATGGAGAGACTGTATTCCAGGTGGAACGGACTGGAAAAAGGGGGAAGTGCCCATTATGAAAAGAGAGGGACAAACAGAGTGGCCTCATTCCACCATGGCAGGCATCTTTGGAAGGGTTGTAGGCTGCACAGGCTGTGGGGTGGCAATAATTCTCAATTGGGCCTGGAGAGAGGGAGGCTGCTTACTCTGTAGAGATAACTCATATCAGGAGTGAAGTACATTGGTTAAGAAGTAAGTTGGGGGAGTTGGGGTGTGTGTCCAAGGATAAGGGGTGTGGATATGGATGGCAGAAGGGTGGGGTTGAGGGGAGGCTGGTGGGCAACACTCAGAAATTAGAGGAGGTTATGTTACAGCAAGCAGGAGGGGAAATATTAGGGACAGAGGACCCTTGGATGGGGACGTTGACACTAAGGGAAAAACTTATGAGGTAAACATTCCGAATATAAAGAGAGTGGAGGGGAGAGTCAGAGAGGCTGTTGTGGGGAAGCCTAAAAGAGCAGACAGTGGGAAGGGAGCTCCTAAGGAGGACAGGGCAAGAGGGGAGGAAGAGGGACAGTTGGGGGAAACTCAGGTCACTTGATGGAGGCTGGCATAGAGTGCTACAATAAATTTGAGCTGCTAAGCAACCTAGAGGGGGAGGAAAGGGTTGGTGGAAATGAGGAAACTGATACAGAGGCCGGGGGGAGGGAGTTGGAAACCCATAGGGCATCACAGGCTGACAATGGAAAGGACAGAAATAGTCCCAGAGGGAGAAGGGGAAACTTAAATGTTAAGCAGATGGGGAAGCTGCAACATATTGCAGTCACAAGGGAGGAGAGCATGACTGAAGAGAAACTGGAAGACAAGGAGGCGGGGGAGGGGGCCCCCCTTCAGGAGGAGGGTCTGTACCAAGGATGGGACCCTAGGTAAAGGGGACCCACAAAGGGCCTCTGGAGGTAGGGGTACTATTACAAAGGGGAGGATGGCAGTGTGGGGGAAGGGGAAATGATTAAGGCCAGGATAGATGGCTCGGATAAGAGAGGGTTAAAGGGGACACCTATTTGGGGGGGTCTCAGTTAAGTGGGCAAAATAATAAGGGAGGCAGAAAGGGGAGGGTGACAAGGGAGTCTCTCATAATAAGGCAGGAAGACTCCCATGGAATTAAGATCACGGATATAGGGGGGATGGGGGGGTTGAGAGCGCATAGTGGAGGCAACCATAAGGATGATGGCAGTGTTAAGGTTCTGTTATTGGGAGAGTCAATGATTAGGGTATACATTGTGAGGGACAGGAAGGGGGATGCCATAGCCAGGTGAAGGTAGTGAGTATCTCTGGGCTAACGGTGCACAGAGCAAAGATCATGGTGTACGAATTGGTTAGGGACTGTGGAGGGAAACCATATTTCCCGGGGCATTTGGGGACTAATGATATAGAGGGAAATAGCATTTTGGAAATCCAAGCAAGGTTCTGAGAACTTGCCAGAGTCTGTCGGGATAATGGATGCAACATTTCCCTTTTGGAAATATTACCAGTACCAAAGGCCTCAGTGGAGAACAAAATGAAGATAACAGAGGTTAATGACTGGCTCAGGAAGTGGGGTGAGGAAAGAGGGTCGGGGGTGTTAGGGAACAGGGAAGGAGTTTGGGAGGATAAGGGACTGTATGCCAAGAACAAGCTTCATCTTACCCTGTTAGGGAAGGAAGTCCTTAAACAAGGGGTGGCTGACTACATTCAAGAAAGGTGGGGTTTAAACTTGTGAGGGCGGAGGAATAAGGCAGGCTGACCAGAAGCCCTCTCTAGATGAGGGAGTAGCCTCTCAAACCAAGGGGGGAAACAGACTGGGGGAGGAGGTTTCAGGAGGAGAAGAGGAGGATGAAGTATAAGGAACCCAGTTGTGGTTCAACAAAGGGCTCAGGATAAGGGTGGGGGTGGAGAGTAAATGCCAGGAGCTTGGGAAACAAGTTGCCAGAGTTCCAGGCCATACTGTTCGGGGGGGGGGTGGATATGGCTGCAGTCACGGAAACGTGGACCAACAATAACCATGACTGGGACCTAAACGTGAGGGGGTTCACTATGCTTAGGAAGGATAGAAAGGAGGGCAGAGCGGGATGGAGTGGCTATGTTCATTAGAGATTACATAGAAATTACTAGGGTAGAAGAGGCAGAGGAAATGTGGAGGCCTTATGGGTTACCTACGAACCCCGGCAAGAGGTACGGTCAAGCTGGGTGTAGTATATAGGCCCCCCGGGATGGGTGATGTTCTGGAGGATGGTTTGCTGGACAACATCATTGCCCAGTGTGGACCAAAAGGGGAGGGAGTGGTGTTGATGGGGGGCCTTAATATGCCAGGTACAAACTGGGAGACCATGTCCTCTAAGGTGGCCAAGGAGCAGATGCCGCTGGACAGCTTCCAGGATGTGTTCTTAACACAGCACGTGATGGAGCCCACAAGGGAGGGGCATGTCCTGGACGTGGTTCTGGTGGATGGAGATCTGGTAAGGGACCTGGTTGTAGAGGATCCCCTTACTGGGAGAGACCACGATACTGTCTGGTTTCAAATAAGCATTGGGGAGGGGGGGAGAGATCTAGGACACTGGCTGTGGACTTCGGGGGGCAGACTTTGTGGGCATGGGAAATATTCTCAAGGAACACTTGAAGGGGATTACAACAATAACAGATGTGGAAAAGAGATGGGAGGTCATAAAGTGGGGACTTCATGAGGCAGTCGGGACCTGTGCTAAGGTGAAGCATAAGGGAGCAAGGTCACATAAACCATACTGGTGGTCCAGTGTAGTTCAGGTAGCAGTCAGAGAAAAGAAGGATGCCTACAAAAAATACAAAACAATGAGAGGGGATAGGGAAAAGCAAACGTACCATCTTGCATCTAGAAAAGTCACCTGGATGGTGCAGGGGGGCAAAGTCCAGTAAAGAGCAGCAGCTGGCACAGGGGATATGGGGAGGGGAAAAGGGGTTCTTCCGGTACATTGGGGAGTGGAGAAAAACTAAGGGCCAGCTTGGCAGATTGAGATCAGAAGGTGGGTGGGTGGAAGAGGCGAGGGCGGAGGTATTAAACGAGTACTTTGCCTCTGTGTTCACTAGGGAGGCAGATGGAATATTTACAAAGCAAGGCATTATGGGGATAGAAGCAGTAGTGTGTGGGATTGTGGGAGCAACAGAAATGGAGCATGAGGGAGGGAGAGGTACCCCAGAGGTGTCACATCAGGAAGAGGATAAAAAAGTCAGTAAGGTGGGGGGGCGGATGATGTTATCCCCACCGAATGGGTGTGGCAAGCCCTTAAAGCCCTAAAGAAAGATAAGTCTCCTGGGCCAGATGGCATTCATCCGAGAGTACTATGGGAATTGGCGGATGTACTGGCTGTACCCCTGGTGGAGATCTTCAACAGGTCGCTTAAAACAGGGAGGGTACATAGGGATTGACAAGAGGCACATGTGGTGCCAATCCATAAAGGGGGGTTGAGGGAAGCACCATGTAACTATAGACCCATCAGTTTGACCTCGGTGGTGGGAAAAATAATGGAGAGTATACTAAAGGAATGATTGGGGGTGTACTTGGAGGAGGTGGGAGGTCTGGATAGTCGGTAACATGAGTTTTTGCCAGGTAGGTCATGTCAAACCAACCTTGTGGAGTTCTACGATTGGGTAACATCGGAACTGGACAGGGGAAAGCCTGTGGATGTACTATTCTTGGACTTCAGCAAGGCATTTGATTCGGTTTCCCACAATGGTCTGGTGGAGAAATTGACAGGTTGGGAGTGGGCCTTTTGATGGTCGGATGGATAGGAAACTGGCTAGCTGGATGCACTAAGAGAGTAATAGTTGGTGGGGAGCTCTCAAACCCTAGAGAGGTCAGTAGTGGGGTACTGCAGGGCTCGGTCCTGGGTCTGATCCTGTTTAATGCAGACATACCTGACATCAGGGAGGGTATATGGTGTGAAATGAGTCTCTTCACTGATGACTCCAAGAAGAGAGCAGTAGTTGAGAGGGAAGAGGGGAAGTTGGTCCTGTAAGGGGATCTGGACACCCTGGAAAGGTGAGCTCACACCTGGAAATTAAATTTCAATACCACCAAGTGCAATGTGTTACATCTTGGCCGGGGAAACCCTAAACACAGGTACAACCTGGGAGGGGAAGTGCTGGAGGCCTCAATAGGGAAAAAGACCTAGGGGTCATGGTGGATGCACGATGAATAATTCTGCAGAACAGTGCTCAAAGTAAACAGGATGTTGGGATGCATCGCAAGGGGGATCACCTCAAGGAGCAGGGAAGTGATTCTGCCACTCTACAATGGTCTGGTTAGACCACATCTTGAGTACTGTGTTCAGTACTGGAGACCACACTTGAAGAGGGACATACAGCTCCTGGAGAGGATACAGAGGTGGGTTACTAGGATGATATGAGTTACGAGGACGAGAGGATTTGATGTATGAGGACAGACTTGAGGAGCTCAGCCTGTTCTCATTGGAGGAGAGGAGAGACAGAGGGACATGATTGAGGTCTTCAACTACCTCAAGGGAATAAATAGGGTAAACATGGAGGGGATCTTTAGACTAAAGCAGGGAGGTATCACCAGAGGGCATGATTTGAAGCTGGAAGGTGGAAGGATGAGGGAGGGGGAAGAGGAGAAGGTTTTTCACTGAAAGGGCGGTGGATCCTTGGAATGCACTGCCCGGTGAGCTGGTTCAGGTATCCACGGTGGAGAGCTTCAAGAGAGGGTGGGACAAATACAGAAAGCGGATGTATCAGATGATGGCCTGGCCCAGGGGGGTGGGGATGGATGACAGGGGTTTCTGGAACACAAGAGGGGGCCTCGGTACCCAACCAGGGATCTGAGGCTTGAGCAGACTCGATAGACCGTAAGGCATAATCTACTGGCAATTAGTATGTTAGTATGTTAGCTAACAGTCCTTTTTAGAAACATGAAAAACTGGCATCAGTGGAATAGCAATACTCAAATGTCTCTCTTGAAGGGAGTCCGTAATATCATTCAGGTTTCTTCATCTTCTGACCCAGAGTCAAGGTTTTATTTTAATGTTTGTTTATTTTCTTAAAGCAGCAGTGCAACAACAGAAAGTTTCCCCTAAAAATCTAGTTTCAGTTATCATTAGTAAAAATATTAGTATACCTGTCAAATCTGCTTTTCTAGGTACCTCGTATGCTGAGCACCATGGTTGCTTGTTATTTCTCAATCCTAATCCATGTCTACAATGGTATTTCGCAGTCAAATGTGGTGGACACCTTTTTTTCTTGAGGAAAAAAATTAAATTGAAGCATTTAAAAAATACACAAATTTTGGGGGCACTAGAAAATTTTACCACCAAATAAACCTGGAAGATGGCTGGATTTTTTGTGCTGAAAAAAGGGTAGGGTCAATTTTTTTGTCCAGTTGTGTTGCGCTGCTGCTCTAGAGATAATACAATTTATTCTGGCTTGGTTTAAGTGGAATCATTAATACTGAACCTGGAAATTAATGCAATTTGTTCATGGAGCTTTATCTATGCTGTGCTATTTTCTGTGACTCACCCTGGGGATAAGGAGCTGTATAAATAGAATTGCCTTGCATAAAGGAAGATAACGAGAAAGAAAAGTAGGAAAACAGTTATATACCAGAATGCATTTTGTTTGTTCATGCACTTATTTATTGAAAACTTGGGAGATTACCTTTGAGCACAAGTGCTCATTTACAAAGATTCCACATCAAACACATAGTCACAAAAAACATTACAAGTACAATAAGCAGTTGCAGAGAAAGTGCAGTCAGGTCAGGCTCAAAACACTGAAGACAAAACAATTACGTAGAGTTTAAAAAAAAAATCATGCATATCCTTATATAAAAAGTCACCAGATATGCACAGAGAGAAACCAAATAAAACAATTTAACAGTTACAGTTGCATTGGAGTGCAAGGGCTCTTAAACTGATTAATCTTGGGGAGATTCAGCAGTGTATCAGTCAGTTTGTTTAACATTTAAAAACACATTAACAGCTGCACTCTGGTAGAACAGGCAAGCCTGTAGCTAACAATTCTCTGTATTTCACAACGGAATCTTCTTTACATAATTAGAGAGTCTGCTTTTTCAAAAGTGGTCCTTGATGCTGGTTGACCGCAGCACCAGCCAGAGCGCAATGTTTTTTCGCATGCATTACCTCTAGTTAGCTCTCTTGGTGCCTCTTTCTTGAAGGGTTTACATAATACATTAGGTGACTTTATCAGCCACTTATGGCTCTTATCATCTTAAACTCAGATCTTGGCAGCATCCCCATTGTAAAATTAATAAACATTTATGACCATTGAGAAATGTGTTAATAGCAAAGGAACCTGTCTGATAGGAAGGCAGTGTGGTCTAGTGGTTAGGGCACTGGCTGGGGAATAGAAAGGTATTTCTTTGACTGGGTGACTAGGTAAATACATCAGGGGTGGGCAGTGGATGTGGCCTATCTGGATTTTAGCAAGGCCTTTGACACTGTCCTGCACAGGAAGCCAGTAAAGGAATTGAGCAGCCTAGAGATGGAATCCAAAGTGGTGAACTGGGTTAGAAACAGGTGAACAGGTAGGAGACAAATGGTTGTGGTAAACAGCACTCACTCTAATGAGGGGGGAGTGACCAGTGGGGTATCACAGCCAGGGCTCAGTGCTGAGACCAGTCCTCTTCAATGTCTTCATAAGTGACACTGCAGAAGGACTGGAAGGGAAAGTATGCCTTTTTGCAGATGATACCAACATCTGCAATATGGTGGACACTCAGGAGGGGGTGCAGAGAATGCGCAGGGATCTTGGGAAAGTTGAGGAGTGATCAAGAGCATGGCAGTGCCAAAAAGTGAAAAATCATGCTACTAGGGCATAGGAACCCAAGAATTGAGTACAGGATGGAAGGGTATTGACAGTCATTAAACAGGAAAAGGACCATGTGGTTGTCATATCTGATGAGCTCAAAGTGGTAGGGCAGTGAGACAAGCACTACATAGGGCTAATGGGATGCTGGGGTGCAAAGTGAGGTGGCAAAAACAGTGGAGAACTTCAAGTATGCATGGGATAGACATAGGGGTATATTAGAAAATAGACAAGGAGGAGGGAGGGTTGCCAGAGATAGATTAGGCATGGAACATCTTGGCACACTGGGTGAGTCAAGCAATCATTTTCCACCAACAAATTCTATATTTTTGCTTTTGTGATACAGGTTCAAACCCTGCTACAGCCAAATCCTTGGTGTGTGACCTTGGGCAAGTCATGTAATCTTCTAGTGCTGCAGTCCACCCAGCTGTAGAAATGGGTAGAAGCGGGACCCCACTGAAAATGAAATGTTGCATCTCAACTGAGCTATTCCAGGTAAATAAATTTAAAAAAGCCCCTACCCCACACACACATCATATATGCTGAGCATCTGTTTGAGCAAGTAAGCAATAATACACAAGTTTGTAACAGCACCATAAAGGTACATCCGGGGATATAATAAGGCAGAAAGCCGCAGGCTGAGAACTTTTAACCCATGGCAGTGCATTAAGGATGCTACTACTAACAGTGCAGAAAATGTCTAGCACTCATGGTGCTGGTGAACCAGTGCTGCCACTGGGGGTGGCTACCCCATACAAATATCGACAAAGGCAAGAAGTGGGGCACACATGTGAGAACAGACACTTACATTACTTAGATTTAACTGTGCCACATTTATATGAAGAAAAAAAACACAGTGCAGGTCCAAAACATACAAACCCTTCACCACCAAAATGCCCTGGCACGTTGCTTATTAGCGCTCATTTATGAGCTGCACTGAATGTTTTTCTCAGATAAATGTGCCATAGTTAAATCTATGTAAGTGTCTGTTCTCATCCGTGTGTGCCACTTTTTGCCTTGATTACTAATGAGTTAAGGATTAGGGTTGCTCAGAATCTATCAAATAGAATTGGATTTGCTGGATACTGATCTGATTTTTGGTTTTGCAGTCCAAAAACTCTAAAGCCTTAATGGAATCCTAAAATCTATTTTACATAGGTATTTAGGATTTTGGATTTGGAATTTAAAATCGGAATCCTAAATCTGATTTTTAGGTTCTTTTAGGATTTACTATGGAATTGGATTAGGATTCAGAAGTTCCCCAAATCCTAAATCCTTAATTCAGATCATAATCAGCTGATTCCAAAGCATCCATATTAAGGATAGTGAAAAAAAAAATACAGAAGAAATTGCTATGGTTTTGAAATTAATATTTTTTCCAGCTGTTTCTTCTGCTACATCAAAAATTTGATTTAAGATTGCATCTGAGGACAACTCAAAGGTAATTGGTAGAAAGTTTATCACTTTTATTTGATTTTGCAGTGCAGGGAATTCTGGCCACTAGTTCTGAGAGTGAAATTACTAGATGGCACAGTGGGGCTTCTGATAGGTGTTGATAGTGCCGTCATTAAGTATGGAAGGTAGCGAATCAGAATGAAGCATTTCTTAATATCTCCTCACCTCAGTTACAGTAGCAGGTTGTCAGAACTAGTATAAGAGAATGTTTTACCACTTGGCATATTAGCACAGAAACAGAATACTGTGACTTATTTATTTGTTTTTTTTTTAAATCTGTTTTTGTCCCCATTGGTACCCCTCAATCACCTATCCAAGTGTTGGATCCACCACAGCTGCATCCTTTGACTGGCCTGAAGTATGAATCAGAGACTTCCTTCATAGCCAAAATCAGCACTGCTCTGTGACTGACCAGCAGAAGTGCGTTACTGCCTGGAGGTCCACTTTCACCATCCCTGGGAGCAAAGTGCTTTACTTGTACCTCCAAGGACAATTCCAGTCCCCTGCCAGCTATAGTGTGAGATACAGAAGAATCACACATGATGTTTCGTCTCCTAGGTGTCAGCACAATGTAATTTGCCATACCATTGTGCAACCATGTTCCTTAATGTTTTTATACATAATGTTTGATTTATTTAAGAAATAATAAGCAACATGGCATGGATGAACTATCATCACATCTTGAGTGCATAGTGAGGCACAGGGTAGAGCCAAAGCATTTTGGAATATAGAAAATCTTGGTAATCACTTCTGACTCATGATATATTGAGATGATATTATGGGACAAATACTGCTTCAGCCAATCAGCATGGCAGTATAGTGTAATGGTTTAAGGTTCTGAGCTGCAAACCTGGAGACCTGGGTTTGAATGCCATAGCCCCTGTGTGACCCTGAGCAAGTTACTTAACTTTCTTGTGCTCCCAGGTTGTACCTGTAAACAAGCTTTCAGCTTAGTGTGTCTTTCCTGGTAAAAAAAAGGATTTCTCCTACCCACTTTGTAATAAAAATCTGTATCTAGTAGACTATTAGTCCAGATTAGAAAAACATGTAATTTAAATAGGCCAAGCCTGGTCCTTGTCTGGTATGTTTAATTGGTCATGTGAGTAACTGTGGAGTAAAGAGGCTGGTAGGTATGAGGGGGTGTGGTCTGCAGTGCCAGGCTTTACCATTCGACCATTTTATTTTTATTTTCAAATTTCAGTTATTACAAAGTGCATAAGCCAGGGTGACTGACGGTACAGCCATTTAAACTGAGGTTTGTTTTCCATGACATCCTTTTGACTAGAGATGGGTGAAGTGGATAAAATTCACTTCGTAAATTTATTTGTAAAGCTGGCGAAATTCGCAAAGTGCACAGTGCCGACTTCACAAAGTTTTTATAATATGAAGTTGACCTTTTTCTAGGTGAATTGGTTTAACTTCTCCTAACTTCGTCTAACTTCACCTAACTTCATCTTGACTTTGCCACTTTTCTATGAGACATTAAGTGAGGTCGCAAAGTGGGAACTTTACAAAGTAATTCATAAAAGTGAATTTCAAAACTTCACCAGAACTTCGCCAGTGAGTACAACTTCACAGCATCTGGCGCCATAGCATGGAGGGACAGGAAGCAAATCTTCAGGATCATGGGAGCAGCTGCACGGGAGAGGGAGCTGGATGTCATTTTCTACCTGGGACAAATGACCTAGTTGGAAATGGGATCACAGCTGTGCAGGAGGAGTTTGTGGAATTGGGGAAGGGCCTTAGACAAGTGGTATGCACGGTAGCCTTCTCAGAAGTGCTGCCTGTCTATGGCATGGGTGAGGCTAGGGTACTCAGCGTACTGTCATTCAATGAATGGTTGAAAAACTGGTGTGGAGCATAGGGTTTTGGCTTCATTGGGGACTGGGGGTCCACATAGAAACATAGAAGTTGATGGCAGAAGGAGACCGCTAGGTCCATCTAGTCTGCCCATTTGTTTTAGACCTATTTTGACACTCTAGTTGCCCTTTGTAGTCAGGGCTCCCTTGTGTCTATCCTATGAATTCTTGAATCCTCCTAACAGTATTGACCCCCACAACCTCTTGCAGCAGGTTGTTCCAGGTGTTCCACCACTCTTTCTGTGAAGAAAAACCTCTTGGTATTGGTTGAGAACCTCCCTCCTTGCAGCCTGAAGTCATGTCCCCTGGTCCTGGAGCCCGTCTTGAAGTTAAAACGTTCCTGTGCCTATACCTTGTTAATGCATTTGATGTACTTGAATGTTTCAATCATATCCCCCCTCTCTCTCTTCTCTGCTCCAGGGAGTACATATTCAGTTCCCTCAGTCTTTCCTCATAAGACATGTTCTGGAGACCCTGAACCATTTTTGTCGCCTTTCTCTGTATTGTTTCCACCCAGCAAATGTCCTTCCTGAGGTGAGGCCTCCAGAATTGGACTCCATATTCCAGGTGAGGCCTGACCAACGATCCATACAGTGGTAGTATCACCTCTCTCCTCCTGCTCGTGATTCCCCCTCCCAATGCAGCCCACCATTCTGTTGGCCTTCAATGTTGCCTTCTCACACTGCTTACTAACCTTCAAGTCATCTGAGATTATGATTCCCAGATCTCATTCCTGATTCAAGGCCTCCAGTCTTTCGCCTCCTAGGTAATACTCCTTTCCTGGATTTTTCTTTCCTATGTGCATGACCTTGCACTTTTTGGTGCTAAATAGCAGCTGCCACACTCCAGACCATTCTTCTAGTTTCTTGAGGTCAGCTTCCATCTTGCTCTCTCCTTCTGAGGTGTCCACCCTGTTACATATCTTGGTGTCATCTGCGAACAGACACACCTTCCCTTCCAGTCCATCAGTGATGTCTGCTATTAAAACATTGAAGAGCTGAGGCCCCAGTACTGAGCCCTGGGGCACCCCACTGGTCACCCTGCCTTCCGTTGATTGCATTCCATTGTCCTGTACCCTCTGTGTTCTACATTATAACCAGTTTATGGTTACATGAAGGGATACAGGCCTATACTGGCACAATGGTCTGCATCTGTCCAGGAGGGGAACCAGGATCCTAGATGATAGGTTTAAATGCTTTATTGGCAAGCTTTTAAACTAGTGAAGAGGGGAGGTACTGAAAAGGAGCAGGGAATTCCCAGCCTCTCCCCACAAAACAGAGTAGTTAGCTAGGTTAACACCACAGTAAAGAGGTCAATAGGGAGCAGGGCAGGGGTAAATGGAAAAAAGGCAAAGGCAGTAAGTTCAGGGATGGAGCTAAAAGTGGTAAGGCCATCACAAAATGGAGGCGATGAGTACCAATGCCCATAGTCTGGGTAACAAGCTTCCTGAACCAGTGGCCTTGATGGAAGAAGGATGCCTGGATATTGTGGCAGTCACAGACACCTGGTATACAGAGAAGCATGACTGAGATGTCAACATACCAGGGTACACAATCTACAGGAGGGACAGGGAGGGTAAAAGAGGAGGAGGAGTAGCTCTCTACATAAGGGAAAGGATCAAAGCAACAGAACTAAAGGGTAAACAGGGAGGAGAAGAGGCACTGTGGGTCACCCTGGAGACAGGAAATTGCACCACAGTCTGTACAGGGGTTATAAACAGATGCCCATGTCAGGGGGAGGACATGGACAAGGAAATGATAGGAGGCATTCTTAGAATGGCAGATAAAGGGGAGATATTGTTGATGGGGGACCTGAATATGCCAGATGTTAACTGGAGCACATTTGCTGTAGCCACATCCAAAAGCAGAGTAATTCTTGATGCTCTACAGGAGGCATGCCTCAAGCAGCTAGTGTTGGAACCCACTCAGGAGGGAGCAGTCTTAGACCTGGTACTTTCAAATGGGGACAGTGAGAGGATCTCAGATTTAGAAGTGGGTAGCCATCTGGGAACAAGTGACCACCAGAAAGTGTGGGTCACAATAAATGCAGCCATAGAGTCAAGCCATACAAAAGCAAGGGTACTGGACTTTTGGAGGGCTGACTTTGGTAGAATGGGAGAGTGCCTAAGGAATGCACTAGCAAAAGGGCAGGAAGGAGGGGTGGAAGAACAATGTGGCAAAATCAAAACTGCCATCACAGAGGCAAAAAGCCTTTGTGTGAAGCAAATAAAACAAAATGAAGGAAAAAAGCACTGTGGTTCTCAAAAGAGGTGGTGGGGAAGGTTAGAGAGAAAAAGACAGCATTCAGAAAGTATAAGGATCACAGAAGAAGCAGGAAAGAGAACTCTATCAGTCAAAGCAGAAGGAAGCGGGGAAGGTAGTTAAAATAGCAAAGGCCCAAACCAAGGAAAAGATAGCCAACTCAGTTAGGAAGGGGGATAAAATCTTTAATAGGTACATTAGTGAGCGAAGAATGACCAAGAGAGGGATAGTGAGGCTTAATAAAGGGGAGGTGGTGGGCAGAGGGTGACAGTGAAAAGGCAGAGATATTGAATGAATACTTTTCTTCAGTATTCGCAAAAGAAGAGGAGGGGGACATAACTAAACCAAACAATAGAAGCAATCTGGATAGGGGGGTTGATACCAGTCCATTCACAGAAGAAAGGGTCCTGAAAGACCTACTAAAACTGAAGGTGGACAAGGCAGTGGAGCCTGATGGGATTCATCCCAGAATTCTGAAAGAACTAAGGGGAGAACTAGTGACACCACTGACTACCCTTTTTAACAAATCATGGGAGGATGGTGTGGTACCTGAGGACTGAAGGAAGGCGGATGTGATCTCCTTCACTAAAGAGGTAGTAAGGCAGAGGCAGGAAACTATAGACCTGTTAGTTTGACCTCAGTGGTAGGGAAAATGATGGAATCACTTCTGAAAGAAAGAACTGTTGAGTACCTAAAGGCCAGCAGGGCAAGGACCCAAGGCAGCATGGATTCACAGTGGGAAGATCATGTCAGATGAATCTTTCCTTGACTAGGTGACCAAAGTAGTAGGCCAGGGAGGGGCTGTTGATATGGCCTACCTAGTCTTTAGCAAAGCATTTGAAGCAGTCCCACACAAAAGATTAATAAACAAGTTAGCCAGCCTGGGAGTGGGTCACAGGGTGGTAGCCCGGGTAAAACATTGGTTGGACAGCAGGATGCTGAGGGTAATAGTAAACAGAGTCCACTCCAAAGAAAGGAGGGTTACTAGTGGGGTACCGCAGGGTTCAGTATTGGGGCTGGTCTTCTTTAATGTCTTTATAAGTGACATTACAGAGGGACAGGAAGGAAAAGTATGCCTATTTGCAGATGACACAAAGATCTGCAACAGGGTTGATACATGGGGGGTGTGAAAAGGATGAGAAGGGACTTGGCAAGGTTGGCAGAATGGTCAAAAGTATGGCAGCTTAGATTCAGTGCAAAGTAATGCACCCAGGAAACAAAAACCCAGTGGAAGAGTACACAATGAGGGTGGGAGGAGTGCTAACAACAACAAAAATGGAAAGAGACCTGGGGGTAGTCATATATGATGACCTAAAGGTAGGCAGGCAATGTGAGAAGACAGTAAGGAGGGCTGGGGAGATACTGGGATACACAGGAAGAGGCATCACCAGTAGAAAACAAGAAGTTGTCATCCCTCTGTACAGACAGTTGGTGAGACCCCATCTGGAATACTGTGTGCAGTTCTGGATACCCCATCTCCCCAAGGACAAAGACAGAATGGAGGCAGTCCAGAGGAGGGCAACTAAAATGGTGCAGGGTCTTCACCAGAAACCATATGAAGAGAGATTAAAGAAGCTTAATATGTTTACCATCGAAGAAAGGAGGGAGAGGGGGGACATGATAGAAACTTTCAAGTACCTCAAGGGAATCAACAAAGTCCAAGAGGGTAGTATCTTTCAGAAAAAGAGATGTGCAAGAACAAGGGGCACAGTTTGAAGATAGAGGGGGGACAGCTCAGGGGCAACACGAGGAAGTATTTTTTCATGGAGAGGGTGGTGGATGCATGGAACAGTCCTCCTGAGGAGGTAATGGGGTCAAAAACATGGGTAAATTCAAGAATGCATGGGACAGACATAAGGCAATTACAGTGGGAAGGGGGTAGGAGGAAGTAGGCTGTTGGTTAACTAGGATCTGCAGCTTTTCTAATAGGTAGGGAAATGGGCAGACTGAGTGGGCCAAGTGGTCCTTATCTGCCATCAAAGTCTTTGTTTCTAGCTCTACTTTTGACTGGTACATGGATTACATGTGGATTCTATCAGAGTCGCACCAAGGCATGGGGTGTTCAGTGATAGTTTATACCAAAAGAAGCAGAAAGTCATGGCACTCTCTCTTCACACATAATTCGTTGGGAGTTCCACACTTTGATTCCGTTCATAGAAAATCTTTGATTTTCATTACTTGTATATATCATCGTTGGTTCTGATATTATTGTAACAGTGTCATGTCATTTATGGTTGTAATTGTGAATGTAATAAAAATAATAAATAAAAAGAAAAAAGAAAATCTTTGACAAAGCCTGTGCTCAGGTGAAATGTTAGATATTAGGTTATCTGTTCTCCCGGTCCCACAGGGTCATTTTATCTTGTATTTCAAAATAAAATTGGGAAGCTTTTCTATGAACTCTTTCAGACAAAACAAAGATCTGCAACAAGTTTGACACTCCGGGGGGTAAAGAAAATGAGAAGGGATCTAAGCAAGCTTGAGCAGTGGTCAAGGGTGTGGCAGCTAAGATTTAATGCAAAGATGTGCAAGGTCATGCACTTGTTGCACAGAAATGTGAGGGGGGTGTACATGATTGGGGTAGGTACTGATGGCCACCAAACAGGAAAGGGACCTGGGAGTAATCATATCTGATAATCTAGATTACCAAACAATGTGAGTCGGCTGTGAGGAGAGCCAGTGGAATGCTGGGGTGCCTAGGGAGAGATATCTCCAGCAGAAGGAGGTGATGATGCCACTGTATAGAACATTGGTGAGAACTCATCTAGAGTACTGTGTCTAGTTCTGGAGGCCGCATCTCTGGAAAGGACATAGACAGAGTAGAAGCAGTTCAAAGAAGTGTAAAAAAAATGGTGCAGGGGCTGCACTAAAAGTCATATGAGGGGAGACTGGAGGATGTCAATATGTATTCCCTGAAGGAAAGGCGAGAGAGAATGGAGGGATACTGTATGCTAGAGACTTTCAAATACCTCGACTGTAAATCAGGTACAAGAGGGTAGCATCTTTCAAAAAAAAAGACATTCAAGAACAAGGGGCCATGATATGAAAATAAAGGGGGTAGTCTTAGGGGTAACATGAGAAAGTATTTTTTCACAGAAAGGGTGGTGGATCCATGGAACAGCCTCCCAGCAGAGGTAGTAGGGGCAAAGACAGTAGGGGAATTCAAAAACACATGGGGCAGACATGAAGGAACTCTAGTGATAGGAAAGCGAGGGTAAGTCCCAGAACATTTAGGATCTGTGGTATATGAAACAGATAGGGAAACTGGGCAGATTAGGTGGGCCAAGCGGTCCTTATCTGCCATCAAATTCCATGTTTTTATGTTTCTAAGAAACTGAATCAAAGTGTGGTACTCCAACTTATTAAGTGTGAATGGTGAGTGCTGTGACTTTGTAATTCTTTTTCTACATGAATTACATGCAGTAACATAGTAATTATAGCCTCCCCCCCCTTGTCAGTGTTGATTGTCCTCCTTATGCATTGGTGACCTCTTTTGCCTATTGCCATGGTCACATATCTAAGTGGAACTTGACCTGAGGGCCCTAAAAGCCTTTCCATTCAGACATGCCAGGCATTTTCTTCCTGTTTTACTGGTTCTTTCCCACGTCCATCCTCCCTTGTGGTGCTACACCATTCCTTCTGAATTTATTTTGGCTCACAGAAGATAACATTATGCATATAAAAGATCACATTATGCATACTGTACTTAAAAATACTTAGACCAATGCATAAGAGGCCTTAGGCTTGCTGAGTTTTAACTATATTATTTATCAGTATGTAGACTGCAGCACATTGCAGTGAGTAATTAAACTCTGATAATAATATGGTATCTTTTTTGTCCCAATTGCTGTCTAGAGAGAAGCTTGCCTGTACTAGTAATTCTACACAACATGAACGAGGCCATTAGCTAATATGCTGACTGGGTAGTCCCATAAAATGTTGATTTGGATTGGTTCTGGATTTAGCTACTGTCCACTATTACCCCTGGATCCTTTTCTTTGGATGCACTCCACTGTTGTGTCAGAAGAGGAGTGATCCCACTCCTTAATATTAAATTATGTAATTGAGGAATGAAATCCTGTACCCCGATTGGCTGAGACCTACTTTCAGCCATGGCACTGCCCCAGCTAAGTAGTTCCTGCCATCTGTTTTTTTCTAATTATCTTAGAAGTAGTAGTCCTATCCAAAATATTTTTTTAATTACCTCAGAAGTCCTAGTCCCTGACAACATGTGTTTTAATGACCTAAGAAGTAGTAGTCCCTGACAACAGGTTTTTAATGACCTTAGAATTATTAGCCCCTGACAACAGGTTTTTGTAATCACCTAGATGTAGTAGTCCCTGACAGCAAGTTTTTAAATGACCGTAAAACCATCTGTCTTCCACAGCTCTACTGCCCAGCTCCAAACCACTACAACAGTGCCACCTACTTACAGTAAGGTAAGAATTTTTTAAATATGTACCTGTTGTATGTACCTTTAAAAACTATTACACAAATAGATTAAAAGTTTTATTTTTTTATTTACACAAAAGTATCTATTGTATAAAAGAAATATTACTCTCTAGGTTATAGCATACTGTAGACTATTACCACTGCTGGGATGTATGAGGCACTTTGCTTCACCTCATGCCTCACAGAAGAGCATTATACTATCTAATAATATACCACATCCTGTCATATATTATTTCTTAATTACAACATTATTTTGAGAAAGCAAGCCTTCTGATTAACTGGGACTCATAACTCATGATCTCCACATGGGTTGCGGGTGTCTGCAATTGAGTTATGCAACAATGCAGGCAGAACAACTGACAGTCAACTTCATTTAGACCTAAAAACAGGCTTGAACCATCTTACCATACTTTTTTTTTACAGTAAGGTACTCTGGGGTGAGTTACTGGTCTGTAACATCATCCCTCCATGGGGAACCACACTGGTCTGCAGGTCATGCGGTTTGACGCATGGTATGGAATTACCTCACAGTAACCAACGCATGGTATGGAATTACCTCACAGCAACCAACACTGTATCATGTTTTATCACTTAAATACCACCCACTTCCTTCCCTATGTTAAGATTATGAGAGGGACCAAGCACTTGAAGAGTTTTAGACTCGGATGTGACATGGTGCGGGTGACCAGTCCTCCTAGAGCTTTGGCAAAGCCCAAGTGTTGTAGCTCTGAGGCCAGAGTTTCTTCTTTTTTTAAAAATGTGCGTAGATTTGTATTAGTTTTCTGTTATAAATAGAAAACATTACAATATGGATATAGTTCAGGTTGCATTCCTGACCAGAGTACAAACCTTCCCACTCCTTGGAGGTACAAAACTATTTTATTTTCAGTCTGCAGTAATAACAAATATCATTTATAATGCTCAGGTAGTATTTAACACTGTTGCTGTACTTCTACTAAATTATAGCAGGTGCCACAGTTGTACTTTACAGTTTTTTCCAGACAATAACATTATCTTGCATTAAACATCTTATTAACATAAGAAAAAGTTAAAAAGAGTGGGGGTAACGTAGTGTAGCGGGACATTATTGAAATTGAAGTTTTATGGTAACAATACTGAAGACAAGCATATCTTAGCAGTCCCAGAGGGTAGGTCTATATTTATTTTGAGGTTGGGATTTCACTTTCCCTAAGTAGTACCTGCACATGGTAACAGCAATTGTTTAATGGTCCCCATCTCTATTTTTTGTTTCAGATTCCTGCCAGACATTGGGGGCCTCAGAGCCCATGGCGGCACAATGAGCTAGCCTATGGAACAAAATCCCTATCTATTCCCATTAGATAATAGATCCAGGGAGTCATAGAAACATAGAAATTGTCAGCAGATAAGGACTGCCAGGCCCATCCAGTCTGCCTGTAAGCCTTACACGTTTATGTGGCCTATGATCCTACCTGGTCAATGTCTTTTTACCTCTCCTTTCCATCTCTATGGTTCCCATATGCCTGTCCCAGGCATGTTTAAATTCCTCCACTGTTCATGTGGGTTGTGGGTGCCCTGCAAATGAGTTAGGCAACAGTGCAGGCAGGAGAACTGACAGTCAACTTTTTCATGAATTTTTCCGTGAATAAAGCTGATTTTTCATTAAGATTATGTGGCATATTTCCCATGGAGTATGTTTAATTTATCAAGATGTGCTAGCCTGCAAGAGTGGGACAGTGAACACTTAGCTAAGCTCTAGTAATAGCTTTCTTGGCCATTTTGAGAAAAATATGTAGAAGATATCTTTTTTTTGAGGGGCTTGAAGTGTGCATGGGAATGCCAGAAGGAGGAAGATTTGGCCCTCATGTAGCAAATTCAGGGACAAATGCTCCTTTATGTTATTACATATCTCCCCAGTACTACTGGAGTGCCGGACATGCCCCCAAAATATGAGCATGGTCTATGCAGTGCACCCCATATTGTCTCAGCAAGAGGCCAAGATTTTGGTATTTGGATTGCATCACTGGGGTTTTAAAAAAAATGTTGACCAAAACCTTCCAGGCATATTCTATGTAGATTGGAGAAGAGATGGACCTACTCAGTCTAGAATGGCACAGTTTTATTCTTTATCTGATGGTGGACCACGGAGTTAGTGTACACACTTATCTCTAATAGGATCAGTAGAGAGTTGATTTGCGCTAGAAGTGCTTTATACAGACGTGACATTAAGTACTGTGGTAGAGGCCTGGTGAGGGCCTGCCTCACAAGAAGCAAAAGGGGGGGGGATCCCAGTGTGTTTCTGCTATTGAGTTTTGATTGTAAGAAATGAGACTTGTAAATACAGAAAGCGATCTGAGTGTTGTAGTTGGAAACTGTCTTTGTTCTGAAAGTCAATATCCCATCTGTATCTAAGAATTGAAAGAAAAGCATTTAACGCCCAATAAGAATGACTTATAATAACATGGGTCTGGTGAGAGTGTGGAAGAGATTGGGCCATGTGAGTCACTGATGTATAGAGAGACATTCCACCAAAGTGGACTGGCGTGCCATTTTGGTCCAGCAGTGTAAGGTAGTATAGATGTAGGGAGGATGTTGCTGAGGGTAATGTATATTTCTGAGGCTTGTGAAGAGGATTTTTTTCCAAGTGGGTGTAAGGAGTCGTGTACTGGTTCTAAGATTTTCCTGTCCAATGGTTGGGCCAAGAAGTTGGTCATGAGTCCAAAGGGTTGCTTACAGAGGATCAGTGAACAGGGCAAAAAGAAGAGAGAAGAGTGGGCAGTCTTGGTCATTGCCCTGAGAGAGGAATGTTTGAAGATATCATGCTGTTGGCTTTTACGCTGGCTATTGGGCTGATGTAGAGTGCATGTATAAGCTGGCATAATTTAGGTGGCAATCTGAATTAGGTTAAAGTATATTACAAGAAAGGCCATGACACCCAATTAAAGACCTTTTCTTCATCTTGACTAAGGAGCAGAAAAGGTTATTCAAGGGGAGATGTAGTCTGTATTAAGTGTAGAAATTGGGCAGTATGAATCTTCATGAGTGGGGTCTTTAGTGGGTTTTAGGATTGCTGTGATGGTGGCATATTGCCCAGAGTCAAGGACCTGTTCATCTGTCTTGATGTGGTGAAATGTTACCAGTAACAGTGGTGATTGTTCTTTCATAAATGTTTTACAGAACTCTAAGACATAGCTATCAGGACCAGGCAATTTTTTTAGTTTTACTGTGGGCAAGGACCGCTTCTAGCTCAGTCTTGTGTATAGGTTTAACAGTCACTATGTGCATTTTATATGAGTTTTTGTCCGGTAAGAGGGCAAAACTAAGACTGAAACAGATGGTCCTCTGGGACATCCCTGGGTCGGGAATGTAATTTTTATTATTTGTGCAAAATTTCAAGAATAGCTTGTGACTTATGGACCAACTGTCTGATGCTTGCTGTGGCGAGATAAGGCCATACCTTATTGTTTTGGTCATGTTTTATATTTTTTTATGTGAGAAATGCATCAGATGCCAGGGTGGCCCAATGTAAGTGAGAGGGATCATGGGTAAAGACCATGGGCCCTGTAGACTGATGTGATTTTCTTGTTGCTACAGAAAAAAACAGTTTTCTGCTAACAGAGGCTAGAGTTACTTAAATTATCTAAAAGGAGACAAAAGACTAATGAAGCTGAGCTGGCCAGCAGGCCAGTCCATTTGTGTCTCAATGGACCACAGCATCATCTGGTGCCTCTTTGTCTACCTTTCCTTTGTTTTCAGAGGTCTAATCTCAGCTAATCTCGTTACCAATAAATGTGCTACCATTGAAGTGAGTGACTGTATTGAGTACAGTTTAACTTCAGTTATCTCCCAGCAGGAATGCTGGAATTTTCCCCTAGAAATCTGGTTTCAGCTGGCTGACCTCCAAGTCTTTTTTCTTATATTAAGAAGCTCATATCCGAGATATTACAGGTCCCAGCTCCCAGGTCGCTCCTGTAAAAAAGCTTTCAGCTTAGTGTGCTATACCTGGTTAAACAACTAAATTATATATAAAAAATTATTATATTGCAATAAAATACTAAACTCGGATTGGTTGGGTAACCATAGAAACAGAATGCTAGCCAGTCACAGGGCAGCCACTATCCACTGGATCTGCCCTTTGCAAACCCCTTAAAACTAGGATGCAGAGGTATCTGAGCCTTTTTAGCATTTGCCTTTTTTCTTGAAGCCTTGCCATTGTTGCATTTGGGACACTCTCTATCTGCTTAGGAGAGCAGAGACACTTTCTTCAAGAATTCTTCTGCACTACCAAGAACCAAGATTTTCATCTGCCTTTGTAAAGACATTGCACTTCAAACTTCATCACTAAAGACTTGAGGTAGACTTTAAATCTCAGAGTTTTAAAGTGTAGGATGTTATGTATATTTTCCATTTTATTTTCAATGCCTTGTAGCCAATGTCTAAAATTATTTGTCTTTATGTCATTTACTGCATTCATTAATTTAACTAGTAAAGCTTTTGGCTTATTTTAAGAATAATTCTGCCTATGTCTGTTAGTGGGTAGCTTTGGTAAGAGTTGCTCAAATGATCCCACACCTGTGTGACTATATTAAGGCCTAACACTACCAAAAGTGAAGTACCATTAGGGATTTCATGATGAAAGGAGGGGAGGAAATATGAAGGGTCTGAAGAGGAGACTGTGGGGGTTTGAACTGAGTGCTGCATTTCTGGGGAAAGACACATAATAGAGTGTATAGGGCCCCCCCGAAGCCTGTGTTTTTTCTGGTTCATGGTGCAGTGTCCAAGACAGTTCTAAACCATAGGAACACAGACTCAAAACTGTATTTATATCCCCTCACATTGAGAAAGGGTACCCCTGACCCCATCCTCCCCGTCACAAGAGGGATTCACTGTGATGCAGAGAATCCCACCCCACGGGAGTGGACTTGTGACACTTGAGTCATACAACCTGAGTATTAAAGTTTGTGTTTTCCGCAGCCAGTGTGCAAGAAGATAAGTCACTCTGGAGCCCCCCCCCTTGTAGTACCATTGTATGAGATATCATAATACTATCTCGGTTTTCTTATTCAAGAGATCCTATAATTCCTTCTGCACCCAACAGAGTTCAAGGTATACCCCCATGGCTCCTGCTTTGTGTTGGGTCTGAAGAAAAGATAGCAACCTAGAAAGGGTGGTATTTTTAGCATGCATTCTCTCTTCTTCTGGGACATACAGTATATATGATGAGGTCTTCATGAAGCACAGCTTTAATGGTGTGATATCAGATCCCCCATTGTCTGCTTTTATCTTCCAAATTCTGGTTTGTACATGCCTAATAAATTCAGGGTCATGCAGATTTATGGGATTAAGCAGCCAATACATCTGGCACATTTCCTTACCAAAATTAAGATCAAGCATAGTAGGGACAATCTGTCCTATGTCACAAGCCAGTACTTTATCCAGAGTTTCTTGGGTGAAAGAGTAGTTTATCCTGGAATAAGAACCATAGAGGGAGTAACAGTGGGTGTAGTCCAGGTGACCACCATGTACTATTCCCCAAACGTCTGTTAAAAGTGTTAAAAATTAAGCTGCCCAGCCATTATGAGCATTCCATGGTTGGGGGGTCAAGATTTTGTCCAATATTAAGCATATGTCTGAGACGCCCAAATGTGGTGGTAAATAAATACTAACTAATGTCACCAGGGTGTGATATAATTCACCTATGAGCAAGACAAAGCGACTTTGTCTGAGATTTGTTGTCGCAATTGAAACGGGGTAGTCCTGGGTATTAGGATAGCTGTGTCTCATCTTCTGCCTGAGACGTAGGACAAGGAAAAGACCTAAAATAATTCAGATTTACCTAGCAAAGTGTGTCCCTCAACAGTTAAATGTATTTCTTGTAACAAATAACATCAGGATGTTGTCTTTAAATTTAGGCAAATACTTTTGCTTGTTTTACTGGACTATTTAGGCTATTAACATTCTGGGAATATAGCTTTACTGGGGTGGGTTTATTGCAAACATGCAAAGAAGCCAGCAGAATAAGGCAACTTGATCTATCTAGTTTGCTCATATTGCAGGGGTCCACAGCTTGAGCTACTGACCCTGCCCCCCTACCCAGTCATCCCATCCTTTCCATCCTCCACTCTTGACCTGTACATTCCCCCTATGTCTGTCCCAGCTGACCATCATCTTCAATGAGCCCCCCCTCATATGGTAGCACAGTCCAACTGGCCACGACCCTCTCGTGAAGAAGTGCTTCCTAATCCCCCTCCTAAACCTTCCCCCCTCCAGCTTAAGACTGTGCCACCTCATGTCACAGTTGCCACTTAGCCTAAAGAGACCCTCCTTATCCACCCTATTTATACCTTTCAAGTACTTGAAGGTCTCAGTCATGTCCCCTCTCTACTTCTTCTCCTCCAGGGAGTGCATGTTCAGTGCTCTCAACCTCTCCTTGTATGCTTTATCCTGATGACCCATAACCATCTTTGTTGCCCTCCTCTGGACCATCTCCAGTAGTCTGATGTCTTCTTGAGGTGTGGGCACCAGTACTATACTCCATACTCTAGATGTGATCTCACCAGTGACCTGTTCAAGGGCAGTATTGTGATAGGGAGGAAAAAGGGTGATCAGCATCACTAACCCATGGCTACATTCAGCCCCAGGGACAAGGCCCCCCTCATGTCAGGAACTACCAGTTGTACCCATAAGGGTAAAGCATACCCTTGTAGTACCACCTGCTGTACCCGATTCTGTCTATTAAACAATTCCATGATCGGAAAACACGAAGCAATGAAAGCTACTGTCAACTGGACCACAGCTTGTCTAATATACAAACAGATTATAAGTAGGAAAGTGAACCTATTGGGCATAAGACCCACAATTTAATATTATTTTGTACAGCTTCCTAGGCAGGGAGTGTAAGCAACAGCCTGTGATCTGCATAGAGGGAGGATAGTTATCCACTGCTGCTGTTGGAGCATGGAGTTACTCAATTACTCAAGGCAGGAGAGATACCTGGGGGTTATCATATCTGATGATCTGAAGGTGACCAAACAGTGTGAAAAAGCAGTGGTGAGACCAAGCAGAATGTTGGGGTGCATAACAAGAGGCATAACAAGCAAGAGGAAAGAGGTGGTGATGCCACAGTACAGATCACTGGTGAGGCCTCAGCTGGAGTACTGTGTCCAGTTCTGGATACTACATCTCCAGAAGGACATTGACAAAATGGAGGCAGTCCAGAGAAGGGCAACAAAGATGGTACATGATCTGCACCAGAAGCCCTATGAGGAAAGACTTAGGAAAGAAGGGAGAGGGGAGATATGATAGAGACTTTCAAGTACCTTAGGGGAATAAACAGAGTACAGGTGAAAAACATACTGTATTTCAGGGAAAACTCTGCACAAGAACAAGGGGGTATGATATGAGGCTAAAGTGTAGAAGGCTGAGTGGTAATGTTAGGAAGTACATTTTCACTGAAAGGGTGGTAAAGCCAAGGAACAGCCTTCCAGCAGAATTGGTGGGTGCAAAAACAATACAGGGGTTCAAGAGTGCATGGGATAGACATAAAGGTACCCTGGAAATGTGCAGAGCATGAGAGCAGCAGATCAAATAGGATCTGGGACTGCAGCAGTGAGTAGGGAAATGGGCAGACTAGGTGGTCCAATTGCTGACAGATTCTATGTTTCCACCTGTCTATGAATACTGCCTCTGCCATGATGTGCACACAGCTAGATGGGTCTGGGAATAGGTGGTATGGGAGATTTAGGATGTCAGAGGTAAGGCTGAGTCTTGGTCATCGAAAATACCAGTCCTCCTTACACCAGGGACTCCCACAGTGTAATGAATCTTCATTATAAGGTTGATTAGCATGTGGGTCTAAGTAGTCAGGCCCTCCTCTACTGAGAGTTAGTATCTAGATATAGGGAAAAAAGGGGTATACCTTTGATATTCCCTCTGAGGGGGGAGGTACAGAGAGTGTTCAGTGGCAGTTTGTTTTCCAAAAGCATGTTATCAGGGAAATAGATATAATGAGGGACACAGAGGGATCACTGTGTAGCTGAGTCAGAAACCATAATACAGTGAGAATCATTTGTGCAACACTTTATACTTCCCAATCCACTATGCGTAAAGAGTCCATTATGTCCCATAGTGATTAAAACAGACAACTGACTAATTTCCCCCTTAGATGGTTAGTATTTGTCTGCCCTCCAAAGATCACAGGATATACCTAACTAGAGGCATCAGTACTGGTAAAGTCCATATCCACCTGATCTTATTTAGTGCTTTATTGTTCCAAGGCTGTGTCTTCAATGTGAGAGAAAAGTTCAACACCATGAGTGTGATGCCTATAGGCAGAGTTGCAGTGTTAGATAGTGCTCTGCTTTGTGTTTGAACAAACCCAGGACTGGTAGTGTTCAACAGTATGAGGAGGCAGGTGACAGCCTTGTGGCGGTGGGGGTGGCAAGAAGGGGCAGGAGGTTATCAACTGAGAACAACTGTTAGAGTAAGAGGAAGCAATAGGGGAAGCTGCTATTTTGGAGTAGTTAGGCAGCAATGGTAACCTAGAGAAGGTTAATACAAATGGCTAAGTACTGGTGCTGGCAGCCACAACACATTCCCATTAATCAATTTAGATTATGCTCAGTTTATTAAGCATAGTACAGTGGGACCCTATGCTCCTGTCTCTGGGCTCTCTGGTGTCAAACCATCCCTGGCAGCAATCAGAGCACCCAAGGAAGGGATTGTTATGAACCCACTCCAGGGGGTCAGGCCCACTGACCTCTCAGTGCCCACCATTAAGTGCAATCCATGACAGGGGGGCAGGGATACCATCTTCATCCTTTTTGAATGCTTGTCGAGGTCACGACTGCAACTCTGCCATGAGGATCCAGGTGTCCCTCTAGCTCTGGATAAGGGCACAATACCAGTCTCGAGTCTTATGGCCAAATATGAACCCTTCCTTGGCCATCACAACAGAGGCTGGTGGTGGGTTGGGAGCTCTCACACCCAAGGGCAGTGACGAGTGGTGTTCCACAGGGCTCAGTGTTGGGACCAGTGTTGTTTGGGATATTCATTGCAGACATATCATGGGACATCAAGAGCAAGATCAGTCTGTTTGCTGATGATACCAAGGTAGGTGCGGTGGTGGATGACCTAGGGGGATGGCAGGGGTTGCAGGATGATCTGGTAAAGCTTGAAACCTGGTCAGAGACCTGGCAACTGGGGTTTAGTGCCAAAAAGTGCAAGGTGCTGCATTTTGGGATGAAGAACCCAAGGAGGAGTTACCAGCTGGGGAGAGTGCAGCTAGCCCAGACAGAGGAGGAGGAGAAGGATCTGGGTGTCATCATTACAGGGTCAATGAACAACTCAGCACAATGTAGGAAGGCAGCTACAAAGGCCAACAAAATGCTGGGTTGTGTTGCAAGGGGTATATCCTCGAGGAGGGAGGAGGTGATTCTGCCACTGTATAGGTCATTAGTTAGACCACACCTGGAGTACTGCATGCAGTACTGGCACCCATATCTGAAGAGGGACATTAAGTTACTGGAGGGGGTGCAGCACAGGGCGACAAAGATGATCAAGGGGCTGGGGGACTTATCATACAAGAGGAGGGTGAAGGAATTGAACATGTACTCACTGGAGGAGAGGAGGGACAGGGCTGACATGATTGAAACATTTAAATACATGAAAGGAATAAACAAGATGGGTACAGAAGGGCTGTTCAAAGTAAGGGGGGGAGGGCCACCAGGGGCCATGATATGAGACTGGAGGGAGGAAGGTTCAGGAGGGAGATGAGGAGATACTTTTTTACAGAGAGGGTGGTGGCTGGGTGGAATGCGTTACCTGCAGAAGTGGTATCCAGTAGAACAGTGGACTGCTTCAAAAGGGGATGGGACAGGACAAGGGGGAGGGTTAATGAAGGGGAAGGGTGGAAGGGAGGGGCAGCTGCAGAATAAGGGGTGCTAGCTGCACATTCGAGCAGACTTGATAGACCTCTAGGCCTTTATCTGCTGGCAAATTTCGTATGTTCGTATGTTCGTACACAATGGAGGAAGACCCAGGCACCACACTCTCTTTGGGGTAACAGTGTAAAACCTGATTTGGCCTTCTCCCTACAGGACATGCAACAGCTTGGTTCAAAATCCCTGCAGACTTGTCCCTGAGACTTTGGTATTTTCTCTATCCCTCCAGATCCCTTACAGACCCTTTTTAATTTGGTTGCTATTGGTGAGACCCCTTTTGGTAATAACAGTTTTCACAGATTATTAATAAATCTTCTACAGTCACACACACACACATATAGAGATCTCACACAGGCAGAATTTCTTTAGAAAGACAAATGTTTTTACTAGACTACTTAAATAAATATAGTTACAACTAAAAAGAGACTACTCTAATTTGGGTTACAGTATACAGGAAAAAAATGGAAAAATACAGACATGTAAATGCACTAAGACTATTAGCTGAAAAGTCTGCCTTATATTTGCAGTAAATTGAAGTCCAGAAATAGTGGATAAAGGTTTTTGGTTTCCTTTCATCCTTGGCAGCCATGCTGTGCCTCAGCAGTTTGGCTTCTGGTGTGTGTCAAGGAGAGTGTCCAGATGAAAATGTGTGCTGGCAGCCACTGTGTCTCAGCAGTTGGCTTCCTATGTGTCAGGTGAAGTTCAGAAAAAAAGTATGTTTAAATGCCCTGAGCTGGGTTTTTTTATAGGGATGGCCATCCCAGTCTGTAATCTGCAGTGTCATCAATTTTCCCCAGTTCAGAACAACTACTGTGTTTGGCCAGAAGATGTCACTGTTCTGCTGTTTCCAAAAATCAAGTCCTGACTCATAGTATGACAGTCAGGGTTTTAAGCCCTTTAAGGTCAGTGTCCTCCTAGTTAACACAATTTTACAATTAACACACTGGAAGGGAATTTCACACAGTTCTGCTAGAATGGTCATTTGCTGTTCAATTCCTGGCTAAAACATCCCGAGTTTTTGAACTGGCCTAATTTAATTTGTTACAAGGAAGATCCTGTAAGGTTTATGATTATACAAGCTGATTTTATTACTTCTGTTTCCCTTGGATAGTTAATTTAGAGGAATACTCTTTGATCAGCTATCCACAAGCTTTTTGACAATAACGTGTCAGTTTTCTGGCATGCAAGTTGGCTTTCAGGTCAAAAGTAGGTCAAACCCTTTTTTCAAATCCAGTCTATGTCCCCTTGAATTAACACTGGTATTTTCTGGTGGCATGCACATATACCAGAATTATATAAACAAATACATACAAAATGATGTCTACAAATAAAGACTAGCAGTGGGGTAGCTTGCCACAAGGATATACTACTAGCCCACCATGTCCTGTCTCTATTCTTTTCTATGAGGTGCAGAACCATTTCCAAGCATTGTTAGTATTCCTGGTGTTAGTCCACCTAAGGTTTCTCTTAACACACCTAAGCACATTATGGAGGTGTGGGTTCGCAGCTAGGAGTGCCTTATTCTACAAGACATTAAGGTTGTACTTCAGGGTACTGGGTAAAAATTAAGACCTGAGTTTGGCTGTTTCACGTGAAGTACACTATAGTCACTGTCAGTATAAGGCCGTCTAGCCCCAGCACTTGGTCTCCAAAATGAGTCATTTGAGGGTATGCAGCATTCCCATCCTGATAAAGGAGGTGGCAGTATTAGAATAGGAGCTGCAGAGTGCAGCAGGATGTTCCAGTTATAGGAGGAAATAGGGGATAAAACAGAGTACAAGTATGATAGGAGACAGAAGGAGACATAGGGATGGTTTCCCACCTCTTCAATCTCTTTTTTTTAAAGTGAAGGTAGTTAGTTTAGACAGCAGGGAGCAACACAGAAGCCACACACAGATAAGTTGGTGGTACTTCCCATCTACCACCACTCCCCACTCCAGACCCACTTACCATATGGAAGGCAGACTGAAGTTATGGAACTTCTCATCTAGTGTTGGATGAGTGGAGAATGTCCTGTATTTCTTGGAGAGTTGTGAGGGAATGTTGACTATGATCATCATCCCAGGCCTTGTCTTCTCATTGGAACTCTTTGCTGCAGCACTGTGGGAAAGATTGCTGGGTGGGGGCCAGGTGAATACCCATCTCTGCCAAATCTGTAAGCGCTTCCTCTGGGGTATGAAACAAAATTGCACCACCTGGGAACAGCACTTCCAGTTTAGAGTGGAATAGAGTGGAATGGGGTCTGAATCTTAATACCCATTCTTACTGGCTAAAAATGTCATATATGCCTTATGGTGATTCAGTACTGCTGGGGCATAATCATGGTAGACATAAATTCTATGTCACTCATATTTCAGGTGTCCTTTCTTTCCATGCCATGGAGAGGAGCTCCTCATTAATCTGGTAATATAAGAATCAGGTAATGATGGAGAGAGTTTGTGCTCTTGGGTCCTGAGAATTTGGGCCCAAGGCGCAGTGAGCCCACTCAGTTGAGAAATTGTAGTCTGTTGGTAAAGCTAAGAGTGTGTCCAGCAGTTTTTCTAAGAAGGGGATTATTAATGAACTTTTGGTGTCTTCAGGGATGTCATAAATTCTCAGGTTTTGTAGCAATAATGTCCCTCCAAGTCCTCATTCTTATCCTGCAACCTTGTTCCTATTTTTGTCAGTTGGAGCAGGATTCAATCAGTCTCATCGGCCTGGGAATCCATTTCTGTGAGGGTTGTGTCATGTTCACTAATTCTACATTCCAGTCTCTGCTGTTCCTTCTGTAATGCCATGATTATTTTGCCATTTTCTGCTCATTATGCCCACAAGTCCTGAAGGATGAAGTCTAGGTTTTCCACCTTTGGCTTGGGACGTGTGTGTGCTGCCACTGTCTTTGCAAGTGGGAGTGACAAAGTAGAGGTCTCACTCACTGAGCCATTGTCTTGGTATCCATCCATATCCTGTTTAGCTGTCCCATCATTTGCATGCTCCTTGCAATCCATGGTAAGTACTCCTCTTAGCCTCTGTTGTAGCTTAATGTTCAAGTCTCAAAGTACTTGAATGTTATTACTATTTATTTACATCATTCTGTCAATTGTAAATTATGTATGTAATGTATTGTACATTTATGATTCCGAGTCACACCTGTAAAAGGAATTAAATTCCAGTGCGCTTACCCCATTCAACAAATAGACAATAAACAAGCAAACTGGGTTTGAGGAGTTTGGTAGTACGGGCAACCCAGAGCTCTGAAGTTTGGCAGCCATACCAGTCATGACATCACCAGAACTGGGACCAGATTTTCAAAACTGGGAAAACTGTACATATGTAGCCAAAAAGTTACGTAAAGAAGGGTCTCTTGCACAATCTCAATTTTTTTCCACACTGCGCAGTTTTCAAAAATGTTGCATTTTGGTAGTCTTTTCCACATTTTACCACAGCTTGCACAGATATTTTTTGCACAGTTGCACAAAAATGCTATGCCTGGTACAGTAGTATCAGGTGTTGCACTTTGTAAGTACCTGCGCAAAAAAGGGAAATGCCGGCTGTGCACAAAAAATGCTGAAAAAACAGCATTTTTGCTTGTGCAAGGATTTTTTTCCTGCACAGATGACTTGCACACAGAGACTCAGTCCCAGGGCCATGCCAGACCATTTTATAATCGGGCCCCTAATGAACGGTGGTCATTATAACAACTGGAGCATCTCTCATACCATGCACAGGTCAATGGGCTATCCCTGAGGAATTTGTAAGTTAGAGACCATATTCCTGACACGGAATCAAACCAGTTATCTTCCCATCCTGAAGCAGCAATACTGACTGCCATGGTCAAAAACCTTACTGCCCCATACAGGAAAAACAAGGGGCTGGATTTTCAAAGCCCTTGATATTCCCACAGCTGTGGGGAAAAAACTGGCGCAAGTGGGTCACCACATGCGGAACTGCAGTTTTCCCTGCAGCCCTGGTATTTTCAAAAGTGGAGCCAATTTATGACCAGCTCCATGATGTGCAGCTGCTTGTAGCCATGTTTTCGGCATCGCTGTGGGAAAATGGTATGCCTGGTGGGACCAGGAGTAACATCCCCTGCTGCTATGCCAGCTGAAAATACAATCTCTGCAGTTGCGGAGATTTCATCCTGCAGCAGTTGCTGCGCATGAGAATTAGTCCTGACCCTTTTGAAAATCCAGCCCAATATGTTTTCCACATAGCCTTTGACCAAAAATGTATTTCAAATATACCAAAACTGACCTTTGCCATCATCATGTGTCAGTCCCATGCAGCTGTAAAATGAGGCTGAAGCTGGACCACCCCGAACTATAATTAGATCCAACTTCTCATGCTGGGCATATTGCAAAAAAAAATAATCTAAAGTATAGATTATAAACTATTCACTATGGAGTCCTTGTTCTAAGTGAAAGTGAAGAATTGGCTGACATAAGAAAAAGAACATTGAATTAAAAATGTTCCAGAGTTTAACTATTACTTAATACGGTAATTAATTGAATTTCACTTTTGTAATATCATTATCCGCCTCCGCTGTCTGCATAAATACTTAATCCCTGCTGCTGTCTTGCTGGAGTTGGCATGTGCAGACACAGACATACACAAACTACACATGGTGAATGCAGCAGGCGATTATGTTGGCCCAGTGCCTGACTGCAGTCAGAGAGTGAATGCTTATAGTCCAAAGACAGCAGAGCAGCAAAGTGGAAGGCAGGTCAGAGAGGCTTATACATTATCTGGGTCATGAAGGGCTTCAGTTCGGTGGGGTCAAGAAATCATTTGAAAAACAGTTTTCATTTTTCTCTATTACTTATACAATAATTTTACAAAAATGTAACCATATATTGTCAAATGTTTCAAATCTGAATTCCAGGCAGCCCCGATCCTTGTTTGGCCTATTCATATCAACAGCCTTTCTCCTAGTCACTGCATAGCCTCTCTAGGGCTGTATGAAGTTAGCCAGTGGCAAATTCAGCTCAAATGGGATAAAACAACCTGTTTCTCCATTCAGCTTCTGTAATTCAGTTGAAAAACACAAGCTCACAATGTAGTAACTGATATGAAAGCAAAATTGGCTAAAATGAGGGGGATTTATTTAGTTTTGTTAACCTGGAATGCACACTAGACAAATAAATGTCTAGTTTTTTGGTATAGCCCGGGAGATTACAAAATAAAGAAACAGTCCAGCAAGCATCAGAAAGGCAAATACAGTAGAAGTGAATGAACAAAGCAGTCACAAACTCAAGCTACAATACATTACACAATTCCACAATTACAGACATGAGCAGCAACATTGAATGTCAGGATACAGGATGAAGAAATATCAGTCAGGCAGCCAGGGCCAGCCCAACAAAAAACACAGTGGTAACGTAAGAGCACAAGAACATAAGCATTTGTCGGCAGAAGGAGACTGTGTGGTCCATCAAGTCTGCCCGGGTTTTCTATACCCCACTATCAATTTGTCTTGCTAAGGTGACTATACTGTCTATCACATGCCTGTTTGAATTCACTGACCATCTTGGCTACCACTACCTCTGGTGGCAGGCTGTTCTAAGGGTCCACCACCCTATCCATGAAAAAGTACTTCCTAACATTTGTTTTGGAATTTACCTCCCACCAGGTGCACGTCGTGTCTTTTAGTACACACAGCCCTGTTTTCCCGGAAAAGGTTCCTGGTTTGTACTGTGTTGATCCCTTTAAAAAATGTAAATGCTTCAGTCATGTCTCCTCTGTTCCTCCTCCTCCTCTGCTTGAGGGAGAATAAATTTAGCTGGCTGAGCCTAGCTTTGTATGTTTCATGGTGCAGACCTTGCATCATTTTGGTGGCACGTCTCCACATGGTTTCCAAACAGTCTATGTCCTTTTTTAGGTGAGGTCTCCAGAACTGCACACAGGACTCCAAGTGAGGTCTCACCAGGGACTTGTACAGTGGGAGGATTACATCATGTTTCCTACTGATAATACCCCAAACAATACATCTGAGGATGCTGCTTGCATTTAGGGCCACTTTTTTGCATTGCTTCTCTGTCTTTAAATTGTTTGAGATCATGACACCAAGATCCCATTCCAGTTTTTATTCTTCCAGTAGCTGCCCCTCCAGGACATATTTAATGCATGGGTTCCTTCTACCCAAGTGCATGACTTTACATTTTTTGGCATTGAATCTCAACTGCCAGTTCCTGGACCATTCCTCTAGCATCTTTAGATCTGCCTCCATTTCTGCGATCTCTTCCTCTGTAACAGACAGTCACGTGCAAGCTGTAAGCAGAGGAGACCTGCAGATACTTTCACAGGGCACCTCTGAATAGAAGAAATCCAATGAAAGGCACTGCAGTCCTCCTCCCACTGATATCAGCCAGCAGTGGGTGCAGTCAGAGTGGGCAGCCAGCACAAAGTCAAAGCAAGAAGCAAAGATCAACTGCACTCCCCAATATATATCCAAATGAGACACCAACATGAAGATATATTTAAAGCATTTATTTGCCAAATCAGTGTTGAGCCTGATGCTGCAACACTGCCACTCAAGCCCAGCACTTCAGGATGAAACCCTTCATCAGGTGTACTGGGTCATAATGTCATACACTCAATAGTGTATGGCATTATGGCACACCCCGGACCTGTGCACTCTCTGAATAGAACCCACCACCGGGGTCAGAATCCTTAGTGGGAGCGGTCCAGGGGGGGCGCAGACCCACATAATGGGGTGTGGGGACGTGGCCCCCACAGAACAAAAGAAACAGAGAAATTGTGCAACGTGATTAAGTCGCACGGCATTCTGCTGTGTGACATTTTGACCCCATGCCTTCATCAGGAGGGTGTGAGGGGATACTGCAAATAGACACAGGTAAGGTATTCTAATACTTAGGCATGAAAGAGAAGGCCTGGTCTCCCATCTTAGTGGTGCATGTACGTGCATGAAGCAGGGACTTGCCAGTGGATTTGAGGGATCAAAACTGATGGGAACACTAGGGTATGGTAGCAGTAGAAATATAATATGTTTGTCAGGGAAATACATGCATATGAGCAGCCTGCAGATGGAGATGGCCATCATAAGTTTAATATCAACCACAAGGGTATGTGAGACAACATGAGGACAGGGCAAGGTGACCTATATGACTATAGGCTACATCCCATTTTGCCAAGACACATTTCTTTTTTTTTTTCTGGCAGGTCCTCCATCAGGCTCTGCCCTGGTCATGGGCCCTGGGCTGCCACCAACCATCAATTGACTGCATCTCCCAGTCACCCCCGGCTTACCCCCCGGAGGGCGGGGCTGCAGCACTGGTTCCCCTAATTCCACTGCCACAGAACCAGTAACTAGTTGGGAGTGTTGGCAATGGTGGCTAATTGAAGCACGGGAAGAGCTTCATGTAGACGGAGGACCCACCCCTCCTTTTTTCTGTTTTTTCCACTGGGAGCGGGCATGTGCAATGACTCCAGCATCTGTCCCACCTCCACTACATGCAAGCGCCAGTAGCTGCGTGACTCCCGGCCTCCGCCAGAGGTCCGTCTCGGGCTGGGCACTTCCCCACCCTCCCCCTGGAGAAGGAGAGCAGTCCATAGGATGCTCTATCTTTCTCCCTCGGCCAGCCCTCCAGAAACCCGGGTCCATTCCCGAACCCGGGTTGCCAGCGTCGCAAGCAGAAATCCCACCACTGCACTGATGGGCCGGCTTGCCAAGACACATTTCTAGGAGATAACAAAAGATAGGAGACCACAATTTAGGTTAGGCAGCTTAGAAATGGCTAGGCACAGGTGGGTTTGTGGGCAAGTTAGTGTATGCCTAGTTCTATAGGCTAAGTCAAGCTTACAGTTAACTAACTTTTAAGAAGAAATCCAGTGAGGGGGTTAAGAGTGGTACCGAGGTATCTAATGGAGTCAACTACAGCAAACATGAAGCCATCAATCTGATATCCCAACACACCTAAATAATTTTTTGCCCTCACTATCCTCCGTCTCCCAGTCATATTTGAAAATAGGGAAATGTTGGTTCAATGTGTGGAAATAGTGTGGTGCTTATGTGAACTTTGTACTTGGTTTGAGTACATAGGAACTTTGGATATATGAATTAGTTTGGCTGTTCTCATTCCTGCCCTCAGTACAGAAGCCAGGTAGCATAGCTGGAATGAAGGCCATACACTAAGGGTGAGAAGAGAGCCAAAGAAGGAGAATGTGGGGAGCATGGTGGATTACGAAAAACAAAATAAGCATGGAAGTCAGGTGTACATGGGTTTAAATAGGTCCAGTGGGTGGAGCTGTTCCCCCACATTGAAAAAATGGGCTAAGCCCTCCAATTCCCAGCACTGTGCCAATGGAGACAGACACTTCTTTTTATAGTCATCTCCCTCCCCAGCCCACCCACAGGTCCCAAAATACAACTCTTTCATCTAGACATGGGCTATGAGCCAAGGCAGGCTTAAGTCTTGTGTCTAGCTGTATCTCAGATTAACCTCTATGAGCAATTGAGAGCAAAGGTCAATCAAGCTGAGCCAGTTATAATAAAAGCAAGCATGTCAGTCAACCTGAGAAGCTGGTGCAGTGACTGGTCCATTCAGCTCTTCTCCGTTACCACATGAGGGACACTCTCAATATCCTAAAGGGCAGACTGCCGCAGCCTTGGTTTGTGTTTTGGCACAAGACACAGCCTTAGCTCAGCTCTGGCTTGACATTAGGTAAAATATTCATACCCTGTCCACCTCTAATTATGTAGGTGCTCCCCTTTCTAGGCACTGATCCAGGTTTTGGGGGAGGATCATTCAAAAACCTAAAGTAATTAAGTTGTCCAGCATCCTGCAACACATCTACACTCATTATTCACTTGTTATCTAGTTATGGGCAGGTCTGCAAAGCAGGAAGGAAGGCCAAACAGTTTGCACCACTGATAATATGAGCTTTGATTCAGCAGCCTAGCACAATTAATGACACAAGCTGTCAACTCATAATTAAGCAATAGTAACCGAGAAGCTGGTAATTCCTGAGGCATTAATGATTGGTTGGGGGATGGGTGGCCCAAGGCACTGCTGAGGGCAGCCTCCCTCCAGCCAGTCATTAATCCATGGAAATGCTCAGCTTTGAGGTTGTTATTGCGATTAATAAATCTAATAGTAATAAACATTTCTTTTTTACTGTTTATTTTTATGTTTCTTAAGGTTTTAGCCAGAGTGGCATGAGCCGTGCATGCTGCACAGTATCAGTTGCCAGCCGAATTGGCCATTTCTAAGTTGTTAATGATCAATCCAGTAGCCAACAAGGAGCCTCGCTAGGCTCATGAATAATTAATTATACTTATAATCTTGTTTATGAGATCACAGGGAACAGAAATAGAGCTTAAGGTATGTTTTTGTAAACCATGGACTTGTTCCCAGGGGTTTACATACATTCTGTGGTTAAGGCAATTTTCATGTGAAATATTGTGGATTCCACAGGAGACAATATACAGTATAGGGAAATGTTGTGAAAATTGTGGTATTTCATGAGAATTCCACAGAAGTGAAGATGGAAAATTTCACCCAGCCTTAGTTATTGCTCTATCAGAGGTGTTATCCTTCAGCTGAGACGTTAATCTGAGGTGCCTTATGCACATCTCATGTGGCTATCTAGGTGGACGTAACAGAGTTTGCGGGCACTATTTGTAAGAGATGGTGATCAACCCACTGTCCCAGTTAACATTCCCCCTATAAAATAGGCAGTCATGGAATCATCCATGTCTGTGTGTGGATTTCTGGCAGTTTGTCGCTGCAAATGACTGCATGAAGACCTACACTACCAGTATAAAAATGTATAAAATGTTGGCAGAAAAAGACTATTAGTCCATCCACAGTGCCCTGTTCCACCCTGTCCTACCCTGGGACTTAATGTCTAGTAGCTGTTATTGCCCTGACTTCCCTTCGCTTGCCCCCTGCCCAACTGCTGTCCCCCCTTGTAACTATTAAGCTTCATACAGTCCCAGCTGTGTTTGAAACCATGAATGGTTCTTGCAACCACTAGCTCTGTTGGTAGGCTGTTCCATGACTCACCCATCTCCTCTGTAAAATAAAACTTTCTCACATCTCTCCTGAATCTTCCCCCTGCCAGTTTCCACTCATGCCACCATGTCCGTGATTTGCAAGTCCTGCTAAATATTTCCTCACAGTCACCTTGTTCATTCCTTTCAAGGACTTGAAGGTTTTTATCACATCTTTTCTCTCCCTTCTGGATTATCTAACTCATTACTTTAAAAGCACTTCAACATACTGTGTACGCGTGTTTGAAAAGTGCAGCATAAAACCAAAAACCTGCTCGCTCATTTAAAAGGAGCTGCAACAAACCTGTGTTTCAGACACTTGAAGGCAATCTCTGCAGACTCCAAGTTTTTGTTCGTATTAGAGTTTATTTTTTGCTGTGAAAACAAAAAGCTTAACATTACAGAGATGAAGCTGCTGGAATTTATAGTAATGAAAGGTTTGCAGCCATTTGTGTTGCCATGGTAGAGGAAATCAAACAGATACGGAGGCTGTCTCTGTGCTTGTTCAGCTTAAACAGCTCCTGTAGGTGGTCATTAAATTACAAATGTGAGGTTTCCTGGAACATAATTTGGATTGCATGTGTCATAATGACACATCCCACGTAAGGCTGAGGCAGGGGTTTAGAACATCGGTTGTGAACCTGAAGATCCCAGGTTCTAATCCAAACACCATCTAGGGCAGGATGGCCGGTGAGCATACCAAATATATGGGAGCCTAAGGCAGGAACCAGTAACACACATGCAGATAGTTGAAGGGTACTCACAAAGGCAAGTCTTATAAGTAAATAAGCAGTATCCCCTTTGTATGTTTGATTGTGTGTGTGCGCAAAGCGAACATATTGGTGTTGCTCAGTCAGTGTAGAGAGCTGTGGAGGTGTGTGCTGTATAAGCAAGTGGATGTAGAAATGCAGAAGGCATGGTACTCAAGATCCAGTGCTGAGACGGCTGATGATGGCAGTGTTCAGCTGTCTGGTGAGCGTAAACTTTGCATAGTTCAAAGGATGCAGCCCCACCAGCCACACTGGGTTCCATGCTTGTGGGGTGTCTGTGTGTGCTTCCCACAAGTGGTTCCCCTAGCTGCAGACAAGAGTCTAGAGATCATGGGCCCAACTTTGGAACCATCAGGAATAGCACATGGTGCTTGTACCAACAAGGAATTTTGGCACAAGGGGCATCTTACACCACACCGTGTGCCACTCACAATTTTCAGATGCCACCTGCGCCAACTGGGGGGCCATTTGTGCCAGACAGGTATGTGCCATTCTTGCAGTGTATGCACTAGTGTACCAAGGAGGAGGGGGGTTGTGCCAGAGCAGTGCTGCAGTATCTCCTTTATCTGGATTTTGCAACGCTCCCATGGGAGCATGGGCTGCTAGAGTTAGACCAGGTAGGGGTGGGTCTAACAGTCTATGCGCTATTCTGTGAGCTGTGGGAAGGTGTCAGGTAGTCCATGCCCCCAGTTGTGGCCAAGGTCAGTGGCCTTCAGTGGCCATACCAGACCTGGACACCTGTCCTGGCAGCAATGGAGCCACAGTTGGTGCCCTCCAGGGACCCTCAGCAGACCACCTCCCCCCAACAGCGCTGTCCCTGGCACCACATCAGCTGTGCTCTGGCTCCATCCAGGTCTGTTGCCAGCTTCACCCCCCAACCTTCCCCATCCAGCCCTCCATGGGCCCTGTCTGCCTTCAGGATGCCTGGTCAGCAGGTCCCTGCTGGCGACCAAATGTTCTGCAGCTTGTGGCATTCTCCTGCCATGCATTGTATGTCCAGTACACAGGACAGCTTGCAGCAAACTGGGGGAATTTGGTGTCAGGACCCCAATTCTTGCAAAATCTGGTGCAGGGTCCCTAGCAAACCTGAGTTTGCCACAGTCAGGGATTTAGCACAAGGTGCACTGATCTTAGGGGGGCTTCTAAAATTGGGCCCCATCTCTCTGAAAGCACTAAACATAGTGGGGGAGAAACAGCATGCAGAATGCAAATATAATAGCATCAAATACTGTAAAACTTGAATTTTCACTGCCAAATAATTTTTGCTATTTTGGCTGAAACACTAATTAACGTGAAAATAAATTTGTGCTAATTAATGCTATTAGCAGTTTTTCCATTATTGTGAACATGACACTAATGACGTAACACAAAATTTAATTTGTGCAGTAATAGTTGCTTTTGGGTTTATGTTAAAATTACTTTGCAAGAAAATAACTAGTTTTACAGCATGTTAACAGCATGTCAATAATGAACAGAAACCACCAGAAACAATTGATTAAAAAAAATGTCTGTTCCCTTTAAAGAGCCCCTGATACCAGTTGGATAACTGAAAAATGTGAGGTTTAGACCCAGTTCAATTTATAGCTCCTATATTTTTGCAAATCTTTTTTTTTTTATATATGGACTTTATCCTACTGCTTCTCCCTATTGGCCCCCTTCTGCTGTCGACCCAAGCCCTGTCACCCCACCTCCAGGACTTGCCCCATTCATTTCTTACCTTGTTGTGTGAGTGGATGCTTTGGCGTGTGGTGATGCGGTGCCTGGAGGGTTGCAGCATCATGCTGCTGATGGCTGTTCTTTTCTGCCCATTGCTCACCTTGAGACAGAATCAGCAGTGTGCAATAATGCACATGCAAACTGTGAAGGTGCCTCACAATCTCAATGCCCACCTCTGGCTTTCAGTTCTGCTGACCACTGCTGTGCCACCCAGCAGTGGTACACACTGTCCCCCCCCCAAAGCAGGACAACCATTAATGGATGCTCAATCCTTCTTCCCTTCACCAGTCCCATGAGCAACCCTGGTCCATTCCCGAACCCAGATTACCTGTGTGGTGGGAGGTGAGATGCCCAGCACTCAGTCCTCCATGCCACTGGGTGAACTAAAAGTTTCCTGTGGCTCAGATTTCCATAGACAATATTGTTTGTGGCCCTGAGAGGGACCGAACCTGCAATTCATTGTTTTACAGTTCTGTACTTTTACCCTCTGTGCCATTCAGCCAGAACAATATGTTTGCAATTCTTCTTTTTTCTTTATTACTGAGGGAAGTGATATAAAAACAAGATTACTGCCCCTTGGACTTTATTTGCTTTGGCTTCTTGTCTACCCATGATGTCATAATACCAGTTAGGACATAGAGGATAATGTATGGTCCTCTATCAGTAACTGGTCTGTTAACCATCAAGAAGTCACCAGGGTGACCGTGTAAACCTCGAGAGCGAAGCTCGAGTGGTTTACATCGCCATGGCAACCTCAAGATGGTTAACAGTAACCGGTTGCCGATAGAAGGACCATACATTATTCTTTTAGTGTATGATTCCAAGAAAAAATGAAAACGGCTCCTTACTTTTCAAAATATAGTCACCGCCGCAGCCATTCAGTCATTCCCTTACCGCTGCGTGCATCCGTCGGTTCCCAAGTGAAAAAAAGGCACGCACATATGCAAACCGATCCCCATTGTTAACCTATCGATGTGACGTAGCATCGATAGGTTAACAACATTTCTACATCACAACGATGGTATAACAACCTTAGGAAATGATTTCCTAAGGTTAACAGAGTTCTACCATACATTATACCATAATTATCTCTGCAGCAACAGTTGGGATGTCATAAACAGAGCTGTGACTGCAGAAGTAGACAAGCAGACAGAGCAAATAGGGCTGACATCCTGTTTCCATGCAAACGTTCTTAGAAAAAATTTGAACTATAAGCTGTACCATGTCTAGATATATGTTTCAAACAACATTGTCCTAACAAAATTAGGGGTTCTTTAAAGCTCTATTACACTGCAAGCAAACATTTGGTTGTTAAAAAATGCAGGTGTAGGGAGAACTACAACACTGGATTACCAGCAGAAGCCTTGAAAACGTGGCAGTATCAGGCCACAGAATGTTGATGTATGTTTCAAAAGGTGGAACTAACAACTAAATAAAAAAGGCTTTGATACAACACAGGAATCGAGCTCACTTTTATGCAGCTTATTTTATATATGCTAGTAGTACGCTCTCCATAGTCTCCTCCACAACTATACTTGTTCTATGGTAATAGGATCAGAGCATCCAGGGACAAACCCACTCCATGTTTTCATATCCAAACAAAGCCCCCTGACTAACCACCTGACCCTGAGCAAGTTGTTTGACCTCTCTGCGCTTCAGTCTCTACCAGCTATAAAACAGCACAAAAGTGAGTACCCCTCCCACACCCCCACTGAAAATGGAGATAATGGACTGGATTTGTAAAGATCTGTGGTACAATTTGTCAACAATTATGCTACATGACTAACTGTTAGACCACACAAAAGGGTTGTCTAACTCCATGCCACAAAAGCTGCAGGTGGCACAACAAAAATGACATGTCCTTTTTTTGCTGTAAATAAACTAACATTTATCAAATTGGGCTGTAATTACCATATGATGAAGGATATTCAAAAAGTACTGAACAACACTGGACTTCCTGAACTTTGACATTTATCCTTTCAGGGAGTCATAATCAGCTTAAAATATAAAATCCCCAATAGGGAGAGAATATTTGATATTGCTAGTCAGCAGAATATGGCTACGGGTAACATAACAAATAAAGTCATATCCTTCCTTTCTTAAAACTGCATATATTTATAAATATATATATATATATATATATAGCTATAGATGATATAGATATAGATATAGATATAGATATAGATATACCATGTCTTAACATTTTGAATAATATGGAAGATGTTATCAATAGGTTTCAAACCTCTCATTGCACTCCCTTAGAATTAAAACATAACATGAACTTAAACTTTAGTTTAACAAATATTTGTAAAAATATGTTAAGGAAAATAGAAGATCCTGACCACAAAATCTTAAGCTGGCCATGACATATCAATTCTGAGAGAAAATAATTGCTCCCCTTCTGAGAAATCCTTATTTGAAAATCAAGAGATGATGAATTGTTCTATTTTCTCTTGTGAATTATGAAGAGATGAAATGAGTCACCATTTTTCTGAAGCTAATTTAAAAAATACAGGAATTGATAATTGAAATATAGCAATATTTATTTCACTAATTGCGACTGCTTTGAAAAACTCAAGAGGCTGTCAAAATAGAAATACTGTATATGCCATGAATTCATATTCTTCTTACATGAATGAGATTTTAATGAAGTGACATTTTTCATTTTTTTGTACAAATTGTAATGGGTGATATAAGTTGAACAATAAACTTTACTGATATAATAAATGGAATAATAGATAGGGGAGTGTGTATTACAACGGTGTAACACCATTGAGATGTTGTGGGGACATGGAAATCTCGAACGCGAAGCTCCAGCGATACATAGATACACAGAAGTGGTTCCCTTGTTCCAGACCCTAGAGATGGTATTACACCCAAGAAATACACACTCCCCAATATGTTATTTTTTTGTAATACATGGTTCCGAGAAAGATTTCAGCTAGACCCCCGATGCTCCACTGTGCTTTTTTTCACAGCATGGTGCTGAAACACCAGTAAACTCCTGTTTGGATGAGTTTGGCAATTTTCAAGTGTTAGCAGATAAAGATGATTTCTAAAAGTAAGCAGTGAACTGAGCTTTGTAAAGTAACTCCCCTGTAAAAATGAGTGGTGTAACCCAATAAAATAAATGTTTGAAAAGTAATGTTGTGACTCCAGCATGCTGCGCATGCATGGAATCACAGTTTTACTTTTTAAATATTCATTTAAATATTCTGCTCGTTTTTGCAGGGAGTTACTTTGCAAAGCTCAGCTAATTGCCTACTTTTAGAAATCCTCTATCTGCTGACACCAGCTTTAGGTGGGATTCATACAAAATCCTGACTCTGGGTTGCCCGACATGAAGAAGCCTGACTCTGGTTTCCTGTCAGGTACGTGATCCTGTCACATTACTAGTCAACACACAAAATCCCCACATGATACATCACGGATGCCAGCAACCTGCAAACAGCAAACAGAGCCTGTGGTTTGCCAATTACTTAAATATGGCAGACGGCTTGAAAGTGCACCGGCATAGCAGGCATAACAAACATTTCCTGGTGGCAGCAAATTAAAATATCCAGACACATACCTAAATGCGGCAGATTGCTTGAAGTTGCACAGACACAGCAAACATTTAAATTTTAAAGAACAGCTGACAGTATGCAGTGCAGAGGTTGTGACACTGCATAGAATGGCATCAGGCACTGATTGTACACCTCAGAATGATGCTGAAGAGTTATCAGAAAACTCCACCGTGTCAGACGTGGAGTTTGAATTCAACAACACTGACTGGTATCCAGTATAATAAAATGCTGTCCAAAATAAATGTGGAGTTGGGAGTTCAACAACACAGACTGGTGCATATAATACAATGCAGTCCAAAATAAATGACATGTACAGTATGTGCTCTGTTCTGCTGGTGGGTTGTGAAGTTTTGGAGTCCTTTTATTGTGACTGTTTTCTGTGGATCCTGATGGTGTCCCTGTGGGAGCATCTCTAACAGTGGCTGCGGAAATGCACAGCAACAAAACTACAGGAAAATATTAAAAAAAACATAATTTTCAGTGAAACGCCACCAAAAATGTAGGGACACAGAATTTCAACACACAAATGCCAATCGGGATCTGACAGGTAACTTGCTTGGTGTCAGCTGTTCTTTAAATCTTTAAATACCCTGAATACCAAAAAAGTAGCAAACAGCATTTACATAGCAGTACCTAAGCACACTAACAGCCTCGCTATGCACACCAGTGCTTCAGGCATGATCAATAAAGCTCAGCCTGCCTGCAAGCATAACTTAAAAAACACAGCCACAGCTTTATTGATGGGATTTTAAGTGTCGGTAAACAGAGCCAGACAACAAGTTAAGAGTCAGGATTTCAGCATCGGGAATATAAGTGTCATTCATTTTCATTTTGGGAAAATGTACCAGTCCCCTGTAGGCACCTTTTTTGTAATCAGGATACAATAGTCAGGTAAACTCTGACACTGTCAAAATAGACAAGTTGGCTTTTACTGTACATGACGGTTACAGTGAAAATCATCTCCCACGCTGCACGAGGCATTCTTGCTCTCACGCTCTGTTTCCGTGATAATACTATCATTCAGAGCTCCGAATAATAGTTTTACCATCTCCGAACAATAGTATTATGGTGCAGAAATTATAGTATTATTACTTTGCTACTGTGCTATTATGGGGATTTGTATGCTTCTATAATAACTGGTCAGCAATTTTCCTCAATGTACTGACCAGGTTGATATTTTCCATAACAACCGGCTGGTTGTTATGACATTCATGAGCCATGCCAGTCAAACTATGCTGCTGCCTCATAGGCCAACATTCTGTATGTGGGTGGGGCCAAACAGTCTCACAAACTGCTGGAGAAAAATTGCTGGCCTGTTATTATAAAAAATAAAAGATGGGGAGGGTGTTTTGTATGATAATTTAATGGACACCCTCGTTGTGGGATGCTTGGATAAACCCCTCAGTCTTCGCCCTCAGGGTTTATGTAGCACCCCACAACTCGGGTGTGAATTAAATTCTCATAGCAAATCCTTCCCCATCCATTATTCTCTATTTAGGTTCCATGTCATAATAGTGATCGCAAAACAGCGATCGCTATTACAGTGAGTGTGAAAAGCAAATCGGCCTTATACACTTTATGGTGACCCAACATCCAGATATCATAAAAGGGTTTTTTTGTGGGGGCTGTGCTGCCCCTTGTACATCCCCCACACAGGGGCTTTGCCCCTGAACCCCCCCCAACTAGGATTCTTAACTCCAGGGGGTGCATGTCGGGGGGGGCAAAATCCAGATGTCAGGCAAAAACTAAGTGCTCCAGACCCACGCACGGTCCCGAACCCAGTACCTGCTCTTCCAAAGCTAGCCTCCCACTCCACCATGCCACATGACTAGCTTGGCAGCAGCAGGTACTCCAGTCCCTGAAAACCCCTTCTCTGTCTCTCCCCTTCCTCTCGCTATTCCCCTCTTCCATTCATCCTTCCCAATAGTGCTGTCCCATACCCTCACTATTTTGCAGGATAGCCCAGAATAATAGCGACCAAAATGAGTCCCTATTTTTGTAGTCACTCATTTTGGGTCGCTATTATTATGTGATACTGCTTTATCATGGTATTATTTTAATGTAACTGTATATTACATATTCTGCATTATACTGTGATGGTAATGCCAGTTTTTTTTTTTTTTTTTTTTTTGCTTCTGAGTTTCTCCCCCAACCTGGCCCTGGTTGGCTCTCATCTGGCCACCATCAAAAGCCTCCATTCCTCATGCCCTCACCCCTGTAACCCCCATGGCTTACTCCCCATGAAAGGGCAGCGGGGAACCCCCACCTGCTGACACGGAATCAGTTTCGGGGTGTTACCTCGGGAACAGAGTGCAACAGGGAAAGCCATCAAGTTACAATGACCAGTCACCAGGGTCTTTTTCCTCTTTTCTGTTTTTCCCCTGCGGGACCCAGGCATGCAGTGATACCAATGGTGGGCTCATGCACCCACCCGTGCAAGACCCCACCAAGCATCTGCTCACTCCCACCCCACTAGTGTTTCAGCAGCATAGTGCCAAGCCCCAGCCTCCACCAAGAGTCAGGTGTGCATTGACCAATGATACCACCCTCCTCCTGGGAGATGGAGAGCTGTCCGTCAGACCCCTGGCCCATCTCCTCCCCACTGACCCCCGGCGGCCCACACTTGTTCCCGAATGATGGTCACCAGAGTGGCATGAGGTGTGGCATCCAATGCCTTAACCCTCAGCGCTACCAGGCTGGTGGTAATGCCAGTTTAATTAGGATTGCCATACAGGTTCTATGTTAAATCTTTAAATTTGTACTTTAATAATTGGTGTTGTTTGATGCAATTGCCTGAAATTTGCAATGCATTGTCTAGTAGACAAGGTCTAAATATGTGAGATGATTTGTGATGTCAGCTTATGCAGTTTCTGAGATCCACATATGTCATTTTCTTGTAGACATCTAATATTTTCGTATACTTAACATGGGTTTTTGGATTTGCTCTCATGTACAGCCTAAAAGGCATGGATTTTCTTTCTGAACCTTTCAGAGTAGAAATGGGCTGTGCCAAGGTATTGCCTTTTAAATGTTTTGTGAAAATATATTAAATGGTTCCAACATTATAAGAATTTAAAGTTTAGTTTTTTAGCTGTTCTTAGCACACTCAGTAGGGTTTTTTGGATAACTTTCTAAAACAACATGTAAAATTCTGTTTCGTGAAACCATTTATCTTTTTTCACCACTTGCTTCTCACAGCATGAAAACATGTTTCTGGGTGTGATGGCTGCTATCTTGTATTTTTTCCCGATCTATAAAACATGGACAATTCATAAAAATGGTGTATTTAAAAAAAAAAACTGAACCTAGCTAAATGGGGCTCCTTTAGCTAGATTCTGGTGTGTTTTTTAAACCTCCAGAAATAACTTTCCTGGGCACACCAAAATCCAAAGTGCCCAGCTTAGTGAGAAGAGCTGTTTAACTGTGTTCTCTGTATGAAAACAGTAGGATGTTCTTAACTTCTACAGCAGCAGATGGAGACATGCTGCCAGCATGTGTGCCAACAGTGAGCCAGTGATCTTGCTGTCTATCTGGATCGAGCTGTCTGTCTGTCTATCTATCTACAGACAGTATATGTCTATCTATCTTTCTGTCTATCTACAGACAGTATCTATCTATCTATCTATCTATCTATCTATCTATCTATCTATCTATCTATCTATCAATCATTTGTTTATAAAACAGCACTATTCCAAAACCATAGCGCCAGTACATAACCAAAAATCCATAAAAACAGCTACACATATAAAACCATCTGCAGCAGATCAAATAAAATCAGGGAATGCCAAAGTAAATAAATAAATAAATAAAGTTTTTAATGTAGATTTAAAGCTCTCCACCATCAGGCACTGTCAAATCTGATGAGGTAAAGAATTCCACAGGGATGGGGCCACAAACTCAAATGCACGGGCCCCAGATGATTTTAAATGAACCCTGGGAATATCTAGCAATCCCTCATCGGATGAACGAAGCAGCTAGAAGGGGCAATATGGATGAAGAGGATCTTGCAAATAACTCAGTCCCTGTCCGTGTAGGGCCTTATAGGTCAGTAAACTGACCTTAAAGGTGATCTGCCACTGAATAGGCAGCCAGTGCAGATCGCGCAGCACCGGTGTGACATGACAGCTATGAGGTAGCCCAGTCAGCAACCTGGCTGCTGTGTTCTGCACCAGCTGCAAGTGGCACATATCAACCCCTGATAGCCCTAGGTACAGGGCATTAAAGTACTCAGGTGAGAGGTTACAAAGGCATGAACCAAAACTCGTAGGTCATCAGGCAGAACTAGGTGCTTGATCCAAGCTACATTCCTAGATGGTAAAAGACAGTCTTGACAACAGATGACACCTAATGTTTAAGTGTCAATCTGTCATCAAGAATCACACCCAGATCCCGCACCCATGCAGAGGTCATCAGCTGGTGACCACAGAGCCAAAGCCCTGAGGCTCGCCCCTCTGACGGCCCCTCTACCTGACAGCCTGGGTCCACTACCAATACCTCAGTCTTGTCTGGATTCAACCTCAGCCAGCTGGCACTCATCCAATCCTCAATCTTGGAAAGGTAGTCATTAAAACTTGAGACAGCTCCCCCCTGATCGGGCACAAAGGACAGGTGGAGCCGAGCATCATCTGCATAGCAGTGAAAACTCAGCCCATACTGCCTTACAATGTCTCCCAGTAGCAGCATATACACTGTGAACAACATGGGGAACAGTACAGAGCCCTGCAGAACCCCACATGGCAGCGAGACCTTGTTGGAGGAGTAAACCCCACAGACAACTCTCTGAAACCTGCCAGTGAGGAAAGAATGAAACCATCTGAGGACTGTACCAGACAGTCCACAGATTGACCATAGGCACCCGACCAACACCCCATGGTCCACAGTGTCAAACGCCACCGAAAGATCAAGAAAAACCAAGCTGGAATGGCTCCTCTGATCTCTTGCTGTTAGGAGATCATTGAGAAACTGAACAAGGGCCATCTTGGTACTATGCTGTTGCCAGAAACCAGACTGGAGAGGATCATAGATGTCGTGGATGGTCAAATGATCCTCCAGCTGCAGCGTGACCACCTTATCAACAATCTTGCCCACAAAGGGAAGGTTACAGATGGGTCTGTAGTTAGCAAGACAGTCTGGGTTGAGAGATGGTTTCTTAAGAAGGGGTACCACTACCGCCTCTTTCAGGGTGTCTGGAAACACCCTGGATTCTAATGAACACCAGACTATCTCAACAAGGACCGGGCCGATGGTCTCAACACACCCCACCAGGAGACGCATTGGGCCGGGATCCAAACTACAGCAGGTTGGCTGCAAAGACTGGATAATCTTCACGACATCCCCAATCACCAGCCAGCAGAAGTCAGACCAGGCAGACTGAGGAGCTGCCACCTCCCACTGATCACCGTTTGCCTCTTTGACGTGTTCCAGGTGAATCTCAGATCTGATGTTGGCAACCTTATTGGGAAAAAAGTGAGTGAATTCGTCACACTTCCCTTGCGACAATGCTCTCTGAGACTGCAGACAGACTGGATTGCACAGTTGGTCCACAGTTCGGAAGAACTGAGCCAGTTGATTTTGTGCCACGGCAATCTCCCTGGACAGGAACTTTGCCTTCTTACAGGAGCTAGCCAATTGATAGTCCGTATAATGGGCTAACAATCTAAGTCTATCGGCATCCAGGCCCAATTTTCACCAGCATTGCTCCAGCCTTCATCCCACTTTCCTCAGCTCCCTCAAGGTCGCATCAAACCATGGGGACCAAGGGCACTGGGTAAGAGGATGAACACGGACAGGAGTGAGACAATCCAGAGCCTCAGTCACAGCATCATTATAACCCCGGACTAGGGCATTTGGGTCACCACTATCCCTCGGCAGCCCCAATAGATCCAGCACCACCAGTAGGCCATTGGGGGATAAACCCCTTAAAGGGTGGTACCAGACCATCTCTGTAGGGGCAGGTCTATACGGGGGGGGCCTGAAGATTGAACCTTATGGTGTGATGGTCCGACCAACTGATTGGTTTCTTCACCAAATCAGAGGTCTCCATACCCAGAAGGAAGACTAGGTCCAAGGAATGACTGTACCTATGGGTCGCAGAAGTAATCATCTGTGAGAAGCTCAGTGAATTCATCAACTGGAGGAAGTCTTGACCAACCTGTGAGAGTTCATCGACCCAGGCATTGAAGTCTCCCAGCTGCATCCTCTGGGGGACTCCAACACCATGTCGATGATGAAGTCCGCAACTTCCTGCAGGAATTGCTTCTCACCCCTGGGTGGACAGCAGATGAGAAAAATCCTGCACCCCACACCTGCACCCACAATACAGTCAAAGGACTGAGCCTCCCCTACTGGCACCTCCACAAGGCCCAATTCCAATCTAAAACCAATGGCCACTTCTCTGCCCCTACGATCCAACCTTGGGCAGTATATCACAGAGAACCCAGCCGGAATTGCTGGCTCCAAAATAGGGCCAGAGTTTTCATCCATCCAGGTCTCAGTGATGAAAACCAGGTCTGATGAACCAACAAGATCAGCCACCACTGCTGTCTTGTTTTTAATGGACCTAGCATTGCATAACACCACCTGGGTTGGATGAGACCCGGAAGTCAACAGAGTCATCCGCCCATATACTGTGGAGCCCTTGGGTATGGGAACCAGACAGGGCAAACCCCTATTGGGAACCCATTTCACCCAGGGCATCTCCTAGTCCCCTCTACTCCAATCCTCCCACTTGGTTTCACTCTCCCGAGAGGTCCGCGGGCCCCACTCCTATACCTTCTCCTAGCAATCTCCAATCCATGGCATCGAGTATAAACCTCAGCCAGCAAATAGGGACAGTCAAAGGGACAGAAATCATGGAGCTCAACAGGAGAGTAGCACCTGACGGGGAGAGACCCCTGTCAACACATAATAAATAAACAAACAGTCAAATTAATCAGACAGATTAAACAAACTAATAACAAAAAGTTAAAAAATCCCCACCTAACTACGTCTAACACTTTCTAAATATAATTGCAATACAAATATAATTATAAGTAAGTACCAATAAATAAATCAATAAAGAGATTTTAACGATGGGTCTCTCACCCCCACCACCACCATTTAAAGTCCAAGCATTGTTCTCTCACAACAGTGCATAAAACCTGCAAATAAAATATGAAGTCAGAGGCCCTCTCACGAACTCACCAAGGAGCTGCTTGAAATTAAGCCCATTAAGTCACCAGTACTTATCTCTTTTCCCTGGTCCAGATAATTAGGAGATATCCAAAGTTCAAGAGGACATGCCTCACAGTCCAGGCAATAAGCAAATTCAGCTGTAATTCTGGAACGAGACTGGCCCTTACAACAGTCAGAGCCCCACAGATAGCATTCAGGCTGCACACCAGTCCCTTCTCAAAAGTCAGCAACTTTCTTCCAGCCTTATTTCACCAAGAATCCAGGAAGGATGTATGATCTCCCCAACAACAGCTGCCAAAGCTGGAAATAACTCCTGAAGCTTGCACCAGTTTAGAGCCACCCAGACTACCACTCCCCAGGGTCAGGGTCCCAGACCTAGGGTGGCCCAATGACCACCACAAAACTGCAAGCCCCCTGAGGTGGTCAAAAACATTGCCCTCTGGTGGGCTTCCGACCCACCATCACCCACTGGGAGCGGAGACAAAGCGCTCCTCCCCGCTGCTGCAATGAGTCTCAGCCCGGATCAGTTCTAAGCTTCCCGATAATTTTCCAACAGTCTGCAGATAATAAAGACAGATGCCAGTCTCAGGTCAGCTCACCACCTCTTTCCAAGTCAGGCATCATCGAGGGGGAAGAACATCCCAAAAACTCCCAGAACGATCTCTAAACATGCCGGCAGGTCCATGGAGTCCTGGTAAACCCGCAATCACGTAATCTTGATTAATCCACAAGCGCACAGTCATGCAAGGCCACAGATGTACAGCCTGCACTTTGAAATGACAAATAATCGGTTCCAAGGAAAAGAAACAGGGCTTAAACAATGGCTCACAGTAGCAGCAGTGGAAGAATGTCCAAATCCAAAATCAGAAAGTCGATGCAAAAACACAACAAATACAAACTGAAACGAAATAAAAAAGACTTAAAATGAAGTAAAAAAGGACTTAAAACAAACAAAAATAGCACTAAATAACACTAAAAACACTTAGAAAAAATGACTACTGCTGCAGCAAACTTAAGGTAGACCACAACCGGTCACCATCTTGCATCTTCTGTATAAAACCCCAAGATGCAAAGCCCCCATCCATCTATCTATCTATCTATCTATCTATCTATCTATCTATCTATCTATCTATCTATCTATCTATCTATCTATCTATCTATCTATCTATCTATCTATCTATCGGTCTGTCTATCTATCTATCTATCTATCTATCTATCTATCTATCTATCTATCTATCTATCTATTGACAGTATATCTCTATATTTATCTGCAGACAGTATATCTATCTATCTATCTATCTATCTATCTATCTATCTATCTATCTATCTCTCTACAGACAGTATCTATCTATCTCTGTCTCTCTATCTCTCTATCTCTATATCTGTCTGTCTGTCTATCTATCTACACACAGTATCTATCTATCTATCTATCTATCTATCTATCTATCTATCTATCCATCCATCCACCATTTCACCAGGTGAAGAATGGCGTAAAGTGGCACACACTACTATGTGAAGTTGCAGAGATTTGTCTAATTTGTCCAGAAGCAAAGTTTCACAACTTTGACCACCACTACAGTACTTGCAGGTATTCCTGATGGTAAATATTAGTGCAACTGTACATTATGTTTCTGTGACAGTGTAAACACTACACTGGGAAACAAGAGGCTAACATCTTGTTTGAGGCTGAGGAAATGCAGGGAATGCAACATGAACAGGCAAGGGGGTGGTGGTACCTTCCCAGGTGTTGCTAATTAGAGGGATTGCTAAAAGACAGAGAGAATCCAGCAAGGAGTCAGTTAGAAGCTGGAAACTGCTGCAGGGAGGAGACACTCCTAAGCAGAGAACCCTGCAAGATGGAGGGTTGAATGTAAGACAGGAACCAGAGCAGAAAGCCAAGGAGAATGGTTAATTATTGGAGAGAGCCTTTGGGAAGAAGTTGAAACCTGCTGCTGAGAAAGAGACCATTTCTAGAGCAGAGAGTCCTGAGGTAAAGGATCAGCCTAGCCAACTGGGCCAAAAACAGTGAGTGGAATGTACTGCTAATAACAGCCTATGAATAAGGCTGAAAGGGAAAACTGTTTGTGTTTGATTTGAGACTGTGCATTCAAAATTTGCTGGCTCACAAACCGTTTTAAGTTTTGTTTGAGACTGCATATTGTAAAACTGCTGACCCACATAGGTGGTTCAAAGATTCCTTTTGTCAAGTCAGCCTGAAAGAACTGTTTTGTGTTAACCTTTATGTTACCTGACCAGGCTGGAGAAGTTGAACTGCCTGATTGTGCTTTTCTGGAGTAATAACTTACATTTGGAGCAATAAAAGTACATTTTTTTCTGTGAACTTTAAACCCAGTGTGTTGCCTGTCCATCTACCATAGGCCAGCTTGTCAGTTTCCATGTCCACAATACATCCCTTTGCAGCTGGACTCTGGACTTGACTACAGAACTGAAGGAGTGAACTAACATGGGCATGGCTGGCAAAGGCTCTGTATTGATGGCATTCATGTTATGAAAGGTTATGACTACAGTTCAATGGGCAAGAGTAATTAGCCATGCCCCTGCCTGAGTTATTTAAGTCAGCTACCTGCAGTCTCACTCAGATGCACTATTTTTTTGCTGTAGCGAGAGGCTCTGCTTGAGCCCCCACCCCGCCCACCCACCCCACTTTCTCTCAGTGCTTGTCTCCTGCTTCCTTTGTGCTTTGGGAGATTTCTGCTGCCTTGTTCCTCCACCTTTCTAGGTCTGTATTTTGCTTTTAACTCCTGGCTGCTGGGCTGTTGTTTTTTTTTGCCCTCTATTCTTGCAGAGCTTTATTTCTTGGTGTCTGTGTTTGTTTCTGCTTTTGTTTCTTTTTGGGGTTCCTAGTTGTCAGCATCCTGCCTTTGCCACTTTATTTTGCTTTGTGTTTATTCAGGCTGTAGAGTTAGCCATTTTTTTCTGTACCAGTTGCAATCTCCCTGCTTACCTACACTGTTTTTTGTACCATTTGCAGTTTCCTGTTAATATAAACTCCTTTATTGCTTACACCTGGCAACCACTCCCTTTTGGGTTCAGTGGTTTCATTACTCACTCCAGCAGCACACAGCTTCCTGGTTTGATTCCCCCATGCTGTTGCATTCCCTAACAGCATTTATTCATTCTCTACAGCTTCAGCATGTGGTCTCTTACCAGACTCAGTGCTAACATTTGCTTCCCACCTCTTGCTGTCTTGATGTCCTCAGTGCTAGCAGTTGCACTTCACCTCATGCAGTCTCATATACTCAGTGCTAACAGTTGCACTCCCACTCATGCAGTTTCTTAACTTACTCTATTCAAACAGTTGCACTCCCATTCATGCATTCTCTCGACGAGCTCAGTGCTAACAGCTGCACTCCCACTCATGCTGTCTGTTGCTGTTCTCAGTACTATCAGTTGCACTCCAAATCCTGCACTCTCAGTTGCATCCCAGCTTCTCTCAACCTAGCATGGCTCTGCCCCCTTGAAGTCTGCATCTTGAGGGTGGGTCACTCACCGGGAGAGGAGTTCTTCTGTTTGTACTATTAGGGTGTGAAGGTCCTCCGCACTGCAGTAAGTCTTTGCCCATGTGGACAGTGTCAGTGGCACCTCTCGATGTAGCATTTAAGACTTGAGCTTCCAGAAGGTGGGGCCTCAAAGTCCCCAGGGGCTCCTTCAGCTGCTGACAGCATCGGCAGCACCTTTGAAAGCTATTCTCCCTACAGGCACCTAAAGGTTCACCTAGTCTATTCTATACCATCCCTTGACCTTCCTGCCCCTCAAGGATGAAGACTGTACAATCTTCCTATTCTCATCCCTCCAGGGCTCCACCTTACCACTCCTGGGTTTGGCTTCAGTCTTACCTCTCCTGGGTTTGGCTTCTCCTTTAGGCCTTTACTTGGAGGCAATGTGAGTGCCTTTCAGTAGTTGTCACTCTCCTCCTCTGCTGGGGGGATGGGCCCCAGCAGGGTTCCCCTTTAACTGCAGAGACCATCAACTCACAGCAGCCCCATGGCTTTCCTGTTAAAGGGATAAAGTGAGAGCCCTTCCCCTTAAAAATCTTCCCCTGAATCCGGTCTCTAAATTGCAGTAGTGAGCCATCATTACTTCATCCCCAGCCTGGAGGGGAGGTAAACCAAGACCTTGGATCCCCAGAGATTTCCCCTTCATAAGGTTTTTCTCCTCTGCTGTCCTCTGTGCCAAAGATCATAAAGGTTAGGTAGTCTGTAGAAGGCAGTCCTCAAGTAGTAAATATAGTGCATGTTGACCCAGGTCAGTTTCTGCTGTTGAATTGGGGTTCGGTGGTGGCCTTCTTTCTCTTTTGCCATTCCCACTCTCCTTATGGAAGTCGTGTCCCTTCTGCTATCAATATTAACATCGTCAGTCATTGCATAATCCTGCCTATGTCTGTTATAAGTCATCACTACTGCTGTCAATCCTTGCTCATCCAGTTTCTGCATCCACCACTTGCTTCTCGTCTATTTGGGGGCTCCTTCCTTGGGTACCTTTAGTCTAAAGGAATTACATTCCTGCAGCACCTATAGGGGTTGAACCTTCCTCAACAGGGTTTGTTTGCCTTCTTGGTACCCTGACAGGGTGGTAGTTCCCCATGGGACAGAGAGTGTGAATGGCCAAAGTATATATTTATCTAAGTCAACAATATAAGGATTCACATACTATAAGACTATCAATGAAGTTGCACAAGTGTAACTCAGCACTGACCTGCATACACACATTGAAATCGAAGGCTATGGCTGCAGTTCAGTGATGGCAGCAACTAGCCATGCCCCCTTCCTGATCTATTTAAGTCAGCTCCCTGCAGTTTCACTCAGGTGCAATCTTTTTTGCCCCACCATACTACCCTCCTTCTCCAGTGGCACACCTCTGTCTCTCTGGGGGCTCCTTCCTAAGGTACAGTACCTGTAGCCTAAATTAATTATATTCCTGCGGCACCTCTGGGGTGGAACCTTCCTTAAGAATGTTTCTTTGTCTTCACAGTACCCCAACAAGGTGGTAGTTCCCCATGGGACAGAGAGTGCAAATGGCCAACGTATCTATTTATCTCAGTCAACAACATAAGCATTCAAATATTATTAGTCTATCAATGAAGTGGCACAAACATAACTCAACATTAACTTGTGCTGAGAAAAATAGATTTTTTTCCTTTTTAGGTCTTTCCTGCCAGAAGACAACACTACTGTAGCCATTCCTGGTACAGTATTTTACTGGTATTTTACACAATTAGACAACAAAACACTAATTCACAAGTAAATTTCACTGGGAAGTTACTTATGAAGTAAACTTTGCAGTAAATTTGCATAGATGACCCAACTTAAAGGAGTACTACCGTCAGATTTTTGCAAAAACATACAGTATGTTGTGCAAAGTGTTTTGATTAGTTTGTTTAGTTCTACTGTGCCCTACCCCTTGTCTGCTGTAAGGGAGTTTTAGCTGAATTAGCCTGCTAGTTTTATGGTAGTTTTTTGGCCTCTGGGGATATTCATCTTAGCACGGCTTAGTGCTTTTCTTGCTCCTAGAGTGCCTCCTGTCCCATGGGACCATGGATTCAGAAAGCACTGGTTTGGAGTTAGTTTTATGACAGCAGAGCTGTGATATTACGAAACGTTCCTTGCCCAGTGAGTACTAATGGCTACATTTACAGTTTAGCAAATACCTGAGGGATAATAGAGTGGGTCATTCTGCACAAAAACATCTAGAGTCTTTGCTATTTATTGCATTGATGATCTGGGGTGATTTGTGTGCTTTTTATGGCTGTGTGTAGTTTGACAAAATGAAAAGTTTTCAAAGCAAAACATTTATTCCTGCTGACTAGAACTAACACATACATAGAAAACAAAAATATTGAACTGGAGCTATCTGGTGGAGGCCAGAACATCAGGCCGGGCAGTGTGATAAAAAAATCGGGAGGGCTAGTGGGATGCTGGGGTGCATAGGTAACTGTATCTCCAGTAGGAAGAGAGGAGTGATTCTGACCCTATATAAATCACTTGTAACACCCCACCTTAAATGTTGTATACAGTTAGGGAGACCACATCTCAGGAAAGACATAGACAGAGTGGAGGTGGTCCAGAAAAGGGCTACCAAAATAGCATAGGGTCTGCATCCAAAGCCCTGTGAACAAAGACTTAAGAAGTTAAATATGTACACTCTGGAGGACAGGAAGGAGAGGGGAGATATGATATAAACCTTTAAATATCTCACCAGGGTTAATAAGGTACAAGAGGAGAGTATTTTTCAAAGGAAAAGGTGCTCTAAAACAAGCAGGCATAATATGAAGCTGGAAGGGGTTAAATTCAGGAGGGATATGAGAAAGTACTTTTTCACAGAAAGAGTGATAGATACCTGGAATAACCATCCAGAAGAGGTAGTGGGGCTGAAAACTGTAACTGGATTTAAAAATGCCTGGGATAGGCACAATGGAATCATAGAGGTAGGGTAGAGGGTATCATAATACCAATACAAATAAAAATAACAACACATTTGGGCAGACTGAGTGGGCCCACTGGCCCTTATCTGCCATCACATTCTATGAATCTATGAATCAGGCTCCTGTCTCCAATGCTTACTGACGCAGCAGTCCCAGATGCATCAATGTCACATGGGACAGGAGGTAGTGCAGAAAAAACAAGAGCAATAAACCTTGCTAAGATGGAGATCCCCAAGGGCCATAAGACCACAATATAACTAGAGGCTATTTAGAAAAAAACTCTTAATAGCAGACAAAGGGAAAGACACACTTGAACTACACACACAAATCAAAACACTCTGCACAACATATGTTTTTGCAAATTCTGACTGTTAGTACTTCTTTAAAGATTTTATTTTTATTTATTTATTTATTTATGACTTTGATAACTGGGTAGGTGCACTGGTCCAGTAGACCGTTTACAGGCATGACCCAGGCCACAAGGCACGAGGAAGAAAAGTACAATATCTAAGACTATAACATAGTTACCTTTGAATAGCAACATACCAGATTACACAGCAATGGGTACAAGGTGCAATAATAAGAGCTACAGTCCAGTAAATAGAAATAGAGAATATATACAATGCAAGCATAGCAGGCAGGCAAGGTACAAGGATGCCATGCCTCAGCCCAACATAGCCAACAAAGCAGGGCAGGGAGAGAAGTAGGAGACAGGGCAATGGCAGGTGAGAGGGTGATGGTATAAGTGGGCGGTGCATTTCCACTGACCTCTGTCCAAAAGCTAGGATTTAAGGTTTAGTTTAAAAGTTTGGTGAGTACTGAAAGTTTGCAGGGATGCTGGTAGCCTGTTCCACAGAGAAGGGGTCACCATGCAGAGGGCTTTCCTACCCATATTAGTAGTGGTTCTAGGAATCTCAAGGGTGGGAGTATCAGAGGAGCGAAGGTGCCTAGTCTGGGTCCTGGTGTTTAAGAGGGCAACGAGTGGAGAAGTGTCACTTCATCTAAGGGTGGTCCAGGACACACATGAGTGAGTAGTCAAAAGGACACTGTAAGGATAGCCAACTAATTGAGCTATAAAGGTTGCAGTGGTGTGGGCAGTAAGGGGCCAATAAGGCAAAGTGGCAAGCACTGTTGTAAGCTACTGATAGCCTAGTCAGAAGGGTGATTGAGACTTGGAAGTAGATAGGAGAGCAATAATCAAAGATCGGGAAGAGGTTACCAGTGACGATAGCCAGGCAAGCCTTCTTGGTGAGGTAGGGCTTAATACAATAGGCTGCTCCCAGCTTCATGTTAAAGAGCCCCTGATACCAGTTGGATAACTTCAAACAATGTGAGGTTTAGACACTTTTCAATTCACATTTCATATAGTTTTGCAATTCTTCTGTTTTTTCTTTTGGACTTTGTTCTACTCCTCCTCCCCATCAGCCCCCTTCTGCTGTTGACCCCAGCCCCATCATCCAACCTCCAGGACTTACCCCATTTACTTCTTGCCTCATTGTGTGAGTGGGCGCCATAGTCTGGGGTGGAGTGGTGCCTATAGAGTTAGAGCATCATCCTGCCAATGGGGGTTCTCTTCTGTCTGTTACTCCCCTTGAGACAGAGGCAGCAGTGTGTAATAGTGCACATGCAGATCAAGAAGGTGGTGCACAATCTCAGCGCTCACCTCTGGTTTCAGTTCTGGTGACCGCTGCTGCATCACCCAACAGTTGCACACACTGTCCCCTACCCTGAAGCAGAACAGCCATTAATGGATGCTCAATCCTCCTTCCCCCACTCCAGACCCACAAGAAACCCTGGTCCATTCCCACACCCGGACTGCCAATGCAGTGGGAAGGGAAATGCCCAGTTCCTCAGCCCTCCATGCCACCAGGCAGACTAGAAGTTTTCTGTAGCTCAGATTTCTGTAGACAGCATTGCTTGTGGCCCTGAGAGGGACTGAACCTGCAACCCATCGGTTTATAGTTCAGCGCTTTTGTTCTCTGTACCATTCATCCAGAACTATATTTTTGCAATTCTTCTCCCTTTTTCTTTATTACTGAGGGAAGTGACATAAAACAAGATTACTGTCTCTTGGGCTTTATTTGTTTTGGCTGCCTGTCTACAGCTAGCATCATAATGCCAGTTAGGATGCCATAATTATCTGTGCAGCAACAGATTGGAATGTCATAAACAGAACTGTGACTGCAGACGTAGTAAGCAGACAGAGCAAATAGAGCAGAGATCATGTTTCTGTGCAAATGTCCTTAGAAAAAGTGTGAAATATAAGCTGTATTGTGTCTAAATGTTATTTTTTTCAGCTGTGTTCGACCAACATTAGGGTCCGTGGTGGCCATTTTGTATCAGATTAAGCTGCGGATGGTTTAGACTTCATACAGAGCTGTTTGGGCACAATGAGCTAAAGCCCTATTACACTGCAAGCAAACATTTGGCATTGACAAATGCTTGTTACAAAATGGAGGTGAAAGGAGAACTTCAAGACTGGATTACTACCGGAGGCCTTGAAAATGTGCCAGTATCATGTCATAAAATGTTGGTGCTTGTTTAAAAAGGTGGCACTAACAACTAAATAAAAAAAATCTTTTATATAACAAAGGGGTTGAGCTGACTTTTATGCAACTTATTTAAGATATGCTAGTAGTATGCTGTCTGCAGTCTCCTCTGCATCTATCCTTATTCCATTATAGTAGGGATAGGGCATCCAGAGACAAATCCCCTACATATTTTTACATCCAAACAAACCCCCTGACTCACCATGTGACCCTAAGTAAGTTGCTTGACCTCCCTGCTCTTTAGTTTCTCCCAACTGGAAAACAGCGTAGAATTGAGTACCCTTCCCACACCCCACTAAAAACGGAGATAGTGGGATGGGTTTGTAAATAATTGTGGCATGTATTTTGCAACAGTTGTGTCACATGACTGTTAGACCATGAAAAAGGACCACAGGTGGCACAACAAAAATAACATGTCCTTTTTTTGCAGTAAAGAAGCTAAAATGTATTTATTGGGCACCCCTTTGGCAGACAATTAAACCGGAAGGGGTTACATTATGCCGACAGAGAGTGGGCTCCCCCGTTGGCAAATAAACATGGTGGGGGGGTAAATATTGTTTGTGAATATGGCGGCAAGCAGCCGCCATGTTCACAAACAATATCGGGGATCCTACATTCCGCCCTGCAATGACGGGTCTCTCCCTCATTGCAGTGGATGGCTGACGCTGCAATGATGAGGTGGCCCCTGATTACAGTGGCTGATTTTTTAGAAGGTTGTGGCACGCTGGCTGAACTACTGTCAGCAGCAGCATGCCACAGCATTGGGGGACGGGGACAAGCCTTTGCCGGCTGTGGGGGCATTGGGTACAATAGTGCCACACCTCCAACCTGCCTGTGGAGAAAGCTGCCACAACATGTTTCTTGCTCATGTGCACAATCAACATAAAAAAGGTATATGATTCTTATAACCAGTATAACAGTCTCTGATGTTGAAAAAGACAACAGTTCTGATAGAGATCTGGTGTGCTTCATATAGAAAACTACATCAGGCTGGAAATACTGTAGTATTATTAAGGGTTTCATGGAGTTGTAAGTTTCCTCCTTATAATACTTTAGAATGTGTATCCTGGGTACCCCCTTCCCCATTACTGGTCACTATGTTTTCATATTTGAAGGCTAAAACTTTGGTTTAACAGTATACTTAAAACACTTGTTAACTATTTTATTCCGACTTTTTAATTGGCTTCTGCAAGAAAAAAGCCCGTTATCTGCCTGATACCCAGTGCCCCAGTAATGAATCCTCCTAGCAGCACATTATAGCCAATTCTCCTTCCCTCAGTTGCACTCTGAGAAAGGTGGGCTGCTGGTGCTTTTACTCCCATTCCCAGCACATTACTGATCATACAGAATACAAGAGATTTCCTACTGCATATTTATTAGGTCAGTATGTATGGTCAGACAACAAACAGATTCAGAGTGATTAACATTACAGAAGGTTACCAAATTATTAGGACTTCTATCTCACACCAAACTGGTCTCAATCAGCCCTCTTGAACAAGACTAGTGAATTGGATAGTGGGAGTTGAACCCTGCTAGAGGATGGCAGTCTGGAATCAATTCAGCAGTGAGTGAGTGCACTTTGTCTTTACCTCACTTCACAGTAGGATTAGTGTGATCAACTCCCTTCATCTTATATACTGGTCCCTTTCTCTTAGCACCCTGGGGAGATCAATGTTTATAAAATTAATACAGAAATCACTGAACTGTGCAATATGCTTGGTTGCGCATGGCCACACTAACACCAGGAAAACATAGATGGCTGCACTAACAGTGGGGTTTAATCAATTGAATGCTTTACTGAAGGACAGCCATTCTTTTATCACTTCTACAATACAAGTGGTTCATGAAAGTTATACGTTTTTTAATCCTTTTTTTTAAAGTAACCTTAGCAATATTGTACACATTTTTAACTTTTGTTGTGGGAATTATGCTAAGTTATCTGTAATTTACAGACACAAATTTATTCTATTAATTGATAACATTACTTGAGAAAGTAGTTTTTTTTTCAGCCATGGACCAGCTAGGAGCAGGAGAGAGATGTTTTTACCATCACACACTCTCCTCTCCACTCTGAATGAACGAATGAATGAATAGCAAGGATGTAGACAGGCATACTCACTGTACACATTTGTGTACAGTTTTGTTGAGTGCCTGTCACAAACCATATGCCTTTCTGTTAACATTTCCATTCTTATCTGTAGTATTCGGGTTAGTGTAGGCCACTGAGGAATGTCTCTGTTTAAACTTCTGTTGTTTAGGAGACAGATACATGTATAACCTCTTTAGAGGTTAGAGGAATCATCTGACAACAATCTGACTTGTTTGGAAGGAGGTGCCATTTGGAAAGGATGTGTACATTTTTTAATAGGGGGTTGTAACTGATGGAGATTGTATACAAAACGGAAATTTCTGGCTACAACCCTGATGAATAGCATTGTTGCCTATCATAATCCCTGGCTGGCTAAGAAAAAGCCAAGCAGGTTGTACTATTAGCAGGACTGTCCATTCATTCATTCACTCATCATTCATTCAACCACGTAATACTTCCGAATCGGGGAATGCATTTCTCAGCAACCCCATACAGTTCTCTTGTCATTGTAATATTGTTTTCATACAGTATTTCATAAAGTTAGATAATAAGATAATCAGAGGAAGGCCCTTTTTCCTAATGATCAAATCTCCTCCCATGAACCAACAAGGACCCTGATAGCATTTAAAAAAATGATATATTACTAAGTCAATCAAACTGTACTGTATATTGTTTTTTGTGGGGTCCAGCTTTTATATATCATTTGGAGCTCTGACGTCCACCATTTCAACTGCCTCTCTGTGTTGTCTCTAGCTACTCAGTTGAACTGTCCGTGTTTCTGTCCTCCCACCAGTTTAAACTTAGGCAGAAGCAGAAACTTACCCCCCCCCCCAGAAAGCAAGACACTTTGTCTTGGCTGTGCGGTCCTGTACAAATGCAGTATATGTGCCACATGGATCAGCTGTGCATCATACAATGCCACAATGTAAACTAGTTCTCTAGTAAAACTTTCTCTGTAGCTCATTACACTCACAGCGGCTGTGGGGAGGAGGTTCTAATCTGGTTTCCTGCTCTAGCTAGAAATAAAATCACAGCTTGCATTTCAAATATAGTATCTGATGTCTGTACAGTATGTGCAGCAAGTGTGCGCTGAACTGTCAGGAATTGACTTTCATAAGGGTGGTATAGCCCACATATTTCTAAATTGCATATTCTGTACCTTCTAATTTCACGATACCCAAGGAGTCTGCGGCCGTCAGTGCTGATCAGCAGTCAATTAGTAATGTACAAAATATACAGTTTAGTTTGAACTATGTGGGCCATACCATACTTAAGAAAGTAAATTACTAACAGTTCAGAGCACTCCCAATGCCAAACAGTCATTGGTTACTATTGAAATGCAAGCTGTGATTTTATTTCTAGCTGGAGCAGGTGACCAGATTTACTCCTTCTCGCCACAGCCTGCGAGTATACAGTACAGTATATATGCCAGTGCAGTGACCTGATCCAGTTTAGTGAAAAATATGTTATCTCAGTGATCTCTTGCTGTATCGGTGACCTCAAATTAGCACAGCACTGTAATATTAGTACAAAGTTGTTTGGTACTGTAAGGGAGCAGTGAGAGAACACAGCACATATAGTTTTGTGCACTTCCACACTACTAAGAGACTGTTGATGAACACTGGTGCCTCCCCCACCACACCTGCCTATTGCTAGCCATGCATGGGTGGGGGGAATAACAACTGAATAGAAAATGCCTCCAGCAGTTTGGATTGATTTTTCTGGCTGGCACACATAACACTGTACTTCAGTAAATAATTCACAGGCAGCTCCATATACAGTATCCATCCATTTATTCAGACCACGGTAGCAGCAAATGCGAAGGAAGCAATACAGAGCCCATTAGGTGGTTAAAGATACATGATGGTACTAAAAATATCAAAATGGTCACCATGATCATAATTCAAAAAATAAACATGGTCTGCGAGAATGCCATTGTTTAGTGAAAGTCCAATTTCATGTGCCAAAAAATATTCTCTTTTGACTCCTAAAAGGATTATTCTGCACTTGTAGGAGGTGCACTCTAGTAAATTTGATATTTTATTTCAAGTCAAGGTTAAAACACCAAGGAATAAGGCTACAAAGGGGGCTACATAATATATTCCTTACAAGCTTAATAGGTATAAAACATTAGAATAAACAGCCTATTATTTTGCTTGTCTTGTGTGCTACTATACAGTACATTGGTCTTCAGAGAATGGCATTGTTTAGTGAAAGCCCAATTTCATGTGCAAAGAATATTCTCTCTTTTGGCTCCTAAAATGATTATTCTGCACCTGTAGAAAATGTCCTCTAGTGAATTTGATATTTTATTGAAATTCAAGGTTAAAACATCAAGGAATATAAGTGCAAAAGGGGGTTACAGAATATGGATATTACTTAGCAGCTTAATAGATGTAAAGCAGTAGTATAAACAGCCTGCAGGATGAATTATTACATTAAATTATTTCAAGACCAAATCTTAGTAAAATACTCTACACACTGAAGTTGGGCACTGTGTCATGCCATGGTCAGAAAGCTGTAACATAGCCGTAGACTTTCATACAGCTTTGACACGTCTTTGATCATCAACTTCCAGATTTCAGTCGGGGGGGCATGTGTTTTTTTTATGTAGTGTAATTTCATGAATCTGAAAGGGGAAACTTTTTTTTTCAGCAGTGGGGTTTTAGATCAGCAGAGAACCAAAAAGCACTGTGAAGTCAAAAGTAGCAAAAAGTTGTGATAAATGATCAAAGCGATGCCATAAAGCCCAAAGTAGCAAGCGTTGGGATAAATAATTAAAGTGATGAGGGAGCTCCAGTATGGTGTGCAGCGCTGTTTTTTGATATAATTGCCCTAAAAAATGAATGAAGCTACACTGTGGATTTTGACACTGCTTTCCATGATTGGGGATAAAGGAGTGAACTGTGGAGACACCTGCTGGTAAATTACAAATTAGCAAGAGTACAGTTTCTGAAAATAGTACCACCTGGCGCATTTCAGCTGCTGATAATGACGAGTCAATTACCAAAGAACTTGACTGAATTTAACACATACTGATGCAGCAATGCCACATTTCACAGTAACGGTTGGTACACTGCTCCTGCCGATGAATACCACGGTACCAATCAACTTTACTACAGCTAGCACAGTATTCCATCCATCTATCCATCTGTCCATTTCTATCTATCTATCTATCTATCTATCTATCTATCTGTCTGTCTGTCTGTCTGTCAGTCTATCAATCTACAGACAGTATCTATCTATCTATCTATCTATCTATCTATCTATCTATCTCTCTCTCTCCAGCTACAGACAGTATCTATCTATCTAGCTGTCTCCAGCTCCAGACAGTATCTGTCTATGTACAGTATCTATCTATCTATCTATCTACAGACAGTATATATCTGCCTGTCTGTTTATCTACCTATCTACCTATCTATCTAGCTGTCATTTCACCAGGTGAATAATTACATGAAGTGACACACTCTACTACATAAAGTTGCAGAGATTTGCCTAATTTGTCCAGAAGCAATGTTTCCCAACTTCACAAACCACTACAGTACTTGTAGGCATTCCTTTTTAGGGCTTTCCTGCCTTTAACAAGACACTACTTCAGCTATTCCTGATATTTTACTGTTACACAGTTAGAGAACAAAACACTAATTCACAAGTTAATTTCCCTGTGATGTTATTTACGACGTAAACCTTGCAGTAAGTTTACCTGGGTGGCCCAGCATAATGAAGACTTTCTGACTGTTAAGAAGGGAATCTGCCAGAACTCTGCAGGTAATCTTTAAATTTGGAACACCCAAGGGGTCACGTGATGGCAGCCTGAAGAACAGCAGCACTTACCCGCGGCTCAGCTCTCCCACTGTTAACTTCCAATATTTAATTCATTTTGTGAGTGGATAGATACCTACAAGTGGCTTTGGCAGGTATGGAAAATACAGCTTATGCTAGTGACTGAAGAAATAAACCGGCAATAATGGACATTTTCATGAAAAGAGCACCTCCACGGCACTCCCCCCCACTGACGCCAGAGAAAGACAAGGCCGCAAAGCACCCTAAACAACAAGCGGCAGGAACATCCAAACCTTCGATCGTGGCTACAGCCCTCTCGGAAGATAGGTTCTTAGAAATAATGCAGCCTCTGCAAGGAAAAATATCGGACATGGCAGAAGATCTTCACCAAATTAAAACATTGGTGCAATCACTATCCATACATGTTGGGGACTCTGAGGCTAAGATCATCTCACTGGAGAAAAAGCAGGTTAAACTGGAACAGGAGGCCATTCAAATGGGTCATAGGGTGAAGAAACTCAAAGATAAACTGGAAGACCTAGAGGGGAGGAGTAGGAGGAATAACCTCTTGATAATAGGAGTGCCAGAGAAAGAAGAAGGCAATAACCCAATTCTTTTTATGCAGAAACTGTGCAAGAGGATAGCTGGTCCATCCCTGAATGGCACAACATATATTATTGAATGTGCACATCGGGCTCTCCGTCCTCCTCCACCTCCCGATGCCCCCCCGACCCATCATTTTCAAGTTGCTAAACTTCCTCAACAAGCAGTTTCTACTTAAGAAAATCAAAAATCTGCAGGAAGTTCTCTGGGAGGGCTGCAAAATTCACATCACACAGGATCTCCCACAGTCTGTCTGATTGAAATGGCAGGAATTGCATCCGACCATGCCAAAGCTTATAGCCGCTGGGAAGCCCTTTCATATGAGATACCCTGCAACACTTCAAGTTAAGTCTGGAGAGCAATGGCTCTTATTTGAATCACAGGAGCAAGCTATGAAAGAGCTCAAGACCCTGTTCCCGGACTTGTTTAAATGAAGTGATCTCCGTGGTGAGTGTGCAGTTTCTATTTTTGAGCAAGCGAACTAGTAAATTTGATCTTCCGACTTGGATGCTGTGAGATTGTAAGCACCGAGGAATTGTTTTCAGATCAGATGAGAGGGGGATCCCATCTGCGGTTTTGAGAAGAGATGAGCACTTATGTTTCAACAAAATGGTGCGGTGTTTCTCACTGTGCGACTAATAAAGTGGGAGGAGTACTCACACATTTGATCATGCGAGTTGTGCTTTCTTTTCCTTTTATGACCCTGAGAAGAACCATACCGAATGATTGTTTTGAGGAGGAGGAGGGTCCTGGGATATTGGACATATTTGGTTAATTTTTGTTAGATCCCAGGACTGAGCTACCGACCCACTTCATGTATATTGCCTATCGTGGGTGGAAATTTGCTTTAAAATGGCCAAGATGGCACCCACCCTTTTCTTTTTAGGAGTTCCCCTCTGACATTTTAAGAGGACAGTGCCAGTGTTAAGACATGTGGGAGCAGTTGTCTTTTCTCTTTTTTCTTATTTAGGGGGTGCTGCAAGTATGCTCCAGTGGCCACTGGTATATAATTTCTCCTACTACATTTCCTATATTCTGCGATATAATGCAATATCTGAGACTTTTTACAGGAGGGGTGAATGATCCAAGAGAGCACCCTCTAGATGTTGAAAGGTGTTTCTGTATTTGACAGTAGCGTTGATATATATAACCTGCCGGGGTTTTCTCTTTTTCCTTTTCCTTAATAGTAGGGGAAGGGTGGGACCAGGATGGGTGCTATGAGAGATGCAGGCTTGCATTAACATCATGCACCGAGTGATGTAAAGTAGTGCAGTTGATTGAGCTGGGGTTTAGCATAGTAGAGTAAGTAGAGTTAGCATTACCCGGTTATAGGGATTGTTTATGTTTTTTGGGAATAATGTGTTATTTGTATTGGGTGTTAAGGTTAGGGGGATGGGTGGGGCCAAGTGTTTTCGAGCAAATGTACCTAAAGACAGCAGCAGGGTTAGTGCTACAGTTGAAACCCTATTGTGAGTGGCCCTTATAACCTTATGAGTTGGAATGTGAAGGGCGCCCAAGATCATTGTAAGAGTCACATTATAATTAGACATTTGCAGTATTTGAATGCAGGGATTGCCTATCTTCAAAAAAACGCATCTCCGACGGAAGGATATTACTTTGTTCCGAAGAGCATGGGTTGGACAAGTTTATGGGGCATGTAAATCCACTAATAGTGGAGGAGTGGTAATTTTAATAAACAAAAAGGTTCCCTTCGCTCTTGAAAAAGAGCTTTGGGACCCAGATGGTCAATATGTCATAGTACATGGCCTGTTGGAATCACAACAAGTTATATTGGAAGCGGTATATGGTCCAAACATTGATTCCCCCCACTTCTTTACACGCATGATAGAGTTGGTTGCCACTAATCCCCCCAAATTTACCATTCTCGGGAGCGACTGGAATATCACCCCCCACTCACATATAGATAGATTTGACTCCCAGAGACGGGGATTTTCCCCTGCTCAAGGACCTTACATGAGCTCATGGAGGGGGCCGATCTCATTGATGTCTGGCGTGTTTTGAACTTGGAGGATTGCCAATATACTTTTTTCTCCCTACCACACAAAACACTCTCTAGAATTGACTTCCTCCTTATGAGCTCTTTCGCCCTCCCAGGTGTCATTAGCTCTGATATACACACCAGGGTTATTTCTGACCATTCACCAGTATCCCTCCTTCTTATACTAGGACCCAGAGTTAAGAAGGATACCCTCTGGCAGCTAAATACTCAGCTGCTACAGAAAACTAGTTCGTTACAACAGATAAAATATTTTGTCACCAATTTCATAGGGATTAATAGGGATTCAGTGAGCAGAATAGACATGGTTTGGGCGGCTCTAAAATGCTCCTTAAGGGGGGAGTGTATCCGATTGGCCTCAACAAAATTCCGGCAGTACAAACAACATTTGAACTCCCTGCTCTCCTCAATCCGTCATTTGGAGAACACAATTTCTCTGCTTTCCCTGGACGAGGATTGGGTCAAACTACATGGATTGCAGGCCCAATACTTTAATCTCATATCTCAGAAAGCTGAGCTTTCACTGAAAGGTGCAAAGTTTCTTTACCTAGACCCAGGGGAAAGAGCTAGTAAATTACTGGCCATGAGGCTCAGGCAAGACGAGGCATCCCGATTTATCCCGGGTATTAAACCAGATAAAGATAAGCCAGTTGTTACTGAACACCAAGCGATAGCAGAGATTCTAAGACAATACTACCAGAGTTTGTACACCGAAGACCTGGTTAAACGCTCTTCTACAGCAGATATCACGAACTACCTTAGTTTGATAGACCTTCCTAGCCTATCTTGTTCCCACACTTCTTCTTTGGAGGGGCCCATTAGGGTTGAGGAAGTGGTGAGTGCTGTGGAGCAACTCCCAATGGACAAATCCCCAGGACCTGATGGCCTTTCCAATAATTTCTATAAGGCCTGTATATCAGAATTAGCCCCATTACTGACAGAAGTTTACAACTTCTGGTTTGACAAGGGTCTCTCTGAGTCCACTTTTCTGAGGGCTATAATTACTCTCATTCCTAAAAAGGGTAAAGACCCACAGTACCCGGGGAGCTATCAGCCCATTTCATTGATTAACACTGATGTGAAACTCCTGGCCAAGATATTGGCTAACAGGTTAGGACCTATTATGCCCACCTTAACAGGCAAGGAGCAAATTGGTTTTATAACAGGAAGGTCCTCGGGAGACCACATGCAAAAACTACTGCATCTCATCTTGGTGTCCAGGGACTCTGAACTCCCAATGGCCTTGGTGTCTCTGGATGCCGAGAAGGCTTTTGACAGGGTGTCATGGGATTTTCCTTTCACCACCATGTTGCATTTTGGTCTCCCTTAGGGCTTCCTTAAGTGGGTCAGGTTGTTATACTCCACTCCTTCAGCCCAAATCCGATGCAACGGTATTTTCCCTGATTCCTTTTTGCTCTACCGGTGTACTAGACAAGGTTGTCCCATCTCCCCCTTTTATTTAACATCTTTCTGGAGCCCTTTATTAGGAATCTGGTAGCCTCCCCTAATATCCGGGGGATCCAGGTGGGGGATAAACGATACACTCTTTCAACGTATGCAGACGATTTATTATTGCATTTAGAGGACCCACAGGAATGCATGCCAGCCCTTTTGGAGCAAATCGAGGCCTTCTCCAGGATCTCCCATTATAAGCTCAATCTCTCCAAAACCAAGGTGTTTCCCCCTGAATAACAGAGTTTCCTGGGAAAAGGTGGCTGAGTTTGCACTCTCATGGGAACTGAAATCTCTCTTATATTTGGGAATCCAAGTGACAAGAGATATCACCTCCATGATAAAAGCTAACCTCTCAGATCTATTGACTACAATTAAAACTGATCTTGACAGATGGGGAGCGCTCCCTCTGTCACTTTGGGGGAGGATCAACATGGTAAAGATGAATGTGTTGCCCCATATTCTATACCCAATGGGTATGCTGGGCTGCTTCCTACCTAAAAAATGGTTTACCAAGTTGCAGTCCATGTTAAACACTTTCATGTGGAAGGTAAAGGAGTCAGAAGGTCCTACTTTAAACTAACTGCCCCAAAGGGGGCCGGGTGGTCTTGCTGCTCCCTCCTTTTTTTTCATAGTACTGTGCCAATCACCTCAGTAGGTTAGCCCATTGGGTGCAGGAGATGCATATCATCAACTCACAAGAATATACACCAGCATGGTTGGAAATAGAGAAATATCTGGCAGCCAAATGCAAATGTACTCTCTGCTCTTTACTATATACCACCCCACATGCAATTCCCAAACCCTTAAGGTGTACCCTGCTAGGATGGTGTATTAATGCATTACACCAATTGCAAGTGAGTATCTCCCTTAATTGGCATACCTCTCTAGATCAACCAGTGCTGGGCAACCCTCACTTTAAAATCGGGCTCAAGCCTATCCCAGTGTCCTACTGGCCCATCCTAGTTGGGAAGAAAGCCGCAGATCTCTATGCTGGTGGGGAAATAATTTCTTTCCCCACATTTCGAAACAGATTCAATGTGCATGATAGAAATATTTTCTAATATAGACAGCTCAAGGAGGCCATAGTTTCCCATATTGGAAAAACCCAGATTCCTTTACCAGATACTGTGGAATTATCTACCATTTTGAAACTGGCTAGGCAGCCCCATGCAATTTCCTTTGATAACAAAAAGCTACAATCCCTACAACCTAACCTGCCTCAGGGCGTCTGTTATATTGGGCTCAGGAAATACCCTTGGGAACAGATGCAGACTTTTGGAAGACACTATGGCTCAATTCTTATAAATTTATTAAACAAGATAGATTGCATCTCATTCAATTTAACATCATGCATAACCTATATTTTACCCCAGCGAAACTTCACAAATTAGGGCGACTGTCCTCCCCAGCTTACACAAGATGTGGAGGCGAGCTGGGCACTCTACTCCATATGCTGTGGACATGCCCAAAAGTGCAAAGTTTTTGGCACGCAATTAGACACTCTTTGGATCCAGTTTTGGGGCTTGACCCCTTATTTACCCCAGAAGTCTGTTTATTGAATTCTTTTCCCCAAGGCACACCCAAGGTTAGGAAAGCCCATATGGCCCTGATTGAGGCAACAGCAAAACTAATCATAATGAGGCACTGGAAGGATAATACATCCCCATCTGTCCTGGAATGGCATAGGGAGGCATTGCTGGCACTCCAATAGGAGAAACATATCTGCCTAATGCGTAACAGATACGTATCATACCAGAACAACTGGGGATCATTAGATGCCCTGCTCACCATATGGAAGCCCTAAATAAGTAATATTCAGGCCCATTGCTTCGAATGTACTACCTGAATGATATGTGAATAACACTTGGCTCTGGGGGGGTTAAGAAAGGAATTGAAGTAAGGGGAGAGAATTGGGAGGGGGGTGTTTTGACTGATTTATGTTGCTACATTGAGCAGCCACCTTGGTTGTCTAATTGTTATCCCTTCTATGGGGAGATTTGATTTTGTTGTTAAACCAGAAATCAATAAAGCTTATTGAATTAAAAAAAAAATTTAAAATACCCAAAACTCCAGAGCCAACTACTGAGATAAAGAACTCTGCATGCCATAAATTCTGCAACCATAAATTCTTACACAAATTTTCTGTTTGAAGCTAGGAAAGTTGTATAAAGTGTGTGAGCATATACTGTACAGCCTAAACCTACTGTAAGTGAAAGGGAATATTTTGTAGCAGAAACATCAGACTAATGATCTTGCAGTTTAGGAGTAAATAGCAGGCATCTTCCTGGAATTGGGGTTGCTTTATGACCAACTGGACAGCCCCATGTAGGCATTTATAATAATGGTTGAGTGTTACAGTGTCTGAGAAATCACAATGTCAAAACAAGAGTACATTTTGAATCCCATACTGCTCATTGAAGGCCATGCAGTTTGGGGGTGAAGACCCCATCTCGTGGTTAAAACATATAGTTATAAGAGAGCTACTGGGTAATGAATTTCTTTAAAGCAACTGACTCACTTTGTGACTTTTAAAATTATCCCTTTGCTTCCATCCCTCCCAGCCGTAAATCTGGGAAGAAGTAGGTTCCCAATAAAAGGGAAATGTTATAGTGCCACCTCGGTTACCCAGGTAAATATGTTTGTTTTAAACTCTGTAATTAAGTAGGTGTCTTCCAGTGCTATTGCACCTGGATAGATTCTACAGAGTTGTGGCTCAGTGCTCAGTTAGTTTAAGATTTCCTTAGAGAAGGCTTCTGTGCTGACTCAGGAGATCCACTTACTACAAATCATGCTAGAGAAACTAAAATCTGTAACGCAAGGTTTCTCCTTCACTATTCAATTGTAATACTGGCCATGCTAAGGACTGACAACTCATACTGTACCCCAATATTGTAACTTTTCAGGTGGTGGGATGAGCAAATCCTATGATATGGGCCCTGTCCCGGAGCGGCAAGATGGCCACAACACCACTTTGCTACTCACCACGCTATCTCTCGGCAGGTATCTAGGTGGATTTTTACTCTAAAAGAACTTTAAGCCCTCTGAATATGAATGAATCTTTGGCTGTTTTATCCTTTTTTTAGTGACTGTGACTTCCCTGTATGTAGCAGAGCTGTGATATGCCCAGGACGGCTGCCGTGGGCTGTGCTCATTTTGGTTAGCAGCCTTGTGTTTTCAGCCTGTTTACAGGGCTGTGTTAGTGGTCACAAGTAGCTGTGAGAGCTAAAGAATGGTGAGAGCTGCCTAAGGAAGGAAGACAGTCGAGGTGTTGCAAGCAGAAGTTTGGAGAGGATATCGGAGTAAAGAGGTGGTCAGTGAGTACACTGTATGTGCAGGAAATGCTTATGAATATTTAAAACAGGTATGCTAGCATTGCCTAGGGTTGAGCCTTTCATGTTATTTCAGAAAGTTCTGACTTACTACACTCAGTGAAGTGTTGTTTTTTCTTTTTGCCCTTTGGTGACTGGAGATGTTGGTGACACAGAGTGCTAATGTCAGATTATCAGAAAAGCAGAGCTTTGGAGATTCAAAGGGGTTTACCCCAGAATGCAGAAAAATTCTGGAAAACATACAAATTTTAACTAAGAAGCTGGAATTCTGTTTGAGCTACGTTGATAAATATCACAGCCACACTAAGATTAATTTATCAAATTTTAAAATTGTGGGTTCCCCTCTCATGAAGTCTTGTGGGATTGATGTTCTTATGGGAGGATGCCCTCTTGGATTCAATACAGGACTCCTAGTCTTGGAGCCAAATGTTTTGTGAACATTTTGTGATTTCGATGAAATGGCTTGAATCATACATGTGAGTTCTAAGCCATAGGACTCCTATTGTTGGAGCCGAACACTAAATTGGAGCCAAACATTAAATTGGATGGTTAGGAATAAAGGTCTGCATGAGGCAAAGCAGCAATAATAACTATCAGTGATAGCAGGGGTTATGCCCTTGATATGACTTGCCGGCTATTACATGCATCCACCTAATTAACCCACTTGGCCTCATGTTGAAATGCCTTGTGAGACATTTTGGGGTTATAAATGTTTAATAGGAGCTTAATAAGAGCTTCTCATTTTGTTTAATCCCAGTATTTGCTAACAAATCAGAAAAATGGACCCCTGACTAAATGGAGTTATTTAAATCTTCTCTGTGACATAATGAACTCCATACTGTTAATGGAGCTTTTCATCATTTGCAAACTAGTGAACTCCAAGTATAAATGAAGTCACTCATTCTTTGTTTCAGCATTGTCATGCTGACACTTGAGCCCATCGTATTCACCAGTAAATGTTAAAAATGTAATATCACTTAAAGTTTCATGATAAAATGGCTTACTGAGGGTATACCTATTACAGTAGGAAACAAATATGCATTTGTCAGATTACCATGTCATCAGTTTCTGAGGCCGATGGTGTTTTTTGCCAGGATAGGATGACTTATAAAGGAATTTCAAAGGGCCCATTGTAGTCAGTTCTGGGGGACTCGATGAGGCTATTGGGGTGTCTCGTTTTCTTAGAATTCATTTTTCTGTTGCTGGACACTAGTGAGCATAGAAGGAATGGGAAACAGGTTGTGACCTGTCAGTTTATGGTGGACAATTGGGTCTTTATATGCAAGATAAAATGACCTGACAGTTACTGCAGATGCCATTCATAGGATCCTGTATTTAATGCCATGAACAGTAGTTGAAGGAGACTGCTTGCTGGGGAGTCAAAAACTGGGGCACAAAGCATCATGCGTTGCATGGTGCCCTGGTGGTATTCCCTGTGTTTTGAATTCCACTGACTACACAGGTTGACTTATTTTGGATCTAATGGACACAGTCTGTTGTATTTGTCGGAGACAGAGTAATTTTGTGTTTTGATCTATAGTCCGACTTAATGAATTCAAGGGTGCAGCCTGGTTTCACCCTTTAGTGCTATACTGTTGACCTGGTATAGAGAGTGGACTCTGTGGGGAGTGAGGGGTCTCATAATGAATTCCTAAATGAGGTTATCCCAGATTGAGGGCATGTAGTGCCCATTTGATCCTGAATTTGTTTTCCAGTTTTCTTCTTTTGATGCCCGACTATTGTATTGTAAAGTCAAGTGGCTTAAGCTATCTTGTGGTATCCTAGAATAGAACTAGAATGCTTAAAAGCTAATTGACTGTTCTGACTGTAATGTAGGTAATAACCTTTATTTCAAACTTAAGAGGGCATTATCACCACTTTGTGATTTATTAGATATTAGAAAATGGGCAACACAATCCTAGCACACTGATTGGTTAAGAAGCCAACCTAAGTGGGCAGGTATTTTTTCAATAGAGCAAGCAAAAAAATAAGAGCCAATTCAGGGTGCCCCATAATCAGTTCTTGGGCACCCTGAATGTACACACTTGCCAGCCGCCATTTGTCCTCTCTCGCCAGATGCCCAAGGAAAATACCGGTTCGGCCACTCTCCCCCTTCCACTCAAAACAACCACATAAAAAGAAATTAAAGAAAAGAGCAACATAGCTCTTAAAAAAACATTCCAGTTCCCAAAAGGCACACTGTGACAAAATAACAATGAGCGGTATCTCTGACACCGCTTCTAAGCACCAGAGCAGCAAGGCTTTCTTAGTTTTCTATATCATTGATAGATGTCCATCAGCGGTATACAAAACCAAGAAAATACCATTCCTCTCCTGCACTGCAGTGGGAGATGCCACTTGCTCTCGCCAAAACCAACAGAGCATTTTCAGGCCATAATAAACATGATTGAAAACAAGGAAAATATAAACCTTCACAGACTAAAATGCACATTTATGTTCATCCAAAGAAATACCTGATACCCCAATCACAGTCGATCTCCCACACTGCAGCTTTCTTCTTGAATCACCACAGCTGTCGTCTGCAATATTTAAAACAAAAATAAAGGGGAAAAACAAATGGAAAACAGAACAGCTCTATAAAGATGACATGGGGTGGGGAGTGGGGCATGCTGAAGATACAGAAACTGCTGTGGGGGCACCAACAACATTCAACCAGCATTTTCTAAACAACAGTATCTCAGTTAGATGAAAAGTCCTGTATTCCAATACAGGTGGAGGAACTATTTAATTACAAAACTGTATGTTAATAAATGTTGTTATTAAAAAAAAAATTTGTCATTTCTTTTTAGTGTGCCCATTTTCTAAGCTCAATAATACCCTTCAGGGTGGGCTTTGTTTGGAAATACTGGACCTTCTGGGGGCTATAAGGCCCTCCACCTGCAGCGTCGGGCCTCATTAAGTCCCTGAGCAGTGCAGTATTTCCAAATAAAGCCCACCCAGTTGGGTATTATTGCTTATGTAAGACAGGAATGAGAGAAGTAAGTTATAACTGGGTTCATCTGGTTAAACATTGAATTTGTATTTATAGTATGCTTAACTGATATTGAATTTTAATATTGTGCATTGTATGAAATGCTTGTATCTGTTCTAAGATATTGTAATAACTTTTTAGCTGAACAATACATTTTACTACTATGGTATGGGAACCAATATTTCTTTAGCACAGGACAGACATGCTTTTAGAGAGTAACTCAAACCCCCATGTAATCTCCTGACTCATGCCTGAAAATAGACATTTTCTAGTTTAGTGCCCCATCTGGTCAACAAAACTGAATAAATAAATACAATTTGACAAATCCTACTGTTGTTCCCCCCCACACACACACACAAAGTCACAGAGGGTATGTATACATCTGCTCTATTTTTGGGGTCTGTATTATTAGATCGAGCAGTGATTCTTTCATGTCCCACCAATCTCCTCCAAAGCCAGAACCTGATCTTTTTCCCATTGTATAAGAAACCATACATGTGTTGGGCTACTTTATGAATGACACAGTCCCACTCCCGAGATAATTATGGATGATAATGAATGATTGTTTTTTATAGGAAACTGTTTACAAAGATAGGCCATGACACCAGCCCAATTTGTAGTAGCTCATAATTCCACTGACTGTACAGCACCCACTGCCTGAGTCATAAAATATAAATCTTTAAAATGATTTACTGCAATCAAAAGTAAGAGAACTGGCACCAGACACCTGCTGCAACAATAGGGGAAGGCAGGTAGTCAAATTTTTGTCTTAAAAGTCATCCCAGAGTAACATGCGAACCAATATTATAAGATGTAATTGAGAAATAGAAACAAAACAAAAATAAAATATGATTTCCATGTAAATACATTTTTTGAAGCTTATGCATTACTTCAACAATCTTTTTTATTTTATGTGTTAAAAAAAAAAAAGAATCCAATTGTTCTATCCCTGTGGGCAGAAGGTTAAAAAAACTGACTCTGTGTCAAGTCATCATCAAATGACCTTCATCATTTGACCAAAGGAGACAAGATGGCGGCCACGCTGGGCTGCTGTTTGTATGAGCTCTGAATGAAATCAAAGTACCGTTTAGAGTTTAGAGCTTATTTTATTTCATTTGGTTTTATTTGTTGTATTAGTTTACACAGTTTAGTTAGAGCTTGAAGTGAGATAGAAACTGTAGGTACAGTGTCCTCTTGGTTGCTAGTTTAGAACTTAAAACGCTGTCTCCTGTGCACCTGTGAAAATGGATTTATCTATTTTATATTTCAAAGTCTCTGTTTCCTGCCAGTGTTTACTGACTCAAAGACACTTGTGTTTTGCACATTTATTAGCGTTCTACCTGCCTGTGGTCTTCTCAGAGCTTGGAGGTTGAGCTTTTGGAGTTTGAGCCCGAGGGTTTCTAGTGGAGTCCTTGGATTTGGTGGTGTTATGATCTGATATGAGGGAGGTCTTAAGACACTGAAGGGGAGCCACTGAGCGAGGATTGTTGTCTGGATCTTTAGCAGCTGGTCTCTGTTGTGGCATCATCGGCAAGTTATCATCATCTTACGTGGACGGTGTGCTGCTTGGAATCACTAGAAGCTCTGTTGGGTCTGGCTGGTTTGGAGGTCAGATGGAGCATTTGGGGGGCATATACCAGCCCATTCGGGGGACATCTACTGTGTGTTGAGGCCATGGCGGGAGGTGCCAGTGCAGATCTGTTGGAGAGTAGACGTGCTACTGGTGGCCTCTGGGTTTCTCGGGGGGTCTACCGGTGAGTAGACTCTGAGCCAGGGACCACAGTTGTGGGTCCATTTGTGCAGGGTAATTGCCTCCTGAGGCAAGTGGTGGGGGGCCTCCCTCCTGTTCCCTGGACTGGCGTTCCTGCTCCTGTTGTGGGCTTTTGTTGTGGGAGTCCCTAAAGTGAAGATAAGTTGAAAGAGGAGAACTGCTGCAAGAAGAACGGTTATAGCATAAAACTAGATCTAATTCTCAAGAGCTCATTGGAGGGATCCCTTGTTCTGTCGGTTTACTATATTCATTTTGCTCCAGATCGGTCCAACATCAGGTAATGTAATAATGTTTTTTCAGAGGCAGTGAGAGAGCCTCGGTGGTTTTTAACATTTAGTAAATTTAACTTTTGTGGCAGTGAGAGGGCTACTTTTTGGACATACTTGCAAGGGCTAGGTGAGAGCTACCCTTGTTTAAACTCTAAAGGACTTGGCAAAAGTCATTATAACATTTCTTATTGGACATTAATAATTAATTTAACTTAGAGCTGTGCTTGTCTTAATACTTTTTTGGATTGTTGGTTCTGGGGTTTTAAATCAGGGGTGGGTTGGGATTGCTTTTTGTGTTATTGAGTTAATTTGTTTTTGGGGTGGGTTTTGATTTTAGCTCATGTGGTTTTCTCTATTTGTGTTTTTATTTCAATGTGTTGGGGAGGTTTAGTGACAGTCAGTCACTATTCTCCCACTAGGCTCAGGGAATTACATTCCTTTGAATGTCCCACTTTATCATCTGACACCTATTTTAGGTGTCGTGCCTTGGGTATACTTAAGGGGCATAAAAGAAGGGGGAGATCTGGGCCTGGTGGGGGACAGGAAAGGGGAGGGTGGATCAGAGTTGTGGGGTCCAGGAGATGCCCTGGGGTGAAATGGAGCCAGTAAAGAGATTTTCCTTGTCTTGTCCCCATACCCAAGGGCTCCGAAATTAGCGGACAGATGCTGAGGTCTTCCCCGACAGCTCATCCTACCTTGGTGGTATTATGCAATGCCAGATCTATTAAAAACAAGACAGCTATTATAGCTGATCTTGTTGGAACCACTGATCTGGCTTGCATCACCGAGACCTGGCTGGATGAAAATGCAGGCCCTGTATTGGCTTCAGCAACTCCAGCCCAGTTCTCAGTGATACACCGCCCAAGGTTGGACCGTAGGGGTGGGGTGTGGCCATTATGTTTAAGACTGAGCTGGGCCTTGTTGATGTGCCATTGAGAAGTACTAGATCCTTTGAATATATCCTGGGAGAGGGTGCAGGCTGTGGGATTCTCCTCATCTACCGTCCACCAGGAGTTGGAGGAGAATTCCTGCAGAAGATAGCAGACTTCATCGTCAAGATGGTGTTGAGGTTCCCCCAAATAGATAGTTCTAGTGGACTTCAATGCCTGGGTTGATGATGAACTCTTGCATTTTGGCCAAAATCTCCTCCAGCTGATGACAACGCTGGGCTTTACACAGGTAGTTACCTCATCGACCCATGTAGAGGGTCATTCATTGGATCTGATCTTCCTTTTGAGTATGGAGATAGCTGATCTGGGGGTGAAGCCACTCAGCTGGTCTGACCATCACACCATAAGGTTCAGTTTCAGGGCCCCCCCAATAGGTCTGCCCCTATGGAGATGGTTCAGTACTGCCCTTTAAGAGGGGGGTTAACCCTAGTGACCTATTGGTGGTGCTGGACCTATCAGGCTCTAGTCAGGTGAATGCATGAGTCCAGATGATCTTGTACTAGCCTATAATAAGGCTGTGGGAGATGCTCTGGACAAGACTACCCCAGTGCATGTTCGACCTCTCACCCTTCACCCAAGGAGACCTTGGTTTGATGGTTCCTTGAAGGAGTTGAGGCGAGTTGGCTGAAGAATGGAGAGAGCCTGGCGGAAGTCCGGCCATGATACTGACAGGCTTAGGTTGATGGTACATTATGATAGCTATCAATCAGAAATCACCCGTAAGAAGGCAGAATTCCTGTCCAGGGAGATTTCTGCTGTGTGAAATCGACCAGCTCAGCTTTTCCAGACTGTTGGCAGATTGTGCAATCCAATCTATCTCCAGCCACAAGAAGTCTTTTCTCAGCTAAGATGCGAGGAGTTTGCTTGATTTTTCACAGATAAGGTTGCCACCATCAGATCTGGCATCAGTCCAGCCTCTCCTATGAGGGATTCCAGTGATCAACAGGAGGTGGCATGCACTCAGTCTGTCTGGTCAGATTTCTACCTGCTAGAATTCACAGACATTGTAAAGACCATCCAAACATTGCACCCAACCAGTTGTAGTCTGGATCCGGGCCCTACACCCCCTCTTAGTGGGATATGTAGATGTTATCTGCCTGATCCTTGCTGAAATTGTCTGGAAGTCCTTGGATAGTGGGATCTTTCCTGACCCCCTCAAGAAGGCGGCCGTTCAACCACTTCTTAAGAAATCCTCCTTGGATCCAGACTGTCTAGCTAACTACCAGCCTATCTCTAACCTGCCATTTGTTGGTAAGGTTATTGCAAAGGTGGTTGCACTGCAATTGGATGATCATCTTACAACACACAATGTCTATGATCCTCTCCAGTCTGGTTTCAGGTAGAAGCATAGCACGGAGACTGCTCTTGTCCAGGTATTGAATGACCTCCTAATGGCTAGAGATTGAAAGGCATGCACCATTCTGGGCCTTCTTGATCTCTCTGCTGCATTTGACACTGTAGACCATGGTGTGCTACTGGAGCACCAACGGCTTTTTTGTGGGCTGTATGGTACAGTCCTTAAATGGTTCCATTCGTTCCTCATGGGCAGGTCTCAGAGAGTTGCCACTGGAATTTATTCCCTGGTGCTCACTCCCTGTTCTGTGGGGTGCTGCAGGGCTCCATTCTGGCCCCCATACTGTTTGCAGTGTACATGCTGCCATTGGGAGATATCATTGGGTGATACAGTATGCAGATGACACTCAGCAGTATATGTCCTTTCTGCTAGAACAGAATGATGCACTCCCTGTGCTAAATAATTGCCTTACTGAGGTCAGAACTTGGATGCATTCCAGTTGGTTGAGACTTAATCCAGACAAAACTGAAGTGTTGGTAGTGGACCCAGATCATCCAGGGGAGGGTTTGGGGTCTGGACAACCATCAGGCTTGCTGCTTGCTGGTATACAGCTCATTACCTCAGACCATGTGTGAAACCTGGGTGTTATTTTTGATGATGGTCTGACTCTAAAGCCTCAGGTTTCAGCAGTTGTTAAATCATCTTTTTATCATCTTAGGAATATCGCCTGGGTGAAAAACCTGGGTCCGCTGGATGATTTTCCAACATTGGTCCATGTCTTTGTCTCTACCCATCTTGATTACTGCAATTCACTCTACCTAGGGCTACCAGAGGTTGATATCTACCACTTGCAGCTGGTGCAGAACGTGGCAGCCAGGCTTCTGACTGGGACTTCTAGGACCAGTCATATTATGCCAGTGCTCCGCAAACTGCTCTGGCTGCCTGTTCAGTGGTGGATCACCTTTAAGGTTGGTTTGCTAACCTTTAAAGCCCTACTTGATCAGGGACCCGGCTACCTGCAAGATCTTCTTGTACCCTAGTGCCCCCTTCATCCCCTCTGTTCTTCTGACGAGGGATTGCTAGAGATTCCCAGGGTTCTCAAGATTTTTCTTTCTTGGCTCCAACCCTGTGGAATTCTCTACCTCATAGGTTGAGAGAATACCTGACCATCGACAGGTTTAAAATTGAGTTAAAAACTTATTTATTTGATTTAGCCTTCCCAAAATATGAATAACTTGTTTTATTGCTTTTGTTTTAATTCTATCTATATTTGTTGTACTTGGTTTTATGTACAGCGCCTTGGTTTGGAAAGGTGCTATAAAAATAAAGTTTGACTTGACCTGACCAAAAACTAGATGTCAGTGGAACACTTCGTGTTTGCGAAGCTACAATATGACCAGCTCATCTAAGGAGTAGAAAGAAAAAGTAGTGAAATGTGGAGTTAGGATTTCTACCCCTAGCTCCCCACCCCACCCCCACCTCATCTCAAGCAACAAAAGGAAAAAACTAGGGTTTTGGGTCTCCAGAGTCTTGGCAAATCAATGGAGGGGTCTTTCTTGGGGCTGTCAACCAAATGCCCACCCTCTCTCCAGAGCAAACAGGGTCAGACATAATCTCTTTTCTTCATGCAGGGCCCACAGGGCCCTGCATGAGGAAAGCTACAACACGTTCTGTTGACAACAAGTGGTGATACATACATCTCTGCCTTTGAAGAGTGTATCACTATGAAGCATTGGCTTTCAGCTGTACTTTGTGCTTCAGATGGAAGGCTACAGATGGGGGGGTGTTGGGGTTGAAAACCCCAAGGAAGACCCCACCACTGATTCGCTAAGACTTCGGAGACCCAAAACCCTAATTTTTTTTTTCTTTTTGCTGCTTAGAGGGTGGGTTGGGAGTTAGGGTTGGAAACCCTAACACCACATGTCCCTAATTTTCTTACATTAAGTTGAACCCTAACTGGTGCATTAATGCAGTTTTTGCTAAGAATAGAAATATGTATAATGTGAGAACAGCTACTTCCATCCCACACTGAGTGATGCATTCTTCTTAATTGGATCTAGGTCTGTGAAAGTCACATCCTCAAATCACAGAAGTGTATTTGACTGCAGACCCTTACCTTGCCAACTGCTCTCCTACACATTTTAAGTACCACTGTTCCTCATTTTGGGGAATCAGAGACTTTGACATATGCAACAGATGGTAAAGCTAGGAAGAAACCTCTAAGGGAGAAATGCTTTTCTTTTGCAAACTGATTTCAACCAGTAAACTTTTTGCTGATTTCAGACTGTTCCATCATTTGCATAAGTTAGCCTGCGGGCAGAATGTTGTATACTGTATTCATGCGAATATGAAATACAAAAACTGCATTTTAAAGGGTGGAGCCTAACCTTTCAAGCCTGCATTTGTTCATCCAGTTTGCACTTAGTAACAGCAATCAAATCACATACAGGCAGATCTGGTAATTAAAAAAAAAAAGGAGAAAAAGAGACCCCCAAGTAAAACCTTTTGGGCTCTAAAATGAACACTAGAAAAGAATCAGCTCCCATTTAAAAATATGTTTGCATGATTCATTGTGCAAAATGTATTTATTTGAATTTTGATAACCGGGTAAACCCATTGGGGCAGCATGTCCCTTTTTCAGGGGTGACCCGGGGGAGGGTAAAAGGGGAGGTAGAGAAGCAATACATAACAGCAACAGATAAGTGCACAGTAACACTTTTACAATAGTCTGGAGAACACAATAAATATGCAAAATACAAGATGCATGTACGGTATTTACACAGTTATACAAAATAGGTAAGTACAGAGGTAGCAATTTACATTAAATAATCAAGGTGCATGGGCAGAGATTTTTATAGTTCATACAGTCAGTTTTACAGATAAAATAGTAGGTGCTGGTACAAAGGCAGACAATTCAATAATATTGGATCACAGTTGAAGTGGGAGTGAAACAGCTCAGAGTCATAACACAGCAAAGCAGGAATGGTACTTCAGGGTAGAGCAAGAGAGAGACAGGAAGGGACAAGGGAATAAGCTGGATGCCAAGGTGTGATAATTTAGGCACAGGAGCAAGGCTGAGGGGTGGCAAGGTGAGATTTAAGAGAACACTTGCAGGAGTGGATGGAGGGGCATGTTAAAGCTGCAGCTAGTAGGGAGTTCCAGAAGGAGGGCCCAGAAAAGGTGAATGCACATTGACCCACAGCTAGGTGGGGTTTTGGAATGGAGAGAAGAGGAAGGTCAGATGACTTTAAGAACCTCATTGTGGGTTTATGTTGGACAATATATGGGAGAAATGGGGGTGGGGAACCAGATGATCAGATGGATAGGGAATTGGCTCCAGGACCGGACCCAGAGGGTCATAGTTGGTGGGATAGTCTCATCCCCAAGGAGGGTCATTAGTGGGGTCCCACAGGGATCAGTCCTTGGACCCCTTCTGTTCAACGCCTACGTATCTGACATAAGGACAGGAATCAGGAGTGAGATGAGTCTCTTTGCAGATGACTCAAACTGGGGGCGGTGGTGGATGGGGAGGAGGGGAGGGTGACCCACAGGGGACCTGAGGCTCTGGAAAGATGGTCTAGAAAGTGGAAGCTGCGTTCAATGCAGGGAAATGCAAGGTACTCCACCTGGGGCTAGAAACCCAGGCCAAGTGTACACCTTGGGGGAAATGCTACAAGTCTCGATGGCTGAGAGGACCTGGGGGTGGTGGTGGATGTCAAGATGAACAACTCTGAGACTTGTAGGAGGGCAGCAGCCAAGGCCAACAGGATGCTGGGATGCATCGCTAAGGGATCACCTTCCAGAAGGAGGGAAGTGATACCCTCTGTATAACTGCTTGGTGAGGCCGCACCTTGAGTACTGCGTGAAGTTTGGAGGCCACACTTAAAGAGGGACATTAACCTCCTGGAGAGGGTCCAGAGGAGGGCAACCAAAATGATTTGGGGCTTGGGGGACAGGACCTATGAGGAGAGGCTCGAAGAGCTAAATATGTACACATTGGAAGAGAGAAGGGACCGTGGGGACATGATAGAGGTCTTCAGGTACATGAAGAGGGTAAATAGGGGAGGAACAGTCAGGGTGCTTCGAAGGAAGGAGGAGGGGCCACTAGAGGGCATGGGTGGAAGCTGGAGGGGGGAAGATTCAGGGGAGAAAGGAGGAGGTGCTACTTCACTGAGAGGGTGGTGGAGCCATGGAATGCACTGCCTAGGGGGCTGGTGGAGGCAGAGACAGTGGAGGGGTTCAAGAGGGGGGGACAGGTACAGGGGAAGGGTTCTGGAAGCAAAATCCAATGCAGCAAGAATATCCGGAACTGGGAAGGGAGAAGCCAGAGAAGGCGAGGGGGACAGCAAGGTCAGCACCCAGGGTGGGGGCTGACCAAACGAGCAGACACGAAAGACCGTTAGGCCTATTCTGCTGGCATTTTAGTATGTTAATATGTAATATCAATAAGGCAGAGAGGAGTGAATTTATGAACAAAGTTGTAGGTAAGGCAGAGGGTGGGGTATTGTAGTCTGGCTTCAAAGGAAGGTCAGCCTAGGGAGGCCAAGGCTGAACAGTGGTGCATCCTAGCATTAGCGCCGAGGGCAAAGCGGGTGACCCTGTGGTCGTTTTGCTTGAGTTTGTCAAGAAAGTATTGCAAAGCTATACAGTTAAACTGTTTTTCCAATCTCTCTTGTATTAGTTTATTTTTGAATATTCCAAAACATAATGATATATATGCCAATTTGTCTACCTGAAAAAAAAAATCACAATTTTTATTCATTTGTAAGTGTTTATATTAAAAAAATACAATCTATCTTCAAATATATACATGGTCATACAAATGGATATATACTTCATTTGTACAGAGTTAGTAGCAATCATTTCATATTTGCCAGTGCTGTTACTCTGTTGCAATTAATATCATTTGCGTGGTGCCATCTCCAGGTTGATTCATGTGCTACCATATTGTTACTAAGACTAGAATCATTCAGATAGGATTCCATCTGTACATTAGTGGGCATAACGAGCTAGGGCCACATTTTCAAAGTGTGGTGCAGGGCTTGCGTCATGCCCTTGTGCCATGGGATTTAGGTTTGGGTGGCGCTCCAAACCTTTTTGCTGCAACCGCACCTGATTTTCCAATCCTGGGCACAGTTGCAACAGTTTCCATACTTTATGGCAGTTTGTGCCAAATGTCTGGTGCAAGTTCTGAAACAAGGACCCCCAGGAGTGGCGCAAGCAGGACCACAAAACTGTGGTCTAAAGTGAGGCAAGTTGCACAAGGGATAGAAACTCCTGATTGCCATCCGGAGAATGCCACAAGCCCCCTGTGCCATACATTCGGTACACCAGGGGCTTACGGCATTCTTTGAGTTTTGAAAATCTGGCATCTTGTGTCCATGTAGGTCATGAACTACATGTCAACAGATAGTTAAAGAAGTTATACCTTCACTTGTGAAGTGTACATTTTTTCCTGTGCTATACACCTATAGTGCTTGGAATCTTCACCTTTTAAGTGGGAAATACCACATTTTATTTTAAAGAGCGACTGACACATTTGGGGCAGGAAACTCATGTCCAGTAGTTGCCTACCCCAAGAACTGAACAACATATATTTCAAAACTTTCTGTGCAGTGATTGTTTAGTAATTTTACTCCCTCCCCCGGCCAGGCTCTCCTTCGCACTGGCTCCCCTGGCCCCATTCCTCAGCTTCTTACAGACTTACCTTATGACTCTGTCCTTCACTTTGTCTCACCCATCCTGGAAGGTGGTGGGCCAGGCCTCTCACCGCATAGACCAGGTTCCAGATGGAGGCGCTCCATGTTATCGGTGAATGGCCTGCAGACAGCCGTTGCTCAACTTGCCTGGCCAGGGCTCTTTCCTTGTTCTGGTTCCCCTCAGGATGCATGCAGTGAGGGTGCGCATGCGCACACATGCAACCATCTGTTGCTGCACGGCACCAGCCTGTGTCACCCCTCCCTGTATGCCTCTCTGACTGCACATACACCTGTGGTCACCCAGGTAGCAGTGGTGCCATGGAGCTAGCAAACCTCCCCCTTCCTCCCTGAAAGAGGAGAGCATCCTCTGGGATGCTCGAGCCTCCTCCACCTGGCCGCCACCCCCCAACGAGGAGCCGAACGCCGGTCACCAGCATCACGAGTGGTAGCACTACCCCTGCACCAGTAGGCCAGTCTGGTAATCTTACTTTCTAATACTGCAATCCTACATCCTGTTTCACCCGAAGCAGCTGAGCGCCTGCTGCAGCCCCACCCAGAATACAGCATTTTGATGCTACAAAGTGGGGAAGATGGCTACAGGGTTATACATAGCATTGTAAGACTATTAGTGGCAGCAGCAGAATTTGCATCGTACTAAAACTTATAAAATGCACAAGTGCATCTTAAGGGGGGTAGTACATGTAATACTACCCCTTTAACATGTACCTGTGCTGCTGATATATCAATACAATGCTATGCACAACCCTGCAGCCCCTTCCCCACTTCACGTCATCAAAATGTTGTATTCTGCACAAGGCTGCAGCAGGCTTTCAGTGGCTTTAGGTGAAGCAGGAAGTAGGATTGTGGTATTAGAAAGTAAGATTACTAAACAGTCACTGCACAAAAAATGTTGAAATATATGTCATTTACTGTAGGTCCCGGGACAGGCAGCTACTGGACATGAGTTGCCTGCCCCTGCAAAATGAAGGTGTCAGTGTCTCTTTAAAGATGTCATTTTGAAGCATTTTGTGCAGTAGAAAAACTTGAACAATACCCTCTGGGTCTACATTTGTGCAGATTTAGCTAACTTTTTCATGTGATGTCTCTAGAGGGAGTTGCACTGCAACACAACAGCAAGGGTTAAAACTGAATCTAACAGTGTCTTATTACCTTTGTGTTCTACTTTACTTTATTTATATTAAATGAAGTAAATGAAATACCTATTCTGATTATTTTTTAATACTATTACCATCCATATAGCACCAGTTGTATGCACATCACATTCATTTGGCAATGTTTTGAGAACCACTTTTTTCCAAGATTACATAAAAAATAGACATTGATGGCAGTAAATGGTTCAATGGCCCAGCCAGTCTGGCCAGCCCCACCTGTAGCTGGATTTGATGGCTTTTGTGGTCATTAAATGCTTTATCCTCCCTCCCTCCCCTCTACCCTTACACATCCTTGCAATTGCCCCACCAATGTTTGAACCCTTACACTGACTTAGCACAGCTAACCTCCCTTAGCAGCTTGTTGCACTCACTGGCTGCTCTCTCCATGGAAAAGCATTTCCAGGCTCCTCTCCCGAATCCCCCCCCCACCAGCTTCATTAAGTTCCCTTTTGTGCCTGTGTGCCCACTCAGTGTGAACAACTCCTTGCAGTCTACCTTATTTATTTCATGGAGGTACTTGTATGTGTAAACCCCCTTCAAGTGGGGGTTCCTGAAAGTCTTGCATGGGCTTGCCTAAATGCCCACTGCCAGGCTGGTGTTCTGTGTCCCAGCAATTTAAAAGAGTTTGCATGTGAGTGCCCTGTTAGCCTCTGTGCCTGTCTCTAATTCAATATACTTTATTATTTTCCATCATATAACAACAAAATAACAACAACAAAAGAATACAATAAAAGGAAGCAAAACAAAATCTATCCAGTGTTCCAGCCTTGTACATTATTGAGTGGTCAAAATAAACCCACCCTCCCCCAACCAACCTCCCGCCATCCCTTCTATATTCTCACTCACCCCCACCCCTAAATCTCATTCTGCACAGTGGGGGGACAAATATGAAAAGGAAAGTAACCATGGGGAGGAAAAGGAAAGGGGGTAAACCTCAATGGAAATTTAATGCAAAATAAAGGCTGGGACAGTCTAGTTCCCACACACCACAGGATTGTAATGGGATATTGAAAGGATCCTTTATGGTCTCCATAGGGAGAGTAAGGTCATGAAAGGCTCCCAGGTAGTCTGATAGTATTGGACTCTCTGCCTTACAGTGGCGATATGCTTTTCCAACTGAATGGCAAGGAGAACTTCACGGTGCCACTCTAACGTTGCAGGAAGTGAGTCCTCCTTCCAGTGCCGCAACACTGTTAGTTTGGCTATAGCCGCAATTAGTATTATATGGGCCTGACGCATCACTGGAGTTCCCTGCGGGGATATAGCCAGTATACAGGATTCGGGAGTAAATAAGGTATCCAATCCTAGAATGGGGTCCACCACTTGCTGGATAAATTTCCAGAAAGACTGTGTGCAGGGGCACTCCCATAACATATGATAGAGAGAGCCTTGGGTCAGTTTGCATCTGAAACAGTCAGGGGAGACAGCAAGTCCTGTCTTGTGTAATTTTAGTGGCATGTAATACATGTTATGCATAATTTGAAATTGCACAAGACGCAATCTGTCTTGTTTGATATATTTATAGTTCGTGCACCATATTTTTCCCCAGAATTCTACTTCGTTCGGCAGAGAAAGCTCATGTACCCAGTAGTAAGAAATTCCAGTTGGAAGGTTATGATATAAGGCCTGGAGTTGCTTGTATATCCTTGAGACTGCGTGAGCAGTTTCTGTACTTTGAAGAATGTATTGAAGCCCCTGAGTCGACTGATCAGACCAGCTTTCCTTATTATTTAAAGTTGCTATCGCATTCTTGACTTGTAGATACTTAAAAAAGTCTTTGGGACTTAATTGGAAAGAAGTCTGCCAAGTTTGAAAGGAGGTCACCACATTGTTTTGCAGAAGATTAGCATGTGTACAGTGTTTGAGCTGTGGAAGGAAAGAGGGTGGAGTGGGGCACCTATCAATTAGAATATGTGGATTACAAATTAAAGGTTGGGCTGAAGACACATGACAGTTTATCGAATAATACTGCAGAATTTGTTGCAATGCTTTGAGTGACCAGGCCATGGGAGTGGACTTAAGTGACCTAGCAAGCTTGGAAAATTTACATACACGAGAGCAGCCAGAGAACTATTAACACTCTGTGCTGCCTTACTTTCAATATTTAACCTGCCACTGTTGATCAATGAGTCTGCCTTACACCACAGGGCTATCTTACTGAGGTGTTGGGCCCCATAATAGGTAAACAGAGAGGGAAGGGCTAGCCCTCCCTGTAGCTTGGGGGCTGTTAATTTGAGAAACGCTCACCTGGATGGTTTATTCCTCCAAAGAAAGTTGTTAAACATTCTCTGTAATTTCATAAACCATCCCTTGGGGATGTAAAGACCCATCATACCCAGCAGATATAAAAGCCTCAGCAGAAGGTTCATTTTCAGAATATTGATACATCCCCACAAAGTCATTGGCAATGCACTCCACCTATTCAGGTCTGCTTGCAGATTTTGTACTAGTGCAGTCAGATTATCTCTAAACATGGAAGGGATCCCCGGGAGATCTTTATCCCCAGATAGGTGAGGGTTCGATACTCCCAGGAGAGGCCCAGGTCAATGATACAGGCTTTAGTAACCCTATAATTTAATGGAAACACCTTAGTTTTAGATAAATTGAGCTATAAGCTGAGACTTTAGAGACTCTAGGAATTTCCCCTAAAAGGGCCAGCAGTGAAGTTTCTGGCTCCTCTAAATGTAGAAGAAGATTGTATGCTGATAAAACATATCGCTCACCATATAATTGGATTTCCTTTAATACTGAAGATGAGACAAGTGTCCGAATTAATGGCTCAAGATAACAGTTAAACAAAAGAGGGGATAAGGGGCATCCTTGTCGAGTACCTTTCTCGAGCGGGAAATCTTGGGATAGGTGTCCATTGCACCACACCCGCGCTGTAGGGGCGGTATATAGAATTTTAACCCAGGTAAGGAAGGAATTAGGCATGCCAAGCTGCTTAAGAGTGGCAAACAAAAAGCACCAGGAGACTCGATCGAACGCTTTTTCAGCGTCAAGAGAAACAAGGATCGATGGGATCCCAGACTCTTTAGACCAGGCCATCAGGTGCATAAGTTTACACATGTGATCTCCAGAGAGATGCCCCCCCCCATGAATCCAACTTGGTCATTACCAGTAATACTCCCTAATATTGGAGCTAAACGGTTGGCAAGGATTTTTGCTAATATTTTAACATCTAAATTTAATAACGAAATCGGTCGGTAGTTCCCAGGGCACAATAGATCTTTGTTTGGTTTAGGAATAACTGTAATAATTGCCTCTAGGAAGCTAGGATCTTTCACCCCTTGGTGAAACCACAAATTAAACACATCCCTCAGCAATGTGGAGAGTTGTGGGAGACAGGCCTTGTACAAATTATTAGACAAACCATCTGGGCCAGGGGCTTTGTCCTGGGGAAGCTGGGTGATGGCAGTTTGCACTTCCATTAGTGTGACTGGAACACCAAGTTGGTCTGCCGTTGTTGGTGATAAAGAGGGAAGGTTGGCTGAGCGAAGATAGTCAGTGATATCTTTATCAGTTACTTGCAGGGAATCTTCAACTGAGTAGTGATCTTTATAGAAGTTCTCAAATACTGATGCAATCTCCTGGGGCTGGGAGATGATGCGACCGTTCGAGGGGGGGTCTCAAACTCAAGAAAATTTAGACATTTCAATTTGTCTTAATCTAAGTGCCAGGAATTTCCCTGCTCATTCCCCTGACTCCAGATATCTCAATTTAGTGTTATGAATGGCCAATTCTGCTTTCTGCGCCATTATATCATAATATGATGCTTAAAGACAATGTAACCTGGTCCATTTTTCTAGTGGTGATGTCTTATTTATGATATGCTCCAACTGCTGTATTTCTTCTAATATGGAGTCAAGCATTAATTTATTTTTTTTTAACTCATGTAGAGGCGATCTGTATAAAGTTACCCCTGATGGCACACTTGAGAGCGGCCCGTGCTACATCAGTCCTCTCCACTGAACCCAGATTCGCATCCAGAAACTCCTTGATAAAGACTTGTGTGGAGGTTAGGGTCTCAGGGTGCTTAAGTAATTGCGTGTTAAGGTGCCAGAGGGGGCTCCTCCGAGTCCCTGGACCTAAAATAAAGGAAATACCAACTGGGGAATGGTCTGAAAGTACTCTGGGATAAATAGATGCTTCAATAATACTAGAAAGACAGAAAGAGCTTACCAGCCAATAATCTATTCTAGAGAAGGTGCCATGCAGTGGGGAGTAATACGTGAATTGCTTTTCATCTGGGTTCAATACTCGAAATACATCCACTACCCCCGCTCCTGACAGGAGGTCTCTAAAAGCACGCTGTGCTGGTGAAAGCCCACATTTTTTACTGTCTGAGCGGTCAAGATCCGCTCTCAGAACCAGATTCCAGTCTCCACTCAAAAAAGTCAGGAGGGGTGGGTTAGACACCACCCTTGTTAACAATTGAGTAAAAAAAGGAGGCGAGTCTATATTCGGTCTGTAAATTAAACCTATTAGTACTGGAGTTAATGCCAATGTACTCTGTATAATGCTGTAGCGCCCTTCTGAGTCGTACCATTCTTGTTGATTTAATAAATGGTACATGTTTAGCTACCAGAATAATAGTACCAGCCCGCTTGGTGGAATTGCCAGAGCCATATACTTGCCCCACCCATCCCCATTTGAAGAATCAAATATCGTCCCTGGGCAAGTGCGTCTCTTGCAAACAGACAATCTCCGCTCCTAAATGAGCAAGATATTTAATAATCATACACCTCTTTTGTTTGCTCTGAGCCCCTTTTATGTTCCAGCTCATGAATTTGTAAGGTCCCCCCATTAACTTCGAATAGATGGTGGATAAACTAAAGATGTCCTAAATTTGAATGATTTACTACGAGATACTCCCCTTCTAGTCTTACTGTGCAGAATTTCCTTAATTTCCCCCCACCCCATTGACATACTTATAATGCAGTGGAAACAGAGGCAATGCCATCCCTTCATGAAAGAAATGAAAACAAAAACCACCCCCCCCCGAATACACATAGTAATGAACTACCCCCGGCTCAAACAAGGCCGAACTCCTATTACACAACACAGCACGCGATTAAAGATTCTCACTACCTAACCCCAAGTAACTCCCCTCCTCCCTCCCCTGACCTACCATGTATATACCTCTAAAAAAGAACAAGCACACAAGCTTATTTAAGATTCAATCGAACGGTTCATCTTAATGCCCTTCATGCCCTGCAGCAAACCATTAATAAACTCTGCCCTTCATCATGCAAGGGAGATCAAGTTATTAGGTAGGAAAAAGTACATGACTTCGGGAAAGAGATAACAGCGATCAACACAAGTTCCAACTGTAAAAAAGAGATCACATATTACTATTACCGACTTCAGAACACTTTAACTATTAGACATTCATATCCTTATTTATTATAAAAGGGCAAATGAGTTCTCGTGTCGCCTGGCCTCACCCCCTTCAGATTCCAGGCATTACTTTCACTCAGCAAACCAAAATGCATTTTGCTGCAGTCGGCAAATTAACAGGGTGTCCCCAAAGAGTCAGCATCTGAATCTTTTCATACGTCGGCTGGTACAGACCAATTCAAACCTCTTTCAATCAACGAAACCTGCTTCACTTGAAGAGATCTGGAAATAGTTTATGGAGTTCCTCCATGGCTTGTTTAAGTGTATCAAATGCTACCCACTTATCTTTGTACTTAACTTGCAGTATTGTGGGGTACTTCATACGAAAGGATACTCCAGCAGCGATCAGACAAGATACCAGAGGGTGGTATTTTTGCCTTTTAAGACACACTGAGTGGGGTAAATCTTGAGACACCTTAGTTTGTTCCCTTCCCATTGAATTTCCTGGGCTTCATTAACTTTGCTCATGATGTGTATCTTATCCAAGTAATTAAGTAGTTTAAAAACTAGCGGTCTAGGTGGGGTTCCTGGTAGCGGGGTGGGGGAGCGCAGAGAGTGGTGTGCTCTCTCGACTATATAGGTAACATTAATCGGGGAGGGACCCGCTATTCTTTCACAAAACTTTTGCACAAACAACACAGTGTTGGTGCCTTCTTCTTTCTCTGGAAGACCGAAGACAATTAAATTATTACACCGACTGCACCCTTCAGGGTTCTCCAGCTTATCTTCCATTTTCCGTAGCTTTTGTCGTAACATGGAGGAGTCCAATTCTGACTTGTCCCTCCATTTCTCTACTGACACCAATTGTGCATCAACATCCCCGACTCGAGTGGTGAGTGAGTCAAGATTGGCCCGAATTTGCTGCACATCATTGGATATCGCCGTGATAGAGTCCTGTAAAGGCAGCATGATTTCCATGAACCTTTCTTCCGATAACGCTGTAGGAGCCATGGCAGACAGTATAGTTGTAGCAGCCTGTGCCTTGGGCCGCTTTGCAGCCTTGTCTTTCTCGGGGGAAGGTGGAGGCGTCTGCCATGGAGGAGCTTGCCGCATCTCTGCTTCCATTTATATCCACCGATGATCATCTCCGTGGAAATTCTTATTCGAGATGGTTTCAAAATCGTTGGCTGAAACTTGCAGAAAGAGGACGAAATTGCAAGTTCTAGTGGGGAGCGAGGAGAGGATGCGACCTACAGACAAGCAGCCATCATGTGATCACGTGCCTGTCTCTTTAAGAGCTGCCTATCTTGTGGTGTAAAATTAAGCTAGGTAGGGACCAAGTAGTTTTGGGTTCGAGTCCCGCCCGGGCTGCAGTGTTATCGCTCCATTCTGCCTTGGCTATTTGCACAGAAGAAGCCCTGCTAGGAACTGTGACTGTTTACTGTTTCTCATATTGTAGTTTGTCTAACCTGCCTTTCTTTGCAGCATGGACATTTCAGTACTGCCCCACCATCTTGGTTCTGGACTACCTATTGGGACCAATCAGTACCTTTGAGGACTCTAAAATGGTATCTGTCCCCAGGGGTCTTGTGGGAGCAAATTTCTGAAGGAATTGTAGTTCTTGCACTTTGGTGCTTAAATGGACCTGAAGGGGAGCCCTTGCTTTGACAGACTGATGGATCAACCAACTAGAACCTTTTGGACCAAAGGGAACTTCCCAAGCTGCCTGCTGCAGTGTGTGTCAGTCTGGAGTTAGAGTTTGAAGAGTAAACAGCTCTAGTGATTCGAGCAGCTGCTCCTTCATAGTTTGAGTGGGAGATTAGTGGAAAGGCTGGGTTTAGGCCTGTCTGCCTGCTGTCCCTCGAGAGGGAGGGTGAATTTATCGGACTGCATCCAAATTTGAGTGTGTTAAAGCCACTGAAGAGTGACCAGATTTAAACCTGAAAAAGAACGAAGATTTGCTGAATGCAATCAGCCTGTCAGAACATCCATTTACCACAGAATTCCCGGTTTTGCTCAGAGACACTGATATTGCGACCGGACTGCTACCCGCATTGTGGTATGGTGAATGCTTTACTATAAATGTGCTGTTTGTTGTTAGTGGGTTGCGATTTGGTTCCCCACTGTGTCAGTGGCTCAGTAGGTAGCACACTCGCCTCTGAGGTCGGGAGATCAGAGGGCTATGGGTTCAGTTCCCACATCTGGCACTTGGGTTAATAACCCAGTACTGACACTGTAGCGCAGCATGAGAGGGGTGCTGTACTTCGGAGGTGCCGTCTTTCAGATGAGACGTTAAACCTAGGTCCCATCTGCCTGGATTGGTGGTAGTTCAGGTGGATGTTAAAGATCCCATGGTGCTTATTGAAAAGAGTAAGGGAATTTACCCGGTGTCCTGGCCAAATTTCCCTCATTCACTAAAAATACCACCAACAGCTTAATCTGGTTCAAGGTCAGTTGGTATTCATCTGTTTCCCCCTCCCCCGGGTCGTGCCTGAAAATAGGCAGGATTTGTCTAGTGCACTTACCTGGTCAACAAAAACTAAATAAATAAAATAAAATAAATGTGCCACGCTTGCTGGAAGCTGCATCCAGCACTACCGAACTGTTTAATCCGGCCTGGGCCTTACCACACTGGCCCAGCCAGCTACTTCTGGCACAGAAACCAACATCGATGAGAGACTCGTCTGGGGATCAGCCCCCTGCTCAACACCTGGAACAGGAATGACACCTTGGTGATTCGTGTGTGCCATGCTTCTTCTGGCAAACCAGACATCAACCGGCAGTCTCCATTTCGTCCATCCTGTGTCCTGTACTAGGTAGCATGAGTAAACACCAGGGTAGCTCCCTGCAACAACAGCTCTGTCAAAGTGTGTCATCTGATTTGTTTTGTTTAATCATCATGAACTGAGCCTCCTGGCTCCAGATTACAAATTGGGTGTGGTTGTGCATGCTTTTTATTTTCATCACAGGGCCCCAACCAGCTGTGATGCCAGCCTACCCCAGGCAACATTCCAGGCTAGCTCACCTTACTTCCAACGGGGTACCCAGAGCGTGTGACTGTGTTGAGGGACTAAAAAGTGCATGCATAATTGCCTGACTAGATCAGTTATAGAATCAATCAACCTGAATACACCCCTCCCTTGTTCAAGTCCCCTGAATAAACCAGATCTAACTCTTTTTGCATCTAATCTGACTGTGGTTCCAGTTTGTACCAAAAGCACTGTACTTTTGTTATTTGCTGTGCCTAACCTTGTTTTACAGGGGATCTCCAGGGTCAAACTCGGGGAACCAGCCCTGGTGGTAAGTGCAAACAGAGTGGGGATTTGTATGCTGAACAGGGGCTACTGTGAAAGTGTTTGTTGCATATTGTCTAGGCCACTAGAGGGGAAGGGGGGGGTTACACTGTCCCAGAGGGATGTACCCAGGTTAGCCTTGCTATTAACAACCCTGTCCTCTGGGTGGAGGCACCTGTTTCAGTACCCAGACCCCTTAACTTGCTACTAGCCAAGCAGGCAGGGGTAGTAGCCCTTGGAATAGTGCCACCTAGGGGTTACATATGTCTCTATCATATCCCCACCTCTTCCTTTTTGCCTTTTAGGGGGTGCATGTTCCAGTCTTCAAACCTCTCCATGTAGGATTTACCTTGACCCTGTGTCATTTTGGTTACCCTCCTCTAGCCTGTCCCTGTCCTTCCTCAAGTGGGGGCTCCAGAACTGTGCACAGTGTTCCAGGTGAGGTCAAACAAGAGATCTATACAGGGGCAGGATCAACTCCTTCACTTTACTGCTGAGCCCTCTCCCTTGCAACCCAACACTCTATTTGCCCACCCACTGCCCTGTAACACTTGGAGGAAAATGTGTGCCCTCTACTGGGATTTGAACTCAGGCCCCTGGCATTCCGTACCTTGCTCTAACCACCTGAGCTATAGGGGAACTCAGGAGATTAGCAGACCCAGTCATCCCTTTCAGACACCTAACCTTCTATACAACAGTGATTGTGATTTCAGCAGATTTAGGGCAATAACTGAAACTAACATTGACTCTAAAACTATGCTCCAAAACTCTCTCTCTCTCTCTCTCCCTCTCTCTTCCTCCCTCCCTCCCTCTCACCTTTTACTGCTCCCAGAAACTGAGTATACTAATTCAATGCTGACAAGACATAAACCAACAGTGTTTTGCCCCCAACACCCTCACAACAATATCGGTGAGTTTTGGGTGTTTTCAGCAGATCTGGGGTAACTACTGTTACTAATCTTAGTAGAACTCGGTGAAGTGCCAAAACCCCACTCTGAAACCAAGTGCCTTCAGTCTGAATCCAGTGAGCACTCTGTCTTTTCTCTCTCTCTCTCTCTCTCTCTCTCACTCTCTCCTGTACACTGCTCACAGTCCCTGTCACTGAATGCACACTGTCTCCACAGTGGCCAAAACATTAAGGCCCCAATATTCAGAACTGCGCCTGGTAATGGCACATGTAGTGGCACAACACAATCGAGTTGCACTGGTGCAACCCTGAGAAATATTCAAAAGAGATGAGCCATGGTGCATCACCCTCGGATATATCAGATAATGCACACTGTGCAAATACTATGAGCTGGCACATACCCCCAGACAGGGTTGAATACCAGGAATGGGAACTGTGCCAGCACAACAGAGTTACGCTGTGCGCAAATTCCTGATATTCAGTCAGCAGTATGCAGATGGGGCCATAATACATGCAAGGTACAAATGGAGTCATTTGCATGTTATTATGGCTCCATTTGCATGTGTTATTCAGGGCAGGCCAGCGAAATGTGCATGGCGCCCTACACAGCATGCGGTGCTACCAGTGGGGGCTCTGGCACCCCTCACCCTCCCCATAGCCCCGATTGGCAAGCATATATGTAAATAACTGCCCTGGTAGTCTAGTGGTACCCCTCCTCCCTCCCTCCCTGTAGCTCCAGTTGGCAAGAATATATGTAAATAATTGCCCTAGTAGTCTAGTGGTACTCCCCCAACCCTCCCATAGCCCCAATCAGCAAACAGCTATCATAAAACATGTCCTGTGGTCCAGTGGTTCCCCCCACCCCATCCTGGAACACCGATCACCCGTAAGTGCAGATAATAAGTACCTGGTGGTCTAGTGGTAACCCCCACCCGCCCATATCCCCAATCGCCCTTATAATCGATGTACATAATTCCCTGGTGGTCCAGTGGCACCCCGCTACCCACATAGGATCCCTGCCCACCCAGCTCCTTCCCCCCATCATTGGCAGGCAGCTGCAAACCTACCAGCATACCTCTGTGGCTGCCCACCTAGTGACAGCTTACAGTTTCAGCTGCAAGCCCACTGGACGACACTGGGGACCAATGGGCTTGCAGTGCATACTGTAATAATAATTCACAAATACTGGCCATTGTCAAGAAGGTACATGCCTCTCTGAAATCGAAATGCTGTAAGTCTGCAAAAGGCTGGGGCTCAGCCTGGAACTGGTATGGGCAGTATTTCAAATGGTTTCTCAATTGCCTGCTTAGTTCTGCACAGCGAGAGGATCACCAGTGACTGTCCCTACACTCCTCCTGCAATCAGGAGCAGCTGATGCTGGTAAATTGTTGGACCTTGGAAGAAGCTGGAAGGATACAGCCTATAGACTGAGTACCAGTTCCGAATCCTGGTCACCCAAGAAAGCCACATGGGTAGCTGGGTATTTTCCCAGGATGGGGAAAAAAATGGTTGCTGAATGTTTCCAAGCAGAAAATAACAGCTTGCACTGATGGTGTTGGATCAAAGGTGCAAAAAACAGTTGTGATGGGTAGATCAAAGGAGGAGACCATGAAGGAAAGTGTTGGCATTTTGGGAGGAGAAACAGAACCATGTGCTGACCCAAGTTATTCACTGCAGAAACCAGGTGCTGATACTCAACATTCTGCTAAAAACAAAGGTACTGTAACTTTGCCTCAGGCTTCCCTAAAGAATGCTCCTACTACCACTTCATCTGTTTCAATACCTAACTCTACACCTGTAAGTAGTAACTCTTTACCTAAGGATAATGTTCTGCCTACTCATGAGAATGGTTTGCTTTTACCTGTGGGACCCACTAGGCTGGGACAAGATGGGGGCCCCCAGTATATCAGGACAGCAACAGTCCGGAGGTCCTTCAGGTTCTAGGCCCCATATGCCTAATTCCAGTGGGGGGGGGGTCATATGGCTGACTAATTTTCTAGAAACACTGCTGAGCCTGTGAAAATGGAAGAATGCAGTTTGCTTACAATGAAGAGGGGGGTTGGAGCAGCCCACAGATCATATCTATATAGCCTGCAAATTCTTTAAGGACTCAATGAAGCTCTACATGACTAAGAATTATGCTTTTATTCGTGGGCCCATTAGAGTACAAATGATGTCAGCTTTAGGACACTGGCTATCTTAGAGCATTTTGTGGAACCAGTATAATTTGCTGAAAATGTTGGACCTCTTGTCCCCTTTCAAGCCATCCCCCTGACAAAATCCGCCTTTCGCACTGTCACTGTGAAGATGAGATGGTAAATGTTTTCGGTGTAAGGTACTAGCTGACCCAGTGGTGTGAGGTGTTAGGTAACCCAGACATACCTCTCAACTGTCCCTGATTTTCAGGGATGTCCCTGATTTTGCCTCAAAATTTTACTCTGTCCCTCCTAAAAATTGTGTTTCCGTGACCAAACAGCCGGGGTTGTAAGCACAAACTAATGTCAAACAATAAAGTTACAGGCTTGTTTTTCTTTAAAAAATGCATTTTACACTAAGCCCTTTATTCTACCAGCTTCCTGAATGGATATCTCCAGTTTTGAAGAAGTGTCCCTGATTTTGGTCCTTTGTCCCTGATTTTTTTAAGCTTTGTCCCTGATTTATGAGGGAGGAGGTTGAGAGGTATGAACCCAGATCCCACCATGGATGAAAAATACATTTCAGCTGAGGGTGATGTTTTAAGGTACAGCTGAGCCATACTAAAACAGGGCTACAACGTCTCCCTAATTGTTTCTGTTTGGGTAAGGACAGAGCCCTGTGCTTTCACGCTGGGTAGCCCAAGGCCTACTTTAAGTGTGGTTCTCCCAGGCATCATAGCAGCATATGCAATAAAATAAAGGTTCACACTCTGTCTGGAATATGTCCATGCAAGTCATTTCTGCACAAACTCCCTAAGGTGTAACCTTTGCAAAGAACTGCACCATTCCTGCCGTCAATGTACCTGGGCCATGCATAGTTGACAGGACAGACAAGTACAAGATGATGTCATGGATCATGCTCAGAAGACCAAGGTGGTGCATTCTCAATAGATCTCAGCAGAAGCCCAGACTCACCAGAATCCAATTCCTTCTAAACCCCCCACCCACCCACCCACCCACCTTGGCCCAGGCAGAGGATGTTATGGTTCAGGAAGCTAATCAGACTTACACCAGACCCTTCACCCCCACACTACTGACTGATGAAATAAGAAAGAAAAGAAAGTTGTAGGGTTTATTTTTTATTCTTGAGGACCATAGTATTACGGCAGGTTGTGTTAATGATATAGGCAGGACAGACATGCTACACCTACTGACTGATGACATTTTATGTACTTCTATCATTTTCATGTTAATAAAATGTATAAGAATGTAACATGTTTATACTGTGTAATTGGTTTTATTCACCATAACAAAAAAATAAGCTGCCCAGTCATAATAATCAAAATAAAACCCTGAATACAATTAGAAAAAAAATCCACAGAGTCCATGATGTCAGCTTGCAAGAGTGGGGGCAAGATAAAGGTAAACAAGCATGTGTCAGTGCCGAAGGTTCTCCACTTGCATTGCTGTTGTACCAGGTCCTGCTTGTACACAGGGAGATTCGGGAGGAGGCGAAAGAAAAAGCCTAAAATCAGGAGGGGATCTTCAAAAATGGGAGCCTTGGAAACAGGTGCAGACTGATGATGCCGTTTAGCTGGTTGGTAAGCGGCATCATGCACATGAAGGAATGCAGCCCTTTCTGGGAATGTTCTTTTATGGTGTGTGCGATCTTAGCATCATTCAGGTGTTCCCCAGTGGTATAATGTCGTTACATCGACAACTTTACAGTGACGTGGGTGATACTGACAACATTGCCATGCCGCTATAAAGTCCACCTGGGACCGTGGCACCCTTCCCCAAGGTCCAGCACCCCATCCCTGACTCAGCTCCATCTCTGAGTTGGGAATTTTATGTAGGGGGGTTCAGGGGGCACAGCCCCCCACAAAAGAAGAAGTTCAATTAACGTGACACCATCCTGACCTCAATTGCACTCAATGCAGTGATGTGGGGGAAACATCGCATCAACATGAAATTGTCGATGCAGCGTCATGGATCCTTCTCCAGGTCCCATCCCGATAGCCAAGTTGAAATTCAACAGGGATTTGCCCAAGGTGTCAAAGTGAGTATTAATGCTGTCTCTTCAGTGCCTGCCTTATTTTTAGCCCTTCCTGGAATCCAGTCTGCAAAGCAGGTTGGGGGACAGGGCAGTAAAACCAAATTTGGGCTGCTGCTTTTCTGGGGTGAGTCACACCTGGTGGTGGGTAGAAAGAAAAACAGAAATATGCACTCAAGACGTAGGTACTCTGAAAAAAATGTTTCTGGTATTTATTTGCTATTTGTATTTGTATCAACTCCCCAAAAAATGGCTAAGTTACGAAGTCTGGACCATAGTGGCTTGGGCAAGGCAAGGTGGGCACCATCCAGCTGGAGGGTTGGCCTTTTTTCCCGGTTTAGACCCTCTGGAGAGGATGTGGAGGGCAGGCATGCACCAGTCACAGCTTGAATTTTAAACTGCAGAATTAAAAAGTTAAACTGCTTGCTTTTGAGCAACAATACCGTTTCACATGTCATCATACTATAGTATCAGGCACTGTGTTTGCCATTGCACAAAAAATTACTAACTCATCGTGAATAAGTTTACCCGTGGCTCAGCACAGAATCATCATTGGGGGCATGTGAGAGCAACGGCCAGGGCTTTTCAAGGCAGATCACTCTGATTTTAATGTTGATACTAATTTAAAATATCAATCAATGGCAGTGTAGTGAGACTCAGGTGGCACGCATGTATTTTGTATTCACTATAATGTCAACAGAACAGCAGATATTATACCGTTTTAAAATTAGGAGAAAAACTGACACTGTCCTTTTAATCATAGATTTTGCAGTTTTTTTTTTATATCAGAACATTTTAGTGACTCCTGCATGGGCTAGATTTTATATCAGATTTCGCCTGGGCATGTAACTTTTTCTTCTTTTCTTACTTGGTCATGAACTTTGTGGAGCATATCAATAAACTGAGTGGAGGTTGATAATTTCCCACCCTAGACAGCCAGCACAGCAGAGATCAAAAGGTCTTGCTAACCAGTGTATATATGTGTGTGTGTTTGGGCCCGGGATGACTGGACTGATTGAGCACAATGGAGAGGAGAACTGCTGCGTTATCCCACCACAAATGCTGAATAAGTGCCTTTGCTAGTGGTGGTTTGTTACACAAGTGAGGCTAGCACCACCCACCATGGTAATAAAAGGACATAGGACAGAGAGGTCACAGACTTTGCATTTGCATGGGGCAGCCAGCTGATCGCTTATAACAGCCTAACAGGGTGTCAAATGATCATTTTTTTCATGTAAATGACCCTCTCATAAACACCTAGGAGGCAGCCTTTTGCCATAATTGAGTACCTACCAAGAGTGTCACCACCATTCTCTGACTCTACAGAAGAAAGGATGCTGAATCAGAAACTGACTGTCACAGTTGGGGAGGGGGGACTGATAGCTGAGTGTAGCACATTTGATTTTCCAGTCCACAGGTCTGCCACTGCATTTATATAACTGGAAATACATTGAGTCTTATGAGAGTTATGGGGCACTGTCTTTAAATGGAGCCCCATCCCCTTTATCAATAATGGTAGTGGTGCATGGAGTAGGATGACAAATTTCAAATCTTTGCCCACATACCCCTCCATTCAAACACTGCCCATGCTACTAGGAGTCCTTTACTTCCATTTGGAATAACTTCCTGAGTAGTACAGAGACATGGAAACAGAATGTGACAGCAGATAAGGACCACTTGTCCAACCCATAGAAACATAAACTTTAACAGCAGATAAGGACCGCTTGGCCCACCTAGTCTGCCCATTTCCCTACCTACAGGATAAGCTGTAGATCCTCGTTAACCAACAGCCTATTTCTTCCTACCCCCACAAGAATTGCCTTATATCTGTCCCATGCATTCTTGAATTCTCCCACAGTTTTAGACCCCACTACCTCCTCAGAAAGGCTGTTCCACGTATCCACCACCCTCTCTGTGAAAAAATACTTCCTCACATTGCGCCCCTGAGTCGTCCCCCCCTCTATCTTCAAGTTGTGTCCTCTTGTTATTGCACATCTCTTTTTCTGAAAGATGCTACCCTCTTGGACTTTGTTGATTCCACTGAGGTACTTAAAAGGTTATATCATGCTCCCCCCCCCTTCTTTCCTCAAGGGTATACATATTAAGCTCCTTTAGTCTCTCTACATATGACTTCTCTTGCAGACCCTACACCATTTTAGTTGCCCTCCTCTGGACTGCCTCCATCCTGTCTGTGTCCTTGTGGAGATGGAGTCTCCAGAACTGGATGCAGTACTCCAGATGGGGTCTCACCAACTGTTTGTACAGAGGGACAACAACTTCCTGTTTTCTGCTGGTGATGCCTCTCCCTATACATCCCAGTATTCCCCCAGACCTCCCTACTGCCTTCTCACATGGCTTGCTAACCTTAAGGTCATCTGATATGATTACCCCTAGGTCCCTTTCCATTTTTAAGTTGGCTTGCATGCTTGCACAAGCAACATCTTGTGGTTGTACGGGTTTGGGGGGCGCGGCCGCTGTTGGGCGAATGCAGGGCACGCATCAGTAGGTGCGTCCCTCATTCCCCAATCAGCCTGCATGCCGGCGTCACACCATGCATGTATAATGGGGCGAGCACATCTAAGCAAAGGTCCGCTGCAATCCAAGCAAAGCTCATCATACACAGCGGTCCTTTGCTTGCCGTGCTCGCCGCCATTATGAGCATGGTCGGTGGCGGCTCATGCCTGCCAACATCAGGTGCCCAATCCCCTGTCGGTAACCCCCGCTGTGTTAGTGTGGCGATGGGGGAGCCCAATCCCTGTCAACGCACCCCCCAAATGTTGAATGCGGGGGGGTGCCCAATGCACCTCGGCTCGCTGGACCCCCGCTGTGTTTGTACGCTGACTGGGGGAGCCCACTGGCCAGCATCACCCCCAATTGTTGAATGCTGAGGGGTGCCCAATCCTCGGCTCGTGCCCCACTGTCTTTGTTTGCCGACGGGGTGCCCAACCACTGGCATTACTCCCTCCACCATGTTGTGTGCCGACGAGGGTGCCCAATCCTCTGTCAGCTACTGACACCCCCCAAAAAACTCAGTTAGGTGGCAGCGCTGGGAGCCCAGCGTGCCAAATACCCTGCAACATGAAAACTGCCTCTGCGATGGTGTTCCTTTATTTTTCCTGTAAAATGAAAACCGCCCCGAGTCTCGAGCAATTTCTCCCCACCCGCACTCCACCCACTGCGCACCCTTGCCTCTCACCCCCTCACCCCATACTTACCTCTGGAGTCCGGCGCGACGATCTTCCGTGGACCGGGAACATGTCTGCACTCTTCAAAGCCGACCGCGAACTGAGGAAATGCCGGTAAGCTGTATAATGGAGTGAATAGGGTTTTTTCAACTTTGCTGCATATCTCAGGCATTTCTTGGAATTTTGCACCAAATTTTCAACATGGGGTTTTTGGGGCCCCTCCTCATGAATTCTATCACTGTCATGGCATTAATCAGCCTCGAAAGGTGATTTTGCAGTCACTGCACGAAATCACCTTTCGGGACCCATTAACGAAATGACAGTGCCAGTGTTCATGAGGTGGCCTCTCAAAAAGCCTGTGTTCCAAATTTGGTGGGAAAAATCCAACAAATGCCTGTTTTACGAGTGTGCATTGCGCAGTTGCTACGCAGGCTCGGAACTTCGCGCATTCACAATATTTTAATGCTGGATTTTCAGCATTGGCATTTTTGTACACCTCCTTGTGAACAGTACAGCTGTCATTTTCCACATCCTGCCCGAAATGTGTTTCCGCACTTCCAGCGCACTATAGCGCAGTTGCTGTGGGAAATCAGTGTTTGCGCCAGGTTATGATAATGACAGTGACACAGTTCATGAGCAGAGCTCCTAGAATGCCTATGTTGAAAATTTGGTGCTGATACTCCATAAAATGACTGTGTTACAAACGTGCGTTGGCAGATTGCATGCACGCTCATACCGTCGTGCATTCGTGATATTTTCACTCTGGATTTTCACCATTGCCATTTTTACACACCTCTTGATGAACAGTGCAGCCGTCATTTCACATATCCTGCCCAAAATGTGTTTTCGCACTTCCGGTGCAGAATAGCGTGGTCGCTGGCGAAATCACTTCTTGGGACACTTTGAGGAAATGACAGTGACACTGTACATGAGCAGAGGTGCTAAAATGCCTATGTTGAAAATTTGGTCACCGAGCCATAAATGGAACTGTTGCAAGCGGCGTTGCATATTTCCCATGCACCCTTGTAACTCCGCAATTTGTATATTTGTATGCCACATTTTCAACACTGGCATTTTTACATCTCCTTATGAACTGTGCAGCAGTCATTTTTCACATCCTGCCCAACATGTTTTCCCGCACTGCACTACCAAACACCCAAAGGGACACCCTAATGCCCGTCACTCTCTGCAGGGTGGGGGTGGGTTGGCATCAGTTCAATACTTGACTGCCATTCCTATGCAGCATCTATCTAACTCCTGCACTCCCAATGGCAGCAAGTCAATATTCGGCGTTGACAAATGCTTGTTGTTGTTGTTATGACTTCCCCCAATTGTGTAATCTTCCCCTGGGTTTTTGTTTCCCAGGTGCATTATTTTGCACTGCTTTGCATTGAATCCAAGCTGCCATACTTCTGACCATTCCTCCAACCCTGCCAAGTAACTTCTCATCCTTTCCACACCTCCTTGTGTATCAGCCCTGAGGCAGATCTTTGTGTCATCTACAAAGAGGCATACTTTTCCTTCTAGTCCCTCTGCAATGTCACTTATAAAGACATTAAAAAGGACTGGACCCAGTACTGAACCCTGCGGTACCCCACTAGTAACCCCTCTTTCTTCAGAGTGGACTCCATTTACAATTGCCTTCTGTGTCCTGTTGTCCAGCCAATGTTTTGCACAGGCTATTACCCTGGGATCCACTCCCAGGCTGGTTAATTTGATTATTAATTTTTTGTGTGGGACTGTGTCAAATGCCTTGCTAAAGTCTAGGTAAGCCATGTCAACAGCCCCTCCCTGGTCTACTACTTTGGTCACCCAGTCAAAGAAATCAATTAGATTTGTCTGACATGACTTTCCCGCTGTGAACCCATGCTGCCTTGGGTCCTGTGCCCCACTGGCCTCTAGGTACTCAACAGTTTTTTCCTTCAGAAGTGATTCCATCACTTTCCCTACCACAAAGGTTAAACTGACAGGTCTGTAGTTTCCTGCCCATGTTTCCCTAACAACATTATTAGCTCAGACTGTATTTGATCTCTCTCACCACCCCGGCAGTTATAGCACTGACCCTTCCCTAGCCACAACAGTCATAGTACTAACCCCTGACTAGACATTGCCCCCCACTGAATCGCAACAGCACTGACCACCCCACCCCCAATAGTCACAAGATTGTCCCCACCCTCAGCAGTCACAATACTGAATCCCCACCCCCAATGATAGCACTGATCCCCACGCTAGTCTGGACACTGCCCCCACCCAACAGTCACAGCACTGACTCCCAACCCCCAGTGACAGCACAGACCCTCCTACCTACACTGAGTCACAGCACTAACCCACCCATCACCATCTAGTCACAGCACTGATCCCCACTCTCAACAGTCCCAGAATTGTCCCCGCTCTCGAAAATGACCCCACCCCAGTCTGGATACTGCCTCCACTCAATGGTCACAGCACTGACCCAACCCCCAGTGGAAGCACTGACTCCCCACACCCAATAGTCATACACTGACCCCCATCCCAATCAGAGCACAGACCCCCCACCCCAAGTAGTCACAACACTGACTGCCCACCCCAACAGTGAAAGCACAGACCCCCACCGACAGTCTTAGCTCTGACCTCCACCCAATAGTCACAGCTTTTGCCCACCATCCCCAATAGTCACAGCACAGACTCCCCATCCCCAAAAGTCACAGCTCTGACCCACCACCTCAACTGTCACAACACTGACTACCTACCCCAATCTGGACCTCGCACCCCCAACAGTGACAGTACTGTCCCCCAACCTCAACAGTCACAGCACTGACACACACCCCAGTCTGGACTCTGCCACCAGGCACAGCACTGACCCCTATTATCCTCAGTGACAGCACAGACCCTCCCACCTACACTAAGTCACAGCACTGACCAACCCACCACCACCCAGTCAGCACTGACCCCCACTCCTGACAGTCACAGCTCTGACCACCTACCCAACAGTAACAGAACTTTATTCACCCTCAAAAGTCACAGCACTGACCCTAACTGTCACAGTACTGACCCTCCCACCCTCAGTGACAGTACAGCTCCCACCCCCACTCAGTAGCAGCATTGACTGCCCACCCCTAATAGTGACATCACTGACCCCCACCCCCAACAGCCTCAACTCTGACCTCCACCCAATAACCACAGCACTTACCCACCCAGAGGTCACAGCACAGACCCCATCCCCAAAAGTCACAGCTGTGACCCCCCCACCCCGACTGTCACAGCAGTGCCCTCCACCCAGTCTGCACCCCACCCCAACACTGACACATCTGTCCCCACTTTAAACAGTCACATCACACCCCTCATTCCTTCTGACAATGCCCCAACCAACAGTCACAGTACTGACCCCACTACAACAGTTGCAGCACTTACCTCCACCCCCAGTGACAGCACAGACCTCCCACCTACACTAAGTCACAGCACTGACCCACCCACCACCTCACAGTTACAACACTGATCCCCACTATTGACTGTCATAGCTCTGACCCCAACCTCAAAAGTCACAAAATTGTTCCCCCACCCTTGAAAGTCACAGCACTCGGCCCACAGGCGTGGAGAACTGAAGCATCAATGCCTTATCTCCTGTCACTCTGGTAACCCATGTTCACAGTGCAAGTGGGTTCCCAGGGGTCAGCCAGGGAGGAGGAGGACTGAGTGTCCCCAGAACAGCTCTCCTCTTCTGGGGAGGGTGGGGAACAGTGGTCAGTGTTAGCGTGGCCCCTGGTGTAGTCTAAGGGCTGGCGCACTGACACTGCATGAGGCAGAGCTGGAGAAGATGCCTGGCATGTCATGTACTGAGTGTGTGCAGCACCACCACTGGCATCTTTGCACGCCACCCTCTGCCAGGAAAAAGAAACATGGAAAAACTGCCAGTGGTTGGAAGGTGGGCACGCGTGGGCCCCACCCTCGACCAGCTGGGCTCACCAGCCCAAACCGTATCCTATGTGCTGTGGGGTCAAGAGCCTTCCCCCACTGACCCCACTGGGGAGGGCAAGTCCTGGGGCAGAAAGGCTGGTGTGAGTCCCAGTGGAGGGACAGGGTTGGGGTGCCCATCTGATTGTGGGCTGCCGGCACAGGGAACATAAATGGAGTTAAAAAAAAGTCAAAGTACTGACCGCCACCCAGTCTGGACATAACCCCCACTCAAAGGTCACAGCAGTGACCCCCACCACCAACAGTCACAGCACGGACCGCCCCCCACCTGGAGTGACAGCACAGACCCTCAGTCCCCTCAGTCCCAGCACTGATCATTCACTAATCTTCACCCCAACAGTTTGAGCTTTACCCCACCCAATAATCACAGCACTTATCCACCACCCCCAAATGTCGCAACACTGACACTCATCCCCAGCAATGACAGCACTAACCCTGCACCCCAACAGTCACAGTTCTGACCCCCACCGAATAGTCACACAATTTAGCCTTCTTCTCAACAGTCACAGCACTGAATCCCAACCCCCAACAGTCACAGCACTGACCCCCATCCTCAATGGTCATAGCTCTGACTCCCACTGTCAGTCAACTCACTTCCCCCCCAACCCCACCCTGTCACAGCACATCAAAGTACAATATGTATACCTCTCAACTGTCCAGGATTAAGAAGCACATGATTTGATACCTTTTTTTGGACCAACATAGATGTTACAAAAAGAACAAAGTGCTTTAGGTTTTGGACCAACCCAGTCCTTCCTCGGAAGCTTCCTCGGAAGGACTGGGTTGGTTCAAAACCTAAAGCACTTTGTTATTTTTGTTACATCTATGCTGGTTCAATAAAAAGTATAAAATCATTTGCTTCTGGATCTGTTCTTACAAGGTCCAATATGGCAAAGACTAAATCTGTATGTCAGGATTAAGATGGACATTTAGGCAATAAACCACATGAGGGTGTGGGTTATGGTTGGATTTACCATGGCTGGCGTGGTTTGACCACATGGTCGCAGGCCGAGTGGTCAAATCCTTGACAGCCATGGTAAAGCCCACCATAACTCATGCCCACTCATGGTTTATTGAGATTATACAGTGTCCCCCTGTATTTTTTGCAAAAAGAAATAAGGGAAAAAATACTTTTTTGGCAGCTTTAATTATTCATTTTATTTATGATTACACCACAAAATGCAGTTCCTTGTTGCTAGGTACAATACTGAACATTACCTCCGCCCCCCCAGCTGAGACATATGGTGACAGGAATTTTATTTTACAAGTGACAGCTGAGGGGCGAAGTCACAATGAAAAGATGTGTGTGACACTGACAAGCAGTGGGAAAGCAATGTGTGAAACGGGGTGGGGGGGGGAGAGACAGGCAGGTTGTCTATCAGCACTATTTGGTATGTATTTTCCCTGGTGCTAAATGAGGAGCAGACTTTTTTTGTTAATCTGGGAGAAAATAATTTTTTTTATTGTAACACACTGGCGAGGCTGAGGCAGAAAGACAGGATGGCAGCAGTGTATGTGTATTTTTTAAATGATCATGTCCATTGTTTTTGTGTTTTACCTAACAACTGGGCAAACAGCGCAGTGGGAAATGGAAGGAGCTACCGACATGCATCCCCCAACCCCGCCTGAAGCTAAACGGATGTCCTTTGTCTTTCACAAAACATAGCATTTTTTTTGTTTTGTTTTTCATGTGCCTTGGCCTTCCAGAATACTGGAGAGGGTCCTCATTTGAGAGGGAGCTGACCGCTAAAGGCCACAAGTTTGGAGCATGGAGCAAATTTGTACAGTGTGCTGCCCTACTGGCCCCCCCTGTTCAGCATTCCTGCGGGCAGAGGGTGAAGACATCAAGGTGACGGGGACAAAGAGGTACAGACTGATAGACTGACTTTAATAAAAAAATGTGTTAAATCTTTTTTATGCCAGGTACGTTCTGGTGAGCTGACAGGGTGAGGTGGTGGGGAGGATACAGCCACCCATGACAACCGAGTTTTGCATCTCGTCATTGGTTGGTGACTTGCCATCTTTGCAAGTTCTGTCATTGTCAAGTTTGCAGTGATTTCAGGGTACATTTCTGATGCAGCTGACTGGCAACTGGCACCTTTTCCAGTTGGTATATTGCAGGATTTACCATGGGTTAAAGGTGCCAGTCAGCCAATCAGATTTCTGAATTCTCAGATCTCATTGTATAATCCTCATTTAACCCTTTAAACCTGCTCTGTTCCTTATCTCTCTGCCATAAAACAAAAGCTGTCCACACTGAGAATGTGGTGCTGGTTGAGGGGCCTGAGCGCAGTGAACTGGTGCCTCCATCGAGAGGTTTGGTTTAAGGGCAGCATAGCTGCTCTGGGTATAACCCTCCAGTACACTGATACACCCCTCTAACCCCTCTAATGGCTTACACAGGTCAGCAGGTAAACCATCATATTTACCAACAGAAGACAATATTGAACCGACTTACCACCAGGGCAGGATAAGCTGCACTGGGGCTGGAGAACCCCTGTAAATCAAGACCTGCAATAGAACAATACAATGGCAATACAGTATCTTCTCCACAAAGGTACACACTAGCCCAGTTAAGTGCAGAAAGAATAGAATAGAATATGATTTATTCGGGGGACATGAAAAAAGGGTGTGGCAGCAATCTGGCATTCGATTTCAGATCTGATTTAGTCAGGTTAAACATGCATGCACTAAGAGTCCCTCTAGCACAATCACGCACACTCTGGGTACCCAGTTGTTATCCAGGCTAGCCTGAAATGCTGCCTGGGGTAGGCCGGCAATGCAGCTGTTGTTGGGTCTTTAGGAAAGAAAACAGCGTGCACTTTAACCCACAATTTGTATTCCGGAGCTAGATGGCTCAGTTCGTAAAGATCAACGACAACAATTGAATCAGATGACACACATTGATTTGAGCTTTGTTGCAGGGAGCTACCCTGATGGTTACTCATGCTACCCAGACCAGGAGGCAGGATTGAGGAGATGAAGACCTCAAGATGGTATGCTGTTTGCCAGGGGAAGCAGGGCCCACACAACGCACTGTGATGGTCGATCCTGTTCAATGGTGCTGAGTAGGGAGCCAAATCCCCAAGCAGGCCTTTCTTCATATGAATCTCTGCAGTGTGAGTGGCAATCTAGGCCGAGATGGTGAGGCCCAGACCAGGTGAACAGTTCCGACTGCAGTCCGTTTTAGGTGCTGGATGCGGCCTCCAGCTAGCGTGAGACATTCAGGGGTGTGGGGAAACAAATTGTGACACACACTGCACATTCGGCATAATTATAGTAAGAATAGCCAGACACCACAGTTTGGATGACAGCCCAGTTGCAATTAAGCAGTGTCTCTGCACAAACCATATGCTCTGCAGTTCTCTCCAGTTCCCAATGGGCCAATCACTCCAGGTGCAAGTCTCCAGTCCACACCAGGTGAAATTCTTTCTTTCACAATTCAGGATTCTGGTCACAATAACACCAATTTCAGATATAGCCCAATATTAGATTGCAGACTTCTTCACACAGCAAGATGGTAACAGGCAGACCAGACACAGCCTTCCCACCAATTCCCCACGCTACCATGCAGGAGCGGCTGCTCAAATTACTCGAGCAGTTCACTCTCCAAACTCCAGCTCTTCTCTGACACACTGCAGCAGGCAGCTCTGGAATTCCCCAGTGATCCAAAAGGTTCGGTTGGTTGATCTATCTATCTGCCACAGAAAGGGCCATTTAGGCACCAAACAGTAAAAACTACAATTCCTTCAAAAATTCGCTCCCACAAGACCTCTGGGGACAATCTCCATTTTAAGGTCCCCTAAGGTACTGAGTGGTCCAAACTGGCAGTACAGGATCAAAATGGTGGCTCTTAGCAAAACAGTCCATGCTGCAAAGCAAGCAGGTTAGACAAACTACTACTGTATAATGCAATATAGTCGCGCAAATAAAATTCCGTGCGGTGGCACTATGCTTACATTTTAGTGTCAACATATATTCGTGGTATTACGGTACCTGGAAGTCAGCTGTCAATAGTCTGAAAAGTGGTGGGAATACCGGCAACTGTGTGCCATCATTTTGCAGACTACTGACTACAGACTACTGGCTACAGAGTGCTAGTAAGATGCCTCTCTTAACTTGGCTGAAAAGGAAGCCTGCTGTCAAGTGGGACTTATCTGGTGAGCACCTGAGTACTGTAATTCTTTAACAGTTAGTCCAGCAAGCCCTGTCATTGTAAATTTTAGTTTGATTTAGTTTCCCTACACTCGCAATTGTAGCATGGAGAACGGAACAGAAATGAACCGATAGCATTTGAAATCATGTGAACTGAAAGAGTATCACGTGATTCGATGTAGCTGTTACATTTGGAGCAATCAGTTCTACTCCAACATGCCACAGAATGCATAGCAACACTTGGTGAGTGCCTTAAACCACACTCAGGAGTTATTGGGGGAAAGGATGTTTAAAAGGATGTTTTAAAACATGTGTAACATAAGTATACATGTGCACTTAATTTTCATGGATAATAGGTGCCAAGCGAATAGCGCGGAAATAAAATTACCTTGGAATTAAGAGGTTATACAGTATATTATTATTACTAAAGCAGATAATTAGCAAACAATTACAGATTCTATTAGAGCTTCCTCTGCACACTTAGCGATGGCAGAATGAAGCAGCTGCATCACAGCCCAGGCAGGACTTGAGCCTGAAACCATTCGGCCCCCACCCACAATAATTATAAAATACTAGATAGATACCTCTTAAAGAGACAGGCATGGAGGCTGACAGGGCACTCACATGTACGCAACTTCAAACTGTTAGACACAGAACACTAGCCTGGCAATGGGCATTAGGCAAACCCGGAAAGACATTTTAGGAACCCCCATTTGTGGGGTGGGGGTTACACTAAGAACTCACACACCTCTCTTTTCCCTCACCTTGGCACCACATCAGGTCTACTCACTCAGCTCCAACAATGCTGTCCCCCTTCAAGTCCATAGGTACTAATCTAAAATGGGGGAACAGGTTTTTTTAGCCACTGCACCAAAATTCTGGAACTCACTTCACTAGAGAGTCTCAATCTTCCGTCACATAGGCTCTTCTAGGGTGTCCTCTTTAATCATCTTATGGGGTAGACATCTTGCTACTGTGCTGATTACCTCTCCTTCTTCTCATGCTGTGTTATCCATTTTAATCACCCTCTTATCTTGGGGCATGCTCTCTTCCCCCAAGGCATGGTGTGCCCCAGCTAGCAATCTTAAACCTGTATATTATGTTGCCTTATGTATGTTCATAATCAACTGTATATTTATAGTATGAAACCCATGTGTGTAAATTTCTTGAACTGTTTCTTGCTCCTGTTGTATGTTGTTTACCTGGCCCCAGGCCATTTTTCTGTATTCTGTATTTTCTTGTGTTTGTTTACACTGTTGTATTCCCCCACACTGAACCTAAAAATAGGCACTTACATGCCGAGTGTACCCCATCTGGTAAACAAAAAACAGCTAAATAAATAAATAAATAGTACCAGTGCAGCATTTTTACAAAACAAATTATTTAACTCATGTTTTTTGCCACTTTATTGAAATTGTTTCCAAATGTCAGTATAGCCTAGAGGTTACAGTAAGGAGCTGTGAATGGAGTTTGGTACATCCAGAAGACCTGGGCTTGATTCCCACAACATCCACTTTACTGTGTGATTCTGAGCAAGTCACTTAACCTTCCCAATGCTCCCAGGTCACTCCTAGAAACAGGCATTTGTGCCTAGTGGGCCTTACCTGGTTACCAAAAGACTAACTAACTAAATGTGTTTTACTACCTGGTTAACAAAAACAAACTTTGTTTGTATCCTGTTCTTTCAATTACTCTCGAAAATGTGCTTCTCAACTTCTTTGTAATCATGTTTCTCGTATTTCCACCCAGGGCCAGATTAAGTTATTAGGGGCCCTAGGCCCTAGTAAAATATGCAGCACCAGTTTTAGACCTTATGGCACCCCAAGCAGAAATATTTATGGTGCCTCCTTCACCGCTCCCATTGCCTCCACTCCACCATTCTGCTCAAGTGCACATCCGAAAAGTGATAAAACATCTGTGAATACAAGGGTGGCAACAATAATTTGGGTTTTCATATTAATATTTTTTGAATTTCAAGCTGATGTATGCTTATACTTTCTACTTTAGTGCACCTCTTCTGTGCTGGGTTCCATGTGATATGAGTGGCGAGTTTTAAGTGACTGCAGTAAGAGTGAGTGCAGACTGCCGACTGTAACTATGGCGATGCGCACTATGCCAAAAGCATAAACAGGGATGGGCAGCAACAGTCTATTGGGGGACAACATAACATACCATATCTTTATGTGGGGGGCTGTGCCCCCTACACCCCCCCACCTGGGGGGCTGTGCTCCTCACACACCCCATTATAATGATAATCAACTATGAGGGGGGGCCTGACACGAGGTACATGGGAATAAAAAGAAAAAATGCATAAGTATAGCAACACAACAACAAAACAGTATTCCTCCAGACATGGCTGTAAATCTGGGTTCTGCTGCACCAGAGGTAGTCAATGCCTCCACTACACCACACAGCCAGCTCAGAACTGCCTAGCCAAACACCCTCCCACATCCTCACACAAGAGAACTCCGTAGCAGAGTCACTGCGTGCATCCCGTCGCTGTTTTCTCCTGTAATCCTAGCTGTTCCCGCCTATTGCTATGCTGTTGCGTTCATTCTTCCTACAGGTGCTCAATTTGAGTCACCCATGTCACTGGATACCCTGTGCTGGCACCCCAAGCAGCCGCTTGGTTCGGTTGTGCATAATACCACCTCTAAAAACATGGGGCTCCCCACACAAGGCCATGCCCTTAGTTTAGAACTGTTATTTTCTTTTCATGTTATCAGTGAATAGGTTTCTTTTTAAAGATTACACATCCACTATGTCACAGAATTGTAAAAATTAAAACAAAAAATCTGTGCCATCAGAACCTTTGCAAGCATTTATCTTTCCGATTCGCTTGTTGATCCATGACACTTGGGATCTACTACTGAATCCCAACAGTCAGTCTCCCGAACTCATTGAGCCCAACTTGATACCGATTGCCAGAAGACTGATAAGGTGTTCATGCAATGCAGGGGGAAATCCCCCCGCACTCCCGTAACTAAGACAACCAACTCTGAGGGGGAACGGACCTTCGAGTAGGTTAAAACAGTTTACAGGGGGTAAAAGAGTGCCACGCAAAATTGGAGACTCAGGAACAGAACTTGGGTCTAAGTACTCTGGTGGCCGAGCTGCTAGTGGCTTAACCCTCCATGCCATGGCAGCAGCTCAGCCAACCACTGGATTTTTCCCCTACTTGTGGTACATGCTTTACTCGGTCAAAAAACTAAATAAATAAATATATAAATAGAGGTAGGGTAGTGGTTCATCACATCCAATACCTTACCCCTGCCGGCACCAGCTTCCATCTTTTGGGCAGGTGTGTGTCGGGCACCTGAATTCGGGATCCTGAATGTCGGGATCCCACATTTCAGCATTTTATCATGCTCTCGATATCTGCATGTTTGTGGGATGCCTTGAGATGCTTGCATACTGCTGCTGACTACATGTTTCTACTATCTTAATTATGTACATTACAAAATTAAGAACCCATGAGTGGCAGTACAGAAGCAAATTTCAATCATCATGTCTAGTACTTTGACCACCTAACAGTATAAATAGATCATACCAATAAACCACATTCAGCAACATCAGAATTGCAGTCGCCAAAAACAACCTAACAACTCCAAAGCTGAATTTTATTATTTAGTTCTCACATGTATATTCTTTGGTTTTAGCTACAGTACAGTGCTATGGTTACTGTATGTGAAAAACTGTATGGCACTATAGCCCTGTGATAAATATACTCATTAAAGAAAATACAGTATCTAAAAATATCACAGTCATAAACCACAATCAGAGGGATTTGGGGGATTTTTTTGGGGGATACAGAAAATGTACAGTTCTAGATACAAAGATTTTATAGAGTGTCTCAATTAGTATCGGAAAGAATAGATCTGGAACAACAGAACATAGAAGAGACATTGATGGAAATTAACAAAATATGATTTGCAATGGTTTCTTTTTTTCAGGTTATACTTGACTGTAGAACATGGATGGCATGTTATTGAAGTTGAAATCTTTGTCTTGAATCTGTGTTATCATTGATATTTTGCTGACTGTTGATACAAGTTCACACCCCTTCCTGGCTTTTGATTGGCTTGGCCCTAAGTTCATTTAAATATCTCTTAAAGGCACACCTCTAGGGCAGTTGCACAGAGCCAGTTAAGTGCAAAAAAGTTACTGATGCTAATGGACTCCTGGGGTAAGAAGGTTTGGTTGTCCATAAAAAAAAAGATCCAGTTCTTGGTGCCCTTTTATTGTTTTTCTTGATGCTCTGAAGTGCAGTGTCACACTCCCAAATCACATATAGGGCAGCAGCTACATAACAAAAGACCTGTGGCCATATTTTCAGTCATTCAGGGACCAAGTCCCACTCTACAGCCTCCCTGCATGATAAAATCTCCACACCTGCACAGATTCCTATTTTCTGCCCATGGGCGACACAGGTGGCAGGCACAGCAGGGGGAGATGTTACATCTGGAACCACCAGCAGCAACAGTTTGCCACAGCTTTGCTGAAAAAACAGCCTCAAGCTACTGTAGATTGGAGAAACTGTCATACACAATCTCCCTCTTTAAGAATCTGGCATGTGTGGGGAAAACTGCAGCTCCGTAGGTGAAGCCCCATTTGTGGCAGTTTTTCCCCACACCTGCACCAATTTCTTGGGTTTTGAAAATCGCACTACTGTTGTCCCCCCCCCCCCCCGGCTTTGTGGGATTTGGAGAGACGTGCACAAAATGCACTAAGAGACCAATGTTTCTGACTGGTGGATGCCATAATTAGGATAAGATTTATACAACACTAGTGGTGATAAATTTTCCTTGATTCATTTCTTTATACAATTTACATTAGCATATTGATAGCGTATTTTAAAGTTTCAATAAAAACAATAAAAAGACACCAAGCTGGATCGTTTTAGTCTGGACAATCTTTCTTCTGACTAATAATGCAGTGAGTGCAGAAACACCTTCTGAAAGACAGTGTATTAAAGAGAAATTGGAATTACAATCCTTTGAGTCATAGACTCCTTTGCAAAGGCTTCACGACAATACAAGAAAGCATAAAACATTACATTAAACAGTATTATACATAGATCATACAGCTCAGGGCTATACACATTGTTGGATTACAGCATCCAGGATCTTAAAGAAGACCCTAGGTCATAGTTGTGAAATATGGCAGGTTACAGCTTCAAAGGGTCATTAACCAAGCCCAGAGTCGGGGTTTATATACAGTGAGATTTTATATACAGTGAGAATTGTAGGACCTGAGGATGTAGTCATTGGATAAGCAAAACATTTGTCATTACTTCTCCAGGTTTTCAGTAGTTCTCCTGTAGAGATTCAGAGCGGGGAGGAGTATCGATAACAGCCATAAGCCACGGACTCAAGGAGGAGGTTCTTTATGCCAGTCTTAAAATGGCCAAGACTGAGTACCAGGGAGATGGAGGATGGTAGGCTGTTAAGCCAGAGTGGAGCACGATACCAGAAGGACCTTTGCTCTAGCGAGGTCCTACAGTGGGGGACAAGGAGAGAGTCCCAGAGGTTGGCAGAGAAATTTTGAAAAACATTGTATATAGACACATTTGCACTTATATTTTATTTATAAGATGAGCACTAAGAATCCTGCATTCTGAGTGTAGGAGACTTGTTCACACCCATTGGATTAGGACAGCACAACGTATGAGTATTAAGAAGTCTCGGTGCCAATCTGCCTCCTTACCAACCATATTACAGTACTGTGCCCTGTTATTTACTTACTTTTATGTAAATTTACTAGATATTACAAAATGTATATACTTGCACTGCACTCTACTGGCTCCTTGCTCCTATTTTAGTACAGTAGAAGCCACTTAAAGGGGACACGATTAAAGGGGATGTCTGCTTAATTGGGATAATCTTCATGGCACCGATTTTTGGCTAATGTTGTTCAAAGGGACCAGCTTCTGTTGAAGTGAGATGATCCTGTCACTTTAATTTGGATGATTATCTAGTCACAAGTGAGGGAAAAGGTGCTGAAAATGTAATTGTGCCTCGTTAAGTGCTCATTAAGTGCCCTGCATTTAAGCTGTTTCACATTCCCACCTGCTTAGCATCTCTCTGGAGTGTGTTTAGGTTGCAGAATGGCATCTACAAGCAACAACAAAAAAATCGACCTCCCACTGGGTAAGAAAATAAAAGTTATTGAAGCTTTACAGCTACCCAACTCCTCTCTCTCAAAAGTTGCTAAGTGATGCTAAGTGATTTTAAATGATTCATTTTAATTAAAGTTCAGTGTGTTGCTTTCACCATTTAAATAAAAATTAAATCAAGCACCAAACCAAACACATTTTTACAAAAACGTAATCATAAAAAGTACTGGTATCCAGTACTTCTTGATGTTTTGTTTGTTTTCTCTGTTTTGTTCGTTGCTGTAACGTGTGTGTGTGTGTGTGTGTGTGTGTGTGTGTGTGTGTGTGTCTCATGAGCAAAGTCTTTTCCAGTTGCAATGGAAGAAAAGGCTGCTTCTGATAAATGGGATGGCCGCTTAAAGGGGACGATAGGGCATCCACGGAGGTGTCCCCTTTAAGAGGCTTCTACTTCCAGCACTGCATAATTTCCTAATTAACTTATAATTTATCTAAACAAAGATGTTTACAGCCATCTAACTGCATACACATTTTATAAGTGCAATATGAAAACTCCAGGATGTTGGTCCTGCTACCTCAACCACACTTCCAGAGGCTGAAGGCACTCGGTCTGCAGCCTTATACTTTACTACCCCCCCTTGGCTGCAGTTGGTGCAGCACAACCAGCACCTTGTCATGCCTTATTGCTTACATATTTTGTGTTTATTTTCCCTTTTTCATTTTTTTGTAATTAAATATTTTATTGCATTACACAAAACATCAGTGCAAACCACAACTGTCACAAAACACTTGATTGACTTGGCCTCTGAAAATATGTATATAATAAAGCTCTTGTAACTTAATTGTGAAAAGAGCGGGTTCCCATTTCTTGTTGTTCCTGTACACTGTTGTCACCCTGAGAGTCTGCTCCGCCGCCACATTTCTGTTTGTTTTCCTTAAGGAAATCTGAGTCTTCCTGTCGCATATCTGTGCTTAAGGTAAAATCTGGGATATACGTGAATATTGGGACAGTTGTGAGGTATGTGTGTGTTGAGGAGACCTCAAGGCCCCCCGTTCCCTCCCTCTAGTGTAGAGTGCACTGGCCAAAGGCCCCAACTGATCACAGGCATGGCAGCACTTTGAGGGGTAAGTAGAGGATTATTTAGTGGCCAAAGGTGACCAGTCCAGCGATGAAGACCTGTGGGCAGGCTGGAAGAGTGCCACAGCCCCACATGATAAGAGGAATGGAAAAAAAGGCACTATTAAAGAAAAACAAACAGAATGCTATAGCTTCAGGAAAGGTGACCACAGTTGGCAGTGCAGTGGAGGTTCAGTGGGGAGGCAGGATGTCAGTCAGTTCTGCTCATGCATGCTCTGCATGTGTGAGGGTGGAACCTCTACCATGTTGGTAGCCACAAGTGGGGAACCAAGAACATGGAAACCAGCCTGGCTCCTGCAGGACAAGCCAGCAAGTTGCAGCTGGCACCACCAGAAAAGGGGTCTCCTTTTGCAACTGTGGGCTGTGAACCCCTGAACACTTCAAGCCCCTCATTAAGCAAGCCAGTTTATTCAATCTCCCATATTTTTTTACATTTTTATTTAATTTTCAACTCGTATCAGTTTCAAAAAAAGGTGGCTAACAGTGGAGGTGGGTTGATATTCTACAGGCATGCATCTGATCCAGTTACAGGCTGCTGACCCTTCTTTTGAGTGTGTGTGTGGGGGGGGGGGAACAACACTGTAATAAGTCTTATTATACTGTGTGACCCTGAGCAGCTCACCTAATCTCCCCAGTGAGCCTGGGTTACCTCTGAGAATAGGCCTTGTGTCTAGTGGGCCTTGCCCAGTTACCAAAAAGAATAAAAAAAAAGATACAAAAAATCAAACTAAATGTAAAGGAATGCAACATAGGAAACGGATTTGAAAGGGCTGCTAAAATAAATCTAGTTTTGGACAGGTTAAGACAGACCCAGAAAGTTTCTCTTTTTAAACTCCACAATTTTCCATTTTCATCCCTGAACCTTGACATAATACCTGAGTTTCTTAGCCTGGTTGTAATAAGCTCAGTGATACATCGGTGTCTGCAGGCTTGAAGGCGGAGTGCAATATTAATGTAAGACAGTGAGGCAGCCTCAGACTTCTACATTTCAAATAGCATGTTTATTAAGAATTATGTATGCATGCAGTCACTGTCTTGAACAGCAGAGATGGCAATTGGCCATGTGCAAGTTACTTTCAATAAAATGAGAACCTGTATTGCGCTGTATTTGCAGACGCTGTATTACCCCACACTGTATTTGCTGATGCTGTATGTGCAGTTGCTGTATTGACACGCTGTATTTGCAGTCGCTGTAATGACCAGCCACTGTATTGACACACGCTGTATTTGCAGTCACTGTACAAACACACGCTGTATTTGCAGTCGCGCCTGTACTTATACACGCTGTATTTGCAGTCGCTGTTTTGACCAGCGATTGTATTTTCTGTTGCTGTTTTGAACGGCACTGTATTTGACCCACTGGTTATTACAACGATAGCAAATACAGCTGTTGGTCAATACAGTGACAGTAAATACCGTGCGCAGGTCAATACAGCAACTGCAAATTCAGCATGTATCTGTACAATGACAGCAAATACAGTTCAGGTCAATACAGCAACAGGAAATACACTGCAGTGAAACCAAATACAGTACGATATATATCCTCGTCGACTCTTAGTAAATTCACCGCAACAAACAACAGCTAACTTAGAAGATAGCGAAGCACAGTACACCGCACATAGTCTCATTACTACCATCTCCAGTGCCGTTATGGCAAAAATATCTAATTTAATAGACAAGTTATGTCTTCTTTGCCTAAGGCCATACGTCAGCCACCTCCTGCAGAGCTCATTTAACATTCTGCCCTGCCTGCTGACAATAATATGGGGACAAGCCATGGCACCCTTCCCCTGCTGACTATGTGAAAAGCTAGGTATAAGCAACAACGGAAAAAGTTTGGACGCCCAGCCTGCACGCTTTCCACTCGGCTATGCCACTGCTTTCTCTATGCGGTTGTAACGAGAGGCACAACCCGAAGGTGTCAAAAGGGTGGCCCAGCTCCCGTGCTCGACACGCTGTTCCCTGCACCTCTGGCATGTTGTCCCCTCTCTTCTGCCTCTGTCACACGCGGAGCGGTTGGTACTGAGCCAACCGACTCCTGGAAGTGCAAACCATTGACAAGGCTCCAGCGATTCCCACTTCCTTCCTTCGGCAGGGAAGAAGAATCCGCCAGAGGATAGTCTGCTTACTCTATTACTTTGGCCTCGGTTCGTATATCACCCTGCATGAGGCGTGCACACATGCATTATTTCCTGTCCGCTTGGTGTCTAATGTCCAACTACAGATGGGGAGTCTGGTGTGAGGACCAACGAGCAATGTACTCAAACTGAAATACAACGTTGAGATTTTTTTTACCTGTTACATGTAAGCAGAGCTAACTATGCGGGGACCCAGGATCTCCCTCCTCCATCCATTTTACAGCATTATACAAGAGTCCCTGTTCATTCTGCATCTCTATCGGTGAAGCATACCTCTCAACCTCATGCCTCAAAAAATCAGGGATATATATAAAATCCAAATATCAATTGTAGTGAAAGGCACAAAGCCTTCAGTATGAAAACTGCAGAGTAAAAATTAGTAAGTGGTGGTCTCTATTCCTTACAGACAGCTTTACTAACCCTCAAAAGTGAGCACACCCCAAAATTCAAATCACAGAAAATAAATTAACAGGTCAGCATGGGTGAGAGATGGAAATGAACAGTGTGGAAGGCTAGGTGTACCCCCAACAGTAAACAGTGTCTACCCACTCCAACAGTCACAGCACTGCCCCTACCCCAGACACACAGCATTCACAGCCATAAACCCCAACGTCATAGCAATAGCACTTCTCCCTCCCCCATGCCCGGCAGTCACAGAACTGAACTGCACTCCCAACAGTCACAGCACTAATCCCAATCTCCTGACAGTCACAGCACTGACCTCCTGCACCCAATGTCACAACACTGATCACCCATCCTGATAGTCACAGCACTGACGCCCACCACTGGTGGTCATAACGCTGCCCCTCACCCCACCATCACAGGACTTGCTCTCCATGACAACATAGTCACAGGACTGATATCCCCCCGACAGTCACAGCACTGACCACCCACCTCCAGAAGTCACAACACTCATTCCCACCCCTACTGTCACAACACTGACCCCCTACCACCAACAGTCACAGTACTGCCTCCACCCAGCTGTCATAGCACCAACCACCCACCCCTGAGAGTCACAGTACTGCAACCACCCCAACAATCACAGGATTGACCTCCCTGGCACTCACAGCACTGCTTACCCACCCCCAACGGTAACAACACTGACCCCCATATATAGCTGAACAGTGGTGTTATCAGTAGCTGAGATTTATGAAGGGAGCACTTAAAATTGCTCTTATGTGCTGGGTTTCCAGGTACTGTTGTTTTGCAATTATTGCAGAAACTGAAGAGAAAATGTAATAGTGCATGCATGCTCTTTAAATCTGGTTACAAGTCAGCAGGCTCCCTGAAGTGATCATTGTACAGTCCCAGTGTAATAAAATAAAAATTTTGTGCAAATGTTTTTAAGCGAATGAATGGTGTTTTTACATGAGGAATCAAAAAGTGCAAAGAACAGCTTTTATGTACATAATATGTATATGACAGGTTTGTGAGCCCTCTGTATTTCTGAAATTCCCTCTTATTATTGCACAACCCAGGGAAATAACGTGCTGAATGCAGGCTGGCTCAAAAAAGCACCCAACAGTGGCAGAGAATTTCAAAATGAGCTCTTAGAATACAGAAAATATAGTCTTGGTCTTGCAGTTGGTCCCCTAATACTTGAAGGGGTACTACAGTTAACATTTGCAAAGACATACTGTATGTTGTGCAATGTTTTGATCTGTGTGTGTAGTCCTTCCCTTTGCCTGCTATTAAGATTTTTTTTTTAAATTAGCCAACTAGTTATATGGTGATCTGATGGCCCTTGGGATCTCCATCTTAGCATGATTTATTGCTCTTCTTTTTCCTACAATGCCTCCTGTCCCATGTGACAGTGATGTATCCGGAACCACTGATTCAGAAAGTACTAGATATAGCAGCCTCATGTTCTGGCTTCCACTAAATAGCTCTAATTCCATAGTTTTGTTTTCTTTGTGTGTGTGTGCGTGTCAGATCAGGTCTAGTCAGCAGGAGTAAATGTTTTGCTTTTATAACTATTCATTTCATCAAACTATACACAGTCATAAAAAGTGTATGTGTTTAGTGGCAGCCACTCACATCCTGAAAGCTGAGTGAGTGAATGAAGAATAATTTAGTGCATCAGTAGTTTTGGGGCCATAGGAGACAGGCAGTGGTCTGGTGTTTATTTTTGCCAGAAAACCACTTGGAGCCTGCTGGGAGATGTAGTGTCTCAGTAAGCATTACAAACTACATAGGAAGTGTCATGGAGAACCAAACATTATTATTTTGGTGTGTGGTTTTCTGCTTAATTAAGGAGCCCATCCCTTTACTAACAGTTGAGGATATTCCCTATTATTTTAGTTTATTTTAAACTTCTATCTTGGGGACTGGTGCAGCCAAGCCATGTGATTATGTAACTCACAGAGGAGACTTCCAGGTCTGAGGGGCTTAAATCTCACCTCCTAAGCAAGCGGAGTGAGCAAGTTAGTGTGAGCGCATGCAGAGACACGCGCAGAGACACACGTGTCACATGTCAAGCGTGTCAGGTAGGACAGACGGGGCAGCTGGCCAAAGCAGTCTGATTAGGGGAACATTGAGGCTGGTAAAAGCTTTTCTATAACTACATACATAATGGACAAGAGTTTTCCCTAAGGTCTGTAGTATCAGGCCACTCTTCAGTTTCTGTTGCATAAATGGGAGTAACCAAGTACAATTCTTATAGTACATATCCTGTTTTGTGTTTTGTTCCTTTAACATGGCATTTTTAAATCCTACTGAAGATTTCTTTTAGAAATCATGTGCACTGAAGGTTCTGTGGTACAATGTTGTAGCTGTTTAACGTATGCAACAAATGAACATGATTCACAACAAACTAGCTACGTCTGCACTAAGTGTACTGAACAGGGCAAACTCCTGCATGAATTGCAAATTCTAAAAAATCAGCTTAAAGATATCACCAGTATTGAGATGTTAAAAGTAAACTCACAAGTCTCAAATATAAATAATCAGGACCAAACCAATACTATGAAGAGAACTAGGGACAGTATTGGTGATTTGGATGCTGGAGAAAGATCCCTTGGGAATGGATAAAACACAAATGAACATGGGAAAATGAGGAATGGTGTTTAGTTAAAACCAATGCTCATAAAAAAGATAGAAGGGCATTAGGAAGAGAAGAAATAGAAATATCAAACAGGTATCAACCATTTCAGAATGAAACAGAATTGTCTCCTGTTAATTCCAGTATGAAATCAAAGCAGTATAGCGCAGTGGCTTAAGGCTCTGAGCTGCAAATCTGGTGACATCCAGCAGACCAGACCTGGGTTTGAATCCCACAGCTTCTACTTGCATACTGTGTGACCCTGAGCAAGTCACTTAACTTCCCTGTGCTCCCAGGCCACTCCTGTAAAAAAGCTTTCAGCTTAGTGTGCTACTCCTGGTTAAACAACTAAATAAAAAAAAAAAAAAAAAAAGCAGCAAGCAAACCATCCAAGGAAAGAAAGCAAGGTCCTAGTAATTGGAGAGTCAATCATCAGAGGCTGCGATACACGAATGTGTGGTAGAGCTAAAGAGAATATGATGGTAATATGCCTACCAGGAGCAAAGACAAATGATGTCTTTACCAGACTACCCAAATTGCTTAAAAACGATGGACATAGTCAAACTATGGCAGTACATGTGGGCATTAATAATGAGGGCATGGACCATGAATAGGATATCTGAAGAAATTATTGAAATAGGAAGGCAAATAAAACAAAAAGGGGGAACAGCTGTAATTTTGGGCATCCAACCAGTTCTAAAGAGACATCAGGAAAAAAATAATACAATCAAATGCATTAATATTAGGTTACAAAACTGGTGTCAAAGGGATGGGATGTTATTTATAAATACACAGCAATCTTTATATGGCAAAAGGCATTTGTATGCCAAAGATGGCTTATACCTAACTAAAGTAGGAAACAACATCTTAGGAAAAATTATTAAATGGAAAAACTCCCAAAAGACAGTTTAAACTAGTGTGTGTGTGTCGGGGGGTGGGGCAAAACAAATTACACAAACAAAATGAAAACTCTAAAAAATTAATCCACGCCAAGAGATATCAAATGTTGCATGTGCAATGCCAGGAGTCTCAACAATAAAATGATTGAATTGGAGGCATTACTTGGAGCTGAGAAGAATACTGATACAGCCTTCATAACTGAGGCATGGTGGTGCGAGGCAGATACTTGGGGCACATCCATACCAGGTTATCATTTATTTAGACTAGATAAAAAAGACAAAAAAGGTGATGGAAATGTTATATTCATATCTAATCAAATATCAGCAGCAAACATTTTGAAAAAAAAATAAGAGTCTAATTGCAAGACTGAAACATTATGGCTCAAAGTAACAAAAAATGGCAACAAAAGTATAATATCTGGATGGTGCTACAGACCTCCCAGTGCGTGCTACTTGATTAGTAATAGTATTAATAATGAAATTGACAGAGCCTGTGACCTGGGCGAGATCATTTTCATTGGAGATTTAAACTATAGATACATATGCTGGGAGACAAAACAAGTCACTAATTTAAATAGTAAGAAATTCCTGAAGGCTAAAGAGCATTTCAAGTTACTCCGACACATAAATACATCAGCAAGAGAATCAAATATATTAGACATATTACTAAATTCCCCAAATATCAATATAGTGGACTGTGACATAGGAATACCTATAAGCAGTGGTGAACATAACAGTATCACATTTAGAAGTTTGGAATCATATACCACAGTGAGGGGAAATAGGGAGATTTTCTTGTACCATACAGCCAATGTAAAAGCTATTAATGAGGAATTAAATGACTTCGATTGGGATAAGCAACTAGAAAACAAACCTGTGGAAGAAATATGGGTTAAAATAAAGGGTGCCATTTTCAATGTTTGTATATAAACATGTTAAGAAAATTAAAAAATATAATCATGGAATTAAACAAAGATGGCCTACTAAATCAATTAAAAAAATCAATAAAGAAAAAACAAAATTATACAATAAGTACCTTATTGATAGATCATAAATTCTGGAATAACTATAATATAGCACAGAGACAATATAAAAAGAATATAAATAGGTCCAAAAGGAAATTTGAATTAAAAATAGCAACAAACATCACTAGACACAATCTTAAGGACTTATACAGTTACATAATACTACAAATGGGTCACAAGGGAGTTGGACAAGGGCCATGTAGTGGATGTCCTACAGCATATTTGGATTTCAGCTAGGCCTTTAATTTAGTCCTTGATGGGCAACTGGGGGCAAAGCTGAACTACGTAAGGGTGTGGGCTAAGATGGATAACTGAATCAAGAATTGGCTGTAAGATAAACTGCAATGGGTGGTTATGTGGAGAGAACTTTCACCTCTTAGACCAGTGGCCAGTGGTGTGCCACAGGGCTCTGTGCTGGGGCCTGTGTTGTTTGGTCTGTTCATATCGGATATTGCACATGGTGTTGGGAGCAAGATCAGTTTGTTTGCTGACAATACCAAGATGGGGGCTGTTGTGGATAACTTGGAGGGGTGACAGAAGCTACAGGGTGACCTAACCAGACTCATGGAGAAGTCAGCAAGGTGCAAAGAAGTGCAAAGTTAAGCACTTCCTGGAGAAGAACCCAAGGAGGGAATATTAGTTGGGTGGGTTGCAGTTGGGTGTCACTGAGGAGGAGAAGGATCTTGGGGTCATAGTAACAGGAAGAATGTACAACTCTGCTCAGTGCAGAAAGGCTGTGGCTAAGGCCAATAGGATGCTGGGTGCATTGCGCAGGGGTTCTCATCCAGACAAAAGGATGTGATCCTGCACCTGTACATGTCCTTGGTCAGGCCATATTTTGAGTACTGCATGCAGTACTGGCATCCATACCTGATGAAAGATATCAGGCTGCCCGAGGCAGTGCAGCGAAGGGTAACAAAATTAATACAGGGGAGGGAAGGCAGAACCTACAAAGAAAGGCTGAGACACTTGAGTTTGTGCACTCTGGAGAAGAGAAGAGATTGAAAGTTTCAATCCTATCCCCCCAAATACTTGAGGGGGATCAGCAAATCTGGCACAAAGCAGTTGTTTAAGCTGAGGAAGTGAAGGAACATGAAGGGGCATCGGCAAAGACTGAAGGGTGGCAGATTCAGGAGGGAGAAGAGGTATTATTTCACTGAGAGGGTGATGTCGAAATGAAACACTCTGACAGAGGAGGTGATGGTATACAGGACAGTGGACAGTTTAAAAAAAACACGGGACAGGGCAAGGGGGGGCTGGGTAAACAACACTGAGCAGTTTCTGAGGGTGAGGGGGGATGGGGTGGGGCAGCTGCAGTATACAGGTGTTAGCTGTGCATTCAAGAAGACTCGATAGACCATGAGATCTGTTTCTGCTGGCAAGTTTCGTATGTTTGTATGTTCATATAAACATCTTTCAAAATACAGACACCAGTTTCTGCTCTATTATTAATACAGCTAGTATTGGAACCCACTCAGGAGGGAGCAATCTTAGACCTGGTACTCTCAAATGAGGACGGAGAAAGAATCTCAGATTTAGAAGTGAGTAGCAATCTGGGAACAAGTGACCACCAAACAGTGTGGTTCACGATAAACACAGCCATACAATCAAGCCATACAAAAGCAAGAGTATTGGATTTTAGGAGGGCTGACTTTGAAAAAATGTGAGAGTGCCTCAGAAAAGCACTAGCAAACAGGCAAGAAGGAGGGTGGAGGAGCAGTGGGAGTAATCAAAACAGCCATCACAGAGGCAACAAGCTCTTTGTGTAAAGCAAATCAATAAAACACAATGAAGGAAAAATCGCTATGGTTCTCAAAAGAGGTGCAGGAAGGTTAAGGAGAAAAGGATAGCATTCAGGAAATATATGGAAACACAGAAGGAGCAGGACAGAGAACTTTATCAGTTAAAGCAGAAAGAGGCTGGGAAGGCAGTCAGAATAGCAAAGGCCCAAACCAAGGAAAGGATAGCCAATTCTGTTAAGAAGGGGATAAGACCTTTATAGGTACATTAGGGAGTGAAGAAAGGCCAAAGGAGGGATACTGAGGCTTAATAAAGGGGAGGGAATGTGGGTAGAGGGTGACAGTGAAAAAGCAGGGATACTGAACAAATATTTCTGCTCAGTATTCACAAAGGAAGAGGAGGGGGAGGTACCTAAACCAAAAAAAAGAAACACTCTGAAGACGGGGGGTCGATACCAGTCCATTTACAGAAGAAAGGGTTCTGAAAGAACTAATAAAATTGAAGGTGGACAAAGCAATGTGGCCTGATGGTATTCACCCAAGAATTCTAAAAGAACTAAGGGTAGAACTAGTGACACCGCTGACTACTCTCTTTAACAAATCATGGGAGGATGGGGTGGTACCCGAGGACTGGAGGAGGGCAGATGTGATTCCTCTTCACAAAAGTGGGAGCAGGACAGAGGCAGGAAACTACAGACCAGTTAGTTTGACCTCAGTGGTAGGGAAAATGATGGAATCATTTCTGAAGGAAAGAATTGTTGAGTACCTAGAGGCCAGTGCAGCACAGGACCCAAGGCAGCATGGATTCACGATGGGAAAGTCATGTCAGACGAATCTAATAGATTTCTTTGACTGGGTGACCAAAGTAGTAGACCAGGGAGGTGCTGTGGACATGGCCTACATAGATTTTAGCAAGGCAATTGATACAGTCCCCCACAAAAGATTAATACACAAGTTAGCCAGCCTTGGAGTGAGTCCCAAGGTGGTAGCCTGGATAAAAAATTGGCTAGACAACAGGATGCAAAGGTTAGTGGTAAATGGAGTACACAGTGAAGAAAGGAGGGTTACTAGCAGGGTACCTCAGGGTTCAGTATTGGGACCAGTCCTTTTTAATGTCTTTATAAGTGACATTGCAGAGGAACTGGAAGGAAAAGTATGTCTCTTTGCAGACAACACAAAGATCTGCGACAGGGTTGATACACAAGATGGAGTGGAAAGGATGAGAAGGGACTTGGCAAGGTTGGAGGAATGGTCAAATGTATGGCAGCTCAGATTCACGTAAAGTAGTGCAAGGTAATGCACTTGGGAACAAAAACCCAGGGAAGCATACAAATGGGGGTGAGATACTGACAACAGTAAAAATGGAAAGGGACCTGGGGGTAATTATATCAGATGACCTAAAGGTGGGCAAGCACTGTGAGAAGGCAGTAAGGAAGGCTGGGGGAATACTGGGATGCATAGGAAGAGGCATCAATAGTAGAAAACAGGAAGTTGTTATCCCTCTGTATAGACAGTTGGTGAGACCCCATCTGGAGTACTGTGTGCAGTTCTGGGGACCCCATGTTCACAAAGACATAGACAGAGTGGAGGCTGTCCAGAGGAGGGCAACAAAAATGGTGCAGGGTCTGCACCAGAAGACATACGAAGAAAGACTAAAGGAGCTTAATATGTGTACCCTTGAGGAAAGAAGGGAGAGAGGGGACATGATAGAAACTTTCAAGTACCTCAAGGGAATCAACAAAGTCCAAGAGGGTAGCATCTTTCAGAAAAAGAGATGTGCAAGAACAAGGGGGCACAATTTGAAGATAGAGGGGGGACGGCTCAGAGGTAATGTGAGGAAGTATTTTTTCACAAAGAGGGTTGTGGATGCATGGAACAGCCTCCCTGAGGAGGTTGTGGAGTCAAGAACAGTGGGGGAATTCAAGAATGCATGGGACAGGCATAAGGCAGTCCTAGTGGGTGGTAGGAAGAAGTAAGCTGTTGGTTAATTAGGATCTGCAGCTTATCTGTTAGGTAGAAAAATGGGCAGACTGGGTGGGCCAAGCAGTCCTTATCTGCCATCAAATTCTATGTTTCTATGTTTCTAAGTTTCTATTAAAGATAATGACATCACTATCAATGACCTGAGTACAATGGCAGACATATTTAATAAACATTTTATTTAGTTGTATTCCAAATCCAGACAGTACACAGAAAATATTACAGATAACAATATGGTTTCCATTGAAATTACTGAACAGGACATGATAAAGAGAATTCAAAAGATGAAAACCCTCAATTCTGAAGGCCCAGATAATATCTCAATCAGATTTTTGAAATTAATGACAACTGCAATAGCCAAACCATTAAACTATTTATTTGAGGCTTTCCTGATTAAATGTGACATCCCTAAATACTGTTTATCAGCAACAGTTGTTCATATATATATATATATATATATATATATATATATATATATATAAAAAGATTACTAAAATCATAGGCCCTCAGCCTAACACTGGTGCCATGTAAACTTTTGGAAGGCATCATTAAAGATCATATAAATAACTGAACAGCTTAAACAACATAACTTGATTGATACTGAACAGCACTGCTTTTCCTCCGGGAGGCCATGCATAATGAATCTGCTCTGTTTTTATGATTCAATGTGCCTGTGCAACTGGTTTTGTGCTTGTGTGATGTAGATAATCTTTGTCTGTTCGCCTCTCTATCCATGGGATATACCACTCTGTAGGAGTACGAAGACAAGGAACCCTACAGGAGGGTTCCACCCCTAGAGGTGCCATGGGAGTGATTCCTTTGTCTAATGGTACATTAGGAAGAAGCTCACAGGAGAGAAAGGCTGGAGGAGGAGGAGCGGTGGATGGAGGCAAGGAAAAAATAATCGTGTGGAGTGGGGAAAGTGGCACTTAAATTGGCTGAACAGGGGTATGGCCAGTTGCAATGCCCCCTTGAACTACAGGCTTGAGTTTTCCAAGAAGATACCCGCAGCACTGGATAAAGGCAAAAATATAGATTGTATCTTCCTGGACTTCTCAAAAGCATTCAACACTGTGAGTCCTAGGGCTATAATTGAGAAAATGATGGATCTTAATATTAGCCCATGCATAATTAAATGGATCAAAAGATGGCTTGAAAATAGGACACAATGAGCATCCATAAAGGAGAACCTTTCATCTATTGGATCCATTACAAGTGAGGTTCCACCAGGATCCATGTCGGGACCTATGTTATTTCAACTCTTCCTGTCATATATGTGCAAGAAAAAAGAAAGCTGGACATGTAAATATGCCGATAACAAAAATAAATAAAAAATCAGGCATAGTAGATAAAACAGAAGAAAGGTCAACTATTCAATCAGATCTAGACAGTCTATATCATTGGGCGGTAAACAGGGGGATGTACTTTATCTTTAAAAATGCTCTCTATTACATCTAGGAAAACAAACTAAAACAAGCATTTGTCAATGCCGAATGTTGATTGCGTTGGTCTGTTGAGCGTGTGCAGTGGGCCTCTGTCAGTGGCTCAGTCTGTTTGTCCCAGTGCTGCAGGCTGCTCTTTTGTACTGGGCTGGTGCATGCATAGGCACCTTGTTCTGCTGAGGAAGGAATACACAGCTGTCCCGAGAGAGCTCCATTGAGGTGGCTCACTCTCCCTGTATCACTCACTCATTCTATGTCTCCTGGCACTGCAGGCTGCCTTTTTTTACTGGGCTCCTGCCTGTGTTGGTGGCTTTTTCTACCCATGAAGAAATCCACAGCTGTCCTGGCAGAAGTCCGTTGAGGTCACTCAGTCCGCCTGTCTCACTCACTCATTCCAGTTCTCCCGGCGCTGCAGGCTGCTCTTTTGTACTGGGCTCCTGCCTCTGTTGGCGCCTTTTTCTGCCCACAAAGAAATCTGCAGCATTCCCGACAAAGCTCCGTTGAGCTCGCTCACTCCCCTTCTCTCACTCGCTCATTCTGTTCTGCTGGTGCTGCAGGCCACCCTTTTCTACTGGGCTCCTGCCTGCGTTGCTGCCTTCTTATGCCCATAAAGAAATTTGTAGCAGTTACAAAACAGCTCTGTTGAGCTCACTCACTCGCTCATTCTGGTTTTCCTGCCACTGCAGGCTGCCCTTTTGTACTGGGCCCCTGTATGCATTGCTGCCTTTTTCTGCCCACAAACAAATCTGCAGCAGTTCCAACAAAGCCCCGTTGAGCTCAAAGACTTCCCCTCCCTCACTTGCTCATTCTGTGTCTCCTGGCGCTGCAGGCTGCCCTTTTGTACTGGGCTCCTGCCTGCAGTGGCGGCTTTTTCTGGCCAGAAAGAAATCTGAAGCAGTCCTGACACAGCTCCACTGAGCTCGCTCACTGCCCGTCTGTCACTCTTGCATTCCAGTTCTGCCGGCACTGCAAGCTGGCCTTTTGTACTGGGCTCCTGTCTGCATTGCCCCATTTTCTGCCCACAAAGAAATCTGCAGCAGTCACACTACAGCTCCGTTGAGCTCGCTCAGTACCGCTCTGTCACTCTTTCATTCTGTTTGTCTTGGCGCCGCAGACTGCGCTTTTGTATGGGGCTCCTGGCTGCGTTGGCACCTTTGTCTGTCCACAAAGAAATCTGCAGCTGTCTTGACAGAGCTGCGTTGAGGTCGCTCAGTCTCCCTCTCTCATCACTCATTCCATTTGTCCTGGCGCTGCAAGCTGCCCTTTTGTACGGGGTTCCTGCCTGCACTGGCCCCTTTTTCTGCCCACAAAGCAATACCAGCAGTCCTGACAGAGCTCCATTGAGCTCACTAAGTCCTCTTGTCTCACTCGCTCGCACTGTTTCTTCCACCGCTGCAGGCTGCCCTTTTGTACTGGGCCCCTGTCTGTATTGATGCCTTTTTCTGCCCACAAAGAAATCTGCAGCAGTCCTGACAGCGCTTTGGTGAGTTCGCTCACTCCCCCTTCCTCACTCGCTATCTCATTCTGTTTCTTTCAGTGCTGCAGGCTGCCCTTTTGTACTGGGCTCTTATGTTGGGGCCTTTGTCTGCCCACAAACAAATCCACAGCAGTCCCAAAAGAGCTTAGTTGAGCTCAGTCACTCCCCCTTCTCACTCGGTCAATCTTAATCTGTCCCAAACACTGATTTCCCAGAGTGACTGTGCTATTGTGCGGCAGGAGTGCAAAAACATATTTTAGCCAGGATGTGAAAAATGACAGCTGTAGTGTTCATAAGGAGTTGTGAAAAAATGCCACTGTTGAAAATGTGACATGACAGTATTACAAATTTGCGAAATTAGAAGGATGCGTGGAAACAGTTCAACGACGCTTGTAACACAGTCATGTTATGGCAGTCCCAACAGAGCTCCGTTGAGCTCGCTCACCCACTTCTCTCACTGTGCATTCTGTTGTGCCAGCACTGCAGGCTGCCCTTTCTACTGGGCTCCTGCCTACGTTGCTGCCTTCTTATGCCCACAAAGAACTTTGCAGCAGTTACAATACAGCCCTGTTGAGCTCACTCACTCACTTGCTCATTCTGGTTTTCCTGCCACTGCAGGCTGCCCTTCTGTACTGGGCCCTGCATGCATTGTTGCCTTTTCCTGCCAACAAACAAATCTGCAGCAGTCCCAACAAAGATCCGTTGAGCTCACCGACTCCTCCCTCACGTGGTCGTTCTGTGTCTCCTGGCACTGCAGGCTGCCCTTTTGTACTGGGCTCCTGCCTGCATTGGTGGCTTTTTCTGGCCAGAAGGAAATCTGAAGCAGTCCTGACACAGCTCCACTGAGCTCGCTCACTCCCCCTCTGTCACTCTCGCATTCCGTTTCTGCCGGTGCTGCAAGCTGGCCTTTTGTACTGGGCTTCTGCCTGTGTTGCTGCATTTTCTGCCCACAAAGAAATCTGCAGCAGTCACACTAGAGCCCCGTTGAGCTCACTCACTACCGCTCTGTCACTCGCTCGTTCTGTTTCTCTTGGCGCCGCAGACTGCGCTTTTGCATGGAGTTCCTGGCTGTGTTGGCAACTTTGTCTGTCCACAAAGAAATCCGCAGCTGTCCCAACAGAGCTCTCATCGCTCATTCTGTTTGTCCTGGTGCTGCAAGCTGCCCTTTTATATGGGGCTCCTGCCTGCATTGGCGCCTTTTTCTGCCCACAAAGAAATCCCAGCAGCTCTGACAGAGCTCCGTTGAGCTCACTAAGTCCCCTTGTCTCACTCGCTCATACTGTTTCTCCCACTGCTGCAGGATGGCCTTTTGTACTGGGCCCCATGCCTGTATCGACACCTTTTTCTGCCCACAAAGAAATCTGAAGCAGTCCTGACAGCGCTTCTGTGAGTTCGCTCACTCCCCCTCCCTCACTCGCTCTCATTCTGTTTCTCCCAGTGCTGCAGGCTGCCCTTTTGTTCTGGGCTCTTGTGTTGGGGCCTTTGTCTGCCACAAACAAATCCGCAGCAGTCCCGACAGAGCTCAGTTGAGCTCAGTCCCTCCCCCCTCTCACTCGGTCAATCTTAATCTGTCCCAGATACTGATTTCCCACAGTGACCGTGCTATTGTCCGCAGGAGAGCAAAAACATGTTTTAGCCAGAATGTGGAAAATGACAGCTGTCGTGTTCATAAGTAGTTGTGAAAAAATGCCACTGTTGAAAATGTGGCGTGACAGTATTACAAATTTGCGAGGTTACAAGGGTGCATGGAAACAGTTCAACACATGCTTGTAACACAGTCATGCTATGGAGTTTCGTCACTAAAGTTTCAACATAGGAATTTTAGGACCTCTGCTCAGGAACAGTGCCACTGTCATTTTCTTAATCTGTCCTGACTCCTGATTTCCCTCAGTGTCCACATTATTCTGCGCGCCGGAACTGTGAAAACATATTTCGGTCAGGATGTGAAAAATGACAGCTGTACTGCTCATAAGGAGGTGTGAAAAAATGGCACTGTTGAAAATCTGGTGTGACAATGTTACAAATCTGCGAAGTTGCAAGGGTGCATGGAAAGTGCACAACACACACTTGTAGCACAGTCAATTGATGGGCTATCATCACCAAGTTTTCAACATAAGCATTTTCGGACCTCTGCTCATAAACACTATCATTGTCATTTTCGTAATCTGTCCCAAACAGTGATTTCCCACAGCGACCGCTCTATTCTGCGCCGGAAGTGCGAAAACTCATTTCGGCCAGGATGGGAAAAATGACAGCTGTACTGTTCATAAGTAGGTCTGGGAAAATGGCAATGTTGTACATCTGGAGTGAAAATATTAGAAATTCACGAACTTATGAGCATGTGTGCCAATTGCGCAATGCACCGCTCATAACACAGTCATTTTATGGAGGATCGTAACCAAATTTTCAACATAGGCATTTTAGGACCTCTACTCATGAACAGTGTCACTGTCATTTTCTTAATCTGTCCTGAACACTGATTTCCCACAGCGACTGTGTTATTCAGCTGTCCCGACAGAGCTCCATTGAGGTAGCTCAGTCTCCCTCTCTCATCGCTCATTCTGTTTGTCCTGGCGTTGCAAGCTGCCCTTTTGTACGGGGCTCCTGCCTACATTGGTGCCATTTCCTGCCCACAAAGAAATCCTAGCAGTCCTGACAGAGCTCTGTTGAGCTCAGTAAGTCCCCTTGTCTCACTCGCTCGAACTGTTTCTCCCACTGCTGCAGGCTGGCCTTTTGTACTGGGCCCCTGCCTGTACTGATGCCTTTTTCTGCCCACAAAGAAATCCGCAGCAGTCCTGACAGCGCTTCAGTGGGTTCGCTCACTACCCCTCCCTCACTTGCTCTCTCGTTCTGTTTCTCCCAGTGCTGTAGGCTGCCCTTCTGCACTGGGCTCTTGTGTTGGGGCCTTTGTCTGCCACAAACAAATCCGCAGCAGTCCTGACAGAGCTCAGTTGAGCTCGGTCACTCCCCCCTCACTCGGTCGATCTTAATCTGTCCCAAACACTGATTTCCCACAGTGACCGTGCTATTGTCCGCAGGAGTGTAAAAATATATTGTAGCCAGGATGTGAAAAATGACAGCTGTAGTGTTCATAAGGAGTTAAAAAATGCCACTGTTGAAAATGTGGCATGACAGTATTACAAATTTGTGAAGTTACAAGGGTGCGTGGAAACAGTCCAACGCACGCTTGTAACACAGTCATGTTATGGAGTTTCGTCACCAAATTTTCAACATAGGGATTTTTGGACCTCTGCTCATGAACAGTGCCACTGTCATTTTCTTAATCTGTTCCCGAACACTGATTTCCCACAGTGACCATGTTATTCTGCGCCGGAACTGTGAAAACACATTTCGGTCAGGATGTGAAAAATGACAGCTGTACTGCTTATAAGGAGATGTGAAGAAATGGCACTGTTGGAAATGTGGTGTGACAATATTACAAATCTGCGAAGTTACAAGGGTGCATGGAAAGTGCACAACACACACTTGTAACACAGTCAATTGATGGGCTATCATCACCAAATTTTCAACATAGCCATTTTAGGATCTCTGCTCATGAACAATACCATTGTCATTTTCTTAATCTGTCCTGAACAGTGATTTCCCACAGTGACTGCTCTATTCTGCACCGGGAAGTGCAAAAACACATTTTGGACAGGATGGGAAAAATGGCAGCTGTACTGTTCATAAGAAGGTCTGGGAAAATGGCAATGTTGCAGATCTGGAGTGAAAATATTAGAAATTTGCGAAGTTACGAGCATGTTTGCCAACTGCACAATGAACGCTCATGACACAGTCATTTTATAGAGTATCATTACAAAATTTTCAATATAGGCATTTTAGGACCTCTACTCATGAACAGAGTCACTGTCATTTTCTTAATCTGTCCTGAACACTGATTTCCCACGGCGACTGCGCTATTCTGCGCTGGAAGTGCGAAAACACATTTCAGCCAGGATGTGAACAATGACAGCTGTACTGCTCACAAGGAGGTGTGACAAAATGCCAATGTTGAAAATCTGGCATGAAAATATTGTAAATTCACGAAGTTACGAGTTTACGTAGCAACTGTGCAACGCACGCTTGTAAAACTGTCATTTTTTGGAATTTTTCCACCAAATTTGCAACATAGGCTTTTTGAGAGCCCACTTCATGAACACTGGCACTATCATTTCATTAATCTGCCCCGAAGGGTGATTCTGCTCAGTGACCGCGAAACCACCTTTCAGGGCCGATTAACGCCATGACAGTTCAAGAATTCATGAGGAGGGGTCCCAAAAACCCCATGTTGAAAATTTGGTGAAAAAATTCCCCAAAATGCCCGAGATATGCACTAAAATTTAAAAAAACCCTATTCATTACATTATACAGCTTACCGGCATTTCCTCAGTTCGCGGTCGGCTTTGAAGAGTGCAGACGTGTTCCCGGTCCAGCGAAGATCGTCGCGCCATGCTCCAGAGGTAAGTATGGGGGGGTTGGGAGGCTGGGTGCGCAGTGGGTGGGTGCGGGTTGTGAGAGGTGGTGCGGGGAGACTATGAGGGACCATTTCCTTTCTTTCAGGTACAAGAAAAAGTCGCAGGACGTTTTCCACATTTCAGGGGCATGGGGCATGCTGGGATGGGCCAGCGTGCCACCAGAGTCTGGGGGGGACAGATGTAGCCGACGGGGGATTGGGCACCCCCATCAGCAAACAACAAAAGGGGGGAGACTTTATTTCTGCCGACGGGGATTGGGCACCCCCGTCGGCAAACAACAAAAGAGGGGAGATTTATTTCTGCCGACGGAACTGGGCACCCCATTGGCAAACAACAAAAGGGAGATTCTTTCGCCAACGGGGAGTGGGTCCCTCGGCAAATAAACATTGGTACATATTGTTTAGAATACGGCGGCAAGCCACCGCCATGTTCACAAACAATACCACAGATCCTACATCCCACCCTGCAATGGCGGGTCGCTCCCTCATTGCAGCGGATGGCTGACGCTGCAATGACAAAGGGGCCCCTGATTGCAGCGGCTAATTTGTTTGAAAGTTGTGGCACGCTGGCTGAACTAGTGTCAGCAGCAGCGTGCCATGGCATTGGGGGATGGGGGACAAGCCTTTGCAGGCTGTGGGGGCATTGGGCACAACAGTACCACGCCTCCACAACCTGCTTCTGCAGAAACCTGCCGCAACATGTTTCTTGCGCATGCGCGCAATCAACATAAAAATGAACTATAAACTTGGGAATAAGACTCTTATCGAATCAACATCAGAACAAGACCTAGGGGTAACAATTACGCAATTATGCATGACAAGGTGTGTGCTATCATGTAATAACATCACTCTTGGGGTGGGTTGAAGCATGAGGCAAAGCTGAGTGCTTCCACCATCCCAGGAGTGATGTTATTACACAATAACACACATCTTGGAGTTTACCTTATTGCAATTATACAATGGCTCAATGTTATACAAAATTAAAAAAAAATTAAATTTTTTTTTGCATGCTATGTTTATCACCGTCCTCCATGCCACACTGGCCACCACTCCTTAGGGCTCCACAAGCTCCTCGACCCCTACTGGCCTTAATCCAGCCCCCCTCAGGTCCTCAAATCATGGCCAATCCCCCGGGACATCCCGGTGTATCCCTATCACCGGGTGGGTCCCCCTCCTCCTAGGGGGAAGGGCACCGGAAGGGGGGATCCCCAGCACACACTTATACTAGGGCCCGGGGATGCCGCTGAGGAGCAGGAGGCCCTGGACAGGCACTGGGGTACCCAAGAGAGCAGAGAGCCATCATCTAGGTGGCCAGTGGGCAATTTTCCAGTTTTCTGTGGAGGAGGCAGCATAGTGACGACAAGGCATACGCCGGTGTCTGCTCCTCCCCCCAAGCAACTGGACCGTATTTGTCTGCCCTGCTCCCAGCCTCTGCTAGGAGCCAGCAAGACACCGGACCTGACCCCTACCCTCCCCCCAGAGAAGGAGAGCTGTCGTGGGACTCTCAATCCTCCCCTTCCCTGGCCGGCCCTCCAGCGATCGGGTCCGTTCCCAAACCCGGGTCGCTGGCGTCGCAAGTGGAAATCCAACCGCTGCACCGACGGGCCGGCAATTTAAATGTTTTTAATAGTTTTTTGTGTGTTTCTGAAGAGACAACAGTGATCAAATGATCTTATAAATCCGCACAGTGATGTTATTGTGTAATATCATCACTGTCTCAGGCACACACTGACTAATCAGAGTCCAGGAAATTTTCTTGCCATTGTATAATTAAGCAATAAGGCATGACAGGGTGTGGTATATCGTGGGATATCGTCACGCCTCGGGTGGTTGGGCATGAGGCCACAGGCCAAGTGCGTCCAACCACCCAAGAAGTGACAATATCCCATGATATACCACACCCTGGAGTGACTTGTTGCTATTATGAACTGAGTTTCAAGTTTTAGAAATAAAAGAAACAGGTTTTAAAACATTTTATGAATGTTTTTGGGTGGTGTAGGAGTACATTTTAAAAAATAGTTCTCAGACTGTAGAGAGCAAGGAGGCTGGTCGCACTGGAACTTTTTTGAAGCTGTGATGATGTAGCCCGATATCTTCATGGCTTTAAAGTGCTCTGAGCCAATTGGATTCCTCTATTTATGAACCTAAGTTCATAATTAATAATACATTTGAATCTACAAATCATTGTACAATACAAATAGGAAAGGCAAATCGCATATTGCACTCCGTTAAAAGAAACTTTAAAAGTAGAAAGGTGGATGTAATCTTGCCTCTGTATTTAGCATATGTGAGACCTTTATTAGATTATGGCAGCCCAGCATAGTGCCCACCAGATAAGGGAAAAATACAGGAAATGGAGAGGGTGTAGCGCAGAGTGACAAAACGATGCGTTCAATGAAGCAAAGGGTTACAGTAAAGAAAGTGTTATCTGACAGGGCACCAGTTACTAGTGGGGTCCCACAGGGCTCAGTTCTGGGCCCATGCCTTTTTAATATCTATATTTCTACCCTGAAAATTAAGGACCCTAACATATGGCTTTCTAAATTTGCAGATGACTGTAGAGTGGGGCAGCTGTTAATCCTTCAGATGCATTGCCCCTTAAAATGGGCATTAATAAAATCTCTGATTGGACTGAGTCAAATAAATTATTACTGAATTTAGCTAAGTGTAAGGTAATGCATTTGGGGAAGTACAGCATCACGTTAGTATACAAATGGTATGATGTACTAACAGTTACCCAGGAGGAAAAGGACCTCGGTATTACGATCACTTCTGATTTTAAATTTAGACATCATAGTAACACTCAGATTAAAAAAAAAGTGAATCGTAATTTAAATTGTATTCTAAGGCACATATCAAGTATGGAAGAGAATGTTTTGATCCCCTTGTATAGTGCTTTGGTTAGACCCCCATCTGGAGTACTGTCAAGGCCCCTAGAATTCTGTGGCCGAAGAATTTTGTGCAGAACTTGCAATCTACCGCAGAACTTCTGTGGTGCCGCAGAATTCACTCTTCTTGGTGATTTTTTATTAATATTTCTGTTTATCCATAGAATCTGGTTCCCGTCCCCTCTTTTTATATCCAAAACCCCCTATATGCTCCGAATGTAATGTTATCAATACTATAACATCATACATTAGCTAATGAAATGGCTGCATTCTGCAACAGAAATGAACAGTCACTAATCTACCACAGCTTCCACTGCCAGAGACGGTGCCACAGCCCATCATGCATGGAGATATTTGCTCAACCTGCACTACAGCCTAATACAATTTTCAGTCTTAAATTGTTGCACTAGGTCCAACTTAAACAAAACCTTGTTAATAGCGCAGACCTGTTAAGTCCATACCTCACTTTGTACAAACCTATTTGTGCCTTTAAGGTATAGAGATGCCATCTGAAATGAATAACTGGTAAAATGAATTTAACTGTCATTTTTAAGAAAGATAAAGTAATTATGCCCCGAAAAGTGAAATATAATAATGTGTAGACCTGTTGAAAGAATAGACCTGTTAAATAAATATTTGCCCTCTACGCATTTTTGCCAGGGTTATTGATTACGTATTGTCATTGGTTGATAGAATCACCTAAAAGTTATGGAGAAATGTTGTGTGCAGGGACAGCTGTTGGGCCAGAAGGTAGCATGCTGTGTTTCTGTGCCGGCAATTCAGGTTCAGAGATTAGCTTTGGGAGCTGGCTGGGCAGCACAAGGATTGGTGGAACACATCACTGCTCAGAGCCCCCAAAGGTATGGTGCAGTGTTCTGTCACATGGTGGACACATTGTGATGGGCTGGAGAGCTCTATCTCACAATCGGTTCACATGCATGTCATGGCCTGATGGTGTTATGCAATGTGTCAGGGAAAACAGGTTGGCATGAAAAATGAGTTTTGCAATAACTCTTCTATTTCATTTCCAATGGGACCTGTATGAATGAGGATGCAAGTTCATGGAAATAAAAAAATATATATATATATACACACATACACACACCTATAGTATCTCTGTCTCTCTCACCACACACACACAGACATATATATTTGTATGTATGTTACAGATTGCATATAAATATACAGTAAGTGATACACAGTGGGAACCTCATGAGTGGTGTAGAAAGCACATACAAATATATAAGTGACAGACAGTGGAAACCTCGTTAGTGGGACAGATAGCATGCCTATAGAAATACCTTATTTATCACATAAGATCCCCTCTGCATATGTCATTTATGCAACAGGCTAGGACCTTAAGAGAGAGAGAGAGACATTTGTTTTGCTTTTTTAGGCATAAAATTATTTTTATAAGTCTGTTGTTTTTTGAACTAGTGTTACTGTGCTTTCCACCATCCTGACTGCTATAACCACTGCCATGAAAGTGAAGTCAGGATGACAAGCGGACATGGTGATGTGGTAGTTTGTTAGTGCCGCAGAACTTCCGCAGAAATTACAAATCAGCGCCGCAGAAGTTTTGCGGCAAATGGTAGTCTTGCCGCAGAACTTGGTCCCACTGTGCCGCAGAAAAGTAGGGGCCCTGAGTACTGTGTTCAGGTATGGTCCCCTTACAACAGAGAAGACATACTTAGATTGGAGGGGGTGCAAAGAAGAGCAACTAAAGCCATAGTGGAACTTAAGACCAGACCCTATAAAGAAAGACTGGAAACCCTGAACCTCTATTCTCTTCATTACAGAAGATTTAGGGGCAACGTGCATGCTCTGTAAAGCATTTGGTAATATCAAACTGCAAGATGAGCTGGGAGTTACTCTAAAAACTAGTTGGTGTAGTGACGGGAGACATAATAAACAACTTTTCCTGCCAAGGTGGAATTTGATTATGAGAAAACAGTGGTTTAGTCAAAGGGTAATTCCAGCATGGAATGAACTCCCACCCATACTGGTAGATAGCCCTAATATGGATGTCTTTAAGTCAAGACTGAATCTGGCTTGTAGGGATAGAACCACCAAGTTCTAAATAATAGGGGATCGGCAAGCTATAAGGATTAAAGTCCATAATGCTTGACACTTCCCATGATTCCTATGAATAAAAGATCTTACCTATTCTGATAGGATTTAGCATTTGAATATGATGACATGGGAGACAAGAAGTAATAGAGGTGATCTACTTTTATGTTTTGATATTACGCAAGATGAATATCTAATAAGTGAGCTCACTCTTGAGTTCAAGGCTGATAACATCTACACTAGAGGGCAACCAATGCAAATGGGACCTCTAAACTTCCACACACATAAGAGAAAACAATATTACACAACATATTGTAAGTATGTTTAATGCATTGCCTACTGACATAATAATAAGTAGAAATGAACAGGAATTTAAGTAAAGATTGCTAAACACATTTTGGAAGGTAATTAACTGGATAATGGACTGGAGCAATTATGGGCACACTGCCTTCTAAGCTCTGTACAGCCTTAAGAATATCCTTTAGTAAGACCCTTAGTAAAAAGCACACACATCACTCCAGATCATCAGTGCTATAATTAGTAGACTCTAGCTGTTTTCGTACAGAATAGCCCACTCAATAAGCCCTCAAGTATTTGCTAAACTGGAAATGTAGTTATTAGTGAGTAGCTATTAGTAATTTGTGAGTGCAGTGAGTAGGAAAATGGACCACATGGTTCTTATTTGCCAACAGATTCTGTTTCTATGTTTTTATGTTAGTGCTCACTGGATAAGGAAAATTATCTTATTATCACAGCTGTATTGTTGTGAACTGACTCTAAGCCAGTACTTGCTGAATCCGCAGTCCCGGATACATCATTGTCACATGGGACAGGAGGCACTGCAGGAACAAGAAAAGCAATAAATCTTCCTAAGATGGAGATCCTCAGGGGCCATAAAACTAGAGGGTTAATTTAGAAAAAACTCCTAACAGCAGAAAAAGAGAAGGATACACTAGCACTACACATGCAAATCAAAACTCTCTGCACGTTTTAGCAAATTCTGACTGTACTATTCCTTTTAAGAGTTTTTTTTTTTCTAAATTAGCCCGCTAGTGATATGATAGTTTTATGGACCCTGGGGATTTCCATCTTAGCAAGGTTTTTTGCTCTTCTTTTTCCTACAGTGCCTCCCGTCCCATGTGCCAGTGGGACCACTGGCTCAGTGATAGGAACTTGATGTTCTAGCTTCCACTAAATAGCTCTAATTCAATATTTTTGGTTTCTATGTGTGTGTTGAGCCTGGTCAGGAGGAGTAAATGTTTTGCTTTTAAAAATATTAATTTCACCAGACTACAGACAGCCCTAAAAAGCATACAAATTACCCCATATAATCAGTACTATAATAAGTACTAAAATTAATAAAGACTCTAGCTGTTTTTTTAAAGAATAACTAAAGCAGTTAGACCTCAAATATTTGCTAAACTGTAAATGCAGTCATTAGTGCTCACTGGATAAGGAAAGTCACTTACTATCACAGCTGTGCTGTTGTAAAATTTATTCTAAACCAGTGCTTGCTGGATCCACGGTCCCGGATACATCACTGTCACGCAGGACAGGAGGCATTGTAAGAACAATAAGAGCAATAAACCTTGTTAAAATGGAGATCCCGGGACAATAAAACTACTGCAAAACTAGCAGGCTAATTTAGAAAAAAATCCTAATAACAGACAGAGGGAAGGAAACACTAGGATTACACACACACACACACACACACACATACACAAATCATAATGCTGTTTTTTTGCAAATTCTGACTGTAGTACTCTGTTGCAGTTGCTGGCAAATCTATGCACAGTGCCAATGTGGTATGGAAGCACAGATGTAAATGAATAATAATAATAAAATTTATTTAGTTAAGCACCTTTCAAATTTTCAAGGCGCTGTACATAAAAACATAAGAACACCAGCATAATCAATACATAAGGTAAAACAACACAACATATATTAAAAGTTAAAATAACCAAATTACAGCATAACAGGAAATGCTTTCTCCCATAAAAAAGGACTTTAAGTCCTTTTTAAAACTTTCCACTGTCGTACTCTCTTGGAGCTGACGGGGCAGAGAATTCCAAAGGGTAGGAGCCACAAAACCGAAGGCATGAGCTCCAGAGGACTTCAGATTTACCCTCAGAATCTCCAGCAACCCCTTGCCAGCCGAGCGGAGCTGTCTCAGAGGGGTGTAGGGCACCAGAAGCTCTTTCAAGTAGTCAGGACCAAGACTGTGTAGGACTTTGTAGGTCAAAAAGACCCACTTTAAAGGTGATCTGCCACTGTATTGGCAGCCAGTGCAGAGTGCGCAGCACCGGGGTAATATGAGACCTTCTTGAAGCCCCAGTCAACAAATGTGCTGCCGCATTCTGCACTAGCTGCAAGCAGCGGATATCAACCCCAGAAAGTCCTAGGTAAAGGGAGTTACAGTAATCGAGGCAAGATGTCAAAAGGGATGTTAAAAGACAGCACAAGTCGAACCATACCAAGCAAGTCCATTTATTACGGCGTGTTTATTTCTCAGTATCAATTGTTGTTTTGTTGACTCCTCTCGAGTCAAAAAGCTAATGCTGATCTATCTTGGGGAGGGAGCAGCTAGCAGGACAGGCACTTACTGTCAATAAGACAGGTGCATGTCCTTGATAGACTCTTGTCCTTACACTACAACTGATCTCACCACAGTCAACAGGAGCATGGACTGACAGGGAGCACTGTATGACAGTTGTAGCAAGGATGTAAAGGACTGTGATGGAGACAGCTCTAATCTCAGCTGCTGGCTGCTGCAGCTCCTCTTGTTTCTTGCTCACCCCTCAGAGGGTGCCACCCCACAGTCAGTGGTACTGGGGCAACCTGTCCCCCTTTCTCCCTTTAACTCCACATCTGTTTAAACATGTATTAATTGACCACTATTCTCCTTTAAGGCTTCAACCCTTTCTAGACCCTCTCCGCTAAGAATGGACATATGTCCAGTTCCCCATATCCTTGGTGCTTACTGTAGCATGCTTGTCTACCCTACCATCCTCTACTGTGAAGACCAATCAGAAGTAATCATTTAGTATTTCTGGTTTCTCCTGATCTTCCTCTGCGCAGTCACCCCCACCATCCTGATTCTCACTATCCTTCCCCTTGTCGTCCTCTTTCCGCCACATACCTAAGTCAGCGCAGGAGAATGAGCACCAGGATACAAGGCAGTGGTGCTGTTCATAACAATTAGGAATCAAAGAACAAAAAAGCATTACCCATTGCAAAGAGACCATCAGTCAAAGCACAGTATATGTAAACAAACTGGTCTTTTATTCCATAGAGGTGCAAAAATAGGCAGCAGCAACAGTTAGAAATCGGACATGGCAGCCACATACCGGAGGAAGGTTTAGTCCTCTTTTTTGACCTCCTTAGGTATCTTGTCTTGTGTTAGTACTTTAGCTGACCTCACCCTCTTTCCTGCCTCTCTTTGTTTTGAAGATATACCTCTGTCTTCATCCTTCTGGATCTCCTTGTACTTTCTAAATAATAATAATAATAATAATAATAATAAACTTTATTTATCTGCGCCTTTCTAAAACCAAGGCACATTACAATAAATTACAAATAAAAACATTCTAAAACTATACAGTACTTCATATATCTAAAATTAACAACGGGCAATTAAACTACATCAACATTAACTGAGAATGCCTTGTTCCACAAAAAGGACTTTAAGCCCTTTTTGAAACCCTCCACCGTCATGCATTCTCGAATCCAACGTGGTAGAGAATTCCAGAGGGTAAGTGCCGCAAACATAAAAGCACGGGCACTGGAAGATTTTAAACTAACCCGCAGGATCTCTAGCAACCCCTCGTTGGTGGAGCGGAGTGGACGCATTTGTCGGTAAGGCACCAGGAGCTCTTTCAGGTAGTCAGGGCCCAACCCGTGTAGGGCTTTATAAGTCAGAAGACCTACTTTAAAGGTGATCTGCCACTGAATCGGCAGCCAGTGCAGATCTCAGAGCACTGGTGTGATACGCGAGGAACAAGAAGTCCCCGTTAACAACCGGGCAGCCAAGTTCTGCATTAGCTGCAAGTGGTGGATATCTACCCCAGACAGCCCAAAGTAAAGGGAATTGCAGTAGTCCAGATGAGAGGTCACAAAGGCGTGGATCAGCGTAGGTAGGTCGCCAGATGGAATAAGGTGTTTGATCCTGGCGATGTTCCTAAGATGGTAGAAGTATGTCTTAATGACTGCTGATACTTGCGCACACAGAGTCAGCTGATCGTCCAGAATCACCCCCAGATCTCGCACCCTTTCAGAGGTTGGGAGCTCCACACCTCCCAAGAATAGTCCAGAGGCTAAGCATCCACCCAACCCCTTAATCTGGCGACAGGGATCCACAACCAACACCTCAGTCTTCCCAGAGTTCAACTTCAGCCAGCTGGACCTCATCCAATCCTGGATCTCCCTGAGACAGCTGTTAAACACTGAGAGAGCTCTATTCTGGTCAGGTACAAAAGATAGATAGAGCTAGGTGTCATTGGCATAGCAATGAAACTCCAGTTCATATCTTCTTACAACGTCTCCGAGGGGAAGCATGTACACTGCAAACAACATGGGGGAAAGCACAGAGCCCTGAGGCACCCCACAGGTCAGGGCAGTGAGCTCAGAAGAAAAAATTCCCGATATCACTCTCTGGGTTCTACCTGTGAGGAAGGAGGTAAACCATCTGAGGACCAAACCCGACAGCCCACAGATGTATCTCAGGCGCTCAAGCAACACCCCATGGTCTACAGTGTCAAAAGCTGCTGACAGGTCCAAAAGAACCAAAATGGACCATTTTTTCTGGTCTGTCGCCATCAAGAGATCATTGAGGACCTGAACCAGCGCACTCTCAGTGCTGTGTCTCTTATGAAAACCTGATTGAAGAGGATCGTAGATATTATGGGTGGTAAGATGGTTGTCTAACTGGGTAGCTACCACTTTCTCGATAACCTTCCCAACAAAGGAGAGGTTCGAGATAGGTCTGTAGTTTGCCAGGAAGTTGGGGTCCAAAGATGTCTTTTTCAACACTGGTGTCACTACCGCCTCCTTCAGGGAGTGGGGATATTCACCAGTGTCTAGGGAACACCTGACTATCCTGGTAAGAACTGGAATGATGACATCCCCACAGCCCATGATCAGGCCTGTGGGACCTGGGTCTAAACTACAGCTAGTGGTGCATATACCAAGGACAATCCTCATAATATCCTCGATTTCCAGCCTTGAGAAGGAACTCCAGGTGGACAAGGTGCTTGCAACCATAGGCTGGTCCACGGCAACTCCCATGGAGGAGGCGGCGCAAATCTCGGCCCTGATGTCGGCCTCCTTATCAGCAAAGAATCGAGCAAGCTCCTCACACTGTAACTGTGAAAAGGCTCGACGGATCTGCAGACAGGCTGGGTTGCACAGCCTGTCCACAGTTCGGAAGAGCTGGGCTGGTCGATTCTGAGCAGCAGCAATTTCTCCGGACAGGAACATTGCCTTCTTATGAGAGATTGCTGACTGGTAGAGTTTATAATGCTCTAGAAGTCTAATATGGTCAGCATCAGAGCCGGACTTCCACCAACCTCTCTCCAACCTGCGACCAGATCTCCGCAACTCCCTCAGATCCTGGTCAAACCATGGGGATCGGGGGCGAAGGGAGAGAGGTCACACACGGGTGGGAGCAATTAAATCCAGAGCAGAGGTGAGAGCCTTATTATAGGCCTGCACCATTTCTTCTGGATTCATACTCAACCCAGGAAACTCTAATAGGTCAAGAACCGCGGTTAGACCAATGGGCATAACATCCCGTAAAGGGCGGTACTTGACCATCTCCACAAGGGTAGGTCTACGCGAGGGGGGGTGCCAAAATTGAATCTCACCGTGTAGTGGTCAGACCAACCGACTGGTTCCACCCCCACCTCAGATGCCTCCAACCCCAGCAGGAAGACCAGATCGAGTGAGTGGCCGTATTTATGAGTGGCAGAGGTAACTACCAGTGAGAGGCCCAATGAACACATCAGTTGGAGGAAGTGCTGACCAAACGGTGAGAGTTCATCATCGATCCAGGCATTGAAATCACCCAGCACCATCAACCTGGGTGACTCAAATACCTGGTCAATGACGAAATCCACCACTTCCTTTAAGAAAGTTTTCTCATCACCGGGTGGACGATAGACGAGGACCATTCTATAACCTCCACCTGCCACCACGACATTCTCAAAAGATCTGGTCTCCTCCACTGGAACCCTGGTGAGGTCCAATTTGGTCTTAAAACAGACCGCAACCCCCCCAACCCTGCGATCCAATCTCGGGCGGTGAATCACCGAATACCCGGCCGGAATAGCTGCCTCAAAAACTGGGCCTGCATTACTATCCAGCCAGGTTTCAGTAATGCAAGTCAGGTCCGCTGTACCTACCAAGTCCGCAATAATAGCAGTCTTGTTCACAACGGACCTGGCATTGCACAACACTGCCCGAGTTGGATAGGACTCCTGGGAAACCCCAACCAAATGTAGTTTTCTTTTCCTTCACTGTCTTTGCCACCCACTTAGGGAACCATAGGGCCTATTCCTTTCTCCTCCTTCCCTTGCTCACTTTCTTCAAGCAGCATGCCATTACCTGGGCTATACCCACCTTAATCTTTCTCCATTTAGCCTCCACTCTTCCTCTGCCTTCCCCCTCCCTATGAGGCATTCTCTGAGGCAGTTTCCCATGTCTTTAAAATCTGCCCTCCTGAAGTCCAGGACACTCATCTTAGTGTTTTTTTTTTTTTTTCCCTGTCCTATCTGTATGCCAAACTACACAGTATAGTGATCACTCGTACCCAGGGGACAGCCAGCTGTGATGGCAGCAATGCTGTCTTTGTTTGTAAGTACCCAATCCAGTGCTGCCCCATCCCTAGTGGGTTCCAAATCCAGCTGCCCGAGAAATGCCCCTTGTATGGAGTTGAGGAAGGTTCTGCCTCTTGATGTAGCAATGGCCAGAATGCTCCAATCTACATCTGGCTGATTGAAGTCCCCCTTAATCAAAACTTCCCTATTCCTGTCCATTTTGCTAATTGACTCCCCAGGGCTCTGTCTTAATCATCCCCCTGTGTTGAAGGCCTGTATACTATCCCTGTGTGAATAACTGCCCATGATCCCATCTCTAGGCTAACCCATAGTACTCCAGCCCTTCATTGTTCCCCATTGCCCCTGTATCTCAATGGCCCTTATATACTCCTTTACATATGAAACAAACCCTCAACTTTTACTCCATGAGCTATAGTTCTGGAACATGGTGCAACCTGGGATTGCCCCTTCTCAGCTTTGGTTGCCCAAGCATCATGATTCTGTTATGGTCACCAGATCCAGGTCTGCCTCCACTTTGATTGCCTCAAGGTCAGGAATTTTGTTTCCCAGACTCCTTTAGTTGGTACACATAGCTCTCCATTCTCTTTGTTCCTCTCTCCCTCTAACCTGCCTCCCCTTCCTGCCTTTGTTGCTTCTCCCTTCTTTTACCTTGGTCCTGCCCTCCCCTGTTATGCTGTCTTCCTGCCTTCCCTCCTTCCTCTCTCTTCCAGATGAAGTTCCTCCTCCAGACTTGCCTGCCCTGCCCTTCTCTTTGCTTCCATTGACCTACTGGGAATTTCTTCTCCCTGGGCTAACCTTCCCTGTTGCACTAGTCTCTGGGGGGGAGCAATCTCTGCCTCCCTCAGTCTTTCTGCCTTCCCCCTTGACTAGTTTCAATGCTCATCATAGTAGCATTTAAACCTTCCACCCAGGACTGCCATTCCCCTCCTGGATGGATGGATGGATGGAATCAATTTCCCTTGTACAGGCCTCTATCCCCTCAGTTGTGACCACAGTCCTTGATATAGGCAGAGCCCTCCTTCCTACACCATGTCTGCTGACACACATTGAAGAACCTGGTGCAGAGTTCCCTTGCCTTACCCAACCATGCACAGGTAGCACCTCAATGAAGGCCACTGTGCAAGCTACCTGCTTCAGGTCCGTCTCCAGCTCCCTAAACCTAACCTGTACTACCCCTACAGCTTGCCTTGCCAGATCATTCATTCCCAGGTGAACAACAACATCCAGATTCCTCCATACCCCATCTTTCCTGGTGATCTCCATGATCTGTGCTCCAGTCTTCCCTACCGAAACACCTGGAATGCATTGTATTATCCTGCTCCTTGCTTCTCCTGCCCCCAACTCAGGTGCCCTGACTATGGAGTCCCCACCAGCAACTGCTTCCTCCTTGGCCAGGGAACTCTCTCACCCTTCTTGGGGCCTTCTCCCTTTAGGATCCTCACCTCCTCTCTTGCTCCTGCCTTGGGTATCTCCTCCTGGCTTCATGATGTGGCCTAAATGGCAAAGGAATTGTGCAGCGGTACGGTCTGAGGGGTGCTGTCCCTCGATCCTCACCCCAACCTCATGGAGTCTACCAAGGTCCAGCTGCTCTGTCTCTTTTTTGTCATCCTTTGAGAGAGAGATGGCAAACTAGGTGGCCCTTGGGTGAGGCAGAGAGTGTGCTGTACTTGTGTCACTTCTGCCCAGAGTCCAGTGACCTTTGTTCTCATCCCAGAGAGGTGCCTGCATATGAGGCAATGCAACACCTTAGCCACCAGAATGTGTCTCTGAAGATTGCAACTCCACACCCATTACACAGCACCACTCCCATGCCTGATGATTTTTTGGTCCTACTAACCTTTTGCTTCCCTGCATTTCCCTTGTCTTTAGGCTTCCTTTATCATTAACCCCCTCCCCTTGCTTCCTTTTTCCCTTCCAAGTTTCTGTTCGACCCTTACCCCTAGGTAGGGTTTTTCTTTAATTCCCTTTTTTTGGTCCCTTGATAATTTAGAATAGTTGGCTTCATGTACTCACTTTCTCCCCCCGGCCCCAACCAAGATAGGGTATTGTCTCTATTCCTATCATACTGTGTGTTTGACTTTTGTAGGGCTTACCTTCCCTGCCCTGCCCTACACCATTGTTTTACCATCTCTCTGACAGTACACCTTTTCTAAACTGGCTAAAAGCAGTACACAGGCAGTCTGCCTTACCTTACAGGACTAACAGAGTTTTCTGCATGCCTACTGTCACCTGCCAATGCCTAAGATGGCACTCATATATCTGTACCAATCCTGGTTGGTGGGCAGTGTCATGCAGATGAAGGAAGGCAGCCAATGTCAGATAGGAGTGACTACCTCTTTTCAACCACATGAAGTTTCCACCCATCAACTGGCAGAGCAGCATCATGATCAGCCTTGCTGATCATTGGACTGTCACGGTCGAGCCCACTGCAGCATGAGCTGCATTAAACCCAACAGTGACACACCCCTGAAACCCTATAGCACAACAATATGTTCACCCTTGCATATGCACAAGGGTAAACATCAAAAAGAGATACGAGTGCATTTGGGATAATATGATACTGTAAATAATGTAATTTGACTTCTACTATTTAAGCTGCTTTGGTTTTTTTTTGTAGCAACTTGCTATTTGTTTTACCGTTTTATGTCCTGTATTATTTTTCTTGCTGCTGTATAACATTATTTCATATTTCAGTGTACCCACTGCTTGTACATTTTGTACTACCTTTTGTCATGCATCTTTGGTAATCGCTATTTTTTATGTTTGTGCGCATGTGCAAGAGACATTATATGGCAGCTCAGGAGAGAAGCGGGTTGTGGAGGTGCGGCACTGTGGTGACCAATGCTGGCATTGCATTGTTGGGCTTGGCAGTGCTCAGCCAATGCAGTGCCAGTATCCTGATGACACTGGTTCTGCAGAGTGCTTCTAAGTTGTAACAATTTTTCCACTGCAATCAGGGTCCACCTTGTCATTGCAGTGTCAGCCATTCAGCTGCAATGAGGGAGTGACCTGTCATGGCAGGGCAGTGCCTTGCTGGGTGTAACATTACTAGGAACATGGTGGCTGTATGCCGCCACCTCAGAGGCACATAGAAAGCTGACGGGGTGCCCAATCCCGCTGTCGGCATGCCCTCGACCCAGTTCATTTGCCGACAGGAGAGCCCACTCCCCATTAGCATAATACCCCCCATTTCAGTTGTGTGCTGATGGGGGAGCCCAAACCCCAACAGCATAATGGCCCTCCAATGCTTGCATGCCTCTGCTGAGGGGGTGCCCAATCCCCCTCGGCTTCATGTGTGCCCCCTCACCCATTTCTGTGCCGACAGAGGGCCCAGTCCCCATTGACTTCAGTCTCCCTTCCCACAAATGAAGGTGGTACACTGGGAGCCCACTCCAGTGTAGCAAACACACCTGTGAAAAAAGAAAAATGACCCGTGTTGTCCATTTGTTTTTTTACCTGTAAAATGGGAAAATTGTCCCTCGAAGTGTTCCAGTGCCCCTCCCCAACTCGCGCCCACCCTCTGCGTACCCTACCTCCTCACTCCCCCCCTCACCACACCCTCCCCACACTTACCTCCAGAGCCTGGCACAATGATCTTCGGTGGACCGGGAACATCTCTAAACTCTCCAAAGCTGACTGCGAACTGAAGAAATGTCGGGAAGCTGTATAATGGTATAAATAGGGTTTATTCAACTTTGGTGCATATCTTGGGTATTTTGGGGAATTTTGGCACCACATTTTCAACATGGGGCTATTGGGACCCCTCCTCATGGATTCAGTCACTGTCATGGCATTATTTGGTCCCAAAAGGTGATTTCATGGTCACTGAATGGCATCACCTTTCTGAACCGATTAATGAAATGACAGTGCCACTGTTCATGAGGTTGGCTCTCAAAAATTCTTTGTTGCAAATTTGGTGAAAAAAATCCAAAAAAGTACTGTTTTACGAGTATGCGTTGAGCAGTTTCCACGCATGCTCATAACTTCGCAAATTTGTAATATTTTCACTCCAGATTTTCAACATTGGTATTTTCCAACACCTTCTTCTGAACACTAAAGCTGTCATTTTATACATCCTTGCCAAAATGTGTTTTTGCACTTTGGGCGCAGAATAGCGTGGTCGCTGTGGGAAATCAGTGTTCAGGACAGATTAAGAAAATGACAGTGACACTGTTCATGAGCAGAGGTCCTAAAATGCCTATGTTGAGAATTTGATGATGAACGTCCATAAAATGACTGTGTTACAAGCATGCGCTGCGCAGTTTCCACGCAGCCTTGTTACTTCACAAATTGTAACTTCACGAATTTGTAATATTTTCATGCCAGATTTTCAACACTGGCATTTTTTCATACCTCCTTATGAACAGTAAACTGTCATTTTTCACATCCTGGTCAAAATGTGTTTGCGCACTTCCGGCTCAGAATAGCACGGTCGCTGTGGGAAATCAGTGTTTAGGACAGATTAAGAATGAGCGAGTGAGACAGGGGGAGTGAGTGAGCTCAATGGAGCTCTCTCAGGACTGCTGCAGATTTCTTTGTGGGCAGAAGAAGGCACCAACACAGGCAGGAGCCCAGTACAAAAGGGCAGCCTGCAGCGCTGGGAGAAACAGAACAAGCAAGTGAGAGAGGGGGAGTGAGCGAGCTCAGCGGAGCTCTGTCAGGACTGCTGCGGATTTCTTTTTGAGCAGAAAAAGGCACCAATGCAGGCAGGAGCCTAGTACAAAAGGGCAGCCTGCAGAACTGGGAGAAACAGAATGAGCAAGTGAGAAAGGGGGACTGTACAAGCTCAATGGAGCTCTGTCAGGACTTTAGAGTTGCCCACCGTCCCTCCCTCCCTCCCAGGGTCCTCTGTGGCCCTATATTACAGCAGGATCTCTGTGGTGAAGACAAAGCAATGACTGGATATTTTTAGGATTGATGTTAATAATGCAGATTTAGTTGTTCTGTTTATTTCTCTAACTGAGCTAAGTACTGAGCTATACTGTTATGATTGCTGTAATAATACTTATTTATTTGTTCTTTTTATTTCTCTAACTGAGCTGAGTAATACTTGGAGTGCAATACAATTTCTAACTGGGCTAAGTGAAACTATATGAGGACTCAGAACAAAAAGTATGGTAGCTGAGGGGTGAAAAACAGACAAGGAGGCTGTAGGATTGCTACAGTAATACAGTATCTAATGGATGAGATTTGAGACTGAATTAACACAGTCGGCAAGGGGACAGTAGGGGGCCTAGTTTGGGGGGAACAGGAATTTGAGTAAATCGGGGCCTAACAGTTGTAGTAGGGTACACAAACTGGGAGTAAGAACCCATGACATGAGATGGGCCAAAATGGAGCACGTATAACATGTCAATAGGGTGGGCATCTTTGGAAGGGTGGTGGGGTGTACAGGGTGTGGGTCTGCCGTGATCCTGGACAGGGCTTGGAGGATGGAGGGTGTATGGTCTGTATACAACTGGCTAGATGGAGGGAGGAGCTGTGGAGGTTAGAGAGGAGTCTAAGTGGCAGGGCAGATGAGTATGGTAGGCATTCTGGCTGGGGGGGAATAGGGGATGGCAAGGGGGGGACTGGGGAAGAACAACTAGGGACTGAAACTGATGCCAGTATCAGAGGCACTAGCAGAAAAGAGAGGAGAAGGGAGGGGGTGCCTGAGGTGAGGAGAGGCCTCCTGATGGAGGAGGAAGAGACCACGAGGAGTACCCAGGGGAGAGAGCAGACATCTGCAGGTAGGGAGGGACCAGGGTTGGACCAGGGGGGCATGGAGGGGAACAAGTAGGAGGCGGGGAAATGGTAGGGGAAGAGATGTAGGAGGGGTATCAACTAGGAATAGATTCAAGCCTCTGCTATGGGAGAGAGAGAGAAGGGGGAGGAGCAGGAACATACTGAGGGGGGAGGACAAGCGTGGCATGAGAGGGATGGCAACAGGTAGGGGAAGAGATAGCAAGGATGAAAGGGCAGAAGGGGGGCTAGTAAGGAAGGAAGGAGGGGGTGACTGGAGGAAAGAAGACTATGGGAAGGGGGAAGGATAGGAGTAGCATCACTATCGAGGCCAAAGGGAATGGGGGCTCTAAATCAGCAACAACATGGATAGGAGAGTGGTTGGAAATCAGCAGGTGAGGTCGACATGTGAAGCCCAGTAGGAAGTAGTCAGGCTGGGAAGGGATCCAAGGGGGATGGGAGGAATAAGGCAGAGAAAAGGGTGAGGCAGATATAGGGGGTGCAGATACAGAAGTCACAGAGGGTGAAGCTGGTGGGGGTAAGGGGCAGAGAAGAATGAACACTGGGGTGGTGCACTGGGCATTAGAAGGGAAAGGGGGTAAGGGACAGGGGTAGTACTCATCCTGGGGGATTCTATACTGAAAGGGGCGAGATGGGGTGGAAGGGGGGGAAGGCACAGCTGTATTTGTTTTGAAGCTACCCCTGGGTTGACTGCAGGAGGTGCAGGGCAGGCAACTCAAGTGTGCAGTGAGGGGGAGGAAGAAACCTCATTTAGTGTTGCATGTGGGTAGAAACTACTTGGTGGGAGAGACTGAGGAAGTAATGAGGGGGAGTTTTGAGGAGTTGGGCAGGTAGTGTGAGGGGGTGGGAGACAGTGGCATTCTCAGAGGTACTCCCAGTACCATGTGCAAGCACAGGGAGGAAGAGTAGGATCAAGGAGTTCAACGAGTGGCTGAGGGATTGGAGCCACACCAAAAATTATGGGTTAGTGACTAACTGAGGTAGGGTCTGGGGGGATAGTGACCTGCATGAGGGGGATAGGCTACACGTGAGCAGGGAGGGGAGTATTAAAGGCAGGATTAGAGGGGTATATCTCTACTAAGGTGGATTTATACAAGTGGGGGGGTGGCCAAAAGACTGAGGTTGGTAGAAAGGTCTGGACAGGGGAGCCAAATGAGCTCACCCCCCTAGATATAGGTAAAGGTGGAGGTGTAGTAACCCTGGGAGGGGGCAGGCAGAGTGGTCTGAGTGTAATACAGAAGGCACCACCACCATCCGGTAAGAATAAGGAGGAGAAAGGGTGCAGACTACCTAGAGGAGGGACACGAGCCAAGAAGAAGAGCGCGAAGAAGGAGGGGTATGGGTGGAAGGTGGTCTCTCTCAATGTAAGAAGCCTGGGAAACAAAACTGCAGAGCTTCAGGCACTCCTTTCAGAGGGGAAGGTGGACATTGCTGTAGTGACAAAGACTTGGGCCACAGAGTACCATGACTGTGACTTGGCAATCCTGGGATACAGGATATACAGGAGGGACTGGGGGTTTGGAAGGGGGGGTTGCACTCTATGTGAGGGAAGGGATCAACTGCATAAGGGATGAGGGAGAAGAGGAGAGGAGAGGACAGAGACACATTGGGTGCAGCTCTTGGACTCTAACGGCAGAAAGCTGAGGCTGGGAGTGGTGTGCAAACAACCAGCCCAATCCAGATAACTGGATGAGGAGTTTACAGAGCAGATAAAGAGGGTGTGTAGAAGGGGGAGTGTGGTGATAGTGGGGGATTTTAACCTACCAGGGGTTGACTGGAGCACCCCGGCCATGAACAGTACCAGGAAGCAGATAGTCCTTGATGCATTCTAGGATGGTCTTCTGGCACAATTGGTAAGTGGGCCTACAAGGCTTGGTAGCACTCTGGACCTAGTACTGGCAAATGGGGAGGCGGTGAGAGAGGTAAGGGTGGAGGACCCACTAGTGAGTGGTGACCACCAAACAGTGTGGCTCATTCTCACACTGGTCAGGGAGGCAGGAGACATGGACACTGGTGATGGACTTTAGTGGGGTGGACTTTGGGAGGATTGGAGCAATACTGCAAGGGAGACTCCAGGATATAAGATCAGGGATGGACGCAGAACAAAAGTGTTGTGTCATAAAGACTGGGCTAACACAGGCCACAGTAGCCTGCACCAGGGCCAGGAGAAAGAAGAACAGAGCCAAGAAACCATGCCGGCTGAACAAGGAAGTGTTGCGGGGGTGAGGGCAGAGAAGGCTGCATACCAGCAGTACAGGAAAACAGGGAAGGAAGAGGATAAGGAGACTTACAGGAGTTGGTCAAGGGAGGTGGCCAAGAGGGTGAAAAAACCTAAGGCCTCCAGGGAATTAAGGTTAGCACAGGGCATAAAGGAGGGGAAAAAGTACTTTTTTAGGTATGTCAGGGAAAAGAGGAAGTGCAAAGAACATATTGTGAAGATAAAGTGGGGAGAGGACTGGTTGGAAAAGGGGGAGGAGTAAGCAGAAATTCTAAATGAGTACTTCTGCTCCATATTCACTAAGAAAAGGAATGGTCCACTATCAGCATGGGCTGGGGGTGGGGAAAGGAGGGAGGAGGTGAAGGACAAAGTGATCACAGGGAGTAAGGTGCTAGAAGTACTGAGTGCAGTGAGGGTAGACAAGGCACCGGATCCCAATGGCATCCATCCCAGGGTGCTGAGGGAGATGGCGGAGCTGTTGGCTGAGCTGCTGGTAGAGCTGTTAAACACCTCCCTGGAAATAGTGTGTGTGCCCCAGAACTGGAGGGTGGCCCGTGTGATGCCCATACACAAGAGTGGGCCTAGGGAGAATCCAAGAAATTATTGTCTGGTCAGTCTCATGCCCATAGTGGGTAAGCTTATGGAGACAATACTGAAGGAAAGGCTGGTGGCATTCCTAGAGAGTAATTGCCTCCAAGATGGGTGGCAACACGGCTTCATCTCAGGGAGATCTTGTCAAACCAACCTAATAGACTATTATGATTGGGTGACAAGGGAGTTGGCCAGGGGATATGCGGTACATGTCCTGTACTTGGACTTCAGTAAGGTCTTTGATACAGTGTCTCATGGGAGTCTGGGAGGAAACTGATGGTAGTAGGGGTGTGAAAAAAGCTGACTAAATGGACACAGAACTGGTTACAGGGCAGGGTGTAGAGGGTGGTGGTGAGGGGAGCTCTCGGCAGGGGGACCTAACCAAACTAGAGACATGGTCGGTGGAGTGGCAGCTAGGATTCAGTGCAAAGAAGTGTAAGGTGATGCACTTTGGGGCTAAGAACCAGAAGAGGGACTATTGGTCGGGGGGGTGAAGTTGGGGATCACAGAGGAGAAGAAGAACCTAGGGGTATTGGTAACTGTGAGCATGAACAACTTGGCCCAGTGCAGGAGAGCAGCAGTGAAGGCAAACAGGATGATGGGGTGCATTGCAAGGAAATTCTCATCTGGACACAGGGATGTGATTCTATCACTCTATGGATCATTGGTCAGACTGCACCTGGAGTACTGTCTGCAATACTGGAGGCCATACCTGAGGAGAGAGAGATAAAGTTACTGGAGGGATTGCAAAGGAGGGCAACAAAAATGTTAAAGGGGATAGAAGAAAAGGCATATGAAGTTAGGCTGAAGGAGCTGAACATAGGGATGGGAGGATATGATTGAATCATTTAAATACCTGAGGGGGTAAATAAACCTAGCACTAAGGTGGTATTTAAACTGAGGCATGGAAGGGAGACGAGGGAGCATGGACTAAGGTTGGAAGGGGGAAGTTTCAAGAGGGAAATGAGGAGGAACTACTTCTCTGAGAGGGTGGTGTCTAGTTGGAATGTACTGCCAGAGGGGGTGGTAACACGTAGGACAGTCAATAGCTTTAAGAATGAGTGGGATAAAGCAAGAGGAAGAGTTAGGGAGCAGGGGCTGGGACAAGTGGGGGAGGAACTGAGGCGGAGGAGGCTGGGGCAGCTGCAGTCTAGGGTAGTAGCTGCACACTCAGGCAGACTTAGATAGACCGATTGGTTTGTTCTGCTGGCAGATTTGTATGTTCGTATGTATGTTCATATGTAAAATCACAGTGACTCTGTTCATGAGCAGAGGTCCTAAAATGCCTATGTTGAAAATTTGGTGACAAACGTCCATAAAATGACTGTGTTACAAGCATGCATTGTGCAGTTTCCACGCACCCTTGTAACTTCACAAATTTGTAGTATTTTCACTCCAGATTTTCAACACTGGTATTTTTTCAGACCTCCTTTTGAACAGTACAGCTGTCATTTTTCACATCCAGCCGGAAATATGCGTTTGCACATCTGGTGCAGAATATTCATTTTATTTAGTTGTTTAACCAGGTATAGCACACTAAGCTGAAAGCTTTTTTTACAGGAGCGACCTGGGAGCACGGTTGCTGTAGGAAATCAATGTTCGGGACAGATTCAAAAAATTATACTGACAGTGTTCATGAGCAGAGGTCACAAAATTCCTATGTTGAACATTTGGTGAAATAATTCCACTAAAAGACTGTGTTACGACATGCATTGCGCAGTTTCCACAGACACTCAGAAGTTCGAGCATTTTTTATATTTTCACTACAGATTTTCAGCATTGCCATCTCTTCACACCTCCCTATGAATGGTACAGCTGTCATTCTTCACATCCTGTCCCATCTACGTTTTCGTACATCTGGCGCACAATGGAACGGTTGCTGTGGGAACTCAAAGTTTGGGACACATTCACAAAATCACAGTGCCTCTGTTCATGAGAAGAGGTCCCAAATGCTTTCATGAGGTGAGGGTTACAAAAATGCCATGTTGAAAATTTGTAGTGCAAATACCAACAAACGCCCAGGTGTTGGGGTTTCTAACCATAACGGCCCACCATGTACAGACTGACAGGCATCAGGGGTGTGTCTTTGGATTGCTGACTGTAATGCTCATGCCATTCCACCCCCACCCCCCCCCTGCAGCCAGTGACAGGCATCGAGGTATGCCTTTGGCCTCAGAGTTCACCCCATTCTCCTAGATTGCACCCATTTCTGCATATGTCCTTATGGAGTGGGATGGCTGTAAAGCTGAACACCCCAAGGCACACCTCAACACTTGTCTGTGTCTGCAGGATAGGGTGAGGTGAAATGGTATGAACGTTATGGGCAACAAGCCAAATGCATACCCCAATACCTGTCCGTCTCTGCAGGGTGGAGGTGGGGTTGGTGTAAAGTTCATTATTTCATAGCCATTCCTTCTCTGCATCTGTCTGACTCCTGCATTTCCAATGCTAATATCAGCAAGCAAATATTTGACATTGACAAATACTTGTTCTATACTGTAATTGTCCTAACCAGGACCTCCTTGTTAATGAACACTGCTCAGTGGAGCTTTTCCAGGACAAACAGATAAAATAAATAAATAAACAGATTGAACTCTTTCTTTCTCTCTCTCTCTCTATATATATATACATATAATTTGACATGTATACACATAGTAGATGCATCATCACAGATTTATATACATAGCAGATATGTCACAATCACTCCAGAACTCATTTAGAATGTTCAGCCTCAGTACCAGTACTAACTGTATTCAAATGCAAATAACTTTAAAACAAAAAAAGATAGCATAATGCTGTGACCATGAAAGCTGTGCAGCACAAAATTATCGACAAAATGAGTGGTATTTCATTTATAGATACCTTATAGATTTTTTTATAATTAGCAAAAAAGAGCAGAAAATGCAATTTTTTGTTCACTTTTTTGACAAACATGCTGAAAAAGATAATCAAAGGCAAATGTCCCTGCACTGGCGGAAAGCATCCCTATTGCATAAATGAAATATACAATGGTGAGTTGTCAGATAAATGATTTATCTACACTCATGCTGTTTGACCTCGGACATCTCACTCGTGGCTCACGCCACTCGTGAGGCTACCCGAGGTCAAACAGCACTGTTTAGATAAATGATTTATCTAACAGCTCACCATTGTATATCCTTTCATTCATATATATATATATATATATATATATATATATATATATATATAATGTATATATATATATATACACAATAGGGGTGAGTGGTAAATGAGTGAGACAAAACAGCATATCATCCACTGCAGTGTGATATTTTTACCTCTGCTCTACTGTGATGATATGAGACATTTACACACACAGGTCATAAAGGTCACTGATATCATCACCCAGGCAGCTTTCCCTCAGCATGAAAGAAACACCTGTGCTGTTACCATAGACACAAATGCAGAACTACCTGAGAGGTCTCACTGCTGCCTACAGCTAACTCAGTGAGTATTACAAAACACACCTATCCCCCCAACTTCCAGCTCATTACTGTGATGCTCTCAACTTGATGCAGCCAGAATTCCAAACAGCACAGCTTCACAGAACAGTCTAAACTATTGCCTGCAGCTAACTCAACTACCACTGAAACACACTCTCACTTGTTCCTCAAACTCTGATTCTCACCCATTACAATTACTGTGACAATTTCAACTTCACTGCAGCCAGAATCCTAAGAGGCACAATTTCACAGAACACTCTGCACTCTGCCTGCAGCTAACTTAATTACCACTGAAAACAGTATCAGCTGTTCTGACACTCTGCCTCTCAGTTCACTACAATTACTGTGTTGCTTTTAACTTCACTGCAGCCAGACTGCTAAACAATACAGCTTCACAAAAGTATGTTTCTTATTCCTATCTAAAACTAACTCATTTAGCATTGCAAAACACACTCATGTGTCTCTCAGAGTTTATAACACTGCCAGCCCATTCAGAAAAGCTCAGAATGAGCAAACACAAGACAGCATAACAAAACTTCTGAAACTCTTGGCCCTATTGTATATATCGAATACATGATGGGCAGATTGTGTGCTATGGCAAATATTGTCACTCCTGCATTGTGAGCTTGGATATCTCACGAGTGCCGAAGGCACTCGTGAATATCCAGAGCTCACTCTGCAGGAGTGACAATATTTGCCATATCACTCATGCCTAATATATCCCTATATATATATCTATATATCTATATATCTATAGATATATCTATATATCTATATATCTATATATATATATATATATATATATATATATATATATATATATATATATTCACGCTTCCTAAAGTAACTAAAATTACATATTCACACATTCTGCACAATGATTTTTAATTATAACAAATGCTGTAAACCTAAAACTGTGTTATCCAAAACAATTAAACGCATTCTTGCCACAGTGAGCAGTAATTTGGATATGCTGGTTACTGCATGCTGCTTTTCAGGTACTGTACATTTCATGACATCATAATGTGAGACTGCAGATAGAAACTACAACTAGATGGCACTATTTAATGATTTTAATATACTTCCAGGTGTTATCACAGAAAAAGTATTAAAAATGATACCTTAACAATAAAACTGGTGCTATTTATTTATATAAGTTTGTTAACTGGGTAGGGAAACTGGACCAGAAGTCCTTTTTCAGCTCCGACCTGGGAATACAAAACAAAGTACAACAAATTTGTAACAATATGAAGTGACTGAGCAATTATTAAATTTGATGGTGTAGACAGGAAAACACTGACAATTTTACCAATGCATATCCATTTTTGAAAAGTATATCTTTATAGCTGTAATTACTATTTTATTGCAGTTGCTCTGCTGCTGTTACTGACTTTTCCTGTAAATAAAAGGTGTTTCACATAGGCTGTCTCGGCATATGGGATTCAAAAATAAACTAAAATTAGTGAGTTGAAAGATGATGCTTGAGAATGAAACCCTTTAAGTACCTTTCTGGGTTTTGATTAGATTCCCTTCTAAATGTTTTTTTGTTGTTGTTTGTTTTTTAACCTTTTTCGGATCCTACTAATTTACACATTAATTAACTGCTAATTCCATATTAATTAGGAACTTGTTTTCCAATCCCACCAAGTATTTAGCAGGATGTGCTTTTGGGTTTAAATTTATGATCTGGCCAGGTATGAGGAGGGTGTAAAACTGGATAATAGTGGGGCACCATGACCACCCCCCACCCATACACATACACACAAACACAGTCATACACAGTGAAAACATGAAGTTGTACCTCGCATGGGCTATACTGGATAAATATTTATAAATGCAATTAAATAATTATAGCAAGTGAACTAAATATATTTGCTGTGTACCACCTGTTTCAGTCATACTCCATGCCCCCCCTCAAAAAACAACAACAACAAAAAAAAACAGGACACATGAAATTAATTAGTTTTCTCTGCCCTCTGGGTTTACTGCAGTTAGTGTACAATTTATGGTAAAAGTACGCAGGAAAGGCAAAAAAGGGCAAAGTTGGGCAATGTTAAAGTTGGACAACATTTTCAGCATGGCAGCCAGGAAGTAGAATGGTATCTCTTAGGCATGCAGGGTGGGCTGGCAAACATAGTAGAAGACTGGCAGCATTGGCCAGATATGAGCAAATACAGATCAGTGGTGCAGTTAATCTGATGGCAATGCTTGGCATGCTGACATAGCCTAGGCAACAGCCCAGAGTAGTAAAATCATTCCCACCCTGACAGATGCCAACACTTGGCACACTGTCACAGCCCAGGCAACAGCACAGAGTAGAAATATCATTCACCCTCCTCCCTTGTAGTAGTCACCACTTGACATGCTGGCATAAGTCAGGCAGCATCTCAGAGTAGCAATAACATTCCTCCTGCCCTCATCAAAGCCAACAACTGGAGCGCTGGCATAATCTATTAGTAGTCCAGAGTAACAATATCATTCACCCCTACCACATGGTTGAAATTATTTGACACACTGAAATAACCCAGACAGCAGCCAAGAGTATAAATATCATTCATCCTTTCCCCATCAAAGCCAACTCTTGGCACAATGACGTAACCCAGCTGTAGCCCAGAGTAGCAATACCATTCATTCCACCCTCCCCATTGAAGTCAGCACTTCATGCTGACATAGGCCAATCAAAGCCAATATGCTGCTCAGTGATGTTAATGATGGACGTTGGAGTAAATGATTATAAGGGATCACAGCACAACTCCTTATATGATACGGAAGATGTATTAAAATTAAGTGAAATAAAAAATATTTGCTTACAACACTTACCCTAGACATAGGAAAAGGATAATTAGAAGGGACAGCTTTGGACCTAGTCCTGGCCAAATGGAGGGGTGGTAAAAATTGTTACACATTCTTTAGGGTGCAATTTAATATCAAATACCCTAAATAAGGTCTGACATTTGTTATTTTACTTCAGATAATGACTAGCCAATTATTCAGGGTATTGAGAAATTTAAATCTGCTAGTTTTACAGCACCAACAATGGGGAATGATATGGTAGATTTCCAGAAAACAGTGGAACTGGCATGCTCTGGGGCTTTAAAAACCAGCAATGATAATTCTTTTCTATATAAAAAAAATTAGACAACAACAGAACAGTAATGTAATTGCATGGAAGGCACAAGGGTCACATTAAGATATCTGAAGATAATTGGAAACATCTTTTTAAAGGCAGCTAGGGGTGTGCAAGTACCTTCTTCTAAGTACTTGCTGAGGACTCATACTCAGGATGCCATTAATTCATCTGTTTTTTCTTCAACCCCGAAATGACAGAAAAACAAGCAAAAAAAAATAATTACTGTTATTGCCGTTCTCTTTAGTTTTCATGGATTTATTTAGGAATAGAAATGGTACAATACACATGGAATAATAACATACTACTTTATGCCTTACAAGTGTACTACTGATTAATGATGTCTGTACAGATACCTGTATGTACTTTAATAAATAATAAGTTAAAACCTATTACCCACCAAGGGCTAGTCCCATGGCCAGTCTTACCCAACACCAGTCATCCCCCCCCCCCCCACCACCACCACCACAGCGTTCTCCCATATACAGAGTTCTATAAAAATAAATATGTCAGTGTTTTGGAACTGTGGCAGAAGCTGAAGTTAGAGCCCCTCCCCTCTGTTCCCTGTCCACATTGGCCCAAATATTAATGACAAGTAGGACCCCCTCCCAGGGGTGTAGCTACAAGGGTGCAGGGGGTGCAGTGGCACCCAGGCCCATCAGGTTTTAGGGGCCCAAATCATAATTTTGATGTTTATTCAAAACTGGGAGGGGCCCTATAACATTGCCTGCACTCAGGCCATCTGGGAATTTGCTACGCTACTGCCCCCTCCTCACCCCCAATCAATAGTTGGGGAAAACAGTATTCACAAATCCAGATAGCCCAGTTAACCCCCCTCTGTAACTACAACATCACTTTTCTTCAGTGTTACTTCCAGCTACAGTCATCTGACAATGGCAGCATGCTTGGGGGGGGCAGGACGGGGGGATGAGCGGTCAGTGTCATTAAGGATGGTGGGCAGACTGACCATGTCAGTTGTCACAAGCATGTGTCTTCACTGCAACTCCTTTCCCAGCCACTCAGGCCAACACATATTTGATAACATCATCTTAAAGGAGAAGTGCATTTAACCTGAAAGCCAACATTTTCCATAGAATCTGTTTTTCACATATTGGTTCACAGTCTGCTATTGCTCCATTCTTCTGTGCTTTTTAGTATGGTATTGTTGACCTACACACTGGTGCTAAGGACCATTTTGGAACTGTCTGATGTAGCTTATGCCTCTTGTAAAGCTCATAGGTAGAGCTGCACAGAATTCTGGCAACAGAATTCACGTGGGATGGCAATTCTGCTTCCCAAAAACTTTTCAGAATTTTTTAATAAATAATAAATTCCACAGCATTCCTAAAGCATTTTAAACTAAACCATGGAGTATTATTCTGTGATTTACATAAAGCACTGAATGTGAATCTGCAGTTTGTGGAAAACGAATCCACTATTTGTGTAAACTACAGAACATTAATGCATGGTTGACGTAAACCACAAATTACTGATCCACTGTTTAAATAGAAAAATGCAAGCCACTTTCAGAATTCTGCTTCTAGTGCAATGATGTGCAGTTAGGCCGAATCTCTAAAAGTCTGTAGAATTCCATCAGAAGAGGAATTTATAAATTCTGTGCAGCTCTACTCTTAGGATCTTGGCACATGCCTGTGCTCCACTTGAGAACTCTGCAGTCATAAGGGAGATAAAGCACATCATACAGTTCTAAAGTGATATTTGCCACAATGTTTAACTCTGAAACACCCTTTAAATGTACCACGTGACCAGCATGCAACAGTAACAGAATCAGAGCTAGTTTAAAAAAAATATACACCTTCAAAATGAAGGGATTACAGATTCATCCCAGTTCTCCTTTAGTCCATGGTCTTTAACTATTTTTACCATATCCCCTTATGCAAAGTTTTGCATTATAAAACGTAATACAACATATAAACAATGAAGTTATTTTTATATGCCAGTTTCAGCAGGACAAAAACTGTTGTTAAACTAAAATACCATTAAGCTGTTTTCCACAGAATGCTGTGGCTCTAATACAGTGGTTCTCAAGTGTCAGATTCTAGTTGTCGCAAAGTGTGGCCATCAGAACTTACTGGTGGCCTCACTTCTTATTTTGTCACCTCAACCCCCTGTTATACCACAAACCCCCGATATAGGAAATTTTTGTTTAATCTAGTATACAATAAAACAAGTCCCTGATGTATTTTCACTTGACATGTATCTCATATGTTTGCACTGAGGGGATTATGACCCTCCCCCCTCCTAGTCCTGCTGCAGGGGGAATCCATGGGGGACTCGGTCGCAGCATGTCAGGAGAGGTGAGCGTCAATCATGGGGAGCGGGGATGGAGCTGAGAGCCATGTCCACCTGCCCAGGGAGAAAAAGCTGTATGGAAAAAGAGGACCAGGAGGCTTCAGTGCAAATTATTGCTGTGGTTTACAAATGTTGGCAGAACACCAAGACGTAATTGTATACAACAACCCTGGCCATACATCTCAAGACAGTCTTTTATCATCTATAATATATTTGAAGAACAAAGATAGCAGAAATACTTTAACACATTGTAAAACTGATTTCACAACAGAAGATTTATTCTGCTGATGTATTAGCAGAAGGAAAGTGATCAATCATGTCTAACAGCACTGTCTCAGCTTGTGCATTTATATATGCAAATTGTTCTAGCTTCAGTGGGGATTCTGAAGGATTGTGGCGCATTTCCCCATGATTACACTCACCTCATGTAATCAATTTCAAGAGACTGTCTGTGAAGCAGATTTTGCCTGCTTGTCATCCTCTCTTACAAAAGTTTCAGACTGTAACATTTATCAGACTGCATTGCTCACTTCACTGTCAGTGGTTTAGTATTATGTATTGTAATGTTTGTTTGTTTCATTTCACAATAAAAATGATTAACTGCAAAAAAAAACACAGAAAAGTCAACACGTTTGTAACTGATTTTAATGTTTAAATTAAGTGTACTCTCTGTTGTGTTTTGTATTCAGGATGTGAAGTGAATTCTGCAGCAAATGTTACGTGAATAAATAACCAAACAAATAAATAAATAAATAGCTACAGTACGTACATTTAAGCTGTGGATTCCTAACGTCAGGCTATCTTCGTACAAATAAGACAAGCACCGTTTCATTTCCTCACCTTGGGGGATGTGATCAGGAAGTGAGGTGAATCAGAATCAGTCCCATTGTACAACAGTTTGCATTACAATTCTCCATCATTACACAGAGTTAACCACTTCAAATGCATTATTCAGGTAAGCCTAAATGCACCTAGTGCAAACCCATGCTGAAATAAGGGTTTATTACCATTATGCCTCTCAGCAACCTGCCTTGAAAATCAGGGACAGGGTGGGGCTTAAAGCAATCTGGGACAAATGATCAGGATCACATTTGAAAGCGAGTAATGGCAGCTGAAGGAACCTGCTCTAATGCGTGGCTTAATGTGTAAAGCATTTTCTGATTGAGCCCTAGGCTGTAACACTTCTGTCTGCATTATTTTAAGTTTCAAATCTCCACTCTTCAGTGGCAAAAATGCCAATTTTAAGAGGAAATGAGGACATTTTTAAGGAAAAATCAGGAATGTCCCTGAAAATCAGGAACACATGAGAGGCATAGTATTCTATTATAAAATGGTCAGTTTAAGGAAATCTTTGTTAAACATGAAATGAGTTGGAGAAAATCCTGCTCTCTCATTGGCTGAGATGTTTTCTTACCCACATGTTTGTGTCAGCCCAACCGTTGAGTAATTAAGCAATCAATCAAAATATTTTTCTTTATTTCAATAAACCATGATGATGTCACACCATTTGAGCTGGGGCTTATTTACACAGGTATCCCTCTGACAGACAAACAAAATATATAAATACATTCTTTTGTTACAGCTGGTCAGATAACCAAAAACCTCAGTTTGTCCCACATTCTATTCTTCTGACCACACTTCAGTACTATTTGGAAAAAAAATATTAAATTTCAATGCTAGTCAGGACTGGCCCAGTGGCATAAAGGACTGAAGCACTATGCTCATTACCTCCTACCATGCCAATAACCCAAGTTCGGGAATGAGCTCAGGTTGCAGAAGGAGAGGATCAAGCATCCAAAGGACTGCTCTACTCTCCCAGGGTGTGGAGGTCTGCTGTCTCAGCACTGGGCTGCCCCCAGATAGAGGTCAGGGAGTACAGCTGGCATCTGAGCTCCAAAAAGAGAGGGGCCACAGTTCTGTGGCATATGCACCTCCACGCATACACGCTCATGTGCTGCCACAGCAGGGGAGCCAGGGAGGGACATGGAAAAGAAAGGCTGACTGAGGCTCCATGACATTACACCTGTCCTGACCCATGCCATCACCCAGACCACTGATTCACACTGGATAATAAATGTTCAGGTGGGGGGAGGATGGCCCTCCCTTCCTGGTCCCACCGTAGGAGTGGCATGCTGTGAGGGCCACAGGATCCAGGTAAGTGTCTGGGGAGGTGCTGGCCAGTTGAGGGTGGGGTAGGACACAACAGAGTAGCCACTGCCTGAGTCAGCCAGAGAAGAAATTACTGTGATATGAACAATAACAAATCTGTGCTGGTCTATTACGGATCCTAGTGACACTTGATTCCCTTTTTTGCATGCTAGGTGCTTTTACCAATATTTCAGCAGCATCAAAGCAGGTTCAATATGCTGGCCCACCAACGCAGTGGTAGCGCTACCACTTGTGACACCGACAACTCTGGTTCAGAAGCAAGCCTGGGAATAAGAGGGCCAGCCAGGGGGAGGAGGATTGAGCATCCTATGGACTGCTCTCTCTCCTCCGGAGGGAAGGGTGGAGATGCTCCTGGCACTCTCCTGACCCCTTTTGGAGGCCAGAGGTCCAACAGCTGGCACAAGTTGTTATTGGAGTCAGGGAAGATGTCAACATGCATGCACCCTTGACATCATTGCATGTCCTGCCTCCCAGGAAAAAAAATACCCAAAACTTTGGACCAAGCAGGATACCACCCACCTCACACCACAGGTCCTGCCCCACTGCCCGGTTACACCCTTGGTGACGGCATCCTATTCTATGACAGGAGGAAGGGCCCTACCTGAAGGCACTGCTCTAGGGAACAATCCAGGGCTGTCAACCGGGTTGGTATGTCCCGGGTCCATGGATGACAGGGTTGGGCACGAGATAGAGCCAATGGGAGCCAATCCCAACAGAAAAAGTACAGCAAATTTAAAAAAAAACAACAGATGCAATATTGGATTCTGGCTGCATGCTAAGGTCTGAAGAGGCTGGTATTAACCAGATGGAGAACCCCTCTGTTCCATCTTTCCAAGATTGGATACAGTATATTGGAAGGCTTGTATTCAATGAATGGAGTAGCCACATTGCAACAGAAAATTATCCTAACTCTGAGCAAGCCTGGGCGTAATTTTGTCAAATTCATTGATTTATTTTTTTTAAACTCAGCTTTATTGGCTTATAACCATGCTCCTCAATCGATCACTGAGGGAAGGAACAGTCTCTGACCCGTGGAAGCATGCCACTGTTGTCCCTATTCACAAAAGGGGGCTCAGGGAAAAACTCAACAACTACAGGCCCATCTCCCTCCTCTGCTCACTTGCTAAGGTGCAAGAAACAGTCATCTACAACCAACTCAGGGACTACCTGGAAGCTCATCAGCTCCTTGCCCCCTCCCAACATGTATTTAGAACAAACCATGGTACTGACACTGCCCTCGTTAACTTCACGGATGAAGTTCTCAGGGCAATGGACAAAGGGATACCCACTGGTGCAGTCTTTATAGACTTATCCAAGGCGTTCGACCTCGTCGACCACAACTTGCTACTACAGAAGCTGCAAAATATAGGCCTAGACAATCATGCCCTGAAGTGGTTTGGGAGCTACTTATCAGGCAGGGAAAAGAGGGTCTCATGGAAAGGGACCATGTCTGACCCACTACCCCTAAACCAGGGTGTACCTCAGGGCTCAATTCTAGGCCCCTCTCCTGTGTTCCTTGTTTACCAATGACCTGCATACCCACTGGGGGGAGAGCTCGGTTGTGCTGTACGCTGATGATACTGTCACCTTCCAACCCCTGCGTGACTTGGTTGCCCTAGGCCCTCTACTCCAAAAGGATCTCACTTCACTAGAGACTTGGCTATGTAAGAACAGAATGGCACTAAATGCTGACAAGACCAAGATCCCTGGGATTTGACAGGTCCTCATCCCTCTCCTTAACCTCACTCTCTGGTAAAGCCATTAATGTAGTCCCCTCCCTTAAATACTTAGGCCTCACGTTGGATCAGAATATCACATACAAGGAACACGTGGACCAGGTCACCAGGACCCTACATTGGAAACTTGGCACCCTGTACTGACTCAGGGACCAACTCATCTCTGAAGCAAGGCTCTCCATAGCCACCAGCGTCCTTCTACCCAACCTGACCTTTGCGGCCCCTATTATACAGGGCTTGGCTAAACAACAGATTACCAGGATGCAAACCCTATATAATAAAATAGCTCATTTCGCAACCTTAGACCACTCGAGACGTCACCACTGTGACACTTTGGCCAATCTTCGTTGGCCCACATTGGTCGCCCGCCTCCAACACCCCTTGCCTGTCCAGGCCTACAAGCTTCTCAAACCCCACACTCTGCCAAGCATTGCCGGGACCATAACCCTCAAACACAACCCAAGGAACCTAAGGACCTCAGATAGAATGTTATTAGAAGTCCCTAGGGTACAGACAAAAGCTGGCGGAAGATCCTTTTCTTCCCAAGCAGCCTGCCAATGGAACAAGCTCCCTCCCCAGGTCCAGGCCTCCTCCTCACTCATGAACTTCCGCACCAGGCTTAAGTCCCATCTGCTGACATCAAGCGCATGCCACTGTTATGGCACTCAAAGCTCCTAAGGTAATCCCTTCCTCTCCAACTTCCATCTCCTAGCTTAACCTTCCTACTACCTGCCTTATACAGACTGTTCGCCAGAGGCCATGTGTAACCCCTGAATAAACTATATGCAAAGTACTACCAATTGCTTACATGTCATGATGATGATAACCATGCCTGTACCCATGCCTGCATCCACTGCTTTTCTTTTACCATGCCTGTAAGCCATGCCTGTATCCACTATTTTTCTTTACTGTAACCAGCTCATGATGTAACTCTCAATGCCTCAAATGTTCCTTATGTCCTTGTTCATTCTTATAACTTGTATTGTTATCCCGGGTTGCCCCTGAAAAAGGGACCTTCGGGGCTCAGTGGGCCTACCCAGTCACCAAAATTTAATAAATAAATAAATAAATAAATTACTGAAATGCTATATCATGCACATTACATCCACAGTCATTTTATGTCACACACCTAGCAAAATTGTTCAAGGTATTACAGCATTCATCAACACAGCAATGTGTTTCTCAATTGACTATTTAGGACAATGCCCTAGTGTCTGCCCTTCTCAGTTTTAGGTCTATTATGTCAACTGATGTTTCCAAACCTGGGCATTTGTGGAGCATGTATACTGACATCTTCAATGTTTTTCTTTCAAAAGTTTCCATTAATAAATCATAATATTCTGTCACCCTTCTGGTTTAGAGTCCTTATTTATAACTAGAACTTTAACAAGGTTGGAACTTGACTAACAGCAAATAGTGAACAGTTCAGCTGTCCATCTGACCACATGGGCCTTCGAGTTTAAGGACCAGTCCTCAGCTTATTGCCCCACACCTAGTAGAGCATCTCCTGTCTAACTGGCTCTTTGCGAGGGTCAACTGAGGCCAGCCCAATCAACAAAGGTGTTGCCCGGGGTATGTTCGCACCCCATCTGCAGGGGCTTCATCATTTCTCCTTCCCGTTCCCTCTGCTATACCTCAAGAAGTGGGGGGTGAACCCCCAACATATCAACCCAGAGCCCTGAGTAGTACACTTCCCATGCCTCCCACAGATTCTTGAATATTTCTGAGGTGAGGCACAGGGATACCATAATGCGCTCCATAGAATGTATCTCCCTCACCTTAGCCAGCCATTCCCCCAATGTGGGGGGCTCCTCCCTCATCCAGTGAGTAGCGATACCTTTAACGGCCACTAGGCAGAATGTTCTGAACATCCTCTTTTGCGCATTCCAAATTCATTGATTTAAAGTGGCCACATGAATTTCATTTAAGTTAAGATCTCTAAGTTAACTGCAGCTTTACTGATTTATTTATTATACTTCTCATACAGTGATAATAACTTCTTAATTTATATACTTTGAGTTATGAACTGTATAACTGTATGTATTTTGTTTCAAATTTAATAAAAATGTATAAAGTAAAAGAAAAAGGTCAGAAAATTTACTAGAAAAATAATTCTAACAAGCATTTGTCAATGCCGAATGTTTGCTTGCTGATATTAGTATTGGATGTACAGGAGTTAGACAGATGCAGAATAGGAATGGCAGTGAAGCCAATCCCACCTCCACCCTGCAGAGATGGACAGGAATTAGGGTGTGCCTTTGGGTCATCGCCCATAATGCTCACGGCATTTCACCTCACCTTATCCTGTAGACACCTACAAGTGTTGAGATGTGCCTTGGGGTGTTTGGCTTCATAGTCACCCCATTCCATAAAGACATACGCTGAAATGGGTGCAGTATAGGAGAATGGGGTGAAGTCTGGGGCCAAAGAGTCCAAGGCACACCTTGATGCCTGTCAATGGCTTCAGGGTGGGGGGTGGGGGTGGAATTTTTTATGTTTTCCATTTTAGTCTTTGGTAACTAGGTAAGGCCCACTAGGCACAAATGCCTGTTTTCAGGGGCAACTTGGGAGCACTGGGCAGTTAAGTGACTTGCTCAGAGTTACACAGTATGCAAGAGGAGGCTGTGAGAATCAAACCAAGGTCTGGTCTGCTGGATGTACCAAGCTCGTTCACAGCTGATTACTCTAACATCTAGGCTATACTGCCTGCCATGGTGTTAGCATTACAGCAGGCAATCCAAAGACACACCCCTGATGCCTGTCAGTCTGTACAGGGTGGGACATTGTGGTTGAAACTGTAACACCCCGGCATTTGTTGGTATTTGCACTACAAATTTTCAACATGGCCTTTTAGTGACCCCAACCTCATGAAAGCATTTGGGACCTCTTCTCATGAACAGTTGCACTGTGATTTTGTTCATGTGTCCAGAACTTTGATTTCCCACAGTGACCATGCCATTCTGTGCCAGATGTGTGAAAACACAGATCGGCAGGATGTGAAGAATGACAGCTGTACCATTCCTAGGGAGGTGTGAAGAGATGGCAATGTTGAAAATCTGGAGTGAAAATATTAAAGATGCTCGAACTTCAGAGCATACGTGGAAACTTTTTATTTATTTATTCTAGGGTTACTAGTACCTTTGAGCCAAGGCTCTTTTACAAAGGTTCCTCATCAAGTGATGAACAATACAAACATGACAAAAATTTGAATAAGCAATGCAGAATATGGTATACCCACAAGTCCTAGCAGTTGAATTCATACATTTGAGGGGAGGTAGGTACCAGGACAGAAATTTGAGTAAACAATGCAGAACATGGTATTCTAACAGTCTCAAGCAGATGAGTACAGACAGTTGAGGGAAGGAAGGAACCAGGACAGGGCAGGGTTAACAGGGAACAGTTGAGGCAATGAAGGGACACAAAAGAGAGGTGCAGCCATGGGCATTGTCAGGTTTCGAGAAAGTGCATAGCCGGGGAGGGGGGAGGGGAGAAATGGGAAGAGGGGGAGGGAGGGGGAAGGATGTCAAAGAGAGGGAGAGGTAAGTGCTAGGAGGGAGAGCAGATTAGGAGGGACAGTCACAGGAGTTGGAGTCAGAGAGTTGGAGGCAGAGGTTGTTTTTGAACAGGCAAGCTTTTGCAGTTGTTGAGTCCATTAAATCAGGAGGGTGCTTGATGAGCAAAGGACCTTGGCCCTGTGTGGTACGGCACTGGGGAATGTGCAGTATTTGATTTTCAGAACCCCTGGAGGGGCAGGGGTGCATGCAGCACATAGGAGAGCTTGGACTCCTGGGGGTGCAAGGCCTAACATGATCTTCCTGGCCATTAAGCAAGTATGGTACTTGATACGGTTGGATAGTTGGAGCCACCCCATTTGGCCGTAGAGTTCACATGTGTGGGTGAGACAGTGAGATCCTGTGATGAGATGGCAGACTTTGTTTAGGGCCAAGGATAAGTGCCTAAGGGCTGTGTCAATAGTGGAGCCATAGACAACCAGACCATAATCAATTAGTGAGGCCACAGAGCTCTGCACTGCTATTCTTAAGGTATCTGAGGTAAGGCATTGCCTGTGCCTGTAGAGAAGTCCAATGCACGTGTTAACAGCTTTGGCAATAGTGTCAGTGTGGATGCCATAAGATAGGTGACCGTCGAGAGTGATTCCAAGATATTTAAAGGAGTGAACTTGGCCGAAGACAGTACCATGGCAGTTTGTAATTGTGAGGGGTTGAGACCTATGCTTGTTGAGGGTGCCACAGAAAAGCATTAACTTGGTTTTCTTATAGTTGAGGACCAGCTTTGTCTATGAAACCATTTTTCAACGGAGGTGAAACCCATCTGGAGCTTTTCTTGGAGTAGGTGGGGGTCATGATGAGTGGCATGGATGATGGCATCGTCCGCATAGAGCAGGATTTGTTCAGGACAAGATTGTGGAAGATTGTTCAAAAAGAGGCTTAAAAGGAGTGGCCCGAGAATGGATCCCTGAGGGACTCCTAAGCGGATGGGTCTAGCATCAGAGAGGATATGAGCAACTTTCACTCTTTGGGAGTGGTTTTCCAGGTAGCTCTTAAACCAAGATGTAGCCTCTGGGGAAAGCCCAGCACTTTGAAGCTCTGCGATGAGTAGTTGGTGATGGATGGTATCAAAAGCCTTAGCCAGGTCTATGAAGACTGACCCAGTTAGTTGATTATTGTCCAGGGAATTGTGGATTGCACCTGTGAATTCTAGGAGGGCAGCTGTAGTGCTGTGGCCTTTTCTGATACCGTGCTGCCACTTACAAAGAATGTCATGTTTAGCCAAGTATTCTATCAGCTGGTCAGAGACTAAATGTTCAATGGCGTTTGGGGGGGTAGTATGGATATGGGCATAAAGTTCCCATGAAGGGCCTTGCCCCCACTTTTGTGGACTGGCATAACGGTGGCAGATTTCCATCTGTCAGAGAACTGGTCGAGGGTGAGGTTGAAAATCTGAGTAAGTGGAGATAGCACTTTGTTTAGCGTAAGGGACAGTAGTTTAAGGTCAAGTGTATCCCCAGTGGTTCTTGATCTGACAATTGCTTTGCTGATGTATTTTATTTATTTATTAAAAATTGATAACCAGGAAAGGCACACTGAGCCAAAGCTCATTTCCAGGTGTGACAGAAGGTACACAGAAGTGAGAAGAGTTTTACAAGGTAATTTCAAAAAGACACAGTATACACAACCATATTTCATGCAGTACAAGAATTTTTTTTTTTATGTTCATAAAGGAGTCAGCCAATATACAGAAATAGTGTTCAGGATTGCTGCAAAAAAAAATTATCTTAAGGTGGTGGGGCTTAGGGGGCGGTCTGGGAAATATTTGGGCAATTGGAGCAGGGTGGGGTGTGGAGGAGCCTGAGGAGTTTTTTTATGGCTGAAAGAGAGGAGGCCCTGTGCAGGTCAGAGGGAAGGCTGTTCCAGAGAAGGGGGAGTCAGTGTGAAAAGGCAGCTTTGCCAGAGACACTTTGTGGGCAAGGGATGTGAAAGGAGTGCAAGTCCCTGTGTAGGAGAGGGTAATCAAGGGAGTTTGCTAGGGTCAGGCAGAAGGTGAGGTGGGGGGCAGGGAGCCGAATCAGAATTTTGCTATGAGGGAGATACTGCGGATGGTCCTTCTTTGGGAGAGCGGGGCAAGGGAGAGTGGTGCATAGAGGATGCAATGGTGAGTGCATGGGGGGGAGGCAGTGACAAAGTGGCGGAAAGAGTTGAATACAATGTACAGTTTGGAGAGAGATGAGGTTGGGGCTATTCCATAAATAATATCTGCGTAATCCAACACTGGCAAGATTGTTTTACGTACAAGCTCATACCGGGTAGGAAGGGGTAGGTGGCTTTGTGCTGATATAGGACGGCAAGTTTTGGCCGGAGTTTGGCACAGATAGACTCAATGTGAGTGGTGAAACAGAGGTGGCTGTCCAGCCAGACACCCAGGTATTTGAAAGCTGGGACCAATTCCAGGGTGGATCTGTCCATGGTGGAGATCACGGGGAGTGGGGAAGGAGGCTAACTTTTGTCTTGATCCAAAAACCATGGTGACAGTTTTATTGGTATTTAGTTTTAGCTGGTTTTCCAGGAACCAGGACTGAACTCGGTTGAAGTCGGCCTGGAGATTGGGAAGGATGCTGTTGTAGGAGTGGCCAGAGGCAAAGATGATAGTGTCGTCTGCGTAGAGATGTACATTTGAGGAAAGGCAGGCAGAGGGAAGGTCACTAATGAAAAGAGAGATGAGGATGGGGCCAAGGATAGAGCCTTTGGGGACACCAGATAGGATAGGGAGAGGAGGGGAGAGGGTGTTGCCTGTTTGAACTGACTGTAATCTATTTTGGAGGTATGAGCAGAACCAATCAACAGCATGCTGGGCTATGCCAAAGGAGAGGAATTTATGGAGTAGCAGTGGGTGGGAGATGGAGTCAAAGGCTTTTGCCAAGTCAATAAATATTGCGACAGAGGTTTGGCTTTGATCCATGGCCGAGAGTATGGAGTCGGTTACTCGTAGCAGAGAGGTGATGGTGGAGTGGTGCTTTCTGAAACCTGACTGCACGGGTGAGAGGGAGTTATTTGAGGAGAGGAAATCTGACAGTTTGAACAGTATGAGGGATTCAAGAACCTTTGCAAGGGAGGGGAGGAGCGAGATGGGCCTGTAGTTCCCAGGTAAGGAGGGATCTCCACCTTTGTACATAGAGATGACCTTTGCCAGTTTCCAGGCTGCAGGAACTGTGGCTGTGAAGAGGGAAAGATTTATTATGTGTGTCAAGGGGGCAACTATGGCAGAGGCAGATATACGTAGCAGTCTGGGGTGAAATACATCTGGGCTGGATTTCGATTGGTTTAGGGTGGTGATTGCATTGAAGAATTCCCATGGCGCGAAAGGAGGAAAGAGGGAACCAGGGTAGGAAAGGTTGGTTCAGTAGGGTTGTGGTTGGGTGGGGGGTGGGCATGGAGGGGTAGGTCAGTATGGAACAGGAGGTGAAGAATTTATTTAAGAGTTTTATACAGTTTCTGGATCCGAGACGGATCTGCCATCAAAGTTCAGGACAGGACATGCTTGTTTAGATGGGGGGTTGAGAAGGGGTTTGATCACTTCCAGAAGGATGCAGGGGAGTTTTGGGTTTGGGAAAGTTGTGCTTTGAAGTAGGAGGATTTTGATACATGGATGGCCTTCGTGCAGTTGTTTCTGAGTTGTTTGTAGGACTGGAGATCATGTGTAGCAGGCGTGGTCTTGTACTGCCTCCAAGCCTTATCTCTAGAACGACACAAAGCAATAAGATCGGGTGAGATCCAGGGGTGGTGGTAGCGTTTAACTCTACATTTCCTGAGGGGTGCATGGAGGTTGCAGGTGCGCTGGAAGATGATGCAGAACTGGAATAGGGCAATGTCAACATCTGTCACTGAAAAGACTGATGACCAGTCAGCATTTATTAGGTCTCGGAGCAGGGCAGGCTCATTGAGGAGGAGTAAGGAGCGAGACCAGATAAATTTTGGATGGGAGCTTGGTGAGTGTATTTTTTTGGATGCAATAGATGATACAGTGGTCGCTTCGTGCCTCCTGACTGCTTTGAAGTAAAAAGGTGGTTGAATCAAGGACGGGGTTGGGGTGCAGAGGCGAAATCGGCATTGAAGAAGTCTGCACAACGCACGCTTGTAACAGTCATTTAGTGGAATTATTTCACCAAGTTTTCAACATAGGCATTTTGTGACCTCTGCTCATGAACACTGTCACTATGATTTTCTTACTCTGTCCCAAACATTGATTTCCCACAGCGACCGCGCCATTGTGCGTCAGATGTGCAAACACACATTTTAGGCAGGATGTGAAAAATGACAGTTGTACTGTTCATAAGGAGGTGTGCAAAATGGATAATGTTGAAAATTTTGAGTGGAAATATTAAAAATCTTTTAAAGTTACGAGTGTGCATGGAAACTGCGCAATTCACACTAGTAACACAGTCATTTTATGGACATTTGTCACCAAATTTTCAACATAGGCATTTTAGGACCTCTGCTCATGGACAGTGTCACTGTGATTTTCTTAATCTGTCCCAAACAGTTTTTTTCACAGCGACCGCACTATTCTGCGCCGGAAGTGAAAAAACACATTTCGGCCAGGATGTGAAAAATGACAGCTATACTGTTCATAAGGAAGTGTGAAAAAATACCAATGTTTAACATCTGGAGTGAAAATATTACAAATTCGCAAAGTTACAAGTGTGCTTGGAAACTGCGCAATGCATACTCGTAACACACTAATTTTTTGGAAATTTTTCACCAGATTTGCAACATAGGCTTTTTGGGAGGCCACCTCATGAACAGTGACACTGTCATTTTGTTATTCAGTCCCAAAAGGTGATTCCACGCAGTGACCGTGACATCACCTTTCAGGACTGAATAACGCCATGGCAGTGACTGAATTCATGAAGCGGGGTCCCAAGAACCCCATGTTGAAAATTTGGTGCCAAAAGCCAACAAAATGGCCGCGATATCCACATAAGTTTAAAAAAAAAACATTTATGCCATTATACAGTTTACCCACATTTCTTCAGTTCGCGGTCAGCTTTGAAGAGTGTAGATGTGTTCCTGTTCCACCGAAGATCTTTGCACTGCACTCTAGAGGTAAGTATGGGGTGAGGTGGGTGTGGGGAAGTGGGGTGCTCAAGGGGTAGGTGCGTGTTGGGGGAGGGGCCATGAGAGACAGAGAGTGACCATTTTCTTTTTTTACAGGGTTAAAAAAAAAAAGACAATGCGGGATGCTTTTGGCACGCTGGGGTGGGATCCCAACATGTCACCTGGGTGTTTTTTGGCAGGAGGGCTGGAGCTGATGGGGATTGGGCACCCCCATCAGTCATACAGTGTGCTTGGGGGGGCATGAGCTGAGGGGAATTGGGCACCCCACTCGGCACACAACAAATGGGGGGGAGAGCACATTATGCCAACGGGGATTGGGCTACCCCATCGGCAAATGAACTGGGGAGCAGGCATGCTGACAGGAGGATCCCTTTGGCTTTAACAGGGACTGTGAGAGTTGGCGGCTGTCCGTCAGCTTCTTGCGAACTGTGAGAGACCTATGGAGAAGCCGCTGCCATGTTTATTGAATGGGGACACCAGACAATGCAACTGTAGTTGGCTGCTGCAGTCAGGGACTGCCCCAGCAGCAAAACAGCTGATTGCTGATGACTGGGAGCTTCCTGACTGCAGTGGTAAGTTTGTTTCAAGTTGGTGTCAAGCTACACAACTGCTATCAGGGACAGCATGATCCTTTATTGGTGCCACATAGACCAGCCCCAAAATGAGCTGCTGGCACTGGCAACAACACTGCCGCGCCTCCACAACTCGCTACTGCAGCAAGCTGCCCCAATATGTTTCTTGCACATGCATGCAAGCAAACATAAAAATGAAACTAAATATATAATACTCTAGTTGTTTTTGCAGCAAACCCTAGTGATAACACATTGTGGTTTTAGCCAGCCTACAAGATTGGTTACAGCGTGGTATGACCCAGAACCAGCTGTAAGTGTGTAGGGAGGCTTCTTTTCCTTTTGGACTCTGGACTTTTGGGACTACTAGGTGTAGGCCTTTCATGGCCTTTAGGTCAGCTTTTATTTTTTGAGGTTTCAAGAAAACTAGACTATAACCTGGGGGTTTCAATCTAACACAATGGGCCATGAATTTCATTGGAAGTTACTGTATTCTTATTTCAATTAGTAGCCAGATTAGTTGTTTCTACAAACTGCAGTGGTGGGTAATGAGCGGCACATTCAATATAAAGCTTTCTATATGATTGCATAGGACTTCAAGCCTTTGATAGGCTACATTATAGTCCCATAGTCCAGAAGAAGAAGCAGCAGTTAAAAATGAGACAAAGTTACATGATGTTACACGATGTTACACAGCATCAGTGGCCCAGCAGATTGCACACTTGCCTCTAAGGCTGGCAGATTGGAAGGCTGTAGGTTCTAGCCCCACACCAGCAACTTGGGCCAAGATCACAATACTGACACTGTAACATAGAAACATAGAATTTGATGGCAGATAAGGACCGCTTGGCCCACCTAGTTTGACCATTTTCCTGCCTGATGGATAAGCTGCAGATCCTAGTTAACCAACAGCCTACTTCCTCCTACCCCCCACTAGAACTGCCTTATGTCTGTCCCATGCATTCTTGAATTCCCCCATTGTTCATGACTCCACAACCTCCTCAGGAAGGCTGTTCCATGCATTTACAACCCTCATGAAAAAATACTTCCTCACATTACCTCTGAGCCGTCGCCCCTCTGTCTTCAAATCGTGCCCCCTTGTTCTTGCGCATCTCTTTTTCTGAAAAATACTACTGTCTTGGACTTTGTTGATTCCCTTGAGGTACTTGAAAGTTTCTATCATGTCTCCCCTCTCCTTTCTTTCCTCGAGGGTATACAAATTAAGCTCCTTTAGTCACTGTTCATTTGTCTTCTGGTGCAGACCCTGCACCATTTTGGTTGCCCTCCTCTGGACAACCTCCACTCTGTCTATGTCTTTGCAGAGATGGGGTCTCCAGAACTGCACCCGGGTACTCCAGATGGCGTCTCACCAACTTTCTGTACAGAAGGATAATAACTTACTGTTTTCTACTGTTGATGCCTCTCCCTATGCATCCCAGTATCTCCCCAGCCCTCCTTACTGCCTTCTCACATTGCTTGCCCACCTTTAGGTCATCTGATATAATTATCCCCAGGTCCCTTTCCATTTTTGTTGTTGTCAGTATCTCGCCCCCATTGTGTCCTCTTCCCCTGGGTTTTTGTTTCCCAGGTGCATTACCTTGCACTTCTTTGAACTGAGTCTAAGCTGCCATACATTTGACCATTCCTCCAATCTTGCCAAGTCCCTTCTCATCCTTTCCACTCCATCTTGTGTATCAACCCTGTTGCAGATCTTTGGGTCATCTGCAAAGAGACATACTTTTCATTCCAGTTCCTCTGCAATGTCACTTATAAAGACATTAAAAAGGACTGGTCCCAGTACTGTACCCTGCGGTACCCCACTAATAACACTCCTGTCTTCACTGTGGACACCGTTTACTATTACCCTTTGCATCCTGTTGTCCAGCCAATTTTTTATCCAGGCTACCACCTTGGGACCCACTCCAAGGCTGGCTAACTTGTATATTAATCTTTTGTGTGGGACTGTATTAAATGCCTTGCTAAAATCTAGGTAGGCCATGTCCACAGCCCCTCCCTGGTCTACTACTTTGGTCACCCAGTCAAAGAAATCTATTAGATTCATCTGACATGACCTTCCCACTGTGAATCCATGCTGCCTTGGGTCCTGTGCCCCACTGACCTCTAGGTACTCAACAATTCTTTCCATCAGAAGTGATTCCATCATTTTCCCTACCACTGAGGTCAAACTAACTGGTCTGTAGTTTCCTGCCTCTGCCCTGCTCCCACTTTCGTGAAGAGGAATCACATCCATTCCAGTCCTCAGGTACCACCCCATCCTTCCATGATTTGTCAAAGACAGTAGTCAGTGGTGTCACTAGTTCTACCCTTAGTTCTTTCAGAATTCTTGGGTGACTCCCATCAGGCCCCATTGCTTTGTCCACCTTCAATTTTACTAGTCCTTTCAGAACCCTTTCTTCTGTGAATGGACCAGTATCAACCCCCCCCCCATCCAGAGTGTTTCTCTTGTTTAGTTTAGAACCCCTCCTCTTCCTTTGTGAATACTGAGCAGAAATATTTGTTCAGTATCCCTGCTTTTTCACTGCCATCCTCTGCCCACATTCCCTCCCCTTTATTAAGCCTCAGTATCCCAGCATGAGCATGAGGGGGTTGTTGCTCTCCTGAAGTGATTAGACATTTAACTAAGGCCCCATCTGCCTGTTCTGGTGGTCATTCAGGTGGATGTTAAAGATCCCTTGGCACTTCTCAAAAAACAATAGGGGAATTCCCCTGTGTCCTGGCCAAATTTTCCCCAGTCACTAAAACATGTCACCAACAGCTCAATCTTATTCAATATGTCAGTTTACATCTGTATCATCCCCCAATCGGGACAAGGCTGAAAATAGGCAGAACTGCCTAACCCTCCTTTCCCAGCCAACAAAAACAAATTAAATAAATAAAGGGTGTGTATAGCAGACTGAGAAGTGGATCTATCTTCATTTAGAAACTCTGGACATGAACATCACTATTTATCCAGGAATTCAGTCAAACACCAAGGTATCAGTAACTGGTGACCTCCTGGGAAGTGATCAATCTCATCTTTTGTTTTAATAACCAAGGGATTGGCAGGCAGACTTATATTACTCTTGGTACTGAATAGCATAACCTGTGTCCTAGTCAAGTTCAGAAGTAGCCAGCTTGTATTACAGGTACTATGAACAATGTTTGAACCCTCCAATAAGGTAGTCTGCTCCTTAGTTATACTGCTACCTGCACATTAAAGCTCAGTATGGTTGGCATATACATATGGCTATGCATATGGGTGATGTGGCTATGCATATGGGTGATATGGCTATGCATATGGGTGATATGGCTATGCATATGGGTGATGTGGCTATGCATATGGGTGATGTGGCTATACATATGGGTGATAATGCTTTACAGTTGGTAATTATTTATTATTTTTTAATTTCAAAAGTTTTATCAGAAGAAACATATTGATCTGATAACAGCTTGTTTCCAAATACATACTGGAGGGAGGGGTATCAATATTTTATTAATATTAAAATTGTACATATTATGTGCAGGTAAGAAAAAGTCCCAGTGCCAATACTGAACTATTCCATCGCCTGTCAATATGCTAACTTCTGCATTTTCAGTTTCAAATTAGCCAGCATTTTTTTTCCCACTTCAAAGGGGGAAAAATGACAGGTAACTTCACCCATCTGCTCCAAGCCCAACACACAAGTCTACCTTTCTTCCTGTAGTAGTTCACTTTCTTGTCCCCATTCATGTAGTTATAAGAAAAGCTGTTTTCTCTGTCTGAGGAAAATGTCTCAACCAGAAGAACAACTGGCATCTATGGATACAACTCATAGAGGCACTTGCCCACTATCATCATGGAAGCTCTAGTGTGCAACTGCATTGCAATTACATTGCTGAGTCAGAGAAAACAGTTTCTCTTATAACTGTACAAATGAGAACAAGTGATGAAATTCTACAACAGTAATCTCATTGGTGACTTGTATGGAGGAGTTTGAACTGATTGATGCTTTGCCTCTGGGTTGCAGCCTGGCTCTTGCACAAGGCACTTGAAATAAACCACATCAAATGTATAGTTGTCAGTGTTTTGAAGCAAGGCAAAATAATTCAGTGATGACTATATCTTATTGCAAAAGGTGAATGACAGCCGGTCAGTAGTGTACAGTAGTAGTAGCCCCAATGCTCACGATGACAGTGACCCAGGTTCAAGAGCAAAGTTGAGTCGTTGGAGGTTGGCCTGGGTGGTGAGAGGATTCAGCATCTTTGGGACTGCTCTTCTCTCATGGGGTGTGGTGGTTGCATCTCCCACCCAGTGTCTAACACCTAGCTGAGGTTTGTGGGAAAGAGAGAGAGAGAGAGGAAGGAAGGAAGGAAGAACAAACAGTGAATAAGAGCTGATTCACAGTTCTTACAGTTCTGATTCACTGTAGTTCACTGCTTCCTTATAAAATGGCAAGAAAAAATGTAGAAATTTAATTGGCTAAGAGACGTCACCTGACCATGCATTAAATCTCTATATATGCACAGTCAGGTTGCCGAATCTCATTTTCCCCCAAAAACATATATAACATACTTAGAGCCATTTTATAAGTGTAATAACCCCCTTCAGGGTGCACATCATAGGATTGTAATACACTCCTCAGGGGATGAAGGGAGGGGGTGGTGTATTTTTTTTTTCCCCAATTGTTTAACCAGGTGAGACACACTAAGCTGAAATCTTGTTTAAAGGTGCAACCTGGGAGCACAGGGAAGTTAAGTGACTTGCTCAGGGTCGCACAGTATGCAGGTGGGGGCTGTGGGATTCAAACCCAGGTCTCCAGTTTTGCAGCTCAGAGCCTTAAACCACTGCGCTATACTGCTCATACTTAGAGCCATTTTATAAGTATAATGACCCCCTTCCGGGTGTACATCATAGGATTGTAATGCACTCCCCAGGGGAAGAAGTGAGGGGGTGGTGTATGTAAGAGAGGTCATCAAAGTGGTAGATACGCAGGGTAATTGGGGGAAAGAAGGGGTTAGAGGTACTGTGGGTCAGCCTGGAGACAGGAACTGGAACCACTATTCCCACTGGGGTTATCTACAGACGTATGTACAACACAGGGGGAAGAACTGGATAAGGCACTGGGGAAAGCCATTAGCACAATGTCAGAAAAAGGGGATGTGCTACTAGTGATGAAATTCAGTCTGCCAGATGTAGACTGGATCCTCCCAGCCATGGCCTCAGCTAGAAGCAGGGCATCCTAGACTCCCTGCAGGGGATATTTCTCAGACATCTAGTCAGGGAGCCCACTCGTAATGGACAATAATGGATCTGGTGTTCACTGACACAGACAGTATTGCAGGCATTAAGATGGGAGGCCACCTGGGGACCAGCGATAACTGTACAGTGTAGTTAAGCATAAGGACAGCAGCAGAAGCAAACCACACAAGGACAAGGAGTCTGGACTTCAGGAGGTCAGATTTTAACAAAATGGGTGAGTGCTTTAGCGAAGATCTGGGGGAGGGGCGATTAGCCAGGGTGGGGTGGAAGAACAGTGGGCCAAATTAAGGGATGGCATACAGAAGGCAAGAAACTTCTGTGCAGAAGAAGTGAATAAAAAGAGACCACTACAGTTCTCAGGGGAAGTAGCTGAAAACTAAGGTTAAGGCTAAATGATAGTATTTAGAAGGTACAAAGAGATATTGAGGGAAAAGCATAAGGAAGTGTATAAGGAACGGCAGATGGAAAAAGGGAGAAGTGTGAGGGGCACAAAGGCAAAAACTAAGGAAAGGATAGCCAAAGGGGTAACTTAAAGGGAGCAAAAATGGAAAAACAGCACCAGATGAAGGAGTAGTGCACAGAACACCAATTTATTGTACAAACGTTGTTAAGGTGCAAATAGTATAGCATTATCAAAAGAATGGTGACACTACATTAGTGAAACCGGTCAAGGTTTTAGTGGTATGCACCCCTCTCCTACTCTCAAAGGGCACTTTTGTTACTTTTGTACCTTAGCAATGTTTGTACAATAATTGGTGTTTTGTGCAATACTTCACCCTCTGGTGCTGTTTTTGTTTTATTTTGCTATTCGCTATTACTGGCACAGATACATGATTGTGGAGCCAGTATTTTTGTTATTTCCATAATTCAAGGGGACAAGACCTTTTTTTGGTAAATAAGTGAGAAGAAGAGGAGGACAAGAGAAGGGATTATGAGATTAGAAAAGGGTGGGATGTGCAGAGGAGGATCAGGAAAAAGCAAATATCCTGAGCAGATATTTGTTCAGTCTTCATAGTGGAAGGAGATGGACCACAAGAAACAGCAGACCACTGGGGAGAAGGAGGTAGACTCAAGTCAGTTTACAGAGAGAGAGAGAATTGAAAGACCTTGCAAATCTGAAAGTGGACAAAGCTATTGGGCCAGTCAGGTACACTTAAGGGTGTTGACAGAACTCTGAGAGATACTGGCTGCATCTCTTAGAGTCCTATTCAACAACTCACTGAAAACAGGAGTGGTTCCAGAGGACCAGAGGAGGGCAGATGTAGAATCGCTTCATAAAAAGGGTAGCAGGAAGGAGGCTGGCAACTACAGGCTGGTCAGTCTGAAGCTAATGGAGTCACTTTTGAAGGAAAGGAGTGTGGAGTATCTTGAATCCAGCAGGTTACAAGACCTGAGACAGCATGAATTCATTGGGGGGGGGGTCATGTCAGATATGCCTGAAATATTTCTTTGACTGGATGACCAGATGAAATAGATCAGGGTGGGGTGGTGGACATGACATACTTAGACTTCAGCAAGGCCTTTGACACCCAAGTGACATTGCAGAAGAGCTGTAAGAGAAGACATGCCTCTTTGCAGATGACACCAAAATCTGCAATAGGATGGACACTGCAGAGGGGGGTAGAGAGAAGGTGCAGAGACCTGAGAAAACTTAAGAAATGGTCAAGGGTATGGAAACAGGGTTTCAATGTACAAAAGTGCAAAATGGTGTATCTAAGGCACAGAAACACATAGGCAGAGTATAATATGGGGAGAGAGAGAGAGAGAGAGAGAGATTTACAGTCACCAAACAGGAAAGAGACCTGGGGATAATCATATCTGATGGCCTCAAGGCAGCAAGGCAGTGCAACAAGGCAGTGGGATGCTGGTGTGCATAGAGAGGTGCATCACCAGCAGAAGCACTAAAAGTGGGGAAGCATTGTGAAAAGGCAATGCAGAAGACCAGCAGCATCCTCAGCTATATAGGTAGGGGGATTACAAGTAGGAAACACAAGGTAATTCTTCTGTTGTATGGGTCCTTGGTCAGGCCGCACCTGGAGTACTGCACACCTTAAAAAGGACATAGACCACTTGAAAGTGGTTCAGGGGAGGGCCACCAAGATGGTTCAGTGCCTGCATCAAGAACAGTATGAAAAAAGACTCAGTAAACTAAACTTATACTCAATTGAGCAGAGAAGAAATAGGGGGGACATGATAGAGATGTTCAAATACATAAGAAGATTAAACAGGGGCCAGACTGGGAACCTCTTCCAAGCTAACAAACATTGCATACTAGGGGCCACAATCTGCATCTAGTGGGAAGCAGATTTAGAACCAGTGTGAGAAAATACTTTTTCACAGAGATGGTGGTGGAACCATGGAACAGCCTGCCCCCATAGACATGGGACAGACATTGTGGGCTCATAAGGGATAATAAAACCAGGTAGGGGGTAGAAATATCTTGGGCAGACTAGATGGATCACACAGTCCCCATCTGCTGTCTACTTCTTATGTAGAAGGAGAGAGCGGTGGTGTTGTCACTGTATAGATCACGGATGAGACCCCTCCTGAAGTAATGTCTCCAGTTCTGGACACTACATCTCAAGAAGGACATAGACAGGTTGAAGTCTGTCCAGAGGAAGGCAACTAAAATGTGCAGTGGCTGAATCAGAAGACCTATGAGGAGAGACTGTGGGATCTCAATATGTGCACCCTGGAAGAGATGAGTGAGAGGAGGGATATGATAGTGACTTATAATACCTGACAGGGCTTAACAAGGTACAGGAGAGGATTTTTTTTTTTAGAGAAGAAGGTACACAAGAACAAGGGTATATGTTGGCTTTTCTTACGTCCAATGATAACTCCTTCCTTACAAATGACTTCATAGTTATTTTGTAGCCCAAGTAATATTTTGCCTGTTTCCAGCTAGTTGCTTCTTGCTGAGCCCCTCTCCCCTCATTCGCTAAGTTTACATTCCTGCATGTTGATAAGTGGCTCTGACTGGGGAAGGTGATGTGTAATAAACATGTTGGCACAGCATGCTGATTTGCTGGAGGACTCTTAAACTGTCAGCACAGCCTTCTGTCAGCAGAGGATTAATTCACAATTGCACGACTATGTCACAGGCAGAACACATCTGGGAATTTATCAAAGCTAGACCGATTCTGGCAGAAGCCATACAGTTGCATCATAGTTAAACTAATTTCCTTGACTGCTGCATATGGACATCCTCATGACACAGAGTTATTGCAGCTGATGGGGCAAAGATATGTAAGCAATTTTATATGAGCAGGTGTGATGTTATTTTGTGATAGCAGCACAGCTGCTGTGGAAGGGAGACACAATATAGTAATGTTTATTTTTAAAGGGACACTGTCAATCTCTTAGACTTGAAAATGCCTCTAGTTTAAAGTGATTTATGCAAGTTTCCCAAATGCCATTTTCACATAGTATGCCACTGCCAACCATGCTTCAGATGTTTAAACTACAATTTGTTTTGTAAAAAAAAAATCTTCATAATTAGTATTTTTTTTTATGTTTTATCAACGTTTTGTTTCTGGCTGCCATCCAGTTTTCTGTGTGTGGCCACACCTCCATAATGATGTCATGCAAGGGAGCTGTCGATGTTTTACATAAAGCAACAAGGAATTCTGGGTAAATAATAAAGTTGGCTTAAATGTTCCTTACTCAGAGGTGCAGTCTTTTAGTTAGGTAGTGGTGACTGCATTATAGCACCTTATATGTAGATATACATAGTAATGCATTGTGGGTACAATAAGAAGCTGTTTTCCAATGTCCTCACTGTGAGGTGCAGCCTCATATTTCTGTAGTGGCTTCAACAATATAAGCTCTCATGTTTATTTTCAAAACAAGGCATTGTGCATACAGTATCTAGCTGACAAGATTTATTTACTGAGTGATGTAGTCTCCTATTTCTGCAGTGAGCACAGAAATATAATAGCCTGTATACTTATTTACATAGTGAGGCATTGTGGGTACAGTAAATAGCTGATTTTTCTATCTAAAAGTAAAAACTGACAGTGTCCCTTTAAAAACTTTATTTCCCTTGCATGATGTCACAGTTCAGGGTTGTTGCACTGAGGAAAAAAAAGGGGGGGGGCAGGGTCATGCAAATGAAGCAGAGCACAGAAATGAAAGGATTTTTTTCATGGAAAACAGCACTTTTTGACAGTTTGAATGGTAGGAGACTGATTCACAACTCCTACAGGTTACTACTCCTATTTGTTATGACAAAGTTTCATAACTCACTTTAAAAACACACAATTTATGATTTGCACACTGTAGAGACAGCTTGTAGTTTGATTCTGATTCCTCTTTTTTCTTTTTAAGAGTGGAAAACACACTGGCCACAATAATAATAATACATTTTATTTCATATAGTGCCTTTCAAAAAAATCAGGGTGCTTCACAATAAAATCAGACAACAGTAATAAAATCAGCACAGAGCAATAATGAGTAAGTACAGACTAACCAGCCCCACTATATTATAACAGGAAAGGCCTGACACCACAGAAAGGTCTTTAACGCCTGTTTAACCCCGCCCCCCCCACCACAGTTATGCACTCCTGAATCTGACGGGGTAGAGAATTCCAGAGGGCAGGGACCACATAGCTAAATGCACTGGCCCCAGAAGATTTTAAAGATACCCATATGGTGTTACCACAGAGCTTCTTCTTTCCTGGACTTTGGAACACCCCCAAAACAGTCTAGCCACTCATGATGCAGTGGCAGGAGGAGACTATTGCATATGAATGGCTTGGTTGTTCCTAATGTTCAGGAAGTATGCAATAAGAGTAGGTAAAGGATTTGAAATAAAATAAGGTTGGGTGTGACTGCACCATTAGCATGCACTGCAGTTCTACTAAGAAAGGAAGCAGATAAAACAACCAGCAACATCAAGGAATTTCAGAGAAAGTTAGAACTCATAAAATGTGGATTTTCTGCTGTAATCTTCTGATTCAAATTGTCTCTTGCTAGGTATATCTTCTGTTACTGCTTTATTTTTCTCTATAGAAAGTGTTTCTTACAGGGTATATCTTCTATGAAATTATTGCAGGTGGTGCTCCACAGGTTTTGCAGTTTTATCTAACATTAGGATAAGCTTTCAGGGTTTCTGCATTTGTTGTTGACTGATTGTTTCTGCTCTTACCTCCTTGTTCTTTCATCCATGGTTCTTCTTTTTTTGGCAGGGGAAGGGCCCAGCCACCCACCCCCATCCCCAACCACCCCACACTACACTCCTTTTATAGGGTACCACAGTTGTGACATTTCCTGTGGCAAAGCAGGAAGGGTTGGATCAGTGGAGCATCCACAAGGTGAGCTCATTTATAGGAGCACTAAAAATTTAACTCGTTATAACAAGTTATACGAAAACAAAACACAAAATCAAACCATTACTTGCATTTTCTTCCTTCTAATTACTCTGACTAGGTTATAAACCCAGCAACATACCTGGAATGGATATCATTAACTGCAGGTACTGCAGAACTCTTTTCAGAAGGACAGTCTTACAGGATTTAGGACACTGTCCTACATGCTGGGCCATTGGAGATCTTAGGGCTCAGCTCCGGGAGAGCATGGGCAGAGATTACGCACCTCAAATTTCATATTCAAGAGGAAATACATTGTAAGAACTACCTGCCATTTCCCGAACATCCAACAGAAGAACCTCAACCGCAGAGGGTAGTTGGTCCAGGAGGTTGGCAGGTGGTTAGGAGGGACAAATCGGGTGCCCCATCACTATGTGCTCTCCAACATATTACCTCCAAAAACCATATAAACACTACTAATAGGTGTCTGTCTCTATCTCTGAAATCAAACAAAGAGGCAGAGGACACTGCAGAGCAGGACACATCAGCACAGGAGCTGGCACAACAAAACTCACCCAAATCAGGAACCAAAACAAAAAAAGCAAAAAGGAAATCCAAAAAACTTCTGATCATAGGAGACTCCATGATTTGGGGAGTTGATACCCATCTCCAGCCAAGGGTAATGGTCAGATGTCTCCCAAGTACATCAGCATGGAGAGACACTGACCACATTGCTAAAATTGTTCACAAAGCAGGAGAAAACATTGACTTCCTGGTATACTTAGGGACTAATGATCTCACCAGCTGGTCAGTTGTGGAGACCAAGGAACACCTGACCAGGATGGGTGACAAACTATCATCCATTTCATCCGACATCTCCTTCTCTGAGATCCTGCCAGTCTGGAAGAGGGAGGCAGATGGACAGAAGGTCAGAGAAGGGGAGATAGGGGAGCTAAACATGTGGCTCAAGGGCTGGTACCAGGAAAAAGGACACAGATTTGTAGGGAACTGGCAACAGGTCTGGGAGCGAAAGTTCTTTAAGTTTGATGGACTGCATCTGATTAAGTAGGGAGTCAGTGCATTGGGGCAGAAGTTTGACATCTTTGCAGAATATTTAAACTAGCAAATGAGGAGAGGGGTGCAGCACCCCTACGTCGAATGGGAAGAACACCCCTCCCCCCTCAGCTAGTGGTCAAACAGGAATTCAGCATGTTTGCAGTTCATTTGCATTACCAGGTAAGAAAAAAGGTCCATCTCCCCATACGACGCACAGGAGAAATGCCAAACCTCACCCAACAACTAACACACCAAAATCTGGCCAATGGAAAATCATGTACACAAATGCTCACAGCCTGGGAAATAAGATTCCAGACCTGCAAGCAATAATATCAGAGGCTAAACTGGATATAGTAGCAATTAGTGAGATGTGGTTTACCAGTAACCACATTTGAGAGACTTCAGTACCTGGCTATGTACTGTTCAGAAGAGACTGAGGTTCAAAAAGGGGGGTGGAGTGGCCCTGTATGTCAATGAAAATATCAAAGCTACAGAAATGCAGAATACACATAAGGAGCCAGAAGAACTATGGGTCACCCAGGAAACAGGAAATGGGACAGCCATAAGAACTGGGGTTGTCTACAGGCCCCCAGACCTGGGGGAGGACATAGATGCATTACTGTTAAAAGATATACAAAACAGACAGCTAAAGGGGAGGTTCTGATAATGGGAGACTTCAACATGCCGGAAACAGATTGGTCAATATGAGCAGGAACATCTGCCAGAACTAAACACACGGTGGATTCCCTGCAGGGGGAGGGCCTCAAACAACTGGTACAACAACTCACAAGAGACAGGGCTATCATAGATGTAGTACTGACTAACAGGGAAGGGATCACAGATCTCCAGGTAGAAGGTCACCTGGGGGCCAGTGACCATCACATGGTATGGTTCAATTTGGCCACTACATCTAAATCATCCCATTCCAAGGCAAAAATATGGGACTTCAGAGGAGCTCACTTTGATAAGATGGCCAACAGAGTTAAGCTAGCCCTGGCAAAAAAAAGAAACACAGGTGAGAGGGTACAGGTAAAGTGGGCTAGCATTAAGGATGCAATACTTGAAGCAACATCCCATTGTGTTAAACAGAAAAGGAAGTGCAAAAGAAGACAGAAACCACTTTGGTTCTCAAATACAGTAGCAGAAAAGGTCAGAGCCAAAAGGCTGGCCTTCAGGAAATATAAGGGAACACAGTGGGATGAAGATAGGGAGGCATACCAAACTGCATTAAGGGAAGCAGGGAAGGCAGTAAGGCAGGCAAAGTCCCAAACTGAGGAAACACTAGCACGAACAGTAAAAGAAGGTGACAAGACTTTCTATAGATACATTATTGAAAGGAAAAAGTCCAGAGGGAGTAATGCTAAGCTCAAAGGAGAAAAGGGGGCATGTGAGGAGGAGGAGGACCCTGTTAAAGCCATCTATCCTAAATAGATACTTTTGCTCAGTATTTACTGAAGAGAAGGTTGGACAGGGCCCACAGCTCAGCACCATGGACACAGGGGGGAGGGAGGTGAGCACTACTTCCTTCCCAATAGAAAGGGTCCTAGAAGAGCTCACTAAGCTCAGAGTGGACAAGGCAATGGGACCTGATGGCATGCATCTCTGGGTACTTAAGGAGCTAAGGGTGGAACTAGCAGAGCCATTAGCAGAACTGTTTAGTGAGTCTCTGAGCACTGGAGAGGTCCCAGAAGACTGGAGAAGGGCTCATGTAATCCCGCTCCACAAGTGTGGTAGCAGGGAAGAGGCAGGAAACTACAGACCAGTCAGTCTTACCTCAGTAGTGGGCAAGATTATGGAGGCACTCCTTAAGGAAAGGATAGTGCAACACCTGGAATCCATAGGGGCACAGGATCCAAGACAGCATGGGTTTACAAAAGGAAGGTCCTGTCAAACTAATCTCATAGATTTCTTTGACTGGGTAACCAGAGTTGTGGACAAAGGGGGAGCAGTTGATGTCGCCTACCTTGACTTCAGCAAAGCTTTCGACACTGTTCCACGTAGAAGATTGATAAATAAGCTGGGTAGGCTCGGGTGGGTCAGAAGTTGGTCAACTGGTGGCAAACTGGTTGTCGGGCAGAAAACAGAGAGTGCTGATAAATGGTATACAGTCAGTAGAGATGCAAGTCACAAGTGGGGTACCGCAGAGATCAGTCCTGGGGCCAGTCCTATTCAATATCTTCATTAGTGACATTGCAGATGGATTAGAGGGTAAGGCTTGACTGTTTGCAGATGACACCAAGATCTGCAACAGAGTAGATGATCCAGATGGGGTGAGCAGAATGAAAAGAGATCTGGATAAACTAGCAAAATGGTCAGAAGAGTTGCAACTGGGATTTAATGCAAAGAAGTGCAAGATCATGAACATAGGGAAGAGAAATCCTGAATCCACCTATAGGCTGGGAGGGGAGTTGCTGGCAGTCACAAAGGAAGAAAGAGACTTGGGCATCATCATCACCGATGACCTGAAATCATCCAAGCAGACTTCTAAAGCAGTAGGTAAGGCTAGGGGATGTTAGGGTGTATTAGTAGGGGTATCACAAGTCGTAAGAGGGAGATAATAATCCCTCTTTACAAGACACTGGTTAGGCCCCATCTGGAGCACTGCATGCAGTACTGGAGGCCACACCTTCACAAGGACATTAACCAAATTGAGGCAGTCCAGAGAAGGGCAACCAGAATGGTACAGGGACTGCATCAGAAGACATATGAGGACAGATTAACGGAGCTCAATATGTATACCCTTGAGCAAAGGAAGGAGAGAGGTGATATGATTGAAACATTCAAACACCTTAAGACATTCACAAGATGAAAGAGACTAACATGTTTAAATATAAGAAAAATAACAGGACAAGAGGACATAGCATGAGATTAGAGGGAGGCCAATTAAGGGGGAATGTGAGGACATTCTTTTTCACAGAAAGAGTGGTGGATGCATGGAACGGCCTACCTCAGGAAGTGGTGGCTATGAATACAGTGCAGGGCTTCAAACAGGCATGGGATAGGCATAAGGGAGCAATACAGATGAGTATGAATAGATAGGCCACTGACAGAGCAAAGGCCAATGGCACATTTATAAGGTAGAAAAATAAATGGGCAGACTGGATGGACCTTGAGGTCCTTATCTGCCGTCAACCTCTATAAAACAACCAGCAACATCAAGGGATTTCAGAGAAAGTTAGAACTCATAAAATGTGGATTTTCAATTAGAAAAAATGTGATGCAAAAAAGGATAACAGAGTCACTATAAAGCAGCATTGCAACATTTTTTCCAAAAAAACTAGTTTCAGCTACAATTAATAAACATTTTGGCATACCTTTTAAATATACTTTTCTAGGGACCTCTTGTGCAATGCACCAAGCTTTTTTTTTACCCTAACCTTTGCCAGGTCTACAGTGTTACCTCAAAGCAAAATGTGGTGGCAATCTTTTTTCCTTGAGGATTAAGTTAAAACATTTATTAAACATTCAAATTTTGGTGGAACTAGAGCGTTTGGATTACCAAGTGAAACTGGATGATGGGGGCCAGTAGAATCAGCCAGAATAGTATTATAATTTACCATGCGCAGGTTGTGGGTAGGACTGGCAAATGCTTGCTAAAACCTTTGCTGTGCCACAGACTGATATATCTGTCCAGAATTCCTATATGTTCTAATTCTGTCGACATGTCTAGCACCAATATTTGTTACTTACCATGCAGTTATTTTCTGCAGTAATGTATTTCTGGGCAAAACATCAATTTATCCATTTTTTGTTTTTCACTTTCTTTAATTCCTCAAATGAGATATGAGCTTTCAATATGTTTGAAAGTTCCAGCGTCTTTGCCGTGACTGCCATGACAATGTTAGAGATCTTGGTTCAGTGCTGTGCTTTTTACTATTGAAAACATGTAGGGCTGGGTAGAATTTTCAAATTCTATAGGAACAAAATACCATGGAATTCAGAAATTTCAATAGTGGAATTTTTTGGAGTCTAGCATTCTGCAGTTTATATACACCATGAATTTGTGTTCCACAGTCAGCGGAAAATTATTCTGCAGTTTGTCATCCACGGAAGCTCATTTCACAGTTTACATAGAAATGCTTTTCAAAATTTTGTGGCATTAAAAAAGACATTTTGAAAAGCATTTCAGAAGAAAAATTGTTGTTTTGCACAAATTCCAGCAGTGGAATTCCAAGTTCGACGCACCTCTCGAAACACATGCTAGCAACTTTTGTATACATCCGCAGTAGGAATATAATATGTCCCTTCAAAAGTAACCTCTAGTGCTGTGCAGAATATGGAATTCTGCCAGCAGAATTAGTGCAGAATGACCATTCTGCCGGCAGAATTTCCACCAGAAGTTCACTGGTTCTTCTGCAGAATTCTACCTCCTCTGATCCATGGAATTATATTCCATGGAACACCATTTTTCCACAGAAAATCATTCTGTAACCATTTCTGCAGAAAATATTGAGATTCATGGAATAGAATGCCACAGAAATATTATGGAAAAACTCATTCCACATTTTTCTACTGCGAAATTCCATCATTCTGCTTCTGATGAAATTTGGCAGAATTTTGGCCAACTTTTGAAAAATTCCACAAGATTCTGTTGTGCCAAAATTTGAAAATTCTGACACCACTAGTAACCTCATTTGAAGAGATTTTTAAAAATAAAATGCAAGTGGTGGCCATCTTTAAAGAGCAGCTAATGCTTTCTGAAAATGTTGGAAAACACAATATTTAGACACAGTTCAGCTTATATTTAATATATTTTCTATAGACTTCTCCTCTCCATTATTTATTACTGAAGACATTTCCACAAAAAGAAGAGCATTATCCCTTAGAGTTCATCTGCCTCTACAGCTTATTTCCTACCTGAAATGATAATGCTCTGTTGTGACCTCACAGTCTGTTGCCGTGGGAATAACTGTGCTGTCACAAACAGAGCATTATGACACCAGGTTGGGAATAAGCACTAAGAGCTGATGAACCCTCAAGGAACAACTATCCTGTTTTCATCCATATGACCTCAGCAGTAAATAAAGGCGATAGGAAATAATGATCTAATGAGAAATATAGGCTCCTTTGTGTCCAAATATTATGTATTTTAAAGCTCTTCTCGAGGCACCAGTGGCTCTTTAAACACTTCAGTCTTTAATTGTAAAATTAATTATAAAAGTTATTTTAAAAATATCTGAGGGAACTAAAAAGACAGTGCTGAAAAATGTAAGAATACCAGAAATACATTTTATTAAACAACTACTGTACATGACATTTTTTTGCTGCTGAAATAATACTGCTTTAAGTAAGCAATCATTAGTTCTACCCCCAAAGAAGGACAGGAAACTCTACATATATGTGACACACAATGGCCTCACTCAGAATATGCCATTTATCATCATGCGTGAGGGGGCATGATCATAACTCATGAGTGGCAGAGCCACAAGTGAGTTATGAAAGTCCTGCCCCCTCACATGTGATGATAAATGTCATATTCTTAGTGAGGCCTTTGTGTGTTCAATTTATGCAATGTATTTAAAATTGTAGAGCTTTCAGATTTGTGTTTTTTAATGAATATTTACCTGTTTCTGTTTCATTTCATTGCTCTGGTTTGAGTGCAGCAGAGGTCATTGTGATTCCATCAGATATTGTTCAAGATGCTCTCCCATTGGTTAAGAGCTCCCTTGTGACCAACCTCAAGTGATGATAAATGGTAATGACCCACCTAGAGTGATGATAAATGACTTATCATTTTAGCTCTTCAGGCCATAGAAATAAATAATGTATCTGTAAGGTTTTGTATAAAAGCTATCATAGGTCTTATCAACATTGGAGCTGTTTATATACAATTGTCTGAAAGAACACTAACAAGCAATTGTCAGGTCTTCAAAGCAATTGTTTGTCATATGAATGAAAACATAAACCTAATGTCAGTGATATCAACAATTATAAAATAGGCTTAAAAAATCCAACTATCTGATTGGCTACTATATCACCTGAGCCGTGTCCTTATCAGATGATACAGTAGCCAACCGGGACTACTGCCCACCAACATGCCCCATCACAGCAAAAATCAGTGACCTCTGCCAAGCGTAAAGAGAAACGCTGGCTCCAGAGCTCACTGAAGCGGCACCGGAAACCTCTCTTGATCCTCTGTGGCTCTCCTGCTACTTTCTCACAACCTCCAGCAGCTTCCCATAAATCCCCACTAACAACATTTTTTTGTTTAATTTCAGATATCTAGTCTAACCTGTGTTCTCATCTTGTCTTCTGCTTAGCGCAGCCGACCGTGTTCTCTTCTTGTGTCCTACTTAGTACCCAATGTAGCAGACAGGAATCAAGCAACTAGAAACATTCCTGCAGCATTGAAATCCCGCTACATACCCACTCGCGAACAGTGAGCGTTGCAGCAACATAAAATGAAAAAAAAAAAAAACACCCACTGCCCTATGCTTGCCCTTCTACCAAACTTCCAAGAACTCCAAAATACCTCTATCAGTTTTAAAATATTGTATCCTTCCACACTGTTCAGACCCAGAAAGCAAGAAGTGTCTGTCTACGGTGGCCTCTGAGGGACACGCTTCCTCCCACTACAGCCAACCATTTGCTTAAGAACTGTTTTGGAGTTCTTAGAAGTTTGATAGAAGTGTGAGTGTACAGCAGCGGGTCTGATTTTTTTTTTCATTTTATGTTTCCTGCAACACTCACTGTTCCTTAGTACGTATATACAGGGATTTGAATGCACAGGAATCTGTCCGCTCGCTTCATTGCGGTCAGCTACGAAAACAAACGTACAATATATGTGTGTCTGTGTCTCAGTTGTTTTTTTGAGATGGTCGTTAAACAAGATAGGAACCTAACCTGACCACAATCTCAAATGGGGGAGGACAACCATCTCTACTACTGAACAAATTAACACTACATAAAGGGACTACTTTATCTTTGTAACCCAAAAAAACTCTCCTTTGCTCATCTTTTCACTTTCACAACTTTTTCTATTTTATATTTTAAATTTCTACTTGAGGGGGCCCATTTTATAAGTGCAATAACACACTCTGAGGTGTGGGTTATCGCCTGATAAGAGCACGCCCATGGGCATAAGGCACTCGGCACAATCGCCTCGTGCTCTTTTCAGGCGATAACCCATACCTCATTGTGTGTTATTGCTTGCTTAAGCAACAAGGCCCAACATCAGATAAGCTTACCCACCCAGGCATTATCTTATCTGTAAGGGCTAATATCAGATATACTAGATATGCTTACCTGCCCAGGACATTATCTGATCAGTAAGGCCCAACATCAGATACGCTTACCATCTCTCCACATTATCTGATCAGTAAGGCCCAACATCAGTTGCACTTACCTGCCTGAGGTATTATCTGATCACTGAGGCCCAATGTCATATACACTTACCCAACCAGGACATTATCTGATCAGTAAGGGCTGATACTGAGGGCATTATTACTTTTATAAACCTCAGGGTCAGAGTTTGTAAATTAAAACTAGCTATGGGTGGATAATTGCAGTTGGTGTGTAGCAGGTTAGTGGGGAACATGACCAGGGTTGGGAGGTAGATATGTACAGTATCCCGGTGGGTTGTACAAGACAGTTATCTAACCTCCTATAATTTTCTCAAGGTGTAGGCACTGTGTCATATTAATTACTTTGGATACAAATCCCTTACAGTTATCACAGAAAGAACCCAGCAGCTACCATTGACTTCCATGGCAGCCCAGTAACGATGTAAGGCAGGGACACCCACCCCTCAAGAGCCTTACAGTTACTAAGTTTAACAAATGGCGTTATGCCCTAAAAAACATATTGTGCCTCCTAATGTTGTTCACGCCCCTCGGGGCACGTGTCTGGATGCAGTCAGGAAGTGAGCAACTGAGTGGACATCAGAGAATTCAGCCCTCCCATGCACATGTCCATGTTCTTCCATCAGTGGCAATAAGCTGAGACCAGTGCAGCTGCAGCCACTTTGCTTTAATGGTGTGGCACATCAAAAACTCAGCTCCCCCTTTCTCTCTCCCTCTTCAGCACCAGCAGCAGTGAGTCTGTTAGGGCTGGAGGGGAGCACAATATCAGTAGCAGTGGTGGCTGATGGCTTGGGGTAGCTTCTTGGGGAAAAAAAGGTAAGTCCCACATGGGGGGAGTCAGAATTAAGGCTTTATTCAACCTGCACATTAAGCAACTTGTTACTCTTCTTTTCCTTTCTAAATTAGCTTATGGTGATATCATCTGCTGTACAGCTGCCAAAGTATTACTGAATTAATGAATCTGATAGATTTCTTTGATTGGGTGACCAAGGAATTAGATCAGGGTGAAGTGGTGGGCATGGCCTATATAGAGTTCAGTAAGGCTTTTGATACTGTTCCACATAGGAAACTAGTAAGCAAGCTGAGTAGCTTAGGAGTGGGTCCAAAAGTGGTTAACTGGGTAAGAAATTGGTTAGGGGTAGGAGGCAGAGGGTGGTGGAAAATGGAGTTCACTTTAAGGAAAGGAGGGTGAACAGTGGGGTGCCTTAGGGATCAGTGCTGGGACCAATTCTCTTTAATTTCTTTATAAGTGGCATTGCAGAGAAGCTGGAAGGGAAGGTCTGCCTCTTTGCAGATGACAACAAAATCTTCAATAGGGCGGACACTCCAGGGGGTGGAAAGGATGAGCAGAGACCTGAGAAGACTTTAGGAGTGGTCAAGTGTATTGCAGCTGGGTTTCAATGTAAAAAAGTGCAAAGTAATGAACTTGGGGCACAGAAACCGAGGGGCAGAGTACAAAATGGGTGGAGTGGTACTGATAACCACCAAGCAGGAAAGAGACCGGGGAGTAATCTTATCAGATGACCTAAAGGTGGTCAGGCAGTGCAACAAGGCAGTTGCGAGGGCTAGTGGGACACGGTAGTCAATGTATTCAGTGACCGCAATTGAGCACTTTCAAAAAGGGCAACTCAGTCACGGTGCTTTGGCACAGGGCTACTGGGCAGGGAGGGTGACATGATAGGGGGTTCAGGGATTACAGCGACAGGATGTCGCTATATGCACACACACACGTGCAGTGGGGAGGAACAATGCCGTGTGATGGGTGAAAGGGCAAGGAAGGTTTGTGGGGCATAGTGCGGTGGTGGGCTGCTGAGCTGGCCATGTGGCATGGTGGGTTGGTGGCAGACTAGGGTTGGGAGGGTGCCAGGTTCAGTTCTCGGTGCACATTCATTTTTTGCGCTGGTTGGGGAAACTTTATTTTTCTATCTTTTTGCACGCACACCCAACATGCACCGCCCTGGAGTTGAGAGTCCTTTAGTAGGGGAGTGCAGGGCGTGAAGAAAATTTGAAGTGTCCGGCACCCTTTTGCTATGCGCCACAAGTCTACATCGACAAAATTCATTTTTGGCAATGCAGACTCGCCCAAATGGCGATCGCTATTACTCAGTCACCATTATTACATGGAACCATGGGATACTGGGGTGCATAGGGAGGGGCATCACCTTCAGAAAGAGGGAGATGGTATTGCCTTGTATAGATTGCTAGTAAGACCCCACCTAGAGTACTGTGTCCAGTTCTGGAGACCACATCTCTGTAAGGACATAGACAGCATGGAGGTGGTCCAGAGGAGGGCAACTAAAAATGGTGCAGGATCTTCATCAGAAGCTCTATGAGTAGAGACTTAAGGACCTAAATATGTACACCCTGGAAGAGAGGAGTGGGGATATGATAGAGACTTTTAAAAATGCCACGGGGGTAAAGAAAGTTCAGAAAGGAAGTCTTTTTTTGAAAAATGGTGCTCAAGAACAAGGGGGCATGATAAGAAGCTGGAGTGGGGTAAATTCAGGAGAGATGTGAAGAAGTACTTCTTCACAGAAGAGTAGTGGATTCCTGAAACAGTCTTCCAGTGGAGATGATGAGGTGAAAACAGTGATGGGGTTCAAGAATGCATGTGATTGGCATAAGGGGGTCTTAGGGAAAGGGAGGGGGGGGGGGGGGTGAATAGGCCAGAGATCCAAATCTGCAGTGATACTATAGGCAGGGAAAAATAGGCAGATTAGGTGGGCCAAGTGGTCCTTATCTGCTGGCACATTCTATGTTTCCATATTACACTACAGTGCTTTATGTTTTATTTCTGGTGCCTGTTTCAGTGCACATTGTGTTTGATATAATAGATTTGGTTGGTCATCTCTTTCAGGCAGAAGGCTCTCACACTGTTACCTTTTATTTCTAAAGTGTTAACTGGTAAAACTTGTTAGTATCTGTTTCATAATCTCATCTAAACGGCAACATCTTCATTCTGCTGATTTGACATTCTAGCCTATTCCAAGATTCTCTACAAAGGTTGGTTTGTCCTCTTTAACATGTTCAACTGCTCACACCTTGTTCACTCTGAAACTATGTTCTTTTATCTTCATAACAAAATTCAAATATTTGATTATTTATGAAACATGGAGAGTCTGTAAGTGTTATACATGAATACCTCAGTGTTACTATACATAGTCACTGCTGCATTTCTATTATTGTAACTTGTGTTTTGTAATTGTACTGGATGTGACTGCAAATGAGCCTCCTGTTTAACTTACTTTCCATCTCAGTAAATTGAACTGGACTGAGATCCCATGGAATCCCAATTCCCTCTAGGGAATTTAGTGGATCTGAAGAATCAATATCGCCTCCAGTAGACGCTGTGTTAAGCACAAGCCAAACAAATGGCTGCTTACAGCACCGGCACAGAAGTACTGTAACTATAAGCAGAAATCAGCTTGAAATGCAAATAGCTTCATTTAAAAAACAAAATTGGTGTTGGCACCTTGGTACCCATAAGAGTGGTGTGAAATGTAAAATTCTGCCATTGGAATGAGAATGAAATGACAACTGCGTTTCCAAAATGCTTTTTGGAATTTCTCTTGGAATGCCATGAAATTCCAAAAAGCATTTCTATGTAAACCACGGAATAAATTTCCACAGATGGCGTAAACTACAGAAACTGCTGTTAATATAAACTGTGACTTACTAATCTACAGAAAAAAAATTCTGCCTTTAGAAATTTAGCAATTCCACAGAATTAGGCAGAAGTTTCAAAACTTTCTTGAAATCCTGCTCTGTCAGAGTTGGAAAATCCCACACAGCCCTGATATTCAAAGACTTTTTACTTTTTTTTGGATGTGGGGTGCTGCAGAAGAGAGGTGAGGGGTGATGTGAACAGTGAAAGGGGCATCCCAGTATTTCTGCTTTGGGCGCCATTAGGACTAAAACCATTCATGGCCTCCAGTGGAATTCTGAATCTGCAGCAAGGAACCAGCAGAACTTCCTGCACCTGAACAGAAAATTGTTCTGTAGAAGACTGATGCAGTAGAAATGAAAACAAAACTCAAGCAGATTCTACAGGTGTGAAACAATTCTAAAAACATTATTAGACCCCCTTCTTCAGAGCACGGCCTGTGATTTTTCCCCCCAACCCCTCCCTAGAAACCTTTGAGGGGGTACATTAAACTTGCCTTTCTGAAGGTTTGGTTTAGCTTTGGGACTAGTATCTTCTTCATTTTCTTATGTCCTTAACACTTGGGATTCTTAACAAAAGGATCCAGATGTAGCATTTGTACTGACACTGTAGTTGCTTGTTGTTATTACGTAATGCAGAACAATGTAGTGTACAGGGCTCCTATCTCTGCACTTGCCTACCTACTCATGTTTAATGATTAGGGCATGCTCCTTGGTTCTGATAAGTACAGAGCTCCAAAGCACCGCTGTTTCTGATTTAGATAATTTAAATCTGGCCATGACCCCCAAACTTCCATCAGTCATTCTGTTTTGAAGCTGCACTGTGAGATGATGAACTGATTAATTTACCTGCTCCTCCAAAAGGAAAGCAATTATATTGAATGTTTCCTGTTTTTCATCTGTAAGACAAAGTATTTGACCTCATGAGGCTCGAATGCCATTCTTGGTGGAATATATGGAGATCGTAGTTCGTCTATGAGCTGAATCCCAATAAAACCTGATGCTGTGTTGCTAGTTGATGCAAAGCAATAAGGCAGATGTTAGTCTCCAGTGCTGGGCCCATTAGCTCTGCTGCAGCAAGGGAGAACAGAACCTTTATTAGGTGTGTTTTAGCATGGCCTGTTGATGGTATTAGGGATTTAATAGTAATAATAATCACCATAATAATACTACAGTACAACAATCATCTTTTTATTTAGTGCCCTATGTTTGATATGTCACTAACCCCTCAATACTGCTACAGTAGTTTGAATTGGAGAATTCTGCACTCGCCAAAGCCCTGCAGAATTAGGAGAGCTTTGTGACTTTCCGCCTATTTTTCCATGGAAAATAGTAACATTACACAGTTAAATCGAGATCTATTCTATGTGTGAAAAAAAAGCTGCTAGAAAGAAATTCACTGTTTACATTAAAGCTGCAGTACTTGTTAGTTGCCGTGTCGTTATTTCAGCAATGATATATTTCGGCAAAAATATGGAATATGTCATGATCTGACTGAAAATATCACATTTATTTCCATCCACGGGTTTTGACTCTTTCACATCATGAGTGATAGAGCCAAGAGTGGGGTCTATAAAGGTCAAACCTTGCAGATAAAAATAAATGTGATATTTTTAGCCAGCCCATGACATATGTGATTTATACAATGATGGTGCCTCTCTGGCCAGATTAGTTCCTTCAATGAAGATTTTACTCTTTCTGTTTGATTAAACTGCTCTATTTTTAGCTGCAGCGTATGCCATTGTGATGTCATCAGGTGTTGTGCAAGCTGTTCTCCCATTGGTTAAGCACTCCTTTGTGACCAGCCTAAAGTGGAAATAAATGCTGATGACCCACATAAGATTGAAATAAATAATTTATTTCCACTTCAGGCCTGGCTGTCACACATGAAAATGAATGCATTTATTTGCAAAATGTTATCACAGTCACTGTATAAACATTAATACACCACTTTTTCATTTTTATTGTCTTTTATTCCTGAACTGAGAAAATGGGTTTTTAAAAGTTCCGACTACTGTGTCACTCACACCAGAAAAAAATGAAATATCTTGGTGTAGTGCTATGCTGTTTACCATCAGAAATGTGTTAGCACCATTTTGTAAATTAGGTAGGGAAAAAGCTGTGTCCTGATTGGCTGCAAGGGTTTGGAACCAGTGCAATAAAGAGTGCCAGCCACCAGGAAGGGAATCCTTTTGGCGACTAGGAGTAGTGAACCCATGTATCAATTCCCTAGAGGTTCTTTAAAAGAATGTTTGGGCGACATGTTAGCAATGTAAAAACAGGCAAACAAACACTCTGAAGTGTAATAATTTAGAAAAAGAAAAAGAAATATATTTGAATCATTAAAAACCACAACAGTTAACAGAGAGCACCACAATGCGATGAAAAAAAAATAATTTTCTGGTGTTAACTGACCTTTTCTTCATGAAAATTCAGATTCAAAATCTTAGGCCATCGATCCTGTTTCAATCGTTTCTTTCCCATGTATGCCTCACCCACCCCAGCTGAGCGAGTGGCTGTCAGCCCTACAATATGCACTGCAACTGGAGTGTTAGAAATACCTGACTGGTCATGATTTGCCTTCATTCCTTCCACACCACCTGCCAGCTGCCCACCCCATGAAAGTATACAATCCAGCTTGTCTTCATTTCCTTCCTGACCCACCACCACTGCTGCACACGCAAGTCTGTGAAGGTGTTGAAGCCAGCTATTACAGCACATTCATGCAGCTGGTCTCAGGAAGTAACTCAGTCATTCGAGAAAGATGTTTACGGTGCTGGCAGGCCATCTACCAGTTTATTTTTAAAATAAATAAATAAGAAGTCGGTTCAACCTGGGATTGTAACTTCTGTCTTTTCCTTGGCACTTAACTTTCACTCCCTGTACTAGGCTCTAGGGAGCATGGCATGACATTCTAAGTGGGTGGGGTTGGGCAGGTGGGGGGGGGTCAAGAGCGTTTCCTGTATCAGATGCTTCACAAATTAATAAATAAGTAAAACAATGAAAATGAAGCACAATAAAAGTGAGATAAGTAAAGAGCTATAAAAATGAAGCTCTCTTTGATGAGTGTTTTAAAATGGACTTCTGACAACTTTGACTGTCACATTCTGACAGGTCAAACAACATTGTCTCGTGGTGACTTAGAACAACATAGCTGCACTTCATTTGCTGAGAGGGAGTTTATTGTTTTCTGTTGTTATTTTGACCTTGCCAGAGAAACAGCACATCCTGTGATTCTCTGTGCTTTATTATTTTGGCCTACCCTTACAGTTTAGTTAGGGATTTTTTTTTATCTTATCTAAATCAATTTTCAATTTAAATAAAAAATTATACAATTTAAAGATGCAAAATACTTATTCATGTCTTTTGTTTATAAATGTGACCCATTTTATAAGCACAATAAGGAACTCCAGGGTGTTGGTTATTATGTAAAAACCTCACAAACGATGAACCCCCCTGTCATGTCTTATCACTTACTTAATACATTCACAGCATGAATCTAGGGCTGGATATTCAAACTGCGCCATTCTGAGGCACAAGCCCTTGCGCTGCACAAAATAGTTGCGCAGGGGTGTGGCCGAGGCGATATTCAAAGGAGTTGCGCTATTGAGCAACTCCTTTGAATATCACCCCCCAGCCACAGCCACTGTGCATGGCGCAGTGGAACTTGCGCCACCGCAAGTTGTCAGAGTGGAGCATTCAACTTGCGGTGGCGCAAGTACCATTGCGCCATGCGCAAAATCACGATATTCAAAAGGTGACATGCAAATGGGGCCATAATTCATGCAAGGCGCAGGGGGGGCCATTTGCATCTGATTATGGCCCCATTTGCATGCCATTAGCATGTAGGTGCACCGATCCCCAAGGACTTGCACCTGGCGCCCTGCCAGGCAGCAGCCGTCGGGGACCGATGCACCCTGCAGCCCAATCGCGGGCAGCAATGTGGCTCCCCCACCTCCTCCCGTGACATATCCCTGGTGGTCCAGTGGACTGAAATGCCCGACCGCGGGCAGAGTGCAATGGAACCCCCGAACATCTCTTCCTTATGCCCGATCGTGCAGGTAACTGACTCGGTTTTTGTGCTCGATCGGTAATATCTTCCAAACATCTCCCGAGGGACAGTGTCCTCACCCCACCCACCATCAAGCCCACCACCCCGCCCCCGCAGCCGGGCGGCGGTAGCATCCCACCGCCTGTCATTTCGTCGCCGGCCGAGCAGATTGCCCGTATGGGTATTTATTGAGAGATAAGAGCCATCACGCAGTTTACAACATATGATGCTGAAGTTCAGACGGTGAATGATTCATCACAAATCTGACTGTCATGTACGGTATGGGGCCACAATCTACTGGCCTTGCCAGTTTCGCACCAATGGGCGCAAGAGGCCCTCACCGGGCAGTCAGTCGGGCGGGGGTGCGGGCAGGCGGGTGATGCTGTCACTACCGCCGCCGGGGGAGCGGGTGGTGGGGCTTCGTGGGTGGTGGGTGGGGGACACTAGCCACCAGGAGATGTTTGGGGTTCAATTTACTTTCTGCCCGCGACAAGGGCACAAGGGAGATGTCTGGGGAGTTATTAGACATACCCATACCGGATCGGGCATTTCGTCCACTGGACCATCAGGGATGGAACGGGAGGGGGGAGTTACTGACGCCCGCAATCGGCTGATGGGGGGAGTACACTATGCCAGCGATCGGGCTGCGGGGGGCACAGGGACTGAGTTGGGGTCAGCCACAGGTGGCAGCTGCTGTGTTGCACCCTGCAATACAGCAGCTCACCTGTGGGTGGCCTCGACTTAAGCCTTTTTTTTGGCTCAAAGGTCCTGCAGGCACAGGTTGGGAGTTGCGCTTCAGACACTTGCACAGCCCGGCTGAATATCGGGCTGTGCAGTTTATGCATGGTTCCTCCCCCTCCAGTTGAGCATGCATTCATTTGCATTGCGCTGTTGCTCAGCCTGTTTTCAGTGGAGCAACTGCCTCCTGCTGAATATCGCAGAATGGCGCAATTTAGGACTTGCGCATGTGCAACCCTGTTGCGCATGGTGCAACCCTTTTGAATATCTGGCCCCTAGTATGAACATTCAAAAGTTAGCCTTAATTGAAGAGATGTTTTAAAATCACAAAGGGCAGCCGTCTTCAATGACTTTGGTCATTAATTACAAAACTAGTTATAAAACATGATTTCAAATATCTGGGGTATTCTCAATGCTCTGATAATGAACCTAAGGATGTGAAAAATACATTTTATTAAAAAAAACCTGTATGATGAAATTATTTGCCAACTGACATATACTGCTGCTTTAACTATAATAAATATTCTGCAGTTTGTGCCGATGTCTGTTCTATTTTATTCTATTCTGTTCTGTTCTATTCTAATTTTACTATATTCTGTTTTACTCTAGTCTACTGTACTCTATTCTATTCTATTCTATGCTATTCTACTCTAGTCTACGCTACTCTATTCTACTCTACTCTATTCTATGCTGTTCTACTCTACTCTACTCTACTCTACCCTGTTCTACTCTATTCTGCTCTATTCTACTCTATTCTATTCTATTCTATTCTACTCTATTCTGCTCTATTCTACTCTATTCTATTCTATTCTACTCTATTCTGCTTTATTCTATTCTATGTTATTCTATTCTACTCTACTCTACTCTATTCTGCTCTATTCTACTCTACTGTACTCTATTCTGCTCTATTCTATTCTATTCTACTCTATTTTATTCCACTCTACTCTATTCTACTCTGTTCTGTTCTATGCTATATATGAGAACAAAATGCAGAAAATTTTACAGTTTACATTAAATTTGGTTAAAACTTTTTGCAGGTTACATAAAAATCATTTATTTATTAGAAAAACTCTGCTGTATATTTCTCTGCACCCTTCTCATGCTGGGCACTGCCTGAACATCTTCAAACCCCATTACAAATAGCCAGCAATGCAGCACTCTTCCAACACTGGACTCTGTCAGAGCATATTCAGACCCAAACACAAGCAGTCCACAGCACTGCCCCCCCAGCCAAGGTCACTGTCAGAACACCCTCAGACCCTAACACAAGGAGCCCACAACACTGTATCCCCCAGCCCTGTGCACTGTGAGAACACCCTCAGACCCCAACACAAGCAGCCCACAGCACTGCCCCTCCCCCACCCTGGGAACTGACAGAAAACCTTCAGACTCCAACACAAGGAGACCACAGCACTGCCCCCCAGCCCTGGGCACTGCCAGAACACCCTCAGACTCCAACACAAGCAGCACAGAGAACTGTACCCTTTCCTCAGCCTTGGACACTGCCAGAACAGTGTCAGACCCCAACACAAGGAGTTCACAGCACTGCCCCCCCCCAGGCACTGTCAGAACACATTCAGACCTAAACAAAAGGAGCCCACAGCACTGTACTTTTTCCTATCCCTGAGCATTGTCAGAACAGCCTCAGACCCCAACACAAGGAGCTCACAGCACTCCCCCCCCAGCCCTGGGCACTGCTAGGATATTCTTGGGGCCCAACATGCAACAAGCCAGCAGTACTGCAGCCACCAGCTCTGGGTACTGGCAGAACACCCTCAGGCCCCAACACAAGGAGCCTCAAGCACTGTACCCACCCCAGCCATGGGCACTGCCAGAATACATTCAGATCCCAATACAAGAAGCCCACAGCACTGTACTGCCCAAGACCTGGGCACAGTCAGAACACCTCCAGGCCCCAACACAAGCAGCCCCAAGCACTTTACCCACCCCAGCCATTAGCACTGGCAGAACACCTTCAGATCCAACACAAGGAGCCAACAGCACTGTACTACCCAAGACCTGGGCACAGTCAGAACACACTCAGACCCCAAAACAAGGAGCCCACAGCACTGACACCCCCCCAGCCCTGGGCACTGCCAGAATACCTATCAATCCCAACACAAGGAGCCCACAGCACTGCACTTCCAGCCCTAGGCACTGTCAGGACACCCTCAATCCCCAACACAAGAAGCCCACAGTACTGTACCCCCCCAGCACTGATAGAACACCCTTAGGCCCCAACACAAGAAGCCCACAGCACTGCCTCCTCCCCAGCCCTGGGCAGTACAAGAACATCCATAGACCCCAACACAAGGAGCCCACAGCATTGTACTACCCTAGCCCTTGACACTGTCAGAACACCCTCAGACTCCAACACAAAATGTCCACAGCACTGTATCATCCCAGCCCTGGGCACTGCCAGAACACCTACAAATCCCAACACAAGGAGCCCATAGCACTGCACCCCCAGCCCTGGGCACTGCAAGAACATCCTCAGACCACAACACAAGGAACCCATAGCAATGTACCACCCCAGCACTGTGAGAACACCCTTAGGTTTGAACATAAGAAGCCCACAGCACTGCCCCCTACCCAGTCCTGGGCACTGCAAGAACATCCTCAGACCCCAACACAAGGAGCCCCCAGCACTGTATCACTCCAGTCCTGGGCACTTTCAGAACACCCTCAGACTCCAACATAAAGAGCCCCCAGCACTGTATCACCCCAGCCCTGGGCACTGTCAGAATGCCTTCAGACCCCAATCCAAGGATCCCACAGCACTGTACCCTCCAGCACTGGGCACTGTCAGAACACCCTCAGACCCAAACACAAACAGCCCACAGCACTGTACCCCGCCCCAGCCCCAGGCACTGTCAGAAAACCATCAGACCCTCACACAAGCATCCCACAGCACTGTACCACACCCCAGCCCCAGGCACTGTCAGAACACCATCAGACCCTCACACAAGCAACCCACAGCTTTGTACCCCACCCCAGCCTGGGGCACTGTCAGAACACCCTCAGCCCCCAACACAAGGAGCCCACAGCACTGTATCCCAACCCCTGGCCACTATCAGAACACCCACAGACCCCAGCACAAGAAGCCCACAGCACTGTATCCCCCAGCCCTGAACACTGCCAGAATACTTTTGGGGCCCAACATGGAACAAGCCTACAGCAGTGCAGTCCCCAGTCCTAGGTATTTCCAAGCCACATGCATGCCAAACCACATGAACTTGCAGCACTGTAAATGACAAACTACCCAGGATTAAACAACTGAAGTGCAAGATTCCATTTGCAATAGGATCCTGCTTTTTATCTATTGTCACAGCTGGGTGGGCTATAGTACTGAGACAGACTAATTGACTTGCTCATGGTTACAAAATGAGCTCCCCCACCACCACCACCACCAGTGGTGCATCACAAGTCCCAGAGGAGGAGAAAAGATATTCATGAACTAAATAAACATGGCCATACTCTGCAGCATTGCTATGGACAGGAGGTGGGCTGCCCAGATACTCCCCTGATCCCTGTAGGTTGGGACCTTCTAAACCTCCACATCCCTGATGATATCCTTCCAGCACATCCAGATTGTAAGCATTTAGTGCTACAGTGGTGATGGATATCAAGAGGGGAGGAGGGAGGGAGGGAAAGCAAAGGGAAGATGTGCCGATTGCTTGCTCTACCTACAGCCCTGCATATAGACTCCATCAAAATGGTACAACTCCCAATGAGATGTGGCACCCTGCACACATTCACAGCAACCCAACAACAGACTCCACCGTGTGTGTCAGTCCCTACATGGGGCTGAATTTAATTGCCCCAAAAAGGGTGCACAGGATTTTTTTAAAAGCAACGTAAGCAAGGATTGCTGCCTCCAAAATGGGTTTTAGTCATTAATTAGTGCCTCCACTTCCTTACATCATATTCACAATCTACATTTAAAATTGTGGATGCAACAAAATGGGGGAGGGGGGTCAGCTGCGTCCAAACTAGGACCACTGGAAGAGGGGCCCCAGCAACACATGTTTGTAATGCAATTCCAGCCTGTGTGGTGGTTTGTTTACAAATGTTCCTGGTTTAGTTCTCTCCTCAAGCAGTACCCTTTGATGTACCATGCTGTAAGGTACTCCCTTATTCATGTCTAAGCGGCACTGCATTTCCCAGCCACCCCCAACCAGAGTTTGATAACATCCAGCACTGGTTCCAAGCAAACCAACTGTTACTGAATGCAAAAAACACAAGTATCTCTGTTAACTATGGCAGCAGACAGAGGTTGTTCAGGCTCCACTCAAAGGCATCAGAGGGGTGACACTCACCCAACCTTGGACACCTTCATGTGAAGGGAAGAAAATAGATGGGTAAGCTCCTGGGCAGAAGCAGTTTCGGATCAAGATTCCATTTTGCCTCCTCCATATCAGTGTGGGCACCCTCATCACCTGAGACCCAACCCCCATCCTGTATTGGACTCGATGTTGGTTCACTTTGAGTCTTTACCATTTGCTTTACCAAGGAGGTATTATTATTATTCAGGGGTGGGAGCTAGTGGTGGATCCAAGGCCGGCAGCAATGATTTCTCCATGTGCAGGGTGGTCCAGAACATTAGCCTATTGAAGGAGACCCCAACCACATCCAAGATGAACAGCACTGAAAAAATCTCTTCCTAGCAATAACCTTCTTTTCATACACTGACTCTTACGTGATGCACAAAGCCGCTGCGCTGGTTTGGGAGTTCTGATGTCTCTCCTACTCTTTTCTGTGAAAAAGCAATTTTGTCATTAGAGGAAAATGGAACAAAACTTTAAATTATGTTTTTTTTTACCTTCTTAGTATAATTTAACAGACACTATCACTAAATATTTAATAAACATCAATTAATACCCTGAGTCTAGGGCTGGAATAATTCAGATGCTAATTAGTTTACCATAAAGTGCTGCCATGAAAGCTCTTTCCTTTGTAGCAAATTACAGTTGTAATTTACTGTCAAATGGCTGCCTGTTCAAAGGAAACCTTGTTTTTTTTTTGCACTTTCTGCTTCTTTTATTCCCCCCCTCACCAATATTTAACCACGCTGTGTCAGACATGTACAACTGCCAAACATGCATTACATCTGAAATGGCACTAGAAGCAAGACAAACCTTTTGTTCAGTGTGAGAAGCATTGAAATGAGGTATTGCATAGCTGGTCCTGTGCCAGTGGTGAACATTAACAACACATGGCAGAGACGCAACCCAAGAGGCATCAAATAACAATAACAGTAGGATCACTTGAACTTCATTCAACTTAGGAATGGAAGGAATGGAATTTCGTTATTGCACTGTAACATAGTTACATGCTGTAGTACTGTGGTAGCACAAGGGGTTAGAGTCTCTCTTTTCCACCCCTATTGCTGCAAGGCAGTGCCTATAGCTAGGGATGTAAGTTTGTCACGGATGAGGTTTTAATGACTCATTGTTTATTCATAAAATCATTAGTAAACAGTAGTGAATGTTGTGGCACTGTTGTCACTGCTACATTCTGATGACACTAGTGAAAGTCATGGAAGTCCTGAATAAAGATCAAACGTCATGGAATCAATAACGTGTATGACTGCCATGACAAACTTACATCCCTACATATAGCCATTTGAGTATGGACACATATCCAAGCTTGTCAGCCCAAATGTTACCGCTACTCATGATGCATAACCCAGGCCCATTGCCACCTGGGGTTTGTCAGGTTCAGACAAATCCCACTTTTTGAATCTGTGTGTGTGTGTGTGTGTGTGTGTGTGTGTGTGATACAGTTAAAATATGTACACTAGAGAGGGCTAGAGGATGGACTCCAGTGGCTCAGTTGAAGCCACGCATTGCCATATTAGATGAGGGTTGAGGTGCCAGCAGATAACAGGAAGCCTTCTGGAAACTTTCAATAGCAGCACCGGCACACTAGTTTGACAAAAATTGAGTATTGCAGTGCTTATACAAGGAAAGGACAAATGATCATACCTTGTTTTTGTCACCACAATGTGTGTCTGCTTCTTTACTTCCCTGCTGTCAATGGTGCTTGTTACCCAACCGGATCAACAGATTTCTGTCAAAACAGCATGCTGATGCCACTATCTTAAGTTTCCAGTAGGGTTCCTGTTCTCCACCAGCACCTCAACCCTTCTCTAATATGGCCGATGTGCGACTTCAACTGAGCCACTGGAGTCCACCCTCTAGCTATCTCTAGTATATATTTGAACCCTATGGGGTGTGTGTGTGTGTGTGTGCGCGTGTGTGCATGCGTGCATGTGTGCATACACGTGTGTGTGTGTATACGTATGTACGTGTGTGTGTGCGTTTTTGTCTGTTCCTTTAAATTATGCCAGTGCACACAAATGTGGTGCGCATGGTACCATGTCTTCTTAACTTTCCAACGTGTATGAGATCGGCCACCAATCGGCATGAGGACTCAAACCAGCATGCACTGTGGTCGCTGCCCTGAGATGCATGCACCGCCACCCTATCCGCCAGGTTGGTTGATGAGAAGACAAAACGTGGAGCTGAGGAAATGAAGCACAGCAGAGAGGAAAAACAGAGGGGACAAGTAGACAGTGGATTCAGGTATTAACTCTTTTCAAGGACTGGGGTGGCAAGTAATTAAAATAAAGACTCTTCCTTTCCCTGTGGCTGTATCGTGATGAACTCATTCATGTGGGCCAGAAGCCAGTATGTTGCAACTGGAGGAGGCCTAATAATAAGCCAAATGCAGGGTGATGGGGCAAGCTATGTTAGAGGGGATGGTCAGCTGATGGACCTGCCTGGACTAAAAGTAAAAAAAAAATGGAGTGCTGTAGTGGATCCCAAGCCCTGCACAGAGCAGGGGCTAGGGGATACAGCAGTCTTCCAAGCAGTGTCATATCCCTTCTGGGACCAGTGTCTTCATCAGTTATACTGGTTAGTGCCAGCATTTCCTCCAGTCCTCCCTACCTGCACAGAGGTCTGGGGGGGGGGGCAAGTGGAGGTGGGCATTTGGGCCCAAAGGAGAGTCCTGCAGCTGAGCTTAGGGGGCACATAACCACTAAGGCAGCCTATCTGTCTATGTAGAATTCACCCTCTTGGCTGGCCCCCTACTACATGGAGTCTGACTCTTAAATCAGAAGCCTGCATGGTTCCACCCCTTTGCCCACCCCGCAACAGGCTGGTCACATAGCAGTTCATGCTGCATGGGATCAGGCATGGTGAGGCCATGCAGCATGTGCAGAGGGTGCATGGAGGTCACCTCTTGTGCAGAGCAAGACCTCTTGTGAATTTCTGGCCCTTGCCGAAACCCGTCTCTGGGTGCGCAACCTTATGTAGATTGGGCCCTAATCCACTAAAAATTACCCCTGTACTTAATTCACCCCCCTTTCTATATATCTCACCCCTTTCTGATCTTTTCTTAACCTAGTTACACACGCCTAATGACTGCTGTCAGCTCCTCATGGATTGGGATGCACTTTGGCATACAGTTTGCATGAACTCTGCTATATAAAACCAATTTCCTTCCTGTATATGTTTCAATCTCTGCAGGAATTTCCAGAGAAAAAGTGAGAGAGAGAGAGAGAGTGAGAAGAGACTAGCATGAGGGAATATTTATAAAATCTATTCCCTATGACGCAAATTCTTTGCAAATACTTGCACCTGCACACAATTTGTTTCAAAGTGCCCTGGAGAATTTCTCACATACTTTGTGCTTTGTTTTCCTGGAGGAAAGTATTGCAGTCCTCCCACAGTGCTTAACCCAAAACTGTGCTCCCGCACAGTGATTTCTTTTTAAGTATCGTAGTCCTATGTAATCATACACTTTCTGTAGCTTACAAATACTGAATGAGTCAGTTTTTATAATCAGATTAAGGCAGGCCTGACATTATCTGAAAGTGAAAACTGCATTCTAATTAGAAAATCAAGCTTTTCAAAATTACTTCCAGCAGCAGGCATACGTTTTAGAACAGATAATTATCACACCCTGCTTACACATTGAATCATATTTGGTAGTTGTAAATGAACTCACTCCTTTTGGAGAGCTGCATATATATTTTTTGTCTAAGAAGAAATATGTGAGGTTTGGAAAGGTGTTGATTAGTTAAGGCACAATGGAGTTTCTGGGACCTAAAAGCACGGAGTGGATGGTCACTTTCATGTAACCTCTGAGTTTTCAGATATGGTGCATGTGGGAAACCTTCCACATGGCCATGAGTTAAAATTTGGCTGCATAATGATCATACATCTTAATGGCTGCTCTCAGACCCTCATGGATTATGAAGCACTTCAGCATACAGTTTGCATAAAGTTGCCATATAAAAGCAAATTCCTCCCCTTCCTGTTAAATTGCCAATCTCTGCAGGAATTTCCAGTGAGAGAGAGAGAGAGAGCAACAGAGATAGTGAGAGAGAGTGTGAATGAGAGAGAGAGTGTGAATGAGAAAGAAAAGACTAGCATGAGGGAACATTTATAAGATCTATTGCTATGAAGCAAGTTCTTTGCAAATACTTGCACCTGCACACAATTTGTTCCAAAGTGCCCTGGAGAATTTCTCACGTCTTGTGCTTTAAGTATTGCAGTCCTCCCACAGTGTATAACCCAAAACTGTGCTCCCACACAGTGATTTGTTTTGTCATATGCAATCATATACTTTCTGTAGCCTGGAAATGCTGATTGTGTTAGTTTGTGTAATCATATTAAGGCAGGCCTGACGTTATCTGAAACCGAAAACTGCATTCTAATTAGAAAAGCAAGCTTTTTACAATTACTTCCAGCAGCGGGCATACATTTTAAAGCAGCTAATTAACAGGGGCAAGGACTGGTGGTGAGGGGCAGGTTCAAACCACAGGTATACGGTACTTGCATTGGAAGTGGATGAGGATGTTGGGACTCTTCAGAATGGGGCACATGGGCATGGAGGTAGAGGGTGTGCAGGAGCCAGTGCCCCAGAGGGAGGGGGATGGGTGCAGGACATTGTGGGAAAAGGTATAAAGAATAGGGGGGTGAGGAGGGACAGAGTAGGGACAATGGATGGAGGCTGCAGCCCAGGGGTGGTGACATGGTACATAACAGGGTGAGGGGTGTTACAGGTGGTGGATTGACTAATAAGGGAGGGGTGGCTAGCTTTGGAAGGAATCTGAGCAGATGGAAAAACGGAGGGGGGAAGCGAAGGCGGACCAGGTCCAAGAGGTGGTGGACAGGGAAGGGCCAATGATCATGGGAAGGATGGGGATGGGAGGAAGGAGCAGCTGAAAGGGGGGGTGGAGGGGGAGGAGTTGTAGTGATAGGGGATTCTATCCTGAAAGGGATCAGATGGGGGGGAAGGGTGAATGGCACAGTCGGATATGGGTGGAACCTGTACAGGGCTTGACAGCAGACAGGGCAGGGCAGGCACTGCTTAGGTGTGTTAGGAGGAGAAGGGAGCAGCCTCACGTGGTGGTACATGTAAGCACAAATGACCTGGGGACTGCACGGTGGAGTAGGTCAGGGGAGAGATTTGAGGAGCTGTGGAAGTTGTGTTCAGAAATTGGGAGCTCAGTGGCCTTCTCAGAGGTGCTACCAGTTCCAAGGGCAAGCAGAGCGAGAAAGGAAAGGACAGTGGAGTTCAACTCCTGGCTGGAAGGGTGGTGTAGCTCTCATGGGTATGGGCAGGTAGGAGGATGGAGGATACATGGAACAACAGTGAACTGTATGCAAGGGACAAATTACACTTGAGTAGGGCGGGGCAGGGGGTGTTGAAACATAAGCTGGAGGAATATATAATTACACGTGGGTTTTTTAACTAGATGGGGGGGAGGCAAGTGTGCAACTAGTAAGCAGGGTCACCAGAAAGGGGAGCCTAATGAGCTGACCCCCCATGACAACATTAACTGCAATGGGGGTGGACTGCAGAAGGGAGAGGGACAGGTCAAGGGGCCACAGGGTGGAGGAATGGATGGGACTGGGTGGAGGGTGGTATCCCTGAAGGCAAGGAGCCTGGGTAACAAAACAGCTGAGCTCCAGGCTATCTTAGCTGAAGAGATGGTGGATGTCGCAGCCATCACTGAGATGTGGGCCACCCAACACCAGGATTGGGCTCTGGCAATCCTGGGGTACAAAATTTATAGAAAGGACAGAGGGGTGGGGAGAGGGGGAGGGGTGGCAGTCTATGTGAGGGATGGGATTAGATGCACAAGCGATGAGGGGGAGGAAGAGAGGACAGAGGTGCTATGGATGCTGCTCCTGGACTCAAAGGGTAGAAAGCTGAGGCTGGGGGTGGTGTATAAACCACCAACCCAGTCCAAGGAGCTGGATAAGAAGATAGCAGAACAGATTAGGAGGGTATGTAGGAAGGGGAGTGTGGTGATCGTGGGGGACTTCAATCTGCCTGGGGTAGATTTTAGTACCCCAGCCACCTCCACTGCCAGGGAGCAGGTACTCCTGGATGCATTCCAGGAAAGTCTTCTGACCGTTGGTCAACGTGCCAATTCAGCTAGGTAATACACTGGACCTGGTACTATCAAACAGGGAGACCATGAGGGAACTAAGGGTGGAAGACCCACTAGCTGGGAGTGACCATCAATCAGTGTGGTTCACATTCAGGTTGAATAGGGAGACTGTAGGCTCAGAAACAAGAGTGGTGGACTTCAGGTGGGTGGACTTCGGGAGGATGCGGGAAATCCTGCAAGGACAATTAGAAAGGATTAGGCCGAAGATGGATGCACAACAAAAGTGGGATATCATTAAACTTGGTCTAACAGAGGCTATGGAGGCTTGCACCAGGACTCTGAGCAAGAAGAGCAGTGCCAAGAAGCCATTTTGGCTAAACAGTAAAGTACTGGAGGGAGTAAGGGCAAAGAGAGCTACATAATGGAGATTCAAGAGGACAGGGAGGGCGGAGGACAGGGAGGTGTTTACAAGTTGGTCCAAGGAGGTAACCAAGCTGTTTAGGGAAGCAAAGGCCACCAGGGAGCTAAGGCTGGCTCAGGGCATTAAGGGAGGGGAGAAGGACTTTTTTAGATACATGAAGGAAAAAAGGAAGCGCAGGGACCAAATAGTGCAGATCAAGAGGGGTAGGGGGGAGTTGGAAAAGGGAGCCGAACAAGCAGAAGCAGTGAATGAATACTTCTGCTTTGTGTTCATGCAGGAGAAGAATGGTCTACTACCTCCATGGACTGGGAAGGTGGGGTTGGGGGGGGGAGGGATGACTGACAGAATGATTGAGGAGAGTAGAGTACTACAGAGTCTGAAGACACTAAGGGTGGACAAGGCACCAGTTCCAGATGACATTCACCCCAGGGTGCTAAGGGGGATGGTGGAGGTGTTGGCCAGGCTGCTGGCAGACCTGTTCAGTACTTCCCTGAACATGGGATGGTGCCACAGGACTAGAGGATGGCCCATGTGGTGCCTATACAAAAGAGTGGCCCACAGTATAACCCAGGCAACTACAGACCTGTCAGTCTCACTTCCATAGTGGTAAACTCATGGAAACAATCCTGAAGGAGAGACTGGTGTTATTTCTCAAGGTGAATGGCCTCCAGGATGGGCAGCAGCATGGGTTCGTCTTGGGGAAATCTTGTCAGACCAATCTAATAGAGTATTATGACTTGGTAACAAGTGAGCTGGATAAGGACCACGCAGTGAACGTCTTATATTTGGACTTCAGCAAGGCCTTCGTTTCAGTACCTCATGGGTGGCAAGGAGGGTAACTGAAATCCATGGGAGTGGAGGCAAAGCTGGTTAACTGAATTGTGAACTGGCTGAAGGGGAGGCAGCAATGGGTGGTGGTGGTGGTGGTGGAGACTCTCAACACCTAGGCTATTGATGAGTGGAGTGCCACAAGACTCTGTGCTGGGTCCGGTGTTGTTTGGGCTGTTCATATCGGATATCTCACACAGAGTTGAGAGCAGGATCAGTCTGTTTGCAGATGATACTAAAATGGGGCGGTAGTGGATGAAGTTGACAGGTGGAAACAACTACAGGGGGACCTAACCAAACTGGAGGAGTGGTCGGTGAAGTGGCAGCTGGGCTTCAATGCAAAGAAGTGCAAAGCTATGCACTTTGAGGCCAAGAACCCAAGGAGGGTATATTGGTGGGGGGTGTGACTCTGGGGGTCACCGAGGAAGAGAAGGACTTAGGGGTGATAGTAATGGAGAGCATGAACAATTCTGCTCAATGCAGGAAAGCTGCAGCTAAGGCTAACAGGATGCTGGGGTATATTGCAAGGGGATTCTCATCCAGGCATAGGGAAGTGATACTGCCCTTCTACAGGTCCTTGGTCAGGCTGCACTTCAAGTACTGCATGCAGTACTGGCATCTGTATCTGAAGAAGGATATTAGACTGCTAAAGGGGGTGCAGCATAAGGCAACAAAAATGATACTGGGGATGGAAGGCAAAACCTACGAGGACAGGCTAAGGGATCTGAGTTTGTACTTCCTGGAGGAGAGGAGGAATGGGGGGATATGACTGAAATATTCAAGTACTTAAAGGGGATCAACAAGTCTAACATTGTTGGATTATTTAAAGAGACCCACTGAGATAACACTTGAAGCCTCTGCACCATATATCTAGGTGCCTTACCGCTTAAGGATTCTGATACGATGCATATCCCCGAAAACTGTTTTGCTGTTAAAAAGTGATATCCCTTGTAAAATTCTTCATACCGGGTCCCAAGGACTTCCCGATCCTATGTTCTGCCCACACTCTGCCCCTGCACTCACGGACATGACGATGAGATGCCAGTGAGAGCGCGGGGGCGTGCTCCATTCAATCAATGGTCAGATATTTTCAGTTCGTTTTGTATTAATGTCATACTCTGGCATGAAACGTAGCACCAATCGACTAACAAGGGCTTTGTTAGTCGACTGGTGCCCATGCTCCATTGCCAAATGGCCATTAGAGTACTAAAAACAGATTGAAAAATATCCAACCATTGATTAGAATAGAGCGCACCCCCACACTCTCACTGGCATCTCACCATCATGTCCATGAGTGCGGGGGCACAGCATGGGCAGAACATAGGACAGAGAAGTCCTTGGGACTTGATATGAAGAATTTTATGAGGGATATAACTTTTTTCCATTAAAATACTTTTTGGGGATATGCTTCATATCAGGATCCTTTGGCAGCAAGGCACCTACATATATGGTGTAGAGGCTCATCCTACTGAGTCCCTTTAAGGCTGAGGAAGGGAAGGGACACTTGAGGGCATGGGCTAAGATTAGAGGGGGGGCAGATTTAGGAGAGAGAGATGTGGAGACATTACTTCACAGAGAGGGTGGTGTCAAAATGGAATACCCTACCAGAGGGGGTGATTTCATGTAAGACAGTGGGTAGTTTTCAAAGGGCATGGGACAGGGAATGGGGGAAGGTCTGGATAAGTAGTGCTGAGAACTTCCTGGAGGTGAGTGGGGGTTGGGCAGCTGCAGTCTAGGGGTGCTAGCTGCACACGCGAGCAGACTTGATAGACCATGAGGCCTGTTTCTGCTGCCAGATTCGTATGTTTGTTTCATTTTCGTTTTTTCATTTTTAATTTTTATACTTGTAAATCTGATGAGCAAAATTGCCTGTTTGCACAGATGGCAAGTTACAATAATACAAAAAACATACAAGACATAAAATAACTTATATAGTACAAAATACAAATAGCATATCATTTTTACAGTTACATAAAATTTGTGGTCAACAAGTGCATTTAGAGTTACTGAAAAGCCATTGCTTGAGGAGAGATTTATAACAGCAATCTTACAGACAGGTCAACTGGCACAGTATTAAAAAAAATAGAGGTGCTCGAAACAGAAGTGACCTTAAGCCCATTGTTTTTTTGAAAATGGTATTTTAAAAACAAATCTGCCCTGGGACCTGGTTTTACATGGATGTAATTATCACATCCTGCTTACACAGTAAATCATATCTAGTACTTATCCTTCTGGAGAGCTGCAGACAGTTTATTTATTTTTTTGTCTGAGAAGAGATGTGTGAGGTTTGGAAAGGTACTGACTAGTTAAGGTACAGTTGAGATTCTGGGACCTAAAAGCATTAACAGAATGGATGGTCACTTCCATTTAACCCCATGAGTTTTCAGATGTGTTGTATGAGGGGAAACCTTGCACATGGCCACGAGTTCCAATTAGGCAGTGGGATGATCACACAATAACAAAAAAGTGATATTTAAGTGAAGAACCCAAGTGGTTTCTGGGTGGGAGGCAATAAACAATTCCTGTAGTACAAAAGGCTTAGAAAACAAGACCCAGCAAAGTTTATTTTCTGTGTGGTCGAGATCTGGTTATGTGATGGTTGGGCTAGCATACCTCATTGTAAAGCGGCAGGATTACTTTCTCTACCCTACTGGTGACCCCCACTTTGTTATACCCCAGCATTCTTCCTGCCCTGTTGACAGCAGCCATGCACAGCTTGTTATACCTCTGCCCCTTGACTATTATGATCACCAGGTCCTTTTCCTACTCCACCAAGAGGAGCCCCACATACAGTGCAGGCCCCGCCTCTCTGTTTTTTTGTCCCCAAGTGTAGCATCTTGTATTTTGTCACAATGATTCTGAGACTCCCAGAGCCCCACCAATCTTGGAGTTTGCTCAGAACCTCCTGAAATTTGTTCTCATCCTTAGGAGTCCTCCTCCCCCCAGCCAGCTCAGTGTCATCAGCGAATTCAAGCAGCCAGCTGGAGACATCTGCTTCGGATCATTGATGGAAATGATGAGCAGTAGTGTCCCCAGCACTGATCCCTAAGGATGCACCTGAGTACCCCTCTCCACTCCACAGTTTCTGAATTATGCACTGGCATTAATGATAAAATAGGTAACAGAACCCAAGACATGATACTGGTCAAATGTGACCAAACAACTGTGCATTATGGAACAGATAACACACAACAGGATGTGCAGTTACACAGTATATAGAATAATGGTTGGGGGACTGTCTATAATGAGAGTTTTATACACATCCAATGTGTGGGATGCTACATAAACCCCAAGAATGAAGCTTGAGGGGTTTAAACCCCAAGAACAGACACTTGAGGGGTTTATAATAACATCCCACACTGAGGGTGTGCATAAAAGCTGAGTTTTTCACAGTCCCCCAGGCTTTGTTTTATATAATTACTGTGTTCCATTTTTTCACCACAAGCCCCCTCTCCCACTTGCACAGAGTGGGCCACAGCCTGAGCTCTGTATGGGCTGGAAGTTGAAAGTGGCAGCTGGCACTTTCATTTTCCAGCTGCGTGTGTTGCAGCAGTGAGGGTGCATATGGGCTCTTAGGAAAACCTGGTGCGTGAATGCTGTTATAACTAGCTGGTTCTAATGGCAAATTATAACCGGGTTTCCCCTCTGGGAAAAAATACAGCCCAGTTATTATAAGGGAATAACACACCCAAGAAGTGTATTATTCCTTTATACGCTGGAGTGTGTTATCTTACTAATAAAATGGGCTTTTATTTGTAAAAAAAAAAATATTTGTAGTTCAGGTGAGGTGTGCAGGTGTGAGAAAATAATTAACAGTCATGTGATGTGTTTCAACCAATGAGGTTACAGAATTTTCATTGCCCATTTTATAATCCAAAACAACAGTACAGGCCATACATACTGAACTTTTTGAACCTTATTACACAGTTATAAATAAAGACAGCCTTTTTATAATCTCAGTAAGGCACTCCAGGGTGTGGTGGATTGTGTGATAACAGTCTACCCTGGGACCTGGTTTTACATGGATGTAATTATCACATCCTGCTTACACAGGAGGGGGATGGTATATCTACAAAGCAAGGCACGAAGGGGATAGAAGCGGCAGTGAGTGGGATCAGGGGAGCAACAGAAATGGAGCAAGAGGGAAGGAGAGGTACCCCAGGGGTGTCACATCTGGATAAGGATAAAAAGGCCAGTAAGGTGGAGGGGACGGATGATGCTATCTCCGCCAAAAGGATGTGGTTAGCCCTCAAGGCCCTAAAGAAAGACAAATCTCCTGGGCCAGATGGCATTCATCCGAGAGTAGTATGGGAATTGGCGGACACACTGGCTGCACCCCTGGCGGAGCTCTTCAACAGGTCACTTGAGACAGGGAGGTTACCTAGGGATTGGCGAGAGGCACATGTCGGTGCCAATCCATAAAGGGGGGTCGAGGGAAGTACCAGGTAACTATAGACTCATCAGTTTGACCTCGGTGGTGGGAAAATTAATGGAGAGTATACTAAAGAAACGATTGGGGGTGTACTTGGAGGAGGTGAGAGGTCTGGATAGTCGGCAACATGGGTTTGTGCCAGGTAGATCATGTCAAACCAATCTTGTGGAGTTCTACGAATGGGTAACATCAGAACTGGACAGGGGAAAGCCTGTGGATGTATTATTCTTGGACTTCAGCAAGGCGTTTGACTCTGTCCCCACAATGGTCTGGTGGAGAAACTGATGGGGTTAGGAGTAGGCCCTTTGATGGTCAGATGGATTGAAAACTGGCTAGCTGGATGCACCCAGAGAGCAGTGGTCTGTGGGGAGCTCTCGAACCCTAGAGAGGTTGGTAGTGGGGTACCGCGTGGCTCGGTCCTGGGTCCGATCCTGTTTAATGCATACATGTCAGACATCAGGGAGGGTATAGGGTGTGAAATGAGTCTCTTCGTGGATGACTCCAAGATGGGAGCAGTAGTTGAGGGAGAAGATGGGAGGGTGGCCCTGCAAGGGGACCTGGACACCCTGGAAAGCTGGGCTCACACATGGAAATTAAATTTCAATATCACCAAGTGCAAGGTGTTGCATCTTAGTCAGGGAAACCCTAAACACAGGTACACCCTGGGAGGGGAGGCGCTGGAGGCCTCAATAGGGGAAAAAGACCTAGGGGTCTAGCAAGGCAAACAGGATGTTGGGATGCATCGTAAGGGGGATCGCCTCTAGGAGCAAGGAAGTGATTCTGCCGCTGTACAATGGACTGGTTAGACCACACCTTGAGTACTGTGTACAGTACTGGAGACCACACTTGAAGAGGGACATACAGCTCCTGGAGAGGGTACAGAGGAGGGCAACTAAGATGATACGAGGGCTAGGGGATTTGATGTATGAGGACAGACTTGAGGAGCTCTGCCTGTTTTCATTGGAGGAGAGGAGAGACAGGGGGGACATGATTGAGGTCTTCAAGTACCTCAAGGGAATAAATAGGGTAAACATGGAGGGGATCTTTAGACTAAAGCAGGGAGGTATCACCAGAGGGCATGGTTTGAAGTTGGAAGGTGGAAGGGTGAGGAGGGAAAAGAGGAGGAGGTTTTTCACTGAGAGGGTGGTGGACCCTTGGAATGCACTGCCTGGCGAGCTGATTCAGAGATCCACAGTGGAGGGCTTCAAGAGAGGGTGGGACAGACACAGAAAGTGGATGTATCAGATGATGGCCTGTCCCAGGAGGGTGGGGATGGATGATAGGGGTTTCTGGAGCACAAGGGATGGGAGGGCCTTGGCACCCAACTAAGGATCTAAGGTTCGAGCAGACTCGATAGACCGTAGGGCCTAATCTGCTGGCAAATAGCATGTTAGTACTTTTAAGTTATGTATGATACTTCACTTTCCCTTGTGCTTCATCTTCTGAGGCATTCCATTATCCCACAACAAGGCACATCCACTGTTGGCAGTCTCATATGAGAGGACAAGGACTGAAAAGTTAGGGACAGTGCAAGGTTACTATGGGTGAGACTGCAGTTGGGGGCATGGGAGCAGGAGGGAGATGCTGATCAGAGGTTGCGCAGTGATTTTGCCTTGTGTGTGCTGGCATCAGCAGGGGAAGTGGTAGCAACAAGGGAAAGCCCCAGGATGTGTAGTGTGATTGGGGGGGGGGGTGTAAAGACCCAGTGACTAGCACTAGTCATTCCCCTACCTCAGGAGGCTCCTAATTAAAGGAGCCATCTATTTTCCTCACTATGGTCAGGCTGGGGGGTGAAGCTGGGGGGTTGTTCAAGGGTAGAAGGTAAGTGCTGTGGACACTGTCATTGTCAGGTGGGTGCTACACTCCAGATAGGGGCAGTCCTGGAATGGAAGCACAAACAATACATTTACTTAGTTCGTATTGACCAGGTCAGTACACAGGACAAGTACAGAGTATTTTTTTTTATACAATCTTATAATTTTCATAGTTTTCCCAAAGGTTTTGTGTTCTTAAAGATTTCAAACTCACTTTAAATATGGCAATCCACAAGTTATCATAAATGTTCTAGGTAGATAGATAGATAGATAGATATTTTGATTATTGAGTGTATTTCCAATGCTCAATGCACTTTACAAAATCAAAATTGAGGACCTATAAACACATTGTCTACAATAACACAGAAATAACACAATAAAGTTGTCTTTTTTGTATTACAACACAGAGGAGAAGTAATAGCATGGTATTGTAGAAGCAACAGTATCAAAAAGTACAAGATTTCAGTAAGAGAGCACATTATACAATGTTAGCAATTTACAAAAGGCTGGGAGAATAAATTAGTCTTAAAATGGCTTTTAAAGGTATCAGCTGAGAAGGCAGAATGGCTGTTCCTGAGCTGTAGATCTGTGTGGAATTTTCACATTCCAAAATAATGGAATACTGTGAATTTTAAAAACATTCTTCCTAATTCTGTTGTATTCTATCTGTAGTGGAATTCTGAAATTTCAAAAGCAGTATGGCTTTCACAGATTAATAATCCACGGTTTACATAAACTGAAGATTCTTTTTCTGCAATCCATAGAAAATTGTTCTGTGGTTTATATGATCCATGAAATATCATTCCATGGTTTACATAGAATTTTTTTTCAGAATTCCACAGAATTCAAAAGAATGTCTGAAAAGCATTTCAGAAGAGGACTTGCCATTCCAAACAAATTTCACCACTGGAATTTCACATTCAGCACAGCTCTTTTGGGGAGAGCAATTCACATCCCAGGCCCATCTACAGCTAATGATCTGACCCCAGTAGGCCTAGATCTGGGGACAAATAGACAAGCAAAGATGATCTGCCGAGAGCAGAGCACTGGAATCATATCGGGTGGCAAGGAAGTTGGTGACGTACAGAAGGCACAGTCCATTTAAGGCCTTACAGAAAAATGGACAAGTTAAATACTGTATTCTGATTGGTTGTTGCCATTCCATTGGCTTATGTTTATGTGCCAATACCACCCTGTAAAAAGACTGAACATGTGATCCAGAATTAGGACAACTCTCGTGCAGAATTCATGACCATTTTCCTCAATCTTGATTTCCATCACAAACATTACTGCCAGCTTTACTCTTATATAAAAACCTTTAACTAAGCCCTAAAAATAAAACTCCCTTAAATTAAAAAATAGATAAAAAAAAATAAGTCAGCTCCATGGTGCCGAGTGATGGGGACACTCTGTGGCATGCTGGCAATCTGGGTTTGCGCCCTGAGCCTGGATGTCAGGCACAGAGGCCAACAGTGAGGCAGTAAATAATAATTAAACATTATTTTCCCTTATAATTCCTCTTCTTATTCACATATAAGTTATAAAATAAAGCATTACAGTACTTAGTTTTTAATTTCTGGCATTTCTTTGGTAACCATGAAAAATTCCCTTCCTATCTATAACTGCTTATCAGGGAAATCTCTGTAGTACATGGTTAGCTTTTATAGTGTATAGTGGAGTGTTATAGTGTATGGTGGAACGTCGTTCTCCACCGAAATCGATCGTTTTCGAAACCTTGTAGTCACACACTAGTGACGTTTGCAGTACAACAGAATGATGTTTTCTACTGTACTGCGAACGTCACACTGTGTTCTCAAGCAGCATTTGACAGTTAGGGCTCACTCCATAGACAGGACACATGGCGAAAGCAGCAATATCGGGGGCAGTATTAATGGTTAGTGTGAAAACGTTCACAATGTAAATTCTTTTTCCTTCTAGTAACTGTTTTTCCCCAAAAACGACGTTCCACCATACACTATAAGAAAAGTGCATGGGGAACAGTTGAACATCGTTGCAGCTACTATGACATGGATTACCTCTCAGCTGTGCCTCGAGGTAATCCATTGTCATAGTGCCAACTCGGTGAAAGAATAGCCCTGTTGTCAACCGCTCCCATGCACTATCCTATATGTTCTGTATAGCATTCTGTCCCTTTCAAAATGCTGTTCTACCACAGTTCCAAGGTCATGGAATGGGATTCTACCCTACTGTGGTAGAACAGCATTCTAGAACCTCTAGAGATTGCATGAGTCACTTTCATTTTGAAAACAAAAGAACTAAATTCAACTCAGGGAATTCTAAATGCCTGGAATAAAGAGCTTCCACTCCAGGTATCAAAGGAAGATTGGGAAAAGTACACTAAATTCTCAATGGGACTTTTGGCAGCCCCCTACTGGCGAGAATTTGCGTGGAAAGTTAGAAATAGATTTGTCTATACTCCGGCAAGACTGGCCAGGTTTTCATCAGGGACACTAAGCAATTGCTGGAAAGATTGTGGAGAAATATCTGCGGATCAGTGCCATGTTTTTTGGGCCTGCCCGCAGTTAGCAGGTTACTGGAGAGATATTTTAGAGGCATTAAAAGAATTGGTAGATGCGGAAGCTGTATTGACCCCTGAGCTAGTATTACTCTCAATTCCACCAGAGGGTCTCCCAATACTCAGAGGATCACAGTTAATCACTTATATGCTGGCAGCTAAAAAAGCAATTACTAGAAACTGGGGGAAGAAGATGTCTCCAAACACACAGAACTGGTGGGGAATAATGGGAGAAATTTATATATTAGAGAGATTAATAGATAAAAGCAAAGATAATGGTCTGCATTTGAGCTTAAATGGAGGAAATGGATTCTATATATTTAATCTTTAGATCCTACTTTTGTACCTTAGAAACATACCGACTCTGATGATGGTTTATGTAAATGTCTTAGTGCTCATTATATGAATTGCTTTGTAAAATATGTTAAGTTGTCCTGAGACCTTTGACTAATGTATTGCTACGTATCTGATTGATGTAATTATGTACTGTCTTAACTTACACACTGTAAAAACTGTCCTATGATTTTGCAAATGAAAATATAATAAATATATAGTATAAAAAAAAAGAACTCACAAAACAAATATTTCACACAGTACAATACACTATAAAAAATACAGGACGAACAGCTCTATGCAGAACCAGTGTGCTTTGCCACCTCGGGATTCTGATTCCCATGGACCTCTCAACTTTCGCTCTTGAGGTCAGGGGGAATCAGAACCCTTCTGAGGCAGAACACACTGGTTCTGCATAGTTGCCCATCCAGCATTCTCTATGTTCTATATAAAAATAAGCCTGCTCAGAATCTTTGTGCACATTCTAAACTGTTGTGTGCGTTCCAGAGTGCTGTTGTGCACATTCCAAACAGTTGTTCGGTACAGTTCAAAAAGCATAACATGTTTAATTGCTCACCCCCACCCTGCTGATTACATATCACTTGAACAAGCTGAATGAAAACAGTGCATGCAGCACTGTCAGAGAAATAAATACTGTACATTTATTGGTGTGACAAGGAGTGCAGAGATAATGGTCCCTGTGTATCGCCACCCAAAGTGACTTCCTCAGGGAGCGTGGCTGCTTCACAGCACTAGTGCTTAAATACCCCATAGAATTAATTAAAAATATGTGAAATCCATTAAAGGCAAATGCTGTGAACAGTGCAAGTATAAAAACCACAAAGAAAATCAATCTCAGTAACATAAAGTATACACCAATATTGTGTTATGGTAAATGCATGTTACAATCCATTAACTTTCTGAGGAATATCAATTGTTTCCATGTGCAGCAGTAAACTTAACCTACAAAGATCAAGGGCAATTAAAAATGTATTTTTTCTCTCTAATTACATTTAATACCACTGTCATAAATTCCTTCTAAGTGTGGAACCAGGTTGTAAAAAAGCTGTTTCATTGTCTAATTAAAATATTCTTTGACTTTTCACTCCATGACAGCAAACAACCCTAACCACATCAAAGAAAAAAATAATATATTGCTGGCAAATGGACCAATATTTTAATCCTAGTGCATTGATAACCATGCATATTATCCAAAGCTGAGAAATAAATTCATCAGAATTACAATCATAATGCAAAGAGTGTACTCAACAACACTAAATAATTACAATGTGCAACAGTGGATAAAAATGAGATGTATGAACGTTACATAGGTGCTATTTACAGAAACAAGACAAACCGAGATCAACTAGTATAACTGTAACAGTAAGAAAAGCAGTAGAACATAATTAACTACAGATGGGGTTTAAAAATTAGTTTGATCATTAAGGCACAGGGTCATAATGTTGCAGGGCATTATGCCACAGCAATATACCACACTGCCAATATAGCACTATATATTGCCAGCAGCATAAGTCTTTTTTGGGGGTCTCCGCATCCAGCACCCCCAACTATAATAACTAACTCTGGGGGGGGGCGGGGGTTAACAGTTAAGATCACACAAAATGCAAAAAACTAAAAAATCCTATGAGTCTGGGACCGGAAATCAAAACCCAGTCCCAAATGCACTACATGCCTCCCTTGCTGCCAGTGGCTCATCTCATCGAGCCACAGCAGCTGCTCAGTGGACCCTTGACCCAGCAGGATTCTTATCCTGTACTGGGAAGAGTGAGAGGGTGAACTACCGTGCATACACCCTTTTACGGTTTTGCACCCTCTCGCTCTTCCCTATTGCGCTATTCCCACTACACGGTCATGTCGTGCAATGTAGAGTGTATGACATATTGTTCCGGTAGGGATCGGGTTGGCTATAAGGTGTCAAAGCCTGCAGAAAGTAAATCCAATATGTTTCCCTCTGCAGAAGAAGACCTACTCTATCGCCCCTCTTGCAGGGGAACAAACACGCTCCAATGTTCTGAATTTGAAACCAGTATTCCTACTCTGGTGTGCGTCCTTGAAATGTGAGCCAAATGCATTATTAATATATTTATTGATAATCGCATGCATATGCTGCTGTAGCCTACATTCCAAAGAATGCACAGTATGTTTCACAAAGATCTGTCAACATGGTCACCAGCATACATACACACAAAAATGTGTCTGACAGTCTATGTGTTGCTGGAATCATAGGTGCCGGAACAGGGGGGGCCACTAGGTCCATGGCCCTACCACTTTCATAAGTGGCCCTATCAGTTTTTGCAATCACATTAATGTATTTAATAGGGGAGAATTTACCTTTTACATCTGTGGCCCTACCACTTTTCAAACTGTTCTGGCACCAATGGCTGGAGTGTATAGGTGGTGTTCATTTTTGGTTGTCTAACTGTAGTACCTGTTACTGCAAACTCACATATATTACATCTTCTGCATTTGTAGAAGCCAGTCTGTTTACTATGATTTTCTCTGTCTGGCTTGGTACAATGACTTCTAGTCAAATGATCACCAAAGTTTGCTCCTTTGTGGAACGTGATCCTAGGCATGGAAACAGATAGATTCCTAAGTTCCATATCTGCCTGTAGGACACCCCAGCTCTCCTTTACGATCTTTCTAGTTTCCAAAGGCCCTGATGTTAAAATCAGTAACAAATGTACTTTTGGTATTTCAGTCACCTTCCTCTTTCTCTAACCTACCTCTTGCAACATATCTTTTCTGTTCAAATGTCTAACTTTATTGCATGCCATTTCAAGCATTTCACAAGCATAACTTCTCTGTCTAAATGTGTTTTTCACCTGTTTTGCATCCTCCTCAAATGTTTAATCACTGGTACAATAACTGTGGATCATCAATAATTCATCATATGGAATGCTGTCTAAGTGTTTTAGGGTGAGAGCTATCTGCCCTCAAAACACTTTTCCCTGCTGTTGGTTTCCTATAAGGAACTACTGCTACTTTGTTATCTATGATTTTAAAGCCGACATCTAGAAAATCAATTGATTATACATCTGCTCTACTGGTACATTGTAAATTCCAGTTATTATTATTAAGCAGAGTCAAGCAGACTCTATAGTACTACCTACTGTATGTACACATTTCTAAACATTACTCCTAGTCAAAGCAGAGACTGAGGACCAAAACGGACTTCCAATTAAAAAAAAAGTCTTCTTTATTCATTCATTTAAAAGTTTCTTTCATAAATACGTATAGCCATAGTCCATTTACATGCAGTCATGAAAAATTGCAAAGTCCATACAGTTTCACTCCATGCAGCTCCAAAAACCCACCTCGGGGACACTGGCACCTGTCTCCTAACACATTTCACACACAAATGCGCTTTATCAAAGGATGACACATTACCACACCTGTATCCCTTATAAATCACACACTTAAAGTGACCATGCATAATCAAAGCACAAGTACAATAAGTGTAGTTCTCAGAATCCACAATAAGTGACTTAAACAACATACTAAATGTATATATATACATAAAGCATCATTAAAAAACACTGTACTTCTAATTTACAATTCAAATCTGGGAACAAGAGATACAAAATTGGAACTATTATATTTGCATTTATAGCAAGAATAAAGTTCTAGCCAGAGCTGATATGGCTGTGGCGAGCTTCTGAAGCTCTGGAGAGCAAACGCCACCAGTTCCATGGGGTGCCATCCACGAGATAGCAGCGGTGATGCAACTACACATGCATAGCATTTGCACATGCACAGTTGCAGTGAATGACAATATGCCATTTGTGAGATGGCAGTGACAGCAAAACTATACATGCACGTAAGACCCGCATGTGCAGTTCTTGTCCCAGAATGTGGAAGTAACAGCCGAAACAGTGTGGCTGTTACTCCATAGCAGCTGATAGTGGTTGAGTGTTACAAGCTCCATTGGACTTTCAGAAGGATACTTCCAAAAGCCCAATGGAAGGTGCTACGATCCTCGTTTTGAACCACAGAAAGCAAAACATCTGTAGGCTCCGCCCACCACCGTAAAAAGAACACGCTACTAGTCTTGTCAATGCAACATGCAGCAACACCAGTTCTTCAGATTCACAGTATGAGTGAACTCCTAAACAAGGTTCTGCGCAAGTCACTAGGGCAAAATCGGAAGGAAGAGAACAAACAGTGACTAAATTAGCATATTTTACTGTACATGCAGTCTTTGTTCAATAGATCATGCGATAGCCCCCCCCCCAAAACCACAAAGAGCTAACAGCATTTAAGATTCTCATTTTACATTAAAGAGATGGGGTAGCGCCCCTATATTTAGGGCTGAGCAGGGCTTTCTAGGTTAAACCTCATATTTTGCACTTTAATAACTTTGCAACCATTGAATAGATTTGGATGAAATTGTGCATGCCTTATCTTGTGGGGTAGATCCTTTGATGTGCCAAGTTTCGTTCTAGTCAGATGTGTGGATTCTGAGATCTGGATAGTGCAAAAAGGTAAAAAGAAATGCCGTTTTTGGCTGTTTTTCTTTTCATCGACTTGCACCCAGATACTTTGGAATTGTGGGCTGCAGCTTTCAAGGTATAAGAGGCTTGGGTCACAGATGTGCCTTTCACTTGTTTGGTGAACAAATATTATTCCATTCCAAAATTATGTAAATTTATAAGTTTCTATTATCTTCAATGGGAATGTCACTCCTGGATAGCTTCGAGGAACAAAAAAATAATTTGGTCAGATGAAAAAGGATTCTTTTTCATTTGGGGCCAATCCTTTTTCATGAAAAAGAAATTTGTTTTTTGTCTTCTGCCATCTTGTTTTCAATTTTCTTCAAAAAAAAAAACATATCAAAACACCAAAAAATGACATCCTGCAGACATCAAAATATGTATCTTGCTCACTGGGACTCCATTAGGTGTATTCTTCACTTATCTCCTGTGAAAATGCCCAGAATGTGTTTTTCTTGTCAATTTACATCCTTTTTCCTCATTCGCTAACAGCATTTTTTGTGATTCCTTTTTCCTTCAAATGAAAAAGGATTACATGTGATGAAAAAGGATTCCGATTCTTTTTTCCTTTCAAGGGATCCTTTTTTGTTTGATATTTTCATTGAAACAAAAAAAGATCCTTTGAAACAAAAAAAGAATCAGAAAAATGACTAAGTCCGAAATCCTTTTTAATTTCAAGGGATACATTTTCATTTGATATTTTCATTAAACCGAAAAAGGATTTCTTACTTCATTTTTTTCAGATTCCTTCTTCATTTCAAGGAATCTTGTTTTGTTTCATACAGGAAAGGTTTCCTTGAAGCAAAAACATTTTTTTTTGCCCTTCCTGTTATTTTTCTTTATTTTCCCTGGTGTCTAGTGGTACCTCCACAACCTCCAATTGCTATGACCCTGATTATATGATTTATGCCTAATGTCTAGTGGTGCCCTTCCCCACCCTCTGATTGTCATCCCTGTATTTTTTATTTCATATTTATATTGTACTATTTTCCCCGGTGTCTAGTGGCGCTGCCCCCCATTCTTCAATTGCCATCCCTCTTGACATTTGTCATATCTCTGTGTCTAGTGGCACCCGCCCACCCTCCAATGTTCATCCAGACCTAAAAATAAGAACACAGTCCCTCAATGTCTTTTTTTTTTAGCCAGTGAAAAAAGAAAATGGTCCCTCGCTGATCCTGTCCCCCCTCAGGCTGACCTCTCATTCAGCACCCACCATCCTGCACACCCCCAAACTCTCACACATACCCTCACTCACCTGAATAGATCCCTGTGTGAAGATGCACTCTCTAATTGAAGACACATCTTGCTGCTCAAACTGGCGACTGCTATATGAGAAATAAGATAACTGTGGTTCAATGTATTTCAATGGAGTTTCATGGCTCTCATTATAAAGTATTTCCCTGGTGTCTAGTGGCACCCCCACCCTCTGATTCTGGTCTCTATTCTTTATTCATATTTCTCTGGTGTCTAGTGGCACCCCCCACCCCACACACACTTTTTGATACAATCGCACAGACTATGGAATGGTGTCCCATCCTAGCATCATCCTTGTAAAGATAATATTTATCCCTGGTGTCTAGTGGCACCCTTAACCCTCTGATGTCCATCCAGATGTGAAAAAAAGAAACTGGTCCTTTGATGTCTTTTTTTTTTGTTTAGCCTGTAAAAAAAGAAAATGGTCCCTCTCATATACTAACCCCCTACCCCAGCCTCCTACTCTGCACCCACCACCCTGCAGCCCTAAAACTCCCTCTCACACCCTCACTCACCTTAACAAGTCCTGTGTGAAGATCCACTCTCCAATCAAAGACACATCTTGCTGCTGGAACTAGTGACTGCTATATGACAAATAAGGTAACTGCAGTTCAATGTATTTCAATGGGGTTTTCAACTTTGGTGCATAACTTTGCCATTTTTGCATATTTTGTCACCAAATGTTCAATATGGCCTTCTTGAGACCCCACCTCATGAACAATGACAGTGAAACTACTCAAATATGTCCCAAAAGGTTATTTTGTGGTCACTTGGTGAAATCACCTTTTGGGCAGGATTTAAACATTTTCACTAGACTGGTTCATGAAGTGGGGTCATAAGAAGGATATGTTGAAAATTTGGGCTCAAAATATGTTAAAATGGGACAGTTATGAGCATCCATTGACATTGAGTTACTCTGGCTTGTAACTTTCATAATTTTAAATATTTTCTCCCAAAATTTTCAGCATAGCCATTTCTTTGCACCATTTCATGAATGTGAATGCTCTCATTTTTCAAATCTTGGCCAAAATATGTTTTCTTGCCTGCATGGAATGACATTGCAGTGGTGCAGGATGGTGTTTTTGTGGGGATGTGAACATTTTTACTACTGGGTTCATGAAGTGGGATAATGAGAAGGCTATGCTTAAAATTTCTTGCAATTGTCCTGCAAATGGAAGTTCAGGGCTTCCACAGCAGCATACATATATGCATCTATGAAGGGGTAGTAGTGCAGGGCCCAGAGGGCCCTGCACTCCCACAGACAAATAAGGATATGATTATACTATCTCAAAAATTAAGAAAATGTTTGGAAAAAACTGCCTCAATGCAACATTTAGGGTTCAGGTTAAAGTGACAAAAGTTGGGAAATGTGGCTTTAGGGTTTCCAACCCTAAAATCCCAATCCCATCCCTAAAACAAATCAGGAATGGAGTCTTCCTTGGGGTTGTCAACTCTAAAGCTTACTCAATTCTATACACACCAGAAACAGTCACACCTAATGCTGAGTTTTAGGGTTAACAACCCCAAAGAAGACTCCATCCCTGATTTGTTTTAGAGGTGCGGTTGGGGTTTTAGGGTTGGAAACCCTAAAGCCACATTTCTCTACTTTTGTGGCTTTAGCCTGAATCCTAAATGTTGAACTAATGCAATTTTTTACAAAGAATATCATATATAAAGTGATCAATCTTTCTAATACAGATAGTGTAATCATTTTTCTAAACAGGGGCTGATTTCTATCTTCTCATTTAAACCCCCATTCTCCATTGCCCATTGAAAAGAAATCCAATACTGCTGTCTTATGAGTACTGCTCCTTACACAATTTGTTTTGCACTCCTGCACTGATTTGTGCAACAGACTAAGTGAATGGCAGGTGATAAAACTAATGCATGGCAAGTGCAGCATAATAGTGAACCACACTCATTGAGGGATTTTGCAATAAAAAATATGAATAAGAACAAGAAATACAGTAAACTTTTAAACAATGGTCCAGCGGGTATCTCAGGCCTCATAAATGCAAGACAGGCATTCACACAATTTGAAAAAGCAGCCTTCAAGTTAAAATTACTACAGTGGGAGGAACTTTCCCTTAAAACCTTACCTGCAGGTTGATCGAGTTCCACAACATTTGAGAATTCTAAAAAGTCTAACAAGTGGCCAGAATCAGGGGGTCCATGTCATTACAGTGATTTAATAATAGCGACTGCAATATCAGCGACTTTATAATAGCGAATTCAATATCAGAGACTGATCATTTCAGTGCATGTCATTCCAGCACATTTAATTACAGCTGAAGCTGGAAACAATGGCTTGTTTCCACAGCTGCACCAGAAATAATTTGCTCATGCCGTACCTCTGTATAGGATCATTGGCATCCCTCACTGGCTTCTCAGAAACTCCAGTGCCATTTTGGGATCTTTATCATTATACACCTATGCCATTAATAAACAGTGGGACACCTGTCAACAATCAAGACAATTAAGGTGCTAACTGGTGGACTATTTACTGGTGTGCTACTTATCAGCTCTTATTTTGCAGGGGAGCTATGCCCCCTGCACCCACCATGGGGGGCTGCACCCCTGAACCCCCCATCTTATTGATTCTTACTCTGAGGTGCACATTGCCTTGGGAGATCACTGAAAAGTCATATTTGCTATATACATATGGTTGCTGTAATGACATTCGCTATTATGGAGTCACTGTAATAGATTCACTCAAAAGGCTTTGCTGTAATGTCATGCTACTGAATCAGGAAGGGTTCATTGATAAGTGGAGAGGCATTAGCCGCAAAGCAAGCAGGTAGTATCAATCACACAGGAGTGCGATGTGCATATATAGGGAACACATACAGCAGAGGTGAGAAAAAAGTAAGTCCCTCAGCTGGGACTTGAACCCAGGCTGCCCAGAATAACATAGAAACATAGAAACATGGAGGTTGATGGCAGATAAGGACCGCAAGGCCCATCCGGTCTGCCCATTTCTTTTTCTACCTTATAAATGTGCCATCGGCCTTTGTTCTGTCAGCGGCCTATCTATCCACACTCATCTGTATTGCTCCCTTATGCCTATCCCATGCCTGTTTGAAGCCCTGCACTGTATTCATAGCCACCACTTCCTGAGGTAGGCCGTTCCATGCATCAACCACTCTTTCTGTGAAAAAGAATTTCCTCACATTCCCTCTTAATTGGCCTCCTCTAATCTCATGCTGTATCCTCTTGTCCTGCTATTTTTCTTATATTTAAACATGTTAGACTCTCTCACCTTGTTAATGCCCTTAAGGTGTTTGAATGTTTCGATCATATCACCTCTCCCTCCTTTGTTCAAGGGTATACATATTGAGCTCCGTTAATCTGTCCTCATATGTCTTCTGATGCAGTCCTGCACCATTTTTGGTTGCCCTTCTCTGGACTGCCTCAGTTTGGTTAATGTCCTTGTGAAGGTGTGGCCTCCAGTACTGCACGCAGTACTCCAGATGGGGCCTAACAAGTGTCTTGTAAAGAGAGATTATTACCTCCCTCTTACGATTTGTGATGCCCCTACTAATACACCCTAATATCCCCCTAGCCTTCCTTACTGCTTTAGAGGTCTGCTTGGATGATTTAAGGTCATCGGTGATGATGATGCCCAAGTCTCTTTCTTCCTTTGTGACTGTCAGCAACTCCCCACCCAACCTAGAGGTGGCTTCGGGGTTTCTCTTCCCTATGTGCATGATCTTGTACTTCTTTGCATTAAATCCCAGTTGCCACTCTTCCGACCATTTTGCTAGTTTATCCAGATCTCTTCTCATTCTGCCCACCCATCTGGATCATCTACTCTGTTGCAGATCTTGGTGTCATCTGCAAACAGACAAGCCTTACCCCTAGTCCATCTGCAATGTCACTAATGAAGATATTGAAGAGGACTGGCCCCAGGACTGATCCTAGGGTACCCCACTTGTGACTTGCATCTCTTCTGACTGTATATCATTTACCACCACTTTCTGTTTTCTGCCCGTCAACCAGTTTGCCAACCAGTTGACCAACTTCTGACCCACCCAGCCTACCCAGTTTATTTATCAATCTTCTATGTGGAACAGTGTCAAAGCTTTGGCAAGTCATGGTAGGCGACATCAACTGCTCCCCCTTGGTCCACCACTCTGGTTACCCAGTCAAAGAAATCTATGAGATTAGTTTGACAGGACCTTCCTTTTGTAAACCCATGCTGTCTTGGATCCTGTGCCCCTATGGATTCCAGGTATTGCACCATTCTTTCGTTAAGGAGTGCCTCCATAATCTTGCCCACTACTGAGTAAGACTGACTGGTCTGTAGTTCCCTGCCTCCTCCCTGCTACCACTCTTGTGGAGCGGGATCACATGAGCCCTTCTCCGGTCTTCTGGGACCTCTCTTGTGCTCAGAGAGTCACTAAACAGTTCTGCTAATGGCTCTGCTAGTTCCAACCTTAGCTCCTTAAGTACCCTAGGATGTATGCCATCAGATCCCATTGCCTTGTCTACCCTGGAGCTTAGTGAGCTCTTGTAGGACCCTTTCTTTGTGAAGGAGTAGTGCTCACCTCCTCCCCTGTGTCCATGGTGCTGAGCTGTGGGCCCTGCCCTACCTTCTCTTCAGTAAATACTAAGCAAAAGTATCTATTTATGATAGATGCTTTTACAGAGTCCTCCTCCTCCATGCCCCTTTTCTCCTTTGAGCTTAGCAATACCCCCTCTGGACTTTCTCCTTTCACTAATGTATCTATAGAAAGTCTTGTCACCTTCTTTTACTGTTCATGCTAGTGTTTCCTCGGTTTGGGACTTTGCCTGCCTTACTACCTTCCCTTAATGCAGTTTGGTATGCCTCCCTATCTTCATCCCGCTGTGTTCCTTTATATTTCCTGAAGGCCAGCCTTTTGGCTCTGACCTTTTCTACTACTGTATTTGAGAACCAAAGTGATTTCCTTCTTCTTTTGTGCTTCCTTTTCTGTCTAACACAATGGGATGTTGCTTCAAGTATTGCATCCTTAATGCTTGCCCACTTTGCCTGTACCCCCTCACCTGTGTTTCTTTTTGCCAGTGCTAGCTTAACTCTGTTGGCCATCTTATCAAAGTCAGCTCCTCTGAAGTCCCATATTTTTGACTTGGAATGGGATGATGTAGATGTAGTGGCCAAATTGAACCATACCATGTGATGGTCACTGGCCCCCAGATGACCTTCTACCTGGAGATCTGTGATCCCTTTCCTGTTAGTCAGTACTAGATCTAGGATAGCCCTGTCTCTTGTGGCAAAAGCAATGAGTTTAAAGCATAGAAACTCAGTACACAAGCACTGAGGCAATGATTACCCCAAAGGGCATTGGCCAGGAAGCCAAGTTCAAAGAAATACAAAAGCACACATACCCCCATGATGCAAAGCATCATGGGCTGTATATGCAAATCACCACAGAATATTATGCTGGTTCAACTTTAAGCAGAAATGCATGGTGCTGAAAGGCCTCTAACACAGTCTGCAAATGGTGCCAACAGAAAGACAAAGACACGTGTTTCATACTACCAAGACCCATCAGTAAGCCTCATCTGTATGAATACCATTCTGATTGCACTAACCAGCTGCACCACTGAGACAACTGGAACCTGGGCTGTCCCCGAGCACATTACTCTTTCTCAAATGCACAACCCAATGGCAACACAAATATTTATTTCTAACAATCACACAGGAGTTCAATTTGCATATTTATGGAACACATACAAACAGAGGTGAGAAAGAAGTAGTGCCTCAGCTGGGACTTGAACTCAGGCCACCTGGAATACCGTTCCGATTGCACTAACCAGCTGCGCCACTGAGATAACTGGAACCTGGGCTGTCCCAGAGCACATTACTCTTTCTCAAATGCACAACCCAATGGCAACACAAATATTTACTTGTAATAATCACACAGGAGTGTGATGTGCATATTTATGGAACACATAGAAACAGAGGTGAGAAAGAAGTAAGTGCCTCAACTGGGATTTGAACCAAGGCCGCCCAGAATATCATTCTGATTGCACTAACCAGGTGCATCACTGAGACAACTGGAACCTGGGTTGTCCCCAAGCACATTACTCTTTCTCAAATGTACAACCCAATGGCCCTAAGTACTGCTACAGCAGGCCAAACTTTTTTTTTTATTTACCTTTTTCATTTTACAGCCAAAGTTACTTGAAACATTTGTAAGTCAAAACATAAGATGTAAAGAAAAAAAATTACCAAGAACACTATTTGGAGGAGATTGTTTTTGCTGTACTTAGATTGCTTTGAAGCAATCTTCCTGTGCAATCTGAGTGTCTTAAGTGCCATTTTCAGCAGCTATTGGACTCTAAAACCAGAATGTTGCATTACCCAGACTTAAAAACTACTCTTTGAGAGGATCTGAGATCCTTAAAAACAAAATCCATACTCAGAAGCTCCTAGTAATAAAACATCTTGACATTTGGACATGATTATTGGGACAACTGGGGAGGTGAGTCATTGCTACAGTCAGTAGCTGCCATTACCCATCCTGATTGTACAAGTGTCTCTTATTTGCTTTCATCAGCTCTGCAAAGGCCATGTTGGCTTACACACTACACATTCCCAGACACAGAACCCCTGCAACAGGCACTGCAGTGCTAGTGAAAGCATCCTTAAAGGAGAACAGCACTGAACCTGTACATTATTTTTATGTTTGCTTACACACATGCGCAAGAAACATCTTGGGAGAATATGACTTGCTGGAGGTGTGTGCCTGTCCCTGCCAATGAAGTGCACAATCTGCAGGGTGCATCCCATATGCACCAATGGAGCTGCAAGATGTGTATGGCAGCAGAATGAGAGCAGTGGCATTGGCTTCAAAGAAAAGGTCCACTTCAATCACTGTGTGAAACGTGTCTCCACAGTACATGCATGCTACGGCTGCCTCTCCATCTCACCCGCCACCCCCCCACCACCATTACCAACAGACCGCTGAGCAGCATTGCCAAGAGGAAGAAAGAAAATTCTATTTGTGTAGAGACAGCCAGTGGAGTGCACAACAGTCTCGTAATCAGTGCATGAAACGTGGCTCTGGTTTACATGCATGCTGTGCTACCTCTTACTTTTCTCAGCATGCCTTGCCGTGACATCGGCAATGAGACCAAGCGGAGCAGACATGATTTGTTCTGTGGCTGTGCCATTTCTTAAGAAGCCTCTCCCTCCCCCCCAAATTCAGTCCCTACAGTGGTTCCAGTACAGTGGCAGAGCACACACTTCAGTCATACTGCAGCCGGGCCCCTTCAACTATCAGCAGTCATGGTCCCAAGCATGCTGCTCCCAATGCCCGGTCACATCTTTTTTTTTTTTTTTTTTTATTGTTCCACCTGACCCTCCATCTCAGCAACACCTTCAAAAAACAGTGACACGGGTGTCCAATCCCCAGTGTCATGATCAACAAGAAAAAAAATCCTTCTGATTTTTTTCTAAACCATGTGGAAAGAAAACCACTGCCGGTAAATTATAAGTACTCTATAAGCTGATTCCATCACTTTTCTGGGTAGCCACAAGAGCCAGGGAACTTTTATGGAGGAGGGTAGCTATTGATCAGCTCCACAGTGCATCACAAATTGTCTGTGTATTGATTACAGACAGATGCAGACAGGCATCTCTGCCAAATGTGCCTCCTTGAAGTTTATAGACCCTGGTTATCTGATGATTCACCTGTTCCTACCCCCATAACAAGATGCCCTGGTTGTCCAGCAAATACCCAACCTGCTCCCCGCCACCCACCCCCTGAACATTTATGAAACAAAATGCTATTTTGCAAGTAGAGTGTCTTTGTAAAAATACTTATAGTCATGGAGCATGCATCAGCACTGAAGAACATGGCATCCTGAACTGCGATTTTCTCTGTCTCGCTCTTAAGTGTTCTGCTCAGTCAAAGTAAAACAAAGCTATTTAAATTTATTATTTTTTGTTTTCCCTTGTCCTAAGCTAATGAAATTGAGTTCTTCTATCCAAATCAGCTTAGTTTTCATGCAGTCACAGATATTTAAAAAATGAGTTCAGTTAACTCCGATGGCGCCTGGGTCCAGTAGCGCGAGTCGCCCCAGCAAGGGTCTCAAATTAATAACTGAAGCTCTCTGACAGAAATAAAATACCACCAATTCAGGAGGTTCTGTACAGTAGAAAAGGCCTCTTAAAAGGAATTATTCCATCAAAATAATTCTCCACATCACCAGGAGCCTGTCGAGGCATGCTGAATGGAACTCACAGGGCACACACACTCTCCAGAGGGACCATGCTTCTGAACTAACAGGTGTGCATGCATGGGAAACTAGTCACTTCTAAGGAGAACAGAAGCTGTCTGTTTCTGATGGCAGCAGTCAGGTTGGTACAGTTTCCTTTATGCATAAGCATATATAATAATAATAATGATGTGATTTAAATGAATAAAATTAATAAAATCTGATTCTTCCGAATACAGAGCACTTGAGGTGTTTTCCTGGTATGGAAAATATCTTTGTAAAGAGCAATCTATGTTGTTTATTAAAGGACAGATTAACACAGTATTCTGATGTGTTCCAAAATACAATCAGACTGCTCTCACATTCCAGGTAGTCATTTGAAATTTCAGTTAGAACTACTTCAGAATGGTTACTGAGAGAGTGGGAACACCAAGTGGAGCACCACAGATGAAGCAGAGGAAAATAAGCACATTTTTGAGTGGTAAATCCACTCAAATTAATAGTTTTTATTAAAGTACAGATAAATTAATCTGTGCAGCCACTTTATAATTGAATGTTATTCAGCAGCCATGTGCAGCAGCCACAAGTCGGCAGTGAGTCTGCAGCCGGAGCACAGCCGGCCTCAAGGTCCTTGTGAATACTGAAAGTCAGGGCAGGCACATAGCTAATAGCAACAGTGTTTTTCATTTTCCTTTTATTGGATAAATGTTGTTAAATGTAGTGTTCATTGAAGTCAAGCATGAAAACTACATTTTACAACTGTATCATGAGTTGCTGCAGTCACTGTTCGGAACATAAAGCAGATGGCCAAATTGCTGTCATTATCAAGGTTGCGCTCTTTAGGCTGACTTCTTGTGGGAGACTTGTGCAACAGAAATACAGAGTGTCTGTTCGGGCAAACACATAGACTGCTTAAAATGGTAACCCAGGACTGTTTTTTTCTCACATAAAAAATGCTCTTCTACTAAAAAAAAAAAAAAAGAACTGGTGTCAAGTCATGATGAATACTATCTTAATCAATACCGCTGCAGTTGAACTATCTCTGGCTCTTCCAAAGTATTTAATTACACTAGTATGATTTGCTTTGTGGGGGCTTTGTGTAAATGCTGATTAGCAGTGACACTATTAAGGTCAACTGCTTCATCGGAGCTGAGATCCTCTTTCTCGGATGAAGTAGCTCTGCTGTTTCATGCTGTCAGTGATATAAATAGCTGTACAAGATCCTCTGTCACCCAAATGTTAAAGATTTACCTGTGGACAGGTAGGACTGGTTTCCTAAATACTAGGGAACTGTTAACTTGTTTTCCCTCACTGAACTTGTAACTGTATTGCTGCACTGTTCAGACTGCAGATATGAGAAAACCTTAGGAAGTTGGGCTATGCCTCTGCCAAAAGGTTCCCCATGATTTAAAAGTGGTCCATTTGAGAAAGGAGTAATCTGAAACAGATGGCAAACTAGAGTTCCTGCAGGTTTTACATCCAGCAGACCTTAACTGAAGAAAGATGTATTTGTTTTCTTTTTCTAAGTACTTAGCCCACATGTTTGGACAAAGTGATAAATTAACAACTGATCACACACCTGATTCCTTAAACTTTTAAATGGCTGCCTATTAAAGAATGAGTAGTGCTGTCACAGAGTGTAGCCTGAAAAGAAAAGAACCCAATGGAAAGAGGCACACTTGAATAAGGGGAGAAGCTGAGAAAAAAAGAAAAGAACACACTAATTGATAAGAAAGATGCACTTGCAAAAATGTGCAAACACATACAGAGCATAGAGAATAATGTATGGGGTGGTGTGTGTAACGAGAAGTTTACACACACCCGAGGGGTTAGATGCTACATAAACCCCGAGAGCGAAGCTCGAAGGGTTTGTGCAAGCATCTTCACTTCAAGGGTGTGTAAACTTGAGTTTACAACAACACCCACATTTTATTTTTTATAATTAATAGTGATTTGCACTGTTTGCGCAGCTTTGCGTGACTTAGCGCGTCTTTGCGCGATTACGCGGCATTGCGTGGCTTTGCGCAGTTTGCCATTATACACACTCGTGTATAATGGGAAATTATGCCATGGTTTTCCTATGGGAAAAAGGGGAAGCCATTAATTATATATAGGATAAAGTATGGGTCTCGGTGTGTAACGGGAATTTACACACACCCAAGGGGTTTATGTGAAGCATCTAACCCCGAGGGTGTGTGTAAATTCTCGTTTACACACACCCAGACCCATATTTTATTTTATATAATTGTTGGCTTCCTGTTTTTTCCATAAGCAATTATATAAAATAAAAAAGGCTGCTGTGCCACTGCCGCCGCAGTCCGATTCCGGTCGGCTTTCTCTTATTTAAAACATTTTTCCGACAGTATTGTAAGGGAGGATCTATCCGGTAGCAATGTGGTACAATTAATTTAAATTTTATTTTACTTACTGCCGAGTGTCCATGGCAGTTTCTTTTCAGGTTAAGTTTGCGGTTTGGGAAGTAAAAAGCGAGCAGAGTATGAGCAGGCGCATGCGCAGAGAGGCAGAAACTGTGCGCGTGTTTGCCGTTATAAACGCTCCTTTATAACGGCAAATTATGCCACGGTTTCCTTATGGAAAAAAGAGGAAGCCATTAATTATAAAGATTTTCTTTACAAAATCCCACACCATATAGTATGTGCCACTATAAAGGCAAAACATTTACCACTGCTGATTCCAAATGTCTAATAAATCAAATGCATCCATGCATTACCAGAGTGACAGCATACCTCTCAACCTTTTGTCCCCCAAATGTGGAACATTGCCTCTCAAAATGTGGAAAGAATGGGCAAAATGTGGAACACTTGATCAAATCTTGACATTAGAAGCTCACAACACTGTGAAAATGTTTGCATTTATGTTCAGAAAGTCTGCTATTAATTAAAATTATATATTTTGCATCATTTACTATGGAGTTTTGCTTTAAAATGTTAGCACTGAATGTGGGACAAGTCCTCACAATGTGGAACAGGGAGCTTTTGTGAAGTAAAATGAGGAACGTTCCTCGTAATGTGGTACAGTTGAGAGGTATGAGTGACAGTGCAGTTAAGCATATCCAAAATAAGACAGACTCGTGGATATGTATATATGAGTCCAAATGGCAGATATGTTCAAACAGCTGAAGCCCTATCTGGCAGTCAACAGCCCAGTGTGTTAATCTTAGCAGGAGATTCATCAGTGGGGCCTGTTTTCTGAAAGAACATTTTAGTGGGTGGAATGCATACCATTTTATTGTTCCACAACAGAATTGTAGTGTAGCCTTTGATGATTTGGAGGTTTGATTTCTGCCCCTTTTGCTGGGCTTAGTTCTGAATTATTTTGCAATATATTGTTTTTGCTTTCTTTCTCATATCCCTTTGTGTTCTCGTTGCATGTTGTCTGCTTATTTATGTTTGTCTTTCTGTAATTCACTTTTTTTGTTTATTGTTATTCTGACACCTAACCATTTGTTGTCCACTGGGCAAGTGATTTAGTTTGGGTGGGTGGGTGACTGCTAATCCTTACACAGTTAGTATGATAAATTAACAGCCTGTTTCACATAGAAAGTTATGGAGAGTAAGATGAAAGAAAGGAGATGTGACAGGTACAGTGACTGAAACTGTTTTCATATGCAGTGGGACCTGTATAAAATCATATTTATTAAGATCTTGTTAGGATGATTTATATTTTTTTTAGATCTCAAATTTGTTTATATTACGGATATGAATACAGTTATCAGCCTAATAAAATCACTTTACTGATTTATAAAGAAAGTATTTTTTCATATCAGTTTATTAATACGGAATTGATCATGTTAGGAAGGTTTGTTGGTTCTATAAGCTGCAATGGGATCCAAGGGATTCTGTTTTGGACTCTCAATACATCTGTCTATACAAGATGTGTAGAACAGGACAACATAGTTAGAATTTGGGAGGCTGAGTCTGGATCCCACATTTTCAGAATTTGACAGGCTGAGTCTGGTTCCAACATTTTCAGAATTTGGCAGCCTGAGTCTGGATCCAACATGTTCAGAATCTGGTAGACTGAGTCTGGATCTCACATTTCCAGAGCCTGAATGATTAAAACCTGATGCAAACCTTAACTCCATGAACTTGTGAATATGTTCAAAAGTTACCTCTTGGTTGTGTGCTGCCACGGGTGCCATACACGTAATGTCCTTGCTGTCTTGCACTAATCCCAGTCTGGACTGAACAATTTGGTTAGTTGGTGTAATTTTGGCTCTTGCTCAAACTGCTGTAATTTACACCAATACTCATGAGCAGGGGCACTGGAAAATTGCGGGCATGATTTTCGTGCTATTTCCACGATTTGAGGGCCCCCCCATGACCCCAGCGCGACACTGTGTTAAAAAAAAAATACAGCATACTAGTCTTTAGTGGGAGGCAGGCTACTTTCTTTTGTTCCCTTCTCTCTGCTGCAGTGTGGTTCAGCACTCCATGGCTCCTTGATGTGCCTTGTTCCACCCCTGAGGTTGTTCCGCCCTGCCCATAGACATCACAAAAGGGGCAGAACACCTCGAAGCATTTTAAACTTTTGCGCTGTTTTTTTTTTCTGTCCCCCTTCAGGTTCACATAAGCCCTTTAAATGCGGCTTGTTTAGAGGGGGGACAGGTACTTCACCTGCCTTACCAGGTTCACAGGTGTAAGGAGGAAGCGACCCAGTGAGCGAGTCAGCCAACCAGACAGACAGACCACCACCACATCAGTGGAGCTAGGTGCCGTGAGGAGTGAGGAGAGTGAGGAGCGAGGCTTCTTTAGAGGGATGAGGGATGACCAAGAGAGCCATTGAGCCAGGTGCCAGAAGGAGTGAGGAGCGATGTTTGTTTACAGGGGCAACTGAGCAAGCCAGCCAGCCAGGAGCGAGGAGCCAGAAGGAGCGAGCAATGAGCGAGACGCAAGGAGCAAGATAAGAAACTCAAAAAAGGGCTGTGCATCACTTTTTTTTTTTGCTGCTGCTGCAGAAGTAGAAGCATTTGGCTGGGGGTGCTGATCTCTGGTAGCCTTGTTCTGCCTGCTTGCCCACCTTGCAAAGTTCACTGCTTGTGCCTGCAAATTTGCCCTTTCTGCATCCAGCCATCTAAGGAACTGAAGGACTGCCCAGAGTGCCTGACTGAGCCTGGTAAGGTAAGACTGTTTAGTTTGGCGTGTGGAGTGAGAGGCACAGGAAGAGTTTGGGGGAGGGCATGGTAGTGAAATTATGTATTTTTTTTTCTACAAGGGGCTGGGGGGTGGGTCAGTTTCCTGTGGTCAGTCATTCATTGTGGTCAGGCCTGGCCAACTGATACATATGCAATAAAAAAATTATATAAAATTTATATAAAAATAAAAAAATTTTTTCTGCATGTGTACCAGTCTGCCAGGTCCATGACAAGCTCCTTTCACATACTGTTGATGGTTGGTAGAGGGTCGGACCTGGCAGACTTGGTAGACAGGCAGAAAAAAAATTGTTCTGGCCTCGGGTGATGGTGGGCATGGGGCAGACATGCTGGCAGGCTGGCCAGTTTCATTTTTTCTGCATGTGTACCAATCCGCCAGAGTCGTCTGCTTTCACTGCGCACTGTTGATGGTCGGTGGAGGGTCAGACCTGGCAGACTTGGTAGACATGCAGAAAAAAAATTGTTCTGGCCTTGGGTGATGGTGGGCATGTGGCGGACATGCAGGCCAGCCCAGAACAATTTTTTTCTGCATGTGTACATGTGCAGGACGTACAGGCCAGAACAATTCTATGTTTAAGAGATCTAATTTTCTGTGTGCTTTATTTAATTTCTGTACAATTGTACTATTAATTTAATTGTTATGTGATTTTGTGATCCTTCAGGTACTGTGTGCTGTTTCATGTGGACCGTCATTGATGGTTGGGACGGACCCCACAGACTGGTACACAAGTTGGAAAACAAACTGTTCTGTGCCTCTTGTCTTGCCTGTACTTCCCTTCCTCTATCTATCCATCAGCAGTGGCCAGAAGAATTTGTTTTCCAACGTGTATACCAGTCTGTGGGGACAGTCCCGACCATCAATGACAGATGCCTTGGTGTAGAATAGAAGGTATGTGCCTATTGTGGAAGTGTTAAATAAAACAACATACTAAGCTTTCATATGTGTGTGTATATATATTTATTTAATTTTAATACAAAAGGAGACCAATACACTAATTACATAATTTCATAGATATATACACAAAAATGTAGTAGTATTCAAACATTAAAAATTAGTCCTCAAAAAAATCATCATTGTACATTTCCAGTCGAGCTCGCAAGCATGTCTGCACCACAAGCAAAGCATCTGTGGTTCTCATGGGAAGAAACCAAAGCACGGCACGTTTTGTATTGTATCCAAGAAGCCAAAGATCGTGTAAAGATGTATCCAGAAGATCTTTATGAGGATGGAGGCCACTTGTTCTGCCGATTTTGCTGCCACACGATCGACTTTCTCCGGAAGCATACCATTGACATCCATATGAAGTCACAGAGACACCTGGACCGGAAAGCAGAAATAAAGAAAAGAAATGAAGGTAAAAGCACTGCTCTATTCCTTTATTAATTTTGTGTTAATTGCTTTTTCCAGTTTTCACCAGCCCACTCAATCATCCTTGTGGAGGAACGCACTGCGGGACACCCAATACTACTAGCTGTCCCTCTACCCAGAGTCTTGTCCATTCTTCACCCCCATGCTCAGGCTTACCCCCCTGGGCTGGGCTGCCAAGAGGGCTTCCCACTCCCTAACAGACATTGTAGACATGACCTGGATTACCCCCCCAGGTCAGGGCCATGAGAGTGGGACCCTCCCATGGGGCGTTGGTGGTAGGGGGTTGGGGAATGAGTCAAGCCTTCATGTTGGGGGCTGGTATTTTGTTTTTTTTTCCTGGGGGCATGGACGTACAATGATGTCCAGCATCCACCCTGCCCCCCTGAGCATTCAGGCATCTGTCACTGCAGTACCACCAGCCTATGCCAGGATCCATCAAGCACCAGACACACTCCCCTTCCTCCCTCTCCTCAGAGAAGGACAGCATTCCTCTGGACACTCCATCCTTCTCCCTCGGGCTGGCCCTCCACCCCGGGTCTGTTCCCGAATCTGGGTCGCTGGTGTAACAAGCAGAAATCCAACTGCTGCACCAGTGGGCTGGCCAGGATGTGCAATCCTGCTTACCCCCCTTTGACATCAGGGTTTCCTGAACCTGGGCAGCTGGCATGGCCTGAGGTAAGACAAGATGCCTCAGCCCTCTGTGCCACCAGGCTGGCTCAAACTGTTCTGTTCCATCTGCTTAGTATTTTGTTTTTCTTTACGTGCTGGTTTTGGAATGTTAGACTAGTAACTATGCGCAAACTGCATAAAAATGTTATCTAAATTATGTTTTTTTGTGTCTTCCAGGTTCTGCCAGTCATCAGCGACAACAAGCTCTCACAACATGTCTTGCCAGAGCAACGGCGTCCTCATTGGAATGAAAGGAATTTGTGCTGGACTTTATTCAATGTCTGACATGAGCAGATATTCCTCTGGAAAAGGCTCCAGGTTTTCAAGAGTTTCTTCAGAAATACACCAAACAAGGAAGAACACTTCCCGGACCAGCACAACTGCACAGCACATATCTGCAAGAACTGCACCAACAACATGAAGCTACCATAAAGAAAGAAGTGGAGGATGCCAATGTTTTTATCTTTCTGGATGAAACCACAGACTCCTGTGGAAGCAGCGTGTTAGCAGTTTTGGCTCAGCCTTTGAATAAAGTTGGAAAACAGCCCATTCTGATTGGTGTGGAGGTCCTGCAGTGTGTTAACCATTCAACAATATCACAGGCTCTACTGAGAGTTTTAAATGCCAACTCTGTGAACTTCGACAAAGTACTTGCAGTTGTTTCAGACAGTGCAAGTTACATGCACAAAGCATTTGGTTCAGTTCTCTCTGGAGTACTACCAAACGCTGTGCATGTGACCTGTGTGGCACATCTTCTCAATCTTATTCTGGAAATCTGGGCAGACACCTTACAAGATCTGAACAGTGTGGTAGCAGTTGTTAAGAAGGTGTTTTGTCAGAGCCCAATGTGCCACCACCAGTTCCTGTCTTTTATGGAGTCGAAAGATAATGTGACTCCAAAGATGCTGGTATATTCGGTCCTGACAAGATGGTGCTCATGGGTCAATGCTGTGGACTATTTAGCTGAATACATGCCCATCACTGCTGAATTTCTACAAAGTGAAACATCTGGTGCAGCGACCTTCAAAAGGCTGAAGGACCTACTGAAGGACAAATTAACAGAGTTGATGATGCAAGCAACATTTGTCAAAGAACATTCAGTAGAGTTGGTTAGGCTCATCGAAGAGCTACAGTCCAACTCCAAGCCACATGGGTGCAACATTTATTCAAAATTGCAAACTGTTCATTTTTTTTTAGACTTTTGCACAACAGCTGGTGTTCAGGAGTACAGGCCCCAGACTGTGGAATGGTTATCCAGATGCCAAGTACAGGAACGTGAGGACTGTACTACTCTTTTTCAGACTCTGATGCTGCAGAGCAGTAAGAAAATGACAAACATTGTAAGCCACCACCCCTCCTTGAACATTTTTGTAGCAGCAAGAGTCTTCGATCCCCAGCAGCTACCAACAGTGGAGAAGAATAAAACTAATTACACTGAACTGATCCCTGGACTTCTCAAGGTCTCGAACATGGAATGGCATGCATACATGGCTGAAGCCCAGACAATTCCATCGGACTTCAACCTGTCAGAATGGTGGGAGGCACAGCATGTTGCACTGCCAGAGCTCACTGCCATTGCCAAGCAATACATCTGGCTTCCAGTGAGCACAGCCGATGTAGAACGAACATTTTTAGTGTACTCAAACCTGCTGAAGGACAACCGATGGACTTTAACAAAGGACAATGTAAAACTGCTTTTAATGTTGAAGTACAATAAAAATATATAGAGATTTTTAGAGTGGTTTCTGAGTGGCACTGAAAGGAGTGCATATGAGTGTACGTATGGAATAAAATTGCAGTATCTGCAATTTGTAGGAAATTGATATTTAAAATGTTTTAATTATCTATATTGCTGGCATTTATAGTCTAGATATATTGTTAAATAAAGTTTGGGCATTGTTATAAAATTGGGATTCTGATTTATTTCCAATGATGTAATTGATTGCCATATATAGCTTTCATTAAAATGTGGTTATTTTGCAATATGTCTTATTTTTTTTTTTGGTGTTGTACTAAAAATTATCTATCTGGAAACTACACAAATAGGATGTCAAGGGCCCCTCAATTTCCCCGCAATAAATCTGAAAAATCCCCGCAACTTGGCCATGATTTTTCTGCAATTTTCCAGTGCCCCTGCTCATGAGTGTAAAAAGACATACTCGAGAGACAGGGACTGTAATTTCTATTTGAGAATAATGGGGCTGGACCCCTCAAGTATTGCTCCATATATTAAACTTCTGGCTGATCCTTGTTGTTTTCCTTGTGAGCCCAAACTAGGATCATAAATAGCTGAGCCTGCCTCTTGCTCATGAGTGTGGTTTTATTCATTGAATCAGTCATGTCATTATGAGCTATGATCATCATTGGTCATCATAAACACTTTCCTGTCTTTTAATGTTTGTATTGTAGACTATAAAAGGAGTGCAACTAAGTCCTTTATTTTTTGTCTCAGGCATTTAAGATGCAGCACATTTTATTGTAATATATTGATAGCTTTATCACTCAATTTTCTTTAGAAAATACCCTGAAATTAACAAAGAAACATAAAATAACCGTACAACAACCCCAAGGTAAACTATGCCACCTGAAATACTTTGTAATGTTTATTACTTTGTTAATTGGGAAAGTTGACTAGTCTAGGACTCAGTCCTATTTTGAGTGGTGTCCCATGGTAGTAGGAAACAATGAAACACCTATAGTTTAATGCCGTGTATTTATGCCTTAGGATGTTTGACCTCTAGGGACAGTGAACAACATGCTGGAATTAAAATACAAAGAAAGTGAGTAACTGATTAAACAACAGATGATAATATTTTTTTGGCTTCCTAAAACATACTCTTGTGCATTAAGATGTACCAGTTATAATGACATTGGAACTTAAATGAAGGTCTATTGAATATACTATAAAGAATACACTGATGTGTACAAGTTGGTGCCAACAAAATCCTTTCTGCCATCCTATATGAAGTCTAAGTTACTTTTTATATTTAACTTCCTATTTAGGATCTTGTGATTTACTTGCTTGTTGTGTACTGAATTGTGTACTGTATATTTCTGATTCTTTTCCAAGTGTTAATAACCTATCTATAAGTTTTGCTCTTACAGATCTTATTTGAAAATATTGAAATATTTGTGAGCTTTCCAGGTTAAATTTATTCTAAAGTTGAGAAAAAGATAGGATAAGTTTTCAACTAGCTGTCTGATTTTCATGATCCCTTTATTAATTCAGAGGCCACACTTTCAAAACATTGTGCAGAGATTGCAACGAGCACTGCACCACAACAGTAAGGTTCTGGTGGTGCACCACAGCTGCACCCTATTTTATAATCTTAGGCAAGTCATTTAACTGCCTGTCCACTCCGCTGTGTAAACGGTAAAAGCAGGATCCCACCGTGAACAACATGTTGCATCTCAGCTGGGCTATCCTGTGTAAATAAATTTACAATTTAGTATTCAAACACCAGTCTCTGGATTTGCAACCTTATACTCTGGGCTACCCAACCTTATTGTTTTACTGATGAATGCCCAATTTAATACTGGGATCCTACTTGTGTTGTGGGAAATCAAACAGGAACAACATGTAACTAAACAAGTCATTGCATGCTGTGTTATAACTTATAAGATGTGAGTTAGAACAGATTGTCTGGAGATTGGCAGTGCATTTTAAGACATGCTAACCTTAAACAGTTTGGCTCATAGATAATTTTTTTTGGGGGGGGGTTCAAGCTGGTGGGAATCCAGTGTCCTTTCTTTTCCACTACAGCAAGCACCTGTCCATGGCATTGGTATTCTGTGATAGCATTAGTCCTGCAAATCCCATATTCAACTAAAGTGTCAGTTAAGCCAGTTACAACAAATGGAATAACCTGCAGCAAAAGGTTTGACTCTGGCCTTGCAGTCACTGTTCTTGCAGTCAAATTAAAACCCTCCCCACCACCACTCTTCTGACCCCGAACTCTAGTTGCATATACTTACATAGGGAGGGCAGCCATGCATTTGGGATGATCAAGGTGGGTTAGACTGTTCTAAACAAATTCAATTTCAACATTTCACACGTGCAGTATACCAGCATATTTCTGAGCGGGATAGAGTTTAGTTATTTGAATCCATGGGATCTAAAAGTTTTGGGTGTAATATTAGGTACTGATAAGCAATTTAAATCACAAACAGTAGTGAGAAAGAAATTATGTGACCTACTGAGAGTTGAATCCCAGCCTGGCAGCCTACTATTCCCAGTTGGTGGATATGCAATACCAGGAAAAAGAAACATGTCTTGGAACCCCAAACCAGTCAAGTGAGCATGTAACTCAGTGGTTAGAGCATGGGATGGTGTTATGTGGACCTGGGTTCAATTCCCAGGAGATCACATTACTTCTTTCTCACTAAAATTTGTGATTTAAATTGTTTAGCAGTGGATGGCTAATACTGCACCCCTCCCCAAAGTTTATTTTAGCCCCAATTTTCAGTGATTTTCTCAACATGGCTCTGAGCATATAACAATTGGCTGTCAGTCCTCCTGTCATATTCATTTTAATGGGGGTCAGTACATTAACAACCACTTCTACTGCCATTGGGAGCCCCTCCAATGAGTGAGTGTGTGTGTGTGTGTATGTATATGTAATAACCTTTGTTGTATCCTTAATAACTTATTCACTGCAGATAACCTGTTATCAGCCACTCTGTCAACAATACTGCTTCATGCAGTGTACTGTATTTTGGGGTACAGAACAGTACAGTATGTCACATTAGCAGCACAGATTGCTGCAACATCTTAGCAGCTCTGTTGAAACTTTGCCTCCCCTCCACAGCCTTCTGATTTGCATAATGAAATGATTTGTTACTGATTAGTTAATACAAGGGAGGTGACTGGCTGCTCAGTGACATATGAGATTATTTTCTCTCATGATGTCAGAGTTAACTCATTTTAAGCTGGTCTACCCAGATCTCCAGTTTGAAGAAGTGAAAAAAATGGCTTCAGGTTTTCAAAAAAAGATGGACTCCTGTTATGTTGGACAAGCTGTTTAGTAAAGTCCAAGGGAAATCTGTTTTGAATAAATCCAAAAGTTCTTATTGTGGTGCTTCGTCGCAAAATGTGTGTTCAAGAAATCCAAATCCAAGCTGACTGCAGTGACAGGGGTTCTACCACACTATGGCGCCTCTTGCCTCAGAGAAGTGTGAAGCACCACTATACAGCAAACATCTTGTTTGGTACAAGAGGAGATACCTTTACTAGGCTTAACAATAGTTGAGACATGCAACACTGACCAGCACCAACCAAGCTTCCTGCACCAAGTTGTCAAAAGTAATATGCATTACAGTTACAGTTACTAATTACTTTTTATACAAAAGTAATCAGTAACTGTAACTGATTACATTTATTTGAGAGTGACTAGTAACTGTAACTGATTACTTTTTTAAAATAACTTACCCAACACTGCATGAGACTCTCTTATTCAGCAAAGAGTGTCTCCTGTACACCTGTGCTAGAAATTTGCACGTTTGGACAATCTATTTATTTTTACTTTTTACATTGAAGATGGAAACATTTCCTGGGCTTATAAGGTATCAGTATGTCCCACAGAGCCATGTATTGCAGCATAAGTGTGGTTTCATTTGCATCTGCTGATTGAGAGAACAGCTCAGCCTCGATTCACCATTTCTCACCCAACAAAAGTGCATGCCACCTCTCATACTGCAAAGAGTGGCTCAGTGGGACATATTAAAAAACAGCGAAACAATCATTGCTGACAGCAGCAGAGCTCAGTCACACCGCCCCCCACACACCAAAAAATTTGTATTTCTGAACGTTCCATTTTTATTACAGAAGACGTTTTACATGAAAACATTATCTTTGTCCTTTACACTTCATCTGTCATGACTGCTTTTCCTGCCTTAAATCCCAATCTTCTGCTTCTAACATCACAATCAGTCATTGCCATGGCGCCATGGTAATGGATTATGATGTCACTCAGCGAGAAGATTATAAGGCAGGAAAAGCAGCAGGAACAGATGTAGTCTAAGGGGCAAAAAAAACAGATTTTCTTCAGTCTTTACTCAATCCCTGATGCTATCTTATCTATCCCCAGGCCAGGGCCTTTTAAACCTGAGTTACTGAGCCACATTATGTCCAACTCTTACTGTGACTGCAGATGAAACTTAGCTAAAAAAAAAAAACTAAACAATGTTACTGCAGTATTCGCTTCTGTATATGCATCATGTATTTACATCACTGATGTGCCCATATTGTGTGTATTATGTATTTGCTCACCCATGTAGTTAGTGCCTTATTGCTGTATTAGAGCAGTAGTCTGTATTATGTATCTGTGTTATACTTATGTATTCTGTGTTCTACTGTGTACCAATCTTTATTTATGTAAGACGTGGAGCCTTTGCAAATGAGTCTCTGACTCAAAGGGTTGTAATTCCTATACCATCAATAAATAAATATGTAACCCCCCTGCAAATTGGGGTTCCCAAAAGTTTCCTAATAGCTTGCCTAAAGGCCCCAGCCTGGATGGAGTTCGGCATTTAAGCCGCCTATTTGTGAGTGCTTTTAGAGCCTCTGGTACTGTCTCTTTAAGAGCTGTCTGCTTACCGGCAGGACTGGAACCTGGGGGGACTGTGTGGTTCCTTGCTCGAGTCCTGTTCGAGCTGCTGACAAATTGCTCCATTTCTGCCGCTGCTAAGTGGGCAGTGTGAGCACTATTCAGGGATGTAACTGTTTGCTAGCGATCTGTTAGAGTGGTAAGGGAAATGTAATTTGTCTAACCTGCCTTTCTTGCAGCTGGGACTCTGTGTGCTTTACCCCTCCATTTTGGATCTGAACTGCAGACTAGATCCAATCAGGAGGGAGGGGCACCTAAAATGGAGTTTTGAACAACCAACCAGGATCAGGACTCTCTCAGAGCCGGCTGGCCATGGGGGATATAGCCAGTAATTCTGGGAAGTGAAGTTCTGGACTGTGGTGCCTTTTCACACCAATGGGGAAAGTTTTTGAGTGACTGGCAACTGAAGCTCACCAATTGGACCAGGTGGTGCCCGACTGTAATTCCCTGCCTGGTGGCTGAGAAGGCAGATCCGTTGTGGCTGTGACTGGGGAAGAAGCTCTAGGCTTCTGTGCTGCAGAGTTTTCGCACGGGAAGCGTGTGTGGAGGCCGAAAGTTGGGTGGCATGTTTGCCGTGGTGATTCAGACTGAATCCGCTGTGATGGAGGAGAGGAGAAGCTGTATAGCCAAGAACCAGGCTTACCCTGTAGAGGACTGGAGAAACTGCTTCATCGTGCTCTGTCTGTCAGGAGAGTGAAGCTGCATCGTGAACTCCCAAGTTGGCAGTAAGTGCGAGCGGGACCTGAGAGCAGCTGCCTGGTACGGTAACTTCTTTTACTTATAAATGTGTGAGGTGTGTCCTGCTTACAGAACCCTGTTCCCCTGCTGTGCGAAGGGCGTCCAGAAATCCATGCCACTCTTGGGGACAGCATCCAGCCAACAGTTAAGTGAGTGAAAATCAGGGTAGCTCCCTGCCATCTGTACCGTTAAATTACAAGTGTTTCATCTGATTTTCTTTCTTGCTACATGAACTGAGGCAACTGGTTCCAGATTACAAATTGGGTATTGTGCATGTGTTTTCCATCTCAGGGCCCCAACCAGTTGCACCGATCCTGGCTAGCCCCCTCCCCCCATCCTGGGTACCCAGTGAAAGTGACATTTAGGGACTCTGAAATTGCGCACAGTACTGTGAATATTAATGTGATTGCTCTAATTAACCTGATTTCCCCCTGTCCTTGTTGCCATCCCCTAAATAAATCAGATCTGGTTGTTTCAGCAAAGTTACACTGACTAAGGCATGTGTTTGTGTTAAAGTATTGTACAGTGGCTATTGTATTACATCATCTTGCTTTACAGGGGGTCCCCAGAGTCAAGCTGACCGAACCAGTCCTGGGGGTAAGTGTACATTGTAAAGATACTCCTGACATATTGTGTGGGCCACTAGTGGGAAGAAAGGGGGGCTGCAGTGTCCCAGATGGCTGGGACCAAGTCAGAAAGACAGTATCAACGCTGACCTCTGGGTGGAGGCACCTGCCATTGGACCTAGGCCCCTCAACCTGTCAGTAGTCAGTCAGGCAGGGGCAGTAGCCCTTGGGATAGCATCACCTGGGGGTTACAAATAAATAAATAAAATAAAGAATGGATTCTCTTATACACTAAAATTCAAGGTTTTTTTTGGTAATGTTATGAAATTTGATTCCTGCTGATGCCATCTGTTAGTGTTTTGCTGAAAACTGGAAAATTACTTTAAAAGTGAGCAAGTGGTACACTATTTATATAGAATGGAATACATAGTGCACATCAAGGGAGTCAATTATTTGTTTCTGATCTTATTCAACACAGGGAAAAGTAACAGGAAATGTTTTAAGGTCTGTCATCCCTTGCAGACTACAACAACATCTTCTGTCCTTCCACTTTTCAGAGTGGAATATTGTGGCCTAATTCAATCTTTAGAGGACATAACTGCATCTCTGTGTTTTTTATGCAAAATGAAATATTGTTCCCTCTCTAATCCTATTCTAACATAATGGCACAGTCACAAAAATGTATAGTTCTGCAAAAGAATAATGTAATTTTTCAGCCCAAATGTCAAGAATTCTTTCTGAACCTTTTGATGTATCCCAGTTTAAATAGGTTTGTAGATCCATCTTCCTGTAATACTGTAAATGTTCACTTTGGGGATCATTTGAAAAAAGGAGAGGTAATGGTGGGAGTACATGTGTGGCAGTGATGGATTGTGATGTTCGGATCGCACAGGGCATGGTTTTTAGTGACCTCTGTCTCTCCTTCTCTCTCTCTTCTCCCCTCCATCATGTTGCAAGGCGGATGAGAGAGAGAAACAAAGAAAAGTTCAATGCATTCCTTTCTGAATGGACCTGAAGTTTACAATAGAGATTGTTAAAAGGAGATCCCCCAGAAAAAAGAGGCACAACACCTTTTTGTGGGTGCTCAACTGGCAATTTGATTTATTAAACATGTCTTACAATGATTGCATTTTACTTTTCTTACATTTTCAACAGTCCTTCATTTCCAGAACTATCCATTTCACATTCCATCTTTCAAAGACTTACATATTTCAAATCACATGTTTCAAACTGTCCCTTTTTCCATTGTCTTCTTGGGGTCCAGATGCTTTACAGCCCGATACCCCTTGGTACTCTTCCTCTTGTGGTCCTCGTCTTTTTGTTGTACATACTGTTCTTGGGGTCTGGACGTTTGGAAGCCCAATACCCCTTCTCCTAGTCCCCTTGCTGCCCTCCCTTTTCTGGCTGCTGATGGCAACTGTGCCTCATATTAAACCCTTCCTACCTCATCCTTTTTGCTTGCCTCCATGTCCGGGTGTCTGAGCCTGGCCCATGGTTTCTACTTGGCCCCCCTTCCCCCCCTCCATTTTAATTTTTAATTTTCCGAAAATTTCTTCCACTAGCCCATCTCCAGCTTATGCGATGGAATGATGGGCTTCCCTTCCTTACCCTCTTCTTCCCACTTCTCTATGCTATCCTCCAATTGCAATACATATATTGACATCCCTACCGTTGAAAGGTGCACCCCATCCTGTCTGTACATTCCTGGGTTGGGATAAGATATTCCTTTATGTTTTATGTACACTCCCCCCTCCCCTTTAGCCAAGCCACCACCTTCCTGTTAATTCTCTTCCTGGCCCATTCCACCCCTTTTATATCCCTGGCCTTCCGCCACACCATCCTGGGCACCATCTCTGACCAGCTATCCTTGCCTGCGGCCACTGTTGAATTGTCCCCATATCCCTTATCATCTCCTTGCACAGCAACCCCATGGACGTTCTCCCAAATCATTACCTCCCAAGTGCAATATTAACAGGTCCGGTTTTGGCCATTTCTGTTTCAGATCTTCTAAGGTTGGCATAATCTGTGCCCACCTTATTCCCCTTACCCCCTTCCAGTGGACCATCATTCTGTCAGGATCCTCTCCTAGCTGTCTCCCTCCTTGACAATTAGCAACCCACCTCTCTGCCCAATAAATGTAAGAGTGCCCTAGTATCCAGACCAGTTTGCATCTTCCCCGACTTGTGAAAAGCAAGTGTGAATATTAGACTATTTTTCTCACATATGTCTTATAGCAGTTTGACCTCCACCTGCCTGTTTTCTTGATTTCTTCTTCAGACCCACCTTTTTCTGCTAGTGTGGATGCGGCTCCTATCCTAAATGAATGAGAAGAATAATTTTGCGTGTTCTCCCCTAAGTGCGCCATCCCCTTCTTCAACACCCCCGTTACCTGGAAACATGTCACCTGTTTTCCGTCTATATGTGTAAAGAACTGCCTGCTTTTTCCCCTGTCTCTTCACCTTATATTTCCATAGCACTGCTACTGTGCATGTTCTCTCACTCTCATGCTTGTCTAATGCAATCTCCGTCCCCCTTCCTATCTGGTCTGTTTTTGAACGTCTCAGCCAAATTGTGATCTTCTCTTGTTCCCAGTGTAGTTCTTCATCCCACAGTCCCCCTACTGCATCTATTTTATTAGCAGCTACTACCTCGCTGACCCTGAATGTGCCTCCTGCCATCACCATGAAAATGGCCCTGAATAACACAGCTTCGAAGGGTGTGGTACAAATCTCTACCAAGGTTTTCACCAGCCCTTCAAGTTTGTCCCCAGCAATAGGTTTTCTTATGTCTACCTTCCCTCCTTTTAGCCGTTGCCACCCCATCAACATGTGCCACACCACCTTAAACTTATTCAGCTTGGCCCAACCTTTTGTGCTGCATGCCCATCCTATCCCCGCCAGCTGCATCCCCATTGTGCCACTAGCCATTCCTGCCTTCCACTTCTTCACCATGTACTTTGTTAACTGGTCCTGTGAAACTGGCTCACTTACCTTGAACCCTTCCTGTGTTGGTGGACCAGAAGCTCCTGTAGAACAGTCGGGCTCCTTCCAGCCAATTTCCCATACTTTTTCTGCCACCGGTGTTCTCTTTGCAGCCGCTTGTGGCGCCAAGGACCTGAATCTTTCCAGCTGTAAACAGGAAAGGCTGTCAGTTATGTCATTTTTTTTTACCCATTCTGTGTGCTTGGTTTTATGACATGTTTAGTTGTAATCCCCTCAAAACTAACTGTCTCAGGACCTTGTTTGCCATCTCCAAATGCCCTCCCTGCCTGTTGATAACCTCTAGTACGGCTCTGTTATCGCACCAAAACATTATTTTCCTATTCCTTAGGAGTTCTCCCCATGTCAACATCGCCATCCATTTTGGGAAAATCTCTAGTAGAGTTATGTCCTTTAACAGCCCTTTCTCTTTCAAAATTCAGCCATGCCTCCGCTATCCATCTTCCTTGGAAATAAGCCCCCAAACTAATAGCCCCGGATGCATCCGTATATAGATCCAGATCGTTATTTTCTAGCCACTCTTTCTGCCAGAATGTAACCCCGTTGTATTCCTTTAAGAATTGTTCCCACATGTCCACATCTTGTCTAATCCCTCGTGATATGTCTACCCAATGGTGTGGATGCTTTTTGCCCACTGTTGCCCTGGCTAACCTCTTGGTGAACACCTTCCCTGGTGCAACCGCCTGGCATGCAAAGTTCAAGTACCCTAACAGCTGCTGAACCTGCCTCAGGGGAACTCTCCTCCTACATTTTACCTCTTGTAGCAAAGCCCTGAGCCTGGCCACTTTCTGTTGTGGTAATCTGAAGACTTGCTCATCTACATCAATCTCAATCCCCATGAATTCCAGCTTCTTGGCTGGACCTTCTGTTTTATCTCCCATCAAAGGCACCCCTAACTGCTCGCACATCTCCTCAAAGTCCACAAACATTGTTCTTACCTCTTTCTCACACCCCCCTATCATGAGGAAATCATCCAAATAGTGCACCATTGCCTTGTGCCTGTATCTGTTCCCAAATGCCCATTGTATCCAGGAGCTGAATGCCTCAAACTTGGCACAGGCTGTAGAACAGCCCATGGGCATTGCCGTGTCAAAGTAGAAGAACCCTTGGAAGCAGAATCCCAACGGGTCCCAATCCTCCTTCTGGACTAGTAGTAGTCGGAAAGCTGACTCTATATTGATCTTTGCTAGCCATGCCCCCCCCCTTTGCTCTGATCAACTCCACTGCTTGATCCAGGGTTGCATATGAAACTGTGCTACACTTGTCTGGTATAAGGATGTTCACTGAGGTCCCTTCTGGGTAAGACAGGTGATGAATTAGCCTAAATTCTCCTTGTTGCTTCTTGGGCACTAGGCCCAATGGGGAAACCCACCGGTTGGGTAATGGGGGTGTCCAGAATGGCCCCTCCATCCTCCTTGCTTCTATTTCTTGCCCTATTTTTCTGAAAGCTATGTCCTCCCTCCCCTTAATGGACAACAAGTGTTTGGTTCTCTTGCCTTCCCTCTCCCCTTGATATTCTAAACTAAATCCCTTTTCAAAGCCTTCCACTAACATCTGTCCTGCCTTCTCCTCTGGGTATCCCTTCATCTATTCTTTTAGCACCCCTACCCTGACTGGCATTCTCGCCAGCCTAAAACCTCCCCCCAACCTCTCCCACCTCTCAATGGTTCCCCATACCTCCATTCCAAACCCCCCCTCTTCCTTGAAATCCCTCCCTCTCCCGATTGGTATCCCCTTCCCTCAAAATGGCTGCCCATTTTCCCATTGCCCATCCTTTCTGTCCCCCATTGCTCTGCACCGGGTTGCCGGGTGCTGACCTGCACATTTTGAACAAATGTGCCTGAATTTGCAATTACTCCAGGAGCATGATGCCTTGTTGAAACCCCAACATGCTTTTTCTTGCAGCCTGCCTCCTCCTTGTCTATTGCCTTTTTCCGTTCCTGTAAAACCTGCTAAGCTCCTTACCCATAGTTCAGAATGGGTCAAATCCCACCTCAGATCCCCTCTGGCTGCCATTCTCTGCCAGAAGGCCTCATCATACTTTAGCCAACCTATCCCCATCCTAGCCTTGTAGGTATCTTTTATAGAGGTGGCATACATGAGCAGTGGGATGGCCAGGTCTGTTTTTTTCTCCAGCATGATGGCACTGTATATAGAGAACCCTGCCTGCCAGGCCTCTATACTCTTCCCCTTGTAACTTGTCCCCTCTACCTTGTTTCTAGCGATCGCCAAAGCCACCACCATCTCAGATTTTCCTACAGTCTCTTTCTGCATGTACCTGTTTGCCAACTCTTATCCACTGAGGTACAACCAAGTAATCTCTTCCCATATCTTTTCTTTTATCATTAGAGGGATGTGATCCCCCATTGTCATGCCTGGTATCCCTCATTACCCACTCTAGTTTTGTATTCCCTTCTACCCTGCAGTCTTAATCTCCTGCTTCCGATTGCTCTTAAGCCCTTCTTTCCTGTCCCCCAGCAAACCTGCTAGATATTCAGTCAAACCTCTGGGGTCTGTTTACCTGTATCCTTACCACTCGTGCCCTCATCTGTGTCCAGGTCCACCAACCGGTCCAGATCCGGCACCTCTCTTGGGGCTCTCTTTTCCACTCGGCTCTTCCCTGACCCTCCTGCATGCTTGTGACTTCTGCCATCCTGGATAATTAAATACTTAAAGGGGTATACAACAAACAAAGTTATCCCTTGTCCAGCATTGAAATCACCCAATATATGCCCCCCACAGTTTTTGCACGCTCTCTGCAGACCTTATACACCCTTTTTGGTCCCCTCTCCCGGTGATGGCCTCAACATCTTTTGGCCAGTCTTTGTTGCCTTTCTAGCTGGGAATTACCCTGGATCCCCCCCCTTAGATTTTTTTTTTACATGCTGCTCCCTACCCTGGTTCACTGCCCTTTCCCACAAAATTCTCAAATTGAACATTTTTTCTATAGGTATAGATGGAGAAAGGGCAAGAGAGAATGAGACAAGTAATCCATAGATGCATTTTTAATTACCATTGCCTCTGCTGAAACTTGCCCTTTAACCACATTTGCAACATTCTGTTGCAATAATGCTACTGCAGAAATCACACCCAACATCACCACGTGGGCATTACAGTCCCTGAAGCTGCTGTCGCAACAGAAGCGGCCTGAAGAACGGCAGCGCATGTCGCCAGAGGAGAATCCTGGGCCCCTGTGCTCCTTGTGTGCAGCCCTATCCAACCCTTGACTCCCGGGACTCTTTGCAATCCAGCTGCATCTCAGGTACATTTGTTTTACTGTTTACATAACAAGATGGAATAAACTCCCATTTTCCCCATGCTTTTTAACCCGCTTGGGATCCCCCTCCAATTGGAGAGCCGAATCCCCCCGCTTTGGTAACTCTGCCCTTACTGGCCACAATGCTCCTATCCACCACCCCCCGTGTGGTCCCAAATTCCAAACCTGTATTTTGCCTCTTCAGTATTCTGGCTACCAAGATCAACAGCCATTACACTTAAATTAAAACCATTTTTTTTTGTATTTCTGTTATTAATGTGTCTCCACCACAGGTTTGGTCATAAGTGGCCTCCCCAATAATTATTTTACTCACCCCCGCTACTGCCTTTCCGCCCATGTGGCCTTGCTAGGCCCCCATGCCCAAACTCCCAGCCATGTGGCCAGGTCTACTTTTTCCCCCATTATGCCTTACCTCAAATCTGATCCTTAATTCCTCACTTATGTGAAATACAAACAGGGCAGCAGTGCCCTATAACTGTTATATACTCAGTTATTTAGAACAACTCCTATATAAATACCTCCCAAAACACTCCTCAGCATCTAATTCATTAGGGAACCTAGTACACTAGGTTAAACTACCTCTACATTTGTCATATGGTCACAGTTCCTGCCCAAAACAATCCTCTGTGTAGACAATACAAAAAGGAAGAACAGAAGACAAAGACGCTTCCCCCCAGTGGTACTATTACTTTCAAAATTGCCTAAAAATGCATCTGCTGATTCTCTATTTACTGATATATATATATATACATATAATTTTTTATTTTCTTGCCAAGCCTGCTAACATTGTATTTCTACCCATTAGCAGATCTTGCCTCACATGGCTCTAAAGTTCCTCTGCTACTTGCTGTAATTCCTGCAATTGTTAACCAAATTGAACTGTTTCCTTAATAGCAGGTTATGTGCTGACTGCAAAACACCTCTAGGAAAAATCCCAGCACAAAAGGCCTGCCACTAGCACACTGAAAGTTAACTCCCTTGCCTAGTTACTGCTCAGGCCGCTCCCATGTGGCCAGGCCTAACCCAACTGAAAAAGCCTTACATCAAGTAGTTGAATTGCCAGCCAAAGTGCTGAGCTCTGTTAATCTTGAAAACCCAGCAAAAGAGGTAGACACCTTCCTCTGCTGGCTCCTAAATACCCTCAAGACCCCCCTTCCCTTTTCCTTCTGGCCAATCCTCACCTGGCCTACATGCCTAGTCATATTGGTCATATCAAGGTATGACATCACACCCCCTTCCCTCCTTACCTGAGCCCTCCTTCCTCCCCTTACTTTCCTCCTACCTCCCTGCCCCTGATCTGACCTGCCTTTGACTTGCCTAGCCTTCCCCTTCCTAACCCCCCATGCCCCCTTTTCTTTTGGGATACCCTTGACAATTTAGGTTGTCCCTTAGGGGCAACTGCATTTATCTTAGTGTTCCCTTCCCTATTAGGTCACTGATGCACACTTAACAAATGAATGGCAGTTGAGGATTTCACACTTTATGGTAACAAATGTTTTTTTTTTCCCCTGTGTGTTTTTTTACAATGACATGACAGACGGCTACAAATAACAGCTTTGTTACGTCACAGTTACGTGACTCAATTACAGTAAACAACCAGACCACCATAGCAGTCTAGCTATTCCACTACTTGCAAACATCTATGCTCAGTGCTCCACATTAGAGTACATGCTAAATACTGACCTAGAACCAAACTGGGATTCATTTGATAAATTTATGTATTTATTTAAATCCAGGATTACAATTACCTTTGAGCCAAGGATGTTTTACAAAGGTTCCACATCAGGAGAGTACATACATGTTAAACATCTTAAACAAGGGCATACATCATTAAATAGAGCATACAACCATATTCATCAGTTCAGATATGGCATCACAGTAAATAGGATACATGAATAACACATACAAAGAATCATTTCAGAAACCTAGAAGAAATCAGGGAGGAAGGGTGAGAGAATGGGGGGTGGCAGCCAAAAAAGACTAAAAGAGACTAAAAGACAAAAAAATAGATAGACTTGGTATTTAACAACCAGGGCCCTGCCATTCTCACAGTTTATATTTGGGGAAATTGTTTAACCAGAAAAGGCACACCAAACCAGAATTTGCTTCCAGATGCAACCTGACAGCACAAGGCAGTTAAGTGACTTGCTCAGGGTCACACAGTATGCAAGAAGGAGATAATGGGATTCAAACTGACCTCTCCAGGTTTGCAGCTTACGGCCCTTAACCACTATGCTATACTGCCTCCTATTTCATTTGGACCTTCAAGTGGCCATTGTGAGAACTCTGCAAGCAACCCATCTACTAGTATGCCATGGTTTTCTAATTTTGTTAGACAAAAAAGAGTCAAGACATGAAAACAGCAACGATGTCATTTTTTTGCATTACTCTAAAATGCAGTAGGATACCTGCAGTTTACCAGTGGCAAACGTCCATTAGCTTTAGCAGCTCTTTGTATGTTCATGCATACACACATTGTGTATTCACAATAATGAGCCTGAGAAACATATAAGCCACAACATAGTCGGATAATATGACATGTTGCTAATTGTCTTACTTACCTCTACTGTCACTATGTCCTGTGCGAAGACATGTCTGTCCTACTAACGTTGAACCACTCCACACTGTCGTTGTAGACCTCCTTCAATACATTGTTCAATAAATATAAAACACATTAATCAAAACCATTACAGTACATGGCAGCACTTCTGTGATTGTTGTGTCTTCCTGACTTACTAATGCTATTCATGTTTTGCACTAGGCTAAGACAGAGAGACCCCCTGTTGTGTTTCAAATGCAGACCTCAAGAGATCCAGCAGGAGATAGAAACACTCTAGCCATAGACTGCCAGTCTGATAGCATGTCATAAAACACACAAAGTATCACTTTCTGCTGCTTTTCAATGCTACAAAGTGCTCTATAGCAATAACAAGTCTACAGATAAGACACATCCAAGTACAGCACTGTTCTCAAACCACGTTTACAAACTTAGAAATCCAAAAAGAGAAAAGGAAATCCGCTACCCTAAATCGCAGGGCTGCTCTGCCACAAAAGAGCTGCAGCTTCAGTGCTCTTTATTAATAAATACTACTACCAGCTGTGTTAATGGGGAGCAAATTCAAGGGTGGTCAAATGGTAAGGGGAAAAACCCAGAAAAAAACTTTCCATCGTACTTTAAATAATGCAAAAGGGATTTATTTTCCACAACTTAACTGCAAATTGCAATAAAGTGCTTACACCAATTCAATGTAATACAAAAGTACGGTCTCCTACCATACATATGCCCCATCTGAGTCCAGGGCTTCTAGGCACTAGCTGCACTACTAGCCCCTGCGCTTCGCTGCTGTGGCTTCCTGAGGGGCTGCGATTCCATATCCCCTTCATTCTTCAACACTCAAAGGGCATGTGCAACATAATTAGAAAATCCTAAAATTAAACAACTACCTTAATCACTTAAATGCAACTACATTTATCAACAAAGTGGCCATTACAGCTTATGTTCCATTTATATGTAAAACATTTCTATTGCAAATAAATTTAAACATTGCTCAAAGTTCTAAAATAATAGACTGTTCACATTAAATGTATTCACAGCATAATGCAATTCAAGAACCTATGCTCTGCTATATGTATGACTGCATTGTTGCACACTTTAGGTTTACAATGTCTATATAAAAATATATATGTGTAACAAGACATCCCATTCAATATAGCCTCTTACAAACATGCAGTACTATGCCATATTAATCCATTGAATAAGCAGCTATGTTAATTCTATTGTTCCTAATTCTAAAACAAATACTGAACTCCAAATTCACAGTATCATAGTATAACTGCCACTCAATTCCATTTAATTTACTAATGCCCACCACTGAATGGGCTCGCCCATAACAGAGTCAGACTGCACTCATTATTGATGCTATTTATTTGCTAAAATGAGTCACATACAAATCTTATCCAATTCATTTGCAGCTCATAATTAAGGCTTCAAATTCATATTTATCGATCTTGACAGCAAAAGAAAAAAAACTCAGAACAAGGACAGCCAGAAGTAATACAGGATGAGAATGAAGTGATTTGATCCAATGTTCAGTATTTCTTGCATTTTAAATGTTATGCTTCAGTTCTACGTTAAATTGTATGTGATTGATTGAAAAGAAAAAAACAAAAATTATCCCCCCCCCAATTGTTTAACCAGGAGAGACACACTAAGCTGAAAGCTTGTTTACAGATCGACCTGGCGAGGAATTAGGAGGATTAAGCTCAGTTGGGTCATACAGTATGCAAGTTGGGGCTCTAGATTTGCAGCTCAGAACCTTAAACCACTGTGCTATACTGCCTCTAATGTGCTATACTGCCTCCAATGTAAACTATTTATTTGTATATTTGGCAATTTAGTTAATTGTCCCCTAATTTTAGCATAATCAAACACTATGCATTGAATAGTAACAGAGCCACACTATACCCTAGCAACTTTGCGCTTTGATGACAGATGGGAGGCAATATAGTGCAGTGGTTTAAGGCTCTGAGCTGCAAATCTGGTGACATCCAGCAGATCAGACCTGGGTTTGAATCCCACAGCTTCCACTTGCTTACTGTGTGACCCTGAGCAAGTCACTTAACTTCCCTGTGCTTCCAGGTCGCACCTGTAAAAAAAGCTTTCAGCTTAGTGTGCTACTCCTGGTTAAACAACTAAAAAAAAAAAAAAAAGATTGATAAATATAAATCTGAAGCCTTAATTATGGGCTGAAAATGACTTGGATAAAATTTGCATGTGATTCATTTCAGCGAGTAAATACTGTCAATAACAAGTGCAGTCTGACTGTGTCATGGGTGGGCCCATTCACTGATGAACATTAGTAAATTGAATTGAGTGGCACTTATACTACTACACTTTGCACTTGGAGTTTAGTATTTCTTTTAGAAATAGAAATAATACAATTAACATAACTGCTTATTTAAATCGATTGATATGGCATGATACTGCATTTTTTCTAAGAGTGCTATATTACATGGGACATCTTCTAACAGATATATGTTATATACACATTGTGAACCTAAAGTGTATAACAATGTAATCATACATATAGCATAGCATAGGTTCTTGAACTGCATATGCTGTGAAAACATTTAATGTAAACAGTCTATTCTTTTAGAACTTGGAGCAACGTTTAACTTAATTTACAATATAAATGTTTAACATGGTTTTACCAAGTAAATACCATCAATAATGACTGCAGTCTGACTCTTTTATTCACATTTCACGTGCAGGTATTGGAGGGAATGGGTTGACAGCTGATCTCTTACTATACCTGCACACTGAAGCAAACTTAGATAGGCCAGGTGATATGTTTCTGCTGACACTTTCATAGGTTTGTATGTTCACCATATACTGCAACAAATATGTCTATATGGTATAACTACATTCTCAGCATTACTATCTTTATCATACCTCTGCATCCCTATGCTTTCTATGACAAGCCCTACTCTGCACACCCTTCACTTTTTCTCCTCATAAGTACCCTTCCCACCATCCACCCCCTCAGTTGTTATTATCTCCCAGCACCTATGAACACCTGAAACTGTCTGCCATGACTGTTACAGCCCATGACACAAAGGCACACACCCCAACACCTTTCACTGTCTGTAAGGCGGGGGTGGTAGTTGGCATTACTACAATACCTCACTACCATTCCTATTATGCATCTGTCACTCCTGCACTACCAATGCCAATACCAGCAAGCAAACATTCGGCATTGACAGATGCTTGTTCCCAATAGAAGCTGTTTTTTTTTTTTTTTAAGTACTGGTTCAAGTTTTGTTATTGTTCCATCTGTACAGGCCTTTTCATGACCTCAGTGGGTGTTTCTACTTTATGATCTGGTGGTAAATATCATTTCAGAACTGTATGATGTAGTTTATGTTCCAAACAACCACAGAGTTCTATGGCAGAACATAAATACATTGCACCAACAATAGAAGAGCAGGGACATAAACGACATCATACAGTTCTAAAATGGTTCTTACTAGTAACATGCAAAGCAGAAACACCCACTAGGGTAACTAAAAAGCTTGTATACTGTAGGAAAAGCAATAACAGAATTTGAACCAGTGTTTAAGAAACTGCTTCTACTGGGGAACATGGCATATAGATTCAGTACAGTTCTTCTTTACCTTACGCAATACAATAATACCTATGATAAATCTTTAATGGGATTTCGGCCAATCAGCATGCAGAGCCATCGTACCTCTTATCCTGTGTATGGCATGCCCTTGAGCATGCTGGGGGGAGTGCTCCACTTCAGCTCCTGGGGGAAGGTGGCAATGTAAAATAATAAAAAAATAGAGGATAATGTATGGTCCTCTATCGGTAACCGTCAGTTACAATCGAGAGGTTGCCAGGAGACCATGAAACCTCGAGAGCCGAAGCTCGAGAGGTTTACGTTGCTGCTATAACACCTCGACGGTTAAATTGACCGTTGCCGATAGAGGGACCATACATTCTTTTTATAGTGTATGGTCCCACTATCAAAATTAAATGGCTTACATTTTTAAAAGTCACTGCTGCGGCCCTTCAGTCCTTCCCCGTGGGTTTCCTTCAGTCCGGTTCCCGCTGGAAAAAGCACGATTACGCGAGACTGATTACAAAATAAAGACTCCATCGATGTGACGTAGGATCGAGTAGGTTAACAACATATCTACGTCACATCGATAGGTTAACAACCTTAGGAAATGATGATTTCCTAAGGTTAACAGCGTTCTAACATACATTATAAGATTATAAACTTATTATAAATCGGCTGAACTAAACTCAAGTGATTTATAATAAATTTAATAGAAGCTCCAAGTGGAGTCTCTCATGGTATTAGAGACTGCTCTCAGAAGGTTGGGCAGACAAAAATGTTCAGTTTCGCTTTGCAGCTCTCTTGCCTAAACCTCACTCTTGGAGTCTATAATACCATCGGAGACGCACCTTGGAGGCCCAGTTCAGTTACCGTACTGACACTCCTTTGCTGTGCTGCTGTGCATACCTCTCAACCTCCTTCCTCATAAATCAGGGACTAGGCTTAAAATAATCAGGGACAAAGGACCAAAATCAGGGGCACATGTTCAAAATTGGAGATATCAGCTCAGGAAGCTGGTAGAATAAGGGGCTTAGTGTAAAATGCATTTTCTAAGTAAAAACAAGTCTGTAACTTTAATGTTTAACATTATTTTGTGCTTACAACCCCCACTGTTTGGTTATGGAAACACAATTTTTAGGAGGGACAGAGTAAAATTTTGAGGCAAAATCAGGGACATCCCTGAAAATCAGGGACAGTTGAGAGGTATGCTGCTGTGGTATGTGGTGGGGCTGCTGCAAAGTTGAATTGAGTAATACAATTAACCAAAGTCCCTTCTGACCATCTCTTGCAGCTGTCAAGGTGGAAGTTAAAGATACCAGAACACTTACTAAAAGAGTAGTGGAGTTATCTCCAGTGTCCTGGTCAACATTCCAGCATACCATACCAACATGGGGCAACAGTCTTTTAGCCACCGAGCACACACTTGATCTGGAATTCTGTTCCTGTATCTTTAAGAAATTCTCCTTCTATTGATGCTTTTAGTCTGTCAGTGAAACAGCATTTATTTATTTCATTTTTGTTGACCGGGTAAGTGCACTAGACAAATCCTGCCTATTTTCAGGCACGACTTGGGGAAGGGGGATACAGATGACTGCCAACTGACCTTGAACCAGATTAAGCTGTTGGTGGTATTTTTTTGTTTAGTGAATGAGGGAAATTTGGCCAGGACACTGGGGAAATTCCCCTACTCTTCAGAGGGGGAACCTCTGTTCAAGATGGCAGACATCCCTGTGCCTGCTGTGGAGGAAGCTATGGAGGTGGGAGTTCTGGTCTCGGCTCCCACCTCTGATCTTGTGGAGACTGCCAGTGAATTTCTAGAGGATTTACAACAGAATTGTGATATTATGGAATCTACCTTGCATGTCCTGATGACAGTACCTGCACCTCAGTTACTTGAAACAGATATGGACTCTTGTTTTATGCCTACAGGTGCCGTAATGGAGGATGTTTCCTCCTCAGTTCATGAAGTGGCTTGTAATGCAGAGAAGGCATTGCGTGAACGCCTGGCTGATGCTGAACACAGGTTTGCGCTCACTACAAGTAAACTCTGTCAAGAACTTCAAACCCTGAAAGACCATAATGCTAAACGACATGTTACTTCTCCCCCTGTTGTGCCGGGAGTTTCTGGAGGATATAATATGGAGACCCACCCGTCGGCTGATGTCCAGGAGTGTTTTGAGGCCCTGAGTGCACCAGTTGTTGATGTTGCTCCCTCTGCCTCCCGATCATTTAAGGATTATGAAATACGAGGAATGGAGACCGCTACCTCGCCTCCTTTGCTGCCGGTACCTCAGGTTGTAGATTCCCCTTCACAGCTTCCCTGGTCTGTGGACATGGCTCTGTGGGGTGCTGGCTGGGTACAGGAACCGGTTGCAGGGAGATGGATTTCTGGTCCGTCTCCTGTGCGGTCCCCCAGTCCTGATGATTTCCCTGAGTTACAGAGTTTGGCAGACAAGGCTGCAGTCTCTCCCGACCCCTTGAGCTTATCACAGGAACTGGCTTTTACACAAAACCCTACTTTGGCACACTTACCAGGACCAGAATCACGGGCTTTTCCTATTGATACATCCCGAGGGGCTACAGGTACTGTTTTGCAACAAATTGTGTCTAAAAAGACTGAGCTGAGTCGCTCGTTTTCTTCTTTATTCAAGTTTCCGATCCAAGCATCAAAAAGACACAAAGCAGTACGTTTAGTTTATAAGCGGGGGTTACCTGAGCTCCCTGATCGTGTATATGTTGCTCGTACGCTTCTTAAGGACTCATTAAAGTTTTTTTCTCATGAAATTTATGCGATGATTCACATTTCTGGTGAATCATCTTTTGATATTAGCTTTCAAACAGCTCGTGGCTTGGAACGTTTCTGGAAGAAATACCATGCTTTGAGGAACACTGCTCTTTGGACCCCATTCCAGGCAATTCTTCTTTCAAAACCCACTTTTAAAACCATCATTGTTTTGTTCTGAAATGAGGGTGTTGATGTGGCTGATGTTATCTATTGGTTGAAACAGTGCTGTAACGTCCAGGGTCAGGCGGAGGCCATCCTGGATACAGAAAATATTTGGACAGGGGGTTGGAAGATTAGGGTTTTGTTCAACACTACTGAGTCAGGTCCTGTACACTTGCCTAATTCCTTCTTTATGGGTCGGGATGGGGGGGTTCTATTTTACCCGGGTCAGCTGAAGGCTTGTTACTGGTGTGGTGACCCCACACATCTCAGTAATGTGTGTGACAAGATGAAATGCAATACATTTGGTGAATTGGGTCATGTGGGAGCCCATTGTTTGAACGAGTGCAAATGCAACCTTTGTGATGAACTGGGACATACATTTCAGAATTGTCACTGGGCTGCTCATAATCAGGATTCTCATGACGGTGGGGTAGATCAGCATTTTATTATTATGCAAGCACAGAAGGCTCGTATTCGTACCACATCGGCAGTACCGCCCTCGGCGGTTTTACAACCTTCTATGCAGGTCTCTGTGTCTGTTGAAGAACCAGGCACAGCGGGCCCGGTGGTCTCCTTTTCTGAGAGTACTCCAGTTAAGACCTCAGATATCTCTCGGCCTGCCCAGCCTATTTTGTCAATACCCGACCCTCTTCCAGGTACTAGCGCTATGCCCCCTCCTCCTCCTCCTCAGGTATATGCCACTGTTGGCAGTCGGAGGTCCATGAGGAACACGTCCTGGGTACTACCTTCCCCTCCGGTGGTACTGGAGTCTTCTTCTGTGCCTTTGTCTAACCCTTTTGAGTTACTCCAATCTGTCTCAGATGATGCTGGAGGTGAGTCAGACTCTTCCTCCATTGCTTCATCTCTCCCTGATGGTCCTGCTGAATCTGAGTTCCAACTAGGCACTGGTCTCTCTCAAAAGCGAATGGCTAGGGTGAAACTTAGAGTGAAAAAAGGTGGTTGGGAAAAGGAAGTTGTGTTGAGTTTTCCTGCCTTATTTAAATACTGTGTTTCATTTTACTTGTCATACTATTAATGTAAATAGTGTGATGCGAGTGACGAAGAGGCGACTGTTTTTTTCTTTTTTACGACTTTTGTCATTGGGAATTTTTTTATTGCAAGATACCTGATTTCATACCACACAGAAAATCCGACATGCACAGCAAGACTGGTTGCAGGGACCTTCTGTTTGGTCCATTGGCCAAGATTCCTGTTCAGGACTGGGGATTTTAATTAATGTTCCGGGGTTCCGTTTGTTAAAACTATATGATGTGGCTCCCGGGTAGAGCACTCATTCTAGATTTTGTGATTGGGCCCTGTCCCTATCAGGTGATTAATCTTTATGCCCCTCAGACTAAAACGGCGCGTATAGCTTTACTTTCTTTACTCCGTCCATTTTTGCATACTTCTTTTCAAGTCATTTTTTCTGGTGATTTTAATTGTGGATTAAGTCTCCAAGATAAGAGTTCTTTTGCAACTACTAGAAAATTGTTTTGTGATTCTCAGGAATTAGGGAAATTGGTCCGTACCGCCCATTTGACTAATGCTTATTTGTCCTTTACAAAACAACATACCCCTACATTTCAGAAGGGTAAATTGGCAACTCGAATTGATTTTGTGTTTTTGTCTCTTACTTTAAATATTGCTTCTGCTACGGTACAAGCTGTTGCATTTTCAGACCATAAGTTGTTGTCTGTTGGTTTAGGGTCTGTTGCTCCCTTTCATAAGGGACTCGGACTTTGGAAATTTAACACATCCCTGTTACAAGTCCAGGCCTTTATGCAGTCTCTGTTGTCATTTCTCCAGGCCCGTAAATCTGTTTTTAATTGTTATACGGACCCTATTCAATGGTGGTCGGAAACTAAGCATGATTTTGTTTTCTTGAAAAATTTTAGCCATCAGAAATGTAGAAGGGAGTACTTGGATTATTTGCAAAAGAGAGTTCATCTTCAGTCTTTATTAACTATTGCTTATATGACGGGGCATGACCTTTCTCAGCAAGTAAAATTGGTACAGGATGATATGTTGAATTTCCAATCCCGGCAATCGCAACAACTTTATTATCAACAAAAATTTGGTATGGCTGGAACACATGATGTTGCATGCCCTTTTGAGGCAAATTCCCGTCAAATTTCCCAGAAAACTATGATGTGTCTAGTTAATTCTGTAGGAGATCTATGTACTTCTCAGTCAGATATTTGTCAAATTGTAACAGACCATACGTTGGCTTTATTTTCTTCTTTTCCAGCAGTAGCTGTTGTTTCTGCAAGTTTATATAATGATCTTGAAATCCCAATCCCTTCACAGTCTCTTTTGGACCAAGTATGTTTACCAATAACAGAGCTGGATTTGAAATTGGCCATTTCCTCTTTACCTTTACAGAGGACTCCAGGTCCGGATGGTCTACTGGCTGCTTATATAAAGTGCTGGGCAACCACTTGGTTTCAGAATTGACTTTAGTGTTTAATTCCTTAGTAATGTGCGAAATTCTTCATTTGGATTTTACGAAGGGTACTTTGATTTATATATATAAATAAAAAGGGGATTTACATTCCCTTGAAAATTGGCACCCTTGAAGTATGTTGAATACTGATTTTAAGATATTAATGAAAATAATTGCTAAGCGTCTAGTGAGAATAGCAGAGGTGGTTTTCCATCCTGCACAGTCATGTTCTGTACCTAACAGAAGAATCTCTGACCATCTGATTCTTCTCCGGGAATTGTTTTCTCATGGTTATGCCAACCTGGTTTCGGGATTAGTGGTTTCTGTAGCTCAGAAAGCAGCTTTTGATTCGGTTAACCATGATTTCTTATGGGAAGCACTTCGTTTGTCACATGTACCGGCGGTTTTAATTCGCTGGATTCATGGTTTTTATAGAACAGCCACTGTTGTACCAGTAGTAAATGGTTGGTGGGACCAATGATCCCCATCAAGAGGGGTTTATAAGGGTGCCCATTGAGCCCTATATTGTATGTTTTTTTCTGGACGTTTTGTCACGGTTGAACGCCCATTCTCAGATTCATGCTATTTCTAGTTCTGTCTTGCGCTTGCCTTATACAGCTATTGAGTATGCTGATGTTTGCTTTCTTGTAGCTGATGAGCCCTCTGTGGTTATCTCTCTTCAGGTATATTCTACTTTTGGTATGTTTTCTGGTGCAGTTTTGAATTATGCTAAATGTGTGGGTGTCCGGTTAGGCTCTGCTTTAGCACCTACTGACCATATAGGTCCTTTACGTATGGTGGAAGGCCCTATTCGTATTTTGGGGGTTTATTTTGGGACAGTGGACTCTGATTTTTACAATTGGAATGTTAAACTAAAACAGGGTAAACTTAAGGTGGCCTACTGGAATAGAGGACAACTTGGGAAAAAGAAACGTGTTTTTCTGATTAAAACGTATTTGATACCAGCTTTCCTTTATTTGAGTTATATATTCCCTATTCCTAAACAATTAGAAACTACAGTCCTTAGCCTGTTTTTTCAAGCATTTGGGGGGATTAGGCTGAACCCAATCAAAAGGAATGTGACATACTTGCCCATTGCAGAGGGTGGTTTGCTTATGATTAATCCTTTGCTATTTTTTACCTGTATTTTCCTCACAGCGAATTTCAGGCCCTTGTTGCTTAATACCCAAAGAGGGTGGGAACCTTGGTTTTATGATTCTTGTAGATTATGGTTTCACCATTGGGAATGTGATACCCTGACTGTGTTACGACATAATGTTGGAATACCAATATACGTTAAGCATATTTTCTTACGCCGAAACAATGGAAGATATCGGCCCAGATGTTATTGACTTCTTCTCTTAAATTATTATATAAGACTTTACTTTCGATGGTCTGTGCCGTACAGATGCCCTTTGATAAATGCTCCAGCCAATATATCCCTTCCCTTTTGTTTTTGTTACGTTGTAAGAGGGTACCAGCCCATATGTGGGACTTTCATTGGCTGTCTTGCCACGAAAGAATTAACGTGAAGGCAAATCATAAACATAAGCAATTCCAAGACCGAATGTGCTCGAGATTGTTATGTTTAACTCAACCAGAAACTATATCTCATTAATTTTCATGTTCTTTTATTCAGACTTGGTGGTCTTTTTGGCACATACCTGGAAACTTCCCTTGTTTCAGACGGTTTCCTATTTGAATATTGCTTATGGAGTTTTTTCCCCTCAGTGGTCCTTTTGGCATATTGACACTTTGAATCTGGTATTTGTTGTTATTAAGTGGAATATATGGATGGCAAGGTGTTTGTTTACATTACAACAAAAAGAATGCACGTATTTTGAGTTGGGAAAAAAAATTGTACAAGACTTAAAGACTATCTACCTGCAAGAAAGTACTTCTTTATCTGAGTTGAAACTTTTGGAACTTTGGAAGGCCCTTCCTTGGGTAACAGACTCTGATTTTGCTGTGACGTGAATGTATGTACATTAGTTAACCAGTGTTTTCTCCTTTTTTTTTTTTTCGGATCCTGTTCTGTATTACTGTACGATTTCTGTTACAATAAAACTTTCCCCTACTCTTTTCGATAAGTGCCATGGGATCTTTAACATCCACCTAAACTACCACCAATACAGGCAGATGGGACCTCGGTTTAACATCTCATCCAAAAGACAGATTATCTTACAGTGAATGTTTGTACGTTTTAATTAATCATGCTGTTTGTTTTATTGTATTCTATCTATTTTTGTATTTTAATCTCTTTATTTTTGGTGCACATAGACTGGATCTTGCCTTATAAAAGAACTTTCCTCTGGTGCACCTACCTGAATAGCAAAATAAACTAAACCAGACTAAACCAAACAAAACTAAACTAAACTAGACATTCCTTTTCTCAGTAATACAGGTATTAATAAAACATGGCTGTCTGAGTGCTAACCTCCCCCAACCCACTCCCTCTCAACTCCTAAGATCCCATGACCACAGAACTCTGACTGTTCCCTGGAGAGCCACCTTTAGTGGGCAGGCCTCCTTCTCCGATCATCTCCCTAAACTGTGGAATGTGCTTCCTATCAAAATCCGATCCTCCTCCTCTCCTGGCTCCATAAACCAAGCTCTACATAATTTTCTTTCTGTAAATTGCACTGACCCCTAGCACCACCCCACTTGTCTCACCCCCTGACCGTTGCCCCATCTGCCTAGCTTCCTCCCAATTCGATGCACTTAAAGTCTTGGAGCCTATCCTGGCTCCAGTTGTATATAGCTTCTTATCCTCTATCTCTCTCTCTCTCTCTCCCTCTCTTTATTGTGTGATTCTTAATTCTGTAGTGTGTAAAGCTTTAGGTCCCCTTTGCCGCTACTCTACCTGTCATGCTATCTCACCTCTAGTTGTTAGCCTAAGGATTTTAAATTTACTTTACCTGCAACTATTTGCCTTCTTACCAATATATTGTTCACTCACAACCTATGCTTTTTATGATATTGTATAATTGTGTATGTACTCATTGCTACTATGTAACTCCCATCACCCTTCTCCCCAGGTCGTACCGGGAGACAAGCAACTTGTTGTTCAGCATACCTTACCTGGTGAAACTTCTCAATAAATAAAAAATAAATATTAGCCTGCCACTGCAGGTGTGCCTCACACAACCTCTGCACTACCAGTGTTTAAGTCATTGTTTTATTGTAAAGCACTTTTGGCAACAGTACTATGAAATGTATTATATAAATCAAAATTCAGTTCTCTGCTACAGTCCCTGCACTACCAGAGTCTAATCCATAACTTTGTAAAGCACTTTGGGCTACAGCATGTGTGAAAAATGCTATACAAATCCAAATTCTATTCTCTTCTACTGTCCCTGCACTACCAGTGTCTAATTCATTGCTTTGTAAAGTACTTTGGGATACAGTGTGCATGGAAGGCCATATATGCATGCAAACACAATTCTATTCTATTCTATTCTATCTACCAGTATCTAACTTTTTGCTTTGTTTGGTGCTTTGGATACAGTGTGTATGAAAACTGCTATTTAAATTCAACTCTGTTTATACAGTCCCCAGACTACCAGTATCTGACTCATTGCTTTACTGTAAAGCACTTTGGGATACAGTGTTGATGAAAGATGATACATGGAACTAAATTCCATTCTCTTCTGTTGTCCTTGCTCTACCAGTATTTAACTCATTGCTTTGTTGTACAGTATAGCTCTTAGGAATACAGTGAGGGCCTTGTGTTCCTAGGATTCTATTAATGTGCATAACTCAATCCCTTTTTTGTAGTTAAAGTTCTTATTGTTCAATTGTATAAAATGGCTTTGAACCATTAAAGGGGAACATTCATGAACTGTGCCTATCGTAGTTTTGTTGTTATTTTGCCATAAAAGTTTTTATTGAACTTTTTCTACTTTTTACAACACATTACACAGATCATATTTGATTTAAACAAAATGTAACTTAAAGGCACAGGTCAACATACAGAAGACACATCACAGTATACCATACAGAGAATGAATACATGTTTGTTACAAGTTCATATGGTAGCCATGTCCTTTGAAGAAAGAGCACAATATTGTTTAGCACTTGCATGTGTAGCTCACCCAAGGGTATTAGGAAAAGAGGAGAAGACAGGGTTAAAGGGGGCTCTAGAAATTGGTGCACTACCTCACCTTTCTTATTTAGTTGAGTCAGAGTTACATAAGTATTCTGGAGGTGGGAGTTTTATGTTTTCAACCCACTACTCCAATGGCCTATGCCTGGAGGATATGCAGGTTGACAGAGAACAAAATACAAGTTACATTAATTACTCTGTGAGTGTGAGGACACAAGTGTAAGGGTTATACTAAACCACCTGACTTCCCTCCCAGTGCTTGCCTGGCTTGAGGTTGAGATGTAGTCTTCTAAAGGGTAATTATCTGGCCGTGTGTGGATCACTTAGGTCAGGGTACTAGATACTGTCTATAACCATGTCCAGACAGATTTGCGCCCCCCGGAGGGCCAGTGTCTCAGTCTGAGGCATGTTATTGACACCCACCAAGCAAGAGAGAGACCAGAGGGTAATCATCTCTGATGACCTAAAGGTGGCCAGGCAGTGTAATAGGAAGTTGGGAGGGCAAGTGGGATGCTGGGGGTGCACAAGGAGAGATAACATCAACAGAAGGAGGGAGGTGGCGCTTCCTCTGTATAGATTGCTGGTAAGACTTCACCTAGAGTACTGTGTCTAGTTCTGGTGGCCATATCTCCAAAAGGACATAGAGTGGAGGCGGTCCAGAGGAGGGCAACTAAAATGGTGCAGGTTCTGTATCAAAAGCCCTATGAAGTGAGAGAAAAGGACCTCAATATGTACATCCAGGAAGAAAGAATGGGGGGGGGGATATAATAGAGAACTTTAAGCACCTTACGGGGTTAAACAAGGTACAAGAGGAAAGCATTTTCAGAAAAAAAAAGGTGCTCAAGAGTAAGGGGACATACTATGAAGTTGAATTAGAGTAGATTCAGGAGGGATATGATAACGTACTTCTTCACAGAAAGAGTGGTGGATTCCTGGAACAGCCTGCCAGTGGAGGTGTTGACGGTCAGAACAGTGATGGGGTTAAAGAATGCATGAGATAGGTATACGAGAATCTTAGGGGGAAGGAATGAGAGGAGGGGGAAAGAGCTGGACATCAAGTAGGGTCTGTAGTGATACTGTAGGTAGAGAAAAAAAGACAGACTGGATGGCCAAGTGGTCCTTATCTGCTGGAAAGTGCCATGTTTTTATGGGCCAGAAGCTAGTGTAATACAACTAATAGAGGGAGAAGAGGAAACATGCATGGGGACCCCCTGTTACAAATGGTATACTCCATCCCACATGACATGAGGTGTTGGACAGAAACACATGTTAGTTTATGGGGGGGCTGGAGGAGGAGGTGGGGAGTGATATGTGTGCTGTATAGTATAATGGGGAGGAGATGGGATGGGAGTGGAGCTCAGAGCACAATGTCTGAGAGTGAAGACCCAATGTGGATGGTAGTACTGTAGAGTACTATAAAAAGTACTAGGCAAACTGAATGTTAACTAGGTCCAGGTTAGCCTTACCCTTGCCTTGCTGGAGGCAGAGGAGTAACTTTGCATTAGTAGGAGTCCAGATCTTGCCCCCAGATTGCCTGGTAGAGGAAAAGTTTCCCTACTGTGACACACACAACCCTTTCATACCACGTTGTTAGTGATAACAGATCTTTCCACTCCTGGATTGTTGGGGGGGGTCAGGGTCCCTCTAGTGACATAAAAAGACTCTTTTGGCAGACTAAAACATGGCTTACCCTGTGAATCTGAGGCATACAGACTATGCAGTCCACTGGGAGGGTCGCCAGTAGTGCCAGGTAGGGGTCATTAAGTCTGGGTATGGGTACTAGGTCTCTACATGTTTTGGAGACTGCTGCCTAATAGCTCTGTCTGGTGCAGTGCATGACCACAGGATATGGAAGAGTGAGGCTTATGGGGATGTACACCTCTAGGGGATCCAGTCAATATAGCACGTCAGTAATGGCACCATAAAAAATGCTCGGTGAAAATAGCATCGGGAAAAACAGTAAACGGGATAAAACAGTGTTGGGATGTTATCACACCCCCCTGATTGTCACTCTCCCAGGGTTATTAATAGTAAATCCACCTCCCCACCAACTTTCTCCCCCCTCCCAGGTTCCACCCTCCCCACAAGGAGTTTGTAATAGTAAATCCTCCCGACATTCACCGCCTCCAGTTCTGCCCTCCAGAGTTTGTAATAGTAAATCCCACCACCACCAACTCCCCCAGAGTTCCACCTGACACACAGTCATCACTGGCACTGTATTACCAACACGTGGTTTTTGCTCCTGCCATTTGGTCTGCGTGATCATTGACCACCCTTTTTGCTCATGCTATATTGACCTAGACCCCATCTCCAGCTGACACTTGTTGACATAATGCCTGCTCTGGATAGCCACTGCAGTGGCCTGTACATCCTTTGATGAATTTTATATTGTAGTGTCTAAGTTTGCAGCTCTCCATTAGCAAACTAGGATTAGGACAAGACCTTGTCCCTCTCTGTAAGTGGAACAGACAGGTCCATTTCAAGTGCCCATTTCTCATGTGGGCCAGCTGATGGGGAGTTAGGGTGTTTCTCTATCTGCCAGGAGCTTACAATTTCCTGCTAAAGCAGAAGTTAGTGTTTTGACCCATCGGTCTAGAGGAGAAGAAGGTGGAAGAGTATGTGTTGGTGCCACCTTGATCCCTAAGGAGATCTCACAATTGAAGAAACTTCCAAGAGTGAGAGCATGGCAGTCCATAGGTGGACTGGAGTTCTTCAAATGAGAGGAGGATTCCCATGTGTGGGTGGTAGAGATAAACACCTTCAAAAGGACAGAGAGACAGGCAGACAGAGAAACTACCTGCAAAGTGTCTTCCTGCTGTCTGTGTGAGGTTAACTGTGCCCCTGTGACACAGAGAAGTAACAACTCGAAACTTCTCAGTGAGGGAGAGTGTTTGACTAAAAGAAAATGTTCCCATGTAATTGCCGTCATCATATCAGCTCAGTTTTACACAGCATGCAGAAATTGCCTTAGTGTGGATTAGAGCTTACTCAAGGAAGTAATAACACTATATGTTTCAGGCTATAATAGATGATTTTATTTTATGTGCACAAGTCATGAATTTATAGTGCTTATTATACATATAGCTGGGTGAAACTGATTGCACTGGAAATCAAAGCCCTCTGTTCACCTCCTCCCTGCTCGGTTACTGTAATGCACTTTAGTTCTTGATCTGCTCTCTGATGGGGATGAGTGTAACCCCACAGACTTCTTTTGCATTGAAACAATTTTTACAGATTGTTACATGTGGCATTTTGCATGTTACTTTTACAAGGCAGCTGAATGAGTTTGTCTTAGATTCCTACTAAAGTTAGTGAAGCCGCAACTTTAACTCATTTTGTAAGCATATTTACCCAGGATAGCACAGATTGCAGTGTCAGTGGCTCAATAGGCAGCACACTCGCCTCTGAGGCCGGGAAATCAGAGGGCTGTGGGTTCAGTTCCCACATCTGGCACTTGGGTTAATATCCCAGTACTGACACTGTAGTGCAGCATGAGAGGGGTGCTGCACTTCTGAGGTGCCGTCTTTCAGATGAGACATTAAACCGAGGTCCCATCTGCCTGGTTTGGTGGTAGTTCAGGTGGATGTTAAAGGTCCCATGGCACTTATCGAAAAGAGTAGGGGAACTTCCCCAGAGTCTTGGCCAAATTTCCCTCATTCACTAAGAATACCACCAACAGCTTAATCTGGTTCAAGGTCAGTTGGCATTCATCTGTATCCCCCTCCCTTGGGTCGTGCCTGAAAATAGGCAGGATTTGTCTAGTGCACTTACCCGGTCAACAAAAACTAAATAAATAAATAAATAAAAGATGAGATACCATACCTAATTTTTACTGGGATCTTACATTTGCCCATTTAAACAGGTGGACTGAAACAGAGGTTCAGAGACTTGCTCAGGGTCACACAGTTAAGTGGCTGTGGAGGGATTTAAATTGGAGACACCCGATCCCAAAGCATGTGTTCTTACCACTAAACCACACTGCCTCCAATAAGTGAAGTAGTAGACCTTCTTTGATGAGGTCATAGATTCAAATCAGACTTTAGGAGAGAATATTAATGTAACACCCAGGGGGCGCTATCCCGAGGGCTACTACCCCTGCCTGCTTCACCACTAGCAGGTTGAGGGGCCTGGATCCAGTGGCGGGTGCCTCCACCCAGAGGTCAGGGTTGGAACAGTCAAATATGATTTGATCACAGTCCTCTGGGTCACTGCAACCCCCCTTTCTTTCCGCTAGTGGCCCACGAACACTTCTCACCTAGTGGTTACGACTTACACTTACCCCCAAAGTGGAATGACCAGCTTGATGCCGAGGACCCCCCCGTAAAATAAGATACAGTGACACAATAACCCATGCACAAGAGGGGAGGCACAAATATACAGTTCAGACAGGGTACCTTGCAAACAACAAATCTGATTTATTGAAGGGGAAGTAACAAGGGTGAGGGAAATCAGGTTGATTAGCTTAACACTCTACTATATCAGGGCACTGTGCACAGGGCAGACCTATAAGTCACTGTCTCTGGGTACCCAGACAATAAGAGGCTAGCCTATTCGGTGCAGCTGGTTGGGGCCCTGATGGAGGAAGCAAGTATTCGAGACCCAAATTGGTTAATCAGAGCCAGCAGGCTCAGTTCATGCAGCCAGTGGAGCGACCAGAGCGATATTTCCCTTTCTATAAACATCTAACAGGGAGCTACCCTGATTTAGTACTCACAACTCATGCAGAAAGATCCCTCTCACACAAATTGTAGGACATAGCCTGTGATCCAAACACTTCTTCACACATTTATATGTATAACAGAGGGGTACCATACCAGGCAGCTGCTTTAGACTTCCGATGATTTTCACTGCACAAACCGAGTGACGCAACGCAGCTTCACTTGTTTTGACAGACCGAGCGTGATTGAAGCCGATTCTCCAGTCCTCTACAGGGTGAGCCTGGTAGGTAGCTGTAATCGTACAGCCTCCTCTGTCTGCACTCCTCCACAGATCTTGTCCACTCCTTACGGCAATTCTGCCTCCCGACTTTTTGGCCTGCACATGCGCTTCCCGAGTGAAAACTTGCACAGTGCAGGAGTCAGAGCTCCTTCTACCTTCACGATCACCAACGACTCTGCCCCTTGGCAGTTTGGGCAGGGAATCTCGTTCGGGTGCCACTCGCTTCCATTGGAGGGCTGCATATGCCAGTCACTCAATATGGCAATCATTGGTGTAAAAAGGGGCCATAGTTCAGAACTTCACTTCCCAGAATTTCTGGCTGTATCCCCTATGGCCAGCTGGATCCAAAGAGAGTCCTGATTCTGGTTGGTCACTCAATACACCATTTTAAGCGTCCCTCCCTTCCGACTGGATCCAAGAGGCAGTTCTGATCCAAAATGGAGGGACAGAATACACAAAGTCCCAGTTGCAAGGGAAACAGATTAAATAAACAGCAATTTTACGGCCACACTACATTTGTTCCAGAAAACAGTTACATCCTTCAATAATGCTCCCTCTGCTCGCTTAGCAACAGCAGAAATGGAGCGATTCAAACAGCAGCTCGAGTGGGAGTCGAGCAGTAAATCCACAGCCCCCACTTGCAAGCTAACAAAGCCTGCAGGCAGGCAGCTCTTAAAGAGACAGTACCAGAGGATCTAAAAGCACTCACAGCGCTCACATTGAAACAGCATTACACCAAACGCCAGTTAGGCAGGGAGCCTTAGGCAAGCTCCGGGTAGGCTTTTAGGAACCCCCATTTGTAGGGGGGTTACACCCTTCCTGACCTGGAAAGAACTTGGCGTCTGCATCAAGTAGTTACCCTTAAATCACTTTAAGGAAAAACAGTTTAAACTGACAGCACATCAAACCTTTTGTTACATACTCTTGTACTGCATTACACAGTTCACTATTGTTTATACAATATTACACATACAGACAACCTTTTTCTTTTTAAGTCAGGTCATTACTTCCTGCCCATGACACCTGGAAAGAGGGGGCCCTTCCCTATCAGCTACCTGCAGGCTAACTGGGCCAGGGGTACCATACTCAGAGGGAAATACTAACAGTCTGGAGTCATCTCCCAAGGTTAGTTTGGGCAAGGAGCTCGGGGACACGTACACCCCTTTATGGACCACATTCAAAGGCAGATCCACAGGCTGGCCCAAGGACTCATAACTCAATCTCGCTACAGGCCGTACTTCTCGGCCAGTTCGTCTTGGGGTCTCAGATAAAATTTCTGAAGGCTCCAACTCCATTTCAGCCCCACTTGGATTGGTCGGGAAAACTTCTGTAGGGGCAGGGTATCCAGAGTCCATGGTACCTTCGGGGACAGAGCCCTCTGTTTCTGAACTCACTGCACCTGGCTCAGTTAGGGACATTCCTGGTACTGGCGGGGAACTATCAGGGCACTCAAAATATTCTTCTTGCTCTGGCATATCCCCAGTTGCCTCCCCCACATCACTTCCTTCATCTGAGAAATCAGACAGTTCAGCCAGTCCCAATGAGCTCATATCTACGGATTTAATACCACTCCCTTCTCCCTCCAGGAGCATTGGCTCCAGAGACAAAGCTGGGGGCTCAGACAGTCCAGGAAACCCAACTTCATCCCCAGGGTTGATTAGGGGATTGCCCCTAAACAACTGGCTCAGTTCATAAGAGGGGTTGTACTCAGGATTATTCTCACTGTCCTCGGATACAGACTGGCCATCAACTTCAACAGAGGGGTTGGAGAAGGCCTCTTTAGTTTAATTTCTGGGAATCACCGGTCTTAGTTTTTCTTGGCAGCGCTCTAGTCACAGGCACGGGGGGCATTGGGGGTTCAGCCTCTTTCAAAATCTGTCCAATTGGCAGCAGATGATTTCTGTGTATAGTTTTCATATCTTTCGAGTTGTTCTCAGGCCGCACTTTGTATACAGGTAAATCTTCCAGCTTTCCCACAACAATATGAGGGAGGTGATGCCATCTGTCAGCGATCTTATGCTTGCCATGCAGTCCCAGATTCCTCAATAGCACTCTGTCCCCTTCTCTCAGCTCCATTGCTTTCACTTTCTTATCATACCTTTCCTTATTGGCCAGGTTTCACTTAGCAGCCATGGTCTGGGCTAGTTGGTAGGCATGGTTGAGTTGGGCCTTCAACTTCTGCACATACTGTAGATGATTAGCTGCTTGAACCCCATCCGGAGAAACCCCGAAACATACATCCTCTGGCAGTCTAGCTTCTCTCCCAAACAGTCTATATGGGAAAAATCCAGTGGCATCACTTATGATGCAGTTATAAGCATGTACCAGGGTGCTAATCTGCTGGCTCCATCTAGGCTTATCTTTAGGTTGCAGGGTGCCCAACATGTCAAGCAATGTGCGGTTAAACCTTTCAGGCTGAGGATCTCCCTGGGTATGATAAGGAGCAGTTCTTGATTTTCGTACCCCCCACAAGGATAGCATTTCTTTAATCAAGTGGCTCTCAAAGTCTCTCCCCTGATCGGAATGGATTCTTTGAGGGGCCCCATAGTGGACAAAGAAATTCTCAACAAGTACTTTAGCCACCGTGGTTGCTTTCTGGTCTTTAGTGGGGAAAGCTTGTGCATGCCGGGTGAAGTGATCAGTAACTATCAATATATTGCCGATGTTTCTCTGATCTGGTTCTAGACTCAGGAAATCAATGCAGACCAATTCCATGGGAGCACTAGTAGTGATATTAACCAGGGAGGCAGCCCTCTGGGGCAGGGTCTTTCTTTGTAAACATCGGCTACAAGTCCTGATATGCTGTTCCACATCTGCAGCCATTTTTGGCCAATAAAACCAGGACCTCACCAAGTCAAGGGTTCTGTCTATGCCGAGGTGTCCCATGTGATTGTGTAGGGACTTCAACACCAGTTCTCTAAAAGCAGTGGGCAGCACCAGTTGTTGTTTGTCTACTCGCCCCTCTTTATCTGCTGTCTCTCTGTATAATAGTCTATTAATCAGTTTCAGCTTGGGACCTTCTTTGTATAACAGGGCAGTTCTCAAGTCAGTGGAACGCATTTTTGATACATCTCTCCCCTCATACAGAGCCTCCAGAGCAGTTTTTATCATGGGGTCTTGGGATTGAGCTAGCCGGAGACTATCATTATTGAACTGGGGTAGTGCACTAGTGTCTAATGCAGAGAAATGACAGTAAGCAGCAGGTATACAGTTCTCAGATGGCCCCAAACAATCCACCATGCAATCCACAGCATCAGGAGATACTTGTTCCTTCTTGTCAAATTTTTGGCAAAGTGCTCTAATGTCAGGTTCTGATATCCTGACCCAGTTGTCTCGGGACACAGGCCTCCGGGAGAGAGCATCAGCATCTATGAGGTTCAGGCCTGCTCTGTACTCAACAGCATAGTCCTAGGTAGACAATGCAGAAAGCCACCTATGACCAGTGGCATCCAGCTTAGCTGAGGTCTGCACATAGGTTAGGGGATTGTTTTTTTTTTAAATTTTGCTTTTTACCTCCACGCCTCTCGTCTGCCCTTCTGCTCCGGTCATGGACCCCAGGACCCCCGGTCACCGGATATCACTGACTCCCCCGGTCATCCCTGGCTTGCCCCCCAGAGAGCAGGGCCGCGGCTCGGAACCCTCCCCACACCGAACCGCGGGCCTAATAACTGGTTGGGGGAACGGCTCCGGTGACCAATCAGGGCATCCCCAGGGCAGAGCGTCATCTAGACGCTAGGCGTGGAATTTTACGCCCCTTTATTCCCACCCCCAAGGAGGCGGGGACGTGCAATGATGCCAGCATCCGCCCCGCCTCTCTCCCCCGACGTAAGCGCGGCAGCGTGAGTGTCCCCCAGCCTCCGCTAGGGGTCCCCATCGCACCGTTGCTACCCTGACCCTCCCCCCAGAGAAGGAGAGCAGTCCGTAGGACGCTCGATCCTTCTCCCCCCGGCCAACAGGTTAGGGGATTGTTATCAGTCTTCACCAATACCTTAGCACCGTACAAGTAGTCATGAAATTGATCAACAATGGCCCACTTCAAGGCCAGGAACTCTAGCTTGTGCACTGGATAGTTCTTTTCCAAAGGAGTTAGGCTCCTGCTGGCAAATGCTATGGGTCTTAGACCATTTGTGTGCTCTTGATATAACACAGCCCCCAATCCTTGTAGACTGGCATCAGTATGAAGAATGTACGGCCTGGCAGGGTCAGCATAGGCCAGCACTGGGGCATGGGTAAGTTGATATATAATATCATGGAAAGCTACCTCACAATCAGCAGTCCAGCGGTTTCCAAATACATCATTTGGACAGAAATATTTTTTTCTCAGTCTCAGAGGGCACAGCTTTCTTATACTTTTTGTGGGTTGGAGGATACCCTTGAGTAAGGTTGAATAGAGGGTGGATCACTCGAGAATAGTCTTTGATAAATTATCTATAATACCCACAAAACCCCAGGAACCTTTGCAGTTCTTTCAAATTCTTTGGCTGAGGCCAGGTAGTTAAAGCTTCCACTTTACTGGGGTCAGTCTCTATGCCTTCAGTGGATACTATGTGCCCCACATACTTCATGGATGTTTGAAAGAATTGACACTTGTCTATAGACAATTTGAGACCAAAATCTTCCAGTCGATCCAGGACTTTGAACAATCTGCTTTCATGTTCCTCCAAGGAGCTGCCAAATACTATGACATCATCCAGGTAGACTAAGCACTCAAGTAAGTTCATGTCCCCCACAGCACGCTCCATCAAGCACTGAAAGGTAGCAGGGGTGCCTGAAATCCCTTGGGGCAACCGCATAAACTCATAGAAGCCTAATGGGCAAATGAAAGCAGTCTTCTCCCGATCCTCCGGAGCCATCGGGATCTGGTAGTACCCACTGGGAAGGTTTAACACTGAGGACCATTTACTACCATTTAGACAGTCCAAGGCATCCTGAATGCATGGCATGGTATACTGATCTGGTATGGTTCACCTGTTTAAAGTGCAGTAATCCACACACATCCGAACAGTTCCATTCTTTTTCCTCATTACTACAATAGGTGAAGCATAGGGGCTTCTAGACTCTTGTATCACCCCAGCCACGAGCATCTCCTGCAGGTGTCATCTCACATCATCTATATCAGCAGGGGCCAGGTGTAGAGATCGCTCATGGAAAGGTCGCTCATCCTTTAGCTGAATGTGGTGCTCAGTTCCTTGCACACAGCCTACATCCCACTCCTTCAAGGAAAACACCTGCTCCCTCTGAGAGAGCCTTTCACTAATCCTTTTCTTCCATTCAGCTGGTAGTGGGGAGTTACCAAAATCAAACAAATCGGGGGTCACTCGGTCACTCCTCCCGGAAGTCTTGTTGCTGGGCAGAACAGCAGTATCCGCACAGTGCACCGTAGCCAGAGTGCAACCTCGCTTCACTCGAATCTCTCAATCAGATACATTGTGCACTTGAACCATTACTCTTCTGGCAAAAGCATAGGCTCTAGCAGGCAAAATGCTGGGTTTAACCAGCAACCCCTCTGGCAATTTTCCATCACCTGGTCCATCCAGCATCAATATTTTATTCTTAACATCCTTCTTAATCCGGACCTCTCCTTGGAGAACACACTGGGCATTCGGGGCTAGCAGAAAAGACTCTGGATCTTTCTTCCAGGCAATACCCACTGGGCCCTCAGGTTCCACCTGGCTGCCCTTCCTCTGGGCCTCATATGCCTTCTGAATCAAGGCTGGAATTCTGAGAGCACGCCCAGTCTTGGACCTCTGTTTTTCGGAGCACAGCTGCGCTATGCGAACAAACATATGAGCATTGGTTCTGATCAACAAGGGCACCCAATCATACAGTCCAGTGGGGGGACACACTAATGCCAAGGTTTCCATTTGTTCAGCCACAGAAGTAGGAAAAGACAACCAGATCCGGATATACCCAGAATAAGGGTAGGCCTTATCACTCAGTCCCCAAACACGTAGTTCATCCAAAGGCTGCAGAGGCACTTCAGGCAAGTGCTTCCGATACCAGTCCTGAAACATAATGGTCACTTGGGAACCACTGTCCAACACAGCCCGGGTGGGTACTCCATTCACTGTCACGGTGGTGTCCATTCAGGGACCCACCACGTCAGACCATTCAGGGAGCATGGTTTTGGAGGTTGCTTGGGCATTGGCCCGGGTAACAAAACTCTTCCGAGGAGGGCCTCCCTGAGGTCTGGTATAGGCCTTGTGATGCCAGGCTACTAGCCTGCTGTTGACCCTCCTTAAGTTCTCTGGTAACCAGCACTCAGTCTGAAAGTGTCCATCCTCCCCACAGTGGTAGCAGAACTTAGTATCTCGGGGGTCTTTGTTGGGAGGGAGATATCTCGCCTGCTGGGAGGCATCAGGGGTTCTGAGGGCTCCTCTTGACTAGGTCATTTGTTTCTAGATAACTCAGGTTCCCCAAATTTGGAGGGGTTGGCAGCAGTTTGTTTCAATTCTCTCACCATTTCCCGTAAGTCTCTAATCTCGACCTTCAAATCACTCTCCACCCAGGGATCAGGGGAAACAGCATGCACCCCCACGCCACCCTGGGCCTCTGGGGGCACAGGAAAGGCATCAGGTCCCTTGTTCAATCCCCTTGAGGGGTGGGTCTCATCAGATTCACTGGGCTCAGTGGTCTGGCATATATTCATGACCCCCACATAAGGTTCCCACCCCTCTTCATCAGTCTCAACTTCTTGAATCTCTCTCATCAATTGGCAGTATTCGGGAGTGGCAGCCCATCGGTCATGTAGTTTGAGCTTCAACAATATCACACTGGAAAACCTGGCAGATTTCAAGATATGATCTAGGCAGACCTAATTTAAAGCGGGGCAGTTACCCCCTTTGATACGCTTTTTGCAGTGCCCTTTCCACTCTGGTAACAAAGGCTGACAGTTTCTCATTCCTCCGCTGTTTAGCTGACTTGAACTTGCACAACAAGTCTTCCCCAGTTTCTGTACTCCCAAACACCCCCTCCAAGGCAGAAAGGTACTCTACTGCAATGGCTTCAGGGCTAGTAGCCTACAAGAAATGGATGGCTTCCAAAGCTGGGCCCCTCAGGCTCTCCATCAGTCTCTTTTGTTTCTCCCCCTCAGAGCACTGCCACTCTACGACTAAAGGGGTAGCATAGTCCATCCAAGTCTCCAAATCATCTTCTCCTGAGGGCACAGGCACAGTACCAGAAAAAAGTTTCAATCTCCAATAGGAGTCTAACTGTATGGGGGAACAACTATAGGTGTGAAGCCAGGAGGGAACTCTTGGAGGACCCGGGAGATGTACCCGGGGACGATTGGGGGATGGGATTACTGGAAAGGTCTAACACCTGTAGTAATTCCTGAGTGGTCCTCCCTTCTGCAGCTAACAGTTTAAGCAATTTATCTTTGAAGCTCTTAGTCTTAGGGGACCCCCCTTGGGTGACTGAACCACTCTGGACATGAATGACCCTCCACCCCTTTGGAGCACCTTCTGGGTAAATCATGGGGGGCACCCTCTCTGGGTCTATAATTATACTGCATAATAGCAGCACCTGTAAGGTCTGGTCGAGTAGGTCGGCCATTCGCCCCTTCACCTCTACCCTGCCCAAACATTTAACATGCTCAACTGCAGAAACAAGGTCAGCCTTCTTTATCCCCAGAGGTACATCCAGTAGTAACACAATTTTCTGGGAATCCAACTCTTCAGCTTCACCCCACCCCATCAGTTTCTGCAACATCATCTTAACAGGGTCTGACTTAATTTTAGTTGTGATATCCCCCTCCAGTTTTTCCTTTGGTTTGGCCATGTTGGGGTAGTTCGTATATTCGACCACTAGGGGATGCTAATCCCAGTGGTGCCTCCAAAATGTAACACCCAGGAGGCACTTTCCTGAGGGCTACTACCCCTGCCTGCTTCACCACTAGCAGGTTGAGGGGCCTGGATCCAGTGGTGGGTGCCACCACCCAGAGGTCAGGGTTGGAACAGTCAAACACAACTTGGTCACAGCCCTCTGGGTCACTGTAACCCCCCTTTATTTCCACTAGTGGCCCACAAACACTTCTCACCTAGTGGTTACGACTTACACTTACCCCCAAAGTGGAATGACCAGCTTGGTGCAGAGGACCCCCTGTAAAATAAGATACAGTGACACAATAACACATGCACAAGAGGGGTAGCACAAATATACAGTTCAGACAGGGTACCTTGCAAACAACAAATCTGATTTATTGAAGGGGAAGTAACAAGGGTGGGGGAAATCAGGTTGATTAGCTTAACACTCTACTATATCAGGGCACTGTGCACAGGCCAGATCTATAAGTCACTGTCTCTGGGTACCCAGGCAATAAGAGGCTAGCCTATTCGGTGCAGCTGGTTGGGGCCCTGATGGAGGAAGCAAGTATTCGAGATCCAAATTGGTTAATCAGAGCCAGCAGGTTCAGTTCATGCAGCCAATGGAGTGACCAGACAGATATTTCCCTTTCTATAAACATCTAACAGGGAGCTACCCTGATTTAGTACTCATGACTCATGCATAAAGATCCCTCTCACACCAACTGCAGGACATAGCCTGTGATCCAAACACTTCTTCACACATTTATATGTATAACAGAGGTGTACCATACCAGGCAGCTGCTTTAGACTCCCGATGGCTTTCACTGCACAAACCGGGTGACGCAATGCAGCTTCGCTTGTCCTGACAGACCGAGCACGATTGAAGCTGATTCTCCAGTCCTCTACAGGGTGAGCCTGCTAGGTAGCTGTAGTCGTACAGCCTCCTCTGTCTGCACTCCTCCACAGATCTTGTCCACTCCTTACGGCAATTCTGCCTCACGACTTTTTGGCCTGCACATGCGCTTCCCGAGTGAAAACTTGCACAGTGCAGGAGTCAGAGCTCCTTCTAACTTCACGATCACCAACGACTCTGCCCCTTGGCAGTTTGGGCAGAGAATCTTGTTCGGGCACTATCTGCTCCCATTGGAGGGCTGCATATGCCAGCCACTCAATACGGCCCTCATTGGTGCAAAAAGGCACCATAGTTCAGAACTTCACTTCCCAGAATTTCTGGCTGCATCCCCTATGGCCAGCTGGCTCCAAAGGGAGTCCTGATTCTGGTTGGTCACTCAATACACCATTTTAAGTGCCCCTCCCTTCCAATTGGGTCCAGGAGGCAGTTCTGATCCAAAATGGAGGGACAGAATACACAAAGTCCCAGCTGCAAGGGGAAACAGATTAAATAAACAGCAATTTTATGGCCACACTACATTTGTTCCAGAAAACAGTTACATCCTTCAATAATACTCCCTCTGCTCGCTTAACGACGGCAGAAACAGAGCAATTCAAACAGCAGCTTGAGTGGGAGTTGAGCAGCAAATCCACAGCCTCCCCTTGCAAGCTAACAAGGCCTGCAGGCAGGCAGCTCTTAAAGAGACAGTACCAGAGGCTCTAAAAGCACTCACAGCGCCCACATTCAAACAGCATTACGCCAAATGCCAGTTAGGCAGGGAGCCTTAGGCAAGCTCCGGGAAGGCTTTTTGGAACCCCTGTTTGTAGGGGGGTTACATAAAATAATCCAAAGGCATATTATATATCTTAAAGCAAAACTACTCCCTTATATCTTGTAAACATTGGTCCAGATTTTCAAAGAAGATGCGCCCAGTGCAACTGAGTTGTGCCAGCGTAACTACAAAATGTGCCCCTTGGCCATATTCGAAAAGAGGGGATGTGCCATGCAAATCTGAATGCACTGCAGTGCAAAGATAATGTATGTGGGGCATCCAGAGGGGGCGTTCCCATGCATATGCGGCACATCTCAATATTCAGCCAAGATGTGCGGCACAGCTGCCTGCACATCTCGGAGATGTGCTGCACAAACTTAGGTATGAAAGAACCATGCCTATGTCCTAGCCATCCACAGGTGGGCTGCCATACAGCACAGCCCAATACAGCAGCCGCCAGCACCTGGGTGGCTAGCCCCTCCAATCCCTGATCATGGCAGAAAACAGTTTGAAGCACTTTTCCCTGGTAGTCTAGTGACCCCCCTCCCTCCCTTCCCTGAACCCTGTCTGATAAATAAATATGTTCTAAAATTCTCTGGTTGTGCAGTGGCACATCCTTCCCTTCCCCGAACCCCATCCAATAAATAAATATGTTCCAAATTCCCTGGTAGTCCAGTGGTGTCCCCCTCCCTTCCCTAAACCCCGTCTGATAAATAAATATGTTCCAAAATTCCGTGGTAGTTCAGTGATGCCCCCCCATCCACAAACCCCTTCTGTTAAGTAAATATGTTCCAAAATTCCCTGGTAGTCCAGTGGTGCCCCCTTCTCTTCCCTGAACCTCTGTCATATTTTAAATATAAGACGAACATCCCTGGTAGGCTAGTGGACCCCCTTCCAGCCCCGATCGTAAATAGAAAACCTATCCCCAGACTTCCCTGAGGCATGTGTGAGACACTACTGAGAGCTGCAGGAGATACCACTGAGAGCTGCAGGAGTCAGTACTGAGAGCCATGAGAGACAGTACTGACAGCTGAAGAAGACAGTACTGACAGCTGTGGGAGACACTACTGAGACCAACAGGAAACAGTACTGAGAGCTGCAGAAGACACTATTGAAAGCTGCAGGAGACAGTACTGAGAGCTACAGGGGACAATACGGAGTGTTGTGAAAGACAGTACGGAGCGCTGCAAAAGACACTGTGGAGGGGTTGTTGGATAACAGATGGACCAGACACCGAACTTCAAATTCAACACACAATCTCTGTGTGATGTTTATTCAAAATACAGGAAATAACCTTCAGCAATGGCATATTCCTTCTTCAGTACATCAGTTTGCAGCAACAGACTATGTATGTCCTTTCTCTGCACTTAGCCAGCACCTACTGAGACTGATCTCCGATCTAACTTCCCAGTTGAGATTTAGCCTCCACCCCATGCACGCCCTGTTTGCTTGGGTAGTGGAGGCTCAAACAGAAAAAAAAACAAGCTGAAAACAAAGAACTTCAGTGCAGAAGAACTGAAAAAAAAGGGTTACCCCAAAGGGCATTGGCAACAAGTCAAGTTTCAAAAATACATTATGCATACTTCCATAATGCAAAGCATCATGAGATATATGCAAATCACCATGAAATTTCAGACTTGTTCAGTTTACAGCAATTTACATGCATTTTAAATAGCAAAACTAACTTAATTTCTATAATAGTCACCTATTACTTTTTACCATTATCAAAAACACCTAGTGCCATGGTATTTTCAACATTTACAGATTTCATAAACATAAGGCATATACATCAAGGTATTTTATGACATAGTACAAACTAAATCCAACAACGATAAACATGACCTATTTTACATATGTTTGGAGGTCACCACAATAACCTCCCTGTATGACAACCTGAAAGGGAAAAGGAAAATTAAAGGGGACACTTTAGCATAGTCAAGAAAGGGAAGTGGATACCCGTAGGTGGCCAACCTTATGGACTAGAAATGGTAAAGGATAGGTTAGGCTAAGAAATAGAAGAACTGTTACAACAGATTAAAGGAAAGGTCAGTCTTCAGGAGTGGCAGGAGCTCCCTGTCACATATTCCCCACCTTAAGAGGGAAACAGTTATTGCAGACTGCTTTACCAGCTTCCTGTCCCAGGAAGGGGTGGAGCTTCTACCCATCCATCTTCAGAAGCTCTGTCTCAGGGTCCCTATTAACGATACAAATTCTATCATAAACATAGTGGATATCATCATTCTTTACCGTGAGGTATTAACACATTTCTCAGCAGAGACTAATGGTACCTTCCCATCCCCTTTTAGTGAAAGTCCATCATATTTCTTAACCAAAAATATGGATGGCTGTAAAGTTCAGTACCATAGAAAGACTTTCTCTGGGGTGAGTAATTACCTGCTCCAACCCTACCAGACATGTCAGTTTTAAGCAGGGGCCCAGTCCTAGGTTCAACCCCCCTATATAAACCCACTATGTCTCTTGATTCATTCATTTGCTACAGATACAGACATCTGAGGGTAAACACTCTTTTGGTATTACCCCAACACAGGTTCCAATCCATTTTCCACCCACCTCCACCTAGATCTTAACATATTGTAACATTTTGGCAATATTGTGATTCCTATTCACAAAAAGGGCAGTAGACAGAGTCCCAGTAATTACAGACCCATTAGTCTCACTTCTTGTGTGGGAAAATGAATGGAAAAATTGTTATTACAAGAGAATAAGACTCATCTTCTAGAGACTGAAAATACTGATATTGCACAACATGGTTTTGCATATGGCAGATCCTGCCAAACTAACTTAGTAAATTTTTTTGAGCCTGTTAGTTTAGAACTCAACAGGGGCCTACCTATGGATGTAATCTATCTTGATTACAAAAAAGCATTTGACACTGTGTCACATGCTATTCTCTTACAATAACTTACAAGAATAAAGTTAAACCCACATATCATCAAATGGGTGGATTCTTGGTTGAAAGGTAGAAAACAGTGGGTAACAATCAAGGGATCCACCTCAGGCAGCTCAGAGGTCACAAGTGGAGTGCCACAGGGATCTGTCCTGGAGTCTGTATTATTTAACATATTAATATCTGCTATGGAAACTTCAAATGGGGTCTGCATAAATAAGTATGCTGACGACAGCAAGATTGGCTGTATTACTAATCATGCTAAATCAATAAAGGAATTACAAAATAATCTAGATAATCTATCTTCTTGGGCAGAACAGCACAAAATTACCTTTAATATAAATAAATGCAAGGTTATGCATTTCGGTTCTAATAATAAATTTGCAAATTACACTTTGAATAATACTCTATTACAATCATTTGAAACCGAAATTGATTTGGGAGTAACAATAACTAATGATTTTAAATTTTCTACACATATAAATAAAACAATAAAAAAGTGTGCAGGTATCACAGCTTGTATTTACAAGCATATTAAGAGCCGAGAAGCTGAAGTACTTGTCCCTTCATTTTCTAGCTTAGTACGATCACATATTGACTACTGCTCTGCCTTTTGTGGTCCAACTTCTATAGGCACCAAAACAGCTGTAGAAAAAGTGCAAAGGAGGCTGACAAAAAATATCAAGAATATACATAATTATACTTATGAGGAAAGATTGAAATCCTTGGGTCTTTACTCACTCGAATATAGAGCCATAAGGGGGTGACCTTTGCCTAATATATAGGGCCACTAGGAACCTAGCATTGCTTGAAACATTATGTTTACAATTTGCGGACAATATTAAGAATACAGATCACATAACTTAAAATGACAAACTAAGATAAATTATACAACTAAAAGAAATAATTTCATAATGCAATGACCCCCACGTCTCTGGAATTTTTTACCCGTTACTGTTGTCAATAGCGTAAACATGGACCAGTTCAAATGTAATCTAGATTTGCATATGGGTATCAGAAAATTTCAATTTCTGCGATCAGATTGATGGCAGTGAGTTCATAAATGGGCTTACACCCTGGAACTTGTAACTATCCTATGAACCTATATTAGCATCTTTAGGCTGCAATATACCCCAATCAATATTGTTAATAGATTTTAGCTACATCAATTCAAGAAAAAGTCCCTTCAGCCTCATAGGCTTCTTCTTACTTGCTTGAAGTCTTCAACCCCAGCACAATATTACTAGGCACAGTCTTACCTGGGGTCTCACATTCAAGTTCCATACTTGCATCTCTGACTTCCAACAGGTAATGTCCTGGGAACACAGAAAACAAAGGAATATCCTGCTCAGTCAGGGGGTCCTCCTCAAACTGAGCCCACAAAAAATCCTCCTCTGACTCTTTATCCAAATTTTTCAGCAGGAACCTCTCGAGCACCTGGCACCAATGTTCCACCTCTCTGTATAGTAGGTCTGCCTCCAGCCATTACCCACTCATCCAGTGGATCATCCTCATCAGGGTCTCCACCTCTGGGGTGTTGTCTCTCGCACCTCCAAGCTGCCTGAACCTGCATTTCTTCATCGTCTTCAGGCTTGGCCTTCCTTGGAGCTCCACGGTCCAGTCAAGGCAGTAGCTTCTCTCCATCTGTCAGCCATGGTTCTGGTCAGAACTCCATGGACTTTCTTCTACCAGTTCTTCTCTGGCAACTCCTGGTGCATTGGTCCACCTGGGATATCTGGGCGATATCCACCAAACAATTTCCCTCTTTGGCCAGTCCAGATGCTTCCAGCAAGTTATCCCACTTCTCACACCAAGTCTGTGGCAGGGTTGTGGGATAACAGACGGACCAGACACTGAACTTCAAGTTCAACACACAATCTCTGAGTGATGTTTATTCAGAATACAGGAAATAACTTTCAGCAATGGCATATTCCTTCTTCAGTACATCAGTTTGCAACAACAGACTATGTATGTTCTTTATCTGCATTTAGGCAGCACCTATTGACACTGATCTCTGATCTAACTTCCCAGTTGAGATTTAGCCTCCACCCCTATGCGGGCCCTGTTTGCTTGGGTAGTGGGGGCTCAGATAGAAAAAAAAAAGCTAAAAACAAACAACCTCAGTGCAGAAGCACTGAAAAAGGGTTACCCCAAAGGGCATTGGCAACAAGTCAAGTTTCAAAGAAATACAACATCATTCATACTCCCATAATGCAAAGCACCATGGGATATATGCAAATCACCATGAAATTTCAGACGTGTTCAGTTTACAGCAATTTACATGTATTTTAAATAGCACAGCTAACTTGCTTTCTATAATAGTCACCTAGTACTTTTTACAATTATCAAAAACACCTAGTGCCATGGTATGTTCAACATTTACAGGTTTCATAAACATAAGGTATATATTTTACATACGTTTGGAGGTCACCACAATAACCTCTCTGTATGAGGACCTGACAGGAAAGAGGAAAATTAAAGGGGACACTATAGCATAGTCAAAAAAGGGAAGGGGATGCCCATAGGTGGCCAACCTTATGGATTAGAAATTGTAAAGGATAGATTAGGCTAAGAAATAGAAGAACTGTTGGAACAGATTTAAGGAAAGGTCAAGTCCTCAAGAGTGACAGGAGCTCCCTGTCACAAACACTACTGAAAGCTGCAGGAAATACTACTGAGAGCTATGGGTGAGAGTTGCTTGAGACAGTACAGAAAGTTGTGGGAGACACTGCTGAGAGTTGCAGGAGACAGTACTGAGAGCTGCAGGAGACTCTACTGAAAGATGGTGACTTTTATGTAAAGAATATAAAGGACCCTGGCCCCAGGGGTACAACCAGAAACTGAGGCCATGTCCAGGGTTCTCACCAAATAGGACCTGTGATAGATAGGGTTCCCAGGCCTGCAACGTTGTACCCATAACTACCATAATTTATCTACCAACTGCACCTGACCCAAAGTTGGACACAACACAGGGGAGGTCCGAGTGTTCCAACAAGATTTCCGTGCTGACCTGGGTAACATGGAAGGTAACATTGCTGAGTTCACTTACAATATACAAAAAGCAAAAGCAGCTCAAGGAGAAATGAGGGACCATGGAGCCTGGAGGGGACAGTAGTCACCTGTGTGGGGTATCTGAGGGCCAGAAAGGCCCCTCGCTTGGTAATATGTTTATAAGAATGGCTGCCATTATTGTTAAAATGACTCTTGTACCTGCTTCTTCCCTTCCTGAGTAATATACCTATGTGCAGTCTGCTATTCATGCTCAGAAAGTGCTTGCTGAATGTAATTATGTTGATGCACCTTATTACTGAGGCACCTTATGCTTCTGTTGTTTTTTGTGTTTTTTTGTGTAATCTTTTATCCCCTCCATCATGCACTGGGACCTGCTCCTGCTTCAAGCACCTAGTACCACCAGCGACCCCCTCCTGCAATTCCCCCAGAGCTGCCTACCTCATATTTGCAGCCTTCTTTCAGGTTATCCTGGAAAATCATTTTGCCAGGAGGGTCCCCCTCCTTGGAGAGGGAAGGCACCGGCCGGGGGACTCCAGTGCACTATTTTCTTTCTTGCCTGGGTGCTGCTGAAGTGGATGTTACTCTGCCAGGATTGCTCGGGGGCATCACTGGGGACGACCACCATCATCCGGCTGATCCCAGTGCAGTTTCTGCTTTTCTGTGATGATTCCCTTTGCAATCCCTCTGCTGTGCTCCCGGTCTCCACCAGGGGCCGCTGCAGAGTGACCATGCATCCCCAACCCACCCCAGGGGAGGAGAGCAGTCCCACAGACACTCAATCCTACCCCTTCCCCTGCCGAACCCTGGCACCTGAGTCCATTCCCAAACCCAGGTCACTGGCGTGGTTCGGAGTGTGGCATCCAGCGCCTCAGCCCTCTGTGCCACCAGGCCAGCTTCTGTTGTTACATTGTACTCTCTTTGCTATCTCAATCATGTATTGTAAAGTTTCTGTTCATGTATTGTAAAGTTTCTGTTCATGTATTGTATTGAGGAACTGTAATATTTCTAATGCCATTATTACTTCTTTACTGTATTTGTACTCCATTGTGTTTGTAACTGTACTGTCCTGGGTCATGACTGAAAATAGGCATATAATTGCCTAGTGCACCAGCCCAGTAATCACAAACTAAATAAATAAATACAATTGTTACAAGAGTTTTTTTATGTGTCATTTAAAGATCCCAAATTCAGGCCATCAAGCCTTGTACTCAAAGCTGGGAGACCCAGAAATGAGGCTGTACTCTGCTCTCTTCTGCTTGCTGGTAAATTATAGAAAGACAAGAAAAGAATTGTAAATACTCTGTCGTGGGCACAAAATGGCATTTCACTTAATATGCATTAGTTGTACCTGGACAAGTTGGCAATGATTACGCCCCTGATGTTGGGTTTTACAGAACGGAATAACAAGCTTCATTTCTTTTTATAAAGACCTACTGGCCCCCATCTCAACACCAATAAATAATGCAGAATTGTACAGAATTATCACCTCCTCTCCCTGAGATATCTTTTCAGAATACATGTCGTGGTGAGAGGAGGGAAAAGCTGCTGCAAACTCAAGCTGTTGCAAACCCAAGGCACTCACTACCACCTCCACAATTATGCAGTCCTTTCTCTTGCAGATGCAGCTGGAAGCTTGGTGGGAGATGATAAGAGAAAGTGCTTGCAACTCATCCTGACTGTGGACAACAGTTCTGCACTCCCGCTTCAACACAGTGACAACCACAAGGTGGCTGATCATTCACCACCACATAACAGTAGTGAGAGCCAATGGATGCACAAGCACATGAGAAGACTGATTTTTAGCTGTATAACCATGCAACTTGTGGATTGCCTTGTGCAAAACATCATGACATGCCCACAAAATTTCAATCAACTGAGCCAGTGGGAAAAATAGCAATTGGTGGAGAAGGTAATGGAACAAAAACTGATCCATTTGGTCCCCCCCCAACTGTATGTACTGCCAAACTAGCACCAGCTAAGCCAGTTCACTGCAAAATAAAAGTCAGATAACGTGGGAGATGGATAATATAGCCTACCCTGATTTCACAGTGGGAGGGGCCATGGGTTGGTCTGGCCCCCCTGGTTTAGAAGCCCATGGTCTAATCCTTTTATTAATAGAACAGAGATGCTATCCACACAGCTAGAGGCTAACACCCCTCTGTTAGCCTCAAGCGGTATCCAGTGAGTATAGCAACTGAATATGGACGCCACATCAATACAGTGACTCATATTTTATGATATACTCCTGAGCTACCCTATAAGGGTAGCAACTGTAGTTGACCGCTATGGTACAGGATGGTGTCAGGAAGCGAGGAATAGCGAGGGGAAGGGGAGGGACAGGGAATGGTTTGGGGGGTTGGGTGTACCTGCTCCCCCCAGCTTCCCATGTGGTGTGGTGGTGTGGGTGGCTAGCTGTGGTGAGCAGGTACAGGGTTCAGGACCAGGACTGGGTGCATAAAACTTTTGCCACTGCCTGCACCACTAGCACTTAATTTTTTTCCGCAATGTAGGATTTTGCCCCTTCCCCAACATGCACCCCCCCGGAGTTGGTAATCCTTAGTAAGAGGTGTGGGGGGGGCAAAGCCCTCCATGAGGGGGGCCGCAGGGGGGTGCAGACCCCGCATAAACACTTTTTTCAATTCCGGATGTCAGGTCACCAGAAAGTGTATTTCACCAATTTGCTTTTTGGCAATATATATATATATGTAACCCCCTTGTTACCTGGGGTTACTAGAATCCCAGTAAGACCTAGTGGTAGGCAGGGAAGACAGCTTGTGAAACTCCAGTTAAATGGGTTTCACACTGTCTCACTCTGTTCTCAGTCTCAGCTAAGACTGAGGGATGACATCACCAATAGAACTATTGCAGCTGCATGAGCCACATTGGAATCTGCAGCAGAGGGAGTTAGATAGAACATTGGGAGTTTTGAAAGTCAGTGTGCAGTTAGTCTTCAGTGAGTGTGTGAGAAGTAGGGAGCTTGCTGTTTAAGCAGCTCAGTGAAGGCTCTAGGAGCCTCAGCCCTGACAGAGGGCTACTTTTAAGTAGATAGGGTGTGTGTCTCCACCTTAAAGAAAGGGACACAGAAGATTATTGAAGTGGTGGAGACCGCTGTTTTTGGGTCTCAGTGCCCCCTCCCTCTGGGGGGGATGAAAAGGTTTCCCTGCAGACTCCTGGGGCAACCCCCTAGTTTTGCTTGTGGAGGAAAAGCTGCCTATGTGTTCCAGTATTTATTTGGGAGAAAAGAAGATTTGTGAGTCGCCTGTGGGGCACCTGCAACGTAGGGTGAGTGTCTGCTCTGGCTAAAAGAGCATATGTTTTTTCACCCTGGGACTTGTGTGACAATGTGGGGATTGAACTACTAAATATTGGGAAGCCTAGAGAAATGGGCTAAGCAAAGTAAAAGTAGTTTCAAGTTCCAGAGTTTGTTGGGATGCAAATAATATGTAGAGGTGATGTGACAGACGTCTACCCTGAATCTACATTTGAAAGTTCAGTAAAGGAATTGTTCAGTTTCCAGAGAAATGGCTGGGTATGGGCTGTGGGAGCTGGAGGTGGGTGGCCCCCCATCTTTCGTGACCAGGTCCACCTCTACGGATTTCTTCTGTGGATTTCTACTTTGCCTCAGGCACTTGGCCAGTGATGGGGGAAGTACCCAGACATGGGATTGTAAGGAAAATTCTCTCTAGGAGTTGCAGACTCTAGTGTGGTTTGGGGAGCCACAACAGGATAATTGGTTCATTCCTCAAATGGACTGCGGATCAAGTGGCCGGTTGGGGAGCCGGGCCAGTGGGGAAAACCCAAGTGTGTACAAGTCGGGCTGTGTACCCAAAGCTGCGTGCAAGTCCGGGTTGTGTGCCTGGTGGGTTTAGAGCCTGAGGGCTGGAAATAGTGATAAAGTGTTCTGTTGTCTCTAATCTGCATTACCAGGAAATGTAGCCCCATGGGGGTCCGTCTATGCTTTGTTTTGTTCAGCTTGGATGTGAATAAAAGCCACACTGAAGAATCCCAATCCTGGTTCTGGACATTACAGTTATTGTTTCCTGTGTTTGGATTTACTTGGGTGCCCCTGTGCAGAGTAGCCAAACCTAGGTCCCCCTGTGCCGAGTAACCTCATCCTCCCCGAACCCAGTCCCCACCAGGTACTGCTGTCAGCTTCAACAGCATGCCACCTGTCATTTTGCTAAAAGGGCAGGGGTGAGGGGTTACAAAAATGGAGGCACCGCTTTGGATTTTATTCAGGTAGGAAGATGCTTGGGCAAGGGGTTTAGCATTTTGGCTATCTGGCAGTGGGTAGCCCAAAAAGCTGAAGCAATTTCCCTAGTGTGTTGCTGTGTGCTGTGGATCTTGTGCTGCTGTTTAAAACTGCCAACTGTTTACCAAGGAGCAGTAAAGCCAAAGAGTGTGCCCTTGTCCTGCATCAAATTGTTTACAGCGTTTTTACCTGCTTGTAAAATGAACTGTTGTAAAGAAAAAGTGTGGAAGACTAGGGGTAGCAACAGGAAAGTTGTGCTCTGGACATTTGAAATGCTTTTAAAATAAACTGTGGTAAAGAAAAGTGTGGAAGACTAGGGGTAGCAACAGGAAAATTGTGCCCTGGACGTTGGAAATGCTTTCTGAATGAATTGAGAGACTGCAGGTGTAATGGCTATGTTAAATGGCTGAAATGGGCTCCCGCTGTGGAGTCAGTTGAGAAAGAAAAAAAGTTGCATTCTGCAGTTTAAATTTGCCTGCTCAATGATCGCCGTGAGGAGAAGAGCCCTCGCGAGGAAGAGGAGGCTCATTTGCATGGCGTCGTGTGGTTGGTCAGGCTGCAATCAGTCCTGCCCCTCAGCCAGCTTTACAGAGACTGCCCCAGCATTCGAGAGGGGAGTGTGAGTGGAGTGCGTGTACTGGCAGTGGAGGAGCATCGCAGCATGTTAAAATCATTGTAAACAGTTTAAAAATTGACTTTCTTGTTTAAAATCGGGCTCAACCCACTAATCGAGCGTCAGAATTGCAAAAGTGGTGGTAAAGAAGACAATCGGTAGGACTGCCCGCCCGTTTCTGTTCTGAGGCCTCCAAGAACTGGCTGCAGGCCGTTTTTTCCCCATTGCAGCAAACTGCTACTGATAACAGTAAGTAACCACCTTAAAACTGCTCAAACAGTGATTTTCAGCCCTATGCCATATAAATGTGTGTGCAGCAGTGTAGTCGCTTTGCAAGTAACGACTATGTAAAGTCCTGCCAGCAAGTGCAAGTCTGTTAAGCCATTGACTGTGTGCATAGTAATGAATTTAGCCTCAGTTTAAAGTTTGAAGCCAGGGAGAGACTGCGGGTTGTAGCAAAGTGCAGCACTAGAAATACAGGCAATCTTGTGCTAAAAACCTGAAGCTTTAAGGGACTGTAGCAATAGAAATGTTACCAGCATGTAAAAAGTCCGTGGAAAATCCTGTAAATGTGTTTAAAGCAAGAACAGAGCAATTTGTGCAGTTTGAGCAAAAGTTATCAGTAGTTTGTGTAAATCGGGTGCGCAGTGGCTTGACCCAGATTCTGAATGTTGATGCACAGGAGTGCTGCCGCCGCCATTACAGGGTGAGGTAGTAAAGTAAACACAGCAGCAGAGGAGCCATTTTACAACTAAAGAGTGTGTTCAGTAAAGTGGGACTTTCAGTTACAGTGAACTTTTGTTTATTTTTCTGCAGTTATGGCCTCAGGACCAGCTCGTTACCCGGATCATGCCTGGGTTGCAGTAACTGCAGCAGTGAATAGACTGAGGAATATTGAAAAGTGGTGCTATGGAGGGCAACTGCCTCCTCATGTGGCAATTCCTGATTTTCCAGTGCATGTATGTCAAATATACTTGAGAGCTGGAAGGGACGTCTTCATGATTCCTCACTGTGCTGGATGCCTAGAAAAATATGGCTTGTATAAAGCGCCTCAAATCCGGTTGGCTCCCACATGGACAAAGGTTCAGGAATCTGCAGTTGGCAGCACACAGCACCAGGCGGAGCCTGTGGAGGAAGGCCCCTCGGAGGAGTGTGGCACAAAGCTAGAGGGTGCAGAGTTAGAGACAGAACCCGAAGTTGAAGTTTCAGATGCTGGATCCCAGAAGGAAAGTTCAGATGAAGCATCAATAGACACCTGGAAGGGGGGCCTAGCCGAAGTCTCTTAGACGAAGATGAGATGCGGGAGGCCTTTGAGTGGGAGGTGTCGACCTCCGCGCCTAGTGATGACTGGATAGTCTCAGGAGTGAGAACGACTGCTCACTCCTGGGCTCAGATCCTCAGTGAAGAGGAAGATGAGGGGGAACCTATGTGGCCTTGTGAAAAAGGAACGGGTACACAGCCTCAAGACCTTGCCTCGGAGGAATTCATGGAAGAAAGTGGTGATGCCACTGCCCTGGCTTCGCAAGAGGAAGAAGTCAGGGATCCGTTTTTAATTTCTTTAAGGATGCAAAGCTGGCAGAACCAGGACTGGCCACCCCCAAGCCAGGCCAGCAGTCTCAGATTGACCAAAGCAAGTAAAGAGGAGAGACTGGTTCGTAGGAAGGCAAATGAGACCTATGGTATGACCTTTCCTACCTTTCCTCGAAAAGTCTGGGAGGAGATTGAGAACTGCAGGAAATCCTGGATCTGGGACAAAGCCATGAAAAGTATGCATCCTGGGGCCAATAAGCATGTAAAGAATAGACTGTTCCACTAAAAGTATACCCAGTGGAAGAGAGGCAGAACACTGTTTATAGACAGAGTGAGAATAGTGGACCGAGAGGGAAATGAAATCTCCCACTGTGTGAATTATGTGCGTCCAGACGGGGTAATAATTCAAGCTCCTGATCCCCGGTACTATTGGCCTCAGTGCAAGGACCTCCAGGTAAATGTGCCCGTGCCTACAAAATGGAGAGCCAAGCAGTGGTAGTCAATACTGCCACAGCAGACTGTGAAGTGCCTTATTGATCCGCCAATTTGGACATCCAGGACTCAGGTGCCCCACATTCATCAGTCTACAGTGCACTGGCCTTTCCAGACTCCATCGACTGGCCCACCCGATGATTTCAGATCCAGAGAGGACACCAGCCCAGCTGTATCCTGTTCATCGCCTGGTAATCGGATGACGTTGGACCAGCTGTTTTCTTTTTGTTCCTGTTCTAAGGTTCCATCTCTAGAGATGACATCATCCCAGCTGTTCCCTCCTGTGGTTCCCGGAAGATGTCCACCCAGCAGTATCGGAAGAAATGCTGCCAGGGAGAGTCTTCGTCAGAGGTGCAGGTCGGTGCCGAATTTTGTACTACAAGTGGCTGGTAAGTCCAAACTTTTCTATCTTTATGACATTGCAGTACACACCCTACACTAGCAGACTTCAAAAATGTGTGAACTGTCCTCAAAGACTCTCCCCTTCGGGACTTTGGCCTGTTAGAACTATGCTTCACTGGGCTCTGGCCCAGGACAGACTCTTTATTGGACTAGCCTTTGGGCATTGTGGTCACTAGTTGGGACTTTTAGAGCACTCCATCCCCCCAAATGTGTATTGTAAATAATGTTGTTGTTTTCTAATGTAAATACTGTTTTTCTATCTTTTTTTTCCTAAAAAAAAAATCTTTTGGGGATTTTTCAGTGTTTTGATGGTAGGGGTCTAGGTAGACTGCGTATGCAGATTAGGAAGTGTGTGTTGTCTTTCTTTTTCTTACAGGTGTTCCTGGGAAGACAGAAGAGAAGACAAGAAGAGGAGGAGGGGCTCATCGGAGTTCCTCATCAGTGCTACAGTGTGTACAAATTTAAAGTACTGTGGTGTTGTTATGGTTGTTATCACTGTATTAACCCTTTCCTTCCACAAGTATGGTTGTGGGGGTAGGGAGGAGGCAGTAATGTGGTATTTTCTTGGTGTGTGGTTGCAGGTTGCCCAAGGTCGGGGAAGTCCCCGGGTTGTTTTGTTTTGGGGGTATTAGGTTAGAAGGCAGATAGGTTTTCCCTAGAGGGTTAGTGGGGATAGACAGGCTGTGGCCCTGACCTGCAGTAGGGACCGCAGTGCTGATCTATCAGGGCTATGATCTGGATGGTTCTACCAGAGCCACTAGGTGTCCATAGTAAGTGGATAGTGTAGAGGCTGATATGTCAGCTAAAGGCCTCTAGGCCCTTAGTGTTGCCTGTCTGTGCTTGCACATGGTAGGAGGGGGCCTGATCACCCCCCTCTGCAGTTAGCACATAGGGTGGGATGGCCTAAGGCTGGGTAAATAATGACTGCGGACAGTCATTTTCCTGGTCAAGGGTGAGTGTAACCCCCTTGTTAGCCAGGGTTACTAGAATCCCAGTAAGACCTAGTGGTAGGCAGGAAGGCGCAGCCAGAAACTCCAGTTAAATGGGTTTCACACTGTCTCACTCTGTTCTCCGTCTCAGCTGAGACTGAGGGATGACATCACCAATAGAACTATTGCAGCTGCATGAGCCACATTGGAATCTGCAGCAGAGGGAGTTAGATAGAACGTTGGGAGTTTTGAAGTCAGTGTGCAGTTAGTCTTCAGTGAGTGTGTGAGAAGTAGGGAGCTTGCTGTTTAAGCAGCTCAGTAAAGGCTCTAGGAGCCTCAGCCCTGACAGAGGTCTACTTTTAAGTAGATAGGGTGTGTCTCCACCTTAAAGAAAGGGACACAGAAGATTACTGAAGTGGTGGAGACCGCTGCTTTTGGGTCTCAGTGCCCCCTTCCTCCAGGGGGGGGAATGAAAAGGTTTTTCTGCAGATTCCTGGGGCAACCCCGTAGTTTTGCTTGTGGAGGAAAAGCTGCCTATGTGTTCCAGTATTTATTTGGGAGAAAAGTATATTTGTGAGTTGCCTGTGAGGCACCTACAACGTAGGGTGAGTGTCTGCTCTGGCTAAAAGGGCATATGTTTTTTCACCCTGGGACTTGTGTGACAATGTGGGGATTGAACTATTATATATTGGGAAGCCTAGAGAAATGGGCTAAGCAAAGTAAAAGTAGTTTCAAGTTCCAGAGTTTGTTGGGTTGCAAATAATATGTAGAGATGATGTGACAGACGTCTACCCTGAATCTACATTTGAAAGTTCAGTAAAGGAATTGTTCAGTTTCCAGAGAAATGGCCGGGTATGGGCTGTTGGAGCTGGAGGTGGGTGGCCCCCCATCTTTAGTGACCAGGTCCACCTCTACGTATTTCTTCTGTGGAATTTCTACTTTGCCTCAGGCACTTGGCCAGTGATGGAGGAAGTACCCAGACATGGGATTGTAAGGAAAATTCTCTCTAGGAGTCGCAAACTCAAGTGTGATTTGGGGACCCACAACAGGATAATTGGTTCATTCCTCAAATGGACTGCGGATCAAGGGGCCGGCAGGAGAGAGCCGGGCCAGTGGGGAAAACCCAAGTGTGTACAAGTCGGGCTGTGTACCCAAAGCTGCGTGCAAGTCCGGGCTGTGTGCCTGGTGGGTTTAGAGCCTGAGGGCTGGAAATAGTGATAAAGTGTTCTGTTGTCTCTAATCTGCATTACCAGGAAATGTAGCCCCATGGGGGTCCGTCTATGCTTTGTTTTGTTCAGCTTGGATGTGAATAAAAGCCACACTGAAGAATCCCAATCCTGGTTCTGGACATTACAGTTATTGCTTCCTGTGTTCGGATTTACTTGGGTGCCCCTGTGCAGAGTAGCCAAACCTAGGTCCCCCCCTGTGCCGAGTAACCTCATCCTCCCCGAACCTAGTCCCCACCAGGTACTGCTGTCAGCTTCAACAGCATGCCACCTGTCATTTTGCTAAAAGGGCAGGGGTGAGGGGTTACATATATACATATATATATATTTTTTATTTTACTTTATTTTATTGAAGTCTAGGATTACAAATAGCTTTAAGCAGGAACTGCTCATTTACAAAGGTTCCACACTGAGTAAATGGAGGGGTAAACATACATACATACATACAAAGGTTGACAAAATTATACATAGTTACACAATAAATACGAAGCAAGAGACTGAGGCTTAGGTAATTACAGTGCCTCAAAATGTGCCAATGTTAAGTAGAATGACATACCATCCAAGGACAACCTTAGAAATAAGCACAGCTGATGAGATCATGGGGAGGTATGCAGGCAGGAAGGCCATTGTCGGAGGGTAAAGGTTGAGGGTAAGAGCACTCAAGAGGAGGGAGGGGAAGGATACATGTCAGTAAGTGCCAGGGAGGGGGTGAGGTGAGGAAAGGGGTTGGAGGAAGGGAGAGGCAGGGAGAGGAAGGGCATGGCGAGGAGGGGTAGCTATCCAGTCTAAAGGGGGAAGTGTGTGTGGGGGCCCCAGATTAGGTGAAGCAGTCACAATGACTAGCTGAACTGAGATGAAGTTGGATTTGTCTCTTAAAAAGGCCAAGAGCACCAGCAGTAGGAGTTTCTTTGTTGAGAGCATTGTACCACTGTGGAGCTCTGTGGGCAAAAGCCCTCTGGCCCATTGTAGTTCGGCATCTGGGGACAAGGAAGGTTTGTTGTTGTGAGCTTCTAGTTTGCTGAGTGCTGTGGAGGTCAGTAAGGAACTTTTCAATGCCGGGGGCATGACCCCGAGGAGGACTTTTTTGGCTAAGAGGCAGGTTTGATGTTGGATCCAGCTGAGGAGAGGAAGCCATCCTGCCAGAGCGTACAGGTCACAAGTGTGTGTAAGTCAGTCAGCCCCCATTAGAAGCCTGCATGCTTTGTTGAGTGTGGCTGTAATTCTGTGAAGGGCAGAGGCACAGCCATAGATTGCTAGCCCGTAATCAATGATGGAGGTGACAGAGCTGTTGACTGCCAACCGGAGAGTGTCAGGAGTCATGCAGTGTTTATGTCTGTAAATCAGGCCTATATGGATATTGGTGGCTTTGGAGACAGAATCAATGTGCCGATGGTAGGAGAGGGAGTTGTCCAATGTAACACCTAAGTATTTACATTTAGGAACGTGTTCAAGTATGGTCCCTGTTTGTTTTTTGATGGTGAGGTCATGGGATTTGTACTTTCTCCTAGGGTTGTAGAAAGTCATTACCTTTGTTGTGCTGTAGTTCATGACCAGTTTGTGTGACTTGAACCATTCTTCAATGCACATGAAATCAAGCTGTAATTGTTTCTCAAGGAGCTCCACATCTTGATGGTTAGTGAACATGACTGCGTTGTTGGCATAGAGCAGTAATTTCTGATGGCAGACACTGGGAAGTTCATTGAGGAAGAAGCTGAAGAGTAGTGGTCCTAGGACGGACTCCTGTGGGACCCCCAAAAGGATCAGCTTTTCTTCTGCGGTGGCACTGGCAATCCTAACCTGCTGGACCCTCTCCCCAAGGTAACTTGAAAACCAGGGGAGTGCTTACTTGGAGAACCCAATGTTAGATAATTGCTTGAGTAGGAGTGGGTGGTTGACAGTATCAAAGGCTTTCATAAGGCCGATGAATACTGCCCCCACACAGTTTCCTTGATCGAGAGTGGTATGGATGAAGCCCATGAATTCTAATAGTGCAGTGGTGGTACTGCGCTCTTTTCAAAAACCATGTTGCTCGGGACACTGGGAGTCATATTTTTCCAGGTACTCGACTAGTTGGTCTAAGGCGAAGCGCTCCAGGGCCTTAGACAATGGAGGGAGGATGGAGATGGGTCTGTAGTTGGAGTGTAGTGACTTGTCTTCATTTTTGTGGATCAGTGTGATGGTCACCTGCTTCCAGCAAGATGGGAACTGGGACATCCTTAGTGATAGGTTGAGGATCTTTGTCAGGGGTACAAGGATTTCTTCAAGGACAAGCGCTAACAACTTCAGGTTGAGGGAGTCTCCACTGTAGCCTGTGTTGCTGATGGCCTTCCAAAAATAGGTTCTGGCTATGTGCACTGGGATCTCCTTGAAGTAGAATTGTGGGGCAGGGTGTAGGAGAGAAGCAGTACCAGGAGGGTTACTACCAGAGGGGGCACTGAAGAAGTCCAAAGGGAGAACACTATCCAAGTTGGAGAACGCATTGTTAAAGGTATTGGCAATTGTGTGCAGGTCAGATGTAGGTGTTCCATTTATGTTGAGCATGGTGGGTGGCTACTTAGGGTCCTTGCCTGTAAGGTCTTTCAAGTTACTCCAGAATTTTGTCCGTCACCGCAGGAGTTGGAGAGAGCCTCCTTGAAATATTTGCTTTTGGTGCTCTGAGTTGCACATGTGCACTCATTTCTGGCAGCTTTATATTTATGAATATCCCCAGGTCTGGAAGTTGCACAGGCACAGTGCCAGAGATGGTCCCTATGTTTGAGTAAAGTGATTAGTTCGGAGGTTATCCAAGGGTTAGCTCTTCCCCTGACCTTCAGCTTTTTGAGAGGTGCAACAATATTGCAGGCCACTGTGAAGTGCCTGATGAAAAAGTCCAAGGCTTGGTTAACATCTTTGGAGGAGTTGATTGGCATCCAGTCCAAAAGGCTTAGATGTGTTTTTAGTAGCCCAAGGTGCCCATGCTTCAATACTCTGGTGTGTATTACTTTACCTGGAGGCTTAATGAAGTTGTTTGTCCAGGTACAGGTAACAGGTGAGTGAGTGGTCACTGATAATGTCAGGGAGCGCTAAGACTTCAGAAATTCATTCAGGTTGATTCCAAAGGATCCAGTCCAGAAGAGTGTGTGACCCTGTCCTATAGTTTCATCTGGTGGGGGTGGTAACAAGCTGGGTGAGGTTCTGTGCCGTGACGGCATCCTTTTAGTTTCCAGCCTCCAGTGAGAGCCAATTTAGGTTGAAGTTGCCGAGTATTATGATTTCAGAGCTATGGTGTATACCCCCTAGGTTTTCCATGATGCTCACAAATCCATTGGCCTGATCTTTAGGGGGTAGGTAAACAGAGGCTATGGTGAGCTCCTTGCTGTGCGCCCCTAATGGAACTTTAATAGCGAGAACCTGTGAGGGGGGTTTAGGGTTTGAGAGAGGAAAGACTTGACCCAGATAGGAATTCCTCAGGTAGATGGCACAGCCCCCACCTCATTTAGAAACCCTGTCCTGCCTGAATATAGTGTATCCAGGGATGGTGACTGCAGAGTCTGGTATATTGGGGTTAAGCCATGTTTCAACAACAGAGAGAACATCTTGCCATAATAGCGAATGCTATTCTGCAGTCGCTGTTATGACATGAAACCGCCTCAAGCTGTATGAATGATGTCTCAGTTTTATTAATAAAAATGGTGGGATCATCCTTTAATTTGGTGTTCTGCACCATTTTTTTGTTTTCTTTCTTCAATGTACTTACAATATTACCATAATAAATACATTATATAACAGGCAGAATACAGCATGCAGCTCAAAGTACCTGCTCAGTAAACTGAAATACCTGATTTACAGGTATAGTCCAGAAACAAGAACATGAATGGAAGGTCTTGTTCTTAATTTAGTATTGGTGTAAAATAAGGAAGAGGACCAGAGATAGGGCATAGAGATGTAGAAAGTGTGGTCCACAGAGCTGCGCCAGAATCTGAAAAGGCTTGGCTACCAAAAGAGTTGGATGCAGAATAGGAGACTAATTCATATCCAGCAGACAAGTTCAAGCTGGAGTTTACTGCTGTAGGAACCAATGTACTGCTAATATAATCAGGAGATTTAAACAAAAGCCAGCTACAAATAAATTGAAGAGAATGAAGGAAGCTGTCTATACTCTACCATGGAAAGCCAACCTAATCTGCAATATAAGTCCCAATGCCAGGCATCCCTGGGTGAGTGAAAAATACATTTGTACAAGTACATGACTCCTTTTGCAACTGACTTTGTGGTATTGATAAAATAGAACAATTGAGATACTTAACCAATCAGTTAAGCAATACAACTGGACAGATTCCTGTTCTTACTCATTTAGCTCCTAGTTTATTCCCCCCCTCCCCCGCACACAGACATTTTGTACCTAGCAGCAGCTAATAAGAAACAAGCATTTGTCAATGCTGAATGTTTGCTTGCTGGCATTAGCAGTGGAAGTGCAGGAGTTAGACAGATGCAGTATGGGAATGGCAGTTAAGTACTGAACTGATACCAGCTCCACCCTGCAGAGATGGACAGGCATTGGGGTGTAGCTTTGGGTCGTCGCCCATGACGGTCCTGACATTTCACCTCACCCTACCCTGCAGACACTGACAAGTGTTGAGGTGTGCCTTTGGGTGTTTGGGCTTTACATTCACCTCATTCCATAAGGAAACACACTGAAATGGGTGCAGTATAGGAGAATGGGGTGAACTCTGGGGCCAAAGGGTCCAAGGAGCACCTCGATGCTTGTCTCTGGCTGCAGGGTGGGGGTGTGGGTGAAATGGCATGAGCATTACTGTTGACAGTCCCAAATCACACCCCTGACACCTGTCAGTTCCTACAGGGTGGGGCGTTATGGTTGAAAACCCTAACGCCCTGGGCATTTGTTGGTATTTTTACTCCAAGTTTTCAACATGGGCTTTTTGTGACTACACCTCATGAACAGTGACACTAACAGTTTGTTAGCCAAAAGGTGATTTTGCACAGTGACGGCACCATTTGGTGCCACACAAACAGGATGTGAAAAATGGCAGCTGTACTGTTCATGAGGAGGTGTAAAAAATGACAATGTTGAAAATCTGGAGTGAAAATATAAAAAACTGGTGAAGGTACGAGCATGCGAAAAAATTGTTCAATGCACACCCGTAATGTAATTAGTTTGGGGATATTTTTATAGCAGATTTTCAACACAGGCATTTTGGGACCTCCACTCATGAACAGTATCACTGTGATTTTCTTAATGTGTCCCGACCACTGATTTTCCACAGCGACAGCACTGTTCTGCGCCGGAAGTGTGAGAACACATTTTGGCTAGGGTGTGAAAAATGACACCTATACTGTTCATAAGGAGGTGTGGAAAAATGCCAATGTTGAAAATCTGGACTGAAAATATTACAAATTCATGAACTTACGAGGGTGCTTGGAAACTGAGCAATGCACGCTTGTAACACAGCCATTTTATGGACATTTGTCACCAAATTTTCAACATAGCCATTTTAAGACCTCTGCTCATGAACAGTGTCACTGTGATTTTCTTAATCTATTCAGAACATTGATTTTGCACACCGACCATGCTACTGTGCGCTACATGTGCGAAAACACATTTTGAGTGAGATGTGAACAATAACTGCAGTACTGTTCATAAGTAGGTGTGGTAAAATGGCAATGTTGAAAATCTTGAGTGAAAATATTAAAAATTCACGAAGTTATGAGTGTGCGTAGGAGCTGCGCAACCAACGCTCATAAAACAGTACTTGTTTAACTCTTAATGTGGTGATCATGTGTTTACATTTAAAAACTGTTTGAAAATAATCCTTTTTTTCCATAAAACATTTTGTCTTCTGGTTTCCTCAGGCAGGTTCTCAGTTCTGTCCCCTCCATCCCCCTCTGGCACCCATCTCCCCTGGATTCACCAGACACAAAGACCTCCCACAGATTACTCCCCATGGTACAGCCAGGAAGAGGAGGGGCTTTCCCCCCACTGACTCTCATCCAGTGATGTGCTGGCAGCCCAGGCGGTGGTGCAGGCCGAGGGAAGGCAAGCAGCGCTTCCTGTAGCCTGATCCAACCTTTTCCATTTTCTCCCCTGGTTCCCCTGCCATGGCACCACATAAGATATGCATGTGGAGGTGCACACATGCTGCAGAACCACGGATCCTTCCATCTGTGTCACTTGAGCACTGATGCTACCCCAGTCATCCATCTGGTGGCAGCTATGGGCTGAATCAACATTCCTCCCCATTCCAGGAGAGGAGAGCTGTCTGTCAGATGATTGATCCTCTACCCCTCCAGGTCAACCCCCCCATGACCCAAGCTTGTTCTTGAACCCAGGTTACCAACGTGGTAGGAAATAAGGTGTCCAGTGCCTCAACCTTGCACTCAACTAGGCCAGCCCTGAAAATAATCTTTAACACAAAAAACATGACTGTAGAACAGGATGGGCCCACTGCCTAGTACAGCAGATAACTCATGTGAAATTTAAATGCTAGCCTGATAATGTTCTGTAGAATGCTTGGAAGTTTAGACAGATCTTGTTTTTTTTTTTTAATTCTAGAGTATGGATCTGCTGTGCCTTCTTGTGATGAGGTTGCAGTCTCAAGTTTTCAGCCCTTAATCTATGGTTTTAGAATGTCTGTTAGCCAATCAGATTGTGACATTCTGTTTGCCCTTTTTATAATTGGAAATAAACCCATCAAGAGGGCTAACCATATATTAAAGCCACTTGCTCTGGCCCATTGGCACAGAGGTACTGCTACCACTCACAACATTGGTGACCCAAGTTTGGGAATGAATGCAGATCATCAGGGGCTGACTGGAGAGAGGAAGGCTGATCATCCCAGAGGTCTCTCTCCTCTTCCAGGGGAGGGAGGGATCTATCCTCCACCGCAATACTGTCACTTGGGTGACCACAGATGGTAGCGAAGTCAGAAGGGTCCAGGGGAGGGTGGGATGTCACTGATGTCGGCAGGCAGATGAACACATAGTGTGGGTGGGCCCACCTTGACATCCATGTAGAAGCAATGTTCCAGGGGACAGGAGAAAACAAAGAAAAATGGCCGTGGCACCTCTGAGAAAATGGCCGCAGTACATCCTGGGTCTCCACCTTCTCATCATCAGGCACCACCTCACCAGATGATGAAGTTCAGGTGTTCCCCACCCTGATCCTGCCTGGGGGCACAGCCACAGTTAGATGGAAGTAGGTAACCATAGCCCAGGAAGGCCAAGGCATCGGGGGTGACTGGCATGTCCAGAGAGTTAGGAGGGGCCGGTGTAGAGGGGGCAGACACAGAAATATTAAAAAAAGCTACTTGTCTTTCAAGCTTTGGGCTTTATGATCTCGTTAGCCCCCTTGATGGGTTTAGTTCCTTGTACACCACACTTACCCACCATTCATTCTATTAATAACATTTTTGTCTCAAAGACTCCATCTTTAAAAGCAGAGCACAAAGACCCTTTGTTTCTAGCTATCATAGTAATCCTGTACCTGTCCTCAGCAGGACCCAGTCTTCTTAGCTTTCTTATGTGCTGCTGAGACAGCTGATGCAATAATCATTGCCAGACATAATGGGGATGGGAGCAGATGGCCTGGTGAACTGCAGTTCAATTCTTAGCAGTTGGACCAGTCCACATCATAGCCCTGTGCCTCAAATTCATTTCTGATCAAGAAGACTTGATCTCTGCTTTAACCAAGTTGGTTGATTCAACCATGGACCAACCACTTCCTCTCTAAAAATGCCCCTAGCTTCAGGATTTGCAGTATGTGAAAGAAATCAACCATAGTACGCTCAGGCGAATTGCTTGATTGGGTAGCCAAGTTAATAGATAGGGCTGGACAAACATGCAGATGCATGTCTCTTGAACTGCGAGAAAAATTCTGCAGTGTTCGCTGACTTTTCACTGGTTACAGACTTGACTGGAAAATATCAAGTCCACAACATGTGGAATGAAAACTTCTGCAAGTCAACAACTTGCAAGAAAAATCTTCTGCAAGTTCACAAAATTCTATAAGTGTTAACCGGGGAAATGTTTTCCAAAAGATTTGCAGTTTTCCACAAATGATAAACACCAAATTCCACAAAATCTACATGCAGATTTTTATTTTGCCCACACCTATCAATAAGGCACCTGTGTTGTATTGAGAGAACCAGAGTACATTTCTCCCCCAACCCCCAATTAAAAGGCTTTCATGTGGTTCAGAGAAGCAGTGAGTGACATACATCATGCCCCCCCCCAATGTACAGTATAAAACTGGACATGTCAGAGCGTCCGTCAGATGCTTGGAATTCTTTTTGTTGCCTTCTTTCCCCCCTACTCGTGTTGCGGCATTTCTCTTTCATTGGGGTCGGACCTTCTTCCCTAACGTGCCTTTCATCCTGAGACCTTGTCTCTGTGAAACCTCAAGGGGTTGAAACCCTTCAAGGTTCTGCATTCTTGTGACACCCCAATAGGGTAGTAGTACTCATAGAAGGGACAAAGAGTGTCATACAAAGTACACTTTTGCACACCCTCTGCATAGTACTCAATCTCAATCAATCTTAAACCTATTCGTAAGAGTCCAATGACCCTATGAACTGATTATTAGGGTCTCTACAACTCTCTCCTTTCTCTGGCTGGGAGGACAGATGAGATGCTACCTTCACCAGCTGGTCCAAGTGTCACTCTTTGGATGGCTAGGAGAGGGGGAATTGCATGAACATCAGGTAGTCCTCTCCTCTCCTCTCCCTCAAGGGAGTTGCATATGTCACTTCCTTGAGGTGTTGCATTGTTTTTTTCACTTTCACTTCCCTCTTCAACTCTTATTCATCTCGTCAGCAGAGCCTGCCAGCATCCACCCCATCATCCAATGCATGTGGCTTTTTCTGCACCTGACTGCATATGCCCAGGATCAGTAGGAGGGTGACAGGCAGGGTGTGCAGGGGCCAAATATGCTTTGCTTTCTTCATTCTCTTAAGTCAGGACATATTTTTCCATTTTTCCATTTCCCCACTCCCCTGGAAGCTAGCCTTGTGCAATGAATACAGTGCAGCCATACACAGGATATCTGATGTTGCGATGAACATCAGGCAACCCTCCCCCCTCCAAACCCACACACACTATTTGGTGTCTTCAAATGCACCCTGTGGACATTCAGGTGGTGGTGTTCCACAATGCTCACAACCCTCCCTCCAACCCCCCCCCCACTCCCTCAGGCCTCTAATATGACTTGGTCACAAACCTGGCTCACTGGCAGCCTGAGTGGCCACCCCACTGCTGTGCCAACGCATCGGCAGGCTTTGCACTCTTGATAAGCTTTGTAATACCTACAAATAAAGACAGGGCTTTAAATGCACATAACTGTAACCACAGGCTACTCATTTTCTTGTACATTTTTAAAGACTAAGGCATGTTCAGAATATTAATCCATTCTGGAAATTTGATTTTTAATTCTGATTAGTATTTACAAATCAAAGGCACGACTTTCACAAACATGCATACCTCCATTTAATTAATATCAAGAGACACACAGAGGCTCTGAATCCAAGCTGGCGTCAATTAGGCCTGAAAAATTAAATGTCAGAAAGATTTGTGGGGCAAAAAGAAGGCATATCTCCCATGCCTGAATTAAATTGGCTTCATTTATCACTTTCCAGAACAGCCTTGTTTAAAAAAATATATTTTTAATAAGCATAAAACTTTGTTAATAGAACAATAATGTGGAGACAACCTACTCAGGATGCTAGATTTGTGTTTTATAAATTTTGTTCCCCGATAGAGCCAACGCTAAGGTACAGTATCTCATTTTCAGTGTGTGTGTGTTGGGGGGGACGTTTTGTTCTCACCAAATTCTACATCTGTAGAGATGAGGCACAGAGAGGTCAAGGAAGTGCCTTACATAAGGCCAAGGCATGACAGAGGCTGTGGCTGGATTTCAGCATGCCAAAACACCCATTTTTATGCACCAACACCATACTCTTTTTTTTGTGTTAGTTGAGTTCAAAGGTGCATTCATTGTGAGTGATTCAGCTGCATGATGCCACTTGTAGGGCTTTTAGGTCCTGGCTTAGTGTTTCAGACCTACACAAGCCTGGATTCAATATCCAGCGCAGAACATTTCTTTTTTTTTTATTCTTTGGTAATCAGGCAAGGCCCACTGGGTACAAGTGCCTATTTTCAGGGCCAACCAGGAGGTTTGGGGTGGTTAAGTGACTTGCTCAGAGTCACACAGTATGCAAGTGGAGGTCATGGGAATCAAACCCATGTCTGCTGGATGCACCAAGCTCATTCACAGCTCATTACTCTAACCTATAGGCTATACAGCCAGCACTTTCTCACAACAATTTATGTAATATGTCAGAAATTGTTAGATGCCCTTGTTGATGTTAGTGATAGAGTTTCATCAAAGTCTAAAGTTCCAAATTGCTCTTAACTTGAAATGTTCCTGCTGAGAATTACAAGTTTGAATTCCAACTTAGGAAACATTACTTCAAACTGGCTGACTGGTGCATTACTAAATCCACTGTAGCTATTGGTGGGGGGGGTATGACAGGGTTGCATAGGGCCCTGTCCCATTTGTTGTGCAGGGGAAGTTTGGCTGCAAGGGTCTGTTCTGTTATTTCCTTTTCTGTCTCTTCTCTGTCTGGTTGAGCAACCAACTTTACTTGAGAGACCTAGGAACTGATCACTCCAGCGGTTTCGCAATTCTCCACCTCTCACTATCTCTATGCCTTTTCTTGCTGTTCTGTGTTTTCTTCCCCCATGCATATCTTCAGTTATAAAAATATATGTGAATCTTTATGTGGAAATGTCACTGACACTGGGATCCCTTTGTTTAAAACTGTGTATAGTTATACTGTTGAAATGATTTCAAAAACTGGAATTCAAGGGGTTAACCTAAGATGCTGGTTTGAAAAATATTTCCAGAGCTGCCAACAAGAGGTCAGTTCTGAGTCACAATGTTTTTTTTTTTGCTGCACCTACTGAAACTGACAAGAACACTGTGTGAGAAGCAGAACATTTTCTTAACAAACTCCCTGCAAACACTTGTTATAAAAAGAGCTGCAATGTTTTACAAGAGGGAGAGACAGAGAATGAGATTATAAATTGAGAAGAAAAAACTCTGAAGAAGGTCTCTGTTTTCTATGTTTGTAGTACCATTGTAAATAGTTATACTGAACAATTTCTACTTTTATTTTGCTGTTATTAATAATAAAATGCTATTTGTGAATTTTACAACTGCTCCTGGTTTTCCTGTACTTCCTGGCCTGTACCTTGATGACAGATGGTATCAGCCTAAGTGGGATTTACACCATGCAAACTCTAAGCCAGGAGTTTTGTGCATGGGTACTAGACCTGGTACCAGGGAAGCATAGAAGAAAGGTATGGATTCTGCAGCACAGAGTACAAGTGATTCAATGTTTAGAGACACAGAGAAAAGAAGAAATGCAACAACTCAATAAGCAGAGAAAAGAAGAGATGCAGTGACAGGAGCAGCAAAGAAGAGAAGAGAAGGGATGCAGCGATGGATGGATGGGTGCCTTGCAAGTTATCAAAGCTGGATGATCTGACACTGGTCCAGCAGAGCGACAAGACACAAACAACATAAAATACATTAAACTTACAAAGTTGTGTCCCTTAGATAATACTGAAGCATACTTGACAACTTTTGAAAGAGTTGCCACAGCCTGCCAGTGGCCAAAGCAGCAATGGGCAATCAGACTGGTACCTTACCTGACAGGTAAAGCCCAACTTGCCTACAGTAATATGGACACTGCACAGTCAGAAAACTATGACCTGGTGAAACGTGAAACCCTGAAAAGGTATGACATCTCAGGAGAGACCTACAGGCAAAGATTTTGGCCTCTGAAGTGCAACTCAGTCGACAATCCTCAAGAAGTCTTCACCCGACTCAGAGAACTCCTTATGAAATGACTTCAACCAGGGGGCAAAACACTCCCGCAGATCATCGAAACATTTGTAATGTAGCAATTCATCAACATCCTGTCCACAGACATATAGCTTTGGGTAAAAGAACTCCAACCAGAAAGTGGAAAAAAGGCTGTTTCTTTAGCTGAAGACTGCCAAATGGCCAGAGAGATGCCACAGCAGTGAGGTAACAGCCAAGCACTGGTAAGACACTCTTTTTCTGATTTAAACTCTAAGTCTGATAAGAACTGTGGTGGGGGTTACAAATCTGCACTCAAAGACTTTATTTGCTATAACTGTAATAAGACCGGTCATATTGCAAGAAATTGCTGTAGTGAGAAGAGCGAAACTGGAGCAGATTTGTCCTTAGCAAACTGGGGCAAGCACTTAACAAATGCCAAGGTGGGAGATAAGACTGTGAAAGAACTTATTGATTCAGGAAGCAGACAGACCCTAGTGCATGTTGAAGTGCTGGGAAAACACTGTGCAAAAGGACCAGGTACTGGTGTCATCTGCATCCACGGGGACACTCGATACTAGTCCAATAGCCAAGTGACTCTGACAAGTAATGGGGTGTCACACAAAATGAAAGTGGGGGTAGTGCCCAAGTTACCTGTACCTGTGATTACTGGAAATGACTTTTCAGTATTTACTGAGTTAATCAAAGAGAGAGTAAATCCTGATGTTTCAACAGTTGTGACAAGAGCTCAGGCAAAGAAAATCTCAGATGGTGGGGACTTTTTTCCTTTCACTGATTTTGATTCGGACTTGTTTGAGCACAGCTCCAGGATCCAGAAGTCCAGGAAAGAAAGACGATGCCTGAAGAAACAGTGACAACAAAAGACTGATGGACATAAGGTGTTAACATGAAAATGCTGAAACTAAACTGATCGCTGATTGTGATTTTCTTTCAGAACAAGCTAACGATGTTTCTCTCTGGGGTTATTTTAAGCAGCTGGGGGTGAATCCAAAACAGGGTGAACCTATGTTTAAAAAATGTAATGAGCAACTGTACAGAGTTTGGGTTAAACCTCAGACACAGGACCAGATGGAACAATTGGTTATTCCACAAAAGTATAGATCTAAGTTATTACAGATAACATATGATAGTCCTATGGCTGGTCACTCGGGGAGGGATCGCACCCTTGCCAGACTGCTGTACAGATTTTACTGGCCTGGAATTCATGAAGATGTTGTTACTTATTGCAGTTGTTGTGCTGAGTGTCAGAAAATAGCCCCCGTGACTAAAAAAGACAAGGTGCCCCTGTTGCCCCTACCCTTGATAGATGTGCTTTTTGGAGAATTGCAGTAGATGTGGTTGGCTCCTTAGACAAACGTAAAAAGGGTAATTGATTCATCTTGGTAGTATGTGACCATGCTACTCGATACCCAAAGGAAGTTCCTATGTGTACTTTCACAGCCCCAAAAGTTGCAGCAGAGCTTGCCAAAATTGTCAGCAGAGTGGGCATACCTAAAGAGATTATTACTGATCAAGGCAGTAATTTTGGTGCTGCATTACTGAAGGAGCTGTACCGACTATTAGTTATCACTGCCATGAGAACCTCCCCTTATCACCATCAGACAGACAGTCTTGTTGAGCATTTTAATCAAACTCTAAAATGCATGTTAAAAATGTTTGTAAAAGGGGAAGGGAGAGACTGGAACCAATACTTACCTTACCTGCTTTTTGCTTACAGAGAAGTGCCACAAGCACCAACAGGTTTTTCACCATTTGAAGTGCTGTGTAGTAGACAACCTAGAGGGCTACTAGATATAATAAAAGAAACATGGGAAGATAACTCCCCATCAGAAACAATCTATTACATCTTAGATGTGTACCCTGAGAAAGAAGCTGGCAAAATCTGGTAAAATCACCCATAGTAATCAGGAAAAGGCCCAAAACCAGCAGAAAGTGTGTTATGACAATGGGATAAAAGAAAATGTTTTTGAGCTAGGTGAAAAGGTCTTGCTACTGTTACCCACTACAGAAAATAAACTTTTAATGAAATGGCAAGGGTCTTATAACATGCTTAGACATACTGGCACAGTTAACTATGAGACTGAGACCGTGATAGGAAAAATCCTACTAAGATATACCGCGCTAACCTCCTCAAGAAGTTGGTTGAAAAAACACCAAAAGTTGTTTTCCTAGTTTTAACAAAAACAGATAAAGAAGATATTGATGTAGCTTACGACAGACTGAAACAAACTGTAACTGTTGATGTTGTAAACGTGAATGTTTCCTTAACCTCCGAACAAACCGCAGAAATGTGTAATTTGCTAAAGAAATTTAACAGTACTTTTACCCACAGTGCCAGGCCGAGCAAAAGGTGCCGAGCACGTAATACTGACAAGGAATGCTCACCCTATTAGACAAAAGACATACAGATTACAAGAGTGGTTAAGAGCTGATGTGGTTAAGGAAATACAAAAAATGAAAGAATTGTGTGTTATAGAAGAGTTGAGAAGTGCTTGGTCATCACCAATGGTGACTGCAAACAAAAAAGAAAGGGGTATAAGAATCTGCCTTGATTTTAGAAAATGTAATCAAGTGTCAGAATTTAACAGTTATCCTATGCCTAGAATAGATGATTTGGTATACAGACTGGGAAATGTTAAGTATATCAGTACCCTTAATCTCACCATGGGTTACTGGCAAATCCCCCTAGCTAAAGAATCCAGAGAAACAACTGCATTTGCCACTCCTATGGGATTCTATCAGTTCACCACCATGTCATTTGTTTTACATGGTGCACCCACTACATTCCAGCGGTACATGGATGTAGTTTTATCCCCTCACACTGGTTATTGAGCTGCATACTTGGATGATGATGTTGTTGTGTACAGTCCAGACTGGAAACACCACCTGGAACAACTACGAGCAGTTATCCAATCAATCAAAAAGGCAGTGCTGACAATTAATCCTATCAAGTGTGCAATGGGCATGCAGGAAACCAGATATTTGGGCTATGTTTTGGGAAATAGAGAAGTCAAGCCAGAAGTTTCCAAGATAAAAGCTGTAGCTAACAACCCTATCCCTAAAACAAAGAAGCATGTCAGGTCATTTTTAGGGCTAGCAGGTTATTATCAGAGATTTGTTCCCAGCTTTGCAGAGTTAGGTACTCCCCTCACTGAACTCACAAAAAATTGGTTCCTGAATAATGTGAAATGGACCCCAGAGTGTGACAAGGCTTTTTGGGGCCATTAAGGCTGCATTATGTTCAGCCCTTGTTTTAAGAAGCCCAGACATTGGGAAACAGTTTTTGTTACAAACAGATGCATCAGAGGTAGGCCTAGGTGCAGTCTTGAGTCAGCATATAGATGGGAAAGAACATCCTATTCTATACATAAGTAGGAAATTGCATTATAGAGAAAAAAGGTACTCCACTATTGCAAAGGAATACCCTGTGGCAAAGTGGGCCATGGAGTACCTTAAGTTTTATTTACTAGGAGCTGACTTTGTACTTGTAACAGATCATAACCCTCTCTGTTGGCTTAACTAAATGAAGGATAACAATTCTAGAATCACATGGTGGTACCTGGCACTACAGCCATTTAAATGTAAAGTGATGCACAAATCTGGGAAGAGAATATCAATGCTGATTTTCTGTCAAGATATGGATCAAGAATTGAGAACAGATAAAAAAACAAAATGTGAGTTGAAACTTCTCTGTTTGTTATGCTGCATATGCACTGAACTGTACAAGTTGTAGGCTATTGCTAGAAGATAATAGGGGGAAAGTTTTGGAGGCCTGTTTTTGTAAAACAGGTTCCCTCTTACACAGAGGGATGTGTGACAGGGTTGAATAGGGCTCTGTCCCTTTTGTTGTGCAGTGGTAGTTTGGCTGCAAGGGTCTGTTCTATCCTCTTTTTTCTGTCTCTTCTCTGTCTGGTTACGCAACCAAATTTTCTTGTGAGACCTAAGAACTGATCAATCCAATGGTTTTGCAGTTCTCCACCTCTCACTATCTCTATGGCTTTCCTTGCTGTTCTGTCTTTTCTTCCCCCTTGCATATCTGCAGTTATAAAAAATACATATGAATCTTTATGTGGTAGTGTCACTGATGCTGTGATCCCTTTGTTTAAAACTGTATATAGTTATACTGTTGAAATGATTGCAAAAACTGGAATTCAAGAAGTTAACCTGAGATGCTGGTTTGAAAAAAATTTCAAGAGCTGTCAACAAGAGGTCAGTTCTGGGTCACAATGTTCTTTTTGCTGCACCTGCTGAAACTGACAAGAACACTGTGTGAGAAGCAGAATGTTTTTTAATGTGCTCCCTGCAAAGGTTTGTTATAAAAAGAGCTGCAATGTTTTGCAAGAGGGAGAGATAGAGACTGAGAGACTGAGATTGGAAATTAAGAGGAAAATCTCAGAAGGACTGTGCTTTCTATGTTTGCACTGCCATTGTAAATAGTTATACTGAAAACAATTTATATTTTTTTATTTTGGTGTTATTAATAATAAAATGCTATTTATGAATTTTACAACTGCTCCTGGTTTTCCTATGCTTCCTTGCCTGTGCCTCAATGGCAGGGGGTGTACACTTAGTGTTGGATATCCTTTGCCACAGCATGCATTTAATATCAATGAGCTTTAGTACAGCAGTAAAGCTACAGATTACCAAACATTAGTAAATAGGGGACCTGGGTTTGATCCCTAATATTGGTATTTTTTTCTTTCTTATTCAGTTACTGTAGTATAAGAGTAATTGATGTCATCACATGATGTTAGTAACAGAGTTTCAGCAAGATGAGAAGTTCTGTATTGCTAATAACTTGAAAATTTCCAGCTGAGACTTTAATATTTGAATGCAGCTTGGAACATTACTTCAAACTGATTGAAAGGTTCATTACTAAATCCACTGCATATGTGTGTGTGTGTGTGTGTGTGTAAATGTCTGCACTCAGTGCTGAATGTCCTTTGCTACAGCATGCATTTCCTGTCACAGAGCCTTGGCACAGCTACAGACTACTAAGCAGTAGGGGTATGGGGCCTGGGTTTGATCCCAGTGTGGGACATTTGTTTTTTCTTACTTGGTCATTAGAGTATGAAATACATTCCTTGATATCATTGCTGATGTTAGTGACAGAGTTTCAGGAAGATGTACAGTTCTAAGTTGTTGATAACTTGAAAATGCCCAGCTGATTTTTTAAGGTTTGACTGCAACTTGGGTGCATTACTTCAAGTTGATTGACAGGTTCATTACTAAATCCACTGCAGCTGTGTGTTTTTGTGTTGGGGGGGGCTGCTCTCAGTGCTGAATGCCCTTTGCCACAGCATGCATTTCCTGTTACAGAGCCTCTCTACAGGAAATAGCTACCAAGCAATTGTTTGTAGGGCACCTAGGTTTGAACCCAGAATGGGATATTTTTTTCATTCTCATTACAATTTCTACAGTATGAGAGAAATTGTTAGATGCCTTTGCTGATGTTAGTGATAGAGTTTCAGCAAAGTTTGAAGTTCTGTATTGCTGATAAATTGAAAAGTTCCTGCTGAGACCTTGAGATTTGAATGTAACTTGGGAAGCATTACTTCAGACTGACTGACTGGTGCATTACTAAATCCACTGTAGCTGTTGTGAGGGAGGTGGACTCAGTGTCGAATGTCCTTTGCCACAGCATACAATTCCTGACAATGAGCTTTAGTGCAGCAGTGAAGCTACGTACTACCAATGAGTAGGGGACCTGAGTCTGATCCACACTGTGGGACATTTTGTTTTCTTACTCAGTTACTGAAGTATGAGAGAGACCGATGTTATTATGTGAGGTTAGTGATAGAGTTTCAGCAAGATGAGAAGTTTTATATTGCTGATAATTAGAAAATGTACAGCTGAGACTTAGAGGTTTGAATGCAACTTGGGAGCATTACTTCAAACTGAATGACATGTTCATTACTAAATCCACTGCAGCTGTGTGTGTGTATGTGTATGTGGGGGGGGGCAGAGTGGCACTCAGTGCTGAATGTCCTTTGCCACAGCATAACATTTCTGTCACAGAACCTTTGCACAGGGGTAGAGCTGCAGGCTACCAAGCAGTAGTGGGCAGGGGGCCTGGGTTTGATCCCAGCGTGTGACATTTTTTTCATTCTTAGATGCTTCAGCTGATGTTAGTGTTAAAAGCTTCAACAACTTGAAAAGTCCCAGCTGAGACTTTCAGGTCTGAATGCAACTTGAAAAACATTACTTCAAATTGCCAGACTAAAACTGACCTTGAAGGTGATTCGCCACCTCACCGGTAGACAATGCAGGTCACACAGGACCAGGGTCATAAGACAGAACTTCAGAAGATCCATTTGCTACTGAGAAACTGTGTTCTGCACCAGCAGCAGGTGATGTAGGACATCTCCACTAACCCCAAGATAAACAGTGTCACAGCAGTTGACTCAGGAAGTCACAAAACTATGCTCTAGTTATGGCAAGTCATCAGGTGGAATCAAGGCTTTAACCTGGGCAATGTTCCTGAGATGATAAAAGCCATTCTGGTCCACAGATGATGCCTGAGCCTCAGGTGTCAGTCTTTCATCTAGAATGATCCCCAGATTGTTCACCTTGGCAGAGTCTACAAGCTGAGAGGAACCAAGCACCAGGCCAGTCACCTCTCCTCCCACCTCTGCATCCTGCCAATGGCCAAGCACATTCACCAGAACCTCCATCTTGTCTGGGATGAGTCTCAGTCAGCTAGAAGATATCCAGACCTGGATCTCTGCTAGGTACACATTTAGTACCTCAAATGTGCCAGATGTTCCAGGTGCAAATGACAAATACAGTTGGGTATCATCTAAGTAGCAGTGAAAACCCAGACTGTAGAATCTAATGATCTCCCCCAGAGCCAGCATGTACACTGTGAACAACATGGGTGGGAGGATCAAGCCCTGAGGAACTCCACAGTACAGGGGCTTTGAAAGTGAGGAGAAATTCCATATCACCACACTCAGTATCCTGTCTGTAAGAAAGGACTCAAACCAGCTGATGAGAGTGCCAGTGAATCCACAGCACTCCCTTAGGAAATCCAGCACCACTCCATAATCCACAGTATCAGATGCTGATGAGAGATGGAGTAGAATGAGAACTGACCATTCCCCTCTATCTCTCACAGTGAGGAGGTCATTCTGTACCCTGACCAACATATTCTCCTTTCTGTGCCTTGACCTGAATCCCAAGTGGAGAGGCTCATAGATGTTAAAGGTAGTGAGATGTGCCTCAAACTGCAGTGCCACTACCTTATCAATAACCTTTCCCAAAAAGGAAAGATTAGGGACAGGTCTAAAATTTGCTAAGCAATCCTGGTCCAAAGATGGTTTCTTCAGTATGGGCTTTACTAGCAACTCTTTCAAAGTGCTAAGGAGAGACCCCTCTGAGAGAGAGCACCAGACTATCTCAGTGAATTCTGGACCTCAATACCCTACACAGCCCACTAAGAGATGTATCAGGCCCAAGTCCAGCTCACAACACGTGAACCACAACTTTGAGATTACCTAACACATCTCTCCTACCCCCTACCAGCATGAACTCACTCCAGACAGGAGGGGTGCTCCTATTGACAACCAGCTCTCCTCTGTAGGCCACAACAATCTAGTTGGAGCAATCCCAGACCTGATAGAAGACATTGTGTCAGAGAAGAACTGAATGAACTCTTGACACCTGGTGGATGTAACTGCCCTTGTTGGTCACAGACAGGTACAATGAAGTAAACTGTCCATAATTTGAAAGAGCTGAGCTGGTCTGTCCCTCCTTGAAGAAATCTCCCTGGACAAGAATGCTGCCTTCTTAAGGGGATTGCTCTTTGATATTCACTGTAATGAGCTCTCAAAGTCATTATGTGATGTTAGGATGACTTGCCAGGCCATCCATCACTGCAAGCCCAGAGTGGCCTTGTTAAGGGGTTTCCACTTCTGTAACAAGGGGATGGAGGCATCTGTTAGCTGTAACATCTGGGGTTTGGGTGGTGTGGGGGATGCAGGGCTGCCTTTTGGCATACCAGGCTGGACAGTTTCCATGTTTCTCCCAATACTACCTCTGTCCTCCTTCCTAGGGAGTGGTCATGTTCATGTTCCTTGCAACACATTGGAGCCCAAGCTGCCAACCGCACTATGAACATGTTGGCACCAGGTGGCACTGATAAAGTACTGTGCCACTTAGCCCAGCCTTGGGAGGAATGCATCCCTGCAGATGCTCCTTCACCCTCTCTGCCAGCCTCTGATCCTGTCATCCTCGGCTTGGGATGCAAACCTGATTTGTCAGCATGCCTGTCAGCCCCATGCTGTCCAGAACAATCAAGCCAGACCAATTGTTTTTTAAGATTCATTTTGGTTTCTGTATTTTAGAACAGACTAGGTTCTGAGGAGTCCTATTTCATTTTTTTAAACAATTTAGCCCATAATTTGCAACAATCACATTCTCATTTAAGAAACGTTAATTTAAACCAGCCTGGTAGAACATCGGCAGTGCTACTGTTTGCTACACTGGCAACCTGTATTTGGGAATGAGGGTGGGCTGGCTGGGGGGAGAGAGGATTGAGCATCCCAAGGACTGCTCTCCTTCCCCAGGGAGGGAACAACACTTCTCCAACTTCACAACTGCCAAGTGGTGGAGACTGGTTGACAGTACAACGGGGAGCACCATAAGGTGAAAGGTTGCCACCAGACACCTAGCATTGCACACTGGCACCAAAGGAGAAAACCAGAAGGGAAAGAGGAAAATGCTGGCCATCCAAGTTGTCACCTGTCACATGACCAACTGGTTGGCCACCCACCATGTCGTGGTCCTGCGTAAGTTGTGGATAATGTGCAAGTCTGTGAGAAGGTCAGTGATGAGGCTGGGGGGTTGCCGCCAGACAAGACCAAACAAGAAACAGCTCTATGAATAAAAGAGAAACATTCATGGAGAGAGACATGCACTTATAAGGCTTTAGGGAAGTTCCTCCCTCTCACACAGTGGGAATATCTTCTCACACCTTTTTATTCAAAGAGTCGGAATTTCAAGGGCTGATACCTCTGCTCTAGAATTCTATTCCACGTTTCCACCACAGCTGTGTCAGAAATGTCAAATTCTCTTTCTGATGAGTTTCCACAGAATTTCAGAAATTCTTCCTAATTCTACAGAATTCCATTAGAAGTGAAATTCCAAAATTCTGAAAACAGAGTTTGTATTTTAAAACTGCGGATTAGTAATCTGCGGTTTACATACACTGCAGAATAGTGTTCAGCAGTTTACATAAACTGTGGATTCATGTTCCACAAACCATGTGCAACCACCCAGTCCCCTGGGGTTACTAGAATCCCATCAGCATTAGTCCTAGGCAGTGAAAGCAGCTGGTGAATAACTGGTTAAATGGGTTTTTCACCTGCTCCATCTCTACTTGGTCTTAGATGAGATGAGAGAGGTTTGCTGGCAAGTATAATGGATTTTCATAGATTGCCACTGGACTAAGTGAAGGATATCATCAAATTAAGAGTGAGGTATATATATATATATATACACACACACACACACACACAAATAGATCTAGCTCAATGTAAACAATATGCCAACAATATGAGGGTGCCTAGTCTATACCAAATCAGGAATAAAGGTACAGGCCCTTGACTCCAGTCTACACACAAAAGAGGTCCAAATCCTGAATCTTAAGCTAAGCATAGGTCAACAGAACAAAACACTACTGCTCTCTACAGTATATATACCACCTGGGCACCAAACTACCGGACTAAACCTAGTCACAGACAACCTGCAGCAGTCAGATACTCAACGGGAGAAGATCATTATAGGTGACTTTAACATAAACTGGCACTCCCTGAAGGCGAAGAAAGTGAGAAATCTAATTTCCAGCCTATTCTTAACCCAGATGGTAACCGACGACACCCGGATTAACTACAAAACATGGAGCAGCTCCCTTATAGACTGGCTCCTGTCCACACATCCAGAGCATATATCAGATGTCACCATCCTGCCTGACAGCCTCAGTGATCACTCCCCAGTGAAGTGCACCTGGACAAACAACTTCATTAAGGGCCCACTTAAGGTGTCCAAAAATCGCTGCCTGAGGCCGAGGCTACTTGACCATTTTAAGCAGTACCTATCACAACTGGACTGGTCTCCTCTGGCAGGAGATATTGATGGTAATGAGGTCTTGAACTATTTCATAATGATCTTCAACCGTGCCTGTTATATTTTTGCACCATACAAAACAAAGAAAATCAGGGGTACCTCCAATCCATGGCTCGCTAACTCCCTGATCGGTTTAATGAAGAATAGAGACAATCTCTGGCACATTGCAAAATCATCTGGAACTCCTGCATCACTGATTGCCTACAAGGCAGCCAGAAATGCCTGCACCAAACTCACTTGGCAGGCTAAAGCTTCCTACTATAAGGACCTCTTAAGCAAGAGCTGGGGCTCCAGTAGGGAATTTTGGAACTCCATTAAATCACAGAAAACAGGAAAGACCCCTAAGGCCCCACCCGCTCTACTAGTAACAATGGGGGGATCCCTACAGGAACCCTTTGACATCGCAAATGAGCTCAACAACACTTTCACAGACCTTTCTGGCATACTCGCTGGTAATTACTTTAAAGATCAGCTTGGGCAGCAACACCTCACTACCCCTCCTAACCCTCCAAAGGATGCTATACCACCTTTCTACTTTAAGCAGGTCACCAAGTCCAAAACCATCAAGCACATTAAGGGGGTTCTTGGCAAGACCAAGATGGGGGCTGATCTAGTGGATATGAAAATCATGGGTCTTCTCCTAAACGAATTGGCTGGTCTTCTCTTGATGGTGTTTAATGCATCTCTGAGAACAGGGGTGTTTCCAAAATTATGGAAGTCAGTCAACATCATGCCTGTCTTTAAAACCGAGAACAAAACTCAAACGTCCAACTACAGACCTATATCCATTCTACCCCCCCTTCCCAAAGCACTTGAAAGAATGGTCTTGGAGCAGCTTACAGAGTATCTTGATAAATATAACCTACTTTGCCCACAGCAGCATGGGTTCTGAAAAAAGCACTCCACACTCACCGCCCTTGTTAATTACTCTTCCCAGCTTTATGATGCCTTCGATAATGGGGAGGCAGTAGGCTCAGTCTTCATCGGCCTTACGAAGGCCTCTGACTCTGTTAACCACAAACTACTCCCAAATTGCCTCCATTCAACAGGCCTATCCCCAGACATGGTACTGTGGTTTGAAAGCTATCTCATAAGCAGGTCACGAGTCAAAATTGGAGACACCCTATCATCAGCTAAGGAAGTGTCCCTCGGGGTCCCACAAGGCTCTATTCTCAGCCCACTGCTTTTCAGCCTCTTCATCAGCTCTGCACCATCCGCATGTACAACACACACCGTCCTCTATGCTGATGAAGCAGTGATATCTGTTGCTGGCAAAGATCACAATTTCATCACAACCGAACTCCAAAACAGCTTCCTCAAGCTTGAATCCTGGTTCACACAAAACAAACTACTACTAAACCATAAAAAACTAAGAGTCTACTCTTCTCTACCTCCCAAAGCAAAAATAAATACCAGACTTTGCTCATTCATAACCACAAGGGTGAAATACTGGAACAAGTAACAAAGTTCAAATACCTGTGCATTACCTTTGAAGATACACTAACCTTCTCTGGCCATATAGACTCCGTTGTCAAGTCAGTGAATACAAAACTTGGGGTCCTCCTCCGCCATAGGCACTCTATGACACCTGATGCTCTGAAACTTACCACCAGTAGTTCAGTACTGTCCTCCATAGATTATGAGCTGCCTATCTATGGGGCAGGCACTGAAACTGCCATAAACAGGGTCAGCACACTACTAAATAAGGCCTGCCGACTGTCAATAGGGGCTGGTCAGGACACCTACACCTGCACGCTCTACACTGAAACTGGGTGGCTCCCACTCCATCTTCAAGCACAATAACAAACCTGACTACTTCTGAAAAAAGTGCTTCTTGGGCCTACTTCCCCTGCACTGGGCTGCCTCTTTATGCCAGCAGTTCCCACCAAATCAACTAGAAGCGCGGATACAGATAGGCTGGTGATTCCCTTCAAAAGGATGAAACTCGCCCAGAACTTCATCCTGTACCAAGGATCGAAATGGTACAATGAGCTATCTGCTAACCTCACAGATACACCCAAGATTAGCACCTTCAAATCTGGGCTCAGATCCCTTTTTGACACAAAAAAGAACCGTGCTTGCCTACACTAATGTGGCAGAATTTCAGCCACCCAACCCCCCTTCCCCCCTTTATCTCCTCAATCCCCCCTCCCCAAACAAGGCACACTTGGCTGACAAACCACTTCTTCGATGACGACACCATCCCTGGCTGACCCCCTATCCCTTATAGGTTCATAGGAAAAATACAAAGTCGAGGGAACAAGCCCATATTGACTTTGCCATCCATTAACTAGGATGGAAATAGTATTTTTTATTTTCTCCCATATAATTATCCAAATTAATCTTGAAAACATTTAGACTGAGACTATTTACTACATTTAACGGAAGAGAATTCCAAATTGGGACAGCTCTCTGAGTTATAAAATTCTTCCTTTTGGTAGTCCGTAGTAAAATGTCTTAATTTTGACATTATGAGACCTGGTAATACTTAAACTATTCCCTTTACTAAACAAAGGGTTTCAAATAAGGAAACATCTTTTGATGCCCTAAAATTAGACACAGATCCCTCTAATAGATCGGTATTCCAATGAGTAGAGTTTAAGTTTTTTAATCTTTCTAGATATGGAGTGAATTTAAGGCCCTTAATATTTTTAGTGAATCTACGTTGTACCCTTTCTCTTTTAATTTTATCCTTTACAAGCATAGGTGCACAAAAAGATGAGCAGTAGTCGAACTTTGATCTAATCAGACAACTGTATAGGGGAATTAATACCTCAGGGTCTCTACTTTTAAGATTTTTAAATATACAATTAAGTAGAAAATGACATTTCTTAACCATTAAATTATTATGATCAGTAAATTTTAAATTATCCATAATCATAACTCCTAGATCATTTTTGGAGGAAACTACAGTCAAGGGTACAGTATTCAACATATATTGAGCTTTTAAATTATTTCTTCCAAAGTGCATAACCTTGCATTTATTTATATTTAGGGATAAATTCTTTCACTAGCCCAAATTAATATATTGTTTAAATTTGACTGAAGATTATAAACTGAGGCCGCATCATTTACAATGCAGCCCAGTTTAACATCATCAGCATACTTATTTATCCAGACACCATCTGATGTAGACATGCTGGCGACCACTAGATTAAACAAAAAAGGTCCCAGCACAGAGCCCTGGGGTACTCCACTAGTCACATTGCACCAATCAGAAACGTAACCTCTGATGGAAACTTGTTGTTTTCTTACCAGTAACCATGATACAACCCATTTTATTATATTTATACATGTGTCATGGTTATATAGGCATTCTATTATTGTTTTATGTGAAACAGAATCAAAAGCCTTTTCAAAGTCAAGGAAAACTACATCAACTGGAAACCCAGCATCCAAGGCCTGGCTAACTGGTTCGAAAAAATTCACTAAATTCTCCTGACATGATCGTCCATTCCACCTAGATTGACCTACAAACTAGTGAACTAAAAGGCTGAACCTTATTTGACCCTGTCCTCTTCAACCTATCATTGGCTGTATATAATGTATTGGTATTTGAATGCCTGTGTAACTGTTTTCTGTTTTCTGTAAACACTGTTATATTTGTAATGTTTGTACAACGATGACTTGGAACCTTTGAAAACGAGTCCTGGACTCAAAGGTATTATTCCTAAACTGAAATAAATAAAAATAAATATAAGGGGTGGGATATTCAGAAGGGTTGCACCCCAGTGCAATATTCAAAAGGGGAAAGTGTGTGGCACAAATCCCGATGCACTGGAGCGCATCAGTACAGTAATGTATGCGGCGCAAGTGGGGGGGGGCGTGCCCATGCATACTCCGCACATCCCGATATTCAGCCCAGGATGTGCTGAGCCCACGCAGGCGCATCCCCTACTTGCGCCACACACAGTTGAGCTAGAAAAAGAAGGAGCATCAGCTGGCCACCCACAGGTGAGCTGCCATATTGCAGGGTACAACATGGCAGCTTCCAGCTGTGGGTGGCCATCCGATCTCCGGCAGCACCGTCCGTCGTGGTAGCACCCCCATGCCTGATCGCGGGCATAAGTATTAAAATAAACAGTCCAATATCCCTGGTGGTCTAGTGGACCGCTTCCAGCCCAATTGAGGGCATAAGTATGAAAATATAATATTCCAAACCATCCCTAGTGGTCCAGCGGTACCCTCTCCACCGCCCACTAAGCCCACCACCCGGTCCCCAGTCAGCGGCGGGCAGCAGCTCCCCACCCGCAAGCTGCCTGGCCACCCGCCGACTGACTGCGTACAGTGCGGCTGTATGCTAATGGTCCCTGGCGTGGAAGCCAATGGGCGATGCGAACAAATGCCGTACTACAGTCCAGCTATGTGATTGGATTCATTCACATATCTTGACTTTGTAGTATGAGTATTGTTCGGTGACACCCATTGGCCCACACTGTGGACCAATGGGCGTGCAGCCATACTATACTCAGTCAGTCGGCGGGCGGCCGGGAGGCTTGTGGGTGGGGAGCTGCCACCCGCCGCTGACCGGGGGGAGCAGGGTGGTGGGGCTCAGTGGGCAGGTGGGGAGGGGGTACCGCAGAACCACTAGGGATGGTTTGGAATGTTATATTTTCACACTTATGCCCACGATCGGGCTGGAAGTGGTCCACTGGACCAACAGGGATATAAGACTGTTTATTTTAATACTTACGCCTGTGATTGGGCTGGGAGCAGTCCACTGGACCACCAGGGATATTGGACTATTATATTTCAATACATATGCCCGCGATCGGGCACTGGGGCATTTTGCCACTTGTGCAGGGCGCCAGGCGCAAGTCGCTAGGGATCAATGCACCTGCATGCAAATGGGGCCATAATGACATGCAAATGGCCCATTTGCATGTCCACTGCTGAATATCGTGGTTGATGTGCCTATCGTAATGGCACTTGCGCTAGCACATCCCCTGCCCCTCTCTGGCCACTTGCGCTGGTGCAGTGCACTGCGCCATGTGCTACGTCGGTGGCCACAGAGCGATATTCAATGGTGCTGAGCCATGGGGCAGCACCGTTGAATATCACCCTGTCAGCACCCTGGCACATCCCAGTTGCGCTGTGCCCAGGCTAGCGCCACAGCCTGGTGCAGTCTGAATATCCCACCACAAGAGTGTAAAATGGATGTCTCGAAACAAAAGATACCATGGCATGGAAAAATATTTGATGGAAATTAATAATCCAGAATACAGGAAACTAGTAACCAGGTATACATTTGAGTGTATGTCCAGTCAATGGAAACTAAATTTATATAACAAGCAAGAGAGAAGGAAGAATGTTCTCTACAAATGCAAGAAGGGACCGGATAACCTGACACACCTAGTAATTTTGTGTCCTTTGTATGAGAGATACAGAACACAATTACTAGGCCAAATTTTGGGTTTACTGGAATAGGAACCGGACCACCTAGTAACATATCTCTGAAATCTAAAAGCAAAAACATATTAATCCCTGTGGCCTCCTTCCTTAGAATTATAGAAGGAATGAAATTACATTTGGAATGTTAAAAGCTATTGACAGTACTTAAGATCTTTATCAAATCAATATAAGATTCTGGAGCCTCATTTCCTGCTCTGCTTTCTTGTGCAATACTGACATAACATCTCCTGAGCTCAATGTACTATGTATTGCTCTGCCTTATTGATATAGGATACTGTTTTTAATAGAAATAATGATAGACATGCATAGGTAGTAACTTATATTTTTTTACTAATTGAAATGAGATAGTATACGTGATTGTACTTAAACATTTATTAAGCATGTATGTATTTGTATTGTTAAGTTTTTATGTAATGGCTTGTTTTAAGCTGAACATTAAAATGACTGCTACTACTAGTTGTACACTCAGGAGTAGTGTTTTCTTATGCTGAATGTGAAAGTTATTCCAAGATGCATAGTTCTAACTGTTTTAATGGAAGTTTTGAGGGGTAACTCTGAAAGAATGGCTGGGTATGGATGTGGAAGCAAAAGGTGGGCATCCCCCCCATCTGGAGTCACCAGTTCAGCACTACAGGTTCCGTAAGGGCACCTGCTTATTCAGGACATGGTGGCCAGTGCCTGAAGAGAATGTTTATCCTCTGGTGTGGGTTGTGCTAATTCTGAGCACCAGTGTGCTCCACCATGGCCAGTTGCCACATTGCCAAAATGTTAAAGTCCTATGCCATGTGGGAAATGAGTTCAGTTGTGGCCAGTACCACTAGAAGAGAATGTGTGTTCTGCTGAGGCCATTGCCACTAAAGAGAATTCAAGGTCCTGTGATATATGGGACATGACGAGATTCTGTCTGATATAGATTTCTGTTGTTCTGCCATTGCCTTGTGCCACAATGTGTAAACCCTGGGGTCCACCTTTGTTTTAGTGTACCATCTTGGAATAAATTCACACTCTAGAACCCCAACCTGGTTTGGACATTCATGTTACTGCTTCCTGTGTAGAATTACTGGGTACCACTCCAGAAGTACAGACCTAGCATAGCCCTAAGCAGTAGTTCTCTCCTCAGGACCTGGGTTGATTTGGTCAGATTGTGTATTTGCTTTTGTACACCCCCACCCCTTTCTGATCTCTAGAAATAGTGAGCCTGGAATACATTTCCAAAACTAGGAATGGTACCAAAAAGTGTCCAAAGTAGTTTGGGTGCCCAGTCAAAGGTACCAGGGGGTAGCTTACTGTGCAAAGTAGTAGGGGGTGGTGGTTACATAAAATGGGGACTCGTCCAAGGATGTTGTTTCATTTGGGGAGAGAACTAGAGATTTTTGCTGAGGTTATGGCTAGTGTTTGTCTGTCTGATAGCATGGTAGCCCAAACAGAAAGAAAGCTTTGAACAAAAGGATTTTGCCCAGGAAAGACCATCCGAATGTGCTGCTTGTGTGCCTGCTAAGTACAGAAAGAATAGAGTGCTGCTTGTGTGTGTGCCAACTTGCAATGGACAGTAAAGCCTTGAAGTCTATGTCCTCGTCTCTGTATCAGGAAATGTTTACAGAACTTTTTTAAATTGCAATTTTCAAATGACAGAAGTAGCATGGGCTTTAGGAAACAGACTGAGGAATGTACCCTGAACGTTTCATGTGCTTCGTGTGCTAATTGGGGGAGTTGCTAGAGAAATTGCCAAAATCTGTGGAGAAAATGGTCAAAACAGCACTCCCGCCACCGAAATTGCAGCCAAAAAAAAAGTTACAGTTTGCAGTTTTAAATTTGCTCCTGTTCAATGATCGCCATGAAGGAAGAGTGAGCAAGAGAGAGCCTCATTTGCATGGCTTTGAGTGGTTGGTGCGACTGCAATCAGTCCCACCCCCTAGCCAGCTTCTGTGTGCAGCCGAGTGTTTGAGGAGGAGAGAGAGAGTGGTGTGCGAGCTGGTCAGACCAGGATCAACCATCGAGGGGTTTGTGAATGTTCTAATCCACAGAAAACAGACTTTTGCTGTGTAAATTCGCGGGCTCAACCCATTTTCCGACCGACTGGAAAGTGAGTGTGGCATTCGCGGCTATGCTCAACAGGATTGCCAGCCCGTTTCACCCCAGAGGTCTTCTAGGATCGGCACCAGGCTAAACATTTCCACCAGAGAAAGCTGGCTACTGAATTCAGTGAGTAAAACAAGCTAAATGAGCATCAAACTGTGTGTGATTTTCAAGCCAGCTGAATCTGTGTGCAAGCAGTATGTTTGTTTTGCAAAGAAGGACTGTGCATTGAAACAGAAAGGCAACAAATAAAAATTCTGAGCATAGACTGTGAGCATTTATAATGAATTCAACACCAGTAAAACGTTGCTAAGTAAGAGAGGGACTGTGAACTATATATTAGGCTGCAGCAAACAGGCAATCCTGTGCAATAGAAATACTGTGGGCTTGTTTCTTTTTTTTTTTCGCAGTTACAATTTTTATTGAGGTATGGAAATATCAATTAGTTGCAATAACCATTACATTTGACAAAAGTGCAAACAACAGTTCACTGTCAGCAACCCAATTACAATGGATTTCACATACAATTTAATTTTGTTTTATAGCAGCTTTTAGCCTCTCAAGCTAAGAATACTGTTCACTGAACATGGTCCATATATAACAACAGTTAACATTTATCATGCATGGCTATGGTTGGAGGAAGGGTGGGGGCCTTCCTACGTTGCCCAATGTTGTTAATAGCAGCAGGTAAGTTGGCAGGGGGGACAGGGTCCTCAAGGGGGCTTTAACAGGGCTTTACCAGACAAAGCCATACTGAAAGAGGTGGTACCTTGAAAGAAGTGCATAAAAGAAGACCAGTTATCCAGGAAAATATGGAGAGGGTCACTAGACATATGAGTGGTTCTGGCATAGTTTGCCAACTTAGTCATGGCCATCAACCAATCCATAAGGGATGGGACCATTTTAGTCTTCCATTTACTAAGTATCAGGCATTTTGCTTCTATAGAAGCCTGCAGAAGCCACGCAAGTTGAGGGCCATTTACTCTATCACCTGAAGGAGGGATCCTCAGGACCCAGGATAATGGACAGAGGGGGAACTGCGTTGACAGGATACTGGAGCAGCATTGGACTACTGAGGTCCAGAAGGAGCAAAGAGGGTCACACTGCCACAATATGTGGAGTAGGTCTGCTCCTTGTAAATCACACCTCCAACAAACATCCTCTTTTATTAAGCCCATTCTATGCAGCACTGCTGGGGTGCGGTACCAAAGGTGTCATATTTTGTTTTGGATAAGAAAGCTTCTAGGTTCTTTACACTTTTGTTTGATCAAAGTCCAACTTCTGCTCCAGTCATGTACTGATATGACATAACCCAAAATCTTTTGCCATCTCTGCTTAGCCAGCTGTGAGGGGTCTGGTAAGTCATCTGTCATGTATCTATATATCTGACCGGCTAGGCCTTTTTTTCCCAGATCCAATTTGATAAAGGTAAACTTTTACCAGGGACACAATGTTTAGAGTGACAGATTATGCAGAATCATCCCCTCAGTAGTGAGCTTGTATAGAGATATCTAAGCTGTAGGTATTTCCAGAATTCTGATTTCTCTAAATTATATCTTTTTTGTAAAGAAGTGAAGCTGTCCACTGTACACCCATCCCCCAATAGGATATCACTTAATTGATGGATCTGTTTTCCCTTCCATGTTTCCCACACAAAAGGTCTCTGATCAATGGACCACTTGGGATTGTTCCAAAGGGGTAGGTATTTCCCTGGATTCAGATAGGACCTGGTGATAATCCCTACCTGGTTCCACGCCCAATGTGCAGCCTTAATAGTCAGCCAATGACAAAAGTGGGAGGGGAAGGTAGTGCCCAAATACCCCGACATGTGATTTCCTAAAAGAGCCCCATTTTCAATCGCTACCCAGGCTGGCAAGGACTCAGTAGGTGCCCAAAACATCTGGACTGTAGTGGCTAATGAGAAAGCTAGGGCATATTTTTGAAAGTTAGGAAGACACCAGCCCCCCTTTTCCCATGTGGCATGAAGCTTGGCTCTACTATAGCGTGAGGTTTTGTTTTCCCATAGGAATACATGGATTATGTTGTCTAACTTTTGGAACCATATTTTAGGGATTGTGACTGGAAGATGGAAAAGAATGTAATACACCTTAGGTGCTAGAATCATCTTAACTGCTGCCACCTTACCTGGTAATGACAGGTGTAACTGTTTCCATCTCAGGGTATCTTCTTTTAAGTTATGAACCAAAGGGGCAAGGTTGGCCTCTGGCACGGTGGTAGCAGAAGCCAGTATCCTAATTCCCAAATATTTAATGCTTCCTTTAGATGGAACCAAACCTACACTGGATATGTCCCCTGGGGAGAGTTTGGAGTTTAAGGGGAGAACCTCTGTTTTGCTCTGGTTAACTTTCAGACCTGATATGTCTGCAAATCTTTGCAAAATATCAATTACAAACAGTGCACATGTGTGAAAGTCCTCAGTTAAAAGAAGACAGTCATCAGCATATAATAGGGCAGAATGAGAGATATCCCCCATGCTTATGCCTGTAATCTTTGGGTGTTCTCTGACTGCACTTGCTAGTGCTTCTATAACTAGGACAAATAACATTGGAGACAGAGGGCAACCTTGCCGGGTTCCCCTGTGTAATTCGAATGGTTCAGAGAGGAGGTTGTTTGTCAACAACCTAGCCATGGGGGCTGTGTAAAGGGTATTGACCCGTCTAAAGACTCTACCAGAATTGTAATGTTGGAGAATGGCATGCAAGAAGTCCCATTCGACAGAGTCGAAGGCCTTCTCAAAGTCCACTGAGATGACAGTTACTGGGGTTTGGATTAGCTTTGCTTTTTGGATAAGAGATACTAGAGATCTTAGGTGGTCAGAGCTAGCCCAGCCCATCACAAAACCCACCTGGGAGGTGTGAATTAAGCTAGGCAGGACTGTTTCTAGCCTTAGAGCCAACACCTTCGCCAGGATCTTAGTATCCGCGTTTATAAGTGAAATGGGCCTATAGCTTACTGGGAGCTTGGGATCCTCCCCTTCCTTAGGAAGGGCTGTAATTATCACTTCCCTGAGTGTAGAGGGGAGTGATTCTTTTGTCAGGGCCTCTTGAAGCATGTCTCTCATGGTGAGAGTAGCAATGTCTTGAATGACTTTATAAAAATCAATTGAATAGCCGTCACCCCCCGGTGCCTTAAGTGACGCCATTTTATTAATTGCGTCCCTAATTTCCTTCTCTTCTATGGATCCCTCTAGCTATTCACATTGGTCTGTTGTAAGTTTTGGCAGATTCATGTCTGCCATAAACTTACCACATTTGGTCTTATCCCAGACAATGCGGGAGCTGTATAAGGAGTCATAGAATGAAAGCATAATTTTGTTTATAGCGTCAGGTTTGCTATGTATGTCCCCTTTGGGGTCTCTCAGTTGTGCTATGTATCTGTCGGCCTGTTGTTTTTTTAATCTGTATGCTAGGAGCTTCCCAGCTTTTTTGCCCCCTGCCCAGTATTTGTATTTCAGTCTCAAAATTTGGAATTCTGCCTTGTGAGAGGCTAACGTATTTAGCTTCATTCGCAGTGCCAACAGCTCTCGTATGAACTCTGGATCCTGTATTTTGTTTGGGTCTTTCTTATATTGCATTTCTTTTCCCATCAACTCATTTTCCAGTTCCTTAGTTTCTTTTTCTCTCTGCTTTCTACGATAGGATGCATAGCTTATAATGTGGCCCCTTATAGTTGCCTTAAATGCTTCCTATATGGCCGCAGCCGAAGATGACCCCTGGAGGTTGTCCAGAAAGTATGTCTTCACCTCTTTCTTAAGCCAATCCCTGAATTCAGACTCATGCAGGAGCAAGGGGTCAAGCCTCCATGTCACTGATGTGGGGGGGACAATCGAGAGAGTTAGTGGAGCGTGATCAGATAAGATATATAGGAGCGATATTAACCTCCAGAGTTCTACTAGAGATATTTGGCGAGGTGCACCAATAGTCCAACCTACTAGCAACTTGTTTAGCCACTAAAAAATAAGTATAATCCCTCATGGTGGGGTGGGCAATCCTCCAGATATCCTGTAATTTATGCAAGGCAAGTAAGTCTTTCACAGTTCTAATGGCTTTTGGATGACAATCAGGCTTCGAGTTGGATCAGTCCATAAAGACCTCCAACGCCAGATTAAAATCTCCTCCTACTATAATATCCATCTCTTCGGTCAACATTTCCATTAATTCCTGTGATACCTTGTGAAAGAATTCTGGAGAATCTTCATTGGGGGCATACAGGTTCACTAGGAGAACGTCCCCTATGGAGGTATTAACCCTGGCAATTACCCATCTCCCCTCTTTGTAAGCACAGTGTTCCCACAGTTGCCAATTGAGATGTTTATGACACAAAATGGAAACCCCTCTCTTAGACTTATTTGCTGCAGTGTGGACTTCCCATCCCACCCAGTCCATCTTTAGTTTCTTAGCCTCTGTATGAGTCAGTTTAGTTTCTTGCAGGAAGGCAAATTGCGATTTCAAGGATTTCTGCCAATTTAGAATCATTTTCCTTTTAACTGGCGAATTTAAACCCCTCACATTCCAGGATGTAGCCATAATCATATCACTACCCACCACCTATTTTAATTATTAAAAAGTATCCCCCCCATCCAGGTTCTTATAAAATTGTTATATTAATGCAAACAGAACCAAATCGCATTGATATGTAGAACCAAACGTATTCGCCTTCGTTCCCTTTCCTACCAACCCTGCATGACGCATACACTGACTCATATGTGGTCATAGAAATTTCCGTAACTTTTTTTTTCTTACTTCCTCTTCTTTAAACCCTCTAGACATTCCCTGACCTAAGCGGAACTCTCATATGAGCCCAGCCTCCCTTATCAAAGGTGGCCCATGGCCAGGGAGTCCACTCCTGGGAGTGGAGTGTGTCAGCTTGTCGGAGCTATTCAGCCCCTTAACTGAGAAAGGGAGTCAAAATCCCATAGTTATTTCCTCCTGCATTTCCCCGGGTACCTGTAGACCCCAAGCAGATTATTCAATCAGTAAACATCAACTGTAACCATAGAACTGTAAATATAAAACTGTAAAATATCAACTACTACTACTTTATAATATCTCAAATAAAGCTAGCCCCCTTATGTATACCCTGTCAAATTTAGGCAGGTTCCCCGGAGTTTCCAGAGGGGAGGTATAATTATTTTATTTTTTTTATAAGTAGGGCAAAGCACTGTGGTGTGGATGCAAGCTATCCACTTTAATGGTACTACATATTACAACCAGGTTGCAGACACAACAAGAAAGACCTGGTGCCATCCAACCCACTACCCTCCTCAAAATACCCAATACCTATTGGTTCCCAGGAAGTCAACATCATATATAGTGTCGCAGCAGAGAAGTGAACATTTCTCCCATACTTATCCTTACAGTTTAAACATCAACTGCTAGGGTGTGGGCCTGTTCGCTTTTTGATTGTGAAGGGGTGAACTTCGTTTGTATAAAGAGAAAAATAACATGTTCACTGATCATGATGACCTCATAAGCGAATACCAGTTAACAAAACGTCAGAAACCCTTACATAATGTAGGGCCCATTTGGCATGGCCCGAGCAGGTGCTTGGCCCATTTGGGCGCTTGAAATTGGCACAGATGCAGAATGATCTCTGGGAGGCTATTAAAACCCAGGTTGTGCCTGAACTTGACACTCTAAACCCAGCTATATGCCCCCAAATATAGAAGATTACCCCATGATCTTCCCACGGGGTATCTTACATTGCAGACAACAAGACTTAGTAGGCTCAACTTCAAGATGGAGGTGGAGGTTCGTCCTGCTGCCCTCCATCGCACTCAGCCCAATCCTTTCAGAGAGGGGCCCAGTCCACAAGCAGGCTTTGATCTGTAAGGTCTTCAGGATCTACCAGTTCCGGATCAGTCCCTAGCTCCAATGCTGTCAGAGTGAGACCCCTCAGAGGCTCATATCGGTTAGAAAGTTTAACTGGAGTTATACCAGGAGAGATCGTGCTGTCATCTGATAGGGTCTGTAGTCTCTGGCAGCTCCTAGAATGGTTCTTCTTCGGGCAGATTGCTTGCTGGTGTGAGCCTTGCCTGGTTTCCCTCGATCTAGCCCTCTGGACTCTGTGCCATCCCTCATCCTTCTCCTGTAGGATAGACTGAGCGCTGATGGATGTTTCCATAGGAGCTGAGGGGGGTTCCAGGTCTTGCCATTCTGTTCCACGTGGACATAGTGGGGATAGTCATGAGTCTCTCCCCTTTTGTTGAATGGACAGCAAAAAGTCCTCCACTTCTCCTGGGGAGTGGAACATGTAGTAAACCCCATTGTGCTGAACTCTCAGTGAGGTGGGATATCGCAGGGAGGTTGGAATGCCCATCCTGTATAACTGTTGCTTCACTCCTGCATAGGTCCATCTTCTCCATGCCAGATCATGCGAGTAATCCTGAAAAAGCTGTATCGAGCAACCCTGCCAAACCACTGTCTTCATTTCTCTCGCCAGCCTCAGATACCTCTCTTTAACTGGATATCTTAAAAATGTACACAAAATAGGACATGGGCACTCACCCTGCTTGGCTTTTGGGGCTAGAGAGCGGTGAGCCCTTTGGAGTTCTGGAGCAGGTTAGTGTTCAAGATTAAGCATGGCTGGAAGGGCATTTTCAAGGAATGATATCATGTCACTGCCCTCCATGGCTTCGGGAATGCCCACAATCCAGATATTTAGGCTCCTTGCTCTGTTCTCCAGATCATCCACTTTTGAAAGAAGGTACTGGATCTGTCCATGGTGCTCCCTTAAGTATCCATCATGTTGGGATATCTGGTCCGCCTGTATCTTGACCTCTTTTTCTGTGCTTTCCACCCTTAGAGCTAGTAGCCCTAGATCCTCTGTAATCTTAGCCGAAGAGAGTTTCAGCTCCACTGTGTCTTGTAGCACTTTAGACAGCATCACTGTCAAGTTCGCAATGTCCTGCATCAAGTTCGTGGGGGTGTTTGTTCTGCCATTGCCTTTTCGGGTTAGCGTATTAGGATCAGCCCGTTGTGTGCTACTCCTGCTGGAGACTTGAAGAATTGGCACCGATGTTGCTGCGGCCTGAAAGCGTGGCGTCGTGAAGAAGTAACGGTCTGGATAATCACAGTATTGGCGCTCTCCACTTAGTCTGATACCACCGAAAAACAGATCGTTTAACAGCGCAAGACTTCCGGATCACAGATTCAGTGGTTTTGCTTCTCAATAGGCGGTGTGGAAGTTCAGATGGGTTCGCGGGGAAGCCACAAGTCTCTTAGGTTAAATTTATGATGCCACCATGTTGGATGCCGGGCTCTGCCCCCCTCCCGGCGGGCTTGTAAATGACTTTGAGCATGTGTAAATAGCTCTTTGATTGATGTTAATCATAAAGTCAAGTTTAAAATCATATGAATGTGCTGAAAGATTCAAGCAGTGCAATCGATTACAGTTTAAGCAAAATTCAGTAGCCAGAAAAGGTCAAAACACAGTTTTGAGTCAGTGAACAGAGCTGAGGCATGAGGAGAGCTATCACCACAATAACAGGGCTGGTTCAGCCATGTAAACACAAGCAGCAGGGAGCCATTTTGTGAGACAGCAAAGAGACTAGTGAACAATTCACTAACAACAAACTTTTATATGTTTGCTTTCAGACATGGCTTCAGGAACTCCCCGCTATCAGTATCATGCCCGAGCTATGATCGCAGAGGAGGTGGCAGCACTAAAAGAAATAGAGAGAACTTTCTATGGTGAAGGGTTGCCTCCAGATATAGCAATCCCTAGCTATCCAGTGAGACTGTGTATTATGTGCCTCAAGGCTGGAAGGGATGCATTTCTAATACCCCATTTTTCGTATTACCTTGTGAAGTATGGTATGAGCAGGGGTGCAGCACCAGACAGGGCATCACAAATTCATTTGGCTCCCACGTGGACCCGAGTAGGAAACTCTGCAAGTAGCAGCACACAGAACAAGGTTGAACCTGTTGGGGGAAGCTCCATAAAGTGTGGCACAGAAGGAGAGAGCAATGTTGATCATCTGCAGGGGCAGGAACCAAGAAGGGTTTCCATGCCCATGTCCCAGATGGGCAGTGCAATGGAAGGATCCATGGACCCATGGCAGGACGGTCCAAGTACTAGCCTTGTAGGGGAGGACAAACTGCAAGTGACACTGCACTGGGAGTTGTCTACCTCCATGCCCAGTGAGGAGTGAACTGTCTCAGGAGTGAGGACATCTGCTCATTCCTGGGCTCAGATCATGAGTGAGGAGAGGAGGATGAAGATATGTATCTTCCTATTGAGGGTCCCCGTGAGTTGCCTCATGCGCTTGCCTCAGAGGAGGTAGAGAAAGAAGAAGAAAGCTCCAGTAACCTGCCCACAGAAATGGTCGGGGACAAGTTCTTTCATTCTTTAAATATACGGCACTGGCTCAACCAGGACTGGCCACCCCCAAGCCGGGCCATGGGCCGCACACTTGTGAAGAACAACAAGGAGGAGAGACTGATATGTAGGAGGGCTAAAGCCATCTATGGGCAGTCCTCTCCTACCTTTCCTCATAGAGTCTGGGAGGAAATCGAACAGAACAGAAAATCCTGGTTGTTGGAAGAGGTAAGCAAGAATTTGTGCTCTGGTGCAGCAGAATGAGTCAGGGACAGAGTCATAAATGATTGACTTAAATTCTGGAAATTGGGGTGAACTCTGTTTATGGACACTGTGTGAATTGTGGACAAAGCAGGGAATGAGACATTCCACAGCATCAACTTTGAATACCCAGATGGTGTCATAGTCCTCGCACCTCACCCTGGGTAGTACAACCCTTAATGGTGCCACTCCATGAATATTCCCAGCATACCTAGAGGGAAGCAAACAGTGACAGCCCAGTGTCTGTCACCCAGCAGCAGCAGTATGCAAGGAGGAAGATGCAGCTCTACTGGTATTCCAGGATTCTTCAGGTGCATCCAGGTCCGTCAACCCAGCAGTGTTTTCCCATTTTCATCACCTGGCCTTCCAGATGACATCAGTCCAGCTGTTTTTCTGTTTTATCACCTAGTTTTTCATATGACATCATTCCAGCTGTTTTTCTGTTTCAACATTTGACTTCCAGATTACATACCCCCAGCAGTTTTCCTGTTTCATTGCCTGTTTTTTCAGAGTACATCATCCCAGCTGTATCCAAAGATGCCAACTGGTCTAAAGGGAGAGGGTCCTCAGCTCAGAGAAGTAAGGTGATCCTTTGTTTTTGGTCTTCAAAGAACTGGTAAGACCAAATTTATGCTACCTAACTGACTTTGCACAACACATTCTACACTTGAAGACTGTCCACAGAACTGAAATGACTGTCCTCAAAGACTCCCCCCCATGGACTGCAGTGCTATACAGGCCCTGTCCTGCTCCAGAACTGTTCTTCAGCAGGCTTCAGCCTAGGACAGACTCTTTAATGGACCTTACCTTTGGGCAACAGTATTCTGTCTCTAGTTTGGACTTTTCAGGGCTGTCCAACCCCCAAATGTGTTGTATAAATGTCATCTTTCCATTTTTTACTTTTGTATATTTATAGAAACATATTTTTGGGGTTCTCTAATGTTTAGGTGGAGGTTTAGGCACTGGGTGGTATGCAGCATGTGTTTTTTTTTTTCTCTTGCAGGTGTTCCTGAGGAAGAAAAGAAGAGGATGCTGGAGCTCAGCCAAGTTCCCTTTTCTTAGATATTGTAGGATTGTCTGTGGTTAATAGGGAGTTAACATGCTTTTTCTTCACAGGTGTGAGGTTGTGGGGAAAAGTTTTGGGAAATACAATGCAATGCAATGTGTGTTTTCCTTGTTTTTGTTTGCAGGTACCCTGGAAGCTTGGAGGGAGGTTCCTCGGTGGGCAGCCAGATCAGGTAGAGTTTTTCCCTAGAGGGCTAGGAGGATAGACAGGCTGTGGTCCTGTTCTGCAGTAGGGACCTCAGTTCTGGTCTTTTAGGGTATGCTTCAAGCAGTCTCCTTGGAGCCACTGAATAGCCATGGATAGATCATAGGATAGGGATGGAAGTCGATTCAGCTGGCCTCTGTGCCTTTAATGTTGCCTGCCTGTGTCTGGCACATGGTAGGGGAGGGCTTGATCATCCCTCCCCATAGGTAACACAGAAGGTAGGATGGCTTGGTGCTGGGTGGAGAAATGACTGCGGACAATCATTTACCTGGCTTGGATTGAGTGTAACCACCCAGTCCCCTGGGGTTACTGGAATCCCATTAGTGTCAGTGCTAGACAGGGAAGGCATCTGGTGAATAACTTGTTCAATTTTATTTTCACCTGCTCCCTCTCTATTTACTTGGTCTCAGCTAAGATGAGAGAGGTGATGTCATTTAGAACTCTCGCAGCTGCATAAGCCACTGCAGCTGGCTGTGAGTGGGGAGTTTTAGAATTTTGGGTTAATTCTGTGAGAGGAGGTCTGAGTGAGCAGTTGGAGGAGTGAGGAGCTGCAGTGTGGGCTCTGAGAGGAGAGTCTATTTTCTCACCCTAGTGCTGAGAAACATCTGCCTGCCAAGAGAAGTGGTGGAAACCCTTGTCTAGAGCAGGAGTTCCTGATTTTTCCATTCCTGGAGAGATGGAAAAGTACTGCCAGAATGGATCTGAGAGGCAATCCCCTGATTTGATCCAGGACTTTGAAGCTGCCTGTTTTGTTAACCAACCTTGAATAATCTGACTTTGTGCTTCACAGAGGAAAGTACCTGTTTTTTGGGGTGTACTCTGATAAAGGGAAAAATACACCAGTGCTCTGCTAAGTTGAGACTGTTCTCATGTTTTTAAAGTTGGCTGACAATCGTGGGGTCTCCAGAGAGACTTGGCACATTGTTCAGGACTTTAGTTCTACACTCAGAAGTAGTGTTTTCTTATGCTGAATGTGAAAGTCATTCCAAGATGCATAGTTCTAACGGTTTTAACAGACGTTTTGAGGTGTAACTCTGAAAGAATGGCTGGATATGGACGTGGAAGCAAAGGTGGGCAGCCCCCCATCTGGAGTGACCAGTTCAGCACTACAGGTTCTGTAAGGACACCTGCTTATTCAGGTCATGGTGGCCAATGCCTGAAGAGAAAGTTTACCCCCTGGTGTGGGTTGTGCTAATTTTGAGCACCAGTGTGGGTCTGTCATGGCCAGTTACCATATTGCCAAAATGTTAAAGTCCTATGCCATATGGGAAATGTGTTCAGTTGTGGCCAGTGCCACTAGAAGAGAATGTGTGTTCAGCTGAGGCCATTGCCTCTGAAGAGAATTCAAGGTCCTGTGATATATGGGATATGAAGAGATTCTGTCTGATACAGATTTCTGTTGTTCTGTCATTGCCTTGTGCCACGATGTGTACACCCTGGGGTCCATCTTTGCTTTAGTGTACCATCTTGGAATAAAGTCACACTCTAGAACCCCAACCTGGTTTGGACATTCATGTTACTACTTCCTGTGTGGAATTACTGGGTACCACTCCAGAAGCACAGACCTAGCATAGGCCTAAGCAAAAGTTCTCTCCTCAGGACCTGGGTTAATTTGGTCATGTTGTGTATTTTCTTTTATACACCCCCAACCCTCTCTGACCTCTAGAAATAGTGAGCCTGTAATACATTCCCAAAGCTAGGGATGGTAGCAAAAAGTGTCCAAAGTACTTTGGGTGCCCAGTCAAGGGTACTAAGGGTAGCTTACTGTGCAAAGTGGAGGTGGGGGGGTTACGCATGGAACAATATTGCACAGATTATATAATCAGCAGAATATTATTCCATGATTTACATAGAAATGCTTTTTGAAATCCTTCTGATTAAATGCTGGCTAAGATCCAAAACTTCGGGCCTCCAAGCGGACTTTCATTTCTATAGGGAACAGCACACGAAGTGAAAGAGGCAAATCAGGCTTGCAAAAAGCCAATACTGCAAGGGATTATTGGTGGATATAGCTGGACACCCCAGGAAATTCTGGTCACATGTAAAAACCTTCCTTGGATCCAAGCTATCCCACACTACAAATGATATGATACTGAATGGAGTCCACTGCTCAGATCCACACACAATAGCAAACACTTTCAACAATCACTTCTCAGACCTCTCCAAATATATTACTGCCTTCCCCACTGCACCCTCTACTCCTGATATCTCCTCCCCAAAAGGTATGCCAGCGGGACCGCCATTTTGCTTTAAAGCTGTCTCCAAAACAGATGTACTCAAGTTACTCAATGCCATATCGGACAGCACTGTGGTTAGGTCTGACTGCCTGGAACCTAAGCTCCTCAAGCTGGCTACCCCCTTCATTGCAGGTCTTCACTATGTCCCTTGGTGAAAGAGTAATGCCAAATATCTGGAAAATTGCCAGAGTAATGCTGGTCTTTAAAAAAGGTGACAAGAAGGATTTAGCGAACTACAGACCAATAGCAATATTATCTGTCTTAAACAAAATCCTGGGGAAGCTCATTGCAAGACAGGTAACAGAGCACTTCACCAAGTATAACCTCCTGTCCACAAATCAACATGGATTTAGAAAGGGTCACAGGACCCAAACTGCCCTGCTACAGCTAACCAATGATACACTACATGCTATGGATCAGGGTCTTCCAACAGGAGCAGTTTTTATAGATCTCACGAAGGCATTTGCTCTTGTTGATCACCTCTCCTGCTAGCTAACCTCCTATCCCTGGGTTTCTCAGCCCAGTCCATGTACTGGTTTAATGGCTACCTATCCAACAGGATGCAAGTTGTAAAGTTCAACTCTGCAACCTCTGACAAAACAGGCATTGACATTGGGGTACCACAAGGATCCATCCTAGGACCTCTCCTCTTCTCTATCTTCATTAACAATATAACGAGAAATGCCTCCTCCTGCTCATCGCTGCTGTACCCTGATGACCTCGTTCTCTATTCCAGCTCTGATAATGTGCTTATTCTCAATCACAATCTATCGGGGGACTTCCTAAATGTACAATCCTGGATCACTAGCCATAGGCTGGTTCTCAACATTAGCAAGACTCAGGCTATGCTTGTTGGCTTGCCTGCCAAACTAAAAAATAGTCGTGATCTTTTCAAAACAGTAAGTGTGAATGGCCTCCCCTTTGGAAGTGGTAAACACATTTAAATACCTAGGGGTTCTTCTTGATGGATCCCTTAACTATGAGACCCATATTACTACTGTGTGTAAGGTGGTCAGTACTAAGCTAGGGTTAGCCTACAGAACTAGCCACATTCTCACCCCTTCCGCGAGGTTGGCCATTGCCGGAGGAATTCTTCTCCCATCCCTTGCATACTGAACTTCAATCTATGGCAATGCGTCTAAAACCTCCCTACACAAATGGGAAATATCCTATAATAATAGATGTCATTATGCTGCTGCTTCCCCTAAGTTAAAACATCACTGCTTGCTCTATGCAGACCTTAATTGGCCCTCTCCTATGGTCCACCGGCTACTTGCTCTTGGAGCCCTTCTGGATGGAATCCTGAGGTCCAGTATGCCTAGTTCTCTCACCGCTGCACTCACCCCACAGACCACCTCCTATGGTCTCCATTCTGCTGATCTTTCCTTACTTCACATTCCCAGATGTAACACTTCCAAAGGGAAAACAGGTTTTTCCTACATGGCCCCCAGTTACTGGAACTCACTGTCCCTTGAAATACACCAGTCACCTAGCCATGTATCATTTAAAAAGAGGCATCACTCTCTGCTTATTGAGAGTACACAGTGCAATTGATTTAAACCACGTCCCCTTATCCTTTCACTCTAGGGTTGCCACCTGCCAGGTTTTTTACCTGATGATCCAGCTTCCAGGGTCCCTCTCTGGTTATTCAGTTTTGCTCAGAGATGGTCAGGTTTTTGAGCCATTTCAAGTGCTTATATATTCTTAAAACAGATTCTGTCATATTACTTATTGTTTTTGATTGTTGCAGGTTTATGTCCCAGTTACTTACAAGTTCTGTTGTCAATATAACCCTTTCTTTGTAAAAGCAGTCAGCCTGAGAAATGGAAAGTGTGGCCATTAGGGCTATTAGCAGATACTTAACCCAACTGTTTCCAGTCTGCATCTTAAAGCAGCACTGCAGCACTGCTGGGCAAAAAGCCTGACCCTACCTTTTTGAGAAGGCTTTAAACCTGAGGTTCAATGGGCAGAGCAACAATGTCACTCCCCCATCAGGCCTTAAAACGCTACTCCTACTGGACTGTGCCAGGATTCATTTCTAGTTGCGGCCTGAGGCGCTGCCCCTCCTTCCCTCCCTGTTTCTCCTGCCTTGTGCTGTGTTCTTTCTCTGTGGCACCTCTGTCTGCCGGTTCCTTCTTCCTCATTCTGCGCTCCCCCAACCCACTTCTCCCCATTGTGCTCCTTCCCTGTCTGTTCTTTCTCCCCGCTCATGCCTTTCAGCTCTCATACCTCATTCCTCCATCATCCTCCATCTTCCCCTCCTCCCTTTTGGGGTCACTTCTTCCTCTCATTGCCTGCCACCATGCTCAATGGTGGATCCACAATCTCAACTGACCCAGGAATAAACAGCATCAAGAATAAACATTCCCTGACAGCATCTCGAGGTGTGTGTCACCCGCCCTGCAGGATTGTCTTCCATGCCACCATTTCTGCTATCATTCCCCTTGTGGTTTCCTGGGAGATTCTAGCGTCGGATCCCTGCCTCGTCTTTTACAACCTGCTGCTCTGCACAGCACTGCCTTCACTTTCCAGTGCTGCCAGACCTTTCTCAGCATCTTTCTGATTCACCCATCACCCTCACCTCTTGTCCTGTTTCGAGACTGTCCCCTCCCGTCTCCACTGCTCTGCCAGTCCCGGTCCTCCTACACCTCCTCTACTTATGCCGTGTTCTTCCTTGGTGTAACATTTGGCCACTGGCCTCTGAAGCTCTTACTACCACGATGGTCACTCATGGGCAGTTGTTTTTCCCCATCTTCCTCAGGGCTTGCCCCATTCTGTCCTCCTTAACCTGTCCATCTGTTCACCGTCATCTAAGACATTCTAACTGCTGTTTGTATGTGCCTGTCAACTGCTTTACGTTATTGTCTTGGCCGACCTAAACCGACTCCGTGCTAAATGCATTGATGGCATAGGCTTGCTATTCCTTCATCACATAGGCACGGGGAAAACTCTCCATATTCATTCACTAGCTGGAGAGATACTCTTGGTGGTCTCAGGCTTACAGTATCCAGGGATATAGCTCGGCCCTGGCTTCGCCTTCACAATAACTCATGGGAATTTTTGGTAGCAGTCTCAAAATGGTATTCCTCATTTCCTCCTCCATCTCTCTCCAGTTGTCCTCATCCTCTGCTGTCCTCACCTTTGGCTTCTCACATTCATTTTCTTTTTCTATGCTGGATTCCAGAAACCGCCTCTCCATCATACTGTTTTTTTCTCCAGGGTGCATAACCCCCCCTTGCCTCTCCACTAGCTGCAGTGCTTTCCTGTATCTCCATCAGTGCTCGTTCATTCCCAGTTGCTCCTGTGACTTGGCCTTCCTCACCTTTCAATCAGTTCTGCCTTTTCTCTTCTGGCCCTGGCTGGGACCATGCCCTGCACCGCCTGCATCTCATTGGTGCCTTTCTTTGCCCTCCTAGCTTCTTCCCTGTCCCTGTCCCTGGCACACTGGCCTCTCTAGCTTGCTGTCCATGTTTTCTTTTTGGGGGGTTTCTCCCTATCCTGCCATCCCACTATACCACCATATCCTACTTATTCAAATCACCTAATATTCCCTCCTGCGTATTGTCCTCCTTACGTGTCTCCTCCTCCGACCCTATTCCCTCATTCTAGTCAAACCTATTCAGATGTTCTCCTGGTACTGCCTACCTCACTGTCAGCTGCCAGGTTCACCCAGCTGCTCTTGCTCCTACCTTCATGCAATTCTAGCCATTCCTAATTTGGCTCTCAATGGACACAGTTGGCATGCACTCCCATAGTTACCAATAATGGTAGCTTCCTCATGACATGAGTCTGGTTCTCCTTTGCTCAGTCCGAAATCAGGGTCTACTGATTCATATTGATTAATCAAGCATACCTCTCATTGGGTCTTATGCTATCTCATCAATCTGCTCTCCACTCAGAGACATGCCTTCTATGTCCATTGCTCCTTGGCTTGGGGCTAGCCTGTAATCGATGGTCTCATTCTGCGCCCATGAAGTCCATGTCTAGAGCATGAGAAGCTCAGATTGGGGTCCTTCTCCCTGGCCCATAGCGGGAATGTCTTTGCTCCGGGTGGATCTTCAGTCATCCCTCATCTCAGTGACACCTCTGGATGTAGAATTTATGACTTCCAGGTGCAAGGGGTGGGGCTCTCATCATCAGAGCCCCTTTGGCTGCCTGAGAGGGTTCGGAGGCACCCTCTATGTTATTCTCCACCAAGACCGCTTCTGGTTCACCTGGTCTGTTTCGTAGGCTCACACAGGCCAGCTGAGTGCTTCTGCAGTCATCTCTCTCCTCTCTTGCTTTTAAGCATCTAATTGCAGAGATATTGCTCACAACCCTCAACAGCTGTCCATTTAAAAGGACAGAGCAAAAGCTTTTTCTAAATTGGAATATTTTCTTCCTCCCTCAATCTCAACTCTAAATTGCAGTAGCTGAGCCATCACTATTCAAAATGTCCTTCAGCCTGGAGGGAAGGTGACCTAGGCCTTGGATTCTCAGAAGTTATCAATATCAATATCAACTTTATTTTTAAAAGGCGCTTTTCTTAAATCAAGTTTCCTCCTCAAAGGGTTTTTTTCCTCTCCTCCATGCCAATGGTCATAATATTAGTTAGGGTTAGTGCTTTCATAGGTTCTGTAGTTAGGTTCTGCTATTGGATGGAGTCGGATGGTGGCCCCAGCTGCTCCCTCTCTCCTTAGGATCTCTGCCCTTCTGCATTTTGTCAGATTTCCTTTCGTTTATTGTCCTAGCCTTACTGTATATTGTTCTTCTCCTGTCCTTCCTATCTATATCTCTTACTTTTATTTACAGTCTAGATATCTTCTGATTTCTTGCTTCTTCGATGCTCAACACCTTTTTGGGTATTTCTGGGGGCTTCTTCCTAAGCTACCTTTATCCAAGAGAATTATTCCTGTGGCACCTATATGGGGGGAACCTTCCTTTAGGGTTTCTTGCATCATACCCCTACAGGGTGGTATATCCCACGGATAGAGAGGTGAACAGCCACAATGTATCAAAGTCACACAAGCATACATCTCATCCAGTTGTGTAAACACAACTGAATGGGAAGGCTTTAAGCCTGAGGTTCAATAGGCAGAGCAACAACATCACTCCCGATCAGGCAATAAAAAGCCACTCCTCATGGACTGTTCCAGGATTTGTTTCTCATTGCCCCACCATCCACCCTTCCTCCTCCAGTGGCTCATCTCTCTCTTTCCAATGGGCTTCTTCCTAAGCTACCTTTAGCCAAGGGAATTATTCCTGTGGCACCTATGGGGGGAACCTCCTCTAGGGGTTCCTTGCGTCATACCCCTACAGAGTGATATATCACGTGGACAGAGAGGTGAACAACCACAATGTATCAAAGTCACACAAGCATACATCTCATCCAGTTGTGTAAGCACAATTGAAGTGACAGTAAAAGATTCAGTTATCTTACACATTCATTTACTCATAACATTATTGCATCTCTACCAGAATTTAAGCATTGAAAATGTTTTAAATTAGGGTTTTTTTTTCTCAAGAAAAAGTATAGTGAAGATTCACCATGGTGGGTACAATCAGGGTTTGCACAGCATATTGAAAATAAACACTGACAAAAAAATGCAGTCAACTATATCAAAAAAGCAGTGAGAGGGATATAGATCGAATGCTCAATCTGTGTACACAGGAAACAATAAGAGCATGGCAAAACTACCAGAAAATCACAAAAGAAAATGTATGGGTTAATATAGGTGGTTCAATCAGACTAGAGGTAAAAGAAAGGGGAAAACTTATGAAAATATATAACCTGTGGATCTCAAAGGGAATAACAGGTAGAAGATTTATACAAGGGGAAAAAATATACCACCTTTCAGGAACTAAAAATAAAATGTAATCTTTTGGAAAGAGAATGTTTCACATATCTAAGAATAAAATTGTACCTCACTAAAGTGCTAGGAAATAATCTACAAAAAACAAATATTACAACAGTGCAGGAGTTAATAATGAAAAAAAGAAACACAACTAATACAAAAAAATCTACAACAGAATAACAGAAATGGAAACAAGAAAATTAGATAAGGTAAAAAACAGGAAAATATTTGTGATATGGTTTTTCAGAAAAAAATGGACATAAATAATAAACAAAGACTGCAAACAGTAGTAGACTGAATCAAATTCAGTTCAATGTTTTTCACAAAATATATTGTACCCCACATCTCCTTAATAAAATGAATCCAGCACTATCATCAATTTGTAATAGATGTGGAACTCAAAGAGGGACTCATACACATGTGATTGCAACATGTAAGCACACAGTGCCCTTATGGAAAACGGTATTCAGTACACTTAATATTCTTGGAATTCAGTTAAACTATGCAGTAGAATTATGTATGTTAGGTACAACATCAACACAACAGATAATAAAAGGTCCATTAAGGAAAAAAATAAATATAGCTTTAATTACTGTTAGGAGATGTATGGATAGATATTGGGAAGATGTACAACCACCAGATTACACAAAATGTAAGAACAAAAAGCAAGGTGCTGCATCAGCATGTGGTCTGAAAACAAAACAAAATAGTTAAATTTAATGCACACTGAAAATATAAAATAGAGTTACAATCAACATTTCAACCTTGGGTCTTCATGGATCATCTAAAACAGAAACTTTGTTTTTTTCTCTTTTAGGTAACTCCTGAAGACCACCTATGGTCGAAACATTGATTTTAACTCTATGTTCTATTTTTACCAGATTATACATCGTGAAAGAATTTATTTCTCGAATGTATGCAGTTGGAAAAAAATACATTATTTCAGTCAAGATCAAATGCACATATTTTTAAAAAATATGGGAATCAATAAGAACATTAGTAAGGGAAAATACAATTTGACAAGAGAATGTAAGGCAACACGGGGGAGAGAAGATTATACGTTTAGGAAAGGAATAAGTATTAGGAATTAGGGAGTAAAGTAGGTTCAGGAGGGAGGGTGGAGGAAGGGGAAATGCAGAAGGTGAAGATGAAATGGATCTAAATACACAAGAAGGTAATTACTCTGACTATAAATATAGTGTGGTAAAACCCCATGAAATAAGTTGGTCAAACAATGGAATTTTCTGGTGGGAGAAAGAAAAAAAAAGTATGGTAACTTCTTTTGGCTATGGAATAGTATTGTGTACATGAAAATAAATTGTATCCAGAAAAAAAATATATATAGTACACATAGGAAGCAAAGAATTTGTTTAGTATATATCCATGTATACTATTTATAATACAGTTCCCTTGCCCCTCACCAGATCACATCTGTAAATGAGATTTTCTTTAACTCTGTTTAACTGGTAAAATAATTTCAATAAATACATAAATAGTTAAATAGGAAGAACCTAGCAAATCAAGTTTAACAGGTACCTGTACCATATGTTGACATTTCTGTTGAACGACTGCTTTCAGTATTGTATTTTACTGTGTGATTAAAGTCTGCAGTTGCTTAACAATGCACAGTGACGGAAAGTGGTGGAACTAGGGGCAGAGTTTTGGGAGTGGTTTAGTATCCAGTTTTTGCTTCATCCAGTGATGGCCACCCTATTTCTCCTTTGACCATCCAGTGCAAGTGCCTCTGCCCTGACACTATTAGCCATTTCAGATAGCAGAAGACGACGAGCATAATCTTCTTGTTTTCCTTGTCATCTGGTCCCCTTCACAGCCAATGTTTTCCAGCCCTTTAACCACCTTTGTCAACCCCAAGGGACAGAGAAAAACCATCAATATATGATAAACTGAGCTGTGTCTAAGTATTACGTTTTCAGACATTTTCCTAGACCTGTCAGATGCTCCCTTAAACACTGCATAGCATGGTCAGTGCTAGTGCACAAAAAAATAATTAGTTATTTGACTAAACCCCATATTTTCTTTCAGCCATAACCTCTTTTGTTAAAGTCATTTAACAATATTAGCCATTTTTTAAAACAGCCACCTACTGTCATGGCATATATTACAATAGGCAGCAGTGGATAATTCAAAAATTAAAAACAATTAGCCAAATAAAAAAAAAAAGCCAAGAAGAAGGCCCGCTGGGTCTCTGGTAGCGCTACTACCTGTGATGCTGGTGACCCGGGTTTGAGAATAAGGGACGGCTGGGGGAGAGGAGGACTTAACATCCCACAGGACTCTCTCCTCCAGGGAGGTAGGGAGGGCTGCTTTTCCCACTGTGCTATTGCCATCTGCAGATGTAGGGAAGGCAGAGCAGCTGTTGGGGTTCAGGGAGAGATGCTATGATGTGTATGGGTGGAACATGCATCCACACACTCCTGCCAGAACTTAGGTCCCTACACTGGTATCCCTATAGGGATAAGGGATTCTGGGAAAACATTAGGGGTAAAACCCCAATGCCTGAACTCCATGACAACTGGTATATCTGGCCAGAAGGTTGAGTACCCACAGTGCTGGGTAGAGGAGCAAAAAAAATAAAAAATAAAAAAAAAAGATGCAGTGGCTAATACATAGAGGCCAACATGGCTGCACAAGTATAGCTAGATGAAGTAAGAAGCTGGGGCCCTGAAGTTCCCTCCCAGTAACAGCAACAAGCAGAAATACCTTTCACTTTCAGGTTCTCCTTCATTGCTTTAAATGCATTCCCTTTGCTCTTATTTTCAGCCTCATGATCAGACCTGCTCCATCCATACCAATTTCCTTTTTCATTCCATTTATCCTGCTTCCTTTGGGGATGCATTACTCAGTGTCCTCTGTTATTATTGTTCGTTTAGTCAACATCATCACAACCACCAACACCCTTTTCTCATCCAGTAACTATAATTCCCTTCTGATTGTCCTATGCTTGCCAAAGCTGTCCCTGCTGATGTTTCACGTCTGTCTCTGCAGCTAAGATATAAAAGTTTTATTGTCCTTAACTAACACAGGTTACAAATATATCCTTACATTTCAACATGAAATAAGTTGAAGGAAGGAAACCCAAACAGTGATATAATTTAGTAAATTACAGGATGTAGATCGAGTGCTTGAATTATAGTATCAGATATAGGCACAAACAATTCTGCTTTATGCAATGGAGTACAAGAGGAGTGGAAGAAGAGAAAAACCTCTAAGAAACACACAATCAAAGCTGGCCCAGTGGTGCGGAGGCCTGAGACATCGTGCCTTACTTCCTGCCACACCAGTGACCCACATTTGGTGGCAAACACGGGTTGCTGGTGGTCAGCCGTGGATAGAGAAGATTGAGCATGCAGGGGACAACTCTCCTCTCCCAGGGAGGGTGGTTTGGTAGTTCCGCTGAATGACTACCCCAGGTGGAGGCCTGAGGGTAGTGCAGGTTGTAGATACTAGTGAAGGGAAGGTGCTGTGGGACTCAGCAATGTGCACATGCCTCCACATACATACACTGAAATGCATGCCCCAGTAATGGGGGGGAAGGACAGAAAACTGGGGGAGTGCTGTCAGGCAACACGAAGCCCAAGTCCTATTCTCGACCCACAACCCTGATCAGCAAAACTGGATTTGTGTGCACTGAGGGAAGGAAGGAAGGAAGGATGGCTCTCCCCCCGGCCCCACCACAGGGGAAAATCTGTGGGGGATTTGCCAGTATTGGGGCTGGGATTGGGAGAGAGAGTAATGCTGTTAGCATGATGGATGTGTGCTTTCTCATGGAGAGAGATGAAGCCCACCTGTCAGCATGAGTCCTGTGAGAAAGACAAGTAAAAAAAAAAAAAAAACACACAATCATGCTTTCTCCTCCATATCATTTTGAAATCTGAGACATTCTTTGGTTCACAATAGTGCTTTATTACACCAAATAATAATTTCTTTAAGAGAGCATTGGATATTGCAGGGGTATCTGTTTCCAACTGCAGAGTGTAAAGAAAAGTTGTCAGATAGCACTGAAATGCTCTGGTCTGCAGAAGCTGCAGTGAATCATTTGGGGTCCTTTGAACTAAATATAAAAAATAAAGATGTGACTTAGACATCCCCCCGGCTCCCTCCACTCACATTTCTGACTCTGAACTCCCTGCTGTTTATAATTGAGAGCAACACTCAGGGACACTGGGGGACCATGGAAACTCTCGACAGAGGACATGCTTTGATCTAATTAGATGTTATGCTGTGGGTGATATTTTGCAAGTCAGCTACTGATGTGCTTCACTTTAGGATGACCAAACAGCCAGCTAGGTATATTAGAAGTGAAAAAAAAACCCTCATCTGTAGCCTGACTCATCACTGCTATATATGAACTTTTGTGAAGTAGAGTTGCAAGTCTGACAGCACTGGAGATCATGAGATTGACTGAAATTCGGATATAGACCAAGGTCCACAATTAAAGCATCAAACTTTGTGCACTGCAAATATCAGTGGAATGACACACTAAACATGACTAGACAGAAAGTCACACTGGATTAAAGGCATGACTGGTTTTAGATATAACAGTGCTCAAAGCAGAAATACAAGAGGTAGCCTTTTCACTGCTCCAACCGTGCTCTCTCCTCCCTTCTGCTCCAACCCAGATCTAAAAAGTGGTAAACATTCTCTAAATATTTGAGTGTTAACAATTTTGTTTTTTATATTGACAAGTTTTGCATTTCAAGCTGATCCCTGTTTCTATTTGCCACTTTAGACGCCTCAAATGACCACCTAGTTCACTTGAGAATAACAACACCTCTGATTAAAGGGACTTCTTTCCCATCAGCAACAGTGAAAATCAGAACTGGAAAGGTTGGAGATACTCAGATGATCCACGATGTCAATAAGACAGCCTGACTATTGGTCTTTTCTTGGCCACATCAGATTGTTCAGATTGGATAATCAGTTACCCGGGTCATCATGATCGGCATCCTCTGGAACTGCCTGGCCAAACTGTCAGTTATTCATGCATGTCTGCAGTAATATGTATAACAGGCAGGAAACCCTCCTCCAGTTCAAATTAGAAAACCAAAAAGGTTCTTGATCTCAAAAACAGTGTCAGTGGCTCAGCAGGTAGCACCCTCACCTCTGAGGCCGGGAGATTAGAAGACTGTGGGTTCTATCCCCGCACATGGGTTAAATCCCAATACTGACACTGTAGTGCAGCATGAGGGGGGTTCTGCACTCCTGAGGTGCCATCTTTCAGATGACACATTAAACTGAGGTTCCATCTGCCTGTTCAGGTGGTAATAATAATAATACCTTTATTTGTAGAGTGACTTTCTACAAACCAAGGCACCTAACAATGAATTAAAATAACACGTGAAACAATAAGTACAAACACATACAGATAAAAGACGGAATAAAATTATTCAGGATAGGCTTGATTCCATAAATGAGTTTTGAAGCCTGTTTAAATCCCTCCACGGTCCTGCACTCCCATAACTGATGGGGTAGAGCATTCCAAAGGGCAGGGGCCATGTACATAAATGCCCAGGCCCCAGAAGATTTTAAGCAAACTCTTGGTATCTCTAGCAACCCCTTGTCAGCCAAGCGGAGCGATCGCCCCTGGCAGTAAGGCACCAGGAGGTCTTTCAGGTAGACCAGGCCCTGTCCGTGTAGGGCTTTGTAAGTCAGAAGCCCAACTTTAAAGGTGATCCACCACTATACTGGCAGCCAGTGCAGTTTGCACAGCACCAGAGAAATGTGACAGGACTGGGGAGTACCTGTCAGTAACCGGGCTGCAGCGTTCTGCACTAGCTGCAGGCAGCAGATGCCCACCCCAGGTAACCCTAGGTAGAGGGAATTGCAGTAATCAAGGCACAAGGACACAAAGGCATGGACCAACATAGGGAGGTCGCCAGATGGAACAAGGTGCTTAACCCTGGAGATGTTTCTCAGATGGTAAAAAGAGGATTTGACGACTGCCGACACCTGTGATCGCAGTGTCAGCCCTTCATCAAAAATCACCCCCAAGGTTTTGCACCTGTTCAGAGGTAAGGAGCAGTAAGCCTGCAAGGAAATGTTCTGAAGGTGAACCTGCCCCCAACCCCCCTATCCTGTGCCCCGGGTCCACAACCAACACCTCAGTCTTCTCCAAGTTCAACCTCAACCAGCTCAAATTCATCCAATCCCAGTTGTTAAATACCGAGAGAGCTCTATCCTGGTCAGGTGCAAAAGAAAGGTAGAGCTTGGTATCATCAGCATAGCAGTGAAACCTCAGCCCATACCTTCTTACAATGTCTCCATGGGGTAGCATGTACACTGCGAACAACATGGGGGACAACACCGAACCCTAAGGGACCCCACATGACAGAGAGACTGGGTCAGACAAATGAATCCCCAACACCAGCCTCTGAGTTCTGCCAGTGAGGGAAGATGTAAACCACCATAGAACTGTACCTGACAGGCCACAGATGAACCTCAGGTGACCAAGAAGGACCCTATGGTCCACAGTGTCAAATGCTGATGAGAGATCTAGAAGAACCAAGATGGAACAGTTTTTCCGATCTCTTGCCATCAGGAGATCACTGAGCACCTGAACCAGCACTGTCTCAGTACTATACCTTTTTCGAAAACTGGATTGGAGAGGTTCATGAATGGTCAAATGGTTCTCCGATTGTAGGGCCATTACTTTCTCAATCACCTTCCCTGTAAAAGGAAGGTTAGAGATTGGTCTGTAGTTAGTATGGCAGTCTGGGTCCAAAGAAGCTTTCTTCAGGAGGGGTGTCATCACCGCCTCCTTCAGAGAGCTAGAAAACTCACCTGCCTTGAAGGAGCACCAGACTACCCATGCTAGGACCAGGCCAATGATGTCACTACAACCCATAATCAGGGAAGTTGGTCCTGGGTCCAAACTAGAGCACATAGGGTGGATCCCCTGGACAATGCGCATGACACCCATGAACTCCGGCCGGTCGAAGGTACTCCAGGAAAATTGAGAGACAGTGACCAAACACCGATCCAAAGCAATGCTCATAGTATGTACTGGCTGAAGCTCCACCCTGATGTCAGCCAACTTAGCTGCAAAGAATCGAGCAAGCTCATTGCACTCTACTTGCGAAAAGGCTCCTAGAATCTGCAGACAGGCTGGGTTGCACAATCTGTCTACAGTTCAAAAGAGCTGAGCTGATCAGTTCTGAGCAGCCGCAATTTCCCCAGACAGGAACTCTGCCTTCTTATGGTGATTGTAAATTGATAGACTTGGTAATGCTCCATCAATCTAAGCTGGTCAGCATCCAGGGCGGATTTCCGCCAGCAGCACTCTAACCTTCGTACGCATCTCCCTCAAAGTCCTGTCAACCAGGGGGACCAAGGGTGAAGGGAGAGAGGATGAACTTGGACAGGAGCAATGACATCCAGGACTGCAGAAATGGCCTTATTATAGGCCACCACTAAGGCCTCTGGGTCATTGTTTGCCACTGGAAGGATGGATAGGTCAAACACCACTGCCAGGTTGGGGATAGTTCAGGTGGATGTTAAAGATCCCATGGCACTTCTCAAAAAGAGTAGGGAAAGTTTCCCTGGTGTCCTGGCCAAATTTCCCCCATTCACTAAAAATACCACCAACAGCTTAATCTAGTTTCAGGTCAGCTGGCATTCATCTGTATCCCCTTCCCCCAGGTCATGCAAGAAAATAGGCAGAATTTGTCTAGTGCACTTACCCAGTCAACAAAAACTAAATAAAGAAATTAATAATTTGCATGTGTCTGCATATAAGGCCCTACGCACTAATGGGCGGAGTGGCTACACACTACTCAGCTGCAGCACATAGCCACTCTGCACCCATTGCGCCCCAGCACAGGATACATCAAGGGGAACGTGCAGCACCTACACACCCAATCCCCTGGCCGTAGAGAGAGCAATGTGTCAGGGGTGGGTAGGGAGTGGGCCAGCCGCGGTGAGAGCAATGTGTCAGGGGCAGGCAGGGGGTGGGCAGGCACTATGCACCATACACTAACATGTGTAGTGCTGCCCACAGAGGTGTGGAGGAGGGCACAGATTACACCAGAGAATACCCTGCCATAACCCGCTGCGTGCCCCAGTGGACCACAGCTGCCAGTTCATGGTGGCATCAGGGGTTCTACAGCCATGCCAGCCCAGCCCACTAGGTAGATGGGGAGGGCTGGGCCGGCCGATCATCATTGTGTCCACATGTAAAGGTGCCCTGGGGTGGGTGGATCTGAACCCCAACCTGCATCATGCGGCATAGCCCCTGCCAGTGACAAATGGCCCCTTCCCCTCACATGCCTGCCATAACTCGATATGCGCCATGCCCCCAAACCATTGCCCAGCCATGTGGTCATACCATACACCACTGCCTCAGTCTAGGCCCCCCAGCAATATCATTGGTAGGCAGTGTACCCCTCATCTGCTGCGGCACCGACATCCTCTCCCCCCCTGCCCCATACCTGTCCTGTGCTGCCACGGCCAGGAATGGCCAGTGGCGTTGCCCTCCTCACACCATCTCAGCTGCTGACCATCCAGGGGATGCCGACAGCATGCTGCCTGTATATAGGGATGCACTCCCAGCATTCCTTGGATGGCTGCTGGCTGAGAAGGTGTGAGGAGGGCTGTGTCGCTGGCCATTCCTGGCTGCGGCACTAAAGGACAGGTATTTATTTTATACATTTATTTGAATTTTGGTAACCGGGTAGGCCCACTGAGACCTGTGATCGCAAATTCTCTCACTGTAGGTATTACCTGAGCAACCACTCCCGTCGTCACGGGGCCAAAACCACACCACTGGGTTTTGTCTTAACGACGCTTTATTTGATCAAACACACATGCATGTGGGACTTCTACAACGGAGAAGTTCTCCGATTACAATTTACAGCAGCTTTTTATAAGCTAGATTTTGCACTTCTTATCTTGAAAATACCAACATTTCAGTATAAGCCAATCATAAGACAGCATAACAAGTTTTCAGCAATGTAACAGAAAAAGAAAACAAGTTTATGTATGAGGTACTTTTCCACTACTTATTCCATTTCTTTCCCAACACTGCTTGATACATATGCCTGGGTCAAGCTGACCTGAGAGAGACAATGAGTTTCACTCACACCATAGCAACGTACAGCTTGCCTTCAATGCCACTACGTGCTGTTATTTTTATATTTTGCCCAGGCATGCTCTTACCTTTATATTTTGTCCAAGGCCATTATTTAGGCTGGTACAACCAGTTCTGCTCAGTTTTATCTATTTTTCTGTTTTTACAAATGTACCTCAAGTAACCTTGGTACAAATTCTATAACCCTTAAAAAAAGAAAACATGAACTCAGAAATTTCTACTACATTCATTATGACTTTGTTACAGCATGGCTTTCAAAGCAAGCATAGCTTCAAGGCATTTAATAGCAAATATAGCTTTAGGATATATAAAAATTCCCTCACAGACCATACAGTTCCTTTTTCAGTGATGACCCGGGAGGCAATTATAGAAAAAAACAAGAAGACAGATACAGTGAGTTATAGAGCACAAAGGATCAACAGTGCATATTAGGGATGTACAGAGACTTCAAGATAGTTAAATAGGGAATCTAACATTTTACATTGTGCAAACTCAAATGATATTAGAGTAAATACAATTTAATACATTGGTATGTACATATTTACAATACACATGTTTATAATACACATGCATACTATTTTAGCATCGGGAGAAATGCATGCAAGCAACAGATGGTAAAGATGGTAGAGATTAGCTGAAATAGATGCAGTGGGGAGGCTTGAGGGGTATGAGGTAAGCTCTATTTTGAAAAGGGTTAGGGAGGAGCAGGTGAGTAAAGTAGGAGGAAGGGAATTCAGGCAGAGGTGGCAGAGAAGGCAAATGAATGTTTGCCTAATAGACACTTCAGTATTGGTATGAAGCAGGGGGAAGCGGTTGTCAGTTCCACAGTGGGCGTGGGGTACACTGTCTTCCAATGTGAGTGCGGGGACCTGGGGCCAGGTTATGGGCATTCAGGTGTGGTGCACCTGTTGCAGGGGGGCACTGACAAGCACTGGGGGAGCGGGGGCACTGGAATGGGTTGGGGGGATGTACCCTGCAGTGTTGTGGCTGAGCGGTCACACTGGGGCTCATTGGCGGTTACTCCATCAAGGTCGGGCCACATGGTGTGTCAGTGGGGGACTGCAACTGTGGGGTTGGAGCACAGCTAGGGGGAGTTTCCAACTGCCAGGGTCCTTGTGTATGCCGGAAGGGTGCCTTGTCCTTCAGGCTGGGCTGAGGGGAGCTCACAGGATGAGGGGGCTGTGCTGCACAGGTCTGAGTGCCTGCAGTAGGCAGTCATGCACCTGGACCCATGCCTTGCTGTGCAAGGGATCCATTCTGGGTCCCAGGACGGGCATCCCATTGAATGCCTGCCCAGGACTGCAACTCTGCCCTTGGCTGTCCTGCGGAATACTGCATGCCGGGGGGGTGGAACCACTGACAGGTGGCCACCATTTGTGCATACCAGCATGTCTGCACCTGTCCGCAGTTGTGGATTTCTGCAGACAGGATACAAGCCTTTGGCACATACTTCCCACCCATTAGTGCATAGCGCCCATTATGTACATGTTAATTATGTACCAATAGATAATTTGCATTCTAAGTAACTAGAACTGTTTTTAGAGAAGGTTCTCTTTAAATTTAAGAATTTTCCAGGGGTTATGGGCTTATTTTTTAGAACCAAAATTGATCATCCCTAATATGGAGACTGAAGGAATCTGTGAATCATCATGATCAGATCATGTATCATTTAATGCTGAGCAGAATTTTAGAATTCTGATATAATGACATTCTGTGAAAGTTTGGGAAATTGTGTCTAATTCCATGGAATTCTAGTGGTAGAAGAATTCCAAAATTTTGAAAACAGATTGTTTTCAGTAATCTGCCTTTTTACATAAACTCTAGATTCCTTTTCTGTGGATTATGTAAACCGATGAAAGTTATTCTGCGATTACATAGTAATACTTTTCTGAATTCAACAGAATTCAAAAAGAAATTCTGAAAAGCACTGCAGAAGTGGAATTGCCATTCCACATGAATTCCACTCACAGAATTCCACAATTTGCACTGCTCTTGTACCATTGGAGTAATGCAAGCTCACACCTGGACCCTGCCCTAAGCCACTGTCATCTGTGTCTGGATCTGAGAAAGAACTGCTCAGAGAGGATAGCACACAGCAAAAGAAGCTAAACTGTCCATTGCCCAGTGCCTTTCATCAGACACTATGTAGTCTTACAAGGGTGTAGCCAGGGCTTGGGAATGGAAGGGGTTCCACTAATGAAATCACATTATTTATTCCGAGTGTGCAAAAAACATTTTTTATGAAAACGTAATACAAGCACACACACATATATATATATATATATATATAAAATATAAAATCACACATGCCCACACAATGCAAAGCATCATGGGCTGCATATGCAAATCACCACAGAATGTTATGCTGGTCCAACTTTAAGCAGAATTGCATGGTGCCGAAAGGCCTCTCACACAGTTTGCAAAGGGTGCTAACAGAAGACATAGACACGTGTTTCATCCTACCAGGACTCATCAGTATGCCTCGTCTGTTGGACACCCCAGTGGAATGGACCAGCTACCCTAAGACAGTGTGTCTTGGATATGTTGTGGTGAACCCATTAAAATAAAAAAAATTTAAAAGACAAAGAACCTCTGTGCGCAAACACTGAGGCAAGGGTTACCCCAAAGGGCATTTGGCTGGGAAGCCAAGTTTCAAGAAAATATAAAATCACACATGCCCACACAATGCAAAGCATCATGGGCTGCATATGCAAATCACCACAGAATGTTATGCTGGTCAAACAGTTGTCAAACAGACGAGGCATACTGATGAGTCCTGGTAGGATGAAACACGTGTCTATGTCTTCTGTTAGCACCCTTTGCAAACTGTGTGAGAGGCCTTTCGGCACCATGCAATTCTGCTTAAAGTTGGACCAGCATAACATTCTGTGGTGATTTTCATATGCAGCCCATGATGCTTTGCATTGTGTGGGCATGTGTGATTTTATATTTTCTTGAAACTTGGCTTCCCAGCCAAATGCCCTTTGGGGTAACCCTTGCCTCAGTGTTTGCCCACAGAGGTTCTTTGTCTTATATATATATATATATGTGTGTGTGTGTGTGCATCATGGCAAAAAAACTTTGTTAATGCATCAGTTAGGGTACCAGTGACAAAAGTTTGGAAATGTGGTAGGGTTTCCAACCATAATGCCCCACCCTGACCTTGCAGACAGCAACAGGTGTGGGGGGTGTGCCTTGGGATTATCAGCCTTAATACTCCCCCTATTCCATGAGTAAAGAAGCTGAGATGGGTATAGTAGAAGAGACCTGGGGGAGCATTAGAGATGACAACACCAAGGCACACACTCCCATGCCTGTTGCTGTGTGCAGGGTGGAGTTGGAGTGCTAGGGTTGGAAACCCTAATACTACATTTCCAAACTTTTGTCACTGAAACCCTAACTGATGCATTAACAAATTTTTTTGCCAAGAATTTCATTACTTTTTGAGATAGTATAACCTTAGCGTTATTTGTTTGTAAGAGCGCAGGGCCCTACTATCAATCCATAATTTTTGAGAAATTGTAATTGTGTCCTTATTTCTGTGTGGCAGTGCAGGACCCTCTAGGCCTGTGCTGCCATACCGTAGTGTGCAGCACCAAAAAACTCCTTGCATTCCAATGTCATCTTATAGAAACACAACAAAATGTGAAACCTGTGTAACTAGACACCAAATTAATATATTTTCTTGAAACAAGCACACAGCACATTGGTGGCACAAGGCCTTTGTACCCTGAAAATTTCAGAGCAAAATTGTTTTTTCACAGTGTAGTGACAAAGAAATGACTATCTAAACCTCAGATTACAATGTTATCCTATGGGAAATGAATCAAAATTTAAAGCTGCAGAACTCCACAGCAACGTAACATATTTTCACCAAACCAGTGAAAGGCACATCTGTGGGGCCAGCCCTTTGTACTCTGAAAATTTCATTCCAAAATCAACATACATTTGTGACCTGTGAAGTGACAAAGAGACAGCTGTCTTAAAATTCCTTTTTTAACCCCAGAATTGGATTATAATAACTGGTGATCCCTGTTATCAACCTGTTTTCCAGAACTGTAAAAAGTCATATCAACCCGCAGGTTGATACGAAAAAAGTCGTATCAACCACTTTTACAGTCTTGCGCCAAGAAGCCTGCAGCATTCACATTCCAAAGTAAATAGTTTCAAACTCATAGCAAAACCAACACGGAGACCCGCTGCCAAAACGCTCCTACTTCCTTACTAGTAGGCACGCTACCATGTTATGTGATGTCAGTCTTTGAATAAGCGTGGGGCGTGCCACAATAGTAAAGTATGGCGTTTTCGTCTCGCGTCTCACCGTGTAGTAATACTTATATTGAATTTGTTTGGTGCCAGCTATTATAAAATTAAAACTATATGAGGGAAATGAAGTCTATTCCTCGCCAGTGATATTATTAAACCTCTCGAGCTCGCTCGCGAGGTTTACATATTATCACACAACTTGGGTGTGTGAAAAAACCCCATATCAACTCCCTACATATGCATTATTCTCTATGTAATGGTCCTGATTAGGTAAAGACAACTGTTCTTGTTTACTAAACCTGTGTATTTTTGAAGTTATTTAATTTTGTTCTCACCACTAACTGAAAACAAGATGGCAGCGGCACAAAAAAATATTCCACATTTGAGGCAAAGGATTCTGCAATTGCAAAAAAAGATTCCCTATTTGTGATAAAGAATCCTTTTTTGAGTGGAACATCTAACTGGTCCCATAGGAAATAATGGGAAACTTTAGAATTTAATAACTTTGGAACGCATTAATATTTTTTCACCAAACCTTCAAAAGACACATCTGTGACCCAAGGCCTAGATACAGTAAAACCTTCAGAACAAAATTCCACACCATTTTTGTACAGTGTTGTGACAAATAATTTCACCCAAAATGGTAATTTTTTTTACATTTTGTGACGATCTGTATCTCCACACTCACATTTGAGGTAAAGGATTCCGTGTTTGAGAAAAAGGATTCCCTATTTGTGATAAAGAATCCTTTTTTGAGTGGAACATCTAACTGGTCCCATAGGAAATAATGGGAAACTTTTAAAATGTAATAACTTTGGAATGGATTAATATTTTTTCACCAGACTTTCAAAAGGCACATCTGTGATCCAAATGCCTATATACAGTAAAACTTTCAGACCGAAGAATCTCACCCAAAATGGTAATTTTCACATTTTGTGACAATCTGTATCTCCACACCCACACAACTGACTGGAACTAAACTTGCCACATCAATAGATATTTGATCCATGAAGCTGCACACAAAATTTCATGCAAATTGCTTAAACGGTTGCTAAGTTATTAAAGTGCAACATTTTCATTTTAACATAGAAGTGAATACTAAACCCTAATTATAGGGGCGCGACGGATCCACGACGGGTGTGTGACAAAATTTTTGCTGAATGCCCGTCAGCGACACCGGCAGGTTGACTGCATTCTGCAGTTGGCTGCTGGTTCCCACAGGCTGACTGTGTTTTCTTCGGGGGGCTTCACCCCCCAAGCCCCCCACGTACAGGGCTGCACCCCACGCACCCCCCTTAAGGATTGTCAACTTCAAGTTGGAGCTGATTGGGGGTGCAGGACCCCCGACAGACAGCACCTGGTGCCAGTGGGTTTTCCACAGTGGCATGGCGCTGTAGTCGCTGTGAGGGCCCTCGCTGGTGAAATGTCGCTGTTGGGTGGGTAACCGGGGCGTGACTAAGATATATATGAAAAGAATGACAGAGCTAAGAAGAATCAGTTCTGTTGGATTTACCTTAATACTACTGCTCAGAGTACAAGACCATGGGGGGGGGTAGGCAACTTATTAAAGGGACACTGTCAACTCTTTTTTTACCTTCTCTAAAATTCTTCATTCCTGATTGCTTTGTCTGCTTCCTTTCTTAGTGGAAGTGAAATGCATGGCAATAGTGTAATTATACACAACCTTGTTTTGTCTCAAATCCTTGATCGACTCTTACTGTATACTTCCAGAACATTAGGAAAACCTCCCAAACAATGCAGCCACTCACAATGCAATAATCTTGTCTTCTCTTCTCTTCTCTTAGTGCACCATGAGTGGCTACACTGTGTTGAGGGTGTCCTCAGGTTCAGGAAAGATCAAATGGGAGTTAATCTTGGATTGTTAAAAAAATACATTTTTGTGCAGTAACACCAGTATGGTGGGCAGTATGGTGTTTTTCACTTTTAAAACAACAAAAAAAGTTATCAGAATCAAACTAGCAGCTTCATCAACAATCTCCACAGAACATTGTGGAAGGGTGCCTGGTATTTATGTTCCTATGCTCTCTGTTTTCTAAAATAAAAGTCTACTGCAGTAGCATATCTGCCTTTTTTCTGCTTTTTCTTTTTCTCTACTGCCCCATTTTTTCAGGTTGGCCACCTGAGTTAAAAATGGGTGCTTCTTTTCTGTATTCCTTTTCTAGCAGTCTAGTGCTTTTTCCTTTCTCTGCATAAGAACACATACCAGCCTTCCCTTGTCACATTCACTGAGGTTTGTGTTTTAAAAAGCATAGTTTAAACACAGGAACTTTGGTTGAAACTACACATGAGACTGTGGGTGTAGCTGCTGGTTTTAAAACATGTTTGTGTTTGTTTAAAAAGCCCTGCTCCCAGACCACCAAATAAAGCATACTTTTTAGAGTTTACAGCACAAAGCACTTTGCTAAGTAGCTAACAGCCTTTCTCACTGTTAGAAACCTAAAGTTCACTCCTACCTGCAAACACAGGGACTGGGTGTGGTTCTCTCTCTGTGGCTGTTTGTTTCTGCTGGCCCCTCAAGAGGCAGCCGGCCCTTCTCTTCCCTTAGTTATAGTTGGGGGAAGGGGAGGAGACACCTGTTCCTGCAGCAAAGCTGTTTTATCTGTTATATTGTTTTGTTTTATGAACTGAAACATTTGTAAACCTGTATAAAAGACATGCATTCAGTTAAGCTAATAGTACTGAAATAATAAAATGTTTGTAAGTATTTTGCTGTACTAGATGGTTTGAGGGAGGAGACAGCAATCAAAGAGGTATCCTGGCTGGGAGACTTCAGATTCCTCTTGGGATCAGCCAGTTACTGATCTCTCTGTGTAGGTCTGCTCCTTTCCAGACCTGTAGCCAACGCTATTTGCTGATGAGGTGACTATTGCTGCCAGTACCTCAAGAAAGCAGGAGTTGAATTCTATTTGATTTGTTTTTGTTCATTTTGTATTTTATTTGCCAAAATGTAGTTGCTTTTGATGGCTTTTTGAGTTCATTTTTGTCTACAATAAATTTCTGGTCTGGCAATTGCCTTTCCAACACCTTACAACTCTGTGTCAGTGTCCATCAGTTCACCCACAAGCCACGACAAACATGACCAGTCAACTCATAGCATGTGTTTTGTTAACTAGAGACACTTCAAGTCCTAAGGTGATTGACACTGTCCATTTAAGCATCACACACAGAGAGTCACTTACTGTAGTGGAACCCAACCCCAGGATCTCTTGTTTCACAGCTTGGCACTCTACCCACTGGGTTACACTCACTTCTCATTAATGATGTGACCATACTGTCAACTGCCTCACATTATAAGGGACAATCCCTCACTTTACCATTCTGTCCCACATGGAGAGGAAGCAGTCCCACATTCTACACTTAGTTTCAAACAGCAGTTCCTCATAAGCTATGCTATGAAGATCAAACTATGTGAATAAGAATGTATGCATTTCCATCACGTTCTGAGCTTTTAACACAGAGATGTGATGATGTGTCCCATGTTTTTCCTATTTTCCCCACAGCTTGAGGGATAGTGTCCCACTTCTGGGCCATGAAAGCCTGAGAGATATGGATGTCATCATATATTGAAATTATATATTTTTGAAATACAGAGGACATAGTAACCCAGTGTCACTGGGTGCCTTCTGCAAGAACCACCAATCTGTGAGCTCTACCACCACTGCACTAGTAGGGGGAAGGAAATTATTCTTTGGCCAGAATTGTTCTTAATTGTCAGGAACCTCTTGTCATGGAGATTCCTAGCATCCGCCTCCATACCAGGGCTGTGGCAGCAAAGTGCAGCAGGTGACAACATTTGGCATACACAAGTCTTCAAAACTCCTCAAAGGGTATTTACTGCATTGGGGAGGGGGGAATGCTAAAACATGTGCATTGCAAAGAATTTGCCATGAAGTTCCACACAATGCTTGGTTTTCACTTCAAGGAAAACAAATTCTGTAATGTGGCAGGACACCTAGCAGGACAAAAAGCCACAAAGTGCTCAACTTTTCAGCAATTCAAACTTTGCACCTTTTTCCCTGTCAAGTAGTATTTTCATGAATTTTTCTGCTAACTGTCCAGAATTCTCTGGCTTGTGAAAATTACACAAAGGCTAATTTGCAGGTGAAGGTTCTAGTAAATATTTCTCCACCATTGTCATCCTATGGTGCTAGTGGTGGCAGCAACACCTGCAAACCACCTACCTTCTCCATTGTGCCTCATGTCCCTGATGTATCGTTAATAATACAACCCAATGTCTTCATTATCTTCTTCAAACTTCAACTAGTCAGCAGTATACATATAAATTTAGCCATAACCATACTAAAAATAAAAATCATATTTTATTAAATGGGTAGAAAAAATCCTGCATGCTGATTGGCCAAGAGTCTTTCTTACTGATATGATTGTTTCAGTGCAAACAATGGGTAAGTAAAAATTCCGGTGCCAGCCTTGACCCCCCCACCCAAATTATAAGTGCCAATCACAGAATTTCCTTTCTAAAATTGCAACTATTTTTTCCAGCTAAGAAAAAAAATGATTCCACTCCAGCAGGGATCGTAAAATGGACTGAAAGTTGCTGTTTTGCTTAAAAAGATATCCTCCTCCCCTCTGCTAGGGAATGCAACACAGATCCCAATGTTGGTGAGTCTTTTTATCCTAAGAATGTCAAATAAAATAAGCAACAAAACAAATAATAACTTCGGGAGGGGGGGTATGAGGAAGAGCGTCAAACACCAACAACGGGTAGCACCTGAACAGCCAATGTCAGCTCTGGTTTATGAAGTGATCCACCACATTTTCACTCTGTATTTACGCCTGTCACACCATAGAAACAGAAACATAGACAATGAAGGCAGAAAAAGAGCAGAGGTCCATCCAGTCTGCCCATATTCTCTGGAACCTATTGTTTCTCTAGGGTACTAACCCTCCCTGGCCTCTTCCCATTCTCCTCCTTGGTCTTGTCACTCCCGGCAACCACTAAACCCATCATTCTATCCCAGCTCTGCTTGAATCCCCTGACTGTTTTCACACCCACCACCTTGGCCAACAGACTGTTCCAAGGTTCCACCAGCCTTTCTGTAAAATATTATTTCTTCATGCCCCTCCTGAACCTCTCTCTTGTTAATTTCCCTTGTGTCCTTGTGACCACGAGTTGGTACTGTATTCAGGCAAAACAGTTCCCTGCAGTTCACTTTGTTAATTCCATTAAGGAACTTGAATAGCTCTATTATATCTCCTGTCTCCCTACTGGTTTCCAGTGAGTACATATTTAGTGTCTTGAGGCACTCTTCATCGGATCTGCCCCACTGGCCCTGAATCATTTTTGTTACTCTGCACTGCACTGTCTCCAATCTATCCTTATCCTTTCTGAGGTGAGGACTCCAGAACTGGGTGCAGTACTCTAGGTGAGACCTCACCAGGGATCTGTAGAGCAAAAGCATTACCTCTTTTCTTCTGCTATCAATACCCATCCTGATACATCCCAGCATCTTGTTAGCCTTGCTATAGGTCTTGTTGCACTGACTTGATTTCTTAAGTGAGTTGCTGATGATAACTCCCAGATCCCCTTCCTCAGCTGTAGTGCTAAGTCTCTCCCCTCTCATCCAGTACTACTGTACATCTTGGGGTTCTTTTTCCCTAGGTGCATTACTGTACTTTTTGGCACTGAATTTTAACTGCCAGTCCTTTGACCACCCCTCTTGCTTTTGTAGGTCTCTCTGTATTTTCCTTATTCCCTCATCACTATCCACCCTCCAACATAGTTTTTGTCATCTGTGAAGAGACACAAGCTACCCTGGATTCCTTCTCCAATGTCACTAATGAACATGTTGAATAGGACTGCACCCATGACATTCCCTGTGGAACCCTGCTTATAACTTCCTTCTTTTTTGATTTAACCCCATTGACCACCACCCTGTGATGCCTCCCCTCTAGCCAGTTACCCACCCAGTTCACTATGGGTGTAGTTACACCCAGGTCTTCCTTCTTATTGAGCAATCATTTGTGAAGTACAGAGTCAAAAACTTTGCTGAAGTCAAAGTACAGCACATTCACAGCATGGCCCTTGTCTAATTCCGTTGTCACCCAGTCAAAGAAAACTATCAGGTTAGTCTGCCAAGACCTTCCTGCCCCATGAAATTGTACTGTTTACTGTCCTGGAGCCCGTTGCTCTCCAGGTAGTCTACAAGGTCCTCTTTGATCAATGACTCCATCTGCTTCCCATGATAGAACTTAGATGACAGGCCTGTAGAGCTCTGGTTTCTCCATATCCTCCCCTTTTTATGAAGCAAAACAATGTCTGCCACTTCCAATCCCTTGGAACTTCCATGAGATTTAAGTGAGCTATAGAACATACCTTCAGTATCAGTGGTGCAGCTAGCTCCACTGCTAATTCTGTGAGTATCCTCAAATGCAACCCTTCTGGTCCCAAGGTCTTAGCTAGCTTAAGGGCAGCCAGCCCTTTCAGGACCCTTTCACTAGTAAGCAATAGCTGTCTCATTTCTGGGACTGCATTAGTGGCTGCTTTCATGCCACTCTCTGGCACAGACCCACCACCCTCCTTAGTTAAAATTGAGCAAAAGTAGTCATTCAGGAAGGTGGCCTTTTGCCCATCTTCCTCTATCACCCTACCCCCCTGAACTAGCCTTACAAATCCCCCATCGTTTTTCCTTTTTTCACTACTATATCTGAAAACTGCTTTTCACTGTTCCTGACTCCTTCCACAATACACAGCTCTGTGTCTGCTTTCACCTCCCTAACAGCCCTCTTTGCCTCCCTATTTTTTTTTAAATAAGCCTCCCATTCTAACTCCCCTGCTTTTTCTTGTATTTTCAGAAGGCCTTCTTTTTGGCCCTTACTGCTTTCCTGACCCTTGCTGAGAACCATAGTGGTCTTTTAAACCTTAATCTTTGTTACTGTTGTTATGCATACCTTAGATGCCTCGAGAATGGCCCCTTAATTGACCTCCATCTCTTCTCCACCCTACTTATGTCCTCCACCCCCCCAACTTATCCCTGACCAGTTATCTCTTCAGTGCATGTGTGCATACATCCTCAGAAAACAAATCAGAGATAACTTCCACACAAACCGCAACCTCCATAATCTCATGGCCAGAAAAAGCAAACTGGAGCAGTCCAGGAAGAGGGTACAACCTCACACCAAAGAAGGATGTACATTCCTGGAAGGTAATGGTTGCAAATACCAGCAGCCAAACTACCAAACTTCCTGAACTCACAGCCATCTTGGAAACAGAAAGGCTGGACTGGGTGGCTGTAACAGAAATGTGGTTCATGGAAAACCACGGATGGGATATGACTATTCCTGGTTACAATCTGTTCAGGAAAGATAGGCAGGGCAAAAAAGGGGGGGTGGTATAGCCATTTACATTCAGGAGGAAATAAAAGACACAGAAGTAAAAGGGCAACCTGGGGACTTTGAGTCACTGTGGCTAACAGTAGACATGGGCAAGGGAAAACCCTTCAGAATCAGTGTCGTGTACAGGCCCTCAAGTTAAGGAGATAAAGTTGACAAAGACCTAATACAGTAAATCCACAAAATGTCTGATAAAGGCAAAATAATACTGGTGGGGGACTTCAACATACCAGATATTAACTGGAGCACACAAATAGCAGCAACAACAAGAAGAAGGGACTTCTTTTTGTCACTACAAGGCACAGAACTGTGCCAGCTTGTTGAAACCCCAACAAGGGGTGGTGCCATTCTCAGTCTTGTTCTCACAAACTTGGAATGGATCAAGGACATTGAAGTGGGATACCATATGGGCAACAGTGACAATTGCATCCTAAGCTTTAAGGTAAACATAACACAGGACACCAGCCACCCAAAGATAAAGGTGCTAGATTTCAGAAAGGCTAACTCCAAAAAGTGAGGAACAACATAAGTAGCAAGTTAATGGAAACAGAGATTGAGGAGGTGGAGATCATGTGGGGGAGACTCAACAGAGCAATAAAGACTGCCACAGATCAATGTGCCAGATGGGTCAGCAAAGCAAAAAGGAAAAGAAATCCTTTATGGTTTTCCAAGGAAGTGGCTACTACTGTCAAAGAAAAAAGAAGGCATACAGCATATGCCAGGAAACCAAAACTGAAAAAGACTAGGAGTCGTACAAGGAAAAAATGAGAGAGCCTAACAAACAAATTAGAAAGATAAAAGCCCAGACAGAGGAAAAGATAGCAGAAGAGGCAAAGAGAGGAGACAAATAAGTTTTTAGATACATTAGGGAACGTAGGAAGGCAAAAGGAGAGACAGTAAAGATTGCTACTGAAGAATGGAAATGCACCAAACATGACCCAGAGAAAGCCGAAATCCTCAACAAATACTTCTGCTCTGTGTTTGCCAAAGTGGACCCAGGGATGGCCCAGCTCTGAAAAACACAACACCCCAGGACCAGGGGTAGACACTAGTCCCTTTACAGAAGCTGAAGTACGGGAGGTGCTAAATAGACTAAAAGCTGACAAAGCTATGGGACCAGACAAGATGCACTCCAGAATCCTTAAGGAACTGGGGGCAGAATTAGCAGCCCCTCTGGCACTTCTATTCACAAAATCCTGGAAGAGCGGTGTGGTATCTGAAGACTGGAAAAAGGCAATAGTGATTCCATTTCACAAATCAGGCAGTTGCAAAGAGGCTAGTAATTACAGACCGGTGAGTCTCACATCTATAGTAGGGAAACTAATGGAGGCATTACTCAAACAGAAGATCATAGCATTCCTTGAAACTAGTGGCCAACAAGACCCTAAATGCTTGACTACACAGGGGGTGGTCCAGAAGTAGTCAGATGGGTACAAAACTGGTTACAAGGCAGAACCAGAGGGTACAGATTAATGGAACACAATCAATAGAAGGCAGAGTGACCAGCGGGTGTCCCAGGGCTCAGTGCTGGGGCCTCTGCTCTTCAATGTTTTTACAGCAGACATTGCTGGCAGACTGGAAGTTAAGGTGTGTCTGTTCGCAGATAACACCAAGATATGAAACAGGGTGGACACCTCAGAAGGAGTGTGCAAGATGGAATCAGACCTCAAGAAACTAGAAGAATGGTCTGGATTGTGGCAGCTGAGATTTAATGCCAAAAAGTGCAAGGTCATGCACATAGGAAATAAAAATCTAAGAAAGGAGTATTACCTAGGAGGTGAAAGACTGGTGGCCTCAAACCAGGAATGAGATCTGGGAATCATAATTTCAGATGACTTGAAGGATAGTAAGCAGTGTGAGAAGGCAACATTGAAGGTCAACATAATGCTGGGCTGCATTAGGAGGGGAATCACAGCAGGAAGAGAAAGGTGGTACTACAACTGTATAGATCGCTGGTCAGGCCTCACCTGGAATACAGAGTCCAATTCTGGAGGCCTCACCTCAGGAAGGACATTGACTGGGTGGAAACAGCAAAGAGAAAGGCAACAAAAATGATTCAGGGTCTGCAGTACATGTCCTATGAGGAAAGACTTAGGGAACTAAATATGTACTCCCTGGAGCAGAGATGAGAGAGAGGGGACATGATTGAAGCATTCAAGGTACATAAAAGGCATTAACAAGGTGCAGGCACAGTAAGTTTTTCACTTCAGGAGGGGCTCCAGGACCAAGAGAAATGACCACAGGCTACAAAGAGGGAGGTTCTCTACCAACACCAGGAAGTTTTTCTTCACAGAAAAAGTGGTGGACGCCCAGAACAGCCTGCCCCAAGAGGTTGTGGGGGTCAACACTGAGGGGGATTCAAGAATGCATGGGATAGACACAAGGGAGCCCTGACTACAAAGGGCAACTGCAGTGTCAAAATAGGTCTAAAACAAGTGGGCAGACTAGATGGACATAATGGTCTCCTTCTGCCAACAACTTCTATGTTTCTATGTCTATCCTATCGAAGTCTGACCATCTAAAGTCAAGGACTTCAGTTCTCAATTGTGGCTTGCTGGCCCCGAGGGCTAGTTCAAACAATATATTTAACCCATCTGTAGAGGAGCAATTTCAAATTAAGTTTTTTTTTTAAAGCATTGTTTAACCTTTTTTTTTTTAAACTTTATGTTTATTAGTTTTATATTGATCACAATCAATTACATTTTCCATATAAGAGACAGACCAATGTAATGCATTTCCACTGAGGCATTATGCCTCTTAATCACAGGTGAAATCTTATGCATCCCTTATAATTATGATACATAGAAACATAGAAACATAGAATTTGACAGCAGATAAGGACCGCTTGGCCCACCCAGTCTGCCCATTTCCCTACCTAATGGACAAGCTGCAGATCCTAGTTAACCAGCAGCCTACTTCTTCCTGCTCCCACCCCCTAGAATTGCCTTATGACTGTCCCATGCATGCTTGAATTCCACCACTGTTTTTTGACTCCACACTCCTTGATCTTGATAGCCCCAGATTGGCCCAGGCAGCCATGGTATTCTCTGCTGCTCACCATGTCTGTGGTCGAACCAATACAACTTCCCAGGAGGCACAGTCTGTTGACCTCCAGTTAGGGGAGGCTCCTGTACCCGAACCTCAGATCCCTCAGGCTCAAAGCTTGGCTTTTGAGGACCTAGAATACGCAGGCCTAAACCTTTCTGAAGGTGCCCTGGACATTTTGAAGGGTTACAGGAAACCCTCCACTAAGAAAACCTATGCTGCAAAATGGAAAAGGTTTTCTATCTGGTGTTTCACCCAGAATATTGAGCCAACACAGGCTGGGGTTTCTGCCATACTGGATTATCTTACTTACTTGGATTCTTTGGGCCTTCAGACCAGTACCCTGAAGGTACATTTGGCTGCAGCTTCTGCTTACATTTCAGCCAGGCGAAGGTTTTCCTTAGCCTCAGACCCTATTTTTAAGAGGTTCTTCAAGGGCCTTTCCCATTTTCACCCCCTCACAGGGAGCAAGTGCCAGCATGGAACCTCAATATGTGTATGGCAAAACTCATGGGGCCCCTTTTGGGCCCACGTCCTCAGCTCATCTAAAATATGTCACATGGAAAACAGTTTTCCTAGTGACAATGACTTCAGCTAGAAGGATCAGCGAGCTCCAGGCTCTTTGCATAGATCAGGACTATATTTACATAGATACATAGATACATAGACAGTGTCGGCAGATAAGGGCCTATGGCCCACCCAGTCTGCCCATTTAAGTTTGTAAGTTCAGTTTATGTTTTCCAGGAAGTCTGTTGCCCCTTACCCCTGACCTCCAGAATTCCTTTATGTCTATCCCATGCATTCTTAAATCCCGTGATTGTTTCAGCCCCCACCACTTCCTCTGGCAGGTGTCCACTTAATCCACCAACTGCTCTGTGAAGAAATGCTCACAAAGCTTTCTGAATTGTTCCTCCAACTCTCATCCCATGCCCTCTAGTCCTGGGATGAAGTTGAGGAGGACTATTCAGAGGAAACATCATCTGGAGGGTATTCTTATAAATCTTTTAAAGTATATCTGAAATTCTAACAATACACACAGTGGTACCAAGAGCAGCATGGCTAGGTCTCTGAAATTTTAAAGTCCAAGTAAGTGTCCTTTATGAACTACCCCCACCTGTGGGGAATGTATTGCCATGCACGTTTCCTAAATTGTAGGGTAAATTACCCTTACCTTAATTAGTATTGGCATCTTCTCTCTTTTTTTTTAATAAAATAATACAAAAAACTGCAATCAAGAGTTAAATCCCCAACTATGAAATGCTATTAGGCACTTATAGAGGGCATGCAGAACAATTAAAAAACAATATTGTGAAGTAAACACATCAGGAAGAACAATCACTTAATATTATCATTAGTTAGCCTTATCCCTTACCAATCCAAACTTAAATTTTTCAATCTTCTTACAGGAAGAAAGAGGGAAGGGAAAAATGAGCCACAGATTAAGTAAGCTAGATTCTTATGTAGACAATCCCCAAACGTGGGTAAAAAAGCAAAACAGCTACCCCTAGTTGTTCTGTGCAATAATATCAGCAGATAAAGGGCAGATAAACTGTTAAATAAGTATAATTGTTTTTTAAACATAAGAGTTCTCACTCCGTTACACTCAGTTCAGGATCATCCTCATCAGGTTCCTTTCTGGTCTGTATAGCTCGTACCTTCTCAGTCCATTTCCCTGCCTCGGTCGGATCAGAGAAGATCCATACATTATTTTGATATACAATTCTGAGCCTCGCCAGAAAATAATTGAATGGGGTATAGCCGAGTCTTTTAACACCCTGAGAACTCCATCGAATTTCTTCCCCCTCTGCCTTCTTGTGTAACATATCTGGGAAAAGGTGCACTGTACAGTCTTCATATGCGATCGGGGCGTTGTGTCTTGCAAGGGCCAGAATGCGATCTCTCTCTCTCTCCCTCTAATGCCTGTTGTAACCACCAAGAGAGCGCATGGCGGATCATTGGCCTCCTGCCTCCCCTGTGGCATGATACAATAAACTTTTTAGATTTGGAAGGTCTCTGGATCTCCCTCCAGGAGAAGTGTCTCTGCCAGCCACTCTTTTATAAACATTTTAGGGTGATCCTCCTCAGCTCCTTCAGGTAGGCCTAGTACCCTCACATTGGCTGCTCTGATTTGGTTCTCCATAGTTTCTAGTCTAGTTCTGAAATGTTGAGCCTCTTTAACCGCCATCATGGAGGAACTAGTTGAAACAGCAGCCTGTTTCTTGATATCCACCATCTCCACTTTTAGGCAATCTATGGTGGTTTCCTCTACAGTCACCCGATTAGTGAAAGCGTCCATTTTTTGATGTAGATCAGACACCATAGCGATAAGTCACTGCATTTTTGATCCACGGGACTGCATTGTTTCAGTACCTTCTCCTTGTGCTGGGTCTGGGATGGCAGAATCCGAACAACTTGGCAGTAGGCTGGTAGCCTCTTGCTTCCCCTTAGTGTGGCCCGTAGCTCTCCGATCTCGGCGAGGATTCTCCATCATGTGCTATCAGGAAAATACTGCTACTCTGCAAGCTTTAGGATCATACGTTTAATCGAAAAATGTACTTAGTTAGTGCCTTTCTATCAGATATATAGTGGAGCTGTGAAAAGATGTGTCTGCTCTGCTCAGACTCCATAACACCCCCCCACCCCCGTTTAACCTTTTTAAAGTTTTTCTAAATTTTCTTATAAATTTGCCTAGCCATCAATTTTATAAGTGCTAAGACACTCCTGTGTGTGCAGGTTATGCTTGGATAACTGCACTACCAGGGCTCAAGGCTCTTGTCCTGTGGTCTTGTGCCTCACTACACCCCTGGGCATGCAGTTATTCCAGCACAGCTACCAACCTGCTGTGTGTCATTGCTTACATATATACCAGATAGTCATATATTTCTCATGATCCTACATACCACACGGTCATATATACCACATGGTCATAATGTTGGAGCTAGCAGCTGCCTGTCCTGTGGGCTACTGCACCTGCTGGCCAGCTTTTGCACTTGGGGAGGTGGAATCTGAGAACTGAATACTGGCTCAGGGATGGTACAACCAGAGCAGACCACTTTGATACTTTATAATCCCCCATTCCCCCTCACATGGGTCACAGCTGGAAATCAGCGTTGGCAATTACTCTCGACTGTGCAATGAAAATATGAAAAAGCAAAGTTTTAAAGGCTCCTTTCAATTTTTTAATATGGCATTTTGCAATCACCCTGATTGTAGAGGCTTTATAATCAGGAAATACTCTTACTTATGCTGAGCTTAACTGAAAAGTCTCCTAGCAAAAGAAGTATTGCTAAGTAGAGTGCATCGGAACAAACACAGCAAAAGAATGGATGGGAAGTGAAGAGAGAGGACTAATGTGGGAGAAGCAAATGTGATTGCTATAACTGAGGGTAGCATCCTGCATTGTGACCTCTGCGGTGGTGGAGCAAACAAGGAAATTAATGTCGCTGTTCTTGGGAAGGGGCTCAGAGCTTGAGAATAATAACAGTTGGGCAGACACAAATGATGCTTTACTGAGTAGTTGTTTGTATGTGTGCTACTTTGCTCTGCAGAACACACTGTAATTATTGGCACTTTTTGGTATAAAAATGGACTATTTATATTCAGTTCATCAAAAGGTAGCTTCAAATTATGTGTAGCGAATGGCAGTATATGCACATTAGGAGATGATATTCTTTTTATAGTGATTAGCTAAATCACGCTAGCATTGCTGGATAGTTTGGTACCATTACCTGGACTAACAGATATAGTATATTGTGCAAAGATGTAAATATGAGAGGCTCTAGGGATTAGAGGTCGGTCCTGGTAATGGAAACCTCGAGACCCAGGTTCAAATTCTTCCAGAGACACATACTGGCCATGTGACCCTGAGCATGTCATTTAACCTCTCACTGCTTCAGTCCATCCAGCTGTGACCACATTGAAAATGAGGTCATTATTCATCTAGTCCCATATAGCATGCTCAGGTACCCCAGATAATTGCAAATTTTGGCATAGACGTTTGGACAAAACAAGATAAATGGGTCTCCTGGTTATTATATGGATGATCCTGAATTATCTGAGACTTTCTGGGATTATCTGAATCACTTTTCCCTGGAGAGACTAGATAAAAGTGACTATCCTCTCCAGAAACAGAAATCTAGATTGCCCAGGTGCAGAACCCAAGGTAGTCTGTATTCCTCACTGTGGCTCAAAATCATAAAATCAGGAGTTATCCAGACTCATTGACTGAGTTGCTGATCATCTCTACATAAAATGTGGAATAAAAAAAACTCCAAGTTGTCCTGTCTGAATCCTTCTTCATATACAGAGTCATGAAGAAAGATGCTTTCCTGTTGAAGGATATTCTTTTTAGACTAGCGATGAAGCAGGACTCAGCTAGTGGAGATGCCTTGATGGGGCAGTGGCCATACCCACTGATGCATTTTGAATCCATGAGGGAAATGTTTCTAGCCATATTGGTCCCTGAAAAACTGGAGTAGTTGAATTGCATAATATGTTATGCTGGACCAATGTAGATAATGTAAACAGATGTTGTACACAGGAATAATGGGGGCTACGCAGGTCGGTTGGTCAGATACCAAGCCCATGATTGCAAGGGACTAAAGACTCCTGAAATAATATCTTGATTTGCTTCAACTTTGATCAAAGTGCCAACACGGCCCCCCACCACCTGGATTCATGCAGTTGACTATCACGGTGGACCACCAGGCTGATGACCATGTCTTTATGATCCTTGACCAGGGGCCCAAACCTTTTGACAAGTGTATTACATCACTACACACTGCCTTTACTTGGATTTCTCTTTAGAATTCTCAAATAAAACTAAAAGAAGATGAATTTACAGTATAAGAAACTCTAATTGTATGCCTCACTTGCTCCTCAGTGTGCTACCTATAAGTCAGATGTGAAGGCTTGTTTTTAATGTTTTTTTCACAGCATAGTGGCAAAAGCTATGTGTGCTATTCAAAGGAGTGACCATACTTAATCCTTGTATATATTAATTTCCACGTAGTTGTACAACTGTACACACTTTCCCAGAAATCCATGGTGGTACACACCTTCCCAGAAATCCTTGGTGTTAAATAAGTACACTCAACCATGGACTAGTTTTTTGAGCATGAGCTGGGAACCCTAGAGTTCACAGGATCAACCCCCTTTAGAGCTGATACTCACTGTGTGACATTGAACAAGTCACTTAACCTCTTAGTGCTCCAGTCCACCAGGCTGTGGAAAGTGGGTAGGAGCAGGACCCTGCTGGAAATGAGATACTACATCTATCTTTGGCTATCCTTAGTGAGTAAATGTGTAAAAGAAAAGTTAAAAAAAAACAGAGAAATACAGACAATGATGACAGAGAAAGACAATTGGTCCATCCAGATGGACCATAAATCCTGACAAACCCGGGACCTATTGTCCATACAGGGTTCTAACCCACACTATCCACCCCAATGCTCCCACCCTGCCACTACCACCCTGAGCAACCACTAAGCATTTCACTCTGTCCCAGCCGTGTTTGAAACCATTGATACTGTAGTTTTAGCACCCACCACATCAGCTGGCAGAGTGCTCCATGGCTTCACCACACCTTCTGTAAAATAAAAGTTTCTCACTTCCCTCTTGAATCTTCCCCTGTCAGTTTCCGCTTGTGCCCCATGTTCCTGCTCTGCTACTTACGTTAAATAGTTTGCCACATTTTATCTTGTTCACTCCTTTCAGGACTGTGAAGGTCTCTATCAAAACTCCACTCACTTGTCTGGCCTTCAGCAAGAACATGTCCAGTGCCTTCAACAAATCCTCGAAAGATCTGCCCTGCTGGCCCTAAATAATTTTGGTCACCCTGCATTGCACTGTCTCCAGCCTGTCCTTATCTTTCCTTAGGTGATGATACTCCAGACCTGGGCACAGTACGTTTGAACATATGGGAGGCAGTATAGCGCAGTGGTTTAAGGCTCTGACCTGCAAATCTGGAGACCTGGGTTTGAAACCCACAGCCCCCACTTGCATACTGTGTGACCCTGAGCAAGTCACTTAACTTCCCTATGCTCCCAGGTTGCACCTGTAAACAAGCTTTCAGCTTAGTGCATCTCACCTGGTTAATTAATTGGAGAAAAAAAAATATGTTTATGAAAAGTGCACATTCCAAATTTGCCAGCTGCTCAGCTCTTCATTTATGAAAAAAACTCTCCAGATGAAACAAAACAGACATTAGGCCACTCATCCTGAAGAACAGGAGTTTTAAAGACAGATTTCAATTATTGGGGATTCAGATGTGGCTCAGGTCAACAACCTCACTGATTCAGCGTAGGAGTACTGAGTGGTGCTACGGGAAGACAGATGAAGGCCCTCAATCAGCGTATCTGTAGTTTAATTAAAGGGGGCAGTAGCTGTGGTTACTTGCCCTATGCTGTAGCACAGAGAAAACAAGCTGTTCAAAGAAAATAGTAAACATCATACATTATTGTCTGTTGGGGTCTGTGGTGGGATTTCAGAACACAGCGTGTAAACACTTTATTTTTCACTTTTCTACAAAACAATAACAGCTGCCATCAGCGAAACTGAAATCTTTCAACATTCTGAAGAATTAGCATCTCAGGACATTTTATTCCTTATTACTAAAGACATCTGCATGCAATCAGGCTCTTTACAACTTAAACTTCATTGGTCTCTGCTGCTTCTCCTGCCCCGAAATCATTATCCTCTGTCTGCAACATCAGAATAATTTCTGTGGCAACAGGTTGCTCTCTGCGACTTTAAAACAGAAATAAGCAAAGCCATTCATAGAGAGGCACAATGTAACGTGAAATGCAGGTCATTCCTGCATGCTCATCTGTGCTCAATCCCACCTTTACCACTGGAGAAACCCTCAGTGCTACTTCTGAATGGATGATCTGTTTTCATAGCTAATTCACTGATGGTTATGCACCAATGCTGCTTTTCAATAGATTAACAAATATTTTTGTCCATTGTTCACGGAGGAAGGGGAAGGTGAGGGACCATGGTTAAGTGACAGGAGCATCAAAGGAAGAGAAGTGGGCACTAGTTCATTTACAGAGAAGAGAGTTCTGAAGGAATTCATAAATCTGAAAGTGGACAAGGCAGTGGGGCCAGATGGGATACATCCAAAGAGATTGAAGGAGCTCAGAGAGGTGCTGACTGCACCTCTGACAGTCCTGTTTAACCACTCACTGGAGATGGAACTGGTCCCGGAGAACTGGAGGAGTGCAGATGTAGTCCCATGTCACAAAAGTGGTAGCAGGGAGGAAGCTGGAAATTACAGGCCAGTCAGCCTGACCTCAGTGGTGGGGAACTTAATGGAATCACTGCTGAAGGAAATGAGTGTAGAAGTTAAGGACTCCTTTTCAAAGGTTCCACATCAGAGCAGATACAACATGAAGAGAACAGTACAGAGTTGTACAGCACTAGGACAAAAGCAACAATCATGATACAAGAAATACAGTAAAAGGCTAACATTTGGATGCTAGCAGATTCAACGTATTAGTCTCAATAACCGTAACACATATAATCTCCACTAAGTAGCTAATTCAGGGAGTTCAGGTGGGGGGAAGGGTGATCAAAATGGCCAGAGGCCTTAGTCAAACGAGAGAGGGAGCTGGGCTGGGCAGGGTTCAATGGCAATCACAGGGATTGGAGGACTGTAGATGATTCCTTAGGTAGGCTTTGTAGGGGCTGCTTCTATTCAAGTTTGTGAGGGCACTAGGTAGGTTATTTACCCAGGTAGGGGCTCAGAAACCAAAGAACTTTTGGAATTGGGAGGTGCAGCAGAGGGGAGCCATGAGGAGTTGCCTGCTTGCGCTGTAGGTGTGCTGGTATGGCGAAGCCCATTGGATTAGTGGTGAAATACTGGGGAGGCGAGACTGAGGGTAATGTTTTTGGCCATGAGGCAGGTGTGAAACCTGATTCTGTTATCAAGGTTGAGCCAGTTAGTGGCATTTAATAGGTAGCATGTGTGGGTTAGCCGATCACAGCCCAAGATGAGGCAACAGGCTTTGTTGAAGGAGAGCCAGAGTCTTGTTAGGGCCGATGAGTTAGCAGCACTATAGATCAAGATGCCATAGTCAAAAAGGGAGAGGACCAAGGAGGAGACTTCTAGGCGAAGGGCATCCAGAGTAAGAAAATACTTTAACCGGTAGAGGAGACCAAGCCAGATATTGAGGGCAGTAGACAGTTGATGAATGTGTTGGTGAAAGTTAAGGGCTGGGTCGAGTGTGATGCCCAGGTATTTAAAGGAGTCCACATGTGCAAGTGGAGTCAGGTTGGAAGTTAGGACTTGGGGGCAGTGAACTTTCTTGGAGTTACGGTGGGATGAGAAGAACATAACCTTAGTCTTCTTATAGTTTAGGATAAGACCTTGTGATGTGAACCATTTTTCTGCATCCCTGAAGGAGGATTGGAGGGAGAGGTGGAGCTGGATAGGGTCAGGATTGGAGGCGTATAGGACAGTGTCGTCCACATAGAATAGGAGGTTGCCTGAGCATGACTGAGGGAGGGCATTTAGGAAGAGACTAAATAGTAAAGGTCCGAGAATGGACCCATGTGGGACACTGAAGTGGACTGGCAGTCTGCTAGATTAGGTTGTGCCAATTTTGACTTACTGGAAATGGTCCGCCAGGTAGTCCAAGAACCAGCAGAGAGCATCTTGAGAGAGACCAAGTTTGGAGAGAGTAATTAATAGGAGGGAGTGATTGACGGTATCAAACACCTTGGTGAGGTCAATGAAACATAGAAACATAGAAACATAGAAGTTGATGGCAGATAAGGACCGCAAGGCCCATCCAGTCTGCCCATTTCTTTTTCTACCTTATAAATGTGCCATCGGCCTTTGCTCTGTCAGTGGCCTATCTATTCATAGTCATTTGTATTGCTCCCTTATGCCTATCCCATGCCTGTTTGAAGCCCTGCACTGTATTCATAGCCACCACTTGTGGTAGTCATTCCATGCATCCACCACCCTTTCTGTGAAAAAGAATTTCCTCACATTCCCCTAATCGGCCTCCCTCTAATCTCATGCTGTGTCCTCTTGTCCTGCTATTTTTCTTATATTTAAACATGTTAGACTCTTTCACCTTGTTTATGCCCTTAAGGTGTTTGAATGCCTTGATCATATCACCTCTCTCCCTCCTTTGCTCGAGGTAAACATATTGAGCTCTGTTAATCTGTCCTCATATGTCTTCTGATGCAGTCCCTGCACCATTTTGTTGCCCTTCTCTGGACTGCCTCAATTTGGTTAATGTCCTTGTGAAGGTGTGGCCTCCAATACTGCACGCAGTACTCAGATGGGGCCTAACCAGTGTCTTGTACAGAGGGATTATTACCTCCCCTTACGACTTGTGATACCCCTACTAATACACCCTAACACCCCCCTAGCCTTACCTACTGCTTTAGAGGTCTGCTTGGATGATTTTAGGTCATCAGTGATGATGATGCCCAAGTCTCTTTCTTCCTTTGTGACTGCTAGCTACTCCTCTCCCAGCCTATAGGTGGCTTCAGGGTTTCTCTTCCCTATGTGCATGATTTTGCACTTCTTTGCATTAAATCCCAGTTGCCACTCTTCTGACCATTCTGCTAGTTTATCCAGATCTCGTCTCATTCTGCCCACCCCATCTGGATCATCTACTCTGTTGCAGATCTTGGTGTCATCTGCAAACAGACAAGCCTTACCCTCTAGTCCATCTGCAAGGTCACTAATGAAGATGTTGAAGAGGACTGGCCCCAGGACTGATCCCTGAGGTACCCCACTTGTGACTTGCATCTCTTCTGACTGTATACCATTTACCACCACTCTCTGTTTTCTGCCCGTCAACCAGTTTGCCACCCAGTTGTCCAACTTCTGACCCACCCCGAGCCTACCCAGCTTATTTATCAATCTTCTATGTGGAACAGTGTCAAAAGCTTTGCTGAAGTCAAGGTAGGTGACATCAACTGCTCCCCCTTGGTCCACCACTCTGATTACCCAGTCAAAGAAATCTATGAGATTAGTTTGACAGGACCTTCCTTTTGTAAACCCATGCTGTCTTGGATCCTGTGCCCTATGGATTCCAGGTGTTGCACTATCCTTTCCTTAAGGAGTGCCTCCATAATCTTGCCCACTACTGAGGTAAGACTGACCGGTCTGTAGTTCCCCGCCTCCTCCTGCTACCACTCTTGTGGAGCGGGATCACATGAGCCCTTCTCCAGTCTTCTGGGACCTCTCCTGTGCTCAGAGACTCACTAAACAATTCTGCTAATGGCTCTGCTAGTTCCTCCTTTAGCTCCTTAAGTACCCTGGGATGTATGCCATCAGGTCCCATTGCCTTATCCACCTGAGCTTAGCAAGCTCTTGTAGGACCCTTTCTTTTGTGAAGGAGTAGTGCTCACCTCCTCCCCTGTGTCCATGATGTTGAGCTGTGGCCCTGCCCTACCTTCTCTTCAGTAAATACTGATCAAAAGTATCTATTTAGGATAGATGCCTTTACAGGGTCCTCCTCCTCACATGCTCCTTTTCTCCATTAAGCTTAGCAATACCCCTCTAGACTTTCTCCTTTCACTAATGTATCTAGAAAGTCTTGTCACCTTCTTTACTGTTCATGCTAGTGTTTCCTCAGTTTGGGACTTTGCCTGCCTTACTGCCTTACCTGCTTCCCTTAGGGCAGTTTGGTATGCCTCCCTATCTTCATCCCGCTGTGTTCCCTTATATTTCCTGAAGGCCAGCCTTTTGACTCTGACCTTTTCTGCTACTGTATTTGAGAACCAAAGTGGTTTCCTTCTTCTTTTGCACTTCCTTTTCTGTCTAACACAATGGGATGTTGCTTCAAGTATTGCATCCTTAATGCTTGCCCACTTTGCCTGTACCCCCTCACCTGTGTTTCTTTTTTGCCAGGGCTAGCTTAACTCTGTTGGCCATCTTATCAAAGTCAGCTCCTCTGAAGTCCCATATTTTGCCTTGGAATGGGATGATTTAGATGTAGTAGCCAAATTGAACCATACCATGTGATGGTCACTGGCCCCAGGTGACCTTCTATCTGGAGATCTGTGATCCCTTCTTTGTTAGTCAGTACTAGATCTAGGATAGCCCTGTCTCTTGTGGGTTGCTGTACCAGTTGTTTGAGGCCCTCCCCTGCAGGGAATCCACTATGAGTCTAGTTCTGGCAGATGTTCCTGCTGGTATTGACCAATCTGTATCCGGCATGTTGAAGTCTCCCATTATCAGAACCTCCCTTTAGCTGTCATGTTTTGTATATCTTCTAACAGTAATGTGTCTATGTCCTCCCTCTGGTCTGGGGCCTGTAGACAACCCCAGTTCTTATGGCTGTCCCATTTCCTGTTTCCAGGGTGACCCACAGTTCTTCTGGTTCCTTATGTGTATTCTGAATTTCTGTAGCTTTGATATTTTCATTAACGTACAGGGCCACTCCTTCCCCTTTGCACCTCGGTCTCTTCTGAACAATACATAGCCAGGTACTGAAGTCTCCCAAGTGGTTACTGGTAAACCACGTCTCACTAATTGCTACTATGTCCAGTTTAGCCTCTGACATTATTGCCTGCAGGTCTGGGATCTTATTTCCCAGGCTGTGAGCATTTGTGTACATGATTTTCCATTGGCCAGATTTTGGTGTGTTAGTTGTTGGGTGAAGTTTGGCATTACCCTGTGCGTCGTATGGGGAGACAAACCTTTTTCTTACCTGGTGATGCAAATGAACAGCAAACATGCTGAATTCTGTTTGACCACTATAGCTGAGGGAGGGTGTTCTTCCCATTGACGTATGGGTGCTGCACCCTCTCCCCATTGCTAGTTTAAATATTCTGCAAAGACGTCAAACTTCTGCCCCAATGCACTGACTCCTCTTTAGTCAGATGCAGTCCATCAAATTTAAAGAACTTTCGCTCCCAGAACTGTTGCCAGTTCCCTACAAATCTGTGTCCTTTTTCCTGGCACCAGCCCTTGAGCCACGTGTTTAGCTCCCCTATCTCCCCTTCTCTGACCTTCCGTCCATCTGCTCCCCTCTCCCAGACTGGCAGGATCTCAGAGAAGGAGATGCTGGATGAAATAGATGATAGTTTGTCACCCAGCCTAGTCAGGTGTTCCTTGGTCTCCACAACTGACCGGCTGGCAAGATCATTAGTCCCTATGTGTACTAGGACATTAATGCTTTCTCCTGCTTTGTGAACAATTTTAGCAATGCAGTCAGTGTCTCTCCATGCTGATGTACCTGGGAGACATCTGACCATCACCCCTGGCTGGAGATGGGTATCAACTCCCCGAATCATGGAGTCTCCTATGATCAGAAGTTTTTTGGATTTCCTTTGTGCTTGTTTTGTTTTGGTTCCTGATTTGGGTGAGTTTTGTTGTGCTAGCTCCTGTGCTACAGTGTCCTGCTCTGCAGTGTCTTCTGCCTCTTTATTTGATTTCAGAGATAGAGGCAGATACCTGTTTGTAGTGTTTATATGGTTTTGGAGGTAATGTGTTGGAGAGCAGAGAGTGATGGGGCACCTGATTTGTTTCTCCTAACCACCTGCCAACCTCCTGGACCAACTACCCTCTGCGGTCGAGGTTTTTCTGTTGGATGCTGGGGAAATGGCGGTGGTTCTTATAATGTATTTCCTCTTCAATATGAAATTTGAGGCGGCAATCTCTGCCCATGCTGCCTGAGCTGAGCCCCTAAGATCTCCAAAGGCCCAGCATGTAGGACAGTGTCCTAAATCCTGTAAGACTGTCCTTCTGAAAATTGTTCTACAGTACCTGCAGTTAATGAAATCCATTCCAAATAAGTTGCTGGGTTTGTAACCTAGGCAGAGTAATTAGAAGGAAAAAAAAAAAGGAAAAAATGCAAGTAATGGTTTAATTGTGCTTTGTTTAACTTGTTATAAGAAGTTAAATTACTAGTGCCCCTGTAAATGAGATCACCTTGTGGAGGCCCCACTGATCCGCCCCTTCCTGCTCTGCCACAGGAAATGTCACAACAATGAAGACCGCACCAGAGATATGACCACTGTCTAGGGTGGTATGGAGGTGAGTGGTGAACTCCAGTAGCGTGGTAGTTGTACTGTGACCTTTGCTGAAGCCATGTTGCTGCTTGCAAAGTACAGTAACCCCTCGCTATAACGAACCCCACTATAACGAAATCTCGGCTATAATGAACGTGTTTTAAGTTGTCCATACTCAACCTCCTCAAAGCTGGAGAAACTTTAAGCAAGTTATCAGTTGAAACTGGGTACTCCAAATCGACCATATGCACTTCGCGAAAACAAGAACAGTCCCTACAAGACTTCACCAGTGAGTGCAGTGAGAACGAAGGTCTGGCAAGAAAAAAAATGAGACACCCCGATGAAACTGAAATTGACAGAGCAACTCAGCTTTGGTTTTCGCAACAGCGATTAAATGGGGTGCCTCTGTCGGGACCTATCGTGCAACAGAAAGCTGAGCAGTTTGCTCAGCAGATTCATGGTCAAAATTCATCATTTAAATCTTCTTCAGGTTGGTTGTGATGTTTCCAGCACCGACATGGCATCAGGCAGGTCTGCATAACAGGAGAACAAAGATCCTGTGATGATGCAGCTGCAAATGAGTTTCTACCAAAATTGAAGGACATCATAGAGAAAGGCAGCTATCGGCCAGAAATGATTTACAACGCTGATGAGACCGGCCTGTTCTGGCGCTGCTTGCCTGACGCGACTCTGGCAGGTCGCAATGAGTCTAATGCCAGCAAGAGTTTTAAGGTTAGTAAAGATCGAGTAACCCTACTGTTCTGCTGCAATGCAGCTGGGACCCACAAAATTACTCCCCTTATGATTGGCAAGTTTGCTAAACCCAGGTGTTTCCATCACACAAACTTGTCATCCTTGCCTGTGACTTATTCCAACAGTAAAAATGCATGGATGACATCTGACATCTTTCGAAACTGTTTTTTTAATGATTTTGTTCCTGCTGTCGGACTGTATCTAAGGCAATGCAAACTGCCATGCAAAGCACTACTGCTTCTCGATCAGTGCCCGGCACACCCTGACCAAACTGAGATGCGATCCAGGGATGGCAGAATCAAAGTCCTGTTCCTGCCAAAAAACACAACATCCAGGATACAGCTGCTCGATGGGGGTATCATCGCCACCTTTAAGAAGAATTACCGAAAGTGCTTACTGTCAGATCTTGTGTCAGCAGAGGGGGCACTGGTTACAGACCTTCTAAAAAACTGTCTTTAAAAGACGTTTCCTTTTTGTGTGGAGAGGCATGGGGTAATATCAGCATGGCCACTATCTGTCATTGTTGGATCGCTACCTTCGGACCATCATTTGGTGACATGCTTCAAGCAGAAAACGCCGATAATACTGATGACACAGCAGAAATAATGCAAATTGCTGAGAAACAGCAGTTGATTCCTTCTGATGCTCAGGCTGAAGACACTATTGAGGAGTGGTTGTGCTCTGATGATGCAGCTGGGCCACATGATGAACTTACTGACTTAGAGATTGTCAGTGCTTCTAACAGTCAGCTGCCTAACGAGGGGAATCTTGTGGACGAAGAGGAGGAGGAGGATGGGGGGGACTAGGATTGTGATCCCATACCTACGTACCAGCAAGCAATTTCAGGGATTGAAGCAGGCTTGCACTGGATGCAGTCACAAGATGCTGACCCAATCAAGGTGCTGCAGTTACGGAATGCTCTGTCCTATGCCTGCGACTTAGCTATCAAGTGCAGCATTACACAAACAAAAATAACATTGTTCTTTCAAGCTTCAGACTAAAGTAAACTAAACTTTTTAACTATCCATTAAATTTGGTGTATAAACAGTTGTTCTAATAAAATGTGCTACTATTAGAAAATGCTTCATTTCATTTGTAGACTCACACTGCACAGTAACACCATACATTTTAATGCGCCCTCGTTATAACAAATTTATTGCTATAACGAACGCAACCTGTGGCTCCCGTTGCATTCGTTATAGTGAGGGGTTACTGTATTTTGTGTTTGTTGAGGTGGTCTGTGAGTTGATCCAAGACATTACGCTCACATGCCTTAGATAGGGGAAGGAGAATTGAGATGGGGCGATAGTTGTTGGTGGATGTACGGTCCCCACCTTTAAATATAGGGGTAATGGAGGCAGATTTCCAGTGCTGGGGAATTTCCCAAGGCATAAAGAACGGTTGATAATATGGGTGAGGGGTATAAGCACCTCATGAAGCGTGAACTGTAGAAGTCTCAGGTCTAAGGAGTCACTACTGTACTGGGAGTGGCTTATGGCTTTTTTGAGGTAAGCCTCTGCAGACCTGGGGGAGATGAAATGTAGGTGAAATGGAGGGTGTGCTGGGGGGAGGTGGGGTTGCAGACTGGGGGTGGATCAAAGAAGTTGCGAGGGAGGACATGGCTAAGGTTGATGAAGGTGTGGTTAAAGGCTGAGGCTATCCAAGGGGGATGGGAGGTCAGGCCTCCATCAACCAGGATTTATGTGGGTGCAGGGTTGGGGGCTTTGCCACAGATGTCCTTTATATTATTCCAAAATTTGCACCCGGAACCCCAGGTGGAGGTTAGGGCGGATTTGTAGTACTCGGCCTTGGCTTTGCACAGGGACCATATGCATTGGTTCCAGGCCTCTCTGTACTTCTGTCTGTCAGCTGACTGACTAGTCTCATTGTCTGAGGTGCCATAGGGAATCTCTGACCCACATCAGGGCCAGGAGGTAGTCAGTGATCCAGGGTGCTGGGTTGCCTTTGACCATCCTTTCGGTAATAGGGGCAACATGTCACAGAGGGCATTAAAGGAATGAGTGAAGAGATCAAGGGCTCTGTCTGGGTCGAGGGTATTGGTTACGAATGCCCAATCCATTGCAATGAGATGAGCTTTTAGAAGAGCAAGTTTACCAGAACCAAGTTTATGTCGTAGGATCATTTTTGGGGGGGGACTTTGGTGCCTTGCCAGACCAGGAGAAGAGGACTGGGGAGTGGTCACTGATCACATTTGGGAGTACAGTAGTGCTAGTGATTTTGTGGAGGTGGTTTGTAAAGGCTTGGTCCAGTAAGGAGGAGGACCCCATGTGCTGGTTCATCTGGGTGGGGGAAGGGACTATTTGAGTAAGGTCTTGGGCTGTAGCTGCATCGATGAAAGGGGTGGCAGACTTAGAGAGCCAATTGATATTAAAATCCCCAAGTACAATTTTTTCATTTTTAGATGAGTAACTTACAGGATCTGAGGCAGCATGGATTCATGGGGCATGGGGGTGGGGGGGGTCATGTCAAACAAATCTGATAGATTTCTTTGCCTGGGTGAACAGGGAAGTAGATCACAGTGGAGTGGTGCATGTGGCCTACCTAAATTTCAGTAAGGCCTTCAACGCCATTCCGTATGAGACTAGTAAGCAAGCTGGGCCACCTGGGAGTAGGGCCAAAACTGGTAAAATGGGTAAAGAATTGTTTGGGGAATAGGCATCAAAGGATGGTGGCAAACGGAGTTCACTCTGAGGGAGGAAGTGTGACCAGCAGGGTGCCACAAGGATCAGTACTGGGAACAGTCCTCTATAATGTATTTTTTAGTAACAATACAGAGGGACTAGAAGGGAAGGTGTGCCTTTTTGCAGATGACAATGAAATCTGCAATAGAGTAGACTCTCCAGTGGACGGGAGTGTGGAAAAAATGAATAGGAATCTAGGAACGCTTGAGGAGTGGTCAGAAATGTGGCAACTAAATTTCAGTGTGAACAAGTGCAAAATCATGCACTTAGGGCATAGAAATCCTGGGGCAGAGGACAAGATGGGGGGGAGTGATACTGATAACCACAAAACAGGAATGAGACCTGGCGGTAATCATATCTGATGACCGAAAGGTGGCCAAACAGTGTGACAAGGCTGTGGGGAGAGCCAGTGGGCTGCTAAGGTGCATAAGAAGGGGTATCACCAGCAGAAAGAGGGAGGCGATGATACCACTGTATAAATCATTGGTGAGACCTCTCCTAAAGTACTGTGACCAGTTCTGGAGACTTCATCTCCAGAAGAACATACAGTAGAGGTGGTCCAGAGGAGGGAACAAAAATGGTGCAGGGTCTGCACCAGAGACCATATGAGGAGAGACTAAATGACCTCAATATGTACACCCTGGAGGAAAGAAGGGAGAGGGGGGATATGATAGAGACCTTCAAATACCTCATGGATATAAATAAAGTACAAGCGGGAAGCATTTTTTAGAAGTAAAGATGTTCATGATCAAGGTGACATGCTATGAAACTAGAGGGGGTAGACTAAAAGGAAACACAAGAAGTACTTCTTTGCAGAAAGAGTAGTGGTTGCCTGGAACAGCCTTCCAGCAGAGGTGGTGAGGGCAAAAGCCATGTTGGGATTCAAGAATGCGTGGGACAGGAATAAGGGAACCTTAGTTATTAGGGAAGGAAGGGCTAAATTGGAGATTAAGGAGGGTCTAAGATATTACAGTAGGTACAGAAAATGAGCAGACTGGGTGGGCCAAGCGGTCCTTATCTGCCATCAATTTCAATGTTTCTATGTAATTAGCAGGGACATCATATAATATGCAAATATATGTACATTGTCTTTCTGTTGGTACTGATATGTTAATCCCTTTTTCTGGAGAACTACAGTCAAAGTGTACAAAAATGACATTGTGCCAAGTGCTTTGATTTGTGTGCATGTTCCGAGGGTCTCCTTTCCTTTGATTGCTGTTACGATTGTTCTGAAATTTGCTTACTTGATTCATGGTCCCTGGAGGTGTTCATGTCAATATCTTTCATTGCCTTTCCTTTTCCCTTCAATGCCTCCTGTCCCATGTGACCAGGATGCATCAGAGACCTGCAACTGGAGACTGCACCTGGAACTGGAACCAGCCTGAATATGGCAAGGTGCATGATTCCACAGTCATTATGGGTGCAGATCCAGAGTGTGCCTGAAACCAGGGTTCTGAAACTAGAACACTCATGGAACCCTACCAGAACTGACTCCACTATAACTAGCTGAGTGTCTCAAGAACCTCGAGGTTCCTGGCACATTGTTGGTTTAGATTCTCGTTTAAGGTGCATTCTCGGTCCAGGCCTAGAATTATTTCAGAACCATTCCACTTGCTGCACTGTAGCTGGTTACGTCATAATGGTTCTGAACATGTCATTCCAGACTCGTTCCACTAATGAAATCATAGTGCAGTTTGCCCAATCCCCTATTATGGTATGAGTTTGAAAATGAGCCCCCACCACCACTACCACCACCCATGCCTTTCATTGTTGTTGGTCTGCTCAGAATGGGGCAAATTATCCCCAGATCCTGTACATCCTAAACATTACTGCTCCTGGGTGCAAGGATTCTGAAATTGAGAAAACTAATCGATTTCAGAATAATGCCAGCATTTGCAGAAAGTAACATTTTTTAGTATTAGCTGTGGTTCATGTCTGGGAGCAGCCTGGGGACAACAGAGAAGCTGAGCTCAGAATATTAGGAAAATGCACAAACTAATAAGAAGAGAGAGTGAGAGAAAGAGAGTACAGAGATTCCCCCCGACACGTTGCAATGGGGCACAGTGAAATGATTGCCATTGTATGTTTTTCTCCTCATGAAAATTTGGTGAGTCCCACTGCACTGAGGGGTTCAGTGGGTTCTGAATTGTTCATTTGAAGCTTTAGGGAAAGCATGCACTGTGTAAATGTAACGTCTTATGCACCACAGTTATGTCAGCTTAATTTAATGACTCAAATACTAAAGCGTGAGATGACAAAATAAAACAGAAATGCTGATGAACAGAATGAGGTCTGGAAGCTTGTTATGACTCAGAAAATCAGAATGTAAACAGCCTTTCCGTGCCAGCAGGGAATAAGACACAGTTGTGCACTGATTGCTGACAACAGTGATGGATTACATTGGGCAGCCGAGTGATGTTAAACAACCTTTTGTACATGACAGGTCTTTCTCATTATCCACAGCATAAAGCAGGAGTTCGTGGTTTTTGTTTTCAATAATTCAATGTGTATGTTTTTTATTTTCAATTTGTTGTCATTGTTTTTTACTTTTGCCTAAATGGTAATCCAAGTCAATATTTAATTTGGCACCCTTTTCAATCCTGCAGCTATTTTGTATTTCCATAATTTGTCAGTTACTGCAGTTCTACTTTTATAAATTTTTGTTTTAGATACATAGATACATAGTTACATAGACAGTGTCGGCAGATAAGGGCCTATGGACCACCCAGTCTGCCCATTTGAGCTTGTAAGTTCAGTTTGTTTTCCTAGAAGTCTGTTTCCCCTTACCACTGACCTCTAGAATTCCTTTATGTCTATCCCATGCATTCTTAAATCCCGTGATTGTTTCTGCCCCACCACTTCCTCTGGCAGGGTGTTCCACTTGTCCACCACCGTTCTGTGAAGAAATTCTTCTCATGTTTCCTCTGAATCGTCCCTCCTCCAACTTCATCCCATGCCCTCTAGTCCTGGAACATCTTTTTCGCTTAAAAATAGTGTTTTCCTGCACCCTGTTCTTCCCTGTAAGATACTTGTATGTCTCTATCATATCCCCTCACTCCCTCCTCTCCTCCAGGGAGTACATGTTCAGTTCCTTCAACCTGTCTTCACCGGACTTGTGATGCAATCCATGCACCATCTTTGTTGCCCTCCTCTGAACCTTTCTACCCTGTCTATGTCCTTACATAGGTATGGTCTCCAGAATTGTACACTGTACTCCAGGTGGGGCCTCACTAGTGTCTTGTATAGCGGAATTATGACCTCCCTTTCCTGCTGGTGATGCCCCTGCCTATACATCCCAGCATCCTATTTGCTTTACCTGCTGCCTTGTCACACTGTTTCCCTACCTTGAGGTCATCAGAGATGACAACCCCAAGATCCCTTTCCTGCTTGGTGTATGCTATATGCTCACCCACCAACTGTTATATTGTGCCAGGGTTTTTGTGCTCCATATGCATTATCTTGCACTTCTTTGCATTGAATTTCAACTGCCAAACCCCTGACCATTCTTCAAGTTTCTGCAGGTCGCTTCTCATTCTGTCTACACCTCTGGTGTGTCTACTCTGTTACAGAGCTTTGTGTCATCAGCGAACAGTGAAATTCTGCCTTCTAGATCCTGTGCAATGTCACTGATGAAGATGTTGAATAGGACCGGTCCCAGCACTGATCCCTGTGGTACCCCACTGGTCACTCTTCCTCTGTGGAGTGACAGCCATTTACCACCACCCTCTGTGTCCTGCCACCAGCCAGTTACCTACCCACCACACTACTGTCCTGCCCACACCATATTCCCAGTTTGTGTAATAGTCTTCTATGTGGCACAGTGTCAAAGGCCTTGCTGAAGTCCAGATAGGCCATGTCCACTTCCCTCCCCTGATCCACCTCCCTAGTCACCCAGTCAAAAAATTCAACGAGGTTGGTCTGACATAACCTCCCCCTGGTGAAACCATGCTGCCTTGGGTCCTGTAGTCCATTGACAACCAGATGTTCCACCAATCTCTCCTTCAGTAGTGCTTCCATGATCTTCCCCACTACCAAGGTGAGGCTGACCGGTCTGTAGTTCCCTGCTTCCTCTTCCACTTTAACAGTCTTGCATTGTTCATCTGCACAATATTGTATGTCAATGCACTATTTGTTTCTGTACCAGTTTCTGACATCTGTATTTTCTATCCTGTACCCCTCCCCCTGGGTCACACCTGGAAAAGAGCTTTGGCTCAGTGTGCCTTTCCCATTTACCAATTTCTTTTTCATATGTAGTTTCTCCACCAAGTTTTTCATCCCCAAAGTCAGCCATACCCTGCAGACCTGTCACCAATCCATCTCGGGGACTCACAGATTACCCACCCATAGGTACCCTTCTCATAGGAGGATCAGGTCAACAACTGCTAATATTTAACAGCACGGTTGAAAACAGCACAAGCAAAACTGCGTAGTAAAAGACTGCGGTGGAGAAAAATAGTGAAGCAACCCAACCTCGCGATCCAGCGCTCCTTGACACCACAAACCACAAACCACGCAGCACACAATACGGAATATAATTTTTAATTCAGGGGGGCTACACTCCCCGCACCCCCTGTAATAAATATAATAAATTCTGAAGGGGGAGTCACATTTGTGGGACAGGAAAAAATAGGGCCAGCTAGGGTCAGGTGCAAGAGCAAAAAATAAACCAAATCGAAAAATGAGAAAAAGAGCAATGTGGCACGATGAAGGAGGATGCCTTGCAGGCCCCGTTCTCAGCTAGCCGTGGTGCTGGCCACACTGGATCCAGTCTCTGGCAGGGTTGTGGAACCCTACTGGCCCCACCAGGGGGGAAGCCCTTGGGGAAGTGCCAGTGCTGGCTGGTAGACGCTGGGGGATGGGACTGGGGGTGCCATCCAGATGGGGGACTTCACTGAGGAGCAGAAAATTAATAGCAACAAATAAATAAATAAAAATAAAACAAATGGAAAATGTCAGAACAAAACAATACATACAGGACAGGGGTTGGACTCGAACCCCTGATACTTCAGTCCGTATTGCCTTCCCAGACTGGGGCTCTGTCCTATGAGCCACGATGGCAGCAAGCTGATTCCAGTCACAGTTGCATACTTGAAGCACTCAGCCTGAGTGAACACAGCTATAGGTACACCATTGTAATGTTCAGTGCTATAATTGCCCTGTAGCTGTATTCGCTCAGGTTCTTTTCCCTGTGCATTTTTTAATGTGCTTATATTGCTGCACTCTTCTGACTGGATACTCCCACAGGGTTGTATGGGGCCTATGGGGGTTACCAAGCATGCCAAGGTTTTTCCTCCTTGCCCCAGGGCATCATGCATGCAATGACATGTATCACAGCATGCCACATCTGCTGACACCCTCCCCATGTGCTGTCCCTGCCATCATTGCCATCCAGCCTCTGCCATATGGTAGCTAAGTGGCAGAACCAAAGTACCGCCACCGCAACAGAGGAGAGCTGTCATTCTGGATCCTTTCCCACCCAGTTGGTCCCTGAGCAACCCTAATTTGTTCCCAAATCTGGGTTGTGGAGTCCAGTACCTCAACCCTCCATACTACTGGGTGGGCCCTTCATTTACCAATTTTAAAGCAGCAGTGCAAAAAAAAAATGTTTCCAAAAAGTTAGCTTCAGCTAAAATTTGCAATATTATTATTGTCAAATCTACTTTTCTAAATACCCCTATGCTAAACACCATGAGTTCTTTTTTTATTTTCTCAATCTTAAACTATGCCAGGTCTACAATGTTATGTCTAAGTCAAATGTAGCAGCCATCTTTTTTTTCTTAAGAAAAAAATTAGAATTAAAACATTTAGAAAATACTCAGATTGTTGAGGAGCTAGAAAATGTTGCTACCAGATAAACTGGATGATGCCTGGAATCTTTTACAGTGAAAAAAGTTAGAGTCAAATATTTTGGCCAGTTTAGTCACACTGCTGCTTTAAATGAATCATAAGCAAACAAAATGTACAGTGAAAATTTTGACCTGCACTTTTTTATTCATTTAAATTTCCCTTATTCTCCTATCTCAAAAGATGTCCCATTCCCCTCAGTTTTGAATCTACTTTAGCATTCGTTTTTAGATTTGAAATGGTTTTCTTTCATATTTTTCAATCAATCAATCAAAATCTTTATTTATTCAGGCGGACATCATTGAGCAAAGCTCATTTACAAGATGGACCTGACAGGTCAAAGATCAAATTGTAGGTACAGTAGCAGACATGTACAGAACACTTGTATTTAAACAGATACAGTAATATAAACATATATACAAGTTTTTTGTTAGTTGTTTAACCAGGAGTAGCACACTAAGCTGAAAGCTTTTTTACAGGTGTGACCTGGGAGCACAGGGAAGTTAAGTGACTTGCTCAGGGTCACACAGTATACAAGAGGAAGTTGTGGGATTCAAACCCAGGTCTGGTCTGCTGGATGTCACCAGATTTGTAGCTCAGAGCCTTAAACCACTGTGCTATACTGCCTCAAGTGAAGATAAAGGTTGATAAAACCTAACAGGACAAGGTAGGGTACAGTAAAAGTACACTAGAAGAATCCAGAATGTCCAAGTCCCAGTAGAGGAGCCAAAGCAAGCACGCAACACAGGGTAACCGGTAATACAGGCTCCAGGGCAAACTAACGCAGACAAACAGATATAATGATTGATGACTGCAAAAACATGATGATAAACAGCCTCTGACGAATGACATGGAGGGGCTGGTGGGAGATTCAGAGAGGGGCTAAGGCTACTAGTAGTAGGAGGTATGGAGGAGTGGTTGGGGTAGAAGTACGTGCCAGGAGATGATGTGGAGGTCTTGATCAGGGGAAGCAAAGCTATAAAAAAGGTATGAAAGGGGGCTGAGATACAAAATAAGGGGGCTGCGAGGGAGGGAAAAACTAAGGGGATGATTTATGGAAGAGCTGTCAATAATAATTGCTGACTGAAAGGGGGAGGGTTGTGAATGTGACTGGACTAGGCCTTGTGGTAGCAGTTGCATTTCTCTGGGAAGAAACTTACATAGAGCTTTTTAAAGGATGCTAGAGGTATAAAGTTGGTCAACTTTAGGGTCTTCTGTAGAGAATTCCATGCCATTGCTAGAGAGTAGCTGATTGCAGACCTTCCATGCCGGGTGTAGGCTTTGGGTAACTTAAGCATGATGAAGTTGTTGCTTCTTAGGGCATAGGACCTAGCTGTGGCCAGTGTAAAGCAGTCTAAAATATAGGATGGAAGTTTATTAGACAAAGCTTTGTATATCCATAGTGCAGCATTTCTGTTCCTTCTGAGGTGTAGGGATGTCCAACCAACTACAGCATAGAGAGAGCAATGATGAGTGTTGAATGGAAGATCTGTAATAAACCTTAGTGCCCTGTGGTACAAGGTATCCAATTTGCTTAAATAGGAAATAGGACAGTGACCATAAAGGAAGTCTGCATAGTCGATAAGTGAAAGAAATGAGGCCTGGATTAGTCTCAGCCTTGAGTCTCTGGTTAGAAAATGTTTAATTCTGAAGAATAGGCCAAGCCTCTGGCGAAGTTTTTCAGATGTTCTTCAATATGATGAGTGTAGTCAAGCCTACTATCAATCCACACCCCTAAATATTTGAATTTGTCTTCATAGTCCAGGCTTTCTCCAAGGATGGTGGATAATTGGGGAAGATTGCTTGGTGAGGAGGTGTTAGTATAGTTATTAGTGGAGAAGAACATAGCTTTTGTCTTCTTTGCATTTAAGAGGAGTTTTTTCTCAAGTAGTTGGTGTTGCAAAAGGGAGAATTCTGTTTGTAAAATTTCACAGGCCATTGCAGGTGATGGGTTACTGACATATACAACAGTGTCATCTGCAAAGAGGTGAACATTGGCATTGGTGAGATTAGAGTCAATGTTGTTAATGTAAATGGCAAAAAGGATAGGGCCCAGGATAGATCCTTGAGGAACTCCTCTTAGAAGTGGTTTTAATGAGGATAAGTCACCTTCAGCTTTCACCTGCTGCATTCTATCAGTGAGGTAACATCTGAACCACTTAAGAGAGGGTCAGTCTAAGCCTATGGAGTGCAGCGAAGAGAGTAGTAGCTCATGATCCACGGTGTCAAACACTTTGCTTAGATCAAGGAATACAGCACAGACACTGCTCTTTTTGCCTAGCTCAGTTTGCCAGTCATTTGTGACTTTGGCCAGTGCAGAGATGGTGCTGTGCCTGGCCCTAAATCCAGATTGAGCAGGATTTAAGAGTTTATTAACTTCAATGTAGTCTCTTAATTGGATGCTCTCTAATTTCTCTAGCATCTTGGAAAGCACTGGAAGAATGGATATGGGCCTGTAGTTGTTTAGGTCCATGGGGTCCCCATTTTTAGTTTTTTTTTTAACACCAATGGTTTAAAGAAGTATTTTTAGCTGGCCAAAAATGTCAATATCCTTTATTGCTCAGTATCCATGGCTAAAAGTAGTTATATATATATCCCATAATAATAAGTATAATTACTTTTATCTGAGGATACTGAATGAGAAAGGATATACTATATAACATCTTCAATTTACACCCATTATATTTAGCATGCCAAGCACACCAGACATATTCACTCCATCTTATTTTCACAGCTGGAACACTAGTGCTGCTATTGTGTAGTGTTCCACCTAATATTCTGTGACCTGGATATTCAAACTGTGCCAGGCTATGGCACAAGCCTGGGGCGCAGTGCAAATTGGCTGCGCAGGAGCATTGACTGGGCGATATTCAATGGAGCTGCACTAGAGCACAGCATCATTGAATATCACACCCTGGCCACCTGCAGTGTGCATGGCGCAGTGGCACTGCACCAGCGCAAGTGGCCAGAGTGGAGCAGGGGGATGCGCTAGCACAAGTTCCAGTGCACATGCAAATGGGGCCATAATGTATGCAAGGCACAAATGGGGCCATTTGCATGTCATTATGGCCCTATTTGCATGCAGGTGCACCTATTCCCGACAACTTGTGCCTGGTGCCCTGCCAGGCAGCAGCCATCGGAGACCGATGCCTCCTGCACGGTGCAGCAATGTGCCCCACAGCCCGATCGTGGGCTTCAGTAAATATAAATCATGTCCTATCTCCCTGGTGGTCCAGTGGACCACTGTCTGCCCGATTGTGTGCATTTGTAAAATAAAATAGCGTCCTATATCCCTGGTGGTCCAGTGGATTGCTGTCAGCCCTATAGCAGGCTTAAGAATAAATAAAATATTGTCCTATATCTCTGGTGGTCCAGTGGACCTCACAGCCAATCACGGGCTTAAGTATAACAGCCTGTTCTATTCTGGTGTTCAGCGGTCCTAGTCTATCGCTGGCTTGCATGGCAAAATAAGTCATCTCGGTGGTTCAGACTGCTCGCAGCCTCAATCACAAGTATTGTATTAAAATAATGACGCCCAATTCCGGTGGTCCAGTGGTACCCCCTCCCCACCTGCTCACTAAGCCCCACCACCCTGCCCTCTGCCCCGCCGTCCACCGACTGACACCGTAGTAGGCTGTACACCCATTGGTTCACAGTGTAAGCCAATGGGTGTGCAGCTCCAGTCTATTATTACACATTCAGATATGTGAATGGATCCATTCACATATCTGGAATGTGCAGTACAGTATGGGGTACATGCCCATTGGTTCATGCTGTGGACCAATGGGCGTACAGCCCTACCTACGGTGTCAGTCGGTGGGCAGTGGGGCAGCAGGCAGGTGAGGTGCTGCTGCCCACTGCTGACTTGGGGGAGCGGGGCGGTGAGGCTCAGTGGGTGAGTGGAAGGGGAAGGGGGTACTGCTGGACCACCAGGGATATTGGATGTCATTTGCTTTTAATACAAATGCCCGCAATGGGGCTGCGAGTAGTCCACTAGACCACCAGGGATATAGGACGCTATTTTATTTATACTTAAGCCCACAATCAGGCTGTGAGCAGTTCACTGGACCACCAGGGATATAGGACGCTATTTTATTTATACCTAAGCCTGCAATCGGGCTGTGAGTGGTCTACTGGACCACCAGGGATATAGGATGCTATTTTTTTATACTTAAGCCCATGATCAGGCTGCCAGCAGTCCACTGGACCACCAGGGAGTTTGGAGGATCATTATTCTATGTATGCCCATGATTGGGCATGAGGGGGGCACCACCAGGCACAGCCGGAGCTCGATGGCCACCCACAGGTGGCAGCTGCCGTGTTGCACCCTGCAATATGGCAGCTCACCAGTGGGTGGCCAGCCATTGTTCCCTTTTTTTGGGCTCACCTGTGTGCGGTGCAAGTAGGGGTTGAGCATGCAAGGACTCAGCACATCCCGGGCTGAATATCGGGATGTGCAGAGTATGCATGGGCGACCCCCCCCACCTGCACAGCATACATTACTGATGTGCTCCGGCACATTGGAATTTGTGCCAGGCACAATCCCTGTTTGCATATCATAGTGGGGCAGATCAGTGGGTTGTGCATGGCGCAACACTGTTGCACCGTGTGCATCCCTTTTGAATATCTGGGCCACAGTCTTTTTATTTTCACACTAATATGAAACCAGTGAATATAGTGAAAATAAAATGACAGTGAATATTTCCACTTATACAGTAGTTACATGGGTCCAGATAGAATGCATGCTCTATTTGGAAGGTTACAGGGAGAATACATATAAAATATATTTCATTACTATTTAACAACTGAAATTAACTGAAATTTGCAGTGTTATTGAAACAGGTAGTTTAACTCAGGTATGTGAGGGATTTTTGTGGCTATTTATTTCCTTCTGTATTTTATTTAAAAATTTTTTACCAGGTTGTTAACCCAAGGGTGTAAATGCCCATTTTCAGGGGTGACCTGGGAACATACAGAGACATACAAAACAAAATCAAAAGTATAATACCGTATGTACAAAATATTCAGTTTTACATATTGGATGTTGCCTCAGTTATATTTTAGTTTCTTTAATGAACCAAAAATGAGTAATTATGTGAGCAAAACATTTCTGATTTAAGAACCTGACACCCAGAGGAAGCTTTTTCAAGGAAAAATGTAGGCGGTAAGTGCAGGTCGTATTTGATCAGCGTACTTTCAATGACATTGTTATACATTATATTGTTTGGCTGAGCTGAGTCCATGTGTCTGATCTAGATTCAGTTCTGACCACAGTTACCTTACTTGTCAGAGAGCATTCAGTGGTTCCAGCAGCAAGCTGCATCTTTGATCAGAGAGTGGATGTTGACTGTGTTGGCAATTCAGGTGAGTGAGGGCATGTGGGGGGATCAAGGGTGGATGGGGAGGTGGGTGCACAGTGTGAGGTCAGGTAGGTGGTGTGGGTGTGATTGGCAGCGGACTTTTTTTTAAGGGATGTAAAAAAAATGTAAAAAAGACATTGAGGGATGGTTTTCTTATTTTCAGTTTAACAGGGACATGGGAGGGTGGGGGCTGCCACTAACCACAATCGTATCTCAACATAATAGAATATATGGGGATTGGGGGTTGGGGTTGCCATTAGACACCAGAGATAAAGGAGAATTGCATGGGAGGGGGGTTCCTCTAACCACCAACGGGGTTAAAAAAATATATTATAAACTAATATAAATAATTATTTTTAATATTATAAATATGGGTATCGAGGGTGGTGGGTGCGACTAGATACCAGGGATCTTCAGTATACTAACATGGGAGGGTGGGGGATTCCACTGAACACCAACGTAAGAAATCTGAAGGCAAAGCAATCTTTTTTCATGAGCAGAAATCCTTTTTCATGAATGCTTTGCTGTATTCACAGAAAGGAATCCTTTTCATGGAAAAGGAATACTTTTTCGTGAATCCTTTGCTGTGGTCATGTGGAAAATGATTCTGTCTCATGAAAAAGGATTTAAGACTTAGTTTTTTTTTCAATCCTTTTTGTGAGCAGATTCTGTCATCGCGAATCCTTTTTCGTGGGCGCAGAAAAGAATTTTGTCTCATGAAAAAGGATTTCAGAATTAGTTTTTTTAACAAATCCTATTCTGTGAGATGATTCATTTTTCACGAATCCTTTTTCTTCATTGCAAAAAAGGAATCGGTTCTCGAAACATAATTTTGGACTTAGATTTTTTTTAAATCCTTTTTTGCAAGCCGATTTCCTTTTTCGCTAGAAAGAAGAAGGAATCTCAAAGAAGGAACTTAGTGAGCCACAAAAAAGGATTTAAATAGCTGCAGAAAAATATTCGGAGGGCATGGGACTGTAAAAAATTACACAGTGAGGCTCATCAGCTCCAAATGAGCACGATACATGTTTGGATGTCTGTAGAAAACATCTCTTGGCAGAGTAATCACAGTTTGTTGTGTAAAAAAAGAGAAAACAAGATGGCGTCTCATGAAAAAGGAATTTTTTCTGGTAAAAAGGATTCGTCCCTCACAAAAAAGGATCCTTTTTCAGGAGAACGAAATCCTTTTTTGTTCCAAGAAGCTATCCTGGAAAGTGAAATTCCCTTTGAAAATAATGAGACTTTAAAAATGCAATAACTTTGGAATGGATTAATATTTTTTCACCAAACAAGCACAAGCCTGTTCTGTGACACAAGCTCATTCTACCATACAAAGTCCACACTACAACTTCACACCATCTGTGTGCAGGGCTATGAGAAAAAAGTTAAAAAAGGGTGAATTTTAAGCTTTTTGTACTATCCGGATCTCGGAATTCACACATTCGAACATAAAAAACTTTGTAAGTCAAGAGAACTGCCACAGAGCATGCAAAGTTTTGTGCAAATCTGTTGAACGCTTGCAAAGTTATTAAAGTACAAAATTTGAGGTTTAACATTAAAATGCCTACTCAACTCTAATATTTGGGTATTCAAAAATTGCATTTTGTTTTATTGTATTATGGGTTTTAAAAGACTACAGCAATGCAACGGTTAACTTTTCTTTTTAGGTTGCTGACTTTAAAGGAATCAATGAATTGGCAGCAGGTGTATGCATTTTTCAGAAAAGACTATGGTAGTTAGTCATTGTTTGACACAGAGCACCACATGGGTTGGCTGCTTCAAAAAGATTAATGGTTTGGAAAGCTGAATTCTACTTCAACATACTCTTTTATAGTAGTTATCAAAAGGTGAGCTCATATCAGTTTTAGTGTGATTTAAAATGCAGGCTAGAAGTTTTAAAAGGTTTAGTCATAAACTGAGAATGTGGAAAAATGTTGAAAAATCCCCACTCTTGTCACTTAAGTACATTTTGCTCATAGAAACATAGAAACATAGACTTTGATGGCAGATAAGGACTGCTTGGCCTACCCAGTTTGCCCATTTCCCTACCGATTGGATAAGCTGCAGATTCTAGTTAACCAACCTCCTATGTCTTCCTAACCCCCACCAGAATTGCCTTTCTGTTGTCTGTCCCATGCATTCTTGAATTCCCCCACTGTTTTTGACCACACAACCTCCTCAGGAAGGCCGTTCCATGTGTCCACCACCCTCTCCATGAAAAAAATGCTTCCTCACATTGCCCCTGAGCTGTCCCCCCTCTAAAAAGAAAGTCTTAAACTGAGGTGGTTCTGTTTGTTTGTTACAAGGGCTCGTTCAGGATCCAGGATGCTCATTTGTCTGTATCTGATGTGTCTGTAGCTAACAAAATTTATATCCATGTTCTGTATTAAATAGAGAATAATGCATGGGGTGGTGTGCATTATGAGAATTTAATACACACCCAAAGTGTTTGATACTGCATAAACCTGGAGAGTTAATCTTGAGGGGTTTATTCAAGCATCTCACACTGAGGGTTTGTATTAAAGGACACCTAAACCATCTTTTTTTACTCATTTTTTTTAAATTACTCCATAGGTTTGTAAAGGAGAGGCTGTTATTTACATTTATAGTGAAACTGCATTTATTGAAGTAGGATAAATGCAGTTTCATAACATTTGAAAATTGTAAACACAGTCTATTCTGATTCAAGAAGACTAGGTTTGCTGGAAGTCACCTAGCTGCACCTGAGCTCTTTTCTTCTAGGTTGCATGAAAGGACAGAGCAAAGAACCTTACCAGAGCAACAATAAGGCTTATTTTGGCTAGGCAGGTTTACTTTGTGTTATTTTTATTTTGTACTAACAAGGGATTGTTACTGTTTGTTGATAACATTTTATTGTTTTATTTTTCTCTGATTCAAATTGTTGTTGCTGGGTATAACTTCTGCTGCATTATTACGGGGTGTGCCTACGGGTGTGTGCTTACAGATTACTGCTGTAATCTTCTGATTCAAATTGTCTTTTGCAAGGTATATCTTCTGTTACTGCTTTATTTTTCTCTGTAGCAAAGTGTTTCTTACAGGGTATACAGTATCTTCTGTGAAATTATTACAGGTGGTGCTTTAAAGGTTTTACAGTTTTATCTACCATTAGGATAAGCTTTCAGGGCTACTGCATTTTGTTGCTGGCTGATTGTTTCTGCTCTTACCTCCTTGTTTCTTTCATCTGGGGTTCTTCTTTTTCGGCAGGGGAAGTGCCCAGCCACCCACCCCCATCCCCATCCACTCCACACTACACTCCTTTTATAGGGTAGCATAGTCATGACATTTCCTGTAGCAAAGCAGGAAGTGGCAGATCAGAGGGGTATGCACACAGTGACCTCATTTACAGGGGCACTGGTACTTTAACTTGTTATAACAAGTTATACAAAAACAAACAAAAACAAAATCAAACTTTTGCTTTAATTTTCTTCCTTCTAATTACTCCGACCAGGTAATAAACACAGCAAATTATCTGGAATGGATATCATTAATTGCAGGCACTGCAGAACACTTTTCAGAAGGGCAGTTTTACAGGATTTAGGACACTGTCCTACATGCTGGGCCATTGGAGGTCTAAGGGCTCAACACCAGGCAGCATGGGCAGAGACTGCATGCCTCAAATTGGATATTCAAGAGGAAATATATTATAAGACCCACCCGCTATTTCCCCAACATCCAACAGAAGCCCCTCGACTGAAGAGGGTAGTTGGTCTGGGAGGTTGGCAGGTAGTTAGGAGGGGCAAATTGGGTGCCCCATCACTTGGTGCTCTCTAACATATCACCTCCACAAACCATATAAAAACTACAAACAGGTGTCTGACTCTATCTCTGAAATCAAACAAAGAGGCAGAGGACACTATAGAGCAGAACACTGCAGCACAGGAGCTACCACAACAAAACTCACCCAAAACAGGAGCCAAAACAAAAAAAGCAATGAGGAAATCCAAAAAACTTCTGATCATAGGAGACTCCATAATTCAGGGAGTTGATATGTATCTCCAGCCAGGGGTAATGGTCAGATGTCTCCCAAGTACATCAGTGTGGAGAGACACTGACCGCATTGCTAAAATTGTTCAAGAAGCAGGAGAAAACATTGACATCCTGGTACACATAGGGACTAACAATCTCACCAGCCGGTCAGTTGTGGAGACCAAGGAATGCCTGACCAGGCTGGGTGACAAACTATTATCCATTTCATCTGGAATTTACTTCTCTGAGATCCTGCCAGTCTGGGAGAGGGGGGCAGATGGATGGAAGGTCAGAGAAGGGGAAACTGGGGAACTAAACATGTGGCTCAAGGGCTGGTGCCAGGAAAAAGGACACAAATTTGTAGGGAACTGGCAACAGTTTTGGGAGTGAAAGATCTTTAAATTTGATGGACTGCATCTGACTAAGGAGGGAGTCAGTGCATTGGGGCAGACGTTTGATGTCTTTGCAGAATATTTAAACTAGCACATGGGGAGAGGGGTGCAGCACCCCATACGTTGAATGGGAAGAACATCCCTCCCCCCTCAGCTAGTGGTCAAACAGGAGTTCAGCATGTTTGCAGTTCATTTGCATCACCAGGTAAGGGAAAAGGTCCAGCTCCCCATACGAGGCACTGGGGAAATGCCAGACCTCGCCCAACAACTAACACTCCAAAATATGGCCAATGGAAAATCATGTACACAAATGCTCATAGTCTGGGAAACAAGATCCCAGACCTGCAGGCAATAATGACAGAGGCTAAACTGGACATAGTAGCCATTAGCGAGACATGGTTTACCAGTAACCACACTTGGAAGACTTCAGTTCCTGGCTTTGTACTGTTCAGAAGAGACTGAGGAGCAAAAAGGGGGGGTGGAGTGGCCCTTTATGTCAATGCAAATATCAAAGCTACAGAACTTCAGAATACACATAAGGAACCCGAAGAACCGAGGTTCACCCTGGAAACAGGAAATGGGACAGCCATACGAACTGAGGTTGTGTACAGGCCTCAAGACCAGGGGGAGGACATAGAAACATTACTGTTAGAAGATATACAAAACATGACAGCTAAAGGGGAGGTTCTGATAATGGGAGACTTCAACATGCCAGATACAGACTGGTCAATAACAGCAGTAACATCTGCCAGAACAAGACACATGGTGGATTCCCTGCAGGGGGAAGGACTCAAACAATTGGTACAACAACCCACAAGAGACAGGGCTATCCTAGGTCTAGTACTGACTAACAGGGAAAGGATCACAGATCTCCAAGCAGAAGGTCACCTGGGGGCCAGTGACCAGCACATGGTATGGTTCAATTTGGCCACTAGAACTAAATCATCCCATTCCAAGGCAAAAACAAGGGACTTCAGATGTGCTGACTTTAATAAGATGGCCAACAGAGTTAAGCTAGCCCTGGCAAAAAGAAATACAGTTGAGGGGGTACAGGCAAAGTGGGCAAGCATTAAAGGTGCAATACTTGAAGCAACACTCCATTGTGCTAGAGAAAAAAGGAAGTGCAAAAGAAGGAAACCACTTTGGTTCTCAAAAACAGTAGCAGAAAAGTTCAGAGCCAAATGGCTGGCTTTCAGAAAATATAAGGGAACACAGCAGGATGAAGATAGGGAGGCATACCAAACTTCCCTAAGGGAAGCAGGGAAGGCAGTAAGGCAGTCAAAGGCCCAAACTGAGGAAACACTAGTACAAACAATAAAAGAAGGTGACAAGACTTTCTATAGATACATTAGTGAAAGGAAAAATTCCAGAGGAGGATTGCTAAGATCAAAGGGGATAATAGGGCGTGTGAGAATGAGGACCATGTAAAAGCATCTATCCTAAATAGACACTTCTGCTCAGTACTTACTGAAAAGAAGGTAGGGCAGGGCCCACAGCTCAGCAACATGGACACAGGGGGAGGGCGGTGTGCACTAGTCCCTTCACAAAAGGAAGGGTCCTACAAGAGCTTGATAAGCTTAGGGTGGACAGTTCAATGGGACCTGATGGCATACATCCCTGGGTACTAAAAGAACAAAGGGTGGAAGTAGCAGAGCCATTATCAGAACTGTTTAGTGAGTCTCTGAGCACAGGAGAGGTCCCACAAGACTGGAGAAGGGCTCATGTGATCCCGCTCCACAAGAGTGGTAGCAGGGAGGAGGCAGGTAACTACAGACCAGTCAGTCTTACCTCAGTGGTGGGCAAGATTATGGAGGCACTCCTTAAGGAAAGGATAGTGCAACACCTGGAATCCATAGGAGCACAGGATCCAAGACAGCATGGGTTTACAAAAGGAAGTCCTGTCAAACTAATCTCATAGATTTCTTTTCCTGAGTAACTAGAGTGGTGGAACAAGGGGTTAGCAGTTGATGTTGTCTACCTTGACTTCAACAAAGCTTTCAATACTGTTCCACATAGAAGATTAATTAATAAGCTGAGTAGGCTCGGGGAGGGTCAGAAGTTGGTCAACTGGGTAGCAAACTGGTTGATGGGCAGAAAACAGAGAGTGGTGGTAAATGGCATACAGTCATAAGAGATGCTAGTCACAAGTGGGGTACCTCAGGGATCAGTCCTGGTGCTAGTCCTCTTCAATATCATCATCAGTGACTGGAGGGTAAGGTTTGTCTGTTAGCAGATGACACCAAGACCTGCAACAGAGTAGATGATCCAGAAGCGGTGGGCAGAATGAGAAGAGATCTGGATAAACTAGCAAAATGGTCGGAAGAGTGGCAACTGGAGTTTAACGCAAAGAAGTGCAAGATCATGCACATAGGGTAGAGAAACCCTGAAGCCACCTATAGGCTGGGAGGGGAGTTGCTGGCAGTCACAAGGGAAGAAGGAGACTTGGACGTCATCTTCACCGATCACCTGAAATCATCCATGCAGACCACTAAAGCAGTAGGTAAGCCTAGAGGGATGTTGGGGTGTATTAGTAAGGGTATCACAAGTCAGAAGAAGGAGGTAATAATCCCTCTTTACAAGACACTAGTTAGGCCCCATCTGGAGTATTGTGTGAAGTACTGGAGGCCATACCTTCACAAGAGCATTAACCAAATTGAGGCAGTCCAGAGAAGGGCAACCAAAATGGTGCAGGGACTGCATCAGAAAACATATGAGGACAGATTAACAGAGCTCAATATGTATACCCTAGAGCAAAGGAGGGAGGGAGAGAGAGAAGTGATATGATCGAAACATTCAAACACCTTAAGGGCATTAACAAGGTGAAAGAGTCTAACATGTTTCAATATAAGAAAAATAGCAGGGCAAGAGGACACAGCATGAGATTAGTGGGAGGCCGATTGAGGGGTAATGTGAGGAAGTTCTTTTTCACAGAAAGGGTGGTAGACGCTTGGAATGGCCTACCTCAGGAAGTGGTGGATATGAATACAGTGCAGGGCTTCAAACAGGCATGGGATAGGCATAAGGGAACAATACAGATGAGTATGAATAGATAGGCCATTGACAGAGCAAATGCCAATGGCACAATCATAAGACAGTAAAAGAAATGGGCAGACTGGATGGGCTTTGCGGTCCTTATCTACCATCAGTTTCTATGTTCTATGTTTCTATGTAAAAATCCTGCTCTCAGAATTATAAAATGGCTTCCTTGATGATGTTATACATGACAGAGATGCCAGCTGTGCAGATGCATTCTAGCTCTACTAACCGTACTCAAATGTGAATAACTTTAAAATGAAAATTGATATTATAGCATGGTACTGTGAGCACAAAAGATGTTCAGCACAGAAATATCCACAAAATGAGTGGTGTTTCATTTATAGATGTCTTTGTTTTTTTAAATTAACAAAAAAAACAGGAGGGAATTAAATTGTCTTTCACTTTTTCAACAAACAAGTGCAAATAACTTTAAAACAAAAAATGATAGCATGGTACTGTGAGCACAACAAATATTCAGCACAAAAATATCCACAAAATGAGTGGTTTCATTTATAGATACCGTTCAGATTTTTTATAATCTGCAAACATGGCAGGAAATTAAATTTTTGTTTTCACTTTTTTGGAGATATGGCATAAATGGAGTATGATACCTCCCTACTGGAAATATTATTGACATTTTTTTGTTCTCATGCCGATTGACCTGATGACATCACTTGTGACTTCACCACTCATGATGTCGTCAGGTCAATGGCACTTGAACAAAAAATATAAACAATATTTCCAGCAGGGGTGTAGCATATCCCTTGTATATTCTTTGCAAAAAAACCCCATTAATTCATCAGTTTGAGTTGCCATTAAAGCGGCAGTAATATAGAAATACGTTGTTTGGTTTTCAACGCTAACTCCGCATTCCCCCAAAGCAGCCAAAGGGGGAAAGGAAACACAAGCAACCACAGACATCCATCATCAGGTAAGACAAACAACTTACAAGTATTTCCAAATGACATACAGTAAGAGATATCCATCATCATGGTCCAGCGCTTCCGAAGACATGCATACACATGCACACTTGCATACTACCTGGGAACTGCAGTAAAAAATTCCCTTAGGATCACATTGTAATTTGTAAGTAATCAATAACATATGGCAGGGTGTACAGCAATGTTAAATTGCTGCAAGCCCCAGGTGGATTGTAAAGCATGAGGCACAGCTGAGTGCCTTCATCCACCTGGGAAATGCAGTATATAATTCAAATAAGGTTATATTATAAATTTTAAGTGCTCAATATCACACAGCAGGGTATGCAGCAAGGCTAAATTGCTGATGTCTCAGGTAGATTATTGAGGCATGAGGCACAACTGAGTGCCTTCAGGCACCTGGGAAGTGTGATATAAAATTCCCATAGTATCACGTTGTAAATTGTAAGTAACCAATAACACATGACAAGGTATGCAGTAATGGTAAATTACTGCATGCCCTAGGTGGGTTGTGAGGTGTGTTGTGAGGTACGAGGTACAGCTGAGTGCCATCAACCACCTGAGAAATGCTGATGTCTTCACTCAGGTGCCAAAGGCACCTATGCTGCCATGAACGTGCATGTAAGGACATGGGAGAATCGGCAGGTTGCTGCTCTGAGGAGCACCAGGTGCCTGGCTTCTTTGCCTGGAAACAGAGATAACATTCTAACTTAAATGGCACACAGCTAAATGACACAAAATGAAGCCAAAAAAAAAGGAAACAGCAGCAGAGCGAGATGTAGGTCTGGGTAGTATGGCAAGGCAGTTTTCATGTGCACTGACTAAATGCAAGGAAGAAAAGGAAGTGTCAATGGATGGCTGCATGAGAAATGTAGCATGCCCTAGGTCACTTTGCCTGATAACGTAAAGTGGGAATACGAGAATCTATGGCTCATGCGGTCACAGCGTGGCAGCATTGACAGAGCAAGAGAAAATAAAAATGGAAACAGTAAGCATATAACAGTTTTTTACACCCCCCATTCAGAAGGCGGGAGGTGGGAGCTATTTGAAAGACAAATTATAGTTTGCTCAATTGAAGGAGGGCACAAGAACAAAAAATATCAGAAATATTTCCAGTAGGGAGGTAGCATATTCCATGTATGCCATACCTCCAAAAAGTTAAAAAAAAATTGAATTTCCTGCCATTTTTGGGTATTATAAAAAAATCTAAAAGGTATCTATAAATGAAAGGCCACCCATTTGGTAGATATTTTTATGCTGAACAACTTTCATGCTCAAATTTATTTATTTATTTGCTTTTGGTAACCGGGTGGGTGCACTAGACATAGAGATGCCTATTTTCAGGCATGACCTGGGAGTATACAAGTGAAAATACATGAGCAGTACAATGTGACACAGCACAAGGGAGAGGTAGACAATAAGATAATCAGCGATACAAACAGTATTGACAAGTAGATTGTTTTACAGTATTCAACAAATATAGCCAGTGCAGCTAGAAAAGTAAAACTAAACAAAACACGTATAAAATAGGTCTATGTTAGAACTATCAGGAGGGTCCAGACCAACAGTAAGTGCCACCATATGACGCAGGGTTATGAGAGAGGAAAGATGGGGTGGGAGACAGGGAGAAGGGGGGTAATAGGGAACAAGGCAAGTGTAGGAGAGAGCAGGGTAGAAGATGGAAAGGAGTGTAGTGGGCTATGGTGGCTGGAAGCATGTAGAGGGGTTTGAAGCCAGTAGATATTCACAGTGGAGTTTCTTGAAGTGAGCATGGGTGGGGGCTCGGCGAATAGTTTGCAGGATAGCATTCCAGTACTTAGGTGCCAAGTAAGAGAAAGCACATGTACCCACAGTGGTTTTGCATCTGGGGATAAAAAGAGGGGCATAGTCATTGGATCGGAGACCATAGGTGGGGTTTGGGAGTATAACAGTGAGGAGAGAGATCTGGGTAGACCTGAACTGGTTATACTGTGTAAGTAGGAAGGCTAGTAGCGGTAGGCAAAGAACTAGGTTATTTTAGGTCAGCATAAAGCTGACAGTGATGTTTGAAACTTGGCGACCCAGAAGCATAGCGGCAGATGCTATTGTAGGTGGTGTCCCATCTGAGGAGCGAGGTCTTAGAAGCTCCTAGGTATGTGACTGAGCCATAGGCCAGAGCTGGAAGTAGAAAACCTTGTGCCACAGCAAGCCTGGCGGATGGCGTGAGGGCATAGCTTGTACGATAGGCTCCTCCGATTTTTGCATTGATTGATTTGCAGGTGGAGGTGATGTGGAGGTCAAAGTCCAGGGATTCATCAAGGAGGATGCCCAAGTATTTGAAAGAGCAGGTACTAACTACAGGGGAGCCATTTGCACATGAGAATTGAAAGAAATTATGAGTTGATCTGAGTCTGGCTGGAGAGCCAAAAAGCATGGAGTGTGTTTTACTCTCATTAAGTACCTGATAGTTTTCACTTAGGCAGTTTTGAATACTGTGGAAACCTTCTGCTAGGGAGTGATTTATATCCATGACATTACTTCCACTATGGTAAATGACAAGATCATCCGTGTACAGCAAGGATGAGCAGTCAGGAGCAGCAGATGGGAGGTGATTTATAAAAACAGAGAAAAGTAGCGGGCCAGGTATGGAGCCTTGAGGAACTCCCAACAGTATGGGAGAAAGATGAGACATGGCTGAGTTAAAAGCTACCACCTACATTTGATTGGTTAGGTAGTTGTTGAACCTGGCAACTGTGTCGACAGAGAAACCAAGCGAAGAATGTTTGGTAAGGAGAAAGGAGTGATTGACCAGGTCAAATGCCTTCGTAAGGTCAATGAATATGGCCCCTGTCAGTAAGCCAGATTCCATTGCGCCATAAATGTCATTTGTAAGTTTTAGTATAGCAGTGGTAGTGCTGTGGCCTTTACAGAAACCATGCTGGGAGCCTGACAGGAGGTTATACTTCTGTAAATAAGCTGAAGTTTGGATTGCCACTAGTTTTTCAAGGATTTTGCCAAGGACAGAAAGAATGGCAATAGGTCGATAGTTTGACATTTCATTAGGATCACCTTTCTTAAGGATGGGACTAATTCTGCATATCTTCCAGATGTTAGGAACCATGCCATAACATATCGATAGATTAAAGATTTTTGTTATGGGGTAGGTGATGAGAGGGGCAGCAATTTTCAGAAGCTTAGGTTCCAGTCCATCAGCACCAGGACTGGTGCTTTCAGAGATGAAGAGTAACAGTTTTAGAACTTCTTTAAAGGTGATGGTCCGAAACCGGAATGGTGGGTGAGAGGGTGGAGGTTGTGTGTCCAATGAGCTGTTTGCGGGGGGACTAGGGGGAAGGAGGCCGAGTAGCTTGATAGATTGGCAAAATGGTAATTTAGTGCATTGGCTATAGTCTCAGGATTATTACAATGTATGTTATTTATTAGCATATCATTTGTAGTGGATGTTTTGTTGGTACCAAGAAGGGCTTTTATAACGGACCAGAACTTCTTAGTGTCACCAACAAATTTCATTAGTAGGTCCTTACAGAAAGAGCTTTTCGCTAATCGAATGTTTCATTTGCAGAAGTTTCTCTGGGTCCTATAGTCGTTAAAATCTGCTTGGAGCCCTGAGGCCTTAAAACACCACCAGCTTTTATCCCTAGCCCTAAGTTGAGTGTGAAGATCTTTAGTGAGCCACTTAGTTTGTGTTCCACATATGCGGCTAGTGACTCTGGGGGCATGGATGTCCTGTAAGCATCCAAAATTACCATGCTATCACTTTTCATTTTAAAGCTATTTGCATTTGTTTGTTGCAAACATTATGACTATTTAGGAGTAAGATTTTCCTAGAGCTATCATTGGAAAAAATGTATTGATCTCATTCTGAAAAAAATGAATATGCTGTTTAATGCATTCAGAATATTCAATGTCAAAATGGGCAGTAGCACAGTTAAAGGCATTTTGAATGTTCTGAATGCAAAAATTACGTCAGTCGCATTATATGCGGCAGAAATATGGGGCCTATCTGATCTGGGTAAATTGAACATTATCGTTAACAAAATTAACAGGCACATTCTTATGGTCCCACAGTCCATACCAGCTGTCATTCTTAATTTAGAACTAGGTCAACATTCTCTCCCAACTTTAGTAGCTGAGAGACAAATTCTTTCAGCTTTGAAACTATTTTTATTAAAGGAGGAGAGGTTACCAAGGAAATGTCTGGAAGATGAGATAAAATATTCCACAGTGGGCTATCACTCCCCTACTTTTAAAATAATTAGGAACCTCCTCTTCCCATATGGCTTAGGAAACACACATTGTGGGATATTTACCTAAGGCCCTGGAAAGATATGGTTTCTTTAGTTAAAACCAGATTTAGGGATACAGATACTGTAAATATGTTTGGAAAACTGAAAAGTCTTAAGTTATTTAGGTGATATAAGCAATTGAAAAGTACTCACAGGTTGGAACCATATCTATTAAAGATGTCCAATCCTAGAGCAAGGAAAACACTAACTAAATTGAGGATGGAAATTTACACTGCAAATTACATATACATTAGACAGAAGAGGCAAGAAATCCTCTCCCCTCATTGTAAATGTGGGAAATTGTAAATGTGGGAAATTGTTAGAAGATGATCTTAAACACGTATTATACAATGGCAAGAAAAAATCCTGGACTCTGATTGGTCAGTCTTGGGCTGGACCCGTTATGTTATCCCAGCACAACATCACAGGTCTAGTCCAAGCACAGAGATCACCGCATCAACACTTAAGGAAATCACTGCACACAGTCAGCTTCAGTGATCCCTGTTGGACAGCCCACTTCATAGATTTCCTGCTTGTGACTCAGTAGCCGCCACTAGCGAGAGCCGAGGACCACGAACAATGGCAACATCCTCCTTTTCCCCATAGGATTCCCCCAAACAGAAAAATATTTTGCATGAAAAAAAAGCCGTTTTCTAAAACTGCAATTTGATCCCCCTATGCTGAAGCATGAGTGCTCTCAAACAGCCATGCCCGTCGCTCAGTGGACACACCACTTGGCTCCTCAGACAAACAGCCACACTGTTTATGGGCAAAAAGCAATAAAACCTAAGTAAACATAAACAAAGTGCCACAGTACAATCATGCTATATTTTCACTAGTACCTCTTATCACTTCTGAAGTGACAGCCAAAATACAGGAAGTAGGATCACTTAGGATTGCAGTCCCGAAACTGTTCCTGATCCACTTTCTAAGCTGACAAAAGTAGATCGATACAAATGAACTTCACCCAGTCTCAGGGCAGGCAGTGGGGCTGAGTGAATAAAACATTTCTCGCACAATCATAGAAGTACCGTTGGTGGAGGGGGGTGGCAGTTGCAGTGAAAGACGGCAGTCCTGATAGTAAAACAGCACCACCTACAGAAGAAAAACATTACAGCAGGCACTCTTTTTTCTTTCAGTCTGCCTACCCATATAAAAATCTAATAAACATGCACTTTTATAAGTATTTTTTTTAAATGTTTCTTTTACTATTAGAAACAGGCTATTGTATAATAGCAATAATGCATGATAGAGTGTGTGTTGTGCTGGGATAACGTCACTTCTGGGGTGATTAGTCGCACTCGGCCTGCGGTCTCGTACCTAATCACCCCAGGCGTGATGTTATCCCATCACAACACACACCCTTTTGTGTATTATTCCTTAATTATTAATCTGCCCACTTTATGGCTCACAACAGACAAAATGGCTTGGTGACAACATGACTGGTCTTCCCCTCCATCCTGACAACATGATAAACTATTTATTTAACTCTGAAGATGGACATGTCTTAGGAAGACTAACATGCTTCTTAGAAACAACTCATTTATGAGATGTATAATCACAATTTATTTTGTGATTCTGATTGGATATCATCTTATATTTTGTTAATATGGAGATCTGGTATGTTTTCCCGACATGAAAATGACGGGCGCTTACATTCACGATGCTGAAATCCTGACTTTTAACTTGCCGTCTGGCTCTGTTTATTGACGCTCAAAATCCCATCAATAAAACTGTAGCCGTGTTTTTTAAGTTATGCTTACAGGCAGGCTGAGCTTTATTGATCATGCCTGAAGCACTGGTGTGCATAGCGAGGCTGTTAGTGTGCTTAGGCACTGCTATGTAGGTGCTGTTTGCTACTTTTTTAGTATTCAGGGTTTTTAAAGGTTTAAAGAGCAGCTGACGCCAAGAAAGTTACCTGTCAGGTCCTGATCAGCATTTGTGTGTTGAAATTCTGTGTCCCTGCATTTTTGGTGGCATTTCACCGAAAATTATGTTTGTTCTTTTAATGTTTTCCTGTATTTTTTTTGCTGCACGATTCTGCAGTCACTGTTAGAGTTGCTCCCACAGGGACAGCATCAGGATCCATAGAAAACAGTCACAATAAAAGGACTCCACAACTTCACAACCCACCAGCAGAACAGAGCACATACTGTACATGTCATTTATTTTGGACTGCATTTTATTATATGCACCAGTCTGTGTTGTTGAACTCCCAACTCCACATTTATTTTGGACAGCATTTTATTATACAGAATACCAGTCAGTGTTGTTGAATTCAAACTCCACGTCTGACATGGTGGAGTTTTCTGATAACTCTTCAGTGTCATTCTGAAGTGTACAATCAGTGCCTGATGCCATTCTATGCAGTGTCACAATCCCTGCACTGCCTACTGTCACCTGCTCTTTAAAATTCAAATGTTTGCTGTGTCTGCGCACCTTCAAGCCATCTGCTGTATTTAGGTATGTGTCTGGATATTTTAAAATGATGTTTGCTGCTAGCGGGAAATGTTTCCTATGCCTATGCCTGTGCCTGTGCACCTTCAAGCCATCTGCCATATTTAAGTAATTGGAAAACCACAGGCTCTGTTTCCTGTTTGCAGGTTGCTGGCATCTGTGATGTATCATGTTGGGATTTTGTGTGTCAGCTACTAATGTGATGGGATCGCGTACCTAATGGGAAACCAGAGTCGGGCTTTTTCAAGTCAGGCATCCCAGAGTCTGGATTTTGTATGGATCCTGTTAATATGTAGTAGCAGAATACTGACTTTCAAATGCTTATCTGTCTTGCACTTTGTTGATTGAAAATCATGTACAAATGTGAATTATTTTAACTTTGTATGAATTGTTATGGCTTTTAGCTGATCAATAAAAATGTTTGAACTTTGTTGCAAAAGTGAGAAAATTGAATTTTCTGCTGTTTTTTGCTAATTATAAAACAAAACTAAAAAGTATATATAAATAAAACACCACTCATTTTGTAGATATTTTTGTGCTGAACAAATGTCATGCTCACAGTACCATGCTATAATTTTTTGTTTTAAAGTTATTTGCATCTGTTTTTTGAAAAAGTGACAATTGAATTTGCTGCTGCATTTTTTGCAAATTTTTTTAAACAAAATGGTATCTGTAAATGAAACACCACTCATTTTGTAAATATTTTTGTGCTGAACAACTTTCATGCTCACAGCACCGTGCTATCATTTTTTTCATTTTAAAGTCATTTGAATTTGAATACGGTTAGTTGAGCTAGCATACATCTGCACAGCTGGCATCTTTCTCATGTATGACATCATCAAGGAAGCCATTTTATGATTCTGAGGGCAGGATTTTTGAATCAGAAGAGGTTGTGTTCACAATTTTCAAAAGCTATGAAAACTGCATTTATCCTATGTTAATAAATGTAGTTTCAGTATGAATGTAAACAACAACCTCTCCTTTACAAGCCTATGGAGTTATTTTTTAAAAAACAAAATGTGTAAAAAGATGGTTTAGTTGTCCTTTAAATGTAATTATAAAATGAGTAAGTGGAGATCTTCATGCTGATTTACTAATAGGTGTATCCCTGTAGGACAACAACCCTTTAGGCTGGCACTTTTTTGGTATCAGGCACCACACCAAATATATTCTTCTGCCACCTTCAGGACAGTTGTGAAAAACTGTAGTAGCCATGTTAGTAAAGGTGACAATCTTTACACTAATAACATGCCGAAATGAACTGATATTTACAGTTATCACACTTTCGATTAATCCATAGTAATAAAGAACAGATGTGACATTGTCAAACACACTTTTCTTTAAAAAAAAAAAAACTTTTGAATTTCTCCTGTTTATATCTATTAGGCCTCCACTCCATGGCCCTGAATTGTCTCTCCTGTGGCCCCTGTGCTGCCTCCCACCCACGCTGCTAATCGCACAGCTCTTGGTGGTCGCCAACCACAAACTACTATGCCACCTCACTACGATCTTACAACCTGAAGCTGCTCTGACAAAAAAACAGAAGTCGCTCCTTTGCCAGTCTGTGTTTGGCCGAAAATGAACACCAAACTGTGTTCAAAGGGTAACTGCTTCGCTTCCACATACTGGAACATATAAACAAGCACCACTCTTAAAGAAAGTGATTAAAGCCCCGACAGTGCAACATAAAAAGCGTGGCTCTATAGTGTGTTAGGGTGCGGTGGTAGTGGGGGGGATGTACAACTTCACTAATCATGAAGTAAAGCCTCAAATAAAACCTATGGAAAATCCACTGTATAACTTCTTTGTCATGATGCTGAGGGGGAGGAGAGGAAGAGGGTGAAGAGGCAGACACCACTTACACTAGCAACTTCACTGTAGCTTATATTTGATAGTGTTGGTGCTGGGGGGAACACAGATAACAGTGACCTCTAGAGACTGATCTACATCATTGCAGCCATACAATAAGAAAACCATACCAGACTAAGGGGCTACTTTTTTAATTTTTGTATTAAAAAAATGTTTTCTAATTATTTTTTAACTTTTTTATTTTAGTTTTTTGTTTAATTTTATATACAAGGGGGCCCATTTTATAAGTGTGATAAGACACTCTGAGGTGTGGGTTATTGCCTGATAAGAGCACTTCCCAGGTGCTAAAGGTACTCAGTGCAAGCACCTCATGCATTATAATGCACCTGGGGCATGCTTTTATCAGGCAATAACCCACACCTCATTGTGTCTTATTGCTATTGGTTGGTAGAATGGAATAAAACTAAGGGATATGGGGTTGTGGGTGGCTGGGGCAGTACCTGGGATAATAACAATCTGTTTGCAAGGGATAGGCTGTACCTGAGTGGGGAGGGGAAGGAGGTAGTAAAGCAAAGACTGGGGAGGTATATTGCAACAAAGGTGGATTTAAACTAGATGGGGGTGGCAAGTGGACAGCAGGTAGGCAGGGATCCAATAGAGTGGAGTCACAGCCAACCCTCCAGGCTAGTAGGGAAGGACTCAGGGCAGCCAAAAAAGGAGGGAGTAGAAGGAAGGAAATGGAGGCCAATGAAGGGAAGGGGCAGGATGGAGGGTGCTCTCACATTGGGCAGGATGGAGGTGGTCTCGCTGAAAGCAAGAAGCTTAGGGAACAAATCTGCTGAGCTACAGGCACTCTTAGCAGTGTGGAGGGTGGATATTGCAGCAGTCGCAGAAATGTGGGCAACTGGGCACTGGGACTGGGATCTGGCAATCCCAGGATACAATATATACAGGAAGGACCGTAAGGAAGGGAGGGGAGGTGGGGTGGCAGTCTATGTGCGGGACGGGATAAAATGCACAAGGGACAAGGGTGAAGAAAGGAGAACAGAGGCAATCTGGCTGCAGCTCCTAGACTCAAGGGGTAGGAAACTGAGGTTTGGGGTGGTATAGAGGCCACCATCCCAATCTGAGAAGCTTGACAGGGAATTAGCAGGACAAATCAGAAAGATATGTAGAAAAGGGAAGGTGGTCATCGTGGGGGATTTCAACTTGCTGGGGGTTGACTGGAGCATTCCAGCCACCTCCAGTGCTAGGGAGCAAGTGCTCCTGGATGCAATCCAGGAGGGTCTCCTGACACAGTTGGTTAGTGTACCTACTAGGCTAAAGAACACTTTAGATCTGGTGTTGTTGAATAGGGAAGCAGTAAGGGAAATAAAGGTGGAGGACCCACTAGTCGACAGCGATCACCAAACAGTGTGGTTTGATATCACGATGTGCGGGGAGCCAGAGAAATCAGTTACTCAGGTAGTAAACTTCAGGTGGGCAGACTTTGGGAGGATGCAGGAAGTACTGCAAGGGAAACTAGAGGACATAAGGCAGGAGATAGATGCAGAGCAGAAATGGGATATTATTAAATGGGGGATTGCAGAGGCAACAGAAGCCTGCACCAAGACACAGAGTAAGAGGAGCAGAGCAAGAAAACCATGCTGGATGAACAGCGAGGTAGTGGAGGTGGTGAGAGCAAAATGAGAGGTGCACCAGAGGTATAGAAGGATGGGGAAGGAAGTGGACAGGGAGGAGTATGCAAGATGATCCAGGGAGGTGACCAGAAAAGTGAGAGAAACCAAGGCCCAGAGGGAGCTGAGATTAGCGCAGGGAATTAATGGGGGGGGGGACTTTTCCAGATACATCAGGGAGAAAAGGAAGTGCAAGGAGACAATAGTGAGGATAAAAAGGGGTGGGGAGTGGATGGAAAAGGGTGAAGAGCAGGCAGACGCACTGAATGAATACTTTTGCTCAGTGTTCATGGAAGACAAGGTGAAACCACTACCACCATGGGCTGGGAGGGTGGGACAGGGAGCGAGGAGGGAACAGATGGAAGAATTGAGGCAAGTATAGTCCTAGAGGGACTGAGGGCACTGAAGGTAGACAAGGCACCAGGGCCAGATGGTATCCACCCCAGGGTGCTGAGGGAGATGATGGAGGTGTTGGCAGAGCTGCTGGCGGATCTGTACAGCACCTTACTGGAGATGGGATATGTGTTACTGGACTGGAGGATGGCACGTGTAGTACCATTACACAAGAGTGGACCAAGGGATGAACTGGGTAATTATCACCCAGTAAGTCTCACCTCCATAGTCTGCAAACTCATGGAGACGATACTAAAGGAAAGACTGGTGTCATACCTGGAGGGCAATGGCCTCCAGGATGTGAGGCAGCATGGGTCTGTTTCAGGGAAGTCTTGTCAAACTAACCTCATTCAATATTATGACTGGGTGACAGGTGAGCTGGATAAGGGTCGTGCAGTGGATGTTCTTTACTTGCACTTCAGCAAGGCCTTCGATTCTGTGCCTCATGGGTGGCTTCGGGGGAAGCTAACTGGTGTAGGGGTAGGGGCAAAAATGATGAACTGGATTACAAGCTGGCTGAGTGGGAGGCTGCAACGGGTGGTGGTGGTGGTGAGGGGGAGCTCTCAACTCCGAGGCCAGTGATGAGTGGGATGCCACAGGGCTCTGTGTTGGGGCCAGTATTGTTTGGGTTCTTCATATCAGACATTGCACATGGGGTGGTGAGCAAGATAAGTCTGTTCGCTGACAACACCAAAATCAGAGCAGTGGTGAATGGAGAGGAGGGATGGAAGCAGCTGCAGGGGGACCTAAGCAAGCTAAAGGACTGGTCAGAGAGGTGACAGATGGGGTTCAATGCAAAGAAGTGTAAGGGTATGAACTTTGGGGTGAAGAACCAAAGGAGAGAATACTGGCTGGGAGGGGTTAAGCTGGAGATCACTGAGGAGGAGAAGGACCTAGGAGTAATGATAACAGGGACCATGAACAATACTTCTCAGTGCAGGAGAGCAACTGCAAAAGCAAACAAAGTGCTGGGGTGCATAGCGAGGGGGGTTTCATCCAAGCAAAGAGAGGTGATCTTGCCCCTCTACAGGTCACTGGTAAGGCCACATTTAGAGTACTGTGTGCAGTTTTGGAGGCCTTACCGAAAGCATGATATCAGGCTACTGGAGGGGGTGCAGAGGAGGGCAACAAAGATGGTATGTGGAAAGGAAGGGACAGACTATGACAGCAGGCTGAGAGACCTGAATATGTACACTCTGGAGGACAGAAGGGATGGGGGACATGATAGAGACATTCAAGTATCTGAGGGAACTCAGTAAGGATGGGGCAGATGGGGTCTTTAAGTTAAGGAGGGGAGGGTCACAAGGGGCATGGCTAAGAATATAGGGGGAAGACATAGGAAGGAAATGAGGAGACACTATTTCACAGAGAGGGTGGTAGCAAATGGAACACCCTACAAGAATGGGTGGTATCATGTAAATCTGTGAACAGCTTCAAAAGGGCATGGGACTGGGAACAGGGGAGAGTGAGGGTGGGGGAGGTAGGGGTGGCAGTGGGATGACAAATAGGAGGGGGGGTTGAGGCAGCTGCAAACTAGGGGTGCTACCTGCACACTCGAGCAGACTTAGATAGACAGGGTGTTCTGTTTCTGCTGGCACATTCATATGTTTGTATGTATAATCATACTACCCCATGCGTAATTGTATATAATTTCTGGTTATCAAGTCTTTCCTCACACTTTCTGGGATTCTTTCATCCCACTCTCCTCCATCCCCCAAAAAAGAGGTTGAAAAAGTCAGCAGAAGCAATAACCAGCAGTCACATCTGTTGAAAAGTTTTTCTTTTACTAGCGATTAAACTTACTTGAAGTTGCTTTACTTTCGTATGGATTTTAAACATGTCACAAATAGCACTAGAAACAGGCTGAAGAAAGAAATGTTTCTTCTACAAATCTCGGGAACTAAAAGCTGAAGTTTAAAGAGGGTACCAAAACTACTTTTTTTGTTAAAAATGTTTATTTTGTGAACTGTACTAATTGTTTTTGACAAGTCTGTTGTCTTGTAACTATTTTTGGCAGCAGTTCATAGAAAAGGCAAAGAACTGCACAATAGTGTCTCTCGCCTGCTCTAAACAACCACTGCATGTGAATGCTGTAAAAACTGGTAGGTTATTATAGAAATAATAACTGGCCATCTCCATAGAAAAAGATTGATGGCCTGTTATTATAATGAAGTCTGAAGCTTTAGAGATTTATGTGCCCATTGATGGTGTGTGTGAATGCTAAAGCGGGGGAGCAGGAATTCTAAAACTTTTTTTTAGCTTTATGTTTATTGGTTTACTATCAAACATACAGTCGATCACGAATATTTAATATTTCAAGTGTACAAGTTAATCAGATCATGAGGGTGCCACTCCTCTTAGTATGCTCAATATGCCCATTAAATGTTAAAAGATACATCTTTAAGGGGTACATCAAGAATTACATCAAGTTGCCAAAAGGCATTTTCAACTGCTGTATAAGAAGCCCGTGAGCAACATGGTGATTAATGTAAGATATGCAAAGTCACTATAAGACCAGTATCTTTCCCAACCATGGGGAAAAGGACATTTCCACCATGCATCAACCTAAGGATTGTGCACTAAATAGTGCTAATCAGACATTGATAGTCGCTCCACCACAAGGTCTATATAACATTAATTAAGTGGACACTACTACTAAGATCATGTCTAGCAGCGGTCCTCATGTCAGTATTGCTTTGTTACATGCCTGCAAGCAGTTTAATTCTATAGAAAACGAGGGTGCATAAAACAGTATGCACTGTAAACAACATTTTTAGTTTAGGTCAGCCTAAGCTAAACAGAGCCTTACAACTGATATAGGGGAATTAGGGGATGAGAAAAAGAATCCAAAGTCTCAAGTCCAACCATGTATGAATAATTATTCATTTTCCAAGTTAAAGCAAAAACACTGTTCCTCTGGGCATTAACACCCTTTTCACTCCCCAAAATAAGGAGTAGATCATAAAAAAATATACCAGTCTGTAATCTGGGAGTATCTTCATCCAATGAAGGCTCTACCTCCAGTACCGCATGAGATCGGGAAGAAGCATGTTGCTGGCACCATTTCTGAGCCTCTCCAGGATTGGACAAAATGTAAATTTTACTCCGGTGCATGATGCAGAGGTGGGCTGGGAATACCAGGTCATGTGGGATGCCAGCTTCCCTTAACATCACTCTTGCTCTATCTAATCATTTCCTTTTCTGCTGGGTTGTGTAGGATAGGTTGAAAAACATTCAGATTGGATGGCCGGAGTGTAGCAATATGCATTTTCTTCTAGCCAGAGCCAACAGGAGATCTCTGGAGCCAATGCCATCAGCAACAGTCACAACCAATCAATCAAAATCTTTATTTATCCAGGCAGACATCACTGAGCAAGGCTCATTTGCAAGATGGACCTGGGGATAACAAGGTCAGGTACCCAAGGAAAATCATTATACTGTATATAACAAAAAAAATATATATATACAGTATATATATATATATGTGTGTATATATATATATATATATATATATACACATATACACAATTATACATCACACAATATACACAATCCACAGAGAAGTGCATTGACACCCCCTCCAGAACGTTTTGCTGCTGTTGATTATTTTGTTAACCAATGCATGGAAAACACCACTAACTTTAATCTTCATTGAGGGCACAACCATTCCAACCTGACACCTGGTGAGCTTGCAGCCCTCAGATCTCTACAATGTAGGAATGACATTGTTATTAAACCAGCTGATAAGAGAGGTGCTGTTGAGGTCTGGGAAAAGGAGCTATACATCACTGAAGCCACACAGCAACTCTCTGACACCAGGTTTTATTCTTCTCTTCCACAGGACCCCACTGCTGACTATCAGACTGAGGTCACCACCACCATCACCCCTGCTATTGAAAACAATGAACTTCCTGCTTCTGCTAAGAGACTCATAGTTCAGCATTCCCAGACATCCAGGTTTTATCTCCTTCCCAAAATCCACAAAACAGGTAACCCAGGTCATCCCATAGTGTCCGCCTGCTCCTGCCCCACATCCCACACCTCTGCATTTTTGGACGGCCTCATGAGACCCCTTGTTGAGTCCCTGCCCTCCTATGTTAAAGATACTAACCATGCTCTCCAGTTATTTGACAGGTTCAGATTCAGTGACTCTCATCAGCTCATCTTCACCATGGACATCAAATCTCTTTACACAGTGATCCCCCATGATGATACTCTGACAGCTTTGCAGCATTTCTTGAATAAGCGGGAAGTCCAGCAGCCACCCACACACACACTAACTCATCTGGCAGAACTGGTTCTTACACTCAATGCTTTTTCTTTTAATAACAGTTTTTTTCAGCAGGTCAGTGGAGTTGCCATGGGTACCAAGATGGGTCCCAGCTTTGCTAATCTGTTTGTGGGTTGGGTGGAGGAACGTTTTTTTCTCTCATTCACAGGGACTGTGCCTGAACTCTACAAATGCTACATTGATGACTGTGTGGGGGCCACCTCCTGCTCCAGGGAGACCCTCCAAGTCTTCCTTGACAAGTTTACCACGGCCCATCCTTCCCTTCAGTACACTGCTGAAGTATCCTCCTCTACACTGCCTTTTCTGGATATCCAGCTGTCAGTCCAGAACACTGGTCTGAAGACATCAGTCTATTACAAACCCACTGACTCTCACAGTTTCCTCCTCCACAGCTCCTTCCATCCTAAACATGTCAAGAATGGCCTGCCTTATTCACAGTTTCTTAGACTTCGCAGGTTATGCAGTGAAGAGGATGATTTTGCTGAGCAGACCCAAATAATGCATAGTTTTTTTAGCAACAGGGAATACCCTAAGAGCACAGTGGACAGAGCACTCTCCCGGGTCAGTAACATGCCGCGTAACCTTGACCCCCGCAGGAGGGATACTGTCACACAGGAACAATGGCAAATTCCACTAGTTCTTCCTTTCCATCAGAGCACACCTTCTCTTCACAGGATCATCACTAGTAACTTTCCCATTTTGCAAACTGACCCTAACATTGGTGCTTCCTTTACAGAACCACCTATTGCCTCCTACCACCGGCCACCTAACCTGCGGAATCTTCTGGTTAAAAGCAGCCTACCTACTCCTAACAGTTCCTCCCTCCCAGGTACCAAACCTTGCAACAGGACTCGCTTCTACACCTGCAGATTTATTTCCAGTGTGACTGAGATTCGGGGGCCTACAGGTGTTTTTCACATCACCAAGGAGTTCTCATGCACCTCCACTAACATGGTGTATTGTATTCTTTGCAGGAAGTGTACTGCTATTTACATTGGAGAAACTGGTAGGCGGCTTGCTGACCATTTCAGGGAACATTACAGAGCAGTCAGGAATGGTGAAACTGCAAAACCCATTGTATCCCACTTTATCTCCAGGGACCACAATTTCAATAACCTTTCTGTCTGTGTCCTTCAGCAGGGCTTCTGGGATCCTGACCATAGAAAAAACATGGAAGCCAAGCTGATTATCCGCCTTGGCTCCCAGTAGCCCTCTGGTTTAAATGATAGACTTATTTTCCACTAACATCTTTCAGCCATCCCTTTTTTTTCCCTAAAGTCTATTTGTTTTTGTACTCATTTAATTTATTTTTCATTTTCACCATATGTCTCCATTTCTGTCTCCTTTCCACACATTTGTCACCTTTCAGCCTTCTTACTAGGCCCTGTTAATTAGTCTCCACCTGGGAACTTCCCCAGCTCTTTCACTCCCATTATGCTTTATCTTTCCCATCATCACCTTTTTGTTTCACAGATTCTCTCTTAATCTTACCATTTATCACTTCTTCTCCCTGAGCCTCCCTTTTCTTCTTTCTCCACATATAAATCTCTCTCATTTTACCTCTCCTCTACACTAACTTGTTTTTTTTTTCTCTTTTAGATATTTCCTGAAGAAGACCTAAGGTCGAAATGTAGATTTGTAATTCTATTTTCTATTTTCAGCGTGCATTTAATATAACCCATTTTGTTTTGCTTTTAGACCACATGCTGACGCAGCGCCTTGTATTTGTTTTTCACAATTATATATACACTATATACAAAATACATGTGTATGTGGAGGCAATAATGATTCATAGGAGTAGGGTACAATACCGGAAGGGCAAATTACAAGAGAAACATATACAGTGGCGAAGCAATAAGTGAAGGTCCATTCACAAGATAACATACTGCGGGAGAACCATATACAGATTACAGACCCCCATTCTCGGAGCATCAGAATTGTCTGGACAGCCCCGTGGTGTCACCCTATACACCTTCTGTAATTTTTGAACTGTATGGGCTGCTTTCTTCCCCAGCTGTTGCACCATGCAGTCCTGTGCAAATAACATGAGGTGGTCACCCTTGCAGCCTTCTTCGAAGCCAAGGAGTCTAAGGTTGTTGACTCTTGCTTGATTCTCTAAAGTCTCTAAGTGAGAGTGGAGGTGAGTGTTCTCCTTAATTACTGTGTTGACGGCTCCTAAGGCTGCATTGGCTTTCTTGGTGGACTCCACTGTAGCCATGTTAATTGTTTCAATACTCAGTTCCACCTGGGCCACCCGATTAGTAAGGGCACCAAACTTGTTAGACAGACCAGACATCGAGGCTATCAGGCACTTAATTTTGGCACCCAAGGTTTGTAGCGTTTCTACTTGGGTTCCCTCCTCATGTTCAGGATCACAGCCATGAGTGTCCCTCGTGCTGGGAGCTCCGGAGACAGTTTTACTTTTAGCTCCATCTCCCGATACTTTTCCTTTCCAAGAGTTCCCCATCCTAACCAGCCAGTATTCTGCTGCTGTATTTTTCAGTTTTAGTTATTCTGTTTCAACAAATCTAGCAAATTTAAAGTTAGTATTGTAGACTGAATAGCAGACCACAATCAGTTTGTGGCCATCTTGCTCGGGCTCCACAGCACCCCCCTAATTTGAAAACTTTTAATACGATTTTTTTTGGTTTTAGGTGGTGCATGTAGGATTTAACCCAACTTGTGAAAATCTTTTTTATGAAAGCTTTGACATTAGGGTTGAATTAGGAAATTGAAAACATGGCTGCCAGTAGTGCTGCTACCTCCATCTGTAGTTCCTTTAGTATCCTGAGATGTATGCCATCCGGTCCCATTGCCTTTTCCACCCTCTATTTTGTGAGCTCCTCTAGGCCTCTTTCTTTTGTAAATGGACTGGTGTTCACCTCCTTCCCCCGTGTATCTAATGCCTAGCTGTGGTCCCTGTCCCTCCCCTTCTTCACTTAAAACCAAGCAGAAGTATTTATTCAGTACTGATTCCTTTTCCAGGTCTCCCTCCACATATTCCCCTTCCTCCCTTCTGAGCTGTACAATCCCACCTCAGCCTGCCTTTTCTCACTGATGTACCAATAGAATGTTTTCTTCCACTTCTTCACTGTTTGTGTTAATCTTTCCTCTGTGCCTTTGTGCTCCTTTCCCTGCTTCCCTCAAACACTTTAGGTACACCACCCTATCCTCTTTCTGCCATCATTGCCTATGTTTCTTTGTTTCTATATGTTATTGTCCATTAGCAAAATACTATTACCGGTTATCATTGAATATCAACAACATATTAACTGCTGACAAACACTGGTTTATGTTGGCCTTCACTGACAACAGCATTTCATTTTCCGATAAAAAAATTAAGATAATTTCCCCCCAAAAATTAAAGGTGATTCCACTTGAAAACCTTTATCCATATCAGTATTAAAAAGTGAAACATGAAGTTTTAGAGTTTTTCAATAAATGTTGTTTGCACTTTTTGTAGCAAACATCAGCTACATTTAAACTGTGTCATGTAGCATGGTATGCTGTAGCATTACCTTTACTCTTAGTAATCTGCTGACCTTAAAAATACTTTAAAAAATATTTCCTGCTGCAACCTCTTCTGGTAAATTACTCAACATGTATTGTTATTCTCCATGTAACAAAAAGATAAACATGGTTATTGACCTCTCTTCTAAGCCTGCGATCTTCATGTTCCATTTGTGTGCTACTTAAATGTTTTTCATTAGATTCATACTGTCAGATTCTAACACGGACAATGATTTATGTAAGGCTTTAGTGGTGAATGTTAAGATTAAGTTGTGCATCTACTGAGAGAAATTGTACAAGAAGGCTGACACTTTATGTACTGTACAAGCAAGCAAAATATGAGATTTAAAGAGTGTGTGAAACAATATTTAATACAACCACAGTATCTAAAGATTTACCAGCTGAGTCTTAAAGACTCCTCTGTCTATATTACATCTCCTTCCACTTACATAAAATGGGTCTTAGAAGCTCTTCAAATTGTACTAGCTATGGAGAAAACAGTAGTAATTTAACTTGCATGTTCTGGGATTGTAAGAGAGTTCATATGCTGTGGAACAATTATAAGACTTCAGGGTGTGTTATTAGATATCGACACCCTGGGGTGGTCGAAGCACGAGGCAAAGCCGAGTGCTTCCACCACCCCAGGAGTGACGTTATTACACAATAACACACACCCTGGAGTGCCTTATTGCTATTATACAATGGCTCATTTTAAAATAATATTAAAAAGTTAAAATTAAAAATATTGTTGCTATATTTGTGTTGCTTTTTGTATGAGAGGCATATTTTAGAAATGAAAGAAAAAGTAGTCCAGTAGGTGGTGCTGTTGGTAGTATCTGCATTTCTTGTGAATGGTGATCCCCCGAGAGACACTCAGTCGTCTTGTATCTTTGCTCCCACTGCTTGTCCTGGGAGCAGTTGAAGATTTTTTTTTTAATTTTCTGAGCCCTGTGAGGAACATGTGGAGAGCGTAAGAAAACGGCGGAAGCCGAGCGGTTACTTCTGGTTTCCTACTTCATTCGTAACTGGACATGAGTAGGACATGTGTTGGGAGGTCTTTTTAATTTTGATACAATGTTTTAGGAAGTTTGCTTGCTCAGAAGGTGGCGACATTTGAAATGTAATTGAGTATTTATGCGTTTGTGTTTGAACGGCCGAGCTGCAGTATTCACAGTCACAGGCAGCTACCGTGAACTTAAAGATGGAGAGCTGATTTTTTTTTTTAATATTTTACGTTTTGTGTACTTGTGTGACTAGATTGAGGCAGTTGGAGTACGGAACGTGTGTTTGTTTGCAGGCAGGGGGGTGGAGAGGAGGTAAGGTAGGCTACGGTGAGACCGATTTAGGGACTGTCGGCTTCCCCGTGGCATGCGTGGGGAGGGAGGGATTTGTTTCACTGCTCTGTGGTCATTTGTGTGCCTGAACTCAATACAGTGATGTTATTGTTCAATAACATCACTGTCCCAGGCACACACTGACCAATGAGAGTCCAGGAAATTTTCTTGCCATTGTATAATATTAAATATCAACTAGAAAACTTGCTAGTGGGGCATTGAAACATAGAAACATAGAAGAGTATGACAGACAGAGACCACAAGGTTCAGTTAGTCTGCTTAGCTTTCTACCCCCCCCAAGAAAATTATATCTTTGCATCTGTCCCAAGCTGTCATGACCACCCCCCAACCATTTCTGCGCCCACAGCCTTTGGAGGTAGGCTGTTCCAGGCATCCATCAACCTCTCAGTGAAGAACTTTCTACTATTGGTCCCAAACTTTCCCCCTTTCAGCCTCAGATTATTCCCCTTTGTTCTACTCCCTTCCTTGACATGGAAGAGTTCCTGCATATGTACCTTATTTACACCCCTAATGTACTTGTAGGTCTTGATCATGTCTCCCCTCTCTCTCTTCTGATCCAGGAAGTACATGTTTAATTCCCTCAACTAATTTTCATAAGTCATCTGGTGTAACCCCTGTATCATTTTTGCCACCCTTCGTTGCACTGTCTCTATCCTATCAATGTCCTTTCCGAGGTGTGGTCTTCAAAACTGCATGCAGTATTCCAGGTGGGGGCAGACAATTGCCTTGTACAGTGGAAATATCACTTCCTTCCTTCTGCTCGTGATTCCCCTCCCAATGCATCCCAGCATGCCACTAGCCTTTAGTGCCACCTTTTTGCACTGTCTACCCACTTTCAAATTGTCTGATATCATAATCCTCAGGTCACCTTCCTGGTTGGTTGTTGCTAGTCTTTCTCCCCCCAAGTAGTACTCCCTTTTTGGGTTGCTTCTTCCTAGGTGCATGATTTTGCACTTTTTGGTGTTGAATTTCAGCTGTGCAATTTGATGATAAGAAGAAGTGGACCAAAGAACAAAAATATACAGTTTTACTTATTGCAGCATCATTTAAAAATACAATTCTTAAAATATAAACAGAAAATAGGTCTCCTACCATCACAGAATGGAAAAATGAGTGCCTGGAAATTTTAAGAATAGATAGCCTTGCCCACCTGATGGTTAGACAAGGCAACATCTTCCTATCCAAATAGAAAACTACCTATAATGTCTTCCCATTAGGTTTAGCAGAGACATAATAATAATTAGTCTAAGCAAATTGATCCCTTTCAATAGAATATGGTTGAGTCATCGGTCTATTCTTGTAATCAACAATTTCATGCTCAAGACAAAAAACAGTGAAGGACTCAAGTTTGATGCATAGTAGATGTATTCTTCATAGGTCTTTCTTAGTCTTTTCTCTGTCTCCCTCTGGCCTTTCTTTATCTACTAGTTATTTTATCTTTCTGAACTCTTTTCTGCCTAAAAGGAAAAAAACAGGGAAACTGTAAAGTAAGTAGCCGATTATTTAAAGCTAGTAGAAAATATTGATCACATGTCATTTACTTAATGTATTTTATGATATAGAAATATTGCTGCAGTAGTTTAACAGCTTTTTACACATATTTTTCTGATTTTAAGAATTTGGATTGTATGTTTATTTTATTTATTATAACTGAATAAACTATCTTTGGAATGTGGATATGTAAATGTGTTATATGTTTTGAAATATTAATAAAAAGTCTTATGGGGAAAGAAACACTCCCCTGGATAAGTCATTGATGTGGTAACACTCTCATGCTGATTCTTATAAATAATAACGGGCTCTGCTGTGGCAAATGGAATAAGCTTTATTTGTCAAAAGGCATTCCCATTTCATTCTACTGTGCACAGCAAGAAGCATCAATAGTAACTGGCAAAATCTGTACATCATACTGTACAGTAACCATGTTTACTGGAAATTTGAAATCCTTTATTTCGATGCTATGCACGTTGGAATGATTGATGTTCTGCTTAGATATTCCAGCCCAGATGGTAAAGTCTATGCTTCTATGCTTATTTGCAAAGAAAAGCATACATATCACACTCTAAGATAGACAGAAGAGTGGACTTTCAGGCACAACTACAGTATTTGTTAGGATCTTTCTCTATTCAGTACTTTTCCAGCATTAAGTTACTATATTGGGCTGTGTACATCAGTTTAATTTAGTTAATGGGTTTATTTTTTGATGTAGTAATCCATGTTTTCTTTTTTATTTGTCAGAGTTTTATCTTGTACAGTGCTTTGAGTTTGTGACAAGAAGCTAAATAAACACCATCTCCCTAACAATGATCTGTATCTTGAAATCACTTAAAGGAAAGAAGGAAAATAAATGTATTTATTTATTGAAATGTTTCACCAGGAAGGCACACTGAACAACAAGTTGCTTAACTCATGGTGCGACTTGTGGGGGGTACATGTGAAATTACATCAGAGAATAAGCATACAAATACAGTGAACATGCATAATGGCAGGGTGCAGCTCGAACCAACAATATCATGACATCGCTATCACAGTGCTGGATTGGCATTAAGAATAGGCAGAACAGTACAATTATAGACATAAAGTGCAAAGTCTAGGAGCAGAGGGATGGGGGGACACTGGGCACAGCATAAAGATAAATCAGCTTACTTTAGTGGGACTTGGTACAGTCTTGGGAAATCAGTAGCATCATCTAGTCAGTACAAAAGGATTGGGAAAACATGGAGAGGGTAAATTGCATACAGTGCTAGAAGGTAAGGGGACTACCTTTTAAGTGCTATGTAGTGGGGTACAGTGGAAATGAAGGGGTGAGAAGTTAGTAGAGAAGGAGAAGACATGCCTAGATCTGTACCCTCCAGGATGCTAAGAAACCCTGCCAGGGGCAGATCTAGGTGAGGACAAAGGAATGAGAAATAGAGGGGGGTCAGGTGTGAAAGAGGAATTATTAAGTTGGGAAGATGGCAGAAGAGGGGGGGAGATGGGAAGACAGGGCAACTACAGGACTGAACCTCTCCAGGATGTTGTGAACTCTGCCAGGGGGAAGCACCAGGCGGAGGTGTAGGATGGAGAGTAGGGATGGGGGAGGGGGCAGGTAATGGGGGAGAGGTAGGACCTTAGTACTGACCCCTCCAGGATGCTGAGAACCCTGCCAGGGGACAGGACAAGGTAGGGACATTGCTAGAGGAAGGAGGGGGATGGGGAAAAGGTGCAGAACAGAGTTAAAATGCAGGAGAAGGAGGGGATGAGGATAGGCAAGGAGCTTGGGACAGCTCTTATATGCACATGTCAGGAAATCAAGGTGGGTTAAAGCAGGAGCAGTTAGAGGAGAGACAGTTATGTAGGGAAGAGGCAAGAGAGGAGGTTGTTTAGAAGTGTCGAATTTTGGGAGTGCCAGAGTTTTGGAAAGTGATGTGCCAAACTAGACTGACCGATAAGAGTTGATCGGCATGGGACCAGCAGTGTACGAGTGTCTGAGGATCTGAGGGAATGGGAGGGAGGCAAAGGGGTAGAGAGGTGCTTGAGAGGTAGGAGGAAGTTCACCAAGCCAGGATTTGGAAGTGAGTTTTGCACAGTGAGCGAGATGCCTGTTGGTAAGGGTGGGGGGGAAGGACAGGGCATGGTAGCGATCACAGTGATGAGTAGAGGGTGGAGCATCAAGAGCAAAATGACAGAAGAAATTGAAGAGAGAGTCCAATCTGGCCAGGGACAATTTGAGACTGGCACCATATACTACATCGCAGTAGTCAAAAATGGGGAGTATTATCTTCTGGACAAGTTCATGCCTGGCCATAGGAGGGATGCAATTATCATTCCTGTATAAGGCACCAAGCTTAGGGCGCAGTTTTCAAGATGGCATCAATGTGGCCAGAGAAGTTGAGGTGTTGGTCCAGCCAAACCCCCAGGTATCTGAATGAGGAGGTGTCCTCAAGAGTTGTCCCATCCACGGTGTGGTAAGTGGGGAGGAGCCGAAGCCTGGAGACTCTCTGCCTAGTGCCAAAGGTCATGGAGATGGTCTTCTTGGCATTTAGAAATAGTTACTATGAAACAAACCAGAGCTGAACCTGGTGGAAGTCATGCTGTAGGGTGGCTGCAAATTCAACAGGGTATTTTTCAGAGGTAAAAAAGACAGTGTTGTCTGTGTACACATGGATAGAGGAGGAAGGGGAGCAGACTGAAGGCAAGTCATTAAGGAAGATAGAGAAGAGGATGGGACCAAGCACAGAACCTTGTGGAACTCCTGTGCTAAGGAGAAGGGGGGGATAGCATCCTGGATCTTGACTGATTGTGTTCTGCCTGTGAGATAGGCTCTAAACCAGTAGTGGCAGGAGAAGACAGTCTAGATGCCATAAGGGAGTCAAGAAGTAGGGCATGGGAGATTGTGTCAAATGCCTTGGCAGGTTGACAAAGATGGCAGATATGATGAGATCATTATCCATGCCAGTGAGGATGAAATCAGTGAGTCTGAGAAGGCAGGTGGTGGAGTGATTCTTCCAAAAACCAGATTGGAACAGATCGAAAAAGAAAGAGTTAGAGAGAAAGGAGGTAAGTTGGGAGAGAACTAAGTGTTCTTGGAGCTTGGCAAGGGTGGGGAGGAGAGAGATGGGATGATAGTTGCCAGGGGAGGAGGGGTCACCACTCTTAGGATGAGGGCGAACCACTGCATGTTTTCAGGATGAAGGTACAGATGAGGACAACAATGAGAGGTTTAGGATTAGGGAGAGAGGAAAGGCAATAGCTGCAGCAGAAAGGAAAAGGAGTTTAGGGTCAAGGTCATCTGGGGATGAGTCTTTAGATGGATTGAGGGAGAGGAGGGCCAAGAGAGTATCTTCAGGGCAGACAGCAGAGAATGAGAAGGAAGGAAGGGCACGTGAGACTTGTATGCTTGAGGAGGGAGGAGGAGGAGAGGGAGAAGTGGAGGGAAGATAGTTTAGAAGGACTGAGGTGCATGAAGTGTAGTAAGAGTTAAACTCATTGGTCACCAGGCCCCGGGCCGGACACCAAAGTATTGTTAATTTTAAGCACAGGGTTGGGCAGGTGCAATGGTGGGGAGAAGAGGGCATGGACTACTTTCCAGAATTTGGAGGGGGTGTTAATATTGTTGAGCAAAGCTGATTTAAAGTATTCAGACTTAACTAGTCTGGTGGCTTTTGTGCAGGCATTTCTTAGCATGCAGTACTTAACATAATCTAATGGGAGTTGAGCAGCCTTATGTTTCTTCCATGCTTTGTGTCTCTCTCTCTCTCTCTCTCTCTCGCAGGTCAGTAATTCAGGAGTGACCCAGGGAAGATGGTTACCAGATACTCTAGTCCATTTGAAAGGGGCAAAAGCATTCCAGATAGCTAGGAATTTCTCTTTGAAGTAGGCAAGGGTTTGGTCTACGGATGAAGCGGAAGCTATTGGGGACCAATCAGAGGCTGCAAGATCATGGAGTAAGGAGTTTAGGTCAAGGGAATTGAAGGAGAAGAGATGGAGGATTTTGTGTGGCAGTTTGGGTCTATGGACCTTTCTGACTAGGAAGACTGGGCGATGGTCACTGAGGGCATCCAGGAGGATGTTTGATTTAAGGACATGGTGGGGGTGGAAGCTGAGAGCCCAGTCTAACAAGAAGTGGTTTAGAGTTTTATGATTTAGGCGGGTGGGTACATGGATGAGTTGGGTGAGATTGAGGGCAGAAATGTTATTTTGTATTTTGGAAGTAGTAGGAGACAACAAGTTTAAGTTTATATCTCCCAGTAGGTAGAGCTCACCTGAGTGTGAGTGGGACGTTGTTGAGCTAATGAGTTCAGTTGTGGTGGAGGGCTTGATGCTGGGGCGGCAATAGAGATCTGCTATGAAGACAGCAATGGAGAAGGGCAATGCTATGCTTATAACAAGGGCTTCATAGGTAGAAGGAGAGGAGGTAGAGAGGATGTTAGTGTATTGGAGTGAAAACAGAATATACATGGCAACGCCTCCTCCTCTGGCAGCTCTGTCCTACCTAATTGTGGAGTAGCCTGGGATGAAGACAGAGGGGTCAAGTATTTTGTCATTGAGCCATGTTTCAGTTAAAATTGGAATATCTGGTGTGAGGGAGGCAACCATTGGTTGCAAGAGGTAGACTTTTGAAATGAGGCTACAGATATTTAAGTGGAGGATTTTCAGACCATTTGGGAGGACTAGAGTTGAACTAGAATTTTCATAGCAGAGATAGGAGAGTTACATGGAGGAGTGGGGGCAGAAGGGCCAGGGTTCGGATGTATGTTACCTGATGCGAGTAAGAGGAGGGAGAATATAAGGAAGTGGAGTTTGGGGCTTTTGTGTTGGGAAGAGCACTTGGGGGGTAATTGGGAGGAGTGGATAGTAGGTGAGTGGGTGATTTGGAGTCTAAGGAAAGTTAGGTGGCTACGGATGGAGGATAAAGTAGCAGGAGGGATATGGGTGAAGTGGTTCCAGTAGGCTATAGGAAGGGGAGGAGTAATGGCCAGAATGGATACAAGGGCTTGGATTTTACATATATATACAGTATATATTTATATATATGATTTTATATAGCATCCTACAAGCACCCTGTATCCCATAGCACCGTACAAGCCATGAAGAGTGACAGCAGCTATGAGACATCCATAATCAGTGTCAGTGGCTCAGTAGGTAGCATGTTTGCCTCTGAGACTGGAAGATCAGAAGGCTGTGGGTTCTAGCCCCACATCAGGAACTTGGAGTAATATTTGTAACTGGCACTGTGCTGCAGTGTGACAAGGTTGCTGCACTACTGATGTGCTGTCCTTCAGATGAGATTTTAAAGTAAGGTTCCTTCTGCCCATTCCTGGCCCCGATCTTGGTGAAAGTTAAAGATCCCATGGGAATTATATAATTATTGAAGAAAAGTAGAGGGGTTTCCACAGTGACATGGCCAACATTCCCACAGTCAACAAAACAGGCCCACATAACCTGTGTCAGTGAGTTATTAGGCAGCACGTTCACCTCTGGGGCTGGAAGATCAGAAGGTCAGGGGTTCTAGCCCCACACCAGCTACTTGGGGCAATATCTATAACTGACACTGTAGTGTAGTATGTGGGGGTGCTGCAACGTTGAGGGACTGTCATTTAGATGAGATGTTAAACCGAGGTCCCTTCTGCCCACCTCTGTCCACTGTCCAGCTGGAAGCAAAAGATCCCATAGGACTCATCAAAGAGTGGGGGTATTTTTATTTATTTATTTTATTTATTGAATTCTCGAATTACAACCTTTGAGCTACAAGCTCATTTACAAAGGTTCCACGTCAGAAAAATAAGGCGAACATACAATAGTAATCATAGAGTTACAAAGAACTAAACAATTAACAGTGGTAAAATGACAATTAAAGAACATGGGACAGCGATAGAGCCTTAGCAGACAGGCAATGATAGTACAGCAGGAGCAACTGCAAGGGAGAGTGGGGGAAGAGGAGGGTGTGGGATTAAGAGTGAGGGGGAGGAAGAGGGGAGGTCATCTTGTAGTAACCATGGGTTAGGGGGTCACCTTGTCAGTGAGAGGATGGGGAGGGGAGGATGGGGGTTGCAAGCATGGTGAGGGAATAGAGCCCAGGGGGAAAGAGGTAGGATCCGTGACTGGGCAGGGGTCAGGGGGCTCTGGGTTGGGGGAAGGAGAGGGAAGTAGCGGATTAGGTGCTCACAAAGTGCAAATTGGGGGGGTAGTCAGGGTTTTAAGCAGGTGGGTTGGTCAGGTAGGACAGGTACATTTCTCTTGTGAGGAAAGGTGGGACCTAAGTGCAGATTTGAACGAGTCAATTTTGCTAATTGTGGCTAGTTCTGTTAAAATAAAGTATCAGCAAAATGCCGTACATAGAAATCAAATAGAAAAAAGTTACCCCGGTGTCATGATCAACATTCTTTCAGCACTAAAAAGCAGGTCTAGTAAGCCAGGAGTGACAGCATTGTGTACAGCACTGTTGTTGCCCTCTGAGGTGTGGTAGTGATTAAACATACAGTACTTATGTCTGAAGATAATTGGGAATTATTTCTGGGTTCTCATATGGGTTAGGGTTAGGGTTAGGGTTGTAATAAATTTAAGGTAATGCAGTAAAATATTTATACACTGCTTATGCTATCACCCAAGTACTGTGCATTGGTTTTATCTGGGGGGTATCCCCAAATTATGGTAGATGCAGGACACCTAAGGGGACCTTTCTCCATTATTACTGGGAGTGCCCCAGATTGGTCCCATTTTGGAAGGGCATTGCACATGAGTTGTCAGTGCTGAGTGGTCATCTAATAGCAATATCCCCTCTATCGCTCCCCTTTGGAGTGAAAAGAATAGGAGAGGTGAATGATCTTTATACCCTAGACGGATAAGAGTTCTATTGACAGTGGCACACCAGGGGATTCAAAATCTGTGGATAGCTGGCACTCTCCCAATGATAGATCAATGGAAAAGATTAGTTATCCAGGTTTTAGCAGTGGATAGGCTTTCTTATGTTTTAAGGTATCAGGAAGAAATATTTCTCAATAATTGGGGTAAATTTTTAGATATCCTTTCGATCGGAGAGGCAATGATGCTATGATAAGGCTGTGATGGGTAGGGACCATCAGACCTGCTGAAGAGGGGTTAGGCCCTATTGAAGTGAGGAATCACTACTTCAGGCCCTCTTGACTGGATGGAATGAATGAATGGAAGGGAGGGAGGACAGATTGGGATATAATTGTCTTATAATGGCTTAAAGAAACATATATATTACAAGCATGTCTTAGAAAAACCATTCATGGAGTGGCATGAATTTCCAATTTCCTATTTTTTTTTTAGATTGCTTACTTACTAACCACATGTTCAGGGTTTCATATTTTTCTGTTTCTCTTTCTTTTTTTAATTTTTTTTTTTTTTTACCAAGGAAGAGTTAATGTACTAGGTGGACCTAATTTCATTTAATGGAATTGCTGAGTCATGGGAATTATAAATGTGGTTGAATATAATCTGCAAAATTAACAGAATGTACATAATAATATAAGAGGAACACTAGACTGACTGTTAATGTAGCATATTATAAGTATTCAGGCCTCACCAAGGTGTCGTTTGCATGCCAACTCTGTATTGAGTTTGCTGTCTCTGATTGTTACCTTTTCTGCGTATATGTGTTGTACATTTGAAAATTTGAATAAATATATAATACAAAAAAATCCTTATAGTGTATGGTGGAATACTATTGTAGGCAGAAATCCATCCCTAGAATAATGTTGTTGTGCTGAAGTAGCTATGTCATTTTGCTGTTGTACTGCACTAGGTACATACCGTAGCTGCTGCAGCACAACAACATGGAATGCTTTTGCATGGTAAAATCTGCTCATGACTGCAATCAGTGACGCAATTGCCTGAAGAACTACTATTGCACTGAGGTAGAACCATGTTTTTCTTCTCTGAACTACTACTAAATGCTTAAATGGACTTAAAGTGATTTGAAGAGAAACCTTCTTTAAAGTAGGACACTTTTTCATTAGTCCATTTCCAATGTTGCAAATTGTGTTTCATTTGAAGTGCTGCAGATTAGCGACTACATTTGAAATGCAGTTTAATCAGTTCCATATTTAATCACTTGTTTGGTCATAAAATAAAAAATGTTTTCAACTCAGCTAGATTCCAGCCTGTTGTACGGTAGCCCATGAACTATAAAAGACAATGTATGAGCTACTACAAGCCTGAGTAGCCCTCTCGAGATTACCATGGTAATGGAGTAAACCTATCAAGCTTTGCTCTTGAGGTTTAATAGGTTGTCATGGCAACCTCTGGATGGCTACACAGGCTTGTTGTGTATAGTGGCTCGTACATTATCTCCCTGTTGCTCTATATGACTTTTTTCCTGGCTGTTGTAGACCAAACAAGGGGGAACAGGTGTAATCCATGGGGACTGGCAGAAGCAAAAGGTAAGCCATAGGAAAGTTGGGTGATGACACTGGAAGGAGCAGGTCAAAAGGAGGCTAATCAAGAGCAGGATGATAAATAGAGAATGGATAAAAAATGCAACCAGTTTGAGTCCAGATGGTGACAGGTGGATGTTTTTGAAACAGATAGAACAAGTATATGTTTAATGTGACATATTTTAAAAAAATAATTAAAGGACAACACTAGGAACTTAGAAACATTAGACTTAAATTGCTATAAACATGATAGTTATTTTATGTTAACAGTTTTTTGCTCGTTAAGTACCTTCGTTGATAAACATTAAAGATGCACATAATTTGAACTACCATTAAGTTGTTTTTGCTTTTACAGGTAAAGAATAGAACGATTACACAAGTTAATCATTTAATTACTGTGTATTGATCATTAGTACATTACCTAGGATCCTCCAGTCACTCTGAATAGCATGACAGAAATAACACTGAGTAAGTCCTTTGAATACATTTCTATCATAGCACTATTCAAGCAGGCCAATTATAGTTGAGTGTAGCATTAAAATTCACAGCATGTTTTGCTGCCAGTTAAGATTATGTGTATGTCTAAATATTCTGGGATCTACGCATTGAGTTTTACTTAACCAATAATGCCTGAACAAGCGGGTATCTCCAAGACATTAGTGAGCATTGATTAACCTTGGGCCAGTAACCCCATTTTTGGTATTGATCCCTAGAAATTATACCTTTTAAGGGTCTTATTGTCATTATAAGTCTAATAACATAGAAACATAGAAGTTGATGGCAGATGAGGACCGCAAGGCCCATCCAGTCTGCCCATTTCTTTTTCTACAATATAAATGTGCCATCGGCCTTTGCTCTGTCAATGGCCAATCTAGTCATACTCATTTGTATTGCTCCCTTATGCCTATCCCATGCCTGTTTGAAGCCCTGCACTGTATTTATATCCACCACTTCCTGGGGTAGGCTGTTCCATGCATCCACCACCCTTTCTGTGAAAAAGAACTTCCTCACATTACCCCTTAATTGGCCTCCCTCTAATCTCAAGCTGTGTCCTCTTGTCCTGCTATTTTTCTTATATTTAAACATGTTAGACTCTTTCACCTTGTTAATGCCCTTAAGGTGTTTGAATGTTTCGATCATATCACCTCTCTCCCTCCTGTGCCCTAGGGTATACATATTGAGCTCCATTAATCTGTCCTCATATGTTTTCTGATGCAGTTCCTGCACCATTTTGGTTGCCCGTCTCTGGACTGCCTCAATTTGGTTAATGTCCTTGTGAAGGTGTGGCCTCCAGTACTGCATGCAGTACTCCAGATGGGGCCTAACCAGTGTCTTGTAAAGAGGGATTATTACCTCCCTCTTCCGACTTGTGATATCCCTACTAATAAACCCCAACATCCCCCTAGCCTTACCTACTGCTTTAGTGGGCTGCTTGGATGATTTCAGGTCATCGTTGATGATGATGCCCAAGTCCCCTTCTTCCCTTGTGACTGCCAGCAACTCCGCTCCCAGCCTATAGGTGGCTTCAGGGTTTCTCTTCCCTATATGCATGACTTTGCACTTCTTTGCATTAAACCCCAGTTGCCACTCTTCTGACCATTTTGCCAGTTTATCCAGATCTCTTCTCATTCTGCTCACCCCTTCTGGATCATCTACTCTGTTGCAGAGCTTGGTGTCATCTGCAAACAGATAAACCTTACCCTCCAGTCCATCTGCAATGGCACTGATGAAGATATTGAAGAGGACTGGTCCCAGGACTGATCCCTGAGGTACCCCACTTGTGACTTGCATCTCTTTTGACTGTATACCATTTACCACCACTCTCTGCTTTCTGCCTGTCAACCAGTTTGCCACCAAGTTGACCAACTTCTGACCCACCCTGAGCCTACCCAGCTTATTAATCAATCTTCTATGTGGAATAGTATCAAAAGCTTTGCTGAAGTCAAGGTAGGCGACATCAACTGCTCCCTCTTGGTCCACCACTCTGGTTACCCAGTCAAAGAAATCTATGAGATTAGTTTGACAGGGCCTTCCTTTTGTAAACCCATGCTGTCTTGGATCCTGTGCTCCTATGGATTCTGGGTATTGCACTATCTTTTCCTTAAGGAGTTCCTCCATAATTTACCCACTACTGAGGTAAGACTGATTGGTCTGTAGTTCCCGCCTCCTCCCTGCTACCACTCTTGTGGTGCGGGATCATATGAGCCCTTCTCCAGTCTTGTGGGACCTCTCCTGTGCTCAGAGACTCACTAAACAGTTCTGAGAATGGCTCTGCTAGTTCCACCCTTAGCTCCTTTAGTACCCTGGGATGTATGCCATCAGGTCCCATTGCCTTGTCCACCCTGAGCTTATCGAGCTCTTGTAGGACCCTTTCTTTTGTGAAGGGACTAAGTGCACACCTCCCTCCCCCCTGTGTCCATGGTGCTGAGCTGTGGGCCCTGCCCTACCTTCTCTTCAGTAAATACTGAGCAGAAGTATCTATTTAGGATAGATGCTTTTACATGGTCCTCCTCCTCACATGCCCCCTTATCTCCTTTGATCTTAGCAATACCCCATCTGGACTTTCTCCTTTCACTAATGTATCTATAGAAAGTTTTGCCACCTCCTTTTACTGTTTGTGGTAGTGTTTCCTCGGTTTGGGCCTTTGCCTGCATTACTGCTTTCCCTGCTTCCCTTAGGAAAGTTTGGTATGCCTCCCTATCTTCATCCCGCTGCTTTCCCTTATATTTCCTGAAGGCCAGCCTTTTGGCTCTGACCTTTTCTGCTACTGTTTTTGAGAACCAAAGTGGTTTCCTTCTTCTTTTGCACTTCCTTTTCTCTCTAACCCAATGGGATGTTGCTTCAAATATTGCATCCTTAATACTTTCCCACTTTGCCAGTACCCCCTCACCTGTATTTCTTTTTGCCAGGGCTAACTTTACTCTGTTGGCCATCTTATCAAAGTCAGTTCCTCCGCAGTCCCATATTTTTGCCTTGGAATGGGATGATTTAGTTCTAGAGGCCAAATTGAACCATACCATGTGATGGTCACTGGACCCCAGGTGATCTTCTACCTGGAGATCTGTAATCCTTTCCCTGTTAGTCAGTACTAGATCTAGGATAGTCCTGTCTCTTGTGGGTTGTTGTACCAGTTGTTTGAGGCCCTTCCCCTGCAGGGAATCCACCATGTGTCTAGTTCTGGCAGAAGTCCCTGCTGGTATTGACCAATCTGTATCCAGCATGTTGAAGTCTCCCATTATCAGAACCTCCCCTTTAGCTGTCATGTACAGTACATAGCCAGGTACTGAAGTCTCCCAAGTGTGGTTACTGGTAAACCACGTCTTGCTAATGGCTACTATGTCCAGTTTAGCCTCTTTCATTATTGCCTGCAGGTCTGGGATCTTGTTTCCCAGACTGCTAGCATTTGTGTACATGATTTTCCATTGGCCAGATTTCAGCGTGTTAGTTGTTGGGTGAGGTCTGGCATTTCCTCTGTGCATCGTATGGGAAGCCAGACCTTTTTCCTTACCTGGTGATGCAAATGAACTGCAAACATGCTGAACTCCTGTTTGACGCTAGCTGAGGAGGGCGGGGTGTTCTTCCCATTCAACATGTGTGGTGCTGCACCCCTCTACACATTTGCTAGTTTAAATATTCTGCAAAGACATCAAACTTCTGCCCCAGTGCACTAACTCCTTCCTTAGTCAGATGCAGTCCATCAAATTTAAAGAACTTTCGCTCCCAAAACTGTTGGCAGTTCCCTACAAATTTTTGTCCTTTTTCCTGGCACCAGTCCTTGAGCCACATGTTTAGCTCCCCTATCTCTCCTTCTCTGACCTTCTGTCCATCTACCCCCTCTCCCAGACTGGCAGGATCTCAGAGAAGGAGATGCTGGATGAAATGGATGATAGTTTGTCACCCAGCCTGGTCAGATGTTCCTTGGTTTCCACAACTGACCAGCTGGCAAGATCATTAGTCCCTATGTGTGCCAGGACATCAATGTTTTCTTCTGCTTCCTGAACAATTTTAGCAATGCGGTCAGTGTCTCTCCATGCTGATGTACCTGGGAGGCATCTTACAATTACCCCTGGCTGGAGATAGGTATCAACTCCCTGAATCATGGAGTCTCTTATGATCAGAATTTTTTTGGATTTCCTTTTTGCTTTTTTTGTTTTGGTTCCTGTTTTGGGTGAGTTTTGTTGTGCTAGCTCTGGTGCTGTAGTGTCCTGCTCTGCAGTGTCCTCTGCCCTTGGTTTGATTTTGGAGATAGAGGCAGATACCTATTTGTAGTTTTTATATGGTTTGTGGAGGTAATATGTTGGAGAGCACCGAGTGATGGGGTACCTGATTTTCCCCTCCTAACCACCTGCCAGCCTCCTGGACCAACTACCCTCTGTGGTCGAAGTGCTTCTGTTAAATGTTGGGAAAATGGCAGGTGGTTCTTATAACATATTTCCTCTTGAATATGCAATTTGAGGCCAGGAGATCAGAGGACTGTGGGTTCAGTTCCCACGTCTGGCACTTGAGTTAATGTCCCAGTGCTGACACAGTGGTGCAGCATGAGAGGGGTGCTGCTCTTCTGAGGTGCCGTCTTTCGGATGGGACATTAAACCAAGGTCCCATCTGCCTGGATTGGTGGTAGTTCAGGTGGATGTTAAAGATCCCATGGCACTTACCGAAAAGAGTAGGGGAATTTTATTGAGAAATGGACTTCAATACATAACAAAATAAAGGAAAAAAACAGAAAGAAGCATAATCATACAATACGTAAACAATCAAACAGCCCATGTCATACAATTAATCCAATAGCTGTTAAAGCTGTCCGAAGTAGTGTGAGAAAAGTCATAGTCCATTAGACGTTTCAAGGCTGTACCAACATTGATGAATAATTCTTCATGTGTAACATACTTCTGTTGTAAAATCCAGAGACATCTAGATTGCCATACTGTACATAATAACGTAAAATACAAAAAATAACACAAAGGTTGTCACTATGATATTTGACAAAAGTATTTGAAAAAGGACCAAACAGAAGGGCTGAGTAAGTAATAGTCCTAAATTCAGGCTCCTGCCAGCGGTCAGCCAAAAAAGACCAAAAAGGTCATATGTAATCACAGTCAATAAATAAATGGCATTGAGTCTCTAGTTGTTGTAGACAGGCAGGATGAGAACAATACCACTCAGACAGTTGTTTGTGCTTGATATTCTCCTTAACCCCCAATTTCCCAAAATTACTAAGCCAAACACAATCCCATGCATAAGGAGGAATACGTTTATTTTGTAAATGTCGGAGAACAGCTACCTGCCTATCCTGCGTCACTCAGGAAAAATGATCTCAGTAGAATGTTCAGCTAATAAGATGGACCTATAGATAATTTTCCTATCAGCAGACAATAGTGAAGAAGGGGTAATATGCCATTTGATATGCTGTTTAATACAGTCCGTAATACTATGTGGTACAGCAGAAAATTTGGATAATAGCCAGGGATTACCAGATAGCCAACTAGGCCTACAGAGAATGAGCCAGTGATCTAAAAAAGGTCTCCAAAGGAGATTCCCTGGTCTCAACACCTTACCAAAATTACATGTTACAAAAAGACTATAAAAGAAAGCGATAGGATGGAGCATAGATACCCCACCTTCAGCAATCGGTCTATAGGTAATTTCACGCTTAAGGGGGTTCAAAAGAGAGCCCCAAAAAGCTTGAAAAAAAACTCTAAAAAGCCGTGTTCAAAGAGAAAATGGAGGAAGATAAACATAACAAATGTATAGAAAAATAGGGGTGAGAATAGTTTTAATCAATAGGACCCTCTTTTTTTTCGATAATTGCTGACCTTTGCAGTTACCTACCATCCTAGACCCCCTGGCTAGAACAATGTCCCAATTTAGCTTCGCCGTATTAGCGGGTCCAAACATGAGGCCCAAAATTTTAATAGGGTCCCTAGAAACAGGAATTCCAGCAATAACCCCCCTGGGTGGGACAGGAGTAGAACCAATAACAACCCCTTTACTTTTACTGTAATTAATTCTGGAGCCTGAGAGATGAAAAAAAGCTCAATAGAGTCTGTCAAGGCAGAGACAGAAAAATGAAGGGGCAAAAGTAACACCAAGTCGTGAGCATAAGCTAATACCTTGTGAGAAGCTAGAGAAGGAATCACATCAAGACTCTGTAAAGCAGTGTTTGCTTGCAGTATCCGAATAAAAATATCTATGGTAAATGTATAGAGAACAGGACTGAGTGGGCAGCCTTGTCCCACCCCTTTAGTAATAGCCAACCTATTCCCAAGCCAGCCATTAACATTAGGGATTAGCACAGCACCCTTATACATTGCGGAGATCCAAGAAATAAACTGTTCAGGGAACCCAAAAGCTTCCAACACAAGAAATAAAAAGGAATGGGCTACTCGGTCAAAAGCTTTCTCTTGATCCAAACCAAAAACATACCCTTGTAAGCGACCCACCTCCCCTGCAAAAAACACCTCCCGAAAATATATTAGGTTGTCCTGTTGTTTGCGGCCCGGGACTGCAAAAGCCTGGACTGGGTGGAGTAGCAAGGGGGTAAGTACAGAAAGTCTAGCCAACAGTATTTTACTTAATATTTTCAAATCTGTATTTAATAGACTAAGGGACCACCAATTACTTAAATCAGACCTATCTCCTTTTTTGTAGAGAAGTAGCAAAATAGCTTCAGACATAGATGGGGCGTATTCCCCGGAGCGTAATATGAAATTCAGGAGAATCACTAGCACAGGTCCAAGGGACTGTAAAAAGGTCTTATAAAAGCCAGCACTTAGGCCATCTGAGCCAGGGTCAGATTTAGAAGGTAACCCCTGAACAGCAGCAGTAACCTCAGCCAAAGTAATATCAGCAATCAAGGCCTGCTGTTGAGTTGTGGACAGCGTCGGTAACTGCAGTTTATCCAAAAGTGGAAGAACCACCTCAGTTGCCAGCACAGGGTCAGGCGCTAACGAAGAAGCCATATGGGTTTCAACCACATGTAAAAGCTCAAGGGGGTCACTGACAGTATGGCCATGTATATCATTCAAAACAGAGATTAATCGGGAATCAACCCGGTTTTTGTTTTCTGTAAATGGGTCCAAAGAGTGGTGAGTCATAGAAGTGCCAAAATGTAATTCTTGCTCTAAAGATTTACCAGTATCATATTGGAGCCTAACTATTTGCTTCTTTAAAGTAGCTATAAGCTCACTATAATCCCGGTTAGTAGTGTCAGAAAGGGAAATAAGATGTTGAAATTGGTGTCTCAGCTGTAAGTATCCCATGTAGTCAGCAGTAGATTTAAGATGTGCCTGATGTTAAAAAAAGGATTTCCAACTGTGTTTGGAATCCTCCCACCAATCCAAAATGGAATCATAGCATTCCAACACTGAAAAGCGAGCCACCCAGTCCCTCTCCCATAACTTACAGAGGCTAGAATTTTACAACAGAGATTCATTCAACCGCCACCCATTCCTTTTACACCTGGGAGCTCCCTTCCATGAAATAGTAACTGTAAGAGTACAGTGATCAGAAAATTCTATGGGCCGGGTAAAAGCCTGCACAACCTTAAGTACCGAGGAGATGAAAATGAAATCAATACGGGTCCGGAGAGGTTCCCCAAAATACGTGTAACATAACACCCTATATGAATCCAACAGATGTGCAGTAAAGAGAATATTATTTAAAGCTACAGAATCACAAAAAAGTTTATTCATGACTAAACCCCGATCAGAAATAGATACTCCACAATTAAAGTCCCCAACCAACCAACCAACCGAGAAGTATGCAGAAAAGGTTGTACTTCCTTAAAAAGTGCCACACGTTGAGCTTTAGCTTGGGGGGCATACACCGTGAGAACCCTAAAACGTTCAGATAAAAAAGAAACATCCAAACACAAAGCCCTTCCTGGATGTATATCTACTAATCTAGAAACTGAAAGCTGAGGGTTAGTAAATAAAATTCCTAAGCCATCGCAAACATCATCCTCCACAGACCAAAAGGAAGGACCCCGGGACCAACAATGAGAGGCATGCTGAAGGTCCCGGTGTGATTTCAGACGAATGTTCTGCAAACAGATTATATCAGAGGAGAAGGAACGAAGATGAGAAAAAAAAAAAACTTGTTTCTTCTCTCCCTTAATACCATTAACATTTAAAGTGGTAAATGTTAAGGAGGACATCGAAGGGGAAAGAAAAAGGAAAAACCAGAAATCCTAACCTAGAAAAAAACACTCAAGGGGGCTTCCCTGCCTGTCTGCGTCTAGTCCTCTTGGCAATAGAGTCCTCAGAATGGCTATCAGTGTCAGCAGTAGAAACAACAGATGAGGTATCAGTCTCGTCACCTGAATCCCCACCAGTATCTTCCTCTAAAGGGGCAAAAATGTTCCCTACAGGTACAGGAGCCTTCAGAAGTGAAGGTTTCTGTATTGGAATAGTTTTCTGTGAAGTTTTGGGCTCAGACATGGTTTTACCACGTTTATTTCATTTTCTAGGAGGAACCACCGTAAAAGGGACTTCGGGCGTGCCGGGGCATGGTGTCTTCAGTAGGAGGTGTAGGGGGCGTAACAGGGTCTGGTAAAGCAGCTGAAGTCAAATCTGAGGCTAAACCTGAGGGAGAAGGTACAGTAACCAAAGGCACGGGGGGGATGGAAGGAGCAGTAGCAGGTGTAGAGGTCGGGACAAGCTCGCCCGGGACAGATTGGGCAGCAGCCACCTGAGAAGCTAAAGCATGCTGGGCTTGATTGATAAGCCCTTCATGGGAGGGACAGCCCTCACGATTATGAGAGTCCCAAGGACAGCGGCCATAAGCATGACCAGTTTGTTCACAAAGATTACATTTAAAAAGATTCAAACAGGCAGACGCTAAATGGCCATACTCTAGACAATGACTGCATCTGGTGACATCACAGGCTGAACTCAGGTGTGTGCGGGAGACACATTTGAAACAAGATCTGGGCTGCCCTATATAAAAAATAGAGCCCCTGTCCCAGCCTAAAAAAATACACTGGGAAGATGTACAGGACCAGAATTGGTGGAGAAAAGTTTAATTTTCACCTTCCAACCCCCGTCCCAAATCTGTTCGCTATCCATTGTAAGGGTAGGGCGACCTAAAATCTCACAGCGTTGCCGCAACTAAAAAAGGATATCCTCAACATTGACCCCTTCATTTTTGAACAAAACTGTAATGGTTTTAATCAGAGGCTTAGTGAGGGGTATGGCCTGGAAAGGCACCCCAGACAGGGTCATTCTTAAGGGTATTATACTGAGCCCAGAACCTATCCAAGTTAGACACATTCTTAAAGCTAACATCGTAATTGCCATTTCCTAAGGAAATTAAAGCAAAAATCTTAGAAGAAAAAAATTTCATAGATTTTTTTAACAGAGACCTGGCAATAAACAACCTATCAGGAGCGTGTTCCAAGTCCCCTTGTACAAAAGCTGAAGTGCGTTCCTCCGGGGAGCAGGTTCCCCAGTGGAATGAAACAAGTCAGCTAGTTTGAACAAAGGGGCCAGGGAAGACTTCTCCTGGTGGTCAGCCAGAGCCTCAGGGCTAGGCCCCATCCTATGTTCAGTAGATACAGTATCTAAAGTGGTACCAACACCAGAAATGCTATTGTGAGAGACAACAGGTAAAAAGTTAGTTGAGTTACCCCTGGGTGTGGTGGAGCAGTGGAGCTCGAAGCAGGATCTACATTGGTGGCCACAGAAGGAGAACACATTTTTCTGTAGGGGGGTAGAAGGGGTCCGGAGTCCAGTGTCCAGAGGCCACAGGGACCCGGCCAGCCACTGAGAGGGCCTTTTCAGGAGACTAAGAAGAGTCACGAAAAGCAACTGGAGGGGGTGAAGGAGCCAAGTCCCCCCATTTAGTAGAAGGAGGTTGATCCAAAAATGAAAACATAGTTTCCAAAGGGAGAGGAGTAGTAACCAATGATGCAGAGGTAGGCTGGGTGGCTCGAGACAATCCCAGTCACGACTTTAGAGGTTTAGAAGCACCAATCTGAGAGGCAGAAGGAAGAGGTGGTAAATCTGACTGCTGACAGGATTCAAGAACAGTATCATGCTCACAAGCCATGGAGACAGGCATCAGAGAGCCAAAGGAAGCAAGAGCTGGCTTCTCAGAGCAGACATCCGACCGGGTAACTTGCCCTACCCAGTCCGATGCAATATCAGCCCTCCCAGAAACCGGAGGTTCCATCCGAAGTTCTGAGGGAGGTTTCCCACTAGCAGGAAGGGGCTCCGGAGTCGTCAGAACATTGGAGGTATCCCGAAGATCAGAAACAGCTGGAGAACAAGTCGGCAACAAGGGATCAGGTACAGATAAATCCAGCATATCAATTTCCATGCAGTCTTCTGCAGCACTGTCGGGTGAAAGATCAGCAGCTGCCATGGCTAAATCTACAGCCTCCTGAGTGGAGAGGATAGGAGCCGAGGCCAGAGCTCCTATCCTAACAACATCTGCACTCTCCAGAGAGCAAGGAGAACTGGCCATCGTAGCAAGACGGCCAGCAATCCCCCTGCAGGAAGAGTAAGGGAATTTTCCCAGTGTCCTGGCCAAATTTCCCTCATTCACTAAAAATACCACCAACAGCTTCATCTTGTTCAAGGCCCGTTGACATTCATCTGTATTCCCCTTCCCCAGGTCGTGCCTGAAAATAGGCATGATTTGTCTAGTGCACTTACCCAGTCAACAAAAACTAAAATAAAAAAAAAAAAATTTGAGGTGCGCAATCTCTGCCCATGCTGCTTGGAGCTGAGCCCATAGATCTCCAATGGTTCAGCCCGTAGGACAGTGTCCTAAATCCTGTAAAACCGCCCTTCTGAAAAGTGTTCCACAGTACCTGCAGTTAATGATATCCATTCCAGATAAGTTGCTGGGTTTATAACCTAGCCAGAGTAACTAGAAGGAAGAAAATGAAAGCAAAAGTTTGATTTTGTGTTTTGTTTGTTTGTTTTTGTATAACTTGTTATAACAAGTTAAATTACTAGTGCTTCTGTAAATGAGGTCACCGTGTGGATACCCCCACTGATCTGCCCTTTCCTGCTTTGCCACAGAAAATGGCACTACTGTGCTATCCTATAAAAGGAGTGTAGTGGGGGTGGTTGGGGATGGGAGTGGATGGCTGGGCCCTTCCCCTACCGGAAAAGAAGAACCACTGACGAAATAAACAAGGAGGTAAGAGCAGAAACAATCAGCCAGCAACAAATGCAGTAGCCCTGAAAGCTCATCCTAATGATAGATAAAACTGTAAAACCTGTAAAGCACCACCTGTAATAATTTCACAGAAGATGTACCCTGTAAGAAGCACTTTGCTACAGAGAAAAATAAAGCAGTAACAGAAGAAATACTTTGCAAAAGACTATTTGAATCAGAAGATTACAGCAGTAATCTGCTAGCACACACCTGTAGGCACACCCTGTAATAATGCAGCAGAAGGTAAACCCAGCAACAACAATTTGAATCAGAGAAAAATAAAGCAATAAAATGTTAGCAACAAACAGTAACAATCCCTGTGAGTACAAAATAAAAGTAACAAGACACAGTAAATCTGCCTAGGCAAAAGAAGCCTTAATCCTTTCCCTTGCGCTGGTAAGGTTCTTTGCTCTGTCCTTTCAAGCAACCTAGAAGGAAAGAGCTCAGGTGGAGCTAGGTGCCTTGGCCAGCAAACCTAGTCTTCCACCTCCAATGTTTAAAAGAAGCAAAAATGGCAGTTTGTATTTATAACATATTTTCCTTTTTACTTTTGTTAATTATAAGGTATCATAAATGATTATATTAGATACTAAACAGAATAGCACTTCTCTGGAAGATGACCTATCTAGAGATAATCTGCTTTATCAACAACATTGTGACCTCACTCATTGTGACATCAGTTGTGACTGACTTGGCAGCTTGGTCAGTTGTGATGTCACAGTCTATGAGGTCAAAATGCTGATAAGGTAGGAAGGGTACTACTAGTAAGTAATAATACCCAACAGGGTGGGCTTTATTGGGATATAATGGACCATCTAGGGGCATAATGAGGCCCGACGTCACAGGCGGAGGGCCTTATAGCCCCTGGAAGATCCGTTATATCCCATAACGCCCACCCTGGAGGGTATTATTACATTTAGAAAATGGGCCACTGTATTTGATGTTTTAAAAAAAATAATAATTTTATGTTCAGATGTTTAAATTCTTACGTTTGATTTAATGTATAATAAAATAGTTCCTCCGCTTGTATTTGCATGAGTTTTAGTGTTGTTACTGTAGGGACTCTTGTGCTTGTGCAGCCTCCGTAGTTTATGCTTTAAAGTGGTTGTCATGGTTATCTCGGTGCTCACCTGCCCGTGCCTCTACTCTCCCCCCCAGTTGAAGACATGTGGGAGAAATTTTGTCCAACCAGAGAAAAAAGTGGAATTTTTTTTTTCTTTGGTTTTGATTTTTGTTTTTTTACTGTAATACAGTTGGTGGATTTACCGTGAGCGGGACAGACATGGGTGAAATGTCAGGGCTTGGGAGTTGCATACCAAGTGAAGTCAGGCAAACCAGTGCTGAAGAAAAAAATGTAAGTTTGGAAAAAAAAATGAGTTTTTCACATCTGTGGCTAAGAAGAATGTGAGTTAGTGTGAAGTTGTGAGTACAAGTGAGGGCTGAGTTCACAAAGCTGTACACGAGGATTTGTTAGGGGTATTGAGCAGTGCCGAGGCGAATCTCAGTAAGCGAGACAAAAAAACATGGCGAATGGCAAGTTTGCGAATTCAGGGTGCCAAAGAATACTGTAAGTAATGGGGCACCCTGAATTGGCACTTGTTTTTCACCGGACATTATTAAAAAATAATAGCCCGGGTGCCAGGCTCTTTCAGCCAATTAGGGTGTGAATTTTCATTTACCCATTTTCTAATGAGATATAATGTCAGCCTCCAAGTACAATATTGTTCCACACTGCCCATGCAGTACTGTAAGGGAGAAAATCTTTTTTATGGTACAAATTTAGATTTTTTTTTAAATCTTCTAATTTGCAAAATGGAAACAAAACACTTTCTCAAATAAATGAGTAACGTTTAATGACTTGCTAAAAATTAGTATTAATTTCTGACAGTGTCTTAATTCCTGCATTACAGAATGATGACTTGCATTAGCTGAGGCTAGGGTGTGGTACAGGCACAGGGTCCCAAGTGACTGCTGAGACTAAGGTTACAGAAAGGCAGCTCTGATAGGCACAGATTGTCCTACACACAGACCAGGAAATGGGTAGATCATGAAGTCTGAGTAGAAAGCTAAGAACAATGAAACATCTGAAATGGCTACATTTATCCCTCATTCTCATGGCAATTACAAAAGCACAGATCAGTGTGTGACTAAATTCAAGTTGCTAGCAGAAATAAAGTTACGTGGATGAGTATGTGTGAATATTTTATTTAACACAGATGTGACTGCAAGCTACACTTGGATCAAGTCCTTGTGAATCAATGACAGGAGACTGATGTATACAGCTACAAAACAGCTGAGGATTTCTGAAGAGCTGCAGGAATGACCAGAAATTCACTGCAAAAGTAACGTATATGAGACTGAGACCTGATCAGTCATGCATGCTATGAAAAGAGGTTTTACAAAATCAACAACTATTAATAACACCAGAGATCGTAACAGTACTTCGGTTTGCAGACGGGCCAGATGAGGAACAAGAAAAGCAGTTAAGCCTGCACAACCTGCATCTGTGGCAAGTATTTTTAGCCAGATACAGGACATCACAGGAGGAGGTGCTAAGTGTGGTATTCATAACTGTTTACTGAATTGTTTGCATACTAACATGCCATCTGGTCAAAGCCCCACGAAATAGACAATAAAATAATTGCAAGAACTTCATCTAGCAGCAGTTTCAGCAATGTAATGCATCCTACCACCCCACAGGCTCTTCCTGTCTCCCAGTTAATGAGGCTGTTTACAAACAAGTGACACCCATTTCTTATTGTAGGCTCTCTGTCGTTGGGGTACTGGCAAGGTAATGACAGTGAGCATATAATGGACTAATTGCAATGTTATTGCAATGCTACCTGCTGCTCTATGGCTTCCCCAATGACAGAGTACAATTGGCAATGGTGTCTCTTGTTTGTAGATAGCCTCAGTGTCCAGCAGGTTGAAATCCTCAAATCCTGTATTGTTGAGATGCTGAGCTCACTATTTAAAATAAGTGTTACCCATTGGGTTTTTTTCACAACTGAATAAACATACTGAGTGAATGAATGAATGAATGAATGAATGAATGAATGAATGAGAACCAATGGTCCCATAGTGGCTGCCCTTTAGGGTGTGTCAACCAATGTAATGCCTTGCTCTCCTAAAGTCATCTTTTTTGCCTCCTGTGGATCCTATTTTCCAGTTACAGCATTTCAGTTGGTCAATCTTCCTCGCCCCCTCTTTCTCATTCATCTCAATTTCCTCCTGCACATACAAAGCAAACTCTCCATCCATTTGACCCCCCCTTCCATTCTTACATCCCAACTAATCACCTCCTTCATCCAGATCAATAACAAGGTGTGCGCCCAACCACTGCTGGCTTGAGTCTCTTAGCCACCCCACCTGTTCCCTATCTATCTGTCTGTCTATCTATCTGTCTGTCTGGCTATTTATTTATTTTGGATTGGGACCTACTGTAATCCCAAATAAACACTGACTCCCCCACAGAAGGCCACTAAGCCCCCACTGGGGAATGTTAGCTTCCAGGCACTGTGCTGACCATGCCACAAATGCCCTCAGCTCCGCAAAAAAAGGGGCTAAGTCAGTAATGATGCAAATGAGCCCACTTACCTGAGCATGCATTTGATAAAAAGGATTTCAATAATGTTCTATCTTGTAAAGTTTCCCAACCATGTAAGATGCCCACTATTGCAACAAACAGACCTCCCACTGCCTCAGATGCTCCCTTTCTCTCTAGTACCACCTAAGCTCGGTTCCAGTCTCTCAAACCCCTTTGGTTTCGGGAAAACTACCACTTGCTTTTGCTTTACTGTCTGAAGTCATGGGGAGACCACTAGGTAAAACTAATAGCCTCACTTAAATAGACCCTAAGTTAATTTGGCTACCTGCTAACCTATCAATAAAACACCCTTGGTAACTTACATTTCAGGAAAGACTCAGGAGTTAAGACTCAAGAGCATGTCACTGATGCCAAGAGGAGAGAAGCAGGGGTGCTCCTATTCTAAGGTTTTAATACCCCAGCCTCCCTCGCCTGAGTGGCTAGTCACCTGTCCAGTCCCCTGACCCAAGCCCTGCTTCCTAGTTCATCCCATCCCCCAGGAGACCACTGAAAGCCCTCTGCCCCTAAGGGGAGATTCTCCATCTCCTGCTACATGAGACAAGATCAAGGAGTACTGGAAAGGACTGAAAAAGGTAAGAGGCAGATCTGATAGCCAAAATTCTTTCTCAAGCAAATCCTTGGTGAATAAGCAGTCCTCTGTTCCACAATGCATTTCAGTTGGCAAGAAACCAAAACCCTTGCAACCTTCATAAAACCATAACTACACATTTGCCCTCCTACTCTCCTGCTGCCTTACTGTCCCTGACCATGGAACTGTTAGTATCTTGGAGAATCTACCTTGGTGGTCCTGACCCCAAACCTGCTCCCTTAACCTTTTCTGTAGGACCATCAGTCTCCATCTGCTATGTCATTGGTGCCAACTTACACCACAATGGTTATTTTCTCTTCCTCCTCCTACACCAGCTTGTACAACCTTGCCATCATGGCTGCTACCAGCTCACCAAAGTAGGCAACTGTCCAGACAGTCCACATGGCTCTTGTGTCTCAGTACTCTGTCCACCTTGCTTACAAACTATAACCCAAACCAGAGCACCTCTCACCAGTACCTTTATACTACCCTCCTTGCATCCCTACCCTGTCACTTTGTACTGTAGGGCCCCTTTACAATCTAGCCCCCAGTAATAGCCCCGAGCACCCCTGGGAATGCTCTCTACCTGTGTAGCCAGTGGCTGTTGGTATTGGTTTCAGATGGCCACCAGGGGCAACCCCTGCCTTACTTTAGGATCCCACCCCTGCCTCCCTTCCCCCACCTACCAAAACTCAGTCCCCATCTCTAACTCTTAGATCTACACTTTAACCCCCTCCTCCCCCTCCATACACACACTTGGAGTACCCAGCCTATGCTTGATTCCTTTTACCCATGACCCATCCCACAGCTCTTCCACCCTCACAGTCTGGAGCACTGCCAGCTACCCTTTGAGCATGCCACTTCTGGTGTCAAGTGCTGCAACCACCATGCTGTGATATCAGAAGAACCCCAGTCATAAACATGTTTATTTAATTACTTTAGGAGGCAGTGAGACCTAATGGTCAGAGCATCAATTAGGAACCAGGAGACTACAGGTTCAAATCCCACTAGAACCAAATACTCACTGTGTGACCTCACCAGCATGAGTCACTAACACATCCCCCACCCCTGTGCTACAGTCTACCCAGCTGTGGAAATGGGTAAAAGCAGGACCCAAGTGACAATGAGATGTTGCATCTCAGCTGGACTATCATGAACAAATGAACTGTGAAATGAAATAAATAAAAACCCCACAGCTCCTGTGATGTACAGAATGCACTGCCATGACCTGGGTCCCTACAACTCTCCCTTTTTCCTTATAAAGAACTTTTGTCTGGCCTACCTCTCCCAATTCTGTTGGCATCACTGGTCCTGCACTCATAAAACTCCTGCCGTGAGCTGGCAAACTGGCTCAAGTAGTTAACTCGTGTGAGACTAACTTTCTTTTAATCATTACATTAAACTGATAAACAACCAACTCTGAACTCCTAGCTTTCACTGCTGTTCTGCCCCAAGGTGTTTGAAGCTATGTTTTGTTGATTAACCGCTACAAACTATCAAACTATCAGCTTAAAGAGATCTACCAGCCTAGACCTCTGCACCTCATAGTTCGGTGCCTTACCTCTGAAAAATACTTCTGAGGTATATTTGAGCCAAATATTTCCAATAGTAGTGACAAGAGAACACTCATAAAATTGCTGCAACTGGGTCACTGACACTTCCTGGTGTGTAACTCCGCCCCCGAGCTCAGCCATAATGCCAAGCATGAATGCAGGGAGAGTCTTGAGGAAGAGCTCCATTATAGTCTATGGAGGGGCAACTTTAACAACAATTTTATATATCAAATTGACCATCTGGTGATTAATCAAGGGCACAGGGTGACTAACAAGACATTTGCTAATTGCCCAGTGCCCTTGTTTAATCACCAAATGGTCTGGATTTGACTTAGTCTCTTTAATTTGGTTTCTGCTCCTTACTTCCCAGTTTTTCTTGGGTGTTCCTAACTTATTTCAGTTGTGTGCTACTAACCACTTAGCCTTGTCTTGAGCTTCATTAACCCGGTTATGTAATTATTGCGTACAACAGTTGTAAATGGCTAACAGAATGCAAACATTTCACCCCATTACTTTCACTGAACTGCAGGTTCTTTGTGCAGCCTGCACAACAATTTGAGAACAAGAAAACAGAAAATAATTTCAGTATAACTAATGAGATGCAAAGTGAATTCCACTGGAGATAAATGCTCAAGACAGTGATCATGCTGTCACAGTAGAAAAGGTTCCACTGAGGCTGCACAGTTTAATAACACAGCCAAGCAGAACAATGGACCATTTTTTATTTGCTGAATGCAATTAAAAACCTCTATCTAAGAATAATATGGAAACCAAGGACTAAGGGAATGAGTATCGTGCACATCTACTCTTGACTGACTAGAATAACTCAGAACAAACCGATAAGTGTTTATGAAATTTCCTTCTCAGATGAAGAACTTATAACTATTTGTAAAGATCTACGGAAATTCAACCTTGTTGAGCCACAGCATAACTAATGGATATTCTAAGCAATTTTACTGAATTGATTTCCCTGTAACCATGACAAACCACCCGACAAAATCAGCAGACCACCTGAGATTCTTGCCTATAGTTTAAAGAGCCCTGGATATTGATGATTTGTTTTCAGTTCTTTTTATTCTCCTGTGGTTGGTGGGGATTTACTCCATATCAGCCCTCTGGACGCCTTTCAGGTTCACCCCCATGCCCCTGGGATTAACCATTCAGCCGGGAGACCATGGCTTAACCCCCCCATGGTGGGGCTTCCCCATCTGTCTCCCATAGGAGGCAGGAGGACTGAGACATTATTCCAGCTTCTTGGCAGTCACAGGAGACTCAGTGAGGTGAGTCTTGCCAGTCTCTGGCTGCATGCTACTTGCCCAAAGAGGCTTTCTTCATGTAGGTTCCCCCTAGGCAGAGCAGACATGCAATGACATCCGTGTGACAGCAAGCGTGCTCCTGTCTCTGACATGGTGATGTCTGCTGCCCCACCAATCCCCTTGCAGCTGCAGTCTCTTGGGCCACTGACCCCTAGCCACTGTTAGGGGTCAGAATGTTGCCCTACCATGCACTCCTCCACCAGCCAACCTTCTAATGCTCTGGGCTTGTTCACAGACCTGGGTAACCAGCACTGCAAGAAGTAGTGCTACCACTATGCCAGTGGGCCAGCCAGTTGATTAATTGATTGAAATTGTTACTGCAGATAAACATACAGAGACACAGTAAGATACTAATTTACAGGTGTAACCTGGGGGTTAATGGGGATGGGGAGAGATTACAAGGTAGGAACATAGGAGCAGTCTAGTAGTAGACAGTACAACAGAATACAATACTATACAATATATGTTATACAGAAATTGTACAATATGCACAGTAATTTTACAATATGTACAAAACTAGAACCAGGGTGAGGGGTATACAAAAAATACAATAGCAATACAAGGATATTCATAAAGACAACAGTTAGGTGAAATTACAACAGGATTTCATCAGAATCCTAAGGGACTGTTTAGCAGAGGGAACACTGGTAGGTGGGCAGCCATCCAACCCAGACTATTCTATAGCTCTGTGAGTCTATAATGGAATGCCAATTAACCAGGCTTCAATATGCACTGGGAACTAGTAACCTGTTTCTTGTGTGGGAACAAAGTGTGTCCAGAGTTAGGAGCAGGGGTAAGCAGGTTGCATAGGTAGCTGGGGTGTTTTTGTTGAGCCAGTATTTAAAACCATATAGGCCAAGGTACTGTGAGTGTCTGCAGTTTGTGAGGGACACTTCAGTTGATCACATAGGATGCAGCAGAGAATAACAAGGCAGAGTGGTGTGTCAAGCTCAGGCAAAGTGAACTCTGCCAGCAAAGTTGCAGATGACATTGCAGGGGAAGTTCCAGTGGAAGTTGTAGGGGAAGCAAGGGAAGTTGCTGGTGAAGTTGTAGGCAAAGTTCCAAGAGAAGTTGCAGGTGAAGTTGCAGGGGAAGCAGGGGAAGTTGCATGCAAAGTTCAAAGAGAAGTTACAGGTGAAGATGCATATGATATTGCAGGGGAAAGTGCAGGTGATGTTGCAGGGGAAGTTGCATGCAAAGTCCACAGAGAAGTTGCAGGTGAAGTTGCAGGAGAATTTGCAGGGGAAGTGGCAGAGAAGTTCCAGGGGAAGTTGCACATGAAGTTCCAACAGAGAAGTTGCAGGTTAAGTTGCAGGAAAAGTGGCAGAGAAGTTCCAGGGAAAATTACACATGAAGTTCCAACACAGAAGTTGCAGGCTAAGTTGCAGGGGATGTTGCAGACAAGTTCCAGGGGAAGTTGCACATGAAGTTTCAACAGAGAAATTGCAGGTTAGGTTGCAGGGAAAGTTATAGGTGATGTTGCGGGGGATGTTGCAGGCGAAGTTGCAGGTGAAGTTGCAGGAGAAGATGCATGTGATGTTGCAGGGAAAGTTGCACACAAAGTTCCAAGAGAAGTTGCAGATGAAGTGGTAGGGGAAGCAGGGGAAGTTGCATGTGAAGTTGCAGGAGAATCTGTAGGGGAAGTGGCAGGGAAATTGAAGGCAAAGTTGCAGGCAAGTTCCAGGGGAAGTTCCACATGAAGTTCCAAGAGACGTTGCAGGTGAAGATGCAGGTGATGTTGCAGGGGAAGTTGCAGGTGATGTTGCAGGGGAAGTTACACATGAAGTTCCAAGAGAAGTTGCAGGTGAAGTTGCAGGAGATGTTGCAGGGGAAGTTCCAGGTGATGTCACAGGGGAAGTTGCATGTGAAGTTCCAGGGGATGTTGCAAGTGAAGATGCAGGTGATGTTGCAGGGGAAGTTGCAGGTGATGTTGCAAGGGAAGTTGCAGGTGATGTTGCAGGGAAGTTGCAGAGAAGTTCTTTGAGGAATAGAGCAATTTTACAAAGTACTTCAAGATGGTGGTGTCTTCGTCAGGTCTCCATGCAAAAAGTAAAACTTCACTTCATCTTTAGTCATCAGCATATGTGTGAATATTGCAGGACAATACAGTAAGGGGTATGTCATTTACAAAGATATTAAGTAGGTGTGGGTCAAGTACAGAACCTCTGAGGACATGCAGACCAGTTGGGAGTAACCTGTAAAGCATAAGGTAAGCCAGTATAAAGAAGGGATAGAGATGCCAGAGGCACAGAGTTTGGTAGACAGAAAGGAATGATCAGTGGTGTCAACTGCCTTCACTAGTTTAAAGATGATTGCACCAGTAGGCAAGCTATTCTCCATGTTAGCGTAGATATAGTCTTTTAGTCTTAAGAGAGTGGTAGTAGTGGAGAGGCAGGATGGAAACCAGATTGGTATAAAGAAAAGAAACAATTCCTAGTGTACAAAAATGGACACCTGATTTGCAACCAGTCTGTTGAGCGTTTTGGAGAGCACTGGGGGAATGAAGATAAGCCTGTAGTTATTGAGAGTTTGTGGAGCCACCTTTATAGAGAATGATAATAAAGACATGCTTCCAGAGTGAGGGAACATCACTAAAGAGAGGGAGCAGTTAAAAACTAGGGCTAGGAGAGCAACTATGGCAGAGGCACCCGGTATTTAAAATTTAGGAGGGACGATGTCTGACCCGGGACACGAGCTAGGGTTTCTATGAGACAGCTTGTGTAGAACCTTGGTGGCAGTAACATGGGAGAAAACAAAATCTGACTTATTAAAAAAGAGATTTATAGACTGGGGTCAGGACTTTATGCCAATGGGGGGGTAACTAAACAATTTAGGGTCTTCTACAAAGTGGGTGTTTAGGGCACTGATAACATTAACCAGGTCAGCATATAAAGCTGAGCTCACCAGGAGTTTGGGAATGTTTGTGGAGAGACATGGGTGCTGCAGAAGGTTATTTTACTGTATTCCAGAATTTGGAAGGGGATGAGGAGCTATAGAAATAGTCTTTTATGCAATATACGTGGACACAATTCCAATGTAATAAAAAAATTATATCTAAACATATACGTGATGAATTTTAGAACCTGGAATTTATCACGCATATGCTGGATAAACACTACCTGTCAATCAACCCCACTCAAAAAAACACTAACCTGTAATATAAACAGGACATGCAATGGGAACCTACTGTATGATGTACATTATTTACTGTATCTACATTCGAGCAGATTGGCCTCAGGCCATCACTCATGGCTTATGCCACTCATAAGGTTACCTGAGGCCAAATTGCTCTTGTGTAGATAAATAATGTAGTGTATCACACTGCATCTGCTTGTTTACTCCATGTAATGTTTTCTAAAGCTAAAACGATAAAAAACGTTTTTAACCACAAAATAATGTATCACACAGGTCTCCAGTGCATATCCCTTGTCTCTCCTGGTGGCACTAGGACATTGGTTTCAGAGTCTGTTGTAGGTAATCCTGTCCATGTGGGAGGATCACCTAAGGCATTATGGGCAGACAAGGTAGCATATCTTCGATCAAACAATTCAATGAGATCAGGGGAAACCCATGGAAGACACACACTTCTTGCTCTCAATTTTTGATGGGGCATGAGTGTGGCATGAGTGTTGCAGCTAGACTAGAGGATAGAGGGAAAAGCAATAGGGCCTGTTCAGGATCTGAGGAACTTTACACCGCACTCCAGTCTGCATGCAAGACATCAGACAAGAAGGCTGCTAGGAAGCAGATTTTTGAAGGAACGTTCATAACAAATTTTAGGGGAGCCTTACATGATCTAATCTGATCTACTGTCTTAAATAGGTGATGCAGTGGTCACTAAAAAAATGAGGAAGGGAATCTGCACAGACAATATGGTGGGGATAGGAGGACAGAATCCAGTCAGTGAGAGAATGATTTGAAGACTGGTTGCTAAACCTGGTGGGGTGAGAACACATTTGGTGAATACTGACGGCTTTTTTTTGGAATGTAGGGAGGCAGATTTCGGGCATAGCCAATTTAGATTAAGATCACCTAAAATGATATGTTCATTTTTAATATGATTCCAGTGAAATAGTCATTACACAGCAACAGACTGTGCCTGTTAAACAATAGCAGCCACAGCCAAAAAGAACCGACACCAGTCACGGATATTTGCACAGAAAAAATTTATGTGGTGCTTACAGTATTAAAGTGTGAATGCAAGGTGCAACTCACAGCAAACTATCAGCAGCAGTGGGAAAATGCGGCACACGACCAGCCCGACCAGTTTCATTCAAGGCTTTGTCAAAGGGGCCCCTTGTCCACAGAATATCCATTTTGGGTGGGAGTTATACATCACCACTAATGTGGTCTTGGGGGGGGGGTGGAGGGTCCTAAAGTTTTTACTCAAGTTTGGTGAAAAAAGCTTGGACTTGCCAGAGTTGTGGTAAAAGATGAACACTTATTTAAAATGAACAAATTCCATATACATGCATTCACAGTAGCACTCCATGCAAACTTAGCAAATTATCAGGCCACAAGTCCTGTATCATTTTAAAGTAGTGTACAGTGATGCAAGGCTTGTGTAGGGCAGACACTGGCAGGGAATGGTAAATTTCAGCTGGACACCAGGGAAGTTACTTAACATGGCAGCAGGGATGGGGTGAGGGAGTGGGGTGCCGGTGGACACCAGGAAAGTTACTTAACATGGCAACAGGGATGGAGTGAGGGAGTGGGGTTCTGCTGGACACCAGGGAAGATACTTAACATGGCAACAGGGATGGGGTGAGGGAGTGGGGTTCGACTGGATGCCAGGAAAGTTACCTAACATGGTAACAGGGATGGAGTGAGGGAGTGGGGTGTTGCTGGACACCAGGAAAGTTACTTAACAAGGTAACAGGGATGGGGTGAGGGAATGGGGAGCTGCAGAACACCATGAAAGTTACTTAACAAGGCAACAAGGATGAAGTGAGGGAGTGGGGTTCCACTGGACACCAGGAAAGTTACTTAACAAGGCAACAGGGATGGGGTGAGGGAGTGGGGTGCCGCTGAACACCAGGAAAGTTACTTAACATGGCAACAGGAATGGGATGAGAGAAAGTGGGGCTCCACTGGATGCCAGGAAAGTTACTTAATATGGCAAGAGGGATGGGGTGAGGGAGTGTGATGCTGCTGAACACAAGGGAAGCTACTTAACATGGCAACAGGAATTGGGTGAGGAAGTGAGTTCTGCTGGACACCAGGGAAGTAGCTTAAGATAGCAGCAAAATGAGGGGAGGAAGAGGGTATGACTGGACAGCAAGAAACATAGAATCTGACGGCAGATAAGGACCGCTTAGCCCACCTAGTCTGCCCATTTTCCTACCTAACAGATAAGCTGCAGATCCTTGTTAACCAACAGCTTACTTCCTCCTCCTACCCCCCACTAGGCCTGCCTTATGTCTGTCCCATGCATTCTTGAATTCCTCCACTGTTCTTGACTCCACGACCTCCTCAGGGAGGCTGTTCCATGCATCTACAACCCTCTCTGTGAAAAAATACTTCCTCACATTACCTCTGAGCCGTCCCCCATCTTCAAATTGTGCCCTTGTTTTGCACATCTCTTTTCTGAAAGATGCCACCCTCTTGGACTTTTTGATTCCCTTGAGGTACTTAAAAGTTTCTATCATGTCACCTCTCTCCTCCTTTCCTCAAGGGTATACATATTAAGCTCCTTTAGTCTTTCTTCATATGTCTTCTGGTGCAGACCCTGCACCATTTTGGTTGCCCTCCTTTGGACAGCCTCCACTCTGTCTATGTCTTTGCAGAGATGGGGTCTCCAGAACTGCACACAGTACTCCAGATGGGGTCTCACCAACTGTCTGTACAGAGGGATAACAACTTCCTGTTTTCTACTATTGATGCCTCTCCCTATGCATCCCACAATCCCCCGAGCCTTCCTTACTGCCTTCTCACATTGCTTGCCCACCCTAAGGTCATCTGATATAATTACCCCCAGGTCCCTTTCCATTGTTATTGTTGTCAGTATCTCACTCCCCATTGTGTACTCTTCCCCTGGGTTTTTGTTTCCCAGGTACATTACCTTGAACTTCTTTGCATTGAATCTGAGCTGCCATACATTTGACCATTCCTCCAACCTTGCCAAGTCCCTTCTCATCCTTTCCACTCCATCTTGTGTATCAACCCTGTTGCAGATCTTTGTGTCGGCTGCAAAGAGACATACTTTCCTTCCAGTTCCTCTGCAATGCCTCTTATAAAGACATTCTAAAGGACTGGTCCCAGTACTGAACCCTGCGGTACCCCGCTAGTAACCCTCCTTTCTTCACTGTGGACTCCATTTACTACTACCGTTTGCGTCCTGTTGTCTAGCCAATCTTTTATCCAGGCTACCACCTTGGGATCCACTCCAAAGCTGGCTAACTTGTGTATTAATCTTTTGTGTGGGACTGTATCAAATGCCTTGCTAAAATCTAGGTAGGCCATATCCACAGTCCCTCCCTGGTCTACTACTTTGGTCACCCAGTCAAAAAAATCTATTAGATTCGTCTGACACGACCTTCCCACCGTGAATCCATGCTGCCTTGGGTCCTGTGCCCCACTGGCCTCTAGGTACTCAACAATTCTTTCCTTCCGAAGTGATTCCATCATTTTCCCTACCACTGAGGTCAAACTAACTGGTCTGTAGTTTCCTGCCTCTGTCTTGCTCCCACTTTTGTGAAGAGGAATCACATCCGCCCTCCTCCAGTCCTCAGGTACCACCCCATCCTCCCATGATTTGTTAAAGAGAGTAGTCAGCGGTGTCACTAGTTCTACCCTTAGTTCTTTTAGAATTCTTGGGTGAATCCCATCAGGCCCCATTGCTTTGTCCACCTTCAATTTTATTAGTTCTTTCAGAACCCTTTCTTCTGTAAATGGACTGGTATTGACCCCCGTCTTCAGAGTGTTTCTCTTGTTTGGTTTAGGTACCTCCCCCTCCTCTTCCTTTGTGAATACTGAGCAGAAATATTTGTTCAGTATCCCTGCTTTTTCACTGTCACCCTCTACCCACATTCCCTCCCCTTTATTAAGCCTCAGTATCCCTCCTTTGGTCTTTCTTGCTCCTAATGTACCTATAAAAGGTCTTATCCCCCTTCTTAACAGAGTTGGCTATCCTTTCCTCGGTTTGGGCCTTTGCTATTCTGACTGCCTTCCCAGCCTCTTTCTGCTTTAACTGATAAAGTTCTCTGTCCTGCTCCTTCTGTGTTTCCTTATATTTCCTGAATGCTATCCTTTTCTCCTTAACCTTCCCTGCCACCTCTTTTGAGAACCATAGAGTTTTTTTCCTTCGCTGTGTTTTGTTGATTTGCTTTACACAAAGGCTTGTTGCCTCTGTGATGGCTGTTTTGATTACTCCCCATTGTTCCTCCACCCCTCCTTCTTGCCTGTTTGCTAGTGTTTTTCTGAGGCACTCTCTCATTTTCCCAAAGTCAGCCCTCCTAAAGTCCAGTACTCTTGCAAGGAAATTACTTATCAGGGCAGTGGAATCAGCTATTAGGAAGAGTACCACTGGACACCAGAGAAGTTATTTAACATGGCAACGGGGATGAGTTGAGGGAGTGGGGTCTTGCTGGAGACCAGAGAAATTACTTATCAGGGCAATGGGATCAGCTGTTGTGGAGGGCACCCATGGATACCAGAGAAGTTACGTAATATGACAATAGGGGTTCAGGTAAGGGAAGGGGTACAACTATACCTCAGGGAAGTCAAGTTACTTAACATGGCAATGAGGGTTGGGTGAGGGAAACAGGTACCCATGGACACCAGGGACGTTATTAAACAAGAGGTTGAAGAGGGAATAGATTTTTATTTTTTGCTGGGATGATAATCTCCTACGTGCTTCCCTGCTGCTGTGGCTCAAGAGTGCATTCAAAACACCTTCGCCAGTACATTGTCAAGGTGGTCAGAGCTTGCTTATATGCCCCTCTAGCAGAATTACCAGCCCATCCAATGCTAACCGTGTACTAGGTTAATGACCACAGTACCAACTAACAGAAAGTGAGTTCATCCGCTCGTTTTCCCTAACATCTCACAACTTCCCATGGTTTTGTATGTCACAGCTGTAAAACACTCCCTGATTTTGATAGCGATGGAACTCTTGTTTTTTTTTTTATTTTCTAGGACTACTGTGACCGTAGTCAGGCTGTGTTTCAGTGCTGTTTCATTGCAGTGCACTGGGTGGGTGGTACCAGCAGCACCCCACTCCCTCACCCCATCTCTGTTATCTTGTTAAGTAATTTTCCTGGTGTCCAGTGGAACCCCACTCCCTCACTCCATCCTTGTTGCCTTGTTAAGTAACTTTCCTGGTGTCCAGTGGACTGCCAGTGCCATCCAACAGCTGATTACTATTCATGTGGCCATGTCAGTGCCAGTGGCTCAGCAGGTAGCACACTCACCTCTGAGGCTGGGAGATCAGTAAGCTGTGGGTTCTACTCCCACACCAGGCACTTGGGTTAATATCCCAATACTGACACTGTAGTGCAGCATGAGGGGGTGCTGCACTCCTGAGGTGCTGTCTTTCAGATAAGATGTTAAACCAAGGTCCCATCTGCCTGTTCTGGTGGTAGTTCAGGTGGATGTTAAAGATCCCATGGCACTTCTCGAAAAGAGCAGGGGAATTTCCCCAGTGCAATGGCCAAATTTCCTCCATTCACGAAAAGTACCACCAACGGCTTAATCTGGTTCAAGGTCAGTTGGCATTCATCTGTATCCCCCTCCCCCAGGTCATGCCTGAAAATAGGCAGGATTTGTCTAGTGCACTTACCCGGTCAACAAAAACTAAATAAAATAAATAAATAAATATATAAATAATTCATTCAGAGTACACTGCAAAAAGCTAAGCTGGTACGAGGAGGGCTGTACTGTTGCCATCTATATCAATGTTGTTGTTTTTATTTATTTATTTATTTTTACAAAAAGTGTGTACCATGGAGGGACATCTCTGCTCACATGCTCACAAAAACTACCAAAACCATTAGCAAACATAACAACATAAAAAAATAATACCAGCCAAATCTTGTTATATTTGTTAGCAGCTGACATTTGAAGCTCTGTTTATACAAGAGCTAAGAAAGCCAGCTAAAGGACATTAAGCCAGACTTTGTATGCACAGCATTTTAGGATAATTCTGAATTTAAATTCAAGTTGTGAAGTCTGAGAAAAAAAACTGGTAAATTACAAACTGCCTGACTAAATTATAAACACAGATTTATCGCACAGCACATGGCATGGGAAATCAAGCCTGGTCTCATTTTAAAAGCTGGAAAACCAAATGTTATTTTATATGCTAAGTAGCTTGGGAGAGAGTGATTTAAATTAATATGTGCAATGGATTATAAATTCAATAAGATAAAAGTGTATTGTGCGGCCGGCTCCGTGGCGTTGAGTGGCAGGCCGCTCTAGCGTGCTGGAGATTGAAGTTTATGTTCCGAGCCAAGGATATCTGAAGGGGAGCTTTGCAGGAAGGTGTCAGAGTGTCAAATGGACAATCTCCCCCGGGGAGGGTGAGCAGCACTGTACCATCAAAACAGCAACTCCTGGGGTGGCCTGGCAATGACATCCTTTGCATCGTTGGTGACCAGGTACTGCTGGATATCCCCTTCCCCAGACTGCCATTGTATTTGCATGTATAAAGTCAGGTGGGGTGGGACAACCAAAAACAAGAGACAAAAAGCTCCTCGCGTGCCAGATGAGACTCCTGGATACTCCCTTCTGCCACCAGGCCTTGCAGCACCACAACTGCACCACTCTCAGCTGTTGTGTTGGCTTGCACAACCATTTATACTGGGTGACACCAGGGGTATCCCTGGCAGGGAAGAGCCAGAATGGTGGGTCAGCAATGGAGGGAAAGGAGAGTCTATGGTGGGCTCTATAGCAAGTAATGAGCCAGTGAACAGCAGGACCCTCCTTGGGAATGGGCCATTAGGAAGCAAGGTGAGAACATAAAATATATACGAAAAAAGTATATTGTGCCGCACTGGAAACTAGTTCATAAAATGACGTATCTATGCATAACCAGTCATGTACTATGATGATTAGAAACTGGTTGGGGAGGATGGGAAAGAGCTGTAATAAAGGGTAACATAGCCACATGGAAATAAGGGACCAGTGAAGTCCCACTAGGGTTCTGTACTGGGACCAGTATTGTTTAAAATATTTATAAGGGGATCTGAAGGTAGGCAACAGTAGCTGGCTGGGTTGCCAAGTTCTCTAATTACATCAAAATAGGAAGGGTTGGTACCACTCACTAGGAGGTTAATGAAATTCAGAGGGACCCGATATGCTCAGGAAATGGGCAGACAAATGGATGAAATTCAACGTCGAAAAATGCAAAGTTATGTATCCAACTAGGTAAGAAGAATTTAAAAGCAAACTACTATCTAAACAACACAGAGGCTTTTGAAACTCAGCAGCAAAAAGGGCCTGCTGGGGGGTAAAGATCAGCGACATTAAATGGGGGCAACAGTGGGGGGACAGCAGCTAGTAAAGCCAATAAAAATTATGGCTCATTTCATAAGTTGATCGAGAGGTACTGTAATTAGGGATGCTCAGAATCAGCTGATTCCAATCCGATTTTGGGATTTAGGATACAGGAACTTCAGAATCCCAAACAATTCCATTTCAAATACTAAAAGGACCTAAAAATTGGATTTAGAATTTAAGATTTGGATTTGAAATCCTAAATGCCTATGTAAAAATAGCTTTTAGGGTTCAGGTTAGGATTTAGGATTTTTGGACTACGTATGTGAAAATCCGAAATCTGGGAATCAGATAGGAGTCTGACAAATCTAATTCCATTCTGCAAATTCCGAGCACCCCTAACTGTAATGTCCCTGTACAGATCACCACTGATATCCCAGTTTTAGAACAGTGTACAGTTCTGATCCACCATATCTAAAGAAAGATGTGGGCACGACTGATAAGATGGAGAGCACAGTATTCAGGGTAAGGCATGGGAAGCATTGGTTATGAAGGCAGACTGACAAAACTGAGATTGTTATCTTCGGGAAAAAAAAGAGAGTCAGGGATAACATATAGAGAATACTGGATAGGGAGCTATGCACAATCAGCCTGCTCTGCCACAGGAGGGTTCTGATCCCCTCTTACCTTGAGAGCGTAGTTCGAGAAGTCCAAAGGAATCAGAACCCAGAGGTGGCAGCTTAGGCTGGTAGTGCACAGAGTTGCACATCCAACATTTTTTATAGTGTATGGTCTGTGAAACTTTTTTTCATTATTTTTTAAATCTTCATGCTCCTTGTAGGCACAGAACACACTATCGGCTTGGCAGTTGCAGTGTCAAAATCCCACCCACCCATCACAGCCATCTCGTCAGCTGCCGCTGATTGAGTGAGATGAGAGTGCAGCGGTTTTTTTCAAAATTCCGTAAATAATAGCAAGCTCGTGTAGACGTTTTAAAATGCTGTTGTATCACAGAAGGGTATACGCACGTTCCATCACCTTTAAACTGTGGTACCATAGCATTTTGAAAGAGATGGAAAGTCATACACAACACTGCTCTGCCATGCGCTTTAATTAAAGTACTGGAATATCTGAAGGGGATAACACTGTCAGACAAAGTACAGTTCTTCAGGATGTACCAGGATGAGAGGACAAGTGGAAGAGTCAAGGGAAACATCAGAAGGAACTCCTTTACAGACTCCTGGCTATCCCACAGTTAATCTTTTGCTTCACAGCAGCAAGAAATCATGGGGTAGTTCAGTCTTCAGCAAGGACTGCTATATCCGTTTAGATGAAACTCTGTTTTTTTAAATGGAACTACTTCTTGGGTGGGGACTCTTCCACCCCTAAAGAACCTCTTGCCAGGGGTGGTGTATAGAGTTTATGGGAGTGCTCCAACCCCCCACGATAAATGTTCTGCACCACCCCATCCACCACCGCAACCTCCAGCAGTCATATAGAAGTGGTGTCTTGCAAGTCCTGTATTGCAGCCACTCCCCTGGCATGCCCCCTTGCTAGCTGCCATTGTAGATCTGCAGAAGGAATTTTATCAGCTTAGAAAAGCTAAAAATGGCTAGCCCAGATTACGGCTACTAAATGCAGCAGGTGCCTTCCTGGTCCCTGTCATGCAGCAACAAGGGATTTGCCACCAACAACTATACTACCCAGGGTACACTGCCATTCCCCTTGGCAAGCACAAATGTGTACAGGCATACCCTGAAGGTCACTACTGTCTTCATATCCACTGTCTCTGCTGGCAGGCATACAGCAGGTTCACCACCCTATAGGAAAAGTTAAAGCCTCAGTACAAGGTGAAGCACCAGGGTGTTACAGTAGGTGACCAACTGCCTTTAGCTTCATGAAATAAATGGTAACTTTTTTTTGCAATTTTTCTTGTCTGGCCTTTCTGTCTTTCAGGAACATTCCTCAATCCACCCAACCTGTGTTTTCTATGGAAGAAAAAGTACCATATAATGTTACCTCTGAATTTAGCACCCCTTAAATTTGAAGGCATGTCCCCACATCCTGATGGAGAAAAAACAAATGAAACTTCTCCATCTATTCAATCTTGTTAATTCCCAGAAGAATGCAGAAGGCTGAGAATGTCTTGCGAAGCTTTATTTTCTCCACGGTGAACATGTTAAGGGCCTTCAGCCTGTCCCCATAGAGTTTGTCTTGCATACCTCTGGCCATGTTGGTGGCCCTGTGTTGCACTCTCTTGACTGCCTCAGTGTCCTTTTTTGTATCAGAGAGATCAGAACTGTACACAGTACTCCAGGTAGGGCCTGACCAGGGCCTTGCAACGTGGCAGGATTACTTCACCTGCCCTGATCAGGGCCTTGTAAAGTGGCAGGATTACTTCCGCTGCCCTGACCAGGGCTTTGTAAAGTGAAAGGATTACTTCCTCTGCAATGATCAGGGCCTTGTAAAGTGGCAGGATTACTTCCGCTGCCCTGACCAGGGCTTTGTAAAGTGGCAGGATTACTTCCCCTGCCCTGGCCGAGGCTTTGTAAAGTGGCAGGTTTACTTGCCCTGCCTTGACCAGAGCCTTGTAACGTGGCAGGATTACTTCCCCTGCATTGACCAGGGCCTTTTAATGTGGCAGAATTACTTCCCCTGCCCTGACCAGGGCTTTTTAACATCTCCTGCTCTGCTGGTCGCACTGTTTTAATGCACCACAGCATTCTGGGGACCTTCTTGACAGCAACCACACACTGCTGGTTGTGCTTCAACCCCTGGCATATGACACTTGGGTCCTTTTTCTTCATCACTGAAGCAAGAGAATCCCCACATGGTATGAAGGTTCAAGCTGTGTTTTTCCTACCCAAGGGTAGCACCTTGCTTTGGGCAACATTAAGAGTCTAGTAGTCCATCCATTTAGACAGTTGCAAGTCCTCCTTCAGTTTGTTCCCATTGGGTATGTTAATACTGCCACAGAGATTACCCTTACTGTTGTAAGAATGGTCTCACATGCATTCTTAGGGTATGAGAACTGTGAACCAAAGGTGAGCCTTTCTGATACCCTAATCATGTGAGACCACTCTTACAACAGTAAGCGTGGTCTCAGTGGTGGTATTAATATAGTATTGATCAAGCCCAATCAATAGCATAATTAATTTTTTTAACAATCTTATCCAAATGTGCCCATTTCCAGGGCAGATGCATGTGAGACACTCTTCACAGCACATAAGTGTCTCAAGTACAGAGGAAAGGAGTGACCCAATTGGCTGGGAGTGTTCCCTTGATCTGCAATCAAGGGACTCCATCACTCTGTCCAACTTCTTCTTATCAGCAAACATAGACAGCTAACTTGGGTGAGGCATACGTCTCCATTGTTCCTGCTTTATGGGGACATCCCTGATTTTGCCTGCAACATTGTCTCCGATCCCTCCTAAATTAGGCATTTCTCTCAGTGAAGAGCAGGGATTATAATCATGAAATTATACCAGACATTAGTATTACAGTCTGGTATGCAATCAGGAAATGCTTTTGATGCTAAGTTACATACTGTGGCAACTATCTGAGCTGATACGACTGTTTTTTTAAGCTGTATCCCTGATTTTGGTCATTTGTCAATAGATTGTTGTCATAGATGGGGAGGAGGACATGGCAGCCATCACCGAGACATGGGCCACCCATTCCCATAACTGGGACCTGGCAGTATCAGGGTATAGGATATTTCAGAGGGCCAGGGTAAAAGAAAAAGGGGGAGTGGCACTGAACATGAAGGAAGGACTGAAGTGTGTCAGGGAGGAAGGGGAGGAGGACAGCACAGAGTCATTATGGGAGCAGCTCCAGGACTCCAAAATAGAACCCTCAAGATGGGAGTGGTATACAGGCCACCCTCTCAGACTGAAGAGTTAGACAGGGAACTAGTGGGACAGATGAGAAGAACCTGTGGGAGGGGCAGCACGGTGATTGTGGGGGACTTCAGCCTGCCAGGAGTGGATTGGTGTACCCCAGCCACCACAAATAGGAGGGAGCAGGTACTTCTGGATGCCTTTCAGGACATCCTTCTATTGCAGATGGTCAATGGGCTAACCAGGTTAAGGAACACCCTAGACCTCATGCTGGTGAATGGTGAGTTTATGAGGGAGCTGGGGGTGGAGGAACCACTGGCGGGGAGTGACCACCACTCGATGTGGTTCATGATAAACATGGGGAAAGGGGAGTAGGAATGGGCACATTGTGTTAGACTTCAGGAGGGCCAAATTTGGGAGGATGAGGGAAATAGTACAGGGGTATCTGGCCAGGATCCATCCAAACATGGACACTAACCAGAAGTGGGAAGTCATTAAACTGGGAATTGAGGAGGCAACCATAACACGTACAAGGGTTCAGAGTAAGAGGGTTAGGGCCAAGAAGACTAGCTGGGTGAGCAGGGGGGTCATGGAAAAAGTGTGGAAGAAAAGAGCTGCCTTTAGAAGGTACAAAAAAACAGGGAGAGGGGAGGACCGAGAGGAATACCTGAAGGAGTCGAGGGAGGTGACAAGAGCAGTCAGGGCAGCCAAGGCATCCAGAAAACTCAGACTGACACAGGGCATAAAGAGGGGGGGAAATAACTTTTTCAGGTACATCAGGGAGAAAAGGATTTGTAAGGACCAAATAGGAAGGATAAAGAGGGATGGGGGGGTGGAAACAGGGACAGAAAAGGAAGAAGCATTAAACATGTACTTCTGCTCAGTATTTACTAAAGAGAAAGGGAGAGCTGTACATGGGGGGGTGAGAGGGTGGGCATGGGAAGAGGTGAGAGACAGGGAAATCCCAATGGGCAGAGTACTGGAGGGCTTGAGGACACTAAGGGTGGACAAGGCACCAGGGCCAGATAGGCATACATCCTAGAGTGCTGAAGGAGTTGGCAGAAGTCCTGGCAGAACCTTTGGCAGACCTGTTCAATGCCTCCCTGAACTTGGGGAGTGTACCTCGGGATTGGAGGATGGGGCATGTGGTACCCCTCCACAAGAGCAGCCCCAAGGATGAGCCAGGGAACTACAGGGTAAGCCTCACATCCATCATGGGAAAGCTGATGGAGACAATCCTGAAGGACAGGCTGGTTTCCCTCCTATAAGCTAATGGGCTGCAGGACAGCAGACAGCATGGGCTTGTGTCAAGCATGTCCTGTCAGACCAACCTGGTGTAGTACTATGACTAGGTAACCAGGCAGTTAGACAGAGGCAATGCAGTGGATGTCCTGTACCTGGACTTCAGTAAGGCATTCAATTTGGTGCAGCATGGGAGGCTAGGAAGTAAGCTAGAAGGCAGAGGGGTGGGGGTGAAGATGGTGGGATGGGTAGTGAACTGGCTGCAAGGGAGACAGCAGAGGGTGATGCTGGGAGGGGAGCTCTCATCTCCCAGGACAGTGACAAGTGGGGTGCCACAGGGCTCTGTAACGGGGCCAGTATTGTTTGGGATCTTCACAGCAGACATCTCAATAGGCATCAAGAGCAAGATCAATCTGTTTTCAGATGATACCAAGATGTGAGCAGTAGTGAATGACTTAGCAGGGTGGCAGGGGGTGCAAGATGATCTGGCAAAATTGGAGGCCTGGTCAGACACTTGGCAGCTGGGGTTCAATGCCAAGAAATACAAGGTGCTACATTTAGGTGCAAAAAAACCAAGGAGGAGTTACCAGCTGGGGGGATGGGGTTCAACTAGCCAAGACGGAAGAGGAGAAGGATCTGGGGGTGATCATAATGGGAGCAATGAACAACTCGGCACAGTGTAGGAAGGCAGCTGCTAAGGCCAACAGGATGCTGGGTTGTATTGCCAGAGACATATCCTCCAGGAGGGGGGAGGTGATCCTTTTGCTATACAGGTCACTGGTTAGACCACAGCTGGAGTACTAGCTCAGTCCTGCATCACTGTAGCTCATCAGTAGCTGATTCACCTCAACTCGAGAAGGTCAGATGTTTGAGTCCCACACTGGGGATATGTGGATTGTATCCCCTGTATAGCAGTACAGAATTTTTAAATTCTGTCCTGCTGAAATTCTGAGACATTCCAGAAATGTTACCACTTAATTCTGTGGACTTTCATTGGAAGCAGAATTCCAAAATTCCAAATGAGGAGTTTTCTTAATCTGTTGATTAGTAATCCATGGTTTACATAGAAATGAGTTTCAGAATTCTGTGGAATTAAAAAAGAAAATCCCAAAAAGTATTTCAGAAGAGGAACTGCCATTCTGCACAAATTGTGTTGGCAGAGTTTTGCATTTCATCCAGGTCTAACTCAGGGCCGACACTCCAGCTTGAATAACAACACCAGACTGCACATAACAGTCTACTTGTCTTTTTAGAAGCCCTACTGTGTCTGTCATAAACATCCAACATGTCTGCACCCACATCCTCAGACAATTTCCGTTCCTGGACTCTTCCCTTATCCAAAGACTTGGCATGTTCCTTTTTGCATTCAGTTGGGCCTTTCATAAATCCACCAAAACTCATGGAAAAAGTAAACCAAGTAGAGAAAACTCTACAGGCACACGTTTCATTTAGGATATGTGGTGTGTTGTGTGGTGTGTTGTTTCATTCACAGCATATGGTGTAGCTCAGGAGGGGTAGTGCCACCTCTTGCGAACATATTGCTCTCCGGCTGCTGTAAAATGTGCCTATAAATATTTGTTATACACAGAAGTCTAGCTATGAGCCTGGAAAAATGTTCTGCAAGAATATTACCTCACCTCACCCCAACCCAGCCCCCCATCACAATATCTTCAAAAAATATATTAACCTCTTGTTGTGCTGGTTTCATTTCTCTCTAAATGATCTCTGGGCTTCTTACAAAGTAGCAGGATTTTACTTTCTCCGTTCCTTCTTCATCCTTTGCCCTTCCCATCTTTCTCGCTGTTTTGTTTTTTCTCATTTCCACCTACAGCAGCACCCACTGCTGGTAGTTGATCGCAGGTTCAAACTTTTGCATTAAGACATTGCAGTTACATCTTCTATATTGTGCATGTACTGACTCTAAGAACAGCTTGCTTCAGCTGTCCTTCCCCGGTTGAGAAAACCTCTTTCAAGTATTTCTCTCCGCCACCCGCCAAGAAGCAAACTGGTGTTAGTTGTATATATGAAATGACAGGCTATCTAGGTAGCTGGGAAAGGGGGAGCTGAATATGGTCTAAAAGAAGAACATACTATAGGATGATCAGAATGGAAGATGGAACACGGATGTGTTTCCTACCATAACTCATGACTGTCCCCTGCAGGTTAGAAGTTTGTAACCTCAAAAAAGTGCCTCCCTCATGTACCTGTCCAATCTTATCCTGATGGAGTTGAGTGTCCCTGCCTCAGCTACTGCTCTGGCAGACTACTCCAGACACTCACCACTCTCTGTGCTTAGCAGTGTCTCATTTGCCTCCCTGAAGTTTTCTTTGTTTGCTGTCTTTATAAACAATTAGCCATTAATCTAATCTAAGTATTTAAAACAATTGTCCATGTCCATTCATTGTCCATCTAATTAATTACCTATTGTAATTATAGTATCTCTTTGTTTTTAAAAGTTATTTAATCCTGACCCTCCATCCGTTTGTTATCCTTCAGTGTTTTAAACATGTGGATAAGGCCCCTCCCTCCTGATTCTTCTCTTGTCCAGGCTGAACAACTGGAGCAGTGATAGTCTTATCTGATTGCTGCTGTGTTGCCGAACATTGCACCTTTTCTATTGTATTTATTCCCTTCTGGCATCAGTAAGAGCCCCTTATTCATTTAGAAAGCTTCCTGTGCTCAGAGAGCTTAATACTGTTTCACAACAAGAAAACAGAAATAAGTAGGAGTAGAGTGGCCAGAATTCAAGATAACCTCCTCCCCCCCCGAACCTGGCTCACTCTAAATTTTAGAACATAACAGAGCAGTTCTTGAAGAACAGTTCTAGCTCAACCCAGTGTTGTTATTGGGGGTAGTGTGCTTTCATGTAAGAGCCTGGAGTTTGCATCCTAAGACACCTCCTACAGCAGGTGACTATTCAACTTTGACCAATGCCCAAAACAACATTTGCACATGGAGTGCAACTCCATGTAAAACAAGGACCAATGCCCCTTTCAATCTTTCAATAGGAGTGATGCTGTGGGGGTGGGGGGGACAATCAATGGTGGTGGGAGGGCATAATCAGTGATCAGGGATTTTGTCAGGATGACCAGTGTCATAGTATTGAATGTAGTATATGACCGGTGCCATAGTACTGGATGTAGTATATGACCAGTGCCATAGTATTGTATGCAGTATATGACTGGTGTCATAGTACTGGATGTAGTATATGACCAGTGTCATAGTATTGGATGTAGTATATGACCGGTGTCATAGTATTGGATGTAGTATATGACTAGTGTCATACTACTGGATGTATTATATGACTGGTGTCCCAGTTTTGGATGTAGTATACAGCCGGTATCATAGTACTAAACATAGTATATGATTGGTGTCATAGTAGTGGACATAGTATATGACCAGTGTCATAGTATTGGACATAGTATATGACCAGTGTTGTAATACTGGACGGAGAATATGACTGATGTTGTAGCATTAGCTGTAGTATATTACCAGTACTGTAATATTGTATGTAGTACATGACTGGTGTCATAGTTTGCGGTTAAACCACAAAACACAGAATCACACTCTTTTAGATTGGTCCCTCACCTCTCACCCGCACAGGATCTTAGCCTCTGGCCTCCTTCCGGATGCCCTTAGTGACCACCACAGAATCTACTCTGTACACAAAATCTACAGACCTAAAGCTCCCCCACCCAGAATAATTATGACCAGATCCTACAAATCTCTGGACCTCCCCTCTCTACTAAATGATTTGGGCAATACTGACTGGTTGCACATTAGTCAATACACCTCCATAGATGAAGCTGTGCTGTTCTTTAAGTCCAAGTTCATCGCCATCTGGGACTGACACGCCCCCTCCCCCCAAGATTTACCAGAGTTTGAGGTGCTTACCTCCCGTGGATCTCTCCCAAATCCTAGCCCACCTTCGTATCAGAGACAAGGCCTGGAAAACCTATAAATCCACCAATTCTCTGGCTGATCTTCAGATTTACCGCGAGCTTCAGCATACGAGTACCAAAATAATCCACCAAGCAGAAGCCAACTATTTCAAAGGCACATTCAATTCCACTTCCCATCTCCCATATAAATTCTGCAAAGTGGTCAAATCGCTCCTCAGCCCTCCATCGCAGCCCCCCAACCCTTCCCTGCAAGCAGGCGGACGTACCATCACTGACCCCCCTGCAGTGGCCACATTGTTTAACTCGCTCTTCACAACTAGCCATGCCACTCCTGTGTCCACACCTCACCCTGTTCAGTACCCCTTCCCCTCCACCCCATCTAGTGGCACACCTGCAGCTCACTCCTTCTTCTCCTTCCTGCAGGTCGCCCCTTTCGAGGTATATAATGCACTGGTTGCCCTCAACCCAAGTAAGGGCAAATGTCTCTCCAGGCTGGACTCCAAAATGCTCCACCCATTGGCCCCTGCCATTGCCCAACCCCTGGCCTCCCTTTTTAACTTATCCTTCTCCCTAGCTGAAGTCCCATCTGAATAGAAACATGCCATCATCATCCCACTTCCCAAGAGTGGTGACGCCTCAAACCCAAACAACTATCAGCCCATATCCCTCCTACCAATTCTGGCCAAACTACAGGAGTGCTTGGTTCTCTCTCGCCTATCCACCTTTCTGGATTCCTCCTCCTTTTTTTCCCCCTACCAGTCTGGTTTTAGGGAATCCCACTCCACCACTACCTCCCTTCTCAGGATCACCGATTCCATCCTCACTGGGATGGATGCTGGCCACATCACAGCTGCCATCTTCATCGACCTGGCTAAGGCATTCAATACTGTGTCACACTCTCTCCTCCTGGCAAAACTTGCCAATGCTGGACTATCCAATTGGGCCACATTTTGGTTCTTCTCATACCTCACTGGCAGATCCCAAGCCATCCTCATCAGATTCTTCCACCTCATGCCTCATAATCACCTCCTCAGGGTACCATGGGCTCTGTCCCGGCCCACTCCTGTTCTCCATCTTCCTGAATGAGCTGCCCTCTGCCTGCCCACACTCCTCTATCCACATGTATGCGGATGACACTGTGCTGTATGCATCCAGCCCCTCGACCACAGAGGTTGCGACCAGACTGCAGCAAAATTTTATCTCAGTCCAGCACTGGCTACACTCAAATCACCTCCTCCTCCTTAATGCAAAAAAGACAGTATCATTAACCTTTGGCACAAAGCAGAGAATTTCTAGGCTCCCCTCCCCGATCACATTCCACACCCTGGAAGGGTTCCCCCTTGAGTCCCACGCCTCCTTCAGATACCTCGGCATCTGGCTTGACCAGCACCTCAACTTTTCCATGCACATTGACTCCATACTCAAAAAGCTGCACCCCAGACTTGGAGCACTTTATTGGAACTGTAACAGCATCCCCCTACCTGCCAGGAAGGCCAATGTGCAGAAAATGAGTCTCCCTGTCCTCGACTATGGGGATGTAGTCTACTGCGCTGGCCCCAAGTCCACATTAGCCAGACTCTACCCTCCTTTCCACTCTTTCTGTTATTTTGCCCTGAACTGTCCCTACTCCACACACCACTGTGCCCTATATTAATCTATGCACCTCACCTCTCTAGACATTCGCAGACAGACCCACTGCACCAAGATCCCAGCCAAGTTTTGGTCCCAGCGACTCCCCTCCTACCTCACTGATGCCCTAACCAACCCCAGCACCCATGCATACTCTCTCAGAAACTCTGACTCTCGGCCCCTAGCTGTCCCACACTGGTCTAGTACCATTGGTCATGCAGCTTTCAGCTACCGCATTCCTTTATTGTGGAACTCCCTCCCAGCTTACATTCACCACTTTTCCTCCCTCTCACAACTCAACTCCATGCTCCAAGTTCATTTCGCCCCTACCTGCACATGTGTCTAGGTGTTCTCCAGTCTCTAAGGGAATGTCTGTGTATATCTGCACCTAGGAATGCAATTAATCTGTGCCAATCTATTGTTCTCTCACCTACTTTGTCTCTCACAGGGACCAATTTGTTAGAGGCCTAAACTATGTATTTATTGTATCATGCTGTATTAACTGTGGCTACCTACTGATTTTCTCTACCCACTATTGTCTAGCAAACAGGACCTAATGTTAGTGATCCCCCTGCTATGTAATATCATTTGTTATACTGTCCTCATCTGCTATCTATGTTCCCCCCCTCCCCCAGGACGCATCTGGAATCGAGCAGTAGTCTGCTCAGCATGCCTTCCTGGTAAGACACTTAAATAAATAAATAAATAGTACTGGACATATTATAAGACTTGTATCATAGTACTGGACGTAATATATGGCTGGTGTCATAGTACTGGACATACTATACGACCGGTGTCATAGTACTGCATATAGTATACGACTGGTGTCATAGTATTGGACATAGTATATGACCGGTATCATAGTACTGAACAGATGAAGAAATTCTACATTAGAGCTGCCACCCCAAAGACAAACATTGCAATGCATTAAGCTGCAAGCTGCTCAGTAACTGCGAGGATGTATAGAATCTTTATGCAACATTCAAGATGGCCACCTTTAAGTGCAACGTTTCCCCCTTAAGCTTAATCATGAGGGGTTGGTCCTGTTAATCAATTAGATACATCAAAATTAAAACTGTTATAAAATTAAAATCTATATTTGTGCTGGCCCAGTTGCACAGAGGGCTGAGGCACTGGACACCTTACCTCTTGCCACATCGGCGACCCATGTTTGGGAATGAGCATGGGTTGCCATGGGTCAGTTGGAAGGGGAGGGCTGGGAGTAGATAGAGTGGCCCCAGGCAGCTCTCCTCTCCCAGATTGGGGAGGTAGGCCTCCCTGGTTCTTGGCTGCCACCGAGTGGAGTCTTGGTCGTAGCATCGCATACTGGGGGGGTGCTAGGCCAGGTGGGTGGATCAGGGCTGTGCACATGCATGCCTCCACACACATGCGCACCTGTGTTGGCCGAGGTCCCGGGGAAAGTAAGGGAGAAAATTGGTGAAAAAAAAACAGAGGCAGGATGAATACTGACCCTCCGCAGTCTCTGCACCAGTGGCCGGACAGATGCCACAAGTCTTGTGGCAGAGGACATTGGCATAAGGTAAGTGCCAGAAGAGCTGGGTGATGGGGCTGGGGGAGTCAGTTGGAAAGGGGTATCCAGGGGAGAATGGAATATAAAATATAGTAGGAAAAATCTATATTAATGTTTATACAAGTAATAAAAAAGAAAATACACTCAAATGCTGTGCTGAATGTATTGAATTGCCAAGGCCAGTGATTATGGTGATTAAAGTAATGACATTTCATTTTCAAGACTTGAAATTCCAGGAACTGCACCGGTGATTGTTAGTCTAATTTTTGGATTTTACCAGGATTCTACTGTCATTCTTTCAGTATGTATATAAATAATCAAATTGAAAGAAAGTTTAACATGCACAGCATTAAATGAAGCAAATTGAAAACAGTACAGGAAGCAATTATAAGAAAAATACAAGTTCTGCAGATTTACTGATCTGGTATAAAATACCAACTTCTGTGAAATTCTTTGTTTTTACCGGTGTGCAGGCAGTCCAAATTCTGGAATTTTATTGGCGTTTCTGGTAAAAACTGAAAACTAGTGGACTTGCAAATTGCATCTGTGTGTATATCGGTGACTATTAATAAATTAAGAAAAATTAAATGCAGTGCTGTAAAGTGCTGCTGGTATGTGGTACTGATAGCAGAATTCATTCTCAATCCCTGTCTGTCAGTATGAATCACAGTATCAGGCATACAGTGGGAATCTGATGTTTTTAATTAGGATGTATAATCACAAATCTTCAAAAAGTTCAAATAAACTGGACCTTGATCTAACTGCAAAGGGATCCCTGATGAAAACTGAAGGGGTCTGTGGCATCTGGCTTCCTACTCCTTGTTTGCCATGCTGTTGTATTTTTTTTTTTTTTGTCAGTAACTTTCTATCTGCTTTTTGAATTAATAAAATTATTGCAAACAGTTGATGATGCGGTGCTGGTTTTGCCAGGCCAGTGGACATACACTGGCTGCAATTTAGCAGTGCCACATAGGGAACTGGCTGCAAAGGTGATCAATCCAATAATTCTTTTATTTTACAATTTTGGCCAGGAAAGACACATTAAGCCAAGACTTGTTTCATGGTGCATGCTGGGAGCACAGGGAAGTTATGTGACTTGCACGTGGTCACACAGTATGCAAGTGTGGTGGCTGTGGGATTCAGACTCAGTTCTCCACGTTTGTAGCACAGTGTTATTAACAATTACACTATTCTGCCTCCCTGTAACTAGATAGGTTAAAAACTGGCTGACACGTAGAACCCAGTGAGTGGTCCTAAATGGTAAATTCTACAAGGGCAGGGCAATGACCAGTAGCATACCGCAGGTGTTGCCCTGTAACCACTCCTGTTTAAAATGTATATCTGTGACATAGAAGGGGGTATCCAGGGCAGGATGAACCTGTTCTCAGATGATACCAAGCTCTGTTAGAGGGTCAGTAGTGAAGAATGGATCGACATTATGAGACACAATGAGAGGAGACCATAGAAGCAGTCCACTACCAAAACAGAGAAAAGTGATGGACGTGGGAGGTAAACATCCAAGAATACATAGATACATAGACAATGACAGCAAAGCAAGGCCTATCAGGTGTTGGCCCATTCAGTATACCCACCCTACCTAATTATTCTGCACTGGCTTTTGTGACCATCCAGACTCTTTGTTTCTGCCCCCTCTCCCTTTTATTAACTAACCCCTTATGCCTGTCACGTCCCTGCTTAAAGCTGTTCACTGATTTGGCCTGTGTCACTTCCACCAGCAGCTTGTCCCACTTGTCTGACACTCTTTGAAAAAGTCTTTACAGGCATCCATTTTGAATCTCCCCTCTGCAAGTTTAAGTGAGTTCCCTCTCACTGCCTTAGTTGAACTTCAGGAGAAAAGTTCCTTGGTGTCCACCCTATGTATTCCATGCAGGTACTTGTAACTCTCAATCATGTTGCCCCATTCCTTTCTTTTCTCAAGGGTGTACATGTTCAAGTCCTGCAGCCTTTTCTCATATACCTTGCCCCCGTGTCCATGGACCACCTTGGTTCCCATGAGCTGTACTGCATCCCGCTTGCCACAGTCTCTCCTTCACCTTGTCACCTGTATGAATGTATGTAAGATGATTAAAGGGTTGAAAGATATGTCATATAAAGAAGGGTTGTTCAGCCTGGAGATGAGAATACAATGAGGTCACCTACCCGATAACAGTATATAAAACTATCTCTAGCACAAATACTATGCAACGTTTGCACCTTGAACATAAGAATCCAGACAGAATAACAAGAGGGCATAATAAGCAGTTAAGGGGTTAACACTTCAGAACTGACAGGAGGACAGGATGGTTTGCAGAGAGAGTGGTGGAGTTGTGGAACAGCTTACCAAGTAACAGCTTTAAGCTCAACCTGGGTAAACACTTGTTGGGGGTGGTCTCATTGGTCTAATCCTTTAAATACAGCAGGCTAGCATGCTAGGCTTGCACCTGCTCTTGTCTGAAATTCCTATATCCCAAAAAAATTGCACAGGAAGAGAACTGCCAGTGTTATTGAGGTCAGCACCTTTACAATCTAACTCAAAGGCATAAGGACTTATAAGTTATTCAATATTGCCCAAGTTATTTTTATTGATAAGAACATGTTAAACAGTGAAACAAAGCTCACACACATCAAAAGCAGAGAACAGTGTGTAGTGGGGTGTCACAGACAAAACTTGCCACTTCAAATACTAGTTGTGTGCTGTGTGTAGGTTCCAACAGCAGAGCACCTTTGGACCTAATCGGCAAAATAGCTAAATCTAAAGCCAAACTTGCAAAATCAACATTGCTAATTTCAAACATTTAAACAGACAAAACAACAAACCAGTGGCCTGGGCATCCCTTTGACATGCCGTCATCAAATTGCACTTACATATTGGCCCTACTGGTCAATATGTAAGTGCAACTTGATGTCGGCATGCCAAAGGGACACCCAGGCCACTGGTTTGCTGTTTTGGCTGTTTAAATCTTTGAAACTATTTAAAGTTTCCAGATCTTTCACTAGTTCTCCAACCTGCCCAGATCCTCCCCGAGTTCCTGTAATCGTTCTTCTGTATCCACCTTTACACAGATCTTTGTGTCATCTGCGAAAAGACAGGTCTTACTCTTGATGCCTTCCCCAATGTCGCAAATGAATACATAGAAAAGGACAGGGTCCAGCATCACTCCTTGAGGTACTCCCCTTGTTATTTCACTTACATCTGAAAACTCCCCGTTAATTACTGCCCTTTATGGTCTTCTCCTCAGCTAGTTCTTCACCCCAGTTGCCAATTTCTCCCCACCCTCAAGTCTATCTTCCTGATCAGCCTCCTGTGGGGGAGTATAGGGTCAAAGGCCTTGTTGAAATCCATGTATACCACATCTACTGCCTGTCTTCTATCTGTTGTCCTGGTTACTCAGTCAAAGAAGTTGACAAGATTTGTCTGACAAGACTTCCTTTAGTGAAACCATGTTGCCTGGGGTCTTGTAGACCATTTCCCTCCAGGAAGTCCACCAGTTCCTTCCTTAGTAAAGAAGGACTCCTTAATTTTCCCACCATAGATGTCAGTCTGACTTGTCTATTGTTCCCTGCACAGACTATACTTACTCTAGACATGGTACAGTGATCAGTATATTAGGAACCATAGTTGTTAAATGCTCATACTATCTATTTCTGCAATACACTCTTCCACGGCTGATCCCCATGCCAGACGTCAGCTGCAGAAGGCTCTGGGATGTGCCCCTAGAGGCACTCATCAGGAAATGTTGGGCAAAAGGGATGGTAGGATCAACCAAATAAAAGTTAATTGCAGCATCAAAGTATGAGGTAACATTTTACTTTTCAGGCAAAAAGTCTAATCGGGGGCTGCCCCACACTAAGGTGTGGGGCAAATGTAGATGGATGTTTCTTTTTAAATTCTTCCCATTTTACTTCTCCCCCACCTGCTCTATACTCCTTGTGCTTTTTCCAGCTGTTCCCTTATCTTGCCAAAATCTGCAAGGAATATAGCACTATATTGATAGAATGCCGGTAGAGAGTCTGGAGGAGGAGAAGGACCTGGGAAAGATGATTAGCAATTACCTAAAGTAGGCTGCTCAGTGTAGCAGGGTACTGCATATCTGATGACCTCAAGGTGGCTGGGCAGTGTGACAAAGTAGTGGGAAAGGCTTGCTGGATGCTGGGGTACATTTGGAGAGGGATTTCTAGCAGGAGGAAGGAGATGGTGCTGCCGTTGTATCGTTCACTGGTGAGGCCCCACCTCCAATATTGTGTCCAATTTTGGAGGTTACACCTCCAGAGGTACAGTGAAAGGATGGAGATGGCACAGAGGAGTGCAACAAAAATAGTATTTCTTCATAGCTTAGCTGATTTTTCACATTTTGACCCCACATTTTTAACATACTCTTTTTATGACCCCTCCTTCTGAACATGCTCACTTGTCGAAATGTCATTTCATACCACAAGTGCAAAAATACATTTTGACCAGGATTTGAAAAATGACAGCTGTCATGTTTTTGAGGTGGTGTGAAAGAATGCTATGTTGAAAATTTGGGGTCAAAATATTGAAAATTTTAAAAATTTGAGGGTGCAATGAAAAAATGTCAATGCACTCTCATAACTGTTGTTTTTCGATAGTTTTATGCCACAGTTTCAATATAGCCTTCTTATGATCCCACCTTGTGAACAAAGGCAGAGCACATTTTCAAATCCTGCTCAAAAGGATAAATTTGTGCAGCAACCATGTAATCACATTTGTGACAGATTTGAATAATTTCACTGTCTGTGTTCATGAGGTGAGGTCCCAAGAAGGCCATGTCAAAAATTTGGGAACAAATATTTAAAAAAATGTTTTAGGTAGTGCCAGTCATTCTGATAGAAGGTGTCACCTTACACTGAATCAGTCATGAGTCAGCCAAAGCATACCTCTCAACCTCCTGCCTCATAAATCAGGGACAAGGCTTAAAAAAATCAGGGACAAAGGACTAAAATCAGGGACACATTTTCAAAATTGGTGTTATCCACTCAGGAAGCTAGTAGAATATATAGGATAGTGCATGGGGAACAGTTGACAACAGGGCTATTCTTTCACCGAGTTGGCACTATGACGATGGATTACCTCGAGGCGCAGCTCGAGGTAATCCTCATAGTGTCAACGAGGTGAAAGATGCTCCTGTGTCAACTTTCCCAGCACTTTTCTTTATAGTGTATGGTGGAACGTCGTTCTCCACCGAAATCCATCGTTTTCGAAACCTTGTAGTCACACACTAGTGACGTTTGCAGTGCAACAGAATGATGTTTTCTACTGTACTGCGAACGTCACACTGTGTCCTCAAGCAGCATTTGACAGTTAGGGCTCACTCCATAGACAGGACACATGGCGAAAGCAGCAATGTCGGCGGCAGTACTAATGTTTAGCGTTAAAATGTTCACAATGTAAAGTTCTTAAGCAGTTAAAATGTCAAGCATGAAAATGTTCAAAATGTAATGTTCTTTTTTCCTTCTAGTAACTGATTTTTTTCCCCAAAAAACGACGTTCCACCATACACTATAAAGAAAAGTGCATGGGGAACAGTTGACAATAGGGCTATTCTTTCACCGAGTTGGCATTATGACGACGGATTGATTACCTCGAGAGCGCAGTCATAGGCCCGGATATTCAAACTGCGCCCAAAATGTGCGCAACAGCAGGAGCAAGCACAAACCAATTGCGCATATGTGCAACAGGTGCGACATTCAAACATGGAGCAGAACAAATTGCGCAAGCAGCCAACGTCTGAATATCACACTAACTGCGCCATAGAGCAACCAGGAAGGAGAAGCTGAGCAGAAATGTTGCGCTATAGGGCAATCAGGGCAGCCCAGCTGAGCAGTCCAGAGGTGCCATAGCTCAAGCAGAGCCCCCCCAGAGCAATGGAACTGCACATCCAGGGAGGCAGGCTGGGGCCACTGCCAGCCATGCCACACATGGGCACAGGAACACACTGCAGAACCAACAAGACACCTGCACCCCAAGCACAGCATCACTGGGGTGTGACGATGATCTACTGGCCCATGGGGACAAGCTAACAAAGCACAGCAGAGCCATGACGCCCCAGCACAACCACTGGCAGGCTGAGACTGCCACACACAGGGGGTTGACAACCACAGTGCACATCAGCCCCCCGTATGCACAGCACACCCTGCCCGTGACCCCAAGACACCACCCATGTGCAGTGACTGGCACTGCAGGAAACACCATGCATCCCCCCCAGCACACGTCAACCCCGTGCAGCAGAGAAGCATACAAGCCAGACACACCCTGTGCACCCAGCAGTGGGTGGCAGCGAGGCAGCAAGACCAACAGAAAGTCACTGCCATGCGGAGATACCTCCCCATGCACACACACGCACACACGCACACACACACACACACACACCAGGACCATACCACCCCAGATGGCATGTACACCACTGCAACTGAGCACCCATAGCCAGCTGCAAATCAGAGACCAACACAGTATTCATATCAAAATATAAATATGTATTTTCAAATTTTCAAATAGTAAATAACAAAACAATAAACAAGAACTATTTACAAGGGGGGACGGGTACAAGGTAGGGGTGTTCAAGGGGTAGGGATGAACAACTTGGAGAGGGAAGGCAGGGTGGTAGGGATGGGAGAAGTGGGAAGGGTATTGTGGCCTAAGGCCCAGCTGGCTGGTCATCCTGTGCCTGGTTCCGCTGTCCCCTGCGATGCCTCCTCCGCAGGCCATGTCTCCTAATGGACTCCAGGATGGCCTGGTTATCCAGGGACACCTGTGTGAGGCTCCGTATGTCCCTATGTACCCTCGGAGAACTTCGAGGCCTAGGAAAATGGGAACACAGTCAATGGCTGTGACTGACCACAACCCTGAACACCACCCAACCTGCAAGCCATATAGCCCAATGTCCTGCACCTGTGATGGCATGCACCCACCCACAGTGAACATGCACATGGCCATCACAAACAGGCGGCACCAGCTATGTGCACCACTGCACACAGACACTGCCACTCTCCATCACAGCACAAACAAGGCTGTCAGAGTGGCGTGGCATGGTCTGCGATGCCAGTTACACAGCTATGTGCCCAGTGCATGCATGGACCACCAGTGACGCATACACAGACGTGCTGTGATACTGGACAGTGATGCATGTCACCTGTGTTGTGCATACATACATAGATACATAGACAGTGTCGGCAGATAAAGGCCTATGGCCCACTCAGTCTGGCCATTTGTGCTTGTAAGTTCACTTTGTTTTCCTATAAGTCTGTTGCACCTTACCCCTGACCTCCAGAATTCCTTTATGTCTATCCCGTGCATTCTTAAATCCCGTGATTGTTTCAGCCCCCACCACTTCCTCTGACAGGGTGTTCCACTTGTCCACCACCCGTTCTGTGAAGAAATTCTTTCTCATGTTTCCTCTGAATCGTCCTCCCTTCAACTTCATCCCATGCCCTCTAGTCCTGGAACATCTTTTTCGCTTAAAAATAGTGTTTTCCTGCACCCTGTTCCTCCCTGTAAGATACTTGTATGTCTCTATCATATCCCCTCATTCCCTCCTCTCCTCCAGGGAGTACATGTTCAGTTCCTTCAACCTGTCTTCACCGGACTTGTGATGCAATCCATGCACCATCTTTGTTGCCCTCCTCTGAACCTTCTCTACCCAGTCTATGTCCTTACGCAGGTATGGTCTCCAGAACTGTACACTGTACTCCAGGTGGGGCCTCACTAGTGTCTTGTATAGTGGAATTATGACCTCCCCTTTCCTGCATGGTTGTGTTGTGCATGGCTGGTGGTCTTGCCCCCAGCATGCAATAGCATCCATGAAGTAATGATACTCACACTCCTCAAGCAGCTGGGTCTGCCGCTGCTGCTGCTGCTGCTGCTGCTGGGGTGCAACACCCACCAGCACCAGGGCCCTGGCACGGCCCTCCTCACCCCGTGCCTGCATCCTCACATCCCGGCCTGTGGGAGACATATGTTGAGACAAACATCAGTGTGACTCCAAAACAGACTGCCCCCTGCCCCAGTGAGAGTGCCTGCCCACACAGCCAGACCCATGCATCTCACACCTGCACACACTGACACAGCCAACCATGGCAGAGCCATCACCTATGCAAAGCCACCAAAACACACTCACACCCCTACAGAGAATACAGGTGCATAGATGGTACACCCACCTGGCCTAGGCACCACGCCCCACCTGGCACATGACCGCAGCCAATCAAGAAGATCCGGATCCCTCCGGCGGAGGTCACCGTAGCGGTGCCGGCACTGCTCAGCTGACCGGCACCATCTAGTGACCCCACCAGGTCAGTGGCCGCTTGCCACACCTGCGTCCTGGCAATGGTGAGGGCACCTCACCATAAAGTGCCCTATAGTGGGGCTCCACTAGGAGCCACCAAGTTGGCCAGTTCGACTGGGCTCCACTGAACTGCTCTTCTGTGAGCCATGGTACCAACTTTACAGCAGGCAATATGCGCCCGCTGCACCTAACTCAGTGGAGATGTTGCACAATAGACCACCACAGGTTCCAATCGCGCTGTTCGAACAGTGCCATCACTTCACATAGCGCTGTCACCAGACAGGCGCAATGAAACCAACCGAACAGGGCCAGGGGCAAGGTCGGACACAAGGTCACTGGACAATGGCGAGCCCGCGCAGGCGCCATCTGGCGTATCGCATCCTGCGTGACCGACCAGCTGCGTACCAGTGCCACAGTGGACTATTGCGCAGTAGTGCCACAGCGCCATATAGTGCCCAGTGCTGTAGCGCCACTGGCACAATGGTGGCCATGGCCTGAATTGCCGATCGCGCACAGCACATCAGCAGCACGGCAGATGCCTGCGTAAGCTATCTGGGCATGCGCAATGCAGTGTACCACACAGTCACAGATCTGCGCCATTGGCTCAGCCAACTCAACCGTAGTGCGCAAAGTGCAAATTCGCGATATTCAGCTGACACATGCAAATCATCTGATCAGCCATTCAAAGGCGCAGTGGCGCGATTTGCATGTCATTATAGTTGCTCCACTCCTAATTTGCATGCATTGCGCTATAAATGTGCAACATTGGGCCGCGCTGGCCAGATTCGGTTACTGCAGTTGAGAGGTGAGTTGCATGCTGTGTGATGTTCTGGACAATGGTCATGGGAAAATGCTGTAGACTGCACAGTGACAGGTGTCCACTTGCCCCCATACAGATCGCCATGACTGAGCAGAGCCAAGGTGAGGGTGAGGACGGTGGGCGTAGGAGGAGGCCCAACTTTACCGCAGCAGAGACAGAGGCCCTCTTCCAGGCCTACCTGGATGAGGAGCCAGTACTGAGTGGATGGAGGGGCACCCCTCAGTCCCGTGCGGCTGCATGGGAGGGGGTAGCTCGGGCCGTGAACCTGCACGGAAGCCACCAGCGCTCCGTTCAGGAATGCAAGAAGAAGATGGGGACAGACCACAGGAGGCTGAAGGAGAAGGTGGCAGCCTTCAGGGCGGCATGTGCTGGCACTGGCGGGGGCCCCACCAGTGGTGTTGGAGCTGACCCTGGCTGAGGAGACACTGGTTGCATCAATGCAGCAGAGTGCTATTGAGGGTGTACCAGGAGGTGGATTCCAGACAGGTGGAAGCCCATCACTGCACGGTATGACATGGTGGTGGTGTTGGGGGGGTTGGGGGGAAGGTTGTTCACATGCACTCACATGTACTCTCTTTCTGTTACAGATCCTGTTCGTCTTCAGGAGACGGTGGTGGTGGGTCCAGGCAGTGATGATGACCTGCTGGACATGGAGGAGGGTCCATCCACCTCTATCACCAGCCAGCAGGCACAGCAGCAGCATGCACGCTGGGCCGCCAACTCTGGTGTCGGTGATTCGGGTGCGGGGGGGTGCACAGCCTGTGTCTCAGCAGTCTGGCATGCAAGCATGCCAGCACGCTGTGACTATGGCTGTAGCACGTACCTGCACCATTGATGAAGCAAGGACTGCAATGGGCACTGATAGGTGTGTGTCCCATGACAGACACACAGCAGGCCAGCACGTGCCCCTGGGCCTTTCTGGTTCCAACTTGTGTACCAGCATGCTGGCACAGTCCCAGGCTGTGCCTGTCAGCACCGGTGGCTGTGCAGGTGTCTGGCACTGTTGCTAGCACAGCGGTGGAACGAGTGGACCCTGGGGCACAGCAGTTGGCGGGGCAGCAGCAGCAGTCACCCACCAGGTCTGGGGGTACAGTGTCAAGTGGTGGCACATGTCCGCCGCCCTTTGATCCACCCATTCCTGGTCCTGGCAAACAGCGCCCATGCATCAGGACCTTCCACACCCTGGGGGACAGGATGCCGTTGGGGCACAGTACCCATTGGACGAGCACACCCGCCTGCTGCGGGAATCAGTACAGCTGCAGAGGCGGATTGCAATGTCCGTGGAGGCACTGTCTGTGGCTGTGGAGTGGCACAGCAGGGAGTGTGCTCTGGACCGTGCAGAGCTGGTTCATATGCGGACGGATGTGACCGCCACCATTGACAGGTAGACCCAGGCAGTGGTCTCTATGGGTGAATGCATTGGGTACACAGTCAGGTTCCCTGTAATGCACACCCACACAGTTCACTCTCCACTCCCCGTTCCCGGCGTCGTGTGACACCAGGCCTTCGATGCCGGGTTCTGCTGTGGCCATCCCGAGCACCCCTGGTGCAGGTTTGTTCGGCATGCTGCAGACCCCTGTGTGGGAAAGATCGCATTCGTGCAGTGGGACCCCTGGTGGTGCAACAGTGCCACCCCATGTGGCCCCTGCTCAGCCTGCCAGTGCTGTTGGGTCACAGCGGGGCCACCCACGCATCCGCGGTGGCCGTGGGACAGTGCTACATGACTGAGCTGTCTCCCAGTGCGGGCCCTGTCTGGTGCTGCCATGTGTACAATGTGTGTCATGGTGGGCAGTGCACTGCTGGGTGCTCTGCTCACTCACGCCGACACACGGACCACCTGCACACCCTCCCAACTGCTGTCCACAGGTGCGTGTACGATGATGCCTGCATTGTACTGTACAACAGGGTGGAAGGGTGCCCACATCTGACACACGACTTGGACAGTACAGGTGGTGGGGTGGTCGGTGGTGCTGTGTGTTAGCAATGTCGGTTCTGCTGTGCTGTGCATGTGCCCATGTACGCTCTGTGCCTGATGTGTGTGTGTCCATATGAGTGCTCACCCCTCCCTGATGGTGTGTTTGTATGCCTGGACCCTTCCACTCCCCTGGCCATCATGCACCCCTGGTGTGTTACCCTGTGTGCCTGTGGTTTGCATGGACAGTGTTGGTTGCACATGTCCCCTTGACTTACCTGTGTTCTGAATAGTGCTCCTCTGTGATGGTGTCCCGGTGCAGCTGGGCCTGCCGGATCAGTCGGGGGTCCCGCTGTCCTAGGGGGGGCTGCTCATCACCATCAACACCGGCGACACTGGCGTCCCCATCGCTGTCCCCCTCTTCAACCTGTATGGCTATCCCATAGTCTTTGGCCATGTTGTGCAGGATACAACAGGCCAGGAATATCCCACAGGCCTTTTGGGGGCTGTACTGTAGGGCACCGCCGGAGGTGTCTAGGCATTGGAAGCATGCATTGAGCATCCCAAACACCTGCTCTATGATGTTGCATGTTGCGGCATGTGCCTCATTATAGAATAGCTGCGCTGGGGTCATGGGGCGCCGGTACGGTGTGAGCAGCCAGGGACGGAGTGGGTATCCGCAGTCACCTGTGTGGAGATAGTGGAGATCAGTGTCATGTTCAGGTCCATATTGGCCATCTCCCTGTGTGCCACTACTATGGCACCTGTGGCATTCCCACCCTTGCCCAGAGTTTGCATTCCATACATGTGTACTCACCCACTAGATGTCCTGTGGGGATGTCCCCACTCTCGAATCAATGGCACAGTGCAGACTGATACCATATGAAGGCATCATGTGCTCCGCCAGGGTGTGTGGCACAGACATTGATTATGCACCCAGTGGCATCACACACCACCTGGCAGTTGACACTGGAGAAGCCCTTTCTGTTCCTATATGCAACCCCATCGGGGCCAGGCGGTGTGCGAATGGCCACATGGGTGCAGTCTATGGCCCCTAGCACACCAGGCATACGTGCTACCCTGTGGAACTCCTGCATGTTTGCTGTAAGCTCTGCCACGGTGCTGGGGAAATGGATGTACTCCGCAGCATGTGGCAGCAGTGTGCTGAGGAATTGGGTGAGGATGCGTGACATGGCTGACTGTGTGATGCCTGTGGTGTCCCCTGTTGGCCTCTGGAAGGTGCCCGTGGCGAGCAGGCACATGCAGGCTGTCACCTTGGTCTCCACCGACAGGGCGGACTCCATCGTGAGGGTGCCTGCATCACATTACTGCACAGCTCACAGAGCCATCTCAGTATTGTCCCTGTCCAGGCGGTACCGGCCTACCATCTCTATATCTGTGTACAGCCAATGCTGATGCGGGCACGGCATTGCCTGTTAGAAGGCCGACGGGCCCCACACAGCCACGCCCCTGCAGCATGCATTCTCACCCTCATTACAGCTTCCATGTGGAAGCTGCCACTGTCCATCTCCCTGGCTTCTGCCCCCGCTGGTGTTGCTGTGTTACCCCGCTGTCCTCACTGCTACTTCCACTGCACCGGCACCTCGCTGGCCTCTACAGCCTATGGCCCACGCTTGCCTTGCCTGCCCTAGCCTGTCTCTGTGTGTCTGTCTGTCTCTCTCTCTGTCTCTCTCTCTCTCTCTCTCTCTCTCTCTCTCCCTTGGCAGCCTTGTAGCGTTCTTGCGCTTCCTTGAGCCTTTTTTTTTGGCTCATTTCGGCTAGATCTTGTAATTTCGGCTGCCACGCTATTCACGCTTGTCGCGCAAGTCTTTGAATATCGCTTGCGCTCTTTATGCATGGATCCACCCTTCAGTTCGCGTGCCTTCATTTTCGTGCGCTGTTGCTCAGTATGTTCGGTGGCAACTGCCTCCTGCTGAATATCACAAAATGGCACATTTTTGGACTTGCGTATGCACAACCCTGTTGCGCATGGCGCAACCCTTTTGAATATCCGGGCCATAGTGTCAATGAGGTGAAAGATGCCCTGTTGTCAACTGTTCCCCATGCACTTTTCTTTATAGTGTATGGTGGAACATCGTTTTTTGGGAAAAAAAATCTCTACAGCATGTTTCTGCTTCAAAACATTTTTACTGGGTTACTAGAAGGAAAAAAGAACTTTACATTTTGAACATTTTCACGCTAAACATTAGTACTGCCACCGACATTGCTGCTTTCGGTATGCGTCCTGTGTATGGAGTGAGCCCTAACTGTCAAATGCTGCTCGAGGACACAGTGTGTGATGTTCGCTGTGCAGTAGAAAAAATTGTTCTTCGTACCGCGAACGTCACTAGTGTGTGACTACAAGGTTTCGACAAGGATGGATTTCAGTGGAGAACGACGTTCCACCATACACTATAAAGGGCTTAGTGTAAAATGCATTTTCTAAGGAAGAACAAGTCTATAACTTTAATGTTTGACATTATTTTGTGCTTACAACCCCCACTGTTTGGTCATGGAAACACAATTTTTAGGAGGGACAGAGTAAACTTTTGAGGCAAAATCAGGGACGTCCCAGAAAATCAGGGACAGTTGAGAGGTATGAGCCAAAGCACCCACCTAAGCAACCTGCTTTCATGTTTTAAAGTGTCCCTATCTATTGCATTGCATGCATTTTGCAGTGCTTTATGTACTTGATGAGTGTAACCCTGTTCCCTATTTGGCAAAACCTGAGGTACTGTAACTAACCAGTACCTTCATATTTTAGTACAGTAAACTCCTTTAACCCTTAGGCCGCCAAGAGAATTAGAACGTACAGGAATTCTTGACTGATAATATCAGTCCATGGCACAGCAAGGGTTAATGTTCACATCTGTAACACCATACTGTCCATCCTAATGCATTTTCTGAGAGACTCCAAATCAGACTGTGGCATTATATGAAAGCATTACAAGATCCCCCCAGTTAATTCATTGGCTTTTTACCTCCCAGCCTGCATAAATGCATTTCTTTGGAGAGTCACAGTATCCCTTGAAAGTGTTTACAAGATTCCATTGGGAGAAGCCTTGACACAGAGGCAATCCCCCCAAACCACATACTCTCTCTGCCCATAAGCTTGCAGTAATGATCTTACCAGCCTTAGCCTAAAAGCACTTCTGTTGCAAGAAAAATTGCATTCAGCGTAGGATGTGACACTAGAGGTTACTAAATCATGTCTATGGGTTTACATTTGTGTACTGGTTTCTTCATTACCTCAACCTCACTAATTTCACAGATTGAACAGACGTTCAAGTACACTCATCCCTAATAATGTATGGTTTCTCAAGTATTTTCCAGAAGCTTTAGATGGGAATTTTTTTTTTTTTGCTCTGGGCAGTACCAGCACTTCTCACATTCGTGACTGTCCTCCTAATTGCTATTAATTGACTGCTTACTGTTACCTTGGAGTATTCACTCCAGGAATTCTAGTCAGACTGTCCTAGGACTGCTACCCACCTCACCCATTCCTAGCTCTTTACCATCCCACTCCGTTGTTCTTAAGAATCTTTTTTTAATACGTTTCTAGCTAGCTTAGATAATTCTCCTTTGTTGCTGTTTAGTTAATTATTTAAAAAAAATGGAAAACACAAACTAAGCAGTTGTAGTTGGACATTTTTGTTTATTAGGAATTGTTTGTTAATAGTTTCAGTTTTTTTGTGTGTTCAACTGGCTTACAGTTAATGCAAATTAACTGGTAAGCCTTTTTTTACAGGGGGTAGTGTCTGTCCATTAGCAAACAAGAACTAACTGTACATTTGTACAGCATTCTTATTTAAGAATCTCAGCACAGGGAGAGCTACAATCTTCTCCTAGCTAAGTGCTATTAAGAATCTAGAGTTGGTAATACCTAAAATTGTATCAAGCTAACAGTTCTAATCCCAGGGAGTTTTTAAGATGTTTCTTCAGCAAATTGCAACATCAGATTTAAAAGGCATACATCAAATTTGCATCTTGGAATGTGAATGGCCTGGATTCACCTATAAAAAGAAAAAAAGTCCTTTATTATTTAAAGAAAAAAAACATGACGATATAGCATTTCTGCAAGAGACATGCTTGGAAAGTACCAAAGCAGATAAATTATGTATACAATTGATGTCCCTTGCAGAGAAGAATTGTTTCTCTTAAAAAAAAGAAGTGTCATAATACTAATTAACAAGCATTTGTCAATGCCGAACGTTCGCTTGCTGGTATTTGCATTGGTGTCTGGCATTTATGCAGCCCCACCCCATTGTGTTCATGTCCCTTCAGCATCCATATCCCAACAGAGTACCTCTCTGCAACTCCTCTTGCATCTGATAAATATTCCACCCTCATACTTCTTAAGTGTGTGTGTTAGGAACCCTAATGCCCTGCTTGTGCTCAAGAGAATGAGCTTGTGTGGAAACTGCGGAACATGCGCTTGTAACACAGTCATTCAGTGGAATTATTTCACCACATTTGCAGCACAGGCATTTTGTCACCTCTGGTCATGAACATTGTCACTATGATTTTCGTACTGTGTACCGAACACTGATTTCCCACAGGGACCGTGCTATTCTGCGCCGGAAGTGTGGAAACACATTTCAGCCAGGATGTGGAAAATGACAGCTGAACTGTTCACAAGGAGGTGTGGGAAAATGCAAATGTTGAAAATCTGGAGTGAAAATATTACAAATTTGCAAAGTTACAAGTGTGAGTGGGAACTACTCAATGCATGCTTGTAAAACAGACATTGTATAGAATTTTTTAACTGAATTTTTAACTTAGGCATTTTAGGACATCTGCTCATGAACAGTGTCACTGTGATTTTGTTACTTTGTACCGAACAGTGATTTCCCACAGCAACCATGCTATTGTACGCCAGAAGTGTGAAAACACATTTCAGCCAGGATGTGAAAAATGACAGCTATACTGGTTATAAGGAGATGTGGAAAATAGCAATGTTGAAAATTTGGAGTGGAAATATTACAAATTCATGAACTTACAAGTGTGCATAGAAACTGCGCAATGCACGCTCGTAACAGAGCCATGTTATGGACTTTTGCCACCAAATTTTCAACATAGGCATTTTAGAACCTCTGCTCATGAACAGTGGCACTGTGATTGTCTTACTCTGTAGCGAACACTGATTTCCAGCAGCGACCACCTGTTTTATGTTGAAAGCGCGAAAAGACATTTTGGCCAGGATGTGAAAAATGACAGCTGCACTGTTCATAAAGAGGCATGGAGACTGGTCACGTGATGGCAGCCAGCTAGGCAGCAGCTGAGGCCTTGAGCTCTTCCCTCCTGCTGCTCTAATCGCCAGTTTTCGAACTCCCCGGTGCATTAATTTGTTGAAATCGGCATTGAGGGAGTTTTGATAAGCCTTCTACTAAGTGGGTTTGAAGTCTGACCGCAGAAGATCGCCTAATTTAACAAGATGGAAGTGGATGGGAAACAGGCCTCTGTCAGACACACACCACCTACATCTCCTGAAAAGGCAGCTAAGAAGCAATGTAACCAGAGTGGTGTGAAACTGGAGTGGAGTAGAGACAAACTTCAGCTATCCAACCCCCCTTACGGAGGACAGATTTCTGCAAGAATTGTCTCCGGTGAAAGAAATTTTACAGGAGCTGGCTGGAGAGCTTAAATCGCTTCGGAGCGACCTGTCGTTGGTTTCGACCCGAGTGTCTGACGTGGAGGTTAGAGTGTTCTCCGTAGAGCAATGGAGATTTAAGTCTGAAGTGGAAATCTCCGAGCTTAAACAGCAGATTAAGAAGCTTCAAGCAAAAACTGAAGATCTAGAGGGGTGCAATCGTTGGAATAATCTTCTGATTCTGGGCCTACCTGAGATGGAAGAGGGCCCAGATCTATTAGCCTTCCTCCAGAGGTTCCTGATTAAAGTGGTGGGCCCATCACCTATTAGCCCTTCGTACCATCTGGAACGGGCCCACCGCTCGCTGAGGCCTCGACCCCCGTCTGGATCGCCTCCGCGTCCCATTATTATGAAATTTTTAAGCTACATAGAGAGGCAACATGTTTACAGCAAATCTCGAGAGTTAAAAGAGGTGTTGTGGGGATCGGCCAGAATTCGGATCACGCAGGACCTTCCAAAGGAAACTAGGGAGAAGAGGGCGTCCTTCCATCCTGCAGTCCAGAAATTAATTGCTGCCTCCATCCCCTTCAGAATGATCTATCCGGCAACGTTAAAGGTTACAGTTGGTGGCTCTGCCTATAGCTTCAGCTCCCCCGAGGCGGCTCTGAAGGATTTGGCTATTAAGCTACCGGACCTATTTAAGAACTCTGGCTGAAAGACACTTTGCCTTTTTTGTATGCTATTACATTGCCGCCATTATTTTTTTTTGGTCTAATGGTAGATGTGTGGCTTGTTTCCCTTTTACTTTTCTTTTAGTTCAGTTATATGCCCTTCTTATTACCCTAATCTGCTTGTTTGATTTCGTGCCCAAACTCCTCCTGTTTCTCCTCATTGGTAGTTTTGGGCTTCACAGGCTTCCTAACCCTTGATTCTCTCCTCACCTGGTGGTTCCTCAACGGCCGGTTTGGGTGGCTGGGCGCTATCCCAGAGGTCAGGGTGGGAGCTCCTCTGCTGGGCCCGGTGTGTCTTCCATTTCTGGAACCTTTCTGCTGGGTTGTGGTTCCTTGGGAGGTAACTTCCTGGTGGTGGGACCCGGTTGGTCCCGCGCTGATATGGTTCCCCCCAGAAACATCGGGCCTAAGCGGTGAACTCTCATGGATCCGAGGTATGTTTCTCAGCTAAGCTACCTCTACAGGTGGTCGGGGTTCCTGGAGGGTGAGTAAGATATTTACTCGTTCTGGCGGAAGACTCGGTCATGGTTATGTTGGCACTGGCAGCCGGGGAGGTATTATGGGTGGGGGGCTTTTCTCCCTATTGTTGCAGTTTCTTCCGTTTGCTGGTGTTTGGGGAGTGGGGGGTGCCAGGGCCTGAAGTTTAGCGGCTTGCTGGATGTGGAATCGCGAGTCTAGGGTTGGGGGTTTGGCTAACCTCACCCCGGTGGTCGGGATACTGTTGGTCACTTTATGGGCGGCTGGGTCTTACGCCCGTGGTAATATGTTTCTGGGTTGTACTTCCCTCCGTTGGCCTGGCTAATCACCACTGGGGTCTCAGAGGTTCGCAATTGGGGTCGGGCGGTCAGGGCTTCCCTTTCCTTGCCTGAATTGGCTTTGGCTTTGCCCTGGCTCCCTGTGTAAATAGTTGTTCTCCGGGTTTGTGTTTTATATTGGAGGGGGTGGGTGATGGGTTGGGATGTTACTCTTTGGTTTAAGTCATTTGTGGGGTATTTGTGTGGTGGGGTGGGGGTATATTACTGTGTGTTATGCATGGTCTCTTGCCAAGTGTGGTTGCACTATTATATACTGTGTTATTTAGATGGTAATGTTTATTGGAGGCAGGTTGGGGGATGGGTTTTTGGGATAGTAGCGGTGGTGGGGGTTATGGGAGGTCTGGTCTAGTCTGCCAGCTTATAGTGGGGTACTGTTCTAGCGTGGCTAGATTGCTGGAGTTCCTTTTGTGGGTATTCTGTTCTGGGGTGCTCTGGAGACTATTGAACGTTGGACTTATTTGGTTTTGGTGCGCCTTTTCTCCTTTTATTATTGATTTTGTCTAGGTGCATGTTCTCTCTATATGGTATTTAAAATGGCTACAAACACGATTAAAATAATCTCTTGGAATGTGCGCGGACTTAGAGATCGGGTCAAACGGTCTCAGATTTTTAACCACTGCTCATTGTTGCAGGTTGATATTCTTTTTCTGCAAGAAACGCATTTAAGCCATGTTGACACCAAATTCCTATCTCGTTCTGGTTTTTCCCAGACTTATCTTGCTGGGAATTCCAGTCTTAGTAAAGGTGTTGCTGTTCTTATTAAAAAGCATGTGTTATTCATGAAGGAATTGATTGTATCAGACCCAGAGGGGAGGTTTATTCTGGTTAAAGGTACTCTCAATGGCGGCAGTGTTGTTCTGGGTTCTGTATATGGACCGGTGTGGGGGAGTCCAGAATTTTTTATGTCACTTGCAGACAAGCTATCTAATTTCCTTCCTTCCCAGTTTATATTGGGAGGGACTGGAATGTCCTCTCATCTATATTGGATAAAGAACCCCAGGATAAGCGCCCCCTTCTCCTGCCCGAGAGCTCTTCAGGAGTTATTGTTAAGTTAGGTTTATGTGACCCATGGAGACTCTCCAACTCTCTTTTCGTGCTTTCTCTTTTCTTTCTCAGTCGCATGGTTCCAAATCGAGGATAGATTTTGTTTTAATTAGTAAATCTTTCTTCCCAGTCTTCTTCAATCCGGTATTGATCCAATCATCCTCTCGGATGATGCCATAGTTTGGATCAGACTTTCTTTAGATCCTGAGTTTTGTCGGGATTCCGTTTGGAGGTTAAATACTCAGTTGTTGAAGGATCCTCAAAATGTCTTGAGTATTAAGTCTCTGATTTCTTTCTTCCTGGTGGAGAACCTGAATTCTACCCCGAGACTTGATATAGTTTGGTGCTCTTTGAAGTGCTATCTCAGGGGTGAGTTAATTAAGATGGCCTCCTCCAGGAAGAAAGCTCGGCTTGCAAAATCTCTGTCTTTAATGAATAAAATTAGAGATCTGGAAGCTAAATACTCTTCAACTTCTTCTTTACCGGCTCTTAAAGACCTTTTGTTAGCCAAGCGTGAGTATATGGATCTTTTGAAGGAGAAAATGGAATACTGTTTGATAAGAACTCAAGCTAAATATCTTGACCATGGGAAAAAAGCTGGGAAACTCTTGGCTTTGCGACTACGGGTGCTGGAAGGCTCTAGGATAATTCCTTCTCTGCTTTCCCCATCCGGCTCTACTGTAACCTCCCCTAGAGGTATTGCCCGTATCTTTGAGAGATACTATTTGGACCTTTATAGTAAACCTTCTTTATCTCCCTCTATCTCAAATATCAATACGTATTTGGGGGACGTCGACATTCCTTGTTTGTCAGTGGCCCAACAAGAAATTCTTTTGGCTCCTATTTCGCCAGAGGAGATAGAAAGGACTATTACCTCTATGGCCCCTGACAGAGCACCTGGCCCTGATGGCTTCCCCGCTAATTTCTACAAGGTTTTCGTTAAAGAGCTGGTACCTATTCTTCTTAAGTTATATGAATATCTATCGGTTTCTATCGATGTAGATCCCACCTTGTTTGAGGCCACAATTATTTTGATTCCTAAACCTGACAAAGTCCCCACAGATCCGGCAAACTATAGACCTATCTCCCTTCAAAACTATGACATGAAAATCCTCGCTAAGATACTAGCCGAAAGAATTAAGAAAGTCTGGTCTGGTTTACTGAGTCCCGAGCAAGTAGGCTTTGTGTCTGGCAGGTCTGCTACGGATCACTTAAGAATCTTGTCCCATATTTCCCAGCGTGCCCAATCAGCCCCTTATCCGGCAGCTTTGTTTTCTCGATGCAGAAAAGGCCTTTGACCGAGTGGATTGGACCTTCCTTTGGACCGTAATGGAGAGGATGGGCTTCCGTCTACTTTCCTGAAAAGGGTTCAGATGTTCTATGGTTCCCCCTCAGCTAAAATTTATTGTAATGGGGTGTTCTCCCCCCTCTTCCGTTTATATACTGGTACTAGACAGGGGTGACCCCTTTCACCTTTGCTGTTTAATTTGTATTTGGAACCGCTGCTTATCAGACTTAAAACATCCCCCCAGGTTAGAGGCTTTTTGTTACAACAGCAGGAACTGGTGCTCTCTGCTTATGCAGATGACATACTTCTGCATCTAATATACCCGGCAGAGTCCTTAAAGGCAGTGATTGATATTATTGAGCAGTTCAGTTCCTTCTCTCAATACAAATTGAATATTTCTAAGTCTGAAATTTTCCCATTAAACGTCCATACCAATAAACAGGAGTTTACTTTTGGGATGAGGTGGACCCCTAGATCCATTAAGTATTTGGGGATTCATTTTCGAATCGAACCTCTCTTTTGAAAAAGCTAAATTTGGATAGAATTAAAAATCTGGTTTATCAGGATCTGCAGCGATAGGTCTGCCCTTCCTATTTCTCTTGGGGTTGGATCAATATTATTAAAATGAATGTCCTTCCCGGATCTTTTACCGTTGAATCTGTTAAATCTTTGGCTCCCTATCACATACTTTCAGCAACTCCATACTATGTTCTCTAATTTTATCTGGCGTGGGAAGGGTGTTAGACGCTCATATGCTAAACTATCTCTTCCTAAAGAAAAAGGCGGTCTTCGGTTACCTAATCTTTTACTTTATCATTGGGCAGCCCATCTTTCCAAATTGGGGAGATGGTTTTCCACAAATTCCACGCTACCTTGTCCAATTTGGCTCCAGCTTGAGCGTTCACTTCTTTCTGAATCTAAACTCGATAGTTATGCTATATTTTATACTCCTCCAGCAGCACTCTCACACTGGGTGACTGATAGCACGATTTTAGTCACCCTTAAATCTCTGGCTCAATGTTTAGTGTCTTTTCACATTTCTAGTGTCTCGGATTTGGGTTCAGCCAGTAATTCTCAATCCTAATATAAAGTTGGGTAGTTCTTGGCTTATGCCGGACTGGCTCCCACAGATTAGAGAGGCCAAGGTGGAGCACTTCTATAATCAGGGATCCCTTCTTTCTTCCGGTGACATACTGGATAAATTCGGTATCCCTAGTAGAGGGGTCTTTAAGGTGTATCAACTAAGACATCTTATCGCCGGGAAATTCGGTACCATTTTTAGAGACTCTGTGGCCTACCCCTTTCTTTCACAAATTATAAATCTTGCTTCCAATCTCATTCTATTTCTTTGATTTATTCTTTCCTTTGAACTACAAATTCCTGAGACTGTTGATGGTTCGTGTCTGGCATACCTGCTACCTGATGCCTCCCTGAACTGGCCTTGTATATGGAAGGACTTACATAGATATCATACCCAGGACAGACTACTGCTAACCCAATACTATATTGTTAATAACCTTATTATACCCCTACCAAACTTTTCCAGCTCAAGAAACTTCCCACTCGACTTGCTCCAGGTGCTCACGAGGAGAAGGTAACCTAATTCATATGTTCTGGGACTGTCCTAAGGTTGCCCCTTTGTGGTCCCTTGTCCGGGATAACCTAGATCCCCTTCTGGGTCTGTCTGGCTTCTTTTCCCCTGAGATTTGTATTCTGGGTGAATATTCCCGTATAGATAGTGTTGAACATCGATACCATATGGCCTTGGTGTCTATGGCGGTCAAGAAATTAGTTTTGAGACATTGGACAGACCAGCTGGCCTTGTCATATGCTGACTGGCTGATTGAACTTACTTCGTACTTACAGTCGGAGAGTTTGATTGCCAGTCTGCATGGTCTTATGGATCTGTTTCGAAGAGATGGGGTAAACTTCAAGCATTATGTCTGCAAATTAATTAATTTGGGACCTGATCTCTAGTCCGGTAAATATTTCAACTTTTGGTTATGTATGTCATTTTGTAATCTTGCTGGTACTGGAGATTGGTAGTATCAAGATGATTGACTGTTTACCCAGAATATTTTACTATATGAGATGGCGCACCCATAGAGGGGAGGGAGGAGGAGGGAGGTTGAGGTTGGGGTGGTTCTGTTAGAAGTTGAACCTTGCTTTACTTATATGTCAGTGGGGGCTGGGGTTTCTTTCCTTTTTCGTTGGGAGGGTGGGGTGGTGTTTTTGGGGGTTGGGGTGGGAGGGGGTTTAGGTGGGGTTTTGTTGTACCATTTTCTTCTATTCTGTACCTTATCAAATATGTTTGTTTTGTTGTTTTTGATTTTGTTGTTAAAACCCAATAAACTTAAATTTCAAAAAAAAAATAAAGAGGCGTGGAAATATGCATATGTTGAAAATCTGGAGTGAAAATATTCAAAATGTGTGTACTTACACGTGTGCATGGAAAGTGCGCAACACACGCTGTTAAACAGTCATTTTTTGGAATTTTTTCACCAAATTTGCAACATGGGCTTTTTGAGAGTCCACCTCATGCATGCCGACACTGTTGTTTCTTTCATGACTTTGCTGCCCTTGTACTTGGATATATTTTTACTTGTGATATGACAAGGGTAGTGTGGTGATTGTGGGGGACTTCAACATGCCAGGAGTGGACTGGAGCACCCCAACAACCAGGAACAGAAGGGAGCAGGTACTGCTGGATGCCTTCCAGGACAGCTTCCTGCTGCAAATGGTCAGTGAACCAACCAGGTTAGGAAATGCCCTTGACCTTGTGCTGGCAAATGGGGACTTTGTGAGAGAACTTACAGTGGAGGAACCGCTGTCAAGGAGTGACCACCGCTCAGTATGGCTCACATTGGATATGGGCAAGGAAGGAGTGGAATCTGGCACAATAGTGCTGGACTTCAGGAGGGCCAACTTTGGGAGGATGGGGGAAGTGGTAAAAGGGTACCTGGCCAGAATTCAATCTAGTATGGACACTAACCAGAGGTGGGAGCTCATAAAGCTGGGGATAGTGGAGGCAACCAAAACCTGCTGCAAAGCCCAGAGCAAGAAGGCTAGGGCTAAGAAACTGATCTGGTTGAGCAAGGAGGTCATGGAAAAGGTAAGGAGGAAAAGAGCTGCCTTTAGGAAGTACAAGAAAACAGGGAGGGGGGAGGACAGGGAGGAGTACTTGACAGAATCGAAGGAGGTGACAAGGGCAGTAAGGGGAGCCAAAGCATCTATGGAACTCAGGCTGGCACAAGGCATTAAGAAGGGGGAGAAGGACTTCTTTAAGTACATCAGGGAGAAAAGGAGCTGTAAGGACCACATAGTAAAGATTAGGAAGGAGGGGGTGGGTGGAAGCAGGTGCAATAAGGCAGAAGCACTAAATGAGTACTTCTGCTCAGTATTTACTAAAGAGAAGAGGGGTGACACCCAAGGTGAAGAAATGGCAGAAGCGGGGAAGTGGTGACAGATGGGGAAATCATGGAGAGCAGAGTTCGAGAGGGTTTGAAGGCACTGAGGGTGGACAAGGCGCCAGGCCCAGATGGCATCCACCCCAGGGTACTGAAGGAGTTGGCAGAGGTCCTTGCAGGACCTTTGGCAGACCTATTTAATGCCTCACTACATCTGGGTGTGTACCTCAGACTGGAGGATGGCTCATGTGGTGCCCTCCACAAGAGTGGCCCCAAGAATGAACCAGGAAACTACAGACCAGTGAGCCTCACATCCATCGTGGGTAAGCTAATGGAGACTATCCTGAAGGAGAGGATGGTGGCCTTCTAGAGGCCAAAGGACTACAGGACAGCAGACAGCATGGTTCATATGTGGCAGATCCTGCCAAACCAACCTGGTCGAGTTCTATGACTGGTAACTAGGCAACTGGACAGGGGCCATGCAGTGGATGTCCTGTATCTGGACCTCAGTAAGGCATTTGACTCAGTGCCACATGGAAGGCTGGAAAGGAAGTTAGTAGGCACAGGGGCAGGTGCAAGCTGGTGAGATGGGTAGGAAACTGGCTGCAGGGAAGGCAACAGAGGGTGGTGGTGGTGGGGAGCTTTCACCCAAGGGCAGTGACGGCGGTGTTCCACAGGGCTCAGTGTTGGGACCAGTGTTGTTTGGGATATTCATTGCAGACATATCATGGGACATCAAGAGCAAGATCAGTCTGTTTGCTGATGATACCAAGGTAGGTGCGGTGGTGGATGACCTAGGGGATGGCAGGGGTTGCAGGATGATCTGGCAAAGCTTGAAACCTGGTCAGACACCTGGCAACTGAGCTTTAATGCCAAAAGTGCAAGGTGCTGCATTTTGGGATGAAGAACCCAAGGAGGAGTTACCAGCTAGGAGGAGTGCAGCTAGCCCAGACAGAGGAGGAGAAGGATCTGGGTGTGCTCATTACAGGGTCAATGAACAACTCGGCACTATGTAGGAAGGCAGCTGCAAAGGCCAACAAAATGCTGGGTTGTATTGCAAGGGGTATATCCTCGAGGAGGGAGGAGGTGATTCTGCCACTGTATAGGTCACTAGTTAGACCACACCTGGAGTACTGCATGCAGTACTGGCATCCGTATCTGAAGAGGGACATTAAGTTACTGGAGGGGGTGCAGCGCAGGGCGACAAAGATGATCAAGGGGCTGGGGGACTTATCATATGAGAGGAGGTTGAAGGAGTTGAACATGTACTCACTGGAGGAGAGGAGAGGAGAGGAGAGACAGGGTGACATGATTGAAACCTTTAAATACATGAAAGAAATAAACAAGACAGGTACAAAGGGGCTTTTCAAAGTAAGGGAGGAGAGCCACCAGGGCCATGATATGAGACTGGAGCGAGGAAGGTTCAGGAGGAGATGAGGAGACACTTTTTACAGAGAGGGTGGTGGCTGGGTGGAATCGTTACCTGCTGAAGTGGTATGTAGTAGAACAGTGGACTGCTTCAAAAGGGGATGGAACAGGACAAGGGGGAGTGTTAATGAAGGGGAAGGGGAAGGGTGGAAGGGAGGGGCAGCTGCAGAATAAGGGGTGCTAGCTGCACATTCGAGCAGACTTGATAGACCTCTAGGCCTTTATCTTCTGGCAAATTTCGTATGTTCGTATGTTCGTATGACTACTTTAAAAAAATGTCATGCTGAACACTGTGTGTTGTGTACACACATGCATATGTATGACTATTGCATAAATCTCAAATACTGGATCTTACAATTACAGTGAGTCGACCCCTCACAATAGGCAGTGTTTACAGTGGCAGAGTGCTGCTTCCTTAAGCCATGAAGCAGCAACATTTAGGTCTGATGAGAGCACTGCATAAAAAAACAAGAACACAGCACAATTGTGACACGTTGATATTTTTCTCCACTAAATGGTGCCATACATCACTGCATACAAATAAAGAGTAGGCTTACTTACAGTCCCGGTCCTCCAGGTCAAAGTGAAGATTGAAGTTGAGCAAAATTTGCTGATAAGGTTCAACAGCCTGAATCAATCAGAATAATTTCTGACTTGAAAAACAGGTAATTGGGTAGCCTGGAGAGGTGAGGTACCCAGGTGCTGTAACTTCTATATTACTCCCACATTTATCTGTAAAGAAAAAAAAATCAATAAATAAATAAACAACTAAAATACAAGCAATCCATTATCCATGTGTACTTAGTTATTCCTCTTCCTTCTGTTAAATGTATTTTTGTCAGATCATTGTTCAATTGTTATTCAGTTGTTCAATTGTTATTTAGCTAAATTCGAACTTGTGTGGAGTTGCTTGTATTTCTCTTTTTCACGTTTTTTTCTGAGGCTTGCTACCTCTGTAGGAGCACCCCCCTCGCAGTGGTGTGCCCTCTGTATGTTGATCTTCAGCATATCGCAAGGTATATAGTGTTCTGTCCCTCGGATAGAAACAATCTTTTTCTGGAAATGTAAAGGTACATCAATAAAAAGAATTCCCACAAGCTGCCTCTCACATGGAATTTTTAAAACTAAAATCAAACTAATTGTATGAAATGCTCTTGTAGGATTGCTCTGGTGATAATTATTTTAAGCACAAACTATGCTTACATACCTCCGATGGGTATATACTAAATTATACTTGACATGAATAAAGATGTGTAATGTTGCAAAGTGAAATACTTCAGTGTGTTGGGGCTAAAAGGGAAAGCCAATGCTGTTTGATCTCTTTGCCCCGACCGGTTAAGGGACATAACGATTATCCGGGATCATTGCAGCCATTAGTGGTTACATTTATGGAGTCCCTCAACTATTTGAGCAAAGCCAGACCATCTTCTTATCGTCCTTCACAGACAAGCAACTCTTAAGTAATAAGCTGCACTCCCGAAAGAGAACCAAGTACATTTAGCTAAGCATACATTATTCAATATTTTTTTCTTTAGGTAAAGGAACTCATGCATGGGAGGCAGATCAGAGTAATGGAGCAGAAAAACAAGCTTACTGTAACTCTACAGTAGTCCAAAATGTGTCGGAACAGTTACTACATCAATGTTTTAGCACTATGTATTGCTATGTATGTAGGTGTTAGTACAACGGAGAATAACAGCAGCCTCACCTTGTGCAGCTTTGTTTGTTTTATTATTAATCTGCCATTTTGAAATATCCAGGTGGCCCCGGAAAATAGGCATTTGATTGACTGTCGAGTGCACTTACTTGGTTAATAAATACAAATTAAAATAATAAAAGACCAAGCAGTGATGTTTAAATGTAAAACTGATCATTCAAGTAACAGCACCCAGGTGCCTGCACGTGTCAAATATCTGTGACGGGCTGCAAGCAAGCTGTGTGTGTAAGAATGGATATATTACATGCATACACACACATTTATGTATATCAGTTTTTTTACCAGGAAAGACATTCTGAGCGAAAAAAAAAAAGCTGTTTTCCAGATTGGGGGGTGGGGGTGCTGAGGAGTGCAGAAATAAGTTACAATTAGGTTACAGAAATAAAAAAGGAGTTATACAGTTAAAAAGTACATGCATACACACACACACTGTAGCCCCAGAACTGGCCCTGGAGATCCTAAAGTAGACCATTGTTCAGTGCTGTGTAAAAGTTTCATGCTTGACTTATTTCCACTGGCAGATAAAAACAAAATTGAGCTTTTGTCCTGGCTGCCCAAGACACTGCATTTTATTGATGGGACATCTAGCAGACATGATTAAACAGAAGCACTGTGAGCAATAATACTACCCCCTCCCCCGAGTAAGGAAACATTATACAAAGTGTTGCCTGCCACTGCAAGGGACATTTACACCCCCCTGCCAGACAGAGGGCTTTTTGCAGTGACTCTGGAGGGTTTACAGTATGGTGATGGCAGACTTTCATATTAATTGCATCTGTTTGTTACACTATGTTTTGTTCCAAAGAAAATAAATGCCATACTGTTCATGCAAACACTTTTTTCCATTCCCTATATGATGTCCAATGGATCTGGTCACCTAGGGTTTAAAGAAGAGATGATTTTGAGGTCTGGTGTGGGGGGGAGGGGGGCCTCTAGCACACATCCATACCATACCAGGCTGGCATCTGTTACACTGCTGAAATAAAACAGGACCCCATTCACTTCACTTGAAAGATTCACTCTTAAGCAAACACTGAGGTGGACACTCTTTCTCTCTAACCCCACTGAGCCCCCCTCCCCCTTCATCATCTGCTAGCCCTGAGCAATTGACAATGTAATCAGTTAATGTGGAGCCAGGTAGTGGTCGCCGGGCCAGCTTTGTACAATCTGTCCAGCAGCTGCTGATTAAGGAGAACAGCTCCTAATGAGTGGGACCCATTACCATTAGCTTGCAATTGGCAAGGTTAACAATGACTGAACATGCCAGGCAGGCCCAGACAATGACATAAGCAGGGCAAGGCTTGGTGGACTTCACGGCACAATACAAAAAGGTTGGTTACTTGCAGCTGAAATTATTGTTATTATAATTATCATAATATAGTGTATGTTCAATATACAGAACAAGGCTGTGTTTCCATCCAGGGGCTGAAATGACAGCATATGAACCCTGAGAGTGAAGGCCCGGAGGTCCCTGCTATCATCACCTCAGCCCTGAGCTGGATTAACATACCGAGTTGTGCGTGGCTGTCCATATTTTGCAATTAGTATGCAAAAGTCATAGAAGCGTTTCCCTCACTCAGTAAAACACTTGCCATTTCTTTGTTCCCTTCTATCATCAAAAATAAATTTTACCACTTTTACAAACTAAAAGGTACAACTTTCAACACTGAGTGGTAAGCAAGTACTTGAGTGTGGGGTGAAGGATGAATTTTTTAATTTTATGGCCTTTGAAGTTAAACTGCATTGAAGAATTGTTTGGAATGCCAACAGCAACTTTTTGGAAATGCCACAACTGTTTAGAATGTGCACAGACAGGAGGTTGTGCAGACTGATTTTATACAGAACAAAGTGTAACCATATACTATTATTATATATGATGAAGAATTATACTGCTATAGACACCACCACACAGGGCTGAATAAGAGAAGCAAACCTGCACCACCCCCAACACACACAAGGAAATCATGGACAATTCTTCAGAAAAATTAGAGGTACTTAAAACACATGGCTCTGGGGGGTCTTGCAGTAATTGTAAAAAGCTCCGCAGTGTGTAAAGGTCAACTGCCATTACAGACTTGCTATTGGTTTGCTTAGAGGACTCTGACCTTGGTTGCGGTGTCAGGAACAACAGTTTCACAGGGGCCTGTGGACAGTATTGGGAGATATTCCTTGTGATCCGGGAGGGTTGGAGGGGAGGGAGGGAGGTCGAAGTGGAAAATATTTTTTAGTAAACAGTATAGAAACCTAGAGACTGGTCAAGAAGGAATTCCTGTCCATGACTAACTGGCTGCCCACCTCTTCAGTTTTGCTTCCAGTTTCCTGCCCTGCACTCTACTGCTCAGTTTAGGACAGCTGTCCTTTCCTTCCTCGGGGCTCCATTCAGCCTAATATTCAGAGACAAAGTGGCTCCTTGATACTGCTTATAAAAACAGATTATTTCTAAGGAACAAAAAAATAAAAAAATACGCTCCATGACTGGCAAAGCATGTACCAGTGGCGCAGCATTCATTTCACCCATACTGTAAAATTCACACATTGGATTTGTAAGTGCACCTTCTTACTCTCCTCCCCTCCCCCTCCCTCCCCTTCCCCCCTTATATTAATCCAGAAAAAAACGTTTTCCTGGTTTACAAGAAAAATCTTGCAATAGGTCTCAAAAGTGGAAATGATATGAAATTTGAGCAGCCAGATACAAAGTCAGAATATTGCATTAATTATGAATTCAAACATCAGAGCCAAATCCATTTACAAATGCACCTCTGGTGTGTTGCTGTTTGCAATAGATGGTGTTTGATGTTTTATATTGATTATGTGAGAGCTCAAGTCCCACTGAAAGGGTCTCTTTACTCCGAAGGAGAGGGTACCTCAAGCCTAGTTGAATCGGCTGTAAAAGGATGAGACTGTTATGCAGCAGTGGTGCACAGCCAGCAGCCTCTTCATCAGCAAAGCACCGAATCTTGCTCACAGTTGATCATGTGAATGAGCCTAAAGATTAGTGAAACAAACTGAAATAGCTATTCTGAGTCAGAGAGAAGGAGGGAGATAGGCAGGAGAGTAAGAGAGGGACGGAGCTGCTGCTGCCATGGTGCATCCACAGCTTAGATTTGTGGCCTGAACAGTTCACAGATGCTTTGTCTATTCATTCTGTCCATTTTCTTGCATCTTGCAAGGGGGAGGAAGCATTTGCGTCTTGAATGTGTGTGTGTGTGTGGGGGGGAGGGGGGTAAAGACACTTAAAAAATATCAGTTCTCCTGGAAAAAGTAAAGGGAAAGGTTCCAGCAGTCACTTCTGTGTTTTTTTCTTCCTGAACATTGGAATCAAATGAAAGGATGTTGGGTAGGGCACACAACAGACAGATGCGGTGATCAGTTCTCAAGAGAAATCATTCAGGTGCCGACAATTTAGGGCTAGGAGAGATATCCTTCCCCCCCCTGAGCAGTCTGAGCCAGCAAGCCGAACAGCAGATGAAACTGGTTTAGTTTTGTCACTCTTGAAATGTAACTGGACATGTGAGAGGGGAATTTTGGTGCTACCGTAGTTTGGTGCTCTTGGTGTTGGAATGGAGTGAGGGGTCTCTTGAGATTATTTGGTTGTCAGGGTATCCAATTGGAATGACTATCTGGAGTTCAGGGAATTCGAGGGGGATTGATCTCTGGAGTAAATGTTGTGCTTTGTGTATTCCTGGAGGTGGGGTGGATGTATGGGGTCATTCTGTTGCTTGCCTTGGAATACTGACATATATGTGTTGGGGGGGTCTCTAAACTGAAGCGTGTGTGTGTGTGTTGGAGAGGCGTTCTGGCTTGGTTGCTCTGCGGGTTGCCTATGGTGGAGTGAGATCAGTTGGTTTGGTGGTGCTCTGGGTGTTGCTGGGAAGAAAAAAGCAATGTAGTTGGTTGGATTGGTACGCTTGATATTAGAGGGGACATCTTTCTGGACCTGGTTTGGCAGTATGGGTGTTAGACCAGAGGGGAACCAAATATTTTTTTTTTTTTGCTCCTGGTGAGTGAGGGATCTCTGATGCTGGTTTGGTGCACGTGGATGAGAACTGGGCACACACCAAGCCAACTGGAGATACATATATTTATTTGGTTCAGATTACTGAAAACATGGCTAAAAACGAGGCTAACACCCCCGGTATGGGCTCAGACGATAAGTCTAAGAAAGACTGATTGCCTGAGTCCATACATGGGGTGGGGGATAGTCGATTCTTTAGTCCTGTTTTTAGTAATTCAAAATAAATAATTCTATCTCCAGTTGGCTTGGTGTGTGCCCAGTTCTTGTAGTAATAATCAGGGTTTTGGAATAGGAAAATAGATGTTTGGTGTTGTCTGATGGGATCGCCAGCCTTGGTTTGTTGTGCTGTCTCCTGACTTGGAGAGGAAAGCACAATCTCTGGACTTGGGCTGGTGTTCTGAGTAAGGGCCTTCATGTTCACAGAGTGTGCGCCTTTTCCCGCCTAAGTAGTGCCATTTGTGCTGGTAATAGTGTTATTTTGTGCCCCCTTTCCATAATTTTGTAATTGCGACCCCTCCGACCCACATCAAAGGCCATCGTTGTTAACAAATCCTGGGCCACTCGTGTTTAGGGGTTACAAGGGACATGACAGGGATCGCAGCTGATACCTCTATCTACCCCTAAAATCATGCCTTGGCAGATGTTCTTCTGGGAGAGGGCTCTGTGGACTTGGTTTGATGCTTCTTGTGTTGAGGTGGGGAGAGAGTGATACAGCCATGTAACTGATGTAAGCCCTGTTCTGTGCACTGCTTCCTTTCCCCACCTGGTGGTATTACCGCTATCAAAGAGAGACTCGGACAATGAGGAAGAGACTGAAGCAGCCAACCCTGCAGGTTGGTGCAGCTGTTATCACTACGTGCATTCCAGACATTTGGATCAGAGATGGGTTTCTTATAAAGTGTCTCTCTTAGAATGTTGTAACATCTAAATGGTTGTATATGTAACCACAACCTGCACTCTGAAGACCTTCCTTTATGTGTAAGGTTTTGATGTATGTAAATTGAAAATTTAATAAAATAACTGTAAAAAATCATCTCTCTTTTCTGTTACGTTGCCCTAGTCACTACATATGTAATTTTTGATAACTTTATTTGCTTCACTTAATTTAAAACTTAGCTGCAGTTACACGGCCCTGTAATTACAGGTTGTTGTATTCTTATAAAGTTTTTATTAGCACTGTCCCACACTATTTTCTTTTTAATTTCCCCCTTCACCATCCAGGTAGGTTTTCCAGCTCTGACTCCAGCCATTGTCATTTTTCCTTTTGTGTACCCCGTTCCAGAAACAAATCGAATTTAAATGTCTGCATATAACTCTGGATTCTGAACATGGGGGGGAGGGGGTTCAGACTGGGATCTTTCCCTGTCATCTAGCAAAACCTCTCAGCCCATTATCTCACAGATCAGGGGAATGACTTGAAGCAATCAGGGACCAATGGCCCAAATCTGTGATGTCCCTGGAAATCAGGGACACTTAAGAGGTATGTGTCTAATACCCATTTTTCCATTTACTTTTTAGTGGAAGACAATAGGTTTGGAATGGAGGGTGTCAGGGATGACCCCCAGCTCTGAAAGCAGTATTGCACAGTGGTTTAGGGCTCTGAACTGCCAACCTAGAGACCTGGGTTTGAATCTCACAGCCCCCATTTGTATACTGTGTGACCCTGAGCAAGTCACTTAACTTTCTCGTGCTCCCTGGTTGCACCTGGAAACAAGCTTCGGGCTTAGTGTGCCTTTCCTGGTTATACAATTTCTCCTTTCCGTTAAATAGCACTTGCATCTAACACATCACTATAAGGGGGAGAGGGGGATGCTTTTCAGACAGACCCCATGGGCTCACATAGCTTCTAAAGCTCATATCATGAAGTGCAATTCCAACACTAGAAGAACACATTGCCTCATGCTTATTGCCATTTTTGCCCTACTTTAGCTTCCTCCTGGTTTGTGGGTTTAAATCACCAACCACAAAGCCATTTTGACATGATCTGACTGTTCTCAGAAACGTCCAACATATTTTATTTCATGTATAACCGGGTGTGTTTTAAGATCATAGTTAATTTCTGTCAGGGGTGGGGGGTGGGGAGGGCATATGTTTTATCCATGTTGGTAAAGGATTACTTCTGCCACCAAAGGTTCTCCATGGATACACCACCAGAGAAACTATCCTAAACTTAATAGACATGGTAAATAAATGCCCTTAAGGAACAGAGATGAGCTTGATACAATCATACCAGGTGGCACCATGCATTGTGCAGTGTACCGAGTACTGTGTGGATCTATTATTTATCCTTTACACACTTTTGGTTTAGTGGTTCAATGCAGAGGTTTCAGAACATATTTTATAAATGTAGTGTGCAAACTGAAAAAAAATCTCTCCGCTGGTAACACTGTCCCCAAGTGAGTGAAATGGTATATAGTTTCTTCTTTTTTGGTCACAGCGTGCAGATATCGAACATTTCTGTCATTAGGGCATGGGACTGCCGTGCATGTGACTTCTGCTTGTAACCATAAGAGGTCCTCACACACAGTCTTTGAATAAGCAGAGATAGATGACTTTGTTGAAGAACAATATTTTTGTTTCTGCTTGGTTGCACCATATGTTGAAGGGATGTATATGAACGGATAGGTGGGGTGAATATGTCCCATAAGACCATGCGTGCATTGCCATCATCCTTTAACATCCCAGTTTTAATTTATGGTTCTCTTTCTGCAAACATGAAAAGACTCTTGTTACATGTCCAGGGATCTGACCACCCTGTCACACACATAAATAATTTTAAAGGCGGAGCGGGGGTGTTAATTGAAAAAATGCCTGTCAGTACATCCTCTCAATGAAAGCATCATTATAAATACCAGTTGTGCACAATGGCAGGATTCATTCTGTGTATTCAGCAAGTTATCTCATTTTTTAAGTGTGCCACCTACATGCTTGTTGGGGGGTCTGGAGCCGGAAGGATTGGGCACCCCACTGGCCATAGAATGTGGCAGGGAAGCATGAGCAGGCTGGGGTGGGCCTAGCATGCCAATCGCTTTTTGGCTGCAGCTGCCGAGCTGTGCATGACAGGCAGTTCGCTTGATGTAGGTATGCAAATTGCATATGCTGTGACCGTTGATTGCAGCGGACTTTTTCTTAGATGTGAAGACCAGCACAGCTGAACTGCTGTCATACACAGCTCGGCTTGTATTGGTCCCCTAGGGTCGAGCCTGCTACACTCAGCACTGCATTGGCAGGGAGGGTTACACACCTCCAAAAGTCCTACTGTTGCAAGACGTTCCTTGTGCCTGCACGCAAGCAAACGTAAAAAGGGGTGCATTTTTTTTAAACAACACATAATTGATACAGAGGAGAGATTACAGATCTTATTGAGAATTCTGGAAGGAAAGAAAGTAGGAGTATACAACCTGTATGCCTATTCTTTCATAGTCCAAACAATCAGCTCAGCTGAACACAAGACTACAAACCTGTGTAAGGGGGTGACTTCAATGAAGTATTACATCCAGATCTGGACAGGAATAAACCACATCCTAACCTAGATTTCACAAAAGCAAGAGCCTCCCTTTCAAAACTTCTATCTGACCATGGCCTGATAGATACCTGGAGATTATCTCAGCCAAGTAATAAAGATTTCTCTTTTTACTCTGACAGGCATCAAACATACGGCAGGATAGACTACCTGTGTATACACAAAGAACTAGGAGAAGGCTTAGTTAAATCTGACACAGTGTGTATAACCATATCAGACTACAGCATAGTTGCTGCAACAAACAAACAAAAAAAAAAACAGAGCATTCAGATGGAAATTTAACTCTTCACACTAAAAAGGTGAAGCCTTTAGGCTAATGTTGTGTAATGAGAGTCAGGACTATTTTTGAGTAATGACACAAACGACACCTCTGATGTTTGCCTTTGGAACGTATACAATGCCTTTATAAGGGGAAGGATTATTAGGTACTCCAAAAGCATGAAAAGATAAAGAATCTAAGCAATTAACAAATATGGAAAAATATTTCAAAGATCTAGAACAACAATACAAATCCAACCCTTTAGCCAAGCCCTCAACTGTCTACCAGATAGATAACTTTAAATATGAAATAAACTAGGCCTATGCAGCCCAAGCTGATTACACACTATTCTGAACCAATCAGCATTATTGGGATCTGGGGAGAAAGCAGGCAAACTGCTCACCTGCAGACTCAAGAAGAGATGGAAGCAGAACTTAATCCCAGCCATCAGGAAGTCAAACGGAGAGATTGCACTCAACAACGAGGACATTAATAACACCCTAACACAATTCTATACAGATACCTGTAAAGGAAAACAAGAGGCAGAAGCAAAATATATTAATGGATTCCTGACACAAGCACACTTCCCTTAAATATCAGAAAATGACTCGTTAATGCTAGGGGCCAAACTGCATTACAAGAAATAACCTTTGCCATTGAAAAACTGCCAAATGAGAAAACACCAGGCCCAGATGGCATAACAAGTGAATTTTACAAATTCTTAACACACATATATATGCTCCTACCTGCATAGAGCAATTACAAAAATGTAAATGACAGGTGAACTACTCCCAAACTCCATGTCCAGTGGATACAGAACCTTAATACTCAAAAAACACAAAGAAGCTACCAATTGTTCAAGCTACACACCAATTTCTTTAATGAAGTATGATTACAAAAGTATTGTAAAATTACTTACCACTCACTTACAATCAGTAATTATAACACTAGTAGGTAGAGACCAAGTGGGCTTCATACAGGGTAGAGCTGGTTTAGACAATGTTAGGATACTCCTAACTGTCCTGTGGAACTTAACAAACTTAAGATTCCAGGGATAGTTATGTCACTCAAAGTAAGAAAGGCTTTTGACTCTGTCAGCTGGAAATACATATTAACTACTCTGTCACAATATGGCTTTGATGAGAACTGCCTTAACTGGGTCATCACATACCATAAATCGACAGCTGAATTAATAACCAATCGGTTATTATCTAAAACATTTAGACTATTCTGTGGCAGCAGGCAAGGCTGCCCACTCTCTCCCTACTTGTTCATCCTTGCCATCGAACTGTTTATTCGTACAGTGCAATCTTCCACTCAAATACACAGTGGTACAATAGGTAGCATCTGCAATAAAGCCTTCACTTTTGTGGATGGTATCTTGTTCACCTTAAGCAGACCCACCACTGATTCAGTTATAGGCCTTAAAAAGCATTTAGAATCGTCAGTGAAATATCAGGACTTCACTAAAATTGGGAAAAGATGTAGCTTATGCCTCTACAACATTACAATTTCCTAGAGACCTCACTTAAGAATATATTACATGTAGATACCTTTAAAAAACAAAATGACCTACTTGGGCCTCTCCTTTTCAAGTACTTTGTACCTTTTTTTCTGTACTTGTATTTTTCTATGTCATTGTCATTTTTATGCAACATGTTAATGCTTGCCCATAATTCTGTACTTGAATTTGTACTGTTTTTTCGATTATGCAATCTATAACTATCTGTCTGTGTCAAAGGACCTCCTTGTGAATGAGCTTGCTCAACGGAGTTTTCCTACAATAAACATGAACTTGAACTTTCAAACGCCATTGACAGAACTTTGGAAAACAATCTACTGCCTTTGTTTACAGATATATAAGTGGAATTTGCAAAATGAAATATACTCAACCTATCCCTGTGGGGGAAATACAAGCTGTCAAAATGATTATTTCTCCCAAAATCTTTTACATTTTCCAAACAATTCCAAGCATTACTAGTAGGAAATCATCCAAAAATTAGACTTTTTAAAGGAAAACACTGGAAAAGACACAGCTTTTCTCAGACACTACAGAAACTCTCAAGTGCTATCAGACAGTAACAACTTTTTTTAATGATTTAAAACAGTTACACACAACTTCCACTTTCTGATGCCAGCAGCCACCATCTCATGAGCAGTGGTAAGCTTCCTGAGCTCACTTTATGCTAATATGCTTGTTTGACCTCTGCTATTGGTTGGCAGGACATATTAGCATAAAGTGAGCTCATGAAGCTCACTGCTACACATGAAATGGTGGTGCAGCAACAGAAAGTGAAAGTTGAAGGCCACTGTTTAAATCACTAAATAAGCAATTAGCGGTAATTTAAAAAAATGTACTACCCAAAAGCACTAATCAAGCATTTTTGTAGCACCTGGGTAAAGCTGTGCCTTTTCCAGTGTTTTCCTTTAACAAGAAAGTGCTGTGCAGAATGCAGAATTCTGCTGGTTGAATTAGTGCAGAATGACAATTCCGCCAGTGGAATTTCCACCAGAATTTCACTGGTCCTTTTGTAAAATTCTGTCTGCTGTGATCCATGGAATTATATTCCACTGAACAGATTTTTTCTATGAAAATCATTTCACAGCCACTTCCATGGAAAATATTGAGACCCAAGGAATAGAATTCCATGGAAATGTAGTGGAAAATCTACTCTGCATTTTTCTGCCATGGAATTCTGCTATTCTGCTACTGATGAAACTCAGTAGAATTTGAAAATTTTGTGAAATTCTGTTTTGCCAGACATTGAAAATTCCACACAGCACTATAACAAGAGAATTTGTTTGGGAAGACAAATCTCTGAGGATCTCTGTAAAAAAATTCAGAGCTTCAACTTCCCAGGGAGGATTCACACTCCCCTAGTGGGAAAGGTACAATTTGACGTTTATAAATAGACAATCATCTATTTATCTCCTTAATATTTATAAACAAGAAAAACCTCTATGGTTCAACTTAGAAAAAAGATGTTACAGAAAACCAGTTTGGCAGATTTTCTCTTTATCACATTTCCTAACCCAATTCAAGGTAACACCTGCTTAACTAGCTCTGTTAAAGCATTCAAACTTTTCCCTGAAGTAATGAAACTTCAGAATATCCCTTGAAGGTGGCACTGTTATGAGTTACTGGAACACTAATACTCCTAAAGACCTTACAGACAAAGAATGGGGTAAGTCATGAGTTAACAGACTAATAGACATCATCAACCCCCAAACCAGAATCCCACAATCTTCTGAAGAACTACAGAAGAGAAATGTCACTTTTGCTTCTACTTACAGCTCAGTGAGAGGCTAGGAAAACAGGTCCTACTCCCTAAACACGCTCAATGAGATCAACTGCAAAAAACTGCACCCATAAAAAACGAAATAAGCTTACTATACAAAGTCCCAACTAGCGAAAACCGAGTCACTTTAGAACCAGCAAACTCTGAATGGGAAAAAGAACTGAAGATCACAGTAGAAGATAGACAATGGGAAAACGTGTGACAGAATGCAAATAGAATTAACAAGAACCAAAACATCAGCCATTCTCCACCTCCTTCAAAAATGATACTTCTCCATAAATTAGTTCTAGAAAACATATGCAAACCTTATTTGTGCCAAATAAAAACTGCAGGATAGCAGCCTGATGCATTTCAGAAATAATTATTTTTTCAAAGGCAGGTATACCAATGTGTTCACTGTTCTTACATACATTTGATCATTATGATGTCATCTATTACCATCATCAGTTTAAATAAGAAACACATTGTGGGCTACCAAGCTCAATTGCTACTGTCAATCAAAGTGTAGTAGTGGTGAGTTAAAATAGATGCAATTAAAAACAATAGCCAGCCTCTATCCCCCCATACATATTTACAACCCCCCATACTGGAGGCAGTATAGCGCAGTGGTTTAAGGCTCTGAGCTGCAAATCTGGAGACCTGGGTTTGAATCCCACAGCCCCCACTTACATACTGTGTGACCCTGAGCAAGTCACTTAACTTCCATGTGCTCCCAGGTTGCACCTGTAAACAAGCTTTCAGCTTAGTGTGTCTCACCTGGTTAAACAATTGGAAAAAAAAATTCCCTGCTTTCATTTCTTAAATATTTCAAACAGTAATTTTATTTAATTTATAAAAATAAGCAGGTATGCTCTTTAGTATTATCCAGCTTTTTAACATAATCATTTACTCTTTCTAAGAGCAAAAATAACATGAAGTAGATCATAGCCACAGATAGAACATTATATTGCTACCAAACTGAATCTCTTTCAGGCAACATATTCATTGCTCCTTATCTTGCAGTCTTATTAGCGTTTTCTGATGAATAGCACTAAATCAAACAAAGCATTAAGTCTTGGATATTTCATAGCCTGTAGGATGAATACCAAAAGGCTTCCTGTCTGAAGATCAAATTGTCAAAATACCCCCCTTGGATATTTATATACTTTATTTATGGCTCTGAATTTAAACTCATGTTTTTCTGGGTCATTCGCCTCTTTAATATGCTGGGCTGTAGCATATGCCAAGTTGCCCCCAGCAATTGCTCTGCAATGCTCACCAGCTCTTGTTTTTAATCTTCTGTTAGTTTTACCTATGTAGAATGCATTGCATGAGCACGCTGCCATGTATATAAATTCCATAGTGTCACATGTGGCAAACTGTCTTATTTGGAATTCCCTATTATTATGGGGGCTGACAAAGCTATCTCCGTCCAGCATATACTTACAAAAACTGAATCTCTTGCATTTGCAACAGCCCCTCAGACCATGACTGAGCCACATTTCAATGCCCTTATTGCTATGAAAACTGTATACAAAATCATCTTTAAGGGTACTCGCTCTTCTGTATGTCATCCTTGGCATTTCCATACTTATTTCTGTTAAACCCTCTTCTCCACACAGTACCTTCCAGTTCTCTTTAATAATCTCTTCTACATATTTGATATATTTGAGAAATGAAAGAAGAGAATGGGGTGTTGTAAATATGTATTGGGGGGGGATGGAGGACCGCTAATGTTTTTAATTGCATCTATTTTAACTCACCAATTTTACACTTTGATTTAGTAATTAAGCTTGGTAGCCCACAATGCATTTCTTGTTTAAATTGATGATTGTAATAGAGGGCATCATAATGATCACATATTTAAGAGCAGTGAACATATTGGTATGCTTGCCTTTGAAAAAGGAATTATTTCTGAAACACATCAGGCTGCTGTTCAGCATTTTTTATTTGGCACAAATAAAGTTTGCACAAGTTGTCAAAAACTAATTTATGGAGTAGTGTTATTTTTGAAGGAGGTGGAGGGTGCCTGATTTTTTCACATTTGTTAATTATGGCTTATCGTGAACACCCCATCCTAATGTGCCTTCTAGTGGTTTGACTCTGCTGCTAGAAGCAATGGGTAGGAGCAAGGAAAGTTGATTCAGTTCAAAATCTTACATCATTATTACTACACTCCCAAAAGGTTAGAATTCATGGGCCTGAATTGTGTGTGGGGGGGGGCATTGTTGGAGATACAAGAATCCACATGCAGACATAGTACAAGGATTTTGGGAATGACCACAAATTAAACACTTATGGTCCCAGGTTTTAGATTTCTGCTCAGAAGTTACTAAAATACAAACTTCAGGAAACCCAGCCCTTCTACTTCTAGGTATTATTCGGAAAGATCTCTGCACTGTGCACTGAACACTTTCAAAAGCTATGGATACTTGGAAGCTCTCTGGGGGTTAAATGACAGCTAATGAGAAACTGGAAAACTGATACACTTCCATGTATCTCTGAATGGTTTAAGTACATGAATAAGACTGCTAACAATGAAAGAATAAGCCATCTTACTAGACAACAAAGAAATAGTTCATGCAATATGGTCACATTTTCTACAAAAAATCAAAAAGACCAAATAAAAAGGTCTACGGTCCTTTTAATTGTAATCAAGCTGTACAACACTTCACTGTATTGCTAATGTATTTGTTTGTTTGTTTGTTTGTTTGTTGAATTTTGTTGAATTTTGTTGACCCGGTAAGCCCACTGGGCCTAGAAGTCCCTTTATCAGGGGTGACCGGGGGAGGGGAAGGGGACACAGATGGTTAGCAACTGAAATTGAACCAGATTAAGCTGTTGGTGGTATTAAATTCCATATAAATCAACGTATGGCTTGTGTTCATTAATCTGCTCACCTCAATCTTTTGCATTATCTGAATTTTAATATCATAATTTTTCTATACTGTTACTTGTAAGCAATACTTTGCTAATATTATATCCCTATAATTTTAATTAAAAAAAGTTTAATGGTAAAAAAGACTGTTGGAAATTTGGGGTCAAAATGTGGCAGCCCACAGAAAATTAGATATTGCCTCTTAGCTGGTGGGTATATCCTTGGCAAATACAGTCTGAAAATGTGTAAAAGCAGGTCACCACTGAAAACGAGATACTGCATCTTATCTGGTCTATCCTGGGCAAATACTTATTACAAATGTGTAAAGGCAGTACTCCAGTAGAGCACAGACCCCTGAAACTGTGCTTCTATGCTGCTGTATCCTGGAAAAATACTTTATAAAAGCAGGACCCCACTGAAAATGTAACTTGCCTTTCAGCTGGGCAGTCGTGAGTAAATACACTATAAGGTTGCGAAGAAAGCACAGCAGGTGGACCACAGTGGGCTCAGGGAGGGTGAGGATGGTGGAACAGAGCACACCCAGTCAGTTGTTCCACCCACAATCCATACACCATTCTGGGGAGCATAGCTTCCCTATGGATGCACCTGCAGAGGAGACTAAGGAGGCTGAGGACAACTGTCACAAGGAGGCCCACAGGAAGGAGGCAGAGGACACCACAAGAAAAGGAAGCAGCTCCTGGTGGGGGACTCAATTATTAGGGGGATAGAACTGGGGGGAGCAGGGGAAAACTGAAGTAAGGTGCCTGCCTGGTGCCATGGCTTGGAGGGACAGGGAGCGCATCCTCAGGATCACGAGAACAGCTGCACGGGAGTCTGAGCTGGACGTCATTGTCCACCTAGGGACAAATGACTTGGCTTAACATGAGATTAGAGCAGTGCAGAAGGAGTTTGTAGCATTGGGGAGGGGCCTAAGACAAGTAGCACACATAGTATCCTTCTCAGAGGTGCTGCCTGTCAATGGCATGAGTGAGGCGAGGGTACTTTGCACCATGCAGTTTAATGAATGGTTGAAAAAATGGTGTGGAGCACAGGGGTTTGGATTCATTGGGGACTGGGGTTCCACCTGGAGGGACACCAGCCTATACTGGCAGGATGGTCTGCATCTGTCCAGGAAGGGAACAAGTCTTTTGAGCAATCGGTTTAAATGCTTCATTGGCAAGCTTTTAAACTAGTCAAGGGGGGAGGCACTGATAAGCAGCAGGAAAATCCCAGCCTCTCCCTACAAAACAGGGTACTAAATGAGAAAAAGACTGAGGTAGAAAGGTCAGTGGGGGATGCTGCAACAGAAGGTAAAGCCATCAAAAAATGGAGAGCACCGAGTACCAATGCCCATAGTCTGAGTAACAAGCTTCCTGAATTAGTGGCCTTGATGGAGGAGGAACATCTGGATATTGTGGCAGTCACAGAAACATGGTACACACAAAACCATGACTGGGACGTAAACATACCAGGATACACTATCTACAGGAGGGACAGGGAGGGTAAAAGGAGGAGGAGTAGCTCTTTACATAAGGGAAGGAATCAAAGCAACAGAACAAAAGGAAAACAGGGAGGAGAAGAAGCACTGTGGGTAAATTTGGAGACTGGCAATGGCACCACAATCCGCTATTGGTGGTTAGGAGAGCATGATCTCTTCTCAGGGGAGAATGGACAAGGAAATGATAGAAAGTATACTTAGAATGGCAGAAAAAAGGAGATATTGCTGATGGGTGATCTGAATATGCCAGATGTTAACTGGATTGCAGTTGCAGCAGCCACTTCAAAGAGTAGGGTTATTCTAGATGCCCTACAGGGGGCATGCCTTAGACAACTAGTATTGGAGCCCACTCGAGAGGGAGCAATCTTAGACCTGGTTCTCTCAAATGGAGATGAAGAGAGGATCACAGATGTAGAAGTGGGTAGCCATCTGGGAACTAACGACCATCAAACAGTATGGTTCACAATAAACACAGCAATAGAGTCAAGCCATACAAAGGCAAAAGTACTGGACTTTAGGAGGGCTGACTTTGCCAAAATGGGTGAGTGACTAAGAAATGCACTAGCAAATGGGCAGGAGGGAGGGGTGGAAGAACAATGGGGAATAATAAAAACTGCCATCACAGAGGTAACAAGCCTTTGTGTGAAGCAAATAAACAAAGTGAAATGATGTAAGAAACCACTGTGGTTCTCAAAGGAAGTGACAGTGAAGGTTCAAGAGAAAAAGAAAGCATTCAGGGAGTACAAGGAATCACAGAAGGAGCAGGACAGAGAACTGTATCAGTTAAAGCAAAAGGAAGCTGGGAAGGCAGTCAGAACAGCAAAGGCCCAAACTGAGGAAAAAGATAGCCAACTCAGTTAAGAAGGGATAAAACCTTTATAGGTACATCAGGAGAAGGGAAGACTTCAAGGGAGGGATAGTGAGGCTTAATAAAGGGGAGGGAGGGTGGGCAGAGGGTGACTTGAAAAGGCAGAGATACTAAACAAATATTTTTTGCTCAGTATTTACAAAGGAAGAGGGGAGGTACCTAAAACAAACAGTAGAAACACTCTGGATATAGAAGTTGACACCAGCCCATTTACAGAAGAAAGGGTTCGAAAGAACTCTTAAAACTGAAGGTGGACAAAGCCAATGGGGCCTGATGGGATTCATCCCAGAATTCTAAAAGAACTAAGCGAGAACTAGTGACACCACTGACTACCCTCTTTAACAAATCATGGGAGGATGGGGTGGTACCCGAGGACTGGAGGAGGGCAGATGTGATTCCCCTTCACAAAAGTGGGAGCAAGGCAGAAGCAGGAAACTACAGACCTGTTAGTTTAACCTCAGTGGTAGAGAAAAAGATGGAATCGCTTCTGAAGGAAAGAATTGTCGAGTATCTAGAGGCCAGAGGGGCACAGGACCCAAGGCAGCATGGATTCACAGCGGGAAGGTCATGCCAGACAAATCTGATAGATTTCTTTGACTGGGTGACCAAAGTAGTAGATCAGAGATCAGTGGATATGGCCTACCTAGATTTTAGCAAGGTATTTGACACCGTCCCACACAAAAGATTAATATACAAGTTAGCCAGCCTGGGAGTGGGTCCCAAGATGACAGCCTGGGTAAAGAATTGGCTGGAGAATAGGACACAGAGAGTAATAGTAAATGGAGTCCACTCTGAAGAAAGGGGGGTTACTAGTGGGATACCGCAGGGTTCAGTATTAGGACCGGTCCTCTTCAATGTCTTTATAAGCGACATTGCAGAGGGACTGGAAGAAAAGTATGTCTCTTTGCAGATGACACAAAGATCTGCAACAGAGTTGATGCACAAGGTGGGGTGGAAAGGGTGAGAAGGACTTGCAAGGTTAGAGGAATGGTCAAATGTATGGCAGCTTAGATTCAATGCTAAGAAGTGCAAGGTAATGCACCTGGGAAACAAAAACCCAGGGGAAGAGTACACAATGGGGTGAGATACTAACAACAACAAAAATGGAAAGGGACCTGGGGTAGTCATATCAGATGACCTAAAGGTGGGCAAGCAATGGGAGAGGCAGCAAGGAGGGCTGGGGGATACTGGGATGCATAGGGAGAGGCATCACCAGTAGAAAACAGGAAGTTATTATCCCTCTGTACAGACAGCTGGTGAGACCCCATCTGGAGTACTGCGTGCAGTTCTGGAGACCCAATCTCCGCAAAGACATAGACAGGATGGAAGCTGTCCAGAGGAGGGCAACTAAAATGGTGCAGGGTCTGCACCGGAAGACATATGAAGAGAGACATAAGGAGCTTAATATGTATAGCCTCGAGGAAAGGAGGGAGAGGGGGGACATGATAGAAACTTTCAAGTACCTCAAGGGAATCAACAAAGTCCAAGAGGGTAGCATCTTTCAAAAAAAGAGGTGTGCAAGAACAAGGGTCACAATTTGAAGATGGGGGCGGCTCTAGAGGTAATTTAAGGAACTATTTTTTCACAGAGGGTTGTGGATGCATGGAACGGCCTTCCGGAGGAGGTTGTGGAGTCAAAAACAGTGGTGGAATTCAAGCATGCATGGGACAGTCATAAGGCAATTCTAGGGGGTGGGGATAGGAAGAAGTAGGCTGCTGGTTAACTAGGATCTGCAGCTTATCCATTAGGTAGGGAATGGGCAGACTGGGTGGGCTAAGCGGTCCTTATCTGCCGTCAAATTCTATGTTTCTATGTTATGGATAAAAGAAGAGCCCCATTGAAAATGAGATATTGCATCTCTGTTGTGCTATCCTATGTAAATACAGAGTAAACATAGGGAAAAGTAGGATCCCAGTGAAAACAAGACAGCCTGTGAGTTGTGTCATCCTGGGTAAATACAATACAAAGATGTGTTAAAGCATTCACAGTTGAAAATGAGATATTGCATCTCACCAGGGTTAACCTGGGTAAATATATTGTAAAACTGTAAAAACGGGACCCTACAGCAGAACTCCCCCCCCCCCACACACACACACACCTCTGGAAAGAAGATGCTACATCTAAAATGATCTGTCCCAGAAAAATACATTATAAAAGTAGGACCACATTAAAAATGAGATATCACACCTCACCGGTACTGTCATAGGTAAATGCACTATAAAACTGTGTAAAATCAGGACCCCATTACAAATGACATTACATCTTATCTGGACTATTTGGGGGTAAAAATATAGTAAAAATGTGTAAAAGCCAATGTACAACAGCAATGCAAGTGTCAAACATTCAGCATTGACAAATGCTTGCTTATAGCTTGCTGCTGAATTGTTGGACACGTGGTTAAGAGGTATGCCAAGTAGGGAATCTTGAGGCAGGCTGGAGGAACTGTTTTTTTTTTTTCTCATCACTTTTCTATATTTCTAGGTTTCTACCTTGGGGCCAGCAATGACTTGAAGTTAGCGCAAACATATACTGCAATATTGCAGATCTGCATTTGGAGTCCTACAGGACTACCATAAATCAGGGCTGATGAATCCCTGTTCAGGCTTGTAGGGCCACAAATACAGACTTATTATGAATTGCAGAAGGTCTGCCAGCCAATGAGAGTGCAGTATTTGATGTAGGCTTCTAGCTCTTATCCAACAAATAACTGCTATCCTGCAGACAGCTGGACTGTTCCATCCTTCCCCATTGAAGAAGGGGGATTTAAACAATTTTTAAATAGAATCTTTTGCATTTCAGATATAAGTTAGTTTCTTTACATGTCTGGTAGCACTACAGCTCGCTATGCCAATGACCTGAGTTTGGGAACGGATTCACGTCACTCTGGGGCAGGGGGGGGAGGATTGGCTATGCCAATGACAGCTCTCCTCCTTCAATGGGGGGATGGCATCCTGCTTCTTTACTGCCACCTGGTGGAGGACAGGTGTCAATACAGTGGGTGCACATTGCAGAGGGGAGGGGGCAGCTGCCAATTGCCAAGCACACATGCATCATGCCACAAGCATGCATGCGCATCATTGCATGACATCAACCTCAGGGGGAGAACCTGGAGGAGAAAATCCCAGGTCCACCAGGACAATTTCTTTACTTACATATTTTTTATTTTAGTTTTTGTTGACCAGGAAAGGAGGACTAGGCAACTCTGCCTATTTTCGGCCTCGTCCTAGGTGAGGGGGAAATATAGATGGAAGTCAACTGAAACTAAACCAGGTTAAGCTGTTGGTGGTATTTTTAGTGAATGGGGGAAAATTTGGCAAGCACACCAGGGAATTCCCCTACTCTTTAAGTGCCATGGGATCGTTAAAGTCCACCTGAACAACCACCAGAACAGGCAGACAGGACCTTGGTTTAATGTCTTGTCCAAAAGATAGCACCTCAGAAGTGCAGCACCCCCCATGCTCCACTACAGTGTCAGTATTGGGATTTTACACCACATTCCCAGTGAATGGCTAGAACCCACAACCTTCCAATCTTCCAGCCTCAGAGGTGAGTTGGCAACCTGCTGAACCACTGACACTGACAATGCCAGCAACCCCCCCCCCAACACACACACTGTCCCATGTAGAAATGACAGGGCAGGCCACCCACCACATCTGTGGTCCTGGGTAAGGGGTCGATAACTTGTAAGTCCCACAGAAGGTGGGCGACAGGGTTGGGGGATGCCATCAGGAGTGGGCAGACCAGATTCTGGAGAAAAAGAACAATGACATTTTTTTTAATATTTATCGATGATTGATGTAAGTAATAACTCATGAAAGGGTGTGCATTATAGGATTATAATAACTGGTCAGCAATTTCTTCCATAGGCTAACCGAGTTATAATTTCCCGTTATAACCCATGGGTTATAACAGCAAGCACACGCTGAGTCACTGAACAACAGCCACTCCCTGATTAGCTGTTCATCTCATTCTGCATGGGCTTTCACAGTTATCATTGCTTCTGCATTTTTTAAAAAGACAAAAAATACAAAATGCAAGTTATACACATAAAAAATAAATTATCTGGTTGATCCTACCATTCTGAAGTCACAGCTGCCACCAAGAACAGCTCCGAAGTCACTCACTAAGGTAAGTATGATTGCGATTGCAACCTAAATATACAGCTCTGCAAAAAGTAAAACCAAAAATAAATTAAAAAAAAAAGAAAGCAAAGAAAAGCAAATGTACAAAAAAAGACTGTGTCTCAGAAAGACTGTGTGTGTGTGTGTGTGTGTGTGTGTGTGTGTGTGTGTGTGTGTATCTGCATTACTCAGACACGGCACAAGTAATGTCAGTGTGGCAAAAAATTGCAGACCAGCAATCATAAAAAATAAAAGATGGGGAAGTCTGTCTAAAAACTTGGTATGGGATGCTTTAATAAACCCCTCGGCTTCACCCTCGGGGTTAATGTAGCATCCCACACCTCAGGCAACCATTACATTTCAGTTAAGCACACTTCCCCATCTATTATTGTATATTTAATGCATGCTTAGGGGTGTAGTATGGCATGTGGCCAAAGGCTAAGTGTCCTTACACCCTGGGAAGTGCATTAAAATCCAATGATGCATACCCTGTAGGGGCTCATTACACTTATAAAATGGCTCTACATAGGTGTTTTGGGAAGAAAATTAGATTTGGTACCTGACAATCTATAGAGATTTAATGCACGATCAGGTGACATCTCTCGACCAATGACATTTCTAGATTGTTTTCTTGCCATTTTATAAAGAAGTTAATAGGGTACTGGCACACAATGTGTCTTTTATGTTATAAGTGAATCATCTCACATAAATTTGAATAACCAGGACCACTCACCTTTGCTTAGCTGCTCTTACACCCAAACTTAAATAAATTACTCTTCTATAACTGTAAGAGACACCTCTTTATGCCCCTATTAAGTTGTATTAAATATTCTGTGTACTTTTACTAATCCAGTGACTGGGGGTGCAAATTATTCACCCACCCATCCCCATGCTCTTCAAAAACATGTTTTCTTTTTGTTTGTTTTTTTTGTTTTACAACAACACAGCTGGATCCCCTAATTGTCAAACTTATGTAGGGGATGGGGGGATGCCTGATTGGGGCTAATTATGGCTTAGGTGGCCCACAGTGCAATGGATTTGCTTGGGCAATTGTGGGTCTCCCATTAAAGGAAAATCAAACCCTTGTATCTTGTAAATTTTGTTTGTTTCCATGTCAACAGACAACTCTTTTTCTATAGCTGTTAGGGACAGATGTGATTGCTTTAGTTTATTTTCGCTGTTCACACTAGTCACTGTAGCTACCCTGGGGGTCACCATTTTCTGGTTGTTGAAATCTCACTGTCCTTGAGAACTTCATTAGCATTTAAGAACATGATGTGAAATCACCTTTTAGACTCCACAGTATGCCTGTCTGTTTAATTAAATGTCAACAAAACTAGTCACAGCAAGGTGTGAAATACATTTACCCTCAGTTAGCTTTGCAATCTAGTTAAGTTGTAATACAGGGTTTGCTCCATTAAATTGCTTTCAGTTTGTATGTTTCCAGAGTTTTTTTTTTTTCAGGATACTTGTACTTTTTCATGGTATAAATGGTTGATTTGACATCATGTTCTCATATGTTAATGCAGCTCTCATGGATAATGAGATTTCAATAACTATAAAATGGAGACCCTCCAGGGTAGTTACAGCGGACTAGCATGAACAGTGAAAGCAAACTAAAGCAAACACATATATCTCCATCAGCTAATGGAAAAGAGTTGTCTGTGGAGAAAGAAACAAATAAAATTTACATGATATAAGGGTGGAGTTTTCCTTTAAAAATGTGGTCGCCGGTCCACCAGTGCAATGGTTGGATTTCTGCATGCGACACCAGCAACCCAGGTTCGGGAACGGACTCGGGTTGCTGGAGGACTGGCCGGGGGGAGAAGGAAATGAACGTCCGACAATGGTTCGCCTTCTCTGGGGGGAGAGTGGATATGCGGCTCGGCGCCTGCTGACTCCTGGTGGAGGCTGGGAGTATGGCAGGACATCGGCCCCAATACACTAGGGGAGCGACGGACGTCAGTGTATGCCTTGACATCAGTGGCACATCGCTTCTCAGGGGAGCAAAATGGAAAAATGGTGCCAGGAGGATTGGGTGACAGCCCTCCAGAACCCTCACCACCGAGCTCCCGGACTTCCATATGCCGTCCCAGCAGCACCCCAAGATTGTTGGTTGGCCGCCAGGGCCATTCTCCTACGTTGGTAAGAGACCCGCCCGGTGAAGGGATACAGCGGGGTTACTTGGGGCTGGCTGTGATATGGGACAGTAGGGGTCCGAGAGTAGCCGCAGTGGGGAGTTCATGTGGGGGCCCGAAGGAGAGACCATCCAGGTGTGGGGGAGGAGTATAAAAAAAAATGAGGCCCTGAATGTTTAGCCTGTCTTACATTTTTAAGCGGTGACGTGTATCTCCTAGAAGTCAATCAATCAATCAAAATCTTTATTTATCCAAGCGAACATCATTGAGCCGAGCTCATTTACTGTACAAGATGGACCTGGTTAAGGCCAGTCATAATATAGTTAAATACAACAGTGACAATACATCATTAAGGCAACAAATAAATATAGAGCTTATTTACAGGATGGGCCTGGTTAATACCAGGACACAATAGATTTATATACAACAGTGATAGTACATCATATGAGACAGATAATACAGGGTAGGTGCTCAATGCAGCAGCAGAGTAAAACAGAAGGGAATAGTCAGGGTGGGGAGCTGGGAGGGCATGGTGGGGACGGAAGAGCATAAAGGAGGGAGGTAGGGGGCCGAAGCCGGAACACAGGTAGGGAGAGTGCAGTTGCAACCTAATTGGCAGAGAGAAAAAAAGAAGGGTTCACTCACAACATAGGATTGATCCATAGGGCCAACAGTACTCTAGCCAGCACTGAAGGCAGCTGAAAGCTGGGAGCCTAGGACTCAGGATAGGATATGGAGCGAGGGAAGCAGTTACAGTGTTCCCTCACAGTTCGAGCAAATAAGGTCTTGAAGGAATCCAAGCTGATGGGTATGCTCAGTTTCAGCGATTTTTGCAATATATTCCATAAGGTTGGCAGTACAAAGCTAAATGCTGCTCTACCAAAGCAGGAGGAGACATTAGGAATACAAAGAGTGAAAAATGAGGCACAACTTAAATAAATTACTCTTCTGTAACTGTAAAAATAAAGACATCCACAGTGCATACAAAATGATACATTTATAAAATGACGCATTTACTGTATAAAAACTCTCACACATATTTTCTTTATGTCCCTCATTAATGTTGAGTTAGGTGGCTAAAGGTACTGGTTGTACTGTACCCATCAAGTCTCTAAATAAACCTTAAAGAGAAGAACAGCTTCCCTCCCCCACTGGAGAAGAAATGGCAGTCAGGGCAACTTCCTTAGATGCAGGAGAGCACTCAAAGAATGATGCTTGCTGTTTCACCAAAATGGCAAGGTATACGAACATACAAAATTTGCCAGCAGATAAAGGCCTAGAGGTCTATCAAGTCTGCTCAAATGTGCAGCTAGCACCCCTTATTCTGCAGCTGCCCCTCAGTGGTGGCTCTACACCAGGGCCTGCCAGGGCACGTGCCCTGGTAAAAAAATGCTGTGCCCCATATGGTGCAGAGCTTCCCCCATAGTAACCATATATCAGTGCCCTGACTGTCATCTGTTGTGCCCCAGCTGTGCCCTGGTAACCATTTGTGGCTAGAGCTGCTAGTGCTGCCCCTCCCTTCCATCCTTCCCCTTCATTAACTCTCCCCCTTGTCCTGTTCCATCCCCTTTTGAAGCAGTCCACTGTTCTACTGGATACCACTTCTGCAGGTAACGCATTCCACCCAGCCACCACCCTCTCTGTAAAAAAGTGTCTCCTCATCTCCCTCCTGAACCTTCCTCCCTTCAGTCTCATATCATGGCCCCTGGTGTCCCTCCCCTCCCTTACTTTGAACAGCACCTCTGTACCTGTCTTGTTTATTCCTTTCATGTATTTAAAGGTTTCAATCATGTCCCCCAGTCCCTCCTCTCCTCCAGTGAGTACATGTTCAACTCCCTCAACCTCCTCTTGTATGATAAGTCCCCAGCCCCTTGATCATCTTTGTCACCCTGTGCTGCACCCCTCCAGTAACTTAATGTCCTTCTTCAGATACGGGCGTCAATTACTGCCTTGAGTCTCCAGGTGGGTCCTTCAATGACCTATACAGTGGCAGAATCACCTCCTCCTGCTCGAGGATATACCCCTTGCAATACAACCCAGCATTTTGTATACTAATAGATCTGCTTACTGGTCCCCTACTGCTCTTCTCATACATTATTCATAAGACACTCATCTCATTCTTAGAAATTCACTTAGATCTAGTGGTGAGTCATCTCATCAGAGCCACGACATTATAAATTGGTGGCATTTTCTTCATGTACACACCCAAGCATGGTTTTAGTTTATTCTCTATTTCTAGTGTTTCAGCTTTCTTCCCTTATACCATTCTCATCACTTAGGCACATTTACACAGCCACATTTGCACCACTGCAACAGGATCGGACATGCGGTGGTGCAAATGTGGTAGTGTAGACACTTGCTTAAGCATGGTAAGTCGCTCCCTGAGCCACTCCTGAAGCCGCAGCCATGTTGGGAATGCGTAGTGATGTGAGTGGGGTAAGTTGCAGTGTGGCCAGGCAGTGCCGCTTGCATCACTGCAACAGGCGCCTAACCCATGATTTCTGTTTTGTAAACAGGAAGCATGGAATTATGATATACAGCACTTTTTGTGATGTGGCAGACCAGCCACCAGCAGAGGGGCTCTAAATAATTTTTTATTAATCTACTAAAGCAGCAATCCTTTAATAAATGGGCACCTGTACATTTATGACATTGAGCAGTGCATAGTTTTCTTGTTTCTGTTTTTTGCTCCCCCACCCTAGTTGGCCCACCTTCACTCCGGTCCTCCTAACCCCATCACCCCAGCTTCTCACAGGGCCGACCTCTCCTGTAGTCCCCCATGGCTTGCCCTCTGTGGCAGGGTGGTGTGGAGTCCCTCAATCTGCCAGGAGTGGATCCAGAATTCTGGAAGGAGCCTGAGTCACTGGGTGCAGGACCTGTGGTGGCCATCAATTACCTTGCTCAACCGAGTCTTTTCCCTGTTCATCCTCTGTGGGAGATGTGACATGCAATGACGTCATGGTGGATGCACCGATGTCTGCCATGTCTCCCCAACCTTGCCCACCCCAATTCCCTCTCCCCAGCTTCCACCAGGGGACAGTCGAGCACCGTGCTCTTCTCCACCCTTCCACCCAAGAGGAAGAGAGCAGTCTAGTGGACTCTCAATCCTCCTCCCCCCCCCGGCCCTCCAACTCCTTGGGCTCACTTCTGAACCCAGATCATTGGCAATGCAAGTAATGCTTTCACCGCTGTGCCGCAGGCCAACTAGTACATAGATTTCCTCATAACTTCTTAGATGTGGCTCAGGGACCAACACGTCATTATAACATCAAGGATCACCCGCCTGCTCCCTCAAACAAGGCTCTTCTTGAGCATGGCTTGTGTCAGCACTGAACAGAGCCATGTAGACCCAACTCTGGCATCAGTGTAGAAGCAAATATGAGTGAGCAGCACAGACAACTACAGTCAAGGAAGGCAGTATAAACACAACTATTGTTTCTGATTTTGTCCATCTCTCCTCAAAGCTCTTGCTAACTAAGCCACTAACCAGCTTGGCAGCCATGTGTGCTGGACCCACTCAGTTTCTTTGGTGTCCTTTCTGTACTGTGGAGACCAGAGGCCAGGATTTTCAAACCTGGCCATTTTCCACGTGCACCGTATTTTCAATTGTAGAGTCCTTTGCAACCAGCTCTGTGATTTATGGCAGCTTGCAGCCACTTTTTGGCCCAGGCATGCCAAAATGCTATGCCTGCTAGTATCAGGTGTAGCATCTCCGCAAGCTGAGATGTAGACACTCCCCTCCCCCATGGTCTGACTCCACCATGGCTCAGTATGGCCCCCTGCTTCTCCCAAATGGTTAACTCTTGTGTGTTTCACACAGAGTGCCAGGGGAATACAGGGGACAGCCTGACTCTGGCTATTCTGGTCCCCACTGTTCCATCAGCAGCCCATGCTGTAATTAAGAATTGGCACTGGTGCAGAGATTTGTTTCTGCACCAGTGGCTGTGGAGTGGGACTTTTTCCCAGAACAGGCTGAAAATTCAGCCCCAGAATGGGACTTAAGTGAGGTCAAACCAAAGTCTTGTACAGGAGGAGGATCACCTAGCCTTGACCTGCTCCTTACCCCCTTCTAACTCATCCCAACATTGCACATATCCCCGTTATGCAATTCATCATGAGAGGGATAAGCAAATCCCCATGAAAGAGTTTAGGCTGGTTCTGCTTTAAGTAAGAGTGCGTGGTAACAAATGGCCTCTCACACACTCTGCAAAGGCTGAAAACAGAAGACACAGAGATGTGTTTTGTTCTACCCATGTCTGTGTCTTCTGTTTTCAGCCTTTGCAGAGTGTGTGAGAGGCCATTTGGCACCATACTCTCTTGGTTAAAGCAGAATCAGTCTAAACTCTTTCATGGGGATTTGCATATCCCTCCTACGATGCATTGCATTATGGGGATATGTGTAATTTTACATTTCTTACCATTTCTTTCAATCCTGGTTTTATTGCCAGTGCCCTTTCTGGGCAACCACTGCCTCAGTGCTTTTGTGCTGAGGTTCTTTGACATTTAGGTCCAAATGTTACATTTGCTTCCTTGACTGTAAAAGCACAACACCACACCACAAGAGGCAGTATATCATAGTGGTTAAGGGCACTGAGCTGCAAACCTGGAGACCTGAGTTTGTATCCCACCAGCCCCCACTTGCATACTGTGTGACCCTGAGCAAGTCACTTAACTTCCTTATGCTCCCAGGTTGCACCTGGAAACAAGCCCTGGCTTGCTGTGCCTTTCCTGGTTAAACAATGTAATCTTCCCTTCCTACCACCTGTCTGATTTCAGTTTACTGTGTGGAGTTACCCACAGATCCTTGCCCTCAGGTGTATGGTCCATTCTTGCACCACAGGGACTACATGGGTGGGCTGAATTAATTGCCCTAGGCGAAGCACAGTATCTTACACTTCTTAAACCCTCATTACCTAGCCAACACCTCAGTGTGTGCTGTATATACCCCTTCTCCCCATGTTGCTCACATGGTTGGCGAAGTTAGTGCCATTTACAAACTCAAGCAGTCTACTACTGATCTACGACTCTGGGGCATTGATAAATATGGCACAGCGTAGCAGACCCAGCATCACCCCCCTGTAGGAGTTAATTCCCAAATCCCTCCACTCTGAATGGAAACCATCCACCACCACTTTCTATTCCTGTCTACCAGCCATTCTGCTCTCCTCCTCCAGTATACTGCATGCAGGGATAGAGCTTGATAGGGTAAAAAGGGAAATGCTGCAACCTGTCCAGAAACAACCCACCTCCCACTTGATAGTAGGTCTATGGAGCACCTGGCCCATAACAATAGCTAAAAGATGGAAAAGTGAACAATAAGAAAGTATTTTTTTTCTTGACAGGCTTTAGTTTCTGTACTGCTAAAACATGTGCTTTTGATGAAGTTTTGACTCAGTTGTTTCTCATTTTGACCCACAGTTCTTTTACACTAGTGAGCTTAGTTTCACTCATGTTTCAAGTGCCCCCCCCGTGCTGTCACTGGTTGTGTGGATCCTATGTTGTGCTACATTCTCCATGATTTTCCTTTTAAAGGGACGCTGTCGACCCCAACCCACCACCAGCCTCAGACTATTTCTAGTTTACAAGGCACATGTGCTGATGTAGCTGGTAGTTTGATTTTGCCTCCTTTTTTTTTTAAACTGAAAACAGTCTCCCAGCCATACTGGTATAACCACACAAAATGTGTTTGTTTACATTCCTCAACTCATGCTGCATCTTTCCTGGACTTGGGAACACACCCAACAGTCTAGCTACTCACGATGCAGTGGGAGGAGAGGGGACTAATTCATCATGAGTAACTACACTGTTTGTGGGGTGTTACTGATGTTCAGGAAGTGTGCAATAAGAGTAGATAGGTTCCATGTCATAATGGCGATCAGGGAAAGATGATTGCCGTTACTGCAAGTGCACATCGCCGAAAATCAATTTTGGTGATATAAACTCGCGGCGCAGACAACAACAGTGCCTGAGACCTATGGGTCTCATTGTTAGTGTGGGGACTGTGCCCCCCACTTGCTGAGGATTCTCAGCTCCAGGGGTGCATGTCAGGGGTGAAAAAACTTAAAAAGACCAGCTCGGCAACTGCTTGCTACACCCCTCCCACATATCATCCCTCCCCTGCCCCCCACACATGCGCATGTGCACGTATACCCGCTACTTCCTGCCACAATATTCGCCCACTCCAGTATCAGATCACCCCCCTGCCTGGCAGCCATGAACACAGGTTCCGTAACTGAGTTGTCGTTTTTGTCGGCGCCCAATTTCGGTCACCTTGTTCACTGGATACCGAGTAGATAAAGGATATGAAACAAAACATGCTTGCATATAATTGCACAATTACCATGTATTACAGTCCTATGAAGAAAGGGGGCAGATTAAACCACCAGCAACCAAAATGAATTCTAGAGAAAGTAGGTAATTATTTTTAACTAGAAACAGTATGATGCGAAAAGAATTGAAAGTGTCCTTCTAAGTGTGCCAAAGCCTTGTTATTTTCCAGATAGTTAGATGCATCAACTGACCCTTCTTTACAACCCTAGTTATCTCCTTGAAGAAGGCAATAAGTCTGGCTTGGCAGGATGTGTAGTGCTTTTTGTGGAACTATACTGTGTGCCAGAAAAGAGACCATTTTCCTAAAAGTGCTGAACCACAAATGTTTTACGATTGACTCATACACAGTCACCAAACACCAAGGTATGGCTCACAGGACTGTTGTTACCTGAGCCAGACCTAACCCCCTATTTTAACTGGTAGTCATTACTAAAGCTGCTCAGTTACTGCCTAAACTGCTCCATTTCCACTCTGGTGGTTACCCTGGTTGTCTAGTCATTAACCTTATCCAGAGTACGTTCACTTCGGGTCAAATTTTCAGTGTCATTTTTCCTTATCTGGAATCCATTATTTATTATCCAGGGTTTATTATCCTTATAGAGTTGCTCCAATCACCCTCCCCGGATAATGGCAATTTTTGACTCAGGTTTATTGTCTGGAGCATATAATGAAGTATTCTGTAGCAGAGGTTAATAGAATTTATTTATAATTATTGGTGCCCTTCCCTAGAGACCATGGGTGCATTACAGTAAAGCAAACAGAGTAGGAAATATCACAACGATTTACAAAATAATTACATAAATAATCCTATATCAATAAAAAACCTCATAAATGAATTAGCTAGCATAGCTGAAAACAGCTCATTATAAATATTTAACTAAATTTATATAAATAACACACTGGGTATCCAGATGGTCATTATCTTGATAAATTATCCTGGGCTATCCAGACAAAATGATCTATTTTCTGGGTCACAGCTACCAGCTAGACAGAATCAATTTTTCCAGATAGTGTGAATAAACCTAAGCTATCAGAATTTAAACACAGGGGCTGGGAAATTCATAAATGCGCCAGAGGGAGGTGCAAGAGGGGCACAGCGCAAATATAGTGCGCCATGGTGCATCCGGTGCAATATTCAAAGGTTGTGCATGACAGGATCCGCCTGCGCAACATGGCTGAATATCGCACAGTTGTGCCATAGCACAGCCAGGGATGCACCAGGGAGCAAGACATAAACGCCATAGCGCAACCAGGGATGCAACAGGGAGCATGTCAGGAAGCACAATATCGCACCCAGGGATGTGCAGGGGTGCAAGCCACGTAGCACAGAAGCAGCAGCCACCAGTGTGCAAGGTGCACCGGAGCATGCCCCAGCACACACATGGAAAGGCAACAGGCCCAGCAGGTGGAATGCCAGAGGGGTGAGAGGTCCCACCACCAGGGCGCAGAGTGCACCATGCGAGAGGCGTGGTGGACAAACATGGGCACACCGCCCAGTGAGCGTGAGGAGGCAGTAGGCCCCTGACCATGTGCACCCCAGTGGGAGGGTGGCAACAATGGCCCCTGCTGCACAGCCCCTGGCAACGCCAACAGGGAGGCTGGGGACATGCCACCCGGACCACTGCCAGCAACACACAGGCAAACAGCACACAAGGCACACACCACACAGCCTGGAAAGACAGGCCACAGCACTATGGGCATCCACACCCCACTGTAGGCTGTTGTGGGCATTGGCACTCGCTGTCTTCACTGGGAGAGTGCCAGCTGCTGCACCACCTGTAGTGTGGCAGTTGACACACGTAGGATCTGCCGGAGAAGGTGTGCATGTGGATCACAGGTCCTGACACCTATGACAAAGGAGTGAACACCAAATGAGTGCATGGCCAGAATGCTGCAGCCCGCCCACTGTGCACAATGGGCATCGATGCCATGCCCTCTTGGGATGGCATGCCGCCACCCGCAGTGAGTGCGCCCACATGAGCCACCTGCCCGGGTACCCACAGCCATGCACAGCCATGCACAGCACTGCACACCAACACCGCCCATGAGCAGCACACCACTGCCAAGACAGGCAGGCAACAAGGCCATGCAGTTGGTTGGCAGTGGCACAGGCAGGACCCGGGTGCACCCACAGCCCACCTGCAGCAGCCACCCACATGTGCAATAGCCCAATGTGGTGCATAGGACACTGCAGGCAGTGCACAGCAGGGGGGGCCATGCACACAGAGGGCCATGTCTCACCCCCAACCCCACTGCCTGCCCCGCACAACATAGAAGCATGTAAATGTGCCTACCTGCATGCTAAGCTGCACCCTGAGGCCGTCCAGCCAGCCCATCCATGCGTCCTGCCACCGGGGCATTTCCCCCTGCGGTGGCCCTTTCTGGCCCGGTCACAGCTCCAGTGAGGCGGGCCCACCTCCGATCCTCAGGGACTAGGAGAAACATATGGAGAATGACACATCAGTACCAGGCAACACCACAGGCCCCCCCGGGCACAGTGTGATACCCAGTGGCATGATGGCACTGGGTAGCCACAGCGTACAACCACTCCCAACAGAGCATGCTGCACAAGCCCCCCCCACAGCATGGCATGCCAATGGCACCACCCCATGGACCGCTGGATGGGAATGGGCACAGGTGCTGTGCACTTACCTGTCTGTGGCACGGCACCCCTCTGGACGCATGCCTGTAGCATCTGCAGCCGCTCCTGGTTCCTCCACTACAGGTCCCCATAGTGGTGCCTGCACTGCTCCCCAGTGTGGCACGCACCTGTGGCATCCTCGAGTCCATCAGCCACCTTCTGCCAAACATCGGTCTGAGGCCTGTTTAGGGACACCTGACCAAACAGGGAGCCAGCATGTGGCTCCACCAGGGCCACAAGGTTGACCAACTCAACCTGTGTCCAGTTGGGGGCTCTGGGTGCTGTACATCGTGGCATGATAGCAGCAAGCTCAGCACAGTAAAATGGCACCCAGCAGTACACGTGCTGGTGCTGCACGGCATGCTCTGTGATGCACTGCCAATGCCAATCATGCAAGCATGGAGATGCGCAACTGGGGTGAGGGTCGGGCCATGTTCCCTGCGCCACAGTGCCATTGGGCATATCAGGCATGCTGCGCAGTACGGCCACGTGGATGCCACAGTACATGGTCCTATTGTGCATGGGCGCCATGACACCTATAGCGCAGTGGCGCCATCGATGTCATGGCACCAGAGTGTCATCAGCTGAATGGCGCCTGTGCACCATAGGCCATACAGTGCATGAGTGCCACACGTGCAATAGCGGCTGGGTGCTGTACTGCCTATCACACATGTTGCATAAGCCACGTGGCTGTTGTGCATGATGACAGACCGTGCATGCATGCATGCATGCGGCATGGGCTGTTGCACATGGCACAATGTTGCGCCTTAACTTGTGCATGCGCAACCCCATTACGCCAAAAAGCAACTCCACAATATTCAGCTGTTATATGCAAATCAGCTGATTAGCCTATCCGTGGCACATCAGCTGCATTTGCATGTCATTACAGTTGCGCACCCCTCATATGCATGTGATGAGTTATAAAGGTGCCAGGGGAATGTACAGGGTAAGGACCAGTATTGCATCCCTTAGAGGTAAGACACACACTGCTGGGCTGGCAGTACAGTAGAATGGGAGGGTGGGGGATACTTCCAGGCCATACTAACTCATGTCTATCTCACAGGAAGAAGCATGTCCAAGCAAGAGGAGACCGAGCATGGGCCTGCACACAAGCGCAGGGCCCAACTTCACCAGGGCAGAGTCTGATGCCCTATTCCAGTCATACCTGGACCAGGAGCCACTCCTGAGCAGCTCCACAGGCACCCCACAGGCCCAGGCAACAGCATGGGAGGATGTGGCCCATGCTGTGAACCAGCAGGCCAGGCATCAACGGTCTGTGCAGGAGTGCAAAAAGAAGGTCGGCACAGACTGGAGATGCATCAAGGAGAAGGTGGCAGACATCAGGGCGGCCCCTGCTGCCACAGGCGGGGGTCAGCCTGCTGTGCCCATCCTTACGTCACAGGAGGAGATTTTGGCAGCCACCATGCAGTGCAGTGCCGTAGAGGGAGTGCTCGGTGGTGGATTCCAGAGAGGTGACAGCCCATCACTGCATGGTAGGCATGGCTGTGATGGGGGTATGGGAAAGGGGCTGGGGGCAGGGGTGGGCATCAGCAACACTAATGCAACTGTGTTCCCTTTCAGCTCCTGAGCACCTGCATGCAGCGGCAGTGGTGGGGGTGTCCGCTGTGGGTGTGATCCTGGACCCGGAGGACTGGCCATCCACCTCCACTGGACACGGTAGGCCAGATTAACTGCAGGTCAGCACCACTGTCCATCCAGATGCCAGCGGCGCAGTTGTGGATGAGGCCCTGGCTGCATTTCAGCATGACGCCAGGCATGGTGTCCTGTGTGCTGAGACACAGATTGAGGCGGGGTCCGCTTCCAATGATGATGACACCTACATCCCAGTCAGCAATGTCATAGCCACAGCGGAGACACCCATACCACATGCCCGACATGGCAGCACAGTTGGTGACCCAGTGGTGGTTGCTTGCACACTGGCCACTGTGGCCAGCATAGCCGAGGCTGGTGGCGGTACTGGTGGTGGTGCAGCTGCACTGGTGTTACCTTGCATGTAGTGGCCGGAGGGGCAGCAGCAGCAGCTGGACAGTGTTGGGGGGGCCTGAGGCAGTGCCCGCCATTGGTGCACCGCATGGTAGCCAGCTCCAGGAGGGACCTGCTATGCAGCGCCCACCTTCGCAGGGTGTTGGGCCGTAGGGTCGGGATACACCCATGGGTCAGCACAGTGTCCCTGTGCCCCAGGGTGCCGACCCCTTGGACGAGCACACCCATCTGCTCCGGGCCTCTGTTGAGCAGCAGGTGCTGGTCATGGCAGGGCTGTGTGCACTCCGCACAGAGCTGCACCAGGCAGCAGAGCGGCGGGACAGGGACTTCACCCTGCTCCTTGCTGAGAACACGCATATGCGGGTGGACACAGTTGCAGCCATGGATCGGCTGACCACTGTGGTCATGACTGGCATCACTGGCCACCCTGGTGTGTGGCTGTCTGCTGCTCACACTGTGGAGTGCATTCTCCACCCCTCGGGCCTGACATCGTGGGACCCCATGGTGTCGACGCCGGGTTCAGCTGTGGGCATTCCCAGCACGCCTGGTGCAGGCATGTTTGGGGGCCTGCAGACGCCTATGCAGACCCAGTCGCGGTCCCACAGTTTCACCCCTTTGGGACCATCTGTGACACTCCCTGTGGTGGATGCCCAGCCTGCAACCGCTGTGAGTTCCCGGTGGGGCCATCCACGTGTCCGTGGCAGATGTGCAACTGTGCGGCGGTCCTGACTCACCCACCTCCGCATTCCACCATATGCTGCTGCCCTGTGTGCACATTGGTGCGGCATGTGCGGCCCATGGCTATGGCATCCTTGGTTGATGCTGCACAAGGCCCATGTGCCCACCCACCCGGGTGCTGGCTGCTGTGGTGTGTGCATGATGATGCCAGCACAGTGCTGACTGCCACTGTGCAGCACCACTCAGCATCTGACACATGCCTGGTGCCTGCCTCTGGGCAGGAGCATGATGGGTCCTGTGTGCATGTGTATGTGCACGGGTGTGTGTGGGTGTGGTGTGCGGGCCTGTGCTGCTTTCTGCATCAGTGTCTGTTCCCTATGCCTGTCCATGCCCTCTTCTTCTGACCCTGGCATGGTGCACCCCCATGCCTGCCTGAACACTATGACCCGGGCGCTGGCCCTGCCTGTGGCAATGTACAATTACCTGCATGCTCCATAATGCTCCTCAGTGATTGTGTCCCTGTGCTGCTGGGCCATTCTTGTCAGCCGGGGTTCCCTTCGCCCAAGGGGGGGCTGCCCACCACCATCAGGCCTGGTGGCCACGTCGTCCCCACTGCTGTCCCCCTTTTCGACCTCGACAGCTATCCCATGGTCAGTGGCCATATTGTGTAGCATACAGCAGGCCAGAATAGGCCACAGGCCTTTGAGGGGCTGTACTGTAGGGCACCACCAGACCTGTCCAGGCAATGGAATTGAGCCTTCAGCAGCCCGAACACTCGCTCAATGATGTTCCGTGTGCCTCATTGTATTGCTCCTGTGCTGGGGTCAACGGGCACCGGTATGGGGTGAGCAGCCATGGCCGGAGTGGGTAGCCACTGTCACCTGTGTGGAAAGATCTCTGGTTAGCATGGTGGCCTGTGTCAATGCACCCCTCCGCCATCCTGGCCATACACCCTGGCACACATGCCCTGCCGCCCACACACCCTGCCCTGCTGTTCCCGGCATACTGCATCCACAGTATACTCACCAACTAGGTGGCCAGTGGTGATGTCCCCACTCTCAAACCTGTGGCACACTGCTGACTGGTGCCAGATGAAGGTATTGTATGCTCCTCCAGGGTGTGTGGCACAGACATTGATTATGTGCCCCCTAGTATCGCACACCGCCTGGCAGTTGACACTGGGGTAGCCTTTCCTGTTTATGTAGGCTACCCCCTCTGGGCCAGGTGGTACGCAGATGCCTACATGGGTGCATTCGATGGCCTCTAGCATGCCAGGCAACCATGCCACCCTGTGGAACTCCTGCATGTTTGCTGTATGCTCTGCCTGTGTGCTGGGGAAATGGATGTACTCCGCAGCATGTGGCAGCAGTGCACTGAGGAACTGTGTGAGGAGCTGTGACACGGCCAACTGGGTTATGCCTGTGGTGTCCCCTGTTGGTCTCTGGAAGGTACCCATGGTGAGCAGGCACATGACAGCCATGACCTTCATCTCCACTGACAGGACGTGGCTCTGTCTTGTGGGTGCCTGCATCTCCTCACTGCACAGCTCACAGAGCCACCTCAGAATGGTCCTGTTCAGGTGGTACCGGCCCACGACCTCTGTGTCACTATACTGTTCAAAGGTGATGCAGGCATGGTACCACCTGTTCCAGACATACCACCGATGGGCCCTTCCATGGCCGTGTTGGTCTGTAAGCTGCATCCTCACACCCCTCATTACTGCCTCCATCTGGAATATGGCACTGGCCATGTCCTGGGCCATACGTCCTCCCCCCTGGGCGGCACTCTCCCCTGGCCCCCTGGCTGTGGACTGCTGTCTGTGCCCCTGCACTGGACGCATCCCTGTTTGTGGCCACTCAGCCTGCAGTCTGTGTCCTCCACCTCCCAACTCTCCATGGCCCTGGGCAGCCCCTCCTGTGCTGGGTGTCACTGGCACTCACTGCGTGTGGTCTTGCTCCCTCTCCCATGACCACACACACACACACACACTCACTCCCCCAGACTCTGGCTCTTTCAGGCTCCCTGGGCCCCACTCTGTGCCTCTACCAGCCTGCCTCTCACTCTGTGTCTCCCCTTTGGCTGTTCTGCCTGCCCCCTCACTCTCCCACTGTCTGGCTCCCCTGTGATGCAAGCATCATTCTCTCACTTGCTCCCTCTTTTTATGTGCTCAAGTCGGGTCCATGCAAGTCCAATTTGCTCCATACTTGCGCCATTTGCCTGCCGTTGAATATCGTACTGCACCACATATTCATGGCTACGCCCCCTGCACTTGCACATGCATTCATTACCACTGCACATTGGTGCACTGGGAATTGCACGGCACATCTGCTGCCACTGAATATCACTTTCCGGTACATTAGCGCAGGTGTGCCAGCGCATCACTGTTGCGCATTGCGCAACTGCTCTGAATATCCAGCCCAGGGTATCATAAATTGATTGGAGTTATCTGGATACTACTGTTGATTTAAACATGGCAATCAACTTTTTTTATGGAATTTAATAAGCTATGTGGCTAATTTACACTAGAGCTGTGTGCAATTTTTAAATCCCTTTTCCACCAGAATTTGGCAGAATTTTGGAGATTCTGCCTAATTCTGTCAGAAGCAGAAGTCTAAAATTCTGAAAGTAAAATGTTAACTGTGGAATCATATTACATAGTTTATGTAAACCACAGATTTAGTTTCTGTACACCATGGAATATTAGTCCCCAGATTATGTGATGCACGGACTAGTATTCCATAGATTATGTGATTCATGGAATATTATTCCAAAGAATTTGTGAAGCACGGAATATTATTCCCCAGGTTTTCCATGGTTTATATAGAAATGCTTTTCAGAATTCTTCAGAATTAAAAACAAAATTCTGAAAAGCATTTTGGAAGTGGAATTGCCATTCCACCAGCAGGATTCCACACTTCACACAGCTCAACTTTGCAGCTTTTAGAAAATAGAAGGTAAAAAGTGATTTACTTGTTTGGTTTTCATCTGAACTAAGGACCCTCATGAAAGATATGCATACATGGCGGACTGTCTCTAGAGAAACAGGGACATTTAATGAGCCTAGGAACTAGTGCAAGGCTGTGATTATCGCTGCTTGATTCTATTCACTGTAATTGTCAATAGGTTATTTTACTATGTAACAATGTACTTTGTACTGTTTTGGCTGGTTTTAGCTAATTATTTGAATTTTCATATGACATGGAACCTTTCAAAATAGATTTCTTTTGCTCAAAGATATATTCCCAAATAAATGAAATAGAAAACTGAAACTGAAATTGAATCCGCAATAAAAAATGCATCCATGTCAAGCCTTGTGCAGAACTTCATTATTCAATATACCTGCTCCTCCACACCATCTGCAGAGCCAAGCTTGGCAAAATGTATTATAATACACAAATGAAACTTACAGTTATTTTGTATTGGCTACAGCTAATTAATAACTAACAAAACACCCTTCCCAGGGAATGTCTTTGTGAAAATAAATCTTATGGATTCATTTAGAGAAACAGTCATCATGGCTAAAAGCTCTTCTTGAATACTTAACAACTGTGAAATCCAAACATCTGTGGAATGATTACTTAAAAAATATCAATATTGCTCCTTCATACAGAAATTTAATTAAAGCAAAACTCAAGAATTAGGCACAATAAATGGATATGGATAAACTTGAAGCCTTGAATTTGGTCAGTGGTTTGGCTTGAAAAAAATCTCTCATACAATGAATGGAAGACTATCTTCTGCCTCTACAGTCAGATGTTAGGAGGACAATTACATTAACAAGATTTGAACTTCTTCCGTCTAGAAACTTAGAAAATAGAACTAGAGGAATCTGAATTTCTAACTCTGCCCAAACACAAGCATACTGCCCTTGCAATAGGGGCTTTAATGTGGCATTATACCATGTTACTGTACACTGTATACTGTATGCAGAAAAAGATATATTGGGTCCAGCCTGAAAACTTAAGTGGACAATATTAATGATGTACTGTTTATGTTACACCTAATGCCAGTAAAAGATGGGGAGGATATTGTAAATTTCTGTATGGCATAACTTGAAAAAAGAAACAACTGGTGGTCAACTTACCCTTGACTGAGCCCAATGTTTCACTTATGATTCGCTAAAAATGTTAGTGCTTTTTATTTGTAGAGACTATCTAATGAAGATTAATGTGGGTACGGTCCCAAGCTGCCACAGCTGCTTAACTGGATTTAATTGCCTTTTGCAGGCATTTTCTAATAGAGATACACTGTGCTCCATCAAGCTACCTTCTTTTGGTAAGAAATGATAAGGCTTGTAAAGCGCTCTACCTTAGGGTCACTGGAGGATCTCTCCACAGACTGCAGTTGGTGCAGAATGCAGCTGCCAGGTTACTTACAGGGCAGCCTAAATATTGTCATATTACACTAGTACTGCATGAGCTGCATTGGCTGCCAGTCAGATGGCAGATCCTCTGTAAGGTGGGTCTTCTCACCTATAAGGCTCTACATGACCAGGGCCTTGGTTATCTGATGGACCTTCTTCACATGCTGTCTTGGTCTGTCCTCTCCGCTTCTCCAATAGGTGCCTCCTGGTGATTCCCAGGACAAGGATAAAAATGGCCAGCAACAGCACTTTTAGTGTCACTGGCCCTATCCTGTGGAATTTGCTACCCCTCAGGGTTAGGGAGGCCTTGTCTTTCGGAGGCATTCAAGGCCCACCTCAAGGCCCTCCTGTTCACCAAGGCTTTCCCTGACCTAGCTTTTTATGAGAGATCAATATGTTAAGGTTTTGATCTCAGTTCCCAGCCACCATGTTTTTAAAATTTTAGGCAAACTTATTTTATTTTATAATTTATGGAATTTAATGTCTACTGATATTTATTCTGAGTTTTTGTTGTATTTATTTGTTTATTTTGTTTGTACGGTGCCCAGAGCCTCTGGGATTGGGTGTCTTTTTAAATAAAAATTGCCTTGCCTAGCCTAAACTGATCTTCTTAATCAGTTTAATACCACTATAAAGTCAGGTTCTGCAGAGTTTTATACATGCATGCCTACATATCCCTCTTTTAATTGTAAGCCTTGGGAGTAGAAATGCCACTCCTGATCTTAACATGTTTGTATAACATACAGGGAATTCTATTGGACAGAACTGTATTTTGTATGATTGTTTTTTAGTTCAACTGTAATGTTTGATATATATATATATATATATATATATATAGCTATATCTATATCTATACCTATATTGATATATTATGGTCGAACGATAAAATGCTCGACTACTACTATACCTACTCTGGACACAAATAGTAAAATCTTGGGGTATTTAGACATCCCCTTGCATAACATCAGCATCTGTAGTCATGATTCTGGCCAAAACATAGTATCGACTCTTTATCTGCTCTGTGTCCACCTATATCTATTCATTATCTGCTCTGTACCCCCCTTGTATGCACTATAGCCACTCTACTGACTCTGTACCCATTATGTGTCTGCTCTTTATCTACGCTGTAGACACATTGTAGCCACTCTGTAACTGGTCTGTATCACTTCTGTACCCATGCTGTATCCCCTATATCCACTTTATCTCCAGTGTGTATCTGTTCTGTGTCCACTCTATATCCACACTTTATCTGCTCTGTATCCACTCTGTATCCCTTCTGTATTTATACTGTATCCCCTTTGTATCTACTGTATATCCCCACCATAGCCAATATATTCACTCTATCCACTGTGTATCTCCTCTTTAGCTACTCTATAATGGATTATATTTTATCTATCTATCTATCTATCTATCTATTGCAAAAAAAAACTTAGTTAATGCACAATTTAGGGTAACCTAATGCCACAGAAGTAGGGAAATGTCACATTAGGGTTTCCAGCCCTAACTCCCAACTCCCAACCCCCAACCCCCAACCAGCAAAAGGAAAAAATATTAGGGTTTTGGGTTTCTGGAGTCTTGGCAAATCAGTGTTGGGGTTACCCTTGGGCTTGTTAACCCAATGCTCCACCTCCCCCAGCCCACAGTCTCCAGTCTGAAGCACAAGGTACAGCTCCAAGGCAAGTACATCATAGTAATAAACTCTTCAAATGTAGAGAGGTATGTCTCATTACATATTGCCAGTACAATTTACTGTACTTTTCTCCATGCAGGGGGGGGATCATGCATGGTGTTTGCTTAGGAAGTGGGGTGAGCATTAGGGTTGACAACTCCAAAGAAGATCCCACCACTGCTTTACCAAGATTCTGGAGACCCAAAACCCTAATATTTTTTCCTTTTGCTGCTCTGCTTGAGGGGTGGGAGTTGGGAGTTAGGGTTGGAAACCGTTTGCCACATTGCCCTACTTTTGTGGTGTTACGTTACCCTTACTAGTGCATTAACAAAGTTTTTCCAAAGAAATTCCTTTCTTTTTCAGATAGTTGAATCATATCCTCATTCACACAGGTCCTAAAGGGACCTACATGAACAGGTGCAGATGTGCAGGGCCCTTTGGGCCATGCGCTATGGGATCTGTCTGCCTAAAGAAGTGCAGGACCTGGCACATTTCACTCCTCACACATTCAGTACACATTCACTTTTCACACATTTTGTACACATTTACTCTTTACACATTCAGTACACATTCACTCTTCACACATTCACTCTTTTTTTTTTACTTTGACCCCAAATTTCCAAGATAGTCATTTTATGACTGCCCTTACAAACATGACATGTATCATTTATAGCATTTTGGTTGAAATGTCATTTCGCACCACAGGTGTGAAAACACATCTCATCCAGGATTTAAAAATAACACCTGTTACATTTACAGTATATGGCAGTGCAGAAAAATGGATTTGTTGAAAGTTTGGAGTCAAGATATTGAAAATTAGCTAACTTATTGGTGAACATTGAAATACTGCAATATTCAGTCATAACCTGGGCATTTTTACCATATTTGTACACCAGAGTTTCAGCATAGACTTCTTATTACCTCACCTCATGAACCTGGTAGGTGAAAATTTTCAAATTCCTGCCACAACTTCATTCCACACTACTGAAACATCATTCCACACCACAGGTGTGAAAACACATTTTGGCCACGATTTGAAAAATGACAGCTATCACATTCATTAGGTGGTATGAAACAAGCATTTGTCAATGCCGAACGTTCGCTTGCAGGTATTTGCAGTGGTATTTGGCACTTGGACATGGCTTAAAAAAATCAGTGACAAAGAATTACAAGCATTTGTCAATGCCGAATGTTGCTTGCTTCTATGTGCTGTTTAGGTATTTGGAAGTCATTGAAGTGCAAATATTGAAAAATCGCGAACTTATGAGCGTGCGTAGGAACTGCGCAACGCACGCTTGTAAAACAGTCATTTTTAGGAATTTTTTCGCCAAATTTTCAACATAGCCATTTTAAGAGCTCTGCTCATGAACAGTGTCACTGTGATTTTCTTAATGTGTCCTATACATTGATTTCGCACACCGACTGTGCCATTGTGCGCTACATGGGCGGAAACACATTTTGGGCAGGATGTGAAAAATGACAGCTGTACTGCTCATGAGGAGGTGTGGTAAAATGGCAATGTTGAAAATCTGGAGTGAAAATATTGAAAATTCGCAAACTTACGAGCGTGCATAGGAACTTCGCAACGCACGCTCATAAAACAGTAATTTTTAGGAATTTTTTCACCAAATTTTCAACATAACCATTTTAAGATGTCTGCTAATGAACAGTGTCACTGTGATTTTCCTAATGTGTCCCATACATTGATTTTGCACACCGACTGCGCCATTGTGCGTTACATGGGCGGAGACACGTTTTGGGCAGGATGTAAAAAATGACAGCTGTACTGCTCATAAGGAGATGTGGTAAAATGGCAATGTTGAAAATCTGGAGTGAAAATATTGAAAATTCGTGAACTTACGAGCCTGCATAGGAACTGCACAACGCACACTTGTAAAACAGTCATTTTTGGAATTTTTGCACAAATTTTCAACATGAGTTTTGGGACCTTCTCATGAATGATGTCACTGTCATGGCATTATTCAGGCCTGAAAGTGATTTCACTCAGTGACTGCGAAATCACCCTTGGGCCTGAACTAACGCCATGACAGTGTTATCATTCATGAGAAGGTCCCAAAACCCTATGTTGTAAATTTGGCAAAATTCCAAAATGCCTGAGGTATGCAATAAAGTTGAAAACCCCTATCTAGCCCATTATACAGCTTACTGGCATTTCCTCAGTTTGCGGTCGGCTTTGAAGAGTGCAGACGTGTTCCCGGTCCACCGATGGTCGTCGCGCCGAGCTCCGGAGGTAAGTATGGAGTGAGGGGGGTGTGGGGAGGCAGGGTGCACAGTGGGTGGGTGCAGGTTGTGAGGGGGGTGGGTAGACTGCGTGGGATGGTTTTTAATTTACAGGGTTTTTTTTTACAATTGATGACATGGGACATTTGCCACACTGGGGTGGGCTCCCAGCATGGCAGAAAGATGGCTGGGGGCCATGGAGCCACTATGGGATTGGGAACCCCATCGGCAGATGACGTGGACGTTGCCACGCTGGGGTGGGCCCAGCGTGGCAGCAAAGATTTGGGGGCATGGGTGAGGCAGCAGTTAGTATGACAGCAGTGGTTTTCTGAAGAGAAGACCACCACTGTCATACACACAGCACCGCATCCACTGGTGCAGGATCGCCATGCCTGCTCAATGGAGCAGGGATTGCAGGGAGGCACACCTCCAAAGCGTCCCATTCTTCCCAAGATGTTCCTTGCGCATGCGCGCAAGTGAACATAAAAATGACTTTGTTGAAAATTTGAGGTAAACATACTTAAAACTACCGAAGTTACAAGCAAGTGTAGAAAAATTTCAATGCATGTGCATAACTGCTATTTTTACATATTTTGGTCCCAAATTTTCAACATATCCTTTTTATGACCCCACTTCATAATTAAGGTCAGTGAGTATTTTCAAATCTTGCCAGAAAGGTGATTTCACCATGTGACCATAAAATCAATGTTTGGGCCAGATTTGAATAATTCCACTGCCATTGGTCATGAGGTGGGGTCCCAAAAAGGTCATGTTGAAAATTTGGGTCATAATATGCAAAAATGACAAAGTTATGCATCAGAGTTCAAAACCCCATTGAAATACATTGAACTGCACTTACCTTTGTTTCTAATATTGCAGTTAGCAGTTTCAGCAGCAGGACATGTCTTCAATCAGAGGGTGGATCTTTACCATGGGACATGTTCAGGTGAGTAAGGGTGTGTGGGATGTTGATGTGGGGATCAGATCAGTGAGGTACTGTTTTCATGATTGCATATAATAGCAAAAATATCAAGGGACAGCTTTCTTTAGTGCAGGTTATTCCAACACTGGGGATTGCACACCCCCATGTTGGGCTACAGTTTGGGGATCAGGTGTGGGTGACGTGGAGGGGTGGTGAGTCCTAAGAAATAGTACCAGGGGTTGGCTCCCCAGCCTGCTTATGTTTTTAAAAAGTGGGAATGGTGAGTGGGCAACCTGGAGGGAAGGGGGAGAAAGAAGTGGTTTCGGGGTGGACACCCCAGTCCACTAGATAGACATAGACAGGCAGGCAGGCAGATAGACAGATAGATAGACAGATGACAAAACAAGGGGTTGGTGGCTCACTCCTGTCACTTCTGCCTGCAGCACAACTTCCAGTTGCAGCTGCAGATCTCAAGAAAGTCCCACTATTATCATGCAGAGAACACAGGTGAACAGCTCCTCTCGCTAAGCTGGGCACCCTGGATTTTGGGGGGCCCAGGAAAGGTATTTATAACAACTTTAAAAAACAAACAAGCACCAGAACCTAGGTAAATGGGTCCCATTTAGCTAGGTTCAGGTGTTTGTTTTTTTAAAAAAGAGATATTTTTTATGTATTTTAAATGTTTGTAACTTCAACAAGTAAAAGAAAATGGCAATCATTTTAACTGGTATTTTTTCCAACACAGCAGTTTTTCCCCCATAAGTAGTAAATTGTACAAATAACCACTCACAATACTTTTTTTTACTTTTTGCGATAGTTTTTTTTTCACCTTTCACACTAGTTTTTTTTTAACCAGTCGATCTTCAACATTAACTCAAAAATCGTTATAACTCTAAAATGGTATAATCTGTTTTCAACAAACCTTCAAAAGGCACACCCTTGGCATAGACCCGTTCAAACCTGAAAATTTCATGGCAAAATTCCATAGCATGTTGGCTGTAGATGAGAGCAAAAAATCTGCAATGTTAAGTATAAGGTTTTGGGGTTTTTTTGGCACTCCATATCTCAAAAACCCTACAAGATGCCATTACAAAACTTTTCACATCTTGACACTCTGATAGCCTGATCATTTACACTAAATTTTGTGATATTTCTTCAAATGATGCCAAAATTATTAAAGAGCAACTGACATGTCTCAGTAGAGACCTGCCAGTAGTGCCCTATCCTGCCTACAGTACCTCCTGGTACAGAGAGTACTGCAAACAGAGGTACTGCAAGGCAATACTTTACCACAAAGAGATGCGTTGAGTACTGACCGATGCCCCGCGCAATGCATGCCCGCCACAGCATCAGGTCTCCTTCCCAATCCAAACCTGAAGATGATGTCAGGTCGGGATGGGGACCTGGTAAATGCCATTTCACCAGCGAAAAGTGCCGTGGAATTGGCATTTCATTGGTGAAAGTGGTATTTTGCCAGCAAAATGCCAATTTCATGGCACTTTCACTGGCAAAATGGCATTTCACCAGGTCCCCATCCCAATCTGACGTCATCCTCAGGTTTGGATTGGGAAGGGGACCTGATGCTGTGGCAGGGGTGCGCAATATGCTCCGCTGCATCTTTACAGTAAAATATTGCCTTACAGTACCTCCATTTGTGGTACTCTCTGTACTGGGAAGGTACTGTAGCAAATGAGATAGGGCACTCAGACAGGTCTCTACTGAGACATGTCAGTTGCTCTTTAAGTTGCACAAATTGGAGTTTAGCATTAAACAGCTGAATCAACCCTAACTACAGGGGTGCTACTGCACCCCTATAATGTACATATTTAGAATGTGAATCCTTTGGGTTCCTGTAGCTTGAAAATGTACTTCTCAGTTGTCATATCTTATGTGGATTTTATGGATCTGTTCTGAATTTATATAATATTTTGTAGCATATTTCTATTGAGAACCTCACTGAAAATAAGCTTGGCTCAGCTGAAACTCCTTTTCATATTACAGGAATACAACTATTACTAATACTACTCTATATCCACACTTTTTCTGCTCTGTAGCTCCTCAGTATCACTTCTGTATCCATACTGTATCCCCTCTGTATCTACTATATCCACTCTATCCACCCTGTATCTACTGTATATCTTCTCTGTATCCACTCTATATCCACATTTATCCACTCTGCAGCTGTTCTGTATCACTTATGTGTCCTCTACATCCACTCTATCCACTTTGTTTCTACTGTCTATCTGCTCTGCATCTATTCTGTGTTCACTCTATATTCACTCTGTATCTGCTCAATGTCCACTCTGTATCTGCTCAATGCTCACTCTGTATCTGCTCTGTGTCCACTCAGTATCCAGTCTGCATCTGCTCTGTGTCCACTCAGTATCCACATGGAATCTGCTGTGTTCAGCCCATACTAATCTTCACCCTGCTAGGCAAAATTATTCAGAATACTCTGTCACCCCCCACACACACACACACACACACACAAACAAAAAGCTATTTTGCATGGTGGTGCAGATCTTTATTTATTTATTTAAAGATTCAGACATTACCTTTGAGCAAAAGCTCTTTTACAAGCATTCCATGTCAGATACAACAAATAGGGTTGCCACCTGTCAGGTTTTTTACCTGGTGGTCAGGTTTTCAGGGTCCTTATCAGACAATCCAGTTTTGATCTGTGCTGGTCAGGTTTTTGAGACATTTTGAGTGCTCACATACTTTTGAAACAGATTTTGTCATCTCATTCATTGTTTTAACTACATGTCCAAGTTATGAACAAGTTCTGTTGTCAGTATAGCCTTTTGTTTGTGAAAGCAGTCAGCTTGGGAGGTGTAAAGTATGGCCATTAACACCATTAGCACTTACTTAACCTAATCTTTTCCACTTTATCTTAAAGTGGCATAGCAGCAAACCTGTCCCCACCTTTCGTAACACCAACACAGCCAGTTGTCTTCCACTTTCATTTGCTGGTAAACATTTTCATCTCTAACAGAATTTAGGCATTTTAAATGTTTTAAATTATGTTTTTCCTCAAGAAAAAAATGTGGCTACTTCTTTGACTTTGAAATATTACTGTGGACATGAAAAGGAAACGGAGCCAGAAAAATATATAGTACACATTATAGAAAACAATTTATTATGTATTATTATATACCAAGTATATTGTTGTATGCTATTTAAAGTATTTCCCTTGTCTCCCCCATATCATATCTGTAAATGAGATTTATTTTATATCTGTATGTTTATCGGGTAAACTAATGTTAATAAATCAATCAATACATACATAAGTAAATAAATAACTAGGAAGAACCTAGGAAAGTAACTTTAACAGGTACAGCACAGTATCTTAAGATTTTTTTTAACTGTTTTAAGTGATGTATTTTATTGCTATAACCATTGGCTTTCTAGGAGGAGCAATGCATGCTGAGTCATGAAAAGGGGTGGGGCTAGGGGTGGAGTTTAGGATCCAAAGGTGACAACCCTAACAACACAGTGTGAACAATTGAGAATAAGAAAACAAAGGAGGGTGGAGCCCTAGTGTAAGCAAATTACAAGGGTGAAACATTACTAACAGAGACATAAGCTATCTGGTAAGTGCAAAGAAACATGACAATGCCAAGCATTGTTAGGTACACAGCTATAATTTACAACGGCCAAAGGCTAGGCACAAAGGTATAATCTTCAGTAGCCAGGGAGCTAGCTCCATCTATGTAGTGGAAATGATGTAGAGAGTTGGGGGTGGGGGATCCAGGATGTGGGCAGCGGCCCTGTGGGGCCTTTGTTAAAAAAGGTGTGGTGGTGACTTGATCCATGTTGGTTAGTCAGGCGATTGTGTCTTAAGACTTGCAGGGCTGGGAATGCAATTACTGCCTACAGCAACTAGTCATGCTTCCAGAGAGGTATTGTTTAAGCTTGGTCTTAAAGGCAGGTAGGTTTGAGTTTGTCAGTAGGTGAGCCAGGATCTCGTTAAACCACAGAGGAGCATGGTACCCAAACAACCACTGTCCCAGTGTTGTTTTTCTGAAGAGGACCACTAGGGAGCCCCAGGTGTGACCTCTGGTCTGGTACCCAGATCTACAGGCAGGCAGAAAGCCACTGAGGAACAGAGCCACTTTGCCTAGTAGTGATTTCTTGCCCAACAGGCAGGTTTGGTATTTTATTCTGTTGGGTAGGTTAAGCCAAATGATCTGCTCAAAGAGGAAGCATGTGTGCATATGGTTGTCTGCCCCAAGTGTTAGCCTACACGCCTTGTTCAGGGCCATTGCAATGCATGCAAGTGCAGTATTGGAGGCGGCCCCGTACACCACAAGTCTGTAGTCAATGACTGACAGAACTGAGGAGATCGAGAGATGAAGGGCTAATGGTGTGAGGTATTGCCTGTGCCTATAGAGCACATTGAGCTTTGCAGTTACTGCTTTTACCACATAGTCAATGTGCTGTATGAAGGAGAGGGTGTCGTTGATAATAACCACTAGATACTTGAAACAGTGTACCTGCTTCAGTGGGGCAGCCTTGCTATTTGTGATAGTAAAGGCAGGGAGGGTTTTCTTGTGCTGGGGACTAGAGATGATCATCGTTTTTGTCTTTTTGTGATTGAGGAGCAGCTTTTTTTTGTAAACCCAATCATCCAGCCCATTGAATGAGCTCTGAAGCTCTACCTGCAGGGCCATATGCTGCTTGCTCCTGCACAGAATGACGGTGTCATCCGCATACAGGATGGTCTTGCTCTCACAAGCTTCAGGGAGTCTATTTATAAATAGACTAAATAGGAGCAGCCCCAGTATTGACTCTTGGGGGAACCCTAGTATAATTTACCTTGAGGGAGATATGGCTGTTGAGATTTTGACACTTTGTTTTCTGTGGGATAAATAGTCTTGGAACCAGTGGACCACTTCAGGTGAGAGCCCCAGGATTAGTAGGTCAGTAAGAAGGATGCAGTGATTGGCAATTTCAAATGCTTTAGTAAGATCTATGAATGTAGATCCCACCAAATGGCCCCCATCCACGGCCTTGTGCACGTAATCAGAGAACTCCACCAAGGCAGTAGCCATGCTGAGGTTCCTGTGGAATCCATGTTGTTGCAGGCTTTGGAATCCATACTTATGGAAATACTCAGTAATCTGGTCCACCACAATCCTCTCTAGGGCTTTAGAAAGAGGAGAGAGGATGGAGATCAGCCTATAGTTGGCAGTGTTAGACTGATCCACACTTTTTAAAACTGGGGTGACCAGGGCTAACTTCCAGGTTGAAGGGAACTTCACCAGGGCAAGGGATTTGTTAAAGAGCCTGGTAATTGGTCTCAGTAGCTCTTCAAGTGCTACCACCACAAGCTTCATGTCTAAACCATCGCTACCTAGCCTTGTTTTCCTGAGCACCTTACGTACGTAGGTTCTGACTTCACTAATTGTGACCTGTTTAAATTGAATTTTGGATGGAAGGGGTTAAGTTGGTCTTGTTGAGGGGGAGGTTCTGAGCTATTTAAATAGTCTGGTGGCAGGACAGCACTCAGATCAGAGAATGGCAGGTTAAAAGATTTAGCTATGATGTGCAGGTTCAGTGGTAGAAGTCCCATTAATGTTGAGCATTGAGTGGTATTTTCTGTCTTCCTTGCCAAGCAGGTCTTTGATGTTATCCCAGAAGCATCTACCATCCCCCAACTGCTGTTTTAGCTTTTCTTTGCGATGTACTGCCTTGGCTTGCCGAATGAGCAGGGTGCACTTGCTTCTTGCTGTGCAGTAATTTTGTCAGTCAGTGAGGTTGCCAGAATTTCAAGCCAGACACCAGAGGTTATCTTTCTCCCTCATACAGTTGAGTAGGTCATGGGAGACCCAGCCATTGGAGGCTGCCATTATCCTTTTCTTTCTCAGTGGTGCAAAGGTATCGCAAATACCATTTAAGGTGTCTACAAACAATTGCAAGTCCTGGTTGATGTCATCAGTGGCATCAATTGGAGACCAGTCAGTTTTGGCCAGGGTAGCTTTAAACCCAGGTTGCCCCGTGCTTGAGAACCCTGTTATGTACAGTGATGGGAGGTGCCATATTTTCTTTTGTCACACAGGTACAAGCCACAGGTGAATGATCACTGAGGTAATCCATGAGAATCATGACATTGTTCATCTTATTAGGACTGCTGGAACAAATTCAATCTAGGAGGGTTCTCTTACCTGTGTTCCGGGTTAGCCTGGTGTGCTCAGAGATCATTTGGGTGAGATAATAGCTAGCAACCTGATCATTAAGAAGGTCAGTGCCTTTGCTGATCCAGCATTTAAACACTCCATTATAGATCTAAGCCAATAGTTCTCAGACTTTGTCACAGTGAGCCTCCCCAAATCCATGGAAAAGATTTTGAGCCTCCCCAAAAAATTGAAATTATCTTGGGCCTCCCCAAAGAAAAATAACATACTGTACTTTGCGCAGTGCACAATGAATAAATTGAAACCCCTTTGAGTACTTGGCTCACATTCAGTTCTTTGTCTTATACTGATGTGCAACCTTTGAAAAAGAGCTTCTGTGATCAAAGGTGTTATCTGAATAACAAATAAAATAAACAAATATAATTATTCAGCTTATTGTAACCCCGGCCAACCTACGTACTCTGCTATTTTAATTCTTGAACCATTGTTACCCCTTGTTGCAGTACCTTCATGGGTCAGACTGCTTTCTCTGTTTCCTCTCTATATGAAATAACCTTCCTACATACTTCACCTCTCCCCATCCTTCCCTGCTCCTAAGCAACTTCTCAGGGATTATTTTGCTCCTTCCTGCTATTGCTCTTAGCGCTTCTGTGCTTAATTCTTGTATTTGGGCTGGTATACCATCAGGCAAAAAATTGATCAATTACCACCACTCATTATTAGTTTATTATTCATATTTGTTTGCATTATTGTTTACTGTGTATTTCTTGATTGTTTTACAGTTGCCTTTTGAAATGTATTCACTCCCTACTCTTCCCTGGGTACAACTGAAATTAGCCTTTCATTCACCTTCCCTTGTCACCTATTAGTAAACAAATACATTAAATTCACCTACTATTATCCTCTTTCAGTTTGCATCATCTCTTCACACAAAATATATAAAACTCAAAATTTAAATACAGTACTGTTTCAGACTTGCTTGAGCCTCCCCTGGAACAGGTTGGAGCCTCCCCAGGGAGGCTGGCCTCACCATTTGAGAACCCCTGATCTAAGCATTTATACACTCCATAAAGGCCAACATCCAAAATTTATAACTTCTGTCAAAACAGTTTTGATGTGCAGCTAGGTTATTACAGATTTTGACATTGGGGCTATCAAGTGATAAGGAAATGACAATACTATATATTTATACAAACCTTTCCAAGTAACATGTGCACAGTGTACCAAACAATAGACATGTAATAGAAAAACTGAATATTTCAATAGCTTGTTCAAAACAAGGAAGGGTTTGTAGGCAGACAAGATAGACTCTGTACTGTAATAGTTCAATAATGCACATGGCTGCTTCTTACAAAACCTGAAGGGAATTTAGGTTTATTACATTTAAGATGTTTCTTTTATAAGGTAACCTATTTAGTTGAAGGGCTTGTTTTCAACAGGACTCTGCCTATGAGGACATGTGATAGAACAAAACACAGTTGATGTAATATACTCACATGCAGCAGTCTTACTCTGTGCATATAATTCAAAGTGCTTTCTGTTCTTTAGATTTGTGTGCTACAGTTTTGCTTCAGCTCCTGTTTCAGAATATTTCATGATCTGATTTCTTGAATACAGATTTATTTTATACTAGTCGAGTGTAAATGGATAGGTTTTGGTGAAATTGGTTTATCCATTGTCACAATGATTTTTTGTTTTGGGGGGGGGTTAAATGCAAAATGTTACAAAATTGACATTTTTAGGGAAAACATATTAACCCCTATGCATGAAGTCTGTGTACTACATATACATGGCATGTAGGCTTCACTTCAACCAGCTGCAATGAATCAAGGTTCCCAAAGACCCCTGTGGAATTCACTAAAGGGTGTATGTCCCTTGTGCACCTGATCCCCTGATCATACATGGCTATGTGCATGTGGATGGACCAGGAAAGTAGCTGGGGTTTGGTGTTACACTCTACACCATGCGCTAAGGCATGGAATGGGGGCAGACTATGTTGGCAGGGATACTTCCATAGCTGCTATGCTACCCCTTAGTTTGGCAGGATCAGCAACCCTTCTGACAATCTACACTAGCCCTTTGGATCTACAGTGAGGGCTGGGGTCTACTGCCGGGGCATTGGCCTGGAATTCTGTCCATTTAAGGGACTTTGGGACCCACTGCATCCCACAATCCCCTGCTCTGTGTGGAGCAGGGGATCCACTCTGGCCACAGCATGGGTATCTCATTGGATGCCCTCTGGTGTCCACCACCCCACCTGTGACCCCTCTACCCACCATGCTAATATGCACCATCAGGGCAAGGACATGCACAGGCAACCAATAATTGTGAAAGGTGAGCTGTGCATGCCTTTCTGGGATTGTGGGTGGGTACAGGTCAGGTACATACCTGTTGCATGTACCCAATCCACTGGTGTGGGAATCCCAAACCCCAAATTTCCCCTCCGGCCCATCACCCACTTCTTGGTGGCAGTAGTTTGTTAGACTGCCCCAAGTCATGTATATATCCAATCTGTTTGAAGATGTTGACATTTGAGCTCTCTGAGGCTGGGTCTGGCAGTGAATACCAAAGATTTACTACCTCTATATGAAAAAATATTTCTTCTGTACTATCCTTAACAGTCAAATACATATTTCTTACCTGTGCCAACCAGTGTTATATCTAAGTTGTCAATTAAGTGATGTCTGTAGTTTCTTTTCCATAACAATGCAGCATAATAATAAGTCACCCATGATTCTGCACTATTCCAGAGAGAGGCATCCCCAGCCTCCCTAGTATATTTGCTTGGCTGTATTATCAGGTGTTCAGAAGTTTTAAATAGTACTGCATAGACAGACTGCTAGTGCTTCCAAAAAACATTGAATATGACATTGCACACTTTATGCATGTATAGCCCTTGTTAGCATGTGCACCACATCCTCATTAGCACTGCCACAGTAACAAGTTGGTGCCGCCCTAACTGTGCCTTGAAATATGGATGCCAGATTTGTTGTATGTATGTATGTATGTATACCAGATTCACTGCATAGATGTACATCAAATTTGCTTTACAAGACATATAACAGAGTTCCTGTATGGATATTTACCAGATTTGCTGTAGAGGATGTATACCAGATTTGCTGTAAAGAATGTATAAAATATTTGATGTACAGGATGTGTACTCGATTTGCTGTACAGGATATACACCAGATTTGTTGAACCGGATATATATATATCAGATTTGCTTTACAGGAATGTATACCAGATCTGCTGTAAAGAATGTATAAAAGATTAGCTGTACAGGATGTATACTAGATTTGCTGTGCAGGATATGTATCAGATTTGCTTTATAGGAATGTACACCAGCTTTGCTGTAAAGCATACATAAAAGATTTGCTGTACAGTATGTATGCTAGATTTGCTATACAGGATATATATCAGATTTGCTTTACAGGAATGTATACCAGTTTACTGTACAATATGCATACCAGATTTGCTTTACAGGATTTATACCAGATTTGCTGTACTGATTTGCTGAACAGGATGTTCACCAGATTTGTTATACAAGATGTATAGCTGATTCACTGTACAGGATGCATACCAGATATACTGTATAGGGTGTGTACCAGATTTGCAGTACAAGCTGTGTACCAGATTTGCAGTACATGATGTGTAACAAATTTGCTATACAGGATGTATACCAGATTCACTTTACAGGATGTATACCAGATTTGCTATACAGGACTTATATCAGATTTGCTGTACAATATGTATACCAGATTTGTTATACAGGATGTCTACCAGATTTGCTGTACAGGACTTATATCAGATTTACTGTACAATATGTATACCAGATTTGTTATACAGGATGTCTACCAGATTTGCTGTACAGGATGTATACAAGATATGTTGTACATGATGTATACCAGACTTGTTGTATGGGATGTATACCAGATTTGTTGTACACAATGTATACCTGATTTGTTGTAGTGGTTGTATACTAAATTTGATGTAAATGTTGTACACCAGATTTGCTGTACAGGATGTATACCTGACTTGCTGTATGGCTATATACTAGAGTTCCTGCATGGTATACATACCAGATTTGCTGTACAGTATGTATACCACATTTGCAATACAGGATGTACTGTATGTGAGATTTGCTATACAGCATGTATAGCAGATTTGCTGCACAGGTTTATACAAGATTTACTGCACAGGATGTATACAAAATTTACTTACAGGATGTATCTACTGTACAAGCTGTATACCAAATTTCTTATACAGTATGTATACCAGATTTGCTATTCAGGATGGATACCAGATTTGCTATACAGAATGTGTACCTGATTTTCTATTCAGGATGTATACCAGGTTTGATTTCCTGTATGGTATGTACAGTATATCAGATTTGCTGTACAGGATGTATATCAGGTTTGTTGTAGAGGATGTATACAGGATTTTCTGTACAGTGTGTATACCAGATTTGCTGCACAGATGTGTACACGATTTGCTGCACAGGATATACACCAGATTTTCTGTACAGTATATATTCCAGATTTGCTGTACAGGATGCATACCAGCTTTGCTGTACAGGATGTATAACAGATTTGCTGTACATGATACATACCAGATTTGCTGCACACTGTATGTACCAGATTCACTGTACAGGATGTATACCACATTTTCTGTACTGATTTGCTGAATGGGATGTTCACCAGATTTGTTATACAAGATGTATACCTGATTCACTGTACAGGATGTGTACCAGATCTTCTGTATAGGGTGTGTACCAGATTTGCAGTACAAGATGTGTACCAGATTTGCAGTACACGATATGCAACAAATTTGCTATACAGGATATACACCAGATTTGCTTTACAGGATGTATACCAGATCTGCTGTACAGGATATTCACCAGATTTGCAGTACAGGATGTGTGCCAGATTTGCTATATAGGATGTATACCTGATTCACTTTACAGGATGTATACCAGATCTGCTGTACAGGATATACATCAGATTTGCTATACAGAACTTGTATCAGATTTGCTGTGCAATATGTATACCAGGTTTGTTATACAGGATGTATACAATATATGCTGTACATGATGTATACCAGACTTGGTGTATGGGATGTATACCAGATTTGTTGTACATGATGTATACCCGATTTGCTGTATGGTTGTATACTAAATTTGCTGTAAAGGTTGTACACCAGATTTGCTGTACATGATGTATACCTGATTTGCTGTATGGCTGTATACCAGATTTCCTGCATGGTATACATACCAGATTTGCTGTACAGTATGTATTCCACATTTGTGATACAGGATGCACTGTATTTGAGATTTGCTATACAGCATGTATAGCAGACTTGCTGCACAAGTTTATACAAGACTTACTGCACAGTATGTATACAAAATTTACTTACAGGATGTATGTCAGATCTGCTGTACAGTATGTATACCCAATTTGATGTATGGGATGTATGAAGAATAACAGCCCTAGCTCACAGACCAAGCTGTAAGACTCTTAATATGTAAGATATATTACAATTTATTAATTATAAACTATAAATTATGCAGCCATAGTGGTCAAAGACTCAGTGTTTCACACAGACCACATGCTTTTTCAAGAGTAATGGACAAACTGACAGACGTACTTCTTATATAGTACTACCAATTAATATTCTTCATCATATGGTTGCGGAAATTAATTAAGTACAAATTACAGCCTTATTACAACAAGAAGGGATTTTGAGGCAAGAACAACAGACAGAATCAGGGGCAAGTAATGCAACAACCATTGCAGAATCAACAGTACACACAAGAACAGAAACACAACAGGAGGTGCAATAGCAGATATTAATGGCTGACAGTTTAGATCAAGCAAATGGGGAAAATTGGGGTAAAAATATTTTTGGTCACACCAAGTGAATGAGGAGAGTTTAAATGTGGTAAACCTTTCAAATTATATTCTTAGTAGCAAAGAAATTAGTGTCCTTAGTAAAGGTTTAAATTTCAGTCCGATCAATCTGCAAATGCCTTTGATACAATGGTTGATTTGAGTAGATATGAAAGATTGCTAAATCTGAAATGTTGTTTTTTTCAGTGGGGGACTTGGAAGTAGCCAATTCACTTGATGATGGTAATGATCCATCACAAATTGCTACAGCTAAACATTTTAAGGAGGTGGGTAAAAAGTCACAATTTATACCAGATATGAATCTGGTTTTACAGACTTTTAATAACCTATGTGAGAGGGATTTAGAAAAAACTAGTTACAGATTTAGCAGCTCCCCATTTTGTTAATTGCACTATGGCTGAATTTGAAGCCATGAAGGGCCTGAGTGAAAACCGTGTTATAACTATCAAGCCTGTGGATAAGGGTGGCTCGATAGCATTTTATGAACAAGAAGTAATTTTTCAATTACGGAATACTGAATTTTGTACTACGCTTGATACTGTTCTTACTCTGTCATTTAAGAAATATGTTGACCTGTGCTTTAATTGTGCAGTTCATACTCATATTTTTATAGGTAAAGTTAAAGATTTTCTTACTGTTGACTTTCCGGTTAAGGCAATTATCTATATTTTGCCAAAACTACACAAAAATAGGGAGAGACCTCCTGGGCTGCCCTATTATATTGAATATAGGTTTGTTAACAGAATTGCTTGCAAATTATGTGGATGCCCACATTAAACAAATAACATGTGGGTATCCAGCATACTTATGGATACTATGGATTTTTTGAATATAAAGAAGGACATTCAGATTACACAGAAAATGTTGGTAACATTAGACATTACCTCACTGTATACAGATATTCCCCATGGGGGTGGGGTTGGAGTTCCTCCATATAGCATTGTCCAGAGCAGATTTGTACACAGAAGAGCAAAATGCATGTGTATGCCAGGTAACAGAAAAAGCTTTGAAGTGTAATCCACTTGTATTTCTGGGTAAATACTATTTGCAATACAAGGGCATGGCAATGGGGGTGACTTTCACCCATTATTATGTTACTATTTATCTTGGAAAATGGGAGAATGCTGTAGTGAGGAACCCTACCAACAATCCATTTTTTTGCTAATGCTTGTCTTTACAGATGTTATATAGATGATACTGTACTTCTCTGGAATGGGACAGATGAAAAGTTATTTCAGTTTATAGTGTATCTGAAATCGTCCAAGAAGAATTTTTGATTTACGGTAAATTATGATTTGATGCAAATGCACTTTTTGGATGTTACTTTTGTTAAAAAGCAGTAGTAGAGAAATTTGGATTTCTGTATTTTGAATGCCAGTAGACCATAACTCCCTCCTGCAGTTTTCGATTTGCCATCCTAGGCATATAACTGGCAATATTCCAATAAGTCAATTTTTGAGATTAAAATGTAACTGCAGTGAAGAGAGTGGTTTTGTTGTGTAGGCTTCTGAAATGTCCCAGCATTTTATAAATAGGTGCTATAGGAAGGATGTTATACAGAAGTGATGGCAGAGGGAAGAACGTACAGATAGGACTCATTATTAATACAGAGACAAGAAAGGTATGTGACTGATGAGACTCGTGGTAATAATGAGAACAATAACAGTCTACATTTTGTCACTAATTATTCTCTTCAAGCTGGTGAGATGGCAAAAATTGTGAAGATCCATTTGCATGTTTTGGGAGCAGAAATGAACTTGCAACAGGTAATTGAACACCTGCCTAGGATGGTATGTAGGCGAGGACCAACCATTGGTGACAGAGTGGTACATAGCCACCAGAAAAAGAATGTAGTATAACAGAGCTTTGATTGAATTCCATCATCTCCAAAAGGGAATTTTGTTTGTGGCAATTGTATACATTGTGCAGTAATGATAAAAACAAATACAGTTTTTAATTAGAATACAGGTACAGGATTCTCCATTAGTGATGTAATCAGTTGCAATATCAAAGGTGTAATATATATGGCTATGTATAACTGTACGTGTTTTTATGTGGTAAAAACTAAAAGAAAATTAAAAGTATGAATTGGGGAGCACCTAAGTGCAACTCAATGAAAAGATAAATAAAATACTCTAATTAGTCAAGTTATGGAAAAGGGTATTAGCCAAAAGTTCAAATTTATGGGCATAAAAAAACCCACTGGAAAATGCATTTGGGGAGACCATGGCAATATATTATTATGAAGAGAATGTTACTGGATCTATACTTTGGGTGCCGGAAAAGGTTTCAGTCTCAGTGATGGATTTGACTTACAGCCTTTTTTAAAATAATACCATTAGATATAGTCTCTATTTTTAGTTTGAATCCCTTGCCTGAGATTGTTAAGCCACTAATGATCATTATGCTGTGGGTAAGAATTCTCTGTATTAAGCATTTCTGCATCCATTGTCAATAATAAACTAGTATTGTGATGATTTCTATGCTTTTATAATAATAACAATTTTGTTTTCTTTCCTCTTTTTGCTGTCCACTTTGTTCAATGTATTCATGCTCTGCAGTTTGGTAGTTTAGGTATCCATCACAAGAACTGAAGAAAGATCAAGCAGGAGACACTTTGTATTTTGGCCAAGATGGCAGCTGCAGATTCTTAGCAGTTTTTTTTTGTCAAGTAGTATTAATATAGTAAAATGTAGTCATATTGTTTGTCTATATATTTTCTGTCTTTATTTATTATTGGATTGTACATATGGGCCCAGATATTCAAACTGCGCCAGGCTGTGGCGCAAGCTTGGGTGCAGCTCAACTTGGCTGTGCAGGGGTGTGGACTGGGTGATATTCAACGGAGCTGCGCCATGGCTCAGCAGCGTTGAGTATCGCACCCTGGCCACCCGCAGTGTGCATGGTGCAGTGGCACTGCACCAGCGCAAGTGGCCAGAGTGGAGCATGGGGATGCGCTAGCGCAAGTTCCATTGCACTATGCACAGCAACCACGATATTCAAAACTTGAAATGCAAATGGAGCCATAATGTATGCAAGACACAAATAGGGCCATTTGCATGTCATTATGGCCCCATTTGTATGCAGGTGCGCCGATCCCCGATGACTTGTGCCTGGCACCCTACCAGGCAGCAGCCGTCAGGGACTGATGCCCCCTGCAGCTGGCAATGTGCTCCACAGCTCGATTGCAGGCATTTGTATAAAAAATAAGAACTATGTCCAATATCCCTGGTGGTCCAGTGGACCGCTGTCAGCCCAATTGCGGGCATTTGTTTTAAAACATAGAACTACATCCAATATCCCTGGTGGTCCAGTGGACCACTGACTGCCCGATCTTGGGCATTTGTAAAAAAAGTAATAAATGTCCAATATCCCTGGTGGTCCAGTGGACCGCTATCTGCCCGATCGTGGGCATTTGTAAAAAACAGATCAAGTGCTTCCAATATCCCTGGTGATCCATGTCCAGTCTACTTCAGAGATTTATGTATATGCATTCAGAATTCAGTGAGGTAGCCAATCAGAGGTTATTACTCATGCTTTGAAAATAATTATGTATAGACATAAGAACATACTGGGCCGGATATTCAGACTGCGCCACAAAGAAGTGCAATAGCAGGAGCAGGCGCAAGTGCAGTGTGCCCCTGAGCAACACACGTGTTATTCGAACACAGCACAGGCCAAGGTGCGCTTGTGCAACACAACTGAATATCACACCAACTGTGCCATGGTGCAACCAGGGATGCACAGTGGAGCAGGGTAGAAGCACAGTAGCACAACCAGGGATGAGCATAGACAGGGACAGGATGTTGGGGTGCACCACCCATGGAAGCCATGGGCAGAGGAGCACACAGCAGGCCAGACAGTGCCCCCACACCCCATGAATTACACAACCAGTGGTGAGCTGGATGGACCACCAGCCCATGAACACCAGCACTGAATCCACAGCCAGGGCACAGTGCCCCAGCACACCCCCCTGGCAAACAGTGACTGCAACACAAGGAGGGCCAGCCACCCAGTGCCACCCCATCACACCAATGCAGAGCACACCCTGTACAGCGATCCCCAGACACCTGGCCCATTAGCAGCACCCAACAGTGCATGGCACCCAATGCATGTCACCACCCCACCTTGACAATGCAACCCTGTGCATCATGGAGCCATGCATGGCAGCCCCACTGTGAGCACCCTGCAGTGGGTGGCACCAGCCACTGATGCAACAACTGCAGACACAGTGCTACCCTGCATGGCCCCCCTGTGACACAGCAGAGAGGTCGACCCTGTGTCAGTACCCGAGGGACCCCACATGTGACAAGGCCTGCCCTGGACCCCACCACCAGCAGGACAGCACCCCTCACACTCACCCATGTACACACCCTGTCCCAGCACTGGCCCCAACAGCCAGCACAGCCACCCACTGTGGTGCATGGAGGCATGCGCCACACAGGATGTGACACAGGGCACTGACAAACACCCACCCTGACCCAAGGGCACCCTGACACAGGGCCACAATAGCGGGGCAACAAATGCCACTGGCATGCATCCACTGATGCTGTGTACCCATGGCCTGCAACCCACCATGGCACAGCGTACCAGCCATCCTGCGCATACACCATGAAGCCGTCCACTGCCAGCATGCGGCCAGAGCATAAGTGACAGACATCAGAACACAGACCCTGCAAAAGACACCAGCGACAGCATGGAGTGGGGACAACAACAGCATAGCCCACAGTGTCACCCGAGGCAGGCGTGCAACATACCAGTGACAGGAGGCAAGCCGCCATTGCGCCGTGGCCAGAGGGTGGCCGGCATGGACAGCCACCAATGACATGCCAGCAGAATGTGTGTACCACAGACATGCAAGGCGGCCAGCTGCATGGGCCATGGACATACTGACAGGGGCACCAGGGACACAGCGCATGCACCACAGACCACTGCATACAGGCATCCAGTGTGCAGGGAACAACACACATACCACAGACAGGGACTGAGTTCCCCCACCCACACCATAAGCGGGTCCCTGTTGGACACACACATGCCCAGGCCTGCACCTCCCCCGATGCCATGCACACCACTGTAGCCAAGCACCATATGCCCGCTGCAAATCAGAGACCACCACAGCTGTCATAACAAATAAGTCTGTAATAAAGGTGTGAACTGTACAAAAACACATCAAACTAAACTATTTACAATGTGGGGGGGGAAGGGCCACATACTAGATGGGGGTGGGCATGGGGCAGGGGTGTACAACAGTGAGTGGGAAGAAGGGGTGTGAGGGTAAGTCCAGAGGAAAATGCACAACAGGTGCGTCATAGGGCCTAATGGTGACCCCTCTCCCCACTCCGGTCTCAGTCGCGCCTCCTGTGCCTCCTTCTGTCACCCCATTCAATGTGTTGGAGCAGCTCCAGGGTAGCCCTCGACAGCTGCAGAAGCTCCTGAACATTTCTCTCTAGGGCAGTCCAGCATTGTCCACCTAGGACAAGGGAACAGAGTCATTACCCGTGACTGGCCAGACCCCTGGAGCCCACCCAATATGCACGGCATGCAGCCGTGGGCCATGCCCCTGTGATGGCATGCAACCACCTCCAGTGTCCGCGCCCACATGACCCACCTACACAGGCACCCATAGCCATGTGGAATGCTGCACGCACCCACCGCAAATGTCCCACACAGTACCACCGTGGCTGTACAGTGACATGGCTATGCGGTGTGAAGGCAGTGGCACAGCCATAGACCCAGTGCACATACAGCCCACCTGCGACACCCACCCACACATGCAGTGCAACAGGACAGTGATGAGTGCACCGTGTGGTGTGCACAGCAGTGGGGCCAAGTGAGGGTGGCCACACCCCGCCACCACCCCTGCAACCCAGCATGCACAGATGTAAGGGAAAACACGGCACTCACCTGCATCCTGGCCAGCAGGGTGCTGTTTGCCCATGGCCCCTCCAACATGGCCCAGCTGCAGCTGAACTGCACCCACTCCAGCCTGCTCCCCCTGTTCTTGGGCCAGACATTCCCTACGGTGCTCCTCCAGGCCTAGGGTGCAAACATGGAGAGGGAAACATCAGTACAGGTCAGTAACAAAGCCCCCCCGGTGTGTGCGTGCCCACACAGCCCAGCCATGATGCACCCCTACCACCACCACCCCCACTAGATGGCCCACACCCACCTGTGGCATGGCCTTATGCAATACCCGGACAGACGGACACTACCAATGTTTGGATGGAGCACCTACCTGGCCGTGGCATGGCACCTCACCGGGCATGTGCCTGCAGATGCCCTGGGCAATCAGGGTCCCACTGCTGGAGGTCACCATACTGGTGGCAACACTGCTCTGCTGACCAGCTGATCCCAGTCGCCTCCTCCAGGCCCTCTGACACCTCCTGCCACACAGCTGTCCGTGGCATGTGGAGGGGTTTCTGCCCAAAGAGGGCACCAGCATGTGGCTCTACCAGGGTCACCAAGTTTGCCAACTCAATGGTGCTCCAGACCTGTGCTCTGGTTCATGGCATCTTGCTGTTGAAACTGCAAGCAAAATGGCACTCTGTAGCACACATGCCCCACGTGAGGAGGCAGCGCAGTACTGTGCTGCCAGTCCCTATTGCACTGTCACCGGACTGTGCGATGGAGGTGCAACCATACGGATGCATGGCACCTAGGGGGCAAAGCTCAACTGCAAGGTCAAGGGTCTGTCCACGCATGGTGCACCACAGTGCTATTGGGACACCCTGCATGTAGCATAGTAGGGTGCTTGAGTGTGATGCCCTGCAGTGGCCTACTGCACTGTGGCACCATGGTGCCCACGGCGCACCAAGGCATGAGCGCCACATGAGTAAACAGTGCACTAGGGCCACAGGCACAATGGTGGCCATGCTCTTCACTGCCTCCCATGCACAGCAAGTCAGCAGTGCTACACACGTCGGCGTCAGCACCCCAGGCATGCACCATGCAATGCCGATTGCACACGTCACAGTGTCGCGCCATAGCCTGAGCATGCTCACCAGCATTGCACACGGTGCGATAGCATGATATTCAGCCAACATATGCAGATCAGCTCATTAGCCATTCCATGGTGCATCCACTGCATTAGCATCCACTTACAGTTGTGCCTGCCCTCATTTGCATGTGTTGCACCATATAAATGCGACATGGTGCTGCAGAGGCCATGGTTAGGTAATGCAGTCCATTGTGGTGGTTTGCATGCTGTTGGGATGTGGGGACTGTGGTTTGGGAGGGCTGAATGGGACTGCACAGTCCAAGGTAACACCTGTCATTCCAACAGGCTCAAGCATGACCGAGTGTGAGGAAGAGGAGGAACAGGGAAGGGGGAGAAGGAGGAGTCCCAACTTCACCAGGGTGGAATCAGATGCCCTGTTTGAGGCATATCTGGATAAGGAACTGCTGCTCAGAGGACAGTGGGGAATGCCACAGGCCTGTGCTGCGGCGTGGGGAGAGGTCGTGCGTGCCATGAACCAGCATGGCAGCCACCAGCGGTCCGTGTAGGAGTGCAAGAAGAAGGTTGGCACGGACAGGAGGTGGATCAAGTACAAGGTGGCTGCCATCAGGGCTGCATGTGCTGCCACCAGTGGGGGAAAGCCGGAAGTACCATGCCTGACACCACAGGAGGTGCGGGTGGCCAGCAGCATGCAGCATAGTGCCATTGAGGGCATTCCTGGTGGTGACTTCCAGACAGGTGGCAGCCCATCACTGCATGGTAGGTCCTGTGCTGTCAGTGTGCGTATGGTGAAGGGCATGCCACAGGGCAAGGCGGAGCCACTGATGCTAATGTGTTCCCTTACAGCTCCTGAGCATCTATATGGGGCAGCGGTGGTGGGTGTGTCCACCGAGGGGGAGGCCCTGGACACAGAGGATCACCCATCCACCTCCACAGGTGTCTGAGAGACCAGCCAAGTGCATGCCTGCACATCTGTCCAGACTGATGTGGGTGGTGCGGGTGCAGACAAGGCCCTGCCTGTGTCCCAGCGTGACAGCGCCCATGGTCTCCAGCATGCTGGGACACAGATTGGGGCCAGATCCAGCACCGATGATGATGGACCACACATCCCGGACAGTGATACATGTGGGACACAGGATGGTCCCACAGCAGGCAACTGCACGGGCATTGCCGTGGGTGATGCCACCGTGGCTGCCTGTGTAACAACCCAGTCCCAGCCTGTGCCTGTATGCCCCAGTGGGCAGCACTGGTGTGTGTCCAGGGTGGTGGGGCTGTTGCAGCTGCTGCGGCAGTGCCGGTGAGCCCTGGTGATTGGCAGCTGGAGGGGCAGCGCCAGCAGTCAGCCAATGGTGACAGGGGGATAATGTCAGGGGCGGTGGCAGTGCACTGTGTGTGGACGTGCCCCAGCATGGCTCTGGTGTGCAGCACCCAACATCAAGGGGTGCTGGCCAGCAGGGCCAGGAACACTATGAGGGACAGCATGCCGGACCAGCGGATGACCTCTTTGATGAACACAGCCATCTTCTCCATGCTTCAGTGGATCAGCAGATGTGGCTCGTGACAGCGGTGGATGCACTCAGTGCGATTCTGCACCAGGCAGATGAATGGTGCAGCAGGGACCATAGATTGCTCCTGGCAGAGATGGCCCAGCAGCGAGCGGATGTGACCGTTGCCATTGACAGGCAGACCACTGCATTGACAACTGTCATGGCTACACTGGGCACCCAGTTCGGTGCCCAGCTGCCGCAGACACCACACAGTGTCATGTCCAGCCCCCCCCCCGGCGCTGTGTGACACCTGCTATGTCGACACCGGGTTCGGCTGTGGGCATACCGAGCACGCCTGGCGTCGGCATGTTTGGTGGGCTGCAGACCCCTCCGTGAACACGGTCGCATTCACACAGTGTCACCCCTGGGGGAATGTCGGCGCCACCCCATGAGGCCAATGGTCAGCCTGGCATGGCTGGCAGGTCTCGGCGGGGCCACCCACACATCCGTGGTGGCCATGGTACTGTGCCACGTGACTGACCTGTCTCCCACCATGGTCACTGTCTGCAGCTGCCCTATCTGCAGTGTGGTGTGCATTGTGCGATGCATGGGTGGGGTACCCAGCCCTGTACACACACCGTTCCTTGGCACACCCTCCAGGCTGCTGTCCACTGTGGTGTCTGCATGATGATGCCTGCGTTGTGCTGTCTGCCAGTGTGCAATGGTGCCCAGCATCTGAGGCATGCACAGTGATGCCCACTGGGCATGGTCATGAGTGGTCCTGTGTGGGGGTTGGGGTGGCTGTTGGGGTTGGCATGCCGTTTACCCCTTGTGCATGTGTTGTGGTGTGTGCACATGTGTGTGCACATGTCATGTCATGTTCGGCCCTGCCCATCCCTGCTGCCGTGTGCAGTGCCCCGCTCAGACCCATTCCCTTACTGCCATCCACCCCTGGTGTCCTGCTCTGCCTGTCTGTGGGCTGCGCCCTTGCCCTTGGTGGTTGTGCATGGCCCTGTGACCTACCTGTGTTGTCCAAAGTGCTCCTCTGTAACGGTGTCCTGGTGCAGCTGTGCCATCTGGATCAGACGGGGGTCTCATCACCTTGGGGGTGGCTGCCCATCACCAGCTGGACCGGCATCCTCATCATCCCCACCGTTGTCCCCTCTTCGACCTCTATGGCTATCCCACAGTTGGTGGCCATGTTGTGCAGGATACAGCAAGCCAGAAATAGCCTGCAGGCCTTCAAGGGGCTGTACTGTAGGGCACCACCTGATATGTCCAGGCACCAAAACCGTGCCTTCACCAGCCCAAACACCTGCTCGATGACATTCCGTGTTGTGGAGTGTGCCTCATTATACCGTAGCTGCGATGGGGTCATGGTGCACTGGTTTGGTGTGAGCAGCCAGGGCCGTAGTGGGTAACCACTGTCACCTGTGTGTAGAGGGTAGACATTAGCATGGTGGTCTGCGTCACTATGCCGTGGGCCAACATGGCTGGTACCCATGGCACCTCTAACTATGCACCCCCCCATGTCTGCTCACATCGTCCTGCGTGATATGCATACTCACCTACTAGATGGCCAGTGGGAATGTCCCCACTCTCAAACCTGTGGCACAGTGCAGACTGGAGCCAGATGAAGGCATTGTGTGCTCCCCCAGGGTGCGTGGCACAGACATTGGTTATGCACCCCCTGACATCGCACACCACCTGGCAGTTTATGCTTGGGTATCCCTTGCGGTTGATGTATGCCACACCCTCTGGGCCAGGTGGCATGCAGATGCCTACATGGGTGCAGTCAATGGCTCGAGCACGCCAGGCAACCGTGCTACCCTGTGGAACTCCTGTATGTGTGCTGTGCACTACACCTGTGTGCTGGGGAAATGGATGTACTCTGCAGCATGTGGCAGCAGTGTGCTGAGGAATTGTGTGAGTAGGCGTGATGCAGCCGACTGGGTTATGCCTGTTGTGTCCCCTGTTGGTCTCTGGAAGGTGCCCATGGTGAGCAGGCACATGATGGCTGTCACCTTCATCTCCACTGACAGAGCATGGCTCCGTCGTGTGGATGGCTGCATCTCATCACTGCTCAGCTCACAGAGCTTCCTCAGTATCATGCGGTTCAGGTGGTACCGGCCCACCATCTCTGTGTCAGAGTACTGTTCGAAGCTGGTGTGGGCTCGGTACTGCCTGTTCTGGGCGTACCACTGAGTGGCCCTTCCACAGCCGCGCCCCTCTGCTGCCTGCCTTCTCACACCCCTCATTACCGCCTCCATCTGGAAGGTGGCACTGGCCATGTCCCTGGCTGGTGTTCCCCCCCGGTGTTCCCCCCGGGCAGCTGCTGTCCTGTTCCCCCGCTGTCTGTTCCTGGTGCTCCCCCTGCACCGGGTACACCTCCAGCTTTTGCCTGTGACTGTCCTGCCTCTTGCCACTGCCCTCAGTCCACTGTGGCACTCCACGCCCTTTTCTGCACAGTTGCACGGGCACACCCACTCCTACCCTCACTCTGGCACAGTTCTGGTGGCCCTGTCCTGTTCCTGCCCAGTCCTGCGCCCTGCTTCCTTTTATTCCTTCCTGGCTCTCTGTCACCACACTCCCACCTGTGGCTTCCCTTTTGCTTTCTTCCTCCCTCCCCTCTCTTGCTCCCTTTTATTGTGGCTCATTTCCACTGTCGCGCAACTTCCGCTTGCTCTGCTATTGCGCATGGTGCATGCTGTTGAATATCACACTGCGCATGTTATTCATGGTTCCACCTCCTACGGTTGTGCATGCATTCATTACTGTTGTTCTCTGGTGCATTGCTTATTGTGATGTGCAGCCACCTCCTGCTGAATATCTCACTATGGCGCATTTCCGTACTTGCACTGGCGCATCCATGTTGCGCATGGCGCATCCGCTCTGAATATCTGGCCCCCTGTGTCCAATTTTCAAAGGGTGATGCAGGGCTTACATAAAACCCAGTGTCAAACCCTTTTTTTTGGTGCAGCTGTGCCAAACACATTTACCACAGCTGCCCCTGATTTTGGTAGGTCAGGAGCAGTTACGACATTTTACCCAATTTACAGCAGCTTGAGCCAAACATTTGGTGCAAGCCCCATAAAAAGCGTACTCGGACTTGACACAAGCCAGACCAGAAAAAGTTGGTCTAACTTGCAGCAACTGCTGCATGGGATCAAAAATCCTGATTGCTGGCCAGAAGAATGCCACAAGACCTGTGCACCATATGTTTGGTACACCCGGGGCATGCGAAATTCAGGGGCATTTAAAAATCTCTCTCTCTGTCTCTAGTTTTAGTAGTAAACTTATATATTTAGGAGATAGTGTGATATATGTATGTTTAATAGTTATGTTCTATTTACCCAGTAAAGCGGGGATGTTTTTGTGTTTAATTGGGCATCATTTGTACTTAATTTGCATAAGCATATGATGAAGGTTTTTAATTGGTAGAACTATATATAATTTGCATGACCATATGGTGAAGGTTTTTAATAGCTAGTACTATATATAATTTGCATGAGCGTATGATGAAGGATTTTAATATCTAGTACTATATATAATTTGCATGAGCATATGATGAAGGTTTTTAATAGGTAGTACTACACTAGTAGCCAAAGACATGGTCAGATATTTCCAGATATTTTGTGAAAATTCTAAATTCTCTCTGCTGCCCCTACTGTGGAACTGCAGAAAACAGGAGATTTCTCTAGAACTATTACAGAAATTTCAGGAAATATCTGACCATGTCTTTGGCTGTGACTGTATATATAATTTGCATAAGCATATGATGAAGGCTTTTAATAGGTAGTACTATATATAATTTGCATGACCATATGATGAAGGTTTTTAATAGTATTACTATACATAATTTGCACAAGGCTTTTAATAGGTAGTAATATATAAGAAGTATGTCTGTCACTTTGTCCGTTACTCTTGACAAAGCATGTGGTCTGTGCAAAACATTGAGTCTTGTCAATTATGGCTGCTAAATTTATATAGTTTATATCCAATATGTTTTTAATGCATCTTACATATTAGTAAGAGTCTCAAATCTCAGTCTGTGAGCTAGGGCTGTTATTCTTCATGATTGGCTTTGTTTTTGCCATTGTGCTCCAGGTTTCTTTCTGAGCTGCCTGTTCATTCATCTTTATGTATAGGATGTATACTAGATTTGCTGTACATGAGTGTATAAGATTTGCTGTACAGGACATATACCAGATTTGCTGTACAGTATGTTTACTGGATTTGTTGTACAGGATGTGTACCAGATTTGCTATACAGGATGTGTTCCAGATTTCTTGTACAGCATGTATACCATATTTGCTTTACAGGATATATACCAGATTTGCTGTATAGGATGTTCATAAGTTCATAGGTTCATAGGATTTATATGAGTTCAGTAGGTACTTTTACCTTTTATGAACTCGCCACCCAATCATGGGTGGAAATCGTATTTTAGGTGACCCATGTAATTATCTAAATTGGTTTTAAATGTAGTCATTGTATTACTAAGTACCACATTAATTGGGAGCTTATTCCATGTATTTACTACCCTTTGAGTATACCAATTGTTTCTTTTAACCGTGTTGTTATTAGTACCTTTAAGTTTGAGTATATGCGATCTGGTGTTTATAGCAGTTTTTTTTTTCTGTAGTCCTATTGTTTCTAGCATTATTTCACTCTGAAAAGCTTTTTATGTCAAGCACAGGTCTCCTTGAAGTCTCCTGTAATCCATTGAATAGAGGCCTACTTTTTTAATCTTGTTTCGTAATCCAAATTTTGAATAGTTATTATTTTCTTTGTTGTTCTTCTTTGGATATTTTCAATTAATTTCTTGTTTCTAATTAAATATGGAGCAGTGACAGAAGAACAATATTCTAAATGAGGTCTAACGAGACCAGTATACAATGGCAACAGGACTTTAACATCTCTACTTTTAATGTTCCTTAATATACAATTTAATATTTTGTTACCTTTTTTAACAGCAGTTATTGTGTGTATATTAAATATAAAATTGTTTGAAAGAATTACTCCTAAATCTTTTTCTTGTTCTGTTGTTTCTAGAATTGTATTATTAATAGTATATATGAAACATTGGTTATGTTTACCCAAGTGCATGACCTTACATTTAGATTCATTAAACAGAAGTCCCTTTTTTGTAGACCATTCAACTAAGTGAGTTAGATTATTTTGCATTTCCTTAGCAGAATTTGTATTATTTATAATGCTACCTATTTTACAGTCATCAGCAAATTTAACCAACCAGCAAGAGCTGTTTAAAGGACACATAGATGAAATAAGTATACTGAGAAGGGTTGGGCCCAGTACCAAGCTCTGAGGGGCCCCGCTAGTAACGGGACCCCATTCTGATAGATGGCCCTTCACTGATACCTGCTGTGACCTATTTGATAACCAAGCATGTATCCATCTAATAATTACAGGGTGAATATTCAATTTCTCTAGTTCAGATATAAGTATTTGATGTGATACTGAAACAAATGCTTTTGAAAAGTCTAAAAAAATTATATCTACTGATAGGCCATTATCCAATGCTTCACTAACTGGTTCCAAAAAATACAAGAGATTAGTCTGACAAGATCTGTTCTTAACAAAACCATGCTGGAAGACATCAATATAGTTTTTATCAACTAAATAGTTTGATATTCTATTCTTTATTATCCTTTCAACCAATTTACATATTACATCAGCTAAACTAATGGGCCTATAGTTTTGTTCAAGGCTTTTACTACCACCTTTGTGTATTGGTATAACTATAGCTCTGTTCCATAATGAAACCGTTTGCCCTGTGCTCATTGATAAATTAAATATTAATGTCAATGGTCCAACCAATAATTCCTTTAAATTAATAATGACTAATGGTAGAATACCATCTGGGCCAGGAGTTCCATTATTCTTCAAAACATTTATTGAATCTAATACTTCACCCTCAGTTATAGGGGTAAAATAATTATTCATAGATTTATCACATACAGACTCCACATAATTTGGTTTAAAGACACTTATGAAATAGTTATTCAATGTATTTGCAATTTCTGTTTCATTGGTTATTATCCCATCCGAGGACTGTAAAGGTCCTACAGAAGGATTGTTTTTTTTAATGAACCGATATAATTATAAAATGATTTTTTATTATCTTTAACAGTATTTGCAAGTTTTTCTTCAAGATGCCTTTTTTGTTTTATAATCATATTCTTACTTTTATTTTCAACTTGTTTATATCTGTCCCAATTTGAGCTGGATTTATTTTTCTTAAATTTCTTGTATAAACGTTGCTTTTTTGCATGTGTACCAGATTTGCTTAACAGGATATATACCAGATTTGCTCTACATGATATATACCAGGTTTGCTGGACAGGACATATACAGATTTACTGTACAGTATATATATCAGATTTGTTTTACAGAATATATACCAAATTTGCTGCACAGGATATGTACCTGATTTGCTGCATAGTTGTATACCAGACGTGCTGTACAGGACATATACCAGATTTGCTGTACAGTATGTGTACCAGATTTGCAGTACAGGATGTATACAGGATTTGCTGTAAAGTATGTGTTCCAGATTTGCTGTACAGGATGTGTGTCAGATTTACTGTACAATGTGTATGCCAGATGTGTTACACAGGATGTACTGTATACCAGACTCACTGTACAGTATGTGTATCAGATTTGCTGTACAAGATGTGTACCAGATTTACTGTACGGTGTGTATTCCAGATTTGTTACACAGGATCTTGACCTGGCAACAGATAAAACTGAGGTTCTGGTTCCACTTGAGGCTTGGATGTGTGTCTATGTGTGTATGCTAGTGGAACTCTGAAAAATTTTGAATACATGTATTTCATGTCAGCATCCCGAAGGTGCAAGATCTTGGTGTGATCCTGGACAGCAGATTGACACTTGAGGCTCGGGTGTCTTCCGTTGTCAAGAATGGTTTTTACTACTTGAGGAACATTGCCAGGATTAAGCCTCTCATTCCACCTGATGACCTGCCAACACTGGTACATGCCTTTGTCACCTCAAGGCTCGACTATTGTAACTCTCTACTTTGGGGTCACTGAAGAGAACCTCCACTAGTTGCAGCTAGTGCAGAATGCAGCGGCCCAGTTGCTGACGGGCTTGCACAGGTCTAGTCATGTGGCCCCAGTCCTGCGAGCTCTGCACTGGCTGCCTATCAGGTGGAGGTTCCTCTTCAAGGTGGGCTTGCTCACCTATAAGGCCCTCTATGGACTGGGCCCTGGCCATCTGGCTGAGCTTCTGACACCGACCACCTCAGTCTGCTCCCTTCCCTGTTTGACCAAGGGCTTTCTGGACAATCCTAGGGTTTGGCTGAAGACATTGGGTGACTGAGTGTTCAGTGTCACCAGACCTACCTATGGAACACTTTACCAGCTGTTGTCTGGGAGACTCCAACAGTCATACAGTTTAAGCAGTGGCTTAAGGATAACTTGTTCCACCTGACCTTTCCAAATGAGACCATATTATCTGCCCCAGATATTATTTAACTGCTGATGTATTTTATCCTGATTTCTGTTTTAAAACTCTTATGACAAATTCGTTTATTCATTTTATTTGTCTGAAATTGTTTATTTCCTATTGTTAGGCACCCAGAGCCTCCAGGATTGGGCGCCATAGAAGTAAATGTGCCTTGCCTTGCCATTCCATGTGTGTGTGGGGGCAACATTCCACTACTGAAATAATGCAGAGCTTTGAAGTCTTCTTTTCCATGGTAAACAATTACACAATGCATTGAATGTGAAGAAAGACAGATGACTAACAGGTGAAAAACATCTGTGGAAGGACCATTTTACATTATTTAGCAACATTTTATTATATTTTTTGTGCCTTTGAAAACTTTTAGAGTGTTCATTTTTTTTAAAGTCGACAATGGGCCCATTTCATATAAGCAATAAGGCACTCTCGGGATGCTGGTGGTACTAGGTTTACCCCATGGTCAGGGGCTGAAGGCATTCAGCTTCACCTCATGCCTCTCTACACCTCTGACCATGTGATAAACTTAGTACCACCAAGGCCCCATTATGCCCTGTTGCTTAAATAGCCTAGGATGGAGGGAGGGGTTCTCAGTCAGGGGATAAAGGTCTGAGAGGGGAATTAATGGTTAAACAGCTATAAAGAAATATAAAGCAATAGCAGTCAAGTAACAACCTCACACCTTAGACAGCAACGAATACTTGTTGAACAAGAGTCTTTCATTGCAAAGGCCCTTCAAGATTGTTCAGTTCAGTTACTTAGTCATGCTTGTAAGTTTAGCTCAGCCTGGAGGTGCTGGTCCTACTACCCCCTCATTTCCTTGATCCTGGGTCACTCCATCTGCCCAAGTTCAGTCCCAGTCAGGTGATGGATTCTGTGAGACAGTCAGATGCCCTAGGGGGTTCTGCTTGGTGGTGATGCAGATAGCTGGGTATTGAGGGAAACAGTAGGTGGTTTCCTGGATCTCTTGTGGGCTGGTTCACCTGTGGAGTCTAAGCTGCTGACTGAGTGGCCTTAGTCCTTGCTGCCATCTCTTCTGGTCCTATCTTTCTACTTCTACCAGACTGTTGCCTAGCACATCCCATTCAGTTCAGCCATTTTGCCTTTAGTAGTCTGTCACTCTATAGAGTCAGTGTTACCAGAGGAAACCAAGTCAGGATGAGAGTGCTAGGCTGCTCAAGGTTGTGTGTGACTCCCTGGGGGTCTGCTAGGCTTTTTGTTTGAGTTCAGTTTGTGGGCAACATCTGGCCAGTGTCTGGAGATATTCCAATGCCTCCTCCAGGGTGTTAAAGGTATGAGACACCCCATTTTTCATAAGAAGAAGCTCCACAGGATACTGAAGTTTGTGGGGAATATTAAGGTTATGGAGTACCTGTTTGACATCGGCATACCTCTTACACTTTTGAGCTAGCTCATTTGAAAAATCTGAGAAGTGTATTCAGTGCCCCTGCCAAGTGAGGGGCCCCCAGTTCCTGGCAAGAGACAGAGTAAAGTTTCTTTGTCTGTGTACCTCAGGAAACTTGATAGAAGCAGTCAAGGCCACTCTCTTTCTCTGGGCACTAGGTCGAGGGTTCAATGGGCGCAGTCAATTTTGAGTCCCAACCTCCAGCTGTCTTTAAGCAGACCAGGGAGTTCTTTTTGTAAAACTGAGGAAATGTTCTTGTGTTCAGCCTGTCCCAGAAAGCCAACAAAATAGAGGTTGTTCCATCATCTCCTGTTTTCTGCATCCTCTGTCTTCTCCCACAAAACACTCACCAGTCTCTCTAGTTCTTGACCTCATGGTGTCTACCTTTGTCATCTATGTAGGACAGGTAAGTCTCTGTATCCCAGCATTGTGCTGTAAATCTTGTATTTTCTCCTCTGACAATGCCACTAAGGTTTTAAAAATTGAAATTTCTTTTAAGACTGGGTGAAGCATCATTTTACTCTCCAGTGCATCCGTGACAGAAACCACCACTTCGTGTGCCAGTTTCCTGCCTACTATTTCAGAGCTACAGCATTTTTTTAAGTATAACCCCATCTCTAGACTGAATTTCTTTCCAAAAATTGGACATTCACTAGAGCTGATTTTTTCACATCTAATGAGACCTGCCAGGTCAATGTTGCTGGTGTGAAACTGAAGAAATTACTGAATGTAGCAGCAGGTGGCACAGAGCCCAACACTCAAGCTGCCATCTCATCTGCTGCCCATGCATCCCAAAATGTTTGATCTTTATCCATGACATGGCACCATTCATCTGGTGCTATACCATGCCCAGATGTCTGTGAGTGGCACATGACAACAAGTTAGCAGGGAAAAAGCCCTGTTTGCACTACAAGCATGTAGCAGCTACACTTGTGTTATGACATACCCAACGGAGAACAATTCGGGGCTCAGTGTGTGGCATATTTTGGGTGTCAGTGCAACAGGGTGGCTCTTTGCACCCTGTGTTTGTGCCACCGCAGACTGCAACTGTGTATGAGGCCCTAGGCCCAAGTTGTGCATTTCTTGTTTCTGGATTAAGTCAACACAAAACCAAACCAATGTCCAAGTATGATGGCTTTCCAAAAGCTACTCAGTTCAGTGTACACAGGTTTCCTGTAAGGTAGGCATTCCTCTGATAACATGCAGAAAATATTACATGTGGTTAAATTAGCAGAACAGTCAAACATTCCAATGGCATTATTAGCAGTGGATGCCAAAAAAGCTTTTGATCTCCTATCATGGACACACATAATCAGAACCTTATCTTTGTAAGGCTTCTATGAGGATTTCAATAAAATGAGTGCCGCTTCTTTACAAAAAAAAGCAAAGCATTTGTTATCACAAATGGGTTGGTCTCCAAACTGTTCACCCTACACAGAGGGACAAAACACGGCTGTCTTTTATTGCCCCCCTTATTCATGCTAGCCTCGGATCCATTAGTGCATAAACTCAATAATGATCTGGAGGTAGAGGGCATCAAGCAAAATGGAATAGTGTTTAGCTGTTTCCTTTATGTTAATGATTTGCTGTTATCTGTCCAAAACCCCATTACATCCATTCCAAGAATACTAGAAATTATGAATCAATCTGGTACCTTCACAGGTTATTCAGTTAATAAAAGACAAGACACAATTCCTCTCCCTAAGTGGCCTTTATTTAAAACAAAACTTTCTAGATTTTTTTTGTAAACTCTTTTTTATTAAATTTTCAGTCAGTCTCCAGCACTGTATAAAACATACATCTGTATAACAACATTTTCCACAGCAGTTCCTCAGAAGAGTGCCTTTTTTGTCAGAATTACACTCCATAGTCATGTAATATAATAGCAGTAACACCAGATATTATGAATCCATCTTTCCCCATAACAACCATGCTCAGCTGCTATCCCCAACCATGCAAACATGAACTATGAGTACTCCTATTGGGCATCTCTATTGACCCACGTCTGGGGCCATGTTAATCATGAAGACCGGGGAACCCCTTCCCTGTTCCACATACTCTATTACATTCTTTGACAAAGTTGAGGAAATAAGCTAGAAAATAAAATGTAAAAACCTTTGAACAAAAGTAAGAAGTGTTCAGAATGCCATTTGCCAACAAGGCCTCTCTCTCCTTCTGCAACTAAAGTCCCTTAAAGCCTGTCTGCAGATGTTTGTCTTCTTCGTCCTCCCTACTTCCTTGATCTTGGACTAAGGTGGGATAATAGTCATACTGACTATCTGGGTATTAAAATGTGTAAAGAATACAACAAAAACAATAAATACTAATGTATTAGGTCTGAAAGCAAAGGTAGAGAAAAACGTACTCAGCTGGAATAAACTACCGTTAAGCTACTGGAGCAGACTGGATGTCATCAGTATGCGCATAAGCCATGCATTATGTATGTACTGAGTGTGACACTCAGAACTATTTCAAAAGGATGATTTTTGAAAATATACAATCTATTAAATACATTTAAGTGAACAAGTAAAAGCAGTCTTATGAAAAATCTACAAAACCCAAAACCCTAAGTGGATTGAAGGCCCCTGACTTGTATTTATACTTCCTGGCTAATAAAATATAATTCTGTCTTATCTGACTTGTCATAACTCTGTATTCTGTCCATTTATTGTTTCTACCTGTTTGTAAATCTGTTATTAATCCTGGGTCACCCCTGAAAAAGGGACAGCTATTTCTCAGTGGGTCTACCCAGTTAACACAATAAATACAAAGGGCTGGATATTCAAACTGCGTTATTTTGTGGTGCAAGCCCTTGCGCTGCACAAAATAGTTGCGCAGGGGTGTGTCCAGAATGATATTCAAAGGAGTTGCACCCTTGAGCAACTCCTTTGAATATCACCCCCTGGCCACAGTCACTGTGCATGGTGCAGTGGAACTTGCGCCACCGCAAGTTGTCAGAGTGGAGCATTCAACTTGCGGTGGCGCAAGTACCATTGCGCCATGCGCAAAATCCCCATATTCAAAAGATGACATGCAAATGGGGCCATAATTCATGCAAGGTGAAGGGGGGCCATTTGCATCTGATTATGGCCCCATTTGCATTCCATTAGCATGCAGGTGCGCCGATCCCGAGGACTTGCCTGGCACCCTGCCAGGCAGCAGCCATCGGGGACCGACGCCCCCTGCAGCCCGATCGCAGGTGAAACAATGTACAATCCCCACCACCACCCCCCACTAGCCCGATCGCGGGCATAGTTTAATCCCCCACCAGCCCGATCGCAGGCAGCAATGGCGTCCCGTGAACGTATCCCTGGTGGTCCAGTGGACGAAAAGCCTGATCGCGGGCAGTAGTTGTTTAATAAGCCCCCGCGAATTCATCCCTGGTGGTCCAGTGGCACATCCGATCACGGGATGTAAATGTTGAACAAACCTCCGCCAAACATAGCCCTGGTGGCCATGTCCCCACCCACCCACCCACGAAGCCCCCACCCGCTCCCCCGGCAGCCAGCAGGCAGCAGCATCCCACCCGCCTGCCCGCGCCACCGACTGACTGCCCAGTAGAGCTGCCCGTCCATTAGTGCAGAGCAAGACCAATGGCATGCAGCCCATACCGCATAAGACAGTCCAGTTTTGTGAGCGAATGAATGCATTCATTCACAAATCTGGACTGTCATCTCTAATATGGCTGCATGCCCATTGGCTCTCTTTCCGCACCAATGAGCGCAGACCCAACCGGGCAGTCAGTCGGCGAAAGCAGCAGAAGCGGCAAGCGGTGGGATGCTGCCACCGCTGGCTGCAGAAAGGAGTGATAGGGCCACAGAGTGGGTGGGGTGAGACAGTAGCCACAGGCTATGTTGAAGTGTTTATTCAACATTTACATCCCACCATAGGATGTGCCCACCTGACCACCAGAGATGAACTCGGCGAAGGGTTTGATAAACAACCACTGCCACGACTGGCTTTTCGGTCCACTGACCACCAGGATGAATCGAGGAGGGGTTTATTAAACAACTACTGCCCGCGATCAGACTTTTTCGGTCCACTGGACCACCAGGGATACGTTCGGGAGCCACATTGTCTGCCCGTGATCGGGCTGGTGGGGAGGAATTACTATGCCCGTGATCGGGCAGTGGGGGGGTGGTGGGGGATTTACAGTCGGCTGCCCTTGATCGGGCTGCGGGGCACAGGGACTGGATTGGGGGCCGCCAAGGTGGCAGCTGCTGTGTTGCACCTGCAATGCAGCAGCTCACCTGTGGGTGGCCCTCAACTAAGCCTTTTTTTGGCTCAAAGTTGTGCAGGCGCAGGTTGGGGGTTGCGCCTACACAACTCTGCACAGCCCTGCTGAATATCAGGCTGTGCAGTTTATGCATGGTTCCTCCCCCTCCAGTTCAGCATGCATTCATTTGCATTGCGCTGTTGCTCAGCATGTTTTCTGTGGCGCAACTGCCTCCTGCTGAATATGGCAGAATGGAGCAAGTTCGGACTTGCGCAGGCGCAACCCTATTGAGCATGGCGCAACCCTTTTGGATATCTGGGCCAAAACCTCTCAAATCTCAAGGTGGTTAACAGAAAAGGAGAAATGACAGCACTGTAGATCAAATGGATCTGCAGCAAAAATGAAGGTAGAAAAATAAATTGGGCAGACTGGATAGGCCAAACAACCCTTATCTGCCATCAGATTCTATTTTCCCATGTTTCATGTAAATGTGTATATGTCCCAGAGTAGTTAAACATTGAATAAACCGTGGTTAATAAAAAAAAAGGCTACAATTTAAATGCACTATTCCTTGCAAAACCTTTTAAAAGAATTCCAAAATGTTATTATTACTGATTCTCTTAGCCAGCTGCATTTGGCAGAGACAATATTAAAGATTCAATATAAGTAGTCTGCATTCCAACTATTCTGGGCAATCCTAGCATTAATGAAAATGGAAACATTTTTGTAAACAATGGATTGCAAATAAAGGCATTCTAATTATAAACAACATTAAAGCAGACATTCAGATAAAAAGCTTTAATGCACTGAGGAATGTTATTAATCTAGAAGTAGGATACACTATATATAAAAATTGGAAGAAAGAATTATCCAACTGTATCAGAGCAATGGAGAATTAATCAAATCTGATGTAAATGCAGCCTATGTTTCCACATGAAAACTGAAACTTTCTGTTTCCATCATTTGTGAGCTCCTCATCAAAATCAGATGGGGGACAATTAAGATGCTGTGGAGAAATGGTCTAAGCTACCTTACACAGATTCCAATTCCTGGGACTGGGAAATTAAATATCTAAACATTCATTTTCATAAGTCACAGAACTATCCAATATAAAACTCTCAATAATTTATATTTTACACTGGTCCACTTATTTAAAATGGAAGTAAAAGACCATGACCATTGTATTAAATGTTAAGAGTCAAAGGTGAACATACTGCATATGTTTTGGTATTGCAACAACATACAACACCTATGGAATATGATAACTGTGATTTATGTGATAACGACGGAAGCCTCAAGGCAATTGCCGTTATCAGGAAGTCAGACTGCCAAAAATTAATTTCGGCGCTCTGACTCACCCATGTACAGCAAAACGGCACCAGGGACTTGCTTTTTTAATGTTTATGTGGGGGGCTGAGCCCCACCCCCACCTAAGGATTCTCAACTCCAGGGGTGCATGTTGGAGGGGGTGCAAAACCATTAAACAAAAAATTTGGGCTGGGTGCAACAAAAATGCACCAGCACCCAGATCTGAACCCAGCACCCTGCCCACCAATGCCACCTACCCACCCACCACACCACGGGGCCAGCTCGCCAACCCACTGTGGCACCACCTCTCACAATCCCTCCCGCACCTCATTGTGCATGCTCGCTCCCCCTATACGCGTACATATAGTGACATCCCATTGCTATATTCGCCCACCCCACCCCATCCACCCACCCTATCCTACCCTAGCCCCAATTACATGCACTGGGGATTGGGTTGTCGTTATTGTAGGTGCCCAATTGCCGATGCCCATGTCACGGGCTACCGATTATTAATTTCTCTGGCAAAAAGCATCTTTGGAAATGTTTAAATCTCCAGGAATCTCAGCACAAATTAAAACAAACATTTGTCAATGCTGAATGTTTGGTTGCTGGTATTAGCATTGGAAATGCAGGAGTTAGACAGATGCAGAGTAGGAATGGCAGTGAAGTATTAAACTTTATGCCAACCCCACCTCCAACCTGCAGAGGCAGACAGGCATTGGGGTATGTGTTTGGGTTGTCACCCATAACATTCATGCCATTTCACCTCACCCTATCCTTCAGACACTGACAATAGTTGAAGTTTGCCTTGGGGTTTGGCTTTACAGTCACCCCACTCCATAAGGGCATATGCTGAAATAGGTGCAATATAGGAGAATGGGGTGAACTCTGGGGCTGAAGAGCCCAAGGCACACCTCGATGCCTGTCACTGGATGCAGGGTGGGGGTGGGGTGGAGCGCATGAGCATTACAGTCAGCAACCAAAGGCACATTCCTGATGCCTGTCAGTCTGTACAGGGTGGAACATTATGGTTAGAAACCCTAACAACCCAGGTGTTTGTTGCTATTTGCACTAAACATTTTCAACATGACCTTTTTGTGACCCCCACCTCATGAAAGCATTTGGGACCTCATCTCTTGAACAGTGGCGCTGTGAGTTTGTCAATGTGTCCTGAACTTTGAGATCTCACAGCAACCATGCCATTGTGCACCAGATGTATGAAAACTCAGATTGGGCAGGATGTGAAGAATGACAACTGCACCATTCATAGGGATGTGTGAAGAGATGGCAATGTTGAAAATCAGTAGTGAAAATATTAAAAATGCTAGAACTTCCGAGCGTACGTGGAAATTGCTCTACGCATGCGCGTAACACAGTCATTTACAGTCATTTGACGCACTTACAGTCTTATTCATTGCTCTATTTCTCTTTTCTTTCCTCCACCATCCTAAATACCCTATGCACTTACAGTCTCATTCACTGCTACTATCTTCCTTCTCTTTCCCCCACCGTCTCCCCTAAAGCACCCCCCCCCCAATCACCCTAGTGTCTACTAGACAGCCCTTCCACCTCTCCTTTACCCCCTATCTCCGATTTCCATTTCCCGCTGCCAACTTGGTACATCTCGCTTCAGTTCAAGTTCTGTTACTGGTACTTATGTAATCATGTATTGCCCTAGATGTGTACTCATGTTATGTATACCACTTTCCTTGAGGCTCATGTTTTGTACTGTTCTCCTCATGTAACAAGTTCAAAAGTAATCACACTCAATTATGTTCATTTGTCTGTATTGCTCTACTCCTAATTTCAACTGTAGTATGTATACCTTCCTCCATTGTAACCTCCCCCCCAGTCGCACCGTGAGACGAGCATCTTTTTGCTCAGTGTGCCTTTCCTGGTGAAACATTTTCAATAAATAAATAAATTTAGTGGACTTATTTCACCAAATTTTCTACATAAGCATTTTGTAACCTCTGCTCATGAACACTATCAGTATGATTTTCTTACTCTGTCCTAAACATTGATTTCCCACAACAACCACCTATTCCACGCCAGATGTGTAAACGGATATTTCGGGCAGGATGTAAAAAATGACAGCTGTACAGTTCATATGGAGGTCTGAAGAAATGCCAATGTTGGAAATCTGAAGTGAAAGTACTACAGATTTGAGAAGTTAAGAGTGTGTGCATGGAAACTGCACAATGCACACTTGTAACACAGTTATCTTATGGACATTTGTCACCAGATTTTCAATATAGGAATTTTAAGACCTCTACTCATGAACAGAGGCATTGTGATTTTACTTATGAATATACATATGAACATACGAATCTGCCAGCGGAACAGACCAATCGGTCTATCTAAATCTGCCCGAGTGTGCAGCTAGCACCTAGATTGCAGCTGCCCCAGCCTCCTCCCCCCTCAGTTCCTTCCCCGCTTGTCCCAGTCCCTGCCCCCCTGACTCTCCCTCTTGTGTCATCCCAGTCCTTCTTAAAGCTATTAACTGTCCTACATGTTACTGTCACAACTCCACTCAGCAGGTCAGCCCTCTACTCCCAAAGTGCCAACATCTGAGCGTAGTATTGTGAACAGTTAACAGATCAGTGTAACCCTCCTGTCTGTTTTGTGGGTTCGAATCAAACTCTGGTATCGAGCTCTGGAGGGATTCAAACTGTTAACCTCTTGCTAGTGCACCCAATGTACAGGCTCAGATAATTCTGCTCTTCAGGGAATGCCAGATATCTTTTGCCTACGAGCACCCAATCAGGTATTACAAAATGAACCCTTAAAACTCTATGCAAAACCTTAGAGAAACTCTTACCTGTTTCCCAGTTTGGTATCCCAATAAGCTTAAGCACAGTGTCAACTTTAACCATCTAAACTTCACTTACAAAAAAAGAAGTTACAAGGCACACCAAGCAGTTTCTGTTTTAAAATATATATCTTTACTTTAAGATAGATAAAAATAGGTAAACAGTAAATACAGAACAGAATATCCCAACGCATACAATCTTAAAAACAAAACAGGTTTAAAAGTGCAAAATTCCTACCAACCATTAGACTTATTTAGCTAAGGTATTTCTTATAATCTTTCAGTGCTCTTAGATGTTCCTTCTCTCAGTCCAAGTATATGAATCTCTGTGATTCTAAAGGTCAGCTACAGCATACTTAAAAACAGTCTTGAGCCGGCCTTCTCTGAGGTCACCTAGCTCCTCCTCGGTGTATTAAAATTTATATTTACAGCACAGGATGTCCTAATAAGGTATTTTAAAAATAGGTGACATCAGCGAACCTCCTCTCTTCATATGACTTCCCAATCTAGTCTGTGATCCGCTAGCATCTTCTTTCATCCAGAAGCAGTCTCCTGCTTCACAAAGACATGAAAGAGTATTTGATGAATTAACTGGCTTCCTCTGAAGATGCCCAAACAAATGCATATGCCAATTCCTCTTGAAACCAAGTGCAATCAAGGGATTTTCCTGAGGGGATTATAAAATGCATAGTTTAGCTACTGATTTCAAAGCAACTGACAAGTTAATTGCATTCCAGATATCTGTAGTTTAACCTACGTCCTGTCCTTTGAAATTATACCTGGGGGGGTTGATGTGTCATTTCAGCAAGACAGTATTTTCTCCTGACAGACAATCCCACTACATATTTCATATTGCAAAAATCATAGTGTAATCAGAACCAGCTGTTCAAGTGTCACAATTACCACCGCCTCTGGCAGCGAATTCCAACTAGACACCACCCTCTCAGTGAAGTAGTTCCTCCTCATTTCCCTCTTGAAATGTCCCCCTTCCAACCTTAGACCGTGCCCCCTCATCTCTCTCTCTTCCACGCCTCAGTTAAAACTCCCTCTCGGTGCTAGGTTTATTTACTCCCTCAGGTATTGAAACGTTTGAATCATATCCCCCCATCCCTCCTCTCCTCCAGTGTGTACATGTTCAGCTCATTCAGCCTAACTTCATATTCCTTTCCTTCCATCCCCTTTAACATTTTTGTTGCCCTCCTTTGCACCCCCTCCAGTAACTTTATATCTCTCCTCAGGTATGGCCTCCAGTATTGCACACAGTACTCCAGGTGCAGTCTGACCAATGATCTGTAGAGAGATAGGATCACATCCCTGTGGATGAGAACTCCCTTGTGATGGACCCCAGCATCCTGTTTGCCTTCACTGCTGCTCTCCTACACTGGGCTGAGTTGTTCATGCTCCCAGTTATCAACACCCCTAAGTCCTTCTCCTCCTTTGTGATCCCCAACCTCACCCCCCCCAATCAATAGTCCCGCTTCTGGTTCTTAGGCCAGAAGTGCATCACCTTACACTTGTTTGCATTGAATCCTATCTGCCACTCCACTGACCATGTCCCTCATTTGGTTACATCCCCCTACAGGTTTTCCCATCCGTCCTCTTTGTCCACCACTGCCCCCAATTTGGTATCATCTGTGAACAGACTAACCCTGCTCCCCACTCCATGTGCTATATTGGAGATAAACAGCACAAATAGCACTTGGCCCAGCACTGACCCCTGCAGCACCCTGCTTGTCACTGTTCTAGGTGCCAAGAGCTCCCCCACCACCACCATCACCCTCTGCACCCTTCCCTGTAACCAAGTCTCTATCCATTTAGTCAGCTTTTTTCCCACCCCCACTGCCATCACCTTCCCCCTAGTCTCCCATGAGGCACTGTATCAAAGGTCTTACTGAAGTCCAAGTACAGGACATGCACCGCATGGCCCCTTTCCAAATCCCTTGTCACCCAGTCATAATACTCTTATTAGGCTGGTTTGACAAGACCTACCTGAGATGAACCCATGTTGCCACCCATATTGGAGGTCATTACTCTCTAGGAATGCCACCAGCCTCTGTTTCAGTATCACCTCCATAAGCTTACCCACTATGGACATTGACTGACCATCCAATAGTTTCCTGGCTCCTCCCTAGGCCCACTCTTGTGTATGGGCACCACATGGGCCACCCTCCAGTCCTGGGGCACACACACCATTTCCAAGGAGGTGTTGAACAGATCTGCCAGTGGCTCAGCCAACAGCTCCACCATCTCCCTCAGCACCCTGGGGTGGATGTTATCAGGACCTCGTGCCTTGTCCATCATTACTGCCCTCAGCCCCTCTAGCACCCAAGTCCCTGTGATCACTTTGCCTGTCACCTCCTCCCCTTTCCTCAACCCCCAGCCCATGCTGGTAGTGGACAGTCCCTCTCCTTAGTGAAAATGGAGCAGAAGTACTCATTTAGAATTTCCGCTTGCTCCTCCCCCCTTTCCACCCAATCTGCTCCCCGCTTTATCCTCACAATATGTACCTTGCGCTTCCTCTTTTCCCTGACATAGCTTTAAAAAGTCCTTTCCCCCTCCCTTTATGCCCTGTGCTAACTTTAATTCCCTGGAGGTCTTAGCTTTTTTCACCCTCCTGGCCACCTCCCTTAACCAACTCCCGTAAACCTCCTTATCCTCTCCCTTTCCTGTTCTCCTGTACTTCCAGTATGCAGCCTTCTATGCCCTCACACCTTGCAGCACTTCTTTGTTCAGCCAGCATGGTTTCTTGGCTCTGCTCTTCTTACTCCTGGCCCTGCTGCTGGCTACTGTGGCCTCTGTTAGCCCAGTCTTTATGACTCCCCACTTTTGTTCTGCATCCATCCCCGGCCTTGTATCCTGGAGTCTCCCTCACAGTATTGCTCCCATCCTCCCAAAGTCCACCCTAATAAAGTCCACCACCTTAGTGCCTGTGCCTCCTGTCTCCCTGCCCAGTGCAAGAATGAGCCACACTGTTTGTTGGTCACTACCCGCTAGTGGGTCCTCCACCCTTACCTCCCTCACCACCTCCCCATTTGCCAGTACTAGGTCCAGAGTGCTACAAAGCCTCGTAGGCCCACTTACCAATTGCATCAGAAGGCCATCCTGGAAAGCATCAATGAGCACCTGCTCTCTGGTTCTGCTAGTGGCTGGGGTGCTCCAGTCAACTCCTGGTAGATTAAAATCCCCCACTATCACCACACTTCCCCATTTATAAAACCTCCTTATCTGCTCTGTCTACTCCCCATCCAGTTCCCAGGACTGGGCTGTGGTCTGTACACCACTCCCAGCCTCAGCTTTCTGCCCCTGGAGTCCAGAAGTTGCACCCAAAGTGCCTCTGTCCTCTCCTCTTCTCCTACATCCATTATTCATTTGATTCCCCTCCCTTACACAGAGTGCAATCCCTGCCTTCCAACCCCCGTTCCCTGATGTATATCCAGTATCCCTGGATTGTCGAGTCCAAATAATGGTACTTTGTGGCCCAAGTCTCTGTCACTGCAGCAGTGTCCACCTTCCCCTCTGAAAGGAGCACCTGAAGCTCTGCAATTTTGTTCCCCAGGCTTCTTGCGTTGAGAGAGACCACCTTCCACCCGTACCTCTCCTTCTCCTCACCTCTTCTCCTTGGCCTGTCCTCCTGGTAGTCTGCACCCTTTCTCCTCATTATTCTTATCGGGTGGTGGTGCCTTCTGTATTACACTCAGACCACCCTGCCCACCCCCTGCCAGGGTTACTACGCCTCTGCCTTTACCTATATCTTAGGGGGGGTGAGCACATTAGGCTCCCGTCTGGACCTTTCTACCAACCTCAATCTTTTGGCCCCCCTGCAACTAGTTTAAATTAACCTTAGTAGAGATATACCCCTCTAATCCTGTTTTTAATACTCCCATCCCCTTCCTGCTCAAGTGTATCCTGTCTGCCATGTACAAGTCACTATTTCCCCAGACCCTACCCCAGTTAGTCACTAACCCCTAATTTCTGGTGTGGCACCAATTCCTCAGCCACTCATTGAAGTCCTTGATCCTACCCTTCCTCCCCATGCTTGCACATGGTACCAGAAGTACCTCTGAGAATGCCACCAACTCCCCCACACTCTCACACTGTCTGCCCAATTCCTAGACCCTCCCCCTCACTTATTCCACAGTCTCCCCTGCCAAGTCATTTGTACCCACATGCAACAGTAAATGAGGTTTCTTCCTCCCCTTCACTGCACATTTGAACAGTGTCTGTCCCTCCTGCACTCAACCCAGAGATAGCTTCAACCCAAATATGGCTGTGCCTTTCTCCCTTTCTGCCCTATCTCCCCCTTTTCAGTAAAGAATCACCTAGGACAAGTATCCTCCACCCCTTACCCCTTTCCTTTCTAATGCCCCTTCCACCACCTTAGTATTTGCTCTTCCCTGCCCTTTACCCCCACCAGCTGCACCCCTTGTGACTTCTGTATCTGCACCCCTACTTCTGCCTCACCCCTTTTCTCTATCTTATTCCTCCCATCCCCCTTGAACCCCTTCCTAGCCTTACTACTTTCTACTGGGCTTCCCATGTTGACCTCCCCTGCTATTTTCCAACCCCTCTCCTATCACCGTTGTTGCCAATTTTAGTGCCCTCATTCCCTTCGACCCTGGTAGTGATGATCCTCCTATCCTTCCCCTTCCCAAAGCCTTTCACTCCACCAGTCACACCCTCCTTCCTTACTAGCCCCCTTTCTACCCTTTCATCTTCATTATCTCTTCCCCTGCCTGTTGCCATCCCTCTCATGCCCTGCTTGTCCTCCCCCTTCAGTATGTTCCTGCTCCCCCCTTCCATAGCAGAGGCTTGAATCTATTCCTAGTCAATACCCCTCCTACAGCTCTTCCCCTATCGGTTCCCCCTCCTACTTGTTCCCCTCTGTGCCACCCCTGGTCCCTTCCTACCTGCAGTCATCTGCTCTCTCTCCCCCTGGTACTCCTCGTGGTCTCTTCCTCCCCCATCAGGAGGCCCCTCCCTCACCTTGGGCACCCCCTCCCTTATCCTCTCTTTTCTGCTAGTGTCTCTGATACTGGGGTCAGTTTCAGTTCCTAGTTGTTCTTCCCCCATCCTCCCTTGCCATCCCCTATTCTCCCCCCAGCCAGGATGCCTGCCATACTCATCTGCTCTGCCACTGAGACTCCTCCCTAACCTCCACAGTTCCTTCACAGTTCCTTCCTCAAATGAGCCAGTTGTCTACAGAGCATACACCCTCCCCATCCTCCAAGCCCAGTCCAGGATCATGGCAGACCCACACCCTTTACACCCCACTACCCTTCCAAAGATGCCTGCCCTATTGACATGCAGCACCTGCCCCATTTTGGCCCCCATCCTATGTTACGGCTCTTACTCCTGGTTTCTGTACCCTACTTCAACTATTAGGGCTGTATTAACTCAAATTCCTATTTCCCCCCACACTAGTCCTCCTACTGCCCCCTTGCTGACTGGGTTAATTCAGTCTCAAATCTCATCCATTAGATACTGTATTATTGTAGCAATCCTAAAGCCTCCTTGTCCATTTTTCACCCCTCAGCTACCATACTTTTTGTTCAAAGCCCTCTTAGTTTCACTTAGCCCAGTTATAAATCATATTGCACTCCAAGTATTACTCAACTCAGTTAGAGTAATACACAGAACAAATAAATATGTATTATTACAGCAATCCTAACAGTATAGCTCAGTACTTAGCTCTGTTAGAGAAATAAATAGAACAACTAAATCTGTATTATTACAGCAATCATAAAAGTATCCAGTCATTGTTTTGTCTCCATCCCAGAGACCCTGCTGTAATATAGGACCACACAGGACCCTGGGCAGCTGGGTGGGTAACTCTAAAGGCCCAACAGAGCTCTCTTGAGCTCGCTTACTCCCCCTCTCTCACTTGCTCATTTTGTTTCTCCTGGCTCTGCGGGTTTCCCTTTTGTACTGGGCTCCTGCCTGCGTTGGTGCCTTTTTTAACCCACAAAGAAATCTGCAGCAACCCCAACAGAGCTCTGTTGAGCTCGCTTACTCCTCCTCTCTCACTCACTCACTCGTTCTGTTTCTCCCAGCGCTGCAGGCTGCCCTTTTGTATTGGGCTCCTGCCTAAGTTAATGCTTTTCAGCCCACAAAGAAATCCACAGCAGTCCCGACAGAGCTCTGTTGAGCTTGCTCACTCCCCCTCTCTCACTCACTCATTCTGTTTCTCCTGGTGCTGCAGGCTGCCCTTTTGTACTGGGCTCCTGCCTGCACTGGTGCCTTTTTCTGTCTGCAAAGAAATCTGCAGCAATCCCAACAGAGCTCCATTGAGATTGCTCACTCCCCCTCTCTCATTCACTTGTTGTTAATCTGTCCCAAACGATGATTTCCCACTGCAACTGCGCAATTCTGCCCCGGAAGTGTGAAAACACATTTTGGCCAGGATGTGAAAAATGACAGCTGTACTGTTTATAAGGAGATGTGAAAAAATGCCAGTGTTGAAAATCTGGCATAAAAATATTGAAAATTTGCGAAGTTACAAGGCTGCATGGAAACTGCGGAATGCATGCTTGTAACACAGTCATTTTATGGACTTTCATCACCAAATTTTCAACATAGGCATTTTAGGACCTCTGCTCATGAACAGTGTCACTGTCATTTGCTTAATCTGTCTCTAAAATTGATTTTCTACAGCGACCGTGCTATTCTGCACGAGAAGTGTCAAAACACATTTCGGCCAGGATAAGTAAAATGACAGCTGTACTGTTCATAAAGGGGTGTGGAAAAATGCCAATGTTGAAAATCTGGAGTGAAAATATTACAAATTCACAAAGTTACAAGCGTGCGTGGAAAATGCGCAACGCACGCTCACAAAACAGTCATTTTTTTTTAATTTTTTCCACCAAATTTGCAACATAGGCTTTTTGAGAGCCCATCTCATGAACAGTGGCACTGTAATTTCATTACTCAGTCCCAAAAAGGTGATTCCATGCAGTGACTGGAAAATCACCTTTTGGGACTGAATAATGGCATGGCAGTGACTGAATTCATGATGAGGGGTCCCAATAACCCCATGTTGAAATTTTGGTGGCAAAATTCCCCAAAATACTCAAGATATGCACCAAAAGTTGAAAAAACCCTATTTATGCCATTATACAGCTTACTGGCATTTCTTCAGTCCGTGTTCAGCTTTGAAGAGTGCAGACATGTTCCCTGTCCACCAAAGATCATTGCGCCAGGCTCTGGAGGTAAGTATGGGGTGAGGGAGGTGTGGGGAGACAGGGTATGCAGAGGGTGGGTGCAGGTTGGGAAAGGAGCAGGAGAGACTGCAAGGGACCATTTTCTTGTTTTACAGGTAAAAAAATAAAGAAGACTACGTGGGTTGGTGTTCTTCTTTCGCAGGTGTTGTTTGGTACACTGCGGTGGGATCCCAGTGTACCACCTGCATTTGTGGTGAGGGGGACTGAAGCCAACAGGGATTGGGTCCCCCATCAGCACAGAAATGGGTGGGGGGGCATGATTCCAGGGGATTGGGCACCCTTCATCACACAGCAGAAATGGGGGTGGGGACATTATGCCAATGGAGTGGGCTCCCTGTCAGCAAATTGAACTGGAAAGGGGACTGAAGCCAATGGAGTTGGGCCCCCATCAGCAAAGAAAGACTGTTGGGGGCGCGATGCAGGGAAGATTGGGCACCCCTCAACATACAACAGAAACTTGAGGGTGGGACATTATGCTGACGGGGACTGGGCTCCCCATCAGCAAATGAAGGCGGTCAGGGGCACCCCCCTGAAAGCTCTGAGGTGGCTGCATAGAGCCACCATGTTCCTGGTACTGTTACACCAGGTGAGGTACTGCCCTGCAATGACAGGTCGCTCCCTCATTGCAGCGGAATTTCTGACACTGCAATGATGAGGCGGACCCTCATTGCAGCGGCCAAATTGTTTCAAGTTGGTGGCACTTCTGCAGAACCAGTGTCATCAGGACACTGGGTCTGCATTGGGTGCCCACCGCCAAGCCCACAAATGCAGTGCTGGCATTGGCTGCCACACTGCCGCACCTCCACAATCTGCTTCTCTCCTCAGCTGCTGCATAATGTTTCTTGCGCATGCGTGCAAGCAAACAGAAAAATAAAACATTGCTTTAATAGGAACAGTTACTTAACAATATAATTCTCAAGTACTGGATTGAGGAACTAACTCCCCATTCTCTGACTGGAGGAATGATCTCTTAGAGGCACTGCCTCTTGGAAAATTTGCTCATGGCTTTAATGGAAAACTGAATACCTTCAGTAACACCTATGAACATATGGACATATGAAAGTAATCAGCAGAAGGAGACCACATGGTCTATAGAAACACAGACTTTGACGGGAGATAAGGACTGCTTGGCCCCTCCCAGTCTGCCCATTTCCCTACCTATTGGATAAGCTACAGATCCTAGTTAACCAACAGCCTACTTGCTCCTACTGTCACAAGAATTGCTTTATGTCTGTTCCATGCATTCTTGAATTCCCCCACTGTTTTTGACCCCACAACCTCCTCAAGAAGGCCATTCCAAGCATCCACTACCCTCTCTGTGAAAAAATACTTCCTTACATTGCACCTGAGCCATCTCCCATCTACCTTCAAATTGTGCCCCCTTGTTCATGCACATCTCTTTTTCTGAAAGATGACCCTCTTGGACTTTATTGAGTCCCTTGAGGTACGTGAATGTTTCAATCATGCCACACTCTCCCTCCTTTCCTTGAGGGTATACATATTAAGCTCCTTTAGTCTCTCTTCATATGGCTTCTGGTGCAGACCCTGCACTGTTTTAGTTGCCCTCCTCTGGACTACCTCCATCCTATCTATGTCCTTGTGCAGATGAGGTCTCCAGAACTGCATGCAGTATTCCAGATGGGGTCTCACCAACTGTCTGTACAAAGGGATAACAACTTCCTGTTTTCTACTGGTGATGCCTCTCTCTATGCATCCCAGTATCCCCCCCAGCTCTCCATGCTGCCTTCTCACATTGCTTGCCTACCTTTAAGTCATCTGATATGACTACCTCCAGGTCCCTTTCCATTTTAGTTGCTATTAGTACCTCCCCCTTCGCTGTGTACTCTTCCCCTGGGTTTTTGTTTCCCAGGTACATTACTTTGCACTTCTTTGCATTTAATCTAAGCTGCCATACGTTTGACCATTTCTCCAACCTTGCCAAGTCCCTTCTCATCCTTTCCGCCCCCTCTTGTGTATCAACCCTGTTGCAGATCTTTGTGTCATTTGCAGAGAGGCATACTTTCCCTTCTTGTCCCACTGCAATGTCACCTATAAAGACATTAAAGAGGACTGGTCCCAGTACTGAATCCTGTGGTATTCCACTAGTAACCCCACTCTTTTCAGAGTGGACTCCATTTACTATTACCCTTTGTGTCCTGTTGTCCAGCCAATGTTTTACTCAGGCTACAATCCTTGGACCCACTCCAAGGCTGGCTAACTTGTTTATTAATCTTTTGTGTGGGACTGTGTCAAATGCCTTGCTAAAATCTAGGTAGGCCATGTCCACAGCCCCTCCCTGGTCTACTACTTTGGTCACCCAGTCAAAGAAATCAATTTGATTCATCTGACATGACCTTTCTGCTGTGAATCCATGCTGCCTTAGGTCCTGTGCCCCACTGGCCTCTAGGTACTCAACAGCTTTCCTTCTGAACTGATTCTGTTGTTTTCCCTACCACTGAGGTCAAACTAACAAGTCTGTAGTGTCCTGCCTCTGTCTTGCTCAAGCTTTTTTAAAGGGAATCACATCCACCCTCCTCTAGTCCTCAGGTACCACACCATCTTCCCATGATTTGTTAAAAAGGGTAGTCAGTGGTGTCACTAGTTCTCCCCTTTGTTCTTTTAGAATTCTGGGGTGAATTCCATCAGGCCCCATTGCTCTGTCCACCTTCAGTTTTAGGAGTTCTTTCAGGACTCTTTCTTCTGTGAATGGACTAGTATCAATCCCCCTATCCAGAGTGCTTCTATTCTTTGGTTAAGGTACCTCCCCCTCCTCATCTTTTGTGGATACTGAGCAGAAGTATTCGTTCAGTATCTCTGCTTTTTCACTGTCACCCCTTGCCCACCCCCTTCCCTTTATTAAGCTTTGCTATCCCTCCCTTGGTTTTTCTTCACTCCCTAATGTACCTATAAAAGGTTTTATCCCCTTTCTTAACTGAGTTGGCTATCTTTTCCTCAGTTAGGGCCTTTGCTATTCTGACTGCCTTCCCCACTTCCTTCTGCCTTAACTGGTACAGTTCTCTGTCCTGTTACATCCTGTTTCCTTATACTTCCTGAATGCTGCCTTTTTCTCCCTAACCTTCCCCGCCACCTCTTTTGAGAACCATAGTGTTTGTTTCCTTCATTTTGTTTTGTTGCTTTGCTTCACACAAAGGCTTGTTGCCTCTGTGCTGGCCGTTTTGATTTTTCCCCATTGTTCCTCCACCCCTCCTTCTTGCCCATTTGCTAGTGTTTTTCTGAGGCACTCTCCCATTTTCCCAAAGTCATCCCTCCTGAAATACAATACTCTTGCTTTTGTGTGGCTTGACTCTATGACTGTGCTTATCGTGAACCACACTGTTTGGTGCTCGCTTGTTTCTAGATGGCTACCCTCTTCTAAATCTGAGATCTTGTCTCTGTCCCCTTTTGAGAGTACCAGGTCTAAGATTGCTCCCTCCGAGTGTGTTCCAACACTAGCTGTCTGAGTCTGCTCAAACTGTTTCTGGGTCTTCATTTTACCTTTATACTAGTGCCCCTAGTGTATAGGTAAAACAGGATCTTTGCTTGATTTTTTTGCTAGAAAGGGTTACCTTAACTCCATGAATCTAGAGCATTGCTGATACCCTGACTGCATATACTTAACAACTTATAACAGGTATGCTTTACACTTCAGATTAACTGTTCAATAGTTATCATATCATCAAAATGAATTCTTTTTTTTCCCCTGTATTTCCTTCTCGCTTCTCTATCTCTCTTTGTAATGGTTATTTAGTTTAGTTGCCTCTTTCCTTCTAATGTTTAAGGGGTAGTTATGGGGTGGGCAGTAATTTAAATAACTGTATCATTCTAAACTATATGGAGAACTTCTTGCAGATTTATTTAATGAACTTCAGTTATTAGGATGCTCTGTTTTCTTTCTTTTATAATATTTATAGAAAAACATTTGTTATTTGCATTAGTAGTTTGAGTTTTAAAGTTATAGATCAGTTGATGATTGATATATGTGGCCAATTATTCAGTGATGTTTTAGTTGTATGACTGAAAATTAATAAACGTTTATTGAGAACAAAAGGCTGATGGCTCTGAAAGTCACAGGAATGGGTTGTGTTGCAAAGATAAGGAGGGAAGCAAGTATGCACATAGCTTTCAACGTGTCTCCCCATGAGTTACATTTATTTGATTGATTGATTGATTGATTGATTGATTTATAAAGTTATTGTGACCTGGAAAGGTGGGTGAGGTCACATGGCCTGTTTTCAGCTGCAAGCTAAGGAATGGGAAATCAATCACCTTGATAAGTAGCAAGAGCTATTTTAAAATAACATAGATGTAGTCAAGGGTGTCAAAGGTGTTAAAACATTGCAGAAAGTGTGTGGTATTTGAAAGGGTACCTAGAACTTCTGATGGCTGAATGAATTTTGAAAGGGCAGATAATCCTTGGAAGGTTTAAAAGGCACAAATGTAAAATAGTTGGGATGGGATGGGATGGGATGGGGGGGCTAGCCATATGGTTCCAACACACATTTAGGTACTGGCCACATACAGTAAGGCAGTGATCTACTACAAGTGTAGACTGTATATCTGCATTCTGGGCTCCAGTTCTAGGAGTTAGCTACTTGTCTCATACTACTGTAAGAATCATTTTTGACAACCTCTTCCCCCCACAACCACTCTTTTTCTTTCTTTCTTTCTTTCTTTCTTTCTTTCTTTCTTTCTTTCTTTCTTTCTTTCTTTCTTTCTTTCTTTCTTCTTTCTTTCCTGCCCTGTTTTCCCCACAGCATGTTGTTGCTTACAGAACTGAGTTTTCACACATACCAGAGATAGCACTCCACCAAATTTATAGTAAAGAATGTTAGCCTTTCTCTAACTGCTGCTCTGTAAAGTGCATTCTCTCCTCTTCATTTGCACTTTGCTGGTTTGTAAGGTACTTCTTAAAATGGATGCTTTTTTTTTAGCCAGGTGCATTTAGCAGGATCCACTGTGGAATCTGAAAAACAGGAAATTAGACACTCAAAGCCACTTGATAATCTGTTTTCCATTAAGAAGCCAGCGGCAGTATAGTTGTGGGGGGTGGGGAGCCTGTAATTTGCAATGGTTGCTTTCTATCCATATGCTTTTTTTGTGAAGGCTTTGACCATAGAAATAGTTCATTCTCTTCTGGAAAAATAACTCCACCATCTAATAGTAACGAGCCACCATAAGCAGGGAACAGGTTCAGCAGAACTGCACCTTTAGGTAGCTTTCCTCACCTGGTAGGGGTATAGCCTAGTGGTTAGAGCACGGAGCTGTGAATCCAGAGACCCAGAAGACCCCAAATTGAATTCCAACACTTACTTAGTGCATGATTCTGAGAGTTCAGTGTCAGGAGTGCCCTAACCAGAGAGGGAGAATCCTGACTCCCAGTGGAGCTATCTGTTGTCACTACGGATGAGAGAACTGCAAAACACTCTGAAAGGTTCTGATAGGCCATAAAAGATTAATTAGTTATCCACCCCTTATCAGAACTTTCAGAACCTTTTAGTTTTCAGTACAAAAACTGTTTCAGTCATCATTTTCTGCCCCTGAGCTACTGCATGTTCAGCAAACAGAAAGGAATTTAACAACAACTTGGAATGGTATACACAAGCAGTAAGCCATGACAGGGTGTGCATTAATGGATTTTAATGTACGTCCCAGGGGAATGAGGTACAAGGTCAAGGCACAAGGCTGAAGGCCAAGTCTCCTAACACCCCTGGGAGTGGCTTATTGCATGTCTAAAATGCCTCACTGCACTTATGTAGTACAGTATATATGAAGTGAAACATTTTTAATATGATTTTTTTCATGCATTATTCATTTAAATACATTTGAAGTAACAGAATGCAGTGTATACATGAAATAGTCCCTGATGTTGTAGATAGTGAGGCATTTTGCCTTGGTAATGAGATCTGGCACCTGACTGTGCTGTGCTAGAAATTTAGTGCACAATCATGCAACATCTCTAGGCAAATGAAGCTGCAACATCTTCTCCTGTCATTTTATAAAATTAGAGGATTTTTTTTTATTTTATTGAAGAGAATCAGAATTACAATCCTTTGAGTCATAGACTCCTTTGCAAAGGCTCCACATCAGTACATAAATAACAAAACATAACATTTACTGGTATTATACATAGGTACAGTATATACATTGTGTTAAGGATCCTGAGATGGATTTTTGGTCTTAGCTGTGACCAAAAGGTAGATTACAGATTTGGAGGGTCCTAGTCAAACCCTGAGTCAGATTTTAAATACATTGTGATTGTGGGATCAGAGGATGCAGTCTTGGGTAAGGTTGGGCATTTTAACCCAGTCATTACAGATTTTCTACCTTACTATATGGACAGCTAGCAATGAGCTTGCTTATGTGTTTTGGAGATGGTGGAGGCGAAACAGTTGCAGTCACAGGCAGCTGATACATAGAGGAGGTCCTTGAGGCCAGTTTTAAATTGGCCAAGACTAGGGGCTAGGAAGATAGCTGCCGGTAGGCTATTTAGCCATAGGGGAGCCCGATATCAGAAAGACCTTTGTCCTTGGGTGGTCCTACAGTGGGGAACTAGGAGAGAGGTGCCAGTGGTGCATCTAGGGGCTCTTCTGTGTGTGGGATGGTCTGGATGAGGGAATGGAGACCTATGGGTGCTAGTTTCATGAGTATTTTTTTGCTTGAAGGGTGGAGTGATACTTAAGCCTACCTTTGAAAGTGAGCCAGTCAGCATGTTTGTAAAACTCACAAGTGTGCGTGTCTCTATCACTCCCAGTGACCAGTCTGCAGGCTTTATTCAGAGCTATGTTGATGCTGCGTAGGGCCATTTGGTCAGCAGTACCATAAAACAAAATGCAATAGTCAACTAAAGATAGGACAAAGGAAGTTACAGTGAGATGTAGGGTCTGGAGGGGTAGGCAATGCTTATGTCTGTATAGGATCCCCACTCTGGTGTTTACAGCAGAGGAAAGGTGTTGAATGTGTGTGTGGAAGGTAAGGGAGGTGTCCAGAGTAATACCCAGGTATTTGAAGCTAGAGACCTGTTCAAGAAGGAGACCCTCGGAATTTGAGATGAGTAGGGGGAGCCCTGCTGTGTGGGTCTGGTGGTGGGCAAAGATCATCGATTTTGTCTTGTTGTAGTTGAATACTAGGTGGTGCTCATTAAACCAGGATTCAGTTTCAGTAAAAAAGCCTTGTAGGGCTGATTGTAGGGAGTTAGGCTGGGGGTACTTCCAGAACAGTACTGCATCGTCCACATAGAGCATGAGCTTCCCTTTGCATGATTGAGGGAGGGAGTTTAGAAAGAGGGTGAAGAGCAATGGGCCAAGAATGGACCCTTGGGAGACACCCAATTGGACTGGTCTTTCAGAGGAAAGGGTCATGTTAATTTTAAACTGTTGGGTCCGGCCACAGAGATAGTCCTTGATCCAGGAGGTGGCCTCAGGGTAGAAGTGTTCAGAGGGAAGGGCGTGTAGCAGGAGTGCGTGACTGATGGTATCGAAGGCTTTGGTCAGGTTGACGTAGATTGCTCCTGCTATTGACCCCTGGTCCAGGGCCTTGTGAATGTATGAGGTAAATTCCAGGAGGGCAGTGGTGGTGCTGTGCCCCCTCCGGAACCCGTGTTGTTCATGGCAGAGCAGCCAGGATTTGGTTAAGTAGTTGGTGAGCTGGTCCGACACAATTTTTTTGAGTGCCTTTGGGGGATTGAGATGGGTCGGTAATTGCTGGTGGAGGTGGGGTCACTGCATTTCAGTATGGGGGTAATTATGCTTCTTTTCCATGGCATGAGGAACTGGCTGAGGCGTAGTCACCAGTTAAGAATTTTGGTAAGATGTGGCAGGGTTTCATCCAGGATTAGCCTGAGCATTTTGAGGTCAATAGAGTCACTGCTATAGCGCACATTCATCAAGGCTTTGGTGAGGTAGCATTTAGCCTCACTGCAAGAGATGATTCTCAGCTGGAAAGGTGGAGGGGCCACAGTGGTAGAGGTGTCTATGGGGCCATTAGGAAGTGGGTCAAAGAAGTTATGTGGGAGGATGTGACTGAGGTCTGAGAAGGTGGTATTAAGGGCATTGGCTATGGCAATGGGGTCCTGGGTGAGGGCTCCACCCACTAGAATCTGCGAGGGTGCTGGGGAAACGGTTTTCCCGCACAGCTCTTTTATATTATTCCAGAATTTTTTTCCCTGAGCTCCAAGTGGTGGTGAGGGTGTGTTTGTAATAAGTGGCCTTGGCTTGTCGGATGGCCCAGGCACATTTGTTTCTGGCTTCTCTGTAGAGTTGCCTGTTCTGGGGTAGCTGTGAGTCCAGGGTGGTATGCCAGAGGTTGTCGCTATGGTGCATCAGTATCATACGTCTAGTTAGTACTGTACCCCTTGAGTTACACCACTGTGAGTCTAACCACTAGATACAGATCTGGCTCACTGTGTACCTTCTCCATCTCCAGCCTTCTTTCTGGGTCTTTCCACCCCAGCAGTCTTTCTTCTAGATAAAATCCTGCTGGGGTATCTTAAGATCTGTGTTTTAAAATGATCAGAACCGTAGAATCCAAATAATTCTGAAAAGGTTCTTTTACAGAAAATGGCACAGGATCTGGAAGGTTCTGAACTTACCCCAACTGGTTCTCCCATCCCAGTTTGGCACAACACCGGTTACAGGGAGTTTCAGTCCTCATGCGTCATTCTTAATCACACTACCTTAATCCAGGGAGCAGAAATGTCCACAAGGGCAGTGCCTCAGGTTATTCTGGAAGGAACACTGTCAACCATCCATTCTCATTAGTTCCAGTTGAAATCAGAAAAATTCATTTTGTGCACTTTCATGAAAAGAACTAATTTCACATAATTTGGAGTATCTTCTTGAACTAGAACTGTCTGTTTTTAATGGGGACTTTGGTGTTTGGCCCAGACCACTACCTGCACATTTCTTTGGTTCCCCTGCCAGTCCCCAGCCCTGACTGCCACTTTGCCTGCTGTCATAGCCAGTGGGGAGCCACATGGTGCAAAGCCTGAGGATCGTGGGGACCATCACACTCAGCTGCTGTGGCACATAGGGTTTTTTTGTCTTTTCTCCCCTGGTTTTTGATACCTCCCTCCACCCCAGACATCTGGCATAACCTCTGTCAGCCTTTGACACAGCAGCACACTCTAGGTATATGCCACCCCTCACAAGGGAGCAGGCTCTCTGGCTCACCATGAGGGGCCACTGCTGCTGTGGAGCTAGGCCATCTCACTCAGTGGCTGGTTCATTCTCCCTTCAGGAGTACTCCCCAACCTGGCTGCCCAACCCACGCAGACCCGGGCTTGCTTCCAAACCTGGGTCGCTGGTATGGAAGTGCAAAGCACTGCCATTGAGCCATCAGGCAGCCCCAATTATACCAGATGTTGATGCAATTCTGCAGAAAATGCATTCCTGATGAAGCTCAAGTAGCAAAGCAATGGGCCTGGCATGCTGGCTGATGGGTGAGAGGTGTCTGATTAGGGCATAGTCCTCACTTCATTTCATGTTTGCACATTCTGTCTTTTTTGTATATGGTGACTTTGGATATTGTGTGAACTTTGCAGACTTCTTTAGTGCATAGCACAAGCAGGAGTTAGACGGAGATCCGCCCATGGTACCTGAATTGCACCTGTGACGCACCTTATCCAAATGTAATTTGCACTGTTGAGTCTTTTTCCCTATGTGAGATCTACAATAATAAAAATTATATTTTTTGCAAAACTTTGTGCAGCATTTTATGCTACCATTACACTAATACAAAGGACAGCATTTCTGACAGAACATTTTGCCTTTGAGTGCTGGCTACCATTTGCACCGGATATTGTTTGTGGTTGCGCAGCTTCTGCAGACTTTGTTAAGTAAGACTTTGCTTTTAAATGTATATATATATATATATATATATACACATACACACACACACACATATATATATATATATATATATATATATATATATATATATATATAAATATATATATATCTGTAAATATATATATATAATAATAATAATAATAATAAACTTTATGTTTATGGTGCCTTTCCAAAACCAGGGCGTCACACAATTTCAGAAACATGTCTGGTATCACACAACTTAAATTAAGTAAAACAGTGTGCACTGAATTTAAAACAAATACATCAGTCACTGAAAGCTTGAGTCCATAAATGGGTTTTTAAGGCTTTTTTAAATCCCTCCATGGTCACACACTCATGTAACTGTCGTGGTAGAGAATTCCAAAGAGATGGGGCCACATGCATAAATGCCCAGGCCCCAGATGATTTTGAACATACTCGTGGGATCTCTAGCAACCCCTCACCAGCTGAGCAAAGCAATCACCCAGGGTAGTAGGGGACTAGAATCTCTTTCAGGTAGTCAGGGCCCTGTCTGTGTAGGGCTTTATAAGTCAGTAGATGGACTTTAAAGGTAATCTGCCATTGTACCGGCAGCCACTGCAGATCGCGCAGCACCGGAAATATGGCAGGAATGAGAGGTTCTCATCAAAAGCCATGCTGCTGCATTCTCCAGTAGCTGCAAACAGCAGATTTTCACACCAGATCCCCAAGGTAGACGGAGTTGCAGTAATCCAAGTGCAAGGACACACATGTGTGAACCAATGTAGGAACGTCACCGCACGGAACAAGGTGCTTAATCCTGGAGATATTCCTCAGGTGGTAAAAAGAGGTCTTGATGACAGCTGGCACCTGCGCATGCAGTGTCAGCCCTTCATCAAAAATTACCCCCAAGGGTGAACCTACCCCCGACCCCCCTATCCGGTGTCCTGGGTCCACAACCAGCACTTCAGTCTTTCCCAAGTTCAACTTCAACCAGTTTGAATACATCCACTCCTGTATTTCTGTGAGGCAGTTATTAAAGGCTGAGAGAGCTCCATCCTAGTCAGGTGGAAAGGAAAGATAGAGCTGGGTATCATCAGCATAGCAATGAAACCTCATCCCATACCTCCTTACAATGTCTCTGAGGGGCAGCATGTACACTGCGAACAACATGGGGGACAACACTGATCCCTGAGGAACCACACACACAGAGGGACTGGGTCTGAGGAATAAAGCCTAGACACTAACCTCTGAGTTCTTCTGGTGAGGTAAGATGTAAACCACCTGAGGACTGTACTCGACCGGCCACAGATGAACCTCAGATGGCAGAGAAGAACCCCATGGTCTCAAATGCTGAGGAGAGCTCTGTAAGAACCAAGATAGAATGGTTCTTCTGATCTCTTGCCATCAGGAGATCATGGAGCACCCGAACCAGTGCTGTCTCACTACTGTGTCTCTTTTGAAAACTGGACTGGAGAGGTTCATAGATGTCATGGATGGTTAAATGGTTATCCAGCAGTATGGCTACTACCTTCTCAACCACCTTCCCTAAAAAGGGAAGGTTAGAGATTGGTCTGTAGTTTGCATGGCAATTCTGGTCCAAGGAAGCTTTCTTCAGGAGGGGTATTATCACCGCCTCCTTCAGGGAGCTAGGAAACTCACCTATTTCTAGGGAGCATCAAACTATCTGTGCAAGGACTGGACCAATGGTATCAATACAACCCAAAATAGGAGAGGTTGGTCCTGGATCCAAACTACAGCACGCAGTGCACATACTCTGGACAATCTTCATGACATCCATGAACTCCGGGTGGTTGAATGTACTCCAGGAAGGCTGAAGGCCAGTGACCAATTGCTAATTAGAAACAATGCCCATAGAGCGTGCCAGTTGGAGAGCTGCCCTGATGTCAGCCACCTTAGTCACAAAGACTCGACCAAGTTCATTGCACTCTATTTGTAAAAATGCTTTCCGGACTTGCAGACAGACTGGGTTGCACAGTCCGTCCACAGTTCGGAAAAGCTGACCTGGTCGATTCTGAGTGGCCTCAATTGCCCCAGACAGGAACTCTGCCTTCTTAAGGGTGATTGCAGATTGATAGGCTTGATAATGCTCCATCAATCTAAGGTGGTCAGTATCAAGTGCAGATCTCTACCAGCAATGCTCTAACCTTCGACCTAATCACTGCATCTCCCTCAAGGTCCAATCAAACCATGGGGACTGAGGGTGAAGGGAGAGAGGATGAACACGGACAGGAGCAATGACATCCAGGGCTGCCAAAATGGCCATATTATAGGCCACCATGAGATCCTCTGGGTCATTGTTTGTCACCAGAATAATCAATAGGTCAAGTACCGGCGTTAGGCTTTCAGAGCTAACATCTCATTAAGGATGATACTTGACCATCTCCACAGAGGTAGGCCTTCGGGGGGGTGCTAAAATTGAACCCCGCGGTGTAATGATCAGACCACCCAACTGGTTCCACCCCCAGAACTGAGGCTTTAATCCCCAGGAGGAAGACTAAGTCAAGTGAGTGACCATGTTTGTGGGTAGCAGTGGTAACTATCTGCGTAAGGCCCAGAGATGTCATAAGCTGGAGGAAGTATTGTCCAAATTGCAAGAGTTCATCATTGACCCAAGCGTTAAAGTTGCCCAGGACCATCAACCTGGGAGACTCAAATACCATGTCAATGATGAAGTCCATGACTTCCTGAAGGAACCGTTTCCCATCCCCAGGTGGACAGTAGATGAGAACGATCCTACAACCTATGCCTGCTACCACAGTACACTCAAATGACTCAGTCTGCTCAACAGGTACACTCGTGAAGCACAATTCGGTCTTAAAACATATATATATATATATTTTGTGGTTCTGTATTTTTTTTGCTTAGTAAAATATGAAAACCTGTTTGTCCACCATATTAGTTTTGCCACACAAAAATGTGTTTACTTGCAGTTCTCGATCAACTCTCACTAAGTCTTTACTGAACACTACCCCCACCCCCACACACACACACATATGCAGTCTAGTCAGTCATGATGAAGTGGGAGGAGACTGCATTCATCATGAGTGGGCTGGGCCATTTTGGGGGATGGGGGCGTTCCTAAAGTTCCGAAGAATGCAAAGTGGGGAGGACAAGGACCATAAGCAAAACAAGTTTTGATAGGGGGAGGATGGTAAAGTGCATTCTTCCATATCAATGACCACTGACTCTGGGCATGGGGCCCTAAGATATAGGGAACCTAGGAGCTCAGGTAAGGGAGTTTCTGGGGCTGGGAAGTTGCCAATAGAAACCTAAGGTGTGGCACCTGGTCTAGAGCAGAACAGCCAGTGTACCACCTTTTAAGAAGCCCAGAATGGAACATGTCTTACTGAAACATGATTTTTCACAGGGCAAAATGTAACCTTGACCAGTGCAACAGACTTTTGTTCTCTAAACAATCAGAACTAAGACTAAGTGTTAGAGTTTTTTAGTTGGTCATATTGTTTCCCATCATTTTAAGATATTTTAGTTAAAGGTATCATAGTTTTCTGCAACTTCTAGAAGAAATTAAGAAAAGATGCTTTTCTATTGTAAGATCAGGGCATTTAGCATTTTTCATGTTTTTTGGCAGGACAGAGCCACCCAAAGTAGGACTGTCCTGATGTAATTGGGACAGGTGGTAGTCATAAGAACAGCCTGGATTTAAACAAAATGAAATCAGCTACAGCTGCAAACTGAACAAGCCATAGCAGGGCTGTGAAAAATGAATGTATAAATTCCACTGGTGAAAATGCCTTGGAATCATCATTCTGCTTCTGAACTTTTCTGTTGGCATTTTTAATGCATAGCTGTTATAACTGCATACGTTTTACTACAGCTGATGTAAACTGCATGGTTCTTTTCCACAGTTTTTTCTCGCAAATAGAGATCAACATACATTATGGAATTATATTTTTTCCATGACAACATAGTAGAATTCTGTGGATTCTGCATGGGTGAAATCCTCCCCCCCCAAAAAAAATCACAAAATTCTGTGGAGCATATACAGCAGAGGAATTTGTAAATATTGCCCAGCTCTAATGGTAAAGAATGACAAAATGTGTGTGGTTTTATGTTTTAAAGTAAGAACAGGCGATGGGTTACCATTTGTTAATCTAACCCTAGGGACTCATGAGGTATTAGGCACGGTTTTCATATGAGTAGCAATGTATGCCACACTAGTGGTATGATGGTAGTGCACCGACAATTGGGATTTGAAAGCATATCCTTGTCAGACAGAGGGTCTGACAGGGGAGAGGGGATTGAGTGTCCAAGGGACAGCTCTCCTGTCTTGGGGAGGGGTTTTGACTCCCCATTCACAGACAGCCACCTAGTGGAATCTTGTTGGAAGTGTAACAGGGCCATCAAAATCATGAGGAGGCCTGTCATCAATATTGCAACGTATGTGTACATGTAGACACACATGCATGCAGTGCATCGTTTCACACTGGCAGCCTTGGGGAGATAATGTTGGAGGAAAACACCCAATCAGCTAGTTGACTCCATGGTGCAATCCAGACCCTGCACCACTGACTGTGCAGGGCTTCGTATCTGGACTATACTGTGGAGGGGGAGGATGTCCCTCTAGCCCCACTGCAGGAGAAATCAATGGAGGACTATAGGAACCAAGTATGTCCCAGGGAAGGTAAGTGATTGGGGCTCTATGGGCCAGAAACCATGAGGACCAACCAGAGAAAGGAGAATAAATACCTTAATAAATACAAAAAAGGAGTAACAATGTATGCAAGTAGTGTTATCAGTATCGGAAGCCAAAGCCGGATTGCAAGCAATGATGTTGTAACTTACATTGTCCCTAGCTGAAATGGGACTTCTAATGCTGAAATTGGAAGGGGTAAAGACACAGGAGACAGAGCACAACAGAGAGAAACATATGCACAAAGAGATCAGGGTGTAAGTAGGTATGATTTACCAATGATAGAATACTTACAACACCAGCAACCTGGGTTTGAAAATGAGCCCAGGATGTTGCAGACTGCCTGGGAGGGAGAGGAGGATCAAGCTTCCCACAGGACACAATGGAACCTTCCCCAGTTGCTTTCCTGTGGCTAAGAAACCAAAAGTTAGGAAAACCAAAGGTACAGAAACATGGTACCAGCACACCTGGACTCTACCACTCTGACTGGCCACTGTCCTTCATACTTTGCAGATCAGAGCAGGGCACATCTCATTTCATTTTATTTATTTGTTAATCGGGTAAGAACACTAAGTAAATTAATACCCTTTTTCAGGCCCGACCCTAATACATACAATTGAATCACAACATATAAGACATGTTAACATAAAAACAATTAACATAAACAATAAATTCTCTCCAATGACATCAAATATTACATTTACATTCGTCCAAACAAAACAAATAATCTTTTAATCTAGATTTAAATACTGCTAGCGAAATGGAAGTACATAAATTATTAGGAAGATTGTTCCAAAAAACTGGAGCAGCATTAGAAAAGGCACAGGAGCCCTTTGTTGACTTACACAATGAAACTGTAAGTAGAGTGCCAGTAAAGGATCTAAGTCCCAATCCTGTACTATGAACTTTTACAAGATCCTGCAATGGTTAGTTATGGCAACTATAGATTGCTTTAAAAATTTGACATCCCAAAAAGGAAGCAAATTTACTACTCAGAGACAACCACCCCAAACTAGAGTACAATAAACAATGGTGCAAGCGAGGAGATGAAGCCAAAACAAATCGACAAATATTATGATATGCAGCTTTCAAAATATTACATTCCTTAACCCCTAAATTGCAGAAAAGACCTGCATTATAAACTAACTGTGGCAATAAAGAACCTTTCGCAATAGCTTGCTGAGTTGGTAATGAAAAGTATTTGCTTAACTTATATAAAATACCAAGTTTACTATTGATTGTACAGCTTACTTGAATCACTTGAGGCAACAAAGTCAGGCTTGAATCAAATAAGAAGCCAAGATATCTAAATTCTGAAACCCATTCAATATTAATACCAGACAGCTCTTCTATATGAAAATTAGGGTAATGCCTTACCGTGGAAAGCGTGCCAAAAAGCATTATTTCGGTCTTCCTCACATTTAAGACCACAGCATTTTGTACAAACCACTAACAAACATTTGGAAATTCTGTTTCCAATTGAGCAGCAAGTTGATCCCCATCATTAGATTGACAATAAATAATCAGATCATCAGCATACAGGAGTGTATCACTCACTGCACATACAGATGGAAGTTGGTTAACAAACAAAGAGAATAACAGGGGTCCCAATAGGGACCCCTGAGGTACTCCACATTTTAGTTGATGTGCTTCAGATTGAACCATATTGACAGAGACCACCTGCATGCAATCCAAAACATAGTCTGCAAACCAATTAACAATACCTAAGGAAAATCCCAAATCAATAAGTTTGACCTTTAATATGGAATGATCAATTAAATCAAATGCCCTGTTCAGATCCACAAACACCTCCCCTGTCATAACTCCCCAATCAAATCCTCCAAGGACGGTGTTGGTGAATCTGACCAAGGCAGTGCCGGTTTCATGATGCTTTCTGAAGCCATGCTGCTGTAAACACATTAGTTCATAAGTCTCCAAATAATGGGTAATCTGATTAGAGACCAATTCCTCCAAGATTTAACTCAATGGATTTAAAATAGAAATTGGCCTGAAGTCCTCAGCAAGCTCAGCTCCAAATTTTTTGAAACACGCACTACACTAGCACATTTCCAAGCCTTAGGGAAAATTCCAGTAGTGAAACACAAATTAAAAATTCTTGCCAGAGGACCTGCCACATGAGGGGAGGCCAATTTAACAAAATGGGAATCCAGGCCCCCACCACAATCTCCAAACTTATCCGGGATAGTACAGAGCAATCTGAGAACATCCATCCTACATCCCCGGTCAGGTCCCCTTCAATGAATCTGCCACAGAGGCAGAAATGCCCTGTGGACCCCATGAGGACAGATACAGTAAGTGCCAGAGATGGAGCTGGGCAGTCGCCAGGCAGAGGTGGACAGCACCAGTGGCCTGGGAATAAACAGATTAAGGGGACAAAGAAATGAACTCTGCCATTCTTTCCTTCCACTTTAAAAAGATGGCATTTCAATCCAGAGAACCTTTGCAAATGCAGTAGTTATTTCATGCAGCACTGTCCCTCCCTCGCCTTTTACCAGCAAACATTCATCATTTACAAAAAAATGCAGTTAAATAAACAATTAAACGTTGTCCAATCCCATTTAGAAAGTCCAATTGTTTAAGCTGCTGTTACCGAAGGTTGCCTTGGAGTGTTAAAGTGCAGCAGTCAGATGTCGAGAGTAAATGATTAATAAACCAAGCATCAGAATGAAAGCAAACTGACAGACAGCAATGGTGGCAACCTTGAGGGAGTCAGGCAGCAGCTTGCTAAAATGGAGCTCACAATCAACAGCAGCTCCTGAATGTTTTTGCAACTGGAAAACAGGAAAAAGCAAATTCCTATTAAAATGAAAAGCTGCAATTAGATTGAAAAAGCTAGTATGCCAGGGTTGGCCTGTTAGTACCACAACAATGCTGCCACTAGAGACTGGGTAGCTCAGATTTGCAAATGAGACCAGGCCTTCATAGGGGCAGTGTGGGAAAGTGGATCAAGCATCCTAGTAGATGCTGTGCTACTCCTTCAGGGATGGCGGGTAGCCAGTGTCATGGCAATACTGCCACATGGGTGATCACAGTGGCAGAGACGGTAGAGAGGGTGGATGTTGACAGGTGCCCTCATACCATGCAGCATCACATCACATCCCAGTGGGCAGGGACCTAGAGGAAGGAAAAAGCCCTGGACCTGCGTAGGATGATGCCTATTCACTCAGGCCTGGCACATCCTTCTGGCATCCGGTACTCTGGGGATTCTAAAGGGGATGGTAACCCTTCAGCTAATCCAAAGCCGTTGTCCATTTTCATAGCCATTCGTGTCCATGAGTAGTGTCAGCAGCTTGGGGCCTCCTCGGTGGATAGGATTTCAAAGCAGAAAGAAAAAAAAAGTCAGACATCCCCCATAGGAGGATAAAGATCTAGAGATTTCCCCACTGCTTGCACCCAGTAAGTATTACACTGGTCCAGTGAGAGGGGGCTACCATTGCAGGAGACAGACTCCAAAGTCCAGGTAATTGGGGTGGGGGAGCAGTTAGAGGGTGCTGGGATTAGAGAGAAAAGGATAAATAAAAAACAAATGAAGTGTTGTAGTATGGTCAACCGTGAGATATGAAATGGGGGAAAAAAGCAGGTGCTGCTCAGTCGTTAATGGAGATGGATAGAGAGCAGGTTTGTGCTGAGGACTGATTATTGATATTAGTCTGAATGTTAGTGTTTTCCATATAAACTTTTTTTTTACATTTCATACTTGTTTCTTTTGTTAATGACGGTACAAAACAAATGCTTATCAGTTGAGCAATAAGGCTTGACAGGGTGTGCTTTACGTTGGGATAACAGCATGCCTCAGGTGGGCTGAAGCTCGAGGCAGAGTTCTTCCAGCACCCAAGAAGTGCTGTTATTCCAGGACAAAGCACACCCAGGAATGCACCGATGGGCCAGCAAGAAATTATTTAGTGTTTGTATGGCAGTGCTACTGGAGAGAGGTCTGTCTATCCCGCCTTCTTGTTGGCTTGTCAGAATCTTGGGGCATCTGCAAGAATGGCAGTCTCTAACATCCCACTGATACATCAGAACACTTCTTTGTGTGGTAGGGAGATGACTTAGGGAAACCGGATGATGATGATGATGATACTGGTCCTCCAATCGGTGCCCTACAAATGCAAATCTGTTTATGAAATTCAAGTTCATCACATTTAGTGATGCTTATGCTGGAGTGTGACCTGTTTGAGCAGTACGTGCATGTCTACCCTTTCATTTTCATATTTCAGTGTTGTTTTTCCAACAGTGTTATGAAATATTCAAGGCCCTTGAGCAAGCACATTGCAGTAATATAGTGTCTGTCTTCACACAGTCAAGCTACTAAAAAATTGATTGCAAAAATAACATTTGTTTCACAGTTCACTCTACGCTGCTGTACTGTGTGTCTCAGCACAGATTTATGAAGCTGAAGATAATTAAACCATGTGTAACAACAGTGATTTATGACTGTGTGATACCCTGACCATGCAGTGGTAGTTGTGCCCTACTGCATCTCACCTTTAGTGAAGAACTACAGTACTACACATCAACATTAGTACTACAAGAAGCCTTCCTTCCTTGGTCTACATTTCAGTGTACAGTACTACTAGACCAGACAGCAATTTATGCATTCATTAATTTATTTTATTTCTTTCTTTGATAACTGGATAGGTGCACTGGTCCAAGAACCTTTTTCTGGTACGACCCGGGCCAGTGAGAATCGTATAGGAATACAATAGCTACAGGTATATAAAGACATCAGCAGGACAATGTAAAATTAGATATTTGCAAGGTCATATGACATCTATGAACACATGATTGAAATCTGTATATTAATATAAACTGGTCTGCTCAGCTAGCCCATTGATTAGTGTACAGTGTGCTCTATAGCTGCATCACTGTTTATATGGATGTGAAAGCACTCTGAGCTTTAGAGGAGCACTTCAAATAAATAATATTATACCTCACTTTATTTCATGATGCACTACATTACAATTCACTACACCACACTACTCTGTTCTGCACTACTATAATCTACATTATTCCTACTCTACACTACTTTATCATACACTACTGTACTTTAGCATATAATACACTACCCTACTCTACACTACTCTACAATAACTTTCTCAACAATATGCTACACTACGGTACTCCTACACTACATTGCTTTACACTACATCTACTCTACACTACTCTGCAAAACTCTACTCTACTATACACTACACACTTGACTCTACACTTTGCTGTACTACTCCACTGTACTCTACTCTACTCTATAGAACACTACTGCACGTTACTCTACTTTACACTATGCAGCACAACTCTACATGACTCTACTATTCACTATTCTATTGTACACTACTTTGCTCTACACTACTCACTTGACTCTACTCTTCGCTGTACTACTCTACTGTACACTGCTGTACTCCACACAACAGTACTCTACTCTGTGCAACACTACTCTGCTCTGCTTTACATTACTCCACTCCACACTACTCAGTACTACTCTATGCTACACAACGCTACTCTACTCTACACAATTCAACACTACTCTACTCTGCTTTACTACTCCTCCACTACTCAGTACTACTCTATACTACACAACACTACTCTACTCTACACAACACTACTCTATACTATACAACACTACTCTACTCTGCTCAACAGTACTCTATACTACACAACACTACTCTACTCTGCTTTACAGTACTTTACTACACACTACTCAATACTACTCTACACTACACAACTGTACTCTACACTATACAACACTACTCTACTTTACACCACTGTACTCTATACTACACAATACTACTCTACTCTACACTATTCTCATACCTCTAAAAATACCACATTGGGAGGTGCAGTACTCCTTTTACCACTCAAACCCACCTTTCCCACATTATGAGGTGCAACCTTAATTTTACAACTGAGAAGTCATCTGTCTGTACTATCTCTCAACAACTGCACATTAGAAGGGACATCCCTCATTTTGCCCATAAGAAACCCTCTGTCCATACCTCTCAACTGTCCTGCATTAGGAGGGATGTCCCTCATCTTAATACTGAGGATTATGAGGGGTAAAGTGAGTGACATCCCTCTTAATGGGGAACAGTTAGGAGGTATGGACAGAAGAGTTATGAGTGTTTTTTTGTGTTTTTTATTCTTTGGTAACCAAATAAGGCCCATTAGGTACAAGGTATTTTTCAGGGGTAGCCCAGGAGCTCTGGGAAGGATAAGTGATTTGTTTAGGGTCACACAGTACTCAAGTGGAGGTTGGTTGAATCAAACCTAGGACTGCTAGATGTACCAAACTCATTCACAGCTCTTTACTTTAAGCATTACACTAAACTGCCAGCCTATGTTTAAAGTGAGATGGCATTCCCCCTAATGTGGAACAGTTCCGATGGATGGACTCTAAGAAGTAAAATGAGGGCCATCCCCCCAATGCGGACAGTCTAAAGGTAATTTTTGTCACATAAACCTCAAGTCTCTTTTTTGTGCATTGGCCCCTCATCATTTTTATTAAAACAAACTATTCTACCAATATTCTCTGTAGTGATTACCAAGTGGTTTCATATATTAAAAGTCCAATGAATATACAAGTACAATAAACCAGTACTATAGCCTCTGACTTGTTCCAGTTTTGAATTATTAAGAAACTAACTGAATTTCTATATACAAAGACAGAAACCCAAAACAATCATTTTAGATTGCTCAGCATTGATGGTTAAATCCTACGAACATACAAAATTTGCAAGCAGATAAAGTACAACTGGTCTATCAAGTCTGCTCGAATGTGCAGCTAGCACCCCTTATTCTGCAGTTGCCCCTTCCTCCACCCTTCCTTCCCTTCCCTTCCCTTCCCTTAACCCTCCCCCTTGCCCTGTCCCAGCTCCTTTTGAAGCAGTCCACTGTTCTACTGGATACCACTTCCACCAGTAATGCATTCCACCCAGCTACCACCCTCTCTATAAAAAAGTGTCTCCCCATCTCCCTCCTGAACCTTCCTCTCTCCAGCCTCATATCATGTCCCTCCCCTACCTTACTTTGAATGGCCCCTCCATACCTGTCTTGTTTATTCCTTTCATATACTTGAAGGTTTTGATCATATCCAGATCCCTCCTCTCCTCCAGTTAGTACATGTTCAACTCCCTCAGCCTCCTCTCATATGGTAAGTCCCCCAGCCCCCTAATCATCTTTGACACCCTATGCTGCACCACTTCCAGTAAGTTAATGTCCCTCTTCAGATATGGACCCCAGTACTGCACACAATACTCTAGGTGTGGTCTAACTAATGAGTTATACAGTGGCAGAATCACCTCCCCCCTCCTTGAGGATATACCCCTTGCAATGCAACCCAGCATTTTGTTGGACTTCACAGCTGCTTTCCTACATTGTGCTGAGTTGTTCATTGACCCCATAATGAGCATCCGCAGATCCTTCTCCTCCTCTGTCTCGGCTAGCTGCACTCCCCGAAGCTGGTAACTCCTCCTTGGATTTTTCACCCCAAAATGCAGCACCTTGCACTTGTTGGCATTGAACCCCAGTTGCCAGATGTCTGACTGGGTTTCCAGCTTTATCAGATCATCCTGCAACCCTTGCCATCCCCCTAGGTCATCCACCACCACTCCCATCTTGGTGTCATCAGCAAAGAGACTGGTCTTGCTCTTGATGCCCAATGATATGTCTGCAATGAATATCCCAAACAACATTAGTCCCAACACCAAGCACTACCGAACACCCATCATCACTACCCTTGGGGATGAGAGCTCCCCACCCACCACCACCCTCTGTTGCCTTTCCTGAAGCCAGTTCCTTACCTATCTCACCAGCTTTGCACCCACAACTGTGCCTTCTAACTTACTTCTCAGCCTCCCATGTGGCACTGAGTTGAATGCCTTACTGAAGTCCAGGTACTGGACATCCACTGCATGGCCCCCACCCAGTTGCCTAGCCACCCAGTCATAGAACTCCATCAGACTGGTGCAGCAGGATCTGCCACTTACAAAGCCATGCTGTCTGCTGTCCTGTAGTCCTTTGGCCTCCAGGAGGGCCACCAACCTCTCCTTCAGGACAGTCTCCATCAGCTTACCCATGATGGATGTGAGGCTCACTGGTCTGTAGTTCCCCAGTTCACCCTTGGGGCCACTCTTGTGGAGGGACACCACATGAGCCATCCTCCAATCCTGAGGTACACACCCTGAGTGTAGTGAGGCATTGAATAGGTCTGCCAAAGGTCTTGCTCACCCAGCTAGGTTTCTTTGCCCTAGCCTTCTTGCTCTGGGCCTTGCTGCAGGTTCTGGCTGTCTCCACTATCCCCAGCTTTATGAGCTCCCACCTCTGGTTAGTGTCCATGCTATTTTTTTAACTACTCAAGACAAATCATTAACCTGTCATTAAAAGCCAGTAGCAAAAAAAAGATGTTACCACCATACCATCCAAGTATTATAATGCTGAGACCCTATCACTATCAGTCTCTTGTGAATGCTGAGAGGGATCCTCTAAATTCTCAACTACAGCATTGACATACTGTAAATATTAAACAGTAAAAGGGCCAAAATACATCTGTGCATCACCCTGGATTTGACTGTAGTTTATCTGTTAATATAAATCTGTAAGGAGAAATTATTTTCTACCATTGATGCAAACATATCACATGACTGTGCATTACATATAGAGTAAAGAATGGGGATGTGTGTAAATAACAAGACGTTTACACACACACGAGGGGTTAGATGCTACATAAACCCTGAAAGCGAAGCTCGAGGAGTTTATGAAAAGCATCTAACCCTGAGGGTGTGTGTAAACTTTGAGTTTACACACACCACTCCATATTTTATTTTATGTAATTGCTGGATTTCCCTTTTTTGCCTCAGCAATTATATAAAATAAAATGTTGCTGTGAGGCCACAGTCTGGTTAGGTCAGAGCACATGGCAGCGGTTGCCATGCCATTCTTTATTTAAATATATTTTTGTTTGCAACCAAAAGGTACTTGTGCTACATTTTTTATTTTTTTATATACTTACCACTGACTCTGTGTGGCGGTTCCATGTTGGATAACTATTCGGCCGGCAAGAAGCGAGTGCAGTTGTGAAGTGGGGAACTGCTCTGGTGCATGCACAGAGTGAGAGAAACTGTGTGCATGTTTGCCATAATAAACACTCCTTTATTATGGCAAATTACGCCATGGTTTCCCTATGGGAAAAAAGGGAAATCAGTTATTACAATCCAACAATGCACATCTGCACCTTTAGATGTGTTTCCCCCTATACTCCATATTAATTTTGCACCCATTTTATAAGTGTGATAACACACCTTATGGTGTGTGGTTGCTGTGTGATATATGCAGTTCTCAAGTGGTTAAAGGCACTCATCTTTGCCTCATGCCTCATAATGCAAATGAAGCATGCATGTACCAGAGTGGCTGCACACCCTCTCTTGTGTGTTATCACTTACATGTTCCTTTCATTTCTACTTGTATCTTTACTCATATATTATTATGGAAGTCTTTTAAGGGATTAAGGTGGTATGTATGAGTCTATTTTTGAAACTTCTAATTTAAGCCATAATATTTGTTGAGGGATAAGAGACACAAGCTGCCTTGAAGTCAATGAAGGCTGCATGCAATTTAGGCTTCTTAACTTTTACATGTAATCAATAAACAATAAGCCATGACAGGGTGAGCATTCAAGGATTTTAATGCATGCCCCAGGGGAGTGAGGCACAAGGCTGAAGGCTGAGAGTCCTTACACCCATGGGAAATTCATTCATTAATGCACACCATGAAGTGGCTTATTGCACTTATAAAATGCCTCGCTGTTCTTTAGTATTATATGTATATTGAAACATTTTTACTTTGATTTTGTTACATAAATCATTTGTATAAACACATTTTAAATAACAAAATATATACATGAAATAGTCCCTGAATTTGAAGGTAATGAGCCCTTTTGCCTTGGTAATGAGAACTGGCACCTGACCACGCAGTGCTAGAAATTTAATGCATGGTCAGCTGTCATCTCTCAACCAAATAAATTTCTAGATTTTTTTCTTGCCATTTTACAAATATGTATATTAAACAGTATAATGTAAAACACTTATCCATAGAGGAAAAAAATATTATAGGAAACCAGCTTGTGCTTTGTTTATGATATTGTTTATACCGAACCATTTCTGTAATTGATTTAGAAGAAACCTTTAGAATACTTTCCCTAAGGTATCTAACAGGCTTGTAGGCTGGTAGTTATTTGGTACCAGTCTGGAACATTTCTTATAAACTGGCACCACTAGATTGCCTTTCCAACTGTGAAGCTATGTAAGGGATAACACACAGCAGGTTGTGCAGGTATATAGGAATAATGCACACCTCAGTTGATTGTTATGCACAAGGTATAGCCACTTTCCACCCACACTCACCTGATAAATGCATTACCCCCCTCCATGACCACACACCTATCACTTATACAATGGGCTTTTATACAAAATATCTAGCTCAGTTGAAGTGTGCTGTTATCAGAAAAATAATCAACTGTCACATGACGTGTATCCTCCAATGAGCCATATAGGATTTTTATGGTTCATTTTACAATCACATTTATCTAATATATCATTGAAACCAAGTTTTCTCAATAATGGGCAACTGCCAGTCTAAATCCATTACCAATAACTGTAGTGGCATTCCATCTTCCCCTTTGTATTAATTTTTATCTTTCTCATTTAGTATAATAATTGCATCTTCTCTAGAAACTGTTGACTGTTGTGTATACTCAGGTCTAACATTGCTGAAGCAGCAGCATTGTTGTATAAAACTTTATGATAATGTTCCATCCAGTCCTTCATTCTTATGTCGGCATCTGATCCTACTCTATAATCACATACTACTTTAGCTACCAGCGACTGAAAGAAATGGTTATTTTTTTTGTTTCAACTTACACAATTAGATCTTTCCAAAAATGTATCCTCCATAACTACATGTTTATGTTTGCCTGCACACATGTGCAAGAAACATTATGCGGCAGCTTAGTAGAGAAGCGGGTTGTGGAGGTGCAGCACTGTGGCAGCCAATGGCAGCATTGCATTTGGGGGCTTGGCACTGGTGGACCAATGCAGGCACACTGTACTGATGACATTGGTTTCCAAAAGTGCCTCTACAATGAAATATTTTCACCACTGCAATCTGGAGCCGCCTCATCATTGCAGTGGCAGCCATTTCACTGCAGTGAGAGAATGACCTGCCATTGCAGGGCGGTACCTTGCCATCCACATGCCCTTGACCCACTTCATTTGCTGATGGGGGAGCCCACTCCCCGTCATCATACTGTAACTCCCTTCCCCATTTTTGTGTGCTGAGGGGGTGCCCAATCCCCCTCAGCATCATGCGCCCTCCCAACAGTCTTTCTTTGCCAATGGGGGGCCCAATCCCAGTTGGCTTCAGTCCCCCCAGTTCAAGTTGATGATGGGGGAATGCAGTCCCCATCAGCATAATGTCCCCCTCAATTTGTTGTGTGCTGAGGGGGGTGCCCAATGCCCCTCGGTTCTCCCCCCACTCGGTAGCCGACGGGGTGCCCAATCCCCTGTCGGCTACAGCCCCCAAAATAATAGTGGCACACTTTGGGAGCCCCCAGTGTGCCAAATGTCCCTGTAAAAAACAAATCCTACGATTTTTTTTCTTTTTAAACCTGTAAACAGAAAATGGTCCCTCGTTGAGTTTGGTAGCCCCTACCCCAACCGGCACCCATCTTCTGCGCAGCCTGCCTCCCCACCCCCGTCACCCCATACTTACCTCCGGAGCCCAGTGCGATGATCTTTGGAGGACCAGGAACATGTCTGCACTCTTCAAAGCCAACCACGAACTGAAGAAATGCCAGTAAGCTGTATAATGGCATAAATTGGTTTCTTTTCAACTTTGGTGCATATCTCAGGCATTTTTGGGAATTTTTGCACCAAATTTTCAACATGGGGTTATTGGGACCCCTCCTCATGAATTCAGCCACTGTCATGGTGTTATTCAGTCCAGAAAGGTGATTTCATGGTCACTGCACAGAATCACCTTTCAGGACCGATTAACGAAATGACAGTACCAGTGTTCATGAGGTGGGCTCTCAAAAAGCCTGTGTTACAAATTTTGTGGAAAAATCCAAAAAATAACTGTTTTACGAGTGTGCATTAAGCAGTTTCCATGCATACTCAAAGCTTGGTGAATTTGTAATATTTTCACTCCAGATTTTGAAAACTGGCATTTTTCCATACCTCCTTATGAATAGTACTGCTTTCATTTTTCACATCCTGACCGAAATGTGTTTTCACACTTCCAGCGCAGAATAGTGCGGTCCCTGTGGGAAATCACAGTGACACTGTTCATGAGCAGAGGTCCTAAAATGCCTATGTTAAAAATTTGGTGACAAAAGTCTATAAAATGACTGTGTTATGAGTATGCATTGCAGTTCCCACGCATGCTCATAACTTCACGAATTTGTAATATTTTCACTCCAAATTTTCAACATTGCCATTTTTCCACACCTCCTTATGAACAGTACAGCTGTCATTTTTCACATCCTGGCCGAAATGTGTTTTTGCACTTCCGGTGCAGAATAGCACGGTCGCTGTGGGAAATCAGTGTTCGGGACACATTAAGAAAATCATACTGACACTGTTCATGAGCAGAGGACCTAAAATACCTATGTTGAAAATTTGATGACAAAAGTCCATAAAATTACAGTGTTATGCACATGTGTTGCAGTTTCCACGTATGCTCGGAAATGCGAGTATTTTTAATATTCCCACTACAGATTTTCAACACTGCCATCTATTCACACCTCCCTATGGATGGTGAAGCTGTCATTCTTCACATCCTGCCCAATCTGTGTTTACATACATCTGGCACAGAATGGCACGGTCGCTGTTGGAATTCAAAGTTCGGGACAGATAAACAAAATCACACTGCCACTCTTCATGAGAAGAGGTCCCAAATGCTTTCATGAGGTGGGGTCACAAAAAGGCCATGTTGAAAATTTGTAGTGCAAATACCAACAAACACCTGGGGCATTAGGGTTTCTAACCATAATGTCCCACCCTGTACAGACTGACAGGCATTGGGGTGTGCCTTTGCATTGCCGACTGTAATGCTGATGCCATCCCACCTCCACCCCCAAGCCAGTCATAGGCATTGAGGTGTGCCTTGGACTCTTCAGACCCATAGTTCACCCCATTCTCCTATACTGCACCCATTTCAGCATATGTTCTTATGGAATGGGATGACTGTAAAGCTGAACACCCCAAGGCACACCTCAACACGTGTCAGTGTCTGCAGGATAGGGTAAGGTGACATGGCATGAACGTCATAGGCGATGGCCCAAACACATACCCCAATGCCTGTCCATCTCTGCAGGGTTGAGGTGGGGTTGGCATGAAGTTTAATACTTCATTGCCATTCCTATTCTGCATCTCTCTAACTCCTGCATTTCCAGTGCTAATACCCACAAGCAAACATTCGATATTGACAAATGCTATTTTTTAATTGGATTTTAAATGACAAGGTATTTATTTTTCCATAGTGCACCATCCAAATAGGCTTGGACCTCTTTACAAATATCAACATAACATGAAATAAACATAATATTAAATGGAAATGCAGTAAAGCATGAGGGAGGTGAGTGGTGACTCTGAGCTAAAAGTAAGTGGACAGTGGAGCACGCTGAGGTCTGTTTGCCTGTAGCGATAACGGCAGCTGCATTGACACCAAAATGGGGACAGTTCTGTAATGCTGTGAGCCACTCCTGGACTGCTGTGTCCTGAAGTGTAAGATTAGAGAGATTGAAACACGCATAATGAAGCTACACATCTGTTGCCATAGTTTTGTGTTTTGTATGTAGATAGTTTTTGCATCTGACAAGGTTCTGTTTCTGTGTGCAGATGCAAACCGAAGATGATGGGTGATAAAGCAAAACACTTCCTATTACTAGTACTTGTATTTTGTTTCAAACTGTATTTAGTCTGTATTCTTTTCGTTTTTACTTTTATTCCCTGCTATTGCCCTATTTCACTAGTTTCTATCCCATTCTTACTGTTCTGCCAAAGTGCTGATAAACACCAACCCTAGGCTATCAACTCCAGTTTCCTAGTGTTCAGATTGGTGCCCCCCCATCACTGATCCTACTGTTGCCAAGCCCCCAAAACTGCCTGGCTCTAGTGGTACCCCCTCATCCATGATTGCCATGATGCTTCCCACAACCACCCCCAACAGAATGTGTAGCTAACTCTCCTGTCCCAATTGATCATTGACCCCTAACTAGCACTGTGCAGCTGATGGTGACTGGCAGTCATTCCACTCACCACCACAGCTAGCTACAGTCTGAATAACAAGGTGTGACCCCCTTGCACCCTGTCATGGTGCTGAGTGGAGGAGCTTTATTGGACACCACCAGTGGCACAAATGAAGTTGTGTGACTGTGGATCACAGGGTGCTAGCTGGGGGAGAAGTGGTTGATCCAAATTGGAAGATTAGCTACATATTCTGTTGGGAGTGGTGGTGGGAATCATCATAGCAAATTGGGATGAGGGGTACCCCTAGAGCCAGGCAGTTTTAGAGGGTTGGCATCAGTACATGCGGAGGGGGGGAAGGGGAGTGGACTCCAAGGAATGGGAGCTGGTGTTGGGAAAGTAATGGATTTATGAGCCCTTTAGTGGAGCTCATGCTGTGACCTGCACTGATGCTGAATAACATGCTGCCCACTGATAATGAGCCTGCATTGGGACATGGAAGAGGAGAGGCATTTACTTCATGCTACAAAGTGTGGCACTGAAAGGCTTTGAATGTGAAGCATGAGATGGTGTGGCCAGAAATAAATGAGACCTGCAGAAAAAAGATGGATTTAGGTCAGAAACAACAGAAAATAAAGAGAAAAAATGCAGGTTAGTCAAATCGGGAAGGGGAAGACACTTAAATGAGCCAAGAAAAGTGATTGTGTCTGTTTGCCTTATCTAGAGCTTTATTACAGTGTGCTGCTGTTTGTAGGCCTTCTGATATCATGACATCTAGCTCATTTTCCTCCATGGTGTTTTCCAGTACCATCACCACCATCACACATTTCATATTGCACTCTTGGGCTCTTTTTTCAAATGTGCATCACCTTGCATTTTTCAGCATTACAGCCCAGCAATCATATCTTCTCCCTAACCTACCAAGATCCTCTGTGAGTTCTCTGATCCCCTCCTCTGTGTCCACCTTCATGCAGATCTTTGTGCTGTATGTGAAGAGGCAGATCTTGGCCCGTTCTTCTACATCACAAATAAACACATTGAAACAGACCAGGCCCAGCACCAGCCCCTGAGTTACTCCACTTGTTACATCCCTCACCTCTAAGAAATTTCCCATTTACTACTTCCCCATAGCAGTTCTCTAACCAAGTCATCCATTTTTCATCCAGCCCTAAGTTCTTCAACATTTTGACCAGCCTCCTGTGGGGGTACTGAGTCAAAGGCCTTCCAGAAATACAAGTATACTAAATTGACTGCCTGTCCCATAGTGGCTTCCCTGGTCACCCAGTCAAAGAAGTCGAGAAGGTTTGTCTGGCAAGATGTGCTCTTGTGAATCCATGTTGTCTGGGGTCCTGTAGCCTATTTTCCTTCAAGAAGTCTACTAGCTCCTCCATTAGTGTAGACTCCATAAGCTTTCTCACTATAGACATCAAAGTGACTTGTCTATAATTAGCCAGAGGCTGGTGGATGTCCTCTTTCTGGGCTTCAGCAAGGCATTTGATTCAGTACCACACAATGACCTGCTGGCTAAACTGAAGGAAATGGGGATAGGGAGACAGTTGTTAAGATAGATAGGGAATTGGCTCTCTGAACATATTCAGAGGGTGGAGGTTGGAGGCCTAGCCTCTTCCCCAAGGTAGGTTACTAGTGGGGTGCCTCAGGGGTCAGTGCTGGGGCTACTCCTGTTCAACACCTATGTCTCAGACATAAGGAAGGAGATCAGGAGTGAAATGAGTCTCTGCAGATTACTCAAAGCTGGGTGCAGTGGTGGATGAGGAGGAGGGGAAGGTGGTCTTGCAGGAGAATCTGGAGGCTCTAGAAAGGTGGGCAGGAAAATGGAAACTAAAATTCAATGTGGGGAAGTACAAGTTTCTGCACCTGGGAGTCAGAAATCCAGGCCAGTGGTATACCCTGGGAGGAGACAAAATTCAAGTCACAGAGGGTGAGGGGGACCTGGGGGTAGTGGTAGATGTCAAAATGAACAACTCTGAGACCTGGAGGAGGGCAGCAGCAAGGGCAAATAGGATTCTCAGATGCATCACCAGGGGGATTACCTCCAGAAAGGTGGAAGTGATCCTATACCTGTACAACTGCTTGGTTAGGCCACACCTCGAGTATTGTGTGCAGTTTTGGAGAACACATTTAAAGAGGGATGTTACAATCCTAGTGAGGGTCCAAAGGAGGGCAAGCAAAATAATATGGGGCTTGGGAGAGAGGACCTATGAGAAGAGGCTCAGGGAGCTCAATGTGTACTTCTTGGAGGAGAGGAGGGACAGGGGGGACATGATAGAGGTCTTTAAGTACATAAAAGGGATCAATAAGGGGGCCCAGTCAGGGTGCTCTAAAGGAAGGAGGAGGGGACAACAAGAGGAAATGGGTGTGTAACTCCTCACCCCTGCCTTTTTACTAAAATGACAGGTGGCATGCTGTTGGCGTTGGAAGCAATACCTGGTGGGGACCTGGATTCGGGGAGGATGAGGTTACCTGGCACAAGGGGACCTAGGTTTGGCTACTCTGCACAAGGGCACCCAAGTAAATCCGACTACAGGAAGTAATAACTGTAATGTCCAGAACCAGGATTGGGATTTTTCAGTGTGGCTTTTATTCATAACTAGCTGAACACAACAAAGCATAGATGGACTCCAAGGCTACGTATTGATAATGCAGATTAGAGACTACCAGGCGGTCCACTTAAAGAATGAACCCATTTCTACTAATTTCAGGCTCTGGACCCACCAGGCACACAGCCCAGACTTGCATGCAGTTTGGATACACAGCCCGACTGGCCCGGCTCCCCTGCCGACCACTTGACTGACGGTTCATTTAAAGAATGAACCCAAATTTTACTTGTTGTGGCTCCCCACACCACTTAGAGTCTGCGACCCCTGGAGAGATTTGTTTTCTTACTTCCTTCTGACTCCCATCACACAAGGAGAATTCTTTTACCAAGTTGTGGCTCCCCACACCACTTAGAGTCTGCGACCCCTGGAGAGATTTGTTTTCTTACTTCCTTCTGACTCCCATCACACAAGGAGAATTCTTTTACCAAGTTGTGGCTCCCCATGCCACTTAGAGTCTGCGACTCCTAGAGAGATTTTTCAATTTGCGACCCACGTCTGGGTACCTACCTCATCACTGGCCAGGCGCATGAGGCAAGTAGCAATCACAGAAGAAATCCGTAGAGGTGGACCTGGTTACTAAAGATGGGGGGTTTGCCCACCTCCAGCTCCCACAGCCCATACCCAGCCATTTCTCTGGACAAACAGAAACTAAAACTTCGAAATGTAGATTAAATGGTGGATGACCTGTAGCACCCCCTCTACAACATTACTTGAATCCATAAAGACTTTAGATTTTTACACTACTCCGTTTGTTTGTCCTAGTACAATAGGCCTCCCAAATAGTAGTTCACATCCCAGCTTTCTTCACATTTTCCAAACTGAAGAAACATATTGTTTGCCCTCTCAAAATAGAGCAAAACACTCACCCTTTCGTTGCAGGTGCCCCCCAGACGAAGTACAACTTCTTTCCTTTTGTCAGACCAAACAGAAACTGTAAAAAAGGCAGCTTTCTTCCTGCAGTAGAAATTAGGGGTTTGCCCCTGGAATCCACAGAGGGATACTTTACTCCCCGGAGGGAGGGGGGCACTGAGACCTGGACAGCGGTCTCCATCACTTGAAACTGGACACTGACCTTCTCACACAGAAGGTAAACAAAAGACACTTCCTTCCTGCTGGCAGGCAAGCAGGAGACTTCCTTCTCCCAAGGAGGTAAACAGAAAACTGACCTTGAAAACTCCCAACGTTCTATCTCACTCCCTGTGCTGCAGATTCCAAAGTGGCTTATGCAGCTGCTACAGTTCTATGGTAATGTCATCTCTCAGTCTCAGCTGTGACTGAGAACAGAGTGAGATAGTGTGAAACCCATTTAACTGGAGTTTCACAAGCTGCCTTCCCTGCCTACCACTAGGTCTTACTGGGATTCTAGTAACCCTGGGTAACAAGGGGTTACAGGTATAAGCTGGAAGAGAGCAGGCTCAGAGGGGATAGAAGGAGGAGGTGTTTTTTTCTCTGAAAGGGTAGTGGAGCCATGGAATGCGCTGCCCAGGGAGCTGGTAGAGGTGGAGACTGTGGCTGGGTTTAAGAGGGGATGGGGCAGGTACAGGGGGAGGATAAATCTGACCACGTCCAATGCAGCTGGTACATCTGTCACTGGGGACAGTATAACCCAAGGGGAAGGGAGAGGAGGACACCAAAATTGGCCCTCAGTGCAGGTATTGAAAATCAAGCAGACTTGAAGGACTGTTAGGCCTATTCTGCTGGCACTTTAGTATGTTAGTATATATGTTAGTGTAATTCTCTGGCTCATCCTTTTGTTGCACTCTTGTGTAGTGGGACCATGTCTCTTGTCCTCCAGTCCCTAGGAACCACCTCCCAGTGTCCAATGAGCAGCTGAATATGTCGGCAAGTGGTCCATCTATCACCTCTGCTACCTTCTTAAGCATTCTTGGTTGTAAGCTATCAGGTCCCATTAGATTTATTTACGTTCAACCTTCTTGGACATCCTACTCCTTGTTATTCTAGCCATGCTACCTGACCACTTGCTTTCCAATCTTCCACTCTTAACCCACATTTCGATAGTGGCCTATCCTTCTCCCTAGTAAAGATGAAACACAAATATTTGTTCAGTATCTCTGCTTTACCTTTGTCCTGCTCCTCCTGTCCTTCCTCACTTTTTAGCCCCACAATACTCCCATTAACCTTGCACTTCTCCCAGATGTATCTAAGAATGCATTTTCCCCTTCCTTCAGCCCCACAGCAAGCCTGGGTTCAGTTTCACCCTTGGTTTCCCTCACCATCTTGTTGGCTATCTTTGTTGTACTTCTCTCTATTCTCCCCATTTGGATTCTTCTGTACTTCAAGAATGCCCTCCTTCTGGCTCTTACTTCCACCTTTATTTTGCCCATGAACCACATTGGGCCCATTGCACTTTTTCCTTTGGACAGTTTCTCATCTGAGCTTTCTGCCACCTCAGTCATTGCTTTTTAAAATTCTTCCCATGTTTCTTCCACTCTTTCTACCAATACTATTCTCCATGTGTTTCTTTCCAATAGCTCCTGATCATTCTGTTGAAATCTGCCTTTTTAAAGCCCCATATGCTTTCTGCATTTGCTCCATTGGCAGCCTCTGTCTGGACCTCCACCGCCACTGTTCTGTGGTGGCTGGAATGAAGTGGCTCCTGGATTACCACATTTTGGATCCTCTCACTGTTGTTGAGTGCCAGATCCAACAGAACCTCTTCCTTTGTTGAGCACTAGATTAGCTGAGTTAGGAATGCCTCCTAGCATGCATACTCCAGGAGATGATTCATAGTCAAGTGCTCCCTTTTATATCTGCCAACCTTCATACATCCTAAATGTTGGTGGATAAAAGAGGGTGATGGATAACTGAAGGTGGCAGTTAAAGGGGGTGATAACATTTCTGGAAAATGGGACAGGAACTCATACTGGTAGTAGGTGAAGGGGGGGATAAAAAGGGGGGTGGATACAGGAGAAAGCACTGCCCTTGCCATAACTGGAATGTTCCAGTCCATATCTGGCTAATTAAAGTCCCCCCACTACCTCCCCAGACTTGGATGTCTTCCTAGGCATCTACCCTAGTTTCTGCCCCTTGATCTTGATCTGGTGGTCTATAGACCACCCCTGTCCTGACTGGTTTCCTGTTTTCTGTTCCTGCTAGCACTAACAGACTTTCTAGTTTTCTTGAATCCCCTGAACTGTCTATCTCAGTTGTCTCTGTCCCTTCTTTTACATACAGTACTAGTCCTCCACCTCTCCTGCCCTTTACTCTGTCCTTCCTGAACAGTGAGTACCCTGGTTTGGCCATGTCCTATTTGTTATTAAGGGTTGACAATGCCTCTGTCACACCCAACAGGTCAATGCTCCCTTCTGTGACCATCGCCTAAAGTTCTGGCATTTTGTTGCCAAGACTCCTGGCATTGGTGCACATCATTTTCCAGTATCTATCATTGCCCTCTCCTTTTTCCCCTTACCCTGTCTGTACTTGATTTCATTGTATTGGTTGATGGGGAGAGGCTGGCAAGGACCCTTTTGTTTGTGAAAATGGATAGGTACCATGCTACTTAAACTCTCCCCCTCACTAGCTTAAACAAGATGTATATTCTTTGACTAGTGTCTCCATCAGTTCACCCACAACAGAAGTAAGACGGACAGGCCTGTAGTTATCCAATTGCTCCTTGTCCCCATCCTTTTGGAACAGAGCTACATCCCCTGTCCTCCAGTCTTTCAGAACCACCCTGCCTGACTCGAGCTATTGAGTAGCCCTGCCGAGATAGCAGCCAATTCTGATGCCAGTTCCCTGAGCAATCTTGGAGCATCCCATCTAGCCCAAAAGCCTTACCTAGCTTCAGGGCTGTCAGCCCTTTTCTGATCCTTTCACTTGCAAATATTCCCTGCCTCATTTCTGGGATACCCCTATCAGCAGCCTTTATGCTGCTTTGTGACAAAGGCCTGCAGTCCTGTACTTTGAAAACTGAGTGGAAGTAGTTGTTAAGAACAGTTGCCTTCTACATATCCTCCTCTATTACCCTGCCCCCTCTGTTAGCCTAATAATTCCTCCTCATGTCTTTCTTTTTCCCTTCATATAGCAAAAAATCTGCTTTTTCTCTCACTCTTGACCCCTCCATGATATGCAGCTCTGTGTCTGCTTTTGCATCCCTCACTGCCCTCTTGGCCTGCCTTGATTTTACCTGGTACTCATTCTGTTCTTCATCCCTCTGTGTTTTTTTGTTTCTGATGAAGGCCTTTTCTCAGCACTCACTGACTCCCTGAACTTTTTCTGATATATATATATATATATATATATATATATATATATATATATATATAAGAAAAGACCTCTGTGCTACAAACACTGAGGCAAGGGGTTACCCAAGGGGCATTTGGCTGGGAAGCCAGTTTCAAGAAAATACAACATCCACATGCCCCACAATGCAAAGCATCATGTTCTGCATATGCAAATCACCACAGAATGTTATGCTGGTCCAACTTTAAGCAGAATTGCATGGTGCCAGAGGCCTCTCACACAGTTTGCAAGAGTGCTAACAGAAGGTTCTCCCCATCCCTGCAGCTGAGGTGGAAGCCAGGTTGTGGGAGTCTTGAGGGTCCATGAGAGGGCTGACAGGGGGTTAGGACACCATCCCTGCCACAGAAGAGGTGCATAAACAAAATAAAAAAAAAATTTAATTAATTAATTTTCCCAATTTTTTAACCAGGTGAGACACACTAAGCTGAAAGCTTGTTTACAGGTGCATCCTGGGAACACAGAAGTTAAGTGACTTACTCAGGGTCACACAGTATGCAAGTGGGGGCTGTGGGATTCAAACCCAGATCTCCAGATTTGTAGCTCAGAGCCTTAAACCACTGTGCATACTGCCTCCCAATTAATTAATTTAATTCTCTCTGGGGATACCACTTTGCAAGGGGTACCCCGATCATCACTCAACAGGCTCCCCAGCTCAGTGGTTCTTTGACATCTTGTAAGGACCCATCATATGGCTTTCCCCCACCCCATCCCTGCTCCTGGGGGGGGACCCACTCTGATGGAAGTAAGCACTCCTCCCCCAGCAATGCTCAGCAGCATCTAGTGATACACTCAACAGCTTACTGATACATAAACCTCTTGTAGTAACCAATCATAACAGTTTCTGCCTGTTCTGCAAGGAGTAAGCTGCCAGGTATGCTACTGCCATTAACAGATTCCTTCCAATGAAATTATCTCGATGTACTTTTACATTGCCACACTAATCTCAGTAAACAAAAATAACCTATTATGACACATGTCTGTCTCTGTGGAATTATTCTACATATTTTGTATTTATTTATATAATTCTTTGTTAACCAGATAGGGCCCACTAGGCATATGTGCTTGTTTTCAGGGGTGACCTGGGAGCTTAAGTGACTTGCTCAGAGGCAAAAATGTTAAGTGACCAGCTCAGGGACAATCTGCCACTTGCATGCCCCAGTGTGCAAGTGGCAGATTGTGGGATTCAAACCCAGATCTCTCTGATGGATGTTCCATGCTCATTTACAGCTACAGTTTTAATTATGCTTTCGGTGACTCCAAGGATGTATTTTGCCAGCCTGTCCTTCGCCATTTACATAGTGTCACACTGATGCCAATAAAAAAATTATTGTAGCAGATATCTTTCTAGGGACACCTGTTTTCTCCTCTGTCTAGCCTGATTCTGGGTTGTGGAACCCCGTCCCCCATCCTCATGTCATTATCTCTCTCTTTTCTATATATATATATATATATATGTGTGTGTATATATATATATATATATTTCTTTAAGAATTCTTTTACTGCCCTGTAAACATAACCACAGTGAGGCCTGGAAAAGTAAATAGATCATTTTGTAGGCTTTATGTGACTGTAACATTTTGTTGTCCCCTAGTACTACCTCTTTCTCTCATCTTTCTTTTTTTTGGGAGTGGGGGAATGGGTGGTAGCCTGCCATTGCTCCGTACTTGATACATATACACACTGAGGTTGGGAAAAGACAGCAAGGTTTGATTCAAGTTGTCCGTGTGTATGTAATTTGACTTCAGCCCCCATGTAATCTCTCTCTCTCCCCCTCTTAATCTAGATAACACAATTATACTACTTTATTTTACCAGCAGTCCCTAGGCCATTGGGCACACACACACACACACACTGAGGCATGGAAAACAAAATCAGATTCTCACTAGTGTGCAAATTGTATGGTGTAGTTAACAAGTAGTGAGTACACTTTCCCCATGTGTGTGGACAGCTTTCTTGGGTCAAGAAGTCAAACTGCAATTACTGTAAACAGTGTTAACACTTACACAGCATTGTGGCAACAGTGCAGTGCTCTTGTGTAGAGCACAGCCCCACATGGGAGCTGAACTCCAATGCAAGCTGGTTTCCTTTCAAACTACCCTGCAATTGTTCAAGGCACAAATTGCATTTCCTGATCATGTATAACTTTTAAACATTCTGTCTTTATTTTCTTTATTTATGTAATTCTTTGTTAACCAGGTAGGGCCCACTAGTCATTGCTGCCTGTTTTCATGGGCAACCTGAGAGCACTGGGGAGGCTAAGTGACTTACTAACATACTACAAGGACAGCAGATTAGGCCCTATGCTCTATCAAGTCTGCTTGATGGTCAGTGCCTTCCCATGGCACCATTGGTAGCCCCCTCCCTACAAGTTCCCCCATTTCCCAGCGAGGCTCTGGGATGCATCTTCCCTCTATAATTCTCTTTCAGCCTTTCTTGTACTACTCCATAGCAGTAGTAGCCACCAACTCCCTGAGCTGTGCATTCCAGGGCTCCACCACCTACTCAGTGAAGTAGCACCTCCTTGTTCCTTGTGGCTTGCTCACAGTCACACAGTATACAAGTGGGAGATTCTGGGAAGCCACTCTGCACACCCCATTCCAAACCCTCACCCCCCCCCATCCACCATACCCATCACAACTTGAATGCATCATAACAGAGAACACTCACAGATGTGAGAATACACACTCCGATCTGCAGTTCATTCCCCTGTGTATGGGTCATGTAAGTTAAGATGGGCATCATACGATGTGTTTCAATGTATTCAGCCTGTCCTTCAATGTTTACACACATAGCTAGCCAGACTAATGCTTTAGCAAAGCATACTATTTGATAAATCAGTAAGAGTTTCAGCAATTACAATTTTTTTGATAAATAATAAAACACGCACACTTGCTTTACTTGCTTGTTTTATTAATTTGAATGTAACACAAGTAAGAAAAATAAATCTGAAAACACAACAGGAATCCATGATAGCTTTTTGCAGTCATACTGTAGCACATCAAAGTTGGTACTTAAAAAAAAGCTGTGACTTTTCTCTATTGTTACATAAAGATTGTGCTACAATGTTACAAGGAGTTGCAACTTCGATTCTACACAATCTGTTCACCTTTTATCAGTTCCTTTCAGAAACAATGTGCAACATTGTAACATACTTACCAACCTTCTTACAGCTTTTGATACTTATTATTTCAGTGAAGTCAGAAACCAAGCTTCTGACAAAGCATACTGGATTTGTGGGTGCTGGAGAGCATTTCATTATTCTGCTTCTTTTCTGTGCTCTACCTGTGATATTTGCATTTCCTGAGCCCCTTCCTGCTTCCCCAACCCAGGGGCAGGAATCGATCACAGCAAATCTCCATTAACAATTGTGCTGCAAAACACACAGTCCAATTTGCAAGTATTTGGATTTCCTATAATTAAGCACTGGCCTGCTCCTGTCAGACTACTTTTTGCAAGCTGTTGTAAAATATTATACTTTGAAGAGGAGACAAAAATGCAGGACAATCTGTCATTAATTCTGATAGGGCCACAGAAGTACTTACACCTATATAACTCTATACTCATTCGCACTAACAATGTCAAAACCAGCAAGCAAACATTCGGCATTGACAAATACTTGTTCGGTTTAAAATGTGTTATAACTTTTCTTCCTTTCTGAAATTCTGAAATCAAGAGGCAGTATAGCACAGTGGGTTAAGGTTCTGAGCTGCAGATCTGGAGACCTAGGTTTGAATCCCACAGCCACCTAGATGAATACTGTGTGATCCTGAGCAAGTCACTTAACTTCCTTGTGCTCGCACGTCACATCTGGAATCAAGTTTTGGCTTAATGTGCTACTCTTGGTTAAACTGAAGGGCTTCATAGACATTGTGAGTTACAAGGTGATTGTCCAGTTGCAGCACAACCACCTTCTCCACACCAACACCTCTGCCATCTCCCTCAGCACCCCTAGGGTGAATACCATCTGGATTTGGTGCCTTATCCCACCCATAGTCCAAGCTGCCACTGGCCCTGGCCACCCGGTAGCCCTGTACTTCATTGAGCACCCAGGCCATGCTGCCTTTGTGTGAAGGTAAGTCCTGGAGGAAAGTGGGGGAGCAGAGCTGGGGTGGCCAGTGTCCAGAGGTTGGTTTGGGCACCAGAGGAACATCACTAACTGCAATGTTTCCTAATTTAAAAAAGGATCTTCTTTCTGCAGTCATAGCAGAACCATGTTGAGATTAATTTTTTTGTCATTTTGTTATCCTTTCTGAATGGGTTCAATAAACAAGAATGTATTTGTCTGAACGCAACATATAGGTTATCTACAGTGCTAGTCATTGTGGTCCAGTTCTCTTTTGGTTCATAGTGGTCCTTTAAATGTCTCTGGGTCACCTTGCTAGAAGGAGCAGGAAAGGGGTGAGAACTGGGCCTGGTGGGGGAATGCAAAGGGGAGGACGTATTTGGGTGGCGGGGACCAGGCAACACCCTGGGGTGAAATGGCACCAGGACAGGGGTAATCCCTGTCTTGTCCCTATACCCAAGGGCCCAGCAATTAATGCTTGTCAGGAGTCGAGGTCTTCTTCAGCATCTCATCCAACCCGAGCGGTGTTATGTAATGCCAGGTCTATCAAAAACAAGACTGCTATTATAGCCGATCTTGTTGAAATGGTGGATCTGGCATGTATCACTGAGACCTGGCTGGATGAAAATGCAGGCCCAGTATTGGCTTCTGCACTTCCAGCTGGCTTCTTGATGATTCACCGCCCAAGGCTGAATCATAGGGGTGGAGGTGTAGCTATCTTTTTTAAGACTAAACTGGGCCTTGTGGATGTTCCAGTGGGGATCACCAGATCCTTTGAGTGTATCATGGGAGAGGTTGTAGGTTGCAGGATACTCCTCATTTACCATCCACAAGGTGATGGGGGTTTATTCCTGCAGGAGATTGCGGACTTCATCATCGACAAGGTATTGGAGTCTTCTAGATGGATAATTCTGGGGGACTTCAATGCATGGGTCGACGATGAACTCTCGCCATTTGGTCAAAATCCCCTCCTGCTAATGACAATGCTGGGCCTTACACAGGTGATTACCTCCTCTACCCATATAGGGGGTCACTCATTGTATATGCTCTTCCTCCTGGGGATGGAGATCTCTGACTTGGGGGTGGAACCAGTCAGTTAGTCTGACCATCACACTATAGGGTTCAGTTTTGGGGCTCCCCCAAATAGACCTACCCCTTTAGAGATGGTCCAGTACCACCCTTTAAGGGGAGTTACCCCAGATGGTCTATCAGTGGTCCTGGACCTATCGGGATTGCTGGGTGAAAGCACAAGTCCAGGGAAACTTGTACTAGCCTATAATAAGGCACTTGGAGAGGCCCTGGATTTGATTGCTCTTGTTCGAGTTTGACCACTAGCTCTTCGCCCCAGGTCCCCTTGGTATGATGGGTCCTTGAAGGAGTTGAGGCATGTTGGTCAAAGGTTGGAAAGAGCATAGCAGAAGTCCAGCCTGGATGCTGACTGGCTTAGATTGATAGAACATTATAAGGGCTATCAATCAGAAATCACCCATAAGAAGGCAGAGTTCCTGTCCAGTGAGATTTCTGTGCGAAGAATCGACCAGCTTAGCTTTCCCGAACTGTTGACAGATTGTGCAATCCAGTCTGTCTCCAGTCTGGAAAAGCTTTTTCACAAATTAAGTGTGATGAGCTAGCTCGGTTCTTCACAGAAAAGGTTGCCAGCATCAGATCCGGAATCAGCCCGGCTCTCTCCATGAAGGGTTGTGGAGGTCAACAGGAGGTGGTGAGAACCCGGTCTGTCTGGATGGATTTCAGCCAACTGGAATTCATGGACATTGTGAAGATTGTCCATACTCTGCGTCCAACCTGTTGTAGTTTGGATCTGGGCCCTACCTCCCTTTTAGTGGGGTGTGTAGATGTTATCTGCCTGATCCTAGCTGAAATTGTATGGAGATCTTTGGAGAGGGGTGTCTTTCCAGACACCCTCAAGAAGGAGGCGATCATTCAACCACTCCTTAAAAAACCCTCCTTGGATCCTGACAATCCAGCTAACTACCAACCTGTCTCTAACCTTCCCTTTGTGGGGGAGGTTATTGAGAAGGTGATTGTGCTGCAACTGGATGATCACCTTGTAACTCACAATGTCTATGAAGCCCTTCAGTCTGGTTTCAGGAAGAGGCATAGCACAGAGACTGCCCTTGTTTAGGTACTAAATGATCTCCTAATGGTGAGAGATTGAAAGGCTTGGACCATCTTGGTCCTTCTTGATCTCTCAGCAGCCTTTGACACTGTGGACCATGGAGTGCTTTTGGAGACCCTGCGGTTTCTTTGTGGACTGTCAGGTACAGTCCTCAAATGGTTTCGATCATTCCTCATAGACAGGGTTCAGAAGGTGGTCACTGGAATTTATTCCTCTGATGCCCTACCTCTGTCCTGTGGGGTGCTGCAGGGCTCCATATTGGCACCAATGTTGTTCGCAGTGTATATGCTGCCATTGGGAGATATTATCAGGTGATATGGCTTGAGTTTTCACTGCTATGCAGATGACACTCAACTGTATATGTCTTTTGTGCCCAGACAGGTTGATGCAATCTCTGTGCTAAATAATTGCCTCTCTGAAATCAAAGACTGTATGAGTTCCAGTTGGCTGAGACTGAATCAGGATAAGACTGAGGTGTTGATTGTGGACCCGGGTCACCCAGGGGCAGGTTTGGGGGCTGGGCACGTGTTGGGCCCATGGCTTAATGGTGTCCAGCTAACTGCCTCAGATCGGGTGCGGAACGTGGGCATTATCTTTGACGACAGCTAGACCACAAAATCTCAGGTGTCAGCTGTGGTTAAATCCTCATTTTACCATCTGAGGAATATCACCCTGGTGAAACATCTGGTTCCACCAGGCGACCTTCCAACATTGGTCCATGCCTTCATTACTACCCATCTTGACTACTGCAATGCCCTCTACCTAAGGCTATCTGGGGTTGATATCTGCTTCTTGCAGCTGGTGCAGAACGCTGCGGCCAGGCTGCTGACTGGTACCACTAGGTCCAGTCACATAATGCCTGTGCTGCACAGACTGCACTGGCTGCCAGTTCAGTGGTGGATCACCTATAAGTTAGGCTTGCTTACCTTTAAAGCCGTACACTAACAGGGACCCAACTACCTGAAAGATCTCCTGACTCCCTACTCCCCCAATCGCCCCTCCAATCTGCCAGTGAGGGATTGCTAGAGATTCCCAGGGTTTGTCTTAAAACATCTGGAGCTCGTGCCTCTTCATTTCTAGCACCAACCCTGTGGAATTCTCTACCTCATCGGTTAAGAGAATACCTGACTGTCAATAGTTTTAAATCTCTGTTAAAAACATATTTATTTTCACTGGCTTTCCCAGACTGATTTTAAATTTATATTGCTGTTTGCCTGTATATTTATGGTTTTATATTCTGTACAGTGCCTTGATATTGAAAGGCGCTATATAAATAAAGATGTGCTTGCTTACCTTAGGCATATTGCTGTTCCACCATATTTTTCTTTTGTTATAAATTTCAAACAGTCCCAGGCCAAGATATTCAAAAGCAGCAATTTGTACTGGCAAAACAGCGCAGAGCATGACATAGGGTGTGACCATCAGGGTGCCATATTAATACAGAGAGTGTGCCCTGTCTTGCGCGCACTGGCTGTATTAATGTGGGGCTGTGTTAACATTGCAAAAGTCAGCCAGACCAGTGGTGCTGAGGACTGACACACTGGATGCCACTCCTCGCAGTATACCAGTGACCCAAGGTCCAATATGGACTTGAGTCACCAGGAGATGGCCGGGGGTGGAGAGAACTGAGCATTCAGATGACTGTTGTCCTCTCCTGGGGAGGAACGATTTCAGTGCTCAAGCTGGGGCTGTGGGTATAGTGTGAGGGAATGGCAGCTGCTGATTCTCCATGCATGGAAGTGTGTTGGGACATCCGGGTGGCATTGCATGATATCCTTCAGGGGAGAAAAAGGAAAAAATGGAGCATACAAACATACAAAACTTGCTAGCAGAAGCAGGCCTCATGGTTTATTAAGTTTGGCAGATATCCAGCTAGCACCCCTATGCTGCAGCTGCCCACCCCATCCCCACCCTTGGAAACTGCTCAGCGTTGTTTACCAGCCCCCCTTGCCCTGTCCCATGCTCTTTTGAAACTGCCCACCATCCTGCATGCCACCAGTTCCTCTGGTAGAGCATTTCATTTTGACACCACCCTCTCAATGAAATAATGCCTCTTCATCTCCCTCCTGAATCTGACACCCTCTGGTCTTAGACCATGCCTCCTCATGTCCCTTCATTTCCTCAGCTTAAACAACCCCTCTGTGCCAGATTTGTTGATCCCCCTCACTGTTTGAAAGTTCCAGTCATATTCCCCTGATCCCTTCTCTCTTCCAGGGTGTGCAAACTCAAGTGTCTTAGTCTTTCTTCATAGGTTCTGCCCTCCATCCCTTGGATTATTTTTGCCACCCTAAGCTGCACCGCCTTGAGAAGCCTGATATCCTTCATCAGATACAGAAGCCAGTGCTGCACACAGTACTCCAAATGTGGTCTGACCAAGGACCTGTACAGGGGCAGGATCACATCCTTCTGTCTGGACAAGAACTCCGATGCAATGCATCCCAGCATCCTATTGGTCTTAGCTGCAGCCTTCCTGCACTGAGCACAGCTGTTCATGCTCCCCGTTACTATGACTCCTAGATTCTTCTCCTCTTCAGTGACACCCAACAGCACCCTACCCAACCAATATTCCCTCCTCGGGTTCTTCTCCCTGAAGTGCATAACTTTGCACTTCTTTGCATTAAAACCTAATTGCCACCTTGACAACTACTCCTCAAGTCTGGTTAGGTCACCCTGTCATTTCTGCCACCCCTGTATGTCATCCACAACAGCCCCCATCTTGATGTCATCAGCAAACAAACTGATCTTGCTCCCAACCCTATGTGCAATATCCGATATGAACAGACCAAACAACACCGGCCCCAGCAGAGAGCCTTGTGGCACACTGCTGGTCACTGACCTAGGAGATGAGAGTCCACCCCCAACCAACCATTGCAGTCTGTCTTCCAGCTAATTCTTGATCCAGTTAGCGATCTTAGCCCCCACCCCAATGTATTTAAGCTCTGCCCCCAGTTGCCCATGAGGGACTGAATCAAAGGTCTTGCTGAAATCCAAATATAGGACATACATTGCATGGCCATTGTCCAACTCTCTTGTGACCCAGTTGTATAGTATTCTATTAGGTTGGTCTGGCATGATCTCCTGGAGGCAAACCCATGCTGCTGCCCATCCTGGAGCTTAGTGACCTCCAGGAAGGTTACCAGATTGCTTCCATAAGTTTACCCACAATGGAAGTGAGACTGACCAGTCTGTAATTACCGGGCTCATCCTTTGGGCCACTCTTGTGGATAGGCACCACATGAGCCAACCTCCAGTCCTGTGGTATGCATCCCATGTCCTGGAGGTGTTGGCCAGGTCAACCAGTGGCCTGGCCAACATAGAAACATACAAACATAGAAATATAGTCTTTGACAGCAGATAAGGACTACTTGGCCCACCTAGTCTGCCCATTTCCTTACCTACAAGATAAGCAGCAGATCCTAGTTAACCAACAATTCTTTTCTTCCTACCCACCACAAAAATTGCCTTATGCCTGTCCCATGCATTCTTGAATTCTCCCACAGTTTTAGACCTCACAACCTCCTCAGGAAGGCTGTTCCATGCATCCACCACCCTCTCTGTGAAAAAATACTTCCTCACATTGCCCCTGAGCCGTCCCCCCCACTATTTTCAAATTGTATCCCCTTGTTCTTGCATGTCTCTTTTTCTGAATGATGCTACCCTCTTGGACTTTGTTGATTCCACTGAGTTACTTAAAAGATTCTATCATGTCCCCCCCTCCCTCCTTTCCTCAAGGGTATACATATTAAGCTCCTTTAGTTTATCCTCATATGGCTTCTCTTGCGGACCTTGCATCATTTTAGTTGCCCTCCTCTCGACCACCTCCATTCTGTCTATGTCCTTTCTGAAATGGGGTCTCCAGAACTGGACACAGTTCTCCAGATGGGGTCTCACCAACTGTCTGTACAGAGGGATAACAACTTCCTGTTTTCTGCTGGTGATGCCTCTCCCTATACATCCCAGTATCCCTCAGCCCTCCCTATTGCCATCTCACATTGCTTGTCAACCTTATGGTCATCTGATATGATTACTCCCTGGTCCCTTTCCATTTTTGTTGTTGTTACTACCCCCCCACACACACATTGTATAATCTTCCCCATGGTTTTTGTTTCCCAGGTGCATTATTTTGCACTTCTTTCTATTGAATCCAAGCTGCCATACTTCCAACCATTTCTCTAACCTTGCCAAGTCCCATCTCATCCTTTCCACAGCTCCTTGTGTATGAACCCTGTTGCAGATCTTTGTGCCATCTACAAAGAGGAATACTTTTCCTTCCAGTCCCTCTGCAATGTCACTTATAAAGACATCAAAAAGGACTGGACCCAGTACTGAACCCTGCGGTACCCCACTAGTAATCTCCCCTTTCTTCAGAGGGGACTCCATTTACAATTACCTTCTGTGTCCTGTTGTCCAGTCAATGTTTTACCCAGGCTACCACCCTGGGACCCACTCCCAGCCTGGTTAATTTGTTTATTAATCTTTTGTGTGGGACTGTGTCAAATGCCTTGCTAAAGTCTAGGAAGGCCATGTCCACAGACCCTCCCTGGTCTACTACTTTGGTCACCCAGTCAAAGAAATCAATTAGATTCATCTGACATGACCTTTCCACTGTGAACCCATGCTGCCTTGGGTCCTGTGCCCTACTGGCCTTGAGGTACTCAACAATTCTTTCCTTCAGAAGTGATTCCATCACTTTCCCTACCGCAGAGGTCAAACTGACAGGTCTGTAGTTTCTTGCCTCTGTCTTGCTTCCACTTTTGTGAAGGGAATTCACATCCAACTTCCTCCAGTCCTCAGGTACCACACCATCCTCCCATGATTTGTTAAAAAGGGTAGTCAGTGGTTTCACTAGTCCTCCCCATAATTCTTTTAGAATTCTGGAGTGAATCCCATCAGGCCCTATTGCTTTGTCCACCTTCAGTTTTAGGAGTTCTTTCAGAACCCTTTCTTCTGTGAAAGGACTGGTATCGATCCCCTATCCAGAGTGCTTCTGTTAATCGGATTAGGTACCTCCTCCTCCTCCTCCTCCTCTTTTGTGAATACTGAGCAGAAGTATTCATTCAGAATCCCTGCTTTTTCACTGTCCCTCCCTGCCCACCCACAGTCCATTCTATTCAGCCTCACTATTCCTCCCTTTGTCTTTCTATGCTCCCTGATGTACCTATAGAAGGTTTTATCCCTCTTCCTAACCGAGTTGGCTATCTTTTCCTCAGTTTGGGCCTTTGCTATTCTGACTTACCTCCCTGCTTCCTTCTGCCTTAACTGGTACAGTTCTCTGTCCTGCTCTTCTGTGTTTTCTTATACTTCCTAAACACTTTATTTCTCTCCATAACCTTCCCCACTGCCTCTTTGGAGAACCATAGTGGCTTTTTCTTTCATTTTGATTTGTTTATTTGCTTCACACAAAGGCTTGGTGCCTCTGTGATGGCAGTTTTGATGTTTCCCCATTGTTGCTCCACCCCTCCTTCTAGACTGTTTGCTAGTGCTTTTCTAAGGCACTCTCCCATCTTGCCAAAGTCAGCCCTCCTGAAGTCCAGTACCCTCACTTTTGTATGGCTTGACTCTGTAACTGAGTTTATCGTGAACCATACTGTTTGTTGGTCACTTGTTCCCAGATGGCTACCCACTTCTAGAGCTGAGATCCTCTCACTGTCCCCATTTGAGAAAATGAGGTCTAGGACTGCTTCCTCATGAATGGGTTCCAAAACTAGCTGTCCAAGGCATGCCTCCTGTAGGGCATCAAGAATTGCCCTGCTCTTGGATGTCGCTGCAGCAAAGGTGCTTCAGTTAACATCTGGCATATTCAGGTCCCCCATCAACAGTATCTCCCCTTTCTCTGCCATCCTAATGATGCCTTCTATCATATCCTTGTCCATTCCCTCCCCCTGAGATGGGGTCTGTATACAACCCCTGTGCAGATTGCGGTGCCATTTCCAGTCTTGAAGGTGACCCACGGTGCCTCCTCTCCTCCCTGTTTACTCTTTTATTCTCTTGCTTTTATCCCTTCCTTACATAGAGAGGTACTCCTCCCCCTCTTCTCCCCTTCCTGTCTCTCCTGTAGGTTGTGTACCCTGGTATGTTAACATCCCAGTCATGGTTCTCTGTGTACCATGTTTCTGTGACTGCTATGATATCCAGGCATCCCTCTTCCATCAAGGCCACCAGTTCAGGGAGCTTGTTGCCCAGACTATGGGCATTGGTACTCATTACCCTCAATTTCTTAATGGCCTCACCCCTTTTTGCCCCATCCCTGTCCTTATTGCCTTTGTCATTTTCTCCATTTACCCCTGCCCTTCTCCTTATTAACATCTTTAGCTTGGTGTTTACTTGACTTACTACCCTGATTTTTTTTTGGGGGGGCTAGGATTTCCCTGCTCCTTTCCAGTGCCTCCCCCCTTGGCTAGTTTAAGTGCTTGCCAATGAAGCATTTAAACCTATCACCTAGGATCCTGGTTCCCCACCTGGATGGATGCAGACCATCACACAAGTATAGGTCTGCATCACTCCAGGTGGACCCCCAGTCCCCAGTGAAGCCAAAGCCCTGAGCTCTGCACCAGTTTTTCAATGACTGATTGAATCTTATGGTGTGGAGCACCCTAGCCTCATCCATGCCATAGACAGGCAACACCTCTGAGGAGGTTATTGTGCATGCTACTTGCCTAAGGCCCCTCCCCAACTCCACAAACTCTTCCTGCACTGCTCTGATCCCTTTCTCAGCCATGTTATTTGTCCCTAGGTGGACAATGACATTCAACTCCCTCTCCCATGCAGCTGCTCTGGCAATCCTGTGGATTCTCTCCCTGTCCCTCCAAGCCAGGGCACCAGGCAGGCACCTTACCTCCCTCTCCCCTTCCTCCCCCTGTTCTACCTTCCTAACGATGGAGTCCCCCACCAGGAGTTGTTTCCTTCCCTGTGGGGTCCCATGCCACCCTTCTGTGGGTTTCCTTTGTGGAGATTCCCAGCATCCTCCTTGTCCTCCACTGCAGGTGCCTCCATAGAGGAACCAACTTTTGCCAACACCTCTGCCATCTCCCTCAGCACCCCTAGGGTGAATACCATCTGGATTTGGTGCCTTATCCCACCCATAGTCCAAGCTGCCACTGGCCCTGGCCACCTGGTAGCCCTGAACTTTATTGAGCACCTAGGCCATGCTGCCTTTGTGTGAAGGTAAGTCCTGGAGGAAAGTGGGGGAGCAGAGCTGAGGTGGCCAGTGTCTAGAGGTTGGTTTGGGCACCAGAGAAACATCACTAACTGCAAACAAAAAGCACTGCGCAAAGTGTATATGCACAGTGTTACCCCACACCCTGCTGGCAACAGACTCCCAGGCAGGTAGGTAGCGTGTCCCAAATTAGATTACACCTCTGTTTCTGGGAGCCATATTCAGCAGCCAGCTGGCTAATGACCACGTGTGACATGCAAGGTGCTAAGGGGCCACTGGCATGCCATTATGTGGCCATCAACAGCTCTGGGTGATGCTTCTATGCACAAATGTATGGAGGCATTGTGCAGCGTGTTAGTCACTGCCCCGTACCCTTACCTGATCCCTAACAAAATATCCCTTGCAGTCTATTGTCCCCCATCCCACCCAGTCTCTGTTATAACAGTAGACTCCCTGGCAGTCAAGTGGTATTCCCTCCTGTCCCAGACTCTGTTAACATAATAATGAAAACCATGGTGGTTCAGTAGTCCTCCCTCCTGCCCAGATTCCCATTAACATAATAGCAGATGCCCTGTCAGTAAAGCTGTCCCCTTTCTGCCCTAATCCCTGTCAAAATAATACCAGACTCATTGGCAACCCAGGGGTGTCCATTCCTACCCCAATCACTGTTATAGCAGTTGTAAGCCCTCTACCCATTCCTTGGCCCATCCACTCAGCATCCACCACCCCCTTGACTCCCTTTCATCCCTTTAATCACCCATCAATAAATATTCCCATCTGCCAGCAACACTGGAGACAGTGACCTCCACAGACCCTTCTTTCACCACCTCAATCTGCCACCATCTGAATGGCAGGGAGTGACCAGCCACATACTGTGGAAAAAGCAGTAATACGTACAATCTCCTGGTTCCAAATCCAGAGCTCTAACCAGAAGACCACACTACTTCCTAAAATATGAGATACACCAACGCAGCTAGAAGCACTACTAACTTAGAAACATAGAAACATAGACTTTGACTGCAGATAAGGACCACTTGGCCCACCCAGTCTTCCCATTTCCCTACCTATTGTATAAGCTGCAGATTCTAGTTAACCAACAGCCTACTTCATGCAACCCCCCACTATAATTGCCTTATGTCTGTCAGATGCATGTTTGAATTCCCCCACTGTTTTAGACCCCACAACCTCTCCAGGAAGGCGGTTCCATGTGTCCACAACTCTCTCCATGAAAAAGAATTTCCTCACATTACCCCTGAGCCGTCCCCCCTCTAACTTTAAATTGTGCCCCCTTGTTCTTACACATCTCTTTTTCTGAAAGATGCTACCCTCCTGGACTTTATTGATTCCCTTGAGGTACTTAAAAGTTTCTATCATGTCCCCCTGTCCCTCCTTTCATCAAGGGTATACATATTAAGCTCTCTCAGTCTCTCTTCATATGGTTTCTGATGTAGACCCTGCACCATTTTAGTTGCCCTCCTCTGGACTGCTTCCATCCTGTCTATGTCCTTGCGTAGATGAGTTCTCCAAAACTGCACGCAGTACTCCAGATGTGGTCTCACCAACTGTCTGTATAAAGGGATAACCACTTCCCTTTTTACGTTCGCTTGAGCGCATACGCAAGGAACGTCTTGGGAGAATGGGACACTTTGGAGGTGTGCCCCTCTCCTGCAATCCCCTGCTCCATTGAGCAGTCATGGCAGTCCTGCACCAATAGGATGCGGTGCTGTGTATGACAGCGGTGGTCTTCTCTTCAAAGAAAACCACCGCTGTCATACGGAGTGCCGCTTCACGCTGCCCCCCAAATCTTTGCTGCCATGCTGGGAGCCCACCCCAACATGGCCAACATCTGTGTCATCTGCTGACAGGGGTGCCCCAATCCCCCATCGGCTCAGGCCCCCAGCCATCCTTCTGCTTACGCTGGGGCCCACCCCAGCGTGGCAAATGTCCCGTCCCGCATCATCTGCCGATGGGAGTGCCCAATCCCCTGTCGGCTCCATGGCCCCCCCAGCCATCCTTCTGACATGCTAGGAGCCCACCCTAATGTGGCAAATGTCCCACGTCATCTGTTTATTTTTTTTAAACCTGTAAATTGAAAATGGTCCCACGGCGCTTCTCCCAGGCCCCCTTCCCACAACCCGCACCCACCCACTGTGCACCCCGCCTCCCCACACCCCCCTCACCCCATACTTACCTCCGGAGCTCGGGCGACAATCTTCGGTGGACCGGGAACTGTCTGCATTCTTCAAAGCCGACCACGAACTGAGGAAATGCCGCGTAAGCTGTATAATGGTCTAGATAGGGGTTTTCAACTTTATTGCATATCTCAGGCATTTTTGATTTTGCACCAAATTCAACATAGGTTTTTGGACCCTTCTCATGAATGATGTCACTATCATGGCGTTATTCGCCTGAAGGGTGACTTCACAGTCACTGCACAGTCACTGCGTGAAATCACCTTCAGGCCTGAATAATGCCATGACAGTGACATTATTCATGAGAAGGGGTCCCAAAAACACCATGTTGAAAATTTGGTGAAAAAATTCCAAAAAATGACTGTTTTACGAGCGTGCATTGCGCAGTTCCTACGCAGGCTCATAAGTTTGCGAATTTTCAATATTTTCACTCCAGATTTTCAACATTGCCATTTTACCACACCTCCTCATGAGCAATATAGCTATCATTTTTCACATCCTGCTCAAAATGTGTTTCCACCCATGTAGCACAATGGTGCAGTTGGTGTGCAAAATCAATGTATGGGACACATTAAGAAAATCACTGTGACACTGTTCATTAGCAGAGGTCTTAAAATAGCTATGTTGAAAATTTGGTGAAAAAATTCCTTAAAATGACTGTTTTACGAGCGTGTGTTGCGCAGTTCCTACGCACATTTGTAGGTTTGCGAATTTTCAATATTTCCACTCCAGATTTTCAACATTGCCATTTTATCACACCTTCTTATGAGTAGTACAGCTGTCATTTTTCACATCTCACCCAAAACATGTTTCCGCCCATGTAGCACACAATGGCGCAGTCGGTGTGCGAAATCAATGTATGGGACACATTAAGAAAATCACAGTGACACGGTTCATGAGCAGAGGTCTTAAAATGGCTATGTTGAAAATTTGGTGAAAAAATTCCTAACAATGACTTTTTTACAAGCGTGCATTGCGCAATTCCTACGCATGCTCGTAAGTTCGCGAATTTTCAATTTTTGCACTCCAATGACTTCCAAATACCTAAACAGCACATAGAAGTAAGCAACATTCGGCATTGACAAATGCTTGTACTTCTTTGTCACTGATTTTTTTAAGCCATGTCCAAGTGCCAAATACCACTGCAAATACCTGCAAGCGAACGTTCGGCATTGACAAATGCTTGTTCTACTTGTGATGCCCCTCCCTATGCATCCCAGTATCCCCCTGGCTCTCCTTACTGACTTCTCACATTGCTTACCCACCTTTAGGTCATCTGATATGACTACACCCAGATCCCTTTCCATTATTGTTGTCGTTAGTACCTTCCCTGCTATTGTGTACTCTTCTCCTAGATTTTTATTTCCCAGGTGCATTACTTTGCACTTCTTTGCATTGAATCTAAGTTGCCATATGTTTGACCATTCCTCCAACCTTGCTAAGTCCCTTCTCATCCTTTCTACTCCCCCTTTTGTATCAACTCTGTTACAGATCTTTGTGTCATCTGCAAAGAGGCATACCTTTCCTTCCAGACCCTCTGCAATGTCACTTATAAAGACGTTAAAGAGGACTGGACCCAGTACTGAGCCCTAAGGTACTCCACTAGTAACCCCCCTTTCTTCAGAATGTGTTCCATTCACTATTACCGTCTGTGTCCTGTTGTGCAGCCAGTTTGCTACCCAGGCTACCACCCTGGGACCCACTCCCAGGCTGGCTAACTTGATTATTAATCTTTTGTGTGGGACTGTGTCAAATGCCTTGCTAAAGTCTAGGTAGGTCATATCCACAGCCCCTCCTGGTCTATTACTTTGGTCACCCAGTCAAAGAAATCAATTAGATTCTGTCTGACATGACCTTCCTGCTGTGAATCCATGCTGCTTTGGGTCCTGTGCCCGCTGGCCTCTAGGTACTCAACAATTCTTTCTTCAGAAGTGATTCCATCATTTTCCCCACCACTGAGGTCAAACTAACAGGTTTGTAGTTTCCTGCTTCTGCCTTGCTCCTCTTTGTAGAGGGAATTACATCTGCCCTCCTTCAGTCCTCAAGTACCACCCATCTTCCCATGATTTGTTAAAAGTGTGGTTAGTGGTGTCACTAGGTCCTCCCTTAGCTCTTTTAGGATTCTAGGTGAATCTCGTCAGCCTCATTGCTTTGTCCACCTTGAGTTTTAGGAGTTCTTTCAGTACTCTTTCTTCTGTAAATGGACTGCAGTCCAACCCCACTATCCAGAGTGCTTCTACTGTTTGGTTTAGGTAACTCCTCCTCTTCTTCTTTGTGAATACTGAGCAAAGTATTCGCTCAGTATCTCTGCCTTTCACTGTCTCCCTCTGTCCACCTCCCCTCTCCTTTATTAATCTTCACTATCCCTCCCTTAACCTTTCTATGCTCCCTAATGTACCTATAAAAGGTTTTATCCCCCTTCTTAACTGAGTTGGCTATCTTTTCCTTGGTTTGGGCCTTTGCTTTTCTGATTGCCTTCCCCACTTCTTTCTGCTTTAATTGATACAGTTCCTGGTTGTGCTCCGTCTGTGATTCCTTATACTTTTTGGATGCAGCCTTTTTCTCCTTAACCTTCCCTGACACCTCTTTTGAGAACCATAGTGGTTTTTTATTCCACTTTAGTTTCTTTATTTGTTTCACACAAAGGCTTGTTGCCTCCATGATGGCAGTTCTGATTTTTCTCCATTGTTATTTCACCCCCCTTTCTGGCCATTTGCTAATGCATTCCTCAGGTATTCACCCATTATGCCAAAGTCAGCCCTTCTAAAGTCCAGTATCCTTGTCTTTGCATGGCTTGTCTCCATGGTTGTGTTTATTGTGAAGCACACTGTGCAGTGGTCGCTTGTTCCCAGATGTCTACTGACTTCTAAATTTGTAATCCTCTCTCCATTTGAGAGTACTAGGTCTAATATTGCTCCCTCCCGAGTGGGTTCCACCACTAGCTGTCTAAGGCATGCCCCCTGTAGGGCATCAAGAATGACCCTGCTCTTGGATGTGGCTGCAGTCCATTTTGTCCAGTTAACATCTGGCATATTCAGGTCCCCCATCAACTGTATCTCCCCTTTTTCAGCCATTTTGAGAATGCCCTCTATCATTTTCTTGTCCACTTCCTCCCCTTGAGACGGGGGTCTGTATACAACCCCTGTGCAGATTGTGATGCCATTCCCTGTCTCCAAGGTGACCCAGAGTTCCTCTTGTCCTCCCCCTTTACTTATTAGTTCTGTAGCTTTGATCCCTTCCCTTATGTAGAGAGCTACTCCACCTCCTCTTTTACCCTCCCTGTCCCTTCTGTAGATTGTGTACCCTAGTATGTTGACATCCCAGTCATGGTTCTCCATGTACCATGGTTCTGTGACTGCCACAATATCCAAGTGTTCCTCTTTCATCAGGACTAATAGCTCTGGAAGCTTGTTTTCCAGACTATGGGCGTTGGTACTCATTGCCCTCCATTTAATGTTTTCTTTATCCTTTTTTAACCCTTTCCTGCTCTTATTGCCCTTGTTCATTTTTCCATGTACACCTGTCCTGCCCTCTGTCAAGCTCTGTACCTCAGTGTTTACCCTACTACCTGCCATGCTTTGTGGGGAGGCTTGAATGTTCCTGTTTATCAGCACCCCTTGGCTAGTTTAAGTCTTGCCAAGGAAGCCTTAAACCTGTCACCTAGGAGCGTGTTTCCCTTCCTGGACAGATGTAGACCATCATGCTAGTATAGACCTTCATCTCTCCAGGTGGACGCCCAGTCCCCAATGAAGCCACAGCCCTGTGCTCTGCACCAGTTTTGCAACCATTCATTAAACTGCATGGTGTGCAGTACTCTAGCCTCATCCCTGCCATAGACTGGCAGCACCTCTGAGAAGGTTACTGTGCTTGCTACCTGTCTGAGGCCCATCCCCAACTACTCCACAAATTCATCCTGCACTGCACTAATCTCATGCCTAGCTAGGTCATTTGTCCTGAGGTGGACAATGATATCTAGTTTCCTCTCCTGTGATGCTGCTTCTGCAATCCTGAGGATTTGCTTCCTGTCTCTCCAAGCCATGGCACCAGGCAGGCACCTTACTTCCCTCTCCTCTCCCTTCCCAGGTCTACACCCCTAACAAGTGAGTCCCCTGTCAGAAGCTGTTTCTTTCCCCTGTGGTGTCCCTTGCCACTCTTCTGTGGGTTTTCCTTGTGGATGTCCCCAGCATTCTTCTTGGTCTCCAATGAGGGTGTCATCATAGAGGAACCTTGATTTGCCAGACTGACATATGATTTGTGTAGAGGTGCAAATTGGGGGCTATGCCTCTGTTCCATAACCCTCACCCTCCCAGAACCTACTGTGGTCCATCTGCTCTTCACACATGGCAACCTCTGAGGCACTGGTTGTGGAACTGGTGCTCTTTGGGTTGGGAAGGCCTCCTCAGTCCTTGTCAGTTCAGCCTGGAGGTGGGCAACCTCCTCCTTCAGAGCTGACAGTTGCCTGCAAATAGGGCAGCAATGCAGGTTCCAGAATGTCTCCTGGAAAATTGCTGCCCCACAGCCAGTGCATTGCACCACTCCCCACATGTCCCTCTTCCTTATAATATACAATGAGTAATATATAATTGTTTTTTTTTTATTTTGTGTACTTACCCTTTATGCACTGCACTGGGTAATTAAGACTATGACAGTTCTGCCCCAAGACCTGTTGAGGAAGTGATGTCAGAACCTTGGCTATAGAACTTCTAGTGTGATGGCTCCCTGGTGAGATGCTCTTACTAGCAGCTCCCCTGCCTTCCCCTATATACTTGCTCTCCTTCTAGTCTAAGGGCCCCAAGACTAGAGATAAACTTGCCTGAAATCGAGAAGAACACCAAAAGATCCTAATCACTTGTTTAACGATAGATTTAGGGATGGATACAGAAATGAAAATGCCAGCTCTCCGGAACACTCCACCGCCGACGCCAGGGAAAGAGAAGCACCTAAAAAGGCCTAAAGCGATTGGCCCAGATAGTTCCACTTCAACAAAGCAGCAAGTTGCTCTTTCTGAAGAGCGATTCCTAGAAGAAATGGCACCATTAAAAGAAGCACTCTTAACACTAGCCACTGATGTTAAAGGGCTAAAAGTTACCATGGAAAGTTTAAATACTTGCACTAGCAATAATGAAGCCTGAATTTCCTCGATGGAGGATTGGAGAGTGAAATTGGATCCAGAAGTTGTGAATGTGAGACAAAGATTAAAAAAGGCAGAAGATTGGCTAGAAGACCTTGAAGGTCACTCAAGAAGAAATAATCTTGTAGTTCTTGGCTTGCCAGAAGGCGAAGAAGGGCAGCATGCAGTCATGTTTGTGCAAAAATTGTGCGAGAAGTTAGCTGGTCCTTCTCCAAATGGGCCCTCCTACATTATAGAAAGAGCCCACAGATCGCTGTGCCCTGTGTCTCCAACAGGATCACCTCCTCGCCCATTTATTTTTAAAATGCTAAATGTTTTGGATAAGCAGCATGTTTTACAGAAGCTCAAAGAAATAGAGAATGTCCAATGGGAAGGGAAGAAAGTCCGTGTAGTTCAAGATTTGCCTTATACAGTTCATCAGAAGAGATCAGCCTTGCATCCACTAGTATCTAAGCTAATCTCTGCTGGGACCTGTTTTAGAGTGCGCTACCCTGCTATACTACCAATCAACAAGGAAGGCTATTAGCACTCATTTGATACCCTGGATTTGGCCATGGAAAATTGTAGAAAGTGGTATCCAGACTTAATTAAATGAGCCTATGATCCAGTTACATTGTGGTGAATGCTGCCATCTAGTGGACACTTAGTAGTACAATTTTGTATAGTAATGAATATGGTGCTTTTCACAATTGTTTTGGTCAGTGGAAACTGTTATTTCAGGGGCAAAGATTTTCTGAATAATTATGGGGGAAGACTATTGTTAGGGGGGAAAGAGTGTACCTTATGTTTGCCTTTTCTTCCTTACAACAAGCCTGGGGATGTTAAATAATACTGCAATAATTACAGGATTGCAGAAAGGTTATAAAGATCAAAGGTGGACTCTTACGCTTGGTGTTCGATTTATGCCTAAAGGGGATACAGCTGGCTCTTTCTAATGATCCTTTTGACCTATATCTCTGTTTTTTTTTTATATACACTCCTAACAAGGGATTTGGTGTATTTAGTGGTGTTAAGCAGTATTAGGCATGAGCACCAAATATTGCACAGATATTATAGAATGGAGTACAGTGGTCTACAGGGCTGAAATAAATGTTTTGGGGTAGGATTGGTAGAAACATAATTAGGCTGTGACAGTTGTAGGTTAAGAGGGGGTAGTTTCATAGTTTTAGAGTAGGATAGGAGATATTTAGTGTTAAGTTGTTAAATAGTATGGAGAGCTTAGTCAGACTTAATGCAGCAGGAGACAAAAAAGATAGAGGAGTAGGGGGGGAGTGGATGGGCAATCAGAGGCAGCAAGATTAACATCGCGCCAAGTGATCAGTTGGAAGTTCAGTCTCAGGGACTGGGGGTAGTGTATGTTACATTATTTTGTAGAGGCATAACTTATAGACATATAATTATGCCTGGAAAGGGTTTGGGTGGGGGTGGGAGCTGCAATTTTATTGCCAGTTTTCTACTTAGCATAGTGGAGGGAGTCGGGGGGGTTGGGGAAAGCCAGTGTTGGAAGAGATGTCTTAAGGGAAGAGAAATCTATATAAGGTTGAGAATTAAACTCTTACATAAGCAAAGACACATTAAACATAGGGAAAGGAATGAGAATCACCTCGTGAAATATTAAAGGGGCAAGAGCTAAAGTGAAACACCACCAAATACTTAAGCACTTAGCATTGGTGAGGTCGGATATCACATTTCTACAGGAAACACACCTGAAAGGGAGTGAAGGTAATTTGTTTAGGAGAGACTATATTAGCTTGGTATATACTGCTGGAAATTCCACTTCACAGAGAGGTGTTGCTATCCTAATAGCTAAAGGGTTGCAATTTCAGCTATTACAAGAAATCGGAGACCCACAGGGGAGATTTCTATTTGTGAGGGGGTTGATCGATCATAAGGAAGCGGTCATTGGCACTATATATAGGCCTAATCATTCTTCCCCTGAATTTTTTTCCCAGTTAGCTCTCAAGTTGGCCCCATTTAAGCAGATGCCAATGATATTAGCAGGAGACTGGAATATAATGTGTGGAAGTAATCTAGACAAGTCTACACAGACTAAGACAACCTTATCCCCTGCACAAAAATCCCTGCAGGAAATGATGGAAGGGCTGGGGCTTGTAGATCCTTGGCGCCTTCTACACCCCAAAGAAAAGGCATTTACCTTTTATTCACCGTATCATAAATCTTACTCACGGATAGATTTTTTTTTAGTGAACAGAGATATGATGTTATGTCCATTAGATTGTGAGATTCTCCCCAGAGTGTTATCAGACCACTCGATGATTTGGTTGGAGGACAAGATACCTCATTCAATTCCCAAAGTTACCCAACGGAAGCTTAATGCCCAAATGTTATCACAGGAAGATACTGTGAATAAGATACTCGACTCAATTAAACATTACATAGAACACAATAAGGGGTCTGTAAAGGCATATGACCAATTTTGGTGCTCCCTGAAATGTTTTTTAAGGGGGAAGTTTATCAGGTTAGCTGTAAACTGGAAAAAGAAGCGAGAAGCAGCAGCAAAATCCCTGCTAGATTCCATCCCAAAAATGGAGAGGAAGATCAGTGCTAACCCCACAAAGGTAAACCCTAAGGTTGAGGTCCTTAGAGATCAATATGCGAATGTTTTACGGGAAAAGGCTGAATACGCCCTGTTTAAAACTCACGTTAGATATCTAGATCAAGGAGATAAGGCTGGGCATCTCTTAGCTCTTAAATTAAGACAGCAGGAAGAATTGTGGCTAATAGCTAGTATAACTACGGAGGAAAGTGGAAACATATTTACAACTCCTAAAGCTATAGTAAGTGAATTTGAGAGGTTCTATAGGAACCTTTATAGTTATCCACCCAATAATCCCATGGAGTCTGAGATACAACAGTATCTTTCTAGACTTTCTCTTCCTGCTCTCACTCAAATTCAGAGGGCCCACCTAACCTCACCTATCTCGGAGATGGAAATCTCAATAGCCATCCAATCCCTTGCTCTCAACAAAGCTCCAGGACCAGATGGATTTCCATCAAATTTTTATAGAACTTTTGAAAAGGAGCTAGTTCCTTTTCTCCAAGAACTATATTACCATATATGTACCTATGGTATTGTTGATTCCACCTTGTTAGAAGCCACCATTATTGTTTTGCCAAAACCAGGGAAACCTAAGGATAAGGTAACAAGTTATAGACCAATCTCCCTGATGAATTATGACATTGAGATACTAGCAAAGGTTTTGGCCTCGAGGACTGCCAAAGTTTGGGACAAACTAATAAGTCCTGAACAAATTGAGTTTATTGGTGGCAGAAACCCCTTGGATAATTTTTGTAAACTTGCCCATATTTTCTCCGTATCTAGAGAGGCAATGACACCAATGGTCCTTGTCTCTCTGGATACAGAGAAAGCTTTTGATAGGGTTGGATGGCCCTTTTTATTTAATACTATGGCTCAATTTGGATTTCCTCAGGAATTTATTGGGTGGATCACACAGTTATATTCTAATCCTACAGCTAAAATATACTGTAATGGAGTTTTTTCTACAAATTTCTGGCTATACTCTGGAACCCGTCAAGGGTGCCCTTTGTCGCCACTATTGTTCAACTTGTATTTGGAACCTTTAATTCGCAGTTTTCAGCTATCTCCATCTATAACAGGCATTTCAGTGAGCACTTTAGAACTGAAACTGTCAGCCTATGTGGACGACATTTTGCTTCATGTTTTGTATCCAATAGAGGCCATCCCGACAGTGTTAGACATAGTAAGTGAGTTTGGTAAATTGTTAAACTACAAGCTGAATATTAATAAGACAGAAATTATGCCACTTAATGTTTATACATGTAAAGGTGATCTGGACAAGTTTAAGATGGCCTAGACTAATAGACTTAAATATCTATGGATTATTTTGGCAACCTCACTACCTCTTTTAAAAAAAACTTAACTTAGATAATCTTCTACTAATTATTTAGCAATATCTAATTAGATGGTCCCCCCTATATATCTCTCTACAGGGTAGAATCAACGTCATCAAAATGAATGTACTGCCCAGAATTTTTTATCCTTTAAATATGTTAAACATTTATCTCCCCCATCATGGTTTTGGAAACTTCAGAGTATAATTACAAAATTTCTGTGGCAAAATAAGCCCCCACGGAAGTCTTATAAACGTTTAAGTGCTCTGAAGGATTTAGGAGGGCTGAAGCTCCCAACTTTCTATCATTACTATTTAGCAAGCCATATGGCCAAGTATATGAGGTGGGGGGAGGTGCCTCATAAGGACGGGTGTTCCCAACATTGCCCCATATGGTTACAAATAGAGAGGAACCTGATAATAGGGACCAAAATAATACTGGATAGCCTTTGGTATATATTCCCTAAAGATTTGCCCAAATCACTTAGGTCCACGGTTATCTACACATTGGTTAGGGTCCATAATCAGGTATGTAAAACCTTAGATATACCTAATTTTAAGGATATTTTCCAACCATTATTTGGTAACCCCAACTTCCAGAAAACCTTTCTATCACCACATCGATTGGGTATGCCATCGAACACGAGAGTTAGTGATTTAACTGACATGGGGAGGTTACTCTCAGTTCAGGATATGATGGAGAAGTTCCAATTGACCTCAAAACATGCCTTCCATATTTATCAGGTTAGACACCTATTTATTACTGTCTTTGGGGTAGATCAGTGTAATACTAACTGCAGTGAGGTGATGGCTGAATTTAAAAATAAAGCAAATTCACCACATGCAGTACCTGGGCTGGTCAGGACCCTATATGAGAAGATGTATTCCAATATAGTGGACCGCTCACAATATTGGATGGCTACCCTACCAGATAGCAATGACAATTGGGCATATATTTGGAAGGGAATCTACAAATATTGTGCTAGCGATAGGCTTAGGCTGACACAATACTATATATTACATGCTATGCACTTGACTCCGGTCAAGTTATATAAAATGGGTAAACTACCAAAGATGAATGTTTTAGATGTGGACATGCTCAGGGATCCCTGATTCACATTATGTGGGAGTGTCCTTTAGTGAATTCATTATGGTCAGAAATTAAAGCCAAGGCAGATCCTTTGTTGGGGCTGCAAGAACTCTTCACTCCCGAAATCTGCTTGTTAGGAGATTATACAAAAATTGATGTGATGGAGAGGAGATATTCTATAAACTTAATTTCACTCACGGTGAAAACTTTGATATTAAAACACTGGAAGAACCAGATGGTTATTCCTTACCAAGAATGGTTGGCAGGGTTATTACATAACCTAAGGATTGAAAAAACTATTGCTAGCCTTAGGAGTACAATGGCTAAGTTTAATGCTAGGTGGGAGAAGTTCCACGATTTATGGTCAGTGGTCAGGAGTTAGATCTCAGTTACACTGGTGGTACATTATTAGCCTATTAAAAGATACAGTGGTTATGTCTTTCTTTTTGCTTCCCTTAGCTGAAGGACTAAAATTAAGTCCAATAGATATAAAGTAGCGTAGGGTAATAGTATAAGGTGAATGCTGGCTGGGGGGGTAAGTAAGGGAGAGGAGAAGGGAGAGTACTAGTGAGGGTGGATATGGGGGTAAGGGTAGATAGAGGGGAGGGAGGGATGGTGACAGACAGACTGTTCTGTACCCTAGGTATTGTATTTAAAATATATTGCCTTTCTTTTCTTTTTAGTCAATGACTGTATAGATATGGGGGGGTTAAAAAGAGGGGGGTTTGGGGGGATTAAGGGGGTGATACGAAATATGTATCCAATGTATTTATTCACATCCTTCTTAGATCTCCTGTATTAAGTACTGCATTGAGCCTGACTGCAAATAATGAATAAAGCATATTTAATTTGAAAAAAAAGAACCTTGGCTATAAAGGAAATGCCACACCTGGGGTGGACGGGGTAAGGGAAGGGTGGGTGGGTAGGCCACAACCACTGGCGACTGTTAGAAACAATCAAATACATCACTGCTCCACCACCCTGTTGAGTACTGCCCTTTATAGTAAGTCAACCAATGCCACAATTTACTAGACCACTGCTCCTACATAAACCACTCTACTGAGTCCAGGGATAAAAACGAACTCACTGTTCAGCCAGCAGGACACTTCTAAAATATTGCACAAATATCCTTCCAAATCCTATGTGTCTAGCACAGAAATCAAGCAACTTCAGTTGTATTTCACCCCCTCTGGTTATAAAATTACTACAACTTCATTTTCTGGATTGTAATTTTTGTCTATGTTGTTATATTTTGGTAGACACCCAGAGCCTCTTGGATTGGGAGCCTTAGAAATAACATTTGCCTTGCCTTGCCATGCCTTCATAGCTCAGGAGCAACTAGGAAATAAAGGGGAATATTTATGGACAGGGTCCCTTTAAGTTTTAAAGTCTAATAAAATCTGTTTTAAATGAAGCCAGCCTACCAGCATAGCAGTAGCGCTACCGTTCAGACTGTGGCTCAGCAGGTTGCACACTTGTCTCTGAGGCCAGAAGATCAGAAGGCTGTGGGTTCTATCCCCACACCAGACACTTGGATTAAATTCCAGTACTGACACTGTAGTACAGCATGAGGGGGTGCTGCACTCTTGAGGTGCCGTCTTTTGGATGAGACGTTAAACCGAGATCCCATCTGCCTGTTCTGGTGGTTGTTAAAATGGACGTTAAAGATCCCATGGCACTTCTCGAAAAGAGTAGGAGAATGTTTATTTAAATCACATCAATATTTACATATATACTGTCATCCTTATCACTTGTGTACACACAAAATGTTTACATTGATCAATTCTGGTATTACATTTTCCAAATCCTAACATTAATTCATCACTGACCAAGAGTATAAATTTAGCCCTTAAAACAAATCATTTCCAAAAGTATAAATCTCTTATTTTAATGTTATTATTCCTACTTATATTTTATAAATATAGCTAATCCTTTCCACCACTTAAATACTTTTTTGGAGGAGTGAAATTTCTTATCCTTTTCATAAACAGCATACATTGCCTGCATAACTAATATATACAGAGTATCATACAACAGAAATTTTTGTTGCAGTACCCATTGACACCTTGCCTGCCATTAATAAAATTTCAAGTAACAAGAAAGAACTGTAAGTATTTCTGGGTCATATCTACTATTCAGGTGTGGAAAATGACCTAATACAAATGCTTGATAATCAGATTTCTTTAGTCATTCGAACTCCCATTCCTGGCCAGAAATTCCACCAAATATTTAGCATATGAACAACTGAATAAAAAACGCTCCATTGTTTCTTCTAAGGCCTGACAAGAAGTATAGGGACAATACCTTTCACTCTGCTTTTTTGTTTGGAGTTACCCCTAATATTTAATCTGCCTTACACAAATAACTATAAAATCTCCCACATATGCATAGGTATCCTATCATTATTTAGCTGTTATAAGACCTTCACCTTTAAGGTATCAGGGCAGTTTTTGAATTCTGGTCAGAAGGATGGACTAATGACATTATTAGCTTGTAGAGATGTGGGACCAGTATTCTGAGTTGTCTGGGTTTTAGAAAGTGCCCATTTAAAGAGTTTTTGTGCACTGGATTTAAAATAGTCAGGAATCTGTACTTGTGGTGATATTTTTGGAGGGAGCCTATCCCAATTTTTAACATAGCTTCCTAAAATGTTCTGTATCCATAAGTAATCTTGTGTACTGGTGGGTTGTCAGCCTAACCGTAGGGTATGAGACAAAAAAGGGAGTGAAAAAGGATTATAGGGTCTATCATCCCTAATCCTCCCTGAGCTTTGGATAAGTATGTAAAACAATGTTTAATAGGACTTAACCTACTGCCCCATAACATGGAAAAGAAACATGAATATAACCTAGTTTCAAGGTTTGGGGGGAAGGGGGTGGAAAAATCATTGATGTATATAGTAGGCAAGGAATTATGAATCTTTTTATAATATGAATTATTTTTATTTTTGAAAGCTTCCACCCCTTCCACCTAAGTACTTTCATCTCAACTCCCCTCAGAGCAGACTCCCAATTTTCACCAGGGACATTCAGTGGTCCAAACAAGATTCCTAATATCTTAATGGGTTCTGTTGAGATTTGTATGCCTTTTATATATATTGGATCTGGGAGGGCGAGCCTATACACAGGCCTCTGGATTTCCCAGTATTGAGTTTTTGAGTTAGATACTGTTGCATATTTATTTAGTTCTTGGAGTACTGTGGGAAACTGTGATGCTTCTGATAGAAATAAACATATATCATCCACATATGCCTGAACTATCAGGTTATCCTTATCTTGGTCTCCCAATAAACCTTCCAACTCAGTAGAACTGCTTAACCATCTTAGGAGGGGGTCCAGGGGAAAAAAAACATTAAGTAGGGGACTAAGTGGGTATCCCTGCCTTGCTCCTGATGTAATTTTTGTGGAAGCGGTAACCCTACCCCTAATGATTGTGTGTACTGTAACTGAGAAATACAGTAATTTGATCCATTTTATGAAATCTTTTGGTATTCTGTAATATTGCAGGGTAAGAAAGATGAATTGATAATGAACCCTATCAAAGGCTTTACATTGGTCTAATGAAAGTATGCATCCCTGTCTCTGTTCTTTGGTATAGTATTCAATCACATCTCTTACCATCAATAAGGCATATTGGATTTTCCTGTTAGGAAGTTCACAAAATTGTGAAGGGTGAATAAGATCCCCTGTTACACTTCATAGGGCCAGATATTCAAAGCATAGCATGGCGCGCAAACCAATAGCACAGAAATAGCACAGGAATAGCACTGAGCAGCCATATTCAAAGGACCAGTTAGCGCGCGCTAACAGCATTAGCGCGGGGCAAACCAATAATGTATACAAGGGAACCAAATGGAAGGGGGTGGCCAAGAGATCGCAAAGGGATATTCAAGGCCAGTGCCGCTAGGGACACATATCACTGTGATGTCGTGAGTAACGGCACTAGTTACTCTACTTATAAAAGGATGGTTTTAACCCAGGGCAAAACACGGGGGGGGGACTACAACAGGAAGTGGGAATGTGTGCAGTGCCAGTAGCAGTGATGCTGCCATTGATGGCAGCTGTAGTGGAGGAGGGGAAGGAGAGGGAGCAGGCACAACATGGGCCACAACGCAGGCCAAGGAGATGGTATGCTGCAAACAGGTGGTGGCAGGGTCTCCTTTGAGACCCTGCCTGATGACCACATCATTGGCCAGTACAGGATGAACAGGGGAATGTTGAGGCAGCTCTGTGAACTCCTGCATGAGCAGCTGCACTCAAACACCAGACGCAGCCATGCCATGACAGTGGAGGAGAAGGTGACAGCAGCGATGTGCTTCCTTGCTACAGGGACGTTCCAACAACCAACAGGGGACACCGTTGGGGTAACGCAGTCTGCCACCTCATGCCTTCTGATCCAGTTCCTAGAGGCTTTCCTGCCACATGCTGGGGAGTTCATAGTATTCCCCAGCACGGCAGCAGAGTGCAGAGAAACAATGCAGCAGTTCCATCGAGTTGCGCACCTACCATCCATACTAGGTGACATTGACTGCACCCATGTCCCCATCGTGCACCACCTGGCGATGGCAATGATGTGTATGTAAACAGGAAGGGGTACCACTCTATCAACTGCCAGGTGGTGTGTGATGCAGCTGGGTGCATCAGCAATGTCTATGCACAGTACCCCGGCAGTGCCCATGATGCCTTCATCTGGCACCAGTCCCAGCTGTGCCAGGCGTTTGAGGAGGGCAGGATACCCAGTGGGCAACTAGTCAGTGAGTAGTAGCATACAAGGCATACACACAACAGCATGGATGGGGGCAGGCATTGTAGACCAGGAAAGGGGTGTGGGAGGGCTACACAGAGGTGCAGGACAGCATCCGACAGACTGCAGTACAGCACTAACAGGTACACATCTCTTGACATGGGACAGCGCCTATCCCCTGTGACCCTGGCTGCTGACACCAGTACTCCCACTGGCCACAGTGGCCAAGGAGATGTACAATGAGGCACATGCCAGCACAAGGAACATCATAGAGAGGGTATTTGGCATCCTGAAGATTCAATTCAGATGCTTAGACACATCAGGTGGTGCCCTACCATATACACCTCAGAAGGTATGCCGTATCTTCCTAGCCTGTTGTATGCTGCACAACATGGCAATGAACCATGGGATACAGGCACCCAAACTTGAGGGACAGTCTGACAGTGAGCCAGAGCCAGCGGTCAGGGGGATAGTGAAGCAACTCGAGAGGAGGGACCCTCGCATGGCATGCAGGGCCATAGAGCACAGGGACAACATCTTCAGGACACTGTTACAGGCAAGAGGGTAAGTACAGACTGCACAACAACTTGAAAGAGTACAATGAATAATCTATTTAATGTGCACGAAGAAACAGAACAGTGACACCAACAATCACAACAGTAACACAACACATTGGAACAGACAACATGTGTGCATGTGGTGTGATGTTGGGGGTGTGCAGAACACACATGGGGGGACAGACAGAAATGGTGTACTGTCAGTGGGGAAGCGTGATGTGTGCTGTGAGGGTAAGGGGTGCAACTGTGGCAGTAGAAGTGTGCGTGTGCATGTGATGGAGTGCATGGGTGTTTGCTAGTATTTGCGTGTGCATGTCTGCACGCGCATGTGGGTGTGCCAGTGTTGCAAAGGGTGGTGATGACTGCGCAGTGATGCAGTGTGATTGTGACCATCACCACCGCCTACCACCACACATGCGACATGCACCAGTACCATGGGTCAGAGACCTGCTGTGCTCTGGGCTGAAGACAACGCTGATGAGAATGGTGAGGCAGGCAGAGCCAGCCTCCTGTGCCCCCGGGGGATGGTGAAGCTTGACAGGGTGGGTGGACAGCCACGGCGGCACTGTGTTCCTGACGGTGTGCATGACGCTGTGGAGCTGGACCCACTGGCAGCCCTGCGGCCACGGGTTGCCCGCCTGTGTGCCCCTGTGCCTTCTGAACCCCAACCAACCATCCCATGCTGGGACCCCCATGCACACCATGCAGTACGTTACCAATGTTGACCACTGCAGCCGTCAGACCAGCAAAGCTGCAGTCGATTGCACCCACCAGGTGACCCAACCTGTCCTCCGCCCACTGTTCAGCATGGGCAAAGCCCACTGAGATGGCCTCCCTCATCTGTGGCAGCTCATGTCACAGCTCCCTCCGTATGCCATGCAGGTCCATACAGACCTCCTGCTGGGAAGTGACAGCAGCCTGCAGGAGTGGGCGGGCACCATGGGCATCCTGCCCCGGGGCACAGGCCCCTCAGCTGCAGCTGGCACAGGTGCCTGCTGCACAGGAGGAACTGGACACTGTCGCACGCCAGGCACGGCCTGCTGCTGGTGACTACTGGTGGTGGTCTGCTGCACTGTATAGACTGGGACCCCAATATGGGTTGAACACTGCACGTCCTGCAGTGCAGAGATGTTCCCCACACTGCCCACCACCAAATGCACAGGGACAGCCACACTGGCAATGCTGAAGACACCACTGGCACCTGTTCCACAGCCTACCAGCAGCCCCACCCCTGCATCCCCCTCCACAAGCACGTCCAGGTGTTGGGAAAACTCTGACACATCAGTGTCATTGCCACTGGTCACAGTGACTAGTAGGACCTCCCTTACATGCACATCCTCCATTTGTGCATCATCCAGGTACCCAATGTAGCCCAAGCCCCCTACTGAGGTGTGACCCCCCCTTCCCAGGCAGTTGCAGCCCCTGTCCATGGGATTGCCACACATGCATTGTCCCTGTGCGGCCATGAGTGGCACACAGCCTGGATGTTGATGGGCATTCTCCATCCTCCTCCTCCACAACCTCTGGAACATGGCCATACATCCTTGGCTGCTCCTGTTGTTCTGCAGGCCTGGCAGACACACCGCTGTGGAGAAAATAGGGACAGGGTCAGTCACCTGTACACGGACACTGTGCCCTAACACCACCACCACCACCACCACACCATGCAGACCGCAGGACACGTACCTCCTTCACACAAGCCCGTGACCACATGCACCCACCCAACACACAGTGACCATGCCATTGCCATGCAGCTTTTCGGCAGCCCACAGTGCACCCTGTGCAGGACACCAACAGCAGGATGATGCACCCATGCCATCACAACAAGCAGGGTATACATATGTGAATACAGACCTGTCCTGGGCAGTGCAAGAGGCATCTCACATCCACCACCCGGCACACCTGTGACTGCCACCGTCCTCAGTGTCGATGCCACCATGGCCATGAGTGGCTCCTCCACCCACTGCTGTTGTTTCTGTGGTCCTCCACTGGTCCTCATTCGGTCCCGCAGTCGCTGTGCCTCCTCCTCCTTTGCACGTCACAGAAGGTCATTCCAGAGCTTTCTCACAGCCTCTGTGGTCCTGCCACGTCCTCCTATAGCATTGACAGCAGCTGTCACCTCCTCCCAGGCTTGGTGCACCACTGCATCCGTGGCCCTGTGCGTGTGTAACACCTGCTCTCCCTCTCCTTCACAGCATGCACGAGTGTGTTCAGCTCATCTTGGGAGAACTTATGTGCATGTATGCACTCTTGCTGTGCTGCCAAACCTATGGGACAGTCGAAAGGGGACATGTGTCAGCAGCCGTGTCAGTACTGCATTGCATTATGTATAAACATCACAATGCCACTCCCTACAATGACACAGGCCACATGGACATGTCACAGTGCATCAAGTGCATGTACGGTGCACACGGCCACATAGTCACTGTCCGTTCTGTGTCTGGGCAGTTAGCCCTGTACCCACATGTGCACTGCTGTCACCCGTGGCTGGCATGTGCACCCATGACTGGGGCCAACCCTACACCAACCACCTGGCACTGTACTGTGCCCTTCGTGATCACTACACTGGGTGCATGGACAAGTGCACTGGCACGTAGACAATGACAGGACACCAGGCACAGTCCACATAGTGCATGGGACAGCACAGCATCAGGACCCTGTGTACTTCCTGCAGGGGGGCCACAGCCTACCACGCCACACATCCAGGGAGTCATGTCAGTGAGCCACTGTTGCAGGACACACCATGGTAGTGCACTAGTGCCCCTGCCTGGCACCCACAGTGTGCAGGCAGTGCCAAACAGCACAGTTCCATGCAGGGGAATGTGCACAGTGCACTGGATGGTATGATGCCCAGGCAGACATCTAGGGCTGTGCACCATCACACAGCACAGTGCTTGCCTGTGGTCCAACATGTGTCTGACCATTCACCAGAAGGTACATCTGTGTGCTTCAGTCCGTGCTGACCCTGTTCTGAGCTCTTGCCATTCCGAGAGTTCAATGGCAGTCATACGTACCTGCCTCTCGCTGCTTATCCCCCTATTGCATCTCTCCACCAGTCCCTTGTTGGTAATCAGTTTCTGTATTATGCTGCATTACCAAAACACAACACTGGTGGTGCACTGCTTGCTCTTTTATAGCCCATCCAGGCAAACAAGCCTGTTAGGCATGCAAATCAGTGCATAATGATATGCTAATCACACATTTTGCCCCATGCATACACAAGTACCCCCATTTGCATACTCCAGTTGAATATGGCCCTGAGTAGCACCGGGCTATCACACTAGCGCTGTGCAAAAGTGCACCTGACAAAGGCCCGGTAGATGATTCCTTTCCACTACCTGTGGTTGGCTCCTTCCTCCTTTCATGTATATGCCCTATCTTCACATTACTGTCCTGCTTTCCCCCCTCCTCCTCATTTGATTGCTTATTGAATTAATGTGTTTCACCTTGTAATTACTTGTCCTTGCACTAATGTTTTATAATTGTTCAGTCTATGTTTATAGTATTCCACAATGTACTTTACCTGTGTCATTCATTGTAACCTTATTGCTTGTACTTAATTTGACGCGGAACCTTTGTAAAAGAGCCTTGGCTCAAAGGTATTAATTCCTAGTACTTAATAAACAAAAATAAAAGTCAGCGTAGGGCTACTGGAGGGACAGCACCGCACTATCCCATTAGCGCAGCGCTATGTGCTTTAGCACGATCTACACACATGCTTGTGAGGCCCCCATGTCCGCACTATTACCTTGGCATAGTGCAATGTAGCGCTGAGCTAGCCAACACAGTGCAGCGCTATACGCATGCGTGGTACACAACCTCAGGGTCATGCTGGGGGTCACGCATGTGCAGTGTGAATACTTCTGGGCAGTGCCGCACTACGCCATGTGATAGTGCGGCACTACACTGGTTGTTGAGGGAGAGTCCTGGGAGTGCCAACCTTGTGAACAGACAGGTTTTGGGGTCTACCAGCTGGGTGAGAGATGGAAGGATATTCCAGACAGCATGCAGTGGTGCACAGAGGCAGGCACTAGGGGGAGGTCGAAACAGTCAACCTTGTGCAGCTTGTGATGAAGAGGCATAGGAGGCTCTTTGGGGAGGTGAGGGAGGGGGACCTCCCACGAATGCAGGTGTGGGACACAGTGGCTAGAAAACTCACTGCCCACACTGGAATACCCCAGAATGCTGAAAAATGCCGCCACAGGTACACGGACTTGAGACGGAGGCAGCGGCAGCAGCAGCTGGAGCGCTACAAGCGCATGGTGCATGATGATACTGTGCCTGTGCCAGGTAAGTGGTGTTGCATGTTGATTGTACCAACATGTCAGGCTGTGTGTGTGTGTGTGTGTGTGTGTGTGTGTGTGTGTGCACACGCGCAGGTGTGTGCAATGATGCATGGTGCTGTTGCACACTGTGAACAGGTGGGGTGGCACATTTAGGCCCCCTAGGGGCACGGTACATGCCATGCCCATTGCTGTGGGAGGTTGGTTGGGTCATGCTGTTTGGCATGTCCTGGTGCATCACCAGCCTGCGGCCGGAAACACCATGTTGCAGGGAACCCGCTCCTGGTAGACTGTCGACGTACACACACGGGTATGCGGATGTTCGCATGGGAGCTGCAACGGCCACTATTGCAGTACTGCGGTGCCGTTGATCACTGCCGTGAGTGCCTGGTGAATGCACCATGGGCACTGCTACCCTCTGTGTGGGGGTCCTCCCTGTTAACTCCATGTGTGTGAATTGTTGTTAGGGTTGCATGTGCATCTTGCTGTGCTGCACGTTGTGTATGCTGTGTCATGCTCTAACACCACTTTCTCATCTGTCCACCATAGAGCAGATCGAGCAGCCCATGGCCAAAGGAGGGAGTCAGCCCAGGACCCAGGAGCAGAGATGAGGCAGCCCAAGGGTGCAACCCCTTCCACAGCGGGTGCAGGAGAGCAGCCCTGAGAGCGGTGGCGTGTTGTGTGAGTACCTGTTTCATTGCTCTGTGATCTGTGCCTTTTCACTAGGCTGTGTGTCACATCTGGGTGTCCAGCCACTGACTGGTTTGGTGGCATTTCTGCAATGGGCAGTGGGCCAGTGGAGGTGTGGCAGTGTGCTGTGCAGGACACCTGTGTTGCACACTACAGTTGGGTGCTGTCAGTCTGGCCGGGGGGTTACTGTCAGCTAGCATTGCTGTGCGGGTGACTGATGGTGGTGGTTGCTCTGGTGGTGAGTGTTCCATGGGGACAACATGCTGTCAGCTGACCTGCCCACCTCTGTGGTCCATCCATACCACCACCCAGAGGGCGTCCACATTTGCAAAGGTGGTGGTGCCTTGCTGTGCATGCGGGACAACACGCACCATGCCTTACGGGCATACCTCTCCTCCTTCTGTCCACCAGCTGTGGAGTATTGCCTGTCACACTGTGCTACATCCTGGCACTGTGCCATACGCATTGTGGAGTCCTTCCATGTGTATCTCATGGCGAGGTTACTGTGTTGCAGTTTAGTTACAGGGTACTGTTATCACTGTGCTATTGCATTATGTGTATCGTTGCCTGCCAATGTTGCCCCTGGCTGTGGAAGTAGTACTCACAGGGTGGAACAGGGGGGTCCTGTTATGTGGGTTGGGGACACTTCCATGTTCCATGTCACAGTTGAGTGGCATGCTTTCAGTGGCCTTGCCTGCTGGCATGTGACAGCCCTTCACTGACAGCATCTGTGCCCTGGCTGATTGTTATCCCCTGGCCTGGGTCGGTCATTGGCAGGCCACCGTCATGGTTCATTGATGCTCCTGCATGCCTGTCATTGTTGTTTGTTCTGCGCTCTGCATTACTGTACATTTCCAGGTTTGGGTGGGCAGCATGTCCCAATGTGTGGATGCCCTTGTGCATGTTGTGGAGTGGCCCTTGCGCTCAACTCTCCAGGTTTCCAGCTGGGTGTCTGCCGTGTCTCGCTGTGTGCTGTATCGGGGTGGGCAGTGTCACATGTTCCCTGGTGCTGTTGGGATCATTGTCATCATGTGTGTTGGGTTTGTGTTGGTGCCTGTGTTGCCCTGTGCTGCTTTGTGGGAACCTTCCATGTTGTCCTACCAGTACGGAACTCAACTCCGCCAGGGATTGCCCATTGGGACATGCTGTCCATCTCTGTAACGCCACCTTTGGCTGCTGTTTGCCTGCTGTCTGGTGTACCATCCTCATGGTCTCACCCTTCCTCTTGTAGGTCCACTCTGGGCATCGCTGTGGGCGACAAGGCCCGAAGAGTCAGAGGACACCGAGGACCTGCTGCACCGCATCGTTAGGCAGCAGAGGACACTCATTGAACAGCAGGCCATCATAATTACGGAGACACGGAGGGTGGCTAATGTTCTGGAGGCTCGTCTCCCTGATCCAGCGGGCAACTAGATATGCCCTGTTTTCTTAATAGCTTTCCTCACCACGCAGCCTCACTGGACTTGTTTATCCCTTCCTTGACTATTGTCATCTGTCCCTGTGTGTGTCCTCCTCCCCTTTGCACCCTTGTCCTGTGTCTTCCTGGCCCTCCATTTGTTGTCATCTTTATGTTTTCCTTTGTAATCCTTTTTTAGCCGATGGTGCTTACCTTTTTTTTTTTCTGTAGTGGGCATTTGGGGTTGTGTGTTGGGGGGGAATGTTGCTTGGTGGGTATGATCTTGTTCTGTTTCTGTGTTGTGGGGAGGGTTGTACAGTGGTGGGTGGGGCATTTTTGATTCTGGGTTTTGTTCTTTGGTTTGTTCTGTGTTTGATTCACTGTAAAGTTTCCGTTGCCTTTACTTTTCATTATTGTTCATTACAGTGTTTTACGACATTTTACTGTGTCCTGTGTCATTCTTGGCTGCTGGGGTTCCGCATGCTTTGTACTGTTGCTGGTGTTCTCCACATGGGTCTGGGTTGTTGCTGGACATTACCGTGCATGTGTAGCATCCTCCTGGATGTGCGCTGTGGTGTGCTCCTGATACCTCATTCCAGCATGTGTTTCCTTGCATGTGTACCAGGGTCAGGCTGTCTCTGCACTGTGTTCCATTGTGTGTTTGCACTGCCTGCCTGGGGCTATATTCAGTGCTGTCTTATTCCTGGGCTGTTTCTGCCCTGCACTCCTGGCCCTGTTTGCCCGGCTTCCATTGCTTGCTATATTCAGCTGGTTTTCCCCCAGGCTATTCCTTTTGAATATGGCTGGCATTTTGCTCCAGGCTAAGTTTGCACGCCGGGCAGTGCTAATCTCAGCCAGGGGCTAACTTTTGAATATCTTGCCCATAGTCTTTTATTCAGTATTTGTGAAAGGATTTTAAAGTCTGAATTTAAAATGATAATAGGTCTCCAGTTAGAGATTTTGTTTCTTATTGCCAGATTTGAACAAGAATACTATTAGGCCTGATGTGAAGTAAGCTGGTACTGAGGTAGAATTAAAAAAAAAATGGTTATTCACTTTCTCTAAGCAGACTGCTAGTATTTCTGAGAAAGATTTATAAAATTTGTATGGGAGACCATCAAGCTCTGGAGAAGTCCCTAATTTTTGAGATTTAATCACTACCTCTATATCTGAGGCAGTGATGGGGGAAGAAAGTTTTTGTACTTTCTCTGATAGTGAAGACACTTGGATCTTTTTAAGATATGCCAAAATATAATTGTTTAATGGAGGATCTGGAGTATTATTGGATTGGAGATGTTTGTTAATCTCATTATGGAGTTCATCTTCTTCTGACCAGACAATCCTTCCTCTCCCATCAATTAAATCTTCTAAAGAACTAGTCTCATTTCTAGCCTTACAGGCCTCAAAAGGGTCCTCAATGGGGGAATTTTGAGTTCCAGATTGTATCTCAGTTCTTAGGGTTTTAGTCCTGTCATACTGGTATATCTTCATTTCATTTTTTAATTTCTCTATTTGTGGGGAGTAGTCATATCTAGATGTTATAGTTAATGAAAACAGGTACTGCAACTGATTCCTTAGTTTTAAATAATGTAGGAATTTAGAATTTACATTCTGTTTTCCATAATTCTAGAACCATTTTTTTATATCTGCTTTTGTGTCAGCCCACTAGTCACCTATATTATCATATAGGTAGTATACTGAGGTTCTGGCCCATTACAGAATGTGAATCCCTGATAGCACTTTAGGGTCAGTTAAAGCTGATATATTCAGGCATCATCTATTATTTTTTTGTTTTATTGGGGGAGATGAATGAAATACTGTTTTTAACAGGAGGTGGTCTGAGAATTCAATAGGTAGAGTTTCATATGTAAGAATGGGTAAATTCTTAGAGATAAGGAGGTGATCTATCACTGAAGGTATTTTCCCTCTTCTGTATGTATAGGGTGGACCAGAGGTTTGGTAATTTTTGAAGTCTTTTAATTCTGCAATTTTAATGGTTTTCCCTAATGCATTCATATCATAATACATTTTCTTCTAGTCTACTAGCCTCCCAGGTTTTTAAGTTTCACAGCTGAAGTCACCTTCCATAACAATAATAGTGGAGGAAGTCAAAAAGGGCTGTAATGTATTCAATAAGGTCACTGTCCCTGCTTTTGTTTGAGGGCCATACGCTATGATGAATCTATGGGCTGATTGTTTCCATACCCCCATCAATTAGTAGTAGTAGTCTACCAGGTATCAACTTAACTAGTTTGGACAGGGAGAAGGCAAAGGATCTAAAAATGATTCCAATGCCATCAGCCCTGTCCAGACCAAATGACCAGAAAGAGGGTCCCCATACCCGTTCTGATTGAAACAACCTGGCCTGATCTTGGGTATACATCCAGGTCTCTTGTAGTAAACAAATGTTTATTTAAGCAATAATGTCCGACAGGGTGTGTGTCATGCTGGGATAACGTCATGCCTCAGGTGATTGGGCACGAGGCCGCAGGCCGTTGCATCCAATAGCTGAGGTGTGACGTTATCCCAAATGACACACACCCTGGAGGGCATTATTGCTATTATACAATGGATCGTTGTTATATATAAAATAAAAAATAATTTTAAAGAATGTTTTTATTAGTGTGGAAAAATATTTTTGTTTCTTAAGAGGAGATGCAAAAAAGGAAAGCTGCATATCCAGATCATCATCTGCATTGGTTCACAGTGAGGCTGAGACTGGACCCGTGATGTTGTACTGGGATAACATCACGGGTCCAGCCCCAGACTGACCAATCAGAGTCCAGGATTTTTTCTTGCAATTGTATAATGTAGAGTTATAAATATACTGAAAGAGAGTCTGTTTTTTAGGAATATTTTAAACTATAACAGTTAAGTGATCCTATAGACAGTTGTGCCAGAGATTTGCTAGTTCCTAGGGCCCTTTCTTTCTTTTTTTCTTCTTTTTACCTTTATAGTCAATTTGAGATGGACTAGTTTGAATCTGAGACAATGGTTCGGGTTCCCCTATATCCATGTTGGAGTCACCCCCTAGTGTAGCTAAGGCTGCATATGGATTCTCAGTTGCCATGTCAGGTGGCTCTGGTGGGCGGGCTTAAAGCTTCTAGTAGCTCTTTGTCTAGGCACGGGAAGTGGTTTCAGAGGAGGTGGTGTAGATGGTATAGAAATTTCCTCAGGTTTGGAAACCTCTGGTGGATCTTGATAACATACAGGGGGAAATTCTCCCTAATTTGTGGAGCTGGGAGCTTAATTTTCTTTTCTCTGTCATTGATCCACATTGGGATTCCTGTTTTTTTCCCTTCATGCTATTGATGTTTATCCCTGCAGGGGTGGGGGTTGAGAAAGGGGTGGGGTGGATTGGGGGTTGGTGTACCTCCCTTCCTCTCTCTGCTTTTTATCAGAGGTAGCATCCTGAGCTTTTTGAATTAGGAGTTCAGGACTTATGACAGTGGCTTTGCTTTTAGCCGCCCATGGGCACTCTGAAAAAACATGCCCAGACTCCTCGCACAAATCACATTTAGACTGATTTATACACTGTAGGCTGATATGACTGATTTCACCACAAATGTCACAACAGGGGGTATCACAAACACTAGATAAGTGTGATCTAGAACCATATTTGTAACACGCATGGGGCTGGCCCACATAAAAACACACCTCTCTGTCCCTTCTGAGCATAGAGTAGTTTGGTATGTGCTCTATCTCATTCTCAGGCTGTCTGAGTTTCACTTTATACTTCCAGCCCCCTGTCCAGAAGAGCTCAGATTCTAGGATTACCTCTGGGGTGCTCAGAACCTCACATTTTTGGGACAACCAATAAGTGATGTCCTCTATGTGGCCCCCCTCATTCCTAAACATTACAGTTACATATTTAATTAAAGGTTTAGTCAGGGGAATCACAAAAAAAGGGGGTCCACAGAATAAAAACTTAATTTGGTTGTACCTCTGCCAGAACATATCTAATAAATACGGGGAACGAAAGCTTACATCAAAGTTATCTTCGCCTGAGATGTTAATAAAGGCGAAGACCTCTTTTGGAGAAATTTTAAAGATTCTTTCAGTAGGGATTTCCCTACATAATGTCTGTCTGGCCTAACTTCTAAGCCCCCTTTATACCGAATTCTAACTGCAATCCTTCTAGGAGCAGCTTCTTTTTTTGATTTTGCAAAGAGTTCTGATAATAAAGTCCTTGTTTCAGGATGTTCTCCAAGGCTTCCAAAAATCTCAGTGGAAGAGTCTGTTGATCAGGGTGTACCCTCTCTTTTTCTGTTTTGTTCTGAGTTGATCCCATATTTTTGCAAGGAGTATTTCCCTTTGGGTTTGGCCCTTTTTGGGTATCCTTAGTATTAGAACATTCTTGTTGAGCAGGTACCTGCATTTCCTTTGGGGGGCACCATTCAGGAGACAGCTGAATCAAGGGATTATTTGAACTCCATTCAGGATCAAGGAGCCATTTGACGTGCAGGTAATTTCTTCCAACCAGATTCTACCAAGGTTTTCTCTGGTGACCATTGTGCAAAGGGATCATTAGAAATTGGGTTTATTGAAAATGCAGATTGAATAACAGCCAAGGTAGATTGTTGTTGTTTGTTTGACTTTTCCTGGGGGAAGAGATCCTCTGTTAATTCATTACTCATTCTTCCCCAGTCCATAGTAATGTTTCTTTTTGCTATTGTTAAAGCTGTTCTATTTACTTTGTCCCTTCTTTAGACGCTGTTTTCAATGTTTGCCCTCTGGCTGTAAAGGAAAAAGTTGTGACATTTTCCTGATTCTGGGTATCAGATTGGTAAATTACATATTCATCATGTTCTTTTACAGAGATTCTTTGCCTCCACTCATTCCCCGAGTCAGATCTCCTTGATGTGTCTGTGTTTTTTTAATTTTATGACCAAATCCAGAATTTCCAACCCCGAGGGTGGTTGCTTGCTTTGGTATATGGTAGTGGGTTTGCCTGCATAAGATTGGGAGACACCCATAGGGTTGTGAGCCTTCATTACCCCTTGCAGCCCTGACTGGAGATTATCTTTTTTTCCTTTTTGTGAATTGTTAATCACTTCTACTTCACCCCACGGCTTTGGGCATATGTTACTACTAGTGTTTCCACTGCCAGCCACAGAAATTAGTCTCTCAGCTGAAGTAGATGAAGTGGGCACTAATTTGGAGTTTTCATCTGGCTGAGTGGAGTTTGCCTTTGATGCTGATGCATCATCGCAGGTTTTGACATTCCAGCCACACCCACTGTCAGCCGCATTGCCAGTTTTAACTTTTGTTTGTATTGTCCAAACCAGGTTAGCATTCTGCAAATGATTTCTTTCTGCCACAGGTAACTGCTTTTGCATTTCATTTGGATTTTCAAAAATAGAGTAGGAGGTTGCAATACTTAACTTAGAAGTAGGCATTTCAGTAGGCTGTCTATCTTCTGGCATGCTTAGGTCCTCTGTTGATTGACATTTATAGTTTTCACCCTCCTGGTAATTCAGTCCTAATGTTCTGGATTCACTTAATGTGACCCCTAGGGTTTTGAGAGCAGAGGAAGGGGTCTGCTTCTCTGCCTCAGGAACATCCATTTCATCCGGCATCTCCTGCTGAGTGACCATCCTGGAACAGCCAGAAATTCCCCCAGTGGTGAGTAGAGGAATTTTTTATTATAATAACATCAAAAATATAAAGAATACAAAAATAATGTTAAGTCACACAAAAATATAATACATATCATGAAAATAAAGAGTTATCAGTCAGACCTTAACAATCAATATTACATTCAGTATATACATAACCCTCCACCCTCACATATCCAAAATAATGAAAACTCCTCTTTCCTCTCTCTTTTTATTTTTTTACTTTAATAAACCTCCCCTTTTTTTTAAAGAATTAATATCCAAAGACACCTGTGAGTACCCATAACCTATTTATATTTTATAAACATTGTAAACCCTTTCCACTAATTGGTCACCTTTCTTGCGGTACCAATTTGTAAATCTTTTAAATAAACTCTCTCCATAGCCCCTTGAATCAGTAAACCTACTGTATCATAAGATATTCATTTTTGATAAAGGACCCATTGGCATCTAGCCTGCCATAAATAGTATTTTAAACAATCACAAAAAATCTGTAAAGTCTCTGTATTATAGTTTCTTCTGAGCTGGTGAAATTGACCCAAAACCAGGATATCATAATTTAGATTAACAACCATTTTATATTACATTTGAAAGCCAGGAGTTTCCAAAGGGAACTAGCATATGTACAATGGAAGAAAAAATGTCCAACCATTTCTTCCTGATCAATACAGCCATAAAAAGGACATACTCTTTCATCTTTAACCTTGTGTTTAGCATTACCCCTAACCTCAATTCTACCATATACGGCTAACCATAAAAATTCCCACATAAAGCCTGGTAATCTGGGATTATTTAATTGATAAAGTACCCCGGGATTGATGCTGAAGGGCAAAATTTAAAGGCAGGCATGGAAGGATATAATAACAACATTATAGTATCATACAACTTAGGCCCCTTGCTCTCTCTCTTACAGTTTGTTTTGAAAGACCCCACTTATAGAGTTTTTTTGCTACAGGTTTAAAAAATTGTGGAACCTGCAAATATTGTGATAGTTTTGGGGGAATTGTAAGCCAGGCCGAGTAATATTGACTTAAGACATGTTTCATTAATGAGCTGCACCAAGATGCAGATGGCAATAATCCCACCTTAACATTTTGTGATATATATATATATATATATATATATATATATATATATATAAGGTAATGAAAAATGTGACTGGATCCACCATTCCCAACCCCCCTTTTTCTTTAGCCAAATAGGTATATTGTCTCTTAATGGAGTTAAGTCTGTTACCCCAAACCATTTGAAAAATAAACTGTATATTCTAGTTTCAAATTCTTGTGGAAGTGGGAATATCATTGCAGTATATAGTAAAATGGGAATTATAAACTGTCTAATTACCTGTACCCTTTTTCATTTTGCCAATTTCCACTGTTTCCAAATTTGCACTTTGCTATTAACAGATGATAATGCAATATCCCAGTTCAAATTTGGAAGATTCTGAGGTCCATACAATAATCCCAAAATCTTAACAGGATTTGAAGAGATCTGGAGACCTTGAATATTAGTCTCATCAGGATAACCTACCCCGATAAATACACCCTGACTTTTGTTTTTATTAATTTTTGAGTTTGAAACAAAAGAATAAGTGACCATAAAGTCTAAAAAAATTGGAATTTGATTATAGTCCCAAAAAAACCCACAAATATCATCTGCATATGCTTGCAAATGCAGTTCATCCATAATTGGGGATCCCAATACCCCCTTCCACCGTGTATGCTGTGATAAAGATTGTATTAGCGTATCTATTATGAATAAATATAGTAGTGGGCTCAATGGACATCCCTGACATACCCCTGTAGTAATATGAAAACCTTCAGTAATTTCATTATGAATAACTGGATGAATAATAGCAGTGTCATAAAGTGTTTTTATCCAATCCAAAAAGGAGGCTGGAACCCCATAATGTTTTAAAGTCAAAAACAAAAAGGGGTGATAAACCCGATCAAAAGCCTTCATTTCGTCTATTGAAATGATTCACCCTGACAGTCCACTTGAAGAAAAATGCTCAAATAAATCTCTAATAATCATAAGGGCCTGCTGTATTTTTCTCCCAGGGAGTCTACAATATTGTGAAGGAGAAATTACTGTACTTGCAAAAGTCCTGAGTCTTGAATTTAAAATCCCAGTTAATAATTTATAGTCAGAATTTAGTATCGTAATTGGTCTCCAATTATCCAAATTTTCTTTATTCCCTGATTTAAATAAAAAAATTAACAAACCCTCTGAAAACCAAATAGGAAATTTAAAAGTTGAGAGAAAAAAATTAAGCACCAGAACCAAACATTCTGAAAATTCAGAAAGAAATGTTTTACATAAATCAGACGTTAGTCCATCAATCCATGGAGAAGTCTCATTCTTTGGGGATTTAATGGCACCCTCAATTTCTGTGGCTGTAATAGGACCAGTTAAACTGGACATATCAAAATCTGATTTTGGAAGTTTTATCATATTCAAAAAATTGTCAATATCCTCCACACTAGGGGGCACCGTTGGGTTATGCAATAGCAAAAATTGCTTTATCACATAATGAATACTTGCAATATCCTGAACTAAGCACCCATCCTGATTTACCAGAGAGGACATTGTTATTTTGGATTTATATTGTTTGAAGGCTTCATGGGGTCCCCATGGGGTTGTTTCCGAGTGCCTTCTTGAAAAAGTACTTTCATTGTACTTGTCCTATCGTATTGTACCTCCTGCATTTGTTGTTTTATAGCTGTTATTTGGGAAGAATAATCAAATTTTGAAGTGTTTGCCATAGAGAATAAATAATATAATTGCTGGTGCAATTTTAAATAATGCAGAAATTTTACATTTTCACCTGACCTTCCTTGATTTATTAACATTATTTTTAAATCCTCTTTAGACTCCCTCCACCATTCTCCCAAATCATCATATAGAATTGAGACTGAGAGCCATGCAATGAGCAATGACCTAATATTATTTATCACTAAGGGACGTTTTAACATGGGAGAACTCAGTTTCCACCTTGTCTTTTGGGGTGATGGTACTGAACTAGAGGAAAAAACACACTGAAGAAGCAAATGATCTGAAAAGGCCATCGAGAAAGTATAAAATTTACGGGGGGGGGGGGATTATTTGAAAGAAACATATAATCAATTGTAGATGTAGAGGTATTCCTTTTGAAAGTAAATTTTGGACCACCGTGTTGGAAACATCTACTATCTATCAATCCTGATGTGTCTATTAATTGAAACAAAGCATTGGAATCACAATAGATTTTTTTCCCACTGCATGTGAGTCCACTTTTTTTATTCTGCAGCTCACAGTTAAAATCTCCACATAAAAAGACTTTAAAGGAGGTTATTAGAAAGGGCCAAAGCATCGAAAAAAGTGTTACCTGTTCTGCTTTTACCCGAGAACAGTAAACATTAATAAATCTACATACCATAGAATTCCACATCCCATCAAGAATCAGCAGTCTCCCTGGAATTAAATCAATAATTCTGATTAAAGAAAAATCATATGAATTGAAAAGGAATCCAAGATCATCAGCAGTCTGCTGACCAAAAGACCAGTAGGAAGGCCCCCAGCACCATTCCTTTTGAAAAAACCTCGCTTGATCTAGCATAAACATCCACGTTTCTTGCAGCAAGCATACATCAATAGAACTACCATGAATATAGTCATAAACTATCTGCCGTCGTCTTGGATTCAGTAAACTGTGAACATTTAATGACCCTATTTTTAAAGAAAGCCATTTTATAGAGTACTGGTTAACCATCTTTTTTCCCTCTTTTTTCTTTTTCCCTTTATACCCTTCTTGTGTATGGAATGGGAATGAGGACTATGCTGTATTGGTTGGGAATATGGTTCTCCACAGTCCATTTCTATATCACCCCACTGTGTGGACAGAATGGCAAAGGGATTGCTAGATTCAGTATCTACTTGGGGGGGCAGGAGGACGTTTAAGGTTCCTTTAGGACCTCCGAAGGTGAACCATTGGGGGATTAACCGAAGGATCTGGGAGTGGCATCTCCTGCTGTGAGCTGTAACAGTCAGGAGAAAGAAGGGAGGAGGAGGAGGGGGAACCCTAGAAGGGGAAGAGAGAGGTTTTCCATCAGACTGTCCCAATTTTTGAGGTGTGCCTAAGGGAGGGATAATGACTTCTGTTGAGGGAGCAGACTTCATCTGGATTGGACCAGCTGCTAAGTCTTGGGCCATCTGAATCAGAAGATCAGAGCTACCACTAGAAGCTTTATTTGTTGCTGCCCAGATACATTCTGAAAACACATGCCCAGTATCTTCACATAGGTCACACTTTGTAAGATTAGCACATTGAAAGGCAATATGACCTATTTCCCTACAATTGTCGCATCTAGGCTTATCGCAAGAACTAGACAAATGGGTAGGAGACCCACATTTATAACAGGCTCTGGGTTGTCCAGCATAAAAACAACCCCCCCCATCCCTCCCCAGCAAAAATAATTGGGAATATGATCAATACCAGCATCAGTTTGTCTAAGTTTCACTTTAAGCCTCCAGCCTCCAGTCCAAAACTGCTCAGAATCCAGAATGGCTTCAGGAGAGCTCATTACCTCACACTTTTGGGACAACCAGTAAGTAATATCATCCTCATGAACCCCCTCATTTCAAAACATAATTGTAACATATTTAATCAATGGTTTAGTCAATGGTATGACTAAAAAGGGGGTCCATATGGGTGAAAACTTTACCTGGTTGTACCGCTCCCAAAACAAATCCAGAGCATAGGCAGAACGGAAACTGATATCAAAGTTGTCTTCACCTGAAATGTTGATAAATGCGAAGACCTCTCTAGGTGGAAAATGCAAGGAGTCCTTTAGTAAACTTTTACCCACATAATGCTTATCAGGCCTAACCTCCAACTGCTCCCCCTTATAACGAAGCCTAACTGCATTCCTACGAGGTACAGCTTCTTTTTTAATTTTAGAGACTAGATCTGATAATAAAAGTTTCTCAAAGTCAGGTTTATCTTGTGACACATTAGGGGAATGCTCAGTTCCTTTAATCAAAGAGGAATCAGAAATATCAGTAGACAAGGGAGTAATGGTCTGTGAGGCCACAGTAGAGGGCCTAACTGTATTGTGAACCTCAGTAATATCATCAGATGTCAGAGGTACCACAGGTAGCTTAGGTTTCCAAGCAGGTTCATTCTGTGAAAAGTTTAACTTTAGAACCCCAGTCAGGTGTGGGAAGCCAAGTCCCTTTATGCAAAGTCCACCCTTTTTTACTCAAAGCTCATTGTGGGAACCATGTGTCTGCTGTAAGAGGTTGTGAGTGTGGACCAGGTGGTGAAGATACCAAACTAACCTCTGTAGAACCATGAGAAGTAATGCCTTTCACTTCCTCTAATGTCCCCAAGTTCTGTTTAGAAAAGATTACAGCTGCCCATTTGTCTTTACCTTCATCCCCAGATTTCTCATGCAACAGCTGGTGTCGTTTAGTAAATAAAAATTCTGAAACCCCATCTTGATTCAAAGGGGCAGTTTGAAACACACAGGGAGCCTCAGGGTCAGAGATCCCGTTCAGGGATGTCAACAGCGGGTTCTGAAAGACAAACCCCGCACCTTTAGAAAGCATAGTGTGGTACAAATCAGAAAAAGAGCTGCTGCAGACCGAGTTTAGCTCATCCAGGTCCTTAAACTGTGTCTTAGCAACAGGCGGCAAGTTTAATTCAGTTTTAACTTCTCCCAATTCAGCTAATGGCTCTAGACACTGAATCTCTCCGGATTCTTTACTGCCAGCCAACAAGGATTCTTTTTGAACCATTTTTCCAAATAAATGTGCAGAAACTTGTAAGTTCTCACCAGACCTTTCTGTTTCAGGAGTTTCTTCAGTATTCTCAGCATCATAGCGAATGACAGCCTGTTCCTGAACACTGACAGACTTAGCTGAGGAGTTTAGTGAAAACAGCTGTTTCTTAAGACGGTCTTGTTCTTGCGCTAGAACAGCAAGCTGAAGCTGTTCTTGAAGATTCTCCATTTTAAAACTTCAGTAATCTCCATAATTCTCACCAGCTGGAATGCAGGCTGAGTTAAATATTCTGCAGAAACAAATATTTCTTTATCTTCAAGCTCTGTATCTCCACATACTGGTTTATCCGTAATCATCTCCTTCGAATCCAAGGCAGAGCTCAACAGCTGCTCTCCTTCCACTGAGACGTCCATCCTCTCCAAGGACTGAATGAAAGTGACCAAACTCTCAGTCACCCAGTCTCCCTACTGGCCCACAGTAGGGGAATTTTTTATTAGAAGACAGACAATACATCATAAAGGAAAAATCACATACAGCAATCCAGAAATACAAAAAAGAGGAAAAAAAAGAAACACAGACAAGTCATTTATACAAATATCATTGAGGCTAAAGAACAAAATCCAACACTACCATGATCTGCTATATGTTAGCAAATAAAAATAAAGCACAAAAAGAAATCAAGGAATCCATACAATATGTTTCCAAAGACTGAGAAATACTTGACTATCTAGAAAATTATGCTCCAAAATCTTTTGTTTAACTAGAGCTTGTTCAATTCATTTTAGTACAACAATATTAGGAAGTATAGTATGTTGTAAAGAAAACTGACATCTGGCTTGCCATAAATAATATTTAATACAGGCAAATACCAAAGTAAGTGTATTAGAATGGTACCTCCCTAAAAAAACAGAGTAGTCCCCCAAAATAAGACTCTGGTATGAGATGTGGTGTGCAATGCCCCATTGCCACTGCAAGGCCAAATCTGACCAAAATGTTACAGTATGAGGACAAAAAAGGAAAAAATGTTCCTGAGTTTCTACCTGACCAGTACATTCAGGCTGAATGCATTGTCTATCAGCAATAGGTTTATGCTTCAGGGTACCCCGGACTCCCAATTTACCATGGCAGCTGAACCATTGAATATCCTACATTTGAGGTGGTACCCTGTTATCCATCAAAAGGCATAATGCCTGAGGAATCTTAGTAGGGACACAGAAAGGGAAATCTACTTGAACAAAGAAAACATTACCCATAATTTCAGCATAAAAATTCTTCTGGGAAACATCATGTAATTGTGCTTTACCCAATTTCCATTCCCTGAGTTTCCTAACTGCTGAGTCAGCATAAGATAGTGCAGCACATTTAGCATTTCGTTTTGGTATACCCCAGCCTCCCATTGGGTCAGAAATGGATGAAATAAAAGCTGGGTCCATGCTGACCATGGATGGTCCTCAGGCAGGGTTTTTACCTGAAATGAAGATATCATAAAGAAAGAGTTAAAAAAGACTAATGGATTAATCATTCCCAGTCCCCCTTGAGAAATCTTTAAATATGTAAAAGCCCGTTTAATAGGATTTAACCTGCTGCCCCATACCATCTGGAAGAAACAGCTATACAGTCTAGTTTCCAGGGAGATCGGAACTGGAAAAACTGAATAGACATGTAAAAACACTGCTAATAAAAATTTCTTTATTACCAGCACCCTTTTCTTTTTTGGAAAAACCCAAGCTTTCCATTGCTGTACTTTGTGCTCTCCAATAGCTACGTACCTTTCCCAATTCAAAAGTGCCAGGTCCCCATTCCTAAAATGGAGACCTAAAATTTTAAGGGAATCAGTAACCGATATGCCTCTGATATTATGAACTGTTAGGGTCCTGCCTACTGCCATACACCCACATTTATCATAATTTAGCATAGTGCCATTTAACTCTGAGAAATGTTCGATTAACCATAGTGCCTCCAACCCTGATTGTACATCTGCCACCAATAAACATATATCATCCACATAAGCTGAGGATTTTTGGGCTGGCATGGTTAAAGATGGAGTCAAACCATAAATAAATCTATTGTTTTCAATTTCTCTTAAAAGAGGATCTAACACAAAGAAGTATAACAGTGGGCTAATGGGACATCCCTGTCTAACCCCCTGTGTTAATTCAATCTCTTTTCCCAAAAGATTATTTATTAAGGGACAGGAACACACATGAAAATATAAAGTACCACTATAGTTAAGAAAGGGTCTAGGGATACCATACTTCTCTAAGACTTGAAACAGAAAAGAGTGAGAAACTTTATCAAAAGCTTTCGACTGATCTAGAGCTAAAATAAAACCTGATAGTTTGTCTTGAGCTCCAAATTCACAGATGTCTCTGATCAATTTTAAATTTTGCTGAATAGAGCAATGGGGAATAGAACAAGTTTGTGCCAGGTAGAGTACCCCTTGTGCTATGATTTGTAGCCTCTTACAGAGAAAAGAAGATAGAATCTTGTAATCCGTGTTTAGTAGGCTGATCGGCCTCCAATTACCCAAATCCGTAACATCCCCTTTTTTATGTATAAATGTTAGAATTGCTAGATTAAATTTTGTATCTATTAAACCAAAATGTAAAATATAATTATAAACCTCAGCTAAAATTACACTCATGTCGTCTTTAAAGGTTTTATAAAATTCATTTGTAATCCCATCTGCCCCTGGCAAAACCCCTGTTCGAAGTGTGTTGATGGCTGCCAGGACTTCTGAGGGGGAAATAGGTTCTTGCAGTGTATTGGCTACCAACTGTGATATTTGGGGAACTGGGAAATGAAGGACGTCTTCCCATAAAGCCGTTGGGAGTAAACCTAGTACTAAAAACCGAGGATAAATGTTGTTCTACAATCTCTAATATCTCCACTGCCGATGTCTTTATCTGTCCTTTTGAATGTTGGAGACCAGTCATAAGTTTTCTATCCAGTTTTAGTTTACATGTGACATATGGATCTTTAAAAGGTTGTTGTTGTGTACCAAATTTCAGCTCTGCATACTGTACATGGACACTGCCCTATCATATTGGTACTGTTTCATTTTTTTCTGCAAAACCCCTAATTGTGTTTGTACCTCCAGGGCCGTCACCCGAGAACTATATAGTAATTTATAATTCTGATTCCTATTGTCTAAATATTGTAAATAGTCAGATGTACCTTTTCTTCTACCATAGGAAATAAAAAAATTCTTAATAGCCAGTTTGGTATCCATCCACCAGGAAACCCAGTCATCATAAAATTCTGCAACAGATTTTCAAGAAATAAGACAAGAACGAAGTTGAGATAAGAAAGGAACGTCATCCAAGAGCCGTGAATTTAATTTCCATCATCTACTAATAGCAGGGAAACTTGTAGGAATCTGATGAAGCCCCAAAATACAATAGAGAAAATTGTGATCTGAAAAATCACAAAGTTGTACAGAACAACCCTGGGGTATTAAATGTTTGGAAATAAAAAAATAGTCTATCCTAGTTTGGAAGGAAGCCCTTCTATAAGTAAAACCATCTGTTGCATGAAGCCCCCTATAGGCGTCCCTCATATTTGCAACTGCCACTGTTTGAGTGAGTGTATGTGAGTCACAATAAGTTTTCTGTTGCACATTATTCTTTATATGAATATCAAGACTACAATTCATGTCACCTCCCCAAATCACATGCTTGGAAGTGAAGAGATAAGGTCTGATCTGTTGAAATAAATCAATCCTCGCAGTTTTCACTTGGGGTGCATAGGTATTAATTAGTCTGAGGGAAAATCCTTGATAATAACAATCAATAAGCAAAGCTCTGCCTGGCAAAATGTCTAACAGCCGTGTTACTTGCACTGAGGAGTGACAAAAAATAATTTCTACCCCATCTGCTGTATCTGGACCAAAAGACCAAAAAGAGGGCCCCCCCCAACCAGGCTTTTTTGACTTGAGCAACCTCAGCCAAGGAGGATAAGTGTGTTTCCTGCACAAAGATGATATCTGCCTGTAAATCTGGGCACTACCTAAAACAAGTTAAACGTCTCTTGTAGTTTTTTATACTACAGCAGTTAATAGATATCATCTTTAAGCAGGCCATAGAAATGTAAATGCTGAAGTTCAAGGTTTATCTTGTTTTCATTTTTTTCCTTCTTTTTTTTCAATTCTAAAAGGTCCTTTCCACCACCATCTTCTACCTCCATCTCTGAGCCTGCATCGGGTTTGGCTGTATCTGGACCTGAATCCCCGTCCATTCCTGCTAACACTTGAAAGGAATTTTGAGTAGGGCAAGCCCCTACCACCACTTTACGGAGACTACTTGCCTGAGTAATCCTTCTGGGGGGTTGAAAGTCAGAATCCTGAGAAGCCACAGCCAGCAGGCCCCTGGGGGGGTTGTAAGGCTGCAAGGATGGATCCCCCACTAGGGGAAGGATCCTCAGAGGAAACAAGTGCCTGGTCCTGATTAGAGGGTCCTGGTTGCCCAGTTTCCTCAGCTAGAGGTTGCGGCTGACCGGGGGACAGATCCTGGGCTATATCCCCTCCAGGCTGGCCTGTAGAATCCGTGTCCATGTGTGAGGGAGCAAAAGTCTGAGGCCTGTATCTGCCCTGGGCCTGATTTATTAAATCCTCCTTATTTGGGCCTCCCTGCCTATTCTGGCCTGCCCACAGGCATTGGTGATAGGCATGACCTGCTTCCTCACATAAGTTACATTTAAAAACATTCCGACAGATTTCACTGTCGTGATCTAGTTCCCCACAAAGTGCGCATTTAACCTTATCACATGCACTACTTAAATGGCATTCACTACCACAGTGATAGCAGGCTTTAGGCTGACTAGGATAGAAACAAACCCCCCTGTCTTTCCCCAAAAAGAAGCTATTAGGGACATGCATAACCTCATTATTTGTAATATGTAATTTAACTTTAAAATGCCAAGCCCCAGTCCAAATCCCTTCTGTATCCATTATGGGTTCAGGGGGGCCCAAAACCGTACATTTATTTTCCAGCCAGTATTGGATATCTCCAAAATTCACCCCCTCATTCCTAAACATTATATTAATAGCTTTGAATAAGGGTTTAGTAATTGGTATTGCCCAAAATGGTAGCCATAAAGGCACGGATTTACAAAACTCATATTTTTGCCAAAAACTGTCTAAACCTGAAAATTTTTTAAAACTAACATCAAACATATCTTCCCACCGAATATTAATCAAGGCATATATATCAGTGGACAGAAAATGCATTGAGTTTTTTAATAACTTTCTGGCAACATATGCCCTGTCTTGATGTTCAGGCAAACCTCCTCAATACCTGAGTCGAACAGCATTTCTTCTAGGACCCTGCTCCAGCTTGTTGTTTTTAAACAAGTCCGAGAAAAGTGGGCCCCTCCTTGAATTTTGACCCCTTAGGTGACTGTAGAGGAGATTGCTGTCTCTGACCCTCAGGCGGGAGGGCAGTCTCTGTTACAATCTCTGGACCTACTGTATCAGTGTTGGCAAGAAAAGACAGAGTCTGACCTGAAGTGGAAGTATTGTCTTGGTCCTGAAAACATGGCTGCAATGCCCCCATTCCTACAGGTGAAAAAGTAAACAAATTTGGGTCCGGGACCCACCGTCCATCCGGCTGCCATAACCATCCTGCCTGAGACAAGGCAGACTCCTTGGTCCATATTGCAGCCTTGTCTTCAGCCGACCGCCTGTCACCAGATCCCCTCACAGCCTCCAACCATGCTGACACTTCCGCATTCCCCGTGTCAGCTGTGGTAATGATGGCTTGTACATCAGCCGACTCATCATGCTCCATCCCTGCTGATGCTGTACTGCCTGTAGCATCAGAAACAATTCCAGCCGAATCCTCTGTGATACCAGCCATCTCCGTCTCCGGTTCCATATGCAAGGACTCAGACGCTAACGTTGACGGAAAAATTCTCCTGACTGCATGCTCAGTCACCTGCAGACCTCCAGAAATCTCCGGTTCCAGCAATGCTGTACCAGGCATAGCCTGATTCTCTGAAACAACCAAAGCCTCCTGCAGAGCTTCAGCCTGCACATCCTGCTCCTACTCTCTCCATGAGCTGTCTGCCTTTACAGCAGTATGACAATGCCCTCTGCTGTCCCCAACAGAGCAGGGGAATTTCCCTGGTGCACTGGCCAAATTTCCCCCCATTCACTAAAAATACCCCCAACAGCTTAATCTGGTTCAGTTTCAGTTGGTTACCATCTGTATCCCCCCTTCCTCTGGTTGCCCCTGAAAAAGGGACTTCTAGTCTCAGTGGGCCTACAGGGCCAACAAAATTCAATAAATTAATAAACAATAAACAATGACTGAGATTCAGAAGTGATCCCTGGTCATCTGGAGCTGGCCAAGGCGTATGATTGAACAAGCCAGTGGATGCTCTCCTCTTCAGGGGAGGGGAGAAGATGGCTCTGCTCTGCTCTGCTGCAGTACTTCACATGGGTGAGTCCAGGTGGTAGTGAATGCCAGAGGAGCCAGCAGCTGAGGATTGGATAGGCTGGACCAAGGTCATTGTAATGCACACACACGCTCAGCATATACTGTTGCCCCCATGACCATCGACGGCTTCAGCCATAGAGGATAAGGTGAACTTTAAGAAGGGAAAAACCCCAAGGCCACCACAGCAAAACATCCCAGGATTCCTGTAGGCCCACACCCACCAAGCCAGGGCACCTGACATGGATTAGTATCTCAATCTTTAGAGGCCTACTGTTGGGTTTAAGCCATGGTTTCCAGGTGGCGGTGGTGAGTCCCTGTGGAAGGTGAGGTTACGGGAGGGATCCCACTGTAAGAAAAAAAAGTGTGCATCCCCTGGATGCAGGCCAGGGAGAGAAAGCAGAATGAAAAAGGCACTGTGCTTACTGGTAGTTGGCAGCAGCCCATTGACACCCATGACTAAGGTGGTCCTATATTGATACATAGACTTTGACAGCAGATAAGGGCCGCTTGGCCCAGCTAGTCTGCCCATACAAGTCCTCCACCACTTTATGGAACCTAGATGTGTCACACATTCCGAATCTGTGCAGAACTATAATGTTGTGCAATAAAACTTTCAGTTGCTCCAGAGATGAGTGGTATACACATCATTACTGGTCACCTTCCAGTTCGTGAACTGAAGCAATTAAAGGAACAAGTTTATAATACACAGGGAGTGTGCGCCTATCTGTTTTCTGGAGTGCTGGATATCCATTGCTCTAAATTTGACAAGTGTGGCCCTTTTTATATTATAATGTGGAATAGTTTTCTAGAGACAGTGCAGTAATACAGCCCCCCACATACATTCACTATTTTAAGAATAAGTAAACTCTAGAATGTAAGAAATCCATTTTTTTTCGCTCCAGAATTCCATGCTTTATCATGTTTTCCTTATTTCCCCCAAAGATATTTCATGTTTGTGTGTTGTTCACTGATGGCGAAGAAGCTCCTCTAGGCTTCACTGTGGTGTAGTATCCATTTGGCTCAGCTGCGTACCAGTTAAAATAACTGATGACAGACATAACCAGGTCATCACATCTCCCTGTTCTAATTTACTGTATCCATTCCTTCATTCATCAAATGCTAATATACGCAGCTGTTAAAGAAGGATTTCTCATACTGATGTAGACTTGAAAGAAATACACAATATTCCAACACTAATCTAATCACCGTCAGCATATGTTTCTGTATTTTCTGCTCACTATTGCTGATTACAGAAGGTAATTGTATTTAACAGGAGCTTCTCCTTTCATATCACACCTACTTCCTCTGCCTGCAGTGAGGTTACAGTTCCATGTGTGTGGCAACAGAGCCATTATTAAAGAAACTGTATCTCATTTATTTGCTTCTGCCAATTTCATGTCACATCAGTGTGGAATCAACCAGAGGTCAGTTTAATTTCAACACAATTTGTACCTGTTAATCATTTCAAGGCCTCCGTCCTGCTTGTAACCCCCTACGCAGATGGCACAGTTTGCATTGCTTACAACCCAAACCATGCTGTGGCTGAGTGGGAACACTGGAGCCATGGGTTCTTGCTCATAATTAGTACTGTACCTCTGATGTGCTTGACATGCTTCTCTACTGAACTACATAGTATCACTGCATTTAAAGGGACATTGTCAGCTTTTCTTTAATTCTGAAAGTATGTGTTAGCCGTTGTCCTGTTCTTATTGCTATACCCGCCCAGGATTTACAGGAAAGTGACATTTGTTGATCCTTTTGGCTTCAAATAAATGCTAAGTGACTCAACCTGAGGCCCGCAGACCGTTGCTCCAGCTCATTCACGAGCATGCTATGGTGCTGGGCCACAGGTAAACTCATTCCTGTACGAGTTTGTCATCTTTTTAAGCTTATGAAAAAAATACACTGGGTGTTAATGTTGACTTTACCGAACTCAGCATAAATCCCATTTTAAAACAAGTGTTCTAACCCATTTAATTAGTTGTTTGAAAATTGAAGCTGTGACTCGGGGCATTCACATTAGTGTCTCTTACATATCTTCTAGAAACAATGTGCAAAATATAACTACTCTAGAACTGCTAGGAGAGTAAGAGAAGATAAGAAATGGGAATGAAAGAATAAAGAAAAAGAAGAAAACAGGGGAGGTGAACTTTACATCCCTCCTAATAGTCTTGCTCAAAAGCTTTTACATATATGTAATCTATAAAAAAATTAGAATCTGCTTTTTGTCTTTTGTGTATGGTGGAACCTTGGCTCCTATTGGCACGGTAAACTTTAAAGTTGAAAGATGAAGCCAGAGAGTGGCTTCCACACAAGAAAGAGAGAGAGCAGAGGAACGTCAGCTCATACAGGCATTTTAAAATTTTAAGTGTGGTTTCCTGACTGATGAGTGGGTCACCTTGCCTTCGGTGGTCAGGGTGATTGTGATTTGGGTCGAATAATGAGACCAAGAACCCCTCTAAATGTTAAAATGATGGAATGACAACCAAGTAAGAAAAATGAATTAACCTGAATGAATTGCAGGCTTTCAAGCAGCTTTGGGAGCAGACACAGATACTATAACTATTCGATTTTTTTTTTATTATTTTGCTCTTTTTTCCTTCTTTTCCCTGGCTGGCCTGCCTTCTCATTGACCCTTCCAGCCCCTTCACCTGGCTTCTGTCTGGACTGATGTCCACCCGGGTCCCCCATAGCTTGCCCTCTGTGTTAGGGTAGCAGGGAGTCACTCAACCTGCCAAACAACAGATCCAAATGTCCGGGAGGGGCCTGGATCACTGGTGGGGAGCCAGTGGAGGGTCATTGATCATCCTGCCAGTTGTTCTGTTTTTTGCCTTTATCCCACCTCTTGTTGCCATATAGCCCTCCCCCCAGGGATACTGGCATTGGGACACTGCCCCCAACATGAGCATGCATCTGCATGCCCATGCAACACACAGTGCAACACATCCTTTCCTCCCTGTGTTCTGTGTACTCTACTATTTGCACATCTGCAGGTATCAGTGCTGCAGTGGGATGCAGCACACATCCTCCCCAGGAGGAGGAGGAGGAGAGTATCTCCTGGGATAGTTGATCCTCTTCTCCCTGGCCAGCCCCCCATGACTCAGGCACATTCTTGAACCCAGGTCACCAGCATCATGAGTGGTAGCTCTAGCACTGCGCCAACAGGCTGGCATAACTATTTGATTTTTGGTTGTGGCTACACAGCAGGTGCACCCCCGTAAACATTTCAAAAAAATATTTAAGAAAGATGCATGAGAAATATAATGAAATCTCTGTGTATTAGCCAGGGTGGAGGTTACTAAACCTTTGACATTGCATTGCAAACAGGAGAGGTGTAGCCTTCTCCTAACTGGTGGGATCCCTAACGGTCACCTGTGAGCCTCTTATGTGCCAGAACACATGGCATAAAAGATGAAACCAGAAAGCAGTTTACACACAAGGAAGACAGCAAACTGCAGAACCCCAGCATATATTGGCACAGTAAAATTCAAAGTTAAAACACAAAGCCTGAGACTGGTTTTCCCACAAAAATGAGAGAGGACTGCAGGACCTCAGCTCACATTGGCATTTTAAAATATAAAGTTTAAAATTAAAAGTATAGTTTTCTGACCAATGAGTGAGTCACCTTGCTGTTGATGGTCAGACTGATCGTGATTCAGCCAAATGATAAGACCAATAGCCCATTTAAAGTGTTAAAATGATTGCATGAAACCAAGGTAAGAAAACTGGATTGACTTTAATGAATTGCAGACTTTCATGCAGCTTTTTTTGAGGGGGGGCACTGGTACTATAACTATTTGATTTTGATTTTGGCTACACACCGGGTGCATCCCTGTAAACATTTTAAAAAAATTAAGATGCATAAGAATTGTGATAAAATCTCTGTGTATTAGCCAGGGCTGAGCTTGTTAAACCTTTGACATTGCATTGCAAACAGGAGAGGTATGGCCATCTCTTAACTGGTGAACTCTCAAATGGTCACCTATGAGCCTCTTATGGGCAGAGCACATTATATAACAGATGAAGCAACAGAGTAGTTTCCACATAAGAAGAGAGCAAGCAGCCAGAAGATCAGCTCATATTCGCATGTTAAAATTTAAAGCTAAAAGATGAAGCCAGACAGTGGTTTCCACATAACAAAGAAAGAGAGAGAGAGAGCAGTGGGGGGACCTCAGTTCATATTAGCATTTTAAAAAATAAAGTGTTATTTCCTGACTGATGTGTGGGTCACCTGGCCATTGGTGGTCAGGCTGATAGTGATTCAGCTGAATGATGAGACCAAGAACCCCTCCAAATGTTAAAATGATGGAATGAAAAGCAAATAAGAAAACTGAATTGACTTGAATGAATTGTGGACTTTCAAGCAGCTTTTTTTGGGAGGGGGGGAGCACTGGTACTATAACTATTTGATTTTGACTTTGACCATACACCAGGTGCATCCCTGTAAACATTTAAAAAAAGTTAAGAAAGATGCGTAAGAAATGTGTTAAACTCTCTGAGTATCATCTGGAACCTGCTCCATTTTTTGCAGAAAAATAAACAATTACGGTGGTAACCAGTGTACATTTGCTCATAAATGTTGAAATACAGTATTGCTCAACAGTCAGTGTTCTTTCCTACAGTTGTCACCAAGATATTGCTCAAACCATTTTTGAAACATAAAGCCATGACACGGAGTCAGTGGTGACACTGATGTGCATGCTTGGAGTCACACGTTTACTTTTCAAAAGCATTTGTACATAAAATAACCTTAGTTTCTGAAAACTAACTACTTCACCAAGATCAGGGTGAAAGACAGAACTGATTTTTATGTTCAAGTGAAAAGGCTTAAAAATAAGCACTGCCAATAAGCACGAGTGCATGGTATACTGCTGTGGGGGGTAAAGGAGACAAAGCCCTCTCAAAACCATACAGTTTCCCAGGATGGTGCTTTGGTGCTCTGACTCCAGGGAGGTGAAATGCCTGGCACTGTACAGATGGGCAGCATATTGTCAGCACCCTAATTGGTGTTGACAAAATGACTGTCACACCAATATGGGTGAACCCGAGTGCACTGGGTCGCTGATGCCTTTAGTAATTAGAGACATGCTGAAGCAGCAGACCGTGGGGAAATGTTCAGAGCAAATAAAAGAAATGAAATTATTGTAAATTGTGCTGAAATAGTTGACCAGAGACGCCATCACTGGTAATAAAGCTGCTAAGAAGCATCAGTTTTAATAAGGTAAAAACATTTCACAGAAAGTTTGCATGGTAAAGTGGCTATTTTTTGTGCAAAATGGCCACTTCACAAATGAATTTTGCTAAATATCCATAGAAAACAGCCACTTTGGTGAGCAAAACTTCATTTCTGAAGCAAATTTCAGCCACTTCATCCACCCCAAACCAGGATCAGGTGCTCTGTGAGAAATTTTGCAGTTTACTGTATAACAAGTCAGAATAATTACCACTGGATTATTTTGAGCTATGCAGTATCCTGCAAGGTATCACAGCAAGAACTAGAATAAGAGCGCTTGATCCTGGCAGACAGTGCTGTCACATCACATCACTGCTTAATGCACTCCCTGTCATGTGTTATTGCTTAAAGCTTCATTATGCATAAAGTTGTAACTGATGGATGTGGTGTAACTGCTCAGGTTTTGATATACAAAAATGCCAGCAGAACCAGGCCTCATAGTCTATCGAGTCTGCTCACGTGCGCAGTTAGCACCTTATAATGCTGCTGCCCCTCCCTTCCCCTCCCATTACCGCTTCCCCTATCCCAACCCCTCTTGAAGCTGTCTACTGTCTTGCAGGCCATTACCTCACCCAGCAAAGAGTTCCACTTGTCCACAGCTCTTTCTGTGAAAAAAATCTCTCCTTACCTCTCTCCTGAATCTACTCTCCTCCAATCTCAGTTGGCATTCTCTCGTGTTCCTCCCCTTTCTCCTCTGGAAATCCTCTCTGTATTAGTCTTGTTTATTCCCTTCAGGTACTTAAAGGTCTCAATCATATCTCCCCTGTCCCTCCTCTCTTCCAGGGAGTACATATTCAGCTCCCTCAGCCTTTCCTTGTATGGCTTGCCCTCCAATCCCTGGATCATCTTTGTAGTTCTACGCTGTACACCCTCCAACAAATTGATGTCCTTCTTCTGGAACAGGCATCAGTATTGTACGCAGTACTCCAGATGGGGCCTGACCAGTGACCTATACAGAGGCAGGATAACTTCCCTACTTCTGGAGGAGATCCCTCTAGCTATACACTGCAGCATTTTGTTGACTTTTGCCACTGCCCTTCTGGATTGAACAGAGTTGTTCATGCTCCCTGTTATGGTCACCCCTAGGTCCTTCTCTTCTGTGGAGCAACCCAACTGAACCCCATTTAGGTGATAATCCCTCCCCTTGAACCTTGCACTTCTTGGTGTTGAACCCCAGCTGCCATTTATCTGCCCACTCCTACAGCTTATTCAGATCCTCCTGCAACCCTTGCCCCACCTCCATGTCATCTACCACAATTCCCATCTTGGTATCATCTGTGAACAAACTGATTTTGCTCTGGATCCCATTCATGTTATCTGTAATGAAAATCCCAAACAATACTGGTCCCAGCACAGATCCCTGTGACACCCCACTCATCACCGCTCTTGGTGATGAGAGTTCCCCCACCACCACCACCCTTTGCTGTCTCCCCCTCAGCCAGTTCCTGATCCAGGTCAAGATTTTTGGTCCTGCCCCGCATACTCCAGCTTCCCCCTTAATCTCCCATGTGGCACTGAATCAAAGGCCTTACTGAAGTCTAAGTACAGAACATCCACAGCATGGTCCCTGTCCAGTTCCCATGTCACCCCAGTCATAGAACTCTACCTGGTTTGTCTGGCATGATCTGCCCGTGACAGACCTGTGCTGCTGGTCATTCTGGATACCATTTTCCTCCAAGAAGCTCATGAGCCTTTCCTTTAGGATGGTCTCCATGAGTTTGCCCATAATCGAGGTGAGGCTCATGGACCTGTAGTTCCCTGGTTCATCCTTTGGCCCACTTTTATGGATGGGCACCACATGGTCCATCCTCCAGTCCTGTGGCACACATCCTGTGTCCTGGGAGGTATTGAACAGATCTGCCAGTGGCCCTGCAAGGACCTCTGCCAGCTCCCTCAGTACTCTAGTGTGAATGCCATCCAGCCCAGATGCTTTTCCACTCTTAATGCCCTCAACCCCTCCAGCAACCCTGCCCTCTGTAATCCCTACATCTGTTGTCCTCTCCCCTCCTTACCCACCCCCACTTGCCTGAGGTATTTGCCCCCCTCTTCTCTTGTGTGAACACAGAGCAGAAGTACTCATTCAGTGCCTCTGCCGGCTCCACCTTCTTTTCCACCCACCTCCCATCTTTCTTGATCCTCACAAGCTGGTCTTTACTTCTCCTTTTCTCACCTATGTAACGGAAAAAGTATTTTTCTCCTTTTTTGATCCCCTGCACCAGTCTCAACTCTCTAGATGCTTTGGCTACCCTGACCAGTCTGGTGACCTCCCTAGACTCAGTAGATATGTCTACTGTCTCATCAGAGGGAGAGCTTAAGCAGAAATAGTGTTTGGGATTCAAAGTCAGGACAAAAATAGCACATCCCCGGGGGGAGTCTCTTACTGATTTCTACGAACTGCAGAAATACAGGCTGAAACACCAGAGTTTTACATGTCAGTGATTTTGGCTTTATATTACTTGATGTCCCTAGTTGATGTGACTCACACAAGAAAAAGAAAAATACAAGAAAAAAAATGTCTGTGAGAAAGGGATCAGGAAGAATAACTACAAGAAGCTGTGTTCATTAAATATGACCTTTTCAGCTGACAAGCTGTGATTTTTACCTGTCGTCTCAAACAATGCAGTCACAGAACAGGGCTTCCTAATCTTGAAGGGAAGTAAAAACTAGTGGAAAAGCAGACAGTAATTAAGTGGCAAAGCATTGACAGCTCACTTAAAAGTATTATACTACTCGGTGTATGACCCTCAGTGGTGTTTTTATGACCAAAACCTCTTTTGGGGGGGGCAATACTTGGATTTGTCAGTGTTCATTAATTGTCTTCTCTTCATAAAAGTCACAAACAACCCCTTTATTTGTAGGGAGAAATAAATAATGTGACCTACTGGGAATTTATTTTTTTCAAATTTAATAAGCTTTATTGGAAGTAAAGTTGTTTCAACAATCCAGTAAACCAGCAGGACCTAAAAGCATTACATAATGGTATTTCGAACAGTGACAGAATAGAAAATTGACATAATCTTTTACCTATATGGTTAACAATGTAATCAGTCAAACACAGAATCACAACTCAGAGAAATTTACATTAAAACTAATATCCTTACTTATACTAATCTACCCTCTTTCCCAACCTTCCTTCCCCCCCTTCCTTCTTTCCTATCCCCTTCCCCCCTCCCCTACTGTATGCAAGGTCCGAAGTCTGTAGATTCTAGCTGTCTGCTGTTATGATTGAGAGTCACATTTCCAGTCATAGAAATTGTACTTTATTCTCTTCAGAAATTATCTATTCCCTATAACCATTCACTTGATAGTCAGCAATGTGTATGGGGTGCCCATACGTTTTGATAATGATGTGATCTTTTAACCATTTGAGCACTGATATTCTCTGCTTGAAGAGCAAACAGTATCTCTTTGAACCATTCTGTAAAAGAGGGAACAGTCTGATCTAACCAATGCTTTAAAATTACCTTTTTGGCACATAGTGATATCAATGCCATGTGTTTTCATTGATTCCAATTAAATAGTCACTATACTCTCCCAATACACATATTTCTGGTCTGAAAGCCTTGGTAAGTCCTAATAGACGATCAATTTTAGTTTTGATTGCCTCCCATAATGGTAAGGTTTTTTCACAATCCCACATGATATGTAATAGGGTCCCAGGGTGTTTATGACATCTTGTACACAGGTCAAAAGAAAGTTTGCCCATTTTGTATAATTTAGTTGGTGTATAATACAAATTGAGTATGACATAAAATTGTAGAATCCGGTATCTGGGTCATGTTATATCTTGATAAAGCTGGGTCCAGATCTTAGGCCATGAGCGTGGTGTGGATGATGTCGATGGTAGCATCTGATCCCAAATGTAATCTGGGGGCCCTCCTTATTCTCTATGCCATCCCTTAGAAGCTGATAAAAATAAGAAATTAGATGGGAAGAGGGCAAATTAGAGATGGTTGATAGTATAGGTCCAGCCATATTTTGATCCCATAGACCCGATCCAAAATGTTGAGTAAGCATGTGTGTGAGCTGTAAATATTTAAAACAGAAAGAGGTAGGTAAGTTAAAATTAAGATGTGCTAACTGGAAGAACATGAGTCTCTGTTCCACGAGTAAGTCAGCAACTCTAAAATGATTTCCCAAGGGCCAGAAATGAGGAGTAATAAGACGTTTACCAATCTTAAAATTCGGGTTGTAAAGAAGAGGTTGTGAGACATCTGTTTTTAATGATATTTGGAAAACATTACAGATCTGGGTATGTATTTGAAGTGTAGTCTTAATGGGAGTATTCGGAAGTTTCTTAGGAATATGCTTAGTAGGCACATAAACAACAGCTTTAAGATCACACTCCGAAGAATGACATAGAAAATCTTCTATTTGTAGCCATAAAGGAGAGTATTGTGTTGATTCTGCCCCCATTCTATCTGTCAACCAGTGAGTGAGAACTGTACTGGTGATAGAAAAGTAATAAAGAAGAAAGTCGGGAATTTATAGACCACCTGCCTTTTTGGTGTGCTGCATTTTGAATAGAGCCCTTCTGGATGATTTACCACCCCATATAAAATTAGAAATCATTCTATGGACCTGTATAGACCATTGCTTTGGAAGAAAGATATTTATCATTTGTAAGGGATATAATAACCGAGGCAGAACATTCATTTTTATCACATTGATTCATCCCCAAAGAGAGAGGGGGAGCAGAGCCCAATGGGCCAAATCTAATTTTATGTGGGTTAAAATTTTATCTAGATTGTGCTGTTTCATTGTGGATGTTGAACAGGAAAGGTATATCCCTAGATACTTCATTTAGTCATTCACCCAATGAAGACCTAAATGGGAAATTTCAGCTGAGACTGTACAGATATTCAGGGGCATTACTTCTGTTTTGGATATATTAAGTTTGTAGTTGGAAAACTCCCAGAATTCCTTTATAACCTCAAATGCGGCTGTGATCAATGAGGAAGGATGTGAGACATGAAGCAAAATATCATCGACGTACACCGAAAGTGTGTATTGATGCGGCCCTACTAATATACCAGAAATCAAGGGGGAAAGATTAATACATCTAATAAGTGGTTCAAGATAAAGATTAAATAGAAATGGGGATAACGGGCATCCCTGCCTGGTGCCTTGTTGGAGAGTAATTGACTGTGAGAGAAGACCATTGCAGAGTATCCGTGCAGTTGGATTGGTATAGAGTACTTTTATCCAGTTGATATATTGTATAGGAATACCGAATTTGGGGAGAAGATAGAAAAGATAGTCCCAGGAAACTCTGTCAAATGTTTTTTCTGCGTCCAGGGAGACCAGTACAGATGGAATCTGGGAAATCCTGGATGCAGAAATCAAGTACGCCAGTTTACGCATATGATCGGAAGAGACCCTTCCTGCCACGAAGCCCACTTGTTCTCTGCTTATAAGCCCATGCCATACCTTAGCCATTCTATTGGCTAGAACCTTTGCCAATATTTTCATATCAACATTGATCAGGGATATCAGGCGATAGTTAGAGATCTGTAGTGGATCTTGTCCTGGTTTGGGTAGAACTACGATTGTCATCTCAGTAAGGGCAGGGTCAGCAATTCCATGTTTGTACTTATAATTAAAGATATTTAAGAGAATTGGCATCAACTGTTTTTTAAAGATTTTGTAAAATTCTGGGGTGTATCCGTCTGGACCGGGGGCTTTATCAACCGGAAGAGATTCGATGACAGAATTTATCTCTGCAAAGATACTGGAGCTTTAAGTAGCTCCACTTGATTTAAATCTAATTGGGGAAGTGGAACTGATTGCAATAAATGATCCATTTTGGCTGGATTAAAACTGGTTATTGACTGAGAATATAAATCCTTATAATAATCTTGAAAACATTGAACTATTTCTCTAGGAGAGGAGATGGTTTGCCCCTGCGTGTTGCAGATACAGGGAATTATTCTGTCTGAGGCTTGTGCTTTAAGACGGAGAGCCAGTAGTTTACTTGCCTTGTCTCCCTGATCAAAATAATGTACTTTAGAGCGTAAAAGTAGATGTTCAACTTTTTCTGTTAAGATGGAATTATATTGAGCTCTAAGGACCTCTAAATTATGAATCTCTTCAGGGGTTGAATTATTTATAAATGCCATCTCCAACCTTCTAATTTCTTGAAGGAGATTGGACATAACTTGGGAAGTAATTTTCTTCTTAATAGTGGCCACTCAAATAAGCTCTCCCCTTAAGGAACATTTAAAAGTTCCCCAAAGGTAGTCTAGTTTCAATGTGGAATGAGTATTATCAGTAAAAAAATTATCGATAAAAGTTACTAACTGAGAAATCAAATGATCTGATTTTAAAAGCTGGTTATTACATCTCCAGACTTTGTCCCTTGTTAAAGGGAGCCCTGGGGTCCAGCAAAGCAATGTGGGATGGTGGTCCGATATGACCTTAGGAAGATAATTCCATGACATCACAGTAGAAAGGTGACCAGTGTCCACAAGAAAATAATCAATACAAGAAGATGAGTTATGAGGTATTGAGTAAAAAGAGTAATCCCTTAAAAGAGGAAATAGTGCTCTCCTACTGAGAATTTAACTCAGGCCCCAGCAATACAATCATTGTGCTCTAACCACAGAGATAGAGCACCAGGATGGTATTTTGGGGGCTTAGGTTCAATTCCCAGTCGGTCACATTATTTCTTTCTTGCTACAATTTGTGATTTAAATTGCTTAGCAGTAGCTAATACTGCACCAAAAAACATGTAATTGTCAATACACCCTCTGCAACATAGTTATCCTTTAATGCTCTGGAAGGACCTCTGAAACCTGGTTTGACTCCCAACAAGTCAAAAAATTATCCATCATGTTAAGCAGCCTGCATAACCAGGGGGATTACCTCCAGGAGGAAGGAGGTGATCCTCCCTCTGTATAATGCCCTGGTTAGGCCGCATCTTGAGTACTGTGTGCAGTTCTGGAGACCCCATCTTAAGAGGGACATAGCACTGCTGGAGAGGGTCCAGAGGAGGGTGACCAGGATGATTCAGGGCATGGAGGGTAGGACCTATGAGGAAAGACTGGATGAACTCAATCTGTATGCATTGGAGGAGAGGAGGGACAGAAGAGACATGATAGAGACTTTCAAGTATGTAAAGGAGATAAATAAGGGTGGAGCCAGGGAAGTGTTCAAGCTTAAGAAGGAGGGAACTACCAGGGGGCATGAGTGGAAGCTGGAAGGGGGGAAGTACAAGGGGAAGTGCAGGAGACACTTCTTCACAGAGAGGGTGGTGGAACCATGGAATGCACTGCCCAGGAGTCTGGTGGAAGAGGCCACAGTGGAAGGATTCAAGAAGGGTTGGGTCAGATACAGGGGGAATATGAGGCCAGGGAGGGCCACCTCTGGGGCTGGGGGGGTGGAGGAGAGAGCTCCCAGTAGGGGCTAGCTTCCAAGCAGACATGATAGACCATGGGGCATATTCTGATGGCTTTTAGTAAGATACTATGATAAGCTTTCCCATGTCAGAGCTCCTGCAGAAGGCTAGCCCTTGCCCTAGCTCAAGAGACAGGTGCAATAACATTGGTGCTCTAGGTTCAAATTTCAGCATTGCCATGTAGAAGTCTGTGAGCCTCCTGAAAGCACCAGAAGGTCAGATTTGTGGCACATAGTGGATTTCTGTCACAGATGTGGCACATTTCCACTGATATGCACATTAATGGACCCCATCAAACAAACATGGCTGTCTGTGGGAAATGTGTCAAATGCGGGTAGGTAGCATAGCCTATTGGTGAGAATGATAACATGTGGTCCAGGTGTCCCTAGGTTTGAATCCCTCCACAGCCACTGAAACACTCTGTGACCTTGTCCACCTGTGCAAGTATCTTGACATTTTATGTAAACTGCAAATTACTAATCCATGCTTTAGGTACACTCTTGAAATTTCAGAATTTTGATTCTGATGAAATTCCATAGAATAAGTTGGAATTTTCCAAAATTCAGTGGAATTTGAAAATTCCATACAACATTAAAATAAAGGGTTTGGAGGGTTGTTTTCCATGGTTCTATGTCCTTGTCTGGGTTGATCTCCATGCCCCTGACCCCAGTCTGGGTTACTCTACGAGATTTTGCCCCCTGTCCCCAGTCTGGGATACTCTACAAGGCTGTCCCAATCTGGGTTACTGTACAAGACATTGCTCCCTGTCCCCAGTTGGAGTTACTCTGCAAGACTTTGCTCCTGTCCCCCAATTTGAGTTACTCTACGAGACTTTGCTTCCAGTCCCCAGTTTAGGTTACTCTATGAGACTTTGGCCCCTGTCCCCAGTCAGAGTTACTCTGCAAGACTTTGCCCCCAGTCCCCAGTTAAGATTACTCTACGAGACTTTGTCCCCTGTCCCCAGTCTGTGTTACTCTACAAGGCTGTCCCAATCTGGATTACTGTACAAGACATTGCTCCCTGTCCCCAGTTGGAGTTACTCTGCAAGACTTTGCTCCCGTCCCCAGTTTGAGTTACTCTATGAGACTTTTCCCCTCAGTCCCCAGTTTAGGTTACTCTATGAGACTTTGCCCCCTGTCCCCAGTCAGAGTTACTCTGCAAGACTTTGCCCCCGTCCCCAGTCTGAGTTACTCTATGAGACTTTGCCCCCAGTCCCCAGTTTAGGTTACTCTACGAGACTTTGTCCCCTGTGCTCAGTCAGATTTACTCTGCAAGACTTTGCCCCCTGTCCCCAGTCTGAGTTACTCTATGAGACTTTGCCCCCACTCCCCAGATTAGGTTACTCTATGAGACTTTGCCCCCTGTCCCCAGTCAGAGTCACTCTATGAGACTTTGGCCCCAGTCCCCAGTTTAGGTTACTCTATGATACTTTGTCCCCGTCCCCAGTCCGAGTTACTCTATGAGACTTTGCCCCCAGACCCCAGTTTAGGTTACTCTGCAAGACTTTGTCCCCTGTCTCCAGTCTGAGTTTCTCTATGAGACTTTGCCTCCATCTCCTATGCACACACACACACACACACACACACACACACACACACACTCTCATGATATCTCCTACAAGTATTTTGCTAACAATAATGTGGGCAGGTAAAACAACTCAGGTCTCCCCACCCAGCAGAATTACATAAGAAATGACAACACCCAACTTCCACAACACAGTTCCTATCAAAATAGTAAGTACCTCAATCTCATATGGGTAACTTGTAATAAAAAGAACATTTTTTTTCAATTATAGCACAACTTCTGTTTCTTCATTTCTGCAGCTTTATCCTAATTTCCATTTCCTCTTTATTAAAATGTTTTTCCTTCCAGCAGTGCTGCGTCTTCTTGCTGGTCCATAATTACTTGCACTCCTTCCCTCTCCCTCCCCAAGACTTATTTGTGAACCCTGTCCACAGTCTGGGTTGCTCTACGAGGCTTTACTCCAATCCTATACACATACACATGATATCTGCCAGAAGTATTTTTGATAATTATAATGTGTGCAGGTAAAACAACTCCGATCTCCCCAGGCTCACTTGCTTCATGAGTTGCAAGCAAGAATCAGACCAGCAGAAATTTTAAGGAACTGGCAGCAACTAACATCTACAACTCAGTGTCCATCAAAATATATGTGCCTCAATTTCATTTACAAACGTACAAAGAAGCCAGCAGAAGAAGGCCATTTGGTCTATGAAGTCTGCTCATACTGCAGGGTCTACAGCTTGAGCTAATGTCCCTGCCCTCCCTCCCCACTCCTCCCATCCTCCCTACCTACCCATGATCCTTACCTTCCCCATGCCTATTCCGGCCTTTCTTAAAGCTGCCCACTGTCTTCAACAAGATGACCTCTTCTGGCAGCACATTCCAAGTGTCCACCACCCTATCTGTGAAACAGTGCTTCCTGACCTCCCTTTTAAACCTCCCACCCTCCAGCTTAAGACTATGCCCTCTCATGTTATGGTTGCCACTCAGCTTAAAGAGACTTTCCTTATCAACCTTATTTATCCCTTTCAAGTACTTGAAGGTTCCAATCATGTGTCCTCTCTCTCTCTCTCTCTCTCTCTCTCTCTCTGTCTCTCTCCCTCTCTCCTGTCTTCCAGGGAGCATATGTTCAGTGCCCTCAACCTCTTATCATATGCCTTACCCTGCTGACCCACTATCATCTTTGTAGCCATCCTCTGGACCTTTTCCAGCAGATTAATGCCCTTTTTGAGAAGTGGACAACGGTATTGAACTCCATACTCTAGGTGCGGCCTTAGCAGTGACCTGTACAAGGGCAGTATAACCACCTCTCTCTTACTCTATGTGGGTAACTCTGTAAGAAAAAAGCAAACCCAGCTTATATTTGTCTATTTCTGAAGCTGGGTCTAATTTCCATTTTCTTTTTTTAAACATTTTTCTTCCAGCAAATGTTATGTCTCCTCACTAGAACTTAATGTATAGCCTACAGGTTAGAGTAATGAGCCATGAATGAACTTGATACATCCAGCAGACCTGGGTTTGATTCCCACAACCTCCACTTGCATACTGTGTGACTCTGAACAAGTCTGGGTCCGGTTAAGCAATGGATGGTTCCAATGCCATATGGCGCTACTGGTAAGACTGGGTTAACCTCCCCAGTATTCCTGGGTCACCCCTGAAAAATTGGCACTTGTGCCTAGTGAGACTTACCAAAGAATATTAACAAAAACCAAAAAGAAGAATCAGCTCACTGATCCAAGCAACTGCTGCACAGATTATGGCTTCATTAACCAGATCACATGTACAGGCTGAATCTTATCCAAAATGGAGCCCTCACAAAAAACACATCTAGAGATGCTGCAGGCAGAAATTTAATGCTGGTCTGTGCACAGCCCCCAAGATCATGCTAAACATGAGTGCTAACATCACACTATAATGATGCATAATTGCCCCTTCTAAAACAGTGCCCTATGTACTGAGATTCTGCATGCTCTGCATCTGCTATGCCCTGTTATAGCTGCCAAGATGAGGTCTAAATGCTATGATTATGCTTAATAAACATGGCATTTAGGCTTAATCTTGACAACTGTAACAGGGCATAGGAGATACAGAGTATGTACAATCTCAGTACTTAGGGCACTGTGTTAGAAGGGGCAATCACGTGTCAACTTAGCACAGTATTAGCAATCTCATCTGGCATGATCTCTGTGGTGGGCATGGGCATAGCATGACATAGCTGCCTGCTACATCTTTAGCTGTCGTTTTTGGGAGGGCTCAGTTTCCAAAAATATTCAGTAAAAGTTTTATTGAAATCTGTAAAAAACACATTACACATCAATCAAAACACATAAATAAGCCGGCAGAGTAGTGCTGAGGGTTGAGACACTGGACACCGCACCTCGAGCTGCACTGGTAACCGGGGTTCCGGAATGAGTCCAGGTTGTTGGGGGTCAGCTGGGGGGAGGGGAAGGAGTGAGATTGAGCTGCTGCAAGGCAGCTCTCTCCTCCTGGGAGGGACTGGAGGATCCCTGGCTTCTGGCCACCATCCAGTGGAGAACGGATGGTGGAGCCAACCTGAGGGAGCTCCAGCAATAGCCATGGGAAGCAGAGGAAGGGACTGAGCTGGCATCATGGGGCATGCATGTGCCTCCATGCACGCACAACACCCATGTGCTGGGGGCCTGGGGTACAGAGGAGGAAATGAGGCAAAAAATGCAGAAAATATAAATTAAAAAAACCAAAACATAAAGATTATTAGGTACAAAATCCAATAAACATCCATAAATGTAAACCCAGCCTCAGCAGATAGTACTATCATATTGTCACGAAAAACATGTTGTGTATTTGTTTTTTGTTTCTCTGATGATCCCTAGCATTCTGTTACCTGTGACTGTAGGAAGGATTTTGTTTGTTTGTTTTTACTTTTTTCTGCCAGTTTTATGGCTCCTGGGGGTAGCCATTTAGGCTTGTTTTATTGCCTTTGATCTGTTGAAATTTTCCAAGAATGCCTCTGGGAATTATATGAATTAGACCTTGCATTAGAACTGAGAGCCCAGGATCCTAGTTATAACCTAGTCACAACTTCCAATTGCAACTGCTTGTGAAAGTTTACTGCTTTGAAAAAGTGTTTGCCTTCTCTCCCCATCCAAAATCAGATTTTTCTAAGTGCAAACTGTTGTTATTCTGGATGTGTAGCAATTTTCTTTGTAAGGTGCTGTCACTGGGTGATAATATATCCAATGCACGTTTGAAGGATTTATGTCTAATTCACATCATTCCCAGAGGCATTCTGGAAAAATTCCAACAAATCAAAGCCAGTAAAAGAAGCCTGAATGGCTACCCCCAGGGGCCATAAAACTGGCATGGAAAAATAAACAAAAACAAAAACAAAGTGTCTTAGACACATGGAGCAGAATGCCAGGGCCATGAGAAAAACACAAACAAAATGCACAACGAGTGTTTTTTTATTGCTATATTCAATGCCAAAGGAGACTCAGTTGGTGATATGACAGGATTGGTTTCACTAATTGGTCTTTTGGCATGGTTGAGGAGACGCTCTTCCTCTCTTTCAGTTCTGAACCTCACTTGGAACTTTGCCATGCAGCTGGATTGGTTCCTACAAGAGCCCAACATATTACATGTAAGAATGAAGAAAAGACATTTGGTATTGTATATTTTCTTAGCTAAAGTACAATTACGTTTTCCTTGTACTCTGAATTTTAAGAATATGTAATGTCACCTGTCTCATAGTGGTATTTATAATAAAGTCTACAAGTTCAAAAAAAACATTTGCATGTAGTTTTCCTTTAATTTACTTCGAGTTCCTTATCTTCGGAATTATGAAACCTTGGTTTTATTCTATTTTTAAACCAGTTACCTCATTAAATTGATACAAAAAGAATACAGAAGATCAGAAAGAGCACTGGTAGAAATTAGAGGGCAAAAGAAGACCAGAAGAAATGAAAATGTGTGAATCTATGGCCTTATTCTGTTCTCATAAAAATTTAACTTTAAAATGAGATTTGAGAAAGACACTGGGGTCAATACTTTCTGAGAGTTAAATAAGGACAGTGTATTTTGTGAGAGAAGAGTTTTTAGTTTATTACGTTAAATACATGGCATTTAGGCTTAGTCTTGGTAACTGTCACGGGCATAGGAGATACTGAGTATATAAAATCTCTATACTTAGGGCACTGTATTAAAAGGGGCAACCATGCATCATCTTAGCTCAGTATTAGTGACCTCAGCCAGCATGAGTTCTGTGGTGGGTATGGGCATAGCATGACATGGCTGCCTGCTACCTCTGTAGCTTTGTCTTTTTGGGAGGGCTCTGTTTCAACAAATATTCTCTGAAGATTCAGCCGGCACAAGCAATCTTGTTTCTGAAGCCTCAGTCTATGCTATGGCTACTGGAACTGGCAAGATGGTTTTAATCCCCTTGTTCCCAGGGGTTACTAGAATCCCACTTAGAATCAGTGGCAGGCAGGGAGAGGCAGCTTGTGAAATGCCAGTTAAATGGATTTCACAGTGTCCCACTCTGTTTTCAGTCTCAGCTGAGCTGGAGTGATGATGTCACCTTAGAATTGTCACAGCAGCATAAGCCACAATGGAATGTTAGCTGGGGGAGTTAGCTGTAGAATGTTGAGTTAGAATAGTCTGTGGAGAGTAGTCTGTAGAGTGGAGAGTGATGAGGAGGCTGCTGCCTGGGCAGCTCCTCAGGTTTAGCTCCTACAGAGACCTACCTCTGGAGGTTGGGTAGTTTGTTCTCACCCTAGAAGAATATAGAAGACCAGAGAGTGAAGTGGTAGAGACCGTTCCTAGAAGGTTTTCCAGTGTTCCATCCCCAGAGGGATGGGGAGAATTCCAGGATTCAGGGGCAATCCCCTGGTCCAGCCTGGAGTGTGGTGAAGCTGCCTGAGATTTGTTTGCTCTGTGAGTACCCAAGATGTTTGTGTAGGAAAAGTCCTGGGGCACCTGCATTCCTGTGGTGAGTTTTTCTCTGACAAAGGGACTCTGTCACCAAGACTGTTTCTGTTTAAAAGTGTCTGCCTACTATGGGGTCCAGAGAGAGAGACTTCCCAAGTACAGAACTTTTAGTTCATGTCTGATTTAAAAGTATCTGCTAAAGTGGGGGTCTAGTGAAGAGACATTGCCAATTACAGAACTTTTAACTTCATGACACCTCAGAGGTGTGAGAAAGTAGTATGTTAAATGTGAAAGACATTTCAAGATAGCATCTACAAGAGTTTTCTGAGAAGGGTGTTATAAACCAGATAACTGGCCGAGTATAAATTTGGAAGCAAAAGGTGGGAGATCCCCCATCTGGAGTAACCATGTTTACCTCTCCGGATTCAGTTTGGGCACCTTTGTTTTCTCTCAGTGCACTTGGCCAGTGCCTGAAGAAAATACCCAGATGTGAGATTTGTATTTTCTATGAGCCGAAGTGTGCTCAGAGGTGGTTGAGGGTGCCACCAGTAATTCCTCATGAAATATGGGAAAGTCTCCTAGTGCTGGTCGAGGGTGCCTAGTCAGGGGAAGTGTACCAGTTCAGGCCGTGTGTGCCAAGTTCCATTGAGAACCTGAGGGCTCGCTGTGTGTGTGCTCTGTACCTCAGTAATCTGCATTACCAGTGGGAGTAGCCCTGTGGGGGTCCACCTTCGCTTTGTATTATTCTCTATGTATGTGAATAAAAGCCACACTCTAGAATTCCAACCTGGTTTGGACAGTACTGTTATTGCTTCCACTATGTCTGGATTTACTTGGGTGCCCCTGACCAGAAGTACAAACCTAGTATAATTCTGAGCAAACGTTTTCTCTCAGGGACCCAGGTTGATGGCCATGATAAATGGTCCCCCCAGGTGTCAGCCAGGTAGTTGCCACACTTGGTTTCCCTGTCTGAGAATGGCAGGCTACGAATTAGAAGTATTGGTAAACAGAACTGTTGTATTGACAACCCCCATCCCTCTCACTGGTGCCATGTGTGAGAGGAGCAGCCCTGCTAGTTGAGCAAGGGGGGCCGGTGGGGGGAGGTTACAAAATGGAGGCACCGCTGAGGATTTGTTTGGAATTTGGGAGAAAACAAGAGATGTTTGCTCAGGTTGTGTCTAGCATTTTGCCTGTCTGGCAGTTGGTAGCCCCAAAAAATCAGAAGATTTGCGCATAAGGGATTGACCAGAGTAGTGCCATCTGTATGTGCCGCTGTGTGCCTGCTCTTCACGTGCTGCTATGATTGTGACAACATTTACCAAGGATCTGTAAAGCCAGATTGTGTGTGCCCCATGTCCTGCATCAAAAAGAACATTTGCCAGCTTTAATTTTCAAGTTGTGACAGGAAAAAGTAATGTGAACTGTGGGAAAAAAAGAGATATTTGTGCCCTGAAAGTTTTAAATGCTTGCTGTGTGAACTGGGGGAGTCGCTAGAGAAATTGCCATGAAAAATGGTGCTCCCACCATGGAGTTACAATTGAAAAGAAAAAAAGTTGTTTTGCAGTTTAAATCTTGCCTGCTCGACAATCGCTGTGAAGGAGAAGAGCACGAGAAGTGAGAGAGGCTCATTTGCATGGCGTCGAGTGATTGGTGAGACTGCAATCAGTCCCACCCCCAAGCCAGCTTCAGAGTGCTGCCCAGTGTTTGAGAGGGAGAGAGCGAGTGGTGTGCAAGCTGGCTAGCCAGGAGGATCATCGCGGTGACTGCACACATTCTAAAAGTTAAAACAACAGACTTTTTTGTACTTAATCTGGCTCAACCCGTATTCCGATTGACTGGGGAGAAAGCGTGGTGTTCGTAGGAACAGTCGGCAAGACCGCCAGCCTGTTTCAACCCAGAGGCCTTCCAGGATTGGCTGTAGGCTGAGAATTTCCATCAAAAAAGACAGCTACTGATTCAGTGAGTACCATTCAGCAAAACTGAGCTCAAACTGTGTGTGATTTTTCAAAAGCAAGCTGGATCTGTGTGTAAACAGTGCGATTGTTTTGCAAAGAAGGACTGTGTAAAGTAATCAGACCCAAGCAAGAATTCTGAGCATTACATTGAGAGCATGTATTATGGATTCAACAACAGTGTAATTTTCTGAGCAAACAGAGAGACTGTGAGTTGTATGCGAGGCTGCAACAAACAGGCAATCCTGTTCAAGAAATTCTGTGGCTTTAGTGACTTTAAGCAAGTAAAACTGATTGAAAGCTAATGGTAAAGTCCTAGAAAATCATATAGATGTGCTGAGGAAGGAAAACAGTGCAGGCTGTGGAGTTTGAGTAAAATTTATCAGTATGCAGTAAATCAGATGCACAATGGCTTGAGTCAATGCACAATGTTGATGCACCAGGAGTGCTGCCGCCGCCATTACAGGGTGGGGTAGTAATGTAAACACAGCAGCAGGGAGCCATTTTGTGAGACTGTTCCAAGTAGAGTGAACTCAGTAATAACAGTGAACTTTTACATAGAAACATAGAATTTGATGGCAGATAAGGACCGCTTGGCCCACCTAGTCTGCCCATTTTCCTACCTAACAGATAAGCTGCAGATCCTAGTTAACCAACAGCTTACTTCCTCCTACCCCCCACTAGGACTGCCTTATGTCTGTCCCATGCATTCTTGAATTCCCCCACTGTTCTTGACTCCATGACCTCCTCAGGGAGGCTGTTCCATGCATCTACAACCCTCTCCATGAAAAAATACTTCCTCACATTACCTCTGAGCCATCCCCTCTCTATCTTCAAATTGTGCCCCCTTGTTCTTGCACATCTCTTTTTCTGAAAGATGCTACCCTCTTGGACTTTGTTGATTCCCTTGAGGTACTTGAAAGTTTCTATCATGTCCCCTCTCTCTCATTTCTTTCCTCAAGGGTATACATATTAAGCTCCTTTAGTCTTTCTTCATATGTCTTCTGGTGCAGACCCTGCACCATTTTGGTTGCCCTCCTCTGGACAGCCTCCACTCTGTCTATGTCTTTGCGGAGATGGGGTCTCCAGAACTACACACAGTACTCCAGATGGGGTCTTACCAACTGTCTGTACAGAGGGGATAACAACTTCCTGTTTTCTACTATTGGTGCTTCTCCCTATGCATCCCAGTATCCCCCCAGCCTTCCATACTGCCTTCTCACATTGCTTGTCCACCTTTAGGACATCTGATATAATCACCCCCAGGTCAGTTTTCAATTTTACTGTTGTCAGTATCTCACCCCCCCATTGTGTACTCTTCCCCGGGGTTTTTGTTTCCCAGGTGCATTACCTTGCACTTCTTTGCATTGAATCTGAGCTGCCATACATTTGACCATTCCTCCAACCTTGCCAAGTCCCTTCTCATCCTTTCCACTCCATCGTGTGTATCAACCCTGTTGCAGATCTTTGTGTCATCTGCAAAGAGACATACTTTTTCTTCCAGTTCCTCTGCAACGTCACTTATAAAGACATTAAAAAGGACCAGTCCCAGTACTGAACCCTGCAGTACCCTGCTAGTAACTCTCCTTTTTTCACTGTGGACTCCGTTTACTACTACCCTTAGTGTCCTGTTGTCTAGCCAATTTTTTATCCAGGCTACCACCTTGGGACCCACTCCAAGGCTGGCTAACATGTGTATTAATCTTTTGTGTGGGACTGTATCAAATGCCTTGCTAAAATCTAGGTAGGCCATATCCACAGCCCCTCCCTGGTCTACTACTTTGGTCACCCAGTCAAAGAAATCTATTAGATTCATCTGACACGACCTTCCCATCATGAATCCATGCTGCCTTGGGTCCTGTGCCCCACTGGCCTCTAGGTACTCAACAATTCTTTCCTTCAGAAGTGATTCCATCATTTTCCCTACCACTGAGGTCAAACTAACTGGTCTGTAGTTTCCTGCCTCTGTCCTGCTCCCACTTTTGTGAAGAGGAATCACATTCACCATCCTCCGGTCCTCAGGTATCACCCCATCCTCCCATGATTTGTTAAAGAGAGTAATCAGCTGTGTCACTAGTTCTAACCCTTAGTTCTTTTAGAATTCTTGGGTGAATCCCATCAGGCCCCATAGCTTTGTCCACCTTCAATTTTATTAGTTCTTTCAGAACCCTTTCTTCTGTAAATGTACTGGTATCGCCCCTGTCTTCAGAGTGTTTCTCTTGTTTTGTTTAGGTACCTCCCCCTACTCTTCCTTTGTGAATACTGAGCAGAAATATTCATTCAGTATCATTGCTTTTCCACTGTCACCCTCTGCACACATTCTCTCCCCTTTATTAAGCCTCAGTATTCCTCCTTTGTCTTTCTTCACACCCTAATGTACCTATAAAAGGTCTTATCCCCCTTCTTAACAGAGTTGGCTATCCTTTCCTTGGTTTTTGCCTTTGCTATTCTGACTGCCTTCCCTACCTTTTTCTGCTTTAACTGATAAAGTTCTCTGTCCTGCTCCTTCAGTGTTTCCTTACATTTCCTGAGTGCTATCCTTTTCTCTTTAACCTTCCCTGCCACCTCCTTTGAGAACCATAGCGGTTTTTTTCTTCATTGTGTTTTGTTAATTTGCTTTACAGAAAGGCTTGTTGCCTCTGTGATGGCTGTTTTGATTACTCCCCATTGTTCCTCCACCCCTCCTTTTTGCCTGTTTGCTAGTGTTTTTCTAAGGCACTCTCTCATTTTCCCAAAGTCAGCTCTCCTAAAGTCCAATACTCTTGCTTCTGTATGGCTTGATTGTATGGCTGTGTTTATCGTAAATCACACTGTTTGGTGGTCGCTAGTTCCCAGATAGCTACCCACTTCTAAATCTGAGATTCTTTCTCTGTCCCCATTTGAGAGTACCAGGTCTAAGATTGCTCCCTTCTGAGTGGGTTCCAATACTAGCTGTCTGAGGCATGCCCCTTATAGGGCATCAAGAATGACCCTGCTCTTGGATGTGCCTGCAGCAAAGGTGCTCCAGTTAACATCTGGCATATTCAGGTCCCCCCATCAATAATATCTCCCCTTTTTCTACCATTCTAAGGATGCAGGACCAGGATAAGGATCATTTCCTTGTCCATTCCCTCCCCCTGAGATGGGGATCTGTATACAACCCCCATGTGGATTGTGGTGCCATTTCCTGTCTCCAGAGTGACCCAGAGTGCCTTATCTGCTCCCTGTTTACTGTTTAGTTCTGTTGCTTTGATCCTTTCCATTACATAGAGAGCTACTCCTTCTCCTCTTTTACCCTCCCTGTCCCTCCTGTAGATTGTGTATCCTGGTATGTTGACATCCCAGTCATGGTTCTCTGTGTACCATGTTTCTGTGACTGCCACAATATCCAGGCAACCTTCTTCCATCAAGGCCACTAGTTCAGGGAGCTTGTTACACAGACTGTGGGCATTGGTACTCATCAACCTCCACTTTTTGATGGCCTTACCCCTTTTAGCCCCATCCCTATCCTTACTGCCTTTGTCTTTTTTACATTTACCTCTGTCCTGCTTCCTAATGACTTCTCTACCTTGGTGTTTACCTCACTAATTACCGTGTTTTGTGGGGGAAGGCTGGGATTTCCCTGTTCCTTTTCAGTGCCTCCCCCCTTGGCTAGTTTAAATGCTTGACAATGAAGCATTTAAACCTGTCACCTAGGATCCGAGTTCCCCCCCGGACAGATGCAGACCATCGCGCCAGTATAGGTCTGCATCCCTCCAGGTGACTCCCCAGTCCCCAGTGAAGCCAAAACCCTGAGCTCCACACCAGTTTTTCAACCATTCATTGAATTCCTGGTGAGGAGTACCCTAGCATCACCCTTGCCATAGACAGGCAGCACCTCTGAGAAGGTTACCATATGCGCTACTTGTCTAAGGCCCCTCCCCAACTCTACAAACTCCTCTTGCACTGCTCTGATCCCATTCCTAGCCAGGTCATTTATCCCTAGGTGGACAATGACATCCAGCTCCCTCCCTCATGCAGCTGCTCCTACGATCCTGAGGATTCACTTCCTGTCCCTCCAAGCCATGGTGCCAGGCAGGCACCTTACCTCTCTCTCCCCTTACTCCCCCACTTCTACCTTTATGAAGGTTCACAGCATCCACCTTGGTCTCCACTGCAGGTGCCTTCATAGAGGAACTACTATCCACCAGAAGAGTGTATGAATTGTGGAGAGGTACAGCTGGAGGGATGCAGCTCTGTTCCACCACCTCCCTCTCCCTCCCTGAGTCCACCCTGGTCCAGCCTCTCCTCTTTCTTGGCAACCTCCGAGGTAGTGGCATTGGCCCTGGTGGTCCCTGGGTGGGGGAGCAGATTTCATGAATCCTAACCAGGTCAGCCTGGAGACGGGCAACCTCCTCTCTCTCTGACCAGAGGGGTGCCTGCAAATAGGGCAGCATCGCAGCCTCCAGAATGTCTCCTGGAACACTGCCGCCCCACAGCCATTGCACTGCACCACTCCTGTCATGTCTTATTTTGTGTCCCCTCTCCTGTTTCTCTGTATGCTTACTCTCTCCTCTCCTTACAGCTCTCACCCTTCCTGTTCTGGGACAGCAACTTCCTATATTCTTCAGTAGCCTCCTTCTTCCTTGCTCAGTGTCAGAGCACCAGCAGCTGGGGGGGAGAGTGAGCTACTTTTTTCCTTTAGGGTTGACAAAACCAATGTTTCTCTATGATCCTTCCCTTCCTACTGCCATGTGTGTTTTTCTACAGTCTTGGCTTCAAGATCATCCTGTTACTCGGATCATGCCCAGGCTATGATAGCTGAAGAGGTTACCAAGCTGCAAGAAATAGAGAAATGTTTCTACGGTGGAAGTTTGCCTCCTCATGTTGCGATTCCTGGATACTCTGTGAGAGTATGCCTAATGTGCCTCAAGGCTGGAAGGGATGTTTTCATGATTTCTCACTGTTCATGGTGCTTAGAGAAGCAAGGTCTAACTAGTGCACCTAAGATTTGTTTGGCTTCCATGTGGACAAAGCTTCAAGATCCTGCAAGTAGTAGCATGCAACACCAGGTTGAACCTGTTGGGGGAGGCCCAGGAGAGTGTGGCACAAAGGAAGAGGGTGTAGATGTACTGGCAGAGCAGAGTCCTCGTGATTTCTCCATGCCTGTGTCACAGATGGACAGTGTGGAGGGAGAATCAGTGGATCCATGAAGAGATGGTCCAAGTCCTAGTCTCATTGGAGAGGACGAGATTTGAGAAACCCTAGATTGGAAGGTGTCTACCTCCATGCCCAGTGAAGAGTGGACAGTCTCAGGAGTGAGGATGACTGCTCACTCCTGGGCCCAGGTCCTAAGTGAGGAAGAGGAGGAGGGAGCCATGTATCTTTACGATGAAGGTTCTAGTTCACAGCCTCAGGCTCTTGCCTTGGAGGAACCAGAATAAGAAGTTGGTGACTCCACAGCCCTGCCCCCAGAAGGAAGGGTCAGGGACCAGTTCTACATAGCTTTGAGTATGCAACATTGGCAGAACCAGGACTGGCTGCCCCAAGCTAGGCCGGGGGTCGTGAACTGATGAAGAGTAGTAAGGAGGAAAGACTGGTTCATAGGAAGGCAGATGAGATCTATGGAATGTCCTTTCCTACCTTTCCTCGGAGAGTCTGGGAGGAGATTAAGAGAAACAGGACAGCCTGTCTAGTGGAAGGGGCAACCAAAGATATGCATCCAGGTGCAACTCAATATGTCAGAGACAAAGTTGTCAGAGACAGACTCAAGTTTGGGAAGATGGGCAGGACACTGTTCATAGACACTGTATGTTTTGTGGACAGAAAGAGAAACAAGTCTTTCCATAATGTGAATTATGACCGCCCAGATGGGGTAATAATTCTAGCACCTGACCCATTGTGGTACTACCCTCAATGTAACCAGCTTCCTGTGAATGTGCTCATGCTTACCAAGTGGAAAGTAGATCAATGGTAGCCAGTGCTGCCATCCAGCCATTGCCGTACCCATGTTGTTCCACCAGTCTGGTATACCAGGATCCAAAGGTGCATCCAGATTCGGCAGCCTTGCAGTGTGCCTTCCAGTTCTATTACCTGGCCTTCTAGATGACATCAACCAGAAATGACATCACCCCAGCTGTTTCCTGATTCATTGCCTGGGATTTCAGATGACATCAGTCCAGCTGTTCCTTTCCTGTTCCAAGGTTCCATCTCCTAGATGACATCAGCTCAAGATGACATTAACCCAGCAGTTTCCAGACATCCATCCTGTCATTTCTGGAAGATTTCTGTCCAGCTGTATCCAAAAAATGCTGCCAGGAAGAGTCTTTGGCTGGCGTCCCAGGTGCTCTTCCATTTTTCGTTCTTCAAGGGACTGGTAAGCCCAGACTTTTCTTACTTTGTTGACATTGCAATACACATCCTACACCTGGCAGACTACAGACTGTTGAACTGTCCACAAAGACTCTCCCCTTTTGGGACTACAGTACGTCAAGAACTGTGCTTCACTGGGCTCTGGCCCAGGAGAGAATCTTTCATGGACCTTGCCTTTTGGGCACTGTTTATCACTAGTTACGACATTTAGGGCATTCCATCCCCAAAAGGTGTATTGTACATAATGTTGATGTTTTCTACTGTTCTACTTTTTCTAAAAAAAATATATTTTGGGGGATTGTCCAGTGTTTGATGGTACGGGGTTATGGTTGTGTACTGTATTTTGCAGATTTGGGTTGTGTTTTTGTCTTTTCTCTTTCAGGTGGATCCTGATGAAGACAGAAGAGAAGACAAGAAGAGGACTGGAGGGACTCATTGGAGTTCCTTAGTGCTTTAAAGTGTTGTTTTAAAAGTACTGCGTCGTTGTTAACATGTGTTAACCTTTTTCCTTCCACAAGTGTAGTTGTGGGGGAGTGTAATGCTTGTGTATAGTGTTAGCTCTGGGGTTTGGTTTGCAGGTGTCCAGGTGCGGAGGGAGGTTCCCCAGTTTTGGGTAGGTTTGTTTTTGGTCAGATAGGTTTCCCTAGAGGGCTAGGGGTATAGACAGGCTGTGGTTCTGACCTGCATGACGGGACACAGTGCTGGTCTATTAGGGCTGTGCTTTGGACAGTTCTTCCACGGTCACTGGTTTCCATAGTAAGATCATAGTGTAGGGGCTGATGCATAAGCCAATGGCCTCTGGGCCCTTAGTGTTGCCTGCCTGTGCCTGGCACATGGTAGGAGAGAGCCTGATCACACCTCTCCATAGGTAGCACATAGGGTAGGATGGTCTGGTGCCGGGTAGGCAATGACTGGGGACAGTCATTTTCCTGGCTGAGGGTGGGTGTAACAGCCTTGTTCCCAGGGGTTACTAGAATCCCACTTAGAATCAGTGGCAGGCAGGGAGAGGCAGCTTGTGAGATGCCAGTTAAATGGATTTCACAGTGTCCCACTCTGTTTTCAGTCTCAGCTGAGCTGGAGTGATGATGTCATCTTAGAATTGTCGCAGCAGCATAAGCCACAATGGAATGCTAGCTGGGGGACTTAGCTGTAGAATGTTGAGTTAGAGTAGTCTGTGGAGAGTAGTCTGTAGAGTGGAGAGTGGTGAGGAGGCTGCTGCCCGGGCAGCTCCTCAAGTTTAGCTCCTATAGAGACCTACCTCTCTGGAGATTGGGTAGTTTGTTCTCACCCTAGAAGAAGAACATAGAAGACCAGAGAGTGAAGTGGTAGAGACCATTCTTAGAGGGTTTTCCAGTGTCCCATCCCCAGAGGGATGGGGGGGAATTCCAGGATTCAGGGGCAATCCCGTGGTCCAGCCTGGAGTGTGGTGAAGCTGCCTGAGATTCGTTTGCTCTGTGAGTATCTGAGGCGTTTGTGTGGGAAAAGCCCTGGGGCACCTGCATTCCTGTGGTGAGTTTTTCTCTGACAAAGGGACTCTGTCACCAAGACTGTTTCTGTTTAAAAGTGTCTGCCTACTATGAAGTCCAGAGAGAGACTTCCCAAGTACAGAACTTTTAGTCTATTTCTATTTAAAAGTGTCTGCCTACTGTGGGGTCCGGATAGAGACTTGCCAAGTTCAGAACTTTTAGTTCATGTCTGATTTAAAAGTATCTGTTAAAGTGGGGGTCTAGTGCAGAGACATTGCCAATTACAGAACTTTTAACTTCATCACACCTCAGAGGTGTGAGAAAGTAGTATGTTAAATGTGAAAGACATTTCAAGATAGCATCTACAAGAGTTTTCTAAGAAGGGTATTATTAACCAGATGACTGGCCGAGTATAAATTTGGAAGCAAAAGGTGGGAGACCCCCCATCTGGAGTAACCATGTATACCTCTCCGGGTTCAATTTGGACACCTTTGTTTCCTCTTAGTGCACTTGGCCAGTGCCTGAAGAAAATACCCAGATGTGGGATTTGGATTTTCTGTGAGCTGGAGTGTGCTCAGAGATGGTCGAGGGTGCCACCAGTAATTCCTCATGAAATATAGGAAAGTCTCCTAGTACTGGACGAGGGTGCCTAGTTAAGGGAAGTGTGCCAGTTTGGGCAGTGTGTGCCAAGTTCCATTGAGAACCTGAGGGTTTGCTGTATGTGTGCTCTGTACCTCAGTAATCTGCATTACCAGTGGGAGTAGCCTTGTGGGGGTCCATCTTCGCTTTGTATTATTCTCTGTGTATATGAATAAAAGTCACACTCTAGAATCCCAACCTGGTTTGGACAGTACTGTTATTGCTTCCACTGTGTCTGGATTTACTTGGGTGCCCCTGACCAGAAGTACAAACCTAGCATAATTCTGATCAAATGTTTTCTCCCAGGGACCCAAGTTGATGGCCATGATAAATGCTCCCCCCAGGTGTCAGCCAGGTAGTTGCCACACTTGGTTTGCCTGTCTGAGGATGGCAGGCTACGAAGTAGAAGTATTGGTAAACAGAACTGTTGTAGTGACAACCCCCATCCCTCTCATTGGTGCCATGTATGAGAGGAGCAGCCCTGCTAGTTGAACAAGAGGGGCCGGTGGGGAGAGGTTACACAGTACTTCTTAAAGGAGTAGTACAGTCAAAATTTGCAAAAGCATATGTTGTGCAGAGTGTTTTGATTTGTGTATGTAGTCCTCGTCTGTCCTTCCCTTTCTGTGCTAGTATGATTTTTTTTTCATAAATTAGCCTGCTAGTTGTATTTACGGCCCCTGGAGATTTCCATCATAGTATTGTTCATTGCTCTTCTTTTTCCTACAATGCCTCCTGTCCCATGTGACAGTGATGCATCAGGGACCACTGTTTCAGCAAGTACTAGAAGTAGGAGCCTGATATTCTGGCCTCCACTAAATAGGTTTAATTCAATATTTTTATTTTCTATGTGTGTGTCATGTCTAGTTAGCAGGAGCAAATGTTTTGCTTTTAAAACTTTTCATTTAGGACCAGCCCACTGGCGCAGCGGTAGAGCTACCGCTTGCGATGCCAGTGACCCAGGTTCAGTAGTGAGCCTTGGTCACTGGAGGGCCAGCCAGGGGGAGAAGGATTGAGCACCCAATGGGCTGCTCACCTTCTCTGAGCAGGGAGGGCTGCATGTTCCCGTGGCCATACCACCTCCTGGGTGACCATAGATGCTGATGTAGTCAGGGAATAGCAGAAGGGGAGGGTTAGACATCGAAGGAGGGTCTGAGTGAAGGCACATCTCAGCATGCCTTTGTTTCCTTGACCCTCCTTGTGTTCTGCTATTGTGGGATGGGACCATAAAACCAGGAAAAAGCCCTACATCGGCTCTTGGAGATGTGTCTCGGTGTCACTGACTAGGAGGACTGGAGGAGCTCTGGAACTGTGTCTGCCTCATCTCAGGTAAGGAGGGGGTTAGGGGGACCCTTCTCCCCCCACCCGGGGGGGAAATCTGGTGCTTAAATGGCTTACAGGGGCAGAGGCAGGCAGGAGAACAATATCCTCCACTTCCAGGTCAGTAGGGCACAATTGAGGACCCTGAGGATAGGAGCTGACGTGGTGTCGGAGACAGGGCATAAATACACAGTACAAAAAAAAACAACTTTTCATTTCATCAGATTATACACAACCATAAAAAGCACACACAACACCCAGCTATAATTAGTAAAGACTCTGTTTTCTTACAGAATAATGCACTCGGTCCTAAAGTAATTGCTAAATTGTAAATGTAGAGAGTGGGGCTCACTGGATAAGGATAGTTACTTAATATCACAGCTCTACTCCTTTAAATTGATTCTAAACCAGTGCTTGCTGAATCCATAGTCCTGGATACTTCACTGTCACATGGGACAGGTGGCACTGTAGGAACAAGAAGGGCAATAAACCATGATAAGATGGAGATCCCCAAGAGCCATAAAACTTTTGTAAAACTAGCAGGCTAATTTAGAAAAAAAACTCCTAACGGCAGACAAAGGGAAGGACAGACCAGGACTACACACACAAATCAAAACACACTGCACAACATATGTTTTTGCAAATTCTGACTGTACTACTTCTTTAAGTGCTAGCATTCCCAACCTGTTGCTCCTCAAGGCTAATTTGTGCCAAAATGGCCTTGAGGATATTCACAGCCTTCCACAAATCCAGCTTCCTGGATCAAACTAGGTTGGGGAAGGGATGTAGTCAATCAACATCTTCCCCCACTGAGATCCTTAACAGAGAAAAATAACATAGAAGTTGTCAGCAGAAAAGGACCTCTTGGCCCACATATTCTGCCCTATATTCCCTACCTACAGCACCACCACAGACCAACTCAATCTCTGGTCTTCTTTCCCCCCACCTTACTTCTAAGGTCCCCTTGTGTCTATCCCATGCATGCTTGAATCGTGTCACCATTTTAGCACCCACTACTTCTGCTGGGAGACTGTTCCAGGCATCCACCACCCTCTCCTGGAAGAGATATTTATTTCCTCACATCTCCTCTGAGCCCCCCCCCCACCAGCTTAAGGAAAAGTCCCTTCAACCTATTTTCTGTATACCTCTGTTGTTTGTAGGTATGAGCAATGATTCCCTCTCTTATGCCCCCTAATTTCATCCTAATTTAAATGTAAGTGAAGTTGCTTCACTCTGTTCTGCCCTGGTGTGAAAATCTGTTTCATTCCTTTGTAAATGTCATGACTCATGCAAGGCATCTTGAGAATTGACGACGCGTGCATGCACAAGCCAGCAGAAGTACTACTGTCAGTTGGATTACCTATGGAATCTTGAAACTCAGTATCTGAACTCTACAAGACCGAGTTAGGGAGACTGAATTTTGTCATCCTGATAGGTGCCCCAGACCGAAATGTGGGATCCCACAAGGGACTTGCATTTAATTGTGGGGCTTCACCCCACACCCCCAGGTGGGGGGGCTCTGCCCCCATCCCACCTCCATAACTACAATAACTAACTCCAAGGGGGAGTAGACCTCAGAGTTAAAAAAAATAGTTATGGGGGTGGAATGGCGGAGAGCAAAAGTTGCCACCTCTAGGAATAGAATCTGATTCCACGCGACCATGCTGATCGAGCTGCTAGTAACCCAACCCTCCATGCCACGGGAGCAGCTCAGCCAGGTCCTGCATCTTCTCCTGTCTTTTAGTGCCTGACAAGGGGTAGGGTAGTGGTAGGTCACATCTGCTACCTTACCCCTGTAAGCATTGCATCTTTTGGGACACTGCAGCTTTCAGGCAAGTGTGTGTCGAGATACTGAAGTTGGTCCCATGAGTACTGGGATTCCCAGCTTCAGTATCCTAATAGGATACCTGTCAGTTCTGTTGTTTGTCTTCTGAACTCCCTGTATTCTTGTCTTGTGGTGGCCATCAAACTTGTCAAGGTAAGTTCCCTAATGCTTTCTGTTGTTTAAAGTGTGTCTGAGTTGAAAGAATACAGTTGAAAGGATGTTTGAGCTTGTGACGCTTTGTTATTCAGTTGATTAATTCTTTTGTGCTAGAAGCTCTTTGCTTACTCACAATCCCTCTGATGTACAAATACACATTATCTGCTCCCATGTTTACTTTTATGAGTCATGACCTTTGCAGTGAAGTGGAACACGTTTTCACGCCAGAGCAGAACACAGTGAAGCAACTTCATTTAAATTTAAATGAGGATGAAATTAGGGGGATGCAGGAGAGAGAATCATTATTTATGTCTTCAAACTACACAGGCAAACGGAAAAATAGGTTGAGTGGATTTTCTCTTTGCTAACAGAAAACAAGGATTCCTAAGTCCTTAACATTAGAAAATAATTTCAGGCTGTTTTTTTTTTGGGGGGGGCAAAGTGAACCCCAATTCAGCCCATTTCACCAATCCAGGGTATTAAAGTGAACCCCAATTCAGCCCATTTCAATGACATGGGGTCATGATGTCATGGAGAAAACCATGCATAACCACAATGGTGCAGAAACAACGGTGTACACTGTAATAGCATTGGGACAAAATCCCAACTATAACAACAATAGTGCATACCACTGAAAAAATGGCAAATGTCTTTCTTTTTCACCCCCCACACCTCTCTGGACATATAGTAATCAACTCCAGGAGTCGTGGACTTTGGGGAAACAGGAAAGGTCGCAGCGGGGAAATTTTGTTTTTTTACAAAACATAAAAGGAGCATTACAGTGGAATCTGGGGAGAACCGAACCGAAGCCCCAAGTCCCTGATGTCACTGGAGGCAGGTGCTCTAGCCACTCCACCACAGGAGTGGCTCAGCCAGGTACTGCTCTGGCAGCATCCTTCACACACCCTCATAGCAGCCTACAGTGACAGGGGTAGCGGTTCTTACCGCACACTGAAACAACCTCTGTCATTATAGAGCCATTGGCGCTTCTTACAGTGTATTATTGCATCCATGGTTTTGTCTGTGTTACATTCACTCTGTACCATTTCAACGAACCTCCCCCCAACCCCAAATGTCCTGAACATGGCCTGATTCACTTCGAGCTATGGTTCATAATACATTTTTTCTAGCTTTGTGTGCACCTCTCTAATATGATTTTTGTCAGTTCTTACACTTACAGTGGAGCCGGCCAGTATACAATGCAATACTGCAGCATACTGCAGTAGAGTTACTGCAGGAAATAAGGCAATTTCAATGGCAGTTCATCCCTTTTGTTACGCTGTAACTTGAGACAGTGCTTTGTATCTGGACTAGCCCCACTGTAGTTCTCCATGCAGCAAACCTTGGGGGAAGGGAGCAGAAACTTCTCATGACTGTTGTCTTGCAAGGATGTACAAAAACTGATGGGGGAGAGGTTGTTTCAGTACCACTGAGCTGGTCTATGCAAGGGAAGTGATTCTGGAAGCCAGGCAATCTCAAAACTACTAGCTGGGGCAATAGAGCTAAGAGACCCAGCTGTCTCTTTTCTTCCCACACTCAGTGCCCAATCAGGATACCTTATCTTAAGAGCCTATGTCACCACTAAGACAATAGCATTACATATGTTACAAGACCACAAACTACCTCTAAAGTAGTACTACCATTTAGAAATGAGCATTGGTCTGGCAGCTTTTCCTTTTTGTACTGCTAAAATGTGGACCTTGGTTCCAGTGAATTTGGTGCATTCGACTAATTTTTGTATTTCTTTTTTGCTTGTTTTTTGCTTTTTACAATAAAGCTTTTTGCTTCTGGGGTGATGGGCAGGATTCTCAGCTCTGTCATCACTCTTCACTGCTGCTGCTTGCCTCCCTCAACCCTAGAGGGAAAGTCTCCCATGGATGTCCCCCCATGGCAGTGCCAGTTGAGGGAGAGTCATCCTACCTCACCAGTCAACACACCCAGTCTCCCCAGAGTCAAGTATTGGTGCAAGCCATGAGGGAGTGGGCAGGGCTGTATTAACCTTGTCCTCCTACTTTTTGCATTTTCTGCATTCCCCTGCCACAGCCACATGTCAGTATATGTGCATGGAGGTGCACATGACCTGCAAAACTGTCGCCCCATCTGTCAAGCAGCTCACTACTTGCACTGGCCATCACCCAGTGGAAGTCAGAGAATGAGATGGCTTTCCACCCCACCCCAGGAGAGCAGGCAGTTCCTGGGATGTTCAGTTCTCTCCCACCCCACCAACCCCTAGTGACCCATAATCATTCCCAAAATTGGGTCACCAGCATGGTAGGAGGTGGGGCCCTCAATGCCTTAGCTCTCCATGTCACTGGGCCGGATCACTGCATTTGAATAGTTGATATGAAAATTAATGCTGAGGTGTTAAAGTGTGAAAAAGACTAATGCCCATCATTTCCACCCTCCTGTCCCCCATTTCAGTGGTAGTACTCCAGTTTACCACCCTCCATTATATAATCATCCAGTACCACACCAGGACTACACACACAAATCAAAACACTCTGCACATCATACTTGGGCATTAGTCTATATGACTCGGTTGCTAAGATACTACAACATAGTGTGTCAGGGATTTTAAATGATATGAAAGCTGAGTTAGACAAATTGGGCAAACTGCATTTATCACTATGGGGAAAGATTAATACAATAAAAATGGTTATAGCCCCCCAAATATTCTGTTTTATGAATAATTTTCTGGCCAACATCACAAAAGACCGGTTTAATAAGATTGAAAGAGTACTTTCTTGTTTCTTATGGGAGAGGAAGTCACCTAGGTTGTCTAAAGTAAAATTAAGAGTGCGGGTAAAGGTAGGAGGGTTGGCTCTCCCATGGTTGCAAGGGTTTTTCTGGGCCTATAAACTTAAGCAGATTGCAAATTGGTTCCTTCCGCAAGAAAAAAATAATACACCATTATGCGTAAAAATAGAAAAAGACGTGTCTGCCCCCTTAAGTCTTACTGACCTTTTGTTTTTGCCTACACCCACCTGTTTGAAAAACCATCCAACCCATCAGATTTCTATATCAGTATGTAGAAAGTTCAATCAGCTAAAGAAAACTGAACATGTCTCATTGCAGTTTATGCCCCTCTGGAACAATAAGAGGGTATCACCTAATGGAAAAAGTCTTAAGGATATTGGATGGGCATCCAAAGGTATTAAAACAATTGATGATTTAATTGATGATCAAAACAGTCTGCTTTCCTTATAGGAACTCAGAAAAAAGTTTAAATTAAACAGATTTGAATTTTGTTACTATCTACAGATAAGGAATTACCTAGCTACAAAATTCCTGGATAAAGATTTTACTTTTCAAAAATCTAATGCATAGGATTCTTTCTTTACAGTGGCCCACCTTCCTAAATGTTTTAGCCTTGTGTACAAAGTTTTCAATGAGACTGGTCCTCAGTTAACAGTCTCTGCTAGAACCAAATGGCAATCTGATCTGGGACTAGAAATCTCTGAAGAAGTCTGGGAAAAATCTTGGATAAATGCAAACAAATGTAGGGAAGTGCAAGAGAAACTGATCCAATTTAAAATTATTCCTTATTATTATTATTATTCTCTAGAGCAGTTGTTCAAATTAGGCCTTGTTCCAAATGATAGGTGCTGGAGGTGTGGAGAAGCAAAGGCAGGGTTGGGGCATTTGTTATGGCATTGCAATGGAATCCCAGTTGTCTGGAAACAGATACACTCTATATGTCAGGAAATTCTACTGTAACCCCTCACCCCTGCCTTTTTACCAAAATGACAGGTGCCATGCTGTTGGCGCTGGCAGCAATACCTGGTGAGGACCTGGGCTCGGGGAGGATGAGGTTACCTGGCACAAGGGGACCTAGGTTTGGCTACTCTGCACAGGGGCACCCAAGTAAATCCGAACACAGGAAGCAATAACTGTAATGTCCAGAACCAGGAATGGGATTTTACAGTGTGGCTTTTATTCACAACTAGCTGAACACAACAAAGCATAGATGGACCCCCATGGGGCTACATTTACTGGTAATGCAGATTAGAGACTACAAGGGTCCACTGGAAGAATGAACCAATTTTACTGCTTTCAGGCTCTGGACACACCAGACACACAGCCCGGACTTGCACGCGCTTTGGGTACACAGCCCGACTGGCACGGCTCCCCTGCCGGCCACTTGAATGGCGGTCCATTGGAAGAATGAACCCATTTTCTTGTTGTGGCTCCCCACACCACTTAGAGTCTGCGACTCCTAGAGAGATTTCCTTCTTACTTCTTCTGACTCCCATCTCACAAAGAGAATTTTCCTTACACTTGTTGTGGCTCCTCACACCACTTAGAGTCTGTGACTCCTAGAGAGATTTTCCCATTTGCGACCCACATCTGGGTACTTCCCTCATCACTGGCCAAGCGCATGAGGCAAGTAGCAATCACAGCAGAAATCTGTAGAGGTGGACCTGGTTACTAAAGATGGGGGGTGTTCCCACCTCCAGCTCCCACAGCCCATACCCGGCCATTTCTCTGGAACAACTGAAACTTCTGAATGTAGATTAAACGGTGGATGAACTGTCGTACCCCCTCTACAATATTACTTGAATTCACACAGCACTGTAGCTTTTGACACTACTCGATTTGTTTGTCCTAGTACTATAGGCCTCCCAAATAGTAGTTCAAATCCCAGATTTCTTCACATATCCCAGGCTGAAGAAACACATTTTTTTGCCTCTCATATTAGAGCAAACACTCACCCTTTTGTTGCAGGTGCCCCACAGGTGAATTTCAACTCTTCCCACTTTCCAAACACAGACTGAAACTGAAATAGGCAGCTTTCTTTCTTCTGCAGAATTTAGGGGATTGCCCCTGGAATCTACATGGGGATCTTTACTTCCCAAGGGAGGAGCACTGAGACCCGAACAGCGGTCTCCACCACTTGAAGGCAAAACTGGAACTGCTCCTTCCTCTTTGAAAGCAAAACAGGAGACTGACTTTGAAAATTCCCAACGTTCTATCTAACTCCCTCCGCTGCAGATTCCAATGTGGCTTATGCAGCTGCGACAGTTCTATTGGTGATGTCATCTCTCAGTCTCAGCTGAGACTGAGAACAGAGTGAGACAGTGTGAAACCCATTTAACTGGAGTTTCACAAGCTGCCTTCCCTGCCTACCACTAGGTCTTACTGGGATTCTAATAACCCTGGGTAACAAGGGGTTACACTCGCCCTTGACCAGGAAAATGACTGTCCCCAGTCATTATGCACCCGGCCTTAGGCCATCCCACCCTATGTGCTACCTGCAGAGAGGGGTGATCAGGCCCCCTCCTACCATGTGCAAGCACCGGCAGGCAACACTAAGGGCCTAGAGGCCTATAGCTGACATATCAGCCTCTACACTATCCACTTACTATGGACACCCAGTGGCTCTGGTAGAACCATCCAGAGCATAGCCCTGATAGATCAGCACTGTGGTCCCTACTGCAGGTCAGGACCAGAGCCTATCCATCCCCCCTAACCCTCTAGGGAAAACCTATCTGCCTTTAACTGAATACCCCCAAAACAAAAAAAAAACAACCTGGGGACCTCCCCGACCTTGGGCAACCTGCAACCACACCATTAAAATACCACATTACTGCCTCCTCCCTACCCCTACAACCACACCTGTGGAAGGAAAGGGTTAATACAGCAATAACCATAACAATAACACCACAGTACTTTAAATTTCTACACAACAAAGCACTGATGAGGAACTCCGATGAGCCCCTCCTCCTCTTCTTGTCTTCTCTTCTGTCTTCCCAGGAACACCTGTAAGAAAAAGAAAGACAAAACACACTCTCCTAATCTGCATACACAGTCTATCTAAAACCCCTACCATCAAAACACTGAAAAATCCCAAAGATTTTTTTTTTTTTTAGAAAAAAGGTAGAAAAACAGTATTTACATTAGAATACAATAATGACATTATTTACAATACACATTTAGGGGATGGAGTGCCCTAAAAGTCCCAACTAGTGACCACAAGGCCTGAAGGCTAGTCCAATAAAGAGTCTCTCCTGGGCCGGAGCCCGGTGAAGCACAGTTCTAACAGGCCAAAGTCCCGAAGGGGAGAGTCTTTGTGGACAGTTCACACATTTTGAAGTCTGTAGTGTAGGGTGTGTACTGCAAAGTCATAAAGATAGAAAAGTTCGGACTTACCAGCCATTTGTAGTACAAGACTAGGCACCTAACCTGCACCGCAGTCAAGACCTCTCCTGGCATTTCTTCTGATACAGCTGGGCGGACATCTTCCGGGAACTACAGGAGGGCACATCTGGAAACAGCTGGGATGATGTCATCTCTGGAGATGGAACCTTAGAACAGGAACAAAAAGAAAACAGCTGGTCCGATGTCATCCGATTACCAGGCGATGAACAGGAAACAGCTGGGATGGTGTCCTCTCTGGATCTGAAGTCATCTGGTGGGCCAGTTGATGGTTACTGGATAGGACAGTACACTGTAGAGTAGACTGATGAACGTGGGGCACCTGAGTCCTGGATACTCATATTGGCGAATCAATAAGGGCACTTCACAGTCTGGTGTGGCAGTATTGAACCACTGCTCAGCTCTCCATTTTGTAGGCACGGGCTTAATTGCTGGGAGGTCCTTGCACTGAGGCCAATAGTACCGGGGGTCAGGGGCTTGAATTATTACCCCATCTGGGTGCACATAATTCACACAGTGGGAGATTTCACGTCCCTCTCCATCCACCACTCTCACTCCGTCCATAAACAGTGTCCTGCCTCTCTTCCACTGGGTATACTTTTTGTGGAACAGTCTATTCTTTACATGCTGGTTGGCCCCAGGATGTACACTTTTCATTGCTTCATCCCAGATCCAGGATTTCCTGCAGTTCTCAATCTCCTCCCAGACTTTCCGAGGAAAGGTAGGAAAGGTCATACCATAGATCTCATTTGCCTTTCTACGAACCAGTCTCTCCTCTTTACTTGCCTTGGTCAATCTGAGACCGCTGGCCTGGCTTGGGGGTGGCCAGTCCTGGTTCTGCCAGCTTTGCATCCTTAAGAAAATTAGAAATGGATCCCTGACTTCTTCCTCCTGTAAAGCCAGGGCAGTGGCATCACCACTTTCTTCCATACATTCCTCCGAGGCAAGATCTTGAGGCTGTGTACCCGTTCCTTCTTCACAAGGCCACATAGGTTCCCCCTCATCTTCCTCTTCACTGAGGATCTGAGCCCAGGAGTGAGCAGTCCTTCTCACCCCTGAGACTATCCATTCATCACTAGGTGCGGAGGTCGACACCTCCCATTCAAATGCCTCCCGCATCTCATCTTCACCTAAGAGACTCGGGCTAGGCCCCCCACCCGGGGTTCTATTGATGCTTTATCCAAACTTTCTTTCTGGGATCCAGCATCCAAAACTTCAACTTCTGGTTCTGTCTCTAACTCTGCACCCTCTAGCTTTGTGCCACACTCCCCCGAGGGGCCTTCCTCCACAGGCTCCACTTGGTGCTGTGTGCTGCCAACTGCAGATTCCTAAATTTTTGTCCATGTGGGGGCCAAACGAATTGGAGGCACTTTATACAAACCATATTTTTGAAGGCATCCAGCACAGTGAGGAATCATGAAGACGTCCCTTCCAGCACTCAAGCATTTTTGGCATACACGCACTGGATAATTAGGAATTGCCACATCAGGAGGCAGTTGCCCTCCATAGCACCACTTTTCAATATCTCTCAGTCTATTTACTGCTGCTGTTACTGCAACCTGGGCATGAACCAGATAACGAGCTGGTCCTGAGGCCATAACTGCAGAAAAATAAGCAAAAGTTCACTGTAACTGAAAGTCCCACTTTATTGAACACACTCTGTAGTTTTAAAATGGCTCCTCTGCTGCTGTGTTTACTTTACTACCCCACCCTGTAATGGCGGTGGCAGCACTCCTGTGTATCAACATTTAGAATCTGGGTCAAGCCACTGCGCACCCAATTTACACAAGCTACTGATAACTTTTACTCAAACTGCACAACTTGCTCTGATCTGACTTTACACATATTTACAGGATTTTTCTTGGACTTTTCACAAGCTGATAACATTTATTTTATTCACAGTCCCTTAAAAGCTTCAGGTTTTAGCACAGGATTGCCTGCTTTTACTAGTGTTGCACTTTTCTACAACCCACAGTCTCTCTCTGGCTGCAAACTTTAAACTGAGGCTAATTTCACTTCCATGCACACATTCAATGGCTTAACAGACTTGCACTTGCTGGCAGGACTTCACACAGTCATTACTTGCAAAGCGACTACTCTGCTGCACACACATTTTATATGGCATAACTGAAAATCACTGTTTTAGCAGTTTCTTGAAGGTTTACTTACTGTTATCAGTAGCAACTTGCTGCGATGGGGTAAAACGGCCTGCAGCCAGTTCTTGAAGGCCTCAGTACACAAACAGGCGGGCAGTCTTAGCGATCATCGTTTTAACCACCAAACTCGCTATTTTAACAATAGATTTGTGGGTTGAGCCCGATTTTAAGCAAGAAAGTCTATTTTTGAACTGTTTACAACGCTTTGAATACTCCGCGATACTCCTCCACTGCCAGTACACGCATTGCACTCTCACTCCCTCTCGAATGCTGGGGTGGTCTCTGTAGACCTTGCTGAGGGGGCAGGACTGATTGCAGCCTGACCAACCACACGACGCCATGCAAATGAGCATCTTCTTCCTCGCAAGGGCTCCTCTCCTCACGGCGATCGTTGAGCAGGCAAATTTAAACTGCAGAATGCACTTTTTTTTTTTCAACTGACTCCACTGCGGGAGCCCATTTCAGCCATATAACATTGCCATTAACTCTGCAGTCTCTCCATTTACACAGAAAGCATTTCCAACGTCCAGGGCATAATCTTCCTTTTGCTACCCCTAGTCTTCCACACTTTCCTTCACAAGAATTCATTTTAAAAGCATTTCAAATGTCCAGGGCACAATTTCTCTGTTGCTACCCCTAGTCTTCCACACTTTTCTTCACAAGAATTCACTTTAAAAGCATTTCAAACGTCCAGGGCATAATTTTCTCTGTTGCTACCCCTAGTCTTCCACACTTTTCTTCACAACAGTTCATTTTAAAAAGCATTTTAAACATCCAGGGCACAATTTCTCTGTAGCTACCCCTAGTCTTCCACACTTTTATTTACCACAGTTCATTTTGAAAGCAGGCAAAAACGCTGTAAACAATTTTGATGCAGGACAAGGGCACACTCTTTGGCTTTAATGCTCCTTGGTAAACAGTTGGCATTTTTAAACAGCAGCACAAGATTCACAGCACACAGCAACACACTAGGGAAATTGTTTCAGCTTTTTGGGCTACCCACTGCCAGATAGCCAAAACGCTAGCCCCCTTGCCCAAGCACCTTCCTTCCCAAACAAAATCCAAAGCGGTGCCTCCATTTTTGTAACCCCTCACCCCTGCCTTTTTACCAAAATGACAGGTGGCATGCTGTTGGTGCTGGCAGCAATACCTGTTGGGGACCTGGGTTCGGGGAGGATGAGGTTACCTGGCACAAGGGGACCTAGGTTTGGCTACTCTGCACAGGGGCACCCAAGAAATCCGAACACAGGAAGCAATGACTGTAATGTCCAGAACCAGGAATGGGATTTTACAGTGTGGCTTTTATTCACAACTAGCTGAACACAACAAAGCATAGACGGACCCCCATGGGGCTACATTTACTGGTAATGCAGATTAGAGACTACAAGGCGGTCCACTGGAAGAATGAACCAATTTTACTGCTTTCAGGCTCTGGACCCACCAGGCACATAGCCCGGACTTGCACACGCTTTGGGTACACAGCCTGACTGGCCCAGCTCCCCTGCCGGCCACTTGAATGGCGGTCCATTGGAAGAATGAACCCATTTTCTTGTTGTGGCTCCCCACACCACTTAGAGTCTGTGACTCCTAGCGAGATTTCCTTCTTACTTCCTCTGACTCCCATCTCACAAAGAGAATTTTCCTTACACTTGTTGTGGCTCCCCACACCACTTAGAATCTGTGACTCCTAGAGAGATTTTCCCATTTGCGACCCACATCTGGGTACTTCCCTCATCACTGGCCAAGCACATGAGGCAAGTGGCAATCATAGCAGAAATCTGTAGAGGTGGACCTGGTTACTAAAGATGGGGGGTGTTCCCACCTCCAGCTCCCACAGCCCATACCCGGCCATTTCTCTGGAAAAACTGAAACTTCTGAATGTAGATTAAACGGTGGATGAACTGTCGTACCCCCTCTACAATATTACTTGAATTCACACAGCACTCTAGCTTTTGACACTACTCAATTTGTTTGTCCTAGTACTATAGGCCTCCCAAATAGTAGTTCAAATCCCAGATTTCTTCACATATCCCAGGCTGAAGAAACACATTTTTTGCCCTCTCATATTAGAGCAAACACTCACCCTTTTGTTGCAGGTGCCCCACAGGTGAATTTCAACTCTTCCCACTTTCCAAACACAGACTGAAACTGAAATAGGCAGCTTTCTTTCTTCTGCAGAATTTAGGGGATTGCCCCTGGAATCTACATGGGGATCTTTACTTCCCCCCAGAAGGGAGGGGCACTGAGACCCGAACAGCGGTCTTCACCACTTGAAGGCAAAACTGGAACTGCTCCTTCATCTTTGAAAGCAAAACAGGAGACTGACTTTGAAAACTCCCAACGTTCTATCTAACTCCCTCTGCTGCAGATTCCAATGTGGCTTATGCAGCTGCAACAGTTCTGTTGGTGATGTCATCTCTCAGTCTCAGCTGAGACTGAGAACAGAGTGAGACAGTGTGAAACCCATTTAACTGGAGTTTCACAAGCTGCCTTCCCTGCCTACCACTAGGTCTTACTGGGATTCTAGTAACCCCGGGTAACAAGGGGTTACACTACTATATATTCTAGGGGACACTTCAAATATTCAGGCTGTAAATGGTCAGGCAAAGTTTTGGAATCTAGCAGCAACCCTAGCTTTTAAATGATTTATCCTGAAAGACTGAAAAGAGATTAAAGTTCCCTCGATTAAGCAATGGATAGATACTCTAGGAGGGATAGTAAATAATGAAAGAATCAGTCATTCGTTGGTTGACAAAAATGAAGTTTTTAATATTGTGTGGGGACCCTTCTTAGTTTCCTGCCTACTGTAAATTTAGTTCCTAGTATTAGAAGTATACGCTCAAGAATATACAGTGTCCAATCATTTTTACCTAAGATCTAAGTATAGTTTATAGCTTAGTAAATAGTTATTCATATTAGCTAAAAGTGATTAGTTCTTTTTTTTTTATGTTAGATTGCTTATATAAGTATAAATGTTGAATGGTTATTGTAATCCTACTGTAATTGCTTGTGTTGTTCTTTTATTGGAAAATAAAATTTTGATTGGAAAAAAATCTAGTCCCACTTTGAATGAATTTAAATTATTTCTGTTTATTATACTACTCAGCAAGGAGTTCCAAGCGTTCGCCATCCTCTGGGTAATAAAGAATTTCTTTTGATAAGTTTTGTATGGTTAGGTGGTAAGGCATCCATCAGTATTTCTCATCATGCTATCCGGTGTTTTCAATTCTAAGTCAAAGTTGACCCATCAGGTCTTGGTCTGCCCTGACCTTGTACATTAGTAGGATGTATCTTCCTATGCTGTTTTTATAAATTAATTTGGGTCTTTTTGCTAAAGGAATCAGGATGCCACTGTTTTGAATATGGGTAAATTTGTATTTACCATAAGTTAACAGTGTGGGCTGTATTGCATTTAGGTTAGTAACTTTGGATGCAGGGCATTTATATAAAATGGACACTTTTCCCTCTCGGACTTATTGGTTAATAAAAATCAAATCAAAGTTTTAGAAAGTATAAAAAATGAATTCACAGTAGCTTGTATTCCATGTCTTTGCATTCCTCTTATTCTTTATTACTTTGACATTTTCATGAAACAATTATCTTGACACTCGGCCATATTTGTCCGGCCTTGTTGTTTGGGTACATGTAATATAATAGTTTGCATGTGTCAGCATAACTGGAAGAGAGGGTGATGTCACAAGCAGTGGATTATAATGACAGGTGTAGAAAAGATGCTAGAGCAGAGGAAGATAAAGATATTGTGACTCCAGGTTCCAAGCAAATATCCTTAATACTTTTTTTGTAAAAAAATAATTTTATTATTTAGACAAAATAAGGTTACATCAGATCATTACTTAACAGTCAATTATCTTGTTTCATTTACATTATTACAGACAGCGGAGTCAAATATCTAAAAGCCATTAAAAGAATTATATATAGGTGAGGAAAGGAAAAAAAAAAAGAGGCACAAGATTGCATTAGTTTTAAATGAACTTCAGACCTATAAGTCTTACATTGAATTGCCCCAAAAATCCAAACCCTGCTACAGTCTAAGATTTAAATTATCTAAGTCTTCTTTCGACCATTCTTGACATTTCTTTTTATATAAGGCCCATAATGGAGCATAGTCTAGTACAAACTCATTTTCATAAAATGAACTTAGGAACAACTGCTTCCATTCAGAAGCTGGAAAACTGGGTTTTGAATCTGTCGAATTCCAATATTTCAAAATTAATTTTTATAGATGTGGGGTGGGATATTTGGGAAACTAAGCTGCAGGGGCAAACCAGGCGCCCAGCACAACTGGGATGCGCAAGGGCGTGGACTGGGCGATATTCAACGGTGGTGTGGCATGGCTCAGCACCATTGAATATGGCACTGTGACCACCTGCATTGCGCATGGAGAAGTGGCACTGCACCAGTGCAAGTGGCCAGAGAGGAGCAGGGTGATGCGTTAGCGCATGTGCCATTGCGCTAGGTGCAGCAACTGTGATATTCAGTGGTGGACATGCAAATGGAGCCATAATGCATGCAAGGCACAAATGGGGCCATTAGCATGTCATTATGGCCCAATTTGCATACAGGTACACTGATCCCCAGAGACTTGCACCTGGCGCCCTGCCAGGCAGCAGCCATCAGGGACCGACGACCCTGCCCCCTCTGACAATGCACTTTAACACCCGATCACGGGCATGTGTATTAAATAAACTGTCCAATATCCCTGGAGGTCCATTGGACCTCTTCCAGCCCGATCGCAGGCATAAGTATTAAATTAAATGTCCAATATCCCTGGTGGTCCAGTGGACTGTTTCCAGCCTGATCGCGGGCATAAGTAGTAAGTTAAATGTCCAATATCCTTGGTGGTCCAGTGGACCACTTCCAGTCCAATTGTGGGCATATATAGTCAATAAAATGTCAAAACCATCCCTGGTGGTCCAGCTGCACCCCTCCCCACCCACCCACTGAGCCCCACCACCCCTCCCCATCAGCGGTGGGTGGCAGCTCCCACCACAGGCTGCCCTGCCACCCACCGATTGATCGGTGTATAGTATTGTTGCACACCCATTGGTCCACAACATGTTCCAATGGGCATGCAGACTGTGTCGTACTGCACAGTCCAGATATGTGAATGAATCCATTCACATATCTGGACTGTGTAGTACAGTACGGTCTGCATTCCATTGGCCCATGCTGTGGACCAATGGGCGTACAGCTGTACTGTATGCAGTCAGTTGGTGGGCGGCCAGGTGGCTTGCGGGCAGGGAGCTGCCACCCGCCACTGACAAGGGGGAGAGTGGGGTGGTGGGGCTCAGTGGGCAGGTGGGAAGGGGGGTACTGCTGGACCACCAGGGATGGTTTTGACATTTTATTGACTATATATGCCCACAATTGGACTGGAAGTGGTCCACTGGACCACCAAGGATATTGGACATTTAACTTACTACTTATGCCCGCGATCGGGCTGGAAACAGTCCACTGGACCACCAGGGATATTGGACATTTAATTTACTACTTATACCCGTGATCAGGCTGGAAGCAGTCCACTGGACCACCAGGGATATTGGATATTTCATTTACTACTTATGCCCACAATTGGGCTGGAAGCGGTCCACTGAACCACCAGGATGTATTTAATTTAATACATATGCCCATGATCGGGTGTGGGGGGTGCTACCATGATGGATGGTGCCACAGGAGCTCAGGTGGCCACCCACAGCTGGCAGCTGCTGTGTTGCACCCTGCAATATGGTGGCTCACCTGTGGGTGGCCAGCTGTTGCTCCTGGTTTTTTTGGCTCAACTGTGTGTGGCGCAGGTAGGGGTTGTGCCTGCATCTGCTCAGCACATCCCGGGCTGAATATCGGGATGTGCAGAGTATGCATGGGCACGCCCCCCACTTGCACTGCATACATCACTTATGCACCCCAGCACATTAGGATTTGTGCCACGCACTTTCCCCTTTTGAATATCATGCCGGGGTGCATCAGTGGGTTGCGCATGGCACAACTGTGTTGCACCATGCGCAACCCTTCTGAATATCCCACCCATTATATTGGCCTTTATAATGGACTTTGGAAGATTTAAATTCATATTGCTAAGGGGATCTATTCCTAAAAGGCAATTTAAATATGAACTCCATTTGTCCATTTGGAAGCCAGCCCCTCTCAAAACAGATACAGACTGATCCCACCATGCTTTGCTTCATTTACAGCTTATAAACATGTGCAATGAATCAGCATCTGGGTGATCACATACCCAGCAATTACTAGAAGTTTTTATTTTCATCCTGTAAAGCCTAGAAGGTGTATAATTAGCCCTCATTATAATTGTATATTAGATTGATTTGTCCCTTGTTAATTTGTACGAATGAGTTTGCACCAAGGCCTTTAACCAATATTGATCTGATATTGATTGTTTGAACTCTTTTTCCCTTTGTAATTTGGTGTTTCTAAATAGCTTAAAGGGACTGGGGAGGAGCTTGGAGCTAATCCGAGAAAATGGTTTAATACCGTTCCCTTTGGGAAATAGGGCCTGATTTAGTTCTTGCTCTACAGAACAGTTATTAGGGGCACATTCCCAACTCTAGTAATCTTTTTTGTAAATAGAGCTTAGTTTATTAAAGAATAAAAAATCCAAATCAGACAGATGGAATTCAGCTTTGAATAGATTCCAAGACAGTTTAGAGCGATGCGAGTATAAATCTCTCCATCTAATAATGCCATCTTTTATCCAGTTTGAATTATGTAAAAATTTACCATACAGAAGATATTTGGGATTATTCCAAATAATATTCAAAGGTGCGTTAGTAACCGACCATTTAGTTTTAAGCAGAAATTTCTGCATAATCGTACTAAGGTTTTTAGTCAAGAGGGACTTAGATTTTGTCCCTTTCGATACAGAGAATAATATATTCTTAATATCTATCTGTTCTTTGTAATATGTCAAAAGAATCTGATTTTCCCAAACCAAACCAGTATCTTTAAATGCCCAGTTTATTACAGATTTGACAATGTAAGAATGATAACAAACCAGGACGTCAGGACAGGCCAGACCACCTTTTTCTTTTGCCATACATAGTTTGTATCATGACAAACGGGATGTTTTATTATTCCATATAAAGTTCTTAAACAGATTATTGATCTTTTTAAACCAGCTTAGTGGTATTGGACGAATTATAGACTGAAATTTATACGTTAACATTGGTATTACAGCCATTTTTATTAATTGGATTTTCCCCTGAATAGAAAGATGAAATTTACTCCACATATTTAATTGAACCTTAATTTCACTGTACCTAGGTCCAAAGTTTTTTTTCATGCCAATCTTGGGATTTTTTGGTAATAATTATACCTAAATAAGATAGTCATTCAGGTTATAGCATAGCCTGTATTATGTTTTTTTTTAAATCTGCTGTATGGGGAATATTGAAAGTCAGTATCTCAGACTTAGATTCATTTATTGTATAGCCTGATATTTTAGAATTTTTTTTTTATCAATTTCATTAGCTCAGTTAGACTTTGCTCAGGCTCCTGAACCGTGACCAACAAGTCATCCGCATATGCGTTGTATTTAAGTTCTAAAGAGGCTGTTCTAATTCCAATAATTCATTGATTGGTCTGTATTTCTTTTAATAATAGTTCTAAACAAATACAAATTTGTTCACTATAGATATTGTTCACTATAGCGAGGTGTTAATAGGTCTAATTAGGTAACAATGGGAGCCATTACAGGTGTTCATTATAACAGAAATTCCCTATAGAGACGTTCACTATAGCGAGGGAGCACTGTAATAAATTTCAAAGGGGATAATGGACAGCATTGTCTTAAGCCATGGTGCAGGCAAAAGGACTCTGTCAGCTGGCCATTAATTTTCAGCTGAGCCCTAGGATATTTGTAAATTGTCTGAATATATTCTATGAACTGTAAAGGAAAATTAAAAATGTGCATAGCCTGAAATAAATAAGTCCACTCTAGCATATCAAAAGCTTTAGTAGCATCCAGGGCCAAGAACAAAGCCTGAACTCCTGAATCCTGAAGATATTCAATAGTATATTGTAATTTAATAAGGCCTGACTGTATGTATCTACCTGGTATGAAACCGGACTGATTTGTATGAATTATGGAATTCAAATTAGATAATATTCTTTTATTAAGGATTTTTGTATAAATTTTGTAGTCCATGTTAAGTATTGCCATTGGTCTGTAATTCTCTTTTTTGGATGATTATTTCCCTTGTTTCAATGTTAATGAAATAAATGCCTGATTAAATGAATCTGGGAGAGTATTCTGTAACCGTATTTGATTATAAAGTATATTTAACCAGGCAATTATTATTGAAGCAAAGGCAGCATAAAATTCTGTGGAAAACCCATCTGGGCCTGAACATTTGCTTTTTTCATATTATTAATCACTTCAGTTATTTATTTTTCATTAATAGGGGCCATCAGGAATTCCCAACTGTTCTCCTCAATTTTCATTGAACAAAATTGAACATAGTAAGATATGTCTTCTATAGTAGAATTATATTGAGAACTATATAAAGCTTAATAATAATCCAAAAATTCCCACTGAACCTCCTCCTTTGACTGGCAATTAGTACCATCTGATTTTGTTATTAGTACTATCTTTGATTTTTCTTGACTTTCTTTAAATCTTTTAGCTAACGTTTTCCCAATTTGTTCGCTGTATTGTTTCCAGCTTTTATTTTCTTTGCCCACAAGAATTTGGTCTAATAGATTTCAGTTGAATAAATAAATTTCCTTAAATCAGCCAGCTCACCTTTCTTATCTGTATTCCCATTTTTGACCTCTAATTCTAGGTCTTTAAGTTTCCCCTGTACTTCTTTTTGTTTCTGAAGTCTTGTTTTATTTCTCCATGAAGCTGCAGATATCAGAATTCTCCAAATTGTTGCTTTCCAAGCATCCTAACTTTGTATGATACTTGAAGAGTCTGTCCCATTATCAGCAAAAATAATCCTTAATTGCTTTCTGAACTTGCCTGTAAATATCCATATTGGAAATTAAATAATTATTTATTCTCCAAATATTTGATCTGGGTCTTCCAACTTCTAAGCCCAGATCTAAGGATACCGTATTGCGATCTGATATAAGCATGGGATGTATAATTGCCTCAGTTACAGTACAGGAGACCAAAAAATCCCTAGAGACCAAGAAACAATCAAGTTGGGAATACATTTTGTGTCATGCTGAATAGAACCTATAATCCCTAACATTTGGGTTTATTTCTCTCCATACGTCTACTAAATTAGCAGCATTCAGAAAAATTTTAAGTCTCTTAGCTTTATATCTGTTCCAGGAGGAGAAAGGCATTGATTTATCTAATGGGTCTATGTTCAGACAATTTAAGTCCCCGCCCAGGATAGCATATGGGCTATCCAAATCATACAGAATTTTGTTTACCTCTGCCAAAAAATCATCATAGCCAGAAAATGGAGCATAAACTGAACACAGGGTCAAAACCTTTGCCTCAAATTTAATTTTAATGGCTACTATGTGGCCCTGTAAATCTGATACTGAATCCTCTATGGAACCCTTGAAGTGTTTTGGAACTAATATAAGAACCCCAGCACTGCTCTTCTTGAGGTTGGGTGAAGAATAAATTTTCCCTGGCCATCTTCTTGCAAGCCCTTCTAATTCTTTTTGATTAAGAAATATCTCCTGAAACAATATTATATCCAGCTTCAACTTTTTGATTCTGGCTAATATACGATACCTCTTAACAGAAGAATTGAAACCATTTATATTCCAGGTTGCTATCCTTACAGCAGAGGTAATTTTAAATAAATTTCCCTTCTGAGCTTGTCATTTCTTACCCCATCATCATATATTAATTTGACTCCCCTTGCCTAGCTATGACCTGACTTATTCATGTCATTTTCTGAAAAAACATAATGTGTCTTCACCCTCCTAAATACCCTACAGAATCTCCCACCCCACCCCCCACATCACCATAGACAAAAGTCTGGTGATCAACCACACCACTTAATTTGTGTGCAGACCCAGACCACCCTTCCCTCTGGCATCTTTATTAATCAAATAACCTTAAAGAACAAAGAAGCTAAAGCTTAAATAAGAGAAGAGCCAGTCCCATGCCATATTGCTGAGTCATAATCCCTAAAGTGTTCTGGGAGTCTTAATTTGAGATCTTGGAGAACGTCCAGAAGATTATCATATATCAAAACTTGGTGATTCAGAAGTACTTTTAGTTTTACTGGAAAGATGATAAACACTTTCATTCCTTTCTTCTATAAATGTTGCTGTAAATTATTAAAGGTTATCCTTTTATCCCATAAAGTCCTTGAGAAGTCATTTTTGAAAAATATCCACTGATCTTTGAAAAGAAAATTCCCTTTCTTGTAGTATAACTGCATAACTGACTCTTTGCCATCAGAAGACAGAAATTTTATAATTGCAGGTCTGGAACCAGAATTTCCCCATGATGGCCCCAGTCAATGCATTCTATCAATGGTTGGAATATCAGTGGAACTGCCAAATAATTCAGTTAAGATTTGGAGAACAATTTCCTTTAAGGATGTGCCCCTTTCCCACTCCTGTTGAATACCATAAACTCTCATATTCTTGCGGCTGGCACTATTTTCAAAGTTGTCCAATTTAGCCTGGGTTTCTTGCAACTTCTTTTGGCATCCCTCCAAGTCTTGAATTAAAGGATGCAATAGATCTTCCATTTTTGACTGCCTCTATTCTAATTCATTTATCCTCTGCACTCCCTGTTCAATTTTTTGTTCAATTTTACTTAAAGAGCCTTTCAATGTGTTGATAGCTTCTACTACAGGTTGCAACTTTTCCACTGAGCTTTGAATACTTTGAACATTCCTGACAAGTTGCCTTGCCCACCCGGGGGGGGGGTTCTTCATAGCCTTCAGATTCCTGAGCACCATTTTCCTTTGCCACTTCATGGCCTGTTTGAAGTTCTTTTATATTTACATTACTCAGTTCTTCTTCCACTATGTTATCTGATTCCTCGACTGTCTCTGTTGCTAGTAGTGAACCTGTATTTTGTTGGAGTTTGCTGGTCGACGGAAATGACCCCTCTGGTTTCCCAGACTTGTCCGTCTTTCTTTCTTGGTCTTTTTTAGGTGACATTTTTGTGCCGGAAGTATCTGAAATATTACAACAATTTTTGAAAGGTAATTGGAGTTGAGGTTGCTTATATACCTTCTTTTTTATTTTGTGAAGACTTTTGATCTGGATCTGATGTTAAAACCTCATCCGTTTTGCCTTGTTTTTTTCCTCCAGTTTGGAAAATTTTCCTGAGCCTTTATTGTTTGTTATCTTTCTCTTGCATTTATTTAAAGAACTTTAGCCAGCTCTCCACAATGAAATTTAGTGTTTGCAGCTGAAAGTATTTTCAAAATACAGGTGTATTAGCCCCACACTCCTGAAACTTCAAAGCTCTAAAGGGAAAAAGAAAAAAGTTAGTTATGCATAGTTCTTAATATGCTTCTTACTTCTTGCTGAGAAAATTCCATCTAACAATTTGCAACAAGATTCAGAAATTCAGAGATTCTATATTAGAACTGAACATACCTGTTAGATGTTAATTTAGGTGTAAATTTATAAATACTGGAGAGTTTCTGAACATGGGTTAGCTTTTTTCCCAGTCCTTTCCAAACAAGCAGCCTTCAGAAATGGCAGAGAACAGCTGTAGAAAATTCCAACGCCAAGCCCCCGTGAGAAGCAAATGCTCCACCTCGAATAGAATAGGCCCACCAGTTCTCTATCTGAGCAAATGCATGGGGGGGGGCTCTGAACACAGTCTAGCCCTCTCTTCGTTCCAACTTCGTGCAAACAATTTTCCAAATTAATAGAGGTCAAGCATAGCAACATAAACAGACTTGAGCAATAAGTTGGCAGAGAGATAAAAGGAATTTCTGTTTTCTCATGGACAGTCACATTACTTTAATCCAGAGATTGTAACTTTGTGCTACTCACAGTTTATTATTCCAGCCTGTCATAGTCATTTTCTATCCATGAGTGGTAACTGTATGAAGTTCATTCAGACCTTGTAACAGAAATTCAGCAATTTGGCAGTTCAGCAGATTTTAACAAGTCAGTAGCTTTTACTTACTTCTTTCTTCTTCTCTTACTCTTTTGTTGGTTGTAAAATTCAAAACAGGTCTCCTGTTAGCATCTCAAAACGCCTGACTCGCCTTCCTCTAATAGGCATCAAAGAAAATATTAGCAACATGGAACAAAAACAAGCAACTGGTAAGAAAAAAAATCCTCACAGGCTTCTTACGGTGTGTCGAGCTTCTGCCTGACTGGACCGAGAAAATACACCATGAGGATCAACAATAACTTGCAAACCATTGCAAGAAAAAGCCATTTAGAGTGCCGGAGAGACTGTGTAGCAGTGCTTGAATGCTCCTTCATGTCACCATTGCAAACAGACGCCAGAGTGGGGGTGAGACGAGTAACCGCTTAGCCAGAGCATGTGTACATCAACCCCAGGACCCCAAGCTATTTTTTCTTCTGTTGATACCTTTGCTGCTGCAAATATCCTTAATACTAAAGAGTAGAGGGAGGTAAGGAAGGAAAGGAAGGGAAGGGAAAGGAAGGGAAGGAAGGAAGGAAGGAAGGAAGGGAAGGGAAGGGAAGGAAGGAAGGGAAGGAAAGGGAAAGGAAAGGAAATGAAATGGGAAAGGAAGGGTAAGGAAGGAAGGGAAGGAAGGAAGGAAGGGAAGGAAAGGAAAGGGATGGTGAAAGGGGAGGTGAAGGGAAGGAGAGGGAAGGAAGGAGAGGGAAGGGAGGGAGGAAGGGAAAGGAGGGAGGAGAGGAAAGGAGAAGGGAAGGGGAGGGAGAAGGGATTTGGTTTTATATAGTGTCTTTTATACAAACAATATCCCAAAGTGGTGTAGAATCTGGGGGGGGTGGATGTTGCTGCTATTTACGGTGCACACAAAGATTTAAATAGCACAGAGACAGATTAAACATAGCTTGCAGAGAGGTTACACATGGAAATTTAAACAGTACAGAGATCAATTAGTAATAGCTTGCAGAGAGTTTATGCACAGGAAGGTTAAGTATTACAGACTCACACATATCCAAATAATGCAAAGCATCATGAGAAGTATATGTGAAACACCATTAAAGAGTTAGACTGGTTCTGCTTTAAGTGGATGGTGCCAAAGCCAAAGGAGCTCTCACTCAATTGCAAAGTCTGGAAACAGAAGACACAAACATGTATTTTGTCCTTCTCAAGACTCATCAGTGTACCTCATTTGTATCTCAGACAAGTGAAGAAGGAACCAGCCCTATAATGTTCTTACAGGTTTGAGTCATGGTAATCCCAGAATAGGAAATCTGTCTAAAAGACAAAGAAAAACCTCAGGGCAACCCATACATATGTACAATATTGCTCACATAGAGTGCTAATATTAAAGAGTCTTATTCAAGGTCCCTGAAATCAATGGTTCCACAGACACAGAATTAACTGCCAAACCTGCATCCTGCCACAAAATATATGTAGCACCACAGAATTCGATATTTGTCATGATTTTGCCATACTGTTTATCCATAGTGCTTTATTCACTTCCATTCTTCGTGTATTCCTAAAACCCCTCCTCCATGCTTGGCACCTGATACCATCAATGGCATCACATTATATCTCACCCAGTGCCTGGACTGCATTCTACCACAGAAGCAATCATGGCTGCCACAGAAATTAGTAATTTGCACCCCAGAGATTTACAAACCCTGCCACAGGAATTACTGATTAAAGTGACATAGAGAACTAGGTGTCTTGATCTTAGTCTGACATTTTCCTTTGATATAGCCACAGAGAAATGAGCCAAAAGAATAAAATTGTAAGCAGTGCCTGTCTAAAATAAAAAGGGAATTGATAAGGTAATGATGGCTACAGCTGTCCTCATTATTACTTTTATTCCAAATACAATTAGGTGCTGAAGACTCTTTAAGCAGAGCTGGGTTAAACAGTAGAGCAAATAGGGGAAAAAAGCTATTCAGAACACACAATGCTCAAAATTGCCTATGTCTATTTCAATCATGTTGCTGCTACAGTATAATTTTGTTTAATGCCATGTCTTCAGCATAGCTAATTATCTGTTCCAGTTACTCTTAATTCTGTATGATGAGATGTTTGGAATGAAACTGAAAAATGAAGTGTGCAGAAACTGAAGACACACTCAGGAGGCAACAGTTGCTGTATTATAGAAATATGGCAACACAAAAAGGTGATGCAGAAGACAATTGTCCATCTAGTTTGTTCATTTGCTACTAATCTACAAACCACTTGATAGAACTCCTGTGCGATGAGGTTTCACTTGTCCATTATGTATGTCTCATGATCTCTTGAAGTCTGTCACTATTTTAGCCTCCACCACCTCTCCTGGGTGGCTATTCCTGCTCCCCAACACTGGGTAAAGAAATACTTCCTTCCTGAAACTGCACCCCACCACCACTTCATATTCATAACCCTGGTAATTGTATGACTGCAGCTCTTGACTAGGCTCCTGTGATCTTCAGTCACACCCCTTTTCCCTTTTCTTCTTCAGGGAGTAAATATTCAGAATGGCAAATCTCTCCTCATGTGACCTTCTCTGTAAACAAGGGATTTTTTTTTGTGGCATTTTTTTGGACAGACTGAAGGTGGCTTATGTCCTTTTTCAGGTATGGGCTGTAGAAAAGGATATTTGCACCTGACCCTGGAAATGGCAAGGAACTCTGTTTAAAAACTTCTGATGTGCAGTCCCTAAAGTGATGCCTGTGAGAATCACTATATTTACTTCAAAATAATTTGTTGTGATTCACAGGGACACTCAAATACCACAGTGCTCTATAGTTTTTGGTACACTGAATGAGCCATCTGAAAATGCATGATCAGAAAGAATGTTTCATTGTCCTTAAGACCTATATTTTTAAATAATTCATTACATAATTTATAGCAATATCTGGAAGAAAAATTATATGGGCTGAGCTTCAATTTGAATTAAGCCCTTCAGGTTTGGATATTCTTTTCTGTAAGAGACATTGGGCCAGATATTCAAAACTTTGCGCTGGGCAAAAATCATTTGCGCAGGTTTAGCGCGGGATTAGCGCGGGTCTGCCATATTCAAAAGGCCAAATAGCGCGGGCAAACTGCATTAGCGCCAGGCAAAAGTATAATGTATGCAAGGGGCAAACTGACATGAATACAAGCGCGATGCTATATTCAGTGGCTAGCGCAGCTAAGTGGTTTAAGCAGCGACCTACGCGAACAGTTAGCAGCAGATGTGATTACCATGAAAAGCTGGTCTTAATCCTGGGCAATCAAAGGCTTGGCGAACATAAATGGCTGTGCTGGATTTGCTGGTTTAGCCGGTCTTGCGCGACCCTAACACATAAATATAACACATAGATAAAGCCAAACATAGTGGAAGCTTACAGCAACCAATGGCATCACAATGATGCCATCATCTGCCACCAGTCCCAGCCATGCCAGGCGTAAGTGGTGCATCTCTGCCACCAGTGGACAGCATGGCAGTGTAGCCATCAGCACACACCTGCTGACCACACATATCTGTGGACAAAAACAGATGCCAGCACACACATGCAGCACTGTGGGCATGGAGGATGTTGAGGGAGTGTGTATGGGTGGCCAGGCTGGCCACAGACCGGGTGTGGCCTGAGGCGCAGGACTCAGCATGACAGTGCATGGGCCAGTGTGGGAATACCCCCAACACTAGTGTGCCTTCTCGGATACTATATGCCCCCCCAGCCACATACCACACAGCTGTACAACCGCCACAACACACAAAGCCAGATATGTACATGTCACTGTGGGCATCACATGCCACAGGTACAGCATCTGTGGGTCACACAACAGTGTAACAGTAATGTCGACTGTCAGTAAACACCTGCAGGTTGGGCCTGTCACTGTGTACAGTGCAATCAGCATCACTTGCCCTACACACCATAGGCAGTGCTACGTCCTCACACTACTGTCTCCCTTGCTACTGTAGTGTCTGCTGTGCACTGTAGCATGCCCTACAGTGTGACAGTTGCATGCAGCACCACCACCACCTGTGCCTATGCTAACCTGTCCCCTGGGGTACAATATGCTATGCTATGCTATGCTGTACTGTTTACCTGTAGCCTGTAGCTATCATCGTGCACTGCCAGACTGACCTACAGATGGAGCTGCGGTTGGACCTTGTCTGCCCTGTACTTCCAGACTGACCTACAGGTGGCTCTATGGGACCCTGCAGTAACGCTTAGGCAAACTGTGTGCAAATCAGGGTATAATGAGATGCTAATCTGGTTGTTTGCCCAGAGACTACCTGAGTAGGCTCATTTGCATGGCACTTTGAATATGGCACATTTTAGCTCCGGGCAAGCGTGTTTGCTCCAGGTTATCTGCTTAGCTCCGCTGCTAATGGTAGCGCGCTAATGGTACGGGAATATTGTAAAGTTTTGATCACTGTTCTTTCTCATCTGCTGCTTCCTGCAACTGTACTGAGTCCATGCATTTGCTGGCACACATTAGGCCACGTAGTTCATCTGTACCTGCCCTCACGTTGCTGTGTACTGTGTTGTTGTTGTGGGTTGCACTTCCTGGTTGTTTTATTCAGTGCTGTCTTATTCCAGGGCAATGTTTGCCCTGCACTCCCAGCCCAGTTTGCATGGCCTCATTACCATGCTATATTCAGAAGCTGTTTGCCCTGGGCTATTCCGTTTGAATATGGCTTGCTTTGTGCTCCGGGCTCAGTTTGCCCGCTGGGCAGTGCTAATTTTGCCCCTGGGCAAAGTTTTGAATATCTGGCCCATTCTGTTTATGTAATTTACAGGCATGACAAATTCACTAAATAGTTTGAAAATTCACACTCACTAAGGAATGCTGAGAGTATTTATGAACGATATGACATGGAATATCCATGTAGGTCCTTTGGGACCCACAATCTTGAGACTATGTCAAAGCATTCAGAAATCATAATGTATTTGTGTTATTTATAGTCTTCCATATCTTTGTAGTGAAGAATATGCAGTCAATAATATTCCAATGCAATCAGAGCTTGGCTGTATAAGACAGAGGTATGCATCAGTTATTTAACACTATATAACTAGGGATCTCTAAATTGGCACATTAGCATTATAAATGCTGTATTACATAAAACTAACAAAAAAAAAATACTTTTAAAACATTTCCTTGTAAGTTTTTCTCTTGTTATCCCAAACAATTTTTGCATACAGTATTTGAGTATATTGTACGTTTTTTTATTAGCTAGATTATTACAACATTGGTTCTTCAGGCAGTGTTATTAGCTCTGTGCAGATCTGAGTTCTGATTAGTCGTACCAGTTTTATCCTTAAGTCAATGATAGACAGAGAGAGAATTACATCAATATTTCTATAATGAAATATTAGGGAGTTTGAAATTTAATTTCTGCTTATATGACTATTTTGTATGATGGAGCAAGGGAAAGGATAACACTTACTAAATGGAAATATTCTGAAGGGCTATATATATATATATATATATGTACTATATGTCTGGAATCAAATAATTATTATATATTTTGGATTGTTTAAATGCAGATTCCCTCCCCTTAGGAAGCCCAAGAAAATGGGAGAAATGCTGGGCAATGACTGTGGAACATGTACTGAATAATATGAATTACAATAAAGCCTGAAAAAAAGTTTATTGACTTTGGTCATGCGTATGACTGGTTCCTTTGAATTTTGACAAGTTATCTCACTTTAACCAGCCCCTAAACAAAAGGCACTTGAAAGTATACAGAAGTGGACCAACCTAACCTGTGTGTTGGACTGAGGTTTTACTTATAAACTGTAGAGGGCAGTACCACTTCTTTATTCCAGCAGGCAAAGCCACTCCTGATGCAGCTCAGCATCCAATTGGCCCTTCCTATTGCCTTAATACCTTACACTGATGATTTGAGGTTGTCACTAATGATTACCCCCAAATCCCTTTCTTTATTGGTTGGACAGATTTCTACATCTCCTAGCCAATAGTTTTCTTCAGATTCCTTTTGCTTGTATGTTTATAAAATGGGTAGGGGAAATCCTGCATCCTGAATGGCTAAAACTTATTTGTACCCATTGGTTTGGGAGACCACAACAAATGGGTATGAACAAGTCCCAATAGCAGCCTACCTCTGTACCAAAAGTATCAATATGCACCCTCAGAACCTTTTAAAGAGTTCCAGCTCATCTGTTGTTCTTCCAGCACCCTCTACTGGCAGCTTGCTAATGCTGCCACATTTACCATGCTGCAGAGAAATTATTTTATCATTTTGTACATAATTTTCTTTTTTTTTAAATATTTTTAACAATTTAAAAAATCTTTTTTCAATGTGTTTATCAAAATACCTATTTTATAAGTGCAATATGACACTCCACAGTGTTGGTTGTGGTGTCACAATGTATGCCCAGGGCTAAAGGCACTCAGCCTGCAGTCTAGTGCCTTACAACACCCCTGGGTGTATGGTTATGAGACTACAACCAACAGCCTGTTGGGTCTTATTGCTTACATAACCTTACTTCTCTGTCATTAAACATTAGCTGCCACAACTTTAAATATATTTCCAGACCATTTAGATCTTCTTTCAAACCCTCATCCCCTCTTCTGAGTCCACACTGCCATAGAGTTTACTATCATTTGCAAAGAGAGAAATTTTAGCCTGTATACCTATCCCAGTGTTGTACATGAATACATTAAACAGGACTGATCCTCCACTGACCCTGTGGTACTCCGCTAGTAATGTTCCTGATTCCAGAGCATTTCCCATTTACTACTACCCTCTGGGTCATCCATATCAGTCAATGGTCCACCCATCTGGTGAGCTTCTCACCTACCCACAAATCCCTTCATTTTTTTTCAGTAGCTTCATTAGTAGTTTCAAATGCAGGACTGAATTGAATGCTTTGCTGAAATACAGCTAATACACACTGATTGTCTGCCCTTTGTCCACTGCATGGTGTACATAGCTGAAGAACTTGATCAGGTTTGTCTGACCAGACCTTCCCCTTACAAACCCATGTTGCTGATTATCCTGGAGCCCACTTGCCTCAAGGTATTCTTCAATGGCTTCCTCAAGGAGAGACTGCATAGTCCAGATTCTAGAAGGGCACTGCAGGACTTGCTGCAATCCCTGCATCCACTGCAAAGTAGGACACAGTTGTGCTAAAGCCCCTCAGATGCAACCCAGTCTGATTCCATAAGGGCTGATGCAATTGTGAAAGTGTAACCACTTTATGGCATCTTGTGCCAAAGGTTTGGCACAAGTGCCATGATACCTTTGGCACAAGTGCCATGATCCTGGATACAATGCTACACTAGGGAGTAGGTGGTCTAACTCTCTGTGTCCTGCATTCTGGACCTGCAGCAGGTCTTTCATGGCAAACGCCTGTCAGAATCAAGTTGCATTAAATTAAACACCCTGCCACAAGTCCACTGAAGTGCCACAAATCTTTTGAAAATCAGCCCCCATGAGTTTACTGGCAATTGAGAATAAACTAACTGGTCTATAATTTCTGGGGTCCTCTCTGCTCTCTGAATTGTGTGGAGAGACTATGTTCACCCTTGTCCAGTCATTTAGGACTACCCCAGTCTCTAGTGAGTAGTAAAACAAGATCACCAATTGTTCTGCTAGCTCGTTGCTTTGTTCCCTCAACACTCTAGGGCACAACCAGTCCAGTTTGGGGCACTTATCCACTCTGAGTGCTTTGAGTCCCTTTAGCACCCTTGGTACCAATATTTGTTCTCTTTTTCATTCACACTACATTCCTTCCCAGGCTTAACCTTGCAGCATGGAAGAGTTCTTATTTTTTTTTTCATTTATTTATTGAGGATTCGGAAAATACCTTTGAGTCAAAGACTCTTTTTCAAAGGTTCCACGTCAGTATAGTTACACACAGTAGGAGAACAGTACAGTGCAAATACAGAAACAGTAGCACAAGCAAGTAAGACACATTTGCAATAATGCATTAAAGCAACTAGCATGTTAGATACTGGTTTTCACTGCTTCAGCCATGAAGACTGAGCAAATTGTATTTGAAAATTTCTCAAAGTATATTTAATCAAAACAAAAGAAGACCGAGCTAAAGGAGTTGTTCAGGAAGCAGTGGGAAGTGCACCACTTTGCAGAGCAGGCCCTATGTGTTTTTTTTAAACTGACCAGTTAGCAACTTTCTTACTTCACACCAGGTCCCAGAAGAATCCCCCGAGCCTGCAAACTGCTGTAGAGACCCAAAGTTCTACTCTTTCTTTGAATCTGGATAGGACTGATATTAATCCCCCTTACCCCCTGCACCTCCTTCCCCCCCTCAATCTCCTACACTCACTTCCCCACCACCCACCCCCTTGTCTTGCTCATAGCTCAAGTCTTTGTACTGGTTATTACATGTCTGTAAGTCAATGACTATACGTTTGCAACTAAAAATGATGACTGTTGCACACACTGACGTGGAACCTTTGTAAAAGAGCCTCAGCTCAAAGGTATTGTAATCCTAGATTGAAATAAATAAATAAATAACAGTCTTGAGTCAGATTGGCAACCTCTTTTGTGCAAAAGATGAAGGTTCCACTTCTTAAGGTTGTTAAAGTTGTTTTTTATTAATCCACCCAAATGAAGTCCAGTGTTTCATGATTCACACCACTTTGTAAAGGAAATGGGGTTTCACTACTGTACAACAAATATACACAAAATCGATTTATTTTATTGCAAAGGCGTTACCAAAAAAGTCATACTGAACTGGTATCAGCTTGTTTCCAGATGTGTGCTGGGGGAAGGACAGAGGAGAAAACAGTGTGAATGCAAGCTGCAATGTTCCAAAATGCAACAACATGGAAATAAGTATTAAAAAATTAATTTCAGGAAATGCTTCAGTAATAAAATTGCAATGCAATAAATTTCAGTACAAAGAATAAAAGAACAATAAGCAGTGAGCATAAATGTAGTAATTCGAAAAAGAAAATCTCACAAATAGCAAATATGAACAAAAAATAAAAAAGAAATCAGTAAAAGTATACGGAACATATTCCTTCTGGACATACATTTTGTTTTCTAATGGAATTTACAGATTACTCAATATCCACTGAAAGACCTTGACCAACTCCTCCAACGATTACTGTTAAGATCAGTTTGGCATGCAGATCCTGCTCAATGCATTGCTATCCTACTAGCTTTGATCTAGTCACCATATAAAAACACCCCAAATGATGGTGCTACACATGGCACCCTGTGGATACCATTAATGCATATATATAAAACTATAAAAACCTTTGTGATCATATCATTTTCACATGCGGATCCCACCTCATTAGATTTATTTCAGGTTTAAATTTTAAGCAAAGCAACGCAATATAAAATCCATTATTGATGCTACAAGATTCTACTGCTGATCAGTAATCATATAATAGCCCATTCTAGAAGCCAAAAAAATGTCATTTTTGTATTGAGACATCATTTGTCCCAAAATATCAATCTGTTTTTACTTCTCCCTAAAACAGAAATTAATCCACCAGCATAAAACATATATAATCGATATCTGTTTATCTGTTAATTACATCTTACTACAAATATGGATTGAATAGATAATCTTGGCAAACATTACCTTAGTTTAAATGCTGTATTGCTTCCCTGGAATAAGTTAATGATCCTGTCTGCAAATGTTACGTGGGAAGAAATAACATTTTCACTGCAAAACACGCATTTGCTAATGTTATATATTACCATTTAAGTGTCTTCTATATTAAAAAATATATATATGTATTTATATGTGTGTATTATAGTGGCACAGTTAGTGCCACTATGGTCAGGTTTGAGTACCCCATTTAAGGTTAAATCTTAAATTTGGCAGCTTAATAACTTTGCCACTGTATAACAGATTTACTTAAACATTGGCATGCATGGTCTGGTACCATAGATCTCTGGACCTGCCAAGTTTCATTATGATTGGATGTACGGTTGTGGAGCTACAGAGTGCCATAAAATGCACAAATTATGTTTTTTTGCACATTCTTTGCTCACGCCTACAGGTTGCACGGTTTGTGTGAACAGTCTGAAACCTTCAGAGATGATGCAGCCAGGGTCCCCAATGTGCCTTTCGAAGATTTCATGAAAAAATATTAAACGGTTCAAAAGTATTCAAAAAAATAAGTTTAACATTATAGTCAATGGGTAAAGTTAACAAAATATGCGAAAGTGTCACAAATGTACTTTTTACCTCATAAATGACCCTTGTAGTGTCGCAAATTGGCAATCTTGTTTTCAGCTGGTGGTCACAGAAATGCTTGACATTTAAATTTGGGACCCTCTAGGGACTCAATTCTTGTTGTGTTCACCTAGTCGAGCCCTGAGGATGCTAGCCATATCTTTTTTGGGGGGTGTAAAACACCCCAGAAATATGTTTTTTAATTTTTTGTAAATAGTAGTGTGGCAAAGTACTTTCGCATATGCAACAGTTTCGAGATTTCATTTGTGAAAGTGTCTCAATTTGCGAAAGTACTTTGCGACACTATGGCCAAAACAATAGGGAATCTTTGCCACCCTGCTGCAAAAGAATAGTTTGGTCTTTTGGGCTGAAATTTGGAGGGAAGAAAGCCAAGATCCCACAGATGTGCCTTTTGGTGGTTTGGTAACAAAATATTAGAGGGCTGCAAAGTTTCAGTACTCTGAAGTTGATGATTTTTCCCATAGGCTAACATTATCATATTCTGGGCTGCCATGACTAGCCTGTATCCTCAAAACAACAGTTCGAGATACGGACTTTTCATCGGAAGAATGCCTAGTCCCCACTAGGGGGCTAAGTACAACACTAGCCTGGAAAGTCATAAATAATATGAGATTTTTAATTTTTTTTCTACGTTGTACGGTTACTGAGATATAAGGAATTTAGTATTACAAGTGCTCATTTTCTGCTCCGAGGGCCATTATTATGCATGCATTGTTTGTATTCACTGTGTTTCTGAATGCACCTTTTTGGGAAACAAAAGAGTGTGCGTTTGCGTTACTGTTACCATTAGTGTTTCCGTAACCATTTGTGTTAGAGTTTACGTTTACGTTACCCTGTGTGATACCCTTTGCATTTGCGCTTGCGATACTGTTACCCTTTGCATTTCCGTTACTGTTTTTGTTTGCGTTTACTTTTGCATCACCGTGTGCATTACAATTTGCACTTGCATTCATGCTTGCATTTGCGTTTGTGTTTCCTTTGGCGTCATCGTTGGTGTTACTGTAAGCATTTGCGTTTCCAATTGCATTACCGTGACCATGTGCATTACCATTTGCGTTTGTGTATGCACTTGCATTTTGCATTTCCGTTTGCGTTACTGTTTCCTTTGTCATCATCGTTGGTGTTACCATAACCGTTTGCATTTCCAGTTGCAGTACCATTACTGTTTGTGTGTTTGTTACCATTTGCATTTGCATTTCTGTTGGTCTTAGAGTTTGCATTTTCGGTAGCATTTCCATTGTCGAGTGCATTACTGTTGCTGTTACCATTTCATTTCTGTTTGTGTTAGCGTTTGCATTTTCATTACCATTTGCATTTCAGTTGCCGTTAGAGTTTGTGCTACCGTTTGCATTTCTGTTGCTGTTAGCGTTTGTGTTACTGTTTGCATTACCATTTCTGTTTTCATTTACATTTGCGCTTGCATTTCTCTTACTGTTTGCATTGTTTCCATTTGTGTCACCGTGTGCATTACCATTTGCGCTTGCATTTGCATTATCGTTAACACTATTTTCTTTTACCTCACTGTTTCCATCACTGTTTGCGTTAACGTTACCATTTGTGTTTTTGCGTTTGCATAGTGCAGTGTAAAACATTGTTTTTGCTATTTTTCTGCACTGTCTTCCATGACACATAGCGCAGCCAGTGTGTAGTTGATTGATCTGAAACTTGGCATATAGAAAGACCTTTGTTCAAGGAACATGTCAGTTTTTTTTTGGTGAAAACATCTTGTTCCGTTCCAGAGTTATTGCCATTTGAAGTTGCCCCGCTCACAGTTACAGATTTTTCAGCCACCAGGTCCGCCATATTAGTGCATTTTCGGCCGCGATTTCCACCATTTTGTGGTGGAAGACTTCTTAAAGGTGCAGAAACATAAAAATAGAATATCTCTGCAACAGTTTGGTCTTTTCCGTATAGCTTGGCAGAAGACTCCAGGAGAAAGGACTGCTGTGTGACTGAACTTCTCTGCTGGGACTAAAGTAGAAGAACGTTTGTATTTAGACCTTTAATTTAGGATAAAAAAACTAACATACAAAACAAAACAAAAAAAAGTGTGTGTTTGGGTTAACCGAACTGAATGGGTAACTGAAAAGTCATCTAGGTGTAAATCTCAGGTGACTGAAAGGACTTAACTGTTGTGAGGTTTAAATTACTTGTAGAAAGAGCTGGTAAGTAGGGGGAGTGGCTTAGCTAGAAGGAAGCTACATTTAAAGACTGCCTTAGAAAGATTCTGCTAATAGCTTGGCAGAAGACTCCAGGAGAAAGGACTGCTGTGTGACTGAACTTCTCTGCTGGGACTGAAGTAGAAGAACTTTTGTATTTAGACCTTTAATTTAGGTAAAAACTAACATACAAAACAAAACAAAAAAGTGTGTGTTTGGGTTAACTGAACTTAATGGGTAACTGAAAAGTCATCTAGGTGTAAATCTCAGGTGACTGAAAGGACTTAACTGTTGTGAGGTTTAAATTACTTGTAGAAAGATCTGGTAAGTAGGGGGAGTGGCTTAGCTAGAAGGAAGCTACATTTAAAGACTGCCTTAGAAAGATTCTGCTAATAGCTTGGCAGAAGACTCCAGGAGAAAGGGCTGCTGTGTGACTGAACTTCTCTGCTGGGACTAAAGTAGAAGAACTTTGGTATTTAGACCTTTAATTTAGGGTAAAAAAACTAACATACAAAACAAAAAAAAAAAGTGTGTGTTTGGGTTAACTGAACTGAATGGGTAACTGAAAAGTCATCTAGGTGTAAATCTCAGGTGACTGAAAGGACTTAACTGTTGTGAGGTTTAAATTACTTGTAGAAAGATCTGGTAAGTAGGGGGAGTGGCTTAGCTAGAAGGAAGCTACATTTAAAGACTGCCTTAGAAAGATTCTGCTAATAGCTTGGCAGAAGACTCCAGGAGAAAGGACTGCTGTGTGACTGAACTTCTCTGCTGGGACTATATTTCCCACCTTCCCTCCCCTCCACCCCCCCACCACCCAAAGCTAGTTCTATTTTTATAGGCACAGGATTTGACTGACAACAGGAACTTCCTGTTTAGGGGCAGGAAGTGAGTGATCACAGAACCACCAAGGACCCACCATCCTAGAAGGGCAAGAGTAGCTCTCCAGCCCTCTAGCTGCTGGAGGTCTGCCTCTGAACAAGTAAGCGGTCTACTGAGAAATATAGGATATTCTTGTCTCAGAACAGGACAATCAGGAGCTTAAAGGGCACACAGGCAGAAAGTAAGGAGAGAGAAAAAAACAGAGGAAAAGAGTAAGTTGCAAACAGTTAAGGGGCCAGAAATAAGACATGATTGAGTGGTGCAGTGCAGTGGCTGTGGAGCAGCAGTCTTCCGGGAGATGTTCTGGAGGATGCGGTGTTGTCCCATCTGCAGGCACCTCTCTGGGCTGAGGGAGGAGGTTGCTCATCTCCAGGCTGAGTTGGCCAGGATTTGTGGGACCTTCTCTTCCATCCAGGGACCACCAGTGCCACTGCCGTTGCCTCAGAGGTTGCCAAGAAAGAGGAGCGGTTGGACCACAGTGGGCTCAGGGAGGGTGAGGGTGGTGGAACAGAGGCACATCCCTCCAGTTGTACCTCTCCACAATTCCTATGTCATTCAAAGTGTGGTTCCTCTATGGAGGCACCTACAGTGGAGACCAAGGAGGATGCTGGGAACCTCCACAAAGGAGACCCACAGGAGGGTGGCAGGGGACCCTGCAGGGGAAGGAAACAACTCCTGGTGGGGGACTCCATTGTTAGGAAGGTAGAACTGGGCAAGAAAGGGGAGAGGGAGGTAAGGTGACTGCCTGGCGCCATGGCTTGGAGGGACAGGGAGCGAATCCTCAAGATTGCCAGAGCAGCTGCACAGGGAGGGAGTTGGATGTCATTGTCCACTTAGGGACAAATGACCTGGCTAAGAAAGGGATTAGAGAAGTGCAGGAAGAGTTTGTGGAATTGGGAGGGCTTAGTCAAGTAGCACGCACGTAACCTTCTCGGAGGTGCTACCCATCTATGGCATAGGAGAGGCTAGGGTGTTCTGTACCATGGGATTCAATCAGTGGTTGAAAACTGGTGTGGAGCTCAGGATTTGGCTTCATTGGGGACTGGGGGTCCACCTGGAGTGATGCAGCTATACTGGCATGATGGGCTGCATCTGTCCGGGAGGGGAACCAGGATCCTAGGTGATAGGTTTAAATGCTTCATTGGCAAGCTTTTAAACTAGCCAAGGGGGGAGGCACTGAAAAGGAGCAGGAAAATCCTAGCCCCCCCAAACAATCACGGTAGTAGTCTGGCAAACACCAACATGGAGGTGTCGATAGGGAGAAGGGCAGGGGAAAATGGAGAAAGTGACAAAGGCAAGAAGGACAGGGATGGGGCAAAAGGGGGTAAGGCCATCAGGAAATGGAGGGTAATGAGTACCAATGCCCGTAGTCTGGGCAACAAGCTCCCTGAGCTGGTAGCCTTAATGGAAGAGGGATGCCTGGATATCGTAGCAGTCACAGAAACATGGTACACAGAGAACCATGACTGGGATGTTAACATACCAGGGTACATAACCTACAGGAGAGACAGGCAGGGGAGAAGAGGGGAGGAGCAGCTCATGTAAAGGAAGGGATAAAAGCAACTGAACAAAAGAGTAAACAGGGAGGAGAGTAGGCACTGTGGGTCACCTTGGAGACTGAAAAGGGCACCACAATCCGCACAGGGGTTGTGTACAGACCCCCATGTCAGGGGGAAGGAATGGACAAGGATATAATGGAAGGCATTCTTAGAATGGCAGAGAAAGGGGAGATATTGTTGATGGGAGACCTGAATATGCCAGATGTTAACTGGAGCACATTTGCTGCAGCAACATCCAAGAGCAGGGCCATTCTTGACGCCCTACAGGTGGCAGGCATTAGACAGCTAGCTTCAGAACCCACTCGTGAGGGAGCAATCTTAGACCTTGTACTCTCAAATGGGGGCAGTGAGAGGATCTCAGATCTAGAAGTGGGTTGCATCTGGGGACAAGTGACCATCAAACAGTGTGGTTCACGTTAAACTCAGCTACAGAGTCAAGCCATACAAAAGTGAGGGTACTGGACTTTAGGAGGGCTGACTTTGGCAAGATGGGAGAGTGCCTCAGAAAAGCACTAGCAAACAGGCTAGAAGGAGGTGTGGAGCAACAATGGGGAATTATCAAACTGCCATCACAGAGGCAACAAGCCTTTGTGTGAAGCAAATAAACAAATCAAAATGAAAGAAAAAGCCACTATGGTTCTCAAGAGAGGTGGCTGTGAAAGTCAGGAAGAAAAGATAGCATTCCAGAAGTATAAGGAAACACAGAAGGAGCAGGACAGAGAGCTGTACCAGTTAAGGCAGAAAGAAGCAGGGAGGGAAGTCAGAATAGCAAAGGCCCAAACTGAGGAAAAGATAGCTAACTCAGTTAAGAAGGGGGATAAAACCTTTTATAGGTACATCAGGGAGCGTAGAAAGACAAAGGGAGTGATAGTGAGGCTGAATAGAATAAACGGTGGGTGGGCAGAGGGGGACAATGAAAAAGCAGGAATATTGAACAAATATTTCTACTCAGTATTCACAAAAGAGGAGGGGGAAGTGCCTAATCCAATTAACAGAAGCACTCTTGATAGGGGGGTCGATCCCAGTCCTTTCACAGAAGAAAGGGTTCTGCAAGAACTCCTAAAACTGAAGGTGGACAAAGCAATGGGTCCTGATGGAATTCACCCCAGAATTCTAAAAGAATTAAGGAAGGAACTAGTGAAACCACTGGCTACTCTTTTAATAAATCATGGGAGGATGGTGTGGTACCCGAGGACTGAAGGAAGGTGGATGTGATTCCCCTTCACAAAAGTGGGACCAAGACAGAGGCAGGGAATTACAGACCTGTCAGTCTGACCTCTGTGGTAGGGAAAGTGATGGAGTCACTTCTGAAGGAAAGAATAGTTGAGTACCTAGAGGTCAGTGGAGCACAGGATCCAAGGCAGCATGGGTTCACAGCGGGAAGGTCATGTCAGATGAATCTAATAGATTTCTTTGACTGGGTGACCAAAGTAGTAGACCAGGAGGGGCTGTGGATATGGCCTACCTAGACTTTAGCAAGGCATTTGACACAGTCCACACAAAAGATTATTAGTCAAATTAACCAGCCTGGGAGTGGGTCCCAGGGTGGTAGCCTGAATGAAACATTGGCTGGACAACAGGACACAGAAGGTAATTGTAAATGGAGTCCACTCTGAAGAAAGGGCGGTTACTAGTGGGGTACCGCAGGGTTCAGTATTGGGTCCAGTCCTTTTTAATGTCTTCATCAGTGGCATTGCAGAGGGACTGGAAGGAAAAGTATGCCTTTTTGCAGATGACACAAAGATCTGAAAGGATGAAAAAGGACTTGGCAAGGTTGGAGGAATGGTCTGACGTATGGCAGCTAGGATTCAATGCAAAAAAGTGGAAAATAATGCACCTGGGAAACAAGAACCCAGGGGAAGAATACACAATGGGTGGGGAGGTAGTAACAACAACAAAACAGGAAAGGGACCTGGGGGTAATCATATCAGATGACCTTAAGGTTAGCAAGCAATGTGAGAAGGCAGTAGGGAGGGCCGGGGGTATACTGGGATGTATAGGAAGAGGCATCAGCAGCAGAAAACAGGAAGTTGTTATCCCTCTGTACAGACAGTTGGTGAGACCCAATCTGGAATACTGTGTCCAGTTCTGGAGATCCCATCTCCAAAGGACATAGACAAGATAGAGGCAGTCCAGAGGAGGGCAACTAAAATGGTGCAGGGTCTGCAAGAGAAGCCATATGAGGAGAGACTAAAGGGCTTAATATGTATACCCTTGAGGAAAGAAGGAGGGGGGACATGATAGAAACTTTCAAGTACCTCAAGGGAATCAACAAAGTCCAAGAGGGTAGCATCTTTCAGAAAAGAGACTTGCAAGAACAAGGGGACACAATTTAAAGATAGAAGGAGGCGGTTCAGGGCAATGTGAGGAAGTATTATTTCACAGAGAGGGTAGTGGATGCATGGAACAGCCTTCCTGAGAGTTATGTGGTCTAAAACTGTGGGAGAATTCAAGAATGCATGGGACAGACATAAGGCAATTCTTGTGGGGGGCAGGAAGATATAAGCTGTTGGTTAAATAGGATCTGCGGCCTATCCTGTAGGTAGGGAAATGGGCAGACTAGATGGGCCTAGCGGTCCTTCTCTGCCGTCAAAGTCTATGTTTCTATGTTTCTATGTTTCACATGAAATTTGGAGGGTGTTGAGTGGATGTCCTGGAGATGTGAATGATTCTGTTTACATGTTGGAGAAATAATTCACTATGGAGATACTGTGTGACACAGTTAATGTTTTACGCATAGCATTCTGCATGGTGCTACTGGCTTGAAATTTATAGCGTATGTAGCCCTAGTGGTACGGAGGTGCCTTGCTGTGGTTTGCTGTGTAAAACATTAGCAGGTGAGGAATTATGCCATTCCGATGAATGAAAATGTGGTTCATTACACTTCAATAACTTCTGAACCTTGTATCTGATTTGCCTGGCATTTGGAATGTACAAAGATTTATAATACATCTTTGACTGTGACAATTTTTGGGTCACTGGCACTGATGGTTGCTGAATTGTGCATGTTACGTTGTTTGCTCGTGGCACTGTGCAACTGTTGAACAGATGTACACACAACTCTGGACACACGGTGTGCTATGGTACATGTCTTCTTTTAACAATTTTTGGTTCCATCGGATATATGGTTCTTGTGTAGCTAAGTGGCAAAAATTTTATCTGTGGTACTCCTGCGCAGTTTCACAGTGTGACGCTGCTCAACTGTTGAACAGATTCTGATAACATTTATTATACATGTTGTGGTATGTCTTCATTTACCAGTTTTCATTTAAGTCAGTCATACAGTTTTTGTGCAGCGAAGTGACAACAATTCACATGGTTCGGGCCCCACAATCCCACCACCACATTCCATTCACTATTTATAGTGCACATTCTCAAAAAGAAGGGAAATTCATGGCAAAAAATCTCAGTTTAATGCATTAGTTAGGGTTAATAGTACAGCGACAAAAGTTTGGAAATGTGCTGTTAGGGTTCAAAACACTAAATCTGCATTCCCCGTATACACACACAAACACACACACACACACGCATACACACACACACATATGCAAGACACATGTGAGATTGTAAGATACTATACCACTCCTTCACATCTGTAACCACAATAATCACAACAATGTACTTATTTCACATAACACTATGTAATGAAAAAACAATTATATCATTGACTTTACAGTATACTGAAAGCACAGTATAATGACACACTATTGCTGGCATATCTTCTTTATACAATGGGACTTAGTCTGCACACATTTTCAAAATACTGACTTTTATGTGTCAATATTCAACAATTGGGTTGCTGCAGGCTACCACATGGGCATGTGGTAGCAGTAAAGATAGAGATGACACATACTACTTTTAAGATACTGCTCAAGTATGAAACTAGCACCATCACATGTTGTTATACTTACTGTGTTACCTGGAAATACTCATTAGTAATATGTTATTGTTAGCTTTGGATGTTACAACTGTTGCTTTCACATGTTACTTGTAAACTGTACTACAAATAATTACTTTTATTATTACTACTACCGTTTGTTATTAGGACGGACTCATTCTATCTGAAAAATAAATGCCAACATCCAATGACTGTTGGTAGGCTTATACTAACTCTCAGTTCCAAGAGACTACCTGTGGATAACATACTGTGTGTTACATCACTTCTTCACTATTGGGATATAGGCAACTGCTTAAATCTTGTTATTGCTGTTTGTAACACAAAAATGCTTACTGTGGGGCATCACCCATGATTGCCCAGCATGCCTGTCTACCCCCGAGGCACTATGATGGCAGCAGAACTCATACAGTTGGTGACCTATGATGATGGATGTGTCTTGCAGTACATTTAGAGAGTTGTACATTACTTCTGTTACCTGATGCTGGTTGTATCTGATTGGTTGTGTTGCCTTGGCCCTTCCCCTGCTTGCATGTGTGTGTGAGGGTGGGGGGAATGCGGAGTTAGGGTTTTGAACCCTAACAGCACATTTCCAAACTTTTGTCGCTGTACTATTAACACTAACTGATGCATTAACAGAGTTTTTCGCAATGAATATATATATATACACACATATATATATATATATATATATATATATATATATATATAGTAACACAGTAGTGCTACCATAGTTAGGATTGAGCAGTACTTTTAAGGTTAAAGGGTCAAATTGTGCACCTTAATAACTTTGCCACCATTCAACAGATTTGCCTGAAATTTGGTATGCATGATGGGGCAAGGTAGATCTTGGGATCTGCCAAGATTTGTACCAGTTGGATAAACGACTGCAGAGTTACTAAGCAACAACAAAGTGAGTAATTATGTTTTTTTGAAAATTCTTTGCTCTCGCCTGCAGGTCGCACAGTTTGAGCGACTGCTTTGAAAACTTCAAGGAATGTGTGGCCTGGGTCCCCAATGTGCCTTTTGAAGATTTCATGAAAAAATATTGAACGGTTCAAAAGTTATTCACAAAATAAGTTTCCATTATAAGTCAAAGGGAAACGTTAACAAAAAGTTTGACACTTTCACATATGCACTTTTTAGTGTTGCAAATGGCCCTAGTAGTGTCGCAAATCTGCCATTTTGTTTTCAGTTGGTGATCAGAAAATGCTTGGCATTTAAAATTGTGACCCTCTAGGGACACAATTCTTTCTGTGTTCACCTAGTCAGACCCTGAGGATGCTAGCCATGTCTTTATTTTGGGGTAAAACACCCCCGAAATAAGTTTTTAAAATTTCTGGAAAAAGTACTTTCGCAAAGTAGTGTTGCAAGCACGACACTTTTGAAAATTTTTGCTAAAAGTGTTGCAAATTGTGGCACTACTTTTCAGGCTATGGCCAAAATGACAAGAATTATTTGCCACCCTGCTGCAAACAAACGGTTTGGTCTTTTGGGCTGGAATTTAGAGGGAAGGCAGCCAACATCTCACAGATGTGTCTTTTGGTGGTTTGGTGAAAAAATATTGCACAGATGCAAAGTTACAGTACTCCGAATTTGGCATTTTTTCTGATAGACTAACATGGTGGCGTACGCCTCGACTTTCGTTGCTTGTATCTCGAAATGATGCAAGATACAGATGTTTTGTTGCGAGTTGCATAGCACTGTGGGCTATGTAACAGCAAAAAACCTATCCAGGAAAATCAAGATTTTTGTGAAATTAAAATTTTTTTCCACATCATCCGGTTGCTGAGATATTAGCAATTAAGTACTTCCAATGCTCATTTTAAGCTTCGATCCCCATTACAATGCATACATTCTTTGTACACACCGTGTTTCTGTATGGACCTGTTTGGCGAAAACAGGGTATGTGCTTCTGTTACTGTTACAGTTACTGTTTCCACTTGCGTTTATGTCCCCATTTGCGTTACCATTCCCATGTATGCCACCGTGTGTGTTACCCTTTGTATTCTCATTCGCACTTGTGTTTTCGTTACTGTTACCATTTGCGTTTCCACTACTGTTTCTGTTTGCATTTTTGTTTGCATCACTATGCACATTGCCATTTGCGTTTCTGGTAGCCCTTTCATTTGCATTTCCTTTTCTTTTTCGTTTTGTGTCTTCCTTGCTGTTACTGTTACCGTTTGCGTTTGCAATTGTGTTACTGTGCCAGTGCGCATTACGGTTTGCATTTCCATATGCGCTTGCATTTCCTTTGTGCTTCTGTTTACTTTGCTGTTATTGTTGCTCTTACCATTACCATTTGTGTTTACAATGGCGGTACTGTGCCTGTCTTGTCGATTCTCGGCTTCATGCTCGCGTCTGTTCCGCTTCCATTCTCTTTCCTTTGGCATTATTCTTCATGTTAACTTTATCATTTGCATTTACAATTGTGGTACCGTGCCTGTGTGCGTTACAGTTTGCGTCTACGTGTGCTCTTGCGTTTGCATTTCCGTTTCTGTTCCCTTTCACATTCCTTTTTGCTGTGACATTTAACATTTACATTTACAATACCGCTGCCATCACTGTTCGTATTACCAGTTGTGTTTTCATATGCGCTGCAATGTCTGTTTGTGTCACTGTTCACTTCCGCGTCACTTTATGCTTGCATTTCTATTAACGTTTCTTTTATCATTTACATTTGCGTTACCATGTGTGCCACTGTTGGTGCTTCTGTTTGCATTGCTGTTCCTGTTACTATGTCACAAGACATCACGTGGCGGGAGCAAGGGGCCTTTTGCTGCCACATTACATTCACTATTTCTCGTCATCATTCTCAAAAATAAGAGAAATAAGAGGCAAAATCTCCACTAATGCATTAGTTAGTTGTTACATTAGTGACAGCAGAAAATTCAGTGTTAGGCTGGAAAGCCCTCCTGACCCCCCAGCCCACCCTTCCAACTGGCATCGGGTGTGCATTGGGGTCATTGGTCCCAACTCCCACCCCATTCTCCCATACCTCTGCTTCTTTACATGTGATGGGGTGAAAGATGTACTAATGATCCCAATGTGCACCCTGATGCCGGGTTGGGGGTGAGCTGGGGGGATTCAAGGGGGTCTTTCAACCCTAACACTGAATTTCCTCACTTTTGTCGCTGTGGAACAACCTTAACTAATGCATTAAACAGAGTTTTTTTGCCTATATATATATATATATATATATATATATATACATATATATTGTTTTAAGGAAATGTGTGATCTCAACATTGTGTCTATCCATGAGGGATTTTCTACCTTAGTGGTTATAACTGCCTTCCCAGTTGTGCCTTATTTTCAAAGTGAACAGTTCAGATTTTCAGTCAACATTGCTGTGCTAACAAAACATAAGTTAAAACATCAGACTCAAGAGAATACCTCCTGTGATGTTCATTGATACAATTTGTTTCAATGTACAGTGTTTGTCAAAGTTTCATTAATGAAAAGAGAATTTTTAGAAAACCAAATAGAAAACCAATATAAAAGCCAGTTAGGTGATGTAGAGAGATGAGACACTGTCAAGTCTGCCTTACCTCCCCCCATGCAGGTGACCCAAGTTTGGCAATGAACTTGGGTTGCTGAGGGTTGGCAGAGGGGGAGGGTGGAGAGAAGGACTGAACAGCCATCTGGCAGCTCTCCTCTCTCAGACTGGCATGGTGGGCCTTTCCAGCTTTTGGCTGCTACCAGATGGAGGCTTGGTGGCAGTGCCAATGCATAGCAGGCAGACTTATGTTGGGGGAGGGTGGAAGGAGCCATGGTTCTGGGATGTGTGTACACCTCTATGCTCATGTGCCCTCTGAATCTTACCACTGGGTATGGGAGTAATGGGAAGAAAAAGAGGCGGAAACTGAGCAGACCAGGCTCTGGGAAGCCACACCTGGACAGCTGGACACACCCCTTCCACATGGACTGGAAGAGCAATTCTGGACTTTGTGCTCAGGAGGGAGGACAGCCATCCTGCTGGCCTGGCTGTGAGGGGAATCCACAGGGGAACTATCTCCTCAGTCTCGAAGAAGGTGGGGGAATGGTCTAAAGGTGTCCAGGGATGTGGTTGATAGCCACCTGGTCTGGCTGCAGAGGAAAGAAAAAAATTAACAAAAAAAATTTCTTTTGGGAAAATTCCTGGAAAGTTATAAACTTATTCTTAGAGTTTTTGTTTGATATGTTCTAGTATATTCTTTTTTCTCAGATATTCTACTTAATGTTTGTCAAGCTTAATCTGTCTCCATCACTGTCTAAAAGATGAAGTTGTTACTCTAATGAAATTATGTATTTATTGTAAGAGTTTTGCCAGGAAAGTACTAGTGAGCCATAATAGCTAAGTTTCCAGAGGCATCTGATGAACTGATTTAATTTGAGGAAGTGGAGCTTGCCTTTGCAACTGTAAATGGCTAATCAATTTTTGGGGGGGGTAGTAACAAAATTGTTACATCTCTCATATTTTTCTCTGTTCTATGAGACTCTCCTAATTTTTTCTTTTATTTTACTATTTATTTACTTTACTGTATGAACTAAGGAGATGCATATGTCGTGAGGGAGCGCACGGTATGCTGTGGAAGGTTCAAGATGAATAATATTATTAGACCCATGTGATAATGTGGGGGGGGCAGAGAGTCAGTGCAGCCACTCACATTGCAGAAGCGCAATCTGTTATTTATAGACCCATAGTTATCTTTAGATTTAGAACTGAAGTATATCTCACTACCTTTCTTCCCCCTTCAGCTGTTGTACTGTCATCCTAATTTAACTTATTTCAGCTTGACTGTTTAATAGCTCTAGTTTCTTTGTTTGCTTTTTTAATGTGGTAAAATGACATTCTTTTTCATATACTTTTTTAGGGTCCTTTTTACTGTGTATATTGAAGAATGGATTTTTTGTGGGGTACTATTTTTGTGTATATTAAACAATGGATTTCTTGTTTTATATTTCTAACCCCTCCGCTGGCTGAAAATAAACAGAATTGCCTAGCCCTCATTTCCCAGTCAACAAAAGTGAAATAAATAAATAAATACCACTGACTGTCAGGGTAACTTCTTTTCATAACAGAGATTTGGCAGGATGGGGTAACCCTGGACTACCGGTGTAATTTCTTTTCGTAACAGGACATTTGTAGAGGGGGTACCACTGGGCTGCAAAGTTAATTCATTTTCACATTTGGGATTGGGGAAGGGGGTACAATTGGACTGCAAGAGGAATTTATTTTCAAAATGAGGACCTGGGTTGGAGGGTGGTAACACTGGACTACCAGGGTGGTTTCTTTTTAACATAGGAATTGGGACAGGAGTGGGTACCACTGGACTATGAGGTCATTTCTTTTCACAACAGGGATCTGGGTCAGAGGAGGTACCACTGGACAACCACAGGGATTTCCTTTCACAACAGGAATTTTGTAGGAGGAGGTAGCAGTGGACTACCAGGGTAATTTAATTTTACAACATGGATCAGTGTGGCTGGAGAGTACTGCTAAACTGCCAGGGACTTATATGTTAGCTTATGGGTTTCAGGTGAGGGTTGGGACAATGGGCAAATCACTGCACTATTCCTCTGTGCAGATGTATGCTCAGAGGCATTGCACAGAGCTGCTAATGGCCACATAATGGCATTCAAATGGTTTCTTGGCACTTTGCATGCAGCACATGGTCTGTAGCATGCAGGCTTCTAAATACAGAACCCAGGAGCAAATTAACTAGCCTATTTTGGATAAGCTATTCCCCCTTTGCTCCTGGGTGTCTCTTGCCTGTAGGGCACTGTGGTGCACTGAGGATTATTTCTGTTAATTGTAAAGGTGCTATGCTAACACAAATATTATTTTTTGTATATGATTTTATCCCTCCCCCCGGCACTGAGGCCATACCTCTTATCTCCTTACATCATTGGTCCACTCACAATGTCACTGTCCATATGGACTCTGTGCCAGCTTCCATTCTGCCAAACAAGACCATCAGCAGCCACCACATCACCCTGCAGGATAGTCTCCTCCTACAACAGAGCCCAGTCCCTAGCTAGTGCTGTGGGACACAAATGCTTATGGAAGCAATGGTGGTGGCATCTGGAAGAGCAGAAATCAGGCTCTTCAATGAGGGCATCTCATGACTGATGTCATGGCCAGCTCAGCTGTTTCACCATAGTATGTCTGGCCCACCACCCTCTGGGGCATACATATGCTATCGCATCTGGGGAGAGCCACAGCAGCATGAGGTCACCCATGCCACCAGACACACCACCACCTCACCAAATCAAAAGTCACTCCAGAGTGGCTCAGTTGGTAACACACTCACCTCTGAGGCCGGGAGATCAGAGGGCTGTGGGTTCAGTTCCCACATCTGGCACTTGGTTTAATATCCCAGTACTGACACTGTAGTGCAGTATAAGTGGGGTGCTCCACTTCTGAGGTGCCGTCTTTCGGATGAGATGTTAAACCGAGGTCTCATCTGCCTGGATTGGTGGTAGTTCAGGTAGATGTTAAAGATCCCATGGCACTTATTGAAAAGAGATGGGGAATTTTTTTAATGAAACAAAGCAAAGTACACACATCAAACCATAAATATACATACAAATACAGAAGTAAATAAAGAAATGTAATGCATATCACAGAAAAACAAATGAAATACAAGCAGAAAAAAAGAACAATAAAGTAATAGAAAATGCCTAAACAAAAACCTCAAAATCAAAAAAAGGAATAATTAGTCTACCAAAAAAACTTTTAGGGAAAAGCAAACTCTCAGAGAAAGAGAAAGGGAGTACAACCATTAAACGAAAAAAAAAAAAAGCCATGGCAACATACATGAGGCAAAAGAAAATAACAGCAAAATGACTGTATGCAAAGTTACACAGTATCTGTCAGGAGCCAATCCCAATGCTGCCAATATTTGGCATGCTCAGAGAAAGTCATTCTTTTCTTTTCTGAAAAAAACACAGCTTGCATATTCTGCATGATTTGATTGATAACCTGAACAGTCGTATAAACTTTTTGTTGCAACAAAAATGTGCACCTAGCCTGCCATAAATAGTATCTACAAAAGGCAAAAAACATTCATAAAGTACTGGGATGGTACCAAGCTAAGGCAGGGGTGAAGCAATCATAAATCAAAATATCATAAGACATGGACTGCAAATTCTTATCTTTCCATTTATGCAAAAGCAGGACCCAAAAAGAAACACTATAAGGACAAGCAAGAAAAAAATGGTGCATCGTCTCAATTGTGTGTAAACAGGTATCATGAAGGCACATTCTGTCATCTAGCGACTTGTGCTTTAAATTTCCCCGAACCCCTAGCCTCCCATGACAGGGTAACCAAGTAACATCCCAGACTTTCGATGGTATTCGAGGGTCGGTGAGCTGCAAAAAAACCTTATGATTGTCCAAGCAGTCGCCAGCCACATTTAATAAAACCGGTGTTTCAGAAAAGCATGAAATCGTAATGTTATGGTACAGCTGTTTTCTAGTAGAAGATTGTATATCATGCGGTGTGATGTTCCACTGCCTCAATTTTTGAAACGCAGGTATGAAGCAGTTTGGAACATTATATCTCCTAAAGTTTCTGGGGATCACAAATGGGGAAGTCTGCTTCACGGTACAAAGCAAGTCCAATGAATGTTTCAATAAAGAATACCAGACTAAAGGAGAGAGTGTAAGAGCCTGAGCTCAAGTATGGTTAAGGAATAAACAATGGGAAAAAAACGACCGGATGAATCATACGTATCCCACCAAAGCCATAATCGGGGTAGGTAAAGACTCTCTTGACTGGGTTCAATCGGCTCCCCCAAAAACCTTGAAAAAAAACTGAAGTTACTTTAGCTTCTAATGAAAAAGGAAGGGGTTACACAGGAGCTGTGTTTAAAAAGAGAGGAATCACAAAAGTTTTCAATAACAGTATTCTTTTCTTTTTAAGGATAGTTCTTCCTTTCCAAGAACTAACCAGTCCTAAAGCTTTATCAATGGCCAAAGACCAGTTCCTACAGGCATCATCAGGTCCACCAAACTTTATATTCAAAACCTTAACAGGGTGAGTCATGATGGGAATACCTGCTAAGTCTTCCACAGGTGACGGAGTAGCTGACGTGGAACTGTAGATAGCAGAGCTTTTAGAGTAATTTAACTTAGAATCTGAAAGCGTCTCGAGTCTAGCAATAGTACATATGAAATCTGGGATACAAATGGAAGGGGTAGTGCAAACAATCAAATCATCAGCATAGGCAATGACAACTGGAGCAGAAGGTTGTATAGGGGAAGGAATGCTAGGGATGGAGGGATGCAACAACAAAGTTCAAAGTAAAGAGTCCAATTGAAAGACACCTAAAAGGGGGCTAAGGGGACACCCTTGTCAAACCCCTTTCCATCCCAAAAAAGCCATCCCAGGGGAGCCATTAATATATGGTGTTATACAGGCAGTGTTATACAACAACCATAGCAATGAAATAAATTGGGATGGGATATGATAATGGTGTAAAACCTTAAACAAATACTGATGATCTACCCTGTCAAAAGCTTTCTCCTGGTCAACAGCAATTAACAAGGATGGGTGAGAACTAGTGCTATTGGTAATAACATCCCATAGAAAAGACAAATTATGGTGAAAAGACCTGTTAGGGATCCCACAAGACTGTACTGGGGAAATAACTTGTGAAGCAATAGGGAGAAGTCTATGCAACAGGATAGGTGCAAATATCTTGTAGTCCACATTCAGTAAACTAAGAGGTCTCCAGTTATGGATATCAGTTTTGTCCCCTTTTTTGAACAGCAAAATCATTATGGCATCAGAGAAACCTCGAGGTGCTGAGCAGGATCTCAGAATTTCATTAAAAACAAACGTCAACAAGGGGGGAAAAAACTCAAATAAAGTTGGTATAGCTCGACCGGGAGACAATCCGCCCCCGGGGAGTTCCGTTTCTTTTGGCGTAGTATGGTGGACTGGGTTTCAGCTACAGAAATAGGAGTAAGTAAAAAGTCCAGTTGCAGTGGGTCAGCCAATGGGACCACAAGTCTGTCGAAAAAATCAGGGTCCGTAGAAACTACAGTGGGAGAATCAAAAAGTCCTTCCAGGTAAAATTGAACTCGCTGTTTAATATGTGGTAAGGAAGAATGTAAGGTCTGTGTAACAGGATCTCTAATTTGTTTCATTAGAGTAGCATGTACCCTATCAGAGCAACTCTTAAAAATATCCAAAGAAGGTCTAGTTCCCTGGGTGCCACATTGTGCTTTGAACTTCAGGAACAAGGCCCTATCATATTGGTAGGCTTCAATTTCAGCCTTAAGAGTAGCAATCTGATGGGAAACATCACAATGGATGGCAAAGGAGACAGAGAGCAAATTCAACAGCTCATGCCTCAATCTAGAGTACATCAGATAGTCAGTCAAGGATTTACGTCTCGATTGTTGAAGAAGAAAAAAACATTTTAAAGTAATTTTAGTGTCTTCCCACTAAGTAAGGCAGGAGTCATAGGCTTCAATGATAGACACTTTAGCGTGAATAAAATTCAAGGCCATCTCGAAAAGAAATGCATCAGCTAGAAGTGAACAATTCAACTTCCAATGGGAAACAGACCGGGAGGGAGGGGAACCGCTGACCGAGGTGCAAGTCAGGGAGACTGAGAGGTGGTCCGAAGTCTCACAAGGGTGCACCACAGCCTGTAACACTCGAACATTTTTAGACAGAAAAATATAATCAATCCTAGTAGCAAATTTCCCTCTGTACTAAGTTTTTGCACCTGTCTCATGAACCTCACAATAACCATCTTTAAGCTGAGCCGTGTGGGTAATTCTTTTTAAAGTGGCCATATCCCCAAAAGTTTTAGGAGTTAGCCCCCCTCTATCAGCACGTATTAGTCCACAATTAAAATCTCCCCCGAATAGCACATGACGAGAGGCATAGAGATAAGGATGCAACAGGTTGAAAAGGGCAGACCTTGATGCTATGCTTTGTGGGATGTATATGTTTAATAATCTAAAATGCCAAGAGCAATAAGTGCAATCTATCAACATAGCCTGACTCAGGAGAACATCTAGAATCTTGGAGATTTGAAAGGAGTAATTACCAAATAAAATACCCAATCCATCACACAAGTCCTCTCCATGTGTCCAAAAAGAAGGGCCTCTAGTCCATTTCTTGGAAACCTGAAAAAAATTCCTGCTGGGATTTCAACCCAGCATCTTGGAGAAAATAGATGTCGTGTGGTGAGTCATATAAGTATTGGAAGGTAGTGAGCTGCTTCTGAAAAGATTTAATGCTGCATACATTAAGCAAAAGACAGCACAGCTTAAAAGATGCAGCCATAAAAAAGAACAAAAATGGAAGGAGAGAACATGGTCATTCTACCTATGGGGGGGTAAATCCAGGGGTACATCTGCCTGATGAGAGGAGTCCAGTCTGGGGTCAAAGGAGCAGTCCATTTTGGAAAGGAGGCCCGGGAAGAATCCAAATCTGTGTCCTCTTCCCCAGAGTCACCCCACTGTTGTTTCTTTATCAAGGCCTGAATCTATTTCTAGTGAGAATGGATCATCTGAGAGGTGAAACAGCAGGTTTTTTCTTCCCCCTAGCCTTCCTAGAAGTAGTAACTGGAGTAAAGGAGTAATCCATAGGAGAGGGGGGAAGGGCATCTGGTTCTGGCTTTCAATATCAGCAATGGGAACAGCAGAACAAGTTTGTTCCTGGGTAAAAGAAGTGTGGACATTCTCAGGGCATAAGGGAGTAACTGATGTGGAGGTGAAAGGGTCAAATGCCACCAAAGAGGGAGGCGCAACAGCAATGACAGTGGACACATCAGGGGGGTCCACCCCTATAGGAATACTCTTTCCTGCATTGGGCCTGAACTTGGGAGTTGGTAATCAACTGCATTTGGTCTAAGGGAACTCGGTCCAACCTATTATGATCCACCCAGGGACAGGATTGATAAGTGTGACCCTGTTCGTCACACAGATTATACAGCAGAGGGGTAGGACAGCCTAAGCTGACATGACTGTAGGCCAAGCACAACATACACCGAGGTTTGTCGCAAGTGCAGCTCAAGTGAGTCCGAGAGCCACACTTGCGACAGGTGCAAGACTGACCAGGATAAAAACATAAACCCCTATCTCTCCCAATATAAAAACTACCACGTAAATGAGCTATGCCCTTGTCAGTTTGGCAGAGTTGAATTTTAACCTTTCACCCACCAGTCCAGACCATATCCTCATCCAAGATAGGCCGAGGGGAGTCCAAGATATCGCACCTTTGTTTAAGCCAATATTGAACATCCACAATATTCACACCTTCACTTCTAAAGAGCAAAGTAATCATCTTAACTAGAGGTGTCATGAGTGGGATAAGCAGAAAGGGGGCCCAAAGTGGAGCAGACATAACAGTCTCATATTTAGTCCAAAACTGTTCCAATGTATAAACATTCTTAAAACTAACATCATAGATCGCTTCCCTATGAACGTGGATAAATGCAAATAAATCAGAGGGGCTAATCCCTAAACAATCTTTTAACATGGAATGAAGAACAGTCTTGCGAGAAGGAGCAGAGTTCAAGTCTCCAATATATTTCATGTGAACTGCATTCCTTCATTGTGCAGGGGTACCTACTGCCTGAAACAAATTACTAAGTTTAAAGGCATTGTCCTGAGGGTCAATGTGTTGTGAAGCCCCCAAGGGAAAGGCAGAAGTTTGAGGAGTTTGGTCATCTTCTGCAGAGGAGCTGCTGGACTGAGTATGCATACTGTTGGGGCCCGTGAATTGGTGAACAGCAGACCATGGCTGGCTAGTGTCCAAAGTGTCCATTGGTGGGAGCGGCTGTGCTTGCTCCCAAAGTTGAGTTGCCACTGAACATTACTCCATCGCAATATGCCAGTTGTCAGGGGGATCCTAGCAAGGATTAGAAGCAATAATCTCCGCCGCATGTACAGGTCAAGGGAAAGTCCAAGGAGCTTCCTCAGTCACTCGCTGCCACCCGGCAGCTTACAGGGAAGATTCAGGAGTCCAAGTAAAAGCAGTAGTGCTACCAGAATGAGTAGTGTCCCGTAGGTGCAGAGAGGAGGGAGATTAAGAACTATGTTCCTCAGGAGGAGAAGCAGGTTGTAGAACAGTGTCAGTCTTAGTGGAAAATGAAGAATCAGGAATATTAGATGCAGCGGCAAGGACAAGCTGAGTCAAAAACAGCATATGCAAACGAAACACATACCGTAAATGATCCTCGGAAAGGGCAGTAAAGTCCAGTTGAGAAGGTAGATTGTGTGCAGCAAGGTGAGGTTCCGACACAGAGCCTTGCAATACATCTTCCATGATGCTTTCCACTAAATGCAGTCCATCCTCAGGTCCAGCAGAAGCAATAGAAGTAGGAGATTCCAAAATATCATTAAGCAGAGGTCAAGATTCAGATGGTTCAGAAACAGCTCCAGCTCCTCCACCACCACCATCCACACCTTCCTCCTGGACGTCAGCCATCTTGGCTGAGACTGACAAGAGTTCCACCTACAGACAGAGTAGTGGAGTTTTTATTGACAAAATAAAATAAATAAATATACAGTATAACTAAAAAAAAAAACAAATTCACAGTAATATCATAACACAATCAAATACAGAGATCTTTTATAGAAACATAAAAGGAAATAAACAAAAGCTTATAAGTATTCATATTGTGTGGATCAAGCAAAAAACTATTATTTAAATTTGATTATATGGGTAAATCCTTTCCACCATTTTAATACTTTACTTGAGTTATACACTTGGACATCTTTGAGATACACTTTATACATTTCCTTAGCTACCATTTGGCAAACCCCCTCATTTAGAACACTTTTTTGATAAATAACCCATTGACACCTCACCTGCCATAAACAAAATGCAAACATCCAAAAAATACTCCTAGAGTATTTTTACTAAGATGGGCCATGCTTGGGGGATATATACCTATAACCAGAATATCATAATTCACACATTTCAGCCATAACAAATCCCACTTTTTGGCAGCATATACCCATAATTTCGTTACATAAGAACAGTGTAGAAAAAAATGCTCCATAGTTTCTTCTTGGTTAATGCATTCTGGATAAGGACAATTCCTCTCTTCTTTTGCCTTGTATTTGGCTGTGCCTCTTATGTTTAATCTCCCATACATTATCAACCATTGTGTTTCCCACATAAAGGCAGGTACCCTATCATTATTCAACTGGTCTAGTATATAAGAGTTTTGTCTTACGTGACAATTTTTAAAACTAGGTTCAATAGGATAAATTGAATTCATAATCAGTTTGTATAGGGTTTTCACTGTATTAGAAACATTGGTTTGTTTAGTGATTTTCCATTTGTATAGTTTTTGAATTGCTGGTTTAAAATATTTTGGAGTATGTATATGGGGATTTAATTTAGGGGCTAGATTAACCCAAGCTTTAAAGTATCAACCTAGTACTAATGAAGTCCAAATACTTTCTCTACTCTCTGGTCTCAAGATTAATTGTTTTATAGACTGAGTAAAAAAAAGGGAATAAAAAAAAGTATGGGATCGATCATACCTAATCCTCCTTTAGTGATGTTTAGATAAGTAAAACATCTCTTTACTGGATTTAATCTATTACCCCACAATAGTTGAAAAAATTATTATAATGTCTGGTCTCATACTGTGTAGGAAGAGGGAAAAGCATAGCCACATATTGCAAACAGGGAATAATAAACTGTTTGATGATTTGTATATGTTTAGCTTTGGAGAATGTATAACTTTTCCATCTTGAAACGTTAAGTTCTGTTTTAACTAATGCGTTGTCCCAATTTTTTTCAGGAAGGTTTTGAGGGCCAAAAGAAATACCTAATATGTTTAGGAGTTCTGGAGGTAATATAATATTGTTATACTGAAATGCCTGATGACAACCAGACCCCATAATCAAACCCCTAGTTTTGAGTAGATTAATTTTAGCATTAGACACTGCTGCAAATAATTTAAATTCTGCTAGAAAAATCTGCAGAGATTCATAATTATTGACAAATGTACATACATCATCTGCATATGCTTGAATATGAAGATGAGAATTAGGATGATCTCTACCAATTCCTATCCACTTAGGTATTACTGTCAAAGATCAAATGAGTGGTTCTGATGATAAAACATATAACAGAGGGCTTAGTGGACATCCCTGATGAACTCCTGATTTTAGTGTAAACTCTTTAATTTTACTTCCTTTAATAAAGGGAAACACTGTAGCTGAGGTATATAAGGATTTAATAATATTGACAATCCGTTCTGAAAATCCAAAAAACCGCAAAACCTGAAATAAGTAAATGTGATTAACCCTATCAAAAGCCTTCTCCGGGTCGGCAGATATCAGATACCCAGTTTTTCCTTCTAATGAAAGATACTCGATAACATCTCTAATAATCATGAGGGCTGAGTGTATTCTTCTGTTAGGAATACTACAATATTGGAAAGGTGACATTATTTTTTCTACAGAAATTTTCATTCTGTTATTTAATAACATTGTGAATATTTTATAATCTGAGTTCAAAATTGTTATGGGCCTCCAATTTCTTATGTCCCCTTTATCTCCTGATTTATAAATGTGTATAATTAGGCCATCTGTAAACTCAGAAGGCATGTTTGTACACATCATAATGTATTGAAAAACTAAAAATAAGTAGGCTGAAAATTCTGTTTTAAAAGTTTTATATAATGCATAAGGAAGACCATCTATACTTGGAGAAACTCCTTCTTTGAGATTCTGAATTATATTTTCAACATCTGATTCTAAAAAGGGGTTCCAGTAATGTTTTATCTTTTTTTTTGTGAAGGAGAATTAATTGAGTCTAGATAAGTTCTGACATTTTCTATCTTAATTGGAGAAGAAGGGTTCAGTGTTTCATGATGAGATTCTATAATGGAATTAATCTCTGCTTCGGATACCACTTTTTTACCTTCTGATACTAAGAAATCCATATGAGTAATTTCTTTTAAGTTCTTACACATTTCAAAAGGGTCTCCTATTTTTAATTTTTGAGTATTATTCGAGAACAGGGCCTATAATGTTCTTGCCCTATTGTATTGTACTTGTTTCATCTTGAATTTAAGATTCTCTATTTGGTCAGAGTAGTCATACCTGGAGGTATTAGCCTTTGATATTAGAAACTGTAATTGTTGTCTTAGCTTTAAATATGTAAAAAGATTATTTGTTTTTTGAGTGGATCCGTATTTCCTAAACCACCTACTTAAGTCTGCTTTAGTTTCCCTCCACCATTCTCCCATATCAGTATATAAAAATGCAACCGATAGTCTTGCTTTTAAAAGCTGTGACACTGCAAATTTCACAAAACTATTACCTAGTATAGAGGTATTTAGTTTCCATTGAAGTGATAATTTTGGTACTGATGTTAAATTACCAAATGAATAAAGTAATAATAAGTGGTCTGAAAATTCAACTGGTATTATTTGAAAATTTCCAAAAGGAATTTCAGCTGAAATAAATAGATAATCAATAGTTGTTTTATATTTTCCTTTCATGTAGGTAAAACTAGGCCCAGAAAGCCTATACTGCAAACAATTAGTGAGCCCTGAGGTTTTAATTATTATCTCTAATAAATGCAAATCACAGTATTTTTTTTTATTGGTGAGCCCTTTTTCTATCAAACTACAGTAGAAATCCCCAACCCAAAGGATTATTCTTGAAATGATTAAATATGGCTGTATTGCTTTCATGCAATTAATTCTTTCTGATTTTGTTTGAGGGTTATATAAGTTACTAAATCTGCAGTCCCAAGCATCCCATTTTCCATCCAGAATCAATATCCTTCCTGGTATTAGATCTATCAATTTATCTAATGAAAAAAGAAAATAATTAAACAAAATGCCCACTCCATCTGCATTATCCCTTCCAAAAGACCAATATGATGGTCCCCATGTCCAATCCCTTTTAGAAGTAGAAATTTGTACTAAGGAAAACATCCATGTTTCTTGTAAAAAACATACTGAGATTTTGCTCTCATGAATAAACTGAAACAGTGCTTGACGTTTAATATTATTCAGAATACTATGAGTATTCAAAGACCCCCCCTTTGTGTGCTACCATGATCATGAAGTGACTAAAACCACATTATTTTATTTTCTCTTTTTTTTCTTCTTTTTTCCCTTATATTCTTCTGCAGTTAAACCACCAGTTTCCGGCACTGACTTCTGAGAATCAGAGTCCACTATATCCATTTCTGAATCACCCCAGTTAGTAAATAATGCTGCATAAGAATTCTGTGTTTCAATACTAGTAGTTGAGGGAGAGGATTTTGGTCTCTGATTCCGAGAAGATATCCTTGGTGGTAAAGGAGAGAGTGGAACATTTTCAATAGGGGGATAGACTTATCAGATTTCTCAGGTTCACTATAACAAACTGGAATAAGAACCTCCGGATTGATAGAACCTTCCGTCAATTCTGTTTTATTTACCACCTGATCAGTTTTTTTTATCCACAGTAACATCTTTTACTAGATCAATTATGGGGGGGTTGGGAGTTTAGTAGTTTTCGTGTTACTCATAACAACCCGTAGTTGGGTTACATCCATACTATCAGGGCCTTTCTCCTGTTTAGAAGAGGTCTCCTGGGCCTGCTGAATCAATAGATCTGGGCTTATGCAAGAAGCTTTATTCTTTTCCGACGAAGGGCATTCTTGAAAAACATGTCCAAACCCTTCACAAAGGTCACATTTAGTATGATTCATACATTGCATAGTTACATGGCCTATTTCTCCACAATTATCGCACCGTGGCTGATCACAAATACTTGATAAATGAGTTCTAGAACCACATTTGTAGCAGGCTCTTGGCTGACCCCCATAAAAACAAACCCCCTATCCCTGCCTAACAGGAAGGAATTGGGAATACGTTCTATTCCTGTGTCTGTTTGTCTTAATTTAACTTTGTACTTCCACCCTCCCATCCAGAATTGTTCAGTATCTAGAATTGGTTCAGGTTTACTCAATATCTCACACTTTTGTCCCAACCAATAGGTTATGTCCTCCACATGGACTCCTTCATTCCTAAACATAACCATGACAAATTTAATCAGAGGCTTTTTAAGGGGGATTACTAAAAAGGGAGTCCATAAGGGGGAGAATTTAACCTGATTATAGCATTCCCAGAAGAGGTCTAAGGCATAGGATGTTCGGAAGCTAATTTCGTAGTTATCTTCCCCTGAGATGTTGATGACTGCAAAGACGTCTCTAGGGGAAAAGTGGAGGGAATCTTTAATTAAGCATTTTCCTGCATAATACCTATCAGGGTGCTCAGTCAATCCCCCTTTATAGCGAATACACACCGCGTTTCTCCTTGGTGCAGCTTCTCTTTTTGAATGTGAAAAAAGATCAGACATTAAAGGTATCTGTGGACCCAGAGAGGGACGCGCACTCTTACTTTCACTAGGATCTACTTTTAAACTAGACTGCGCTTGACCATCCTCTGAATTTATTGTATCATTTTAAGAACAGCAGAGTTTAATAGACCTTTGGATTCCCCCTTTGTACTTTCACTTATATTAACTTCTGGGGCAATGTTAACAATGTGCTTATCCTTAGTATTTGGTTTCCAGTCTGGAGTAAAAGTTAAATTAAAGGAGGGATCCCATAATTAGTCTGGTGTCCAGGATCCTGAAGCTGTCATCTGCCAGCTTGCCTCTAGGATCACTTTATGTGGTGACCAGTTTCCATTGTGAAGCAGTGAATTCGCAAGTCTCTGTTTATCTTTAAGCTTCACTCTTACATCCGGGATCTGTGACTGCAGATCTTTAGGTGGTGCAATAGAAAAAGCATCAGTAGTCTGAGTTAAAGATTTATCTCACTGAGTAAAACAAAATTATGTCACTCCTGCTTGTTGCGCTCCTTCCTTCTGATAACCACGCTATCAGCTGTTAAAGGCAGGTCTCGCTGTACCGGTATTTTAAACACGAAGCCGGCTTGTTTTGTCAATTTCGGCTGTCTTCCAAAGGCGGTACTGTTGACACTCAGAGGGTTTGTAGATCCTTTGTTCAGAATTTCCCCTGCCATTTGAGGAATATTTTTCTGCAAAATTACATTTTTAGGTAATGAAGGCTTTAAGCACTCACTGTCTTGTGCGATACTCCTGCCAGCCTTTTTATTAGTTTCCAAGTCTTTTTCAGTTGCTGTAACTGAGTCAGCAGTGTTAGACACTCCTGCTGATTGTAGGCTTATTTTAGGCCTTTGACTCTCCATTTTACTGACATAATCAACTCTTTCACCTGCCATTTGAGGAATATTTTTCTGTGAAATCACATTTTTAGGCAATGAAGGCTTTAGGCACTCACTGTCTTGTGCAATAATCCTGCCAGCCTTTTTATTAGTTTCCACATCTTTTTCAGTTGCTGTAACTGAGTCAACAGTATTAGACACTCCTGCTGATTGTAGGCTTATTTTAGGCCTTTGACTGTCCGTTTTACTGACATAATCAATTCCTGAGACATCACTTTTATCAGGCAATAGGTTTGCCTCATGAGAGATTTTTACATTCTGAAAGCTTATTTCGTTTAAAGTTACAGGGAGTCCAGGTACAGCAATTACAGCATCTTCTCTTTTAACAACAGATTGAGTTTGGAAAATAAAATGCTCACTGTGACGATCATCCTCTAAAAATCCTGTTGCTTCATGGTAAATCTCCTCTTGTTCTGTTTCGATTTCACCATCTTGAAGGGCCTCCTGTTGTGATGCAGTGAAAGGTGAGGCCGTCCCTTCCACCAAACACACAACCTCCTCCTCCGCCATCTTGGTCCCACAGGAAAATGGGTCCCCCCCTGCTCACAGGAAGCAGAGTGGGGAATTTCCCCGGTGTCCTGGCCAAATTTCCCTCATTCACTAAAAATACCACCAACAGCTTAATCTGATTCAATTTCAGTTGCTTACCATCTGTATCCCCCCCCCCCCGGTCACCCCGGAAAAAGGGACTTCTAGGCCCAGTGGGCTTACTTGTTCAACAAAATTCAAAAACAACAACCTTCTTCAGGGAGGGGAGCATCCAATGAGATGTTCCATTAGTCTCTCTGCCACCCTAAACTTCTGTCTTCTCAGGTTTAGGGCTGTGTGGAATTGTGAAATTTCTCTTGCACTGGAATTCTGTGAGATTTCATCAGGTTCAGAATAGTCATTTCCCACTCTGAAAAATTGTGGAAATTGCATAATTTCACCAACTGATACAAAACTCCGGAGAAAATAACAAAATGCTGCCGTTTACATAGGTTTTCCACATAAGTTGTTTTTGCAGTTTAACAAACAAAATCATGGTTCACATTAAAAAAAAAAAACAGTGCATGGTGGAACACTGTTGTGTGTGGAGATCCGTACACTTGAAAAAAGTCATTCTGCTGAAGTAGTGATGTAGTTACTAAAGCAGAATGACTTTTCATTCTGCGTTAGTAGCTACGTCACAATGCAACCCCCCCATCAGCACTGTTCATAGGACAGTGGGCAGCTGAAGTGTTTTATGTGTGAGCTGACTTGCGAGCAGATGGTGGTGAATCGCAGTCAGTGGAATGTAAGGACTAACAGAAAAAGTAAGCAAATTTGGCAGTTTTTCACCATACACTATATAGGCAAGGCAATTTTATTTATAAGGCACCCAATCCTGGAGGCTCTGGGCACCGAACAAAAATGAGAGCATACAGCAGTAAATAAAAACATAATAAAAACCTTATTTAAAACCATTGCAGAATTAAAATTCAACAAAATAGAAGATTCCAAGAGTCAAACTTTAGGGGACTGGCCAAAACTAAGGTTGGTATCAGCAGTCAAAGGCCAGACTGAAGAGGTGGACCTTTAGCTTCCTCTTAAACACCTCAATTGAGGAAGCCTCCTGGACTTCAGGTGGAAGTGAGTTCCACAGGGTTGGCTCAGAGACACTAAAAGCACAATCTCCTAAGGTCTTGAGCTGAACCCTGGGAACATCCAGGGGCTCCTCAAGAAGGAACGGAGGGCGCAAGCAGAGGACACCGATGTCAAGAGCTCAGACAGGTAACCAGGACCCACCCATATAGGGTCTTAAAGGTGAGAAGACCCTCCTTGAAAAGGACCCTCCACCTGACTGGCAGCCAGTGCAGAGCTCACAGAACTGGGGTCACAAGACTAAACCTCAAAAGGCCCATCAGTAACCAGGCCACTGCATTCTGCACTATCAGCAGCCTGTGGAGGGTCCTTCCCATGACCCCGAAGTACAGAGCATTGCAGTAGTTGAGCCAGGAGTTCACAAAGGCATGTACTAGTGTCGGCAGGTCCTCAGGTGGAATGAGGGGCTTAATCTGGGCAATGTTCCACAAGTGGTAAAAACCATTGCTGACTACAGCTGACACCTGATCTTCAAAGGTCAATCTACAATCAAGGATCATGCCCAGATTTTGCACCCTCAGAAAAACCACCAATGGAGTAGACCCCAGAACAAGTCCAGAGTCAACCCCCGGTGGCAGCCCATCATGCCCACAACCAGGCTCGATCATCTATACCTCAGTCTTAGCTGGGTTGAGCCTCAGCCAGCTGGAAGCCATCCAGTCATTGATTTTAGCCAGACGGATGTTAAGCACATCAACCGCTCCTGATGTTCTGAGTGCAAAAGACAAATACAGTTGGGTATCAACTGCATAGCAGCAAATGCCACACTGTACTGTCAAATTATCTCATCCAGGGGCAGCATGTATACTGCGAACAACATCAGCGACAAGACTGAACCCTGAGGTACTCCACAAGACAGTGGCATTGGAGAGGAGGAGAAATTCCCCATCACCACCCGCTGCACTTTGTCTGACAGATAGGACTCAAAACATTTGATGATGATGCCAGTGAGTCCACAAAACTCACAGAATCAATCAAGAAGCACAGTGTGATCCACAGTGTCAAAAACTGAGGAGAGATCGAGGAGCATAAGAACTGACCTGTCTCCTCTATCTCTAGCCCTAAGTAGATCATTATGCACTCTCACTAGAGCAGTTTCAGTGCTGTGTCTGGCCTGAAAACATGATTGAAATGGCTCATAGATATCCGAGGACACCAAGCAATCCTCAAGCTGATGTGCCACCAATTTCTCAACAATCTTGCTCAAAAATAGCAGGCTGGAGTTCGGACGTAATTCTCCAGTGTATGGTAGCCCTGATACACAACAACATTCTTCTTACACTTCATGCACACCTTCTTGCACCAAGTTCCTTGACATTGTGGTAACTACTTGTAAGAATAATATTGTTGTGTATGGGCTACCATACATTATCCTATATGTTTGCTTTAATAAACCTCACTTCATTCAGTGGAATTCTGCATAATTCACTGCAAAATGCCTCCAAGCTTACTGAAGTGGATCTGTGATTTCACCAAAGTTCTGCCAGCAGAATCATGCATTCTGCACAGCAATCTTTTGCCACAGCTTTATCTCTCCCTGATCTAGGAGGGCAAGAGAATGACCTGCTTCATAGCCAACAGCAATGTTGCTCTGCAACTAATCAGCTGGCAGGGTGAGTTTATGAATGCTATCTGGCCCCTGTCCTCTTTCCCTAGGAACTGAGGGCCTCATGTCTGGGGTACACATGGCTCCCAGTGCAGGCCCCAACACGGTATTCCCAGATTTGCATACCACTCCCTGTCTTCCAGATGGCAGCACTGTGCCACTGGATCAGACTCAGTGCTTCTTTTCAAGGATATTTTTGTTTTAACTCTTTTAGGCCCATAAACTTCAATACAAGTGCTGTATTCAATGCATTCTAAAGCTACTGTTAGCCTAAGGGTTAATACAGTGCACATGAGTGTCATTCAGCACCTTGGAGAGTACATGCTGCCCTCTTCAGCTTCATGAAGTGTATATTGCCATCTTCATCACCATGGAGAGTGCATGCTGTCCTGTGCAGTACCATGTACTGTGCATGATATCTCTTCAGCACCATGGAGAGTGCAGATTATTCTCTTCATCACCATAGAGAGTGCAAATTGCATTCTTCATCACAGTGGAGAGTGCATGCTGGCCTCTTCAGCACTGTGGACAGAGCAAGTTTTATTTTTTTATTTATTTAAAATTGGTGACTGGGAAGGGCACACTGAGTCAAAGCTCATTTCCAGGTGTGACCCAGGTATAAGTAACACAGTAGTAGAATGAAGTTATAGTAAAAGTTATTACAGAATATTACAGATATCTAGAGCAATAATATGATTTGGGCTCAGTGTATACAAAGGTAAGGTACAAGTATAGGCAAAAATACATACACATAACTAAGTAACTAAGTAAAACTAAGCTCAGGGATTTGGCTTCATTGGGGACTGGGGGTCCACTTGGAGTGATGCAACCCTATACTGGCATGATGGGCTGCATCTGTCCGGGAGGGGAACCAGGATCCTAGGTGATAGGTTTAAATGCTTCATTGGCAAGCTTTTAAACTAGCCAAGGGGGGAGGCACTGGAAAGGAGCAGGAAAATCCTAGCCCCCCAAACAATCATGGTAGTAAGTGTGGCAAACACCAACATGGAGGTGTCGATAGGGAGAAGGGCAGGGGTAAATGGAGAAAGTGACAAAGGCAAGAAGGACAGGGATGGGGCAAAAGGGGGTAAGGCCATCAGGAAATGGAGGGTAATGAGTACCAATGCCCGTAGTCTGGGCAACAAGCTCCCTGAGCTGGTGGCCTTAATGGAAGAGGGATGCCTGGATATCATAGCAGTCACAGAAACATGGTACACAGAGAACCATGACTGGGATGTTAACATACCAGGGTACATAACCTACAGGAGAGACAGGCAGGGGAGAAGAGGGGAGGAGTAGCTCTCATGTAAAGGAAGGAATAAAGCAACTGAACAAAAGAGTAAACAGGAGGAGAGGAGGCACTGTGGGTCACCTTGGAGACTGGAAAGGGCACCACAATCCGCACAGGGTTGTGTACAGACCCCCATGTCAGGGGAAGGAATGGACAAGGATATGATGGAAGGAATTCTTAGAATGGCAGAGAAAGGGGAGATACTGTTGATGGGAGACCTGAATATGCCAGATGTTAACTGGAGCACATTTGCTGCAGCCACATCCAAGAGCAGGGCCATTCTTGATGCCTTACAGGTGGCAGGCATTAGACAGCTAGTTTCGGAACCCACTTGTGAGGGAGCAATCTTAGACCTCATACTCTCAAACGGGGCAGTGAGAGGATCTCAGATCTAGAAGTGGGTTGCCATCTGGGGACAAGTGACCATCAAACAGTGTGGTTCACGTTAAACTCAGCTACAGAGTCAAGCCATACAAAAGTGAGGGTACTGGACTTTAGGAGGGCTGACTTTGGCAAGATGGGAGTGCCTCAGAAAGCACTAGCAAACAGGCTAGAAGGAGGTGTGGGCAGCAATGGGGGATTATCAAAACTGCCATCACAGAGGCAACAAGCCTTTGTGTGAAGCAAATAAACAAATCAAAATGAAAGAAAAAGCCACTATGGTTCTCAAGAGAGGTGGCTGTGAAAGTCAGGAAGAAAAAGATAGCATTCCAGAAGTATAAGGAAACACAGAAGGAGCAGGACAGAGAGCTGTACCAGTTAAGGTAGAAAGAAGCAGGGAAGGAAGTCAGAATAGCAAAGGCCCAAACTGAGGAAAAGATAGCCAACTCAGTTAAGAAGGGGGATAAAACCTTTTATAGGTACATCAGCGAGCGAAGAAAGACAAAGGGAGGGATAGTGAGGCTGAATAGAATGAACGGTGGGTGGGCAGAGGGGGACAGTGAAAAAGCAGGAATACTGAACTAATATTTCTGCTCAGTATTCACAAAAGAGGATGGGGAAGTGCCTAATCCAATTAACAGAAGCACTCTTGATAGGGGGTCGATCCCAGTCCTTTCACAGAAGAAAGGGTTCTGCAAGAACTCCAAACTGAAGGTGGACAAAGCAATGGGTCCTGATGGAATTCACCCCAGAATTCTAAAAAGAATTAAGGAAGGAACTAGTGAAACCACTGGCTACTCTTTTAATAAATCATGGGAGGATGGTGTGTACCCGAGGACTGGAGGAAGGTGAATGTGATTCCCTTCACAAAGTGGGACCAAGACAGAGGCAGGAAACTACAGACCTGTCAGTCTGACCTCTGTGGTAGGGAAAGTGATGGAGTCACTTCTGAAGGAAAGAATTGTTGAGTACCTAGAGGTCAGTGGAGCACAGGATCCAAGGCAGCATGGGTTCACAGCGGGAAGGTCATGTCAGACGAATCTAATAGATTTCTTTGACTGGGCGACCAAAGTAGTAGACCAGGGAGGGGCTGTGGACATGGCCTACCTAGACTTTAGCAAGGCATTTGACACAGTCCCACACAGAAGATTATTAGTCAAATTAACCAGCCTGGGAGTGGGTCCCAGGGTGGTAGCCTGGGTAAAACATTGGCTGGACAACAGGACACAGAAGGTAATTGTAAATGGAGTCCACTCTGAAGAAAGGGCAGTTACTAGTGGGGTACCGCAGGGTTCAGTATTGGGTCCAGTCCTTTTTAATGTCTTCATCAGTGGCATTGCAGAGGGACTGGAAGGAAAAGTATGCCTTTTTGCAGGTGACACAAAGATCTGCAACAGGGTTGATACACAAGGAGGCGTGGAAAGGATGAAAAGGGACTTGGCAAGGTTGGAGGAATGGTCAGACGTATGGCAGCTAGGATTCAATGCAAAAGTGGTAAATAATGCACCTGGGAAACAAGAACCCAGGGGAAGATACACAATGGGTGGGGAGGTAGTAACAACAACAAAACAGGAAAGGGACCTGGGGGTAATCATATCAGATGACCTTAAGGTTAGCAAGCAATGTGAGAAGGCAGTAGGGAGGGCCGGGGGATACTGGGATGTACAGGGAGAGGCATCAGCAGCAGAAAACAGGAAGTTGTTATCCCTCTGTACAGACAGTTGGTGAGACTCCATCTGGAATACTGTGTCCAGTTCTGGAGACCCCATCTCCGCAAGGACATAGACAGGATAGAGGCAGTCCAGAGGAGGGCAACTAAAATGGTGCAGGGTCTGCAAGAGAAGCCGTTGAGGAGAGACTAAAGGAGCTTAATATGTATACCCTGAGGAAAGAAGGAGAGGGGACATGATAGAAACTTTCAAGTACCTCAAGGGAATCAACAAAGTCCAAGAGGGTAGCATCTTTCAGAAAAGAGACTTGCAAGAACAAGGGGACACAATTTAAAGATAGAAGGAGGGCGTCTAGGGGCAATGTGAGGAAGTATTATTTCACAGAGAGGGTAGTGGATGCATGGAACAGCCTTCCTGAGGAAGTTGTGGGGTCTAAAACTGTGGAGAATTCAAGAATGCATGGGACAGACATAAGGCCATTCTTGTGGGGGGCAGGAAGATATAGGCTGTTGGTTAACTAGGATCTGCGGCCTATCCTGTAGGTAGGGAAATGGGCAGACTAGATGGGCCTAGTGGTCCTTATCTGCCGTCAAAGTCTATGTTTCTATGTTTCTAAATTTTTAGGGTCCCTTGTGCAGGATCTGCAGCAAACAGGGGTGAGTTTGAGATAAGGAAGTTGAACAGCTCAGCCAACAGTGACCTGTAAGTACAGAGAGGGGGGATTTGAGATAAGACTCAGTAGAGATAAGGGGGTGTGCACACAGAATCAGAGGGGAGATGCGGGGGGGTTAGGAACATTGGGGGCACTAGGGAGAGGGGAGGAGTCTGAGGAGTCTTTGGAAGGATAAGAAAGTGGAAGCAAGACAAAGGTTAGAGGACAGATTATTCCAGAGGAGAGGGAGACAGTACAAAAAGGCAGACTGGCCTGCAGTGGAGCGAGGATGTGGTATGGAGAAAGTACATGAGTCTCTGTGGTTAAGAGACTAGGTTGTGGGTTCAACTGGAGTAAGATGGGATGAGAGATGGGGGAAGGGAGCCAAACCAATACTTAGCAATTAGGGAGATGCAGTGGATTTTTCTCCTGTGAAATAGTGGCGTAAGGGAGAGTGGGGCATAAAGGAGGCAGTGATGGGTGAGGAGAGGGGAGGCAGTGTCAAAGCAGCAGAAGGAGTTGATAACAGTGTCTAATTTGTAGAGGGAGGAAGTTGGGGCTGTGCCATAGACTACATCTGCATAATCCAATAATGGCGGAATTATTTTAAGTACTAACTCATGTCGAGTGGGGAGAGGAATGCTGGCTTTGTGGCGGTAGAGGACTTGAAGTTTGGGCCCTAGTTTAGTTCAGATGGCATTGATGTGTGTTGAGAAGTTGAGGTGACTGTCCAGCCAGATGCCCAGGTATTTGAAAGTAGAGACCCTCTCAAGGGGTGAGCCATCCTGGGTGGTGATCTTAGGGAGGGACGGAGATGGAAGCCAGCTTCTGTCTGGTAGCAAAAAACATGGAAACTGTCCTTTTTGCATTGAGTTTTAACTGGTTTGATTTATCTGAATGTATAGTAAGGTATGGGCTGCACGCCCATTGGCTCACACTGTGGACCAATGGGTGTACAGCCCTACCGAGAGTGTCAGTCGGTGGGCGGCAGGGTGGCAGGCGGTGGGGTGCTTCCATTCACCGCTGACTGGAGGAGCCGGAGGCAGTGGGGATCAGTGGGTGGTGGGGAGAGGGTCCACTGGACCACTAGGGATGATGGGTTTCTTCTAATTCTATTTCAGCCCACGATCAGGCAGACAGGTCCACTGGACCACCAGGGATAATAGGAATTTTCTTTTATTCACTGAAGCCCACGATCGGGCGGGCAGCGGTCCACTGGACCACCAGGGATAGCGCTTCCTCTATTTTTACTACAGCCTGCAATTGGGCAGTCAGGTCCACTGGACCACCAGGGATAGTGGTTTCTGTTATTTGGATTCAGCCAGCAATCGTGCTGTGGAGCACAGTGCCGCACTGCAGGGGCATCAGTCCCCGACAACTGCTGACTGGCAGGGTGCCAGGTGCAAGTCGTCGGGGATCGGCGCACCTCCATGCAAATGGCCCCACGTGTGCCTTGCATACATTATGGCCCCATTTGCATGTCAACTTTTGAATATCGCGGTTGCTGCACCTTGTGCAATGGAACTTGCACTAGCGCATCCCCATGCTCCACCCTGGCCACTGGCACTGGCGCAGTGCCACTGAACTATGTGCACTGCGGGTGGCCAGGGTGCGATATTCAACGCTGCTGAGCCATGGTGCAGCTCCATTGAATATCGCCCAGTCCACGCCCCTGCGCAGCCAAGTTGCGCTGCACCCAGGCTTGCACCACAGTCAGGTGCAGTTTGAATATCTGGGCCCGGGAGTATGTTCAATTTGAAAAGGGGAAGGTGAACCAGATGACACAGTCTAAAGTTGGAAGGGATCAGATTTAGGTGGTAAATAAGGATACAGTATTTAACTGAAAGGGTTGTTGCAGGTTGTAATTCACTACCTGAAGTGGTACTATTGTTGCAGTCAGCATGGAGATTCAAGAGGGGTGGGACAGGTAAAAGTGGATGGTCCGAACAGTGCGTATCCTCCAGTGGTCAGCAGGGGCAACAGAGGAGTGAGCATCCAGATGACTGCTTTCTTCACTAGGGGGAGGGAGGTTCTGTCATCCCACTCATTAATTGACCTCTAGCGTGTCTGGAGGGCAGTGCATGCCAGGAGGCATGTACCAGTGTCCTTATGTCAGTGGTGGATGGTGATGGCAGAAAAAAACACAAGAAAAGGAGTTGGCAGTCTCCATGATGGCCCATTGCATGCCCAGCAGACCCAGCTTATGGCTCATGCTCTGGGGAGGGGAGAAAGTTGGCACTTTCTTCCATGGTCCCGGCATGGGGGGGTAAGTCATGGGTGAACTTCGTGGGCCGCTCTTGGCGTGAATGTGAGGGCACCAAGGATGAACCTCTCTGATGGGAGGGCCATAGCCACCTGGTAGTCTCCTGTGGATAAAAATAAATAATAAAAATACTGTGAGGAGGCAGCATGGGTGGTGGTGAAGGAAAGAAAGTGGGTAGTGAGGCAGCCACAGTCTCATGGGCTGAAGTACAGTATACTCAATTAGACTGGATAGACAGTAAGGCATGTTTAAACTGGCAATTTCTTAAGTTTTTATGTACAGTATGTATGCATGCAGAGTGTTAGTTAAAATCAGCCAACACAGATAGGATTCTTTAGTATTGATGCCAACTCATCTGTGTTTTGGATATGAATTGCAAAACATGTATTTCATACTTATTCTATTTTTCTTCTATTTTATTTCAGGCTTAACAGGCTCATGGCGTACAAGCAGTACACCCTCTGGTTATGGTGTTGTCTGGGCTTCAGGAATCATAAAGTCATTCCTTCCTGTGCAGTGTGCAGAATAAGAACAAGATTCCTGCCACAGCACTACACTGGTTTCAAAGAAGCCGGCCATTGAATCTATTCAGCAAACCAGCATGATGTGTTCTATGACCCGTAGTAGGAACTAGAATGTGAACTCTTGCACTCCCAAATGTTGATCTTCAAGATTTCTGTTCTGCAATGTAGTTCAATAGAAACATAGAATTTGACAGCAGATAAGGACCGCTTGGCCCACCTAGTCTGCCCATTTTCCTACCTAACAGATAAGCTGCAGATTCTAGTTAACCAACAGCTTACTTCCTCCTACCCCCCACTAGGACTGCCTTATGTCTGTCCCATGCATTCTTGAATTCCCCCACTGTTCTTGACTCCACAACCTCCTCAGGGAGGCTGTTCCATGCATCCACAACCTCTCTATGAAAAAATACTTCCTCACATTACCTCTGAGCCGTCCCCTCTATCTTCAAATTGTGCCCCCTTGTTCTTGCACATCTCTTTTTCTGAAAGATGCTACCCTCTTGGACTTTGTTGAATCCCTTGAGGTACTTGAAAGTTTCTATCATGTCCCCTCTCTCCTTCTTTCCTCAAGGGTATACATATTAAGCTCCTTTAGTCTTTCTTCGTATGTCTTCTGGTGCAGACCCTGCACCATTTTGATTGCCCTCCTCTGGACAGCCTCCACTCTGTCTATCTTTGCAGAGATGTGGTCTCCAGAACTGCACACAGTACTCCAGATGGGGTCTCACCAACTGTCTGTACAGAGGGATAACAACTTCCTGTTTTCTACTATTGATGCCTCTTCCTATGCATCCCAGTATCCTCCCAGCCTTCCTTACTGCCTTCTCACATTGCTTGCCCACCTTTAGGTCATCTGATATAATTACCCCCAGGTCCCTTTCCAGTTTTACTGTTGTCAGTATCTCACCCCCCATTGTGTACTCTTCCCCTGGGTTTTTGTTTCCCATGTGCATTACCTTGCACTTCTTTGCATTGAATCTGAGCTGCCATACATTTGACCATTCCTCCAACCTTACCAAGTCCCTTCTCATCCTTTCCACTCCATCTTGTGTATCAACCCTGTTGCAGATGTTTGTGTCGTCTGCAAAGAGACATACTTTTCCTTCCAGTTCCTCTGCAATGTCACTTATAAAGACATTAAAAAGGACCAGTCCCAGTACTGAACCCTGCGGTACCCCGCTAGTAACCCTCCTTTCTTCACTGTATACTCCATTTATTACTACCCTTTGCGTCCTGTTGTCTAGCCAATTTTTTATCCAGGCTACCACCTTGGGGCCCACTCCAAGGCTGGCTAACTTGTGTATTAATCTTTTGTGTGGGACTGTATCAAATGCCTTGCTAAAATCTATGTTGCATTGATTGTTCTAATTTGATATTTAGTTCGTCTATGTTTTCAAATTAAGTATGAGAATTATGTTTATCAATATGTTTATATTTCCTGTTGGTCGTGTGCTGTTATTTATATTCAATGCCATACTGAGCTTCCCTACTCTTGTTACCCACACAACATCCACATGGAGGAAGGTCCAAACATCACCTACTGTTTATGTGTAAACGGTAGTTACTCATGCTTTCCATGAGCATTCACACCTCTAGCTCCATACTGTGCACCATTATTCTTGCACACAGTCTTTGCCCAAATAAATGATACCCTCCTGTGCCTTATTTTTACTTATTTCCACACATGCTGACTACCACACTGTGCCTTTGTTGACAGGTATTTGTGAGTATCTCTCCAGCACCCCCCCACGCAACAACATGTTCTGCAACCTAATAATTTATCTCCCCAAATACATGAGTCTATACTTCATTACACTGACATTTATCTGCCACTATTCAAGCATGCTTTGGGTTCTTCCTCATTCCACTCTTCTCTCCCTGGATAGCCAACCCTCTTGCACACCTTCATGTGCTATGCCAAATGGCAGACTTTGCACTCAAGTCCCCTATAAATTTTGCCTATAAAGCTATTTAATCTGACTAGTACAAGCATAGATACTTGTAGCAACCCTATGGTTACCCCATCTAATCTCAGATGTGACGTGCTTTATCACCATACTCTGTGTCATGTCATTCAACTTGTTTCTGACCCACATTGCACACTTTGTGACAAATTCATTGACTACCCAACTTATTCACTTACCTTCAGTGCGGGACTGTGTCCAAAGGCTTTCTTGATTCTCTGTATACCACATAAGCTGCCCATCCACTATATACCTTCATTGTTAAACAGGTAAATATATCTATCATACTTGTTACACAAGACTGGCTTGGTTCCTATTCTCATCTCTAATCACAAGCATGCCCTTTAGCATTGACTCAAATTTGTCCCCATTTATGAGGTCATGCTGACTGACCTGAAGTAGCCTGTCTCCTCATGGCTCACTCTTTTGTGCAGAATATCATCATTTTTCCTCCTCAAGTTCCACGGAACAACAAATTTCAACATTTATGGACTTCCGGTGATGTCAGTGGCTTGAATGGATGCTTAATTTCGTGCTCCGTTCCCCTGGTACACAATCTATTGCAATCACACACTTAAACCACCGAATCTGCTGCAAGTAAGACTTTAGACTACCTGCCTGAACATAATATTAATGGGGTGCGCAAAGAAAAAAGGGTTGGCAGGTCCACAGTCTCATACCTCAAGCTCAAAGTTACAGCCGCCTGTAGGCCTAAGCCTGGCTCCCTCACAGTCCTCATTAATCTTGGGTTTGGCTGACAACGAATTGTGCTCAGACACTGGTTCCACGGTCTCCAGAATTGACAGTCATAAAATTTTGAAGTTGCTAAAGAGAATTGCTGGGAAGGTTACTGTTATACAAAATGATTTTAAGAAGTTGGAGGCCCGTACTTCTTCAGTAGAAAATTAGCTGGAGACGTTTCAAAATGAGCACAAGGCCATTGGGAGATCTTTGGCTTATCTGCACAAAGGAGAGCCGGTGCTCACCCTCTGGGCTGAGGATGCAGAAGCCAGGTCCAGAAGAAGTAACATTCGGGTTTTTGGCATCCCTGAGGGAGCTGACCAAGACAATACAGCCAGTTTTATGGAATGCTGGCTGCGTACAGTGCTAAAGTTGGAGGAAGATTTCGCTGCAGATATTGAGTGAGCCCACAGGGCAGCAGCTCCCAAGCCCAAACCCGGAGCTCCCCTGAGATCAATTTTAATAAAGTTTCTGATGTTCCTGGTTAAGGAATAAAATCTTGAGACTGGCCTGGGGTAAGAAGGACATCAACCTGGATGGATCCAGGGTGTATGTAGACCAGGACTTCCCACCTATCATGCTGTCTAAGAGAAAGAAAGTGCTGTTTGTAGCAAACAACTGCAAGAAAAAGGAATGAGGGCACAACTCAGGTACCCTGCCAGGCTGTAGGTAGAGAGCAAGAAAGGGATCACTTACTGGTGGCAACCTCCTTTTTGGAATCTGCGGAGATTTCCCTCCCAGATCTTAAAGAGGACAAGGCCGAACAAGAAATCAAGGAGCTGTTGTGGTCCACAGCACCAGGAAGTCATCTTATGGGCAGATTAAGGATGGATTCATTGCTCCCTCTGCATTCGGATGTAGCCCGTTGGATCACCCCACATAAGCATACCTGAAGGCCTTTTTCAGCCCTGTTGAGTTCACATTCTATTGCTTACTCAGTGAAAGCCTTGATTTGATACCTAGCCACATCAAGAGCCATTAACATCCTCTGGACCTACCCTTTGATTCTTTACAACCTGGGCTTACCCACCTGTATTGGCACTCATGTTTCTGGGAGGAGGTAGAACCTGACAGGGAGGGGGAACCTTACCACTCGAGGAGCTGTCCCTGGGTCCAACTTCCTGCTGTGCCAGACTCTTTGTGTCATTCTGTTTAATGGGTCCCCCCAGACACTGTCATAGGCTGAGTCATGGACTTAAAATCGTTGATTGCTTTGGATCCACCCAATTTCCTCAGCCAGGCAGCAGTTTGACCAGACTTCAGAAATAAATCCATGCAAGTCCTATACTATTTACCAAAAGCTATTTTGTTTCTTGTTATTTGCCTTCCCACTCACCTTGTCTGAGGCTTTAAGTTCCTCCACTATTCCCAATTATGGCTAAACGATCCCACTAGAAATTTTTGGAACTGGCTTTGTAGCTGAACCCTGCGGTCGATGACTTGGAACTGTTTCTCTATCCAGGGCAATTTCAGTTAACTAGGACATTGGGCGTAGGGGGGTTTATTTTCCCTGTACTGTCCTCCTCCACCAAATATAATAACCCATTTTTTTACAGGGGACTGCTCCAGAACACTCAGGGGGAGAACGCAAAGTGGACTTTTGGTCGGGTTTTTTTACTAGTGGCATTTAGGCATTTTCCCTAAAAAATTAAAAAAGTAAGGGGGAAAAAATGAAAATGAGCTTGCATTTTGGCTTGCCTTTGAGCAGGTAGTTATATTGGCAATAGATGTTGATGGTGGAATCTCTTGGGTTTTCTCCAATGTTATTTAGTTAACTGGTGCAGTAAATGGTTGGGCTGCAGGACTTCTTACAAACTGTTTTAGTCCCCAGTTAGTTCCTGGACCAAAGACGTAATCCTGGTTGGTGGAATCTAAACAAGGTACTAATTTTGCCCAAGTCCCGAGGCTTAATGTCAGAGTGGGGCATGCACCCAGGGTCTGCTAGTTGGGCCCCCTATTCCCAGAACTTATTAAACTAAGAGGGAACTGATCGCGAGACTTCAGTGTAGGTAGGAGCCTCGGACCTTCGACCCCAATCTTTTTTTCCCTCAGGGGATTCCATCTCCTCTCCTCTCCTCTCCTCTCCTCTTTTACAGAAGAAAATGTATCTTCCTCTTGCTGACAGATTGGTGGAAGACCAGCTCAGACACTTCACCTTTCTTGTCAGCCCCAGCCCCACCCCCCACACACACATACACTGGGAAGCTACTAGTTATTAATCACCTGTTGTGATGTGTGTTGTTCTGAAGTTCTCTTGTCCATGTTTATATTCCTGTTTTCCTTTTTTTGTGCCATTTTGTGTGAATGTTCCTTTGAGAGGGGATTTACCCAGAAGGAGTAATAGTTTTAGATGCCAGATAATACTGAGTTTAGTATGACTCTAGCTTTTCAATAGCTGAGCTAAAAGTCTGTTCAATCAATGTGAAAGGTATAAATAATGTGGTTAAGCATATGAGAATTTTAAATGAACTAAAAAAAGAGAAATGCGACATTGCCTATTTGCAGGAAACCAGACTTTCCACAACGGAACATTTAAAGCTACGTAGGGCCTGGGTTGGTTCTGTTTATTCTGACGCTCACCTGCAATATAAAAAAACGGGGTGGAAGTGCCAATTTGTAGTGGAATACCCCTCCAGGTTCAAAACATCACCACCGCTGATACAGGTAGACTTGTGTTAATCTTGGGGGTTTATAGTGGTCATCGCATTCATATCATCTCAGTATATACCCCTACCCCCCCCATGGGCAAATTTTACAGTTACCTCTTCTGCATGGTTTCTGGTCTCTCAGAAGGCCAAATCATTTGTGCAGGGGACTGGAACTGCATGGAAGACCTGCAGCTAGACAGGAGCCTCTCTGGGGTTAGGGCCCCAAGGGCTTGCTCTTGACTCCTGAAAAACCTGTGTGCCATCTGGGTTGGTGGATCCATGGAGGCAGCAGAACCCCTCTTCAGTGGATTTCACCTTCTACTCAGCTGTGACCAATTCATACTCTAGATTAGATAGATTTTATACTCAAAAAGGGCTAACACATATCTTTCATGGCATCCGGATCCTCCCAGTAACTTTTTCAGATCATGCTATGACCGCTGCCCATCTCAGATGGGAACCATCACAAAGAAGTGGCCACTGTAAATTTCATCTAGGATGCATAAATGACAAGAACTATGTAAATTCTACCAGAGAGGTTATTAAAAATTATTTAAGGGAAAACACAGAGGCAGACTCTTCTCCTAAGTTTATATGGAATGCCCTTAAAGCCGTGGTGTGGGGTCACACAATAGCCTATGCCTCTCACTAGAATAATCAGCACCAGGCTCACTTTAAGGACACTTTAGAGAGGATCAAGACTCTGGAGGTGGAACACAAATGCACCAGGCAAAATTCTACCCTTATTCTTCTCCAGGAGGCCAGATCTGAGTATAACGCCTTAATGTTGAGGCACACGGAGAACACTTTAAGATATACTAGACAGCCCTATTATGAAAGGGGGGAAAGGGCAGACATGCTGCTGGCCCAATGCCTCCAAAAACAGGAGGCAGACAGATATATCCCTCTCATTCAATCACCCCACCCCAGCTTACCTCCAATAACTCAGGCTTCAGAAATAACCAATGAGTTTCTCAAGTACTACAAATATCTATACTCTAAGGAGAGACAGCCAGATCATGTGCAGAAAATCCATCAGATGACCTTGCCTGCACTAACCAAAGTACAAAGTACCGCACTGGAATCTGCCTTCTCTGAGGTAGAGGTGATCATGGTAATAAAATCTCTCAAATCAGGAAAGGCAACAGGCCCGGATGGATTTACATCTAAATTCAACAAATGTTTTTCATTAAACTGGTCCCCTTACTTAGTAAGATTTGTAACACAGCCCACAAGCTTGAGACTACTCCTGACACCTGAAATGAAGCCCTTTTGACAGTACTACCTAAGCCAGGGAAAGAGCTATCCTTGTGCTCGAGCTTCAGACCTATCTCACTACTGAACCAAGATGCAAAAATCTTTGCCAAAACCATTGGTGTTTGGCTCCAGAATATCATATCTTCCCTGATCCACCCAGATCAGATGGGCTTCATCCCTGGCAGACACATTCAGGATAACATTTGCATTTTGTTAAACACCCTTTCCTCAGCTAGCTCCCCATTAGAGAAGACCCTTCAGGCAGTGGTTTTACTTGAAACAGAGAAGGCATTCGACTTCCTGGACTGGGCCTACCTAGACCACACTTTAGGTAAATTTGGTTGCAGAGATAGATTCTGGAGTTGGATTAAAAATATTTGCAGTGGTCCCAGGGTGCGGGTCAGGGTGGATGGGGTCACCTCCCCTGCTTTTAACATCAGAAGGGGTACCAGACAGGGCTACCCGCTCTCTCCCCTTTTATTTGCCCTCAGCATGGAACCACTAGCAGTTTGTATAAAACAATCTCAGGTTTTGGGGGGAATTAGGGTAGGAGAAACTGAGTTGAGAGTGTCATTGTATGTGGATGACACCCTACTGTATGTCTCAGATCCACAGCAGACACTCCCTGACATATTTGACCTCCTCATGGAATTTGGTGTGATTTCTGATTACAAAATCAATTAGACAAAAACTGAGATGATTCCAGTGGGGCTGGCCCAGGGTGCCCCTCTCCCAGACATGGGCCATATTCAGTGGGCAAAATCGGGCTTCAGGTATTTGGGGATCTGAATCCCGAGAGACCTAGGTAAAGTATATCATTACAACCATCACAAATTGTTGCAAGAAGGTCAGGCAGACTGTAACCATTGGAAGGAGCTGCCCCTTTCCCGCTCTGGCAGAATAGAATACTTAAGAATGAACGTTCTGCCCCATTTCCTGTTTCTCTTCATGTTTCTGCCAACCAAACTCCCCCAAAACATTTTGGAAAGCACTAAAATCCACTCTATCAAGATTTATTTGGTTGGGGAAAAAGGCCCGGGTCAGATGGAAGGTTTTATCAGCATCAAAGGAGGGTGGGGGTCTAGGGTTACCTGATTTTCACAAATATTTTTGGGCAGCACAACTACAGGCACTGATCCCTCTGATGGGAAAAGATGACCCCCACAATGGGTAGAGCTGAAAACCAGCACTTTACCACCATCCAGTATTGGTGATAGGCTCCTCCTGAATAACAATCAGGCTACAGAAAGTGTCTTTTGACAACCCCTGGACCCCTTAATTGAGGCAGATCTGGAAAGAGGTATGGCAAACCCTCAATTTACTTTTGAGTCTTCGTCCCACAACCCTGTTTTTAAGTTGTCTAGACTTCCTCCCTCTTAGATGGGATATCTCTTTTCGGCATTGGGCTAGGCAGGGACTATAGACGGCAGGGCAACTATACATGGGGAGGTCTTGAAGTCTTTTCAGCAATTGAGAGACGAATTTGGGCTCCCCCACAAAGATTTATTTCAATATCTGCAGCTCAGACACTATCTGTTAACTGATAATAAAGGCTCACATTTTAAGTCTGTCCCCAACCCCCTGCAGGAATACATTTTCTCCTTGGCCTAGTCTTCAGGAATAAGAGGGCACATGTCAAAAATTGTGACCCTCCTCTCTACTTTAGAAGTCGACTAATTATCTCATATCAAAGAGAGCTGGGCCTGAGGCAGGTATCAGCCTCAGGATTTAGAGTGGCAAAGGTCTGGCAGGGAGTTCACCACACCTTGGCCTCCCTGTTCTGGAGGGAATTTAGATGGCATGTGATAATACACTACTTCCATCCCCCAGTAGTCACTAAACATTACAGGAAACACATATCTGACTCATGTTGGAGGGGATGTCAATCCAAGGGTACGTACTCACATATATTTTGGGATTGTCAAGAATTAGCAGATTACTGGGATTTGATAAAGAGGGCAGTGGGGGAAATCTTTGATATAACCCCCCCCCCTTCAGATATTCAGCATTGGCTGTTTGCTTTACCCCTGGCTGCCCTGCGGTCCAGATTGCACTGTTACCTGTTTTACATACTTGTTGCTGCGGCCCTTAAGGCTATTACTCATTGTTGGCTTACAACCAGGAAGCCTTCCTTGGACTCTTGGTATAGCATCTGCCTTGGAATGCTGGAAATGGAGTGTCTTACTGCCAAGCTCCATTCGTAACTGGACATATTTAAGGGCAGATGGCTCCCTTTTCTTCACTATAAAGTCTCCAGGGATCATAGGGATATCCTAGAAATCCTGGCATAACAATCCTGATTGCCTCCTTGTTTATTTGACCATGCTCTCCCTTTACACCAGTGGGTAAGGTCTACACATCTCAATCAATTTGGATCCACTGATCTGCCATCTCAGTGATATAATGAAATTAGCCTCTACTCCCCTGACCCTCCCCTGCTCTTGTAATGTTTTTTTTTCCTTATGTTGTCCCTATAATTTCTTCCTTATGTGGAATTTAGTCCTAAGTATTCCAAGGTATTGCTAAATAGTCTGGTGTTAATGGTAATATGAGAATTAATGTGTTGTTTGTATAAGCTTTCTTTTTTCTTTGTGTTTTTCCTTCTTTTCCCTTAATATGATTCCTTTGTTGTGAGACCTTACGTGATAACTGTCTGGTCTGTGTTGAAAATGAAAATTCAATAAATTTCAATTTCAAAACAAAAAATCCTATATTTATGAGTTGACTATGTCAGTATGCTCTTTTCATATAATGTGGTTTGAGGCTATAACAGCCATATGTAATATTTATAAATAACCATGTGCCATCACAGTAGACATTTTCAGTGATGTGGTGGACACATAAGTTCAAAGGGTTTCAGTTATCAAAAAACAACTTTATTAGAATGAACCAATTTCAGTATGAACATGTTTTCCATATAAGCATGCAGTTATGTCTATTGAAATTAATAACAATAAAATTAACAATAAACTGAATTGCTTTCATTCATGTTGTCCACTTTCAATTACTGGTATAATATAATATGTTTTCATGTGGTGTCTTCTTAACATGGAGACAATTATATACAGTGTACAACTGATGAACATAGTTCGACTGGCATACATACTTTAATAATTAAAATATACTGATGTGATTTATTAACATTAATTTTCTATATTAAAAAAAGGTTTTATTTCAACAAGTGACTCTGAATAATTAGTATCATTTGAAATATTGCATCATGGTACTAAATATGCAGCATAAATCAAATATAATTGTTACATTTATTGGTTTATCTTTCAATTTCATATTGCGGTTAATTCATGGACTCATTTCAACATTACCAGTACAGCAACTTCTCATGCTGAGTTTTTATCTTTGGTCTTGATATGTAAAACATTTTGTCTGCTACAGGTCCATGTATTCCCCCATCAGATGAAGTGGAACTGTAATTAGAGAATGGGTGAAAATGACATCAGTGGTGATGCTCAGCTACATTACCTTGAAACAGTAAATATGCAAGTAATTAACCCAGGCTTCAGTCAGTACTCTCAGTATATATTCGTACAGACTATTTCAACAGAACATTACCATAATCCTCGGTCATGACATGGAAAATACTGGATGGGCAAATATGCACAACCAGTGTGTTCTGCCACAGAGGGGTTTTGACTCCCTCTGACCTCAAGAGTGAAGCTCGAGAGGTCCATGGGAATCAGAACCTGCCCAAAACAGGGACCAAAACAAAAAAAAGCAAAAAGGAAATCCAAAACACTTCTGATCTTAGGAGACTCCATGATTCCGGGAGTTGATACCTACCTCCAGCCGGGGAATGGTCAGATGTATCCCAGGAACATAAGTGTGGAGAGACACAGACCATGTTGCTAAAATCTTGCAGGAAGCAGGAGAAAACATTGACATCCTGGTACACATAGGGAGTAACAATCTTGCCAGCCAGTCAGTTGTGAAGACCAAGGAACACCTGACCAGGCTGGAAGACAAACTGCTATCCATTTCATCTGGCATCTCCTTTTCTGATATCCTGCCATTCTGGGAGAGGGGAGCAGATGGAAAGAAGGTCAGAGAAGGGGAGATAGGGGAGCTAAACAAGTGGCTCAAGGGATGGTGCCAGGAAAAAGGACACAAATTTGTAGGTAACTGGCAACAGTTTTGGGAGCGAAAGTTCTTTAAATTCGATGGACTGCATCTAACTAAGGAGGGAGTCAGTGCATTGGGTCAGATGTTTGATGTCTTTGCAGAATATTTAAACATACAAATGGGGAAATGGGTGCAGCACCCAATACATCGAATGGGAAGAACACCCTTCCCCCCTCAGCTAGTGATCAAACAAGAGTTCAGCATGTTTGTAGTTCATTTTGCATCACCAGATAAGGAAAAAGGTCTAGATCCCCATACGACGTGCAGGGGAAAAGCTGGACCTCGCCCCACAACTAATGTACCGAAATCTAGCCAATGGAAAATCATGTACACAAATGCCTGCAGTCTGGGAAACAAGATCCCAGACCTGAAGGCAACATTGACAGAGGCTAAACTGGACATAGTAACCATTAGCAACACATGGTTCACCAGTAACCACACTTGGGAGACTTCAGTACCCAGCTATGTACTGTTCAGCAAAGACCAAAGGTGCAAAGAGGGTGGCCTTTATGTCAATGAAAATATCTAAGCTACAGAAATTCAGAATACACATAAGGAGCCAGAAGAACTGTGGGTCACCCTGGAAACAGGAAATGGGACAGCCATATGAACTGGGGTTGTCTACAGGCCTCCAGACCAGGGTTAGGACATAGACACATTACTGCTAGAAGATATACAAAACATGACAGCTAAAGGGGAGGTTTTGATAATGGGAGACTTCAACATGTCAGATACAGATTGGTCAATACCAGCAGGAACATCCACCAGAACTAGACACATAGTGGATTCCCTGCTGGGAGAGGGCCTCAAACAATTGGCACAAAAACTCACAAGAGACAGGGCTATCCTGGATCTAGTACTAATGGGTTAAGGATCACAGATCTCCAGGTAGAAGGTCACCTGGGGGCCACTGACCATCACATGGTATGGTTCAGTTTGGCCACTAGAACTAAATCATCCCATTCCAATGCAAAAATATGGGACTTCAGAAGAGCTGACTTTGATCAGATGGCCAACAGAGTTAAGCTAGCCCTGGCAAGAAGAAATGCAGGTAAGGGGGTACAGGCAAAGTGGGCAAGCATTAAGGATGCAATACTTGAAGCAGCATCCCATTGTGTATAGGGAGAAAAGCAAGAGCAAAAGAAGGAGGAAACCACTTTGGTTTTCAAAAACAGCAGAATAGATCAGAGCCAAAAGGTTGGCCTTCAGGAAATATAAGGAAACGCAGTGGGACGAAGATAGGGAGGCATACCAAACTTCCCTAAGGGAAGCAGGGATGGCAGTAAGGCAGGCAAAGACCCAAATCGAGGAAACACTAGCATGAACAGTAAAAGAAGGGGGCAAGACTTTCTATAGATGCATTAGTGAAAGGAGAAAGTCCAGAGGGGGTATTGCTAAGATCAAAGGGGATAAGGGAGAATGTGTGGAGGAGGACCAAGGAAAAGCATATATCCTAAATAGATACTTCTGCTCAGTATTTACTGAAGAGAAGGTAGGGCAGGGCCCACAGCTCAACACCAGGGACACAGGGTGGAGGGATGTGTGCACAAGTCCCTTCACAAAAGAAAGGGTCCTACAAGATCTCGCTAAGCTCAGGGTGGACAAGGCAATAGGACCTGATGGCATACATCCCAGGGTACTAAAGGAGATAAGGGTGGAACTAGCAGAGCCATTAGCAGAACTGGTTAGTGAGTCTCTGAGCACAGGAGAGGGCCCAGAAGACTGGAGCAGGGCTCATGTGATCCAGCTCCACAAGAGTGGCAGAAGGGTGGAGGCAGGGAACTACAGACCAGTCAGTCTTACCTCAGTAGTGGGCAAGATTATGGAGGCACTCCTTAAGGAAAGGATAGTGCAACACGTGGAACGCATAGGAGCACAGGATCCAAGACAGCATGGGTTTACAACAGAAAGGTCCTGTCAAACTAATCTCATAGATTCTTTGACTGGGTAACCAGAGTGGTGGACAAGGGGTGCAGTTGATGTCGCCAACTGACTTGAAAAGCTTTCGTACTGTTCCATAGAAGATTGATTAATAAGCTGGGTAGGCTTGGGGTGGGTCAGAAGTTGGTCAACTGGGTGGCAAACTGGTTGGCGGGCAGAAAACAGAGAGTGGTGGTAAACGGTATACAGTCAGAAGAGATGCAAGTCACAAGTGAGGTACCTCAGGGATCAGTCCTGGGGCCAGTCCTCTTCTAATATCTTCATTAGTGACATTGCAGATGGACTGGAGGGTAAGGTTTGCCTGTTTACGGATGACGCCTAGATCTGCAACAGAGTAGATGATCCAGATAGGGTGGGCAGAATGAGAAGAGATCTGGAAAAACTGGCAAAATGATCTGAAGAGTGGCAAATGGGGTTTTACACAAAGAAGTGCAGATCATGCACATAAGGAAGAGAAACCCTGAAGCTACCTATATGTTGGGAGGGGAGATGCTGGCAATCACAAGGGAAGAAAGAGACTTGGGCATCATCGTCACAGATTACCTGAAATCATCTAAGCAGACCTCTTAAGCAGTAGGTATGGCTAGAGGGATGTTGGGGTGTATTAGTAGGGATACCACAAGTTGTAATAGGGAGGTAATAATCTCTCTTTACAAGACACTGATTAGAGCCGGCCTAGTGGTGCTGAGGATTGAGGTGCTGGACACCACACATCACACCATGCCGGTGACCCATGTTCGGGAATGGGCATGGGCCACCCGGGTCGGCAGGGGCAGGGAAGGATTGAGTATCCAGAGGACTGCTCTCCTTCTCTGGGGAGGGGGGATCTGCAGCACTGGCACCTGATTTCCCCCTGGCAGATGCTGGGGAGCAAGGTGACGTGTGCGAGCATGGGGGGAGCCGAGTGCAGATGCTTCAGGGGCTTGCCGGGAGTGTGGAGTTCTGCCTTGACTGGCATCACTGCAAGCATTCAGCCCAGAGGAGCAAACAGAGGACCGCCCAGCCTCCATGACACCACTTCACCACCCCTCCATCGCTCTCAGGCTGGCTCCCATAACCCGACCCGTGTCCGTGACACCTTGGCCACTGCCACGGTCCCGCCCTAGGGGGGTAAACCAGGGGGCAAAAGGGAGAACAGCTGATTTGGGAGAGAGGGGTGATGAGGGCCATGACCGGGCTGAAACTTGGCAATGAGATAGACAAAAAAAAAAGAAACTGGTTAGGCCCCATCTGGAGTACTGCATGCAGTACTGGAGGCCACACCTGCACAAGGACATTAACAAAATGGAGGCAGTCCAGAGAAGGGCAACCAAAATGGTGCAGGGACTGCATTGGAAAAAAGATGAGGACAGATTAATGGAGCTCAATATGTATATCCTAGAGCAAAGGAGGGAGAAAGAGGTGATATTATCGAAACATTCAAACCACTTAAGGGCATTAACAAGGTGAAAGAGTCTAACATGTTTCAATATAAGAGAAATAGCAAGACAAGAAGACACAGCATGTGATTACAGGGAGGCCGATTAAGGGGTAGTGTGAGGAAGTTCTTTTTCACAGAGAGGGTGGTGAATGCATGGAGCAACCTACCTCAGGAAGTGGATATGAATACAGTGCATGGCTTCAAACAGGTATGGGATAGTCATAAGGGGGCAATACAGATGAGTATAAATAAATAGGCCATTGACAGAGTAAAGGCCTATGGCACATTCATAAGGTAGAAAAAATGGGCAGACTGGATGGGTCTTGCGATCCTTATCTGCCATCATCTTCTATGTTTCTATGTAACCCCAGGTGACAGAACACAGTGGTTATGCATAAAGTTGCTCATCCTGTAATTTTTATAGTGTATAGTACTATGTGAAGTGTGCAAACTGTGTTTTTTTCTCTTTAACAATGAAACTGACTTGTGAAGTTTCTAGAGGTTCTAAAATGCTGTGCAACAACAGAATTGGATAGAAGAAAGCAACTACAGTGTATAGTGGAGTGTAATAGTGTATGGTGGAGCGTCGTTCTCCACCAAAATCCATCGTTGTCGAAACCTTGTAGTCACACACTAGTGACGTTCGCAGTGCAGCAGAACGATTTTTTCTACTGCACTGCGAACATCACACACTGTGTCCTTGAGCAGCATTTGACAGTTAGGGCTCACTCCATAGACAGGACGTATAGCGAAAGCAGCAATGTTGCAGCAGTACTAATGTTTAGTGTTAAAACGTTCAAAATATAAAGTTCTTAAACAGTTAAAATGTCAAGCGTGAAAACGTTCAAAATGTAAAGTTCTTTTTTCCTTATAGAAACCCAGTAAAAATGTTTTGAAGCAGAAACATGTTGTAGTGATTTTTTTTTTCCCAAAAAAAACGACGTTCCACCATACACTATAAAGAAAAGTGCATGGAGAACAGTTGACAACAGGGCATCTTTTACCTCGTTGGCACTATGACGACGGATTACCTCTCGAGCTGCTCGAGGTAATCTGTAGTCATGAACTCGACTTCAGGAAAGAATAGCCCTGTTGTCAACTGTTCCCCATGCTCTATCCTATATGTTCTGTATAGAATTCCATCCCTTTCAAAATCCTGTTGTACCACAGTTCAGAGGTCATGGAATGTGATTCTACCCTACTGTGGTAGTACAGCATTCTAGAACCTCTAGAGACTGCATGAGTCAGTTTCATTTTGAAAGCAAAAGAACTCACAAACACATATTTCACATGGTACTATACATTATAAACAATACAGGATGAGCAACTCTATGCACAACCAGTGTGTTTTGCCACCTCGGGGTTCTGATTTCCATGGACCTCTCGAGCTTTGCTCTCAAGGTCAGAGGGAATCAGAACCCCTCTGTGGCAGAACACACTGGTTGTGCATTGTTGCCCATCCAGCATTCTCTATATTTGCCATCATTCCAAGTTGCTCTGCTGCAGTAGTGACATCAGTACTGCAGCAGACCAACATAATGATGTCACTACTGCAGCAGAACATATAGGATAATGCCTGAGAAACAGTGGTTAACCACAATATAGTGTATAGTGGAACGTCATTTGTTCACTGAAATCTATTGCTCTCAGAATGTTGTTCTGCTGCATTAGTGATGTCTGCAGTGCAGCAGAACCAAAAAGTAATGTCCGCAGCATAGCAGAATGACTTTTCGTTCTGCTGCAGTGCGGATGTCACACATGGTGTCCTCGAGCAGCAATCTGACAGTCTCATTTTAAAAAGAAAGATGTAGTAATTTTTTTTATGAGGCAACGACGTTCCACTATACACTATACAGAACAGTGCATGCGTACCATTTAACGGCAGGGCTGTTCTTTCACACCTCGTTGGTACTATGATGACTGATTACCTCTCAAGCTGCACTCTCGAGGTAATCTGTCATCATAGTACCAACTCGGTGAAAGAATAGCCCGGTTGTTAACTGTTACTCATGCACTATCCTATATGTAATCACCTCAAGCAGTTGCCAGAACCACCAAGTAAACCTCGAGAGTGCAGCTCGAGGGGTTTACAGTTGTCATGGTAACTGTGAAAGGTGATTACGTCCATGGTTGACCATCATTACTCAGGCATTGTATAATATAGTGCATGGAAAAATTAGCCACTGTGGGGAAAAAATACAGGTTTTTTTCAATGTGCGTTTGTTCTCCTGCTCGGCTATGAATGCCTTCTGGTTTGTATGTTGAGCAACTGAAGTGCTGAAATTAGCCATTGTGAACTATACTGCAGAGGGTCTGTAACTGTCTGAATTTAATCTTTGTGTTTTGAACAAATGTCCAATCAGCAGATCACCTTTTCTTTACTAGAATTTTGACAGGTAGTGGCATTCTATCCTGTAATATCATCATTATGACATAGTTAAGCAAGGTTTACAGCATACTGATGTCATAACGATTATAAAGTGATTGAAAACATGGGTTAATAGACACTGTCCATACATTATAAGCATATTCCAGGCACTGAATTTCACACATAACCATATTCCACTATACACTGTTTAAACAATATACCATGACAGGGTGTAGGGTAATGCTGGATTTACCCACGCATGGTGTGGTTCGGTCACGAGGTCGCAGGCCGAGTGATTAAACCACACCATAATTTGATAAATCCAGCATTATCCCACACCCGGGAGTGGCATATTGTGATTATACAATGTCCATCTATTTTTTGACATAAAAAAGAAATAAAGAGAAATATATATTTTTTTACTTTTATGTCATTTCTTGCTGAGCAACAAAAAATTATGCTGGGTTGGTATGGCTCCTATATTACTTCACATGCACAGCATTGTTTTGTGATGTGGTTAGACACAGTATTACAATATGAATCAGGTATTACTAGGTAATTAATGCCAGCTTCATTTTGTACCATGTGTGCTGTTTCTACCAGTCTGATTGCTCTATTTTGCTCTTCCATTTCTTGCCATGTTGCCAAATACATTTCAGGGCATGTGTTCTATTGGGTTTTATAAACTTCTTGTGTGGTTAAAGACACCTGGCCACCTCTCATGACACACCACACAGGTTGTGTGTAAATCTCACAGCAACACATGCCATGTTGTGCAATATTGCTGAAATATGAATTTTAATGTCTAGATTTGTCGTGTCTTTCCACCGTAATGAACATGAATTGTCGAATCTTCAACAAAACAAACAGATACAGTTATTCCATATATTAACTTGTGACTTCACTTATCTATGCACCATGTTGTCATTCCATGTCTCTCAGTACACTGACTGAAAACTGTGGACATGCTGATTATGTAAGCTGATAATGAGTTTAGTGGTGATGTGCATACCTTGTATTATGTCCACTCTGCTTGAATCGACTTCTGTGCATCTCAACCAGTTCTTGCTTGTCAGATTTCATGTACTTGGCAGCTATTGGCTCGGGGACATCATAGGACATCAATCCCTGCTTTGCAAGTCGATAGCTTGGGAATTCATGAAAAAGTGCCATAACTTCATTGCACAGATCTTGTACGTAATCTGTTAATTTAGTGTAGTATTTAGTATAACATCTGACTATGAAATGTTTCAGTCTAATTTGCTCTAAAACTTACAACAACCATGAGGTGTATGGTCACCATGACACATAAATTCCTCATGTCAGCATTTCAATATGTGGAAGTAATGAATGAATGGGATGATAAAATCCTATTGAGAACAAGTCCTTTGAACGAGTTGATGTATGAACTATTTTAATCCAGTAATTCCTCTCTGAGTTCAAAGCATTTCATTTATATGCTTACAACACATCTCTTTGCTCTACTGAAATAAGATTTTTAAATAGGCAATACAAGGAGCTAGGTAAGCAATCTGTTAATTTCTCCCAGTTGTCATTATATGGGGTTATGCTACACCTTGTGCCTCTTTACGCCCATAGGTATTCATTGATCGACTTGTAATGTAACCTCTGGCCAAGCATTATAATTTAACTGCCACATGACATGATGTCACCATAGGAATAGATCCTGTTTGCATGTTTTACCACACAAATATCAGAGTACTCAAACAGTTTTATAACATAGATAACTTGTTCTGAAAACAGTTGTAATGTTAATGACAATGAATGATGTAATTGCTGTTTAATCCTGTTATTCCACACTTTCTGAAAGACGATGTTAGATACATAGGATAACTGCACTCCTAGTGGATACATTTATGCACAGTATCAACACTCAAGTATCAATCATCCATTTGAATGTGATTATCTAATAGAAGATTGTGTATAAGCACTCATGCGCAACAAAGGTATTGTCTGATTGAGTGGTTTCTGTGGTGACACTAGAACTCAAGAGCACAGCTCGAGAGGTATAGTTACTACATAAACAACAAGATCAGAAAAAACCCTTGTCTGTGTATGAGTTGCTATACTGCATGGTCACTGATACCTGGCAAACAAAGTCCCCCAAACAATTTTTAAATTACTTACTGTGGCACATTGATCCAGCATTGGTAACTTCTGTGTGTTCTCTCCACCACCAAGGCCCCTTCTTCACGCATGCATGATAATGTTCGATGTTGTTATGCTGCACTGGTGACATACTCAGTGCAGCAAAACAACATCATAACGTACTCAAGATAGTACAATAACTGATTCTGAACATTGATTTCCATGCTTAACAGTGTTCCACCATACACTATATGCAAATTCATCACCCATGAGCAGTTCTGAATGACACTAATTATGCAGTCCACTTATGTAAACAGTCTTCCGTAACTGGAATAATTATTCCACTGCATCACCTATGACACAGTAATGCATCGGTTGAACCCACCACCATTCCCCAAAAGTAAAGGAGTGTAGTTAACGAATAGTCAGTATACATTTACAATACTCACCATATGTTGGAGGTACATTCACTGGTTTAATCACAGGAGCACCGGCTCTACTTTTGGGGAATGATACACTTCACTGTCTGTTCCTATCTCAACTTATCCTCTGAGCATGTGTTGTGTTCTCATTGAAATTAAGTATAGTGATCAGTAGTCTGTAACAGTAAAATACAGGGAAGAGTTTTACGTATAGCTATTTCCAATGTCATACATTGCATGACATATATAGGATAGTGTAGGGCTTCCCAGACACAACAAGGCAATTCTTCACTCAAGTGTTTTATATTACAGCTGATGACCTCGAGAGTTAAGCCATCATAGAAAACACGAGGGAAAAGAGTTGCTGAGTTGTTTCTGAGGACAGCAATTCATTGTTCTATATCGTGTGGTTCACCAAAACATGATCACTAACATTTCTTTAGTGAACATCTTCTGTCACAGACATGAACTCCTGGTCTCTCCAGCCCACAGACCAGCTCACGTACAAGAGTCGCCTACCACCCCCAGTCCTATGAATGGCGCAGGTGGGGGGGCGGTTGCATTATGATATCCTCAGTAACACAGAACTGAAAGTCATTCAGCGTTACTGATGACGTCACTACTGAAGCAGAATTACTTTTTTTGTAGTGTTTGGATTTCCATACACAACCACATTCCATCATACAGTGTTTTATAATTCATTCTGATCAGTATTATAATGTGTGATGGAATACGGTTGTGTATGGAAATCCATACACCACATAAAGTCATTCTGCTTCAGTAGTGACATCCTCACTAACATAGAATGACTTTTTGTTCTGTGTTAGTGAGGAAGAGGGGTGGAAGAGTGAACTAGAAGGCAATTCACAGTGGAGAGAGTCCTAGATGAGCTCACAAAATGTAAAGTCAATAACGACCAAGATAGACTCCACATTTGGCACCACAGACCTACAGAGCCTCACAGCAAATGTGTTTATATTCGGAGCACACCAAGCACAAACAGAGCAGCTGGTACACTTTAGACTCCATGTATGGCTCTACAGACCACCAGAGTCTCCAGGCAACCAGAATAACATAAATAATGTACCACTCAATTTATAACTTTCCAACAAGCAAATAAGTTGCAGCATGAAATCATATCATAACAACACTAACTGGAATCTAGAACAGAAAAGTACAGTGAATGAAGTACAGCACGAAATTATTGCTATCTAATTTGTGATAGAACATGATTATAGGGTTCAAACATTAAAGAACAAAAGCTCTAAAATGTTTATTAGCTATGCAAATTATCACCTATATAATTTTTCATCACTATTCACTATACTGCCCTCTGTTTTTATACACACTCTATACATAGTGTGATTTTTTTACACTTGAATCAATGAATTGAGACACAGGCTAAAGTGGTGCGAGATCATCAGTTTTATCTATCTTTAATAGTATTTTTACTTTACACAAATCAATGAATGTTAGAAAAAAAATAATTCTGGTTACAAACCAACATACTAACCTTGCTTCCATGCTGTTATAGAAGAAGTGAACACTTTTTGGAGCGAAAAAGGTAACAATTCTATGGTAGGACTTGAGCAATTAATTTTGTTCCACTAGTGACAGTTGCTTTATATCCTTACATAGGAGCTTTGTGACAGTATTAGCTCAAGTTTCTTGTAAACCTTTGAGCCTATTATAAAGTAATAATATGTGCTTAAAGGTCAGCTTTGCCATATAATTCTGTGATACTGAAGTTTCATATCTGTATCACAAACTAGGTAAATTCTCTGTAGCATGATACACAATTCAGTCATATAAGTCCAGTTAATCAGGTTGAAAGAGTAAATATCAGACTGGGTATGAGAAATCCTGCCTTTGGATTGTTTGCCATACATACAATAGAAATGTCCAAGGCACAGATAGCAACAACTTCATGTAACCACAGCAACATGCAATCAATTAGATGTCATGTAGCATACTCAGATGTTCATTTTTGAATAACCGTAATTTTTTTTAACCGAAAACCAAGAAGTTGCTCAAACACCGTCTCAAACCATTTTAACCTTAGAATCATCCAAAAAGTTGTTGAAGGTAAAATTATCCATATTTCCTCTAATAAGTTTTCATTTGTTGACTTTGTTTTTAAAGAACATTTTATAAGCACCATAAGACTCAGATGGTGTGCATTACATATTTATAATAACTCGGGATCATTTTTTTTTAGTAAGGGAAACTAGGTTTTATTTGCTGTTATAACCCGTGAGTTATAACGGTGAACATGAGGCCGGTTTCCCTTACGTGCATGCCCCAACAGCAGCTCTTCCTTGATTCATGGCCAGCCTCCAGCCCTTCGAGACAGACGCTGACACTCGGCAGTAAGTTAATTTAAAAAAAAGAAGAAAATAATGAGCACTTTAGTCCAAAAACATAACAATTTTTACAGACGTAAATAAAATAAACACAAGGGAAACCTTTCCCTTCATAAGCCACTTCCGGACTGCATGAATGCCGAAACCCGACCGGACAGCACTGCACAGGAAGGATTATTTTTTATTTTATATAGTTGCTGTGGCAAAAAAATGATCCCCAGCAATTATATAAAATAAAACATGGGAGTAGTGTGTTTAACTCAGTTTACACACCCCTCAATGTTAGATCTTAAATAAACCCCTCAAGCTTCAGCTCTAGGGGTTTGTGTAGCATCCAACACCTCGGGGTGTGTGTAAAATCTCATTAAACACACCACCCCATGCATTATTCTATATGTAATACAAGACCAGGGGCTGAAGTCAGTTGGCCTGTGGTCTCATACATCAATACGCCGCAGCACGTGCGTGACAAATCTGCAATGCACAGCCCTCATGTCTTAATGCATGCAAACTGAACATGAGATAATGTTTAACAAAGTATGCTCATGAACTGGTGATGGACTGACACATGCCCCTGACAAAGTTGTAGTCATTACGTAGTCGCTGCAGTTATTAAAACTATACAATGATACGATGTTAACATTCGGTTATAATTGTATATATTTCTTATTCTTACTTTCAGCTGCAAGTAGCCCAGCAAGAGTAAGTCAATATTCATATTTTCATATAAGTACAACAGACAAAATATTTAATTTGGGAATTTAGCATGTAGTACCAACCTTTCGTTAGCCAAAAACCATCGCCATCAATAGGTGCATGAACACAATCATTGTAAGGCTGCCCATGTCCATGGTGAATGTTGCACACGTGATTGCCAACAGATAGCCATTTTGCAAGCATCATCTCACCATCACCACCACTGTTGGATGCACACCAGTAGAAGTGGTTTCCAACTGCCTTGGCCTAGTCTTTCGGTGCAGCACAGGCTTTGCATTTCCCCTTAGCCTCCAACTTTTTCCTTATTGCTGCAAAGATTAATAATTTGATTATTGCAGGGACTGAACAAATTTGGATTAATTGCTATGTATAACAACACTATGTAAATCATCATTTAATCACAGTTATGAAGTCACAGAACCCCTCTGTGACAGAACACAGTGGTTGTGCATACCTGCACATGCAGTATTCTGTATATAATTAATGTGTCCCCCCTTTTCCCATAGGGGAACCATGCTATAATTTGTCGTAATAAACTAGTGTTTATTTCGGCAAACATGAGCATGGTTTCCATCAGTCTGTGCATGCCACCATGGCAGTTCCTTGCTTAATGACCACTCGCCTGCCATCTTGCCTGCAACTGAACCACCAGAAGAGCTCAGTGGTAAGTCATTTTAAAAAAAAAAGTCATTTTCCACATATAGAAGCTAAACAAAACATTTTAAATACATTTTAAAAACTCAGGCAACAAAAACATGAGGATGGCCGAAAATGGAACTGGAGCGCAGCTGCACTGGAATGCCTACTGTCTTATATAATTGCTGGGGCAAAAAAGAGGAGACCCAGCAATTATATAAAATAAAATATGAGGTGCTATGTGTAAACTTGAAGTTTACACACCCTCTCAGTGTTAGATGCTTTAATAAACCCCTCGAGCTTCGCTCTCGGGGTTTATGTAGCATCAAACACCTCGGGGGGTGTAAACTTCTCGTTACACACACCACCCCATACTTTATTCTAGATGTTATACTTCAATGAATCTAGTAGTAACTTTTCATTTGACATAATGAATTAATTAAATGGATACATGTAGCCTTGATATGCATAAACAGATACATACGATCAAAGAAGAGAAAGAGTACAAACCTGTTTTTTTGTTTGATATTCTTTTTATGTAAACACCTTTGTCAGTGCCATTGTAAACTGTTAAGTTAAAAGGAAAACCTAAAATAAATGGCAGACCATGTTATTAGAAGGACAATATCATAACCCACAGTTTCATGTGAATACGGTGAAAACATTTGGGCGTACGTTAAAAAGGTGAATTTTTTATAGCGAATGTAGTAACAACACTGTCACTATAGCAATATGCATTGAATGTCGAATGCAATTTAAGAGAATGGAAGCAAATATCGATATTCATACATGGAGCTGAAAATGATATACTAACCCACATAGATACTCGTACAAACTTTTCTTTCCGTACTCCATTACAACCTCCACCAGTCGCTCAGTCAAGTCTCTGTGTCTACAGGGAGAGGTGTGCGTCTCAGTCCTAGAAACCAGCTGCTCCATTCTGACTTCACTGAGCCTCTGCTCCTCCTGCAAGCTTTCAATGAATCACCAGATAGAGGGGTGGCATGCACCCAGTCGGGTGCTGAGGCCCCTATGCCACCCCTCAACAGCATTATTAGTATGACCCCGGCCCATGCAAACATTTTGGTAACAGTTCCAGTACCTCAGCTTGAAAACAGGATGCCTCCATCCAGACCTGCTCAAAGGATGTCCAACCCAAATATCTTTGAAGTAGTCAATCAGTAGGGCAAGCAATTCATCATTATTTTTAAAGAAATCCCACTCACACAACTGCTTGAAACCGCTAACCACATCCTGCACCAGGACTAAAGTGACAGCAAGCAGCATTCTTACATTCAAAGAGAACTCATCATCGACCACATACTTCTCATGCACAGCAGAACACTGCTGCATTTTCCTCCACAAAGCTTGACCAAGGTGAAAAAAGCAGCCTCTCACCTGGACAGTTGGAAACACAGAAGACACCGCCTTGATAGCTGCTTGTTCGTAATCTAACATTATGCTCTCAGGACACATAGTCGCATCCCATGACTGCAGCTTCTTGAGGACAGATGTATACCCCGTCGCCCTTCTAGATGTCATTGGTATATGCACTGTGGGTATCACAGTCCCTTCTCTTGTTCCATGCACAGTATAAAGTTGACTGAATAATGTTAGACAACTACGAAATGTACCGTCCATAAACCATTTGGTACATTCCAATAAAAAGTGCAAATTGTGGTCAGTGGCATAAATAAGGAAATTGCCAGTGGACATGCCGCTGTCATAATAGAACAAATGTTCTCCACCAAGTGTAACAGTGTATTCAGCAGGTATACTTAACTCACTCACTGTTGCCGGCACTGCAGGATGAACCCATTCCACTTGGTGAACCAGCTAAACTGTTCGCTTCATTAGGCTTACAGATGGAAGTCTCCCTGCTATAGCATTGTTCGTACCAGCCACGCTCTGCATTACAACCTGGGCTGTTGACTCCACACTTGACCATGCCTGTTCCTTCATGGTGTCCAGCACACGTCTAGTTCCCACATCAGATGTGTCTGCCACATGCTTGTGATCCTTGATAACTGCAACAACACTATCAGCAATGGTATGTACTCTAGCGAGACATTTATATCTCTGATATTCAGTCCATCTCCAATACATTTTTGTTGCTACTTCTTTGTCCCTTCTATACAGGAACCCACCATAAAGCAACAGAGGATGGCCCTTCTGGCTCCGGATGAACTTGCACAACGACATTCTCTGGCTCCACTGTTCCACTCACAATCAAACCAATGCTGCACCCTTCCTTCTTCTGCACACATTTTTTGAACCCTTCCCAGGTGTCTCCCATTCATATGCGGGAGGGGGGCTATGCCCCTCCGCACCCTCCTATCTTTCATATTACAACACCAAGGCACACCTTGATCGTGGGGTAAGTAGATATTATCTTCCATGCGCTTATTTGTACTGTTTTCTCATTTGTACACAAGTATACATAAAATGCTCGGTATAGTGAATTCGCCGTTTTGTCCTAATCGCTATAATTTACCAATCACTGTATTTCAGTTCGCCTTTTATGTTTTGCACAAATTGCTTCACTATTTGAACATCGCTATTATCATGTGATACCATCAACCACACATTCTGTGAAGTGAAACCTCCATCTTCCACTACTGACTCATCCACCCCTTGTAGGGTCAACATGGAACCTCAAACCCACATCATCCAATATCAAATATCAAGAGTTAACCGCTCTACCCTGGTAAGGCAATCAGTCCACCGGATGCTTGCTACTCTACTGCAGGAGCAGAGCCACCAACAACAACACCCCTGCGACCATCTAGAGCTGTGATTATATGTTTCAGGCATAGCTAGAGGAAAGGCAGGCTAACTTACCCATCCAATACACCTGGCCTGCTAGTACATGGCCTTTTAACAGGCATGTGCACATTTTAAATGAATACTGTGAATACATACAAGCGTACCTTTCTCAACATGCCATACATCAAATTGATGGCAAATGTCAGGTTTCTGCTCCCCCATATACTTCTTGACACCTATGTGCCTATCGTTGGTAAAGCTCTTAACTTGTACGCCACATGTGTTCATGTATTTAAGTCCTCTCTGTACCCAATTTAGTTCCAGTGCATTAGAACTCATTACCTCGTTACTCTTTAGAAAAGTAAAAGGAATGCATAAATTCACTGTGACACATTACTACTACATTTTCAAATATGTAAATAATTATAATTCTGTTTATCAAACGATCACATATCACACCTGAATTAGCGGCATATCAACAATCTTCTCTCTTACTAGGTCCATTAGACTGTAACTGCCTAACTTGGAGGTATGGCCAGGGGAGCAGCACCTTGCATCACCTCCCAAAATGGCTGTGTTATTTGTAAAGGAACCCACCAGTTCAGTCTGCTGTCTTTTGCAGACATTGCATACCGCAGGTACCAAATAAGAGGTCTGCATTTGGTAATATGTATGTATTGATATGTTTGAGATGTAAAGATGTTTAAATAACTTTTGGATGTGTACAGGACTACCACCCGTGAACATCATAGCACAAGCAGTCATAAGGTTCCCAATCAGCATCAATAGATGACGTGGTTGATTACTCCAGATTTTGGAATGGCCATTTACACACAACTGCTTGAATTCCACAAAACTACCCATAATTTTTTTGTATAAATACAATGCACGTTGCATGACAAAAAAAGCAGGTCTGTAACATGACCAGTATTGCGCTCTCAAAACCAATGAACTTTTGCTCAAAACGTGGTTCTTCACCTTGCTTCAGTTCAGCATACCTACAGAAGAAAAAAGTAATTATGAAACAATAATTATTTAACAAATTAAAGTTACAGCTCTTTCTGAAGATGCACTAATACCCTGAGTGTCCGTGTAACCACTTACTGTTCACAGTTGTCATCACCATCGTTTGAATCAGTGTCAGTGGTGTCAATGTCACTGACATCCCAATCTGGATCTTGCAAGTTGTCCTCTTTCAGAATGTCACTACAGTCACTGTTATCTGGTGATATTTCTGACCACATGCATTTTCACCCTGATGATGACTTTCATGAGATGGTTCACACTGGATTGCAATGTCACAACTGAAGTCATGCATCGTGTTACATTGAATGCCTATATCAGCTGTAAACACGTCTGTCTGAGTCCCCCTTGTACATTTGGTCCTGCCGCTGTAATGAGGAATGTACTTTAACATCTGAACAGACTTGTTAGCCATGACCTGTGTTAATAGTGTAAGACATAGAATGCTAGTCAGGTGGTAAGTCATCATGACATATCGATAGTTACAGTATTTGTGCCAATTAATTTTTTTTATATGAAACTTATTTTTTTTTTACCAGTAAACATCATCTAACTACAGTAATACCCTCCGGTGTGGACTTTACACCCATGGCACACTTCCCTGTCTTCCTCACTTTATGTGCTCCCAACTGCTCCTCAAACCCCCCCCCCCCAATCCCTCTTACACAAGAGAGAAAAGTTGATGAGTTGAGTTGTAAGAAATAATGAGTTCTATTTCTTTCTTGGGGACACCCAAACAGGATCAGTTGCATATTCAGGTGAGTGTCAGTAAACGTAGGCCACGCCCTCATGTATCCAGCCAGCAGGCTTGCTCAAGGACTAGAATTGCACTGGAATTGCTATTTATTGACACCACAGTTCACATTGCTACTTGAGCCCATCATTCCCACATGTGTCAATTCAAACATCGAAAAACCTCAGAAATCACACCAGTAGGCATTGATTAATGTACTTTGCCACTGACACTTGGGCATGCCTTGTGTGTAAGCAATAAGACATGGCTGGGTGCTGGCAGTACTGAGATACCCACACACCCAGAGGGCGTAGTAAGGCATGAGGCCACAGGCCGAGCACTTCCCACTTCTTAGTGTGCTGGTAATCTCAGTACTACCAACGCCCAGCCATGTCTTACTGCTTACATAAAATGGGCCCATAGACAACTTTTAAAAAAAAGAACATACTGAAAGTTTTCAATGTCACAAAAAATATACTAAAATGTTGTTAAATGATGTAAAGTAGTCCATCCACAGATGTTTTTCTCCTGTCAGTCATCTATCTTTCTTCACACTCAATACATTGTGTGATTGTTTACCATGGAATAGAAGAATTCAAAGCTCTGCATTTTTTTCCAGTAGTAGAATGCCCCCCAATACACACACACACACACACACACACACACACACACACACACACACACACCAAATGGTAACATGAAATACATGAAATAAGCAATAAGGCATGACCAGGAGTTAGATTAACAGGCTGTTAATCACTCCCTGTGGGTATAATGAGGTATGAGGTGCAGCTGAGTGCCATATAGCCCATAGGGTGTGATTAACTTTCTGTTGAACTAACTCCTGTGAGTGCCTTATTGCTATTATAAAAATATTCCAAGACAAAAGCGTTAAAAGTATACTTTGTGAATGTTTCCCTTATTCAGAAGGAGATTTTGTAATAAAATAGTTCTTCCACCAACAGTTTATGAATGCTGGTTCAGAATCAGAATGCATCATTCCAGCCATTCAGCATTACTAGAGGGTGGAATGATGACAGGAAGAATTCATGTGCCATGGTGACCAGGCTGTACATGACAGTGTAACAGGGATTAATGTAAGGCTGTTGGAAACCTAACAGCCAATCAGATTGCAACATTTCTGATACCCTTTTTATAATTCAAAATTCTTCAGAGTTTAACTGGTATACAAACAAAGACACACACATAGGCCTGAAGTGGAGCCAGAATCTCAATTGTGTCTGTTGCCAGGTAAGCCGCATGGAGTTCTCTGACCAAGAGGTAGGGATAGGAGGGTGAGTTTTCATGGTCATCAAAGAAACACCAGCAATGGATACCCTGGAGAGCACTTGATTTTTTTTTATTTGTGTATATGCGTAAGGGGGGCTGAGGAGTGTAAATAACTTTACATTATTAACTTACTTTATTTAATATAATAGACTTTTATTTTTAGGGCCTAGTTGAAGTTTTTTATATATGAGTAAAGGCAGCAGCCATGTTTGTGATGGAAATTAGGCAATAGGTGGCTTATGAATTCTATGAGTTGTCCTGGTTGGTAGGGACTTGTTTTAGCCAGTGGTGGTAATGTCTTGCTGCCATGGCTAGAACCAAGTGTCTTAACAATCAGGATACAGAGATTTCCTTCCACATTTTATATTACATAACATTACATAATATGAATACTGCTACTAATATAGATGTGTTAAAATATATACATGTCATAGGCATGTCTGGGCACTGGCTACCGTCGCAGGCCTTGTGTCAGCAGAAGCATGTCATTACTATAAAAGTAATTACCAGATCGATTTGTGTCTCCTGGTCAAGGCTTAAGCAATCATTGTTAACGATATCAAAGTCCATATGTTCTTCCACTGATACTGATGTGACTTTATCAGCCACAGAAGATGTTTCAGAAACATTCTCCTTCGCCATAAGCAATCCAAGCACCAATAACACCTGTATGTTACAGTTATAGGCAAAGAAAAACAAACATTGGTATGAATTAATGGATAATTAACTGCACAAAAACAGTTATTTAATCCAAAAATACGTTGGTTATGACACAATAGTCTGACGTGTCTATGATTAATAAAATACTGCAAACGCGCAACATTAAAATTTGAAATTAGACTCAGTCTCAGTCATCGATACCAGTGATATAAGTCCTTGTACAAGGATGACATAGTACTGCATGACAATATGTAAGTTATATGACTCAACAGGTGCCAGAAAAGCACACCTGATGGGCAGACTGCCACAATGAATCACATGTAGCTGGCATGCACCCATGTGTCTTTTAGAATATCACACATACTGTATTTCAGATTCGGCCTCACTATGGTTTTGTGGAGGGGGGGTTATATTATTACTTCCCTCCTTACCATGTTATGCAGCACACTATGGGTACTTCACATTAACCAGGTCTCCATCTACGTTGTTATTTTCCCAGCCACTGTTTGGATTAGTCACCCATCCTGCCCTAACCCTGAACATTACAGTCCTGTGATCACTGGTACACAAGACTTGTCCCACCTGAACCTCTTCCACATTCTCCCATTTGTCAGGACCATATCCAGCAGATTGCTGCCCCTTGTTGGCTCCATGATTTGCTGTTGTAGGAATACCACCTGCAACACAGATACCTCCTTGCTCCTAGTCAATAATGCATATGGGATTTCCCAGTCTATATCAGGGAGGTTCAGGTCACTGACAAGTACTAGTTCTCTGTTTACGGCCATTTGTGTGACTGTTTAAATTAGCTGCCTGTCCCCCTCCCCCCCATGTAGGTGGTCTGTGTACCACCCCAGCGCAAGATTGCCAGTCCTCCTGACTAGTGTCACACACAGTAGCTGACTCTCCCTGTCTTTCTCTTGTCCCTTGGTTGCTCTTATGTCATCCCCAATGTATAAAGCAACTACCCCCCTCCTGCCCTCCTGTCCCTTCTAAACAGTCCCTAGCATGGCATAATCGTCTCCCAGGTATGATGCTCTGTACACCAAATCTCACTTATTGCTACTATATCCAGTCCTTCATCCCACATGCTGGTCTCCAAGTCCATCATTTTGTTCACTAAGCTCCTGGCATTGAGTGCTAAGCCCTTCCACCAAGTTCCCCTCCCTTCTTTCCAGTGTCCCCCATAATTGTAATCACTGTACTCTCTGTATTGCTGGGTCCCCTGTACCCTATTCAAACCATGCAAATTACCCTGATTAATTATTGCCTACTCAGTCTATAGTTCTGCAACAAACAAATTTGCTACCTCACCTGCCTGCTATGCAATCATACCTCCTATTTATGTTTGTGTGGTGGTGAGACTGCCATACAAAGATGGAACTGCACATAACATTACAAAGAAAGCAGCCTGTACACATTCTAGTAATGAGATGCAAACGCATGGGATGTTCTTGGACTGTGCAATTGAGCTGACCACTATATAATATGATGCAAACAGTTGCAAATTTGAATTGAAAAATAGCACAACTAATGTTGAAATTGCCAGTACATGGCATTGATATTTTTGACATCAAAGATGATTCCTACTTTTATTTTAGTCTTTGGTAACTGGATAAGGACCACTAGGCAAAAGTTCCTGTTTTCAGGGGTGACCTGGGAGCACTGGGTGGTTAAGTGACTTGCTCAGAGTCACACAATATGCAAGTGGAGATTGTGAGAATCAAACCAAGGTCTGGTCTGCTGGATGTACCAAGCTCATTCATAGTTCATTACTCTAACCTCTAGGCTATACTGCCAGCCCTTGTTGACCCTCTTTCCACAGTAGGTCTGTGACTTCTTTTGTTTCAAAATACTACACGGGCCAGATATTCAAAACATCACCCATGGACAATAGTACCACTGCATGACTTGCTAATTTAGCCTTGAACCATTAGCGTGCTATATTCAAAGGAATAGCTTCAGGGCTAAACATGCTGAATATAGCGTGCAAAGGAAGAAGTGCAAACACGGATGGGAGTGCAGTGTAAAAATAGCCTGGGAAATAAGACAGCTCTGAATATAGCAACAGGGAAGGCAAAAATGCAACAGCAGCCTAGTGTTCTCAGAGGCGGAGGAAGGCAGAGCTACAGTAGCAGGCCAATGTGAGTGATAATAATGGTGTGTTGCACAACTACGACAACAGTCAAAGCAGGCCACACACAGCAAAACTGTGCAGTGCAATTGACATGTTAGCCCAGAGCAAACACATTAGCATGGCGCAAATAATCAGCCATTGATCTAACACATTGCTCTGAGGCTAAAGTTTGTGATATTCAAAGCTCATAGAAGGAACTTACAGTCCATGGTAATATAGTCCTCCCCCACCCCGATATTCACAACCATCCTCATATTGAAGTACAACCAAATGCAAATCTCACCAGTGTCTAGTGCCCCCCCCGGGCCAATCGCTGGCACAATATGCAGGATTTCACCCACACACCCACTGCCTACATGATTCACAGCCATCCCCCAATGTCCAGAAAGAGAAGTAAACAAATGTCATACAAATGTCACTGGTGTCTAGTGGTTCCACCCCCCTGGCCGATCACCGGCCCAGTATGCAGAACCCCCAACAGAGAGATTCAAACCCCATCCCCCATTGTCTATTGCTTCCATCCACAGTTCCACACATGTAATGTTACACAAAAAACTCTCACTGGTGTCTAGTGAACCCCCCCCAGCCCACTACTCTGTCCAGTACTGACCCTCCCAACCCTACAACCCCCACCATCCACAACACCATTGGGCCACAGGCACAGCCCTGCACTCACTGCCATGACCAGCAGCCCTACTGAGCACTGTCAATGAATAAGCCAGAATGAGCACATTCAACGAATGACCATGTGCATGTCCACACACACTTATTCATTGAAAGCGCTCACTCAGGCTCTTTAATTGACAGTGTTCAGTCTGACTGCTGGCCATGGAGGTGAGTAGAGGGCTTCCCTGGTGGCATTATGGGGTTGTGGAGGGGTCACTACTAGACAGGGTAGGGGGCTGTGGGGTCCACTGGACACATGGAAGAATTTGTTTTGTGTAACATTACATGTATGGAACTGTGGACAGCAGCAATGAACAATGGGGGAGGGATTATTGATCTTGGTGTGGGAGGTGGAATTCTGCATGTTGGACCGGCGATCAGCCAGGGGGTGTGACCACTAGACACCAGGGACATTTGTATGTTGGTCTACTTCTCTTTTTGGATAACAGGGGTTGGGTGTGAATCTCAGTGGGTGGGGGATTCTAACTCCCTCCCGTACATACATTATCCTTAAGCATTAGGCAATAACATAGCACCAGCACTAACTGTCCCTTTGAATATTGCAACCAGATGCAAATTCGGTGCTATTACAGCACAATGGGTTTGCGCAAGGCACAAAATTTGAAAATCTGGACTCATGTGTAGTTAATAAAATTTCTTTATTTGGGTTCAGACATGTGTGTAACCATTACAGGGACACATACACAGCAACTGATATGTGGGTATATGTGGCCTTCACCATTCCTGTTAACTCTTCTGCCCAGCCTAATCCACACAAATAGCACATCTATCTTTTTTTGGAATACTTTGTACCTACAGTTTGGAATTACAGACAAAGGGCCAGATATTCAAAACTTTGCCCCGGGGCTAAATTAACACTGTCTGGTGGGCAAACTTAGCCCGGAGCACAAAGCAACCTATATTCAAAAGGAATAGCCCAGGGTAAACAACTTCCGAATATAGCATGGGAATGAGGCCAGGCAAACTGGGCTGGGAGTGCAAGGCAAACTGAGCCCTGGAATAAGACAGCTCTGAATATAGCAACCAGGAAGCACAAACTACAACAACAACACAGTGCACAGTGACGTGAAGGTAGGTAGAGGTGAACTATGTGGCCAATGTGTGTGCCAGCAAATGTGTGGACCCAGTACAGCTGCAGGCAGCAGCACATGTGAAAGTACAGTGTTCAAAACTGTATAATGTCCCCGAATGTTTTTGCAGTGCTAACACATTTGCGTGGGTTTAGCGCAGGGCTAAACTGTTAGCCCGGTGCAAACATGTTTGCCCAGTGCTAAACTTTGCCATATTCAAAAGTGACATGCAAATGAGCCTACGAAGGTAGTCTCTGGGCAAACATCCAGATTTAGCATCTCATTATGCTCTGATTTGCATGCAGTTTGCCCAGCATTACTGCAGGATCCCACAACTCCATCTATAGATCAATCTGGCAGTACAGGGGCTGGCCAGGTCCGACCACAGCTCCGCCTGTAGATCAGTCTGGCAGTGCATGATGATAACTGTAGGCTACATGTAAACAGTGCAGCATAGCATAGAATAGTGTACCCCAAGGGACGACACAGCGCAGGCACAGATGGTGGTGGTGCTGCATGCAACTGTCACACTGTAGGTCATGCTACAGTACACAGCAGACACTACAGTAGCAAGTTGGCCAGTAGTGTGTGGACACAGGACTGCCTATGGTGTGTAAAGCAGTGCTGATGACTGCATTATACACAGTGACAGGCCCAACATGCAGGTGTTTACTGACAGTGGACATTACTGTTACACTGTTGTGTGACCCACAGATGTTGCATCTCTGGCATGGGATGCACACAGTGACATATACATGTCCAGCTTTGTGTGCTATGGCAGTTGTACAGCTGTGCAGTAAGTGGCTGGGGGGAACATATATTATCAGTAAGGCACACTGGTGTTGGAATATTCCCAATACTGGCCCATGTGCACTGCGTGATGTGTCCCAGCTTTGTGGCCACACCTGGTCTGTGGCACAGTCTGGCCACCCGTACACTCTCCCCTCAACATCCTCCATGCCCACAGTGCTACATGTGTGTGCTGGCATCTGTTGGTGTCCACAGAAGAGTGGTTTGCAGGTGTGTGATGTATGGCCACAATGCCATGCTGTCCACTGGTGGCAGGGTCACCACTTACTGTCTGGCATGGCTGAGACTGGTGGCAGATGATGGCATCATTGTAATGCCACCAGTGAGCAACACATTTCCTCTATGTCTGGCTTTGTCTATGTGTCATATTTATTTGTTAGAGTTGCGCAAAGCCACGCAAAAGCTGCACAAACACCACGCAAAGCTAAAATGTCTTGTAAAGCTGATTGCCCATGGTTAAGACTACCTTTTCCTGGGCAGTAATGTGCACCATGCTAAGTGTCGTGCTAAGTCATGCAAAAACCACTTTGCATGGCGCTAGTCACTGAATACAGCATTGCGCCTGTATTCATGTACACACACCCTCAGTTTGCCCCTTTCATACATTATGATTTTGCCCGGCACTAATGTAGTTTGCGCGTGCTATTTGGCCTTTTGAAAATAGCAAACCTGCGCTAATCCCACGCTAAACCTGTGCAAACGGTTTGCGCTCAGCACAAAGTTTTGAACATCTGGCCCAAAGTCTATTAGTAAAAGAGAATCTGTCTTTGTAATGGCAGTGGTCATGTAACAACTTTCAAACTAACTTCTGTTCATTGCCTCTTCGCAATTGCACCACTGGTCCTGGGTGCTACTTCCTTCCAAAACGAAAACAAAGATGGGACAGCATCACTTTTTCAGTTTTCGCTGTCCAGGTTTGTAGCTAATGCTTTCTAGTAGACTTGGGTGCAGTACAAACTGTTCGGGTGCGAAATGATCAGAGCACAAGTAGCTGTTATCACCTGGCATCCATCCCTCACGCTTGACTGCCCCGATCCGCTTCTGACGCAGTGCCCTATCCTTAGGGAATTTATAGAAACTTCATCCAGATGACGTTTTGTTGCTACACCCATAAGCGTTAGAGTATGGCATGTCTTAATTTGGCAACAGGAAGTGCTAACAAACACAAACACAGAAGTGCAGATACACAACACAAAGAAATAACACACAAAACAGGGTTTTGTTGTAGTACTTTTTAAAGCTAAAAACAATTATTTTACCAGTACATTTACAGCATTCAAACTCATGAGATCATGGACAGATTACAGAACACAGAAAAGGTGTTAGTGATACTATTTTTATTTAATACACAACAATAGAAAATATATAGTGTACTGTATAGTAGAGTACATTTGAGACTGTGTTCACTGTACTGTTTTAGTCAATTCTAAGACCAAGCAAACAGAGGAGCAGCTAGAAATAATTCCAATTAAAATGTGTGATCACACCATAACATGGACTGGCAGTACACTGTCACTGTGCCTCAACTGTAAGGTGAACTAAATTCACAATCATTTAAAAAAAACACGTACAACAAAACAACACCAGGAAGTACTGCATGTTAGGCTCAAATTAGCAGGACAACATCAGGTATTAATAGAAAAGGTAAATAAAGCAGGGGATTTCTTTTCCACCCATACAAAGTGGTTCAGATTGTAATGCAGAGCACCACAACAAGATTTTATGTTTAGATAAGGAATACGGTTCTGAACACAGATGTTGCTCAATTTAGTATATGTTAGAAACAATTTCAAACTGAGAGGGAGATTTATTTAATTTGTAATTTGTTTTGGTTATTAGGCACAGCAACAACACTTTTATTTTCAAGTAATTCTACTTTATTGAGTATATTGTAGTCTCAAACAACAACAACACAGCATTACAGCATCTCTATACAGTAACCAAACAGAACACAGCTCATGATCAGTGCTGCTGCTCCCCTCGATTAAACTAACTTTGACACACACACACTGAACAAGTAGGGAAGCCAAGGAGCATGGAAATATAGGCCTTGTGGCTAAACAGGCGCTCACATAGAACACCGGCCTGGCTGGAAAACAAAGACACTACCAAACATATCTAAAATATCCAAACTACCACCCACCTCCCCCTTAAATCTCCCTTCCCCCCCGGAGCCTCTACTGAGCAGACCACTTGAACAAATTATGGGAGTAGCCCAGGGCTTCCCTCCTGCAGAAATAATAGGAGCAGAGACAACCCAGTATACCCTGTAAAAATCCCTCACCCCGGTTAGAGAAGGAAAAACATCACCGTTCCTTCACAAGCCAGGGCCAGAAAGGGTGCATTTCATGATAGGTAGGAGAGCTGTCAGGGCCCCCACCTATTGTTAAAAGCCTCTGTACGGTGCATTCTGAAGGCGATATGCCTTTCGAGTTCTAAGGCCTGGAGAATTTCCACATGCCATTCCCTAAGGGAAGGACTGGATTGGTCAAGCCAGTGGCGGGTGATGACCAGTTTAGCTACGGCTGAGATCAGAGACATAAAGACTTTTTGACACCCTAACATACCTGCAGGGAATGAACTGACCAAACAAGCCTGTGGCGTGAAGAACGACTCTAGGCTTAACATGGGGTTCAAGGCCCCCCTGAGAGCCTACCAGAAGGGGGCCACCAAAGCGCAGTCCCAGAGGATGTGCTTTAGGGTACCCTCTGATTTCCCGCATCTGATACAAAGTGGGGATTCAGACTTGCCCATTCTGAGCAGTCTGAAGGGAATGAAATACATATTGTGCAAAACCCTGAACTGAAGAAACCACAATCGGTCATGCTTGAGGTATTTATATAGATTAATTCATAGTTGTCACCACTCTCTGTTGTCCATTGTAAGATCGAATTCATGCATCCAATAGAAGCAGACCCCCCCCCCCATGGTTTATCTTGGTCCAGACGCTGGAGCAATCCATAGTACTTTGAGATTGGGTATGGTTGGGTAGCAGTATCTATTATCTCACGAAGGGCCGGGTTGGTTCAGTCTTGCCAGGGAGGAGGGCCTAAGAAGGAAGAAATCGCACGCTGCACTTGTAAGTGTTTGAAGAAGTGATAAGTGGGAATAGAAAAGTTGGCTTGCAGTACCTTCACAGAGCATACTTTACTCTCTGAGATCAGAGATGAGATGGGGGTGTTTCCAAAAGCCGGACAGAAATTCTCGGATATGGGGCGGTTGGCAATCTTAAAGTGTGGGTTGTAGACAAGGGGCTGAGACAAATCTTTGTGAAGGGAGAGGTTCCAATGGGCGCTGAGCTGGCATAGAGCTTTGAGAGACCAACAAAGCGGAGAATTTCTGAGAGGTGATGGGAGCTCTAAAATCTTCAGGAAAATTAGGCTGCCCAAACCTACACCCTGACGCCTGCACAGGGACTTCTCCAGGAGGAACCATTGGGGGCATAGTGGGCTATGGGCCCTTCATTGTCTGAGCTCCACCGGAAGATCTTGCAACAATGTATGGCACAATAATAGAGGGAAAAAATGGGGAAGACACAAGCCCCCTAAATCCTTTTGATGAGTAAGCTCGGTATAGGCCCTTCTAACTGCCTTCCCGTTCCATAAGAACTCTGAGATGAGAGAATGCAACCATCTGAACCAGCACTTAGGGAGGAAAGGGCACACCATTGACAAGGGATAAAGTATTCTGGGAAGAACATTCATTTCTATCACATTCACCCGACCCCAAACTGAGAGTGGAATAGACTTCCATCTTAGGAGATCTGCCTGAACAGTTCGGTAAATGGGAGAGAGATTGAGTTTAACTAGAAAAGATAGGGACTGAGATATGTTAATTCCTAGCTATGAGAGAACCTTGGGTTCCCTAACAAGGCCCATGTTCTCGATCTGGTGCTTCCTGACATGCACGTTGAGGGGCAGTACTTTTGATTTCTCTAGGTTGAGTTTATACCCTGCTACTTGGGAGAATCTGTTAATAAGAGACACTGCAGCTGGGATAGATGAGCAAGGATCTTCTAAATGCAGCAGAAGATCATCGGCATGAGCCGACAGTTTATAGCTGGTGTCACCATGTCATATTCCCCTAACCTCCGGACACATCTGTAAGGAGTGAATGAGGGATTTTAGATATAAGTTAAATAGAAACGGTGAAAGGGGGCATCCCTGCCGGGTTCCCTGGCCCAGGGAGAGTGGGGATGAGAAAACTCTGTTACAATGCACCCTTGCCGTAGGACGGTGGTAGAGGATCCTAAGCCAATCAGAAAATTGAACCGGGAAACCGTATCGGTGTAGAGTGGCGAATAAAAATGGAGAAAGAGACATGATCGAAGGCCTTCTCAGCATCTAGTGAGACCAGAACCATGGGGGTTGTCCATTCTCCTGCAATTGCACTAAGATGAAGAACCTTACGCATATGGTCAGAAGAGAGGCACCCTGCCATGAAGCCCACTGGGTAGGGTTGAGAAGGATGTGCCAAACTTTAAGAAGTTGATTAGCCAGCACTTAGGCCAGGATCTTCAAGTCAGAATTTAACAGTGCTATCAGATGGTAGTTTCCTGGTTCAAGATGTGATTTTCCTGCTTTGGGCAGAATGGTTATCCAAGCCTGTGTAAAAGTGCCATCAGAAAGCCCGGACAAAGGCAAAGAGTTGTACAACCTGGTAAGAAAAGGGACAAGGTCTTCTTTGAAGGCTGCGTAGAAGGCATTGTTAAACCCATCTGGGCCTGGGGCTTTATCCTTTTGGAGCTGTTCTAATACCCACAGGATTTCTTGAGGAGAAATGGGGTCTTGCAGAAGATCCTGTTGGGATTGTGAGAAACAAGGCAAGTGTAACGAGTCAAGGTATTTATTGAGAAGGTCGTCATCAGGGGAGTCCTCTTCTGGATTATATAGAGCTTTGTAAAAGTGATTGAAAGCCTCCACTATATCTCGGGATTGGGTCAAGATCTCTCCCCCTGGGGTTGGCTGAAGGCCCTGAACCAAGCTGTGACTGTCAGTTTGCCAGAGCCGTAAGGCCAGAAGCTGTCCAGCTCTGTCACCAGATTCTAAGTAGTGGAATTTGGTTCTTTGCAGGACTAACTCTGCTTGATCAGCTAGAAGCCCGAAGTACTGGGCCCTTAGATTATGCAGATGGGTCCATGTGTCCTGATCAGTGGAGGAGGAGAGATGTTGTTCCAGACTCCAAATCTGTGTAAGGAAGCCCTGTGTAAGCTCCGCCCTCTGTTTTTTCATTTTGGTGGACAACCTGATACATTCCCCTCGCACCGCACACTTTGTTGCTCCCCAGAATGTATCTAATGCATCCACCATGCCCTCATTCTCCCTAAAGAAGGTTTGTGTGAAGTCAGCAATGGCAGTCACAAATTTTGGGTCTCTCAGGTGAACAGAATTGAGGCACCATGCTCTGTCCTTTTTACCAACCCCCCCTTCCCAGCGTGTGTTCTAGAGCGACCACTGCATTTTGGAAATCACCGTGGGCAAAATATCACATGACATTAGGCCAGAAAGATTAGCTATGGTTATGAGAAAGTAGTCAATATGTGAGTAGGATTTGTGTGGGGGGGGGGAGAAGAAGGTAAATTGCTTGTCTGTGGGATGCAAGATGCCCCAGGGGTCCCCAAGACCCAGCGTATCCAGTAGCTCCCTCAAAGCCCTCTGAGCCAAAGAGAGGCCCTTCCAGCAGGAGCCAGATTCATCCAGCTCTGGATGGCACACTAAATTCTAATCCCCCGTGAGAATGATAGGGCTATGTGGGAAATCTAGCAGTTGGGGCAGAAGAGAGGTGAAAAACTCAGGAGAGTCTACATTGGGACCATAGATTTCACCTAAAAGTATATCTGACAGGCCTGAACGGCCTCAGACCAATATGTAGCAACCTTTCAGGTCTTTACTCTCTGACAACAGGTGGAACAGGGTACCTCTGTGGATCAAAATGCCCACTCCCCCTCTTTTACTACTATTACCTACGCGCTTGACCGACCCAGTCCCACCTAAAGTATTGTACGTCGTCCTGCTTCAGGTGGGTTTCCTGTAGAAGCATAGCATCCGGGTTGTACTTCCTGAGATGTTTAAGTACCATATATCTCTTCTGTTTATCATTAGCCCCCTTGATATTCCATGACATAAATTTAAAAACTGTCCCCATGGTCACTTGCTTAACTGACGGAGTCCAGGTCTCCGCATTGAGTGGGTGCTAAAAAGTAGAGATCTCCAGGTCCCCCAGATCCACCCTCCCAACCCGATCCCCCAAGCCTCGCCTCCCCTCCACCCTTCCCACTATCCCCAGAACCTACACCCCCCGACAAGCATGGATTCCACCCACAAGCCCCCCACCCTAGTAAAAAACAATCCTGTTATGATACCCGAACATCCCCAAACAGACTGTATCCCAGGCCCCTTAGGCCTCAACTCCAACAGAATTCCACCTGTGATGAGTAACAACACCCGAGCGGGTCCCAAGCCCCCCTTTCCTCAGCTCAAACAGGTTCTACCATGAAATAAAGCTGGACCCAAACCCATCTTTAGTTCTACCTTTAAGGATAACTTTAAATGTAACATATACCTGAACCAAATGGCAGCTTGAGTGTGCCACCAACCCCCCCCTAAACAACTGGTACACTGACTTCTACTCAAAGAGCATAGCCTCGGTGTATGGTCCTTTAGAGGACTAGCTGGCTCCAGGCCCTAAGTAAATTGCTCCCCCCCAGGGCACACAGTGGAGAGGAGGCCCCATTCTGAGATGGCCATCCTTCCCCACAGGACCAAGCAGGGTGCTCCAAGTCCACACAAGTGAGACCATGGAAGGCTGCCACCACCACTCACTATCCCCAGCTGCCCCCACTCCAAGGGGTCCTGTCCGGTGACCTCTAGCAGGGTGAATACAGAGATGCTACCACCAAAGCAGGCTACATGGCTATAAATAGGGAAATGCAGTCCAGGTCCCAAACTATGTGGGTAGTCAATATTAGGGCTTGGGGCTGCCACCGTTGACAACCACAGATATTCTAAGATGATGCAGCATAGTTCCCCCCAGCCCAGCATAGTGCCTTCCCTGCAGACAGTATGCGAGGAAGATGGAAGGTGGGGAGGACCACACACTCAACTCTATGCCTCGCTGCCAACCAGTTTCATTGTGGCACCAGAACAGTTCATGCTTCCCATGGCAAAGACCCTGATGCTCCCTCTTCAACACCCCTCTGGTCCCCTAGCCAACAGTGAGCGCCCCAGCATGTTCCACCCTGCAGATGTTTCCCCAATGGCTACCGTGCTGTTTCCATGCTAATAAAAGGAATACCAGAGGGGCCACCAACAGAACAGGAAAAGGAGACACCATAACAGAGGCCTGCAGCCCTCCCAAAGCCACAAAAATGGCAGCAGCCCTATCTTGTTTCCTCCAGGGGGAAGAGGGATGATCTGTGTTGGTCCAAATGTCCGATGTCCCGGTTGTAGTCTCCATGTGGAGAGCAATCCTCTCCTCCTGCATGCCCCCAGTGTGGTGTCCTGGCAGGACCAAAAGGAAGGAGCCCAAGGACCCCCTACCCCTTTGAGTCCATAATGTGGCCCCAGCAAGGTTCTGAGAGCCCTGGAAGCTAAGCATCCCCTAAGACCTGAGGGAGACACCTCAATTAAAGCTTAAATCAGCCCAGCAGCCCCATGTCCATAAGGTCCATCAGACAGTTACAGATAACCCACACGAAACCAAAGTCCCCTGACATGGTAAATCTGCTACATTGCCATAAGAGTCCTTCCTTTAGGAGCCTGGAAGAGTTCCAGGAATAAGGCAGGCAAATCTTGTTTGTCTTGATCCGCATTCTCGAAGGTTTTCATCTCCCCTCAGTGGTTCACCTGCAGGCGAGCTGGGTACAGCATTTTGAACTGAATGCCTGAAGCCATCAGTTTCGACACCATCGGATTGAATTTCACCTGTTTCTGTCTAACCACATGAGGCAAGTCTTGTGACAGTCTAATATTGCTGCCCTCCCATAACAGCTCTTTGGTATCTTTGAGCTTGGCTAGGATATGCACTTTGTCTAAGAAATTCAGTAGCTTGAAGATTAGAGTACAGGGAGGTGAATTGGTAGGGGGAGTAGGCCACAGGGCCCTGTGCGCTCCCTCGATGATGTAGCTTGGTCCATTGGGAGAGGGGCCTGCTACTTTTTCACACAGCTTCTACATGAAGAGAATCAGGTTGGGCCCCTCTGCTCCCTCCAGAAGACTGAGGAGAAGTAGATTGCTGCGTCTACTATGCCCCTCCAGGACTTTGACTTTATCCTCCAACTTAGAGTGTTTTCTACAGGTAGCAACTGCCTCCAATTCAAAATCAGTCTTCCAATCCTCCACAGTGCCTATTTTCAGGTGCGACCTGGGAAAATTACAAGGTACAGGCAAAGACAATACAGAGTCAAGGTACAGCAATCAAAGAATTACAAGGCACAGGCAGTGACAGAACAGTGTCGAGGTAAAGCAGTCAACAGGTACAAGCAGTAACAACATAATGGCAAGTGCAGAGTCAATACATGGCAACAAGAAGAAGCAATCAAAACAAGCAAGCATTTGTCAGCAAGGAAGATTCAGAGTAATTGGACCCGCAGGCCACATCTCCGCTTCCATTAAGTGATACCTTTAGCCACACTATACCAGTCGGAAAGATGAAAGGGTCCACCGGGCACTTCACGGGGGAGAGGGTGGTAAACAGTTGCCCCAGTAAAATAGCTGGTTTGGGAAAAAAGAACAGTGTTTCAATGAGATGAGGCACGGAGCCGAGATAGAGGTGACCTACCCGCTCCGACGCATCACATGACACCCCTCCCCGCCCCCACAGCAACAAGACTTTATGAGCACAACTAGTCAGAATGCATAACATAGGAAAAATGTTTTAAAATATAATAACATCAACTACACCATTGTAGGTAGACAAATAAACATAAACTATTGGAATACTGTAATCCAACAAAAACAGCTAAATAACTAGCATTGAGGCTATAGAGAGGGCATTCTGCTGCCACTACCCATCACTAGATGTCAAAAGTTTGTTTCATGATGCCTCACACAAACGGGAGAAAAGACGATGCTCGCAGAGACAGACAGCACTGATCACAGTACCCAGCATGAAATTAACAAAATGTACTGTGACAGATCACAGAAAACATATATACTGGCGAATAAATGTCAAAGGACTTACATTCAAACAAGAACAAGTCAAAGACACACTTGCACTCCCGCTGAATTAAATTTTGCGAGAACTACGGTCAGGCTGAAACACAGTGTGAAGCCAGTTTAGGGGCCAAAATGACGTTAATAAGCTCGGATGTCCTGTGGTGTCCATCTGAATACAGTGCGTGAGCAGTTGGGTTAACACAGTGAGACAGCACTGCGATGAAAAGAAGAAATACAAAGTTAAACATTATATTTAACATAAAACAATGCGGCGATCCATCTAGTAACCTAGAAATGCAGCAGCAATGAACTCTAATGGAACAAACTGTGAACTTAGCATTTGATCTTTAAGGACCTAAATATGTACACCCTGGAAGAGAAGAGGGGGGCGGGGATATGATAAAGGCCTTTAAATACCTCAAGGGGGTAAATAAGGTACAGGACATTATGAGAAGCTGGAGTGGGTAGACTCAAGAGAGATGTGAGGATGTATTTCATAGAAAGAGTTGTGGATTCCCGGAACAGTTCCAGCAGAGGTGGTGTAGGCAAAAACAGTTGTGGGGGTTCAAGAATGCATGGAACTGGCATAAGGGACTCTTAGGAAAAGGGAAGGAGCGGGGTAGGTGAATGGGCAAGAGATCAAGTAGGATCTGCAGTGATACAATAGGCAGGGAAAATGGGCAGACTCGGTGGGCCAAGTGGTCCTTTTCTACTGGCAAATTCTGTTTCTGTTTCAGGTGCCCCATTGCAATATATTCTAACTATATGGTTAGTCTAAGGATTAATAGTGTTTTTGTTTTCATTTGTTTTGTACAATGTAGTGAAGCTATGTCCACTGTTTAGATTACATATGAACCAGACATCACTCAATAATTCTCATTAAGTTACGTTTCACAGGTGGTTTCAAACCAGACTACACAGACAGGGCATCTACAACACATTGATTATGGAATATTTATTTCACCTCAGTGAAATGTACTAGCAGCACTAGGAAAATCAATTGACAGCTTGCAAGTACTTAGCAGTTCCTATATTAAAACTGGATTTGATATGTTGTTGACCTCCATGCCCTCTAGAAGCATTGACAGTACTAGAGAACTTGGATCCTTGGACTCTGGATAGGAAGAATGACCAGAATCAGGATTCAGACAGATTTTGAGCCAGATGGAGTGAGGGTAATGGGAGAAAAAACAGCTGGTAATGCAGAAAAATAGAAATTGCGGCGAATAAAAGGCTCTGGCTTCACAAAAAAGAATGCATTTTTTTTATTCTGATTTGAAATAACAGATAAAGTATATAGCAGTGCCTGTTCACCACAAGGAAGTGGCTTTGGATCACAAAACATTTGTGACCTCACTGGGAAATATACTTATTTATTTAAAAATAAATAAGAAACACTTTAATTTACAGAATGGTGAGTGAGTCAGTGTTCGTGTTTTACCAATATAGGCATGTGGTACAAGCTTGGATCCTTGCTATGTGTTGTTTTTTTTTTTGTTTGGTGTTTTTTGGGTTTTTTTATCAATACTTTCTGTTTTGTGGCTTCTATGAGAAAAAACAGCAAAGACTGAAACAATGATATCAACCTTATTTTGTAAAGAACTGTTGTTAATTATAAGGTACACCCTATCATGTGCAAAGCAGAGATGGTGCTCTCTGAGTGCTGCAAGAAATATCATCTCTAAAGGCAAGCATGCTGTTCAGTGATTTCTATGAGTATCACTGCACATGCAAACTGGTGAATGGTCAGACTGCCAAAACTGCTATAATGAAGCCCAGCTGTAAGGCTAAGTACGAAATCCCATCTGCCAGCACAGCAGGTGTTCATTTAAAACATCTGTACAGATCTCTTGATTGGGAAGGTGAGGGGGACACTTTGTTGTAGAATGAGATAATCATGACAGCTGTGTCACCCAAAGCTGTAACTGCCCAGTCTGCAGGCAGTTCATCTCCACGCCAGAGCAGCAAACTACCAAAGCTGGTTCCAGGGCTGTGGCATTAAATAACGATGAAAACAAACATGGTTTCAATCACTGATTTGTTTTCATTTCTACTGTAACTCACATTGGAGCTCCCATGATTTTTATAAAAAAGTGTCTATAAATGATGCAAACAGTTGTGTTCAATATTTAAATTAGCAAGTTTGCATGGGGAGGGACACATGGATCTGGACAAGGGACCTGATTCTGGTCAGTAGGGTAATGTCTGAAAATTGAGTGCTTCATCATTGCTTTTCTCCTTATTTATGTGCTTTTTGTAAAGGTGTACTGACATTATCTCTTATGACCAACCCCAGGCTTCATCATACCCATCTTTGGTGAGAGAACTACAGAACAGAGTAGGTCTGGTACCCTATACATTAATTCAGAAACTCTTTGATAATCCCAAAAGACTTCCCACTTTATAAACAACTTGTGAATAATTTATTTATTTAAAAAAAATAGAAAAATGAATTATTTTTTTAACACTATTAAAAAAACGATTGAAATGGAATGTTGCTCAGATTCAAAACCTATGCATAAGGGCCTCTTGGAATTTTAAGAGGCCCTCACCTGCAGGCAAGTAATAAGCCATGACTGGTTAAGGAAGTACTGCTAATTTCTAATGCCAATCAAAATTCAAGCTGTTCGGGGGCATCTGTGGTATCAACACCATGAGAAATGCATGTGGTTGCCATTCAGCACAATGGAGCATACATACTGCCATCTTCAGCACCAAGGAGAGTGCTAGTTGCCCATTTCAGAACCATGGACAGCACATATGGGTAGACATCACTCTGCCAAGGAGCCCCAAATGAAACATAATGTTTTTCTTGTTTTTGTTTTTTTCAGTAATAACCTCTAGATCTGGAATGTCGCTTAGATTCAAAGTCTATGCATACGAGCCTCTTGGACTTTTAAGAGGCCCTTGCCTGCAGGCAAGTCATAAGCCGTGATTAGTGAAGGCAGCACTCCTTATGTCTAATACTGATCAAAATTCAAGTAGTTTGTGGGCACTTGTGGTATCAACACCATGAAAGGTGCATGTAAATGCCATTCAACACCATGGGGAGTACATGCTGCCATCTTCAGCACCACTGAGAGTGCTAATTGTCCTTTTTAGCACCAAGAACTGTCTCTCTCTCTCTCTCTCTCTCTCTCTCTCTCTCTCTCTCTCAGGATACCAGCTTGGCCAGGGCTCTCTGCCACGTAGTGGCCCAGCTACAGACACACTAACCACTTACAAGCCTAGCATGCCACATCCAGTGAACTACCAGGATACCAGCCTGGCCAGGGCTCTCTGCCATGTAGCGGCCCACATACAGACCCGCCGGCTGCTTACAAGCCTCACATGCTGCATCCCCCGAACTATCAGGATACCAGCCCAGCCAGGGCTCTCTGCCACATAGCTGCCCAGCTATGGACCTGCTGGCCACTTACAAACCTCGTAGGCTGCATCCCCCGAACTACTAGGATACCAGCTCAGCCAGGGCTGTCTGCTGTGTAGTGGCCCAACTACAGACCCGCCAGACACTTACAAGCCTCATACACCGCATCCCCCAAACTATCAGGATACCACCCCAGCCAGAGCTCTCTGCCACATAGCAGCCTGGCTACAGACCTGCCAGCCGCTTATAAGCCTCACACACTGCATCCCCCAAACTACCAGGATACCAGCCTGGCCAGGGCTCTCTGCCACATAGCAGCCCAGCTATGGACCCACCGGCCACTTATAAGCCTCACACACCGCATCCCCTGAACTACCAGGTACACTTATTCAGCTTCAGTAACTCAGTGGCTTGTATGCTGCAGCTGAGATTGGACGACTCCTGAGTCTCCCTGGCTCCCTATTGGACACCGCTGCCCTTCGGTTCTGAGTGCTATATTTTTAAATCTTGCCTCTGCTCTCTGCTTCACTACTACCTGTATTTTTAAATTTAGCCACAGAGCTTACATTTCTGAAATGCTGCTGTTAGCGTGTAAATTAATTCAGCTTTCTAGTTTACATTTCCGTGCACAATGTTTAATTTCATTACACCTGTCTAGCTGTTAATTAATTTGCAAAGTACTATTAGCCGTTGTGTATTTATTTTAGCCTGCTTGTGTAATGTGCTCAATTTTAACCAGTGCTTGCCTCTTCCTCACTACTCTGGTCTGTGTTTTCTCACTCATAATCTGCCCCTTTGACTTATCAACCCTCACTATCCCCCTCCTCGCTCTACCCCTCTGTCTCAACCCCTGCCCCTTATACCATGCTCTGCTCTCCTCTTTCCTTGTTATTTGTCTCTGTTGTTAATTTTTACTCTGCAGGACTGGCCTGGAGCCATTGGCACCGATAGCCTAGTGCACCCTGCCCTTACTTACAATCTCTCCTCCTGTTTCTGCCTGATCCAAAATCCCCCACTCCCAATTTAGTTTGCATTCTTTCACTTAATCCTGCTAACTCCTGATATTACTGATCTTCCCTGGTCTGCTCAGTGTAGTTGGTGCCAATTGCAGACCCCCCCACCTTCAAACTAATCCCTCCAGTTCTGTCTGCCCCATTCTTGTCCTTTATTCAGCTTTATCACCTTTTCCTCAAATGACTGTAACTGTACTTAATTTATTCAAGGCTGTTCAGAGTAGCTGGCACTGAAGAATCCAACTCCCCCCTCTCACATTCTTTCCTAGCCCACCCCTATTTCTCACTCCCTCTCTCTCCCTTTGTGTTCGCTGTCTGATCCTCCCAACTTCCTGTTTGCCCTGGTAAATTTCATATTTAACTGACCTAAGTTTCTCTGTCTCTCTCTTTCTCTCTCTTTCTCTGTCTCTCTGTCTCTCTCTCTCTCTCTCTCTCTCCTCTCTTTCTCTGGATAGCAGCCCAGCCAGGGCTCACTGCCACATAGCAGACCAACTACGGACCTGCTGGCCACTTACAAGCCTTGCACACTGCATCCCCCGAACTACCAGGTATGCTTATGGAGCTTCAGTAACTCAGCGGCTTGTATGCTGCAGCTGTGATTGAGTAACTCCTGAGTATCCCTGACTCCCCATTGGACACCGCTGCCTTTCAGTTCTGAGTGTTATATTTTTAAATCTTGCCTCTCTGCTTCACTACTAACTGTATTTTTGTCCCACCCACCCACCCTCCCTGCCCGACCCAGGCCTCTATTAAATATGCATAAGCCACTCCCAGACCACCTCCCTGCTGCCTATTAGTGTACTCCTTGTTGGCTCTCTCTTGCCTCCCACGCTGCCTATAATCTCATTTTACTTTTCCCTGACCTAAGTGCTAACATCTCCTTTTTCTTCTCTGTTCTAGCTCCTAAGGATTGTTCACTCAGTCCTCAGCAACTGCTTTAATACTACTATATAGTTCAACTATCTAACACTATGTTTACCACCAACAGCTTAATCTGGTTCAAAGTCAGTTGACATTCATCTGTATCCCCCTTCCCCAGGTCATGCCTGAAAATAGGCAGAATGTGTCTAGTGCACTTATCTGGTCAACAAAAACTAAATAAATAAATAATAAAATAAATAAATAAATAAATACCCCCACACTCCTCTATCCCCCTCCTACTATTTATCTTCTGTTCCTCATTTTTCCCTCCTTTCCAACCTCCCTTACCAAAAAATCCTGCCATGCCTTTCCCTCATGTCATCCTAGCCCCTACTTCTATCCTGGCCTTACTCCAGCACCCCCTGAAAGACTCTGGTCTCATTTTCCTTACCTCCTTACTCCCACCCTATCTTCAATTCCTAGCCACCTGGCCTTCCTTTGTCTCCTAATTACCTTTGCACCAAGTCCACTACCCCCATAAAATTTCTAAATACTTCACCCATCACAAATGCCCAAAACTCCACTTCATTATAATTGCCCTCCTTCTACTTGTCTCGGGGAACATCCATCCCAACTCTGGCCCCACTCGCCCTTCCCCTCCAAATACCAATCCTCATTCTCATATGCCTAACTTCTACATATCTTCAGCCCTTCCTAAAGGCCTGAAAATCCTCCACTTAAATATCTGCAGTCTTATAACTAAAATAGATCTCTTACAACCAATGGCCATCTCCCTCACACGTGATATTTTAATTCTAACGGAAATCTGGCTAAATGACAAAATTCCTGATCACTCCATCCATCCAGGGTACTCTATAATCAGACAAATCCAAAGTTAGCATGCTCAAACCTTTTATGTTGCTTCACACACTAGAATTCACATTTTTTTTTCCTTTTTCTAAGGGGTGCTATTGGGTGGTGGCATACAACAGACAATCCAAAGAAACCAGTGCACCCCCCCACCCTCACACAAAGTAGCATATTTAAACTTTCCACTGCCAAAACTGGCTATATTTACTTTGAGCTCCATGTGAGGAGTGGGTCCTCTAGGTTTCAGACTGGATTCCAGTGTGAGTAAGCTAAATCACCAACGTCAAGGTGGGACTCTTGATTTAGTCCCTAACTTTCCAGTGCCTCAGTAGCCACTAATTGACTCCTTTTATACTGTGCTCCCATCGAGGATTTTACACAGGTGTTTCAGAGGGAGCATGCTAAAAAGGAGCACCACATACTCCTAGAACTCAAACAAATCCAAAGTTAGCATGCTCAGACCTTTTATGTTGCTTCATACACTAGAATTCACATTTTTTCCTGTTTTTTTTCCTTTGATTGTCTACTTTATAATCAGGCAGGATAGAACTGGTAGAGGAGGTGGAGTAGCCATGTATATCCTGTCATCTCTTCAATACACAACTGTTCTTTCATCCTCGATACCTGCCACCTATGAAGCCTTTGTAATATTTATTTTATTTATTTATTTATTTATTGAGAAATCAGAATTACACCCTTTGAGACAAAGACTCTTTTGCAAAGGATCTTCGTCGGTAGACAGTACAACATCACAAGAACAGGTACAGGAACATCAATCAGTATAAAAAATACAGTGTAAGGTAAAGAACTGAGAAACATACCATAACAGAGGGCCTAGACAGCCCAGAGTTGTGTGCAAAACAGCAGACAGTACAACAATACAAGACCGGTGCCGGACTTCAATCAGTCCATATCTTACATTAGTAGGTACAGTAAATGAGCAGAGTAACATTCTTTAGCAGAGGGCAGAAACAACCCGGTGTCGTGTGTAACAACAGCAGCAGAAATTCTGGAAGCAGGATACAGATTGTAAAGACAGTAAAAGGGGAGTGGCAGGGGCTGGGTTGGAATAGCCTACTAGGGGCAGTCGCACATAGAGTTGTTAACAAGACATACCTTGAGTGAGGTTTTAAAAGGGCCAATTTTTGTATTAACAGTCAGAGCAACAGGTAGGTCATTTAGCCAGCTTAGGGCCCTGTGATAAAGGCTCTCTGACCCATAGATGTCCTGCAGCAGGAACCAGTAAGGGGACCTTGGAGGTACTTCTGGTGAATCTTTGTGGGAGGGAGTATTGGATGAGGCCCTGTAGGGTAGGTGGGGTGAGATTTAACTGTATTTTCTTCGCTAGGAGGCATGTGTGGTACTTAAGGTGACATTCGAAATTTAGCCAGTCAGAGCGGCTGTAGAGGTCACATGTGTGTGTAGATCTATCGCAGCCTGTCACAAGGTGAGAGGCTTTGTTTAGTGCTGTCTTGATGCGATAGAGAGCAGTGCTATCAGCTGAGCTGTAGAACACAATTCAATACTCAAGCACAGAGAGGATCGAGGACAACACAGCAAGGTGCAGCCCCTTATTAGGCAGACAGTGTTTGATCAGATATAGGATGCCAATTCTGGAGTTAATGGTGTTACAGAGGGTGTGGATATGTGTATGATAAGTAAAGGAAGAGTCAAGGGTGATGCCCATGTATTTGAAAGTGTTTACCTGCTCAAGTGGGGAGCCTTGGGCGGTGTTGACAAGTAGAGTGGAGTCATGGTAGGGGTTCTGATGGTGCGTGCAAAGAGCATGATCTTGGTTTTCTTATAGTTTATTACTAGCCTGTGTTCTGCGAACCAGGTCTCAGCTTCAATGAAGGTCTTTTGTAGGGCATCCTGCAGTGGTCGAGGCTGGGGGTTGCTGCAGTAAATGACTGCATCGTTGGCATAAAGAAGTAACTGACCAGTGCAGGCTCCAGGTAGTGAGTTTAGGAAAAGGCTAAATAAAAAGGGGCCTAGAATGGAGCCCTGAGGGACCCCAGAGTGAACTGGGAGGAGAGGGTTGTGCCAATTTTGACCTGCTGTGACCTGTTTGATAAGTAGTTTTCAAACCAGGCCCTGGTATCGGGTGTCAGACCCACGTTAGACAGGGATCTAAGGAGAAGGGTATGATGGATAGTGTCAAATGCTTTAGTTAGGTCAATGTAAACCAACCCAACTAAGTGCTCCAGATCCATGGCCTTGTGGATGTTAGGAGGTATATTAGAGAAGAGCAGCGGTGGTGCTGTGACGCTTGAGGAACCCATGCTGCTTGGGGCATAGTAGGTTAAATTTAGTTAGATGTTCAGAGAGCTGATTGGCTACTATTTTTTCCAGGGCCCTAGAGAGAGGGGGCAGAATAGAGACTGGCCGGTAATTAGCAGGGGAGGTATGCTCACCACCTTTCAAAAGTGGGGTGATGACAGCCCTTTTCCAGGAGGTGGGGAACTCCTCCATACAGAGGGAGCAGTTTAGGATTTTAGTGAGGGGGACTAGGACAACATCGAGGGATAGGTGAAGGAGTTTTAAGTCCAGGGAGTCACCACTGTGGCAGCTCTTGTCCAGGACATTTGAGATGTAAGACATAGCCTCTTTTACTGTTATAACTTGAAACCTGAAAGGTGGGGCAGTAGAGGGGGGGACGCCTGCCAATAAAGAGGCTGAAGGGGGCCAAAAAGTTAAGGGGGAGCACACTGTTGAGGTCAGAAAAGGAAGAGTTTAAGGCATTAGCAATTTGTACGGGGTCATGAGATATGGTCTCATTAACTGTGAGTTGGGAGGGTGGGAGGATAGGGTTTTACCATTTAGTTCTTTGATAGTATCCCAGAATTTGTGCCCTGATCCCCTAGAGGCGGTGAGGATATCCCTATAATAAGTGGTTTTGGCCTGACGTAAGGTGCAGGTACATTTGTTCCTAGCTTCCCTATACCATTGCTTGTCCTGAGGCAGGTTAGACGCGAGGACTTTATGCCAGAGATTGTCCCAGTGGTGCATGAGGTCAAGTAGTGTTTGAGATAGCCAAGGGGTGTCACAGATTTTTACTATCTGCTTTGTAACTGGGGCAAAACGGTCATACGCAGCATTGAAGGAGGTTATGAAGTAGCCAAGTGCATCGTCAGTGCTGCTTGCTGTATTTATGGGAGACCAGTCATAGTTTGAGAGATGTTTTTTTAACCTGGCTAATGATCCTCATTTTAAATACCTACAGTATAAGGTTTTGGGGGGAGGGTTTGGGGCTTTACAGGACCACCAGCAGAGTACAGGCGAGTGATCACTGATGGCATCCCGGAGCACTGAGACCTTAGAGATTCTGTCTGGGTGGTTAGTGAAGATTAGGTACAGCAAAGTGATGGTCCCTGTCCTGTGGTTATGTCTTGTGGGGGATTGGACCACTTTAGTCAGGCACATGGCTAAGGAGGCATCTTTATAGTGGGCAGCTGGTGGTGCTAGCCAATTTGTGTTAAAGTTGCCCAACACAATGATCTCACTTGAGGAGGGGAGGGATGAGATGCAGCTGGCAACTACTGCGAAGGCTGCCTTTTGGTTAAGTGGTGGGATATATGCCACTAAGACATAGAGGGTTTTACCTGAGTTGCCCATAGTAAGCTTTATGGTGAGTACTTGGGCCCCATCTGTGAGGGGGGGGGGAAGGGACAGCCAATGGATGTCATTGCCCACCTAAGGACAAATGACCTGGCTAAGAAAGGGATTAGAGAAGTGCAGGAAGAGTTTGTGGAATTGGGGAAGGGCCTTAGTTAAGTAGCACGCACGGTAACCTTCTCTGAGGTGCTGCCCATCTATGGCATAGGAGAGGCTAGGGTGTTCCGCACCATGGGATTCAATCAGTGGTTGAAAAACTGGTGTGGAGCTCAGGGATTTGGCTTCATTGGGGACTAGGGGTCCACCTGGAGTGATGCAAGCCTATATGGCATGATGGGCTGCATCTGTCTGGGAGGGGAACCAGGATCCTAGGTGATAGGTTTAAATGCTTCATTGGCAAGCATTTAAACTAGCCAAGGGGGGAGGCACTGGAAAGGAGCAGGGAAATCCTAGCCCCCAAATAATCATGGTAGTAAGTGCAGCAAACACCAACATAGAGGTGTCGATGGGAGAAGGACAGGGGTAAATGGAGAGCGTGACAAAGGCAAGAAGGACAGGGATGGGGCAAAGGGAGTAAGGCCATCAGGAAATGGAGGTAATGAGTACCAATGCCCGTAGTCTGGGCAACAAGCTCCCTGAGCTGGTGGCCTTGATGGAAGAGGGATGCCTGGATATCATAGCAGTCACAGAAACATGGTACACAGAGAACCATGACTGGGATGTTAACATACCAGGTACATAACCTACAGGAGAGACAGGCAGGGAGAAGAGGGGAGGTAGCTCTCATGTAAAGGAAGGGATAAAAGCAACTGAACAAAAGAGTAAACAGGGAGGAGAGGAGGCACTGTGGGTCACCTTGGAGACTGGAAAGGGCACCACAATCCGCACAGGGGTTGTGCACAGACCCCCATGTCAGGGGGAGGGAATGGACAAGGATATGATAGAAGGCATACTTAGGATGGCAGAGAAAGGAGAGATACTGTTGATGGGGACCTGAATATGCCAGATGTTAACTGGAGCACATTTGCTGCAGCCACATCCAAGAGCAGGGCCATTCTTGATGCCCTACAGGTGGCAGGCCTCAGACAGCTAGTTTCAGAACCCACTCATGAGGGAGCAATCTTAGACCTCATATTCTCAAACGGGGCAGTGAGAGGATCTCAGATCTAGAAGTGGGTTGCCATCTGGGGACAAGTGACCATCAAACAGTGTGGTTCATGTTAAACTCAGCTACAAAATCAAGCCATACAAAAGTGAGGGTACTGGATTTTAGGAGGGCTGACTTTGGCAAGATGGGAGAGTGCCTCAGAAAAGCACTAGCAAACAGGCTAGAAGGAGGTGTGGAGCAACAATGGGGAATCATCAAAACTGCCATCACAGAGGCAACAAGCCTTTGTGTGAAGCAAATAAACAAATCAAAACTAAAAAAAGCCACTATGGTTCTCAAAAGAGGTGGCTGTGAAAGTCAGGAAGAAAAAGATAGCTTTCGAAGTATAAAGAAACACAGAAGGAGCAGGACTGAGAGCTGTACCAGTTAAGGCAGAAGGAAGCAGGAGAAGTCAGAATAGCAAGGCCCAAACTGAGGAAAAGATAGCCAACTCAGTTAATAAGGGGATAAAACCTTTTATAGGTACATCAGCAGTAGAAAGACAAAGGAGGATAGTGAGGCTGAATAGAATGAACAGTGGGTGGGCAGAGGGGACACTGAAAAAGCAGGGATACTGATCGAATATTTCTGCTCAGTATTCACAAAAGAGGAGGGGGAAGTGCCTAATCCAATTAACAGAAGCACTCTTGATAGGGGGGTCGATCCCAGTCCTTTCACAGAATAAAGAGTTCTGCAAGAACTCCTAAAACTGAAGGTGGACAAGGCAATGGGTCCTGATAGAATTCACCCCAGAATTCTAAAAGAATTAAGGGAGGAACTAGTGAAACCACTGGCTACTCTTTTAATAAATCATGGGAGGATGGTGTGGTACCCGAGGACTGGAGGAAGGCGGATGTGATTCCCCTTCACAAAGTGGGACCAAGACAGAGGCAGGAAACTACAGACCTGTCAGTCTGACCTCTGTAGTAGGAAAGTGATGGAGTCACTTCTGAAGGAAAGAACAGTTGAGTACCTAGAGGCCAGTGGAGCACAGGGCCCAAGGCAGCATGGGTTCACAGTGGGAAGGTCATGTCAGACCAGATCTAATAGATTTCTTTGACTGGGTGACCAAAATAGTAGACCAGGGAGGGCTGTGGACATGGCCTACCTAGACTTTAGCAAGGCATTTGACACAGTCCCACACAAAAGATTAATAATCAAATTAACCAGCCTGGGAGTGGGTCCCAGGGTGGTAGCCTGGGTAAAACATTGGCTGCACAACAGGACATAGAAGGTAATCATAAATGGAGTCCACTCTGAAGAAAGAGGGGTTACTAGTGGGGTACCACAGGGTTCAGTATTGGGTCCAGTCCTTTTTAATGTCTTCATCAGTGACATTGCAGAGGGACTAGAAGGAAAAGTATGCCTTTTTGCAGATGACACAAAGATCTGCAACAGGGTTGATACACAAGGAGACATGGAAAGGATGAGAAAGGACTTGGCAAGGTTGGAGGAATGGTCAAGTATGGCAGCTAGGATTCAATGCAAAGAAGTGCAAAATAATGCACCTGGGAAACAAGAACCCAGGGAAGAATACACAGTGGGTGGGAGGTAGTAACAACAACAAAAAAGGAAAGGGACCTGGGGGTAATCATATCAGATGACCTTAAGGTTAGCAAGCAATGTGAAAAGGCAGTAGGGAGGGCTGGGAGTATACTGGGATGTATAGGGAGAGGCATCAGCAGCAGAAGACAGGAAGTTGTTATCCCTCTGTACAGACAGTTGGTGAGAACCCATCTGGAGTACTGTGTCCAGTTCTGGAGACCCCATCTCTGCAAGGACATAGACAGGATAGAGGTAGTCCAGAGAGGCAACTAAAATGGTGCAGGGTCTGCAAGAGAAGCCATATGAGGAGAGACTAAAGGAGCTTAATATGTATACCCTTGAAGAAAGAAGGGAGAGGGGGACATGATAGAAACTTTTAAGTACCTCAGTGGAATCAACAAAGTCCAAGGGGTACCATCTTTCAGAAAAAGAGATGTGCAAGAACAAGAGGCACAATTTAAAAGATAGAGGAGGGCAGTTCAGGGGCAATGTGAGAAGTATTATTTCACAGAGAGGTAGTGGGTGCATGGAACAGCCTTCCTGAGGAGGTTGTGGGGTCTAAAACTGTGGGAGAATTCAAGAATGCATGGGACAGACATAAGGCAATTCTTGTGGGGGGTAGGAAGAAATAGGCTGTTGGTTAACTAGGATCTGCGGCTTATCTTGTAGGTAGGGAAATGGGCAGACTAGATGGGCCAAGCGGTCCTTATCTGCCATCAAAGTCTATGTTTCAATGCTTGAAGGGAGTTTCATATGTAGAGCGCGCAGCCACCGCCTCACTTGCTTTGGCGATCCGAGCGAAAAATGGAGTAGCCATTTAGGGCCACATGTGAGTCCATAGTGGTTTTGGAGAGCCCTGCCCATCTCCATTCCAATCTTCATAGCTGGTCTCTACTGCCATACCAGAATCAAGCCCTCTGCTACTCTCAAACGTAGTACCAACATAACCTCCCTCTCGCAGACTGGTAAGTTATACTCCTGGGCGATGTACATTTAAACTGGCTGGCCCCTGCCACCTCCAAAATGCGCAATGACATTATGGCCCTAAATCTTTCCCAACTTATCCTTGAACCCATCCGCTTAAATCATAAAACCTTAAACCACTCCCTGACAGCTTGGGCTCTCACCTCCCACCCCCACTGTGTCATTAAATCATGTATCCTCCCAGATGCCCATAGTGATCATCATCCAATCTTTCTAATTAGAAAGGTCCATAGACCCAAACCACCACATAAAATCCTCCAGCTCTGCTCTTTCAAGTCCTTTGACCTTAATCCCCTTCTTGAGCTAGCCTCCTCTGATTGGGCCCTATTAGCCTCTGCCTCCTCCGTTGACCTACCTCTTACATACTTCAATGATAAATTCCTAACAGCCTGGAACACTTTTGCTCCATTCAAGCATACCCGTGTATACGGAAACCATCATCCCTGGATCACCCTCGTTCTGCTGACCTGCCTTAGAGAATGGAACAAAGCTTGGAGTAAGCATAAGGCCACTCAGTGCCCATCAGATTACACTAAATACTGCACGTTTAGAAATGCCTGTACTAAAGCCACCAGACTAGCAAAATCTGACTATTTTAATTCAACATTCCAAAACAATATCAACTCTCCCTCTAAATTCTGGAAAGTGTCCCATGCCCTCTTCTCCCCCATCCCGTCCACCCCCCCCAGTGCTCAAAGTAAGTAACACATTATTGTCCACCCCTAGTATAGTGGCCAATGAGTTTAATGCTTATTACACTTCATGCCCCTCTGCCCTCCTTAAGGTCCTCCCCACTAACCTGCCCCCAGTTCCACCCCCCTCTAGATCACCTCTCCCCAGAACCTCCTTCTCCTTCTCTGCTGTCTCTCCAGAAGAAACACTCACTGCCCTTCTCTCTCTCAATCCCTAAAAAGGCTCTTCAACTGTTAACCTTGACCCTAAACCTTTTTACTTATCAGCTCCAGCAATTGCATATCCCCCTCTCTGTAATTCTAAACCTCTCCTTCTTGACCTCCTCAGTCCCTTCAGCCTGGAAACATGCAGTTGTCCTCCCTCTCCCCAAGGGAGGGGACTCCTATTTCCCTAGCAACTTTCCCCCAATCTCTCTCCTCCCCTCCCCTCCCTTGCAAACTTCAAGAACACCTAGTTCTTTCCCAACTAACCTCCTTCCTCTCAGACTCCTCCTTTTTCACCCCCTTTCCAATCTGGTTTCCAGAAGAACCACTCCACCACCACCTCCCTTCTAAGGCTCACTGACTCTATCCTCACTGGGATAGATAAGGGCCTCATCGCCTCTGCCATCTTTGTCAAGCTTGCTAAGACTTTCGACACAGTCTCCCATGCCCTGCTTCTAGATTCCCTCAAGGCAGATGGTCTGTCTACCCCTGCCTAAAACTGGGTCAGTGCCTATCTCACAGGCAGAACACAGTGAGTCAGGATGCAGGACACAACCCCCCCATCACCACCAGGGTCCCTCAGGGCTCAGGGCTTGGTCCCATTCTCTTCTCCATCTTCCTTAATGACATGCCCTCTGTCTGTTCCCCCTCCTCCTCAATCCATATGTATGCTGACGACACAGTCTTGTTTACCTCAGGCATACTGTCTTCTGATGAAGCAATCACCCTACAGCATGACTTCCACCAAGTTCAGCTCTGGTTTGCCTCTCATCAAATATCCCTGAACACCAAGAAGACTGTCTCCATGACCTTTAGCACCAGGCAGAGACTCCCTAGGCTTCATCCCTTACTCTTCTTCAACACCTTGGATGGGAGAATCCTTGAGAACACTTCCTCATTCAGATATCTTGGGGTTTGGTTGGACCAGCACCTCAGCTTCTCTGGCCACATCGACGCTATTCTGCAAAAATGGCACCCCAAGCTTGGTGCCCTTTATAGGAACGATAGTTGCATCCCTCCTACGGCACGGCATGAACTGGTCCAGAAGATGATGATCTCCATTTTTGACTACTGTGATGTAAGCTGTGGTGCCACTCCCAAATCCTCCCTGGCCAGACTGGACTCTCTCTTTAACTCCTTCTGTCATTTCACCCTTGATGCCCCATCTCTTACTTATCATTGCGACCTCAGTCATGCCCTGTCCTTTTCCCCGCTTGCTAACAGACATATGACTCTTTGTACCAAATTTATTTCCACATTCTGGTTTGGGGAACTCCCTACTTATCTCTCATGCTCCATCTCTACCCCTTCCCCACCCTCCGCCTCCCTCAGATCTGCTGATCCTTGCACCTTGCTGGTCCTCTGCCATTCCACTCTCATAGGACAGACTGATTTCTCCCATCACTTCCCGAAACTCTGGAGCTCTCTACCCACCTGAATACAGCATTCCTCCTCCCCCTCCTCCTCCTCCTTCTTCCTCCTCACAACTGCACTGCATAACTATTTCTCCTCTAGCTGCTCCTGCTTTAATACTCCTTAAGCTACCTTCCTTGAGACTGTATCCTCAACTTAGTACCTACCTCTCCACCTTTAAAGCCCACCTATGTCCCACACCTACTATCCACCTGCCACTCACCTACTTCACTCCCCCCTCCTCTCTCATCCAATTGTTCTATGCCAGGTTCTGCCCTGGCAGGGTTCTGAAAATCCGGGAGGGGGTAGATCTAGGCAGCACCTTCCCTTTCCTAACCTACCTAACTCCCTCCCTGTTCCTTATCTACCTAAACGCCATCACCTGGTTCTGTCCCAGGTAGGGTTTTTAATCTTCTGGTTCCCTCTTGTACTCCTTTGCACTCAAATAGCCGGCCCCAAACCCTATTAAATCCTAAGCTAGTTTGCTGGCTAACACGCCCACTGCCTCACCTCAGCACAGACTGGTTTTAAATCACCTCTCAGCTGGATAAGAATCCGTTCCAGCACTAGTCTTAGACCCTTTGCCTTGACCCCCACTGCTTCTCCTTCCCCTTCTTATCCCTCAGTCCCTATTACTCTCCCTCCAAATAGCACTTCATTTGTTTATTTGCTTGTATGTACTGTATGTATGTATGTATGTATGTATACCAGCATGTAATTGTAGTTGCCAATCCAACAGTTTGTTGATGACCTTGTTGTCTATTCTTTGTATATTTCCTCCTTGAATGTAATTGTAACTATATGTATAATCACTGCTTTCACACTCTACACCCCCCCCCCCAGGTCACACCGGGAGATGAGCAACTTGTTGTTCAGTGTGCCTTCCTGGTGAAACATTTCAATAAATAAAAATAAAAATATGGTAAACATTGTAACACCCTAGATAGACTGTTCCACCAAAGGAATAGGGACATCCTAGTAGTTTTACTGTATTCACAAAATAATTAGTCAAGGATGCAGGTTCGAGACCCAAAGTAGGTAAGCGCTGCCAGAGAAAATAGGGTAGCTCCTACAGTGATAAAAAGACTAGATTCAGTGTTCATAATTATACCACATTAAAGATTAGCAGTTTTAAATAGGTTTGGTTGCAAAATACACTGTGAGCATATCATTAAGTAGGGACAGTGGGATGCAGCACGGGGGGGAAGTGAAAAGGACTCCTGGCCCTGCTGTTTCAATCACACACACACAGTTTTGCATATAGTATTGAGACTGGCATCATTTTTTTGGCAAAATTATAGTGTTTGATGGTAAAGTCATTAAATGGTAAGAATGGTGGGCAGTAGGCTATTAACTGATTGCCCTGGCTAGTTATACAAGCGCTGTTAGCCCAGTAAGAATTTGGACTGAGTTGCCTGTGGAGATTTTTATAATAAATTATTTCATGTTTTTTAATCCCCCCTGAACTGTTAGCTGCTCTGTGGTTAAGTTTAAATGATGCAGAGTGGCAGCTGCAAGCACTGCAAGCACCAAAAAAATGAATGAAAGGGAGAGGGATTGTGAGTGACCGATAGTTGGCCCCACAGTGAGAGTGCTCCACGCTCAGTTCAGGAATTGCTGTTTCTGCCTTGGGTGGCTGCCTCACTCTGCAGCCATATGGAAGATAGACTTTGGTCTAGAGAACTCTCCTGCTTCATGAAGTGCAGAGAGGCAGTCGCACGATGCGTTCCCCTCGAGGCAGAATCAACCAGATAAAACTATGCCCTATACATTAGTTGGCAGGCAAAATGCTCCAGGGAATAATGTTTTAAGGACTGGCTCCTACTAAAATAAATAACAAGCATTTGTCAATGCCGAATGTTGTTGCGCTGGCATTGGCAGTGGTGGAGGTGGAGAGGCATAGCGCTGTGAGTTTGTTAATGTGTTCCAAAAGGTGATTTTTGCACAGCAAGTACGCCACTGTGTGGCAGAGCTGCGGAAACGCGTTTTGGGCAGGCTGTGGAAAATGGCAGCTGGACTGTTGATAATGAGGTGTGCACAAATGCCAGTGGTGTCAATGTGGCATGAAAATATTGCAGATTGACAAAGTTACAGGGGTGCGTGGAAACTGCATAATGCAGGCTTGCAACACAGTCATTGTCTGGACTTTCCGCCACCAAATTTTCAACATAGGCATTTTAGGACCTCTGCTGATGAATAGTGTCACCGTCATTTCCTCAAAGTGTCCGGAAAAGTGATTTCGCACAGTGACCGTGCAATTTTGCACCGGACGTGCGGAAACACATTTCAGCCAGCTGTAATGTTCATAAGGAGGTATGGAAAAATGGCAATGATGAACAGCTGGAGTGAAAGTATTACAGATTCACAAAGTCACTAGCGTGCCTGCAAACTGCGCAACGTGCGCTCGTGAAACACTCATTTTATTGACTTCCGTTCCTAAATTTTCAACTTAGGCATTTTAGGACATCTGCTAATGAACAGTGTCACTGCCATTTTCATAATGTGTCTCGAACACAGGCTTTCCACAGCGACCGCACTAGTGTGCGCCGGAACTACCGAAAACAGATTTTGGTCAGGATGTGAAAAATGACAGCTGTACTGTTCATTGGAGGTGTAGAACAATGGCACTGTTGAAAATGTGGAGTGAAAATATAAGTTTGCGAACTTACGAGCGTGTGTGCAAGCTGCACAACGCATGCTCGTAACACAGTCATTTTATGGAATATTGTCACCAAATTTTCAACACAGGTATTTTAGGACCTCTGCTCATGAACAGTGTCACTGCCATTTTCATAATGTGTCCCAAACAGTGATTTTGCCAGTGACCACGCTATTCTGCGCCGGAAGTGCAAAAACACATTTCAGCAAGGATGTGAAAAATGACAGCTGTACGATTCACAAGAAGGTGTGGTAAAATGCCAATGTTGAGAATGTGGCATGAAAATGTTGCAAATGCGCTAACTTATGAGCGTGCATTGCATAGTTGCTATGCACGTTCGTAAAACAGTCATTTTATGGAGTATTGTCACCAAATTTTCAACACAGGCATTTTAGGACCTCTGCTCATGAACAGTGTCACTGTCATTTTTGTAATGTGTCTCAAACACTGATTTTGCACAGCGACCACGCTATTCTGCGCCGGAAGTGCGAAAACATATTTCGGCCAGGATGTGAAAAATGACAGCTGTATGGTTCACAAGAAGGTGTGGTAAAATGCCAATATTGAGAATCTGGCATGAAAATAGTGCAAATGCGCAATGTATGAGTGTGCGTTGCGCAGTTGCTACGCACGCTCGTAAAACAGTCATTTTTTTGACTTTTCCCACCAAACTTGCAACATAGGCTTGTTGAGAGCCCCTCTCCTGAACAGTAGCACTGTCACTTTGTTACTCGGTCCTGAAAGGTGATTCCCCACAGTGACTGCGAAATCACCTTTTGGGACCGAATGACGCCACGACAGTGCAAGAATTCATGAGAAGGATCCCAAAACCCCATGTTGAAAATTTTGAGCCAAAATTCACAAAATGCCTGAGATATGCATTAAAGTTGAAAAACCCTATTCATTCCATTATACAGCTTACCGGCAGTTCTTCAGTTCGCGGTCAGCTTTGAAGAGTGCAGAGCGTGTTCCGGTCTACGAAGATCGTCGTGCCAGACTCCCAGGTAAGTATGGGGTGAGGGGGTGAGGGAGGCAGGGTGCGCAGAGGGTGGGTGTGGGTGGGGAGGGCATTGAGACTCACGAGGGACCGTTTTCATTTTACAGGAAAAAAATTAAAAACCCACCGTGGGACATTTTTACAGGGATTTGGCACACTGGGGTGGCGTAGCGTGCCACCTAACTGTTTGGGGGGTGTCTCTGTAGCAATGGGGGATTGGGCACCCTCCCCGGCACACAACACGGGAGGGGATGAGGAAGTAATGCCAACAGGGATTGGGCACCTTGCCGGCAAACAAAGAAAGTGGGGTGCGTGAGCGGAGGGGGGATTGGCACCCCCCTCAGCATTCAACAATTGGGAGGGTTTATGCTGATGGGGAGTGGGCTCCCCCATCAGCACACAAAGAAAGCAGGGGGGTTAACTGACAGGGGAATTGGGCACCCCCAAAGTCGGCAGTAGTTAGGCGGCTGCCCGCTTTCTGACCATGCACATAATGTCGGCGAGCACATAGGAAGGGTCCGCTGCATATGACTTGCAGCGGACCTTTTCTTAGATGTGCTTGCCACATTATGTATGCATGGTGTGGCACCAGCGTGCAGGCTGATTGGGGAATGCGGGACGCACCTACTGGTGTGTGCCCTGCATTCACCCAACAGCGACCCCGCCTCCAAAGCTGCACTGTCCCACGATGTTGGCTGCACAAGTGCACCAACATAAAAATGTACAGGGAGCACAGTCTGGAAAGTGGGGCTCTGGACACACACACTGTATCAGGACCACACAAGGGAGACATTTTGTGCATTTAGGGTGTGATTGTGGCATGGGAGCTCAAGGCTTCACACACATGGAAAAGACAAATTAATTAAATAAATGACATAAAAGACATGTGGGGCTGGAGGAGTCCTGGGCACAATACATTATTATCACAAAGTTCCAAAAGTGCACAGAAGCTAAAATGGAACACTTTGAAGCAGACAGTGTCAGAATTAAAGCCAGTCATGCTGTAGCACATTTGTCATTTCAGCATTGTGTTGCCAAGCTGATTTTTGATAGAAATAAACCAACCTTGGCACACACATTCCTTAGAGTGTCCTACATATGAAGAAAAAATTGTTTTAGATGCCTAATGTATAAATAGAGGAGTCACTAACCTTAAAAGGGAGATTGGGTCCTGAGAGAAGCTAATCCATGCAAGCAGTTGCACTGGAGGTGAGGCTTAGCGTGGGAAAATGAATATTTAATGTCTGAGAGAAAAATATGTTGTACTCAGCACAGTTAAAGGGGAAATGACTGTTTTGACTAAAAAAAGGATAGAAAAGTGTTCAGAAGTGATTATTTAAGTACGTAAATGATAAAAGAACAGTAGTTTTAGTGACTCTGCTTTACTGGGGTTACTGTGTACAGATAAAATGCAGCAGAAAGTTTGGGAAGCCAGCTATTCAGCCATTTTAACGAAAAAGTGCTTAACCCTTGAGAAAATGTTTATTTTAAGTGACAAAGAAAATGTATTTAAAAATGACCTCAAGTTAAAAAAAGAGGGAGCCTTAGAATGTTCAGAGGGGAAGTTGAGCTTCAAAACTGAGAATTCCAGCTGACCCGGTGGTGCTGAGGATTGAGGCGCTGGACGCCACAGCTCACGCTATGCCAGGAAACCGGGTTTGGGAATGGACTCAGGTTGCTTGGAGGTTGGAAGGGGTGAGAAAGGATTGAGCATCTGTAGACAGTTCTCCTTCCTTGGAGAGAAGGGACAGTGCTGCATGCTGTAGACTGACACCCTGCAGCAGCTGGATGTCGACACAGGTGCACTACCAGAATGGTGTGGGACCCGCATTCAGAGCATGAGGCTGTCTCCACAGAAGTGGAGCCCAGCCATTTGCCCATTGCACGTTCATGGGTCCCAGGGAGAAACAGCTGAAAAATGGAGCCGGCAGGCTCCATGATGGCCTGACGGTGCCCGCACCGACCTCCTAGAATCTGGACACTGGCTTTCCAGGAGAGGGGGGGAAGTTGACACTCCTCTCCCCAGTGCTGTCATGTGGAGCAACCCATGGGGGATCTACCAGGAGGGACAGGTGCGGGATGCCAGAGCTGGAGAGGTGAGCCACTCCGATGGAGGAGCCACCTGCCAGCTCCACAGGTGGAGAATAAACTGCAAATTTAAAAAAGAAATGAGAATTCCATTGTGGTTTATGCTGCTGCAGGGAGGAAACTGATTGGTGTTGAACCTCTGGACAGATCAGTGTCAACTCAGTGGCCACAAATTTAAATATGCTAATGAGAGTTTGGCTATAAAAAGAGCTGCACAGCCAGTGTGCAGTCAGTCTGAGCAGAGAGAGCGACCAAGAAGGAAGATGACCATGCCAAAGGGGTGTCTATCTGAAGAGGCCTGATGAAGAAGAAACAGCCTGACAGAGACAGTTTATTTTAAATTCAAGAGTAGGAAGAGGGGATCACCCTGTATCCCAGAATAGAGTCAGATAGGGCTGTAAGTGAGAACAGGGTAAAGAACAGAGAGCCTGTTGCTTCAAGTGCCTGATGATCCTGTGTTTCCCCACAGAAGAAGAAAAGCTGCAAATCTGAAGAAATCACTGCTTGTCCTCACAACATCTATATCCTGCTGACTCAAAAGGGGGCCCTCCAACTACATCAAGCTGCAACATCTTTACACAGATTTTCTTCAGTAATTCCAAAGGAGTGCGGTATAGTAAAAACCTTGTTGATACAGTTTGGGGATTATTTTAAAAGCCGCAGTGACACTGTTTTACAGAGAATTTACCTCAGTCCTGAATTTAAGGGACTTTGGTCAAGTGAAGGACTGAACCTGAAGGGGGGATTATGTCACATTTAATGTACCAGTATGCAACACTGTTTAATGCCATTGCTTATTTTAAATATTTTACAGTGATGAATTTATGAAATGTCAACTGCTTTTGAATGATCTTAGAGCATAGAAATACAGTACAATAAATGAGTAATTGGATACCAGGGAGGGTATCTGGCAGAAAGGGTCAGTGGACTGGCTGCTCGGAGGTATGGCCCAGTAGTCACTGCATTCCTTAGTTCGATATAGAGTGTACACAGTAATTGGATATCAGGGAGGGTATCTGGCAGAAAGGGTCAGTGGACTGGCTGCTCGGAGGTATGGCCCAGTAGTCACTGCATTCCTTAGTTCGATATAGAGTGTACACAGTAATTGGATATCAGGGAGGATATCAGGCAGAAGGGGTCAGTGGACTGATTGCTTGGAGGTGAACCAAGTAGTAACTGATTTCCTCAGTTCTACAGTGAATAAAGCTCAGGGATTAAGGCATAGGTGGGCGCTTACCCTGAGAAAGTGTGCTATCTGGAGGGCTGGTGGGTGGCAAGTGCCTGTAGTCTTTAGGGGTAATTTCAAGGTGATTAGTGAGGTCGAGGTGCCCTGCCAGGACATAGACTATACAGTAATTCTAATTTATGTGTTTGAATTGTCATTTTTGCCAGAATGTTAACTGTGCCATTTGTGGCTGTGATTACCAAGATTGCTCTTACAATTTCAGTAAGGTTAAAGAAGTAGTGTGCCCTTATATCTTGCAAGTATTATGTGTTTCCTTGTTAACAGATAACTCTTCATGTAGCTGTTGGGGGTATATGTGTTTGCTTTAGTTTGTTTTCACTGTTCCCACCAGCCCCTGTAACTAGCCTGAGAGTCTTCCTTTTCTGGTTGTTGAACTTTCATTGTGTCTGAGAGCTGCATTAGCATATGAGAACACGTGCCACAGCACCTATTTACGTCAAGTATCTCTATGCTGAAAGTAGACATAACCTGAAAAGACAAACTGTCTAGAAACAGACAGACTGAATGCAGTTTAAAAGAAAAAAAACCTTTGCATTACATATAAGACAGCTGGCGAATCTAACTGAAGGTCAGTGTGATTTTTCACACCTTGCTGCAGTTTGTTTTGTTGAATTTTAAGTAAGCAGACAGGCATACTGTGGAGTCTAAAGAGTGCTGACACATTGTGTTCTCATATGCTACTGCAGCTCTTGGGGACAATGAGATTTCAAACCAGAAAATGGAGACACCTAGGCTAGTTACAGGGGCTGGTGTGAACAGTGAAAACAAACTAAAGCAAACACATACAGTATGTCCCCAACAGCTACAAGAAAAATATTGTCTTTTGACAAGGAAACAATTAACATTTACAAGATAGGAGGGTGTACTACTCCTTTAAAGAAAATTAGTGAAGCTTGTTAGAGAGATGACTGGCCTGAAGTAGGAGCTGCCAAACTGGGCTGTCTCAGGCCGGATTTTCATTTGAACCTAAGCTGCCATCAGCCACCAGTTGGCGGTAGTGAGATGATTTTTCTTTCAGCCTTTGTCATATTGTTCTTCCCGTGCCACCCTCAAGCTGTTGATTAGAGATGGGCAAAGTTGGCAACCTTCACTCCACAAATGAATCTGTGAATTTGACGCAATGTCATGAAATTCGCAGAGCCCGGAACAGCAAAGTTCTGCCATGAAGTGCAGAATTTCACCCACAAGTTGATCCAGAAACAAATGATTTGATACCTTTTGTACCCACAAGTTGAGGAATTCTACACGCAGAAGAAGGAAATTCACCATTTGTGGGCAAAATCCCACAATTTGCAGGCAAAATTCTGTATCTCAAGGGTGGAACTTCATGATTTGGGGCGAAGTCGAGGTTTCTGAGGGTGGTGAAAACTTTGCAGAGCTCCATGAAGATGAATTTCAGCTGCTTCGGGGCAACTTTGCCCACAAATTTAAACATCTGCCCATCTCTACCATTGATTCCCCCTGTTTTGGTTCCCCAGACTCCCACACCTATCTGCCTCCCTCATTGCCTCTCCACAGCAAATCATCCTCTTTGGGGGGGGTGCAGTGATATGTCTGGGTCTTTATGAGTGTGACTGAGATTTGCAGCACCAAAGCACTGAGACCCTGCCTTGATGGGCCTTATGAGGTTTGCGCACCTAAAAATGTCTTATAAGGAAAACGAAGGAGCAGAGGGAATGTGATGCAGGTGGTAGACAAATTTCAATATGCTAATGTTCTGGCATTTGTCTGCCCATGTCACAAAATGTGTTTTTATTTTTGCAAAAACATTGTCATATTGTGCAAAGTTGGGCAAAGGAGAACACTGGTCATTTTAACTAGCCCTAGTGATCACTTTCAGCAACCTTTGCTAATGACAAGCTACATTAGACACATATTGGCTTAGAACTGGGTGAATATGGTTGCAATGAAAAGCCCCAAAAGTTTTTTTGTTTTTTTTTTGTTATTAAGATTTAAGTTTGTTCGGCCCAGTGGCACTGAGGGTTGAGGCGCTGTACGCCACACCTCGCGCCATGCCGGCGACCCGGGTTTGGGAATGAGCCTGAGTCATCGGGGGTCGGCAGGGGAAGGAGAGGATTGAGCATCCGAGGACTGCTCTCCTCTCCTTGGGAGGGATAAAGGGATTGTCCCATGCAGATGGTGATGCCTAGCGAGGGCTGGGTGTACCACAGCTGCGGGCTCCAACACAGGGGTACAGCGTTGGGTGGCCGCCTTCTGGGCATGTGCTGGAACGCACACGTAACAGGCTGGGCAGCATTGCACTGCCCTCACTAGGGGAAGAAAACCAAGGAAAAAATCCCTCCCACTTCAGTAGGTGAAGGTGGGGCCAGTGGCATCGGCACCACGACCACTGCTGGGCATCGGGACGCACGCTCCAAATCCCCTCTGCATGGCTGCCCTTCCAATACTGTAGACAGGGTGTCTGAGGAGAAGGCAGTCCTTCCCCAGAGGACATAGACTCGGGGGGGTAGGGTATGCCACGCAGCAATGGGGATACCCCTGACTGGATCTGTGTGTTCCGAGTTTCAGGCAGGGCAGGAAAAACTGATGACTGAGTTGCCCTCACCAGAGAGAGTCTGGAGGTAGGGAGTGTTGAAAAGAAATTAATAATAAAAAAAAAAGATTTAAGTTTGAATGCTTTAGAATAAATATACATACTTGAAAACTGAAAACTGGTCAGACATGGCCAGTCATGTAAAATGTGACTTTACTCCATCATTGAATCTTGATGATGGTCACACAAGCACCACACTATCAATGCAGTTTAATATGGTATTACTGCTTAGGTATGTATACGTAGTTGAAAAACATTATAAAATCATGAGGTACATCATGTGTAACTCTCTGCCATCATAATTACAATAACTTGGCAACATAGCATTTTAAGGTCAGAAGGGGCAGTTGGTTCATCAAGTCATCCCTCATGCACTTCATAAGTAGTGATAAATAAGCATGCTATGCAAATATGTATTCATTTTTGGTGTTTTTTCACTCACCCTACTACTTCAGGTGCATTGTGAGTCTCTTGGTAAACAGAAATTTTGTCCAGGCTTGCCTTTAATGCTGGTGCTGTCTTCATATTGTCTGTCTCCATTGGCAGGATGTTTTCAATTTAGGTACATGAGATCATCCATAAAATGATCTTGCCGGTGTTTGTCTGTGCAGAAGTAGTCTACAGCACTGCCCCAATGTCTACACTAGCCAGGCTAGACCCCCACCCCTTTTATCATTCCTTCTGCCGCTTTGCCCTTATTGCTCTGTCTCTCATCCATTGCTGCGCTCTGTATGCTAGTCTCTCTTTCCCCTCTCTTGAGGCCTGACATCTCTCACACTGTTCCTCCTTCATGGCCAAATACTGGTTTGTCTTTGTTCCCACTTATCTCTCTCCTCAACCCTGCCATCCTCTCCTTCAACTCCTTCCATTCATCTGCTGCTTGTTCCTTTCATATCCCTCACATTAAACCTGTAGCAGGCTAGTCTGCTTTCTCCATCAGACTTCCTACACTTTGGAACAGCCTATCTCCCTATCTGTCGCTCTTCCTCCCTGCACTCTCACAAACCACTCTTGCTGACATACTTAACAGAATAATATGCCTGCAGCGAGGCTTCTTCCTCTTCTCATACTATAACCACCCATCCCCCTCTGCCAGTTTACCTGTTTTACTGATTTATGCCTATTCAGCTGTATAACCCACAACTCATTGTACTCTGTAAACTGAATGTTATGCATCTTTGGCTTTATATGAATGTCTTGCCTTACACTGGCAGGACAGTCCCTTAGCTCTCCATCTGACTACCCCATAACTATAGTTCATGTACAATTTTTACACTGTTTGCTCTTTCTCTGAAATTCGTTACCTGTACTGTGATTTTATTGTACATGCTCACACACCTATTGTTGTCACTTTGTAATTGCTGTTTCACCCCATGTTGCATCCCCTGCCCTGGGTCGCACCTGGAAATGAGTCATGGCTCAGTGTGCCTGTCCCAGTCACAAGAAGGAAGGAAGGAAAGAAAGAAAGAAAGAAAAAGAAAAAGAAAGAAAGAAAGAAAGAAAGAAAGACTACATAATGAATTGCAGTGGAATAACACATTTACCTCCACTAGTGAGTGATAAGACCCATAATTCATGAGTGGCGAAGCCACAAGTTAGTTGTGGAGGTCTATCATTCATGTAGGGAGATAAATGTGTTATTCTGCTGCAACCCACTATGTATGTGCTATATGCCACACCATCTGTAATGTTTTAACTCATGTTTTATTTTGTTTTAGCTTGAAGAGCTACTGATGCCAAAAAGAAAAACTTTGAAAAACATAATAATTAGGAACAATTCAGCGTGCATTCCTTATGTATTCTATATGTTTCTCTTACTTGTTATTACTGAGAAAATTTACGAGTGCATTATTTTATCCCTTAGATTTCCCTTAGAGTTTATCTGCCACTGTAGCTTACTCCCTACTTCAAGTCACAATGCTCTGTTGTGACATCACAGTCTGTTGCCATGGGAGTAACTGTAATGTCACAAGAAGGGCATTATGACCTCTGGTGGAATGGATTTGGGGCTCACTAAAGTGGGGAGGCAGGGCAGACGTTGACATGTACGCCACTAACATCATTGCACACCACACCGCCCACGGACAGGGAAAAAAAGGAAAAATGCAGATTGTGTAGTATGCTACCCATCTTGCTCTGCAGGTCTCATACTGTTACCCTGTGGTGCTCTGCAGACACCAAGCTAAAGGACCAAAAGTCCTTGCCCTGTGAGGTAAGCCAGAGAGGAACACTGGGGAGGTAAGTCCTAGGGGATGGGTGACAGGGCTGAGGGCAGACATCGGGCTGATGTGGTCTGGTCCAGGATAAAGTAGACTAAATTTAAAAAAAAAAAAAGAATATTAAGCATGGATCAATCTGACTTTGTTTGAACTGATCTGCTGTTATCATTGGCTGAGGGCATACCCGGCAAAGAATGAAGACTTGTGCAGTTTATGATCTCCAAAGAAACCAAGGAGAGACTGGGCCAGTATGGAATAAGTCCAGTAAAGACCAAAAGACCTATCTCATATTTTGAACCTGCCACCATGCGGTACAGTATAACATCACCGGCACTATAGAAGTCAGCATAACTGTTGGCATTTCAGTAAGATTGCCATGTTTTGCCATAGGGAAACAGCGATATTAGGGCTGTGCAGAATGCAGAATTCTGACATCTGAATTGGTGTGGAATCACAATCCCACTTCTGAAATGCTTTTTAGAATTTTTTTTTTGAATTCTGCAGAATTTTGAAAAGCATTTCTGTGTAAACCACAAAAAGATTTTCTGTGAATCATGTAAATCATGAAATATTTTTCCACGGATCATGGAAAAGGATCTGCCATTTATGTAAACTGAGTATTATTAATCCACAAAAAACATTTTGTATGAAAAATTTCAAAATTCCGCTACCAATGAAATTCAACAGAATTTTCCAAAATTCCACAGAATGCTGTTCAATCGAAGTTTGAACTTCTGCACAGCCCTAAATGACATCCAAACTCTATGATACCATCATTGTGATGTCATGACCTGATTATACCATTGATCTGTCATCACAATGATGACATTACGAGTGTTACCTCTTTGCCAAAACACAAGCCTAGTGATTGTCGTCTTTCACTGTATTGGTCATGACAGTAGAAACTGACAAGCCCTGCAGTCGTAACAACAAAGGCTCAGTATGTGTTTTAGTTACTGAAACTGCTATGATCGATATAATAAAATAAAATAGCAAACAGGAAATTAAGCAGTACACAGTTAATTACCATCCTGAGGTTCTGTAACATCAAAGAAACACTAGAGCTTCACTCTTGTGGTTACAATGTCACCAAAAACTAATTGATGGTGGTGAGAGGAGTGTTATCTAGCACCAGGGAAACTACCAGTGGGGTCTTGTAGGGCTCAGTGCTGAAACAGGTGTTGTTCAATGTCTTCATCAACGATATCCAGGACAGGTTGTGTCTCTTTGCAGATGACATAACACTATGTGGGAGGGTGGATAGTGATGAGGAAATAAGGGAAATGCAGAGAGACCTACAAAAGCTAGAGGGGTGTTCAAAGGTCTAGCAGTTAAAATTCAATATTAAAAAGTGTAAGGTAATGCATCTAGGAAAAAGGACCTCAAGACGGAGTACTGGATGGGAGGAGAGAGAGACCTAGCACTACAGATGAGGAATGAGATCTAGGAGTTAGCATTAGCAACTCACTCAAGCAATCGAGTCAGTGCAACAAGGCCTATAGCAAGGGATATGCATTGAGATAACTCGAAACATGCAATTAATCTTCAAGGACGAGTTATGACAGTTCTGACCACCCACAAGTGATGATAAATTGCCTGTTTGAATCAGGCTATTGTATATCCAATATATACAACAGTAGTTTGGCACTGTGATGCCATCAACACTCTGAAAGCTGCTCTCTGATTGGTTTAATATTCCACTGTAATGACAGTAACCTTAAAAATATCTGTTGTGACAACAGCAAACATATTTTTGATATGTTACTCTTACTGATGTCACTAGCTAAGATATTTTTCTTTCTTTCTTGTCATTTTTAATCCCACTCCTGTTGTATATATGTCAGTCTCAAACTCTCCAACAAGTCAGCTTCATATTTTACCAGATACTTAACCTTCATATAAAAGTGCGTTGACTACACCTTGATGCGCATATGAGAAAGACAGTTGACTGGCAGTTACATTTTGTACATGCTAATTACCATAGATTCTTCACATTATCTTTAAATAATTTTCTTCAGATAATACTGAATAATTAAACTTAAAATAAAGGTACGCTAATTATAAATTGGCACGCATCAGACCAAAGACGGTTATTTGACATTTATCTTTGTTAAACTCCCGTCACAGTGATTGCTCCAAATAGCTAACACTACTTTCATCATATTTTATTGAACAATTAAATGCAGAGAAAGTTGATTACATTTTTATCCACATTGAATCAAAGACTGAGGACTGGCAGACCATCATTCTTCAGTTCTTATTGGCACCGCCGCATCAAAGACATAACAAAATCGGTTTTCTTCAACCTTGGGCTGAATTGTGGCCTGTCATTTGAAGGTGGCCCCATTACATTTGGCTTTACAATGGATCTTCTCGCCATTATTGTTAAAATTATGGCAGTTGTTCCAGTGTCATGCAGGCAACATTGTTGCATTTGTGGGAATTATTTATCTTTAGGAAGAGATGCAATAGTTACACAATCATTTGTGTGAAATCCAAAACACACAGCCCCTGGCCAACTCTGGCAAGCGTGCTCTACGACAACAGAATGAATTCTCTTCTAGCTTTTACTGAATGAGGAACCCTCTTGTCAGGGTATATATTGTTTATTTATTTGTAATTTTTGATGAGGTAAGGCACTCTAAGCTGTGACAGCTCATTTCCAGGTGTGTCCTGAGAAATGGGTTGCATGGACCTAATTGGTTGACAGGGAAATGTTATCTTTGGCAGGGTAGGTGTGGTCTCACTTCCATCAAAAAGTTAAACACTAAGATGGAAATTTTAAGAATGGCATCCTTTTCTTTAAATTGCCTTCAGGAGCTTGAATGTAAACCATAATCTTTTTCTTGGTTCAGGACATTATGGCTTAATTTTGAACTGATTGTGTCAGTTTTAATGCCCCTTCTGCAATATGGTAAATGAAATCTTTCTTGCTTACTGTTGCTTTACTGATAATAGTACGGATTATGTTTTTGTGGATAGGTTATTTTGTTTTCTTTTTCCTCTTTATGTTTGATTCGTGTTAGATATGTAATTTTCTTTTCTCTTGTCATCTTTATTTTGTATATGATCAGACAAATATGTTGATTGCCTGTTTTCTTTTTGTATTGCGTTTGCCTTTTTAATTATTTTAATAAACATCCCCTACTCACCTAGAGAAAATTATTTCTTTCAATCTTAGAGACATATACATGAAAGAGATAGCTTCCCGGTGGATTCCTGTAGGCAATTCTGGAAAGCAGTGCCCTGGATTTTCAGCATCTAAATTGTGAAAAAACACTTGCAAATGTGAAATATGTAAAACCTTATCTGATTGATGCTAATCCGGTTTTGAAACTTTCTAATATTTCCATATTCAAAACTGTTTGGGTCACACTTTAAGGGTTTTTTTTTCAATGTAACGGTGGGGGTGGTAGTCATTAATTGCAGGCAGCAGGGGTAATCACAGTCTACTTACATGTTTGTTGCATGTAACTGCTTTGCAAATGAAATGCAGTTACAGTGTAGTTACACTGTAACTACAGTGTAGTTAAGAAACCTTAAAATAAATTGTTACCAAATTTTGCTTCCTTATTTCTTTTTTTTTGTTGGTTTACATAGAAACATAGACTTTGATGGCAGATAAGGACTGCTTGGCTCACCTAGTCTGCCCATTTCCCTACCTACTGGAGAAGCTGCAGATTCTAGTTACCCAACAGCCTACTTCCTCCTTCCCCTTACTATAATTGCCTTAAGTCAGTCCCATGTATTCTTGAATTCCCCTACTGTTTTTGTCCCCATGACCTCATCAGGAAGGTGGTTCCATGCACCCACCACCCTCTCCATGAAAAAAATACTTCCTCACGTTGCCCCTAAGCTGTCCCCCTTCTATCTTCAAATAGTATCCCCTTGTTCTTGCACATCTCTTTTCTGAAAGATGCTCCTGTCTTGGACTTTGTTGATTCCCTTGAGGTACTTGAAAGTTTCTATCATGTCCCCCCTTTCCCTCCTTTCCTCAAGGGTACACATATTAAGCACTTTTAATCTCTCTTCTTATGGCCTCTGTTGCAGACCCTGCACCATTTTAGTTGCCCTCCTTTGGACTGCCTCCATCCTGTCTATGTCCCTGCAGAGATGGGGTCTCCAGAACTGTACACAGTACTCCAGATGGGGTCTCACCAACTGTCTGTACAGAGGGATAACAACTTCCTGTTTTCTACTGGTGAAGTCTCTCCCTATACATCTGAGTATCCCCCCAGCCCTCCTTACTGCCTTCTCACATTGCTTACCTACCTTAAGGTCATCTGATATGACTACCCCCAGGTCTCTTTCCATTTGTGTTTGTTGTTAGTACCCCCCACCACCACCACCACTGTGTACTCCTCCCCGGGATTTTGTTTCCCAGGTGCATTACTTTGCACTTTTTTGCATTGAATCTAAGCTGCCATATTTTTGACCATTTCTCCAATCTTGCCAAGTCCCTTCTCATCCTTTCCACCCACCCCCGTGTGTATCAACCCTGTTGCTGATCTTTGTGTCATCTGCAAAGAGGCATACTTCTCCTTCCAGACCTTCTGCAATGTCTTCTATAAAGACATTAAAGAGAACCGGTCCCAATACTGAACCTTGTGGTACCTCACTAGTAACTCCCCTTTCTTCAGAGTGTACTCCATTTACAACTACGCTCTGGGTCCTGTTGTACAGTCAGTTTGTTACCCAGGCTACCACCCTCTGACATGACCTTCCTGTTGTGAATCCATGCTGCCTTGGATCCTGTGCCCCGCTGGCCTCTATGTATTCAACAATTCTTTCTTTCAGAAATGATTCCATCATTTTCCCTACAACTGAGGTCAAGCTAACAGATCTATAGTTTCCTGCCTCTGCCTTGCTCCCACTTTTGTGGAGAGGAATCACATCTGCCCTCCTCTAGTCCCCTGGTACCACACCATCCTCCCATGATTTGTTAAAAAGGGTAGCAAGTATTGTCACTAGGTCTTTCCTTAGTTCTTTTAGAATTCTGGGGTGAATCCCATCAGGCTCCATTGCTTTGTCCACCTTGAGTTTTAAAAGTTCTTTCAGGACCCTTTCTTCCGTGAATGGACTGGTATTGACCCCCCCCATCCAGAGTGCTTTTATTGTTTGGTTTAGGTACCTACCCCTCTTCTTCTTTTGTGAATACTGAGCAAGAGTATTCATTCAGTATAGTCACCCTCTGCCCACCTCCCCTTCCCTTTATTAAGCCTCACTATCCCTCCCTTTGTCTTCCTTTGCTCCCTGATGTACCTATAAAAGGTTTTATCCCCCTTCTTAACTGAGTTGGCTATCTTTTCCTTAGTTTGGGCCTTCACTATTCTGACTGCCTTCCCTGCTTCCTTCTGCTTTAACTGATGCAGTTCTCTGTCCTGCTTCTTCTGTGGTTCCTTGCTTCTTGAATGCTATTGTTTTCTCCCTAACCTTCCCTGCCACCTCCTTTGAGAACCATTGTGTTTTTTTTACTTTGTTTTGTTTAGTTGCTTCATGCAAAGGCTTGCTGCCTCTGTGATGGCAGTTTTGAGTTTCCCCATTGTTCTTCCACCCCTCTTTCTTTCCCATTTGCTATTGCATTCCTTAGGCATTCACCCATTTTGGCAAAGTCAGCCCTCCTAAAGTCCAGTACCTTTATCTTTGTATGACTTGACTCTACTGCTGTATTTATTGTGAACCATACTATTCGGTGGTCACTAGTTCCCAGATGGCTACCCACTTCTAAATCTGTGATCCTCTCTCTGTCTCCATTTGAGAGTACCAGGTCTAAAATTGCTTCCTCCCAAGTGGGTTCTAGTACTAGCTGTCTGAGGCATGCCCACTGCAGGGCATCGAGAATGAACCCACTTTTGGATGTGGCTGCAGCAAATGTGCTCCGGTTAACATCTGGCATATTCAGGTCCCCCATCAACAATATCTCCCCTTTTCTTCCATTCTAAGGATGCCTTCTATCATTTCCTTGTCCATTTCCTCCCCCTGAGATGGGGGTCTGTATACAACCCGTGTGCGGATTGTGGTGCCATTGCTTGTCTCCAAGTTGACCCACAGTGCCTCCTTTCCACCCGGTTTATCTTTTAGTTCTGTTGCCTTGATCCCTTCCCTTATGTAGAGTGCTACTCCTCCTCCTCTTTTACCCTCCCTGTCTCTCCTATAGATTGTGTACCCTAATATGTTTACATCCCAATCATGGTTCTGTGTGTACCATGTTTCTGTGACTGCCATAATATCCAGGTGTCCCTCTTCCAACTAGGCCACTAGTTCAGGAAGCTTGCTACCCAGACTACAGGCATTGGTACTCATTACTCTCCATTTTTTGATGGCCTTACCTCTTTTAGCCCCATCCCTGCCCTTACTGACTTTGTCTTCTCCATTTACCTCTGTCCTGCTCCCTATTGACCTTTTTACCTTGATGTTTACCTCGCTAACTACCCTGCTTTGTGGGGGGAGGCTGGGAATTCCCTGCTTATAATTAGTGCCTCCCCCCCTTGGCTAGTTTAAAAGCTTGCCAATGAAGCATTTAAACCTATCACCTAGGTTTACTACACTTAGTTTATATGTATCCTTTCTTATTTTTGTACCTGCATATACAAGAAATCTTTGCTTTTGACCTTCACTGAATTTCCTTTGATGACTTGAGGATTTGTGTTTGGTTTGTTTTCTTGTTTTGTTTTGTTTTTTGTTTCAATGTGTGGTACACAGCTCAGTGCTTGTGTATACTTATGAACTTGAATGTTACATGCTTGATGTTTATACATTTAGACTTTGGCTTGTCTCTGTTTCCCACCCTTAGTGGAATGCTGGGTAGGTGTAGGATTTAAGGCCCAGTGAAGGGGGTGAGAGTAGAGTGCCAGAGGAGGAGGAGGAGGAGGAGGAGGAGGCAGGGGAGGAAGGTGGGTGTTTTTCAAATGCTGAAGCTGAGCCAATGGAAACACTGAGGTTTAAGAAGGGGATGTGGGAGGAGCTATCCCCCCATTGAACCACAGGCTAATAGCCTTCCAATTCAATGTGTGGTACATCGCTCACTGTGTGTATACGTATGAGCTTGAATGTTACATGCTTGATGTTTATAAACTTGAAGTTTGGCTTTTCTCCATTTCCCACCCTCAGTGGAATGCTGGATAGGAGTAGGATTTGAGGCCCAAAAAGATTATTAATGTTGTAATTACCTCTTCCAACTCCGGACAGTGTGACCAGTAGCACGCAGGAGAGGAAAAACTCTCTTTGGGGAAACCTCCGAGGACGCATGACTACTGCCCTGCCTGTCCTCTGGGCATACTAAGAGGAGGAACAAAGAAAACTATCAGCCTCACTCCTGGAGAGCAAAAAAACACTTGAGGATAGCGTACACTAAAAAATATAATTTATTAACTACAAAGTGATCATAACTCCTTATTCTTTAGTATTCCATTTCGTATTCCTAAAATCACTAATAACATCAAATATAAGGATTATAATAAAGCTCATTTCATTCAAATTAGTAAAGAATTAAACAAAATTAACTGGACAGAATTATTTAGGGGCAAAAATGTTAATACAGCATATGAATGTCTGACCAAAATTATGCATCATCTTGAAGGTGTTTATGTACCTTCAAAATTAAAATACAATAAAGGTAAAGTTCCTGTGTGGTACAATAAAACTATTGAAAAACAAATGAAAATTAAAGAGCGTTTATTTAAGAAATTTATTTTTTTATACTTCATTTTTATTGAGATGTTTTACTTTTTCTTTTAAAATACATAAAAAGGCACTGCAATTTGTTTACATCACAGCAGAGTCAACACAAATGCATTTATACAGTTCTTACAAAGATATTTTCTGCACAAGCTTTGTATTTTATCCACTTCTACAGTCCTTGTTGACTATCTAATTGCAAATACATTTTATATGTGAAAATAAAACTTCTATTTTATAAGGCTCTGAAATCTGGAGTTGATTATTCATAACTGTTAACTAAAAAACAGTCCTATGACCAACTAAAAACCTGTTACAATTAATAAAAGAAAAAAGAAAATAAAACCTTTGTCAGCGTATTCTGTTTACATTACACTTTACCTGTATAAGAGAGTGGTGTATTCCAATATTTTATTTCTAAAGGTTTACTTATATTTGAATTTTATACCTTTTAGGTTCTACGTATCCTCTAATGAGTATAGTTAGGTTTTAAATCTCAAGAGTATCTTGCTGGGGATTACTAACTATAGAGCTGTTGGTGGAGTGGGGGGGGCTGTTGTAGTTCTCAGATCCTACCTGGTTCGTCAGTTCTGATAGGCCGCATTTTTGTTATGCAGACTATGTGACAATTTTTCATTATTTTGTATGAGATTTATCATTTTGGACCAATCATCCAATACTGGAGGGTCAGGCTGCAACCATTTTTTTGTTATAATTTTATAGGCAGCCACCAAAAATATGGACCATAGATAGAGAGCATCCTTCCCCTTCACATCCCCCATGGGGATGCCCAATAAAAGGTTTTCTGGTTTGAAATGATTCTGAATATTGAGAATACTAGCCATTTGCTGGGACACAGATCCCCAGAAACATTGTATTTTTGGGCATGAAAGGAAGCTATGAACATGAGTGACTTCTTTATTGTTACACAACCTCCAACAGTGTGATGGGACACCCGGTTTCCATTTGGCAAGGAACTGGGCCACTAGGAAGTAGCGGGTACAAATTTTCCATACGTCTTCTTGCCATCCTGGGGACTTTGTTGTAGCCCAAGTCAGCCGCCATATCTTAGGCCAGATTGTTTGTGGTATCAAAGTGTTAAGGTCTTTTTCTCATCTGGTTCTTAAAGGGTCAGATACGTATGCCTGTTGCCTTTGCAAGAACTCATATAATTTAGAAATTGCATGGTCACTCTCCACAGTAGTCCAAATTTAGATAAAGGGTGAGGAATCTTCCCCAAATGGGTATTTAGTGGACTGATTCTGGAGTTGGGAATTGATAAAGTCCCTAATTTGCAAATAAAAAATCAAATCCCTAGGGGTCCAGGAGAACATTATCTGGGCCTCCTCAAAAGAGATGACCACATTCTGCCTGATTAATTGCCTTGGTGCTGTTAGGCCTTTAAGCATTTGATTCCTATACCAGGCTGATATTTTCACTGGGGGAAATCTGGTTCTGCTAAAAACCATGTATATTTCCAGTTAGTACTCATGTTACATCTCAGAGAGTAACCTCTCCTCCACCCTTCCAGGATCGAAATGGTACAATCTGGCATTAGGGATAACTGTTCTCTCATACAATACCCAGAAAATAGCAGCTGGTGAGAGTGAGTGGGATCTGGAAAGGTCTATCTGCTTCCAGTGTGCCGAGTAGGCCGAGTTCCCCCACAGGAGTGCGTGTCTTATCTGTGATGCATTCCAATAGAAATGCAAATTTGGAAAAGCTATTCCCCCTCCCTCCTTGGGCTGCATTAATAATTGATATTTAAGGCTTGGTGTCCTACCTGCCTACAAGTAACACAGCAGAGTACCTTGCCATTGTGAGAGTGTCTTAACCGGAACTAAGCACGGGACACACTGGAAGAGATACAAAAGTCTCTGCAAAGCATTCATTTTAATAGATTGAGCTCTAGAATAGAACGATAAGGGAAGACTAGACCATCTTCTTATGTCTATGTCATGTGCCTTCATTAATGGGGAATAATTAGTTTCAAATAGGTGTTTTAAATCTTTTGGAATCCTAATACCTAAATATTTTATCTCAGTTAGCCCCCATTTAAATTTATACAAACTTTCAGTAGATGCAGTTGGAGTGTAATTGAAAGCTAATACCTCTGTGTTCGAGGTATTTAAGGAGTATCCTGAAAGATGGGAGAAAAACTTTAGTTTTTGAAATAATATTGGAAGAGAAATGTCTGGATTAAAAAGATAAATTAAGACGTCGTCTGCGAACAGGGCAATTTTATGTTCTGTTCCCCCCATTTGCAATACATGAAGATTTTTATCCTGTCAAATAAATTGGGCAAGTGGTTCAATATAAAAAGCAAATAGTAATGGTGAGATTGGGAATCCTTGCCTGGTTCCTCTATATAGGGAAGATTTTTGAGATATGTGGCTATTGGATCGAATATATGCTTGGGGGTTTTGGTAGAATTTAAATATTAGGTCTATAAATTGAGTGGGTATTTGAAAATGGATCAAAACTTGTTTAAGAAAGGCCCAAGAAACCATATTGAAAGCTTTTTCAGCATCAAGACTAAGCATAAGACTGGGTTTTTTTTGTTTAATAGTATTTTCAATTAAGTATATGCTACATCTAATGTTGTCCTGCGCTTGACGTCCTTGGATAAATCCACATTGATTTTGATGAATTAATGTAGGGGCTAGGGGTTTCAGTCTATGGGCTAGTATTGCCACCATAATTTTATAGTCGGTATTAAGGATAGATATTGGACGATAGGAACCAGGCAGGCAGGGAAGGGGTCCTTCCCAGGTTTGGGAATTACGGAAATTATTGTATACTGCAAAGAAGGGGAGATAGGAATTTCAGAGGTGGCCAGTGAGTTATAAACTTGATGTAGTATGAAGATAAGGTCTTGTTTAAATAATTTATAAAATTCTCCTGGAAAAAACATCATTTCCAGGACACTTATTTGTTTTCAAATTACTAATTTCTGTGGTTATCTCTTGGTGAGTTATTGGAGATACCAATTTCTGAGCCCCCGATTTTGAGAGTGCTGGAAGCTTTAATGAGTTAAAAAATTCATTTCATTCAAGAGGGGAAGGACACTGCATTGCAGAATAAAGTCGTGTATAATATTCCACAAAAATCTTAGAGATTTGTGTTATTGAGTGTTGTGTTGGGTTTGTCGGAGATGATCTAAAGTTTGAAATCTGAGCCCTTCCTTGGCGAACTCTCAGACACCCACCTAATAGTCTCTGAGCCCTAGGGCCTCCCTTGTAATATTTTTGTTGTAAAAATATTAGCTTTTGTTCAACATAATAATCCAAGAGAGCATTAAAGTTCTAATTTTAATGTTTTTAACTTTTTATTAATATCGGGGGAGGGTTTGTTTTGTTGTTGTTTCTCTAGATTTTGTATTTGTATTAGTAATTCTGCTTTCTGCCTCTCTTTAATTTTCTTCCTAGTTGCTGCTGTCTCAATGAGTTTACCCCTACATATTGCCTTTAAGGTGTCCCATAGTATCGGTATGGGGATATCTGGCGTATCATTTTCCAATAAGGATTGTTTTATTAAGTCCTTCATCTCTTGAATTGTTTCATTATCTCTCAACAAAGATGGATTCATTCTCCATATCTTATTTCTCCTAAAACTACTGACTTTAATTTTCAAATATAATGGGGTATGGTCAGACAATACAAGGTCCTCTGTCCGGGTCTTCTGAGAGATCTGTATAATTTCTTGGGTCATCAAAAAGTAGTCTAGGGTCATATAACTTTGATGAGCCTGGGAGTAAAAGATATAGTGCTTATTTGTACCATTTAAATACTTCCAGGTATCCATCATACCCAGCTCTTTTAACAATCTAGCTAGTTCCCAAGTTCTCTTGTCCAATCTGTGGTTACCTAGTCCGTGATCAAATGCAAGACTAAGGTTGAGGTTAAAATCCCTTCCACAAATTAAAGGACCTTCCGCCCACTGTAATAATTTTAAAAAGAAGGATCTGTAGTTAGCCAACTCTGTATTGGGAGGAAAATATACAGATGCTAAGGAGATAGATTCACCATTCAGTCTACCCTTTATTAGCACAAAATGTCCTTCCTTGTGAATTAATTTGTCAGAGCATTCAAATGGGGTTTTCGAAGAAATCAGTATAGTCGTGTCCCTTCTCCTACCTCCTTTATAAGAGGATGTGTATTCTTGACTGAAACCCAGGCATTCAAATTTTCGGTGTTCTACATTTGAGAGGTGTGTTTCTTGGAGCATAATGAAATCAGCGCTCATTTGTTTAAGTGACGCTAATATCTTAGAGCACTTCATTGGACTTGTCAGTCTGTGTACATTATAAGTACATAAGGTGTAAGCCATATTAAATGTTAAACCTTAGAAAGCATCTGTGTTCTCCCCATATTTTGATAAATATCTCTCTTATACCTCCACAAAAAGTTACAATCACTTTCCACTTATTTTTATACATAGAACCTTTCAGCACTCTCCCTAATATACAGTATGTTATTGCTGACTTAAAATAAATAAAAAAACAGAGCTGCCAACAGGGCAGGAAACTTATTTACATCTTTATGCTTCCAAGGTAGGAGGTCTGCTAAACAGAGAGACCTCTGTACCCACCTTGATAACAGGGTAGGTGGGTGGAAGAGAGGGTTATTCCTCCTCGAGTGGAGGATCTCTTCTTGGGTCAAGATAGAAACTGGCCCAATCATTAAGGCTGTCTGTACAAAAGTTATGAACCGTGAGCTAATCTGCCTTAAAATGAATCAAAATATATGATATTCCCTAATTTTAGGGAAGTTTGTATAAGGTAGAGAGGAGGAAATCTCTAATGTGGGTTTGCAATATTTACTACTGCAACTAATTTATTTTCAGACCCACCAGCTCGAGGCTTCCCTTGATCCGATATTCAATGAGGTAGAATCTATTTACATAACCCAAACAAGCAGATACTCAGCTATCCCCATCCCTCCCTCCCTCAAAATAAAACCAATATACCACCTAAGGGTATTCTTATTTGGTCTGATATATCAAACTCTTTTGAGTCATGAGAGAGGTAGGAAAGTAACTTACAAACTATCAAATATCAAAAAATGGGTGGGGATAAATCTCCCCACAATATTTGTCCTTCTACTATCTGTTTATGGTCCAAAAATATTTAGGATAGGTCTGAAATGATTTCCATCACCAAAAAATATAAAAAGGAAAATGACCCTGATGTAAGCAAGGACAAAACGGCTTGATTCGTGAAAGTTTAAAATCACATTCAATCATACACATGGTCATATTTCCTAAGGGAGAAGGTACCAGCACATATGTTTGTTCTCATAACACAGTTTGGTTTATTTCTATGTTCAATAGCTGGTACTCCCGAAAACGATGAGCCATCCACACCGGGTGTGGTGGAAGAATCTCATGCCTAGCATGTACAGGCCTAAGTACTGGAGCTCCTGATGAGTGAAAGCAAGCAAGGAAGACACTGAGCTCTGAAAAGTATTCAGCCCTCCATGATCATCAGGTCTTGTTCCAATACCCCCGGGAGTTTTTAAGAAGATCTTGCAGGTATTTGATATTGTCGGTACTAGAGTGGGGTGTTAAGAGTTTATTCTTCTTTGCGGTGGACACTTGCCATTCCTGATCTCTCAATTTCAGATTAGTGTATCTCTGTGGTTCCGGAATCTCTAGGCCTCTTTTTAATGCTGCCTCCCAAACTGCTTGTGGGCTGTTATACACCTCTGGACCTTCTTTCTAGAAAAGTCACATTCTAGCTGGAAATGGCATTTGGATCCTCATATTTTGTGAGCAGAGGGTTTTAATTATAGGAAGATATTCCTGTCAGGTGGTTTTTGTATGTCTGGTGGATAGTCTTGGTCAAAGAAAAGACGTGCTGCTAAATATTTAACTTCTTTTTGCTGCCAAGCTCTTTTGAGAATATCTTCTTTCATTTTGTAGCTATGAAATTTTATGATAATAGAGCGAGGTCTGGATGTCAGATCTTTAGATTTGGGGATGAGAGCTCTGTGGGCTCTTTCTGTTTTAACTTCATATCCTTGAGGTAGATTTAGTACATCTCTGAGTAAGTCGGTTAAGAATTCCGTCATGTTTCCTTCTTCTGTTCCTTCCGGAAGACCATAGAGCCTTAAGTTATCACGTCTAGATCTGCCTTCCAAATCTAAACATTTTCTTTCCATGTGAATGGCATGCATACAGAGGGCTGACACTGTTTCTTCTATGTGCTGTAGCCCATCTTCTGTAGTGGAGATTCTTTCTTCAGCTTCTAGTATTCGGTTTTCGACTTGGGTAAGCTTTATATTTAATTGTTTGAATTCTGACTTGTTTTCAGAATGCACATCTTTTAGTTCTTTCATTAGAGATTCAAAATGACTTCTGGATAGATGATTCCTCCCTTCATCTGTATCGTATGTTTGCTCCATGGCCAGTGATCGCTGTGTAGCTAGGCCTCGTTCTGGAGAGGCATGTCTGGATTCATTATTCTCTCATTTTCCTCTTGCTTAGTGTGATCTATTTCATGATCCCTTTTCTTTTTGTAACCCTCCGGATGCCATTTAAACAATTTAGGCTTTATTTTCTTTATTTTAGAGGGTTTGATTGCAGATCAGCTCGGAGCTCGCCGTTCAAGCTCTGTACAGCACCGTGCAAGAACTGGAAGTCCTATTTAAGAAATTAAAAAAAAAAAACAGTTCTTCCTTGAGTCTTAAATATTAAACTGCCGTGTCTACATTAAAAAAGTAAATTAAAACTGCTAGGCTTAAATTTGAGTTTAATTTTGCACACTCAAAATCTAGTCAGAAATCCTTGTATTCATATATTAATAGTAACAAGGGGAACATTAGGCAAATAGGTCCACTTTGTGTTAATGGGATTACAATTTCATCCAGTCAGGAGATGGCAGACCATTTCAACAGTTACTTCTGTTCCGTTTTTGATCAACCTAGATCCCCTATTATACCAATCAAGAAACGATTCCCCCATTTCCTTATTTGATCTTACTGAAATTAATAATGCACTATCATCTGTTAAATAATCTACTAGTTCAGGACCTGACAATATTAATGCTAAATTTCTTTTAGAAACATTAAACTCAATTTCAATTCCTCCTGAAATGCTATTTAACAAATCATTACTTGAAAATGAAATACCTGATGTTTGGCGTGAAGCCATAGTAACACCCATTTTCAAGAAAGGGAACAAGTCTAATGTTCAGAACTACAGACCAATCAGTCTGACCTCCATTATAGGAAAAGTAATGAAATGTTTAATTAAATCAAGACTGGAGAAAATAATTGAACTGCTTGATATTTCTGACAATTCTCAGCACGGTTTTAAGTCTGGGCATTCATGTACAACTAATCTCATATCTTTTTATCAAAAGATAAGTAAGTTAATGGTTAATAATAGTCCAACTGATGTATTATTGTTTGACTTTAGTAAGGCTTTTGATCATGTGTCACATTCTCTGCTGATTAATAAACTCCATAATTTGGGATTTCCTTCACTTTTGGTCAATTGGATATCCCAATGGCTTTTCAACTGTATGCAATTTGTTGGAATAAATGGGGCATATTCCTTCTCTGGTAGGGTTACAAGTGGAGTCCCTCAGGGCTCCATGTTGGGGCCTGTCGTCTTTAATATTTTTATTCATGACATGGGTATCATTTCTAACAATTTTCTGTCTAAATTTGCAGACTATACAAAAATAGGAGGTAGAGTTGACACTCCAACTAATATTCAACTTCTTGAAAAAGATCTTTTCTCCATCAAGCAATGGGCTAACAAAAAAATCAGTGTCCTTTAACACTGATAAATGCAAGGTTTTACATTTTGGTAGGAACAATACATCCCATAAATATTATTTAACATTGACCAGTGAAAGAGACCTAGGTATTATGACTAATAATAAATTGTCATCAAGTGATCATTGCAGTAAAGTAGTCAGAACTTCTAATGTTATTTTAAGACAGATTAATAAAACCGTTATCAGTAAATCTGAGCACTGTTTAGTTCCACTATACAGAGCTTACATTAGACCTCATTTAGATTATGGGTCTCCTTTTTGGAGGCCATATCTTAAGGCAGATATAAATCATCTCAAGCAAGTTCAAAGGAGGCTCACTAAATCAATCCCCAGATTAAAAACAAAATGCTATGAGACCAGACTCAAGGAAACTTAACTCCATCCACTTTATTTGAGAAGGCAGAGGGGTGATCTGCTATTCATGTATAAATTAGCACATAATCCCAGCTTACTTGAGACATGTGGATTAACATTAGCTAACAAGAGAATTGTGGACAGACTACACGCTAAGTAACTTAATATTGATTGGGCAAACACTAACAAATATGATAACTTTTTCAATATTAGAGCAGCAAAATATTGGAACTCCTTTCCACAGGACATTGTATATTCAGCTAGCTTTGATTCCTTTAAATCTAGTCTTGATCTTTGGTTATTTGCATATTAATTTTCCACAATATCCCACTGTTGTGGGAGGACAATCTTGATGGGCCTTGTGCCTTCTTTTGTCCTATACTATCCAGTAAATCCAGTAAAGGTAGGGGGTGATACCTTTGTATTTAATAAATTATATTTTTTATTGTATACTATCCTCAAGCATTTCTTTGCTCTCCAGGAGTGAGGCCGATAGTTTTCTTTGTTCCTGCTGTTTGGTGCTGTAGTTTGGTTCCTCCGTTCAGTCGTGCAGCCATGTTTTTCAGTGCTTCGGCATTTGTTCTCTTACATACTAAGAGAAGAATAATCCTAGATGGGGCTAATGGTTCTGGTTCTAAGGAGTAAGTCCAAACTTGCTAGTCGATGAGTCATGTCTCTGAATCTGATGAAGAGTGGGAAAGTCAATTCTGGAGGATGAAGGTTCCGGCAGATGAAGAGGGATCCAATTCAGATGGATGTCCGGATGAGAGAAGATGGGTAATCCATGTCTAAGATAGCTGTACAGGAACAAAGGGCATATTAAACTGAACATGAAGATACATCCAGGGAGCAAAGTCTAGGGATGGTAGCATCAGGTATTATACCCCTGTCTGATAATTGGTGAAAAGACCTCCATGAAAGTCAGCGAGAAGGTTCCATCACAGAGCCCTGAAATGGTACTAACTGGGACCTCTACATGGTAGGTTAGGATGCTAGACAGAATGCTGGAGATGTTGTCAAAGGCAGGAAGATAGAAAATGTCTCAAGATGTCCAAGGAATTGAAATGTGCTCCACGGAGATGTCCTGTTTACACAACCTGAGTTGGAACTGGAATAGGAAGGAAGCTGAATTGCAGTAGTGGAAGCAAATAAATTGATGAAGTAACTAACTAGTCCCATATGTGGGCTGGCTGGAGTGTGGGACCCCCACATAGGTCCTTTGTATGCAGAGTTCAGCTGATCGTACAGTAGTGTAGGTCTCAGGCAGTCAGACTAAGGAAGGCGAGACCCCCACATGGGTCTGCCATGGTGAAGATGGAAATACATTTGAGCAATGAGAAATTCCCCCTCATGGGGCATGTGGGTGTTGCGATGATGGGACCCCCATGTGGGTCCACCAAGGCCACAATTTTGCATGAATCAAGGTAAGAGGGGCAAGACCCCTACATGAGTTTGCCTGTAGATGATATGGAAATACGTTTGCATGATGAGTAATGCCCCATCGTGGGGCATGTTTGAATGAGATGGTGGAACCCCCACGTGAGTCTGCCATTGCTGTATTATTAAATGGTCCAGAACAAGAAGGGGAGGCCCAGATGTGAGTCTGCCTTCAGTGATGTGGAATTACATTTGAGTAATGGTAAGGCCCCCTCATGGGGCATGTCTCTTGGGATAGCAAGACCCCCCTATGGTCTGGTTTGGCTGGGATGGTGGGACCTCACGTGGTCCACCATCAGCGATTAATGGATGGTCCAGAAAAAGGATGGCGAGACCCCCATGTGAGTCTGCCTGTGGAGCTAAAGAAAAATGTTAGATGGGGAGTCACGTGATGCGGGACACAGACTAGCTGCGCCCGCCGATCGCTGGTTCGGCTTTAGATTTACTTTCATTTTATTGCCCTTTTCGCGTTATATATCAAGGATTTGTTCGTACTGGGAGCGTGCATTGCGGTCATGAATGGAGCTTGAGAAACGAAAGCCTCCTCAGCGACACACCCCACCGGCCACTCCAGAAAAGGCCGCGAAGAAATCAAAAGCCGCGACCTCGTCTGCATCCCAGGGGGCTGGGAATTCCCCCATGCTGGAAGATCCTCTCTCTCTTTCGTGTTTTCTGGAGGAGATTCGGCCGCTAAGGGAAGCGGTCCAGGACCTTTCTGGTAGCATGAAATCAGTATCCAATGCCATGGAGGAATTAACGAGGAGGGTATCTGATGGGGAAGCAAGAATTGTCTCACTAGAAGGGCACACTGGCAGGGTGGACTCCACGGTTACCAAGATGGCCCACAGAATCCAGAAGTTGGAGCTGAAAGTGGAGGATTTGGAGGGTCGAAACAGATGCAATAACGTGGTTATTATTGGTCTACCTGAGAATGCGGAAGGTATGGAGCCTATTAAGTTTGCCCAGAAATTCACAGAAAAAATTGCTGGTCCCTCACAATTTGGTGCCACCTATGTGATTGAAAGAGCTCATAGGGCGCTACGTCCAATGCCTCCTTCAGACCGCCCCCCCCAAGAGCATTTATCTTTAAATTCCTAAATTATCAAGAGAGGCAGCGGCTGATGGATAAAATTAAAGAAACTAAGGACATATTTTGGGAGGGAACCAAAATTAGAGTGGTGCAAGATTTGCCCTTGTCCGTCCGGCAGAAGTGTGCAGCATTTCATCCACTGGTTAAAAAACTGATTGCAGCCAGAATTAAATTTTGAATGGGTTATCCAGCAAGGCTTCAAGTCTGTGCCAACAATGAATGGAAAACTTTCGAATCACAAGAGTCGGCTGATCCTGCTCTCCGGATGCTCTTTCCAGCTCTTTTTAAGGATCCTTGAAGCATACTGTCTTTAATTTGGATCATGCTTCGGTCCCTGGGGGCAGTGGGTTGCTGTTCAACTTGATTCTAATTTCAGGAACCCCAGTTTGAAAAGAGTTTCGCCCCCTAAGCATTGGAAGCATTCCTCGTCCTCACTTATAAATCTTACCAGGCGGGATTCGAGACTGGGACCTTGTCAGTTTTGTTTTAAGCTGCGAAGATCTGGATTGGTTAAGGCGGTTCTCCCAGGATTTTTGGGGACATTTACTGTTTTGTTTATCCCACCGCCATTGTCTACTGGACTTGGATGGATCTCGGAAATTTTTTTTTTTTTTTTTTTTTTGAGGCGGTTGGGTCAATCTAATATTACCACCAGGGGGGTAGGTTACTCTGGTGTGAGATAGTAGGGGGCCTCCCCAGTGTGGTTGGGCTGCTCCCCTTTACTATGTTGCGAAGTTTTAAATTTCTACATGATATGGGGTTATGTGATTATAGGACTCTCACTAGGAAGGTTACCTAGTTCAATAATGTTTTATTATATTTCTAGATTTTTGGACGGGAAGGGGATTTTCTCTCTCCTTTAATCTCGGGGGTTCGGGGACGGCTTGTTAGGTGAGCTTAGTGGGCTGGTGTCATGGGCCGGTATGCAGTTTGCAAGGGGGGGGTGGATTGGGGAGGTCGGTTAAGAGGGGTTGTTTATAAGGGATTAAAGAAAGGGTATGGGGGGGTTGGATCTGTTTGGAGGGTGTTGTTTGGAGGGTCTTTGGATTTTCTGTGTTGGGGGGTGCACAGGGCCTGCAAATATTGGGGTTTGGGGTGGTTCTGTGTACAATCACAAGTCAGTATAGGGGTTATTCAGAAATGGGGACCGATCTTGTTATAAAACTTCTTACTTTGAACGTTAAAGGGGCGAGAAATAAAACCAAGCAATTTAAGATCTTGAAGTATATCGATGCTTTGAGGGCTAAAATTATATTTTTGCAAGAAACCCATTTGTTACAAGAGGAAAGTAATGCTATGCGGAGACTTCAGATAGGGAGGATTTTCTCGTCCAGGACAGCTCAGTAGAGCAGAGGGTCATCTTATTATTCCACTGTTCAGTGCACTTTACCCCCTTAAGGCTATTCAAGATAAAGAAGGAGGTACATTTTAGTGCTAGGCAAATTGCAGAGTAAGGTTATATTGTTTGGGGCAGTATATAGCCCTAATTCGACTCCCATGTTTTCTGGGTTGAACTATTAAGGGTCCTGCAACCATTTAACCATTATCCCATGATAATAGGTGGGGACTTTAATACGGTCTTAGACACCTTTTGGATAGAACTTCTAAATCCTTGTACATCCCTCCTTCTTCCCGTGCTCTTGTGGAATTGGCTGAACAGCTGGGTCTAGCGGATGTTTGGAGGGTTCTCCATCCGAGGAGAGGAGATACATTTATCTCCCTACTCATGGATCAGACTCTCGGCTGGATTATATTTTAATTTTTAGTATATTACTCCCGGGGCTCTCAGCTCAGACATCATAGCTGCTCCTCTTTCGGATCATTCGGCTGTGGACCTTACAGTCCTTTGGCCTTCCTTGATCCATAAAAGTAATAGATGGAAGATAAACAATCAAATATTCTGAGTCCTAAAATAACTAAGTATTTGTCTGCACAAATTACTGAGTTTTTACTTTAACCAGAAAGAGGAGGTTCGCGCGGATATACTTTGGGGAGCATTCAAAGCATATATTAGAGGTTTACTGATTAGCCAGTCAGTGCAGAGAAAGAAAGATAGGAAAGTACAATGGCTGGGCTGTTAAGTCAGATCAGGTCTTTAGAACATAACTTTCTCAGTACCACTACGGAAGAGGTGAAATTAAGGTTAGTGAAGGCAAAGATGCATATCTCAGGATATTGGGGAGCAGGCTGAACTGGCCATTATTAAAACTAAGGCTAAGTTTGTGGACCAAGGTGAGAAGTCGGGCAAAGTGTTGGCCAGACGACTTACCAATTGAAAGCTTCGATTAATTGAGGTATTGTAGCAGAAGGGGACTGTAATGTCAAAACTAATCCTGAAGAAATGGCCCAGATTTTTCAAAACTATTTTAAATCTCTTTATGCGGGAATACAGTCACCCCGAGCGGAGGCTGTGATTTCCTCATTCCTGGAAAGTTACCCTCCCTACTCTTAGCGATGCAGATCGATCATTGCTCAGTGCAGAGATTAAAAAAGGGGAGATTGAATTGGCCATTAAGGGTCTTACTTCTGACAAGACACCTGGGCCAGACGGGTTCTCACCCAATTTTTATCAAACATTTGCCACCCAGCTATCTCCGGTTTTGCTTAATCTTTTTCAATATATTTTATCGGGTAGGGAAGTAGAGAGCTCCCTTACTGAAGCACTCATTGTGCTTATCCCCAAACCGAATAAGCCACTGGAAAGGCTGGCCAGTTACAGACCAATTTCGTTGTTGAATTATGATATAAAGATTCTGGCCAAGATTCTGGCTGATCGTATTTGCCAGGTAATTCCGAGGTTGATTGGGCCAGAACAAGTGGGTTTTATGAGGGGTAGATCCTCTTCGGATCACTTTAGAACTCTGGCGCATATTTTCTCGGCCTCCTAGGGGTCCACGCTACCATTGGCGTTGGTCTCCTTGGACGCTGAGAAAGCCTTTGATAGGGTTCATTGGGCCTATCTCTTTGTGGCAATGAGCAGATTTGGCTTCCCAAAAGAATTTGTAGATTGGATTAGGGCTTTGTACATGGACCCTTCAGCTAGGGTCGTATGTAATGGGGTTATCTCTCCATCCTTCAAATTACTGGCAGGAACGAGGCAGGGGTGTCCCCTTTCACCCTTATTATTTAATTTATACATCGAGCCCCTTATTAGGAGCATAGTTTTATCCCCCGAGATTCTGGGTATTAATGTTAGGGGGCATATAATTAAGGTCACTGCCTATGCTGACGATTTATTAATCTATGTATCGAAACCCGATAAGTCTATTCCCAACCTGTTAAAAGTTATTCAGAATTTTAGTCTGTTAACTAATTATAAATTGAATCAGGACAAAACAATTGTTTACCCTTTGAATAGCAGAGTATTTAAGCCTGCGGTTATAGGGTTAGGTTTAGGTTGGGAGTCTAAAGCTCTTAAATATTTAGGCCTCTTCTTGGCTGGTAGCCAGGATAGAATGCGTCAGTTGAACTTAGAATCTTTAGTGCACACAATTAGACTTGACCTCAAAAGATGGACACAAATGCCTTTGTCCTTGTGGGGTAGAATAAATATTGTAAAAATGAACATTTTCTCTAGGCTTTTCTATCCCATTATCTATGTTAAATATTCGGATTCCCATTCTTGGTTTAAAAGCTGCATGGAGAATGGCTTGACTTTATTTGGGGATTTAGAAGGCCAGGATGTCCTATCCTAAATTGGCAGCCCCTAAGGATCTCGGTGGTCTCAGAATGCCTCACTTTGCGCTTTATTTTGGGCGGCTCACTTAAATAAATATGGAGATGGATGCTCGAAGAAGTTACCTTCATAAATGCTGGATATATTCCATTATGGGTTAATTTGGAATTTAGTTTTATTAAAACCCTAGATTTTAATCCCAGGCTTTACCCTATGTACCCAGTTCTTTGATTCCTTCCTTATTGAAAAGTCTCCTATTAGTCTTTCTTAGAATACATAATCAGTTATGTAATTTTCTGAGTATGAACAAACACGGGACATAGGTCAACGCGATCTGGGGAACCATAATGGCGGATAGGACATCGGACTATCAAGCGGAATTGGTTGCCCTTCATGAAGGATTGTTCTCTGAAGGATTTTATAACAGACGGTGTATGTAATTCCAGCAGCCCAGATTTTGGTGAAATTCGAGCTGACACAGAGGGATATATTTAAAGTATACCAGCTACGCCATACACTGGTTCAGAAAAAGGGAAGTAACCCAGTTTGTCTACCTCCCATTTCATTTTGGGAGGAACTTGGTGTATTAGTTGGAACCCCTCATGCCATCTCTAAAATCTATTTAGTTCTGTTCAATTGGGCCTTTCAGGATAGTCTAAGCCCTAGCTCATACTGGGCCAAAGTATTTCCCAACATAATCTGGGATTGGGCACGGGTTTGGCTGAATTGCCACAAATTGATCAGACAAGATCACCTTAGATTGGTACAGTTTAAATACTGCATAATATTTACTACACGCCTCAAAATTACAGGATCTAAAATTGGTGCAGAGTTCTTTGTGTTATAGATGTGGTAGGAAGGAGACCTTCTTCATATTTTGGCACTGCCCTAGCATTGCCCCTTTGTGGAATGAAATTAAAAAAAAGTGATCCTTTACTTGGATTGAGGATCTGTTTACCCCAGAAATATGTTTACTAGGGATATGTCGGGTTGCAGTGTTAAACAGGAAATTCCATATATCTATGATCTCTTGTATAGTTAAGAAAGTTGTGGTGAAGCACTGGAAGGATCCCTGTCTAATTTCTTATTCTGAATGGTTGGGGAACTTCTTTAGTGCCTCAGGACTAGGAGGATGATTGCCATATTGAATAATTTGTTGCCCGTTTAGAAAATATGGTCTCCATTAATAGCTGCTTACTCATAATAATCCTGTGGTAATGTTACCATGTTTCTTTTGTGAGGTTTCCACCTGCAGTGCCTTTGCGGGGTAGGTGGGGGAGGGTTGGGGGCTTGCGGGGCTGCATGTATTTGTTTTCCAGAAAGTACTGTATGTTTTTGGTGTTATCTCACCTGTGCTGTGCTTACGATTACTTTTTTGTCCCCGCAAGTGATTGTATTAAAATGTTTAATAAAATATTAATTGCAAAAAAAAGAAAAATGTTTGAGCAATGAGTAGTCCCCCTTCATGGAGCATGTTCATTTTGGGATAGCAGGACCTCCATGTGAGTCTGCCATTGCCATTAAAATTGCTTGGTCCACATTAAGAACGGCAAGACCCCCCTCAATGGGTATGCCAGTAAAGAGTCCAGAATGTTCATGCCGAGAGGCTAGGCCCCACACAAGCTAAGCTGGAAAAGGCAAGACTCCCACATAGGTCTGCCACAGGAAAGACTCTGGAGTGTCTGTACAGAGAAGCCAGGCCCCAACATGGGTCCAGAAGTCATGCTTTATGTAAATTGTGGATTCAAGACAAGTTTGTTTGCAAGTGTGACAGGATAATTATAACAGTACTGGTTTGAGCTAGGTACTGAATTACATTTAGTACCAAAATGCTTCATTAGGAATCTTAGTTTAATTTGTTTTAATGTGTATGGCGGAAACCTTCAATGACTAAAGATGGTTTATCTGAGGGGAAATCCAGCACTGGCATTGACTTTCAGAACAGTACTCATTCAAAGTGCTGTACCACCCCTGGCTTGGGGGAAAAGCTCAGCCCGGCTGTGAGATTGTATAGCAGATTAAACACAGTCCTGGTTTTGGTTGTATTCCCCATGTAATGGAGAAAGTGAATGAGTGAGGCCAGACAGAAGGCTGGGGAAAACAGAAGCACAAAAGTGAGACTGATAGGTACCACTGGAGGGACACAGGAGGGGAGACTGAAGAGACTATAAATAATTACTGTGAGTGTCCTTTTAGTTCAGGAGAGTGGAGAGAAGCAGTCTGCTATGAAGGCAGGCATTGTAAGATATCACAGATTGATAGCGGTCTGCTGGTAAGGCATGCACTGGTAGGATTCCACAATTCGAGCGATGGCACAAAATAGCAATTCCATTTAGTGGACCGGGTCCAGAGGTCCACGCACGATGGTTCAGTCACCCAAGGCAGAAATACCATAGGAGCAGGTCCAAGAGAAAGTGAAGAGTAGACTTCGCTGCAGGCAGTGGCTCCAGACTGCAGTAGGGAATGATGTCCCTGAGGGCGCGAGAACAGAGGATGAGCTGCCATGGGAGGTTTGAACTGGCAGAGCAATGGAGTGGTGTAGGAGTTGGGTACTTGGGGATGACTGCACACCTGGAAGCACCGACAGAGAAACTGAGCCATGGCTGGTGTGGTGGACAGAAAATGCCCAAAAGAAACAAGGAGGCAGATGAGAAATGAACAGCAGACCAACGAGGTATAAGGTACAACCCAGGAGGGAGGAAGGAAGGAGCAGGGAGGGGAACGGACAGGGGAGAAAAGCCACAACAGGGAAAACAGGTGGGGAGCAGGAAACAAATGACAGGAGGTGGGGGGGGAACAGCAGAGTGAAGAAAACACCCAAGCTGGGAAAAATGAAGAGCAGAAAGGAGAGGGAAAGGGCCCAAGCAGACCAGCCACGCAGCCGAGGAGAGAGCAGGACAGAAACTCAGAGTAGATGAGAGGGCCCATGACAAGCAGGTTTTTGAAATGCTCTAAGCTGAGCCAATGGGAACACTGGGGTTTAAGAAGGAGATGTGGGAGGAGCTATTCCCCCCTCATTGAACCACAAGCTAATAGCCTTCCAAATATATTTTCAATAAAATTCACCTACTCTTACCCCTAGCCCTACCCAGACAATTTAAAGCACAAAAGCTTGAGTGATAGAGTCTGTTATCAGAAAACATGTTTTGCCTGCTTTGAAACTTTGAAGCAAGCACCTCTGGTCCCAGATTCCCCCCTTCCCCCAATCAAGACACTTTATATTGTGAGTGCTCAGATCAGCAATTAGCTTAATATTACCGAACCCTTCTCATATAAACAATCAAATCCTCTTTACATCGGATATCTTGGTTCCCATTCTTAATCACCATTCTTACATTAATCCTATTTACATAATTTTCATATATTACTTCATCAACATTTTAAAATCAATGTAAATTGATACCAATTTTCTCATCTTGTTTTTGTTGTTTATCTTTCTATTTCTGTTCCCCCCCACCACTCCCCATGAACCCTGTGCCACTTTTCATTTTTCCACAGCCTGTCTCCAGCCTGTGCTGGATGACAGGCATTCCCCTTCCCCTTATTTTCCAATTTTCTGTGCCATGCCTCGATAGTCCCCATTATCTCAGTGTTAAACATGTCCACTCCCAGTTCCAACAGGTGAACCCCATCTGACCTTTAACATGCATCGTCTGCCTCCTCTATTCCCCTTCTAATCACCCCCCATAGACAGGAACAGAGTACCCACCCTCCTATTCACCTTCCTTCAAGCTGTATCTATGGCTATGTGGTTCTTTTCAAAATGCCACACCCTGCATGGCACCATGTCAGACCACACTAAGGTCACATGCGGCCACCACTGTTTTATCATTTCCAAGTCATGTTTAATTTGTAAAAATACATCTATCCAGGGCCTGGACCCGATATCACCTCCCCCCAAATGGACGATGGTTATATCCAATGTCGGTAGCCTCTCTCTCATTTCCCTCAGTGTAGGTAACAACAGGGCCCACTTCATTCCCCTGATTCCTGTCCATGACAACCTGCAGCACCTGGGGTCCTGATAGAGCTGTTTACCCCCTGCCGCCTTCGATGCTTTCCTCTGCCCAGTAAATGTATGAGTGCCTGCATATCCAAATCTCTACCCGTTGTCCAGGCCCTGTATAAGATAAAATCAGAAAACCCCTGAGTATTTCCTGAAAAAACGTTGTTGCTCCCCCCCTTTTTCTTGACTAGCATCCCCCCTGTTACCCCCAACTAGCCAACTATTAATACCTGCAAAACAAAAAGAAAAGGGTTAGTGAGTTTATTCATTTAGAGGCCTGATATACCTCTTATAGCATTCAGATTTTCATCACCCTTTTTCCTGTATCTGTCCCTTGTTTTCCCCTGATGCTGCCAATTGTGAGGCTGCCCCAATCCTGAAAGAGTGAGATGTGAACCTTTTTGGGACTTCCCCCACAAAACACATGCCTTTCTTCAGGATTGTGATGATCTGGTAACTTTTCACCGGTTTTCTATCCTCATGTGTAACTAGCTGTCTGCTGTTATCCTGGCGGACTGCAGTGTAAGCCCACAGTGCGTGGACCAGGCAAATTGCCTGGTTAGTGTTTTCCCAGATACATCGTGCTTCCCTTACCCCCTTGGTCCATCTTTGAATACTTTAAATATATTGCCACCCCTTCCCCTTTCAGCACCAAATCTTCCCAGCAGATCCCGACTGACTCCGGCCATCTCCCCTCCCCCCCCCGTGACCCACTGCTTCGCTTGACCAGAGTGCTTCATGGTGCATGATCATAAACATGGCCCAAAACAAAACCACTTCCTCCACTGATTTACATATTTGAGGCAGTGCCTCAGCTAGCTCTACCAACAGTTGTTCTAACACTGGTTTCCTGTCATTGGTTTCCTTTGTCCTTAACCTTCCCCATCCCTGCATCATTCTCCTTACAAACATCATTTTAGCGGGGTCCTTCCACCCTTTGAGGTTGCATACTATGCTGATGGTTGCTAGGTGATCCCTATTGTGGAGTGTGCTAAACTCTTCCACCACTGATGTACTATGTATTTTCCAAGCTGTTCGTCCATTGCCGGTCCACTTACTTCCATGTGGTGCATTTCTCTGAAAGCTTGGAATGCCCTCCATGACCCCTTGTAAGCCCTCAGGGTCCAGGGTGACCAGGAGTTCCAAAACAGCAACTTGGCTCCCTCCAGCCAATCTCCCAAATGTGCACCAGTATGGGTGATTTTTGTTCCTCTGCCCTCAGTGCAATGGCCCAGAACCTGTCCAGCTGCAGACTGGAGAGGCTGTCAGCTATTGTGTTCTGTACCCCGTCTATGTGTCTAGCCCTAAAAGACATGTTCAGTTTCAAACCTTGTAAGACTAACTGCCGTAGTACCCTCACCACTGCATCTAACTTAGTCCCCCAATTGATTAGTACATCTACAACTGCTCTGTTGTCACACAAGAAGGTAACTTTTTGATTCCATAGCTCCTCTCCCCAAATTAGCATGCTCACCCAAATCGTTACTGTCTCTAATAAAGTGATGTCCTTAGTCAATCCCCTATGTGTCCAGTCCTCCAGCCAAGCTTCCAAGAACCATCGCCCTCCAAAATACCCCCATCCCTAGTCCCCCTGCTGTTTACATATACAATTCTAGGTCTGTGTTGTAGACCCAGTCCTCCCGCCAAAACGAAACCCCATTGAATTGGCTTATAAATTCACCCCATATCCCCAGGTCTGCCTGAACTCCCTTGTCTAGGTTAGCCCGATGAAGTGGCCTGCTTATCCCCAGGTGGCGTTCACCAACCTTCTCAGGTCCGACCGCCCTACAGGTAAAATTTAGGTGGCCAATCAACTGTTGCACTTGCCCCAGCTGCAACCAGTGCATACCCCTGGTTCCCCCATCAATTCTCTCAGATTCCACACCTTTTTCTCTGGCAAGCAGAAAATCTCCTGCTGTGCATCAATTTCAATGCCCAAGAATTCAATAACCCTACAGGGCCCCTCCGTCTTGTCGGGCGCTAAAGGCACCTCTAACTCCTGGCAAATCTGCTGGAATTTGAGTAACATCTTCTCAGTCTCCTCCCATCTGCTACCTATGAGCAAGAAATAACCCAGATAGTGTATGTCCACCCTGCGCCCTGTTCTGTGTTGAAAAATCCATTGTAGGCATGTGCTAAACAACTCGAAGGTAGCACAAGCTGTCGAGCACCCCATAGGCATGGCTTTATCGAAATAGTACTGCCCATCCAATTTAAAACCCAATAGGTCCTAGTCTTCTGGATGGACTGGTAATAGTCTAAAGGCTGATTCAATGTCCATCTTCACAAACCATGCCTTGGGGGTTGCCCTGATGATCTGCACAGCTTCCTCAAGTGTCGCATACTACACCTTCACCTTGCTATCCTCTTCGGAAATAAAATCATTCACTGATTCCCCCTCCGGGAAGGACAGGTGGTGGATGACCCTGAATTCCCCTGGCTGCTTCTTGGGGACCAAACCAAGAGGAGACACCCTCGAGCTCTGTGGTGGTGGGCAGCTGAAAGGGCCCTTGACCCTCCCAGTGTCCTTTTCCTTCTGAATTTTCTTCCTTAGTACTGCCTCCCTTCCCCCGTACTGACCCCAGATTCTTCAATTCCCTGCTCACTCTCAGCCCTTGAAATTATAAGTTGAACCCCTGTATAAATTCCCTCACCAGTCTCCCCACTGCCCGTCTATCCAGATAATCCCTTAACCATTGCTCTAGTAGCTCCGCCTTTATCAAGGTTCTAGCCATTTAAAAATTGCCATCCCCGGCAGGGGTACCCTCTCTCTTAAGTTCAAAAAACTGCCCCTGCTGTCCTTGGGTGCCCCCAGACTGACCCCCCATTTGCCCTATTGGTCTGGCACTTAGAAGCCAGATGCATGCCACCACATTTGAATCAAGTGTGATGGAACCTGCATTGTGGCCTGGTACAAAACACTGTATTGTACACTCAACATATTTATAACAGGGCTGTTTTCTCCCCCACCCCAGTCTGGGGTAGCTTGGTTTGTGACATAATCCACCCACAAATCCAGCTGCTTTGTGTTCCAATGCACATCCCCATATGTCACCATTCTTTGGTGGAAGAACTCATCACAGTATAGCTATCCAACCCCTCCCCCTCGATTTTGCCCTGTGAATGATCAAAAAATACGTAATCAGCGGTATTCCAAGTTCTGGCTTCTTCTCCATCGCTATTGCAGAATACGTGATGAAACTGACAACCACGCATCCCATGTCTTACAGTTTGTGAATTTATCCTCCTCCTTTTTTTCCCAGCAGCACCACTGCCACCACCATCTCACTCTTACCTATGCTCTCCTTTTCATCATACTTGGTGATGGTTTCCCTGCTAACCAGGGCAAAGATGTCCACATATTTGCTCTTCCATATGTTTTTCTTTGGGCTATGGGGACAACCTCGCCTATCCTCATCCCTGGGGAGCCTATTTCTAGAGATCCTGCTTTCCCCCTCTGTGCTAGTGTTGGATTTCTCTTCCCCTGCTTGCAGCCCCTTCCCCGTCCTAATATCTGACAATGCTTTCTCAAATTGCCCGAGGCCATCGTCCCCCATAGAAGTAATCATCTGTTCAATGTACTCTCTTATGCTTCTGCCTATGTTAAATCCTCCTTTACCTGTTTGTGGCTGTGGTTCAGGGCCTGGAGCTTGTCCTGGTGTGGGGCCCTCAGGCACCTCAGGCAGCATCATGATGGGAGGAGCCGGGCTCAGCAGAGGTGCTGGTTGTGGGTTTGGAGCTGGGACTGGCACTGGAACTGGGGTCGGTAGAGGCTCAGGCTGAGGGAGAGGAGGGACGGGTGTCAGCTCTGGGTCCTACCTATTGGGGCTGGCTGGCCTAGGGGGAGCCGCCTGGATTTCCCAGGCTGCTTATGCAGCTGCTTACCACCCTTCCCTATCCCCCGACCATCCGCCTTCTGCTTCTCCCCCTTCTCCCCCTGTCTATCCGGTTCCATCCCTTTGACCAGCTCTGTCAAATCCAATATGGTGTTGTATGCATTCTCCTTGGACGGTCTGCTCTTCCTGGGTGCCATGGCTGTCAGTTGTGCCATGAATAAAGAGATGCTGTAAAGCACAAGTTGATACTGTTAAATATCTTTCAAGTTAGCCCTGTTCCTTCTCTTACCCATACCCCTCCTTGTGTGGTGAAACTCCATTCCCGGCGGTGTTCAGCCACCTCTAGGATTAACTTTTTGTCTTACCCCTGAACCCTTGGATGGAACATTAACTGAGGTAGTCAGTGAGAGAGATAGGCCACAATGAGCCATGTGGCCCCTCCCAGTGTAACCCCAATCCCCGTGCCATGTTTTGTATTCTTACATTATTAAAATGTTTTCTTTTATTACCATCATCCCTTAATTAGCTGCCTCTCCTGGCCAAATGGCGGCCTAACCCCACATTGGCCTCTCCTTGGCAGAGCCCTATCTCTGCCCCAAACCCCAAACCTTAAACATGGCACCTTGGCAAAGCTGCTTCCCCACTGAGCTGAGGGCCAACGTTCCAACCTGTGCCCCGACCCCATCCAGCGGGCCACTACCCGTGGCAACCACATTTGAGTACCCCGCGGCCTATCTCCACCGCCACCAGTCCTCCCTCTGGTCACAAAACCAAATGGTACACAAAGCATCCCTCTATCAAGGCTCTATCCAGGATTAGCGGCCTAGTGCACACCACCCCTGGAATCTGCGTTTCCCCCTAAGCATTTCCAGTGGCCGATCTTGATCCCCATATCACAAGCACCACCCCACGTGCTCCCGTGCTCTCCTCCCTGACAGTTTTCTGAATCCACCTAGCAAGTCACCTGTAAATCATTAACCTGATTCTTGTGCGCCACTTAAAAACCCAGCCAACAAACAGCCCCCACCATGTGCCCTGCATTCCACTGCTGCCTCCATAACAAACCCCCTCACCTCCACTGCGGCTACTCCCTGTGACCCCCCCCCCATCCAGCGGGCCTTCCACCCTTCGGCTCCCCTCCTGCAGGTACCATCCCTTCAACCAGCCAGTTCTGGCAAATCTCAAACCCCCAACAAAACTGTAGCTGTGATTTGTGCACCACAAATATGCCCCACTGCACCCTCTCGCTGTGCAGACCCCCATGCCAGCAGCCTCCCGCCCGTCAGCTCCATCCCCCAATTCAACTCACAGTCATACTTGGGCACCTTTTAGAAACCCCCCCCCACCCCAATTTTTTTCGATAACCAGCTGAAAAAATGAGCAACCATGCATCCAGTGTTGGCTCTCCAAGTGTTGTCCCACAGGGCTGCCCGAAATGCTTCCAGCCTTCCGAGTACTCAGCCACAACTCTCCGCTACCAGAAATCCAAGTGTCTCGACCCCTTGGGCTGACTACAGGCCACACAATGCTAAAACCCAGCCCCTCCCACCGCCTTTCAGCAGGGAAGATCTCTTTCTAGGCCCAAAGAGGTTAAAAAGCACACAAACCACCCTGATTTTCCACCCAGCATTCTGCCAGCTGCTTCAGTACCATTCCCCACCCCACTGCAGCCGCTCACTGTGTAGGCCCTCATGCCATGGACGTCCTGCAACTCAACTCGCTGCCATGCTTGGATGCCTCTTAAGAAAATGATATATATATTTTTTTTGAAAAACCATTTGAAAAAAGAAAAATCAGTGTACATGCACCCGCCATCAGTCCTCCACATGTTGCCCCACAGAGCTGAACAAAAAACACCTCAGGACTTCCAAACCAAGGACCCGACCAAACAGAGTCCCTTTCGAGCAGACCACTCAAGCTCTTTGCCTCCACATGGCCACCTCAGCATGGTCCCCATCAAAACACAAAACCTCCTGTCAACCAAAAACTATCAAACCGCCTCCCACATTTGGCCAAAAACCAAAACCGCAACCCATTAGCAAAGCACCCCCCCCACTCTCTCTATTCCTTCCCCCTCCCCCCAATCCCCTCCCTGTTGGCCTCTCTTCCCTTAAGATTATTTTTTACTCCTGGTTGGGGCACTGGGACAATCAAGTCTGCCTTTTAACAGGCAAACCTCATTTTGTGACTGTGAGTATGTAAGGAACTGTTGGAGACTGCTTGCAATCAGCTGCAAGGACCCATTATGGTCTAGAATTACATTTACTCACATAGTCACATTATCTTGAGAGTACTTTACGGGGATGTTTTCATGCATTAAGCTCTTCATCCAGTAAATAAGGCACAAATGTATTTTCCAGCAACAGGACCTGCAAGTTCAGACTCTACTGGGTGTAAACTGAGATCTCTATATGTTTAGGAATGGACTACTTTTTCTTTACAGAATGTGCAGACCAGATGAAAAAACATTGCTTGTCTCTAATGTTTACCACTCTTGTTTGCTGTTCCCACTCTCTTTTTTCTTTCTCTTTTGATTCTGACTGATGGTACTGATTGTATTTTTCTACATATTCTGGTATGATTTCATTGTATGATACACTTTTAATTATATGACTGTTGATATATTTCTTCAATAAAACATCCCTATTCTTCTTCAAGTCTTTTTCGATCTGAGTTTAGATTATCTTCCTCAAGCAATCAAATACTGGACTACGTTTGCACAAATCTTAAAATTGGTATTAAAGAACAGACCGGGAATCTTATATTTCATTTGTATGATTTCCCCCCACTCCAATTTTCTTTGTTTTTGATTGTATAGTCTCATTTGTTATGGTATTTTATTTTTGTATTCCTCTGTGTGAACTGTAGAGTTTCCTTTGTATTGAGTTTTTGATTCTATTTGTTTTGTGTTTTTCTAGTAAATAAAATACCCCTAACAGCCAGCCCAGTGGCATGGAGTGCTGAGGCATTGGGGCACCTTACCTCCTGCCACACCGGCAACCCAGGGTCAGGAATGGAACCAGGTTGCTCAGGTGCCAGATGGGTGAAAAAGGATCGAATGTCCTAAGACAGCTCTCCTTCCTCGGGGAGGGGGGATTAGCATGGCATGCTGCTTGCCTGCCACACAGCAGCACATGCATGTCACTATGCAGGGAAGAGAACCGATGTTCAGGATGCTGAGGTTGTCTTCACAGAAGCAGAGCTTGGACATCACACCCATTGCATGTACAGTATATGGGCCTGGAGAGAAAATGGAGGAGAACCACCCCACATGGCAGGATTAATGACCGCCCCCCCCCACTCCAGTGGCCAGGCACAACCACAAGTCCTGTGGCAGAGGATGATGGCTAAGGTAAGTCCCGGAAGAGCTGGGTGATGGGGCGGGGGGGGCCGTCAGAAGGGGGCTGCCAGGAGAGAACAAGAAGATAAACCGAATATGGAAAAAATATACCTCTTCTCTTCTTTGATTAGTTCCATGGGATTTTTTTTTTACTTACATCTGGGCAGTGACTAGAAATGGGCAGAAGGGACCTCTGTTTAAAATCTCATCCAAAGGCTAGATGTACACTGTATACAGTTTGAGAAGATTTTCAATGCACATCAAATGGTGTCTACAATGCACATTTGTTCTACAAAACAACTGTCTAGTTGATTTACATTTTTGCACATTTCAATGTCCGTAGCATCATTATGTAGTACTAATGTAGCTTGCAACAAAGTGACCTATATTTAGGATCCTTTAGTGTTTATAAAACACTTTGTGGGGGGGTTATTCAAAAGAGTCAAAAGCAGATGTGAAAGAATGCTACTCCTACATCAGCATCTGGCAGACTGTTTGAGCAGCCCTGCTGATATTTACAACAGTGTGTCTATTTACAACAAAATGTTCCAATTTATGGCAGCTGGCATAGAAAGATGAATCAACTCCTTTACCTTTATTTCTAGTCTTTTATTTGTAACATTCACTTACTGCAAAGCCGATGATTTGTGGCATTTGGCCACTTCTTCAGAACATTGGTGGTTTCTGCTTTAAATGCGCTTGCCTCTTAAGGCATGTTTACTGGCCACAATTGCACCACAGCAACCCAAGCGTTCAGATTGCTGCAGTGCAAATGTGGCCTTGTGAACACTCACTCGATCATGGTAAGCTGTTCCCTGCTGCTCTCCCAACTACTGCCAAGTTGAGGGTGTATTTCGGCATGAGCTGTGTAAGTAGCCGTGCAGACAGGTTGCACCACTCACTCCAGCACAGTCTGTGGTCCCTGAATCCTCCCACCCAGCTCCCACACTCACAGCCCCTCTCCAGCTTGGCTTGTACTGGCACTGAGAGGGGCTGTGTAAACTTTATGCAGATCAAGGTTGGAGATCAAGGCAGCACAGGACCTGCCAAAAGAATCAGCATAGAACAACTGTGTAAACACAGCTTCAGACTAACATCACTCAATTGTATGTCTTCATTATTGTCACAAGCTTACTTGGCCACACCAGTATTCTCCTTTATAACTCCCCTTCTAGGTACGTATGCTGATACTTTCTATTTTGGCCAGCCTCCACGGTACGGGCCCATAATGAGGAGATGCAATACACTGGAACTTCAGCATTCACCCAGCCCTGATAATTTCTCAGAGGAGCAGTATTCTTCAAAATCTGGTATGCTTTTTGTGTGGTAATACCTTTTATTAGACTCACTGAAGAATTTTTACACAAGCTTTCAAGACCTCTCAGGTCCCTTCATCGGGGGCAAAGAAAACTAACTAGCATTTCAGAATATACACAAGAGTTTGTGGATCCCAGATTGTTTAACAAAGGAGAGGGGAAGAGGAAGCAATTTAATGCAATACAGGTGACTACCAGGAAATAGGCTTCAGGTGAGAGATCAGACATGCAAATGGTGAGCTACATCAAAGTGATACCACAGCAAATCATAGAAATTTGTCGGACGAAAAGGACCCAAATGGCCCATCTAGTCTGCCTTTTTCCTCCCCCTGACTCATCACCAATTTCATGGAACCTCCTCTTCCCCCCCCAACCAACCCCATATGTCTGTCCCATGCACTATTGAATCCCTCCACCATTTTAGCCCCCATCACCTCCTGTGGTAGTTTGTTCCAGGCCTCCACCACCCAATCTGTGAAGAATCACCCCCTCACATTTCCTCTAAAGGATCATTTACTGAAAAAAGTTCCAGTAAGTATGTAGGGTATGTAATGCTGCCAACTCATTAAATTAATTAAGCTGTGACTGCATCGGTAGCTCCTTAAGTCAATTATGTCCCAACAACAAAAGATTTAAAAATCAGACAATCAATCAATCAGTAATTCTAAATGGCAGGGTTCAGAGCTGCAGTGAAAACTGTCAAAACTCAGTCTGGGATCTGGTAATGTGTGAGGAAGCCTTATTCTTCAAAAGTAGGCATTGTAGGGCTCTAAAACAGTGAACAGCAAGCAAACTGCACAGGAATCCAGTGATTGTGCATGGCAGAAAGCTCTCCTGTTCTTTAGAGATACAGTTTAATTTTATATTTTTTACACCAATTATTTTGTTTTTAGGTCAGATTTCTACATAACAATGAGATGGATAACATGATGCAACCAATAATTGTATCCTGTCAAGTTGCAAACTACATTTTAGTGCCACAATTAGGGTGCTGCAACAAGGGCAAAAGTGACAGGAGCAATCTCGATTTTAGATCACCTCTCACTCATGTAGCCTTTGCACCCAGACAATTTCTGCCCCCTGCAGGGCATGCCCGCCCTGGAGGAGGTTATATTTCATTTTGGGGGGTGCGGGCAACCGTTTCCTAGGAGAGTGCTTTGCTGGGAAACATAAAGCCTGGTGCTGTAATGGCAGGCAGCGTGTTGCCTTCGCCATATTTGGCATCAGCAACATGTTTGTCACTGCAGCATGGGTGAACCACCAATAATACACAACAGGGTGTCCATTAAAGCATTTTAATGTCTGGTCATGTGACATGTGTCAGCCAATCATGTTTCTGGTTTTCCAATGCCATTTTGTAAATGGTACTGGAATATCTCTACAGTAATGAGAGCTTTCAGTCAAAAATGTTGGAAGAATACTGGGGTGCTTCAAGGGGGGAGGTGTTACCCAGCAAGACTGGAGAAGTAATCTTACCACTTTACAGGTCTGGTCAGGCATACCAGGAAGATGTTCTGCTGCTCTGGGTTCTCCAGTACAAAAGGGACATTGAGGCAGTGGAGTTGATGCTACTTAGGGCCACCAAAATGCTCAGGGGTATGGAGGGTAATGTGAAAGAGGAGAAACTGGAGAACCTAAACATGTTTGCCCTGCAGAAAAAGAGGCTGGGATTTAGGGAGATAAGATCTCCCTCTCCTGCATACTCAAAGGTATAGACAAGGTTGAACAGCATGAAAATATTTATTCTGGTTTGCTCCAGCAGGGCATAGGGACATGGCCTTAAGCTCAAAGTGGCAAATGCAGTGGTAACATTGGGAAAAGGAGGTCAAGAGGTTTGCTCAGGGTCACTCAGCGAACCAGTGGCCATAGCAGGATTTGAACCTGGAGCACCCTGGTGTACAGTTTTGTGTTCTAGCTATTGCAGTATACCACCCTGATTTCCTTGGATAGCTCTGCTGGAGGTATCAGAATGAGACACCTACTGCGACCCTAAAGTTTCAAGTTTCTGTATCCACTATTGTCACTAAAAAAGATTATAAGTCTAATTAAATATTCATAAGCCTAGCAAAACTCCTGATTGGCTACTGAAAAAACAAAGATTAATGGGGATGCCCAACAGCCCTTCAGCAGCACATCCCACTGCCCTGCGGGTGGCATGAGTTCAGGAGCAAGTTCATGTTACCGCATGAGGAGGCAAGCCAAAATGGGGCACGGGAGCCTGTGTCAGTGGGGTAGGGTTCGCAATAGGTTCCCATATGACATCAGCCCCTGTGGCTGGGCCAAGGAGCTTGTTCTTGTCACAGGGGTACTGTTTGTATATGTGGCAAATAGAGACACTACCCATGCCTAGAGATGGGTGAAAGTGTGAAAATTCACTCTGCAAATTAATTTGTGGATTTAGCACAATTTCTGATGTGTGGATTAATCCGCAAAGTGCGGTATTTTGCTACAAAGTGCAGAATTTTGCCTACAAATTGCAGAATGCCCCCCTTGAATGGTAGAATTTCACCATTTGTGAGCAAAATTCCACCATTCAAGGGTGAAATGTCTCCATTCGTGGACAAAATTCCACCATTCATGGGCAAAATTCTGCAATTTGCAGTTAGGCAAATTTTTAAACTAATAGTACAAATTCGCAAATTGCTCCATAGAGGTGAATTTGGCGACTTTGCCGGCAAATTAAAACTTTGCAACATCTCTACCCATGCTGTGGGGAGAAGGGATGGATTTAAAAACACAGGAAGGACTCCCCACTGTTGTCTGAATGACAGTGGCTCTGCCTTAACAGGGTATATCCCTGGGGTGACAGTAGGGGAGAAGGTAGAAAAACCTGTATGAAAAAGAAAAAAGATTTTCTTTTACTTTGTAGATTTTTGTTAAAGTGATTCAAAATTATAATCAATTAATACAGCATCAATAATCTTACTTTTATTATAAGTAACAATATGTAGAAGAGAGCCTAATGATTTGCAGTGGTATAAATTATGCATGCTAAATAATTTTTTTTTTACTTAAACAGAAAAACATTTTAATTATATATGTTACACTTTGATACAGAAAGCAATTTATTTCTGTTTCTCTCAGACTTGTAGTATATTCTAGTTTAAATGATTCCTCTTATAAATTACAACCAATAACTTATACTTTACTGTTCCTTCTCTAATAATGTAAGAAAAGCAGTCCACGAGGAGGTGGTGTCATTATGTATGTCCAGGTTGGCTTAGACGCCATTGAAATCTCTACCTCTGCAGCTGAACCCTATGCGGCAGAGTCACTGTTTTTCTCCCTGACTCTCAGCTGCGTCAGAAAATTAATAGTGGGCTGTGCCTACCTCTCTCCCAAAGAGGCCTCGATCTGCCTCCCCCCTTTCTATCCTTCCTTGCCAACCTCACTCACCATGACCTCATACTCTGTGGTGATTTTAGCATAGACTAGCTGAACCCCAGTTCTGACAAGATTCGTGCCTGTCTTGTTGATGGTAACTTGGCTCACCTTATCAATGTCCCAACAAGAATCAACACAACATTTTACTGCATATTAGATGTGTTTTAGCAGTTTGTTCTAGAGTCCATCAAGATGTAATGCTTTGTTTATTCTGACATCATTTACATCATCTGTATTTGTAAAATATGTTGTTTTAAGTTGAAAAACTAATAAACTTTGAATTACAAAAAAAAAGAAGCAACACAAAATCGGGTTACTGTTCCTTGCTTGATTGGGTGATCACCAACTCTGCCCATAAGGTGAAATCAGTGGGTGTACTCACTGACAGCATCAGTGATCACTCCCCTACCTTCTGTATCTGGAAAAATAACTTCCCTAACCCTCCACTCAAGATCACTCTGGTCCGAGATATGTCCCATCTCAATCCAAATGATTTTCTTTCCTCTATCTCAGATGCCAATTGGGGACCAATAAACACTCTCCTGGACATCAACCAGGCCCTCAATTTTGTTCGAGATCACCTTCATCAATATAGTTGATCTTCATGCCCCCATGAAGAGGTGCAGATCAAACAGGATAAAAGATCCATGGCGCTCAAAGGATATTAAGAAGCTCATGACTGCTCGCGATCGGACTTGGAAGACCTTCAAATGAAGTGGGCTACCCTCCGACTGGCAAGTCTATAGGCAGCTCAGGATCAGGTGTAAAAATTCTATTCAGAAAGCTAGATGCACCCACTTCAGGTCACTCCAAACTGGGCATGTCTGTAATCCCAAAGAATTCTGGAAGCAGGTGAACTCCCTAATCAAAGGCTAGTCCTCTGTGGCCCCAAGCTCCATCTCTGCCCAAGGCACTGTCCTCTCTGACCCCCCACCCAGTGTCACTGGAGTTAATGAATTCTTTACCAACTTGCATAGATATACCTCACTCTTTACCATCCCCCCCTCCTCCCCACCCCCACCAGTGGACACTGGTGCTTGCCCAGCCTTTCACCTTAAACTTACCACCCTCAATGAAGTTCACCGGCTTCTCACTAACCTAAAAGCTGACAGCTCCCCTGGTCACGACACACTTAAACCCAAATTTCTCAAATTAGATGCTGCAATCCCCACCCACCCAGTCTGTGCCTTATTTAAGCAATCCTTCCTCTCTGAGACTGTCCCTGATAAAAGGAAGGTAATGGTTGTTCCCATTCATAAGAGTGGACCCAACACAACTGTTGAGAACTTTAGGCTTATTTCCATCATCTGCCCGCTGGCAAAAATCCAAGAGTGTATACTCTGCAACCCTCTACAGGATTATCTGGACCACCACACCTCCTCTCAAGGTTCCAGCATTGGTTCAGAAAACACCACAGTACCCTCATTACCTTGATAAAAGTTACATCCGACCTGTTCCGTGCTATGGACCAGGACTTTGCCACCAGTGCTGTCTTCATTGATTTGATGAAGGCCTTTGACTTGGTTGATCACAATCTCCCTCTATGGCAGCTACACTCACTTGGCCTTGATGTTAGTGCCTTAACTTGGCTCCAAAGTTACCTTACTGGTCGCACTCAAATGGTCAAATGGTCCAGTTCTCTCTCTCGGATCTCAGATCAATAATCCCCAGTGTCCCTCAGGGCTCCATCCTGGGCCCATTACTATTTTCCCTATTCGTTAATGAATTACCAAATACCTGCGGAAGGCCCTCTGTGCACCTTTACATGGAGGACGTCATTGTTTACTGTTCTTCATCCGACATCGGGTGGCTCAGGAGCCTGCTCGGCTTGGACTTCCGAATTCTCGAGGGTTGGTTTCTAGATAACCAACTAGTCCTCAACACCAAAAAAACAAAAATGCATGCTGTTCTCCAATCCATCCTCCTCACCGCATCTCCACCCCCACCTCTTGTGATACTCTCCTATAATGGTGATGCCCTTCATTCTGTCCCATCCTTTAAATATCTGGGTATCACCTTAGATTGCTCACTTTCCCTGAACACTCATGTCACCCTTCTAACCAAAGCTCTAAACCAAAAGCTGGGTCTGCTCTACTCCCTTAGAACCTTCTTCACATCGGATTCATGCCACAAGATCACAGCCGCCACCCTCCTGCCCTTCCTTACATATGGTGCCATGCTACTACTTACAACCAACACAACCATCCTATCTCACCTTAAACAGGCCTATCATGGGGGGGAAGGTTTGCCTTAGGGATCAATGCCTGTCACCACCACTGCAATGTTCTCTCCTTCCTGGGCTGGCTAATGTACAAATCCAAACTCTAGTATGCCACACTAAGTCAAGTGCAGCAACTGGTCCACCGTTACACCCCTCCTTGCCTTACTGAACTTATTCAGCTCTGGCAACCTCCGCATGCTCTTAGACCCACCTCCCTCTTCGCATACTGCTCAAACCTCAGTCAGGAGTGGCCCGTAGATCTTTTGCCTTCTCGGTGGTGTCTAGCTGGAACTCACTACCAAACTCTACCTTATCCTGCACCTACCTCGTTAAGTTCCAGTCCTCCCTATTACACCTTCAATGCCTCATCACTTTGCTCCTGCTTCCATTGACTCTTTGTCCGGCTTCCATAATGATATGCATAAATTTTCCCCACTCACTGATCCTCATATGTTTAAGAATTCCCACTCCTTGACCCCTCCTGTTTATGCAAATATCTGATGTAAGTGTATCTGTAAATAATCTATGAATTATGTAAATATAACCACTGTAACTTCCATGTCTTTGTAATCTGTAAACGTTTAATCTGTGAATGTTTCTGTAAATGATGAATTTTTGTAAATCAGTGAATGATGTAAATGCATCCACTGCTACTGCCATGTTATGGTCTATGTTCTGCACTTTCTGGGTCACCCCTGAAAAAGGGACTGTAATGTCTCAGCGGGCTCACCCATTTACCAACATTTAAATAAATAAAATAAATCAATTTCCCTAAATTGTTCCTCTCTATCTTGGATTACATCACTGATTCTCTCATTGGTCAGTAATTTACCCAGACAAGTGAAACTAATGGCCAGTGAATCAGTTAAATAATCCAGAATAAAGAGGAACAATGCAGAGAAGTTGAGAAAAATAAAATTAGAAAAAATGACATCTCTCTGCTTAGGATCTGTGTCAAGTGTTGAATGAATGCAGGAAATGAAAAGATCTATATCATCTGTGCATAAAACACTCTAAGAGCATTTTCTTCTCTGTATTCACTGTTTTTCTAATGAAGCCCCTTTCAACACATTTTCCTCTGTTCTTTTTCTCAGTCCTCTCACTTCAAATGCCTTCTTTCTATCCCCAGCATATTTAGTTGAATAGCTTTCTGACATGATTAAAGGGCTTTGATTTACCGTGTCTTAATGTAAAGACATTAGAAAAAAGAACTCTGAGATACTTTATAAAGATTCAGCAAATAGAGATAATCATGTTTGGATTCATTTCATACCATTAGTAGGGGATTAAAGGTTTGTCTGGCCCTTTCAAGTCAGATGACTTTGAAAGAAGCACAGCTGCTCAAAGGATCTCCAAGGGTGAGATTTCTTTTTTTTTTTTTGCACCTAACAATAATTGAATCTACTTAGCACTCACCAAAATGATAGTTACAAGATATAGCATTCTAATCAGGTTCTTTATAGCATATGCTCCTCCTCTTAGAGTACTGTCTTTTAGGAGATCTCAGTATGAATATCTATGAACCAACTCAGCCTGCAGTTGCACGTGACCCAGCTCATTATATTTCATATGGGTGAACTTGTCACTGGTGCTATTCCCATATGATAAAATGTCAGGAAAAAAATCTAGAAATGTCATTGGCTGAGAGACATCACTTGACCATGCACTAAATCTCTATAAATGCACAGTCAGCTGTCAAGTTTCATTTTCCTCTCCAAAAAACCTACTTAGAGCTATTTTATAAGTGTAATAAGCCCCTCCGGCATGTGCATCACAGGATTTTAAGGCACTTCCCAGGGGCATGAGGACACTCGGCCTTTGGCCCATACCTTACTACACCCCTGGGGTGTGCATTAAAATCCTATAATGCACACTTTGTCATGGCATATTACTTACTTAACCATGATGGTCATAGTACTAGACAATTTTTTTTTTCACCAGGCAGTCATATTGCTCTGCACTTGGTCAGCCTCTAGGTTGTTGAACTGTAATTGTAGAATACAGCACTGCCCCAAAGTTTACATTTGCCAGGCTTGATCCCCTTTTTTCATTCTTTCTCTTGCTTTGCTTTTAGTTCTCCATCTCTCATCCATCACTGATCTCTATATGCTAACTTCTCTTTCCCCTCCCTTGAGGCCAGCCATCTCATGCTGTTCCTCCTTTTTGGCCAAATACAGGCTTGCCACTGTTCCCAGTTCTCTCTCTCTTTCTCTCTCTCTCTCTCTCTCTCTCTCTCTCTCTCTCTCTCTCTCTCTCTCCCTCCCTCCCTCTTCAGAGGCCCTGCAGAAGATACCTCTCTTGTTTCTCCAAGTGCAAGCTAAAAATAATAATGACATGATAGGAAAAATAATCTGAACCTCCTCCCAAAAATGAAAAAATAGATGAAAAATTAACAAGTTACAGTATCTGTTGTTTTACAACCCAGTTGTCACTCATTATGAGTTTGATATTGGCAATAATTTAATGAACCTTTTGACTTCACTCTGTTCTTGATAAAATGATTTTAAAGTATAGATAATGTGTTTTGCTTTACACTACACTAAGCTAATGACTAATTAGCTAACAAACTATAAAGCCAGAAATTCTGCTAACCTGAAAGGAGGTTTGAGAACTCTCTGCAGGTTCTTTTCAGGATCTTATGCTTGTCATCACTAATAATCTGTTGCTTTTTTTTACTCTTTTTTTCTCTTATGGACCCAGCATGCATCTTGTGGTAGGAATATCCACTTTGCTACCACATCTATGTTTAGAAATGAGCAACACTTTGTTTCCTTAACTGCACTGTAGTTACAGTGTAACTGCATTGCAATTGCAGTGTACTGTAGTTATGTGCAACAAACATCAAACTAGAGTGTAATAACCCCTGTTGTATGTAACTAATGATTACTTACTCCATAGTTACATTGAAACTGACACTTAAAATAAAGTGTGACCCATATACATGGACTAAAACATCCAGGGTTGGCTTGAAGGAGTGTTTTGCTCTGAGAAATTATTGACTGACCTTCTTTCATATTATGTCCATAGTCTCGTTGCTAATGGTCACTTGGTATTGATTACTTATGTAAACTGTTTTGGTGGTTACTTATTGGAAGGGTCCTCACACATGTCTAATAACAAAAGTGAAGCATGGACTCCTACAGTAATGTCTTTGTTTATCTGTATTCCTGTGCCTTTACCTTCAGTGTATAATTTTGCATGCCATTGTAAATGAATAAAAATAAATAAAAAAAAACTTAAAAGTTTCACAAGGACACAAAAAGCATAATGTAGTTCTAAAATGGTAGTTACCACTAGAGTAAATCAGACACCCACTGGGATAACTAAAAAGCTGTATAGGTGGTATAATAAGCATAATTGGAACCAATATTTAAAAGGCAGCTTTTACAGGGAAAAATGGCTTACAGGTTTTATATAGTTCTCGTTGAAGGAAGCTGAGAAATAAGCAACCAAGCAGGCATAAGTATATAGGGATCTGCTACTACATCAGCTAAAGGGAGCTGATGAGCCTTTTGCTTGGTGGTAGAATCTCAGGTTGGGAACCAGAGGGTCACAAGTTCAAGTCCTATGTTCACTGGGCCAAAAGAAGGAGGCTGCAGAAATAAGGCAGGATGCAGTGTTGGTGGAACCTTAACAAATCAGATATTTCATTTATTTCCTGTATTTCCCTCATTCTTTAGTGCTGAGCACATCTGCATGAAAATAGAACCTTTGCCCCTCATACTTCATCTGTTCATCAATTCCAGGTTCTGTATGTATTGCAAGTGCAAAAAAAATAATTAAATAGAAAGTGGCAGCCTTATATACCAGCTCATTTATTTTGGCAGTGACATGGCCAACTAACCATGATATGTCATTCTTTTGCATGCTCCATGAATCTGATGGATCCATTATACAGCCCAGAGAGTCTGGTTCCTGGAATTGAACGCTCTCAAAAGCTTGTTCCATCATCAGCATGGCTCTGTAAGACTAGGTATAATCACTTGCATTGCAAATTGAATGTGCTCTTATGCAACAGAGACTCATATGTAATAATATTATCGCATCCTTAAAAGACTTCATTCATAAGGAATTTCACATCAGGCAGATGAAACTCTGCCATCAGAGCTTTTTAGATGTCTGCTACCTACGCTGACACTGTACATCAGAAAGTGGCTATCTCTTTTTGTTTTCATTTTTTGTTTCCATTATCCAAAACTAAGACACGCTCCCACACCCTGACAAAGTTTGAAGTCCCTTAGTCTTGAGTTTCTCTCTCACACCTGTTCGGGGTGGTCAACCCATTGCTTAAAGCAGCAGTATTTGTTAGTCTGCAAGATTTTCCTCATATAGTCTTTTAGAACTAATATGTTTCTGACATCATTAGATTTATCATCAGTATATTTCTATTTCTCCCAATTGTTTTTTAAAAAATGTTTTTTATCACCAGTTTTATAATTAGTGATTTGAATCGTTAAAGATGGCCACCATTAGCAATTTTTAAAATTCCTCCTCTTAAGATTACATTTTCACTTCAAATGCTGGATTCATGCTGTGGATGTATTAGGAGTAGCTGTGTGCGAAGTTTAAAACTTTAGAATTCTCTGGGTCCACCACTCGGCTGCCATTTGGCAAAGGCTGGATGGCAGCGACAATGGGGACAGTGTGTAGGGACCACAAAAGAGGAAAAGCCTCAGCTTACTTGATGTCCCCCACAGGCTCTTCAGACCTCGCATGACCCTACAGGTGGTAAACATGTAAGTCTCTGGGATAGTTGGAAGATGGATCAGTGACAGGACGGGGGGGCATCATGAAGTCTGGGGGCTGAAAAAATAGCAGAAAAATGTATATGGAAAAAAAATGAAATTGTGTCAAATTCTTCCGTTTTTCTAACATGTCCCAGTAATGTCAGGGGGGCTCTTTAATGTCTCATAGAATTCATGGCTAGCTACAAATCATTTGTATGAATGCTATTGCATACATGGCAAGGCTCTGAAAATGTGTCTGCAGTCTCTGTTGGGTTACTAATGCCATATGGATCCCTCTCCCTAACCTTTTACATTGACATTAATTAGGCTTTCCTTAACAGAACAGTGCATTCTAATTTGACACGGAATTACACTATGTCTAGGGTACCAGTAACAAGGATTTTTTTTTTTATTTATTGGTAATTCCATTTCTGGAAAGTTAGTGTCCATGTTAACAAAAATCAAATCAAATCATCCGTCCTTGATTTTGTACCAAGCATCTGTAACACTGCAGTGACTGAGAACAACTTACTACACACTGCAGCAATACCTTTTATACTGAGTAATAACTTTTATATTGAGTAATACCTTTTATACTGAATAATACCTTTTATATTATTATTTTTTATATTAATTTATATTGAGTAGCATATACTAGTATCTTTTCATTTAATGAAACACTTATGACTATGTTTGTGCAAAGTGAGTGGTAACATACAACAGGGTGGGCTGTCAAGCTGCAATGACCTCTTAACCGTGGTAAGTTGTGAGGCATGAGGTGCAGCTGAGTGCCTTCAAACCTCCCCCCTCCTGAAAGTGTGGTTAGACAGCACAGCTGCACACTATGGAGTTTATTATGCTTATAAAATGTTGAATAAAGCCCCTGAAACTAAACAGAAAAGACACTTTAACTAATCCACACAAGTGCTGTATTACTATAATAACTACATGGTCATGTGACTAGACTCCACCAATCACAGAACAGAGTTTCTTATGCATATTTTATATGCTTCCTTTTTGTTATATTTCACATGCTGCTATAAAGCAATTAGTCATATTTCATGTATAAAAGATGCAATATAAAATTGTATATTGGGTAGTACTGTATTGTATTGTGCTGTACTTTACTGCACTGCATTGTACAGTAGTAGTACTTCATTGTATTGTGCTGTAATGTACTGTGTTGCATTGCATTGTATTCTCTTGTCTTGTACCATACTGCACTGCACTGCACTGCACTGTATTGTATCATATTTTATTAGACTGAACTGGATTACACTTTACTGTGTTGTATTGCATTGTACTGTATTGTACTGTGTTGTACTGTACGCAAGCAATACGACACAACAGGGTGGGTATTATGCTGAGATAGCCACCCGACCAGACCCTATACTTTTGGGAATTGTAAATTTGGGCATGTGTGAACTGAAGTCTGTTTTATTCTGTTTATTAACTCCAATGTATTATTGTTTTATGTGTTTGTTTTTAAATAGCCCTATTTTGCCTTATTTAGAGTCCCTCATTCATACAGTGTTTTTCCACACCCAAACATAATGGGCAGGATTCACAAAGGACATGCTTGGTGCATCTTGGACGCCCAAGTGCAAATGAGATGCACTGAGCACCAACTGTGGTATTCACAGAAGATGCACCAAGGGATGCTCCCAGCACATCCCCTCTGTAAATACCACAGTTGTGCCCAGCCCTGGATGTGCCAGAGCAACCCCCTGGTCATGCTGGGAATTCAATGACGCAGTGCATCTCCTGATGCACTGCACCAAAAGCTGCCATTCACAGCCACGGACATGCAAATGGGGCCATTAGGCATGGAAGGCACAATGGGGCCATTTGCATGTCATTATGGCCCCATTTGCATGCACCATGCAGCGATGCACCCAGTGGAATATGCTGGGTGCCCTGCATGAGTGGCTGTACAGCCACAAACCCAGCACCCTGTCAGGTTATTGCCGCCCTCTCCTGTCTATGTCCTGTTGTTGTTCCATACGTTGCAGTAGATATGTACAAAGATACCCCTCCTGCCCATATCCCCATTTCCATGCCGCACACTGCAGCAGTAGATACATGTACAAAGAACCCCTTCCTGCCTGAGTCTACATTTCCATGCTGCACACTGTGGCGGTAGATATTTGTACAAAGAAATCCCCCTACCCTGACCTGCTCACACCACCGACAGCACGCCATAAGACCCCCATTAGTCCAACAAACCCCCCACCCTCTGTCCACTCAGGCACCCTCTCCCCACCCCACTCCCTCATCCCTGCAGATCCCAATGATCGGCGGCAGCACAACCCATGCTCATTCCACCATGGCTGCCCGCCAACAGCTGTCTGTGAATTATAGCTACTGTACTACTGAAAGCCTTTTGGTAGACCCTGTCAATCAATGGGCTTGCAGTGTCTACTGTACTCTATCATTCACAAAGATGTGAATGACAGAGTACAGTACACACTGCAAGCACATTGGATGAGGGTGGGGGTCTGCTTGACTAACGGGGCATCTTATGAAGCACCACTGGTGGTGCGAGCAGGTCAGGGAGTGGGGGGGTTCTTTGTACATATATTTACCACTGCAGTGTGTGGCATGGAAACAGAGACTCAGGCAGGGAGGGGGGTTCTTTGTACATGTATCTACTGCTGCAGTGTGTGGCATGGAAATGGAGACTCAGGCAGGGAGGGGCACACTCTGGATGGGAAGGGTGGAGAGTCTGCCATGCTGCTGTCTGCAGTACAGCAGCCTGCCTGTGGGTGGCCACCCACTTACGTCTACTTGTTGCAGACTTATCTCATGCAGGCGCACCTCCAGACTTGGTCCAGGGATGCTCCTCCATGATGGGTTGTGAATGGGACTGGGCACCATATGCATGGGCACGCCCCCTGCACAACCCCTCCAGATGCTCTGTATATCATTATGGGTGATGTGTGGTGCACCTGTGATGTGTTGGTGCATCGGGAATGTGCCAGCTCATCAGACCCCTTCCAGAATCGCACCGGTGTGCAAGTCAGGGATGCACCAGTGCATATCAGATGCGTTGGGTACATCCCTTTTGAGAATCCTGCCCACTTCATTTAATTATTTATGACTTCCAGAATGCAGTGACATCAGTTAAACAGAAGACTGCACTGAAGCTTTCTGTGCTGGGTGTCCACACAAGTGAGTTCAGGAACTGCTAAGTAAATAAAACATTGATACTGGGTGAAAAAAGGCTGCAATAAACAGGTACCGTAATTAAGGAAGAAATAGGACTGTTTCAAAACAAGCCCACCAAATTTACAATTATGTCAAGAACTGTAAACAGCAGGGTTTATGTTCCCATTAAGACCTTGAAAGACCCTGCTCACCTGTGTTTCTTTTTAATCATTATAAATCATAACATAATTCTTAGCCAATAAGGATTGTTTATTTCTAAATGTTTCAGGTGCTCTTATAATCACAAGAGGTCATCTCACGCATATAGTTCTTTCTAAAATTCTAAAGTTCTAAGTTCAGCTGGCATAGTCCATTTCTCACAAGTGGGATTCTCAAATATTCTGCAAAGTAAAACATCTTGATTTTAAATTAAAATTCTATTTAAAAAAAACTTTAAATCTGTTGTATATTATGTTTATATGTATGGCTCCCATGTTTCTTATGGTTATCAGAGTTTCTTCTCAAGTTCTGTGTGTGTGTGTCAGATGTGCTCAGCATTGCTTCACAGTTCTCTCACCCAAAGAACTCAAGAATGCACTCTTACAACCATAAGAGACACAGGAACTGTACATATTCATGTCGAAAACTGGTCTCTTCCTAGACTCAGACTGTGACTGTTATCAGCTTTCTCAAACCCTTCAGATGTCTGCAAGGGTACTCAGTAGCTGCCATCACTCAGTATAGACACTCTCTTAGGGTATCTCTAGGTCTGAATCCCTCCAGGGTCACTGCCCACACAGTACAGCACTCCTTACTCAAGGGCAAATGACACCCCCATCACAACTGAGGACCCCTTGCTGTAGAAACAAATATGGTAACGGTAACCTTTTCTTCAGAGGCAAAAACACAGTTTTGTCAATGATAAATCAGTTAGTTGTACCTCAAAGGACTCAGTCACAGAAATATGAAGTATGTAAAAAAATAATAAGATTTTAATACTTCAAGACATTTGCATATGTAATGCTGAATGCCACACAAAGACTATGGGGAATAGTAATTCTAAAGAAATAAAAAAGAAAATGGTTTAAACAATAGGCTACTCACAAAAGAACATCTCTCTCCCACTTCTTTATTTAGCAAGGTAGAACAGCTTACCACACAAGACATTTGGTGAATTAGGGCAGACTCGAACCTTAGATGGAAGCTGTGAGTAGTCCCAAACCCGACTGTCTCTTTCAGGCTATACTACACCTTAAGACCCACCAGCTACCCTGTCCATAATACATCATCCAGTATGCCACTCTGACACTATAGATTCAACATTCTTTGTGTTTTGAGAGTTGGGTCCACTTGGAAAACTGGTTTGATCTGAACTTCGGACTTTGTATATACAAAAGCATCTTCTAGCACAGCAGGAGCAACTTCTTTATGAAACATGAAAGGGTTGTTTATGCTTCCAGCTCTCCCATTAACTGCTAAAGAGATTATTACTCACTAGAGCCCTCTGGCATGCCTCTTGGCAGTTAACTTTATCAGACAGTTTTTAATTCAACTGAAATACTTACAAGAGGTCTAGTTGATAACAGAAATTAAACACCAAAACATAAACAACTACACAAAAGTTGTTACAATAAATATTTTATAAAATGGGTGTAGACATCAAAGAAATTTAATCTGGTAAAACCAGTCAAGTGACTGTGCATTATTACAGCATAGTCCATGGTCACCCTGATCCTAAAACTGACCAGATTTGTTAGTAGCCACATCACACAATGAGAAAATCATTCCCACTACAACCAGAACTGATTTTCCATCACAAACATGGCTGCCCTCCTTTTCACATTAAAAACCTTTAACTAGGCCCTTAAAATAAAGCTACCTAAAATAAAAAACAAAATCACTTCACTTAAGAATCACTTAGAAGAATGGAGCATAAGAAGTCCGAAGCCCATAAGGTAGCTCCATTAGGACATAGTATAGTATTTCATGTTTCCCCCTTGTTTTATATATCTATCCAAACTTTTTTTGAAACTGTCTTTAGTCGTATTTATGATTACTTCTTCCAGCAGTCTTTCCATAGATTAGCTGATCTATTTGTAAAAAAATATTTCCTTTTGTTTGAGTTGTACCTTTTGACCGTTACCTGTAAAGGGTGTCCTCTACCTTCAATTCGGTCTTGTTGGTACTCTATATTTAGCTCTGTCATCATTACTGGATCATTCATAATATCAAAGTAAAATAACATATCTCCCCTTTTTCTCTTCATATCGAGGCTGTAAAGTCCCAAATTCTGAAGTCTTTCCTCATATGTGTTTTCTTTCAGTTTTATTATATGCTTGGTCAATATTCACTGAACTCTCTCTATTCTATTAATTTCTATTTTGGTATATGGATTATATAATTGACTCCCATAGTCCAAGTGTGGCCTGACATAAGACTAATATAGTGGGAGCAGTACTTCTTGAGACCTGCTTTTAATATTCCTTTCAATAGCAACCAGTGTTCTATTAGCTGTAGCTATAGCATTAGTACGATGTTGTTTGAATTCAATTTTGTTATCTACTGATATTCCCAGGTCTTTTTCCACTGATCTGTGTGGTATGTCATTTTCATTCACCATGTATTGATGATATTTGTTTTTATGACCCAAATGAAGGACACAGTACTTATATGTGTTTAGTTTAGTCCCCAGTGAGATGTCCAAGTTGCTGTTGTGTTTGTCTTTTTGTAGGGATTCAAGTTCTTCCTTAGTGTCAGTAAGTCCACCTAACTTTGTATCGTCCACATATTTAATAACTTTGTTATTGACTTTTTCTTCAAGGTCCTCTACAAATATTTTAAAGATCACAGAGCCCAAAACAGAACCCTGTGGCACCCCACTTGATAGCTCACCAATATTAGATAAATGTCCTCTGATATATACTGTCTGTTCTCTGTTAGTAAGCCAAGTGCTAATCCAACATATAATAGATGTGTCAATGCTGTGCTTCTTTAACTTTACATTAATAGCCCAATGAGGGACCAAGTCAAAGGCTTTACTAAACTCAAACATTATTATGTCTACTGATCTTTCTTTATCTAAATGTTCGCTTATATTTTCATAGAAACTGATGAAATTTGTTATACATGATCAACCTTTATTAAATCCACATTGATAAACATGAAATATATTGGTATCACTTAATTTGGCTAAGACTTTTTCACCTTACATGAAATGCTATACTATGTCCTAATGGAGCTACCTTATGGGCTTCGGACTTCTTATGCTCCATTTTTCTAAGTGATTCACTGGTCCTCTTTAATATCTTTATAAGTGACATTGAAGATCACCTGGACGGAAAGGTATGCCTCTTTGCAGATGACACAAAGATCTGCAACAGGGTTGATACACAAGGTGGGTTGGAAAGAATAAAAGGGACTTGGCAAGGTTGGAGGAATGGTCAAATACGTGGCAGCTCAGATTCAATGCAAAGAAGTACAAGGTAATGCATCTGGGAAACAAAAACCCAGGGGAAGAGTACACAATGGGGGGTGAGTTAATAACAACAACAAAAATTGAAAGAGACCTAGGAGTAATTATATCAGATGACCTAAAGGTGGCCAAGCAATGTGAGAGGGCAGTAAGAGCTGGGGGATACTGGGATGCACAGGAGAGGCATCAACAGTAGAAAACAGGAAGTTGTTATCCCTCTCTACAGACAGTTAGTGAGACCCCATCTGGAGTACTGCGTGCAATTCTGGAGACCCCAGCTCCGCAAAGACATAGACAGAGTGGAGGCTGTTCAGAGGAGGGCAACCAAAATGGTGCAAGGTCTGCACCAGAAGATATACGAGGAGAGACTAAAGTAGCTTAATATGAATACCCTTGAGGAAAGGAGGTAGAGGGGGACATGATAGAAACTTTCAAGTATATCAAGGAATTAACAAGGTACAAGAGGTAGTATCTTTCAGAAGAAGAGATGTGCAAGAACAAGGGGGCACAATTTGAAGATAGAGGGGGAACGGATCAGAGGTAATGTTAGAAAGTATTTTTTCACAGAGAGAGTTGTGGATGCATGGAACAGCCTTCTTGAGGAGGTTGTGGAGTCAGGAACAGTGGGAGAATTCAAGAATGCATGGGACAGGCATAAGGCAATTTTAGTGGGGGGCAGGAGGAAGTAAGCTGTTGATTATCTAGAATCTGCAGCTTATCCATCAGGTAGGGAAATGGGCAGACTGGGTGAGCCAAGCGGTCCTTATCTGCTGTCAAATTCTATGTTTCTATGTTAATTATGGTTTCTAACATTTTACATGAGATTGGAGTGAGACTGATTGGTCTGTAATTAGATGTACTTGTTTTTTATCCTTGTTTGTATATGGGAATAACCTTGTATTTCTTCCAGTCTGTTGGGATTTGTCTGAAGTTTAATGATTTTTCACATAATATTTTAAATGCAATACATATATGATCTTTCATAATTGTTATCATTTCAGTTGTTATATTATCTGGACCTGGTGAACTATGGTCCTTTAAGTTTTTTATTATTTTCACTATGTCCTCTTTTGTGATAGTGTATGTTTCATTCTCTAGATCTTCATCTAATAGTGTACAAGTTTGATAGTTTTTATTATATACTGAACAGAAGTAAGTGTTGAATGTATTAGCGATTTCTATAGGATCTGTTATGGATTTTCCATTCTCTACTATTGTTGTTAGTTCCCCATTTTGTTTCTTCAATGAATTGATGTAGCTATAAAATTGTTTGCTGTTTTTTTTTTAACATGTTTTGCTAAGTTATATCCAGATTTATTTTTGGCCTTGTTAATTTTGTTTTTGCATCTTTCTTGAATGTTTTTAAAAGCTATCCAACTTGTCTGAGCATTATGAATTTTATGATATCTATAGGCCTTGTTTTTTTCATTTATTATATTTTGAATGCTATTAGTTAGCCACCTAGGTTTCCTTCCATTCTTATTATATTTTTTAACCTTCTTAACATATTTGTTCATTGTATCGTGTATAGTTGTTTTAATGAATTCCCAACACTCGCTTGACAGATTTATGGTTAGGTGTACTTTGCCAATCAATTTCTGCCAATTCTCTATTAATAGCTATTGTATCAGTGGTTTTATACAAGTAAATTTCTATACATCCATTGACTCAAGTCGATGTGTTTTTCAAATTAAATAATACTGTGGTATGATTGCTGTTTCCGATTGAGGCATGATCCTCACAACTGGAAATATCTAGATTTTCATTAGTAAATATTAAATCTAATAAATTATCTTCTCTAGTTGGAGATTGGACATGCTGAATTAAATTATTTTCTAGATATAGTTGTACGAACTCTCTTTCCAGTCTTGAAGTGCTAGTATTATTGGTCCAATTAATACCTGGAAAGTTAAAATCTCCAGTAAGTAATATATTACCCATTTCATTAGCTGTTAGAATTTCTTGGATAATTTCATTTGTTACTTCTGCTGATGAACCAGGTGGCCTGTAACATATTCCCAATATAAATTCCTCAGTCAGTACATTATTGATCTTCAGCCACAATGTCTCTGTTATGCTATGTCCTGTTTCTATTTGTGTAGTAATATCATTATATTTTAAATGATTTGATAAGTAAATTGCAGCGCCACCTCCTCTTTCATTGGAGCAGTCTAGCCTAATCATATTATACATATCGATGTTTTTATTTCAGTGATCATTATTGTCTAGCCAAGTTTCTGTTAATAGTGCAATATCTATGTTAAGTGTGTGTAATGTAACTTGAAATTCTGTAAATGTATTGTTTAAATTTTTCATGTTGCTCAGTACACATTTAGTTATATGGCTTTTGTGTTTGTCTATAGTATTTTTGGACAAAGTAGGGTTTATGTTGGAGTCCTCTCCCCCTGCTTAACTAGTTTAAATAAGAGCTTTCCATTTTTTTTTTCTTATGAGTGAGCCTAACATGTTAGCCCCTTCAGTACTGAGGTGCAGTCCATCTTTACAATATAATGCTGCTTTCCCATAAAAAACAACTCCAGGAATCCAAGAAACTAATTCCTCAAGTTCTGCACCAATTGTTCAATCTTGTATTTATTCTTTGTATTGTGAGATTTTTTTCATTTACCCCTCTTTGTACTGGTAATAAACCAGAAATAATGACTTGTGCCCCCTGTTGTTTTAATATATTTGCTGTTTCCAATAAATCATAACAAATGTCTTTCTCATGGTGGATTCCAGCATCATTTATTACTGCAGGTATTGTCACTATCTGTTTTTGTTCCATTTGTTATAGTTATAACTCTTGTGTATTTGTTGGTGTATATGTGCTATTCTTGCTCCCGGATAGCAAAAAAAAATCTTGTTTTCTTTGTCTCCCTGACAAATTGAAGTATCACATTTTCTTATGATGGAATCACCCATTACAATAAATTCATTTTGTTCTTGTGTATTTCCTTTATCTGATGTAGCATCTACCATTGTGTCCATTAATAAATAAAATCTATTTGCTGCAGTTGTATTTTGTACTGTTACAGCCCTTCTCCCTTTCTTAAACTTATTTCCACTACTTACAGTGTACCACTCATTATTGTTTTCTTGCCCAGTATGTTTTGTCTTTTTATGATGTGACAACGTGCCTGATGTTCCTGGTTGTTCATTTTCTGTGCTTTGATCGTCTCTACTTCTTATTGTATTACTTATTAATGGGGAATTATCAGGTACTTGATTTAAGGATGGGTTAGGAGAAAAGTTGTTTACTGGGGTAGATGTTAAATGGAGTACTGTGCTTTGAATACCACATTCTTGTTCAATACTCATTATTTCTTTTAGACTAGTCAGTTGCACAGTTACATTCTGATAATTGTAAAGTATCCAGCCGGACACATTTGTCACATTCATATGTATTATCCACTATATTTTCTGCAACTGTAAACATCAAGCATTTTTGAACATTTGTGCAGTTTTCCTTGCTCTCATAGTGAATTCAACATTATACAAGTTTCTTTCATTATGTGACAATATAAGGCCCCTTATAGGACTGTAGTACGATTTTTTTTTGTGTGTGTGTGTGTGTTTTATTACTCTACAGGCCTCTCTCTCCCTGCTTCTTATGGGTTACAGGTGCTCCAGTATATTCCTACCTATGCTGTATCACTGTTTGTATTTTCTCCTATGATAATGCTGTGGACCGCAAGTACTACTCTTAAGTCACAGGTAAGATATTATTGATATAAATTCTCCTCTTACTTCAGCCCTCCAAATTATGTGTACCTGCTGGAGCAGAACTAGTCTCCTCTTACACCTTTTTTTTTCAGTGTACCCTCTCTAGCTTGCCCTGCACACTGCGTTGTGAGATTCTATGCTGTCATGTGATCTGGATTGGTTCTCAAGGTCACTGACAGTATAAATATTGTAAAACAAATAATATCAATATCTATGGCCTTGATTATATGTCTACTCTTGGGTAATCAGTAATGCAGCAGTGCTCCTAATTTAGTAGGTCTGAAGCAGTTTGTAGTTCCTTATCTAGTAGCTGAAAAGACTGAACTACACTTACAGGTTCCCTCTTTCCTGAACTACTAATATTTACCCCCTTCGAGTAAATTTAACATAAATAGCTTGAGCTCAATGGTGTATTATAAAGTGGTAGCCCACACACCCCTACATACAGAGCCCTAGTACAATGTGATCACCACTTTCAAACCAACTGCAAGCATAAAATTGCTGCTCACCTACTCACTGGCCTCAGTGGACATGGCAGACACATGCCGACATGCTCACGCATGTCTCTGCGCGCAGCTACACATGCTTGCCCCACTTGCTCTGGGGCAAGTTTAAATGTGTTGTTGAACCAGGAAGTGTGCGGATAACATGACCCCTCCCACACTCCAGTGGCAAAAAACAAATTTTAAAACACTTAAAAGTAGCACCTCAGTGCTTCTGTGGCATATGCTAACACCCAATAATATTGACAGAAGCTACAATTTGCCCAGGTGTAAAGTGTAGGTTTGTCTGGTACTGTAGTTCTGCAGGCTACCAGACTACACTTCCTAGATGGCTACACTACAATTGAGAACCTCCTAGCATGGAGCTAAAGCCCCTATAAGTATATTGCTGGCAAAAGGATGTTTAAGAACTGGAGCACAACTCTCATGTAAGGTGTGCTGCTATTACGTCAGATATGTAATTATATTAATATTAATTAAATCAATCAATCAATCAATCAATCAAAATCTTTATTTATTCAGGCGAACATCATTGAGCATAGCTCATTTACAAGATGGACCTGAGTGGTCATAAAAAAAGGTTACAGAGTGTATACAAAAACATGATATTGAATAAGCACAAATACAATCATTTATGAGTGAGATAGATGTACAAATATTGACATATATACAAGGCAAAGGACAGCAAACCAAAAACCTAATAAAGGAGAGAAACAAACAGTCTAGTAGGGATAAGGCTTGGATAATGGTACATGGGTGGGCATATATGTTTGAGGTTTGATGTGGAAAGGACCAGAGGAATGATAGAAGAATAGGGAGGAGCTTTAAAAGGGGGTGGGGGAGAGAGGGGGTGTGGGAGGGGTGGCAGTGTGGGAGGACTAGGCCTTGTGGAAGCAATTGCACGAATCTGGGATTAGGCTGGTGTACAGCTTTTTGAAGGATGTAAGGGGAATCAGTGTTTCCATTTTCAATGTCTTTTGGATAGAATTCCAGATAAGTGCCAGGGAATAACTGATTGCAGCTCTTCCATACCGGGTGCAGGTGATAGGAATCTTCAGCAGGATCAGTTTGTTGATCCTCAAGGTGTAGGGCCTGGATGTGATCTGGTTGAAGCAGTCTGAGATGTAGGAAGGGAGTTTGTTTGTCAGAGCTTTGTAGATCCAGGTAGCAGCATTTTTTCTTCTTCTATGTTGCAGGGATGTCCAGCTGACTGCATTGTAGAGAGAGCAATGATGGGTGCTAGAGGAAGGTCAGTAATGAATCTAATAGCTCTATGATACAGGGTGTCTATTTTGTTTAGATGGGAGAGGAGCAATGACCATAGAGGAAGTCAGCATAATCAATGAGGGACATGAATGATGCAAGGATTAATCTTTGTTTGGAATCTTTGGTCAGGTAGTGTTTGATCCTATAGAATAGACCAAGTCTTTGTCTTAGCTTTTCAGGAGCTCTTCAACGTGGGTAGTATAGTCTAGTTTATTGTCTATCCATACTCCTAGGTATTTGAATTTGTCAACATATTCCAGATTTTCACCAAGGATGGTAGAGAGTTGTGGGAGGGTGAATGATGGGATAGTGGAAGAACAGTACTTGGTGGCAAAGAACATAGCTTTGGTTTTCTTAGCATTTAGTAATAATTTCTTTCTTAATAGGTTATGCTGGAGGAGGGAGAATTGAGACTGTAGTTTTGCTGATCATACTACTCCCGTTATGCATATAAATTAGAAAAATGCAGCACTACTTTAGTGGCTGGCAACATGATTGCACTGAGCACTCTGCTGGAAGCTTGGGTAGGCATCCCGTCAGCAGCTTTGGTGCCAACTGTGTTTTTTTATTTATTTAAATGTGTGTGGAGGGGTTGGGAAGGTCAGGAAAGTATGTCTCTGCCTTCCCTGACCCCTCAATCGAAATGTAAAAGGATGAACTCAGAAGACCAGATCCAGTGGCTCCCATGGTGGCACATCAAAGCTGCTTGATGCCTCTTTACGAACATACGAACATACGAATGTGCCAGCAGAAACAGACCATCCAGTCTGTCTAAGCCTGCTCGAGTGTGTAGCCATCACCCCCTAGTTTGCAGCTGCCCCAACCTCCCTCCCATTGGTCATCCCACTGCCACCCTCACCCTCACTCTCCCCTGTTCCCTGTCCATTGCCCTTTTGAAGCTGTTTACAGATTTACATGATACCACCCATTCTGGTAGGGCATTCCATTTTGCTACCATCCTCTCTGTGAAATAGTGTCTCCTCATCTCCCTCCTAAATCTTCCCTCCTCGATTCTTAGCCCATGCCCCCTGGTGACCCTCCCCCTCCTTAACTTAAAGACCCCATCTGCACCATCCTTATTTATTCCCCTCAAATACTTGAATGTCTCTATCATGTCCCCCCTGTCCCTTCTATCCTCCAGGGTGTACATATTGAGGTCTCCCAGCCTGCTGTCATAGTCTCTCCCCTCCATTCCACATATCATCTTTGTTGTCCTCCTCTGCACCCCCTCCCAGCAGCCTGATATCACGCTTTAGGTATGGCCTCCAAAACTGCACACAATACTCCAAGTGCGGCCTTACCAGCGATCTTTAGAGGAGCAAGATCACCTCACTTAGCCTGGACGAAACCCCCTTCACTGTGCACCCCAACAATTTGTTCACTTTTGCAGCCACTATCCTGCACTGGGCAGTGTTGTTCATGGTCCCCATTATAATTACCCCAAGGTCCTTCTCCTCCTCTGTGATCCCCAGCTTAACCCCCCCCCCAGTCGGTATTCTGTCCTTGGGTTCTTCACACCAAAGTGCATAACCTTACACTTCTTTGCATTGAACTGCAGCTGCCACCTCTCTGACCACTCCTCTAGCTTGCTTAGATCCCCCTGCAGCTGCTTCCACCCCTCCTCTCCATCCACCCCTGCTCTGATTTTGGTGTCATCAGCAAACAGACTTACCTTGCTCACCACCCCATGTCCAATGTCTGATATGGAGAGCCCAAACAATACTGGCCCCAACACAGAGCCCTGTGGCACCCCACTCATCACCGGCCTTGGAGTTGAGAGCTCCCTTCTCACTACTACCTGTTGCAGCCTCCCACTCAGCCAGCTTGTAATCCAGTTTATCATTTTTTCCCCTACTTCTACACCAGTTAGCGTCCCCCCCAAGCCACCCATGAGGCACTGAATCGAAGGCCTTGCTGAAGTCTAAGTAAAGAACATCCACCTCATGACCCATATCCAGTTCACCTGTCACCCAGTCATAATATTGTATCAAGCTGGTTTGACAAGACTTCCCTGAAACAAACCCATGCTGCCTCATATCCTGGAGGCCATTGTCCTCAAGGTATAACACCAGTCTTTCCTTTAGTATCATTTCCACGAGTTTGCACACTATGGAGGTGAGACTTACCGGACGATAATTACCCGGTTCATCCCTTGGCCCGCTCTTGTGCAATGGCACTACATGTGCCATCTTCTGGTCCAGTGGCACACATCCCAACTCAGGGAGGTGCTGTACAGATCTGCCAATGGCTCCCAACACCTCGATCATCTCCCTCAGCACCCTGGGTGGATACCATCAGTCCTGGTGCCTTGTCTACCTTCAGTGCCCTCAGTCTCTCTAGGACTCTACTTGCGTCAATTCTTCCATCTGTTGCCTCCTCTCCTCCTGTCCCCACCCTCCCAGCCCATGCTGGTGGCGGTCCCCCCTTTTCTTCTGTGAACATGGAACAAAAGTATTCATTCAGTGCTTTTGCCTGCTCCTCCCCCTTTTCTGTCCACTCCCCACCCCTTTTTATCCTCACTGTTGTTTCCTTGCACTTTCTTTTCTCCCTGATGTATCTGAAGAAGTCTCCCCCCCCATTAATTCCCTGTGCTAATCTCAGCTCCCTCTGGGCCTTGGCTTCTCTCACTTTTCTGGTCACCTCCCTGGACCATCTTGCATGTTTCTCCCTGTCCACTTCCTTCCCTGTCCCCCTACATCTCTGGTGAGCCACTCGTTTTGCCCTCACCACCTCCACCGCTGTTCAACCAGCATGGTTTTCTTGCTCTGCTTCTCTTACTCTGTGCTTTGGTGCAGGCTTCTGCTGCCTCTTTAACCCCTCCATTTAATAATATCCCATTTTAGCTCCATGTCCATCTCATGCCTTATGCCCTCCAGTTTCCCTTTCAATACTTCCTGCATCCTCCCAAAGTCCACCCCCCCCTCCAAAGTTTACCACCCGGGTAATCAATTTCTCTGGCTCCCCACACATTGTGATAGTAAACCACACTGTTTGGTGATCACTGTCAGATAGTGGGTCCTCTACCTTTATTTCCCTCACTGCCTCCCCATTCAACAATACTAGATCTAAGGTGTTCTTTAGCCTAGTGGGTACAGTAACCAACTGTGTCAGGAGACCCTCCTAGATCGCATCCAGGAGCACTTGTTCCCTAGCACTGGAGGTGACCGGAATGCTCCAGTCAACCCCCGGCAAGTAGAAATCCCCAACAATGACCATCTTTCCTTTTCTATATACCTTTTGATTTGTCCAGCTAGCTCCCTGTCAAGCTCCTCAGACTGGGATGGCGGCCTGTATACCACCCCAAACCTTAGTTTCCTACCCCCTGAGTCTAGGATCTGCAGCCAGATTGCCTCTGTTCTCCTTTCTTCTCCCTCATCCCTTGTACATTTGATCCCATCCCTCATATAGACTTCCACCCACCCTCCCTCCCCTCCTTATGGTCCTTCCTGTATAATTTGTATCCTGGGATTGCCAGATCCCAGTCCTGGTGCTCAGTTGCCCATGTTTCTGTGACAGCTGTAATATCAACCCTCCACACTGCTAAGGGTGCCTGTAGATCAGTGGATTTGTTTCCTAGGCTTCTTGCATTCAGTGAGACCATCCTCCATAATGCCCTCTTCCCTTCACTAGCCTCCATCTCATCCCTTCTATTCCCTCCTTTGTTGGCCTCCCTGAGTCCTTCCCTGCTAGCCTGGGGAGTAGGCTGTGACTCTATTCTATCAGATCCCTGCCTACCTGCTGTCCACTTGCCACCCCCCATCTATTTTAAATCCACCCGTGTCGCAATATACCTCTCCAGTCTTTGCTTTAATACCTCCTTCCCCTCCCCACTGAAGTGCAGCCTATCCCTTGCAAACATACTGTTATTATCCCAGGTACTGCCCCAGCTGCCCATAACCCCATACCCCTTAGTTTGGCACCATTCTACCAGCCATGTGTTCAACTCTCTAATCCTCTCTTTTCTCACTGTGCTTGTGCAGGGTACTGGGAGCACTTCGGAGAAGGCTACAGACTCCCCAGTCTCCTCACACAACCTTCCCACTTCCTCAATCCTTTCCTTTGTTACCTCCACCATTTCCCCTGCTAGGCCATTTGTCCCCACATGTACAACAATGTGTGGTTTCCTTCTACCCCTCTTTACACACCTTAGGATTGCCTGTCCTGCCACGTCTTCTTTAATCCTGGTATGGACTCCACCCATATCCGACTGTGCCTCTCCCCCTTGCCACCTTGCTTTAAAAATCTAATGGCAGTAATGCTGTTAGATGTGCACATGCTGGAGAGGAGGCATGAAGGCTGAGTAGCAGCTCTGGATCCTGACTGGTCATGCAGCCAAGTCCTTGATTTGCATAACCAATCAGCATCACCTCCCTTTACCAACCAGTAAAGAAATCCTCCAGGGTAGCCATGCCCCTCCCAGCAGCATAAAGGAAGGCTGCGAGGAGTGTTCAAGTTCAGTTCAAGGAGAGTTTGAGGAGAGTTCAAGGAACAGTTTGCAGGAGGGTCAGAAGAACTCCCGAGAAGGCATGCTTGGAAGAGAAGCCCCAGGGACAAGCCTTCAAGGGACCTATAGAGGCAGCTAGGAGAGTGCTGCCACTGAAGACTCCTACCTGCCTAGCAGCCCTTTTAAGGCTCAAGAGCTGTATAGCCAGGCATGATAGTCAACTCAGACATCCAGCAGAGGGGGCTGGTGCTATCAGACAGCTTCCTTCAGAGCCTTGCGGGTGTCCCTGGGATCAACTAGCAAGTTAGCTACCTACAGAAGGAGCATGGCCTGTCTCAAAGGGCCCTTAAATGAACTTGGCTAGCAGGTCGAGTAGCGGTGGGAGGAGGTGCAACCTGCTGCTGGGTATTCCCCCACACACATACTTTTGGAGGTTTGGCTGCTAAGTTGACCAGCAGCAAGGGAGTGTGATCTGTCACCTGTCACCCCCCATTTGAAGCCCAGCAAAACTCAGCTGACAGGTCAGCCAGTGGCAGGGCATTAGCCCAGTAGAAGTGAGTCCTGGGCAGGATCGGCTGGTGGTTCAACAAGCAGAGAAAGGGTGACCTGCCACCAGGCACCCTTGGAGAAAGGAGACTCAGTTAGCAGACTGGCTAGTAGTTAGGAGCCAAGGACATTCAGCAAGGAGGTCAGCTAGTGGTGAGGAGCCAAGGACACTCAGCTAGCAGGTAGACTAGTGGCGTACCACATCAACAAACATTTGCATTCTTTTACAAAACTAGCAGCTGCCAGTCCCTTGAAGGAGAGGCATGGCACCCATGGAGGGTACACTGGGAAGGCAGGTACCAATACTTGAGGTGCCCTTATCCTAATGCCAAAGTGGGCTAGCAAAGGTACCCCATGCCTAGTCAATTGGTTATTGTGGCAGAATCCCAGGGCAAGTCTGATCCCTCACAAAAGCCATTCTCAGGGCTGGTAATTGCATCCAGCCACTACAGGTGGCTTTTTGTTTACCAGTTTGGTAGAGGTAAGACATAGCCCTTGTTTTAATTTTCAGTGGACTTTGCAAGTGATACTAAATGTTAGAGTGATAAGCATTTATCATTAATTTCAGAGTGATAAGCTTGATGTTAGAATTTGTGTTGCTTAGTTTTAATTGCCAGTTGCACTGAACATTTTACTTGCCAGTTGCACTGAATTTTTACTCTTTGCTGAATTCTATTTTTATTGCATTGCTGTTTAGCAACTTAAGTAAAGTTTTATTTATTTATGCTTGCGATGATTATCTTTGTAGATCTTGGTGCCCCTTTTAGTTTGTTCCTCTGGGAGGTGGCAATAGTATCATTTCTGGGGGAACAGTGCCTACCCTTATTAATGCACTTTTTCACTTCCACTAGTGGCTGGCTCCGCAGCACGTTTGGCCATCCAGCTGTTGGACAGAACAACTTGACATTCTTGTCTCAGCTAGTTTAAGCCTGCTACCTGTAGCTGAAGGTGGCATTGCCAAGAATGCTATCTTGGTGATGCAATTAATGTGTGGATTCCAAAACACTATTCGTAGTTTTCATTACTAGTGTTTCTTTGCTTATCATGAAAAATCCTCCTCCTATTTTACCTGCTTATAAGGGAAGTCTCTGCTGTTTATGCTGCTAGAGATATTACAGATTGAGGGAGCATTCCTAACCAATCGGAGCACTCTTTGCATCCACATATGACACACACTTCTTCTGTGAAGAGTGTCTCATGCAGAGCTGTCCTAGAAACGGGCACATTTGTTTAAGGTTTTTAAAATAATTACTAGATTATTGATCGATCTCTATCAATAGTATATTAATACTGATGCCAAGACCACCCTTATGGTTGTAAGAGTTGTCTCACATTCTTAGGGTGTCACAGCTGCTCACCTGTGTTTCGTGGTTCTCATACCCTAAGAATGTTTATGAGACTACTCTTACAACCATAACACTGGTCTCGGCAGCAGTATTAACATACACAATTGATGCTCTGGTTCCACATGATGTCTTTGGTGTGTGTGTGTGTGTGTGTGTGTGTGCGTGTGTGTTTGTAAAGGGTGTTTGGAAAGGAACGTTTTACCAGTGGAATTGTGCAGAATTTTGAATCCCCGTATTCCATGGTAAAAATTCCAAATGTTTAATGTGAGGAAAGACAGAGAAAAAAGAAAGAGGATAAGGAAAATAGGCAATAATATAAACAAAGAGAGGAAAGGGGAACACATACATAGGCAGAGGCAGACCATCTTCTCTAAATGTTTTTAGCTACCCCCAGTTACCAAAATATGGACTATATTTTTGTCTTCAAAATTGAATGGAAGCATATTTCAATGAATGGTCCTGTTTTTTATCTTTTTAAAATAATTTCTTCTTATTTTAACTCATTTTAATATTTAAATACCATTTTATAAGTGCAATACAATACTCCAGGGTGTGTCATTATGATGATAAAATCACACTTCTCAGATGTATTTAACTGCATGAGGCACACAACACACCTAAGGTGTGCAATGTCATACTGCTTATGTAACTGAGCCAGCCATTGTCCCACAACTAAACCCACTGCACATTCTTTCTTCTCTGGCTTATGGTTGTTTCAGCAGAGTGTGAGTGGGCTGACATTAACTGAATGAGATCACCTACACAGCTGCCTTTCAGGAGATGTGTCTGTACTGTTGCAGCACCAGTGACTCCTTGCTGTGAGCTGATTTCTATCCATGCTTCTACCTGTACAACAGCTGCTCCAAAGGATACACTGCTGAGCAACAGAGATGCTTATGATTTACATCATCTTAAAAAAAGCAACACCTTAAATGTTTAAGGAGTAACTCTCTATTGTACTAAAAAGTTAAAAACACTGGATTTACACCAATAATGTTTTAGCACTGCTGTTTTCCAGTTATTTGTTATTTTCTTTACTCCCCCTTGTGTTGGTCTGCTAAATATTGTAGATAATGTAGTGATTATTTCACTAAGTTTTTCAAAATGTGTCTGATTCTCCCCTGCTAGTCACACAGTTGCTGTTTGTGACATCACAGTCTGTTGTCATTGTGAGCACTATGATGTCATAAAACCAAGGCATTGTGAGGTTAACGGGAGAGGCAAATGTTTTCAAAAGTTTTCTTACAGACTTTTTAGCTGGACTGCCAAGATGTGTTGTAAGCATTGGAAAGGAACATTGAAAATTAAAAGAGGTGTTCTCTAGTAATTTGTAACAGCTGAAACATCTTATTTATAAAAGCAGGTACTGAAGTGCTGAGTGGCTGTTTAAGTGTTTTTAAATGTCCCACTTATTCAAGATGGTTTGTTGTCTCCTCTTTGCTCTAACTACCTTATGAAATGGTGGTCTCCATATCAGTAATTATCTAGGATACAATACAACTCCAAGGTTGCTGTAACTCCTAGATCTCAATGACTCATACAAACACTGCCCACTGTGTAGAATTGAAGCCTCTTGATGCATGTCATCACTATTGAACCAAAACAGAATACAACGTCACCCAGTTGTTTTTCTCAAAAACCTGAAGACCGAAATACAGTAACTGAATGACATAATAATAACAGCAGACTAAAGCATGGTGTTCCTTCACTCACACACACACACACACACACACACACACACACACCACACACATATATACATAACACATACACACACACACGTGCACTCCATACACATATACACACACCTACATAGCCACATCTCATCACACGTCACACATACAGTGCGCATGCATGCACACACACACACACCACACCACACACACACACATATATATACACATATCACACACATACAGATGCATGCACACACACACACACACACACACACACACCACACATCACACTCACTACACACAGTGTCAGTGGCTTAGCGCGTAGCACATTCGCCTCTGGGGCCAGGAGATCAGAAGGCTGTGGGTTCTATCCCCACACCAGGCACTTGGGTTAACTCCCAGTACTAACACTGTTGTGCAGCTTGGGGGGGGGGCTGCACTCCTGAGGTGCCATTTTTTAAATGAAATGTTAAACCGAGGTCCCATCTACCTGTTCAGGTGGATGTTAAAGATCCCATAGCACTTCTCGAAAAGAGTAGGGGAGTTTTTATTGAAACAAAAAAGAACATTACATCATGTCAAAACATTCTATTCAAACATAATCCTAAAATACAACAAATAAAAAACATATTTACATGAGGCAGAACAAGAAAAACAAATACATCATTGTGAAATCCCTTTTAAAATGAAAAAAAAACCTTACCCCATGCCCATGTGCCCTCCTTATTTCTGTCTGGTGTACAGTCAAAAGACAGCCTCTAAATTCTTCCAGAAATATACAACTTTATCTATGGTGTACTTCTTTTTACCATTTTCTTTAACTGTCATTATAGCCACTTCAATGTGTGCTATCAAAACTTCAGTTCTTTGTTGAATTTGTTGGAATACATATTGGCATCTACTCTGCTACATATAATATTTTGTAACTGCAAAAATTACATGCAATGTGCTAGCATGGAAATTTCTCCATATCCCTAAATAATCCCCCCCAAATTAAGGTATTACAAGTCATTCTGGATAAGAATGGCCATCTCCATTTAAAGGCTAAATCTGCCCAAAATTGTGTGCTCTCTGGGCAAGTTAAAAAAAAAATGATGCATTGTCTTTTCAGAGGTTATACATGATCATTTTGGACAATACCTCTCCCGTAAAGCCTTGTGTCTTAAATTTCCCTTAACCCCTAATTTCCCTTGATAACACAGCCAAGTAACATCCGACATGTTCTGTGGTATTCTATTATTTGTAAGACACGCAAGAGCCTGAGGCACACATTCAGGTAAGACTAGTGTCACTTTTTGTAAGTCATAGACTATATATTTATATAATTGTTGCCTATTTAATGTAAAAATAGTTTTTTTTTCCAGTTTCTACTGTCTAATCTTTTTCAAACTCGCAATTGCATAATCCAGCACTATGTATTGGCATAATATTTTTGAAGGGACCTTGTCCCATTTCCCCAAATATGTCTGAAAGGCATGCCCCACCCAAGCCTGCCAAGAGTGTTGCATTGTATTCTTACAGCTTCCCAAGGTGTTAAATAAAAAAAGGTATGATAAAATACTACTGGGTTCACCATATTAAGTCGCCCATCTTTGTATGGTAAACATGTAATCTGTCTTTTGACCGGATTCAGGTGACTGCACCATAATATTTGGAAAAAACAACTTTAAAACTTGGTTCCAGCTGTGTTGGTAGAGAATAAACATAACTTAGGAATATGAATATGGGCAATAAAAGTTTTTTAAAAATCATTACTCTTTTTTCTTCCCTTGCTTCCAGTTCTTCCAAATCTGGACCTTTGCATCACAAATCATTAATTGTTGCTCCCAATTGAGGAGAACTGAGTCTCCATTATAAAACCAGATCCCTGGCATTTTTTGAGGGGAACTGTCAATCCTGATTCCTGCAATATCCCTGATACTACCTCCTACCACCCCCAGAGGGATTGCCATGCTTTTGTTTTTATTGATCTCCACCCCTGACATTAAAGCAAATTTTTGAAAAACTTGTACTGCTTTCACACCCGAGTCTGCAGTGGACGCAAAAATACAGACATCATCTGCATAAGCTGTTATTACCTCTGTTGGTAATTTAGGCTGTGGGGAAAGACCTATACTTTGATTATCCTATCTGATCTGTCTGATAGTATGATCTAGTGCAAACTTGTATAATAAGGGACCAAGGGGGCACCCCTGTCTGACTCCTCTCTTCAAAAGAATATCTACCACAAAGTACCCATTTACTGAGGGAAGAAAACATGCCCCTGCATATAAACCTCTTATCATCCTACCAATGTCCTCGGGACCCCATAAGTAACTAATATTTCAAACAGGTGTTTGTGCTCCACCCAGTCAAAGGCTTTGGCCTGGTCCAATGCTAATACATATCCTGTACTATTTCCCTTTCTACTGTTTTCAAATAATTCCCTGATTAGGTATAAGTTATGTTGTATCAATCTTTGAGGAATGGCACATGTCTGTGTAGAATCTATGAGCCCTGGTGTCATTTGTTGCAATCTTTTGCATATGAGTTTAGTTAGTATTTTATAATCACTAATTGGCCTCCAGTTTCTGATGTCATGTTTGTCCCCCTTCTTATAAATGTAACTAATAATTGCCTTCCCAAAATCTGGTATACTTTCTCCCTGTTCTAATCATTCTAGGATGTAATTGGCCTTGAATTATTTCATAATAAACTTCAACCGTGCTTGTGATATTTTTGCTCCGTACAAAACAACGAAGGTCAGGGGTACCTCCAACCCATGGCTCACTAACCCCCTGATCAGTTTAATAAGAATAGAGACAATCTCTGGCACATTGCAAAATCATCTGGAACTCCTGCGTCACTCATTGCCTACAGGGCAGCTAGAAACACTTGCACCAAGCTCATTCGACAGGCAAAAGCTTCCTACTATAAGGACCTTTTAAGCAAGAGCTGGGGCTCTGGTAAGGAATTCTGGAACTCCATCAAATCCCTAACAGAAAAGACCCCTAAGGATCCACCCGATCTACAAGTAACAATGGAGGGTCCCCTACAGGAACCAATTAACATCACAAATGAGCTCAACTATGCTTTCACAGACCTATCTGGAGTACTGCCTGCTGACTACTTTAAAGATCAGCTCGGGCAACAATATCCCACTACCCCTCTTAACCCCCCAAAGGATTCAATACCACCATTCTACTTTAAGCAGATCCCCAACTCCGAAACCACCAAGCACATTAAGAGGGTTCTTGGCAAGACCAGGATGGAGGCTGATCTAGTGAATATGAAACTCATGGGACTTCTCCTAAATTAATTGGCTGGCACCCTCTCGATGGTGTTTAATGCATCTCTAAAAATGGGGGTGTTTCCAAAACTATGGAAGTTAGCCAATGTCATGCCTGTCTTTAAAGCCAGGGACAAAACTCTAATGTCCAACTACAGACCAATATCCATTCTACCACCCCCTCTAAAGCGCTTGAAAGAATGGTCTCGGAGCAGCTTACAGAGTATCTTAATAAATATAACCTACTTTGCCCATAGCAGCATGGGTTCTGAAAAAAGCACTCCACACTTACCGCCCTTTTTGATTACTCTTCCCAGCTTTATGATGCCTTAGATAATGGGGAGGCAGTTGGCTCAGTCTTCTTCGACCTTATGAAGGCCTTTGACTCTGTTAACCACAAACTGCTCCTAAACTGCATCTATTCAACAGGTCTGTCCCCTGACACAGTACTGTGGTTCAGAAGCTACCTCACAAACAGGTCACAATGAGTCAAAATTAGAGACACTCTATCATCTGCTAGGGAAGTGTCCCTTGGGGCCCCACAGGGCTCTATTCTCAGCCCACTGCTTTTCAGCCTCTTCATCAACTCTGCACCATCTGCATGTACAGCATGCACTATTCTCTATGCTGACGATGCAGTGATATTGGTCGCTGGGAAAGATCACAACTACATCACAACTGAACTCCAAGACAGCTTCCTCAAGCTTAAATCCTGGTTCACACAAAACAAACTAGTACTAAACCATAAAATAATGAAAAGTCTACTCTTCTCTACCTCCCAAAGCTAAAAGAAATACCAGCCTTTGCTCATCCAGAACCATAATGGTGAAACACTGGAACAAGTAACAAAGTTCATATATTTGGGCATCACCTTTGACAATACACTAACCTTCTTCATCCATATAGACTCAGTCGTCAAGTCAGCGAATACAAAACTTGGGATCCTCTACCACCATAGGCACTCTATGACACCAGATGCTCTGAAACTTGCCATCAGTAGTTCAGTGATGTCCTCCATAGATTATGGGCTGCCTATCTATGGGGCAGGCACTAAAACTGCCCTAAACAGTGTCAGCACACTACTAAATAAGCCCTGTTGACTAGCCATAGGGGCTGCCCAGGATGCCCACACCTACACACTCTACACCAAAAGTGGGTGGCTGCAACTTCATCTTAAAGCACAATACCAAACCTGCCTACCTTTGAAAAAAGTGCTTCTTGGGCTTTCTCCCCTTGCACTGGGCTGCCTCTTTACGCTGCTAGTTCCCACCAAATCAACAAAAAGCATGGCTGCAGATAGGTTGGTGATTCCCTTCAAAAGGATGAAACTCGCCCAGAACTCCATCCCGTACCAAGGACCAAAATGGTACAATGAGTTACCTGCTAACCTTATAGAATCATCCAAGATTAGTACCTTCAAATCTGGGCTCAGATCCCTTCTTGACACAAACAAGAATTATGCTTGCCTGCACTAATATGGCAGAATTTCAGCCACCCAACCCTCTCCCTTTCACCCCCCCTTTTTATCTCATCAACCCCCCCATCCCTGAATGAGGCCCACTCAGCTGACAAACCACTTCCACCACGACACCACCATCCCTGGCTGACCCCCTACACCCCTTAGGCTAGACTGACCAACTAAATAGTGAACTATAAGGCTAAACCTGATTTACCCTATCCTCTTCAACCTTTCGTTGGACATATAAGATTTCTTTAGTATTTGAATGTCTGTGTAACTGTTTTCTGTTCTCTGTAAGCACTGTTATATTTGTAATGTTTGTTCAACAATGACCTGGAACCTTTGAAAACGAGTCCTGGACTCAAAGGTAGTAATCCTAAACTGAAATAAATAAAATAAAATAATTGAAGATAGGTACTAATAACATGCTCAGTTCATAAGCATAGTTCTTATAATAATTGTTTGTAAGGTCATCTAACCCTGGCAATGTAAATGATTTTAAGGTTTTAACTGTAGAATAAATTTCTTCCTGAGTAATCAGCCTATCCAGTGTTTCCCAATCCTCTACATTTACCTGGGGTAAAGGGGCTGTGAGGAAGTCAGTCAGCTTTTATGTTGCACTATAACTAATAGAGAATTCTGTTGTCAGAATTTCTTGCACAATGTTCAACATACCTAAGTGTGAAGTTACCATAGTCCCATCTAACTTATAGAGGCCAGTCATCATGGTCTGTTTAAGTCTTAGTTTGCACACCATATAAGGATGTGATGCTGGTTGCTTAACTGTTCCAAACCTCACCTCAGCCTCAAGTGTCCTGGCCCTGTCATATTGAAAATTAAACATAGATTTTTTTATTTCTGAGATTTGTGCTTTAAATTGTCCCTGATCTCTAGGGGGAAATGACATAAGTTTATACAACTGGTTTCTGTATCCCAAATATTTGATGTAGTCTGCATTAGAGGTTTCTTTGCCATAAGAAATGAAATATTGTCTAAAATCTTTTTTGGTGTCATCCCACCATTCCCACAAATTATCCTACATACATTGTCTAGTTAATCTTCCTGCCAACAATTGCTCTATTTTTTTCCTGTACCTCACGACTCTCCAATACTGACAAATTTAATTTCCAAAAGATGGTTGAGAAAAAGCTGTAGGTGGGGCTGTTGCTAAACTAAAACTACTTAGAATAATAAAATGATCAGAAATTTCTGTGGGCTTAATATTAATCTGAAGGGGTGTGCAAAATTTAGATGAAAACAGAAAGTCAATTCTTGTTGCATATGCATTCCTGTGATATGTAGTCTCTTGGTCAGTCCTAAGCTTCCTATAAGCATCCGCTAGGCCAGCACCATTTATTATGTTTCTAAGCGCACAGGAGTCAAAATAAACTTTTTTTGCGATGTCTCCCATAGTTTTGATATCTAAGGTGCAATTAAAATCTCCGACCCAAATAAGATGCTTTCTGGTATAGAAATATGGTTTAACAGCCTCAAAAAGCTCTATCCTAGATGCCTTGGTTTGAGGGGCATATATATTTATAAATCGTAAATACAAATCCCTGTGTTTGCAATCAAGTATTAAAGCCCTGCCAGGCAATATATCAATTAGTCTATTAACTGCAAAAGATGTGCCTTTGAATAAAATGCCAATGCCATCTGTGGTATCTGTGCCAAAGGTCCAAAAAGAGTGACCCCATAGCCAGCTTCTCCTTACCTGTTCTATTTGAAAAAGGGAAGACAATTTAGTTTCCTGCAGAAACACCACATCTTAACCCAGAGGCTGTATGTGATTTAAAATAGAAATTCTTTTTTTATAGTTTTTCATACTACACACATCAAAGGAGGCTATGCCTAAAGAGGTCATGGTGAGGTGTAGTTATATGGGGGGAAGCTACATCAATCATTCTCTTCCTGTGAGACCTTAGTCTTTTGTTTCTTTCCTTTTATAAGGAACTGATGGCAATCTAGTCGCTGCCCTATTGACTCTTCTATTTTGGGGGGCTGTGTTCCCTGTGGGAGGGCATGTTTTGTGGCCTATTAACAGTATCAGAATCCTCAGTTTCCAGCCCTACTACTTCTTTGGCCTGAGATCGTTCATTGTCATACCTTTTGGGGGCAGGAGGGGTGTCCTGGCCTACTCCTTGGCCTACTTCCTCCCTGGGCTCTATATTAGTGTGATGATCTACCTCAGAATTATCTGTGGCATTATTTTGTTCAGGGAGATCTGGTTGTGTGGGTGGAGGGTTATATGAGAAGGCAGACCCTCTTTTTTTCTCTAGGGTGTGCTGCACTAGGTTATCCTGATCCTAATCTTCACCCCTGTTGTGCCTAGCCCAAGGACATTGATGAAATGCATGCCCATTCTCATCACATAGATTACATTAAAAAATGTTTTCACACAGGGAACTTGGGTGACCATAACCTCCCCACATAGAACACTTTAACAGATTGCAAGTGCTACTCAAATGAGTTTTGGCCCCACACATATAAAAGGCTCTAGGTTGCCTGCCATAAAAGCACCCCCTCACCTGTCTTTTCCTAAAAAAACTGTTAGGGAGATGGATAACTTCTGAATTGACTTGGAACAATTTAACTTTAAATTTCCCCCCTCCTGTCCAAATACCCTCTGTATCAATAATTGCTTCTGGGGGTCCTTAGATGTCACACCTATTTTGCAACCAGTGATATATGTCACTCACATTTACCCCCTCATTGAGGAACAAAACTGTTATCATTCTTATCATTGGTTTTGTTAGGGCAGGGTCCATATTGGAGTTTGCTTTACTTTATTATACTTCCACCAGAACCTTTCCAGCCCTGCATTAGTTTTAAAACTCATCAAAAGTATCTTCACCAGATACATGTATTAAAGCATATATGTCACTGGGAGAGAACTGGAGTGAAAATTTTAACAGTTGTCTTGCCACATAATATCCATCTGAATGCTCTGGGAGGCCTCCCTTATACCTAAGCCTAACAGCACTTTTTCTAGGTGCTTGCTCCAGCCTGTTCTTAAATAAATCTGACAAGGTACCCTGTTTTGTGTTTTCAGAAGCCTTCCCTCCCAAATCCACATTCTCCTGATGCCCAACGTCATTAGCAGAAACATTACCAGCATTACAACTATTACAGTCACCCCCTCTGCTTAGTGATGGGCACCTTGATATGTTGCACCCTCCTTCCAAAGTTAAGCCCATTGATATGGCCTCCTTTGATGTACAGGGCAGTTCAGTGTCAGCATTACAATCTTTTTTTTTTGTCATGTTTATTTTGTCCAAACCTACAGAATGAGGTAACTTTTAAAAAGATGTCCCAGTGCACCCAGAGCTCCAGTTTCTAGGTGAGTCCCTTTGTTGCAATGTTGCAGGCCTGTTAAAAATTCCTTCTATCGCTTCATCCCACGTTGGGTCAGGAATCCAATGACCATCCTCATGTTGCATCCAACCTGCACTTTTTAGTGTAGTATCCACTGAACAGTCCTTAGTATGTGGCTCACTTTCATTCTGTATGCCGAACTGTTTTCGTATCAGCTGAGTCGCTGATACTCCTCCCGAGACACATGTAATTCCCCAGAGGGTGCAATGAACTTGCAGCCAACTCTGTCGCCCATTCTACCTCACCAGAGGGCGGGTCACATGATTGGAATCCTGGAAGAACAGACATGCTCTACGGGTCCTGAGTTGCTATCTCTGGCACAGAAATCATGGGCACAGCTGCCTCACACTTTTGTGTGCCCTGCACATTATCTGAGACACTCACATCATGCTGCTCCTCATGCAGCAAAATGGCTGCTTTCTTTGTAGGAAAATCAGCTGTGTTAGAAATTTCCACAACAGTCTCCACTGCTGCAGACACGTCCATATCCTCCAACTGCTCAAACGGTGTGGCCATCTTGTGACAGCCAGTCCGGGTGTCCCCCTACTGGAGATTAGAGGAATTTTTATTGTAATAACATAAAAAAAATACAAATTCAAGAAAGCTATTTCTATTACATACAGTGTTAAAGTCACATGAACTCAGGATAAGAAAAATTAAAATAAAACAAAACCAAAACTTCAAACAAAAATTAAACAGTGTTACATCACACCTATTCTCTCAACACCATCCCCAGATGCCTTAACCATTCAACTACTTTCTACCCTTTAAGTAGATATTCAATCAGATATGAACACATCCCTATGGAGAGTAGGGGAGTTTTTATTGAAAGACACATTGTACCAAAATACACAAAAATAACTCACAACACTGTTACATACAAGGGGGGGGGGAGAAAACAACATCATCAAGTAGACACCCTATACAACTTGGCATCCTAATGCAAAACAAAATACTTCACTCTGCCCCTCATTTAAATTTAGAAAAAAATTAAACCCTTTCCACCACCTATCAACCTTTAATGCAGAGTGCTTTGCAAAATCTTGTGCATAAGCTTTACCCATCATTTGTTCTACTAAGGTACTATAAACATAATATGGCATCCTTTCTTGCTGGAGCACCCACTGACATCGTGCCTTCCATAAATAATACATGAGGCAACATTTAAAAAGGTTAAGAACCTCAGTATCATACACAAACTCTCCAACAGGAATCTGACCCAAAACTATAGTTGCATACGTCATTTAGGTCAACCAACTCATTCCCCATTTTTGCACTAAAAAGTCCCATAACAGCTGTATATAAAAGCATTCTAAAAAAAAATTTCCATGGTTTCTACAACATTTGCACACTCTAAGTAGAGACAGTTCCTCTCTTCCACAACCTTGTGTTTAGCGTTTCCCCTAACATTTAGCTTGCCATACATAACCAGCCAGTTTGTTTCCCACATAAAACTCGGGAGTCTGTAATTGTTCACTTGGACCAAAACCTTAGAATTATCTTTATTCGGACAATTCTTAAAACACGGTACCTGTGGATATATCAAACTCATTATCACTTTATATAACTGAGGTACCGATCTTTGTTGAATTTGTTGCCTAGTCAGTCCCCATCTATATAATTTTTGTATGGTGGGTCTAAAGTAGACTGGTACAGAGAGATGGTTACCTAATTTAGGGGTAACTATCGTCCAAGCTTGAAAGAATTTATACGAAACCTTCAGCACCCATTTGTGATGGAGGTCCTCTGTAACTATTAGACCACATTCCACAGTCTGAATTATAAAAAGGGTATGGAAAAAGGTAATCGGGTCAAGCATCCCCAGACCCCCTTTGTCCTGTGGTAAATAAGTAAAACACTGTTTAATGAGGTTCAGCTTATTACCCCATAATAATTGGAAGCACAGGCTGTACAGTTTGGTCTCCAATGAAATGGGGGGGGGGTAAATCATAGCCACATATTGTAATTTTGGAATAATTAATTGTTTTAAAATTTGAATAAGTTTCCCTTTGGTCATTTTCCAATGCCTCCATCTGTTAATTGTATATTCTATCTTTGCAATACCCGCTTCTCAGTTCACTATTGGTAGATTTTGAGGCCGAAACAATTTCCTTAGAATTTTAAGGGGTTGGGATGAGATATGAATGCCTTCTGTTTGTAAAGGCGAAGGAGTACCTGCCCCAATGTACAAATCCTTACACTTCTCCACATTAAGGGTTGCATTGGAAATTGCTGAGAATTGTTCCATTACTCTGAAGAAGGCAGGTAGGTCAAACTGGTTAGAAAAAATAAACAATTGCCATCTGCATAAGCCTGTATCCTAAGACTTTCATCAGAGTCTTCCCAATGCAAACCATCCCATAATTGTGCCTGAGTCACCATCCATAGTAAAGGGTCCAACGTATATAGATATAGTAAGGGACTCAGTAGGCACCTTTGTCGGACACCTGTAGAGATGTGAAACTCAGCCAAAACCTGTCTTTGTATAACTGGAAACACTGTTGCCTTGTTATGCATCAACATAATGTACTGTCTAATAACTGTTGGAATCCCATAATATTGCAAAGTGGCAAATAAATAAGCGTGGGATACTTTATCGAATGCTTTAGCCTGGTCTAATGAAATAAGGGTTCCTGACCTACCATGTAATGATAGATATTCAATCACATCTCTTATTATCATCAAGGCATTCTGAATGCACTTTCCAGGAATACCGTAATATTGGTGGGGAGAAAGTATTAAACTAGAATATTTTTTGATTCTATTATTTAAAATACATGCCGATATCTTATAATCCGTATTCGGAATTATGATTGGTCTCCAATTATGGATACTGGATTTATCCCCTGCTTTATATACAAAAAACCAACAGACCTTCTAAAAAAGATATTCTAATTGTATTTTGTACTAAGAAAGATTGAAAAACTTGTACCAGTTTATCCACCAATGCCTCTGAAAAAACGTTATAAAATTCACCTGGGAGACCATCCACTCCTGGCGATGTCCCAGATTTTAAGGATTTTATCGCAAAAAGGACTTTAGCTTTTGTAATATCTGAGTCCATTACTGTGGTATTGATTGGTACTATTGGGAGATTGATTGACCATAAATAACTTTGCATCTCCTCTTCTGATAGGTTCCTCAAGGGGTTATGGGACATCATATAATTTTTTATAACCCAATGGAGAGTTTCCAGTGTATCCACTACTGTCCCTGTGGGGTTCACTAAAAAATCAATATCCATAGAGTTCTGGAGGTCCTTACACGCTAGGTAGGGATCTTCAATTGGAGTCCTTTGTGTACCTGATTGGAGCATGACATTAATGGATTTAGTCCTATCGTACTGAAAGAGTAACATTTCCTCTTTAAGTACTTTAATTTGGGAGGAGTAATCACCCTAGTGATGGTTACTAAGGAATACACTCGCTGTAATTGCGACCTTAAGGATAAATACCTTAAAAATGTCTTGTTCTCTCTATGTTTCCCGTACTTCATAAACCAGGCATTAATTTCTGATTTAGAGTCCTCCCACCATTCACATTTATCCTCATACAGGACCATTACAGATTCTCGGACCTTAAGCAAAGATAACAAGCCTGTCTTAACTTTAGGATACTCTAAAGCAGATATACTTAATCTCCACCTCGTAGCACTTTTAATACCTTTGTGCACACCTGTTATCCTTAGTAGCAACATAGAATGGTCAGAAAATTCTACAGGCTCATTAAAAAAACTGGAAATTAGAAAGGTTACGAGAAATAAAAATATTGTCTATTGTAGACGTGAGCCTCCCTCTTTTATAAGTAAATTTGGGACCCTGGATCAGCCGGGTACCACAATTAACTCATTACCTCCAAAAGCTCCATTTGAAGTCCGAACTATCCATTGTTTACCTGACACAAAATGGCCACACAGAAGGTAATGAATTAATAAGTTCAGCAGTTTCCACTATTCTAGCCAGGTGGAAGAGTCACAATAAATTTTTTTCTGAGACACCGGGTTCCCCTCCCTCTTTAGGATGTTACAATTAATGTCCCCCGAAAAATAATTTTATGGGAGGACACCAAATAGGGTTGTATCAGGGTCAAAAGCTGTACTCTTTCTGCTTTAGATTGTGGTGCATAAACAATCATTTGAAAGGTAGAATTCTTCCATTTTCCATCCAATATCAAAGCTCTTCCAGGTATTAAATCAATCAATTTTAACAAAGTGAACTTATAAGCATTAAACAAAATCCCAACACTGTCAGCACACTCCAGTCCAAAGGACCAATAAGACGGCCCCCACCACCATTCTGCCTTAAAAGAACAAATTTGGTCTACAGAATGCATCCAAGTTTCTTGAATGAAACATATATCCAAACCCTGGGCATGAAGTGAATTAAAGACCATCTGACGTCTCACTGCATTCAGTATGCTGTGAACGTTTAAAGAAACAATGGTTAAGGAAGCCAGACTCAGGAATATTTAAGGCAGTCAAAGGGTTTTTTTTTTTCATTTTTTTCTTTTTCCCCTTATAGCCTACCAACTCCTGATCCAGAATAACATGATCAGAAACAATATGTTGAGAGGCGGTCTCCTCTTGTTCCATGTCTGACATGCTTTCTTGAGAAAAAGGGCAGCGTAGGAATTCTCTAATTCAAACTGCACCACAGGGGTGTGAGGTGGGGGTGGGAGTTTGGTCTTCCTGGTAGAACGTCTAACAAAAGGAGGGATTTTGGCCCGGTGGCTCTCTGGCTGTGTATAACAGACCAGGGGAAGGGATGCTGTGACCAATTCAAGGTTGTTCCCACATAGTTCCCTGAGGGACCCTCAGATACTGCACCCACAACCGGAGGAACCAACTCTGTAAGTAGAATTGAAGGGGAGGAAGGGGCAGGAAGGGGAGGGGGGCTTTGGGTAAAGAAACAACATGCTCCTGCTCTGAAACCTTATCCTGAGACTGCTGGATAAGTAATTCAGGGCTACTACAAGTGGTTTTGTTCTTAGCTGCCCAAGAGCATTTGGAAAACACATGACTGTACTCTTCACAAAGATCGCACCTTGTGTGGTTGGTACGTTGTAAAGTAATGTGTCTTATCTCCCCACAGTTGTCACAACGGGGTTTATCACAAGTGCTAGACAAATGAGTTCTGGCTCCACATCGATAACAAGCCCTAGGCTGCCCAGAATAAAAATGAACCCCTCTATCCCTCCCAAGCAAATAGGAGTTTGGCACATGACTAATTCCAGCATATGTTTGTCGAAGTTTCACCTTATACTTCCACCCCCCCCCCAATCCAAAACATTTCAGAATCCAACAAAGCCTCTGGTTCACTTAATATTTCACAATGCTGAGACAACCAATAGGTGATATCATCCACATGGACCACCTCATTCCGAAACATTATGGTAACAAATTTAATCAAGGGTTTCGTGAGCGAAATGACAAAAAGAGGGCCCATGTGGGAGAAAATTTCACCTGATTATATCATTCCCAGAACAGGTCTAAGGCATAGGAAGAATGAAAACTAACATCATAGTTGTCTTCCACAGAAATATTGATAAAAGCATACACCTCCCTAAGGGAGAAATTTAGTGAGTCTTTTAGCAGGTGTTTGCTCACATATAACCTGTCTGCCCATTCTTCAAGGCCACCCTTATACCAAATCTGGACCTCATTCCTACGGGGAGCGGCCTTTTTCCTGGTTTTAGTAAATAAGTCTGATAGAAGGGGCTTCTGTGGAGGATTAATGGGTTCCCCCGTATTAAGTTTATCTCTGAACCTGACAGTACCATTACTGTTTCTTGTGCCTCAGTCTTATCTGCTAGTAAATCAGTGCAGTTGGGGGGTTTAGAGGACTCAGTCACTATATGTGTATTTAGGCTGTCATCAGCCATCTCAGGTCCAGGTTGCACAGACACTGCTTTATTAACCCCAGTCCCTGTAATAACCAGCTTCCATTCTGGCATGGACTGCGAAAAACTCAAGGTCGGGTCCCACCCAGGATCCGGAATCCATGAACTCGAAGGGGACTGTTTCCACCCTGCATCTAACAACGCCTTTTGGGGTCAACAGGGCTCTTCAGGGGGGCAATTAGAATGAGAGGGGTCATCAGGAGCAGTAGCTATAGTTGGTGGAAGCACCCCCCCTTGGAAAGGCCTTTAAACTTAGCACCTTCAGAGTCAGCATTGATATTGCGATTTGCAAAAATAAAAGCAGCTCTCTTCTCCTTCCCTTCTTCTCTGTGCCCCGGTTCAGTTACTTTCCCTTTCGTTATGAAGGAAAAAACAGACACATTATCTTGACGCCCATCGTCAGTTTGAAATATAGTTGGGCGAGGCAGCTGCTGTAAAGCCTCACCTTACCCTATCTTACATTCTGCAGAGAAAACAAACCCCGACTCTCTGGACAAATGCATCGATTTTTGAAATGCTATTTGAGTGTTGCGGGCGGTTTCATCAGCAACAGGGGTCAACTCAGACCATTGCTTGCATCCCCCCTCACCCGCATTCATTTGCTCATGTCCCACATTAGTAGTCTGTGCATTATTCTCAGGCTGTACCTGAGAAATCCCTTTCAACCGGAGGAGCCGGTCCGACATCAGGTTGAACTTTCAAACTGTCAGGAGTGGATGACTCACCTGTCAAGTCCACACCCTTTGATGCTGCTGCATCATACCCGACACTGACAGGAGGGCCCGCTTGGTAAGCTGCAGCCGGTAAAGAATGAAGCTGTGCGATTTCCGTTTCCAAGCGAAGTTGTGATGCACAATGTCACTCATTTTCTGCAATTAGTTGAGCTTGCAATGCTCGGTTCTGTTGAATTAATATACCAATATCTATGGGCAGTAAAAGATCACAGTCAGCGGATGGCTGACTCAAATCCTCCATTGAAAGAAAGATCTCCTGCACCTCTGGCTCCATATCTCTGTGTATTAAGCCTCTGTTGAACATTGTGGCATCATTTCCAGCTTATACAGCCTCTGGCATATTCAAGCTGGGAGAGGAGGCCTTCTCCCCCACCTCTACCTCCATCCACACCGAAGAGCTCTCAGGACTGGCCATGCTCACAGCCAGCGAGGCCCCCTACAGACCAGTAGGGGAATTTCCCTGGTGCCCTGGCCAAATTTCCCCCCATTCACTAAAAATACCACCAGCAGCTTAATCTGGTTCAAGGTCAGTTGACATTCATCTGTATCCCCCTTCCCCGGGCTGGGCCTGAAAATAGGCAGAATTTGTCTAGTGCACTTACCCGGTAAACAAAAAACTAAATAAATAAATAAATATACACATCAAACCCATTTACACACACCACACACACACAACTCACTCCCCCCCCACACGCACACCACACCACACCACACATCACACATACCACACACATAAATACACATAACACACACATATATACACCACACACACATACACACATATTCACGTCAAACATATACACACACATATCACACTCACATTTACTATACAAGTACCACACACAAACATACGTACACACACTACCACAGTACACACACCAGACACACACAGATGAACAACACGCATATACACCACACACATACACACCATGCACACAAACACATCACACATATACACACATGACCACACACATTCACCACATCACACACACACACACACACACACACACACACACACAGCCGAGATGCTACATCTCATTTCCTGTGGAATCCTGCTTCTGCTTGGGCAGCTTAAAGTGATTTACCAACTTCCCCCGATGTCATGTTTGCAGATCACCTTCCCTTTATTGAGTGATGCAAAGCTCAGCTGCCCTGAAGTTAAGTATTAAATATATTCAGATGCTTAGTTTTTTAACATTTTGTGCCACAGTTGTCTCTGCATGTTTTTTTCTTTGTTTGAAGTTCGCACATGAGCAGTGCATCCACATGCATGAGTGACATCAGCACAGGGAAGGTGTTCCCACTACACCTTTCTCACTGCTCGTTCATTCATCTTCCCTGGACCCAGCCTCAGTGAGTGCAGATCCAAAACTGAACTGGCAAAAATTACAGCACTGATGACTGAAACTGTTTGTTATATTGGCAGCTGTTATACTTGCTTTTGGGATTGCAGAAGTGATGATTTCTCCTGATTTTCAATTTTACTCATCTGACTAAGCTCTGTGTCCTAGGTCCATCGGTTCTAGGAACATCACAATCTACATTGCTTGAGTACAGTGTTACAGTTTTAATAAGTGCTGCAAGTACATAATTATGATAACAAGTCTGTATAAAAAATTAAATTTTTTAACTGAGTAGAGCTGTAATCTGTAGCGTATTGGGACACAAAAGGACGACTTTTGAACTGGGCAGATGTATAAATTGAAGTAAGCTTTTCAGTATTGGTACATAGAGGTCTGTGTTAAATGGATGACTTTTTCAACAGTTCAGAATTGTAATATGCAGCAAGAGTATAAGCACTGAGCTGCACAGTCCAATCCCAAGAGAACAGTGCAATAAACTGTATTTTTGGCAAGTGCTGCTTCCAGTGTGATTGCTTCAGTAAACTGCCTTTGCTATTGCATTTCTGATTGTCACCATCATTATAGACAGTTTATATTTTTTCTTGTGGTCCTGTGTTTTCTTGGGCTCATTTGGTGTTCTCAAGCAAGCACCATAACACTGATCACCAAAGTATGCTTAGACGTGCATGAATAAAGGGACATGGTGCACTGAATTGTTTCTCCAGCTTGCCAGCTCCTCGCTAAGTTTATAAATGAATGCAATAAAATCAGTTATATACTGTACATAGTTTACAGTGTATCTCAAAATGAAACACTTAGTTTTTCAACAGTTTAACATACAGTCTTTATTTATACTTAGGATTATAGCATCATTATATGTGCTTCGGAGCATCGGCAAAAGAAGAACTGCGATTGCCACACCCTCCCATTCCGTGGTATGATGTGCGGCTTGTATGGAGTTATATTGCAAAGTGTGCTAGTCAGTTTGGCATACTTAGGGAATAATGTCTGAACCAAAATATGGGCTACACAGCAATGAATGCAGGGAGTCTACACAATGCACCATGACATCGGTAAGGCATAGGAGACAGTATAGTGCAGCTTCTGTTGTATTTGCTGTACACTTTACGCATGTGCATCAGAGATCCACTGTAATGGAAAAAATGGGAAAACACAAACAGCTTGGCACAGACCGAAGTGGTAATGAAGTATGGTGACATAAGTGAGGAAGGGTGGTTCAAATACTGTTTAACACTTGAGTACCTACCACAAGGATATATCACTTTTTGTAGTGGACCAATCAAATGGTACTTAGGCTATCTAAACATAAATGTGGTCTCTTTCTCCATGAGAAGAGTACTGGCAGTGACATTTTTAACCTTGGGGGGTGGGAGACGATCACCGACTGTACTGTGTATTTTTTGCTCAATTCATAATGCACCTGGAGGCACACATGTAGCGGCAATAAGCCAATGCTAGGATGGTATTACAGATGCTTATGCAGACACTAATGACAGCTGCAGTCTGTATAGTTCCTGAGCACTTAGAGGTAACACAAAGCTGGTGCAATAATTTGTAGTTTTAAATTTATAACATGCTGCAAACAGGGGAACTGGTGACTTCAAAACATTACTCAATCACTGATACCTTTAAAGGGGAAAGTACAAGCAGGCCCCCCAACCCCAAACACACACATGCACAGGGAAGAAAGCTATAGCGTAGACCAGTTGGCACTAGGGCAAAGACAAACCCAAACAGTATAACTAATTTACAGATAATAAAAGTTCTATGCTGCAGCATTTTTCTAAGTGTATGTGTGCAGCTGGGGGGTTTGGAGTGGTTGGGGTACAAGGTGCCTGCTTGTAATTTCCACCCTGTGCTCCATCAGCATGAGTGACTGATAAATCAATTGGTGGGAGGTCACTACTAACTAGTACCAGGTGAGGAATTTGGACAAATTGAATTTGGACCAATTGTGAGCCATTTATCCTGCTCGAGCAATGCCACCAGATCGAGCCGTGCTCTCAGTGTCATGCTGGAGTGGCCAACAACTCATTAGCATAGGGAAAGCAATCCCCCCCCCAAAAAAAAAGAAATATAAAAACCCAGGGTACTATCACTAGCATTTGTGTGAGCACATCGATGCTGGGAGTAACAGAACACACACCATGTCTCGATTTTGCACAGTAAAATGAGAGCAATGATGGGAACCAAACTGTAGCACTAAGTAGCAAAATATAATATTAACAGTCCGTGTTGCTAAGTCTGCTCTCGCTGCTGTACTGGAATGGATCGGGACTACTGCTGTGACTGGCTGAGCTACTGCCCACATCATTCTCACTGCTGTCATAGGGTCATCCCTATGGGGATCTACTATGCAGTGGCTGTCAAATTTTGGAGGCCACACTTAAAGAGGGACATTAAACTCCTGGAGAGGTTCCAGAGGAGGGCAACCAAAATGATTTGGGGCTTGGGGGAAAGGACCTATGGGGAGAGGCTCGAAGAGCTAAATATGTACACATTGGAAGAGAGAAGGGACCGGGGGGACATGATAGAGGTCTTCAGGTACATGAAGGGGGTAAATAGGGGAGGAGCAGTCAGGGTGCTGAAGGAAGGAGGAGGGGACAACTAGACGGCATGGGTGGAAGCTGGAGGGGGAAGATTCAGGGGAGAAAGGAGGAGGTGCTACTTCACTGAGAGGGTGGTGGAGCCATGGAATGCGCTGCCCAGGGGGCTGGTGGAGGCAGAGATGGTGGAGGGGTTCAAGAGGGGGTGGGACAGGTACAGGGGAAGGGTTCTGGAAGCAAAATACAGTGCAGCGAGAATATCCAGAACTGGGAAGGAGAAGCCAGAGAAGGAGAGGGCAAGGTCGTATTCCTGTGGGATTGACCAAACGAGCAGACACGAAAGACTGTTAGGCCTATTCTGCTGGTATTTTAGTATGTTAGTAAATTGTGGCACTATGTCAGTGTCTGAAAGATCACTGTTAGTGCAGGACAACATAATGCTTTCATCATCAGACCCTGAAAATGAACCGTTTGACATTGCTATTGTCATGCTGCATGCTACGATCAAGAGCTCTGTTATCAAGACAGAATTGCTGTGACTAAGAACTAATTTTAATTGCAGAGCACAGATCTCCCTGTGGTGACATTGCAAAGGTAATGAGTGTCAAAGGTCAGCAAATACAGGCTCCAGTACACAAAATGACACTTCCTGGTTTGTGAGTGTGAAAACCTGATTTAACTTGCTAAAATAGGCTATGCATCTATCAAAATACATTGCGAATCAGTTCTATATGCAGTCACCTTGCAGTATACGCGTTCATATATCAAAACTTGGTGAATCGCTTTAAAGCCTCTCCATATCATTGATGCTTTGATAATAAATCTATATTAGTGTATGGGAAGGGTTCACTGTGTATGGGAAGGGACCACTGTATATGGGAAGGGCTCGCCGTGTATGGGAAGGATTTGCTTTGTATGGAAATCCTTGCACAGTAAAATGCAGCTGTAGTGCAGTAGTGATGTAAGTAGTGCAGCGCAATGACTTTTCATTCTGCTGCAGAACTTAAGTCACTAAGCAATCACGCCAACGTAAGATTTGAGCACAGTGCAGTCTGACCAAACTAGTGGGAAGGGCAGTTGATCTAGTAGTAATTTAAAATAAAGGCCTCTTAATCTGGAGGGTGGATGAGCTATGGGCAGGGCGGTCTGTCGAGCTGGGAGACAAGTGGCAAGACAAGCGGCATATACAGGCTAAACAAAGGGCAGTCAGGTGTACTGTGGGGACTCGGAATAAAGAAGTGAGGTTTTTCTTTCCACTTCAGCCATTTGAAATCGCAAACTATGTCTCTGTTCCTTGTAACACTGCCCATACCCTATACAGAATAAGGCATGGGCAGCCACACACTCCAAGGCTGTGTTTTAACCACAGAGTTGTCATGATGGCAGGGACCTCTTGAGCTTTGGCTGTGTCTGGTTGAGCATACATTATTCTACATACATAGTATATGGTGGTTCTATGTCATAAGGGTGATCGCCAAATGACAATCATCATTATGGTGCGTGTACATCATTGAAATTCAATTTTGGTTATGTACAACCCCAGTGACAGAGAAAATGGTGCAAGGAAGAGCAATATTTATTTTTATGTGGGGGCTGTGCCTTCCACACCCCTCTACTATTATATTCTCAACTCCAGAGGGGTGCATGTGGGGGGGGGTGCAACAGTGAAAAAAAAAAATTACCTACTCGGGCCAGGTGCAACAAAACATACCTGCACCCGAACCCTGCATCACAGCCACTCCAGGCCAGCACCCATCCACCACACCACAGAGCCAGTTCAGTAGCTGACTGTGGCACCACCCTCACAAACCCTCCGCCCCCATTCGGTGTGCTCACTCCCCACCCCCTGCGGTATCGTATAACAACATCTCGTCACCATTCGTGAACCCTCCCCATCTGGATGCCCTCCCTACTCCCTCGTCATCTGGGTATGCGCTGCAAGTGGGTCGTCATTTTGGTAGGCACCCACTTGTGACATGCCCAGATCACAGGATACAGTATAGGGTTAGTCCCTAGGATTTCTATACACCATAATTTTCTTATTTTGGTACAGTTCAAAGGTCACTAAAAGTTGTGGTATTGTTCTGACATCACAACAATACCACAGCAACTTTTCAGCCTTGACATGCCAATCAATTGGTTGAATACACAGCTTAAAAAAAATTAAGGAAAAATGGCATCATTTATTGAGTGAGTATCTGTGGCAATTCACACATGGACAGATGTAGATACTCCATGGTGCTAAACTGTACATATTCATCATCTCTGCTTATTTTTTCTTTCAACAAAAAATACAGTGTGGCTGTCATTCAGGATCGAGAGCAATGGAGATTTGGGAGCAGTGGTTTCAGAGAGTAGAGGGAGTGGAGCAAGTAAGAGCACCAAGTAATGAGGTAAGAGCCTGATGATAATGTCTCCTGGTCTATTGCACACTGAAACACTTGTCTCTTCTATTTTTTTATCATATACTATATAATATAGTGTGTGGGGGGACCATACATAACTAAGGCTGTGTTTCCATCTCAGGGATCTGGTGCTGTCACTGAGATCTCTCAAGCTTCACTCTCAAGGTCTGTATGATGTCATCACACCCCCTCAATGGAAATGCAGCCTTGTTGTGTATGGTCACCCATGTACTGTTCTATATGTTGCCACATTCAGAGTGTCTCTTATGGCTATAAGTGTCTATGCTTGCATTCTTAGGACACCAGAGCAGCTTATCTCTGGTTCACAGTGCTCTCACCCAATGAAAGCATGAGGAGTCAGGGCAGTGGTAGGGCTACCGCTCTTGAGGCCTGCAACCCAGGGTCAGGACTGAGCCTGGGACATTGAGGGCCAGCCAGGTGGAGGAGGACTGAGCATCACAGAGGACACTCTCCTGGGGGGGAGAGAGTCACTGCCTCCGCTACAGTGCTGCCATCTAGGGGACCACAGGGGGCACTGCAGTGATAGGCATCCAGGGAAGGGAGGCTGTCAGCTGGGTGTGTGGAGGGCATGCACTTGTACGCACCTCCAACCACACCAGGCAGAGTGAATCAGAGCTCAATAGAGGAGCAGTGGTGGATGTTGATATGCTGGAGACTCAGCCTATACCTTCCGAGCCCAGAGAGCAAGGGTGTCTGAGATGGAAGAAACATAAACTGTAAGTAACAAAAAAAGCACAGGCAGTCACTCTTGTACCCATTAAAGGGAACTTGGTAAAATCTGAATCACCTGACCTGACCCAAAATGGTAAAACATGGACCAGCTGGATTTCACCTAGGATGAGGTTATAGGTGAAATCCAGACCACCAGACCTGGCCCGAACCTTTTAACCACTTTGATCCAGTCAAAGTCCAGTGGTGCGGATTTGACCCATTCTCACACCATACATGAAATCCAGGGCAGCCAGAATGGATGGACTAAAATGGTGAAAACTGGACCAACTGGTCTGGTGAGAATAATAGGATCATGTAAGTTGAGCCCAGTCTGCCTGGTCTAGCTGGACCTGCCAATCCATTTTTTTTCCATTCGGGGGCTGGTCTGTCGTTCCGGATTTCACCCATACCCTTATTTCAAACTTTCTGGGCACTCTTACAACCCTAAGAGGGTTTTCATTTAATGGTTCCAAAATTCTAAAGTTCCAAGTTCAGTTGGCACAGTCAATTCTACACACTGGGGTATCTCTAATTTAAGAAAGCAATAAGACACGACAGGGTGTGGGTTGTTGACTGATAAGAGCACGCCCCAGGTGCATTGTTAGGCATGAGGCACTTGCACCAAGTGACTACAGCAGCTGGGTAGTGCTCTTATCAATCAACAACCCACACCCTGAAGTGTTTTATCACTCTTATAAAATGAGTAACAACTATTTCTATAACAATTAAACAAAACTCTGGACACATTATTAAAGATTTAATAATTGTATATTATTTTATTTAAATATGGTGAAAAATAGTCCCCAGACTTGGGTAGAGGAGTGGTAAAATTGATTGAACAGCATCTCATTTAAAATGCTAAACCAGTGAGCTAGAGGGACAGCAATGTATTATTTGAGTAGTTTGGGTTTGCCTCTACCTATGTAACTGTGTTTTCCCACCTTTTCTCTTTGTTTATAAAGTATTACTGCATTGCCTACTTTCTTCATCCTGATTTTTTTCTGTTTTCCCCTCATTCAAGACATAGAATGTTTATCATGGAATGATTACCGTGGAATACAGGGAATCAAAATTCTGCTCAGTTCTGCTGGTAGAATGTTACTCTCCTAACATACTGTATACACAGACAACACAGGCCTGTTTTAGAGCCAGTGACTCAATTATTTCACTGTCAGGGCAAGCAGAAGAGATTTCCCCTGATGAGCAGGTAAACATAGAAGGGGAATTTTCACTGTTAGTAAAGAAACGGTTGTAATGAAAACTATAAACAATACTTAATGTTTCTAATTTGTTTATGTATGTAAGGAGAGTGCGATGATCAGGGAAACAACATTCAATTAATTTGCTTTATTTTTTATTTAAGGTCATTTTATTTTTAGGGCCCAGTTGAAGGTTTTTACAGTGTAAAGGTAGCAACAATGTTTGTGATGGAAGATCAGTTCTGGTTGCAGAGGGACTGATGGAAGATGGTTCTAGTTGTAGGAGGACTGATTTGTTCATTGTGTAATGTAGTTTAGGACCAGGATGACTGTGTGTATATAGAGGTTTAATGTACAGTCAGCTGATGTCTCTTGGCCAATGAGATTTTTAGATTTTTTCTTGCCATTTTATAATACAAAGTAACACATTCTAATTTTAAATTCAAATTCATTTTTTTAAAAACAGAAGTGTTTGACATTGATTTCAATGTCTACTCCGATAAAGATGTCATTGGGACATTGAAAGCTTAGTCACAGTCAGCATTGAGCAATGGAAGAATGCCGAATGTATGTAAAAAAATGTTGGGGGCTGTTAAAGACACATTTAGGTGGCATGTTTTGCCACACATGAAATCAAATTACAGAGCTACAGTGGCTCTCCAAAGTGGCATATCACAAAAGTGAAGATTGGTACCCATCGGAACAGTACGATCAAACTGCACTGTTTGTAACAAGGAAAGCTTTTTAATTATTTTGAACTGTGCCATAAATCCTGCCTTTCACAAGAACTGCAGACTTTACTGCTTTAAAATATAGCAGGGCTAATACTTCCAAAAACTACTGCTGGAATTAGAATCAGTGGTTAGTAATACCAGGAAGTGTTTATCTAATTGAACTATGTGATGGCAACCTGAGGATTGAGAGAAATGCAGGGACCACCAGTTTCTGAAATTGATGGTCATCTTGCTCTGAATAGACGTCAGATGTTAATTGATATTCTTCCACTTTAATCTAATTGTGAACCATTGGAGCTGGGAACCTGCACTAGACATAAATAGTGCTGCTGTATGAATGTACATTGAGTTCTGGCATAATATGAAAAATGTGCTTCATACGTGTACTCAGCAGCCATTTCTGGAGTCCATCTAAGTTTTTACTTGTCTGTTACATTAATATATATATTTTTTCAGTTATGTGTTTTTCCCTTTTTCTAGGCCAGTCCCCTTCTGGCAACCCTTCCCATCCTGGTCAGACACCTTCTTTGGAGCTTATCCCATGTTCCTCCAATGACTTACTCCCATGGAGGGGTTGGGGGGGCTGCCACCTGCTCCCGCCATTGAGGCAGGCTCTGGTGTGGGTGGTGTGGGTGTGCAGTCGGTGGTGCTAGGTCAGCAGGATGGCCACCTTCATCCTGCAGCTGGGAGCTGATTTTTCCATTTGATCCCTGGCAGAAGTCAGCGTGCACTGACATAGGTGCACCTTGTGTCCCCTCCCCACACCTTTTACTTCACTTCCTGTCTATCCTGACACCCAAGGTACTGACACCCAGCCTCCACTAGCTGTCAGGCACACTGCAGGAGGTACAACCACAGGAGAACAGTCCCCCAGATGTTCCTTTTTCTCCCCCTCAGCCGATCCATGGTGACCCAAGGCCTCCCCTGAACTTGGCTCACTGGCGTGGGAGTCAGAAGTGTTACTGCTGTGCCATCTGGCTGGCTACTAATAAAATATTTTTAAAATTTAAAGTGTTAATTAAAGATTTCAAGTGTTACTGCATGTGCCATTCCTACCAGGTGCACTGCCTTGCATGTTTTAGGGATTGTGGGTCACCTCTTTCGCAGTTAGTGCTGTAATTTGTGAGCCAATTCAAGTTTGTATTGTATGAGTTATATATGTTTATTTGTACAGGTATGGCATCTCTTGTGGCTTATTTATTTATTTATTGAATTTTGATGACCGGGTAGGCCCACTGGGCCCCAAAGGTCCCTTTTTCAGGGGCGACCGGGGAATAACAGTACAAGATATTATAGACAGTTGAAAACGTATGGATGTACAAGTTATGATGGGCATACAGTATTCGGCTGTTTACACATAGCAGTTGTTGTATAGGTTTGATATATCTGTTTGGTCAGTTGTTCATTACATCATCCATTTGACATAGACATTAATGAGACAGTACTATAGATTCATTAGGTGACATAGTTCAAGAGCATTAGGAGGTTCAGAGAGGAGGAAAGAGTTAGTGCAACATTGTTAGGGGCTAAAGATTTTAGTTAGGTAAGCAGGCTATTGAGGTCATTGTTGTAGTGTCAAGGGCGGAGGCACTGGCATACGCTTGTTGATAGAAGATGGGTCTTGAGTCTTGTGCGGAAACACGGCAATGATGGGGTTTCTCGTATCTCCAAAGGGAGGTTATTCCACAAGGAAGGGGCAGCATGAGAGAAAGATTTTTGGCCTGCCTTAGTCCTGACCTTGGGGACCTCTAGTAGCATTAGGCCCGAGGAGTCCCCCAAGACTCGGGGGAGGCGAGGGGCTAATTATCTTCTTCGCCAGGCAGAGTACAGGGTAACTGAGGCGAGATTCGAAAGATGGCCAGTTAAGCTTTGCTAATGCCTCGCAGTGGTGGCTCCTGGAATGGGATAAGGTGGCAAAGTGGGCCACCTTGTTGTATAGGGTCTGTAGTTTACCATACTCCAGCTTTGCAATACCCTGAATGACCAGGGCAGCATATGTTAGTGTTGGAAGTAGGACACTAGTTGCAATAGAAGTCCTAGCTTCTGGGGTCAGCAGTTCCTTGAGCCGATACAGTAATCCGAGTTTTGTATGGATTACTCTCGTGACTTGGTCCACATGTTGTTTGCACGTGAGACCTTGGTCGATGGTAAGGCCAAGGTACTTTGTTGAGGAGACCACTTCTAGCTTGTTGCCCTCCAGGGACAAGAGTTGGAGTAGATGTGATCTATCTAGTCCAAGGTCTCTTGGTCCGAACATCATGGCTTTGGTTTTGTCGGTATTAAGGACTATTTTGTTCTTGATGAGCACCTCTCCATGATGTGAATATCCTTTTGGAGAGATGTGCTAAGGTCATCCAGGTTGTCCGAGGTTTTGTAGATGACAGCATCATCCGCATATTGGATAGCATTGCTACTTCCGCAGTGTTTGTGCAGTTCATTTACGAACAGCGAGAACATTAGAGGCCCAAGTATAGACCCTTGGGGTACACCATCCTTTAGGGACTGTGGTTTGGAGAGTTTCTCCTGCCACCTGACCCTCTGTGAGTGACCAGAGAGGTAGCTTTCCACCCATTTGAGGGCGTGGGCATTGAGGCCTATGTAGCGGAGTTTTTGGAGTAGTAATCCGTGATCCACCCGGTCAAAGGCCTTAGAGAGGTCTATAAAAACTGCCCCTGTATAGGATCCAGAGTCTAGGTTTCTGAGTACGTCAGAAGAGAATTTGGTTAGGGCAGTGTCTGTCCTGTGTTTGGCTCCACAGCCATGTTGGGATGGGGACAACAGCAAGTGTGCCTCCAGGTATTCCTTAAGTTGGGCATAGACAAGTTTCTCCTGAATTTTTGCCAAGGCACACAGCAGGGAGTTAGGCCTGTAGTTCTCAGTGGGTTCTACAGGCCCTCCCTTATGAATCGGGACCACATGCACCTGCTTCCACAACTCCGGGACAGATCCTTCAAGTAAAGACTTATTGATCAACCAGGTGAGTGGTTGCTCGAGTGCCGTGGCCCCATCTTTTAGCAATCTAGCTTTGAGTCCATCCGGGCCTCCTGAACCTCTTGTTTTCAGGGTTTTTAAGGTGGCTAGGACCTCTTTGACCTTTACCAGCCTTAAATGAAAGGGTGGGTGGTCAAGAGTAAAGGGATCCAGCGGAGCAGACTGGTTGTTGGGTACCGATGACCCTGCCTGATGTTTATCAGGGTTTGTGAAGTATGAATTGAGGGTCTCAGCAATTAGTGCCTCGTCATGTAGTACCTGTCCATTAGCTGTGATAGGGCCCATGGCAGTCTTTTTATTCCCCTTAATCAGTTCGTTGATGTGGAACTAGAAAGTCCTAGGGTTGCCGAGGTTTGCTTTCTGGAAGTGGTTTAGATACTCCTTTTTTGCTAGTTTGGTGACCTGTTTACATTGGTTTCGGAGGGCTCTATAGATAACCTGGTCAGCTTGGAGCGAAGTCTTTGGATTTTTCCAGGCTTTGTCTCGGCTGGTCATCAGGGCCTTTAAGGGGTAATCCACTGTAGCAGTGGCCTTTACCCAGTGGTTTTATTAGGGGACAGGAGGTCCGCGGCCCACATGATAGACCTGTTAAAGAAGTCAACTGCCCCCTCCAAGGTAGGAAGACTTCTTATTAGGCTCCAATCCAGGTTGCCCAGGAGAGTGTTGTAGTGCTCCGGGGAGAACTTAGAGAAGTCCTGGGAAGTGAGTATTCTAGGCGGGACCTTTACCGCTCTGTTTTTCCAGACACAGAAGATTGGCGAGTGGTCACTGAGAGCATCCGCCAAGGTGCCAGCAGCTTGAACGTCTTTTGGGTTGGACACCAGTACCCAGTCAATGATTGAGTAGCTACCCGTTTTGTAGTTCAACCTTGTGGGTAGGGTGATTATCTGGGAGAGGTTAGCTTCTTGTAGCAAACGTGTTATTGAGGACCTGGCCTCTTTGGCCCAGTTCAGGTTGAAGTCTCCAAGGATGATGAGTTCTGTTGCAAACTCAGCTGTTAGGATTTTTGAGAGTGTCTCGAGGGATTGGAGAGCATCCTTTGGTGAACTATATACACACCCTATGTTTAGGTGTTTGGCACCGCCGAGGGTGATGCGTACAAAGATAGCTTCAATTTCGGGGGGCAGTGTTACTTGCAGGTTAATTCGTGAAGAGATTAGGGTAGCCTGCACGTAGATGAGTACCCCACCCCCTCTTTTCAGGAGTCTGTCCTTCCAGAAACAGACATATCCTGGGGCAGCAAATTCGTGGTCTAAGATCGATGGTTTTAACCAGGTCTCAGAGACCGCAAGCACATCCGGGTTATAGAGGGCTAGCCATGGTTGTACTTCATGAGTTTTTTGTATATCTGTCTAACCCCTATGCATATCTAAAGCCTTAAAGGAAAACAATGGAAAAGCCACAGCTTGTCCCAGCCTCTACAAAAACACCCGATTAGGGTTTTCAGACAATAATGAATTTTTTACAGTTACCTCCAAGTGCTTTTTCATGATTTAAATCGAGAGCCACAACTTCCACTTTCTATTGCCGGCAGCCACCATGTCAGAGCAGCCGCAGTTCATTGCTCTATTTTATGCTGGGCTGATGTCCTGCCGACCAATAGCTGAGGTTGACAAGACATATTAGCATTAAGTGAGAGGGGGAAGCTCGCAGCTGCTCCTGAGATGGTGGCTGCCAGCATTAGAAAACAGAAGTTGTGGCTCGTGGTTTAAAACATTAAAAAGCACTTGAAGGTAACTGTAAAAAATGTAATTACTTCCAAAAGCCCTAATCAGGCATTTTTGAAGTGGCTTGGAAAAGCTGTGGCTTTTGCATTGTTTTCCTTTAAACCGCACACAAAGCCTCACATGTACATGTACACAGCTGTGTAGAATATTCAAATTCCATGGAATTTCAGAAAATCTTGCCCCATTCAACAGAATTCCATCATAGCAGAATTCTGAAATTTTGAAAGTGGAATAGTTTTCGTGGATTAGCAATCTGTGGTTTACATGAACTGTGGCTTCTTTTTCTGCAATCCGCATAAAAAGATTTTTCAGTTTACACGATCTGTGAAAATTTATTGTGCGGTTTATGCAGAAATTTTTTTTTTTTTTAATTCCATGGAATTCAAAGGCAATTTTCCAAAAACCATTCCAGAAGCAGAATTGCTATTCTCTACGAATTCAGCCAGTGGAATTCTGCATTCACATAGCTCTAGTGTCATGGTTATGGTGTAGTTATGGTTATAAGAGTGTCTTATCATGTTCTTTGTGTGCCAGAACTGCTCAGCTTTGCTTCACAGTTCTTTCACTCAAAGAACTCGAGAAGGCTCTTATACCCATAAATAACCCAGTAACTATGTATAAAACAATAGTATAGTGTATAGGGGTCCCTTGCTCAGCACAGGTTTCCATCCTTGCTGAAATGTTTTTGTACCACAGTTCAAAGGTCATGGAATGTTGTTATACCCTTCTGTGGTACAATGAAATTCCAGCTGATCAGAAATCCCGTGGCAGCTGGAGTTTTACACAGTGCTCTGGCATGCACAGCAATCAACCTATGTTCTGAGCTGAAATTGCAAGGATGTACATTGCTGCTGCAGAGCACTGTGATAACATATTTGTTTAAAAAAAAGAAATTAAAAACTAAAACAAAAAAAACTATACACTGAAAAATATAGATCGGGCAACCAAATGCTCAACCAGCCTGTGCTACCACCTCAGGCCTCTGATTACATCAGACCTCTCGGGCTTGGCTTTCCAGGTCTGAGGTCATCAGGACCCCTCTGTGGCAGCACAGGCTGGCTGTGCATGGTTATTCAACCAGTATTGTCTATGTCTTGTCTCTCACTGCAGCAGCTCAGTAAAGAGAGCCATGTGGGAATGAAAGACACTCAAAGCCCTTGCAAAGGTACTCTAAATCTTTATAATCCTGTTCTCAAAGAAAGACAGGGGAGAGAGAGAGAGAGAGAGAGAGAGAGAGAGAGAGGTGTGAAGCTGTCTGCCTGGTGCCCTTCTGTCACAACAAAATTTCAGAAATGATATGTGACTTACTGAAGCTGAGTTCAATAGAAAGGAAGACAGTAATTTACAACCCAAGGCAGGAAGTATAATAGTGTGTGTGTGTGTGGGGAGGGCGGTGTTCGTTCCAGAATAATGTCAGATAATACCTGCACTCCGCATGCTTGTGTCCGGAGTAAAAGGAGAATGGCACTGAATCTATAAGTCATTTTCCCTGGTAGAAGCTGTTTGTTAAATACTGGTTCAAATTCTGTTACTGCTCTAGCTATCCAGGCTTTTTAGCTATCTTAGTGAGTGTTTCTGATTTACATGCTGCTGGTAAGAACCATTTTAGAACTGTATGATGTAGTTCATGTCCCTGTTCTGCTCTTCTATTGTTGGCACAATGCATCCATGTTCTGTTACAGAACTCGGGCTGAGAGGGACATAAACTACATCGTACAGTTCTAAAATGACACATAACACCAGAGTGTAAAGCAGAAACACCCACTGGGGTTACTAAAAGGCCTGTATAGATGTAACAATAACAAAAATGTAACCAGTACTTAAAAAACAGCTTCTGTTAGGAAAAATGACTTACAGGTTCAGCACAGTTCTCCTTTAAAGTGGCACATAATAGAAATGCTGGAACCTCATTTGCTGATTCATTTAGACAGCAAACAGCCGGAATCTCTGCCAAGACATCAACAAATGATGAGCAATAGTCTCCTTATTTTCCATCTGTCTCTCACTAATTTTCCCCTGTACACACACTCTTGCCATCGACTTGCTCTGGGTTCTCCTCTCCCAGACTAGGTGGCAGGTAGTGCTGAGAGTCCCCTCAGCTGCAGGAGCTGTTAGCCTCATTTCCTCCTCTGTCAGCCAAGACCTGACACTGTGTGATAACACTCTCTGAGTGCCAGGCAGAACCTTGGGTATGGAGCACAGCCCCAGGGGTATCCTTCATGTCTAGTGGTATGCTGTTGGCAGTGAGGCAGTATAGCGCAGTGGTTTAAGACTCTGAGCTGCAAATCTGGAGACCTGGGTTTGAATCCCACAGGCTCCACTTGCATATACTGTGTGATCCTGAGCAAGTCACTTAACTTCCCTGTGCTCCCAGGTCACACCTGTAAACAAGCTTTCAGCTTAGTGTGCTATTCCTGGTTAAACAATTGCAAAAAATAAATAAAAATGTGCTCACTGCAGGCCTCCCTTGTACAGTCACTCCACACTCCTGAAACTATTTAAAACTCCTTTTCTCATCACCATTTACCATTTAGACATCTTTACTTTGGTCAGTCCTGTGGGTGCAGGAGTAAACACGCTGAAGACAATCAGTATTGTTATCACATTTGTCACTGTTGGGAACACAGTCACAGAAATGCTCTCCTTGTCACCTCTACTAAGAGAGGTTAGATTCTGACCCTGGACATAAATCAGAACCTCAGGATTTCTTTTGCAAAAGGTTGTACCCTTTCATGCACTTCTATGGAGCTCATGAACCTGGTTGTTCCTAACAATTCACCAGCGAATAAGGTTATGCCTCAGGTCACAGCCTTTCTACTCTGCATTTACCACATCTCCCATCTTGCTATACACATTGGGTTACACTTGTTTTCATATACACTATGAATCCTTGGTATCAAGTCAGTTGGTGTGTATGGTAATACTGCCTCTAAGATCACTCTCATGCTTGTAAGAGTGATCTCACATGCAGACTTAAGGCATGAGAACTGTAAACCGGTGGTGAGTGGTTTTGATACTCTAAGAATGTGAGATCACAATAACAACTCTAAGAGTGGTCTCCACAGTGGTGTTGTATTGCTGATCGAGTTCAAGCAATAATATGGAATTTTTTTTTTAAAATGTACTTGAACATGCCTGTTTCCAGGGCAGTCAGGTATTAGACACTCTTCACAGAATAAGAGTGTCTCATATGCAGAGGAAAGGAGTGCTCCTACTGGTCAGGAGCACTCCCTCAGTCTATAATGCAGAAGGCAGCACAGCTATAGACATGGCTGGTTATGGGCCTCCCCTTCCCTGGGCTCCTCTCCCTAACTAGACTCTTACTTTCACTGGATGAGTGCTACTGTTCTCACACTCACTAAATCTAGAGACAGCTGCTACCAGTGAGGGGGCCCTTGCCTCCTCAGGTGGCTTGGCAAGTGATCTGAGGCACTGGTGCCCCAGAGGAACACCTTTACCCCGCCTCCCCATCACTGTGCCATCCTGACATACATGTGCCAGCACCAAAAAAATGGCACTCTAGCTCCACTCACTGGCTGTCAGAGACTCCATCAATTGGAAGACTCCATGGTCAGGCATTCAGTCTAGTGGACATACCTTCTCCCCCTACTAGCAGGAAAGGACTAATACACTCCATTATTTGACCCCTATCCCCCACCTTCTCGTGTCACCATTCTAGTTCCCCTAAAATAATCAGACTCAAAGTACAGGCTGTTCCTCATGCCTTTTAATGGGCTGAGCAAAGGAATTTCAACCATAATATACTGAGACATGTACATTAGGGCATACATGAAAATCTCACTGACTTTAGTGGCCAAAATCAGAAGGTCTCCATTATTTGATGGATGTTGACTTGGATTTCCAAAAGTCCCCTTGGTTATTCAGAGGAAGAAAGGTGTCAGTTTTGTTTCTCATTAGTAGAAGACGTAAAATTACCATCGCAGTGGGTCAACCTGTAGTCACCAAGACTGTATTATAATGGTGGTCATTTGTTCCCATAGGGAATCGGTGACAGCAAAAACTCACAATACCATAATTTTGACATCAGATCAATGGTATGATAAATTGAGGGTGTGCTCCCGACCAATCGGAGCACTCCTTTCCCCTGTGCATGAGACACCCTTAGTCTGTGAAGAGCATCTCACACACAGATGCCTCTGAAATGGGCACATTCCAGGACAGTTTTTGTTTTTTAAATAACCTCAATCTATAATATATTTATATGTCCCCTGGAGCCACTTGTTGCGGGATCAGAGTGGTTTCACACACGTTCTGCTTGAAAGAGATGGAATGTTCAGAGTGTTGTATGTTCAGAGAGTTCTAAATATTACAAACAATGAGGGATAGGACAGGAGGAAGAAACAGATAGGGAGCTGATGCTAGCCATCCAAAGGATGGCAGACAAGGGTGAGGTAGTACTGGTTGGAGACTTCAATATTCCAGACGTGGACTGGAGCATCCCAGCAGCAGCATCAACTAGGAGCAGATTTATCCTGGACTCCCTTCAGGGTGCCTTCCTCAAGCAACTGGTCATGGAACCAACTCGGCAGAAGGCAATACTGGACCTTGTGCTCACAAACAGGGACAGTGTGATGGGGGTAACAGTGGGGAGCACCTGGGAAACAGTGACCACCAGTCATTGTGGTTTGAAATCACAGAAAGAACAGAACCAAACCACACAAAACACGATCCTGGATTTTAGGGGGCAGACTTTGGGAAAATGGGGAGATACTTGAAAGAGGCATTAAGGGAATGGGACAGGAATCAGGGGTTATGGAACAGTGGGCAGTATTTAAAATTGGGATTACAAGAACAACAGAATTATGTATTAAGCAGGTTAGCAAGAGGAAAAGGAAGAGGAGACCATTATGGTTTTCCAAAGAGGTAGCAAAGAAAGTGAAAGCCAAAAGATTGCATTCAGGCAATACAAAAGACACAGGCAGAAGGGGATAGGAGAAGTACCAGGAGAAGCAAAGGGAGGCAGGGAGGTCAGTAAGGGAAGCCAAAGCTCAGACAGAAGAACACATTGCAAAATCAGTGGGTAGAGGGACAAAACCTTTTACAGGTACATAAGGAAAAAGAAAGACAAAGGGAGGGATAGTGAGACTGAAGGGGAGGATGGGGCAGCTGGAGGATGACAACAGTAAAGCTGACATACTGAATAGGTATTTCTGCTCAGTCTTTACTGAGGAAGAGGAGGGTAATGGGTCTGAAGGGAGTACAAGGAGTGAGAATGGTGCAGAATGGACACAAGTCCCTTTAAACAAGAAAGGGTCCCAAGAAACTGGAAGTAATAAGAGTTGATAAAGCAATGGGTCAGATGGGGTGCACCCCAGGGTCCTTAAAGAACTAAGAGAGGTGGTGGCTGAACCTCTGGCTATCCTGTTTAGCCGATCACTGGAAACAGGGGAGGTACCCAAAGACTGGAGGACAGCAGATGTAGTCCCCTTATACAAAAGTGGGAACAAAGAGGAAGCAGGGAACTACAGACCAGTCAGCCTCACCTCGGTAGTGGGGAAGATCATGGAAGCACTACTGAAGGAGAGATTGGTGGAACATCTGGTTGTCAATGGACTACAGGACCCAAGGCAGCATGGTTTCACCAGGGGGAGGTCATGTCAGACCAACCTCATTGAATTTTTTGACTGGGTCACTAGGGAGGTGGATCAGGGGAGGGCAGTGGACATGGCCTATCTGGACTTCAGCAAGGCCTTTGACACTGTGCCACATAGAAGACTATTACACAAACTGGGGAATATGGGTGTGGGCAGGAAAGTAGTGTGGTGGGTAGGTAACTGGCTGGGTGGCAGGACAGAGGGTGGTGGTAAATGGCTGTCACTCCACAAAGGGAAGAGTGACCAGTGGGGTACCACAGGGATCAGTGCTGGGACCGGTCCTATTCAACATCTTCATCAGTGACATGGGCGGGATCTAGAAGGCAGAATTTCACTGTTCGCTGATGACACAAAGCTCTGTAACAGAGTAGACACACCAGAGGGTGTAGACAGAATGAGAAGCGACCTGCAGAAACTTGAAGAATGGTCAGGGGTTTGGCAGTTGAAATTCAATGCAAAGAAGTGCAAGATAATGCATATGGGGCACAAAAACCCTGGTACAATATATCAGTTGGGGGTGAGGATATAGCATGCACCAAGCAGGAAAGGGATCTTGGGTTATCATCTCTGATGACCTCAAGGTAAGGAAACAGTGTGACAAGGCAGCAAGTAAAGCAAATAGGATGCTGGGATGTATAGGCAGGGGGCATCACCAGCAGGAAAAGGAGGTCATAATTCCGCTATACAAGACACTAGTGAGGCCCCCACCTGGAGTACAGTGTACAGTTCTTGAGACCATACCTACGTAAGGACATAGACAGGGTAGAGAAGGTTCAGAGGAGGGCAACAAAGATGGTGCATGGATTGCATCACAAGTCCTATGAAGACAGGTTGAAGGAACTGAACATGTACTCCCTGGAGGAGAGGAGGAGAGAGGGATATGATAGAGACATACAAGTATCTTACAGGGAGGAACAGGGGTGCAGGAAAACACTATTTTTAAGCAAAAAGATGTTCCAGGACTAGAGTGCATGGGATGAAGTTGGAGGGAGGAAGATTCAGAGGAAACATGAGAAAGAATTTCTTCACAGAACGGGTGGTGGACAAGTGGAACACCATGCCAGAGGAAGTGGTGGGGGCTGAAACAATCACGGGATTTAAGAATGCATGGGATAGACATAAAGTAATTCTTGAGGTCAGGGGTAAGGGGCAACAGACTTCTAGGAAAACAAACTGAACTTACAAGCTCAAATGGGCAGACTGGGTGGGCCATAGGCCCTCATCTGCCGACACTGTCTATGTATCTATGTATCTATGTATCTATGTATCTATGGATAGGAACCCATCAGTAACTAGGCATGGTATTCCATCAAGAGATTCCAGTGACAACATAATCCCCTTGAACTCTGCTCTTGTGGTTTATGATGTCACCAGAATCCCTCAGTGAAATCACAGCCTTGTCACTGATGGTTTCTTATACGAGCATACGAACATACAAATCTGCCAGCAGAAATAGGCTTTACAGTCTATCAAGTTAGTCTGCTCGAATGCGCAGCTAGCACCCTTATATTGCAGCTGCCCCATTCTCCTGTCCCCCCTCACCTTTACCCCTCTCACACCCTGTCCCATGCCCTTTTAAAACTGCCCACTGTGCTACAGGATATCGCCTCCTTGGGAAGAGTGTTCCATTTCTCCATCACCCTCTCTGTGAAAAATTGCCTGTTCATCTCTCTCCGATATCTTTCACCCTCCAACCTGAGACCATGCCCTCTGGTGTCCCTTCCTCTCCTCAGCTTAACTCTATTACTATGAATGATAAATCATCTGTTCCTCTGTTTCTGAACTCCTTCCTACAGTCTGGCATGATGGAATACTGGATATGGGCTCTACGGATGAAGAGTGGTGTTTAACCAAGTAGTGAAAAAATCATCCTCCGATTGCCTCAGGATACCATCAGGGGCCACCCACTTGAGTACAGGATGTCATGATATTACAGTAACCATGTTTTGACAGAATGCAGTGGGGTCTATGTTGTGCTCTGTCTTTTGGGAACTAGTGGGTTATTGCAGTGTAAGGGAAACTGAGTGTGAGTCAGTATGTTGGCAGGTCAGAGATTGTTTTTATAGGAAAAAGTTGGCCCTGTGGGACTGGAGAAGTTGAATGCATTTGTATGCTGTGAGGAATAAAGCCAGATGTGTTAATGCTACCTGTATCTGGCATTCATAGAATAACAGTCTAGTGGCTGGACTGCCGAACTGCAAAATGGAAGAGTTCAGGTTTAAATCCCTCCACAGCCACTGGCTCACAGTGCGATGTCAAGTGAGTCATTAGACCTCCCATTGCTTACGTCTTTGCAGTTGAAAAATTGAAGATATTGGACCTCACTGACAATGAGATGCTTCATCTCTGTTGGGCTATCTTGGAAGGATGATTCCCTGATGAAGACTCTGGTCAGAGCACTGGGGTAACGAGTGTTTGTTGTTCAAACGCCAACTCACTGGACTTATAAATAAAGAAAATATTTAGCTTATTTTTGGATAAGACAATTTGTTTGTGAATTTTCTTTGAGACCTAACCCTGCGTGCCAGGTACTTGTGGTACAATTATCCTGGATGGATGGATGGATCGATGGATGAATGGATGGATGAACTGACAGACAGACAGACAGAAAGACACATAGACAGATGGATGGATGGATGGATAAATAAATAAATGATAAACAGAAAAAGTTTGCTAGAAGCTTACAAGAGAAAACCCTCAGACCTACTGTAGGCCTGAAATTCATGGGTTCAAGCCCTGCTTAAGTAACGCTCCATCTCGGAGCACCCTAACCTGTGTGTTGGCGCAAAGGTCAAGTGTTCTTAGTAATACTGTGCTCTGAAGTGCCATGGAAAGCTCCCAAGTTATGAGAATCCTAAAGAGTTTGTGGCATTTGTGTTATGTAATGATGCAAAATCCACAAAGTTATGTAGGCTGCATAAGAAGTGAAATACAAGACAAAACTCAAAATTACCCCAGGGTGACCCAAGGAAGGGTAGACAGTGTAGGCAGTGTAGTAGTAGACACTCCATGAAATTACCGATGGGTGACCCAAAGTAAGATAGTGTAGGCAGTAAAGCACCCTGGGGTGACCCAAGGTAGGGTAGGCTGTGTCTGTGCGGTGATGATTGCAAGTCAGAATGATCCAGGGGTCACCAAGGTGCAGTAGACAGTGTAGACAATGCAATACAGCACTAGACACAACTCAAAATGACAGAGGGGTGACCCACGTTTGGATAGACTGCATAGGTAGTGAAGTGCAAAACAAAACTCAAAATGACCCCAAGGTGACACAAAGTACAGCAAGCTGTATAGACGATATGGTACAAGACACAACTTAAAAAGACCCAGGGAGAGATGGGGGGATATGATCAAGGTCTTTAAATATCTAAAGGGAGTGAATAGGGTCAGCATCAATAGTCTGTTCCAGCTAAGGGAGGGAGGGAGGAAGAGACCGCCAGGAGGCATTCCATGAAGTTGGTTGGCGGGAGGCTCAGGGGTGAGACTAGGAGACATTACATTACTGAGACGGTGGTGGCCCCCCCGTGGTTCAAGTTCAAGTTTATTGGTAGGAAATAACTCCGTTGAGCTGGCTCATTTACAAGGAGGTCCTGATTAACAAAAGGGACATTACATAAGCATATACAAAGTAATATTCATTAAACACATGAATAATCCATGAGAAGAAAATAGGACAATAATATTTACATCATATATACATAGGTGCACTAAAGCTAGGCATTAGAGAAATGGTTAGCTCTGGGTTACAGGATAGTATCTCGTGAGGGAAGTAGAAACTACAAGGCCAGCAAGGAAAGTAAAGATAGTGGCACAGGTGGGGTGGAATAAGGGCAGCCGGAAGGGAGGACAGAGGATGGTAGGACAGAGGTAGGAGGGGGCAGACAACAAGGGGTATGAGTGGGAAAAATGAATATAACAGGGTGGCTATGTTGGCTGGGGCAAGGGCACTATGGAAGTGGTGGGGAGAGGAGGCAGAGGTAGAAGGTAAAGAAAGGATAGCTGTGGATAAGGGCAGGGACTGCTGAGTGACAATAGTGTGGGATACAGACTAGGGGTAGATTGTGTGGTGATGGTAGTGTAACATGGAGAGAAGAAGGGGAGAGGAAGAAGGGGGAATGGGCGTATAATGGAAGTCACTTAGGGGTGAGGGAGGGGGTAGACAAGAGGATAGAGTGTTCACTGCAATAGACCAGGCAGGGAGAAGGCACTTTATCAACCGCAGTCACTGAAGTCCCATAGGTTGTCATAAACAAGTCTTTTGAAGCTATTCAGGGGGATCAGGATTTGCAGTTTGAGCCTGGATTGGGCTGCATTCCAGGCAGCCGGGAGGGCACGGTTTATAGCCATGTTTCCAAACCAGGAACGGGAGGTTGGAACATCTAGCATAATGAAGGAGTTACTGCATAGGGGGTAGGGGCAGGTAATTCATTGAAAGAGGTTGGAAACATAGGGGGGAAGTTTTTCCAGCAGGGCTTTGTACAGCCAGGTGACAGAGTGGAAGAGATGCCTGGTTGCTAAGGCGATCCACCTGAGGGAGGCATACATGTCACAATGATGAGTCCGACAGTAAGCATTGGAAATGAAGCATATCACTCTGTGATAGAGAGTGTCCAGTTGACGTAGCAGGGCATCAGAACATCTACCACATAGAATATCAACAGATAAGTGGTATAAAGGTTGTTTGGACCAGGTGCAGTCTGGAGTTAGAATTGAATAGAGATTTATTCCTATAAAAGAAACCAATTTTCTGATGAAATTTCTTTGCAAGGGAGTTGATGTGAGCTGTGAAAGTTAGGTGTTGATCTAGTTCACAGCCTAAGTATTTAAAATTGTGGACTAACTCGAGATTATCGCCATGGAGAGTCTTGATGGGGGGCAAGAAAGCAAGCGAGACAGGGACGGAGGGCAAGTGGTTAGTAAAAGAACATCACTTTTGTCTTTTTAGCGTTAAACAGCAGTTTGGAACGTACAAGACTGTGCTGGAGGAGATCGAATTCTGCCTTTAATTCTGCACGGGCTTCGTCTACCGAGGGACTGGATATGTATATCACTGTATCGTCCATGAAAATGTGTAGTTTTGCTTTACTAATGCCATTTCCAATGAAGTTGATGTATGTCATAAATAGAAGTGGTCCAAGGATCGAACCTTGGGGTACCCCTCTCCTGAGCGGAAGAAGTGGAGATAGGGAGCCATCAGCCTTCACCTGTTGAGATCTAGCTGACAAGTAACTGTCAAACCATGGCAGTGCAGTGCCGGAGATTCCATGTCGGTTCAATGAATTGAGGAGTAGAGCATGATCGACTGTGTCGATTGCTTTGCTGAGGTCCAGGAAGACTGCCCCTGTGACTTGTTTCCTGTCCATTGCAAGGAGCCAGTCATTTGTAACTGAGGCTAGAGCTGAAGTGGTGCTATGGGAAGGACAAAAACCTGATTGGGCTGGGTCTATAAGGTTTGCTTTCTCAAGGTAGTTTCTAATTTGTGCATTTGCCAACTTCTCAAGGAGCTTAGACAGCAGAGACAAAATGGAAATAGGTTGATAGTTATTTGGGTCAATAGGGTCGCCTGACTTAAACAGCAGAAGTACCTGAGTTATTTTCCAAGCTCCAGGGACAGTGCTGGAGATAATGGAGAGGTTAAATAAGTATAAGATGAGGGCTGTGAGGTACTGGAAGCCAAGTTTGAGGAAGTATGGTTCTAAACCATCGGAACCAGCACCTTTGTTAACCTTTAAGTGGAGAAGAAAGTCTTCCACCTCTTTGTACTGGAATGGGGATAAGGCAAAGACTGAGCTGGGAGGTGCTAGGGAATGTGTGGGAGCACCGGAGACAAAGGAGGCAGCTTTGGAGAAGTTGAACGTGAGACCCGTGGTAGAGAAGTGCTCATTAAAGCAGAGTAGAATATTGGATTTATCAGAGAGAGTAGTGTCCTTGTAGGAGATCATCCTGGGTAATGAGGATGACTGTTTATTGCCTTCAACGGACTTAATAATATACCAGAACATACTGGAGATACCCTTAGCAGTACCAAAGGCTGACAGGTAAAAAATTGCCTTTGTGTCCCTTATTCCTTTGGTGCAATTGTTACAACAGGCTCTAAAAGCCGCCCAGTCAGAAGGGAGGTTGGTCTGCCTGGCTGTAGCCCAGAGGCGATCCCTCCCATTTAGCAAGGCCCTTAGCTCAGCTGTGAACCAAGGGCAGAAGTACTTCTGTACTCTGTGTTTTACCATAGGGGCATGTCTGTCGATGATGGCGGTTAGGATGTTGTTGAAGAATGAAACCGCATCATTGATGTTGGAAGCCAGGTAGAAATCAGTCCAGTTAATGAACCTGAGGTCCGACAAGTAGTTAGAGAGATTGAACCTACGAAGACTCCTTCTGCAAGAAAACCTATTGGCTGACTTGAGTGTGGGGCGTCCTCTAACACAGGCCACAGCACGATGATCTCTAGCATTGTTGTGAAAAACAGCAGTGTGAGTGATTTTATGGGGTCTGTTAGGATTAGATCAATCCATGGAATGCACTGCTTGCAGAACTGGTGGCTGTTGATACAGTGGAGGGGTTCAAGAGGGGTCGGGACAGATATATGGGAAGAGTAAAATTGAGGAATGCCAGAAATGGAGGTGTAACTCTGGTAGAGGATGGGGTGGGGAGGATTACGGGTGAGGCGGGGGGGGGCAGCAACAGTGTCTGGGCCGGGTGCTGCAAATTCAAGCGGACTTGATAGGCCTTTTGGCCTACTCTGCTGGCATCTTAGCATGTTGGTCTAGTATGGTTGCCTGGCATAAGTTTTCCCGATGCTATTTTGCCCGCGATGTTTCCCACAATGCAATTTGCCGACACAATGTTTTCCTGATTACTGTTTGCTCAACTGTCAGATTTAATATGTTGCAAACATATCAGAACCCTGTTTGTTAAAATATGCAAGCTCAGTAATTAATCAACTGTCAGATGTAGGATGTAGCACACATCTTGGAGACCACTTCTGTGTTTTACATCATGTAGGCACACTCAATTATAGCACAGGAGCAGGCAACCTGTAATTACAATCAATTAAATAAATGGCAGACATTTTGTTCTCCTGGCTCCTAGCTACAGTTTACCTTTTTCACCATGGCTGCTGCAGAACCCATTGTATGTCAGGTAGTTGCATCCAAGAGAGGACATGACAAGCTACGCATTGAAGGATTCCTCTATGTGAAAGAACGAAGTCGTGGAGACCTTTGGTACTGGTGCTGTCAACAAAGGAAGTCACTTTCTTGTCACAGCAGGGCCTCTACAGTGCTTGTTGGGGGGCAACATCATCTTAGAAGCACAACACCACACTGTCACTCGCCGGATGCAAATGAATTCTATGTTGCTGATGCTGTGTCATCACTGAAGTCGAGAGCGATCTCCACACATGACACCCCTGCACAGCTTATTCAAATTGCGCTGGCAAAGGCATCAGCAGAGGTTAGGCACAATATACCTAGTCGTCAGGCACTACAACAAATGGTTAAACGTGATAGACATGAAAACGTGTCACCAGAGCCACGATCACTGGATGACATTTTACCACCCACAGAACTATGTGTCATCAATGGGCAACAATTTTTGCTCCGTGAGTCAATGTGTGGGAATGAAAGGGTCTTACTGTTTAGCACAAAACAGAACCTAGAAAAATTGAGTATTGCTGAATATTGGCTGATGGACGGCACATTTGAAACTGTGCCTACACTTTTTAGACAACTTTATTCCGTGCATGCCCCAGTGGGAAATCTAGAAACTTGTCACATACTGCTTCTGGTTTATGGGCTAATGTCAGCAAAATCACAAGAATGCTATATCCAACTGTTTTAAGACCTCATAGATGCTGCTGACGAATTTGAGTACACCCTTGCTCCAAAATATATTATCACAGACTTTGAGCAGGCTACCATTAATGCAACTAAAGTTGAATTTCCCTCTGCAGCGAACAAGGGGTGCTTACTTCATCTGGACCAAATTTTATGGTGGAAGATAGAGAGCTGTGGCCTGTCTTCTAAGTATGGCGCTGAACCAGAGTTTAGGTTGATCATGTGGCAATTGGTGGCATTAGCATTTCTACCACCAGATGATATCCCCACAGTGTACCAGGACATTAAATCTGAAATGCCAACTGTCACTAATCCTGTCCTGGAGTGGTTTGAAGACAATCACATTTATGGCCACATCAGACAACGGATGCGCAACAATACTACGGTTCAAAGCCCGCCACTGTACCCACCTCAGTTCTGATCGGTATACGACTAAACTGTCCATGCTATTTCACGAACGCAAAACAACATGGAAACGTGGCACCATAGACTGGGCACTCTTGCAGGGACCACTGATGTTGGCCTACTACATTTCATTGAGGAACTGCGAAATGAGCAGATGGTCACTGAGTCCACCATTGAGAAAATAAAACAGGGGCATGCCAAAATCACCACTCAAAAAGAAATACTCAAAGTGGAAGGAAAAGATTGTAAATATTATTGCCGATAGACATCAGCGTGTTGGCAAGGACTTTGTGAGAGGCATAGTACATAATATGATACTATAATGCAGAACGAAGAATTTTTTTGCCTGATTTTAATTTGTGCACTTTAAATTTAATGAAGTTTGACATTATGAATCACAGTGGTGGGATTTCATAAGGGATTTATTATGGAGGAAAAGAAGAGATGGGACGCAATATTAACTTGATAAGTTAATTTTTAATCTGCACTGTGTATCCTAATTAATAAGTTCAATTTACATGTTTGCATACAAGTTACTAGTCAGATTGTCTGGATTCTTTCCAATTTCTGCGCTGTTTCACTATTCTTAAACGCCGCACTGTGTTTCAGGTAATGTCGGGGAAATGTCAAGCTCGCTTATATTTAGCGGTGAATGCCTATGATGGGATACTGGTGTCGGATTACTTGTTGTCAGGCAACATCATGCCGGCCAACCATACAGATCCCTAGTATGTTAGTACATTAGTATGCCCCAAGGTAGGGTGGGCTGTGTAGACAGTGTGGCACAAGACAGAACTAAAATGACTCTAGGGTGATTCAAGGCTTATTTGCAGGGACACTGTGGACTCGATTCTCAAAAGAGATTGAGTGCCATAAGCCCCAGGTGCATCGAATACATGGCTCATGGGGCTTGTGGCATTCCCTGGCCAGCAATCGAGATTCTCAATTCCATGCACTACAGGGTGCGAGTTAGACCAGATTTTGCTGGTCTAACTTCATGGACCTTTTTATGGGGTTTGTGCCAAATATTTGGCACAAGTCACTGTAAGAGGGTAAAGTGCCGCAAATGCGTGCAACCTATGAGAATCAGGCACACAGTGTGGCAATGTGTTCAGAAAGCACAGGGTTTGACGCAGGGCATGTGAAAGCCCCGTGTTAACCTTTAAGAATCGAGCTCTGCAAATAAGGGGAAAAATAAAACTGACTACCTCTTCCTTAGAGAGAGAAAGCATTTTTCTACTGGCAACTGTTGTGTTTTTCTCTCTGATGAAGGGATGTAAAAATCTTGAAATGCACACAGTTGTTTTCTCTGCTACTTAACTGCAGTAGCTATTCATTGCCACAGTAATATTCAGAACCAGATCACCAACTCAAACCACAAAGCTCCTTGCTAGGAGCTGTTGAGTTCACACAAAAAAGGCCCCTCACCCCACTCTTAGCCCACGAAGACATTTTGGGCCTCCCTCTTCAGTAGTTCATCAGGCTGATGTTACTGCATAATAGAACAAAGTGCATTTAGTTGTTGTTTCTAAGAATGACTTTTGAAGCTGTATTGATCTTTGAGGAATCTCCACCCAAATGCAGTCATACCTTTTATTTAACCATTATAAATCATGACATTTTTAGCCAGTCAGGGCTCTTTATTGCTTAATCTGGTTCAAGGTTAACCAGCTTAATCTGGTTCAAGGTCAGTTGGCATTCATCTGTATCCCCTTCCCCCAGGTCGTGCCTGAAAATAGGCAGGATTTGTCTAGTGCACTTACCCGGTCAACAAAAGCTAAATAAAATAAATAAATAAATAAAAATTGCTAAACATTCCAGGTGCTATTATGTAATAGATAATCCACTTCAGGGCATGCAGTCATGCGCTGATATATGCATGCTTTGGGTGCGTTGAGAAGCTCAAGGCCACAGGCCAAGTGCTTTCAACCACCCAAGGCGTGCATATATCAAAGCATGACTGCATGCTCTGCAGTGGATTATCTGTCTTATAAAATGTCCAGAAGGTTCTAAAGGATGAAAAAGAAGGGCAGGCATGCACTCATAATGGAGTAATGCACAGTCATGTGGTGTGTTTCACCCAATTAGGAGACTGGATTTTCACAGATTTTTCTTACCTATTTGATAAATGTATTAATATGTACAGCTACTGTGTCCCTCATGGTTATAAGAGTGCATTCTTGAGTTATTTGGGTGAGAGAACTGCAATGTGAAGCTGAGCTGCTCTGGCACACAGAGCACTTGAGAAGAAACTCTTGTAACCATAAGAGACACAGAAGTGTACACATTAGCATATTATAAATCACGTTAAAGACCACTGTTTAAAAAAAATGAAATCTGAATTTAAAATCAGAATGTTTTACTTTGCAGAATAATAGAGAATCCTCATTGTGGGAAATGCACTGACTGAACTTAAAACTTCAAGGCCCAAATATCAATATTGTGCGTGGGCGCAAACTGGTGTTTGCCCTCGCAAACTGAATTTTGTGCCAGAGTGCAATATTCAAAAGGGGCAGTTGGGTGCGCTAATAGGGTCAGTGCATGTGCAAAATATAACATATGCGAGTGGGCAAAGGGGGGGCAGAAAAGGAATTAAAGTGAATGTATGTTTGATGCACTTTATTATTATCACCAGATTACCAAGCTCAACTGAAGGGATGAACTCACCTACGGGGGATCTCTTTAACTAATAGAGGACATTTATGAAGTAATGGGGTAATTGCAAACACTTGGTAATTAAAACACTACATAAATGTGCACGTCACAGTAATGCCACACCCCTGGCAAAGAGGTCTTTGAGGCTTCGAAGCACTGGGCTGCTGTCACTGAAATGGTATGTGAACCTGTACATTGTGTTTTAAGAAATACTTTAATGTTTTGTGTTAGAATTTCTGCTTTGGATTTATGGTGAATTATTAAACAAATTTGAATAACAGCAATGCTAGCCTGAAGTGCCGTTTCTTGGTTAATTGAATATATTTATATCTTATGGCACCCGACCTTAACTGAGTGCACCCTCTTTTTTCTTTTAGAAATGGGGAAAGGAATAGCCCTGCAACCCTATATTCAGCAGATTTCCGCTCTGCAAAAGGATTACCATGGTCATTTTGCTCAGCGTAAATGCCACCTGACAAAACCCTGTCTTATGCTAGGCAATCCTAGTGGCTGCTGGAGTTACTGCAGCCAACTACCAAACTGGCCAGTGGGGGGTACACCTGCCCCTCATGCCCAGTGCTCCTCCCCACCCATCGATCACTGGCCCGTATGTGCTGCAATTAAACCTGTTGCCCAGTGCCCCTTCCCCACGATTGCTGAACTGTCAGTTACTTCTAATTTCCTTGGTGCTCAGTGCCCCCTTCAATTGCTGGCATGTCCATGACATAATGTATCCCTGACATCTTGTGTTCCCCCTTCTGGTCTCTGATCCCCAACTCCATGACCAAAATTGACATCCCTGGCATCCAGTGGTCCCCCCAGTCCCTGATTCCTGGTCCCGTATGGTAGGCCATATTCCCTGGTGTCCAATGTTCCCTCCCAGTCCTATATGGGAAACCATATTCCCTGGTGTCCAGTGGTCCTTCCCGATCCCAGAGCCTGTAAGGTAAACCATATCCCCCTGGTGTACAGTGGACCATCCCCCCTCCTGGTCTCCGATCCCTGGCTCCATAACAAAGTCAACCCCCAGTCCCATGTATATGATAACAATACCCAGAATGTATGTAGCATGGCCAAAAAACAAACCAAAATAGCCCCGGTGTCCCGTGGTAACTCTCACCCTCCAAGAGCCATTCTCCCCATCACACTTACACAATCCTCATCTAGTGGCTCCCCCACCACAGTACTGACCAAAAACCCTGCCAACCCCCTTATCTGAATTATCAGTGCTGCAGAAACCTAGACGTTGACCAGCACAGTCCTCAGGGTGTGCAACCTGTACTATTTTTTTTTTTTTAGTCTTTGGTAACTGGGTAGTAAGGCCCACTAGGCACAAGTGCCTGTTTTCAGGGGCGACCTGGGAGCACTGAGCGATTAAGTGACTTGCTCAGAGTCACACAGTATGCAAGTGGAGGTTGTGAGAATCAAACTCAGGTCTGGTCTGCTGGATGTATCAAGTTTGTTCACACCTCGTTCCTCTAACCTCTAGGCTATACTGCCTGCTATACATGGAACGTGCGCTCCCTGTCTGTTTGTATGGCAACTGGCTGAGAAGGTGAGAGGAGGGCTGTGCTGTTCCTCATCTAGGGTCCCACAGCACTGGCAACTCAGGTAAGGGAGATTGGCAGGGTGGGTGGTCAGTACCACGGTAGGGGACCACTAGATGCCAGTGATTGTGTATGTGTCAAGGGGGGAATGACTCTCAGATGGTGGGAGTTACCAAGGGACACCAAGGACTATTTTGGTTTGTTTTTTAGCCATGCTGCTTACATTCTGGGTATTTTTATCATATACATAGGACTGAAGATTGACTGTGTTACGGGGCTGGGGAACGGAGACTGGGAGGGAGGAGGAACCACTGGACCCCAGGGAGTGTGGTTCACTTTACAGGGCCAGGGATTGGGGACAGGGAGGGACCACTGGATACCAGGGAATATGGTTTACCATATGGGATTGGGGATCGGTTACTGGAAGGAGCCACTGGACACCAGGGATAGGATTTACCATACGGGGCCATGGATCAGGGATCGGGAGGGACCACTGGATGACAGGGACATCATTTTTGGTAATTGGGCCAGGGAAACACAAGACACCAGGGATGCACTATGTCATGGATGGGCCGGCAATTGGAGGGAGAGGGGGACCACTGGGCACCAGTGAAAATAGAAGTAATTGAAGGGTCAGCGATCAAAGGGTGGGGGGACCACTGGACACCAGGGATACTATAACTAAGTAATGGGCCAGCAATCGGAGGGTGGAGGGGACCACTAGGCACCAGGGATTGTTCAACTCAGTCACAGACTGACGATTGGAGGGAAGGGGACCACTGGGCACCAGGGCAAATAGAAGTAAGTGATGGGTCAGCTGTCAGAGAGAGGGGAAACCACTGGGCACTGGGGATAATAGAAGTAAGTGACAGGTCAGTGATCAGAGGGTGGGCTGACCACTGGGCACCAGGGACATTATAACTAAGTAATGGGCTGGTGATCAGAGGGTGGAGGGACCACTGGGCACCAGGGCAAATAGAAGTAAGTGATAGGTCAGCTGTCATAGAGAGGGGAAACCACTAGGCACTGGGGATAATAGAAGTAAGTGACAGGTCAGTGATCAGAGGGTGGGGTGACCACTGGGCACCAGGGATACTATAACTAAGTAATGGGCTGGTGATCAGAGGGTGGAGGGACCACTGGGAACCAGGGAAAATAGAAGTAAGTGATGGGTCAGCAGTTGGAGGGTGGGGGGTAACCACTGGGCACCAAGGATAATGGAAGTAAGTTACAGGCCAGCAATCAGACAGTGGAGGGGACCACTGGACATGAGCAATAATTAAAGTAAGTGATGAGCCAGCAATCAAAGGGTTGGGCGGCCACTAGGCACCAGGGACTTTGGGGTGGATCCGCACAAACCTGCCACCACTACCCATGCAAATCAACCCCTAAAGGACATGCAAACAGCCCCTTAACACTTTGCATGCCCTATGGGTTCATTTGCATGGGTCAATCTGAAAATCACGGCTAGCACTCTGGCGCTATCCAGTCTGGAGATGCTATGCCCTGCACAGCAGGGAGCCATGTCGGGGCAGCACTACTTGACTTGGCACTGCATGGCAATGCCCCCATATTCAGTCGGACAGCACCGGTGCGCTGTTCATCTGAATATAGCATCCTCAGAGTCCTGGGCATTGGCAGAGCACAGCACAACATTCTGTGCTCCACTGGGCCCCAGAATCTTAGAATTACATGTGTGACACACTCTGTTATGGCTGTAAAACTACAAGGAATGTTTAAAAACAGTCTTGATTGCATTAAGGTGATGTTATGATTTATGATACTAAGAATAGTACCTCTTCCCAATCTATGCTGTAATGCATGTTGTAGGGAGATCCCTTTGATAAATATATTGTATCTGTTTCAAGTTTCCTGACAAAAGGTTGGAACAGGGGAGCATCATGAACAAGACTTGTTAAATAGAGATACTGACCCGCATTGTGAGAATGAAGGATGCTTCTGATAGCAGGTGGACACCATGGCTAGCAGAGCTTTGTGGAATTTTCACATTCTGCTTCTGCCAGAATTCTGTGGAATTTCAGGAATTCCACAGAATTAGGCCAGCCCAGTGGTGCAGCAGCTGGACTACCAACCTCCGTGCCAATGACTCTGGATCAGAAGCACTCTCAGGTTACTGGCAGCCAGCTGGGGAGGGAGAGGATGGAGCATACAAGGGTCTGCTCTCATCTCTGAGTGGGAGGCTTGCCATACCCACCAAATGACTGCCACCTAGTGGAGGTCTGGTGGTACTGCAGCCCAGAGAGGGGCAGCAACAGTGGGAGAATGCTTCGGGACTCCACAACATGCATGTGCCCCCAACATGTGCACATTGATGAGTGTGCTCAAGCAAGGCGATAAAGGCAAAACCTAAGGAGGAAGATATGATGAGGCAGCCATCCATGATGTGTTGCTCACCGAGCCCTGACCCGCTCTACCACCTGATGACCTGCTGGCGGGAGCTGGATTTGGACAGGGGGAACAGCCCTCTCCCCTCCTGACCCTGCCGGGGGGGGGTGACCCTTGGGGATGCCTGGACTAAACAGGCAAGTATTTGTGAAGTAAGCCTGGGGAGGTAGTGGGTAGTAGAGGTCAGTGGGGAAACACAGAAGGGGAGCCCCAGCCTGCCTGGCCAGAGTGAATAAACAGAAGTTGAATAAAAATAGAAATTCCAAGGAATTCTGTTGGAAGCAGAAAACTAAAATACTAAAAGCAGATTTTGTTTTAAACTGCAGATTAGTAACTCGTGGTTTGTGTGCATATAATGGATTCAGTTTCTGCAAACCACAAAATGACATTCTGCAGCTTATTCTGCAACTAGTACTTGTTTTTCAGTTGTCCCGGTGATGTTCATTGGCTCTTTAATTTATGTTAATGATATGCAAATGATGATTTGCAATTCAAACCACTAAAAATGTTTTTAACTTGAAATCTGACCACAAATTTTAGAAGCTTCCAGGTTCCAGGGAATTATTTTTTAGATCATTTCTGTTTAGTATACAGGAACCTGGTATCCTTACTACTGCACAGTAATCAAAATTCCATCTTTCATCGTAGAAAACTATTATTCCTTTAAATGACATAGTTTGAAATAATCAATAAAAGAAACTATAATTGTGGCAACAGCTGGCAGCATCTGTAAGATTCTATCATGTAAACTGAGCCAATAAACACAGCTGCTTGGTATATTTTGATTGGCTGTTTGTATCAAGACATGATTGCTTTGCAATGCACTGACCCATGTTTATCTGCGACTAAGTGGTAGCTGGCTGTGTGTGCCTAGATCCAGTACCACTGACTCAATATTGGAAAAAGAAGTGCTGATCATTAGTTTCAGGACTCGTGCCCTTGTTTGGGTGCCTGCCCAACACACACAGCACAGCAGGACAGCTGCTTCAGCAGAGGTACAAACTAAGATTTAATCTGTTATCCACTCCAGGGCATCAGTTCATTAACATACTGTATTCCTCAATTACAATTTACCAGAGAACACTTTTGTTGTTAACATTTGCTTGCCTGTGGTTTTGCAAATTATCCACGAAGTCCGTACAAATGACTTTCGTCTGGGTGTTCTAACTTGTTTGTGAAACTCTGATTATGGCATCACAGTGCTCGCCCCATCCTCGCAGTGATAAAAGTCTGCACTGTGACATCAGCTGGATACAGTCAGATGTTTTTAAAACAGATGACACAATCAGCACTTGTTTATGTGAAATGCTTAAAATACTAATAAAGACACAGGGCCCGATTCTAAAACCGGTTACACATGTCACAAGGTGACTTGCGCCAAACCCAATGGCGCGAGTCACACCTTGCGACATGCGTTATGCCATTTGCGATTCCGAGAGATGGCCTGTGCCATGGCATGGGTGGCCTGCATCCAAGGGGCCTTCTGCCAGCCGCAGCCCCTACGGCACAGTGGAAGGGGGGTTTACAGCAGCAACTGCGCCCTATTCTGAATAGGTGGCTGCCATAACCCACTTATGCAATTCCAAGATACACTACAGCACTGCAGGGTTAGACCAGCAGTTAGTTGGTCTAAAAGGCATCCATCCATGCCAGTTGGTGGTTGCCCCCCATGCAGTGCCGCAACACGCACACAGACGTGCCCAACAGACTCCCCCCATCATATAGATGCCCCTCCGCAATCCCGGGGTGCCACCCGCCGTCACCTGGGTTCATTTTCTCCAGCGCCACCCTTGCACCACTGCCATACTGCCATCCCTCACCATGGCCCACGGGGGCACGCAGGCTTTTTTCATGGCTGGGGAGGTTCAGGGAGGCTGTTCATTGCGGTTGGCAGCTTGCAGCACCCAGGTCTGTTGTGCCATTCACATGGCACAACCCTGTGGCTGCCACAAGTCTCAGGACATAAGTGCCGGGGACCCTGTCTGTCTTGGAATAGGGTGCAGCATCCCTGGCGTAACTCGCATACACCTGTGAGTTGCGACTTGCATCTTAGAATCAGGCCCACAATGTCCCCCAAACTGTAGAAAACATTTCAATTAATTAAACAATGGCTTTAAACAGTTTTTTTAATGGATACCTTTGCCCTGCCATCTCAAATGACATAAAAAGAAACAACACATTTAGAGGCAGTTCTCTTTATATGTCAAGTTCATTGCAAAATGACATGTTTAGGTAAGAGCTAGTGCTGTCCATTAATGCTCAAGTGTAAGGAAATGTGATATTAGGGTAAAAACATTCCCCTGTGGGGCCAGCCCAGTTGCTCAGCATTAGTGCTACTGCCCCCACATCAGATACCTGGGTAGGGAGTAGACCCAGGTTGTTTGAGGTCAGCTAAGGGAGAGGATTGAGAATCCCCTGGGAATTGCCATATCAGCTTCTGATTGCCACCAAATGGAGGTATGGCAGGAGTGCAGGTGTAAGTTACATAGACAAGAGGGGCACAGTTCCATAGTACGTGCGTGTGTGCCTCCACACGTGCATTTTGATGTGCTGCCATTGCACGGGACTGAAGGGAGAAAAATGGAAAAGAGGTCATGCTGGCTTCATGAAGCCGTACCCACTTTTGCCAACCCATGCCATCACCGGTCACCAGAATATCTGGATTTGGGCTGGGCTGGTGGCATAGAGGGCTGAGGCGCTGGACACCTTACCTTTTGACACAACGGTGACTCGTGTTCTGGAAGAATCACAGGCCGTCAGAGGTCAGCACAGGGGAGGAGGGAGTGGTGCAGGACTCAGCTATCAACAGGCAGCTCTCCTCCCTGGGGAGGGATCTGTGCTTCCCTTGGCTTTTGACTGCCTCGTGGTGGAGGCCAGGGGCAGTGCAAGCTAAAGGAGCCAGAGTGCTAGGCCAATGGGGTGGGAGAAGTGGACCCTCACTGGAGCAAGAGGGTGCATGCACACCTCCACGCACGTGTTTCTCTCTGTCTGGTGCCCCAGGGTAACTGGGAGAAAAAAAAGTGGAAAATCGGGGGCCACAGCAGGATGAAGCCTCGGCAGCTTGGGTCCACGGCACGATAGCATCCAAAGATCCCAAATGACACCGGAGTCTGGTAGACTTGGTGGATGAGTGGCTGCGGCCCTCTGACAGAGAGATAAAAACCTATACAAAAAAAATTGAATATCTGGATTTGTGCATCGGGGGCAGGACAGCCTTTCCCCCTGGTCCCATCATGGTGGGAAATCAATGGGGAGCTGCTGCTACGCTAGTGCTGGAGGAGGCAGATGTCAGTCAGAGGGAGGGAGTGAGTACATGGCTGGTAGCTTCCTGCATGGACCATGGGAGAAAAACAGATTTACGGAGAAAAAAAATCACATTGTGTTTCTTGGGCTTTGACCAATTGTGTGAAGTAGCTTTGGCACTGCCTTAACTTCTACACTCTCTTTCCAGGCCCAGAAAATTACTCACCAGTGTTGCATCAGAGGAGGAGAAGGACCTAGAAGTGACAATCACGAGTGACCTGAAGCACTCCACACAGTGCAAGAAACCAGCAGCAAGGCCAAACAAGATACTGGGGTGCATAGCTAAGGGGATCAGAAGTATGAGAGAGAGGAGATTATACTACCCTTGTACAGGTCACTGGTGAGGCCACATCTAGAGTATGGAGTTCAGTACTGGTGCCCACACCTCAAAAAGGACATTAACCTGCTGGAGAATGTCCAGAGGAGGGCTACAAAGATGAAAGTGGGTCAGTAGGGTAAGGCATATGAGGAGAGGTTGAGGGCACTGAACATGTACTCCCTGGACACAAGGAGAGAGAGAGCGAACATGATTGGGACCGTCAAGCACTTGAAAGGGATTAATAAGGTGGATAAGGAGGGTCTCTATAAGCTGAGTGGCAACCATAACACAAGGGGGCACAGTCTCAAGCTGGAGGGGGGGGTTTAGTAGGGAGGTCAGGAAGCACTTCTTCACAGAGAGGGTGGTGCACACTTGGAATGCACTGCCAGAAGAGGTGGTTTCGTTGAAGACAGTGGGCAGTTTCAAGAGAGGCTGAGATAGGCATGGGGGAAGGTAAAGATCATGGGTGAAGGAGAATGGGACGACTGGGGGGGGGCATGGACAGTAACTCAAGCTATGGACCCTGCAATATGAGCAGACTAGATAGATCAAATGGCCTTCTTCTGCTGGCTTCTTCATATGTTCGTATGTATGTTCGTATGCTTGGGGGAAGGGGGTCAAAGAAATCCACCCAGGCTGCATCTGCTGCTATTTTCAAAGCAGAAATGCACCCAAACCTGTTAACCAATCTAAAAGATGCCATAACAGAATCCAAAGTGTGTGTCCAAAAACAGATGCAATTGCACTTTCATCCAATTTGGATGCAAGTGTGTCTGTTTTTTTGCCACAAATTGTAACTTTTTGTCGTACATGGACACAACTTCTGAAAATAGCAACAGGGTTGCCTGGACGCAAGAAAATGGATGCAGATGCAGACACAGCATGCATTTACGTCCACAGCCAACCCATTTGAAAATCCCCCCCCCCCAGTTGTCCTAGTTAAGGCGTCACACCAAACAGGTGAGTGCACTCCACAGCGTGCCCAGAGAAAGCCCAAATGTGCTACTGTTTGAGTATAATGTTAAAAGTATATTGCAGGGACATTCTTACGCAACTAGTGTCCCCATGTTGCAAGTGAAGACAAGTCACTGCAGTTTGAAAATTCAAAGGTTGTGGTTTATTCCAAACACCAGACAGGAACAGTGTATGTGGAGTCAACCTCTGCCCCCTACGTACGTGGTTCCTGTTGTCTATTTGCTGTTTGGTATTTGGAATAAACCACAAACTTGTCTTCACTTGGAACATTGGAACACTAATTGCATAAGAATGCCACTGCAATATACTTTTAACTTTATACTCAAACAGTAGCACTTTGTGCTTTATCTGGTGAAACTGTGGAGTCCACTCACCTGTCTGGTGTGTTGTCTGAGATCGGGATAACCTCCCATTGTGTGAGCGCACCCTCCTTGTACTGCGAGCTCACGGACTACTGGACTGTCTTTAGTCCTAGTTAAGGAAAATCCAATACTGCTGCATTGCATAGAAAAATAGAAACATAGACTTTGATGGCAAATAAGGAACGCTTGACCCACCTAGTCTGCCCATTTCCCTACCTAGAAGGTAAGCTGCAGATCCTATTTAACCAACAGCCTATTTCTTCCTACCCCTCACAAAAATTGCCTTATGTCTGTCCCATGCATTCTTGAATTCTCCCACAGTTTTAGACCCCACAACCTCCTCAGGAAGTCTGTTCCATGTGTCCACCACCCTCTCTGTGAAAAAATACTTCCTCACATTGCCCCAGAGCCATCCCCCCTCTATCTTCAAATTGTGTCCCCTTGTTCTTGCACATCTCTTTTTCTGAAAGATGCTACCCTCTTGGACTTTTGTTGATTCCACTGAGGTACTTAAATGTTTCTATCATGTCCCCCCTCTCCCTCCTTTCCTCAAGGGTATACATATTAAGCTCCTTTAGTCTCTACTTGTATGGCTTCTCTTGCAGACACCACACCATTTTAGTTGCCCTCTTCTGGACTGCCTCCATCCTGTCTTTGTCCTTGCGGAGATGGGGTCTCCAGAACTGGACACAGTACTCCAGATGGGGTCTCACCAACTGTCTGTACTGGGGGATAACAACTTCCTGTTTTCTGCTGGTGATGCCTCTCTCTATACATCCCAGTATCTCCCCAGCCCTCCCTACCGATGGTTCTCACATTGCTTGCCAACCTTAAGGTCATCTGATATGATTACCACCAGGTCCCTTTCCATTTTTGTTGTTGTTACTACCTCCCCCATTGTGTAATCTTCCCCTGGGTTTTTTTTTTCCCAGGTGCATTATTTTGCACTCCTTTGCATTGAATCCAAGCTGCCATACTTCTGACCATTCCTCCAACCTTGCCGAGTCTCTTCTCATCCTTTCCACACCTTCTTGTATATCAACCCTGTTGCAGATCTTTGTGTCATCTGCAAAGAGGTATACTTTTCCTTCCAGTCCCTCTGCAATGTCACTTATAAAGACATTAAAAAGGACTGGACCCAGTACTGAACCCTGCGATACCCCACTAGTGACCCCTCTTTCTTCAGAGTGGACTCCATTTACAATTACCTTCTGTGTCCTGTTGTCTAGCCAGTGTTTTATCCAAGCTACCACTCTAGGACCCACTCCCAGGCTGTTTAATTTGACTATTAATCTTTTGCGTGGGATTGTGTCAAATGCTTTGCTAAAGTCTAAGTAGGTCATGTCCACAGCCCCTCGCTGGTCTACTACTTTGGTCACTCAGTCAAAGAAATCAGTTAGATTCATCTGACATGATCTTCCCACTGTGAAACCATGCTGCCTAGGGTCCTCTGCCCCACTGACCTCTAGGTACTCAACAATTCTTTCCTTTAGAAGTGATTCCATCACTTTCCCTACCACAGAGGTCAAACTGACAGGTCTGTAGTTTCCTGCCTCTGTCTTGGTCCCACTTTTGTGAAGGGGAATCACATCTGCCTTCCTCCAGTCCTCAGGTGCCACACCATCCTCCCATGATTTGTTAAAAGGGTTGTCAGTGGTGTCACTAGTTCTCTGCTTAATTATTTTAGAATTCTAGGTGAATTCCATCTGGCCCCATTGCTTTGTCCACCTTCAGTTTTAGGAGTTCTTTCAGAACCCTTTCTTCTGTGAAAGGACTGGGATCAACCCCTTATCCAGAGTGCTTCTGTTAATTGGATTAGGCACCTCCCGTACCTCCTCTTTCGTGAATACTGAACAGAAGTATTCATTCAGTACCCCTGCTTTTTCACTGTCCCTCTCTGCCCACCCACTGTCCATTCTATTCAGCCTCACTATCCCTACCTTTGTCTTTCTACGCTCCCTGATATACTGTACCTATAAAAGGTTTTATCCCCATTCTTAACCGAGTTGGCTATCTTTTCCTCAGTTTGTGCCGTTGCTATTCTGACTACCCTCCCTGCTTTCTTCTGCCTTAACTGGTACAGTTCTCTGTCCTGCTCCTTCTGTGTTTCCTTATACTTCCTAAATGCTATATTTTTCTCCCTGACCTTCACCACCACCTCTTTTGAGAACCATAGTGGCTTTTTCTTTCATTTTGATTTGTTTATTTGCTTCACACAAAGGCTTTTTGCCTCTGTGATGGCAGTTTTGATATTTCTCCATTGTTGCTCCACCCCTCCTTCTAGCCTGTTTGCTAGTGCTTTTCTAAGGCACTCTCCCATCTTGCCAAAGTCAGCCCTCCTGAAGTCCAGAACCCTCACTTCTGTATGGCTTGACTCTGTAGCTGAGTTTATCATGAACCACACTGTTTGGTGGTCACTTGTTCCCAGATGGCTACCCACTTCTAGATCTGAGATCCTCTCACTGTCCCCATTTGAGAGTACAAGGTCTAAGATTGCTCCCTCATGAGTAGGTTCCAAAACTAGCTGTCTGAGGCATGCCACCTGAAGGGCAACAAAAATGGCCCTGCTTTTGGATGTGGCTGCAGCAAAGGTGCTCCAGTTAACATCTGGCATGTTAAGGTCCCCCATCAACAGTATCTCCCCTTTCTCTGCCATCTTAAGTATGCCTTCTATCATATCCTTGTCCATTCCCTTCCCCTGACATGGGGGTCTGTATACAACCCCTGTGTGGACTGTGGTGCCATTTTCAGTCTCTAAGGCTACCCACAGTGCCTCCACTCCTCCCTGTTTACTCTTTTGTTCAGTTGCTTTTATCCCTTCCCTTACATAGAGAGCTACTCCACCCCCTCTTCTCCCCTCCTTGTCTCTCTCCTGTAGGTTGTATACCCTGGTATGTTAACATCCCAGTCATGGTTCTCTGTGTACCATGTTTCTGTGACTGCTATGATATCCAGACATCCCTCTTCCATCAAGGCCACCAGTTCAGGGAGCTTGTTGCCCAGACTACGGGCATTGGTACTCATTATCCTCCATTTCTTGATGGCCTTACCCCTTTTTGCCCCATCCCTGTCCTTATTGTGTTTGTCACTTTCTCCATTTAGCCCTACACTTCTCCCTATTGACATCTCTTTGTTGGTGTCTACCTCACTTAGTACCCTGATTTTTTTTGGGGGAGCTAGGATTTCCCTGCTCCTCTCCAGTACCTCCCCCCTTGGCTAGTTTAAATGCTTGCCAATGAAGCATTTAAACCTATCACCTAGGATCCTGGTTCCCCTCCTGGACAGATACAGACCATCATGCCAGTATAGGCCTGCATCCCTCCAGGTGGACCCCTAGTCCCAAATGAAGCCAAATCCCTGAGCTCTGCACCAGTTTTTCAACCACTGATTGAATCCCATGGTGTGGAGCACCCTAGCCTCACCCATGCCATAGACAGGCAGCACCTCAGAGAAGGTTACCGTGCATGCGCTACTTGTCTAAGGCCCCTCCCCATCTCCACAAATGCTTCTTGCACTGCTCTGATCCCTTTCTTAGCCAGGTCATTTGTCCCCAGGTGGACAATGACATCCAGCTCCCTTCCCTGTGCAGCTGCTCCTGCAATCCTAAGGATTCACTCTCTGTCCCTCCAAGCCATGGTGCCAGGCAGGCACCTTACCTCCCTCTCCCCTTCCTCCCCCAGTTCTACCTTCCTAACAATGTAGTCCCCCACCAGAAGTTGTTTCCTTCCTCTGTGGGGTCCCATGCCACCCTCCTGTGGATCTCCTTTGTGGAGGTTCCCAGCATCCTCCTTGGTCTCCACTGTGGGTGCCTCCGTAGAGGAACCACACTTTTCCAGAATGGCATAGAAATTGTGGAGAGGTACAACTGGAGGGATGTGCCTCTGTTCCACCACCCTCACCCTCCCTGAGCCCACTGTGGTCCAACTGCTCCTCTTTCTTAGCAACCTCTGAGGCAAAGGCAGTGACCCTGGTGGTCCCTGGGTGGGAAAGGAGATCCCACAAATCCTGGCCAACTCAGTCTGGAGATGAGCAACCTCCTCCCTCAGCCCAGAGAGGTGTCTGCAGATGGGACAACACCGCATCCTCCAGAACGTCTCCTGGAAGACTGCTGCTCCACAGCCACCGCACCACTCCCATCATGTCTTATTTCTGGCCCCCTAACTGTTGTTTGGAATACTTACTCTTTCCTCTGTTTGTTTATTTCTTTTTTTTTCTCTCCCTACTTACTGCCTCTGTGCCCTTTTAGCTCCTGATCTTCCTGTTCTGAGACAAGAAGTTCCTATATTTCTCAGTAGTCTCCTTACTTGCTCAGAGTCAGACCTCCAGCAGCTAGGGGGGACGGAGAGCTACTCTTGCCCTTCTAGGATGATGAGTCTTTGGTGGCTCTGTGATCACCCACTTCCTGCTCCCAAACAGGAAGTTCCTGTTGTCAGTCAAATCCTGTGCCTATAAAAGTAGAACTGCCTTTGGGGAAGAGGGAAGGAGGGCAAAATAGTCCTAGTAGAGAAGTTTAGTTATACTAGCAGCTCCTTCCTCCCGGTGCTCTGCCAGAAGCTATCCATTCACAAAGCACAAGAACTGGCACTCCAACTGCTCAGCTACTGCAAACTGTTCAAAGTAGTGAACTACAGTGCTTTGATTTGTATCTGAAGCATTTTCATTTATCCCTTTTAAAATTAGAATATGTTGTACCTGACAGCACTAGCTGTGATATGTAAAATATTGCCTCTCTCCTGTGTCTGTTTGGACCCAAGCATCTTATTTCCTCCATAATATTCACTCCTTTGCCCTTCCCTTCACCAACACCATACCCCCCTTTCCACAGCACCTCCCTCTCCCCCACCACCATCCTTTGTCTATGCCTCAGGGCTGCTCCTTCTACCTCCATTGTAGTAATTCCCTGATTACTACTGTCCTCTCTTTTGACAAGGCCTTGTGGGCTGTTCCACTTTTCCCTAATTGAAGTAATTCCTGCTTGTAGTTGTATTTGCCTGTGGCATACATTGTACATTATACAATGTAGTAAATCCAAAGTGACAAACCCTGCAATCCGATTGGCTGGCTGGCACCTTTACCACTGTGATAAATCCTCCAGTATACCCACTGGAAAAGGTGCTAGCCAGCCTCATCGGTGAAAAAACACTCTGAGCCCCGAACATGAAGATGAAATCTGCCATGTTGGATCCCCGCTTAAACATCGCTATCCCAACTGCTGTGACTCCTGCTAAACCGCGATTACAAAGTGGGACTTTTAAACAAATGGCAGTATTAAATGACCACACCTCATGACTCCCCATCACAACTCCACATGCAACAAACCTTTTTTTTAAATAATTTCTTCTCCCTGAAGTACAGCACTGCTCTACATTTGAAATTTGCAACCAGTCATGATAACACTCCTCCTCGAACCACGTTTCCGCATTTTGAGGTCGCTCTCCGCTCCACTGCCGCTTGCTCCTTCATAACTGTTTTATACAGTCCCACTCTCCCATAAGATTAAAAACACACCACATACTTAAACCAGGGGAAAAATTAAGAAACAAACTACCCCCGACTCACGACATTTCTGCATAGTGGCAAACTTCAACCTGCAACAAAATGCTGTCAGTCACCAACAGCACGTTAGCCCTCAGACTGCACACACGGCAACCATAGTAACACCCTAGCAAACAGCACTATTTTTTCAGGCACACTAATAAATACAATAAACATAAATTAAAATACCCCCAAAAAAGCTATTTTAATTATTTTTTTCTATCTCCTTAAAAAAGCGGAACATTGTATAATAGCAATATACCCCTCCCAGGAGTGGGTATATGGGTAGATTTACCACTTCTGGTGTGGTAAAGTCACTCGGCTGCACCTCATGACTGAACCACACCAGGCATGGTAACTCCACTAACATACCCACTCCCTGTCATGGTATATTGCTTTAATGTCACATTTACTTGTTCTATTAAGTCCCACATAGTGCTGTATATAACCCTTTAATTGCTGTAATGTCGCATTTGCAAGTATTCATTTACTGTTTGTATTTCATTGATTGTCTTCATTGAGATCCTGTAATGCCTGCTTTTTGCCTTTACCTTGTAATCTCTCGGGTCGCACCTGAAAATAGGCACTTGACTGTCTAGTGTGCTTACCTGGTTAAAGGAAAACTATCCTAATCCTAACCCTCCCACCCCTGACAGCGGTAGCCCCCGATTAAGATTTTCCCATGGTAAAAAAACAATTTTTTTGTGGTTTACTCACTTTATTTTTATTTTATAAAATCCCAGAATGCCAAACATGGTGGATGCTGTGCAGTTCCATTTCAGGTACTGGTGCGGCACTGCTCCGTTCATCCCAATACATTTTGTATTGGGGCGAGCGGTGCAGCACCGCACCAGTACCTGAAATGGAATTGCACATCATCCACCATGTTTGGCAATTGGGGACTTTATAAAATAAAAATAAAGTGAGTAAACCATAAAAAAAAAATTTTACCACGGGAAAAGCTTAATCGGGGACTACAGCTGTCGGGGTGGGAGGGCTAGGATTAGGACAGTTTTCCTTTAACAAAAACTAAATAAATAAAGAGCTTTCAGCTCAAAGGTGTTAATCCTAGAGATCAATTAAATAAATAAGTAAATAAATAGTACTGTACCCAGAGGCTGACATATTTTATCATGAAAAAGTAAATCAGAAGTTGGGGTTGTTATACAGACACAAAGATTCTTCAACAACTGAAGCTAGGATATTAATACAGAAGCACATACTCATACCTATTTTTGAGTATTACACCCTCATTTTGAAAAATACCTCAGGCAGAATTTTAACAGATACAGAACTTGCTTTAATGATATCTAGAGGCTGTCTAGTCTATAGGGTCTAAGCAACAAGCTGTGAACCTTGAAACCCAGCAGACCTGGGTTTGAAACTCGCAACTGCTACTTGCACACTGTGCAACCCTGAGCAAGTCTATTAACCTCCATGTGCTCATGGAATGCACCTGGAAATGAGCCATGGCTCAGTGTGCCCTTCCTGACCAAGTATTTGAAAATAATTACAAATATCTGTTGCTCTGCCCTAAGTCCCTTCAACACCCACCACTGCACTATGTACTCCAAGCTAAATATTATCCCCCTTTCTAACAGAACCTTACACAACCAATATGGCTTTCACTTGTAAAATCTATAAAGCAAACCAGCCACCAGACCAGGCATGTGTCCCAATACCCACTCAGAATAACCAACAACTGAGGTTATCCAAGAGTAAGACGTTCTCATTTGTTATAAAAAAAAACCTAAACTAGGTGAGCAGCTCCCTCTAGCAGGGAACCATACTCTGATTCAAATTGGTGATGCCTCCCTGCCTCCAGTGTCCGTAGTTAAATATTTGGATATCTCGCTCCCTAAAACATTATCAAAGTTGGGAAAGATTAATTACAAACCTCTACTAAAACAGTCAGAGAACTGTGATAGATGGAGATCTCTTCCACTCACACTGATAGGTCATGTGAGTCTGGTTAAGATGTGTGTGCTTCCTCAATGTCTATGTTTGTTCCAAACTCTTCCCTCTTACATTCCAAATCAATACTTTAAATCACCTGTGGGCTGTATTACCACTCTGCTGTGGAATGGTAAAAGACCCAGGGTGAAGCAGGAGACCCTCTGGCAACCGTTTGCTAGGGGAGGGCTTGGCCTCCCAAACCTGAAACTTTATTATCAAGCTGCACACATGGCTACCCTGTCAAGTTTGGTGATTTAATTATAGCGACTGCAATTTCAGCGACTTATGTATAGCGACGGCAATTTCAGCTGACATCAAGTACAGTGCATGTAATTTCAGCTAACATTCTACATATGTAGTTGACAGTTATATGCCAATCCACGCAAATATTTGTACCAGGACCGTACACAATGCCAATATACCTTGTGGGCAACAGCTTTATCCCTCTGCTAGACAAAGCCCCCATAGACAAGCAGGGACATCCCACACTAGCTCTGAATATACTCTACTGAAATCCTCGAATACCCCCACGACACACCATGCACACTTTAAATACCCACTCCACACCTGTTCCCAGTTATCCACTTCACTGAGTCATGATGGGGGGCTATGCCCCCCTGCACTCCCTATGGGGGGCTGTGCCCCCTGAACCCCCTGCTGTTTCTAAAATAACATCCTCCGAGGTGCACCTGGACTTTGAAGGTAGGTTATTGCCACTGGTCTCGCTAAAGTAGTCACTCGCTGATATTGATAGCTCGCTATTATTGCACTCTCTGTCAGTGAGTTACTGTAATTGACTCACTGTAATTGAGTCGCTGAATTGATGTGCTACCACACAAATAGCATTCTGGGTGGATTTGATACTGGGGACTGAACTGCAAAGAGCCTGGGTGTATCTGGAAGAGGCTGCCTTTGGGGTGTCGCTCTATGGTGAATTGTTTGATCCCTCATTAAAAAGGAGGATGATTAAATTGATTGCTAACCCCTTCCCAAGATCCACTGCAAGGGCATGGCTAGCGGCTCATTCCACACTTGGGGTCCCCCTATTCTCTCCAATGAAGCATTAATCCGATTTGCACTTTGGGAGGAAATCCTTACCCCACATCTGACCCTCCGAGTCCTAATCTCTTGGAAAACAAGGGGACTTAAGCAGATTTCTCAGTTATTTGAGGATGGGATTTTAAAGTCATTCCATACACTGGCTAGGGAATTCTTTCTCCCACCCATACACTTCTTTGTATACCTCCAGGTTAGGACCAGATTGTTTAATAACCAAGGCACTCTAGAACCTTTTCTGGCCCCCAGTAGATCCCTAATAGAGGAGGCCATGCTCAGTGAGGGTAAAAAACCCAAACCCAGACCTATGTCCAAAATGTATAAGGTCCTGCTAGGTGGACTGTCAGATTCTCTGAAGGGAACAAACAGGAGGTGGGAAACAGATTTGCTACTACTAGCCTGATGGAAGGAGACTGGTATGTTATTAAAAAAAAAAGAATGGAATGTTCTAAGAATAATAGGCTCAGGGCAATTCATTATACTTGGCTGCATCATTTTTATTCCACCCTTGCTTTAGCTCATAGAATAAACGTGGAAAAATCAGATCTTCATCCTAAATGCAAGGTCAATGTGGGTACCTTCTTTCATTTGACTTGGGCATGCCCCCTAGTGACCCAGTATTGGCAGGAGATAGTCTCTTTATTAGGAAGGATCCTGGATTGCCCACAGGATTTAGATCCAGTTAATATTCTACTGGAACTACTTGGGGGGTACACAGAGGGGGGAGGAAGATGGAGCACCCCCTATAGCAGCTTGGCATCATAGTATCAAAACAATCCCTAGCACAGCACTGGGGAGCAGAGAGAGTCCCAAGGGTGCCCTAGTGGATACAGCCCCTGTTACACTGCATGAAATTGGAACACCTACAATATAGTGTGAATACTCAAGAGGAAAATATTTACAAATCAGGAGTTGCCTGGAAACAGCATTATCTTCTCCATGGTCCTGACCTTTTAGACACTGTTAGGGGAGGAGCCTACCCTTTTGGGTGGTACTTAGGAAATTATCATATTGTACGCAATTCACCGTTGACATTCCAGCAAACCTTTAATTTATACTTACCATGTTCTTAACATGCAAATAATGGGCCCTATGCATGATCGGGAGGGAATTACATGCCAGAGGCGTGTATCCTGCCCACGTAGCTCTGCAGCCCCAGACAGGCGCAGGGTGCATGGTATTCACTACCACATGCACCCGCAGGGCACCTGTCTGCGGCCCTGCTCCCCTGGGCATACAGATGCATTTTATTTATTTATTTATTTATGACTTTGATAACCGGGTGAGTGCACTGATCCCAGGGATCATTTTAAGGCACAACCCGGGCCATACACATGGTGCAGGGTGACAGTGGAGTACAAGGTAACAGTAATACACATGAAACAGATTTGATACAAGCAACAATAGTAAGCACAATATACAGGTTTGATGCATAGGTCCATTTGAGAACAGTGAATACAAGGTTTCAATATCAGACATGAGGAGATTTGGTACAAAACAAACAAATCATAGGCACAGTGTACAGTGTGTGACTGCATCATCCAGTGAGCAAGTAATACACAGAATACGCAGTAAAAAATATATATACAATATGTACAGGCAAGGAAGTCAAATATTACTGTGAAAAATACGACTAGCAGTTGTAGGCAGAGGAGTTGACTAGTGTGGGTAGGTGGGTAACCCCTGGGCTGGGGAGTTGACTAGTGTGGGTTGGTGTCAGACCCCAGGGAGCAGTGGCAGGATGAGTTTGCCAGGAACCAGACTTTAAGGCGAGACTTGAAACTGGAGTGTGTGTCAATGGAACGGAGTTCAGCCGGTAGTTTGTTCCACTGCAAAGGGGCAGCTGCAGACCAAGCTCTGCTACCCATGTTAGTGGATACCCTAGGAACAGCTAGAGGGGGATTACCATTAGAGCAAAGGTTGCGGAGGAGCATTCTGGTTTTCAGAAGGGCAGTTGGGGGGATTCTGGAGTCGTGCAGATGACATTGTCTACCATGCAGCAGAGGGCTAGGTCAAAGCGACCTTGTAGCGGTAGCCATCCAAGGGTATTATAGAGGGTACAGTGGTGGGTGGAGAATGGGGCCAATAAAGCAAAGCGATAGGCACTGTTGTAGGCAGTGGAGAGTTTAGCCATGGCAGTAGTTGAGATTCTGACATAAACAGGGGAGCAGTAGTCAAGAATAGGGAGAAGATTACCCTGGACAATGGCTAGTCTGGCTTCAGGGGTAAGGTATTGCCTGAATCTATAGGTGGCACCTAACTTTTGATGGAACCTTCTGACAAAGGAATTTGCATGCTCAGTAAAGGTGAGGGAGGGATCGAGCAGTACTCCTAAGTATTTGTAGGTGTTGACATCCTCCAGGGCTGGGCCGTCTGGGGTGAGAATGCGTAAAGGGACATGGTTTTTAGTTTTGGCCAGAAAGGGCTTAGATCCAAGCAGCATGGATTTAGTTTTTTTGGCATTTACTAAGAGGAGGTTTTTTGAGAACCAGCTGTGGGCCGCAGCATAGTTGTGTGAGAGAACTGAGGCAATTGCGGCCGTGGATTTGTCACTGTGGAAGAGGACAAGGTCATCTGCATACAGGAGAGAGTGACAGTTGAGGCAGTCAAAGGGAAGCACATTAATGAATAAGGAGAAAAGGAGGGGACCCAGGATTGAGCCATGAGGGACCCCCACAGAGACAGGCAGGGTGGGGGAGCAGGTTTGACCAATACACACAAATTGTGAGTGATCGGTAAGGTAGTTAGTGAACCAGCTTGTGACTTTCTGAGAACAACCAAGGAGGCTAAGCTTGGAGGTAAGGAGAGCATGATTAACCATGTCAAAGGCCTTTGAGAGGTCAACGAGGACAGCCCCAGTGGCTTTACCATTATCCATGTTAGAAAGGATGTGGTCGGTCAGAAGGGCAAGGGCAGTGGCAGTGGAATGATTCTTGCGAAAGCCATGCTGTTGGTTGCATAGGAGGGTGTAATTGCCTATGTACTCAGTGAGCTGATTGTGGACTGCTCTCTCGAGTAGTTTACTGAGATGAAGGAGGATGGATATCAGATGGTAATTGCCAGAGGATTTGGGGTCACCAGATATAAGAATGGGGATAACCTTAGCTATCTTCCGTGGGTCAGGCATGGAGGAGGTGGAAAGGGCAAGGTTAAAGATGAAGGTGAGTGGCCTGGCAATCACTGGAGAGATCATCTTAAGAAAGACTGGAGATAGCCCATCAGATCTGGAGGAGCCATGGTTAGGTAGACTTTTGAGTAGCTTCACCGTGTCGTGTATGGAGGGGGCTTTAAAATAGAATTTGGGTATTTGCGGGTGAGTGGCAGAGCTGGAGGAGGATGGCAGTGTATCAGATATTAGGGCTGAGCTTTGAGGTTGGGCAGTTGGCAGCTTATTTAGGTACATGGATAAGTTGATGAACTTACAGTTGAAGACACTGGCCACATCATGAGGGTCGGTCAGCAGCCCATCCTGGGAGTTGAGATGTGGTGCAGCGTAGCTGGGGTGGGGTTTAGGAGGGAGATGATTGAGTACCAGAATTTTCTAGGGTCTCCAAGGTTGGCCTTTTGCAGATTGTGGAAGTGGGTGTATTTCAAAAATGTTGCCTGTTGTTTACATTTGTTCCTCATGCGCCTGTAAGCATCCCAGAGGGCAGGAGAGGGGGTTGCTTTGAAAGTGGACCAGGCACAGTCTCTGTCCTTCATAAGGGTTAGGAGGTCTTTAGAGACCCAGCGCGAGCACCCACCTCTGACCCGTCTGGTGGTGACAGGGAAAAAGTGGTCCTGGGGTGTTAGTAGAGTCCTGGTAAATGTGGAAACTGCCGTGGCTGAATTGTAAAGGGGAAAAAAGCACAGACCAGTCCAAGGACTGGGCCTTCTCAAGGAGATTTGTGGAGACTGGGCAGCTGAAATTTCTGAGAGATAGGTATTTGGGCCGGGGGGCGCTTTAGTTTGGAAGACCAGAGGAGATAGGTCGGTGAGTGATCACTTATAGAGTCAGCCATGGTGCCAGCATGTAATGCTGGGTCCTCCCTGTTTATGAGGATCCAGTCTAGTAGAGTCTGGGTGGCTGAACATGGATTAAGTCTGGTGGGGAGAGTGATCACCTGCACCAGGTTGTGCTGCTTTAACAGGGATACATAGTCAGGCTGGTGGAAGCTCAGCCAGTTTAGATTAAAGTCGCCAAGAAGGATAGATTCCCTATGGGGAGTTAGAGAGCTCAGGCCTTGGAGGAGGCTGGTGAGTCCAATGGTTCCAGTCGCGGGGGGGTTGTAGCAGCAGCCAATACAGAGTTGCTTGCAGGATCCCAGGGTCAGTTCAGAGAGTAGCCATTCACTAGGTGAGGAAGGGTCAGAGTGTAGGACAATGCTAGCTGAGAGGGGTTCCCTTAGGAGCAGGGCCACACTGCCACCTTTTTTTCCTGCCTGGCCTGTCGAGGCGTAGGTAGGAGTAGCCAGGTGTTTTGAAGGTGTTTTCGGTGTGGTGTGGCTTTAGTCATGTTTCAGTGAGTCCCAGAATATGGGGCTTGTGTAGCTCAATCCAAACCTCAAGGTCAGTGAATTTAGATGGAAGGCTGAAGACATTGGTATGTGCGATTTTAAGACCAGGGGCGTTTGTCCAGATGATGGAGGAGGGGGTGATATGGGAGTTTGTTGGGCCAGGGTTGCACTCAATGTCCCCAGCAAGGGTGAGTAGTGATAATAGGAGAATGTATGGGCAGAAGGGAAAAAGTAGGAGACCAGTGAGGTTAGCCAGGTAGTGGCCAAGGAGGCGGCATTCTCCTTTAGTGAGTAGGATGAGAGAGATGTACCCCAGGGTGGACTTATCCCTAGTAGTGAATGAAGAGGGTTGAGACAGGTGAGAGGGGGGGAATGAGAGGAAGGAGAGGCGCTGTTGATCGCAGGCCAACACTGTAGCGCAGCACTCGGTCAATACCAGAGCAGTAGTTAGGGAGATGGCCCATAATATAGGCAGTGACAGCTTCATCTTTCCAAGAGAGAGTGGGGGACTAGGGGAAATACAAGGAGAGAATTAATGTGGTCAGCCTTATGAAGGGAGGAGAAGGGAGTGGTGAGGCAAGGAGCTGCTAGAAATGTAGTTCTGTGGGGGAAGGACCGCACTCTAGGAGGTGTTCTGCAGCTTTAAATTTGTGTAGGGCAAGATGGCCAATAGGAAGAGGTGCACAGAAGGGGGAGAGAGGTTAAGGTTTATTTAAGAAGTTGTAGAGGAGGGGGTCGGGGGAGGGCACAAAAATAAAAATCACAGAAAGAGACACACAAAGGAGAGAATGGGAAGATTAAGGGATCTGGCTAGGCCAAAACACAGAAACTAGCAACACAAACAAACAGTATTTTACTCTTTTTTCCTACCAGAATGAGCAAATACAGGCTAGTAACAATCCTTAAACTAACAAAAAATCAGCAGTAGGAATCCTGGTTTTCAGTTTAGCTGTAATTGGTATTATGTACATACACTAGTAGTGAGGGCCAGGCAGCACAGACTACAAAATTTGTGCATGGGCGTGCAATTAGGCAAGAACTGCGTGTCTCTCTACCGGAGCAAGGGAAAGTCATTTCAAACTTGGTGGCACAGTCCTGGGAAAGCAGCCATGCTGGATTCCAGAGCTAGCTACTTAGGGAGTTCACCAAGATGGTGAGCAGCCAATGGGGGCACTGCTGTCAGATGGCGCCAGGAATTCGGGAAAAAAAATCCAGGATCTTCACTGCAACAGCAGCTGAGGGCTGAAGATCTGACTTTGGCAATTATCTGTGATTGGAGAGCAGTGGGCAGGTGGCAGCAGGTGGGCTCCCAGTCTCGCCACTGAAGTCGACGGGCAGCTCAAGCTTAAAAGCAGCTGTGAGGATGAGGTGCTTGCCCACTTGGGCAGCAAGCCTGTGCTTGGAGAGTGGTGGGTGGGTGACAGCAGGCAGGCTCCCGGTCTCACCGCTGTAGTCGGTGGGCAGCTCAAGCTTAAAAGCAGCTGTGAGGATAAGGTGCTTGGAGAACGGGGGGGCGGGTGGCAGCAGGCGGGTTCCGGGTCTAGCCGCTGTAGTCGGTGGGCAGCTCAAGCTTAAAAGCAGCTGCAAGGATGAGGTGCTTGCCCAAGTGGGCAGCAAGCCTGTGCTTGGAGAGCAGTGGGCGGGTGGCAGCAGGCAGGCTCCTGGTCTCGCCGCTGTAGTCGGCAGGCAGCTCAAGCTTAAAAGCAGCTGCGAGGATGAGGTGCTTGGAGAGCGGGGGGGCGGGTGACAGCAGGCGGGCTCCTGGTCTCGCCGCTGTAGTCGGCGGGCAACTCAAGCTTAAAAGCAGATGCGAGGATGAGGTGTTTGGGCAGCAAGCCTGTGCTTGGACAGAGGTGGGCAGGTGGCAGCAGAAGGGCTCCCAGTCTTGCCGCTGTAGTTGGCGGGCAGCTCAAACTTAAAAGCAGCTGCAAGGATGAGGTGCTTGCCCAAGTGGGCATGGAGGGCATTTCCGTGGACTGGGCACACATTCAATGGGATGGCAGGGCCCAGTCAGCTAATGGATCCCTTGCACCCACAGGGCATGGATGTTGACAGTGGGCGCAATGTGCACTGCCAGCACGGAGCAGATGAGTGCCAGTGGACCACCCCCAGCCCTCATTGATGTCCCAGGGGTTTAGGGCAGCATGTGGGGGGTTCTGTAGTGCCCCCACATCAGTGCCACAGCTGGTGGTGGCATCCTGGGGGGGTGCATATCCCTTACAGCTGGGTGTTACCCAGTGTAAGGTGTGCCCTCTGTGCCCAGCACTCTGCACCTTTGTGAATGATGAGGAGTGCGGGCACGCCCCGGACACCCCCCACCTGTCCCTTTGCATTGCTGTCAGTGTGGCTGGAGGATCAGGAGCGTAACTGCCACACATACCCATTGTGAATGCCATGCAGTGTCTGCAGGACCCCACTCCTTGGCATTCAGTCCTAGCGATGCCAACATGCCCGGTGTACATGGCGATGCATTGGCATTGTGCATAGGGCTCAATATTTTTTTGCCTCAGATCCTAGAGCTGTTTCATACTTTCTGCCTTTTAGGGGTAAAACAGGGGATTTCTTCTCTGAAGAAGTCCCTCCAACATTATGATCTTATAGTATGAGGTCTTAAGGTAGACGGGGATCACTTGGACACTCAATGAGCAAGCCCTTTTGCTCTATGTCTGTTAAATATTATGTTTTATTTTGTTTTCCTTCAATGTATGATATATTGGGTATTTAATATGACCTGTTTGTACTGCTGGAAATTTGAAAGCTTGACTTAAATGAAGTTTACAAAAAAAAAAACTAGGTGAGCAGGTATTTTCACACTATGCCCCTAAACTGTTAAACAACTTGCCAAATGGCATTATTATTAATCAATCAATCTTTATTTATAAAAAGTGCAATTCCAGTAGATCTAAGCACTTGTACAGAGATAATCAAATATTAAAAAACTAGAATATAAAACATACAAACACCATTAAAATTCAACAGATTCTTAAACACAACACAAGCTATTTAAATAAGATATAGAAAAGCTAATCTGAAAAGATGAGTCTTAAGAGCCCTTTTGAAGCTCTCAATGGTCGGGCACTCTCTAACCTGATGAGGTAAAGAGTTCCACAGGGTAGGGGCCATGAAAGCAAAAGAGTGGGCCCCAGAGGTCTTGAGTCGAACCCTGGGAACCTCTAGCAATCCATCATTGGAGGGGGCAGTAGGGATGAAGGAGATAATGCAAGTACCATGGTCCCTGTCTGTGTAGGGCATTCTAGATCAGTAAACTGACCTTGAAGGTGATACACCACTGTATTAGCAGCCAGTGCAGATCTTGGAGCACAGGTGTGACATGACAAGATCTTGGTAAGCCAGTCAACAATCGGCCACCGCATTCTACACTAGCTGCAAGTGGCGAGTATCCACCCTCGATACCCCGAGGTAGAGGGCATTGCACTAGTCAAGGTGGGAGGTCACAAATGTGTGCCATGCAGGGCTGCTCATTTGTATTATTTTTTTATTTATTTTATTTTTTGTTATTTGTTTGAATTTAAAATGTTTTATTGAAGTCCAGAATAATACAGCTGTCACCATTTGTATCTTTTGATTCTGCCCCATGGCACCCTCAGCCCTATCACCAGCCTTCTCACAGATTTACTAGGTACCACATAGTTGGTGGGCAGCCTGCTGTGTCAGCCATAAGGGAGCCTGCAGGGGTGCTGGTGTAGAGGTGGACTGTAGCTTTTTCCTCCAACTCTGTTTTTTTTTTCCCTAAGGGGTGTTGGCATGCAGTGATGTGTGCACAGATGCATGCAATGTGCCGCATTTGTGCCAGGCATCTGTCCGCTACCCCTTCCCTTTCTTGTGCATCCCAGCTGTGTGCCCAGCTACCCTCCACCAGCTGGCAGTCACACAGTGGGAGCAGTACCCCCACCCACACTGAGGAAGGAGAGCAGCCTCTGGAACATTTAGTCCTTCCCCTCTCGGTCGGTCCCCCCCAAAGGCCCTCTTTCATTCCTAATCACACTCACTGGCATCAGGAGCAGTAATGTCACCTTTGAGTGACTGGGTTGGCTGCTCATTTTTCTAAGATTCTTTTGTGCAATTTTTAAATCCAAGTTTATCTGTACCTGTTAGAAAAATATATAAAAAAAGACGTCTCATTGTTGTGTTACACCTGTGTTCCTTATGTTACACCTGTATTCCTTGTGGTACACCTGCATTCCTTGTGGTGCACCTGTATGCCTTGTGGTACACCTTTTTAATTTTTTTTTTTTAGAAAATATACTTTATTGAGTTTTAAACCAGAGAACACAAGTACAAACGACAACAGCAAATCAACCAAAAATCATATTAGTGAAACAAGCAAAACAATACAAAACTCCCCAATCCCTTCCTTGTGGTAGGCCTGTATTCATTGTGGTACACCTGCATTCCTTTGTGTTATATATCTGTATTTGTCTGTATCTGATGTCCTGGCATGGCTGAAAATACATGATCAAGTCCACGTCCTGGGAAAAAAAACTTTTGTTTGTAGTTTTAGCTCCGTTGAGCACTGCTCATTTACGAGGAGGTCCTGGATAGAATAAACAAATAATACAGAAAGAAACTGAAGAAAAATTTAGACCAGAGATTGTATATTTAGCTACGTCAGTTCTGCAGAAAACAACAAGGCAGTTACAAGACCATTCAAATTCAGCAGTGATGGATTAGCTAATGACATGGTAGATGGGCAAAAAGATATCAAGGCAGTTGAAGACAATATAAGTTCAGCAAGAATAAAATAAAATAAATATACAGCATAGTCCTGTTCTCCATCGTAGCTCATCAATGCTGTGACCTCACTCATTATGATATTAGGAAATCTTCTAACTGGCAAGAAGAAAAAGAAAAATACTTCTAAAATAAAAAGTAAAAAGTAACAATTGGTTGCTTTGAAAATGAATTAACATTTTCTGTCTTCCGTTACTGGCAGGACTGGTTCTTTAATGAATGCTGTACCCACTGCATCTAGTTCAAAGCACTTGTAAGGGCTCAAACCACAGCCAAACAATCGCACAAATGTTGATTGCACTCTGTTTTCTTCTGTAGACCCCTGTGCCATTCCACACCAACACAATGATATTGTAGAGTGAGATTCCTTAAAGGGTCACTGTCAACCCTTTATGCCTCGAAGTGTGTCTAGTTTAAAAAAACACATTTTATGAACGCACATTGTTTGACCATGCCCCAGTTAGCTTGAAATTGGAGCTGGCACCACCATTTAGAAATTCACATTGGAGGCTCAGTATAGGTCTTTTAAACAATCAGGAATTTAAGGATCTTGTTACTGCCATGATTAAAACATATGACCAAGACAATCCAGTGGGAACAACTTCTCATGCTGTCAGATGGGATGCCCTGAAAGCTGTACTTTGTGGGGTGACCATTGGGTATTCCTCCCTAGATAAAAAATGCAGGGAGCAAAAGAGACTGGACGTGGAGGCCGAGATAAAATCTTGCTGAATAGTTTAATGCAGGGACAATTGGCAGAGAGACAGCTAGCACTGGAGAAGTTGCTCACATTTCAAATTAAGGCTACCCATAGGAGGGTCAGACAAAATCACTATGAGAATGGTAACAGAGCGGGGAAACTGTTGGCTGCCACTCTGCACCAATAGCAAGCCAGCAGGGTGGTTCTGCAGCTAAGAGATCCTACAAGAGGAAATGTGGGCTTCTGCCATCTGGAAGAAATTACCAACATTTTTGCGGAATTTTATAAATTCCTATACGCCCCAAACCCTATTCCTGACTATGAGGAGAAGGTTTCCCTTTTTTTCAAGGGCATGGAGATGAGATCTCCATCTCAGCAGGCAGTAGACCAGTTGGAGAGTGCAATATCCCAGCAGGAGCAACAAACCAAGATAGCCCACTTGAAAAATGGCAAGTCTCCAGGACCAGATGGGTTTCCCTCCAAGTTTTTTAAAACCTTTGCAGACTCCCTCCTGCCATTTTTGCTGTCAGTATGCCAAGAGATTATTTAGGGTGGTTAGACACCAGACTCATGGCAGTTAGCCCACATATCAAGCCTTCCTAAAGAAGGGAAGGACCCCCAGGAGTGTGGTTCGTATAGACCCATTTCTCTACTAAATGTAGACTTAAAACTGTTTACGGGACTGTTGGCTGGCAGAGTACAGGCACACATCTCTTCTTTAGTGCATGAGGACCAAACAGGGTATATTGCCAGGAGATTTCTCCCTGATAATATTAGACGATTGCTTAACATTATTTCATCCCAAAACTCCCAGGAACAATTTCTAATAGCTACATCCATGGACGCGGAAAAGGCATTTGACAGGGTAAATTGGCAATTTTCTAAAAGCGTCCATGGAAAGAATGAAATTCAGCCCTAAATTCTTACACACTATCTCCCAGCTGTACAGGAACCCGAAAGCACTGGTGAGGGTGAACGGGTGAATTCTAATTTTTTCCACTGACCAGGGGCACTCAACAGGGCTGACCTCTCTCTCTCTCTCTCTCTCCCCCCGTTGTTGTTTGCCCTATGCTTTGAACCTATAGCAATGAAAATTAAAGAAACTCAGGAGATCTCAGGCATCATGGTGGGGGGGTTCTGAACAAAAACGTTCACTATATGCAGATGATTTCCTTTGTTTTTATCTTCTCCAGAAAAATCAGTGCCACCACTCTGTAAAGCTCTCCGAACCTTTGGAGAGATTTCAGGATATAAGATTAATTTCTCTAAATCTGAAGCCCCAGTACTAAGTGGACGGATGTCTCAGAGATTTAAAGAAGGGTTCCCCTTCAGATGGGCCCCATGGGGTCAGATTAAATACCTGCGCATACAAATATCGACAGATTTATCAAAGTGTTTTTCCCTAATTTATGGAAAATTATGGAAGTCTATGGAGAGAGACCTGGCAAGGTGGCATTACCTGCCACTTATACTGGTGGGACGAATAGCTGCAGTAAAAATGAATATTTTGTCACGACTCCTTTTTCTATTCCAGTGTCTTCCTCTGAGAATCCCTGTGCACTTTCAGGACAAATTAACAAGGGAGATCCATAGATTCACGTGGCAATATAAAAAACCTAGGATAGCCAGGAGCATTCTATGTCTACTCAGGGAGAAGGGAGGGTTTGCCTTACCCAACTTCTGGTTATACTGCCTAACAGCACAGATGCGACCAGTTTTATCCTGGGCTAAGCAGAGGGTGGAATCAAGATGGTACAAGATGGAAAATGTGCTGCCTGAGCGGAGACCCCTGTACACATTGGCCTTAACTTTGGTGGCCCAGACTATGTCCGACTCATCAGGAACAGATGGGTGAAACATGGTATATACATACTTTCAAAGGTCAGGAAACTAACTGCCACCACAGATGGAGTAGGTCCTCTGTCTCTTATAAGATACTAGAAGGACTTCTTACCCCCCATGTTAGACTTGGGATTTGCCAGATGGGAGGCACAAGGAATTACATGATTCACTCAGTTAATAGAGAATGAGAGGTGTGTTTCCTTCCAGAGAGTAAAAGACAAATTTGGCTGGGGACATTCAGAGTTTCTTAGATTTATGCAGGCAAAGCATTTTATACATTCCCTAGGCCACCTGGAGGGCCTGACCAGGCCCTATTCGAGATGGGAAAACCTCCTGTATGGACTAGTAACAGTAACAGCTAAGATCTGGCTTGTGACAAACCTCTACAAAATGCTGATGGAGATGGGAGAGGACTCGATACATGGGTACAAGGTAGCCTGGGAGTGGGAGGCAAATGTGATTATAAAGGAATCGGATTGGAATCATAGGCTAAAATTTGGCTGGAAGGTCACCTCGTCCCAGAGTTGACAAGAGTTTTATTGGAAAATCCTCATCCACTACTTTCACATACCCACTGTTATACAACACTATTCAGCTGGTGGTGTAGTGTGCTGGAGGAGATGTGGGGGGGGATCACTGGCACATTTTGGGGGCCTGCCCTGCACTCTCCGCCTTTTGGAAGGTGATGCAGACAGCGACCCAAGGTGTGATGGGTGTTCTCATCCCCCTCACTTTTGAGGAGTGGGTTTTGGGAACTCCCACTGCACTTCATTTAAGAGGAGACTCCTGTAAAGTAATGTTGATTCTTCTGGGGGTAAGCTTAAAATGTATTACAGCCAAATGGCTGAGCCAGGAGCCACCAACATTAGAAGAATGGATTAGCCTGGTAAAAGATGTAGTGACAATGGAGTGCCTCACAGCCAAATTGAGACTTCAGCAGGACAGCCACACCCAACGCTGGCAGGCATGGGAATCCTAGTTATTGCAGGCAAGTTGATCCAACTAACTTTAATACCAGGTGTGATAACCCACCTGAAACAGCTTTTAGAGAGGTGTCTGTCCTCGGGTATTTGCTGCCACCAGCCAGACTTTCCTTCCGGCACCTCTTTCAAGTGTACAGACTTGAATAATTAAATGTGCAATTGTACTAGTTAACGTCTGGTAGTGTGTGTCTCTCTTGGGTGGCAGATGCTACACAGAGTTTACCTCAGCCAGTGGAAACCAAATATTACCTTAGAAAAATGACACCACAGTCACAACTGTTGAGCAAATAAATAGCTTTTTACTTAACAGAAAGTGCACTGAGCATTTACAGGATATGTATTTACAACACAAGAGAATAACACTCATACAGGAAAAGTAAACAAATGTTTTTAAATAACAGATAGCAAAAGAAGAAGGCTATGACTGAAATATGCTATCACTAAACTTACGCTTCCCTGTCCTTACAAGAGACACTGGACCCTGTTCTAACTGCCAGCTCCCACAGACATAGCTACAAGGTAGGCTCCAAACTTGTTTCCCCTCCCAGCTTCTCAAAGCAAGAGAGAACCTTATCTGTCTTTCAGAAGGTTATTTACTCTCTGGAGAATAGGTCATTCCTATTCTCCCTTTGAATGCACCAACCAACTAACATGTACATGTATGTATTTAATTGTCCCAATCAGAGTGAACACATATCAGTGACCAATTATATTCCCTTTTCACCTTAAGTTTATATTTGAATGATCCAATCCATTCAAACTGCCCTGTGTATGTGTCTGCAGGTCTGTGTGTGTGGAGATGTCTACTCGTGATTTATGACCCAGCTCTTATCTAGCAGCTAGGAATTCCACAAGCTGGATGCTGCTGGACAGAGGATTTTAACCTAAGTCTATTTTTTTCAAACTGCTAAAAAAATAAGGCACAAACAGAATCCAACCCATTAACTCTTTCCTTCCCATTTCTGTCACATCTCCCCCACCCCAGATAATGAAGGTGTGTCCCTTGGGCCACCCCAAGTGACACAGCCATTCATGCAATTACTGGGAAGTGCCCAAAAGTATCCAGCCAAGCCATTAGCCCTATCTAGATAACCCATCTGCATTTGCATTTTGTTTGCCACTGTGATGCTGGATGCTCATGTTGTATGCCTGCAGTATCAAACTCCAACGTAGTAGTTTTCCATTTTGCCCACTTGACCTATGAAGCCAAATCAGGGGATTATGATCTGTGACCACAGTAAATTCTCTCCCATATAGGTAAGGCTGCAGCTTCTGAAGGGCCTACACTATTCCCAAGCATTCCTTCTCGATTGTGGTATATGCCTCCTCTCTGGGCAAAAGCCTCCGGCTGAGGTACACAACCGGGTGCTCCTTCCCCTGCTGGGTAACTTGGCTCAGCACAGCCCCCAGCCCATGATCTGAGGCATCCACATGGACCATAAACTTTAAACTATAACTGGGGCTAGCCAATACAGCTGGGCCACTTAAGGCCTTTTTTAGCTCCTGAAAAGTGACCTCACAGCCTTCTGACCACTTCACTGTATCTGGCTTTCCCTTCTTGGATAAGTCTGTCAGGGGCTTAGCCAGATCGCTATAGTGGGGAACAAACTTTCAGTAGTACCCTGCTGTCCCTAGAAATACCCTGACCTGTTTCTTTCTGGTAGGAGTAGGCCAGGCCAGGATGGCATCAACCTTGGTAGGCTGCGGCCGGATGTGTCCACTACCTACCCGGTGCCCAAGGTAGGACACTTCTGCCATACCTATCTGGCACTTCTCTGCCTTGACTGTCAGACCTGCCTTCTTTAACCTGTGGAACACATTCCGCACATTCTTGATGTGCTCATCCCAGGTCTGGCTGTATATGGCTATATCATCCATATAAGCCAATGCAAACTCACCTACCCCAGACAGAATGCAATCCACAAGCCGTTGAAAGGTTGCTGGTGCATTCTTCATTCCAAATGGCATTACCTTATATTCGTATAAACCAAATGGAGTAAAAAAAGCTGATCTTTCCCTGGCCGCAGGGGTCAGAGGTACCTGCCAATAGCCCTTTGTTAGGTCTATTGTGGTCAAATGCTTGGCTCCCCCCAGTCACTCCAGGGTCTCGTCTGTTCTGGGCATGGGATAGGCTTCAGACTCCGTGCAGCTATTAAGCCTCTGGTAATCAATGCAGAATCATGTGGTGCCATCCCTTTTGGGGATCAGTACCACAGGTGATGCCCAGGGGCTACTAGATTCCTGGATTACTCCAAGTTCCAGCATCTCCTTGAGCTCCTCTTTCACAGTCTGCTTAACATGCTCAGGTACCTTGTAGGGGGACTGTTTCAGAGGAACCTGGGTCCCTGTATCCACATGGTGCTCTGCCATCATGGTGTACCCCAGTTTCCCTGTGAACATGTCTGCAAATTCTCTCAGCACACCCCTAATTTCTTGCACCTGGGCTGGCGTCAGCTGTTCAGAGAGGGTAAGGTTGTCCACAGAGGATGCAACCTGGGCCTCCCCAAGCAGGTCCACCAGTGGATATATCTCAGTTTCCTCCTCTGGGGCACTGCAAACAGTGAGGACCATTTCCTCCCTCTCATGGTAGGGCTTCAGCATGTTAACATGATACACCTTTCATTTGCATCTCCTATCCAGTAGCTCTATCATGTAATTGACATCACTAACCTTTTGGACAATAGAGAATGGCCCCTCCCATGCTGCCTGTAATTTATTCTGTCGGACAGGGATGAGTGCCATCACTCGCTGTCCCACCTCATATTCTCTGGCTTGTACCCCACGGTCATACCAGACTTTCTGCCGCTGTTGTGCAGTGGCCAGGTGCTCCTGAGCAAACCCCATGAGCTCCTAAGGCGGTCCCAGTTCAGGACATACTCCACAACAGACTCTCTTGGGAGGCACGGTCACCCTCCCATGCATCCCGAATCAAATCTAGGGCCCCCCACACCCTATGACCAAACAGGAGCTCGAAAGGTGAGAACCCTGTGGACTCCTGTGGGACTTCCCTGTATGCAAATAGGAGATGAGGCAAATATTTGTCCCAGTCCCTCTTATGCTGGTCAGCAAAAGTCCTTAGCATGGTCTTAAGGGTTGAATTAAATCACTCCACTAGACCATTAACTTGGGGATGGTATGGGGATGTTTTGAGCTGCTTCACCCAACACTTCTCCCACAAACTACTCATTAACCCTGACATAAAATTGGCACCCCAGTCTGACAGTATCTCCTGGGGAAAGCCCACCTGGCTAAATATTCCCAACAGTGCATCTGCCACTGGTTCTGCCTCAGAGGATGTTAGTGCCACTGCCTCTGGGTATCTGGTGGCATAGTCTACAACTACCAGGATATACCACTTGCCAGTGTGACTTGAGATGCTCAATGGCCCCACTATGTCCACAGCTACCCTCTTGAAGGGTTCATCAATTATGGGCAGGGGCACCAAAGCTGCCTTGGCCTTGTCCCCCATTTTCTGCACCCGCTGGCACTGTGGACAAGTCCTGTACATTTGCCACATCCTTGCCAATACTAGGCCAGAAGAAATTATTGGTTAGATGCTTTTTCGTGCACCTCACCCCCAAGTGTCCTGAAAAAGGGATATCATGGGTAAGGGCCAAAAGCTGCTGACGGTGAACCTTAGGGACTACCAGCTGCTGGAGTACCTCATCATCTAGCCCTTCCTCTGTTGTACATTCTCTGTACAACAGCCCATTGTTCCAGTAAATGGACTCTTTACACCCCTGAGGACGCTCAGCCCTATGAGCTATTTCCCTCAGGTTTTGCAAGGTAGAGTCAGTTCGCTGTGCAGCACTCAGCTGCCCTCATCTGACCCTTCCCAGTGCCACTTCCAAAGAAAGTCCTGTGGGCTCCTCTATTTTTGACTGGGGTTCTGGACTGCTGCTTCTAGCCAGCCCCTCCCCTGTGCTAGACACTTCCTCAGCTGCTGAGGGTGTGGCTGGACCACCCAGATTCACCCTCTCTTCACCCTCAGAAGCTTGCCCTTATGCCTGACTATGAGTTACAATACACACCATTTTTTTCCTGGGGTCCAAATCCTTCCTCACAATCATATTTACAGGTAGGTCCTCTACAACTCCCACCTCCTTTTCTCCATGGCCCCCTTCCCAGTTCAGGAAGACTCTAGCCATTGGTAAGTGGACTGGTGGCCCAGTGAATGCCTGGACTCTGGAGTATTTCCCAGGCACCATCTGCTCTGCCCGAATGAGATCCTGTCTTACCAGGGAGATGTCAGCGCCTGTGTCCCACAGTCCCTGTGTTACTATTCCATTAACTGTAATGGGATGCAGATTCTCATCAGAGGAGAATGGTTCTTCCGACTGGACACACCCTACAAACACACCAGTGCTCTTTTGATCCCCACCTCCCCCATACCTATGCCCCTTAACCAGTTTCTGAGGGCAGTTATATCTCAAGTGTCCCACTTGATTGCAAAGATGACATTTCTTGGGTCCTATTTCTTGAGTCCCCTTAGAAACAGAGGGCTCTACTTTGGGCTCAGTTCCAGGCTGGTTTCCTTTGGGCTGCCCCCCTTGGGATCGCTTATAACCATGTGCTGCCCCCCACCATAAGACTTATGCTGTGTGTATGGCCGGTTAGACAGATACACATCAGCACTTCCTGCCACCTCTGTGGAAGAGGCGTATGCCCTGTCTATGAGCTATACACGCATGTCCTCAGGTACAATTTTAATGAATTGTTCTCTCACCAATACATCTTTAAGCAGCTCCACAGTGGTTGCTTCAGCCCCTCCATCCACCTATCAAGGTAAGTACGCAGTTGAACCTGCAGTTCTGCATAACTGTCTTCTGGGCTTTTCTTTAACTCCCTAAATTTCATTCTATAAGCCTCAGGGGTTAACTCAAAATGTTTCAACAACACTGTTTTAACTTTATCATAATCAGCAAAGTCTTCATTACTCATTTTAGCAAATGCATGCAAAGCTCTCCCCGTATGTAAGGGTGTGAGATAAGTTGACCAGGAAGCCTTAGTCAATTTTAATTGTCTGCATACTCTCTCAAATGACCTTAAACATAAATCAAAGTCATCTCCCTCTTTAAACGGAGGGAACCATTTGGAATTCATTTTGGTTTCATGAGGTAAACTCACTCTACCATTACTCATGGTTTGCTGACTGTGGAGGGTCATCATCTCCTTCTCATGCTGTTGTCGCTAGAGTTCATGCTGTCTTTCTCTTTCTCTTTCTTCATGTTCCTTCTCTTTTTCCTGATGTTCTTTCTCTCTGTCTTGGCATTCTCTTTCTCTTTCTTCATGTTCTTTCTCTGCTTCCAGTCTTTTTGTCTCTGCTTCCCATCTTTTGTTTCTGCATCCAACCTTCTTGCTTCTGCTTCAGCATCCAGTCTTTTCGGCTCCGGCACCCTTTCTTGCAGCAACAGCTGCAGTCGCAGTGCCTCAAACTGGTTTGGGGGGGTCTGCTGCCTCAGTTCCTGACTCACCCCCAGTGACTGTCTGCTTCAGATCATGTGCCAAGAGGGCAGCTATGAGGTCTGCCTTTTTCTTGTGTTTTAGACCTTCAGGCTGAATCCCCTTTTCCTGGCACCTTTCAAAAAGCTGTGGCACAGTAAGTGAGTCATGCGACGTGGAGCTCATTCTCTACTGCTACGCTATACTGTGCTAACTAGAAACAAATAAAACTGTTGTACAAATGTATTCCCTTATATATCCTGTTTTGCAATGCTAAGCTAACTGTTCCACTGGCAAACTCTGTATCTCAGTGTGCTACGCAGTCCACTATCATCACCCCACCACTTCCAACCAATATGTGACAACCCACCTCTCCCTCTGGGCTGAAACAGCTTTTAGAGAGGTGTCTGTCCTCGGGTATTTGCTGCCACCAGCTTGATTTTCCTTCTGGCACCTCTTTCAGGTGTACAAACTTGAATAATTAAACGGCAATTGCATAAGTTAACGTCTGGTAGTGTGTCTCTCTCGGGTGGCGGATGCTACGCAGAGTTTACCTCAGCCAGTGGAAACCAAATATTACCTTAGAAAAATGACATTACAGTCACAACTGTTGAGCAAATAAATAGCTTTTTACTTAACAGAAAGTGCACTGAGCATTTACAGGATATGTAATTACAACACAAGAGAATAACACTCATACAGGAAAAGTAAACAAATGTCTTTAAATAACAGATGGCAAAAGAAGAAGGCTATGACTGAAATATGCTATCTCTAAACTTACCCTTCCTTATCCTTACAGGGGACACTGGACCCTGTTCTAACTACCAGCTCCCACGGACATAGCTACAAGGTAGGCTCCAAACTTTTGTTTCCCCTCCCAGCTTCCCAAAGCAAGAAAGAGCCTTCTCTATCTTTAAGAAGGTTATATACTCTGTGGAGAATAGGTCATTCCTATTCTCCCTTTGAATGCACCAACCAACTAACATGTATGTATTTAATTGTCCCAATCAGAGTGAACACCTATCAATGACCAATTATATTCCCTTTTCACCTTAAGTTTATATTTGAATGATCCAATCCATTCAGACTGCCCTGTGTATGTGTCTGCAGGTCTGTGTGTGTGTGGAGATGTCCACTCGAGATTTATGACCCAGCCCTTATCTAGCAGCTAGGAATTCCACAAGCTGGATGCTGCGGGACAGAGGATTTTAGCCTGAGTGTATTTTTTTCAAACTACCAAAAAAATAAGGCACCTACAGAATCCAAACCATTAACCCTTTCCTTCCCATTTCTGTCACACCAGGGACTCCTAGGTTTTGGCATTTGGGGTGGGGGTGGAATGACAAGGCTGGAGAGGTGAGTCCTAAGTTCTGGGCTTTTGGGCTTGTTCAACTTATGGCCTACATCCTCCCCAAGGTGTAAATTCTCTGGATACCCAAGGTACATAAAAATGGCTTAATAAAGCTATCTAGATGTCTATCATTGATTTTGTGCTTCATTAGTAGAGTTAGTGGGGGTTCGGACGAACCAAAATGTCGAGGCACAGTTCTGATGCCTCTTTAGATAGTATATAGTTTAATAGTAATTGTTATTTTTTACCTGTGTATAATTTGGTAGTGGTAAAATCAATAGTATATGGAAGTAGATGATAAACTGCAGCCTGTAATATATACTACATAAATAAATGTTTAGAATAATCAACCAAATGACTGAATCTTTCTGTACTGGACATAAAAGTAACTGTATGTAAAATCTGTATTGCTGTGGTGATAAGATGCTGAATAAAGCTGAATTTCCAAAAAAAAAACAAAAAAATGTTCTATGTTTGCTCACATTCTGTGGAAATTGCTGATATAGCTGGTAGTTTGATTCTAATTCCTTTTTAAAAGTAGAAAACAGACTGCACACCATATTGGTGTTACCACACAAAAACGTGTTTGTTTACAGTCCTTCATCAACATGCACTGCATCCTTCCTGGACCTGGGAACACCTATAACAAAGTTAAGCTCTTCATGATGCATTGGGAGTAGAGGAGACTATTGCATCATGAGTGACTGCACTGTTTGGTGGTGGTCCTAATGTTAAGGAAGTATGCAACAAGAGTAGGTCAGGAATTTGATACAAAACCAGGGATGGGTATAATTACACCGCTATCATGCATTTCAGTTCTACTAAAGAAAGGAAGGAGATAAAATAACCAGCAACATCAATGAATTTCAGAGAAGTAAGCAATCATAAAATGTGGGTTTTCAATCAGAAATAATATGGCACAAACAGGATTGACGGTGTTCCTTCAAAATGTACATACTGCCCTTCCATTCTGTAATTAATTATCAGAATTCAGAATGGTGGCCTACGTCAATGTGAAGTGCCTTGTTAAACAACTAACCTTTCCCTGCCCTCAGCCAATCACACAAGAAAGCCTCATCCGAGGGAAGTCAAAAGTGGCTTCTGCAGTTAAACATCCATGTGAGTCACTAATGATTAGTGAAATTCATCTCTTCAAAAAATATATTTTTGCTTGCCAACTCGAACAGAAAGAGAGAGACAGAGTGAGAGAGACACATACACACAATGTTATGAAGGTGCAGTCAGGTATTTTGTATTAAATTTTAAATGTTTTTTGTACTAGAGCATTTTCTGGATTCAGTGATGAGCCACAAAACAGGGCACAAACAGGCATTGTGCTGCCCCCTGAAAATTTTTTTTACAGTGTTTGGCTGGGAAAGGCACACTGAACCAAAGCTCATTGTCAGGTGCATCCTGGCAGCACAAGGAGGTTAAGTAAATTGTTTAAGGTCACACAGTCTGTAAGCGGAGGTTGTAGAAACTGAGCCCAGGTCTGCTGGTTGTACTAAGCTTGTTCGCAACTTGCTGCTTTAACCCCCTAGGCTATATTGCCTAGTTATAGAAACACAGAAAAACACCAGCTGAAGCAGGCCTGATGGTCTATTTAAATGGTCCTGTGTGGTGGTACAAATGCCTTCTAGAGATCCATGGCCATGGCCATCCACCCCTCTGCCCGCTTCAGAAGCCCCCTATGCCTGTTCCACCCTCTCTTAAAGGAGAACTGCACTGACTCAATAAGTCATGTTTCCCAGCTCTTTTTTTAGCCCCAGCTTGCTCCTTACTGGCCTAATTGTTCTCTCTCTCTCTCTCTCTCTCTTATCGCCCTGTCTTATCAACACTAGGCCCGTCCATCCCCTTATTCTTCCTTTCCCAACCTCGGATAGGAGCTCACTACCCTGGGTTGTGACATCCTACCATGCCCGTGCTATAGCATTCAATCCGGGGCTCACATACTCCTTTTCTCCATCCACCTTCTACATCCCATTTTACCAACTCCTTTCTGTGCACCATGCCTCCTAGCCTTTCTCCCCTGCCTCCCTCCCTCCCTTCCCTACCTTGACCTCTACCTGGTGTATATTTTTATTTTTTCTTCCGTTACTTCCTCCTGCAACCTTAGACAACCTGCTTTATCTTCCTATAGACACTTCTATGTATGTAAATACCGTGTAATCTGTACAATATCTGTATAATTATATGTACATATAAACTTCTTTTTCTTCCTCTCTGTAAAGAGTATTATCTGTATTGCCTTGTAAATACCTGTGTTGACCTGTATATACAATTGTTCATGCTCCACCCAGGTCTATCTTGCAAATGAGCTTCTGCTCAACGATGAACGCCTGGTTAAATAAAGACTTGATTGATTGATTGATTGATTGATTGATTGATTTTAAAATACTGGTCCCAATTCTGTTATTGTTTTAGCTATCCAAGCATTTTAGTTATCCTAGTGGGTGTTTCTGATGTACATGCTGGTGGTAAGAACCATTTTAGAACTGGATGTTGTAGTTTATGTCCCTGTTATAAAACTGCAAGAAACAATCTAGAAATTTCATTGACTAAGAGTCATCATCTGACCATGCATTAAATCTCTATAAACACATGGTCAAGTGACAAGTCTCATTTTACTCCCCCAAAACAACTACTTAGAACCATTTTATAAGTGTAATACGTCCCACCAGGGTGTACATCATAGGATTTTAATGCACTTCTCTTTCCTATAATGCACACCCTGTCATAGCTTATTACTTACTTCTGCTTTGCTATTGTTGGAACAATGTATTCATGTTCTGTTATAGAACTCTGAAGTTATTTGCAGTGCAGTTTTTATCACAGTAAGCTAAGTAGACTGCAGCCTAGGGGCACCAGCTGTCAGGGGGCACCTGAGAAATGAGGCATCGCTCCCCCACCCCGGAACTCAGTGTCAGTCTGTGCCCTCCCCCCGGAACTGAGTGTCAGTTTGTGCCTCCCCACAAATCAGTCTGTCTTGCCAACCCCCAACAGAGCAGATCAGTCCAATCAGCGCCCACATTGATTTTAAAATCCAGTGTGTGCTCACTGCGCATGTGCACCCAACACCGATGCCAAATTAATGAAGAAAGCGGCTAGAGAATGCTTGTTGGGCAGAGTGGGTAAGGCACAGTGCACACCACATGAGCCACAGACATCATCGACTGGTTGACAACAGTACTAGCAGTAGAGGCGCTAGCATCCGCCACACTAGAGAGCCAAGAGAGAGTGAGAACTCACAGCTGGGTCTGGGAGGAGGATGGATCGGCGTGGGTTAGGGTACTATCTGGAGACCAGACCTGTCATGACTATCAGTCAAGTTCTTCTTGCTCGGAGTCAACATCACGTGTGTGACTATCACTGGCCACCCCACATCTGACCGCCACTGCTGAATGGTGAGACTACTTGAGTGTCCAAGAGAGTGACAATCATCAGTGTCGAATGCCTTCAAGGAACGAATGAGTGAGAGGAGGGATCACACCAGACCAGATCCGAGATGGTGGGTGAAATGGAGAGCAGGTCACACCAGCACCGGGCGATGGTGAGTTTGAGTGAGATTTATGATGACCACCACAGTCAGTAGTCCAAAAAATTGCTTAAAGAGGAATGTATTCCAGACTGAAACCTAAGGGGGCAGCAGGACCAGAGCTGCCCTAACTAAACAAAGTCTGGGGGGGAGAGAGGGGCTTCTGTTCAGGCTTGCTCAGCTTGGACTTAGCTTGGGGGCACTGACAGTGACTTGACTTTAATTTCCCACTTATTGTCTGAATTCTCTGTTGACAAAAATGAAAATCTACTCAGGCAGCCTCTTCGTAAAGAAGGCCAAAGTAATGAATATGTGCAAACAGTGCAACCAGGAATTATAAACAAGCATTTGTCAATGCCAAATGTTGCTTGCTTATATGTGCTGTTTAGGTATTTGGTAGTGAAAGCACCATGCCTATGAACTGTCAGCAGGGGTCGGAAGCTCATGCTGCCCGACTGTAGCCCATTTTCCACTTTTCTCCTCTTTGCAGAGTGTGGGCATGCAATGACACTTAGGCACAGCGTGACAACATCCGCCACACTCCACCCCCTTTACTACACCGCTCTAGTAGTGCCCCCGGTCATCAACAGGGGCTGCTACAGAGCAGTGAGTCCCTGGATCCCGCCCCGGGATAGGAGAGGAGTCCTCCAGATGCTCAATCCTATCCCTCCTCTGCCGACCCCTGGTGTCCTGGGCTCGTGTTTGAACCCAGGTTGCCAGCGTGGCACGAGGTGTGCTGTCCAGCACCTCAACTCTCAGTGCCAGTAGGCCAGCAGTAATGCTGCCTTTAATACTCCCCTCCCCTTCCTGCCCCAGTGTGCCCTGTCACCCATGTACAAGTCACTATTCCCCCCAGACCCTACCCCAGTTAGTCACTAACCCATAATGTTTGGTGTGGCACCAATCCTTCAGCCACTCATTGAACTCCTCAATCCTACCCTTCCTCCCCATGCTTGCACATGGTACCGGCAGTACCTCCAAGAATGGCACCAACTTCCCTACCCCCTCACACTGCCTGGACAACTACTCAAATCTCCCCCTCACTACTTCCACAGTGTCCCCCGCCAAGTCGTTTGTACGTACATGCAACAGTAAATGAGGTTTCTTCCTCCCACTCACTGTACGCCTTCTGCAGTCAATCTGGGGACAGCTTCAACTCAAATACAGCTGTGCCTTTCCTCCTTTCCACCCCATCTCACCCATTTCAGTATAGAATCCCCAGAACGAGTACCCCCCATCCCTTACCCCCTTTCCTTTCTAATGCCCCTTCCACCACCCCGGTATTCATTCGTTCCTGCCCCTTACCCCCACCAGCTACACCCTCTGTGACTTCTGTATCTGTACCACCTACTTCCGCCGCACCCCTTTTCTCTGCCTTGTTCCTCCCATTCCCCTTGAACCCCTTCCCAGCCTGACTACTTAGTACTGGACTTCCCATGTTGACCTCTCCTCCTCTCCTGCTATTTCCAACCCCTCTCCTATCCCAGCTGTTGTTGATTTACAGTCCCCATTCCCTTCTACCCTGATAGTGATGCCCTTCCCATCATTCACCCTTCCCATAGCCTTCTGTCCTCCAGTCACCACCCCTCCTTCTTTACTAGTCCCCTTCTACCCTTTCCCCTTTTGTCCTCGCTATCTCTTCCCTACCTGTTGCCATCCCTCTCATGCCCCGCTTTTCCTCCCCCCTTCAGTATGTTCCTGTTCCCCCTTTCTCTCCCATAGCAGAGGTTTGAATCTATTCCTAGTTGATACCCTTCCTACATCTCTTCCCCCTATTGGTTCCCCCCTCCTGCTTGTTCCCCTCAGTGCCACCCCTGGTCCCTCCCTACTTGCAGCCATCTGCTCTCTCCCCGGTACTCTTCGTGGTCTCTTCCTTCCCCATCAGGAAGCCTCCCCCTTGCCTTGGGCACCCCTCCCTTCTCCTGCCTTTTCTGTTAGTGCTTCTGATACTGGGGTAGGTTTCACTCCCTAGTTGTTCTTCCTCCATCCCCTATTCCCCCCAGATGCCTACCATATTCATCTGTCCTGCCACTTAGACTCCTCCCTAACCTCCACAGTTCCTCCCTCAAACTAGCCAGTCATCTACAGACCATCCACCCCCCCCCATCCTCCAAGCCCAGTCCAGGATCATGGTGGACCCACACCCTGTACACCCCACCACACTTCTAAAGATGTCTGCCCTATTGACATGTGGCACCTGCCCCATTTTGGCTCCCATCTTGTGTTACGGGCTCTTACTCCCAGGTTCTGTACCCTACCACAACTGTTAGGCCCCTATGTACTCAAATTCCTGTTCCCACCCCCACACTAGTCCCCCTACTGCCCCCTTGCTGACCAGGTTAACTCATTCTCAAATCTCATCCATTAGATACTGTATTACTGTAGCAATCCTAAAGCCTCCTTGTCTGTTTTTCACTCCTCCGCTACCATACTTTTTTGTTCTCAGCTCTCAAATAGTTTCACTTAGCCCAGTTAGAAATCCTATTGCACTCCAAGTATTACTCAGCTCAGTTAGAGAAATGAACAGAACAAATAAATATGTATTATTACAGCAATCATAACAGTATAGCTCAGTACTTAGCTCAGTTAGAGAAATAAAGAGAACAACTAAATCTGTATTATTACAGCAATCCTAAAAGTAACCAATCATTGCTTTGTCTTCACTCCAGATACCCTGCTGTAATATAGGACCACAGAGGAACCTGGGCAGGAGGGTGGGCAACTCTAAAGTCTCGGCAGAGCTCCATTGAGCTCGCTCACTCCCCCTCTCACTCGCTCATTTTATTTCTCCCAACACTGCAGGCTGCCTTTTTGTACTGGACTCCTGCTTGCGTTGGCGCCTTTTTCTGCCCACAAAGAAATCCGCAGCAGTCCTGACAGAGCTCCGTTGAACTCGCTCACTCCCCCTCTCTCACTCGCTTGTTCTGTTTCTCCCAGAGCTGCAGGCTGCCCTTTTGTACTGGGCACCTGCCTGCATTGGCACTTTTTTCTACCCACAAAGAAATCTGCAGCAGTCCTGACACAGCTCGTTGAGCTCGCTCACTCCCCCTCTGTCAGTCGCTTGTCCTGTTTCTCCTGGAGCTGCAGGCTGCCCTTTTGTACTGGTCTCCTGCCTGCATTGGTACCTCTTTCTGCCCACAAAGAAACATAGAAACATAGACTTTGATGGCAGATAAGAACCACTTGGCCCACCCAGTCTGCCCATTTCCCTTCCTATTGGATAAGCTGCAGATTCTAGTTAACCAACAGCCTACTTCCTGCAACCCCCCACTACAATTGCCTTATGTCTGTCCCATGCATGTTTGAATTCCCCCACTGTTTTAGACCCAATAACCTCCCCAGGAAGATGGTTCCATACATCCACCACTCTCTCTGTGAAAAAAATTTTCCATACATTACCCCGGCTGTCCCCTCTATTTTAAATTGTGCCCCCTTGTTCTTACACATCTCTTTTTCTGAAAGATGCTACCCTCCTGGACTTTGTTGATTCCCTTGAGGTACTTGAAAGTTTCTATCATGTCCCCCCATCCCTCCTTTCATCAAGGGTATACATATTAAGCTCTCTCAGTCTCTCTTCATATGGTTTCTGATGCAGACCCTGCACCATTTTAGTTGCCCTCCTCTGGACTGCTTCCATTCTGTCTATGTCCTTGCATAGATGGGGTCTCCAAAACTGCACACAGTATTCCAGATGGGGTGCCACCAACTGTCTGTACAGAGGGATAACCACTTCCCTTTTTCTACTTGTGATGCCCCTTCCTATGCATCCCAGTATCCCCCTGGCTCTCCTTACTGACTTCTCCTCACATTGCTTACCCACCTTTAGGTCATCTGATATGACTACCCCCAAGTCCCTTTCCATTTTTGTTGTTGTTGTTAGTACCTCCCCTGCTATTGTGTACTCTTCTCCTGGGTTTTTTTACCCCAGGTGCATTACTTTGCACTTCTTTGCATTTAATCTAAGTTGCCATATGTCTGACCATTCCTCCAACCTTGCCAAGTCCCTTCTCATCCTTTCTGCCTCCCTTTGTGTATCAGCTCTGTTACAGATCTTTGTGTCACCTGCAAAGAGGCATACCTTTCCCTCCAGACCCTCTGCAATGTCACCTATAAAATGCTAAAGAGGACTGGACCCAGTACTGAGCCCTGAGGTACTCCACTAGTAACCCCCCTTTCTTTGGAATGTGTTCCATTCACTATTACCGTCTGTGTCCTGTTGTGCAGCCAGTTTGCTACCCAGGCTACCACCCTGGAACCCACTCCCAGGCTGGCTAACTTGATTATTAGTCTTTTGTGTGGGACTGTGTCAAATGCCTTGCTAAAGTCTAGGTAGGCCATATCCACAGCCCCTCCCTGGTCTATTACTTTGGTCACCCAGTCAAAGAAATCATTTAGATTCATCTGACATGAACTTCCTGCTGTAAATCCATGCTGCTTTGGGTCCTGTGCCCTGCTGGCCTCTAGGTGCTCAACAATTCTTTCATTCAGAAGTGATTCCATCATTCCCAATAGAGCTCAGTTAGCTCATTCACTCCCCCTCTCTCACTCGCTTGTTCCTTGTCTCCCGGCGCTGCAGGCTGCCCTTTTGTACTGGGCTCCAACCTGCATTGGCACCTTTTTCTGCCCACAAAGAAATCCGTAGCAGTCCCAACAGAGCTCCTCTGAGCTCGCTCTCTCCCCCTCTCTCACTAGCTCATTCTGTTTCTCCCCGTGCTGCAGGCTGCCCTTTTGTCCTGGGCTCCTGCCTGCATTGGTGCCTTTTTCTGCCTACAAAGAAATCTGCAGCAGTCCCAATAGAGCTCCATTGAGCTCACTCCCTCCCCCCTTTCTCACTCGCTCGTTCTTTCTCCTACCGCTGCAGGCTGCTCTTTTGTACTTGTCTCCTGCCTGCATTGGTGCCTTTTTCTGCCCACAAAGAAATTCACAGCAGTCCTGATAGAGCTCAGCTGAGCTCTCTCACTACCACTCTCTCACTCGCTCAACCTTAATCTATCTCAAACACTGATTTCAGAAAGTGACAGCGCTATTCTGTGCTGGAAGTGTGAAAACACATTTTGGCCATGATGTGAAAAATGACAGCTGTACTGTTCATATGGAGGTGTGAAAAATGCCAATGTTGAAAATCTGGCATGAAAATATTACAAATTTGTGAAGTTACAAGGGTGCGTGGAAACTGCACAACGCACGCTTATAACAGTCATTTTATGGACTTTCATCACAAAATTTTCAACATAGGCACTTTAGGACCTCTGCTCATGAACAGTGTCACTGTGATTTTATTAACATGTCTCGAACACTGATTTTCCACAGCGACTGCGCTATTCAGCACCGGAAGTGCAAAAACACATTTTGGCCAGGATGTGAAAAATGACAGTTGTACTGTTGATAAGGAGGTGTGAAAAATGCCAATGTTGAAAATCTGGAGTGAAAATATTGCAGATTCGCGAAGATATGACCGTGTGTAGCAACTACGCAATGCACACTTGTAAAACAGTCATTTTTTTGGATTTTTTCCACCAAATTTGCAACATAGGCTTTTTGAGAGCCCACCTCATGAACACTGGCACTGTCATTTCGTTAATCAGTCCCGAAAGGTGATTCCATGCAGTGTCCATGAAATCATCTTTCAGGACTGAATAATGCCATGACAGTGGCTCAATTCATTAGGAGGGGTCCCAATAACCCCATGTGGAAAATTTGGTGCCAAAATTCCCAAAAATGCCTGCGATATACACCAAAGTTGAAAAAACCCTATTTATGCCATTATACAGCTTACTGGCATTTCTTCAGTTTGCGGTCGGCTTTGAAGAGTGCAGATGTGTTCCTGGTCCACCAAAGATCATTGTGCAGGGCTCGGAGGTAAGTATAGGGTGGGGGTGGGGGAGGCAGGGTGCACAGAGTGTGGGTGCAGGTTGGGTGCATGGACTCAACGAGGACTGTTTTCTGGATTACAGGGTTAAAAAAAATTGCTGGACTGTTTTTTTTTTCAGGGACATTTGGCATGCTGGGGTGGGCCTCAGAGTGCCACCTGAGTGGTTTTGGGGGCTGTAGCCAGTGGGGATTAGGCACCCATCAGCACATACCGAGGGGGGAGCAGAGGGATTGGGCACCCCATTCAGCAGACAACAAATTTGGGAGACATTATGCCAATGGGGAGTGGGCTCACCCATCGGCAAATTCAACTGGCAGGGGGACTGAAGCCAATAGGATTGGGTGCCCCATCGGCAAAGAAAGAGGGGGGCATGATGCCCGAGGGATTGGGCACCCCCTCTGCATACAGCAGAAACTTGGGTGTGGGGACATTATGCTGAGTGGGGACTGGGCTCCCCATCCTGCAAACACAGGTCAGGGGCATGCAAGGGTGCCGCCTTACGTGGCGGAGTCCTCCCTCATTGCAGTGGAATGGCTGACGCTGCAATGATGTGGTGGTCCCTGATTGCAGTGGCTAAAATGTTTCAAGATGGTGGCACACTGGCTGAACTAGTATCAGCAGCAGCGTGCCACCCCATTGGGCAAAGCGGGCCAAGCCTCAAAAGGCAGTGGGGGCACTGGCCACAACAGTGCCGCACCTCCACAACCTGCTTCTACAGCAAGCTGCCGCAACATGTTTCTTGCACATGCATGCAAGCAACATAAAAGTGAAGTGAATCTGACTCTGTGTGTGTGTAATAGGTAGTGGCAGTTCATTTTTTACACTTCCTCATGTAATGTCAGTGTCACAGACTCACATTCTGAATTAACTTTGCAGAGCTCAGCTCTTAAGGCTTGTGGACATCAGAGATCACATACTGTAACTCTGGAGTGTAAAGACAGCTAATACAACACATTGCCTCCTATGCATTATTCTCTATTTAATTTCTGAACACCTCAAATAATGCTCTATATTTATTATTTGGGACTGGACAATAGTAACTACTGGGCTGGCAATGTATCCTAGACATAAAAGTAATGAGCTGGGAATTAACTTGGTACACCCAGCAGACCTGGGTTTGAGACACATAGCCTCCGGCTCCACTTGCATACTGTGTGACCCTGGCAAGTCACTTAACCACCCCAACAATGCTCCAAGTCACCCCTAAAAGCAGGCACTGTGTCTAGTGGTCCTTACCTGATCACCAAAGAATAAAAAAACAAACAAAAAAACTACTCAGAATATTTATACAAAAATAGTAAACAACAACAACAGAAAGCTTTAAAAATAACTTGTTAACCCTCTCTGGTTAGCCATGGCTAGTCCTTTGATCCCTGCAGTCATCACTCCCAAGTCCTCAGAGGTGGGGAGAGATCCCAGAAACGGCTTGGTGCAGCAGATAGCTTTGACCCTGTGCAAAGACTAAACACTATAAAGAATGCATGTCTACATATTCTGGAAGTGGATGTATTTCATTACATAAATTCAGAAAGTGCTAATTATTGCAGGAATGAACCAAATTATGCTGCCTGGTGAGACATACACACCCCAGCATTTCTCCTCGCTTGAAGGCTTCAACTAGGGGCAACGTGCAGTTTATTGGAATAGCCTTTTATACTCAAAATGTTAATGGTGCAGTACATTCTTAGCATTCTTTGGACTGCAGAATTTATAGGTATCCCCATCTCCTCTTGTACCAGTTGCAGGCTAGGAAAGTAATATGTTTTTCCATTAATCATCTTTACAGTGACAGCAGTATTTTGTCTGTTTTAAATGTGGATTCCTGCATGAGATTTTGTCTGTTATTTTTTATTAAAATAATAAACAGAAAGTGCAACAAAATCCAGTATTCTAATTGTTTAATTGTTCTTCTGTGAATGTGTTAGTGCCATCCCCTGAACTGAGCCGTGTTTGGCAGGGGGGGTGCCTAATGTTTTCAGCCTAGAGGCGCCATGTAAGTTAATGCGGCACTGGTTGTTTGGGACATAAACTGCATCATATAGTTCCTGTATAGATGGAACAATAACAGAATTTGAAGCAGTGCTTAGAAAGCTGCATCTACTGGGAAGAATGACTTACAGGTTCAGTTTTGTTCTCCAGTAAAGCTTGCTGCAGTTTTTGTATTGACTAGCATCTCCAGAAGCATGTGCCACCTCTCAACCACCCTTTCAGTAAAACAGTAGTAAAACAGTACTTCCTAGGATCCCTCCTGACTCTGTCCCACTAGTCTGCTGCTGTTCCCCCAGTGGTCTTATCACCAAGGGTCTTGAATAGTTCACTTGAGTCACCTTGTTAGTATGATCCATGCATTTAAATGTTTTAATCATGCCCCCCCCTTCCTCCTGGTCTCCACTGAGTCCAGGCTGAAGCTGTCCAATCTCTGCTCATACACTTTCCTCTGTTGACCCTGTATTATCTTGGTCACCGTCCTCTTCAGTGATTCCAACCTGCTGATGTGCTACTTCAAATGCGGGTTCCAAACCTGCACATAGCACTCCAGTTGAGGCCTCACCAGGAGACTCTACAGGGGCTACATGACCTCTTTCTTCCTACTGCTGAACCACCCAGCAGTGTGTTCCAACATTTTGGTTCCCCACCTCCCCACCCCCACTGCTTTATTGTATAAAGTCACTACTTTAAAGGGACATTGCAAACCCCCTTAGGCCTCGGATTGTTCCTAGGTTAAACAAGCATTTATCAATGCCGAATATTGCTTCCTTATATGTGCTGTTTAGGTATTTGGATGTGATAGTACCATGCCTAAGAACTGTCATGTGCTCCCCCAAGGCATCCACTGTGTCTTTCTGTTCAGTATTCACAGAAGGGGGGAAGGGCAAGGGCCACAGCAGTACAGCAGTTGTCAAGGGGGTGGAGAGGTGGGCAATAGTCCATTCACAGGCAAAAGAGTCCTGCAGGAGCTGACTAAATTGAAGTTGGACAAAGTGATGGGACCAGATGGCATACACCCAAGGATATTACGAGAACTGTGAAGTGAGATAGCAGTACCTCTGGCAGCCATGTTCACTGAGTCATTCAACACAGGGGTGGTAGCAGAGAATTGGGGGAGGGCACATGTGGTCCCTCTACACAAATCTGGCAGCATGGAGGAGGCAGGGAACTATAGGCCAGTCAGCCTCACCTCAGTAGTGGGGAAGATCATGGAGACATTGCTTAAAGAAAGGATGGTGGAGCATCTAAAAGCCATCGGAGCCCAGGACCATAGGCAACATGGATTCACATTGGGGAGGTCATGTCAGAGAAATCTGGTTGATCTCTTTGACTGGGTGACAAAGGAAGTAAATCAGGGTGGGGCAGTGGACAACGCTTACCTTGATTTCAGCAAAGCCTTTGACACTGTCCCACATAGAAGGCTGATAAACTAGCTGGGTAGGCCGGGCATGGGGGAAAGGGTGGTAAACTGGGTTAGAAACTGGGTAACAGACAGGAGGCAGAGAGTGGTGGTAAATGGGGTGCAGTCTGAGGAGAGGGGGTGACCAGTGGGGTGCCACAGGGATCAGTCCTGGGGCCAGTCCTGTTCAATGTATTCATTAGTGACATTGCAGAAGAGCTGAAGGGGAAAGGTCAGCTTTTTGAAGATGACACCAAGATCTGTAACACAGTGGATACCCCAGAGGGGGGTGGAGAAAATGAGGAGGGACCTGGGGAAGCTTGAAAAATGGTCTGAGGACTGGCAACTGAAGTTTGATTCAAAAAAGTGCACAATTATGCACCTGGAACACAGAAACCCTGGGGAAAGCTACAGGATGGGGGGGAAGGGTGTTGCTGGTAGTCACAAAGAAGGAAAGGGACCTGGGGGTTCTTATTTCAGATGACCTGAAAATGTCAAAGTGCTAAGGCAGCTGGGAGGGCCAGTGACATGCTGGGGTGCATAGGCAAGGGTATCAGCAGCATAAGGAGGGAGGTAGTGATGTCATTATATAAAACCATGGTCAGGCCTCATATGGACTGCTGTGTGTAGTTCTGGAGGCTGCACCTTCGTAAGGATATTAACAGGTTGGAGATTGTACAGAGAAGGGTGAATAAGCTGGTACAGAGCTTGCAACACAAGACTTATGAGGAGAAATTAAGGGATCTCAATATGTATTCACTGGGACAGAGGAAGGAAGGAAAGAGGGGATATGATAGAAACATTCAAGTACCTCATGGGTATAAACAAGGGGTACCGGGTCATAATGTCACACGCTTAATAGCGTACGACATTATGGCTAACCCGGTACAGCGCTGCACCAGTGAGCAAATGGTGCAATACTGTGTATACTGCTGTACACGGTATTGCACCATTCTCACTCTCACAGGCAGAGGATAAGAAATCTGCTGGGAGTGGGTTCCACTGACCAGCTGCTGTGGTTCATTGGACTGAACCACAGCAGCAGGGAATCCAGGTAGTGCTTCTGGGACCGGGTTTGATTCCTGGTCCTAGAATTTATTTTTTTTTAAACTTTGTGCACCCCTCGACTTGAACCCCCCCTCGGAGTTGAGAATGTATAATGGGAGTTCAGGGGGGCACAGCCCCCCATAATGATATGCCACATGGCAAGAATCGTGCTGCATTGTCAGCGCAATTTTGCCATGCGGCATAATATCCTGCGACATTATAACCCTGTGCCTAAACAAGGTGCGGGGGGGAGACATTTTCCAGTACAGGAGGAGCACAAGAACGAGGGGACATGTCATGAAATTGGAAGGTGGGAGGTTAAGAGGGAATGTGAGGAAGTTCTTCTTCACAGAGAAAGTGGTGGACATGTAGAATGGTCTGCCTCAGGAGCTGGTGGGGAGTGAGCACTGTGGATAGATTGAAGCATGCTTGGGACAGGCATGGGGAACCATAGAGGTACAGCAGCGAGTGGGTCAGAAGCAGTAATTCAGTACAAGGGATTATGGGCAGAGTAGATGGGCCAGGCAGTTCTTATCTGCTGACAATTTCTATATTTCTATGTCTGTGTCTCTTGCTCTTATGAATTACAGACAGAGAGAGACACACAAGCATATGTCGCTTGCATGTGCTGTTCCCCACTATGTCCTCCCTAACACAATACTATCCACAGACACACACACAGAGGACACAACACACATTGTCTCTTCAATGCTGTTCCCCCAGTGTCTCTGTCTCTCTCTCTCTCTCTCTTTTTTTTACTGTTACTCTCCCTGTCTCACTTTCTCTATTTTGCTTTCTGTCTCTAAGCACCGTTCTCTGTTCTTGAACGTCGGGGGAAAAACTCAGTTGCGCTCTCTCTCACTGGGGTGAGACAGCAGGTTGGCAGAATGGGACACAGAGAACTTGTTGTATGGGAGGTGGGAAAGCAGCACAGAGGTTCCCAAAGAAAAAGACGAGAGAGAGAGAGAGAACACACAGAGGTTCCCAAAGAAAAGACACTGAGAGTGAGAGAGAGAGAGAGAGAGAGAGAGAGAGAGAGAGACAGAGAGAGAGAGAGAGAGAGAGAGAGAGAGAGTGTCCATGTCTCAGTAGGTAGCACACTCGCCTCTGAGGCCGGGAGATCAGAGGGCTGTGGGTTCAGTTCCCACATCTGGCACTTGTTAGTATCCCAGTACTGACACTGTGCAGCACTTCTGAGGTGCCGTCTTTTGGATGAGACTTTAAACCGAGGTCCCATCTGCCTGGATTGGTGGTAGTTCAGGTGGATGTTAAAGATCCCATGGCACTTATCAAAAAGAGTAGGGGCATTTCCCTGGTGTCCTGGCCAAATTTCCCTCATTCACTAAAAATACCACCAACAGCTTAATCTGGTTCAAAGTCAGTTGGCATTCATCTGTATCCCCCTTCCCCGGGTCGTGCCTGAAAATAGGCAGGATTTGTCTAGTGCACTTACCCGGTCAACAAAAACTAAATAAAAAAATAAAATAAAAAATACACAGGTCTCTCCTGCACACAAACTGTAGCACTGTTCTGTACCGGGGAGCAAGGGGAGGCCACAGACAACAACATCCCAATGTTTTCTCTCTTGCTGTCTCACAGGACATTTCAGCCATGGTGCAGGTGCAGAAGAGTAATGATGTTGTCTCTCACTCTCTCTATTGTCTGTGCACTGAGGGTGGGGAACGGGCAATGGGGCAGCCACAGTTGGGGGGGTGGCAGAAAAGGAAACTCTGGGTGGCCACTGCCACGCTCATTCTCTCCTCTGCTCTCCTGTATTACAGTCTGTCAGAGGGCTCTATACTGCTGATCACTGCTTCCACTGTTTCTGCAGACAGAGACATAGACAGACAGAGAGAGAGAGGCACAACACATTGCTGCAACTTTGGTACCTACTGTCTCCTGCTGTCTGGGTGTCTCTCTCTCGCTGTATTACACGCCAGACCGTATGGCCACTGTTGCTCTCAACTACCTCCTTGCCCACTCGGACTGCTGATTATCTGCAAACTGGACAGGGTAGTGGCAGGCAGAGCACACACAGACGCTCTGTCTCCAAGCTCACAGGCTACACAGCTGACATGCGCATCTCGCTGTCTTGCACTGTGTGGTGTTTCTGTGTCCCCTAGCCACAACTTGTCACACAGACACAAGATTGCCATACCATTTCCTGACATTGTCTCTGTCCCAGTCGCTCTCTCTCTCTGCATCAGACTGCACAGTGGGATCACTTCACCCGGCTTGTCCCCATTGTACTTCACCAATTTGGGGACATAATCTGTCTGTGCCACTGGACTGCAGTCTGAAAATGCAATCTGACTGCACACAGCATGGACTGGGGCCTCAGAAGCTACAAATTGTGCAGGACAGTACTGATTTCACCTTGGGCTCGGTGCCTGGTAGTCCACGGGGGGTGGCTGAGTGTGTACATAGAAGTTGTTAACTGTACCCTGGTTGCATGGAGGTCTGCTTTATCGTACTGTCAGGTGCAGCCAAACAGTAAATCAAATCCATTCAAAAGAAGAATTGTATGGATTCGCTTTAAGAAAAAAGTGTATTCTTAGAGTCGCGGAAATATTTGGAGCGCTACTGGAGTATTCTGCTATTCACAAAATGCATGCACAGTCTGAGTTGGCCATCCACTCTAGCTCTCTGAGCATATCAGGCTTCAGCTCTTACAGCAACACTTGTCCCATGGAGCACTAGGCAGCTTTGTGGTGCATCGTTTAAGCTAAAGTTTCTCTGGTTCCTCCTGTAATTTGTGAGGCTGATAGTGGTACAGCTTCGCCAGTCACGTTAGCACGGTCACTGGAGCCTGGCTCGAAGAAATGCAAAACATGAGGAGACAGGAGGGTCAGAGGGACAACAAGGGAGAAATGAGGTATGGGGAACACATGAGACAAAAGGTGTGTGCAAAGGAGGAGGGAGAGACAGCAAGGAAAACAGAGTGATGGAGGGGAGGGGGACGGCTTTATGTATATGAAACGGAAGAAGTGTTCTGTCATTGGAGCACTTCATTTGTTTCAAGTACACAAAGTTTCCACCCATAAACTGTAAACCATTGTCATACTTAGCTTGCATGATAATTGGTCTGTCAAGGATGAGCCCAATGCAGCTTGACCTGCATTGGGCTAGTCAGTGACTCACCTCTGCAATGCTGTTCTCTGTAGCAAAACATTTCTTGTGAAGCGCAAGCAACGTGAAAAGGAAGAGAAAGGCAGACAGTGGATGTAATTAGGGAGTAGATTCAGTATTCTGAAGCTTTGATAGGTGGAGGAGGGGAAGGCCCCCTGCCCCCGAAGCCACCCACCTCACAGTTCAGACCGATACCAGTATGCTTGCTTGCCTTGCAAATGAACACAAGCATTTGTCAATGCCAAATGGTTGCTTGCTGGCATTAGCAGTGGAAGTGCAGGAGTTAGACAGATGCAGTGTAAGAATGGCAGTGAAGTATTGAACTGATGCCAACTCCACCCCCACCCTGCAGAGATGGACAGGCATTGGGGTGTGCCTTTGGGTCGTCACACATAACGGTCACAGCATTTCACCTCACTCTACCCTGCAGACACTTACAAGTGTCGAGGTGTGCCTTGGGGTGTTCAGGCTTTACACTCACCTCATTCCATAAGGACATATGCTGAAATGGGTGCAGTATAGGAGAATGAGGTGAACTCTGGGGCCAAAGAGTCCAAGGTGCACCTCAATGCCTGTCACTGGTTGCAGGGTGGGGGTGGAATGGCATGAGCATTACTGTCGACAATCCTAAGTCATACCCCTGATGCCTGTCAGTCCCTACAGGATAGGGCGTTATGGTCGGAAACCCAAACGCCTTGGGCGTTTCTTGGTATTTTTACTCCAAGTTTTCAACATGGGTTTTTTGTGACCCCACTGCATGAACAGTGACACTATCAGTTCAGTAGCTAAAAGGTGATTTTGCACAGTGACTATGCCATTTGGTGCCACAGGTGCGAAAACACATTTCGAACAGGATGTGAAAAATGACAGCGGTACTGTTCATGAGGAGGTATAAAAATGGCAATGGTGAAAATCTGGAGTGAAAATATAAAAAAACTGATGAAGTCACAAGCGTGCGTAGAAACTATACAACACACACCCCCATAATTATTTTGGGAATTTTTTACACCAGATTTTCTACATAGGCATCTTGGGACCTCTGCTCATGAACAGTGTCACTGCGATTTTCTTAATCTGTCCTGAACACTGATTTTCCACATTCTGTGCCAGAAGCGTGAAAACATATTCGGCCAGGATGTGAAAAATGACAGCTGTACTGTTCATTAGGAGGTGTGGAGAAAATATTGCAAATTCGTGAAGTTGCGAGGGTGCGTGGAAACTGCACAATGCACGCTCATAACACTGTCATTATACGGACTTTTCTCACCAAATTTTCAACATAGCCATTTTAAAACCTCTGCTCATGAACAGTGTCACTATGATGTTCTTAATCTGTCCCAAACATTGATTTCGCACACCAACCATGCTATTGTGCGCTACATGAGTAAAAACACATTTTGGGTGAGGTGTGAAAAATGACAACTGTACTGTTCATAAGGAGGTGTGGTAAAATGGTAATGTTGAAAATCTGGCATGAAAATATTAAAAGTTCTCAAAGTTATGAGCGTGCGTAGAAACTGTGCAATACACACTCATAAAAAGTCATTTTGAAATTTTTTCACCAAATTTTAAACATTGGTTTTGGGGCCTATCTCATGAACTGTGACACTGTTGTTTTGTTAATCAGTCCCAAAAGGTGGTTCCACGCAGTGACTATGAAATCACCTTTTGGAACTGAATAGCAAATGACAGTGACTGAGTTCATGAGGTGGGTCCCAAGAACCCCATGTTGAAAATTTGGTGAATAAATTCCCAAAAATGGCTGAGATATCCACCTAAGTTGAAAAAACCCTATTTATGCTATTATACAGCTTACCGGCATTTCTTCAGTTCGCGGTCAGCTTTAAAGAGTGCAGACATGTTCCTGGTCCACTGAAGATCATTGCGCCAGGCTCTGGAGGTGAGTATGGGGTGAGGGGGATGTGGCAAGGTGGGGTGCTCAGAGGGTGGTCGCAGGTTGGGAAAGGGGTTGCCACAGAGAGCATGGGACCATTTTCTTTATTTTTACAGGAAAAAAAACATGTGGGACTATTGGCAAGCTGGGGATGGGCTCCCAGCGTGCCACCTGAATGTTTGTTGAGGAAGGGGAAGTGGAGCCAATGTGGATTTGGCACCCTGTCAGCCATACAGTATGCTGGGGGGGATGCATGAGCCGAGGGGGGATTGAGCACCCCCTCGGCACACACCAAATGGGGGGATGCAACATGCCAATGGGGATTGGGCTACCCCATCTTCAAATTAACTGGGGAGGGGATCATGCTGACAGGGGGATTGGTCACCCCATCTGCATTTATTTTATTTATTAAAATGTTTCACACTGAAGGCACACTGAACGATGGGTGGCAGCTTTCTGTCAGCTTCGTGGGGACTGAGAGAGGCCAACAGAGAAGCCATCACCATGGGGACACCACACAATGCAGCTTATAACTGGCTGCTGCAGTCAGGAACACCTTGCAGCAAAAACAGCTGATTGCGTAGTGACAAGGTGCTCCCTGATTGCAGTGGCCAAGATTCTTTGATCATAGTGGCATGCTCATTAACTGCCATCATCAACAGCATGCTTCTTTATTTGCCATGGCAGAGACCAGCCCCAGAACAGACTGCTGCCATTTGGCACAACACTGCCAAGCCTCCACAACCCGCTTGAGAGGGAAGGTGACGCAATGTGTTTCTTGCACATGCGTGCAAGCAACACAAGAAGGACAATATTGTTCCAGAGTAATTAATACAATAAATTGAATGAATGAATGAATGAATGAGTGAATGAGTGAGAGTGAATCCCTTATCCATTGCTCTTGTTTCCCAGTCAAAGAGTATTCCCAGGTTGGTCTGACAAGGAATCCCTGTCATAAATCCATGCTGCTTACTAGCCTGGAGCTCATTTCTCTCCAGGTAGTCAATTAGGTCCTCTTTGACTACTGTCTCCACCAGTTTACCTACAGTGGAGGTAAGACAAATAGGCCAATTTTTCCAGGTTCCTCATTGTACCCTTCCTTGTGGAGTGGCACCACATCCACTATCCTCCAATCTCTCAGAACCACCCGGACTGTATTGAGCTATTGAGTAGCCTTGCCAGGGGTCAACCAATTATGATGCCAATTCCCTGAGCATCCTTGGGTGCCTCCCATCTGGTCCTGGAGCCTTGTCTATTTTCAGGGCTGCAAGCTGTTTTCTAACCCTTTCTCCTATAATTACCACCTCTCCCATTTCTGGAATCCCCATTACAACAGCTTTTATGCTGTTTTAGGGCAGAGACCCGCTGTCCTCCACTGTGAATATTGAGCAGAAGTAATTGTTTAGAATGGCTGCCTTCTGCTAATCTTGCTCTATTACCCTGCCCACTTCCATCAGCCTAGCAATTCCCCCACTCATATTCCTCTTTTCCTGATGTACCTAAAGAACTGCTTTTCCCCTTCCTTGACCCCTTCATAAGATGCAGCTCTGTGTCTGCTTTTGCATCCCTGAATGGCTTCTTGGCCTCCTTCATCTCTACCTGGTATTTGCTACAACATGGTTTATGTTCCTTATAAGTCAATTTATTCTTAATGTTGATCTAAAACAGGCAGGGATATAGCCAAAGATACAACTAATGGTATATTTAATTCCTTTTCTAGCCATTTAAATGGGAGATCCCACTAGAAACTGGGATAGCAAAATGCATTAATGTCAGACCTGCTCCAATTCGTTGCATATTGAGACTAGCAACAGAAGCTGCTCAGTACCTATTTATGGCTGCAGTAGGCAGAGCCTGCAGACATTTTGCATGTACAAAAGGAGTGATGTCATGTTTTCTGTCCGTGGAACTGACTGAAGGTGTAAATAATTTCCACCACCTTACCCTCCTCCAAGAAATATTTTTCACCCTTCAATAAATACACTTTCATGTTAGTCAATGGTTGCAGGGTACTATTTTCTTTCTTGAATGGGCGGTACAAGAACTGGAACCTGAGTAATGGGAGGCAGCATTAGGTTTTTTGGAGGAGTAAGATCCACCCCCACCTACATCCAAGAAGCTCCTAATGATCCACCCCACCTTTTTTTATTCATGTGGGAGGGGCATGAGGTGGATCTATCATGCTGGAACAAAACACACTAGGTTGGGACCTGGACGAAGCAACAGAACAAGTCTGTGGCGTGATCGAGTTGTGGAGCCCCTGCATTTTATTAAGGACTAGGAGAACAGAAGTTACTTAATGCCTTTAAATTAACTTAAAAACCCTTGGAACAAATGATTATCAGAACCACCCGGGGCCTCAGAAGGAAAGAGCAATTAAGGAGTGAAACTACAGCTCCCAAGGAAAACAATAAACACAGCATTATGATTCCAGTTGAAAGAGCCATAGGTTTTTCTTAAACATTTGTATACTAAAAACTTAAAGTTCAGCTTTTGGGATTAACAATATTTGTTTATCATGTTCAATATATATGTGTGTGTGTGTGTGTGTGTGTGTGTATATGTGTATATATATATATATATATATATGTATGTGTGTATATATGTGTGTGCGTATATATATATATATATATATATATATATATATTTGTCTTTTGTAGTTTCAAAGCTTTGAAAGCATTGGTGTTAGTAATGCATGTAGAAATACATATTTTTATTGTCTTTACGGTTAAACTTGCAGTTTCATATGAGGGCACATTTTTGGGAGGAGGCGGTTCAAATTATTTTAATCATGGGCACAGTACTTGGTAAACAGAGCCCTTTGATGAGAAAGTGTATTTTTTCTTTTGTTTGAGGAGTATGTATTATATTTGTGTTTTTTTCCTACTTTCTTTTCACTGATATTATAAACTGAGCCAGGAAAAAAGTAAGACTGAACAGATCAGAGCTGACATTAAAAAATGTGATGTTCCCAAGGTCTGTTCCATGCACTATGCTTTCATTTTCATGGGAGGGCATGAGGTGGATTTATCATGTTGAACAACTATCAGAGCTGCCATCCCCCTGGACATGTCATTTATCACTCATTTAAAATAACACAAATGTAGTTTCACATTTTTACTATGAGGGAAACAAGAAGATGAACCAGCATGGTTAACAAATACATTGATTGTCACCTGTGAATGAGTGGGGAAGGGGAGTTTTTTCTAACATTCCAGGTGGTTTTATACTCCCTGGAAGCTGCTATTCAGGTTCTTTTTTATTGCATCTTGTCCCAGGCAATCATCCCAGAGTGCAGTTTGCTCTATTGTTTAATAGCTCAGGGTGGAAGCCAGTGTCTTGTTACATTGTCTTTTGTTTCAGATTGACCACAGACATCATGGCAGCCAAAGGAGACACACTTTGAGTCTTAGGGTATATACAGCATAATTAATACATTTTCATATGCATAATATTTCCATTCATGTTATTGCTAGACATACTGTAGCTAGCTTGGCTTGAGGAAGGGTTAACATGGTCAGGACCCCTTAGCAATTGAGATGCATATTCAGCAAATAAGTCCAGATGCGCTAACTTACCCTACAGCTGTTAAGTGTCAGTTTGCATTTTCTTCTTGAAATGGTTACTTTTGTATTTATGTTTATTTTAAAATATTTAATATTCTGACCATGTGGTTATGTCATGGACCATAACTGATCTCCAGCCTTAACCCCCCTGTGCTCCAACTTGCATAGAAGATAGTGCTTGTAGACAAATCTAATCATTTTGCTGCTGTGTTCTGGGGTATGTCGTGTGTGTGTGCGTGTGTGTGTGTGTGTGTGTGTGTGTCTGTGTGTGTGTGTCTGTGTGTGTGCTTTTGATTCAATTGCTTGTGTCTTGCATGGAAAACAGTGCTTGTAGACAATCTAATCATTTCACAGCTGTGTTCTGCTGTGTGTGTGTGTGTGTTTCCTCTGAGGCTGTTCTTGCAACCTTGGAAAGGTAGAAATGATGAGGTATCTCCTCCCTATTCCTGGATGCAAGTTCCCTCCACCCTGGGAACACTTGCCTGCTGAATAAGGAAGGGTTGCCGGAACTCAGGGAATGATTACCGGGGGGGGGGGTTGCTAATGGTCATCAAAATGGAAAGGGATTTTGAGGTAATCATATTGGATGACCCAAAGGTGGCTAAACAATGTACCAAAGCTGTGAGGAGAGCCAGTGGAATGCTGTGGTGCATAGGGAGAGGTATTTCCAGCAGAAGGAAGGAGGTGGTGATACCACTGTGTAGATCACTGGTGAGGCCTCATTTGGAATATGGTGTCCAGTTCTGGAAGTCGCATTTCTGTCATGCAACTTTAAATCACAAATGGGTTAAATGGTTCTATTTTAGAGTTCTATCCCTTTCCCCTACTTCTCCCACTGGTTAGCCTTATGGAATGTAACCAGAACATATCTTGGCTAGCATGATGAATGCACCTACACAAGCTGCTTCTCAGTCTACAGCACTGTCTTTTTAAAATGCCAACTTCTTGTTGAAAATATGGCATAATTTTTCCATCCATGTTATTGCTAGACATACTGTAGCTAGCTTGGCTTGAGGAAGGGTGAACATGGAAGGACCCCTTAGCAATTGGGATGCACATGCAGCAAATAAGTCCAGATGTGCTAACTTACCCTATAACTGTTAAGTGTCACAGTTTGCATTTTCTTCTTGAAATGGTTACTTTTGCATTAATGTGTATTTTAAAATATTTAATATTCTGACCATGTGGTTATGTCATGGACCATAACTGTTAACCCCCCCCCCCGTGCTCCAACTTGCATAGAAGATAGTGCTTGTAGACAAATCTAATCATTTTGCTGCTGTGTTCTGGTGTGTGTGTGTGTGTGTGTGTGTGTGTGTGTGTGTGTGTGTGTGCGTGTGCTTTTGATTCAATTGCTTGTGATTTCCATGGAAAACAGTGCTTGTAGACACTGTAGACAATCTAATCATTTTGCAGCTGTGTGTGTGTGTGTGTGTGCTCCTCTGAGGCTGCTCTTGCAACCTAGGAAAGGTACTTCCCCAAACATAGCAGCAGTACATTGCAGAGCAGATATAAAATGTCAATAAGCAGGTAATGCAACAGATATGCTGAGCAGTTACTGAAGCAAGAAATGTACAGCTGTCATTTTTTACATCCTGCTCAAAATGTGGTTTTGCATCTGTGGTACCAAATGGCACAGTCGCTGTACAAAATCTTCTTTTGGCTAATGAACTGATAGTGTCACTGTTCATGTGGTGGGGTCACAAAAAAGCCCATGCTGAAAACTTGGAGTGAAAATACCAAGAAACGCCCAGGGCATTAGGGTTTCTGACCATAATGCCCTGAACTGTAGGAACTGACAGGCATCAGGGCTGTGACTTGGGATTGTCAACAGTAATGCTCATGCCATTCCATCCCCCATCCCCATCCTGCAGCCAGTGACAGGTACCAAGGTGTGCCTTTGATTCTTCAGCCCCAAAGTTCACTACATTCTCTTATACTGTACCCATTTCAGTGTATTTCCTTATGGAATGGGGTGAGTGTAAAGTCTGAAAACCCCAATGCACACCTTGACTCTTGTCTGTGTCTGCAGGGTAGGGTGAGGTGAAATGGTGTGAGCGTTATAGGCAATGACCCATAGGCACACCCCAATGCCAGTCCATGTCTGCGGGGTGGGAGTGGGGTTGGCATCACTTCACTACTTCACTGCCATTCCTATTCTGCTTGACTGGCTGTGTGTGTCTCTCTCTATCTAGATGTCTATGTAATTATTTATCTTTCTATTAATTGCACGTATCACTATTTTTACCTATTTCTAAAACAAACCTGCATATCACATTTGCTTGCACTCTGAGCACATACTTATGAAACTGTGCATATTTATACTCCACTTCTGCGTAGACCTCATACTTTCCTAATATTCCCATTATCATAAGCATTGCTACCTTGCCCTTATCAAAAGTGACCCCCTCTGAAAGTTAATATCACATTTTCTCTAACAGTCCAACATCATTACACCTGACTTCCTGACCTCATGGACAAAAACCCTGTTTCTCTTAAAAAAAAAAAATAAACTGCTTAAATAATCCCAAGGCTGAACATATGCCAGCCATTACTTTTTCATGTACTGCCACCTTCTGTACCATCATGGGGATTTGCATGTTTCCCTTGATGCTTTTCTTTATTGGGATATGTGCAATTATGTTTTCTTTAAAATTTGGCTGTCTAGCCAATATCATCCGGGATAACACATACATCAGTGGCATTTGTTCTGGGGTTCTTTTGCAAGCTTCCTATTCCTTCCATTAAAATGTACACCTCCATATATTTTCCTAATAATATGTACAGTATGCCTTCCTTAGAACAGAAACTAAAACAAATCTTACTGCTTACAAATTATTGTGTTGTTTCTCCATACCTCCTCAACAATTCCACAAAACTTCACTAACTTCATTATGTAGCTGTGGTAGATCTGACCAGAGTTTGTTTTTGTATTGCCACTGAGTGTACCTTATAGCATACTGTTACAATAGCGCCAGTATAGTTAGGGTTGATGAGGGTGTTTAATGTTATAGGGTAATTTCTGGAGGTGAATAACTTTATAATAGTTCAATTGATTTGCATGAAATTTGGGATACATAATGGCCACCTGAAGGTCTCTGTATGTGGTAAGTTTTGTGTGAATACATTATTTGGTTTCTGAGATACAGAGTGTTGAAAATACAGGTTTGGGTGTTTTAGGCACTTTCTTTTGCTCACCTATAGCTCAAAAATGGTTTTAAGTTGTGCTTTGAAATTTTCAGGGTACAAAGCTGTTGCCTTAAAGAAGTGCCTTTTGAAGGTTTGGTGAAAAAATATTACTGCATCGTAAAGTTTTATGTCCCATTATTTCCTATGGGAAAAAACAAATGTCCTGCTTGACATATCATGGTATGTCACTTCCTATGTTCGATGTGGGTTTATATGTCACAAATAGTAAGGGAGAGTGTTTTGATGTGTCTTTGTGTCGCACATGGTCCCCTCACCCCAATATTTTCCTGGTGGTGTACTGACACATGACAGCCCAACCCCAAGAACTCCAAATAAAAGCATCTTTCGAATGTGGAGATGATTGGGACATATAATTACACATTGGTGTTACGATGCTAGCGTCTGTGATTGCAGACATCATGACAGTTCAAAGTTAAACTTTCTGCCACCCTATGTTCGACATGGGTTTCTGTTTGGCAAACAGGTGTTAGGATGATAGCTTCCGTGACTGGAGATATCCTGACACTTGGAACTTAAATGTCTGCGATGGGTTACCTTGGACAGTGGCCATTACTGTTTGCTAAAAATAAACCCATGTCGAACATAGGATGTTAGACAGTTTAACTTCAAACTGCCACGATGTCTCTAATAATGGAAGCTAGCATCGTAACATCAATGTGCGATTATATATCCCAATCATCTCCACATTCGAAAGACACTTACTTGCCAGCATGTCTCCAATCAGAGAAGCTATCATCCTAATAGTGATGTACGATTATGTGTCTCAGTCATCTCCACATACCAAAAACAGTTTTAGCTGGAAGTTTGGGGGACCACCAGGTATGTTACTAAGGGTGTAACTCCGAATTATGAGGATGGGTCGATTCAACACAACACAGAAATATTTTGTGAGGGGGGAACGTGCGTAACACATAAGGAGACATCAAAAGACAGCTCCTTACTGTTTGCAACATAAAAACCCTCATTGAACGTAGGATGCAACATACCATGATATGTCGTGTGGGATATCTTTTTTCAGGGTAGAAAGCCTTTGCCTCACAGATGTGCCTTTTGACAGTTTGGTGAAAAAATATTACTCTGTTCAAAAGTTATGAAACTTTTAATGCCCCATTATTTCCTATTGGAAAAAATAGATGTCCCGTACAACAAAGGATTATATGTCACGAAAGTGAGACATGAGATTGTATGTCTCAAAGTGTGACATGGGATTATATGTCTCAGAGTGAGACATGGGATTATATGTCTCAAAGAGTGACATGGGATTATATGTCTCAGAGTGTGACATGGGAATGTATGTCAAAACTGAATCCCTTTTTGTAAAGTCAATCATTTTGTCTGTGCAGGAAGTGAGAGAAAAAAAGCATGGAAAAAAGGAACAATCAATGAATGTTGATAAATAAACATCACAATGTAGGTAAATGGTACCCATGTATGCACATTGTGATGTTCGTTTGTTCAAATTATTGCTTCGCAGATGTTTTTGATGAGCCAGCACCTGTGCTCATTCAGCCACAGTCTGCAGCCTCCAATCCCCATGCTTTACTTTTTTTGCTGTTGGTGTTACTGGTATCCCATAACCTGCCATATATTTCCCTGGTGTCCACTGGCATCCCCCACCCTCTGATCTCCATTCTCCTTGCTGGTAAAGACAAACAGAATGTTGCATCGAACTGCCTCTTTATGATGCAGCATTCTGCATTTAACAGCCATTCTTTAGCAAATAGCATGGCAGTTCGATGCAGGATTCTGCATCGTAACACGCCACTTCAATGCAGGATCCTTCCCCTCTCTCCCAATGCCTGGATCCTGGATCCCCGTGCCAATATAAAAATAAACATTACCTGCTAGTCTAGTGGTCCCTCCCCAATGTCCATTGTAATTGCCATTAGAAAAAAAACCGTAATGTACTGTGGTACTCTTCCCCCCCCCACTCCAATGATCAATTCTCATCCCAGTATAAGAACCATTTTACTTTTTCTACTGTAGTGGTGCTTCACCAATCCCCCTGAACATGTATATTCCTGGTGGTCTAGTGGCCCACCTATCCCCAAACCCTCTTGAGTAATGAATGACCACCCGTTCACCCCATCCCCCTTCCCAGTCTGCAACCAGCACAGCCCTCCTCTCACCTCCATGACTGTCTGCAGATGCAGAGCGAATGAGTGCTGCCGCACACTGTAGCAATGAATAACATAATCCTGTTTTGAAGTGGCACGTTATGATGCAGCATCCTGCATTGAGCTGCCATTCTTTTGCAAACAGTATGGCAGTTCAGTGCAGGATTCTGCATTGTAACATGCCACTTCAAAGCAGGATTATGTTATTCATTGTCACAGTGTGCATCGGCATTCATTTGCACTGCAATCTGTGGCCAGCCGTGGAGGTGAGAGGAGGGCTGTGCTGGTCACAGACCAGGATGGGGGATGAGGGAGTGGGATGGTCAGTCTTATTACTCAAGATGGAGGGAGGGGTGTGGGCCACTAGACCACCAGGAATATAGGTTTACAGGTGGATCAGTGAGCACCACTACACTACAACAAGTAAGCTGATTTTTTTATACTGGGACGGGGATCAGGCATGGGGGGGAGGGAGAGGGAGTACTATTCAATCATGTATTTTTTTTCTAAAGGCAATTGCAATGGACATCTGGGAGGGGGGGATCACTAAACTACCAGGGATTGTCATTGTTTTTATACTGGGACAGGATTCGGTCATGAGGAGATACGCAGTTAAATGCAGGATTGTGCATCCTAGAACAGTAGTTCGATACAGGATTCTGCATTGCAACATGCCATTTTGATGCAGGACTCTGCATCTTTGTACTATACTTATTCCTAACACAGTCATTTTAAGGCAAGGGCTGATGGAGCTACAGTATAGCCCAGGCCCCAGGGCTTTGCTGGCCCCCACTCCAGTGCTTAGCTTCTTTTTCTTTTAGGGTTGTTAGTAGTTTTGTTGGCCAATGCATCTTTTTTTTAGATTGATGAAGACTCGGTCCCCTGCAGTCACCTTTCCACTCACCCAACTGAACCAGCTAGCTAGACAAAGCTAGTAGTGATGTTTTGTGTTTATGTAAAAAAACTTTTTTTGTAAAAAGGGAACTTTAGCCCAGCTATACTGCACAAATCACTGTTAGCAGTTAAAAACTGCACTTTTGCCCCCATAATAA